>HG995292.1:10075000-20075000 GCA_905332915.2 Hecatera dysodea
AATAACTCGAGAGTTATTTGAAAGAATGAACACAATATACTGCTCTTTTAATGACCTATTAGCGAAAAAATCGCCTTTGTTTCCATTCAAAGTGATGATCTTTGAAAACATATTACTTGTCTCTTAAGTTTATATTTAGGAGCTGAATGCAGCAACACGTCTCAATATACATAATCATAATTTTCATATATATATCAAAACAAATATTTTTATCTGTGAAGCTATAACAAGCTGTCGAGTCCAAATGACCTACATTGATATGAATAAAAGAACAGGAAATTTTCCAATCATAAGATCAAGACGTCATAAGATCTAGTCTCTGATACATGTACCTACCTATTGTAATCTTTCAACCGTGGCGAAACGGACGGCGACGCTTCCTAAACCGTTTTGCAGTGTTATGAATAGCTCGAACAGTGTAGGGTGAAAAAAACTGGACACTGCTAGATACATTGAGCTAGCTACTACGTCCGACAATGACTAAGGAAAATATGTATATCAAGTAACGTCTTACGATTTGTATTCAACACAGGAAACTCATAGACGATATTCATAAAAATAAGCCTGAATACTTGACCTCGCTGACCTACGGCGTCGCTCCAGCGCCAAGGGCCGGCCGGTCGCTCACGATGTCTCATGGCTAGTCCACAGAGGCCATTGTCCTTTACCTTTTAATTAAGATCTCATAACACTGCGTCACAAAGATGATTGGGTGAGCAATCCGTTTAATTGTTTGGAAGCGATAAGCGTAAGGAGAGCGCGTGTCGTCGCATACGGTCGTATGGACATGATTGGAAACTCGTGGTCGCCTGCTCGTGAGTGATCATGTGACTGTGATGAGACCACTTAAGCAAATAAACGCTGCTGACACTGCGACCGCTGTGGCTACCACCCGCCGGTAATCAGCTTAAGACACATTCACCTAAATAATTCAATGGGAGGCGACAACAACGATGTTAACCTAATCTACGCCAGCGAGCCACGACTGTGGTAATGATTCGCGTAATTCAATGACATAAAGACTGTGTATGGATTTGCTAATCCGTAGGCATATATCCGAGCTATAAAAAGTACAATCATATAAAATTAGCGTATGTTATCATCCTTGTGACTTGAGGTAAATACTGGTCTGTAAAGCAAATACAGATGTTTTGATTAAATGCTACAAAAATTTACACTACTTGGAATGCTACAGATGATGTTTTTTGTGGATACAACCTTGCCAACAAATACTCATGTTGATTGAATGATTTATTGAACTTAGAGGAAAAGATAGATATTAGAACAGATTAAATCTGATTATTTAATCTAACAATTCTAACAAAACGTGCCACTTGTTAACTACAGATATGATTTCCCGTTTCCTTGACGATTGACATGATTGAAAAAATGTTATGAGGTGTCATATCTGAAGGTTATGTTTTTGTTTGTTCTCTTTATCGTTGTTTAAGAACGAATCGAGACCAGTACCCAGATGGATACTTAGAAAAAACTATTCTAACTGTAACTGACAAATTCTTTGAATGCTAGGTAACGGAAATGCAAAGCGTGGGCTTTTAATTAACATTCTAATTATCTGATCCGTCGCAAGAAGTCTGCAAAGACCTGAATACAACAGATTATGTAAACACGACTGTCCACCTAGGTGTGTGCTAAGATAGTGTAAATAGAGAGCCTTGAAAACTTTTGTAAGTCAAGGTCGTTTAGTTTTATTTATTTCATTCGTCAAAAATAAATGATAAAGTATTGAAACATGATAAAATATGAAAACCTCTTAGAATTAAAGTGGACATCCGCAGATAATCACAATATAGCTAACAGAATATGTATCAAATGTATTAACATATGTTACAAATATGTACATACTCAATATTTAAAAATATACCCCGTGGATATGTAGAGCACAAAGGGACAATTATCGCCTGGCGCTTTAAATACACTTGGATACAAAAATGTTTAAGAATATAAAAACAAGTAACGCCTCTGAACGACTACCTACTCCTACCTCGCTGCGACTGACCGATTGCAGTACAATCACATTTTATAGTGTATCATTTAGCGCACAAATGCAGTATAGGTATCAATGCAATGGCTGCGAAGAATAAGAACTAATTGGAGAGCATATCAGCACAGTACACTAGCACAATACAAACAATAAGCACCTGTAATATCCTCTATTTACGATAATGTAAAACATTCGTGATGAAACATGTGATTAGCATCATTGAGAGAGTACTCTGTCCTCAGTGTTGAGCCATCGTCACTTAGAACTTACCTGCTAAGTCGTCAGAGGCTTCTTTGCTGGAATCCTGAAGCTGAAACATTCAGTCACGCAATTGTTCAGTCCAGTGTCAGACATTGACCGGCGCGCGCGCAGCTTTTCATCCGATTATCGCGCGCTTTCTTAAGTTATCTTCTCGAAACATAAACATCAGCAAAAACATGTATCGGACTAAGCGACAACAGTTTTTGGGTGTGTGCAAAATATTATTTCACTGTTGGAATTTAATTTCCAATTACGATACTCATACTTTTGGTGTAATTAAGCCATGATTTCAATACTTGTTTACAGTCTCAGTTGTCTATTTAATATGTTTTTAAAAGCTATCGTATTAGATATTATGCAATTAATAAATAATGTATTTTGAAAAACTACGAGGTTTTGGAAATACGCATTTTTATTTTTAGATTTCGTAGTTTTCTAAGGTCAATGCTTTTCCAAATAATTAATTATTACGAAATGTGCAATGAAACGGACCAAATTTATAATTTTGTTAAAACAACGAAACTGATATTTTCAGTATTTTACAGACCTTTCAGCAACAATGTACCTTAAACGTAGCTTCCTTTTTTTCACCAACGTCATGTTGATGCGCTAGTTCTAAGAGGGTTTAGTTCCAAGTTTTTTTTTTTTGTTTTTACCATACAGAATATAATACAGCCAGTTTTAGTACCTATTTTTCCAAAGAAAACACTGACCACATCACTTATACCATCCTAAAATAATTTAGGAAATCATCCAACTATAAATCAAAGATAAGAAAAAATCATTTGACTGTTTTCATGTATACGTTAGTTCAAAGACACAAAAACTCATAATGGTCAGATTAAATCAGAATCAGATTTGTTCTTTGTGGTTTTCTTTTTTCCCGGAAACCACCATCAACGCTTTGTCACATTTTGGGTGGCTGCTATTTGAAACTGGCCGGTCTATGTGGTTGTATCTTATGTGTGCCCGCTGTTCTAAATACACATATGCAATACAAAAATGGGCCCTAACATCGGTATAATTGCCTGAATCCTCTTTGTTTACATCCGAAACTCAAAAAAAAAAATCTCAAATCGCAAGTTTTTTTTTTATAAATTTACCATTATTTGTTTTCCAGGTTCGTAAGACGAGCATCCGAATGACTGCTATAAAGGAATATCCCTTCGACTTGAGTGATTTACAAAATCAACCACCGAGCGCTGTAGGCGGCGACCCGCCGCGACCTGCGCAGACGCAGCCCAATCCTCCCTCGGCCATCAAACAGCGTGTCTCAGTGCCCTCTCTTGAAGGAAAGAGAAAAGTTTCCATCATGGCCGACGAATCAAGCAAAGACCGGGAAAACATGCCATCAGACAGGTATGTATTTAGTACCTAGCCAATCTAAGTAATAATGCTAAAATGGCAGTAGACGATACACATACATAAATTTATGACATGTCGAACAATAAATGGCGCCTAGTTTCTAAATTCATAAATAATTTGACGTTAAAAAATTGTGGAAGTCTACTTTTATTTAATGCTAAAGTTTGACAAATTCTCATGCTAACGCTACAATCTTACAAAGTACTTAATGTACGATCTCTAGTACATTAAGTACTTCGTAAGATTGTATCACATCCATCCACATTTACAATATATCCGTATTTAGTCTGGACGAAAGAGTTTACAATCTTATGCGATTTAAGAGTATGACTTTACAATGTTTAAAAAATCCAGACATAAAAAAACAACATTTAATAGGTATAAGGGGCTGCGAATGAAGAAAGAAACGTAAGCGGGAAATATAAAAATAACTTTAATCCGTTTCAATTAAACTGTGTTATCCCTATTATTAATATGTACATATATTGATGTTGTACACTAAAAAGTGTATGTATCTACGCATCCAAATGAACACAAAAAGTACATAATTAAAAAAAATTAAGGCAGAAGATGAGGTCGCCATGGCGCCTCTCTAAGCACTCCTGAAAGAAGGGACTTATTGCCACAATGGTGGCGTGCGCAACTGATATACACCTACCAAATGGCAACGTTTATTCCAAATATATAGCATAACATCAATAACAAAAAAAATGGTGGCATATTGACTTTAGATTTTTTAAAGATAAAACTTTTATGTCCCGTGTAATTGAAACTATAATTACTTAAAAAGAATAATTACTTATCCATCTATCACTATCCACTATGTTCCACGTAGTGACGAACCATTTTGATGTTGCCTTCTAACGATTATTTTATTGCTGCCACTTATTTAAATTTTCATTGAGTTTATTAAGCTAGAGCCTAACTGCATGCAAACATTTTTTGAGGTATTACAAACAACCATACGGGTCGAATTGACCTCTTTTTTTAGCAAAAACGATAGAGACATGTATGTAAATACAATAAAACATGGATGATTTATCACCACACAGATTTAAATGAAAATTAGATTCGGCTCCTTTTACAGTAACAGTACTATCATAGTTACTCTCGTTTAACTGTCTCCAACATTTAATTTGACACCAATTTAACCAATGAAGCCGGAGCTATCGTGTCAAAAATATCGGTAATTTATTTATTAATACTTTAAGCACTAGTAAAAAAAACTGTAGGTACAAAGGCGGACTTAATGCCATAGTCAGATTCTAAAAGTCGACCTTAGGGTAGTGCAGAGATTTCCCAACCAAAAAAAAAAAGGTAGTGCAGAGATGAGAGGGTAACCTCACCAACACAACAGAAGAAGACGCCTCGGGCGTCGAGATACGCAGGGTGATTCCCGGCCAGCGTAGGCGCGTACCTGCGGAGGGCTGACACCCCCTTCCGCTCCGCCCAGAGCCGGAGAAGTTATTTCATGATTTCCCATCCAGAAAAAAAGGTCTAAAATTTACTAACTCCTTTTTTTACCTTACCGCTTCAAAGCCATGGCCTTGAACAAAATTCACACCATTAAAATTAAACTCTTACGCCTCCTAACCTCCAAGATGTGAACCATAATTTGTGGATTAACCAAATGCTGAAATCCTATAGTACGATACTGTAGCGCCACCTGTAGCTTCAACACAGAACGAATCCTGGGCACAGTGGATACGTTATGAATTAAGCATTCACTACGGTAATTGGTATTGAATAAGTACAACGCTCAGTGCGGTATCGGTAACAGCTAATTTACGATGACAGTGCATAGATGGCGCTCGCCGCCTGTGCTAGCTTAAGTAATGCGGCAAACTTGTCCTGAAAAAAAGTTTGCTGTATGAATATTTTATAAATAATATTGAAAAGTATCAGAAAACTTTCTTGAATATTTTTTTATTAACCTGTGTTGTCCCACAACTGGGTAAATACCTCCACCATGTTGTTCTAGTTAACTTTATCTCCTGTCTTTTCTGTCGAATCGGTAACGGACGATTCAAAATCTTCACGGTAACGTTTGTGGTTCTGAATATTTTGCATAATTTCTTTCATGAGAACGTAGCCAAAAGATATTCAATCGGGATGACCCAAATTTGTCATATTTTGTAGTAATAT
This sequence comes from Hecatera dysodea, assembly GCA_905332915.2. Taxonomy (NCBI): domain Eukaryota; kingdom Metazoa; phylum Arthropoda; class Insecta; order Lepidoptera; family Noctuidae; genus Hecatera; species Hecatera dysodea. The sequence continues at coordinate 10,080,777 of HG995292.1, forward strand.
GAGGGTAGCTATAGACTAAAACTAATATGAAGGTATACTTTGAAATAGAATTAGACTGATTTGAACAGTTCCTAATAAATATTACAATTTATTGAAATCTGTAATTTTGTTTTATGGGTCTGTATAATCAGGAGCACAGAATAAAACAAAATAAATCACATACAATCTTCTTTTTATTTGATACACTTTTGAAACGCGAGCGTTGAAGTCTTTTACTCTTGACCTTTTTAACGATATTAAATACTGGTGCTGAGCTTACGTTATCACTACTTCCTATTTAAACATAGATAGTACGGCGCTGTTTATTCACTAGGCAGCTGTAAGTATAGACTTGAGTAAAATGATCATAAATTGATTAAACATTAGCATGATCAGTATAATAAGATATTTTACGACCACAGACAACATTCGATTATGAAGCTTAGCTCATAACGAGTGTTTCTAATAACTGCGTACCTTTCACTGAGCAATGCCGCGCGTACAACATAGTCCTCCCAATCCATACACCTATCTACAAGTAGTACAGTTTCCTACGCATCACGTGACGGGTGTTTGTGAAAGGCATAGACAGTACCCAGTCACAGGAGAACCCTGCTGACTCATAACATGACCCTTTGTTGTCTGACATTAAGAGACTCTGGGGGGGATAATAGAGGTCATGTCAATTGGTCGCTTCCAACTCGTATGTAGGTATTATCACATGACTGGCGTCCAAACAATATTGTATTGCAATAATAATATGATAGATAGTTGTCACGTGCTTTGACTCTCAATTAAATCTAATGGCGATTACGTTTTTGTATGGTCCCGTTATCGAGTTTATTTTTAGATTAAGACGTACTTTGTAGACATTTGAAAAGCTTACGGTCTAGATTAAAGTAATTGCAATTTTAGCGCCCGCCGCGATACTTTTTTATTAAAAGCGTGTGTTTCTAAAAGCCGTCGTCAACAATTTGAATTGTGTTCTTTTTAATGAAGTATGACTAAAGTGATTTTGTACAACGGTCGTAATGATGTCCTGCATATAATAACTTATCGTTCAGTCAATCGTTCACTGTGCACAACTTACACTCATAGTACTAATTGCCACTAAAGGTGTTGGTGAGAACTCTTGTGGATTCTATTTGGATCGAAAATTAGGCTGCAATTTTTCTCCCCGTAGTTCCATAATGTTTGCATAAGGGTTTATTTATTTATTTAAATTAAGTACAGCCACATCATATACATAGCACAAATTAAAACAAACTTAATAACAGAAAAAAGAACTAATGCACATGAAAATTAAGGCGTACATGTGCTCATTAAAACAAAAGTGCTGCCTTGAAATAATAAGTTTTTTTTTTTAATATATATCTAATTTAAAACATAAACTCACTATCAGGACCAAAGATAAAACATTGTATTTTATCTTTAGTTCAAAAAGTAATTTTACAAGAACTTATTAAAATATGTAGAAATGATCAAAATTTAAACAGTAACAATGTCAATGTATTGAAATTAAAACTGGGTTAATAAAATGTCAGTAGTTAAATTAAATTAAATTGAATTGAAATCATTAACAAAATATCTATACTACTATTATAAAGAGGAAAGATTTGTTTGTATTGAATAGGCTAATATATTTTATCCCCATATTCCTACGGGAACGGGAACTACGTGGGTAAACCGCGAGGCGCTGCTAGTATAAAATAAATTCAACGAAACACAAACAACAACCTCGCAAGGATAGTGTTCTCTCCACCTCTATAAAACTTAATAATGGCTGGATATTTCAACGAAGTTTATAAAAAGATATGATATACAGCTTTTATCACCCAGTTGTGCTACTTGGGAAGTACGTATGATTAAATGTAGTTATCGATCATTTTTCCAACGCTCCTTTTGAGAAAACATACCGCTTTTAAAGAAAATCTACATGAAAACGAGGTAATGACTAAGTTCATTGCCATTTTCCTCAGAGGCGATGAAAATGGTGTACACTCACATGCATTAATTCTTGGCGAAATTGACACTGAATTTAATTATTTATTGGAAAGGTGATTTTTGACAAGTAAGATTAATTTAGCCTCGTTATAAATGCGTTGGGGGCGTTTATGAAAAGGTGTTATGCTAATGTAACGTCGCCAGCAGTACTTATTATGTTTAATGGTAAAATGAATGTGGTTGTCATTTGCCATTCAGCCGGTTGCACTGACAAGGTGAACAGGCGCTGAAGATCTCCAAGACTCGTTTGTGTACAAACGGATCTATTTATTATAGGCAAGCAAGTTTTTACCCTTTCTGTAAATTAATGGGTTATATATAACACTGATAATTTTTTCATAAAACAATCAGTGGATGTTTTATAACAATAATTTACAGTTATTAGAATTCGAGCACGGTTAACTTAATTCAGATTTTTGCGGCGGACAGAGGTGAGGGACGTGTCACGTGGTCCCTCGCCCATGGGTTCGTGGCCTCTGGGGCTAGCAAGAGATATGGTCATGACTTATACAGACCTTATCTGTATAAGTTGAGACTGGGTTTTTTTAAATATACATATTTTAGTGACTGGTAATCTTATCCTGCCTCTGAATATCAAAACGTGGAAACTGATGAAATGCTGAAGCTCGCGTAATTAGCAACATACTCTAAGTTTTGTATATTCTACAAGCACGTTTTTCTTTTTGACTAATCTTGAAACCTGAGACTAATTTTGACTAATTCATTTACTTACGGTTTATTGAAGACTGACGATAATTTAAGGTGTAATTGTGTAGGTAGAAACATATACAGATTACACTAAATCTACGTAAACTGCTCCAAAATCCTTGAAAATATATATTACTAATAGCGCCCCGCGGTTTCACCCGCGTAGTTCTCGTTCCCGTGGAAATACAGGGATAAAATATAGCCTATGTCTCTGTATGGGATTGTGTAGCTTCCCAATAGTGAAAGAATTATTCATATCGGTTTAGTAGTTACGGAGCCTATTCAATACAAACAAACAATCAAATCTCTTTACAATATTAGTATAGATAGATGTGCTCTTATTTTGTTTTAATTAATATTGTATACTTTCAATAGCTCAATTCATCTTAGGGATCATTCATTTATTACGTAAGACGATTTAGGGGGGAAGGGGTCGAACATGTCTTATTTTTTCTTAAAAGGGGGTAGGAGGGAGTCTCGATAGTTCTTACGTATGATCACAAAAATTTGCAAAGTCAAAGTTCTACTTTGAAATTATTAAACCCAAAGTTTATTACTACCAAAAAATAAAAATTATTAGAACCTTTATACGTACAAATTAACATTTCTAAAATTGTTACTTTGTAAAATAATTTAATAATTAAAACAAACCAAACGTATTAATATTCTCCTTTAGATTTTTACGTGATAAATATTAAACAGGGGGGAGGGGGTCGGCTTATTCTTACGTAATAAATGAATAGCGCCTCATTAGTTCTTATCTATCCATACTAATTGCTTATAAATATTATAAATAAAGCGAAAATGTGTATGTCTATTACATTTGCACTTCTAAAATTCTAAACGGATTTTGTGACTCTTGATACATAAATATATATAGACATAAATTAAAACATACGATAGTTTTACTCTAGAAGTAAGTTCCCTTAGTTTTTATAAACTACTTCTCAGGAGGGTGACATAACGGGTAGCAGCGAGTACCCAAATAGGTTTATTAAATCACATATTTTTTATCCCGACTAATACAATTCGCAACTTTCAGATAACTTTATTTTCACATAGCTAACAACTTAATTTGGTTGTATTTAATAGGTTCTTATTTAAATTTTGTTATTAAAGATGAAAGACCAATATAACATTAATAGATACTTATATATTCAAGGCAACTATGTGTTTACAATTTAAAAAAAACCTTTTCACTATTTATTAATAAATTAAATACCCGCTCGCTATGTACTCAACATGAATTACGTATATATATAGGTACCTAAATGATTGAATACGTATATATATGTGTATTTAATCATTTAGGTACCTATTGGGAAGTATAATCACATAATATTTTTTATTCATTATTTAATATCTTCCTCTATTTATACCGAACAGGACAACCGCCCGGTTTCCTCCTCGCCACTGAGAGTCGGTTTCCTTATTTTTAATTACACTAGTAACCATGTGCTCGCATTTTGTGTTTATTATGTATCCACAACTTACTCAACCTCAAGCGAAATTTTCGTCAATTTTGGTCCCTCCTACGTTTGGAGCTACATACTGACTGAAACCTTCAATAATCTATACTAATATTATAAATCTGAAGAGTTTGTTTGTTTGTTTGTTTGAACGCGCTAATCTCAGGAACTACCTACTCATGGTTCGAATTGAAAAATTCTTTTTGTGTTGAATAGACCATTTATCGAGGAAGGCTTTAGGCTAGGAGCGGAGTAGCGATAAAGAATGTTTTAAAATTGGGGATTCCACGGGGACGAAATCGCGGGCAGCAGCTAGTTATTAATAAGATGACATTCTGACAATGTTAGGATTACGAAGCTGACGCGTCTAACAAAAGATTTTACCTATGTCGCACTAGAGTTATTTGTCTCACTCACATATTCGATACGGTTTATATTTACACAAAGAATTTTTATTGTAATTTGTTAAATACACGATATATTGCTCGCCATATTTCGAGCGATATTTGTTCAAAACGAGCTCCAGTATAAGTAGTAACTTAAAAATAGATATATTTTTCAAACCGCGACATTACTCATTAATACCTATCAAAGTGAACTATTGTGCTTTTGCATATAAGTTATATGCAAATACAAGATATTGCGCTAATTAAAATAACAAAGTATAAGAGGTACATGATACATATAATTAATTATTTTAATTCACATTCGATTTAGCAGCTTGCTACAATACGGAGCCGAAGCAGATAATAATTAGACAGCTAGCCGTGCGGATTATGTGCCCGCGCTAGTTCTTCGTATCCATCATATACCTATGTAGTTATCGTTAACAGACGACATATAAAACCACATGGAACAAATCACTGGCTGTTTTTAATCGCGATTGCACACATTGAATCGATGCGTGCGGAAGAATCGGCTGCGGCGGGCTGTGCGGGCCGTGGGGCGGCGCGGCGGCGGGCTGTTATACGAGCGTTGTTTGCAGTGAGTAGTATAAACACGGCCGCGACGCCTCGGGCTCATTTAGTCACTCATCAGCGAGTCTGCGCCCCGTGCAATAGTTCGCAACGCATTTTTATGGCAGTGGGTCTACTGTTGTACTTTAGGAAAATTTTTGCACATCGGCCAATGACCGGCCAGCCGGCCGGCGAAACTGAACGTACCTCGGCAGTCACGTGCCCGGGGTGAGGCGCGGCGGCCGACTCGCGCGCAGCCGAACCTTCTCTTATAAGATGCACATTCGCCGCGGCATAGGTGTGGAGCGTGCTGAACCGAGCGGCATGCCCCCGCGTAAACCAGTCCTCAAATTCGCCCGCTAATCTAGTTATAGTGAATAAGACTCTCTGAGTACCATGTAGAATGTCTCACAGCAGCTTAAGTTGTCACTACGACAGCTACCTACCGTCAGATTCATCTCTCGAAACAGACGCACTCAACCGACACTGGTAAGTTTTAAATATATCCTTATTTATTCAAATCCTTTTTTGTTTTTGTGCTTAAAAGAAACATTTTTATCTCATAAATGTATCAAATAAAGGTACACTATATTTTAATTTCAGTATAAGTACCTAATTTTAAAGAAATTAATATATAAAGACTACCATAATAATCCTGAAATAAAATTATCACAGTTCATCAAATATTTTAAACAGTAAGCACCTAGATTGCCAATCTATTACAAAAGACCAATACCGTTGGTAATAATTGAATATGAAAAGAAACCAAAATAAGTTAATTCTGAAAAATAATAATACGAATACCTACGTATGTCAAACTTTAACTTCCCACCCCATGTTTATATGACAAATAAAGTGCGGCTTATCGTTTTGGTCGCACGTTACGCGCTGTGGAGAACGATGTCGTCAGTGGCCAGGCGGTACTACATAGAAAGGTTCTGTTCGCAGCGCGCTTCAAACACCTGAGCAAAGGTTTACTGAAAAATTCAGCAACATGTTGACCAAGCTGGCTGTGATGACGCCACGGCGTCGCTAGCAAAGCTTCCTACACATAATAATGTTTCTCCAACATGTGCTATTTAAAATCGAAGCCATGGCTAAGGTCGTCGTGGACGCATATTTCTAGTTATATGACCCACATTTACTATCAACAATCCATCGTATAAAGATTGCTTGACATCTTGGCGGACAACGCGTCATGGTAACACACAGACTGCGCTGGCGACGTGTTTTTATTCATATATGGACATCGGTATGACTCCCTACGGGGGACGGTCATCATGAGACTGCTATTATCTTTTAAAACACAATAGGTTCATGTTTTCGGTATGCTTTATTATTAGTTTCAGTTACATTATTGTATGTACCTACCTCTTAAGAATTATTTGCTATCAGCCCTTCGTTAGAATATATTTTATAATAACATAAACAGTCACGCTGCATATGAAGGTAAGAGCACCTTATTTTTCAGGATGACTGTTAATGCCATGAATGGCTGCAAAATGCTTGCAATTACTGAAAACTCCTGAAGATTTAGCTACAATCTTGCAACATAAACAAAAAAATAATGTATACTTTTAAAAATATACATATTCTTTAAATACAAATACTGGATGTTTTTCTCATAACTTATTTACATTTCATCCTCAAAAGATTATCTAAAAATACACGGCATAGAAATATTTACGGTACTTATCAATCATCGTTGAGACTAATTACATTTGGATATCGGGTACAACGCTAATTAGAGGTAAACAGAGCTCAGTAAAGAGTAAAGTTTCCAAGCATTGCTTGCCTGTTACATTTAAGTGACTAAACATTGACCCACTGCACTGCGCGTAATTTGCTGTCGATAAAACCTTTACCATGAACTCACCTTGCGCCATGGATTGATTAAACAATACAGTGTATAATTTCTGTTTTCCACGTTACTGTGACACGTGGCTTGTAACAGCATGGCAGCAACATACAAGTACGCGTTTTATTGTCACACATAATATTTATATTTGGAATATAAACGCTTGTATGTATATACAAACGTTTCGTATCGTGATCGAACGATACATGAACAGAGGAGGAAGACTTAAGACTTCCTCTCTATTAATATTTGTTATAAAATAACAAATTAATATCATTTATAAATTGTCGAGGCAATATAGAACATCCCTGAAAAATAAAATTAAAAGTACTCTTTACAAAATAAGTATGATAAAGTCACTCCGAACTATTCGAAAGTAAACTAACATAATTATGTTTTAATATTGTTTCCATAATTGTTCATTATTACCTACATTAAAATATACAGTTCATGAATAAAAGTAGTAGAGACCAGTATGTTCACATGTACATACATATATGTACAAATGTAGGTGATATTACCTTCATTGCATGTGTTAAAATTGTATCGTAACGCAACTCCTTTGAATCGCTGTTATGAATAGCAAGTAGTATGGAAGCAAGTGGTACACTGTTCTGTATAAAGACTCGGTTACAATGGATCTTTTAAAGGAACTTTTTTTATTGTTTAACTTTCATAAAACATAGCATAAAATTACCCTTGCAAACCAGAAAGGATTAGGAAAAAGTGACTTCCTATAAGTAATACAGTTTTGCCGTTTAGTAGGGATGAATCTATGATAGACTAGCTGACCCGCGCCACTTCGTCTGTGTTACATAGTAAAGAGAGAAAAAGCCCTGTTTTTGCAACATTTTTCATTAATGCTGCGCCCTTTTTGTTCGTAGCGTGATGTTATAGCCTAAAGCTTTCCTAGATAAATGGAATATCCAACCCTATTTTTTTTTTCTTTTCGTTCCACTGATTAGCGCGTTCAACCAAACAAACAAACTCTTTAGCTTTATATTATGAATTATAGATTTAAACTAAGCGATTTGTCTGAGATATGATGTAATAGTGGTGTAGTTCGTGACATTCAGAAACAAAGAAAAAGTTTCCATCTAAATATATATAACTCAAAAGTGACTGACTGACTGACATAATGATCTATCAACGCACAGCCCAAACCACTGAACGAATCGGGCTGAAATTTGGCATGCAGGTAGATATTATGACGTAGGCATACGCTAAGAAAGGATTTATGAAAATTCGTCCCCTAAGGGGGTGAAAAAGGGGTTAACATTTTGTATGGAACTGCACGCGAACGAAGTCGCGAGCATAAGCTATTCTTTGAATAAAACCATAACTAAGAACCATATTATTTGCTTACAAAACTACTTATCTTTAAACAATGTTAAGAAGTTCGACATAGCGTTAATGTAAAAAGACGGCTGGCTTCCACACTAGGGCTTGTACTTAAACGCTCGAATATAAATTCAAACTAAGGGTGTCAAAAATACTGATTACGGCGTACTGAAATACTAAGTGCAGAAAGACTGAAGGCGAACACAAATATTGAAAACGGCGACTTTTAAAATACTGATCGTTCTATTTCTTCTTATGAAATTATCCGCAAACATAATTGAATTCAGCCGTACTATTCTGAAAAGTTTATTTGCGAAATCACTTCTGAATCTGCAGTGAAATCATGAGAAACTCTTTAGTTTCACATGATTTCACTACGGATTCAGAAGTGATTTCGCAAATAAATTTTTCAGAATAGCACGGCTGCTCGGGTTAGTATCAAATCATCTCATTAAGAATCATCCACATATTACATACTCGTCCGGTTAATAATTCCCTCCCTAATAGATATAGGTACTGTATTTGAATTGTCGCCTTTATTTTAATGAATATCGCTCACCAATTCGTTGCCAACAGGAACTACTAATGACCTATCAAAAGTACTGCTAATCTGTGTTGCCAATCTGTACGTGTCGTGAAAACTGTAAAAGCAGCGTTGCTCAAGCGCAAGCTCCTCCGCATGTAACATCAGACCGTGAGAAACTACATAGTTTCTATATATATGTACATATATAAACCTACAAATAGGCACCTACACGGAAATTGAACAGAATTTTATACTTCTTCAGTGTATCGGCCTTTTAAACGTTCTTTTTATAGCATTACTCGTTATATCAAGCAAAATTGCTCGAAGCAAAATTATATCGATTAAAATAAATAAATAAATAGTGATAAACTTTCGTTTTTATAACATGAATGGCCTAGAAGCTGCAAAAATTAATACATTATATTTGATTGTATTTTAGGTTACAAACTAGCTTCTGCCAGCGACTTCGTCCGCGTGGAATAGTTACTTTACCCCCGATTTTGAAACTCTCAGCCCGATCGGTTTAAAATTGACAAAAGATAGACATGCTGTTTCGGGATATTTTTTAGATAATTTTATGTAGAACATTTCCGTAATACATGATTTCTATGTAACTTTAACCATTAAGGCTACACACGCGACGGAAGCTTAAAAAATGGAGTAACTTCTTCCGTTTTCTCAACATTTTCCTTCACTGCTCTGCTCCTATTGATTGTAGCGTGATGAAAAGTATACTGTAACCTGCCCAGGAGTATGAAGAATAATTGTACCAAGTTTCGTTAAAATCGGTCGAGTAGTTTTTGTTTCTATAAAGAACATACAGACAGACAGACAGACAGACAGACAGACAGACAGAAAGACAGACAGACAGAAAGACAGACAGACAGAAAGACAGACAGACAGACAAAAATTTTACTGATTGCATTTTTGGCACTAGTATCGATCACTAATCACCCCCTGATAGTTATTTTGAAAATATATTCCTTGTACAGAATTGACCTCTCTACAGATTTATTATAAGTATAGATGTAACGATGTTTATAGGTTACAAATGTAACGATGTTTATCTACCTATAAATTGACGTAGATAATATTCAATCAATGTGTCGCAGAGCACGTGCAGCGCATAATTAGGTATATTCTGTAAAATGCATTCAAACGAAATTCCTTTTTGTAGACATGTCACGAGATCCTAGGACAAAATTAGATCCATCGTTGACCATTATATCATCGCTTAGGTGAGATAACGTTCAAATGGGAGCCTATCAATAATACAAAAATAACGGCTCGACCTAAAAACATAGGTAACTAGTTTAATTTACCAAACTGAATTGTTAATGTACCGCGTGGCAATGAGTAATCGCTCTATTATTATAAATTTTATTTGTCAAGGTGACACTCGTTTGTTTAAACAGACACGTATTGGGATAGACCCGCAACGACCGTAACTTGTCAATTTGTAAGTGTAGGGTATGCGTCACTTAACTCATTGATATGCTGATGGGCAGATGCTCTTCTTTTGATAAAACAAAGCGCGTGAGTGTAGACAAACCGCAAAAGAATCGCAACTGAAATAAATTACTTGCATGTTAATAAAGTTCATTTACCTAAACCACAAAATTGTCATGAGGAAATAAAATAAAATGGACATACAATTTTGCAGGAAATCGTGCCATCAGGTACCTAATAGGTACATATATTTATTAAAAACCGATCAGCCTTCTATTTAATCCAACCATAACCTGTTACTGAGGTCCAGACTAGCTGGGAAGAATGATAGGAAGAAAGGGAGGCAATAGGACGGAATAGGCCAAATATAAATAAATAAACTTAACCAGTGTAATTATAGAATCAGTGGCATATCTCCAATGAAAGGTAGCTATCGTTATGATAGCAATCCTTTTTGCATAATCCTCTGTTCGAATTTACGACAGCTGGACACATGGAGCTGAGAAGGCACGTTTGATAATGATTCTTTAAAAGTGTAGGTACACCTGTTATGACACTAAATATAAATCAAATAGCAATAACTTTTTGACTTAACAAATACAAAACACTTTGTTGAGTAAAGTAAATGTTCATTGGTGCAAGTATTTAAATTACAGAACTCTTTTCTGCACACTTCTTTACAACGTTGTACACATTTTGTTAGTGTTGACCTAACGATTACCAAGTAAACAGTTCATTTCAGACAAAACTGGAACCCATGATATAAAGGATTCCATTATTCTTAATAGCGCATTGTAACACTGCCGTTCACTGTTAAACAAGTGTCAAAACTTGTGGTGACAGCTTAAATATGCATATTATGTTTCAAACCGTCTGCTTTTAAAACGTTTATGTTGCAAATTGAATTTGTTTCAAAACAAATAAAACGGTAGATAACATCTCCTTAACAGTCTTAAAAAAGATTCGCTCCTGTGTTCGATGAGTTTTACCTACATATATCTTCGTCAATTTCTGCTAGATTACTTTTACTCTGATATAAATAATAATGTGTATTAATTATTAACAGGAATGGAAGCGTATCAGCAAAAGCGGAAGGGCCTTCGCGCCGCAAAAGCAACCTCCACAATGCCATGGCAGCGGACATGGACTCTTCTTGGGGTAATTTTCCTTTCATTTACGGCGAACACTTGAATGACATTCAGTTAATTTTAAATGCAATTACTCAAGTCCTTTATGTTGCAAAGAACGTGACTGTATCTGACTAGTGGCAAACTGGCTTTGTACGAGGCACAAATGCACAATTGAATAAAATATATCCTTCAATTTATCAAATTTTCCACTCTTGCTAGCTTTTCACACCACTTCAATGGTTAGAATAGGTACATCTAAAAAATTGACACTGGAGAGCCAGCTAACGACCGGAACCAATATAACCCAGATTAGTAGAAGGTCTAAGACCTTGTTACAATTTTCCATAAATTGTACTGCAATTCATACTATAAACACAAACGAAAGCAATTGCAAGGTCAATTGACAGACGGTAATGAGGGTACGATGTAGAAACAGCAGGTGTCTAGTACATACTGCTGGTGATTCCCACGGCGGGATCGATCGCCAGGCCGCGCGGCTGCGAGCCTTCTGACGCTCCACTGTTCGTCCACAGATCGCCAGGCACACATCGAGGGCAGATTTAAGAAATATTCCACGACATCTTCTGTATACTCGAAAAAAGCGTTGTCACAACAAAGCGAATACATCGAAAGGTATAGTATATGTTTGATTTTCACGACACGACATGCCCGTAAAATGTTGGGCTTTCAACTCTCGCTCCAATTCCAATCATACATAGGCCATAGTCCAAAACAATCGAATGGTAAATTATGTCGAACTTGTTGAAACTAAATTATACACGTTGCCAAAAGTTGTTACAACCTAAATGCGAACATCCTCCTTTTTTTGAAGTCTGTTAAAAATAAATTTAATAACCGAGATGTTGTATAGTACGTAGATTAAAGGTATCTAGGGCGTCCTAAGTAGGTCATACCTATATTTCAGCTCACAGCAGCAAACTTGTCATAAGTTCTGCCACAATTGGATTAGCTTTAAGGGAGTAACTCCATTACTTGCTTCGAATGGGCTCGAGTAAGCTTCTTTATGTGTTTTTGGAAAAGGTATGTGGTGGCACTGGCAAAGTGTATAATACAAGTAAGACTACGTTACTTCAAAACCTTGACAAGCATCGATAATAGAAGAGCAATTTATTGCGTCGTGCTATTTTATTCAATACACTGTATGTTTAATTGGATTTCTTGTTTTTTATTTCTTATTTTTGAAATAGTTTATGTTAGGATACAAAAGCACAGTTGAATGTATCATCGGGTTAACATCTTTTGCTATTCTTACTTTTACAAAGTTTAGAAAAGCGGATAGATGAAATGCTTGCTAACTTAACTTTTCTTTTTAGATCTTGGTGGTACGCGTGTTGCGCAAAGTGTCACTCAGAGGAATCCGGCATTCCCTCGTGGGAGCCTCCGAACTGGCAGAAGGTCTGCCCCTATCCACTATGTCCTTCCTACCGGCAGTTCGCGCAAAACATCGCAGTGTTAATTATTGGTAAGCTACAACTATCTTTATACCAAAATTTCACAACAGCGGCGCCCATGAGGCCATCAATTATGAAATGACCATGAAAACGTGGATTACTTAGTTAGTACATGCCCATGAATTAAAACTAGTGTTATTTTAGAGTTAAACATATTCTGCACTAAGTTTCAAGGGTAAAGTTGTTACATCAAACTAATAGATTTTGAGTTTTAACTCTATTATTCTACACACAGAGATTGTCAGTTTACTGAAGATTCGTTAACTTCTTTACGACCGTATGCAAACGCTGACGAATAGTTAATTAAATGCGGTGACAGGTTATTGTGCATTTATGCGATAGAAAGGAGATTTAGTGTTAAAGTGGAAACCTTAACCACTTCGGAGATTACTGGCATGAAATTTCCATCATAATCATAATCAGCCTTTTAATGTTCCCACTGCTGGGACACAGGCCTCCTCTCTAGGAGAGGGAATGGGCCGTAATTCACCACGCGGGCCCAGTGCGGGTTGGTGAATGTCACATGTCTTCGAATTATCTATTTATTTTAAAATTTCCATCATTATCTATTTATTGTTCAGGCATATTAGTATGGGTGACGGTATGGATCGTGATGGGCGACACGGCGGCGCCGGGCGGGCAGCTGTTCTCCTTCGCCGTCCTGACCATCGTCGCCTACTTCGGGGGCTGGCTCATGCTGAAGATCACCACCCTGCCCGCCCTCATAGGCATGCTAATAGTGGGCATCATCATGAAGAACGCAGGCCTCGTCAACTTTGATGAGACTTATCAACACGTCGCCTCTTATATCAGGTATATACATTATGGAAGTTAAGCAAAGACTTTTCTAAAACATTTTTGATTGAACAATGTCACCAGGGAGAGCTCTATGTTCATCAGTGAAGTTCTTTCGGCTGAAATGATGGCGGCTGAATTGCAACAAAATAAGATTAGCCAACACCTTAAGACTGGTCGTTTTGCCTGTCATTAATTTTGAGAAGTTATCAAAACATAAATGTTGATTTGATTTTCGCGATTTTTTGTTAGTTGGTCGTATAGTAAAATTGTTTCAAAATGATAGTTTTTATTCTTAATCGTCGATGATCTGTATATTACAATCCAGCTTACCGAAACACTTATGAATTAACTGCGGTGTTCCAGAAAAATTGCTTTAACCATCATTCTCACGCGAGCTGGCTTGGACCTGGACCCGAATGCTATGAAGAAGTACTTCCTCACTGTCATCAAGCTGGCTCTTGTTCCCTGGACCTTTGAGTGTATACTGTGCGCCGTTCTTGCTTACTTCTTCTTGGGATTGCCCTGGGATTGGGGTGAGTGACCTATAGCTTTAATGTACTTTTGTTATGTGAAAAACTGTCATCAACACTAATTTAGGCAAAACTAAAATTTTAATAATAATTATTATTAATATATCTCTCTTAGATATAAAAACGATTATACATGAAAATCAGAAGTTGATTGTATATCGTTTCCACATCACAGATAAACAGCATTTGGCGTAGGTATACACCATGTCCTAAATTTAATTATCCTATTGTGTTCTCCAAAATTTATCGCTAACCACAAAACCTGCTTGTCCTTGTTCTTAATATCGTTACTTCTAAACAAGCACACGTATGTATGTAGCACAAATGTATGTCTAGATAGATATACATATGTATGTAGATCAAGAGCCAATACATTTAATGTGACTCGAACACAATAGAATAACACGACTAAGTTAGATCGAGTAATGGTCCGTAAAATCTTCAAAATGAATCATTAAAAGTAATTAATATTATCAAAGGAACATACGAGGTTTAACTTTTTGAGGTTAACTGACCGACAAATCTATGCTTAAATTCAGCATTTTCACTCAAACGGAATTGTACTATTTTGATGAGGATGCGTGTATTATCTTATACTTAACAAAAACTAGCTTTATTTTACTTAAAAACAAATATATGGCGGCTGCGTAAGACGACGCTTACCTACTGCTCTGCAAAACCTGATAACAAAGTCCAATTTTCAACATTTCAGCGTTCCTTCTGTCATCAATCGTCGCAGCTGTGTCTCCGGCGGTGATCGTGCCGTGCCTGTTCCGCCTCCGCGAGAAGGGCTACGGGGTGTCCAAGGGCATCCCGACCCTGGTGCTCGCGGTGTCGGGCGTGGACGACGCAGCCAGTGTCGCCGTCTTCGGCATCGTGTCCTCCATCATGTTCTCCAGTGCTTCGCTTACTATGAATGTTATTCAAGTACGTATTCTAATTCTTACGAGTCCTTACTGGTATTATATGCGAAAGTGATTTTGAATGTTACGCTTTCACGCGTGGATTGGTTAACTGATTTTCATGAATTTTCATTCATGGATAGATGGGACCCTGTTGTAAGCCACTTTCTTTTGCGAAATCTATACGTAGCGCGAGCCAAGGCCCAAACCTAGAGAAAGCTTTTTAACCGACTTTTTTTTTTAAAAGGAGGAGGTTCTCAATTCGGATGTTTGTATTTTTTTTTTTTTTTTATGTTTGTTCGCGCATAACTCCGTCGCTTGCCAACCGATTTCAAAAATTCTTTTTTTGTTGGAAAGGGTATACTTCCCAAATGGTCCCATGAAAATTTTATCGAAATCGAACAAGCGGTTTTCGAAAAATCAACAAAAGTCTAAAAAAATATCTACATTGACGACCTTTTAGTTTACTCTGCATTGGAGCAGTGCGTTTTTTTTTTACACCAATGTGATTGGTTCGTTTAGGTGGGGGGAGGGGAGGGGGTGTAGGTACCACTAAAAAGTGAAAAATAAAAAACTTTTTACAAAAAAATACAACCGACTTTTACACAAAAATAAAAAAGTACAAAATAACTTTAATTTCGGAAGTCGGTGTTCAAAAAACGAAAAAGGAACCACAAACACCGAGTTCCGAAATTAAAGTTATTTTGTACTTTTTTATTTTTGTGTAAAAGTCGGTTGTATTTTTTTGTAAAAAGTTTTTTTTATCTCAAACTTCGACATGACTTTTTGCGGCTTAGGATAAGGATTCTTTGTGCCAATTTTTTGCATCGCACCGAAATTGGTCCCGTTTTGTACATTCATTAAAAGACACCAGACTAGAAGCACGTAGCCTTTCAAGAAATACTGAGAAAAGACATGCAGTAATGTGTTCCAAGTAGCTTAAGTTTTTTAACAGCATTCATTAACTGTAAAACTATGTCACTTGACCAATTAATTAAAATGCGACGGTTACATAATACAGCTGATAGATTAATGAACGATTTTGAGCAACGGAACGAGTTCAATCGAGTTTAACGAGTTATTCAATCAAGAACTTTTCTGGCACTATAATTGACATTTAGAAAAAAATATATATATTATTAATTGTAAAGTAGTATGTATGCAGATTTACTGTTATACGTATAGAAGTTGCGAATGAACATGTCTATCATTAAAAATTATACAGTTTTAATTGTGACATTCATAACTATCTTTAGGTTTTGTAATAACAACTCTAATTAGCTTGCAATAATATTATTCCTCATTAGTTGTTTGTATACTTAAGCGGAAAACGGAAAAACTAAAAACATTGAAAGTAATAAATATGTTTGCAACATGATTATTCACTACCTTTGCCATGTTATGGCCAGCAATATTATTCTATTAATATTTAATTTAGATAATTATATTCCTTTCCAATAAATAATAGCAGCTTAACCAAATGTAGGTAAACTAATATAGTGTCGTCAGTTCTGAAAATAAAATGCATAAATAATGCATCTACTTCATTTTCCAATGAGGTTCACGAAGTGCGTAATATAGATAAATCCGCTATTTGCAAATTACCTATACTTTAGCACTTTCAACAGCAAATTGCATGTATGAAGCTTACAAAACATTTTGTTTGTCGCAACATAATAATATTCTTTCAGATAAGTTCCCAGTAACAGCGCTAACCGTAAAAGAAAACCGGATCAGAGTTTCTCAGAAAAATCGTTTAAAATGGCGCGATACTGGAAGACACTTGGTCATGTTGACTGGTTTACAATGACCTCTCATAACTTTTAATACTGCAATCAGGAAACATTGTTTAAATCGATTTTTTTTTCGGATTTTCTCCATAGGAATCGTGCACTAACTTCTGATGTTTTGTGAGTCGTTTGTGTGTGTCGTAGGTCTATCTATACTAATATTATAAAGCTGAAGAGTTTGTTTGTTTGTTTGAACGCGCTAATCTCAGGAACCACTGGTCCGATTTGAAAAAATCTTTCAGCCCATTTATCGAGGAAGGCTATAGGCTATATATCATCACGCTAAGACCAATAGGAGCGGAGCAGTCATGAAAAATGTGACACACACGAAGTTGTGCGGACAGCTAGTATAGAATAATAGTCAGATACATAACTTTTATCAGAGGGATTAAATTGGCGGTTTGACAGCTTTTGTACATAAAATGTCTAATTATTCTCCTATACCAATATTGATCTGTCCACCTCCATTACTTATCCTTATTATGGAGTTTCTTGTCCGTTCTTCTCCATAACCATCTGGAATGGACGCCAGTCACTTAATTATGGTAACTTTTAATGATGACGTTCAAAAGTGCCGTTTAATGGCCTAATTGAAACGAAACGTTTTGACTTTATTCTTCAAACAAAAGTTATCTGTAAAAGTTATCTATTGAAAAACTAGTCCTAAATTTAAAGTGACTTATATCACTTAACCGTAACGTAAAATACTAAAGGCCTTTATAAAGTCTTTGTTGTATTTTATGTACCTACTTAGTACACAGCACTACGTACCTAGGTAGTGTCAGCTTGGATCACAACAATAGGCAAAGTTGTCGCTATGATTAGCAAACAAAAGGACATCCTGTTACACCTATATATATACTATATTATAAATCTGCTATAAGTATCTTATTTGCCAGTAGCTTGTTACTAATTGGCAGTGTTCTTTTATGTTAATGATGAAATACTTAACTTCCCATCTAAAAAGTCAAGCGTTTTTTAGCTTGCCACACACCGGAGATATCATTTGGGTGTTTAAAAGCTCATGTTCTGTTTTAACAGATTAGTCAGTCATAATTGTCAGACCTCGCTACAAAACATAAGGTCGAACCTGTCACCATCAGGGCGTGTCGTTTTATTCATGACATCGCTGTATGTATGTCGTGTGTATGTATGTAGCCTTAATTAATAAAACATTTTACTTTGAATTTCCAGGGCCCACTTAGTGTAATCGGTGGAATAGTACTGGGAGTGTTATGCGGTTACCTGGTGAAGTTCGTTCCTGAGCGCAATGACGCCTTCTTGGTGCCTCTCCGAGTCCTGTTGCTGCTGGCCGGCGGACTGATGATGGTGCTGGGTTCTGAGGAGGTCGGCTGGGGCGGTGCTGGTAAACTGACAATCATCAAATGTTTTAGTTTGACAAAACGATGGCTTATTGGATCGTACGTGATCCGGGGCCTTAGTAGAAAACATACAAACACGAACAAATACAATGGTCACAAAGTAAAACTTTTAGAACAACAGACAGCAAAAAACGATCCATCAACTTCAGTTTCCCGTTATACATCTATACTAATATATAAAATTACCAAGAGGAAAGATTTTTATATATTTATGTGTGTAACGAATAAACTCCAAAGCATCTGGACAGTTTTCAAAAAATGTGTCTCCATTAGAATGCTTCATTATCCCTGTCCAACCGTGCAAAGCCGGGAGGGACCGCTAGTAAAACATAAAACAAAACTTGTTATTGCTTGGAATTTACAAACAGACTTAAAGACGAACACGTTGGTTGTATTAACTGAGTAATTGTAAAACCTGTAGTCAACAACCACGGATGATTGTTTTCCGCGGTGCAGTGCTTGCCTTTCACCGAACAATGCCTTGTTATAAGTCAATGACTGTGTTGACAACCGATAAAGTCAAGGAAACAATGTGTATTGGAAAAGGGATATCATACGATTTTTTTGTCCACTGTTTATTTTGTATGTTAATGTTGCAAACAATGTTGTCAATAGCAGTCCTTAAAACTTTGGTGGCTAGTATTAGTTCGCTGTTCTTCCAATGCAAACTAAGACTTCAAGAAGTGCAGTAACACATGCTTAAGTTTCAATTCTAATAATTTAATAACTGCATCTCTTCAATGTTTATAACTTACTTCTTCAGGACCATTGGCTGTCATTGCATTCGCATTCGTGGCCTGCAAGAATTGGACAGACCTCGGCTGGGAGTTGGAGGACAACCCAGTGGCCACCGCCTTCGAAATCTTCTGGATGTTCTTCGAACCTATGCTCTTCGCAGTTACCGGTGCTCAAGTTGTTGTAAGCATACCTTCTCTAACCTAGCCAAAATCATGTTCATCATTCATATCTGCATCATCATCATCTACCTGTCTTTATGTCACGATACTTGGAAGCGGTGCATCACGTCTTCTTCTCCCATTACCCATCAGCAATCGTTACGCTATTATTCAGTCCCTTTTCTTTCTAATCATTCCTTACACAATTCGATCATTTTTTCTTTTGCTTGAGTCAGCAGTCACGGCGATGGTTCTGTAATAATGTCCCAGCAACATAAACACATCGCAATAGAATGTTCATATTCTTCAATTAGATTCAGTTATGTTTCATCAGTATTTATTAAACAATATAAGTACTTATTGAGGATAATCTCTGTTCGCTCGTGTGTGGAATGTATGATTGCATCACCATCTATCAGACTCAATGCAATATCATTTATTGAGACCTAGCTTTAATGTCGTAGATACATGTGTACGTACTCACAATTTTATTAGGCTGAAAAATACTGTGATTGATCCTCTATGCTCCATTGATTGAAAAGATGCCAGCATCAGTAATTTATTGGCCACTAAATGGGATTACGTAGGTTCCCCTCAAATACTCCTCTTTGCAGTTATAATTTGTACAAGGCGCTACTGTGCAAGGTTCTTGCTGCTCTTTGTCCACCAACGTTTGAGCCACATTTATGACACCCATAAGAATTATTCGGTAAAATAGCGAAAAAGTTCATGTTACTTTTCGTATTCAGATTGCAGAACTGGAGCCTCGCTTGGTTCTGATCAGCGGTGGTATTCTAGTGGCGTGCGCCATTCTACGTGCTATCCTCACTAGCGCTTGTGCAGTACGCAGCAACCTCAACATGAAGGAAAAGATCTTCGTCGGCCTTGCCTGGATGGCCAAAGCTACAGTACAGGTAAATTAACATAGTTTAAAAAAAGTTTCTATTACCCACGGCTTTATACCATTATAAAATAAATATCTAAATATCTCAAAACAGCAACTTAAATATCAATATGTCATCTTCAAAATTAGATCACTTTCTCTATACTATCACTACGATTCTTTCAAATATGTACATACGTCTAATTTCAGTCGGAAATTATCCCAAGGGAACGTAAACCCAGAATAAATCTCTGTACCAAATTTCATCCAAATCCGTTAGGCAGTTTTAGCGTAATGGAGTAACAAACATCAACCCATTCAAACTTTCGCAATTATAACGGAAAAAGTAAAAAGTAATAACACTGTTCTTCTTCCAGGCCGCTCTAGGTCCAGTTGCTTTGGATGAAGTGCGCAAGATGGCCGGCGGAGAGCCCAACTCAGACATGATACGGTACGCAGAGACTGTGATCACCGTGTGCATAATGTCCATCGTCATCACCGCGCCCATCGGAGCCATCGTCATCACGCTCACAGGACCCAAACTGCTCTCAAGAACAACTAAGCCTCCTGTCTTGGAAGGTAAGACTCTTGGTACTGTTCCTATTATTAATATAATATTTGTATCCTATTATTAATATATTAATTGCATAAAATAAACAAACTGTTTGGTTTTTGATCAATCAATTTAATGAATCACACATGATTAAACACATTTAAAATTCATTCTAGAACGACTGTAATATAACATGATAGTTATTCGAACCAAAGATCAAATACGTTTGTATTTATAGAATTTATACAAAGATAAAAACGAAATACAAAATGTTTACACTTAAAAGACAAACGTTTAGTAATGATAAGAGAAGTTTTGCGGTGGAACTCTCCGGGGATCATACGACGTATTGTTTTGAGGATAAAAGAATTTATTTTGGCCTTGGTTATTATTCTGAGGAGGATAGTTAGGGATACTTGGATTATAAGAATTACTGGGAAACTTTCCATCAGGTCCGGGGAAGTAAGGAGAAACTTGAGGCTGTGTCACATTATAAGTTCCTTGTGCTGGTCGAGCGCCAGGGTGGTTGGGATATTGAGAGTTAGAATATTGGGAGTTCGGGTAGGTATTAGGACGAGAATTATTGGAAGAAGGATACTGATTTGGATTATGATAAGGTAACCGTTGGGTAGTTAGGTTGAACTGTTGAACAGGGTAACTGTTACTGGATGAGGGGGGATAGTTGTTGTAAGGCGGTTGGCCAGGGTGAGGATTGTAAGGTGCCAATGGAGTAGTAAAACTAGAACCTGACGCGTTTGGAGGTCTGAAGCTGCCTGGGTTGGGTTGATAGTTAAAAGTTTGGTTTTGGAG
Organism: Hecatera dysodea; assembly: GCA_905332915.2. Lineage (NCBI taxonomy): Eukaryota > Metazoa > Arthropoda > Insecta > Lepidoptera > Noctuidae > Hecatera > Hecatera dysodea. Next base: position 10,102,213 of record HG995292.1, read on the forward strand.
CGGATATTGTCCATTTGGTGGTCTGTACGTACTTCCTGGCGACGTGTTATTATAGGACGGGAAGTTGGGACGAGAATTATACGGGTTCTGACCAGCGGATGGACCATAAGGACTTTGATTAGGATTAGGGTAACCATGTTGATTGTAATTAGGATTACCAGGTTGCGAAGAGTTGAAACTGTTAGTGTTCCATTGTGAAGGCCGCTGTGGGAACTGACCTTGACCAGGAGGTTTATAAGTAGGCTGCTGTCCGTTTTGACCGTTTGGTTTGTAGGGATTGTAAGCAGGTGGCTGTTGATTCGGGTTTTGTGTATATGGATTATAACCAGGTTGCTGTTGATTCGGGTTCTGAGTATAAGGATTATAACCAGGTTGCTGTTGATTCGGGTTCTGAGTATAAGGATTATAACCAGGTTGCTGTTGATTTGGATTTTGAGTATAGGGATTATAACTAGGTTGCGGTAGATATGGACTTTGACCAGAGGAATTATTATTAAGTTGTGGTTGATATGGATTATACGGAGGCCCTGAAGGTAGTTGCGGGTACAACGGCGTATATTGGTGAGCTGCTTGACGTGTCACACGCTGTTTGAACGTATTATCTGCTTCGCCAAAAATAGTGTCCTTCTGTAGTTCTTTATTTTTTATCTGTTTTTCCTCGAGTATTCTTAATATTGCGTCGATATCGTCCTCTGGTACAACTTCAACATCATTTTTGTTCTCTAACAAAGGTTCCAAGATTTGAAGAGATTCTAGGTCCAAATTACTGTTTCCATACAATTTATCGGTCACTGCCACTGCATCTTCTTGGTTAATTCGCAAACCACAAATACCACTGCATAATACTGTCACTATTATAGCTATTAGGGGACCGTGCACTGTCCTCAACATTTTAATGACTATTGAATCCCGACATAAGCACAATACTCACAAAATAAGTAATATAATCGGATAAACTTCGACCTTATTTATCTTAGAATTCACGGTACGCGCAATAGACTCGACTGCTCACGTCTCAACCTTGTATGTTATTAGCAGTATATCTACACGCCTTGGAGTTTTATACTTATTTTCCTTCTATAGGTATATGTATTTATGTTTTTTGCTCATATGAAAAGAATGTGCACAGGTATGTTTGTAACATGTGAATTGTTTTGTGCTGCAGGTTGGCGACGATCCCACCGGCCGTCCATTCGAGACATTTCGATCATCGACGAGGAGGAGGTGGCGGAGCGCGACGCGGAGGCGGAGGCCGAGGACTCGCGGCCCAGCAGCCCCAAGGCGCGCGCCGCCGCCGCCAGCAGCACGCCCGCGCCCATCACTGTGCAGCCCGGACACAACAGCTCTTGACTGCAGTAACCCCAACTCACTTCGATCTTTGATGCCATTCCATTTGCGACCTTTTTCGAACCGACCTACTTTACTATTAGCTGCTTATATGGTCTCGTATGATACTTTGATACAGGGATTTAGTAAGACGATTCTCTCACGAAGTCTTTCTGCCAACGATGCGCGCTACGATGACATGAGTAATTTTATATGAAAGATATTCAAACGCCTCTTTCGCATACTGAAATATTGAGTCGCTTAGTCGGGTTTCATCCATTTTTTTTTTTCAATTTTCATACTCGTGTAAGAATTGTCTAGAGATGCTTATCGAACCGAGTAATAAAGAGTTTCGCGATTTAGAGTAGATTATTTTTTCTTTTGTTGGTTGAATAAAAATTTGGAGCTGCACATAACACATTATTCAGTGAAAACTTGCTTAGAATAATATTATAAAAAAATTGCTATTTTATAAGTATCTTACTATTTATTAATTAACTACGTGTGAGTAATTAAACGGACCAGTAAAATTATTTCTTAAACGAATTTCAGCGTTTTGAAAACATTGTTTCTAACAATTTGTTTTAGGTACTTAGAGGGTTTAGTATAAGATCTTAGTTCTATAACTTAACGTTCATGTGATAAAGGTGTATACTTAATAATTCGGTGTTCTAAAGACCTCGCTAGTGAAGTTTAATTATTACAATCTATAGAAATATTAACGCTGTAAGAACATATTATTTAACTTATAAGTACGTTTGTCTACTATATTCCTTTAAGTTTTATTTTGCATAGTGGTCATCAGTATTGCTATTATTTATGAAAACCATTTAGTTTAGGTATCAGAACAGATATTGATAATGTTATTCGGTACAAACAATTAACTAGTTAATGTAAGGCTCGATGCAGCAGATCCATTGCTCATTGTCGATATGTATTTTAGATGAATAAGTAGTCTGTATATTATGTGTAAAAACATTTCTTCACTTAAACATGTACGTACGGACACCACGACGTACTGGTTAGTTTTATATTGTATCATTTGTAAATAACACCCCGAGTCACATTGTTATGTAAGTAATTATTATGCATCGTGAAATTCAATTATTTTAAAGTGAATTTGGGACCAACTTATTTTTAAATAATACCACGATTAAGAAATTGAAATTATAAATATGTAACTCAGCAGACATCGCCTATCACAAAAGTATTATTAAATAATATTATAAGGTCATCACTGTCTGTTTTATACACTTTACCACGATTAAAAAGCCGATTTATGAAAATAAGTTAAAATATCAAGATGGAATTATCGAAAAAAGTATAAAAGCAATAAAATATTTACAAAAATATACTCGATTGTTGTATGTTTATTTTAGTTTAAGTAAAATCCCTAATATTGCCAAAGTAGCAAGTGAAAATGTGAAGTCAAGTCGGTTATCCCTGTTCATTTAACTTGTTTATTTACTTTTCAGTTTCAACTACAGTCGGTAAGACAAAAGTTTTTTTATAATGGATGGGAAATCATTAAATGACTTGTTCCGTTATAGGCTTTCTCGTTCTTAATGACTAAAACTCATCCATGTTCCTCCAAATGCCCTTTGCGTTCCAAGGTCGCGGTGACTCTTTCGAACAATATCCCCAGCCCTAGCAGGCACTGGCCCTATGGGGCCCCGTCGTCTAGGCAGAGATCTCTTTGGGGCGTACGTAGAACACAACGCGCCGTCAATAAGGATAGCTCGATAGGTGTGCCTCCAAAAGTTCGTACAGAAAACGGACGTGATATCGTTTTAGTGAATTAAAAACAGTCGGTGCATTTGAGTTTAGTATAAGTCGTGAAGATTTACTTTTATGTCAGACGACTGCCCCAGAAACAAATGATTAATCCTAATTTACAAACCGGTTAAGGGCTAGTCAGTCTAACAAACAAAGGGTTCCGCACTATAAACCGAAAAGATCAAGTACCCTCTTATTTTTTTAAATCATTTGTTATTATAACAGAAATATAAATACACACCGTAATAACTTCAACGGTTTATTACGACTAATGAAATATAGCCGTCTGGTAGACAAACGGACGGACGGAAAGTGGAAGTAATATTTCGTGGATTAGCGTTCGGGTTCCCTAAAAATGATTGGCTTGACTTCAAAGAAACCGTTTTTCCTGGAAATCCGATTTCGAATCGTTATCTTTGGGCTTGGATCTATCCCAGCCTATTATCTTACTTCTTACTACTGTTATAAATGTGTAAATTTGGATGGATGGTTGTTCAGCTGATTGATAGCTGATTGGATCTGGATGAAATTTCGCACAGAGATCAATTATAGTTTGGATAAGCACATAGGACGCTTCTTATTTACATTAGGAAATCCCACAGTGTTCCATCAGGAAACTCATTCGGTCAATGAAAACCCGTTTACAGACATTCATTAGGGCCAGGGGGCAATAGGAAATACTGAGGGGTAAATAACGTAAATTTTAAATATTTTCATATTTTTGCAAAAAAAATATCGTCCGGTTGCATATGTAAATTATAGTAAATGTATATTATAGTACGAAACTTTTTAAAAGTTAAAGAGAAAAAGGAGTCCCGTGAGCAGCTTTGGTTCGGATCCTTACTAATTGCCTTGATTCGCAAATCAAATCGTCCGTCCGATGGTCCGATGACTCACACAAAATAGAATTGATCGCGAAGGCTTAGTTGTAGAGTCCGTTATCACCTTTTGGTCCGGATAAATACAGACCTGAGTGCCAATTCTATTCATTTTTAAGCAGTGACGCTTGTATTCACATCTCCTTCGAAATCTGGCAAAAAAGCCTCAAATTACATAAGTTTGCACGCCTTAAAATGTACATAATATGTACATTTTAAAATAGAAGGCGTGCAAACTCAGTCAGCGCGTCACTTAACGCTTAACGCTCTATCAATTGCCTTACTTTACCAAAAACTCAAGCAATCTGCTCGTCGTGCTGTGCTGCAACTTGGGAAATAAAATGTGGTAGTGACATCCAACTTTACCAACTTTAGGCTAGCAAAACGATTCTTGGTCTCATCTCGTTTAAATCAAAATCAAAGTATAAGATAAGAAATAGGAGATAGGGGATAGGGGATAGGATATAAAGATCTTTGGACAGAAAAAAGTCATAGCGCGACGACACAATAAATAAAATAGCACAGAAATGGAATGAAGAATGTTTAATTTTTTCGTCTTTTCCTAATCCCTTATTTTATTCTAATTAAAAATACAGATTCGTGAAAGCATTTTACATGCTAAAGTGTATTATTTTAACAAAATTAATAAGTATACTTATCTGAATATTAAAATTATACATTGTGCACATTATTGTAACAAATTAAATCTAGTGTCAACGTGATTTGATCATCCTTATAATATTTAGTTAAATAATACGTTTAAGCCAAATAACGAACTGCAGAGGACAAAACTTTCAGGAAATGAAGAAGAGACCAATTCTAGCAAATGAAACACCTCTTTCATACATTTTCTTTTTTAAAATACTTTAAAAAATGTTATTATTATTATGATTATAATGTAGACATTATGATGTAAATGTAATTGCATTGAAACCAGTAGGTTTCATAATATGACAATGTCATTCCTTAATAAAAGTTTTAAACAGTCATTAATGCTTTCAATCCCTGAAGTTATGCCAATGAATTCAGCCTATTTTATATTTTCGTCAAGTAAAAGCAAGGTTTATTTATTTTGTTGGTACCATTTTTTTGAGAGCAGTAGTGTCCGAGTGGTAACGGCCCCAACTTACGAGTTTGTAGGTCGCGGGTTCAAACCCCGGACCTACAAACTCGTGAAGAACCCGGGTGAAGGAAAACATCGGGAGGAAACCGGCATGTCCTAGAACCAAAAATTTGAAAACATGTGACATTCACCAACCCGCACTGGGCCCGCATGGTGGATTACGGCCCATTCCCTCTCCTAGAGAGGAGGCCTGTGTCCCAGCTGTGGGAACGTTAAAAGGCTGATAATGATTATGATTTTTTTGTAAAATTACATTATTTTTTTAGTTTTGCATTTTTATACAAACGTTGCCGACAAGTTCAAAAACAGACCAAAGGACCGTCTAAGGCCTTCTTCAGGTTGGTCCAATTCGTACACACCATTCAAAATCTTACTGTTTTATGTCATTACAGTCTTTAAGGCACGTGTTTTATACATTTGATTATTATTTTACTATTCCCACAATGAATACCCATTTTATGTTAGGTATAGGTTTAGGTTTTACATACTAACTCACAAGTCATTACTCTTGGAAATGAATGAACTGAAATTTCAGTGAAACTTGAAGTGCAGACAGTTGAAATTTTAAATGGAAAGTGAAAAATAACTCTCTCTTTCACACTAAACTCTTCTATAGATAACTTTTTAAACCAGCACCTTGAGTATGCTTATCAAGTTAACTTAAAAGCGGTTGATTCGTTTCCAAGAAAAATACCTACTTGCGATTCTGTATGGAATACGGTGAGGAATAAACGCACTTAATTGTTTACATTTAACTTCTTTATATGTTATTTGATTACAGGGTGCGCCCATCACACATTGCGCAACTTTTCAGTTTAACGGTTTTCAGTCATAAAATTACATCCCAGAAAAAAAACCAATAAATCATGTTTGTGCGCACTTCATACGAAATAAGTGCTGTGCATTCTAACATAAGTGTACCTGTATTAACAGGTATAATTTGCATAAAAAAAAAATGGGGGAGAAACATTATTTGTAACAATAATATATTACACTAAAGATTATGATATTTATAAATATTTTCGTCGAGACTTTTTCTCACTAACCTAATATAAACATGCGCCAATTAAAATTACGAAGATTGACGAAAAATAAAAAATGCTGAATACACTTATCCAACAAAAGTAGCTGCAAGACGTACGAAAACTTTTACACTAAATAAAATCATAGGTAGGACAGGTACTTTGTCAAATAAGCTAAAAACTAAAAATACTTAAGTATCAGTTTGAAGAATGGCATATATCGTAAATAAGCACTTAACTTTATGTTTTACAATGAAGTTTTATAGTCGTAATTATTTCTCTGTGATCATTACAATTGATATACAGGTAGTCACTTGCTTTGCAACCTTAATTTTGATATAAAAAAATGTTTTATTCCAACCATTTCTAGGTTTTTTTTTATAAAATATTTTCATTCTCAGAATAAATTAGGCATAAATAAAAAAAAAACAATGATCCAATAAACTTTGAATCATTGCCACGTAAATAAGTATTTTCAATAAATATTTTCTCGGTTGCGTTTAAAAGAGTGACCACCTACAATTTAATACTGTTTCAAGGTTTCAGTTGATTCAATAAACCAATACCAGTTGTCAATGAGTCTCTACTCAAGCACCTAAACAAAATCTTAGTGGAATTACAATGTATAGTTAATAACTAAATCAGTAAAACAGCGTTGTAGTTTGCCATAGATGACCTATTCATTCTACAACAGCCTCTACGAACTCGTCATAGCCACATAGATACTAACAGGCACTTCATTCAAAACTACGTGTTAGAGCCTAGCATTCATACAATCAAAGCAAAACTGCTCACACAGAACATTTCAAGTAAGTACTACATAATGAAAGACGACACTTTATTAATCACTTATTCTATGACTAGACCAACTTTAAAATATTTAATTTTGAAAAGTTATTAAAAATGAGAATGATGATTTTAAATGCAAACGAGAACATGCTATTCGTAAGCGTGTTACTGTGTCGAGAGCTTTTGGGTAAATACCCTATGGTGAGGCCGAAAAACAGGTAATGGAAAGCTATACCAATTGTTTTCTGCATATTACTCTTGAGTTCCTGTAGATATAGAAACAGGTAGAATTGAAGATATTTAATCAAATATCAACAACTCAACTCCAAAAATAACATATTGTCACGATATTTTGTATGTAAATCATCCTTAAAAGAATTTAACAACACAGACATCTACCGTATTTAATACAAATTGCAAACCATATGATTAGGTTGAACACTGATTCACAAATTCTTAGTTAAACTTTTCCGAGAATTTGAATTTAAAATCCATCACCTTTCCATTTATTAAAAAAGTTTTTGTAACTGAGGATGAGAGGTTTATAGTTTTGACCATAAACAATATTTTATCTTGCATTTTTTTAATAATTTCGGCCTCGGCGCTGCCAGATATTTCATTAGTGTATTGTCTGGTAGTTAGGGTTGCTTGACATTGTTCTGTAGCGACAGGCGCGTGTTGTTCCGCTCGTCGGTGCTGAGTCCGCGCGATAGGAAGGTGGATGAGGTCCGCGCCGAGGAAGATGCGCCGTTTTTCTGCGCGTCCGGCTTCTCCAGCCCTGTCGTATATTAGTACAATATTAGTCACCAGCTAGCACACGTATTTGGTGGGCCAAAATACTCTTCAATATAGCATAATAAGACTTAGTAATAATCAGTCAAGAGTGAATTGGTTACTTCTAGGCAAGCGTGCTACATCGTCGACCACATCATCGCTTTCCGTCTGGTGATAATGTTGTCGAATGCGAGGGAAAAAGCACTGATGTAGTGCTCATCCGGAATTCTGATGTTCGAACACAGTCATGTCCGGATACTGTATATATTATATAGATTTTATTATCAGGGGACGAAGTCGCACCAAATTCATTTCGTCTTTGCCATAATATAAAATTTTACTAATCAAGCCAATTTTGTCACTAAAACCTAATTGAAGTTGACGAAGTTTAATGACCCACCGTAATTAACATAAAGGTTCATCTACATGGTGTTAATATTAAGTTAAGCGCAAAACCTAAACAGATAAAATAATTTAATTTTTGGTACGCCATAATACCCACTTTAGCACACACTAAAAGTTCAAAATTGAACAATAAATAATTCAATAATATTATTATACCTATGCACTTTTATAACACCATGTATTTGAAATAATTTACAAAACAAGAGCTGCCCTAACGACAACATTGAGGGTGTACTTAGAAAGGACATTCAATGCACATTAACTGGGATAAGTAGATAACGGCATCTAAATTAATAATTTACAACAAGTTAACAATGCATAGGTCTATACATTGTTGACTTGTTATACCTAATCTAACTTGGAATGTTAGCTTTGTGAGTTAATGAAGCGGATAGTTCATCACAACGAGCTAGGCAGGCCACGTTAAAAGTGGCATTGAGGTTAATAGAAGAGTGAAGATTAGACAACAAGAAAATGACAATACAACGTTCAAAAATTAATATTTTCACTAATATATACTTGATTCAATTGGTATCCTTGAACAACCTGAAAACAACAAAATCATCTCTCACACACTACGGAACTTTGAAACAATGACAAAATAAAGTTATCATATTATTGAGACTCGGACACTTGAGACAAGCAGTTCTGTGAACGTAGATAACAGCTGTACATTATCACTACTCAAAATAAGTTATGATAAATATGTTTGGCATTCATTGTTCTTGTTACTTTGATTGATTATGAGGGGAAACACAGTGCTTTCGTAAACTATGTTAATGACGAACAATACAAGGAACATTTTACTTTAACTGTTTACGCCATATAAACCTAAATACGGCAATTTCTATTTTATTCCTTTGCTTTGTTCTGTAGGTTTGGATTTGTATCGATCATTTTTTTCTCCAGACGTAAACATTGCTGTCATAAAAGTTTTACGAGTAAACTACTAGATATATTAGAACCATTGTTGGAACTACATAAAATTCTAATAACTGCCTTACCTAGCCTCTTTCTGATGAGGTAATATAGTTTGGGTTTGATAACTAGGATAAGGAAGATGAAGACTCCTTGGAGCTCATTGATGAGGTCGATGATGGTCCACAGCCACCAGGGCTGCGACACGAGAGTAGACAGCAGCTCGGAGATCCAGCCGGCACCCATCACTACCCATAGCTTTCCCGTCAAAACATACCTGCGAACACATCAGATAGACTCTAGAATATTCCATTACAAATAACAATTAGGAACTTTTAAAACTGAACAGGATGTAACAATGGCAGGGCATTATGGTAACAGCAATCTCTGGAAGAAATTGATAGAGAAGGACGAAAAGACAGTATATATATATTACACATTATCAGAACGTAAGACGTTTTAGCTTTGTTGAAAGATAGATTTTCACACCTATGTTAGATTTTTGGTCTAGTTTGCTACTAAGTACTCGTATACTTACATTAGTATATATATACATATTCACAGACTATAAGGTGACCCCTAAAACCCAATTACAGTGTAACTAACTCCATTAGCTATATAGCGGAATACAACTATTCGCGCGTCTGAATAATAGTTTGATAACTGAAACGATAAACCGGAAGTGACATTTATGCAAAAGGAGGATGTCGGTAGCTTGGACCGTTAAGACGCTGGCATGACTTAAAATGTAGTCAGGTCGGTCTGCATAATTTGTAGTTTCTTGCAAAACATGAAGCATTGTATTGTTTTACTGAAAAATGTTTTGAGTAATCTTATATCAGAAATATGTCCATGATTAACATAACAATAACAAATCAGAAAAAAAAAAAACTATAGCTATTGTCGGTATTTGCTTTTCCCTTAAAGTTCACATAACACCTGTAGGTATATTGTGTATTCCCCGAAAGGTTAAGCACCGGCGCTACTGAGGAAATATTGTTAAACTGTGGTAGTGTTCCACGCGCGCCTCAAAGAGGCGTCAGCAATGTAGACGGGGCCCCATAGGGTTAGTGTCTGCTAGGGTTGCTGAATTTGTTCGAAAGAGTCACCGCAGCCCTGGAACGCAAAGGGCACAAGAAGGATCACGGGTGGGTTTTAGTCAGTAAGAGTCTGACACTCCCTTCCGCTCCGCCCAGAGCGGGAGAAGTCATTTGATGATTTCCCATCCAGAAAAAAAAAGGTGTACTGTACCATGCAATACATTAGCCATGACAACGTAATTAACATAAACTAGATTGAGATCAGTATGTATTATATTAATTTACTTAACTAAGAGCATATTATTAAATATGTATGGTATGTTAATCGGTGGCCTCAGCCGATCACACGAACAGACTAGGTATGTACTTATTTTCATAGAAATACTGTTTAATAGATTACCCTTATTATAAAAACTAAGTATACTTTTATCAGTTTCACTTCGAACAAGGTACTTTTACACATGCTTTAAACCAGACATTTCAAACATCGTAGTTTGCAATAAATTGGCACTGTTCTGGTTTTTTCAACCGACTTCCTTCAAAAAAGGAGGAGGTTCTCAATTCGACTGTTTTTTTTATGTTTTTTACCTCATAACTTTGTATTGGGTGTACCGATTTTGATGATTCTTTTTATATTCGAAAGCTGGTGTTTGGCTGGTGCTGGGGTTTTTTTTGTGTTGAGGTCGGTTGTATTTTATCGTATTGTATTTTTTGTTAAAAGTTTTTTTGGGACGTTGTTGGGAAAGATGCCACACAATTATTCTACTTAGAAAGACCTATGCTAACTTCATGATGAAATATAAGATTTATGCTTATAACTTCAAGTCTTCAACACGGTGAATTCTACGTAAACAGACAATCGGTAAATATTTAAAGTCGATGAAATTTCCTACAATTTGTACACAACCGTAACTCTATAGTTTTAGTAGGTATTGATGTACCACTTCAAACTTGAGAAATTCTAGTTTAAAAATTGGAACCTTGCGAATTGCAGGACTTTCAAAATGGAACTGAAGGATAGCTCAGTGGAAAATGGTTCTTATAATGTAAAATGAAATTGAGTATAATTAATAAAATAATATAAATATTACAAATAGTTTGATTGTATTCAAGTTTGGAGGATAGTTGAGGGAAATTATGAACGCTCTGAAACAGATATGCATACACGACACACTGTAAATTAGTAGGTATTTGTACTAATCAAAGATAATGGTAATCCAACTATGAGGAGATATCCCAATGCTCAATAGGCATAAGAAACACACCGTTGGAAAGGGCTTAATTAGAACAATATTTGTTGGTTACTTGACTTTTGCTAATTTAGTATATTCGAAGTTAATGACTTAATTGATTAAAGGAAGTGGAAAATAGCAACTACTAAGTACTTACAAATATGTCTATAGTCCACCATCAGAACTCAATTTAAGTACTGTGTGAAATACCTAACAATATACCAACCCAACCCAACCCAATATATAGTTATGGAAATCCCATGTTGTAGGAATATGTCACCAAGCTGATATCATATCCCAAAAATGGTTCTAGTTTTATGTTTCTTTGAGTAGTATCGGTAACGTTAAAATCGTATTATAATAACTACTAAACATTTTTATAGCCTAGGATTAGGCCGTACTGCATGTAAAGCACGAATTATCAACCAACTATTGTGGATTAATTGCGTATCATTGTCTGTTATCATTCCTATTTTTATCTACTGTTCCTTTAGAAGAGGCAACAAAGAGGTCATCAGTCACCAAATTAAAAAAAAACACGTCTCAATATAAGCCACTCTATTGCATAAGGTTAATATGATGGGAAAAACAAAGGAAATCTCAGTCAATTCGAAGTCTATTGACATTGGACACTAATCAATAATATTAGCACTTAAGTGCAAATTATACTAATTCCGATTCGTCTTGCCATAAGGTCATTCCACCTGTTTTCAGAAGTCTTGTGTAATCTAAAATGGTAACTAAAAAAATATCACAAAAAGAAAATGAAGGAGCGTTAGATGTTATGTTTACAGATGAAAATAAAAAGGTCAGCAATCATTTCTAAATGTTCAGTTTCTAAATGGATATATTTTCATACTTTTGAGTACGACTAAAGACGGGATTAGGGCCTAGATTCTCTTAAGGAAATGGTCACAAGATCATTCTGACAAATTTTCAATCGCGCGTTATGTAACTGTAATTGGTTGAAAAAGTTGCTAATCAGTAACCTGACTTGCGTTTAATTTGTGACGGGTCGATTTTTTTTCCCCCAAAATTCGAGAATCTTGACAAAGTTAGACAGAAACAAAGTTCTAGCTAAGTTATTTAAGTATTTATAAATATGGCCATTAAGGAAGTTATTATACATACATATAAGTGATCTCAGTTACACACAACACATTCCCTTACAATGATCCCTCCAGTTTTTTTTATCTCATTTACCTGTTATTTGGGAAACCCGGTCTTACATAAGGTACCTAGACCAATCTTTGCATCATAAACGGCACATAACGGAAAAAAAACTAATACCCGCGTCCATTGTTCTTATTGAAAGCGTTCACTTTTGCAACTCGTGCTAATTAATTGCCTTCCTAAAAGTATGTACGTCACAAAAATAATATTACCGAATAATGTAGATAACGATTAATTAAATTATGGCGAAGGTTAACAGGACGAAAATGTTTTTCACTAACTTTTTTAGACCTATGTGTCCTGCTTATATGTCTGAAGTTTCATTAAAATCAGTTCAGTCATTTCGTAAAATAGTGACTTGAAAATTTTTATGAAATGCCATACGGCGTACACGCTCTCGCTCTCGTTCAATAGTTTATTTTTAGTTAACTTTTCATGAAAATTATGTAAGTTTAATTTCAAAAAACACTACAGTTCTTTGCCTAAGATAGGGTGGGCATATTCATAATGGCCGGGAAAAGTGATTAATCATGCATTATGAATACAAACCGGCCATTATTAATAGTGCCCGGACTTATCAAATTGCACGTAACATATGATAGCAGATGTTTACTTTAATGTGTAAGAAATTGAACAAATTCAAAGTAAAAGTTAATCTGGGAAAATCATTTTGTAGATCAGTATTTACCAGCGTTTTACAACATATAAACTCACATACACAAACAGTCAAACCCGGAACAACTATCCGTAGGCCATACAAATATTTGTTCCGTGCGGGCATCGAACCCACGACTGCACCTACCATATATTTATATTAATATTGTTATATAGTGTGTAATTTCGTTCTATTTAACTACAATGGCTAGAAGGTCAAACCAGAAAATGTTTCGCCACATAATAAAAATTTAGTATCATTAATTAAATATACATAAGTACTTCATTATTAAACGTTTTATAACGATGTGTCCTTCTCCCTCGGGCCTTCATTAAAGGAGTGTCAAACCCATAGACATTTTTATAACCATGACTTAATTTAAACATCGTTTAGTTCAGCTAGAAAAATATAACATTTTGGAGAAAAGTCTAAATGGTTACCAGAATAAAGCTGAGAATCCACTCGCGACGATAACGACTAAGTACTAACGATTAAGTATCTGTGCTGATATTTTGGTGCTAATTTTTGTAATGATTTGCCAGATTGCCCTATGATAACAAATTATCTAATGTGCGCACTTCCCTTAACGATGAGTCAAGGATTTTTCTCGTATCGTTGGTCAGTTATAGTACCGGAACTAAGGCTTTAACCGATAACAATGTGTTTACAGCTTTATCACCAATTATGCTGTAGTACTATTCTGGCGGTGTATTCTGATAACATCTCACCGTGTAAAGTACGGCGGAGTGAGGTTTTATAGCTCACTTCATGTTCACTTAAGTAAGCTTAAAGTTGGTTGAGGCAACTTACAAAATGAATATCATTTATCATTTCACTTACACGATGAGAGTTTTACAAAATCACACTGTTAACAATTTAACCGTTATAACTTAGGTGAAGTGAGCCGTCAATCCCAAGCATCGATTAAATAAAACAACTCACTCCATACTCACTACGCCTTAGTTTCACTGTATGTGTGTGTTTTTCAGAATAGACAGGCTGGTATCTAACTTCTATAAAATTCACCGTCACTTAACCCAAGTGACCATTTCAAATATTTTATTTCCAAGCGTTTATTTGTTTTAGCGGCCCATTCGGTAGCTTCTGAGTATCGAAGCGGGTGATAGTCTTGGTGATACTTTACTAAAGACCGGGAGTGTGTCAATCATGCTCAAGCAATCCTACTAAGTTACACCAAGTGATTACTCAACGAGGCGGGTAATTGCCCTCCGTGACGTCACACAGTCGTCTACTCCATTCATTAATAAAGACCGTGGTCATTTATTAAACAATAACTCACTTCAATACCATTACATCCTTATTTAGATTCATACAAAAATTATATAATCATTCTAATAGGTCTACACAGCTAAGAGATTCTTATCTGCGGTAGCTACAGCAAAACATTTATCGTTACTACAATAATTTCACAATGAAGTTATCTATAAAATACATACAAACAGCTTACCGGTGGAAACCCAAATAAACATTGAAAGTAGGTATTCGTGAATTCTGAAAACATCTCACGGTTTCTGTAGACGGTGACGAATTGCTTGAAATTGTTACACGGCTTGGATAAAAATACAGCGGGGTATTTTTTGACTGCCAAGTTATCAGTTGCATTTAAAAAATTAGCTGTCTTCTTAATAAACCAACGGAATTAACTTTAGTTGAATAAAGACGATGACTTTTAATACCTATAATTCAATTATGAAGGCCTCTTATATTTACTTATATGTAATGTCTATTTGTTTGACCACTTCAGTAAACTGTCGCAACGATGCTCAAATAAACTGTAATAACTGTCATTAATGACATCAATTGACCCATAAATTGCTACCCGTTTTGTAACTTTAGTAAAACGTAAGGAAAACAAAATGCGATGCCTACAAACTGTACAATAATGTACGAGTTTTACGGGATGAGCTCCGTCAGAGCGTGTCGATGACCATTTTATATGCGTCGTGATTTGAAGTGTTTTTTACTGGTCAAGAGTCATTTTTGTAAGGAATTTAAACAACAAATGAACCCGTTTGAATCTACTTCTACTCTGTCATGATATAACATTTATCTACTTCATGGTACCTTCTAATTCTTTTGGCACATTGGAAAATGCGTTCCCAACACGCGTGTGGTGTAAATCTAACTTAAAACTTACTTCGCTCTGTCGACTCGGAAACGTCGCTTGGCACGATCACCGACGGAGCCAGCTTGCAAGCGATGCACTTCCGACTTGACCCTCGCGCAGTGGCGAGCGGTCAGCGCCCACAGCACGAAATTGGTGCACGTCACCAGGCCCATGGGAATCACGAAGTATATGTAGTGCGGCCAGTCTGACCCCGAGTTCTGAACTGAAAACATGCATTACAAATGTGAATGTTAGTCTGTATTTTTATGCTTTTACGCTAAAACGACTGAACGGATTTGGATGAAATTTAGCAAAAAGGTAGACCTTGACCAGGAATAGAACATGTAGTCACTTAAGATGCAAGTGACTAGGTAATCAAGAGACGCTGAAGTTACATCATTAACACTTCTCAGTTCAGTAGTACTACAAAGAGCCTCCACCGGGAAGTCAACCCCAATTGCAACCTTGCTGACTTGCTAATTTGAATTTTTTCGCGAAAATTAGAAGCTTATATTAAAACTCTTTAACTCATCCTTTTTTACAAAGTAACGTGATCAAAAACATCAATTAATCTAGAATATAACGATTGGTGAACAAATATCTGATACAAACGTAGGATCCCGGTATTAAAAGTTTTAACCGAATCAAATTCAGATTGACATGATAAAGAACATTTGAAGTTCAGCACAAAAAGTATGTTCACAAAAGACTGACGGCTCGTTATTAAAAGTTATTGTAGGAGCGAAAATTACGTCATAACACAATGTGATCTGAATGATTAGGTTCTTTTCTATACAATAGTTAATTGTTTTCAACCGTATTTTTTTTTGGGTGTTTCTGTTGGGGAGTTTTTAACTAAGCAGGGTTTAAAAAGACAATCTAATAACTTTTCATTTGATACTACATTACACAATAGTACAATAGACCGTCTCCGTACGTGACAATCCCGCAACTCTATTTTGAAGCATCTATGTATATGGGATTCCAAGTTCAACAGTGGAGCAGCACAACACTCACTCAGCTTTGCTCATTCTATGTTTTTATGTTTTTCTATAGGTTAGTAAACCTCGCCTGATATTGCTTGCTAACTTTCATCCCCGGTTTCGTTCCCGTAGCCAATTCTTCAGGATATTCTGCGTTTCTCTAGGATAAAACTAAACTTTGCCTAACGAATTAAAATTGCCATTCAACGTGCTGCTAAATTCCCCCATCTTTTTTTTGTATTTATGTACGCAGATAGTTTTAATATAAATAGATAATTAAATTACTTTTTTAATTAACTATTTAAGTTACTTTTAAACAAAAAACTGAAACTTTTACACAAATAAATAGACTGGTAAATCTGATCAGCCCTTCCCAAGATTGCCCAATATTGGCAAAGCATTTTACTATGTGATGACGCTGCGTGACGTGTTTCGCACCCAATTTTATCGTAGACAATGAAGCAACACCTACGTAGAAACGTACATGTAGACGTCTTGATCAATTAGACAGATATGTTTACCAATTATTATGAGACGGGTCACACGTCGTCGACCAGTCGCCCCATTCTCTTAAGCGTCCAAATATTTGGACTTAATACAATCCGTCGTAATGGGCAAGATAAATGAATAAATCAACTTTAATAATGCTTGATTCATATTAATATTGGCAATAGGTGCGTAATTTTCTTTAGGAATTAAACAAAGACAGTAACTACTGTACCTACTTTTTTAGTACTTTAATGAAATTCAGGTTATGGGGTTTTGATTCGGTTGACGCCGTAACCTATGATAATGTTTTATTAATTATGTAATTTAAAATGTTTTTTTTTTATTATTATTAAATCACAATAATTACCTGCCCACAGTTAAATTGTTTCCCAGTATCTAGTTAATCAATGATTTGAATCAATTTAAAATATATTTACAGAGTCTCTTTTTATTTATCAGGTTTTCTGTTAATTATAATTACGTACGTTCCTTCTCCTAGAGAGGAGGCCTGTGTCCCAGCAGTGGGAACATTAAAAGGCTGATTATGCTTTATGCTATACAATTACGTAGTTATATATACGTATTACTCGCTTTTATTTATATCATGCATAAATACTGTACCCCACCTATATGTAAACATAATGCTGTTGCTGTCATACCCATGACCACGGTCAACCGTTATCCTTGATTGTGTTGTATATTTACACAACTATGTCACAGGAATCTGCATATAGTATGAGTTGTAGCATAGCTGGGTAAACAGCTATGCTACAACTCAGTCATACAGTTATGACTTTGACTAAAATAATACAGACCAGACCGGATTGTGGCTCAGACAACGCATGTGAACTGTAACTTTCATATACCTCGATATCAAGGTGATAAATGAATGAAAAATATAGTTTTAAGAAAAATGACGATATAGGTTTGTTTATTATTATTATTGTACGCAGAACTGGACCGGCAGTTTACTTTAAAAGCGCGGGCGTTTACTAAAACTACACATTCATCAGCAGCGCTACATTCTTATGAAATAAATGTTCATAATATTTTGTACTTATATATTTCTATATGAGTCACGACGGCAAGCAGGAGTTTCTAAAATCTGTAGTTTGAAAGATATTAAATCTTTAAAATAATTCTTCTACACATTTGACTATCATTACGACACATTAAATAAATTCACGTCCACATGTTTTTATTTAAGCTTTTGTAAATCTTAACCTAACGTTCAATATGTACCTACGTGCGTAGTTATTATTATAATATTTATACTACGCCCATGTAATGTTTCAATAGTTTTAATAAAAATCTCCGATATTTCGATCGTTTGCATACAAACTAACATTATGGAAGATAACTGGGATTACGGGAAAGTAGCGTATTTTGTCTGGAAACAATTTCGTAACGGGTTTATATCGGACGAAATGATGCGTCGATGGAAAGTACAAATTTTTGGTTACATGCGTAAAACCCATCCTACGTAAGAAGTATCCTTCTGTTCTGCGTAAAGTAGTAGATACCACAAACTATAGATAGGTCTTCGATAGTCGCCATAGTAAGCTGTTAGCTTATGGACCCCTTCTAAAAGGAAACGCTTGTCACCGACAGGCAAATCGATGACATCCCACTCCTCACCATTCTGACCTCATTTAGATTTATGATCTAATCTGTCGATTACATGAGACTAGATTTTCAAGCAGGGAACATTTTTTTCTAGAATGTTATCCAGCTGCAGCACAAGCCAGGATAATGAATTAGGGTAGAAAGAATAGCTTCAAATTACATATACCCTCGGCATTATCTGTGCGTCGGCTAATACAGGAGTAAGTATCTACTAGTTATATGCAGCCCCTTCGACGAATCGCACCTTCTTTAGTGCCTCGGAAAGTAAATTTAGCCCAAATCCTTCCAGCCCAGAGGATGACAACTATTCTTGCCAAGAGGCGATGTGTTGCCTAGTTACGGTAGCGGAAGTCTGACAGGCAGTCACTCCGTGTAAAATAATGGTACTCAGCTCCTTCCAGATAAATTGGAAGCCAGTTCAACATAGTTAAGTGAAACTTACGTAGATTAATTTATTGACATTTGCTCTGAAAGCTGATACCATTTATAAATCTTTCAAAAAATAACTCAAAAATATGTAAAAAAAAATAGCTCACGTTGTCCGAACCAGCAGATTCCTTGGCCCATGTTAGCGTCGAGGAGGTCGGAGACGGGATACTTGTCGAAGAGGAACATGACGAGCGTCAGCATGATGGCGCTGCTCCAGGCGTACAGCGAGTACCACAGGAACCGGCGCAGCTCGGCGTCCGCCTTGCGCATGGGCTGCACCGTGCGCACGCTCCTGTACCATTAATCAATTATTAAAACTAGCATAACATGACACGCGTATGTTCCCCTAATGTCTCAATTTGTTGTTGTGTTGTCTCACTATTTTATTTATTTCGAAAGTTTTTTGGTAATTATTTGAATATTTACGAAAATAATGAAAATATATACTCAGCTATTTAACAAGTACCCATTATTAAGACGATATAAAACTCATTTCTAATATGTGCAATTACATTTAACAAACTGTCTTTTAAAAACCTAGCATCTGTTATCTTCTCAACGCGATCCAAGTTGAGCTTTTCCAAATGCAAAACTTTAGTTCAATTAGAACAGAGTCGTTAGTTTCTATTATATTCCGTACCAAAGAAACAATCACACTTATTTGCATAGTTTAATAGATACATGAACATTAGTACAAACACACTAATTGTTTATTGTAATCATCAAAGATCAGATCTATTAAGAGGAATTCTATGCTGACATTGTATTTTAAAGAATGTCAGCAAAAAAACTCTCTTGAATATTTCAAGCATATAAAACATTACCTTATATTTTAATAGACGTATTGAGATCAGACAGATTGTACCTACCTATAAATTATATTAGTCACTGGTTTTTTTTTTCTTTACTTCACAATGTCTCAAAAAGACACGATAAGATTATGCGGTACTTATCGAATTTTTATAAATATTATTTATTGTAGAAGATAAGCAAGTTATCCGTTCACAATATACCTAGAGTTTATAATTGCTCGACATTTTCCTAAATTAAGTTATTTGCAACAATCCAGTGACAGACACGAAGGAATAAGTTAGTAACTACATCATAGTAACATTAATTTTATTGTTAAAATAATAATGCTCCTGCCCATTACTTTTATGGCGATTACGGCTGACATGGAAGTCGTTACGACCCTGACGTGAGCTCATAGCACGTACCTATGGGGTCTTTATTGGTTTTTACTGCTCCCATTAAGTCGGCCGGGTCATGGGGATTGACTAGCTAATCACGAGGATAAAGTACTGTGACAAAATACACGATAACAAGCACCCGGCTTCAGATAAAAATAAAGCCGTAGATAACTAAAGCTCCGAACATAATAAGTTCATTATAGCGCACAGATACCCTGGCTGTGCTTCTAATCGTGTAATCATGTATACTTCAGCTGAACTCGGATATTGTAAACAGAACTGAAGCGTGTTAACATTCACCATACGTTTGGTTTATGAATGTTATCTTACTCAACCATATTTAAAATAAAATATGTGTAAGAGTGAGCTGAACTTGTCCGCGAAGGGTTCCGTACCTTATTGAAGGCACGTGCTACTCAATTCAGAACAAATCATCTGCCTAGGCATGGGCGCCGGCAGGACTATTTTCAGGGGGTGAGGCTTCTTCGACCTCGAATAGGATTAGTTTTCTTTGTCCCCATTTTGGCACAGAACTAAAGAATGTCTCGCCTCGAATTTGCTAGTCTCTTTTAATACATTCTGCTCATCTATTTTTTTTTTAATATCTTCTTATTTTCGTATGTTTCATTGATTCTACTTATTCTAATTATTTTTCTTTGTTTAATTCTAATGCTAATTTAATAATAATAATATTCGGATATTAATTTAATAATGATAATATATAATTGTAATTATTGGCTCTCTGCACGTGTTGCTAATAACTGTTAGTACAAAGAGTAACTGAACTGACTAAATAAAAAAAAAAAAATTGGAAGCAAGGAGGTACAAGTGCAGTTTTTACTTGGCCACGAGCTCCTCAATTCCAGAACTAAATATTATCATAATATGACGTTTCAGCTAGGTACCACCTTTCGGTATTAGAAAACATTTGGCATCTACAACTCGATGAAATACTACCGTTTAGGTACTTTTTCTGTAACTCATAATATCTTTTATTAAATCGAGCCAGTTCAAGACCATGAGAATAGTACAATAGAGGACCCTAATCAAACAATAACCTTCAACGACCTTCTGCATATAAAGTTTGCGTTGTTTTTATTCTACATGTGTGTTTATTGTAATTATTCACAGTATTGTCGGAATGGTCGGCGACGCTTCTTAATTAGGCCTCGCCCACGCAGTCTACACATAAAGTGCGTTTTCCTATACTGTCCGTTTTCATTAACGCGCCGTAATCGTCACCTGCACGTTTACGAACAATCCCACATCAGAAACCATCAAATTAAGCTTTAACATCACCCTGTACTAAAGACTAATTAGCTGAAATACGGGAAAATAGTCGTAGTGTCGCGAGCTATATCTATACTACTAAATATAAATTATTTGCTCCTATTGTTGTCAGATATTTGTGTCATGGTGAAAAATTTTGAAATTTCTCAGTACCTACACATATGCAATACTGAGTACTAATGTTTCTTAGTAAAGAAAATACTGTAAATTATTGAAACGTCAATACAAACAACTGAAGAAATGACTTACTAGAACAAAAGATACAGAACAAATTCAGGGAACCACTTTTGTCCTCGTTTCAAGATATTCATTGGTACTGGGAAAGTAACGTACTCTAATCGTTCTGTAAACAACTCAATTCCGCAACATCCTATATTTTGAAGCCTGCCAATCATTTAGAACATATTTTTAAAACAAATTAGGCTAAAAAGCATAATAAATAAAGCATATAATCCAGTAAATGCAATATGGCGGTACATTGAATATCTTTATCTTATTCCGAGAACCTAGAGAAGTGATGGGTGTGTGGGTTCGAAGGAATATCAGAAATACGTATATATCACGCACCTAACGCATCTTGTATACTACGCCCATTCATAAGTACGCTCAGCCATGCACGTCGACTGAAACTTGTTGAGGAAATATGCTACGGATTTTTCCAACGGATGTAGGTACCTAATATACTTTCAACACATAACAAAGATTCTAAAAATAGCACTAGGTCCCTAATCTAAACTAAGTTTTAGTGTATTTTCGAGAAATGCAGTAGGGTTGGAACCATGCGAGCATTGAAAGCGCTATCGATGCTACTCAAACAACCCTCCCTGAATTCATACGGTGCCCCGTGCAAACTCAGGGAGCACTGTCCAATTTCCGCCGTGACAAAATCTCAGAAAGGCGAAAGCGATACCTTAATCCAAAAAAAAACATGGAATATCCCCAGTGTACCGATTTTTACTCCTACTCGTACTCCTTTACTGTGTACGCCGTACGATTGTGCAATTCACTGCCGCCTGACATTAGGCACTACAATACTCTTACAGTTTTTTAAGAGTTAAAAAAGACTATCTTTCCGTATCATATAATATTATTGAATACATATGTATATGTTTAAAGTTTATTGTTTTATTTTTATGTACATATAACTATTACACACGGTGTCTACATCTCTTTTATCCGACTCTCCTTTTGCAGATATGCTGCAAGAGATTTCTTTAGAAATAAGAATTACCTTTGTACCTACCTATTTTACTCTTTCCTTCTTCTTATCTATTGTTTAAATGCGTGTTAATTGATTGTTAGGGAAATAAATTAATAAATTTATTGGCAGGCCACTTAAGTATGAATCAGTCACTGTACGTATCCTCTCATAATAAATTATGTATTATCGCATCACGTTTATCACATCCTAAACGCTACAAGTATTATGTAAAATGCACCGCTTATCGAAAAATAATGTACCTACAAAGAATGTAACAATAATTTGCTATAATTTAAATAAGTACTTGCTATAATTTTTGCACATTGTTTAACTTCCATTAGATCATTGCGGTATTTGTTATATTTGTATATTTATTTTGAACGCCTTAACGCGGCCCCGGGGATTCTTGCCATGTGCAAATATCAAAGAGCCGGTGTGTAAACTCATC
This sequence comes from Hecatera dysodea, assembly GCA_905332915.2. Lineage (NCBI taxonomy): Eukaryota > Metazoa > Arthropoda > Insecta > Lepidoptera > Noctuidae > Hecatera > Hecatera dysodea. The sequence goes on from HG995292.1 coordinate 10,125,108, forward strand.
GATAACTAAGACAAAACAAACATTTACCCACATTGCGACAAACGTCTGCGAGCAACGATCCAAGAATTTGTTTAGTTAATGATGACATTAAAGAACCAACAAATCATTTCTTTGTACACGTCGAATTTCAATCTTTACAGTTTATGTACAAATGTTTGTCACGTTATTTGTTTTTCTGTTTGTTACATTATTCACGAAGAGCAAGTCAAACAGCATGCGGCGCCGTGCACCGTGTTCCCAGCCAAACCGCGGCTAGCACAGATAGCAGCATTACGCATCCATAAAATCCGGTTGAGTAGGCTGCCGGATTGACTTGTTATCACGACCCAATATTGCATTTGCTTGTATTTTTAGAACTACTATTTCACGAATGAATAACATCAGCATTTAAAACATTTTGAAACATAAACATCTTCATTCATTGAACCGCAAAAGTTATATATAATGCAAAGCTGTCAATCCGTAAAAGAAGAGCTTTCAGCGTGTCAAACACAATATTTGCCATGGATCGACAATAGCAAGTGAACTTGATTTTGTAACACTTCGGGATATAGTTCAAGACTGAATGCATCGTAGTGTCTGGCGCATTACACCGCTGAATATTTTCTTGAACGTTATGATATAAACAAACTCTCGCGATCTGGGCCCGTGATGTGTACTCAATCTGAAATTAGGAGTACGAAGTAAAGCTGCGCTGGGAATTATTTGTTTAGCGTTTACAATTGTAAAAACACTCCGGATGCGTGTGATCAAACTAAGAAAGAAAGTAACAGGGCCAAGACTCTGCTAACTGGGTTTGACAAGCATTAGATGTGTATAACGGTCGCGACGAGGTGCTTGATGATACTCATAATGTAGGCATCTTCAATTCACACGTCATTTGCATTCAAGCCGGTTTAAATGTTTGTGTTGATTCTTAACAAAACTTACCCAAATGTCCACCAGATGTCGAAGCACATGACGTTGAGCCAGGCGAACGCGGCCACGAAGCCGAAGTAGATCCCGTACCCTGCACAAACAATGAGCGATCATGTAATGGATCAACTGCGGCTGCCAACGTTCCTACAGAACTACTTCGGTTCTCAAATTATCTCTCTTACGCACAGCTGCATTAACACTGATTAATCACAATCACAGATACTTGTACATGTATAGGGGATTTAACGCTGAAATTTAAAAATTTGGAACCATTTGACAGGAGGCAAATTTTGGATAACGAGCATCCAATGTGGGATACTCAAGATGGATTACTTTTTAGATTAATATTTTTAATTATTTTGGTATTTTTAAACGTAAATTAACCAAAAATGTAGATACAATTTACGAAAATAACACTTTACTCAGAGAGAGATATACGGAAACCTTATACAGAGTAGACTGGCTGATTCACCTATTCCATACTTAGGCCCAATTTAGAATGGATGTTTAGGTAATTTATTTCTTCGATGACGTAAACAAGGCTTAAATAGATTTTCTTCATTGTACGTACAGGTATTTTAAAAACAAGCAAACTATAACAGCATATTTATGTTGATCATACCTTGCTTCTTTTTAATCAGGCTACTCAACATCAATCAGAAGTGCAGTAAACTATTAAATACATTGAAGTGCGAGAACAATTAACTGTGTATAAATTAGTTAACAGCATTCCAGTCGTTAAGTTTTATCCTTGCCAATGATGATGGAGTAATTTGCAAACCGAATTGTGTTAATCATCAATCAATCTGTGAATTGGCATCAACGTTTCAACATATTAGAAATTAACTGCAATAACTGTGTGGGTGGTTAGCATTAGCTTAGCAAACAAGTTATTAGACATAACAGCTACTATGTCCTCAAATCGGAAAAGAGATGAGTGTTGATATTTTGGTGATCTACGAGTTTAATACACTAACCACCAATACAATACGGTATGCTGTAGGTATGGACAAACGTAAAAAAAAAACAGCTGCAGCCGCAAGAAATATTTAAAGACATTCACATCAACTAAACCTTTATTTAGGTACAGGTAATTTTAAATATTTGTTTATTAGTTAGTAAGAAAGTTGAATCTCTTTTGAATCAAGTTATTACAGAATCCTGGTAACATTATTTTTACAGAAACAGCCAGTGAGAACATTAAAAAAATATATAAAGCAGCAGTCCTAACTGGCGCAATCCACAATGAACATGGTCGCGTCATCAGTACTATTCAGTTCAACCATTATTGCATATTATAGAACAAGCTTCAGTTAATACTATAAAGCACGTACCTAACAGTAAATTACTTCGTTTAGACACTTTCGGGAGTTTCGCAAACATAGATAACTATCACTACGTCCGCGACTTCGTCGGCGTTGATTGAGAGTTTACCGAAATTGTTTCTTAGCTGACGCCTTTTACTCATAATCTACCACCGTGCCAAATTTAATTTTAAGTTAAATAGTTTTCGAGATGTCGTGATTATTCAGTGAGTGTCCTTTCGCTTTTAAACATAAAAAATTAATGGTTCCTCATTTATTGATGCTTGACAGGCCAAGGTACGGTGGATGTTGTCCCTCAGGGTTGCATAGTAGCACCAATACTTTTTTATTTGTTTATGAGTAGGTATGTTTTGTTAGTATGTTAGATTTTTGGTATCATATTGTCTATCATTAAATATTGAACAGTTTGTTGAAAACATGAATTATGGAATATTATGGTGTAGCAGCCACGTACTTTATGAACGGTTCATAGAACACCATAATTATTATGACATTGTCAGCTGTGGTAAAATTAGCATTTATTCTACGTATCGTAGCAACAGATCTTACACTACCCCCTATTGCCTTAAAGAAATATGAGAAGTCAATTATGCCGCTAGTCTTTGGGAATATTAGATATCATTACTTTGATTGTTCTATTCTATGCTAATTAGTACAGACATATATCTACAAATTAGTTGAGAATCATTTGCTTATCATTTGTACAGCGTGCCAATCTCAACATTTGGATACAGTGGCGTTGCAAGTAAATAAAACGATTTACGTAACTTTGATGTAAAACGATCGTGTATTCATTAACTGAATGTAACTGCATTATATCTGCAGCACAGTTTATTTAATAATACGCCTTAAAATATGATTTAGATAAGGTCGCCTCTTGTATCTTCGATTTTTATTATAGCCAGGTGTTATCAAGTACCTCTACCTAGATAAAGTTAATTTGAAATAGGAGTTCTTATCTGTCATTCATCAAAACATAATAGCACTTATGGTTTCGTTTATTAATTTCCGTTTCGCATATAATAATGAAATCCCACCTTTAATCCAAATAAGAGTATTTGCGTGACATCACGAGATCAGAATTTTCAGGAAGTGAACTCTATTTTACATAGTTTATTATCATGTGCACCTTGTTAACACACGCAATACATTTTATTTAGTAGGTACATATATAAAAGGGAAAACTATTTCGTCACTTAACAGTTTATAGACTTATAACCCTAAACTATTTTCACTGGCTCTTGTGGAAATCGTGCAACGTACGAACTGTTCGTCAGCCTTTCACTATGCACTTGATATTAAAACAGCACAACATGCTTTCTTAGAACACCGATACTACTAATAAGAGACGGAATGATTTATTTATTTATTATATACTTTATTGTACACCAAAAGTAATACAAAAAGGACACATAAAACTAAAACACATACAATGGGCGGTGTTATCGCATTCCGCGATCTCTTCCAGACAACCTGGATTTGAATGATTTTGTATTTGATTTTTTTTAAAAGATTTTTTACATGTTTTAGGTCAATTTTAGTACAATAGATTAAATAGAAAAGTAAATATCTATAAATATATCTATAACTATTATAGATGTAAAAAGACAATAGTGCAATATTTACAAAGTATTTCTTACGAAGAGACAGAAGATCGTTTTTGTGTCTGTAAATAAAATATGATGTTTCCTTTAATTTAAGTTCTAATTATATGGTTATTGATTCATTTTTAATTTATTATTTTACTTATAAGTATAAGCACTATATAGCCTGAAACACAGGTTCAACCTAGTTCAGGCACATAAGCAACCGTGTTCTTTAAAAAAATTAAGATATTTTATTGTATATGTGCCCTGTTTTATAAATAAACAATATATTATTATTATATTACTGGGGATAAAGTGATTTATGCTCGGGCAACTACCTTATCATGACCCCATAAAAAGAATCAAATCGTTCTCCCACTTCATTGTTTAATTTACGTTATTGTTTTCTTTTTATTGTACTATAGTATTGCGATATATTTAATGAATGCTGTCTGAGATGTAATTTGGTTTTTTGCTGTCAAGTTGCTAATAAATTAGAGGCCAACAGGATCAGCAGTGATATTCTGTAAACCGTTTACCGTGAATAATTAATCTTGTAGACGTCAATCCATAGTTTCTGCGTGGAATGAAAGGTTTTCTTCACGCTCATTTCACTACGACATTTTAACAGAATAGACTGGCTGGTCTTGTCCTGAAGATCCTCTCTCGATCTGAAGGTGAAAATAAGCTTACCAAGAAGAGTGCAGACGTTGTCGTCGACGACCCTGCCGTACTGCACGCGCGCGAGGCAGCAGAAGGCCAGCAGCATCATGCTGACGTGGCAGATGAGCGTGCGGCCGTGCAGGTTGCGCAGCTCCGCCAGCGACATGTACACCACCAGCGTCAGCGCCAGGCACACGCTGGAGATGCAGATCAGCTGTCAAGGGGAAGCAAACGTTAGGAACCCTCGTGGCTGTTGTATACTGCCGCTCGACAAAGGGCGTATCTATCCTTTTAGAAATGCAACAGTCAGTTCATATTCGGAATCAGGATAGCAAGGCGCTTATAGTTATACTAGCTTCTGCCCGCGACTGCGTCCGCGTGGAATAGTTACTTTACCCCCGATTTTGAAACTCTCAGCCCGATCGGTTTAAAATTGACAAAGTTTCATACAAACTTTCATCCCCTATTTTGTCCCCTTGGGGGTAGAATTAATCAACATCCATTCTTAGCGGATGCCTACGTCATAACATCTACCTGCATGCCAAATTTCCGTTCCGTGGTTTGGGCTGTGCGTTGATAGATCACTATATCAGTCAGTCAGTCACTTTTGAGTTGAGAGTTGAGAGACTAAAAGTTTCCGTCCTCGAGTTGTACTTGCGAAGTCCAGTGAACAAACATTAAACTCTCTCTCTGATTATTTATTATTACTTCATTTACATATCTCCCTATTTTTTGTTTTAGTTAGTACACTCCGTAGTGACACTCCTTGTATTATTAAGTAAACAAAAATCAGTATGATATGAATCAGAAGTGGAGAAAACTTTAATGTACCTTCGTTCCGACTACATCGGATATCGGCGGGTATACCTTAATGACAAAAATAGGAGTCGGCAGGACTGCCTGGATTCGAATCGCAGTTTTTATTTATTAGACAGAATCAATGGAACTTCGCAGTCAAAATTTCTGCCAGTTAAACTCGCCTTCAATAAAGTGAGATCCCTGACTACAATTAATTAACGTCTTATATTATACAATAGGACGATATTAAAATGTGGGTGTACCATAAACTTCCGCCTGCCTGACCTACCAGAAAACACAGGCTTGATGTCATGTCATTTATAATTCAATTGAAAAAGTTTTTGTATGGATTAAAATTGATAGATTGAGGTTCGTTGAGCAACAACTTGTCTATGAGGATTTTGATTTGTATTCATTTAACGAAGTATTAATGCGCTGGGTTATCGGGTACACAGTTCTCAGAGTTTACCGACATCCATGATTAAATTTTATCTGTAAATCATTTAACCAAATAGGTACCTACCGGTCTGCACAATAAAGTCATGTGTGGACAAATCGACATACCTCCTAAAAATAGATTTGCTTCTTATACGAACGCATGACTATGCAATGAATTTGAATGATATTTAACTTTATTCAGATTCTGCATCTTAATTAAAATAATGGAGAAAAACCTAATTAAATGGAACTGATACTAAAGCGACATACACGGTTCAGTTTCTGCCTTGTATCTGAGAATTGGATTTCAATTGTCTTGGCCAATCACCTAATTTCATGGAGGTAATATGTGCATGCCAATAACTTCAAAATATTCAGTCTCCGAAATACAAAATATGTTCTAATTCATGTATTTTCAGGCTTAATTTCACATAACATTAAAAGCTCCCCAATCTGTCAATTCCTATCGTATTACAATGTGTGAACAGAGGAATTAACGGAGGGTTATGAGTAGGTACTCGCTGTGCCATGACGTCACGGCCGGGCTTCTCTCCTGCTTTATTTTATATTTCTGCATGATGTTCCGTCATGGCCCACATCCCCGATATTAACATAAACAAGGACTCGCAAACACTGAGAAAGCCAGGACGTTTACCTAAACGGCTGCGTCAGTGTGAGCAAGTGGCGACTTGGTGATGCGAATAACAACAGCTAACTTACAAAGTCCTGTGTGTGTTGTATAAACCTCAGTCTATTTATATGAATGTAATAATCACTTGTTAAGTACCTAGTGTTTCCCAAAAGCATGGTATGTCTTAGTCACTCATCGTTTGTTTATCAGCAACGAATCAATCTATCCCTGTGATCTATTGACTTGCAGACCAATCTAAACAAACTTAAAAATATAATATTTCATTCACAAAAAGAACTATTTCCGTCACATAATTTCAACAACTTCACAAATATATCATACATTTTTTGTTTGAAGATATGAATGATTCGTGATGAATGAGCACTTGAATACGACTTACGATGAAGGACATTTGGAAGTTCTTCACGATTTCTGGCGCCTTGACAAAACAATTGACGGCGGTGACAAAGATGTTCCCGTTAGGGCAGTTGCGGCTGTCGAAGGCTTCGAAGCAATAGTCACTACCGACGCTGATGGGCGAGATCAATTGCCCGTCGAGCGTCAGCCGGTGCCAGTCCCGCTCCACAGACTTGTTGAGCACCACTCGGCCCTCGCGGCAGTGCAAGTCGGTGCGAATCCCGAGGACATCTAAAATACATATGCTATGTTATTTTTCCCTTTCCCAAGTGCAGGGACTTTTTCACAAAGAGGCATTAACAATGCTTCTTTGCGGAAAAGACTGTGCGTGCCTTTTTACAGCGGCAAAAGTTCACGGCCGACCCTTCTCTTCCTGTCGTATCTAACGAACTGGCTAAACTTTTGATGAAAAAGTTTTAAAACATCAAAATATTAGTCACTAAATGCTTAGGTAATACCATATTACGTTGTAGGTGTAAACTATTTCATAGCAATGCATATGACACGTTTTTTGAACGTGTCAAAACGTGTAACGTTACACTAAGTTTTTAAGGCCCATGTTTTATTACTTTTCCATGCCTGAAACCATGCCTGGGTTTTTTTATTGGGATTTCTTGAGAGTTGAATAGCAAGGCCGAATGTATTATACATTTCATTATACTTGAGAATTCCAGCAATACATATTGTATATGGGTTATTTTTTCAAAAATGTAATAATTTAGACTCGAAGACTCAATAGTATCGATAAAATCATGAGTCGAAGACCTAGTTTTAGTATCGATGAAATCTTGAGTAAATTTAAAGCGCATGAGGGATTACCTACCCAGTGACTTGAAGTGTTAGAAACCCAGTTTCTGAATAGGAGTACCTTCTTGGATTAGTCATTAAAACTACCGCCACTGTTTCCATTTCCTTAGATAAATATACAACATGGGAGTTCGAACAGTCAGTGTCGGTAAGGTATTCACAAGTGCATATTCACAACAACCTCAAATTGTTTGTAAACGATTTTGCTTTGTTTCCGATTATCACATATGGTATGGTGGGAAATTATTTCTAATGATATCAAATATACTTCATTTGTGTTAATCTGGACTGCTATCATGTTTTACTATTACCTTATAATCACCTTTTCCTATCAGTTATGGTTCGGAAAACATGGTGTTTACGCACTGCTTATAACAAATTTTAATGGAGAAAATTATTTTAATATTAACTGTTTTTCCTCAATGGTTTATTTTTATTTTTGGCTGCATCGAATAACCGAGAAATAAAATGTAGAGATTGAATGTAAATTTGGTGATCGCGCTGTTTTGTTAATATTTTTCCATTTGCTGCATAAACTTACCAATTATATCTTCCCGTTTACGTTTCAAAGGCTCCAGATAGTCTGATATGTTGAACAAGACATCGTCCAAATTTGGCATACATCTACTCGCAAAACTGCCACAGCGACGAGGCTTGTAGTGGTATCCGATGGGACAACACTTCCTCACACAATATGCACCATATTCAGAACAATCACGGGAGCACACGCGAGCGACCAGCTCCGCGCTAGAGAACTCGCGGTCCACGCACCACTCTCCTGGCGGGGCGTCACCGCCACCGTCTCCTTTTTTACTTAAAGTCTTCAAATTACTTCCATCTACTTCAAATGAAAAGAAATTCTCTCTCAGTTCCACATCATACTCATCCGATTTACAATTCAATCCATTGTCGACTTCATAAATGTCATTTTCATTCATATTCAAGCGCTTTAATAGCCAATCTTCTGAATTGTTCACGTCAGTATTTCTACATAAATGGAAATTACTATCATAACTCTGTCCATTTGGGCAACATTTCCGGTAGTGATGTACAGTAAGTTTGTCTCTCGGCGTCTTCAAAGTTTCATTTCTTATACAGCTTAACCCAACAACTTCAGGAATGTTTGGTTTCAATGTGCCGTTGACAACTTCCAGCACGAGCCGGTCGTAACAAATATCTAAAGTTTGTAACCGATTGTCTAATTCTGACGATGTCATTTGCACCATTTGTAATTCATCACAGCCTGCAGGTATGCCGTGCTCCATCGGTACATTTTCTCCAACAAAAAGGGGAGTAATACTAATGTTATAACCGTTCAGAGCGCTTTCGCGATCTAAACACTGGTAGGATACTTCAAAGTCTTCACTATCTGACACTTTAACTAAACTTTGTCTCTTCGGGCAACACTTATGAAACACCTTGGCTTCCTGGATGATTTCGGCACTAGCGTAGACAATAGCACTCACAACAATTAGAGGCCACATTGTTACTGACAGACCTGGAGCTGTGGGCGCCGACACTAACATCCACATACAATGTTCACAACAGGTGGAGACGGTCGATCAGCGTGCTGAGCATTGTTTATTTTCGAAGCCAGACGTGCGGAACGTGTGTTGTGGCAAAGCGTCGGCGGCGCAATGATGCGGCTTCGCGGCGCGCTCTACTCTGATCAACGCCGGCCGGTGCGGTGGAGGCTGCTGCGCCCTTGAAGCCGACCGTCCGTCTGTCGGTGACGTGGCCCAGAGCTTTGCTACACTTGCGGGTTCTTTTTATTTTTTGTTACCCCGTCACGACACAACCCAGCACTCAAACTGACCGACCCGAAACAAATCACTGTAGACCCACTCTACTCACACTTTTTATACGTTAACTTGAAAAAATACAAGATGCTTATTACCCTATAAAATTACTATAAACCGGTGGTCTGTGCTCCTTTAGAATACAAATCGACTGCGCGCGGCGAGTCACGCGTACACATACACATTGTATAAAGACGTCGACTCAAATGTTTATCAGATATCTACCGATAAAAACATGAAACGACTGATTGTATACTTAGAATTTAAAGTATAAACAAATATTTTATTCGTATCATTGAAAACTGATTGATTTTCAGCTGAAAGAAATGATGAAATAAAAACAAGTCATCATAATTATTGTGTTTGTAGATTTTAGAGCACGTATCATTCCAGAGGTTTTTAAATCGAATTACTATAACAAACCAACTACATCGGTACCTATATGATCCACACTTATTAATATTATAAATGTGATATTGTATCTTTTTGTTATCGTTTCCGTTTCGTATCCTTATTTCGATTTAGACAACTAGATAGTAAAACACTTTTAATGCAGGCAAAGCCGGGACAGAAGGTAGTGTTTTATATTAAATTTCTTGCACATTCAAACATAAATGAATAATATAATCAATCATTACCTTGCAAGTGTTTTTGTCGACATAATATAGAGAACATTAAGTATCAACGTTACACACGCCACACGTAACAAAAATACTTATTCTTCCGGTGAATATATATATATATATATATATATATATATATATATAAATATCACGGATATACATTATCATTAAATTCCATGCACATGCAAAGATAAATGGATAAATTAATTAAGTGCAGACCTTCAAAGTAGTATGTTTTATCAGTGTAGAGCACATTCGAGATGTGACCCAACAGTAAAAAAACAGTAAAGGTTCATAGTACAAAAATGACACTTAAAGCTGACTCCTTTCAAAAAAATACCTAACCTCTCTAAAAAGTGGTAAAAAGTTACCATCACCACACCATGTTTTAAAAATTAATGCTCCTACAGTGTTTCTTCAGCCGAAAAAAAAACTTTTTACAAAAAATAAAACCGACTTCTAAACAAAAAAAAACCAAAAAGTATAAAATAACTTTAATTTCGGAACTCGGTGTTTTAGGTTGCTTTTTTGTTGTTGAACACACCGACTTCCGAAATTAAAGTTATTTTATACTTTTTGTTTTTTTTTGTTTAGAAGTCGGTTTTATTTTTTGTAAAAAGTTTTTTTTATTTTTCACTTTTTAGTGGTACCTACACCCCCTCCCCTCCCCCACCTAACGAACCAATCACATTGGTGTAAAAAAAAACGTACAGCTCCTTTGCAGAGTAAACTAAGAGGTCATCAAAGTAGACAAAGTACATATTTTTTTTAGATTTTTCGAAAACCGCTTGGTTGATTTCGATAAAATTTTCATGGGACCATTTGGGAAGTATACCCTTTCCAACAAAAAAAGAATTTTTCAAATCGGTTGACAAGCAACGGAGTTATGCGCGAACAAACAATAAAAAAAAAAAACACAAACATCCGAATTGAGAACCTCCTCCTTTTTTAGAAGTCGGTTAAAAAAGGTGAGAACAACAGGACAAATAAGTTCAAATCGGTCTAGCAGGACTAACTTTAAAATTAAACATTAAGTATCGCTCAACCCTGAACAATTGTTCTGCCATATGAGACTCCTGTGCGCTCACTTATACATATATCTGATGATCAATCGCGATCTACTAAAACAACATTCAAAATTCAGTTGAAATTTGGTACACACATAACCGTCTGTGACCCAAACGCGGACGTGTAAAGAAAAACTTAAAAAAAAAAGATAACACATATCAAATAAAAGGGTGTATTGTGAGGGTTTTAATATATTTTTTTCATATTTAAAAAAGAAAACAGTTTTGTACTTATTCAAGAAAATTGATGAAAAATTACCATTAGGGAAGCGTAATTTTTCATCGAATGTCATGACTCATTAGTTTCGGAAATAAGGGGGGTTTTCTTATTATTCTTTATCTCCGAAACTACTAAGTCTGAAATTTAAAAAAAAACTACAATTTTTTTTTTTCAGGAAATCTTATAAGAAATCTATGGTTTAAAAGTAACATGTTACAAAAATGAGGTCTGTTCGGAACCTTTTGCATGAGTCCGACTCGCACTAGGCCGGCTTTTTTTAAACAAGTTTAGTTCATAGCCTCACATTTTTTCTCATTTTTTGTGAAATAACTCTGACTGCTCACATTTAAATTATTTTATCCCCGAGAAATAAGTATATAATAATATAAAGTTCACTGCGATTTAGTAAAAGAACTATATGTAGTTCCAACATAACTTTTTATTTTTTTGCAGCAACTCCCGATTATCTTTTGGTATGACTGAACCCCTCATAATCAGGTATGTACCTACCATCTCTGCACGCGGAAAACTTATAATAATCAAATTCATTCAGAGTAGGTATAAATTATCATAATATATATAACTCAGTACTGTATGATGTATGTATGTTCTGTATTATATACCATGCATGCAAGGTATCTGAATAAATTAATGCGTTTATTACGTTTTCGTCGGTGTAACAAACATCCTTATTTTTTTTAAGTATGTAGATTTACGAGTATCCAAATGAGAGGTATATAACATTGATATTACATTAAATGCACACGCAATGCTACCTACTTACGTAAATGAATTAAGTGCAATGATCACATTTTAAGAACGTTTTAATTTAGAGTACATAGGTAACATCAACAACAACCCAACACGCGCTACACGTAACACATAGACATTTAAACCTATTTACATGATACCAGTGTCTTGTCTATAAAATTGCAGCAACAAGTGACTAGCATCATCTAAATATGTTAGGGCGCTGCCACTTTTATTGTGGTTTCAGTGGTAACCGGTGCGAGAGCGGTACTACTATGTCCCATACACCTGCACCCTATATTATTAAAAGAACGCCTCCAGGATGCAACGAACGTGTCCAGCTATATTCCCAAACACACACATGTAATAAACAAGAAGACGCATATGGTGAGTCAAGAAGAAGACGATTAAAATCGTAGCGTGTAAAACAAGCTTTATTTCAGAGTCCGCATTAATGGCTATAATAAATGAACGACTACCTACATGATGCAAGTTTTATACCCATGAAATTGTTATTAAATTCAATGCACATGCAAAGTTACTTAAGGGACGGTAAATGAATAAATTAATTAAATACGGTTACTACCTGCTAAGGACATCGTATGTCGGTCAGTTCGCAAAACATGAAAAAAAAAACATTATATAATGTTCGCACTCTCCGCGTATCAAGCTTTCGATCGTTTACTGTCGAAATTTGTATCAAGTCAAATTTAAAGTAGGTTATAATGAATTGTGTTTCATTATGTCATTGATCTGAACTGCAGCTTTGTAAAACTTTAACAGTGCCGTGCTTTTTCGAAATACACACATAATAACTGTCTAGGCATTAAGTACATTTTAACTATAAAAAGTTATCCGACTAATATTTACCAAATCTAGTATTCCAAAATGGCGTCTTACTTTAATTCCTACGTTTAAGCTAACAACTTAACCCCACATTTTGTAAAAAATACGAAAAATTGAAATTTTTACAAATTACTGGAATATTAACCTAACTTAATTATTTATTGTACATCATAAGAATTTAGCTACAGAAATCTATCTTGCTTGTAGAAATCTATTTGACGGATTGATTCGATTTTTTCAGTCAACTACCCTATTAAATGGCAATAAGGCAAACGTTTCATAAATTTACTTTGTAAAGATAAAAAAAAATCTGTTTCCAGCTTTGACATGAATCACATAATCGCAACGATTTGGCATGCTTAAAATCAGTTATTATATAGATTCATCATAAATAGTATATAGATTCAACGGGAAAGCAAACACAACGTCAATCTTCTTCCTCCTAATTTTTCTGTTCGCGAGCCCCTTTGATTATATAATGTCTAGATGGAGCGTCGCCCTACTGTCAAAGCAAAGAAAACGAGGCAACAATTTCAAACATGTGTGCGTGCGGACGGTGTTTTACACTATGCGTCTTTGTCTCTGTGTGCGTGAATAATGATACCAGCTACTAGAATTCTCCCATAGATCACATATTTAAAAAAATAAGATAAGTTTAGTTGTATGTATGTAGTATTATTCAGTTTTAGTAGTGTCTGTTTTTCTCTTTTTTAAATAAATAAAATATACAATTTTAGAGTTGTGTGTGTGAATGTTGTATTAAATCAGCTAAGTTAATCAAATTAGAATAATAAACTTTTTAGGCAGTTTATATAGATTGAATCTATGATTTAATACTATTAATCAGTACCAGATATTAATCATTACCAAAATGAGGACAAAAAGACGGTACAGCATTAAAACTTTATGGCGGCTCGGAACATGAGGCGAGTCGCTGTGTCGAAATTCGTCGAAATTCGAGTGTCAGCGGGGGTGAGGGATGCGGTACTGCGTAGGGAGCAGCGCACTTCAGAGCCGTCATAAAGATTGAATTGGAGTGTACCAAGTAAATTATTTACCGAGCTAATAACAATTTTTACTTGGCATCGGCTTCAAAAGCATAATTATAAAGAAAGACTTAATAAATTAATCTTATTAAAATTACTCTTAGCATTTTTTAAATCGGTTTATTGAACCCAATGCAAAAATAATCATTAAAATTGGCTCATAAACAAAAAAGTTATTCGCCAAAATTATATTATTATAAAAAAGTAAAAGTATAGACGATTAAAAAAACTCCACCTTTTTATAAATCGATAAATAAACTACGTCAACTAAATTATATAAACGTTACCATAAACCAACGAATATACCCACAAAAAAAATATGTTAAGTTGGGAGAATAAAAAAAGAAACTGGCAACACTGACAAAAAAATGGCGTAATTTGGTAATCATAAAAACAATAAATAAATACGTAGTTTTCTAGTTACTTAGCGATGATAGGTGATGTATTTGGTACTATATCATCACGCTAAGACCAATAGGAGCGGAGCAGTCATGAAAAATGTGACACAAACGAAGTTGTGCGGACAGCTAGTAATTACATAATTGTGCCTTCAATATGCAGGGTGATTATAAAAAAAGGAAGATATCACTCCTTGGAAAGCATACATAAAAGTAAACTGAAATTCCCATGCCAAAGTGGTTTCGCTGTGCTAAAACTGCTTAAATGCACACCACGCATCCAACCACTACAATGTCAGGTATGTCTCTGCGATAGATTTTCATACAGTAAACGTTCTAGCCCTTTTTTGACGATGGGAAATCATCAAATGTCACTCTCCACTCAGGGCAGACTAAAGCTCATCCGTGTTCCTACAAGTGCACGTTTCAAGGCCGCGGTGACTTTCGAAAATATTCCGCTTCTGGCCCTACATCACTGTAAGCCAACTTTTTCAGTTTATGACTGTTTTTTTTTATTTAATTTTAATACTAGATAATTATACTAGGTAACTCATGCTAATTTCCAGATCTTGAAAAACTAAGGCTGATTGGCAGCCAAGCAGGCTATCGATAAGATTGGTTCACACTTGCTCCAAACCGCTCTCGGTTTGGAACAAGTGTGAGTTACTCTTAATGGAAGGCAAAAATCGCCAAAGTGCGAGTCGGACTCACACTATGGGTTCCGTAACATAAACCGAAAAAACACATCTCTTGTATAGATTTGTTCTATTTTTTTAGTTATAGAGGCAATAGAAATACACACTCTGTGAAAATTTCAACGATCTTCGTATTAAATAAAGTTCTTGAGATACAACCGGTGACAGACATACGGACAGCGGAGGCTTAGTAATAGGGTACCATTGGTTACCCTTCGGGTACGGAACCCTTAAAAGGAGGCTTCTGCCGTACAGTAAAATAGAGCAAGCAGGCTGAAAATAAACAATGGTGTATTTGGCACACCATTATTTTTACTTTGTTGATGTAGAATCCACCTTTATTTATTAAGAGGTAAGTGAATGTAAAAAAAAAATTGCATGACAGTGACTAGAGCAAATAGTCCAGCTTGCTAGGAATATATGTAAATAGGAAGTTACTTACATATATAAAAAAACGGTTTTGAACTTGCAAACATTATAATGGCCAAAATATTTTTGTCGGTTAGTTATCGAAAGTATTGAATATGTTTGTGCTAGGAATGTGTTATACGTAGCAGAGTTGAACAATGAATCATGACTCATATCTAGTACATGTATCTCTAATCGTTGGTTTAAATGGGCAGGAAAATCGCCTAATCCGATGCTAAAGTTAAACGAGAGTCAGGAATAAAAGTATCAGTTTAAAAAAGTAAAATCCTTTATTTATACAATTTTACACCTTAAAATATCATATAAATTGTACATAATAATAACTAATTACAAAATCTGACTTATTCGATTGGCACATCAATTATAATTAGGTACTTAGCTAAATTAAGACCACATTGATAAGTTACGGGACGGGGGTTTTTCAACGCAAGATAATAAAGGATAATTTATTAGGAAATTAATCGACAGGCTGAGGGACCTACTTAATACATCCGGCAGGCCATGAATGACAATCCAACAGTATTGAGTTTTTTTCGTACATTTTCTGCTCGCGAAAATGTGTCTTATGAGTATGTTGTATATGAGTACAATGACCTCTTAAGGGGTGAGGCAGTTGTTTATATTTACACTATTTCAGTGTTGGTCCCATAGTGAAAGTTGTTCATCATGATGAGTACACTGACCCCTTAAGAGATATTGCGTTTATTCTATTACACGTTGTATATGTGCATGTTCATAGTTTGCCGCGATTTTGAAAACAAAATAAATAGGCGGACGTGTAGTTACGCTACAAAGGTTCTCTTTCCAATAAATATAAAAAAAAATGTTCGAAACCAAGACATCTAAAGGTATAAAAGGCGAAAGTTTGTAAGTATGGATGGATGTTTATTACTCTTTTACGCAAAAACTACTGAACGGATTTGGAAGAAATTTAGCATAAAGACGGTTTATAACTAAGATTGACATTATAGGATAATTTTTACGCCGATATTCCCACGGAATCGAAACTTATGCGAGTCAAACCGCGGAGCGCTGCTAGTATTTATTATAACTGAATCGATTAACTAAAAACAGTCCTAGTACTTGTACGCGTAACGCAAAAGATATAGTAGTATTAGGTAGTAAAACCACGTAAAAAATATAGATAAAATTTAAGAAATTAAGAAAAAAAATGTTCGACTTCAAAATACCAATATATTCTTGGGGACGGAGATTTTTAATTTATGAAAGTAATCTGGCCAGTAGGCAAGGCATTGGTCACTTCGTAATATGAGTATGCAAAGTACTTACAAAATAAAAATCATTTATCACTGACATTAAATAAACAAATTTGGTATTAAAATTCGAAGTTTCATACGTGGGACACGAGTAACAATTTGTATGAAAATTTTCTATAGTTAATGAGATTTCGCGCAGCTTCACTCACCGTGCACCGTAAAAAGGAAATTTTCTGGAATAAACAGTAATTCCTTTACTTGATTTTGGCCCTTCCATATTAGAGTTACCTACCTCCAACAAACAATCCATTAAATCTCGATAATATATTACTTCACAAAAATAAACTACAATATTAGGTAAATAGATACATCAATATTCTTAAATAAATACTATTTTATAAAATAAGTATTGTTATGAAATAAGTATTGTTATAAAATAAGTACTGTTATAAAATAAGGTTGAAAGTAGAAATGATTGTAAGCTTTACCATTTATCCATCTATCCATTCTGAAAAAGCAAGCAGATTGTTTTGTGCACGTATTAATTGATAATAATTGAAATTATTAGTAGTAATTTCAATTATTATCAATTCTGGGCAAATACTACTTTAATACAAAAATAATTGGCTATTACTTAAAAACTAAGAAGTATTTTTCGAGACGGATACAGTCCTTAAAGAAAACGACACATTTCGAGTTCTCGGATGAACAAATGAGTGAATCTTTCAGTTGTAAAAATGTTAATTTTGTTTCCAAGCAAAATGAAGGTCTTATGGGCCGTTGTACTCTTTCAACTGTCTCAGTGACCCAAATATATAAACCGATACGAGTGTTGGTCCTTTAACATGATTTATTATGTAATAATATCATGACTTGATTTAATAAATTAAACAAAATTAAAATACAAAATTACACATTTTAATGTCACTGGGTCTAAAAAATTAAAATTATTTATAAATTACACCACAGGTGAGGGATGGTCACTATCTAATCAAGCAAGATGTGACTCGATAAGATGTTAATAATTAACCTCATTATTTTAACTTGGACGTTTACTTAAATAATACACAAACTTACGCTAATTCATGAGTAAACTACGGCTTCATCTTAATTTATATATAAGCAATTTTTTAACATTCAGACCTTTATTCCGAGGAACAAATATGCGGTTTGACAGTTGTTACGTCATAAAAACTCTGACCATTAAAAATCAGAAAAAAATCTGACCATTAAAAATTGCCCTCTTAAAAGCGTAATGTTAAGAGACTAGTGATTTGTTGAATATGATTGCTTCGATCAATGGCAGCCGCAGCTCTTGACCACCATGTTCTTGTACTTGCGTAGAATGACATTGGAATCATCAGTGTAGTACAGAACCGATATCGGCGACAGCTTGATCGGTGCACACGACGGCTTTGGGACCTACAAACATTTCAGAGGCTAAATACAAGAACCAGAACGCAGTCAGTTACTTTCTTAATATTGAACATTTCCAAGAAACTGGGCGATCTCAGCCTCTGGAGCTAGTCAAAGTAACATACTAACGGCGAAAATGGTTGCCTAGAATAAAAAATGTATTTGTGTTCGTTCGAGGATTTTTAGGAAAATTAACGAAAGCAATTGACGCTACTTTGGCACGAGGTCCTCCACTAGGAAACCGTGGTCATTTAACTTGGGTTAAATAGATGAGCGAGTGTTTTCACGATAGAGTTATTGGTGGCATTTTTATGCGCGTTCAGCGTGAAGTTGCACTCGCCGCTGCAGTAGAATGCGCCGTACGCGTCTGGGGCGCTACGATCCAGTCCTGACACACATAATAATAGCACTCACCTTGGTAGGGTTAAGTAGATGCACGAGTGTTTGCACGATGGCGTGGTTGGTGGCGTTCTTGTGCGCGTTCAGCGGGAAGTTGCACTCACCGCTACAGTAGAACGCGCCGTACCCATCCGGCGCTATGATCCAGTCCTGCCAAACATTATACTTATAAATGATCATACTGCATCATCATTTTCTTTCATTTTTGTTTAGGTAAATATGTGTATGTCACCGGATAATTGAAAATCCACAATCCAAGATTATAAAATATCTAGAGAGATTGTATACCGATTGTAATACTTAATGGTTCGTTACTTGCTATTCCACAATTTCTCGGAATGACTACCAGAGATTATAGACTGTAAAATTTTGATACGTAAAAAAAAATCCAAATGTTCAGTTAACAATTTATTGAGAGTTTATAATCTCTCACGATATTTTATAGCCTTACTGAGTTTGCCATTTATCTGCGATATGTACGTAACATGCCCCAGGAAACTATTTAAGGTTTAAGTTGTAGTGATGCATGAGACTATATGTTTAGTGAATCAAGTAGTCACAAATAAACTTTCCGAGCTATAGTGGAACATTAATCAAAATTAGATCTAGAGGTAACTTAGTTTAAAATCTGTTTTTTTTTGTTTTTCAAATAATTTGTTTCAAACAATCAGCCTATACCAGGTGATAGTCATGCTGAACAAGACCCTCTAAAATCACATGCCATTTTATAGGATACTAGCTGCTGCCCGCGACTTCGTCCCCGTGGAATCCCCGATTTTAAAACATTCTTTATCGCTGCTCCGCTCCTATTGGCTTAAGCGAGATGATATATAGCCTAAAGCCTTCCTCGATAAATGGTCTATTCAACCCAAAAAGAATTTTTCAATTCGAACCAGTAGTTCCTGAGATGAGCGCGTTCAAACAAACAAACAAACAAACTCTTCAGCTTTATAATATTAGTATAGATTCGACTTCTCTCCATTGTCCAGGTGCTGGCATTAACCCTGAGAAGATCATTGGTACTTATAGCCTGATGATGTTATGATGGCCGCGCCGTAGTACTACATACGTGGGAGATCCTACGATTGCCCAACCACGGCAGTTTAACTGCCACCAGTTCATACTACTAACCTGCCACTCCAAATCCTTAAAACTAACATATAGCGTCTGAATCTCACAGCTTCTCGTTGTCCAATGCGACGTATCTGAAACGAGGTATAAAACGATTAGATTTGTCGTGTTTTAGGTATTTCCCAGTATTTATGACTACCTAACAATAATAATGTCATTATTACTCACAATATAGATAGATAAGCCAGCTATTTTAATATCAGATAGTGCAGTAGCGTTAGTCATCGATGGTCTACGTCAATGGAGGAGGTCATGGTTTAAGCCCTAACAAATAATTTACTGACTATCAAAAGTATGACTGTTCTTTACATATTGGATTTTTTCTCTATCATGGTAAGCAGTCGGTACAAATTGAGTGCTTCCTTGCAATTGGAGCGATTATCTCAACTACTGTCGCTTTATTATTTCTTTCCTGGTTGGATTATAGTGTAATACAAACTAACATACTAAATCTGCATCTGTCCACTGAATATGTATGATGTTTTAATAATAAACCGAATTGATAGTGTATCATTGTCAAACATTTAGCATGGTAGGTAATGTTAACTCGAGTGATTCGACATCGTTAGACAATTCATGTGAATTAAATATGTAACTCTATGTCCTCTGTCCTCTACGCGAATCGAACACCACTTTTCAAATACCTGTGTAGTTCTGAGAAGGAGCCGAGGTACGTCATATTCGATTCCAATTCAAATAAATCGCACGTTCCTTAGGATTAAAGCTATAAACTATGTGTTTATTTATAGCATTCGTCTATTCTAAACTCCTATTTTTACCATACTGCCTTTTTTAAAAGAATGAGAAATCATCAAATGACTTTTGCCGCGAAGGTGGTGTCGGTCAGGACATTCCCGTGGGATAATTTTCGCATTTCCAGTTACCAAAGTCGTTGTCAAAGTTTATGTTTTGTACCTGTGAGTGGGTTCCTAAGATAGTTCTCGGAATAGCCGTGCGCGCGCCAGCGCCGCGCCTCTCGTTTCCTGCGCGCGCCTGCGTCTGCGCCGCCAAGCTTGGGTCCGCTCTTGAAGAATGCTACCAAGAACGGCTGCTTGCCCTCCACGATGACCCCGCGGGGCTCCTCCAGGCCAATCTCTTCAGGTTTCACGTGACGTTCTGGAATACAAAATTAAATTTAAAGTCCCTTTATCTATTGTATGCAAAGGCTTACTTCCAAATTTCAATAAATATACCTAGTTGAGTTCCAACTTTGGCGGACGTCAACCTGTGTCTGAGCAGGCCCGAAAGACTAGGTACTGACTCAGCGAGTAGTGCAACCTTTTTTTTTCTTGATGGGAAATCATCAAATTACTTCTCGGAAGGGAGTGTCAGACTGTTACTGACTAAAACATACCGTGATCTTTGTAGTGCACTTTGCGTTCCAGGGCCTCGGTGACTGTTTCGAACAAATTCGGCAACCCTAGCAGGCACTGACCCTATGGTGGCTGGGAATCGCCATGCGTTTCCCAACGCCCGGGGCATCTTCTTCTGTTGCGACGGCTGGCGCGTGAGATTTCCCTGTCCCACACGCGGTCTACCTCCTCCTTCGCTAGCATTACTGCTTCGCAGAAGGAAGTGACCGCTTCCCATGCCTGCTCGCTCCGGACCATGGATTGAACCAGGGCCGGACGCGAGAGATCGCCACCGCCGATCGCCTCGACAAGGACACGGCGTTGCTCCGCCCAAGCAGGGCAGACCTCCACCCTATGCTCCACCGTGTCCTCCGCGTGATCCACAGTGTTGACACCCGGACGTGTCCTCCCGCTTAATCTAAACAGGTACCTCCCTAAACAGCCGTATCCGGTGAGCACCTGCATTAGGCGTAAGGTTAGAACGCCGTGGCGTCTCTCCAACCACTTCTCAAAGAGAGGACTTATCGCCGCAATGGTGGCGTGCCCCGAATAGTGCAACCTCATGGCGTAGTATCAGCCCCAGTTGTTCCAGCCTGGCTAATCTTGACCTTGTTTTTAATAACAGGCTTTAAAGAATATTTGGTTAAAGATTCCATTATAAGTTTTTTATCAACCGTTTAATGGTGTTTCAGGTCAGCTTCAGACATGTTCAGAAATAAGTGTGCTTTTATGAACATCATACCAGGCTGCGAGTGAGGATGCAGTGTGATGAAGAAGCCTCTGTTGTCCGCCGGCGAGGAAAGCCAAGCACCCAAAGCGCTCGTCACGTTCAGCTCCAGCCAACCTTCAGCTCCTGCGCTTGTGTTCACCGCAGCCACCTGCTCCATTTGCAAACTCCTGAAAAAAAAACAATAAAATCAATTTAGGTATGGATATTATAGAGATAAAGAGTCTATGCAAGTGATACCTGTCTACACTATATTGTTATGTTTTTTATTGTAAACTAAGTAACTAAATTATCCATCCAATTTGAATTTATATTATCGTTGACTCAACGATAGTATAAATTCAAATTGGATGGGATTGGATTATCGTTGAGTCAACGATAATATAAATTCAAATTGGATGGATAATTTAGTTCCTCCAAAAAGGCATAATATCACTCAACGACGTTGAGTGATGTTATGCCTGTTTAATTAATGGTTATATTAGGAAATTTTAATGTTTTATAATTTTGTTTGAATCATTTTATGCTTCTTTACTGAATTTGTTTTTTATTAATTATTAAGTATATGTAACAATTCTGCTCAATGCTAGTATTAATATGTAATATTTATTCATTGAGGGGTTTGGCGCTGATAGCGGAAATACAGGCTTATACTGCTTATACCACCCTATGAACGAACAGGTACATAGCAAATTATTCCCTAATATATTTATATTAGGGAATAATTTGCTATGTACCTGTAGTACCTAAGCTATATGTCACCGTCGGTCTTCCAGTCATAGTAGAACCCAATGACTTGGGACGCAACCTGTGTCGGTACTCCTACGCCATCCCATCTTTCTAATTCGTCATGTTGGGCTGGCGCCGTCGCTGCGGCTACGGAAAACCTCAACCTTATTGGTTCCTGTGTATAGTAACCTGTAACTTCAAGGCGTTTGGGGTTGAAAGCCACGGGCATGGGAGCCTTGTTCTCACAGCCTTTTCAAAGAAATATCGAAACGGCTGGTTGACACTTCCCATGACACGAGAGCTGACTTTTACTTTGGCTTTGTTTTTGGTGCTATATTTTATTTTGTTGTAAGTTTCGTTGATTTTTAATTAAACGTATTATACAAGACATATTTAGATATAACTTCGCCACAAGTACCTAGTGTCAGAGAGTGGAACCAAAAAATACACCAAACCTGATATCTTGCTAATCTCCCGTTGATTCTTCTCTCTCACAAATTGAAATACATGTGCACACAAGATGAAATAAACACCCACGCAAATCTATCTAGAAAAAGAATAGTGTGCAAGTAGCTTGCATGCGGTAGAGCCACCTATTAATCAAAATTTGCTATGGTTAATGGGATGCAAGATACTTTCATAATTGTGCTGGCTTTAAGAAAGCTGTAGCCCTGCATCACTGATACTTTAAGGGTTTTTTTCATGAGGAATTATCTAATGACATTTTTCGTCCGGGCGAAGCGGGAAGGAGTGTCAGACTCTTACTGACTCAAACCCACCCGTGTTTCTTCAAATGCCCTTTGCGTACCAGGGCCGCAGTAACTCTTTGGAGCAATAAAATTCCGCAACCGTGGAAAGGATACGGATAGTTCCTAGTTTCTTACCCCATATTGTCAACGCTGATGACTCGGTGCGCGACGACGGTGTAGAGCGCGGCGGGCTCCTCCGTGTGTGTGGGCGCCTGGTGCAAGCGCAGCTCGGCAGAAAGCAGCGAAGACGCGTCGCCCGGCGCGCCCGTCACCTCGAACCACACGTGGCGCCCGTGCCCGTGCCGCAGCGCACCCAAATGGTGCCCTGCAATAGCGTAATGGTAGCCTTTTGTTTAAATTTGTTTTTGTTTTAATAGCAGGTTTTTAATATGGAGTTCCAGTCGAGACTGGTAGGTATGGTCGTTATTCACTGATACGAGTATATGGTCTCATAACATAGAACACTCTCATACATAGGTAGGCACAAATATGTACCTACTATACATATGTCACTGAAGAGGATGTAATAAAATTCTTCTTCTCTTGAATCAACGTTTTTATTGAGTGACATGCGTAGTGTTATATCTATGAAAATTATGTTGTAACGGCGGCCGGCCGGCCGGCCTCAGTCGCCAACGCCGATGTCCCCGCGCCCACCGCTCCCCGCAGATAGTGATGTGACGCGCGCATCTTCTCGGTACGGTTTATAATGCAGGGTGCACATGATGGCGTGCACATACTCCGCGGCGTTGAAGCTATTTCAACAGCTATGGTGTCGTGGGCAATCGACACATTTTGTGAACGGCCCGTTTCATAAGGCCTTTTTTGGTATGGACGTCCGCAACCCGAACAATCCCATCCTTGCCTGGGTATATCTTCATCACGCGCCCCATGCGCCAGTCTAGAGGCATAAGGTTGTCTTCTCGTAGCACGACCAAGTCACCGACTTGAAGTGATGGCTGATCTCTCCTCCATTTGGTTCTGTTCTGTAACTCTGCCATGAACTCCCGGCGCCATCGTGCCCAAAATTGCTGTCTGATCTGCTCGATGCGCTGGTATCTGTTGGGTCTTATGCAGTTAGACGGTAACGACGGCACAGACATCAACGGGCGGCCTATAAGGAAGTGCCCAGGGGTTAAGGGATTTGTGTCAGTTGGATCAGAAGAGAGAGGAGAAATGGGGCGGGAATTAAGGATCGCTTCTATTTGCGCAAATAGCGTCGCTAACTCTTCAAATGTGAGGGAGGCATTACCAGCAACGCGTTTCAAATGGTATTTAGCGGCTTTAACGCCAGCCTCCCATATTCCACCGAAGTGTGGTGAGTAGGCTGGGCAAAATATGAACTTAATTTCCTCATTTGACGCGAAATCTGAGACTGATTGACGGCTGGCCTTTATCACTCTACCCAACTCATTGTTGGCTCCTACAAAATTTTTTCCATTGTCACAATAAATCGCGTAAGGCTTGCCGCGACGTGAAACAAACCTACGTAAACAAGATATAAAAGCTTCAGTGGTCAAGTCACTGACCACTTCAAGATGTAGAGCTTTAGTGACTAGGCATACAAAAACGCAAAGGTAGGCTTTAGTGACGCAGTTACCTCGACCCTTTTTTGAGGCTATCATAAATGGTCCCGCAAAGTCGATCCCACATGTACTGAACGGGAAACCTGGATTAACTCTTACAGTAGGCAAGTCCCCCATTAAAGGCTGTACCGGTTGACCTCGCATTCGAGTACAAACCACACAAGTTTTAACAATAGTTCGAGCTAGATTTCTGCCACCCAGTGGCCAAAAACTCTCACGAACAGAGGACAAAAGCAATTGGGGACCTGCGTGAAATAATCTGGAATGTTCAAAACGCATTATTAATTTAGTTAAATGTTGTTTGGCATCTAATAGAATTGGATGTTTCTTATCATATTTACAATCAGACTTATTTATCCTACCTCCTACTCTAATTAAGCCATTTTTATCAGTAAATGGATGTAAAGGCAACAATTTGCTTTTATGATGTAAAGCTTTACCATCTTTTATTAATTTAATTTCCTTTGTAAATGACTGTAGCTGACTGAACTTCAATAATAATGTCAGTGAGTGATCAAGTTCCTCAGTCTGCAAAGGTCCCAATAATTTAGCACTATTATTTTTACAATTGTGTACAAACCGCAGAACGTACGCAAAACATCTTTTAATTTTTATGTAACTAGAAAATCTATCAAATTGGATAAATGTCTTAATGTTATCTAATGTTTCATCAACTGAAATTAACACCTTTGTTTCGGGTAAATTATTAAGGCTAAGCTGTGGTTGGGTAGGCCATTTAGACTTCCCTTCCTTTAGGAATGAAGGTCCCTCCCACCACAAAGATGATGCCTGCACATGCTGTGGCTCAATACCTCTTGACGCTAAGTCTGCAGGATTACATTTTGTTGGAACATGTTTCCATTCAACTCCTTTTGTGAGTTGATTTATTTTACTTACACGGTTCCTCACAAATGCTTGCAAGGCTTTATTTTGTGTTTTCAACCATCCAAGAACCACCGTGGAGTCAGTCCACATGTATATTTTACTAACATTGCAAGGAACTGACCTTAATACTTTAGCACACAGTTCAGCTCCTATTAAGGCAGCACATAACTCCAATCGCGGAATGGTAAGTGTTTTAATTGGTGCCACTCTTGTTTTAGCGCATAGTAGCCTAACAGTAACTGTATCATCATTATTATTTTTATTGGAGCACATATACACACATGCTCCATAAGCTTGTTGTGATGCATCAACAAAGCAGTGCATTTCTATAGATTGAACATTTAAATTTTCACTCAAAACATAGCGTGGTAAGATAATATCAGACAGCAAATGTATTTTTTTTATAAAACTAAACCATATTTTACCATATTGTTCTGGCACCGGTTCATCCCAATCCAACTTAAGAGCCCATAAACTTTGTAATAATATTTTTGCTTTGATTATACAACAACTCACCAATCCCAATGGATCAAATAGCTTACATGTAGTTGAAATAATTATTCTTTTTGTAGCCTTATTAGGAATTTCAATGCTACTCGGAAAGTGTAATTTGTCTGACAAAGGTGACCATTTCAAACCCAAAACAGTGGCTTCATCATGAAATGTAAGACAGTTTTTAGGCTCTGAATTATCATTAAGTATTTTAGGACAATTTGTTCTAAACTTTCTTAATGGAAAACAAGCCGCATTCAAAACTTGTGATACACCTAAATATATGTGCTTTAATTCGTCTTCTGAAGAGGCACCAGTTATGAGATCATCCATATAAAAATTATTCTTAATTACCTCAGCAATAACCTTATCACTACATTGGCTACCTAATTCAAACAGGCATCTGGTACTTAAATATGGAGCAGAAGCCATTCCATATGTTAAGGTTTTTAGTTGCAGAATTTTAATAGGCTCCGATGATTGGTCTCTCCACAATATCAGCTGTAGATGGCGCTGCGATTTATTTAATTCAATTTGACGATACATCTTTTCCACATCTGCTGTTAATACACATTTATGTAATCTAAATTGGATAAGTATCGAAAAACAAATCATTTTGCACTACAGGACCAATTGCCTGAATGTCATTGAGAGATTTGCCTGATCTTGTTTTGGCAGAAGCATCAAAAACCACCCTAAGTTTTGTGGTTTCATGTTGTTCGCGTATAACACAATGGTGTGGTAAGAAACATCCAAACTCTGGCCTATTTATTTCAACCAAGTGTTCTAATTTAGCATATTCATTTATAAAGTTGGAATATTGTTCTTTTAATTTAAGATTTTTATTTAATTTACTTTCCAAATTAAGAAAACGCTTCATTGCTAAAGGAAATGAATTACCAAGTGCCTCCTCAGGAACCTCCTTCAACGGCATCATTACTGAAAACCTACCATCAGGCAAGCGATAAGTATTTTTCTTGAAATGAGATTCACACAACTGTTCATCTGGAGAATAAATATTAGCTTCTGAAGGTACATCTTCAACCTCCCAGAATTTAATTAAAGAGTCATTTAACTCCTGCTGAATATCTAAATTTTTTTGAACAAAATTACAATGTATTTTTTTATTATTGTGACTCTCCCTGGTGGGCCCAGCCACTATCCACCCAAGCTTGCTATCTTGCAAGACAGGTCTGTTGTTGCCTAAACTTATTTTATTTGGTAATATAATATCAAAGAAATGATCCGCACCCAGCAAAATATCTATTTCAGATGGCTGATAAAACAAAGGGTCAGCCAATTGAACATTATCTGGTAAACCTAACCTTTCTACATTAACTTGAACACTAGGTAAATTTCCAGTAATCTTAGGAAGAATAAAACAGCTGACATGTGCAGAAAACATACCTATTCTTGATTTTAATTGAACTTTGCACCATTCTGTAATTTCACATTCTACATTGTTTATGCCTGTTACATTAAAAGCATTCAGCCTTTCAGTCGGTAGTCCTAGCTTCTCTTTCAGGTTGCTAGTCATAAATGAAGACTGGCTTCCTGTATCCAGCAAAGCCCGGGCAAGGTAAGTACAATTTGTTTCAGTATTAACCACTTCCACCTGTGCAGTGCACAATAAAACTTGTCCTGGCGAGACTGCAGATAAGCTAACAGGAATGCTAGTAGCTGAAGGCTCAGTAACTTCAGTGGCTACATTTATAACCATACTGCCTTTATGTAATAAAGTGTTGTGTTTTTCTGAACATTTCCCACACAAACCTTTCAAAGTACAGTCTGCATGTGTGTGACCACTGCGAAGACAGTTGATACACAACTTTTGTTTATTGACGAAGGAATGCCTATCATTTAATTTCATCCCTTTAAATTTAAAACACTGATGTATATAATGGTTTTTATCACAAACAACACATGCCTTTTTATGAGTGTTATCTGTGACAGTAGCAAATGACTTCAAAGATTTATTTTCTTTGCAATTATTTTCTTTAGAAAAGTTTTTACCATCATTATTACCATGGCTATGGAAAGCTGTTTGCAGAACGTTAGCTCTTTGTATTAAAAAATCCTGAAATTCTTTAAGTGTAGGACGGGATGACAAACTACTTTTATGATCCTCCCACTTATTCCTAGACCTAGGATCTAACTTTGCGGTCACCAAATGTATAATTAAAGGATCCCAACCATCTGTAGAAATTTCTAATGTACTTAGAGCACATAAATTTTTAAAAATTATATCATTTAAATCCCTTAATGCAGTGAAGGATTCCCTATGAATAGGAGCAATATTTACTAATGCATTTAAGTGATAGTTTATAAGAATATTTGGATTGTCATATCTCTTACATAAAGCCTGCCATGCGTTTTTATAATCCTTAGCCGCAAAATTAGTTGAACTTATGGCAATCTTGGCGCTACCTACCAAAGAATTTCTCAAATAATGATATTTATTTATTATTGGTATAGAGTCATTCTCATCTATAAGAGATTGGAATGTGTCTCGAAACTCCAACCATTTTACAAAGTTCCCATCAAAAGTTGGAAGATTAATAGTGGGCAATTTTATGGAAGCATTTACTCCACAAACGGATTTTATTGACTCATTATTAATTGAATTTTGGTTTTTATTTGTAAACAAATCTATAATTTCTTGCGCTAATGCAATTTGGGAGCTGAACTCATTTTCAGTGATATCCCTTTCTGAATATTGTTTCTCTGCATTTACAGAAAGTTCTTCAATTTCTGTTTGAATCTCATCAAATTTTCTAACCAACTCTTGTAATTGTGCTAACTTTACCGATAATTCTCTAATATCTATACTAGTAACGCTTTCCAACTGCTCTATTTGAAACTTAGTAATGTAGTTTTTAAAATACGTCACGCGACTGCGTATGCCCGCTCGCTTACGCAATAATTTACTTGAAATGGGATCTGAACTACCGTTATCTTTTTCACTGTCCGACATTTTGTTTTGTTTTACGAATTTAACACTATATTTCACTAATTACAACAATGAGAAAGGTAAAGTTACTTAAAATGTTAATAAATATTCACTCTAACCGACACATCCAGCAGCCAAACCAGCTCAAACCTCGCAGCTGCCACCGAGCCCGCCACTCGCAAGGACAGGCGCTCCTAGGGCGCCGCTGCCGGCCACGTTGCCGAGCACGCTACGTCGTCGCTTGCCGCTTTTGGAGCGTCTGGAATGTTCGGCAAATAACTGATTACAACCAATACATATATAATTTCAATCATCTAGAAACCAGAAACGACGAATTGCTCGTTAGAAATCTAATGATTATAATAGCGTGTTTTTCGTGCCGCGTGCTCACACATAATGCATAGAAAATGGCATGCCTATAATAGCTAGCTATAGCCAGTCTTTAAAACACGCAGCTAGGCACCTCTCCCCACAGTTTCAAATCAGCTCGACATTTACACGCAACTGGGAAATAGGGATAGGGACAGAATAAGGAACGGGCTTACTTCCTTTACAATATTTGCTGTTGAGACGCGGCCGCCATCATCGTTCCACAATAATTGTGATTTTCCGACTGACGAGACGACAGCAACATGGGTGTTTCTCGTAGCAGCTTCTTATGTTCACGGTCGCCACATGAAGAGGATGTAATAAAATTCTTCTTCTCTTGAATCAACGTTTTTATTGAGTGACATGCGTAGTGTTATATCTATGAAAATTATGTTGTAACGGCGGCCGGCCGGCCGGCCTCAGTCGCCAACGCCGATGTCCCCGCGCCCACCGCTCCCCGCAGATAGTGATGTGACGCGCGCATCTTCTCGGTACGGTTTATAATGCAGGGTGCACATGATGGCGTGCACAGTCACAGTATAGTGTGGCTTCGTTGACTCAATTAAAAAGAAGATATTGTGTATTTTTGTACTACTTTGCACGTTGCTTCGTAGCGTTGTGCTTCGCATAATAACTACAAACTTATACGAATTCGCGTATGTAAACAAAAGCCTTTTCCAGCGGCTTATGCCGCTTTACACTCATTACATCAGCGAAAGCGTGTAACTTTCTATCAGTGACAGAATTTTGGATACTTGGATACCTTAGTACCTCTAAACATGCTCGATGGCTTACAATAGTTCTCTGGACCGTATAGTCTTTGATCATGATCATCAAACCTATGGAGGTTCTAACGATGGCTTCGAAAAATGTTGCACTTAAGTATGTGAATTTAATCCTCAGACAATGTTCAATTGTGATTGTATTTTCGATCCAAGTTAATGCCAGTATTCGCCATTAAATCTACAATCATTAATCGATTAGCAAAATATCACTCTCTACGACATCCAACTAAAAAAATAAATGTCATATGTATGTGTGAATAATGGGATGGGATTCTTAGCTAAACAGCAAATTACATAATCATTACGAAGGACTGCATGGCTTGTCTTTGCCTGAACATTGGATTTAAAATTCGAATAAAAACATCGGGTGCAACCAACTTGTCATCGAACTAAAGATATAGAAAATTCTAACCTACTCTATCTCCTGTAGCTGATATCATGTAAATATTTATGTCATGATACAAGATTAACTATCCGGAGATATATTTACCTACTTCCTAATACAGATTACAGATATTCGTTAATAGGTACTTACGTAAGATTCCAATTATATAAATTCGTCACATTTTAGAAAAGGATCGTGAACAGGTGTCCAATGATCCGGTTGTAATTTGACTCCAGCAACAGGTGTTTGTAATACATAGGAAATATTAAGTTTAGGGTTGCCAACCATACTTTATAAAATCGTATCTTACTTTATTTTGGAGAAATATACTTTATACTTTTGCATAAAAATAAAGTATGGGAAAATACTTTATTTCTAAAAAAAAGCGAAACAAATATTATGGATAATGATAAACTATTTATCAAAACCTGCAAGGTAACAGAACGTAAATGCGAGAAAATGATTATTGAAATAAGGTACCTACTGAACGAAATGAACTTGATAATATAT
The DNA here is from genome assembly GCA_905332915.2 of Hecatera dysodea. Taxonomy (NCBI): domain Eukaryota; kingdom Metazoa; phylum Arthropoda; class Insecta; order Lepidoptera; family Noctuidae; genus Hecatera; species Hecatera dysodea. The sequence continues at coordinate 10,156,246 of HG995292.1, forward strand.
CGTTGAAAAATTAAGATGAGAAGATTTTTTTAAGTAAGTACTTATTTATTTGATTGTAGGCGGTAATTCCAGGGATTACCGCCTGGAAGTACTAATCTGATTAATCGGATCATCGACTACCGACAAAGAACAATAAACAAATAGGCTGGCACAACGCTTTGCAATCAAAGCCTTTTTCCAAGAAAAGGTATAAAAAGAAAATGTACTGTAGGTACTAATAATATGCTGAAAAATACTTTTTTTTTCTTCCCAATACTTTATATTTTTTCTATTTGAAAAAAAGTTAGCAGCCCTAATTAAGTTAGATGATCAAGTACAGCAGTATTCATAAGTTATTATGAAATTATGATTATTAATGAGACATAAATAAACATAATGAAAATTAATATAGACAAATCTTACCTACCTTCTGCATCATAATAGGTACCAACTTAATGGAGGTCATGGGAAGAAATGGACAATATCAAAACGAATTCGAATGAGGGATAAGTGTTATGATTTGTAACTTCAAAGAGAGACGTTATATTAAATGTTCACAAATAGCAAGAATCCTTGTAGATCCTAGGCCGCAAGCCATTGTTGTATGTCTACTGTATGGTCAGGTTTGGTCAAGGTGTCATAGGGTATGACACATTGCCCGTGACGACAGCGTCAATCCATCCCTAAGGTAATTATTTTTGTATTTTTTTTATGGTAGCTCCCCTACACGTCATATGGGGATGATTTTTTTTTTCGCGTCCACACCATCGTGTGGGCTGTCGTTGGATAGGTTTTTCAGAAATATTACGAGTCTTCAGTTTTTGAGTTTACCTAGAACTCAAAGTGGTCACAGTACAAACAATCAAAACAGTTTTTAATTAAGTTCCCATTATTATGGGCAACTACGGAACCCTATACCTACTGCGCGTGGCCCGACACGCACTGGCCGGTTTTGTATTTTAATTCTGCTGTTGTTTATTGAGATTCTGTACCTATCTAATAAGAGGAGTTTGTGGCTACGTCTTCGGCATCTTTAAGGTTAAGCGCCCTTATTGTTTTGTCTTTAGGGAAATAGTCCAAAGCGACGATTTGTGGACGACTAGAGAGATCAAAAGTATATTCGATTTAGGGCTGTACCTAATCGATTAAATGACGAATTTCGTTATTATTCAGTTATGAGCAAAGAAATTGGTGCAGAATTTTACCAGCACTTTTTAACTTACATTAAATAAAGATCTGATCAATCCTAAAATTTTACTACATGTTAGTATGATTTTAACTAATCTAATTAAAAGGTAACAGCAGTTCGAAAATCAAGAGATCACTGTAATGCGTTCAATTGCCATTAACCTTTCGCCGTTTTGCAGTTTTAACATCCTAGTTAAAACCCTGCAATAATTAACGGCTTGCAATAGGGTTACAATTTTATGTTATGCCACCAAACACGTAGGTATTTATCTGGCTTTCCGGCTTGGATACTCTTTCAGTTTCATACCAGAACTTAATAACTATATGTGGCGCTGCAACGCCGTGTCCTCGTCGAGGCCATCGGTGGCGGTGACCTCTCGCTTCCGGCCCTGGTTCAATACATAATTCTGAGCATGTTTGGGAAGAAGCACCTAAAGGGAAGGGCATGGGAATCGGTTACCTCCTCCTGCGAAGGATTAATGCTAGAAAGGGAAACCACACGCCCGCACACAGCCCCAACTACAGAAAAAGACACTCCGGGCGTCGGGAGAAGCAGGGCGATTCCGGCCACCGTAGAAAAGAGACCGGGCCCCATAGGTTCAGTGCCTGCTGGGGTTGCGGAATTTGTCCGAAAGATTCACCGCGGTCCTGGAACGCAAAGGGCATTAGGAGAAGCTCGGGTGGGTTTTAGGCACTAAGAGTCTGACACTCCCTTCCGCTCCGCCCAGAGCGGAAGCAATCATTTGATGTTTTCCCAACCAGAAAAAAAAAGCCAGGATCACCTCCTTACATGGGTACTCATCAACCGTTTACATTCGCTAACCCATACATATTATAAACTCGTAAACTAGCCGTGTCTGTACATTGAATAGTACTATACAAAAGAGTAGGTATGTACCCATCTGCCTTTTGAAGGAGACAGTGTACAAAAAAGAGATCCAACCCTACGCCACAACGACAGACGCGTAGGTCCATCATCTGCCTAGCCTTTTCCCAACTACATTGAGGTCGGCTCCCAGTCAAGCCGGATTCAGCTGAATACCAGTACTTTATGTGAAGCGGCTGCCTACCAGACCTCCACAACCCATTAACTGGGGAACACGGTACGTCTTGGCAAGACTGGTGTCAGATTTCCTGGCTTCTGACAATCCGTAACGACTGCCAAAGATCTCCAAATGACAGCCGGGACCAACGGCTTAACGTGCTTTCCGAGGCACGGAGAAGTCTCGTTATGTTAAGATGGTCACCCATCCACAGACCAACTTCGGCAAGCGTTGCTTAACCTAGAAGATCGACCCGTTTGGCTGTTATAATTTTGCCACGAGCTCCTCAACAGACGCGTAGGTAAACGGTAAAAAAATCATGTCCACTTTACGTGTACCTAAAAATATTTTGTTCAAAATTTGTTTTGTCCTCTTTGTCAGTGTGATTAATAGTAGGTACAACCCATTCCGAATTTCATTAATTTATGCTAAGCCGTAGACAGGAAGACGGACAGACGAACATGCGAAACTATGAGGGATTCCTGACCCTAAAAACGTACTTTGGTACATGTAAATATGTATGTATAGTTGTCGCTGCAGTCTTTCGGCTCTCTAACTCTGCGACTCGGCCAAATGTGCAAACATGTAGGTAGCTGCAACGACAAAGTTAACCCCTTTGGCTTGCATCAAAATACTATAGTACCTACAATGTTAAACTTATGGTGAACAAAAATGTTTGTGTATTCTATGAAATATCATAGAATAAACGTTTGATAGATATATCAAAATGTGCGTTGAAAAAAGTTTTGATATGCGTGTGCATCTGTCATCGCACTCTCAGCGACAAACTTCGCACATGTACTTACTTCATAATATTGGACATCGGCCTTTGACCATGATAGATAATAAGACAGTATATAAAATCTTCGTGTAGATACCTATGTATATAAGTACTTGAGTAGGAGGTATATATTTATATGTAGCTACATATCTAAGCTATCTGTATAAGTAGGTACATATATGATGACATTTGCATAGTATATATCTACATTAAAATAACTAGTAAACATAACAATATTATTTATGTAAGAGTCATTCATTATTTTCCTTGAATAGATAGCACTGCGTTGCATTCCAGAAAGAACCGGTAGCCAGTGCCCAGTATACGTATAATATTACGTTTCAAGTGACAATATTATATATCTTTTTAGACTTCATCTATACAATTTTATAGTCTTCCGTGTAAAAAATCCGGAATTGATTCCACGTCTGTTCCATTCCAAAACTGATAGGTGATCGGCCAAAAAACGAATTCGTTACCTTCTTTACACGACTGCCCAAAAAGGGGTGTTATGTTTTACCCGACTGCGCGAGGCTAAGGAGGGCAATGTGTTTATTAATTCATTCACAAGTCCTAAGTTAGTATGTTTGAAAAAGATAGATGAAATTATGGGATCAAGTAATTCAACCCAAATTCGTCTGGAACAATTATCCCCAAGGTAGGCATCCATTTAATAATAATTTAGCATCTAAATAGGTAGTTAATAAAATTACCGGAGTCCGGCTCCTGCGGCACCAGACACGACAGTGCGGTGACACGGACAAATAAAACGTCTTAAGTTTGGTCTTAAGTAATTATCGAATCCACAATACTAAGAATGTTGTAACTAAAGTGGTGACTCAACATTTTTGTCTACCGATGATTGTTTACCTGAGCCACAGGCCTGAGCCTCCCAGGTAGCTCATAACGGAATGCTCCTGGTGCTTTAAAACAAATGATTTACAAGGAACATAAAAGTGCCCCACACTCACAGCATGCGTCATTAACTTTTCACAATTTATTTTACCGGCATTGTCTTGTTAAGCGATGTAATGCTCTTGGGCTAATATTTCGAAATTTCTTGGAATAGCGGTATCCTGTTCATTAACTATTTTAGTAGGTTTTAAAGGATTTTAATAATGCCGATTTAGGTACAAAATTGAAGTAGGTATTCTTCATAATTTAAAATCTTTGTAATAAATGGTGTCGTCCTCGTCACACACATTGAAAGAATCTATTTTGCAGTACCTATAATAAATAATTCCTAATTAGGTACCTATAACAGGATAATAAACATACCACCTGTTACATCCCGTTTCATATGAAATTTTAGCATCTAATAAAGACTAATTTGCTTAAATATGTACAAATTAAACTCACTCTTGCTCTGAAAGGTCATGATGAGGTCGCTCTCGTCGATGGCATGTTGCTCGTCTCCGCTGAGAGCCATCTCGGAGCTGCGCGTGGGGCGAGCTTGCTCATGCTCTTCGGCCAATTGTTTGTAAACGTCCAACAAGAAACTAGGCGCCGAACGGTCCAGCGGAGGCGCCCGAGCTCGACGTGGCCTCTCTCCGAGACCCAACAGCTCCAGAATCTCGTGTTCCACGACCATCCGTTCATGCCGTGTCATAGAGTGATGGATAATAGTCTGATCAACGCCATTATCGATGTATAATCCGGAGAGGGCGGCCTCAGCCGCTACGGTAAACAAAATAAAACACGCGCACAGGCACGCTGTCTTCTGGCCAGCCATGTTCGCTGTCGGAGCGCTCACTCGACTGGCGAGAACTGAGCGCAGAGGCGCGCGGCGGGATCAGCCGGTGAACCTGCCCACTCAAGGTGGGCCGCCGCCGCCGGCGCCGCGCTTGCCACATTCCTCCCCGCCTGCGCCTTACACACATCGTCCGTTTTAATAACGTAAACACTAAACATTGAGCCGGACACGTCGTGTCCAGCCAGCCTGACTGCATATTATTATGTTCATTTTCCGAAGTGTGCGGTGCAAATAAGAGCACGTAACTCGGTACTTATGGCACTAAACAATGTATCACAAGTAGGTAGGTATGTAGTATATTTTGATCGTTTGGGATGAATAGAATCTTAAATTTGACCCGGTTAACCAAACGATTATTTAGATGTTTAATTTTTGTTTCCAAACTCACGAGCAATAAACTAGAATCACTTCATCGCGGGTTGCTCAAACAATTTGCAATTTACTATATACATCATTTGAAAGTTTCAAAGATTGTGATTTGAAAAGTTTAAAATGATCTAATGTACTGCTTAAAATTAGGAAATTATTGCAATATATAAGGTCGAAGCGGACGTCTAAATGAATAGGAAGTATTCTGATACATTGTATGTATATGAAAAGAAAACACAAAATATAATGTGTGTTATTTACCCTTCAATACATATTTTATGTTACTCTGACCTTAATGACTGCCTGTTAACGGGTTTTTTATTAACCGAATGAGTTTCCTGATGAAATCCTGTGGGATTTCCTGCCTAAAGCAGTCTCTTTCACTAAAGCAGTTTTCAGGTCTTCTATCGACGCCGGAGCTGGACATCTTCCTTGTACTCGCCTTTTCAGGTCGTTCCATATATGTTCAGTCGGATTAGTCTGGACTGAGGGCTTGCAAGTCTAGTGTGGAAATCCCGAATTCTTTGGGTTTAGTCACTGCAGCAGCGAAGCATTATCGTAAATCAGCAGGAAATATTCGCCAATAAACCTGGGGTCTAATAAACTGGAGCACATAGCCCAGCAGAATTTCGTTGATGTTTATTTCTGCGGTTAACCTCCGTTCGAAACCTCCACCGTATATGAATATCAGCTCCCTTTTTGTTTTAATATAAATCCCCGCCCAAATCTTACATATCCCATCCCCGTATGCCACTGTTCCCACAAAACAACATTGAACTAATCGCTCCCCTAATCTCCTATAAACTCTCCGTCGACGGTCGCTACCATTCAGGCACATCCTAGTTTCGTCCGAGAACGGACTCGGCACCATTGTTCCATATCCCAATCTAAGTGATGGTAAGTAAACTTAAAATCGAGCCGGACTTGTCTGTGGGCTGGGAACAATTTGGGTCTCATTACTGACCTTTTTGGGGGCAAGTTCGCTTCTTTGAGTCCTTACTATCTTTAGAGACAGTACTGACTGTCTACTCACCGACAGCCCTCCCTCGAAGTTCTCTGAGCTGCTGCTGGACGTCCACGTCGATCTGATGTCGATTGCGGAGAGAAGACGTGACAATAAATCGACTACCTCTCACCGGCCTAAGTTTCCGCAGTCTCCCTGAAACTTTTGCTGCTACTGTCCGCTGAGAAAACCCTTACTGAACTAGGAAGACGACTTGAGCGGTTTCTATAGGTGTTTTTTATTTATCTTACCATCTTCTATAGGTGTGGTTTCTATTTTCTTTTAGGTTTAGTGTTGATGTGAAATAAACTAATGACCAATTTTCAAAAACGACCACATTTAAATGGGTTCTATTCTGTGATTTGGTTTCCGCATTTAGTCCTGGTGTTGGACCCTTGTGTGTGAGCCATGGCGGCCGTGACTCCAACCAGCCGATATTCCTGCAGAAGCAGATCAGTCCACTCAGTGTTCAGGATATCTTTAATTCGGTGTCCCTATTGCTTGTATCTGTATTTTGGCGGCACCTGTGTACTCAAGGACGTGCGACCGTTTCCTCCTCCTCGATGCATACCTAATCTGTATTGAGAAAAATCTCCCGTGACACCGTAGTAGAAATCGCTGTCGGAGGGTATGCGAATATGAGTATCCATGACTCTCCTGGCTTCTATGGCATGGACTGCCTGACGCATTCCGCCTGATAGACGGCGTTGAGCTTTCCTAGCGGTCTAGATATTTTGATGATGAGGTCGTTGGACTAAACTCGAGCTCTAGTTCCGGCGCTTGTCTTTGATCCGTCAGCGTAAATTGGCAGCTCTATGGGACAAGAGTGTCATCCATTTTTTGTGTAAGCAATATTTTTCTGACGTCACATATTGTGCATATGGGAACGCACCTTATATGTAGTATTGCATGTTTTAATATTTAAGTCGCAGGGTTGTTAAGTGGCAACACAAGAGACGATCCGGGGCGCTACCTTTAGCATCCCTCTCTCACTTGTTCACTGCCGCGAGACATGAACTTGCGAGGCGTGTCAACGCGGCAAGGTATACCGACACAATTTTACTCCCTCTAGGTAACTTCGAAATACCATCTGCTCGCTTCAAACATGTACAATTGTACATATCGACATTTACGGCCCCTTGCTGATTTGTAGCGGTTACCGATACTATTTGATAGCTATTGAAAGAACCACAAGGTGGCCGGAGGCCTGGCTCATCGATCTATCACTGCGGAGGAGGTAGCAGAAACGTTTACACGAGAATGGGTTACCCGTTTCGGCGTGGCATCTAAAATTACGGCGGACCAAGGTACACAGTTTGAGTCTAATCTGTTTCGCCTAAAAATAAAAAACTTTTTTACAAAAAAATACATCCAAAACAAAAACAAAAATTATGAAATAACTTTAATTTCGGAAGTCTGTGTTCAAAAACGAAGAAACACCCAAAAACATACGGAGTTCCGAAATTAATTAATTTAAAAAAGTTATCGAAGTTCCTGGGTCTACTAGGGCTAGTGCCAGCCAGGGTTGCAGAATTTGACCTAGAAGTAGATAGAAGTAGTCAGTAAGGTCTGACACTCCCTTCCGCTGCGCCGCTAAAAATACCGCTTTATGAGCGTATACTCCAAACGACATTTCATACAAGTTTTCAAGTCTTTATTTTCCGAAATGACTGAACCTATTTTAATGAAACTTCACACATATAAGCAGGATACATAGGTCTAAAAAGTTAGTTAAAACATTTTCGAAATGTCTTATTTAAAAAAAGATAACTGAAAATGTATGTTTGTATGTTTATCGAAAATCGGTTCAGTCATTTCGCAAAACAGTGACTTGAAAATTTGTATGAAATGCCATACGGCGTACACGCTCAGCGGTATTTTTAGATCCATTTATGAAATTCCTATGTAGGTATAGGAATTTCATAAATGGATCTCTGAAACGAAAACCAGTTTATGATAACCCCTATTATTTAAGAGACTTAGGTACCCAATGATTCCTCTGACGATGGAACCGACTACCAAACAAAAGCATGAAAAAAGGACTGCAAATACTATTTAACAACTTGTCGGCATGATTTATATTTGTGACATACTAAATTACAGCTCTGTAATGAAGGCATTCCGTAATTAAATTTTTATTTTATATACATATAATAACCGATTGCGACGTAACAAATACTAAGTTGTACGTAAGACTTACGCAATTTCATAGTTGGTTAAAGTTAGTTTTATACTTTTTACGTGATGCGTGTAGGACTCAATCAGCGCGATGCTTAACTATGAAGTTTCATAATAAAATGAGAAATTAAATATATTCTTTTGATTTCGTAAGTCAATTTTGATGATATCAACGCTAAATAAAACTCGGGATACCGATTAATAAGTTTAAGTGTCTAGATTTCGAATCCATTTAGTAGTTCTTGCGTAGGTACCTACCTAATGCTTCCACAAATTGCATTTTTGTGTTCATGTCTTTTTTCTACCGTTTTTAAGTAGAATATTCTATGTACAGACACGGCGAGCCTAAGATGCTATGCTAAGTTTTATAAGGAAAAAGTTTCGAATTTCGAATATTATATGCCAGTCTACGCCGTGCAAGCCCCCTAGATTTTGTATATTATGTAATGAAAATTAAAAAAAAAAACTAATTCAAATATTTTTATTCCATACAATTAAGAGCTACATCCTTACATAGTACGATGATGCACTACCTAACTTAAATTATATAGGTATTAGTCTAATAAATAAAATGTATGAGGACACACAGAGCCTTATTCCAAAACAAGGTTTTTCTTTAAACCAGGTTTAAACCATTGAGCCAGGGTTTGTAATTTGAATCTTATTCTGACATGATCAAGATTCGAAATACAAAACCGAGCTCAATGGTTTAAACCTGGTTTAAAGAAAAACCTTGTTTTGGAATAAGGCGGACATGGTTTTTATTTATGTTGCAAGTATAATGAAACAATACATTACTTCGGGTTAAGGCATACTTACACAGATTCGCTTAAAGCTCATAATATTCATTTATTTGTGTCAACATCACTAAATTGAGCGTGAGCTCAACCTGATAAGATACATTTAACATTAGGAATTCAAATGAAATATTGACCCACGAAAATACGCTGAACATGTCTTATCATTATATACATGTACATGTACTAGAAATCTTAATTAAAAGGGCTTCATGTTTGAATAATTGGACATCATAGACAGGTTTCAAATTTCTTAATTGAAATATTAAAAATGAAAATAACATCCATTTTGCGTTCTTGATACATAAATTCAATATTCCCTACTTCACATACTTTTCCATGAATTTTTTGTGAAATTCTGACCTCAATGAGTCATTTATGAAATTGTTGCCTTTCTTTTCGGGCTCTGAACGAGCACAATTCTTGAATACGACGTCATCATCCCAGCGCCTTTTCACCTGAAACAAATAGTAATTGAGTAAGAAGTAAGAGAGAAGAAATTAATGAGAAAGTTTTTGTTAAAAATATCTTTTGGCTTATAACCTCAAAAAAAAAAAAACATTTTACAAAAAATAAAACCGACTTCTAAACAAAAAAACCAAAAAGTATAAAATAACTTTAATTTCGGAACTGGGTGTTTTTGGTTGCTTTTTTGTTGTTGAACACACCGACTTCCGAAATTAAAGTTATTTTATACTTTTTGGTTTTTTTTGTTTAGAAGTCGGTTTTATTTTTTGTAAAAAGTTTTTTTTATTTTTCACTTTTTAGTGGTACCTACAGTGACCTACACCCCCTCCCCTCTCCCACCCGAAATCGGTTTTATTTTTTGTAAAAAGTTTTTTTTTTTCGAGAACCGCTTGGTTGATTTCGATAAAATTTTCATGGGGCCATTTGAGAAGTATACCCTTTCCAACAAAAAAAGAATTTTTCAAATCGGTTGGCAAGCGACGGAGTTATGCGTGAACAAACAATAAAAAAAATAAAAAAAACATACAAACATCCGAATTGAGAACCTCCTCCTTTTTTAGAAGTCGGTTAAAAAGAGAATTTGAAAATTCATAAGACCACTTATTGTTTATTTGTCACAGAGGTTTTTTTCCAGAAAATTCATCTCTAGATTTTGTAGTTAAGGAGCTAGCACATACAGTTTTTTTTTTTTGGCTGTTATTATTTGGTTTTTTGTTCTTTTATATACCAACACATAGGTACTTCATTTCTAAAGTTCCACTGTCAAAAGTTACACTGAACAATATTTAAAAAAGAATAATATATACCTTCAAATCATTTTTCTGTCCTGCTGAAGAGTAATTTAGTAAAGGATTTCCAGATAAAATATTCTCCATACGGATTCTTTCTTCTTCCTGTTTACGTTCAGCATCCTGAAAAAAAAAAATGTTTTTGTAACATTTGCTTACTAATTCAAAGATACTCCATGGTTAGTCTATTCAAATAAAAGTTTTACAAAATTATTTGGTATTCATCAATTAATTTCATTATAATACAAATTTTAGGATGATGCAATATTCAGTATTACTCAATTTTCAATAATTCTATCTAGAATATCCTTTACCTACTTTTAATACCTTAATTAATGTATATTGCAATATATTGTAAAATGATATGTTATTGTTAAATTTAGAAAGGGATGTAGGTACCTTTTTGGCTTGCTCTATAGCCCTTTCCTTTTTAATTTTGTTTAACTCTGCTAACAGTGCTGCAGTGTCATCATCAGAATCATCTGAATCTGAAGAGTCCCCCTCAAGAGGATCATCAGCGTCCAAGCTTGCTGCGGGAACTTGGTCTATTTTAGGTCTCTTTGTAATAGGCTCGGTGAGTCTTCTGGTACTTGAGCTTGAGCTTTTACCTTCCTTCTCCCTCTCATCTAACTCCTTACGGAAATCCCTTGAACGTAACTCATCTGTGGTACCTTGTCCTTGTTCCCTGATAAGGAAATTATTCATAATTAGTACTTGTTGTGTAACAGGAAATTTATAGAAGATCTTTTTTGGTGATTTACCTATTATCGTGACTGGTTCAAATTTATGAATATCTCATTGTATTTGTTTATTGCGTATTTAGGGACTAGTAAATTATGTGACCTACTAACACTTCGCCCGTGACTTCGTCAGCGCGGTTTCGGTTGGTACTCCAGAAACTTAAACAGCCCATTAAGGGGGAGTTATTGTAAATTAAAAAACAATTAACAATTATGGCCAGCAATTTTTTCTGCTGATTCTGTGGTCCCAGGATCATCACAACAGTTGTGCCGTTGGGGCTTTATTATTAAAAAGTTGTTAAAAGATAAATTATATTTATTTTGTAAGTAGGTTAAGCATAACACTTTTACATGTCCAATATTTTTGGTCATTTTAAGCTTGATGATGCTGTTATCATAATTATGCTATATCCACTTCAATTATACTGTTAAGTTAACTGTGGTCCTATATACAAAGTTGAAATGACAGAGGGGCTTTCCTTTAAACTGCCTATACTAGGTATCATTTACAAGCTCTGTACCAAAAATCAATTAAATAGGAGCAGTAGTTTAGTCGCAAAAGTGATTTTTAAGTTTTTGCCCTGTTTGAACACGATTTATATTTCCTAACAGCTGATTATGTCTATACACATAAGTCATGCACCTTAAAATGATGAATCTGAGTATAAACTATGGTGCTTTGTTGCCGCTTTCAAGTCTCAAGTACAACCAAATATTTTCGCTAAAAGATGGCAATGCAATCAAAGAAGCAATAAATACACAAACTTTTACTTTCATTACGAGAGTGACAATCAAGAAATAGAAATAGGTCACTGTGTTGCTACTGCATCTTGACGCGCGCGTGATACGTTGCGCTTTGTTACCTAGATATCTAAGGTCAGTTAAATTTATTTGCAAAGGGTGTTTGCGTTTTACTCTGATTTGTAAGCCATTTAGTTTGTTTGAAAAAATAAAACTTATTTTTGGTGCTTTTTATTTTTATACTGTATCGAATTAATACTAAACATGTATGGTATACATAGTGTAATTTAATACCCCTCTGTCATATCAACTCTGTATAACTTCCTCACTTAAAAACATCATCATCCCTTTAGGAGTTTTTCTTATTTTTTCATTAAAATCATGAATGCATTGTTTCAACTTCACCATACCAAGCATTGAGATCAATACATACTACACCAATTGGGTAGTTTTGAACTAACTTTAATTTTTTATTTATTTTGCTGAGTATTTGAACTATTTTGAACAAAGGTTAAAGTTCCTAAAAAAATATGTTCTTACATAAAAACTTCAAAACATCCTAAATCGTATTTTGGGGGTAGTTCTGAAAAACTAAGCTATCAAAACATGAATGAGAAAATGTGAACAAGTTCTGAATATTAAGATTTGTTGGGGTTGTCAACTTCACCGAAAAAACGATTCGAGATCTAAATGGGTGCCAAGTTCTGTAGACAATCCTGAAATTTAATTATAATAATGTATAACACACTTAATAAATTTAAACAATTTCCATTTTTACAGCTACTACTTATGCATGCTATTCATTATTAATTTATTCAGCAAAATTTTGCTACTTTGGGTTACATTATTGCAATATTTGTAAGGAGGAGGAAGGAGTTATGATGCTTTTGAGCCAAATCATAACAAACAATATATATCAATCTTCGCTTTTTATAATATTACTTTAGATTACAATTTAGACATAATATTATTACATTGTGAAAGCTTGCATGGAAATAAAAAAAAACTAAATCACCCCTGATTTCCCACAACAGTAAACTTCCTACTTTTGTCAAAAAACTATTCATGATTTTACTTGCCTGTATTTCAATTTAGTATGTCCAGGAAGATCTCGGCTAGAATACTGACGAGATATTGCGCTTAGATCCTTTTCACCTCGTCCTGTACCTCCGCGTGCTGGGTCAAAAGTAGGTCTAGCTGCTGTAGTCATATTGTATGGTGTAGCCTGAAAGCAAGATCTGGCTTATAACCCACATTTTAATGTATAATGCTCGGAATAAAAACAATTAGAAAATTAGCGTGGCACTATTTACAAGAGCAAATTATAAAATTTGTGTGTTATTAACTTCTAGTATTTATGATAATTGTGACGTGATTACAAAATGTAAACTCTTCTTTCCAGGATTTCGTCAGATCCCAAAACCAAATCCTTGATTTTTAAAAATACTTACTGTGGTTATTTCCAATAACTTGACAGTCACACTGTCACAATCACAGGTCACAATGCATGTCAAAATAAATATGTGATGTGAGTGATTATTGTTGAATCATAGACAAATAATTTAGGTAGCTTGTAGGGATGAGCGTTGAATTAACGAACTAACCGTTAATCTCTGACAACTTTAATAAGTTGTCGGAGACTAGTTAATTAGTTAATTTAACTAGTTGATTCTTAAACAGTTAACATTTAATGTTAACTGTTTAAGAATCAACTAGTTGAATCGCGTTCAATTATCGTTAACGCAAACGCAACTAACTGAAAACATTAAAAATCTAAAGTTGAAAATAACGTCATAGATTTCGAGTAACGGCCATGTCATGCAATTTGAACTATAAGTAACATGTTGCAGATTTGATTGAATTTATGTAAAAAAACGAAATATTTATTAGGACCTTTTAAAGGACGAATTAACAGTTTACATTGCAAGTTAACATTAGAAGTGAGTTAACTCGTTGACGAATTTAACTAGTAATTGATTAAATTTGAAGATGAAAACAATATATCTAGTTTTAATTTCCGCGAATATTAGTGGGTTGGGTGGGTGGGGTGGGTGGGTTGGTGGTGGGTGGGGTGGGTGTGGGTGGGTTGTGGGTGGGTTGGGTGGGTTGTGTTTTTTTTTTTTTTTTTTTTTTTTTTTTTTTTTTTTTTTTTTTTTTTTTTTTTTTTTTTTTTTTTTTTTTTAGTAATTGATTAGCCAGTTGACAAAACATAAATCAACGTAAACGTTGGTTAAACAAAAAAAACCCTCAACGACTATCATTAAAGGGCTTATTAAACTATACAATTTGTAGGAAGCCAATTTAGGTACACTCTACTTAGGAAATAGGCAGCTAGCGATCACACCACAGAGCATGTAAAACCGATCACACTACACTAAATCGTATCCTAATTAGGACAAATAGTGATGGAAGTTGATAAAACATCGGTGTTGTTATCGATGTAATGCATGGCATAGTGGCATCGATATTACATCGATATATCAAAAAATACATCGACGTTTTCCATACATCGATTGTTTTTTTTTATAAATTAGATATGAATGAGGCGTAAATAAAAATAAAAAACAGGTATTTACATAACAAAAAGCTTTATTACGTTTATAATTTTGAAACTGCTGACGTAAATTTTATAGAAACAAAAGAAGGGGCAAGGATAATCTTCGCAACTATGGATTCAATTTGTTTTCCATTGTAATAGTAGGACTGTCGATATTTTTTAAAATATCGGATTCTCGATACATCGATATTTTTAAATATATCAACATCGGAGTTTAATATATCGAAAAAAAAATCGATTATTTCGATATATCGATATTTCTTTCAGCAGTTTCAAAAAAAGCAAAATTATAAACGTAATAAAGCTTTTTGTTATGTAAATACCTGTTTTTTTTATATACGCCTCATTCGTATCTAATATATAAATAAAAAAATCGATGTATGGAAAACATCAATGTATTTTTTGATATATCGATATGTTCGCGACGATGCGTCTTAGCTACATAGTATAGGTAGTTATAGGTAGTTACAGTTAGTACATAGAATGCTATAACAAATAAAAACAAAACTACATATTATAGGTAGTTATAGGTAGCTATAGTTGATACCATAGATTATACAGTATATTAATGGTATAGATGTGCCACTCTGCGTTCAAGGACAATATTAGTTTTTCCCCACGTCCGAGAGATGGCGTTAAGAAGCATGCTAGCTTCCATGCGCATCCGACAGATGGCGCTCTTATGTAGTCTATATACTATTTTCTAAATTTTCAAGTTAGTTTAAAAATTTTAAAGTTAGTTTCAATAATAACTTGATTTAGAAAACTTCTGATTAAGTTTACACTCGTAATCAAAAAGTATTCTAAATCAAGTTATTAACGCTGAATTGCTATAAAAGAAAAACACAAAACATATTTTTTTAAATTTATTTCTTAATTTTTTTTTCTCTTATTACAATATTCAAATGCTTGCAATTTAACAAGGTCATTCCTATCAAAATTCGAAATCTTTCCATTTAATAATCTATTTACCCCAAGACACCAACTGTGTACAATCAATTTTATAGAGAGATCACAAATAAATTTAACTAAATCACATTTATGTCTACTACATGTAATAATATTAAAATCACATGCACAATCAATAAAAAAACGAATTCTATGAATCAAATATTTAGATTGAGGATTATCACGAAGGCATGCAACAATCATATAATAAATGT
Source organism: Hecatera dysodea (assembly GCA_905332915.2). NCBI lineage: Eukaryota > Metazoa > Arthropoda > Insecta > Lepidoptera > Noctuidae > Hecatera > Hecatera dysodea. The sequence continues at coordinate 10,171,794 of HG995292.1, forward strand.
CATTCATTAAAGTTATAAAATTATCGTTTGGATGGAATAATGATTTCTTTGTATAATCAAGTTCATAATTAAACGAATTTAAATCAATTTCTGATCTACACAAATCATTTAAACAAACATTACAATTTTTGAAAATTTTTGACTTTGATTTTTTAATCACATATCCCGTAACATATTTCTTGGATTCGGCGTGCAATATAGAATCATTAATTTTAATTTCGTGCATCACATGAAGCAAAGAATCAACGTTACATGCAAAATCAGAGATTTCAGATTCACGACGATTGGTTAAAATCAAGTGTGATAATGATTGCATACACGAATTATAATCTTCTTCACAATTTGCACCTGCAGAATGGGGTGAATTAAAATTATTGATAATCAACGTTTTAAATGCATTCATAAATTGATTACAATCAGGATTAACATTTCTAACTCCATTACTTCTAATACTACTAAAGAAATTTTCTAGAGGATCTTGATTAAAGTTTCTAGTTACTAAATTAACAACATTGTGATTTAATAATAAATACTGCCACATTTCCTTAAAAGTCATAATATTGTGGATCCAATTTCTAATTGAAGGAATCGACTCATATTTTATCTGTTCAATGTTATTTCGACGATAAATTGATTTAAACTTGATTGATTCTAAAATTGGGAGCAAATCAGCCCACAGTTGGAAGTGAGGGGAATTTCTTTTTACACAACATTTATATATTTTTGAATCACCTTGATAGGAATGACCATTGAATGAATCAAATAATTTATCAAATATTAACAAAAAATCAGCAGTATCTTGACACTCCTCTGGTAAAATTCCATGTCCTGAAAAAAAAAAAAACAATATTCTATGGGTTTTCCTGTCATAAGAAATTTTCAGTTACAGCGGAAATTAAATCTTCCTCGTGTCTCATCTTAGATACTGCAGTATTTTGTTTTTCAAAAACTACTATAAGCTGATCTACCCAGTATTTTTTTCTAATTCATGCAATTTAAAGTACTTATCTATATCTGTTCACTGTCTGCATTGCAAATGCAAAAGATAAACAATAAGAGAATATTACATGTGGTTCATGGGGGTGTCATCCCATTAAATATAATATGCGTTAAATTGCCTCTTAATGCTCCTATGTAGTATTGCTGAATAAAATAAAATAACACCAATCAAATAAGTACATATTATGTACAAATTATTCTAAAGGGAATCTATTCATACTTACTTGATAAAAATCTCATTGCAGAAGATACTCTTTGGCTAAATACCTGAGCGGCTAATTTAACTTTCATTTTTTTTATTTTGTTCTTATCAATATGTCTCTCCGTCAGTTTATTTACGAGACGAATTTCATCGTCGCCTACGTCCACAGCCATTAACATCTTTAAGTGTTCCCATTTGGCCCACTTCTCCACCCCATTTTGTGTAAATTTTGCATCTTTCATTAATAAATTATTTCTTACACCTTTAAGTAGATGGGGTGGATCGAATAATGGGAACACTTTGACGTTGTTTACTTCAAAACTTCTTTTGTATTCCATAGACTTCTGTTCAATGGCATATTTTTTCGCTGTTTCTTCTATCAAATCTTTTATTGTTGATATATTTGTTGAGCATTGGTCGCATATTGTGGCAATAATTTGTAGACCTGTGTTGTTTACTTCTTCTATAATTTTGAGTAAAAGTTCTTTTAGTACACTTTTTTTTGTGCCCTTTTGGCAAAATGTAAAGCAAATGGGTTGTTTTGTTTTACTTTTAATTCCTTTAATCATAAATACTAGTGCATGATCTGCAATCTTATTGTTTTTATTAATCCCATTATCTTCGAAGCCTATGATTTCATTTTGTGATGCGTTATATACGAGACCAGGCGATAAAGACACTTCGTCAAATAATAAATTCACAAGCTTTTTTTGTTCTGGCATTCGCTGAACCAAATTTTTCAAATTTTCTAATATTTCTGTATTAATGCCTGGTCTCATCCTGAATGCCCCAAGTATTTTTTGTAAACAACGTTTTGAAGGTAACACAAACATTTTTTGTAGAAGTTTATAGGCTTTTGGACTCTGTTTCATAATTGTTAAGGACATGATTTTTTCATTGATAGTGTAGCGTCTCCCTCGTGGTTTCTTTTTCCATCTCATTTGCATTTTCATAAAAGTTTGAGCCGCATCAGGTAGTTTTTCAATATGTTTCAAAAATTTTTTGGACGTAGCCATTTTTTTAGCTACGCGTATTTTTCTTGATTGCGATTTGCATTTTTCCCGTAGTTTTTTTAACTTTTCTTTTAATTTTAAAATAGCCCTGTCCGTTGGTTTTGCATAACATGCTCTCTTAGGATCTGTAATAAAAAATAATCCAGTTATATCAAATGTACCTAGAATTATATATTACTAGCTGCTGCCCGCGACTTCGTCCCCGTGGAATCCCCGATTTTAAAACATTCTTTATCGCTGCTCCGCTCTTATTGGTCTTAGCGTGATGATATATAGCCTATAGCCTTCCTCGATAAATGGGCTATCTAACAATGAAAGATTTTTTCAAATCGGACCAGTAGTTCCTGAGATTAGCGCGTTCAAACAAACAAACAAACAAACTCTTCAGCTTTATAATATTAGTATAGATTTATGACAATATAAAAGTAATTACTCACGTGGAGGTACTGCGCGCCTTGAATTCAATGCATCATCACTGGCTGTTCTTGGTAGTCTCTTTTCATTTGGCAGTGCAGTGGATGTCGAAGCTTCTTGCAAATTATCTCCAGTCAAAGCTGAAAATATATATGAGAATATTTTATATTGATTTATATAATAATTACATAGCACATGCAGTAGAGACATTATTAGAATACATAATTAACCACAGTTATTCAAATAGAGAACATCTTTAAGAGTTATCGGAAATTGTACAGACAAAATTATTTATACACTTTACAATAGCTTGAAGGTTTAAGAACATAAAAACTTAAGATTTCTTTTTAGCATAAAATAGCTCCCAGTTATAGTTAAATGCATAATTTTTCTTAATATTTCTTCAATAATATAAAAGTACATAATTATATGAAAGCAGTCTATGTTTTTCTATTAACAGTTGTTTACTAAACTAATGTTCCATGTTACAACAACTTTGTAAATATGGTGGGAGGTAATTCATGGTATACTAGATAATTTTTCATAAGAGTAGGTACTTGTACTTCTATGTATGTTAACTTTACTCCATAGCTGTGTGGAATGGTTGTATCTAAGGTATATCATTATCATGCCTGTACACCCCAAAAGGGCGTAGGCAAAGGTGTATTAATCTAACATTTCATAAACAATGTTTTGGTCCTACATAACAACCAAGTACAAATCGGACTTCCACACGAAGGGTTCTGTACCATAAACCAAACAAACTTGTTTGTAGTATAAAAGCCCCCTTTAATATAAACATATTTTTTTATTTCTGGGGCAGAAATACACATTATGTGAAAATGTAATCTGTTTACCAGACCGATGGACAGCAAAGGCTTAGTAATAGGGTCCTTTTGGGTATGGAACCCTAAAAAGAAAGCAAATTGTGTATGCAGGCAGTTCTATATATCCATCTTATGTTCTATGCCTTGTGTAGGAATCCTAAGTTAAAGCAGTTTACAAGAAGTAGAATGTTATTGTTAGACAGATTTCCATGAAAAATTTGTCTTGCTTGTCCAATAAAGAATATCAAACTCATAGCGTCATAGCTCTATGTTGTGAATTTGTTACTTACATGGAGCTGGCAACCTCTCTTCATATACAACTAATGCAGCTGATGTTGAGGGCTGTTCTTCACTTTGAGTTAAAGCTGGGGATATAAATGAGAAATGCTTAGTTATTTCAAAATAGAACCAATAATTTTATAGATGCAGTTCATTTTGCAAGCAAACATTTCTTATCTTAAAGTTAAAAAACCAGTGTGAGTCAGACTCTCACGTAAAGTTTCCATATCATAAAAACATGTTGTATATTTCTCTTTTAATTTCAAACCTTTAATATGTTATAATTATATATATAAATACAATAAATGTGAAAACTTCAGCTCTCAAATGTACAGACAGACAGATCACTCAACGGTGACTGAACCAATCACTGTAAAGTTCTTACTGAAAGATTTTTAGGGATAAAATGCTTCTTGTGCTAGATTATATCAATTAATATTAAGAATGGGACTCTGCCCCTAAGATGACCCACTGACCGGATACAGCAGGCAACATTAAACAACAACAATACTAATAGCACATCTTGGTACTTACAAAATACATTCAATGTTGGTACTGCATTTTTGGTCAAGCGATGACTTGGTAATTGAAATTTATCTTCAAAGTGCCTGTAGCATAAGCGAACATTATTATAAATATATTCATTGCCTCGTGCTACAGTTGCCAGACTGAGTATGGACTTCCATTGATTAAATTTGTCTGTATGTGGATAATCCCATTTAGGGTAACGGTGTAGAGGACCTGGAAATTAATATTTCTATTAGAGTGAATCCTCCCAACTTTTAACTATTATTTTTGTTTTAGTTTTAAGCTGTATTTTTAAATTCTTTGGTGTGCGTCATGCTTGGCGCAAATAAACAGTTTTTCTTTCTTTCTTTCTTCTTCACAAGTCAGAAATTGTATTTAAATTTTATTGTGGTTTTTACAATATTTATAAAAATCGAAGAACAATGTGCACAGCACAATCTAACAAAAATATTTTACAGATATGATAAAAACAGAATTACACTTAATATAAAATTGGTAAAGGTTTAGTATCGTTTGGCAGGATTTGCGGGGGGAGAGGGGGAGGGGAGGGGAGAGGGGGGTGACCCTTCCCCCATGGCACCACTCCCGTAAAAAGGCCACGCACCGTTTCCGAGAAAATCGAATTTTAGTAACCTAACCTCAAAACACTTAAAGTGGCTTAAAAAGCGTGTCGGAGCCCCGCTTCGCGGGGCTCAAGGGTTTAAAAAAAAATAACCACGAAGGAGTGGCGGAGTCTGCTCGCTCGCTTCGCTCGCTCACTAGACTCCGCCACTCCTTCTAACCTAACCTGTCCGAGTCGGGGTGCCCCATGTCCCGACCTCGCTTCGGTCGCTCTTGCATCCTAAATTCTTCTTGTAACACTAGTAAACTGCCTTTTGCACATACATACAATTTGGTATAAACACATCACATTAATTAAAGTTATTTATTTTATCCAAAATTTATCACTTTGATTAATTCTTCAAAAGGATCACTTTTATTTCTTTCTACCAAGTTTGAAAAAGGTCACAATAATACTTCAAAACAAACAGAGAACATTCACGCAACTCTGGAAGAAACAGAACATAAACGGAATGTTGACATAGACACATGATTGAAATGTCTTTTTTTACGTTCCGTTTTACCGATTTTGCACGATATTTACACCACAGACACTATATTGTGACAGATTTGGTTGTCAAACACCCATTTTAACGTTCCGTTTTCCGCGTATTCAATTTGAGGTTAGTAACTTATTTTGTTAATTTCTCGATAAATATGCGTTACCTTTTAATAAGAGTGTAGCGTTATAATCAGGGACTCCAGCTCTTCCAGATTCAATCGATTTTACACCCCAACTCCTGCCAAACGATACTAGACCCGACCCATAAAATTCCTAAATGAAACGAAGCTTACCATCAAGAACACATCCAAAATAACACTTTAATTCTTTTGCTTTCGGCATTGTAAACAGTCCCAAGTCGCAAACAAAAACAAAGTCCGTGTAATGAAAAGCCAAGTTATCAGGTTTGCAAGTAATCGGTGTCACAGTAACAAGCCAGGTCGTATCGTAAGCAGAGGTCACAGAATCCGTTATCACGCCAAGTCGTATAAAAACCAAGGAAACACACAATAAATAAACGCAGAGAAAATTTGAAGAAAACCGAACAATGGCTGCCTTCAAATCAAAAAGTTTTTCCGACTTTCGGAAGTACCTATTGAAAGTTGCCAATATATAAAAATATTTTCATTTCACATTACCAGTTTTATTAATAATTAACATTAAGAAATAAATAAAAAATAATAAAAAAATAAATAATAAATTTTTAGTATATTTATCATATTTATTATTTCTGTGTGTAGAATTTAATTAGTTACCTTTATTTTTCTACTACTGCCATCTAGCGACTAGTTTTGTCAATTTTTGGGGGAAGTTAACTTCCACGAGCACAAGAGGGCGCTTTTGTCAAGTTTTTTTCACAGTTCGGAATTTGTATAGAAGTTTCATGGCTCTGGTTGATACATAGTTTGTTATATTGAAATAAAACACATTCGTTACAGTCGTTTGCTCTCAAGAGGCAATATATAAGCCCTAGGAGCCTTTATTTCCCCCACCGAATGTGTCTCCACGTTGTCGTCGTGGTGGGGCTTGAGCGTCTCAATGATCTTGCGAGCTTTCCCGGTAGAGCCACTCATGCCGGAAGGTCGCAAGTGAGGGATCAGACCAAGAGAGACACACGCCTGCTCGCTGCTCTCTGGTACGCGTCTGATTATCAGACGTGACTGTGGGAGCAGCGAGCAGGTGGAGAGGTGAGTTAGGAGAGAGGGCCCTGAGAAGGGGCGGAGCGAACAGGGACCGCACCCTTAAAAGGAACAAATATGAAAAAAGGCGAATGTAAAATGAGTCCCCAGGTGGGTCCCGACTGCTTAGCGGTCGGGGAATCCCACCCCGCTTCGGCGGGCTGCCCTCCGTACTCTGGGGTGGGCACCAAACGCCTTCCGCTTGCCAGTGGCAACACGAGCCGAGGAGGCTCCCAATCGTCGTCATCCGAGTCCGCCTCCTTTAAGGAGCTGATGGCGTACGGTTGCATAGAGGAGAGTTCGCCTGAGCGCCGGGGTGGTGCGGAGTTGGATTCCGGCTCCGCGCCAGACCTAGTAACGGTCAGCTCGGCGGGCTCTGGAGACGAAAGAGGGGGGGCTGCTGCGGAGAACGTTAAGTTCTTCCGCAAGCGGCCCAGACGGGAGGATGACAAAGAGTCGTCCTCCGAGGGCGAGTTTGCCTCCGCCCGCAAGATCCCCACCGCTAGGCGGGGCAGGGGCTGTGAGGCGGGGAGGGGGTTGGCTCCTCCTACTCGGGAAGTGGAGAGTCGGGCCGGGAGGTTGGTGGAGGAGGGGCGTCGCCCTGGAGGGAGCGGTCGTAGGGCTCCCTCTACTCTTCCGCCTACTCTCGACTCTGACGACTCGGAGGCCCCGGGAGAGGTACCCCCCACCGCCGAGGAGCGGAGGGCTCAATTTGGGGAGGTAGTGGAGGCCGCGATCCGCGCTGTGGCCTTCAAGAGGAAGCAGTCCTCTAAGAGGGAAGCCATCAGCGCGGCCAAGGCCTCCATTTTGGCGGCAGCGGCGGCCAACAACGTCGGGTCCGGAGAGGCGACAGAGTTGCGGGCGGAGGTCGCCCGCCTCGCGGCCGTAACGGAGCGACTCATTGCGGAGAATGAGTCGCTCCGGAGGGACCTGGCTGGCATGGCCAGAGCGGCCTCGGAGGAGCCGCAGGGGGGGCCGAGTCCGGCGGCGCTGGAGGGGAGCCAAGTGCTGAGCCAGGTGCGGAGCCTGGTGCGGCAGGAGCTGGCTCCCTTCCGGAGGCAGGTGTCCGTCTTGGAGGACATGATCCGGCGTCCCCCGTTGGCGGCGGCACAGAGGCCCCCGGGACAGCGGAAGGCGGCTTCTTACGCGGCCGCGGTGGCTGCTGGCCCGGGAACGTCCAGCCGGGCGAAGGCCAAGGCGGGAGCTGCGCCAGCGCCTGTGACGCCGGCGCCCGCGACGCCGGCGACGACCAAGTCGGCCCCGGCGAAGAGGGGTAGGAGGAAGGCTGGAGGAGGAGCGGCTAAGGCTGCAGCGCCAGTGGTGCCGCAGCCGCCCCCACCCCCACCCCCACCCTCGGACCCTCCTGCGGCCGAGGCCGAGTGGCAGGTTGCTGGCCAGAAGAGGAAGGCCAAAGAGGCGGCTAAGAAGAAGGCGAGGAAGCAGCGGCGGAAGGCCAACGCCATTGCGGCGAGGCTTCGCGCCCCGAAGTCCGCGGCTGTAGTGTTAACACTGCAGCCGGAAGCGGAACAGAGGGGCGTGACTTATCTCGCCGTATTGAAGCGGGCGAAGGAGGCGGTGAGCCTCCAAGAGCTGGGCATCAGCGGGGGCATCGGGGTCAGGAGGACCCTAACCGGTGCCCGCAAGCTCGAGCTCGCCGGAGCGGAGAGTGGCCCGTTCGCGGACGCCTTGGCCGAAAAGCTGAGGGCGGTCTTACCCGCGGACGAGGTCCGGGTGTCCGGGCCGACTAAGCGCATCGACATGCGCATAGTGGGCCTGGATGACTCCGTGACGGAGGAGGAAGTTGTGGCCGCCGTCGCCAGGACTGGGGGGTGCTCTGCCGAGCTCGTCAAGGCGGGCACCCTCCGGCCTGACAACACGGGCATGCAAACCCTTGTGGTGAGCTGCCCCGTGACGGCGGCCAGAACTGTGTCGGAGGGCCGAAGGCTCTTGGTGGGATGGGTGTCTGCGCGGGTAAAACTGCTGGAACCCAGACCTCTGAGGTGCTACCGCTGCCATGTGGGCAACCACACGGGAGCTATGTGCCCCTCGGAGGTCGACCGCAGCGGACTTTGTTTCCGCTGTGGTCAGCCCGGTCATCGGGCCGGCTCGTGCGAGGCCACGCCGCACTGCAGTGCATGTGCGGCTGTTGGCAAGCCGGCCGAGCACTGGGCTGGGGGAAGGGCCTGCGCGCCATCCGCCCCGACCAGGGGCAAGAGGTCCGCCGCCGCCGCCGCCTCTGCCGCCGCCGCGGCTTCCGTCGCCGCTTCTGCCGCTTCTGCTGCGGGTGCTGCGACTCCCAACGCTCGGGAGGGTGCTGAGATGGAGTGCCAGTAATGGTCCCATCTCGGCCTCCTCCAGAGATAAGTCGGCCGCTGTGCTATTGCGCAGTGGCTGATGCCTGGGGACGGTGAGCGTGGGTGGCTCGCCGTCCGATACCAGGTTGAGTCGACGACGCGTTGTGTTCCACGCGCGCCGAAGGAGCCGTCAGCACCAAGGACGGGACCCCATAGGGTCGGTGCCTGCTAGGGTTGCGGAATTTGTTCGAAAGAGTTGCCGCGGCCCTGGAACGCATAGGGCACAAGAAGGATCACGGGTGGGTTTTAGTCAGTAAAAGTCTGACACTCCCTACCGCTCCACCCAGGGCGGGAGGGGTCATTTGATGATTTCCCATCCAGAAAAAAAAAAAAAAAAAAAAAAAAGGAGCCTTTATTTCTCCCAAGTAAATAGAATATAGTTAGGTAGGGTATCCTATCCTACCGCTGTGCTGTGTCTGTCCTGAATAAAAGTTTTTCTATTCTATTCTATTCTATCCCTTACACATAAACAGTAAACACATGGTAACCCTGGTGATCGATGGTATATAAGGTAATCAAGGTATATAAAGGTATATAAAGGTAATCAAGGTATATAAAGGTAACAAGGTATTTACACACATAGACAGACATACATAGGTAATAGAAAGGGCTTGGTAATTTGAGACCTACAATGCTTAGGTCAAAGATAGTCGCATAGCTAAAGCGACACTGACCAATCACAGAGCAGGAGGGTGCTGGTACGTGATTGGTCAATGGTTTTTGATAAATAGCCCTGGTGAAGGTATACATAAAAATAAAACACTACATCTACCCTCTTCCCTTCCCGAAAATACAAGTCTAGATTTTAGACTTCTAAATGTCTGAAATAGAACCGCCTTGAAAAATCCTTTCAGGGGATATATAGATGTCTATAGTATGTAAAGGCATAAAGCCGTAATTAAGGTTTTAATAAAACGGTTTATTTTTATCCCCCTGAAATATATACGCTTATAGAGTTGCAACCCCTTGAGTGACAGGGTTGAAACATATGTAGTTTTGTAGAGGGTTGTCGTATCTATAGAGATACATATAGCTGTATAGCCCTCCTAGCATAGTTTTACGGTAAATTCACCCCAAATAGGTAATAGCTTCGTGCCTATAATAGTTTTGTATAGTTTTCGGCCCCTACATGGAGGGGGATGAAGGGGTGAATTCGTCTCCGCTGTATGGAGCTTACCGAGGGCTATCCGTAGAGGTACGACAACCCCTACTCATATAGACCTAAGCCTAGATATAGTCTGAATTCTAGGATTATCATAGTGAAAATTAGTGTTAAGGGCATATTACACTATTCAATTTGTAGGAAGCCAATTTAGGTGCACTCTAGTTAGGAAATAGGAAGCTAGCGATCACAATACACTAAATCGTATCCTAAATAGGCAGTGACGGATTAAACGTCACGTCGCTGGTAAAAATTGTAGCAACGTAGTGACGTCACGTGAGTTTTCAACGCACTGTATCGTCTTCATTTTTTGTTTATGTGAAAAAAGAAAAAATACGTGTCCAATATTTTTTGTAAATCTATCAGACGGACTAATTAGATTTTTACAGTAAAATACCCTATTAAGCAATTGCCTAGGGCATCACGTCTGGGGGGGCACCAGAAGAAGTGCAAAAAAAAATCCGTCCTTAGGGCTTCACGTCTCACTCTCATGTCACCAAAAACCACACAAAAAAAAGTTTGTAAGCCTAATTTGAATTCGCGCGTTTTAAGTTGACATAGAGTTCGACTTAGAGTCATAACCCCGCTCCCGCTTGCCCACTTGCTGCCTGCTAGAGTGTTAGTGCATTCGGAAATTCGAATGCACCGGAATTGCGATCAGCCAATCACAAACCACCCCTTCCCCGCGGACCCTGTTTTTTATTTATCTGTTATCTGACTATACACATATATCAATTTGTTTTTACTTTATTGACTCATCTACTCTTTACCAATGATGGTTCAGCTCCTGAAGTTTCAGTACAAGAGAACTATTATAAAATAACGTGTTAATAGAGCATCATTGATAAATTAAATGCAGAGATGCGAAAAAGAGGAGAGACATACAAACAAACAGCAAATAAGTTCTCTTTCTTGAATAAAATACCCGATGCCGATAAAATAATGTGTCCCGATCTAACTGCAGCATACGGTCAGCACAATGCAAATCTAGTAAACACATTATATCCAGAAGACCTTAACACCGAATTGATAACAGAAATTGAACAGTTTCATTCATAATTATGTCAGCAAAATAAGTTCCAGACCCAGTGATTATGGTCGCGCAGTTGTGCGATTGTATAAAATAATACATGATGTTAAAATTTAATCAGCTTTCCCTAATGTGGAAACAGCCCTGCGTATATTTTTATCACTCAAAAATTGCTCAGCGGAACGTTCTTTTTCAAAATTAAAAATAGTTCAAAATGAAAAAAGGACAAAGATAATACAAGAAAGGCTCTATAATTTATAAATATTATACCTACATAGAGTCCGATATGTTAAAAACATTAGATAAAGCCCGGAAAAGCCACAAGGCGAGTTTCAATAAATAAATATATTATGCTTTGGTTTTTATTGTTGTCGTACCTACTCCACTTTTAGGGTGTAACGTAACATCTCATCATTGTTGTCGTACCGTACGTACGTATTTTACATAAAAACTTATGTTTTTAGGTGGTAAAGGTTTAAAGACCGATTCTAGTTGACATACAGATAGGGGGGCCCACAGGCGTGGATTGCTTAGGGCATCAAGTAGTCTTAATCCGTCACTGTAAATAGGACAGATAGTGATGGACGTTGATAAAAACAAAGAAAAAAGGGAAAAAAAAGAAAAAAAAAACAAAAAAAAAGATATGTTATGTTATTTGTTTTTGATATTATATCGTGTACGGGGCGGGCGTGATCGACTGGACTGTAGGGTGGCCAGGGTAGGTTATCCTATTCTTCAAAAGTGGACTGTATGGTGACTACCCAGTACCCACCTAGGTATAAATGATCCAGACGCGCTGACGCTCCGTCTATAAGCTACGGGCCATGAGGTTGCAACCCTTAGTTGATTACTTGCTATACTTGCTGTTATTGACACAATATATAGGGGTAGGTATTGAGGGCTTACCAATAAAGTCACAATAAAACACTATTTAACTTGTTTACTATGCACTTAGCGATTTGAAGGGTGAAATTCGCGACTATATGATTCTACATTTAGTTATAAATCCAAAACTATCTTGCAAATGACTACAAATTTCTTTAAGTTTCTATGTTACTATTGTACGGCGTAACTATACCGTACCGACACCCAAAAAATCACCGTGTGTTATGAAGTTTATTAAGCCCTTTAGCGAGTCGTTGCGTGTAGACGTAGAACTAGCATGTGGTGATGGCAATTTGGCAAAGTAATCTAATAAAAAGGTGGCAACACTAATGCCAAATTTGACTCGCAATTCCATAATTTGTTTCAAAAATAATTACTAGACTACATTATTTGTGCGCTTATTGATTACTTATTGTACCATATTAAACACAAGGTAAGTGCGTTAACAAAATATACCTATTAGAATACTGAAATTCTAGAAATACAACCCTACTAGACTGCGACAAACAAATCGTATTGCTCTATAACAGACGCCATTTTGTGCTCGTGTTTAATTTACAATTTCATCACATCCATCCCTCACCTAATTTATGTAACAATAAATCAGATATATGACATATACAAAAAACTGAAGTGGTGTCAGTAATCATTAATTAATCCTGTTACAACAAACACCCAAAACTTCGGGTCGACAATTTATAACCTCGTTTCGAGTAGGTGAAACAAATAAAAATAACCATCTTCATTGGGATTTCTGTTTTAGAATGGCTGAAGATTTAGACGTAGAAGCTATGTTGGAGGCACCATATAATAAATCGGTAAGTACCTTCAGATCTTATACAAGTCGTAATACAGTCGAACAGCTCATGTCAATTTCAATGTACTATTTCTAAGTTTCTGTATTTTTAGTAAATCTTCCAATATTTTAACTGTTCTAAATATTATTGTTCCTGAAATAAGGTACTATATTAGTGATAAATTTATGCACAACAATCAGTGCCAAAGTTTTAATATTTTGTTGTCTCCAAGAAATCACTCCAGACAATTTACTATGGGGTTTACCATTTACGTCTTTACAATTTGTAAAAATAAAACAGAATCGAGTCTATTTAGTTTTAATGAGTAAAGAATAATAGTACCTATCTACATAATAATTATGTACTCATATTTTTATATACATATAAATTTTGTATTAAAAAATTGGTCCAAAATACATTTTGAAGGTATATAACTGTTTAAAGATGTTATAAACTAACTTTAAAGGTAGATTTTAATTTTGTAAGTTCACTACAGCTATCTAGTTAATTCCATCTTTGAACAGCAAATGGTAAGAAATATGAAACAAATTTACATTTGAGTATCATTTCTTGTATTTATAGAACTTTGTGGTAATAGTCGAGCATACTTCACCGACCTGAACAGACAGAGAGGTATCCACTACTATACTTACCTAATTTTTTATTATTTGAAAATTCAACACAACCTAACATTGTTATTTAAAATCACTTAAAGTTACAGTCATAAATAAAATTATATAGAGCGTAATTTTAAAAAAGGACCATGAGCTGATGGGTCGTAAATCTTTTGCAGAAGTATCCCTGTGTGATGTTAGCGCTGTGTGCATCCTTTGTCAGTGGTTTTACCAACGGTAAGTGTAGACCAGGGCAGCGAGACTACCATGACATGGATGAACATTGGCTGGTTATTAAACCAGCTGCCAACAGTAGCCTAGGCAAAGTAAAAACCATCGGCATTTGTATTGTTTCATCAGTGACATTTTAACAAAAATGTCATTGTTGAAATGCTACAAATGTTCTCCATGTTGTTGTTATATAATAACTAATGCAATTTTTATTTATTCACTCGGCGTGTGTTGCTGTGGCGCTGCTTCTACCTTGTGCTTTGTGTGACAGGATAACACTTCCTCTTCAAAGCATCGATCGGACAAGTATTCTGATAAGCACAAAGATAGAGAACGCGATGGGAGCCGAAGGTAAGGATTTGCGTAATTTACCTTTAATTGCTCGTTTTAAAATAGTATTTTCCACCTGTGCCTCTAAAGACTTTTGTTTTTTTTTTTGGCATGTGTTTCCTCTTTTACTTGATTGCAGACATACTTTGTACTGTAGAACACGAACCTGTAAGTAGATTTTTATTTTTTCTAGACGTAGCCGTTCGAGAGACAGAAGAAGATCAAAAGAAAGAGATACACGTCGTTCAAAAGAAAGAGATGACAGAAAAGATAAAGACCGGGAAAGAGACAAAGACCGTAAAGATCGTGATCGCGATCGTGGTGAACGCGACCGTGGTGACCGGGACCGCGGTGACCGGGACCGCGGTGACCGGGACCGCGGTGACCGTGAACGCGGCGACCGTGACCGCGGTGACCGTGGCGACCGAGACCGCGAGCGAGAACGTGGCGAGCGGGAACGAGATCGTGAAAAGGATAATAACAAAGATAGGGATCGGACTCATAATAGGGATAAAGACCGCGAAAAGGAAAAAGAACGAGAGCGCGACAAAGATAAAAGGAGGAGTAGAGACAAGGAACGTAGTCGAGAACGTGAACGAAGCAGTCGAGACCGTACCTCTAACAGCAAAAGGGAAAAGAGTATTGAGAGAGACCCTGCCAAAGAATATCGGTCTAAATCTAGAGGACTTGAGCCAAAATTAGATGATTTGCCTCCTGAAGAAAGAGATCTGCGAACTGTTTTCTGTATGCAATTATCTCAAAGAATTAGAGCAAAAGACCTTGAAGAATTTTTCTCATCTGTTGGCAAAGTGAGAGATGTAAGACTTATCACTTGCAATAAAACCAGAAGATTCAAAGGCATAGCCTACATTGAATTTAAAGATGCAGAATCTGTACCTTTGGTAAGTTATAGTTGATAAAATATAGTTGAAGCACATATTCTATTTATGTTTGAAATTATTGCAAATTACGCTTTTTTTTAATGATGATGGTGGGTACACCTATGTAAATCCTCTCAAAACTCAATTACAACATCATACTTATATATATTCAGTTTGAATATTTTTACCTATTGTACCATAATTGTTGCCATGAAATTAATATTTTTCGGAGTTAAAAGATCATGATTTTTTAATTTTAACTGGATTTACAGGCTTTAGGTTTGACCGGACAAAAATTGCTTGGAGTTCCTATTATTGTACAACATACACAAGCAGAAAAGAACAGGGTAGGCAATACATTGCCGAACTTAGCACCAAAGACCAGTAACGGACCGACAAGACTATATGTTGGTTCATTGCATTTTAACATTACAGAAGACATGCTACGCGGTATATTTGAACCATTTGGAAAAATTGATCATATTCAGCTTATGACCGACCCTGAGACAGGAAAAAGCAAAGGATATGGATTTCTTACGGTAAGTTAAGTATTATTATTTATTGGTAAAATTATTATTGACAGTGACGGCATTACCCATAATATTACTGCAAGTAAGTTCAATAGTCAAACTATAAGAAATAATAATTTCAGTTCCACCATGCGGCTGATGCGAAGAAGGCGATGGAACAGTTAAATGGATTTGAATTAGCTGGACGCCCTATGAAAGTTGGCAACGTAACAGAACGGACTGATGGTGGCTCTAGCACTCGATTTGATGCAGATGAGTTGGACCGCGCTGGTATTGATCTAGGTGCTACAGGACGCTTGCAATTAATGTTTAAACTTGCAGAAGGCACAGGATTGCAGGTAAAACTTAAACTATTTTACATAATTTTTTCTAACATTTAGACTTTTATCATTTTTCGATTCAATGTAGATTATACGACATTAGTTTCTGTTTTAGCTTGGTATTAACGGTCATTGCCTTTTTCTGTTAATATATTCTCTCTATCGTCTATGTTGCAAAAAAAATTAAGGATCAGGGTAGATCGACATCTATCAAAGTCGAATGTCGATTCGGTAAAAGATTCCATTTTTAGGTTTCTGTACCTCATAAGGAAAAAACGGAACCCTTATAAGGATCACTTCGTTGTCCGTCTGTCACGACGCCTTTCCTCAGTAGCTGTGGATGATATGTCAACCTGATACCTCATGTTGAAATTAATCATAAATACGTCTATGTCGATGGTGCCTAGAAAGCTCTAAAAATATCAAGCTTTTATATCGACGCAATAAAAATGTACTATGATTATTAAGAGCGTTCATCCGTAAAAACTACGCTGGAGTCAAAATTGATGATTTCCGACGGACAATAAAACGATAATCTATTTAATTCGTAGATAAGATATTGACGTCAAATTATTGAGGATTTCATAATCTAGGGCTTGGCTGAAAAATATTTTCAAATTATCGTAAAGTTTTCTCATTAGAACAGTTTTTACTCAATCCCTTTTTAAAACTAGCGGTCGATGGTCTACGCAAATGCTAGATAATAGTAAAACCATAAACGACAAACTTATAGAAATATTACTATTAAAAAAACAATAACATTTACTAGTGCTTGGCTGAAAAAAAAACGTAATTATTGTAAGTTTTTATACAAGAAAAGTATACTCAAAAGTGTCATTTTTAGCCACTTTTCGAGTTTTTAAACGTGTTATTTTAGGATGAAATCAAAGGTATTTTTGTTGTTTTTTAGACCTAGTAAATGAAGACATTTACGTTCTAAAACATGGTACATTTTTTTTTAAAATAACTTCTATATTAATTTTACTATAAATTATTTAGTACTACTATATAATCGACGCGGAATCGCACCAGCGCTCAGTGCCGGCCGAGGCCTTTCAGAGGTTGGACCTGTGTCGCTCCCGTTGCCGCGTGCTGCGTAAAATTGTATTACAGTTTGTCGAGTTTTTAGAGCGACTAGGATGAATTGATACTTTTTGTTTTTTTTTTTTAACGAAACAAAACTTTGATGATTACATATTTTAAAGTAATGGAGTTCAAATCATGAAAGAAGATAACTCTTTTTATGTATGATTTCATTTTTTTCCAATAATTATGGGTAGCAATAGGCGCTATACGGGGCAAAAAGGAAAAGTTACGGAAATTTGGCCAAGGCTAATGAAGCTAAAAGTACGTTACCGAGGAACCACTTTTAATGTCGTAGCTGGTTATAGCCAATTCGCATTTTTCTTACGCGGGGATTTTAATAACCGATAGAAAATAGAAGGTCACATTCTTCAATATTAGGACATTAATAAAAAATATATATTTGTTACAAACATACAAACGTTTCCTCTTTATAATATTACTGGAGATTGCAAAATAAAGCTTTGATGCTGACGGGGCCATTAATTCGGTGATACTGTAGATTTCACGACACTAATTATTATACGAAACAAGTTGTGCTGTACTGAAACTAGTTTTGTGAAATTAATTATTTCTTCTTATTCTATTATTCTTTCTAAACCATACAAAAACTGCAAGTCAATGCGGGTATGTCACAAGAGAATGATACCGAAGAATCACAGCTACCACAAGAGTTGATAATGAATTGGAAATACTGGAATCGCAATCAGAAATAATAAATGTGACAAATGAATGCGATCTTTAGGTATAATTTTCCACTATTATTATTTATTTAAAAAAATACAATTATTTCAATGTAATATGTGCAATTCTAAATTCGAACTGAGTAGTCACGATGAAACACAAAAAATAAACTAGGTAAATGTCAATGAAGGCGCCGTGTCAGGAGCCATAATTTCAGGAATCGGCCTAACAAATTTGAATGAATTTGTTACATCGATGGACTTACTGTTAAGTCATTATTCACTTATAGTAAATGTCATGATAAAGTTGCTGAAATGTGGAAAAATTCCGCGGAAGAAAGTATGTTTGCATCTTTGATTATATAATGTCTAGATGGAGCGTCGCCCTACTGTCAAAGCAAAGAAAACGAGGCAACAATTTCAAACATGTGTGCGTGCGGACGGTGTTTTACACTATGCATCTTTGTCTCTGTGTGCGTGAATAATGATACCAGCTACTAGAATTCTCCCATAGATCACATATTTAAAAAAATAAGATAAGTTTAGTTGTATGTATGTAGTATTATTCAGTTATAATAGTGTCTGTTTTTCCTCTTTTTTAAATAAATAAAATATACAATTTAATTAGAGTTGTGTGTGTGAATGTTGTATTAAATCAGCTAAGTTAATCAAATTAGAATAATAAACTTTTTAGGCAGTTTTTAGATTGAATCTATGATTTAATACTATTAATCAGTACCAGATATTAATCATTACCAAAATGAGGACAAAAAGACGGTACAGCATTAAAACTTTATGGCGGCTCGGAACATGAGGGGAGTCGCTGCGCAGTAACAAATTCGAGTGTCAGCGGGGGTGAGGAATGCGGTACTGCGCAGGGAGCAGCGCACTTCAGAGCCGTCATAAAGATTGAATTGGAGTGTACCAAGTAAATTATTTACCGAGCTAATAACAATTTTTACTTGGCGTCGGCTTCAAAAGCATAATTATAAGGCATCGGCTTCAAAAGCATAATTATAAGGCATCGGCTTCAAAAGCATAATTATAAAGAAAGACTTAATAAATTTATCTTATTAAAATTACTCTTAGCATTTTTTAAATCGGTTTATTGAACCCAATGCAAAAATAATCATTAAAATTGGCTCATAAACAAAAAAGTTATTCGCCAAAATTATATTATTATAAAAAAGTAAAAGTATAGACGAATTAAAAAAACTCCACCTTTTTATAAATCGAATAATAAACTACGTCAACTAAATTATATAAACGTTACCATAAACCAACGAATATACCCACAAAAAAAAAATATGTTAAGTTGGGAGAATAAAAAAGGAAACTGGCAACACTGACAAAAAATGGCGTAATTTGGTAATCATAAAAACAATAAATAAATACGTAGTTTTCTAGTTACTTAGCGATGATAGGTGATGTATTTGGTACTTTTTACCCTTAATTTATAATTCCGTCGCAGTAATAACACATACCGTCATTTTATCGCTGTTTTTTGTTTATTACTCAGCGTGCGTAATACGTAGTGACACCAAAGCGGCTCGATCGGCACTAATCGGCGGGTAAGTACTTATAGGCCAACAGTTGGCTGATATTTTTTGACACGTTCCCGCGCATTTGATGCTCTATCTAGACATTATATAATCAAAGGTTTGCATCAGCTCAGGAGGAAACAGCTGCTGCTCGATTACAAGGTGACACTCGTGACCATAGATATAATAAACAAGGAGATATGCCCTGTAGCCGAAAATGTATCGGAACCTGTGTCTCCTGTTTTGCCCTACCACCCGGCAACTACTACGCATGCAGTTCAGTAAAAGCAATAGATACGCAGTCGCGCACACACCCGCATTTCTAAAATCGGACTGTACTACACAATCAATTATAAACCTTATCCTAATAAACACAGCGTATATTTACAGTACACCGTGCAACTTACTCACACAAAAACAACGGTGGGTATCGTTGTGCTGTGCAAAAGCAATTTATTTTACATATACGCTAGTGATTGACTAATCGGAAAGTTATCGATTCTGGCATTTATTACACACACTATGCTGCCCATGTATAACAAATAATTTTAAGCAAAGGTCACTAATATATTATCTTAAACATGCCGATTACTATAATGCATTCGAAACTTTATCGAAAGTAAAATACAATTACCATAAAAAGTAAGGAAGTAGCACGAGGATAAGGCATAAATACGATAATTCAAAGCCAAAAACTTTTGAACGATTATTTACCAAAAAATTAATAAAATCTAAGAAAGTTTGGTACACTTTTGTAATATTTCATTCAACAATCGACATTGTTGTCGACAGTGTATCTGCACAATTACATCACTAACTCGCGGCAAGAAGCAGCGGCCGTACTATGCGATACATCGGCTTGCTAAAGTATCGTTTTGTGATTTTTACATTGCTCATCCAGTCACTTAGCGACAAACTTAGGTAGTGGTTAAGGAGCAGTGTATTCATAGTAATATGTTATTGTCGCTTTGACATTTAAAAACAAAAATAACATAGTATAAGCTAGAAATATTTTAAGATTTGTTGTTTTTCATGATTTTAAAGACAAATATAGTATTATACTTGTATTTTGATATGGTAAGTGATTCCATAATTAACAAAGTTTTGGTTTAGGCTTCGGTTTTTACAAGAAAACACTGAACAACACGGAATTCTTATATCTTATCACGCACACGGTCGGAAGCGCACTAGTTAGCGGATTCGACCATTGCGTAAGACATGCTCGCCCAGACCATGTCGCGTGGACACCGACACGCCCCCTTGCCACTTCTCCTGTATTTTATATTTCTATGCTCGTGACATTCCGATGATACCAGTGGAAGCAGACAGTTGATGGAGCAAACGCTCATATAAAAACCAGTATAATGCATTGTCCGTGTGTTGCAGCTATTATAGGACATCACACAGGAAAAGTTCTCTACATTGGTGTCCGGAATAAGTATTCTGGAATTTGTGCCCGCGCAAATAAAAAGGAACAAAAGCCTGCAAATAAAAAGGATTCAAGTCCTCCGTAGAAACTCGGAAATTAAATATAATACATTGATTGCTGATGGTGATGACAGCATATCCCGGCGTTCTAATTCAAAAAATTTAATGTACCAACCATCTCCTCCGCAATTGCAACGGAAAAAAAATATTGCTTAAAACTTATACATCTATCCCTCTGTCGGAGCGTAAATTGTTGACTTCTGAACTATTGATTCGGCTGAGAACAGCAGTAAGATTTTCGCTACGGTACTAGCAAACACAAACTTTAACCGATTCAGAAAAGAATATAAAAATACTGAGAGATATTCTGAACAGCGCCAAACAAATCTTTGAAGATCAGAGTGAATGTGACTTGTGCTACTGCACCAAAGAGAGAAAAAAGAAACAAACCAAACTCTCGAAGCCAAAACATTGATGTTAAAACTGCAACGCAATATCTGGCAGCTGGTTTATCTTTCTCGAAGTCTGCCCCACGATTTTACCAAAAACCGTGCAGAGCAGTTCAACACCATAGTAGCAAAGACTGTAGGTGGGAAACGCATAATTCCCTAAAAGATTCATATTCCGTCCGTTGTCATGCCGCTTGGTTAGTTTAAACACAGATAAACCTCAAACTAGCTTTGCCTACCAGAAAAGTCCAGTCCCTGAAACATTTAGAGCAAAACTTACAAAAAATAGAGTTTTTCTATAAAACAAAATCTAAAATGCAAAATACCTCGCCGAAAAATAAACTTTAGCACAGGGCTCGTGAACAAAGTCAATTACGCAAATGCATGTCAAACGCATGTCATGAACCCAGACAATTTCAAGCAGGCACATGTAGTTTTCCTTGAAAATTTAAAAACACTGACCTTAAAACGGCATTTCATTGAAAGGGATACAGTTCTTCAGGCTGTGAGTGCCTTGTGACTCGAGCTGAGAAGAAGTATTTTAACTGCTTCCAATTTTGCCAAAATTTGTAAACAACGCCCAAATTTGAATTCAGCAGTACTCGTTAAATCTATTTTATATGGATATTATTTTTATTTCATGGCGATAACGTAATTTTCAATGTTAAACATGACTGGTATTACCAAGTTCAGGGCCAATTAAATATTTCAAACAAAAATGTGTGTCTTTTTGCGGTGTACACTAGTCCTGAATTTCCAATAAAAGTTGTAAAAATGTACAAAGTTTTGTAAAGAATTTCAATTTTGTAAAGAAAAAATGATTCCTCGTTTACTTAACAAAATTTTATTATGTATGCGTTCTTCCCGAAATAATTGATCCCAGAAATAGCCGATCAATGCAATTGAGGGAAACTATTTTATGATTTATACAGCTTTTTTATCATAAATGATTTAGGTACTTACTAAATATAACATGATAAATCTTTATTTAATTACCCACCTACTCATCCTCAATCCACTAGAACTAATTACCAACACTTAAGTAGGTACAATTATTAATATTATTTTTCTCCAAAATAACTAGATTTCGTCTGTAGAGGATTTCAGATATGAAAAGGTATAAAGGCAAAATAATATTTCAAATATAATTATTTATTAATCATAAATCTACAAATCATAAGAATAACAATAATTTGTATTTAACCTCCAGTTTAATTTTTCTATAACAATACATTATTATTGCTCTAAAGCTAACGGATCAAAGTTGGTTAGTCGAAGTAAAAAGAGAGCGCACGCGGCTAGTCTACGCACACAGTTACCCACGCTTCTGTGTGAGTGAAATTTGCGAACTATTTACCTAAACCTGACGTTCCGCGTTAGGCATGAACGCTCTTAATCAGTTTTGGAATATATTTTGGTACTCGCAAGTAAATCAAAACCTATAGCGTACTTCTCGTCGACCTAGAATCATTAAATTTGGCATGAAGTAAGTTCTTACAGTACAAGCAATGAAAAAGTCTAAAAAAAGAAATTTTTAAGTTATCACATAAAAAAATCTTTTATGCGATTACAAATGTATATTTGCAGTTGAAGAAATAAGAAATGACTGACTCACATAAATGTATGTGGAAGTAGCCTGTACATTTTTCCAACTAGAAAGTTAACTTTATCTTTCAATAGTAATTATTCTTTCATCAGAATAAAGAGAGATTTTATAGTTTACTAGCAGCGCCCCGCGGTTTCACCCGCGTATTTCCCCTTCCAGTGGAAGTATGGGGATAAAATATAGCCATGTCACCCAGCGATAGTGTACCTTCCCAACAGTGAAAGAATTTTCAAATCGGTTCAGTGGTTTCGGAGCCTATTCAATACAAACAAACAAACAAATCTTTCCTCTTTATAATATTAGTATGGATAAACTTCAGTACAAAATATATTCTTTGAAAAACAATTAACACAATTCCCGTAATAGACGAGTTAAATCTACATAAGAGTTTATACGGAACCATGGTGTGCGAGTCAGACTTGCTATGTTTTTTTAAATTTTAATTTCCTTGTGGTCGGTATTGCCATGCTAAAATGCAGAATCTGACCCATCGAAGGATTTTGTCAATCATTATAAAATTGAAGGGTCCACTGCAGTAACTATACATGTCCTTGTTACCTCGTTTTGAGATAATTGCGTTTCAATTATAATTATTAATGGGATCAGGAACATGAACATAATACATTTGTTACAGCACGTTTTTTTTTTATTGATTTTATATTGTTTCTTTACTCGAGCTTTATTTAAGAACTAAGTAAAATATATTAAAAAGATATTTTTAAAAACCACCAACCATACTTGATTGAGTACCTTTTATCTAATATAAGCGTGCACTGTCTAAAATATCGGGATTTTATGTAATATTGCTAAGTTTGTTAAAGAGAATACCAACTACAGATATCCAGTGGCTGAATGACGTGCTTACTTAGATTTTTACATAAATGGACTTTCGTGATTATAGCAGTAGACCCTTAAATTATAGTAACAATTTTATTTGACAACAGCTTTTTAAAGCAGTACAGACAGTTCTTTTCCTTGTAATTAAGTAACTGTAAATTAGGCTCACAAATGATTCCTGGCCATTTAAATTCAGCTCATTGTAACTTTGATCACTTTGCTCTACTTTCTAAACAAGTAGACAATATACAAAAATGCAATACATGAACCATCAATATATATAGTATAGCTGAGTTTTCCTTTATATGTCTTAATTGGTCTCATAGTAAAGGCTGTTCATGAGTTCCTTCACCCACTGAAATGTGGCAAATTCATAATAAGTTATTTTGTAGCTTCGGTTTTCGCCCTGAAATCCTGTCCTTAATTCTACCTGTGTAAAATAATTTCTTGTTTTTCTGTCGGCATATTACAAAAATTATGTTTTACAGCAGCATGCAGATTTCAGAAAGAGGACAGATCAGTGCGAAGTCTTTAACACTAGTCTCGGCATTGCTGAGTAATGTACAGTTTAAACTTGAACCACATAACTAGACAATAAAATTGATATTGCGAAGTTCTTTTCAAACTATAGTGTATTGTGCAAGTAATTTCTCAAAGAATATGTGTAATTGCAAAACCCAAGTTGTTACAAAACATCATTCATTTGTTCTAAAAATTCTTTATACTATAGTGTGAAAATGTGAATAGATCCCAATATCCCTTTGTCTTATTTAAGGTTTCAGCTGTAAGCTTGCATGTGTTTAATTTAACTAAGATGATTTAATGTTAGATTACTGTTATCTTGATTAAGATTGTATTTTATTAATATTCCAAGCATTTAATTATAATAAATAATTAAAGCATGTAAATTAATTATAAGATGGGATTGATTTCAGATTCCACCGGCTGCAGCATCAGTGTTGATGGGTGCTGGGTCGGCACTGGTTACTCCACAACCACAAGTAGCACCTCCTATTGCGACACAATGTTTCATGCTCAATAATATGTTTGATCCAGCTTCGTAAGTATTATTTGTATATGAATTACTTGTTCTTTGTGAAATTAAAGACTGAGGAAAACTAAGGTAGCAATAGGCAATTTCAATCTAGAGAGCTGTATTGATGATTATAATTTAGTAAATACAATATTCGATTGTCATACGATCAAAAAAGAAGAAAAAAAAAGTGTTACCTATGTTACTGGAAAATGGTCAAATCCATAAGATTAGAAAACATCTTGAGAGATTGTTTTTTACATATTTGATTGACTATCAAGTTTTGATGTGTAAAACAGTGTTCCAAATGTTCAGTTGACAATATATCAAGTGTTTATAATCTTGCGGATTTTGCAATTATCCAGTGTCATAAATATATGAAACAAAATGGATTTACTAGCAATGTTATGAAGTTTTCCTTATAAGCCATATCACAGAAAACTTATTAATCTGTTCATCAAATTATGACCGGTTCTTGTTCTGGTTTTTGTAAAAACTTTCTTATTATAACAAAGAGGTAAACATTTAACTGTTAAAAACAGTATACCGTGCAGAAAATATAGGTGGCAGTACAGACGCGTCAATGTCAAGTATATTTTACTTATAGGGAACGTGCAGAAACTATAGGTGGCAGCACAGACGCGTCAATGTCAAGTATATTTTACTTATAAGTTTCAAATTTGCGACGCTAGATGGCACAGTCTACTTCGTGCACGTTCCCCTGAACGGAGGGTGCAGGAAGTATAGGTGGCAGCACAGGTCACATATTTACAACGTAAAAGTTTCAGATTTGCAACACTAGATGACATAGTCTACGCCGTGCACGTTCCCTATAAGTTTCAAATTTGCAATGCCAAATGGCAAAGTCTACTTCGTGCTCATTCCCCTCAACGGAGGGTGCAGGAAGCTGGGTGGCACTCTAGGTGGTGGTCGACCACTAGATGGCATAGTCTACGCCGTGGACGTTCCCTATACGGTCCTACCTATGGCTCAGAGAAAGCTACTACCCATACCGAAAAATTACAGGGATACCATGAATTAGGGCACTAGGAAGTACTAGGAACAGAAGCGTAGCCACGGGAAAACGGGCTACGCTTCTGTTCACGGGATTTATTGCTTTCCACTTCAAATGACAATAAAAATTGTTTGAGATTTCTAAGGCCCAACAAAACTCCAACTCAACTCGAACTCCATGAGCGCAATAACGTCAATGAAACCACAAGCTTTAATTTGATTTATAACGTCAATTAGACAACTATTGACGTAATAAATTGAAATTTTCGTGCGCGAGCAAGCCTGTTACGCATTTGCTTTCTCATCCCTCGAGCACGAAAACTTCAATGTAAGAAGCTTGATGCTCTGATGGAGTTGGAATTTACGACGATGTTTTAGATTTAAGACATAGGATACCTAATATATTTTATCACATGAGTATGTTCCGGATTAAGACATAGGATACTTAATACATTTTATCCCAAGAATATGTTCCAGAAGACAGGATACCTAATACTGGTCCCTTGAGATATTTCCGAGTATCAGCCAAGCCTCTGGCAGAAGCTAGTTGTTTATAGAACAATGTATGTTTATTATTTTCAGGGAAACAAATCCGAGCTGGGACATTGAAATAAGAGACGATGTCATTAGTGAATGCAACAAACATGGTGGAGTGTTGCACGTGTACGTAGACAAAGCTTCCCCGCAAGGAAACGTCTATTGCAAATGTCCAACGATAGCGACAGCGGTGGCGTCAGTGAACACCCTGCACGGGCGGTGGTTCGCCGGCCGCGTCATTACGGCGGCTTACGTGCCGCTTGTAAACTACCACTCTCTGTTTCCCGACGCTATGACAGCGCTCACTCTGTTGTTGCCGACCCGACAACGATAAACTACAGCAATAAGCATTTATTTTAATATTTTGGTCTTGAGTGTATACTGATTATAATATCTAGTGATGACCTAATTCTAGTTAATAAAGTTATTAATATGTAAACTACTTCTGAGTATCATTATTCGTTTCATTAGGGCATAATATTGTTGGGAAAATGCTAGACAGATGATGAAGAAAAAAAAACAGCTTATAAGACGAATTTTCTTTATTACACAAGATGTTTTTCAATTCTCTCATTCAAACTGCTCTTATCCAATCAATTTCCAATGTCGCTGGACCTTTCTGCTTCACTGGTTGATAAACTCCACCATACATTTGAATACCGAGACTTGTAATCTGGGACAAATCCAAAGTCTCGTTGTTTGTTACTCTTTTACCTCTGTAGTAAGCTTTAAACTCGGAAAATTTGAGATTACGGATGGCAAAGTCGTCCTTAGGTGCCTGAAAATATGTGAAAGTTAATAACTTCAAATACCATACATACTAATAAAGTAGGTAAAGTATTACCTATGTGCCTTGATTCCATTCACAATAGAATGTGTTGTTGTTGAATCAACCTATAGAAATTACCGTACTCTTCCGACTCTTCGTAAGTACCGCAAAATCCGGGCAAATTCATGTAAAGCTGTGACTAGCATCTAGTTAGTATTAAATTTATACTTGGGACTCGCTTTTTTTTTCTTTATTGTATTCAAACAGTACACGTTTATTCTTTTTTACATATTTACTCGCCAAACTAATTAGTTTGATGGCGACAAGTGCTTGAGGTACGAGGCGAGTAGGCTATAAACTAGTTGATCGATACTAGTCTTGAAATTAGATCTGTAACGCTTTCACCACAGTCTGCACGACTATTGAGTTGTGCGGACTTTGGTGTGACTTGTTATGGTGAAAAGTCGAAACAATGGCCGCCAATAAGTAGCGCCGATGTAAAATTGAAGCAACAAAGAAATAAACTGCGCCATCTCAGTGGGCTTGCGCTGGCTTTAGTGGCTGACCCTTTGTAGCGAAGTGAGGTGAGCGAACAAAATCACAAGCCGACGTTGAACACAATAAATTGGTAGGTGCCTTTTTGGGTTCTGTTGTGACCACACCACATACCTACATAGAGGACCTAAACTTGGGCGTTTTCTGTCTAGCTGCTGTCAAGTGAATGCTTTCTGAAAAGTTTATCGAGACACAAAGCGAACGTATGGCCAGGTGGTTTAGGCTGGTATTGACTGCAGTCTGTCAGCTTTGTATCTTTCCAGTACCTACAATGGCAATTACTGCTGTCATAAGAATGAAAATAAAACCGCATCGGAATCGGTCCATCCGTTTGAGAGCTACGATGCCACAGAGGTACAGACATCGATGTCAAACTACCACTCCTCTTTTTGCGTCGGGTGTTAAAAAAGAACGCATCGACAAAAACTAAGTGTAACTGATTTTCGACCTTAAATTATTCTTATGTCGGAAATCGGTTTGTGTAGATACATACGTCCTTTTTTCTTATTACCGCAGATTATGTGACGATCAATCTTTATTTTTGTTATATCTATGAGCCATACGAATTACTGACAGAATATAGTTTCTTAGACGAGCTTATTTATCTTCGAAACTATTATAAGTAATACACTTACGAATAACTTTCATGTTAAGAACGTTGCTTTTCGCTCATTAGGTACTACTTTATATCTAAAAAAGCACGGTTTCTGTGAGATAAACTACAGGGAAACGATAGGGCGGAAAGTCAAAGCGAGCTCTACAGAGGAAGTGCCCTAAACATTGACGTTACCTACCTTTCTTATCGTAATCGCTGCCAAGTACAATGTCAGAATACTAGATAGGTACTTATATAAATAAACAACAATGTATAGGTATTACCTGAAAATATTGTTCGAATGAGTAGTTGGGTTCGTCATTTAAACCTTTGTGCCGTAAAGTAACTTTGAAACCATTAAACTGTCCTTGGCCTCTACACTTGATTTGTAGTTTTGTATGACCCGTCAGGTTATATGTCTGAATAGCCCTTATACCAGCAAACCCGGCACCATTCAGTTGAGGATTCAAAAGTGCAAAAAATATAGCTCGTCTGAAGCCAATATTTTTATGAATAACAAAAATGGCCTTGGACATGCCGACATCCCGCACTGTATCAGATTGTTCTTGCCAAACATCTACGTCATCGCTCTTTGTGAAATCAAACAGATACAAGCCGTCATCCAGTTGGCTAGTGCTGTAAAAGGAAATATTATTATTATTAGGTAGGTGCCTACTTAAGTGACTGAGGTTGTACGTAAACCTATAGGTAGGTACTTAATTCATTGGCAAAAAATCTGTCAAGGATAAAAGCTCCATAATATACATAGTAGTCTTTGGATAAAAGTACCTAGGTAAATAGCCAAAACCTACTCATGATATGAATAACATTCAGGGTAGGACAAACCCTGAAATCGAAAAAATAGAATAAGGAGCTTTTTTTACATTTTGTTGAGTATAAAAACGTACCTACCGTATGTAGATATAGGTACCTATTCAATTAACAAACAGCTGATTTTTATTTTGATACTTCAGAGTTGATCCCATAGCAAAAGTTATATCATTCCCTGCAAAACAAATCAAGTCAACCTGTAGAAACACACATAGGCAATTTTTTTTTCGGATACCTATGGCTATTATCTGAAAAAAGCCTACCTACCTATATGTGATTCTAGGTACCTACCTACCTGGTACCTACACTATGTATGCCTACCTACTTAATACCTATTAAGAACACAATTCACTAAACTAACCTAAAAAGTTCCTAGGTATATTTTTAGTAGGTATCTATTAGGTAAGTACTGTTGAGTATTACTTAACTTTCACTATCGGAGATATCGTCAACAACGTTAGTTTCACTTATTCCGCACGTATTACTTTCGATAGCAGCCATTTTGAAGTCGAGGAATGAAGTCAGAGGTTAGTAAAACAAGTGACGACGGGCTGCCTAATTCTAAATGATACCAAAGCAGGACACATTCTATACGTATGAGATATACCTACCTACTTAGCTGGACGTTTTTGCGCGAAATATAAAATTATAAAATGACAAATAATTTGGGTTAAAAATACCTACCTGTAGTTAAGTACCTATTAGAATATCATCAAGGTAAAGGTTTAGTATCGTTTGGCAGGATTTGGGGGGGGAGGGGAGGGGAGAGGGGGGTGACCCTTCCCCCATGGCACCACTCCCGTAAAAAGGCAACGCACCGTTTTCGAGAAAATCGAATTTCAGTAACCTAACCTCAAAACACTTAAAGTGGCTTAAAAAGCGTGTCGGAGCCCCGCTTCGCGGGGCTCAAGGGTTTAAAAAAAAATAACCACGAAGGAGTGGCGGAGTCTGCTCGCTCGCTTCGCTCGCTCACTAGACTCCGCCACTCCTTCTAACCTAACCTGTCCGAGTCGGGGTGCCCCATGTCCCGACCTCGCTTCGGTCGCTCTTGCATCCTAAATTCTCCTTGTAACACTAGTAAACTGCCTTTTGCACATACATACAATTTGGTATAAACACATCACATTAATTAAAGTTATTTATTTTATCCAAAATTTATCACTTTGATTAATTCCTCAAAAGGATCACTTTTATTTCTTTCTACCAAGTTTGAAAAAGGTCACAATAATACTTCAAAACAAACAGAGAACATTCACGCAACTCGGGAAGAAACAGAACATAAACGGAATGTTGACATAGACACATGATTGAAATGTCTTTTTTTACGTTCCGTTTTACCGATTTTGCACGATATTTACACCACAGACACTATATTGTGACAGATTTGGTTGTCAAACACCCATTTTAACGTTCCGTTTTCCGCTTATTCAATTTGAGGTTAGTAACTTATTTTGTTAATTTCTCGATAAATATGCGTTACCTTTTAATAAGAGTGTAGCGTTATAATCAGGGACTCCAGCTCTTCCAGATTCAATCGATTTTACACCCCAACTCCTGCCAAACGATACTAGACCCGACCCTATCATCAATTTAATAGACACTAATAGTGAATTCGTCTATAGTAAA
Organism: Hecatera dysodea; assembly: GCA_905332915.2. Taxonomy (NCBI): domain Eukaryota; kingdom Metazoa; phylum Arthropoda; class Insecta; order Lepidoptera; family Noctuidae; genus Hecatera; species Hecatera dysodea. The sequence goes on from HG995292.1 coordinate 10,202,057, forward strand.
CAGTACGATAAAGGCACCTTTAAATTTAAAATAGGTAGGTAACTACATAGGTAACTAACTTTAGCAAACAAAAATAGTGCACGAACAAAAACAAGGGTCTTGCTGTGCATGACACAACTTTATACCAATGGTAGGTTTACCTAATAACTTTGTTGGAATAAGTAGGTATGGCTATGTATTATAGGTTAGGTATTACCTATAATACATAGGCCGGAAATGCCAGGTTAACCAAGAAAGTTGGTAGATACCTTCCTATATGTGGGTTCTGACAATTTGAATAATATCCATAATTTGAATAATGACTTTATTTGTAAGGAATACGTTTTTCGATATACCCAACTACAACAAGTCACACAAACAAAACAGCTAAATAAAATAAATCACTGACATTGGCCTTGCCTTGGTGAAGGGTGTGACTGAACTTGATCCGGAAAGGAGCATGCGCTGTAAATAATCCTAGCGCATGTTAAAAGTTTGTAATAGTTTGATACTTTGATCCATCGGGGAAAATATTATGTAGACATAGGTAGTTTTTTTTTTTTTTGTGAGATAAAGAGAGCTAGTGTAGAAACTGGCCAAGTACGAGTCGAATTCTCACATAAAGGGTTCTGTACGCATCATATTGGGAAGGCAGCTTTATTTTGAGTTATTTAAGCAGTGATTTTTTGGTGTGGCAACTTAATTTATATTTAGGCGACAACTTGACGGCGGATAAAAAGTAGAAAACAGGCTTTCATATACAATGAGGTTGTTTATAAAGTTAACTTGAGACGAGAAGAAAATATGAACATGGTCATAAAAAAAAACATAATAACCTAACCTAAATGGAAGCCAATAGTTGCCAATAATACAATGTTTAATATTCCACTGTTAATATTAGCCGCATCATTATTTTTAATATCTCACCTATTATTTCATTGGCCCTGTTTAAATATTTGCTATCTTATAGTAGCAGCCATTATTTAGTTTTTATAGATCCTTGCATTTTGTAGCTAAAAAATAACTAACTATTTTTAAGGGCGAGACTCCCAAAAATACCACTTAAAAGCTTAATATTTCGTAAATTTTTAATCTATTATGTTTCTGGTCAATCTCTAATATTTTGAAAAACCTATCCAATGGAAAAGACTACAAAATCATCCCCTCTTCACTTGCCTGTAGGTACGGTAGGTAGGTAGGAGCTTCGCATCATTTTACTCTGAATAAAAACGCGGACGGACGTAGGTATGTGACTACATCGCGAAACTAACAGGTAGGAGGTTCCTTGTTTTACTACGGAACCTTAAAATATGAAGAGTCGAGCAGAGTTCAAACGAATATCATTATAGGTACTAAGGGAATTCGTATGTACGAAAGTTGCAAATCTAAAGACAAATTATGTTTACCCCGCCCACGTTTAGGTAGGTAGGTATCACTACATATTCCAGTAGGTACCTAAGTATGTTTGTTTAGTGTGTAAGTACACGTATCTACCTAATCATTACTATTTATCACTAGAAATGTCACAAAGTAAATGAATGATGTTGTTTCGTATTGAGCAGCAATACGAAACAACATCATTCATTTACTTTCAACAGAAAAGCTAAAATACCTGTTTCGCGTGTCCGTTACCCAGGCCAGATGTTATCAAAGATGGTCATTTGAATCATATAGATAATTAGTTTTGCGGCTTCTGTACCTAATTGTTGCGCACATTTTTAAATTTGTTGCGCTTATAGTTTTTTAATTATTTCACAAAAACATTTCCTGCTGGCGTAACGTTACGCCAGCCAGACCTTTTTCTTTCTAATGGGAATATTTAAATAAATATTAGCTATAAAATTAGTTGTCTATATGAAGTAAATGTTGTGCCTTATTTTGTATTTGTTCTTTCTTCGGTTGCGAAGTTATTCGAGATTTTGCTGGGGTAACGTTTTTGGTTTTGCTAGATCTTTGAAATGGTTAAACGGATTCTTATCATGTAAGTACAAAATATGATAAGAATCCGCCGAAAATAAGGCACAAAATTTACTTCATATAGACAACTAATTTTATAGCTAATATTTATTTAAATATTCCCATTAGAAAGAAAAAGGTCTGGCTGGCGTAACGTTACGCCAGCAGGAAATGTTTTTGTGAAATAATTAAAAAACTATAAGCGCAACAAATTTAAAAATGTGCGCAACAATTACAGAAGCCGCAAAACTAATTATCTATACGATTCAAATGACCATTTTCGACAACATCTGGCCTGGGTAACGGACACCTGTTTCGCTATAGCTACTAATAGACCTTCCTAAGTGTCAGCAATTCCTTGACATGCCTTACCCATTTAGAATCTGTTTGAATAACAATACTTCAAATACTTGTAGGTAGGTACTACTAACCTGTTATCACATCCACCATAAAAGAAGACAAAACAAAGGAATAAGTAAATAGCACAAATCACTTTGCCACGAAACATCTTTGTAAATAAATTAAAATTAATGAGTTAAGTTATACTACAAATAATTTTAGGCGCTACTGCTTCAACTACGCTGTATCAAATACTTACTAATAACTACCTACTCGTATGAATTATCTGGTAATACATGAATGTATGTGAATAAACAAAATGAATTTATATAGTCGTAATAATGAACATTTGACACTGTTATCTTTTAATAATGTTATTGACGTCTCGAGTCTTGCTTGACTTGGGATTTACACCAATACGTGACCGTTACGTATTCAGAATGTATGGTAGGATTGGTAGGTGGTACTTAGGTACCTACTTATCTCGGCATTTGTTTCTCGTCCCGCCGGCTGCCTCTCGTGTTACATACCTATGTAAAACGGTTATGGGTGTAATTACAGCTAGTTCGCTGTTACGTTTTACCTGCCTGGCTTTTGAAACTGCAATTAATATTTGTACCTACCATATTGAGACATATTCCAATAACCACGGAAAACTGTACGTTTAGCTTTTAATAAATCGTATGTAGACATAATATTTGGACCTTTTATCAATCATGTGATTGAGGTTCAGAGTATTCAGACATCTCTATGATCATTATCACACATCTACTTCTTTAAGTTTTTGATTTGTGCGAGAGTCTGACTAAAAAACTTGATTAAAAACAATTGACACAGAAAAACGTGCGTAGCCTTTTACTGGCTTTTAACATCAATTTGAAGTTTATAACACAATAAATATAAGTACAAAAAAAAAATAAGATATGAGAATCCTTTATTTAAAAATTTATTTCCCACCACCAGCAGTTACACTGCGCTTAATAAACCCAATATTTCTTAAGTGACGCACAATAAAAGGTGTAGCAGTTAGTGTTATTGCTATCCTGAAAGGCGCAAAGAATTTGTGTACAGTATACGCTACAACAAAGGTGCCTGCGTTTGATGATGCTGCCTTCAAAATCGTGCCTTCGCTTATGTTGAAATACTTTAGCACTGCCACTAAATCGACGCCACTGAAAACAAAAGAATTTATTAAAAGCTTACCCATTGTTAATTCATTTTAATAATAATGTATTCATATGAAAATATATAAATTATATAGCCGTAAATGAGCTGTGAATTATGAGATTGTTATAGCAGTACAACATACCTAGATATTAGGAGATAGCAGGACCCCAATGATATCAGTGAGATGCCAACATGAAACACAATCACTGTTGAACCATATTCTTTGATAGCCCTTTTCAACTTTTCTTTAGCACTTATTGGAGGGTTTGTATCTGTACTCATATATCTTGTGCCAACAGCTATGCTTTGGAAAAAGGTAAACAGAATATTAGCATGTAATGAAACCTAATATTTTTTATACTATTAAGAAGAGATATTTTTGTTTATTGTAATTGTGGAAGTTCTCATTTGAGTACAAAAAATCGTTCACTGATGGCTACACTACTGCAGAATGCCATGGGATGTTTTATGAGAAAACAGAAAATTTCTCACAGAGGAGGAGGCAGCCTGAAGCTAATATGCAATAAATCTTTCTGAAGCTATTCAGTCAAAAGTTTGGCTGCCCAGCTTAATGTATTTTGATCTCCGAGTTAGATAGTGTAATCACTCAATCAAATCAATATGTATTTAAAACACTTGTTACTGATGTGATGAGTGAGTGGCTGACAGAGAACGCACAGCCGTAATTACTGGTTGTAGTAAGTTGAAATTTGGCATGTGGGTTCTTGGGAAGTGTAGCACTAAGAGAAGATTTCGAAGCGAGCGAAATTCTTACAAAAATGGGAAAATACAAGATATGCATTACGAAGTCGCAGGCAAAAGCTAGTTATCAAATAAAATTAACAAATATTGAATTCAATGTCATTGTGTTCAGTACATTGGATACTGAATTTTAATAGTCAGCTGACAAAAATAGTTGCAGCTGGTGAACTGCCACATAATTTTGGCAATGCCAGATACAAAACAATGTCACTGATAATCATCCAATTTAGAGTAAGTATAACTAGAACTGTACTAATACAAAAAACAATCACGCAAGTAGGTAATAGTTGTTTCCAAAAAAATTTTTTTCTTAAAATCTTTCTTTTATTAGATAGGCTATTGGATAGTGTTAATAATAGGATGGAAAACATATTTATTATATTACATTAAAATGCTAATTAGCTCAGATTTAAAGTGATGAGACTTTAGTTTTAAATGCCAAATCCATTGTGGTTAAGGAGACTCACAAAATTCCTGTGTACACAAGGGATTAGCCTGCATATTAAGCAGAATGAAAGGCATAATTTCTATTTTGGATAAAAAAGGAAAACCATGGATGTCACTTCGATTATGACCAATCTAATAAGAGGGGTAGAGCTGCTGGCTATGCCCATGCATCTTAAATCCCTGACATGCGTTAGTATTGATGCTACATTATATATTACCGAAAAATGGCTAATTTCATAAGATTATAAAATAACTTGAGAGATTGTAAACTATGGATAAATTGTCAACTGAACATTGACACATTTTTTTAAATTACATGTATGGCATGATGGGAGCTAAGTTCAATTGCTCTCTCTAGTTCCCATACCATTAGAACCTAACCTATCTGTGTCAGCAGCCCTAAGTTGCCTATGCCCTATGTTCCGCTTCTTGGCTAGGCCAGAAAATCTGATAAATTGTAGAACTGTACACTGATAAGTCACAAACATAATTATAGTCAGTTTATGTCTGTTCACAATTTTTCAGAATTACTTTGAGAGCTTATAGACTAACCGATTCTGATGAGTCAAAAAGTATTCCAAATGTTCAGTTGAAAATTTGTTCAGAGTTTACAATCTCTCAAGATATTTTGTAATCTTACACATTTTTAAATTATCAAGTGACATAAATATACTCAAGGAACATGCACAAACCAACTGATATAATGTATACAGTTATTGTCAGTGTAATGACAAATTAAACCTTATAAGCTAATGTTGTGTCAGTATTGTTAATATATAAACAAGAGACTAATTAGTCAGAGGGTCATCTAAGGTATAAATGTCTCAAAGTACATACCGTCTTTTAATACTCTTGCGCGATACTCATTTCTAAGCGTCAAATAATGAGCACTGTGAAGATGATCAGACAAATACTTGTGCCCTTGACCCCACTGTGATCCAGGCATGTTAAGATGGGTATGGTTTCCACTGAATGGGCTGGGAACATTGCTTTGCATGGAAGAAGACAAACTGACAGCTCCACGACAGTCATATTTGTTAACATGAGGATCTGACTGTACAGTTATGTCAATCTTTCCCAGGTCAATTTGTTTTTTGTAACAGGAACTGATAACTGGACCAGATATATCTCGTTCTCTTAGTGGCGAAAATCTACCCATTTCTGAAGCATTAATGTCGACTACATTCGTCGGCAATTTTAATGCTGCGGCCGGGGGGAATCTGAGACCAGTTGTGATATGAATACGGTTAATGTCCTGGGTTACTCCACCTGGAAAGGTTGAACAAAGGTGAATAAGTCTGTTTGTGTCTTGTCCCTTTATACACAATAAACAATATTCAAGGTCATGTTCAACCATACTTACCAAACAATGGATTTGTCAATGGTTTAGCGCTGAAATAACTGTTCGTTCGTGTATAAATTTTGTACATTTTTTCAGATTTTGATACTTAGTGCACTTATGATACGTGTCTTAACGACTGTTAACACTATATGGAAATTTCCCGTTTACTTTTATTGCCGTACACGTAACGACGCCGACCGCCGACTAACATGACAGTGACACTTGACAGTAGTGAGTAGAAATGACAGCCATCTGATAGCGGGTTTACACGGTTGCGCTCACTCTCATGTCGGGTTTAGACTCTCGCCTCGCGCCTCGCCTCGTATCTCGCCTCGCAGCTCGCGTGTTGTGGCGAGGTAGCGAGTGCCAGTTTACACTCTTGCGATGCGTTCAGTTTGCGTTGAGCCAGCTATGATGGAAGACGTCGAAATAATAGCGATATCAACTCTAGCCTTAACGAATATTTATCGATGCTTGACCATTTTATACAGAAGGAAAATAAAAAAAACTTTCTACAAAAAATACAACCGACTTCTAAACAAAAAAAAAAAAACTACAAAATAACTTTAATTTCGGAACTCGGTGTTTTTGGTTGCTTGTTTGTTTTTCAACACACCGACTTCCGAAATTAAAGTTATTTTGTACTTTTATTTTTCAAAAGTTTTTTATTTTACACTTTTTAGTGGTTCACTCCCAGGTAAACATACCCATCACATCGTACGTGGTATAAATTGGTGTAAACAATAAACAAACATGTGATTTCAGCTTTCCCGACAGATTTGCTATCATTTATTGAAATTAACAAAAAACCCCTTTTTCGATTTCGATAAAATTTTCATGGGACCATTTAACTTTTTAATTCAACCCTTTGGCTGTATGTATTTGTCTGTCTATATGATGATTATATTTTATTATATTTGTGGATAGTTGTGATGAAATGGGTGTAATTTACCTGAATAAATGAAGTTATTATTATTTGGGAAGTAGGTATACCCTTTCCAACAAAAAAATAATTTTTCAAATCGGTTGGCATGCGACGGAGTTGTGCGCGAACCAACAATAAAAAAAATACAAACATCCGAATTGAGAACCTCCTCATTTTTTAGGAGTCCGTTAAAAAATACGTTTACACATAATCTCGGATTTATTTTTCCAAGCATCATTTACTTTTTGGGAATTTTTGTGCAGTTTACGTTTTGGATCCCAAATTATATTCTCGGCGTGATAGAATTCCAAGAACTGCAGCGTTTCCTCTTGAGACCATTCCATTTTTTAGTTGAAGATTTATACCAAAACAACACAACCTGAACGGAAGGGCGCCGTTAACAAACTGAAACGAGAGCGCGAGTGTAAACACTACGCTCGCGTCACTCGCGAGGCCCTTTGACTCGTGCCCAAAAAACCGCCTCCGACGCGAGCGCCGCGAGTGGCGAGGCGAGCTGCGAGGCGAGGTACGAGGGAGCATTTATACTCGCTCGCCTCGCACCTCGCCTCGCCACTCGCGCGAGAGTGTAAACCCGCTATTAGACGCAACGTATTTTTTTTATTTTCCTTCTGTATAAAATGGTCAAGCATCGATAAATATTCGTTAAGGCTAGAGTTGATATCGCTATTATTTCGACGTCTTCCATCATAGCTGGCTCAACGCAAACTGAACGCATCGCAAGAGTGTAAACTGGCACTCGCTACCTCGCAACAACACGCGAGCTGCGAGGCGAGATACGAGGCGAGGCGCGAGGCGAGAGTCTAAACCCGACATGAGAGTGAGCGCAATGAGCAAAACAAAAACCTGCTGTTAAAGTGGCGCGTTCAATTCGTTTATTTTCTTAGGTCAATGTTATTTTCTGACAATTTGCTGCATTTTTCTCTATTGTCACTGAACAGGCGCCGTCCCAGCCATGAACTTCAAATTCTTATTAATAGTACTGAAACTAAGTCGAGAATATTATGGGTTTCCACCGCGGATTGGCTACGTTGATGACTCTTACATAAAAGCTTTATCCGGAAGAGAACCCAGGGTGTAAACGGTGTAAACGCTGCCAAAATTGCGGAATTTGTTCGATACAGTCACCGTGGCCCTGGAATACAAAGTGCATAAGCGCTTATTACACTATCCAATTTTTAGAAAATCGAATTAAGAAGTTGGATAGTATAATAATAAGCGCTCTAGGAGGAACACGGACGGGTTTTAGTCAGTAACTGTCTGACATTTCCATCCGCTTGAATTCCCACTTAAAAACAGTAAAATGGTGTAGGTATGTACCAGCGAGCGAAGCGAGCTCGAAAATATTTAGGATACGTCTCGGATACGTTAAATTTTCTTTTGTCATAAGTGCTTCGGAGGGGGAGTTTCTTCTTGTATAATAAAAGATTTGTTTCTCTTTTCGTCGCCTATATTTTACTGGCTCACAGGCCATGTTTATATCAATAAGTAAGTAGGATTATGGTGCAAGTAGTAATTGGTTGAATCTATTTACAATTAACAAGTAGGGCGAGCGCGGAGCGCCTTGCGCCTTGCCGCGCATGCGTCGCGCCGATCGGGCGCACACGGCACTCGGGCTCGCATCTATGAAAATATTTATGGCCGGTGCGCAGACTGGGCCAACAAAGTTCACATGTGCTGCTTACAGCGTAAAGTACAGCATAGCTGAACTGCGTGAAAGTCGCTGAGATAAGATGCTGGGCGACCTAAGTTTAATCATCAGGCATTCTGGGAACTCCAGACGAAATTGCGCTCCTTTGGCGTTGCATCGATGCCTCGCCTCACCCGCCCCGACAACACCATCGCCTTTGACGATTGTCGGGACGACCGGGTGTAATCATACTGTTTTATATCTGTCTTGTATCACAGATTTTACTGATTCATTGGGATGTATCTCTGATTATCCCGATGGTCCCGTGGATAAGTAAATCAATATAATTAATACCTGGATTCTTCCTAGGTTATGAAGAGTTCTGCTTTGGTTGTGTTGTCTATCTTACCCACCACCTGTGGGTTATAGCCACATGAGTATTTTCGGCATCCCGGCCGCCGCAGGGAGCCAACCCACATGCTCTCTGCGCACCCTTTTCCGTTATAACTGTAAATGACAATCACATTTGTATATATTTATACCAACACATTTCTACCGCTCTCGCCAGAGCGGATCCAGGGAACAAACTATCTACGTCTCGATGCGTTCATCGAACCCAGCGCTGCCTGCCAGGACATTATACGATCGAACACATCAAGCGTCTAACTCGGCCACTCCAGTTAGACGACTACTCGGTGGTCACCCATATTACCCACACCTTGCCCTATGGCGAGGATCCTTACATGGGATTTATTTATACCATGACATTCCTACCACTCTCTCCAGAGCGGGTTCAGGGAACAAACTATCTAGTCTCGATGAGTCCATCTAACCCAGCGCTGCCTGCCAGGACATTACACGATCGAACACATCAAGCGTCTAACTCGGCCACTCCAGTTAGACGACTTCACGTCTACTCGGTGATCACCCGTATTACCCATACTTTGTCTTATGGCGAGGAGCCTTACGTGGGATTTATTTATACCATGACATTCCTACCACTCTCTCCAGAACGGGTCCAGGGAACAAACTATCTAGTCTCGATGAGTCCATCGAACCCAGCGCTGCCTGCCAGGACATTATACGATCGAACACATCAAGCGTCTAACTCGGCCACTCCAGTTAGACGACTACTCGGTGATCACCCATATTACCCACACCTAACCCTATGGCGAGGATCATTACGTGGGATTTATTCCTTTAACGCGGATCATAGATCTGTACGAATCTCAAGTCCCCGCCAAGAGTATGTCCCAGATCATTGCACGGTCGATGCCAGAGCAACAATGGCGAATGCCTCTCTCTCGGTCAACCTAAGATACACAAAAATACTCATCTTATATGAAGCGTAGACAACAGACTCTGGACACCTGCTCGATGACGCACTGGAAATCTCACTCTGTTGTAGGTATTCAACTTTTCCAAGTCGCGACACGTTCTCTGCTGAACATTTGCGCGGTTTCGGAACTATAGACTAAAAACTAGAGGGACAATCTGTGACATCTTTCTTGAGTGTTGCCACATTATTATGTGGCAACACTCAAGAAAGATGAGACAAAACTTTACTCACGTAATTAATTCGTGTGTGACACGACACCTCTTATCGTATCGTCTGCCCAATACGCTTCCTCCAAAATCAGAAAGATTCGCAGACCACGGCACTCCTTAGTTGAACCCAATGACTCCATTACCCTGATCCAGGAAAGTTGTAGGGAAACCGCGTACCGTATTCCGGCCTCGCCGACGAGGCCCAGCGCGCCGCCCCCGTAATATCCCTCCTCAACTTTTGCGTAACGAGCCAGTCCACGCCGCTGAACCATTAGCGTTAAACCCCCAAAATAATAATAACCAGACCCAGCCTGTCCCTTGCTGCCCTCTCTCAATGACCCCGTTAAGCCCTTATCCCACAGGGGACGCCCTTAGCGAAGCGGTCATTTAGTAGTTTTTAGCCTTGGCTGGGGGCCTCAAATTGATATGAGGCAACCACAGGAGTATCCGGTTAAGCAGCCTTAGTGTGTTGAGCAAGCTGAGAGAAAAAAAAAGCGGACTGGACCTTTTCATCGGGCGTCGTCATCGAGTCTAGATGTTTGCGAGCGTGAAGAACTGCGTCGCCGCATGTCCACTGCTGCCTCGAAGACTCGTCATGGTTTATTCTAAGCCGCTCCGAGCGAATTGTCGTGCGTGGCGTGGCTTCATCGACATCCGCGCCTCGTCAATATCTCATGTTTCTTTGACAGTGTGTTCGTCTTTTCACTCTAACTTTGAAGAAATCAGGGTTGAATGCGTGCGGAAACACAGACGCAGGCAGAGAGTTTCCACTCCTTTGCTGTGCGCATTACAAAAGACGATTGGAAACGCTTGGTGCGAATTGATGGAATAGGAACAAGGTAGGGATGGTAACCAGTGCGTCTAGATGTCCTATTGTAGAAGGGGGCCGGTGGGATGAGGTCGTGGAGTTCATGGGCACACTCACCGAAGTACAATCTGTAGAAGACTGACAAGCAGGCGACCTTGTGTCGATGACTCAGGCAGCTGTGAAGCTTGGCATTCACACTGTGTTCCACCGAGTGAAGTGTGGCAAGTTGATATTTAGCTGAACCATCCCAAAGGTGGCTGCAATACTCCATGAAGGACCGGACTTGTGCTTTGTAAAGCGATAAAAGCTGTCGCGTCGTGAAGTACCGCTTTACTCTATTAAGGACGCCCAGCTTTTTGGCGGCAGTTTGGGCCTTGTACTCAATGGTGTAAACGATAAAATCAGTTAGAGATCATAGTCGACAACAAATTGGTAAGTAAACCTGCTAACGTAGCTCAGGTATTTAATGAGTTTTTTTTTTCCAATATACCTATTACTACAACTCGCTCTTTTAATTTGTCCCCTTCTAACGCTGAAAACCTTTTACATAATAGTGTGCCTAAGTGTAATCAATTATTTAGTTTTGAGCACGTAACATAGGAGCAGTGGTGGCCGAGTAGGAGCAGTGGTGGTGGCCGAGTAGGAGCAGTGGTGGCCGAGTGGTAAAGGCCCCGACTTACGAATCGTAGGTCGCGGGTTCAAACCCAGCCAGGCGCATTACTTTGTGTAATTCATTTCTTCACCACTGCTCTCATAACGGTGAAGGAAAACATCGTGAGGAAACCGGCATGTCCTAGAACCAAAAATTCGAAGACATGTAACATTCACCAACCCGCACTGGGCCCGCGTGGTGAATTACGGCCCATTCCCTCTCGTAGAGAGGAAGCCTGTGTCCCAACAGTGGGAACGTTAAAAGGCTGATTATGTATGTTTATGAGCACGTAACACCACTTCATGTAGTTAACATTTTTAATACACATAAATCTAAAAACACAGGTGATTATTGGGCACTTCCATTAAACTAGAATAATTTAATAGACATAGTAGCGCCCTATCTTGCTTTTACTTTTAATAAATGCGTCGATTTAGGAACTTTTCCTGATCTCATGAAGAGTAGTAAGGTAATACCTTTATTTAAATCACTACATAGTATAAAACAAAGTCGCTATCCGCCGTCTGTCCCTATGTATGCTTAAATCTTTAAAACTACGCAAGGATTTTGATGCGGTTTTTTTTTAATAGATAGACTGATTCTTAAGGAAGGTTTATATGTATAATACATGCATAATATAGTAGAGAAACACTGATAAATTTAGAGGTTTCTAATGTGATGTCGTAAATAAGCACGTTTTTTTGCGCTTATATTGCAAACGCTGGCTGAACCCTACGAGATAGACCAAAATAATGTAGGTACTACAGTATTGTCCACCTTAAAAAGTTCAACAAAAAAGTCCGCGATGGTATATGTCTATCTCTTAGGGATAACCCACCATAACCATTTTTTATCCTTTACTAAAAAAATGGTTATTTACGAAGTGATTTTAAACAATACAGCATTAATCCTTATCCAATTAAGTACCTTAATTAAATTGTGCATTTATTACCTATAGATCAATATGCTTTTTCATGATTTGCAGCGATCGCACGCGTTTATCGGAGCTCTCTAGCGAGGAAAATATCAATCACTACATAGTATAAAACAAAGTCGCTTTCTCTGTCCCTATATCCCTATGTATCCCTATGTAGACATAGTTATGCTACTAGAAATAGGGATCAATTAGTTCAACCAGGTTTCAGACTAGCTAAAGTAGCCACATCTTTCATGGGGTATTGTTTAAAATCTATAATATAAAAATGAATCGCAAAATGTGTTGGTAAGCGCATAACTCAACAACGCGTGGACCAATTTGGCCAATTCTTTATTTTAAATGTTCGTTGAAGTTCAAGGATGGTTTTTACGTCAAGAAAAAATCGAATAATTAAAAAAAAACCCCTAAAAACACCCTTTTTCTTTTTCCCATACAAACATTTTCTAACTAAAACGTAGAGTCAATTTGAGCTTTATTGCTTTTATATAAAGTTCATATTAAATTACAAGCACTCACTGTTGTTTAAACAATGTAGGTATGTTCATAAAACATGTTGAAGCATTTTTGTGGCTGGAATTGTGATTGAAGACTTACAAAGTACCAGGATACCATAATTATTTAACATCAAGCTATGATCCTTAAGTTCATCTTTCTCTTTCTATAATATAAAAATGAATCGCAAAATGTGTTGGTAAGCGCATAACTCAACAACGCGTGGACCAATTTGGCCAATTCTTTATTTTAAATGTTCGTTGAAGTTCAAGGATGGTTTTTACGTCAAGAAAAAATCGAATAATTAAAAAAAAACCCCTAAAAACACCCTTTTTCTTTTTCCCATACAAACATTTTCTAACTAAAACGTAGAGTCAATTTGAGCTTTATTGCTTTTATATAAAGTTCATATTAAATTACAAGCACTCACTGTTGTTTAAACAATGTAGGTATGTTCATAAAACATGTTGAAGCATTTTTGTGGCTGGAATTGTGATTGAAGACTTACAAAGTACCAGGATACCATAATTATTTAACATCAAGCTATGATCCTTAAGTTCATTCGTTAAAAATGGTATAGTTTCCGGCTAAAATTGCATGGGCTAAAGATTTAAAAGTTTTAGAAGACCAGAAATAAGAATGTCGGAGTATTTCAGGGGCTGAAAATTTGAGAAGTAAGGATTCACGTGTACCAGCAGACCATAAACATGTCGAAGCATTTCTGGAGCTGGAATTGTGATTGAAGACTTACAAAGTACCAGGATACCAGAACCATAATTATTTAACATCAAGCTATGATCCTTAGGAGACGAAAGAAAGAACACTGAGCCAGAAAGAATAAATGGCACTGGCATAGGATATACTTATATAGGACATTTTATCCCGTTTCCGTGGGACGTGATCAGTCTAGCCGTTCATTTGTTAAAAATGGTATAGTTTCCGGGGCTAAAATTGCATGCGCTAAAGATTTAAAAGTTCTAGAAGACCAGAAAGAAGAATGTCGGAGAATTTCAGGCGCTGAAAATTTGAGAATTAAGGATTCACGTGTACCAGCAGACCATAAACATGTCGAAGCATTTCTGGAGCTGGAATTGTGATTGAAGACTTACAAAGTACCAGGATACCAGAACCATAATTATTTAACATCAAGCTATGATCCTTAGGAGACGAAAGAAAGGCAGCAGGCGCAGGCATAGGATATATTTATATAGGACATTTTATCCCGTTTCCGTGGGACGTGATCAGTCTAGCCGTTCATTTGTTAAAAATGGTATACTTAGTTTGAAGTCCGCGACACACTATACCTATCTATGTCGAGTGAGGCACAACAACCATTTTTTTTAATATTTTTGTCATGAATTTTTTTGGACTACATTTAAACGCATTTATTTTACTCATGCTATTAATCCTTATCAAAATAAAATATTTTATCACTAAGTACATTTTATGTATTTGGTCTTTGAATGATTAAAATTGGACGTTTGGTTTTGAAGTTATGGTGAAATTAAAATATTACGATTTCTGCTGCACGGCCCGTTGCGAAGTGTCTTATATAAATTAGGCCATAGGTATAATCACGCTACAACTAAGAGGAGCGGAGTGTTAATGAAAAATGTGACGCAGACGAAGTTGCGCGGGTCAGCTAGTATTATAATAAAATTCCTCCCCATATATTAGAACTGAATGAAACGAAATTTAAAACTTGTATTAAACGCACATTATGCAGGCAAGCATATTATAAGTTGGGGGATTACATTGAAGATAATAATGCTTGGCTAAATGCCGGTCCTGCTCCACAGCCTCAACCACTTGGATAAACAAGTTAGGATTTTATATTTGGAAGAGATGCTCGCCTTTTTTTATCTCATTTATTTATTCTCTTTATTCTTTTTTTTATATAATAATAGGTTAGTTTGATGATAAATAATTTCTCTTTTTTTTTACTTGTAGTTGCTTGGTTTTTGTAAACCACAGTTTTGTATAATGTAGAAGCATTTTATTTTCAAATATTGTAAATGTGAGTACCATGGAGCCATTTACATGTTATAAGTTATAGTTTACCTTGTGACTTGAACTAAAATGGCAGTTGAGAGCATGTCATGCTCGCTCAAATGTTTCGCTGATGGTGGCGTGTGACTACCAGTACATTTAGGCGTGCCTCAAGGCTCAATACTGGGTCCATTCTTGTTTCTAGTGTACATAAATGACTCACCATTTTTCTCAAAGGGTATCTGTGACGTAGTATTGTTCGCGGATGATACCTCTCTTATCTTTAAAGTAGATAGGAATAGACAAGATTTCAGTAACATAAACTATTATTTATGGTATGGTTATGGATTGGTTTAAGACCAATAATCTAGTTTTAAATGCCAAGAAAACGAAATGTTTAAAGTTTGCTTTACCAAATATTAGAAATCTAGGACCCAATGTCACTTTAAGTGCCGAGGTACTTGAAACTGTGGACTCGGCAGTTTTTTTGGGAATAACTGTTGATTCCAAGCTACAATGGGGCCCACATATATCAAGTTTATCAGGAAGGCTCAGCTCTGCCGCATACGCTGCCAGGAAAGTGAGACAGTATACTGACGTTGAGACAGCTCGGTTAGTATTTTTTAGTTATTTCCATAGCGTTATGTCCTACGGTATTCTATTGTAAGGAAAAGCTGCTGATATACAAAATATCAGCAGCTTTTCCTTATATTAAATAATATTTAATACTGAATCATGCTGTAAAGATTATTTTTATGTAACGGTTGCCGCGCTCGACGCGGGTCGCGGCGGTAGGGTATAAAAAGGCGGGAGGTCCGTGGCTGGGGGCCTTAAATTCATTTGAGGCCACCACAGGATTGCCCGGTTAAGCAGTAACCAGCCTTAGTGTGCTGAACTGCGAGTGGTCACATTAAACAAAAACGCGCGAGCGTCATTCAATATTTGGCTGTTGACAGAGCGTTCGACCTTATTGAGAGACAATGATTGATAGGTATTAACAAACCGTGCTTAGCAGCAGCGCGACTTTGTCTTTAAATAGTTTATTTGAATTTATTTTGTTGTTATTTTATAAAATAGGTACTTATTAGTTATTTTGGTAGTGTTTAAATATTCGTTCAAATTATTAATAGTTTCAATTTTATTTCTTTTTAGGTGAAGTAGTAGTAGAGTAGGAGCATAGATTTTTAGATACCGATAGGTTAGTTTTGGCTAATTTATGTTCTGTTTTTTTAGTGTACTTTTATTAATTAGTAGTAATTTTATTAATTAGTTATACGCAGTTATAGGTATTTATTTTTAAGTGAAGTAGGTATATGTTATTATAATATAATTTTACACAGGCATTTCAGCTTTACTTTCATTTCTTTTTTTGTTGTAAGTTGTAGGTACCTACATATTTCACACACACATAGTGATCTATCAATGAACAGCTCAAACCACTGAACGGATCGGGCTGAAATTCGGCATGCAGGGAGATGTTATGACGTAGGCATCCGCTAAGAAAGGATTTTGATTAATTCTACCCCCAAGGGGATAAAATAGGGGATGAACGTTTGTATGAAACTTTGTCAATTTTAAACCGATCGGACTGAGATTTTCAAAATCGGGGGTAAAGTAACTATTCCACGCGGACGAAGTCGCGGGCGGAAGCTAGTGAGTTCATATAATATTGTTTTTTAGTTTTGACGACTATGTAGGACAATCTCTTTTTACTTTATTGACTCAATCTACTTTTTACAATGTTTTATCGTGAAATGATTTATGATTTTTTTGTTGATAATTTTTTTTCTACCTTTGTCATTAATGACTGTTCATACTATTGTACCTATAAATTCAAGTTCTTAAAACGCAATAGAAAGATGTGTTGCTGGGAAGTTTGTTGCGCCACTTATTCTTCCCAGCTAAAACACTAGGACGAGATGACGGGTGGGCGTTTTGGGGGACTGTCTTTATGTAAAATTTGACGTTCAAAATGTGCTGTCTCTCAGCCTAGTTTGAATAAATGACTTTTGATTTTGATTTAGTGGCGCCGAAGTTAAGACTGGATGCCAACTCCAAGCCTAAGAGCTCGAGCCGATCAGTTACAGGAACAGATGTACCCCGAAAAGTAGGAGTTAGAATCATCACCCCAATGGGAGACAATACTTAAGGTCTCTTTAGATTTTATTTATTTATTCATGAACAATTCACATTGTGTTTGAATTATGTAGTACATTAATAAATTAATTACAACTAACAATAATACATTACGGGTTTGTACAGTAATAACACCAACATATACATAATATAATTAAAAATAAAACAGTCAATAACATACCTAACCTATGATAAAGTACTAAGTATGTCAAAAGATTGTAAAGTCAATTATGTCAATTATATGAAAAAGTTAATTTTGAATTAATGAAAATGATTTGATGTCCCATGATAACAAATTTGTCGTCAAATTTGTCCGCTCTACCATGGCCTCTCTCATGGAACGAACTTCATCCCCGCTGGTTTTTGCGCTGGACAAGTATCTCTCTGAAAACGTACTGTCATCTGCGTATCCAACAATACCAAGCTGAAGTAGGTCATTGATGTGCAGCAGGAAAAGAGTTGCAGAAAGAACATACCCCTGAAGAACTCCGGCATCAATAGCCATGAGATCAGAGGAGCAGCCATCAACGACAACTCGGATCGATCGTTCACTGAGGAAGTCTAATATTCAGCTACTAAAATCTGCTGGGATGCCATAAGCAGGAAGCTTGGTGAGAAGACTTGCATCCAGTCCCTGTCAAAGGGTTTCGAGATATCAAGCGATACAGCAAGTGCTTCGCCCCAGCAGTGCGTGACATACACAAGAAGATCGCCAGTTGACCTTCCCCGGCGAAAGCCATTTTGACGGTCACTGAGATCATAGTCTTCAAGGTAGGTCAGCAACTTACTATTCAGCACCCTTTCCATAACCTTACACAGAATGGAGGTAATGGCGATTGGACGGTCATGAGCAGGGTCTGCACGGTCACCTTTTTTGGGCACAGGTTGTACATCTTCCAGGATTTTGGTACCGTTCTTTTTTTGAGAGAGAGGCGAAACAACCGTTTCAACACAGGAGACAGTTTTGGCGCACACTGCCTTAACACTCTCGCTGTAATGCCGTCAGGCCCGCTGGCCTTGTTCACGTCTAGACTAGACTGCACAGTACTCTTCGGACCTCTTTAATATGAATTGCAATATTCTCCGGCATCGAAGAATCACAACGAGGTATTGCTTTCTCAATTTGCAGAGTGAGCCAGCGACCCATCAGGTTTCAACATCGGAAGTAAAGTGGGACGACAGAAATTCGTTTCAACCGTTTTCGCCAGGGACCAGAACTGTTTACCCGGAGGGTACGATGCTAGTTTGGCCCCGATACGTCCAGCATGGTCAAAACGTGACCTACGTAGAACCCGCTTGCAGAGATGGCGGCAGAATTAATTATTATTAATATAAATTATTAATTGTTTGACGGGCCTGTTGGTCTAGTGGTTAGCGGCCCCGACTGCTAAGCCGGAAGCCGTAGGTTCGATTCCCACCCAGGGCAAACTTTGTGTGATGAGCATGATTGTTTGTTCTGTGTCTGGGTGTGATTTATCTATAATACTAGCTTCTGCCCGCGACTTCGTTCTCGTGGAATAGTTACTTTACCCCCGATTTTGAAACTCTCAGCCCGATCGGTTTAAAATTGACAAAGTTTCATACAAACGATCATCCCCTATTTTATCCCCTTGGGGTAGAATCAATCAAAATCCTTTCTTAGCGGATGCCTACGTCCTAACATCTACCTGGATGCCAAATTTACTTTGTAACATCTATACCTACCACATTTTATGCAAATAAATGATTATGAAAAATTTCAGCCCGATCCGTTCAGTGGTTTGGGCTGTGCATTGATAGATCACTGTGTGTGTGTGAAATATGTACAACTTACAATAAAAAAAGAAATGAAAGTAAAGCTGAAATGCCTGTGCAAAATTATATTATAATTACCTATACCTACTCCACTTAAAAATAAATACCTATAACTAACTAATTAATAAAATAACTACTAATTAATGAAAGAAACATAAATTAGCCAAAACTAACCTATCGGTATCTAAAAATCTATGCTCCTACTTCTACTATACTACTCACCTAAAAAGAAATAAAATTGAAACTATTAATAATTTGTAATTTGAACGAATATTTGAACACTACCAAAATAACTAATAAGTACCTATTTTATAAAATAACAACAAAATAAATTCAAATAAACTATTTAAAGACTAAAAGTCGCGCTGATAAGCACGGTTTGTTAATACCTATCAATCATTGTCTGTCAATAAGGTCGAACGCTCTGAATCAACAGCCAAATATTGAATGACGCTCGCGAGTTTTTGTTTAATGTGACCACTCGCAGTCCAGCACACTAAAGCTGGTTACTGCTTAACCGGGCAATCCTGTGGTGGCCTCAAATGAATTTAAGGCCCCCAGCCACGGACCTCCCGCCTTTTTACACCCTACAGCCGCGACCCGCGTCGAGCGCGGCAACCGTTACACAAAAATAATCCTTACAGCATGATTCAGTACTAAAGCGCACGGCGCGATGGCTTATTATTGTATTCATGTATAAGTTTGGTGTTTCTATACCGATTTCTATGATTCATTTTTTATTGAATAGGTAATAATGTTAACTTTCTTGAATTTGGGATGTGTGAGAGTATTATAAACGTAAGAGTAAACAAATATAATCAGAAAGCTCCGAACTGTTAAGCTATCGGGAGTTACACGTGTTATTGTCAGTCAACCATAAAAGATAGACATATGCTGTTGTGGGATATTTTTTAGGTAATTTTATGTAAAACATTTCCGTCATACATAATTTCTATGTAACTTTAACCATTAAGGCTACACACGCGACGGAAGCTTAAAAATGGAGTAACTTCTCCCGTTTTCCCAACATTTCCCTTCACTGCTCTGCTCCTATTGATTGTGGCGTGATGAAAAGTATACTATAACCTGCCCAGGAGTATGAAGAATAATTGCACCAAGTTTCTTTAAAATCCATCGAGTAGTTTTTGTTTCTATAAAGAACATACAGACAGACAGACATACAGACAGACAGACAGAAAGACAGACAGACAAAAATTTTACTGATTGCATTTTTGGCACTAGTATCGATCACTAATCACCCCCTGATAGTTATTTTGAAAATATATTCCCTGTACAGAATTCACCTCTCTACAGATTTATTATAAGTATAGATTTACATATATATTTTATAGATTCGACGCTATTACAAATTTCAACATTAATGTGTGCTTGAAAAGCTGTGAAACCACCTTGTGATGGTGACTTTCGCCGGTATTGCGGATACCCATTTTCCCCAGCCATAGTTAGTTCTTTCACTTTCAGTGCTCTGGGGTATTTTTTTGAGCATTGACCATCTTTCATGCACGGTGATTCCCTGTTTAAGACGCCACAATCCGCCACATGGCCCGTGAACCATATGTGTTTTTACTATGTCATGCAAAATCGGATCTGCATTATAGTCCGACACCTTACGAAACCCAATTTGCCTATTTTTTTTTTTTTTGGAATGGACCACTCGCAGTTCAGCACACTAAGGCTGGTTACTGCTTAACGGGACAATCCTGTGGTGGCCTCAAATGAATTTAAGGCCCCCAGTAGGCGTGTGTAACTCTTTGCGGAACCGACTCACTGATCCGGATCACTGAAGTGATTCAAAAGATTGGTTCACTAGCAACGTTTCAAACGCATCATTTGGATCTGGAACATTTCGCGCGACACGTCGCTCGCGAGGCGACTGAGCCACGAGCGAAAGAGACAAATTGAGACGAGAAGTAACTTAACTATTGACTCGCGTCGTATGAGAAGTGTATCATTCAATTCGTACGGATTTTCGCTGTCAGTATTCATGGACGTAAAAATGACCACTAAGGCGCTTATGTATCAAACACTATACGGTCGTTTTTTGCATGCAATGTGTGTATTAACAAGTTATCATTTTACGTTGATGCGACACTTGTCATAATTATTGTTTATGTTCGTTCGCGCTTGTTTACGAAAACTTATTGAGTTCCAATTGAGTTCTGTTTAGAATTTCTTTGCGTAGTGATGATTATTGTAATAAACGCCCGCGACGTAACTTTGTGTATTCGAAACATTCTGTAGGTAATTGAATCTTTTGAGTCAACGATCCAAATGAGCCAAATGAAACATATCAGTGTTCCGGAACATTTCAGTGTTCCAGATACAAATGTTCCAATCGCAAAAATGATACACTTTGCCCGCCTCTAGCCCCCAGCCAGGGCAACCCAATTTGCCTAGTAAACACGGTGGACGTCATTCTCGCGCGGAAAATCTTAACACCGCGATTCAGAAAATGACGTCATTTGCACAACGCCATCTATCGGATTTGGATTTCAACTATCAACATTAGTCCTATTTTTAGTCTTAAGATGTCGTTGCAAGTACTATACTATCTATATCTATACTTATAATAAATCTGTAGAGAGGTCAATTCTGTACAAGGAATATATTTTCAAAATAACTATCAGGGGGTGATCAGTGATCGATACTGGTGCCAAAAATGCAATCTGTAAAATTTTTGTCTGTCTGTCTGTCTGTCTGTATGTTCTTTATAGAAACAAAAACTACTCGACCGATTTTAACGAAACTTGGTGCAATTATTCTTCATACTCCTGGGCAGGTTATAGTATACTTTTCATCACGCTACAATCAATAGGAGCAGAGCAGTGAAGGAAAATGTTGGGAAATCGGGAGAAGTTACTCCATTTTTTAAGCTTCCGTCGCGTTTGTAGCCTTAATGGTTAAAGTTACATAGAAATCATGTATTACGGAAATGTTTTACATAAAATTATCTAAAAAATATCCCGCAACAGCATATGACTATCTTTTATGGTTGACTCACAATAACACGTGTAACTCCCGATAGCTTAGCAGTTCGGAGCTTTCTGATTATATTTGTTTACTCTAACGTTTATAATACTCTCACTCATCCCTAATTAAAAAAAGTTAATTCATTATTACCTATTCAATAAAAAAAGAATCATAGAAATCGGCATAGAAAACTTATACATGAATACATTAATAAGCCATCGCGCCGTCGCGCTTTAAAACTGAATCATGCTGTAAGATGTTATTGTGATTATTTTTGTGTAACTTTTGAACATTACCAAAATCACATTACCAAAATTACCAAACATTACCAAAATAACTAATAAGTACCTACCTATTTTATAAAATAGCAAATTTTATAAAATAGGTAGGTACTTATTAGTTATTTTGGTAATGTTTAAATATTCGTTCAAATTACAAATTATTAATAGTTTCAATTTTATTTCTTTTTAGGTGAAGTAGTAGTAGAAGTAGGAGCATAGATTTTTAGATACCAATAGGTTAGTTTTGGCTAATTTATGTCCTGTTTTTTTAGTATTAAGTAGGTAAAAGCGTAGATACTTTTATTAATTAATAGTTATTTTATTAATTAGTTATACGTAGTTATAGGTATTTATTTTTAAGTGAAGTAGGTATAGGTTATTATAATATAATTTTGCACAGGCATTTAAGCTTTACTTTCATTTCTTTTTTGTTATAAGTTGTACATATTTCACACACACATAGTGATCTATCAATGCACAGCCAAAACCACTGAACGGATCGGGCTGATATTTGGCATGCAGGTATATGTTATGACGTAGGCATCCGATAAGAAAGGATTTTGATTAATTCTATCCCCAAGGGGATAAAATAGGGGATGAACGTTTGTATGAAACTTTGTCAATTTTAAACCGATCGGGCTGAGAGTTTCAAAATCGGGGGTAAAGTAACTATTCCACGCGGACGAAGTCGCTGGCAGAAGCTAGTAACGTAATATTTTACTTCTTGAACTCACTAAATTAATCATATCTTTTGATAGAGTGAACCGATTTCGATGAAACAAAAACTAAGTTAAACCTCAAGTTGCGTATAATTTTTGTATATAAACATTGTCAGCATTGAATTCGTAGATTTTACGTGATGTGCGCACAAACAAACAGACAAACAGACAAACGGACAAACAGACAAAAATTTCAAAAATGATGGAAATGGGTTCTGTTACTTATCTTTTCACACGCTGGCTATTTTTTGTTTCAATTTCTTTAATGTACAAAAATGACTTTTCTACAGATTTATTAATATGTGTATAGATGTATAGATGTATGTATTTATTAATTATACTAGCTTCTGCCCGCGACTTCGTTCGCGTGGAATAGTTACTTTACCCCCGATTTTGAAACTCTCAGCCCGATCGGTTTAAAATTGACAAAGTTTCATACAAACGATCATCCCCTATTTTATCTCCTTGGGGTAGAATTAATCAAAATCCTTTCTTAGCGGATGCCTACGTCATAACATCTACCTGGATGCCAAATTTACTTTGTAACATCTGTACCTACCACATTTTATGCAAATAAATGATTATGAAAAATTTCAGCCCGATCCGTTCAGTGGTTTGGGCTGTGCATTGATAGATCACTGTGTGTGTGTGAAATATGTACAACTTACAATAAAAAAAGAAATGAAAGTAAAGCTGAAATGCCTGTGCAAAATTATATTATAATTACCTATACCTACTCCACTTAAAAATAAATACCTATAACTAACTAATTAATAAAATAACTACTAATTAATGAAAGAAACATAAATTAGCCAAAACTAACCTATCGGTATCTAAAAATCTATGCTCCTACTTCTACTATACTACTCACCTAAAAAGAAATAAAATTGAAACTATTAATAATTTGTAATTTGAACGAATATTTGAACACTACCAAAATAACTAATAAGTACCTATTTTATAAAATAACAACAAAATAAATTCAAATAAACTATTTAAAGACTAAAAGTCGCGCTGATAAGCACGGTTTGTTAATACCTATCAATCATTGTCTGTCAATAAGGTCGAACGCTCTGAATCAACAGCCAAATATTGAATGACGCTCGCGAGTTTTTGTTTAATGTGACCACTCGCAGTCCAGCACACTAAAGCTGGTTACTGCTTAACCGGGCAATCCTGTGGTGGCCTCAAATGAATTTAAGGCCCCCAGCCACGGACCTCCCGCCTTTTTACACCCTACAGCCGCGACCCGCGTCGAGCGCGGCAACCGTTACACAAAAATAATCCTTACAGCATGATTCAGTACTAAAGCGCACGGCGCGATGGCTTATTATTGTATTCATGTATAAGTTTGGTGTTTCTATACCGATTTCTATGATTCATTTTTTATTGAATAGGTAATAATGTTAACTTTCTTGAATTTGGGATGTGTGAGAGTATTATAAACGTAAGAGTAAACAAATATAATCAGAAAGCTCCGAACTGTTAAGCTATCGGGAGTTACACGTGTTATTGTCAGTCAACCATAAAAGATAGACATATGCTGTTGTGGGATATTTTTTAGGTAATTTTATGTAAAACATTTCCGTCATACATAATTTCTATGTAACTTTAACCATTAAGGCTACACACGCGACGGAAGCTTAAAAATGGAGTAACTTCTCCCGTTTTCCCAACATTTCCCTTCACTGCTCTGCTCCTATTGATTGTGGCGTGATGAAAAGTATACTATAACCTGCCCAGGAGTATGAAAAATAATTGCACCAAGTTTCTTTAAAATCCATCGAGTAGTTTTTGTTTCTATAAAGAACATACAGACAGACAGACATACAGACAGACAGACAGAAAGACAGACAGACAAAAATTTTACTGATTGCATTTTTGGCACTAGTATCGATCACTAATCACCCCCTGATAGTTATTTTGAAAATATATTCCCTGTACAGAATTCACCTCTCTACAGATTTATTATAAGTATAGATTTACATATATATTTTATAGATTCGACGCTATTACAAATTTCAACATTAATGTGTGCTTGAAAAGCTGTGAAACCACCTTGTGATGGTGACTTTCGCCGGTATTGCGGATACCCATTTTCCCCAGCCATAGTTAGTTCTTTCACTTTCAGTGCTCTGGGGTATTTTTTTGAGCATTGACCATCTTTCATGCACGGTGATTCCCTGTTTAAGACGCCACAATCCGCCACATGGCCCGTGAACCATATGTGTTTTTACTATGTCATGCAAAATCGGATCTGCATTATAGTCCGACACCTTACGAAACCCAATTTGCCTATTTTTTTTTTTTTTGGAATGGACCACTCGCAGTTCAGCACACTAAGGCTGGTTACTGCTTAACGGGACAATCCTGTGGTGGCCTCAAATGAATTTAAGGCCCCCAGTAGGCGTGTGTAACTCTTTGCGGAACCGACTCACTGATCCGGATCACTGAAGTGATTCAAAAGATTGGTTCACTAGCAACGTTTCAAACGCATCATTTGGATCTGGAACATTTCGCGCGACACGTCGCTCGCGAGGCGACTGAGCCACGAGCGAAAGAGACAAATTGAGACGAGAAGTAACTTAACTATTGACTCGCGTCGTATGAGAAGTGTATCATTCAATTCGTACGGATTTTCGCTGTCAGTATTCATGGACGTAAAAATGACCACTAAGGCGCTTATGTATCAAACACTATACGGTCGTTTTTTGCATGCAATGTGTGTATTAACAAGTTATCATTTTACGTTGATGCGACACTTGTCATAATTATTGTTTATGTTCGTTCGCGCTTGTTTACGAAAACTTATTGAGTTCCAATTGAGTTCTGTTTAGAATTTCTTTGCGTAGTGATGATTATTGTAATAAACGCCCGCGACGTAACTTTGTGTATTCGAAACATTCTGTAGGTAATTGAATCTTTTGAGTCAATGATCCAAATGAGCCAAATGAAACATATCAGTGTTCCGGAACATTTCAGTGTTCCAGATACAAATGTTCCAATCGCAAAAATGATACACTTTGCCCGCCTCTAGCCCCCAGCCAGGGCAACCCAATTTGCCTAGTAAACACGGTGGACGTCATTCTCGCGCGGAAAATCTTAACACCGCGATTCAGAAAATGACGTCATTTGCACAACGCCATCTATCGGATTTGGATTTCAACTATCAACATTAGTCCTATTTTTAGTCTTAAGATGTCGTTGCAAGTACTATACTATCTATATCTATACTTATAATAAATCTGTAGAGAGGTCAATTCTGTACAAGGAATATATTTTCAAAATAACTATCAGGGGGTGATCAGTGATCGATACTGGTGCCAAAAATGCAATCTGTAAAATTTTTGTCTGTCTGTCTGTCTGTCTGTATGTTCTTTATAGAAACAAAAACTACTCGACCGATTTTAACGAAACTTGGTGCAATTATTCTTCATACTCCTGGGCAGGTTATAGTATACTTTTCATCACGCTACAATCAATAGGAGCAGAGCAGTGAAGGAAAATGTTGGGAAATCGGGAGAAGTTACTCCATTTTTTAAGCTTCCGTCGCGTTTGTAGCCTTAATGGTTAAAGTTACATAGAAATCATGTATTACGGAAATGTTTTACATAAAATTATCTAAAAAATATCCCGCAACAGCATATGACTATCTTTTATGGTTGACTCACAATAACACGTGTAACTCCCGATAGCTTAGCAGTTCGGAGCTTTCTGATTATATTTGTTTACTCTAACGTTTATAATACTCTCACTCATCCCTAATTAAAAAAAGTTAATTCATTATTACCTATTCAATAAAAAAAGAATCATAGAAATCGGCATAGAAAACTTATACATGAATACATTAATAAGCCATCGCGCCGTCGCGCTTTAAAACTGAATCATGCTGTAAGATGTTATTGTGATTATTTTTGTGTAACTTTGAACATTACCAAAATCACATTACCAAAATTACCAAACATTACCAAAATAACTAATAAGTACCTACCTATTTTATAAAATAGCAAATTTTATAAAATAGGTAGGTACTTATTAGTTATTTTGGTAATGTTTAAATATTCGTTCAAATTACAAATTATTAATAGTTTCAATTTTATTTCTTTTTAGGTGAAGTAGTAGTAGAAGTAGGAGCATAGATTTTTAGATACCAATAGGTTAGTTTTGGCTAATTTATGTCCTGTTTTTTTAGTATTAAGTAGGTAAAAGCGTAGATACTTTTATTAATTAATAGTTATTTTATTAATTAGTTATACGTAGTTATAGGTATTTATTTTTAAGTGAAGTAGGTATAGGTTATTATAATATAATTTTGCACAGGCATTTAAGCTTTACTTTCATTTCTTTTTTGTTATAAGTTGTACATATTTCACACACACATAGTGATCTATCAATGCACAGCCAAAACCACTGAACGGATCGGGCTGATATTTGGCATGCAGGTATATGTTATGACGTAGGCATCCGATAAGAAAGGATTTTGATTAATTCTATCCCCAAGGGGATAAAATAGGGGATGAACGTTTGTATGAAACTTTGTCAATTTTAAACCGATCGGGCTGAGAGTTTCAAAATCGGGGGTAAAGTAACTATTCCACGCGGACGAAGTCGCTGGCAGAAGCTAGTAACGTAATATTTTACTTCTTGAACTCACTAAATTAATCATATCTTTTGATAGAGTGAACCGATTTCGATGAAACAAAAACTAAGTTAAACCTCAAGTTGCGTATAATTTTTGTATATAAACATTGTCAGCATTGAATTCGTAGATTTTACGTGATGTGCGCACAAACAAACAGACAAACAGACAAACGGACAAACAGACAAAAATTTCAAAAATGATGGAAATGGGTTCTGTTACTTATCTTTTCACACGCTGGCTATTTTTTGTTTCAATTTCTTTAATGTACAAAAATGACTTTTCTACAGATTTATTAATATGTGTATAGATGTATAGATGTATGTATTTATTAATTATACTAGCTTCTGCCCGCGACTTCGTTCGCGTGGAATAGTTACTTTACCCCCGATTTTGAAACTCTCAGCCCGATCGGTTTAAAATTGACAAAGTTTCATACAAACGATCATCCCCTATTTTATCTCCTTGGGGTAGAATTAATCAAAATCCTTTCTTAGCGGATGCCTACGTCATAACATCTACCTGGATGCCAAATTTACTTTGTAACATCTGTACCTACCACATTTTATGCAAATAAATGATTATGAAAAATTTCAGCCGGATCCGTTCAGTGGTTTGGGCTGTGCATTGATAGATCACTGTGTGTGTGTGTGAAATATGTACAACTTACAATAAAAAAAGAAATGAAAGTAAAGCGGAAATGCCTGTGCAAAATTATATTATAATTACCTATACCTACTCCACTTAAAAATAAATACCTATAACTAACTAATTAATAAAATAACTACTAATTAATGAAAGAAACATAAATTAGCCAAAACTAACCTATCGGTATCTAAAAATCTATGCTCCTACTTCTACTACTACTCACCTAAAAAGAAATAAAATTGAAACTATTAATAATTTGTAATTTGAACGAATATTTAAACACTACCAAAATAACTAATAAGTACCTATTTTATAAAATAACAACAAAATAAATTCAAATAAACTGTTTAAAGACTAAAAGTCGCGCTGATAAGCACGGTTTGTTAATACCTATCAATCATTGTCTGTCAATAAGGTCGAACGCCCTGAATCAACAGCCAAATATTGAATGACGCTCGCGCGTTTTTGTTTAATGTGACCACTCGCAGTCCAGCACACTAAGGCTGGTTACTGCTTAACCGGGCAATCCTGTGGTGGCCTCAAATGAATTTAAGGCCCCCAGCCACGGACCTCCCGCCTTTTTACACCCTACAGCCGCGACCCGTGTCGAGCGCGGCAACCGTTACACAAAAATAATCCTTACAGCATGATTCAGTACTAAAGCGCACGGCGCGATGGCTTATTATTGTATTCATGTATAAGTTTGGTGTTTCTATACCGATTTCTATGATTCTTTTTTTATTGAATAGGTAATAATGTTAACTTTCTTGAATTAGGGATGTGTGAGAGTATTATAAACGTAAGAGTAAACAAATATAATCAGAAAGCTCCGAACTGTTAAGCTATCGGGAGTTACACGTGTTATTGTGAGTCAACCATAAAAGATAGACATATGCTGTTGTGGGATATTTTTTAGGTAATTTTATGTAAAACATTTCCGTCATACATAATTTCTATGTAACTTTAACCATTAAGGCTACACACGCGACGGAAGCTTAAAAAATGGAGTAACTTCTCCCGTTTTCCCAACATTTCCCTTCACTGCTCTGCTCCTATTGATTGTAGCGTGATGAAAAGTATACTATAACCTGCCCAGGAGTATGAAGAATAATTGCACCAAGTCTCTTTAAAATCCGTCGAGTAGTTTTTGTTTCTATAAAGAACATACAGACAGATAAACAGACAGACAGACAAAAATTTTACTGATTGCATTTTTGGCACCAGTATCGATCACTAATCACCCCCTGATAGTTATTTTGAAAATATATTCCCTGTACAGAATTCACCTCTCTACAGATTTATTATAAGTATAGATAGATAGAAGATAGATTTACATATATATTTTATAGATTCGACGCTATTACAAATTTCAACATTAATGTGTGTTGTGTGCTTGAAAAGCTGTGAAACCACCTTGTGATGGTGACCTTCGCCGGTATTGCGGATACCCATTTTCCCCAGCCATAGTTAGTTCTTTCACTTTCAGTGCTCTGGGGTATTTTTTTGAGCATTGACCATCTTCCATGCACGGTGATTCCCTGTTTAAGACGCCACATGGCCCGTGAACCATATGTATTTTTACTATGTCATGCAAAATCGGATCTGCATTATAGTCCGACACCTAACGAAACCTACACACAACAATTTGCCTATTTTTATTTTTTGGAATGGACCACTCGCATTTCATCACACTAAGGCTGGTTACTGCTTAACCGGACAATCCTGTGGTGGCCTCAAATGAATTTAAGGCCCCCAGCCAGGGCAACCCATTCTCGCGCGGAAAATCTTAACACCGCGATTCAGAAAATGACGTCATTTGCACAACGCCATCTATCGGATTTGGATTTCAACTATCAACATTAGTTCTATTTTTAGTCTTAAGATGTCGTTGCAAGTACTATACTGAATTGCGTAATAACGTAATATTTTACTTCTTGAACTCACTAAATTAATCATATCTTTTGATAGAGTGAACCGATTTCGATGAAACAAAAACTAAGTTAAACCTCAAGTCGCGTATAATTTTTGTATATAAACATTGTCAGCATTGAATTCGTAGATTTTACGTGATGTGCGCACAAACAAACAGACAAACCGACAAACAGACAAAAATTTCAAAAATGATGGAAATGGGTTCTGTTACTTATCTTTTCACACGCTAGCTATTTTTTGTTTCAATTTCTTCAATGTACAAAAATGACTGTTCTACAGATTTATTATATGTATATAGATATAGATAAGTATGTATATCAGTTGTCTGGTTACCATAACACAAGCTCTGCTTAGCTTGGGATCAGATAGCCGTGTGTGAGTTGTCCCAAGATATTTATTTAATTAAATGTTCTTTTCCTGTGACTTTTTGGTCACGGGCCTTGACCCAGGTATGGTAGGCAGTTTCTTTTCGGGCCTCAGCGTGGGCGCATTCTGTATTTACCAAGGTCGGGATTTGTGACCAAGCGGAATGTCGGAGAAATGGAATAAAATATTCCATCCCCTGCCGAATCACGTCCGCAATCACGTTAGCACAGCACGAAGGGTCACCCGAAGAATAGCACACTTGCAGCCATGGATAAGACGCAAAAAAGTGCCGCATGTCATCCCAATCTGCTGACCCGTATCTCCATACTCGCCTCGTGCTTCTAGGGCTCTCATCTGGAGGAGAGCAGGTAGATACGGATTTCACCCGTCAGT
The DNA here is from genome assembly GCA_905332915.2 of Hecatera dysodea. Taxonomy (NCBI): domain Eukaryota; kingdom Metazoa; phylum Arthropoda; class Insecta; order Lepidoptera; family Noctuidae; genus Hecatera; species Hecatera dysodea. The sequence goes on from HG995292.1 coordinate 10,232,947, forward strand.
GGTCAGACGTTCCCAGCGGAGCTGAGACAGTAACCGAATGACTGTCTGGATCAGTCGTCAGCAGAAGGTCCAAGCAATTGGGTGTATGGCCGTCAACATCCGGTATCCGCGTTGCCACAATCACCACCTGGGTTAGATCTAGCGTTAAAGCAAACTTGCGCGCCTCTAACCCGGCATGGTCAGTTTTCTGGAACGGGAACAACCACTCTTTATGGTGGGCGTTGAGGTCCCCCAGAAAAATGAGCTTCGCTGTTAGATACCGTTGCTGGGCTGCGTCAGCCGATTCCATGAGGAAGTTAGCTCCCTAGAACGTGTGTTCAAGGGAGTACCCCGGGTAGTTGAGGTACGCCACGTCCGACGGGGTTGTTATATTCGTCTCCGTTAGGAAAAACAGGTACGGCTTCTCGGTCTCTAGGTGATGATGGACCGGATCGAGATTGGAGTGCAACCCCCTAATGTTAGTAAGGTGCACTTAAAGTGGGAGGAATTGCAGTCGTTGTTTAAACCTTATTCTTCCTTTTAAATTTGGTCATGATTATGAGTGGTTGGGGAAAAAAGTTGAACTGACGAGGCGCTGCTCAGTGAACCAAGTGGAACTCAAACGCTATTCCTTATGGGTGACTGATCTGGAGACTGCGGGGACGCCCGTGTTTCTTTTATAGATGTATCGAAAACGTGGTACCTACGGTTTTATGGAGGTAAGGTCATGCGTGAAGCAACACTGTATCACTACAGTACCTACCTACATACAAACGTTTTTTGAGGAAAGCAAAGTTGCCGGAAGTTCTTCATCTTGAGTAAGTTCAACACCCTGAGCTGAAGGATCCAGCATATACCTACGCTGAATTGGTCTAATGGACATTTTGCCCCTATCAGTGGCTGATGTCAGAATTTGCTGTTTGCCTTCTTCGAAAACGTATCTTAGCCAGTATATCTTTAAACGTAATGTATAGGTACCTACTTTGTGGATATCAAACTGATCTCCCTCCAAGTTAAATGTGCTTTCAGTAATAGTTTCGAGAATACTTATACATTCATCGGTCCTCCTCCAGAAATCGTCATTTAAAATTAGATTTTTATTATCCCTTGCAATCAGCACATCCTCACTAACAGCCATTATTTTCAAGGCTATCTTGTTTGTTTTTTTAACAAAATAACGTGACTTTCCCATCTAGTAACACAAGGTAATTTTAATGTTCGTGTAGAATCCTGGTTTTGACTCAATTTTGCAGTAGAAACTTAAGTCGTTGGCTCTTTTTAACAGTTTTTATATATGCAGGTTGCAGTTTTGATATCAAAAAGTTTTATTATTTCTTCATTTCTTAGGTTACTCCAGCCGTCACACTGAAGATGCAAGTAATTGCAAGCGTTTAATTCTACATTTAACTCTAGACGCATCACTTTATACACTTTTTCTAAGTATTTCGTTGATAGAGCTCTACGTGAAGGCATCTTGAAATTTTGTTGCAATTTTTCGAAAAGTTGTATCCATAATGGATGTTTCACTATCGATAATGGCATCCCCGATACAAATATAGCTTTCGCAAATTGTGTTGTTGTGAGGTCAATCTCATCGGCGTCCTCACTCAAAATGAGTGACGTTAGCAGACGATGAGGGGCTCATGTGAATATCAGTTCTCTCTGGCAGTAGGTACGTGGCCCTTTTTTTTGAACGAGTCATGAGAAAAATGTTGCATTAAAGCAGATGATTCAAACAAAACTACGCGAGTATTATAAATAAATTAGATACATACTTATAATTCTTCTGCAAAATTATAGCCCATCTAATTTCATATTTACTATGTAATCGTAGGAGAGAAAAAGAACAGACTTTGCTATCGGAACCTGTCGCCAAACATTTTAGATAGTGAGACACAATGTTTAGATTATTTACCGTCAGCGTCACTAACAAAGCTACATATACCAAGTTCTCCATCTATTATTTCTGTCCCCACGGGTATAAAAAGAAGGAAAGAATTGAAAGATAACGCAGTTAAGAAGTCTAATTATTCAGAATGTGCTTTATATGGAGAGGGAGAAGATAAAAGAAATGAGCTCTTCGGAAAATTAGTGGCGGAGGAATTTAAGTATTAAGCCATGTGTGCGCCCACAAGCTATGAAGAAGTCTTAAAGTATTTACAGCAACCTAAGGGGTATCATGTAAATCAACTTACAAATGATGAACATGACCACTAACACGCTTTCGCTCGAATCTTCAACGCTAATTACACTCTACAACATAAAATAAGCTATTCAAAAGTTGAAATAACAGATGTGATTTTTGAAATTTCGTTTTTATCTCGTACTAAATATTACCTATATTTTACCCTACCTGTTCTAACTAATGTTGCCTACAAAGAAATGAAATGAATTAAAATCACTTTTAAAACATATTTTTAACATCACTAATTTAATGTCATCAAATCAAATATACACCCAATTTTCTGGGTGTTTATGGGTCCTTGCGGGTGTTTATCGGGTTTTTATCAAAGCACCGGGTTTAAACACGGTGGATTGCCCACCTGTAGTCTGGACGGAATGCACACTTTTCAAAATTTTTGGCAATCGTTATTATTATTAATCAGTTTATTTCAGATTAAAAGACAATCCATACAGTTAAACATTTAGAGAAATAAATTACAGAATTTAAAATACAAATTATTAAAAAAAATTACAATTGTGTTAGTAAAAAACTTATTCTCTATGTTAGTCAGAACCCATCATAATACGCATCCATTTGTTCTGTATGGGGCAATCCACACGAGATACAACCATCTGCAGGATACTGTTGCTACTGCCTCGCACGCGCTGCAACAACGAGGCCACTTTCTTTCGTACAACCGCGTGAAAGCCGTCCGTTCGCGCCTCTGCAAACATTCCGGACAGTATATCTATGTTCCGGACGCACTACAATAGCGAGGCAGCCGCATCAGCATCCTGAAAACGTTGTTGTATTGGACACGCAGAACACTAGCAGCCTGGCGAGTGAAGTTTACCCACAGACTACTCGAGTATAACGATTGACAGTACGCCTTGAAAAGGGTAATTTTCACTCCCCTCGAGCAGCGAGCAAACCTGCGCACAACCATATTCCCTCTGACTGCCAATGCCCTGCGCTCCCTATCTATGTCTGCGTCGTCCTGTAACTCTTCTGTCACAAGGTGCCCCAGATACTTGAAGCTGGTTACCACGCGCAAAGCCGAACCATTAAGCATAATAGGCGGAACATGCACTGGACCGCGCTTTCCACTCTTGAAAACGAGCACTTCGCTCTTGTTCGAGTTATATCTCAATCCATGTTCCGCCGCGTACGCCTCACAGATTGATATAAGATGGATAGTATACAAATTTTGCGAACTACAACCATATTCATAGTTTTCAAAACAATCGCAAGTCCAAGTCATTCGATGCCATTCCGAAAAGAATGGTGTCAAAACTGAAGAGCACAATGTATAAGTTACAACACAACATCACGCCTGTATTCCACAAAGGGTAAAGCATCGATGAACCTCTAGTGCACCCAGATTTCGCACATTTCAGTCTATGTTGCTACTTAGAAATTCCAACTTCTTGGAAAAACTCACTGCGCGACCCGGGAATCGGACACTGGACCTTATGTTCAGCAAAAGAACTTACGATTACTTACTATCAGACCAACCAGGCAAAATGTACATTTGTTTCATTGTGTACTCTTAAAAAAATGTTTAAACTATGTGCGACAAATTAATTGGCAAATAAAATAACTGAATATAATAAAATTTTAATATATTTAATTCGTCAACTTAAAATATACAATAAAATATAAAGTTTCTACTTAAACTGTAAATCTGAAACCAAGGCCACGTGATCTGAAGGGAAAACTACACTCGGCAATGCTGTGTGTAATTTTAATTCTTCAACAGATGGAAGAGGAACCACCTGCAATAAATATTTACATTTTTGGTTTATATATGGAGTAAATAGGTAGATCATCTCATTTTAATTGCGCTGCCCTTATAATTTATTTTTTGAAAAAAAAAAAGATCCTTAAATTCATTATTAGGCATAATTTTGCTACTTTTTTTAGCTTGTGCTAAAAAAATGATACATAAAAATAATGTACTTGATGATTAAAGTACTCATTTTTACCCAATAAGTCCGCGTATTCAAGTCTAATGTTCATCAAAACCCAGGTGGAATGGAATAGTGATCATTTTGGTATCATAATTTTAACCCTATGATTAACCCGTATCCATTTAAATGGTTTGTTAATACAGTTTGATTATATAAATGTAAATTACACTTTAAATAATTCATTCGGACCATTCGTTTAAAAATTACGGCGGGTATAAATATGGTCTAAGTAAAATATTGTGGTTTGAGTGAACTACGTAGGTACTCTACGTTTATAAAGTAATTTACGTTTTTGTAAAAAGTAATGAAATGAAGAATAATAATGTACGCACACTAAGGAATGATTATGATATCACGCTATACGCCACGGAAAAGCTATTTGTACAGCTCCACGCGGACGGAGTCGCGGACGTCTGTTCCGCATAAAGAGGGTAGAAGAGAGAAAATGCTCGTGGAGAAACTGCTCCCCGGGTGAACGAAGTTGTTAGCGGACTGCTAGTTTAAGCTCATTCAAGTATAATTTGTTTTTGATGATATACGAATATCATCAAAATCAACTAGAGACGAGAGTTTCATTCAAAATCATATGGAGTCAAATTAAAATTTCAAGCGAAGCTGCATACTATGTGATGGATGTTTTTTCTTTAAGATATTTTTTTATCTTTATTAGTAATAGCACATGAATAGATAGACGGAACAGAGATAAAGCTTCGAACAACCGCGCGAATCGGTTGCACTTGTACAAGTACGCGGGGCATGTGTGCGTGACCACTGGCCGCTTGTCGCGTACACAGCGAGACTGGAAAAAAACAGTTTACGCTGGCACAGCCAGTGGGCAATCTAAGGGTCAGCGCGACGCACTTTGTTGGTTTTGTTAGTTGCAAGTTTGAATATTTTAATGTAAGAACATGGTATTTAATTATTAATAATGGTTGTTTATTGTACTGTGTGTACAATAATACTAGAAAAAATAAAAATATATCATACTTTAACTTTCTGTAACTTTCACAATAGGTAAGTACAAATTTGACTATTATTTTTTCAAGTATCTTATTGTATGATCATTTTTAATAAGAAGAGAGTAGTACTACACGCTGTGTTTTACCTTTTTATTGTTATTATAAGCTTTTATTAAACATTTTGTAGGTATGTGAGTGGGTTGGTATGTAGTAGGTAGGAATTATGTGTGTTAATTTTGATAGTTTAGAACGATTTTTATCATGAACTGCTGTTGCAGCCAGAATTGTCTCCTTACGAGGGAACTCTTTAACGGTTAGTAGCATGTTATATTATATAGGTACCACATCATTAAAAGAAACTAAGTTATTCAAAAACCAAAATTATTCGAGCAAGTAATTTGTAAATTATTCTATCATACTGAATAATAAAACTATTTAACAAAAGGTTTTGTTTAATTTGTTACAACCCATTGTGACAACCTTACCAAAATAGGTAACAATTTTGCACGTCCTTAGGAAGCTTGGTCTCTGTTCCGTTTGTTTACTCGTGTGGTAATAGATAGTTACTTCGCAGATATAACATATCTGCGAAGTAATTTTGTAAACTGTCCAGCTAATGAGGTTTGAAATATTTTCTGGGTTATAAGTTGCCTCTAATGCAGATCAGTCCGTTAAAAATATAAAAGGTATGATTATTTTACCTGTTCTACTTGTAAGTTAGTCTTGTCATAAAATATGTAATCCAGACAATCTGCAAACTCAGCTGTGTAATTTGTATAAGGAGGCGTTCCACATGCACTTGCTAAAGAAATATTTTGCTCCAAACTTAAATCATGCACGGCTTCACCTTTGTCTAAAATAACAAAATAAAAATGGTCATTTTTAGTCTAACTTCTTGAATAACTTGAATAATATTCAATGAATCAGACGTTTATATAAACGTCTGATTCAATATATTTAAATACCTAAGTATATTGTTATATTTTAAGAAAAAAAAAAAACAAATAAAACCCTCGCAATAAGCCCTTTCATTTATGTGATTATGTCAAACGGAAACAAGAAAAAGAAATACAGTTGAATTGAGAACTTCCTTCTTTCACTTTTTCTCACACTTTTTTTAAATGACCTAACGAAATCCCGTACCACGGACGATACAAAAAAATAATCGCCACTATACGTGTGACTTTGGCGGCGTATATTTAGGTGAAGCTATCCATACTAAATTCCAACTTTATAGTGCTAAGCATCTCTGAGTTAAGCCGCGGACAGTCATACAGAAGACCATGGCGAAACTATAAGGGAATCTTATTGACCACGGAACCCTAAAAAAGAAGGATTTGGTGGAAAGGTGCGATAAAAAAGATAATCAACTTATTAGAGCAAATCGTAATCCTATTCAATTTAATTTTAAATGTATTTTCACTAATTTGTCTTGGTTCAGGCTTAAAGTAGCTACCTATATGACGAAAACAGTAACTTTAACAGGATAAAAATGGCTATATCGCAGCTAAATCTTATAATACGCCGTGTTACATTAGGCTTGCTGGATTGAAAAATGCCGCTGTATTATTATGCGGCTATCTCACGTTCAGCCGGATTTTAATTCGGCTAAAATAAAGTAAGCCGTACGTACTGAATGAAAACTAAGCGTTCGTAAAGTGTAACGTGGAGCCTACATCCAAACGGGGCGCAATGGCGCATCGTCGATACGCTGCCGCTGCTTTGAATATTTTAGTTCCAACAACTTAGGTACTTACTCTGCTCTACAGCCTAACCGTTGCATTGGCCGGCGCCCGGCGCCAATATCGGTTAATGACTTGTCCAGCTAACGGGACGTAGAGCACAGGGAGCTTAGTGGCTAATATAGAAAAGTTGCTGCGTATTGCCGCTTCCCATAGTTTCCGTTCATTTTTATCTTTCGGAAATGAATGGATCCCTTCATTCACACACATTCACTGATGCAATATTTTATTAAAATATTCTCTACCCTAGTTTAAACTCAAATCATTAACTATTATTTTATTTTTGCAATTTTAATCCCGCTTTGAAGGACTTGTCAAAAAACTGTTTACGTTTTGCGCTAGTGATACACTTTGGTGTATTGCAGTAATACTCCCTATTAGGAACATCAAATTTTTAATTTATATTTATTTCACTTACTAGATTGCCAGTCTGGCAGAGTGCTTGGTGATTCACCAGTTGTGTACAACTGATATATGCCACATGACGGGACACTGTTGAAGTCACCGCAAAGTATGACACTTATTCTTTTATGTGAGTACTGAAATGGAAATATTTCATAATTTGATTTTTTCAATCTAATAATGGAATGCAACATACAACAAGAGTATAAGGATATGACTAGTTACCACATTATAGAATCTATATTCTGTATTGTGTGGGTCTATAACCCATGAATTGCCTGTGGTGAGAAAGTCTTAATATTATAACGTTTGGACTTTTAAATGGGTCTCCCATTTAAAAGTCCAAACTTTATAATATTAAGACTTTCTCTGAATTATTTTTTAAATCAAAAGTATAAGTAGGCTGAGTACCAACACTTTGTCGCAGTATACTTTCTACTTTAAGCCATTGAAGATGTAAAGATGATACTTAGAACGCAAAAATACAGTACCTTAGTTCTCAAATTCTTCTGTATATCCATTAACCAGTATATAACAATACCTCCTTGTAACAGTCTTATATGGTCAGCATCAGGGTGGAAATATAAATGTGTGTTGGCAACTATGAGGACCTCATCAGGATTGTCAAGTGACTGTAGGAATGTCGCGCTTGCTACTGTTGATCTATTTAACAATCGCTCTGTTAGAGGTTTATTATTTTTTATTTTAGCCCAAATTGATTTAAGACATTCTTTACTTTGAACAGCTTCAGCCAATACTATGCTTTCATCTGCTAAAAATCTGAAAAATGTATTTTTTTTATATTTATGTTGGTCAGGTCATGAAAGTAGATACATATACGAGTATGTACAAGACTGTATGCAGTTAATATTCATAGTTTAACGTATTATTCCCAGATAATATGTTAGCTACTTACTCAAATCTGTCCCTTCTGTAAAAACAGGCCAGCCCTTCTGCTACTTGTTTTCCCTTCTTATAGAACAAACCTTTCAAACCTTCAGAATTCATACTAGGTGTTAAGCAGTTACGAAATATTTTACTATCCACTTCTTGAAGGCATATTATATCACTGTTATATCCTGAAATGTACAGAAGCAGGGATGTTAGGGAGCTCCGTAACCGTTACTTAAACTATCGGATATCCGATATAAAATAATATCCATAACCGTAACTGAATCCGAATTAAAAGTTTCGGATAGTATCGGATAGGGGCGGAGCCTAATTGCGACACGTTACCACAGGCTGTTTTGTTGATCGGCCAGGCTGACTTATTTTTGTTCCTACAAAATAAAACTATTTTATTAGATATTTATATTTTACTTCTGAAATTCCTTAAAAATCTAACATCCGTAACCGAAATTTTACGAAACTAACGGATAATCCGAAATAGTTTCATATCCGTATGCGGTATAATAATCATTTCTATATCCGTATCCAATCCATAAGTATCCGAAATTTCATATCCATAACAATATAACATATATACAGAAGTATGAATTGTAATGAATAATTATTAGACACATCCCCAATAAATAGTTCTACATTTTATTGGGATATTATGGCAGTGAAATAGGTTGCCATATATCAAACATTTTAAACATATACATGTTTAAAATGTTTGATTGTGTCTTGTAAATAATATTTTTGTTTAAAAATATTAGTTTGAGTAACAAAACTCTTTGAAGGTGAAGCTATGAAAACTCCATATAAAATGGAATAACCATTTTAAAATATGTAATAAAAAAAGAACAATGGTGTCACTTCTTAAAATATATTGTTGCTTATGGAGAACGTGCAGAAACTATAGGTGGCAGGGCAGCACAGACGCGTCAATTTTAAGTCTTGCATATTTTACTTTTAAATTTCAAATTTGCAATGGAGGGTGCAGGAAGTACTGGGCACGCCGCCATTGCGGCGGTAAGTCCCCTCTTTGAGGAGTGGCTGGAGAGACGCCACGGCGTCCTCACCTTCCGCCTGACGCAGGTGCTCACCGGACACGGCTGTTTCGGGAGGTACCTGTGTCGGATCCAGCGGGAGGACACGTCCGGGTGTCATCACTGTGTGGATCGCCCGGAGGACACGGTGGAGCATACGGTGGAGGTCTGCCCTGCTTGGGCGGAGCAACGCCGTGTCCTCGTGGAGGCGATCGGCGGCGGCGACCTCTCGCGGCCGGCCCTGGTTCAAGCCATGGTCCGGAGCGAGGAGGCATGGGAAGCGGTCGCCTCCTTCTGCGAAGCAGTAATGCTAGCGAAGGAGGAGGCGGAGCGCGTGCGAGAGATGGAAGCCCCTCGCTCCAGCCGCCGCAACAGGAGAAGACGCCCCGGGCGTCGGGAAACGCAAGGCGATTCCCGGCCACCGTAGGCGCGGGCCTGCGGATGGCGAGCTATGGGTGGCTCGCCGTCCGATAGCAACCAGGCCCGAGTCGACGGCGCGTCGTGTTCCACGCGCGCCTCAAAGAGCCGTCAGCAAAGAAGACGGGGCCCCTTAGGGTCAGTGCCTGCTAGGGTTGCGGAATTTGTTCGAAAGAGTCACCGCGGCCCTGGAACGCAAAGGGCACAAGCAGGAACACGGGTGGGTTTTAGTCAGTAAGAGTCTGACACTCCCTTCCGCTCCGCCCAGAGCGGGAGAAGTCATTTGATGATTTCCCATCCAAAAAAAAAAAAAAAAAAAGGGTGCAGGAAGTATAGGTGGCAGCATAGGTCAAATACTTCCAACATAAAAGTTTCAGATTTGCAACACTAGATGGCATAGTCTACGCCGTGCATGTTCCCTATAAAATGTCTAAAATATAATTTAACTTATATTATGATATTTAAAGCCTCTTTTTTGTTTTCTTTAATAAAAATATGTGATACACTTTTATTAATTACAGAAACTTACCAAGTAATTCTTTCAATATCAGTTGTTTTCTATAATCAATGTGTAAAGCATATGGGGGACAGTATGGATGCAGAACTGCTCTTGTGTAATCAGAGTCACAGTACAAATCTGCTAAAATGTTGTATGATACACATCGGAAACTGCAAACAAACAATAAAATTTTTGCAAGTCTATCAACAACAGGGTGTTAAAAAATAGTGGTAAAAAAGTGTTAAACAGAGTGACCCACTCTCTTAAATGAATTAGCAGCACTGTCAAGGAGATATTTCGGTCGCTGGCGGCATCATGGAGGTTGAAGGGCATTGAAATCAAAAATATAATAGGTGTCTAACAATCCTCCCATTCAACATCTCTTAATAAAGGTGCGACTCTTGATGATATATATTATTTGTTATTTTTTTTTTTCGGAAATTGTTCATTCTAGATTTAATTATAACCATCCACTCCTGCAACTACTATAATTCAGAAAAGTTCAAAGACTTGAGACGAAACATACAGTGTGTTCTTCCATTACTGTTCATTCGAAGCTAGCTCAATGATCCTATTTTTTTTGTTTTTTGAAAGGGCCACTCGCAGTTCAGCACACTAAGGCTGGTTACTGCTCAACCGGACAATAATGATCCTTTTATTTCCTTGCTCCTTATATATACAACATAGTTAATAAAATCTTAAATATCAACTGAATTGTTAAATATAAGTGCAAAACTACTGTAAGGCAGCTGAACATATACTGTCTATGCCTGTTGTCTGGAAGTATTTTAGTTTAAAGTCTTCTTTTTATGTTACTTGTGGTGTACAATAAAGTATATAATAAATAAGGAGCTGGCTGCTGGATTTGGATTTTGTGTAGAAAGTATCATCCAAACCATTAAATAATTTTAAATACACTAATTTTTACCAATATGCACAAACACAGGCGCAGTTCTAAAAACTACATTCGCAATACACTGGGGGTGTTTTGCGAATGTAGTTGTTAGTTAGCAGTTTCACACACTACACATACAATCCTACAACAAACTAACTTTTAATTTCAAAAATAAAACTATACCATTGTTTTTAGAATTACCACTCATCAAAATTCTACATAATTATATACAATTTTGTTGAGTTATTATATATAATCTGAATTAAGGTGCCCTAAAATATGACTATATTTAAAGGGGTGTGGTGGGGGAGGGTCTGTATTTATGCTTTTGCAGTTGCACAACGACATGCTTTGCTTTGCTTTGCTTGGTAGTATAGATGCATGCCTACCTTGCCGTCTCCTTCAGAGACGGGAAGGTGACGTGATCTTGAGGGGGAGCGCAACGGTCGTGTAGATCCTCAAGGCAAGCCCGGTGGATATACCTTCACGAGGTTGCCACCCCCTTATAGGTCTAATTCCCTATGAAATAGACGCAACTGAAACCACCGGGCGACTTTTTCACTCCGAACCGAGACCCTCCTGTGACGGGGTGGTCGCGGACTCGGTTGTCACCAAACAAGCTGATGACGAGTAGGAGAAGCTAGTCACGTGCGCTAGGACCTGCGCAGTCGAGCGCCGTAAGCGGGGATGAAGGAGTTCTGGGGGGTTGAGCCAATCGGCGCTGGCGGTTATGCGTCCGTGAGGCAACACGCCCCCTTTGGTCTGGAATTCACGCGAAACGGTGGCCCTATCCTCTAGCCAAGGGTAGGGAAATGGCCACAGTGTCCCGTCAGAGGGCCACAGGCGAGGTGCGTGGGGTCCGCGGAGGCTTCCCTCGGGCGGCCGATGCGGTAGGTAAAGGCCATACTGACGGTGTGAGTGAGGGTTGATCAGTTCGTGAGGGTAGGCCTTTCGACTTTCCACGCCAACCCGATCAAGCACCCGATGTCGCGCTGTAAACCAGCCTTGCGCACCTTTATCTCTCTGGTAGTCCTAACGATCGCACTCACAGAATTGCGACGTTCCCAGGTGCGGGCTCCATGGTGGGTAGGAGCCAGAGAGATGAATTTCAAAATCATATAGTATGGATACTAACAGGCCAACTATAAAAACCGCAGGAGTGGAGTCGGCGAAAGCTGGCAAAACTCCTAAGCGAGGTGCCCCCGGCACTTCGCTCGCCCCTGGATACTCAGCAGCTAACGCCGCAGGCACCAGCGCGGGCGCCAGTCCGGCTGTGGCGAAAACCGCAGCTAAGACCAAATCTAAGTCCCAATCCAAGCAAAGGAGAACGGCGCTGCATGGGACCAGTACCGATCCTTCACACACAAAGGTGAAAACGGCGATGGATGACACCATTGCCAGAAGTAACCTTGTTAAGCACCCTCTTCCTCCTCCTGAAGCTCCTCCGGCCTCGTCCCAGAACGCGGCCACCCTCGGTCAACCGGGGTTGGTCAGTAGCACTGAGGACATCTTCAGTAGCGCCTGGCAGGTGCCTTTGCGCAAGGATAAAGGCAAGAGCAAGGGTAAAAACTCTACTCCACAAGCCCATTGCTCCTGCTCCGAACATCCAAGTTCGACAGCTCCCACTAGCCAGGGTAAGAGGAGGGAAAGGCTGACGCGCAAGGAGCGGCGTCAGGAACGCAGAAGGGGAGGCAAAGCCCCCCAAAACAAGCAGGTTACTGCCACCAGGGTGAACTTCTCCGAAGGGAAACGGTCGCAGGCTGAGGCCGGCTTTAGGCGACCAAGGTCCAATTTGTCACCTAAACCCGAAGGAGATCCAGCCAAGGTGGTAACCACGATGCCGCAACCCGATGGGAACGTTCAAGCTGTGGCCAAGCGAGCTCTCAACGAGACTTTATCTCCTCGCGGAGATCATAAGCGGCTGCGGCTTGATCAGTCCCATCGAGTTGCCAGCAGAAGCTAAGCCCAAGCTGCCAGTGCGTCCCTGAACGTCGCAATTACCTGCGACCGAAGTGGCGTCATCAGCCAGGGCGTTGCGAACCAGGTCCTCGCTGCTATCCAGAAAAGGATCATCAGTGAGGCCTGCTCCCCTATACAGGGCACACCAGGGCCGACTTTCAACGCTAAGCCGTTGTACGCCGGTGGGGTCCTCAAGCTATGGTGCGGTAACGACCATACTTTAGCCTGGCTAATGAAAACAGTCTCCAGCCTGGCTCTACCGGCTAGCACCTCATTGGTCGTTAAGAGCCTGTCGGAGATACAGAAGCGGGTACGCTGCGGCATTGCCATTCCCAACGACCAGGGAGTCTACGAGGACTCGACCTTTATTGAATCAGAACCCCTGGATCAACGTGAAACGGTGGATACTGCTGCACGCCGAAAAACAGAGGGCATGCTGGTTTGTGGCGCTACCAACCTTGTCGCTTACGCCTCGTCAACCATTGTGAAAGCAGCGGCGATGAAGTTGTCATCGGGACAGACGCAAATGCACACCACCCTCTGTGGGGGATGGACACACAAAATGCAAGGGGTAAGGCGATTGTTAACTTCTTGTTCACCACTAACCTATCCCTACTAAACACAGGATCGGAACCGACCTACGTAACTAGACGTAGTCGAACAATTATAGACCTCACTCTGGCTACGGAGGGCGCAGCGGAACTTATCACGGGCTGGCAGGTCTCTGATGAGGCCTCCTGCTCAGACACAGGTGGATCCGCTTCGACATCCAGGTCTGTATAACACCTAAACAACCCCGGCGTAATCCACGCAATACTGACGTGGTGTCATACAGACGCAGTCTTAATGCAAGACTTGCGCCACTAGGCGATTCGATGAGTCTGGGAGACACGGCACAGATCGATGCACAAGTAACGCAGCTCACCGAATCGTTGGTAAGCGGCTACCAGACCGCCTGCCCGGAAACGATTCCGCGCGATACACCGGGGAAACAACCGTGGTGGGGCGCGGAACTTCAGCGCAAGCGCGGTAAGGTAAGGAAAGCTCTTAACAGAGCCATGAATACATGTAGGCATGAGGACTGGGACACTTATTACGCATGTCGTGTGTCCAAATCCAGCTACAAAAAATGCATCAGATCCAGAAGTAATACAGGGGTCGTATTATGACGTCTTAAAACCATCATGTTTTCGGTGTGAAAAAGAGACAGAGCTATACAGGACGAATAGCACTATCCTTTTCTCACACAGAAAACATGATGGTTTTAAGATGTCATAATACGGCCCCTGGATGGCGAAAATTCTGTGGTAACATTGAATCGTGCCAACAAGCAAACAGGGTAAGAATACTGGCGCAACAGAACTCGCCTGGTCCCGCCACAATTCGTAAACCCGACAACAAGCTCACCACGTCACCTGAAGATACGAGATGCGTCCTAGTAGAGACTCACTTCCCTGGAAGCGTATTCGCTCAAGTGACTGAAGGGCTTGAAGTTATTCAAACACCATCGGAGGATGATTGGCTTTATGCAAAAAAGATGATTACGCTGGAAAAACTCCAGTGGGCAATCAGAAGCTTCCAACCCTTCAAGGCGCCAGGTCCCGATGGTGTGTTTCCTGCCCTACTGCAGTGGGGGGGCAGCGCCGTCACAACAAGACTGGTGCCCTTGATGAGAACGTGCCTGGCCTTTAGATATGTTCCTAAGGGATGGAGGGAAGTGAAAGTTATATTCATTCCGAAGCCAGGTAAGAGTGACTACATAAACGCCAAATCCTATCGACCCATAAGCCTGACCTCTTTCCTTTTAAAGACCATGGAAAGACTGTGTGAAAGGGAACTACGAGATGGCGTTTTAAAAACATTACCACTACATAGTAACCAACATGCATATAGCTCAGGTAAGTCGACGGAATCTGCTCTTCATCTGGTGGTTAGCCAGATAGAGGAAGCGATACCTGGGCACTTTCATACATCGAAGGAGCTTTCGACAAAACAAACTTCTCCAGCATAAGTGCCGCTCTCTCCAAGCACGGCGTAGAACAGGTACTTAACGACTGGATCACTAATATGTTATGCAAACGATTGGTTCGTCTTGAGGAGGAGCAACAGATGGCTTTGATAGCTAGAGGCTGCCCACAGGGAGAAGTGCTCTCCCCTCTTCTGTGGAACCTGGTGATAAATGACCTCATTACCAAACTAAACGCACATCGATACTACACAATAGGTTATGCAGACGACCTCGCAATTCTCGTACCCGGGAAGGTGACTGGAACGATCTGCAACCTCACTCAACAAGCACTACGCATCGTGGAGAGATGGTGCGGTGAATATGACCTGCCTGTAAACCCCACTAAAACTGAACTAGTCATGTTTACACAAAAGCGAGCATTAGGCCAATACCGCCATCCGAAGCTCTTCAATACAGAACTCCAGTTGTCTAACGAGGTTAAGTATCTCGGGGTCATCCTAGACAGTAAGTTGAACTGGAGCAATCATCTAGACTACAAACTAACCAAGGTCTGCATCACCTTCTGGCAATGCAGGAAAATGATAGGTAAGAAGTGGGGCCTATCTCCCAAAATAATACTGTGGTTGTACAGCGCAGTAATTCGGCCCATGATTACATACGGGGCCGTGGTGTGGTGGACCCGCACAAAGCTAGTTACGGCTGTCAACAATCTACAACACATGCAAAGGCTAGCCTGCATGGCGACGACGGGCTGCATGAGCACTACACCGACTGCAGCGTTGGAAGCCATACTGGGACTACCCCCGCTCCACCTGTTCATAGTGAGGTGGAGGGTGTGGTGTGAGCCTGGAGAACTGTAATACAGCTCTAGAACCTAGTTCGAACTCTATCTCTCACAAAGGTTCTAGCATAAGGCAAAATTGTATAAGTAAATTACTGTAACAATATACCTTTATATAGACTGTATTATTATAGCTTTGAGAAGAATTGATAGAGATAAAGAGTTTGGAACGTTTTCCTGCACTCCAAAACAAGTGTCATATACGAAAAAATCTGCCAGGCTAGGGGACAGGGCGCGTCACACCGGCCACATGCATAATGACTGCTAGCCAAATGTCTCCACGCGATGGGTACCAGATGGATGGTGTCACTGAGGTTGACGTGATGATCTGGACCCACATGTGAAGGCTGGATCGAGGCAGTGCAAGGAAAGAGTATCTGGACATGAGGGCACAATAGGCTAAGGAAAAAAAAATTAAAAAACATATCAGCATATTGCAGTACAAAATAAAATTGTAGTCTCTGTTATCCCCTAGTCTTACCTATTATGTTGTAACTTTTGTTTTGTATACAAATGTCTTGTTTCAAATGGACAGTTCCCAGGTCCTGCTTCAATCAGATTCTTGGATATAGTCTCAACCGCAGGGCCAACCATACTATCATTACCTAGAAGTGAGTTTATAAAACATTGACAACTTTTAAAAATGTGAAAATTTTGACTCTGCTTGCTTACATCTATACTAATATTATAAAGCTGAAGAGTTTGTTTGTTTGTTTGTTTGAACGCGCTAATCTCAGGAACTATTGGTTCGAATTGAAAAATTATTTTTGGGTTGAATAGACCATTTATCGAGGAAGGCTTTAGGCTATATATCATCACGCTTAAGCCAATAGGAGCGGAGCAGCGATAAAGAATGTTTTAAAATCGGGAATTCCACGGGGACGAAGTCGTGGGCAGCAGCTAATCTATAATATAAATTTCACTTTTATTACTTGCCTGGGATACACTCAAACTTTAACTTCATTCCTATGTCTTGTATATTGGGAGTATAAATGAATTTGTTGCCAGTTAATTCCCATTGAATATGTTGCTCACTTACTGTATTTCCCTTTTCAGTTAGTGATAATCCTTTATACCAATTAAATGAACACTTATTTTGTTTAGCATATTGAGTTTCAAAATTTTCTGGATGCACTGGAAAACCAGCTAATATGCTTTGTGGCAAGTTCATACTGAGTACCCATGGAGAATTAAAAACTACTTCATAGAAACTATCTGACATTTTTAATTTGATTGGGCCTTTCATAGTGAACAGATCATTACAAGTGCAATTTTCATTGATCAAACCATTCTTACAATCATAAAATTGTATGTCAATGTCTCCATTATCCTGACTGTTTTTTTTCTTTTTATTTCCTTTATCTAACGCTTTCTGAATGTTTGTTTTCATTCGTGTCAGTAAAACCTGCAAACTTTCAGATGGTTTCCGGCTAAAATTAAATTGCCTTACAGAGCCTCTAATATGAAATAAAAAAGTAATATCTACTTTTTCTTCTTGTTCAATGTATCTAAAATAGCATTTATTAGTGTTCATTGTTTTTGACAGTGAAATAACGGTAGAGTAAAATCTGTTCTTTAAGTTTTGAAATGGAAGTAGCATAATATATTAACAAAACGTGTGTTTTTTTTTTTATCGAACTTGATTGTTTTGTATCGACAGCAACGAGAAAATACTTTAAGTGGAACAAAATTCAAGACTAATATTATAACCTATATTTTAACCTCAATCTCGAATTCTCGACCGTCATAGATTGACTGACACTGACACTGACACTTTTACTTTGAATGACGGATAACAGTTGGTTTGGAAATTTCTTTACCTACTTTACCATGGAATGAGTTAGTATTAGTACATACTATCCGCATAAAGGCCTATGCTCACACAACAGTGCCGGCACAGTGCCGAGTTTGTTTGATTTGCTTATACAAATATGAGTGAAGTATGATTCAGAACTTTAAATATCGTCATGTCTCATTCTTTCTAGTGAGATAATCTTATTTGATAAAAGAGACAACTATATTTTTAGGTGTTGCTAATAATGGCAACCTTTTATCGTGACGTGTGACAGTTGTAGGCCAGGTAAGTGCATTGAGATAGGAAAAATATGGAGACGCTGAGTTATTCTATACATACATTTGCTTATACAAATATGAGTGAAATATGATTCAGAACTTGAAATATCGATATATCTCATTCTTTCTAGTGAGATAATCCTATTTGATAAAAGAGACTAATTATGGCAACATTTTGTCGTGATGTAAAGACAGTTGTAGTGCCGTTGCAGCCCTATTAAGCGACAAATTTCCTCTCCAAACCTTGACATTGGCAAAATCATCGTTAGTTAAACGATGGAGCCACAACACAAAAAAAAAAGCGACAAATTCATGGTAGTTACGCTGTCAAATGGTTGTTTACTTTTTTATTATTGTGATTTGCGAGAAAACTACGAGGAATTTTACTTTTAAAACTGCATGTAAATGTTGGAAAACATAAATCCAACATGCCTGTGTGTTGTGTTGTGAAGTGTGGTGCAAGAAACAATCAAAATCAACCTCAATTGTCTTTGCACAGGTTAGTAGCCGGTTTTCGTGCATTAATACACATTCGGTGATACTATTGTAACGCAATCATGAATTTATGGCTAAAGTATTGATATTGGGTTAATTTCCATATAACAGGCCTTTTTATTATATTTGTTTATTCATTCGTTTGTTTACATAATGGATAGTGTTGTACCGTTGCCGACTTGCGGTAATACGACACTAAACTAGTTCCTCCGCTGGAACGATATCGGTATATTCTGTGATGTTAACTCTGTAATAATCCTGCGTCTTATCTTATTCGGTCCGAGTGACCTAGCTAGGTCCGGCCTGTGATTCACACTACACACCAAAATCAAAATATTTTACGTAAACCTAAAGAAAACATTGAAAAAGCTTATTATTTCTAAAAGAGTAATCATGGAGTTTCTTGCCGGCACTTCTCCATAGGAAACTGCTAATTGGAACCGTGCACCTAGCTTATGATGTTTTATGTTTGTTTTAGTTACATATTAGCAGCTCTAAACAAAATGATTTAAAAATACTTTAATTTTTATAGGTTTCATAGAAATTAAGGCTTAAAAAATCATTTAATTCATATCAAAGTCAAATCAGATATGACAGAAGACATTTAAAAAAAAACAGTAAAATAACAAACATACAGCCATCTTACGAGTTTTTGATTAATTTACCCTTTAATCGGTAACACCGTAATGTTACAGACACATTCAACTAATTGTAAATAATTTTATGGTCTTTACCAATACAAAAACATCGAAAGGCGATTTTCAAGGGTGAAATATCGATTCACTGGATCGATTCAGTACTGCATATCGATTTAAAAAATCGATCTTGTGGGCCTGAAAAATCCATTCTTCGATTAATCGATCTCAGATCGCCATCCCTAGTGCTGAAGCAGTTGACTGCCTCAGACCGACTCTAGTCACCGCTACGGTGCCAGGAGGTGCTTGACACGTGACGATGAGAAGGGGCGATGGCAAAAATGATTTGGTAGTTGGGTAGACCACCAGTGTGTGTATGTAGTACCACCTCTGAGTGCCACCCCATCTCCTATCTTCTTAGCACAGGCTGTGTCAGATGCAGAAACCATCAAATGGCGTAGGGTTGAAAAATAAAGGTCCATAGAGTCTGAATACTCAACAAGTTTTTCGTGACAGTGGGAAGCAATAGGGATATTTCCTGAGTAAAAAATATATGATTATGTTTAGTCCGTCAGTTAGATTATAGAAAAATATTTTTTTCCTTTATCAAATCTATAAAAACTGACGAAGATACAAAGCATCAAAGATCAGGAGTGGGGGCTTGTGACGTCACTGCCCGGTAAAAATTGTAGTGAGTAGTGACGTCACACGAGTTTTCAACGCACTGTATCGTCTTCATTTTTTGTTTACGTGAAGAAATAAAAAATACGTGTCTAATATTTTTTGGAAATCTATCCGACGGACTAATTAGATTTTTTTAGTTAACTACCCTATTAGCCACCCCTTTACGTAAACAAGTTTGTGTCAGTGCTATGAGTATTTTTCCCTTTGACAGCGATGCGGACAACGGATTTTTAGATGAGTGATAATGAGTTCTTCCCCTCCCACTTTTTATCCCGCTTGTACCTACAAATATTTTAACTACCTTGTTTAACGATGTATAGAGAAGTTTTACTCAGGGGCGTGTCAGCCCAGGATTCACGGGCGAGGCTGTATTTTTTACCGTGACACCGCACACAGAGCCGATTTAAAAAAAATGTGATATCGTCAAATGACTCCTTCCTGTTTGGGTGGTGCAGATTCTTACGAATTAAAACCCACCGTGTTCCACGGTTGCAGTATCTCTTTTGAACAATTCCGCAAATTTGGCAGGCGCTAGCCCTACCGGGCCCAGTCCATTTAGCTGACGTTTCTTTGAGGCGCGCGTGGAATACAACACGCCATTGACCCGAGCCTGGTCCTTATCGGACGGCGAGCTACCTGCCACTCGCCGTCCACAGGCCGGCGCCTAATTTGCCGGGAATAGTCCAGGTCGTCTTCTTCAGCTGCGGCGGCTTGGGCGTGAGATTTGCTACTCCTTCACGCATCTCCTCCTTCACTGGCATTTCTGCTTCATAAAAGGCAGTGCCTGCTTCCCATGCCCTCTCGTTCTGAATTTCACTAAGGCCAGACGCAGCTACGAGGTCACGGCGGTGCTCGTTCAACCCAAGACCTCCACCGTGTTATAAGGCACTTTATACACGGACTGTAGAACCATGTTAATTTAGTCTGTATTTTTTTGGATCTGTAAAAAGAAACCTTACTATACTCTAAGATAGAAACATGGACTTATTATACAATAAGTTTGTATAATAAGTCCATGGATAGAAACTAATCTAATGGAAAGTGGCAACACTGTGTGTCAACGTGTCAATGCGATTTGTACGCGTTGCAAGTTAGTTGCCAACACGGGTCTCATTGTACTACTTTGTTGATTGTGAGAAAGCCTAACATACATCCATCGCTGCATATTCTGTGTGGTTCATAAATAACGCAGACAAGTTTTAAAAATGGTATGTATAATATAGGCTTAATAAAATTATATTCTTTATTGTGGATGTGATATCTGTGTATGAAAAGATCAATGTTCTTGAACATAATTCTTGAAATTTTCTTTCAGCCTCCGTCCCCAAGCTCGACGAATGTAGGATCTGGTGGTCGCTCACCAAGCAAGGCCACTACAGCACCACGGTCATCCAGTGGTAGCACAGTTCGTCAACGTAAAACCACAACGACTACCACTGCTGCCAGAAACCGCAGCACAGGCGCTGGATCAGGTGGCATGTGGCGATTCTATACTGACGATTCTCCTGGCGTCAAAGTGTAAGTAACTGTTATTATATCTATAGTTTTAATTTACGAAATTAAAGTCTTATATCTTGGTGTCTAAACAAATACATAGCATACCTATTTACCATGTTCTTATATTGATGCGATTGTGAGCACTATGATAAAGAAAGCTGTTACTATTTTAAACATTTGTTGGTTATTAACTATTTAAGTATTCATCATTTTTATCCATTGGTTAATATGCATCAAAAATCTTGTCTTTAAGTATTTTTTTAGTTACATTTTAAAGTAATAATTTATATATATTTTTTCTTATAAAATTATAACTATTCCAAAAGTAGAATAATATCAAACTAAATTACCAGTGATTCAATCTCCACAACGAGTGAATTGAATAAATGGTGTTTTTTCAAATATTTTTTTAATTTTCAGGGGTCCAGTTCCAGTTTTAGTAATGTCTCTGCTCTTCATTGCGTCAGTGTTTATGCTTCACATCTGGGGTAAATACACAAGGGCGTAAATTTCCACATACATACCTACATACTTATTTAATAATTTGTCTGTTCTGAGCAAGAGTGAAAGTACTAAGTGATTGTTATGAAGCGGAGTTGGGTGTTAAGATTTACGATTTTAATAAATTATGTAATTTAATCTAATATACATTACAATGCAATTTTATTTTTATTCCCTGATATTCTAAACTTACTACCAAGTATTTGTTGCTTTTAGTCGTCACAACTTCATGTTATACCCAAAAAAAGGCCCCTGGCTGGCATTGATGATTGACATTATAAAAATAAGGTTCTAGGATTAGGTACCTATGTATTCTTATAAAAAAAGGGAATAACAAAGCCTTATTACAGTAAGTGCTAACAGTGAAGTAGCACTTGGATGACATCAGTGGTAATTCCCTGTGCCCCCTAGGCGACACCCTCCAGACACTGGAATGGAATCTCATTGCAGATAACCTAGTTAAAACACTCAATAATAAAGGATGCTTTACTTTTACTGTATGGTAAACATGAAAACACACTATGCAATCGCATACATCAAGCCTTGAACATAAAACTGGTGCAAAGAATATCAGCTAGTAGTGAATCTCACAAAAACTGAACTGGTTCTCCTTACCAAAATGAAGAAACCGCAGACACTATAATTACCATGGTTTTTCTTCCAAGCCCATCAACTGAAATTAAATACCTGGGCATCTACCTGGACAAGCAACAGAATTGGGCGAAGCACACTACATAGGTACACCACCAGAAAATATAGTATATGCATGTGGCAATGCAAACATGTGCTACGACGTAGGAACTACATTAGCCCCAATACAACCAAGTCACAATACACCACAGTTATCAGACCAATAATCACAGCCCTCTAGTCTGGTGGCCAAGGGCTTATTTGAGCGCGGCGCAGAAAGACCTCGAGAAACTGCAACAACTCGTTTGTGTTACACAGTAGCATGTGAACTGCATCCACTGTGGCCCTGTAGGCTATGCTAGGGCTACCACCACTAGAACTTATAGTACAGGAGGAAGCCGCTTTCAGGGTCGGCACATTTCCCGGGGCGGGGTGGTCGTGGCGGGGTCTCTTTATCCGGGTGCCCACCTTCTTCCGTCGCGTGGTCGAGGCCTACGACGGACGGATAGAGCAGTCATCAAAATTCAAAAGTCATTTATTCAAACTAGGCTGATAGACAGCACTTTTTGAACGTCAAATTTTACATAAAGACAGTCCCCCAAAACGCCCACCCGTCACCACTTCCTAGTGTTTTAGCTGGGAAGAAGAAGTGGCGCAACAAACTCCCCAGCAACACATCTGTCTATTGCGTTTTAAGAACTTGAATTTATACAATAGTATGCAAAGTCATTAATACATGACAAAGGTAGAAAAAAAAAATATAATTCATCTTCATCCTCCCGGTCACCGGGGAGAGAGAACCGGCGCGAAATGTCGTGCGTTGTTCCATAGGGTTCGGTTCTGGGGCCGCCTCTGTGGAATATCGGCTACGACTGGGTGCTGCGCGCCGACCTCCCTAGCGGCGTCAGCGTAGTCTGCTACGCTGACGACACACTACACGACGGTTTTGGCGGGTTTCCAAGCCATGCGGTCCTCTGAAGCGTGGACCGCTCTGTACATGCTGCCACCAACTGTTCTCTTTATGGCATCGGACCATCTTGCCGGTGTTGTACCCTGAGCGCGCTTTCCGTCGACCTGGCCCAATATCATGAGCCTTTCCAGATTATGCTTGGATGACGCATAATATGCCCAAAAAGGTTGAGGGCACGTTCCTGGCATATTGCAGAAAGCCGTTTGGTGATATTGAATTCTACCAGTATGAACTCATTCGTTCTCATGGCAGTCCATGATATACGAGGAAGTCTTCGCCAAACCCACGTTTCGAAGGCATCGATCTTTTTGCTTTTGCGACTTTTGATGCACCATGTCTCTGCTCCATACAAAAATATAGAGAATACTAGTACGTGGACCAATCGAATTTTGGTGTTCCTGCGGATGCCACGGATTTCCAGATTTTTCCCAGATTGGTCATCGCATTTTTGGTATATACCAGTCTTACAGCGGATTTCCTCAAGGCAGCTGCGCCCACTTGTGATCAGGGATCCAAGATACACGAACTCATCGACTTTCTCACACCCTTCATGAGAATTCGGGAGAACTTGAGCACAGTCTACCACCATTACTTTAGTCTTGGCATGGTTGACCTTAAGCCCGAGCTTAGCGCTTTCTACTTCTATACGCTTCAATAGATCCGCCATCTCATCTTCACTCGCCGCAAGTATAGTGGTATCGTCTTCATACCTCAGATTAGCGAGTCTTTCACCGTTAACAGAGATTCCGCCGTGCCAAGACCCATCAAGGGCTCTTCTCATAATGTACTCTCTGTAGAGGTTGAATAATTTTGGGGATATAATACAACCTTAATGCACACCACGTTCGCACGTGGCCGGGAATCGCCATGCGTTTCCCGACGCTCGGAGCGTCTTCTTCTGTTGCGGCGGCTGGAGCGTAAGGTTTCCCTCTCCCGCACGCGTTCGGCCTCCTCCTTCGCTAGCTTTTTGCTTCGCAGAAGGAGGCGACCGCTTCCCATGCCTCCTCGCTCCGGACTATGGATTGAATCAGGGCCGGATGCGAGAGACGAGGACACGGCGTTGCTCCACCCAAGCAGGACAGACCTCCACCGTATGCTCCGTGTCCACCGGGCGATCCACACGGTGTTGACACCCGGACGTGTACTCCCGCTGGATCCGAAACAGGTACCTCCCAAAACAGCCGTGTCTGGTCATCACCTGCGTCAGGCGGAAGGTGAGGATGCCGTGGCGTCTCACCAACCACTCCTCAAAGAGGGGACGTATCGCCGCAATGGTGACGAGCCCAGCGCTGGGTTGAAACAGTCGCTGTCTCGATACCTCCGTAAGATCCCGCCGGAGCTCCGTCCGCTGTGCAGCAATTTGCCGCGGCAGCAGTTTCGCCCCGACGTAGTGCCTCCACGCGCAACGCGTAAACGTGCGCGAGGGCTCTGGCCCCCAGATCCCACGGCAGCATTCCGGCAGGGAGGTGCGCCGCCTCGCCGGAGACCGTGCGGTATGGGGATGCCGCACGGTCTCTGTCCGGACCAGCCAAATGGGCATGACCCTCTGGGCCGACACCAGGTGGCGCGCTTGCAGTTGCTTTAGCGACAGCGCCCACACTGGGGCCCCGTAAAGGGCCATGGACCGCACGATCCCCGCATACAGCCTCCGGCAGAAGGCGTTTGGTGTTTCTTTACACTGGTTCTGGGACGAATTTGAAGTATCTCTTTTCGCCCAAATCTGGTCAGCCGTTGAGACATGATTGACTAAAAATGCTGACTGATAAGTCACAAGACTGCAAAGTGTAACCCAACAAGTTATTTCTGCTGTTATGAGGGGAGACAATTATTTTTATATATCAGTCAAAAACAAAAGTTAAAAATACAATGAATTTTATTTTGATTGATAATTCTATTCTTAAAATTAATTACAAAAAAATAATCTTACAATTAAGACACAATAATTATAAATGAGAAAAAAACTATTTACAATATCAGCCTTATTTGAATTTTCAATAATATTGAAGAGTAATCTCAATGCTTTAGTTGTAACTGCCCTATTTTTTTAGCTGCCTCATTAACGGCGGGTAAGAAAACTTCTGTTTTGTGAAACGAAAAGCTGCAAAATGTTCAAAGCAATTTGCAGTTCACACATATGCTTCCACTCTTCGTCCCTTAATTTTGTCGAAAAATTGACGCCAGGAAACTAGTGTTTTTCCTGACCAAATCCAAAAACTGGAAGTTATTCCAACTATCATAGTCATTAAGTACTTGATCATGAACATTTCAAACTTAGGTCTGTCTGTTTCTCTACGTGTGAAAGGGCATGGAATAGAATACATAGGAATTGAACACATATCACGGTGCCAAGTTACCATCCAATCATCGAAATTTGCTTGTTCATAGAAAAGACATGCAATCACTATTAATGCTGGCACCGTGTATAAAACACCAAACACACCAATTCGAATCATTAATTTTTCTAGCTTGTCTGTTTTTGTTCCATCATGTTTCATAACAGTTCTAATACGGAATAGTGATACAAAGCCTGCAAGTAAGAAAATAGTTCCAAGAACTAGATAGACACAGAGTGGTGCTAAAACAAATCCTCGTAGTGCTTCAGCATCCCATAGTCCGACATAGCAAACACCAGAGAGAACATCCCCTGAAAAATATATTTATATAAAGTTTACATTGTAATTACTGTGAAAATAGAAATATGTATGGCAAAAAGTAAAAAAACGAAAAATAAACTGAATGCTGTAATTAAGTATCTGACAGACTTGGATGTGATGATGGAGAAGCTTATCACATACAAAAGCTTTTTTCTATATCCCTATCCTCCTTCTTTTTTATAATTATGGTAAGAAGCTTTTGATCTAAAGAGGGACAATAATGTGAATGTTATATAATTGGGCTGCATAAGTTTGAAATACTCACCATCAACTTTTCCCATGGCCAATATTGATATAGTTTTGATAGCAGGCACAGCCCATGCAGCTAAATGAAAGTATTGAGAATTTGCTTCAATAGCTTCATGTCCCCACTTGAGACCAGCTGCCAAAAACCATGTCAGTGTCAAAATAACCCACCAAATGCTTGAGGCCATACTGAAGAAATACACCACCATGAAAAGTATTGTGCATGGTTCGTGCTTAGTTCCCTGTGTAATTACTGATATGTTGGGCAACCTTGCTCCACTTATTGTAGTAGGGAATGGGCCTTGGCAGCTAACACTATCACCTGCACTCCAGCCCATGACATATGCTGCTGCTACCATGAGGTAGCATACCGACAGGAATATTATAGGTCTTTCTGGATATCTGAACCTGTCTGTGTCAATGAGAAATGTCAATACTGTGAACAGGCAACTAACAGTACACATTGTTGCCCAGATACCAATCCATAAACGAGCAAAGTTTTTCTCGTCATGGCTGAAAAACATTCCAGTGCAAGGAGCCCCACAGTCATATTCAACTTTGTCCCCAACTTTCAGTGAATATTCCAAGTCCAAGTTCTTAGGAACTTTAAATTGCACAGGACACACAAATCCATAGTCTTTAGCTCCATGCAGTTTGGTTGGATCTCTTTCATTGTTGTTCTTAAAGTTTACTTTAGGATGTTTTGTTTCAGTATGTTTTCGAGATTCATGTGTTATATTGTTATCACCAACACATATCACGTTTTCGTCAGTAGCCACCGGAAACTTCGTGCACTCCAAATGTTCAGGCCAGTGAAATCCAAAGGTTATCATAATCTCGTCACAATTTTGTTTTGCCGATTCGCATAAATGTCGACAAGGAGGAATAGGTGTGTCTAATATAGTGCATACGGGTGCGTATACTGAACATAAAAAGAATTTCAGATCTGGTGAACAGTTGACTTTTATCAAAGGTGTAAACTGGTGAACTTCGGGTCCAGCGTCTTCTTGTTTAGCGTGATTCAGTAAATTAGGAAATATCGTTTGATTATATCTGATTTGTTGACAAAACTGAATAGTTATTGGCTCACAACGACCATGGTGAGGTAATGTATCTCCGGGATAAACAGTAACACGTGAAGTTTCAGTCGTTCCAACAAAATATAACACTAAAATAGTAAACGCAACCTCCACCTTTTCCATTATTATGGCTACCACTCGTAAAACAATTATAAAAACCAAAACAATAACGTAAATCTGTAAGTATATCCCATCACAAATTATGAGTAATTAAGACTTTGTCTCCGCATTTTCGCAAAATGTGCGATTATTTAATACAAAATAACAAATAAAATTGTTATCACAACAAAATGCATTGTCGCGACCACAACTACCAGCTAACTAGCGAATAGACAATTTTTTTTTTTCATAGTGTAACCGTACCTATGGTTTGAAAACAGTTGCACGCCAGTATGGAATTAGTATATACCATACAATAAAATGGGTTGGGAGGTATGGTTAGCAGCCGCTCCATGTAGAATACTGGTATTCGGCTGAATCCGGTTTGACTGGAAGCCGATCCTAATATAGTTGGGAAAAGACATATTAGGATACAAAATAAACAATCTTTTCACTTACCGTATCCAGAGTTTGTTAGCCTCAATTTGATCTGTCCCATTACACGTGAAGCGGACAACCAAAAAAAAATGAGGTTGTGGATTTTGTTTATATTTCGGTCAGTTGTACTCATAAATATTTCCATATTGTTAATTATAAATATCGTTTATTTTTATATTTTTGCATGTTACAATCTATACTAATATTATAAAGCTGAAGAGTTTGTTTGTTTGTTTGAACGCGCTAATCTCAGGAATTACTGGTTCGAATTGAAAAATTCTTTTTGGGTTGAATAGACCATTTATCGAGGAAGGCTTTAGGCTATATATCATCACGCTTAAGCCAATAGGAGCGGAGCAGCGATAAAGAATGTTTCAAAATCGGGGATTCCACGGGGACGAAGTCGCGGGCAGCAGCTAGTGAAGGAATAAAATATCAAGATAGTATATTAGCAAGTTAGCGCATAAACCCGAATGCTTAGAAAGTGCTCATACCGATGTGTATGTACCTAGGTACTCTATATGCTCTAAGTCTACAACTGTTGAAGATCACGGTCTAATTTTAATTTTTGGTGAATAATAATAACATTTATAGCTATAATTCAAGGTTAGACAATTGAAAAAAGAAAGTGTCGAAGTTACTCAAATATCGATTCGAAATGTTCACTTCTGATTTACTATAGGTACCTAAAAAAAACAAATTTAGAATTCTTCAAAAAAATTATAAACTTCAACCTTTCTGTAAGAACCAATGCTTTTAGTTTATTTTATAAACTAAAAAGTATTGGTTCTTATATATATAATTGGCATAAAAATCCCCTGAGATGGCACTCTATACCGGTATTAATAGTATGCTCTGTGCTAAACTGTGCATACCTACCTACATATATTCACATTTACGATGAACGAAAAAGTTTTAATTACATTCTTGACAGACTGTACAAGATAGATATGAAGAACTTCAAAATCTTTTTTCATCTTATAATAAACCATAATATAATGTATGAAATTCTCCGAAAATAGGCCTTTTAAAGTTTACTTTATGAACCTACATCTTTGTAGGTACGTGCGAACTCGATTGCTTTGAAAATGCCGATATTGCCGATGCAAAATCCGAATGCAGTAGACGCACCCTATCGGCATTTTGTAAATACCGACGCCTCGAACACTCCACACGCTCTGATTCCGACCATTGACATAGAAAAGTATGATATAATAATAACATTTTTTTTTATTATGTAGTATGGACTGGAAATACCTACAAAAAAAGAGTGCATACCTATAACTCCTATTGTCGCATAAAATGGCTACCATTGCTAGGGATGGAACAATCAAGGGACATCGGTGTTACTATGACGAGTATCGATACTAAATACGAGTTTTACTAGTTATCACGTTTGCATCATACCTAATATTAAGTACTTACTTAAAGTCCATGGTAATAGGGATGTTTCCTGAGTAAAAAATATATGATAATGTTTAGTCCGTCAGTTAGATTATAGAAAAATATTGGACACGTATTTTTTCCTTTATCAAATCTATAAAAACTGACGAAGATACAAAGCATCAAAGATCAGGAGTGGGGGCTTGTGACGTTACGGCTCGGTAAAAATTGTAGCGATTAGTGACGTCACACGAGTTTTCAACGCTCTGTATCGGCTTCATTTTTTGTTTACGTGACAAAAGAAAAAATACGTGTCCAATATTTTTTGGAAATCTATCAGACGGGCTAATCAGATTTTTTAGTCAACTACCCTATTGTAACAGAAAAAGATGAGTAAGTTATCTAACCTTCTGTTATCTATACAAATAAATAAAACGTAAGTGTCTGTTATAAGGTATAAGTCTGTATAAGAAGCAGAAGTATTTATGTTAATGTTTCAGCGGCGGAACTAGTATCGGAGACTATTACGGCAAGTCGGCAACGGTACAACACTATTCCATTTTGACATATGTTTGTAGACAAACGAATGGATTAACAAATATAATAAAAAGGCCTGTTACATGGAAATTAACCCAAATATCAATACTTTAGCCATAAATTCATGATCGCATTACAATAGTAACATCGAATGTGTATTATTGTTATTAAATGCATGAAAACCGGCAATTAACCTGTGAATAGACAATTGTGATTGTTTGAATGTTTTGATTCTTTCATGCATCACACTTCACAAAATCACAATACAACACACAGGCATGTTGAGTTTCTGTTTTTCAATATTTACATATAGTTTCAAAAGTAAACTCCTCGTAATTTTCTCGCAAATCTCAATAATCTATACTTATAATAAATCTGTAGAGAGGTCAATTCTGTACAAGGAATATATTTTCAAAATAACTATCAGGGGGTGATTAGTGATCGATACTGGTGCCAAAAATGCAATCAGTAAAATTTTTGTCTGTCTGTCTGTCTTTCTGTCTGTCTGTCTGTCTGTATGTTCTTTATAGAAACAAAATCTACTCGACCGATTTTAACGAAACTTGGTGCAATTATTCTTCATACTCCTGGGCAGGTTATAGTATACTTTTCATCACGCTACAATCAATAGGAGCAGAGCAGTGAAGGAAAATGTTGGGAAAACGGAAGAAGTTACTCCATTTTTTAAGCTTCCGTCGCGTGTGTAGCCTTAATGGTTAAAGTTACATAGAAATCATGTATTACGGAAATGTTCTACATAAAATTATCTAAAAAATATCCCGAAACAGCATGTCTATCTTTTATCAATTTTAAACCGATCGGGCTGAGAGTTTCAAAATCGGGGGTAAAGTAACTATTCCACGCGGACGAAGTCGCTGGCAGAAGCTAGTACAAAATATAAACAACCATTTGACAGCAAAACTACCATAAACTTGTCGCTTATGATGGCTGCTACGCAAAGACCTTACAATAATATGGACCAGAAATACCTACAAAATACGCGTGCATACCTACTATAAACCTGGTCCAAAAGATGGCGGCCATTGCTAGGGAAGCACATAAGTAATCAAAACCAAAAAGTATCGATATCGATACCAGAGTTACTAACATTTCTTCTGGTACATATAATTTTGTTACTTATCAATACTATTAAACTTTGGATGATTAGATTACCTATACTTTTGGCATAACTGTAACAAGTCTTTTAGTTCTTTTACTATACTTTTAAACTTATAGTGCATAACATTTATATTAACATACAAGGGGTGAGAAGCTACATTTTATGGGCGACTGACTGACTTCGAATTTTGTTTTTGCGGGTGACTTTAAGGACAACTGAGGTTTTTTGCGATTTCAGGTTCTGTTCTACATTTAAAGTTGTTCATAAAGATTACTCTGACCCTCAGTATCGCTATTTCAACTTTAAAGGTGTGCATGTAGTAGAGTCGATGGAAAACTTGATATTTGTTACGTAGCAAAAAGGGGCCGCAACGGAGCACTTTTGTAAGGGACCGCGCGGGCGACCGCTTTACGTAGACTCGGCCCATGTTTATTTACAACAATAATAAATATTGTAGAAAGATACAAACACTGAGGTATTAAAAGGATTAAAACAACAAAGTAATATGAAAAATGTACCTTTATTCACTATACTATATCACCAGGTCAAAGTAAATGCCTAATGTTAGTGAGATATTTATTAGGCACTTTTGAAAGTCCCAACCATTACCAATTATTGTGAACTATCCATTGAAATCTGAGTTTATGTATACTAATATTATAAAGCTGAAGAGTTTGTTTGTTTGTTTGTTTGAACGCGCTAATCTCAGGAACTACTGGTTCGAATTGAAAAAATCTTTTTGGGTTGAATAGACCATTTATCGAGGAAGGCTTAAGGCTATATATCATCACGCTTAAGCCAATAGGAGCGGAGCAGCGATAAAGAATGTTTTAAAATCGGGGATTCCACGGGGACGAAGTCGCGGGCAGCAGCTAGTTTTTATATAAAATAAAAGTGGCCTTCTAAATCACATTACGAACTAAATCATGTATAACAATTAAAATACATATAACTACTTCTTAAATAACTTCTGGCAACTTGTGACCTATAAATATAATTACCGTTCATTCGTTCAAGTAGGAGAAGAAAAAACATAATTCTGACCGAAAAGACACATTTATTTAAATAAATGTAATGTAACTGTTATTATATCCGAAAACGTACCCCTTCGTTTGTTTCAGCGTTATTATAAATAACCATTCTTAAGAATCTTGGATACTGACTCACTTACTGAAAAAAAAAAACACATGACCATCGATATTATTCAATGTTAATTTAAATAGTTTCCTATGGATAGCTTTTCACATGATTTTCTTCCAGACACGTGATACTTTATGTCCAGGTTTGATATTTTCCATCCCAATGTCTGCAAGCCACTTTTGGCATAGTACTTCATTTTTAGGGAACCTGTGTAAATAAAAAACATGCAAATTTATTTCAGTTTGATGCAGTTAGTGGAACAAATCAGAGTGAACTAAATAACCACCACCTACTGCATGACGAATTGATATTGTCGTTTTAGTACTATCACTATTTTTATTTTTATTCTGTTAGTTTTATTTCAAAATCGTCTCTTCAAGCCCTTCATTTTGATACCCTACTCTACAATGTATAATACAAACTAAAAAAATGTAACTTTCTTAACGATAGCTTATTTTAAAAGACATCACTATTTTGAATTGTCATTTCTATTGTAAACAAAACATGATATAAATTTAGCAAATAGAGGTAAATATCAGAAATAATTTGTATGTACATGTGGGAACTTTGATTCTATAAATAAAACAAGGATAGTTATACAAAAAAATAGCAGTATGATAAAGTTTTTCTTAAAATACGGCTACTAACCTGTGCATGTTTAATTAGGCTCGATTGGGGTTTTTCCTTGCACCACACTGAATTATTGCACACGTAGGCATATTCAATTTGCTCCACTAGACACTCACAGCACAATACAATTTAGTTTGGAGCGTTTTTATCCCTAAAAATCGTAATTTAATTAAACCCAATGTTGTTGTTCACTTGACAGCTGACGTACTTCAATACCACGGGTCCAAAAGATGGCGGATGGCACGCGAGGTACGTACATTGACGGATATGTGAAAATGTTGTCAGGAAGAGATAAAACAAATAGCATGACGTCTCTTTCTTCAAATGTGATAACTCATTGGTTAAAAAGAGACAAAGTGTTGTTTCTTATTTCTGTATCGATTTAATAGATATTTGGGCTCGACTTTAGAATAACGGATACCGTGTAGAGTCTTCATATTTTTTTTGTGCAAAGAACTTATTATTCTCAACAATCTCACGAAGTTTCAAGTTTAGGAAATAAATACTTTCTGAAATAAAAAATATCAAACTTTGCAAAATTAACCTCTAATTTGGACAATTTTGACGCTTTTGACGTAACTTTGACAGCAGGTGTTGCTATTTTAGCTAGTTTTTAATAATGCGTTTTGATTTAGCACACAAAAAGTTGACGCATATTTTTTTCTTTTTCTTTTATTCACGTTCTTTTGTGTTATTTTAGTAGTGTTTAACAACTAGTCAGTGATTTCAGTTTTGTTTTGTTTGAATAACTATTTTAAAAATTATTTTGTGACGATTTATTACGACGAGTTATTATTTTCATATAGTATCTGCTAAAAGTGAAACGTAACGTTATATATGGGCAAACATTTTTTTTCTTTCTGTTATGTCTTTCAATAGTTTCAATGTTTGTACTCGCGTTTCGATGATGGGACTTAGGGGCACCCCGACTTGGATAGATTTAGGTTAGAAGGAGATGGCGGGGTCTAGTGAGCGAGCGAAGCGAGCGAACACAGACCCCGCCATCTCCTTCGTGGTTATTTTTTTTTTAAACCACTTAGAAGTAGGAGCCTCGCGAAGCGGGGCTCCGTCGACTGGTCTTCCGGCGACTAGGGCCATAGGAGAGAGTGGAAAGCAGTTATTCACCTTTAAATCAGGTAAATAGTATAAAAAAATACGCAAATATAACCTCAAAATGACATTTTTTAAAATTATTTAAAAAAAAACTATGCATTTCCTAAACTTTAT
This sequence comes from Hecatera dysodea, assembly GCA_905332915.2. Lineage (NCBI taxonomy): Eukaryota > Metazoa > Arthropoda > Insecta > Lepidoptera > Noctuidae > Hecatera > Hecatera dysodea. Next base: position 10,266,715 of record HG995292.1, read on the forward strand.
TTTTGCTGGGATGGGATCTCCCCCCCCCCTCCCCCCTCCCCCCGCCTCAAAAGTACAAATTTTTACAACCGTTATTCTAAAGTCCTTCCGATATTTGTATAAGTAAATAAGATATAGAACATTAGGGCATCTCTATATTTTCTATACTCTAAGCTGCTACGGCACTTAAACAACTGTCCTACGGCACGATAAAATGTTGCCATAATTAGCAACAACCTAAAATATAGTTGTCTCTTATAGCAAATAAGATTATCTCACTAGAAAGAATGAGACATAACGATTTTTCAAGTTCTGAATCATATTTGTTTTGAAAATGTATGTATGGAATAACGCGGCATCTCCATGTTTGTCCTATCTCAATGGATTCCGACGCAGTGGACGCTTAGCTTTATTTGACAGTTTGACACTTCCAAACACTATTGTCCGGTTGGGTTGAGCAGTAACCAGCCTTAGTGTGCTGAACTGCGAGTGGTCCATTCAAAAAAAAAAACTTCCAAACACAAAAACACATTCACACATTGAATGATTGAAAGTTTGAAACCGCACGACAGAAGTAAAATATTTCTTTCTTTGGTTTGTAAAATGGATTTATGCAGTGAAAATGTAGATTTTATGAAACTAATTAATGTCAAGGGTAATATTGAAAATATAACTCCTCATAAAATAGCAGTAGTAGCTTTTATTAGAGAATATGGACTCTTGAAAATTGAAGGCAAGTATTTGTTTTTGTTTGGGAAGGTATTTATATTTTGATTTATTTACTATTTTCCATGTTTTTTGAAGATATTGTAGGATTTAGTGATTTAATTTAAGATTAGATTATAAGTTATCTTGCAATGTTCCAGCAAACAAGATGATAGATTGCACTGTGGCGCCCAAATACAGAAAGGACTTCTGTATGCTTGCTCTAAAACTAATTCAGGTTTGTAATAATACGTAATTCCTTAATGTTAACAACAAGATATTCAATGGTTTAAGCTTACGAACAAACATACCTAATAATAACATAATATAATTACTGCTAACTATCAAAGCCATTCTAATAATGACTTGTCCCTAAAACCCTTTTTTTTGTAGTGCCCAGATATGGAGTTCAAAGAATTGGAGTCCCTACTCACTGATGGGCGTTATAATCTTTTGAGTGTCCACCTACAGAACTTTTGTGTCCGACTTCAGAACATATATGTTAACGGAGTTAGTGCTCTGATGGACTGTGTCACTTCAACTATTGACAAGCTGATGATTGAATCCAATCCTTGTATTATGGCAAGGTACAGTGTATTAGGTAAAAATCAAATTTATTTATACTTGTGTGGGTTGTTGCAGTGCTGTGGATTTATTAATAGATGTCCCAATCTAAACTTTCAGGGATTTATTTAAGAAGAATATTACTACATTTAGATAGATTAACTTTTGTACAAGTTGTATCACTGTACAAGTCGTTTTGTCTATATTATCAGAGAGGCAGGCCTGGCTTGATGATGAGATCTTTAAGCAAGGAGGTAACAACTTTAAGATAAAGATTTTTTGTTTGATGTTCTCTTTTGTTCAATGAATTTATGTCACTATTTTTACAGAAATTAAATAACATGGAGCAGCAAGCAACATCTACATCACCAGTGCCTGAGGAATCTAAACCATTGGAGTTGTCAATGCGAATGAATATAATTGACAGAGATAAGTAAGTATAGTATTGTTTGTTAACAGTATTATAACTAATTGAGCATGTTTATAGAATGAAATATATGTCCTTGAACTGATAATATCTGATTGAGTCAGGCGTTACTTTGCGGAAATCCATTTTAACTTTGAAAATGAAAACAAAATATCTAGTTTTAATTTCCGCGAATATTAGTGGGTTGCAGGTATGCACCTCCCTCCCGCCCGCTATATTATGCACATGCAAGATTACTAGGCAAATGCAAGGAAAGGGGAAGAAACCAAATTCGTCTGGTCATTCAATTTTGCACTGTTGAATGACCAGACGAATTTGGTTTCTTCCCCTTTACTGCGAATGTTTGTGGGTAGTTGTACACAAATAACCAACGGTGGCAGTGTATAAAAGGGGGGTGCCTTGTACTAAATGCTCAGTCGCAACTCAACGGTCAGCGAGTCAACACGTCCCCTGAGGATGCCTCGTGGAGAGGCGAAACACGTGTCGGTAATGGTGTTGGGTTATGCATTGCCTTCCTGCATGTGCTTAAAATCCTTGCATTTGCCTAGTAATCTTGCATGTGCATAATATAGCGGGCGGGAGGGAGGTGCATACCTGCAACCCACTAATATTCGCGGAAATTAAAACTAGATATTTTGTTTTCATTTTCAAAGTGATAATATCTATTAGGAATGGTTTTTTCACTTAGTACTTATGGTGGTCCATTGTGCATGGGCCATGGCAGCTGTCGTTTTAACAAGCTGAACTAATAATACTAACAATTAAAACAAACACTAATTGATAATTTATGGTTTTAGCAGTTTTGAAGAATGCCAGTGGTCAAGAAAGCAAGCAGAATTATTTACAGCACAACAAGCAAATTTGTTACAAATCAATGAGAAAAAAGCAATGCCGCCCAGACAGTTACAGAAGACGATAATACAAATAATTAATGATATTCCAAAATACCCTGATATTGTAAGTACTGGTCTACAGATTTACATATTTAGTTAATAAAGCATTTATTAAATCATTTTACATCATCATTTTGTCAGTACAAAAATATAAAATCCCTAATTTAAAAAATTGCCAAATTATTGACAATGTTTATTTGCAGTAATGTATATTTTCAGCATTTCCTCAGTTTCTTGAACTGCATACGCACAAAGGAGTTCAGTGGTGCTCAGGACTCCTTGTACAATTACTTTGATCGCACCATATTCAGTTCGTCGGGAAACAGTACAGGCAATGATAGGAACAAGAACTTCCGTTATGCTGCTCTGAACAGAGCGGCGATGCATACTCATTTCGGCCACAGGTGAGACTCATTACTATACTAATATTATGAAGAGGAAAGATTTTACTGTTTGTACCAAATAAGATGCGAAACTTCTGGACAAATTTCAACGATGGAAAGCTACATTATCAGCGGGTAACATAGGCTATATTTTATCCCAGTATTCGCACGGGAACGGACACTATGCGGGCGAAACCGCGAGGCGCCACCATTCGCAGGCTGCGTCTATCCATGCGCAGAATGCGCTTGGTCAGTTTCCAGTCCACTTGGTATAAACTGCTTGGACTGCCTGCAGCTAGATACCGGAGACCACCATCCTTCCCCTTGTGTGTGTGTGTTCTCGTAGCCATCTCGTAGCCAGCACAGCTGGGTGAAAGGGAGTGGAACTATGGGTTCGGGTCCAATAGCCACCGTTCCAGATCCCCCACTAGCCAGCTCATCGGCCGCATCGTTTCCTAGTGATCCGCTGTGTCCTTTTATCCACTGCAGCGTCACGGGTGTTGCGGTTGCTCATGGGTGTTGCGGTTGACACGTTCTAACGGCCGAAACCAATAACCGATCTATCACATACTGGAGATAGAAAAACAAATGAAACAACAGAAAACTTATGTAATTTTTCTGTTGTTTCATTTGTTTTTCTATCTCCAGTATGTGATAGATCGGTTATTGGGTTCGGCCGTAAGGCGTTGTGGCATTCTTGTATGAGTTTCGAGGTAGTATAATTCTTCTCTAGAGATTGTAGTACTGAGGCGCTGTCGGAGAGTATGCGAATATGAGTATCCATAACTCTCCTGGCTTCAATGGCATGGACCGCTTGGATGATGGCCACACATTCCGCCTGATAGACGGTGTGGTGGGTGAAGGTGTTGAGCTTTCCTAGTATCTTAGTAGGATATCTTAATATTGAGATCGTTGGAGTAAACTCCAGCTCCAGCTCCGGTTCTTGTTTTTGATCCATCAGTGTAAATTCTCAACTCTTTGGAACTTGTAGTCTTATGGTTCTTGTGTGAGCACTATGTGGTACTTAGTGCTTTTGGAAATAGTGTATCTTTTGAGCCTTATCATTGGCTGATGCCATCATGGGTTGTCGTTTGACAGCATCTTCCATGATTCGCGTGCTAGTTATAGTATATGAACTGGTTGTAAATCAACAAATTAATATTATGAGCGTTCATGCCTTGCGCGGAACGTCAGGTTTAGGTAAATAGTTCGCAAATTTCACTCACACAGAAGCGTGGGTAACTGTGTGCGTAGACTAGCCGCGTGCGCTCTCTTTGTACTTCGACTAACCAACTTTGATCCGTTAGCTTTAGAGCAATAATAATGTATTGTTATAGAAAAATTAAACTGGAAGTTAAATACAAATAATTGTTATTCTTGTGATTTGTAGATTTATGATTAATAAATAATTATATTTGAAACATTATTTTGCCTTTACACCTTTTCATACATATATGAAATCCTCTACAGACGAAATCTAGTTATTTTGGAGAAAAATAATATTAATATTTGTACCTACTTAAGTGTTGGTAATTAGTTCTAGTGGATTGTTGATAGCTTTTTTCATTTTATGGTTAGGATGAGTAGGTGGGTAATTAAATAAAGATTTATCATGTTATATTTAGTACCTAAATCATTTATGATAAAAAAGCTGTATAAATCATAAAATAGTTTCCCTCAATTGCATTGATCGGCTATTTCTGGGATCAATTATTTCGGGAAGAACGCATACATAATAAAATTTTGTTAAACGAGGAATCATTTTTTCTTTACAAACTTGAAATACTTTACAAAACTTTGTAAATTTTTACAACTTTTATTGGAAATTCAGGACTAGTGTACACCTCAAAAAAACACACATTTTTGTTTGAAATATTTAATTGGCCCTGAATTTGGTAATACCAGTCATGTTTAACATTGAAAATTACGTTATCGCCATGAAATAAAAATATTATCCATATAAAATAGATTTAACAAGTAGTGCTTAATTCAAATTCGGGCGTTGTTTACAAATTTTGGCAAAATTGGAAGCAGTTAAAATACTTCTTCTCAGCTCGAGTCACAAGGCACTCACAGCCTGAAGAACTGTATCCCTTTCAATGAAATGCCGTTTTAAGGTCAGTGTTTTTAAATTTTCAAGGAAAACTACATGTGCCTGCTTGAAATTGTCTGGGTTCATGACAAGCGTTTGACATGCATTTGCGTAATTGACTTTGTTCACGAGCCCTGTGCTAAAGTTTATTTTTCGGCGAGGTATTTTGCGTTTCAGATTTTGATTAATAGAAAAACGGTTTTGCTCTAAATGTTTCAGGGATTGACCTGGACTTTTCTGGTAGGCACATTTATAAAGGGTAGTTTGAGGTTTATCTGTGTTTAAACTAACCAAGCGGCATGACAACGGACGGAATATGAATCTTTTAGGGAATTATGCGTTTCCCACCTACAGTCTTTGCTACTATGGTGTTGAACTGCTCTGCATGGTTTTTGGTAAAATCGTGGGGCAGACTTCGAGAAAGATAAGCCAGCTGCCAGATATTGCGTTGCAGTTTTAACATCAATGTTTTGGCTTCGAGAGTTTGGTTTGTTTCTTTTTTCTCTCTTTGGTGCAGTAGCACAAGTCACATTCACTCTGATCTTCAAAGATGTGTTTGGCGCTGTTCAGAATATCTCTCAGTATTTTTATATTTTTTCTGATTCGGTTAAAGTTTGTGTTTGCCAGTACCGTACCGAAAATCTTACTGCTGTTCTCAGCCGAATCAATAGTTCAGAAGTCAACAATTTACTCTCCGACAGAGGGATAGATGTATAAGTTTTAAGCAATAATTTTTTTCCGTTGCAATTGCGGAGGAGATGGTTGGTACATTAAATTTTTTGAATTAGAACGCCGGGATATGCTGGCATCACCATCAGCAATCAATGTATTATATTTAATTTCCGAGTTTCTACGGAGGACTTGAATCCTTCTACCAGTATTGTTGGTTCCATACTAGATGATGAACGTGATTTTTAGAACATTTGTGAGGAGCAGGCTGTTGTTCCTTTTTATTTGCGCAGGCACAAATTCCAGAATACTTATTCCGGACCCCAATGTAGTATACTGGTTTTTATATGAGCGTTTGCTCCATCAACTGTCTGCTTGCACTGGTATCATCGGAATGTCACGAGTGTCACCTTGTAATCGAGCAGCAGCTGTTTCCTCCTGAGCTGATGCAAACATACTTTCTTCAGCGGAATTTTTCCACATTTCAGCAACTTTATCATGACATTTACTATAAGTGAATAATGACATAAAAGTAAGTCCATCGATGTAACAACTTCATTCAAATTTGTTAGGCCAATTCCTGAAATTATGGCTCCTGACACGGCGCCTTCATTGACATTTACCTAGTTTATTTTTTGTGTTTCATCGTGACTACTCAGTTCGAATTTAGAATTGCACATATTACATTGAAGGAATTGTATTTTTTTAAATAAATAATAATAGTGGAAAATTATACTTAAAGATCGCATTCATTTGTCACATTTATTATTTCTGATTGCGATTCCAGTATTTCCAATTCTTTATCAACTCTTGTGGTAGCTGTGATTCTTCGGTATCATTCTCTTGTGACATACCCGCATTGACTTGCAGTTTTTGTTTGGTTTAGAAAGAATAATAGAATAAGAAGAAGAAATAAATAATTTCACAAAACTAGTTTCAGTACAGCGCAACTTCTTTCGTATAATAATTTGTGTCGTGAAATCTACAGTATCACCGAAATAATGGCCCCGTCAGCATCAAAGCTTTATTTTGCAATCTACAGTAATATTATAAAGAGGAAACATTTTGTATGTTTGTAACAAATATATATTTTTTAGTAATGTCCTAATATTGAAGAATATGACCTTCTATTTTCTATCGGTTAATAAAATCCCCGTGTAAGAAAAATGCGAATTGGCTATAACCAGCTACGACATTAAAAGTGGTTCCTCGTTAATGTACTTTTTAGCTTCATTAGCCTTGGCCAAATTTCCGTAACTTTTCCTTTTTGCCCCGTATAGCGCCTATTGCTACCCACAATTATCGAAAAAAAAAATGAAATCATACATAAAAAGAGTTATCTTCTTTCATGATTTGAACTCCATTACTTTAAAATATGTAATCATCAAAGTTTTGTTTCGTTAAAAAAAAATAAACAAAAAGTATCAATTCGTCCTAGTCGCTCTAAGAACTCGACAAACTATAATACAATTTTACGCAGCACGCGGCAACGGGAGCGACACACGTCCAACCTCTGAAAGGCCTCGGCCGGCACTGAGCGCTGGTGCTTTTTTTTTTTTTTTTTTTTTTTTTTTGAATGGACTACTCGCAGTTCAGCACATTAAGGCTGGTTACTGCTCAACCGGGCAATCCCGTGGTTGCCTTAGATTCTAAGGCCCCCAGCCGGGGCGAGCGCTGGTGCGATTCCGCGTCGATTATATAGTAGTACCACAGATAATATAATACTACAGTACAGATACCCAATCCCATACAAAGAAATGACACCTCCCTAAGTCTTACTATTATTGAACTAACTATATTATTTTCTTAATTTTTACGACAGATGGTAGCATCAGCGGCTCACTGATTTCCAGAGACTGTAATTTTTCAACGCCATCTAGGAGACAGCCTAGATACTAGGTGTCATCGATGCGGTGAAATCAATACTACTAGATGGCGTCGTTTTTCAATTATTGTTTCTCTACATCTCTCCAATCGAGTATGACATCGCACCGTTCGTTCTAGGACAAATACAAAAATACAACAAAAAATATCTTCGAGTTGGTTGTCGTACCTAATAGTTTAATTTTTTTGTTTTAGCTTGTTTCCAAAGCAAAAATAGGTAGGTATATAATATTCGTGCAGTTGTTAATGCGTTTATTCCATTGACATAGAAAAGTATCGACTGGAAATACCTACAAAAAAAGGGTGCATACCTATTAATATAAAATGGCTGCCATTGCTAGGGATGTATCAATCAAGGGACATAGGTGTTACTATAACGAGTATCGATATTAAATACGAGTTTTACTAGTTATCACGTTTGGATCATACCTAATATTATGTAGGTACTTACTTAAAGTCCATTGTAACAGAAAAAGATGAGTACCTAGGTTATCTTACCTTCTGTTATCTATATAAATAAATAAAACTTAAGTGTCTGTTATAAGGTATAAGTCTGAATAAGACGCAGGAGTATTTATGTTAATGTTTCAGCAGCGGAACTAGTTTCGGAGACTATTACGGCCATTTACGGCAAGTCGGCAACGGTACAACATTATTCCATTATGATATAATATATGTTTGTAAACAAACGAATGAATTAACAAATAATAAAAAGGCCTGTTACATGGAAATTTACCCAAATATTAATACTTAGCCATAAATTCATGATCGCGTTACAATAATATCATCGAATGTGTATTATTGTGAGTATTAATGCATGAAAACCGGCTATTAACCTGTGCAAAGACAATTTTATTGTGATTGATTTTGATTATTTCATGCACCACATTTCACAATACAACACACAGGCATGTTGAGTTTCTGTTTTCCAATATTTACTTACATGTAGTTTTAAAAGTAAAAACCGCGTAGGTACCTAATTTTCTCGCAAATCTCAATAATACAAAAAATTAACAACCATTTGACAGCAAAACTACCAACTTGTCGCATACAAGATAGCTGCTACGGCACTTACCTAGGCTACAACTGTCACTACGTCACGATAAAATGTTGCCATAATTAGCAACAACTTAAAATATAGTTGTCTCTTTTATCAAATAAGATTATCTCACTAGAAAGAATGAGACATAACGATATTTCAAGTTCTGTATCATATTTCACTCATATTTGTATACTTACTTAAGCAAATGTTAGAATAACGCAGCATCTCCACCTTTCTCCTATCTCAATGGTTTATTCCTATACGCGTTTCGTTAACTTACTAAAGTCAAATTGGTCGCTATGGCGAATTTTACAATAAGTAGGTACCTACTTATTCATGTTTTAAAATTTATTATCTACCTACTCTACTCAAATCAATGTTCATCTGTCTAACCTTTTCCGAACTAGGTATATATATTTGCACCGTATTCAGTTGAATACCAGTATTTCACCTCCGACCTGATGAGATCTTCACTAGGGTGGGTCACCGATGTATGGGAAAAAATTAAAGTTATTTGATCATTTTCTAATAGTGATATTATGTTGTCTTGAGACTAAACAAATAATAATTAGCTATAAAAAGTTAAATTAAGTCATATCTTTAGCCCGCGCATGGGAATCAAAGTTTCGGGAATTTTTGAAAAAACAACTTTTGGTTAAAAATATATATTTCATTAAAGAACAATTATAAATGTATAGAAAATAAAGAAATATTACATAAAATGCTTGAACATTAAAAATAGTTAAAAAAATTAGGTTTTATCAACCATTTCAATATCCGAAAATATATCTTGCAATACCGAAGAAGTAATCGCAGCGGCTGCTCTGTCAGAAATACCATAACGATCGCAGTTTCTTGACAACTTAGGTAAACTTTTCACTAATATTGGTTTTTGTTTCTTTAATTGTGACGTGGGAGGCAAATTTAGTTTATCAGGCGGAGAAGTACTGCGTTCAGACTCACTTGAAGATAACATTAACTCCTGCTGTTACACTTTTCTTAATATTTGTTAATGTTCAAACTGGGTTTTTTTTATCTTAGAAGCTCGTGTTACCTTTCTTTTTTGTAATTTTGTGGTAAGAATGCGGTCTATGCTGCCAATTCACATCTTCCTTCCCTGTCTTTGGTCAAACAAAACTTCTGCTCTTCTTTTGGTACCTTATTTTCTCTTGGACAACAACACAGTTGAATTTGTTTACATTTACAGGAACAAATGTCGAATAGAACTCTGCTATGCTGTATAAAATCATTATTTTGATCAGCTGATAATCTTCAGAGATTTGATGAGGTTCATGCACTTCAGATAGTAAGCCTTTAATTGCTGAATTACTCTTGTGTGTGATACTGTAGGAAGAGACGATTTTCTCCACACTTCTTCTACTTTTTCAGATACAAGCTGAGCAATATCTAAAAAGGATGGATCTTTGATGGTGTTTCTTCTCATTTTAAGTTATAATCTATTCCACTCATAACATTTCATGACGTTTTCATAGGTCGGCAATAGATTGTCCTTAATATCTTCTACACTCCCGAATATAGGGCACTGATAACTTTTTCGTCTAGTTTCCATAATATGTTATTAGTTAAGTAAGAGAAAATAGTGTAATACATGTTAAACGCGTAAACAACCGTACTCTTATAATATTTTTGTCGCACTAAAAGCAAACTAAAACAATTACACGCGATACGCCCGCGACCACTTTCGACTTCCCTCTCAAAGTTATAAAAACAAAACTTTTGTAAACAATAACGGACTTAATAACTCTCTGTTACTTAATAGCAACACAATAAAATGCGTTCAGTTTACAAAATATTATATTAAGTGGTTTAAGACGTCGTTGTTTAACACCACTATTTTATACGTTTTTATTAAACTTGGGGATGGATGCGCGGGCTATTACACTAAAAATAAATTAATAACATTTTACAGGTATGTAATTGACCTTATAAGACAACATATTTTCACTATTACAAATGGATTCGAGGAAAAAAAAAATTTCGACCCACCCTAATCTTCACGTCACCCATCCACAGACAGACCTCGGCAAGCGTTTAACCTTGAAGATCGACCCGTGCGGCTGTTATATTTTAGCCACGAGCTCTTCAATCTACTCAAATCAATCAAAACTATAAAATTTCTTTTAATTTAGCGGTGATGTTATTGCGGCCAGTGTTGCGGCATGGAAATTAAATGAAATAGGTAACTATACCCCATTCACCATAAGATTAGACTTTGAAATACATCTTTTTTACAGTCCGTTCAACCGATTTTGACACATAGCAGCTGCAGTAAACAGTTGGTATTATTATCACGTTTTTGCTTTAATGCCATCCTTATGCCTACGGAATAGAAGTAAAAATCGGTTGAACGGACTGTAAACAATTTTGTTCCAATGTCTAATCTTATTGTGAATGGATTATAGGTTCCTACTAGGAGAGGAGGAAACAATACAAGTAGTTACTTGTATAATTTATTATTTTTATAAAAATAATTTTATACTCCAAGCAGGTACCTAGGTTCCTAGGTACATAATAAAACTTATAGGTATAATGTTACAAAGTGACCAGTAGGTAGATAGTCATATACCTACGCCACATTTTGTTTCATGGACATAAAAAATTTGAGAGGTATCAAGGGACACCCGGACGGAACGAAGTTCTTGTCTTGTCTTGTCTTGAAAAATCATACTTACGCATCTGAATGATGATTTAAAGTTTTAGGTAATTGATCAGTCTCACTACATTTATCTGATCTCTCTGCAGTTATGTTTTGTACAATTGTATTTTGTAATTTCTTTCTCTCACGATATTCTCTACATCTTGTGCATTTGTCTTTTTCCTTGATGTTAAAGTTTGTAGGTACCTAAGTAGTCGATGCTTTACTATGAAATAAAAAATTGTACATGTACATACAGACACACACACACATATAAATATATCAAACATAACTGCTTAACACACCCATCCAAATCGTGACCTCACTAACAGCTGCTTAACTCCACCCATACTTTTCGCAACCTTGCCAACAGTTGCTTCACACACCCACCCATCCAAATCGTGACCTCACTAACAGCTGCTTAACCCCACCCATACTTTTCGCAACCTTGCCAACAGTTGCTTCACACACCCATCCAAATCGTGACCTCACTAACAGCTGCTTAACCCCACCCATACTTTTCGCAACCTTGCCAACAGTTGCTTAACACACCCATCCAAATCGTGACACAAAAATACAAACATCCGAATTGAGAACCTCCTCCTTTTTTAGAAGTCGGTTAAAAAGTGTCGTTACAACACAACCTTTCACAACGCGCGATAAGGAACTTCGTTCCAATAAACAAACTAGGTATCGGAAACCTGTGTCTCCTATTTGCCCTACCACACGGCAACTAGGTACCTACTACACACACAGATCAGTAGCAATAGATACGCAGTCGCGTACACGCCTGCATTACTTAAATCAAAACATACCTACTACACAATTATTATAAACCGAGTTAAATAAAAATCCGAAGTTTTTACTAGCTTAGAAAACTGGACAGATTCTTGCACATAATTATATAGGTATATGTATATGTACGACTGTATATATAATATATGTGTGCGAGACTCTTTGTCCAGTTTCCAGGTTCCAGGTATAATAGTCATAGAGAGGTGTCTTTTCTAAAAATACGTAAAGAAAACAAAAAATATTGGACTTAGAGAAAATAACTTTGAAACTGAGCAAGTAATAACAGTCAACAAAGACAATAACAAGCCGCTCAGAACCAATTGATACAACGGGGCAAAGGCGGATTCACGCGGCTTAATTCTCTATTTGTATTAGCAATAAGGCATAATATCGTGTTTCATTTCAGTCAGTGTTCCGACGGACATGAAGGAAACAGAATTGACATTGAAAGATAGAAGAGCTACCTACTTTTAAAGTTTCTATTGTATAAAAAGTTTTATTGTTTTGGGATCTGATAATTATGTACCAAAAACATATTAACATTTTTTTTTTCAATTATTTTATTTATATGTAACATACAAGATTTAAGAAAAAAAAAATGTTATTTGATTTACCTTAAAATGATACAACTGAACGTACTTTATTTAGTAACGATTGTAGCTCGAGACACTTTAGGTAATGACAAGACAAATTGAGTAAAGCGCCATCTACTGTAAAGAGTTCTAAACAAACAGCATGACAGTCTTCTACTTTCAACTACTTCTAAAATTCTATAAGTTCGAATTGAAGTAAAAGGCTGAATTTATAGTTTTTGTTGAAAGTACGCGATTTATGAGTGTAAATAGCTAAATCAACCTTAAACAAGGAAGTTTTGATTTTTACTTAACTTACTTCAGCCAAAATCGATCGTATAACGCTTTTTAGTGATTGTTAATTTCATTATTGTTACCTATGCTGCCATCTATGATTTATTTTTACTAACTAATTATACTTTGTTCGAGTTGAGACCCCATGGTAGTACTAAATAATTTATAGTAAAATTAATATAGAAGTTATTAAAAAAAAAAAAAAATGTGCCATGTTTTAGAACGTAAATGTCTTCATTTATTAGGTCTAAAAAACAACAAAAATACCTTTGATTTCATCCTAAAATAACACGTTTAAAAACTCGAAAAGTGGCTAAAAATGACACTTTTGAGTATACTTTTCTTGTATAAAAACTTACAATAATTACGTTTTTTTTTCAGCCAAGCACTAGTAAATGTTATTGTTTTTTTAATAGTAATATTTCTATAAGTTTGTCGTTTATGGTTTTACTATTATCTAGCACTAGCTGCTGCCCGCGACTTCGTCCCCGTGGAATCCCCGATTTTAAATAATTCTTTATCGCTGCTCCGCTCCTATTGGTCTTAGCGTGATGATATATATCGTCATTTTTTCAAATCGGACCAGTAGTTCCTGAGATTAGCGCGTTCAAACAAACAAACAAACAAACTCTTCAGCTTTATAATATTAGTATAGATTTGCGTAGACCATCGACCGCTAGTTTTAAAAAGGGATTGAGTAAAAACTGTTCTAATGAGAAAACTTTACGATCATTTGAAAATATTTTTCAGCCAAGCACTAGATTATGAAATCCTCAATAATTTGACGTCAATATCTTATCTACGAATTAAATAGATTATCGTTTTATTGTCCGTCGGAAATCATCAATTTTGACTCCAGCGTGGTTTTTACGGATGAACGCTCTTATCTCTTTCTCTTGACTTGAAAGTCAGGGTAGATCGAGTAAACAGTGAGGTTCAGTACACAAAAAAGAATACTGCACATGCTATTGCATCGGTCATCAACTGATACTATGCTGATATTATTGATAAAAAAAACGATCTTCTAATTTCACAATTCAGTTAGTTAAAAAAATATAAATTTTAAATTCTTTGCGCATTGTAGTTTGTGAAAGGATTGATCCGTCTGTTATCAGGTCGGTGGCGATGGAGGCGGTGCGGGAGGCCCTGGCGCGCGCGCAAGAGGCGGCGGACTACGCGTGCCTGGTGGGCGCCGCCACGTGGGGCGCGCTGGCGGGCGGGCGAGCGCGGCGCGCGGCGCTGCTGACGCGGGCGCCGCGCGACCCGGCGCCCGGCGCGCCGGCCGCGCCGCCCTCCGCGCCCCCGCAGGCCGCGCCCTCGCACCCGCGCCACACGGCCGCAGCGGCGCAACTGCTCGCTCAACACGCTGCTGTCAATGGTGCAAAGCCTGCATATATATTTCAGGTAAGAAACTTCACAGGTTGGCAGCGTTTTAGACTAATATGAATTTAATTCTGGCCAAAATCTTTTCATGCCAATTACTTATGTCTATTAATAATAGGCATTTTATTCCATAATATTCTAAAATACATTAGGTAATTAATGTGTTAAGCAAATTGTACATTGTGGTTGACAAAAATAACGAAGCATGTCATTTCTGGCGATATGTATGCATTGCTGTAACGTTTATAGGTCATAATGCGGGGCGACTCCATCAACTATCTGCACTCCATGACCGACCTCACGATGGCAGGGCTCGCAAACACGGCCGCGTTATGGGCACTCTACGGGAAAACCGAGATGGCGTCAGTAGCCTGCCAGCTTCTACTCGGTCTTAATACCAGTATGTGGACATCTTACGTTACTTTGAAATTGCAACATTGGTACCACAACCGCAAAACGAGGACGGGCCTAGCAGCATAGCTAGCATGAGCGAATCCCGGTGCGGATAATGTGGTGTCCCAAATAATTATGGGTTGCGACTTTCGTTTTGAATTTCTGATGACGACAGAATACAAGGCCGAGCGAAGTGAGCTCGAAAAGTTTTGCATTCCACCTCGGACAAGTTTAATTGAAAAGTCAACGAACGATAGGTCGGGTGTCACCCCTAAATGCAGAAAAGCACCCTAACTAGGAAAAGTTTTATTTTCTTTTGACCATTCATGCCGAAATAGTAGTAATTATGTTGATTCATACAAAAATGCTCAAGAAGCAAATTAGCACACCGGACCGTAACAAAAAACAATCAACTAACGGTTGTTACCCCTGAACGGGTGTCACCTGGGGCGGGGCGCATGTGTTTTATAAACACATGCGCCGCGTGTGTGTGTTCGGCATACCGACCACATCGCAACCACCAGTGGACTAGCGGACGGCCACCTAGCAAACACGAAGTTGCGTCGATGCAAGGGCTCCGCTTACTGAAGTCGATCTTTCTGTCTGCAAACACAAGCTACAAGGGAACCTCACCGCAACTATTAGCGACAACGCAACCAAATCGCCGTGTTGTAATTAGGTAGGTACCTACATAAACGTAACTGCAACAAGCTGCAGTGTTGAGTGTCGGCCACCTCAACATGATAATGAATCTAGTATATGCGCCATATAGAGTGCAACGTGGGCAGCGGCCTGGTGTGGCACGGCGGCGCGGCGCTGGCGCTGGGCGGGCTGGGCGCGGCGGTGTGCTGCGCGTGGCGCGGAGCGGGAGCGGCGGCGCAGGCGCTGGCATCGCAGCGCGCCGGCGGCCGCGCCGGGCCCCTGGCCGCGCGCTTCCACGCCGAGCGGGCGCTCAACGCCGGTTTGTACTAAACACATTATAGATCTAACAACGCAACGCAGTTTTCTTTGTTTCAATATCAGGGCCTCTAGTCTGCTATTACAATAGTTTCAGAATTGTCTGTCATTGATATAAAAGCGTTATTATGATTTTCCAATGGTCACCACTGACACTCCATTGAAAGAGAAAGAAATGGTAAACTCGTACAAAATGACAAATGAATGACAGACGTATACGGTAACTTAAGATTGCACTAAGATCCTCTCTATTTATATCTGTTTTTTTTTGTTTGTACATTTTATAACTTGTTTTAAAACTCAATTACAAGGTTTTATTCCCCAAAATTATAAAAATCTTCGTTTATTGTCTGTGGTCTCACACGTCTTTCCATACCACAGTTGACATTGGCAGAATTGTCGACATCGGCATGTTTTCCATTAAAAAAAATAGAATAGAATAGACATGTAGGTATGCCATTAAAATTTAAAATAGAATAGAAGATTGCATAGAACACTAACGAAATAACATGTAAAAATATTATAAATGAAATCTGGCGTGCATGACGTAACTTTCAGATTTAGTAGTAGTTTTTCGAAAATCATTTCTGCTAACAGGTTTTATAATAATGGCAATACGACAATGTGATTCTACCACGATTCTATTACGAGACCATTGACCGACGAATAATCGACCATTATGAATTTAGCATATTATGAAATTTTAGCAAAATGACAATGGGATCGCGTTGGAATAACGATTTTATAAAAATAGCAGACTTGGGGCCTGTTCTGTTACGGCCGAACCCAATAACCGATCTATCACATACTGGAGATAGAAAAACAAATGAAACAACAGAAAATCTATATAATTTTTCTGTTGTTTCGTTTGTTTTTCTATCTCCAGTATGTGATAGATAGGTTATTGGGTTCGGCCGTTAGTCGTTGTTTACTATAGACTACTACTAACTTCTGCCCGCGTGATAAGTATTTTGTTAAGTTTTTTTATTTTTATATAAGTCATCCAGTTGACATTGTATAAAATATGGTTTATTGTTCTAGTTCGTGTATTAATTTTCAAACGAAGTGATCGCGTCAAGACGATAAATCGATATTCAAATAAGATTATGCTCCAAGATATTCAATTATTTGGACGAAGTTAGCTTGCTCCTTCTGTCCTACTCATATTGTTTCGTTTTTGTTTTTGCTATACTTATTGCTCTTTCAAGTCCTTACGTTACCTATATCGTTTCAGGTAAATGGGAAGAAGCAGATCAGAGTATCAGACAGCTGGCGTCCTCAGATAGATGGGAGAGTCAATTACTAAAAGCCGAAATGTATTATCTGAAGGGCGACGCGGCTGAAGCGCTGGAATCCCTGTATGATATCTTAGATTACTGTAAGACTGAGGATGACAGCCTACACTTTGTATCCCTGAGAGTGAAAGCCATGATATTGATGTCACAAGTCCAGCACTCTTTTAGTAATATTCAATCTACAAATATAATGTTGCTGAATGAAGCCTTGTGGTTAGCAAAAGGATACCATTTGCATTATTTAGCCGCCACAGCTGAAATGCATTTAGCTAATGTTCAACTGAGTATGGGATGCGCGAAGAATGCCTTGTCTCTTGTCAGGAAAGCTTTACCCACTATAATGGCAGATGGCAGCGCGTACGACATGGCGCGAGGTAAATTTGAAAAGTACAATACATGTATTTTGGCCTGTAAGTACATTTTCTTAGGATTGATTTTCATTCCAGCGATGTTGCTGTACTCGAAGTGTCGTATCGCAACTGCCCCGCCGTGTGGCGAAGCTCGTCTGCAAGTGCTGCAGTCGTGTTGTGAGGGGTTAGAATTTGTCAAAAAGAATTTCTCTAAAGTTGGCGCTCATGTTCGGCTATTACAAACATGGTATTTACAGGTACGCTTAGATTTATCTTAAATTATTCAAAAAACATAGCCCCAAGTATGAGTATGAACGTTTTACCGAAGGCGAGCGAATGGCTCCTTCGCGTTCGACTGGGTGTCGCTACTAAGGAAGATTTGCAGAGTACACGTGCAGTCCGTTCATGTTTAAATTACAGTTTGCAACTATATTGCTGATGAGTCGCTGTCAGAGTAAAATAACTGGTGTGCGTTACGATTCCTCCGCCAAGTGATCAAAACAGAAAAAAAATCCCCAGTAAAATTATCGGAATCTGTCTAAATCGAAAGGAACAAACCAAATATTTATAAAAAAAGAATTAAATAAGTTGTAAGGGTTTTAAGTTGGCTGCGCGAACTTAACGTGGCGGTTAGCGGTGAGAGATCAATTTGTCGAAAAAAGAATTATTTGCTCTAGATGAATATTTTACGAAATATTCACCATGTAACTTGTGGCCACGCTCGTACACTTGTTGTTTCTTCATTGTCGATTATTTCTCTAAAACATAAGACTCTATTCAGTAAAATTTACAAGAAGAAAGGTTTGATTTTGTCAAAACTAACAGACAGACTAACAGTTACAGAGATCTCCATGGCCGCGCAATCCTCCAGCAATTTAGAACCCTTATAACTTCTTTAAACTTTTAACCAGGTGTGTCGCATCTATGCGATACACCTCGTTCTATTCTTGTCTTATTAACTGCGTGGTACAACTAAAACTATTATTACATACAGAAATTATTTACAACAATTACTTAAAATTATGTTTCATAGCTATATGTATTGAAAAAGCTTAAACAAAAATAAGTAATTGGCAGCTTGGACATTTCTTCGGTGTCTATCGCGCGCGTCGCATAAATAAGACCATAGGGATGGGATACAATGCAATACGCATTTTAAAAATAAAACAAAACATTAAAATCTGGTAAAATGTACCTATCATTCAGCATAAAATAAACAGTCTCATACGTAAGTAGGTGATAAATGGGGTTTCTAGATCAGAGGAGATCTAGAAACCCCATTCATCTATTCAAATAAAACCCATTCATCTATTCAAATAGATCCCATTAATCTATTCAAACAGAACCCATTCATCTATTCGAATAGAACCCATTCGTCTATTCAAATAATATTATTTCGTTTATTCAAATACAAACTTTTACTATTATTTTAATAAGAATACCAAATATATCCAGTTATTCAAATAATTTCATCATCGTATATTAATCGATCATCTATTTAAAAACCTATTATTTCTCTTATTCAAATAAGTAAGTACTATTTTCTTTGAATACTTGTTATTCTAATTATAAATAAAAGTTCATTATTTATTTAAGTATTTATTTGTTCTTACTAATGCATATACTTAGATACAAACACTGATATTTCACAAAGGACAATGGCAGCCGCCCATACATTGTTTTAGCTGAGGTGAAATTCTTACGTCTTTAAATGAAAAATATCTTGTTTAACTCAGCTTCACCTTCTGAACTAGTATGTGCAAGAATTTTGGTTCAAGAAGGCCGAGAAAAATAGATATTCAGTCATGAAGTTTTGTAGGTTATGTCTATGATAGCTTGGTAGGTAAAGGGCCCCTGAGACGATCAAATACACTTTACAAGTCGTCGTTTCACGTATAGGTATCTAAAAAATAATATATAGTAAAACTGGTCTGAGGCAGCCAGTCGACGAGAGCATTGTTTTAGGTATTGAAGCAATAAGATTTATCTAACATTCTGGGATTTAATAATTACTTGCTAAGTTTTCGCACGCTTAGCAAGTACATATTTATAAAATCCTAGAATGTGTGTAGAAATATCGAGTTGATAAGAACCAATAAAACAAGTTTAATTTTTAAATCTATATTTGTTCATCCTCTTACAATTATTTCATCCAGAAATTCTGTGGGTGTGGTAATATTTTGCCGATGTCAGGCCCATCCTAAATACCAGACTAGCATCATTACATGAGCGTAACATCCTACTATGCGACGACGAAGTAAACAATTACAGCAATGTTTACTGATTCCTCTCCGGCCAGGAATATCATTCAGTTGATACACAGGATTCGTGTCGGTTTGCTCTACGAACTTCCATCTGGCGGTATCTAGCAAACAACTAGTTCACTGATAAGTAATCCAAAACAATAAGGCAAGATCGGCGGCCAGTATAGAAAAAACTCAATGTCACAGGGAAAGTCTCACGAGTCCTTAAACACACACAGGGGCACATCACAGTCCATAATATGCAGTCTGTACAAATGAAAATTAAAAAAATACGGGAAAAACAATAGAGAGCACTGATTGAATATGGTATCAACTCAAGTACTCAACCAACAACAATCGTCAGTAATCAAACTATTTTTTTTTAGATTCGGGATACTAGGCTTTTTGCCAGTCATTAAAAGCAATTTATTTATTTTTTCATCACAGTGTTTTGATCTCTATGCAAGGAACACTTACACTTAAAAATAAACTAGATTGTTACTCACGAGATTCAGATTCAAGATTCAAAGCATTTATTTCAATTAAACCCTTTACAGGCACTTTTGAATTGTCAAGTCGAAAGAGGTGAAGCTATCTGCACGTTCCAAAGCGTAGATCTCTATGGAGAAGAACGTGCAAGAAACTCCACGGACACTCTTTTAAATTATGTTCTGTATTACATAACCTTGGTTACATCCTTGGTCGCTTCTATATGTGAGGACAATGCAAAATAAAAAAAAAAGGAAACTATAAAAACAATTCAAAGTATAAAGATTAAAACAAGTCAGTGGCAGTTAAGAGGTGACCAGTCTCAACCGACGGCGCCCGTTCACGAACATGACGCGTGTATTGGCACCATTTAGCTCAACCATTTTGAAGGGAACCGAATGATCCAACACACACGCCACCATCAGCGAAACATTTGAGCAAGCATGACATGCTCTCAACTGCCATTTTAGTTCAAGTCACAAAGTAAACTATAACTTATCACATGTAAATGGCTCCATGGTACTCACATTTACAATATTTGAAAATAAAATGCTTCTACATTATACAAAACTATGGTTTACAAAAACCAAGCAACTACAAGTAAAAAAAAAAAGAGAAATTATTAATTATCAAATTAATATTATATATAAAAAAAAGAATAAATAAATGAGACAAAAAATAAAAAAGGGCGAGCATCTCTTCCAATATAAAATCCTAAACTTGTTTATCCAAGTGGTTGAGGCTGTGGAGCAGGACCGGCATTTAGCCAAGCATTATTATCTTCAATGTAATCCCCCAACTTATAATATGCTTGCCTGCATAATGTGCGTTTAATACAAGTTTTAAATTTCGTTTCATTCAGTTCTAATATATGGGGAGGAATTTTATTGTAACATTTTAAACAATACCCCATGAAAGATGTGGCTACTTTAGCTAGTCTGAAACCTGGTTGAACTAATTGATCCCTATTTCTAGTAGCATAATTATGTCTGTCGCCTCGCCTACTAAAGAGATGTAGATTTTTTCTAACGTACATAATGTTTTCATATATATATTGACAAGGTACCGTCATGATGTTAATTTCCTTAAACAGTTCCCTTAGAGAATCACGCCGGCGTAGATTGTAAATGGCTTTGATGGCTCTTTTTTGCAGAATAAAAATTGACTCGATGTCTGCAGCCCGGCCCCATAACAAGATACCGTAAGACATTATACTATGAAAGTAACTGAAATAGACTAGTCTCGCGGTATCAACATCAGTAAATTGGCGGATTTTCCTAACAGCATATGCTGCTGAGCTTAGACGTCCTGCAAGAGATGCTAAATGAGGACCCCATTGTAGCCTTGAGTCAAGCGTAATCCCCAGGAAAACCGTTCTATCGACGAATTCTAGTTTTTCCCTGTTCAATACTATATCACAATTACTACTTTTGACATTTGGTAAAGCAAATCTTATGCACTTCGTTTTCTTCCCATTTAAAACCAAATTATTAGCAGTGAACCAATTTTGGACCTGCAAAAGGGCATTATTTACGATGTCAAGATTATTACTACGTCTATTTATTTTAAAAATCAAAGAAGTGTCGTCAGCAAACAAGACCATGTTTAGCTTGTTTTGCAATAAATGGGGTAAATCATTTATATAAACTAAAAATAAAAAAGGACCCAAAATTGAGCCCTGTGGAACGCCCATTTTCACGTTTAAGCCCGATGAATTAACACCGTTTATTTGCACTACTTGCTGTCTATCATTCAAATAAGATTTAACAAGGCTTAAAGCTGTTTTGCCCAGTCCGTAGTGCCCAAGTTTCAGGAGTAATGTTTCGTGATCCACACAATCAAACGCCTTGGATAGGTAGCAGAAGATGCCTATGGCATCTTGTGCCTCTTCCCACGCATTAAATATATGCTTCAGTAAGGTGACACCAGCGTCAGTAGTACAACGTCCTCTGGTGAAACCATACTGTTTATCATGCAAGATGTTATTCGTGTTAAAATGATAAAGCATTTGATTTAGCATCACTTTTTCAAATACCTTACTGAAGACTGGCAACACGGATACTGGTCTATAATTATTTGTGTCTTTACTGTCCCCGTTTTTAAAAAGTGGTATTACTTTACTGAATTTCATTAGGTCCGGAAAGACTCCTTGATCCACACACAAATTAAATATTAAAGCTAAGAAAGGGGCTACAGTCTCAATAATTGAGGTACAAACTTTGATAGACAATCCCCATAAATCTTCCGTAAGTTTAATTTTGATTTGTTTGAAAGCTTTCATTACTACTAAGGGGTTTATATGCTTAAAATTAAATTCAGTCGGGCAGGCTGACACATTCGACTGCAATAAATCAAAAGCAAGCGAAGGCGAAGAATTTAAAGCTTCAGTAGTTTTAATAGGGATACTGGTAAAGAAATTTACAAATTCTTGAGCAACTTTTAGGTTATCACTAATAAGACCCTGAGTAGTCTCCAATGTGAAATCCGTATTATGTCTTTTATTCCTGTTTGTTTCGTTATTTATAATTTTCCAAACCGTCTTCACTTTGTTGTCTGCTGTTTTTACCTTTTTGCTTATGTATAAAGCTTTAGCTACCTTACAAGTATTTTTATAAATTTTTGAGTAAGTAGCTACATACTTATTAAAGGCTTCAGTATTAATATAAGGCTTAAGGCCGTATAGCTCATAAAGTCTTTCCCTACTTTTTCTGAGTCCTTTAGTCGCCCAGTCACTAAATAAAAACTTAGGGCAGATAGTTTTAGTTGTCTTTTTAAAAGTATTATTGAACTCAGTTTGGACAACAGAAAAAAATTCTTTATATAGAATATTGCCATTATTCATTGTGAAATCCCGACCACTTAACTTGTTGCTTAAAGTGCTGTTAAATTTATTTAATTTACCTGATGTTATCGGTCTTGATTGTATCTGCACTTGTTGTATAGGTGAGGTGGACTCAAAAGTTACCGTTAGCCCACTGTGATCAGAAGGGAGACAATTTACAATGGCTTTTTCTAAGTAGTTGCAGCAACAAAAAACATTATCAATGCAAGTAGCAGTCGTTGACGTAGTTCGGGTTGGTTCAATGAACACATTTGATAAATTGAATGACCTAAAGAGACTTAAAAAGCGATTGCTATCTGAATTATCTTCAACAATATTAATATTGAAATCTCCACAGATAATTAAAAGTTTATTACCACTTGCAAGTTTTGCCATAACATCTTCCATGACCGACTCAAAAATAGAATAGTTTTGATAATTAGGGGGTCTGTAAACGCACACTATGACATGCTTATCTAGCTCAACACAGGACAGTTCAATGTTATGTTCAACTGACAGTTCAACTATATCTTTTCTAGTTTTATATTTAATGGAGTGCTTAATTAAGATAAGTGAACCCCCGCGCAGTATTGATTTACGATTAAAACAACTGCCCAAACTATAATTATTATAATTAATTATCATTTCAGAATCCTTTAGCCAATGCTCTGTTACACAAACAATGTCATACATTGTTTTTTCTAAAAATAATTCAATTTCCAATTGCTTCGAAGAAAAACCTTGAATGTTTTGAAGGTATAGAGTAAAGGATTTCTGATTGGCTCCCTTTTTGTTACTGCTAGAAGATACCGTGTTGTTTACAAGCTCAGCCAATTTGTTTATGGTACCCTCTGTTGTCTTATTACCTAGTTTAAATCATTTGAGCCAGCAACCAAGACATTAGTACTATTACTAATTGTGGTGCTAATACCAGAGTACTTCGACATACTAATTATGTCTGAGTTAATATTAAAAACTAATAGCCTCGCTATTTGACGTCTAAAACTAACAGGCAGATACACAGTATCCCTAGTCGATTTAAGCTTATCAACAAAATTGTTGATGTCAAGAAATAAAAGCTTGTCACTATGGTGACTTACTAAAAATTGCATATGCTTATTTAGCATGTGTATATAATTATTTTGCCTATAAGATAGCTGCTCAAAGTATGGAAAAGCACACAAAATTATCTTCTTACAATTAATCTTCAAAAGTTCAGTTATACTATCAGTGATATCATTATTTGTTACATTTAAACTATTCCCTACAATAATAGTTATTATGGAAATAATAATATATAATAACTCCGTTTAATTGTTCACTTACTCCGTAATAAAAAAATAAAACTGATTACAATTCAATAATGCTGTACTTACTGTCACTTGGCAGGATAAATATAAAATGGCAACACTACACGGTAATCAATAAGTCAAATAACTTTTCATTTAATATATCTTTTTTCTCCGGCCTGATCTAGTAAATGTGATACATTGAAAAATACAGAAAAATAATGGAACTTCCATCGTATATAAGTCACTTTTAGACGCTTAAATTCATGTCAGCTAAAATTTCGCCATTGTTCTTTAAACACACATAATTGTCGCGGTACCTAGTTAATTTAATAGTGTCTTTAAATGAATTATAATGATTGAATCTAAACTTTTGGTTCAATGTCATCCTGAATTTTGGCGATTAATTGTCTCGTACTGGTATATATATCATCGAATAATATAGTTTTTACGACATGTTGAACACACACATCAGCGTTGCAATTACATATCGGTTGTTCTGATTTTTGAAAACTGTCAATATCATATATTTCTATTTTGATAATTTTTGTTCCTCGAGTAACAGGCTTCTTAATATATTGATAAAATGTTTGATCTGTTTTTGATCTCTTGCGAGCAAGACCCAGCGTTTTCTGTCCAGTGGTTTGTTGAACTGGTTGATTCATGGGTACAAAATTGAAAAGATCCTCCGTGTCCTGAAAAAAAAAAACAATTACGACTGAAATTAAGCATTACGAGGAAATTAATAATTCAGTGATGCTACTTACTAATGTTGGTAATACATTTTTAAAATCTTAAAAAAATATGTTATGATAACACTTACCGACATTCTGCTAAGATATCACTCTTCACCGACAGATGCAAAAATTAAATGGACTTCAAGTTATTATATCGCCCTTTATATTTTTTAACTTTTGAATACATAGAGTTCAGTATTGCATATTTTTTGTTAGATGTTAATATCTATACAAAAATGGTAAGGTGAAATTGAAACCTCAGACATCATGGCGCCTAACATTTTATTGTTGATCATAAATATACATCAACAAAATAATATTACCGTCCGTTTGTTCACGGTAATCGTTTTCATACATTTTATTCAAATGAATAGGCAGACAAAATCATGGTATGTTAATAGTATATCAACGTTACCTAAAGAATTTGCAACGTATGTTGAATTCTTTTTAAGGAGGTGGATCAAAAACAATTAAACAACATTGGCATACCATTTATTTTATGGACTGACGAAATAGGACGCTGCCGACGGATTGGCGCCTGTATTGCTTTGTTTACATCGAATCAATATTGATATCAAAGATTTAAATTTATGTTTGTTCATTTGATGATGTTCTCATATATTTATCATGATATTTAATTATAAGCAAAGTCAGAGTATAAAACTAGTCTTGTACTTAATTATAGCGGTAATGAAAATACATTTATTAGATTGAAATCTTAACCACATGTATTTAAGGTCGAAAGTTAAAACTTAATTATGATAGTGCTAGGTAAGCGCTTTTCTTATTTGGGGTCATAGATTTGACTCAGGATTTTTAGTCAAACTCACTGTCCATTTATGGATTAAAATCACGTGGAGTTACTGCTATTTAAATCGGGACGTGGGCATCTGGAACATCACTGCTATTTCTCCCGAGCTGACATCAAGAACCGGGCACTACACCACAAAAATGTAAGTTGTATTAATAATATTATTATTAGGTGCCTATATTAACTTTCAAAGTCTGTTTTATTTTGATCTGGTTTTTAAATAGTAGCATTTAGGAATCTATTTATTCATTATTCATCTATTCATTCAGTAGCTCATATCCAATTGCTTGTGTTAACCATGTTCTGGGACACTATTCGAGTCCCTATTCATTTTTGTGTTAAGTGTTCAATTATAATGAAAGTTTTTATTTAAAAATATTTTTACATACTATGAATATTCCATTTCCTTACAGTATTCATATTTGGAGTAGATTATACCTACCTAGATCTGATAACGTACTATAGACTTAGCATTTATTCTCTATTAATTTAAAATGAAACATAATTATGTTTTTGAATTCAGGTCACATCATGCAAATGCTGAATCGTTGTCCTCGTCGGATGAAGAACTTCAACAGACGCATGAGCCTGAAAAATTAAAATCGAAAAAGAGAAAATCCTCCTCGGTGCCCGCACCCAGTACATCCAGGGGGAGTCCGGTCAAAATGTAAGTTGTATTAATAATAACAAACAATGATAATAATATTAACAATGATATTTACTTTAGTACATTATTATTTCTTGTTTTGAGTTTTTAAATAGTTACAATCTATTCATTCATTAATTATAATTGTCTATCCATTCAGTAACTTCGGTATATCCAGCATTTTTTAAAGCCAACTTTATTCAGTGAATAAATCAATGAGATAATATTATTATAGTCTCGACTAATATTTTTTCTTGTTATAAGTGTCAGTGAAATGAAGGTTTTTATTTAAAAGTGTTTTTACACAGATTATGTACCTTCCATTCCTTTCGGTATTCATATTTGGAGTAGATATACCTAGCTAGATCTTATAATGCACCATATATTTACATAGTATTTACTATATTGTAATATTTTTTGTGGTGTCCTGTAGTTAAGTGACAAACACAATATATTTTAAAGAAGGTGTGTTCTCCAAATAAAAGAAACATAGAAGAAATTATATAATAAGTTCGGGCGCCATGGAGGTTGCACACAGTATAATAAAGGTTGCCGGAAAGAATTGAGCGGAAGAGTCAGACTTTTAATCTGCCGGTGGGAGGCTAAACAAAGAAATAAAACAAAAAGAATTATTTTGTCCTTTCTATATTTAATGGCCCGTAGCTTCAATCTAACTAAGCATTATATTTAACGTTTTACTAATATTTAAAGAGGCGATATTATTGCATCGTGCACTGTTAATTTAAATAAATGGAAAATTCCTACCAGTTTACTGGCTATAAAAATAGTAGAACATAACCAAAGGAAGCGATGACCGACGAAAGATTCCCTCAGCAAAAAAAATGATCCAAAAGGATGTAAAAAAAATCCAATATTAAGGAAAATCCAATATTAAGGAAAATCCATCCGATAAGAAAAAAATCCGTTAAGAAAAACGCCAATGGGCTGTAACAAAAGGTATGAAGTTTAATATACACGAAAATCATCCGAGTCTGAGCACGTGGACGCGTGCATAAGAAAAAAAAAACTTACCGTTTTCCTTTTCAAATAAATAGGTGTGCTCCACGCAACTCCATTTAGTACGTGTGTAGTGAGCGTAAATTATTGATATCTGAAATTAACAATACGTCTGATAAAATTCCTATACGATTTTCAATCCGAAAGCATTATGTCCAGAAAAATTCTAACTCACCAAAAATTAAGGTCAATCCTCATAGTATCATCGTCCTTGGTCGTTTTAAATATGTTATATCATAATATAAACCAAAAATATCCCAGATAAATAGGGATTTATAAAGATATTGAAAATAGTTTCAAATTATCGACCAGCCATCGTCTGCAGGATCGTAGAGTGACTTGTCAAAAACGTCATCTGTCAAAACTAGAAATAGTGTCGCGTTCCGAAATCGACTATAAAACCATAAAGCATGTAACGAGAATAAAAACTCGTTACATTACATCCCTCCCCGAAAAAATAAAAGAAAGCAATTTCTTTTATGCTAAAAACCAAAAGAGAAAAGCAAAAACTTAAAAAAGAACGAAGAAAATATAATTCCAAAAACAATAAACCAAAAAGTCTATTATCAACAAACCTATATAAAAAAAAACAAAGGAATGCCACGAATGCAAATTCCTGAAGATAGAAAAATACAGTCAAGCCACAAACACGACCGACTCACAATACAAAAAGAACCAACATGAGTGCAGTTAGGCACCTACGCCACTGACTAACAAGTAAAATCCTAGAAGTACTGCAAGTGCAGTTAAGCGCAAATGTTGCTGACCAACAGGTAGAAATTCACAAAAAAAATATACCAATATGAGTACGGTTAGGCACCATCGCCACCGACTATCAAGTATAAAGCAAAAAGACAATACTAATGGTGTACAGTTAGGCGCAATTGCCGCTGTTTAAATAATAAAGATAATCCAAAAATGTCTTAGATACGAGTACAGTTAGGCACCTTCGCCACTGACTAGCAAGAACAAATTATAACCGTTTGTCACAGTTTTAAATAATCACATCACCAAAGATGTAAAAATATAAAGAAGATTGTTGTGATCGGCATAACACCACCAATTTTCCGAGCACAAACAACTTCGAAAATAAATGCGTATTGTGATCGGCACAACACCACCAACTTTGCGAGCACAATAGCAAAAAAAGATTGTATACTGTGATCGGAACAACACCACCGACTTTCCGGACACAATAACAAAAAGATTGTATACTGTGATCGGCACAACACCACCAACTTCCCGGGCACAGTAACAAAAAAAGGTAACGAAATCAAGGAAAAAATATATACCGAGATCCGTAAAAAGATAGGAAAATGTCTACAAGTGAGAATAAGACCACAAGTATTGAAATCCCTATATAAACAAAGAATACCAACTATAAAACAAGAGCTGGCAGTTCTTCAAAAAAAACATCAGGAACACAAAAATCAATACCATTTCTACTAAGGGAAATAGTATGATCCGCGTAACTTAAGAATTAAACTAAGGTTTTTACATTCTAACACAAAGATAGAAGCAAATCCTAGACATGCAAGTATTACAATATCCGAAGAGTGTAAATAAGTAGGTAACCATCCAGACATTGTATAAGTACAAGAATGTATATAAAAAATACATAAGATCTTTCGATATGGAAAACGTCATTATGTGGGTGGAAAAAGTTATCATTATAAACCTTAAAATGACCTAAGTTATATTTTAGAAAGTTAAGAATTGAATTCAATAAATTTATACGAAGTTACCTAACACACATTTTCATTCAAAACCCGATAAACCTATCATCCATCCCAGCATACATCAACTATCAAACGGGTCTTTCAAACAAAAATATCAAAATCAAAACTATCACTTGGAAACCAAATTAAAATTTAATAATATCTTTAATATGATAACGTCCAGAAGTACCCTTATTAAGGTCTTTCAGAACATAAACATTATCAGAAATCTTTTCAATAATTTTACATTTAATGAACTTAGGTGCAAGTTTTGCCGAAAAATAAGTAGGCGCATGAGATTGAACGAAACTTCTTCTCCACACAACATCACCCACATCAAAAGAAATGACTCTACGACCCTTATTATAATAGCGAGCATTACGCTGATAAGCTTTTAATAAATGAGTTTGAACTTTTACAAAAATATCACCAAGTGAATTAAGAGATTCAGCATAGTGCTTTCTATTGGAAACTTCAAGTTCACTCAAGTTATCAATAGAGTTACTTAAATGATGTAAAGAAGCATCAAAAATAAGCTCCCTACCAAACATCAAAAAGTTGGGTGTGAAATCAGTAGCAAGATTAACACTATTATTCAAAGCTAATTGAACATGAGGTAAATATTTAGACCAAGTTCTATGATCATCCTTAACAAAACAAGCTATGCAAGTTTCAACAGTTTTATTATATCTCTCAACAGGATTGTTTTGAGGTGTGTATAAAGTATTATAAAATATTTTAGTAATATTAAAACTTTTCAAAAATTCTACAAAATGTTTAGAAGTAAATTGTGTACCATTATCACAAACAATTATCTTGGGACAACCAAATTTAAGAAATATTTCTTTTTCGAAAAGTTTATTTATTATTCTAGTAGTGGCATTTATCATAGGAAAAATCCAGCAGTATTTAGTGAAAACATCAACAATGGAGAGAATATATTTATGTCCAGAATAGGATTTAGGTAATATACCTATAATGTCAACTGAAAGCATCATCATAGGTCGATCAACTTTTTTAGGGTTAATCATAATACCAAAAGGAGGATTAGTAGTATGTTTATAAGCTTTACAAGTATCACAAGCTAGAATATATTTTTGAACATCATTAAACATTCCTTTCCAAAAATAGTGTTGTTTTAATTTGTTTAAAGTTTTATGAATACCAAGATGACCAGAATTAATATCATCATGGTTAGAACGAACTGTATCTAAAATATGTTCTTTAGGAATAACTATTTTCCAATTAAGACGACTATTAGGATCAAACTTACTTTTACAAAATTTATATAAAGTTTTATTTTCTACTCTAAAGTTTTTATATCTGCAAGGGGATTTCTGACAGTTAATAAATACTTTTTTATACCAAGGATCATAAATATCATCATCAGGTAAAACCAAATTATTCTGAGAAATTCCTATAGCAGCAACTTCAATACGAGATAAAGCATCTGGGACTAAATGTAAAGATCCTTTTTTATGAACTATATCAAAAGTAAATTGAGATATTCTAGCAGCCCAACGTGCTAAACGTCCACTAGGGTTACTAAGACCTAAAAGCCATTTTAAACTAGCATGATCAGTTATTACAGTAAACTTCATTCCTTCAATATAAGGTCTGAAATGTTCTATTGAAGCTAAAATAGCTAGCAATTCACGTTCTGTGGTACTATAATTACGTTCACATTTATTGAGTGATCTAGAGTAGAACGCAATAGGATGTTGATCTCCATTATCATCCTCTTGACTCAAAACACTACCAATGCCAACAGAACTGGCATCACAATGTAAAAAGAAAGGTTTATCAAAATTAGGGCATTGCAAAACAGGAGCAGTAATTAAAGTTTGTTTTAACTCATCAAATGCATTCTCAGCTTCATCATTCCAACAAAGTGATCTTTTAGAATTTTTACTTCCAGCTGTTAATTTAGTTAAAGGAGCAGCAATATCAGCAAATTTACAAATGAACCTACGATAATATGAGCATAAACCTAGAAAACTACGAAGTTGTTTAACGGATTCAGGACGTGGAAAACTTTTAATGGTATCTAATTTAGAAGGGTCTGTATGTAAACCATTACTATCAACTATATAACCAAGATAACGAAGTCTATCTTTACAAAAATTACACTTTTTCAAATTAACTGTCAATCCAGCATCTTTCAGTATATTATAAATTTTGTGTAAATACTCTATATGCAAGTTAAAATCTGAATTCACACAAATTAAATCATCTAAATAACAAAATACCGTATTATCGAATTCAGGACCAAAAAGTTTATCTACAAGTCTCTGCAACTCAGCCGGTGCATTAGTGAGACCGAATGGCATACGAACAAATTCGAAAAGTCCTTTTCCCGGAACTACAAACGCAGTCTTTTCTCGAGAAGATTCTTCAAGAGCAATTTGCAAAAATGCTTTAGAAAGGTCAATCGTACTAATATATTTAGCTCCACCAAGATTATCTAATATTCTAGAGGTGTAAGGAAGAGGGTAAGAATCCTTTATAGTTACTGAATTTAAACGTCTTGAATCTAAACATAATCTAGTGCTACCATCCTTCTTTTCTACAGCTAAGACAGGTGAACACCAAGGTGATTTAGAAGGTTGAATGATACCTTCCTTTAATAAAACTTCAACTTCATCAAAAAGTTCCTTCTGCTTTGCAGGACTTAAAGGCCAATATCTTTGTTTAAAAGGTTCACTAGTAACACTAATTTTATGTTGAACGAGATGAGTAAGACCTAAGCCTTTCTTTTCATAAGAAATATTTTCAAAAAGTGAAACAGTAAAATTTAATTTTTGTTTCTCAGAAGGAGTAAGTTCACTGGCAGAAGTGACAGTACAAACTTGAACTTTATTGCTTTGAACATAAGTAATATTTTTCCATAAATCTTTAGCCAAATCAAATTTTAACCAAAAATCAAAACCTAAAATGAAATCAGGCTGAAAAGAAGGTATAATTAGGAAGTTAATATTTTTAGTTAAATTGTCACAAGTAACTGGCAATTCAATAGTACCAATAATTCTCTGTGAAGAACCATCAGCTGTATATGCAGCACTACTAACAGTATTTATTTTATAACCTAAACGTGAAAATTGTTCATGACTATTTGAGCCCAAAACACAACTATTGGAACCACTATCTAACAAACCAGAAAAAGTGTGGTTATCTATGGAAAATCGTAAATATGGTCTAGAATCATTATTCTTAATAAATAAAACAGGTGCTGATCTATAAATTTTGAAGAATGTTTTTAAATAATCCAACCAATCTGCAAAGTCTTTGTTACGAGTAACATCATCAGGTTTGTGACATTTAACAAATTTTTTCTTCATCGAGACACTCGCGGTTATATCAATAACAGGGGCTCGATGCGACCTAATCAGTTTTTTGACTCACTAGAGTTTTTATTACTTGTATTACAAACATCACAATTCTTAGATGTGACTCCTACCTTTCGACATTTAAAACAAATAACGCCAGGTATGGATATACAATTTTTAAAATGATGTCCAGATTCTTTACATTTTAAACAAGTTAAATTTGAAGTAACTGCATTAGTCTTGACTGTAGGTTTATCAGTCTTAGAGTCCTTGAAAGATTTTCTGTTGACGAAAACTTCAAGTTCCTTTGCTAAGTCAAGGAATTGTTCCACAGAATCAATATGTTTACCAAATATAAAAGGAGTGTAAATAGGCAACATGTTATGTTTTATTATACTAACCAAAACTGTATCAAACAATGGGAAAGAAAGACGACTAGCCATGTCCATAATTTCTGTAATGAAGTCTGGAAGAGATTCTGAACTCTTCTGTTTCTTCGTACGAAGGTCATGTTCCAAAAAGTAATCAAAATCTGGCTTGTCAAAACGTTTAAGCAAAGCAAGTTTTAGCTCATGCCATGATGAAATACGAATCCTAACAGTGCGAAACCATTTAACAGCAATACCACTAAGCAAGTCTGTAAATGAACCAACTAATAAAATCTCATCAAAATTTTTAAATAAAAAATATTCTTCAACTTCAGTAACAAATTCTCTAACACAAGCTTTTCCATCAAATTTAATTCTACTCTTTTTTAAATCTGGCAACCTAGTTGCAGAAGTCAAATTCTTTTTGATATGTTCATTGACCAAAGCATTCAAGGAATTAAATGAAGGCGAAGCATGAGTTGCAAAAGCTGGGGAAGACTGTGCAACCCTGTCATTATGACCAAAAGGATGTTGTATTTCTGTCAAATTAATCATATCAACAACATGTGCATTAGCATTAGAAACTGTGCATGCACCATCAGATTCTAAGTTTTTATTAACAGCTTGAGGCGGAGAACACTGTACTTCTTTATCCATGACGAATAAGCAAAACTATGATTGATGAGCAAGGCAAACCAAAAAGCAAAACTTCAAAAAGTTGTAAAATATTTGAGGTTATGTAAAAATATTTAAGTATCAAGTTGTTTTTATGAAAAATATCAAAGTATTTAGCAGTGAAAAGATGCAATAATAACTTCACAAGATAAGTTTAAATGCCTTAAAGTATGATTATAAAGTAAAACTAAAGTTCACTTAAATTAACTATGAAATAAAGTTACACCGCACTAAGTTCACACTGTTAAGTTACTTAACAAAACAAAACTGTCTTACCATACAAATATGTTGATTTTGTAAGGGTAAAAGGATAAAGGCTGTAACAATAAAAGTTAACAGAACACAATAACACAATATTGTTAGTAGAAAAATATTGTCTACAAGAAAATATCAAAAGTATTTAATTAAGTTCTTAATAAAAATTAACAATATTAAATTTCAGAAACAAAAAGTAATCTGTAAACAATACTATGAAATTAATAGATGCAATAATATCCCATAAAAAGTCATGAAGCTACTTCAATGTCCCTGTTCGGGCGCCAAATGTAATATTTTTTGTGGTGTCCTGTAGTTAAGTGACAAACACAATATATTTTAAAGAAGGTGTGTTCTCCAAATAAAAGAAACATAGAAGAAATTATATAATAAGTTCGGGCGCCATGGAGGTTGCACACAGTATAATAAAGGTTGCCGGAAAGAATTGAGCGGAAGAGTCAGACTTTTAATCTGCCGGTGGGAGGCTAAACAAAGAAATAAAACAAAAAGAATTATTTTGTCCTTTCTATATTTAATGGCCCGTAGCTTCAATCTAACTAAGCATTATATTTAACGTTTTACTAATATTTAAAGAGGCGATATTATTGCATCGTGCACTGTTAATTTAAATAAATGGAAAATTCCTACCAGTTTACTGGCTATAAAAATAGTAGAACATAACCAAAGGAAGCGATGACCGACGAAAGATTCCCTCAGCAAAAAAAATGATCCAAAAGGATGTAAAAAAAATCCAATATTAAGGAAAATCCAATATTAAGGAAAATCCATCCGATAAGAAAAAAATCCGTTAAGAAAAACGCCAATGGGCTGTAACAAAAGGTATGAAGTTTAATATACACGAAAATCATCCGAGTCTGAGCACGTGGACGCGTGCATAAGAAAAAAAATCTTACCGTTTTCCTTTTCAAATAAATAGGTGTGCTCCACGCAACTCCATTTAGTACGTGTGTAGTGAGCGTAAATTATTGATATCTGAAATTAACAATACGTCTGATAAAATTCCTATACGATTTTCAATCCGAAAGCATTATGTCCAGAAAAATTCTAACTCACCAAAAATTAAGGTCAATCCTCATAGTATCATCGTCCTTGGTCGTTTTAAATATGTTATATCATAATATAAACCAAAAATATCCCAGATAAATAGGGATTTATAAAGATATTGAAAATAGTTTCAAATTATCGACCAGCCATCGTCTGCAGGATCGTAGAGTGACTTGTCAAAAACGTCATCTGTCAAAACTAGAAATAGTGTCGCGTTCCGAAATCGACTATAAAACCATAAAGCATGTAACGAGAATAAAAACTCGTTACAATATATTATTTTAAATTTAAACATAATTCTGTGTTTTTAAATTGCAGGTTGCATCATGGAAATGCTGAATCGTTGTTCCCATCGGATGACGAACTTCAGCAGCCACAAGAGCCTGAAAAACTCAAGCCGAAAAAGAAAAAACCATCACCGGGGGCCGCACCCAGAACATCAGATCAGGAGAGTCAAGCCTTTACGCATGCACCGTCTCCAGCATTGGCTAAAACCAAGAAACCTGTCATCAAGCCTATCGCCCCGAGGAAAGCCACGTTCCATGACATCTTCGGGACTGATACTGACGATGATGTCCAGAATCAACCAACCGCGGGTAAACCAATTCATCCGTTACAGTCATACATGAGCCGAAGAGTTGCCAATGGACACTCTCGCCAAACATTAGACTTCAAAAAAGGGACACATTTTGTAGAGTTAAAGGTGTACAGTTGCGACGAAATTCAACATGTGGCGCCTATGAACAGGTGGCGCCACGCGATTATCTGTATTAAAAATAGAACAGATGAGAACACGGACTCGTGGCAGCACCTCAGTAATTTTATAACTGCTATTTTTCACAATTGGGTAATAGGTAATAGTTCCCTATACCTACCAATCCCGTCCAATGTTAATCGTTATAAGTTGCTGGTAACAGCGGTGCGATGTCATTATACATTTACAATCTGTATCAAGAACTTGGAAGTTAGTAATCAGAACATGTCTCGAAATAAATACAATCCTCGATATGACATGTATAATACATATAAAATGCGTGAATTTTCATTTAGTTATTATTGGGCAACGGCTGATTCAAGGAGAAGATTGGTAATGGAAATGGCTGATGCTGGATTTTTTTATTGTGGAAATGGTGTGAATGATAAAGCAGCATGTTTCTCATGTGGAGGTGTTATAGAAGATTGGGAGATATACGATGATCCTTGGATGCAACATGCTATACAATTTCCTCAATGTTGTTATTTGAACGCTTTGAAAGGAATGGATTATGTTGACAAATCGAAACGTTTATTTTTTAAAGAAACAGAAATATAAAGTGATTCTATAGTGGGAGAAGAATAGATTGATTGTTTGCTGAATTAGCTACCGAATGCTATTAGCAATGGAGCCTATATAAGTAACTATAAATTACTTGAAAGTTATTTTATGTGACATTCGATTCCTGCAGTTGTAGTGAGAAGGTTGGATCATAAACTGAATTAAACAATTTAAAAAAAAAATAGCTACAATGCAAGATTCAGTGAAATATACTTCTGGAGACATTTGTAAAATTATTTTTCGGAACGCGCATGGTGAGGATATATTTGTCCATGATATGCAGTCCGCTCATAAAAAATCGAGTGCAGATTCATCAAAACCGCAGATCAGAGATACATCACAAGAAGATTTATTCAATCAAAATATGCATTTTGCAATTGAATCGGGAAACATTCAAGAACTTGTCTTTAAAAGTGACAATAAAGAGCTAACATTCTCCCGAGTCAACGATATGCAGATTAATACTGAAAAAATTAAAGCGGGTTCAGCAAAGAGTCGGGACACTGGCACATCATCATAGAGGAATATACTGCGTGATTTAGTGATACCTGATTCAAAAGACATTATATGCTACCAGATTCTACCGGAAGATGAAATTCCTTTTATTTAAATCAGTTTAAAACAAATTCAATTCCAATCAGATGAAAAGTGAATAAATGTATGGTATATTTGGTATTCTTTGATGAATGATACCTTATCTGATGTAAAATAAAATGTTAATAAGAAGTTTGTATTTGAATAAAACAAATTTTATACAAAAACTAACTACCTAAATAAACTTATTTGAATAGATGATTGGGTTTTATTTGAATAGATGAATGTGGTTTCTAGATCTCCAATATTATTTGAATAGATGAATGGGTTCTATTTGAATAGATGAATGGGGTTTCTAGATCTCCTCTGATCTAGAAACCCCATTTATCACCTACTTACGTAATTAAATTTATTTAATTTTAACCTTTTGACCACCACGTCAAAAAATAAAAAGCGTGCCCTCGGCGCCGATCTATGAATTCATCCTTTAACCTTTTGACCGGCACAGTCGTGTATAGACGACAAACCAAAGTGTGCTCAGCACGCCACGAGCGCGACAACGTGACAGAATTTTAAACGTAAATAAATGCCATAAAACAGCATTGTGTTGTTTATTTCCCTTGTTAATTATGTACCTCGGCTCTTCTTAATTTATTTGAAGTGGACTAATTTCGGTAATTTCATCTTTAGTAACGTTAGATGACAAAAATGAAAACCAGTCTTAAAGTTCGAAAAACATAGTGCCCTCGACGCCACAGTCACCATAAGAAGACACGTAGTGTTGTAGGTAGCAAAACGACGTTTGCCGGGTCAGCTAGTTATTATTTTAAATACGAAAATTTGGAGGTTTGTTACTTAAGCATGCCAGAACGGCTAAAACTACACTCGATGAACGACGTAAAGTGTTG
The DNA here is from genome assembly GCA_905332915.2 of Hecatera dysodea. NCBI lineage: Eukaryota > Metazoa > Arthropoda > Insecta > Lepidoptera > Noctuidae > Hecatera > Hecatera dysodea. Next base: position 10,304,265 of record HG995292.1, read on the forward strand.
GATATGTGTTTACTTTACGATATTCTTAATGGTAGGCTGGACTGCCCGGATTTGGTTGCATAGATCTCATTTAACGCTCCCTTACGACGCACTCGTCACACCATTATTACATGTGCCTCGGCATGGAACTAACTACGCTAAACATTGTGTCCTAACTCACATTGCTCGAACCTATAACAGTAATTTCTCTCAAGTTGACTTATTTAATGTCTTTTTTGTACAAAAAATTTATGTACAAAACTCAGTTTTAAAGCTGAGGTTAAAAATATCATTTTGAAAGAGGAATAGCAAGCTGCACAAACTACGACTGCGCTCTGTTCATCATCATCTTTAAGAATTCAATATGATGAACTGTTAATTACAGATTTTAGTACCTATGTAATTAGCAGATTTTGATGTCTTTAAAATTACTAACCACATATTGTCTGAAGTCCGTTCGCATAGTTTATACTCATTATGATAAACAGGGAAACCTATTATTAACCTATACAAGATTGATTTATATTTTCTGTAATATTTTATAAGTATCGCTGTTGGTTTTCTGAATAAAGTAAAATAAAATAAAACATAAAATTCATTCATGCGTCATTTGTTATGATATATGCTACGAAATGAAGGCTTAACCAAATAAAACATACCGTGGATGTAAGGTTATCTGTTCTGTTGCGGAATTTGTTCGAAAGAGTCACCGCGGCCCTGGAACGCAAAGGGCACAAGAAGGATCACGGGTGGGTTTTGAGTCTGACACTCCCTTCCGCTCCGCCCAGAGCGGGAGAAGACATTTGATGATTTCCCATCCAAAAAAAAAAAGGTTATCTGTTCTAATATTTATATATATATGTATGCATGTGTACTTCATAACTTTATGAAGATAGTAAAAATAAAAATTAGATTACCTTTTTTAATAATGTTTTCAGGCCCAACTATACCACGACATCGGAAACCACGCAGCAAGGAATCAATGCGCTTGGATGTATAGACAGTTGGAGTTACAAAATTCTGTTGAACCATCAAATATGTTGCTTGTAATGTATTAAAAAAAAATATTTAACAATTTTTCGTATTTATATCACCCAATAGTCTGATTGTGAGACTGCTGTACACACACGAGTACGAAATCGGTGGTAACAACTGGTAATAGACGGGTACTTACTGGAAATAAAATATGTCACAAGACACCCTAAAAGGATTTATTTAAAAATAAATTGTAACTTACAAATTAATGCGTGGCATAGCCAGTTATCGATTTTATTAATTTTAATACAACTTATCGTTTAATAGTGCTTTTTCAACTATTTCAGACATTGTTAATTTTATGTCTCTGCATAAGACTTCAGCAACTAGAACCTTTGTCTCTGGTTGCACCTCAGAGGGCACATAGGCTCCTTCGCCTAGTATACTAGTGTCATTCCAGCAGTGACCGAGAGATGCCTGAGACTCGCATATTCTTCCGAGTTGTAATAACAGGGAAGTTATATCTTCTAATAGTGAGGGAAACGCTGTACAGATCCTCACAAGAGATTTCAGTACTGGCTGAAATAGTTCCAAGCGCAAGTCACTTGGTAGAACTGATAGAAGTGTCGACAAAGTGTTAACGCATAATCTCGCAATAGACATGGCTTTTGGTAAGGCATACTGTATAGATAGATGCGACACGAGATCTACAGCAAATATTTGCTTTTCGAGCGACGCTTGACTAAGAAGTTCTGGTATAAAGTCCAAACAAATGTGCATTGAAGGTATTCCTTGAACTGTGACTGGCAGCAACTCCCTGGGATACCCTTGAAAATGTACCAGTTTAGCCAAGGATGGTTCCGAAATAAATATTTGATGAAGGAAGGAACAAATTATGCTTCTAACTTCACGAAGAGACCACATCAGTTCAGGTTTAGCCTCGTCTTCTGATGTCTCCAGACAAGCTTCCAGTAATATTTGCAGGGCGGCACTCTCTTGTGCCGCCACTAAAGCATTCTTTAATTCTTCCCTCTCGGCGTCTGATGTCAGTTGCCCGCTTTTTTCGAGTAGGGGTTTATCTAATAAATGTCTACTTAGTTGGCTCCTTGAAGCAGCCAAACTAGCTTCTAGAATTCTAAGAATTATTTTTAAAATAGGGCCACATCTAAATACTCTGATATCGCAGCGCAAAACTTGTAGAGGATCCACTAAAACGTTCTCTTGGGTGATGGTTACGTTCTTGACGCCACCGTTGATGTCCAATAAGGCATTGATTGTCATGATCCACAGACATCGTGGTAACACAGTATTGAGACGTAACCAAGCCTCGTGGTATAACTCTTGTATATGTCGCGGCACTTGATCCCCAAGTACGCTTTTGAAATATTTAACAAATGTTTCTGCATAAGGCCATATATCTGTAGGATTTTTATTTAGCATAGCTTTCAAAATCTTTCCTGTTTTGTAAGGATTTTCTTCGATGGTTCGGAATGCATCGTTGATAGCTATTTCCGAAAGATTTATATCGATTTGATGACGATTCGAATCGCCAAAGACTTGATCGTCCATCCAATCATCAACTAAAGATAGTTGTGGGAAGTGTGTGGCTAACAGACGAAGGAGGGGGCTGAATAGACCGCCGTAACTCATCTGGTCCTTTTGAGCTTGATGTAGCAAATATTTAATCGGTAGTTCAGATAGAAAAGCTGCAGAGTAGCTCTTTACTTTACGCCCGTTAGCCATAAGTGTGGCTGTGTTGGCCAGTCTTACGTCTTCATACAGTAGAAGGTAGTAAATCAGTAGCAACTGAGATGCTAAAGTTGGCTTTTCAATGTTAATCTCGATTGACGTTTCTCCATTATCAATTTCCATTGGTGCAAATGGTTTGGTTTGCACATCAAAATTAGCTCCAAATATCGAGTTTCTGAATACTTTCCGGATTTCTTCTTCCATAATTGGCTTATTTACATATTCATTAGTACCTTTGTTGTTAACAATAAGGATTGAGTTAACATATACTTCAACTAAGGCTGGCATGACGGGATGCAGGGGCGCAGTGCAGTTACATATCTGCCTATATATCCAATTTTTTATAGGTACTTTATGTTTAGAAAATGCTCGAGATTTTAATAGTTGGTGAATACAGTGAACAGGCAAATATCCTGGTATGTTGCTGTTGAGGTTAGCTGTTACCGGGACTTTAACCGCATGGGCTGTTACAACCTGGATAATAAAAACACGGATAATAGTCAATTAATTTCAACAAATAATTATTATTCAAAGTAAAACGAAAGTAAGTAATCAAAACGTTAATATTTTGTACCTGTTCTGTAAATATTTCTTGTGTGAAAGCTTGTTTTATCCTAGCAAGCCCGTTGGGCCGCACGGGCACGCGCATGCCCAGGGTCGCACAAACGAGCTCGCCCACGGCAGTCAGCTGCCCAGAGTGGAAATGAATTGCTATCAACAGTAACATTTCGCCAAAAGATGCTGTCACTCCGGAATTGCTGAAACCAAATAGAAACAACAGTTGCAGTAGCTTTAAATATTTTATGCATAAATCATAGGTATACTATATTTCCTAAATCATGTCAACCCAACTTATTGTATTTTATTACCTTTCAAAGTAAGCTTCTTCTTTGACCAACCACTGCACCCATTCTATAGCTTTCTTTTCATGGTCAGGAGCAGCTGGAAGGAAATAAAATATTGCTCTTACTATTATGACAAAAAATAAAGGTGGTTGTTTATTTATTTAAATTGAGTGCAGCCACATCACTTACATTGCACAATTTAAAACAAGCTTTATAAAAATGTATTGCAAATTGCCGACTATGACTTTGGCCGAATAGTCAGTTTCGGTAGATGGTTTCGGGAGTATTCGGCAATTTTCGTGACGACATTGTTTCTTGATTTTTGCTTTTGCACGGGTCAGAGCGGTGTTTGTGTAAAAAAAGATAATTGACTAACTATTAATTAAAGTGAAAAAGCTTAATTAAAATGTGATCATGTCATCCAAAAGAAAGTCTTGGATTATTTTGACCAATCGGACAATAATTCCCGTAAAGTCAAGTGTAGGTAATGTGCCAAATAATAATATTCCGTGGTGGCCAGGTAAATACTACGAGTATGTGAAACCATATCAAATACCAACATCCAACCCTTATTGATCAGTTAGGTTTTGTTTTGTGATCAAATGTTCAACCACAGACGATTCCTCCCAATCGCAAATCCAAGTGTGTCGTGTGAGTAGGGTTGCCACCTTTTTTTTGAAGAAATATAGTATTTTTCTCAAAACCTTGCCAAAATATAGTACTTTTGGGAAATTTTGGAAAAAAAATAGTACACGTTTTCTTTCCTTTGCTTTTTTTTGGGGGGCGTGCTGGGCGTGCAAAAACCATCGTCACTTTCACTTTCCATGTTTTTAGTTCAAAAGCAGAAAGTAAACACTTGAATTACTGATAAACGGGCGAAGTTAACGTTGATGAATTGACAATCAACATCAACAATGTCAGAGTGACAGACACAACCACAGAATAGAAACAGAAATGACGTTCCGTTGCATAGCCGTAACTAGGCTTCGTGAGTGCGTTTCGTTCTAAAGGTTCTAAAATTCACAACGCGTCACTACGGGTACGTTCCAATTTAGACGATGTTTATACAAAAAAGTGCAGCAGTGGAGTTAGCAATGTAAATATAGTATTTTTCGTACTATATTATATTTCTATAATATATAGTACAATTGTCCGCAATATAGTACGATACTATATAATATAGTACAGGTGGCAACCCTACGTGTGAGTGACTGAAAATACAACAGTCACGCGAAGACTCAAGATCAAGAGACATAAATATAACAGTTGATTGCATTTGACAACCAGCCAATTGTCAATTGTTGCAAAAACTGGCTTCAGAAACCTGATGTAAAATATCATAGATATCTTTTCTACAATTTTAGAGACGGACGGCTTGATTACCAATGGAAAGCTTGCTTTAAATGTGTAAAACTGATTCTAAAATAAAAATATTAAGTAACAATCAAGCTTTTCATTTAACGTGATTCCTCTTATATTTATTTAATTGAGAAATACATGCAAAGTAAAAAGCTGTCGGCCCTCTTTCACAAATACCTACTCGCCGACTACGAAAGTGGTCGAATAGTCGGAAAATCTCTAGTTTCTATGCTAAACGAATGTATTTACGCTAGTAAATTAACAAATGAAACGTGGCGGCGATATTTTTAAAGTTTAAACTCATTATATTTGACTTATTTTGGTAGAATATACAGCTTTGCAGAACTTTAAAATGTATACATACCCATGAGTGATGGACATGCAAGAATCATACAAAGACTCAAGGAAACGAATCTGACTCCAGCTGGTGTAGGTGGTGGCTTTTGGGTTACAAGTCTCAAAAGACCGGCAACTTCGTCATCTTGAAACTTTATTCCTGCTATGCCTCTGAGAGCACAGTACAGTCTCAATAATGCAGATGCTTCAACACCAGCAGTAGCATCTTTCAGCCTGTTCAGTAACTCTTGGCGAAGTTTTGTTAATGCAGCATGTCCATCGCCTTTTCCACGTTTGTGAGAGTTCCGTAAGAATGTCGCGAACCATGCTCTGGTTGCCTGGTCAGAGCCAAGTAGAAGTCCAGACATAAATGAAACCTGTACAGAAATAATCTCTTTATAATAAATTTTTCATGTCTTATTTAACTTTTGATAGGTACTCATGTAGATAACTAAGTTGAAGCTGATAAAAAGTATCTCACCAAGTCATCCTGGTGATGGGTCAAGGTGAGGGTGATGACCAGTGAAGGCAATCTGGAAGCTGATGTTGCTTTGGCTCTAACGGAAGCTGCTAAGTGGGGGCAGGCAACACATAGAGTGCTTAGAGTCTTAGCCCTAATGCCACCCTCCTCACTTCTATCAGCATTCATTACAAGACACTCAGCCACTGAAACACAAGTATGATAAATTAAAAAAGAATCCATAACAACTGCCAAAGATCTAAAAATTAAAGCCGGAACCAATGACTTAATGGGGTTTTCAAGGCATGGAACCTCAGCAAGCATCGATTTGCTGGGCTTTACCGATCAACCTCAAAAACCGATTGGTTATTATTTAGCCAAATCCTTAATTTATCTCAACTACAATTTGTGAAATAACACAGATGTCATCACAAAGAAGGTACCATATTATCAGATATGTGTTTTTGACACATTTGAATAATAAATTATGGTTATAGGGCCCTTTGTATCTTAATTAGATTTTTAGATAGACTACAATTAGAGCCTCATTTCCACATTTTAGAAATCTTGGGTTTATCTACAGACAGTGCAAGGACTTTGAACATATGGCAGTGGTAAAAATCATGTACAATGTGCTGGTACTGAGCCATCTCGAAACAAGAGTTTTACCATTTGGAAACTACATGAGGCTAAGTACAGTCTCATAGTGGAAAGTGTTTTGTAGCAGTACAGTGTCTATCCGTTCTTGTACCCTGAGAGTAAGGATGGCAAGGGACAGTTGGCTGGTGGTACAGAGGGACATTGATGTGTAGTTTCAAGTTACATGTGCTGCATGGGTGGTTGCATCACCCCAAACTGCTGGCAGTGCTGGGGAAGTGCAACCGCTCCAAAGAATGTATTGTTACTTTGGACCCTTAATATATGTAACAGAGCATATTATACCGTTGTAGTGGTAACATTTCTTTGGTGCATTCTAGCTGTTAAGGTGTATTTTTATGACATTATTTTGTGCCATCTGTTTATAAAATACTTGATTAGGTTACACAAGGTAAGGTAAGGTATATACATAAGGTGTTATTTACGAAACTTTAAACATAAGTTTTTAATTATTTCTAAATTTAAAATTGCCTTTCAAGTTATTATAAAACCCACCTTCTTGTAATGTATCAGGAAAATTTGCTACTACCCAACATATCAATATAGGCCCTTTATTGACATACAGTAATACTTCAACAATGTCAACAACATTGAGTAGGTTGGGTAGTTCTGCAATGCTGATGTTGATGACATCCGCAATCTCCTCCAAGTACACATCATTGTCAAACAATTCTGATGGCTTCACACTGCTCTCAATATTGGAGTTCTTGTTTTGATTGTACTCAACTAGCTGTGCTTGCATGAGCAATAGTTCTGATAAAACCAGCCGAACTCTCCGCGACGAGTCAGACTGCTCAAAATCATTTGTTATGCCATTGGTTATACTTTGTATAAGGAATGTTTCTGTGCACTGCGATCCACTTTTTAATCTGAAATATAGAAACAAAGTCTGTATAATTGGAGTATTATGAATGCACCTGGGTGAGATTTATGCACAAATACCTTACCTCATTTGCTGTTCTTTCTTCACATCTATTTCTAATGCATGAAATTCAATAGACAAAAGAGAAACGATAAAATTAACTAAATCTATAGCAGACAGCAAAGTAAGCACATCTTTTTTGGCTTCGCCACAAGCTCTGGTTGTGTCTAATGGAGCAATAAGTGCCATCCGCACTAGGCATGGTATGATAGGTCTCAATTCCTCAAGTGTAAATTTCTTAATAGTAGCAATATCTAAATCTTTGATAGCTTTGAAAACTTTTGGTTGCACAGGTTTCAAAAACGTTATATCCATGTTTGATACGGGGATTACTGTATTAACTCGTCGTATAACGTTATTTGTTTCAAAGCGTCAACGTTGACATATTCGTAGGAAATCTATACGATCCCGAAATCCCGTATATAACCATACAATACACAAATCTACTGCAACAAAACACAACACAAAACCAAAGCGATGCCGATGACGATGAACGGAACGAACGTCCAATGACAGTTTGACACTGTCACAAATGTTATTGTCAAAATTTGACAGAGATCACATGTTGCTGCTAGAAAAAAATATTTTTTTTAAAGATGCAGTAACATTGCAGTAACCGACTTCTAAAAAAGGAGGAGGTTCTCAATTCGGATGTTTGTATTTTTTTTTTATGTTTGTTCGCGCATAACTCCGTCGCTTGTCAACCGATTTCAAAAATTCTTTTTTGTTGGAAAGGGTATACTTCCCAAATGGTCCCATGAATTTTATCAAAATCGACCAAGCGGTTTTCGAAAAATCAACAAAAATCTAAAAAAAATATCTACATTGTCTACATTGACGACCTCTTAGTTTACTCTGTAAAGGAGCAGTACGTTTTTTTACACCAATGTGACTGGTTCGTTTAGGTGGGGGGAGGGGAGGGGGTTTGTAGGTACCACTAAAAAGTGAAAAATAAAAAACTTTTTACAAAAAAAAATACAACCGACTTCTACACAAAAAATAAAAAAAGTGCAAAATAACTTTAATTTCGGAAGTCGGTGTTCAAAAAACGAAAAAGCAACCACAAACACCGAGTTCCGAAATTAAAGTTATTTTGCACTTTTTTTTATTTTTTGTGTAGAAGTCGGTTGTAATTTTTTTGTTAAAAGTTTTTTTTATAAAGCTGACAATCCGACAAGTCCGACATATGTCAAAAAGTGACAATTCGACAATTTTTCTGTTTAATATAACTTACAGGCAACAAAATTGTCATGGTGGAAAATTCACAAATATGTCGGTTTGTCGTGACAATTTGACATTTTTCTGTTAAATAAAATTTTTTAGGTGACAGGTGACAATTTGTCGTGAAAAAAATGTCAAATCTGCTTTATTAAACACATGATTAAACAGAAAATTGTCATGACATATTGACATATTTGTAGAATTGTCCGACAATTCTGACAGGAGCGTTACCCTCTGTCGCGATATCATATTTTGAATTTTGAAGGTCTAAGAAAGTGTTTTTAAAAGGTTTATTACAAAAAATGGTACTTACATCGCGGCAGTGAGAGTAGTAAATTCCCAAATAATATATTTCTACTTTCATTATTAAGGCCCAAAATGGTAAGTTTTTTGTGCATTTCCATTTTACACGCGTTCAAAACAAACAGTCGAAGTTGCACTAGTGATTGATTAATTCTTTTAGTTTGTTAATATTTTTTTGTTAATTATTTACAACTAGCTGCTGCCCGCGACTTCGTCCCCGTGGAATCCCCGATTTTAAAACATTCTTTATGCACTGCTTCACTCCTATTGGCTTAAGCGTGATGATATATAGCCTAAAGCCTTCCTCGATAAATGGTCTATTCAACCCAAAAAGAATTTTTCAATTCGAACCAGTAGTTCCTGAGATTAGCGCGTTCAAACAAACAAACAAACAAACAAACTCTTCAGCTTTATAATATTAAGTATAGATTATGTCAAAAGTCGACATAATTGTCAAACTGTCACCGACAATTGGAAATGTTTTGACTGTGCTTTTTTGACATAATACCTATGTCAAAATGTTTAATGTGTTTTTTTTTCGTTTTTTCATCCCTAACGACGGCCAAAGATTTTCAAATAACTACCGAGATCAACGGCTTAAGTCCTTTCCGAGGCATGTGTATGTTCAGACCTTTTTTATTATATCTTTTGTTCAGACGGTTACCCATCCACAGACCGATCTCGTTAAGCGTTGCCTAATGAGGTACCAGAAGATATCAGGGCCGGTCGGCATGTTAAACAAAAGGGGTGCTCTGTGTAACCTTTTTATTTTCTTATTCATAAGAGGGGTCAGATAATAATAATAATATAGCCTCTTTATCAATCAATATGTCATTTATTTCTATAATGAATGATTTACAAAACAAATAATATATCGTTGAATTATAAAATCAATACATGCATGAAACAATAAGATTATTAGTATTACATTCCATTAACATTAAACAATTTCATGACATACATAATTCAAAATAATAAAATTACAATTTTTAAATAAGTAAATCAAAGATAATTTATAAATCAAGTTAAGTTTTTAAATCAATTAATAATTCTGTATCATTATGGACCCCTCATCGAGTAAAGGCCTCCTCCATTTTGCTCCACGTCTGTCTGTCCTTTGCTTTTGTGATCCAATTTTCACCAGCTTTTCTTACTATTTCATTTACCCATTTTTCTCTAGGTCTACCTCTTTGCCTTTTGTTTGGAAGAGGGGTCAGATAATGCAGGGGCAAACTGTACGTAGGTACATCTTATCTATGTGACTTTTATCCCATATCCATGCGAACGAAGTTGCGGGCACAGCTAGTGGGTAGATAGGTATATATAACATGAGGGACAGGATTATTTTCAGGACGTCTTTGAAAATAGTCCTGCCGGCTCTAAAACCTCCGAAAAATAAAAACAAAAATCAAATAATAAGATCCTTTTTTTATTTATAAGGGGAGAGTTTTTAAACAGTCATATAAAAGTCGAAGGGTATCAACATCTCGACCAGCAACCCGCATCTGCCATCAAGCTAAGCAGCTGCGGTGATCAAATCAATATGAAAGACACTCATGATTACTAAAAAAAAGGCCTTTTTCCTTGTGAAAGTGATTCCATAATAACTGGGCTCGTATCTGAAAGTTTTCAGATTTATTTACGGTTTTCTTTCGGCAAGCCGCACCAACAGAGAACTGCTTAGATTTCATACGGTAGGTATGAACGCTTGAAAGAAAAGAAAGCAAAAGGGGTAACGCGTAGTCCATACCATAAACAATAAACTATATAAATTAGAGGTTCATTTAGTTTGGGAAAATACACGTCACACTTGCGCTATGTATGATACGAGTTAGGACTCGTGTGTGAGACATAGCCATGGACGGTGCTAGTTTTAGCGAAATGTTTTTGTAAGCGCGGTGCCCCTCAAGCGCGGGGCTCGTAGCATTTGGTACCTACTCTTGCTATATTGGTAAACCGGCACTGCTGCACACAGCTATGATTGACAACTAAAGAAGAAGGATACTAGAGTGAAGAGCAAGCGAGCTTGAAAAAACACTTTTATCATCTCGTCTCGGAAATGCTGAAGTTCGCCAACATGAGACTTTTTCGCTACATTATACCTACCTACATTTTATTAAACTGTTGCTTTCAAATTCTTCTATAGGTAAACTTATAAGCACAGGTTGGAATTAGGTTTTATTATATCTATGGGTAGGAGAGTTATTTATGTACCTACTTGCATCGAAATGTTGACATGAATATGGATCTTCCCGGGATTTCTAATAGACAATCTCGTGTGGCCAACAATATTACAAATAAATAGTAATACAAATTTCAGAGACAGATAAAACAAATAAAACAAAGATAATTAACATACAATTTTTATGAGTATTTACATTAATTCACAATACGAATTATTAATAGTCATAAGCAAATTCTCATGCTTATACTTCGCCTTTTTATAAATACGAAAATACTTTTGCTTCTAGCCTAGACTCGTGAGGTTTTGCTTATTCAAACGGCCCATCAGAATCATTTTCCTCGTTCGATTCATTTAAAGTACCACAGAGATTTGAGTTTTCGCTTCTAACACCAAAAGCAACGTCGCGCGAGCAGTGGTTTGTGTAAAAGTAAATAACATTTTCATTTGATAAATTACGGTATTTTTCTGCTCTTCACAATTAATTTCAGAGTTTGAGGTATTTCCACTTTATTATTTCGCTGTATGAAATCAGTGTAAGTACATAAATAACTCTACCTAATTCCGACCTCTGCTATAACGTCATTAGGTACACAATTTATATGATAAAAAAGCTTGCCGCGAGACTTAAGTACCTACTCGTGTTTACTTAGTTTGAAAATTTAAAATCAATCAGATCATGTTAGGTATTTAATTTACTTATTTATTTATACAGATACATCTTGTGACAAGCTTTTATACTTATCATATAAATTATATAATTCCGCAACCTTAGTATGCTATGCACCCACGCTATGGGGCCCCGTCTTCTTTGCTGACATCTCTTTGAGCCGCGCGTAGAAAACGATTGTTATCGGACGGTGAGCCATCCATCGCTCACCATCCGCAGACCCGGCAGTACTACCTAGTCTTTGGTACTACCCTGCATTCGGTGTAGGGGAACTGAATGCAAAATGGACCATGCAAACGGAACTATTATATTACTTAAAAACTACGAGGGTCATCTATTGGTGAGTGCCGCAATTAATTAGTCCCGCCCTCGCCGCTTTGGGTTAGTATCTCGGAACCTGCCACGTGTAGTGATTTTTTTATCGCGATATGTATTTTTTGTATTTTGATGTAAAAAACGTCAATTTTGATCAGCCTGTACTTTTGTTGTATTCAGTATTATCAGTTTCATGATATGACGTATTCATTTACATTATTTTGTCCTTTTCAATAATTCGTTTTACCTTCACATGCAGGCAAAACGGGGTGAAAAGATGATTTTGAAAATTATACAATATTTTCAAATTCCGTGATTTGATTATGCTGTAATTAATAAGAATTGTAGACTGATTACTACTTAGCATATTCTATAAAAACAATCTAAAATAAAGATGTTTTGTTGATTATCACTACTTTTTATTTAAATGTAGATACCATTCTACCTTCAGTTCCCCTACTGCTCAACATAATAATAATTGGCAGCAGTCTTCGTTATGTAGTGCCGTGACTATATTTTGTTGGAAATTGTAGTTATGGGTTGAATCAGATTAACACCGTCTTTACCGAAGTCTATACGGACGAATGGTAAGTCAGTACTATAATGTATGTATATTTGTGCTCTCCGGAAGCAGGGCCATATGATTTATGTAATACGTCCAATGGCACCATCCACCAGAATTTCTCTTCCTTTGTGTTGATGTTTCTTTTATTTTTGATGTTGTTCCCACGAGTACCAAAGAAATATTCATCGACTCTCCGCAGAGCTTCATTTGAGGTCCCTGTGGCAGTACGTTCACGACATCATGTTACTCCCTGAAGCCACTCAGTCCTCGGCACGCCTGCTTGACTTGGTGTTTAGAGGAATGCGCCATTTATTTCAGCTTAGGTACGTGCCTTACGAAACACAGTTCCGGTTTTGATTTTGGAGTTATCCTTATCCTAGACAGGTTTCAAACCAATGCTGTTAAAGCCTATATCCTATATAAGTCGAAGTAAACCAACCGATGTTACAGACTCGCCAAGGAGAGCGGGGTGAGTCCCATAATCACTGCCACAACATTTCGATTCTAAACCTATGTCGGCTTCGAGGAAATATTCCCTGAGACTGCATTTCTCTTCATAGTATTTAACTTTCACACTTTTGCGGAATATACCTAGCGAGATGAACCATGTGATAAATTATTCTGACCAGTAATTAAGGTTTCAGCTCGCCCAAATTAGACAACTGAGCATTTCTTTTCATTTAAGAAAATAGCTTATTGGAGTCGCTTCAATTTCTCAACCTATCTTATTGTCCTATACTCAGAAATCGACCATTTTCAGGACCCCTAACACCCAAGAAAGCTTCAGACTGAAGAGAAAGTAGGTAAATTAGCCCTCCAATTGAAGGCTTGTCGACATGCAATATATTCAGTCATTGGCAAGATGTCTGAATCTTCAAACATCTTGCCAAAAATTTACAAAACCCACATTCGTTCCGGAGCGTTTGGCTACTGGCTGAGTGGCTGACTACCCGGGATAACTTCCAAACATTTGGATAAAATCATCTGGCCGCAGAAAAGGCGAGCTGCTGATTTAATCTTGAGCACTCAAGGGTACTCGGACACCTACGGCTACGGCTCCAACATAATTCCCAAAACGTAATATTTATGCCGTCTGTGCCGTCGCTCCAGCACAGCCTGCCATGCTAATACGATGGGAAGGCATAAGGGTGTCTCACAGTTTTAATATATACTTAATATTATAAAGCTGAAGAGTTTATTTGGTTGAACGCGCTAATCTCAGAAACTCTTAGGAGTTCGCGACAGATTCGACGTATTGAAAAAATATTTTAGTGGTGGGTTATTTCTCGAGAAAGGCAATTTTATAGGCAACTAGCAGCGCCTCACGGTTTTACCCACGTAGTTCCCGTTCCCATGGGAATATGGGGATAAAATATATTATATGGGATATGGTGAAATATATTTTGAAATCGGTCCAGTATTTTTGAGTTTATTCGTTACGTACAAAAATATAAATCTTTCCTCTTTATAATATTAGTATAGATATAGATATGTCATTTTTTTTCTGACTACCACGAGAATATTGTCGCCAGTTCAGCTAGTAAATAATACATAGAACAAACGTAAGTTATTTTTAGTTTTTCAAAACAAATAAAATACTTCAATGAAAAATTAATAATGTAACAAATATAGGTACAGGGGGTCCGATTGAATTATCTACCAGTGTTTCGTCTCTTCCCGGCTACCCTGATTATGTTGATGACCGCCCTTTTTAACCGAAAGTGCTTCTATGGAAAGTGTTATCACTACATAGTATAAAACAAAGTCACTTTCTCTGTCCCTATATCCCTATGTATGCTTAACTCTTTAAAACTAAGTAACGGATTTTGATGCGGTTTTAATAGAGTGATTCAAGAGGAAGAGGTTTATATTTATATTTGTATAATACATGCATATTAAAGTAGAGGCTCGGTTGAGTTTTAAAATTAATTTAGTGTTGGATAGCTCTTTTATTGAGGAAGGCTGGTATATGCTATATAACATCACGCTTCGATACATAGGAGCGGAGCATCATTGAAAAATGTTACAAAAACGGTTTTTTTCTCTCTTATGTGACGCAGACGTAGTTGCGCGGGTCAGCTAGTTTAAAATAAACACATCAAAAGTATCTAGGGATCAACATATATTTTTGCAATAACTTTCCTCCTGATTGATATTAATTAAAATTTTCTTTAAGGATTCATCAAATAAAGTGTTTTCGTTTGTCACAGTAACGATAAACCAAGTCACCTTTGCATTAATAAAGAAATTTGCCATTTTCCTAATAAAGGGATTTTTGACATTTGAACCACTAACATTAAAGTTCGAAAAAAAGACTGAAATAACAGTTTTCTTTAAAATTTTATTGGGTAACTTAAACAATTAATAATCCGTGTTTCTACCGCGAACACTAACAACACAAGAACATCGGTTTGGCATACTCAAAATGAGTTCATCCAAATCACGCTGTGGAATGGCCGCCCATGTTCGTTGCAACAACATAAAAAGGTCTTCTTGCGACTGGATACCCTCCATATTCGGCAGAGCTCTTCTCTGTAGCATATCCCATGCATGCTCAATCGGGTTCAAGTCTGGCGACTGAGCAGGCCAGGGCAGGACATTGATGTTAGCTGCGGCGAGAGTCTGTCTTACAACTCTTGCGGTGTGCGGTCGTGCATTATCATGCATTAACTGAAATAAGGGACCGATTTGCACTTGTAGAGGAACGATGACGTCTGATACAATCGTCTCAGCATAAATTTGAGCGTTGAGGTTGCCTCTGATCCAAATCAACTCAGTTCTTCCGCCGATCCAAATACCCGCCCATACTATGATGGTTCCACCACTATAAGGATGGACTTCCTGGCAGGATTTTAATCGCTGTTGGCGTCCAGGGGTTCTCCAGTGTCGTATACGTCTTGTATCCGGTCTCATACCAAAACGAGACTCATCAGAAAAGCACACGAAACGCCATTGTTCTTCTGCCCAATTTCTGTGTTCAAGAGCCCATTGATATCGAATCCTACGATTGTGCATTGCTATAGGTGGTACCCGTAGCGGTCTTCGGGAATGAAGGTTCACTTCATGCAAGCGGTTTCTGACTGTTTGGTCGCTAATTAAGTTCCCTGAAGAGTGATGAAGCCTCACGGCTAACATCATGGCGGTTATTGTTGGAGCTCTTCGAGTTAAGATTTGAATGTATCGGTCTTGTCTCCGTGTGGTGCAGCGATACCGTCCTCCATGGCGCTCAGCCAAGGTAAGCGAAGAGCTCTGCCGAATATGGAGGGTATCCAGTCGCAAGAAGACCTTTTTTTGTTGTTGCAACGAACATGGGCGGCCATTCCACAGCGTGATTTGGATGAACTCATTTTGAGTATGCCAAACCGATGTTCTTGTGTTGTTAGTGTTCGCGGTAGAAACACGGATTATTAATTGTTTAAGTTACCCAATAAAATTTTAAAGAAAACTGTTATTTCAGTCTTTTTTTCGAACTTTAATGTTAGTGGTTCAAATGTCAAAAATCCCTTTATTAGGAAAATGGCAAATTTCTTTATTAATGCAAAGGTGACTTGGTTTATCGTTACTGTGACAAACGAAAACACTTTATTTGATGAACCCTTAAAGAAAATTTTAATTAATATCAATCAGGAGAAAAGTTATTGCAAAAATATATGTTGATCCCTAGATACTTTTGATGTGTTTACTATGAAAGTGATTCAGTTTTATTCTTTACATAAGTTTAAATGAAACACTTTTTTTAATAATGTTTTTCAAAAAAAGACCTAAAATAAATTGATACATAAATCGATTTCACAATCGATTGTCAATGATTTATTATACAGTCAACAAAGCGGAACTCATGTCAATGTTAAGTCAAAAACTCAAACGTTAATCAAATCATTTGCTTCGTTCGTTGTTTTTGAGTTTGCGGTGGTAGGCACGTCAACTGCAATGTGTGAATGTCGTACAATAAATTCAGGTTAATTCTAGTTTACAATAAAGTGAAATAATTATTTTCAAAGTATAACGTGAGAGCTCGGTGTATGAATAGGTACCTTAGAGGTTATTTTTGTACAAACCAATAATATCCAATATTTTATTTCTACCATGGAGCAGTCGTATTTTATTTCGTTTTTTTTTAATGGTATTGGTATATAAATAAAATAATTCAGTACTCGTTACTGTAATATCAGGCCCAATTTTCTATGAACTTTCGCCCGCCTCCTTTCCTTTATACTTCTCCGAGTACATTTTTTTTTAGTTGACGGACTATTCGGTCAGTAACTTGTGAAGCCGTGATGGTTTTCCTTTTAAATTCAGCATATTTCCTACACCCGTAATTTTTTTCACATTTCCAGAAGCAACCGTTTCGCCGGTAGAAGGGGGGGGGGGACCACACTGGACTCGTAACAATTTTTTCCAATTTAGAACTTCATATTTTTATCGCGTCCACACCATCGTGGACGCGATAAAAAAATCACCCCACTTGAGTGTAGGGGAGGTACCATAAAAAATATTTTTCAAGTTTTTATTCTACCATTTTGCCAGCATCATTAATGATTTGATTGATTTGATGAATTAATCATGTGCATTCATGCCGAATTACAGCTTTGTAGTCCCCATAGTCTCTGAGCAAAACCGCGGACAGACAGACAGACGGACGGATCGACAGTATTTAACGAGGTAAAAAATACTTAATGAAGACTTTAATTTTAAAACAGTACGAACTGCATTCATTGAATTTTAAATAACCGCCTGTCTGAACTGGGAATCGAACGCGTTAAACGTGATAAACAAACTGTAATTTTTGGTACCGATCGAAAGGCTCAATTAAATCTTTATATTAATATAATCTAAATAACATAGCATCTAAAATTATTATTTTTACAATACTTTTCGTTCAGTCATTTTTTCTATTTATAATATTTAAGGTATTTACTTCCCTCCATGTGGCAAAGTCATGGGACGCCCTGATCAGTGCGTATATGGACAGGTTCTATAGTAGCTACATAAATCAGATATCTATGTTTGAGTGCTATCATAGTTTTATGTTTGCGGTATTGGAGGAGGTACAAGTAAAAGAACATTTACTAAACCCAACAAATTACGTTAATAATTATCGTGAAAATAAAAAGTGTTTTAAACATAGCAGAAGTGTGTCGTAGACGGTGCTACGCAGCGCCTACGGCGTAGAGGCTCTCGAGATAGCTTGCTCAGGAACAAACACAGTAGAAGTTTTATTTTTAAAGTATGCTGTCACTTCTTTTATTCATGTGAAACGTAAAAGTATCATTATTATTTACATACATACCTACACGTAAAATAACTGGATGAATATACATACATATATGTATAACGGGACTTTAAAGGGTCTGGGCTATTGCATTTGACTGCTGATTCGTGACATCGTCAGCACGGGAATCCATAGTGGGCATTGAACTTCAGGAAAACGTTGAAATAAATATATTGTAACGTTAATTTTGCACTATTTTTCAACTGACTTCCAAAAAAGGAGGAGGTTCTCAATTCGACTGTTTTTTTTTTGGGTTTGTTACCTCATAGCTTTGTACTTGGTGTACCGATTTTGATGATTCTTTTTATATTCGAAAATTGGTGCTTGTCGTGTATTCACATTTAATTTGATTGAGATCTGACGACGAGTATTAATTGAGTTATCTCTAATAATGCGTGGCTTAGTTTACATTGGCGACGTGCTCAATTCCCTCTTGTCGATGAAAATGAAAAAATAAAATTGTGAACGGTGGTTTGGAAGAGCATCTTACTATTTCAACGTGGTCCCTTTCTTGTTTGGTGAAGATTTGATGAAGAACAGAGATGATAGGCGACGGAACTCTTCAATAAATTATAGCAAATCAAAACAATAAACAAACATGCGATTTCAGCAATCCCGAAGGATTGCTGAAATCGCATCGTGAATCGCAAAGTGAAAGATAAAAAAACTTTTTAACCGACTTCTAAAAAAGGAGGAGGTTCTCAATTCGGATGTTTGTATTTTTTTTTTTTTATGTTTGTTTGCGCATTACTCCGTCGCTTGCCAACCGAATTGAAAAATTCTTTTTTTGTTGGAAAGGGTATACTTTCCAAATGGTCCCATGAAATTTTTTTCGAAATCGAACAAGCGGTTTTTGAAAAATCAACAAAAATCTAAAAAAAATATCTACATTGTCTACATTGACGACCTTTTAGTTTACTCTGCATTGGAGCAGTGCATTTTTTTACACCAATGTAATTGGTTCATTTAGGTGGGGGAGGGGAGGGGGTGTAGGTACCACTAAAAAGTGAAAAATAAAAAAACTTTTTACAAAAAAATACAACCGACTTCCACAAAAAATCAAAAAAGTACGAAATAACTTCAATTCGGAAGTCGGTGTTCAAAAAACGAAAAAGGAATCACAAACACCGAGTTCCGAATTAAAGTTATTTCGTACTTTTTTGATTTTTTGTGGAAGTCGGTTGTATTTTTTTGTAAAAAGTTTTTTTTACACAAAAATACAACAGACTTCTACAAAAAAAAAAACAAAACGTACAAAATACCTTTAATTTCGGAAGTCGGTGTTCAATAACCGAAAAAGCTAACACAAAAACCGAGTTCCGGTTTTTTGTGTAGAAGTCGGTTGTATTTTTTTGTAAAAAAATTTAATTATGCGGACTTAAATTACAAAAACAATTAATGGTGGTAGCAATAAATAGGGATTTAGAGCCAACTAGTTGGCGAGTGACCACCACGTGTAACGGCTGTATATGTATATGTCACCCGGGGATAGGGTATGTTCCCAACAGTGAAAGAATTTTTCAAATCGGTTCAGTGGTTTCGGAGGCTATTCAAAACAAACAAATAATCAAATCTTTTCTCTCTATCTATATGTATCTATATGTATTTGTTGAGTAGTACGCAAAATTGAATGGGTTTTCGTATTATTTTGTTGTTTTAATCAAAGTTTGAGTCTTGGGTTCCTATGTCAAACTCACATGACAAATAGCTTGTTCAAAATTAGCTGCCTCCTAGATGAGTGATAATGATGTACGTAACATAGAGTCAAGATAATAGTAAAAAAATTGGTCTGAACATGATCGATCTTTATTACCTACATAGTTTCATCAAGCAATAAGGATCAAGTTATATTTACCAGAAAGTGGTTGTTCGGCATACTGAATCTGAATTAATTGTTTTAGAATATAGACTCGGACAGTTAAAACTAAATAACTTAAATTAAGCTTTACATACAGAAAGCAAAATTACGAGTAGCTATATAGTACCGTTACAATTTTAATGAAACCATGAATTACGGCCCACGCACAGGCTTTTCTTGCTGTTAAAATAGTATGATAAACATACTTGAAATAACCATGGTTTGAAATCTTATCGTTAGGCTTTTAACGGGTCACGTAAAGTTAACTAAGTATGTTTAGGAAAAGGTTCCTATGGTCTCTCTGTAGTTTCTGTCTTCTAAACTAATATTTTAAAGTGGTCGAACTGTTTGTTTGCACGACATAATCTCTAGAGATGCGGTCCTTCGAATCCGATTACGAAAACCTTTCTGAACTGATAGAAAGCAATCCTTACAACATAATCATCATATCATCATAATCAGCCTTTTAACGTTCCCACTGCTGGGACACAGGCGTCCTCTCCAGGAGAGGGAATGGGCCGTAATCCACCACGCGGGCCCAGTGCGGGTTGGTGAATGTCACATGTCTTCGATTACAACATAATCGCTCTGTGCCATTGGCTAAACTGATTTGAATTGATAAATAGGAAAAAATCCTAATAAAATATATTGATTAAAAAGATTCTTACTGAAATAATCAGGGTTAACGAGAACTGTAAATGAAATTCTTAATAAGAACGAATGTACAGTTAGGTTGAGCAGCATTTGAAAAACTTCGGAATTCTTCTTATCATCGAAGAATAGTTATCAACAGTACCTATACTGACTATAAAGACGAAATGTAAACCTATAAAGACGAAATGTAAACTTAGAAGTACGTTTATAGTATCACTTGATTGATTGTTTCAATTATGAAGCTCACATAGCTTCCCGTATCCCATGCCGGCTTTGGTTCGAGTTAAAATTATGTGTGTCAGAAGCAAGTCACCGACCTGAAATTATTGATATTGTAGAACCATACACACTATTCACAGTCTTCCAGCTTTGCCTTAGCCTATTTGACAGAAGATACTCTGTATTAAAAACCAATCCGTATTTTATAAATGAGCATGCATCAAATTTTGGATTAGAGACATCTTTCAAACAATTGTACTGAAGCAAGAGGCCCCGGTGACAGAGACAGATCAAAGGCATGTGAATGGGGCGCCTTGACCTTGACTAAAAAACTTAATAAGTGTTAAGTCGGGAGTATTGTTCTCTATATTAGGTTTGAAATCAATACCTCCTGGTGAGATTTTACAGCTTTTCAGGCTTTATATATAGCACTCTTATCCAAATGGGTCGTAGTCGCTAATAATGCTCTACTGGCGCAACTATCATAAGTAGGTAGGCGATCAGGAAAGAGGCCACATATAACAAAATAGTATGTAGGTACTTTCTACTAACTTCAGTAGATCACTGAAGCAAAACCTTTATAAAATTTCACTAATGTAGAACTTCCTAATTTTGAATTAACTTCCTATTGTATAGGAAAGAAAAATAAATAGTCTCTGAAATGTTAGCAAAATACAGCAAGTGGAATCAATGCGTAGTGGAATGGGCTGAAGTGGATGGGGTGGCCGGGGAGCTGGGGTGGCTGGGGTGTGCGGCGGCGCTGGGCCTCAGGGGCGCGCGCTCGGGGCTCGGGACGGGCGCGGCGGGCGGCAGTCGCACGCCAGCACGTGCGCGCACCGCCCTCGCGCTGCCCGACACCGGCGCCCGGCGCGCCGCCCGACCCGCGCCCTGTGAGCCCAACGCGCTCAATATTTCGACATCATTACAATTATTCCTCTCGTAATAAGCTACCTAAAACGTACGGTCTGCTGTTTATATTGTTGCTGAATTAAGTTCGATCTTGTAATGTAAGAGCCATCCTCTCGCGATTAAATATTTATGGGTCAATAGTAAGAGTTTTACTGAGATTGCTTACATCATCGCAACCATAATTTAGGCGGGAAATAGAATTACGTGTAACAGCAACTAATAACCTGTTTTGTTATAATAACGTGGACAACAAAAGGAAATGATAAAATAATGTAGTTTTCATTCGCATGACTGTGGTTTATAACGTACTTTACATTTTATATGCTAAGCCTGTAACGGGGCTAAATGGCACTTGCTTGCCTTCGTACTCACATAGCATTATGTTCTTCTGGTTTTATGTTGGTGTACTTCAAATATTAATCAAGATCGGCTCTATGAACCCTTTGTTGATAATATCCATGGCTCCGACCAGAGTGTCTTAATTCATTGTGTGTGCCAGTCGAATTAATTAATGTATGGTTTGACTAGGAATATGTTTTGTTTGGTTTAGCTAATCAGTTTTGAAGAAGTGTTTTGTTATATCAAACAAAACGCATTGCTGTTAATATACAACATTCAAAATGTTTTTGTTTGCATCGCAGTAAATTGCATTAATAAAAAATAGATATTATATTTAATTAAACTAGTTGAAATAAGTATCAAACTTGCTTTAGATACAGATCCCATTAAGATTGAACTAGTAATATTGCTCGGTTTTCTTCTAAGCCGTATTTAAGGCGAATAAGAACCTTTATATAATTTTGTTTATCATTTTTGCTATTCAACTTTTGTTTATCAAACGAACAAAAAAATAAAACTGCTAGTATGTTCCCACAGGATAATACCCACTTTGTTTTTTTCGTTTTTCAATCTGAACACGGAAGAAGTCAGAACAGCTCGTTTAAAACCATAATTTGGCAATTGGCAATACATAATAGTTAGTAAAGTTTGTAAAGCATTTTCCACAGCTAGTAATGTAGGTATGATATTATATGTATTTATTTAGAGGCACAAAACGTTTAATGAAGAGCTCTGAAATTCGCACAAAATCTACAAGTGGAACGGGAAACTATGAAACTGTTATTTAGCACATTTTATTGACTCATTATGAATGCGATGACCTAATTCAGAACTCATAGATATCATATTATTTAACATACATATGTATTGAGCATCTAATGCGAATTAGCTGATCTATCAAAACGAATAGATGGATAGATGTATTCCTACCTAATTTACCCATCTCAACAGTTTCGCAAATCCGGAACAATTGATATTGAAAACAAAGAGCTATGTGATTATTACGTTAATTAATTCAAGTTTTTGAGGTTTCAACACTAATATAAAGCATGACTAACTAACTCATAAGCGTTGGCAATGAGCGGGATGACTGAAACAAATAACTTGTGACTTCAGTTTCACGGTCACTACACTGACATCCATCGTAACAATTGTCAATATTGAAATTAGTATGGACAAAACTATGGGTAGGTACTACGTAACGTGTCTTCAAACGGCCCCATTAATGAATGGATATCGGAACAATGTTTCAGCGTGTAATTTATTCATTACACAGGCGTCCTCGATCAAGCCGTCTTGCCAACGGAAAGTCTCCGCCTGATGATCTCTCTGACGTTCACATGCGATGAGACACCACGCGTTGTCAAGTTCACACTTCTTTATATTTACGAGTATGAGTTTCAATTGTTTACAATATTTAACCTTATCGTTTTAACGATGGTACAATGGATATTCTTAATTAAAACGTTCTTTGTTAAAAATACTGAGTTACAAGGAGCAGGTACCTGTCATCCAAAATTTTTAATCTTCATGCCTCTAACAAGAAGACTAGACTCGATATTATGTAGGTACCGGTAGTTACTAACACGAAAGCAACCACCTAGACATACAGGCCACAGATATGTAGGTACGGGAAGTACGTACAAAATGACATACAGTTATGTTTTTGGGTCATAACTATTAGTAAATCACAGCACATTCATATTGTATACCAATAAAATCTTTGGTTTTTTACCTTTGAATTATTATAGATTTTCAGAAGATAAACAAAATATAATTTTAATTTTAACTGAGATGTCCATATGCTATGGACAAAATAGCATGTCATATCCTATGGACTAAATGACACGTTAAAAATTAAAGGCAAAGCTAGCAAACGAACCGCTTGGTTAATTTAGAAACGTCCGCACAAGAGGCGTAGGCTCTATGCGAACGTTTTAAACACTGCAACCAGCAATGCTATTCGGTGAAAACTGTATTTGGTATTCTGTAACTTGATGAAAACTACACTAGCGCCACTAAGTGAGAAAATAGGTGAAGCGAACTTAACTTGACAGTCAGAATATCAAATACTTTTCACTTCAGGTGAGTTACGAAGTGTAATCGAAAATGACATATGAATCGAATTCGCGCGTGAGATCTTACAGAATAGCACTGCAGGTTTTGATCGGGAAAAAGGATCGTTGCAGTACATGTAAGCACAATCCTTTCCGGCATCTAGAGTTTTGCTTGACCAATATTCTTCTTCAATGTCTTATTCTAATAAGATTTGGTAACGTTTCGTCTCCTCTTCTGTGAAGGAGCATTAGGCTCATTTTTTGACTTGATTTCGTTCATGTTTGGAGTAGAAGTAAAAATCAAAGACGTTAGTCGTTTCTTTGGCTTACGTTTTCCCTGGTCATTTATTTACGTACTTTTGGGACAGGAGAATTATATCCTTAATACCTACGCAATGTTTGAGTTCTTCATTACTTGTTTCCTGTTCTTTATCACCAGTAGATGGAGCAGGTAAAATAGCGTCTTGACCAGTGTTTTCTGTTGAATTGCCAGCTGGTTCAGTAGAGTCGGTTGTTTGAAATGTACCTATCATTTTTGTCAGGTGTTACGGCGGTGCGTATATTTGTATAGAAATTAACAGCTTTGATCAACGGTAAACAAGTATTGGATACCTACAATACTAAGGACAAAACGATATACCTATGCCATTTTGTCCGTTACCTATGTATGTTATTTTGGCCATATAGCGTTATAAAAAATCAAAACTCAATAATAAATGCAAAATGAATATTATTCACGGAAAAAACTATTCAAATGCCACAATAAGTACCTAATTAAGGGATTCTATAAAATGTACACGTAAGGTAAAACCATGAAAAATATAATATTAGTACAAAAACTCCAAAAAAAAACTCGTAACTAACCAATGTTTGTCGTCGGTCATACCTACACATACATATAGAAATATGATGCCTGTGTCATTTTATCCGTGTATGTCATTTTGCACGTACTTCCCCTACAGTATTATTAATGCATAGTTGTTAGTTTGATTGTTGCGTGTTTAAGAAATGGGATCCTATATAGATAATTTAGAAGTAAGTCATTTGATCACCCTATCTCAGTATCTCGTCAACCAACGTCTTCCATGAAGGTTGAACTGTTAACACAAAAATAAAAATGTGGGTAAGCTTAGGTATTAAGTCAGTAATAAATAACGATTTGATATACTTTGTAGATATCGAAACATGAATCACTTTAACAATTTATTTTTTGGATGGTCAGGGTGTCAATAAAAATAATTTTACAATCTATACCTTAAGCTAAATCAAACAAACGGTCTACTTCCTTCATCTGAATATTGTTCAGATTTAAACTAAATTTATGTAAACAGTCACGATGACAATAATGGAGAATACTTTTAGCAGTAAATGGCTTGAACTGCTAAAATTGTGCATAAGTAAACACTAAAAGCAATGGAGAAAACAATGCAGGCAAGAACGTTGAACAAATCAGCATGCTGGGTATGTTTAGTGCCGCCATGGGGCTTCACAGACCGAGAGGAAGAGAAGTTGTACTCGGCGTACACGGCTCGCCAGCGGCAGCGCGCCGTGCCGCGCCTCCTGGCCACAGGCGCCTTGCTGCAGGCCTTCGCAGTGCTGGTGCCTGGCGAGCGCGACCTGGCGTTCGCGTACGCGAGCGTGGCGCTGGCGCTGCTGGCCGACCTACTGCTGGCGTGCCTGTACATGTGCGTGCGGCCCGCGCGCGCCGCGCTCAATCACCTCGCGTGGCTAGTGCTGTGGACTCAACTGTTGGTGAGCGCGTCCCGACGCCTAGGAGATTCTTACAATGAGTTACTTGGATGGGCCGTAGTGCTTCAGTATTTTACCCTCGCTACCCTCCCATTACATCATGTGTTGCTCATACTGTACAGCACACTATCATTTTGCGGATACCTCCTGGTGCAGTACTACAACGCTTCTTCATCTGAAAGCAGGCTGGCAGACGACTTTTACTTTCAGGTATTATACGTCTACAACTACTTCTAGGAAAAATGACTAAAACATATCGTAATTTTACGTTTCCCTTAATGTTCAAAATTTCGACAGCAAATAGCGAATGGTGCATTGCTGCTTGGCGCTACGTTACTGGGTGGAACTGCATACGCTATTAGTGAAAAGCAACAACGTAGTTCATTCCAAGAAACTAAGAGAAGTTTACGAGATAAACTTACGATTGAACAACAAAGCAAAGAACAGGTGATTGTCTTATTTAACTTACGCGTTACGTATTTTAATTTTAATTAACCAACATACCCAGTTCTAAACCTTATACCTAAATCAACAAAGCGAGAAGTTTCACTTCACATGTCTACTTTTGAAATAATCTGTTTGTCTGTCTTAAGAAAACAACTGTCACGGTCGGCATTATTCTTTCATGTCAACAGACACATTATTTAGAAATCTGAAATATGTATTTCAGTGCAGGTAAGAGATACTCTATTATGATCCATATCTGTTAAACTAAAATGGGAATTTCATTAATTTCGCAACGTTTCGTTTGATCCATCTGTTTCGTTGGTCCTTGATATTTTTCTGGCTGTTTTTGCGATCGTGTGACGACGGAACTGGGAGGTATGGCCCAGTTTATTAGCGAGCGCTGGCCCAACGGAAACAGTTTATGAACCGAGCTCAATCAACTAATTTGCAACCTGACAGCCCTACGTAAGATCTAGGTAACATTACATTCGAATCGTTTTCATGGCAGGCGTAGGATTGTGTTCAAGCTCAATAGGCAAGCCTGCGGCTGCAATCAAATCGTTTACACCCTGTGATCCATGAAATTACGGCAAACGTCAACGAGCTGGCTCCATGCGCAGCGACGTGTGCCGATGACATATCTCACACCTGCGCGTAGTTTCATCGTCTGTGAGGGCAAACGAAATGTAACGAACAAATTGATATTTCACATAAGGGTGAATTGCGCAAGCAAAAAAAATACACGGCAAACCTGAGAACGGTAGTGCAATGTGCTGGTTTTTTATTTTATATATTTTTTCTCAACAACGTAAGTACTTCTCTACCTTGGCAAAAAAAATCATTGATTTCTACCCACTAATATACCAAAAAAAAAAATTACAAAGTGTTATTTTATCATCACGGTGGCCTGTCCTGAACCCAATTCCGCTCATAAAATACCTTCCCCTGCCAATAGATTCATAATATGGATTTAAATCAATTCTCTTATCATTAAATTATAATATATTCGATCAAATAAAACTATTTTTGTTTGTTTATCTTCTTTCTCATGGATTTGACAGGCAGTCAACTTTTGTCTGGAAAAAAGTTATCATTTCAGAGGACAGTAAGTTTTAGTAGATTATCCATGTCAACATTGCGTTGTTACGTCCCTCTTACCTTTCCTCACTTCGGATCAGTCCGGCTCAAGCTCTCGGCGCGAACGCAGCGGTCCCAAAGCTTGCGGTTTTTCCGCCAAAAAAGTAAGTTTATCATTTCAGTAACATGGGGACAAAAATAGTTTCATTTCGGTGTCACAGTCCACCGGAATGAAATGTATCTCCGAAATGATAAAACCATAAAGTTTTAGAGATCCTTTATCAAATATAAAGTCATAGTTTTGTAATGTAAGTAAGTGTAGATTAGATTATTCGGGTGTATTTGTTGTGTAATATTTGTGTTTAAGATTAAAGATATATAATATACACATATTTCTATGTAGCTAGTACCTACATGTATATATTGGGTTGGTAGGAAAGTAATGAGCGTTGCAAATAAACAAAACAATTTTAAATTATATTTTTAATTTACAATTACTTGTCTTTATAGTAGGCACCGTTGTTATCTACAACCCATTTCCAGCGATTAGGTAAAGCGTGGATACCCTCAGCGTAAAAACTTGGGAGCCGTGAGGCAAAAAAGCTTTCGAGGAAATCTGTTAACTGTCCTCTATCATCAAATTTTTTATCCTGTATATGATTACTGAGAGAGCGTAACAAATGAAAATCCGTTGGCGCTAGATCGGGAGAGTAAGGTGGATGTGGCAGTAGCTCCCATTCAAAATCCAATAGCTCTGACGAACGACTTTGGCTATGTGCGGCCGAGCGTTGTCGTGAAGGAAGTAGGTATATCTTTGTTTGTTCACGGCGCTTTTTGTTGATTTCTGTACGGAGTCGGTCAAGCTGATGACAGTATATTGTCGAGTCCACGGTGATATTATCGGGTAGTAGCTCCCAGTATAAAATATAAGAGTTGATTTAATTTTAGAAGTTTTACTTATATACCTGTAGAAACACTATTCTCGTTTCGTTACCAATTTAACTAAATTATACCTAGCATTTTTCTCTTAGTGCAACGGGTACACATTATGTATTACTATTAATGGCATAACTTACAAATGCAGCCATCATATTAATCAGAAACTTTAAGCTTTCTTATCGCGCTTCGTTCACTCTTTTGAAAATATATCAAGTAAATTAGTATTAGTTCATAAACAAACAAAAATATTTATTTATGGTTACCAGCATTTACGATAAAGTTTTCCAACATTTTCACACAACAACAACCTGAAAAAAATTACCAAAGGTTATTTAAGTGAAGAAACAATTCATTCATATCATAATAAATATTACAATAATATCATTCTTTGAGGTTATTGTAACATCAAAGAATGATATATGTAATAGTAATTGTAATATCTATATATTAATGATGATATTAAAATAACTGTCTACTGTCCTGTCTCAGTGTTTATCTAAAATTTGTGGAAATCAAACCTAACAAAGTACGGAACCCTGGCTGCCCGCCACGGTTGTTCTTAGCTGTATCATATCGGTGGATTTATTTCATTCCGGTGCACAGTTTATCATTTCGGTGGTCATTTTTATCATTTCGGTAGACACTTTTCATTTCAGTGGACTCTTAAAAATTCATCCTTAAATATTTATGTAAGTTTTGATGAAATTTGATGTCCACTCACGCACAATGTTATAAAATAGGCTAAAGTTTTATTTGTCACTAAAAATATGTAGATAGCATTGAAATTAAAAAATCCCACCGAAATGACATATAAAAATCACTTGTTGAAATTCACCCATAAACTTCTTTTGTCGATAGGTAGGTACGCGTTGCCGGTGAGGAAATATTTATTTTCTATTACTATAAACCCTCCAAACATTGTTTTCGTAGCCGAACTTCTCCGAGACTTAGGCGTTTCCAACTTGTTCATCTATTTTTGTTTAAAATAATCGAATGAATTCAGTGAAAAAGATATCAAAACATGTTATGTACTACTTCCCCGTTTCTACTAAGTACTTCTCGCCTTCTTATTCCTCTTATAAGGGTATTGAGAACTTTGTAGAAAAAGACTGCACACAGTATGACAATCATAATAAAACAATTTGTAGGAGCGGCTACTTCTATCGGTGCTACCAGAACATGTTGCTGTTCAGATGCGGAAAGAACTGGGTCTGATTGACACACAGTTTAAAAAGATATACATGTCACGCCATGAAAATGTCAGGTATGTCTGCAATTTAAAAGATCATATCTATTTAAATGAAGAGTTCTAACTATGATTAACACACTATTTGTTTTTTATCAGTATTCTGTATGCTGACATCGTAGGCTTCACGGCTATTTCTTCAACTTATTCCGCGCAAGATCTCGTCGCAATATTGAATGAGCTGTTTGCTCGTTTTGATCGACTTGCTGAGGTAAAGAAAATTTAATTTATTACGAGTATTTCGTCTCCAAGTCTCGTCCACCGTAAATTATTACGCCAGTCTCGGCTTCCGTAAATTGTAATATTATTTTGTAGAAATATCAACAACTTCGCATCAAAATTCTCGGCGACTGTTATTATTGCATCAGCGGCGCGCCTGTTGAACGTCCAGACCATGCTGTGCTTTGTGTGCATATGGGACTTTCTATGGTTAAAGCTATCAAGTAAGTTTATGGTAACTTGTGAAATCAACTTGATCATCACTTGTATTAATGGGTCGCCATAACCATGACTGAAATTGTTTAGATACGTCCAGCAGACGACCAACTCGCCGGTGGACATGCGCGTGGGCATCCACACGGGCGCAGTGCTGGCGGGCGTGCTGGGCCAGAGGCAGTGGCAGTTCGACGTCTACTCGCGAGACGTCGAGCTTGCTAACAAGATGGAGAGCAGTGGCATGGCTGGGTTTGTACTAACTTCACCAAAATGGTTTACTGCTGAAATTTACCGACTAAGATACGATATTAAGCAATATCGTTGCAAGAAAAACAAATAAATAGCGAAAAGAAAAAGGAGAAAAAAGATACATTTGGATAAAAATACCTACTCTATATATAAAAGAGTTGGATAGAGTAGGTATTTAAAGCTAATCCCACTCAATTAACACTTTCAAATGTAGATACTATAAATACACAAAAACTACGATTCAGATAAAATCATCCAAAGGTGGTATACGTCTATTCTTACAACTGTAAAAGATTTATTTATTCAACGACTTTAGTAGGTAGCAGTTTCTATTTATGTAGGAGTACGTAGTAACATTCTATTAATAAGAGTTTTGTTTACAGACGCGTGCATGTTTCCGAAGTAACTCTGAGTTTTCTGAACGACGAGTTTGAGGTGGAGCCGGCTCATGGTGAACGTCGCGAAGAAATGCTTCGGCAAGCTGGCATCAAGACGTACTTTATTGTGAAAGTACTCAAACCAGTAAGTCTTTTGTTTACTTATACACACACTTAATAAGGCCGATATTTACATTGCTCATATCTACAATTCTCATTCTGTACAATAGGTACTATGGAGCATATTCTCATGAGCGACAATAACAAATAGACGCAACAACATCTGGGGGTTCGGATATACCGTGGATATTTTCTATTATACATTTCAGTGCGTTTGCTTAAGGAGATACATCAATACCTACTCAATGATACCTGCCTTTTTATCTGGATGGGAAATTATCAAATGACTTCTTCCGCTCTGGGCGGAGTGGAAGAGAGTGCTAGACTGTTACTGACTAAAATCCACCCGTGTTCCTACTAAAGTTCTTTGCGTACCAGGGCCGCGGTGACTTTTCCAAACAAATTCCGCAACCCTAGCATGCACAGATCCTATGGCGTCTATCCTAGGGCGTCTTCTTTGCTGATCTTTATGAGGCGCGCGTCGTGGACGACGGGCTGTCCCCGCGTATAGCCTTCGGAAGGAAGCGTTTGGACCCCCTAGATTGGGCAAGAGCCGCTTGAAGGCAGCCCCGTTTGTCCCAGCCTGGGGCCCCAGTTTGGGACCCAAGCGTCGGAAATAATTCGCAAAGGTCTATCGTCTGTCGAGGTAAGAGGAGTTCACATCGGCGTCCAACTCCTCTTATCGTTATCAGGGATCCCGATAGTGGCCTGTTCGGAGAGCCATGAAAGCACATTGGAATGTGTCAAAATCACCAGTATTCCATTCCGCACGGGTTTTGTTTGAGTAATTTGAACAAAAAGCGCGGTAATTGTGTCTTAACCATAATAGTTAGATATTATGGGTAATAATGAAAACTTTAATCATGTACTATAATTTTATGTATATAGCGCTATTGGTATATATATATATATATATATACCAATAGCGCTCAGCGCATGCCAAAATTTAAAATTTTGCTACTTTAGTTTACATTATTGAAATTTTCATAGGGTTCTCTGTTTTTTAGGAAATAAGATATGCCGAGTGTAGCTTTCGAATGCGGAAAGATTTTTTATAATCGGTTGAGAGCCAAATCGTTACAAACAAACAAATCTTCCCTCAGTATATTATTACTTTAGATAAGTATTTGATTATCTATTTAGATAAGGACTCAAATGATTTGACCGTATTTCACAATATCGTTTGAATGACATTGGAATTATAAAATAATACAAACTATGGGTCGATGACAATATGTACCTTCTTGTAAAGTTAAGAGTTTCGAAATAGCTGCGATGAATGTTAAAATTAATATCTACAACATAGTTTTGAAAGAATGTCAAATCATTAGCAGAGGACCTTTTCGTCCAGTTTTCAGTAGATCTATTTCGTGACGGAATGGCAATTAATCGATGGGTAGCCGGTCGATCTCGTTCGAGTTAATTTTTGTCGGCCTAAATTAATGTCGGGATAGTGTTTACTTACTCTTCTGTCGGTCTTCTGTAGGGCGAAAAAATAACTGTTGTCTGTCGGTCTAACCTTTTTTGGGTTTAGTCTATCGAAATATTTAATTTTCATTTAAAATATTAGTGTCTTCATCACGTGTGTTTCGACCTTAATGAGAAATAAACATTTTCGCTAAACGTGGACGTGATTATTTCTGACAAGCAATTCAGCACTCTGCACTTGCTGTTGCCAGCGAATTTCCGACATATTATTCTATACTAGCTTCTGTCCGCGACTTCGTCCGCGTGGAATACTTACTTTAACCCCGATTTTGAAACTCTCAGCCCGATCGGTTTAAAATTGACAAAGTTTAATACAAACTTTCATCCCTTTCGACCAAATTTGATTACCATAAAAACGGTTCTAGTGAGTTAATCTTAAAAGATAGACATATACTGTCGCGGAATTTTTTTCACATCATTTTAAGAGGAATAATTCTTTTCTACATATTTTTTGGTATCTTGAACCGTTTTCGCAGCGCACGCAACGGAAGCCCTCAAAGATGAATAATTTTCCCCGTTTTTTCCACATTTTCCATTTTTTATTCGCTCCTATTACTCGCAGCGTGATTTTATATAGCCAAAATAGTATATAAAAATGCTTGTCATGTTCTAAAACAATTTTCACCAAACACCTACAAGCTAAGGTCTTATAGAATCATTCTAATTAAGTAATTTGTTAATGTTGTGTGTCCAATGTCTTATTCAATTTTAATAGTCGCGAGTGCTTTTTGAAATATGTACCTATGTGTATCGACGTATGCTGCTGCGATTTGTGTTATAAGTGTTTGACTGTACCTATAACTACTTGATTTAGACAATAGTGTAGTTGACTAAAAAAATCTAATTAGTCCGTCAGAAAGTTTAAAAAAAAATATTGGACACGTATTTTTTATTTTTTCACGTAAACAAAAAAAGAAGACGATACAGTGCGTTGAAAACTCGTGTGACGTCACTACATGCTAAAATTATTACCACAACGTGATGTTGCAAGCCCCCACTCTTGATCTTTGATGCTTTGTATCATCATCAATTTTTATAGATTTGATAAAGCAAAAAATACGTGTCAAATATTTTTCGATAATCTGACGGATGACATAGAATATTTTTTTTTTTAACTCAGGAAACATCCGTATTCGTTTCGACGAAATAAAATATAAAAAAATAGAGTGCGACTGCAGGCCTAGAGTAGTATGAGAGGGTCTTATTTCAATCTTGTGATATTTTATAATTTAAGCTTTTCACGTTGCTATCATAGTTTATAGCCTTTTAACAATAAGGTAGTATATTTTGGTTGGGTCAAATGTTATGAAACATTAGAATCTTTGAACAAAGTCTATTTGTTCTACAAGAGTTTTAGGTCATACGGAAAATCGATTTTAATAACACAGCTGCTATCTAATTGATTGTACATACATTTTATGAATGGGAAAACATCTAATGACTTCTTCCGCTCAAGGCAGAGCAGAAAGGGAGAGTCAGACTCTTACTGACTAAAACCCATCTGTGTTTCTTCTAATGCCCTTCGCGTTCCAGGGCCGCGGTATAGCTTTCGGACAAATTCTGCAGGCACTGGCCCTAACGGACTCTGAAAACTATGCTGACATCTCTTTAAGGCGTGCGTGGAATTCATCGCGCCGTTGACCCGGACCTGGTTGTTATCGGACGGCGAGGCATCCAATGTTTGCCGTTCGCTGGCCCGAAGCAACCTTACCCTACATAAAACGATATCGAGCGGAGAACTAGATAAGACCCATAAATATATAAAACTTTGAGTTCCCTATACGAAATCAGTGATGTTTTCTTGAATAAAAAATGCTATAAAAAGTTAGATCCATTTTATTTCAATTGGATTAGTGTGACAGTTCATTGCGTCGATGGTCGATGCATCAAAATTTCGAATAATTTAAGCTCGAATACTTATAATTTTCATAATAGCTACCTATTTTTTTTTATTTGGGTAAAATAAAAATGACTTATACATACTTAGGTATTTGAATTACATTTCTACTCATGTACTTATTTTTTCGAAAGGTAGACAATTTACAAAGGTTCGATTCATGTAATAATCGATTCTTGAAAAATAAAAATATCTGCTGTTTGTCGAGTTATGTGAACAATTAATAGTTTGTCAACATCTGATTTTTTAGATATTAGGCAAGCTTTTTGCTTACAGCCAGGTAATTTTCTCAATCAATTTTATAACGTTTCCGAGCTTTTGTTATTCGAAAAATCGCCATTCAGTTTCGACTGGAGAACCCCATAACCGTTTATTGAATAGGCTTTATTTCACTTCCTTTTAACAAGGAAATTCTGAAGTTATTTAAAAACTCACTTTGGAGGCCATTTTATCAAAAGCTGGTTTATTACATCTACCTATGTATAGACGACCTCAGCAACTCAATAATTGGTAGGAAGGTATTTCAAAAAGTAGGTGTAGTGTAGTAGTTACCTGAGGCCATCGCAATGGTAATATTAGCTTAATGCATTAAGATTCATATTATTCACAGTACCTACTTTGCATAATTTTCATTTAATGACTTTGATAAAATTTAGTTATGATGAAAAAAAAATCTGTCATTAGTTTCTATCGTCAGATTGTTGAATTGATACCTAAACAATACACCACCTACCTAAACAATAAATACTTCAAAATTAGCTAAAATGATTATATATTTTTTTTAACTTTCAATATTATAGATATACAACATCACTATTCCTGAGTGTCATTCTTACAATAAAAAGATGGTTCCTATGGGATAGGCCACAGGGGCGAAGGGGCTAGCGAACAAGGAGGCGGAACGCGTGCGAGAGAGGGAAACCTCACGCCCCAGCCGCCGCAACAGAAGAAGACGCCCCGGGCGTTGGGAAACGCAGAGCGATTCCCGGCCACCGTAGGCGCGGGCCTGTGGATAGCGAGCAATGAGTAGTTCGCCGTCCGATAGCAACCAGGCCCGAGTCGACGGCGCGTCGTGTTGCACGCGCGACTCAAAGAGCCGTCAGCAACGTAGACGGGGCCCCATAGGGTCAGTGCCTGCTAGGGTTACGGAATTTGTTCGAAAGAGTCACCGCGACAAGAAGGATCACGGGTGGGTTTTAGTCAGTAAGAGTCTGACACTCCTTTCCGCTCCGCCCAGAGCGGGAGAAGTCATTTGATGATATCCCATCCAAAAAAAAAGGGGCGAAGGCCCCTTCGCCCCTTTGTGGTGGTGTTTTGTGGTGGCGGTAAAGCCAGTTATACATATAACGCGCAAATCTAATATCGTTAATAGTCTACATACAACAATTATTCTTCTTTTCTGGGAAGTTGAGGCACTGGAAGAAAAAAAGAAATACTCGAACAAATAAATCGTTAAGACTTCGACTCACTGTAGTCTCAAAGATCCGCAAAGCCGTAATTGGCCCATCACTGCCTTCTTTTTATTAAGTTTGATTGAAAAAAACATGATGTTAATGTCGATGTTAAGATTTATTTCATCATTTTGAATGACTCATCTAGTAGTTTTGTTGTAGAAAGCAATTTAACGTAAGGCTGGTTTATTTTTTTTTAATGTTAGTAAGCAATGGTTTTCCATACGCTACGCTATACGCTAATATTTCTAGTTATTTTTCAGTATTTCCATCCTGCTCCTAGAATAGACTTTAGCTAGGTATACCTAGAGACCTATATTATACCGAACGAAAAAATTAACTAAACTCACCGAATTAATTCTAATCTGACGGGCCTGTTGGTTTAGTGGTTAGCGGCCCTGACTGCTAAGCCGGAGGTCGTGGGTTCGATTCCCACCCAGGACAAACATTGTGTGATGAGCATGATTGTTTGTTCTGTGTCTGGGTGTGATTTATCTATAATATGTATGCATTTATAAATTATATAAGTATGTATATCAGCTGTCTGGTTACCATAACACAAGCTCTGCTTAGCTTGGGATCAGATAGCCGTGTGTGAGTTGTCCCAAGATATTATTATTATTATTATTAATTATGTAGGTAAGTATTCCGAGCAAGACTGTGATGTAAACGTCCTTTTACTTTTCTATTTAGAACGGACTACGACGTGAATCGGGTCGACAAAGCTTAAGAATTTGAACAAATGAAAATTTTATGATTTCCCTCGGCATCTTACTGTCTGCTTAAGCGGACACAGCTGAATTAACTTATAGCAGGTTATATAGCGAAAGTTTTTAAGCTACAATCGATTTTAATTATAATATATAATGAAAATAATTTGTATTGCACCGTAGTTTGTTTAGTATTTTTAATTGTGGTCATACCTAAATCATTAAATCAATTCGATCAACGTATTGCGTAATCTGGGTCAAACTAAAAGCCCTAATTTCAAGAGCTTTCTCATACAGTGCTGTCTATTAAACGACGAATACTGATTAGAACCAGGGCGTGTGTTTTAATTTTGTTTTTCATGATATAGTGAATTAAAAATAAGGTGGATAATAATCTTTTCATTGCAGTCGGGGGACCCATAAAGAACTTTCAA
Organism: Hecatera dysodea; assembly: GCA_905332915.2. NCBI lineage: Eukaryota > Metazoa > Arthropoda > Insecta > Lepidoptera > Noctuidae > Hecatera > Hecatera dysodea. The sequence goes on from HG995292.1 coordinate 10,340,730, forward strand.
AGGATCCGTCCCTGTTTTTTATTTCATACCTTTTTTGCTATGTAGGTACTAAGCAAGCTTGAGGCGATGATAGTATACGTTGTCAGAATTTTCATGAAAACAAAATATTTTTTGTTTTTATTTAAGAAAGAACCATGGCTCCCCCTTTTTATTTTTTCAAATTTTCACTAGCCTATTTTACCAAGGATAACTCAATGCTTCTAACGAGACAACATACATTGATATCAGTTAATTCGTTTAGAAGTTATGGTGGAATAAAGAAACTCGCAAACTTACATACTTACATACACACATACATGAACCCTGAATACATAAAACTCCTTTTTTTGGGCAGTCGTGTAAAAAGAACCGCATAAAAAAATATTTGAACAAATAATTAACATATTTAGTCTTCGATCAATTATTGATCGAAGTTTTTAGTAATTAAAATCTATCCATCACTGCCTAGTAAAGTTATGAAGAATTATTTTTATTTTTAAAGTGGGTAATGTCAACGGAAAATGGCAAAATTCTCAAGAATTTTACTATAATAAATAATAATAATAATCTTTATTTTACGGACAACAATGATCCATTGTGTTAGTAAAAATATAATAATATAACTTATAACTATTGTTAGTAGTTAAAATTTTCATTTATGAATTATTACAAAATTAGGAATTAGAAAATTAACACAACTACAAAACATCAGTCGCACGGATCGATCTTCAAGGTTAAGCAACGCTTGCCAAGGTTGGTCTGTGGATGGGCGACCATCTTAACATACCGAGTTTTCTCCATGCCTCGAAAAGCACGTTAAGTTGGTCCCGGCTGTCATTTGTAGCTTTTTGGCAGTCGTAACGGATTGTTAGACGCCAGTAAATCTGACTCCAGTCTTGCCTAGAACTACCGTGTTCCCCAGTTAATGGCTTGTGGAGGTCTGGTAGGCAGCCGCTTCACGTAAAATACTGGTATTCAGCTGAATCCGTTTTGACTGGAAACCGACACCAATATAGTGATGATGATCTTGAGAGATTGTAAATTTTCGCTAAATATCAACTGAGCATTTGGGACACTTTTTTACGTATCATTTGATAGTCTCTCGAAGTCATTCCGAGAAATTGCATTTTATTGTACAATTATCCGGTGACATATATACCTACTTTTGTTTTTTAGCATATTTTCAATCCGTACCTACCCGCAATCTACCCAGAATCTGTCAGCGGACTGTATCTCATGAACCGTACTTTTTTACATAATATTTGTATTGCCACTATAACAACTCGCCATAAACCGAAAAACATCGGTCGTCGGTTTGAGGCTTTGAAAGACCCATGGCTTTCTCAAACAATACAATAACATATGTACTTATGTATAAATTAAGTCCTTCCGTGAATTTAGCCAAAGTGAAACGTTTGAAAGTGTGTTTATTTAAGTTGCCATCTTCACGAGATTCATGATGATTGTATCTGTGATTGTATCGTGCAGTTTCAAGGAGGCGAGGAGAGGAGTGCACCGGGGGGCGAGGCCGCGGAGGGAGGCGACACGGCCGACACGCTCTCCGACCTCCGAGACGACGACGAGGACTCGGTGAGTGCACTACTGCGCTTGCCTCACACCTCACCCCCCCTCACCGCTCCCTCGCCTACAGCCTAAATAAATAGGACACTAGGCCACTAGGCGGCCCGAGCTAGTTAGTTCCTAGTTTAGCTAACGTAGCAGGTTCAAAATCTCACTCGAATCGATTGCTAGTCATGTTCGGATATATTTTGATTATATTAATGCTATATACATAAGTACGCCGATCATGAGCTCTCATATTGATTTTTCGCTTGTCAATTACATAGACATGCTTCGTACATTATTCGTAGGTTCTGTCACCACAAGACGAGAGCAAGGACAACGAAGAACAGAAAATACTTAGCATGTTGCAAGAAGAGCTGGTGAATAGAGACGACGACAAGTAAGTTCACGGGACTTGCACAATATTATATTTATGTTGTATTTGTTAAGTGGAAGTTGTGTTTCTTTTTCCTTCATAATAATGTAGATAATACTAAATCGTGTTACATTATTATGAAGAATTTCTTGTTTCTGAAGGTTGCCCTTGCCCACGCCAAATAAAACTACTTACATACATTCAATGAGTAGTTTATTTATGTGCACAGGTAACCTATTGAATGGTCACCAATGTTCATTATTGTGCGTATTTTCAGTTTGTTCTTCAATTTTGATTTATTATCATTATTATTTCCCCTGAAACGATTCTTTAAACAAACCATGAAGCGATGTTTCTTCTTTGGTTTTATCTAAGAAAGTATCAGTCAGTAATGTGTACGTTTTGAATTGATTTACGTCTTCTTTGTGAAATAGCGCATCAAAATGTTTGTTTCTTTTTACACATACGCTGGAATGTGAAGGGCAAAACCATCTCGAGTAGGTACATAAGCAATTTGATAGAATCCTACAACTACACTACTAGCATGCCCGTTTTCTAGTTGCTCATTGAACCTAAACGCCTTTTTATCATAAAATTCAGATGAATAATTTAATTCGTCTTCTTAATGTTCATTGATTTATAAACGACAACATTTAAGGTAATTAATGTTTAACTGTCGCTTATTACTTACGTCCGTTCCAATCAAGCCTACCTATAGCTGATGATGTTAATGCAAATAACAAGAAATAGGAACTTTATGAATAAAGTAATGAGAAAATATAGGACTACAAATTTCAAAGAATACGTTTGTTATCTAAGTATAAATACATATGTACCCAAATATGATCCAAGTCCACACATTCCCTTTTTCTTACGTTTTTGAGTTGTAAGCGAGTGAAGATCGATGTGTTCGGACACAGCGCGTATCGCAAATAGTTACAATATGCTATTTTAGGCGCTTGTAATGGAACCGTGTCAATAAACACATTTACCATTCCAGTCCTCGGTATATACAGTGGTACATAGTTTCCTTTACTATTAGGTGAAGTTTTATTGTCTGTAATATACAGATGCTTGTTTATTCAAAAGATTTTTAATTTGCCTGATATTTTTTAAGAGATGAATTTTGTATAGGCAGTAACGGCGATTTGAGCTTTGTAGCTTTAGGTATTAACCTGATCTTTGGTTGGTTATGATGAGTGTATTTGACTAGGGAACTAGCAGACGGGACGACGCTGTGTCTGACCTTCAAAGCGTCGGGCGCGGAGGAGGTGTACGCGCGCCGCAGCGACCCGTGCCCGCTGGCCGTGGCCGCACCGCCGCTCATGCTGCTGCCTGCTGTGGTGGCGCTGGCCAGCTTCGCCGTCCCACCCACGTGGTCGCTACACGCCGTCTACCTCGCGCTCGTGCTTGAGACCGGCCTAATCAATGTGGTTTACTACACATGCTACAGATACTCTCAATACAAGGTCGGTTTCTTGTACATACACTTATCTGTAGACAGCCTGTGTCAGTTTACGGCATGGTAGATACTATACGCTGTAGTCTCATCAAGCTCATCAAGCAGTAATATTAAAAAAAATATGGATAGGAGAAGGGAGCGTCATTGGAGATTTTACTTTGTTTGAGACACACAATGAGATCTAAAGAATTACCACCAAACTGAGCAGTCAGACCTTCTGGGTACCCAAAAATTAAAGAAATCATTCTCACACAAGAACCTACTCATATGGCATAATATGATTACCACCCCTGGGATACAGGCTTCAACGCGTTCTCATTGAGGCGGATCTCACATATATTTGAACTTTTAAGTACTTTTTTTGAATATTTACAATCAAAAGAAAAAAAAGATAGTTACCTACAGCTCTTAGTCCGGTGGAAAAAGTATTCATTCAATTATTGGGTCTTTAGTCTCTTATAAACTGCATGGCATTAAGTAACAGAATATGTAAGGTTACCAGGGGCGTAGCTACCGCCGTATTAGCCGTATCAATTATACGGGGCCCCCAGGCTACTGGGGCCCAGAATGTGTGTATGCAAAAAATCCTAAATCCATAATGTTTTATATAATTATTAACATTTTTTAATATAACTGGTGTGTGCTGTGCAAAAAACAATACTTACACCGAATTAATAATATATGATTCAGATTAGTTAAAAAAAAACTAAAATTATTTGTTTCCAAATCAATATTGTTATTTTTTTTTAATCAGTTGGAGCATTTTTCGTTTATTTTATAAAACTATGTTGTTGGGGAGCCCCTCAACACATTTTGATACAGGGCCCGTCTAAGGCAAGCTACGCCACTGAAGGTTACTCCACTGATCAAGATTGGATATTATTGGAGTTCTTTTAACTATTTCTCTCATCTTTCAGAAAAAAACCGTCAGTCCATACTGGAAGTTGACATGCGGGACGTTCAACATCGCGATGTTCGTGGCCGCAAACATAGCGCCGCTGGTGAGTACCGCGCTGGTACTGCCAGTATCTCCGCTATCTTCACTATCGCCGCCACTCTCACTATCGCGCTAGCTATTTCTGTTACCGTCGCGAAGATTTTCTGTCACGAATACTATCACTATCGCTATAACTGTCACTATCACCGCGCACGTCAGAAATCATTGAACTTACACACATGTTTTTTTTTACATTGATTCACCTAGATATGTTTTCTTATGATTTCTACATACTTCTTTTGGAGAAACTTGGTCGGACACCCAATCCTGTCCCGCTATCGTATCCGATGATTTTAAATGTTGATGTATTTGTTTGTGCAGATAATTTGCGGCAATTTCGAGACGATGCTTCTGGAAGATGGGCTGCGGGAGGATGCGCCTGCGCATAGCGGCGCGCGGCGCTGCATACATCCTTCTTACTACTATCACGTGAAGTACCTTTTCTACTTTCACATTTTGATGGCGATGACAAACTAACAACGATTTGTCACATCAGCTTTAAGTTATGCCGTGGCTAAAAAATTAACAGAAATATGCTAAAATGAGCACTAGACCTGACTAGACAATTCTTATATAATTAATTGAATATGCTGTCGCAACGATTTGGCTAAAGTTTTAGGCACAGAGTTCATTCTAACATTTAAAAGTCTACAACCAAAATTAAATTTTGCATGGCTTAGTAATACTTCACTATGATGTAAAGGTTAATTTTAGTATGCAGCTGATGTGGAATTTAGTTCTACAGATGCTTTAATTATAAACGCTGCAGACTCATAGCTGTTATATAAAACAATCTACATACCTACCAAAAATATTACTTATATGTTTTCAGTGATATGTTGAGGTTGTATAACTTATTTGACCTTTCAAGCGTCCTAGCTTTCTCACATGGTCGTAAACAGCATCTAACTGTTTCTTACACCAACGATCTTTGGGTTAGGTTAAACGAATGCAACACAACAACTCACATTCGTGACAGGTTTCTCATCGCTGTCGCTTTACAAACATCATAGTAACCTATTTCCCCCGTTCGACTTTTTAATCTCGCATCGTGGGAAGACAAACACCTGATGTATGCTTACATCGCAACTTTTTCGTCGGTAGTTCAACATGATAAATCACATAACTAATTATAAATGCAATGGAACAACGACGGCTAGAAAGCATAATTTGAGACAGATCGATCTTATAAACCACGTCGCAACTTTCTTGTATGTAGTAAAGTTTCTCAAAATTATCTCTACCTATAACTACTACGGGCTATTCATATTCTTGTTTATTTAATTAATTAATGATATGTACATAACACATGGAAGAAGAAAAACTGTGGCAAATCCTTCCTAATTAGGTTGATTTTCTTCACAAACACGAGCCATCTCGCCTTAATTACCTACCTATTTTTGTGGTCGGGTCAATGTCAGCGATGAACAAACTTTCCACTGTAATTATAATAATAAACAAAATAACTGTCTGTGTACCGGTGCTTCCTAATCAAGTCCGCCACAAAACTGTGGTTTATGATTACAGTTGTCACATTGGTACCAAATTCACTTTAATTTTCGAAAATAAGGTTTTCATTGTCAAAAAAATATGACAAAAACTGTAGAAAATCAGGTGAATTCTGGAGATTGAGCTAGGTGTTTCGAGATATAATATAAACACATCAAGAAATGGATTTGATTTTTTATATTTAAGCAAGCGTATTCCATGCTACAGACGGCGGACTACTAACTTACCTACTAGTGGCGTATGTTTAATAGCACTTCGGTTAGGTAACATCGTTGACTTACATAGAAATGCATAGGCTTAGCACCTCAGATAGGTTCCACTTTCTGTTCATACACTATTAAAATATACAATTATAATCTTTGCTGGGTATGCAAGAGTGATTCTGTCAAAGCGATGAGGGACGGGTCTCTATGGGGACGGGTCACAAACTAAAAGCGCGAAAATTCTCTATCGATCTCAAATTCGAAAGTCGGCAAACCACCGTGTCCACAATGGTGGATGCCACGGTTAGCGTAGTGGTTGAGCGATTGGCTGCTGCGCTGCGTGTTGTGGGTTCGATTCCCGCACGGAACAAATATTTGTATGGCCTACAGATCGTTGTTCCGGGTCTGGCTGTTTGTGTATGTGAGATTGTATGTTTGTAAACGCACCCACGACACGGGAGAAATTCCTAGTGTGGGCAATTTGGTTTAAAGTCCTTAGTCCAGAAATAAGTAACACGAGATGTATGTATGTGTTGGATAGGTGGGCGCGGGCGCAGCGTGCGGCGCGCTGTGGGTGTCGCCACTGAGCGTGTGCGCGCGCGCGGGGTTGCTGGCGCTGCTGGCGCTGGCGCACGCGCTGCCCGCCGCGCTGCACCCGGCGCTGCTGCTGTCGCGGCCCAGCCTCGATCGCGACCCCTACCGCGTGCGCTACAACGCCACCACCGACTACGACGAGGATCTCTTGGCTATTTTGTGAGTTTCTTTTATTCTTACTTTTTCATTCCAAATACTTCCACGGTTCACGCATAGGTTGATTCGATTGAAGATTTTGGGGTATTAGTTTAGAGAGCAGGAAACTTAGTCTGATCGTCGAAATATCCTAACTTCACGAAATTTGCGTTACCCCTGTACCCCGGTAGTTCAAAGGCTTCCAAGTAGACTACAGGAAATGTCGCATTACCTATGGGAATATGCTCACTATGTTGTTTTTAGGTTAGTAGGAGTGGAAAATTTAGCCTGCCACAATTTGATACAGGCCTCGGCCGGGGGTATGAATACGGCTTCAGTCGTTTTTCTTATTAATCGACGGCGTCGATTCATGAGTGCCATCATATAAGCAAAAGCTATTGGATTTTTTAAAGTGGATGGAATATTTTCATAAACGTATGTAAAAAAACAATATTCACTTCAGCATATTATAATATATTAGGTGCTAAAATGATTAGGAAACGGGGTTTGTTTGTTTGTACCGAATAAGCTCCAGGCCCGGGTCGACGGCGACCGCGTCTCAAAGAGATGTCGGCATAGTAGTCGGGGCCGATAGGGCCAGTGCCTGCCAGGGTTGCGGAATTTGTTGTAAAGAGTTAATAAGGAGTAATTAGGAGGAACAAGTATGGGTTATAGTCATGTTACGAGCTTCGGTTTCGTTACAATATAAATAGCCGATGAAATAACCAAGAATGACACTTGAATTACACAACACTAATGACAACTTTAAACTCACTAATTATAAAACACAGTCGCACTACTAATCACTTAAGTTCGTAGTTTAAGATCGCTCTCGAAGTTATCACTTGTATCGCAAATCCGATACTGAGTCGGTCGGTACCTACCTATATGTGCCAGCCTTATAGGTATATAGGGCGCCGGTTAATACCAGAACCTTCCATTGTAGAAAGCTATAGAAAGTTCGCGTACATATCGGTCGCGACTGACTAGAGTTCGAGAATCTAGAATGTTCTAGCATAGAAAAGTCTCGAAGGTTCTTGAATTTACTAGTTCTGCTATTCGATACTAGATGGCGCTAGTGGTAACGAATGCAGCTATTTTCCTTGCTTAAATGTGGCGCGCAACATTATGTAGTGATGGTGATACGTTCAGGCTTCGTCATCTTCATTTGCATTATCTCTAAAAGTTTACGTTTTGTGATAAATAATGTATTAGAAGACGTTCCTAAAACGCAATAAATGATTTTGAATAAAAATATCTATTAAATTATTTTCTGTTATAGGTAATCTGTATGAATAGTAGCAGAAAAGAACAATTGATTCTAAGAGCAACGATAACAGCGAGCAAAACAACGATTATCTTCAGATAACAACCGTACTTTAATTCGGCTTAGAACTTAAATTATCTATTGTTTATTAATGTTCCTAGTATCTAACTTAAAAACTTAATTAAACATAGTAAAATATATACCTATACTATACCAGGTACTGTACCTGAAGAGAAAGGATCCGCAGATGAATAACACAAAAAAAGTTATTTTAGTGTGAAACTACTCTGGAATTACTTGTAAATCTATACTTATAATAAATCTGTAGAGAGGTCAATTCTGTACAGGGAATAAATTTTCAAAATAACTATCAGGGGGTGATTAGTGATCGATACTGGTGCCAAAAATGCAATCAGTAAAATTTTTGTCTGTCTGTCTGTCTGTCTGTCTGTCTGTATGTTCTTTATAGAAACAAAAACTACTTGACCGATTTTAACGAAACTTGGTGCAATTATTCTTCATACTCCTAGGCAGGTTATAGTATACTTTTCATCACGCTACAATCAATAGGAGCAGAGCAGTGAAGGGAAATGTTGGGAAAACGGGAGAAGTTACTCCATTTTTTAAGCTTCCGTCGCGTGTGGAGCCTTAATGGTTAAAGTTACATAGAAATAATGTATGACGGAAATGTTTTACATAAAATTATCTAAAAAATATCTCACAACAGTATATGGCTATTTTTTATGGTTGACTCACAATAACACGTGTAACTCCCGATAGCTTAGCAGTTCGGAGCTTTCTGATTATATTTGTTTACTCTTACGTTTATAATACTCTCACTCATCCCTAATTAAAAAACGTTAACATTATTACCTATTCAATAACAAAAGAAACATAGAAATCGGTATAGAAACACCAAACTTATACATGAATACAATAATAAGCCATCGCGCCGTCGCGCTTTAATACTGAATCATGCTGTAAGATGTTATTGTGATTATTTTTGTGTAACTTTTGTTGCTATTCTATAAAATAGGTACTTATTAGTTATTTTGGTAATGTTTAAATATTCGTTCAAATTACAAATTATTAATAGTTTCAATTTTATTTCTTTTTAGGTGAACTAGTAGTAGAAGTAGGAGCATAGATTTTTATATACCGATAGGTTAGTTTTGGCTAATTTATGTTCTGTTTTTTTTTAGTATTAAGTAGGTAAAAGCGTAGATACTTTTATTAATTAGTAGTTATTTTATTAATTAGTTATACGTAGTTATAGGTATTTATTTTTAAGTGAAGTAGGTATAGGTAATTATAATATAATTTTGCACAGGCATTTCAGCTTTACTTTCATTTCTTTTTTGTTGTAAGTTGTACATATTTCACACACCCATAGTGATCTATCAACGCACATCCCAAACCACTGAACGGATCGGGCTGAAATTTGGCATGCAGGTAGATGTTATGACGTAGGCATCCGCTAAGAAAGGATTTTGATTAATTCTATCCCCAAGGGGATAAAATAGGGGATGAACGTTTGTATGAAACTTTGTCAATTTTAAACCGATCGGGCTAAGAGTTTCAAAATCGGGGGTAAAGTAACTATTCCACGCGGACGAAGTCGCTGGCAGAAGCTAGTCACTAATACGACTCATTTGCTCAGTATGCACGACTAAAATAGGTATGCTTCAGTGTAGTAGTAGACGGGGCCCCATAGGGTCAGTGCCTGCTAGGGTTGCGGAATTTGTTCGAAAGAGTCACCGCAAAGGGCACAAGATGGATCACGGGTGGGTTTTAGTCAGTAAGAATCTGACACTCCCTTCCGCTCCGCCCAGAGCGGGAGAAGTCATTTCATGATTTCCAACCCAAAAAAATGTGTAGTAACGCATTAGTAGGGCATTTAAATTCTGTCAAATAATACCTTAGTACTTAGGTATTCTAATTAGGTAATATAAGAGGGTATCCTTAAAACACGTGGGTATATTATTTTGAAATTTTCGGTACTTTTGACTAAATTTGGATTAAATTAGTTCACTCAATAAAATTTAAGAGACATCCTTAAGCATATTCTGTTCAAATGAACCTATGTACATTCGGATGATATATTTTTAACTTACAGGGCCCGCATTCATGGTGGACGCAACATAATAATGCTGTTCTTTATTGTGCTGGCGCTACTCATTTTCAACAGATACGTGCGTATGATGACAATATGTTTTAATATCAATCAAGTAGGTATTTATTTATCAAAACTTTATGCACTAGTAAAAAAACTGTACAAAGGCGGACTTAATGCCTTAGGCATTTTCTACCAGTCGACCTTAGGGTAGTGCAGAGACAACATGGCAGGTATGTACTTTAAAAAACGTAGCGGATGCTGAAGTTAGTGCCAAATGCTTCGGAACAAACATGTCGAGAAAAAGCTCGTCCTCATTAGGAATCAACTTTAACATTAGATTATACTATACACATAATGTAGATATGTACCTATGCGATTACATATACACGTGACAGATTGTTGCATTGGTTGCCTACCTATATCATGAAGTGGCCTTTCAGTAAATATTAGGTATCTACTCAATACAATGCTAGAAGGCCACCCTCATCTTGAAATATCCAATGCTACGACAATCCAGGTGGAGTCGCTGTCGCGAGCGCGGCACTCGCGCGGGGAGCGCATGCGCGCGCAGGCCGAGCAGGCGGGCGACCTGCGGCGCCGCAACCAGGCGCTCATCCACAACGTGCTGCCCCCGCACGTGGCGCGCCACTTCATGGGCGCGCGGCACCACCACCGCGACCTCTACAGCCAGAGCTATGCCGAGGTTGGCGTGCTGTTCGCCTCCATGCCCAACTTTTCTGGTAAAACTTCGTTGATTATAATTATGAATGTACTTGATTTGAACACTAGATCATAATAATGATAATTGCTGTTATTATATTGCCAAAATGTAGCGTAGTGTACCTACTACAAGCAACCGCGGTGATCAATGCTGAGAATCATGAGAAAGGTACTAAATGTTATGTTTATACCTATTTCATTTATTGTTTCTTCGAATGTTGAAAAAAATCGTTCGATAGACGTGGACTTTTGTGATTGCACTCTGGGCTCCATTACACCGTCGTAGCTTTCAGCTCGGGCCTGGATCCCGCCTTGACTGCAATGACATATTTATCCCGTTTGCATCAAAATGTACCATTGTTACGTCATCGCAGAGGTAGGATTACAGTTACACGCTACTTCACGCTAGTATCTATAATTAGATAGGTATGAACTGATTTTTGTCTCATTTTAACGACCGACTGGTGTCGACTTTGCTAAAAAATACATTATAATAGGTAGCTATAATATCTTGTCACTACCTAAACAGTTATGTTAATTGATCAGTCTTAAAGGTCATGTATCTAATACGTGCATCTTCAATAAAATTACTATGAACATATAGCTTTCGTTGTTTGCCTTGAACGCTTTTGTCTCTAGAGACCTATTAATGAACTGATTAAATATTTATGTATTTTTTATTGTTTTATGTTAATCTATACTAAATATTACACCTAGTAATGTGGTATGGGGCTTAAGTGTTAATGGCTGTTGATTTAATGAAGAAATAGAAAAAGAGAGAAAGAGAAAAAAAAAGAATAAAATTGGTATCATTGTAAATTGTTACAGAGTTCTACTCGGAAGAAACTGTCAATAACCAAGGCCTAGAATGTTTGCGGTTTCTCAACGAAGTTATATCAGACTTTGATTTGGTAGGTGATTTTTAGCTTTACATTTTACCGCATAAGTACATAAAAGTTACGTACAACGTATACGTGGTGTCTTTTATTTTTATTAATTTACTAAGATTATGTATGTTACAACTTTTGATAAGTTACCTCACATGTAGCTGTTGCGATGTTACTGGGAATTAGGGTCTTTAACCTGGGGTCAGAGGTCATTCATAAAAAAGAGATTCATAAAAGAGAATTCACAGTATAGCCGGGAGGGACGTGCTTATTCTGTCATGACCATATATCCTTTTATATGAAGTAGCACTTAAATCCGTTGTTTTGCCAATATTGCAATAATTGGTAATTAATAATATTTAATGACATACTTCTATTAGTACCTATGTACCTCCTACTTCCGCGCATAATATAAATAAGCACGTTCGTGAAGGAAACTGCTTTCTAGTACACTACTTGTAAAAGGAAATTGAAGGGCATAGGTATAACTAGTGGGCAAGCGATAGGTTGGACCACATACTTGGTGATAATTTACATACTGATCGCCATCAGGATATATCATAAACTTTCGAACAAATTATTGACAGCGCGGTTATAATAGCTCCGATCACTGTCAAGAATATAGAATATCCTTTTCGATTTAAATTCTAAGCTCCTTCACTCTAGAGACGAAGATATTCTGGCAGCTACCAAGGGATTCACTACTGCATTTCTCTGTTAACACCTACAATACAAGATTTACAACTGCATTTCTCTATCAACCCCTACACTACAGGATTCACAACTGCACTTCTCTATCAAACCCCTACACTACAGAATTCACAACTGCACTTATCTATCAACCCCTACACTACAGTATTCACAACTGCACTTATCTATCAACCCCTACACTACAGGATTCACAACTGCACTTCTCTATCAACCCCTACACTACAGGATTCACAACTGCATTTCTCTATCAACCCCTACACTACAGGATTCACAACTGCATTTCTCTATCAACCCCTACACTACAGAATTCACAACTGCACTTCTCTATCAACCCCTACACTACAGAATTCACAACTGCACTTATCTATCAACCCCTACACTACAGGATTCACAACTGCATTTCTCTATCAACCCCTACACTACAGGATTCACAACTGCACTTCTCTATCAAACCCCTACACTACAGAATTCACAACTGCACTTATCTATCAACCCCTACACTACAGTATTCACAACTGCACTTATCTATCAACCCCTACACTACAGGATTCACAACTGCACTTCTCTATCAACCCCTACACTACAGGATTCACAACTGCATTTCTCTATCAACCCCTACACTACAGGATTCACAACTGCACTTCTCTATCAACCCCTACACTACAGGATTCACAACTGCATTTCTCTATCAACCCCTACACTACAGAATTCACAACTGCACTTATCTATCAACCCCTACACTACAGGATTCACAACTGCATTTCTCTATCAACCCCTACACTACAGAATTCACAACTGCACTTCTCTATCAACCCCTACACTACAGGATTCACATTTGCAGTTATCTATGAACCCCTACACTACAGGATTCACAATTGCAGTTATCTATCAACCCCTACACTACAGGATTCACAATTGCAGTTATCCATCAACCCCTACACTACAGGATTCACAATTGCAGTTATCTATCCACCCCTACACTGCAGGATTCACAACTGCACTTCTCTATCAACCCCTACACTACAGGATTCGCAACTGCATCCCTCTATCAACATCGGCACATTTGTCGTTCGACACTACGGCTTCGGCGTAGCAACCACTATTGTTTGAACGTTTTCATGCACTTGGAAACCTTAGGAAACATTTCGCCGTTACTTGATTTGGTTTCGGTTATATAAACACATCAAAAGTATCTAGGGATCAACATATATTTTTGCAATAACTTTCCTCCTGATTGATATTAATTAAAATTTTCTTTAAGGATTCATCAAATAAAGTGTTTTCGTTTGTCACAGTAACGATAAACCAAGTCACCTTTGCATTAATAAAGAAATTTGCCATTTTCCTAATAAAGGGATTTTTGACATTTGAACCACTAACATTAAAGTTCGAAAAAAAAGACTGAAATAACAGTTTTCTTTAAAATTTTATTGGGTAACTTAAACAATTAATAATCCGTGTTTCTACCGCGAACACTAACAACACAAGAACATCGGTTTGGCATACTCAAAATGAGTTCATCCAAATCACGCTGTGGAATGGCCGCCCATGTTCGTTGCAACAACAAAAAAAGGTCTTCTTGCGACTGGATACCCTCCATATTCGGCAGAGCTCTTCTCTGTAGCATATCCCATGCATGCTCAATCGGGTTCAAGTCTGGCGACTGAGCAGGCCAGGGCAGGACATTGATGTTAGCTGCGGCGAGAGTCTGTCTTACAACTCTTGCGGTGTGCGGTCGTGCATTATCATGCATTAACTGAAATAAGGGACCGATTTGCACTTGTAGAGGAACGATGACGTCTGATACAATCGTCTCAGCATAAATTTGAGCGTTGAGGTTGCCTCTGATCCAAATCAACTCAGTTCTTCCGCCGATCCAAATACCCGCCCATACTATGATGGTTCCACCACTATAAGGATGGACTTCCTGGCAGGATTTTAATCGCTGTTGGCGTCCAGGGGTTCTCCAGTGTCGTATACGTCTTGTATCCGGTCTCATACCAAAACGAGACTCATCAGAAAAGCACACGAAACGCCATTGTTCTTCTGCCCAATTTCTGTGTTCAAGAGCCCATTGATATCGAATCCTACGATTGTGCATTGCTATAGGTGGTACCCGTAGCGGTCTTCGGGAATGAAGGTTCACTTCATGCAAGCGGTTTCTGACTGTTTGGTCGCTAATTAAGTTCCCTGAAGAGTGATGAAGCCTCACGGCTAACATCATGGCGGTTATTGTTGGAGCTCTTCGAGTTAAGATTTGAATGTATCGGTCTTGTCTCCGTGTGGTGCAGCGATACCGTCCTCCATGGCGCTCAGCCAAGGTAAGCGAAGAGCTCTGCCGAATATGGAGGGTATCCAGTCGCAAGAAGACCTTTTTTTGTTGTTGCAACGAACATGGGCGGCCATTCCACAGCGTGATTTGGATGAACTCATTTTGAGTATGCCAAACCGATGTTCTTGTGTTGTTAGTGTTCGCGGTAGAAACACGGATTATTAATTGTTTAAGTTACCCAATAAAATTTTAAAGAAAACTGTTATTTCAGTCTTTTTTTCGAACTTTAATGTTAGTGGTTCAAATGTCAAAAATCCCTTTATTAGGAAAATGGCAAATTTCTTTATTAATGCAAAGGTGACTTGGTTTATCGTTACTGTGACAAACGAAAACACTTTATTTGATGAATCCTTAAAGAAAATTTTAATTAATATCAATCAGGAGAAAAGTTATTGCAAAAATATATGTTGATCCCTAGATACTTTTGATGTGTTTATTTTTTAAGCTTGGGTTACTTGAATTCTATTTTTTCGCCTTTATCTTTGATCCAACTCACAGGTTTAACTTAATCGGACTCGGAAACAAAAAATACATCCAAATAATACAGTTACAGTTCATAAAAAACATGCTGAGAACATAAAGTAATTTTATTGCATATCTACTGCTTACAGCTACTGGAAGATTCTAAGTTCAGTAAGGACATCATCAAAATAAAAACCATCAGCTCCACATACATGGCTGCGTCAGGCCTAAATCCTACGCGACAAATGCAGGTGAGCCACCACTTCACTAAATCACTACTCAATTATTTGTAATAGGATGTAACATTCGATTCTGTGTATAAAATTACATATGCATGTCGTACTTTAAAAATAATTTTGTTTTTAATAATATGATTGACTAGCAAGACATATGTCAAACGATAGCGTCACATGACTTAATTAATAAATATTGTTAATATGCATTTAATTTATAACATATTGCAAAAAAGTTATACAAGCATCAATTGATAACCTCGCTGTAAAACTTCCTTCCTTCCGTATGGGTCGAGTTACTGCATATATCCACTCAATTAACATAACGATATGTCATATCCGTGATAATAGTTTACTTTTTACTGCCTTGACAGGGTAGTGTGAACACAGCTAGTTCACACTACTGTCAACTGGTCTGCTAAAGTCACACTTGTCGAGAGATAACAGTGGATGTGCACTCTGTGTACTGCTTGATCTCTATCTTGGATGATACCGAAATAGCTTGAAGATGTACTAATACTGTTTGATCGATTTTATCATTGTATCTACGCCTACAAAGTCGTCACTACACTTCGTCTTTTCATTTCTAATGCAGGCGTTCGGTAAAAACGAATGTCAATTTTGATTTAAATTAACGGTACAAGTTCAAGTTGATTCAGCTTGCTCCTATTATTCGAATTGGTTCACTATACCCACATACTCGTGGTGGTTTGAGCAGCCGTCGGACGGGGTGCTGGTGCGGTGGGCGCACCTGGCGTGCCTGGTGGAGTTCGCGCTGGAGCTGCAGCGCGTGCTGGCCGCCATCAACGAGCAGTCCTTCAATCACTTCGTGCTGCGCATGGGCGTCAACCACGGGCCCATCACCGCCGGCGTCATCGGCGCGCGGAAGCCACACTACGACATATGGGGCAACACCGTCAACGTTGCCTCCCGGATGGAAAGCACTGGCAAAGCTGGATGTATTCAGGTATGAAGTATGATACATTAATTAACAAACAAACTAAGAACAAAGCCCTAAAATAATAAAGGGGTTAAACCGAAATAGAAAACGTTACGAGAATCCAAATTCTACTAAAGGACTTT
Organism: Hecatera dysodea; assembly: GCA_905332915.2. Lineage (NCBI taxonomy): Eukaryota > Metazoa > Arthropoda > Insecta > Lepidoptera > Noctuidae > Hecatera > Hecatera dysodea. The sequence goes on from HG995292.1 coordinate 10,357,359, forward strand.
TGAGAGGTAGACTTCCGTAAATATGGAGAGACCTTTTCCAAATTATCCACGATAACTTGTTTCTGAAGACTGCTTAACCTGTGAATACAACTTCCTGCCGTAGGTCACAGAGGAAACTTGTGAGATTCTGCAAAGTTTCGACTACTACTTCGAGCAGCGCGGCCTGGTGGCGGTCAAGGGCAAGGGCCAGCTCATGACCTACTACCTGCAGGGCAAGCGCGCCACGCCCGCCGCGTCCGCCGACAGACACACCGTCAGTAACACCTAATGTGTACACACAACGCATTTATCCATCTACTAAGCTACCAAATAGTTATGTTAATAATATATGATGTAGTGGCTAATACGAATCAGCTGCACTTGAACTAAATAATGACCTCCGCTGATTTCTATTTTTATATTTATAGCCGTATAGTTTAGCTACACTGATTGTAATTTATATATATCTAATTCTCAAACATGACCGTATGTCCCAGAGGAATTCGTGCGTGTTCATACACAAACATCTGTTAACATAACGGTCAGTCTATAACGTAACCAACGGAAATTATGAGACAGTTACACGAGTTATGTCTTCATGTCGGGTTTTCGTCGGAGGCATGGTGATGCACGTGGGGGGAGTAGGTTGCGGGGGGGGGTCTGCAGTGCGCGGCGCGGTGGACAGTCTACCCGGACAGGGCGATTTGCTATCCATCGCACTGGACGGGCAGGCCGCCCATCTCGCACGCGACGTCATCTGTGCCGAGCATCAGCTGCTGAACCGAGTTCACTATACTTCTCGGAGTTTGTACACGGAGCTAGACTCCTGCGGAAGATCTAATGAATTTTATCGTACTACATATATTACAATTATGAAATTCTGTTTAATGTTTGCTATTCATCATTCACGTTTACGTCAAAAGTTAAATCACGTCTAGGATATCTGACATAGAATACTTTGATCTGGGTATTAGAAACTTTCCCATCCGATATGAAAGATATGGTGAAGATCATCTGTAATGGAAAGTAACATGTATCTAATATAGCCAACTAAATGGGTGTTAATTTTCGACAAAAGATTCATATTTATCAAGTACTCATATACTTAACCTGAACACACAACATGAGCGGAAAATGAAGTAAAAACTACAGTAATTTCCCAAATAAAATTAGAATCCCGGAAATTGATGTGTTGTTGCAAAGTAGGTTCAGTCAGTTTTTTCTATGTATATAATTCTCACCGTGAAAATTTAAGTGAAATCATTTCACAAGATGCTACAAATTGATAGCTCACTGAGATTTCAAGGTTTATTTCTTACAGAATACCACAGCCCGTCTATTCCGTATACGTATAGGTACTGCTCACAGTGAAATCTTGAAGTAGGCTGCCATTAATTCTGCTAACGCTCAAGAATTGACAGCTCACTCTAAGTTGACTTTGTTTCACGGTGAGACGTCTACAGAACAGCACTACAGTTCCCGTAACAACGTTACAGATGGAGCCACCGACGGACGCCGACGCGGGCGACGCGCTGCTGGCCAACGGCGACGCCGCCGACGACCGCATGGAACCGCGCCTGTTGCCCGCCTGAACATCTCTCGCATTCCATCTTACATTTATAAGATAAACTCATAGTTATGTTAAACACTCATGTTCTCGTGTTTAGCAACAATGACACAACTCCTAAAAATTATTAAGTTACTTGATGATTAGAAGAATGGAAATACACTTAAATAATCTTGGCATTGTTTCGACAAAAACAGGAATTAAAAACTGTTTTATAGCTTTTTATGCAGTTACATTTACAAATTATTTGATAGCCACTATCTCATCTGAAAATATGCGTTGACGTGGTTGACGATCGTGCAAGCTAGACTAAAAGTAAAGTAACCTATACACTACACTCAAGACGTGAATATAGCCAGGCATACTCGTACATAGCTATCAACACAAAAACTCTGGGGCAACGAGTTTCACTCGTTAACCTGTCTGCACTTATTTGTCTGTTATTTTTAGTTGTGTTGTTGTTGTTAAGAGATTTAGTAGGTACGTAATTATTGCATGTGCGTACATTAATTCATACGAATAGCAAACGGGTTTCAATAAAATACAAAAAGGTCGTAACACAGATGCGTCTAACCATAATTTTAATTATTCAGTCGTTTCATATCGGTTTAACAGTACTTACAAAATAATGTGTGGGTATCGATTCTGATGCGCACAAGCTAAACCTAAAAATTTAGGCTATTTTCGTATATATTCTTCACTCTAATAAACCAATACAGGGTCGGGGCCCAGTTTTCATTCAAATTCTAGTGTGAAATATTCAAATTTACGTTTTAAGATCAATAGAAAGCGAAGCCGTTGTGGAGCTAAAATACTGCAATGAAAAATACCCAAGTGTTTCAAACGACTTAATGAACAAAAACATTGTGAGAAATAGCTTTATGTGTACACGAAGAATTAGAAAAAGTTCCAACCATAAGGTTGGAACTTTTTCTAATTCTTCGTGTTCATTAAAGGTTTTTTTTTCAAAATTCCTCTTTTCCGAGAAAAAAAAAAACGCAAAAATCCGACCATAGCATTTGGATCATATTGGACTCGATTATAGGATAGATTTGTATGTGAAATATCTACAGTGCATTCTAAACTTAAATGTGGTGAAATGATAATTTCCTCGTCCTCTTCGTGTCACTGTCCTTTTCTCGAGGACTCTATTATTTTAGGTTAGATTGTGAGCAAAGGAATCGGCGTCTCCGTTGTTTTTTCAAAGTGTCCTTCTTGTCTGGGTGTGCTGATAAAAGGCAGAAACGTTGATATGATTGAAATGGTATCGATGCAGACGAAAATGTAGGGACAAGTTAATAATTATTAAGTTTCATAGAAATGTATTATTCTAGTAATTAATAGCAATATGAAGATATCCCTCGTCCGGTGGATGCAAAAACAGGCTCAGAAAACATATTAGTGCTTTCGATCAAACTGGTTATGAACTGGCTAACGATAAATCGGCTGAGCCCAATATCATGAAGTACCTACATATATCTATCTAATAATATAGGGCAACTAACCATGATAAAATAAAAGTCTAATTAATATATGGCACGTATAACTGATCTAGACTAAACTAGATATCGTATAATCTAGTTTGGCCTTTAACCACGTACATGCAAAATGTTTACGCCGAATATTTTCCACACAAACATACGTAGTAAAGTCTTAAATAAAAAAAAACTGAAATGAGTGCTTCGATGTTGTTATCGCGGTATTTTAATTGCTAGTTGCCTATTATCTTTTGGTTTGTAATAATGAGAAAGTGAGTGCTGTCTAATGGTTGTTACGTAAGGTACCATATTAATGCGGCTTAGGCCGGTGTCGTTTATGTCTAATCGAATAAATCCATACCTACATACCATTGACTAATTTATGCCCAACTGGACACAATAATTAATTATTTCTTCATCTTCGAAAGTTCCATCTACACCAGTCATTAATTACGTAGTTAATGCCCTTTCGGATTTTTATAACAAAAACGCCGAATATAGTCAGACTGTCAAAAGCTCTATGAAAGCAATAAATAAATGACTTCTATTAAAGTATTATTAACAATATAATGAAAGTAATGTGATGTGATCACGATGCGTTAATTTTATAATCTCAACAGTTTCTAGGTGTGCATTATTTAAGGTATAAATTATATTAAATTTCAGAATAAGGAAATTACCCAATGTCTTTTATCAACAATACGTAATAAGAAGCGTAGCAATAATAATTTAAATTTTAAATTGTAATTCAGGGTAATATTATCATTATAACTTCGCCACCAACACATACTTGTTCAAAAATTATATATCCTATTATATAGCATGTGGTTGGTATAAATCAACCAGGGTAGGCCCAGTCGTATTACAATAGAAATTTTAAATTAGCAACAAAAAAAAGTAAGTTACCATTATTTGGGACTTTTTGGGATTGTGTAATACGCGACCGCCAATACCCAATATATAACTTTTTACTGTATTTTCATAATTCGTACGCTATGAGTAAGATATTACATTCGTGCGCTGTGACTAAGAAGCTAGTTGTCTTTACGCCTGCATAAAACGTAAATATTTTTTTCTACGTTACTTACAATAATAAAATTATCACACGTATAGAACCACCCACAGAAACAGAACTAGCCCGTAGAATATACTTATTAGGTATTTTGATTTAATCATTTTGCTCTTCACACGATGCATTACTTTGTTTTGCCTTATTTCTAAGTAATACATTACTGCTGTCTTATTAGGTAAATCTGATCATATGTGCATAATATTTTGCCTTATCATATGACGAGTAATAGATATATCAATCACGGTTATCTTTCGGTAACTCCCACAGAGTTAGAGAACAGCATTTAGTAAGGGCGAAATATGCAGAGATTTTCAACACACTTGCTCGAAAAGTGAGCCTTATTACATCGTTCTTAGGGCCATAAATCGAACTATAACACACACGTGCATAATAATATTACACACACGTGCATAACAATATTACACACACGTGCATAATAGAATTATCCCGACACAGTTAATTTAGTATCTGATTTCAATTTTTTTTTTGTAACATCTAATACCTAGGTTTTATGCCGCTGAAAAACGATTTACATTTTTGGAATAAATAAATGTGTCTCTAATTATGGCGAAAAACATTTATTATTATAGAATTATGTATTTATAACTCACTATATTTTTTTTTTAAATATTTGCATTTTATCACTAAAAATATAATTTTGAAGTAGGTAAGCTTTTTTTTTGCACGCGCCATTTCCCATAATTTCATATTTTGTTTGTGTCGCATTTATTGCTGTGTGGTAATAGTGCATTATAATTTAAGTGAGCTAAGTTGCTCATTATACACGAGGCTGTGGGTTGCAGTGTGGCAGAGGCGTTAATCAGCCGATTGTTTAGTGAGCAAGTTGCTCATCGAGTTTCATACGCACTTTTTCAACACACTTGGTCGTAAAGTGAGCCTTACTATATCGTTTTTAGGTTCATAAACCGAACTATTACACACGTGTGCATAATAATAGTACACACTAGTACATAATATAATTATGTGTATAAATATTATTATCATTAAATTATAATTAAGATATTATTTCTACATGGTTCTGATTCAGCCATGTTTCCGTATTACCAACTTTAAATGTGTAGGTACAAATTCAGACGTGTTTGCGACCCTTACGCTGATGAGGCTTTTTACCTATAACAATGTATTTATATATTTTGAAAATATAAACTAGCATTGTGAGATTTGACTGTCTGTTAACGCTTCACGCTTATCATAAGTTACACTAAAGTTTGATTAGCTCATTTCGGTGTAGAGTGGTGAAAACTGTAGTTATGAACACTCACTGCTGTAAAGAAGAAAAAAGCTGTAAAGAAGCTGTTACATTATGCACATTTAAAGTCGATATGTTTTATGTTGAACACATTTTTATAATTTGTTGAATAAGCATCGTCAATAAAGTGATACAAATATGATTCACAATCATTCGTGCACGAGTAAATACGAGTTTCACAGTTATATAACACCGTTTCGGCAATAAATCGTTTATAGTTGGTGTTGCCGCATCTTTGAATCTTCATGTATTAAGTAGCTATATTGTGATATTGATTGTTAGGTACTTAGAGCGTTAGTATCAGTGTCGCTTGAATCTCCTGCAGACGAATGCGTCTGTGGCAGTGTGTAACCAAATACAAGTAGATTATTGTACTACATATATACATATTAGTAATAATAGAGTTATAATGTATCAATGTATCACTACAACTGTGCTTTCATAATTCGCCTAGAATAATTATCTTCTTAGCCTAAGTATTGATTGTGTACTTTTGTATTAGACTATGAAGTATCTGTAGGATGTAATATTAGTACGTAATTGTCGTCTTTGAAGTAGGTCCTTACACAGATCTATAATAGATACATATTATTTAAAATACAAAGTAGGTAGGTAGGTATCTCAGTGGTGATATTATTACTGTAATTCGTATTTAGGTGTATGTAGAAAGATGATTTTATTTTCTTTCTCTCTAGTGATATAACCTACTTCCTGTGATTTGTGACTATTAATAATTTATACATGTTCTAGCTCAAACTAAATCTGGAGGTTGAACTTTTCTTGGCTATAATTTTATTAAATAAAGCAATATCTACAATTCGTTTGTTTATTGTGTTGTATATTGAACCTGTGATTTATGAACCATTTAGCTACCTAAGCTTTTCTCTGTTTCTCAGGCTCACTTGCTTTTCAATGTCTCGTTCGCAAAACCAACATGAGCAAAAAGCTACATGTTACGAGAGAACTTTTGTTAATTCATGTTCTAACGCAAGGTGCGCCCACTTATATCTGTGCAGAACCTCTTTGCTTTAAACACGCAATATAAGGGAGAACTTTACGAATTGAACAATAAACATGACCTCTTAAAATTGGTATTTTACATGCCAAAAATTTAAGCAAATGATTTGGCATGACTATACTTACCAAATACTACAAAGTAATAAAATCTAATTGCTTTATGGATCGTTTCACAGTTCATGGGTTTTTTTTTAATTTGGTAACTATGTACGCAATACAGCTTAAGTTAGGTTCCCATAGAGCAAAACTATTCTTCAAGCGTTTCATTGAGGAGTGCTACGAAGGACTTGGTCACAAGAACCGAGCGAGATCGGTTACTGGAGGCAGTAGTGCGCTCCCGCTTTGGGGTTGTTTTAGTAGGGTGAGAATCTCTCTCACAGATCCGATAAGTGAAGCGAAGAACAAAAGCCATCAAATAGTGCAGATCGCCACAATATCTCGCGGGCACGGATGTGCTTGCGACTTCGTCCGCGTTGATGTTGGATGAAAATTAGTCGTATAGATAAAATGAGACCCTCTTAGGATTAAGAAAAGAGGAAGGGCTACTGCAGGGCACTTACTATATCACCTTTTTCGTTTAAAATTCTGACCAGCCCAGATATCTCCTCGAATCAAATTCAATATTCTAAAACAAATCATCGAATGAATGGATCTAGTGTTAATATAAAACTTTATACCACATATATATACATGTATGTAAATGCGCATAAATCTCATCTGTCGGAAAAGCATAACTGAGAGAAATTTAAAAGTTAGACGCTCATGCGTACTACTTATTTCAATCGATTTTTTTTATTAACTAAATGGCCAATATTTTTGCCATTTACATTGTTGTGAATGACGTTAGCGCACGTTGCGTCGTCGTTAACTTATAGCTCAAACCGCTAGCTCTTAGTTTATCTATAACTAGCTGACCCAGCAAACGTTGTTTTGCCATATAATGTAAAAACAATATTTAGGGGTATGAATGATGTTCTATGTATATATAATAACTAGTATTTCGCTTGGGGGCGCGAGTTGCAAGCAACCCGCGTTGTCTTTTTAGTATTTTTTGACTAACAATTATTGTTTCCCTGTGAAAATAATAATTTGTGTCAGGTTTCTGAGATACGCAAAAGGGTTGAAAGAAGAGGGTTGAAAAGGGTTGAATTTTTTTTTGGCCATATATTCATCCAGATACCCTCTATATAACCCCGAATACCATTTTTCTCTAAAATGACAGATTTCTGAGATACGCAAAGGGGTTGTAAAAATGGGGGTTGAAAAGGGGTAATTTTTTTTTCGTTTTATACTCACCCAGACACCCTCTATATAACCCCGAATACCATTTTTCTCTAAAATGTCAGATTTCTGAGATACGCAAAGGGGTTGTAAAAAGGGGGTTGAAAAGGGCTATTTTTTTTTTCGTTTTATACTCACCCAAACACCCACCATACAACCCCGAAAACCATTTTTCTCCTCGACGTCAGGTTTCTGAGATAAGCAATGGGGTTGAAAGAAGGGGGTTGAAAAGGGGTAGTTTCAGATTTTTCCCATACTCACCCCGACACCTTCTATACAACCCCATAAAAAGTTTTCCACTCCTAGCACGGGAAGTGGGAGAACAATTATGTCAATCAGTCAATCAGTGGTTATTTAATTATATATAATATATATATATATACTAGTATTTCGCTTGGGGGCGCGAGTTGCAAGCAACCCGCGGTGTCATTTTAGTATTTTTAGTAACAATTATTATCTCTACAATGTCAGATTTCTGAGTTACGCAAAGGGGTTGAAAGAAGGGGGTTCAAAAGGGTTGAATTTTTTTTGGCCATATATTCATCCAGATGTCCTCTATACAACCCCGAAGACCATTTTTCTCTACAATGTCAGGTTTCTGAGTTACGCAAAGGGGTTGAAAGAAGGGGGTTGAAAAGGGTTGAATTTTTTTTAGCCATATTTTCATCCAGATGCCCTCTATACAACCCCGAAAACCATTTTTCTCTACAATGTCAGGTTTCTGAGTTACGCAAAGGGGTTGAAAGAAGGGGGTTGAAAAGGGTTGATTTTTTATTGGCCATATACGCACCCAGATACCCTCTATACAACCCCGAAAACCATTTTTATCTACAATGTCAGGTTTCTGAGATATGCCAAGGGGTTGAAACAAGGGGGTTGAAAAGGGTTGAATTTTTTATTCGTCATATACTCATCCAGACACCCTCTATACAACCCCGAAAACCATTTTTCTCTAGAATGTCAGGTTTCTGAGATACGCAAAGGGGTTGAAACAAGGGGGTTGAAAAGGGTTGAATAGGGTTGATTTTTTTATTGGCCATATACTCACCCAGATACCCTCTATACAACCCCGAAAACCATTTTTCTCTAAAATGTCAGATTTCTGAGATACGCAAAGGGGTTGTAAAAAGGGGGTTGAAAAGGGGTAGTTTTTTTTTTCGTTTTCTACTCATCCAAACACCCTCTATACAACCCCGAAAACCATTTTTCTCTTCGACGTCAGGTTGCCGAGATAAGCAATGGGGTTGAAAGAAGGGGGTTGAAAAGGGGTAGTTTCAGATTTTTCCCATACTCACCCCGACACCTTCTATACAACCCCATAAAAAGTTTTTCCCTCCTAGCACGGGAAGTGGGAGAACAATTATGTCAATCAATCAATCAATCAGTCAATCAGTGAGTGGTTTTTTAATTGTATATAATATAATATTTCGCTTGGGGGCGCGAGTTGCAAGCAACCCGCGGTGTCTTTTTGGTATTTTTAGTAACAATTATTATCTCTACAATGTCAGATTTCTGAGTTACGCAAAGGGGTTGAAAGAAGGGGGTTGAAAAGGGTTGAATTTTTTTTGGCCATATATTCATCCAGATGTCCTCTATACAACCCCGAAGACTATTTTTCTCTACAATGTCAGGTTTCTGAGTTACGCAAAGGGGTTGAAAGAAGGGGGTTGAAAAGGGTTGATTTTTTTTGGCCATATTTTCATCCAGACACCCTCTATACAACCCCGAAGACCATTTTTCTCTACAATGTCAAGTTTCTGAGATACGCAAAGGGGTTGAAACAAGGGGGTTGAAAAGGGTTGAATAGGGTTGAATTTTTTATTGGCCATATACTCATCCAAATACCCTCTATACAGCCCCGAAAACCATTTTTCTCTAAAATGTCAGATTTCTGAGATACGCAAAGGGGTTGTAAAAAGGGGGTTGAAAAGGGGTAGTTTTTTTCCGTTTTCTACTCATCCAAACACCCTCTATACAACCCCGAAAACCATTTTTCTCTTCGACGTCAGGTTTCCGAGATAAGCAATGGGGTTGAAAGAAGGGGGTTGAAAAGGGGTAGTTTCAGATTTTTCCCATACTCACCCCGACACCTTCTATACAACCCCATAAAAAGTTTTCCCCTCCTAGCACGGCAAGTGGGAGAACAATTATGTCAATCAATCAATCAGTCAATCAGTCAATCAGTGAGTGGTTTTTTAATTGTATATAATATAATAACTAGTATTTCGCTTGGGGGCGCGAGTTGCAAGCAACCCGCGGTGTCTTTTTAGTATTTTTAGTAACAATTATTATCTCTACAATGTCAGATTTCTGAGTTACGCAAAGGGGTTGAAAGAAGGGGGTTGAAAAGGGTTGAATTTTTTATTCGCCATATACTCATCCAGATACCCTCTATACAACCCCGAAGACCATTTTTCTATACAATGTCAAGTTTCTGAGATACGCAAAGGGGTTGAAAGTAGGGGGTTGAAAAGAGTTGAATAGGGTTGAATTTTTTACTGGCCATATACTCATCCAGACACCTTCTATACAACCCCGAAAAGCATTTTTCTCTACAATGTCAGGTTTCCGAGATATGACAAGGGGTTGAAACAAGGGGGTTGAAAAGAGTTGAATAGGGTTGAATTTTTTACTGGCTATATACTCATCCAGACACCTTCTAAACAACCCCGAAAACCATTTTTCTCTAGAATGTCAAGTTTCTGAGATACGCAAAGGGGTTGAAACAAGGGGGTTGAAAAGGGTTGAATAGGGTTGATTTTTTTATTGGCCATATACTCACCCAGATACCCTCTATACAACCCCGTAAACCATTTTTCTCTAAAATGTCAGATTTCTGAGATACGCAAAGGGGTTGTAAAAAGGGGGTTGAAAAGGGGTAATTTTTTTTTTCGTTTTATACTCGACCAGACACCCTCTATACAACCCCGAAAACCATTTTTCTCTTCGACGTCAGGTTTCCGAGATAAGCAATGGGGTTGAAAGAAGGGGGTTGAAAAGGGGTAGTTTCAGATTTTTCCCATACTCACCCCGACACCTTCTATACAACCCCATAAAAAGTTTTTCCCTCCTAGCACGGGAAGTGGGAGAACAATTATGTCAATCAATCAATCAATCAGTCAATCAGTGAGTGGTTTTTTAATTGTATATAATATAATAATAACTAGTATTTCGCTTGGGGGCGCGAGTTGCAAGCAACCCGCGGTGTCTTTTTAGTATTTTTAGTAACAATTATTATCTCTACAATGTCAGATTTCTGAGTTACGCAAAGGGGTTGAAAGAAGGGGGTTGAAAAGGGTTGAATTTTTTATTCGCCATATACTCATCCAGATACCCTCTATACAACCCCGAAGACCATTTTTCTATACAATGTCAAGTTTCTGAGATACGCAAAGGGGTTGAAAGTAGGGGGTTGAAAAGAGTTGAATAGGGTTGAATTTTTTACTGGCCATATACTCATCCAGACACCTTCTATACAACCCCGAAAAGCATTTTTCTCTACAATGTCAGGTTTCCGAGATATGACAAGGGGTTGAAACAAGGGGGTTGAAAAGAGTTGAATAGGGTTGAATTTTTTACTGGCTATATACTCATCCAGACACCTTCTAAACAACCCCGAAAACCATTTTTCTCTAGAATGTCAGGTTTCTGAGATACGCAAAGGGGTTGAAACAAGGGGGTTGAAAAGGGTTGAATAGGGTTGATTTTTTTATTGGCCATATACTCACCCAGATACCCTCTATACAACCCCGTAAACCATTTTTCTCTAAAATGTCAGATTTCTGAGATACGCAAAGGGGTTGTAAAAAGGGGGTTGAAAAGGGGTAATTTTTTTTTTCGTTTTATACTCGACCAGACACCCTCTATACAACCCCGAAAACCATTTTTCTCTTCGACGTCAGGTTTCCGAGATAAGCAATGGGGTTGAAAGAAGGGGGTTGAAAAGGGGTAGTTTCAGATTTTTCCCATACTCACCCCGACACCTTCTATACAACCCCATAAAAAGTTTTTCCCTCCTAGCACGGGAAGTGGGAGAACAATTATGTCAATCAATCAATCAATCAGTCAATCAGTGAGTGGTTTTTTAATTGTATATAATATAATAATAACTAGTATTTCGCTTGGGGGCGCGAGTTGCAAGCAACCCGCGGTGTCTTTTTAGTATTTTTTGACAAACAACAAAGGGTTTGAAAGTAGGGGGTTGAAAAGGGTTGAGTAGGGTTGAATTTTTATTGGCCATATACTCATCTAAATACCCTTTATAAAACCTCGAAAACTATTTCCTCTACTATGTCAGATTTCTGAGTTACGCAAAGGGGTTGAAAGTAGGGGGTTGAAAAGGGTTGAATAGGGTTGAATTTTTTAGTGGCCATATACTCATCCAGACACCCTATATACAACCCCGAAGACCATTTTTCTCTACAATGTCAGGTTTCTGAGACACGCAAAGGGGTTGAAAGTAGGGGGTTGAAAAGGGTTGAATTTTTTATTGGCCATATACTCATCCAGATACCCTCTACACAACCCCGAAAACCATTTTGCTCTACTATGTCAAGTTTCTGAGATACACAAAGGGGTTGAAAGAAGGGGGTTGAAAAGGGTTGATTTTTTATTGGCCATATACTCACCCAGATACCCTCTTTACAACCCCGAAAACCATTTTTCTCTACAATGTCAGGTTTATGAGTTATGCCAAGGGGTTGAAACAAGGGGGTTGAAAAGGGTTGAATAGGGTTGATTTTTTTATTGGCCATATACTCACCCAGATACCCTCTATACAACCCCGAAAACCATTTTGCTCTAAAATGTCGGATTTCTGAGATACGCAAAGGGGTTGTAAAAAGGGGGTTGAAAAGTGGTAATTTTTTTTTTCGTTTTATACTCATCCAGACACCCTCTATACAACCCCGAAGACCGTTTTTCTCTTCAACGTCAGGTTTCTGAAATAAGCAACGGGGTTGAAAGAAGGGGGTTGAAAAGGGGTAGTTTCAGATTTTTCCCATACTCACCCCCACACCTTCTATACAACCCCATAAAAAGTTTTCCCCTCCTAGCACGGCAAGTGGGAGAACAATTATGTCAATCAATCAATCAGTCAATCAGTCAATCAGTGAGTGGTTTTTTAATTGTATATAATATAACTAGTATTTCGCTTGGGGGCGCGAGTTGCAAGCAACCCGCGGTGTCTTTTTAGTATTTTTAGTAACAATTATTATCTCTACAATGTCAGATTTCTGAGTTACGCAAAGGGGTTGAAAGAAGGGGGTTGAAAAGGGTTGAATTTTTTATTCGCCATATACTCATCCAGATACCCTCTATACAACCCCGAAGACCATTTTTCTATACAATGTCAAGTTTCTGAGATACGCAAAGGGGTTGAAAGTAGGGGGTTGAAAAGAGTTGAATAGGGTTGAATTTTTTACTGGCCATATACTCATCCAGACACCTTCTATACAACCCCGAAAAGCATTTTTCTCTACAATGTCAGGTTTCCGAGATATGACAAGGGGTTGAAACAAGGGGGTTGAAAAGAGTTGAATAGGGTTGAATTTTTTACTGGCTATATACTCATCCAGACACCTTCTAAACAACCCCGAAAACCATTTTTCTCTAGAATGTCAAGTTTCTGAGATACGCAAAGGGGTTGAAACAAGGGGGTTGAAAAGGGTTGAATAGGGTTGATTTTTTTATTGGCCATATACTCACCCAGATACCCTCTATACAACCCCGTAAACCATTTTTCTCTAAAATGTCAGATTTCTGAGATACGCAAAGGGGTTGTAAAAAGGGGGTTGAAAAGGGGTAATTTTTTTTTTCGTTTTATACTCGACCAGATACCCTCTATACAACCCCGAAAACCATTTTTCTCTTCGACGTCAGGTTTCCGAGATAAGCAATGGGGTTGAAAGAAGGGGGTTGAAAAGGGGTAGTTTCAGATTTTTCCCATACTCACCCCGACACCTTCTATACAACCCCATAAAAAGTTTTTCCCTCCTAGCACGGGAAGTGGGAGAACAATTATGTCAATCAATCAATCAATCAGTCAATCAGTGAGTGGTTTTTTAATTGTATATAATATAATAACTAGTATTTCGCTTGGGGGCGCGAGTTGCAAGCAACCCGCGGTGTCTTTTTAGTATTTTTAGTAACAATTATTATCTCTACAATGTCAGATTTCTGAGTTACGCAAAGGGGTTGAAAGAAGGGGGTTGAAAAGGGTTGAATTTTTTATTCGCCATATACTCATCCAGATACCCTCTATACAACCCCGAAGACCATTTTTCTATACAATGTCAAGTTTCTGAGATACGCAAAGGGGTTGAAAGTAGGGGGTTGAAAAGAGTTGAATAGGGTTGAATTTTTTACTGGCCATATACTCATCCAGACACCTTCTATACAACCCCGAAAAGCATTTTTCTCTACAATGTCAGGTTTCCGAGATATGACAAGGGGTTGAAACAAGGGGGTTGAAAAGAGTTGAATAGGGTTGAATTTTTTACTGGCTATATACTCATCCAGACACCTTCTAAACAACCCCGAAAACCATTTTTCTCTAGAATGTCAGGTTTCTGAGATACGCAAAGGGGTTGAAACAAGGGGGTTGAAAAGGGTTGAATAGGGTTGATTTTTTTATTGGCCATATACTCACCCAGATACCCTCTATACAACCCCGTAAACCATTTTTCTCTAAAATGTCAGATTTCTGAGATACGCAAAGGGGTTGTAAAAAGGGGGTTGAAAAGGGGTAATTTTTTTTTTCGTTTTATACTCGACCAGACACCCTCTATACAACCCCGAAAACCATTTTTCTCTTCGACGTCAGGTTTCCGAGATAAGCAATGGGGTTGAAAGAAGGGGGTTGAAAAGGGGTAGTTTCAGATTTTTCCCATACTCACCCCGACACCTTCTATACAACCCCATAAAAAGTTTTTCCCTCCTAGCACGGGAAGTGGGAGAACAATTATGTCAATCAATCAATCAATCAGTCAATCAGTGAGTGGTTTTTTAATTGTATATAATATAACTAGTATTTCGCTTGGGGGCGCGAGTTGCAAGCAACCCGCGGTGTCTTTTTAGTATTTTTTGACAAACAACAAAGGGTTTGAAAGTAGGGGGTTGAAAAGGGTTGAGTAGGGTTGAATTTTTATTGGCCATATACTCATCTAAATACCCTTTATAAAACCTCGAAAACTATTTCCTCTACTATGTCAGATTTCTGAGTTACGCAAAGGGGTTGAAAGTAGGGGGTTGAAAAGGGTTGAATAGGGTTGAATTTTTTAGTGGCCATATACTCATCCAGACACCCTATATACAACCCCGAAGACCATTTTTCTCTACAATGTCAGGTTTCTGAGACACGCAAAGGGGTTGAAAGTAGGGGGTTGAAAAGGGTTGAATTTTTTATTGGCCATATACTCATCCAGATACCCTCTACACAACCCCGAAAACCATTTTGCTCTACTATGTCAAGTTTCTGAGATACACAAAGGGGTTGAAAGAAGGGGGTTGAAAAGGGTTGATTTTTTATTGGCCATATACTCACCCAGATACCCTCTTTACAACCCCGAAAACCATTTTTCTCTACAATGTCAGGTTTATGAGTTATGCCAAGGGGTTGAAACAAGGGGGTTGAAAAGGGTTGAATAGGGTTGATTTTTTTATTGGCCATATACTCACCCAGATACCCTCTATACAACCCCGAAAACCATTTTGCTCTAAAATGTCGGATTTCTGAGTTACGCAAAGGGGTTGAAAGTAGGGGGTTGAAAAGGGTTGAATAGGGTTGATTTTTTTATTGGCCATATACTCACCCAGATACCCTCTATACAACCCCGAAAACCATTTTGCTCTAAAATGTCGGATTTCTGAGATACGCAAAGGGGTTGTAAAAAGGGGGTTGAAAAGTGGTAATTTTTTTTTTCGTTTTATACTCATCCAGACACCCTCTATACAACCCCGAAGACCGTTTTTCTCTTCAACGTCAGGTTTCTGAAATAAGCAACGGGGTTGAAAGAAGGGGGTTGAAAAGGGGTAGTTTCAGATTTTTCCCATACTCACCCCCACACCTTCTATACAACCCCATAAAAAGTTTTCCCCTCCTAGCACGGCAAGTGGGAGAACAATTATGTCAATCAGTCAATCAATCAATCAGTGAGTGGTTTTTTAATTATATATAATATAACTAGTATTTCGCTTGGGGGCGCGAGTTGCGAGCAACTCGCGGTGTCTTTTTAGTATTTTTTGACTAACAATTATTATTTCCCTGTGAAAATAATAATTTGTGTCAGGTTTCTGAGATACGCAAAGGGGTTGAAAGTAGGGGGTTGAAAAGGGTTGATTTTTTTATTGGCCATATACTCATCCAGACACCCTCTATACAACCCCAAAGACCATTTTTCTCTACAATGTCAAGTTTCTGAGATACGCAAAGGGGTTGAAAGTAGGGGGTTGAAAAGGGTTGAATAGGGTTGAATTTTTTATTGGCCATATACTCATCCAAACACCCTCTATACAACCCCGAAAACCATTTTTCTCTAAAATGTCAGATTTCTGAGATACGCAAAGGGGTTGTAAAAAGGGGTTGAAAAGGGGTAGTTTTTTTTTCGTTTTCTACTCATCCAAACACCCTCTATACAACCCCGAAAACCATTTTTCTCTTCGACGTCAGGTTTCCGAGATAAGCAATGGGGTTGAAAGAAGGGGGTTGAAAAGGGGTAGTTTCAGATTTTTCCCATACTCACCCCGACACCTTCTATACAACCCCATAAAAAGTTTTCCCCTCCTAGCATGGGAAGTGGGAAAACAATTATGTCAATCAGTCAGTGGTTTTTTAATTGTATATAATATAACTAGTATTTCGCTTGGGGGCGCGAGTTGCGAGCAACTCGCGGTGTCTTTTTAGTATTTTTTGACTAACAACAAAGGGGTTCAAAGTAGGGGGTTCAAAGGGGTTGAAAAGGGTTGATTTTTTATTGGCCATATACTCACCCAGATACCCTCTATACAATCCCGAAAACCATTTTTCTCTACAATGTCAGGTTTCTGAGATATGCCAAGGGGTTGAAAGTAGAGGGTTGAAAAGGGGTTGAAAAGGGTTGATTTTTTATTGGCCATATACTCACCCAGATACCCTCTATACAACCCCGAAAACCATTTTTCTCTACAATGTCAGGTTTCTGAGATATGCCAAGGGGTTGAAAGTAGAGGGTTGAAAAGGGTTGAATTTTTTATCGGCCATATTCTCATCCAGATACCTTCTATACAACCCCGAAAACCATTTTGCTCTAAAATGTCAGATTTCTGAGATACGCAAAGGGGTTGTAAAAAGGGGGTTGAAAAGGGGTAATTTTTTTTTCGTTTTATACTCATCCAAACACCCTCTATACAACCCCGAAAACCATTTTTCTCTTCGACGTTAGGTTTCTGAGATAAGCCATGGGGTTGAAAGAAGGGGG
The DNA here is from genome assembly GCA_905332915.2 of Hecatera dysodea. NCBI lineage: Eukaryota > Metazoa > Arthropoda > Insecta > Lepidoptera > Noctuidae > Hecatera > Hecatera dysodea. The sequence continues at coordinate 10,374,478 of HG995292.1, forward strand.
TTGAAAAGGGGTAGTTTCAGATTTTTCCCATACTCACCCCGACACCTTCTATACAACCCCATAAAAAGTTTTCCCCTCCTAGCACGGCAAGTGGGAGAACAATTATGTCAATCAGTCAGTGAGTGAGTGAGTGGTTATTTAATTATATATAATATAACTAGTATTTCGCTTGGGGGCGCGAGTTGCAAGCAACCCGCGGTGTCTTTTTAGTATTTTTAGTAACAATTATTATCTCTACAATGTCAGATTTCTGAGTTACGCAAAGGGGTTGAAAGAAGGGGGTTGAAAAGGGTTGAATTTTTTTTGGCCATATATTCATCCAGATGTCCTCTTTACAACCCCGAAGACCATTTTTCTATACAATGTCAGGTTTCTGAGTTACGCAAAGGGGTTGAAAGAACGGGGTTGAAAACGGTTGATTTTTTTTTAGCCATATTTTCATCCAGATGCCGTCTATACAACCCCGAAAACCATTTTTCTCTTCGACGTCAGGTTTCTGAGATAAGCAATGGGGTTGAAAGAAGGGGGTTGAAAAGGGGTAGTTTCAGATTTTTCCCATACTCACCCCGACACCTTCTATACAACCCCATAAAAAGTTTTCCCCTCCTAGCACGGCAAGTGGGAGAACAATTATGTCAATCAGTGAGTGAGTGAGTGGTTATTTAATTATATATAATATAACTAGTATTTCGCTTGGGGGCGCGAGTTGCAAGCAACCCGCGGTGTCTTTTTTAGTATTTTTTGACTAAAAATTATTATTTCCCTGTGAAAATAATAATTTGTGTCAGGTTTCTAAGATACGCAAAGGGGTTGAAAGTAGGGGGTTGAAAAGGGTTGAATTTTTTATTGGCCATATACTCATCCAGACACCCTCTATACAACCCCGAAAACCATTTTGCTCTACAATGTCAGGTTTCTGAGATATGCCAAGGGGTTGAAACAAGGGGGTTGAAAAGGGTTGAATAGGGTTGAATTTTTCATTGGCCATATACTCATCCAGATAACCTCTATACAACCCCGAAAACCATTTTTCTCTTCACCGTCAGGTTTCTGAGATAAACAATGGGGTTGAAAGAAGAGGGTTGAAAAGGGTTGAATAGGGTTGATTTTTTTACTGGCTATATACTCATCCAGACACCCTCTATACAACCCCGAAAACCATTTTTCTCTTCACCATCAGGTTTCTGAGATAAACAATGGGGTTGAAAGAAGAGGGTTGAAAAGGGTTGAATAGGGTTGATTTTTTTACTGGCTATATACTCATCCAGACACCCTCTATACAACCCCGAAAACTATTTTTCTCTTCGACGTCAGGTTTCCGAGATAAGCAATGGGGTTGAAAGAAGGGGGTTGAAAAGGGGTAATTTTTTTTTTCGTTTTATACTCATTCAGACACCCTCTATACAACCCCGAAAACCATTTTTCTCTTCGACGTGAGGTTTCTGAGATAAGCAATGGGGTTGAAAGAAGGGGGTTGAAAAGGGGTAGTTTCAGATTTTTCCCATACTCACCCCGACACCTTCTATACAACCCCATAAAAAGTTTTCCCCTCCTAGCACGGCAAGTGGGAGAACAATTATGTCAATCAGTCAATCAGTGGTTTTTTAATTGTATATAATATAATATATAATAATATTTTTAAAATAGAAAACTTAAAGCTAAAATACTTCTTAGCTGTATCCCGCGGTTTCACCTGCCTGCGCCATTTATTCTTTCTGGCTCAGTGACCTTTCTTTCGCCTGCTAAGGATAATAGCTTGATGTTAAATAATTATGGTTCTAATATCCTGGTACTTTGTAAGTCTTCACTCACAATTCCAGCCCCAAAAATGCTTCGACATGTTTATGGTCTGCTGGTAGGTACACGTGAATCCTTACCTCTCAAATTTTCAGCCCCTGGAATATATTACTTCGACATTCTTCTTTCTGGTCTTCTAGTAGGTACTTGTAAATCTTTGGCTCATGCAATTTTAGCCCCGGAAACTATACCATTTTTAACAAATGAACGGCTAGACTGATCACGTCCCATGGAAACGGGATAAAATGTCCTATATAAATATATACTATACGGCCTGCGCCATTTATTCTTTCTGGCTCAGTGTTCTTTTTTTCGTCTCCTAAGGATCATAGCTTGATGTTAAATAATTATGGTTCTGGTAAGTCTTCACTCACAATTCCAGCCCCAGAAATGCTTCGACATGTTTATGGTCTGCTGGTACGCGTGAATCCTTATTTACAAATGTTTGACAGGTACGAAACAAAGGAACATTTAGGGAAAATGATTAATTAATCTTTCATATCTAATTATGTATCCGTCGAGTTTTCATTGTTTTTAAGATTTATTCTGCTATTCGGGGCGAAGACAAATCCAACGAATTAAAAACCAAGAGTTTTCGACATGTTTCTTTCTTGTCTTCTAGTACTTGTGAATCTTTAGCGCATGCAATCTTTGACAGCTACGAAACAAAGGAACATTTAGGGTAAATGATTCATCTTTCATAGTTATGTATTCGTTGAGTTTGTTAAGAAAGCACTTCCAGCCTTATTCTATGCAGGCGTCCTTTCTAGATTTTATTAATCTTTTGTTTTGGTTGCTAGGTTACTTGTTAATTTTGAATTATCTACAACCACAGATTACTAAATAGTTACTACGTAACTACAACGCACTAAATATATTTCACCTAAAACTATTTTCCACTGCGTCTGCTATTCGGGGCGGAGACAAATCCAACGAATCAAAAACCAAGAAAATTGGTCCAGCAGATCTCGAGTTATAAGTGTTGTAACAAACCCGTCTTTGTTTTATATATATAATTTTATTATATATATAAGATTAATCTTACCTCTTTATTGTAGTAGGTATTAGTTATTTCTGATTTTGCTTAACAATGTCACATCATTATTTACATATTGAAATTAAAATTGGGAATTGTTTCAATATTTTAATTCCATAAATAAGCATAATTTATTGTGTATAAAATTTATGGAATATTATGAGTATATAATATGAATAATATGGGGGATACATCGTTTATTTTGCTTCTACATTCGTTGTACAGATGTAACCATTATACGATTTTTGTATGGAAATAACAATGTTAACCTGTGCGCATGTCGATGCGCTTAGTCGGCCTGGACACCCGGACCTCGTCCGCGGGTAAGACCGCCCTCAGCTTTTCGGCCAGGGCGTCCGCGAACGGGCCTTGTCTCTGTCACCTGTGACCTAGACTAGAGTCAAGAGCAAATCCATTTCACAATAAAAAAAAAGACGTTTGCCGTCAGAACCCCCTTCTCCACTAGGCACTCTGAGCTGTTCTGAAGTGTTCAGGACCTCGCCATCGTTGGGGGCCCCCTAGATTCTGCCAGAGATCTACCGAAAATTGATAAGTATATAAATAAGTAAATCAAACGCACACATTTTAACCACATTTTACTACCGCTTTAGTTTACCGAGATAAATTCAGACTACGCAGAAGGGAATGCCCCTATAGCGGAAATGCAATAGCTTCAGTGAGTGCACCAGCCACGACAATTGTCTCAGTTGGACAACAACGAAAAATGTCTGTTGGACAACAACATTTCAAACTAGGATTGCCACCCGTACTATATTATACAACGTGTAACAGAATGAACGAAATACCTGAAATCGAGGCAATTTTACTCATGATTATGAACAAATTTTACAGAACGGTCAACACCGAAATGCGCGTACGTGCACATAAATCATGTACATATGTATGTATGTGTGCGTAACTCGACAAAATGTACTTAACAGCTGATTATTTTTCGCGATTTCGTGGTTAGTCCCATAGTAAAATTTGATTATAATGATGAGTACAATGAACCCTTCTCAGGTTTATTAAATACAGTCGGCTTCAAAATGCGATGCGTATTCAAAAGTCTCCAATACCTTAAGGGTAGGTTCAGATGACAAGCGCTCAGCGCGCGTTGAACGCGCGTTGAATTTTTGTATAGTGTTCACATGGTGCGCGCTTGTCAGGCGTTAAACGCGCGTTGTTGCGGCCAGTTTGAGTTCTACATTTGTCGAAGATGGACGTAGTAAACAGTTTTATCGGTGATTTTATACAGACGGCAGAAACGACACAACAGAAGACGGAGATATTGGGTTCACCCAATTTTGTCAACCAGGCTGACTGAAAGTCAGTACATTATTTTATATCCTAAGTTAAGGCAATTTGAGCCCAAATTCTTTAACTACTTCAGAATGTCCATCAAGTCATTTGATGACTTACTGACTCTCATAAACGATGAACTCGTAGCAGATAAAAACGCTGTGCGATATAGCATTTCACCGGAAGAAAAACTCATAATTACATTGAGGTAAGTTTTTTAATAATCAACATAATCTATATATCAAATAAATCAAATCAACTTGTTTAGGAACAATTTTTTTAAAGAAAAAATAACATTTTGTTACTCGCAGAATAACTCTAACTCTGATTCATTGCTGACATTAGTTGGTGCTGGCGATGGAGTAGGTGTTACTGGCGATGGAGACCCCATTGCTGTAGTATAACCATAATGTGCAAAATTATTTGACACACTAGACTGCTGTGATCTATAATCATGATAACGAAAGCCTTCAACAGAAGCTGATGACTGATGACGCTGCTCTTGTGATGAATAATTTCTTCGTTGTGATACCGGGTAATTTTGATTTTCATATGTCTGTTGTTGTGGTCCTTGAAATTCATTTTGGTTTTGCAAAATTAAATTATAAATGGCAATTTTAGTTTGAAGTCGCCTATATTCCGGAATTTTTTTAATCTCTTTAACGAGTGACAAACAAAACAGCTTGTCTTCATCGTCATCTTCTTTTGGATGAGACACATTTTTCTGTGCTAAACTCTGCTCTAATATGTTTGCAAATCTTTCATCAGCAGGATTTAATTTTTGTTTTTTTCTTGAAGTAGATTTAGGACTCTTAAAGCCAGAACTTATTTCTACTTCAGCAACCTCTGACGAAGTTGATGCATTATCTGCATCGAAACTACTTTCTGTATCTTTGTTGGCAATTGATGCCTGTAGAAATCGTAGTCTATTATAATGAATATATGTCGAAGTTTTGGAAGCTCCTGATCCAGATTTGACAGTCTTTATTTTCTTCACCTCTCTCATATAATTATCCCGTAAACTCTTCCACTTTTTTTGCAGGGATGACGCTGAAAAAAAAAACAGTATTTAGTAATAGTTTATGTTTGTTTCCAGATATTTGGCCATTGGATGTTCATTTGGGACATTAAGCTACGACTATAGAATTGGCAAATCTACTGTGGCTACTATAATACCACATGTATGTGAAACTATTTGGAAAAAATTAAGGCCCGTTGTTATGAGTGAACCAACGAAAGAAAAGTGGTGTGAAATATCCACGATATTTGAAAAGAACTCAAAGTTTCCCAATTGTTTGGGAGCCTTGGACGGGAAACATATACGGTTAATCCAGCCTGAACACACGGGTTCTATGTATTATAACTATAAAAATTATTTTTCGCTAGTTTTATTGGCGCTAGCGGATGCAAACTATTGTTTTGTGTGGGTTGACATAGGTGCCTACGGTAAAAACAGTGACTCAGGTATATTCAAGAATTCTTCATTGTACAAAAAGCTGACAGAAAGGTCATTAGATCTACCTGAGCCAAAGGCATTGTTAATACAAAATAGACCGACAACGTTGCCATATGTGATAGTGGCTGATGAAGCTTTTGGCATGATGGAGAATTTAATGCGTCCATATGGGGGAAGGTCACTAACTTATGCTAAAAAAATATTTAATTACCGTTTGACATTAGCACGCCGGTATGTTGAATGTACTTTTGGCATAATGTGCAATAAATGGCGCATTTTACACAGGCCGTTAGATGTTAACATCGGTTTTGCAGAAAAGATCGTAAAAGCGATATGTACCTACACTAAATAATTATGTCAGAATCAGGGATGGCTACAATTTTGAAGACACACTTTATACGCCACCCCTGGAAAATCTAGCCTCACATTATACCGGACGTGCTGTGCGACAGGCGGATAATGTTCGAGTACATTTAACAAACTATTTCATTAATGAAGGAAAAGTAGATTGGCAGGATCGTTATATTTAACTTGTAACACAAACCGATTGTAAATGTAAATAAATATATATACTCACATAATATTTTCTTCTTTTCTTCATTGTCATGTCCTTCACAAAATATAAGGACGAGTTCTTCCCAAGCCCGTCTTCTCAAATTCTTATCTGAATAATCGCTACTTGTCATGTCCCATATCGCAGGACGTTTCTCTATTTCACCAATTAATAATTCCGTATTAAAAGCTTCGGTTTCCATTTCGGACGAACTTGACGAACCCTAAAATACGTCTATCCGCGTCGAAAGCGCGCGCTCAACTGAACGGAAACATAGAAAACCAATGATCTCAAAGCGCGCGTTAACGCGCGTTGACGCGCGCTGACAACAGTCGAGCGCTAGCGCAGCGTTGAACGCGCGCGTTATTAAAACGCGCGTTAGCATGTGTACGGCCTGAATAAAATGTATGTAGTTGTAAACGCGCGTTATCAAAACGCGCGTTGAGCGCTTGTCATCTGAACCTACCCTAAAGCTACAAAAATCACTGAATAGCTTTGCTTCCATCTTTTTATTAACATAATTGTTGCTATCATGTATCAATCAATAAATACTGCAAAGATGTTGGACGTTTCATGGTCAAAATTGAGCATTCCCCTTTGTAACCTTGATCTGTTCACAACATGTTATGGCTAAAGTTATTCAGTGACTATTGATGTTTTAAGTATTGACGACTTTTGTTATTTTGTACTTGCTCATCGAATTTTACTGAACCTGCATTAAAACTATGATGAACCTTTTAAAACTGAATTAATTTTATGTTTTTTTAAGGAAAATTAATGACTACGTCATCATTTTTTAATTCTGGTTTATCGGAAAGATAATTATAGGTCCTAACCATCATTCTCATTTTAAAATCCTTCAGGATGATTCTAGCCTTCGTGCAAGCCATAGCATTCCTAAGTGGCATGAAAATAGCTTGGTGTAAGCAATAACAAATATTAATTGATTACTTAAATGAAAAGCCTGATAACGGGTCATTATACTCATTATTCGTTTTTTTTAATACCATAGAAATAATTATTGCAAAACCTGAAGCATCCATTGCCAAGCCATTGACATTTTAATCTGTGACGCCCTATATAGAACTTAAGTATTGACCTTAAGTATATACGTCTGTACTACCTATGTATGTCTGTTTCATTGGCATGCATGGAATAACGAAGTTTAGGTATTAGTCATAGTCATAGTCATAGTCATTTATTAATTAACAATTATTTGCATTTGAATTTACACAATATTAAAATCATCTTATATTAAAACAATGGGTAAGAAGTTAAAAATAATGAAATACAGAAAATAAACATTTCGATTTCAATAAGATTCAACTATATTATAAAGTCATATAAAATAAACAAAGTGTCAATAATTATTTAAAATAACAATTAATCACAATAATATATAAAAAACATCATCCGTGCATTCAAGGTTTACAGGTCCTCAACATCATAGAGACACTTAATCAGTACCATGCTTTTTATGTGTAAAGGCAACCTGTTATATAATTTCACAGCTTGATATTGTGGACTGTGTTTAACAATTCTATAATTAGCATATGCTATATTTAGTTTCAAGTCTTGTCGACGAGTACCTTCCCTAATGTTTCGTTGTTCAGATGTCTCATACTCTTGCATGTTATTAGCCATGTTACTTAACAGTACAAGTACTTATATAAATACTTGGTACTGTAAGTATACCTAAATTAATAAAATGTTGACGACAACTCTCCCTCTGTGAGATGCGAACCATGGTACGGATAGCGCGTTTTTGCAAAACGAAAGCTCTTTTAGTGTTGTAGTCATAGCTATTTCCCCAATGGAGTATACTATATCTTAGCTTAGACTCCACTAATGCAAAATACACCATTTTCAGCTGTTCTAAACTTATATCGTTTCTTAGTGTTCTTAAAACATAACATGCAGATGATACCGCCGTATCAATTGCCCTTAATTCTGCTTTCAGTTTAGTAGTCGGTCTATATGCACACCCAAGAATTTTACTTCGTCAACGAGCTCAATTTTTTCTTCATTCAAGGCAACATTTAAGTCATCTCGATTACGCGCTGTCGTTTTAAATAACATTATTTTGGTCTTTTTACTGTTTATCAACAATTTATTTGCTGTAAACCACACATGAAATGCTTGTAATGTAGCGTTCACCCTTTCTGTCAAATTTACTATGTCATTCCCTGCCACTATGGCATTTGTGTCATCTGCAAAAATAACTATTTCAATGTTCATGTCCGTTAAAATTGAATTTATATAATTGATTAAGTAATTAACAAATAAAATAAATAAGATAGGTCCTAAAATGGATCCCTGTGGGATACCCGTTGTTATGCTTACAATAGGGGATTTATAAACGTTTTTACGGCTACTTTGTGTTTTGTTAATTTCAACATACATTCTTCTATTTTTTAAGTAGGAGGAGAATAGTTGTAAAGCTTTACCACTCACTCCGTAATGCCTCATTTTATCCAAAAGTAACTCATGGTCAATTGTGTCAAATGCGGAGCTTAGGTCAAGAAAAATCCCTGCAACTCTCATTTTGTTATTAATGTTTTTAGTTACATCATCCAGCAAAGTATAAATGGCATCAGAAGTACCAACACCCTTCTGATACCCAAATTGTCGCCTGTGTAAAACTTTGTTCACACGCATTTGAGTTAAAAGTCGACTTTTTAGGACTTTCTCAAATATTTTAGACAAGACTGGTAATAAAGAAATAGGCCTGTAGTTTTTCGGATCAGTGTTGCTGCCCTTTTTATAAATAGGTATAAACTTGGCCAATTTTAATTTATCCGGGAAGATCGCTTCCTCTATACATTTATTGAAAAACTCAGATAGAGGCTCGGCTAATATTGAAATGTGCTCTTTGATTATACAAATTGGGATCTCGTCATACCCACAAGAATGTTTATTTTCCATGCTTTTAACTATGGTTTGAATTTCATATGGAGTGACGGGAGAAATGTGCATTTCACTACTTACTCTATTTGTGTATTGACAACATAATGTCGTAGCATGGTCTAATACTTTTGAATAAGATATGTATTTATAGTCAAATTGTTTTACGAGTATGTCAGTTATTTCAATTGGATCCACTGTAACTCTGCCATCGACCTTGAGCCTTAATTCCGGTTGTATGTCTTTCGCCTTATTACTACATTTTTTCACGACTTTCCAAACTTCTTTGCTTAGATTTTTTGATGTGTTTATTAGCTTCATTATATAGCATGCTTTTTAGCATTAGAGACAATCTTTCTATAAAGCCTCATATAATTATTTTTATATTTTAGGACGCTTGGTTCGAGCCATAGAAATATAAAATACACTATATATATAAAATAATATATATATATATATATATATATATATATATATATATATATATATATATATATATATATATATATATTTATATATATATATATATTATATATAACGAGGGTTCGTCAACAGTGGGTCGCCACATTGGAAATAACACTCACAAAACTTTCGTTAACACTTTTAATTACTTACTAACACACACTGAATACAAAATAATCAAGGATGCCTGAGATATGGCTCGATTAAGAATTTAGGAACGCGGGAAGTTTAGCGTGGAGTAACGAATGTCTACTCAGATCGCCGGACCGATTCAAAGTGACCGCGCTCAACCGTCGCCGCACACAGCCCTACCCCAGCTACAGGTTACTCAACCTACTTGTCAACGTCTGTACCTGTCAATGTCAAATATCCGATTATACTTCCGAATCGACTATGACTCGATTATTCACTTGGTGTTGTCATTACTCCACGCTAACCATCCCCAAGTTATTACTTGACGTTCCCAAACGTAAGCTGTCAAATCTAACTACATAGTTTCTTCAGTGAGTGATAGATGGTGCTGATCCAAATCGATTGATATGCGTTGACGCTTCGACACGGCCGTCCTGATAATCACACGTCCTCGTGTGGAGTACCTGGAAAGAAAATTCTCGAACAGTACTCATTCTAGTCGTTCGGCCATTCCTGGCTCAAGTAGAAAAGGTATTCTGATCAAAATTATTACAGGTTCTAATGAAGAACACAACAAACTCTTTCTCTCAAAGCTGACATGTCAAACAACACCCATACTCATTCAAATAATAGGAAACTCATTAAACTATTACAATGCTCATACTCTGACCTCCATCCGGTCTTCATCATCACACTTATAACCTCCATCCGGCCATAAGCATCAAACCAATCGACCTCCATCCGGTCTTTAACACGTAACCTCTATCCGGTCACTAACACAATCAGGCAACCTCTATCCGGTCACCACCACATGTAACCTCCATCCGGTTACAAACACAACAGGCAACCTCTATCCGGTCACCTCCACAAGTAACCTCCATCCGGTTACAAACACAACACCATCAAGATAATCATTTCGAGCCTTTATCAAGATAATTCTTAAAGTAGGTTTGTTCAACATGTTACATTATTTTTCCTATAACGTTACAGATTATAAGAAAACTCATACTATGCCATGTACTCTAAATGTTAAGTTGACTACTTAGTATTCAACTAGTCTTGTCAGCGTCATTATTTTCGGCATGGCTAGTCTCGTCATCGTCACCTACGTGCACGTCAACGTCAGTTATTTTTCGCAGTCAGTCATGTGCGTACTTGTACGTCCGGGCGGAAGAAAGGGACTTCAAAACGTAACGGCCACCATCAAGAACCTCGATTACCCTAAACGGTCCCCTGTATTTCGAGTCAAGTTTCGTCTGGTTTCGCTCCTCATTTTGCAGCAAAATAAAGTCACCTACAGAGAATGATTGAACCTTAGCCTTTGTAGAGTCAAACCGTTTCTTGTCATAGGCAGAAGCTCTCTCTATGTTCTCTACAGCCATCTCCCTCACCTCAACGATGTCAACCTGAGGCTCTTCATCATTTGCCGTCATAATATCAATGGGTCTAGCAGTCTTACCAATCAGCAGCTCAAGAGGACTAGCTTTCGTAACTCTACTTACAGTGCAGTTGAGAGCAAGCTGAACGTCGGGCAACGCATCTTGCCACGAACGATTGCTTGTCTCCACAGCAGTGAGCATGTTTTTGAGCGTGCTCATTACTCGCTCAACCTGTACTCCTTACTGGCAAAGCAGCGTCCTTGGTCCGCGATCAAGCGCGATGGAGCACCGAAGATAGCGACACTCGCCTTCAGCGCTTTGATGCTGCTTGCTGTATCAATGTGCAGGGTGTGATGCAGCATAACGAACTTGGTGAAGGCGTCTATCAGAACAAAAACGTACTCCTTTTTGTCGTTTTTGCCACTCAGCTTCCCGGTAGCATCGACGTGCAGTGTGTGCCATGGTATAGCAACCTTTGGAATTGGGTATCTCCGCCTGGATCTTACCTGAGTGTGACTTTGAGATCTTACAGGTCACGCAGTTCTCTACAAATTTCCTCACAAACTTCGACATGTTCTCGAACCAATAGAGGTCGTAGTTTTTCCAGCGTTTTCTCCCATCCCAAATGCAGTAATCCCTCATGGACGTTATTAACCACGTACCAGCGAAATTAACGGGGAACAATAGGTAACCAACGATTCTTACCATTTCGTTGCACTTTTCGGTGCAGGACACCAGATCGTCGCTCGTAAGTTTTGGCAACATCAGCAGGGAGCTCATTGTTATCGAGGTCAGTCAAGAGCTTTAAAATTTCAGGGTCCCGTTGCTGTTCCATCATCAGCCAATTTTTTGAAAGCTCTGCGAGGTTTACCTCCTTTTGTACTACCGTCTCACTAACCTTATTTTTAGTTTCAGGTTGCGGTAACGGGTTCCTGGAGAAGAAGTCAGCTTGGCACATGTGCTTACCTTCACGATGGACAATGTCAAAATCGAACCTTGCAGAAAGGCCCACCATCGGTGAACACGCGGAGTCAGGTCCAACTTTTTGCGCGTGGACTGCAGAGAATTACAATCAGTGACTACTCTAAACTTGCGACCATGGAGATAACGCCTGAAATGCTTTACAGCATTGACCACCGCGAGGGTCTCAAGTTCATATGAGTGGTACCTCGATTCAGCGTCAGACGTTCGTTTACATTTGTAATAGGCAACTGGATGTAGCTTACCTGCTTTTCTTTGCAGTAAGACCGCACCGTAACCAATGGCACTGGCATCCGTGTGGACGTCAGTTTCAGCATCGGGGTCGTGAATCATGAGCACAGGCTCATTTGTGAGAGCGGCTACAATCTTCTGCCTCACTTCCTCGTGTTCCGGCTTCTAGGCCACCTTACCATTCCCAGAAGTCAGAGCATATAACGGGGCCATCACCTGTGAGAACCGTGCCACAAACTGGCGAAAATAAGATGCCAAACCAATAAATTGCCGTACCTGTGTCACCGTCTCAGGCGGTGGTAGAGCCGTCAATGCTTCGATCTTACGCGGGTTAGGACGAATCTTCATCGGTTACGTGTCGGCTGACGCGGTAGGTATACCTGTAGTGAAAGACTTCTCGAAGGATTGCAAGATACTAACTCTGCTCTACGATCCGCCGGTACGTCAGTATCGATAGAGCTCCAGTCAATTTCAGTTCGCTCTACCTCACAAGAAGCAATAAAAGGATACCTAAAGATCTTAATTCGGTCAGTAGTCATTTGAACAGTCAAACCATGTTCCAGAATCTCACGTCCAATCATAATACCATAACGTAGAAAATGATCAGGCAATACATGAAAACGAATCTCAATACTAATGTCATCGATCTCTACCAAAGCCAAAATCTGTAACGTAGAGTTAATGGAAGTCTGCCCTATCCCAGTCATAGTCACAGTCTCATCAATACGCTTTCCTTTAAATTTACAGGCTACAGATTCTTTAATTAAGGAACACTCGGCACCAGAGTCATAATGAAATGAAAATTGCTCACCGGAGTGACGTAGAGTCCCAGTCGGCGCGTTCAGGAGGCACAGATCAACCCTCTTTTCATTGACAGGCTTGGAAGACCCGGAGTCGGCGCTGCTCTTCTCATTGCGCCGTGGGCAGCTCGATGCGTAGTGACCTTGCGCGTGGCAGTGGAAGCAGGTGATCCCGGATGCATGAGACTTCGCAGTCGATGAACCCCTCCCGTTGCCATTGCTGTGGTTGTGGTGCTTCTGCGATGCTTGAATATCCTTTTTCACGTCCTTGCGGTAGCGTGCACAGATTTGTGACCCGGCTTGCTGCAAATATAACACTTCAGAGGCTTCACAGTACTATGCGCTTTGTACCGCTTTTCAGGGGCATCGCGGTCATCGCTAGGTAGCTTTCTCTTCATTAAAGAAACCGCTTGCAGCTCTTGCTGTAGCTGGCCACGTGTCTTGCAATAAAAAGTCGCTTAAAATCGGTCCACGTCATCCCAGGATACGACACGGTAGATAGCCAGGTAGCAGCGCCTCCCTTCAAGGTGCGGCTTAGAGTGACCATAAGCGGGGCGCCATGTTGTTCTTGGTCCGTCAAGCACATCTCTGCAGTCGTCACCCAAGCACGTGCATCCACAACTTGTTTTTCAGGATCGAAATCCGGTAAACGAAAGCCATGTGACGACGAAGTAGGTGTTTTCATAGCTTAAATCAACGTCAGAAAATTGCGGTTTTGTTGTTCCAACAAACGCATCCATTTTTCGTCGCTAGCGTCTTCATTTTGAACACGTGGGCCGTCGTGGTCCAATCCCATTTCTGATAACGAGGGTTCGTCAACAGTGGGTCGCCACATTGGAAATAACACTCACAAAACTTTCGTTAACACTTTTAATTACTTACTAACACACACTGAATACAAAATAATCAAGGATGCCTGAGATATGGCTCGATTAAGAATTTAGGAACGCGGGAAGTTTAGCGTGGAGTAACGAATGTCTACTCAGATCGCCGGACCGATTCAAAGTGACCGCGCTCAACCGTCGCCGCACACAGCCCTACCCCAGCTACAGGTTACTCAACCTACTTGTCAACGTCTGTACCTGTCAATGTCAAATATCCGATTATACTTCCGAATCGACTATGACTCGATTATTCACTTGGTGTTGTCATTACTCCACGCTAACCATCCCCAAGTTATTACTTGACGTTCCCAAACGTAAGCTGTCAAATCTAACTACATAGTTTCTTCAGTGAGTGATAGATGGTGCTGATCCAAATCGATTGATATGCGTTGACGCTTCGACATATATATAAAATACTTGTTTATTATATCTATGCATGCACATAAAAAAACGTGTCATTTTGCTTGAAGTACGTATTCCTTTAGTGATCCACTTTAATTGTGAGTTCTTAAGTTTTATTTTACACTAGCTGCTGCCCGCGACTTCGTCCCCGTGGAATCCCCGATTTTAAAACATTCTTTATCGCTGCTCCGCTCCTATTGGTCTTAGCGTGATGATATATAGCCTATAGCCTTCCTCGATAGATGGGCTATCTAACACTGAAAGATTTTTTCAAATCGGACCAGTAGTTCCTGAGATTAGCGCGTTCAAACAAACAAACAAACAAACTCTTCAGCTTTATAATATTAGTATAGATTCGTTCGTACAAGTTTTATTTTATTAAGATATTAGGGCACATAGCTAGTAATATATACAATACATTGACCACTTATTATTTATGCCTTGATTTTCATCGGACCTATGGTTAATTTCGCGCGGAATTGTCTAGATATCATTCAAAATTTAAATTCAGAATGGGATTGTGAGTCATAAATATTATTGCTATTAAAAAAATACTGAAAGTTTGCTATTTTCTGCAGGATTCATAATGTCCAGTATTCATTTAATATTTAAGAGATTAGGAAAATTTACTTCATTGTCATCAATAAAAAAGTACCTATTTAATCTTTATATTATGGAGGATGGTAGGTACTAGGTATGACAATTTCTCTGCTGTTTTTTTTTTATGGTAGGTACTGCCTCAAAAAGTGGAGAAGTATATGTGTATTATATATGTATATAGGCATGAATTTTTCCCTTCTTCTTTCTTCGATTTTGGATACAAAAAACCATTCATTACAGCGCAGTTGAATGAACCTTGTTTATATAAATATGGCTGAATTCGTCAAACAATCAAATGATGATCAAAACACGATTCCTATTGAGAAGTTTGGCAGACCCAGATCGACCATTTTTATTACATATTATATTATTAGCCATATACCTGTAAATGGCTAATATTAATTATGAAAATGTGGAAACTTTCAGTGGGGCACTAAGAGGAAGTATCTTATTCATTGTAGCTACACGAAAATAGTCTTAGGAGACCAAGGAAGATCCAGGGTTGCGGAATTTGTTCGAAAGAGTCACCGCGGCCCTGGAATGCAAAGGGCACCTTCTAGTGCCTTTTGCATTCCAGGGGTGGGTTTTAGTCAGTAAAAGTGTTCCGCTCCGCCCAGAGCGGGAGAAGTCATTTGATGATTTCCCATCCAGAAAAAAAGAGACTATCCATATTTTTTATGGAATTTTGACCCACATTCACAGATTTTCAACAAAAAAAGTAACGGTTAGCAATAAAATCACTTTCTTTTATTTTGACGCCAGTCCATCCTGTTTCTGACTTCAACCATCGTTGGAGTACTCAAAAAGTCACAAATCGTAATAAACTTTTCTCATACAATTTGTAAAGAATTTGTGTAACTGAAATACAAAAAAAAAAAAGAAAAGACAAATGATCACGTAGATGCTATGTCATTTTAAACATATAAAAAAGAAAGCGTATTAATTTTCATAACATTACTTGATGATGTTATTCTTATTCTATATATCCAGTTCACTTTAGTCATAAACAACGGTCCCTTGTCCACTGCGACCACATCTTGGTGCAAACCAACCCACATCAATACCCACATCAGTTTTGAGAAGATATTTTCTAAAGCTGCACACCCCGTGGTTGCAGAGAATCTTAGCATTTAGAAACCTCGATCTCCACACTTCCGTCACAGTAAAAATATGGAACATTATGGAAACTAAGCCCATTTGTTGAAATAATTACCTACGCTCCAGTAGAGAGTTAGGGTTGTCACTTTTAATGTTTGCAATAAGTGTTTTATTGGAACGAAGTTCTTTAACACGACTTGCGGTAGGAGTTGACTGGGAGAAATAGTCACGCGAAAATGCGTTAGTGCATATGTTATTCCATGCGACTTTCTTCTTTGGTCAAAATGTAAATAATGCCATTGTAAAAAAAAAAAATACAAACTGAATATTGTTTATCATTTCTATGCCATTTTATTCCATTTCAATTATAACTAATATCTGCCCTAAAATTTTGATGAAGGATTCCTAGTTGAAAAATTATTGTTACTTATTTTGTGAAGTAAGTACGTTTCTATGTGTATGTTTCGAAGGCTAAATTTCCTTTGACTAGACTAGAATATAATGTTGTCGTAAAATTATGGTCATTTTTTTTTCATACTCATAAGGATTAATTTATTCCATATGTTATATAAATTACTAGCTTCTGCCAGCGACTTCGTCCGCGTGGAATAGTTACTTTACCCCCAATTTTGAAACTCTCAGCCCGATCGGTTTAAAATTGACAAAAGATAGACATGCTGTTTCGGGATATTTTTTAGATAATTTTATGTAGAACATTTCCGTAATACATGATTTCTATGTAACTTTAACCATTAAGGCTACACACGCGACGGAAGCTTAAAAAATGGAGTAACTTCTTCTGTTTTCCCAACATTTTCCTTCACTGCTCTGCTCCTATTGATTGTAGCGTGATGAAAAGTATACTATAACCTGCCCAGGAGTATGAAGAATAATTGCACCAAGTTTCGTTAAAATCGGTCGAGTAGTTTTTGTTTCTATAAAGAACATACAGACAGACAGACAGACAGACAGACAGACAGACAGACAGACAGACAGACAAAAATTTTACTGATTGCATTTTTGGCACCAGTATCGATCACTAATCACCCCCTGATAGTTATTTTGAAAATATATTCCTTGTACAGAATTGACCTCTCTACAGATTTATTATAAGTATAGATAATAATATATAAATTAAAATTAGTCTTCGGTATAAGGATTTAATACTAGTATTAAAAATCTGTGCTTGGGTACACAGTTTTTGCAAAACGAAAACCTGAGAGGTCCACCTATAGCCATTATAATAGCGTAGGTATTATCTATGAACACGGCACCCGCCACTGAGCGCACCGCGAAAGTCCCAGGGCCTCGTAGATGTGCGCGTCTGTGTGAGTGTGCCGTTTCGACCGTTTGTTCGTAGTTTCTGTACTGTTCCATATTTCTACTGTGCTTCCGTGGAATATACAGTTTCATTAACGACGATCGTGGGTTTGCGGTCAGTGTGCGGACTCTCCTATCCAAGGCGTCGAGTTCGGTTTGAGTCTATTTGAGTATGCCGAAAGAGTGTCATGTACCAACCGTTGAAGGTGCGTGTTTTTTTACCCAAAAATTTTCAATTTTCGAGGTAGGTCCCTTTGATTCTAAAGGTGCGATAGTCTTCTACTCAATGGAAAAAAAAACGAAATAAATTCCTGTTAACTCATGTTACACAGGTGAACACTAGTGTGTCAATAAAGGGGGAAGAGTTGAAAACGGAGGATACCACACTGTTCTTAGGCATGACTTTAGATGCGAAGCTACAGCTACCCCATATATGTATATAAATTGTCTAAAAAACTTAGCTCTGCAGCACGTTTAGTATACTTTGGTTATTTCCATAGTGTGATGTCATACGGCATTTTGTTGTGGGGACAAGCCGCTGATATTCAGACAGTACCTACCTATTTGTTTAAAAAAAAAGAGCTATCCGTGTAATTTACAGATAAAGTCCTCAGAAGTGATTAATATAACGAATGTACGCTCTCAGTATATTTATGAGAATCTTTTGTATGCCCATAAAAATATTATTCTATTTAAAAGATACAGTGATATTCAAAACGTAAACTAGGAACAAACATAATTTTGTCATTCCTAAAACTAGGCTCGAGAAAATAGGTGGTTCATTCAGATGTCAATGTATACGTTTTTATAATAAACTCCATTCCTACATCAGTAATAATAAATTCGACCTCAGTAATAATAAATTCAAATTGATTATAAAACGTAAGCTATGCAAGAAATCTTTTTAAACATTATATTGAAGACCAACAGGCTTGGGATTAAACTGCTTCAACGATGTACATGGCCTAATGTTACGTTTATCCATTGAGACTATTCTTTATATTCTCCTGTTTGTGCAATTTTGACATGAAATGAAAAGGGTTGCCAATTTGGGAGTTATGATTCCCTAATTTTTTATTTAAAAAAAAAACAATGTTACGTAACGTGTTGTAAGAAAGACCCCCTCCCGCCCCTGTAACGCATCGTAACGTTTTACGAGACAGCCCCTCCCCCCAAATTGCGTTACGTAATACTTGAACGACCCCAAAGCAATTTTTTTTTTTTTATAAAATGACCAAAAATATTGGACGTGTAAAAGTGTTTTGTTTAACCTACTTACAAAATAAATATCATTTATCATTTAATAAATTATTTCGTCCAAACATTCCGATGGTACTTGTCATGAAATTCTAAAATTAATTGGGTCTTATGGATGTCGTTCTTAAAATCCTGTTAACTGCATATTTAGATAATGTGTTTAATTAGGATAAGGAACATTTAAAGAAACTGGGTAATTGCCTTATAATTAATCTATTGATGAGTTTTATTAGATAATGTGGTGGAAATAAAAAATCGTTAGTAATTATGTCATCGCAATCCATAACTATCTAAGGATTGTAACATCGTCACAGCAAGTAATTAACGTGGCGGGTATTTTCTCCTGGACCTCTGAACTTCTGCAATTTCAAATCGTTTGTTTACGTTAGTCGGTCACGCTCGGGAAGACTGTCCGCGGCGTGCTGGAAGCGCTTATCTTGAGTGTCTAATTTCACTGCTCACAAAAAACGCAACGTGGTTTCAGGCTCTTGAATGATTACATTTTGTTTCATAAAAACATGAAACATAATGTAAACAAGAGTGCTTTTACGTTTCGAAATGTAAACATTTCCTATTGATATGCCAAAAGTGGTTATGTTACTGGAACATGTTGATTTCTGACAAAACTATTGGATCAATTTACACCAAATTTTGGGGTTTAGGTCATAAAAAGCCAATATGTAATCTAGTGACAATGTTGCTTATGACACTTATAATCGATTTCAATATCAAACTTCGTAGTATCGCGGAGCCGTTATTTTGAATAACGTCATTCATATTTTTGCAAACAATTATCGCAATAACTTTGCGATAAGAATTTTTTCTAGATTACTAGCTATATATTCACCGACTATTTGATAAAAAATCTCAACTATACAACAATATTTATAATATAATACTTTTCATTCCTTTCATAGAAATAAAAATCGTAAACATCGACCTCTCAAGTGGCACAGATGTTTCGGTGTCTTGACATTCGTTTTTTTCGGTCGTTTTTTTTTTTGTAAATAGTTTTTTATTTTTCATTTGTACACCCGCCCCCCCTACCTTAAAGTACCCATCACAGTACACGGTATAAATTGGTCTTAACAATAAACAAACATGCGATTTCAGCAATCCCGCAAGATTTTCTATCATTTATTGAAGAGTTCTGTTTCCTAAAGTCGGTTAAAAAGTATCAGGAGTGGATGATTTGTTTATGGTTCTAAGTTCAATATTTCTTTTTTTTTTGTTTTAGGCGTGCAGTTTGAGTTAGGTATATCTATTTTATTTAGATTAAATACAGTGCTGTTTTAAGTAATTATCATGATGTCTAGGGAGTATTGCGAATTTCATATTGGACAAAAATACCGAATAAAGAGTTTGCCTTAAATTTTGCATTACCAATGGAATTTCGTGTTCGGAATCAGTGAAAATATTACAGAAGGGTGAAAATAAAACATTATTTGGCATGCTAGAACGATACAATTTCAACCCAACATTCATGAAACACATTGTTACTGGTGACGAGCCGTGGGTTTGCGAGTTTGACATGTTAACTAGTCAACACGTTTATGAGTGGCGCCTTTCAACTGAACTGAAACCAAAAAAAACACGCCAAAGTCGATCAAAGTCCAAGTCATGTTACTGTTTTCTTTGACTATTGAATAGAATAGAATAGATAACTTTTATTCGACACAGACACAACACAACAGCAACAAAATACAAAGTAAGAAAATAACAATAAAAAAACAACAATAATAAAGAAACAAATAAAAATTGTGCTGATCGTGCCCATACTATGTATTGCGATGTTGTGCACTCGGGACTCTTTGTTATTTGAGCATAATGCGGCGTTTAAAAGAGGAAATTAGACGAAAAAGACCAGACATACAAACTCCACAAAAATAAACTTTTTGGAACTTTTTGTACCACGATAATGCACATGTGCCTTCGCAAAAACCCAGCATCTGAAGCAGAATAATTTGATAAAATAAAGTTGAAAGAATAACTAAAATTTTGTAATTGATATTTTCCCAGTACTCTTTGACAGAGTAGTATATTCTACTTAGCCATTTTTTTATTGAAATGGGCTCAGCGAAAGAGTACGGAGCCCACGCTGTGTTGATTGTTGCAATTGTATCTTTCAATCAACATAATAATTGCACTCTCAATGGAAATCATCGTGAGAGTCGGCGCGCCTACCAACTCAATAATATACATATGTTTGCGCAATGAGGTACGAGTACCTCTAAGAATCGTATGATCCCGAAATGAGTTTAACTAAATCTAAACCGAAATATTTTAAAACTTCTGGAACACGCTGTATAGTTGATTTTGAAATCAAATCCTATATAGCAAAAGAATTACCGGATAAGGATCTACTAAACCCATATTTTTTTATGGGGACATGACGAAGACTGTGCGTCATTGAGACCTAAAATTTGCCTAAAATTACTGTTTTTGGTAAATACTTTCTAAGACAGACGGATAAATCTTTTAAAAGGTTCGATTTTCTATTTAAGAAAAAAAAAAACATTGCAGCCGTGCAGACTATTAGAGCGAGATTGCAATTACATCTATGTATTTTGTATGTGACAAACGACGTTTTTTAACAACCTATAATAAACTACAGTGTGATTAGAAATTAGAACACAAATAAAGACTTTTTTTGGATAAAAGTTAATAATTTGATCAAATATAGTACTTGTTCATGATATTCAATTCACTGACCCAGTTTATCTTTATCTGTAGCCAAAATAGATCATCACTTACACACAATAAAAGGAAAAGTGTGTGAAATACACCGCATTCTGAACCTAAAAAAAAGTAGGACGGATTGAATTCATGAATGGCGACATGTTCTACTGATCTACCTTGGAGTCATAATAGGTGCAAGCGTAACATAAACTAATCAGTAGATATAGTGTACAAGTTATAACTCTATAATCATATCTACATAAAAAATATACAAGCAGAATTATTCTAAATTAACATAGGCTTATTTTATATGAATAGATAGTGGCCCTTCCTGGCTGCGCACGAGTGACGCATTTTTTTATTTTGATATAACCTATGTTAGTCAGGGATAATGTAGCATTATAA
Source organism: Hecatera dysodea (assembly GCA_905332915.2). Lineage (NCBI taxonomy): Eukaryota > Metazoa > Arthropoda > Insecta > Lepidoptera > Noctuidae > Hecatera > Hecatera dysodea. The sequence continues at coordinate 10,396,153 of HG995292.1, forward strand.
GGGTAATAGAATTTTTGAAAACGGTCCAGTAATTTTTAAATTCATTCGATGCAAACATAATAATCCTCTTTATAATGTTATAGCAGATTATAAAAGTGAATAATATATGTGGCTGTTATAAATAATGAAAAATACACACATAATTATTTCCCATTATATACGTACAACAGATTCGGGGCAGACCACGTCCAGGATAAGGACGTAGGATTTTATTGGGAGTATTTTCCCAAGTTATAATTTCCGGCAGTTAGTATTTATGAATAAAAAGTACGAATTGTTACAAGTATGTAAAAGTCAAGTTAAGTTCTAATGTTACAGAAAATTTAAGAAGTATTAAAATATACAGCATTAGTTCATGTCTGTGTTTTAAAATAGACCAGAATTACTCAATAATAGGTTTTCAAGAAATAAGAAAGGTTTTGCAAGAAATGAATGTTCAGAGACATCTTGTAATTTCTCGCTCACTTCCTTCCAACTTATGTTATAAACCAGCAACTATCAGTCATAATTAATTCCATGAAGCTTTTTCAGTCAAAAAATACTTCTTTTTTAATAGCACACCTACCCTCCATCCCCAACCATCCGCATATTTTATTTTTCCCTTGTTTTTGTGAATTCCACTGCTTTACAGACAGGAGTTTCGTGGTTGTATGGTTCGCTTTATATCATTAGCATGAAATATTCAAGGATCTAATCACCTATAGCCCAGGAGCTTAGTTTTCTCCCATATAATTATGTTGAACTACTTTTATCCTGGAATGAGAACGGAATTTTCAAGTAACAAGCTGCTGTTGTGATATAGTCTTTTTAGGTACAAAAATTCACCAAAAACAGCCATAGTACAGTGTTTAAAAAATACATATTTGCATTAAAATATTACAATTTGTTAAAAAAAAAATTGTGTATCACATACTTACAAATGTTCCTATATTGTCATTACAATAGAATTACCTAAAAGGAAAGTAAGAAAATATTGGTGAATGTAGCGTTACAAACCGAATGACATGTGTGAACACTACACAATACTCAACATATTCGTGTCGTACGAGTATAAATGATTTATAGCATATTTGTTTGTCAACTGCCTGTAAAAGTCGTTGGTAAAATTAAGAATTCCCATGCGATTGAAAAATAACAGTTTATCTACATGCTAGAATTCTCTTAGTAAAGTGTTATCTCAAGAATGTCTATAGATGAAATAAAATAATGCATCGACACAAGCGTTTGTATGCATGTGTAGGTACTTTAGTGATGCGTAAGACGTTGATTCGTCTTCATTAAATTGTATAACTCTTACATAATGTGCTTTATTATGTTTTCTGGCTCAACCAAGGACATCTAAGAAATATGGGTGAATACGAAAGCTGCGTGCTACACGCAGCATGCAGCACGATATGCAGTGGCCTGCAGATGCGCTGCAATTCCTGGTGATGCAGGTGAATCACAGCTGATGAGCGCGAAGGGTGTCGGCAGAGGTGCGAGCGCAGTGGGCGAGCGGGGCGGGCGGGGCGCAGATTGAGGCCACTATTTAACCGCTCGACGGCCGCGCAACGACCTGTTGTGATCCCGTCATGGCGCGCTACGCCCGTGTCGCTACTCTGGCCGCGTGTCTCTTGTTCGCCTGCGGTGAGTCCTAACCTTTATCTTACGATCCAGACACCGTCCATCTCGCGACGTCACGGGTGGCTCGACGTCACATCCGCACATCTGCCAATAATTTAGTGATTGCGTCAGTACAGTGTCGCACTTAGTGAACAGTGAAGTTGCCCGTTCTTGACAATCGCGAGATAGACTGTGTCTCCGCAGAGTTTACCAATGAATGCAGCCGACCGCGATCGCATTGCATCCAACAAAATCGACCAAAGGATATCAACGCACAGTGATTCGAACCCTTCAAGGATAGTCACTCACGGCATGTCACTAACGTCTTGTGTATCTTGTATCTTTATACGTTAGCGTCGGTGTTGTGAAAACAAAGCATAGAACTAAACTAATTTTGGTAAAGTAAACGCTTAATATTGCACAAATATAATTAGTAGTAGAAGGAGTTTCTGTAACAGTCGTTGAGCATTCGGTACATCGGGTGCCTCTTTGTTGTTGTGAACAAGTTCTGAGCAGCGGTCTAGACGGCTGTGACGAGATGAAGACAAGGATTTGTGTTTGATTACTTCATCTGAATATGCTATCATTAGGACGTGTTTAGTTGAACTATTGGTTAGCACCTGCTGCGGCTGCGCTGCGGTTGCGGAGAACTTTCACATTCGTTCCGTGTTGCGCTACGCCTGGCTGGTGACGTCACACTGTGCATAGTGCCGAGGGCAGCGAGACTGCTACGACGCCGCAACGTTACACGAGCCGGCCCTATTGATTTCTCGAAATTTACATTTAGGCCGACGACTAACGAACATACCGCGGGTAACATACAGATCAGATGTCATTGTAGACGCGGCGCCGCTCGTTTCAAAACTACAAGCTGCACAATGTCCTTCCTCATAATGTTATCTTTGTAGAAAATTTCACTACCTTCCATAGCCTTGTAATGCGTGTTTGAGTATAAATTTACAAAGGAACGATTTACGTAATGTAAAATGTAGGTATTAGTAAAATACTTTTGCAAGGATTTAGGACTGCGTTGATCGTGACGAGTACCAACAAGAAAATGACGAAATCGGTATCCTTTCCCTACTTTGGTGTGTTCTGTAGGTCAAAGTTCTCGTAACGTTACGATCACATGTCGATTCTATGGCAGTAATTAAAGTGTGTGAACCTTACCACGCTTCTCGCCGCGATCTCATCAGACGCAAATAAATAGTTATATTATACACTCATTACCGTTTGGACCCATTATATTATTAACTTTAAATATTGAGAGATAATAAAACATTTCCTTTGTAAGTCTACTCATTTGTTCTTTATCTTCACAGCTTGAAAATGTAAAAAGTGTTTTTAACTTGGCATTTCAAATACAACAAATTCGTTTTACTACAGTAAACAATCTTATTTTAATTGTCATCATATTGTGGTCCGAAGTAAAGGTTATGGGTTAACTGCAGACTGTTACTATACGGAAAAGCTTGTTAACTGATCATTGTTTCCGTTAACGCATTCGTGACATATTTCAGTAATCGTGCTCAGATGTGATACTTAAATGTCAGAGAGTCGCACAGTTCACGTGAACTAAGAGTCAACTGCTCAAGGGCGTTACCAATAATAGCTTCCTTTCAATTATTATACAAATAAACAATAAATTACCTCAATTAACCTTGAATTTGCGTATATGTACAGTTTCTTAAATTATGTATGATAGATCATCTTAATGTGCAGACAGTGTGGTTGATTTGTCTGCGTTCATTTGATAAATGTATTATTAGCTTCGAAATTCGGCTTTGTAATTGACTCGAAAATTAATTGGAACCGGGACGTGAGCGATCGTTATTAAGTACCTACGGGCCATTGATTTTAAATCAATTGAATAACTTTGACTGTTATAAATGATTACTATTTTATTATTGTTAAACCAGTTCACTGTGTAGACAATTTAACAGATCGAAACTGTTTAGGAATAACTGGATAACATCTTAAGTGAAATTACAAGCGATAGTTATCAACAATAACAACCCATTGCATACCTTCGTCCACTTTGTTCAAATAAAAAAATCAAATTCATTAAAACATTAGGATATGATGATAGCTGAATCGCACGTTATATTTTTATTTGTAAAGCTTGGTGTTGATCATTTTTATCAGTTACTCGTGGTAGGTTTCCAGATCTTTAGGTCTCTAGGTCAACCGTGTTGCGCCATAACCACCACGTGAGATAAATAGACAGGCTCCGAACGACTCGATATTGTGACGAAATCTCATCGCATAATCGCGCCAATTAATGTAACTTTTGAATGAGCTACTTACGTTACGTCTAATTTTGTAAACGTTCATGTTCACGGCTGGCGCTGGTTGAGCAAATTTTACACAAACCTAAAACAGAAATTGAACAAATAAGTGAAATACGGTCACCCGCTCACGAACAGTAAAGGAACTGTTTAGTTTACGTTGTTCATCACGCATCCTTTAACCCGCTGTCCATCCGTCAGCTTGCAGTGATTGTAGATACGTATGCAGTCCACTCACACAGTTACATAAAATTTGTTTAAGTGAATGTTGGAGTTGCTTAATTTATTTGCCTATCACATAACACAAGTTTCATTCGTTGAGCTTAATCATTCCACAATATATGCAGACTTGCATGAGCCAACTGATTGAACTTATATATTCGGCAGCTTAACAACAAAATGTAGTACCTATGTTGTAACTGGATTTCATTACATTTATGGAGAAATGTACAACACGGCAATCACGGCCTCGGTCAAGTTTAAACCGTGTATTAATGTAGTTCACGTTGCAGACACTAATTTATTTCTAGCACGTAGGTACATGTAGCTGCTAGGTGCGAGTAGCTTCGAGTAGGTTCTTCGTGGTTGGGGTTTGCCACTTTAGTCTCACATGATAAAGGAACGGTATCTCAAGACAAAGAAGATGCTGACGACTCCTTACATAATGTCTCACGCCGATTACATCGAGGAGACAAAGTGAAACGTGAATATTGATAGCTGGCTGCAGAGGTCGCGCGCCGCCTGCGAGTGCCGCCGCAAGGTGAGCGCTGTTTACTTCCGCGCCCGGAGCCGCCAGTCTCCCGTTATCACTGGTTACTTCGCTCGAAGGGAGTGCCGCAGAAGGAAAGTCGAGCGCTGGTGCTAAATATTCATAAGGTCGGCGTCGGTTGGTATTCCAACAACGCGCCCGGTCGACGCCCGAGCAACTCGCATACCTATTTGATCCCACATTTAAGCTTTATTATTCATGCAATAGTCGACTGTGGGGGACAGTATCGCTCCTGAGTCACAGTTCGATGAAATATTGTTTTAATTTCAAGAAGCCTGTCAGCACCGCAATGTGTTTTGATAAATTTAGTTGACCACTTACATAGTAACCAGGGACAGGTCTTCAAGTTCCTGAAATACCTTCATCAATTAACTCGTTGATGATATTATAGCATAAGTTTTGCTTTCATGAAATTTTCATCCGTAATATATTTCATACACAGCCTAGGTTTCTAGAAATACTTTAAATAATCGTAATCGTGGAAATATTAATTACAAATGAATAAGTAGCTGAAGTCATGATAATAGAAATGCCACACAAATAAATCGTATAATGTTATGATTTGACGTAGGTATATTTTTCAGTGCAAAAGACATCAACGCGCTCTCTTTTCTACGTAGTATAGAGAGGTACCAACAAATTGAAGACAGATAAACCTATTCCGACGCTATTGTGTTGACATTTCTACATTGTACTGATTAATTTATCTTTCAACTTATCGGTATATCAGAATCACACACGTGGTAGATCCGGGTCAAAGTAAACTAGTTATTTTTTATAGCACTAACCTGAACGTACAAACAACATAATAATTTTGGGAAGGGAACACGTTTGCACACTTTTGCCTCGATTTCAACTAAAATGAGATTATAAAACTGGTTTAGATAAGATGATATTTTTGCAAATATTTAGAATGTAGGTATAATCCGGGCGCCATTTATTAAGATAATGGTGTTGACTGACTACCTAATTAATATAAGCAAAAGTTAAGACCTTGAATCGTAATATTACGAAATTGTATCTAATTTATATCGATTATAATGAAAACAGATTTTTTATGCTTCTTTATTAATATTCTTTCCAAATTATCAACCAATAATAAACCAATAAGCAATAGGGCAAAAACAATAGACATTATAGTATTTTGTGTTACATTAACGTGCAAACGTTGTGCAAAGCTGTTACTATGCCAAACAATGAAAATAATATAATTATGTGTGTATACACGCTAGCATGTCGTGTATTAATCGAGCTATCGATTGCATTGGCAGCGCAACATCTAACCCGCATAGCTCGCTTTATGAACAATCATGCACTGCGAGCGCATGCCTCCACTTCTCGTGTCGCGTGTACATGTTCGGTGAAGCAGTTACGGGTTGAGTTTGAAATTGTAGTTTCTTCTGATAGAAACCCACATTATTGATGGTGTTAAGTATATTATGAGAGTATTTCCGCTCCTGCAGCTCGCCTTGCTCGACTGTTGGATAACGTTGCGAAGCTTCCGAGTGTTACGTGCGCGGCCCGCGGCTCGGCTCGCACGCGCTCCTTCAGACGCTCGCAATACACGTCTTACTTGTTGCCTTCGCAAACATTACCCAAGCGAAGTGCACAATTGACAAAAACCACGACGTCGCCACCTGACGCATGCTTCTATGAGAACCTTTTGCGCACAATTAACTGTGTCTGAGCATTGTGGATGTTATTAAATATTTCAGCAAAATTTGAATATCACGCGGCGTATTACAGTTTTTCCAACTGGTTTGATTATAATCGTTGTTTGTTAATCGGTTCGTCGTTAAGTTTCCTGGAACACGATGATGTTTCAAGGAAATCTACTATTCCGTAACCTTTCTGAATTATAATAATTTCGTCAGCCTAATCGGCACACAAATCAAATGCCATGCATAATGTACGATTTTGTATAGACAGAAGACATAGAAAGAGTCGTCCTTGTCGCTTGCCCAAGCGCTGACATTTCGAAGCGAGTCAAATGTCACGAGCGCTCACCCCACCTTTGACATTTAGATACTAGTATGTTTCCATTCCAAGTGGCATTTGGCTTCTAATTCCGAAAAAACGGTAAATACTAAATATAGGTAAAGGGATTATTAACCAGTCGTGGTTGTATAAGTTTATTGATTACGTTGATTATATTAATTAAAAATAAAATTACCCAAACAAAAGTCTTCCGGGTTTCAGTTGAGGAGCCAGTTGGTTCAGTTATTGAGATCATTTTAATGATAAATAATGAATGTTCAACAATATTTCAATGAATGTTTTGTTTGTTTAGCGAATGCCAATGGCCACAGATGGCGGCGGCAGGCTGACGATTCTGCGAAGAAAGACGATAGCTTGGAGGTAGAGCTATGCAAGGACAAGGACGCCGGCGAGTGGTTCCGCCTGGTGGCGGGCGACGGCGACAACTGCCGCGACGTCATCCAGTGCACCGCCTCGGTGAGTACTCGCTGCACACGCGACACACGCTGCATGCCTACTGCATTCTCCACTCGATGTCCTTATGACATACGCCGCCTGAGGTATAAACAACACTTGGAATGTACCCGCATTCCTACAAGCTACCTTAAAACTGGCTCACATTGAAAACACCAAACAGTAATTATGAAAATAAGATTCTGCCATTTTGAATACTTGATTATTTAATAGTTTGGAATATGGATACGAGTGCAAATAAGGCAGTATAATTAAATATGTGCGAAGCGCAATAAACGTTAGAAATTTGTCCTCAATATAAACAACAGAGCATTGCGTATGGGTAGGTACTGGTGTTGCGTTGGTGGTGGGTTGGTGGTCTTACGACATTCAAGGTAATGCAAGAACAAGCGCCGCGCCGCGCCGCCGGCCGGCTTATAGTGCACGCTCGTAATCATGAAAATTGCTGTAATTGTCCAGGCTGATACACGCGGATGTCTCTTTCAATCAGCCACGCATTGGACATCGCTGAGTCAGGGACAAAGGATTTCCTTTACATAATCAAATGTAACAATACATATGGGTTATTTAACTCATTTTAGTTCCATTATTATTCTTTTCTAGTGTTCGTGGAGTAAAATTAATATTTCTTAAATATCTGAAGTACTGTTTGTACTGTTAAGATTATAACATCATTTGTAATTTTCATTTGTACTGACATGACGGCAAGTATTGCAACACTTAATAAAAGGGTTTTGTTCTGAGTAGGTTCTAGATATCAACAATGAAATAAAGTAAATGTCATTAATTTATCGTTTCTATCTCTCTAACAGGGTATCCAAGCCATTCGTTGTCCAGCTGGTTTATTCTTCGATATCGAGAAACAGACTTGTGACTGGAAAGACGCCGTCAAAAACTGCAAATTGAAGAATAAGGAGCGTAAAGTAAAGCCATTGTTGTACACTGAAGAGCCATTGTGTCAAGATGGTTTCCTCGCGTGCGGTGACTCCAACTGCATCGAGCGCGGACTTTTCTGTAACGGTGAAAAGGATTGCGCAGACGGCTCTGACGAGAACTCTTGCGGTAAGTACCCTCGCCGACATCTTTGCTAAATGGAGACCTTCCATCGTTTGGATCTATTCTAACATTAAAGTACGCAAACGAACTTGAACGGTCAAACTCACAAATAAGGACTAGCTCATGAGGCGTGACGAGCGACCTGCCTGAAATGCCAATCACTTGGCCTAAAAAACATCTCAATGTTATGTCGTAACACAAATGGGTTGTTTATTTAATTAATTAAGATAAGGTTTGTCTTTATTTAAATTAGACATGCCTACGCATATGGAATGTTTGAATTTAGTAGAAAGCTCAGCAGTAAATAGATATGGCCTCTCACAACCAACTAGTCGGTATGCGCCTCACTCCACACACGATTCATACAATACAATTCTACGCTGCGCTGCAGGACTTGAAATCACTTTGAATTGTAATTATGTACATGACAGGGATACAAAACTCCATTCACCAAACCGAGAAGACCCTGGTCTGTTAGTACGACATAATACTTCTAGCTCACGTCTTTGAAGTAGTTGTATGTGCATATCAACATAATCGACTGCCTAGTCTCTGAAAAGACTTGCCTGCATAATGAAGTAATTAATTACAAATGGCAACAAAATTGAATGTTCCTTTTAACTGTAAAATATTCAAAGTATAGTTTTAAAATGTTGTGTACGTAATACAAAAGGTATAGGTATTACGAATAGCATAGTATTACTGAATCAAAAGTGAAATCTACCGTGTGTCAGCTGTGTCGAGTGATTTGAGCAAGCGAAAGTACCCATACTGGTTCCGACTCTCGCGCGCCCGAGATACACACGCCTCTGCAGCTACACATGACGTGTAGTTAATATCTCTCAATGACAAACTATCACAATCTAAACGCTAAAGCTTCTTATCACGTTTAAAGCAACAATAGCCATATTGCATAGACTCACAGACTAGTGTGACCAAAAATACATTAATTTCATTAAGTTTCAAAATAAATTTCAAAATCTCATTGCAGATCCACACGTTGCGAAGTTTTAGTGGTTGTTCTCACGATAGTTTCAATTAAAAGTTCATAATCATAGGTATTGGTGTTAACTGTGTTAATTTTACATTGTCTTTTATAAATTTGGTTTTCTGTTTGTCGCAGACATCGACAACGACCCCAACAGGGCTCCGCCATGTGACGCGTCGCAGTGTGTGCTGCCAGACTGCTTCTGCTCCGAAGACGGCACCGTGATTCCCGGCGACCTGCCTGCCAGAGACGTGCCCCAGATGATCACAATCACCTTCGATGATGCCATCAACAACAACAACATCGAACTATACAAAGAGATTTTCAACGGAAAACGTAAAAACCCCAACGGTTGCGACATTAAAGCCACATACTTTGTTTCACACAAGTACACCAACTACTCAGCCGTTCAGGAAGTTCACAGAAAGGGACACGAAATCGCTGTACACTCTATCACGTAAGTTAAAAATTAATAAACGCCTCTTTATACTCAAAAGTTTAAATGATGAAATTTTACTTATTGTAATTTTTGTGTGTTCAGACACAACGATGACGAACGCTTCTGGAGCAACGCGACCGTTGACGACTGGGGCAAGGAGATGGCTGGCATGCGCGTCATCATCGAGAAGTTCTCTAACATCACAGACAACAGCGTAGTAGGCGTACGCGCTCCTTATCTCCGAGTTGGTGGTAACAACCAGTTCACCATGATGGAAGAACAAGCTTTCTTGTATGACAGTACCATTACCGCTCCCCTTTCCAACCCTCCTCTATGGCCCTATACAATGTACTTCAGAATGCCTCACCGCTGCCATGGAAACATCCAGAGCTGCCCCACTAGGAGCCACGCCGTGTGGGAGATGGTAATGAACGAACTTGACCGTCGTGAGGACCCCACCAACGACGAGTATTTGCCAGGATGTGCCATGGTTGACTCTTGTTCCAATATTTTGACCGGAGATCAGTTCTACAACTTCCTCAACCATAACTTTGACCGACACTACGATCAGAACCGCGCTCCATTGGGCCTGTACTTCCACGCCGCTTGGCTCAAGAACAACCCAGAATTCTTAGAAGCTTTCTTGTACTGGATTGACGAGATTCTCTCAAGTCACAACGACGTATACTTTGTAACGATGACACAAGTAATCCAGTGGATCCAAAACCCCCGTACTATTACCGAAGCCAAGAATTTCGAGCCCTGGAGGGAAAAGTGCTCCGTTGAAGGTTACCAAGCTTGTTGGGTACCCCACTCTTGCAAACTCACTTCGAAGGAGGTTCCCGGTGAGACCATCAACCTGCAGACGTGCGTGAGATGCCCCGTCAACTACCCCTGGTTGAACGACCCCACGGGTGACGGTCACTACTGATGGAGCCATGATCTCACGTCTCTCGTGCTCTAAGTAGTTCATATAGAATCGAATGAGTCATTTGCATGGATAACATAGGCGCAGTCAAAACTTCACAACGCATCAGTAACTGAACTTCTTTATCTAAGTTAACAAAACTTTTATCAACTGTGATTGTGTTGTCCAGTAATTCTCAAATGTACCGGGTCATAATCCCGTCCGTAGCCTAAGTACCTACCTTACTGTATGTAATATAGACTCACATAAATATTTAATAGGTCTGTTTAATAGTTTATGTGATTTTTCTAATGTAAGTCTGTTTTATAAATTTATAAAAAATAAAAAATCTAAAAATTAACAGTGTTTTTTTAGTACATCAAATATTCACCAAAAATACAAATGAGTAAGTTGCAGAGATAGGTACAATCGTATAAATTTATTAAAAACTAGAGTTGAATTTTATAACATTCAAAACCGTCTGATCGATCGGTCACTGCACGAATTAAGTTCTTAATTTAGTTATCTACTCTCAGGTGGACTATATTAGGTGCTTATCGTCGTCCGTCAACTGAGAGGATGTATGAAAAACAACCGACAACCAGTCGTCGGCCGAAGATTATTCTCATTCATTTTGAACAGAGGGCAGGTCCTAGATTTACCTATTCTATAACTTAATTATGGACTTAAGAAATGTCACGTGGTCATTTTAAACTTTTGACAATCGTTATCGCTGATAAAATGTCATTTCGTCTAATGTCGGTCGACCTATGTATGATGTGAACGCGGACTTGGCATAGCCTGCATGCCAAGATATTGCGTTACATGATAGTGACTCGGAAACATGCCATAGAGCCTGTTTGGTGATATATATTCAAAGTAAAATCGTTCCATTTGGTAAAGTTAATACTGAAATCGGATGGCGACGCCATTGCCTGCACGAATGTTTGAACAAAGAGCAAACACTCGGACGGTCAGTGACACGTCGTGCGAGTTGGTGTGCCAGCGACGACGTGGCGGCTCGCGGCACTCCGAGATTAGGCAGCTTGCTCGCGTTCCGCACATAATAAAGTACCTACGTCCTACATGATTACGTTTTCAACATAAAACCATTTACAAATTAATGTCGTCTAGTTCGTGAGACAGTTTTAATCAAATAAAAGTATTATGTTATATAACTTGATAAAAGTAATAATTGAACCATGTTAGGTCGAGCAAAAATACTCTACGTTGCGTATGAGCTGAGCATAATTACTTCAATAAACAAATAAATCAAACGCGAAAAGATTCTATTCTCTTACATATGTGAATGTTCCAATAATTGATAATTACGTGTAAAGTTCTGTACGGACATTGTATGTATGTTCCGACTGCTAGGTTTTGTAATCAGACGTCGATAATTTCGTTCGTAGATTATGTATGTTACTGGATGTGGTTAACATTTAGAAACATGTAGTCTTGGAAGAGATATCCGTAGCTTGCGTGCACGAAGAGTCGTACCCTTGAGATCCCTGGCGGAGTGACACCTCCGCCACGCCACGGCAACAGGCGCTACGAGTATGAGCTAGCCGCTACGCTTGCTACGAGCGGCCGCCTACGAGACACACGGCTCTTTTAAAATGACGATACCATCGTGTTCGTGCCTCAATTGCATACCTTTTTATTTTAACTTTGACTTATTATTATTTTACAAATAACTTACATATTAACCTCTAATATTAAATCTATGTGTTAATGTTCATTTTACATTAAAATAAATTTGCCATGTCACACCAATATAAGTAAAAAAATAATATATTCTGCAAATTATTTTAATTATTGCAAAGCTGAAGCTCAAAGACTGTCTTAAACAAAATTAACAGTTGCATAAAAACCTTGAGACTGAAAAATACATTTTATGGTACCCATTTAAGCCGCTGGATCCCTAAAAATCCTCAATCGCGTGGGTGTGGGTCATTCGAGTTGAACGTCTAAAATTAAACAAGTGCTTACCTGTTACCTGAGTGCAAAAGTCATTAGCCTCGCGTGGAAAGTTTTTATGTCTACTTCGGTATCCCGACAACATTTCAAACATGGCAGTTCGTAAAAAATGCAAATCCGATTTAATGGGGTACTGACCAATTGATTTACACCCGTTAGGTGCATCGCCGGCGCCCACCAGCTCTCAGCAAACACGATATAAAAACTAATCCCACCAATACCTTTTTAACTAACCAAAGTCCACATAGCCTTCAGTTAATCAGCCACTTGTCTACTATTCTTAATGTTAGTTTTAGAGATCGACTAATATTAAAAAAAAAAACAAGTAACTTGTTAACGAATGCTTTAAACATTCCAGCCGACCTCGCTCGTCTCTTTGTAATCAATCCTAATTATTATTATGTATATTATTTTATATTATTATATAATAGGTTGGGGAAGAGTTTCTTCGCATTTTTTAAGAAAATTCAAAACATTTTTTAATATAGTTTATTTACATTTAAATAAAGTATGTAGGTACTATTTTGTTCGATAACTTTTTGCCATCTTGTAGGTAGGGACATGATCCCACTGCTATAGAAATTTTGGTTTTGGTAGTCCTCTCGTGATGTTAACCTGACACTGCCTAAATAATTCTGAAGAGACCGAAACAGGTGGAAATCTGAAGGTGCGAGGTCAGGACCATAGGGCGGATGCATTAACACCTCCCAGCCAAACTCTCTTAATTTTTGCTGAGTTTCTAAACATGTGTGAGGTCTAACGTTATCATGATGAAAAACCACACCCCTTCTGTTGATTAATTCCGGCCGCTTTCTCTCAACTTCTTGCTTTAATCTCATTATTTGTTTGCAGTAGAGTTCAGAATCAATGGTCCTGCTTGGTGGTAACAGCTCATAATGAATGCCCTCCAATCCCACCACACACACAGCATCTCCTTGTTGCGAGTTAAACCGGGTTTCGCCACAGCCTGTGAAGCCTGACCGGCCTTTAACCACGATCTTTTTCACACGTTCTTGTAGTACGTGATCCACTTATCATCACTATAGTTATCAGCTTCTTCAAAAATGGTTCGGTTTCATTACGTCGTATTAACGAATCACAAATGAGTACACGGTTCATTAAGTTTCTTTCAGTGAGCTCGTGAGGTACCCAATTATCGTGGCTTACGTTGCATTTATACCTTTTTTGTAGTAAAATTTAAAAAAAAACCCCAACCTAATATATTATGTTGTTTGTTTGTTGCTTACGATTTGGCGCTGATCCGATTTCCTATATAAATATTGAAACAGAGATAAATTGGATCCTGGAAAACATTATAGGCTATTTTTTTGCCAAAACGAAATCTGAACGCGAGAGAAGCCATAGGCAAAAGCTAGTATCATGTAAAAAGCTCACTAAATGACACTGAGCAGTCTCCCTATGTTTTTTTTTAAGTTTTGGCTAAGTCACGTTGAGGTGATGTTACCACATCCGTGCGTCAAAATGTCATCGGTTTGTATGAGTTTGACACATGCGCGTGGTATGCGTGCGTGGCGGCGCGGCAGCGTGAGGAACAATAGGCAGCGTGCTGGCGAGGCGGGCGCCACCAACACGTTAATCTCCCCTGACATCTGTGGGCGGCGACTTGCATTGCACATCATCACCTCCACCCATGTACGTATACATCCTCAACTCCATTACCAACTTTCCATTTTGTTTTGCAACACGCATCGTTTATCGAAGTGGAGAATAAGGACAATGAAAACAATTGTATTGTTAGCAGCATCTAAATAAATAGAGAGTTGGGGCAGCAGTCGCGGGCGTCCCTCGCAGCAGGCGGCGCGGACGGCGATGCAGCCGGGGACAGTGAAAGCAGTGAAAGTGTTCCCCAGCATCGACGCAGCTCTCGCACTTACAGCATTTGTTGTTAACACATATTATGAAATGACACTTATTTCTAAATCTTCATATAATTTGCTTACAAAAAGTTTTTTTTCTAAAATGACTATCTAAATGTCTTAAGATCCCAAAGCAACGACTTTCCTGGTTTAAGAAAGACTACAATATAAGTATCTAAAAAATTAAAAGATCTGAATTTTTATTTCCTAAATTAATAATGGACACGCTTTTTATAACATCTTTTTCTAAGCCTAAAGAGTCAAGAGCAAATCCATTTCACAATAAAAAAAAACAATAATATCAAGAAAAAAAAATATTTAAAAAAATCAATAAATATTAATCATTCGTATAATTGATTAATGCGTACGTAAAATTAATTGATAGGCTATATGCGATCTTCTATAAGATCAGAAGAGTATGTAATTAAAACGGAATTCCAAAACTAGAAACTTAATTTTAAACATTAGAAGGCGAATAAGATATAAAAGAGGTAAATAAGTAACTGTATAAATGGAGCTTACGCAGATTATAACATTCAATTACAGATCCGAAAGATCAATTTGATTACTAGCACCCTGTAATAAATATCACTATGGGATTTTCCGCTTACCAACTTTTGCGTTATGGCATAAGAACAATAAATAATGAAAAGCGTCCACCATAGGGCTTCCAAAAGCATTTTTTAAGGTTTAATTGAATATTTACTATTGTTTAAAGTTCAGTAGCTACGTGTATACGTTGAGTTCTTAACTGATATTTAGAAAATCCAAATTAGTATGTATTTGACACAGTACCGCAACGAGTAGCAGAAATATTCTGATTTATACAGAGTAGCCCACTGGCTGGTTTGTCGAATTTGAATACCTGTTTAAACTAAAACTCATTATGTATAATTGTAACCAATACGTTCGCATTCTAAAACGAATCTTGGTAAAATAAAACTAAAAGTATGAAATGCAACCATTATTATTCTATAAACATGCTGATAATTATGCCTGATACATTTTGCAAAGACCTTGGCCGCAAAACACCAACTGATTGTAGCTACCTACCTATAGTACACATGATAAGTCACTACTTCTTGGAATATCAATTACTTGAGAGGCCCCGAAGTTTTTGGAACATTCCAGAAGAGTGCAGTGTTACTTACTTTACATATACCATACCTTTGCACGTACATTGATATTGAACTATACATATAACTGCCTAACTTACATTTTGAGATCTCTGACGGGCCTCGTATAAAGTCACGTCCTTTTCCTGCCAATTCTCGTTGAGCTTACAACAACGAGGAAAAAATTAAATTTTGTTTTTTTCGTAATGTATTCTGCGAAATACCTAACTAAATCAGAACAGAATAAATTATCGAGTCATTTATTTTTACTATAGAAAAAGTAGGTATATATTATTTATAATCAGCAAATTGTTAAGTTAAGCAGCAAAAGTTAGTTTTCAGAGGATTTGCCTGAAATTGAGTAAATATTGGAACTTTTTGGATATTACTTAACGAAAACATTAGCATCTACGTAGATGCATAACCCAGTAGAAGGGTGCAACCCATAGCCTTCACAATAATAAATATGACGCGCATATTTATTTAAGTCTATAAATACCCCGGCTAGCTATGTATGTTGTGATGTTGGTACAAGCACGCTACAGCCATGCATACCAATACGTATAATATCTATGCATTGTCGCAAGTGAAAGGAAATATCTTGTAGAATCCTTGACTCGTGCGCGCCTACTTCGCGTCGCGACGCAGTGGCTATGACTCTGAGCCTCTAAGTGCTCTCCGCCGTGCATCTTAGGAAAGTTCATGTCCCTTTTTACTAAACGAGATGCGTAATTGTTTTAGCCAAATTATTATTCATTCAACTTTAATAATTAGGAAATTTACAATTAATAATTACATTAAATAAGTATTTCAGTAGAATATTACCTGATTATACAATTAATCTACGATTACGGTATTATTTTTTAAATGTTATAAATAGATAATATTCTTTGAATACTAATGACCTTAATGAATACCAATTAAATATACTATTTCGCAATATTATTTAAGAATTGAAAATGTGACTTCGCCGAAATCACATAAATATTTAAAAACTAAAATCGTATTCCATCTGGGTTCTTGGTTGGTCATACATAGCAACTCAAGATCTATTTTTGTAAATGCCATGTATTGACATGAACTTTGCAATTAAGTTATTGCACAGTCATTGTTTTGATAATTGAACCATCAAGTAAAATCAAATGGCAAATTATAAAACAAAATACCTGTGAGAGCAAAAGCAGACGAGAAAATTAAAATAAATATCTGTGTATTTATATGCACCTATGTACACATGATGCTAAGGCTATGTCTAAGACTGAAAGTGGGTCTAGCTTTGACATTCAGGTCAAATGTACACGTAACAACCGCATATCGATAAGCAATTTTATTGGCAGTTTAAATGTTAAATCTTCAGTATCTTATGCAACGAACAACATTTTTCACCAAAGTGTAAATGACAAGATATTTCCATCGAAAGTCAGAATTAGTTTGGCAGTCAGGTCAGTTAAAACCAACCAAAAACGGTCTTTTGTAATATATAAAGTACATAGAAAAACCATTTCCATTTAGCAAATACATCATTTTTTAGCCGTGAATAAACTTGTAGCTACATTTTCAATCGTTACAATTCAAAGAATTAAATCAATACCTACTTGGTAGTACGATACAAATCCTTGCAGTCTACTTCCGTGTTTCTAGCACAGCTAGATAGACGAGTCGTTCTTTAGTAAGATTTATATTTGTCGGGGCTTGGGCCGCAGTTAAAATTGGATAGATAGGATTCCTCACGTTATCGAGATCCCTGCCTGATTTGGAGAGCACTCTAATCACAGTAATTGGCATAAGAATATCAACAACTGTTAGTGCAGTAGGCTGCACGACAACCGTAAGAAAACCTGTAAGTTTAGCTAGCCTCTAATTTTATTAAAACTCTGTACCTAGTACGCTACGCACGCTCATGGTCAACGTGTTAAATTACTGCCGATGACATGCGGTCCACTGTCAGAGCTTCAAAAGCATTAAAGGACTATTAACTACTGGCATACAGTCTTCTTCTTAGTATGTCGATGGCAAATACTGTGTAATTAAATTTTATTTTGACCCAATAGCTACTCAGCAACGGTAACACAACTCGCTGACGCAGAAAAAAGATCATAGGAGATTCACCAAAAACTCTAATTTAGCAATTTCTGGTGAATTTGACCATATCGAGAAAGAAGTTCCAGTTCCACTTAATGATGATGTCCGAGTTATTTATTTTATTTTATACGTGTTTAATATTAAATTCAGTAGTCGAGCCATTCACTGGCGCATCACTTTGACCCGCAGAGAGGAGGCGCGCGGAGGCTGGCTCGCACAGTCGGAGACGCAAGGAGCGGCGCGGGGCGCGCTGACCCCGCGGCCGCAGCCGGCGCCTCGTCATATATCTCTCGTGAGGCTCGTTCCTCGAACATTACATAACTGTGGTACCCGGATGTTGCCGCAAGGCCAACTATACATCAACTAGCATTTAGTTCCAGTTATTTTAAAATAGTTTCATAAATTAATTGAGCCTATGCAACGGGTCCAACTGTATGTCCATCTGAAAATGCTTACAGCACCAAGTAAGGTATTATTATCATTTTACACAATTAACAAGTAAACATTTTAAGTGTGTACAGAGGGTACAACAACTCCGTTCCGTCATGTATATTCGGTGTTAGTGTTCCGGGTAGTAATTGACGAGATATCTATGTCTACCTTTATAGTTAACTAGCAGCGCCCCGCGGTTTCACCCGCGTAGTTCCCGTTCCCGTGGAAATACGGGGATAAAATAGCCTATGTTAGTCAGGGTGAATGTAGCTTTCTAATAGTGAAAGAATTTTTGAAATCGGTCCAGTAGTTTTTGAGTTTATTCATTACATATAAAAATACAAATCTTTCCTCTTTATAATATTAGTAGGTATAGATTTATTATTGACGCATTATGCACATTTTTAAATTCGGTAGTTACGACGGTGCGTAACTCGTGTGACGTAAGGTTTTAAGTTCCAGATTGTTCGATATCCTTGTAAACGAAACGACAAACCATGTACATGAAACGCATTCTATAAACATGAATCATGCAATGCAGCTTACTGCTTACAACTTACGTTGATATTTTTCCGTGTGTTCAGTTCGCGGTACAATGTAAGTCTGATGATGAATTTCAAGAACCTACCTAGTTTGGAAAAATGGCCGAAGAGGAGTAATCGATTATAAAAATAAGTACTTATTTCATAATATTTCTCAAAAATAAATGTACTTTATATTACTTACTTTGGTTAATTTATTATTCTTTAAAACTATTAACAATTACTTCATTAAAAAAGTCACTTAAAAATATTTTTAATGATGGGACTCAAAAATACTTCACACGTTGATATTTATTAATTTATATATATATAACCTACCCTTTTTTCCATCAAGCAGTTACAATTTACTTCATTTTAGGAAGTAGGTACGTAACTACGGAGAGCCAGTAATTTCACTACACCCTCATTAAGCGACATATGTACACATAGAATTCATCCTTCTGTCTTTCATAGCTATGAATAATGAATACTAATGTTTTAGATTGAAATGGTTAATAGCATCCGGATAAATAGACATAACAGATAAATTTGGTTAGGGAAACCAAACATTACCAAGGAATTCGGTAAAAGTCATTAAAAAGATTTCCTTTATGATTTTCTTAACTCCACTTTAATTAAGACCGGTGAATCCCGCAGCAAGATGAACCGACTTAAGAAATATTAACTATCTCAGCTTACTTTGACATTGCAAACTAATCGCTGAACCTGGCTAATTTAAGACAATTTTATTGGCACTGCAATTTCTCAGACAACAAACAAGAATATCTGTTGTAAAAATAAAGATACCAAGTGCCTACATAACTAAGTACCTAGTTATCTAAAAAAACTTATAATCAATAAAAAAGTAGCGCTACACCGGTCTACCTTCAACATAACCGCAAATGGAACGTCTTCTTGATACCGCACGTATATTACCTTCGTGGAGTAGGTACGTCAACAGACAACGTGTACCCAGTCTCTGAGATGCTTCGTACAATACTTTTTGTACTGTCATCATCAATCGGTGACAAACGAATGTTTTAGTTAAAATTCCATTTTCCAAATGATGTCAGGTAATTCGATGCCCTTGACTTTTGACAGATATATCTACTTAATATGTAGGTATATTAAAATAGACGTGACCTCTGAATATATTGACATTTTCTGATGAGCTTTTACATATTTTGTAGACATTTTGAAAGAGACACTGTTGTGCATATTTAAGGTGACGCCTGTTCACAGGAACACGTATGTAGGTACATAATGGATATATAATAAAAATAAAAATAAACTACTTGTACCTGCTTCCTATAAAAAAACACTTGATTGGAGCTAAGGTTATGTATGTTGTGTCCTAATAACATTAAGAAGATGTCAAGCTGATTTATAAAGAGGAAAGATTTAAAACCAATGAACCGATTTGAAAAATTCTTTCACTGTTGGGAAGCTACACTATCTCCGGTATACATAGGCTATATTTTATCCCCATATTCCTACGGGAACGGACACTATGCGGGTGACACCGCGGGGCGCTGCTAGTGTATATATAATAATATATCGGGATCTTCTCTCCACCTTTATTTGACATTGACATAAATTTAAATGAAACAGGTTCCATCGATAATCGAAAGTGAGTCTCACTCAACAAGTATGCAAAAAAGGAACATAATACTACACAATGATTATAATTTGTATAAATGAAAACGATTCATCTCTGAAGGTCTAGTCTAACCTATTAACATAATAATATATAAAACCTACCTACTACGGGCAGTAGTAAAATATTGAGTAGATAGATGGGTATTATATTAATATTTCTAAGCTTAATCTTAATATGCTTTTAATTTTGTAGAATACCTCGCTAGTCTAGTCATTGCTGGCACGACTGATGATAGTGAGGTCGTGGGTCCTTGCTACGGGTTTTCTGCTTTTTCCAATAAGAATTTCTCAGCACCTAATAACCGTTCGGAGTCTGGACTTATAAACAGTTAATGATGAGAATTATTCCCATATATGGAGCATGGAACAGGACGTTTTAATTTTGATTAAGTAAAATAGAAAATGAAAAATCAGGGTTCATAATTATAAAAGTGTGTATTAGCATTTTTACAAAACCATTACAATTTCTACATCGGAACTGAAAAAAAAAATGCATCGTTATGGAGCGATGACATCATTCGACACGAGAAGAAATGCTGAAAGCGGTCGGAATGTTACCTTCGTTCGTTAGCTTCGGAAGGTTCCAGGCAACGCACTGGGGCTGTCGCTCTTGGCACTACAGAGAGTGTCATAAGCCGCCTCTGGACACGTTATCGTTTCTTAGACAGCGTGGCCGAGCGACTTGGAGGACGATTTCGCATCACCCAGTCACAGATAGAACCTGTGAATGTCAAGAACGTTTTAAATTTTGTCAGGAAGTTCTTACATATGGAGGGGGAACAATAATGGGTTCGGCCGGTATTGGGATCTGTTGAAGAATCGATCTCATTTGGATCAGGGCTAACCTCAATGCGGAGAGGGTTGTTTCAGACGTAATCATCCCTTTGAGAAACCGGTTGGGTGATTTGTTTTGACTAATGCATACGGTTATGCACGTCCACACACGGCTAGAGTCGTAACACGCACTCTTGCCGATGCTAACATCAAAGTTCTACCGTTGCCTGCTCAATTGTCAGACCTCAACCCAACTGAGCGCATATGTCATCCGTGCATCAGGCGGAAGGTGAGGACGCTGGGGCGCCACTCAAATCACTTCTCAAAGAGGGGATTTATCGCCACAATGATGACGCGCCACGCGAAAGCCCTTGGAGGAGGCGAGAGCCCTTGCGCACGTGCAAGGGCTCTCGCCACCAGATCAAGTGGTGGCAATTCGGCAAGGAGGCTCGCCGCCTCGCTAGAGCCCGTGCTGTATTCCCGGGCCAGCCGGATGGCCATGACAATTATGACAACTAGATAGTTCTGATAAAAAAACATTTAGTAAAAGAACCTACCATTTATTTATTAAAAGCCTATTTGTGGCGGTATTGGTAACAATGAAAAATCATTTTAAGCACGGAAATTCTAAGAAATTAATAATTAGTAAGTAAGTAGACAAATCCACATGTTTGCTTTCTATGTATGTACATATGTAGGTACCTACCCAGAATGTTGACTTGTCAAACAAGTTGGTGATGTTGTCAGGGGCCCCGTTATACCCACGCGCTACTGCGATCACTGCTGATTATCACCATTTATAATTATTAATTAATTGTATAATTCACTCATAATATTGTCAGCTATGTTATGCTCAGATAACTACACGGAATCAACTGATCGAAATTTTTAGCGGCAGATTCTATTCCCTAGTTCTGTCGGTGTTAGAATATCCCCATGTTATTTATCTACATAACAAAAATAAAATTTTGTTAGACACAGATGGTGACCGGATTACTATTTATCTTTCAACATACCTAATGAGTTTCAAAAAGTTTTTGTGTTTTTTAAATAATACAGTATCCTGTAATCATCAGCTTGATCAGTGGTAACTTCGATGTAATCAATATTTTAACCCATAAACGTACTTTTATAGTTTCAGTTCACTTTTATAGGTTCAGAATCTACAAAAGACGTGGCTGATCGACTTTTATTTCTGTGTTAGTAGAAATAGAAAAACGATAACTAATTTCAGGATATGTTTTTAGTTATAAAAATAATATAGGCAGATAGATAAATACTTAACAGCAGCGATTTTCTAATACAGCTGATGGAAAAATTTCCTTTTCGTATCTACGTAAATGGCATAGACGAAGAACTTTCACTATTTTAACTTTACCTACACCAGCTGACATTTTATCAGAAATAAAATGCACGTTCGCGGGTTTTAGACGATTTCGTCAAGTATTCGGTATTATAAGGAAGGTATTATTCAATCAAAATCATCTTCCGCTTGCCTAATTGCGTTCACCGTAGCTAAAACTTCCTGTCTAGAGATAGTATGCAAGCTTAGCAGTGATTTATATGTATGTATACGAATAAAATAAAATATATCATGCATTCTGCATTCATGTACAGTTTATAAAATTTTAGAATTTATTATTTTCCGTGACAATGTTTGGCTGGGATAGATTGCACGCGGAAGCCGGAGGTCCGAACGTGCGCAAATCAGGTGATGCCAGAGTTTACAAATTAAATCTGCAAAATATATGTAGGTACTACTTAATAATATACAATTAATAATAATCATAAAAACGCCTCACATAGGCTAAACTCTGCAATTTTGGCTGTGTCTTATCAGTATGCTGGGCACTTAAGAGTTTCTTGTCTAAAACTAAGGATTTTTTAAATCATCCACTATGATATAGTTTTTATAGAAGTCCCTCGTAATTTCATATATAAAAACGAGGAAGTTGGCTCTTAGATGTCTAGTTTCATAAATAAAAAGTACCTATGCAAGTTATATTATCATTTTTTTAACTCCCCCAAAGGCTCCTCAGACGAAACCAGTGGGAAATACCATTAGCATTAGGAATGTTAACATGGTATGATATATTTTTTCTAAGTATTCTCTCAGAACTGAATTACGAATTAGTAACTCCTGAACAGTAATTTTGTTCTAGAACATAGTTTTCAATCACTCTCTTCACTTCAATATATTTGCACCTATTAGAAGTACCTAATGGATGTTATCGTACCGTGTGCTATTTAAGCTGCATTCGTCGAAATGCAAAAGAAAGTCTTCGAAGGTGATTTACTGAAATGATTAGCAAAAGCATCATTATCATTTACGTTGCTTCCAGTAGGTATCGGAGGCTTATTAAAAGCTGTGATTCTAGTACAATAGCTTATAACGGCCCGAGGTGTAGTACCTATAGGACGGCTGATGTATCTGAGCTTGCTGGGTGTCGAGTGTGCGCTGCCAGGTTATATAAATACAAATAGGTGAAGAGGGGCAACGGAGACCTCTTGCACTTTCGTGACGGCGAACGTCGTAGCGACCAGTCCTCGCCGAGCATCATGGCTCGACACGCGTGTCTGTGTCTTGGTGTGTTGTTGCTCAGCTGTCTCGGTAAGTTCTTTTTTAATTACTAAAATAGGTTGCTATAAATCTGCAGGGTTCAATATTTAAACAGCCTTTACCTAATTAAATGATAATTCACTTTTTTAAAGATCAATTAAATTTTTATTTTTTAATTAAGTATACTTTATTTTATGCCGGTAAATAGCCCATTTTTACCTTTACTCCAACATTATGTCAGTTGAAATACTTGTTTAACTCCAAACTGTTTTATAATCCACTAAAGTAAATACTTTATTGGATGTTTTTTTTTTTTACTAAAGTTTTGAATATTACGTTAAACCATTATTAGCCTATGATTTTAAAATGAATCATTATGATTAAAGCTAGTAAATTCTTAATTTATGTCGGTTCCACAAACCACAAAAAACGATGTTTTCGGCAGATACCTCACAATTTTGATCATGAATATACTTTATGAATTATATTATGCAGCCAATACGTTTACATAAGTTAAAGTTCGCTTCAACAAAGAACACCCGCAACCGACGTGGCTCGTTTACTTCGCTTGACCTCGATTTCTTTTCAACGTTCCAACTTTCAATGCCGACATGGACTTGAGTCGCAATTGACTCAAATGATTCCTAACTTAGAAGTCCCGTAAAAAATCTAAACAATTAAACCAGCCGTAAATATAACAAAGCTCACAACGGCCATGTTTCACCAGCATTGTTAACCAATCACTTAATTAAAGCTTTCGTCATTCGTGTTGCATACAAGTGAACAACATGGCGCATTCAAAGTGGATATAAAAACTATATATATGCCTAGTTACTGCAATTAATGAGCACGGCATGTATCTATACAGCTACATGTACGGCACTGCAATGAAACTGCAGTTACTACATTTCTTTAGCCGCTGTGTTGTAATAGCGGCTTACGTTAAGTGTTGTTACCTAATGAGCACGTTAAGACTGTTGTGCTGGCACTCTGTTTCTGGCTCTAAATATTAGATTGGCACTTCGTTATGTAAGTTGTTTATCCCGTAACTACGAGTAGTAGCTGATGAGTTGTTTGTTCTAGTGAATGGCGAGACGCGGGTTAAGCGCCAGGAGGATGACGGAGGAGATGAAGTCAACGCGGAGCAGTTGTGCGACGGTCGCCCGGCTGACGAATACTTCCGTCTTTCCACCGACGGAGACTGCCGCGATGTAGTCAGGTAGGTTTTGCACAACTTCGGATTACATACTTCATTTATTTTACCAACTTAATAATACACCCACCCACATTGTAAATGTTGTGATATAGTAGTTTCGAAATAAGACTGAATTGCAATGTTATTCTGTCGTCATAACTTTGTCATGCTTCTATCAGAGTCTAGAGAAAACTGGTTAGTAACCGAACCAGTTCCATGAATCAGTCAGTCGTATGAAAGTTTGCAAGGTTGGCTCTATGGGTATACAAATGCTACGAGTGATTATAACGACATGCCTGCAACAGAAAGTTAGCACAAAGGCCGCTGCAGCGAGATACCAACGGATAGCTGACTAACTTACGGCCGAAACCAATAACCGATCTATCGCATACTGGAGATAGAAAAACAAATGAAACAACAGAAAAATTATATAGGTTTTCTATTGTTTCATTTGTTTTTCTATCTCCAGTATGCGATAGATCGGTTATTGGTTTCGGCCGTTATACTACAGATATTTTATTGTAGATTCTTACTTAACTTATAAAGCTGTGAATGTGGCCAAGGACCGTTGTTTGTCGTTTGATTTATTTATGGACGCTGTTTAGTATGCAGTAAGGCACTGACTTGATATTCCAGTCTGTGTAAAGAACGGTCACCCTCGTGCCGTGAATTTTAGAATTATTATTGAACTTGTTCAGTAAGCTGCTCGCCAGTGGCAATAAAACCAGTACCTATAAGCTTATTCCATTCAAACTCGCACTACACTGGCCACCTATAGGTCAAAGTGTTACCACCAACGTGCGGTCGACTGTACATGTCATAGTAGTCTAACATTGTACCTATTCGAAACTGATGACTCAAGTGTCAGAAACACTTTCAATATGATCTGTTATTATAATAAGCTTATTTCTTCAAACCTCGATATTCACTTTGAGTTTCTTATTAGGTATATTACCCATTAGGGCACTAAGGTTCATGAAAGTAGAACCTACCTTAAAACAGGTAAGTTGTTCATCTCTGGCATATCTAACTTTTAAGGGCGTTTGTGCACTTACTCGTATTAGTGATTTTTAATACATTTTTCGAATATAAGTAAGTTCACAAACGTCTTAGCAATTTACTTTTAAAGCTGCGTCCACATTTGAGACACGTTCGTGGCCCATACGAAACGTAAGAATTCAAAATCCGGTAGATAATAGAGAAATATCTAAAATGTGGTGGCAGAGTGGTACCGGCCCCGACTGACTAGTTGTAGGTCGCGGGTTCAAACCCAGCCAGGCGCATTACTTTGTGTGATTAATTTCATCACCACTGCTCTCAAAACGGTGAAGGAAAACATCGTGAGGAAACCGGCATGTCCTAGAACAAAAAATTCGAAGACATGTGACATTCACCAACCCGCACTGGGCCCGCGTGGTGGATTAAGGCCCATTCCCTCTCCTAGAGAGGAGGTCTGTGTCCCAGCAGTGGGAACGTTAAAAGGCTGATTATGATTATGATTATCTAAAATGTAAGACTGAAGACAGAATGTACCTATGATCCCAGTCCAAGTTGAGTCTGTCAGTAGTAGGTACCTATTTTGGCATTAGTGTGGAGAGGGTATGGTCTAATGTCAGAAATGTGGACGATGCTTAACAGATCTTCATTAATATATTTCTTGTATTAATCTAGCTGCAGAACTGTGTTGTTTTGTTGTTGCTGTCGGTATATCAGTGTGTCGGTGTGCCCACATATCTGTGTGCTAAGAGTCTCGCTGTGTACAGGTGCGACAAAGGCGGTGAGAACGGCGTGACTCGGCTCGCCTCAGTGCGCTGCCCCGGCGGTCTTGGGTTCGATATCGACCGTCAAACTTGTGATTGGAAAACACATGTTAAGAATTGCGATAAACTAGAAAGTAAGTTCCACCGAATGGCGGAAGTGGACGTGCGGAGGGCTAAGCTTCCGTTATAGACCCGGTCCAGTGTCGCAAGCCGGTGTACCAGTTAGCCTTCCGAATGCCCACTTCCTGCTATTATGCATTTAATTAAATGTCACATTTCTTGTCAACGCAGGTGCACTAGGTCAGGTCTTAAACAAATCACTTGCCCGTCTGGACTGGCTTTCGATCTTGATAAACAAACCTGCGACTGGAAGGGTAAAGTGGCCAACTGTGACAAACTTGAGAGTAAGTGCCGAACTGAGCTATTGGCGCGTAGCGAGCAACTAGGCTTGGGTGAAGGGGCCGCGTCGCACTGTAGTTAAGGTGTATTGCATGAGGCCCCGGACAGAGGGAGGGCCGCCGTGGCCCGACCCAATATTACGCATTAACATTATTTCTACAACAAAAATTACACCAAACACAGACTATTAACATTTCTATACACTTCATTGTAATTATGGACATGTAACACATTGCACAAACACCTATACCCACTCACTACATACACAAAACAAAACAACAAAGAACTTACTTTTGCACAACGTTTTTCTGACTGACATTTTGTGTGATTAAAAAAAACTACAGCGCTGAGATATTAAATTAAAAAATCTATATAAACCACTGAACTTAAAATGTCCTAAAGGTAGATAAAAAAATGACTTACTAAATTGTATCAGTCTGAACATACTATTTGTTCGTTATGTGTATAATGTTTAGTTTTTGACTGTATACCAAATAAAATTATTGTTAGACACTCTACATTTCTATTGCGCATTCCTTCATTCAAAACTTGCTAACTTATGGCTTAAGCTTCATTACCATGGCAATAACTAACGACAATATACAAAATGTCTTTTATAGTGGAGGGAACCTAATTATTACTAACCGTTATATGTATAGTTCACAAAATTAACTTAGAAACGTATGTATTATACACCAAATCTGCTTTAACAGAACTTATTTGCTATATATCAATAAGGTATTTTCTAAAATTTACTTGTCATTTGAAATATATGTACATATTTCATTTCAAAAACATAGAATAGCATGTTAATATATCTCGTAATGGATTATTAATTATTTCACTTCTGAACTAAATGCAGCATTCATTGATTTTAAGAAAAGCTAAATTCTACCCCAATTATAATATATTTTAATGCTAGTCTAATCCAATTATTTTAATTGAATAATCGTTGGTTGGAGGGCAAATTCATCACACAAAATCCGATGATTTCTTTCATCGAAATAATTCTTCTTAATATGCCTTGTCATCTTCGTTACCAATCTTTCTTATCTTACAGTTTAATCATCTAATAAATCTGTAACTGTTTCATAACCAATTAATTATAATATAATTTACGATAAATACCTACCTTCTTATTTATCAGCTATCCCATTCCCTACTTGTTTGTTTTCTTTTAACTTGATCATTGTTTCACGCTTGATTTTCTTCTATTTTCTTATTGACCCTTCAACACTGTTACAATGAAAACACAAACGAAGCAATTATGTAAGTGGCACCTGCGTATGTGTATAAGCGATACACCAAAAACCTCCAAACCTAAAAAAATGCGATTTCGTTAGACTTATTATTTTCCATATTTCAGAACCTAGGAAAATTTTGCCTATCCTGAAAACGGATGAGCCCATCTGCCCTGAAGGAAAATTAGCCTGCGGAAGTGGCGACTGTATAGAAAAGGAACTGTTCTGTAATGGAAAACCTGACTGCAAGGATGAGTCTGACGAAAACGCTTGCAGTGAGTGTTTTATTACAAAATAAAAACATCATTTTTTTTTTTTTTGATTAAACTTGTAAGCTAATTTTTGTTCACAGCGGTCGACGTGGATCCGAACAGAGCCCCCGACTGCGACCCCAACCAGTGTGCTCTTCCCGACTGCTTCTGCTCGGCAGACGGAACTCGTATTCCAGGAGGTATTGAAGTTAACCAGGTGCCTCAAATGATAACAATTACTTTCAACGGTGCCGTAAACGTTGACAACATTGACTTATATGAACAAATATTTAACGGAAATCGTCACAATCCTAATGGATGCCAGATTCGTGGTACATTCTTCGTTTCTCACAAATATACCAATTACGCTGCCGTTCAGGAATTACATCGTAAAGGTCATGAAATCTCCGTATTTTCTATTACTCACAAGGACGATCCTAATTACTGGAGCAGTGGTAGCTACGACGACTGGCTAGCTGAAATGGCCGGAGCGCGTTTGATTGTAGAACGATTTGCTAACATTACTGACTCGTCCATCATTGGCGTCCGTGCACCTTATCTGCGTGTTGGTGGAAACAAGCAATTCGAAATGATGGCCGACCAGTACTTTGTGTACGATGCATCGATTACCGCTCCCCTTGGTCGTGTTCCCATCTGGCCATACACACTATACTTCCGTATGCCTCACAAATGCAACGGTAACGCTCACAACTGCCCTTCACGGAGCCACCCAGTATGGGAAATGGTAATGAACGAACTGGACAGAAGAGACGACCCAACATTCGATGAGTCTCTTCCTGGTTGTCATGTGGTCGACTCTTGCTCCAACATTCAAACTGGAGAACAGTTTGCTCGTCTTCTGCGTCACAACTTTAACCGCCACTACAGTACCAACCGTGCTCCCCTAGGTTTCCACTTCCACGCTTCATGGCTGAAATCCAAGAAAGAATTCAAAGATGAGCTTATTAAATTCATTGAAGAGATGTCGGAAAAGAACGATGTTTACTTTACTTCTCTCATACAAGTAATCCAGTGGATGCAGAATCCCACAGAGCTGGCGTCTCTCAGAGATTTCCAAGAGTGGAAACAAGACAAATGTGACGTGAAAGGTCAACCTTTCTGCTCTTTACCAAATGCATGCCCACTTACAACTCGGGAGTTACCAGGGGAGACTCTCCGCCTTTTCACTTGCATGGAATGCCCTAACAACTATCCATGGATTCTAGACCCCACGGGTGAAGGCTTCAATGTTAAGAAGTGATCTCTTTAAGATAAATCAAAAGACTGTACACATGTAAATAATACTCAATAATGTTAATAATAATTACAATAATTATTATGAATGTGGCAGGGCGTCACCTTGCAGTGAAAATTGTTTTATTAGATACATCAAATAAAGTGAAAAATGACTACCGCTCAAGTAATACCTACTGCCGTTACTGGTTTTTTTTTAGCAAATATAGGTAAAAACTGACGTTTCATAGTTATTTAGGTTATTACCTACATATGAACAATAAATTTTTAATTTTATATTATCTTTTTATTTGATCATCAAGCTCTTTTCTGCCCCCTCAACAAACCTGAAATAGTTACGTTGGTGTAACGTAGTACACAGCGGCCGCCCAGTCTTCCATTAATTATTAAGGTCTCATTCTCAGCAGCTAACTTGTTCACTGTGATGTTTTTTGTTTATTGGCGAGTCGATTCGCAGACCCATGTATCAATGTCTAACAAAGCTTGTAATCTTCTTCTATACTTATAATAAATCTGTAGAGAGGTCAATTCTGTACAAGGAATATATTTTCAAAATAACTATCAGGGGGTGATTAGTGATCGATACTGGTGCCAAAAACGCAATCAGTAAAATTGTTGTCTGTCTGTCTGTCTGTCTGTCTGTCTGTCTGTCTGTCTGTCTGTCTGTATGTTCTTTTAGAAACAAAAACTACTCGACCGATTTTAACGAAACTTGGTGCAATTATTCTTCATACTCCTGGGCAGGTTATAGTATACTTTTCATCACGCTACAATCAATAGGAGCAGAGCAGTGAAGGAAAATGTTGGGAAAACGGGAGAAGTTACTCCATTTTTTAAGCTTCCGTCGCGTGTGTAGCCTTAATGGTTAAAGTTACATAGAAGACATTTTTTAGATAAAATTATCTAAAAAATGTCCCAAACAGCATATGTCTATATTTTATGGTTGACTCACAATAACACGTGTAACTCCCGATAGCTTAGCAGTTCGGCGCTTTCTGATTATTTGTATGAAACTTTGTCAATTTTAAACCGATCGGGCTGAGAGTTTCAAAATCGGGGGTAAAGTAACTATTCCACGCGGACGAAGTCGCTGGCAGAAGCTAGTAGCTAATAAATAATAAAATCAACTATCGAATGTTTGCAACTCTGCAGCCATATTTCCGTCAGAGCTGCATGTTCTTTGCACGAGTGCTTTTTATCTTTTTACAGGATGATTGGTAATTGAGAGCTTTCCTTGAAATGAGTTATACTAAATCTGATTATAACCGCGACTACTTTGAAAAGTAGTCTTTGAGTAGTAGTATTAATTACTCTCAAAATACTACCTTGCCGGGAACAACTGATTTTTTTCCAACACGTTGCAAAGTAGGCTCTATTAACAATTTTAGATAGCTAGGGGAAAATCAGGAACGGGTTTTCATGTATTTTTTACACCAAGTGCCAAACATTTATTTCGAGTAACGGCCTGATAGCTGAAATGTTCATAGTTTGAAAATTACGACGCCGCGACGCTTTGTTCTCAAAGATTTGTCACAAATTGCTGTCGCGGGGCAGAAAACTCAATGAATTCGATTTTTTTGGGATCAACATCGCTGCTAATCAGCTCTGGTATAACCCATTTCAAGGAACGCACCCAATTACCAATAACTCTGCATGCCTAGTAGGTAGATATCTAGGTATATTTTAGTCAATCGTACCTAATATATCAATCTGCCTTGCCTTTCCCCAACTATATTGGGGTCGGCTTCCAATCAAAACAGAAGTAGCTGAATACCAGTTTTACATGGATCAACTGCCTATCTAGCCTAAACGACCCAGTAGCTGAGTACCCCTTGGCAAGACTGGTATCAGTTTGTGGTTTCTGACTACCACAAAGAAACGACTGTCAAATATATCTAAATAACAGTCAAAGCACGCAGAAAACTCGGTATATAATTTTTGGTTACCCATCCACGGATCAACTTCGGAAAGCATATCTTAACTTCGAAGTTCGAGCCACGTCCGAGCCAGGTAAAAAAGAATTGTCGTCATCACCAATATAAACGCTACGCTCGCGAGGAGTACTGCCTTCTGTATCAGGCCCTTTAACCAACCGTGTAACGCCAGCTTCGACAGATGGTCGTCGAAGCTTTCGGCCATTAGGCCGTTGGCCGTAACGACAATCGGCACAATGACGGCCGAGTCCACATTCCACATATCGACAACCTCGTGTGCTATGTTGCACGCTTCTCGATTCGATGTCGGGTCGGGCATGCCACCGTCCGGGAGAATCAATTCGCCACATTATCTCTGGTTGTTCTCGCCTAGCTAACAGAGTACTTGCATCTCATAATCTTGTAGCCAGGATTATCCATCAGCAACTTGCTCTGAAATACTCTCTTGTGGAATCGGAAGTGCCGTACTATAAGTATGCGCCCGTCCCCAGTTCTCGATAACAGCAATATGTATCACATTGTACTGGGATCGGTCCATCATCACTACAGGGCTGTTGTTGCCAATAAGCATGATATAGTGGTGGTGGATCGAATCGAGAAGCGTGCGATAATTGTAGACATAACCGTTCCGCATGACGAGATCCTCGTGAAAGTCAAGAAAGACAAGCAAATAAAATATCTTGACTTGGCTCACGAGGTTGTCGACATGTGGGATGTGAACTCAAACTCAGCAATCATTGTACCGATAGTCGTGTCAGCCAATGACCTAATAGCCAAGAGCCTCGAACAACACCTTAGAAGGCACTTGTTTTGCTAGGCAGCTGGATCTTGATCCAGCTGCCTAACAAAACAAGTGCCTTGGGCTTTATCCAGAAAGTGGTACTTCTGGACACAGCTCGCATTGCTAGGAGATTCCTCTCTCTGGAGCACTAACCGCCGGTAGCTAATTGGACCCTGTTCCTGATACCGGTGGGCTATTACTTTTTTATATTTTTAAATGATTTTTTTTAATGTAACGAATATGTTTTAAAATGAATAAACGATAGTAAAACAAAATCAAAGTCAAAACGTTTATTTCAATTAGGCCATTTTAAATGGCACTTTTGAACGGCATAATTTAAAAGTCAACATATTATAGTGACTCTACCGTCCATTCGCAAAGGTAGATTCTTATGGAGAGGAACGGACAAGAAACTCCATATAAATAAGAAAATCTTTATCTTTATTAAAAATCTTTTACACAATATACAATACAATGAAATACACTATATAATTTTACATATTAATAGCCACAAGTAATCACAAATAATTATTATGCTAGTATTTAACAAATAACTATGTGTATAACTAAATTATCAATATTTCAGTACTTATGGATTTATTAAACCTACAATTATGTATAATTAGTAGGACTGTTGACATTTTTTTAAATATCGGATTCTCGATACTATTGATATTTTTATAGGTACATATCAACATCGGAATGTGATATAGGTACTTATCGAAAAAAAATATCGATATTTTGATATAAGTACCGATATATTTTTCAATTTTATTTTTTCGGTTTTGTTTTAAGAACAATCGCAAGTCCACTCAAAAATAATTTTAAAATTCAGTATAATTTATTCATCAACAGCCTGTTGTAGTCCACTGCTGGACATAGGCCTCTCCAATTGCACGCCACTTAGAAAACAACAATATATATATAATTTATCATACAAATTAAATTACAAATGTATGAAAATGTAAGTACCTACCTAATTCTTATAAAACTTACATAGGTACATACAAGAGTTTTTAAAAATAGGTAGGTACCTACCTACTCGTTGTTTTATATGTTCGGCTGTTTGACTACTGCGATTATTAGGCACTAAGAGAAGCTATCTGGTTATAGTATTTTTTTATACTTAGACAATTACATTTCGTTTTTGAATAGTATACAAATAAATAAACAAAAATAGGAAAAACATAATAATAGTGTAAATACAGTACCATTAAGTTTAGGATGATGTTGTAATTTAAATAATTGTGTGGTGAGAAAAAATAAAACAATATCGAATGTCGATATCTACATTTCAATATCGAAGTATCGATACCTTTTTTTTTTTGGATGGGAAATCATCAAATGACCCCTCCCGCCCTGGGTGGAGCGGTAGGGAGTGTCAGACTTTTACTGACTAAAACCCACCCGTGATCCTTCTTGTGCCCTATGCGTTCCAGGGCCGCGGTAACTCTTTCGAACAAATTCCGCAACCCTAGCAGGGACTATCGATACCTACATCGTCCAAAAAAGTATTAGTAATAAATATCGATATTTCTAAGTAATAACGATAGCATAATAGTAATAACGGATTCTTGGTCCGAGCAAAAAACTAGCCTAAAAATAACATGTCATCTATTAAACAGTGTTGCCAGAAGGTTACTTTTGTAACCTTTTAAGTGATTTTTGAACTGCATTGGTTACTTTTAGGTTACACTAATGAAAAGGTTACTTTTAGGTGATTTTTCGGGATTTGTAGAATTAACTTTTATTTTTTTACATAAAAGCAACGTGAAACGGAACGTTCGTTTTAGAATTTTTCATGTTGGTATGCTTGGTTAGCAGTAGTAGAACAAAGACCTTGAATGCATCAATTTTATAATAGGATCAATTTGAATAAATCAAGAAATGCGGGCAAGTGCTCAAATACTCACCGATGTTTATTTAAATCAATACAACTAATATTCTATTCTATCAACTTATAATATCTTTCCAGTAAAAAAAAAACTTTTTACAAAAAATAAGAAGTCGGTTTTATTTTTTGTAAAAAGTTTTTTTATTTTTCCCTTTTTAGTGGCTCACTCCCAGCTAAACATACCCATCACAGCGTACGTGGTATAAATTGGTGTAAACAATAAACAAACATGCTATTGCATTTCAGCTATCCCAAAAATATCCAAAAAACCGCTTGTTCGATTTCAACAAAAAAAGAATTTTTCAAATCGGTTGGCAAGCGACGGAGTTATGCGCGAACAAACATTAAAAAAAACATCCGAATTGAGAACCTCCTCCTTTTTTAGAAGTCGGTTAAAAATATGAAAGGTTATTTTTTATACAAAAAGGTTACATTTTTTTATATTTCAGGTGATTTCTGACATGACCGACTGGCAACACTGCTATTAAACGTCATTTCAATTACGTATAGACAGTTTGACGGTTTGACCAATTACCTATCAGAGCGTGTATTTTAATTTCGTGGCTAGGCTACCTTTTTTAGATTTTTCTGTCAAATTGACAAGTGAAGTGCCTCGATCGAAGTCAAAAGTTTGAAACTTCAAAGTTAGTGCTTAGTTGGATTCACATTCACAGTTGGATTTGCAATGGAAATGATGGACTGACCAGGAACTTGTTTGTTATCATTAGGATTGAGGGAGGTTATCTTATCACCCGTATATAACGCAAATTTTGTTTGCATTAACCATAGATGCGCGTAACACTGTTGTTAAACTGTCAAGGGAAGACGAACACATTGTCGAAATATAACAACTAAAAGTAATTAAAACTTACCTGAATGTAAACATGTCATCTCAATTAATTGATAAATTTAAACAACTAGATGCTTATGCTAAGACACTCGAGGACTTTAGAATAAAAACCACCACTGGCGCAGCAAGTAAAACATTCATTTACTTTTTCCTATTATGTATCGCAATTTTAAATATTCAAAGTAAATAATTTTATCTATACATGCAGTTACCGTGACCGGAGGGCTGATAATGGTGTTATTATTCCTCTCGGAACTATATACTTATATGTCTCCTAATATTTCGGAGGAATTGTTCGTAGACACTTCAAGAGGCCATAAACTACGAATTAATTTGGATATCATTGTTCCAACAATCTCGTGTAATTGTAAGTATTTTTGGCTATAATTGGACACAAATTCACTCTTGCTTATTTTTAAGCCTTTGAACAAAATTATTCAAAATCCTAATAAAAATAAGTTATGGCAGCTAAAAGATGATATGACACAGACGGCACCATACAGATTTTCCTGTAATCAATAGGTAAAGAACTATTTACTATATGTTTGTTCTAAAATATTAAAGGAATGGTAAATTTCCATTTTTTTTTTCTTTTATTGTTATGTATATCAGATGTAACCAATGTTAGACCATTTACCTTTCACTCCCCATCAAGCAATAGTTTCTTTTTTTTTCAGTATCAATTTACTGGAATTGATGTTATTTTTTTTTCCTATCTGAGTATGTTCTAATACAAGTACAAAATATTTAAGATCTAAATTAAGTAATACAATAAGTATCATAGTAGAATGTGTAGAATGGAACTGGAATGTCTCAGGGAATCATATATTACAAGTTAGTGTTTGCTCCTTCATTGTGTTGCTATTGTTATTACTTATTATCTTGAATGGCTTCAAGGGCATGATACCTTGAAAATACCTCACCTCAGTAGTCTCTCAGTTGAAACTCAATAAATTAAATAAAAAAAATTGTTCACAGAGATGGATCCAGATCAAGCCGAACAATTTATAACAATAACTTGTATTCTATTTCAGACTTAGTACTCGATGCTATGGACTCATCAGGGGAGCAGCACCTACAAATGGAACAAAACATCCATAAGAGAAGACTTGACTTGAATGGAAATCCTATAGAAGAACCAAAAAAGCAAGAAATCGCAACTTCTACCACTGTAAGATTATTTATTTTCTTTATGAATAACTAGCTCACCCGCGCAACTTCGTCTGCGTCACATAGAGAGAAAAAAACCGTTTTTGTAACATTTTTAATTGATGCTCCGCTCCTATGTATCGTTGCGTGATGTTATATAGCCTATCCCAGCCTTCGCCAATAAAAGAGCTATCCAACAGTAAAATAATTTTAAAACTCAACCGGGCAATCCAGGGGAAGTCGGCGCGTGAGCGCCTTCGCCTTTTTATAGATGCAGCCTGCGGATGGATGGCCGTTTCGCGCGTTAAACAAGAATCAACCGTATAGCCATACTGGCGCGGCGAGATTAGGAAGTTTTATTTCATCTATATCTTGTGTGTTTATAAACCGATTTCTACAATTTTTTTTTTATAAAATATATTTCAATGTACTTTTTGAATAAATGGGAAATTGATAAAGATATATCCATGTGAAATACAATATATTTATGTATTTAATACACTTTGAAGAAATGCCTAAGATTAAAGACGTTATTGTGGCTAATTTATAAAAGATTGGTGACGCCCACTTCGCAACGGGCCGTGCAGCAGAAATCGTAATATTTAATTTTCGCCATAACTTCAAAACCAAACGTCCAATTTTAATCATTCGAACCAAATATTATCTACATAAACTGTACTTAGTGATGAAATAATTTATTTTGATAAGGTTTAATAGCATGAGTAAAATAAATGCGTTTAAATGTAGTTCAAAAAAATTCAAGATAAAGAAATAAAAAAATGGTTGTTGTGCCTCACTCGACATAGATAGGTATAATGTGTCCCGGACTTTTTTGTAGATATTTATAAGATCTACAATTAATTAGAACATTTAAAGGTTCTATCTTTTATAGTTCAGGCAGCGTACGCAAAATAAACAACTGTTCTGGTTGATTTTTTACACCTTGCGTCCGAAAAACCCAAATATCTTACGGAAACCTATTTTTACCTATGTTACTCGTGGATAATGTAGCTTTCGAATGGTGAAAGAATTTTTAAAATCGGTCCAGTAGTTTTGAACCTATTTGAAATTTTGAAACAAAGTTTTCCTCTTTATAATATTAGTGTAGACATGGGCGTATTTACCCTTAAGCCATAAGGGCCATGGCCCGGGGCGCCAGGCTGCGAGGGGCGCCGCGAGGCGCACCTCGTTTTTTTTTTTGCTTTACATGCCTGAAGAAATTAGAGAAACGTCTATATAACCAAAAATTCAACTGTCTTAAAAACCCACCTTCTGGCGTAGTCGGATAAAATGACAACTTTTTACATCGTCAACGGAGCGTACAAAACTGCTGCACTCATTTTTAACCAAGCCCGATAATGTAACTCTCAAAAGTTTGTCACAAACGCGATGGTCAGCCAGAGACGATGCTTGTACCAGCCTAAATAAAGACTGGAGCGAACTAATAGCAGCTCTTGAAGCATTAAAAAGTGACTCTTCCCAACAAAAAGCACTCGTTAAAAATGAAGCTGCAGGGCTTTTAGCTCAAATAGATTCCATTGAGACGGCTATATTATCGGAATTTTGGGGATCTATATTAAAACAATTTAATATAGTATCCAAAGTCCTACAAGGTGTCGACGCAGACGTTGAAGTAGTATCTAAACTATACAACTCGCTCATTACTTTTATAGAGCAGCAACGGGAATCTTTTGACAAATATGAACAGGCTGGTAAAAAAAAATGCTCTAAAGAATACCGAAATTTTCACAAACGCGTAATCAAGAGAAAGAAACGGGACGATGAGAGTCGCGAAGGAGAAGTAATTTTGGAAGGCCGTGACCATTTCCGAATAAGAACCTTTTTCCCCATTTGCGACCAACTATTGGCAGAGTTAAGGAGGCGCCAAACGTCTTATGACGCCATTGCCGCCAATTTTGCATTTTTATGCAAATTGGACAGTATGTCAGAAGCAGAAGTTCGAGCAAATGCCACTAAACTTCAAGAAATATATCCGACTGATATGGCGGATGATCTACAAGAAGAATGTGTTCTTTTAAAATAATTTTTGACGGGTCAGGGTAAAATGAGTTTAAGGCAACTTAGCTCATTTATTAAAGAAAAGGGTTTGCAAGATGCTTTTCCCTATATCGAAATAGCATTACGAATATTTCTGTGTACTGCAGTGACTAATTGCAGCGCGGAACGTTCTTTTTCTGTTCTGAAAAGAATAAAAAATTATTTACGTTCCCGTTTAAGTGAAGAACGTTTGACTAATTTAGCTATATTAAATATAGAAGCTGACTTGACCAAATCTGTTGATAATTACAGTGTTATTGACAAATTTATTAATGAATCTGTCCATAGGAAAAAAATGTAAATATGTATGAGCCTTTTGAATAAATTGTGTTTATTTCTTTGTATAAGTAGCATTTTTTTACTATCATAATTCTCGGCCCACATCAACACAATGCTGGATTTTGATTGCAATTTTTTTGCGGGCGAGGGGGCGCCATGCACTTCGGGCCTGGGGCGCCGAATTTCAAAATACGCCCCTGAGTGTAGATGAATAAAATTGCTGCCTGTATAAAATGATCCATCACTGTTTTCTTGCTGCATTTATTCTATGAAAGTTTATCAGATTACACTCATGAACCTTAGGGGACTAGATAGACCAGAGCCTAAAATATGATATTGCAATCAATTTTGTGTCTATTTTACAGCTTTCTAATGAATCCAAGCCATTAATTAGATATGGGTGGAACCTTGTGATGAAACACAGTTCCCAAGAATTAAGCTGTAATGATCAATACCTCCTGAAAAGCAAAATTCTTGAGGCTAATTGATATTACAACTAAATATATGACTTAAGTTATTTATAGATTTACTGCAGTTACTGTAGCTGCTATCAGCGTGTTGGTTTGTATCAGAAATTTATAAACAATATTAAAACCTTTTTTTTTTTGTTTAAAATTAAATTAGTTCCATATTGATTAATACCATAAAGAGGCCTTTCTTACCCAGCATAAAAAGATGAGACTGGCTAAAAATATTACAAATAGTTAATATTTTTCTACCTATGTGAGTTGTAATTGTAACCAATGAAACCGTAAGGTCTTTTTGTTTTGAGCTAAAGCTATTATATCTATTTTAGATTAAACAAAACACTTCTGAAGTTGCAATTACAACATGTGGAAGTTGCTATGGAGCAGCACTTAATGAATCTCAGTAAGTACAAAGATAATTTTCACAAAATGAAGATATTTGCTTAGTATCATATATATAAAGTGTTGTTATGGGACCTTATGCTTCAAGTACCTAGATTAAATCAAATTATCTGTTGCTTCTCAAGTTTTAGTGTCCACATATGATATTAGAAATTCTTGAAAAAAATAAACTCCTTAGGTACAATTATTGAAATTCATGTGACACTGCTCTTGATTTTTTGCTAAGACTATACCAATTTTTGTACCAGATGTTGCAATACATGTGATGAGGTGAAAGAAGCATACAGATTAAGACGATGGGCTTTACCTGATTTATCTACAATAGAACAGTGTAAAAATGATGACTCCATTGAAAAAACTAATTTGGCTCTCAAAGAAGGTTGTCAAATCTATGGATACATGGAAGTCAACAGAGTAAGTATTATCAATTAATATCATACATTTACACAGTTACACACATCGTGGTCTGACACGTCCTGGGACCGGACATGTTTGAACGAGTTAATACAGCCTTTCTTTATTCCTCAGGGATAATCTAGCATTCTAATGGTGAAAGAATTTTTAAATAGGTTCAGTAGTTTCTACGAGTAAGTTTATTCGTTGTCGTGTCGACAAACATACAAAAATACTAATAGTGCCGATATTATTTTGAGCTCCTAATGGCCACAATCGTGTCTTTAATGGGGAAAAAGTAAAGCTATAAAATGAACAGGTGGTTGCTTGTCTTTTAACTCGCACTGTCAGTTTGCTTCTTCATTCTTGGAAGAGCCGTGTGGCTATAATTTTTCTGTCAGCGACAGCTGATTAAGTATTAGTTGGTCACGTTCCTCCAACCAAGTATTGGCTGACCCGCACGTTTTTACTCAGGCCTGAGTCTGTTCAGGCGGCAGACTCCACAGATCTGTCGCCCCCAGAGCATGTCCTAAGGTGCCCGGATATAATTATCCTTAGAAAAAGAGGTGGTCTCCTCCCACGCCCTTTTTGCTGCCTCCCTTTCAAATATCACTTCCTCGAAAAATGAAGCGACGGCATCCTCACGCTTTCTGTCTTCTGTCCATTAACTGGACCACCACCGAAAGCAAGTGGATTTACCGCAGCAGCAATTTTTTTTTGAGTGTCAGCTCACTCTTGAGCCTAAGCTTGACTTGCCTGTGGCAGCCGTAAAAAAAATTAATTAAAGCCAGGGCTAATAAAAAAAACTTACTAACTAAGCGACTACACCATAGATATAATAATAATAAACATATATTTCTATGGACTACACGCTAAGGGCAACCTCTGAGGGGTACGGAGCTCGGCTCAAGAAGCTCGCTGGTCTGCTGGGACGGGCTGGATCGAACAAAGATTAATATTGAGGAGCGAATTTAAGACTACAGGCTCAGCAGTGTGGGAAGTTAGAGCATAGGTCGGGGCGGACATAGACGGGGAAGTCGCGATGGGCCTCTGCGGCGAGGGCCTATAAGATTATCTTGGAGCAGGGTGTTGCCTCTGTCGCATAGGCTGGGAGCCGGAAGCTCGATGTCACCCACTGCGTCGACTGTCGGGAGAACACGGCGCGGCATACGCTGGCAGAGTGTGCCGCTTGGGAGGAGCCGCGCCGTGCTCATCTCTGTGGTAGGCAGTGACCTCTGGCTACCGGCCGTACTCGGCCGTAGTCCTATCAGTAAAGTCGGCGGCGAGGAGTCCTGGGACGCGGTAGTCTCCTTCTGCGAAACAGCTATCTCGCAGAAGGAGACTTCGGAAAGGGAAAGGGAGATCTCGACCTCTCTCCCCGCCCACAGCAGGCGCACCGGGCATCGGAGGAGGGCATACGCTGCCCCTCTAACTGGGCCCAAGGGCGGCGGACTTGGGGACGTCCGTCGCCCCCGAACCGAGGTGGCGGCGCGTGATGTTCCCGTGCGCCCCTCTGCGCTGCGGAAGTCAAACACCTCACTCCCTCCGCTTACCCGAGGTGGCCCGCAGAGTTCCCGCGATCTTGGCGTATGTGGGAGATGGAACACCGGGGTGGTTTTAGTCAGTAAGAATCAAAAATCGTTGCAAAAATTGTAGCTACACGGTATCTGACAAATGCTTGCACTGTCTGGACAGGTCCACTCAAATCTGTGTGGCACTTCAGACAGGCTACCTCAGACATTAACCTACATGGTTTTCATATGATTTGACCAGTACGGATTGTATGGACTTTAAAAGAGACTGACCTCTGAGTTTGTTTCGGTGTTTCTTCTCTAGTCGGGTAGGAAACACCGGCTTCATCTTGCTTAAAATGACAAGAAATATTGGACGTGTAAAAGTGTTATGTTTATCCTACTTACAAAATAAATATCATTTATCACTTATCATTCTGCAAGATTTCCAGAGGGGGCAGCTGCACTCCCCTGCCCCAACCTGGGTACGCCTATGTAGATTTCCTATTGCCCACCACAATGCTGTCAGTCACCGAAACCCCCTCATCCCATCGGCCGCACGATACAATCCCTCCTGCATAACCGACCGCGACACAACCTCGTCACTTCGGATCTCCATCACTCCATCACCCTTTTTTTTACGGGGGGAAATCCTTATGGATGTCGTTCACCCTGGGGCGAGCGGAGGGGTCTGTCAGATTCTTACTGACTAAAACCACCCCAGTGTTCCATCTCCCACCTACGCCGAGATCGCGGGAACGTAATGTATGCAACTTCCGTAATCCCCGGCTGGTGCCAGCCTGCCTCTGCGGGCCACCTCGGGATAGCGGAGGAAGTGAGGTGTTTGACTTCCGCCGCGCAAAGAGGGGCGCACGGGAACACCACGCGCCGCCACCTCGAGTTGGGATGAATGAATAGGGGGCGACTGACGTCCCCGAGTCCGCCGCCCTTGGACCCAGTTAGGGGTGCAGCGTATGCCTTCCTCCGATGCCCGGTACGCCTGCTGTGGGCGGGGAGAGAGGTCGAGATCTCCCTTTCCCTTTCCGAAGTCTCCTTCTGCGGGATAGCTGTTTCGCAGAAGGCTACTGCGTCCCAGGACTCCTCGCCGCCGACCATACGGATAGGACTACGGCCGGTAGCGAGAGGTCACTGCCTACCTAGAGAAAATTGATTTCCAACTTATATAAGAGAAAAATTTGTAGGAAGACCATAATGTTCATAGTAAGTACCTACTTGTATATTATGTAAAGCGCAGTCGAAAATTCATAATATTTGCAGCTAAAAGTACGTATTATATATGTACCCACTGTTTACAATTTTGTTTTCTTTACTTACTGTGTTGTACTTACTTACTATGAACAATTTTTTTCTCTTATATAAGTTGGAAATCAATTTTCTCTTAAAGTATGACCTTTAAAAGAATGGACGATATGTTAAAATTTAGTTATGAAATA
Source organism: Hecatera dysodea (assembly GCA_905332915.2). Classification (NCBI taxonomy): domain Eukaryota; kingdom Metazoa; phylum Arthropoda; class Insecta; order Lepidoptera; family Noctuidae; genus Hecatera; species Hecatera dysodea. The sequence continues at coordinate 10,438,925 of HG995292.1, forward strand.
GTTAAAAATCTTATACTAATTCGATTTAATCTATGAGGTTGAGCCTAGCCAATAAAGCCAAAAATATTGGCCTCTCAGTTCAGATGTTTTAGTAAAATTCGACTTTCGTTGACTTCTTAACAATTAACTTTTGTGTCATTATTTATTTTTAACTAATTCACATAGGTATCTAAGTAAAACATGTTAAAGTTGCTTTAATGTATTTCTTCAGATAAATCCATGTTTTGCAGATTTCTCAGTACAGACAATAATGAAGTGAGGGCCCTAGATATACCGCCATAAATCTGTTATGTCGTATTCTACAGATTTGGGAATTTCTTAAAATATTTAATAAATTCCTAACTAAATTCTCAAATAAAAATTACTAACCCAGAGATAGTACCTACTTGCTGAGATTTAGGCTATGCCACTTTATGCACGCGTCAGGATTGAGGGCCCTAGTTATTTAATCATAAGTTTTAATTCACGTTTAAGAAATTCATGGCCCTTTGCTTTCGTTTTTACAATTTTTAACTAATTTCCCTATAAGTCTCATTTCGTTTCGCAAGGGTTCATAAAATGGGCCCTCAATCCAGATGCACATAGCGAAGGCGGCGCGCGATCGGGCCTGCGTTATGTGGTTGTCCAGAGTAACCCCCAGGTCTTTGGCTCGGCTTGCCATATCAAGATGCTTGCAATTTGCCTGCAACCTTTATTCTCTTTTTGGTGACGAATCTGCTGAAGATGCTTGCAATTTGGAGAATGCGAGCGATAGAGTCAGCGCCTCGCAAGATAGCACGAGACGGTCTGGCTCGCCGAGTTTTATAGCTTATAAAAGCCATTGTAAGAACAAGACGCCTGTCATCGACCAACGCTGGAAGCCAGCGCTTAGGTGCTCGACGATACGGGGGACTTGTTGGATGCACGAGTGTTCGGATCGAAAACCGAATTGCTCGTCGGGGATTACACTCTTTGATTCAGCATAATCGCCGCCTGTAGGTAAATAAGCCTCTCATAGATTTTACCGAGAACGTTGAGTAGATTGATGGGACGATAGGTACCTAATCTTGCCTGGTTTGGGGATAGGTACCTATAACGGTGGCTTGTTTCCGTGCTTGGGGGAACATGTTGCTTAGACCGTCTAAAAAGTGGGCGGGGAAGAGTTTGAACATCTTGTTGGTGATACCAACGGAACCTGGGGCTCTCCTAGGCGAAAGCGTTTTGATGATACGCTGCACCTAGTCTGAAATGACAGGGTCGTCAGGGTAAGATAACCAGGATCTTAGACTAGTGGGAGGGAAACTCTATGTTGGACTTCAGCATCCATCATATCGAGGTAAGCTTAGTCTACTAGTTGAGATATTCCCGAGAACATTGGTAGGTACTCCAGACTGTCGGTTAGACATTCCGCGAGAGGGGGCATTATGGCCTATTCTTTGGATCATAACTTCCTCTGAAGGTGTCAAGAGGCAAGGTAGGTGGGCTCGAATTTGCTTAGCGTCTTTCTACAGCGCGTTTCGCTCGCTCTTGCATTCTATACGTTCTTTAGCTTTCCTGCATCAGTTACAAAGTTTCTTGAATATGAATAATGAGAAAAAGCACATACATTTCATTATTTTCCTATTTTATTCCTTGTCTGTGCAGAGCCATCCGGGCCCTTATAGCGTAGTCCAACCCTGGTTCAAACGGTAACGATATAACTACAATTTTGAACTTTTGGGGAAACATTATCTACGTTTGTAGAGCTGTATCTAACCAATGCAGTACAATGCTGCAATGCAATGCTGTACCTATTCAGTCTACATATTATTGCTAAACTATAGCAAGTTTTTTCTAGTTCAAAAATGTATACGCATTGCCTTTTCCCGTAAAGTGTATCATCTAGACGAATTAAGCCAGTCTAAAAAAAATCGAAGTCTCTCTGAGCACCACAAAGCACAATTTTCGACTCTGCAAATTTGGTTTCACATTCCAATAAATCAGATCTGAGCCGGCTAAACTGGGTTATTCAATCAGCTATATTAACCAATTTACTGTTTTTTGCTTTGGAGTTCTTTTGTGTTTATTTTTATATTTGCTAGTCACACTAGTACCATGAGCTTATTTTGAAGTTTACCTCTGATGGTAATACTTGGTTCTATAACTAGTATACTTGGTGAATCGTCCTCACATAATATGTGAAGTATTTTTTGTATACCAAATATTGTAAAACATTTGAAAAGAGTAACTATGGAGTTTCTTGTCCATTCTTCTCCATAAGAATCTACCTTTGCGAATGGACGCTTGAGTCACTTAATTATGATAACTTTTAATGATGACATTCAAAAGTACCGTTTAATGACCTAATTGAAATAAAAGTTTTGACTTTGACTGGGCAGCCCCCAAGACAAACCGCAAGACATTTCTCCCAATAATGGGTAGGACCACAATACAGGGTTACAAGATGTTTGGTTTTGTCCATTCATGTCAGTTTTATGGTCCGGATTCTGGATTAATTACTATTCAGTTTTTTCATCAACAACTGAAATGCTGTATATTCAACAACAAAAATAAATAATACTACTTCTTATTGCACAATCATCAATTACCTAGCTATTTACAGCTACTTCTTCAGTCCTTAATTCATAATTTGCAAATAAATGAGTACCTAACACTGTTTATATATGTAATTATGATTTTTATTGTTCATATTCTAGGTTGGAGGAAGCTTCCATATAGCTCCAGGAAAGAGTTTTACAATTAATCATGTACATGTCCATGATGTACAGCCATACTCTTCATCAGTATTTAATACTACCCATTTTATTAAACATTTATCTTTTGGGAAGGACATTGAAGGCACTAACACTGCACCTTTAGATGGAATCAATGGTGTGGCAAAGGAAGGTAAGGGATAGTTATAAATTCAGAGACTAATAAAGTATAAGTGGATATCTAAATAAAGTATAAGTGGATATACGGACAAGCTATCCATCAAACCACTCATGTCACCACACATATACACACAACAAGCTACAATTTCTAATGCAATCATTGAATGAGTTGTTATCAAAATCTGTCTGTAATTGAACATGCAAAAGAAGGTGGCAATGAAAAAATAAAGAAGTTTTTAATAACAATATTTAATAACAAACTGTTAATGAATCATAATATTATCACTACCTATTTAAAAAGAATAGACAGGTGCAAACTCAGCACTATTTTAAATTACTGTATGTACAAAATTAATATTTGACCACCCTAACATTAACAACGGATTCCGGTACCGATGGCCATAAAGGTTCCGAAAGTTCCCCCACCTTGAAGCATGACTTTTCCAACGGAATGTACTAATTCTCTTCCTCTTGCTCCATATCTGCAATGGACAATAAATTATGTAAAGGATGATTATGTGAAGGATGACCGAAAAAAGGAAAACAATGTAAAATGACAGTTCTTACTAACCTCAAAGCTGTAAAACCACCGAATAGGCCGCCGCTAGCCATTCCGACACAAAATCCGATCATGAAGCCCATTTTCATTTTGTCAAAACAAGATGGTCCTTGACTCTGATAGACTCCGCCTGGCACCGGCATCTTTATTCTGTCTTTTTTCCAGTAGAATTAAGTAATGTTAGAATTTTATAAGCATCAATTTCAAGCTCTTATAAAAAACGTCGGAATTCAATCTATGGCACAGACAGTTTTTTTTTTTCTTGACGTTATTGCATTGTTGCCATATATGCGATTTATATTGAAGTTTGAACTCGATCCGTCTGAAAATGTTTGGAAAGTCACGATGCTTCGTGCTTCAAGAATACATTATATTATGTAAAAAATGTATTGAAAAAATAACTTAGTAAACAGATTCTTGCGAAATGAGAGCAGAATTCTAAATGTCGCAAATATTAGGATCCGACACATTACTTTGCGGCTTGAAGCAAAACGTGGCCGATTTTATGCATTACGGCAGATCAACACTTACAGCGATAAATGTTTACACAGTTTGGTGCTTCCACATGTATTATTACAGTTTCTACGATAGGGCGAAAATGAAAAAGTTTGAACATCGAAAAAACCACAGACATATAAAGAGTAGCAGACCAAACATTAGCTAAGATTTGTGAAGTCATTACACACACATTGAAAAAATTGTCTAAACAGGGCCGGACTAAGGCCGATATTAGTATTATAAGACGTTATAGGTACCTACATGTTTTCAAACTTTTATCATTTGCAATATACGTTGGTAAGCATTCTCTGTGACCTGTACCTAACAGTCACAAATTTCAATAGTGTTGCGGTGTCACACTAACACAGGAGACTGACATTTTAATGCAACCACAGAGAACTTGGAAACCTCGGATATCACGCATGCATGTCCATAATAATATACCGCCATAGAATCCCGCAAAATGACACGAACCGGTTCGACCATTGTTTATTACACCTACTAAATGACAATGGAAATTAAGGGGTTAAAAAATATAAACATTCAATCAAAAATATTTTATTGCACATAAGCCTACATGGGCATACAAAAAATAAATAAAAAGATGGAGCAGATATTCAATTCAATTCAAAGCATTTATTTCAAGTAAACCCTTTACAGGCACTTTTGAATTGTCAAGTCGAAAGAGGTGAAGCTATCTGCATTTTCCAAAGCGTAGATCTCTATGGAGAAGAACGTGCAAGAAACTCCACGGACACTCTTTTAAATCATGTTCTGTATTACATAACCTTTCTTTAAACGTTCATTTTTTGGAAACCTGGAATTAAAATATTTCTATTATTATTATTTACAGTACCAAAATATCACAGATATAAAAGCTTATAATATGTGTATAACCTATGCCTATTTCATATGAATATTGTATTGTGTTCAATTGATACATTGGAGGCGTTACATACTTATTATGCCAAGTTACTATTATAAAAAAATAAGTCTGTTGGAATATTCAACTTTGTAGTAATTATATATCTTAATTTCGCCACATATGCACCTACAATAAATGCATTTACCCAATATATATATATAAATATATATTTTACATGATTTAACATTTCGTAATACTAAATCCGTCCCCGGTTAATTCTACAAGTACTTGAGCTGTCATTAATTGTAAATATAAGACAATTTTGTTTGTTTATTAGTTATGTTCGATTTATTTTAAGCAAGCGTACGGGCAAATTGCATGACGATAATTAAGCTACGATAAAAACGATTAAACCTCATCGAAACACTTGATTAATTTTGAAAAAATCGGCAAATTGCTTCAGTTTACAACAACGTAAATACAAACTTACCGATGAAAGGTTAATCCAGTTATTTTGTTCGAGCTATCACTGTTACACCGGTACGCACTGCACTTCACCATTTTATTTTAATTTTTTCGAGTCTTTAGTGGTCCAAACAATTAATATTTTTTCACATAAAGTGATTGACATTATAGAGTGTTGTTGTAGGTTAGAAGCTTATCAATATGGCGGCGCAGAAAAACAAGCTTCATGTCAAAATTTGTCTATGTGTGGGGCAATGCGGCTACAGGTAACAGAAAGAGACACCATTATTAAGTTTTTGCTTGATAGAACAAGGATAAGGAATAATGGATATCCATAAAGTAAAACTAGGAATTAATGTTTGGTCTGCTACTCTTTAAATGTCTGTGGAAAAAACACATTTCAATGGGGACTCGTTTAATTTTTGAATTTATTATCACCTTTTACTGAGGCCATAGCAATACATATTCTGTGAAAATATCATCTCGTGCAGGGTTTGGCTATCTGTTCTTGACAAATCGCCTGATAATAAGAGCACAAACCCAAAAATGCTCTGACTGCTCTGGGCGGAGCGGAGTGTCAGACTTTCTGACTAAACCCATCCGTGTTCCGCCTGAAGCTCTTTGCGTTTCAGAGCCTCTTTTGAACAAATTCCGCAACCCTAGCCGGCACTGGCCTTATTGGACCCCGACTACTACGCTAACGTGTCTTTGAGACGCGCGTGAAACACAGCGCTGTCGCTGTCGACCCGGGCCTGGTTGTTACGGATTTAGAGCCACCCAAAGCTCGTCCGTGGGCGGACGGGTCCACGCCAACGGTACTCCTGACGCCAGGGGCTTCTTCTGTTTCGGCGGCTGAGGAGTGAGGTTTGCCTCTCCTTCACGCTGTCCACCTCCTCCTCTGTTAGCATTACTGCTTCGCAGGAAGTTACTGCCTCCCATGAACAATCTAAATTGTAGGTGGTCTCGCAGTTCAACCTAGTAGGGTAGGAGTTATAGCATGGTACATAGCGGCATACGTTACAACTAGTGTCGAGTAGCCGAACTAATAGAGCCAAGAACCTTCTAGACTTCTGTGCTAGAAGTATTCTCGGCACTTGGGTCAGTTGCGAATTGTATTTACGCGAAAATTCTCAAAGGATCTGGAACTGACAATCGCCATCCGCGACCGAGTCACAGAGAAGAGAGAGTCGTAGAGAAACCAGTACTCTGCTCAAACCTCGACCGCCGTCCTTCCACCCTCGCCACCGAGGCCCATCGCGACTTCCCCGTCAATGTCCGTCCCAGCTTGCTCGACCCAACCCGTACCGTCTTAAATTCAATCTTAAATAATAATGTTTGTTAGATCCCGCCCGTTTTCCCGCAACAGGGGTTGCCTTTAGCGTGTAGTTGCTTAGTTTGTAAGTTCTTTAAAAGCCCTGGCTGAAGGCTTGAAGCCTCCAATTTATATTAAAGCCACCACAGGCCACTCTGGTTAAGCAGTTGATAATCTCCTAGTAGAACGGGAAAAAGCGACCGAGTCATAGGGATGGCGATTCTTTCCGAACAGAATCGATTTTTAAATAGATCCAAATCGTAAGCTGATGTAGGTACCGATTCACAAAAAAATCGAGGTTTAAAACATCTTTTTTTTTTAAGTTGGCTTTTATAATGTAAATATAAATCTATTTTATAAGAAACAAGAAAGACTACATAATAAATCACCTCATATCAGTAAAATTAGTTTTTATTTAATTCATATCAAAGTCAAATCTTATCAGGTATGAAAAAAGACATTTTTTTCAAAATGTATTAAAAAAAACCAGTAATTAAACAAACATACAGCCATCTCTTGAGTTATTGAGTTAATCGGCAACTCCGTAATGTTACAGACACATTCAACTAATTGTAAATAATAGGGTAGTTAACTAAAAAAAAATATTTTTTCCGTCGGATAGATTTCCAAAAAATATTGGACACGTATTTTTTCTTTTTTCACGTGTACAAAAAATGAAGACGATACAATGCGTTGAAAACTCGTGTGACGTCACTACTCGCTACAATTTTTAGCGAGCCGTTACGTCACAAGCCCCCACTCCTGATCTTTGATGCTTTGTATCTTCGTCAGTTTTTATAGATTTGATAAAGGAAAAAATACGGGTCCTATATTTTTCTATAATCTAACTGACGGACTAAACATAATCATATATTTTTTACTTAGGAAACATCCCAATTGTATGGTTTTTACCAATACAAAAAAAAAATCGAAAGTTGATTTTCAAGGGTGAAACATCGATTCACTGGATCAATTCAGTACTACATAATTATTGATTTAAAAAGTCGATCTTTTGGGCCTGACAAATCGATTCTTCGATTAATCGATCTCAGATCGCCATCCCTACCGAGTCACTGACTGACATAGTGATCTATCAACGCACAGCCCAAACCACTGAACGGATCGGGCTGAAATTTGGCATGCAGGTAGATGTTATGACGTAGGCATCCGCTAATTTTGATTAATTTTACCCCCAAGGGGATAAAATAGGGGATGAAAGTTTGTATGAAACTTTGTCAATTTTAAACTGATCGGGTTGAGTTTCAAAATCGGAGGTAAAGTAACTATTCCACGCGGACGAAGTCGCGGGCGGAAGCTAGTTTGTAATACAACGGTTAACTTCGAGAGCGGTCTTCTATTCAACTTCTAATAAAGTGATCAGTTGTGCAATAGGGTATTTTACTGTAAAAATCTAATTAGTCCGTCTGATAGATTTACAAAAAATATTGGACACGTATTTTTAACTCACGTGACGTCACGTCGCTGGTAAAAATTGTAGCAACGTAGTGACGTCACGCGAGTTTTCAACGCACTGTATCGTCTTCATTTTTTATTTACGTGAAAAAAGAAATAAAATACGTGTCCAATATTTTTTGTAAATCTATCGGACGGACTAATTAGATTTTTACAGTAAAATACCCTATTGTGTTTTATAATCACCCGTTTTATTTGTCACGAATCCCCAGTTTGTAACAGTATTTTGGTTGTATGCAAAGTTTTTGTTGATAAATATCTAACTCAAACACATTTGTCGTAAGTGGGTGAACTATAAACCTATGCCTACCCCATCAGGGATATACGGGTGATGCTGTTTTATGTTAACAGCGTTCCTCAAACACTGAAAGGAAAGTTTTCATACTTTTCTCTTGCCATTCTATAGTATCTTCCCTTACCATTTAAGTTTATAAGAATTTTCATACTAACTTTTTGCATATAGTAATAATAATAACTAAGAAGCGATATCCGACACTTGCAAATTTAAATCCAATTAAAGCAGATTTTCAGCCCACCGTGCGACTTATTCTTCAATTCAAAAAATTGTATTAGAAAATGTTATATATTCTTGGCTTTTTCTTTAAGTTGAAACATAACTGACAAATAATGGTAAAAATCATTGGTTGGTGAAAAATGACGAATTGCAATATTGAGTGGCAAAGAACTTAACATTACTTTTTAACCGACTTCTAAAAAAGGAGGAGGTTCTCAATTCGGATGTTTTTTTTTTTTTTATTGTTTGTTCGCGCATAACTCCGTCGCTTGTGAACCGATTTGAAAAATTCTTTTTTTGTTGGAAAGGGTATACTTCCCAAATGGTCCCATGAAAATTTTATCGAAATCAACCAAGCGGTTTTCGAAAAATCTAAAAAAAATATCTACATTGTCTACATTGACGACCTCTTAGTATACTCTGCAAAGGAGCAGTGCTTTTTTTACACCAATGTGATTGGTTCGTTTAGGTGGGGGAGGGGAGGGGGTGTAAGTACCACTAAAAAGTGAAAAATAAAAACTTTTTAACAAAAAAATACAACCGACTTTTACACAAAAAATCAAAAAAGTGCAAAATAACTTTAATTTCGGAAGTCTGTGTTCAAAAAACGAAAAAGCAACCACAAACACCGAGTTCCGAAATTAAAGTTATTTTGCACTTTTTTGATTTTTTGTGTAAAAGTCGGTTGTATTTTTTTGTTAAAAAGTTTTTTATTTAAACAGCTCGATAATGCTGTTCATAAGTAAATACTTTTAATTTTATTTAAGTAACTTTATTTATCAACAGGCAGCCGCCATAATCATGTTAATTTCTTTAAAGGTGCTGTTATGTTTCAATACTATTTAAAGATAGTCCCAACCATGTACGTCAAGTTAGACAGGACTGTGTTACACACAAACCAGTTTTCAGTAACAAGACATCAGAAATCAGTTTCCAATATTAATGCAGAATCTGGGATGCCTGGAGCGTTTTTCAGTTACGAACTATCACCTCTTATGGTCAAGTACACGGAAAAAGAAAGGTAAAATAAAATATTATGTATTTTAATTACAAGCTTGATAAGGTAGTAAATGAATTGATATTATAGCAATTATAATTGTTTATTTTCTAGGTCCGTCGGCCATTTTGCTACAAACATCTGTGCTATAATTGGAGGAGTTTTCACAGTTGCTGGAATCCTTGATGCTCTTTTGTATCATTCGTTAAACGCCTTCCAAAATAAAATGGTATTAGGTAAAGCTGGTTAAACTATAAGGTCTTTAAAAATATGTTATAGTCATTAACAGTGCATTTTGCTATATTTCTACAGAACTCTGCATCTGTATCTCTTGTCAGAGAATTTATTGGAACATAATTTTCTTTCTTTGGATTATACTGTGAGCGCCCCAGCTTTTCTAAAAATAAATGCCGTTGTTTTATTCTAAATTTCCTACACATTAATACTTCTAGGTTTTTCAGAATAGTTTGGTGTGAAATTTTCATTACATTGTGAATGAAATTAAATCTTTCCAGCAGGGTTCTCTGATCTGTAATGTACAAAAGTGCTTATCATTATTTATTTAATTTTATTCGGTTTATATTGATTAAATTTAAGAAGGAGCAATAATGATCAATTAAAACTACAAAATAATAATAATGAATTCAGGCCAAGTGTGAGTCAGATCCAGAAAGGGTTCCAAAAATAAATCTGTTTCTTGTAAGTGACCATTTATATTTTATTTATTGTCATAGTGGTTGTAGAAATACACACTTAACATTTCAATTGACTAATTAGGGTTCATGAGATGCACCCACTGGCATAAAGATGGAACCTGAATCTTAGTTCAGAAAATGGTGAAAAATCACCAGAATTACAATTTTATTTAGCAGATGAATTATGTAATAATAATGACTTACTTACTCAACATTAAGAGTTTTGGTTTGTTTAACACAATTTCTTTCATCTCTATGTCTTGAAAGCCCATCTCTTCTTTTATTACAAACAAGTTACATTTCACAGCGTGTAAATTATATGTGATTAATTTAGGTTGCTTAACAGCCAAATCTCTAACTTCTTGACCACATAAGGTCAAGCTTTTTTGAAAAAAGCCTAGCCTCTCATCAATCCGTATTGTGCTGAAAGTGAAAAGTTCATGTTAACAATGTTTAAATAAGACCTCCAATACCAATGCTTGTTCTGAGGCAGCCTAGGCGCATTTATTTCATTAAAAATATGCTTAGTAGTTGCAAACATTTCAGAGAGTTTAATGAAGATAGATTGTTGCTGTGTATTTTAGCATCATTCATGAAAACTTCTCGGGTTAAACCACTAAGCAGCTATATAACACTTTCAGTGGCCAAAACTCGGCCCAAGACTTTTTTCAACTCATGTGCCAAGTTCTGGGCACTGAAAGTGTTAAAATGATGCATTGTGTTATTTTTTGTAATACTTTTTTACTTAGAATTTTATGCTTCTACAAGGAATAGAAAATTACTTGTTCAGTACCGAATAAATAGAAGTATAAAATCATTAAAACAACAACTTACCTGAACATCAACCAGAATGGGTTTTTTGTAATAATTCTCTTAATTTGATTATCTTTAAAGCCTTTTGAGTACAAATAGTTAACTCTTACTTGAAGGTCTTCTAATGGTTCACACAAAATCATTGGGTTCTTTGTTAGGAAACTACCAATTTCTTCCATTTCAACAAAGTCATTTAAATATATTATATGGCTTTTCATGTCTTTGTCAAAATCTAATTTTAAAATCTTATCAACAATAAAGGTCTTTTTTTCGATTTTACTTAAATTTACGTTAAGGTTCACTAAATTCTTCAATGTTTCAGATTGGTTAACATATGCTGCTAAATTAAAAGTGTTTGAAAAGTAAGGGGTAATAAGGGACAAGTCTTCGGACACAGGGCTCAATGCATTCGCGCAGAAATCTTCATTCCTAACCAAACTACTACTCGTTGCGCACTGCAAATAACCACAAAATTGCTTTGTGAATTCCCTATTTCGAAAGCTTTTATAAAATTTATAAAAAACCGAGGACAGTGCCATTACTGTATAAACTAATTGGTTTTAGTGGGCATAAAACAAGTTATCACTTTTCAAGTATCTACACTACAAGAACAATTTTTTTTTTTTTTTTTATAATTTAATGACCTGGTAACAAAGACCTTTAGGTCAAGTCTTTATTTGTTGCACTGATTTGCACTTCTTCACTTGCAGCTTTGCAGTACTTTGGTTGGAATTTGCACTTTATTTTAAATGGATTTTATAATATTTTTGATATATTTGTATATGGGTTTGTAGCTGTTTTTGTCTTTTAATAACTGTTCAAGTGGCGGCGGGCGGGATTCAAAATCACATTTAACTTTCACTTCACTTAATTCAATAGCTAACACTAGTCTGTCAAGTAAGAAATTCTGACATGAGAAAATGAGATGTTCTACAGTTCCTTCAGTATTTTCACAAAACGGACATATATTGTTTGAAATAATATTCAATCTTGCAAGGTGTGACGGTGCAGTATTATGGCCAAAGCGCAGCCTGTTTATCGTGGTGATAAAATCTCGGCTTGCATCCTCCTTCAGTTTATCGTACCAAGGTTTAATAGGTAATCTTTCTTGAATGCTTCCATACCACTTTCCTTTCGTATCTTGATCTTTTTTCCATATTTCATACCACAACTCATAAATGTTTTGATTAATGCTTTGTAAGAAATCAGTCATAGGGATGTCCATTGTATTTTTAACATCAACAGAATTATAACCCTCATATGCGGCTTTATCAGCCATTTCATTGCCAGTGATACCACTGTGAGAGGGTACCCACAGGAAGGCAATTTGTATATGTTCAAGATGATATTGGTAAATTATTTGTTTAATGAAATAAAGAATAAAGTTAGACTTAAATGTTACTGTAAGGCTACTTAAGGCCTTTATCATGCTTAAAGAATCAGAAACAATTAAAAAGTATTTACAGTTACTTATTTCACGTATACATAGTAATGCCTGATACACCGCATATGCCTCCGCTGTAAATATAGAACAAGATTTATGCAGAACAAAGCTTTGAGAGAATTTTCTGTGTGGATCATACAATGCTGCATGAACATAATCACTACTCTTGCTACCACTACAAGAACAACAGCCGAACAGCGACATTAGGCATGGGCAAAAAATATCGATATATCGAAATATCGATATTTTTCCATACAATTATCGATATATATCGTCGATATTTTTAGTCGCGATATATCGATATTTAATTTTTAGTTTAGACTATCGAATTCGTATCAAATTCGATATTTTTTTTATGCAATTTTGGTTGCGTTTTTAATGTTATTACAATAAATTATCCTTGCATGCTCCTCGCGTATTGTTAACTTAAAAAATCTCGCCACAATCGTTATTAAATGCAATATAGCAATTTAAGACTACTGGTAGTGTAAACGAAAATACAAATTCTATTAAACTGTCAGTGTAAGACGAATATGACCTTGAATTAACACGCAACTAACAATTTTCGGTTTTTTTTTTTCAACAAATCAATCACAAAACTTAAAAATATATTTAGAATCGAGCATTAATAAAAAATACTATTTTCCTCTATTGTTTATTACGAAGTTTGATTGCTTTGGGAATATGTATGAATAATCATGCGAAAACTGACGATATATCGATATTTTTCACTCGATAATCATCGATAGTTTAAAAATATCGATATATTTTTTTCACTTGCCCATCCCTAAGCGACATAGAGTAAGATTTTTAATTCGTCACTGTCAGTAAAACGACATTTCCACAAAGACCTTACAATAATATGGACCAGAAATACCTACGAAATACGCGTGCATACCTACTATAAATCTGGCCCAAGAGATGGCGGCCATTGCTAGGGAAGCACATAAGTAATCAAAACCAAAAAGTATCGATATCGATACCAGAGTTACTAACATTTCTTATGGTACATTTAATTTTGTTACTATCAATACTATTAAACTTTGGATGATTAGATTACAAGGGGTGAGCAGCTACATTTTATGAGCGACTGACTGACTTCGAATTTTGTTTTTGCGAGTGACTTTAAGGACAACCGAGGTTTTTTGCGATTTCAGGTTCTGTTCTACATTTAAAGTTGTTCATAAAGATTACTCTGACCCTCAGTATCGCTATTTCAACTTTAAAGGTGTGCATGTGTAGAGTCGATGGAAAACTTAATATTTGTTACTTAGCAAAAAGGGGCCGCAACGGAGCGCTTTTGTAAGGGACCGCGCGGGCGATCGTTTTACGTAGGCTCGGCCTATAGAGTATAAATATTGTAGAAAGATACTAACACTGAGGTATTAAAAGGATTAAAACAACAAAGTAATATGAAAAATGTACCTTTATTCACTATAATATATCACGAGGTCAAAGTAAATGCCTAATGTTAGTGAGATATTATTTATTAGGCACTTTTGAAAGTCCCAACCATTACCAATTATTGTGAACTATCCATTGAAATCTGAGTTTAATTTTATAGAAACTAAAAGTGGCCTTCTAAATCACATTACGAACTAAATCATGTATAACAATTTTATTAACATATAACTACTTCTTAAATAACTTCTGGCAACTTGTGACCTATAATTACCGTTCATTCGTTCAAGTAGGAGAAGAAAAACCATAATTCTGACCGAAAAGACACATTTATTTAAATAAATGTAATGTAACTGTTATTATATCCGAAAACGTACCCCTTCGTTTGTTTCAGAAAAAAAAAACTTGACCATCGATATTATTCAATGTTAATTTATTAAAATAGTTTCTTAAGGATAGCTTTTCACAAGCCACTTTTGGCATAGTACTTCATTTTTAGGGAACCTGTGTAAATAAAAAACATGCAAATTTATTTCAGTTTGATGCAGTTAGTGGAACAAATCAGAGTGAACTAAATAACCACCACCTACTGCATGACGAATTGATATTGTCGTTTTAGTACTATCACTATTTTTATTTTTATTCTGTTAGTTTTATTTTCAAAATCGTCTCTTCAAGCCCTTCACCTCACCCTCAACAATATATAATACAAACTAAAAAAAATTAACTTTCTTATCGATAGCTTATTTAATAAAAGACATCACTATTTTGAATTGTCATTTCTATTGTAAACAAAACATGATATAAATTTAGCAAATAGAGGTAAATATCAGAAATAATTTGTATGTACATGTGGGAACTTTGATTCTATAAATAAAACAAGGATAGTTATACAAAAAAATAGCAGTATGACAAAGTTTTTCTTAAAATACGGCTACTAACCTGTGCATGTTTAATTAGGCTCGATTGGGGTTTTTCCTTGCACCACACTGAATTATTGCACTCGTAGGCATATTCAATTTGCTCCACTAGACACTCACAGCACAATACAATTTAGTTTGGAGCGTTTTTATCCCTAAAAATCGTAATTTAAACCCAATGTTGTTGTTCACTTGACAGCTGACGTACTTCAAAACCACGGGCCCAAACAATGGCGGATGGCACGCGAGATACGTACATTGACGGATATGTGAAAATGTTGTCAGGAAGAGATAAAACAAATAGTGTGACGTCTCTTTCTTCAAATGTGAAAACTCATTGGTTAAAAAGAGACAAAGTGTAGTTTCTTATTTCTGTATCGATTTAATAGATATTTGTATAAGCAAATAAGATATAGAACATTACGGCATCTCTATATATTCTATACTCTAAGCATTTCCAGTGTTGCAGGTTTTTAGTCCCAAATAAATAGTGATGTGGTAAAATCGAGTTTTTACAATTGAAAGTTAGTCGAGATTACATTTTTTTATTCAATATCAAATAGCCTTTATATAAATAAAAATATGTAATTTACGGTAATTAAACAGAAGACATACATGGTAGGTAATTAAATATAACATAAGATACTGTTACATTCGTTTTTGGTTAATGGATCATCACTTGTCACGCTATGAACGCCGTTTTGTTTTTCATTCTGCTCCCGAATTCCGACGGTGTCAGAAGTGTTTAGTGTCCTTTGCAATTTCTTGTTTATTTCTTACATGTTATTTTTTTGTTGAGTTTTGTTACGTTGGTGTTTGAGAGGGATCCCCAACCGTCCACCTCTAAAGAGGGATGTCTCCCTCCAAAATGCGGTGCTGGTATTACATAACGCACTGTACAATTCAAGAAAAGTCGAGCGTATCTCCACTTCAAACTGGCGGAAGGCTGATATTATTCAGTGGTTGGATGAAAAACAAATTCAATATCAACTTACAATGATAAAGGCTCAATTAATAGAAATAGTAAAATTACAAAAATCGAATTACGAACGCTATGCTGTGGAAGAGTTGCCCGCTGAATACGGTGTCACAATCCTGCGTCTACCCCCTTATCACTGTGAGCTCAACCCAATAGAGTTAGGACTCTAGCAAAGGGTTACGTCGCCAGGAAAAACAAAACTTAAAATAAAAGACGTAAAAAAAAATATTTGAAGAAGGCCTGAAGAAAGTGTGGCCTGAAAATTGGAGACAGTGCATTATGCACTGTCTCCAATTTTCAGATTTCTCCAATTCTCCATGCCATAAGAGTCGAAGAAAAAATGTATCAACTCGACCACACATTGATGAATATGTGGATTCATTCGTTATAAATGTAACTCATTCCGATTCTGAATATACCGATTCAGAATCGGAGTCGGATTATCATCGAATATAAAATTGACGATTTTCTTTATATTATTTCGAGATTTCAATAAATTGGTATTATTATAAAGATAAACGTATTATTGATGGATGATGACGGCTCCGCTCGGCCAGGGAGAAAAAGAAGGCGGGCAAGGCAGTCAGGGCGGCCAAAAGGAAGGCAAGAAGACGGCGGCAGAAGGAGCGACGAGTCGCCAATATGCTCCGCGCTCCGAAGACCGCTGCTGTTGTGGTAACGCTACAGCCGGACGCGGTCAAGAGGGGCGTGTCGTACGGCGACGCTCGCTAAGGCGAAGGAGGCGGTGGACCTCCGGGAGCTCGGCATCGTCGGGGGCCTCCGTCTATAGGTCACCATGACTGGTGCCCGAATGCTAGAAATCCCCGGGGCAGCTAGTGGCTCGACCGCAGACGCTCTAGCCGAAAGTCTCAGGGCGTCCTTGAATGCGGACGATGCCCGGGTGTCAGGCCCACCAAGTGCATTGACATGCGCATCTTGGGCCTGAACGACTCCGTCACGCAGGAGGTCGTGGCCGCCGTGGTTAGGACGGGAGGGTGCTCTCCCGAGCAAATCATGGTAGTCACCTGTTGGATACGGGACATGAGTAAAACAACGGCTGCTGTAAACGCACTGACGCTTTATTTCCAATACGCGAGCGCGGACCCGCGGCGGGGGCGCGGGGTCCCGGAGCTGCGCGTCGCCGTGTGCGCAGTAGCCGGCGCTGGCGCGGCGCGCATCTCTATTGGCTTATACCTAACATCTCCCCAACACATTTTGAAGTTACAATAATAATAATAAATGTAAACAATATCAATTAAGGAAATAATAATAACAGGAAATTATAATACTGAAGTACCTACTTAAAACTATACAGTATACTATAGAGTACCTATGCATAGGTAATTATTAAAATTAGGTTAATACTACCTCGTAACACCACGAGTCCGTAAATAACAATTAGTTACAACATTATGCAATCAACTGGTCACTTGCCTAGCGCAAGGCTTCTGTAGTCCACTTTTGGAAGCTGGCGCAACGCTCTATCGGAACGGACAGGCCCGGACGGCAGAGTAGACGCGGCCGGCGTGGCCGGCACCGCAGGAGACGTACTTGCACCCTGCCCCCCCCTCCCGCGGCGGCGGCGTCAGCTTGAAACGCGGGTTGGGGGCACGGTGATGCCGCTGATGATATGTCATCGTCACCATCATCGTCTACTTCGCTAGTATCCCAACTATGTTGTACATTGGGGTTACCCTTAAATAACACAATCTGATTTTTATGTTTTTTCACTACACTCCCTGTTAAATGATCGTTAATTAAATAAACAACTCTGCCAATTTTGTTTATTATTGTTCCTCTGCACCACGTGAACTTCTCTTTATTACAAAATTTTTTGTATAATATTTCGTTTCCGTTTTTAAAAACTTGTGTATTTTTGCCGCCATTGTATTTACACTGCAAACACTGTTTTGATTTTACTGTGCTGTCCAGTGACACGTTTGAGGGTGACGACAGCGGTTTTGGCGACAATAGATCCAACCTTGATCTTAGTTTATGTCCGAACACTAATTGAGCAGGAGAGAACCCTGTAACTGAATGTAAGTACCGAGTTCCGGTAGTCAAATAAATATTTTAACAGTTTGATACTAGTGTCTTTTTGGCTGTTACTAGATAAAATACACGACTTTATACCTTTTTTTGCGATCTTTACATAGCTTTCGGCCTGGCCGTTGCTCGCAGGATTGTAGGGCGGTGATGTCACGTGCTCAATCCCGTTAATTCTACAGAACCGTTTAAAATCTTGTGACGTGAAAGCTGTCCCGTTATCGCTTACAATCGTATTAGGTAACCCGAACCTTGAAATAAACTCGTACAGTTTCTCTACTGTAGCTGATGAGGTCGTCGAACCACACATCTCGTAAACTTCCACCCATTTCGTGTGTGCATCTACTATAATTAGATAATGTCTATTATCTAACGGACCCAAGAAATCTATATGTAATCGGTAGAATGGTTGGGGGGGGTATGGCCAGGGCGCAAGCGGGGCGCGTGGAGGTGTAGGTCGTAAATGTATGCAAACACTGCAAGAGTTAATCATCGTTTCTATTTCTTTATCAATACCTGGAAACCAGAACCGGGAACGAGCTTCGGCTTTTGTTTTGACAATACCCAGGTGGGAAGTATGGAGTTCATTTAATATTTTCGTTTTTAGAGTTTCCGGTAAAACCAATTTATGCCCTCTCATAACACAGCCGTCTTCATATGATAATTGATTCCTGCATGCGTGGAACGGTTTTAAATTCAAATCAGACACGCTTCTAGGCCAACCCTTAAAAATAAAATCAATTACCTTAACCAAATTCGCATCGCGGCTAGTTTGCTTGCGCAGTTCGTCCCGCGTAACTGGCATGTGTCCGTCTATCACGAAGTGAACATAGGACGCGCGGTCTATCGGGGAGGCGGCGGCGGCAGCGTGCTGAGCACTGTCCTCGGCCATTGACCGCGACCGCTTATTATCCGCTTCGTCGGGAAGACTTGCGCGGGACAAATAATCCGCACTGTTATTTTCGCTACGAACGTACTCAATTGTATAATTATACGCGCTAAGGAACAACGCGTATCTCTGTAATCGGTTTGCCGAAACCTCCGGAATACCTTTGTGCGGCCCAAAAATTGAAATTAAAGGCTTGTGATCGGTGCGAAGAATGAACGGGTCTGACTTACCATATAGATACTGATGGAATCTTCGAACTCCAAAAACAATAGCCGTTGCCTCTTTCTGTATCTGAGAATAACGTTTTTCAGCTGCATTTAGAGTGCGGGACGCAAAAGAAATAGGACGCTCGCATCCTTCCTTATCAATTTGCGATAATATCGCACCTAATCCATTAGGTGAAGCGTCTACGGTGAGGATTAACTTTGCATTTGAGTCAAAATGCGCTAACACCTGATCCGACGTTAAATGTTTTTTTATTTTGACGAACGCACTTTGATGTTCGTCGCACCAATGCCATTTAACACCCTTTCTTAAGAGGTCGTATAAGGGACTTAAAATTTCAGATGCGTTAGGTACAAAATTGCGGTAATAATTTACTAATCCTAAAAACGACTGAAGTTTGCCTACCTACATCTGTGGGTACTGGGGATTTCTCAATTGCTATTACCTTATCCGTCGATTTTTTTAAGCCGTCTTTGTTTATTACGTAACCTAAATAATTGATTTCATCCTTAAAAAATTCACACTTCTCTTTTTGTAAAGTTAGTCCTGCATCTTGCAGCCTCTGTAGCACTTCCGTTAGTCGTTGAAGATGTAAACCTGGTCCATCAGCTGTGATAAGAACGTCATCTAATAGGCATAACACACCGTCAATACCAGACAACACGTTTTCCATAGCGCGCTGAAAAATAGACGGTGCGCTGGTTAAACCAAAAACCATACGTGTATACTGAAACAATCCGCGGTGAGTATTTATGCATGTAATTTTTTGTGACTCTTCGTCTAAAACAAATTGATTATAGGCCATGGATAGATCTAACTTTGAGAACTGTTGACCCCCATGCAATTTTGAAAACAGCTCGTGGACTGTAGGCAGCGGATATTGTTCGACAACTAATTGTTTATTAATGGTTGCCGAATAGTCTGCACATAGCCTAACACTTCCATTGCGTTTTAGTACTGGCACTACGGGTGATGCATACTCCGAGTGATCAACCTGTTTAAGAATCCCTAAATTAACAAGGCGAACTATCTCTTATCTACCTTGTCTCGCAATGCAAAAGCCATGGAACGTGCTTTGAAAAATATTGGCTTTGCGTCATTTTTTAACCGTAATTTGACCTCGAATTTATTAAATTTACCTAATTTATCTGAAAATACGTTGCTGAATCTTTTATGCAAGTCATCGATTGTTTTTGCTTCGTTATTTATGAAATTGCAAGGTGCTAATTTTAACTTAAATAAGGATAAAAAATCTCTTCCGAGTAATGGCGGGCCTTCGCTGCGTACCACGTAAGCGTCTAGCGTGTGTGTGCTCCGCCTAAATGTGACCGGCAGGCGAATCGTACCGAGACACCTAATACTACCACCCGTGTAGGTAAATAGCCTTTTCTTAGGAGGTAACAAGGGCAACCTGCTAAAACATTTGTTGTATAAACCCTCGGAAATTACAGTTACTGCAGATCCACTATCTATCTCAAATTTTATGCGTGAGCCATTTATGGACACGATTTCTGTCATGGGTTCTCCCCGCTCTGAAGTGATATTACAACATAAAATCTCACCATCGTCGTCCCCCTCACTCACGTCATTGGTCACAAGACACTTAACTTTGCACATTCTACGTAAGTGACCCTTTTTATTACACTTCCTACAAGTAAAGTTCGCGAATCGGCACTGAGACGATGCATGGTTTTTTCGACCGCACACGGAACACTTCTCCATAACCGGTTCTTTATCAGAACCCGCACTCTTGCCCTGCACCTTGAACACTGGATGTTCTTGCTGTGTGATCGACGCCGTCGTGGAAACGCCGCCGGCGGCGCCTGCCCGCGCGCACCAGACGCTCTGCGCCAACTCCACTGCCTTTGCCAGGGTCAAGGTATCTGTGTCTTTCGTGAACAGTTTGTCCCTCTCGGGACCTGCCAACATGCCCATCACAAACCGGTCTCGCAATGTCTCCTCAACGTTCGCGAACTTGCAATGTTTCGTGAGGCCACGCAGTCTCGCCGCCCACTGCGCATGCGTCTCACCCGTTTGCTGCGTTGCCGCGTAAAATGCGTACCGTTCCCCAAATCCACATTTTTTCGGAGAAAAGTGAGTGTCAAGGAGCTCGTAAATGTCTTCCACTGGCACCTCCTCCAACTGTTTCGGCAAAGCTAAGTCGGCTGCGAGCTGGTAGGTGCCGTCCGTGAGTGCGCTCAGTAGGATTGCTCGTCGTCTTGAACCCGTTACGTCGTTTTTTTTCAGAAATATCGTTTGCTACGAACCACTGCCGCAGGCGACTTTTGTACGCCTGCCATTTGTGCACTGTGTGGTCGAAATTACTCAATATACCGAAACTAAACTGAGCCATTTTGATATAGCGTGGGTCGCTCTCGTCGCCACTGTTGGATACGGGACATGAGTAAAACAACGGCTGCTGTAAACGCACTGACGCTTTATTTCCAATACGCGAGCGCGGACCCGCGGCGGGGGCGCGGGGTCCCGGAGCTGCGCGTCGCCGTGTGCGCAGTAGCCGGCGCTGGCGCGGCGCGCATCTCTATTGGCTTATACCTAACATCACCATACCTCCTGACTTGACGGGCATGCGCACCGTTGTGGTGAGCTGTCCCGTGACGGCGGCCAAAAAGATTTCGGAGAGCCGAAGGCTCCTGGTGGGCTGGGTGTCAGCGCAGGTGAAGCTACTGGAACCCAGACCTCTGAGGTGCTTCCGCTGCCAAGTGCCGCAGCGAGCTTTGCTTCCACCGTAGTCAGCCCGGTCACAAGGCTGGCTGCTGCAACGCCACGCCGCACTGCGTTGCAAGTGCGGCAGCTGGCAAGCCAACCGAGAACTGGGCTGGGGGCAAAGCCTGCCCTCCACCCACAAAAGCCAGGGGTAAGAAGCCCTCCTCCAGCGTCTCCGTGCCAACCGCCGCCTCTTTAGCCGCCGCTGCCACTGCTGCTGCTGCGACTACAGCACCAGAGCCTACACAGGGCGCCCGGGAGGAGGCCGAAATGTGTGCGGGAATCGTGCGGTCCATGGCCCTTTACGGGGCCCCGGTGTGGGCGCTGTCGCTAAAGCGACTGCCGGCGCGCCACCTGGTAGCGTCCTAGAGGGTCATGGCCATTCGGCTGGTCCGGAGAAACCGCACGGTCTCCGGCGAGGCGGCGAATATCCTTGCCTGATTGCTGCCGTGGGGTCTGGAGGCGAGAGCCCTCTTGCACGTTTACGCGTTGCGCGTGGAGGCGCTACATCGGGGCGAAACTCTGCTGCCGCGGCAAATTGCTGCGCAGCGGACGGAGCTCCGGCGGGATCTCACGGAGGTATCGAGACAGCGACTGTTGCAACCCAGCGCTGGGCACGCCACCATTGCGGCGATAAGTCCCCTCTTTGAGGAGTGGTTGTTGAGACGCCACGGCATCCTCACCTTCCGCCTGACGCAGGTGATGACCAGACACGGCTGTTTTGGGAGGTACCTGTTTCGGATCCAGCGGGAGTACACGTCCGGGTGTCAACACTGTGTGGATCGCCCGGTGGACACCGTGGAGCATACGGTGGAGGTCTGTCCTGCTTGGGCGGAGCAACGCCGTGTCCTCGTCCAGGCGATCGGCGGCGGCGACCTCTCGCATCCGGCCCTGATTCAATCCATGGTCCGGAGCGAGGAGGCATGGGAAGCGGTCGCCTCCTTCTGCGAAGCAATAAGCTAGCGAAGGAGGAGGCGGAACCCGTGCGAGAGAGGGGAACCGAGTGGGATGGCGAGCTATGGGTGGCTCGCCGTCCGATAGCAACCAGGCCCGAGTCGACGGCGCGTCGTGTTCCCCGCGCGTCTCAAAAAGCCATCAGCAACGAAGACAGGGCCCCATAGGCCCAGCGAAATCAGTCCTGTCACGGTCGCCAAATTGTATGAGTTGAGAAATTAAATTCAAAGAGACTGGTACTTTACAAAGAGTTTATTGAGAACACTAAAATTAAATTACGTTACGTCCGATCGCGAGTGCGCTTGATGGCGGAGTAGCGGGGCGTTAGCGGCGCGTCCTGCTCGCGCGATGTCATGGCTGCCGGCCGGCGTCCGCGATAGGGATGGGACACACGGCGTCAACATCCTCCCGCGCCTTGAAACCTCCCGTTTCAAGATTCATCTTCAAATAGTGGGCATATCCGATTCACGGCTCTGCGTACGATACCTTTGGCAGTTCTGATGTCGGCGACTCGACAAGCGCCATCGGAACCTGGGAAAACTGCTTCGATCCTTCCCAGAGGCCAATTCAATGGTGGGGTAGTCTCCTGCTTGATTAGAACTAGCTGACCAGGTGACAGGTTAGGGTGGCGCTTCTGCCACTTGGTGCGCTGCTGTAGCTCGCAGACGTACTCGTGGCTCCATCGACGCCAGAAATGCTGCCTGGCTTGCTCGATCTTGGCGTACCGCTGTAGGCTGCTGCTCTTGACTTCCAGTAGATCGGGCGCTGGCAGCGAAGTCATCGATCTTCCGATAAGGAAGTGCCCTGGAGTAAGAGGGGACAGATCGTGAGGGATGGTAGAGAGAGGGGAAAGGGGCCGTGAGTTCAGTATTGCTTCTATTTGTGAGAGCAGAGTAGTAAGCTCTTCAAAATTAAAATGGGAATCACCCAAGGCCCTTTTCAAATGGTACTTTACAGCTGCCTCATGCAGACCTCCAAAGTTTGGGGAATATGCAGGTAGAAATCTAAATTTTATGCCTTCTTCTGCAAAAGGCTCTGACATAGAGTTAGAGTTAGCTTTCAAAAATGTGCCCAACTCGCGACTGGCACCAACAAAGTTCGTGCCGTTATCGCACCATATTTCACGGGGTTTGCCCCTTCGACTTATAAAACGACGTAAAGCTAGAATAAAAGCTTCTGTGCTCAGACCACTCGCTAACTCCAAGTGTACAGCTTTAGTCTTGAAACACACATTATACACAAAAGTAACATTTGACTAGTTTAGCACCGCGACCTTTCCTATCGCTATATACAAATGGCCCAGCGAAATCAGTACCTGTCACTTCAAATGGATAGCCTGGAGTCAACCTGCCTGCTAGGGTTGCGGAAATCCTCGTACCTAATTTTCTCGCAAATCTCGATAATACAAAAAATAAACAACCATTTGACAGCAAAACTACCATGAACTCGTCGTCGCTTAAGATGGCTGCTACGGCATTTACCTATGAGGGCGACACTGAAAGTTTTTAGAACTGGCCACTTGCAAATGATATACCTAGTAAAAATGTAAGTTCAAATTTTGAAAATGGAACTCTTTGTCAATATTATTAAGTATACTACTCAAAACAAAATAAGGGCCACAAGGTATTGTCTGTACCATGAAAACAATAAAATGAAGCGATATATTGATGTAAAAGGACACAATTTTGAAAAGATATAATAAAACTAATAACTTGCTAGTTTGTTCAGTTTTTGATTTTCTAAGAACTTTCAGTGTCCTCGTACAACTGTCACTACGTCAAGATAAATTGTTGCCATAATTAGCAATCACTACACTCACAACAATCTACAGAGATTGTTGTGAGTGTAGTGATTAAGTAAGTAAGATAACAGTATCAAATGAGATTATCTCACTAGAAACAATGAGACTTAACGATATTTCAAGTTCTGAACAATATTTCACTCATATTTGTATAAGCAAATGTATATATAGAATAACGCAGCGTCTCCATGTTTTTCCTATCTCAGTGGTCTTCTACACCCTTAGTTGCCCTATGGAGCAGGACCAGCATGTTGACAAGCATTCTTATCCTGAATCTAGTGTCTTCTAATTTGCGATATGCTTGTTAACAAAGCGTGTTTTTAACAAGTTATATATGTCGCCGGGTATTTTTTTTTATCATTTACACACACAGTACTCCAACTTGCGTGTGTACTTTAGTTAAATATATAATTCGGTTAGTTGCCCGTTATCTAATAAAATGTTGTCTCTTACAAATTTAACTAAAAATATATCAATGTTTCCTTACACAAATAATGTTTTCATAAATTAATTTGCAAGGGGCTGTCATAATATTCATATTTTTTTTAAAGTTAAAAGAATCGCGGTGACGCAGATTATAAAGGTCCATGACAGCTCTATCATCTATACATATAAATAAAATTGGAGTGTCTGTTTGTAATATTGAAATAACCGCTTTTTACTACATGCATATATGAATATTACGGTGCGTACACCAAAATAACATTTTTACAATTTTTGTCTGTCTGTTTGTTCCGGCTAATCTCTGAAATGGCTGGACTTATTTTAACGGGACTTTTATTGCCAGATAGCTGCTGTAATTAGGAGTAACTTAGGCTACTTTTATTTTAGAAAAATAAAGTAATGTTGCAATGCCCAAATACTGTCCAGTACCGCGCGCAGCTCACGCGCATGCCACCACTGTGCCGTCACGAATTCAATTCAATTCAAATAAATTTATTTTCTCATCACAAATGCAGTAGGTACATAGCATATGATAATACTGATAAATCTAATACTACGCAACATTTGTGCGAGACTGGTGCCCGAGATAGGTTATAAGTACCTGTGTTACGGGTCACCAGGCCCCTTTGTCTTATACATACGCTTATTATATTAGATACAGTAATAGCAAACTGTGATGGAAGAAATAATAAGAGAGAAAAAAAGCAGTACAAAATTAGGTTAATGTATGTAGCGTTAGAAAGTCTGGAATAAGTGAATGAATTTTAGCAGACAATAATAATAAATAAGTAATAATAATTATAAACCACTACGAAAACAATATACATGTTGGAATGTAGGTAAGGAGCGTGTTAGCTGTCTAAAACCAGTAATTTTTCAGTCATCTCATAATCAAGTGTTCTTAATCAAGAGGATATTTTGGATTTACAAGCAGATTTATTTAATGCATAGATATATGCCAAGTATGGAATTGAGTTTATTTTAAAGATAGGTACGAACCAAGAAAACAGTAGACTGTGGGAAAAGCTTGTGTGAAAGTGTTGTGTAGAACATAGGTACAGAAGACTTCCTTCGCTTATCCCTTTTCAAAGTGGGGTCACAGCCTATTTGTGAGTGTTTTTTTAGTATCATGCATAGAACAAAACTTTGTCTTACTGTCAGAAACTCCCACATTTTAGAAAGGTCGCTAGTTGGGTAACGGAAGGGCAATCCTTTTTTTTTTTTTACGAGGGGAAATCCTCATGGATGTCCTCCACCCTGGGGCGGGCGGAGGGGTCTGTCAGACTCTTACTGACTAAAACCACCCCGGTGTTCCATCTCTCACCTGCGCCGGGGATCGCGGGAACGTATACCACATCCGCAATCCCCGGCTGGTGCCGGCCCGCCTCTGCGGGCCACCTCGCGTCTACGGAGGGAGTGAGGTGTGTTAAGAGAGGGGCGCACGGGAACACCTCGCGCCGCCACCTCGGGTCCGGATGAATGGGGGGCGACAGACATCCCCAAGTCCGCCGCCCCTGGACCCAGTTAGGGGGGCCGGAAGAGGGCAGCATAGGCCCTCCTCCGACGCCCGGTGCGCCTGCTGCGGGCGGGCCCAACTAACAATTTAACGTCGTTGAAACGTTTAGTAAACGTTATCTTAATACCATACCTAAGTTGCACTAACGTTATAATAACGTTTAGGTACTAAACGCGGAAATGGCCCCAGTTATACGACCAACATTGTCGTATAATGGATATACAAAAGTCACAAGCTGACTTCGTTAACGTCATTCAAAAGTTGTATGAAAGTTATGAAACTACCGCCTTTCGTCGCGCAGAAGTCGCATCATAACTTTACAATGACACGTTTGTTATATTGTCATCGTACAGGTGTTTTTGAATGTCTCTAAAACATTTTATTTGAGTCAAGCAACAACACGTATAAGACTTATTCATTTTTCTTGTGAGTGCAAAATAAATTACAAGGAAATAAAAGTGTTATTTAATTTATATGTATTTATTTCGCTGATAAATGTATCTAATGTCTCTTATATCGTTTAGTTCGACTGGGCATTAAAGTTTTATGATAATATACCTATGTGTATTTGTTTCAGATTTTCATGCCCCCTCGCAATTTTGCGTTTAAAGTATTATATTTTTATTAGTAAAAATATATTTATTTCTAAAAACGTAGGCCATGTTGCTTTTGTCCCACATTTATCTCTTTACGACGTTATAAAGACATAAAGTCGTATTAAAGTTATTCCAAGACCATGCAATACGCCATGACAGCTAGCGGCTATTAGGGTTCCTCATAAATTTAAAAACGCTTTTCATTTTGGTCACAATAAAAGTGCAGTGCAGATTTACAAACATTTTAACATTTATGTAATTTAACGAAAATATGATCATTCAGTATTTGGATATAGATAAATTTCTAACGAGAACAGATTTTAGACTTCTTAATACATTGATTTGGCCATGGGAAAGCACTCATTTTATACTATCGGAAAAGTGAGTTGCGGTCGGCGAGTCAACACGTCCCCTGAGGATGCCTCGTGGAGAGGCGAAACACGTGTCGGTATTGGTGTTGGGTTTTGCTTTGCCTTCCTGTATGTGTATATTTTTGCATATTTGTGCATAATATAGCGGGCGGGAGGGAGGTGCATACCTGCAACCCACAAATATTCGCGGAAATTAAAACTAGATATTTTATTTTTATTTACAAATTCTATAAGCTTGATTTTTTAGAAAATATCTAAGGGACTATAGACTTACGACTTATTAATTTTAACTTGATACCTCCACGCTTCCTTGAGAAAAAGGGCCTCAACAGAAGACATACTTATTTTTTTTGTGTTCAAATTATAGATTTACAATTTTCCATAAATTATGCTGAAACCTTGCTTCTAAACAAATCACATTATTTTAGGTCAACGCGAAGTGCCCTATAAGTTTTGATTCAATTGCGAGCATCAAATAATAAATAGATACTAATATTTCGCTTTATTCGACATATTTTGATCAGACAAACGGACGGATAGACAGACAAGAAAACAGACAGACAGTCCGTACCTTTTGAGGTACGGAATCGTAAAAACATTTTTTTGATAAGTTTTGCTGCCAATTTTTTTTACAACCTGTATAGATTAATCAAAAATTTACTTATAAATAACGCATTCAACATCGAAAAAAATCGCACAATATCGTGTGTGATTTTTATAAATAAAATAAATATTTATACTGAACCTTTTTGTTGTTCACGTGTTGTACACTGCTTCCATTTTTCATAGTCAATTTAATCAAACGTTCCGTAAATATGACGGCCTAGACGTTTTAAAGTCAAAACCTGACTTAAATGTGACTACAAGTGTGATTAAGATCAGGGCATGACATAAAACGGACATCATGTTACAAATAAGTTATATTTGAGTATTAAATAAACAACCAAGTCATTTAAGAGTCTCCAATTGACCGCTGTAAAACAGGAAAGTGATCGTTATATAAACGTCACTGTGAAAACGTCTATATAATTGCTACATTATATAAATGACATATAAAGGTTTTTCAAAGACCTATTTTGGTCAGTTCAAAACGTATAATGGACTATAACGTTAGTATGACTATTGCGTTGTCGTACAAACGTTTTAGCTATGACTGTAATATAACGTCGTTTAATTTAGTCTTACCGACGTTACTAAGACCAGCTATTATGACATATTCGTCGCACGACTAATAAGTCATCAAAGACGTCTGAAGGACCTAGTAGTCATCTCACTATCATTATAAGACTGCTATCCAACTCTATGTCGTATAAGTCAAGACTTATATGACGTTTTTGTTAGTTGGGGGGTCAGAGGTCGAGATCTCTCTTTCCCTTTCCGCAGCCTCCTTCTGCGAGATAACTGTTTCGCAGAAGGAGACCACCGCGTCCCAGGACTCCTCGCCGCCGACCATAGATTGGACTACGGCCGGTAGCGAGAGGTCACTGCCCACCACAGAGATGAGGTCACGGCGCGGCTCCTCCCAAGCGGCACACTCTGCCAGCGTATGCCGCGCCGTGTCCTCCCGACAGTCGACGCAGTGGTGACACCGAGCGTCCGGCTCCCTGCCTATGCGACACAGGAACTTCCCGAAGCAGCCATGCCCCGAAAGCACCTGTGTCGCACGAAACGTCAGGGAGCCGTGCCTTCTCCCGAGCCAAAGGTCGAGCACTGGCCGGATGGCCTCGATAGTGACGAGGCCGGCGGAAGGGCGTGAAAGCCTGTCCCGCCATTCCGCCACCAGGACCTCGCGCAGCTGCGACCGACGCAGCTCGATGTGTCGCTGCATCAGTCGCTCGCCGCGCACCCGCGCGTCCTCGCGCCACCGATACAGTGACGCGAGAACCTTCGCCTCCAGGTCCCATGGCGGAGATCCGGCCAGTGCGCAAGCCGCCTCGTAGGAGATCGTGCGATAACCCCTGATGACTCTGACGGCCATCACCCTCTGCGGCCTCCGCAGAACAGTGATAGTGCTGGCCGTCAGGTCAGCCGCCCAGATCGGGGCCCCGTAAAGGGCCATCGATCGCACGATCCCCGCGTACAACCGCCTGCAGGCGGTGCCCGGGTCCCCCAGATTGGGAAGCAGCGTTGACAACGCCCCAGCCGCACCCAACAACTTGGGCGCCAGCCGCCGGAAGTGGGGGCCGAAATCCCACCGGCTGTCGAGCACCAATCCCAGATACTTCATGGTCGACTCGACAGCGATACGGACCCCCCCGACCACGATGTGTGATCCCGGCGGCGGTGCCCGCCGGGGGCCATGAAAAGCTATCGCCTCCGACTTGTTGAGGGCCACCTCCAAGCCGAGGCGACGTATGCGGCTCACCACCTGTGAGACCGCAGCCGTCGCCAGCAACGCTGCCTCCCTGTACGAGCTCCCCCGGGCAGTGACCAGCGTGTCGTCAGCGTAACACGTCAGGTCCAACCTTTAGGATGGCTCTTTGAGCCCTTTCAATTTCCAAAAGATGCACCTTAGCTCAGGCCCGCTGCTAGCTGTTTGATCGCCCGCGTGAAATACCGATAATACCGCCCTTTTTTTTTGGATGGGAAATCATCAAATGACTTCTCCCATTCTGGGCGGAGCGGAAGGGAGTGTCAGACTCTTACTGACTAAAACCCACCCGTGATGCTTCTTGTATCCTTTGCGTTCCAGGGCCGCGGTGACTCTTTTGAACAAATTCCTGTATCCTAGCAGGCACTGACCCTATGGGGCCCCGTCTTCTTTGCTGACGGCGCGCGTGGAACACGACGCGCCGTCGACTCGAGCCCTGGTTGCTATTGGATGGCGAGCCACCCATAGCTCGCCATCCGCAGGCCCGCGCCTACTGTGGCCGGGAATCGCCCTGCGTTTCCCGACGCCCGGGGCGTCTTCTTCTGTTGTAGCGGCTGGGGCGTGAGGTTTCTCGCATGCGTTCCACCTCCTCCTTCGCTAGCATTACTGCGACACCCGGACGTGTCCTCCCGTGGATTAAAAAACAGGTACCTCCCGAAACACCCGTGTCCGGTGAGTACCGGTGCTGAGAATGCCGTTGCTCCACTCCAACCACTCCTCAAAAAGGGGACTTATCGCCACAATGGTGGCGTGCTAAACAAGTACCTACCTAATCTACTAACTGAAAAATAAGCTCAGATTCAATCCCACTCCAACAACAATCCTACAATCCAACTTCGCGAAAAATGCTTTTCATAGAATACGGACTATGGATACTTGTATTGAATTTGAGTCCAAACGGGGGCGGGCGTTTCCTGCGGTACGTGCTGACGGATAAAATAGCGCCTTCGGTTTTTTTTCGATGCGATGATATTTCTTATGCTGTAGGTGAGGTGGCTAAATATTATGACTATGACTTTGAATATTACGTAATGAGTCGCTCGATTTGCCGCCCCCTTGGACGTGCCGCCCGCGTACCGTGCACGCCTTGCACGCCCGCTTACGGCGGGCCTGCCTTAGCTGCACCCCCCCAAGAAGTATCTAACACAATAATTAATTAAAGACTGGCAGAGGGCGTGATACACCATTTTTATGGTATGAAGATCCGCTACTTGTCTTAAGGTTTTAAAGACATAGATTAATTTACGTAATCGCGTTACAAGCTGATTAACGTGAGCCTTAAAAGTAAGGGTTTGATATATACAAACTCCAAGGTATTTGATGGTTTCAGTCCTATGGAGAGGCAAGCATGGACACATTAAATTTGCACTACTATCACAAGAGTGAGCGGTGATAGAGAGAGATAACGTTGGAAGAAGATTAGTTTTCAGAGCGAAGGCCACATATTTGGTTTTTTCCACATTCAGCGTTAAGAGGTTGCTTTTCAGCCAACCAGAGACAACGTCAAGACCACATTGGGCACTGTGAAAAACCTCCTCCCACGAATCTCCGCTGAAGAAAAGTGCTGTATCATCAGCGAAAGAGAAAATTGTTCCGTTTTGGAGTTGCAGCTGACAGAGGTCATTAATATATACCAAAAAAAGGCTAGGTCCGTATAGAAATCTCATTTTTACGAATCTATGGAAATAACACCAAAATATACTGTTGAGTTATTTATGAAACTTTTAATAGTAGTAAAGGAAAAGTGAATATTTCATGATCTTATCGTTATAACCTCCGAACTATTAACGGGTCAACGTAAATTGAGAATAAGGACGAACAACCAACATATTCATGGTTTAGTGTCTTTAAAATAATACATACTTAGTATGAACGTATACGGAATTCGTGGCTAAAAATAACAGTCGTACGGGTCGACCTTCAAGGTTAAGCAACACTTGCCGAGGTTGCTCTGTGTATGGGTGACCATATTTAACAAACCGAGATTCCTCCGTACCTCGAAAAGCACGCTAAGGTAGTGCTTCGTTACCCAGTTAATGGTTTGTGGAGGTCTGGTAGGCAGTGGTGCCACGTAAAATACTGCTGAATCAGTAGTAATCAGCTGAATCCGGCTTGACTGGCCCCAATATAGTTGGGATAAGGGTGCGATAAATATGCTTCTCCGTCGTATGTAAGGGTGGGATAAGTATGGCCCGTCCAGACTTCCAAGACAAAAGAAAAGTGTCCAACTGCTTAATTAAATCGGGTGTCTATATATAGATTTTCCGTTTTCAAACTATATTGGAGTCGGCTATGCCTGGAAGCCGACTCCAATATAGTTTGTGTGTACATTCGGACGGTCATCCATCCACAGACTGACCTCGGCAAGCGTTGCTTGACCTAGAACATCGATCCCTGTATTATTTAGCCAGAAGAATTGTGAAAAAATATGTTTGTTTTTTTTTTCAATTTGGTTTACTGGTTAGTATTATTAATTCATTTGAAGTAGTACGAAGAATCAACTGTATTCGAGATACCAGGAGATATCAGGGCTGGTCGGCATTTTAAACGGAAGAGGTGCCCTGTGTAAGTCAGATAAGGGGTCAGATAAAGCAGGGTATTGACTGTACGTACGAGTATGTACATATTATCTGAGTGACTTATTTTTCCGACATCCACGCGAACGAAGTCGCGGGCACAGCTAGTTTGTAAAATAAATATAAAAGTCCGACCCCATAGCAAAATAACTAAAATAGACCAAACGTGTGGTTTGTACGACTTTTTTTTTTAATAGCATATGCGTCTGAGCTTGTACGACTCGCAAGAGATGTTATATGTGCAAAATACGTAACCACATTATCTACCTGGCCTTTTCTCAACAATTTTGGGGTCAGCTTCCACTCAAACCGGATTCAGCTGAATCAGACCAGTAATTTACGTGAAGCGAATGCCTATCTGATCTCTATAACCCAGTAACTGGGTAACACGATACTTCTGGGGCAAGACTAGTGTCACATTTTCAGGCCTCTGACAGTCCGTAACAATTACCTAAAAACTACTGAGAACCGGGACCAACAAAGGCTTAACGTGATTTCCGAGGCAAGGAAGGGTCTCAGTCCCCACCGAATGTGTCTCCACGTTGTCGTCGTGGTGGGGCTTGAGCGTCCCAATGATCTTGCGAGCTTTCCCGGTAGAGCCACTCATGCCGGAAGGTCGCAAGTGAGGGACCAGACCAAGAGAGACACACCCGCTCGCTGCCTTCTGGTACGCGTCTGCTTATCAGACGTGGCTGGGAAGGCAGTGAGCGGGTGGGAGGAGAGGCCCTGTGAGGGAGAAAGGGCGGAGGAGCAAGGGACCATACCCTCTAAAAGGAACAATATGGAAAAAGGCCGATGTAAAATAAGTCCCCAGGCGGGTCCCGACTGCTCAGCGGTCGGGGAATCCCGCCCCGCTTCGGCGGGCTGCCCTTCGTACTATGGGGTGGGCAACAAAGACCTTCCGCTTGCCAGTGGCAACAAGAGCCGAGGAGGCTCCGAATCGTCGTCATCCGGATCCGCTTCTTTTAAGGAGCTGATGGCGTACGATTCCGTAGTGGAGGGTTCGCCTGAGCGCCGGGGTGGTACGGAGTCGGATTCCGGCTCCGCGCCAGACCTAGTAACGGTCAGCTCGGCGGGCTCTAGAGACGGAAGAGGGGGGGCTGCTGCGGAGAACGTCAAGTTCTTCCGCAAGCGGCCGCGACGGGAGGAAGACGGGGAGTCGACCTCCGAGGGCGAGTTTGCCTCCGCCCGCAAGATCCCCACCGCTAGGCGGGGCAGGGGCTGTGAGGCGGGGAGGGGGCTGGCTCCCTCTACCCGGGAGGCGGAGAGTCGGGCCGGGAGGTTGGTGGAGGAGGGGCGTCGCCCTGGAGGGAGCGGTCGTGGGGCTCCCTCTAATCTTCCGCCTACTCTCGACTCCGACGACTCGGAGCCCCCGGGAGAGGTGCGTCCCACGGTTGAGGAGCAGAGGGCCCAGTTCGCGGAGGTCGTGGAGGCCGCGATCCGCGCTGTGGCCTTTAAGAGGAAACAGTCCTCGAAGCGGGAGGCCATCAGCGCGGCCAGAGCCTCCATCCTGGCGGCAGCGGCGGCCAACGTTGGCGCGTCTCCCTCAAGGGAGACGACAGAGCTTCGGGCGGAGGTCGCCCGCCTCGCGGCCGTTACGGAGCGACTCGTTCGGGAAGGTCCCGCGTTCGGGAGTCGCTCCGGAAGGACCTGGCGGGGATGGCCAGAGCGGTGTCCGAGGAGCCGCAGGGGGTGCTGAGTCCGGCGGCGCTGGAGGGGAGCCTAGTGCTGAGCCAGGTGAGGAACCTGGTGCGGCAGGAGCTGGCTCCCTTCCGGAGGCAGTTCTCCACCCTGGAGGACATGGTCCGGCGGCCCCCGTTGGCGGCGACTCAGAGGGCCCCGGGCCAGCAGCAGAAAGCGGCTTCGTACGCGGCCGCCGCGGCTGCCAGCCCGGGAACGTCCGGCAAGGCGAAGGCAAAGGCCAAGGGCGGAGCAGCGCCAGCGCCTGTGGCGCCGGCGGCTGCGACGCCGGCGACCACCAAGTCGGCCCCGGCAAAGAGGGGTGGGAGGAAGGCTCGGGGAGGAGCGGCTAAGGCTGCGGCGCCAGTGGTGCAGCAGCCGCCCCCGCCCCCACCCCCACCCTCGGACCCTCCTGCGGCCGAGGCCGAGTGGCAGGTTGCTGGCCAGAAGAGAAAGGCCAAAGAGGCGGCCAAGAAGAAAGCGAGGAAGCAGCGGCGGAAGGCCAATGCCATTGCGGCGAGGCTTCGCGCCCCGAAGTCCGCGGCTGTAGTATTAACACTGCAGCCGGAAGCGGAACAGAGGGGCGTGACTTACCTCGCCGTATTGAAGCGGGCGAAGGAGGCGGTGAGCCTCCAAGAGCTGGGCATCAGCGGGGGCATCGGGGTCAGGAGGACCTTGACCGGTGCCCGGAAGCTCGAGCTCGCCGGAGCGGAGAGTGGCCCGTTCGCGGACGCCCTGGCCGAAAGGCTGAGGGCGGTCTTACCCGCGGACGAGGTCCGGGTGTCCAGGCCGACTAAGCGCATCGACGTGCGCATAGTGGGCCTGGATGACTCCGTGACGGAGGAGGAGGTTGTGGCCGCCGTCGCCAGGACTGGGGGGTGCTCTGCCGAGCTCGTCAAGGCGGGCACCCTCCGGCCTGACAGCACGGGCATGCAAACCCTTGTGGTGAGCTGCCCCGTGACGGCGGCCAGAACTGTGTCGGAGGGCCGAAGGCTCTTGGTGGGATGGGTGTCTGCGCGGGTAAAACTGCTGGAACCCAGGCCTCTGAGGTGCTACCGCTGCCATGTGGGCAACCACACGGGAGCTATGTGCCCCTCGGAGGTGGACCGCAGCGGTCTTTGTTTCCGCTGTGGTCAGCCCGGTCATCGGGCCGGCTCGTGTGAGGCCACGCCGCACTGCAGTGCATGTGCGGCTGCTGGCAAGCCGGCCGAGCACTGGGCTGGGGGAAGGGCCTGCGCGCCATCCGCCCCGACCAAGGGCAAGAGGTCCGCCGCCGCCGCCGCCTCTGCCGCCGCCGCGGCTTCCGTCGCCGCTTCTGCCGCTTCTGCTGCGGGTGCTGCGACTCCCAACGCTCGGGAGGGTGCTGAGATGGAGTGCCAGTAATGGTCCCATTTCGGCCCCCTCCAGAGACAAGTCGGCCGCTGTGCTATCGCGCAGTGGCTGATGCCTGGGGACGGTGAGCGTGGGTGGCTCGCCGTCCGATACCAGGTTGAGTCGACGACGCGCTGTGTTCCACGCGCGTCACAAGGAGCCGTCAGCACCGAGGACGGGGCCCCATAGGGTCGGTGCCTGCTAGGGTTGCGGAATTTGTTCGAAAGAGTTACCGCGGCCCTGGAACGCATAGGGCACAAGAAGGACCACGGGTGGGTCTTAGTCAGTAAAAGTCTGACACTCCCTACCGCTCCACCCAGGGCGGGAGGGGTCATTTGATGATTTCCCATCCAGAAAAAAAAAAAAACCCATATTATGCGACAGATTTATGGTAGTTACGCTGTCAAATGGTTGTTTACTTCTAATATTATTGAGATTTGCGAAACAACTACGAGGAATTTTACTTTTAAAACTGCATGTAAATGTTGGAAAACATAAATCCAACATGCCTGTGTGTTGTGTTGTGAAGTGTGGTGCAAGAAACAATCAAAATCAACCTCAATTGTCTTTGCACAGGTTAGAAGCCGGTTTTCATGCATTAATACACACAATAATACACATTCGGTGATACTATTGTAACGCAATCATGAATTTATTGCTAAAGTATTGATATTTGGGTTCATTTCCACATAACAGGCCTTTTTATTATATTTGTTTATTCATTCGTTTGTTTACATAATGAAATAGTGTTGTACCGTTGGCGACTTGCGGTAATACGAAACTAGTTCCTCCGCTGGAACGATATCGGTATATTCTGTGATGTTAACATAAATAATCCTGCGTCTTATTCGGTCCGAGTGACCTAGCTAGGTCCGGCCTGTGGTTCACACTTCACACCAAAATCAAAATATTTTACGTAAATCTGAAGAAAACATTGAAAAAGCTAATTATCTCTAAAAGAGTAATCATGGAGTTTCTTGCCGGCACTTGTCCATAGGAAACAGCTAATCGGAACCGTGCACCTAGCTTATAATGTTTTATGTTTCTTTTAGTTACATATTAGCATCTCTAACCAAAATGATTTAAAAAGACTTTAATTTTTATAGGTTTCCTAAAAATGAAGGCTTACAGAAAAAATGGTTAGAGGCTAAGCGTCGTAGGGTGATGTTAAATAGCCTATAGCCATCCTGGCTACCAAAAGCAAAAATAATTTTAATGCCTTTTTTGCGCGGTACCCTAGTTATTTCTCTAAAATAAAAGTAGCCTCACTCAGTTACTCCTTCTAACATATCTGCCTGTAAAAATCACGTCAATATTTGTACAGCTTTTTCAGAGATTAGCCGGGACAAACACTTCAATTTCATTTATTTGTATAGATAGCAGAAGGTAAGATAACCTACTCATCTTTTTCTGTTACTATTACAACGGATTTTAATTTTAAGTACATAATATTAGGTATGATCCAAACGTGATAAATTAGTGGAACTCGTAACTAGTATCGATACTCGTTGTAGTAGGTAACACCTTGATTGACTCGACCCTAGCAATGGCAGCCATTTTATGCGTTTTAAGTATGCACCCTTTTTTCGTAGGTATTTCCAGTCCATACTTTTATAAGTCAATGAGAAGACGTGATGACATCGAAAGAAAGAATTAAATGTCAACAACGTCAAATCAAGATTTTATGCATGCATGTGGCCGTGCGTGGTTCGTGCAGTGGGTTAATGGTGCTGACACTGCTAACTAGACTAGTAAAAAGCAAGCGAACTCACAGACAAGTACGTACTTCACAACTTGTTTGTAGTACTACTATAATAATATAACTGTACCATTACTGACAAGTATAAGCAATTTATCATTGTTGGCAAAAGTAGTCGCAACGCGAGTTTTCGGTTCAATCTAATCGGTAAGTTTTCACGAAAACACGACTGATTATTCAGGTCTTAATTACGTCGTATGATTACGTTACTTATATCTTATGATCGCCCAATCATAGCACTATTACGGTGTTTCAAGATTTCTGTGAACGTTTAACAACAATACCTACAAACCATATGGTAGGTAGGAATGCGGCATGATTATACCTAATACTTACTGACTTAATAAAGTAGGCATTTTTATTAATTTAATCATGTAGATCAAGTTGTTTTCATTGGTATAAGTAAAAAGGCAATGTCTGTAATTCAGGAAGTATGCTATGAGTACCTAATGTGATGAGGTGATGACCAGGAACATAATTATCTTTAGGAAGGCACCAATGAAAGGAAAGTTGTGTGAAGATATGAACTTGAGATGAATGTCGTATTGATAATGTTAACCTTCTTGTCCGTAGTTGTGTACTTGCATGTCTCTGGATTATTGCAAACATATGTTACCAATAAATCTTGCAGGAACTTTTAATATATTGTTGACAGATTATTTTAAATACAGTAAACCCATCAAGGCTACTATTATTTCTTCCAGAAAGCACTGAGGTATTAAAAGAAGAGTTTATTTTGTTTGAAATATAAATAAAACTCATATGTTACTGAGTGAATGACAGACAATGCACAGCCAAAACTATAAGTTGTAGAAAGCTGAAATTTGGCATGTAGGTTCCTTAGGGTGTGTAGGGAATCACTGTGAGAAGATTTCCTGAGACCTGAACAGTAGCAGGAAAAAATGGGCAGCATGCATATGAACTTCATACGCTCATTGCCCATTTTTTCATGCTGCTTGCACAATTTAGTTAGTTATAAGTAGGTACTTAAAATATAAATACCTGCATGATGCAATATGTAGATATTCTGAATAAATGTTTGTTTGTTAGCTTTAAAAAAATTAAAAGTAAATAAATGTGGTTTTACCTCAAAACTTGAAACTACTTTTTACATGGGCAAAAAACTGATGATAATATGATTTTGTTCCAATATGTAAGACTCAGAAAGGTGGCACCCAATTTGACTCAGAAAGGTAATGGGAATTGGTGATCAATAATACAAATATTAAATAAAAAAATTATAATTATTAAACCTTATCTTACATTAAAATGGGTAATATGCAGAGGTCGGAATTAGGTAGAGTTATTTATGTACTTACACTGATTTCACACAGCAAGAGAATAAAGTGGATATGCCTCAAATCCCGAGATTAATTTTAAAAAGCATAAAAATCCCGTGATTCTTTAAATGAAAAACTGATTTACTTTTAAATAACACAATTTAAACCACTAAACGCGCGACGTTGCCAAATTTACATCAACGACAAAAGTTATACAGTAATGTCGGATCCAAACACTTCAAATCTTAGTGGTACTTTGAATGAATCGAAGAAGTAAAATAATTCCATTTGAATAAGCAAAACCTCCCGAGTCTAGGCTAGAAGCAAAAGTATTTTCGTATCAAAAAAGGCAAAGTAACTTACGGCCAATAAATGGACTTACGGTCTTACTCAAATATACAGATTTTTTAATGATCAAAATGTAAATATTAACATTTAGTGCAGGTCATCCGAAAAGCAGATAATTATTTTTGCTGTAGAATTGTACAATCAATTTTGGTTAGACCTTACAGTGTGTAAAGTCATACCTTCATAACATGCAACAATGTGTACCAAATATTAATGATGATAAGGACCAACACTATACAAATAAATACCTATATTTGCTACAGATTCATATTACCTCAAAGAAGCATACTAGGGCCAATCTTATTCTTATTGTACATAAATGACATCACTGAAATAACTAATCATAAATGCACCTTATTAGCTGATGACATTTATATTATTGTGAATCTAATAAAAAATTAAAAAATCAGTTGATGGCCATTAAGCTGACATTAACAACACCATTGACATCTTGATCCAACCAATGAACTAATCATTAAAATAAAATCTAACAGCATGTGTAACTGCTGGTAAGAGCTAGTGTTGTTATAAGACAACTTTGCGGTTGCGGACAATAATATTGTCAAGATTACTCTTTAAGGGTTTGATCATGTTGAGAGGATGAATGATAGACTACAGACAAAAGGCTCATATCTGCCTTGGACATACTTACTGCAACCTATTAATGATGATCTTCGAAAAAGGCAGGTGTGTAGTATCCTCAACTGCCTGTATGTACAGATTTGTGACCTTAAACATAACAAAAGGTTGATGTAAGAATTCGGTGGTGTTCTGTGGAATCTGCCTTACCTCAAGCGAAAAGCTTGAGTTTGTGTATGCTTTGTTATCAAAAGCTAATCTACCAACTATGTTGGCATTATTAAATGTAGTAAAAATCTGAAATTTTATCTGATATACCAGCAAAAAAAAAATTGAAAATAAATTAATGTATTCACATCTTAGCAAGATAATGCCTTTTTGCATAAATGTGTCTCATGTCTTACAGGCTTATTTTTAATATCCACATTGTTAGTGTTCAATATTGCCACAGTTCTTTATAATACACGTTAAAGTGAAAGGTGATTCCCAAGCAAACTATGCAAGTTAACCATACTGGTGTATTAAATAAAATTATCTTTCATTTTTTTCAGAGTAACCAAAAATGGATACTTCAATGAGTGGTAACCAGATAAGAAAAACCTTTATTGATTTCTTTATTAATAAAGGTCATAAATATGTTCATTCATCTTCTACAATACCTTTGGACGATCCAACGCTATTATTTGCCAATGCAGGTATGAACCAATTCAAACCTGTATTTTTAGGGACTGTGGACCCTAACTCTGATATGGCTTCTTATGTACGAGTTGTTAATACCCAGAAATGCATAAGAGCTGGAGGTAAACACAATGATTTAGATGATGTGGGTAAGGATGTTTACCATCATACATTTTTTGAAATGATGGGTAACTGGTCTTTTGGTGACTACTTTAAAAAAGAAATATGTGCATGGGCCTGGGAACTACTAACTGATGTCTTTAAGTTATCTGGG
Organism: Hecatera dysodea; assembly: GCA_905332915.2. Lineage (NCBI taxonomy): Eukaryota > Metazoa > Arthropoda > Insecta > Lepidoptera > Noctuidae > Hecatera > Hecatera dysodea. The sequence goes on from HG995292.1 coordinate 10,479,194, forward strand.
GATAGATTGTATGTAACTTATTTCGGTGGAGATGCTTCTTCAGGCCTTGAACCAGATCTAGAATGCAAGGAAATCTGGCTGAAATTAGGTCTCCCTGAATCACACATTCTACCTGGGAGTATGAAAGATAACTTTTGGGAAATGGGAGAAACAGGTCCCTGTGGTCCCTGTTCAGAACTGCATTATGATAGAATTGGAGGTCGGAATGCAGCTCATCTCGTTAATATGGACGACCCTGATGTTCTAGAAATTTGGAACTTGGTGTTTATTCAATACAACAGAGAAACAGATGGGTCTTTGAAATCATTACCAAAAAAGCATATTGATTGTGGATTAGGCTTGGAAAGATTAGTGTCCGTAATTCAGAATAAGAGAGCTAATTATGATACAGATTTCTTCATGCCCATATTTAAAGCGATTGAAATTGGCACAGGAGTGAGACCTTATTCTGGAAAAGTTGGATCTGAAGATGTCGATGGAATTGACATGGCGTACAGAGTTTTGGCAGACCATGCAAGAACATTGACTATTGCTTTATCAGATGGCGGGTGTCCCGACAATACTGGTAGAGGTTATGTACTTCGACGTATTTTAAGGAGAGCTGTACGTTACGCCTCTGAAAAACTGAATGCTAAACCAGGCTTTTTTGGATCTTTAGTTCACACTGTTGTTGAATTGTTAGGAGATGTTTTTCCTGAAATAACGAAAGATCCTTTATCTTTGATCCAACTTATAAATGAAGAAGAAGTGCAATTCTTGAAAACACTTTCTCGTGGTAGAAATTTACTTAATAGAACTATTGAAAAACTAAATGGTAAAGTTATACCTGGCGATGTGGCATGGCGTCTTTATGATACTTACGGTTTCCCAGTTGATCTAACACAATTAATGTGTGAAGAAAATGGACTTACTATAGACATGGATGCCTACGAAAAATCAAAGAAAGAATCTCAACTTATTTCACAAGGAAAAGTTGCAGGTCATGAAGATTTGTTGGCTCTAGATGTGCATGCTATTAGTCATTTGCAAGACACTGGTGTGCCTCCAACAGATGATTCACCTAAATATAACTATGTGCCATCATCTACTGACAGTGAAGCAGTTTATAATTTTACTCCTTGTACTGGAACTATAGTTGCCTTGCGAAAAGACAAACAATTTGTTGATGAAGTTTTGTCTGGTCAAGAATGCGGGATTATACTGGATAAGACAAATTTCTATGCTGAACAAGGTGGGCAAATTTATGATGAGGGATATATGGTAAAAGTAGACGATGAAAGTGTTGAATTCCTGGTAAATAATGTACAAGTTAAGGGAGGATATGTATTACACACTGGAAAACTCGAAGGTTCAATAAAAATTGGAGATAAGTTGTCGATGCATATTGATACTGAAAGGAGAAGACTTGTAATGAACAATCACACGGGCACTCATGTACTAAATAATGTTTTAAGAAAAGTTCTTGGTAATGATTCTGATCAGCGTGGTTCGCTTGTCATGCCAGACCGCCTTAGGTTTGATTTTACCAATAAGGGCCCAATGTCTATGAAGCAAATTAAAGACACAGAAGATCAGATAAAAGATATTATAAATAAAAATAAAACTGTTTACGCTAAGCATACAAGCTTAAATGACGCCAAAAAAATCAAAGGTCTGAGAGCTATGTTTGATGAACACTATCCAGATCCAGTTCGTGTCGTATCTGTCGGTGTACCTGTTGAAGATTTGGAGAAAAATCCTGATGGACCAGCTGCCTACGAAACATCTGTCGAATTCTGTGGTGGATCTCATTTACATCAGACGGGCCACATCGGTGATTATGTGATTGTTAGCGAAGAAGGCATCGCAAAAGGAATTCGGCGAATCGTTGCTTTGACTGGACCTGAGGCAATGAAAGCTATAAGTAAATCGAGTGCATTAGAAAATGAAGTTAACAATATTGCTAATTTCATCAAAGATCAGAGTGACAACTTGAATCAGAAAGAAATTCTTAGGAAAATTGTCGATCTTACAAACGACATATCTCAAGCTCAGATCTCGTATTGGAAAAAAGAAGAATTAAGGACTATGCTGAAAAACTTGAAAAAGCAACTTGACGATAAAGAAAGAGCTTCAAAGGCTGTGACAATAACGCAGGTTGCAGAAAAGGCTAAAGAAATTTGCGAAAAGAAAAAGGAGAGCAAAGTTATAGTTTCCGAGTTGAAGGCATTTGGTAATACCAAAGCTTTAGACGGTGCCTTAAAACAAGTAAAGCTCCTTTGCCCAACTACCGCAGCTATGTTCTTTTCCGTGGATGATGAAACAAACAAGATATTCTGTCTTGCTGCAGTGCCTAAAAATGCAATTGAGAAAGGTCTATTGGCTTCTGAATGGATTCAGTCTGTTGTCCCCGTTATAGGTGGGAAGGGCGGTGGCAAAGCAGAATCTGGCCAGGCTTCCGGAAATAATTACACCAATCTTGATGAAGCTATAAAAATTGCAGAGGAGTTCGCTAATCTGAAACTGTGCTAAATACATCATCAATCAGTTTCATTCAGTATCAATTAATCATTTACATAATTGCTTAAAAATATATTGTTTACTTCATATATTATTTAATTAAATGCACTTCATATTTTTTTGTTTGTTTTCTTCTAATATGTTACCCATGGTGTTAGCTAAAAGAAAATTTAAATTTTATTTCAATAAATCACTCGCGTAATAAGTCTCTTTGTAAAAATTCGACAGTATTTTCGATTCATTTTGATAGACTGGAAACAAGCTAAGGCGTAGGTTATAGTCCAGTAGGGATATAATATTTTTCACATAAAACCTTCGATAATTCTAAAGTTTTTAATTTTCGCTGAGTGGATAAGTTTCGTAAATTCATGGCTATTTACAAAAATGCTAACAGTTTAGAGTGATGCAATAGGTATTAAGTAGGTATTTCTTATTATTTCGTGTTATACAAATATTAGAAAATTTAAATTAAAACAGTATACGGGTTCTTTGTAAGTACTATCTAAAGGATATATGAGTGAAAATGCTAACAGATAGGTACTATGGAACAATAGAAATCTAAAAATGTCCCGTAACTCATTCAAAAATTTTTTTAAGTTTTTCAATTCATTTCTTATATACTTAAAGAGATTAGTTATACCTTACAACAAAAGTTCTAACAACTAAGTATATGGCTGCACGAGTAATTGTATTTTTTCTTTATGATTAGCGACATATTGAATTTAAGTTTATAAAGTTTGCACTGTATATTCGTAATAATAAACTCTGCTACCACACAAAAGTTTCAACAAATGCATAATACTTATGGCTTTTGTTTAAATTGCGAATAACTATTTTCGATAACGAGCCGCGTAAGTAGTACGGCGCGTGCGATCGCTGCTGAGTAGCAACACTACCCCGCCCGCTCCGATCGGGGATGTCTCTATCGCCGCATACCTACTGACCGCTTTTAGTTGCCAAAGTATCTACATGTTCGGTAGGTACGTAACGCTTCAGAGCAGTAGATACTAACAACAGAGTGATGGCCACCATACTAGCAAGTGTAATTGTAAATTAGTCACTAATGCACCCAAAGGAGCTGTGCTTTTTTTCATTTACAAATAAGATTAGACATTTAAACAAAACTTTTTAAAAGTCCGTTCAACCGATTTGTATTTCTATTCCGTAAGCATAAAGATGGCATTAAAAGCAAAATCGTGATTATAATACCTACCAACTATTTACTGCAGCTGCCATTTGTCATGCCACCAACGTAATAGAAGTCAAAATCGGTTGAACGGACTGTAAAAAAGATTTATTTCAATGTCTAATCTTATTGTGAATAGAGTATCGTGTGCGATGAAAATTTATAAGCACCATTTGTTTGACGGGTCCGAATAGGTAGACAGCATTTGTTATAGTATCAGAGACAAAAAGTGACTTTGATTTTTCGGGTAATTGTTTCGGGTTTCGGAATAGGTATCACTAAATGTACATTAAAAATAATGAAACAAAAACAGGTAAGGTGCATTCGGCTAACTCCGAAAATCGGGATATTCCAATAATATCAAATATCTAGAAATCTCAGCATAATTTTTTGCTCTAACAACATTCGAATACAACCCCGCGTATGGGGGGTGATGCATGTACATTATTCAACTGGTTGTTTTTTAATTCGATAGATTTCCGTTTAAGTGTACTGTTGAGTAAGATTAGGACACTCTAGCTCAAGCTTTTTTTGTTTTTATTGGAATTATTCTACTCGGGTAATTCTGAATTATAAACCATTTGGTTTTGCCCGAATATTTATTTTACAAAGAAATAAGTCGGCAGTTCTCAATTTTTGCTCCTAATTGAAACTGTAAAAAAAAACTTTTCAATGTGCACTAACGTGTTTTAAACTGTCAACTGTCATTTTATTTAACTGTTTTTTTTAACAACAAAAACAAGGAGTACGTTTTACCTAACTATTGCGTAGTAAATCGATTGGCGATGCAATTAAAACAATGGAAAAATGTTGGTTTGTATTTTTAAGAAAAAAAGTGGTATATTCCTAAAATAAACTTCTTTGAATCTACAGGCGTTATTTTTGTATTTGAGTGTTATTGATAAAACACGACATTTACAAAAAATACACAGTAATGAAATGATTTCGCGTCTCATTCAATAATTTACCACATTCACTACAAATATACCTATTATAGCTACTTGTTATAGTAATAGAGGAACAGACAGAAAGTAGAGATTCCGTTACAACATTTTTTTCTGGAACAGGTAGTTGTCCCGGGTTTTAGGTCATCCCTTCAATTCAATACGTAGCGTGCATTCGGGTGGTTACGAAAGGATTTGTGATCCGTTCGGAGGCATGTTTATATTTTAACCAACACTCATAATTGAACTAATACTGCTAATTTATGTCGCTTTCTTTACTTGAATATACTACTTAAAGTTCTATTGCAAAGACTTTCTTGAATTTCCTTGATAATTGTTGATAAAAATGTTTAAAATCTTAATAATTTTACTTTGTTCACGTCAAATTTTGAAGCATTGTTGATAATTCTGAACGACAGTTGAAAGTGGGTTTATTTCGTTTGAGCATAAAAAAACATATTTCTTTTTACTTTTGTTTCTTCAAACATTGTTCAGCTTTACCCTAAAAATAAATATTTCTTGAATTTGACCTCTCAGTAGCTTACATAATTATGGGATATTTGTTTTTCGGAATTACCCTACAAGTTGTCTAAGGTAGCCATACTTTTAAAAAGTAAATGCAGCATTTGTACATTTATAAAGATGTATACAATGAAAGATAATACTTTATATAATATTTCGCTTTGAATAAATATTTGCTTTCGCTAAGTTTTTTTTTTTTTTTTTGTAAATATCATGTTTTATCAATAACACTCAGATACAAAAATGACGCCTGTAGATTCCAATAAGAAGTTAGTTTTATTATATAGCAATTTTAGTTAAATAGCACTGGTTTTATTGAAAAGCCAAACCAAATTTAAAAAATACAGTGATATTCATAGCATAAATACAACAACCACAATTATGTCGATCCTAAAACCAGGTTCAAAAAATAAGTGGTTCGTTTCGATGCCAATGTATACATTCTTATAATAAACTTCCTAGCCTCATTCAAGAACTTAGCAGAAATAAATTCAAATTATTTGTAAAACGTAAGCTGTGCCAGAAAGCTTTTTATACAGTTAAAGATTATCTTGAGGACAAGTAGGCTTGGGATTGAGCTGCTTTAGTTTTGTACACCGCCCAATGTTTTAATGTTTTTATTTCTCTCTTTTGTCTGCTTTTTGTTGATATTTATATAATTTGACATTGGTTTTTATATTTTCATTTACTTTTGACTTGAATGTTTACTTTTAAAGTATTTTTTTTATTACAATTTCTTATTTTGACATGAATACTTACTTTGTAAAGTATTATATTTTTTTATTTCCCTATTGTGAATATGAGGACTATATGGGTTATGTGCTTTTTCTTTTTCAAGTATTTTTTAACGATGTCTGGCTGTTTGAATATTTTTGTAGCCTACCCAAATGTCCTTTCATGGGCATTGTTCGTCGGGTTGTTGAGCTCCTTATTGGTTTGGTGGTCCAAGGTTTGCACTGACTGGATAGGTCCACTCAAAACTGTGTGGTTCCTTCTTAAAAATACCATTTCAAACAAAGTTCTGCATGGTCCTCGTATAACGTATTGTGAACATGAGGACCATGTAGATCGCTGTCAGGGGTTTATTTCATGTTAGTCTGGCGGTTTGAGTTATTTATGTGGCCTACCCAAATGTCCTTACTTTAGTATTATTCGTCAAATCGTTGAGCTCCTTAAAGTTCTAAGTTTGAGCTACACGATATCTGACAAATGCTTGCACTGTTTGGACAGGCCCACTCAAATCTGTGTGTTATTTTCCTCAAAAGACCACTTCAGATATAAACTATATGGTTTTCATATGATTTGACCAGTACAATTGCATGTACTTCAAAAGAGACCTTGACCTCTGAATTTGTTTTGGTGTTTCTTCTCAGGGTAGTCAGCTAGGAAACACCAGCCTTATTTAGTTTTTATAACGGCCAAAACAGATTGACGTGTAAAAGTGTTTTTACAACCTACTTACAAAATAAAAATCATTCATCAGTTATCCTTTAACATTTTTCCATTGTTTTAATTGCATCGCCAATCGATTTACTACGCAATAGTTAGGTAAAACGTACTCCTTGTTTTTGTTGTTAAAAAAAAACAGTTAAATAAAATGACAGTTGACAGTTTAAAACACGTTAGTGCACATTGAAAAGTTTTATTTTACAGTTTCAATTAGGAGCAAAAATTGAGAACTGCCGACTTATTTCTTTGTAAAATAAATATTCGGGCAAAACCAAATGGTTTATAATTCAGAATTACCCGAGTAGAATAATTCCAATAAAAACAAAAAAAGCTTGAGCTAGAGTGTCCTAATCTTACTCAACAGTACACTTAAACGAAAATCTATCGAATTAAAAAACAACCAGTTGAATAATGTACATGCATCACCCCCCATACGCGGGGTTGTATTCGAATGTTGTTAGAGCAAAAAATTATGCTGAGATTTCTAGATATTTGATATTATTGAAAGATCCCGATTTTCGGAGTTAGCCGAATGCACCTTACCTGTTTTTGTTTCATTATTTTTAATGTACATTTAGTGATACCTATTCCGAAACCCGAAACAATTACCCGAAAAATCAAAGTCACTTTTTGTCTCTGATACTATAACAAATGCTGTCTACCTATTCGGACCCGTCAAACAAATGGTGCTTTTAAATTTTCATCGCACAGGATACCTACCCTATTCACAATAAGATAAGACATTGAAATAAATCTTTTTTACAGTCCGTTCAACCGATTTTGACTTCTATTACGTTGGTGGCATGACAAATGGCAGCTGCAGTAAATAGTTGGTAGGTATTATAATCACGATTTTGCTTTTAATGCCATCTTTATGCTTACGGAATAGGAATACAAATCGGTTGAACGGACTTTTAAAAAGTTTTGTTTAAATGTCTAATCTTATTTGTAAATGAAAAAAAGCACAGCTCCTTTGGGTGCATTAGTGACTAATTTACAATTACACTTGCTAGTATGGTGGCCATCACTCTGTTGTTAGTATCTACTGCTCTGAAGCGTTACGTACCTACCGAACATGTAGATACTTTGGCAACTAAAAGCGGTCAGTAGGTATGCGGCGATAGAGACATCCCCGATCGGAGCGGGCGGGGGAGTGTTGCTACTCAGCAGCGATCGCACGCGCCGTACTACTTACGCGGCTCGTTATCGAAAATAGTTATTCGCAATTTAAACAAAAGCCATATTATGCATTTGTTGAAACTTTTGTGTGGTAGCAGAGTTTATTATTACGAATATACAGTGCAAACTTTATAAACTTAAATTCAATATGTCGCTAATCATAAAGAAAAAATACAATTACTCGTGCAGCCATATACTTAGTTGTTAGAACTTTTGTTGTAAGGTATAACTAATCTCTTTAAGTATATAAGAAATGAATTGAAAAACTTAAAAAAATTTTTGAATGAGTTACGGGACATTTTTAGATTTCTATTGTTCCATAGTACCTATCTGTTAGCATTTTCACTCATATATCCTTTAGATAGTACTTACAAAGAACCCGTATACTGTTTTAATTTAAATTTTCTAATATTTGTATAACACGAAATAATAAGAAATAAGTACCTACTTAATACCTATTGCATCACTCTAAACTGTTAGCATTTTTGTAAATAGCCATGAATTTACGAAACTTATCCACTCAGCGAAAATTAAAAACTTTTGAATTATCGTAGGGCATAGACTTCTGGCTACTGGACTATTACTAAAAACGGCGGTTCCCAAGTTGCAGGTAATTATCATAAATAAAGTATTAGAACAGTTAGTGTACGATAGCGTTTTGATAAAATAGTATTAACTTCGTAACGGCCTGGTATATCTCTAACATCAAGTCAAAATATAAAAAAGAAAAATGCTTTTCTTTCCTGAAGTTGACCATCTCTTGGAAGATGAGACCGAAGAACAGAAGGCAGATTCAAAGATTCTAGATTCAAAGCATTTATTTCAATTAACCTTTACAGGCACTTTTGAATTGTCAAGTCGAAAGAGGTGAAGCTATCTGCACGTTCCAAAGCGTAGATCTCTATGGATAAGAACGTGCAAGAAACTCCACGGACACTCTTTTAAATCATACATTATACAAAACTATGGTTTACAAAAACCAAGCAACTACAAGTAAAAAAAAAGAGAAATTATTTATCATCAAACTAATATTATATAAAAAAAAGAATAAATAAATGAGATAAAAAAAGGCGAGCATCTCTTCCAAATATAAAATCCTAACTTGTTTATCCAAGTGGTTGAGGCTGTGGAGCAGGACCGGCATTTAGCCAAGCATTATTATCTTCAATGTAATCCCCCAACTTATAATATGCTTGCCTGCATAATGTGCGTTTAATACAAGTTTTAAATTTCGTTTCATTCAGTTCATATGGGGAGGAATTTTATTATAACATTTTAAACAATACCCCATGAACGATGTGGCTACTTTAGCTAGTCTGAAACCTGGTTGAACTAATTGATCCCTATTTCTAGTAGCATAATTATGTCTGTCGCCTCGCTTACTAAAGAGATGTAGATTTTTTCTAACGTACATAATGTTTTCATAGATATATTGACAAGATTCAAGATTCAAAGCATTTATTTCAATTAAACAGTTCCCGTAGAGAATCACGCCGGCGGAGATTGTAAACGGCTTTGATGGCTCTTTTCTGCAGAATAAAAATTGACTCGATGTCTGCAGCCCGTCCCCATAACAAGATACCGTAAGACATTATACTATGAAAGTAACTGAAATAGACTAGTCTGGCGGTATCAACATCAGTAAATTGGCGGATTTTCCTAACAGCATATGCTGCTGAGCTCAGTCGTCCTGCAAGAGATGCTAAATGAGGACCCCATTGTAGCCTTGAGTCAAGCGTAATCCCCAGGAAAACCGTTCTATCGACGAATTCTAGTTTTTCCCTGTTCAACACTATATCACAATCACTACTTTTGACATTTGGTAAAGCAAATCTTATGCACTTCGTTTTTTTCCCATTTAAACCAAATTATTAGCAGTGAACCAATTTTGGACCTGCAAAAGGGCGTTATTTACGATGTCAAGATTATTACTACGTCTATTTATTTTAAAAATCAAAGAAGTATCGTCAACAAACAAGACCATGTTTAGCTTGTTTTGCAATAAATGGGGTAAATCATTTATATAAACTAAAAATAAAAAAGGACCCAAAATTGAGCCCTGTGGAACGCCCATTTTCACGTTTAAGCCCGATGAATTAACACCGTTTATTTGCACTACTTGCTGTCTATCATTCAAATAAGATTTAACAATTCTTAAAGCTGTTTTGCCCAGTCCGTAGTGCCCAAGTTTCAGGAGTAATGTTTCGTGATCCACACAATCAAACGCCTTAGATAGGTCGCAGAAGATGCCTATGGCATCTTGTGCCTCTTCCCACGCATTAAATATATGCTTCAGTAAGGTGACACCAGCGTCAGTAGTACAACGTCCTCTGGTGAAACCATACTGTTTATCATGTAAGATGTTATTCGTATTAAAATGATAAAGCATTTGATTTAGCATCACTTTTTCAAATACCTTGCTGAAAACTGGCAACACGGATACTGGTCTATAATAATTTATGTCTGTACTGTCCCCGTTTTTAAAAAGTGGTATTACTTTACTGAATTTCATTAGGTCCGGAACAGGGGGGGTCAAGTCTCTAAGAAGCAAATGCAAACGCTGGGCAAAAGAAACGAAACAGAGACAACGATATACGCTAGACAGAGAAATCACTATTGGTGCTTTGCTTGACCAGATTAGAACATTTCTACCATATTAGTAGAATTATTTTGTTATAATATGGTGACTAATGACCCCATTTCTAAACAAAATCATTATTTATTATATGTATAAAATTCATGTGCTGAGCACATCTGTTACTCCTTTTTTATTATTATAAAAAAATAGTTTTTTAGAAGGATTTAATACTTTTACTCTGGCAACAACGCCTGAAAACAAACAAATATGGTGGCCAGGGGGGGTCAAGTCTCTAACACCCGTATTTATAAACAAGTAATTACTTCTTGCTAAGTAATTTCTTAATTAAGTCATTACTTAAAGTTAGAATTCTTAATTTCAAATTCTCATTCTATAGTTGAGTAACACACGTTACTTACTTGAGCAATTGCTCAAGTAACACTCGAAGTTTGGTGGTTGTTTCTGTGTGGCAACACTTCGATTCTGCGTTTCGTTCCGTGAAAAGGCAAACGTACGGTCTGGATTACTTTCAAAATCTTGCAATGATATCTTTAATATTAATTTATTTTATATTTATAATAGCCAAAGCGTTGCATATAGTAGTTTAAATTGTAAAAAATATATTATTTTCATCATTTTGTCGATACAAAGAAAAAAATGCTTGGAGAAACAAAACGTTTGACATGATATAACCCTATTAAATTAAAATGTTTACTTTTTACACATGGATATATGCCTGACTCGTGATTTTTTACTTAGAAAGATTATACATTCATATCTGACAACTATTACCTGAAATTAATTAAAACAATCTTCTGAATAGTCATGAAATGGATCCACATCGCGAAAGTAAACTTTGGGATTTCTAGGTTCAGCAACTTCTATCTCCTCTAATATATTATCATCTATATTGTCTACAACAGCAAAAACAGCTTGGATGCTATCTAAAGTTTCCATTTCTTATCTAAAATAACCACAAAGTAATGCTTAAGTAAAGGAAATGGTGACTATTACTTGGCTGAGAATTCTAACTTTTGACAGTTCTAACTTCAGTCAATTACTGAACTATAGAATACAAATCGTTACTTAAGTAATTGCTTTTACTCAAGTAAATACTTCTACTTGTCTATAAATACGGGTGTAAGAAGCAAATGCAAACGCTGGGCAAAAGAAACGAAACAGAGACAACGATATACGCTAGACAGAGAAATCACTATTGGTGCTTTGCTTGACCAGATTAGAACATTTCTACCATATTAGTAGAATTATTTTGTTATAATATGGTGACTAATGACCCCATTTCTAAACAAAATCATTATTTATTATATGTATAAAATTCATGTGCTGAGCACATCTGTTACTCCTTTTTTATTATTATAAAAAAATAGTTTTTTAGAAGGATTTAATACTTTTACTCTGGCAACAACGCCTGAAAACAAACAAATATGGTGGCTCATCGGACGCGGTATACGTCGTATTTAATGTTTTTCTAACATCATAACATGTGCCTGAGGATTCTTACGAGATAGAGACTCATTTTTTTTGTTTTTAAGTTTGTGCTTCTGTGTTTTTGTTTTGTGTGCGTGCTGGACACTTACGAGATAGACTCATTTTCATTGTTTGTTATTTTTTGTGCCTTGCCTGAACAATTTTACGAGAAAAAGACTCATTTCCCTTATTTTGTGAACGTGTGTCTGTGCATTAATTGTTAAAATGTCACGCAATCTATTACTATACTCTATGTGTCACGCCATACACGCTATGAACTCAGAAGAAGATGTGCTAAGTGTAACATCACTGCAACAGAAGATAGAAACTTGAGTTTCCACAGATTTCCTCTACCTGGTAGACATACAATGCTAAAGTAAGTAATTAAACTATTCTCAATTTTGATTACTTTCTCCCTGACCTTACCTACCTAGTACTTTACCTAAAATTTACAATGAAACAAATGTCAACTTTATCTTAGAGTCCCGGACCATCAATGTTTTGTTGACAATTACATTAATTTATGTAACATTCTACATTTTTCAAATATTTGAAAAGTGATCACTGTAATACTGAAGCAGTCACAATTAGTTAAAATCTAGTTCAAAATGCATAGATGAAGTAGTTAAAAGTTAAACTATGATCAAAGTGTAGTATTAGATAAAAATCTTTTTTCAATAATTTCAGGGCACGTGTATGGGCTGAATACTGTTCTGAACTGGTCAACTGAGAAATCACTAAGAGACTTGCACTCACAACACAAGATGTTATGCAGTAAGCACTTTGATGACTCCTCATTTACTAGCAGTGCTAGAATAAGATTGAACAATTACGCCATCCCAATTGGAACACAGGACTTAATGGTTAAGTTTCGCCAGGAACAATGTGCAACCACAAGTGAAAGTGAACAAGATACTAATATCTCGGTTGATAAACCTCAAGTAAGTTAACATTTATTACTATATTACTCATCTCTGAATTTCATAAAATGGTTTTCATAAGCAACTTTAAGAATATGACATTTGAAACATCCTGATAATTTAAATGTAAAAACTGATCATCACCTTGGCTCACAAAAATCTTATTGTAATTTTTAGGTGCTAGTAACAATGGAAACTTCATTACCTGTTCAGGAGCCAACCGTAGCCAAACCAACTACATCTTCACCTGTTCAGGTGCCAACCATAGCCAACCCTACTACATCTTCACCTGTTCAACTGCCAACTTTAAGTAAACCAACTACTGATAGCCAGAAGGTTTGTAGTATACCAATTTTCACTCCCATTAAACAATAAATGAACAATAAAACCTGTGATTTACTTATTGATACATTTCATATTTCCAGATGCCAAAGACCAAAGGGATTTTGAGGGAGCTGGATTTAAGCAAGTCAGTAGAGTTGACCCCTAAAAAACTCAAACTTTACAAAAAATGTAGGAGAAATTTGAGTGAAATTATGAGACTAAGAAAAAAAATTAAGAAACAACCACATACCTTCTTCAAACAATTAACTACAGATAGAAATGTGAAAAGTCTCATAGATAAAAATATATCAGGGCCATTTGCATTATTGTTGCAAAGTCAACTTCAAAATACTCCCAGAAAACTGACTGGACGGAGGTGGAGTATAGATGACAAAGTTATGGCTTTAAGCATCTACAAAAGGTCTACTGGCTGCTATAGACTGCTGAGGCGACCAAGCGAAGGTACATTAAAAGCCTTACTAAACAAAATACCGATGAAATGCGGTATAAATAGGCAAATTTTCGAAACAATTAAAGGAATTACCGGTAATCGGGAACCAGAAGAAAATCTGTGCATCTTGGCATTCGACGAAATGTCTATTCGAAAAAATTTACAATGTAATGGTAAACAAGACATTATTGATGGCTATCAAGATCATGGGAATCAAGGTAGAACTATGGAGCCAGCCACACATGCATTGCTTTTTATGGCTATTGGAATCAGAAAGAATTGGAAGCAACCTTTAGCTTTCTACTTTTCTGGTGACTGTGTTACAGCTGATAGATTATCTGTTCTTATAAAAGAAGTAAGTATATAATATAATTACTTAAGAAAAAAATTAAACCATTACAAGTATACTTAAAATATTTATGTTATATAAATATATTTTTTGTATTTACAGGTGCTTGATGCAAGCTTCCAAGCTGGGTTGAATGTTGCTGCTACTGTATCAGATAACTTTGGTGTGAACATCAAAGCATTAAACTCTCTCGGTTCCTCGGTAGCTCAACCGTATTTTGACTTTAAAGGCCATGAAATTGTCACAATTATGGACCCACCTCACCTTATCAAATGCTTCAGAAATAATTTGCTGAAGTACAACATCAAATGCCCTCAAGTATTGCAAAATGATGGAAAGTCTATGCCAGGTAATTTAAATATTTCCTAAGCCTAAGCTGATAGTTGGGCTAGTGAAGAAAATTCTGTGTTGAGAGTGTGATTGTGTGAGGAAATAGCTTTGGAGTAATTCGTATTTTAATACTGAAATGCATGGGTTATATTTATATATTATCATGTTTATTATTACAGGTATAGCCAAGTGGAGCCACATAAAAGAATTCTACGAAATAGACAATAAAAATCCAAATTTTGTTTTTGCACCTGGTTTAACCGAGCAGCATATTGAACCTAACTTCAAACAGAAGATGAAGGTCAGCTTAGCTTGCCAAGTATTCAGCCACTCAGTCACTGCAGGAATACTTGCGAAGGTTGCAAACAGTAAGTTGTGATAAACATGTAATATTAAAATAACTTTTTTTTTTGTAATTATCAATCTAGTTGATTGCATCAGTTTTGTGGCGCTTAATTTGTATGATTAGTTACTACCTTGGCATACTCAAAAAAATAAATAATAATCTAGTTGATTGATAATTACAGAAAACATCCCAACTTATTAGAGTTTATAGAGATAAATTATGAATTTTAACTGAAATTGCCTTACTTTGCCTTCAGTTTCATTTAATTTTCTATCACCTTTCACAACGAAATAACAAATAAGTGTTTTCTTTTCAGATGAACTTCCACAAGAAGCAACGACGACAGCCATGCTGATAGAAAAAATAGACCAGCTGTTCGACGCCCTAAATGGCGATACGCCTGATCGGAAAAGGGGAAAAATATTCCTGACAAATTTTACGCGAAGAAGTCCACATATAAATTATTTTGAAGAAATGAGAACCATGTTCCAGAAACTTGAATTTATTGGGGCCAAATGCAAGCCGCCTTCACATGAAGGTTTTGTAAGAACTTTAAATGCAGTTGAGCGTCTATTCCTAAAGTTAGAAAAACATTATAACATAGAAAGTTTATCAACTCGCGCAGACTCAACCAAGACCCATTAGAAAACTGTTTTGGTTGCATCCGCAGCAATTGTGGATGCAACCCAAACCCAAACACCCTACAATTTGTTGCAGCTCTCAAAACCTCCATCATAAACAATTTATTGCATAGTAGTAAAAATAGGAACTGCAAAGAAGATAATAATGTCATATTAGATGATTTAAAATCTTTTTTAACTCAAGATAACCCTAACAAAGAAACTAATGTAGCTGTAGAAACATTTGATGTAACAGAAGGTGTAGAATTATCTAATACTGTAATACCTCAGTGTTCTGGTGAACTGCAAGCTTGTGCATATGTATGTGGTTTTATGATAAAAAAATTAGGACCCATTTGCCATCAGTGCAAAATCACATTGCTTGCAGACCAGAACACTGAGGTAAGTCATTTATTCACAAGTTTTAAAGAATACAATTCTATGCGCAACAGTCTACATTATGTTAATATTTTTTTTACTGAGACAGTGGAGATAGCTGCAACAATTGTTAATAAATTTTTAGATGAGCATGGGTGTAAAACGAAAATAAAAAGTGAACTTATAGAAATTTTAAAGAGAAAATTAAATTTCGAATGGTTGCTTAGTTGTAATGATCATTATGATAAAAATAAAATGCATATAATAATTTCAACCATATGTATATGCCTAAAACGACACTGTATTTTAAAAAATAGACTGTTTATCGACGAAGCTTCGAGAAAAGCCATGAATCGAAAAATAAAAATTTTGAAAAACGCTTACAACTTCGTTTTATTTCAAATATTTTTCCATAAAAATGTATGTATCAGGAAAACAAACCGAAAATCTGGTATTTTCAATTTAAATACCGGATTTTCGCTTTGTTTTCATGATACATCGCCAGAAAATAAAATAAAAAAATAAATCATCAGTTTTAAAATCTGGCGCGAAAAGTAGTTCCACGGATCAAATACTGGCGCGCTAGTGTCGCAAGCTGTTGGCATATTTTTTGTATGAAGTCTTCGTTCTTCACGTTAGGGTATATATGTTCTGTGGTCCGGAAAGACTCCTTGATCCACACACAAATTAAATATTAAAGCTAAGAAAGGGGCTACAGTCTCAATAATTGAGGTACAAACTTTGATAGACAATCCCCATAAAACTTCCGTCATTTTGATTTGTTTTAAAGCTTTCATTACTGTTAAGGGGTTTATATGCTTAACATTAAATTCAGTCGGGCAGGCTGACATATTCGACTGTAATAAATCAAAAGCAAGCGAAGGCGAAGAATTTAAAGCTTCAGTAGTTTTAATAGGGATACTGGTAAAGAAATTTACAAATTCTTGAGCAACTTTTAGGTTATCACTAATAAGACCCTGAGTAGTCTCTAATGTGAAATCCGTACTATGTCTTTTATTCCTGTTAGTTACGTTATTTATAAGAAGAAGTCTTTATAGATTTGGAAATGAATTTCACTGCTAATCCCTTGTCTTTTAATAAAATATGATACAGCTGTTTTTATGAGCGTTGTTGGGTGCTGCGATATTTAAAATTAAACTTATCTTAAACGTCATTTTCAGATTTCATTGTCAGTAGGTCTTTTAAAATGGAAACAAAAATATTTTACTTTTTTTCTAATCTTTGAGCACCCGTAGCTCGAAAAGCGGCAGGGATACAATAACATTTCTTTATAATTTCTGTTTGAGAATGACGTGTTCTTGAATACCTACTAAGTTTTATTTTGACCCACGCACGCATTATATACCCTCCCATACAAAAAACACAAAATATTTGTTTTCTCGGAAATAGTAAGGTTTTTTAAAAAACGCGACAAAAATATGTTTGTAATCAAAAGAGGAATACGTAAAAAAATCAACTCAAAATATACACACTGACTCACATCAATTCCTATGTCTATAGTTTTGCCAAAGTGGACCAGTGTGCGGCGAACAAATATTTCGTGGCTCCATGGTGGCTCCTCTGAGGCGCCAAGCGCATTGGAAGTGTAATTTATCGCTTTTTCGTCTGTTTCCATGTGTTTTTCTTTTAGTCGCGACCCAACAGCGAACGTAAGCGGTTTTAATAGTCCATTTCAATTGTTTAGAACTGCTTATCTACGTGTACAAACCGAAGTGGAAGGTAAGCGACTTATTTTTGTCAGGTGTTGTAAACCTTGTGGTATTTGTTTGGCTCGATTGATTGATCAATTCATTTTCGACTTTAATCTGCTTATAGCAAATTTCTATGATTATAAAGTCATCGCCGATCTTCTAAAAAAGTAAAGCCTTGTTTGATTATTATATATAAAAGCATTTATTATTAACGGTTATTAAAAGATCTGATATTGTCATGATTATAAGATAGTAGTCCAGGTAAAGGGCTATCCCGACGATAAATAATAAAATTGCAGTTCTTGTTTAGATTAGTACAACAGTACATACCGTATGAAAGCAAAAAATAAGTCTTCTATAAACTGAACAAAATAGCTACTTATAAAATAATTCTGTGTCCGTATTAATTATAATGAATGATCAATTGAAAATATTGTTACGAGCTTCGGGTTCTTTACAATAAAATCAGCCGATTAAATGACGAAAAATGACACTTTAATTACGCAACACTAATTACATTATAAACTCACTAATTACAAAACACAATCGCACTATTAATCACTTGAGTTCGCAGTCGAAGATCGCTCTCGAAGTAATCACTTGTATCGCAAATCCAAGCCAATTTTTTTTTTTTGAATGACCACTCGCTGTTTAGCACACTAAGGCTGGTTACTGCTTAACCGGGCAATCCTGTGGTGGCCTCTAATGAATTTAAGGCCCCCAACCAGGGCTAACTCGGTCGGTACATGTGCCAGCCTTATATAGGGCGCCGGGTAGTTCCAGAACTTTCCATTGCAGAACATTCCAGAAAGTTCGCGTACATATCGGTCGCGACTGACCAGGGCCCGAGAATTCTAGAATGTTCTATAATAGAAAAATCTCGAAGGTTCTTGACTTTACTAGTTCTGCTACTCGATACTAGATGGCGCTAGTGGTACCGAATGCCGCAATCTTCCTTACTTAATTGTGGCGCACAACACTACCCCCTTCTAAGACATGCTCGTCCCGAGCATTATCAGATTATTGTTTTGAAGACATCCTACACTACGTTTGCCGAGACGCAGTCTCCATTCTAGAACTCCTTTACCCTGACGGTTATCGGTTTTACGACTAATATGGCCAGCCCAATGCCACTTCAGCTTACTAATCCGGTGGGCTATATCGATGACCTTGCTTCTCTGACGGATCATCATTTCTGATGCGATCGCTCAGAGACACACCGAGCATAGCCCTTTCCATAGCCCGCTGAGCGACTTTGAGCTTATGGACCATACGAGCCGTCAGTGTCCACGTTTCGGCTCCGTATGCCATGACGGGTAGAACGCACTAATTGAAGACTTTCGTCTTTAGGCACTGTGGGATCGACGATGTAAAGACTCGACGTAGCTTCCCAAATGCTGCCCAACCCAACTGAATTCTTCTATTCACCTCGCCCTCAAAGTTGTTTCTACCTAACTGCAATGACTGCCCGAGGTACACATATTTTTGAACAACTTCGAGAACGGCACCGTGAATCGCAATCGGTTCCGGTAGACCATGTTCGTTGAACATGACCTTGGTTTTATCCAAGTTCATCCGTAGGCCGATGCGTACAGAAGAATCAGCCAGGTCATTCAGCATCTGTTGTAGGTCCTGCAGCGTTCCTTCCATGATGATGATATCGTCTGCAAATCGCAAGTGAGAGATGTACTCGCCGTTGATGTTAATGCCACGTTCTTTCCAGTTCTGCGTCTTGAACATATCCTAATTATCCTCCATTGCATTAAACCTGAAACCGTGGTTACACAGGCATAGTCCTCCCCAATACGGATAAATGAAGTGAGAGGTAAGCTAGGCTCGGTGCCATATTATCCTCTGCGTTGCTGCTCTGATTGACGATGACGTTATGAGTGCAGAATTTAATGCTGGATTTGCCGAGCCTAAGGTCGGGTGAGGCCCAACCTGTTTCAATCGCAATCTAACCCGCCAGATGTCTGACAGTCAGATTCATAATCAATTTTATAAATCTGACAGGATGTTGTATGTGTACTAAAGTGCGTTTCATGAAAGAATTCCCTTCGCCGTAATGTTGGCATTACAGAAAATCAGTGTTGCTATATTTTTAGCAATAAAACTACTTAATATTAGGGAGATAATATTCCGTTACTTTTACCAATTATCTTATACTTTTGTTTTTTCTTTTGGAAACTGTAAAACTATTTTTTAATAAAATATACAACTTACTGCACAGGAATTCAGAACAATTCATAACTTTATTGGAGTAGGCACTCACAGAATGAAATCACAGATTGTCCTTTTATCGAGTGCTGGAGCAGTCGAGTCTTAATACGTTTGTTGACTAGCTAATGTGTACACCACGGCATAAACATACCCTTTACAACACTGACGCGGGGAATCAAGAATTTTTTATTGGCAGCACTGATAGCCATCTCCATTCTTTGACGTTAAGACAGACAGGGCAGCCAACAATACAACGAAGGGAATTCTTTCGTGAAACGCACTATAGTTCAAATGATCAATTTGAATACTGTGTACCTACTTTTACCTTATAATCACCCAGATTTTGACTTGAAGCCTTTCTTTTCAAGAATTAAAGAAGGAACATACTGTTTAAAAATTATTTAATGAACTTTTAGAAGAACTTTGTTTTAAAGGTAGTTCAAACAAATATTTCTTAAACAACCGACATAATACACTAACAATATCTACATAGTTTTATCATACCTATAGAAGTAATTTATTACAAATATATTCATATTATTATTTGGTTGGTCTTTTTATGACAGCACCAATTCCATTGGTGATTTAACCTCACTTTGAGGTGGTGCACTCATGTTATAATAATTTACAATAACTATTTTAGTGATTCTAATAATATAATATATAACAATTAAATTATTCCTGTCCAAAGCCTTCAGTTTCTTCAATAGCAAAATTCAATTTTTCGCATAATTGTTCGTAGCTCTTGTAAGGTGGTAAGTCAAGTCGATTGAAACACGTATGCGACCGGGGTAACCAAGTGTCTTTTCCAACCTGCAAAATGACAATACATCAAATATGTTATAGGTTTATGAAATAAAGGGTAACCGATAAAGCGTCAGTCCTAGAAAGAAAAAGAGTTTATTTGCACCACATTGCAAATAAATTGAAATAAACTCAATATAAACGAAGGGCGCTACTTTAAGATTTATCATTGTGTTCTTTGAAACATTACAATCTAAAATTTAACTCAGAATCTCAGTTAGGTAATTACCAAGTTGAGGAATGTTCAACATTCATTGCTTGTAAAAAAGGTTAGACCCATTATTGACATAGGACCGTCACCATTTTTATTTTTCCTCAAAGTTGCGACGCTTAATGATATAGACTAGAAATCATAATAAAAATTTAGCAAAATATCATAGTTGTTTCACTTGTTGTCATTTTTATTTTGCCGTTACAGTCCCACTACTGTGCAAAGACCTTTTAGGCAATTTGAACCAGCGTCGTCGCCAACCAGACCCAATACAATAGGTTTGCCAAGCCATCCCTATTGAGTTCAGAGTTGTTCAGCGGTCATTGTGCATGCATCTGACTTTTGAAGTTATTAATTTGATATAATTACCTTCTCTATACAGAATCTCTGTGGACCATTAGACCCCATTAATTCAGCAAATCCTCCCACAGGAACTCGACAGGTGCCAGTCACAAACTGCAGTAATCTTGCTCGTTTCTCGTTATCCATTTGTCGAACAAACTAAAAAATAAAATGTTAAAATTCTTTAAAACTTATCTGTTAAAAGAAAAAGAAAGAACCAATCAAATGCGGTAAAAATAATTCAAACCTGCCAAAACCAAAGAACTTGCTTGCTCGTGCGAGTATAATGTCTGTAAATAGTATTTCGTTGCCAATCATCTACATCCACCTCCTGCATTCCACACAGCATCAACTCTAATTCGCGCTCGTCGAAGTATTTCAGCCATTCCAAAGGTACAACCTGAATGCAATAGAGCAAATTGATAAGTACCTTTTTAAAAGAAACGATAGATTATAATTTCTTAATTAAAATCATTATTACGAAAAACGGCTAAGTGCACCTCATACCTCCCACAGTAAAGAGTTCTGTAATAGGAATAAGTACATTCAGTTAAAATTTATCGGGAATGGATGATTGGTTTTTGGTTCCAAATTCAACATTTTGTATTTGTTAGAATTGCACTACTGTTTTCAATTTTTAACCGACTTCTAAAAAAGGAGGAGGTTCTCAATTCGGATGCTTGTATGTTTTTTTTTTTTTTTTTATTGTTTGTTCGCGCATAACTCCGTCGCTTGCCAACCGATTTGAAAAATTCTTTTTTTCTTGGAAAGGGTATACTTCCCAAATGGTCCCATGAAAATTTTATCGAAATCGAACAAGCGGTTTTTGAAAAATCAACAAAAATCTAAAAAAATATCTACATTGTCTACATTGACGACCTTTTAGTTTACTCTGCATTGGAGCAGTGCGTTTTTTTTACACTAATGTAATTGGTTCGTTTAGGTGGGGGAGAGGAGGGGGTTTAGGTACCACTAAAAAGTGAAAAATAAAAAACTTTTTACAAAAAAATACAACCGACTTTTCCACAAAAAATCAAAAAAGTACAAAATAACTTTAATTTCGGAAGTCGGTGTTCAAAAAATGAAAAAGGAACCACAAACACCGAGTTCCGAAATTAAAGTTATTTTGTACTTTTTTGATTTTTTGTGGAAAAGTCGGTTGTATTTTTTTGTAAAAAGTTTTTGGAGTTTGAATTACATCTGTTATTCTGTCTGTTGTTATATCATATCTAGTGTGTGTGTGTGTATTGCGAATTTCATATGTACAAAAACATCGAACAAAGAGTTTGTCTTAAATTTTACATCGCCAATGGAATGACAAAAAAAACATAAGCTTATGAGTGGAACATAGCGTTCAAAAGCGGTCGAGATGTGATGGAAGATTTACCTCGCTCTGGTAGGCCATCAACGTCTGCAACTGAAGTTAACATCGCAAAAGTGAAGGAAATAGTGAGTGAAAATCCTCATTCAAGTTTGAGAGAGCAATCCTCCGAACTTTCTGTGTCCCACGAGACGACCCTTACCATTTTAAATAATCACTTGGGCATGAAACATGTTGTTTTTCTTCACAGGTGTGTCTGTGATGTCCAAGATTAACTTAGAAAGTACATATGACTTTGAAAGTAACATTGTTTTTGGCCGGATTGGAACCCTCAAACTCAAGAGGCGAGGACGTTAACAACTGGGCCGCAATTTTAATAATAATAATCATTTATTACACTAACTTTACAACTTCTACAATATATCTCACCTCACATAAGAGTCTCCTTTTAAGTATAAGAAATACCTGTGCTTATGTGCTAGGAGGCCCCGCTCTTCTAAACTAGCAAAATAGTATATATACGTAGGAGTGTACTTAATTATTTATTTATTTTACTTATGTAACTTATTAGATACTAACTAGCTGACCCGCGCAACTTCGTCTGCGTCACATAAGAGAAAAAAAACTTTTTTGTAACACTTTTCATTGATGCTCCGATCCTATGTATAGTAGCATGATGTTATATAGCCTATCCCAGCCTTCCTCAATAAAAGGGCTATCCAATACTTAAATAATTTTAAAATTCGACCCAGTAGTTCCTAAGATTAGCGCGCAACTAAACAAACTCTTCAGTTTTATAATATTAGTAAAGAGAACTACGTTCGTGTGGATGTCAGAAAAAATGTTGGTGTGTACAGTAAATCCCTCTCTGAATTAAGAAAATAAAAAAGGGTGCAGGGAACTGACTGTATGACCTTCTCCGTTTCAAATAAAAAAAAAACAGCCCAAGTATCTCCGGTTACCTCGAAAAAACATTGATCAACAAAACAGACTATTTCGAACGAATGCCTTTTTTAACCGACTTCAAAAAAGGAGGTTATCAATTCGAACCGTATGTATGTAATATTTCCAGAACTGCCCAGTTTTTGTATATTCAAAGCATTTATTTCAAATAAACCCTTTACAGGCACTTTTGAATTGTCAAGTCGAAAGAGGTGAAGCTATCTGCACGTTCCAAAGCGTAGATCTCTATGGAGAAGAACGTGCAAGAAACTCCACGGACACTCTTTTAAATCATGTTCTGTATTACATAACTTTGGTTACATCCTTGGTGCTTCTATGTGTGAGGACAATGCAGAGAAAAAAAAAAGGAAACTATAAAACAATTCAAAGTATAAAGATTAAAACAAGTCAGTGGCAGTTAAGAGGTGACCAGTCTCAACCGACGGCGCCCGTTCACGAACATGACGCGTGTATCGGCACCATTTAGCTCAACCATTTTAAAGGGAACCGAATGATCCGACACACGCGCCACCATCAGCGAGACATTTGAGCGGGCATGACATACTCTCAACTGCCATTTTAGTTCAAGTCACAAAGTAAACTATAACCTGTAAATGGCTCCATGGTACTCACATTTACAATATTTGAAAATAAACTGCTTCTACATTATACAAAACTATGGTTCACAATGAAATACAAGTAAAAAAAGAGAAAATATTTATTCTCAAAATAAAACTATAAAAAAAAGGAATAAATAAATTAGACAAAAAAAGGGCGAGCATCCCTTCCAAATAAAAAATCCTAACTTGTTTACCCAAGTGGTTGAGGCTGTGGAGCAGGAAAGCATTTAGCCAAGCATTTTTATCAAGGATATAATCTTCCAGTTTATAATATGCTTGCTTACATAGTGTGCGATTTATGCATGTTTTAAATTTTCTCTCATTTAATTGAAGGATATCGACTGGTATTTTGTTATAAAATTTTACGCAATACCCCATACAAGAAGTGTGTGCTTTAGCCAATCGAAACCTAGGTTGATCTAATTTGTTTCTATTTCTAGTATTAAAATTATGCCTGTCGCTGATCTTATTAAAAATATGAAGATTTTTTCGAACATACATAATGTTTTCATATATGTATTGACAAGGTACCGTCATGATGTTAATTTCCTTAAACAGTTCCCTTAGAGAATCGCGCCGGCGGAGATTGTAAATGGCTCTAACTGCTCTTTTCTGCAGAATAAAAATAGACTCTATATCTGCAGCCCGTCCCCATAGCAAAATACCGTAAGACATGACACTATGAAAGTAACTAAAATAGACCAGTCTCGCGGTATCTACATTAGTAAGTTGACGGATTTTTCTGACAGAATATGCTGCTGAACTTAGCCGTTCTGCAAGTGATGCTAAATGAGGTCCCCATTGTAGCCTTGAGTCGAGCGTTATTCCCAGGAAAACTGTGCTTTCGACGAATTCTAGTTTCTCTTTATTCAATACTATTTCCTCAATACTACTTTTAACATTCGGTAAAAAAAAATCTAATACATGTGTTTTTTTCTACATATATGTATATGTTAGTCTATATCAGCGTCTGAACAAATATGCCAAATTTCAAAAGTGTATGTATGTATTTATGTTTGTGTTCGCATATCTCCGGAACTACAAGTCCGATTTAAGTAATTATTTTTTTGTTGTATAATTTTTATTTTTCATTTCATTGTTCACAAATAAAAAAAAACAAAATATTTGGTTTTCATGAAAATTAGACTAACTAGTATTAGATATACTGCCATCGCCTAATACTTGCAAAAAAGGTATGAAATAAAAACAAATAATTTTAAAACACGCCTGCCATGTATAAAAATGAACTAAAAATAAAAAAAAAGATAGATAATAATCTTTTCTTTGCAGTCAGGGGACCTGTAAAGAACTATCCAAAGGAATCGTCCCCTTCATTATTAGACAACCTTCATTATTTGCTTTAGCCATTATTCCTGCCAAGTTTCAATTATATAGCCCAAGAAAGATTCTTCCATACAAATTGATCACTCCCGAGATGCTCTTTTGATTTCTTTTGATTATTCACTTAGGCCGGGGTTTTCATAACAAGTCTCAAGTATTTTGGCCCAAGGCATAAGAATCTTACTACACACTTTCATCCCCTATTTCACCCTCTTAGAAGACTTCCAAAAATTCATTCTTATCGGACGCCTACATAATTTATTATATAAGGAATACGTCGTCCAAATTTCAAGCACCTACAACCAGCGGTTTAGGCTGTATGTTGATGTATCAGCCGGAACAAGGCATCACTACATAGTATAAAACAAAGTCGCTTCCTGCTGTCTGTCTGTCCCTATGTATGCTTAGATCTTTAAAACTACGCAACGAATATTAATGCGTTTTTTTTTAATAGATAGTGATTCAAGAGGAAGGTTTATATGTATAATACATGCATAATATAATAGAGATTCAGTATGAGCGTTGGACCCGTGCGAAGCCGAGGCGGATCACTAGTTTTATATAAAGGGATTTCACTACAAAACTATTAAGCGCACAGATCAACCATATTCAAGTTATCGTTTCTCGTTTGAGTCTAATGTAATGTCCAGGCGAGTCTCGCTTGAATCTTGATGATCAACCAACTCTTCTGAATCCTAAAAACATATTGTGTAGAACTGAGCTGTCTAAAAACAAATTTATTTCATCAACAGTAATTTACCTCATTAAATCCATCCAGGAATGCTGAAGTTTGTTCTTCGATTCCCCTAGTCATTCGCCACTGAGTCACCAACTGCAGATATTGCTCCTTATTTGTCTAAAAAAGTAGATAATTTGCGTATACATATTATTATGTAAAAAAGGTAATTATTATAAGTGAAGACTCCACGGGAAAAACAAACAATGAATGTATTTTTTTTTATGAAACTGACATTCAATGCCACATGCTGACTTGCCGTTGTTGTAATGTATTTAATCAGTTATCAGAATTCGTTCAAGCAATCGGTCCCGCCGCCAAAGTTAGATTTGCATCTGTTCATCCAACGCAAGAATCATGAATGCCCGCGCTGGCAATATGAAAACTGGCACGCGCGGCCGCAATAACCAGGATTCATCATACACTTCAAATTATAAAAACAGGTTTTTGCTAAAATATAATATTTTTGGCAATTATTGTTTTCCCCGAGGAGACTTCATGTGAACATCAGGAAATTTAAAATTACCTCGGTGACGCGTTCTTTATCGCCGGCCGGCTTTAACTCGTGGTGTATGACTTGACCTAATACTTCAAAGTCTACACTAAACCACATCTCCAGGCCGCATTCGTCTATATTATTATCTTTGATCCATACCAAGGAATTGTAAAACTCGGGATCTATAGATTCTATGTCTTTCATTGTTAGTTTTTTGTTCAACATTCTTTTATAGAAGGGCATTGTAAACCCTGAATAAATAAATCTACCGTGGTACAATGCCATCGCTATAAACCTGCCAATGAATTTGAAGTAAAGGAGATGGTCTGGATTGACGTAACTGGCCGGGTTAATCTGAAGACTGTAGTTGTTTTTATTGGCGTACTCAAACAGGCAGTACATGGGGTTTAATACTTCGTGAGATAGTAAGAAGAACCACTCTCTACTGACACCGCCATAATCTAGCCCCTCTTCACCACGGAATATGATATACAAGCGTCTGCGCAACTCGTATGCAGGCAATCTCATTATCTGAAATAGAGCAATAGACACTAGGATTTAGTAAAAAGTATCTTATCTGCTTTCAAACATTTTCGAAACATTGATTGATTACAATCCGAATAAAAAAAGGACAGGCGTATTTTTATCACACAAATCAAATGGTCTTATTGTATAGGGTAAACCCCAGTTGTATAGCAGAATTATTTACCTGATGATAAGAGTCCTCAAAAAGCGACTGTCGAGACAATGTTATTTTAATATGACTGGGTAGGGCATTGCTCTGACAGAGATATCTGAATTGACTAAGCTTCCAGCGGAAGGAGCGCTCGTAGGCCCTGGGCACGCCGTAGGCTCCCTGCGGGCCCTTGGGCGCGCCGGGCCGCGGGTCCTGGAACGTCGTGGTGCGCGTGTTGTGGTCCACGAAGTACCGCGTGCCTTCCTCTGTGAACCGGATCTCCCAGCCTGGAGGCAGCGCCTCTTCCAGAGCGCTCATCTCCTGGCCCTGGACATGACATAAACAACTATCGTGATGTATATGTTACGGTTGATTGCGAACAGTTATAACAAATCTCAAGAAATTATAAACTCTATATAAATTGTGATCAAAATCCTTAACTACTCAGAATAAAAGCATTAAAATTCGAAAGTGTCTTATCTATTTCTGTCTTTCTGATAGATTGTGATAGTGAAACGTACAATTCGGGGGGGTTAATTAAGGTCAGATATGTAGAATAGAAATTAAAACATAGAATTGTAAAAATATACAATTTTCACATGCAACCGACACTACGCTATTACAAGCGAGCGTGGTGGCTCGTTAGCAACCTGCGTCCTCGGGTCCTCCCACTGCGTGGTGCGGTTCTTGTGGTTGACGTAGTAGACGCGGCCGTCGGGCTGCACGCGGCGCTCCCAGCCGGCCGGCAGGGCGCCCAGCGAGTCGTCGGGCGCGGCCACGCTGCCGGCGCCCGCGGGGCCCGGCCCGGCGCCCGCGGGGCCCGGCCCGGCGCCCGCGGGGCCCGGCCCGGCGCCCGCCGCCGCTGGCCCAGCCGCCACCGCCACGCTGCTGCCAGCCGCTACAGTGCTCCCTGAAATCATTTTTTGATTCATACACTATTTGTACCTGAGTTGCAGGTTCGCCAACGCAAAGAAATGGAATTATCTATTAATTTTTCATAATACATATCACCTTATGATGATGAAAAATTAATAATGCCTTTTTTATTAGTAACAATTTGTGTAAAAGTCTCATCTGGTCACAGACCTATTTGCCTATTATTGTCAAAACCCAATATAGTCATGTGTCAGATATCCTAATACGTGGTGTCCATTTATACGACAACTCTTTACTCGGTTTATGAGCTTTTACACGTACATAGGTATGCGAATAGGTACCGGTTTGGCGAAAGGAAAGGGAGTTAAAACCACTAAACCCTTAAAAAGGGATTGACCCGACCGTGCTGTTTCGTATCCGTGAAAGATCTATCTCTCAATGCTTCACTACGTGCGGCCGCCATGATGAATTGATGTCCGTATGGATTTAGATGACTGCATCACGGTCATGGCAGGGTCGTGGGGACGAGTGAAAGCAAGCATTAGAATTGCCATGTCATAGGATAATTGCAAGTTCCATAAGATCTAAAAAAAATACATAAAAATATCTTGAGAAGCCAAAAACCATGAAAATCACACTCATGACGATATTGAAGAACGCTATCACGCATGAAATAAAAAACCCGCATTTAAACTCCTCAGCATACCTCTAAACCAATAAGGGTCTTGTCTGCTTTTTTGATATCACACTATACCGCATACATTTTAGAAGAGATGCTACGAATGGTGGTTTTGCCAAATACCGAATATTCGGCAGCACTTAGTACATTTCGTGTGCCAGATGATCCGACCAGTATCATTGAAATGCGTGCGAAACACCGTGAACGCATTTTGTTTCATTTGCGAGTAGGTGTCCCAAAGCGCATTGTATATGGTATGGTGGAGCATACGGTGCAGGTCTGCCATGCTTGAGCGGAGCAACGTCGTGTACTCGTCGAGGCGATCGGCGGCGGCGGCGGAGGCGTGGGAAGCGATCACCTCCTTCTGCGAAGCAGTAATGCTAGCGAAGGACGCGGCAGACCGCGTGAGGGAGATCCAAATCTCACGCCCCAGCCGCCGCAACAACGCGCGAGCCTAGGGATGCATGGGTGGCTCGCCGTCCGATAGCAATTAGGCCCGGGTTGACGGCGCGTCGTGTTCCACGCGCGTCTCAAAGAGTTGTCAGCAAAGAAGACATGGCCCCATAGGGTCAGTGCCTGTTAGGGTTGCGAAATTTGTTCGAAAAAGTCACCGCGGCCCTGGAACGCAGAAGGAGGAAAACAGGTGGGTTTTAGTCAGTAAGAGTCTGACACACCCTTCCGCTACGCCCAGAGCGAGAGAAGTCAATTGATGATTTCCCATCCAGAAAAAAAAGGGTTAACAGCTGCCACAGTTGAGCTGGTAATCCCTAAACTGACTATGAAGCCAAGTGCAGGGTGAAGTCTATTAAGATCACACAAAATCATTCATCAACAGTATTCATCTATACTTAATATTATAAAGCTGAAGAGTTTGTTTGTTTGAACGCGCTAATCTCAGGAACTACTGGTTCGAATTGAAAAATTCTTTTTGGGTTGAATAGACCATTTATCGAGGAAGGCTTTAGGCTATATATCATCACGCTTAAGCCAATAGGAGCGGAGCAGCGATAAAGAATGTTTTAAAATCGGGGATTCCACGGGGACGAAGTCGCGGGCAGCAGCTAGTGTATGATGTATGTAACTGTGGAATCTTAGGGAGGCCAACGCTAAAATTGAAATCATCGATGCAACGAGGATGATGGATTGAGTTTAGTGAAGTGATACATGGAGGTAACGTGACCACGTAGATCCACGTGGACGGTAAACGCGCAGCTTTTTATATTTTAAACGCTATCGTTTAAATTAGATGTTAAAATTCTAGAAATACGTAGTTTAGCAAGTAAGTAATTTAAGTAGTATAAAGTCTACGTTTGTGGAATGGTATTAAAGTGATAAGATTGGTTTACATAGCCAGTATGATAACATAAATATGCATGATTGTATGCAGATATCAGTGAGAGCCAAATAAATCATTATACAATATCTATTATGAATACAAAATCATAAAAAAACGACCAAATCATAAGTGTGGTACCTACCTTTTATGAAGTTATATATTTAAAAAATGTATTATACCCAAGTAGATGTTTCACTTAAAAAATGCGAGGATTTACCTCATAATAGAAAGAAAAAAAAAGAAAGAAAGAAAGAAAAAGCGTTTATTTACCACAAAGTAAACGACAGCAATTGTTCTAAACTAAACCGTAAACTATAGTAGCTGTAGTAGCTTTTACCTCATTGTTATCGCGATGCCGATGGCCAGTATAGAAAATGGCCGTCGAATATGTTAAGTGATACTGGAGAATAGTATTATGTAGGTAAGTACCAGTGGCGGTGACATCGTGCTCGGAGTCGGGCTGGTGCGGCGGCTGCGGGTGCGGGTACAGGAAGCGCTGGTTGCCCTGCGCGACCACGTGGCGCCGCTCGCCGCGCCAGTGCTGGAAGCGCGCCAGGCGCTCGGTGTCGGGGCGCTGCCACGTGGTGGTGCGCGTGTTGTGGTCCACGTAGTACACGCGGCCGCGCGCGTCGCGCCGCACCTCCCAGCCCGGCGGCAGCGGCTGCGGCCGCTCCCACGACGTCGACCGCGTGTTGTGGTCTACGTAGTACCTGACGACCGCAACGTCTACTTCAATCTCAGACCGATGTATTTATAGCTTGCCTTGGAGATAGCTAGACAGTATCGAGGGCAACTCCACGTCCAAGCTCATTTTATTATAATTGATAACTTCTTGATCATTTTATAACTTAAATTTTACGACAATAAACTTGTTGTTATTAAACACAGACAAAATTCCATTAAACAACAGAATGTAACAAAAACAAGTCATCTACCTGCGCCCGTACACATCATAGCGCATCTCCCAGCCGGCGGGCAGAGGCTCCTCAGTGGGGTTGGCGTACACCACGGCGACACCTGGCGCGGCCGGCTCCTGGTCGGCGTGCGAGGGCCCGGCGCCGGCGTCCGGCGGTGCGCCCGGCCCGCCGCCGCCGCCGGCCGCACTCGCGCCCAGCGACACACCCGCACCCATCGCGCCCTGAGGCCCTCCGAGCTGCAGAGTGCCGTTGCTAAGAGGCGGGGGACCCGGTGGTGGCTGTTAATTTAAAAAAAAAATTGTTAAAAAATAATCACACATATGTTTATCTAATTCAAATGACCGTAACACATACTCTTAGGTTTTGTGAGCGAACAATCGATCGCATTGCTGATTCTGCATTGGTCCTTATTCTAATTCGAGCCCGGACTCCGTCATTAAGGGGACCGTTGCTGTTAGTAGATTCTCCAAGTAACTCATGCGACTGACTTAAAACTGAGGGATCAACTCTTAGGCCATCCAGAAGTATCACCAACTCAGCTGCTTTTACTTCCCCACTTACACTAGACGAGTTTTCTTGGGACACAGTTTTCATCAAATCTGCAAAACAGATAAATGG
This sequence comes from Hecatera dysodea, assembly GCA_905332915.2. Taxonomy (NCBI): domain Eukaryota; kingdom Metazoa; phylum Arthropoda; class Insecta; order Lepidoptera; family Noctuidae; genus Hecatera; species Hecatera dysodea. Next base: position 10,510,604 of record HG995292.1, read on the forward strand.
TAGGATTCATTATCCAGTATTATTAACAGCTAGTAGTACAAATTACACAGAACTTAATACCAGAAGCAAAAGTTCTACAATAGCAAAGCTAAATAAACTTGTATCTTGTTTTGTACCCAGTGTGACCTGTGCTTAATTTCGCGCGCCTCTGCGGTAGCCTTACGGCTAGTAAGAACAGAGGTGCGAAATGCCTGACTAAAACACTGCATCGTCCTTTGCTAATCACGTCACGCATTTTGTGCAAATGAACAAGGGATAGCTATTGCAGTCACCAAGGTGTGCGTACGCGCAGCGGAATGTTGTTGAATTTAAAGATTTTAATTATGCAGATATTTAGTGTATGACGTCGTATAATTGTGTATGGTAAAAAAAAATTTGTGCACGCAACCATTGTGGAGAAATTCACCAAAAACTGATTCCGCTGGGCGAACGTTGTCCTGGCGGAACTTTTTTTAATCCATAGACTTTAGAAGAAAAGAGATGTGTCCAAAAATTAGTGTGTATTTGTGTGTAATTGTGTATAATGTATGAATAAAACTAGTGCATGCTTAAACTTCGGAGAAATTCAAGTTTCCGCTACGCGAACGTTTGGCCATTAGCTAGTTTTCATATAAAGCGCTTACATAGAGAGCTGTAGATTTTTACATACGTTGTTTTGAATTTGTTTATATTTGTTTAAAAAACAGATTTAGAAAAAATAGTAGGGCTTAAAAGATAAAAATATAAACGTAAAATACGCTTATTAGGTCTTAGTTCTTAAAATATGCACTTTGGGGTCTAGATTTTCACGTTTATACAAACCTTGTAAGTGTCTGCAACATGTTGCCAAGTATCAATGATGTTCCGTTAGTAACTAAAGAGTTATAGGACAAATTTACCATGAATAGATCACTGTTTACAAAGCAGTCGAATATCACGACGTTCTAAATGAATTGCATGGTAAAATGTATGCCAATAATTAGTGTATTCATTCAACTATTCACATGCAAAATTTCATGTCATTAAATTCAGTAATTAAAGAAAAACAATTATAATACTGACGAAGCATCGAAAACCTACATAACCCGACCAAGTTCGGATGACTACAAAAAAGCGGCCGTGCAATATATTTAGGTAACATCCCAAAATGTACAGTATAATACCGGTATTGACTTGGTTGTGTTATCACCTATACCAATTCAATACCGGTATTATACTGTACATTTTGGGATGTTACCTAAATATATTGCACGGCCGCTTTTTTGTAGTCATCCGAACTTGGTCGGGTTATGTAGGTTTTCGATGCTTCGTCAGTATTATAATTGTTTTTCTTTAATTACTGAATTTAATGACATGACATTTTGCATGTGAATAGTTGAATGAATACACTAATTATTGGCATACATTTTACCATGCAATTCATTTAGAACGTCGTGATATTCGACTGCTTTGTAAACAGTGATCTATTCATGGTAAATTTGTCCTATAACTCTTTAGTTACTAACGGAACATCATTGATACTTGGCAACATGTTGCAGACACTTACAAGGTTTGTATAAACGTGAAAATCTAGACCCCAAAGTGCATATTTTAAGAACTAAGACCTAATAAGCGTATTTTACGTTTATATTTTTATCTTTTAAGCCCTACGATTTTTTCTAAATCTGTTTTTTAAACAAATATAAACAAATTCAAAACAACGTATGTAAAAATCTACAGCTCTCTATGTAAGCGCTTTATATGAAAACTAGCTAATGGCCAAACGTTCGCGTAGCGGAAACTTGAATTTCTCCGAAGTTTAAGCATGCACTAGTTTTATTCATACATACACAATTACACACAAATACACACTAATTTTTGGACACATCTCTTTTCTTCTAAAGTCTATGGATTAAAAAAAGTTCCGCCAGGACAACGTTCGCCCAGCGAAATCAGTTTTTGGTGAATTTCTCCACAATGGTTGCGTGCACAAATTTTTTTTTACCATACACAATTATACGACGTCATACACTAAATATCTGCATAATTAAAATCTTTAAATTCAACAACATTCCGCTGCGCGTACGCACACGTCACCAAGAGATTCGACCAGCACATTATTTTGTCGGTTTACATTAAACTTGACGAAATACTTACAAGCATTGTGCACATATTGCACCTTCGGTGCAACAAAGTCACAATACACAATACTTTTTTTGTTATGTCTTTTATTAGGATTTTTTTGGTACTGCAATATAAGATTTTTACGTAAAACTATATAAACAATTTTATAAAGATTTCAAACCTAGTATAAATAGTAATCCAGAAATGAGGAAATAGGTATATGTGAAAAAAAAAAAATAGTGAATAGTCTTCTCCTGTAAAATTATAAAATGAGTTGTAACTTTATTGCAAACTAGCATCGCCCCGCGGTTTCACCCGCGTAGTTCCCGTTCCCGTGGGAATATAATGTAGCCTATGTTCACTGGAGATACTGTAGCTTCACAACAGTTAAATAATTTTGGTCAGTGGGTCATCTTAGGGGTTTTTCAAATCAGTCAAGTAGTTTCAGAGTCTAATCAATGTAAACACAAAAATCAATCAAATCTTTCCTCTTTATAATATTAGTGTAGAAGTGTAGATAATAAAAATAATGTGTTTCAGAGTACTTAAAATAATATACTAGTTCAACTGAGGACAGGACAGGAGGAAAAAGATAGTAATAATAATTTCCTCATATCAACTAATTCTTTTTGAGACATAAACCTAAATGTTGGACTTGTGGCTTTCATGTTAATGTCACATAGAACTTCACTAACTAATAAAATTATTCCTAAGGCTTAAATTAATCAATGTTTCAAGTTAATATTTTTCCAACAAGTCTTATTTGATGGTACAACCGCTGGTCAGAGGGGTGTGAGGAATGTGATAGTGCACAGCAAGTAGTGCTTCTAGTTTGAATCAAAATACAGCTGTCTCATATAAAAAACTTTCTAATACATAATGAACAGTTCTTTTAAGTGTAGGATTTCACATTTAAAAAGAAAATACTTTTACACTCATACTTTCAATGTTTTGTTCATGGTTGCATCATTCTGTGCAGATCTATGGTGGGCAGGTCTTTTCATGCAGAATGGCTACTAAAGCCTATCTATCATAATCACAGTTTTGGAAGTAAAACCATATTTACCTATGACCAGCTCCACATTATCACATTTTCCATTGCAGTATAACAATACTTTTAACAAATTTACTCGTTTTTCACCAATCACATTATCTTTCCTGAAACTATGATAATCTGCAAGCCGGAACAATAGCTGAGACTGTGGTGTTACAAGCACTGTGAGATCTTCTTTCCATTTTGGGTGCAGGGTACTCTTTATAACTTCAGTGCGCCTTGAAATTTTGTCATCGATTATCACTTGTAAATATGGATTTGGTTTGAAGAGCCCAGAATTCTTAATATTTGCTGATTCAACTAATGGAAAATAAAATGTCCTGTTAGCAATCAATATAATTCTAAATGCTGCACAACAATTTGAAAAGTTTGGTTGATGTTACACCAGTATCACAAATATAATGATGGTTAACTTACACTAAAATAATTTAATTAAATGTAGGGAATCTTTTTACTGTTTCGTTAGACCTGGAATTTTTCATAAATTCCAGGTAAGTAATAATATTATTATGCATGTGAGTGAAGTGACTCTATTAATTCAACAGTAGGTAGGTAGGTTGTCTGCATATTAAAACATGCAAAATTAAAGAAGGGTATGTTGTTCAGAAGATTGTGTGAAGGACTGAAATGAGCCCTTTGCCCAGCTTTGGGACAGCATTAGTTACATAATAAAATAAAATAGTGTATGCAAATATAATAAACATTACCTGTCAGACTAAGTTGATGATATGTTGACAAAGAAATTGGAGTTGTTAAAGTTGGTACAGTTTCAGTCATTGTGATGTTTTTTTTAATTCATATTATGATAGGAATGGCATTCCAGTTTAAATATGTTCACCTAAAATAAAATAAATCAATATAGTTATAATAAATAGTTACTAATTATTGTCATAAACATTATACAATTGTTTATGCATCATTGGAAATTAGTAATGATCATGCTTCATCTCTGAGTGAATGACACATTTGTATGCACAATACCAATGCTTAGGTAATTATTATATAGAAAAACATTTTGGAAATTCTGAAACACTAATGAGCCTATATTCTTGCACATGAAGGAAATCACACATGGAACAATAGTAGTAGGCACTAATTACTTTTAATGACTTGGAAAGATATAAAAGATAGGTAAATTCTGCTTTGATAAGGCAGGTCTTTGATAGAATTACAATAATGGAAAGTAAATGATATGTAATTACTTTCCTCAGAATCTGTAACAGTAATTTTTAACTTGTAGAATTAACATCCACAAACAATATTTTATTGTTTTATTACTAGGTATTGACTTGGATGATGTAGTTCAACAGTATATTGATTGAAGACTCTTGCAAAATAAACAATAATGAAAGTAAGTGTGAAATACGCGACGTAAAAGTAAGAATGTTAGTGAAGCACTTGTAAAGAAAATAAACGAAAATACCATTAATGAAGCAATCCAAAGGACAGAAGTCCTTCAAATTATCTCATATCGTTGTTCTTATCTCACTGAAAAGAAATACACAAATAATGTTGTATCGTCACGGAACATTCATAGCGCAGATTTAAAGTCTTTAAATAATTCACAGAACATCTCAAGGAATCAGTAGGTAGGCTTGGAAAGTTTTACATGAAAATATGCTTTGAAGAACTAATATATAATATAATTTTTAAATTGATTAAAAATACTAAATTCCTGAAATTAGTCACTGCACTGTTGAGTCTGTCTTGAGCACAGCAGTGTTGCCACCCTTTAAATTTGATTAATTAGGTATTCCTTGCACCTTCGCGATCGGAAAAAAACACAAACCGAATGTCAGATTTAGACGGTACGAACGGAGACGCTAACGAGTGGGAATCCCTCACTCGCTTGTTGCTTGCTTGTGCCGCATTTTTCTTTGGATGAATTTTGATGATTTCCCATCCAAATTGATTTCTTCTGCTCTGCGCGGAACGGGAGGAAGTATCCAGACTGTTACTAACTAAAACCTACCCATGTTCCTCCTAGTGCCCTTTGCGTCCCAAGGCCGCGGTGAATCTTAAGAACAAATTCTGCAACTCTAGCAGTCACTGACTCTAAAGGGCCCCGTCTTATTTACTGACATCTCTTTAAGGCGCGTGTGAAATACGACCATTGAGGTAGGAATAATAAGGAGACGCTGCGTTATTCTATACATACATTTGCTTATACAAATATGAGTGAAATATGATTCAGAACTTGAAATATCGTTATGTCTCATTCTTTCTTGTGAGATAATCCTATTTGATAAAAGAGACAACTATATTTAAGTTGTTGCTAATTATGGCAACATTTTGTCGTGATGTAGAGACAGTTGTAGGTAAGTGCCGTTGCAGCCATATTATATTCCAAATTCATGGTAGTTACGCTGTCAAATGGTTGTTTACTTTTTTTATTATTGTGATTTGCGAGAAAACTACGAGTAATTTTACTTTTAAAACTGAATGTAAATGTTGGAAAACATAAATCCAACATGCCTGTGTGTTGTGTTGTGAAGTGTGGTGCAAGAAACAGTCAAAATCAACCTCAATTGTGTTTGCACAGGTTAGTAGCCGGTTTTCATGCATTATTACACACAATAATACACATTCGGTGATACTATTGTAACGCAATCATGAATTTATGGCTAAAGTATTGATATTTGGATTCATTTCCACATAAAAGGCCTTTTTATTATATTTGTTTATTCATTCGTTTGTTTACATAATGAAATAGTGTTGTACCGTTGCCGACTTGCGGTAATACGAAACTAGTTCCTCTGCTGGAACGATATCGGTATATTCTGTGATGTTAACATAAATAATCCTGCGTCTTATTCGGTTCGAGTGACCTAGCTAGGTCCGGCCTGTGATTCACACTTCACACCAAAATCAAAATATTTTACGTAAATCTGAAGAAAACATTGAAAAAGCTAATTATCTCTAAAAGAGTAATCATGGAGTTTCTTGCCGGCACTTCTCCATAGGAAACAGCTAATTGGAACCGTGCACCTAGCTTATAATGTTTTATGTTTGTTTTAGTTACATTTTAGCATCTCTAACCAAAATGATTTAAAAATACTTTAATTTTTATAGGTTTCCTAAAAATGAAGGCTTACAGAAAAAATGGTTAGAGGCTAAGGGTCGTGGGGTGATGTTAAATAGCCTATAGCCATACTGGCTACCAAAAGCAAAAATAATTTTAATGCTTTTTTTTGCGCGGTACCCTAATTATTTCTCTAAAATAAAAGTAGCCTTAGTTACTCCTTGTAACATATCTGCCTGTAAAAATCCCGTCAATATTTGTACAGCTATTTCAGAGATTAGCCGCGACAAACACTTCAATTTCATTTATTTGTATAGATAGCAGAAGGTAAGATAACCTACTCATCTTTTTCTGTTACTATTACAACGGATTTTATGTTCATAATATGAGGTATGATCCAAACGTGATAAATTAGAGGAACTCGTAACTAGTATCGATACTCGTTGTAGTAACACCTTGATTGACTCAACCCTAGCAATGGCAGCCATTTTATGTTTTGTAGGTATGCACCCTTTTTTCGTAGGTATTTCTCGTCCATACTTTTATAGGTCAATGAATACGACGCACTGTAGGTATGTCGACGCGGGCCTTTTTTTGTTTTTTTTTTTTTGGATGGGAAATCATCAAATGACTTCTCCCGCTATGGGCGGAGTGGAAGGGAGTGTTAGACTCTTATTGACTAAAACCCACCCGTGATCCTTATTGTGCCCTTTGCGTTCCAGAGCCGCGGTGACTCTTTCGAACAAATCCTGCAACCCTAGCAGGCACTGACCCTATGGGGCGTATGAGGCCCTATGAGGGAGCTGACAGCTCTTAGGTGCGCGCGTGGAACACGACGCACCGTCGACTCGGGCCTGGTTACTATCGGACGACAAGCCGCCCATAGCTCGCCATCCGCAGGCCCGCGCCTTCGGTGGCCGGGAATCGCCTGCGTTTCCCAACACCCGGGACGGCTTCTTCTGGGGCGTGAGGTTTCCCTCTCTCGCACGCGTTCCGCCTTCGCATTCGCTAGCATTACTGCTTCGCAGAAGGAGGCGACCGCTTCCCCTGCATCCTCTCTGTTTACTTCTAATATTATTGAGATTTGCGAGAAAACTACGAGGAATTTTACTTTTAAAACTGCATGTAAATGTTGGAAAACATAAATCCAACATGCCTGTGTGTTGTGTTGTGAAGTGTGGTGCAAGAAACAATCAAAATCAACCTCAATTGTCTTTGCACAGGTTAGTAGCCGGTTTTCATGCATTAATACACACAATAATACACATTCGGTGATACTATTGTAACGCAATCATGAATTTATGGCTAAAGTATTGATATTTGGGTTCATTTCCACATAACAGGCCTTTTTATTATATTTGTTTATTCATTCGTTTGTTTACATAATGAAATAGTGTTGTACCGTTGCCGACTTGCGGTAATACGAAACTAGTTCCTCCGCTGGAACGATATCGGTATATTCTGTGATGTTAACATAAATAATCCTGCGTCTTATTCGGTCCGAGTGACCTAGCTAGGTCCGGCCTGTGATTCACACTTCACACCAAAATCAAAATATTTTACGTAAATCTGAAGAAAGAGTTTTGCCGGCACTTCTCCATAGGAAACAGCTAATTGGAACCGTGCAGCTAGCTTATAATGTTTTATGTTTGTTTTAGTTACATATTAGCATCTCTAACCAAAATGATTTAAAAATACTTTAATTTTTATAGGTTTCCTAAAAATGAAGGCTTACAGAAAGAAGAAGAAGAAGGTTAGAGGCTAAGGGTCGTATGGTGATGTTAAATAGCCTATAGCAATACTGGCTACCAAAAGCAAAAATAATTTTAATGCCTTTTTTTTGCGCGGTACCCTAATTATTTCTCTAAAATAAAAGTAGCCCCCGTTACTCCTTGTAACATAAATCTGCCTGTAAAAATCCCGTCAATATTTGTACTGCTATTTCAGAGATTAGCCGGGACAAATACTTCAATTTCATTTATTTGTATAGATAGCAGAAGGTAAGATAACCTACTCATCTTTTTCTGTTACTATTACAACGGATTTTAATTAAGTACATAATATTAGGTATGATCCAAACGTGATAAATTACTGTAACTCGTAACTAGTATCGATACTCGTTGTAGTAACACCTTGATTGACACTACCCTAGCAATGGCAGCCATTTTATGTTCTGTAGGTATGCACCCTTTTTTCGTAGGTATTTCCTGTCCATACTTTTATAGGTCAATGGTATAGACGTATATCTCATACTGTTATTCCATTTCTTAGAGTATAGAATATATAGAGATGCCGTAATGTTCTATATCTTATTTGCTTATACAAATATCTATTAAATCGATACAGAAATAAGAAACTACACTTTGTCTCTTTTTAACCAATGAGTTTTCACATTTGAAGAAAGAGACGTCACACTATTTGTTTTATCTCTTCCTGACAACATTTTCACATATCCGTCAATGTACGTATCTCGCGTGCCATCCGCCATTGTTTGGGCCCGTGGTTTTGAAGTACGTCAGCTGTCAAGTGAACAACAACATTGGGTTTAAATTACGATTTTTAGGGATAAAAACGCTCCAAACTAAATTGTATTGTGCTGTGAGTGTCTAGTGGAGCAAATTGAATATGCCTACGTGTGCAATAATTCAGTGTGGTGCAAGGAAAAACCCCAATCGAGCCTAATTAAACATGCACAGGTTAGTAGCCGTATTTTAAGAAAAACTTTATCATACTGCTATTTTTTTTGTATAACTATCCTTGTTTTATTTATAGAATCAAAGTTCCCACATGTACATACAAATTATTTCTGATATTTACCTCTATTTGCTAAATTTATATCATGTTTTGTTTACAATAGAAATGACAATTCAAAATAGTGATGTCTTTTATTAAATAAGCTATCGATAAGAAAGTTAATTTTTTTTAGTTTGTATTATATATTGTTGAGTAGGGTATCAAAATGAAGGGCTTGAAGAGACGATTTTGAAAATAAAACTAACAGAATAAAAATAAAAATAGTGATAGTACTAAAACGACAATATCAATTCGTCATGCAGTAGGTGGTGGTTATTTAGTTCACTCTGATTTGTTCCACTAACTGCATCAAACTGAAATAAATTTGCATGTTTTTTATTTACACAGGTTCCCTAAAAATGAAGTACTATGCCAAAAGTGGCTTGTGAAAAGCTATCCTTAAGAAACTATTTTAATAAATTAACATTGAATAATATCGATGGTCAAGTTTTTTTTTTCTGAAACAAACGAAGGGGTACGTTTTCGGATATAATAACAGTTACATTACATTTATTTAAATAAATGTGTCTTTTCGGTCAGAATTATGGTTTTTCTTCTCCTACTTGAACGAATGAACGGTAATTATAGGTCACAAGTTGCCAGAAGTTATTTAAGAAGTAGTTATATGTTAATAAAATTGTTATACATGATTTAGTTCGTAATGTGATTTAGAAGGCCACTTTTAGTTTCTATAAAATTAAACTCAGATTTCAATGGATAGTTCACAATAATTGGTAATGGTTGGGACTTTCAAAAGTGCCTAATAAATAATATCTCACTAACATTAGGCATTTACTTTGACCTCGTGATATATTATAGTGAATAAAGGTACATTTTTCATATTACTTTGTTGTTTTAATCCTTTTAATACCTCAGTGTTAGTATCTTTCTACAATATTTATACTCTATAGGCCGAGCCTACGTAAAACGATCGCCCGCGCGGTCCCTTACAAAAGCGCTCCGTTGCGGCCCCTTTTTGCTAAGTAACAAATATTAAGTTTTCCATCGACTCTACACATGCACACCTTTAAAGTTGAAATAGCGATACTGAGGGTCAGAGTAATCTTTATGAACAACTTTAAATGTAGAACAGAACCTGAAATCGCAAAAAACCTCGGTTGTCCTTAAAGTCACTCGCAAAAACAAAATTCGAAGTCAGTCAGTCGCTCATAAAATGTAGCTGCTCACCCCTTGTAATCTAATCATCCAAAGTTTAATAGTATTGATAGTAACAAAATTAAATGTACCATAAGAAATGTTAGTAACTCTGGTATCGATATCGATACTTTTTGGTTTTGATTACTTATGTGCTTCCCTAGCAATGGCCGCCATCTCTTGGGCCAGATTTATAGTAGGTATGCACGCGTATTTCGTAGGTATTTCTGGTCCATATTATTGTAAGGTCTTTGTGGAAATGTCGTTTTACTGACAGTGACGAATTAAAAATCTTACTCTATGTCGCTTAGGGATGGGCAAGTGAAAAAAATATATCGATATTTTTAAACTATCGATGATTATCGAGTGAAAAATATCGATATATCGATATATCGTCAGTTTTCGCATGATTATTCATACATATTCCCAAAGCAATCAAACTTCGTAATAAACAATAGAGGAAAATAGTATTTTTTATTAATGCTCGATTCTAAATATATTTTTAAGTTTTGTGATTGATTTGTTGAAAAAAAAAAACCGAAAATTGTTAGTTGCGTGTTAATTCAAGGTCATATTCGTCTTACACTGACAGTTTAATAGAATTTGTATTTTCGTTTACACTACCAGTAGTCTTAAATTGCTATATTGCATTTAATAACGATTGTGGCGAGATTTTTTAAGTTAACAATACGCGAGGAGCATGCAAGGATAATTTATTGTAATAACATTAAAAACGCAACCAAAATTGCATAAAAAAAATATCGAATTTGATACGAATTCGATAGTCTAAACTAAAAATTAAATATCGATATATCGCGACTAAAAATATCGACGATATATATCGATAATTGTATGGAAAAATATCGATATTTCGATATATCGATATTTTTTGCCCATGCCTAATGTCGCTGTTCGGCTGTTGTTCTTGTAGTGTAGATACTTGAAAAGTGATAACTTGTTTTATGCCCACTAAAACCAATTAGTTTATACAGTAATGGCACTGTCCTCGGTTTTTTTAGGTATGCACGCGTATTTCGTAGGTATTTCTGGTCCATATTATTGTAAGGTCTTTGTTCCATTTCAACAAATGACAGATAATGACATAGCGACAGTGACACTGACATTTGGAAAATGAACACCAGCAGTGTTTTGTATTGATTTTTCTCTAAAATAAATAGTTGCCTTCAAATCTTACACTTACAGCTTATCATCTGCTTTTACATCGGTGGTTACTTTAAGATTTTAGATATTTTCATTTCGCCCGGTAAGTACAAAGCTATTTTCAATGTGTAATGGCAATTATTTACAAAACATCTTATGAAGATGAAAACATTATGATGTCATTGTTTCATTTGATTATTTCAAAACTATAGTTCACAGTTTGGGATACAAACATAAATCTACTTTGTAAAATATTTAAAATTATTCAGTAATAACGTCTTTTTTGTTTTGTGTATCCTCCAGTTACTCAACTATTTGCTTACCTTGACGGATTTACTTTCTAAACTGAAACTCATCTAATCTAATATGTACGCAATACTGGTAGAAGTAAGGATTATCTGTCTTGGTAGTTTTCTAGATGGTATTTTAAAATTTGGTAGAGAAATATCAGGTGAATAAGTAAGAAATATTGAACTATGGATTTATGGGTGGTCTAGAACTATAACTTTCATAATATATTAAATACTATGCAAGTGAGTTTTCGGTCTCAGGTCTGATTTATTTTAGTAACATTAATCAAGCTACTATATAAATTGAAAATCATCCCACTGGAATATACTTCTGATAAAAAAGTATCCTCTGTCCTAAGCCAATCTATACTTTACCTACATTTTAAAATTTATTTAGAAATGTTATCTCTAAATATAATAAAACATAGTCACTGGCTGCCTGTTGACTGTTTCTCTGCTTCTGACTTTCACATGCACTGTATTGCATTAGGATGTTTATAAATATTTATGTATTAAAGGTTGCCTGGTGCAAAATACTTGGAGTCTTCTAAGGATGAGTCCAGTAGAGAGTGTACCAGTTGCTGTATTGAATTGTATTGATGACTATGTTGAACTACTCTATGATGACATACCAGAGAAAATAAAAGGCTCTGCTCTGATACTGCAACTTGCAAGAAATCCTGATAATTTAATAGAACTGGCGCGAAATGGTAAGTAAAATGGTCATAGTTTACAATTAGTGATTTGTGGGTCAAACCAACATTAAAAAAGTAATTAAAAAAAAATTGAATTAAAAACTGTAATTTATGTAATTTACTAGCTTCTGTCTACAATGTTGTCCCCGTAAGGACGCATGTCCAGGGCAAGGAAAAATCGCCTGGTCTATCGTCGTTCTACACGTCGTTTCTACACACGACTAATGTACACTGCATCGTCGCCACACAAGGCAAAAATCTGATGATGAGACATGACGCGATCTGCAGGGGGTGGGGTGTGGTGTGTACAGTGCACATGAGAATGGTTGAGCGTGTGGACCTGTGTTGCTTACGACAGTTTGTTTATGCTTTTATAAAATGCTTGATTCACTTATAACTTTAATAGAGGATGGACATGTGTTGTGGGATAAAACTGGACATTTATAAAGATAAACGACGTAATTCGAAGCATGGAAAGAAATAAAATACAGAACGAACTTTTCCTCACACTGTTGCAGTTCAAAGTAGAATTAGCAAACCCATGTTTTTGACTTAACATAGGATGCACCCAGAATTTTCTCTTTGAGCTAGTTTTATTTTTAATTTTTCTATACATTCTTTCGTGCACAGACTTGACTAAATTCTTCTCATGTACATGAATAGTTTCATCTTATCTGTAGCCGACACGACACATTTCTTGCCGTGGACATGCTGCCTAAACCTTAGAGCTTGCTACAGAGAAAAATAAAAATGTGTTGTACTGATTTTACTAGATCTCAGCAGTTATTTATGTCGATACTCTTGAGCTATCACATCTTCCTAGCTCGTCATGCTTTGCTGGTGCCACCGATGCAGCTACTGAAAACTTGAAACACCGGAAATATAATAACCTAACCTATAGAAACTCTTGGACCATGGGGTCCAAGTGCTAATGCGTTTGTTGATGCCATACTCTAGTTAGGAGGATTTAAGTTTATTTTTATTTTATGTATACATAGCTAGATATTAGTATTGAAATATAAAATGAACATGTTCTTGGTACTTGTGATTGTGAATCTTAATCACTTCCAACCCCGGAAATCCTTTGAATTTCCATTTTCACCTCATTCCCCATGAAGCCATGCCATTTATTGGGATTAAAAGTAGCCTGTGTTATTCCAGGATATCTTATCTAAGTATACTATAATATTATAAAGTGGAAAGATTTGTTTGTTTGTATGGATAAGCTCCAAAACTACTAGACCGATTTTAACCAATTTTTCACCAAAAGTAAGCTACATTATCAGCGAGTAACATAAGCTGTATTTTACTACGCGGTTGAAACCACAGGGAAGGAGGAGAAGGAACCAAAATTCATCCAAATCCCTTCATCCTTTACAAACCTAAATTTATAAAATTATAATGGTCTTTAACAATACAGTGGGGCCAAGTTAATCCAGACTCCCGCTTGTTCGGTGATCGCTGTAATCCGGCCGAGCAATGGGGTTCGCGTGTAAGTGCGGGCTTTTGAAATGAATGGCGAACATTATAAACAGAAGAGAATTACAGACTTTTTCAAAACGAATTAAGTAATGTTTTATTTTAACTTTCTGTTTTTCTTACATGGTTTTAATTTTGAACATGTACATTTTTGTCTTTAGGTTTTAATTTAAAAAATTACTAAAGAAACTTAGGTTAAACATTATGTTTTATTACCATTAAATATGGCATACTATAATCCAGACGCCTCGATAATCCGGAAAGGGTCTTGTTTTTGCCTCTCCGGATAAACGAGGCCCTACTGTATATAGAGATTTTATAACCAGTATTTTCAGATTTAATTATCTCTGGATTGGCGCGCAATTTGAAATTGAAATTGTGTGATGATAGATGATATTTGTGTGATGATGCAGTCATCACACAGTAACCAGAAGATACGTTAGTTAATTGTCTTTAATATAGCTAAAAATTGTCAGTTTATTATTTTATAAGAAAACTAGGTGACCCGCGCAACTTCGATTGTGTCACATTTTCATGACTCCTATTGGTCATAGCGTGATTATATACATAATAATATATATTTCCTATAGTTTTCCTCTTAAATTGACTATCTAACACTGAAAGAATTTTTCAAACGAGATTAGCGCGTTCAAGCAAACAAACAAACTCTTTAGCTTTATATATTAGTACTAGCAGCGCCCCGCGGTACCACCTGCGTAGTTCCCGTTCCTGTAGCCTATGTTACTCAGGGTGAATGTAGCTTTATAATGGTGAAAGAATTTTTGAAATCGGTCCTGTAGTTTTTGAATTTATTCGTTACATACAAAAATACAAATCTTTTCTCTTTATAATATTAGTTAGATAGATAGAGTAGCAGCGCCCCGCGGCTTCACCTGCGTTCTTCGGTGATAAAATATAGCCTATGACACTCAGAAATAATGTGGCTTTCTATTTGTAAAAGAATTTTCAAAATCGATTGGGTAGATCCAGAGATTACCCTCTACAACCTCACAAACTTTACCTCTTTATAATATTATAGTGTATATTAGTATTGTTGCGCGCCAGAATTAAGTTAGGATGATAGCGGCATTCGGTACCACTAGCGCCATCTAGTATCGAGTAGCAGAACTATTGAAGTCGGGGACCTTCGAGATTTTTCTATGCTAGAATTCTCGGACCTTGGTCGGTCGCGACCGATATGTACGCGAACTTTCTGGAGTTCTACTCGGCGCCCTATATAAGGCCGGCACATGTGCCGACCGAGTCAGTATTGGAATTGCGATACGAGTTATAACTTCGAGAGCGATCTTCGACTGCTAACTCAAGTGATTTTATTGTAACGAACCCGAAGCTCGTAACAATTGGTGTCAGAAGAGTGGATTTAAAAGATGCCGATTCTACCGAAGGACGACACTGAGGGTATTCGTACCCGTAGTCAACGCCAGCAAGAGACGGACCAGAGGCGTTTTGGAAGTGCAACGCCGCAGGCTACGGAGAGACAGCTGGCGACCTTAGAGGCCGGCCCGTCCACCGCCGCTCCAGCTTCATCATCAGCACCAGACTTTGCTGCTCTGATGCTGATGCTGCAGGAGCAGGCCCGCCGCCAGGAGGAACAGGCCCGCCGACAAGAGGAACAGTCCCGCCGACAAGAGGAACAGGCCCGCCGACAAGAGGAACAGGCCCGTCGTTTAGAAGAGCAGCTGCAGCGTGATAAGGAAGAACAGGCTCGCCGCCAGGAGGAACAGGCCCGTCGGTTGGAAGAACAGCTCCAACGTGACAAGGAGGAGCAGGCGCGCCGCCAGGAAGAGCAGATGTTCCTCATGAAGGATCTGCATGCCACTTTCGGCAAAGAAATTAAGGTTGTTAAAGATAAGGTGCTTCAGCACGAGAACCGCCTGACGGAAGCTGAAACACGAATCGACCAAATGAATAATCGAGTTGACAACGTGATTGCTGACGTGAAGAAAACGCTGGACAACCTTAAAGTAGGAGATGGAATTGCAACCTCCGTAGCAACTACTCCTTCGCCACGGGGATTCAAAGTGCCGCCGTTCGATGGAACATCTTCCTGGTCGGCCTACAAAATACAATTTGAGGCCGTTATGCAGGCGAACGGGTGGAATAAAAATCAGGCCATGACTGCCCTCACACTAGGTCTGCGGGACCAGGCCTTAACTGTTCTGGAAGCTCTCGGCAAGGAAGTGACTTACGAGCAGCTCCTTGAGGCGTTGGAATCTAGGTATGGCGACGCTCATCTGGAACACGTGTTTCGTGCGCAGCTAAAGGATCGCGTGCAACGCAGCGGTGAAAACCTGCAGCAGTGGGCCCTTGAGGTGGAGAAGCTGGTCCGAAAAGCATACCAGTCTGTACCTGCGCTCATTCAAGGGAACCTGGTGCAGGCATTCATTGACGGCATCCGCGACCTTGAGGTCAGAGCTGCTGTGAGGCTCGGTCATCACGGGACGCTCAAGGACGCCTTGGCTCATGCTCTAGAGGTGGAAGCTGCGCGGCAGGATTATCGTTCCCATCGCGTCAGGGAGGTTACAGTGGCTACAGTTCGCGACCGTTCTAAAGGATACAGCCCTAGATGCTATGGCTGTGGGGAAAGGGGCCACCTACGGTCCAGTTGCCCTAGGCTAATTTCAGAAGGAGAAGCTGTGCGGCAGAATCATCGTTCCCACTATGGCAGGGAGGTTGCAGCAGCTGCAGTTCGTGACCATTATAAAGGGCGCAGCTCTAGATGCTACGGCTGTGGTGAAAAGGGCCACTTGAGGCCCAGTTGCCCTAAGCGAACTGCTCAAAGGGCAGATAGCCGACCTCTAGCAGGTAGAGCGGCTGACAATCGCGGACAGCGATTGGATGAGTACGACTTGGTGGTCGACCGTCGTAGCGGGAGATCTCATGGCAACGCAGATGCATTATCAAGAAGACCTTGCCCTGAAGACTGCAAGCATTGTACTCGGCAAGAGAGTAAAGAAGTCGTACCTGTGAGGATGATCAAGACAGATCTTAGTAACGAGTGGAAGGAAAACTTGGAACGTGCACAGCAGGATGATTTGGACATCAAGCCGATCTTGGAGTGGATGAAGGCCAGTGTTCCAAAGCCTACGTGGAGCGATGTCTCAGCGATGAGTTCCGTTACAAAAAGCTATTGGGCACAATGGGACAGTTTAGTGATTCCGGATGGAGTCCTGTGCCGTAAATGGGAAAATGCTCGGGGAGACAGCTGTCATTTGCAAATGGTTGTCCCTAAAGCTAAAGTACCGGATGTTCTACAGCTGTACCATAATGGTTGTTCAGGAGGTCATATGGGTGTAAAACGGACTCTACTGAAGATACGGGAACGGTTTTACTGGGTCCACTGTCGTGACGATGTTGAGGACTGGTGTCGCAAGTGTACAAGTTGTGCGGCTGTAAAAGGACCTCAGACTCGTAGCAGAGGTGCATTGAAATTGTACAATGTTGGTGCACCATGGGAAAGGATAGCGCTAGACGTTGCGGGACCGTTTCCGGAAAGTGAAAGTGGTAACAAGTATTTCATGGTGGTTATGGATTATTTCACTAAGTGGCCGGAAGTCTTCGCCATTCCAAACCAAGAAGCTTCAACAGTTGCAGATAAACTAGTTCATGAAGTCTTCTGTCGTTTTGGAGTACCCTTAGAGATTCACAGCGATCAAGGAAGGAATTTTGAGTCCCAAGTATTCCAGGAAACTTGCCGAGTTATGGGTACTCATAAAACGAGGACAACTTCTTACCACCCACAATCGGATGGAATGGTGGAACGATTTAATCAGACATTGGAGAGATATCTGGCCAAAGTTGTGGAAAACCGGCAACGAGATTGGGACAAGCACATACAACCGTTTTTGCTGTCATACCGAAGTGCTGTTCATGAAAGCACGTCAGTGACACCAGCTTTCGCAAACTTTGGAAGAGAATTGCGGCTACCTGCAGACCTGATTACCGGAATACCACCTGATGCTCCACGCAGTATAACCGATTATGCGAATGACTTGCGGAACAAAATGAACGACATTGACATGAGCACGTCAGACAATCGGGCCAGCAAATGTCTGAAAAGATGAAAACCCGCTATGACCGCAAAATAAACAATAAAGGGTTCGAGGAAGGTTCACTAGTGTGGTTGCATAATCCAGTTCGCAGCAAAGGGAAATCTCCTAAGCTTCAAGCTAAATGGGACGGACCGTACCGGATTGTGACGAAGATCAATGACGTGACCTACCGTATACAGAAAGGTACAAGAAGCGCTCCTAAGATCGTTCATGTTGATCGACTGGCGCGTTATTATGGCACTGATAATGCTCGGGACGAGCATGTCTTAGGAGGGGGCAGTGTTGCGCGCCAGAATTAAGTTAGGATGATAGCGGCATTCGGTACCACTAGCGCCATCTAGTATCGAGTAGCAGAACTATTGAAGTCGGGGACCTTCGAGATTTTTCTATGCTAGAATTCTCGGACCTTGGTCGGTCGCGACCGATATGTACGCGAACTTTCTGGAGTTCTACTCGGCGCCCTATATAAGGTCGGCACATGTGCCGACCGAGTCAGTATTGGAATTGCGATACGAGTTATAACTTCGAGAGCGATCTTCGACTGCGAACTCAAGTGATTTTATTGTAACGAACCCGAAGCTCGTAACAGTATTAGAATGGATGATACGAGTAGCAATCAATATTTGCTTTATCTAATAAATTCATCAATAAACTAATTTCTGCCTGCTGTAGGGACTTGACTGGGGCTCCAAACAGAATGAGATGACAATGTTAAGCAGATAAACAAACAAGTTGAAAGCTTCATGATTCATAATTTGATACTTATTTGTAAGAAAGCTATACTACTGACCCACTGATGTCTGTTTCATCTTTATTGTAATTTCAGAGGCATTACTAAGTGCACTTTCAAGGGTTCTGAGGGAAGAATGGAAAAGAAGCATCGAACTAAGCACAAACATAGTCTACACATTCTTTTGTTTTTCTACTTATAATGAATTTCATCCAGTAATTATTCAGTATAAAATTGGATCTTTGTGCATGGATGTCATTGATTATGAACTAAAGAGATATGATCAATGGAAGGAGAAAGTTGAAGGAAAAAAACAGGTTGTCACACCTGATAAGGTGAGTATAGCAAATTATTAAATTAAATTAACAAGATTTAGATAGGACCATGCCAAAATAATCACTAAATTGAATTAATTATTTTAGAATGAGCCACCAAAAAGTCGAATTCCTGAACCAAAGCGTCGCCCAAAGTCTGGCACATGGGCTGTCGCCGATGTAAATATGCAAAAATCTAGGTCACTAGTATCTAGCTACCATGAAGATTTATGCAGTGCATCTGATGAATTCTTATCAAAAAGCGATGAAGAACAAATGAGACGCAAACTAAAAACACTATCAAAGCGACAGGAGCAATTACTGAGGGTCGCCTTTTACATGCTACTTAATATAGCAGATAATATCAAAGTTGAAGAGAAAATGCACAAAAAAGATATTGTGGGTCTGCTTATTGGTGCAATGGAGAGACACTCGAATATAGATCTCCTCATACTCATAGTTTCATTTTTACAAAAACTCTCTATTTTCATAGAAAATAAAACCAGCATGGCGTCAAGAGGAATTGTTGAAAAATTAGCACCATTGATGAATTCTACTAATGCTGATCTGGTCAATGTTACTTTGAAGTTATTGTTTAATTTAACTTTTGATACAAAATTACGCAATAAAATGATAAAGTTGGGCTTACTGCCAAAGTTTATACAATTCACAAGTATGTTTCTTCTAACTTCTATTTAATTCAATTCGTTATTTAAAACTTTGGTAAGATTTTAATTATTCCTAAAAATTACAGGTGATGACAAGCATATTAATTTGGCAATGAAGATTTTATACCATTTGAGCATGGATGATCGAGTCAAGCTGATGTTTACGCAATCTGACTGTGTCAAATTGGTAAATATGTGAACTTACACACGCATACCTACTCATATTTGGTTAGCAGAGTTATCTGATCAATTAATCTGCGGAATAAACTGCGATTTAATTTAATTTAGTCGCAAACAGAACGGAGCGTGAAGTTCTGGGTTCTATTACATAGTTATTTTTTACATGACTGGCCAAAAAAGGAGTTTTATGTATTTTATTATGAATTTCTTACGGTTCCGGCCCGGAATCAGAGTCCTAGTCACGTAGGGTATGAAGCTCGTCGTACTTCTTGGAGTCGAAACGTGTTTTGAATTATCTGCTTCTTACTTACGATTCAGCTGTGCTTAAGTGGCTTAGCTAATTGGAAATACATGTGATGTATGTCAAGTAAAAGAAAGCGAACATTTCTACAGCTCACAGATATGTTGCTGCTGAATGTGAACGCGGAGAGCGTGGGCGCGAAAGGCTGCGGCGGCGGCGCGGGCACGACGGACGTGCTGCTGGCGCTGTGCATCAACCTGGCGTGGTGCGAGCGCGCCGCCAACCAGATGGCTGCCGAGGGTCGCCTGCGCGACCTGCTCGCGCGCGCCTTCCGCCACCGCAATGCTATGCTTATGAAACTCGTGCGCAATCTATCACACCATCCACAGAACAAAGCGCTTTTTGTTGTAAGTTTTACTACACTACTACACGCAGGGCCCGACGTAGGGGGGTGACCCTGTCTCTTGCCCAGCGAAATGCCCACAAAAATGAGGGGCGGTAAAACCACAGGATAGAAAAAAAAATATTGGAAATCGCATAACGCATAAATTACTATCAGAACCAGCGTGCCCTAACAAACACATCTTCAAGATAGCAAATTCGTTTTGTGATTGGTCCATGCCAAAAAGTCTTTATAGTCAGTCCCTATATAAAAAAAAGTGCATTTACATCATAAAAATAGAGTTCATTATTGTCGATTTTTTGTAGGTATTAAATCTTATATTTCCGTGAAAGCACGTAAGCATATTTTTACTAGCAAGTTCCGCTATTCGACGCTAGATGTCACTAAATTGTAACACATTCGATTGTATGCAGTATAACATTGAACATAAGATAGATATTTGTTTATAGAGTTGATCGCTATTATGATATTCGCTAGTGATGAACAATATCGTAACCTTATTATCGATATTTAATTGTATACGTGCATTCCGTTTATATTCGAATTTAATAAGCATAACATTCTTCGTATTTGGCGAAAATTACACTCTAATAGCTGAATACGCTGATACTACAATACAGATTAATATGAACTATTTAATTTTATTCAATCAGATTTTTTCGCATGTACATATTACTTAGGTAAAAAATAACAAAACAGAATTAAAAAAGAAATCTAAATGAATTACCGAAATGTGACTATATAGGAGTGTTAACTTCCGATTGGCTGCTTAATGATTCTTTTTTTGTGTTTGGTATTGTCAGAAGGTTCTTATGAAAGAAAAAAAATAAGAAAGTTATGGTACGTAGGGTAGGTATGTAGGTAAAAAAGGGGCATTGCAATGCATGCACAACACAGCTTTGCATTATAGGCCTTGAAATAGAACATACTTGTTAAGAAGTTGCCTTTTTGTTTTGTTTATGTTTAATATTTATTTTTAATAAGTGGTGTATTCGCACATTAATGTAACGTTCTGTAATGGCTTTTATTAAATTGGTAACATGGTTTGAGGTGGAAAATTCTCCAATTTCATGATAACTAATATCTTGGAACAATTTCTCTCCAATAAACTTGTGTAATATTTTAACCATTAAAATTTTCTTTTTAAATAATTTTCCATCCATTGTTCGAATTACAGCTTCAGCCACTTGACATATTTTAATCATGTCACTTGATGGATATACGAGCCCACCTTTATCTTTAGCCACGATAAACTTATGAAAACAGTAGCTCTTATCAGAAATGATTGCGCTAACACAGATGTCACAATTAATTTTTTTAATTAATATTCGAGCAATGTAGCCCACTATATGAGCGCTTGGCAATTGCACTTAGACATATGTTTTAGAAGCTCTCCGATTCCTTGTTATTCGGTATAATCTTCTGCCCAATTTTCCTGTGTCAAATCAAAATCAGAAGATGTTCGAATGATACGCTCTACTGCGGATGAACAATTCAGAATGGATAATTGTTGTAATGTTGTAATGTTTTCCTGAGCCAAAATCTTTCAATTCAACGTGAACTAGAAGTTTTTATATGCTGCCCCAAACTGTCTTGCGTTCGGGTTATTATTTGGTCCACCGTGTGCTCTAATATTGCCAAACAGAAGTTCCAGGTGATCTTGGCTCAGTTTATAAAATGGCAAATATGTTATTATTTTTGCCTGGATGAGGCTTGTGTAAAAATGTTTTAGTGCTTCAGCACATCCTAAAAACCCTAGGAATCCAATTTTCGAGGACTATTTTTCAAAAGAACGCCATTTTCGAGTTTCAAATTCGAAATGTAATCAAATAATCAAAAATCTGAGTTGCGTTGCGTTCTTTTAATGCTTTTTTAAAGCCTTACTGGTGTAAGTTTCTTGAGTTAAATATGTCAAACATGTTGTAGATCAAAAAAAATTTTTTTCAGTAGCCTCACTGTCTTTAAATGCTAACATTTCTAAATCTTTTCGGAAAAATTGCATAGCCTCCATTACGCTTAAGCTAAAAAGCTGTGTTGCCAATTTAACCTTCATTTTCTGGTTTTGAAAGTTAATATGACGGTGTCTCAATTTATTGGATAAGTGGAACTTTTCTCTTTCCTGTGTTTTATTTAGTTCAACTAAATATTAAACTGCACTTTCTTTCCATTTTTGTCTATAAAAACGTTGTATGTTTGGAATGTATTTCGCATAAGCTTTATCATGTGACATGGATCTAGTAGGTCTAAGACAATTAATTCTTTTGTCATAGGATGTTGGAACTTCACATGTCCATTCTGGAAAGAACAACCCAGATATTGTGCCATTGATATATTGGCTGCGCATCCATCAAACGTTAATGTAACAATTTTGATGCCTACCTCGTGTAACCGCTTAATGCATAGCTTAACAAGGTCGCCGCGTTGTACTCCTGTGACTCCATCTATTAAGAAAAAGGCTACTGGAACCTTAAAATTGCTGTTTATGGCTGTTACTAGAAAAACCAAAACTTATTTAGCTTCTGCTAGATGGTCACCATTTAATCCTGACCCATGTCAATATATCCATGAAAATTCTTCCCATTCCATTCAATTCTTCTACGTATAGCCATTTCACCAATTACCAGTGAAGCTATTATCGGATGACTTGATGAACCCGCTTTAAGTTTTAAAGCTGTAAATGACTCTTTTGTCAAACCAGGATCTCCACCGATATTAGCTTACCATTTTTTTAAGATTTGTGGATGAGGCAAAGAGCAATATTACGTACTACGCACGTATTTATAGGCTTTCGGTGAATAATAATGTAGAGTAAGGGCGAAGCTGCGAAGTTCTGACGAATACATCTGCTTTGAAATAGCTCCCGATTCTAAATTTCGAACTTGTCGAGAAATTAAATCATTAACCTGAAAAAGTGAACTTTTATGTTGTAAAACAATTGTAACAATTACCTATTTAAAGACAGAATCAACCCAAAATTCACAAAGCAACATAAAATTTATGCAGTGTTTACTTTTAATGATTGAGTTATCTACTTATCTACACCGAGGTACATTAACGGCCGAACCCAATAACCGATCTATCACATACTGGAGATAGAAAAACAAATGAAACAACAGAAAACCTGTATAATTTTTCTGTTGTTTCATTTGTTTTTCTATCTCCAGTATGTGATAGATCGGTTATTGGGTTTGGCTGTAAGTGTTTTATCAATCACCTAATATTCGTATTTTTCAAATTAGATAAATTTTCGTCAACCATACAAAACTTCTCTTCTAAACCCTTTAAGATGTCTTCTATTTTAACCTTTCTTTTATAATCGGCGTTTCTTTGATTTTAATTTCTGTCTATTAATTTTGTTTTCTTTCCACCGTAATACCTCTTGGAGCCTTTTTTTCGAGGAGTTGAAGCTACTGAATTAGGTTCTATTGTAGCCGCATCTTCATGCTTGCGGTTGCGTTGCTTAGGTAGAGATGATTTTCCTGTGCTTGGTCCTGCTCCTACATTAAAATAAGCTTCTCTTTGAGCGACATTTTGCAACGAATCTGACGGTAAGGAAAAAATTAGAGTGAATACGTCATGTCGATTATCAAGTTATCTTGTGTTAAACTATTATAGGTACGTAAGTAAACTCGTAGAAACTGACAAAAAGTTCTGGTTAAATGAAGTAAAAATCATAATTCTTATCATATTTACAAGTTTCTTTTTTAAATATATTAACACATTTGCAATATTTTATTACAATATTTTCTGCAAAATGTTTATTCATGTGTGCAAATTAAGGCAGAAAATAAATAATAAGCTATTTTCTGCATGTCACATTGGACAATACAGGTGATAGTACAATAGTAGTTTTAAAAATTAGACAAATACCTGAAAATGTATATTTTTTTGTTTTGGCACTGCTGCATCAGTTGGGTATCTTCTCCCGCTTTTGTTAATGATTAATTAGATTGATTAGATAAAAAGTTGGTCTACGAAATGAATTGAGCAAATCGTACTGGTTAAACCGATGTTCGTTCATTGTTGTCATTCTATGTTCGTTCCATTCAGAAATCAAATTTAATTAATTCAAAAGAATACTTTTATTTTTTGTTTGTTTTTGACGTGAATAACCAACAATTTCTGATCGCTTTTATTATATTTTACGGACTTTAGCGGGAAGGTAACGCGACCTTCCCGCTAAAGTCCGTAAAATATAATAAAAGCGAGTGCATAAGCATAAGTCTTGGTTGAATTTTATTTTAATGTGCATATTGCGTTTTACTGTCTGATGTGAACAACGTCATCGAAGCTACAATTTTGAAAGGGAAGTACAACGGCGAAGACGTTTTTATTCCACGGATTCCTTTGATTCCAAACGACATGCTATTCGACTTTAAACGGATACCATTTCCAGTAACGTTAGCATTTGCAATGTCGATAAATAAATCTCAAGCGCAGTCACTAATTGTTTGTGGTATTAATCTTAAAAATCCATGTTTTTCACATGGCCAGTTATATGTCATATTCATAGTTAAGACAGGACAACGTCTGTTGGGTCCGCCTATCTGTTTAACATCAAATAATATTACTATCAATTAATCATAATAAAAGCAAGTTGTAAATTTGAAACATCGGTAACTCGTTATCGACAACGTCTTGCTCTAACGGCCAAACCCAATAACCGATCTATCACATACTGTAGATAAAACAAACTGTAAATCAAAGAACTTTCTAATGATGAAAAATCAAAAATTCTCCCCTAGGAGTGAAAGTAGAAATCTAAAATAACAAGTACAAGTACTTTGGGTGAAGAAGTAATACTTATTTAGAATTTTAGAAGGTTATACTATGTCCTAGGATGTCAGCGCAATTTCCCTAAGTAAGTCTGCTAAACCCTTTGATTACCTAAAGCCACAATCTGACAATGTAATGAGTGATGAGACATACAGATATGACGAACCTAAACGATACTTTACAAAGCCTAAGTTTTTCATTAACGGCTGTCATGAAATGCTTCCTGTACCAACATAATAAGAATGTTTCAAACAACTGAAATAGTAGAACAAGGCCAGCAGCACAGTCATCAGTCACATGAGAAAACCATATTACACAGAATAAGTACAAAGTATGTTTTTGAACATTTACATATTTTGCAGGAATTTGTTGGAGATATAGCAGGAGCTGTCACAAATGGTGATGCAACTGAAGAGTTCATGGTGGAATGTCTGGGGACACTTAATAATATACTAAACACCAATAACAACATTGATATTTTCGCTGTTGTCGAACGATACAATTTGATTCCCTGCATTATGAAGATTTTAGATCCAGGTAACACAATAAAACCTTACCCTTATTGCTATTCTAAAAACAGAGAGATTTTTATACATATTTCGCACTATACCTAATGATAATTTCGGTGACATCATAATTGAATTGCTCATAAGATCTAAGAAATTGTCAAAATTGCTTCAAAGTAGGAATACGCATACCCATAGATAAATCGATGACCGCATCTGATTTTTAGACTGCAATGGCTGAAAGTTTAGTACACACTCCTAAGAACATTCCTATAGCAACGGTTTTAGTCTTAGCTTTACCGTCTATCAAAAGCCTACGTGTCCTTGCTTGTATCGCTGATTCGATGTGTGCAGACACCGCGGTCGACCCCGAGCTGGTGCTGGAGGGCGTGGTGGGCGCGGGCGCGCTGAGCGGCGACGAGCGTTCGGCGGCCGCGCTGCTGCGCGCGGGCGCGGCGCACGCGCTCGTGGCGCTGCTGCGTCTGCGCCAGGCCGACGACGACCACGTGCTGCAGACCGTATTCGCCTTCCGGCAGCTGCTGTCGCACCCGCGCGCCGCCGACTACCTGGTTTCGCGCACAGGTAAAGGACGATATTGATTCAGAATACCATACTAATATCTTTTCTTGAAACAGCGGATGAATTGATCAAAAAAGATAATTCTCTAGCTCTAAGCAATTAAAGCTGTATAAAGTGAAGCATAAAAGACATTTTTAAAGGTTCCAACTAATCACTGTTATTGCAATTAGTTCTTGGTGCCTAGCTTTCGGCCGTGGTTGAGAGTGAGAACTCATAGGATCTCCTTTTGCGAGGAAGTGATAGCAATGGAGGCGGCGGAAAGGGACAACACAGAGGTTCAAACCCTCTCCCTATCTGCCGCAGTGGGACCGGAGTGCACCGAACGATCTCTGGCCACCATGATCTGGGGACTTGAGGAGCCTGTTGTCTGAATAGACAAAGGCTCAAGCGGTGGCGCACCGTGTTCTGCGCGCGCCTCTCTAGAGCGCGCATCCATGTTTCCGTAAACATTCGTGCACCATAATATCTCTAGGACCAAGTCTTCTTAACTAGATACTGTCCAAACATTTTTTTAATTTTCATCTTCAGCATCGAATGAAGGCTTGTGAAGACGAGGTAGTTCATTCAAATGTTTGGTATTGCAGAAGCTCCAGCCTATCTTATTGACTTGATGCAAGATAAGAATGCGGAGATAAGGAAAATGTGCGACAATTGCCTTGACATTATATCACAGATGCAAAATGAGTGGGCAGTCAGAATAAAGGTACAGTACAACAGCCACAAACTTACGGTGGTTCTTAACCCGCCGCAAGTTTGTGTTACATTGTATCACGAAATCCAATCCGCTCTTTCTGCTGGGATAAAAAATAAATGTAGGACTTTTTTATTCAGAGCGATAAAAATACAGTAAAATAATTGTCTCTTAATATTTTCAACGCACTTCAGTCTATGAACTTATCAGGCTGCAGTAAAATATAATCTACGTTATTAGAAATAATATTTAACAATCTTATGGCGCGTAACAGGGGGCAACTTTGCTTAGGTTTGTCCTAGAGAATATGTTATATAAGACAGCGTATAATTACCGTGGGTTTGTAAAACTTGTAAATAAACTCTCCATAAATTGATTTTTTTCGTCATAAATTGTGAATAGAATTGTAAATATTTTAATAGAATTGTGAATACATTCACAATGTATAGCAAACTATAATATCCGTTACGTAGTTTTAAAGATCTATGCATACATAGGGACAGACAGACAGCGGGAAGCGAGTTTGTTTTATACTATGTAGTGATTGTGAATTAATAATTACCAATCTAATTCGTTACTTTAAAAAACATCCGTGTACTATCGAGAAAAAAGAGTTACAATCATAAGTGATTTACTAAGTAATCAATCTTATGTAACTTATGGCGTTTGCAATAGTCTGATGACATAAATAGGCACGAATGCATGCGACGTGGGCAAATGCAAGGACTTTATGCACATGCAGGAAGGCAAAGCAAAACCCAACACCATTACCGACACGTGTTTCGCCTCTCTGACCGTTGAGTTGCGACTGAAACTGTTTTCAGTCGCAACTCAACGGTCAGCGAGTCAACACGTCCCCTGAGGATGCCTCGTGGAGAGGCGAAACACGTGTCGGTAATGGTGTTGGGTTTTGCTTTGCCTTCTTGCATGTGCATAAAGTCCTTGCATTTGCCTTGTAATCTTGCATGTGCATAATATAGCGGGCGGGAGGGAGGTGCATACCTGCAACCCACTAATATTCGCGGAAATTAAAACTAGGTATATTGTTTCCATTTTTCAAATCAGTACATGCTGCAATATTTACCTGCGACGTGACACCACCAGCCCCCATTCTTGAACTTTAATGCGCTTTATCTTTCTATTATTTTTACGATTTGAAATGTCTAATATTTTTTGAAAATCGAACGCACGCACTAAATAGAATTATGATTTTGATAATAATATAGTAAAATACCCAATTATGCAGAAAAACTTGAAAAGAAAATATTTCATCGACAACTCTTATGCTGTCGAAACAAAGTATGTTATATTGTAAAACTATAGATCGATAGATCCTAGAGTTCGGGAAATTGCGACCAATTTAAAATAACTTAAATTTTCTTTTGAGCTTTCAAAGAAACAAAAAGTTAGGTAGGTACTTTGTTGAATCATGCTCAAAATCATTCTTCGCCTAGCCAGCGTAGCATAATCAGCCTTTTGACGTTCCCACTGCTGGGACAGGCCTCCTCTCTAGGAGAGGGAATGGGCCGTAATCCACCACGCGGGCCCAGTGCGGGTTGGTGAATGTCACATGTCTTCGAATTTTTGGTTCTAGGACATGCCGGTTTCCTCACGATGTTTTCCTTCACTGTTTTGAGAGCAGTAGTGATGAAATAAATTACACAAAGTAATGCGCCTGGCTGGGTTTGAACCCGCGACTTACAATTCTTAAGTCGGGGCCGTTACCTCTCGGCCACCACTGCTCCCCAGCGTAGCAAGCTCCAAAATTTTCGAAGATTTCATCCTGCGACGAGTTCGAATATGTTTACATCCTGCCTGGGATAGGTTTGACAGAAGCTAGTGCACGGTTCGAATTTATCGTTCCCTAAGAGCCCTGGGTACGTGCCCCTTGTTTTTTTTATTTTCATTATGGTAAAGACTAAACTAGTCTGAGGTCATGGTCTGATTGACGAGAATATCCATCGAAACAGAGTGAAAGTGCACACGATATGACGCCTTATTAATCGTACTAAAGTTCGGCCGTTCAGAGAATGCGTTCCTGACACCTATCAGTTAGTCACGACTAGTGATGGGCACAACATAACACTGAGTTCGTTACCGTTCCTCCAAAATGAACCGCCGCATTATTTTAAGATTATTTTCGTTTTAAATTGGCGGAATCATTTAAAATTTATATTTTAGTTATTTAAGTGGAAACCAAAAAAAGGTAATATTCATATAATAAAATTGTTTTATTTATTCTTTGTTACAAAGTTACAATCTGTATTTCTATGCAATAAAGTAAGTACATTGAATTGAATGTGCGTACAGAATATTAATCAGACTCCGATTCGCTTGAGGAGGTGGTGTCTTCATCATCATCTTCGCCTACATGTAAAATTATATTATTATCAATAACAGAATCAATCCTGATATCTCGGTCAAAATGTTCCAAAATCAGGTTTTTAGTCTTCTCAAAAACCTTTGCCCAGTCATCTCTTGTGACTTCCCCGCAGGCTTCTTTTAATAGGGTCATCATCTTTTTCGTGCTGAATGGCGGGGAAGTATTGTGGCGGGCGGCGTAACCTTTTATTTGAGCCCAGATTAGCTCGATCGCGTTATATTGGCAATGATACGGTGGAATTCTTAGAACGCGATGACCGTACTCCAGAGCCAGTTCATCGATTTCGTATCGCACATTTGCCGCTTTATTTTCTTTACCTAATTTAATTAGCTCTGCTTTTAGCATCTGCATATTTGCGTCAATGCCTTTTGCTTGTAACCAAGCCACCATTTCTTCTTTTTTATTAGCTTGGGTAGGTGGTTTCTGTATTTGAACCGAGTGATAGGAGGCATCCATGAATATTACAGAAGGCTCTGGTAGGCTGGGCAAAAGCACGTTCTGGAACCACTCTTTAAATGTAGTGGCATTCATTTCCTCGTGGTAGTCATTTGTGGTTTTTGATTGAAATGCCAGTAACGCGTTCTCCACAAAGCCGTATTTTGCAGAACCTGCGTGGCATATTATCAGACGGGCCCCCTTACCCATTGGTACTTTTGACGTCGACGCTTGTGTATCATCCGTCCAAGAACGGGAAACCGTGTGATTGGCGTTTAGCCATGTCTCGTCAATGAACACGACATTATCCCAGTTATCAATATTTTTTGCTTCTCTCAAAAACCTTATCCGTTTTAAAATTATGTCGTATCGTTCTAATAAAAATTTTCTTTTGTCTGTTTTTTTATACGAAAAACCAATATCTTTTAAGATTTTGGTTAAAGCAGTTTTACCCCCGCTAAACAGTCCAGCTTCTCTTAACGATGCCAAAAGCTTCTTCCTGTTGAGATATTCATTTCTGGAATAGTAACCATATATATGATTTCTGATTGCATCGGCGTCAAAGGTGTCAATATCTGTCACGGGTTTAGTTCTACGTTTCTTCTTCGGAGTACGTAAAATATTATCTTCCATGCCAGTCGAGCCGAACTTTTCTTTATTAATATTTGTTATCGTTCGTTTGCTAACTCCAAGCGCCTTTTTTTTTTTTTTTTTTTTTTTTTGGATGGGAAATCATCAAATGACTTCTCCCGCTCTGGGCGGAGCGGAAGGGAGTGTCAGACTCTTACTGACTAAAACCCACCCGTGTTCCTGCTTGTGCCCTTTGCGTTCCAGGGCCGCGGTGACTCTTTCGAACAAATTCCGCAACCCTAGCAGGCACTGACCCTATGGGGCCCCGTCTTGTTTGCTGACGGCTCTTTGAGGCGCGCGTGGAACACGACGCGCCGTCGACTCGGGCCTGGTTGCTATCGGACGGCGAGCCACCCATAGCTCGCCATCCGCAGGCCCGCGCCTACGGTGGCCGGGAATCGCCCTGCGTTTCCCGACGCCCGGGGCGTCTTCTCCTGTTGCGGCGGCTGGATAGAGGGGCTTCCCTCTCTCGCACGCGCTCCGCCTCCTCCTTCGCTAGCATTACTGCTTCGCAGAAGGAGGCGGCCGCCTCCCATGCCTCCTCGCTCCCGACCATGGCTTGAACCAGGGCCGGACGCGAGAGGTCGCCGCCGCCGATCGCCTCGATGAGGACACGGCGGTGCTCCGCCCAGGCAGGGCAGACCTCCACCGTGTGCTCCACCGTGTCCTCCGGGCGATCCACACAGTGATGACACCCGGACGTGTCCTCCCGCTGGATCCGACACAGGTACCTCCCGAAACAGCCGTGTCCGGTGAGCACCTGTGTCAGGCGGAAGGTGAGGACGCCGTGGCGTCTCTCTAACCACTCCTCAAAGAGGGGACTTATCGCCGCAATGGCGGCGTGCCCAAACTGAGAGACGCGTTCTTGTACTTGTTCGACAGGTACCAGGGGTCCGCAATTTTGCCGCTCCCGCTCAAAGTAATCTTGCAGCTTGATGATTAACTCACGGGCTCCACTTTTCAATGTTTGTCCACGTTTAGGCATTATTATGCACCAAAAGTAAAAAGAACGCAATACAAAACACAATCGAAGTCCGATTTAGTGCCGATGTCAGTTTGAGAAGCAGAAACAGTCCATTAAACGAAAGCCGGGTAATCATATAAAAACAGATCGAAAACACTTGAAGAACGTGGTCTATGCGCACGAAACGACAACAGACGACTGTTTTAGCGTCACAAAATGGCGGCCCATAACGCCATTTGGGGTTACCATTTTTAATCTAAGTATAAAAATGCTAGTAACGCCATTTGGGGTTACCATTTTCAACCTAAATATAAAAATGCTACTTTCTTTCGCGCGTTCGGTTTGGTCAATGTTTTATTTTTATATTTCACTAGCTGACCCGCGCAACTTCGTCTGCGTCACATTTTTCATTAACACTCCGCTCCTCTTAGTCGTAGCGTGATTATACCTTTGGCCTAATTTATAAAAGACACTTCGCAACGGGCCGTGCAGCAGAAATCGTAATATTTTAATTTCGCCATAACTTCAAAACCAAACGTCCAATTTTAATCATTCAAAGACCCAATACATAAACTGTACTTAGTGATGAAATATTTTATTTTGTTAAGAATTAATAGCATGAGTAAAATAAATGCGTTTAAATGTAGTCCAAAAAATTCAAGATAAAAATATTAAAAAAATGGTTGTTGTGCCTCACTCGACATAAATAGGTATAGTGTGTCGCGGACTTTTTTGTAGATATTTATAAGATCTACAATTAATTAGAACATTTTATGGTTCTATCTTTTATAGTTTAGGCAGCGTACGCAAAATAAGTATTTTTTCTGGTTGATTTTTTACACCTTGTGTCCGAAAAACCCAAATATCTTACGGAACCCTAACTTTCCAAAATAAAATTTAGCCTATGTTACTCGTGGATAATGTAGCTTTCGAATGGTAAAGAATTTTTAAAATTGGTCCAGTAGTTTTTGAGATTATTCATTACAAACAAACAAACAAAGTTTTCCTCTTTATAATATTAGTGTATACCTAGTTTAGATAGAAAACTTAAAGGTATAATATTTCTTAGTTGTATCCCGAGGTTTCACCTGCGGGCGCCATTTGTTCTTCCTGGCTCAGTGTTCTTTCTTTCGTCTCCTAAGGATCATAGCTTGATGTTAAATAATATTATGATCCTGGTATCCTGGTACTTTGTAAGTCTTCAATCACAATACCCAGACCCAGAAATGCTTCGACATGTTTTAGGAACATACCTACATTGTTTAAACAACAGTGAGTGCTTGTAATTTAATATGGACTTTATACAATAGCAATAAAACTCAAATTGACTCTACGCTTTAGTTAGAAAACTTTTGTATGGGAAAAAGAAAAGGGCTGTTTTTAGGGTTTTTCCGGCAATTATTCGAATTTTTCTCGCCGTAAAAACCATCCTTGAACTTCAACGAACATTTAAAAAAAAGAATTGGCCAAATTGGTCTAGGCGTTGTTGAGTTATGCGCTTACCAACACATTTTGCGATCCATTTTTATATTTTATCTTATAGTCCATTATTTTCAAATTCTTAAAAAGAAAAACAAAACGTTTATATTTTATATTATAAGTATAACTGTATAAGAACAGATTACGATACTTGTCTGTTATTTTTAGCACAGCACTACAAATATAAAGCGCTGACATAACCTTGTAATAGCGCAGTATAGATTTAGAAAAATATTGTTTACCAAGTTATTTGACACTCAGTTTGGCACAAAATTATAACATTCATTGATTATTGATATAATAATGTTGTTTTAATGCTCATCAATTGTTAAAACGGTAAACAACCAGCACAAATATTTTTATCGTAACTGCAACGCCATTACAAAGTTACGTCGTCAGTTCAATCGCGACGTGTCAGGAACGCATTCTCTGAACGGCCGAACTTTAATAGATATTTAAGCCGCGTGAATCGGCGAGCTTTACGCCGGCGGTTACCAATGGGATCTGAACAGCTTGTTGATAGTGTTAAATTGCTCTTGTTAAATTACAAGAAATGTCTGAATGAGGCCTTGATTGATTTGAGAACATAATACAATTAAGAAACATAAATAAATACCAACTTATCTACGTACTGATTTTAGTACATTACCGTAGACTAAAATAGATAGTTAAGCGCGTTTAGAAAAAGAAACGCATTTACAGCTGCACGCATAAATATGAAGCTATGTAACGCATGGCATAAAAATAAAACAAATTTGGCTTCGCAAACACTTCGTCTCCTACTAAAATATGCTAGCTCAATCACACAAATTAAACTATTAAGTACGCTACCTCAAGATGTTTACTTTTCCTTAGACGAACGTGCGATGACATACTCGGTGCGAGATTTAGAGAGCTATCATTTCTTTGAGTGGGATTGGATTGGATATCAGTACTGTAGTATTATATTATCTACAATATCTATAATACTACTCATTCCACTATTGTTATAAGAAATTTAGTTTCTTATTGCGATGAACGTATTCTGGAAATGTGTGCTTTATATATATATATATTATTTTAGGTGGAACGATTCCGCTGTCATAACGGCCAGTGGCTCTCAGTAGTAGAGACTCTTGGCGCCGAGGGTGGGACAGGGGATGCGACAGACGACTTGCCTCCATATTTATCCGCCGAGTACCTAACCACTCATCGCCTTACTACTTCGGGTATGTATTGCAGATTATAGCCTTGTTTTATTATTATTCCCTTTATTCATTTTACTTACCTACTATATTACATTTTTAAATATATCTTTAAAAAAAAACATTTAAAAATATAAAAAAGTAGTGGTCCGTCGGTATCGGGAGCAGAGTCCAAGCTACCGGTGGTTAGGGCTCCAGAGAAAGGAACCTCCTCACAATACGAGCCGTATCGAGGAGTACTGCCTTCTGTATCAGGCCCTTTAACCAACCGTGTAACGCCAGCTTCGACAGATGGTCGTCGAAGCTTTTGGCCATTAGGCCATTGGCCGTAACAACTATCGGCACAATGACAGCCGAGTCCACATTCCACATATCGACAACCTCGTGTGCTAAGTCGAGATACTTGATTTATTATTATGTTTATTATTTATATAATAAATTATGTTTCTCAATCCCTATCTGCATTCGCGGAATTAGAAAGACTCTTTCTGGTGATTGAATATAAAGATTAGGATTTGGAGAACAGTGATGGAAGTAATGCAATAATGCATGTAGGCGACCTATGTATTTAATAGTTGTCAAATACATACGTCATTATAATCATATTTGAACGTGAATGTCTTATGACCGATTTTCTTATATTTATAGATTCCCAAACATCGTTAAATGACGACTCCGACAGCTTCTCTGGAGATGTTAGTTTGCATCGCGCTAATAGCAGGTAAGTTATGGCATTTATTCCCAAAGTCCCGAGTATCTTTTAAATAAAGCATCTGTATTATTTTAGGATAAAAACCTTGCTTAGATCATCGACATCATCCGCCAGCCCGTCGTAAATCGTAATCCTCACGGGTACATCAAGTGCAGGTGGATCCTTTCCGAATGAGGCCCGTTTGGCAGAAAAAATAACTGTACTAGTACTACTAGGCGGCCTAGGTCAGCTAACATAGAATATCATTGGGTAAAAATAATGGTGATCAAGGCTTTGAAAACTTTCGAAGCGATCGGCGGCGGCGACCTCTCGCGTCCGCCTCTGGTTCAATCTATGGTCCGGAGCGAAGAGGCATGGGAAGCGTTCACCTCCTTCTACGAAACAGTAATGCGAGCGATCCCATCCAAAATATATATATACAACGTGTTGTTTTGCATCCTCGTCAAATTTCAGGAGGTTGTCATAAAATACATAAAAATCAATTGAAAGTACGGTACCGGTCAATAACCAATAAGCGCTGCTTTTTTTTTAAATTGTAATTTAACAGTATTTCAGAATAAAATCCTTGATTCAACACGAATACCCATACCACAGAATCAGGCGACTACGCACACAGCGACAATGCAGCTGTGTGCATGAGTGTCGACGTCTTACCTACGAAATGCTAGCGCGTACGTGTGCGACCGTGCGATGACCTACGGCGACCAGTAGCAATAATTTTACCTAATTTTATTTCGGAAATCATCTACTTTATTGTCATAAATTTCGCTTGATAATTAACTCATTTTTAAGCATCATTGGAATACGGAAAGCTTACTAATGACAGTAATACTAGTGCGCCAAAGAAAAGTTCAATGACCTGTTATCAGATGATTATTAAAATGTTAGTTTTGCTTTATTGCTATCCGTCAACTTAAAGTTTTCGTAATGATTTTGTTTTTATTTGTGGATTAAATTGGTTGATTTGAAATTTTCCTTCTTAACGGGCTAAGGACCGGCAATAATACCTAATTTAGTTGGTATACCGATCTAGGTACTTACTAAGTCAAAAAATGTTTTCTACGTTTGATGGAAATGGAAAGATGTGCTAGTTAAGTGTAAGTATGTAATGATACTTTCGACTCTTAGGTATTACTGATTCACTTAAAAAATCTGAAATCGACTTATTTACAGTAGGTAATAAAATTGATTAAGCTAACAACGTATTTACAAAATGAACAAATAAATAAATTACCTACCTACTTATGTTACCCCGAGGTATTGTTCAGTTTCCATCACCACACACTCTTGGCACAGTCGACCACAATGTAGCTGGTTTTCTTTCAGCCTACGTAAAACTAACACCTTCGTTTTTAAAGAGTCGAAAGCACTAATTATCCTTGCACGTAATTTTGTTACACTTGTCACTTTTTACGTCTAAACTAACTTTTTAACGTCTCCTCACAAAATAAAAGTTAAGAGGCCACAGGTCCTCCGCGACCGATCCAGTAGTCAAGAAACCTTTACGCTTCAGTAGGCGCCACACTGTGGTGTGGTGCTGGTGCACTCCAAAGCGGTCACCAGCCTCCCGCGTGCTTGCCCGTGGTTCTCGCTGGAAGTATTCCAGGATGTCTTCCTGCAAGGCGACAGGCAGGCTTACGCTGCCGCGAGCATGCCGGGGTACGTCAAACTGCCGATGATCCCGTAGTCTCTGCGTAGCAGCCATCATGACGCTCTGTGATAGGGGTTCCCGATCGGGAAACATTTCCGTGAATATCCGGATGGCTCCACGTAGGCTGTCTCCACTGATGGCATTAAGGCGAACCATCTCTACCAACTCGACATTGGAATAATTGTCTGTCATCTTGCACTTTGTACCTACGTCTCAACGATGTACTGAGAAGCGGAATTCGCAAAACGCATGCAAACGGCGGTGACATCAAACACACTGTTGGTTCTGGGGCCGGGGCGGGGCAGGGGGGAGGCATGGCTAGGCGCGTGCGGCCGTGCGCGGGGAATTAGGTACACTACGAATTTGTCGAATGATCGATGTATTGTTTGCGTTTGTTTGTGTGTGTGAAAGCGCAGTTATAAGGCTAGGAACAGACGGGCCGCATTTAAATACGTCTTGTTCACACGGATTCCCGTAAATAACAAAAATAAATTAAAAAAGTACCTACTCATTTTATTGTTGATTTGGGTCGAGAATCATTAGCATAATTAAGTCCGTGATTTTGACGAGGATGCAAAACAACACGTTGTATATAGAAGGGGACCGCGTCTGTGAGAGGGAAACCTCACGCTGCAGCCGCCGCAACAGAAGAAGATGCCCCGGGCGCCGGCCACCGGGGGCGCGGGCCTGCGGACGGCGAGCTTGTCGTCCGATAGCAACCTGGCCCGGGTCGACGGCGCGTCGTGTACCACGCGCGCCTCAAAGAGCCGTCAGCAACGCAGACGGGGTCCCATAGAGTCAGTGCCTGCTGGGGTTGTGGAATTTGTTCGAAAGAGTCACCGTGGCCCTGGAACGTAAAGGGCACAAGAAAGATCACGGGTGGGTGTAGTCAGTAAGAGTCTGACACTCCCTTCCGCTCCGCCCAGAGCGGAAGAAGTCATTTGATGATTTCCCATCCAGAAAAAAAGGCTTTGAAAACATAAACTCGAATATCTAACAACTTCTTGTCTTTTGTTTTATCAGGAACACTTTGGATGATCGAGCTGATGATTTTTATGGCGGAACGGAAAATTCTTTAGTAAAGTCTTCTGAAAATGATGCTTTTTCAAAGGATGTTAATATTTTTGCCTAATATATCTAATATATTAAACGTAATGCCTTTAAATGTAATAATGTATTCTACATTTATTGATACAAAATAAAACTGTACCGTGGAAGTATTGTGTATGTATTACGATACCTTGTACCTAAAGCCAATGCCCGCTATGGGCATTGGTATACAGAAAAATAGTTTAATTTTTTTTACGTTACGTAAAATTACGTACTAATATTTAAATTTAAGATGCTCTAGTTACTGATTCGAACAGCCGCCTCGGAAAGGTAAAGTTTTCTTTGGACTATTTGTTTGATTGTCAATAGTCTAAAACCTGGTAACTTTGCCAAAGGTTGCATTCAGTACATTTGACATGTATGGGTATACACATACAAGTGTGGATATAACTTGATATTTTACGTGTTTACAAGATAAGTTATCGTTTTATGACAAAAATTCCAAGATTTCATGTAAATTGGTCCAATAGTTATTTATGACAGAAACCAACATAATAAGCACATTCGGCGAGTTCTCTAATATCAATAGGAAATGTTTATATTTAGAGCTCTTCCGTATGAAATCCATCTTACAGAGTCCACATCGGTCGGATAGAACGACTCCAAATCATTTCACTCGGTATCTGCGTTACCGATGTAGGAGTTGCCCTCAAGATGTTGATTATAAGGACAGACTGACTCTCTTCAGAATGACAACTCTAGAACATCGTCGTAACATAACTGGCCAAATATTACTGTTCAATATTGTTAAGAATCTATTCGACGTCCCGGACCTCCTAGACGAAGTCAATATCGGTACCTCGCTACTTCTTACTCAGACGCGTTCGTGACCCAAATATATTTGCACCATACCACCCGTACCAACCTTGCTCGGTCAGCTCCTATGGACCGCTCACTGAGAACCTATAATCTGGCTCAAACGCGCACCAACAGTATCG
This sequence comes from Hecatera dysodea, assembly GCA_905332915.2. Lineage (NCBI taxonomy): Eukaryota > Metazoa > Arthropoda > Insecta > Lepidoptera > Noctuidae > Hecatera > Hecatera dysodea. The sequence goes on from HG995292.1 coordinate 10,548,982, forward strand.
ACATCTTTTGTGACACTGGCACAATTCCGCAGACATCTATTTAATTCATTAACAAACTTCAATTAATTTATTTTAATTTAATTTATTTTAGTTTCATTTTGTTTGTACGGAACGGGCGTGATCGACTGGACTGTAGCGGCCGGGGTAGGTTATCTATTATTATTATTATATATTTATTCTTCAAAGTGGACTGTAGGGTGACAACCCACCTCAGTATAGATGATCCAGACGTGCTGACGCTCCGTCTATGAGCTACGAACACATGAGGTCGCAACCCTTTGTTGTTTCTACTTGCTGTACTTGCCGTTATTGACACAAGATATAGGGGTAGGTATTGAGGACTTACCAATAAAAACACTATTTAACTTGCTGACTATGCACTTAGCGATTTGAAGGGTGAAATTCGCGACTATATGATTCTACATTTAGTTATAAATCCAAAACTATCTTGCTAATGACTACAAATTCTGTTAAGTTCCTGTTTCTATTGTGCGGCGCAACTATACCGTACCGTCTACCGACACCCATAAAATCGCCGCGTGTGATGAACTTTACACTATGTCTATCCTAGAATTTAGACTATATCTAGGCTTAGGTCTATGTGAGTAGGGGTTGTCGTACCTCTATGGATAGCCCTCGGTATGCTTCATGCAGCGGCGACAAATTCACCCCTTCATCCCCCTCCATTTAGGGGTGGGATGCCCAAAACTATTATAGGCACGAAGCTATTACCTATTTGGGGCGAATTTACCGTAAAACTATGCTAGGAGGGCTATACAGCTATATGTATATCTATAGATGCGACAACCCTCTACTTAAATATATAAGTTTCAACCCTGTCACTTGAAGGGTTGCAACTTTACAAGCGTATATATTCCGAAGGGATACAAATAAACAGTTTTATTAAAACCTTAATTACGGCTTTATGCCTTTATATACTATCGACATCTATATATCCCCTGATAGGGCTTTAAAGGAGGGCGAGCAGGGGTTCTTCGTAGATAATAAAACTCTGGACTCCAACGATTGACAGAATGTGCATTTATTTTCCAAAACCTTTCTTTTATACTGTAACGTAGGTTAAGTTTCGTATGTACCGCAGTCTTCATAATAAAGCGAGTAAGAACAGACGTGTGTTTTACTGCTAGGCAACATATATCACAGTGGCGACGAGGACTCAAAAAAAAAAACATCACGCGTATAATTGTTTTGTGGAGTGCTGAGTGTAACGTGAAACAATAAACAATACCAACCAGGTTGTGTACAAAATGACCATCGGCAAAATAGGACCGTTTGATCTCGAGAAAGACAACTGGGAGGCGTATATTGACCGACTGGAACAATATTTTGTAGCAAACCAAGTGAAGACCGAGATTCAAGTAGCTACATTGATCACAGTGATAGGGAGTGAAGCTTACGAGCTCATGATTAATTTGTGCACACCCGACAAACCCGCTAGGAAGACTTATGATGAGTTAGTCGCGTTAATGAAAAGTCATTTAAATCGAAAACCGAGTCAACTAGCGGAAAGGTTCAAATTTCGCCAACGCATTCAACATAAAGATGAATCTGTAGCAGTTTATGTAGCTGAGTTAAAAAAGCTTAGTAAAAACTGTGGATTTCGGGACTTAGCAGAGCATCTCCGAGATCAATTTATATGCGGCTTATCAAATGAAGACATTCGTCAGAGATTGTTCACCGAAGAGGATAGCATATCATTTGATAAAGCCTTAACGATAGCCATGTCCATGGAAGCAGCGGAAACAAATGCAGCATTGGTTGATGGTTGTACCAGGGCCAGAAATGCAGGTGACAGCGCACCAAATGTTGCAGTAAATTTCATGGGACGGGATAAAAAAGGCAAGAATAAGAACCCGAGGGACGTCACACAAGCGCCGCGTGATACAGCCGGCGGCAGCGGTGGTGACCCAAGCGGCATAAGCGGAGCGAAAAGCGGTAAATACCGAGCGAACATCAGTCGGACAAATACAAAGAGCACAGGTCACAAATGTAACGTGTGTGGTGGCACTCACGAAGAACATACGTGCAAATTCAAAATGTACGTTTGTAGAGTGTGCAACAAAGATGGGCATCTAAAAAAGATGTGCCCCAAATTGCGAGGAAGTACATCCTTGCATAATATATATGAAACTAACCGAGGTATAAATAGTCAGGACAGCGACAGTGACGAGGTAAAGTGTTATAATAATTATTCTTTAAGTACAAAAAAACCACAGTCACAATTACTTGGACCATTCACTGTAAATGTTTATGTTGAGAGTTGTTTATTAAACATGGAGATTGATACCGGCAGTGCTATTTCGTGTATAAGTTATGATTGTTATAGAAACCTCTTTGTTCATTGTAAGCTAATACCGAGTAATTTAGAATTACGATACTATACAGGCGAAACAGTGATACCTATGGGCAAGAATGAGGTTAAGGTAAAATTTAAAACCACAACAAAAGTGTTAGATTTGTATGTGATAAAAAGCGGAAAGGCTAATTTATTGGGTAGATGCTGGCTTAATGAATTAGGTATACCTGTACCAATATGCAATGTACTTAAAATAAATAATTGCTTAAACAACGCTTTTGATGTAAGGGAATTTAGTTCCAGGTACTCTGAAGTTTTCAAGGACGGTTTGGGGCGTTTCACCGGCGGGCAAGTAGGATTTCGCTTACGGGAGGGAGCACGGCCGATATTCCTGCGCGCCCGGCCGCTCGCATATGCGCTGAGGGAGCCGGTTGAGCGCGCGCTCGATCAGATGGTGCGAGACGGAATCATCACGCCGGTCTCCACGTCGGATTGGGCTACACCTATCGTACCGGTAATGAAAAAAGATGGTACCATAAGGGTATGTGCAGATTTTAAAATGACATTGAATAAGTGTTTAGAAGTGGACCACTATCCTTTACCTAAGGTAGAAGACCTGCTTGCAAAACTACACGGTGGGGAAAAATTTACAAAATTAGATTTGTCACAAGCGTATGCACAATTTGAGTTAAATGAGTCAAAAAAGTATACAGTTATAAACACTCACAAAGGTTTATTTAGGTACAACAGATTAATTTATGGTTTAGCATCCAGCCCAGGAATTTTTCAACGAAAGTTAGAGCAGCTTTTTGCGGATATGCCGCGAGTAGGTATCTTTTTAGACGACATTATTGTGACGGGAGTAGATACACCTACGCATTTGAATACGTTACGTGAAGTTTTTGAAAGATTGCGTCAATATGGCTTAAGAATTAAGAAAGAAAAATGCACGTTTTTCGCGGATTCCGTAACATAGGTACTTAGGCTTTGTGATTAGTAAGCAAGGTGTTCATACATGCCCAGAAAAAGTAGATGCAATTAAAAAGGCACCTATACCTACAAATATTATGGAATTACGATCGTTCTTAGGTTTGGTAATGTACTATGCCAAATTTGTGCCGAATATAAGTACTATTTTAGAGCCTTTATATAGATTGTTAAAAAAGGATGTTAGGTATGAATGGAATGCAGAATGTACACAAGCGTTTAATAAAGTGAAGCATCTGTTGGTATCTAGTAAAGTGTTAGCTCACTACCATAGAAATATAAAATACAGGAGAAGTGGCAAGGGGGCGTGTCGGCGTCCTCGCGACATGGTCTGGGCGAGCATGTCTTACGCAATGGTCGAATCCGCGAACTAGTGCGCTTACGACCGTGAGCGTGATAAGATATAAGAATGCCGTGTTGTTCAGTGTTTTCTTGTAAAAACCGAAGCATAAACCAAAACTTTGTTAATTATGGAATCACTTACCATATCAAAGTACAAGTATTTTACTATATTTGTCTTTAAAATCATGAAAAACAATAAATCGCTTCGATCAATAATACACTAGATTCCCGATCATCGCTTCAAAAACGGTCCGAAAAATAAGAGCACAAATAGTTTTGTGGTCTTATTTTGAATTAGTATGGTCCAATCATAGCCAATGTGAGGACGTCAATATGCCGCATTGCGCGTTCAAAAACTATGTAAATAACCACTGTAACACCAAGATTTTGGAAGGAATATCTTTTTTTTTCGATAAGTTTATACCATTAAGTGTTTTTCATAATACAAAAACCGAATTAAGTAGTAAATATAAATTAAATCGCAAATATTATGATAGTTTGACCAATGTTTGCACCAACGCTCCAACTATTGTAACAAACATCGACTGTTCCGGAACAGGGAATGTATGGAGTAGTATTATTATTTTGTATATTATTTTTGTTTGTAGATTTCCTAGCGACCCATTTCGTTGTGCAGAATGGGTATCTATTGTCGCGAAAGAAAGAGGAGAAGGAATATATAAACCCTATAAAAATTCGACAGTATGTTCGATTCATTTTGATAGACTGGACATAACTGGAAACACGCAAAGGCGTAGGTTACTAAAAACTCTTATTTACTTAATCTTTAAATTAATAAATAGTGCGGTTTAAATAAAACTGATTTAATACAAATATTTGTTAATACTGGTTGTTAACAATGTGCCAACCCGCTTAAAATTAATAATATAATAAAATTAATGTCGTAACAAACTAACTAAAAACTGTACTAGTTTACTCCTAGTACTTTTTAAATCAGTCCAAAATATTTGCCACCGTACAAACGTACCATTGACAAAAAAAAAACTGCAACTCTACATCTTTCAATACTTACTGTGTTCTGAGCATTGAAATGTAATACCAAGAACTACATCTAATTCCAAAATAGAATAAGCACGAAATTATGAACAAATTGTTTTGAACGTTATTGCTTCGATTTTAAGTTTTATTTTATATAATAAATATTTTTTACTTATTATAAAAATGACTAGTTATTTTCAATTCATTTTAAATTTATTGCTTTTGACATTTCTCCGATGATAGAAGGACCTAATTTAAATATTTTGCAATCGTAATTAAACTTTATGTATGAGAAATAAGGTTTACAATAAACTGCAGTTTTTAATGTTATTAAAGTTTTTTCTGTATTTTGTAGTATGAAATATAAATGTTTATGTGTGTGTAAGCGCGGCCACTTGAGCGACATATTTTTGTTCCTGATACTTTATCTAGTGTATTATTGATCGAAGACAAATCGTAAAATATTTCTTGCTTATACTATGTTATTTTTGTTTTCAAATGTCACAGCGACAATAACATATTACAATGAATACACTGCTCCTTAACCACTACCTAAGTTTGTCGCTAAGTGACTGGATGAGCAATGTAAAAATCACAAAACGATACTTTAGCAAGCCGATGTATCGCATAGTACGGCCGCTGCTTCTTGCCGCGAGTTAGTGATGTAATTGTGCAGATACACTGTCGACAACAATGTCGATTGTTGAATGAAATATTACAAAAGTGTACCAAACTTTCTTAGATTTCATTAAATTTTTGGTAAATAATCGTTCAAGTGTTTTTGGCTTTGAATTATCGTGTTTATGCCTTATTCTCGTGCTACTTCCTTACTTTTTATGGTAATTGTATTTTACTTTCGATAAAGTTTCGAATGCATTATAGTAATCGGCATGTTTAAGATAATATATTAGTGACCTTTGCTTAAAATTAGTCAATAATTTCATGCTATTTATTTGTTATACATGGGCAGCATGGTGTGTGTAATAAATGCAGAATCGACAACTTTCCGATTTAGTCAATCACTAGCGTATATGTAAAATAAATTGCTTTTGCACAGCACAACGATACCCACCGTTGTTTTTGTGTGAGTAAGTTGTACGGTGTACGGTAAATACACGCTGTGCTTAGTAAGATAAGGTTTATAATTGATTGTGTAGTACAGTCCGATTTCAGAAATGCGGGTGTGTGTGCGACTGCGTATCTATTGCTTTTACTGAACTGCATTCGTAGTAGTTGCCGGGTGGTAGGGCAAAACAGGAGACACAGGTTCCGATACATTTTCGGCTACAGGGCATATCTCCTTGTTTATTATATCTATGCTCACTACGCATCTGAGTTGCCCCTGGTACTAACAACTGACGCAAGTAGTGTAGGTATTGGCGCTGTCATCTCACATATCTGTCCAGAAGGGAAGGAACGACCGGTGGCTTACGCGTCGCGTGTACTCAATACAGCTGAAAGATCGTACTCACAAATTGAACGAGAAGCTTTAGCTATAATTTATGGTGTGCGTAAATTTCACCAATATCTATACGGACGAAAATTTATATTAAGAACGGATCATAAACCGCTTGTCACCATTTTCGGCGACAAAACAGGTATACCCGTCATGGCAGCTAGTAGGATGCAACGTTGGGCAATCATTTTAGCCGGTTATGACTACACAATTGAATATGTGCGTAGTCATAGAAACGCTGCAGATGTTGTCTTGTCCTTGTCTCGGTTACCAGTAGGTAAAGAAAAGCAATTGAATGAGGAATGTACATATTTAAATTTCATTCAGCATTTTTTACCAATTACGAGGGAAAACGTAAGAGAAAGTGCGTCGAAAGATAATATTTTAATTAAAGTCATAAATTTTATAAAGACGGGATGGCCTAGCAATTATTGTAAGGTAGATGACTTAAAAGCCTATTATGTAAGACGCCATGAACTATACTTAGACAGAGGATGCATAGTTTGGGGATATCGTTTAGTGGTTCCGCGTAAATTGAGAGAAACGGTACTACAAGAATTGCATGTAGGTCATTTGGGTATAGTAAAAATGAAAGGTCTTGCGCGTAGTATTGTGTGGTGGCCAGGTATCGATCACGATATTGAAACGACTTGTCAGAAGTGTGTCACGTTTTGTCTGGAAGGGATGGCACCTCCAAAAGCGCCACCACAGCCGTGGCCTTATGTCACAGAACCATGGTCGCGCTTACATGTAGATTTTTTGGGACCCTTGCAAGGCAAAACATTTTTAGTTATCATAGATTCAAGAAGTAAATGGTTAGAAGTCTTTTTAATGCCGCGAACCACAGCTAGTGCTGTTGTAAAGGTGCTTCGTACCACCTTTGCACGATTTGGGTTGCCCAAGGAAATAGTTTCAGATAATGGCCCTCCATTTTCAAGTAGAGAATATCAAGAATTTATGAATAATAACGGCGTTAAAGTAACCTTTACATCAATATATCACCCAGCTTCTAATGGGGCAGCAGAAAATGCTGTTAAACTTTGTAAACGAGCTATAAAAAAATCAATACGTGACGGAATAGATTTAGATGAAGCATTGCAAACATATCTTATGATGTATAGAAATGTAGAACACAGTTCTACCGGTGAGTCACCAGCTATGTTATTACAGCGAAGGAAATTAAGAACTAGGTTAGAAATACTAGGCGAGAATAGACAGGTAGAAACTAGGATAGACAAGGCTCAGCATAAACAAATACGTAACACAGGCGGAACTGATAGACACTTCCAAGTTGGTGACCAGGTGTGGGCTCGCAATTACACAGGAGAAAAATGGTTCGATGGCACTATTACAGAGAGAGTTGGCTCTCGTAATTATGTAGTAGGTAAGGAAGGTGGTCCCTTCTTGAAAAGGCACGTAGACCAAATAAAAAAGAGAAGAAGCAGCCACGGGTTTCCATCTGTAGATGAAATGATTTCATCACCCGTGACCAGATCCGCTGTGGAGAATTCGGAGGAGGAAACGGTAAGGGACGAAGGGCCAGATAATCAAAATATGGGATCTAATTTACCCGAGGCGAGCACGCAGGAATCTAGGCCTTTTGAGGAGGTGGTGGGTCACCCACAACTTCCAACTCATGTGGAAAATTCTGATGAAGAATCTCCTGTACCATTATCGGTGAATCGTCCCAAAAGAGTAAGAAAACCAGTGCGTAGGTATGGTTTTGAGGAAATAGATTTTATATCGATATAAGGATGCTGTGTAGAATGTATAGTTCATAATTCAGTTTAACAATAGGTACTAGACATAAGTAAAGTTATTTTATTAGATGCTGAAGTTTATCATTAGTTAATATTCAATTAGACAGTAAATAAGGGTGGAGGTGTAACGTAGGTTAAGTTTCGTATGTACCGCAGTCTTCATAATAAAGCGAGTAAGAACAGACGTGTGTTTTACTGCTAGGCAACATATATCACATATACATTTTCCGTAATGCTTATTATAAACGCGCGACCAATGGCGTCGCGCCGCAGGGCGAGAGGCGCGCGGGGTGCGGGGCGCTATCGCCGCGGCAATAATTCGACGCGCAGGGGATAAATAGGAGTGGCGCGTAAATCGCGGTCCTTTCCCTCGGGAGCCGCCGTACAACGGGCTGATATACAAACTATACCAGCTCGGTGTAGTCTAGACTATACCAGATCGTCTCGTGCTCATCTTACGAGATTATCTGTCGAACCGTACCTTTCAGTACCGAATCGAAGGTGCGCTTTCGTCCCCTCATCCCATTCGCGCCGGAGTACCCCAAGGCGGCGTTCTCTCCCCCCTAGTGTTCTCGCTATTTACTAGCGATATTCCCACTAGCTCTAAGACACAGCTAGCTCTGTTCGCTGACGACACGGCGATATATTGCTCCGGCAATAGCGAGAAGGCAATAGCCGGCCACCTCCAGAGATCCGCAAACGCACTAGGCGCTTGGTTCCGGAAATGGAGAGTGGAAGTCAACCCAGAGAAGAGTCAGGCGATCTTGTTTTACAAGCCCAAGACTCGTCTCTTCCCCCCCCCCCATCCCAGTCCGATCACGTTATTTGGCAAGCCGATCCCCTGGGTTGAGCAAGCTAAATATCTAGGTGTGATCCTCGATCGAAAGCTTACATTCAGAGAGCACATTAAGACGGTGCGCAATCGTGCCGCTTTTGCTCTCAGTAGGCTTCATTACATGCTGAACGTACGCAGCAAGCTATCCTTGAAATGCAAACTGCGCATTTTCACCACGTGCATACGTCCGATAATGACTTACGCGTGTGTACCCTGCGCACACGCTAAGCCCCGCCAAATCCATAGGTTGCAGGCCATCCAAAACCGGTTTCTCCGAAAGGCTACGGGAGCCCCGTGGTACGTTAGAAATGAGCGTCTCCATGCCGACCTCCGTATCCCCACCATTAAACAATTCATGAAACGTATTTCCAAGCGTTTCATAGAGTCCGCTGAAAAGCACCAAAACCCCCTTATCGTATCGGCCACCCGATACACGCCCTCCCAGATCAGCAAGATCCGCCGACCGCGGCATACCCTTGTTGAGCCCGATGACCCCATCACCCTGACCCAAGAGAGTAGTAGGGAAACCAGCACTCTTAGAAAAAATAAACCCAGAACGCGTTCCGTATTCCGACCTCGCCGACGAGGTCCATCGCGACGCCCGGCGCCCCCGTCAAAACCCTCCCCGACTTTTGCCTAACGAGCCAGCCCGCGCTGCTGAGCCATTAGCGTTAAATCCCCTAAATAATATCAATCAGACCCAGCCTGTCCCTTGCTGCCCCCCCCTCAATGACCCCGCTAAGCCGAGGCCCGTGTCCCACAGGGGATGCCCTTAGCGAGCGGCCATTTAGTTTTTAAGTAGTTTTAAGCCCTGGCTGGGGGCCTTAGAATCTAAGGCAACCACAGGATTGCCCGGTTGAGCAGTAACCAGCCTTAATGTGCTGAACTGCGAGTAGTCCATTCAAAAAAAAAAAAATCGGGAGCCGCCGTCGCGTGAAGATTGTCTGCTCTGCTGTTGCTCCACCGGGTGTCGTCGGCGCCGCGTGACCATCTGCGTACTCCCGAAGTGTGCAGTGAAGATGGCGAGGGAACTGGCGTTAAGCTTGCTTGCCTCTGCTTACAAAACCGCTTCTTTCGAAGCGAAATGGCCGGCACGTGCGGCGTTGTGATGACGTCGTGCTGTGCCCGTGCCTCCATCCTGTTTCTCTAACTACCGACGTCTTTTTCAAGACGATTGCTTCTCTGTTTCTTTGCGGAATGTCAAAAACGTGCTAAGGTAACTGGTTCGGTGTTGTGTGGTAATATATTGGTTTGAAGGTATTGGTAATGGTTAAAGGTATATGGTAATGGTTCAAAGGTATGTGGTAATGGTTCGCAGGTATGGTAACTGGGTGACTGGTACTATGTCACTACAGGGCTTTCTAAGGCGGTTATAATTCAGACATTTAGAAGTCTAGAATCTAGACTTTCTATTTTGGGAAGAGGGAAAGAGGGTAGTTCTAAAAGTGTGTCATTTTCTGTATACTTTCACCAGGGCTAATACCGAAATACCATTGACCAATCACGTACCAGCACCCAACCTGCTCTGTGATTGGTCAGTGTCGCTTAGCTATGCGACTACCTCTGACCTAAGTATTGTAGGTCTCAAGTTACCAAGCCCTTTCTATTACCTATGTGTGTCTGTCTATGTATGTAAAATGCCTTGTTACCTTATATACCTTAGTTACCGTGTGTTTATTTGTCTATGTGTAAGGGATAGGACACCCTACCTAGCTATATTCTACATATTTGCGAAATAAAGGCTCCAAGGGCTTATAATGCCTCTTGAGAGCAAACGACTGTAACGAATGCGTTTTATTTTACAATAACAAACTAAGTACTAACTATAACTATCTACCTATAACTATGTAGTTGAGACGCATCGTCGCGAACATTGTTTATTATTATTTAAGTTAGGTACTTTAATTTAACTAATAGGTAGGTAGTTCAATTCATTCACTTAGTTCAATTTCTTTATTAGTTTTTAATACTGCAATTATTTTATGTTCATATTCTTGTCACATGCAAAAATTATGATCTAAATGTTTAAAGGTACAGTTTTTCACTTTTTCATATAATTCTAATAAATATTTATTAGATAATTATTTCTCGTTCTACTAAGTAAAAATCCTTTTATGTAGGTACCTACAAGCCGGAATCCCCACCAAATACAATACTACAACAGTTTCCAATATTTCCGTCTCGTTTATGTCATATTAGAGAAAAAAAATTGACAATTTCACTTGATACTTTACAATCTTACGGTGTTTGTAATTTTTGGTGACATTTACATAAAATGCTTTTTCTTAGAAAATAGGTGATTCGAGGCAAAACTTTGTGAGCCCTGCAACGAATTCCCACAATCTAACTACCTATATGACCTATCTTCAACATGTTTATTTAAAAAAAAATCATTTGAATAAATATTGTATGAAAAAAAAATGTTTCGACAACCTTGACAACTATTTCGATTTTGTTTGAAAAAATCTAAACAAGGCTAGTAAACCCATATTGTGAATATTACTATTGCCTGGTTTTTTTTTTTTGGGTATTTCTGTCAATTTACCATCAATGTTTTATGTTTTATTTTTCCACATAATTATGGTTTTTGAACTTCATTATTTCATCGCACATTCGCATCATAACTAGAAATTTTAAATTTGAAAATTAAAATTATATATCTAGTTTTAATTTCCGCGAACATGTGTGGGTTGCAGGTATGCACCTCCTTCCCGCCCGCTATATTATGCACATGCAAGATTAAAAGGTAAAAGCACGGATAAAATGCACATGCAGGAAGGCAAAGCAAAACCCAACACCAATACCGACACGTGTTTCGCCTCTCCACGAGTCATCCTCAGGGGACGTGTTGACTCGCCGACCGTTAAGTTGCGACTGAGAATTTAGTACAAGGCACCCCCCCTTTTTATACTCTGCCGTTGGTTATTTGTGTACAACTACCCACAAACATTCGCAGTAAAGGGGAAGAAACTAAATTCGTCTGGTCATTCAACAGTGCAAAATTATTATTATTAATAATAATAATAATCCGCTGCCTAATTGGAAATCTCCAGGGCCGGACGGGCTGCACAACTTTTGGATAAAATGGTTCAAAGGATCGCATGCTCGTTTGGCAGCCCAGTTTCAGACTGCCTTAGAGTCAGGATCGCTACCCAAGTTCTTAACTACCGGAATAACCCACCTGCTCCATAAATCAGGTAGTACTTCGGAACCCAAAAATTATAGACCGATCACGTGTTTACCGACGGTCTATAAAGTTCTTACATCCATTCTGAGAGCTAAGATTAACAACCATATTGACAGTAATTCAATAATGTCGGCTTCTCAGAATGGATGTAGGAACGGGTCCCGTGGTACTAAGGAGCTGCTCCTCATCGATGTTGCCATTAGCCAACAGGTTCGTCGTTCCCGAAGGGATCTGTCGACATGTTGGATAGACTATAAGAAGGCCTATGACTCAGTGCCACATACATGGCTCATGAGGGTGCTGGAGCTGTATAAAGTTGATGCAGTTCTACGCGCCTTCCTGATGTCGTGTATGGGGCAGTGGAGGACCGTCCTTCACTATCCAGGATGTCGACAGACCCAAGCGAACAGTGAACCGATAAGGATCGAGCGCGGCATATTTCAGGGCGACAGTCTGAGTCCACTGTGGTTTTGTCTGGCCCTGAACCCTCTTAGTACACTGCTTGAGGGTTCAGGCCAAGGCTACCGGTTGAGAAGAGGTGGTCAGGTCATATCGCACCTCCTTTACATGGATGACTTGAAACTCTTTGCCCCCAACAACTTGCAACTGATGAAGCTACTGAAGGTAACAGAAACCTTCAGTAGCGACATCAGTATGGAATTTGGTGTGGACAAATGTGCGGTCATGCATGTGAAGCGAGGTGAGATTATGGAATCCGTGGGAACCCAACTCTCGGATTCCATACACCTTAGATCCCTTTGCTCAACCGAAACTTACAAGTATTTGGGTATGTCGGAAGCGTTGGGCATCAATGCTACTGGCGTGAAACAATCGTTGAAGGAGCGCTTCTTCGGCCGCGTGAACAAAGTACTAAATAGTCTTTTATCAGGCGGAAACAAGGTGCGCGCCTTTAACGGTTGGGTCATGCCAGTATTGATGTACTCTTTCGGCATACTCAAATGGACTCAGACAGAACTGGACGCCCTGGATAGGAGGGTCCGTTCACTGCTGACCGCAAATCGGATGCATCACCCACGATCATCGGTAATGAGGCTGTATATCCCGCGGAAGTGTGGGGGTCGAGGCTTCTTAAATGCTAAGACCCTGCACAACCGCGAGGTATGCAGCCTTAGGGAATACTTCCTAGAAGCCGACGTGGGTATGCACCGGGATGTCGTCGCAGTGGACAAGGGCCTCACCCCACTCTCCTTGGCTAACGAGAACTGGCGCAAACCTGTGGTATTAGATACTAATGATCGCAGGGAGGTATGGAAGAGCAAGGAGCTTCACGGGCGCTTTTATCGGGTCCTACATGGGCCCGATGTAGACTTTCTAGCGTCCGTGGCCTGGCTACGTTTTGGTGACCTCTTTGGGGAAACCGAAGGTTTTATCTGTGCGATTACAGACGAAGTTATGATGACTAACAACTACCGGAAATACATTGTGAAGGACGGTACGGTTGACATATGTCGGGCATGTCACCGGCCGGGGGAATCCATCCGCCACATTATTTCCGGTTGTTCTAGTCTGGCTAACGGAGACTATTTGCACAGGCACAACCTTGTAGCCAGGATTATCCATCAGCAACTTGCCCTTAAATACAATCTTGTGGAATCGGAAGTACCATACTATAGGTATGCGCCCGACCCAGTTCTCGAAAATGGCAATTGCACATTGTACTGGGATCGGTCTATCATCACTGACAGGACTATTGTTGCCAATAAGCCTGACATAGTGGTGATAGACCGACTAGAGCGTCGCGCAATGATTGTAGATATAGCAGTCCCGCATGACGAGAACCTCGTGAAGGCTGAGAAAGATAAACAATCGAAGTATCTTGACTTGGCTCACGAGGTTGTCGACATGTGGAATGTGAACACAGCAGTCATTGTGCCGATAGTCGTGACGGCCAATGGCATAATTGCCAAGAGCCTCGACCAACACCTTAAGAGGCTCTCGTTGGGCAGCTGGATCAAGGGCTTGATCCAGAAAGCGGTACTCCTGGACACGGCGCGTATCGTTAGGAGGTTCCTCTCTCGGGAGCCCTGACCACCGGTAGCTTGGACCCTGTTCCCGATACCGGTGGGCTACTATTTTTTATATTTTTAAATGTTTTTTTTTTAATAGAAATATTTAAAAATTTAATAAATATGTATAGTAAATAAATAAATGGAATAATAATAATAATTTTGCATGTTTTTTTTTTTAATTTTTTTATAAAAATATTTAAAAATGTAAGTAATATGTAAATATAATGAATAAATGGAATAATAATTTAAAGACACAACCAGAAAAAAATTAAATAAACTACTGCAGATGAAGTAAAATGGAAATGACAAATTGAAAAGCAAAACGGGATGAACCAATTTTGACAACATGCTGACAAGAAGCCGGACACGAGCTCAAACCACACAATCAACATCTTCGGGTTCGTCGCTCAGCTCCGCCTCGCAGCCGCCGGGACCTACGCCAGTCGTGAGTCCAGAGATTCCGGTAGCTGCAGTTGCGTCGAGCTCGAGCGACGAATACATCTCGCCGCCGACCACACCACCACCTGCGCGTCGGCGCGGACGAGGCCGACCACCGACCAGCTTAGGACCTCGAGGCCCGCCGGCCTCTGACAGGGTGCCCGCTATCGGTGGAAGTGTGCAGCGCATGCGATGGACGCAATCCATTAATGAAAATGTCATGCGCTCATACTTTGGGGCTACAGAGGGGGGAACTAACCTGACTGCGTACCGTGGTCGGATGCTCTCTCTGTTTCAGGTACTTGAGCCAGCTGTCAACGTTTCAGCCCAATGATTATCGGATCAGGTTCGGGTCATCCAGCGTAACCGTATGTTGGATGACGCCGTGCTTGATAGACTGCGTCTAGAATCACGGAGTAGCCGCGTCTCACCTGCTTCGCCACCGGCCGCGGTTCAAATACAACCCAGTATTTCACCGCGACCCGACCATGTAAGTGAAGATGTTGACGACGGGGCTATTACCGTGAGTACCCAATGCAATGAGCGATTGAGGAGCGCTTTGGAGGATGCTTTCCGAGAGTATCGTTCCACACCGCCTGAGCTTAGACCTCGTTTGCCACGTTTGCCCATGCATAACAAAAATAGGGCGCTGGTGTGTGCTCTAGATTCACAACTAGAAAACTGTTTTAATAGCAGCAAAGACCTCACCGATACCCACTCGATTTTGTACTGTGCGGCTGCAGCAGCATGTCGTGTAGCTCATGTTAAATTTCCTAACAGTGACAGAGCTACAGGACCAGCTGTACCAGCTTGGCAGTGCAGGATCGAGCGTCGTATCGGTGGGGCTAGAGCACTCATCGGCAAACTTATCTGCTTCAGGGAGGGCAACACTCGTCGTAGAGTGATGCGCTTTGTGAGGCGGGCATTCTCGGGGACTGATATTAGTCCTCGAGACTATCTGACCCACGTCACAGAGCGTATCGACTTCCTGAAGCAGAAAGTCATATGCATGGGCAAGCCGTATACGTTGGTACAATCGGCGAGTGGAGCGATATACTCAGAATCGCACGTTCCAAAGCAATGAGAGGTGGGTTTACAGGGCTTGGGAGCGACCGGACCAAGTTGTGACTGATACGCACCTACCGGATGATGACGCCATGTGTTCATTCTGGCGCAGCATCTGGTCGGTGCCTGTCAGTCATACCGAGGGAGATTGGACTCGGGAAGTCGAGCGCACGTGCGATCCAATACCAGAAATGGGGGCCATTACCATCAGCCCCCAAGATGTAGCACGTGCAGTCCGTCCGTTGCCTAACTGGAAATCTCCAGGGCCGGACGGGCTGCACAATTTTTGGATTAAATGGTTTACAAGATCGCACGTTCGCTTGGCGTTTCAGTTCCGGTCTGCCTTAGAGTCAAGGTCGCTGCCCCAGTTCTTAACTACAGGAATAACCCACCTGCTCCATAAATCAGGTAGTACTGCGGAACCCAAAAATTATAGACCGATCACGTGTTTACCGACGGTCTATAAAGTTCTTACATCCATTTTGAGAGCAAAGACTAACGATCGTATTGAAAGTAATTCAATAATGTCCACCTCTCAGAATGGATGTAGGAACGGGGCCCGCGGTACTAAGGAGCTGCTCATCCTCATCGATGTTGCCATTAGCCAATAGGTTCGTCGTTCCCGAAAGGATCTGTCCACATGTTGGATAGACTATAAGAAGGCCTTTGACTCAGTGCCACATACATGGCTCATGAGGGTGCTGGAGCTGTATAAAGTTGATGCAGTTCTACGCGCCTTCCTGATGTCGTGTATGGGGCAGTGGAGGACGGTCCTTCACTATCCAGGATGTCGACAGACCCAGGCGAACAGTGAACCGATAAGGATCGAGCGTGGCATATTTCAGGGCGACAGTCTGAGTCCACTGTGGTTTTGTCTGGCCCTCAACCCTCTTAGTACACTGCTGGAGGGTTCGGGCCAAGGCTACCGGTTGAGAAGAGGTGGTCAGGTCATATCGCACCTCCTTTACATGGATGACTTGAAGCTCTTTGCCCCCAACAACTTGCAACTGATGAAGCTACTGAAGGTAACAGAAACCTTCAGTAGCGACATCAGTATGGAATTTGGTGTGGACAAATGTGCGGTCATGCATGTGAAGCGAGGTGAGATTATGGAATCCGTGGGAACCCAACTCTCGGATTCCATACACCTTAGATCCCTTTGCTCAACCGAAACATACAAGTATTTGGGTATGTCGGAAGCGTTGGGCATCAATGCTACTAGCGTGAAACAATCGTTGAAGGAGCGCTTCTTCGGCCGCCTGAACAAAGTACTAAATAGTCTTTTATCAGGCGCCCAACTAACAAAAACGTCATATAAGTCTTGACTTATACGACATAGAGTTGGATAGCAGTCTTATTATGATAGTGAGATGACTACTAGGTCCTTCAGACGTCTTTGATTTGACTTATTAGTCGTGCGACGAATATGTCATAATAAGCTGGTCTTAGTAACGTCGGTAAGACTAAATTAAACGACGTTATATTACAGTCATAGCTAAAACGTTTGTACGACAACGCAATAGTCATACTAACGTTATAGTCCATTATACGTTTTGAACTGACCAAAATAGGTCTTTGAAAAACCTTTATATGTCATTTATATAATGTAGCAATTATATAGACGTTTTCACAGTGACGTTTATATAATGATCACTTTCCTGTTTTTAACCGACTTCTAAAAAAGGAGGAGGTTCTCAATTCGGATGTTTGCATGTTTTTTTTTTTTTTTTTTTTTTTTTTTATTGTTTGTTCGCGCATAACTCCGTCGCTTGCCAACCGATTTGAAAAATTCTTTTTTTGTTGGAAAGGGTATACTTCCCAAATGGTCCCATGAAAATTTTATCGAAATCGAACAAGCAGTTTTTGAAAAATCAACAAAATTCTAAAAAAAATATCTACATTTTCTACATTGACGACCTTTTAGTTTACTCTGCATTGGAACAGTGCGTTTTTTTACACCAATGTAATTGATTCGTTTAGGTGGGGGGAGGGGAGGGGGTGTAGGTACCACTAAAAAGTGAAAAATAAAAAAAACTTTTTACAAAAAAATACAACCGACTTCTCCACAAAAAATCAAAAAAGTACAAAATAACTTTAATTTCGGAAGTCGGTGTTCAAAAAACGAAAAAGGAACCACAAACACCGAGTTACGAAATTAAAGTTATTTTGTACTTTTTTGATTTTTTGTGGAGAAGTCGGTTGTATTTTTTTGTAAAAATTTTTTTTACAGCGGTCAATTGGAGACTCTTAAACGACTTGGTTGTTTATTTAATACTCAAATATAACTTATTTGTAACATGATGCCCGTTTTATGTCATGCCCTGATCTTAATCACACTTGTAGTCACATTTAAGTCAGGTTTTGACTTTAAAACGTCTAGGCCGTCATATTTACGGAACCTTTGATTAAATTGACTATGAAAAATGGAAGCAGTGTACAACATGTGAACAACAAAAAGGTTCAGTATAAATATTTATTTTATTTATAAAAATCACACACGATATTATGCGATTTTTTTTCGATGTTGAATGCGTTATTTATAAGTAAATTTGTAATTATTCTATACAGGTTGTAAAAAAAATTGGCAGCAAAACTTATCAAAAAAATGTTTTTACGATTCCGTACCTCAAAAGGTACGGACTGTCTGTCTGTTTTCTTGTCTGTCTATCCGTCCGTTTGTCTGATCAAAGTATGTCGAATAAAGCGACATATTAGTATCTATTTATTATTTGATGCTCGCAATTGAATCAAAACCTATAGGGCACTTCGCGTTGACCTAAAATAATGTGATTTGTTTAGAAGCAAGGTTTCAGCACAATTTATGGAAACATTTTGAAAATTGTAAATCTATAACTTGAACACAAAAAAAATAAGTATGTCTTCTGTCGAGGCCCTTTTTCTCAAGGAAGCGTGGAGGTATCAAGTTAAAATTAATAAGTCGTAAGTCTATAGTCCCTTAGGTATTTTCTAAAAAATCAAGCTTATAGAATTTGTAAATAAAAATAAAATATCTAGTTTTAATTTCCGCGAATATTTGTGGGTTGCAGGTATGCACCTCCCTCCCGCCCGCTATATTATGCACATGCAAGATTACAAGGCAAAAATATGCACATACAGGAAGGCAAAGCAAAACCCAACACCAATACCGACACGTCTTCGCCTCTCCACGAAGCATCCTCAGGGGACGTGTTGACTCGCCGACCGCAACTCACTTTTCCGATAGTATAAAATGAGTGCTTTCCCATGGCCAAATCAATGTATTAAGAAGTCTAAAATCTGTTCTCGTTAGAAATTTATCTATATCCAAATACTGAATGATCATATTTTCTGTGTAGGATACACATTTGCGATTGCTGGGATTGGTGAGGAATAAAACCACTGGCTTGAGAATCTTGAAGTTTATTCTTCTAGTGTTCTTGCTTCCTTTTTTCTTCTAGTGTTCTTCCTTTTTTCTTCCTTTTTCTTCTAGTACTGCTGCCCGCTGAACTGTGTCGACACCGAAAACCAGCCCGATATTTATACAAAATCCGCTAAGAAAATGTAGGCCCTCTGATTGGTTGACCAATCAGAATTCGAGAATTTTATCCAATAAGAAAAAGGGGGCGGTCTCGGCACAGTTAGCTTAAGTACGACGTTACATTACCGTAACGAGAGCTATCGTACAATTTATTTAGCTTAAGTACAATGCAACTTTACCGTAACGAGAGCTATATTACAATTTGTTCGGTGCACTTAGCTTACCTATAACGTAACTTTACCTTAACGAGAGCTATTTCACATTTTTCGCGTTTTTCTTTATTATTTGCTATAAAACATATTACAAACTATATATTTTCGAGTTCTACTAACTAATATCTATCTAGGAAAAATATAATTAACATGAAATTAGAACATTATATACATCGATAATGTTGAACCAACGAACAATTATTTACACGATAAGTTATTGAAAACTATTAGAAAACTATCTGTATACTAAAGTAACAAAGTCAAATGAGATTCAAACTTATTCTAATAAGAAATAGACGAAATTCCACTATATAAAACACTATAACTATCTTACTAGAATGTCTTATTTACATTGAATATCACTGTCCTTATCAGTTTATAGACACTTTTCACTTGTCCCGCACATCACTCCCGCCGTGCGACTGAGTCGCATCACGTTCCGGTGCGGGCACGTCGTCCGTAGGCAGGGGCAGGATCACCAGCTTCCTCACCGGCCGTCGCAGGACACCTCCCTTGGTCTGCACGTCCACTGTCCGCACGATGCTGTCGGGGCCAGGATACACCGCGATGACTCGTCCTCGTATCCACACGTTGCGGGGCAGGTTCGGGTCGACGATCTGCACGAGGTCATTCACTTTGACTTCTTGACCTCGTCCACGGGGCTCCCGCCGGTGTTGGAGCTCAGGAAGATACTCCTTCACCCAGCGGAGCCAGAAGATGTCGGCGAGTCTCTGTGCAGCTCGCCAGCTGGACCGGGAGATGGTGTCTTGCTCGGAGAATGTTCCCGGTTGTGGCACGCGTCCAGGACCTCCCAGCAGGAAGTGGTTGGGAGTCAGGGCCTCAGGATCCTCTGCGCTGACGGAGACATGCGTCAGCGGGCGACTGTTCACTGTATACTCTACCTCGGCGAGTAGAGTGGCAAGGACTTCTTCGGTGGGGTGGCGCTCATGTAGCGTTGCTGCAAGCGCAGTCTTCACGGAGCGTACCATTCGCTCCCAGGCGCCGCCCATGAACGGAGCTCCAGGCGGGATGTAACGCCAGGAGATGGTCCTCTTTGCTGCTTCTTCCGCCGTCGCCGCGTCGATTGCTTGTCGAAGTTCTTTGTCGGCAGCCTTCAGGTTGGTGCCGTTGTCAGACCAAATTTCAGCCGGGCAGCCACGTCGCGCGATCATGCGTCTGACCGCCATTACCGCCGAATCCGCGCTGAGTGAGCCGGCGACTTCGAGATGGATTGCTCGCGTTGTAAGACATGTGAAGATGGCCACGTATCTCTTCTGTCTGGTGCGTCCGACGGTCACGGAGAGAGGCCCGAAGTAGTCGACCCCGGTGAAGGTGAAGAGTCGCTTGTGATGAGCTAGGCGACACGCTGGCAGGTCCCCGGTTCTCGGGTGCGGCGGTGCTTGAGTCTTCATGCGGCAGAAGAAACATTGTCGTAGGACTGTGCGTGTGACGGGCCGCAATCTTAGTACCCAATACTGTTGGCGACATTCGTTGATCGTTGCCTCAACGCCGGCGTGATGGAGCTGCCGATGCACTGCTTGTATCCATAACTTCACCGTTGGATGATCCCCGTCGACGACTAGCGGACTCTTCACATTTTCTTGTACGTCTTTGGCCGCTTGGATACGGCTCCGCAGTCGGAGTGAGCCGTTGACTGATTCGACGCTGAGCTGGTGAAGGCGACTCTCCTTGGCAATCGGCTTCCCGCTGTTCAAATTTTCTATTTCTTCTGTGAAGGCTTCTTCTTGCGAAGACCGCATCAGTAGCTCTTCCGCTTTCTTAAGGAGCTCAGCTGTGACTGGAAGCAGGTTGAGTGTTGATCTCTTCCTCGGTGTAGGCGCCTGTTGTTTCGCTGCTGTCGGCTTATTCTTCCTCCATGTGGGGTCCGCTTCTTTATTCTTCTTGGTCCGTCGGTAGTTGACCTTCTGGTGGGTGGCTCTGCAGAGGTCAATAAACTGCAGAACACGTGCTGTTGCGTACCGAAGCCGGTCCCAATTGGAGAATTTTGATGGATCAGGCAACCCCTCTGCTAGCTTCAGTCTTCTTTTGTTGGTTATGTGATGCGTCTTCTCTTCGTCGGAGGGTTCTTCTACTGTTGTCTTCACAGGTTCTATTGGCCAGGAGTCTTCTGTCAGGTAGAGGAAATCCGGCCCTTTATACCATCGGTGATTCTTGTCGAAGGCGGTTGGTACATCTCGTGTTGCGTCGTCAGCAACATTCTGTTTCGTCGGAACCCAGCGCCAGTCGTTGACCTTGGAGCTCTCTTCTATTGCTGCGAGACGGTGAGCCACGTATGGTTTGTAAGAACGCGATCCTGTCCTTATCCAGGTGAGTACTGTTTTACTGTCGGTCCAGAAGAATTTTCTGTCGGGTTTTCTTTCATGTTCTTCAATGACTGTGTCGGCGAGCCTGGTCCCCATGACTGCTGCTTGTAGCTCTAGTCTCGGTATGCTTGTCAACTTCAGTGGAGCCACCTTTGCCTTGGCCATGATGAGAGATACGCCCACTTCGCCGTCCGGTGTTACCGCCCTCCAGAACAGGACCGTTGCGTAGGCCGATTCGCTGGCGTCGCTGAAGACGTGGAGTTCGAGGGAGGCGGCGTCACTGTACTTTAAATACCGCCGCGGGATCGCTACGTCGCGGAGACTTTTCAGATGTCCCATCCACGACTCCCACTGCTCCGCCAAGTCTTCGTCGATGCGGTCGTCCCACGCTGTTCCTCGGCGCCAAACTTCTTGGAGTAACTGCTTTGCTCTGATGGTGACGGGTGAGGCGAATCCCAATGGGTCGAAGAGTGACATGACGATGCGCAAGGCTTCTCTCTTCGTTGGCTGCTTTCCCTCGATTAATGTCGAAGGTATCCTTGCTAAGTTGAGGTTGAACGTCAGCTCGTCCGAGTTTATCTTCCAGATGACACCCAGTACTCTTTCAGTTTGTTCTTCCGTCTTGTATAGCTCTAGGTCTTCTGTGCGGTGTTCTTCTCCCAGGGCTTCTAGGAGCGATGCTGAGTTTGACTTCCATTGTTTCAGTTCGAAGCTGGCCTTCTTGTGTATTTCGCGCACGCTCGTTGTCACGTTCACTGCGTCTTCTAGGCTTCTGAAGCTATCTAAATAATCGTCGACGTAGTGCTTGTTTATGATGGCAGCTGCGGCTTCCGGATGAGTGTCTTCATGTTGCTTGGCATTCAAGTTCTTGATGTAGATTGCTGTAGACGGTGAACTCGATGCCCCGAAGATTAGCGAAGTCATCCTGTATTCCTCCGGAGGCTGGTTGTCGCGGCGATTCCCGCGCCACAAGTACCGCAGTGCGTCTCGATCTTCGGTGCGTAGCTTAACTTGCATGAACATTTCCTTGATGTCTGCTGTGACCCCGATGAGATGCTGTCGGAAGCGCATGACGACACCCGGCAGTGACTGAAGCAAGTCCGGACCTTTGAGGAGCATGTCGTTGAGAGCCACTCCTCTGGTCTTGGCGGCGGCGTCATGTACCACACGCAGCTTATCCGGCTTCATGGGGTTGATGACCGCGAAGTGAGGCAGGTACCACGTTTTCTCAGGAGTCTTCTGCGGTGGCGCGGGCTCGGCGTATCCTTTTTCTATAAGAGCTTCCATTTGTTCGACGTATTTCTTCTTGAGGGCTGGGTCGCGATCGATCTTCTTTTCAATGTTGAAGAGCCTCTTCAATGAGTTTTCATAGTTGTCCGGGAACTTGATGTCTTCCTTCTTCCAGAGGAGGCCGGTCTGATATCTCGTTTCGTTGATCTTCTCTGTTGTTTGTTCGAGAATTCGAAGTGCCTTCTCTTCTGGATCGGTCTTCGGTCTCTTCGGGTTTATGCAGAGGGCGTCCATCTCAAAGTATCTCTTCACCAGGTCCTCGAGGTCATCTTCAGCTTCTTTCATGTGTGACACGAAGTCGATCTTCTGACCGAAGGATTTCGTTTGGCTTCCGTGGAGTACCCATCCGAGCGGCGTGAGAGATGCCACTGGGTGGTCCTTGTCCCCTTTCCTGGTTTCTTCGGTCAGCAGGAGATGCCAGTTGTCTTGCCCGATGAGGATGCGTGGCTTCGCATTGGAAAAGGTGAGATGTCCTTTGATGTCCGATAGGTGTGGACATCCTTCCACTAGTTCTCGTGGAACCCGTTGAGAGGAGACTTGCAAGTTCTTCACAGTTCTAGCTTGAATTTCCTCTTCTCGTTTGTTGATCCCTTTAAGCCCGATGGTCACTCTTCTTGACGCCGATTCTGCAGTCTTCAACTCGTTGATGGTTTCTATCTTCAGTGGATCTACGGGTCCTGTGGCTCCGATGCTTGCAGCGACGTCGTCGTCGATGAGCGTGACTGTTGATCCGTCGTCCATCAGCGCGAATGTGTTGACTGTCCCTTTTGGCCCCTTCACCTGGACCGGCAGGATTTTCAGATAAGATTGCTTCTTCATAGTCCACCTCGAATTGATGACTTCTGTTGTTTCGTCGTTTTCTGTCTTCTCAGCCTTTTCTGTTTTCTTTTCATAATGCAGCAGTTTGTGATGTGTGTACTTGCACCCGTTGACACCACATGGCTTCGTTCGGCAGTTGTGAGTCTTGCTCCTATATCGTAGGCATCTGAAGCAGAGGCGTTTGGACTTCGCAGCATCCCATCTTGAATTAGCTTCCATCTTTTTAAATGTGTCGCACTCCGTCGCGTTGGTGTGGCTTGTCTCGTCGCACACGAAGCATTTCGGCGTATGGCTCTTCTCTGTGACATTGGTGACCCGCTGAGTCTTCTTCTGAGGTGCGGCTGTCGATGGTGTTGCCACCTGTTCAGGTAGCGCGTAGGGTCCGCACAGTTCTGCTTCCCTCTTGAAGAATTTTTCCATTTTGATAAGGCAGGGATCTTCTTTGGGTTGCGTCGATGAGAAGTCGTAGTAGCGGTACCGAAGTGTCGGCGTCAGCTTGTCCACCAATGTCTTCGCAAGTTCGGGGTTGTACATATAGTTGTAGCAGCCCAATGTCTTCAGAGTTGCTACGACGTTGGAGATCTTCGTGGCGAATATGCAAATGTCCCTAGGCGACTCGGAGAGGCGTGGCAGACTTCGAAGTGTTTCCATCTCTATCATGGCGATTGACTCTGGTCTTCCGAATCTTGATTCTAAAGTCTTCATTATTTCTGAAGGGTGCGCGTTGGTGATGAGTAATCCTTCAACCGCTTCTCTGGCTTTCCCTTTTAAGTTTCTTCGTAGTCTATTAATATTTTCGACGGCGCTGAAGGTTGGTTCCGACTCGTAGTAGGCGGCGCGGAAGGGTAGCCACTCTTGATGCGATCCACTGAAGAAGGGTAACTCGATAAACTTGGGTCGCTGGGCGGCGCTGACAGCCCTAGTGATGGCTTCAGCTAAGAGGGCGAGGTCCCCTTGACCTCCCGCCGGTGTTCGATGCACCTCTTCCTGTTTCGGCGGTTCTTCGTGGACGATCGTCGGCTCTGGCGGAGGGTGGTGAGGCTCGTTGGCGATGGCTAGGACGGGGCGAGTCACCTGGTTGTCCAACCAGTTGTCCACACGGGCGTTGACTTCTGAATAAAGGGAGACTTCATCTGCTTCTCCTTCTTCTTCATATTCTTCATCGGTATCTTCAGTTTCTAGCGCGGCCAGGCGTGCAGCAGCTAGTTCCACTTGAAGGCGAAGCAAATCTTCCTTTGCTTTGGCGATCTTCTGCATCTTCATCTTACTATGCGTCGATCCCCCCCCTCCCCCCTTCTTGCTAGGGGGGCGGAGGAGCTGTGGGCCGGTTGGTTTCGACGTACCGGCGTTCTTGACAACTCGCTTCACAGTCGAGGTGTCAGTATCACGGCGATTTTCTCTTGAAGTGACAGCAGCGGCGGCGGGCGGCTTCATCAGCTGTTTCGATTTCGCACCCGCAGTGAGCGTTGTCGCGGCGGAGGGGGTTACGGAAGGTGCGACGACGTCGGCGGGGTGCGAGGCGGCGGGCGCGTTAGCGGCCGAGGGGGGCGCGGTGGCTGCCGGCGCGGGGGGGGCGCTGGCGGCTGAGGCGGAGGCGGCGGTCGAGGCGGCGGCGGCGGAAGTCACTGTGGTTGGATCAGTCGTCGCGGAGGTGTGGGTCTGGTCGGAACTCTCCGTGGCAGTCGTCCCTGTCTGTGTCGATTCGGATGTGGCTTCCGTGCTGGTACCGGTCGCAGAGGTTCCTGGAGTGTTCTCTGACGATGACGGCTTCTGTTCACTCGACGGCTTGCGGCCCTTTCCTACGGAGCGCGTAACGGGCATGATGTCAGCTGATCTTCGAGGTCGATGACACTATCTTCAAACACTGAGTACGATCTTCAAGGTTTCTTCACTATAACACTATCTTCAGGTAGTATTCCGCACGAAAATCCGGCTCGAAGGACCATTAAATGTGTAGGATACACATTTGCGATTGCTGGGATTGGTGAGGAATAAAACCACTGGCTTGAGAATCTTGAAGTTTATTCTTCTAGTGTTCTTGCTTCCTTTTTTCTTCTAGTGTTCTTCCTTTTTTCTTCCTTTTTCTTCTAGTACTGCTGCCCGCTGAACTGTGTCGACACCGAAAACCAGCCCGATATTTATACAAAATCCGCTAAGAAAATGTAGGCCCTCTGATTGGTTGACCAATCAGAATTCGAGAATTTTATCCAATAAGAAAAAGGGGGCGGTCTCGGCACAGTTAGCTTAAGTACGACGTTACATTACCGTAACGAGAGCTATCGTACAATTTATTTAGCTTAAGTACAATGCAACTTTACCGTAACGAGAGCTATATTACAATTTGTTCGGTGCACTTAGCTTACCTATAACGTAACTTTACCTTAACGAGAGCTATTTCACATTTTTCGCGTTTTTCTTTATTATTTGCTATAAAACATATTACAAACTATATATTTTCGAGTTCTACTAACTAATATCTATCTAGGAAAAATATAATTAACATGAAATTAGAACATTATATACATCGATAATGTTGAACCAACGAACAATTATTTACACGATAAGTTATTGAAAACTATTAGAAAACTATCTGTATACTAAAGTAACAAAGTCAAATGAGATTCAAACTTATTCTAATAAGAAATAGACGAAATTCCACTATATAAAACACTATAACTATCTTACTAGAATGTCTTATTTACATTGAATATCACTGTCCTTATCAGTTTATAGACACTTTTCACTTGTCCCGCACATTTTCGTTAAATTTACGTATGTTAAAATGTTTGTAAATCTGCACTGCACTTTTATTGTGGCCAAAATGAAAAGCGTTTTTAAATTTATGAGGAACCCTAATAGCCGCTAGCTGTCATGGCGTATTGCATGGTCTTGGAATAACTTTAATACGACTTTATGTCTTTATAACGTCGTAAAGAGATAAATGTGGGACAAAAGCAACATGGCCTACGTTTTTAGAAATAAATATATTTTTACTAATAAAAATATAATACTTTAAACGCAAAATTGCGAGGGGGCATGAAAATCTGAAACAAATACACATAGGTATATTATCATAAAACTTTAATGCCCAGTCGAACTAAACGATATAAGAGACATTAGATACATTTATCAGCGAGATAAATACATATAAATTAAATAACACTTTTATTTCCTTGTAATTTATTTTGCACTTTCAAGAAAAATGAATAAGTCTTACACGTGTTGTTTCTTGATTCAAATAAAATGTTTTAGACATTCAAAAACACCTGTGCGATGACAATACAACAAACGTGTCATTGTAAAGTTATGATGCGACTTCTGCGCGACGAAAAGCGGTAGTTTCATAACTTTCATACAACTTTTGAATGACGTTAACGAAGTCAGCTTGTGAGTTTTGTATATCCATTATACGACAATGTTGGTCGTATAACTGGGGCCATTTTCGCGTTTAGTAAACGTTATTATATCGTTAGTGCAACTTAGGTATGGTATTAAGATAACGTTTACTAAACGTTTCAACGACGTAAAATTGTTAGTTGGGCGGAAACAAGGTGCGCGCCTTTAACGGTTGGGTCATGCCGGTATTGATGTACTCTTTCGGCATACTCAAATGGACTTAGACAGAACTGGACGCCCTGGATAGGAACCCTCCGTGCACTGCTGACCGCAAATCGGATGCATCACCCACGATCATCGGTAATGAGGCTGTATATCCCGCGGAAGTGTGGGGGTCGAGGCTTCTTAAATGCCTGGGTCTTACCCTGCACAACCGCGAGGTATGCAGCCTTAGGGAATACTTCCTTGAAGCCGACGTGGGTATGCACCGGGATGTGGTCGCAGTGGACAAGGGCCTCACCCCGCTCTCCTTGGCTAACGAGAACTGGCGCAAACCTGTGGTATTAGATACTAATGATCGCAGGGAGGTATGGCAGAGCAAGGAGCTTCACGGACGCTTTTATAGGGTCCTACATGGGCCCGATGTAGACTTTCTAGCGTCCGTGGCCTGGCTGCGTTTTGGTGACCTCTTTGGGGAAACCGAAGGTTTTATCTGTGCGATTACAGACGAAGTTATGATGACGAACAACTACCGGAAATACATTGTGAAGGACGGTACGGTTGACATATGTCGGGCATGTCACCGGCCGGGGGAATCCATCCGCCACATTATTTCCGGTTGTTCTAGTCTGGTTAACGGAGACTATTTGCACAGGCACAACCTCGTAGCCAGGATTATCCATCAGCAACTTGCCCTTAAATACAATCTTGTGGAATCGGAAGTACCGTACTATAGGTATGTGCCCGACCCAGTTCTCGAAAATGGCAATTGCACATTGTATTGGGATCGGTCTATCATCACTGACAGGACTATTGTTGCCAATAAGCCTGACATAGTGGTGATAGACCGACTAGAGCGTCGCGCAATGTTTGTTGATATAGCAGTCCCGCATGACGAGAACCTCGTGAAGGCTGAGAAAGATAAACAATCGAAGTATCTTGACTTGGCTCACGAGGTTGTCGACATGTGGAATGTGAACACAGCAGTCATTGTGCCGATAGTCGTGACGGCCAATGGCATAATTGCCAAGAGCCTCGACCAACATCTCAAGAGGCTCTCGTTGGGCAGCTTGGTCAAGGGCTTGATCCAGAAAGCAGTACTCCTGGACACGGCGCGTATAGTGAGGAGGTTCCTCTCTCGGGAGCCCTGACCACCGGTAGCTTGGACCCTGTTCCCGATACCGGTGGGCTACTATTTTTTTTATTTTTAAATGTTTTTTTTTTATTTTTTTATAAAAATATTTAAAAATGTAACTACATAATATGTAAATATAATGAATAAATGGAATAATAATAAATAATAATAATTAAGTAATAACAATAATTTTGTGGTTACATTCTCTATGATACCTACTATAGTCAGTGACGGATTAAGACTACTTGATGCCCTAAGCAATCCACGCCTGTGGGCCCCCTGTCCGTATGTCAACTAGAATGGTCTTTAAACCTTCACCGCCTAAAAACATGACTTACTAATTAATTATTAAATTAATTGTATTAAGTATGCATAGAAGCCGGCCGGCACAATTACACAAAAAAAATAAACAAAACAAACATTTGATTGATACAGATTTGCGGGGGCGCCAGGCGGAGATCAGCGGGGAAGGGGTGGTTTGTAATTGGCTGATCGCGATTCTGGTGCATTCGAATTGCCGAATGTACTAGCAGGCAGCGAGTGGGCAAGCGGGAGCGGGGTTTTGACTCTAGGTCGGACTCTATATCAACTAAAACTTTGTCCTAGAATTCTTTATTTCGTCTGGTGTTTGGTGACATGAGAGTGAGACGTATGCCTTAAGGACGGATTTTTTTTGTGCTTCTTCTGGTGCCCCCCCAGACGTGATGCCCTAGGCAACTGCTTAATTTGATTAAGGGTTAATCCGTCACTGACTATAGTCTCGGAGACCGCTGATCATTTATGATACTAATATATACTATACTTATATTTTAAATTTATGGTATATTTTTATACGTTTATTTCATGCGGTCTGAATTTATAGTATGTAATGTAAGTACATTACATACTATAAATTCAGACCTATATAAATTCAGACTTATATAGATTTCAATTATAGTTATAGATATTTTATACATGTACCTATGTTTTTTTTTTTATTATGCTTGTGTATTTTAATTTTATTTGTTCTCAATTTATAATATTTAAGTGTAGCGTACTAATATAGATTTATATTATAGTATTGTTGTTCGTAGTTTCAGTTAATGTAATAAATCTGTATGATTTTATAAATTAACTAGCTGACCCAGCAAACGTTGTTTTGCCATATACAAAAAAAAAAAATGAAAAAAAAAATTCCTGAATTTTCTTTGCTATAAACCTCACGGAGCCCGAGACCTTTCCAACGAATACAAAACCGTGGAAATCGGTTCGTGCGTTCTGGAGTTATAGCGTCAGGAAGGAAAACCCGACTTATTTTTATATAGTAGATATATTTTTAATCTAAGTATATTGCGTTGCTTTTTGTTAGGGAAATACATTTATTTATGTAGAATTTCGTTTTTGCATAATGTGGTTCTTTAGTTTTCTTTTATAAATATTAATACTTTTGCACTCTTTAATTTCATTTGGAAATTTATTATATAATTGGACCCCTTCATATAAAATGTTCTTTTTTCCATATTGTACTGTTCTTGGAAAACGCAGCACTAATTAATTACTATTTCTAAGTTTATGTGTGAAGTTGTGAACGTCTTTTTTCTAAGTTTGATGTTTGTTTGTGTAGTGTTGTCTAAAATCTTTTTTACTAATATACAAATATGGTAATTGTATAGTTGTCGCAGATAGAAAAGTTTGGATTTTTCATATAGCTGTTTGGTAGGTGTTAAGAAATCATAACAATACAAACTTTTATAACTTTGTTTTGGGTCCTCTGTAAGTAATTGAGGTTAGTGTTGGATGCTGATCCCCAGATCTCAATCAGGTATTCTAGATTAAGTTTTACTAATGAATTGTAGATAGTGCGTTTTATCTTAGGTGGCAAGCAGTTTCCCATTCTGCGAAGAGCTCCAGAAAGTGATACAAGTTTGGCTTTAACGTGCTCGATATGGGGTTTCCAGGTTTGTCATCTTATAGTAGACCTAGATACTTTTCTACACTAGACTGCTTAATAGTTAGATATTATTCACAGTTAAAGGGGCGTAGGGTGGTATTTTTTCCCCACCGAATGTGTCTCCACGTTGTCGTCGTGGTGGGGCTTGAGCGTCCCAATGATCTTGCGAGCTTTCCCGGTAGAGCCACTCATGCCGGAAGGTCGCAAGTGAGGGATCAGACCAAGAGAGACACACACACGCTTGCTCGCTGCTCTCTGGTACGCGTCTGATCATCAGACGTGACTGTGGGAGCAGCGAGCAGGTGGAGAGGTGAGGTGAGGAGAGGGCCCTGAGAAGGGGCGGAGCGAACAGGGACCGCACCCTTAAAAGGCACAAAATATGAAAGACGCTTGCAAAATGAGTCCCCAGGTGGGTCCCGACTGCTCAGCGGTCGGGGAATCCCACCCCGCTTCGGCGGGCTGCCCTCCGTACTCTGGGGTGGGCACCAAACGTCTTCCGCTTGCCAGTGGCAACAAGAGCCGAGGAGGCTCCAATTCGTCGTCGTCATCCGGATCCGCCACCTTTAAGGAGCTGATGGCGCACGAATTCGCAGAGGAGGGTTCGCCTGAGCGCCGGGGTGGCGTGGAGTTGGATTCCGGCTCCGCGCTAGACCTAGTAACGGTCAGCTCGGCGGGCTCGGGAGAGGAAAGAGGGGGGCTGCTGCGGAGAACATAAAGTTCTTCCGCAAGCGGCCCAGACGGGAGGATGACAGCGGGTCGTCCTCCGAGGGCGAATATGCCTCCGCCCGCAAAATCCCCACCGCTAGGCGGGGCAGGGGCTGTGAGGCAGGGAGGGGGCTTGCACCCTCTACCCGGGAGGTGGAGCGTCGGGCCGAGAGGTTGGTGGAGGAGGGGCGTCGCCCTGGAGGGAGCGGTCGCAGGGCTCCCACTACTCGTCCGCCTCCTCTCGACTCTGACGACTTGGAGTCCCCGGGAGAGGTACCTCCCGCTGTTGAGGACCAGAGGGCCCAGTTTGCGGAGGTCGTGGAGGCCGCGATCCGCGCTGTGGCCTTCAAGAGGAAGCAGTCCTCGAAGCGGGAGGCCATCAGTGCGGCCAAAGCCTCCATACTGGCGGCAGCGGCGGCCAACGCTGGCGGGACTGCCTCAGACGAGGCGTCGGAGTTGCGGGCGGAGGTCGCCCGCCTCGCGGTTCTTACGGAGCGACTCGTTCAGGAGAATGAGTCGCTCCGGAGGGACCTGGCGGGGATGGCCAGAGCGGCCTCCGTGGAGCCGCGAGCGGGGACTGAGTCCGGCAGCGCCGGAGGGGGGCCAAGTGCTGAGCCAGGTGCGGGACCTGGTACGGCAGGAGCTGGCTCCCTTCCGGAGGCAGTTCTCCATGCTGGAGGACATGGTCCGGCGTCCCCCAACAGCGGCAACAGCGGCGACTCAGAGGGCCCCGGGCCAGCAGCAGAAGGCGGCTTCGTACGCGGCCGCCGCGGCTGCCAGCCCGGGAACGTCCGGCAAGGCGAAGGCAAAGGCCAAGGGCGGAGCAGCGCCAGCGCCTGTGGCGCCGGCGGCTGCGACGCCGGCGACGACCAAGTCGGCCCCGGCGAAAAGGGGTGGGAGGAAGGCTCGGGGAGGAGCGGCTAAGGCTGCGGCGCCAGTGGTGCCACAGCCGCCCCCACCCCCACCCTCGGACCCTCCTGCGGCCGGGGCCGAGTGGCAGGTTGCTGGCCAGAAGCGGAGGGCCAAAGAGGCGGCCAGGAGGAAGGCGAGGAAGCAGCGGCGTAAGGCCAACGCTATTGCGGCGAGGCTTCGCGCCCCGAAAACCGCGGCTGTAGTGCTCACACTGCAGCCGGAAGCGGAACAGAGGGGCGTGACGTATCTCGCCGTACTGAAGCGGGCGAAGGAGGCGGTGAGCCTCAAAGAGCTGGGCATCAGCGGGGGCATCGGGGTCAGGAGGACCCTAACCGGTGCCCGCAAGCTCGAGCTCGCCGGAGCGGAGAGTGGCCCGTTCGCGGACGCCTTGGCCGAAAAGCTGAGGGCGGTCTTACCCGCGGACGAGGTCCGGGTGTCCAGGCCGACTAAGCGCATCGACATGCGCATAGTGGGCCTGGATGACTCCGTTACGGAGGAGGAAGTTGTGGCCGCCGTCGCCAGGACTGGGGGGTGCTCTGCCGAGCTCGTCAAGGGGGGCACCCTCCGGCCTGACAACACGGGCATGCAAACCCTTGTGGTGAGCTGCCCCGTGACGGCGGCCAGAACTGTGTCGGAGGGCCGAAGGCTCTTGGTGGGATGGGTGTCTGCGCGGGTAAAACTGCTGGAACCCAGGCCTCTGAGGTGCTACCGCTGCCATGTGGGCAACCACACGGGAGCTATGTGCCCCTCGGAGGTGGACCGCAGCGGTCTTTGTTTCCGCTGTGGTCAGCCCGGTCATCGGGCCGGCTCATGTGAGGCCACGCCGCACTGCAGTGCATGTGCGGCTGCTGGCAAGCCGGCCGAGCACTGGGCTGGGGGAAGGGCCTGCGCGCCATCCGCCCCGACCAAGGGCAAGAGGTCTGCCGCCGCCGCCGCCTCTGCCGCCGCCGCGGCTTCCGTCGCCGCTTCTGCCGCTTCTGCTGCGTGTGCTGCGACTCCCAACGCTCGGGAGGGTGCTGAGATGGAGTGCCAGTAATGGTCCCATTTCGGCCTCCTCCAGAGACAAGTCGGCCGCTGTGCTATCGCGCAGTGGCTGATGCCTGGGGACGGTGAGCGTGGGTGGCTCGCCGTCCGACACCAGGTTGAGTCGACGACGCGTTGTGTTCCACGCGCGCCGAAGGAGCCGTCAGCACCAAGGACGGGACCCCATAGGGTCGGTGCCTGCTAGGGTTGCGGAATTTGTTCGAAAGAGTTACCGCGGCCCTGGAACGCATAGGGCACAAGAAGGATCACGGGTGGGTTTTAGTCAGTAAAAGTCTGACACTCCCTACCGCCCCACCCAGGGCGGGAGGGGTCATTTGATGATTTCCCATCCAGAAAAAAAAAAAAAAAAAAAAGGGTGGTATTTTTTGTTTTTAGCTGCAAATATCATGTAAGATGTTTTCGAAGTATTAATAGTAAGTAAGTTATGTAGAAACCACTCATTAATTACGTTTAAATCGTTTGCGCCTCATTAATAACATCGTGTATGGATTGACCGAAGTAAAATAAACTAGTATCATCTGCGTTAAGTGTTAGATATCCTGTTAAGCCCAACTGATTGATGTTGTTAACATAAATTAAGAACAATGGCGGCCCCAAACAAGATCCTTGTGGAACTCCATAGGTAATATATTGGGAAATGCTCTTGTTTTACCAATTTTAACAATTTGACATCTGTTTGATAAATAATAGGATTCGAATAAGCTGTAAGCTGTTCCAGTGATACCCAAGTTAAGCAGTTTTTGTAATAATATTGAATGAGAAACCGTATCAAACGCCTTTTTCAAATCAATAAAAATGCCTAAGCCTATATTTGTTTTATCTATATTTGATTTTATATTTGTAACTAGGTCAATAGCTGCTGATACGGTATTTGATTTTGATCTGAAACCATATTGTTGGTCTATTAGGAAGTCTTTCTCATTTAATACCAACCAAAACCTTATGCAGCTGCAATGGGCTTACATGGCAAATGGCAAAGCTTGTCCTCGGGCTTTACATAGTACTTTGCCAGTCACGCCCCGATGTCACAGGGACACGGGAACTTTCTGGGTCACGACTGTTACCAACTGGTAGGAACAAATCTACAGGCTTTGTTAACGTTCAGCTTGCAGTAAGGACTCGATATGTAGGTGATTGATTATATTCACGTCTCAGAAACAAAACAAAAATCATAATACACTCAAACAAAAGTTCTTAGAAATGTTATCTTGGGTCAAATAACAATAAAAATAGCTCTGTTCATAATCCAAGCAAAACATAACACACGTGAGATTTGTTTACTTAAGTAATTCATTTTTAAATTTATGAACACTTGAAAAGCATACTTTAGACTCAAGTTCACTTTGATGCTTGCCGCGTAGCGCTTATCGCTATGTGTGCCCTCGTGCGTCGTCGTATTACGCTTTAAGCTGTAACACTTACAAAAGTCGGGTCAGCATAAATACAAAAATAATCAGTGAATGTGTACGTCAACTCAAATGAATGTCAACAAAGAGTATAGTAACAGAATTTACGACAAATGTGGATGAAAATATCAACACAAGAACAATATATTTTAGAACAGTAAAACTTACTTAGCAGCATATATTCGGCGGTAGACCATTTGGTAGCACTTCTGTACGTAACTGCTGTTTGGACAGTCTAAGGGCTTGTTTTGTGAAACGGCCATCAATAGAGGGAAGTGCCTCTTTGGCCTGTCTACACTCACCATGGTTAGCCCATAGATTGTGATGCTTGTCTCTGGTGCGCTTCCTTACCAAAGTGCGTAGGTAACCGAAAGGGAGTGGCACAATGGGTTCGGGACCCATCTCTGCCATACTCGAACCCCTTCTGGCGAGTTCGTCCGCTGCATCGTTGCCTCGGGATCCGCTGTGTCCCTTGATCCACTGAATGGTTACTTTGTTGTATCTACCAACCTGGTTGAGCCGTTGGTGACACTCGAGGATCAGCCCAGAGTTAACTGTGTGGCTGTTCAGATCTTGCAGGAAGGCCATGCTGTCCGAAAGTATGCGTATTGAGTGGTCCTTAACTTCCCTGCTTAGTATAGCAGAGGCCGCTAGGGAAATACCCATGCACTCGGCCTGAAACACTGTGTTATGGACCCCCAATGGTGTGGCTATGTGAATGTTGAGATCCTCCGAGAAGATTCCCGCACCCGTGCCAGTACCTGTTTTTGATCCGTCGGTGAAGCTCAGCAACTCAGCGGGGCTCAGCCCCTCGCAGCGGTGATCCTCATGCAATTGGATTTTGTATTTTTTATCAAAGATAAATTGCTTGGGTACCCGATCATTGATTACTTTGGTTATGGGTAGTTCTTTATTGAACTTCACGTTATCTATGTAAACAAGTACTTTTCCGACTCAATAAAGGATTTGAGAGTTTCAGAAATAATGCGTTTGTACACTACGGGTACATTTGCAAGTTATAGGACATCTTGAGATACTTAAAGTGGCCCTTCGTTGTTTTGTCAATAGAATCGTCACTAATTTTAATTTGATGGAAGTCTGTTATCATATCAAGCGCTGTGAATATTTGCATTCCCTCAACCTATTTATGTGGTCCTCTATAAGAGATTATTATTTAGGGGATTTAACGCTAAAGGCTCAGCAGCGCGGGCTGGCTCGTTAGGCAAAAGTCGGGGAGGGATTGAAAGCAAATAACCAAATCTTACCTTTTATATATTTTTTATCAAAAGAAAAGCCGATTTACTTCATATTTACATGTTTATTCAAAGATTATACTTAATCCAATTGCACCAAGGCTTATTTTGCAAAACTACGGTGTAGCGCTAAACAAAAATTGCGGCACGCGTACACAAGCCTTTGAAAATGACCGCCGCACGTCCCTTCCTGGGAATTTTAATTTGAACTTAATAGCATTCTAATACAGCCGAGTTAGCAATGATTGTCGGCATTTTGTCAAACGAATCAAAACAAACAAGTGCCGATGCCGGCACGCGCCTTTGGTAGCGATGAGACATTAGGCCAATTTAATCTATAATTATCTGAAACAAAAGTTATTGCGTAAACTTAAATAGAGTAGGAAAAGGAAAGGAGTAGCCTTCCTGTGCTACCGCGCGCCCGGCTTCGATCATAACACGAGCGCAGGGTCTTTGAAAGCGCCGGCATCGACGCATGCTGGTTACCATGCGCTAGTAACGCCTGTATTCCGACACTTTTAAACTATAAAACATACAAAACTACCAAACACCTTAATCAGAGCGACGGGGTAGTTGTGTATGCTAAGTCGGAAATTAAAACGGTATGCGAAGAGCCTGATTTCCTTGGATCAGCCTCGGGACTCCTCGTGTCGCAAAATCCCGAAACTGCTGTACTATGTATGTATCTACCGCTCCCCCTCAAACGAAAACATTCATACATTTCTTACAGCACTCAATAACATACTTCCATACCTTAGATCCTACAAATTAGTCATCGTGACTGGAGACATTAATCTGGATATTAAACCCACTACCCTAGATTCACGATCTCACGAATACTCTAGCACCATGGCGTATCACGGATTCCTACCAGCTCATACACAACCAACTAGAGGACAAAACTGCTTAGACCATGACATGATTCGATCCAAGGCCTCTATTCTTACCTTAATCTACGACACAGCGCTCACTGATCATTGCTCTTCACTAGTATGTGTAAATAATAAAAGACCAAAAACAACCTCCCAGAACTCTTTCTCTAAAATTAACTACGAAGAACTTGATAGCGTTATGAAAGATTTGGACTTTGCCCCCTTTTTCAATATCTCTGACCCTAACGATGCCATCAACAAACTTACACACATAACAAAAACTGCCATAGATAAATGCACGACAATTGTCAAAGTTTCAGCAAGTAAAAGGATACTTAAACCCTGGATTACGCCAGGCTTGCTGCGGTGTATCCGACACCGAGATTCTCTTCATAAAAAAGTAAAACAGTCTCCGGAAAATCCTATATTAATGAATAAATTTATTATTATTATTATCCTTGGGGCGCTCGGCGCCCCCTTAGACCCGGTGCCCGTGTGCGCCGCACACCCTGCACCATAGGTAAAGACGCCTCTGACCAAGCCATCATCGACATAAAGACCGACAGTCACTTTTGACTTTCCCTTGATTCTTACATACAAGCAAGGGTCTGCCTCACTTATTTGAAATTTGGCTTCTATCAGAAACTTATATATGCATTCATTCCAGCATCTTGGTGCCTGTTTCAGACCGTGTAGAGGCTTCTCAAAAGTCGACATACTTTTCCTTTAAGTCCTTTCGGTGGTGCCATATAAATTTCTTCATCCACCGTACCGTTGAGGAATGCAGTTGTGACGTCGAATTGTTGTAAATTTAGATTTTCGTTAGCTGCAATACCCAAAATTGCTCTGATGGTTGCAAGTCGTGCACTAAAGGTTTTGTCAAAGTCGATGCCTTCGCGTTGAGAGAAACCTTTGATGACTAGTCTTGCTTTATAACGTCCTATGGTTCCATCAGGAATTCTCTTTATTTTAAATATCCATTTGCTTGGTAAAGCTTTTCTACCTTTTGGTACTGAGACAAGTTCCCAGGTTTTATTTCTCTGAAGTGAATTTACCTCGCTTTGCATAGCTTCTTCCCATTTTTCCTTATTGTCCGATGACATTGCTTCATTATATGTTTTGGGTTCAGTATTATCTTCTAACTCAAAACGTACGGGCTTACGTACTAGTGAATGATCACGCAAAGCTCTAGTTTCTGTTCTTTCCTCGGTGAATTCACTCTGAGGTGGTACTGGAAGTTCTTCTTCTTCTGCAGAATCGATTTCATTTTCTTCAGGAATCGAATTATTATTACTTCCCGTTTGCATTTCTGCTTGAACCCAAATGTCTTCTTCTCCTTTTTGGCTTTCTGGTATTTCTCTATTTCTATCTTGTTCTAGAAAATCAATCTCGACATATTCCTTTTCTTTTGTTATTTCATCTTGGTAATGTTTATTAAGATTCTCTCGTTCCTTTATGTCGTAGTACAATTTATTACTTTTTGCGTTGACCCAATCCAAATCCGGAACGCCTTGGATATTTCAGAATATCAAATGAAGACTCCAGGTATTGCTTTAGCATCAAACTTATTTAGTTGTTGTCTTCCTTATAAGAAAACTAATGACTTTGTTCCAAATCTATTAAGGTGTCCAACACATGGTTTTCTGCCCACCCATTTTTCAAATGGTGTTGCGTTTCCAAGGCTGTTATTAGGACTTCTGTTTGACAGGTAGTTTGCAGTGTAGATGGCTTTGCCCCACAGATATATCGGTGCGTTAGACTCGATCATTAGGCTCCTTGCTTTTTCCAGTAAAGTTCTGTTTTTTCTTTCTGCAATTCCGTTTTGATGCGGTGTTTATGGTGCAGATAATCTTCTGGACATTCTTTTAAAAAATTGTTTAAGTCATTGTTACAATATTCCATTCCATTGTCGGATTGTAGGCACTTAATTTTCTTTTCTGTGAAATTCTCTACTTCAGCTTTATAGACTTTGAACATTTCTAGTACTAAATTTTTAGACTTAATACGAAAGGCTGTATCTAGTGAAGTCATCAATAAAAGTGACAAAATATTTGTAAGCTTTTTCTGTCACGAAACTAATATATGTAAATTTATTTTATTGAAAAAAAAAATAAGTACTCAAAAGACAACGCAGCGACATCTAGAAAAGAATTGAAAACTAATGTGGGAATTATTTTGGGGCCGAGTAACAGATGGCATAACCATCTTTGCGAAATGTCACTTCAAGGCATCGGGTTGCCAGACGGCCGGGAATTGGTGGGATTCTCCCGAGTTTTTGTATGTCCTCCCGACTCCCGACAAAGCGAATAATCACCCGAAAAACAAGTTCGATAATTTAAATTTAAAGTTCACATTTTCGGCAAACGAAACTTGCAAACCACTCAGGCGTCTGGCGCAGAGGGCCATGAGGTATTTGGAAGAACGTTTGATTTTAGTGAGAAGTCTTTATAAAAAATGCTCATTAAAAAAAGAAACTTTGTTCACATAGTCACGTAGTCATTTTGTAATTAATTTTCATTGCAATAGTTGCTTACTTTTTAAACGTTGTTTCAATTAGTTCTGAGTTTTTAACGTAATAAGCAGTTAAAAAGGCCGTTTTGAGAATTATTTTTTCTGTCGATTAGATGATCTTGTAGATATCCACCCATGTCACTTGTTTGCAAATCTGAGCTGTCACATATTCCTATTTATCTCAAGGAACACACAAAACAAAATTATTTTATTTCAGGGTCTGAAATACGTGAAAAATCACTACTTATATCAAGTAGGTAATTAAACTTGTCAGCTTATGAAAAGAAACAAGTTGATATTTATAACTTGTATAATCCCTACTGAAAAGAAATGTAAGATAAATAAAAAGTTGTTATGCCCGACAATATTACCTAGTGGTCTCCTAGTCGTTTGTGAGTGTGTGTCCTTGTAAAGATTTTTTCGTGAGTCTCTTAGAACTTAAAGAAAAATTTAGAAAATTAAATGATATTGACACCGACCATTTGTACCCATGTACCTACAGTGATTATTGTTCTTGAAGTTTTTAGTTTATCGCCTTCCAGAAGAAAAACAAAATGAAAAATGATACTACTAAGAAACTGGGTTGAAGTTAAAAATTTAGCCAAGTGTATGTTTTATATTTTCAATTCCAGTAGGTAAGTAACGCTTACTGCTAACGCGTTTTTAGTATAAGTACTTAATATTATTTACTTTGTTTTTTATTTCTTTACTTTGTTTTTTATTTCTTCCGACTAAAGCCCTAAAATCCCGACAAATCGGTTATTGATCCCGATAACGGGAAGACTCGATCTGGCAAACCTAATTTCTGTCCCCCCTGGTGTCCAAAGACTACTTTTTTTTTTTTAATTTATTGACCTGGTAACAAGGACCTTTAGGTCAATCCAAAGACTACAATAGTACCTGGTAGGGATGGCGATTCTTTCCGAAAAGAATCGATTTTTTAATCGATCCAAATTGTAAGCTGATGTATCGATTCACAAAAAAATCGTGGTCTAAAAGATCGTTTTTTTTTTTAAGTTGGCTTTTATAATGTTAATATAAAACTAACTATTTTATAAGAACCTAGACAGACAACATAATAAATTACCTCATATCAGTAAAATTAGTTTTTTTTTTAATTCATATCAAAGTCAAATCAGGTACGACAGAAGACATTTATTTTCAAAATGTATTAAAAAAAACAGTAAAATAACAAACAAGCAGCCATCTCACGAGTTTTTGAGTAATTTACCCTTTAATCGGTAACACCGTAATGTTACAGACACATTCAACTAATTGTAAATAATTTTATAGTCTTAACCAACACAAAAAAAAATCGAAAGGCGATTTTCAAGGGTAAAATATCGATTTGCTGGATCGATTCAGTACTGCATAACGATTTAAAAATCGATCTTTTGGGCCTGAAAAATCGATTCTTCGATTAATCGATCTCAGATCGCCATCCCTAGTGTCAATGTCAACTCAAGTGTCAAAAAAGAATAAAATTTATTGAGAATTTGTGATTTTCTTGCTTAAGTAAACATTTTGCTAGCTCCAATTACGCGACAGAAAATTGAAAAAGTAATTGAACAATAATCCGTGCAATCATGAATAATACGGTAACACGATTTCCTGTGAAACAATGTATTAGGTTAGGAGCAGTTAAAAAAGCTACTCGCCGTTGTATGGCTTCTAAAATTCAGGATGTTCCCACTCATACAGGCCAGGTATATAAATTTAATACTATAGAGTTAAACACGATTCAAAAATAAAGAAAGAGGATGAGGAAGGGAGGAGGATATAGTGGAGGACTAGTATAATCTCTTCTTACATAATAGTAAACATTGGATTAAAAACTCAAGACTGAAATAATTATCACTTATCTTCTTCTATTAATTCTTGTTAATTTGTGTCGTTATAATGCTGCATATGTGTTCTGGTATATCACTTCTAACTTGGAATCCTCATAAATATATGTACTGCTAATAAAAGCTTATTTTTCTTTAAAGAAATGGCAATCTGATGACTACAGGTTGGCACGATTCATGAATGCCCCTAAGCAAGTCAATCCAAACTGGGCAGTTAATTTGATAGCAGAGGTGCCACCAAAAGAAGTTACAGAAAGGGTTGTGTGGTGTGATGGAGGCAGCGGCCCAGAAGGACACCCACGAGTTTTCATTAATTTGGTATGATTACAGTTAGTTGAGCTCTCATAACCGTAAACAGAATAACCGGTATCTGCAATAACAACAATGTTTTCAGTTATGAGGGCAGCATTATTCAAAATAAGCAACAATTAAATTAAATGATGTGAATAAAGTTTCATATTTTATAATTTGTGAAAATTTATTTTACAGGACAAGCCTGGCGATCATTCATGCGGATATTGTGGTCTGCGTTTTGTCAAAAAGGATAGTCACTAAATGTTGATAAATGCAATATAAATTTTGAAGATTTCACAATCATTTGTTTTCTTAAGAAATATTTAGCTGTAGTCATGTTGAAAATAAAATAATAAAAGCTACTACTAGGCAATGCAGCTGTTTCATTTAATTAAACCTAAATTTTCAAATGGTTATTAAAAACCCATGCTCAGCAAGATTAAAACTGATCCTAGTTTTTAACCTTCTAAAGTCTAAACCTATAACAGGCTAGAAGGAGAGCTTATCTTGAAGTTTTCACCCAAAAATCTTTAAATGATAGAGAAAGATTGCAGTAGATGGTATCAAGTCAAATCCGTTTATTTGTATACACAGGTAAAAGTGGAGGTTAATGGATCTCTGGCATACAAACATTATTATTGCATAAGGGTGTAGGTACTTTTGTAATATAACAAATATAAAATATTTATTGTAGGTACATTTAAGACAGTATCTTGGTAGTATCCAGTGTACAATTTATTTAAAAACATGCTACTTATGTTAATCATAGACAGAAGGTAGTAAAGATTGACTGTTTGATAACGCATAAGGCATTCAGTCGGCATATTTGTTAACCAACTTCCAAAACAGGAGAAGGTTCTCAATTCGACTGTTTTTTTTTTTGTGTTTTACCTCGTAACTTGGTACTGGGTGTCCCGATTTTGACGATTCTTTTTGTATCTACCTATTCGAAAGCTGGTGCTTGTCGTGTGGTCCTATTTAAATTTGATTGAGATCTGACGACTAGTATTAGAGTTAGGTATCCCTAATAAAGCGTGGCTTGGCTTGTGGTAGGTACATTGATGATGTTCTCATTCAATGTTGTCGATGTAAAATGAAAAAAAAAAATGTATATGATGGTTTGGAAGAGAATCTAAGTATTTCAAGGTGGTCCCTTTCTAGTTTGGTGAAGATCTGGATGAAGAACAGAGATAGGAAACGGAACGCTTTAATAAATGATAGCTTCGGGGTTGCTGAAATCGCATTTTTGTTTATTGTTTACACCAATATATGTTTAGGTGGGTGCGGTACCACTAAAAAGTGAAAAATTAAAAATAAACCTTTCAAAAAAACGTTCAAAATACGAAGAAGCAACCAAAAACACCGAGTTCCGAAATTCAAGTTATTTTATATTTACATATTTACCTACTTTTTTTGTTTAGAAGTCGGTTGTTTTTTTTTTTTGTAAAATGTTTTTTGTTAGGTAAAATTTCATAGCATCCCACCCCAGGTTTCTTTTTTAGTGTGTATTTTGAAATATAGCTATCAAATTACTGAAAATGACTAAAAATTTAAGATTGTAATAAAATTATAATGCGATTCAAATAAAAATAGGGATGTCAATAACCTCTATCTGTCTAATGCCACTGGAAAAGTACAGTTTGCAAAGAAACTTATTTGCAACTCAATAGGTCTTACAACTTTATATAAAAACATTATATAAGTAGGTACCTACTAGTAAATTGTCTAATATTAAATTCAATTATTTACGCCAGTCGCCATCTTGTCGTTGTTAGTGTGCTTCGTCGTGCAACTGAATGCATGTCGACGGTTAAAAGGAAGTAGGTAGGGCATAAGCGACATTTTGGTCAAAAATGAGTTACTTATATATGCCATCCTACGTAAAATTTTCCGCTCTTTCGAATGCGCTTACTCTCATGGCTCTACGATGAGTTTTTTGGCGTTTATGCCCTAGCAAAAAAAATCGTTTTCATAGTATTAGTTTTCGTAAC
The DNA here is from genome assembly GCA_905332915.2 of Hecatera dysodea. Classification (NCBI taxonomy): domain Eukaryota; kingdom Metazoa; phylum Arthropoda; class Insecta; order Lepidoptera; family Noctuidae; genus Hecatera; species Hecatera dysodea. The sequence continues at coordinate 10,592,015 of HG995292.1, forward strand.
CGACGAAAATTCAAGTAATTTTTGCTACAAAGGTGCTTGTGCCCCTACAAAAATGATTTATTTTGTGTTTGTTGTCGGTAATGCTTTTTTACTTCATAAGGGTGTCGAGCTTTCGGTTGTTTATGCCTTTTAAGCTTTTCCCTCACAAAGTACAAACGTTGTTTATAGCCTACTTCCATTTCGTAATTTAACATAGCTATGGCGCTTGTACCCTATATACGAAATTCATTTTCATATTACTCTGTCAGTTATACCCTATTACCATTCAATACTTTATGGAAGCTATGCAGGTTATGCTCCATTACCTAAATTTATTTTAATATCACACTGTTGGTTATACCTTACTTCCGCGTACAATATAAATACAGTTTTGTCGATAATATCTTATTACTTAAATTAAATTAGATATCATGGTGTCGATTATAACCACATTATAACCTACTTCCACGTTCTACAATCATACTTATACGTCACTTATACTACAATACCCAATAAGCTTTTTATTATTTACTATGTTTGTTACCTTTTTAAATGTTTAATATTACGGATACATACCAAGTGTTCGTAATTAATTCTTAAGTTCCTTACCTGCCAGCTGCAGTATTAGCTACCTACCCATCATCATCATCATCATCAACAGCCTGTTGCAGTCCACTGCTGGACATAGGCCTCTCCAATTGCACGCCACTTAGATCTATTTTCGGCTTCTCGCATCCAGTTTCTGCCAGCCGTCCTGCGCAAATCGTCACTCCACCGTGCGTCTCGGAAAACGTAGTGTAGAACGTCCTACATTACGTTTGCCGAGACGCGGTCTCCACTCTAGAACTCGTTTACCCCAACGGTTGTCGGTTAATATGGCCAGCCCACTGCCACTTCAGCTTACTAATCCGGTAGGCTATATCGATGACCTTGCTTCTCTGACGGATCACCTCATTTCTGATGCGATCCCTCAGAGACACACCGAGCATAGTCCTTTCCATAGCCTACTGAGCGACTTTAAGCTTGTAGACCATACGAGCCGTCAGTCTCCACGTTTCTGCTCCGTATGCCATGACGGGTAGGACGCACTGATTGAAGACTTTCGTCTTTAGGCACTGTGGAATCGACGATGTAAAGACTCGACGTAGCTACGCAAACGCTGCCCAGCCTAACTGAATTCTTCTATTCACCTCGCCTTCAAAGTTGTTTCTACCTAACTGCAATGTCTGCCCGAGGTACACATATTTTTGAACAACTTCAAGAATTGCACCGTGAATCGCAATCGGTTCCGGTAGAACATTTTCGTTGAACATGACCTTGGTTTTAATAAAGTCAAAGTCAAAATTTTTATTGCGAAACAATGTTTATGTTACAGAAAAGTCAGCAAGATCATTCAGCATCTGTTGTAGGTCCTGCAGCGTTTCTGCCATGATGACGATATCATCTACAAATCGCAAGTAAGAGATGTATTCGCCATTGATGTTAATGCTACGTTCGTTCCAGTTCAGCGTCTTGAACATATCCTCCATTGCATTAGTGAATAATTTCGGGGAAATAACATCCCCTTGTCTCACTCCTCGATGCAACGGTATGGGACTTGTTTGCTGATTCTGTACTTGAACGGGCATGGTGGCGGCCTCGTAGAGACATCTCATCACTTGGATGTATCGCCAGTCTACTTGGCAGCGCTGCAGGGACTTCCGAACAGACCAGATTTCAACCGAGTCAAAGGCCTTTTCATGATTCACAAATGCTAGACACAGGGGCTGATTATACTCTTCGGTCTTCTGTATAATCTGCCGCACTGTGTGGATGTGGTCTATGCGGCCGTATCCGCTCCGAAACCCAGCCTGTTCTGGTAGTTTGAATTCGTCGAGCTTTCGCGCAAGACGGTTCATAATCACTCTTGAAAACAGATTATAGACGTGGCTTTGAAGGGATATGGGTCGATAGTTCTTCAATAGGGTCTTGTCTCCCTTTTTGAAGAACGGAGTAGAAGTGTGGTTATCTTAACCACACTTCTACTCCACGCCTCTGAAATTCTCGCTTCAAACAGGACAGCGTTAAACAGCTTCTGGAAATCCCTCAGTACGGGTTTACCTCCAGCTTTCAGCAGCTCTGTGGTAATGCCGTCTTCTCCAGGGGCTTTTCCATTTTTAAGCTGCCCAAGAGCGATCTCGATTTCGCCAATACTGACTTATTTATTTATTAAAACTTTACGCACTAGTAAAAAAAAAACTGTACAAAGCGGACTTAATGCCATAGGACTTTTGGCAGGTCTTCGGTGAAATGGCGTGTCAATGTGGCTCTAGAACCCTCATTTTTGGGATCAGGACGAGATGCATGCGATGCGTATAACCGGCTATAGAAGTCCTCCACTTCCTAAAAGACTACTGGCTTCAAAGAAACAACTTCTCCACTTGCTGTGGTCAACTTTATCAGGTGGCTTCTTCCAAGAGACTGTACGAATACCTTTGACCCCCGATTCTGCTCGATTGCTCTTTCAACCGAAAGAACATTGAAGCCCCGGAGGTCCTGTCGTACGTGCTTGTTGATCTCTCAGTTTAGAAATCGCTTTGCCGACGAAGTGACGGGTGGGCTTTCACGTCATTCCTTCATTAGCCCTAAAGTCCTTTCTGAAAGCTTGAACTTCTTGCCCTTACGCTGCATATCATAGAATCTCGTACCCTTTTCCCTGAGGATCCAAATCAAATTTTAGAGGTTCTGGTTTACGTCTGTTGTGGTTTCCACGGCAGCGAATCGGTTTTACAGGTTTGCCTGGAACGTTTTAGATCATGCCATGGTTTGGAGCAGAGTTGGTCGGAGTCTGGACTTCATCAGACGGACACGTTCGGCCTTGAAGTTAATATTCAGAGAGCCTCGGACAAGTCGGTGATCGCTACAGGTATTGAACCTATTGATCACGGAGACGTCTCTGAATATATGCCTCTTGTCATTCATGATGAAAAAACATGAGATCGACATCTCATGTTTGGTCATATTGTCGGGGCTTTGCCACGTCCACTTCCTTTGGGTCTGTTTCTTGAAGGAGTTCATCAAGAACAACCCCTCCCGTTCGAGGAAGTTGACGACGATTTGCCCCCTATGATTTCTGCTTCCAAATCCATGGTATCCTATTACCTATTCGCAGCAATACTGTACTCCCACTTTGGCATTAAAGTCAACATGACAACGATATACTATGTCTTTGTAGTGAAGTGGAGGGCTCTCAATAAGTCATCGAACATATTTTCCACTTCGTCGTCCGAGTGTGTCGAGGTTGGTGCGTACACTACCTTGAGGCTATACCTCTCGGTGAGCTTCACAATAAGGTACGCTACCCTGTTCGACACACTTAACATTTCCACAAAGTTGTTAGATAGGACTTGTTTACCAGAAACCCAACGCCGCCTTGCGATTGTTGAATCAGATTGGATTGGAAGTACATCAGATGACCCGATTCCAGGGATAACCCTGGAATCGGGTCATCTGATGTACTGGATGTGCTTGGGGGAGGACACGATAAGGTGTCCATGTCATGTCAATGTCTTTTTTTATTTAAAAAAATCCTACTGTCCGCTTGTTAGTAAATAGGTAAGTAGGTGACATGAAAATGACTATAATGACGAACTATCATCTTTGAAATCTACTATTTAGTGTAAATTAGAATCACTTGAACGGGTAGGGTATACTGAAACAGGCCCCTAAGACTAAGGATCCTTAGTCTTTTTGTATGAAAATCGACTCCCTAATACTTTTTAAATACTTCACCCTATTTTACGAGTTAGAGACAAAATTACAGTGTAGTGTAATACCCGTTTTAGCTCTTATCCTGATGAAGGATCGTGTTGGTGGCGCTACTTCATTATTTTTGGGGTGTCTTTTCATCCATATTTCCATAGACTCACGCAATGCCAAATGTTGATTATCCTTCTTTTCCTTTGCTTTCAAGCGACATTGTGCGTCACTAATGTCTTATATCCTGGTATTGTTTTGAAAGCCGACTGTTTCTTGTGCTCTATTAGCTTCCATACAACCACTGTGAAAAGTACCTTATCCTTCTTTTCCTATAACACTTATTGAACTGTCTAGTCTCTTATACCCTTTTACCGTGCTGTGTGAGAAATCAGTATGTCGCTTAGGCTTCTTATCCTTTAATATTTTACTTTGTCATTTGTATCTTATGCCATATTTCCTCATTAGAAAATTAAAAGCTATTGTCATAAGCGACAAAAACCACTTTAAATAGCGTAAAATCATTAAAACTAAAAATACCAGTAAATGCTCCATTTTTTTCTGATTTTATAACTGTTTTAGTTTTCACGATATCTTAATAAATAACAAAATTACGTCGGTTTTTCTAAAATTTAAAACTTTGAACGGCTCTCCTGAACATTTCACTTTTTGTCGCTTATACCCTATTTCCTTTTAACCGTCGATGTGCTTGTGGACTGATACTGTTTCTCTAAACTACTGTTAGTTCCGTTTGTTACGTGTTTGTTATTTTTTGTTGTTTTTTTTTGTTAGGTACTGTTTTACTTATTTTGCTCGAAAATGAGTAGGTAAGCGAGGCGGTGTGTTACATTTTATAGGTAGCGGAATGCAGCAGTGATGATGATTGTGAGTAAGAGGTAGAGGTTCGTTTCAGACAAGTCGTAGACTACGACAAAAAGATCACCATTGTTAAATGGTACGACAATAAAGTTGTGACTTTGGCCTGCTCTTTACAGATGCTTACCCAGTTCAAGAAATCAAGAGATGGAGCAAAGAACAGAAAAAGAAAATTAGTGTTACATGTCCGCAGTTAGTACCTACGACACTACAATCAACAGAAATGGCAGGCGTTGACCTGTACGATTTACCGATTGACCGTCGACACGGTTGGCGCAGTGGTTGAGCGTTCGGCTGCTGCGCCACGTGTCGCGGGTTCGATCCCCGCACAGAACAAATGTTTGTATGGGCTACAAGATAATAATTGTTTCAGGTTTGTGCGTCTTGTGTAAGTGAGTTTACATGTTTGTGAACGCACCCACGATACAGGAGTAGATCCTAGTGTGGGGCAACGTTTTAAAAAAGAAATGTAAGTAATTAATTATTTATTTATTTTTATTATTTTGTTTACACACAGTAAAATGTATAGGATGAAATGATCTTTTTTTATTAAAATAAAAATAATTACAGAAGCTTCTTAAGAAGTTGTTACAGTTGCAAAATACACAGCGCCTTACGTAGCAAAATGTTTGTTCTTCGTACCGGATAAGGCTGTGCTCAGGGTCAATAGGTCTCACTTGTTCATATTATTGAAAGGTTTGAAAAAAATTGTACCTACCTAAATAATTCTGTTATGCTCCTGGTGACTTACTAATTTAATATCGGGCACAAGGGGTTGCAAGCCTATTGCCATTAATCGGACACAAATCCAGACTCGGCGGTTGCTACTCAGAAATAATGGCAAAACCCAATAACACTTTGCTCGACCTGAGAATCGAACCCAGGACTTCGTGCTCAACAGCCGCGGTTTCAGGTATGTGATGTGCCGGCGAGTGCTGATTTGAATAGGTATGTGATACTGATGACGTGCGTGACGAATGATAATTATTTAATTGTTGTTCTAGGAGAGATGCTGCGTGTTTAATTTGAAGCCGGTGTAAACAAAACCAAATAGGCAAAAAGGTCCCCAATTGCCTTTGTTCCAACTCGTAGGTACCTGTCAGATTTTAAGCGCACCTTTATTTGTTACAGATACGACGATTTTGGGAAAATGGTTTAAGATCATCATCTTCTCACGAAAGAGTCTTGAATTTGACTCAGGTTCAAGAAATTAGGATCATGAACCTAATAGTTGCAGATCCAACATTATCTACGAGACGTGTGGGTGTAATAGTTGGAGTGTCTCACAACTCAGTGTGGAATTTATGGAGAAGATATGGGCTCCACCCTTACCATTATCGCAAAGCTCAAGGCCTATTACCCGCCGATAATTTATCGGGAATAGCCTTTTGTCAGCGCATGAATGAACTTTTAACTCGGGACCCAAATATGATACTTAACATTTTATGGATAGACGAAGCCCAATTTACGCGCGTTGGAGTTTTTAATTAAAAAACCAGCATCAGTAGAAAACTGAGAATCTGCAAGCTCTCAACTCAAAAAATTATTTAACGTTTTTACGAAACATAATATTCTTACATTTTTTTGAGGATGTGGATCTGGAGACTGAAAAAATAAAATTGTGTACGATAGTTTGGAAGAGTATTTCAACGTGGCCCATTCTAGTTTGGTGAAGATCTGATGAAGAACAGAAATGATAGGAAACGGAACTTTTCATTAAATGATAGCAAATCGTTCGGGATTGCTGAAATCGCATGTTTGTTTATTGTTTACACCAATGTGATTAGTACGTTTAGGTTGTACCACTAAAAAGTGAAAAATAAGTAAACCTTTTTACAAAAAAATACAACCGACTTTTACACAAAAAAAAAAACAAAAACAAGTAAGTATACTTATTCATAATCGTGACTGCCGAATTAGATCGTATGAAAAAAAAAATGATTGAAACATAATTCATATGCCAGTTGATTCTTTGATAATTACGGTCTCAATCAGAGCCTAGAGCTGTTATGTGATATAAAAAAAAGCAGGTTGTATACTGAGAAGGCACAGTCATTATACCTATTAATCTCTTTATTGTCTCTGAGAGGCGTGGTACTTTCTGGCCGCGCCACAGTCGCATTTTGAGTCAGAGTTAATAAGAATAAATGTACCTACATAATGTGTTCGTTATTGTCATAAAGGGCTTATTACACTATACAATTTGTAGGAAGCCAATTTAGGTACACTCTACTTAGGAAATAGGAATAGTGATGGACGTTGATAAAAACATCGGTGTTTTTATCGATGTAATGCATGGCATAGTGGCATCGATATTATATCGTTATATCAAAAAATACATCGACGTTTTCCATACATCGTTTTTTTTTTTTATAAATTAGATATGAATGAGGCGTATATAAAAAGGACAGGTATTTACAGAACAAAAAGCTTTATTACGTTTATAATTTTGAAACTGCTGACGTAAATTTCGTAGAAACAAAAGTTGCGGAGTTTATCCTTGCCCCTTCGGCAAGGATAAACTCCGCAACTATGGATTCAATTTATTTTCCATAGATGACGATGCCGAATTTGTCTTTTTCTTGCGTTGACTACTCGAAAAGTGGCGCTTATTTAAAAGCAATGGTAAACTAGCAGATTTGCTTCTTTGATGCATTGGATAAATAACATCGATGTTTACTCGATGTTGGATTGATTCGATGTATCGATACTTTACATCGAGTGTATTTAATACATCGATGTAGGTATATCGTCCAACCCTACAGGTAGGTATAGATATATATACTGTTGCGCGCCAGAATTAAACAACGAAGATAGTTGCATTCGGTACTACTAGCGCCATCTAGTATCGAGTAGCAGAACTAATAAAGCCAGGAACGTTCGAGATTTTTTCTAGAATTCTCGGACCTTAGTCGGTCGCGACCGATATGTACGCGAACTTTCTGGAACCAGTCGGCGCCCTATATAAGGCCGGCACATGTGCCGACCGAGTCAGCATGCGCCGGACGTGCTGGACATCACGGTCCACTGGGGCCTAAACTGCCGGATCGCCCAACAAGTACTGGACGACGAGCTGCTGTCAGATCATCAGCCCGTGCTCGTCGTCCTATCCGGGATGCCGACCCGACTTTCTCCCCCAGCGCCACGTCGAAGGACTGATTGGAGCTCCTTCACGGAAGCGCTGGAGACCACCACACCGACTTGGCCCATCGTCACAGCCGCAGACGTGGACGGAATGGCAGGTGAGGTCACCGCTTGCATTCAGCGCGCCTACGAAGAGGCGACACATACTCTGAGTACCAACCAGGGGCTGACTCGCAGGCCCCTCCCACGCCACCTTCGCGAGATGGTCGCCAGCACAAGGCGCCTACGCAAGCGGTGGCTGATTACCAAATGCCCAACTATGAAAGCCGAGTTAAACCGTCTTGCGGAAAGGACCAGGGCCAAGCTCCAGGAGCACAACTCCGAGAGCTGGGTGTCCTACATAGAGTCGACCGCCGGCGACTGGCCGGCGATACACAGACTGTGCCGGACGGTCACAAACACCCCAGCTCCAGTGCGCCCGCTCCTGCATAGCGACGGGACGCCAAGGTATGCCGCATCAGACCGTGCGGAGATCTTTGCCGAGCACCTGGAGCGTCAGTTCCAGCCGAACCCGACTGCCGATCACGATCATGTCGCAGCAGTCGAGAAACACCTTGGGGACTACTTCGCATCGCCGATAGCTCCCGATGAAAACCCGATCTTCTTTTCGCCTGGGGCGGTGAGACGCGCCATCCTGAGAACAAAGCCGAAAAAGGCCCCTGGGGCGGATGGTATCACCAACACAGTGCTGCGCCACTTGCCATACCGAACGGTAGCGGCACTGGCGCGCCTGTTCACGGGGATACTCCGCACAGGGGCCTTCCCGAGCTGTTGGAAGGAAGGGCGCGTCATCATGCTGCCCAAGGCGAAAAAGAACGTGCTGAAGCCGGAGAGCTATCGGCCCATTACGCTTCTACCAACCATCTCCAAGGTGTTCGAGCAACTCCTGCTGCGACAACTCACCTCAGCCGTGATCCCCCGGCCGGAACAGTTCGGGTTCCGCTCGGAGCACAGTACGACGCTCCAGCTATCGAGAGTACTGCACCTGCTTACTGCTGCACTGAACGAGAAGGAGCAAGCAGTTGCAGTACTTCTCGATATGGAAAAGGCTTTTGACAGAGTCTGGCATGCCGGTCTCTTATTCAAATTGTCGCGTACCGACGCGCCCCGTCGCGTAATCAAGGTGGTCTCCTCCTTCCTCACGGATAGGACATTTAAGGTGGTGGTCGATGGTGCCCTGTCCAGTGCCCGACCCATAGCAGCAGGCGTGCCGCAGGGCAGCTGTCTCTCGCCGCTCTGCTACTCATGTTACACCGACGACATCCCCACGACGCAGGAATGCACCCTCGCGCTGTATGCTGACGACGCCGCGTACATCGTCACCTCGCTAAATGCGAGGCACGCGGCCGTCAAGATGCAGCGCGTGCTGGATTTGCTTCCCGACTGGCTGTCGAAGTGGAGGTTGTCGGTGAACGTGGGTAAGACACAGGCGCTGCTCGTCGGGCACGCGCACCTCCCACCACCTCTCCGACTGCACGGAGTCGACATTGATTGGTTGACCCGGGTCAAGTACCTCGGAGTCACCATCGATCGTCGACTCTCCATGGGCCGTCACGTCCAGCAGGTCGCCGCCAAGGGCAGAGTGGCCCGCGCGCTGCTCGACCCGGTGCTCTCGTCACGCATCCCGCTGCGAGCCAGGCTGGGCGTATACAAAACGTACATCCGCCCGCTGCTCACATATGCCGCCCCAGCTTGGCTCGCCCTCACGAGCGAGACAAGCAAAAAACAGCTTCGCGCTCAACAAAATCTGACGCTGCGAAAGATCGTTGCCGCCCCTCGCTTCGTGAGGAACAGCGTAATACAGCGCGACCTCAAGATCGAGAGCCTGGACGAGTTCTGCGCCCGCCTCGCGTCCAACATGTTCGCGCGTGCCGACGCTTCTGCTTGGCCGCACTTCAAGGATATAGCGCCCTGGCACGCGCGGCCACCTGACGCGAGGCGCTTCCCACGCGATCTGCTGCCAGACGATGACGCCCCACCGGACTTGACGCTGAATGAGTCGTAGACACCGACACGCGACTCTCTCAAACAATAACACTCTACACGCATAACACGCACTCGCGGCGCTCTGTGTGCTAAGTTAATATAGGCATAGAGCGCTGCGAACCCCACACACTCATGACTCTCCTACATACGAACTCACGCGACGAACGTGCGGCGCGGACGCGCGTATCGTTCGCTTACAGGGTAACGGTGTAACACAATACAATACCGGCCCAACTCACCCATCGGCCCCTTAGCTCGGAGCGTGACCGGCTCGATCTGGAAGCGAAACGAGCGGGGGTCAACCTTCTCAGCAGAGGGCGCCACCAAAGTCGGACCCTACGTCGCTGGTCGTCTCTCACTGGGCCTCCCTCGGGTAACCGGGGGTCTCACCTGGCGGGGACTGACCGCCGTAGGGCCGTGAAACACGGCACTGCGAGGCAGTACCGGGCGCTCCTGCTGACACACCCAGAACAGCTACACTCCTAGGCACGCTGCGGCCCAATGCCGCGCGCACCAAAAAGCCGCGCCTATATCGGCCACCCAACGCCGCGCCCGTAGTAACGGGCGCGAACACCCCGACGCCGCGGGATCAAAGGCCTCGCCTACGCCCGCCGCCGCGCCCCCTTGCGGGGGCGCCGCGAAAATCTACCATGTCGACCGAGTCAGTATTGGATTTGCGATACAAGTGATAACTTCGAGAGCGATTTTCGACTGCGAACTCAAGTGATTAATTATTGTGCGATTGTGTTTTGTAATTAGTGAGTTTAAAGTGTATATTAGTGTTGTGTAATAAAAGTGTCATTATTTGGTTATTTAATCGCCTGATTTTATTGTAACGAACCCGAAGCTCGTAACAATTGGTGTCAGAAGTGGGATGTAAAAGATGCCGATTCTACCGAAGGACGACACTGAGGGTATCCGTAGCCGTAGACAACGCCAGCAAGAAACGGACCAGAGGCGTTTTGGAGGTGCAACGCCGCAGACGACGGAGAGACAGTTGCCGACCTTGGAGGCCGGCTCGTCCGCAGTAGCTCCAGCATCATCATCAGCACCAGACTTTGCTGCTCTGATGATGATGCTGCAGGAGCAGGCCCGCCGCCAGGAGGAACAGGCTCGTCGTCAGGAGGAACAGGCTCTTCGATTGGAAGAACGGCTGCAGCGTGACAAGGAGGAGCAGGCGCGCCGCCAAGAAGAACAGATGTTCCTCATGAAGGATCTGCATGCCACTTTCGGCAAAGAAATAAGGGTTGTTAAAGATAAGGTGGTTCAGCACGAGAACCGCCTGACGGAAGCTGAAACACGAATCGACCAAATGAATAATCGAGTTGACAACGTGATTGCTGACGTGAAGAAAACGCTGGACAACCTCAAAGTAGGAGATGGAATTGCAACCTCCGTAGCAACTAATCCTTCGCCATGGGGATTCAAAGTGCCGCCGTTCGATGGAACATCTTCCTGGTCGGCATACAAAATACAATTTGAAGCCGTTATGCAGGCAAACGGGTGGAAAAAAAATCTGCCCTTGGACTGCGTGACCAGGCCTTAACAGTTCTGGAAGCTCTCGGCAAGGAAGTGACTTACGAGCAGCTGGTTGAGGCGTTGGAAGCTAGGTATGGCGACGCTCATCTGGAACACGTGTTTCGTGCGCAGCTCAAGGATCGCGTGCAACGCAGCGGTGAAAACCTGCAGCAGTGGGCCCTTGAAATAGAGAAGCTGGTCCGAAAAGCATACCAGTCTGTACCTGCGCTCATTCAAGGGAACCTGGTGCAGGCATTCATCGACGGCATCCGCGACCTTGAAGTTAGGGCTGCCGTGAGGCTCGGGCATCATGAGAAACTTAAAGACGCGTTGGCCCATGCACTAGAGGTGGAAGCTGTGCGGCAAGATCATCGTTCCCATCGCGTCAGGGAGGTTGCAGCGGCTACTGTTCGCGACCGATCTAAAGGATACAGCCCTAGATGCTATGGCTGTGGAGAAAGGGGCCACCTACGGTCCAGTTGCCCTAAGCGAACTGTAGATAGGGATGATCGTCGATCTCCAGAGGGTAGGGCGGTTAACAGCACCGCCCAGCAACTGCAGGGAAACGAGTAAAAGCCCGTACTGCGGGGCGGGTGCTGGCTGATGTTCAGAGAGCCCCAAGGATTTCGATCTCACAAACCCATGACGGGAACAGCCTAATCATCAAGGGCGAGGTCAACGGAACGCCATGTAAGCTGACAATAGACACTGGAGCCTCTCGCACGGTTGTCAGTTCCCAACTAATAAGTCGGTTCCTTGGGGACTCCGCATACAACCGAGACCGCATAAATTTGGTGACGGCCACCGGTCAGCGCATACCCGCGGAGAGAAAGAGATGGAGTTGAAGCTAGGAAACAGGATCTATCTTCACAATGTCATCGTGGCTGATATAATGGACGATTGCATCCTGGGCCTAGACTAAGCATTAAGCAAGGAGTTTTGAAATGTGGTCAAGAGGAACTTTTCATGGAAGGGGCTTTACCAGGAAATGTGTACAGCCTAAAGAAGATTGTTCTTCCTCCGAGATCGGAAACGATTAAGCCGGTTAGGCTTCCTCGAAATCCTGGGCAGACTCATCGGTGTGTACTCGTGGAAAGGATAGATAATGACCTTCCGTGGAAAGTGGCACGAACTTTAGTCAGAGCCACCGACATCTCAGGGGTGCGTGTGCTGAACCTTTGTGATAAGGAACATAACAACATAACACATAGAAAAAGGCACGCTGATTGGTACTTGCGAGGAAGTGGATTGGTTGCGTCGGTGCCAATATCTATCAACTGGGTACCTTAGCAAGGATGTACAGTCGGTGATAGCAATTAGCTGACCCCCCTAAAAATTACTCGATTTTACACCCTATGCTCATAACAACGTTATTCAATATGTATGAGTTTATCAGACTAACACTACTCGTTGAACAGAAACAATAAATAATTTTGATACGCAAACTTGACCTTTAAGAGGTTGGTATTAGGTTATTTATTTATAACTGTTCACCTATTTTAATAAGTGGGTAGTTAGACGTCAATATGCGTATTCACAAAAACTGCTATAGATATGACATTAGGAATATGGGGTAGAAGAATAAATTGAACAAGATATTCTATGCACAAATAGCAGTGAATACGTGCGAACATTTTTACCTTGCCTCACTAAATTGTAAAAATCCACGCTTTTTTCCTTTTTATTAATTGTTATCAGTTTTGATAGTTTAATCGTCATGGCCAAGTTGAGTTGAGTGATTATTTAAAATACAAAATAATCTATCTGCATAAGGAGAATGTTGGTATTAAAGCGATTGCTACGAAACTTAATATAGCGTGGGAACTTAATATAAGTGTATTCTTTTTTATGCTTCATTTATAATTATAGTTATTCCTTAATTCGTTAGTTGGCTTAAAAGCCGGTGAATGTAGAATAATAAACAATTAACTATGTTTCATTATGAATCTAATTTGAGATCATTTATAGGTCTAATTTGATTTATATTATCTAAATTGATAAACGTATTTTTGCAAACTTAATCGATAAATTATGTTTACCTATTCGTTACTAAAATTATGCTTATTGTGTTGTTTCAGAGAAATACAGTCAGATTGTGGTTATGACGTTTGACGTGTGGTTTTAATATTCAAAAAGATCGTCCTGGACCAAAACCATTCATAAGAGGAAGTGATTGTTGTTGGATATGGTGCGCCGTGCGCGGTATGTGCGGGACCGCTTGCAACAAGTAATAGAAAAAAATGGTGCTCCACTTCGCTATTAAAAGCATATTATAAATGACTTGAGTAACCCAGTGTTGGTCACAAACAATACTAACGTATGTCAGTGTGTGTGTTAAATTAACTATTGTTATAATTTCTAACGAAGTATTTCGAATACCTAGTTTTTTATCAAAACCTTATACTTAACTAAAATAACTACTCACAAAACAAATTGATATATAGTAGGAGTAGGTAGAACTTCAACGTATAATGCCTTTTTATTTAGTTAAATGATATTTAATGTGGTGATGTTATTGTTATGAAATAGAAATACATACCTATATTTCTAAATATTATAACATGCTTATTCACTACATTAAACTCAGTGCAGTTAACAACGTTATTTTACTAATACCTACTTACTATTTTACTAATAGTAAGTAGGTAAATATTATCATCTTCGTGTCGTCATCAATATCATTTATGTTATTCGTATAATACCTATTTTTTTCAATAAAATATAATCGTTTTTACCATCATTTTGGTTTTTTATTTCTATTCTTTTTTTTTTTGTTGCTAAAGTTATAATTTATTATTTATGTTTTAATATAGATAACTTAAAATAAATTTACAAAACAGAAACAAATGCATCAATCACGTTGGTTACGATCTCACAACCTCGATTTGTCTGCTCACTACAGTCACCACTCGAAACATGTTTACCATAATTGAAATTACGTATTATATTACAAGTTAAAATAATATTCAAGATCATACCTACCTTAACACTGCGTATTAAAGATCAAATTCGAATAACTATTTTATTGATCGTAGACGTTAAACCAGTTGTCTTACTGCTAACAAGCAAAAGGTTCAAATTCGTTTAATTTTTAGGGGGTCAGTTAATTGCTATCACCGACTGTACAAACGAAAGTGACCACACTTTTAGACGACTGTCACAGCGTTCTGTCTCAAAATGAAATGGTCAAGGCGAGGAAGATGTTACTGAGGTACGCCAATGTTTTCTCTTCAAACGATGTTGACATCGGGAAGACTGATTTAGTTCAACACAAAATAAACACAGGAGATGAGTTGCCTATCCGTCAGCGGCCACGGAGATTGCCGGTAGCGCGTGAAAAGGAAGTAGAAACCATGATTGAGGGAATGGTGAAGGATGGTGTCATAGAACCATCATCGAGTCCATGGTGTTCACCTGTAGTGCTGGTAAAAAAGAAGGACGGCAGCTTGCGGTTTTGTGTTGACTGTCGTCGTCTGAACGACGTTACGAAGGACAGCTACCCGTTGCCAAGAATTGATGACACGCTGGACATGCTTACTGGAATTAAGTGGTTCAGCACGCTGGACCTAAAAAGTGGCTACTGGCAGGTTCAAATTGATCCTAAGGACAAGGAGAAAACGGCATTCTCGACAGGAAAGGGTCTATGGCAATTTAAAGTCATGCCGTTCGGATTGTGCAACGCTCCGGCAACGTTTGAAAGGTTGATGGAACTAGTACTAACCGGGTTAATTGGCGATGCTTGTCTGGTCTACTTGGATGACATCATCATCGTAGTCCGTACGTTTGATGAACATCTGCAAAACCTGGAACGCGTGCTCATGAAGATCCAGAGTGCAAACCTCAAGTTAAATCCGAAGAAGTGTTCGTTCTTCAAACGGCAAGTTAGTTTTTTGGGATATGTAGTGTCGGAAGAAGGTATCCGCACGGATCCAGAGAAAATCGCCGCTGTCAAGGATTGGCCAATTCCTAAAGATAAGACGCAGGTCAGAGCATTTTTGGGTTTGTGCTCCTATTATCGGCGATTTGTCAAGAACTTTGCAGACATAGCCAAACCGCAAACCCCTATACAAGCTAACCGAAGAGAAGCGACATTTCTGCTGGGATGAGAGTTGCGACATTGCATTCAAGGAGCTCAAGGAACGTCTGTGCAAAACACCTATTTTGGGGTATCCTGATAGCGGCAAGGAATTTATAGTTGACACAGATGCAAGTGATATAGGACTTGGCGGTGTGTTATCTCAACGGAATGGCGATCAAGAGGTTGTGATAGCGTAACAGCAAGTCTCTGTCAAAACCGGAAAGGAATTATTGTGTCACGAGACGGGAATTGCTTGCTGTGGTCAAGTCATTACAGCATTTCAGCAAATATCTGTTGGGGCGGAGATTCCACCTACGAATTGACCATGCTGCACTGAAATGGCTATTGCAGTTCAAAAATCCAGAAGGACAAGTTGCGAGATGGATTGAACTACTGCAGGAATACGACTTTGTCGTCGAACATCGCAGCGGCAAATCTCACGGCAATGCAGATGCATTATCAAGAAGACCTTGCCCTGAAGACTGCAAGCATTGTACTCGACAAGAGGGTAAAGAAGTCGTACCTGTGAGGATGATCAAGACAGATCTTAGTAACGAGTGGAAGGAAAATTTAGAACGTGCACAGCAGGATGATTTGGACATCAAGCCGATCCTGGAGTGGATGAAGGCCAGTGCTCCGAAGCCTACGTGGAGCGATGTCTCAGTGATGAGTTCGATCACCAAAAGCTATTGGGCCCAATGGGATAGCTTAGTGACTCAGGATGGAGTCCTGTGCCGTAAATGGGAAAATGCTCGGGGAAACAGCTGTCATTTGCAAATGGTTGTCCCTAAAGCTAAAGTACCGGATGTTCTACAGCTGTACCATAATGGTTGTTCAGGAGGCCATATGGGAGTTAAACGGACACTACTGAAGATACGGGAACGGTTTTACTGGGTCCACTGTAGTGACGATGTTGAGGACTGGTGTCGCAAGTGTACAAGTTGTGCGGCTGTAAAAGGACCTCAGAATCGTAGCAGAGGTGCATTGAAACTGTACAATGTTGGTGCACCATGGGAAAGGATAGCGCTAGACGTTGCGGGACCGTTTCCGGAAAGTGAAAGTGGTAACAAGTATTTCATGGTGGTTATGGATTATTTCACTAAGTGGCCGGAAGTCTTCGCCATTCCAAACCAAGAAGCTTCAACAGTTGCGGATAAACTAGTTCATGAAGTCTTCTGTCGTTTTGGAGTACCCTTGGTGATTCCCAGCGATCAAGGTAGGAATTTTGAGTCCCAAATATTCCAGGAAACTTGCCGAGTTATGGGTACTCATAAAACGAGGACAACTTCTTACCACCCACAATCGGATGGAATGGTCGAACGATTTTGGAGAGATATGTGGCCAAAGTTGTGGAAAACCGGCAACGAGATTGGGACAAGCACATACAACCGTTTTTGCTGTCATACCGAATTGCTGTTCATGAAAGCACGTCAGTGACACCAGCTTTCGCAAACTTTGGAAGGGAATTGCGGCTACTTGCAGACCTGATCACCGGAATACCACCTGATGCCCCACGCAGTATAACCGATTATGCGAATGACTTGCGGAACAAAATGAACGACATTCATGAGCACGTCAGACAATCGGGTCAGCAAATGTCTGAAAAGATGAAAACCCGCTATGACCGCAAAATGAACAATAAAGGGTTCGAGGAAGGTTCACTAGTGAGGTTGCATAAGTTCGCAGCAAAGGGAAATCTCCTAAGCTTCAAGCTAAATGGGACGGACCGTACCGGATAGTGACAAAGATCAATGACGTAACCTACCGTATACAGAAAGGTACAAGAAGCGCTCCTAAGATCGTTCATATTGATCGACTGGCGCGTTATTATGGGGCTGATAATGCTCGGGACGAGCATGTCTTAGGACGGGGCAGTGTTGCGCGCCAGAATTAAACAACGAAGATAGTTGCATTCGGTACTACTAGCGCCATCTAGTATCGAGTAGCAGAACTAATAAAGCCAGGAACCTTCGAGATTTTTTCTAGAATTCTCGAACCTCGTCGGTCGCGACCGATATGTACACGAACTTTCTGGAACCAGTCGGCGCCCTATACAAGGCCCTATACATGTGCCGACCGAGTCAGTATTGGATTTGCGATACAAGTGACTTCGAGAGCGATCTTCGACTGCGAACTCAAGTGATTAATAGTGCGATTGTGTTTTGTAATTAGTGAGTTTAAAGTGTATATCAGTGTTGTGTAATAAAAGTGTCATAATTTGGTTATTTAATCGGCTGATTTTATTGTAACGAACCCGAAGCTCGTAACAATACCTATATACTAGACTTGTCCTAAATAATCAAAAATAGGGATCACCTGTTTTAATTCCCTAAAGTATGTTGTTTTCAAATTGTCGATCTTAGTCGCATTTTTATCGAAATTTTTAAATATTGCTAACAATAGTTTATAGCCCTCATCACGCAAAGTTTTAATAAAATAATTTAGTCAGCTTTATTATACAGATAGGGCTACTATTAATAGCAATAGAACTTCTTTTTCGTCGTCGCCGCCGCCGAATTGGTCATTTCTCTAGCGGTCATCGTGCTACACATCCTTCTTGAACGAAGCGCGGGGCCGCGGGCGCTGACTGATCGCTCTAAATCGGAAACAATTTATGAAGGCGGGCGATCGGGACCTTCCAATCTCTCTAAATCGGTCTCTAACCGTCCTAACTGCAATTACACTATCCTGTTTCCTAAATTGGCTTCCTACAAATTGAATAGTGTAATAAGCCCTTAAATCAAGAAAAAAAGTACTTGAAGAATCGCGAGATATTTAACAAAATCGGTGGCGCGGCCAGATGGCATTCTTTCTATTCGCGCCACTGCAAAAAATATGCTATTTATTTACAAACTCGATGGCGCACAAAAGAGAAAAAAAAAACATTAAAACATTGGGCCGTGTACAAAACTGAAGCAGTTCAATCCCAAGTCTTCTTGTCCTCAAGATAATCTATAACTGTACCTAGGTAAAAAAAAGGTTTCTGGCATAGCTTACGTTTTACAAATAATTTGATTTTTTTTTCTGCTTATTTATTGATACAATAGTGTTCACTTGTCTCACGTGAGATACCTAAAGTAAACTATGCATTTCGCCATTTTAACATTACCTACACCAGTTAAGTACAGTTGCAAGGGCACTATTTACATCTTCACTACCTAATCATCTGCTGGCGTTTTAGTTTCAACAAAAGCGACGTGTTGTCTGCAAATAATACTATATCATGTTTATCTTTATTGGGGTACGGCAAGTCATTAATATAAATCAGAAACAGGAAGGGACCTAAAATTGCGTCCTGACTACAGATCCAGGAGATTTTTTACCATTGACATCAACTCTCTTAATCCTATCACTCAAATATATCTATCGCAAAAAATGCCAGCATCACATTTGTCCTCCCGTGCATTATAAATTTCCTAGAAGTTGAACACCAGTTGGTACATACCCTGGCATGTACATTGTTAATAAAATTGCCTCGACGAAGTAAATGCCTTCATGTACGATGTGTTCTAATCCCGTATATTATTAAGTGACACTGCCAAAGACAATATAACCACACTGCGCTAAAATGTTACAAATAAGTAATTAAAACAAATCTTCGCAACAATAATGGAAGCTCAATTTCGTACACTGGGAAGACGATTGTGGACAGTTTTTTGCTGGATTATCGTATGCGAACAAGTTACTCACTGAAGCCCAAATTGTATAGGTATCTCTCTCTCTTTTAAACGACTTCCAAAAAAGGAGGTTATCAGGTTAGGTCAGGTTATCAATTCGATTGATTTTTTTCTTTATGTTTGTAACCTTATTACTTTTTGTTGGGTGTACCGATTTTGAGGATTGTTTTTATATTCGAAAAGCAGGTGCTTGTCGTGTGGTCCCATTTAAGAACAGAGATGATAGGAAACGGAACTCTTCAATAAATGATAGCAAATCGTTCGGGATTGCTGAAATCGCAAGTTTGTTTATTTTTTACACCCAAGTGATTGGTACGTTCAGGTGGGGGGACTAAAGTAAAAAATAAAAAAACTTTACAAAAAAATACAACCGACATCTAATAAAAAAAAAAAACAAAAAGTACAAAATAATACTAAACTTTAATTTCGGAAGTCAAAAACGAACTAACAACCACAAAGACCCGACTTCAGAAATTAAAGTTGTTTTGTACTTTGTTTTTTCTTTTGCGTAGAAGTCAGAGTTGTATTTTTTACCCACGACGGAACGGAGACAGTGTATGTGTTTGGGGTGAGAGGATGTTTGTTTGTGCAAACCAATGTTCCCATTTATCTCCAGTACCTACTACTAGTCCGATTTTCATGCGGTTTTCAGTGGTGGGTTCGGATTTGATTGGTGCGTGTTCTTAGATAGGTGTTACGGTAACAACTCAACAGGGGGCGCTGCGGTCAGGGATATTTGGGCAAACCAATGTTGCCATTTATCTTCAAAACTGCTATTCCAATTTTGATGCAGTTTTCAGTGGTGGGTTAAGATTTGATTGGTGCATGTTCTTAGATATGTGTTACGGTGACAACTCACAAGGGGGCGCTGTAGTAAACATGTTTTTGCAAAAAAAAAACAAAACTACTCCGATTTTGATGTAGTTTTCAGTGATGGGTTGGGGTTTGATTGGTGCATGTTCTTACGATAGGTGTTACGGTGACAACTCACCAGGAGGCGCTGCTCGTTCATAATAAAATTCTCTCTAAAAAAATTGAAATAAAAGACAAAACTGAAAATTTTGAAAAAACCCGCGACAGTAAAAACATACCTAATTGAAAAGAATTAAATAATTAATAGAAACCCCCGACTTGCAAAATTATCCGTCAGGGCTGCCATTCAATTTTCATTTCAATTTTTTTGTAAAAAGTTTTATAAGAATAAAAGTCTACACAAAGTGGTGACAGACTAAGCTTTATTTCATAATAATAAATTAAATAGATAGTAGGTACATTGATTAAGGATGGATTACCAGTGATTTGCATAACTTGTGCTATTTTGGGTAAATGACCCTGAAAAATAACAACACTTTCGTTGCCTCAGCATATGGGTTTGAACAATAATTAATTTGTGTGCTCACAACTCAGCATATGGGAAAACAATAATTTATTTAGTGTGCATATTTGAGTTAATAGAAAATATTTTTCTTAAAGTTGATGTAAACTGCTTTAGATAATCATGAGTACAAAGGATCAGATATCAAATTACTCTGTAAGCTGGTCCTACAAGGCTGCAAGGTGCTGTTTGATAATGGTCACTGAATCCTGGGAATAGCACTACCTATACCGCCAATCACTGATTATTACATAGATCTTTGATTACATTTGTAAATCAATCCTAACTTTTAACATCATAATTTATTCCCAAAACAAATACTTTTCTTTTTAGAATCTGGAAAGTTTGGATTAGTTATTTGCAGTTGGTTCTATATTTTCATTGCGTAGTTCTTGCCTGATTTCTCTATTTGATTGCAGTAACTCCTTCAACCTTTCATGTATATCATCATTTTTTTGCTCCAAATAGTCTAATGCTGTATTCAGTTCATCCAATTTGGAATCCAACTGTATGTATTCTGAAAAAAAAAGGCATTACCTTTTTTAATGACCCTGTATACACTTTGTTTGTGTATTTGTTACGTTTTCACACCTTAATCACTGAACCAATTATAATAATATTGATGATGATAAATGGGACTCAGGAGATGGTTATAGGCTTACTTATTAACTGGGTAATCCTAAAACTGCAAGCAAAAGCTTGTATTATAATAAATGACATGAGTTAACTTCGTTCAGGTGAAGTGCCCTGTTGCAAAGGTATTTCGAAATCAAATTCTTATATGAAATGGAGAAATACAATAGAGGCTTTGATCCAGATGCTTAGTGCTTCATTATGTCTTGGTACTATGCGGGTAACTTATGATACAATTTTCCTGTTCATTTTGGCATCAAATCTCCAAATTTTATACAGGTTTTTCAGACTCTTTTAGCTTTTGTTAGAGCTTTAACTGAATCATTGCTGTCTAGGTCGAAAGCGCAACTCCTGAGCTGGAGTTCGAGGTTTGATGGGATTCATTCTTTACCCGGTAATGAAGGATTGCATACACAGGGGACCTCAATAAAACTTGCCTTCAACGACATTTTCATCAGTCTGTTCCGTGGGTTCGATCTCATTGTTATCTATAATGCCATTTTGGTTACTGTTGTTTTGATCTTGGCCAGCCATTCTAAAGAAATTAGGAAACTTGTGTATTTGAATGCCTTCCTGCGTCACTCAACTAGGTATCGCATAAATCCAAAGTTTCAAAGAATTCGCAATTTCGCAGTCACAGACCACAGACTCAGGCACTTTAGTCATGTGATTATGAGATTATGACATTGAAAGCTTTTTTTTTTTTTTTTTTTTTTTTTTGTTTTGGCTTCGCACGGTTTGTGCATTTAGCCAATGTCACGTTTAGTTCGAAGTAAAGGTAGGGAAACGGAATATAAATATTTTAACGGAATTTGGGACAGGAAGGACATATAGGATCAGTATTTTTATTTTGGAATGATTGATGAGCAAATTACAATGACGAAATATTACAATTTAATGTTATTTATGGTAATGAAAGAGACTATACATTTATATACAGGAAAACTATTTGTACAAAGTAAAGACAGTATTGAGGTAGGGAAAGGAATATCAAGGGATAAGAGGTTTGAAAATGAAAACAATATATCTAGTTTTAATTTCCGCGAATATTAGTGGGTTGCAGGTATGCACCTCCCTCCCGCCCGCTATATTATGCACATGCAAGATTACTGGGCAAATGCAAGGATTTTAAGCACATGCAGGAAGGCAATGCAAAACCCAACACCATTACCGACACGTGTTTCGCCTCTCCACGAGGCATCCTCAGGGGACGTGTTGACTCGCTGACCGTTGAGTTGCGACTGAGCATTTAGTACAAGGCACCCCCCTTTTATACACTGCCACCGTTGGTTATTTGTGTACAACTACCCACAAACATTCGCAGTAAAGGGGAAGAAACCAAATTCGTCTGGTCATTCAACAGTGCAAAATTATTATTATTACTATGTTTAAAAATCTCTAATTGTTCTAAAACACACAGCCGGAAACCCTTATCACAAATATGTAGTATATTAAAACTATTGTTGTCGCGCAAAGAATGGCCGGTATCAATTAGATGTTTCGATGTTTGTTTGTGTACGCCGTATTTGTAACGGAAAAGATATTTTAGAAAATAGTAAAAAGTCTGGGGTGTATAGGCTGGTCTGTGATGAATGCAACGGGGTGTATGTGGGTCAGACGGGCCGAAACTTTGACATAAGGTATGGGGAACATGTTGCCGCGTATAGAAATGGCCATTCGGACAAATCGAATTTCGCGAAACATCTAATTGATACCGGCCATTCTTTGCGCGACAACAATAGTTTTAATATACTACATATTTGTGATAAGGGTTTCCGGCTGTGTGTTTTAGAACAATTAGAGATTTTTAAACATAGTAATAATAATAATTTTGCACTGTTGAATGACCAGACGAATTTGGTTTCTTCCCCTTTACTGCGAATGTTTGTGGGTAGTTGTACACAAATAACCAACGGTGGCAGTGTATAAAAGGGGGGTGCCTTGTACTAAATGCTCAGCCCCAGTCCGATCACCATGTTTGGCAAGCCGATCCCTTGGGTGAAGCAAGCCAAATACTTAGGTGTAATCCTTGACCGAAAGCTTACTTTCGGTGAGCACATAAAGACGGTGCGTAATCGCGCCGCTTTCGCTCTCGGTAGGCTCCACCCCATGCTGAATGCACGCAGCAAGCTTTCCCTTAAATGCAAGTTGCGCATTTATATAACGTGTATACGCCCGATTATGACTTATGCGTGTGCTACTTTTGCGCACACAAAGTCGTACCGGATCCATAGGTTGCAAGTAATCCAAAACCGATTTCTGCGGAAGGCCACGGGTGCCCCGTGGTTCGTTAGAAACGATCGACTCCATGTCGACCTCCGCATTCCAACTATTAAACAATTCATGAAGCGCCTTAACAAGCGTTTCATTGAGTCCGCCGAATCCCATCAGAACCCTCTCATTGTATCGGCCGCCCGGTACACTCCCTCCAAGATTAGTAGGATTCGCCGTCCACGGCACTCCCTAGTCGAACCCGACGACCCCATCACCTTACTACAAGAGAGTAATAGGGAAACCAGTACGATTAGAAAAAACAAAAACAGACCGCGTTCCGTATTCCGGCCTCGCCGACGAGGCCCATCGCGACGCCCCAGTAACATCCCTCCCCGACTTTTGCCTAACGAGCCAGCCCGCGCCGCTGAGCCATTAGCGTTAAATCCCCTAAATAATAATAATTGACCCAGCCTGTCCCTTGCTGCCCCTCTCAATGACCCCGTTAAGCCGAGGCCCGTATCCCACAGGGGATGCCCTTAGCGAAGCGGTCATTTAGCTTTTAGTAGTTTTTAGCCCTGGCTGGGGGCCTTAAATTCATTTGAGGCCACCACAGGATTGTCCGGTTGAGCAGTAACCAGCCTTAGTGTGCTGAACTGCGAGTGGTCCATTCCAAAAAAAAAAAAAAAAAAAAAAACTAAATGCTCAGTCGCAACTCAACGGTCAGCGAGTCAACACGTCCCCTGAGGATGCCTCGTGGAGAGGCGAAACACGTGTCGGTAATGGTGTTGGGTTTTGCATTGCCTTCCTGCATGTGCTTAAAATCCTTGCATTTGCCCAGTAATCTTGCATGTGCATAATATAGCGGGCGGGAGGGAGGTGCATACCTGCAACCCACTAATATTCGCGGAAATTAAAACTAGATATACTGTTTTCATTTTCAAATTTAAAATGGATTTCCGCAAAGTAACGCCTGACTCAATCAATTTTTTTTTTGGATAAGAGGTTACTGAAGAAGGAAGAACGGTCGTATAAGGGACAGGAGAAAAAAATATGATTTAAGTCGCCTACGTCTGTGCCACACAAGCAAATGGGGTCATCAATAATATGAAATTTGGCAAGATGGGCTGGTGAACAAACATGACCTAGTCTCATCCGTATTAAAACAGATGTCTCCATCTTGCCAAATTTAGCCCGGCAAAACCATGGTTTTTCCGGAATCTCGGGTTGAATAAGGGAAAAGTAATGTCCTTTCAATCTGCTACTGGCATTCCAAGCAACCTTCCAGGTGTCCCGTAAAATTCTTCTAGGCATCGTAACGAGGTCATAAGTAAAAATTTTATATGGGACTAAGTCCCCACAATGCACCGCATCACCAGCCAGGGCATCAGCCACTTCATTGCCTTGGATTCCAGCGTGGGCCGGAATCCATGCAAATTGAAGTGTGTTACCCTCGGTGATGGTTCTGAACGCAAATTCTCTTATTAAATAAATTAAAGTAAGCTGTGACTTGTCTTCGTAAGGGGATTTGTTAATGGCTAGAAGAGCACTTCGAGAGTCAGTAAAAATTATAGCTTTATTGAGCTTTAAAACACGAATGTATTCTATTGCTTTTAAGATACCGAAGCATTCCCCTATAAAAACGGAAGTCTCGGGAGGCAGTTTTATTTTTTGTACGATATTGTATTGAGAATGGTAAGTACCTATCCCAACACAACCCATCGGATCACGTTTGGCGGCATCAGTAAAAATGTGGTGGTATTCAGAATGTTCAGTCAGAAAATGGTTAAAATTTAATCGGCAATTCGGATCTGATTTACTCACACTGTCATATGTTATGATGGGACTAAACTGTAAACTCTCGTAACTACTGCTAAATATTGGGAGTTTATTGGAACGGTGAATAGGAGAAGAAAGTGAAAGGATTTTTTTATAGCTGACAACTAGACAAGGAGCACGTTTATGGGACCAGTAATCTGAAGATTCCATCTGTCCTATGAGAGAGCCCAGTTTGGGAATGAGAGGATGAGTTGAGAGCTGAAGAATCCGGAATAAATATTTGTCAGATAGGAATTGTCTTCTTATATATAATGGAGCTTCCCCGCATTCAACTTGGAGTGCATTAATGGGACTAGACTTCATAGCACCCAAAATGATACGTAAAGCTTTAGATTGAATGCGATCTAATTTTTTAAAAGCCATAACACTGCCGGGTTCCAGAACGAACGATCCATAATCCAGAGTGCTTCTGATGATTGCGTTATAAATTAGTTTTAAAGAAAAGGGATGTGCACCCCACCACACACCGGAGAGGCATCGAAGCATGTTTAAGTGTTTTTCACATTTGTTTACAATATAATCGCAATGGGGAACACCGCTTAATTTAGAGTCAAATATTACACCCAGATATCTGAACTTATCTTTTATTGGAATAGGTACTCCTCTATACAGAATATTTACTGAAGGAATCATTTTCTTCCGGGTGAATAATACAGCCGCACTTTTAGACGTGGATAAATCCAAGCCATTCAAATCTAACCATGACTCCAGAGTAGATAAAGCGGAATTGATATTAAAGGTAGCCTTGTCAATAGAGGGACATGACGAATATAATAACAAATCGTCAGCGTATTGAAGAACCTTAACATGGTTAGTTAATAAGGACGAGTCCATATCAAAAGTGTAAATGTTGTATAGAAGGGGACTGAGCACAGAACCCTGTGGGAGACCTCTCCATACAAGGCGAGATACTTCATGATCTCCTATTAGCATGTTAACAGAGCGTGCAGTCAGGATATTAATAACGAAATTCGACAAATTCGAAGGAACCTTTAAGGCTTTTAATTTATTTTGTAAAATTGATAGTACGACATTATCATAAGCCGCATTAATATCAAGAAAAACTGCTACGGTTGATTGGTTATTAGAAAAGGATAACCGAATATCAGATGCTAGAATGCTTAAACAGTCAGTGGTACTTTTACCTTTTCTAAAGCCATATTGTGATTCTGCCAAAAGGCCCTTACTTTCAACATACCATTCTAGGCGATTTTTTAATAAGTGTTCCGCTATTTTCATTAAAATTGAAGACAAAACTATGGGGCGATATGAAGAAGGATCAGATGGAGTTTTATTTGGTTTGAGGAATGGCAACACCATTTGACGTTTCCATTCATCAGGGATGTGTCCAGTAATCATTACAGAATTGACAAGCTTTAAATAATAACTGAGGGCGTCGTCATTAAGATTAGCAAAAAAGGAATACGGGATACCGTCAATACCGGGTGCGGAGTCCTTAGTTTTGTGAATAACACCCTTTAATTCAATAAGAGTGAATGGCAGCTCTAGAGTTTCCGAAATATCATGGTTGATTGATACAAGCGGCAAATTCAGTTCAATAGCCTCAGGCACCCAAGGAGGTGCCAATGTATTTAAGAAGTCACTGGCTAAAGAATCAGGAATAGGAGCAGGGTTATTATAAATGGACCTAAATCTACGAATATTACGCCAGACAATGGTAGGGTGAGTATTCGGTGAAATTGATGTGCAAAAGTTACGCCAAGAATCATATTTTTTCTTCTTGAAAAGTTTACTAGTTAACTTAATTAAATTAGTAACAATTTCAAAGTTATCATCAGACATATCTAAGTTATAATTGTATTCAGCTTCTTTACGTTTGTTTATCAATTCTGTGCATTCTGAGTCCCACCATGGAGGCGAAGGTATTCTATTAATATTTTTATTTTTTACAGGAAAAACTTCATCTGCCGCTGCAATTAATATGTGTGCTAAAGCTACTGCACAAATATTTTCATTGCCATCAGATATGATAGGCAGGGAGCTAAGCTTTCTGTCAACAATATCTCTAAATTTGTCCCAGTCATTATTATTTCTATTTGGCAGTTTATGTTTTAAATTTGATCTTCTTAGTGGTGCATTTGATTTGGAAAGAGGATATGTGATAACAATTGGAAAATGATCACTACCATAAGTAGAGGTTAGAGTATGCCAAGTCAATGATGAAGCTAAACTTGGAGAACAGATGGAAAGGTCAATTGCGCTTTGGTTTTGGTTGGGAGCACACCGACGTGTGACTTCTCCTGTGTTCAAGATGCACAAGTTGTGTAAGTCTATTATATCTAATAGTTCATCGCCATAACTATTATTTGATGAACAACCCCAAGATTGGTGATGGCAGTTAAAGTCCCCCAATACTAAGAAAGGCTTTGGTAAAAAAGAAAAGAGATCATTCACCTCTTGAAGAACAGAGGAAGAAGGATGAGGAATATAAATAGAAACTATACAACTATGATACACTTTAATAGCTACAATGGAGAATTCCTCACTATGAGGTGGTAAAGTAATAGAAGAAAAAGGAATAGAATTCTTGATAAGTATAGCTACTCCACCATACCCATCAGATCTATCCTCTCTAATGGTTGAATAACCATTAATTTTAAAAATATTGTGAGTTTTCAGCCAAGTCTCTGCTAGAGCAAAGACAAAAGGCTCATATTTGTTTATTAGATGTATGACATCACTCTTTTTGTTTAATAGACTGCGACAGTTCCACTGGATTATTTTGGATGTGTCCATTATGAATGGGTTGAGGTAAATTAAAAGATTGGGCAACGTTGGACGGTGACATGTTGAACTGGGAGAGAAGATTATGTAAAGCAGTAAGAAGATCATTTATGGAAAAATTTGATTCCTTTATTTCATTATTAATATTACTTGACAAAGCACAGCCATTTGAAGGCTGAGGTATGGCAAAATCTCTAACAATAGCATTGTGAGCTTCTTTATTATAACCATGCACATGTTTTGGGGGTGATCGTGGTTTCAAGTGGACTGTCTTCTTGTAACTGTTTGAAGTATTAGGGGATGAAATTATTGGGGCATCTGCAAATTTTTGAGAAGGAGTGGATAAAACTGTATCTGCATATGTTTTAGTTACAGGGGGATGCAATTTTGCTGCTTCAGCATAAGAAACTGAACTTTGTGCCATGTATTGTTTAATGGATTTTTGTCTGGAGAATTCTGGGCAAGATTTGTTAGTAGCAAAATGATAGCCAGAGCAAAGGCAGCAAGTAGCATTTTCTTTTTCGCAACTCTCCCCAGAGTGGCCTTGGCCACATTTATAACAGCGAGGTTTGGACCTACACTGTATTTTTGTATGTCCAAATCTACAACAATTGAAGCACTGTATGGTAGGGAAAATATATAAGTCCGCAGGTAAGGCATTATAGCACATAAAGATCCTTTTAGGCAAAACCTGACCATCAAAGGTAACAACTATGGATTGAGATGGTTTCCAGATTGTTGTTCCATCAACAGTGGTTTTAAAATTCAGTCGTCTGACTTTTAATATCGGACCGCAACCAATTGGTACTGTTATATTATCTATAACTTCCTCAGGAGACCACTCCGCTGGAACACCACGTACTAAACCCATTCGTGTAACATTAAATGTAGGTATGAATGCTTTGTAATTAAATTTTTGGAGGCTCTCATGCGCAATAAAAGAATTAGCGTCTATGTGATTTGAGAAAGAAAGTGAAATTTTATTTCGTCCAATTTTTTTAACACTTCCATTAATTATATTTTTGAAGGCATTATGCTTAAGGAACTTTCCAAAAGTGATGGGGTGTAATGTCGTACCATCATCGGGGGCAGTAAATGTTTTCTGAACATGTATCACAAAAGGTGTGCTGTCCGTACTTTCGTAACTTGTTCTGCCAATCTGAGAGGCGGGAAATAAAGAAGGAGCAGAGATATTAGTAGTAAGTGTAGCAACATTTGTAGGCATAATTTCGTTATGTTTAGGCACCGATTCAGTACCTTTCGAATCCATGCAACTACAACCCGAAGTTTCGGAACCATTGTTTTTACGGGTAGGGTGATTAGGCCGGTTCACGACCACTTAGTAGACTTATAATCTTGAAAATCATATTGTTATTACAATAAGTGTTAATATTTAGATATTGAGCCTACATGTGAAAGAAAAATGTTTAAAATACATGATCTGATAAGATTTTTTGTAATTTTATTAATGTATCATTTTATAATTTAAAGATATATCGAAAAGTGTGATTTTATCAGTTCTCGGACACCTACAGTCAGCTTACGTCCGCTTTTTTCGTTAGTTCTCGACCGTTAAAAAGCCACTGTAAAAACAACTCAAGAAATATCGGATTAAGGTCGAAAATAAAATAAAATAAAAAAGGTTTTGAATAATTACGTTTATTTCATATTAAAGCGTACAAAACTGGCAGGTATAATCTAGATGAGCTGCTTCGATATAGGGAATATTTTTAAAAATTGTACATCTTAGATGAAACCATCGGACACATTCATCGCAACCAATATTCTTTTCTGAATCATCTTCGACATCGCTGATCAAATCATCGGAACATTGGCTGCATTTTAAAACCGACTTCTTTGTGATTTTCCGTACTGTTTTCTTCTTTCTTGATATTTTGTTATCTCGCTCTTTAGTTTTTCTTTCTTTTATCTCTGCTCTTAATTCTTGTTTTCGTCTCTTTTCTTTCAACTTATTTTCTTTATCTTCATCTTTTTTATTATAAAATTCTCTCCATACACTTGTCGATATTGCACTTGGCAATTTAGGACCATTTCTTATTTTGTCTTTTTGCGCTGGTGGCTCAGGAAATTTTAGGTGCTTTTCGAATGCGTCATCAAAGGACAAAGTTAGATTGGTAGCTGTTGCCTGCCCTGTCTGTTGTATTATTTTATTTTCAGGATCTATCTGTTTCAAAGAATGCATGTGTCTGTGTTGTGATGCTGTTGGTACATCAATGATAGACGCCTCAAGATCTTCATATTCTATGATTTCATCCATCTCAATATTATTATCTTTAAACAGGCAAATATTTGGAGATTTATCTTTGCCTGTTAATACATTGACAGTTGACGCCTGAATATCGTCACCTGGTAAAAAGTTCACTATATTTTCTTTCTCAGCATTATGGATATCAGCTGATACCGTGATAGGAAAACATTGGTTTTCTGACACAGAGTTATCGGTTAGTAGGCTATTTTGATCCTTAGATATTTCAATTTCATTTAATGGCATCAGCGATATATTGTTTAGGGAAATATACGACCCAGTTTCAGGAAAACTTATATTGTCAAAATTGCTCTCAGTGGTATACATATTTGCATCAGTCCTTACCTCAGCGGTTAATATGTTAAATTGCTGGTTAAGAGATGCAGGGGTTTGTGGGATGGCGAATTCAGGCTCAATGAAACTTAAATTGTCTGGAGTGATTGCAGAGTTAGCTTCAACTTGAACTTCTTTAGCAAGTATACTAGTGCTTTGGTTGGAAGCTGCTGAAGTTCTTGGTGTCTTGGATTTAGAACGGCGATTTGCAAGGAAATTTGCCTTAGCTTTATCTATTTCCTCCAAAATTACTTTGGTGTCAATGTTGTGCTTACGTATGTCGTCCTGAATTAATGAAAAAATTTTTGAAGCTGTATCAAAATCTTTGGCAGATACTGACTTTTGATTACTAGAGTTTGAAGTTCTGACCTTGCGTTGTGTATCTTTTACACATTTTGTGTAGTCCACAGCATTTTCATTTAAAGGATACAAACCACATTTTCGGAACCCATTTTTTATCGCTTCTACCAAACAAATTGTTGAAAATGTCTCATTTAAAATTTTGCAAAAATTAATTTTCGTGACGGTTTGATTAACATTTTCTTCACGCGTTTGCCAGTTGCGTATAGTGTTTTTCCACTCTTGTTTAAGTGGCTTAAAAACGCTCACGTCAGCTGGCTGAAGCATATGGGTTGTGTTGGGTGGCAAGGCATATAAAATAATTCCATTAGACTCACAGAATTGGCTTAATGATAAAGTCATATGTGACTTATGACCATCGATAAAAAGAAGTACAGGTTTCTTGATTCCATTTTCAGTCAGCCATGTATTATAACTATTGCAGATGTACTCATAGAATACATCACTTTTCATCCAACCACTTTCGGATCGTCCAAGTACCCATGATGTAGGCATGCTATCGATGAGGGCTTTGGGTGGTCTTATGTACGGAAACACTACTAAAGGTGGACATATTTTCCCACTCGCGGTGAATACTACTAATACGGTAACATTATCCTTTTCGTTACTCTTTTTAATTATGTAGAGGTTTTTGTAGCCTTTAGGACCTAAAATCTTACCACTTTTTGGGCACAGAGAAAAACCTGTCTCATCCCCGTTGAAAATCCTATCTGGATCTTCAAATATATCCAGTGCGTCTATGGATTTTATATACTCTCTGAGATCTTTAAACCATAGGCGTATTCGGGTCTCGGTTATTGCTGCCCTTGCGCTATTGATTCCCTCTGCCTCCCTTACACTTATCTCAGGATGACGCCTTAAAAATGACTGGTACCATGTGTCTCCTGGTATTCCATCCTTGAATGGGTTTTTCATCCCAGTATCACGAATAATTTTCGACACGCTTTCAAAAAGTTCTTTTTTATTTATAGGAAACCCACATCTTGCCATATCTAATACCCATTGTTTTAATTTTTCTTCACCCTCACGTCCTAAAACAGGGTCAGGACCTACTTTAGGCATCTTGTTTGAAGCAACTTTACCCGAAAGCCGATCATGCACAGTTGTTTTAGGTACACCATAAATTCGACATGCTTCCCTGATACCCATTGTTTTGTTTTTTATTTCCTCTAGGGCTTTAAATATATTGTCTTCCCTATAGCCAAATAGACGCCTGCTAGTCTTTTTTATTGATGTCCCGACCTGCAATAATTATTTAATCAATAAAATATAAAAGATAGACTAACCGATAGAGTGAGAAATGAGATTATACGAGAACGTTGCGGTTTAAAAGAGGATGTAGTGACAAAGGTGGAAAAGAGTATGCTTAGATGGTTTGGACATATTGAGAGGATGACTGAAAGGCGACTTACAAAAGGGATTTATATGGCAGATGTGAGTGGCAACGCCGGGAGGGGACGTAGGGGGTAGAGGACGGGGGGAAAAAATTAACCATGCAAACATGATACCTACTCATGGTAAATTTAATTAGATACATACCAATTTATCTTTGCTTCTCCCTTTTTTTTGTGGAACGATACATTGTGTAGCCATCTGTAATTAAAAAAAATAGATGCACCAAGCCACCAATCACCATAATCTTGCCACCAAATATATTAGATAGAAGCATTAGTTTTAAAAATACAGCAGACATTCCTGTGGTCGACAAACACGCAATTGTCGACCACCAAAGTAAACACATTTAAGATAATAACGCTGCATAATCGTAAACTAGCCACTTTACGACCGCCGAAAACGGATAGATTTTGTTCAGAGTAAAATCAATGGTCGACAACAGATCAGTTGTCGACCACCATGATTTGATAATTTTTAAGTGCTTACAATTTCGATTATTTTATACAATTAGCCGGTCGCAATCTGACGAGAAAATTTGCCATGCCGGAATGAATAGTAAAAATTGAAGTATTTTACGTCATATCACGAAGTAAGTGAACAATCTTTGAAAAATAACTAGTTTAATACAGCTAGTTCCCGACCAGGTGGTCGTAAGCTAGCGGAAACGTAAATTTAGTGAGTTAGTTGACCGACCACCCATTATTTTAACAAAACACTCGTAATTTCCAATAGATTATTAGTTTATAAGTAAATACAAACATATTTTGACACACAAAGCATAATACATATGTTCAAAACTAAATAATAACATGTTTTACTTACGTTTGAAAATGCTCCCGTTCACTAATTTTCGATATAATTTGGTGACACGTGTACTGTAGCTCAAGTTTATGATCTCACTGAGCGGCATCAAACTATCCTAGATGGACAAACGATGGCGCGGGGGAAGGAGACAGAATGACCGTGCGTTTCCATACAATTCGAACATTTGCCGCTCTTCGGTTTTACTATTTTTACGTGATTTTCGCTAAGTGGTCGAGAGCCAGCGGTGGTCGGCGAACCAGCGTAATCACCGGCGACGTTTATTGCAGTGTTTGCAGACTAACAGACGACTTCTTTTTAATTTTCGACCCGAAGTTGAGCCATCGGTATCCATGCCCGATTCGTTTGATTTTACCGTAACAAAAAGGCCTGCCGGGGGAACGAAGTCCCCCGGGTCAGGCGGGTCGTTCATACTTAACAATCTAATAGATGATTAAAAGACTTACCACTACCGGAGAATATTAACAAATCTAAGATAAAACAATAAATAGAAGAATATACAACACTAAACTACTTCTACTGATCTTATAATACACAGTTTTAAAATTTTCAAGATCAATTCCAAAAATACACGACCGCCAAGTTGGAAGTTTCCCGCGCTTTTTTTTCCATTGAAAGCTTGTTGGTTGTTGGTCTGACAGGAACATTGACATAGAAAAGTATGAACTGGAAATACCTACAAAAAAAGGGTGCATACCTATTAATCATATTGTCGCATAAAATGGCTACTATTATTAGGGATGTAAGTATCTGTACTTTAAATACTGCAGATACTATCATATTGTACTCATAAACACTCACATTTTAGGTATTTTATGCCTTTATCCATGGTATCATCTCATTATGTTCACATGATTTATCTTTGAGATTATCTTCACAGTTACATATACTAAAATTAATGAAGTGCTTGTATTGGTAGTGGAATTCGTTATTAAATGCTTTAAGCGCTGATTCTAAACGATTTCACTGGATATAAAATCACCTAATATTTTTGTTGTTTATTTTTATTGTTGTGACATTTTACGTCAGAGTTGTCAAACTGTAATATTTTTCTTTATGTAATTGCTCTATAGCTTTACTAAAAAGGTTTAACTGATTTAAATACTAAAATTCACTTTATATTTGTGTTTAATAGATTAATATAAGATGTTAAGCTATATTCTGTTTTCTTTCTGTATAGCTATGTTTTATCCTGTACTTCTAAAATTCTTATGAACGCTCTCAGACTTAGATTATTTGTAAACGGAATACTGGCCATAAACCTCACTGGCTCTCTAACTGAATGGAATTTTGAATTGTTCCGGAAAGAAGATACGTTTTTAATTTTGAGAGAGAGAACGTGAGTTTTGAGGGGAGAACAGGTTGAGGAGCCTGGATGGAAGGTGGACGACAGGTTTGAACGAAGAACCATCTCCAGGCGTTATACCAGGGTTCAACTGAAATCCATCTGAAGGTATTTGCAGGGCTCAACTGAAATCCATCTGAAGGTATTTGCAGAGCTCAACTGAAGTCCATCCGAAGAAAACCATCACCGAGCGTTACTACGGGGTTCAACTAAGAACCACCACCGGAGTTCGCACCGCGGAAGCACTGGAGCCCGCGTGCAGGCCTTACTGGGGGGCCTCGCCTTCGGACCTGCTGCCTGGCCTCTCTGGCGGGGAGCCCAGAGGCTGTTCCAAGTTTGTGTCAGTGTTGTCTTCCTTATGGAGAGTGATAGGTAGGCGGTAGCTAGAGACAGTGTTAAGGTTTTAGTTTTAGTCATCTGCTCTTCCTTAATATATTAGTACGTCTTATTTCCTCTCTTTTATTTAACTGTGAGGGAAAAACGTTACAGTATCAATCAAGGGACACAGGTGTTAATGCATGAAAACAGGCAATTAACCTGTGCAAAGACAATTGTGATTGATTTTGATTCTTTCATGCACCACACTTCACAATACAACACACAGGCATTTTGAGTTTCTGTTTTCCAACATTAACATGCAGTTTTAAAAGTAAAATTCCACGTAGTTTTCTCGCAAATCTCAATAATAATAAAAGTAAACAACCATTTGTCAGCGTAACTACCATGAATTTGTCGCTTAATATGGCTGCAACGGGCACTTACCTACAACTGTCTCTACATCACGACAAAATGTTGCCATAATTAGCAACAACTTAAATATAGTTGTCTCTTTTATCAAATAGGATTATCTCACTAGAAAGAATGAGACATAACGATATTTCAAGTTCTGAATCATATTTCACTCATATTTGTATAAGCAAATGTATGTATAGAATAACGCAGCGTCTCCTTATTTTTCCTAACTCAATGGCTACTACGGCACTTACCCAAAGACCTTACAATAATATGGACCAGAAATACCTACAAAATACGCGTGCATACCTACTATAAACCTGGTCCAAAAGATGGCGGCCATTGCTAGGGAAGCACATTAGTAATCAAAACCAAAAAGTATCGATATCGATACCAGAGTTACTAACATTTCTTCTGGTGCATTTAATTTTGTTACTTATCAATACTATTAAACTTTGGATGATTAGATTATACTTTTGGCCTAACTGTAACTAGTCTTTTAGTTCTTTTCCTTTACTGTTAAACTTATAGTGCATAACATTCATATTAACATACAAGGGGTGAGAAGCTACATTTTATGAGCGACTGACTGACTTCGAATTTTGTTTTTGCGAGTGATTATAAGGACAACTGAGGTTTTTTGCTATTTCAGGTTTTGTTCTACATTTAAAGTTGTTCATAAAGATTACTCTGACCCTCAGTATCGCTATTTCAATTTTAAAGGTGTGCATGTAGTAGAGTCGATGGAAAACTTATTTGTTACGTAGCAAAAAGGGGCCACAACGGAGCACTTTTGTAAGGGACCGCGCGGGCGACCGCTTTACGTAGGCTCGGCCCATAGAGATGTTTATTTACAACAATAATAATTATTGTAGAAAGATACTCAAACTGAGGTATTAAAAGGATTAAAACAACCAAGCAATTTGAAAAATGTACCTTTATTCACTATAATATATCACCAGGTCAAAGTAAATGCCTAATGTTATTTAGATATTTATTAGGCACTTTTGAAAGTCCCAACCATTACCAATAATTGTGAACTATCCATTGAAATCTGAGTTTAATTTTATAGAAACTAAAAGTGGCCTTCTAAATCACATTATGAACTAAATCATGTATAACAATTAACATATAACTACTTCTTAAATAACTTGTGGCAACGTGTGACCTATAATTACCGTTCATTCGTTCAAATAGGAGAAGAAAAACCATAATTCTGACCGAAAAGACACATTTATTTAAATAAATGTAATGTAACTGTTATTATTTATCCGAAAACTTACCCCTTCGTTTGTTTAAGCGTTATTCTATATAACCATTGTTAAGAATCTTGGATACTGACTCACTTTCTGGTTAAAAAAAAAAACACTTGAATATTATTCAATATTAATTTATTAAAATAGTTTCTTAAGGATAGCTTTTCACATGATTTTCTTCCAGACACGTGGTACTTTATGTCCAGGTTTGATATTTTCCATCCCAATGTCTGCAAGCCACTTTTGGCGTAGTACTTCATTTTTAGGGAACCTGTATAAATAAAAAACATGCAAATTTATTTCAGTTTGATGCAGTTAGTGGAACAAATCAGAGTGAACTAAATAACCACCACCTACTGCATGACGAATTGATATTGTCGTTTTAGTACAATCACTATTTTTATTTTGTTAGTTTTATTTTCAAAATCTTCTCTTCAAGCCCTTCATTTTGATACCCTACTCTACAATGTATAATACAAACAAAAAATATGACTTTCTTATCGATAGCTTATTTAATAAAAGACATCACTATTTTGAATTGTCATTTCTGTTGTAAACAAAACATGATATAAATTTAGCAAATAGAGGTAAATATCAGAAATAATTTGTATGTACATGTGGGAAATTTGATTCTATAAATAAAACAAGGATAGTTATACAAAAAAATAGCAGTGTGATAAAGTTTTTCTTAAAATACGGCTACTAACCTGTGCATGTTTAATTAGGCTCGATTGGGGTTTTTCCTTGCACCACACTGAATTATTGCACACGTAGGCATATTCAATTTGCTCCAATAGACACTCACAGCACAATACAATTTAGTTTTGAGCGTTTTTATCCCTAAAAATCGTAATCTAAACCCAATGTTGTTGTTCACTTGACAGCTGACGTACTTCAAAACCACGGGTCCAAAAGATGGCGGATGGCACGCGAGGTACGTACATTGACGGATATGTGAAAATGTTGTCAGGAAGAGATAAAACAAATAGCATGACGTCTCTTTCTTCAAATGTGATAACTCATTGGTTAGAAAGAGACAAAGTGTAGTTTCTTATTTCTGTATCGATTTAATAGATATTTGTATAAGCAAAGAACATTAGGGCATCTCTATATATTTCTATACTCTAAGCACTTGCCTACAACTGTCAGTACTGTCACTACGTTTCGATAAAATGTTGCCATAATTAGCAACAACTCAAAATATAGTTGTCTCTTTTATCAAATAAGTTAGGAAGAACAAAACTTAACAGAAAACAATGACGATGAACAATGAATAATGATGATGATGAGACAGAACGATATTTCAAGTTCTGAATCATATTTCACTCATATTTTTGTATAAGCAAATGTAGGTATGTATAGAATAACGCAGCATCTCCATGTTTTTTCTAGCTCAATGGACAGGAACATTTAAGTCTGACGCGAACGAAGGCAGGTGAATAAAATTGTTTGCAAACTCGCAATTTTTATGACAGTCAGCAATATTACTTATTTACTTCTAGATCGGGGGAGATAGGTACCTATTTTGAATCCGGTTAAAGAAATACGCTTGAAATCCGTCGTCATAAAAACTACTGTGTGCATCAAGAAGAATCTAAAGTCAGTCACCTAAGGTGAGAATGGTGCAAAAAATGCGCTCGTATAGACTCGTCCTTGTAGTTATTAGATGAGTCTATGAATTTCTAAAATAGATTAGGTACTTAAAATGACAAAAGATTTCATGTCTTTGTAGGGAAAAATCTAAAACTATGGCAATATTGGCAATGGCAACAACACAACAACCGATGCAAATATACGTCATATTTGACGAAGTAGGAAGCCTTTGTTTTGCATAGTAGATAAATTTATTGGATTCCTTACATTATATACGTTACGTTGTGGTTATAACAAAGTAAGATATTGATTGTGCTTTGATTTTATCATCCTAGACTGTCTATTTAATTATTTACAGGTGTTTTGATACTCCTACAGCAAAGGGAAGTGATTGAACGCAACTAACTGCGTGCATAGTTACAAATTTTAATAAACTTCCCAGTTTTCCCTATAAACACGACTACGTACGTAATGATTTTTATATTTCGTGTGAAAATGTATTTTTTTTCGTATATACTATATACTTCCGTGTTTTGTAACATCGATTAGCTAAATTCACAGTGTGATGACTCATACATCTTTACTAAACCGATAGTTGAAAACTTGAAATCTTTTCTAAAACCTCATCAAGGTTGCAGATATTTTGACATTCATACAGTCAGTTGAGATTCGTAGAATAAATTTAAAAAAACCTTTTGATTGGATAACAACTGTTATCATCAGTCACAATAATATAAATATTACAATTTTTCGTATTTGAAAGTACAATCAATTCAGCAATAAATATAAATCCAAACAAAATAGTGTAGCTTACATAAGTAAAGTTTGCTTGTTTCTTGTGTATTTATTGATTAAATTGTTGTTGTGACAAGAATAGAACTTTCATATTTTGTGATAGTAGTTTTGCTAAATTAGGTACTTATGCAATATGTTGCATGGTAATAAATCTTGTGTTGAAGCAACTTTGAAGTGAAGGGACTTGGGGTAAAATAAAATCTGCATGTGGGTCAAGTTAGGCAAACCTTGCCAAGGTTGTTTTATAAATGGGTGACCATCCCTTTCTTATAAAATCTTTTTCATAAATGATGATGTTGTGGTTCATAAATGTTTGACAGTAGTCTTAAGTAGCTAGTACTCCAAAAGTTTGATACCAATGTGGCCATAGATCAGGTAAGCTATGTTAAATACCTGGTTTTCAGTTGCATCTGTACTGGTATTATATTAGTTAAGTCAAAAAGTCAGGCAGATATACTTACATGTCTGAAATTTAAAATATTGATGGATTTTGTCACAATATAGGATTTATATATAAATTTCTGCATCATAACAGTAATCATAAGGAATTATTACAGATTTTCAATTGATCAATTCAAATACATTTAAATTACATAAATATGTGGTTTTTGATAACATTCATGTTGATTGTAAAATGTAATTTTGTTATGATGATTAAATTATGTAGTAGCTGGCCGTTTTGAATTTCGAAAATTATCCCAAAGGAATATACTCCCGGGATAAAAAGTATTCTATGTGTTATTACAGACTTTAATTGGCCTCTGTTCCAAATTTCATCAAGATTCATTTAGTAGTTTTGCATAAAAGAGTAACAAATATCCGTACATACAAACTCACTTTTATAATATTAGTAATCATTATTCATGCAAATTATTTGTATGCCTTTATTTTATTAGCGGCCTCATCTAGTTTTTATAACGGCTAAAAAAGATTGACGTTTAAAAGTGTTTTTTACAACCTACTTAATTCTAAAACCTATAAAAATCATTTATCATTTATTATTTTCAGAATCAAAATGACGTCAGGACCATACAACTATTCCTACATATTTAAATATATTATAATTGGAGATATGGGAGTTGGCAAATCATGTCTATTGCATCAGTTTACGGACAAGAAATGTTAGTATATTCATGTATTACCTTACTTTTCATACCATAATTTTTCTAGATCATTAATGCAAATTAAACAAAAATGTTATAAAAAAAGTTAGCTTACCTTTTTACAGAACTGCCTATAAGGAAGTACCTGTAGTTTGTAACCTCTGTTGGTCATGTGATTGGTAGTGCCACTGTTTTGGGGTACAACTCCAAGGTCAGGCAGTCTTATGGAGCTTTTCCATTGGAAATTTCTGAAAACACTGCTGCAAAATTGTGTTTATGCACACACAAGTGCAATACATTTCCAGCTCAGATGTCCAGTGTCTGAGACTCTGATGATGTTGATCATTGAAGCTGCCCGCAGCCCATGGTTTCAGTTGGGGGAAGGAGGATATTGGAGGAGCTGGTGCACTTGGCCCCCAAGTGGATTATGAGCTAGATTACTTTCAGGGAGTTAAATCTTTAGCTTTACATAGCAATGTAATTTGGAGCTGATACTCTCTGGGAGGTGAATATCCAACAGCAAATGTTGTTTGCAAGATAGCCTAACAAGAGCCTCCACAGGTATTATTTGAGGGTCTCATTGCCGATTATTCCTCTGGCCATAATAGGTATTGGAACAGTGTCTACTGGTATTGTATTCACATTCCACCTATTGAAAACCTCTTGAGCCAGGTCAAGATACTCAATTTGCTTCTTTAACGAGGTTTGTGTCACTAAATCTATACTTAAAGTATAGACTGTGATTTTGCATACTTCATATATGTGGGAGTGGAAGGTAATGTACGAATAACTCAAACAAAGTCAGGATGGGTTGCTAGTCAATAATAATTGATTCTGAAATAGATAATGCTGGCCTATAATAGAAAGATAGTAGGATAGGTTGAGACCCCACTTCATGAATATCTGATTATGCTTCTATAAAAGACATCCAAGGCAGTTTTATAACGTATTTTTAATTAATAAGTAACGTATTTTTAATTAATATTTACGAAATAATACAATTATTGTGAATAAAAAAAAGTAAAGACGAGGCATTTCGCATCGCCACCGATTTGTTAACAGGCTGCTCATTAAAGATACTCTTATTCCTAAGGAAATAAGAAATTTTGTTTTCTTTTACTTTAAAACAGTAACTCGTTGTTTTCAGTCATGGCTGATTGTCCACACACAATTGGTGTCGAATTCGGAACTCGCATCATCGAAGTTGCGGGGCAAAAAATCAAACTGCAAATATGGGACACAGCAGGACAAGAGAGATTCAGAGCCGTTACTCGGTCTTACTATAGAGGTGCTGCAGGAGCTCTTATGGTATATGATATAACTAGAAGGTGATTATTCCAACATTTTAATTTCTCATTTTTTATACAGAAGTAATATTTTGGAAATGACTTAACTATCCAAATCCCTTGACTTTCAATCATAGAAATCTTTATAATAAGGCAATAGAACTGGTATCTACTATATTTATACTGGGACGCGTGTTGCCGGTTCGCAGCTACCACTACATGAACAAACAATAGATACACACTAACGCCTACACTTGCATTTTGCATTGCTGCAACAAAATTAAACTTTTTGTGATAACATTACGCAACATTTTCTAAAAACGCATAATCTCACGTGTTCGAAAAGCAGAAAATTATATCGCGCGCTCACTCTCACTTAGGAATAGGGCAGTTCAAAGCATCACGAGTTCATATCGATAATTAACATTTAGTTTATTATATGTATAGTTATACAATCTAAAAAAAAAAAAAACAAATCTTAAAGGCTCTCCAATACTTCACCTTACGGGGAAAAAGAAACTGACCAAATAAAATAGAGCAATACGAAGAAAATACTTTATTGTATAACAAAATAAATTGTTACACAACTGTTTTACGTAAATTCTATGGTTGTGATGGCGGTCTTATCGCTTATAGCGATATCTTCCAGACAATCTTAGGATGCACTGTGTACGAACTTGGAATAAAAGGGGTGGTTAGTTAGTGTAGTGGTGAATTACAAATACTTAGTAAACTAAACTAATTTTGAAATAATACAATTGAAGTTATTTAGGTTCGATATAAATAACAATACATGAATATAATATAATACATACTATAAATAAATAATTATATATGTATAATAATATTTACCCATATTATAATATATCGGGGGGCACGGCAGTGCCCAGTGCCAAGTCGAGCGCAAAGCAAACACTGCCGTACCATCCTTTACTGGAACCATTTCGCCGCATTTTCAGGCCCCTATTTGAGAACCTCTGGATAAGACCAGAAAGCAGAAATTTTCGTCATCGTTTCGAAGAGGTTGGCCTCTTCCAATGTAGCAGAAATGCTAAAAGGATGAGATTAGTTCGATCACAGGTATCTGAGGAAGGTCGTGAGGCAAGACTCTGTGCAACTCGGGAACATCAGGCTATGTTTCGTGCTGCAGAAACTTCGACTCAGCGAAAATCTCGACTGAGTTCAAATCGTTCTCGAATGATGACAACTCAAAATTGGGAAAACGGGGAACAACGAAAGGGCACGTTTATCTGTCGATCGCGAAGCTCACGCGCTTTCGCGTGAGTCAGACTTTTGCTGACAGGGAAACCCGCCTGAGCTCCCAGAGAGTACGGACCAATTCTCGATCCCAGGAGATACAGGACGAACGGGAAATACGTCTCACTGCCGATCGTGAAGTGGTATAATAATATGTATATGTTATGGACCAAGTGAGAAATTGGGCATTATACATAATGCCCGGTCATTATGAAAAAATGCCCAATATAAGATTTGATAAGTATTATTCAAATAATCAAATTGACCGGGCATTATAGATATTGTCCATCACCTTTTGGACAGAGTAATACAATTTAATTACTATTTTTTAACGTTATTGTCATTTAACTTAAAATAAACTAAATATTAAACCATTTAAATAATCAGACTCATTATTTGGATCAATTATCAAGGACTTCTATATTAAGATTCCACTAGTTTTTGCATTTATAACTTAAGGAAAGTCATATTAAAAATATAACATAAACATTTGAAAAAAAAAACAAAAATTTCACAGCATGTGAATGTGTGTGTGTGTTGTTTTATAGAAATGACTTCACTATCACTACATAGTATAAAACAAAGTCTCTATCCGCCGTCTGTCCCTATGTATGCTTAGATCCTTAAAACTACGCAACGGATTTTGATGCGGTTTTTTTTTAATAGATAGACTGATTCTTAAGGAAGGTTTATATTAACCTTCCTTAAGAATCAGTCTATGTATAATACATGCATATTATAGTAGAGGAAATATTAGTATCTACCAGTGGCGAAGGGTGATATGTTGAGAGAGGTAAGCCGAAGCAAAAAAAAAACTTGAGGTGTAAAGGGACACCCGGACAGAACGAAGTTCTTGTCTTGAAAATCATACCGATCCAAACCACAACCTCAATAACAGCTACTTAACCCCACCCATCCAAATCGCGACCTCACCAATAGTTGCTTAACACGCCCATCCAAGTCGTAACCTCATTCACAGCTGCTTAACCCCTCCGATCCAAATCACAACCTCAATAACAGCTACTTAACCCCACCCATCCAAATCGCGACCTCACCAATAGTTGCTTAACACGCCCATCCAAGTCGTAACCTCATTCACAGCTGCTTAACCCCTCCGATCCAAATCACAACCTCAATAACAGCTACTTAATCCCACCCATCCAAATCGCGACCTCACCAATAGTTGCTTAACACGCCCATCCAAGTCGTAACCTCATTCACAGCTGCCTAACCCCTCCGATCCAAATCACAACCTCAATAACAGCTACTTAACCCCACCCATCCAAATCGCGACCTCACCAATAGTTGCTTAACACGCCCATCCAAGTCGTAACCTCATTCACAGCTGCTTAACCCCTCCGATCCAAATCACAACCTCAATAACAGCTACTTAACCGCACCCATCCAAATCGCGACCTCACCAATAGTTGCTTAACCCCTTCCATCCAACTCGTGACACAAAGTGTCGTTACAACTTCGTTCCAAAAAAAAAACATTATTTGTTTACTTCCATCTCGCTCACGCGCACGCATTTTGTATACTGTCTCTTAGCATAACTCGGCGGATACCGGCTTACCTTGCGGCCTGGAATCGCGCTGATCATTGTGACGTCATGACGACTATTTTGCCTTATAAATTGAACTGTCAATAAGCCGGTAGCGCCTGCGAGTTAAATAATGTTGTTGAAGAGCAAATTTTGTTGGAATTGAATATCCATCTGTGTATGCGTTTTGTGATGTTTCTCTACTTTTAACAGTACTGATTGTGCGATTTTTCAATTACGATAGAGTAGTAATTGTGTTCTGACTTCACTTCTGAAGGGAAGCCGGCGGGAATCGGCTTATGACCACGCTTCGCCACTGGTATCTACATTGCACCCGTGTGAAGCCGGGGCGGGTCGCTAGTATTATTATAAAACAAAATAAACTAAATTTAAGGCATTTTTAACATTTGGCATAATTAGCATATTCTCTCAATAAAAGTCAAATGAAAATCTAGGTAAAATGGAACATAAAATTGAAAACAATAATTATACAATACGTAGTAAGTAACAGATTTATTTATTAGAACAACTGCCACTGTGATGCATTTTGAGGTAAGTACACAACTTTTTGGCTTTGCGACAACTATATTTATCAAGACTTGCAACTACTTTTACAACCACATCTACTATAACCTTGCCCTCCGCATTTAGTGGACATTCTACAACACTCTCTCAGCGAAATCTCTGTCTCTGGAACATCTTCAGGCGAAATAAATCTTTCCTTGCAGACAGTAAATTGGTTTCTTGAATATAGTTGATTTAAAACACCTTGTTTTGTTCCGCCGCACGAGCCGCACGCTGAATGGCTTTATTATCAAATTGCCCAATTATCATATAATAATAATCATCTTAATCATCACTTAGCCCGATAGAGCTAGACATTATTCATAATGCCCGTATATTATGTATAATGCCCGTCAATTACTGGTCCATAACATATATATATATATATACTTAATTACCTATGTGGCTTAAAAAAGTATTTGATAAATACTGAACACGTCAATGATACAAGGATACTCAACGCAGTCTGTTTTCTAACTTAACCACGTCCATAACAATAATAAGCCTA
Source organism: Hecatera dysodea (assembly GCA_905332915.2). NCBI lineage: Eukaryota > Metazoa > Arthropoda > Insecta > Lepidoptera > Noctuidae > Hecatera > Hecatera dysodea. Next base: position 10,636,969 of record HG995292.1, read on the forward strand.
AAAATAATAGGAGTTCTATTAATTTTCTGAATGAAACAGTAGTTTAAAGGTGCTCCCTCACCGGGAGTGTTGAGGAACAATGTCCACACATTACTTTTATTTATCTGTGGTTTTTTTGTGCAAACTTATATAGTCTATGGAAGATGACTTGCGCTCTCTGTCTGTGGAAGTAAGAAGAAAATGACTGTAAAACGTTTAAGTAAAATTAATAAACTAATAAATGGTAAAGAGTGTTTTAATTAACAAAATCAGCAAATAAACAACAGGGAGCATTCGCGTGTAATGTGACGTTACAGATTTGAGCTTTGCTCGGTTCTCCTCCTTCACTGATGTAATATCAGTGAAGGAGGAGAACCGAGCATTACAATGCGCACCTTGTAATGATACAAAACGGGCATACATCCGTGAAGGAGAAGAACCGAGCATTACAATGCGCACCTTGTAATGATACAATGTGTAATATCTTGATACAACTTGTAACATCAATGCGCTCCACTTCCCCCAGTCCCCCGCCCGCCCGTTCAGTAGCCTACGTGACAGTGAAGTGCCCGCACAATGTCATATAATGTTTTAGACGCTTCGGTTGATTCTTTCTAAAATATCCACACCACCTGTATTTTGCCGGTTTTGAAATAATACATGACACCAATATCGTTTCTTCTGTGTTTTTTTTTACGTAAATAACAATGTCGAAAACGACCGCTTCGTCTGACATCACCTTAACGCACCGAGTTTCTAGCGCTAATCGATTTTAGGTATTCTATGCGCTCCGTGTATGTGTGCGTGAGGCACACCGGCAAGAGAGCAGCGCCGACCGCGCGCCGCGCGTATAATAACTTATCGGCTATATAAGTAGGGTAAAAATCCCAGTAGTCGACCTTTTATTTTCAATTTCAAATTATTTATTCATCAAAGTAGCTTCAGTAAAAACTACTTTCGTTAGTACGTAAGGTTCGACTTTTAATTCCATTCAGTAACTTGACCTATTTTATAAATTAGCAACAAAAGTTACACAAAAATAATCACAATAACATCTTACAGCATGATTCAGTATTAAAGCGCGACGGCGCGATGGCTTATTATTGTATTCATGTATAAGTTTGGTGTTTCTATACCGATTTCTATGATTCTTTTATTATTGAATAGGTAATAATGTTAACTTTTTTAATTAGGGATGAGTGAGAGTTAATAAACGTAAGAGTAAACAAATATAATCAGAAAGCTCCGAACTGCTAAGCTATCGGGAGTTACACGTGTTATTGTGAGTCAACCATAAAAGATAGGCATATGCTGTTGTGGGATATTTTTTAGATAATTTTATGTAGAATATTTCCGTCATACATGATTTCTATGTAACTTTAACCATTAAGGCTACACACGCGACGGAAGCTTAAAAAATGGAGTAATTTCTCCCGTTTTCCCAACATTTCCCTTCACTGCTCTGCTCCTATTGATTGTAGCGTGATGAAAAGTATACTATAACCTGCCCAGGAGTATGAAGAATAATTGCACCAAGTTTCGTTAAAATCGGTCGAGTAGTTTTTGTTTCTATAAAGAACATACAGACAGACAGACAGACAAAAATTTTACTGATTGCATTTTTGGCACCAGTATCGATCACTAATCACCCCCTGATAGTTATTTTGAAAATATATTCCCTGTACAGAATTGACCTCTCTACAGATTTATTATAAGTATAGATTATGAAACCACCTTTACGCAAAAGATGCGTAACTATAGGGTTACATTTGTGTAACGGTAACAGAAAATCTGTTGTGTTACTTTTGTGATATTATATTTGACAATTTTGGTGGCCTTTCTTCAATTCATTTCTTCATGCAAGCGTTTATTTAGCATTGGTTTTTCGCCAACCCCTTCTCTGTCTTGATTTCTTTACTTTGTTCCCCATTTCAAATACGCTACAATTCATTTTCATACAATTTTCTTCGTTACGTTATTAAATCCGCGCGTGAGCGCAAGCGACACAAGCTCCCCGTCCGATGGCCGACGGCGGACTAAAGCGGACAGGAGGGCGGCGCGGCGGCTCTGCTTATAATGGGCAAAATTCAAATGAAGACGATACAGTGCGTTGAAAACTCACGTGACGTCACTACGTTGCTACAATTTTTACCAGCGACGTGACGTCACGTGAGTTTTCAACGCACTGTATCGTCTTCATTTTTTGTTTACGTGAAAAAAGAAAAAATACGTGTCCAATATTTTTTGTAAATCTATCAGACGGACTAATTAGATTTTTACAGTAAAATACCCTATTGTTGATAACATCGGTTTTTAAGCTATTTAGTTATGAAGTAAACACGTATAGTGAAAATACATCTCATATTTAATTTTGTTTAATGAAAAATCATATTATATTCCCATTTTGGTAAAACTAGTGTGGCGGCTTAGTAATCGCGATATGCTGAGTTGCATTCTTGACGAAATATGAAGGACCGAGCGGTCGGCTCGCCAGTCGCCTACGTACCACCGCCCTGCCTCAACGCATACCTAGTACGTAGTTAGTTATAACGAAGTATTGTGGAACCCAAATAAAAGACATTTATTTCCTTGGAGTCCGACTCTTTAATTATCTCACCTGTACACAGAACACGATAATTTAGTATGTTTACTTTAATACCTAGTGTAGGTATTAAAGTAAAGATACTAAATTATCGACACAAAATAGTAGTGGCAATATTGTTTATATAACTGCTAAAAGTAGCAATTAAATTATAGTAGACATGAACAAGGTTATGTATTTAATGGTCATTAAATTGAAGAAAAAAATAGTTTTCTGTGATAATAGTAGTAGTGGTGATGAAAATATTTGATTTGAATATATTTATTAAAAACGACATTATTTTAAAAATTAAGTACTTACAAATGAAATGTTATTCCTATACTTTTAAAGTTTCAAATTTTGGAAGAGTTTCCGCAGTTGGATATCCAGAAAAATATCATGTATACCTCTCCGCGTTCCAAACATCACAACCGCAACAAACGCTCCACGCGCACTTTGTGTTTTACAATACACATACGCGGCGACAAGGTAATGCTTCTTTACGACTTCTATATATCCTTATTATCAAGATTTCTGTGTTTTCAATCAACTGACGGAAACAGAAGATCCGAATTTCACCCTGCAAAATGATGTAATTCAATTTTTTTTTATAAACGGTCACCAAGAAAAATCAAATGCACAACACCTGGAGGCCGTAAAAAAAGAAATCCAGCAGGCAGCCAACACCAGTGATAATTGTATTATGTTTGCGAGATTAATACTCATAATACCAAGCCCCCGTCATCCACCTCATGTTAAGTTTATTTAAACTGTGCAGACTCACCGCAGTGTTCAACTAAACACATCAAAAGTATCTAGGGATCAACATATATTTTTGCAATAACTTTCCTCCTGATTGATATTAATTAAAATTTTCTTTAAGGATTCATCAAATAAAGTGTTTTCGTTTGTCACAGTAACGATAAACCAAGTCACCTTTGCATTAATAAAGAAATTTGCCATTTTCCTAATAAAGGGATTTTTGACATTTGAACCACTAACATTAAAGTTCGAAAAAAAGACTGAAATAACAGTTTTCTTTAAAATTTTATTGGGTAACTTAAACAATTAATAATCCGTGTTTCTACCGCGAACACTAACAACACAAGAACATCGGTTTGGCATACTCAAAATGAGTTCATCCAAATCACGCTGTGGAATGGCCGCCCATGTTCGTTGCAACAACAAAAAAAGGTCTTCTTGCGACTGGATACCCTCCATATTCGGCAGAGCTCTTCTCTGTAGCATATCCCATGCATGCTCAATCGGGTTCAAGTCTGGCGACTGAGCAGGCCAGGGCAGGACATTGATGTTAGCTGCGGCGAGAGTCTGTCTTACAACTCTTGCGGTGTGCGGTCGTGCATTATCATGCATTAACTGAAATAAGGGACCGATTTGCACTTGTAGAGGAACGATGACGTCTGATACAATCGTCTCAGCATAAATTTGAGCGTTGAGGTTGCCTCTGATCCAAATCAACTCAGTTCTTCCGCCGATCCAAATACCCGCCCATACTATGATGGTTCCACCACTATAAGGATGGACTTCCTGGCAGGATTTTAATCGCTGTTGGCGTCCAGGGGTTCTCCAGTGTCGTATACGTCTTGTATCCGGTCTCATACCAAAACGAGACTCATCAGAAAAGCACACGAAACGCCATTGTTCTTCTGCCCAATTTCTGTGTTCAAGAGCCCATTGATATCGAATCCTACGATTGTGCATTGCTATAGGTGGTACCCGTAGCGGTCTTCGGGAATGAAGGTTCACTTCATGCAAGCGGTTTCTGACTGTTTGGTCGCTAATTAAGTTCCCTGAAGAGTGATGAAGCCTCACGGCTAACATCATGGCGGTTATTGTTGGAGCTCTTCGAGTTAAGATTTGAATGTATCGGTCTTGTCTCCGTGTGGTGCAGCGATACCGTCCTCCATGGCGCTCAGCCAAGGTAAGCGAAGAGCTCTGCCGAATATGGAGGGTATCCAGTCGCAAGAAGACCTTTTTTTGTTGTTGCAACGAACATGGGCGGCCATTCCACAGCGTGATTTGGATGAACTCATTTTGAGTATGCCAAACCGATGTTCTTGTGTTGTTAGTGTTCGCGGTAGAAACACGGATTATTAATTGTTTAAGTTACCCAATAAAATTTTAAAGAAAACTGTTATTTCAGTCTTTTTTTCGAACTTTAATGTTAGTGGTTCAAATGTCAAAAATCCCTTTATTAGGAAAATGGCAAATTTCTTTATTAATGCAAAGGTGACTTGGTTTATCGTTACTGTGACAAACGAAAACACTTTATTTGATGAATCCTTAAAGAAAATTTTAATTAATATCAATCAGGAGAAAAGTTATTGCAAAAATATATGTTGATCCCTAGATACTTTTGATGTGTTTATTTCTATTAGTTTAATATTTCAAATTTTGGCCACAAAAAAGAGTGGGAGACGAAATAATAAACGCATTAGCTACTTTTTTAAATCACATATCACACTAGTCAACTAATGTTGAATTTTCCGCCAGATTCCATTACCTACATAATTTTTGGCGCTCAGTTATGAAAAAAAAAAAGCGCTATAGACCCTAGAATAGGGTAGTTGACTAAAAAAATCTAATTAGTCCGTCAGGTAGATTTCCAAAAAATATTGGACACGTATTTTTTCTTTTTTCACGTAAACAAAAAATGAAGACGATACAGTGCGTTGAAAACACGTGTGACGTCACTACAATTTTTACCGAGCCGTGACGTCACAAGCCCCCACTCCTGATCTTTGATGCTTTGTATCTTCGTCAGTTTTTATAGATTTGATAAAGGAAAAAATACGTGTCCAATATTTTTCTATAATCTAACTGACGGACTAAACATAATCATATATTTTTTACTCAGGAAACATCCCTATTGCACTAGACCTAGTCTAGCGCCAAATGCGCTAAAATGACAACACTGACTCTGTGTCTTTACAATAAATAAAATAACACATAGTGCATTGTCTGTAGCCCATGGGTATTCTATAAATAACCGAATTATACAGATTGTTGGTAATGTAAAAAATAAAGTAATTTTACAGCTTGATAAAATGCTGTCGAAAAAATTGGTTACGTAACAGCTGAAAGCATCTACTAACGACTCGACTAAACAAAGAGAGGATTGGCATTTGGCCGGGGAGCGCTGATATGAATTTGGGCATCCGTCAACCTCTATTAATCTGTAAACCAAATAGTGCTCAAACAACTAAATAGTACCCCATAGAAGTGTCACCGGGCCATTACCTATATTTTTAGAAGTGTCACCGGGCCATTACCTATATTTTGCCCAGAGTTGTTGTGTTGTGCCGACCCTAAAAACTAACATGGCATAGTTCAGGAAGATTTGTAGCTTTTTACAGTCAATTTTTACTATCGTACCTTTAAATAAATATGTTATGTTTTAATGTTTCAGATCTACTTACAATCATCTAAGTAGCTGGCTTACAGATACACGTAACTTGACTAACCCCAGCACTGTGATATTTTTAATTGGCAACAAATCAGATTTAGATGGCCAGAGGGATGTCACATATGAAGAAGCAAAACAATTTGCTGATGAAAACGGACTCATGTTTGTTGAAGCTAGTGCCAAGACGTAAGTTATTACTATATTGTTTGTAAAGCTGATCGCGTTTAAGAAAACTTAGTTCCACTTGAATGTCAATATTGATCTCGATTTTCGTCCAACGTATTTCACCAGCCATATTTTGATTGCGTTCACGAGAACCAAGTCTCTATAGCATATAATGTAAATGTTATCCATAGATATAATAAATAAGAAGATAATTATGCCCCGTAGCCGAAAATGTCTAGGAAGGTCCTAGACATTTTCGGCTTCGGGGCATACGGGTGTCTCCTGCTTTGCCTTGCCCTACCTAGGGAATGCGAAACCGTTCTGTTTTAAAATCCGGATTTTTAAGAACGGATTTTTGGTCCAATCCGGATTGTCCGGATTTTACGGATTTTTCAAGAAGATAAACAAATCGACCCATTTTAGTTTATTGCTATGATGTTTCTTATATTTGTATGGGTGAATATTTTTTTTTTGTTATTTGGAATTATTCAGAGAATCATTACTTATGTGATAATCAGTCATTTTTTGCCGTCTGATAATAGGTATTTCATTACAATGTTGCTACTCGTCGTGGCAGTATTAGAAGGCCGAATTATAGCATGTGACTGCCTCTAACCTTAAAAATCCCTTGATAATATTTAGACTTTGCTTCCAACCCATTTGAGGATCTTAAGAAATGAACTCATACACTACATAAATCGACAGATTTTATGGACTATTCTTTGAAATCCATAGTGAGTTTATACTGAAACAAATCAACATCTTTAGGAATATTTTTAAGCAGTGCAAAAAAATATTTTGTTGGTTCCATATCAGTAATATTAGTCTGTCAAGAAAGTATCGCTAAAAGACCAATAATACGCAAAATGTTAGTTATTCATCCCACATTATTTTATCACCTTCGAAATATGCTCCTTCAGAAACGATACACTTACGCTAACGAATAATCCAGTCATCAATACATTTTTTAAACGCTTTTTCCGGAATTGAATTCAGTTCTCGCCGCGAATTCTCGTTTGTCTTCTACCGAAGAAAAACGGGTGCCATGAAGTGTTAATTTGAGTTTAGGAAAAAGGCAGACGTCGGCTGGAAAGATATCTGGAGAATAAGGTAGTTGCTCGATGGTATTTGTTGAGTTTTGAATGATAGCCTTGTGCGAAGGCGCATTGTCGTAGTGCAAAATCCAATAATTTTCTCTCCACATATCTGGCCTTTTTCGCCTAATTTGCTCTCCATAACGCAAATAATACGCTTTATTTATCGTTTGATCTTCCGGGAAGAACTCCCGAGTGCACAACATAGCGATAGTCAAAGAAAAGTCACCATGACTTTGACTTTTGATCAACTTAGGCGTGGTTTTTCCGGCTTTGCCCAGTTGGAAGGCACCCCTCAAAAGCTTGTTGAATAGTTTGCATGTCAAATTCATAAACCCACGTCTCGGTACCAGCAACATTGCGTTTCATGAAGTTTGGGTCGGAATTGACTTGTTCTAGCATGTCCTTAGCGACTTTTGTGGGATTGAGTTTTTTGAGAAAATGTAGGTCTTTTGGGACTAGCCTTGCGGCAAAATATTTCATACCCAAGTGATTATTTTTTTGAAATGGTACGGATCGACTCGTGAGACACAGAAAGTTTGGCGGCTATCTCTCTCAAACTTGAATCAGGATTTTCAGTCACTATTTCCTTCACTTTTTGTAAGTGAATAATTGTACTTAGTCTTAACATACACCATAGAATTAAAGAACAATAAATATAGCTAGATCTTTTATCTACTTACGTACAAAATCACCGTCTACAACAGTCGCTCGCGAGTTGCGACATTCACAGAACAAAGATGTATCTCTCGGAATAAAGATGAATCTAACGGAATGATCAGGCATGCACTTGCTCCAACTACCACCCACGCCCCTCTCGCGCCCCCAGAGGCGACACAAATATTTCACGATAATTGAGAATTACAATTTCTCATTATTCAGAAAATCCGGATTATATTGTCGAATCCGGATTTGGAGGTCGACACGCAGTCGCGCAGACACCTGCATTTCTTAAATTGGACTGTACTATACAATCAATTATAAACCTTATCCTACTAAGCACAGCGTGTGGTTCTCTATTGTGTCACTTAACTTTTTTATCCATAATTTAAAGAGCCATAACTTTTTTTGTCCTAATCATCGTATGTCCGAATGATAACTTACCCGAACTTAATATCACCTAATATCTCATGCCATAAAATTGAAATCCCTAAATATAAAATGTCCTGAATCCGTTTATCATAAATATTACAATCAATAAAAAATAATATACAAAATATATAAAACAGTTTTCAATAAAAGTTATAAGTCCTAAATTCAAATAACATAATGTTTATTTATAATAATAATATTCTTAGAACGTATAACAAAGCAATTGCTATGAGCTTCTCTCATTTGTTATAATTAAAAATATCTGATGATGCATTATAATTTTTTATTATACGTAAATAAATATATTATACATGTACTCAATAAAGCAGTTGATTGTGAACATGTGGTTTTTGTAAGCAAGCAAGCATGCAGCATGCAAGCAAGCATACAGCATGCAAGCAACCACGCAGCAAGCAAGCATACAGCATGCAAGCAAGCACGCAGCATGCAAACAAGCACGCAGCATGCAAGCAAGCACGCAGCATACAAGCAAGCATGCAGCATGCAAGCAAGCATGCAGCATGCAAGCAAGCACGCAGCATGCAAGCAAGCATGCAACATGCAGCAGGCATGGTTTCTGTCACGGCTCCGGCGCTGCGGGGCTCCGGCCGGCGGTCCCACGCGAGTTTATCGTTGCAGATGGGTTTAACGCTCTCCACCGCAGCTTCGAGCGGCGAGCGTTACAACCACCTGCTCCTCACCTCGCGGGCCGCCTCGCCCCTCCGCGCCTACGCGATTTTAAATTACACTCTAGGGGTAGGGCAGACAAGACTGCGTGGAGTCGGATTTACAGCGATTCGTTTCTGTCACTTAAACCTATTTTTAGCAAATGTTTTAGGTCTAAAATATTTATTATAAATGAACATTCGGAATAATACACATTATTCAACACAATACTTAGGACATATGAATTAAGGGCATGTAAAATTAGGAGATTCAATTATTATAGTACTCGATATTATGACAGAATACTTTTAGAACTAAAGATAATTATGCTGAACAAAATTTCGGGGTTTTGAACATTATGGTTACTGCAATTTATAGCAAACGTGTTATGGATAATGATTTTCGGACAAACAATTTTATGAGAAGAAAGGGAGTACCACAGCGTGTATTATCCGTACACCGTACAACTTACTCACACAAAAACAACGATCGCTATCGTTGTGCTATGCAAAAGCAATTTATTTTACATATACGCTAGTGATTGACTGAATCAGAAAGCTATCGATTCTTGCATTTATTTCACACATTTTTAGCAAATGTTACTCATATATTAGTTTAACCATGCCGATAAACATAAAGCATTCGAAGCTTTATCGGAAGTAAAATAGTATTACCATAAAAAAGTAAGGAAGTAGCACGAAGATAATATACGATAATTCAAATCCAAAAACACTTCACCGATTATTTAGAATTTAATCAACTTTACAAAAGTTGGTTACGCTTTTGCATAATATTTCATTCGTCAATCGATATTGTTGTCGCACACATACATCACTAACTCAGGACGATAACATACATCAGTACCTAGCGATAAATATTGCACGTCAGCCTTTGGAAAGGGACAATCGCCTAATTTCAGCTTTGTAGAGCGTTATCTCTGTCGCACGAAATACAAACAGTCCGGTATCTATTAGGAGCTGTTAAAACAATTATAATTTGCTTCTTTTGATAATTCTTTTTATTATTTGTATAAAATACACCAATTTTTCTATGGCTTGGTGGGGTTAAAAAAAATAAAAACTTGAATTATGTTTACGTATTTAATTATTTTGGAAAATTACAGCTGTAGTGAACGTAATAAACACCATTATACCTATTCTTAAAATGAGACATTGTAATAAAAATAATAATAACCAGCTGTCAAGGTTTCGGCCCAACGACTGTCGGATCAGGTGCGGGTCATCCAGCGTAACAATATGTTGGATGACGCCGTGCTTGATAGACTACGACTAGAATCACGGAGTAGCTGTGTCTCAACTGCTTCACTACCGGTCACGGCGCAACAACAAACTAGTGTTTTACCAGGACCCGACCACGATGGTGAAGAAGATAAAGACCGGGGCTACATGCGTGGATACCCAGTGCAATGTACGATTGAGGAGAGCTTTAGAAGATGCGTTCCGAGAATACCGCCCCACGCCGCCTGAGCTTAGACCTCCCGGCTGCCCCGTTTGCCCATGCACAACAAAAATAGGGCGCTGGTGTGTGCTCTAGATTCGCAGCTATCAATTTATTTCGATAGCAGTGAAAACCTTACCGATACCCACTCGATCCTGTACTGCGGGGCTGCAGCGGCATGTCGTGTAGCCCATATCAAACTTCCAAATAGTGAAAGAGTTTCACGACCAGCTATACCAGCTTGGCAATGCAGGATCGAGCGTCGTATCGTTTAGGCTAGAGTGCTCATCGGCAAGCTTATCTGCTTCAGGGAGGGCAACACTTGCCGTAGAGTGATGTGCTTTGTGAGGCGGGCGTTTTCGGCACTGATATTAGTCCTCGAGATTATCTGAACCGCGTCACAGAGCGTATCAACTTCCTGAAGCAGAAAGTCTATGCATGGGCAAACCGTATTCATCGGCAAAAGCGGCGTGTGGAGCGATACTCAGAATCTCACATTCCAAAGCAATGAGAGGTGGGTTTATAGGGCTTGGGAGCGACCAGAGCAAGGTGTGACTGATACGCGCCTACCGGATGATGAAGCCAGGCTTTCATTCTGGCGTAACATCTAGTCGGTGCTTGTCAGTCATACCGAGGGTGATTGGACCCGGGAGGTCGAGCGCGCGTGCGATCAGATACCAGAAATGGGGGCAATTAACATCAGCCCCCAAGATGTAGCTCGTGCAGTCCGTCTGTTACCTAATTGGAAATCTCCAGGGCCGGACGGGCTGCACAACTTTTGATGTCGTTTGGCATCCCAGTTCCAGTCTGCCTTAGAGTCAGGATCGCTACCCCAGTACTAAACTACAGGAATAACCCACCTGCTCCATAAATCAGGTAGTACTGCGGAACCCAAAAATTATAGACCGATCACGTGTTTACCGACGGTCTATAAAGTTCTTACATCCATTCTGAGAGCTAAGATTAACAACCATATTGATAGTAATTCAATAATGTCTGCTTCTCAGAATGGATATAAGAACTTTATAGACCTGCTCCTCATCGAAGTTGCCATTAGCCAACGGGTTCATTGTTTCCGAAGGGATCTGTCGACATGTTGGATAGATTATAAGAAGGCCTATGACTCAGTGCCACATACATGGCTCATGAGGGTGCTGGAGCTGTATAAAGTTGATGCAGTTCTACGCACCTTCCTGATGTCGTGTATAGGGCAGTGGAGGACGGTCCTTCACTATCCAGGATGTCGACAGACCTAGGCGAACAGTGAACCGATAAGGATCGAGCGCGGCATATTTCAGGGCGACAGTCTGAGTCCACTGTGTTTTGTCTGGCCCTCAACCCTCTTATTACACTTCTGGAGGGTTCGGGCCAAGGCTAACGGTTGAGAGGAGGGCAAATTGTTGAGGACTCTTTGCCCCCAACAATTTGCAACTGATGAAGGTAACAGAAACTTTCAGTAGCGCCATCAGGATGGAATTTGGTGTGGACAAATGTGCAATCATGCTTGTGAAGCGAGGTGAGATTATGGAATCCGTGGGAACCCAACTCTCGGATTCCATACACCTTAGATCCCTTTGCTCAACTGAAACTTACAAGTATTTGGGTATGTCGGAAGCGTTGGGCATCAATGCTACTGGCGTGAAACAATCGTTGAGGGAGCGCTTCTTTGGCCGCCTGAACAAAGTACTAAATAGTCTTTTATCAGGTGGAAAAAAGGTGCGCGCCTTCAACGGTTGGGTCATGCCGGTATTGATGTACTCTTTCGGCATACTCAAATGGACTCAGACAGAACTGGACGCCCTGGATAGGAAGGTCCGTTCACTGCTGACCGCAAATCGGATGCATCACCCACGAACATCGGTGATGAGGCTGTATATCCCGCGGAAGTGCGGGGGTCGTAGCTTCTTAAATGCTAAGACCCTGCTAGAATTGACTCACCTCAAAGTTCGATTCGTCAGATCACACCACATTAGCCCAATAATCCTCTGTGAAATGTTGGTGCTGTAGAGCCCATTCTAGGCGCTTCTTTTTATTAGTTTCTGACAGCCAAGGCTTCTCCCTGGCTTTGCACTCTTTTAGACTGCTTCCCCGAATCTTCTTCTGACGGTCCGCGAACTTATTGACTTCCCGGCTTGGCTTAGCTCGAATGAAGTTTTTTTTCCTATTTTTCAGTAACTCTCGGACCAATTTTCTATCTTCGCGTTCCGTAGTCACCCGTTTTCGGCCTGCTCGTGGTTTGTCCTCACGGGTACCGGACTCAGCAAACCGTTTGATGGCAGACTGTACAGCGCAACGCGAACATTTCACCAACTTGGCGATTTCTTTCTGGGATCGCCCTTGTTTGTGTAAAAGTTCAATTTTTACTCGGTTTTCAATAGTAATTTTACTTTTTTTGAGCCTTTTAGAATTAATATGATGTCAATTTGTCGCTCTACAGAAATGACAGCTTGTTTACTAGTTGAAGTCTAGAACATAACTGGTCAAATAATGACTGATAAGATTACAAGAAATCGAAATCTTTTGTTTTCGGCGACCAGGTGTTTTATGACCTCAAAAATTTTCCCGCCTCCTGTGCCAGGTAACGTTTTATGACCCTGACAATACATTAAAGATAAGTATTTATTCATTGTTCCAATAGTAAAAATGCATTGTGTATTTTTATGGGATTAGTAAAGACGAAATTTTGTGAACATTCTTGGTCATCAAAAGGATTGAAGTGTTCTTCCTTCTCGCGACTTCTTTTATCATAGACTACGAACAATGTACTTCATCCCAATTTTTGTCAAGCCATATTCTTTATAGTATTTTCATTTTAAACCATGAAATAAACACAAAAACGATATAATAAAAAACACGAAACAATGATGACACTGACAAGCTATCTGACAGCCCTTTTTTTTGGATAGGAAATCATCAATTGACCCCTCCCGCCCTGGGTGGAGCGGTAGGGAGCGTCAGACTTTTACTGACTAAAACCCACCCATGATCCTTCTTGTGCCCTTTGCGTTCCAGAGCCGCGGTGACTCTTTCGAACAAATTCCGCAACCCTAGCAGGCACTGACCCTATGGGGCCCCGTCTTCTTTGCTGACGGCTCTTTGAGGCGCACGTGGAACACGACGCGCCGTCGACTCGGGCCTGGTTGCTATCGGACGGCGAGCCACCCATAGCTCGCCATTCGCAGGCCCGCGCCTACGGTGGCCGGGAATCGCCCTGCGTGTCCCGACGCCCGGGGCGTCTTCTTCTGTTGCGGCGGCTGGGGTGTGAGGTTTCCCTCTCTCGTACGCGTTCCGCCTCCTCCTTCGCTAGTATTACTGCTTCGCAGAAGGAGGTGACCGCTTCCCATGCCTCCTCGCTCCGGACCATGGCTTGAACCAGGGCCGGACGCGAGAGGTCGCCGCCGCCGATCGCCTCGACGAGGACACGGCGGTGCTCCGCCCAAGCAGGGCAGACCTCCACCGTATGCTCCACCGTGTCCTCCGGGCGATCCACACAGTGATGACACCCGGACGCTCCCTCCAGGGCGACGCCCCTCCTCCACCAACCTCTCGGCCCGACGCCCCGCCTCCCGGGTAGAGGGAGCCAGCCCCCTCCCTGCCTCACTGCCCCTGCCCCGCCTAGCGGTGGAGATTTTACGGGCGGAGGCAAACTCGCCCTCGGAGGACGACTCTTTGTCATCCTCCCGTCTAGGCCGCTTGCGGAAGAACTTCTCCACAGCAGCCCCCCCCTCCTCTGTCTTCAGAGCCCGCCGAGCTGACCGTTGCTAGGTTAGGTGCAGAGCCAGAATCTGATCCTGAACCTCCCCGGCGCTCAGGCGAACTCCCCGCATCACAATCGAACGCCATCAGCTCCTTATAAGAAGCGGATCCGGATGACGACGATTCGGAGCCTCTTCGGCCCTTGTTGCCACTGGCAAGTGGAACACAATTGGTGCCCCCCCGCCCCCAGGATACGGTGGGGCAGACGCCCTTGCGAGCGTGGCGGATTCCCCAACGGCTGAGCCGCTGGAACCGCCCTGGGCTAATATTTTTTCCTCTTGTGTTGATTCCATATTTTCCTTTTAGAGGGTATGGTCCCTTGCTCCTCCGCCCTTTCTCCCTCACAGGGCCTCTCCTCCCACCCGCTCACTGCCTTCACAGCCACGTCTCACTTGCGACCTTCCGGCATGTGTGGCTCTACCGGGAAAGCTCACAAGATCATTGAGACGCGCAAGCCCCACCACGACGGCAACGTGGAGACACATTCGGTGGGGAGCTATCTGACAACCCTTGAACTCGATCAAGGAGCCTGATCGCCCAAAATCTGCCGATCAGAAGTTGATTTCGTTTTATCTTGAACTTCGTTCATTTTGTGTAGGTGAAATCAAAAAAGTAGTTTTCATCGCGATCAAGGCAAAATCCAGTTCAGCTTGACTTAATCGCGATCAGTATGAATTGGTGAAAATGGCCCTTAATTACTGTCTCCGAGTAGAACGGCTGTGTGTGGAATTTGAAATTAATATGAAATACTTGGGCCCGTTCGAGCCGTTATAACTCAATTTTACAAGAAAACGCATTATAGAAAATCCATTTATACCGCATTTTTGGTTAGTAGTAAATATATTCAAATTTAATTAATAGTATCACGGTACTTACTACTTCGTATTAGCAAGAAGTAAAGCAAAGGATTTTATTTTTTGTTCAATGATTATATGATGTTTCTTCTTTCTTTCTATGTTGATACACCATACCTCAAATAGTTATCGGCACGGTATTTTGTTCCAGTGGTCAAAATGTGGAGGAAGCCTTTCTTGAGACAGCTAAGAAAATATATCAGAGCATTCAAGATGGGCGCCTGGACCTGAACGCCGCGGAGTCCGGCGTGCAGCACAAGCCGGCGTCGCCGGGCCGCCCGCTGGCCGCGCCTCCGGCCGCGCGGGATAACTGCGCTTGCTAACCGATCTCGCGAACGTACAGTTAACAGAAATCATACTTAATGGTTAAGAATTATTATCCTAGTAATAAATTCAATTGTCATAAATTTTGTTTTGTTTTGACATAATTTATATTAGTGTACATTCCACGTTATATTTGTGTTTAGAATGTTATGGATGTCCCATGGGGAGTGCACGATATTACTTTTTAATAGTAACTTTCTTATGTATGTACCTACTACATAATACATCATCTGAATTGGTGTTAGATACTTAAAAAAAAGCTCATTCTCACAGTTTTAAATTATTTGTTTGTAGGCTATGTCACAATAATTATCATCGATTTAAAATTTCGATCCAGGAAACTTCCACTCATTCATCTATACTAGGACATATCAAAGTAGTTAGCGATATTCCGCGGACATGTTGGACATCGATATCATTGCGTTAAAACGAAATCGAAGTAGGTATGTTCGGTTAAGGAATATGGGGTCAATAGTTTAATTTCTAACTATTGACCCCAACTACACTGCCTACCGTGGGGTCAGCATTTAAGAAGATCTGCTAAAAATATTTAATTCGCCATCGATGTTTTGTTGCACTACTGTTACCACAATTGACCTAAAAGAGACTTAATCCTTACAAGAAACTGCATTGATTGGATAAAAATAAACAGGAGAATGTATGATTTTTGTTTACATCTGCAAATGCAGTTAGCTGTTAGTTTAAAAGGACAGTCTTGGAGCATTTTCCTGTAGCTAAAATAGTTCAGGTTCAATCATCCGCTTTCAATTTGTGACTGTTGAGGCGCTGTAAATTTTGTACAGTTGCGTTAGTCGCGAGAGTCCCACGCGCAGTTACAATTAAGTAGCAACAAGAATAAGTTTTGACTAGCGCTAATTCATAAAAGTTGTGGCGACTATGTAAACGTGCGCCCCTGATGGAACACCCTAACAGGCGCTTAGGCGTAAAATGTAATAAGTCATTTGGCAATGACTACTTGACAAATGTATTTGCTGCATACCTATTACGAATGTTGGGTCTGTCCATTTGTAAATGTATTATTATTTATGATCTATATTATACTGTTAGTATTTTTTATAAGTATATTATTGAACACTGCAGAGCAATTAGATGAATTAATTAATCACAAGGGAAAACAATTCGTTATAAGGAAAAAGAAAGTATAAATTTATTCATTCAGAAATGTAAAAGAAATAAATAATGTAAATAAAATACTACTTACTTCGCATGTTTCGGTTTTTTAAGTTAAGCTGGCTACCAGCTTAGGATAATTCGTTCATACTAAGGAACCCCCGATTTCTAACTTTGTGGAAACTAATGTATTGGTTACCACAGATACCATGAGATTTAACAGGTAAATATTTGTTAACAAAAAACATCGTAAGATGTTTTATTTATATGTGGGTGATGTTTGGGGACAGATTGTGTCAGACAGACAGAAGTGTCTATTTTAAATCTATGTTGAGCAGAGGAATTTTTGAAACATCATGCATTACAGATACCCTTCAGATTATGATTTATGCACACGTTTTCACTAACACGAGCAAAGCAACGTCCATATGGGTAATGCCGAATGAAACCAGTTTCCTAAGTAACCATTCCCTTTTCCGCCTCGATTTTGTTTTTTTTTACTGCTATTGTACTTGTCAGTGATTTCAAATCCAGTTTCCACCTGCAATAAGCCCCATTGCAAGTTGCATTGCATTTCCGGCTACCCAGGCATAATGTGATCAATGGCTCGTTCGTGTCCTGCAATGTAACTAAACCTGCATGCAATGCAAATTTAAATTTAATGTTATTCTGTCAATATTATTAGAAAACTGTTGCTATGCTATTACGCGTTATTTGTCATCGTAGGATCGGTTTCTTCGTGATTGGCGATTAGCTTTTCACTAGGTAACTGCTAATACTGAAGTGTTTCATTTTCGAATGCACTGAGCTGGTAAAAACCGGCATTGGTGAGTCATGTTATTTGGGGTGCCGCGATCAGTTTGCTGGTTTAATGAAGTTAAATCTCATGTTAGCTGTTATTGTTGGATGCCAGAAAATGGATGATGAAAATTAATAGAAACTTAACACAATTCCACAACATACTTTCAATGGTTAATGTGACTAGATCGTCTAATCAAAAATATTTGAATAGTAGGTAGTTCTTTATTTACATTATATTTCCATATCACAATAAACTGCTAATCTTAAAACTCAAATTTTATTGTCCTAATTATGTTTTGATTAATTTAAACCTAATGAATGGGTGTAACTTCACTCCGTGTTTATTAATTAATAAGGGAGTTACATATATCTCTTCTCAATAAAGTATACCCAAAGACTTCATGTTTATTCTGTTTTCTGCTAGAGAAATATATGATGAGTTAATACAATTTTATTGTAGTTTCTACACAAGGTATCACGTACGCAATAAATAAATGTAACTCTGTAAAAAAGAATGCACGCATTTTTATGCTTTTGCTTTATTGTCATTCCTGCGTTCAATATACTATGTGAAATCTGGTTTCGTTTTTAGTTAATGTCAGTATAGCGGTTTGAAATTATAACTTCACACCCTTACCTACAAAGCTATCATTTACTGCTCATTCAATTTTATGCCTTGGCCAAAAATATTGAGCATCCTAAACATTTCACTCGTACACGGGAAGTATGAAACAAACCAAAACAGTTATTTCAGGATCATTAAGTTATTTCACTATTCTTTCTTCGGTATCTAATAACGTTGAAAACTAGTGACTCACGCCGCAGCTACCTATGAAATACCTGGGTGCACTGTTATTTTACGATTCTTGTATTTATTGACCACTTCGCTTTTATTGCTCGTTGTGGACATCCTGATTCACATCCTGATCCAGTGATCTAGTGCGCTTTTGGGGTTTTGTTTCACAATATTTAAGTGATGTCGTTATAATATGCAGAAAAGAAATGAACTTTCATCAGAATAATGTGTGCAGATACAGCTTATGCATGAGCAAGGGTAATTATAGGTAGAGACTTCCAAAACTGCGAAGTGTTCTCGTTGATCCGTGCAATATGCTGTTGAGCGAATAAGCTACGAGTACTACTAGACCACATGACAATAGACCCAAAACGCATCACTACTGACCGCCAGGGTCGTCTGTAACTGAGTGACTCGTTACAAGGTTAAACATCATCATCATCAACAGAGCTTGCTCTTGAGTTATCCGTAGAAATCAAGGAAACAATTTCTTGCACGACTCGTAGACCTCAGGTCAGGTCTGAAAGACTGTAAAGGCAGAATAAAGACATGACTCTCCCACGACTGAAATTTTCACAGCTGAACATTGATCAAATGTTGTGTATTGAGACGCATTGTGGTAAGTAAATTTAGGGGCTACCCTTTATAGCAGAACTTCTATTATTTCATGCTATTATTTTGCATAACAATGGATAGCATACACTTCACTTGGCAGAAAAACGTTTGGCATACCTACTCTTAATTATCATTCATTAAAAACTGGAAAGTAATTTAGAATCATCTTATAATCAGATCATTAGACATACATTTCATATCCGTAATAATTAAAGAGCAGAAACATCATATCTCAGAAAGTTTACAGTTAGAAATCTAAGAATTCTAGAATGTTCTAGCATCGAAAAGTCTCGAAAGTTCTTGACAGAGAGAGAGAAGCTGGTCCGAAAAGCATACCAGTTAGTAGCAGAACTAGTAAAGTTCTGCTACTAACTGGTATGCTTTTCGGACCAGCTTC
This sequence comes from Hecatera dysodea, assembly GCA_905332915.2. Taxonomy (NCBI): domain Eukaryota; kingdom Metazoa; phylum Arthropoda; class Insecta; order Lepidoptera; family Noctuidae; genus Hecatera; species Hecatera dysodea. Next base: position 10,656,105 of record HG995292.1, read on the forward strand.
TCTACTTCAAGGGCCCACTGCTTCATGTTTTCACCGCTGCGTTGCACCCGATCCTTTAGCTGCGCACGAAACACGTGTTCCAGATGAGCGTCGCCATACCTAACTTCCAGTGCCTCAAGGAGCTGCTTGTAAGCTACTTCCTTGCCGAGAGCTCCTAGAACTGTTAAGGCCTGGTCGCGCAGGCCTAGGGTGAGAGCAGTCATGGCCTGGTCTTTACTCCACCCGTTCTTCGCCTTCATAACAGCCTCAAATTGAATCTTATTGGCCGACCAGGAAGATGTCCCATCGAACGGCGGCACCTTGAATCCACTTAGCGATGGTGTAGAAGCTACAGTAGTTGTAATTTCATCTCCAACTTTTAAGTTATCCATTGCATTTTTCATTTCAGCAATCTGGGTTTCAGCTTCTATCAGGAGGTTTTCATGCTGAACTACCTTATCTTTTACAACCTTTATTTCCTTGCCGAAAGTGGCGTGCAGATCCTTCATAAGGAACATCTGTTCTTCCTGGCGATGCGCCTGTTCCTCCTGTCGGCGCGCCTGTTCCTCCTTGTCACGCAGTCTGGTGCTGATGATGATGCTGGAGCTGCAGTGGACGGATCGGCCTGTAAGGTCGGCAGCTGTCTCTCCGACGCCTGCGGCGATGCACCTCCAGAACGCCTCTGGTACATCTCCTGCTGGCGTTGACTACGGTTACGGATACCCTCCGTGTCGTCTTTGGGTAGAATAGGCATCTTTTAATCCACTCTTCTGACACCAATTGTTACGAGCTTCGGGTTCTTTACAATAAAATCAGCCGATTAAATGACGAAAAATTACACTTTCATTACAGAACACACTTTAAACTCACTAATTATGAAACACAATCGCACTACTAATCACTTGAGTTCGCAGTTGAAGATCGCTCTCGAAGTTATCACTTGTATCGCAAATCCAATACTGACTCGGTCGGCTTTTTTTTTTTTAAATAACCACTCGCAGTTCAGCACATTAAGGCTGGTTACTGCTTAACCGGGCAATCCTGTGGTGGCCTTAGATTCTAAGGCCCCCAGCCAGGGCTTAAAACTACTTAAAAACTAAATGACCGCTCGCTAAGGGCATCCCCTGTGGGACACGGGCCTCGGCTTAGCGGGGTCATTGAGGGGGGGCAGGAAGGGACAGGCTGGGTCAGATTGATATTATTTAGGGGATTTAACGCTAATGGCTCAGCAGCGCGGGGTGGCTCGTTAGGCAAAAGTCGGGGAGACTCGGTCGGCATATGGCAGCCTTGTATAGGGCGCCGGTAATTCCAGAACCTTCCATCGTAGAAAGATCTAAAAAGTTCGCGTACATATTATCATTCGCGACTGATTCGAGAATTTTAGAATGTTCGAGTCCTTCAACCTTCGAGACTACTAGTTCTGTTACTCGACACTAGATGGCGCTAGTGGTACCGAATGCCGCTATCTTTCTTGCTTAATTGTGTGTAAGTAAGCGCGCGCGCCCTTTAAACCACCTGCGCCGAATTAAAAAAATAAACTTATTCGATAATACAAACAATTATTATTATTTATCTTGTTTTTAATTTTTAGTCCACATATTGACATGGCAGGCGTGTTTTTTAATTTTTAAAATTATTTGTTTTTTATTTCATACCTTTTTTGCTATGTATGCAAGCTTTAGACGATGATAGTAAGTATATGTAGTCTAATTATAAAAAAAAAAAAACAAAATATTTTGTTTTTTATTTTATTTATGAACCATGGCTACTCTTTTTCTTTTTTAGTTTACAGTCGAGTTCAGAATCGATGGTCCTGCCTGATAGTAACAGCTCATAATGAATAATGCCCTTCTAATCCCGCCACACACACAGCACACGTTGTTGCGAGTTAACCCGGGTTTCGCCACAGTCTGTGAAGCCTGACCGGCCTTTGACTACGACCTTTTTCGCACATTCTTGTCGTAACTTATCCACTTTTCATCCCCAGTTACCTATCAGTTTCTTCAAAAATGGTTCGGTTTCATTACGTCGTAATAAAGAATCACAAATGAGTACACAGTTCATTAGGTTTCTTTCAGTGAGCTCGTGAGATAGGTACGCAAATATCGAGCTTTTTTGTACCCACTTTATTTCAAATGCGCCAAAACTGTTTTGTGGTCAATTTCCAGTTCTTCAGCTACGTTGTAAGTTGTAACTACTGATATGCCGATCTTGCTCCACTTTTTCAAAAATGGGATCCATTTTATCCGTAACATGGCGACCAGAGCGACCTGAGCGACGTGCATCTTTGACATCGAAATTTCCGTGCTACTCTCACAGACACTGCACTAGGTCCATAAACATCACAATTTTTATTCGCGGCTTGCTTTGCATTTTTACCTTTTTTGTAGTAAAATTTTAAAATGTATCGAATTTCTTTATTAAATTCACTTATCTTGACGGTACGAAAAACATATCAAAATCACACATTTTCCTAATTTGAATTATGTTCTTTTAATATTTTAAACTTTCAATGATATCAAAACCAACCAGATACAATACAAATAGTAGGTATAGCCAAAGAGATTTTATTACAAATTCATACATACTATAATTTTTTTTTTAATCTTTATTTATTTATAGAGGGTTTGATCAGTATGACCACGCCACCCTCATAGGTAGGTACATTCCACAACATACTATAATGCGAAGACTTTTTCCCCAACCTAATACGTTGATAGCTTAATCAATTTTATTAGTGTAAATAAGTTGATTTCAAATTTTTAACTACGCCAATAATACGAAAGTATCACCACAGTATTACAATATTTTCCTACAGTAGGGCCGCCGCCAGTGTAGGTACTTACGCTGCCACATGCAAATATGAAAGGGTTGTCACCAAATGGGAAATAAAACAATTGTGATTATTACTATTATGATGTAATCATTTATTCATATTTACATTCGCTCCTGGAAAGTAAGTAGGTACCTACCTATAAATTCAATAAACAAACACACCTTTATAATTATAATTATCAGACATAAAATTATAAGGAAAAGTGGCCAAAATTGTGTGCACAAGTCAGTTTTGTCTTACAATTAGCGGCGGCGGCGGGGCGTCTGTACCTAATATTCCATAAGTCTATGGTACACAAATGAAAAAACCTAACAGAACAGTTTGTGCGCACCATTATAGAATGTAAGTATAATAAAATTATTACACAAAAAACACGCCCGCTTCTGCCCTTCGCGCTCGGTACCGCAAACTAAGCGTGTTTGCGGTACGCGGCCCGAGCCGCCCGACACCCCGCGAGTTCCCCTCCGTTGCTCTGCGCAAGTACATTCGTTGCCGTACTGTAGGAAATGTAGGAATATAGTTTGATTTATTTCTTAAGAGCTAGCAACACTCATGACATTGACAGGCCGCCAAAAAGAGATATAGTATTCTGACAGTTGGTAAGAATAAGAGTTGAATCTGAGAGAAGAATTAAAAGTGATTATTCAGTTGAATCTGCGTTTAATTACAATCAAGCCCACCAGACAACTTTGGCGACGAGGATGGCTGTATCGGAGTATGGACTTGGCGCGGCAGGACCCCCATTTAATGCAAATGAAAACCCCCTCAACGTGGGTGAAAGATGGTGCACGTGGATGAGAAACTTTGAATATTATTTGGATGGGCAGATTGGTTTATCTCCAAAGCAAAAGGCTGCACGGTTATTGCACCAAGCCGGAATAGAGGTTCAAGAAATATATGAAACCTTAAAAGACGTAAGCGACCCCGAGCTGGTGGGCAAAGACGAGTACTACGTTGTTGTAAAAAAGTTAAAAACCTACTTTGCTCCTTCTGCAAACAGTGTATACGAACGAATGGAATTCCGAGCTATGACCATGGAACATAATGAAACAATTGGACAATTTGCTTTGAGGCTTAAGAAGAAAAGCAAATATTGCAACTTTCCTATAGATGACGAAGCTATTCGTGACCAAATCATTGACAAATGTGTGAATTCGGAACTCAAAAAGAAACTGTTGAGGAAGGGAAGCAGTTTAACTTTGATGGAGACGCTCGAAATAGCAAGGATTTATGAGAGAGAGCTGGAATTTGAATCGGACAAAAAGAAGGAAGATAGCTCTATAAACAGGGTTACCAAGGGTAAAAGTAACAAGAATTGTTATCGATGCGGAATTACAGGACACTTTGCAAATGACAAGGAATGCCCTGCGATCAATAAAATATGCAGTAAATGTAATATGAAAGGACACGTAACCAAACAGTGTCGTACACAGTTGAATAATAAGGAAACCAAACGTAAAGAGTTTCAGAGAAAGAAGAAGAGAGTTGTGAGATATGTCGTGGAAGAAGACAGTTCTGGAAGTGAATCCGAGGCTGATGATGGTGAAACTGTAGAGGTGAATTCAGTGTTTTTAGTGAATCAAGAGAACTCCAGTAAGTGTGAAATTCTGATTGGAAATAAAGGTATTTGCAAATTTATTATAGACTCAGGTGCGTCAATAAATGTTATAGATAAAAATACATATAATAAATTGTTAGATTTAGGTGTAAAATGTAAGCTTTTAACTAATTGTGAACAAAAGTACTGTGCTTATGGAGGGCAAGAAATTCCTAAATTAGGTATTTTTAAAGCTGATATTTCCTGTCCCCAAACAAATTTGCATCTGAAAGATGAATACATTATGGTATATGATGGTCAAGGACCTTGTCTGTTATCTAAAGTGACATCCATAAAGTTAGGTTTGTTAAGGTTAGGACCTGAAGTTAAAACATTGAATATTAATTATATTACTAAGGAAAATGTTATAACAGAGTACCCCCAATTGTTTTCTGGGTTAGGTAAAATTAAAAACTTTAAGTTAAATATTCCTATTGATCACAATGTCCCTTTGGTTGCTCAGCCAGTTAGAAGGTTACCATTTAATCTACGAGAAATTGAAAAACAATTAATTGAAGAACTGTTAAATTATGACATTATAGAAAGGGTATCAGGTCCCACACCGTGTGTGTCCCCTTCACATATAGTCAAGAAAAAAGAACAAGGCAAGTATAGGCTAGTAGTGGACATGCGAAGAGCGAATGAAGCTGTCTGTAGAGAACATGTGCCATTACCCACTTTTGACGAGCTACTCGCAGATCTTAATGGTTGTAAGTACTTTTCAGCTATAGATATAAAATGGGCATATCACCAAGTTGAACTCAGTGAAGAATCTAAAGTAGTCACTGTATTTAATTGTAGTCTTGGTTTATTCCGTTACAAAAGATTATTTTTTGGAATTAAATGTGCTCCAGAAATATTTCAAAGAATTATTGCACAAATTCTCCAAGGAATAGATGGTGTGGCAAATTCACAAGATGACATAAGAGTAGGAGGGAGAACTAGAGAAGAACATGACAAAAGACTCAGACAAGTTCTGGATAGGCTTAAGGAAAATGGTTTAACTTTAAATGAGGATAAATGTGTCTTTGGGGTTGAAGAAATAACTTTTCTCGGACATCACTTATCAAAATCTGGCATCAAACCATCTTTGAGCAATCAGCAAACAGTAATGGAATGCAGAGCTCCACAGAATAAAGAAGAGGTTCGTAGCTTCCTTGGATTAGTAAACTTTTCAGCAAGATTTATTCCTAACTTTAGCACTGTTAGTGAACCATTACGTCGTTTAACCAAGAAAAATGTAGATTTTTCATGGGACAAAGAACAAGAAGAAGCTTTCTTAAATCTGAAAAAGGCCATAGTGTCTTCACCAACATTAGGCTATTATAACAAGGATGCAGAGGTAACATTAATTACAGATGCAAGCCCTGTGGGCATAGCAGCTGTGTTAGTGCAACACCAAATAATTGATGGCCAAAGGCAACCAATTATCATAAAATATGCTAGCAGAGCACTAACTCCAACAGAACAAAGATACTCACAGACAGAAAAAGAGGCTCTCGCCATAGTGTGGGCATGTGAGAATCTATATATGTATCTACTGGGAAAAGAATTTGTTATAATTTCAGATCACAAACCTCTAGAGGTGATCTACTCAGCAAAATCAAAACCAAGTGCCAGAGTGCAGCGATGGGTCCTCAGGCTGCAACCATTTACCTTCCAGGTTAAATATAAACCAGGCAAGAGTAACATAGCAGACCCTCTATCTAGACTCCTGGACACTAAAAGAGTATCTCAACCTTTAGAAAATGACATGGAAGAAAGTTTATTTACAATAATAGAACAAAATATTGATGCTGTGACTATTGATCAAGTTAGAGAAGAAACATTAAAGGATGAAGAACTTATATTGCTAAAAAAGGCTATAGAAACAGACAAGTGGATAAAAGATTTAAGAAAGTATGAGCTGATAAAGGAAGAGTTATGTGTAATTGATGACATTATTCTCAGAGGTACAAGAATAATAATACCAAAAACATTAGTTCCCCAAATTCTACAAATAGGACATGAAGGACACATTTCACTTAATGGAATGAAAAGTAAACTGCGACTAAAAGTATGGTGGAAAAGCATGAATGCTGACATTGAATATTGGATTGATACCTGTGAAGGCTGTAGATTAGTGAGAAATACACATCCTGAACCCATAGTGTCAACTGAACTACCAACTAAAGTATGGGAAGTTGTATCAATAGATTACTTGGGACCGTTACCATCTGGACATTATTTATTACTGATTGTTGACTATTACAGTAGATACTTTGAGGTAGAAATAACTAAAAATCCTACTGCTGAAAACACTATTCAATTTTTGAAACAGATAATAGCGAGAGAAGGAATTATGGACACCTTGGTATGTGACAATGGACCGGCATTCATAGACAAAAGATTTCAAAAGTTTACTCAAGGAAATAATATCAACGTTAGACACACTACACCTCTGTGGCCTCAAGCCAATGGTGAAGTTGAACGGCAAAACAAGAATGTTCTTAGAAGACTGAGAATTGCTCAAGCACTGAAACTTGACTGGAAAGAAGAATTACTGACATACTTAACTGCGTACAGATCTACACCTCACAGCGCAACTGGTGAACCACCTGCAAAAATTTTCAGAGGAAGAGAGATAAGAACCAAGTTACCAGACATGAAACTAAAAATTATATTCAAAGATGAAGAAATCAGAGACAAAGATAAGTACATGAAACATATGACAAAACAGTACACAGATCAGAGAAGACACGCTAAAATATCAGATATTACCCCAGGTGATAAAGTTTTAATAAAACAAAAGAAAGAAAATAAATTGTCTACAAATTTTTCACCAGATGAACATACTGTAGTATGGAAGAAAGGGAGCATGGTTGCTGCTGAATCTAATGATGGGAGAGTTATAACAAGAAACTCATCTTTCTTCCAGAAAGTAAAAGAAAGAGACTTGTCTAGATTTCAATCTAACACCACTGAACCTTCAGAGAAAATACAAGAAAATATGTCAAGAGAAGAAACACCAGAGATACAAGATCATCATGAAGAAAGCAGCAGAAAAGACAATATAACACAAGAAAGACAAGAGCAAGAAGAAAGCAGAAATAATAAAGATATATCCTCAAATGGAAATATTGAAAGGAGACAATCTCGGAGGGAAAGACAAGCACCAAATAAATACAAAGATTATGTGCTGAGTTTAGTTTTAGATTGCATCAATACTAATTCAAGAATTTAAATATTGTTATTGGGGTTGCACTGTTGATTAGGATAGAAGTTGTGTATCTTTTGAATTGTTGGTTTTGTATTTTCACTTTACAAGAAAAATTAAAATTTGAGTTTTGTAATAATTATTGCAACTTAGTTATTATCATGCATCATTGTATTTTCTTTAAAGGAAGGAAGAGGTTGTAGGAATATAGTTTGATTTATTTCTTAAGAGCTAGCAACACTCATGACATTGACAGGCCGCCAAAAAGAGATATAGTATTCTGACAGTTGGTAAGAATAAGAGTTGAATCTGAGAGAAGAATTAAAAGTGATTATTCAGTTGAATCTGCGTTTAATTACAATCAAGCCCACCAGACAGGAAATATTATTGTAATACTGTGGTATCACCACATACTTACACTGAATTAGTATACTCAAAAGTATTGGTGTAGATACTCGTATGTAAATGGCAATTAGACTTAGTTTGAGGTTCTGAATGAGTAGGTTTCGGTTTAAGGGTATTTTTACATCCTGTATGAATGAATAACTTCCGAAAAATTGCTATCTTTAAAATAATCATGAAAAGAATTTCGTAAAATTGATTTAAATTATATGTTTTTATATGCAACTAGCTGCTGCCCGCGACTTCGTCCCCGTGGAATCCCCGATTTTAAAACATTCATTATCGCTGCTCCGCTCCTATTGGCTTAAGCGTGATGATATATCTAAAGCCTAAAGCCTTCCTCGATAAAAGCTATTCAACCCAAAAAGAATTTTTCAATTCGAACCAGTAGTTCCTGAGATTAGCGCGTTCAAACAAACAAACAAACAAACTCTTCAGCTTTATAATATTAGTATAGATAATTATGTACCTACTTACTTATTGAAATAATATTTATATTAAGAAGGTGAATTGCCTTTTGAGTATATTCATATCGAATTTAGTTCATTAATTATAATGTCGATACCATCCCGTTTGATTTAACCCTGTACCTACCATCCCTAGTGAGATGACGTGACCTTGATTGGACCAATCAGAGCGTAGTAACCCCTTTTCTCCTCAGTAAGAATTGGTGGAGTGCATTTGATCAAGTATTAAGCGTCTAGAGGTTATATGGTCGTTGGCATATGGGTAAGGGAATTCGGTGATCCGAGGGTTTGTTTCCGTATTTTGGTGAGGCCTTTTCACTCGAGGAGCACGTGATCCACTCCTTACCGTCTTCATGCGTTTTCTGCACAGAACTCTGTCCGTTCTACCTATCAGGTGGAAACGACTGATGGCTGCAGTTATTGCGTCGTTTGAATCAAACTCGTTTAAGTAACATAATCATTATATATTTTTTCAAAAACAATACATTTGGCCTTACATTACAAAAAAGTATAAACATATAAAAAGTTTCATTTTAGCGAAACAATGACTATACTTAATCTATTAATAAATCATAAATTTCGACCCATCACCTTTTTAGTATATATAAACTTATCAAAATATATAAATTCCACAACCTTATGGTGGGTATCCACTATGTATACAAACCTCTTGCGCTCCGCGCTCCTGCAGCCTGCAACTGTTCCACATAGTGATAACGTTTGCGAACTTGGTTCGCGTCGACTATGTATTAGACGTTAATTCTTTGTAGTTATGTATATGACAGAGAGTAAAGATATTTTTGTGGTGTCTATGTGATAATTCATGTTTTTGGGAGTTAAGTTCCTAAGTACTGCCGAATTATTTCAAGTAGGAGGCACTTTTCCTTTTTTATATTCAACCAAATTATGTACATATTTTAGTTAAATACATAATTATGTAGGCAATTGAAGTTAAATAAACGGTAACTTAGGGGCCATTCAAGCATTACGTAAGCACTAAAGGGGGACGGGGATCTTTAATATGCTTATCTTTGATGACATGGGGGGTGGGGGATCAGGGAGGTGATTACGTCAGCAATATTTCATTTGGCGTATGGGATCTGGAACCATATGGCAACCCGACGCAGCATGTTGGGTTATCATCGTCCTAATAGCGAATCACAATAAGTTGATTTCTCTTTAGACTATAAATTCCTTATTTCGAGACTTGTTAACTAATGCTTCGTGAACCACTTGCAACTACTTATACAAATGTTTACGCAAGCAGGGGGGGGGGGGGGGGGGGGCTTGTAAAAAATCTGCTTACGTATAATACTTGAACGGCCCCCTTATTGATTCTTGGGGCCTGTTTAATATTTAAAACGACTGGTGACAGCGGAGCATCAGATACCTACTTTTTTTAAGGTTACAATACAAATTGCTGAGTTATCCAATACTATGATAATATTGTAGTTCAGGATTCATACTTTAATGCAAAAGATGCGGTGTTGGGATCCAATTTCTCGCATTGTCCGTAATAAATATCTAAAATCTTTGAGACGGTTTTCGACTATTATTCGGCGCGACGTAGTGATTCAATGACGTTCATATAAATTTTGTTTGTTACGTTCAGAAATACGGCGAGTGGTTACGGATTTGCATTTTTTTACACAATTAAGTCTAGTTAACATTGGGCAATCACGTCAACTGAATTTTTTTAAGTTGTCTTCGCAGATTCAGTCTAGCTGGTAGCTATATAAAAATTTGAATCGATTACGATCAAAATGTATGGAACAGCTGTTTACTTTTTTCTTTTCAATAAGTATAAAATTCATAGGCGTGCTCGGTCTGCTACGATAAAAGTATACTTATAGAGAAAATTTTTGTGTTGTGCTCCGTACAAGAACGTGGCGGTCAAAAGATTTCGCCGAACTCTATCAATAAGTATTTAGCTGCATAGAATACAATTTCTAAGCTAGTACCTACTTATTCGCAGTTCGCACTAGCATTATTTTATTTCATCATAGGTGAGAAATGTCAATCGATTTTAGTATAGGTATATACAAATGTTTTAAAGTTTCGACGATACATTCTTTAAGAGCACATCATGCATGTCTTGAAGGGATTGTTCCAAAGCATTTCTGTATTTGTTACAATCGGTGTCTGGATGCTCGACGAAAGCAGAGGTTGCGAAATTGATATCGTTATCTCTCGGATTATAACATGTTGCATATCCATCAAGGACTAATGGTCCGTAACACATGAATCCATCACACTTGCAAGCGACCTGAAATGAACAGATAGTAGAAATTAGTCTTAAGTTAGAAATTAATACTTAAAGGCGTTTTACTAAGGTAATCGGAGATAAGTGCCTTTTAATGGTTGAAATAAACTAGAAAAGCTATAATATAGAAAATATATATATAAATGTACAAGCGAAAAAAAGTAGGGGGAAGGGGAAGAACTCATAGGGCATTGAAAAATTTGCCCAAATCGCTGACAACGGGAAAAATGCCCAGAACACTGGCCGCATTGCCACGTTAAATGGCAATACTGACTCGTTGACCAAAAAAAAGGCCAACCCTCTGGTCACATGAAGAGTTGACTAACTGCTTGCTAATTTCACGAAAAACTCGATGAACACTGGGCCTAGTGTTTCAACTCCAAACGGTTCAAATACATAATTCCGAATAAGGTTCTCGTATTTGCTCCGTTTGAGATTTTCTGCACCTGCCGCATCCGCCCAAGCACAACCCGCCGTGCTAAGATGGTATATATAGCCCACGGATGTCGACACATATTGCATCCCACACCAAAGGCCAACCCACCTTCCAATGCATTATGGTCATCCCATCTGGCCTCTTCCCATCGTCTCGTGCCAAGCAAGCAATTAGAAAATAAGACAACAGAGGTAATCTCTGGCACTAATGTAGTAAACAGCAAAACTTCAGATACAAGTCTTAAAATTAATAAATACTATATCAACTTGGTGCATCAATATATCCAAGGATTTTTAAACGAGGATTTAAAAGTAGAATTATTCCTTAATTTTAACAGTTTTGTCACATCAGGCTGTAAGAGATTATTTGAACGAAAAATATCCTGCCAGATGAATCGGACGCAGTGGTTCAAATAAAAAGTTTAACGATGGTTTTTTTTTTGTAAATTCCTAATGTTGAGTTGTTCAAGATGTGCTCAATTTGAAAAAAATAAGAAATATTTTTTTAATGGCGAGAAAAGTGGCAAGTGTTGCACCATTTTGAAATCTTGATTAAATGCGCCATCTCTTGAAATAACTTGCCAAGGGAAGTGTAGTACATTTTGTTTTCAAAATGAAGTGTCAAAGTTAACTAACAATATTTTTGTGAACCATGAACCACCACTCATTAAAAGTTAACTGATTTTATTAAATTAACAATGTTTTTGCATTAATTTGTAGTTTCGATTAATAGCATCGTTAAAGATCACGAAATTAAAAAATTAAAAAAAAAAACAGCGAAATTGTGACATTGATGATCACAAGACTTGAAAATGCGACCAAGGGTGTCGAATTTCAATTTACTATATATATATATATACAAAATTCTATTATCGCAGAACTGAGTGATATGGATTCTTTTTTATTTTTCCCAGAACTCGAATTTCATCCGGTCCCAGATTATCGTTGAGTTTTGGGACACCCTGTATGTACAGATGTTTGACATGTATAATTACTTTGTAAAGTATTATATTTTTACTTAATTTATGTTTTTGTATATGAGGACTATATTATTTTCTTTTTTCTTTCCTTCTTTAAAGTATATATAACTACGTCTGGCAGTTTAAGTACTTTTACGGCCTACCCAAATCCCTTCTTTGGTATTGTTCGTCGGGTCGTTGAGCTACTCGACTACTGAGAAAGGCTTGCACTGATTGGACAGGCCCACTTAAATCTGTGTGGTTCTTTCCTTAAAATACCATTTCAGATTCATTGTCAGGCAGTTTGAGTAATACTTGCAGCCTACCCAAATGTCCTTACTTTGGTATTGTTCGTTAAATCGTTGAGCTCCTTAAAGTTCTAAGTTTGAGCTACACAGTAACTGACAAATGCTTGCACTGTCTGGACAGGTCCACTCAAATCTCTGTGGCAATTTCCTTAAAAGGCTACCTCAGACATTAACCTACATGGTTCATGGTTCTCATATGATTTGACGAGTATGGATTGTATAGACTTTAAAAGAGACTTTGACCTCTGAGTTTGTTTCGGTGTTTCTTCTCAGGGTAGTCGGCTCGGCCGCTGTGCTATTGCGCAGTGCGTGCCGTGCTATCCGACCCGCGCTTCTACTGAAGTACAGGGCATGGTGTCCGAGGCAGTCATCTGCTTCACCACATTGGCAGCGATGTGAGCTCCGCTAAGAGCACCCAGACGCGACATGCAGCGATCCAGAAGGTGCTGTCACTCAGTATAGTACCTATGACGGTAGTGCCTGTAGCCAAAGGCCCGACTCCCATTCACCCACAGCCAGCAAGCGGGCACGCTCAGTAGTGTTGGTTGACATATTTAAGAGGTTATTTCGTACCAACAAGCAAAGCGGCTCATCTCACAGTCTCTGGGAAGATGGGTTCTCGGGCAACGCCGTATTCGGGCAAGCCGTTCTCCAAGCATTCACTGCTTCGGTTTCACATGGCACTTGTAAAGTCAACCAGTGATGGAGCTAAAATTCTTGTGGTTAACTTCAGTGCCCGCAGCACTGAAGTTAACCACAAGAATTTTAGCTCCACCGAAAACAAGAAGGCTAACACGAGAAATTTTGCGGATGCCGGGCCCACCGAAACGAATGTGTAGTGTGGCTTGCAGTCACGCTTGGTTATCAATGTTACTGTCTAATTAGTATTACACGCAATATTAATAAAATTATTATGGCACTGTCAATCCCGACAGTATGGGACCATTACAGAATTAGCGTCAGCGCACAGCTAGCAGAAAAATGTCGAGACAAGTTTAAACGAACGAGATAACTTCTTTAGGCCCACTTAGTGCTCTTTCTGAATAGTGAGGGAAACTGAACCGTCATGATCGGGGCGGTGATGCTGAATCGTGTATAATAGACGGCTGCAGTCGGTCGGTGACGCTGAATCTTTGTTCAATGACACTGACAGAGGTAAAATCTTCGGTTTGGTCAGAACTACATATATTAGGATATGGAAACAAAGATTTTGGATTATGGGTTCGGCTCGCTAAATTGGAATGATTTTCTACAACTATGAAAGGTTTATGGCCCCTGCCTGACCAATGTCAAGGACACACCCATTTTCTCCATTGATCTTATCATCAAACCAAAATAGAGTGGAACATATCGTGCCAGTGAACTTTTTCACATTGTTTTGATAGAATTGTAGAAGCTTTCTTAACTCGTAGAAAATTCTTAAAATAAAATTAAAGTAAAATTCGTGCAGTTATTTCCTGTAGCGTGTGCTTGCTTACTTTTTACTCAAAACTTTACTGCAAGGAACATGTTCGATTCCTTTTTGCTGCTTTCTTTCGCCTATTGTGCGCCCACCGTCAATGATTACAACATGATGTGGTCGACCTTTGCGGGGACACGCTGACGGTCATAACGATACCGTTGCGGATAGTAGCCAGCTGTACCACGATTGTTGTAAACTAGTACGAGGCTAGTGTGTGTTCGTGTTTAGTTAAACTCACCTGACTAGTAGAGATTCTCATATGCGCACTTTTCTTAAATCCAGGATCAGAATATATTGTTGGTATTTCGATTCCATTCTCGATTGCAGTCAGTTTCAATCCTAGTAAATGTCTATCGACACCCAATCCTTGAAGTGCCTGTAATAAAAGTTAAACGAGTTTAGCGAGCTTTACCTACTTTCTATATTTAGCATTTTAGAATTACGAGAGAGTACTAAGAATGTGGCAATTTTGGCAAGGTTAGATAGAATCTGAAACCGACTTGCTAGAAGCATAAGTAAAATTTCGTGGACTATCCTATCGTGTAAGATTTAAGGTAATAAAGTTTACATTATTTTTACCTGCACTGTGTAGTTTTTATGAGAATTGACAGCTGCTTTTAATGCAGATATTTTCTCTTTTGGGCTGCTTTGAGAATTCAACATAGTCTTTGCAAACTCTATGGATTCGATTGAGCATGATCGAATAGTTTCTGTTCGCCCTCCGACATACATCCTTGTTGCGGCAGACTCATAATGAGCTCCAGGTACTTGGTGTAACCTAAAAAAAAGACTTAGATACTTAAAATGAAAATAGATAATTTACACAAAAGATTTTTTGGATACCAGTCGATTCTATTTCTAAGGATTCGAAAAGTGTTTTGTAATAAATGCAAAACTTCTAATTAAAAAAAATAGCTTACTAATTCGAATACCCCGTAAGGTATAGTTGTTCCTAGGTAGGAGTTCTGTTGTAAATATCGCTATCTCAAAACGCGCAGCGTCTCCTCTCTGTATGAGCTTACCCCTAGTATTGAAAATAAAGGAAAAGCATGGATATTTTCTGTACCTGTAGAAGGCTAGTTGCATGGCCATCTGTAGATAGCTATCCGGGCTTAACTTTTGCGACTTGATGAAGTTCTTTCCATACTTGTCGTACTGGAAGCAGTTTAACTCTAAGTTTCGGACTAACCTGAAACATATTTAAATTGCACATTTTACTGATAAACTCAGTCTACTAGAGGACAAAGTCACAGCGACTTTAAGAGCAACGCTATCGTTCCCAATTCTCATCGTCATCTTCCACCGCCCGACTTCGCCCAACGCTGAGCATAGGCCTCTCTTTGCTTGTGCCAATCCCCACGTTCCTGTGCCAGCCTCATCCAGGTTCTACCCGCGATGGCAACAATGTTGTCCACCCATCTCGCCGCCGAACGGCATTGCCGATACTCAGGTACTTACTATTCGTTGGTTTACTACATATACAGGAAGGAGGTACTAGCAAACTTAACGAGAGTCAACGCCTGTCGTCCGAGGTGTACTGAAATTTAACTCACTCGTCCAAATGTTTCTTGGCGTTTTCAATCATAGTACTAACATCTGCTCCGACATTAAATTTCAACTGAGTCGGTTGTTTAGGACTCGATGACTGCGTACCGGGAGCTTTATTTTGTTCACTGAAACAGAAAATACCTTTTTTTATTAATGTCAAAATATAACAGTAATTAGGTTTTATAGTGATTTTATGGATATGACATTTCGTATCTGATATAGAAATAATATTATATCCGTTTCGGACACGGTAATGGATGTAAAATGATTTCGGATTATTATCTATTGGTTTCGGATAGCTTCGTTTACGGATATTAGATATTAACAAACATGCAAGTGACGCGCGCGGCCGGTCAGAAAACCCTGCAATAATGTGTCTCATTTAGACTCCGTCCTTTTGTGATATTATCCGAAACTGTTAAATCGGATTTGGTTACGGTTACGAAATTCTTTGACATCTCTGTTCTACAATTGAACAACAATGAACGGTTTAAAAACAACACTTCTTGTGTGGTTAAACCTTTCATAGTTGTTAAAGGCTTACATATATTTAATAATGAAATCCGTCAAAACAGCTATAGGCTGTCCTTCTGCTGGTGAATGTTCATAAGTCAGGCCCGTTACTCCGTCAGCACCGACAATAAACTGAAAGTAACAGTTACAAAATACAGTAGTTTATTAAAATGCTACAAGGTATCATATTCTTCTTCTTGAGAAACAATCGCGCTACACAGTTCCTGTTATCACCATGATTACGGAACACCAGTATGTTGCATTCCATTTAGGTCATTATACGACGGGAAACGGTGTTCTGCAACTTTGTTTCTGCCTTTAAGTACCAAGACAAAACCCATTCATATAAACCTCGTTTTAGCTTTGTATCTAAGGAAGATTTCCTATCCAATCTAATTTGCTAAAAATATCAGGCTTTTTTTTAAGAAATGTCCTTGGAAAGGGAGAATTTTGCAAGTGGGCACGGATGGCCAAATCCGAAACTATGAGGAACACCGCAAAACACTCAAAGTAGTCTCGGGGCAGATTTGATTAAAATCAAAAACTGCATTATTGTATCCAAAATCGAAGTCAGGAATCATGAACACGCGAACTTACCTGTACGGTTTTGTCAAACCACCGGTTGGCTCCGTTACTGCGCGAGCCGCCGCCATGTATTGTCTGCGCGCCAGCTAAGTTTCTACGGGCGTTTGCATCGCCACACTTCCATAAGTCAACAGCCCCATCCAAACAAAGAACGACTAGACTTTTCTCTATGTCTGCTAAAGATTCTCTGTTTGTTTTGTCTGAAATAATGATAAGTGTTTTTGATTCCAACCAGAAACATAAAAATGTTACTAAAATTATAATTGGGGCAGTTTAAATATAACTGACCAATTGCGATTCGGACTCGCACGCAATGAGTTCTGAACGAATAATTGGTGATTTCCTTTATTTATATCTTATATATTACCACCATAGACTTACATAAACACAAACCATAAACTTCATATCGATTTTCCTGTAATCTAGAATCTACACTAGTGTTCAAAGAATCTGCATCAAAGCACGTACAAGTTAACTTAAAATATTTTTGGATTTTGCCAAATTCTAGTTCCAAACTGGAATTCGACTACATAAATGATTTATAACCTTGAAAATAAAAATAACTTGTTTGACTAGTTATAATTAGAGTACCTAGTATTAATAGATTATAAATTACTAGCACATCGCCCGCGACTTCGTCTGCACAGATTTAGTACAAACAATATCTTTAGTATTCGATCACTTATTGCACACATGCGCTTATTTGATTAAATTCAAACCCGGGGAGTATTATTTTATACTATTGCTTATCTATACTAATATTATAAAGAAGACAGATTTGTATTTTTGTAGGTAACGAATAAACTCAACGACTGGACCGATTTCAAAAAGTTTTCACCGTTAGAAAGCTACATTCATCCTGAGTAACATAGGCTATATTTTATCCCCGTATTCCCACGGGAACGGGAACTACGCGGGTGAAACCGCGGGGCGCTGCTTGTGTTAACAATATTTACTGACTTTCAAAACCTCTGAATACTGCTCCGAGTTCTGAGCTACGTCCAGTACACACCGGCATCGTTTATATCTTCTTTTGCTTGACAAATTGTGTAAGCAAAATCGAGGACGAAAACACTTGCCACAGGTCAGATTTACACTGCAATATTACTACACAAATTTATTATTTGTTATCTACTATAATGGTCCATTAATAATAAACTATTTGATTAATTTAAACCAGTAACTGCGACTATTGACAAACAAAGGAAAACTAGTTTCCTATAATCTCAAGTACAAAATTCAGAAAACATAACTTTTAGCAGTCTAATCATAAGTGTGCACTGTTTGTTTTTTTTTTAACACAGGCGTATTTTTTTTCTTAATTCTTTACCAACTCATATGGGTGTCACTTATCCGAATTAAAGATTATTTTATTTTATTTTTATAGCAATATATTAAATACTACCTATATTAAAAATCTTTAAATCATACATTCTCATTCTAGTTGACCTACACTCATAAAGTTAAAGTTAAAACAAGGCAATGAAAAGCAATAAACTATACTAACATTTTCCATTTTAAATTAAAGAAAATTCTTTCCCATCCATTGCCAACTATTCTTAGTTTGTCTCTTTTTATTTTTCACTGTTTCTTTATTTATATTTTCAGTAACCAATTTTGAAACCATACATACTTAGTCCATGAAAACACATGCCTCAAGCGGGAGCTAGTTGACCTTATTCAACAATATCAAGATGTTGCTGATGAACGTGACCGTGTACATAAATTCACAAGCTGAATATTGATACAATTGTTAAAAAGACAATTATAAACAAAATCTGAAAGTTCCCATTCATTCCCGTGTATGAAAAAAAAAAATTCAAGGTCAAAGGTTACAAAAAATGAGTTTTTCGCGATTTTCAGCAAAACTGTAAGTTTTATCATAAAAATAATTTAAACTAAAATTGTGGATCAAAAAATTATCTATAAAAATGTATTAATAGGTATATCTCCGACACGGTGGCTCGTAGGAAAAAAGTATAACACATTTTTATAGATAATTTTATGATCTACAATTTTAGTGTCAGTTATTTTTATTTTATGATAAAACTTACCGTTTTACTGAAAATCGCGAAAAACTCATTTTTGTAACCTTTGACTTTGAATTTTTTTCCATACAAGGGAATGATGGGGAACTTTCAGGTTTTGTTTATAATGTCTTTTGAAAAATTGTACTAATAAAATTTAGCTTGTTGCGAATTTATGTAATTTCACCCACGTACGCCTTACTAGTGCTTGGTGCCTTCGTGGAGATTGTCGGGTAATCCGAGTTTAGTTATCGTGATACCGACTGAATGCGTACCTTTAGAGAGGAGTTGATAAGCTTGTGCCCAAGAATCACGATTTTCGGATGTTAGAATTCCAATGCCCTGATGATTTAACGAGCTAGACTGATCAATTACTTTTTTCAATTGCTGAGTAATTTGATCTTCATTCAGCATTACGTTGTCTTCGCCCCAGAGGTCAACGTGAAATATCTGACGGCAAAAACAAAAAACATAAATAAGTGCCTACACACAATTACAAAACTAAAATGCTTGCTAGAGTCGCAGTTAGCATCGAAGGGAAGAAAAATGTCACACAAACTGTGCTAAACATAGCACAGTTGTGTCTCAAATGATAGTGAACATTTCGACAAGGCCAACATCATTTGTTACGAAAAGGTTAACAACTATCACGGTTCACACATGACGGAGGTATTGTCTGCTTTCCGTGCATTTTTGAGTTTTTTTATACTTAATAGAGATTAATTTATGCAAACATGATTATTTTACTTCCGATTAAAAATAATACAATCAATACAAAGATAGTCATTAACAAATGCTGGTAGTTACAGTCATCTTCAAAGTATTGAAAACACTTACATGGTTGTTATGGATGACGGTGACGTGTTTACTGTTATTAAATGATAACTTGTCTCGTTTCTCGTGAGGTATCCTACATGTTCCAAATATCTTTTTATATTGTGCCATATCGAGTGGGTTCTTACCCATCATTTCAACTGGGATTTTTTCACTAAAATAAAAAAGTCATTAAGTATACGGCTGCGCCCGTGTGGAATTAGTAGTAGAAAATTATGGTGTGTGTTATTCTGATGTTTCTTTTCATTTTCTCTAAAGAGTATGAGTCGATGGCTGTGGTGGTGGTGGACAACACAACTGATTTTGATACAGTTTTCTCTAATATAATAGAATTACCGATAAGCGACGAAGATTTCTATACACGTCGCAGGCATATCGTATAACATGCCGTATTACATAAGGCTTGCCGATACGTTCTATAAAATGGCGTTCAACGTTTAGCTTATTGTTATAAGTACAATTTATGTTAATATTGTACCAGCTTTTGCCCGCAACTTCGTATGCGCTTTTCACGTTGTTTCCCGTTCCCGATGCAATTTCTAAAAATCCTCTCTTAGTGCTCCCTATACTCCTCAAGGAAACTACATGCCAAATTTTGTATTTCCACGACTAGCAGCTTTGTCTGTCTGTCTATCACTCACTCGGTAACAAAAGAGTAAAGCTTTTCTGTTAATAAAGGGTGTTAAAGCTTTTCTATTAATAAGACTATTTTAGAGGATTGGTTTTTAAAATGAAATAAAACATTACAATATTGCTTCGTTTAAAATATATTCTTTAGCCATTAGTGACTACCTATATTGTTGTCAGAATTTGATAAATAAATTAAATTAGTGCTTAAATATGATTTCGGGCATATGGGTGCCACGGCTGAATGGAGCATAAGTGTGAAGTCCAATTTTCGACCCCTTTAGCAACTGGGGCCGTATATCGGCAATCACGCAGCGAAGGGTCGTGGGGGGTCATGACAATTGCGATTGAAATCCGAATGCGAATATTGCTTAATGGTAGAATTGGCCTTCTGTAGGTATGAACTTATGATAAAAGTAGAGTAAGCGTGCTCAAAACTTTCAAGCTCGCTACGCTTTTTTTTTCTCTAATAAAATAATCATCAAATGACTTCTCCCGCTCTGGGCGGAGCGGAAGGAAGTGGATGGCGAGCCACCCATAGCTCGCCATCCGCAGGTCCGCGCTTAAGGTGGCCGGGAATCGCCCTGCGTTTCCCGACGCCCCGCCCGGGGCGTCTTCTTCTGTTGCAGCGGCTGGGACGTGAGGTTTCCCTCTCTCGCACGCGTTCCGCCTCCTCCTTCGCTAGCATTACTGCTTCGCAGAAGGAGGCGACCGCTTCCCATGCATACTCGCTCCGGACCATGACTTGAACCAGGGCCGGACGCGAGAGGTCACCGCCGTCGATCGCCTCAACGAGGACACGGCGGTGCTCCGCCCAAGCAGGGCAACCCTCCACCGTATGCTCACACCGTGTCCTCTGGGCGATCCACACAGTGTTGACACCCGGACGTGTCCTCCCGCTGGATCCGACACAGGTACCTCCCGAAACAGCCGTGTCCGGTGAGCACCTGCATCAGGCGGAAGGTGAGGACGCCGTGGCGTGGCGTAGCTTACCGCCGCAATGGTAGCTCGCTACGCTTGCTCACACAATCTAAGATCTTTTTTTAGTTCAAGTTTTTCTGCAAAAGTCATCAAAGTAACCCATCGCGCAAACCCGTGCTTCAAACGTCAACTTCACCGTTTTGCCTGCAAGAACTCAAAGATCTTGTTGACCGCGACATGTTGCGATGTAAACGTCTCGTTTTCACGAATGCAATGGGGTACTATTGATCATGAGCGGGCAAAACAACTTTCTTTAGGGTTGGATCTGCACCACAGTTGTTTCCTATTTGTTTTATAAATAATTCCTTTTTGACTTTTTTCTTTTGTGGAAAAAAAGACCTGAATTTTCGCGATTTAGTTTAAGTACTATTCATGGGCGCCCGACAGTTGGTGTCTTATAGTTTAAGCCATGGTTTAGTGCCGCGAGTTTTAAAAGATTATGCGAGTGTATTTATTAAGCGGTAAAAATTTACAAGCAGCTTGCAGAATGTCCTCGAAAGTGAGCCCATGGGATCCGTAACACCGCGGTCCCTAGTGAAAGGACCATTTTAGTAGCCACTCAAAGGAAACTTGATCACGGCCCCAAGTAGCTTTGCACAGCTAATGCGCCTAATACAACATATAATGAAGAGGCTGCCAGGAGCTTAGACCGTTTTTAGAATAGGGTAACCGTGTGACGAAAATATATGAAACATTTCGTTTTTGGACATTCAAACAAAAGTCAATTTCAGCATTCTAAGCTCGGCGACGGAGACCCACTGCGCGAAGCTCCTATTTCTGCCAGCTGGGTTTAAAGGAACCTTACATGAATGGCGTACCATTCGAACGGTTCGAACCTAACGTATCCGTATCAGGTTGCCCTAAGTTCCATGTGGACTATGTTTCGCTAGGTCATTAAAAGATATTGAACCAAGTCACTTTCCTAGCTGTTCAATTAAATGCCGGGATATCACTAGGCCGCTGGTTGATCGGGCGTCGGTCAATGAAAAGGTAAGGCTGCCAATTAAACTGCTTATGTAAGCTAGTTTGAATAAATTACTTTTGATGTGATTTGAGTTGTTGAAACTAAAACTTTCAAAGCGGCGTATTGACGATGCGCCCGTTTGTATGTGGGCTCCACGTACCTAACTGAACCGCTTTGACGAACGCTAAATGCTCAATTTGGCATAATGTACTTTATTTCAGCAGAATTGAAATCCGACTGATCGTGAGGCACCCGCATAACATTACGGCGGCTCTTTTAATCCAGCGCGCCTTTATGTAATACAACGGCGTGTTCTACGATTTGGCTGCAACATACATAATTTAGATCAGTACGAAGCCGGGTCACCGGTAAACTATTGTAGTAAGCTTTATCAAAATCTATACAGTCGTTTTTGCGTGAAAGAGCAACAAATATCCGTCGATGCTCACAAATATCAACATTTATAAAACTAGTGCCTTTTTTTTTTGGATGGGAAATCATCAAATGACCGCTCCCGCCCTGGGTGGAGCGGTAGGGAGTGTCAGACTTTTACTGACTAAAACCCACCCGTGATCCTTCTTGTGCCCTATGCGTTCCAGGGCCGCGGTAACTCTTTCGAACAAATTCCGCAACCCTAGCAGGCACCGACCCTATGGGGCCCCGTCCTCGGTGCTGACGGCTCCTTGCGGCGTGCGTGGAACACAACGCGTCGTCGACTCAACCTGGTATCGGACGGCGAGCCACCCAGGCTCACCGTCCCCAGGCATCAGCCACTGCGCAATAGCACAGCGGCCGACTTGTCTCTGGAGGAGGCCGAAATGGGACCATTACTGGCACTCCATCTCAGCACCCTCCCGAGCGTTGGGAGTCGCGGCACCCGCAGCAGAAGCGGCAGAAGCGGCGACGGAAGCCGCGGCGGCGGCAGAGGCGGCGGCGGCGGCGGACCTCTTGCCCATAAAACTAGTGCCTCAGGGGAACATTTGGTTATTTGGTACATATTACGTACCTATGCTGCAGTGGCGAAGGGTGATATATTGAGAGAGGGAAGCCGTAGCAAAAAAAAAACCATTTCTTCATCATGGCCGCGAGACACTTGTTTTTGTTTACCTAACAAAATAACGGTATCAATAAACCGCTTCGTTAAAGCCCTATTACGATTTACTTTTCTTTTATGGGCGTCATGCGAATTTTCAAAAAATAATTCAATCCTACCACTCCTCCTAGTCCATAACTCATGTAATGCTAAACAACTACGTAGGTATATGCTTTTCGGTCTGAACATCTTTCCTAGATGAATTCGTTAGATTATTAAAGGTGTTACCCCTTTATTCCATAAAATACTCCCATCTGAGAATAGTAGACATGGCCAGCAATACATTTTATTTAATTTACAACTGCCCGTTAACCATTGATATTTATCATAAAATGAAATATTAAAATGTTTGAAAAAACCATCACGTCTTTTGTAATTTTTAGTCATAATTATCTGGACGAGCACGGCCTGACTGAATTACATGTTTTTTATTTTCAAAACTTAACCTTGAAAAGCATGTTTCCTCAGAGAGTAAATAGGTACCTAATCTGTCAAACAACAATCTTAAGTTATACTGCCGTGGTATAACTATAATGCCGTTATCTGCTAAAGTCATTGTTTTGAATAACACAAAAAAACCGCGGCAAAATTTTAAACCGATGTAATTTTTCGATGAAAACACCTATTAGAGATTTGGAGGTACCAAAACATAGATGAAATCGCATACTTTCGAAATACTTTGCCTATCATATCGTAAATATAATTTAATTTCATGAAAAGCCTTTTTTGTGTTTTAGTTCATCAGAGATGTAACCGAAATCATAATGGATCATCGACTAAAACGCCGCTACATATAGCGTAACGGCGTTTTAGTGTATCTATTTCATGGCAAATTATTGTTTTTTAAAATGCAAAAATTTCATCTCTTCAATGATTAACTAAAATGGCGTTATTGCACATAACGACAATTTAGCTTACGATTATGTATTATAGAACTGATTCATGTTAAACTTTAGTGCGTTTAACGGTACTTTACTGCTTTTAAGTCTGGTAACCTTAAGATGCGTACTAATTAAAAGGATAAACTTTAATCATTGTTAAGCTAAAACGTGGTTAAACTAAAAACCTTATAGTTTAACGACATTATAGTGTAATAATTAAAAAAAATAGTGAACTATTTTGATATTTTCTTGCACAAAATGAATTAAATTTATTGAAATTAAAGATATTTTTTAAATAAAAGTCATAGTTTTATCAATCAACTAGTCTTTATTGTCAATATTTCTTTATTGCTTTTCAAATAATATGTAATTATGCTTAAATTTATAACTTTCACAAAACTTTACTTATAACTAGATTTTTTAGGAACTTTCAGTTCTATAGAATAACACTAAAATCACATCAGTTATTTATCATTATGTACTACTTGTACTTTAAAATAAGACAACATAAAACAAAATTTACATACAAACTTCAATCTCTCATTAAACCTGAGATAACCAACAATCAAAACTAGTCTAATCTTATCCTTGAACTCAAAACTTTATCTTCTTGTATCATTTAAAAAACAATCATCAACTAAAAATAATTTTCCTCATTTAAATTTTAGTTCTAACTTTTTACCATTTATTAAAGCCTTCTTGATAAAAATTATTTACTCTTAAAAACACAGGATTCAAAATCGTATCACAGTTACATTACAAAATTATTAATTACCTAAAATTAGTAATTACCTAAAATTAGTCTCGTTAAATGACACTATATTATTATTCTAATCAGAACTTGTACCTGAATCTTCATTTTCTCTTGTTGGTAAGTTTTTCCAAAATAACAATTTGTGAGGGGGGATTATGTTCGATAGGGTTTTAAGTATATCTGCTTTTCTCTTAGGTTCGATACCTTTCGATTCAGTTCTAAATTCAAATACCATTGTACGTGGGTTTTTTAAATATCTATCATTCATGAAACGAAGAGTTGTATATGATTTATCATCGAAATTATTTTTATACATAAGATCATAACTTTTACGTACGAAACATACCTCAACTATATTTTTTAAATAAGCCCTTGGATTGGATGTTTGAATCCTTCTTTGGGACACATAGTTAGGTATATTTAAAAAGTTTTCTGGCAACATAGACTGAACGATGACTCTTCAAAATCTGTAAAATCATAAAGCTTACCTTTTTTCTTCATAGCCAACTCTACCTGGTGATGCACTTGATCGCAGCTCATAAAAGTGTGGCCAGGTTCAAAGTAATATAGAGTTATTCTTTGTGTGGCAATATCTTCACTATTAATCATATGAGTGAGCATCGCATACAACAGCCAATTTTTATTCTGTGAGCTGCAATTATCGAGCCACATGTGTACTTTTTCAACATCTCTGTTACGTAATAGAAAATTATAAAATGCTGACATTATATCTTCTTGCCTTCTCCCTGCAATGCCATCATGCCAGATAACTGTCAGGGGTTTGAATTCTGCGGTAATCTTACCAAGTGGTGCAAAGGTTTGATTGTAGGCTGAAAGCCGTAGACAGAAAATTGCGGCTTTAAACATCTCCAGTCTAGGTAACATAATTACTTTCTCTAGATCAGAGCTATAGAATATTTGTGAATTATTTTGTTTTTCCTCTTTATGTGTTTTGTACAGATCTCGCGCCTTTGTGTATCGTTGATGATGATTACTCCAATCCACACAAACTCTACATTCTTCAAGTATCTGGACTGTGGCGTCATGTGATGTTTCCTTTTTGTGGAAATTATAAGCCTCGCACAATTCACACTCCTCGTTACCGAGGGTGGTAAAGGATATGTTCATATTTTTTAAATGTGATCTGTATAAGCTGTACGAAACTTGTCTATCGGGGTATGTCTCACAAAAATGTTTATGCATTTGAGTTATATTTATGTCACTTGGTAGATATCGTCGCAGAGGTGCATGTTCACGCCTATAGTGAGGTTCTAATGGGTTAAACGATTCAACGTGTTGATTCAGTAAATCGCGGTCAAATGCTGGTGTTTTCTGGTGTTTACCGCGTTTATCTATTGAAGAATCAGTAAAAGTTGTATGTAGTATCCTGTCATTATTTTTCAAATATCCTAGAGTGGTAAGGAAAAATATTTTGCATACATCTTTTCTAGTGCCATCTTGTTTTTTCAATACGAAATTTCTTCTTGGATTCCTTTTGGGTTCGCTCGTAATTTTTCTTTTTGGCACTGTTACGTAGGTGTGTGCTTCAACAAATGCATGTTGCTCCTGCCATGACATATCCCAGTATGATTTATTAATAGCCTCTCTATCCTCTTGGTTCAGTAGGGTCATACATTTCTTTAGACACTTTTCATTGCACCCAGGTTTGACACTATGTTCGCTCTTTTTTTTATTTTTAGCATCCAGTCTCCGCTGTTGTAACGGGGTGTTATGTTTCCTTTTTTTCGTGGTAGTTGTAGTATATCTGAAAATGTGGAGCAATAATTGCCATCAACGGATTTACTGCGCTTGCGGAGGCATAGTAGCTTGGGCGTAGTTTCCTTACAAGTAGCACCAATAGAGTTTCTACGTCTTCGCTCCAAATTTAAAAAAATCCTAACTCCGTCATCCACAGGCAATATGGAACAGTAATTACCATCATCGGTAGAGCTATGTTTGCAGTGACCTGAATGATTAGGCGTAGTTTTCTCACAACAGGTAGCACCAGTTAACTCACGACGTCTTTGGTCCGAAGTTTGAATTTTGCTTTTTGTTAAATTCGTTGTGACCTCATCATCATTGGTTTTCAGTATTTTCTTCTTTGTTTTTCTTTTACTTTCAGATACATCAGACATGTGGCTTTCTGAGGAATCAGATGGACAGTAATCTTTATCAATTACGGAGTCGTCTGAATCAAAATCAAGAAAACTATTTTCACATGTTCCTTGCGTATTTAATGGGATTTCTTCATCAAGCAGAGAAAAATCATTTGGTGACATTAATTCGTTGCATGTCAAATCTATTTCGGTAGGATCTAATCTATTTATAGTAATTTGATGGGGTGAAATTTCAAATTCGTTGAATAGAGACTGTGTACTTAAACTCAAAAAATGATGTGAATTATACGTAACTTGCGTCTCACAAAATGTATCAAAAACGCTACCGGTCATAGAATAGGGCTCCGCGTATATTCTGTTAATAAACTCAGTCAGACCAGGGCCAGGTTTTGTTTTAGGTTCGGTTTGGTTTGGCTTTTTCTTATCCTGAGCAGGGTCATGTTTTCTTGTAGGTTTGGTTTGGTTTGGTTTTTCCTTATCCTTAACCATATCTAAAATAGATTTGGCTCTGCTCCTAGAGTTTCTGTAAAAAGAAAATAAAATGCTGAGTGTGTGTACCTAGGTAAATGTTACTAGTTTTTATGAACATATCTTAGTGCTTACATACGTAAGCAGTCAATTTGAATTAACATAATATGTAAATTCAAATATTCAGAAATGCATGATAAGTTTCATCGCAATCGATTCATAAGTTATTGCGTGTAAAACAAACTTTATCATAAATAATATTAGTAGGATTTACTAGCAAGCAAACTATTTTGAATGTTTATATCAATAAAAGTGCAAATGTGAAGTAGGTGCCTACCTATTCATAATAAACTCAAGATTATTCTGAACTAGAGTAAATAAAAACTAACTTACCTAAATTGATGGTTCACCATATCGCGATCGTTGCGACATTGGCGGGAACAAACCCGGAGCGACACACGTCCTCACCAACAAGCTCCTGGCGATGCACTAGTTTCACCCCCGACCCCTCTGATTTCGGTACAGGATCGTTACGTAGCCGGTGTCCCCCCGCCCCGCGCGAGATCAGTTAACGGCTTTATAGTGTATTAGTGTGAGATAACGTCGTTTTAGTCTAATAATGACGGACAATACATTTTTGTTTAGTTTTGAAAATGCCGCTATGGGCTTGTAACATACGTTAAGTGAAAATACAAGTATATGAGATATGAAGCAATAATGCCGTTAAACATCGTTAGTCAAGTTTAAGTCTAACATTTTCAATTAACGGCGTTATAGTTTAAAAAAAGCGAACTCCTTTATTAAAAAAAGATAAACAATAAAACAGTTAAAGCATCTTAACCGCTTCGTAGTGTACAAAAAACTGCTAACGGCAATCTAAACAAGTAACCCTATGGATTTTTTGTGATAAAAATATGAGTTAGTGAACCTTAGCGGCTTTATAGACTCACAAAGTTACTTAATGTTATTTTGCTTATTTCACACGTGATAAATATGTACTTAACGGCGTTTTTAAAATTATTATTTCCAAAACTATTCAAGATATTGAAAATTCGCAAACACAGATCGATAGATTTTTTTTTTTCATTAATATAGCATCAAA
This sequence comes from Hecatera dysodea, assembly GCA_905332915.2. Classification (NCBI taxonomy): domain Eukaryota; kingdom Metazoa; phylum Arthropoda; class Insecta; order Lepidoptera; family Noctuidae; genus Hecatera; species Hecatera dysodea. The sequence goes on from HG995292.1 coordinate 10,684,503, forward strand.
AGTTGAAAATCGACCAGATGTTGGATAACGGCATTTTAGTTATACCACGGCAGTATAGTGCGTTTCACGAAAGAATTCCCTTCGTCGTATTGTTGGCTGCCCCGTCTGTCTTAACGTCAAAGATTGGAGATGGCTATCAGTGCTGCCAATAAAAAATTGTCGATTCCCCGCGTCAGTGTTGTAAAGGGTATGTTTATGTCGTGGTGTAAACATTAGCTAGTCAACAAACGTATTAAGACTCGACTGCTCCAGCACTCGATAAAAGGACAATCTGTGGTTTCATTCTGTGAGTGCTTACTCCAATAAAGCTATGAATTGTTCTGAATTCCTGTGCAGTAAGTTGTATATTTTATTACAGTTTCCAAAAGAAAATACAAAATTATAAGGTAGTTGGTAAAAGTAACGGAATATTAGTTAAATCTCCCTAATATTATTTAGTTTTATTGCTAAAATTATAGCAACACTGATTTTCCGTAATGCCAACATTACGGCGAAGAGAATTCTTTTATGAAACGCACTTTACTAATGCCGCCATCTCACTGATTCTACTAATTACTTTGCAAATCTACTTACTCTTAGTTACTAATTTCAACTTAATAAACAAATATAGACTTACCGCAAAAACCTACAAACTAATACAACGTATACGGTCAGCGTAAATTACTTTCACTACACAACTCACAAGTACATACAAAACTAGTGAACAAAGTCCAACTCTATTACCAATCACTATTTTGTACCAAGAAATACCTATATTCTAATAGGTGAAACTATTACAATAAATATTCAACATCAAAATAATACTATGCAAATTGCAATGGTCAAAATGCGATTACGTCAATGTCAAATGTCAATCAAATATATTGAACGATGTCCGAACGAACGAATGTACGAAATACAATAAGGATATTCCTCTATCTCGCTCACGCGCACGCATTTTGAATTACTGTCTCTATCGTAACTCGGCGCATAGCGGCTTACCTCGCGGCCTAGAATCGCGGTGATCGCGGGCTGGTCATTGTGACGTCATGACGACTATTTTGCCTTATGAATTGAACTGTCAATAAGCCGATAGCGCCTGCGAGTTAAATAATGTTGTTGAAGAGCAAATTTTGTCGGAATTGAATATCCATCTGTGTATGCGTTTTGTGATGTTTCTCTACTTTTAACAGTACTGATTGTGCGATTTTTCAATTACGATAGAGTAGTTGTTTCGTAACTTGAAGGGTAGCGGGAATCGGCTTATGACCACGCTTCGCCACTGCTATGCTGTTTATAATCCTACCAAAGAAAGTTAGTGAGTTAGTGACGGAAACTTACGTATCTATTAAGCTCTTGTAATCCATTGCAGCCAATAAAGTCTTAGCAGCATATTTTAATTGTTCATTTTGGTTTTGAAACTTTCTGAAAGGAAAGACCAGGCCGGGACTGGAATATACAACAACTGGATCACGGTACTCCAGATATGCTGTATTTAACCACCAGTCCTCAAGCCAGTTCAGATGTTGCTGTGCTCTCTTTTCTAGCAAAACCTGGAAAAAAATGTTTTTATTATATTTGTGTTTGATTATAATGATTGATTCGTCTTGTGACAGTCGTTGCGGATGTTAAGAAACTAAAAAATCTGATACCAGTCTTGCCAGCATGTACCCAATAATATACTGCTAATAAGATGAAATCGGTTAAACTGGAAGTTGAACCCAATATTGTTGAGAAGGCGATTAGTCTTATGATACTTGTTGGTGGGTTATATACTTGTAATTAATACATCTAGTTATGTTAGTAAAGTCTAGTTAATTAGTAGAATGAATTAGTAGATAGGTAATGACGATAAGATATATTTTTGTCATTGGTTATTTAATAAGATATATCTTACTTGTAGTTGTTGTCCTGGTCCTTTCTCAAATTTTTTTACGAGGGCCGTAGTCTTCGCGAACTCTTCATCATTCAAAATTGGTCGGACGGTGAGAAGGTACTTCGTCAAAGTATCGTTTAGTTTTGGTACCGGTAATCTTGGCAGCTTCTGAACATTTTTTTGCGGAGTTGCAGATGTGAAATTGCACGATAAATGCATGGACGTGATATAGGGTTCTAAGAACAGTCCTTTACGTCCCAACTGAAATTTGACAATTTTTTTCATATTTAGTATCACGAATCAGGTTTCAGGATAGGGTAGATAGATAGTATTACTTTTTAGTTTACTCTGTTTTAAGGTGTAATTTAGATACGGTCTTTTATCGCTGTCAACGACAATACTAATACTAAACCTTTGGATAAATAAAAAAGAGGTAGTGGTAAATAGCTGCTAAACATATGTATGTACAAAGTAGATATAAAATTATATCGGTTAGGCACCGATATAAATTTATATTACTTTACGTAAATATCTATCTATACTTATAATAAATCTGTAGAGAGGTCAATTCTGTACAAGGAATATATTTTCAAATTAACTATCAGGGTGTGTATCAGTGATCGATAGTGGTGCCAAAAATGCAATCAGTAAAATTTTTGTCTGTCTGTCTGTCTGTCTGTCTGTATGTTCTTTATAGAAACAAAAACTACTCAACCGATTTTAACGAAACTTGGTGCAATTATTCTTCATACTCCTGGGCAGGTTATAGTATACTTTTCATCACGCTACAATCAATAGGAGCAGAGCAGTGAAGGAAAATGTTGGGAAAACGGGAGAAGTTACTCCATTTTTTAAGCTTCCGTCGCGTGTGTAGCCTTAATGGTTAAAGTTGCATAGAATCAGCTAAGAAAGGATTTTGATTAATTCTACCCCCAAGGGGATAAAATAGGGGATGAACGTTTCTATGAAACTTTGTCAATTTTAAACCGATCGGGCTGAGAGTTTCAAAATCGGGGGTAAAGTAACTATTCCACGCGGACGAAGTCGCTGGCAGAAGCTAGTATCTAATAAATACTTATATACAGTGGTGGTCATAAAATTAAGAATTGCTATTTAAAAACAAGTTATTTTTTCAAACTTACGAGGATCACACTTTTTGCATGTCTTTTTGTATCTCTCTCGCTATCGCAAAATTGTTCCACATTATAGTAGCACACAGTTATAACATGATGCATTCAATAATAATAACAAACATGATTCAATAAAAATAATATAATATTTATATTGCAATTGCATTGATGGTTGCCCTCGATTTCTGTGGATCCCATAATTAGATCCTGACCTGGTGAAAATGGGACCACCTCGGAAGTGAACACACCTAGAGACCTCAAGCTCCAGCAGCCGCAATAGAGAAAGACGCCCAAGGCGTCGGGAAACGCAGGGCGATTCTCGGCCACCGCCGTAGGCGCGAGCCTGCGTTTCCCTTACTGCTTCGAGAAGGAGGTGACCGCTTCCCATGCCTCCTCGCTCCGGACCATAGATTGAACCAGGGCCGGACGCGAGAGTTCGCTGCCACCGTTCGCCTCGACGAGTACTATGTACCTTGAACTATAATTTGTGTGTATGTCTGACTGGAATGTGCCCTGGCGGTTCGGAGTGTCATGCTCACTCAAAACTCCCTCTGATGGTGGCGTATGTGTTCCATTCATCATTTGGTTGGCTTGTCGTCTGATAGCAACCAGGCCCGTGACGACGGCGCATCGTGTTCCATGCGCGCCTCAAAGAGCTGTCAGCAACGAAGACGTAGCTCAATAGGGTCAGTGCCTGCTAGGATTGCGGAATTTGTTCGAGGAAGAAGAGTCACCGCGGCCCTGGAACAGGGCACAAGAAGGATCATGGGTGGGTTTTAGTCAGTAAGAGTCTGACACTCCCTTCCGCTCCGCCCAGAGCGGGAGGAGTCATTTGATATTTCACTTACTGAAAAAGAAAAAGGATAGCAAGAAACGAACCCTTGCTGAAACGGTATCACTGGCAAGCCCGGCTTGCAAATGCAAGGTGGTATAACAGTGGAAAAATGTTTTTTTCTCTAAGTGAGTTAACAACGTTTTTTTAGAAGGATGGCGTTCTATTTCTTTTGAAAAATGTCAAAAAATGTCTCGCCGGTTTAAGGTATTCATCAAAAGCCGTGGACACGCTGCAAACTATTAACTTGGAACAAAATTTATTAAATTGCTATTTTTAACATCTACGAGTAACACAGTCTTAGTTAATGAAATTTAAAAAATCTAAGTATATATATATATATATACTGTGTGGTATACTGAAACATCTCTCGAGCAGTTTAAGAATTATTTTTCCAGCTTTGTTTGTAATTGTAACTGTCGATAGTAAAACAGGCAGGCTTGTATGAGAATTTCGTACCGTTAATTATATTTCGTGTTTTGGGTTGCTTTTTGTTTTAATTGGAAGTTAATGTGATAGACAAGCCCTTTATAAATTCCTAGATTTGTAGAACTTGGGACGTAGAAGTTATAACTTTTAATGTTCCCGCTGCTGCGACACAGACCTCCTCTCTAGGAGAGGGAATGATAGAAAGTTCCAGAAAGTTCGCGTACAAATCGGTCGCGGCTGACTAAGTCCGAGAATTCTAGAATGTTCTAGCATAGAAAAATCTCGAAAGTTTCCTGGCTTTATTAGTTCTGCTACTCAAACATTGCCAAGACATGCTCGTCCCGAGCATTATCAGCCCCATAATAACGCGCCAGTCGAACAACATGGACGATCTTAGGAGCGCTTCTTGTACCTTTCTGTATACGGTAGGTCACGTCATTGATCTTTGTCACAATCCGGTACGGTCCGTCCCATTTAGCTTGAACCTTACGAGATTTCCCTTTGCTGCGAACTGGATTGTGCAACCACACTAGTGTACCTTCGTCGAACCCTTTATTGTTCATTTTGCGGTCATAGCGGGTTTTCATCTTTACAGACATTTGCTGACCCGATTGTCTAACGTGCTCATAAATGTCGTTCATTTTGTTCCGCAAGTCATTCACATAATCGGTTATACTGCGTGGGGCATCAGGTGGTATTCCGGTGATCAGGTCTGCAGGCAGTCGCAATTCTCTTCCAAAGTTTGCGAAAGCTGGTGTCACCGACGTGCTTTCATGAACAGCACATCGGTAAGACAGCAAAAACGGTTGTATGTACTTGTCCCAATCCCGTTGCCGGTTATCCACAACTTTGGCCAGATATCTGTCCAATGTCTGATTGAATCGCTCCACCATTCCATCCGATTGTGGGTGGTAAGAAGTTGTTCTCGTCTTATGAGTAACCCATAATTCGGCAAGTTTCCGGGACGTTAGGCATACTGGGGGAACCACGCTAAAAAACGCGCTAAGTACACTACCTCATATGTGGCGTGGAAACGTTTGCATTTTATGACGATTACGACCGTTACAACTTTTTGAATCGCTATATCTCCGAAACCGTGGCTCGTAGGAAAAAAACGTATTAATTCATTTTTATAGATAATTTAATGATCCACAATTTTAGTATGAGGCCGCACTTTTATGATAAAACTTACCTTACTTAAATTGTCCAAAAAGCCTTAGCTCTGCAGCATATGCCGTTAGAAAAATTCCTGGCTTAACAGATTTAGAGACAGCACGTTTAGTATACTTGGTTATTTCCATAGTGTGACGTCATACGGCATTTTGTTGTGGAGAAATACCGCTAATATTCAGACAGTATTTGTTTTAAAAAAGAGCTATCCGTGCAATTTACAAGTTAAGTCCTAGACAGTCCCTCAGAGACAAATTTAAAGAGATTAATATAATGAATGTGCCTTCTCAGTATATTTATGAGAATCTTTTGTATGCACATAAAAATATTAATCTATTTAAAAGATACAGTGATATTCATGACGTGAATACTAGGAACAAACATAATTTTGTCATTCCTAAAACTAGGCTCAAGAAAATAGGTGGTTATTTTAGATGTCAATGCATACGGTTTTAACCGAGTTCTAAAAAAGGAGGTTCTCAATTCGGATGTTTGTATGTTTTTTTTTTTTTCAAGTTTGTTCGAGCATAACTCCGTCGCTTGCCAACCGATTTGAAAAATTCTTTTTTTGTTGGAAAAGGTATACTTCCCAAATGGTCCTATTAAAATTTTATCGAAATCGAACAAGCGGTTTTCGAAAAATCAACAAAAGTCTAAAAAAAATATCTACATTGTCTACATTGACGACCTTTTAGTTTACTCTGCATTGGAGCAGTGCGTTTTTTTTTACACCAATGTGATTGGTTCGTTTAGGGGGGGAGGGGAGGGGGTGTAGGTACCACTAAAAAGTGAAAAATAAAAAACTTTTTACAATAAAATACAAAAGACTTTTACACAAAAAATCGAAAAAGTACAAAATAACTTTAATTTCGGCAGTCGGTGTTCAAAAAACGAAAAAGGAACCACAAACACCGAGTTCCGAATTTAAAGTTATTTTGTACTTTTTTGATTTTTTGTGTAAAAGTCGGTTGTATTTTTTTGTAAAAAGTTTTTATAATAAACTCCCTTCCTACATCCAAGACCTTAGTATTAATAAATTCAAATTGATAGTAAAACGTAAGCTATGCCAGAGTTAAAGACTATATTGAAGACCAAAAGGCTTGGAATTGAGCTGATTCAACGATGTACATGGCCTAATATTGTTTTTATCTATTGATACCTTTCTCAATTTTAGACTTTTTCTCCTGTTTGTGCAATTTTGACATGAATGTTTACTTTATAAAGTATTTTTTTATTGTTGTGACATATGTAAATATTTACTTGTTAAAGTGATGTTTTTATTTTTATTTATTATGTTTGATATGTATACTTTGTAAAGTATTATATTTTTACTTAATAGGTATATTTTTGTGAATATGAGGACTATATGGGTATTATTTTCTTTTTTCTTTCCTTCTTTAGTGTACATATGTATAACGATTACGTCTGGCAGTTTAACGGGGCACCGAGCTTTTTATACACAAAAAAAAACGTTTTAACAAAAAAATACAACCAACTTTTACACAAAAAAATCAAAAAAGTGCAAAATAACTTTAATTTCAGAACTCGGTGTTTGTGGTTGCTTTTTCGTTTTTTGAACACCGACTTCCGAAAATAAAGTTATTTTGCACTTTTTTGATTTTTTGTGTAAAAGTCGGTTGTATTTTTTTGTTAAAAAGTTTTTTATTTTTCACTTTTTAGTGGTACTTACACCCCCTCCCCTCCCCCACCTAAACGAAACAATCACATTGGTGTAAAAAAAAAGCACTGCTCCTTTGCAGAGTACACTAAGAGGTCGTCAATGTAGACAATGTAGATATTTTTTTTAGATTTTTCGAAAACCGCTTGGTTGATTTCGATAAAATTTTCATGGGACCATTTGGGAAGTATACCCTTTCCAAAAAAAAAAAGAATTTTTCAAATCGGTTCACAAGCGACGGAGTTATGCGCGAACAAACAAAAAAAAAAAAAAAAAAAAACATACAAACATCCGAATTGAGAACCTCCTCCTTTTTTAGAAGTCGGTTAAAAACGCGCTTTTATAACGGTTGTTTGAAGTAGTAAACAATTAAATTAAAATCTAAGGAAATATGTAAATTGGTATTATTGGCCATATATACTAGGCAGTATACACGATGGAAACACGATTTGATAAAGTTGGCTCGATAGAATAAATTCACAAAGTTATCTCTAAAACACAACAAACGCTTAGTACGGCGTGAATACTTCGCGAAAGGTCATCAGTTTTTTTAATAATAACAAAACTACATGTTTTATACAACGTATACACTTTACATTTTCAAAATATGTATTTGTTTAACAATAAGAAGGAAATACCTAAATTCGCGCGAATTTTGCCCATTATAAGCAGAGCCGCCGCGCCGCCCTCCTGTCCGCTTTAGTCCGCCGTCGGCCATCGGACGGGGAGCTTGTGTCGCTTGCGCTCACGCGCGGATTTAATAACGTAACGAAGAAAATTGTATGAAAATGAATTGTAGTGTATTTGAAATGGGGAACAAAGTAAAGAAATCAAGACAGAGAAGGGGTTGGCGAAAAACCAATGCTAAATAAACGCTTGCATGAAGAAATGAATTAGGGTAAGGCCACCAAAATTGTCAAATATAATATCACAAAAGTAACACAACAGATTTTCTGTTACCGTTACACAAATGTAACCCTATAGTTACGCATCTTTTGCGTAAAGGTGGTTTCATAATGGTTAAATAAATAACCTTAAATAATACAAGATATTTTTTTGCTGTAGTAGTAATGAAATACGATTTTCGAAAAAAAAAAATTGTAATAATGAACTCAAATAAAAACATCACACAAATCTGTCACACAGCATTTTTATTTATTTATTTTTTATGTACACACAATTTACTAAAAATAAACTTTTTACAAAAAATAAAACCGACTTCTAAACAAAAATACCAAAAGTGTAAAATAACTTTAATTTCGGAACTCGGTGTTTTTGGTTGCTTTTTTGTTGTTGAACACACCGATTTCCGAAATTAAAGTTATTTTATACTTTTTGTTTTTTTTTGTTTAGAAGTCGGTTTTATTTTTTGTAAAAAGTTAATTTATTTTTCACTTTTTAGTGGTTCACTCCCAGCTAAACATACCCATCACAGCGTACGTGGTATAAATTGGTGTAAACAATGAACAAACATGCGATTTCAGCTATCCCGACAGATTTGCTATCATTTATTGAAATTAACAAAAAAAACCGCTTGTTCGATTTCGATAAAAAATTTATGGGACCATTTGGGAAGTATACCCTTTCCAACAAAAAAAGAATTTTCCAAATCGGTTGGCAAGCGACGGAGTTATGCGCGAACAAACATTAAAAAAACAAAACATCCGAATTGAGAACCTCCTCCTTTTTTAGAAGTCGGTTAAAAATAGAAAGAAGGATGCCCAGATATGGCCCACCTCAGACACGTTTAGAAAGATGACACAAAAATATAAGTATTTTAAATAGGAATTATCCATCAAAGCTTTATCTCAAACTAAGACGCCGTGATCATAACAAATAAATAAGTCATTTTACTTATTATTACGCAACTTTTATTTTCACGTGAAGTTTGAGGTTGCCATTTTATGGTCAATTTAATTTAAATTCATATATTATTTATTCAATCTAATCGATTACGGAAAAACTAAACGTTAGTCAGGTTTCAGTTTTTTAATCTGAGAAAACTGGCAGCCATTTTAGTTTTTTTTAATGAAACCCACTCGACTTTTAGACCAATTATGTTCATAAATACCTCAGACCAGAGATACTATACTTTATAATGATAAAATCACTGTTTGGCTTTGCCGTAGTTAGATATAAATTAAATTGATAAAGACCAAAATCAGATGCAACTAATCAATATCTCTTTTTAAATATGGCCATATTAGCCTTTGACAAATGATAGATTTGACATTAAACTACCTACTCAAGCTTGCTCCCAGCCTGCCAAAGTGTCAAACAAGTATAAAGGGAGCTATAGCAGTTTACACTTAAAAAGATTCCTATTATTCATAAGGTTAAAATGAGTTAATAACGTTGAAATTAATAATTATTGTGTTCAAATGATATACTTTCCATTCGAAAGTGGTTGAAAGTGTGTAGAATGAGTTTGTGACTGTGAAAAAATGGATGTTTTGAAAAAATAAAAACTGTTTTATTTCCAAATGGCGACTTATTTTCTTAACTGGTATGTACTAGAAGGTGTTCATAATAACTTAAACTATAATTCCATAAACTATTTATCAGTGTTCACTGTAGGCCAAGGTTGTTCTAATATGTGGGCATTGTTCTTTTGTACAGAAACCAAGAGCACAAAAATACTGCTTATTTCAATAGAAATTTCTTCCAGCAGAAAAGCTATTGCTTTTGATCTTGATATTTTTCAGTAAGTATTCGTTATTTTTAACTTTTCAATTTTTCAATCTTTCAATTTTCAGGGTAAATTTCATGGAAGACCGATTACAAAATTTATCAAACTCTAGAATTGCAAGTCCAGAAACTAATTAATTTTAAGAAATAAGTGTTACTTTCATCCCAAACCAGATTTGTTGATAATTATAGAAATTATAATTACATCAAATGTTCTGCTTTATTATAGGATGCCAATTACACCGAAACAAAATTGTTGTCTTCCAGCAGAGATTCACTAAAAATAATTATATACTAACCGTTGGTATCGTACATAACAATTTTGCTGGCTTCTTTATTCCCGAAAAAGTCTTGCCATAACGAACAAAGTACTTACCGTGTAACTTCATTATCAGAAATTCAATAGAATCTGCCTACAAAAACATACTTCGACTTTTAATTCTATTCTTGACACTTGACAGTTCAAAGAAAAATAATGTTACGTGTTTGAAGACAAGTTATTAAAAGTCGCATGGTCCTCATATAACGTATTGTGTATGTCAGAGGTTCATTTAATGTTAGTCTGGCGGCTTTAGTTCTTTATGTGGCCTACCCAAATGTCTTTACTTTGGCATTGTTCGTCAAATCGTTGAGCTCCTTAAAGTTATAAATTTGAGCTACATGATAACTGACAAATGCTTGCACTGTTTGGACAGGTCCACTCAAATCTCAAACGCCGGAGTACCCCAAGGCGGTGTCCTCTCCCCTCTGGTGTTCTCGCTATTTAGTACCGATATTCCCACTAGTACTAAGACACAGCTAGCTCTGTTTGCTAACGACACGGCGATCTATTGCTCCGGCAATAGCGAGAAGGCAATAGCCGGCCACCTCCAGAGATCCGCAAACGCACTAGGCGCTTGGTTCCGGAAGTGGAGACTAGAAGTCAACCCAGAGAATTGTCAGGCGATCTTGTTTTACAAGCCCCAGACTCGTCTCTTCCCACCACGTCCCAGCCCAATCACGTTATTTGGCAAGCCGATCCCTTGGGTGGAGCAAGCCAAATATCTAGGTGTGATCCCTTACTGAAAGCTTACTTTCGGAGAGCACATAAAGACGGTACGCAGTCGTGCCGTTTTCGCTCTCGGTAGGCTTCTTCGAATCGAAAATCGGTTTCTTCGAAAGGTTACGGAGCCCCGTGGTACGTTTGGAATGAGCGACTCCATGTCGACCTCCGCATCCCCACCATCAAACAGTTCATGAAACGTTTTTCAAAGCGTTTCATAGAGTCCGCTGAAAAGCACCAGAACCCCCTTATCGTATCGGCTACCCCGCTACCAGATACACGCCCTCCCAGATCAGCAAGATCCGCCGACCGCGGCATACCCTTGTTGAGCCCGATGACCCCATCACCCAGAGCCAAGAGAGTAGTAGGGAAACCAGTACTCTTAGGAAAAACAAACACAGACCGCGTTCCGCGTAGACCGGCCTCGCCGACGAGGTACATCGCGACACCCCCGTCAAAACCCTCTTTTGCCTAACGAGCCAGCCTGCGCCGCTGAGCCATTATAATATCATATTGTTCGTCGAGTCGTTGAGCTCCTTATTGTTTTTAAGTTGAGCTACTCGACTACTGACAAAGGCTTGCACTGAATGGCCAGGCCCACTTAAATCTGTGTGGTTATTTCCTCAAAAGACCATTTCAGACACAGATCTGTATGGTTCTCATATAACATATTGTGAATGTGAGGACTATGTAGATCGCCATACTAGGGTCTTGTTTCAGTTTATCTGGCAGTTTGAGTAATTCTTGCGGCCTACCCAAATGCCCTTTCTTTGGTATTGTTCGTCAAATCATTGAGCTCAAAAGTTATAAGTTTGAGCTACACGGTATCTGACAAATGCTTGCACTGTCTGGACAGGTCCACTCAAATTTGTGTGGCACTTTCCTCAAAAGGCTATCTCTGACATTAACCCACATGGTTCTCATATGATTTGACCAGTACGGATGTATGGACTTTAAAAGAGACTTTGACCTCTGAGTTTGTTTCGGTGTTTCTTCTCAGGGTAGTCGGCTAGGAAACACCGGCTTCATCTAGCATAAAATGACAAGAAATATTGGACGTGTAAAAGTGTTATGTTTAACCTACTTACAAAATAAATATCATTTATCGTTTACCGTTTTGCTGAAAATCGCGAAAGAAACCTTTTTTTTAACTTTTGCCCTTGAATTTTTTTAACCATACACGGGAATGATGACCTTCAGGTTTTGTTCATAATCGTCTTTTGAACAATTTTATTTAGTACAATTTTAATTTTATTGAGCAGTGGTGGCCGAGTGGTAACGAGCAGTGGTGGCCGAGTGGTAACTGCCCCGACTTACGAATTGTAGGTCGCGGGTTCAAACCCAGCCAGGCGTGTAATACTTTGTGTAATTAATTTCATCACTACTGCTCTCAAAACGGTGAAGGAAAACATCGTGAGGAAACCGGCATGTCCTAGAACCAAAAAATCGAAGACATGTGACATTCACCAACCCGCACTGGGCCCGCGTGGTCGATTACGGCCCATTCCATCTCCTAGAGAGGAGGCCTGTGTCCCAGCAGTGGGAACATTAAAAGGCTGATTATGAACAATTTTACCAATATTTAGCTTGTTGCGAATTTATGTAATTTCACTCTAATTTGACCGGGCTAATTAATTATGATTTTATGCTCAACTATTAAGCGCTCATAGTTATAATATAATAGGTAGGGGAAAAAGCTTCTTCGCATTTTTTAAGAAAATTCAAAACATTTTTGAATATAGTTTATTTACATTTAACTAAAGTATGCAGGTACCATTTTGTTCGATAACTTTTTGCCATTTTGTAGGTAGGGACATGATCCCACTGCTATAGAAATTTTGGGACTTCTGATCAAAATACCGCAACAAGCGGTTTTGGCAGTCCTCTCGTGATGTTAACTTGACACTGCCTAAATAATTCTGAATAGACCGAAACAGGTGGAAATCTGAAGGTGCAAGATCAGGACCATAGGGCGGATGCATTAACACCTCCCAGCCAAACTCTCTTAATTTTTGCTGAGTGTCTAAACATGTGCGAGGTCTAGCGTTATCATGATGAAAAACCACACCACTTCTGTTGATGAATTCCGGCCGCTTTCTCTCAACTTCTTGCTTTAATCTCATCAGTTGTTCACAGTAGAGTTCAAAATCGATGGTCCTGCCTGATGGTAACAGCTCATAATGAATAATGCCCTTCCAATCCCACCACACACACAGCATCATCTTGTTGCGAGTTAACCCGGGTTCCGCCACAGTCTGTGAAGCCTGACCGGCCCTTGACCACGACCTTTTTCGCACCTTCTTGTCGTACGTGATCCACTTTTCAGCACCAGTTATCAGCTTCTTCAAAAATGTTTCGGTTTCATTACGTCGTAATAAAGAACCACAAATGAGTACACGGTTTATTAGGTTTCTTTCAGTGAGCTCGTGAGGTACCCAAATATCGAGCTTTTTTGTGTACCTAGTTTTTTTCAAATGCGCCAAAACTGTTTTGAGGTCAATTCCCAGTTCTTCAGCTACGTTATAACTACTGATATGCCAATCTTGCTCCACTTTTTCAAAAATGGCATCGATTATAACCAGAGCCACGTGCATCTTAGAAATCAAAATTTCCGGATTGAAAACGCTTAAACCAAATTTAAGCTACTCTCACAGACGAAGAAGCCAATTGCGATGTTTATGGACCTATCCATAAACATCGCAATTGGCTTAATAAGTGGTACAAATTCTATAACGAAACAACAAAAAGTATGTTGTACTAAATCTGCCGTTCACCTTTGTAAGGTAAATAGTTAAATTTTAATATTTGCTCTTAATCCCGTTTAATCTATCCATCCATGTAGCTATTTCATAACATAATTATTTACTTTTGACAAGGAACATAAAAGTAACGTCTGGTACTATAAATCGTTCTTAATTATATGACCACCACTGTATGTATACTTATATCTAGTTGCATGGTGATCACCAATATTATTTTTTACTAGTTTACCCGCGCAACTTCGCCTGCGTCACATAGTCACACAAGAAAGAGAAAAGAACCGTTTATGTAACAATTTTCATTGATGCTCCGCCCTTAGGTATCGTATGATGCATGTTATATAGCATATCCCAGCCTTCTAATAAATGGCCTATCCAACACTAAAATAATTTTGAAATTCGACCCAGTGGTTCTTGAGATTTAGCGCGCTCAACCAAACAAACACTTCAGCTAAAATGTACGTACAGTAAATACCTTGTACAACCTGATCCCTAACAGAATTAAGAAAATAGGAAGAAGGTAATGCAGGGCATTGACTGCATCACCTCTTCCGATTCAAATTTAAAAAAAAACGAACCCAAATAGCTCCTGTTACCTCGAATCACCATTGATGAACAAAACAGACTATTTCTAACGAATGGTTGTTTGTAGTTGCACGTAATATTCAAGCTAAGAAAGTGAAGAATAAATTTGATTCTTCAATTATAAAAAATAACAATTTTCTTTGATTTTCAATGAGAGTAACATATTATTACTGATTCATCTCTTTTTCATTAGGCAGGTGGTACCTATATGATTAAACAGTTACAAATATAAAATATAAAAAAATATACATAAAAAGTTTATTTCAATTACAATGGGCATTTAGATACATAATATTGGAGATCTCCTTTTAAGCAAGGAATTGCTTGTATTAGGAGTCTCCGCGCTTCCACTTATCATTAATTACTATGCAATTGAAATGTAGACAAACGTACGTAATATTGACATGCAAGACTAAGAATACAAATAAAGATACAAAGAAGCCTAAGTTCGAGTAATGACACTAACGACACATAATTTGTATCGATATTTAGCACTGAATGAGGAATGAGTATAGGTACTGAATGTGCAGCTCGTAGCTCGGTAATAAAAGCCACACAAGTGGATCTAAAAGGTAAAGCAACACTTGCCAAGGTGAGCCTATAGATGGGTGACCAGACCATCTTAACATAACGGGACTCTTTCCTGCCTCGAAAAAGATGCTAATTCGTTGATCCCGGCTGACATTTGTATATCTTTGGCAGTCATTACGGATTGTCAGAAGCCAGAAAATCTGACACCAGTCTTGCCAAGAAGTACTTTGTTTTCCAGTGTTTTCCAATTATACTCGATTTCATTTTAATAGAACCATTTTCCACTGATTTTCCTTCATATCCTTTTCGAAAGTCCTGCAGTTAGCAAGGCTCACGTTCATGAGCTGACAGACTGCTGCAGTGTGACTTTTTATGTAGAATTCACCGTTTCTAAATTACAAGCCAAAATCTGATAAATGACCGAAAATATTTTTCCGAGCACCACAAAGTTAGCACAGGTCTTTCGGAGTTGAAAAATTGGGTATACACTACTGGCATCTCTCCCAACAACGTCCAAAAATCAGGACAGTGCCATTTATAGCCCAATTTGTACAAATGTGCATCCTCTATATTCAGTTAACAGAAATATACTAGGGTACTTACAACAGGTACATATCTGGTACTTACAACTTTATTAATGCCACGTAACATTTTACTATTTTCCTGAAAAGAAATATTCATGTATCAAAAAGATGATCCTGCAACTAGAGCATTTGTTCAGATATCTCTGAACCAAAGTCGATTTTGATGTGTTTTTCTTCTGTATGTATGTGTACAGTTATGTGTAGGATTTAATTTTATAAAACACTAGCTTTTAGAAGCTAGTACCCAGGCCGTAAGTAGCCTACCATACTCAGAGATAGTGTTACACAATTATATTAATCGGAAGTTGGAAAACAGTTAGAAGAGTTGGAAGAATTTGAAGCACAAATTACACTCTAAGCTTGGGTCCAGTGCACTTCCCGGCTATGTGGCAGTCATTTCTTTCTTTTTTTTTGTTGAAATATTCCTTATTGTATGACATGATTTTTAGTTTTTTTTCCCGACTTTCGTAAAAAAAATTCAAAGGTTATGGTATTGGGAACACATCGTTCTTTAATGCAGACGTTAAAAAACATTATTGCCTTTCGAATAAGTTTATTCTTATCTCAGTATGACAAAAACTCTTTTAAAGGAATATTCCAACGAAAATCAAAAACAAAATTACTACGACTAGACAGGGTTTGCATGAATAAATCACTTTGATTTAAATCACAATTTAAATCAAGTGATTTTTTCATCAAAAAGCATTGATTAAATCAAATTGTAATATACATATATTAATTGTAATATATATTACAATTAATATAATTATATATATAATAAAAAAATATAATTATTATTAATATTTTATATAATTATGGTATGTTATATAAAGATATAAATACAATAGTATTTATATCTTTCTTATTTATAATACAAATTGACATTCTTAATTTTCGATAAAATACTTTCGTACAAGTGATGTATGTTAAAAATTACGTCGTGTTAGAATTACAATACTTAAACGGCGGTTGGCGCAGTGGTTGAGTGTTCAGCTGCTGCGCTACGGGTCGCGGGTTCGATCCCCGCACGGAACAAATGTTTGTATGACCTACAGATGATTGTTCCGGGTGTGGGTGTCTTGTGTATGTGATTTTACATGTTTGTGAACGCACCCACGATACAGGAGTAAATCCTAGCGTGGGGCAACGTTAAAAAAAAAGAAGAAGAAGAAGAAACAAAAACACCAACTTTCCAGCTTTTCAGTTCGTAATCTATTCCTGATTTTAGAATGGACAAATCCAAAAGTGGAAAAGACTCTTTCCACTGATGCTGATGATGCGATGTCCCCAAGTTACTGTCTTAAGATTGGTTATATTATGCTTTGCATATCTTCATCAAAAATATATTTTTCATACCACTTGCCCAAAAAAGTGACATTCTATGACACAAAAACTTTTTACAAAAAATAAAACCGACTTCTAAACAAGAAAAAACAAAAAGTATAAAATAACTTTAATTTCGGAACTCGATGTTTTTGGTTGCTTTTTTGTTGTTGAACACACCGACTTCCGAAATTAAAGTTATTTTATACTTTTTGTTTTTTTTTGTTTAGAAGTCGGTTTTATTTTTTGTAAAAGGCTTTTTTATTTTTCACTTTTTAGTGGTATAAACAATAAACAAACATGCGATTTCAGCTATCCCGACAGATTTGCTATAATTTATTGAAATTAACAAAAATACCGCTTGTTCGATTTCGATAAAATTTTCATGGGACCATTTGGGAAGTATATACCTTTCCAACAAAAAAAGAATTTTTCAAATCGGTTGGCATATGCGCGAACAAACATTAAAAAAAAAATAACATACAAACATCCGAATTGAGAACCTCCTCCTTTTTTAGAAGTCGGTTAAAAAGCGAACATAACAATAGTCATTTATAATCTGTTAAAAACAGGGAAAGAAAATTGTACTGAATTTCATTCATCCTATATGGGGAGAATGTGATTTAAATTTGAAATACTTACCGAAATTTATACTGAACTACATAAGTGTTTACACCATTGAGTGTGTATATAAAGCATTATACATCTTTTTGAAAAAGGAATACGCATTTATTATGCAGTTATTATTATTAAATAAAATTACGAAAACCGACGAGGCCGTATGAGCTTGATGCCTTTGCTTTTCCGACAAAAAAATATTAGTCTAGAAATTTGCCGCGTTTTTGTTTTTACTTTTACTTGTCATTATTTTTAATAAATGCTTATCTCATATTATTATTGTTATTTTTTTCGCAAATGGTATTATATGAAGAGTATTTTCCTCGGTGATAAAGCTGTCTTAGTCTTGGGTAAACTTAAATCCCTCGCTACACTCAGGACGCGTCTTAAATCCCTCGCTACACTCAGGACTCGTCTTATTGTTAAATCCCTCGCTTCACTCGTGATTTAATTTTTTAACACCCTTGCTACGCTCGGGAGTAAACTTCGAGTCCTTCGTTACGCTCGCAATTTAAATCGTCACCCGCGACAGAAGACACTGCTTTATCCCCTTGGTTAATAACCTACTATTTATTTTGTTGATAGCCACCACTCCAAAGCTGTAACATTTTGTAAAATTTCCTCACTAAACATTATTGATTTGAATGTATGATTAGACTTTAATTTAA
The DNA here is from genome assembly GCA_905332915.2 of Hecatera dysodea. NCBI lineage: Eukaryota > Metazoa > Arthropoda > Insecta > Lepidoptera > Noctuidae > Hecatera > Hecatera dysodea. The sequence goes on from HG995292.1 coordinate 10,702,395, forward strand.
TTATGAGAGGCAGTAAACCTAACCCCTTTCGGGCGCGTTTCATTTAGAGCACTATTTTAAGTGGGTTTTAATGGCAAAAGCAAAAAAGATCGAAAAAATCATGATCTGTTTGATTTTTTGCAAAAAGTCGTGATTTTTTCCAAGCCTGCGACTAAAATATCGCTAGTCCCATGTCCGGACACATTCTATAATTATGTAATTATTTACCAGTGGGCCAATTCTACTAATTTTAAAACAACATATATCAGTATACGCATATCAGTCATTGAGTTGAACCTTTCAGTAAGCGAATATTTCGTAGACTAGGTAAGGTACATACATATTTTATGGATGAGGATGGCATGACGTCTAGTCACCCAAGATAAGCTATTCTGATCGCAGTGCCTCTGTTAATTAACAAACGATAGTCGATAAAAAACTCCACCAAACGTGGTGTTTTAGGAGGATTCTTTTCATGTAATATGATTTCATGAATGGTGAGTGTCCATAAACCACGGTCCTCAGTGCCCATAAACCGCACTGTTTGGGTTTCTGATACCAGCTCTGCCATCGGAGAGGCGTCTTACAATACAACGACAAGTCGAGCCCAGTTTATAACAAGATAAAGTCAAATGGAATTTTATAAGTTTATCTCAACGGATATAGTTAAATGTACTTATGCTTTTTTATATTAAAACTCTAACTATACTCGATGACTATAATAACGGTGCCTGCCGTTTTGCCGATAAGATTTTGACAAAATTTCATTACCCAAACAAATTTTAACAACCTTTTTTTATACCATTGCAATATTTCGAATGATTTTAGTACGCATATTTTTATTTAGTCAAAATTGTACTTGGCAAAATATTACCAAGTATAATGTCATTATGGCATTTGGTCATTTAATCAAATGATTTATTACTGAAAACAATCTTCAGACAATAAACGTTTGGTGAAATGATTTGTTTAAGACAAAAAAAAATATTAAAGCAAAAATAAGATGTTAATTATTAAAAAATGTTTAGATTAGGTTAGGTTAAAACTGTGACCTCCTACGACAGACACGACTTGCATTAGTAGAAAAAAAAATATTGTTTTTAGTAGGTTACCCGGAACTCAATTATTTACATTAGGTTAATTTCTTCTTTAAACAAAATGGGTAGGTTAAAGAAAGGGTGAATTTAAAACTGACGATACTTTGGCTTATTTGATTTTGCGTAAAAACTGTTATTCCAACTGAAATATTTGACTAATCTATACTATCTATACTAATCTATACTAATATTATAAAGCTGAAGAGTTTGTTTGTTTGTTTGTTTGTTTGAACGCGCTAATCTCAGGAACTACTGGTTCGAATTGAAAAATTATTTTTGGGTTGAATAGACCATTTATCGAGGAAGGCTTTAGGCTATATATCATCACGCTTAAGTCAATAGGAGCGGAGCAGCGATAAAGAATGTTTTAAAATCGGGGACTCCACGGGGACGAAGTCGCGGGCAGCAGCTAGTATATAATAAATGTTTTACCATATTTGGTATACAAAAAATACTTCATATATCTGTTCTGGTTCTGTTATAGAACAAAGTATTACGAGCAGGGGTAAGCTTCTAAATAAGCTCATGGTACTCACATATTTACAACTATTGCAATAGTAGGCAAACAGAAAAAAAAAGTACAAAACACAAAAAAATGCATTCATAAATTTAATGCATACATAAATCGCAAGACAAGTGGATAAACCCCAACTAACTTTCTAGAACACAATAAGCTGCGACGCGACGGCTGCCTTTTATGTTGTGTCGAAAATAACTAACTACCGCTCTGTTCGTCTACCCTATCAGATACAGATACAAGCTATTTGCTCTTTGCTCCAATTCATAGTTATATGTTTAACCGTGAGCTAGACGAAGCCAAACCCATCGAGCAAGTCTATTTTCGCAGCGGATAATATTAAACGATTGACCATATCCACACGATAAAGCAACCGATGGAGTCGAGCTAAGAATAAAATCGCGTGTTTTGGTAAAATAAATTTAAAAAAATAATTTTAGCAGATAAGTTACCCAATTAAATACCTACTACTTTATTTACACATGCAAATCGCGCGACAAGCTTTATGATCATATAAATGTATATAATGTGGCTGATATAATATATATATGAGGATGTATAATGACGTTGATAGATAAAGGAAAATTTTATTTTCTTCTTTATAGAGCATTTAAATGAAAGCTTATTTTTTAAAAAAGAAAAGGTTTTTTACGAAATGGCCACATAAGTATTCCTAGTTAGGGTTACCAACCACGAAGGAGATGGCGAAAATAAATAGATGGGTAGTTTCATATTTACGTCCATATCGGGACACTCCATTGAGGTAGACTTGATCCCTAGATCAAATTTGAAGATTTATTGTAATCTTGTTGTGACCAAAATAGGTATTTGATGTTTTATTTTCTTATAGAAAACGCCAAGGGAACGTGCACGGCGCGGCGGCGTAGACTATGCCATCTAGTGTTGCAAATCTGAAACTTTTACACTGTTAATAGGTTTATTTTAAAATGGATAACAGTCTCATGTGACCATTCCAAGTAGGACTTAGCCCACCTTACATTGTAAATATTTCATCTGCGCTGCCACCTATACTTCCTGCCCCCTCCGTTTAGGGGAACGTACACGAAGTAGACTGTGCTATCTAGCGTTGCAAATTTGAAACTTATAAGTAAAATATACTTGACATTGACGCGTCTGTGCCTATAGTTTCTGCACGTTCCCTATACTTGTATCAGCAAAAGCAGGAAAGTAAAAAGAAAGAGCAGATGCATATGCACCTGCCGTATAGTTATCTCTTATCTTTTCATTATTCTTGGATGACTGGTAGTATGATGAGAAGGAAAATAATGCCTTACTAAGTCTCCCTTTGTGTTGAATATTTTTTAAATAAATATATAAATGCTAAATAAAGAGGCAATTTGGACAGTGAACTTTGGAATGGAATGAGAAGATTAATTTGTAGGCCACTAAAATTATTTGTTTCACTTTAGTTATTTAAACTTAATAATTTCTTTATTTATTTAATGTCTTATATATTGATATTGTATAGAAATAAATTGTAATGTATTTTGGTACAATATAAGAAATCATAATCCTACAACCGAATTGAAATACTTCCCGACCTTAACATTTTTAGAACCTTATATATTGTTATCTAGGACCAAATTACGTATGTTTTTGCATGTAATTAGGATGAGGGCAACACACACAATTCAATTTCGAATATTTTGGTAAATCATTGTAGTATGTTTAATAATATCATTGTCTAGTATAAGATGAAATCATACAAAATAAAATAAAAACAATTTTGAATCTGCTTTAATGGATTCAGAGGTACCTACAAAACTTTTTGATTTTCATTAGGTACCTCTATTACCTACATGCTACATGTCATTATTTTTAGCACTTGTAGATAAATATTGAGGCTGATTAATGAAATGCCAAACCCTGACCTAAATCTTTTTTTATAAAAATATATAGGTACGTAATTTATATCAATAATATATCTCTATATATTTTTTTTATATGTAATTTATCAAGAAAGGTTTTGTAACCTTTCTTGATAAATTACTTAAAATTAATTAAAAAAGAAACACAATAATATTGTTTAAAACCACTCCACCATCACTTACAATTAAGTTACAAGTATCAATAAACTTACTTCACAATCTTGATAACTAAACTCCTGTACTTTGACACTCCTCAACATCTGTTTATCTATCATCGATACCAAGACACAGTAGGTATACGTGGAAAGTAAGAATATTTAGATAGACACAATCGGGATAGACTCAAGAGCCAAAACTATGTAAAATCACAGTTTGTGTATTATGTGAATCTATATATTATGTCAGATTAATGTGTAACACTCACTTTGAAGGTTTAAAAAGTGATAACTGTGGCGATTAAAGGCACTCAACTTCACTCTTCCTTCACTCAACAAAAAGGTAAACTGGTAGGCATGGGCAAAAAATCGTCGATATTTTTAATCACGATATATGGATATTCGATTTTTATTTTAGAGTATCGAATTCGTATCAATTTCAATTTTTTTTACACAATTTTGGTTTCGTGTTTTTAATGTTATTAGATACAACTTTAAAAAATGTCGCCGCTATCTTATTCAATAATATTTTTTTTTTTCAATTTATTATATTATTTACGAAATTTGAATGCTTTGGGAATATGTATGAATAATCATGCTAAACCTGGCGATATATCGATATTTTTCACTCGATAATTATCGATATATTTTTTTCACTTGCTCATCCCTACAAACTGGCAAAATCACAAAACGCCAACGGCACTTTTTGACAAGTCGTCTGGTGTGACCAACCAAATAAAATTTATGACGACGATATTGATGACGACACGAAGATGATAATATTTACCTGCTTATTACTAACGTTGCGCTATTATTAACGCTGGACTGAGTTTAATGTAGTGAATCAGCATGTTATAATATTTAGAAATATAGGTACCTATGCATTTCTATTTCATAACAATAACATCACCACAATTTAACTACTTAAATAAAACGGCATTATACGTTGAAGTTCTACCTATTATCTATTTGTTTTGTGAGTAGATATTTAAGTTATAAAATAAGGTTTTGACAAAAAACTAGGTGTAGGAGTCGCGACCGAAGTGGTATGGACTGATATGCTGTTAAATTAAATACTTTGATAACTTTAAGGATTTATTTATAAAACGGTAATTATTATGCTAAGTTACGCTAAATTAAATGATATGCTGATGAGTACGAAAGCACCCGGTTTGCTGTCCGAATATGTACTGATGCCGCGCCGCACTTAGCGCGGCGTAAATGGTCAGCTAAATCAGCAAAACGTGTTCGATCGTGATTATTGTATCGAACATGCTCCCGAGGGGGAGAAATGAGATAAACTTATACAAGGCTAAAACGTTACGTGAGTGTGACTTATGTGCTAAAGAAGGTTAGAACAATGTTGGATGATGATTTACAAGGTGATGAAACAAACTATAGCTAATTGCTCAAACGGTTGAGTCATCTATAACAAATACCGATTGTCTTTTGGCAATAGGCGAGGTTGACATGTCACGCTGTTTCGAACGTAAGCTAGACCACCGTTTTGAAAAGTGATTTACGCGCGCACTATCACTGACACTTGACACCTCGGATGGAGGCAGGTTTCGCGCACTGACACTGGAGCCCTTTTGAGGCTCGGATTGGTTTATACACACACTCACACTGGCTGGTACGCTCTGGGTCCGTCCCTGAATGGGCGAACTTCCGGCACGCTGACACCTTCTCCTCAGTAACCAAATTATGATTACTGCGATTGCTGCTGCTAGTAGTGCATACAACACAGTGTATTGATGAATATCATGTATTGTTAGGAGTTCGGGCTGCTGAGCTGATTCCTTCATGGACTTAATTTGTTCATGGAGATGTTTTAGGGTGTTGTTTAATATCATGGTTTCGTTGTCGGCTTCATTGTCTTTAAAATGTTGCATCGGTAGTGTGAGATTGCTGATAAAATGATTTATTGGAGTTAATTTTGTGTCGAGAACATTTGGCTTAATGTTGAGCGTATTTTCGAATTGTTGATAAGCGTAAAGCGTCACATCATGACCCTTTACAATGCATTGCTGAGTAAGCTGAATGAGTCCGGCCTTGCTGACTTGGTGAACTTGTAGGCCGTCGTCACATATGACTCGCAAAGAGTAAGCGTCGCAACAGAAATACAAGTAGGTAGAAAAGTCGTGTAGTGGAACCCACTTGTTTTCGCAGTTAGATTTTTTCATTCTGCAAATGGCTAGTTTCTCCTTTTCACAGAATTTTTCATCAGGACCTAAGCTCCTGACGGGTCCCTGCAGATGGCAGAGGTAAGTTTCTGCTTGATATTGACAATTTTGAAGATCCCTGATGCTCGCTGTCAGATATGCATCCCTTCTTAGGTTGATCGCTACATATTCTGATATTGCTTTAATGGTAATCATGCTTTTGTTCATTTGAACTGGAACTGGTATCAAATTGTAAAGCTGGAACGTGTCTCTGCTGATTAAGGGTAGGGTAATTTCAAATATGAAATATTCCTCCATCATCCTGGCTCTGACTTTCAACAATTTGTATATCTTGTACAAGTTGAATTGGATGTCATCTATAGGTAATGCTAGTTCTTTTGATATTTGGCCAGACACAATTTGTAGCTCCCCCCGAAGCTGTTGCGGTGTCAAGAGATGCAGGTTGATCTGACCGTGATAGACTTCAGTCATTGTGTCAAGAAAGGCATCTTGAATTCGCTTTAAGTTTTGTATCATATTGATAGTTGCTAATGCTGCTAATGTGAAATCTTGATGAGTCGATATTATGTCGATTTCCTTTTGTAATGTGTTGGTGGCGCTGTCCAAATAATTCAGGTGTTTATTGATCATCTTATGCTGTTTTGCAATTGTCTCCTCTGTTCTCTTTAATATATTATATTCCGCTTCAATGACCGATGTCTGATTCCTATAAAGCTGATTCAGGTGGTTTATATTGCTACGTACTAGGTCAATGTCATTCTTGTACTTTTCTGCGAATTCTTGATCGAGTACTCCAAACAATGAATTTGCAATGGAACCGACAGCGTTGATCAGCCCGCGTCGAGTTCGCAAGTGTGCTCCAAAATGTTGATTAAGTAAAAGCTGGTTGTAATATTGTAGTTCATTGTACTCGTGCTGTACTTGCAGAATGATAATTCGACAATGACTCTGTGCTTGAATCTTTCCGCATGTTTGCTCAAGATATTCAGTAAACTGTTTAATCGCTTTATCTCCTTGCCAGTAGGGAGACATATTATAATAAGTGACAATTTTCCATTCATCTCGAATAAGATGCATTTGTCCCAGGGGATCAAAATACATTGTTTGATTGCTGTCGAACGCTGTTAGTTTATAAGACGCTTCAGACGATATTATAAGGCTCATAAAAAATATTAATGCTAGTGCTATGCTGTAGATTTTAGGACAACTTTTATCCGTCCTTGTTCCCACCTTTCTTTCCTGACTTTGCTGTTTTACTGCTCCGATTTCTTCCTGTTCATTTGATTTTTTATCCGTTATAGGCAAGATAGATAGCTTTATAATTGGACGCTTTATATAACCATTTTTTGTTTTTAAAGTTACTACCCTGATAACCCCATCCTTTCCTGGGTGGACCTCCACCCCCGACCAACAGGCCATTTTCCTGCAGGCATGTTGTCATCATGGATTGTAACCATATCCCCTATCTCTATATTCTTTTGTTCTCTATACCACTTGCTGCGCATCGATAATTGACTAAGATATTCCGTTTTCCATCGTTTCCATATATCTTGGAACGTTTTGTTTACCAGATACCATCTTGTCCTCGCGTCTTGTGCTGTTTCTATGACAGTAAGACCTGCACGGCTAGTTAGAAAATGTGCTGGCGTAAGGAAATCAATATCCTCGATGTCTTCCGATATCGGGCACAGTGGTCTTGAGTTAAGGCTCGCTTCAATTTGAGACAAGATGGTAGAATATTCTTCGAACGTCAAGGCTTGGTCTCCTATTACTCTTTTCAGATGCTGCTTAAGGCTTCTAATTGATCGCTCCCAGATCCCTCCAGCACTCGGCCAAGAAGGACAATTCCAATGCCATTCTATGCTTAGTTCTGCTATTTCTCTATAAAAGCTATCGCTAAAAATTTGCTCAAAATATTTCTGTTCTTCCTGAAGTATCTTATTGGCACCTACAAAGTTAGTTCCATTGTCCGAATATATGTGCTTCGGAGCTCCTCGTCGTGCCGCCATGCGACGTAATGCTGCTATGAATGCTAAACTGCTAAGGTCGGAAACTAACTCTATGTGCACTGCTTTCGTAACCATGCAAATAAACAAGGCGATGTATCCCTTAGATGTTTTTATACCTCTACCTTTGTTTGATTTTACTCTAATAAATCCTGTGTAGTCTATTCCAGTGTGATAAAATGGAGGTGCTGGATTGGTTCTGAAATCAGGCAGGTGTCCCATTATTTGCTGTAGTCTTTTGGGCTCTTGTTTTTTGCAGGTCACGCAATTACGAAGTTGTTTCTTAGTAGCTCTGTTTCCCTTAATTATCCAATAGTGTTGTCTCAATAAAGACAAACATAGTCGAGCTCCCCCATGAAAAGTATTTTCATGTGCTTGCTGAATAAGAAGCTCTGTCAGTCGTCCACTGTAAGGGATGATTATGGGATATTTCATGTCAGTGCTAATATTTGCATTTTTAAGTCGTCCTCCGACTCTTAAAATGCCGCTGTGGTCTAAAAATGGGTTCAGATTTAATAGCTTGCTATTGGAGCTGAGTCGGTTATGTAATAAATTGTCGATATCCGATGCAAATTCCTTGTGCTGTACGTATTTAATTATAGCTAATTTTGCTTTCCTTAGTTCTTGTAACGTGAGATATGTTGGCCTCTGTTTACTTGTCGGTGCAAGTGCCCGTAATAACCACGCTACTATGCGATTTATTTTTATGAATGAACTATAGCGATTTAACAGATTTTCGATAAGGCTATTTTCAGAGTTACTTTTTTGAATGGTGAGGACTTGTTTCCGAATCTCTTCTTCGGTCGTGTACTTTGTTTGATCCTGGTAACAACAAGTCCACTGGACGGCTTATGTAAAACTCCGGATCTGCTAAATTAATATGTTCCAAATGCGACCACGAAGGCTTTTCGAATGATCGATTTGGTAGATTCTTGATAAGATTTTTCATGATCAGGACGTCACTATCAAATTCAAAGCTGTTATACATCGATTGGCATGTAATGCTAAGTTTGCCCTTACAGTTAGCATCCTTTTCTCCGATTCCAAAAATGACTCCATTAAATTGCTGTCGTTTCAAACCTAACTGTTGAGCCGCTTTCTCGCTAATTAGTGATACCTGGGAGCCCTGATCAATAAGAGCTCTCAGTACAAGCTGCGTGCTGTCTGCTGACCTAACCTTCAATAGTGCTGTCGCTAGGAGTATCTCAGTGTGATCTTGTTGAGATGCGTGAACATTATTTGCTGGAGATATATTTTCCTCCTTCTTAATGTTATTCGATTTTTGCTTCATTGGACCGGACGTTGAACTAGGTTTTTGCTGCTTAAAGCATTCATGCAATATGGTATGATGATTTTCCGAACACTTGCGACATCGTTTTGTCGAATGGCATTTATTGCCGTTATGATTAAAAATGCAATTAATACAAATATTATGTTGCTTTAAGGTTTTGAGTTTCATTTCATTCGATAATTCTATAAACTTTTCGCAATTGCATAAATTATGCTCAGCAAAACAAAGAGGGCATTTAACTCCCGACACGTGCATGGTTTTCGTAATGGATTGGTTTGCTTTATAATTATTATATTTTCGATTATTTGTAGATGTACTTGAAGGACCGGCTTGCTGATGGGATGGCTGTGATTTCGGTATGACATCTTGACGTCGACGAGCTGATTCTAAGCTAGTGAACTTGTTCTCTAAGAAATCTAAGAAGTCTTGAAGCACTGGTAGCTCCCTGGCATTCTTTAACGACTCTATGTATTCGGAATAAGAATCACTATCTAACTTGTTTGATAAAATATGAACGAGTAGAGGGTCCCACGTATTAATATTCACACCTAGGTCAGTGATAGCGTGTAGACTCTCTAATGTGACGTCATGTAATTTTTTAATAGCTGAAAATGATTGCTGCTGTATCGTGGGAAGATTCAGGAACACATTGACGTGGGATGTAAAGATGAGCTTCTTGTTGTCAAATCGATGGTTTAGAATCTCCCAGCAGACAATATAATTGTCAGAGCTGATAGGCAAGTGCTGGATCAAACGCTCGGCTTCACCTTTCACCTTGCTTTTCAGGAATTGCATTTTCTGAGCGTTTGATAGTGCTGTGTTTTTGTGGATAGCTTCACTAAATAGATCTTTGAACGACACCCACTGCTGATAATTGCCCGTGAAGACAGGAATCTCCATTTGTGGAGTTGCCTTTTCACGATAGGATGTTGACCACATTTTGGAGTTGATAGATTTCTTCATCCTATTGAAGGTACGCTCGTGGCTGTTGAATTGGGAATCATACTCCATTGTTAGCTCCTCTCCTGACTCGCTAATGATTTCCCAGTGAAGGTTATCAATGGTACTCCAACGGTTTTGCAGGGTTCGAAGAGCATCTTCGAACTCCCATTTGTCGACGATCGTCTCAACATCAATATTGTCGACAGCTCTAACAAATGCTTTAAAGTTGACTGACTGCTTATGAAGCATATCGTCAAGCTTGCTGTTGGTTCCTCTCGACTCAAACTTCGGAGGCGCTGCTGCTGTTATATTACGCTCCGGCTGACTCATTGAAGTTCCAGCCACCTCTTGCTGTGCTAGTTCAGGGTACACTATATGCTGACCCCGCTGAATCAATTCATTTTGACGTTGAATGATAAGTTTCTTGGTTGTCATGTAAACTTCTTCCGTACGCTTAAACTCCGAGTTGACAAAATATTTATGATTTGTCTTTTCAAAAGGAAGAATTTTTTCATGATTAATTTGGAATTCCTCCCAATACTTCTCAAGCAACTCGATCTTACGCTTACAATAGTCAAAAGTTTTACGCTCAACGCTATCCTTTTTAAAATTGGTAAGAAGCCTGCCTAAACTCTCCGCAATCTCGGTTTGATTGAAGTACAGAGTCTCCATCTCGTTGCTGCTGCTTAAATAAGTAAAACTGAACGATCTTACTTGAGAAAGTCCTAGTTGCTGCTGCCCGACGAGGGTTGCTCCCCAAGTCAGTGATTCGCTGCTGTTTATGCTCCTTATGTGAGGTAGTAGCTCACACGGTAAGATGTAACGAGCGCTCTACTCACTACACCTTTGCTGAAGTCGTTACCACTACAGTCACTGCTAAGCTAGTGAATACTGCTACCAACAGTTTCACAGGTTCGGTAAAGTTCACTTCACTACCGTTAGTCCCGAAAAACTATATAAACGAACGCGAAGTGATCCGGCTCGAAGGACCAAAATGTAGGAGTCGCGACCGAAGTGGTATGGACTGATATGCTGTTAAATTAAATACTTTGATAACTTTAAGGATTTATTTATAAAACGGTAATTATGCTAAGTTACGCTAAATTAAATGATATGCTGATGAGTACGAAAGCACCCGGTTTGCTGTCCGAATATGTACTGATGCCGCGCCGCACTTAGCGCGGCGTAAATGGTCAGCTAAATCAGCAAAACGTGTTCGATCGTGATTATTGTATCGAACACTAGGTATTCGAAATACTTCGTTAGAGATTAAAACAATAGTTAATTTAACACACACACTGACATAGGGTAAATATGCAATGCGTCGGCCCCCCCCCAAACTTCGGCCGTCTTCATATTTTCAGCTTGCATTCATTGAAAAGGTAATTAAGTGACAATTGCGCTACTCAAAATGCAACCTTAGTTCATACTCTATACGTACAAACCGAAACTATCCGATTAAGTCCCTCATTCTTCGCACACTGAGCGTAAGTAGCGATGGCACCGTTGAGCGTCAAGTTCGTAGTTAAAGTAGCTAACTTGTTGTGAATACCCACACTACGGGGATTGATATTACAACGGTAAGACATTTCTTTTTATTGTTTTAAGCTTTGTTATCACTAAAAAGTTATTTTTACTATATTTTGAGATAGCTTTTTACACGTTTTGATTAATGGTTTAAGGGAAAAATAGGGGGCCGGCATTACAATACAAGTTTTGTCTAAAAACCGGATACTCGGCCGTGGCCGACTTTAAAGCTAATTCAGTCAGTTTTATATATTCTAATTCTACCAAATACATTGACTTAATATGAGAATTTGTAAAGCTTATGGGCAAATATATCTAATTTTCGTTTAACCGCCAAATACCGGCCGGGGTGATGTCAATTGAATCGCGAGAAATAAGTTACATGAAACAGGGGCCGACTTTAGAAATATTAAAGATCGTAATGTCGGCCAGCTTCGAATTCGAGCGCCACTATACAGGCTGATTTTGATTTTTTTCTTTAAGTGTATGGGAAGTAAAATTAAGTTTTAATTTAATTATCAAACTTATTTTCTCGAAATTGATTACCTACGTATTATTATATTTTTTTAATATTATAAAGGGGTTAAGTTTGGATGGAGGAGTTGACAATATTGAAAACATATTTATGATAGCTAAATATGGTTCGGGAATTCGGAATACAAATTACTCTTTGGAACTTGCTGTATATTAAATCCACGTTAATTAGCTTAAAAATATAAAGCGTTAGGTGTGGATCTTTAGCTGATATATTAACCTGCGTCCAGTTTTGAAACTGGACGCTCTTCGGTTTTAAGCCCATCTGAAGAAGAAACATTGGTTTAATGGCTGATACAGCTTGCCAAGTGCAGTTTCCCGAGAAAGATCTGCGAGAAGAAGATGTTCGTTTTTAAATATTGATGATAATTTTTGTTAATTTTATTGTAATTTTTAACTTTGTTATAATTTATATAATAACATTGTTAAAGTAAAACAAATATGAATGTAAACTTAGTGTGATATTATACTCCTGCCAAAATAATATGTTTTACTGTCTTAATTTAAAACAACCTTTTTTTTTTTCTGGATGGGAAATCATCAAATGACTTCTCCCGCTCTGGGCGGTGCGGAAGGGAGTGTCAGACTCTTACTGACTAAAACCCACCCGTGATCCTTCTTGTGCCCTTTGCGTTCCAGGACCGCGGTGAATCTTTCGAACAAATTCCGCAACCCTAGCAGGCACTGACCCTATGGGGCCCCGTCTTCTTTGCTGACGGCTCTTTGGGGCACGCGTGGAACACGACGCGCCGTCGGCTCGGGCCTGGTTGCTATCGGACGGCGAGCCACCCATAACTCGCCATCCGCAGGCCCGCGCCTACGGTGGCCGGGAATCGCCCTGCGTTTCCCGACGCCCGGGGCGTCTTCTTCTGTTGCGGCGGCTGGGGCGTGAGGTTTCCCTCTCACGCACGCGTTCCGCCTCCTCCTTCGCTAGCATTACTGCTTCGCAGAAGGAGGTGACCGCTTCCCATGCCTCCTCGCTCCGGACCATGGCTTGAACCAGGGCCGGACGCGAGAGGTCGCCGCCGCCGATCGCCTTGAATTTAAAACACCCTATACCCGGCCGATATTTGGGAAAAACGCGACCGACCATGGGCCGTGAACGGCCGACTTTAGGGTTTTTTCGTCCCAGACACATTAAAACCTTAATACTTTTTTATTTTAGTAGAAAAGTCAACTTTATGCTTATAATCATGAAATAGATTAATCAACTTGTCTCAAAACCACATCACAAGCTATCCCTTCGTTGCCAACTAATGGAGCCAGAGCAATGAAGTTAGAAAATCCGTAAGGGGGCCGACATTTAGCGTATTTACCCTACGTTAGTATTGTTTGTGACATAGATATTTCTATGGTTTGTGACCAACACTGGTTAGGTACTCAAGTCATTCATGCTTTTAATAGCGAAGTGGAGCACCATTTTTTTCTATTACTTGTTGCAAGCGGTCCCGCATACCGCGCACCATATTCCAACAACAATCACTTCCTCTCATGAATTGCCACGTTGATGTCACAAGTTGGGCCAAATTTCCTTTTGTTCTCACCTCAGATGTGTGCCAATTTAAAATCATTTGACCCCACAAGTTCTCTATTGGATTAAGGTCAGGACTTTTAGATGGCCAGTTTATAACATTGACATCTTCTTGACTGGCTAACCAATCTTGCACTACAGCAGCTCTGTGAATGGCAAAATTATCTTTCGCGAAGTAAATTTCCATGTTTTGGTAAGCTACACGCACAGTCGGTAACATTACGTCCCGTAATATTTCTAAGTATTGGTGACTATTAAAGCGGCCACCAACTTCTACCAGTTCACCAGGTCCCATAGAAGACATCCACCCCAGTAGCCCAGAGTTATTCTACCACTGGTTTCACACGACAGTAAACAATTTTCATCATAACGTTCACCTTTCTTTCGCCATAAAACTCTTCGTCCATCCTTATCGGATTTAAAGGACTTCTCGTCAGTAAATATGACAACATTATCTTCCCAATTAAAATTGAGATATTCTTGGGCAAAGCGGACCCTTGCTTGGCGATGTGTAGCAGTCAGTTGAATTTTACGTGCTGGCTTGTAACATGCAAATGTTTTCTGACTGTCTGAACATAAACATTATACTGCATTGCAGTTGAATGAGTAGGTAGGTAGGCAAAAATTGCTTGATGACGTTCTGACACAGGAGTATACATAGTAGGTTTTGGTCCAGGACGATCTTTTTGAATATTTCCTGTCACTTCAAAACGCCTTAGCCACAATCTGACTGTATTTCTCTGAAAAAACACAATAAGCGTAATTTTAGTAAAAAAAACATAATTTATCGATTAAGTTAGCAAAAATACGTTTATCAAATTAGATTATATAAATCAAATTAGACCTATAAATGATCTCAAATTAGACTCATAATGAAACACAGTTAATTGTCTTATAAATGAAGCATAAAAAAGAATACACTTACCGCTATATTAAGTTTCCTAGCAATCGCTTTAATACCAACATTGTCCTCATGCAAATAGATTATTTTGTATTTTAAATAATCACTCAACTGAGACATGACGATTTAACTATCAAAACTGATAACAATTAATAAAAAGGAAAAAAGCATGGATTTTCGCAATTTAGTAAGGCAAGGTAAAAATGTTCGCGCGTATTTTTTTTAGACCACTTCAGACACCAACCTACATAATAATGCTTTATTGAGTCACAATAAACAAAAACCAGAAATTAGATTACATTTCAAAACGCTTTAGGCACATTCACATTGGTTTCATATTGACAGTAGGTATCGCAACTGGCATCTTAGCTAGGTCACATAGCAACCTGTGTTAAAGACACCAGTTCCATTCCCCAGATGGTTACAATTTCGCTGTTACAAAAGAAAAATAAAGAAAGATGATTTGTTTTGGGTAATCTAGAATAATAACATATTAATAAAGCTTGTGACATTACAAAAGAAATATAAAATCCTATCTAAAAACAACAAAAACTGCAGAAAACTGACCATTTTGGTGGATTTGAGTTAGTGTGGGTGCGTGTCGTTGTAATGGTGTGTTTATGTATAGATATATGTGTGTTTATGTATAGATATATGTGTGTTTATGTGTAGATATATGTGTGTTTATGTGTAGAAACATGTGCGTTCAATTAGACCGTAGAAGTGTAACTACACCGTAGAAATCAAAAGACTCTCTGTATCCTGGTAGGTCAAGCCAAGGAGCCAGTTTTTAATTTGTCGTTTACAGGCCCGGCCAGAAAGACGATAAACGGGCAGTAGCCCATTTACTCTGTTGTACAGGGCTGGCGCAAGGAAGTAATTGAACCTTTTTGAATAGGTGAAATGGCACTTTTTACTTTCGCAAATCAGGTCCTTGCGCCTTTTGTCAATTAAACAAGTATTCACTGCTATTTGTGCATAGAATATCTTGTTCAATTTATTCTTCTACCCCATATTCCCCTTGTGTCATATCTACAGCAGTTTTTGTTGAATACGCATATTGACGTCTAACTACCCACTTATTTAAAAAAGTGAATAAATAAATGACCTAACACCCTTCTAACACCAACCACTTATAGCTCAAGTTTGCGTAGGTATCAAAATTATTTGTTGTTTCTGTTCATCGAGTAGTGTTAGTGTGATAAACTCATACATATTGAATAACGTTTAATGTTATGAGCATAAGGGTGTAAAATCGAGTAATTTTTAGGGGGGTCAGTTAATTGCTATCACCGACTGTACATATTATGGTTCAGCTTCAGTAATATGTTAATCTAGGCCTAGAATAGTGTTACAATAATTTGGATAAAAACGATGGTATACCTACTGCCTTGATATTAACATCATGACGGTAGCTATTAACATCATGACGGTAGCTTGTCAATATATCTATGAAAACTTTATGTACGTTAGAAAAAATCTACATCTCTTTAGTAAGCGAGGCGACAGACATAATTATGCTACTAGAAATAGGGATCAATTAGTTCAACCAGGTTTCAGACTAGCTAAAGTAGCCACATCTTTCGTGGGGTATTGTTTAAAATGTTACAATAAAATTCCTCTCCATGGTGAATTGCGCAAGCAAAAAAAATACACGGCAAACCTGAGAACGGTAGTGCAATGTGCTGGTTTTTTATTTTATATATTTTTTCTCAACAACGTAAGTACTTTTCTACCTTGGCAAAAAAAATCATTGATTTCTACCCTCTACTATACCAAAAAAAAAAATTACAAAGTGTTATTTTATCATCACGGTGGCCTGTCCTGAACCCAATTCCGCTCGTAAAATACCTTCCCCTGCCAATAGATTCATAACCTGGATTTAAATCGATTCTCTTATCATTAAATTATAATATATTCGATCAAATAAAACTATTTTTGTTTGTTTATCTTCTTTCTCATGGATTTGACAGGCAGTCAACTTTTGTCTGGAAAAAAGTTATCATTTCAGAGGACAGTAAGTTTTAGTAGATTATCCATGTCAACATTGCGTTGTTACGCCCCTCTCACCTTTCCTCACTTCGGATCAGTCCGGCCAAAGAAGTCCGGCTCAAGCTCTCGGCGCGAACGCAGCGGTCCCAAAGCTTGCGGTTTTTCCGCCAAAAAAGTAAGTTTATCATTTCAGTAACATGGGGACAAAAATAGTTTCATTTCGGTGACTGTAATAACTCGTGCTAGATTCGTTTAATTTGTTTCAAAATTGTGTATTAAATTCGCCGTAAGTACTGTTTTGTTTGAGTAGTGTTCATATTTTTTTAATAATTTTATTTCGGAGTTAAATGTAGAACTAACCTCTATTTTATCATCTCAGTGTTATCATTTCAGTGGATTCGGTGGACTGTTATACCAATTACAGTCCACCGGAATTAAATGTATCTCCGAAATGATAAAACCATAAAGTTTTAGAGATCCTTGTATCAAATACAAAGTCATAGTTTTGTAATGTAAGTGTAGATTAGATTATTCGGGTGTATTTGTTGTGTATTATTTGTGTTTAAGATATATAATATACACATATTTCTATGTAGCTAGAACATGTATATATTGGGTTGGTAGGAAAGTAATGAGCGTTGCAAATAAACAAAACAATTTTAAATTATATTTTTAATTTACAATTACTTGTCTTTATAGTAGGCACCGTTGTTATCTACAACCCATTTCCAGCGATTAGGTAAAGCATGGATACCCTCAGCGTAAAAACTTGGGAGCCGTGAGGCAAAAAAGCTTTCGAGGAAATCTGTTAACTGTGCTCTATCATCAAATTTTTTGTCCTGTATATGATTACTGAGAGAGCGTAACAAATGAAAATCTGTTGGCGCTAGATCGGGAGAGTAAGGTGGATGTGGCAGTAGCTCCCATTCAAAATCCAATAGCTCTGACGAACGACTTTGGCTATGTGCGGCCGAGCGTTGTCGTGAAGGAAGTATATCTTTGAGTGTTCACGGCGCTTTTTGTTGATTTCTGTACGGAGTCGGTCAAGCTGATGGCAGTATATTGTCGAGTCCACGGTGATATTATCGGGTAGGTAGCTCCCAGTATAAAATATAAGAGTTGATTTAATTTTAGAAGTTTTACTTATATACCTGTAGAAACACTATTATCGTTTCGTTACCAATTTAACTAAATTATACCTAGCATTTTTCTCTAGTGCAACGGGTACACATTATGTATTACTATTAATGGCATAACTTACAAATGCAGCCATCATATATTAATCAGAAACTTTAAGCTTTCTTATCGCGCTTCGTTCACTCTTTTGAAAATATATCAAGTAAATTGGTATTAGTTCATAAACAAACAAAAATATTTATTTATGGTTACTAGCATTTACGATAAAGTTTTCCAACTTTTTCACACAACAAGAACCAGAAAAATTACCAAAGGTTATTTAAGTGAAGAAACAATTCATTCATATCATAATAAATATTACAATAATATCATTCTTTGAGGTTATTGTAACCTCAAAGAATGATATATGTAATACTAACTGTAATATCTATATATTAATGATGATATTAAAATAACTGTCTACTGTCCTGTCTCAGTGTTTATCTAAAATTTGTGGAAATCAAACCTAACAAAGTACGGAACCCTGGCTGCCCGGCACGGTTGTTCTTAGCTGTATCATATCGGTGGATTTATTTCATTCCGGTGCACAGTTTATCATTTCGGTGGTCATTTTTATCATTTCGGTAGACACTTTTCATTTCAGTGGACTCTTAAAAATTCATCCTTAAATATTTATGTAAGTTTTGATGAAATTTGATGTCCACTCACGCACAATGTTATAAAATAGGCTAAAGTTTTATTTGTCACTAAAAATATGTAGATAGCATTGAAATTAAAAAATCCCACCGAAATGACACATAAAAATCACTTGTTGAAATTTACCCTACTGAATGAAACGAAATTTAAAACTTGTATTAAACGCACATTATGCAGGCAAGCATATTATAAGTTGGGGGATTACATTGAAGATAATAATGCTTGGCTAAATGCCGGTCCTGCTCCACAGCCTCAACCACTTGGATAAACAAGTTTTTCAAGGATTTTATATTTGGAAGAGATGCTCGCCTTTGTTTTTCTGTCTCATTTATTTATTCTTTTTTTATATAATACCTATTACTTTGATAATAAATAATTTCTTTTTTTTTTACTTGTAGTTGCTTGGTTTTTGTAAACCATATTTTTATATAATGTAGAAGCATTTTATTTTCAAATATTGTACATGTGAGTACCATGGAGCCATTTACATGTGATAAGTTATAGTTTACCTACTTTGTGACTTGAACTAAAATGGCAGTTGAGAGCATGTCATGCTCGCTCAAATGTTTCGCTGATGGTGGCGTGTGTGTTGGATCATTCGGTTCCCTTCAAAATGGTTGAGCTAAATGGTGCCAATACACGCGTCATGTTCGTGAACGGGCGCCGTCGGTTGAGACTGGTCAGCTCTTAACTGCCACTGACTTGTTTTAATCTTTATACTTTGAATTGTTTTTATAGTTTCCTTTTTGTTTCTTCGCATTGTCCTCACATATAGAAGCGACCAAGGATGTAACCAAGGTTATGTAATATAGAACATGATTTAAAAGAGTGTCCGTGGAGTTTCTTGCACGTTCTTCTCCATAGAGATCTACGCTTTGGAACGTGCAGATAGCTTCACCTCTTTCGACTTGACAATTCAAAAGTGCCTGTAAAAGGTTTAATTGAAATAAATGCTTTGAATCTTGAATCTTGAATCTTGAATCTTGTGGGATTCCATAATCGCTATTTTTTAGCTCAGAGCTCGTGTACTGACCGGTTTTCAGAGACAAGTAACGGTAAGATAATCAGATAACAATTTCAACTCTGCTCCTCTTATCCCAATTCTTTCCAGTTTACAAAGTAGTTAGTGAACATGAAATTGTGTCAAAAGCCTTGGCAAGGTCTAAAAAGATTCCAAAGGTATGCATGCCATTGTCAAGCTTTTCAGTAATAAAATGTAGGGGAGAGCGGGGTTGAAAGTGCCGGGGGTAAATTGTTCCGACGCGAATATCTCGAAAACAGAAATAGATAGATATATGATCGTATTGTGTTGCGTGATGCCTAACAGTCGGGCACACGCGGCTGCCATTCTAGTTTCGTCAGCGACGCGGACCGAGTGGCAGTGCATGTGAAGGTCCTCCAGCACCACGTAAGTAAATATTTTCGTTTCGATACTTTTTGGTCGTAAGCTAGTATTTTTCGTGCTTTTAATATGAGAGTTTTAGTAAAACATTTGTTATTTATCCTAGTTTGTTATGTAGTGTAATTTTAAGGCTTAGAGCACAATGTTTTTTATATGTGACACAAAATATCACACTCTCCTAAAGGGGGTAAAATGTGCCGTTCTTATGGGGCTACTAGTGCCGCGGCACAAGCAACCCCTAAGCAACCTTTATTGTTTCAATATTGTTTATGTTAACGTGAGCACTTATGAAAGAAGGAAAATACTTGTTGACACGATACTTCATTTTATTCTCTTTGACAGAATCAGGAAATACAAGCGAAAAATCCAAAGGGGAACTACATCTCAAGATCTTTTACAAAGGGTTGCTGATGCAGTCATCAAGGATGGCCTTACTTAAGTGGACTTACTCCTGCGATTGGATACAAACCAAGACTAGTATTTTATGAGGAACATAAAAGGATAAAAGTACGTTAATTTTTCACCAGAGCTGATAAGACTACTGCCTAAAGCACCTCCCCAATTAATTGGACATAATAAAGGAAGTAAAAGATAGACAGCTGTTCTTACGGACACTCCAGAGAAAAATGCTATGGCCGAAGAAATGGGTAATAAAAAGAAGAAGAAAGAAAGTAAAACTAGAAAAAAGGTTAAGGGAAAAGGGGGGGTGGAAGGTAAACAAACAAAAAACTGACTTAGAACTCCGCTAAGAGAAGAGTTTTGCCAGATGACGACAGTTCTGATGATGAAGAATGGTCCTGTATCATATGTTGTGATGCCTATTCTAACTCTGCCCTGGAGAAAATGGATTGAACGCAGATTGTGTAAGAATCGGGCCCATTTGCAAGGTATTGAAGATGAAGAAAGTCTAGCATTCATGTGCCCTAATTGCTATTCTGATCAGTCATCTAGAGAACATATTTTTTTGTTTTGATGTATTTTTTTTATTTCTTAAAAAGACTCTAGAGACTACTCAATAAGATAATAACTCTGAGAAGATTTTTATTTTTTGTAATCTCATGCATTCACATAAAAATAAGTACAAACTATTGATTAAAAATATGTTTGAAATAATTACATAAGTAAAGGTAATTTGTTCTTTTTTTAATTATAAGCAACTAAATTTTAAAAACTGTTGATTCATAGTAAAAAGTGTAAGGTATAAATATATTATTATAAAAGTAATGTCTTTTAAATAGTAAATTAATTTTCATTCATGTAAAACACCTAGCATTATCAACGGCACAACTGACCTCACCTACGGCGCAACTTGCCCCAAAGTGGGGTTGGTAGTGCCTTGCCGCCGCTGTGTAAAAAAATCGCTTTTTCTTAAAAACTATTAAAAATGTGCAAAATCTATAAGTAAATTCGTATTATAGACTAAATTTAGCTTAGGATAAACCACTACTTTCAGACACACTACTTGTTTTATCCGAATCACATAAGCATTTGTCAAAATCGGCACTTTCAGCTCTTCCACAAATTTTATAATGCTTGGCTCGTTGATCTTTTAGGCCCAAAACCAAATGATTGATCTGAAAGCAATTTGTTATTTTCGAGATATTTTACTAGTCTGTTGTTAATGTTTTTTTCCAAAATCTCTGAGAGTCCCGTTAGTACTGAAATAGGTATATAGTTAATTACTTACACAAGTTTTGTCTCCGGATTTGAAAACTGGATTTTTTTAAGCAATTTTGGGAATATGCCGTGGGTTAAATCTGTAAAATGTGATTTAGTGAAGGGGCAATTTAGTATATAAATCTTTTAGCTATTGCATTAGGAATGTTATCCCAGCCGACGGCGCAGACGTCCTTTAACCCGTTTATTATAACTTACCTATTACATTATAAGTTTATAACTATATCACTTCATTCACGTCTGTATCTAATAAGAAAACTTTTTACAAAAAATAAAACCGACTTCTAAACAAAAAACCAAAAAGTATAAAATAACTTTAATTTCGGAACTCGGTGTTTTTGATTGCTTTTTTGTTGTTGAACACACCGACTTCCGAAATTAAAGTTATTTTATACTTTTTGGTTTTTTGTTTAGAAGTCGGTTTTATTTTTTGTAAAAAGTTTTTTTATTTTTCACTTTTTAGTGGTACCTACACCCCCTCCCCTCCCCCACCTAAACGAACCAATCACATTGGTGTAAAAAAAAACGTACTGCTCCTTTGCGGAGTAAACTAAGAGGTCGTCAATGTAGGCAATGTAGATATTTTTTTTAGATTTTTCGAAAACCGCTTGGTTGATTTCGATAAAATTTTCATGGGACCATTTGGGAAGTATACCCTTTCCAACAAAAAAAGAATTTTTCAAATCGGTTGACAAGCGACGGAGTTATGCGCGAACAAACAATAAAAAAAAAAAAAAAAAAAAAAAAAAAAAAACATACAAACATCCGAATTGAGAACCTCCTCCTTTTTTAGAAGTCGGTTAATAAAAGAGTTCAGTGTAGTATGAGCTGTAGATGGACTTTGAGTAGAAGGATTTGTGTGCAAAAAGTTTTTTCTGCGATATTTAATTCCCATGCCTCTAACGCCCGTTGCGCGTTGTACCGAAACCGGTACGGAAGATTTTACACTTAAATACTGGATTATAAGCAAATGACGAAACATTTTAGTATTTTAACCAAATAAATGTTGGTAAGTTCTACAGTTTTGATAATTGTATTTAGTGTATACCTATAGTCAACCGCACAATGATCTGTGTTGCAATGCAACAACGTGTTTCCATGTTGTATGTCGTATTACGTACTATCGCGGTCATTTACGCCTGACCACTTTCACACAAAAATCGCTTAAACGCTGCGGAGGCGCCGAGCCACGCCCCCTTAAAGTTTTGGCCTATTAGGATAGCAATAACGCAATTAGTCGCTATCTGCATTGCGCAGCGTAGTGACGTAGGTATCAAGTGTGTAGGTACTCGCTTTGTGAATTTTACGGACGAAGTATTTTTATTTTATTAACCTGTGCTGGAACATTTTGTGCATAATGTCTTGTAGAAACCTCATACGACAGGAACGAAATCAAATTATAATTTTTCATGGACAAGGTTTTAATATTAGTCAAATCGCTGAAGTAAATTAATCAATTATTTTAGTCTAGAAAGAACCAAATTTACCATAACAATTATGGTAAATTTGGTTCTTTACCAAATAAAAAAAACCTAAAGAGTATGGCAGGATAAACATGGGTGGAACAATATTTTTAACACTGTTCTACCCTACCAAAATGTTTGAGAAAAATGTATGTTATAGAGCATAGAAAGGTTAATTTACAAAAGAATTTAGTGCTAGTGTCTCTTAAATAACGTTAAATTTTTGTTTGAAAAACTTTAATTTGCGATATTTCATTACATAAATCACAGTGAAGACTTAAAAATATCTTTCATAATACTTCTTTAGCGTATGTGACGTTTGCAAAAAGATAAAAAAAGACGTTGTATGAGATCTTTTTTTTTTCAAAATTCTATTAATTATTTTATTTGATAAACTCATGCAAACAGAGGTCTGATAAATTACGAGAATGTTTCTTTTAAGAAGGTGATTTCATGGTAAAAAAAATCTACATAACTTTTCCGAGGGGCATCTGACCCATGTTTATCCTGCCATACTAAAATACAATTAAAATAAAAGAAATATAAACATAAATAAAATTTTATTAACGATGCAAAGTGCAAACTTTACAATGCAAATTTTATCTTGTGCAAGTAATTAGGTAAATACTCTTTAGCTTGTTTTAAAACAGTAAAGTATTATATAATAGAAATACATATATAGATTTGTAAAGCGATTGTAATGATTGTGGTATGAACTTGTGACGCGTGAACTCGAATACCTTCTCGCTCTCACACGCACTATCTGTTTCAATTTCGATGTAGGTTTTATACAGGGTTATTTGAAAAACGCCAGAAACCTCATAATAAGATATAAGAGGTCATTGTACTCATAATTATGAACAACTTTTACTATGGGACCAAACCTGAAATCGCGAATAAAAAAAACAGCTGTTCCCTACATTTTGTTGAGTTACCGAACATAAATATAAGGAACTGATTTCAGTGTTGGTCCCATAGTAAAAGTTGTTCATAATGATGAGTAAAATGAACTCTTACGAGGTTGTTGGTGTTTTTCAAAATAACCCTGTATAAACATTTTTTTATTTATTTATCATTTATACAAAAGAATACAGTATTATCTAAGTTAAATAGCTACCAAAAACAGTTTACATTTTTGATATTTTGATTTGTAATATTTTCAATGCTTTCCACTGTTTATCGGTATAAAAAGTATTTTATTTATTGTTGTTGATAGGTGGACACCTATCAACAAGAGAATTCGCACCCACCCGACAGATTCGTTTTCGTCTTTTTTTTTTATTCGTTCACGCCGATGAGACTGTTTGCTGAGGAATACGACGTGTCATTGCGCACAGTTCGTCGTGCTTTACATAGAGCGGGTCTCCATCATCGAAAAAAGTCCTTTAAAAGAGACTACTAAACTACTAAAGACTTTAAATTGTCCTTGCATATTCTTAACGTGTGTTTTGGATCAATATCCTGTTGAAATATAAATCACGGACCAATTAAATGGGCTCCAGAAGGCACTGCATTATCCTCCAATTCAACCTTGAAATTTATGAAGGACGATTATTATGCTCCTAACCTCTGACTAAGGAATATTCGCAAGAGCGAATATTCCTTAGTTTTACCCATTTTCTTCAAAAAGTTAAACTCAGAAGGGAAAAAAAATATTGGTAGACTTTAAGTACTGAGCTATGCAGAGCGTGTGTTCTGGTCAAAATCAGATAACTACCGTAAATATATTTGTAGTAATTATTCTATATTTTACTTGAGTTTATTTCTCAATAATTAAATCCAAACAAAATTGCGACTTCAAAGATAAACCTCGAAGAAATTCCAACAATAACACTATCATGGTTTTATGACCAGGAGTCGGCAAATAACAATAGTTGTTTACGATTGTACTGTAGATAAGGGTTTTGCGATGTTATACAAACAATTAAATCCAATAAATGATTTCTTTAAAATGTATTGCATGTAACTTAAAAAAAATGCAGGTGCCAAATACTTTTGAGCGGTTAAATGAAAAGCTTAAATTTTTGTTATTGGTTTCAAATAAACAATACTTCCTAAAAATTAAAAAAGTCATTTTAGAAAAGAATGTCATACGTATACAAAACATTTTTTGGTTTTTAACTTGATTTGTCTTTTTGTCTTAGTCACCCTTTGTTTGGGTATAACTACTAATTATATTATAAGCTTGTTCTAACGGTAAACTTAATTTTAGAATGTTTTTTTGTTTGAATCTATATTATTTAATTACTGATTTTGTTGATTATTTCGCGTAATTGTTAATTTTCAGAGTTTTTATTTATAATGCCATTTCAAATGTTTTGTTAAATAACTATACCACCGACATTATTATATCGTAATTTAGGTAAGAATGTCATCAATAGAATAGCCACTGTTTCTAAAGAAAAACTGTTACTTAGAATAATAATATTAAGTTACACCCACAAGGAAAGGACATTTTTATTTGAGTTGATTTTATTGCCAACTTCTTCTTGAATTGTGTGTTTTACCTCTTTAATGTATCCAAATTCGATACCTAATATTTTATGAATAACTTTGTTTGTTTTATTTATTCCCCTTGCCCTTTCCATTTTAGATAAAGTGATTAGAGATATTACCCGATTATTTTTTAGGATTTCATAACATGTCTATAATAATGTAAAATTTCAGCAAATATAATTTCTTCTTTTTGAATTTGTTGGAATTTTTAATTTAAAATTACCAACCAAGGCTTATGCAACTAACAATTTAGTTGCATAAGCCAATTTCAGTTAGAATTTTTTCTAACAATACCAGTTTGCTATAACAATACACCACGTTCGGTGTGCGTCGCCCGCGCCAGTCTTTCTTTCATTCGTCTATTCAAGATCAAGAGGGCGGGGCTAGCAAGCGCTTTTATTTTTAAGTGCGAGCAAAAATGAGCTTAATGGTGGTCAGGCGGAAGTGTCCGCGATAGTACCTATGAGGTATTTATAATTATTATTAAGCAACGATTATATTAAAGCTGATTATGTAGTGTCACATAATTTTGATTTGATGGCGTTTTAGATATATAAGTGTCATTCCACAGTCAGGTGATAATGTTGTTACGTAATGGGATAAATAAATATGTTTATTTAGAGCAGTGGTGGCCGAGTGGTAACGGCCCCGACTTACGAATTGTAGGTCGCGGGTTCAAACCCAGCCAGGCGCATTACTTTGTGTGATTAAATCCATCACCACTGCTCTCAAAACGGTGAAGGAAAACATCGTGAGGACACCGGCCTGTGTCCCACCAGTGGGAACGTTAAAAGGCTGATTGTGCTTACGTTTATTTATAGCCAAATACCATCAGATAATTTTTGCACATTCGATGTTTACAGTTATATCTTTATGCGGTTTACTATACTAACACACTTTATCTGAATCTATGTATAAGCAAATTACTCGTAGGAAAATTATTGATCTGTGATTTCAAATTTAATAAAAAAAATTACACAATATTATACATAGACTTACTTAATACCAATCTGTGATTTAAATAATAATAACTACACAACATACAAATAATTTCTAATATTTATAAGGTAGGTGATCTGTGATTTGATGCAATAATTATTAATTTTTAAGAATTAAAATAATTAAAGGAATAATAATTTCCACATCAAGAAGCTGTTTCATTTATATAGTCACAGGGTGCATTTAATATATTTTTTAGTAGTCATTGGAATTTGGTCGGATAACCAGCCGTTATTTACATGTTTTGGTTTTTTGTTAATATTTACTTAATGCGAAACATTTCAAGCTCAATATTTTTACCATATATTTTTGACGAAAGGCACAAGATTTTGGTTTACACCTACACATCTGGAATTGAGCCAGTTCCTTGTATTTTGCCGTCAAAGTTATGACACCATCGTTTTGACTTTTAGCAAGATTATTCAAAAACGCATGCATGAACAGTTTTGAAACTTTGTGTGGTTATTATTAGCGTCAAGAAGGACCAAATACAGTTTTCAGCAAACTTATGCCTTGTCCCATTTAGGCGCTGCGATGTTTTTTCGGGTTTTCATAAAACCCGCTATAACTTGAAAACTATAAATATTTTCTTAAATCTAATTGGGGCACTAAGGGGCACACATTAAGAGCTACTCTTGTATGTTTATTCTACAGGGGCAAATGCAATCATCAAAACGTACTCCAGCACAGCAGGAAATGCAATATCTCGAAAATCTACAGGGGCACAGATTTTATTTTTGGGGGCACATTTTGGCACACTTATAAGCTCTCTGGCCATCAGTGGCAAAGCCTGGTCATAAGCTCATTCCCGCCGGCTTCCCTTCAGAAGTTTGGAACACAACTACTCTATCGTAATTGAAAAATCGCACTATCAGTAGGTACTGTTAAAAGTAGAGAAACATCACAAAACGCATACACAGATGAATATTCAATTGTCGGCTTATTAACAATTCAATTCATAAGGCAAAATAGTGGTCCTGGCGTCACAATGACAAGCCCGCGATCACCGCGATTCTAGGCCGCGAGGTAAGCCGCTATCCGCCGAGATAAGATAGAGACAGTATTACAAAATGCGTGCGCGTGAGCGAGGAACGGAGTTCCTTAGTGCGCGTTGCGAAAGGGGACTAGACAGACAAAATTAAGACCAAAAGTTGTAAGTGTTGTAACGACACTTTTGTGTTACGATTTGGATGGGAGGGGTTAAGCAGCTGT
Organism: Hecatera dysodea; assembly: GCA_905332915.2. Taxonomy (NCBI): domain Eukaryota; kingdom Metazoa; phylum Arthropoda; class Insecta; order Lepidoptera; family Noctuidae; genus Hecatera; species Hecatera dysodea. The sequence goes on from HG995292.1 coordinate 10,730,021, forward strand.
TGGCAAGGATGCGAAAAGGAAGGGTGGAGTTAAGAAACTAATAGTGAGGTCGCGGATTGGATGTGTATGTTAAGCAACTATTGGTGAGGTCGCGATTTAGATGGGTGGGGTTAAGTAGCTGTTAATGAGGTTGCGATTTGGATCGGAGGGGTTAAGCAGCTGTGAATGAGGTTACGATTGTGATGGGAGGGGTTAAGCAGCTGTAAGTGAGGTCACAATTTGGAAGGGAGGGGTTAAGCAACTGTTAGTGAGGTCACGACCTGGATGGGTGCGTTAAGCAACTATTGGTGAGGTCACGACTTGGATGGGTGCGTTAAGCAACTATTGGTGAGATAGATCACGATTTGGATGGGTGAGGTTAAGTAGCTGTTATTGAGGTTGCGATTTGGATCGGAGGGGTTAAGCAGCTGTGAATGAGGTTACGATTTGGATGGGAGGGGTTAAGCAACTGTTAGTGAGGTCACGACTTGGATGGGTGCATTAAGCAACTATTGGTGAGGTCGCGATTTGGATGGGTGGGGTTAAGCAGCTGTTATTGAGGTTGCGATTTGGATCGGAGGGGTTAACCAGCTGTGTATGAGGTTACGATTTGGATGGAAGGGGTTAAGTAGCTGTTAGTGAGGTCACGATTTGGATGGGAGGGGTTAAGCAACTGTTAGTGAGGTCACGACTTGGATGGGTGTGTTAAGCAATTATTGGTGTGGTCTTGATTTTGATGGATTATAGGGTTAAGCAGCTGTTAGTGAGGTCATGATTTGGATGGGTGTCTTTAGCAACTGTTTGCAAGGTATAACTTAAAAAAAATATTACAATTCCTTCACTAATTAATCGAAAGGAACTTCGTTTCATCCGGGTGTCCTTTGACACCTCAAAGTTTTTTTCTTCGGCTTACCTCTCTCAACATATCACCCTTCGCCACTACTAGCCATGCACAATTTTTCTCTCTCCGATCATTCGTTTAGAATTTTCCTGCTAGAAAAACGTTACCCCAGCAAGAATCATTTTTCCGTTTTTTTTTTTCAAAACGACAGGGGGCACACATTTTTTTATGTGGGGGCACATGTACAGCAGATAAGGCACCAACTATATGTTCTACTCATATAACTCTAGGAGAAACTCTTGTTGGGGTAACGTACACGGTGTGTGACGAGGCGTTGTCGTGATGAAGGAGGAGCCTTCTGCGAGGTCGTTTCTCCCGAACTTTTTCCAAGACAAGTGGCAAACAATTGTTAGTGTACCACTCTGCAGTAACTATTTTTCGATCCTCTATAACAATTGTTGCGTAATGACCTGTCCTTCCGAAAAACGAGGCTACCATCTTTTTTCCCACGCTTCGACCTCTCTTCACTTTAGTTGGCAACTCCTCGGAAGGAAACACCCAGACAGCAGACTGTTTCTTAATTTCAGGATCATAACAATAAATCAAGCTTTCGTCACCCGTAAGAATGTCGAACACAGCATTTGAGTCGCCTCCATTAAATCTTTAAATCATTTCGCGACACCAATCATGAGCTATATCCACCGGGCACAAAGCTTCCTGACTTAAAGCCAAATGTTCATGGAGGATTTTGTGGACTTGACTCATACTGATCCCTAAGCTTGTCCGAATCTGCTGATAAGTCACTCTTTTGTCAGTCTCGATCATAAGCCGCACAACACTGATGTTATCTTCAGTGGTCGCCGTGAGATTAGTGCGACCATGTTTTAACTCATTTAACCAGTTGTGAACAGTGGCACGAGCCATCTCATCAGTGTCATATCTACCAACTTATTGGTAGATCTACCAATTTTCACTCCAGTCTACCTATCTACCACCCTAGACCTTAAAACTACCTATTTTTTAAATTAGTATGACATATCACTATTTTGCAATATTTTTTTTATATCAACGACGTTGCGATGTGTTGCGTGAGCCGAGCCATACGACATTGAGTGTGAGTCTGTCTGAAGCGCAAAAACTTAGGCAGTATCCAGGCAGGCAAACCACAAAAAAAAACGTCAGCTGTCAGCAACCGTTCGCCGTTCGCGCCCATTCGCGGTTTTTGGAATCTATTCTATCACTATGATGTGAATCATTGTGAATGTTTGCTACTGAGGTTTGTTCTGTGTTGTTTGTTGTTATTGTTAAATCTAAATAACTATCTATTAACGGTGCTAATTGCTGTTTGTTCTGTGTTGCGTGCATTTATATACCTAATGGATTCTGATAGCAGAGAAAGCGATGCACAAAGAACTCCGCCACGAAAAACTAGAAAAAGGCACTATGACCAAAAATATTCGAAATTATGGGAGAAAGACAAGGAATTTGCAGGTTGGCTTCAAGAAAGAACCAAGGGTGAAGGATATTTTTATTGCAAATCATTAGATTAGATAGATTTATTCTAAATAAACATGCAAATAGTTTAAAGCATGTAGCATGTGTGAGAGGTGAACTTCTATTCCGTGGTTTTATGCTCAGTTTAGTTTAATTAAATATTGAATAATTAATTAAAATTTTACAAACGAAATCAATCAATTCATTTATCATTGATTGCCTATGATTGTGCATGTAGGTATATATTTTATATCCTAATTTTACACAATTTCATTTATGCATTATAATCTTAAAAAATCTTCTAAATTGAGGTGGTAGATCTACCAATTTTGCATTTTACATTCTACCAACTTCTACCAACATTTGGCACATAATCTACTAATTTCCTAAAATTCGGGTTGGCAACACTGCATCTCGTGCCACTGTCGCGTATGGTCGCGTGGAGCTTCATCATGAAAGGCCAATCGAAGCCTATCATAACTTTCTTGTTAACGTAAGACATCGAAAGTCATAAAAAATCATTGCACGAAAATTTTCTCTCGTTAAATTCATGCTGACGTGACACAGGTAATATTCAATTTGCCGCCAAATCGTAAAAAAAAAAGAAAATTAATAAAATATTATACACAATAATATTTACAAAGAGTTCCATTTTCAAAATTTGTACTTACATTTTTACTAAGTACCTATATCGTTTGCAAGTGGCCAGTTCTAAAAACGTTCAGTGTCGCCCTCGTATGTGGATCTACTGCATTGAGCAGTCACATTAAATTCCTACAGCACCGTGCACTTCTGCTGCTGTAGAGTGGTCCTTTAGTGCTAATAGTAAAAAAAAATAGACTCACTACAACGGAAAGGGCAGCAAAACATATACACCCCTAGTTTTTAATTAGTACAAATACTTAAGGGCTTATTAGAAAAGGTCTTGTTATTATTTAAGAAGTCTCAAAAAATCATGTTCATAAACAGCAAAGTTATTAGCGTTTTTTATATCCTAAAATGCCACTCAACTTATAAAATTTTGTACAGGCTATTGATTTATGAATGAATAAATGACGATTAAAATGAAAAAACACTGTGCGTAGTATTTTCTAGTACCTAGCAATTGTTATGAATGTTGATTTTATTATGAATTTACCAATTATTAAAAAACTCCGTGGACAATTTTAGGTTTTTATTTTTATACTTTTGACTACACAAATATGATCAGTAACGGGTACGGACAGAGCCCTGTTTTTTTTTTGTACTAATTAAAAACTAGGGGTGTATAACATACAATTGGAATTTGTTGCACCAGCTTCAGTATCATCCACGTGGATGATTTAAGTGGCAAAACTGAGGACTGCATGCCAGATGCCTGATTCACCACCAGTATACGGAATCCCAGAGATATAATAATATCGCACACGCAGAACAACACTGCACTAAGTCTAAATAGGTACCTAGGTAGTTTTTCAGAAATTACGAAAAACCGTTATCTCATGTTATGTCACAGTTATTGCGAATATCCTGCACATTGCATGTGAAGAATCAAATGCATATCAGCATTAAATAGTTCAGTTGATTTAAAACGCATTAATAAAGCAAAATAATGCATTTTTTGACTTAATTCACTGTTGTGGAATGACTGAACGTAATAAAAAATAATTATTTCGAGTTACATACTTTTTACTGATTGCTTCTGAAATAATGCACAGTTATTCTACTGTTTTTACCGAGATTCAATATACAACAACGACCCATTTGTTTTGTTATTAGGAATAGACCAATTAAAAATGACAAATTATCTTAAATCAGTAAGTAAGTAATTATATTTTAATTAAACATAAACTAGTAGTCGTTTTGTACTCATGGTGTTTAATAACATATAAATGACAAAAAAAATCTTTGAGTCAGGCGTTACTTGCGGAAATCCATTTTAAATTTGAAATTGAAAACAATATATCTAGTTTTAATTTCCGCGAATATTAGTGGGTTGCAGGTATGCACTTCCCTCCCGCCCGCTATATTATGCACATGTAAGATTACAAGGCAAATGCAAGGATTTTATGCACATGCAGGAAGGCAAAAGCAAAACCCAACACCATTACCGACACGTGTTTCGCCTCTCCACGAGGCATCCTCAGGGGACGTGTTGACTCGCTGACCGTTGAGTTGACCAGACGAATTTAGTTTCTTCCCCTTTGCTGCGAATGTTTGTGGGTAGTTGTACACAAATAACCAACGGTGGCAGTGTATAAAAGGGGGGGTGCCTTGTACTAATTTCTCAGTCGCTACTCAACGGAATCCCCTTGAGTACTCCCTGTGGGAAGACCGGGTCAAGTAGATTCATCATCAGCTGAACTACTTGAGCTGCTGGAGTATGACAATGATGAGGTGGAGTCTGACTAGGAGGTCGAGGAGGAAGAAGATAATCTTCTAGGGATTACAAGAGGCCGAGAGATAAAAGTAGGATCCGTATCCGAATCATCTATAAAATCTTCATTGCTGTGATCAGATAAAACAGGATGTAGCATCCGTTGATGTTGCCATCGGTAACGTCTCATCGGTTGATGCTGCAATGATTGTATTTTCGGCATCCTTTTCCACGTTTCTTCGTTGGGCAAAAGGTCTGGTTTCTTCAGTGGTTGCTTCCATTGCCTTTTTAAGTAACAGGAGACCACGACCTCTCATCATCTGCCAAATAACAATTACTAATTTAATTAATTCAACAATAGTTGCGAATTATTTAATAGGGAATTATTGAGTTTTTGTGAGGAACAAAATTGGATTTGTGCTGATTATGAAAAGCTAGGTATTCACTCTGACACGTACAGTCGGTCCCAAGTAGCACATGACAGCCGCATAGTGACTTGATTATAGAATTTTGTGACACTCAAGGCTGCTTTAGTTACCTGCTTAAGGGCTGTGTAGCTAACTACACAGCCGTTGTAATTCTAATTTGGGCCCCAAATTAAGCAGCCTTGAGCATTACAGTGACTGGTTAACGGTGGTATAATCATTGAAACAGCTGTACGAGGCCTGTACAATGGCTTATACTGCTATACAACAGCCATTGCAGCCTAAGATTCAGCTACTTTAATTCTCTTCAACAGCTTTTAGATGTTTTGAGGCTTGGCAATAGCTTTTATTAAAGTATAAATAACCAAACAAAAATACTTTTTTATTTAATTTTCTTTTGTGTATTTTGTGACAGATGACATTTATTGTTTGTTAAAGTGCGCGGGCGGACTATTATTTAAGGTAAGATATTTTTAATAGTTTTCACGTTGGTTTTAAGTGTCCTGTATGTAAATTGAGTTGCGAGTACCACTTTACTGTTAATGTGTATAGGTAATTACATCAAATATTTCACGCGCCATCAGAATAATATCGCTTTAACGAAAATATTTCACAAGATTAAATGGTGTACGAATACTTAATAGTGTTTGGGATGAATATCCGAACCGTTTTTATCACGCTATCGTAAGCCAATCACAGCACAGCTAAATGACGTGATACCTTGCTGTGATTGGCGCGTTTGTTCCTGCCCCTTTTCCCTCGATCGCTGTATAATTAGAAAAAATAAATTACATTCGCTAACGAACATTTGTAACAATTACTTGTTTTATTTAAATCACTAAAAAACCATCAAAAGGCAAAAGGTAGTTCAAAATTTCACACCAGAACATATCCCTAACATATTTGGACCTTCAGAGCCATATTTCGAGGATTTGAAGCATCAAAAACCAAATCGTCGATTCGAGCGACCTTTGGACTGCCGCACTGTTATGGCCACGCAGATACATTAAGACGAGCGAAATTACACCTAGAAACGCAGATTCAGCAGCATATTCACGCAAAGTTCTTCAGTCGTACTGATGCGAAACGACCATCGAAGATTTGGAAGAACAAGCTGACATACGGTGCGTTTATCAAGTTCCAGTTTGCAGAACCTGCCGAGTTCATAATTGTAATACCGTTTTGTGATCTGATTCCAGTGACGGTGATGGTGAGGGTTGCCCATTGCGCAGAGCGAGACACCGGCTGATCGTGCTACTACTACCACCAGCCGTTTACATACGCAGTCACTTTGCACGTGAGTACTCCACTTTTCACGGGCCACCGAGATGCCTTTAATGGCTGATGATGGGAAGGGTTCTAGTAAATCACGCGATAGATCCCCTTATAGAACTATTAGTGATGAAAAGACTGAGCAAATCATGCGCGATTTGGTTAGGAAACGTGGTATCGTTAAAGGCAGGTTAACTAAATTTGCTAATCATCTAAATACTATCAGTGTTTCAACTATATCTAGCGAGTTAAAATTAGATTTAAAATTACGTGTAAAGGGTGCTGAGATTTTATTTAGTGAATTTAATGAAATACAATCAAAACTTGAAGAGCTAGTTTCCGATAGTGATATAGATGATCAGTTAAATCAGCGCCAACATTTCGAAGATGACTACTATAGTACTATCGCCCGAGCTGAATCTATTCTTTGCGTCAGTGAAGAGGTCGGTGATTGTTCCAAACCTTGTCAACATATAAACAGGCCAGTGTCCGTTAAATTACCAACCATCATGTTGCCTACGTTCGACGGCATGTATGAACACTGGCTCGAATATAGGGACACGTTTATATCTTTGGTGCACAATTCAACTGAGATAAGTAACATTCAAAAGTTCCATTATCTAAAATCTTCGCTCAAAGGAGGTGCCGAATCAATTATACACGCGCTAGAGATTTCTGCAGCTAACTACTCTGTGGCATGGGAATCACTCTTAAATAGGTACGATAATGAAAGATTATTGGTAAATAGTCACCTAAAAGCATTGTTCTCAATACAACCGTTGAAAGAGTCACCTTCACTAATTAGAAAACTTATAGATACAATTGTAAACAATTTACGCGCTTTAAAAACCCTTGACGAGCCAACTGATACCTGGGACACGCTTATAATATATATAGTTGTATCTAAACTAGATAGAACCACGGAACGAGAGTGGGAGCAACACAGAGGTTTATTGTTGGCAAACGCCCCTCCCAGAACTAAATTGAAGGTTGACAGTTTGATTAATTTTCTTAAAAATAAGGCTGACTTGTTGGAAACATTAGCATTATCACACACAAAAGATCACCATAAGACAGAAACGAAAAGTGTCAGAGGTAACACAACACACTGCAATGTTTCTTCAAGTAACCCACCATCAACACCGGGCCGTAAAGCACGTAGATTATGCGTGGTATGCAAAGGTAAACACCCAATTTACACTTGCTCACAATTCATTAATATGAACTTACAAAGCAAATTAAAGGTTGTCAAAGATAATAACTTGTGTGAGAATTGCTTGCGGTCGGGACATACGTTAGACGGTTGTTTGTGGGGACCTTGTAAACAATGTAACATGAAACATAATTCACTTATTCATCCTAATGATTCCAGCCAATCTAGCTGTACCGTGACAAGTACGACGACTGCGGCGGCTGTGGCCAGCGCACCATGCGCGCCCCCACCGCGCGGCTCTGATACAGTACCCGATTCCAACCACGGCAAGCAATTCATTCAAGTTAGCAACGTTCACACTGATATGCACACACACACGCAGTGCATAGACGTGCAACCGGTTTTTTTATCTACCGCGTTAGTTGAAATTCCTGACAAACATAATAATTATCATGTCGCATGTGTATTACTCGACAGCGGTAGCCAGAGCTGCTTTGTTACACAGTCGTTTTGCGAATTGCTAGATATTCCGCTAATACAGTCCACTCATGAAATACGAGGAGTAGGTAATTTGGTATCACATTGTACCCAAACGTGTGATCTAGAAGTTAAATCACGTATTAATTCCTACTCAATTCACATTAAATGTTACGTTCTATCTGAAATAACGGCCACATTGCCCGCTGTGCAGGCACAAAGTAGACAGTTTAGGATTCCTGAACACCTGCATTTGGCAAACCCGCAATTTTTAGGGCCGCAAAAGATAGATATTTTAATAGGCGCGGATCGATTTTGGGACTTGCTTATCGATGGCAAGATGCGTTTACCGAACGGTCCGTTCTTACAAAATACGAAGTTAGGTTGGATAATATCGGGTCCTATTAATAATACGAATCATAATAATGGACATGTCCAATGTAACTTCACTCAATCCATGGACAATCAGTTACGTCAGTTCTGGGAGTTGGAAGAATTGCCCAAGCTTCAGAATACACACACAGACGAAGAGCAGGCCTGTGAACAGTCTTTCATCACAACCACTACGCGAAATAAAGATGGACGATTTTGTGTTCACATTCCTCTTAAGGAGCCGCCCGATGCTTTGGGTGAATCATTTGCTCAAGCTAAGCGGCGCTTTTTGTCCTTGGAAAATAGGTTATTACGCGCACCTATTAGCTACAAGAAATTATATACTGATTTTATACACGAATATATCAACTTGGGTCACATGACTCACGTTGATTCTTATTCGAGTCCTTACTATTTTATGCCGCACCACGGCGTTTTTCGAGACCACAGCACGACTACGAAGCTTCGTGTAGTGTTCGACGCCAGTGCTGCGACTAGCAATGGTAAATCTCTCAACGATATCCAGCTTGTAGGACCTCCTATTCAGGGAGACTTGCTGGGTATTTTACTACGGTTCAGACAATTCGAATTTACAGCAATTGCAGATTGCGAGAAGATGTACCGTCAAGTACTTGTGGATCCTTCTCAGCGTGACTTGCAACTCATTATGTGGCGTGATGATCCGACAAAACAGCTCGAGTTCTATCAGCTGAACACAGTAACATACGGAACTGCATCGGCGCCCTTTCTCAGTGTTAGGTGTCTTAAACAATTGGGAGCTGAGTGTACGGACCCCGAGGTTAAAAGGGTCATAACTGACGATTTTTACGTAGATGACCTTTTGACCTCGTGTGACAACAAAGACAAACTAGTTGACATATGCAAACGTACATCAGACATTCTTAAGTCCGGTTGCTTTCCACTCCGCAAATGGACCTTTAACTTTGAAATCAATGGTACATCAGCTCCAACGACGTCACAGTCTGATCATACTATGTTTCGTGACTTAAATCTAGGCGATAATAGTCAATGTAGAACATTAGGTATAGGTTGGTGTAGCGTCGCGGACGAGTTTCATTTCCATACGCAAGTTAAAAACGGCAATAATCCTGTTACTAAACGCATAATTCTGTCAACTGTTTCTCAGATATATGACCCACTGGGATTGTTAAGCCCTTCGGTTGTCATCGGCAAGGTTTTATTGCAGAAACTTTGGCTATTGAAATTAGATTGGGACGACCCGCTTCCAACTGATGTCGTACGAACGTGGAACCGGTTTGTTGACAGTCTTTCTTATCTTCGCACTATCAAAGTTCCGCGACACGTCTTTCAATGTGATTCTACAAGGACTGAGTTGCACATTTTTACAGACGCTTCACAGACTGCATATGGAGCGTGCGCTTACGTGCGTAGCGTAGGTCTTAGTGAGGTGACAGTGAGATTGCTTATTTCTAAGGGTAAAGTAGCTCCATTGAAACCCGTTAGTATACCGCGTTTAGAACTGTGCGGTGCGTTGCTGGGTGCTAGGTTGTTTAACAGGATTAACAGTTCACTTACACGTAACTTTGATGACGTCATATTTTGGACCGACTCAACTATCGTGTTAGGTTGGTTACGCATGGCACCTAATTTGCTTAAAACTTTTGTGCAAAACCGAGTGGCTGAAATACACGAACTCACGAGTAAGTTTTCTTGGCGACATGTAAGTGGAAAGGATAACCCTGCTGATCTGGTTACGCGTGGTATGAGTCTTGAAGACTTGTCTTCATCGACATTGTGGTGGAAAGGCCCTAACTTTTTGCACAGCTTTGGCGAGTCTCAATTAGTTCCGAATGCTAATGATTTCTTGCCTAAAGAGTTACCGGAACTCAAAACAAATGTTATAAACTCATTATTAACAAAAAATAATATACCCGAAACATTTTTTCCATTCAACAGGTTTTCGCATTTTAATCGAATGAGTCATGTTGCTGCATATGTACTACGCTTTATTCACAACAGCTGTGCGCGCAACAAAACAAATCAGCGGACAGGTACAATCACTGTCATTGAGTTAAGACATGCCATTAATACACTTGCACGATTATCACAAATGGAAGCATTTCCAATTGAGTATAATTTACTAAAAAATGGAAAAGATGTCAAGTCTAGCGTTAACCTTGCGAGTTTAAATTTGTTTTTAGATAGTGAAAATATAATTAGAGTGGGAGGTAGAATAAAGAATTCGCCTGACTTTAATTATAGTAAAAAACACCCAATTCTCTTATCTTCGAAACATTACTTTACACTTCTATTGTTTAGGCACGAGCACAACCAATCTATGCACTGCGGACTTCAAGCATTACTATACCGTTTGCGCGAAAATTGGTGGCCACTGTCAGGTAGAAACCTAGCTAAGAAGGTGACGCAACAGTGTGTTGTCTGCAAACGCATTCGTGGTAAAACATTAACTCCACTCATGGGTAACTTGCCTAAAGAACGGGTCACCGCTAGCTTTCCTTTCTTTCGCACGGGTGTAGACTACGCAGGGCCGGTGTTCATACAAAACCGAAAGGGCAGAGGCGCGAAACTGATCAAATCGTACATTTGCTTGTTTATCTGTTTCACGACACGCGCAGTACACTTGGAATTAGTTAGCGACCTCTCTTCTGATGCATATTTACTTGCGCTTAAGCGTTTCATTTCACGGCGCGGGAAGCCGTCGGAAATATTTTCAGACAACGGACGCAACTTTGTAGGCTTAAGCAACGATTTTGCTCAGTTTTTATTGAAATGCAAACAAGATGTTGTTGACTACGCGAGAGGCCAACAAATTCAATTTTCTTTTATTCCCCCATATTCCCCGCATTTCGGTGGCTTGTGGGAAGCAGGGGTCAAATCCTGCAAGTACCACCTTCGCCGAGTATTGGGCAACGCTCACTTAGCCTTCGAGGAACTCACTACGGTTCTATGTCAAATCGAAGCGATGTTGAATTCTCGACCAATGACTTCTTTATCTCCGGATCCTCGAGATTACCTTCCTCTTAGCCCTGGCCACTTTTTGATCGGACGGCCACTCACCGCACCAGTCTGTGAAGATGACCTGCGAGACTTACCTACTCATCGACTGACTCGCTATCAGAGAGTGGAACAAATTCGTCAGCAATTTTGGTCACGCTGGGCCAAGGAATACATCTCGGAACTACAAACTAGAACCAAATGGAAGAAAAATATGGCAGACCTGAAACCTGACACGCTTGTCATTATTAAGGAGGTTAACCTTCCGCCGTTGAAATGGCAATTGGGTCGGATCATAAAGACGATACCTGGCAATGATGGTATCTCACGAGTAGCAGACATCCAGACGTCATCAGGCATCGTGAGGCGGCCATACACGAAGATCTGCCCTCTGGTCGAGGATGAGTAAATAAAATTTAAAGCTGAAGCTTTCAAGGCCGCGGGCATGTTTGGGATGAATATCCGAACCGTTTTTATCACGCTATCGTAAGCCAATCACAGCACAGCTAAATGACGTGATACCTTGCTGTGATTGGCGCGTTTGTTCCTGCCCCTTTTCCCTCGATCGCTGTATAATTAGAAAAAATAAATTACATTCGCTAACGAACATTTGTAACAATTACTTGTTTTATTTAAATCACTAAAAAACCATCAAAAGGCAAAAGGTAGTTCAAAATTTCACACCAGAACATATCCCTAACATATTGATTTATCACTCAAATTATTGCTTTCGAACTTAATGTATTCTATTAGGAAATAAGTGGAAAATATATTGTTTGAATTAAAAGCTATCAAATATCCTTAAAAACTATAAGAAATCATTTGGATATTTAATAACAAATCGTTTCTGTACTGCTAAAATGGCGTTAATTTGTTATCCAGTACAAATTCTCCAGAAATTCTTTTAAAAAGTTATTTGCTGTACAGTGGTGTTACCAAGTCAATGTACCAGCTTCTAGCATTATAATGGCTGGAGAAAGGATTTTAATTATCTTTCTTACTGTGTACTGGTATAAATATAGAGCATACAGTAGCTTTTCAGGGATAAAGAAATCTGGACAGAAAACCATTTCAATATGTACATTGTTTGGCTTTCGAAATACCCTTGCAAGCCCAGTAGTTAGGTAATTTTGCGCATCCTTCTCTTTTTTTAATTTAGTTTAGAACAACGCTATCCATGTCATTTCGTCAAAACAACCGAAAAATATTTTGCTTTTCCCTTTTCGTATTATATTATGATTGTTAATTAGTTAATTATTGTTTTCAGGAATAATAATGCCGTTTAAAATAATCAAAACCGTTGAAAAAGGAAACGAAAGATTATAGAGAAGGAGAAGAAAAGTGGTTGGGAGCATTTCATTCTTCATAATGGCATTCGTAATTATGTTGTATTTTCACAAATTATGTTTCATATTGATTAAAAAACAGTATTTACAAATTTATACAATGATTTTTTATTTTTCTTATCATCCTTAATAAGATTGTATCTTTGCTAAATTTTGAAAATAAATTTTGGGGAAACTTTTATTATCCTTGGTCATGAAAAGCACCTCCTTTCGATCAGTACCTAGCACAACATTCACTGAGTCTTTTTGCTACCTGCGAAAGTGGTGTGCTACCTCTTCGCAACATCATTTTAATCAAATGCAATTTATTTTCAAAAGGATAAGCACACAAATCTATTTGTGCGGAACCCTATGCGTAAATGACACTAGCTTGTAAACATCAACTGCATCAGTACTGCTCCTTTGCAATTCGTCCATAGAAGCTTCAGCGTATTCTTTTAACAGTTTTCTTTTTACTCCACTTTTCATTTTTTATTTAAAGTGTATTATTAAAACATACGTAGTATAGCTCTTGAAATCGCTTCGCACATTATGCAAAAATAAATCAAATTTGACGTAATTTAAACACCAATAATCTAGATTTACTCTTAAATAACGCTGAAAGCTGTATAATAACTGTCAGCTACACTTTATGCATTGGCATTAGGATGGAGTACTCCTATTCCAATTTACAACTCAGGGTGTTTAATTATTCTCTTATAAATCTAACAGCATTTGTAGAAATTCCTTATACACTTTTAACCAGCCATTAACAAGCTCGTTGAAGTAGAATTACAATAGAATTAGTGTATACCAATTAAAAGCTAGTGGCATTATTCAATGTTTTAATGCAGCCCGCAGCATTACAAGGTAGGTGAATTTTACGTATTAACCAGCCGTTAACAAGCTTTGGGCTTCTAGACCAGCTAGTAGTATCTCAAACAGCCAAAAGCTGGACTAGAGCATTTTAAAATTCTACTTAAATGTTTTTAGTATACTTTTTCGCCACTATCAAGTCATTAGTCAGCTATGCTGTTTAATAGTGTATAATCTTTCCTTAATACAGTCTAAAGACTCACCCTATCCTTTAGTACAGCTGTATAAAAGCTGTAGACTGTAATGTAGCTTATTTATGACCTAATTCATCGCTAAAGTGCTACTTGGGGTGATAGCAATTAGCTGACCCCCCTAAAAATTACTCGATTTTACACCCTATGCTCATAACATTAAACGTTATTCAATATGTATGAGTTTATCAGACTAACACTACTCGTTGGACAGAAACAATAAATAATTTTGATACGCAAACTTGAGCTTTAAGAGGTTGGTATTAGGTCATTTATTTATAACTGTTCACCTATTTTAATAAGTGGGTAGTTAGACGTCAATGTGCGTATTCAACCAAAACTGCTATAGATATGACATTAGGAATATGGGGTAGAAGAATAAATTGAACAAGATATTCTATGCACAAATAGCAGTGAATACGCGCGAACATTTTTACCTTGCCTTACTAAAGTGTAAAAATCCACGCTCTTTTCCTTTTTATTAATTGTTATCAGTTTTGATAGTTTAATCGTCATGTCCAAGTTGAGTTGAGAGATTACCTATTTAAAATACAAAATAATCTATTTGCATGAGGAGAATGTTGGTATTAAAGCGATTGCTACGAAACTTAATATAGCGGTAAGTGTATTCTTTTTTATGCTTCATTTATAATTATAGTTATTCCTTAATTCGTTAGTTGGCTTAAAAGCCGGTGAATGTAGAATAATAAACAATTAACTATGTTTCATTATGAGTCTAATTTGAGATCATTTATAGGTCTAATTTGATTTATATTATCTAAATTGATAAACGTATTTTTGCAAACTTAATCGATAAATTATGTTTACCTATTCGTTACTAAAATTATGCTTATTGTGTTGTTTCAGAGAAATACAGTCAGATTGTGGCTAAGACGTTTGACGTGTGATTTTAATATTCAAAAAGATCGCCCTGGACCAAAACCATTCATGAGAGGAAGTGATTGTTGTTGGATATGGTGCGCGGTATGCGGGACCGCTTGCAACAAGTAATAGAAAAAAATGGTGCTCCACTTCGCTACTAAAAGCATATTATAAATGACGTAAGTAACCAGTGTTGGTCACAAACAATACTAACGTATGTCAGTGTGTGTGTTAAATTAACTATTGTTATAATTTCTAACGAAGTATTTCGAATACCTAGTGTTTTGTCAAAACCTTATAACTAAAATAACTACTCACAAAACAAATTGATATATAGTAGGTAGAACTTCAACGTATAATGCCGTTTTATTTAGTTAAATGATATTTAATGTGGTGATGTTATTGTTATGAAATAGAAATACATACCTATATTTCTAAATATTATAACATGCTGATTCACTACATTAAACTCAGTGCAGTTAACAACGTTATTAGTAAAATAGTAAGTAGGTAAATATTATCATCTTCGTGTCGTCATACTCGTCATCAATATCATTTATGTTATTCTTATAATATTTTTTTTTATAAAATATAATCGTTTTTACCATCATTTTGGTTTTTTATTTCTGTTCGTTTTTTTTTTTGTTTGTTGCTAAAGTTATAATTTATTATTTATAACTTAAAATAAATTTACAAAACAGAAACAAACGCATCAATCACGCTGGTTACGAACTCACAACCTCGACTTCTCAGCTCACTACAGTCACCACTAGACCACTCTAAACATATTTAGCGTGATCGAAATTACGTATTATATTACAAGTTAAAATAATATTCAAGATCATACCTACCTTAACACTGCGTATTAAAGATCAAATTCGAATAACTATTTTATTGATCGTACACGTTGAACCAGTTGTCTTACTGCTAACAAGCAAAAGGTTCAAATTCGTTTAATTTTTAGGGGGTCAGTTAATTGCTATCACCGACTGTACACCTTTGTCAGTGATGTGTGTGGAAGCAGACGTTGGTTGGATCATCTCCTGGTCTCTGAAATGGCATGGAAGTTAGTCAAAAAGGTTGAAGTTTACCATGATATTTATTGGTCAGACCACTATCCACTTGCATTTCAAGTTGATCTGGGGATGGTGGGGCCAGGGGGGATGCTTCGTTACAAGTGACGAATAGAAATAAGAACATTGATAAGGCTATATGGGGCAAAGAAATGCATCACAAATTAATTGTTTCTATAATTTATGTATGGAGAAACTAAGAAATATTGATTTTCCTTCAGAATTGAGAGAGTGTTGTGATAATTTTTGCCAGGATAAGAGTCACAGATCTGTAATTGACATTTTGTACAGGGATTTGGTGTCATCCCTTCGGGAAGCGGCTGAGGACAGTTCTGGGTTGATGAACGATGGTAAGAGAAGGCGTGCAGTGATTGGATGGAATAGGTATGTCAGGGGCGCGCATGGAGATGCAAGGAAGGCTTTTCTGAACTGGGTGTGGCATGGAAAACCTCGTAATGGCAGGTTATTTGAGGAGATGAATGAGACGCGCAAGGTATTTAAGCAGAAGTTGAAATTTTGTCAGGATAATGAGGACCAAATCAAAATGAACAAGCTAGCGACTGAACATGGGCGCAAGCGTTTCCGGAACTTTTGGAAATCTACACAGAGGTTAAATCCTAAACCTACGGTTCCGGTGAGTGTGGATGGAGTTGAGAAACCGGAGGAGATTGCGGACATGTTTAGGAGGCATTTTGCGGTGGATCCACGTGGGGTAGAAGATCAGGTGCAAGTCACTGAGAGCATCATGTCTGGAAAGCCATTTAACATTTCGGAAAATGAGATTAAGAATGTTATTAAATCTATGACTAAAGGCAAATCTCCCGGACATGATGGCCTAAGCATTGAACACTTTCAGTATGCCGGTCCGCATCTTCCTAGGGTCCTATCGATGCTGTACAACTTCTGTGTGAGGCATTCCTACCTGCCTGTAGATCTGATGAGGACGATAGTTGTGCCTATAGCGAAAAATAAAACTAAGGATGCGTCAGATAAGGACAACTACAGACCGATCTCTTTGGCCACTGTAGCAGCTAAGGTGCTTGACTGTGTGTTTGAGCGTAGGATAAGGGGACAGCTTAAGCCAAATGATGCACAGTTCGGTTTTAGAGCTGGGTTGTCCACCGAAACTGCTATTCTGGCGCTCAAGCACACAGTTAGGTACTACACTGACAGAAGTACTCCTGTGTATGCTGCATTTCTTGATCTCTCCAAGGCTTTTGACCTGGTTAATTATAATATCTTGTGGTCAAAGCTGAGGGAGAATGCCATATTATACCACGTGAGCTGATAAATCTCCTCGAGTACTGGTACAACCATCAAATCAACCAGGTCAGATGGTCGGGAGCATTGTCTGGTGAGTATGGACTGGAGTGTGGCGTGAGGCAAGGAGGTTTGACCTCCCCAGGGCTCTTCAGTCTGTACATCGATCGGCTGGTCGAGGAGCTCGGCAGCACTGGTGTCGGTTGCTCTATTGATGGTAAAATTATTAATAGTATCAGTTATGCTGATGACATGGTGCTGCTGAGTCCCTCGATTGATGCTCTCAGACGGCTGCTTGGAGTGTGTGAGCGATACGCCACGGCTCATGGACTCCTGTACAATGTCAGAAAGAGTGAGGTCATGGTGTTTCGTACTGGTTCCAGAAAACCTAAGTCGATTCCTCCAGTTTACCTATATGGGGTAGCGCTTGAGAGGGTGTCTCAATTTAAATACCTTGGGCATGTTTTGAATGAGGATCTGAATGATGACGATGATTTGGAGAGAGAGAGAAGAGCGTTGTCGGTCCGATGCAATATGTTGGCCCGCAGGTTTGCCAGGTGTACTAAAGAAGTGAAAATTACACTGTTTAAGGCCTACTGCCAGACTTTTTATACCTGCAGTTTGTGGGTCTCATATACGCAGAAGGCGTACAACGCTCTTCGAGTTCAGTACAATAATGCTTTCCGGGTGTTCTTGGGGCTTCCGCGATTCTGTAGCGCATCAGGCATGTTTGCTGAGGCAGGCACGGATAGTTTTGAGGCTATCATGCGCAAGAGAACGGCATCCTTGATGCATAGGATACGTGGAGGCTCCAATAGCATCCTGAAGGTAATTGCTGAGAAACCTGACTGTCCTTTCCTGATGCACTGGTCTCGCAGGCATGCCTGCGGGCCTGGTGCTGAGGGAAAATATATGAATTAAGGGGGATGATATTTTTAGTTTAATTTATTTTATTCATTTTGTTACTAACATAGTTGTATAAGTATTTCTGTTACTAACACATTATGGATCTTTCTATGTCCGAAATAAAGTATTATTATTATTCCATTTATTTATTTACTATACATATTTATTAAATTTTTAAATATTTCTATTAAAAAAAAACATTTAAAAATATAAAAAATAGTAGCCCACCGGTATCGGGAACAGGGTCCAAGCTACCGGTGGTCAGGGCTCCCGAGAGAGGAACCTCCTAACGATACGCGCCGTGTCCAGGAGTACCGCTTTCTGGATCAAGCCCTTGATCCAGCTGCCCAACGAGAGCCTCTTAAGGTGTTGGTCGAGGCTCTTGGCAATTATGCCATTGGCCGTCACGACTATCGGCACAATGACTGCTGTGTTCACATTCCACATGTCGACAACCTCGTGAGCCAAGTCAAGATACTTCGATTGTTTATCTTTCTCAGCCTTCACGAGGTTCTCGTCATGCGGGACTGCTATATCTATATATATTATTATTATAGTGCATTATCTCAAAAAATATATTAATATTCTTGTATATAAGAAAGATATATATTTTAAATATATTTCTTCTAGTTTATAATGTAAGTAACAATGAGAAGTATAAAACAATATTTACTAATATTTTTTAACCAAGTTAGGGCATAATTTATATCTACCATCAATAGTGCATCATTTAACTGATTTTCAGCTTTCACGAATAATACTGAACCATTTTGAAATAATACAAAAAATCTAACATACCTTCGTCAACAACAGAGTAGGTACTATTTCGAAATAGTTACAAACACGTAGTACAAATACAGTCACCAACACTGAATTAAAACGAAATAATTCGCTGTTGCGTAAAGGATCTGCGTGCTGTTCCCTGAGGCGGATAAGTTGCAACTAGAAATAGTTTTGTGTTCGAGGTATGACTCTGGCAGCGTTTCGTCACCAATAGTGGGCGCGTCATCTGTTGGACATTTTTGTAAATATAAATACGCCTGTCTTCGTGGTATGCGCGGCAAATTTTTGGCTATTCAAATATGTAGAAAAGTCGATTTTGACATTTTTCGACATAATACAGTGTCGTTCTGGGTCATTGAGGTAGGAATAATAAGGAGACGCTGCGTTATTCTATACATACATTTGCTTATACAAATATGAGTGAAATATGATTCAGAACTTGAAATATCGTTATGTCTCATTCTTTCTTGTGAGATAATCCTATTTGATAAAAGAGACAACTATATTTAAGTTGTTGCTAATTATGGCAACATTTTGTCGTGATGTAGAGACAGTTGTAGGTAAGTGCCGTTGCAGCCATATTATATTCCAAATTCATGGTAGTTACGCTGTCAAATGGTTGTTTACTTTTTTTATTATTGTGATTTGCGAGAAAACTACGAGTAATTTTACTTTTAAAACTGAATGTAAATGTTGGAAAACATAAATCCAACATGCCTGTGTGTTGTGTTGTGAAGTGTGGTGCAAGAAACAGTCAAAATCAACCTCAATTGTGTTTGCACAGGTTAGTAGCCGGTTTTCATGCATTATTACACACAATAATACACATTCGGTGATACTATTGTAACGCAATCATGAATTTATGGCTAAAGTATTGATATTTGGATTCATTTCCACATAACAGGCCTTTTTATTATATTTGTTTATTCATTCGTTTGTTTACATAATGAAATAGTGTTGTACCGTTGCCGACTTGCGGTAATACGAAACTAGTTCCTCTGCTGGAACGATATCGGTATATTCTGTGATGTTAACATAAATAATCCTGCGTCTTATTCGGTTCGAGTGACCTAGCTAGGTCCGGCCTGTGATTCACACTTCACACCAAAATCAAAATATTTTACGTAAATCTGAAGAAAACATTGAAAAAGCTAATTATCTCTAAAAGAGTAATCATGGAGTTTCTTGCCGGCACTTCTCCATAGGAAACAGCTAATTGGAACCGTGCACCTAGCTTATAATGTTTTATGTTTGTTTTAGTTACATTTTAGCATCTCTAACCAAAATGATTTAAGAATACTTTAATTTTTATAGGTTTCCTAAAAATGAAGGCTTACAGAAAAAATGGTTAGAGGCTAAGGGTCGTGGGGTGATGTTAAATAGCCTATAGCCATACTGGCTACCAAAAGCAAAAATAATTTTAATGCTTTTTTTTGCGCGGTACCCTAATTATTTCTCTAAAATAAAAGTAGCCTTAGTTACTCCTTGTAACATATCTGCCTGTAAAAATCCCGTCAATATTTGTACAGCTATTTCAGAGATTAGCCGCGACAAACACTTCAATTTCATTTATTTGTATAGATAGCAGAAGGTAAGATAACCTACTCATCTTTTTCTGTTACTATTACAACGGATTTTATGTTCATAATATGAGGTATGATCCAAACGTGATAAATTAGTGGAACTCGTAACTAGTATCGATACTCGTTGTAGTAACACCTTGATTGACTCAACCCTAGCAATGGCAGCCATTTTATGTTTTGTAGGTATGCACCCTTTTTTCGTAGGTATTTCTCGTCCATACTTTTATAGGTCAATGTTCTGGGTGTGCGATATGCAAACCACGGCCGCCGCCACGTTCAAATAGCCCTGAACCATCTACTTTTGGCACTAACAATTTTAAAATTTTCTTGAGTCAAGTGATGATAACGACTGATTTCCTACTGATCTGTTTTAATTATTCAAATCTATACTTATAATAAATCTGTAGAGAGGTCAATTCTGTACAGTGAATATATTTTCAAAATAACTATCAGGGGGTGATTAGTGATCGATACTGGTGCCAATGATGCAATCAGTAAAATTTTTGTCTGTCTGTCTGTATGTTCTTTATAGAAACAAAAACTACTCGACCGATTTTAACGAAACTTGGTGCAATTATTCTTCATACTCCTGGGCAGGTTATAGTATACTTATCATCACGCTACAATCAATAGGAGCAGAGCAGTGAAGGGAAATGTTGGGAAAACGGGAGAAGTTACTCCATTTTTTAAGCTTCCGTCGCGTGTGTAGACTTAATGGTTAAAATTACATAGAAATCATGTATTACGGAAATGTTTTACATAAAATAATCTAAAAAATATCCCGAAACAGCATATGTCTATCTTTTATGGTTGACTCACAATAACACGTGTAACTCCCGATAGCTTAGCAGTTCGGAGCTTTCTGATTATATTTGTTTACTCTTACGTTTATAATACTCTCACTTATCCCTAATTAAAAAAAGTTAACATTATTACCTATTCAATAAAAAAAAAATCATAGAAATCGGTACAGAAACACCAAACTTATACATGAATACAATAATAAGCCATCGCGCCGTCGCGCTTTAATACTGAATCATGCTGTAAGATGTTATTATTATAGGTACTTATTAGTTATTTTGGTAATGTTTAAATATTCGTTCAAATTACAAATTATTAATAGTTTCAATTTGATTTCTTTTTAGGTGAAGTAGCAGTAGAAGTAGGAGCATAGATTTTTAGATACCGATAGGTTTTGGCTAATTTATGTTCTGTTTTTTTAGTATCAAGTAGTTAAAAGCGTAGATACTTTTATTAATTAGTAGTTATTTTATTAATTAGTTATACGTAGTTATAGGTATTTATTTTTAAGTGAAGTAGGTTTAGGTTATTATAATAATTAAAATTTTGCACAGACATTTCAGCTTTACTTTCATTTCTTTTTTTGTTGTAAGTTGTACATATTTCACACACACATAGTGATCTATCAATGCACAGCCCAAACCACTGAACGGATCGGGCTGAAATTTGGCATGCAGGTAGATGTTATGACGTAGGCATCCGCTAAGACTGCGCGCCATCCGCCCCGACCAGGGGCAAGAGGTCCGCCGCCGCCGCCGCCTCTGCCGCCGCCGCGGCTTCCGTCGCCGCTTCCGCCGCTTCTGCTGCGGGTGCTGCGACTCCCAACGCTCGGGAGGGTGCTGAGATGGAGTGCCAGTAATGGTCCCATTTCGGCCTCCTCCAGAGACAAGTCGGCCGCTGTGCTATTGCGCAGTGGCTGATGCCTGGGGACGGTGAGCGTGGGTGGCTCGCCGTCCGATACCAGGTTGAGTCGACGACGCGTTGTGTTCCACGCGCGCCGCAAGGAGCCGTCAGCACCGAGGACGGGGCCCCATAGGGTCGGTGCCTGCTAGGGTTGCGGAATTTGTTCGAAAGAGTTACCGCGGCCCTGGAACGCATAGGGCACAAGAAGGATCACGGGTGGGTTTTAGTCAGTAAAAGTCTGACACTCCCTACCGCTCCACCCAGGGCGGGAGGGGTCATTTGATGATTTCCCATGAAAAAAAAAAGGCATCCGCTAAGAAAGGATTTTGATTAATTCTACCCCCAAGGGGATAAAATAGGGGATGAACGTTTGTATGAAACTTTGTGAATTTTAAACCGATCGGGCTGAGAGTTTCAAAATCGGGGGTAAAGTAACTATTCCACGCGGACGAAGTCGCTGGCAGAAGCTAGTAAATAATAAATGTATCTGATTTTGTATTCAGGCTTTTATTTTTGACCAGCCAGTAGTGATAGGTACCCATTTTCACCCAGTAAAACAGGTGAAAATGGGTTAAAACCCAAATCACCCAGTTTTAACCGATTCAGTGCGGTGTAATATTTTGCAAACCTTTGCGCCTAGAGGCGAACAAATATTTCATGGCTCCTCTGATGCGTTCAGTTCATAAAGTGCTTATCTACGTGTACAAACCGAAATGGAAGGTAAGCGACTTATTTTTATCAGGTGTTGTAAACCTTTGGTATTTGTTTGGCTCGATTCATAGATCAATTGATTTTCGTTTTATTGTAAAACGGGATATTACCATGCTAGTCATGTATAACGCTAATGTATTTATTTTATAAACAAATCAACATTATATTAATTGTAACTTTTGAATGAAATATCTGATTCGAACAAATCAATCAAAAAGGTATCTAACGGCCGAAACCAATAACCAATCTATCACATACTGGAGATAGATAAACAAATGAAACAACACAAAAATTATATAGGTTTTCTGTTGTTTCATTTGTTTTTCTATCTCCAGTATGTGATAGATCGGTTATTGGGTTCGGCCGTTAGTGAACACGAAATGACGGTTATCAACAAAACGAAGTTTTTTTTTGTATTAATGGCAACAGCCGGTTTCGACTATTCTGCCAGTGTCATGTCGTGACGGCAGCAAAGGCAGGCAGGCCGTCGAACTTTTCACTTCATGGCAGTTGTTAGTCTAGCTGTAGGTAAGTGCGAACACATGGGTTAGTAAACACAAAATTTTAATTCTAATATACAGATATAATAATTATACTAAACATAAACGGCTATTTAATAAACATAAATGACTACTTATATACAAACTAACTAAATAAATTACGCACCAATTAAAATTTCAAATCATTTTCTTTTAAAAAAGTGGCCAAAAGGTGAATTAATTTAGGAGATGTGGGAAAGGAGGGAATGGAAGTTGCTTGGGAGAGGAATGTTACATTTAGAAATTTTATGGTAAAGGTCAAAGGGTTTATTGTATAAGGTGCAGGAGAAGAAAATATGGTCCAAAGTGCCTTCCGCGAGACCGCACTCACACAGGGAATTATCTCGGACATGGATCTTATGCCAGGAACACTGGGCTGCAACAATGTCCGAGTCTCAGTCTACAGAGTGACGAAACAGTTCTCTTCGACAGTTTAGGACATTTAAAAAACCAAGGCCTACGTTGGATTTCGGGCTGTATAGCGGCATAATAACTACCATTGGTTTTAGAGGTTGTCTTCCATGTTTCAGTCCACGAGTTAAATAACTTGGATTTGGCAGCATTTCGCAAATCGTAGTTATGAGCTACGTAATGCTTTCGATCAGCCGGATTCGATGTGGCATACTTTGCTAACGATTCAGCGCACTCATTGCCAATAATACCCGAGTGACCGGGGATCCAGACTATCTCGATGTCCAAGCCATTCTGGGAGCAATCAAATAACAAGGTCTTAATATCTGAAATGATTTGACAGTGGATTTTACTATAAAGTTGATTTTGTTTTAAGGCCTGAATACTACTATGAGAATCTGAAAAAACTACTGATCTTGTTATTTGATGGGATTTAATGTAGTGTATGGCTTCCAAAATACCAATACACTCTCCTGTAAACACTGATGTTTCTGGTGGACACTGGAAAAGTAAAGCAATTTTGGAAGTAGACTGACACACCAGTACAATCTGTTTCAGTTAATTTTGAGGCATCAGTGAAAAAGAAATTCCATCCTTCCCAATAACGCTTGAGAGCCAATTTAAAATCGTCTCCAGCGCTTTGGGAATTCTTTGATATGCCAAGTCCCAGAATGGCTTTTGGTTCGAAATTAATCGTTTCATATGCGGTAGAGAAGACCGGGAGAGTAGGGAATTGACAAATAGGCGAGGAGAGTTGTTTAAGTTCTCTGTACCTATTTATCAACCGTGGGACTGATTTATGGTTCTAGTAGGAAGAGCTAGTAAAGGATAGGTCAATTTGTTCTAAAATTGGGAGTAAGGGATGGGATGAAAGGGAAAACACTTTTGAGGAAGCGATCTGCCAAATATTGTCCCCTAAGGTGTAACGGCGGTTCTGCACATTCCACTTGCAATGCATTTATACTACTAACTAAATATGGACTTTGTCCGAAATAAACATTATTATTATTTATGGGAGAGGATTTCATGGCTCCAATAATTATTCTTAGACATTTGGCTTGAACACTGTCTAGTTTCTTAAGCGCTTCTTTGTTGCAGGGCTCAAGGAAGCTGCAGTAATCTATAGCACTTCTAGTCATCGCAATGTCACAGATTACTAAATAGTTACTACGTAACAGATACTTCACTCAGTAGAAAATCTCCAATACCTACTGCTATAATAGCCTACTCCGTCGCGTCAGCAACCGCTGCATGCTAAAATGTGCCTAAATGCTCAAACGTATAGTTGTGATTGCTTCGCGCCGTGCGAGCCCACAGCAATCGCAGGGCTGACTCTTCAATAAAATTAAATTAACTATTTGTGTCTATTATGTGTTCTAACTATAGGTAGTAGTTTAAAATTGTGTCGTTTATAAAATATGTATATTTTTTAAAAATAAATTGGTGCTGACTGTTCAATGAATCTAAAACATAATTATAGAGGATATTTCCTAAGATTCTGGTTCAGTATTGGTACTTGAAGTAGTTGGCAGATATGGAAGCAGTTTTGTAGGCAAAGAGTCAGGTCGTAATTGTGGTTTATACATAATCACCGACTTATCAAAATGAAGACAACACACATACCTAATGACTTCTTGGCTTGGTGTCTGGCCTTGATGACGTTTCTATGTAACAAAAATATGTAAATCTGTGTCTGAAAGGCAAGCTAATGCTTAGTACACCTACAAATAATTTTGAAACGACAAAAAATAGTAGTGGTAGTCTTCATTGACAGATAAATGGAAAAATGTTAGGTGTTTATCTCTTCTTTTACTTGATTTGCACTCATCTACTGCACCTAAGGCACCAGACGGCATCATACAAACGAATGGAACAATTAAAATTGAATAACTTGCGTGCAACTCGCTTGCGAAAACCGCATTGACTTTGGTCCGCAAACGGCCCGAGACCGCTCGGTCGTGTGGTAGGTAGTTATAGCGCGCAAGTACATGGAGTGACGGAGGCCTGGCAATGTATACTAATTTGAGGGTGTAGGGGTGAACTCCCCACCACACTCCAGCCAAGGCCTTAAGGACCGACACAGAGCGTTCACATTTTTGGACCGTTTTGTTAATGTGGTCGACCCTAGACAATCTTGAATCCAGAGTTACTCCCAGAAATCTAGCCTTACCTTGGATGGGGATGGATTGTCCGTCAATATTAATATCTATTGACGGTACCTACAGAACGCCTGCGTGTAAAAATGACAGCTGTACTCTTTGGCGCACTTAAAGACAAACCATTGTCAAGTAGCCATTGGTTTAATGAAGCCAGAGAGACATTCATCGAGAGAGCGGCATCCTGAATGGAACTGCCACAGACCATTAAGTTGTCCCTCATGGTGTATGATTGTCTGCCATTAACACTTTTCGGTATTTTTGGCGGAATTTTAGACGAAGTAGGGGGAGGGGAAACTGCGACCCTTTTGCGATTTGTGGTCTTAGTTTCCATGCTAGGGTCCTACGTAAGCACTTCAGGGACATGGGGGAGGGATACAGTCAGCACAGGGGAGAGTTCAAACAGTTCATCAGGAGGGTCAGGGTCCGGGGGCTTTTTGGAGTTCATTATGGCTAATTATTTAAAACTAGGACAAAAACAAAAACTACAGAAAAAAACCTTGAAACGGCAACACAAATACAAGGAACACTTTCGATTGAGTTTCACATCAAAAAAGTTCACAAAAATCGAAAATATTCGTAGCACTGACAAAAGCACGTGTAAAGCCTTTACCACTACCAACGAAAGTCCAAAGCGAAGTTATCAACGGTTATTATTAAAAGATAATCTGATATTGTCATGATTAGATCAATTGAAAATATTTACAACTCCCGAAGTGTGCGTTTTTATGCAATATTTTAAAACGAACACTGTAATCGTAAAATGCGTGACAAATAAAGACACTCATTTACGGGAAACCTCAGAAAAATGTCATTTTATCATAGTTTTACAGGTAAATATTTTGGCTCCTAGCGGGCGCCACACGCCGTTCAGAAGATACCCCATGGCGGTTTAATTAGTATCTTGATAGTAATAATAAGTTAGGACTACTTACGTCTTTTTATAAGTAGGTAGATTGTTTTGAAAAATTGTTATTGTACATTATAAATAATATACAAAAAAAAAGTTTCTATGTTTTATAAAGCTGATGACACTGGTTTGTGCAGGTAAATCAAATAAAACGTAGTGTTTTAGTTCTATGTTTATTTATGATTTGTCACATAATTTTATAATACATTTCATCAATATAGCAGTGTAAAATAATAAGAATACATGTAATAAATATGTTTATCACATTCAGTGTTTGACTTAAATCTTAGGACAATAACTAATTAAAAAATTACAATAATAATAAAACCAGAATAAATTTTAACACTATTTCACTCGTCATTTATGATTTAATATATACCTGACATAGCTAACTTACTTTTAAAACAAATAGTAGTCAAAAGAAAACTGAGCTACAGTATTTGTAAGAGATCTCTAAAGTGTCAATAGTTTATCGTATAAACTATATTACGAAATTCTACACCACATTTCTTTATTATTTTTATCCATTCCGAAAGTGATTGTTAATGCCGTTTATTTTACTTTGTTCTAATAACAATTGCATCTTCCCTAATACAAAATGTATTGTTGAAGAAATCTTAGTAGTAACTGGGTATAGTTTAGGTGGAATATCCAGTCTTCTGTCATTTTACAATACAGATAATAAAATTCACATTTTCATCATTAGTCACTTTCAAGTTACTATTCTTACAACTAACCTATTTTACGAATTCAGTATGTAGAAACAGCTGGTATCCGAAAAGAGATGGAAAATAGATTACCTAAAAATGATTGAAGTAGATACTATAAAACTTCCATGAATATTATTTGTTAAGAAACAGCCACTTGCGGTTAAATATTCTAAACACAATTAAAATTTAATACATTTAAACCATGTGATTACTAATAACATTGTTCGAGCCATATTACATTTTAATGGTTTGTATTAATTGACTCCGTTGATTGGCGTCCAGAGCTTGATCTTAATTCACGTCGAGGACATGTCGATGGCATTTCTTCAGATGACTTTCTGGTTTTCTTTTTATTGCATCTGCGTCCCCCGTCGTGAGAAGACAAATCTCCAATACTAGTATCATCGTCATTAGAGCAGTTGTCTTTGAGTTCATTCTCTATTTTGGCATTGGAGTCTTCAGCCAAATCAATGTCTTGATTTAGAACCGTAGAATCATCAGGATAAGAACTTGATAGCTTTGATTGTGATTTTTCATCCTTACCTATACTAGATGACGATGTTGTCATTTCTGTTGGCGTCAATTTATGAACAGTGTTATCGAAATCGGGTTTCATACCAGTTTTAATAACAGTTGAAGGAGCTATTAAGTCTTCAAGGTCCATTTCGCCAGTGTGCGTCGAGTGATCAGGTTGTTTTTCCATGGATGTTTTTTTCTCTGGAGTAGAATTATCTTTTACTTTTTTAGTTGGATTCATTTCTGCTGAGGATAGTGCTAAATTTTCAGGTTCATTCGTAGTTTCTTCATGGGGTCGTTTGTGAGCCAAGGAAGTACCTAATGCTCCATCTTCAGTCATTAATGTTCTGGAAATATATTCTGAAGAATTTTTGATAAATTTTTCGGAAATGTCTTTGTCGTCTTTACTCTTTTTAGATTCTGCAGAACTCACAAGGCTAGCACTAAGGGCGCCAGAAGCCATTTGTTCTAATAACATTTTACTTATATCAATATCTTTTTTATCACCCTTTAAAAGTTTTTCCTGGACAGCCGCGAATTCTGGAGGGACTTGGGACCTCATTGCATCAAATGGCAGTTTCTTTTTATCGCTCTTAGAGAGATCAGTTGCTATGGTGTCGTGGTTATCGCTGTCTCGTGGTCTCTTTTCCGGTCTCATGATCGATTCGTAGTTTAAAGATTGTTTTGATAAAGATTCTAAGAGATAGGGATCTGGTGGCAAATGTATTTGTGGCAGTTGACTTGATTGCTGCTGTCGATCAGAAACTTTTTGCTGTCGGGAGGTTGACGAATTAGTAACAATAGTCGACGACCGCGGTGTAGTTGTTTTTGCAGTACTACGAGAAGCGCTATGACTTGAACCTTGTAATGTAGAAGCACCTGAACTTGCTGCTATATTGTTACTTAATAATCCTAATGCATCATATGCTGACGACATACCGGAATGCATACCAAATGGATTTAGACCACTTAGTCCTAATTGAGGATACAACATATTTGGATTAGGGAAAACGAATGGAAACTGTGAATTGGCCGATTTAGAACTCGAGGGATTTACACTATCAGCGGTTTTTCGGGATTTCGATTTACTTTCACTTGAAACGCTGGATCCAGTAAGATTGTTTAGATCTAAAGAAGAGAATCCAGGAAGTCCTAATCCGGCTAAATTCGCAAATATATTTCCGCCGGCTATGTTACCTAACAAATTGGGCATACTATTGAATGAATTAAGTAGAGGATTATTTTTAGGATCAAAACTTCCCAAGCTGGAAAGCAGCTTTGGGTCAAAGGTATTCAATAATTTAGGATCAAATCCTGTTAAATTAGAGAGTGTTGCTGCTAATGTTTTTGGATCAAATGCACTAAGGCTGGAGAGACTTGCCAAAATAGCAGGATTTAAACCAGCCAGACTTTGATTCATATGTGAATTGGAAGACATTACATTTGGAGATGGAGAATCAAGTGTGGGAGGACGTCCTTTTTTACGTTCACTCATTCCACTGCTGGATTGCATTGGGGAATGTCGTTGACTGCGAACATCTTGAGGTAACTTTATGTGTTCTTTAATACCTTCAGTCCACTTAGAATCTATATCATACATAGGATTTTCGGCAATCCATTGGGCTAGGTGTTTCAGTTGAGGTGCTTTCGGGCCAACTATACGCTTTCCAGTTACGCGATGTACTACTGGCACATGTTCTTCAGGAGCGAGTCGCGGTGCTACACCTCGCCGACGCGTATCCACGCTGGCTTGTTCTGCTAGCCACTTGTTTACCTTTGCTTCATGGGAATAAGATTTCATCGGCGGTACGACCGAAGCTTTCGGAGTCTTTGCTTGTTCTAAAGATTGTTGCAAAAACGAAGACAACTCCTTGGATGAAGCCTGTGGAGACGGCACATTAGTCACGGTGACTGAAAATGGTTTTTGAGTTGAAGAGGACGCGGACGTAGTAGGAGGTGCTGCTGGAGTCACTGTCACGTCGGGCAGCACGCTGGCACTCCGTCCGCGCAGGCTCTCTGACGCTGTAGTAGGACTCTTACATTTAGCGGCTGATAAGCCTAGTACTATTTCATCCAACTTTTTTCTTTTCTTTTCTTTTCCAACTATTTGCTCTGGTGCAGGCTGAAAATTAAAAAAATAACAAATGCGGATTCAGATACGTTATTTGGTGAAGATCTAAAACAGAATAAAAATTTAAAGCAAAAGTGTATCTGAGGTTGGACCTATTTTTTAAAATGTACATACTAAACGCTCTGTGCGATCTGCGCGCACTATTTAAAAAACGATTAATTTTATTTAAAAAAGTATAAGGACACCTGTATAAAATGTTATGGTTTTAAATTTCATCATAGAAAGCGATATATTTGCAAAAACCATTTTTGTGTTGTTTGAACTTAAATATCTCAAGACGCGGACACGACTTTTGAGACAACTTTTAGACTATATACTGACACACAATTAAAGTAGTAAGTCTATTGCAGGAATATTTTTTATCATATCGCATAAGGTTGTAATTTAGCTTTAACTCACCACGTTCTTTCTTTTCATGAGCCTGGAAAGTGTATCGTCGAGTCGGCTGCGCG
This sequence comes from Hecatera dysodea, assembly GCA_905332915.2. Taxonomy (NCBI): domain Eukaryota; kingdom Metazoa; phylum Arthropoda; class Insecta; order Lepidoptera; family Noctuidae; genus Hecatera; species Hecatera dysodea. The sequence continues at coordinate 10,760,506 of HG995292.1, forward strand.
ATGGCACGGAAGAAGGCGCTGCGTCGGGGCTCTGCGTGCGGCGAGCCACTGAGAAGTCGTGCACATCACTGAGGTCCAGCGGCGCCGACAGGTCCACGGGCGCCGACGAAGGTGCCGGCGCCGCCTGCGCACGCTGGTGAGCGGGCGGCGGCGCGCTGCTGTCGCCTGGCGCCGCGCTGGCGCCGCCGCCCGTGTGCGCGGCCTGCGGCACCGACAACAGCGCGTGCAGCTTAGCGCGGTCGGTCTCAACGTCGATGGCGATGTGCCGCTTAGGCCCCAGCTTCCGTTCGTCGAGAGCGTCAGGCGCGACACGTGCGTCCTGTTTGGCTGCGGCGGGCCATTCGCGGTTCTGTACGGCGTGCGCGATATGATGCAGGCGCGTCTCGAGCGAACGCTCCGAGAACCAGCGCTCTGGAGGCAGTGTCTCCTCGATTCGACCTAGCTTGGCTAAAGTCTCCAATTCGGAGAGTGCGTCCGTGTCATCTTCGGTAGTCCGATCGCAATTATTGGAAGTTCTCTTACTTCGCCTCAGCGACATGCGCGTTTCGCCAGCTGCCTCTTCGGAGACGGCCGCGTCTTCCTCGTCAGAAGATATCTTTTGAGCTTCGCTCCTAGAGGCGCTCTTGTGATTTGCATACCACTTGCTAGCACAATCAGCGAAAGGCATTTTGGGATCACAGAACAGCTTACTATATGTATCACCCAATCCGTGCCTGAAAAATAAATTTTAGGTTACATATAAAAAAAAACCTTTTACAATATTACTGTAGTTAAAATGGAACTCCATCGACGTTTATAACACCGTCTAAAAATAAATATAAGTTGTTGAGTTAAAAGCAATGCAAAACAAAAACTTACTTGCAGACGCCTAAAACCAGGAGTTTGTCGTGCCGAGCCGGTTGCCACCACGGTGGAGTGTCCGATGACCGCTCACATAAAGCCAATCGAGTATCTAGTGCAGGATGTGGAGCGACTTCTTCGCGTAATACTCGTAAAAGATCAATCCTGTCGAAATGTACTAGATTAAAATCTGATTAGGGGCTAGAAGCAGAACGGCATTCCACGTACATAGCTTACGCTACTTTAATCAACTAAATAATATAGTTAATTCGTTCACAGTTTATGAACTAAACATATAACTAATTTTGAGAACTGAAGTTAAGGATTACTTAGCGTATTATCCATAAGCTTTTCAGTAAGAACCTTTGGTATTTAAACAACTATTGTCAATTGGTAATCAGTTTGGGTTTAATGACCTAAATAGGGGAGGACGGACTAATAATAACTCGAAAGTATTTTTATCTTCCAGGAAGATCAATCGATAATCAGTGGGTTAATGCTTTTGGACCATAAGTTAAAACTATCTTAGCTATTAATTTTCGTGTGCGTACGCGCAGCGGAATGTTGTTGAATTTAAAGATTTTAATTATGCAGATATTTAGTGTATGACGTCGTATAATTGTGTATGGTAAAAAAAAATTTGTGTGTGCACGCAACCATTGTGGAGAAATTCACCAAAAACTGATTCCGCTGGGCGAACGTTGTCCTGGCGGAACTTTTTTTAATCCATAGACTTTAGAAGAAAAGAGATGTGTCCAAAAATTAGTGTGTATTTGTGTGTAATTGTGTATGTATGAATAAAACTAGTGCATGCTTAAACTTCGGAGAAATTCAAGTTTCCGCTACGCGAACGTTTGGCCATTAGCTAGTTTTCATATAAAGCGCTTACATAGAGAGCTGTAGATTTTTACATACGTTGTTTTGAATTTGTTTATATTTGTTTAAAAAACAGATTTAGAAAAAATCGTAGGGCTTAAAAGATAAAAATATAAACGTAAAATACGCTTATTAGGTCTTAGTTCTTAAAGTATGCACTTTGGGGTCTAGATTTTCACGTTTATACAAACCTTGTAAGTGTCTGCAACATGTTGCCAAGTATCAATGATGTTCCGTTAGTAACTAAAGAGTTATAGGACAAATTTACCATGAATAGATCACTGTTTACAAAGCAGTCAAATATCACGACGTTCTACGTTCTACTTGGTCGGGTTATGTAGGTTTTCGATGCTTCGTCAGTATTATAATTGTTTTTCTTTAATTACTGAATTTCATGACATGAAATTTTGCATGTGAATAGTTGAATGAATACACTAATTATTGGCATACATTTTACCATGCAATTCATTTAGAACGTCGTGATATTTTACTGCTTTGTAAACAGTGGTCTATTCATGGTAAATTTGTCCTATAAGTCTTTAGTTACTAACGGAACATCATTGATACTTGGCAACATGTTGCAGACACTTACAAGGTTTGTATAAACGTGAAAATCTAGACCCCAAAGTGCATACTTTAAGAACTAAGACCTAATAAGCGTATTTTACGTTTATATTTTTATCTTTTAAGCCCTACGATTTTTTCTAAATCTGTTTTTTAAACAAATATAAACAAATTCAAAACAACGTATGTAAAAATCTACAGCTCTCTATGTAAGCGCTTTATATGAAAACTAGCTAATGGCCAAACGTTCGCGTAGCGGAAACTTGAATTTCTCCGAAGTTTAAGCATGCACTAGTTTTATTCATACATACACAATTACACACAAATACACACTAATTTTTGGACACATCTCTTTTCTTCTAAAGTCTATGGATTAAAAAAAGTTCCGCCAGGACAACGTTCGCCCAGCGGAATCAGTTTTTGGTGAATTTCTCCACAATGGTTGCGTGCACACACAAATTTTTTTTTACCATACACGATTATACGACGTCATACACTAAATATCTGCATAATTAAAATCTTTAAATTCAACAACATTCCGCTGCGCGTACGCACACTAATTTTCTTCATATTTGTTGCTAAATACATTGTGGGTATGAGCCACTTGTGCCAAATACCTCTTATCAGACTTACTTGGAGTCTTACTGAGACTAACTGGATACACACCACAAAGGGTTGTTAGAGGTGGCGCATTAAAGTGTCTGAAAATATATGGGGAAGACCCTTGTCGAGTAGTAGGACACTGTATAGGCTAATTAAAATAACATTACCTTTCTAAGGTAGCAATAGCTCTCTCTTCCCCTATAGGTTCTGCTTTTAAATCTGCTCTTGTCGGTAATTCAGCTTCTCCCACAGAAAGTCCACACTGACGTTTGCACATGGCCATAAAAGCTTTTAAATAATCAGTTAGAGCGTCATCACTTTTTGTGTCCAATCGAGCGAGTGTTCTAAAACGGCTCCAGCGAAGACTTTTAGTAGTTGGGTCGAACTCCACTCCATAGGAAGCAACAGTCCGACGGAATGCTTCTTCATCCGCACGCGTCCAGCGCCATTGTGACACCTCATCTCTGGCTAGCTGATCCATCCGCTCTCGTCGCTCCATCTTCTGAATGAAATTCTAACTTAATAATCTTAAATACACATACGCTGCATCTTATTAAAAATGCTTGCTTGCTTGCAAAACCTAAGATGATAAAGACATATTCTTTAGGTTTTATTTGTTTCAGCCTGTTCCGAAAATCAACCCCATTTTAAAATTGAAATACTGAAAAAAAGTTCCTATTGCAATATTTGATCCTTGTCAATGGTACGTGTAGAACTCAAGGAAGTGAAAACTTTTGTAAATTCAGAAAATTAGTTAATCTTTTACGGGCCCTCTATTTTGGAATGGCTATTGTCCTAATTAGGCCCAAAATAAACTATACTCCATTCAAAATAAGATTAGACATAGGAACAAAATTGTTTACAGTCCGTTCAACCGATTTTTACTTCTATTCCGTACGCATAAGGATGGCAGTAAAAGCAAAAACGTGATTATAATACCAACTGTTTACTGCAGCTAACATGTCTCATGCGGGTTGAACGGACTGTAAAAAAGATGTATTTCAATGTCTAATCTTATCGTGAATGGAATGGCGTATAAATATTCTATAATTTACATTGGTAAGATATGTTAAATGATGACTAACGAAGTTCACGAAATCTAAGTTAAAAGTAATGTTTCGACACATTTTTCGCGGTTTACTTCAGGTTATGGTTACCAATGTCGGAAAGCTGCATGTATTGAAGTGCTTTTAACTGTTTTGAAAATAAAAGATCATTTTATTAAGTACTTTATTACAGTTCGGGTGGAAAACAAACAAGATTTTATAGAAAAAATCAATTTGCCCTCGTAAAATATCAAATCATTCACCCTGAGTAACATGGGCTATATTTCAGGGGCGTGCAGTGGTTCTAGAGTAAGGGTAGGCCAGACATAATGTCCAAAAAAAAAGCTCACCACATTCTACTGGGTTGAAATCACGATACGGAACGATGAGAAACATATAATTTTAAAAACTCACCAAATTCAAATCACGATATTCTGACGATACAAACTACTCTTTCTAGAAGTATTGAACAAAATGCACAGAAAACAAAATAATTTGTGTGTACACACATAGCCAGTTATATGTTTCATAACTCTGAGGATTGAAATGACGAGTACGAGATGAATTATTTTTGAGTTAATTCTCGTAACTCGGGTATACATCTACCTTTAGAAACAACTTGAATCTTATCATTATACGATAGCTGTGAAAACTTACTGTTTTTAATCTCTAACAAACACATTGTCAGCACAAACTTCACAATTTAGGACCATTTTTAAGTATGTAAACAAATAACTAAACTTTAATATTTACACTACTTTATGACTCAAAACGAATTACTTATAAATCAATACACTATGATTTATAACACTCAACAACAAAATATTCGAACGACTATTGCTTGTCACATGAAACAATATCAACAATATGGCTTCTCTTTTTCTTGCAAAAATATCATTTAAAAAGACAATCAATACACTTCCAAAAAAAAATGCTACATGGTCCTATCGTAATCTTTAAGAATGACATGTAATGACATTTTGTCGGGTTATACATCATAACCCGCCAAAATTGACAATTCTATGTCAACAGAGTTGCCAATTTTATTTTTCTAATTCCCTTTAAACCAAATTCTCAAATTAAGTTTGGAAAATTTGGGGAGAAAAGTTAAATTCTTGCGGTTTTTAATTATATTTAGAGGGTTATTAATTACAACTTAACATTTATTTTGTACATTTTATACTTTTGATAATACTAACCAGTTTTTTTAAACTATATCTATAAGTTATTAAGGAAATTATTATTCTCAAATTGGCAACCCTGTTAAGCGATTTCCATTCATAAAATTTTACTACTTGTCCTTGAATTGTGTGGTGAACCAATCAGGACCCGTGTAGTGGGCTCCAGCGAGCCTAAAAAACGCCCATAATTTATACATGTGTGTGTAAATTATGGGCGTACATACTCAAGAACATTTGCACACATGCATAAATTTATCAATTGAAATAAGGCACTCCGTATTGTGGCCTATGTGAACCGTTTCGTAGGAACAGCGTAGTTTGAAATACGTCACACGCACGGGCGCGGGGCGAGAAGTTGCTATAAGCATTATACTAGGCGTTATGAGTTATTAAATATTTTTGTTTTATTTTATTGCATAGTTACAATAAATACATTTGTTTTATTTATCCGTTGCTATGGTAGGGTAGGCTTAGCCTAATTGCCTATATGGAGCGCACGCCCCTGCTATATTTAATCCCCATATTCCCACGGGAACGGAAACTACGCTAACTACTAACCGCGGGGCGCTGCTAGTATTTTATATTTTTAATATGACTTTCCTTAAGTTTTAAATGCAGAAACTAGAGTGGATTCTTAATGTAGAAGTCCTTGATAAATAATCCAAATAATGAGTCTGATTATTTGAATGGTTTAATATTTAGTTCATTTAAGTTAAATGACAATAACAATAAAAAAATAATTATTAAATATGTTTGTATTACTCTGCCCAAAAAGTAATGGACAATATGTATAATGCACGGTCAATTTGATTATTTGAATAATTCTTATCAAATTGCACTCTCATATTGGGCGTTTTTCTGTATGTATAATGCCCAATTTCTCACTTGATTTATAACATACTAGCTGCTGCCCGCAGCTTCGCCCGCGTGAATGTCGGACATTATACCAAGCGAACATAATCCCGGGATAAAAAGTATCATATGTTACTTCTAGTACCTCCCAGAATATGGGTACAAAGTTTCATGATGATTCGTCAAGTAGTTTTTGCGTGAAAGCGTAACAAACATCCACGCTTTCACATTTATAATATTAGTAAGGATATTTTATGTCGGAGTTTATATTTTGCAAGTGTGGGTACTTGACTATCAAAGCTATTTTTGCAAACGAAATTGTTTTGTCTGTTTCAAAATGTTAATTAAGTGATTTTAAGTATCAGTAACTGTCTAATAATTCAAATCATGATTTATTGTGTACTCTGTGTTCACACAAAGTGATTTTCAGCAACTTATTTATAATAGCACAGATAATATTGACTGTTGGTTTCTTCGAAACAAATGTTGACATATTCTTTAAATTTTAGATCGATTTACGATAATTATTCTTGTGACATTTAGTTAATTTACAATGGATGTCTTATAAGAATTCATACAGGGTTGCTCATTATTGGCTTATCGTGGACAAGTTGCTATGCGAAAAGTATTTTTACGAAAAAATATAATTAAAACTAAAATGAATATTTTTTTGATTCTCGTTGCAGGAAGTTAAATATAAAAACAAGTCGTTTAATAAGTATTTAAGCCGATTGAGTTTAAAAAGCGTCGCTATTTTATGGTTGGCGACCGATTCTGTGTGGCCACATTAATAATAGTTGTGATTTCAATCGATTATTAAAGATAATAATCGATTGCTAAAACTGAGTAAAAAGTATGTATTTTCTTAAAAATCTGTAATCAAGTTTTTTTTCAAAAGGTTTTATACTTATGTTCCTTTAATTACATTAAAAACAAACAAAACACTCGTCGTTTTAGGCCATCAAATCATTTTACATCCGATTATAGTATTGGTTTGATCGTTGTCAAATCGATTTTTTTTATTACCTGGCAACACTACTAACTGTCACAACTGTGTAGAAAACGAAATCAAAATATTATTTACTAGCTTCTGCCAGCGACTTCGTCCGCGTGGAATAGTTACTTTACCCCCGATTTTGAAACTCTCAGCCCAATCGGTTTAAAATTGACAAAAGATAGACATGCTGTTTCGGGATGTTTTTTAGATAATTTTATGTAGATGACTTCTTCCGTTTTCCCAAAATTTTCCTTCACTGCTCTGCTCCTATTGATTGTAGCGTGATGAAAAGTATACTATAACCTGCCCAGGAGTATGAAGAATAATTGCACCAAGTTTCGGTAAAATCGGTCGAGTAGTTTTTGTTTCTATAAAGAACATACAGACAGACAGACAGACCGACAGACAGACAGACAGACAGAAAGACAGACAGACAGACAAAAATTTTACTGATTGCATTTTTGGCACCAGTATCGATCACTAATCACCCCCTGATAGTTATTTTGAAAATATATTCCTTGTACAGAATTGACCTCTCTACAGATTTATTATAAGTATAGATGAAGTGTATTGTGAATGTTGTTTCAGTTATTTTTGCAAAGTTTTTGGTTTTTGTTATAGTTATAATGGACTCTGATACCACTTCAATTGACGACCCGGCTTTACCCTTGGATACTGAATCTGCTCATGACGATGACCCTGGCGCTGTTTTGTTAAACGTGAAACCTTGAAGGTTTACCCTTATATGGGGATTGCACTCTATTACGAGGGAATTACGAGGAAAAATTCAAAGCAGGCACATAAGCCGAAAATTATATTTCGTATAGGTATATTATAATTAATATAATCTGCAAGGCAGAGAAGCAATTACTCAATATTGTTGCAATTGCCTTGTAGGGCGAAGAACGGTGGGTTGCTGTGCTCACGTTATGACCACAATATGGTACTTAAGCTGGGCAAGGCATGAAAATAATATTAGGCCGCCTGCCTATTTTTTAGATGATATTTTATTAATTTACCATTCTGATTAAAAATATTAGTTTTATTTTTTCCATTTAAATGACCTTAGGATATGTTACTACCGGATTCAAAATAAGATAATATCATGACTAAAAAGGCAAATGATTTATTTTGGAAAATAAACACTCATAATTGTAACTCTTTCAGCGACAAGATTTAGCAATAGACATGCTAAATATGAACTATTTTTACACTCTCCTCAACTCTCCTGCAACCTTATTACTATAATTCATTTCTTTTAGGTATAAACTATTAAAAACCCTAGTCATTAAATATTATACTTAATGTTCATGTTAAGCCAAATTGTCCTAACAAACTGAGCAAGCCCTTTTAGTGTTTTGTATCAAGTAAACACGATGAAGCACTTCCGTGCGCCATGGGGCAGAGTTGTCGTAGAGTGGGAACTGCGTCCTTTAAGAGCGTGCACTTGGTTTGCAAACCATTTATTGTCCGGTTGAGCAGTAACCAGCCTTAGTGTGCTGAACTGCGAGTGGTCCATTAAAAAAAAAAATTACAAACCAGTCGTTTATTGTAATATTGGTCTATGCAGTCGTTCTTCGGAATCGACTCATTACAGAGCTCTTGCTCCCGACAAAACTGTCGGTTTATTTGGTACAGCGCTGCTGTATATCGAAATTGCTGTATTGTATGATACGCTTACGTACTTGGGTGGCTTATGCTACTAGAACATTGATCTTAAAGGTCTGTTCGACTTTATAGTAATAGCTTTGCTATTTTACTACTGTTATTCTTTTTGTTTTCTTTTCTATTTCGTGTGCGTGTATTTTTCAATATTGTTTAATAAGTCCTTGTAATTTATTATTCTGACTTTTCTATCTCATTAAAATAAGAACTCCAAACCCTGACAACGTACCACTCGACTCCCCTGATCCTACATATACATTAAAACCATATACCCAGGTCTACAGTCCTTTGAAGCTGTGAAAAAATCTAACCTTACAAATTTCGCTCGTTCAGGGTAAGTATTGGAGAAAATCTGCATGAGCAAGGGTAATCACAAGTAGAGATTTCCAAAAATGTGAAATGTTCGCGTCGATCCGTGCAATATGCTATTCAGCGATTGTCTGCTACCAGATCACATCAAAATAGACCGAGAACCGGGCAGAAACGCATCACCACAGACCGTCAGGATCGTCAGTTACTGAGAGAGTGGTTAAGAAATAGAAAAAAATACATCTTCAGAGCCAGCTGCTGAGTTGTCAAACAAATTAATAAACCAATTGATGCTCGAACTACTCGTAGAAGATTTCAGGAAGCTGGTCTGAAAGGCTGTAAAGCTAGGAAGGAGCCATGGCTCCCAGACAGCAACAAAAGAGCTCGGTATAAATGGGCCTTGCTTTTTATGATCTCAAATGGAAATAATTGATTTCCAAATAATATTGTTGCGCTTGCGCACCAGAATTAAACAACGAAGATAGTTGCATTCGGTACTACTAGCGCCATCTAGTATCGAGTGGCAGAACTAATAAAGCCAGGAACCTTCGAGATTTTTCTATGCTAGAACATTCTAGGATTCTCGGACCTTAGTCGGTCGCGACCGATATGTACGCGAACTTTCTGGAACTACTCGGCGACCTATATAAGGCAATACATGTACCGGCCGAGTCAGTATTGGATTAGCGATACAAGTGATAACTTCGAGAGCGATCTTCGACTGCGAACTCAAGTGATTACTAGTGCGATTGCGTTTTGTAATTAGTGAGTTTAAAGTGTATATTAGTGTTCTGTTATTAAAGTGTTATTTTTTAGTTATTTAATCGGCAGTTTTTATTGTAACGAACCCGAAGCTCGTAACAATATAATTGTCATAATTAAGTTAAATGAATACTAAGAATAAGTTTAAAAATTGTTATTAAATATCTATTAATTTCGTTTATTCAATTTACAACATATAAATTATATTTTTAAACATTTCTATAAAAAATATAAAAAACATTTAAAAATATAAAAAAAAACTTTTTACAAAAAAATACAACCGACTTTTCCACAAAAAATCAAAAAAGTACCAAAATAACTTTAATTTCGGAACTCGGTGTTTGTGGTTGCTTTTTCATTTTTTGATCACCGACTTCCCGTTTTTTATTTTTCACTTTTTTGTGGTACCTAAACCGCCTCCCCTCCCCCCACCTAAACGAACCAATTACATTAGTGTAAAAAAATGCACTGCTCCAATGCAGAGTAAACTAAAAGGTCGTCAATGTAGACAATGTAGATATTTTTTCAGATTTTTGTTGATTTTTCAAAAACCGCTTGTTCGATTTCGATAAAATTTTCATGGGACCATTTGGGAAGTATACCCTTTCCAACAAAAAAATAATTTTTCAAATCGGTTGGCAAGCGACGGAGTTATGCGCGAACAAACAATAAAAAAAATCATACAAACATCCGAATTGAGAACCTCCTCCTTTTTTAGAAGTCGGTTAAAAAATAGTAGCCCACCGGTATCGGGATGGGGGCCAAGCTACCGGTGGTCAGGGCTCCCGAGAGAGGAACCTCCTAACTATACGTGCCGTGTCCAGGAGTACTGCTTTCTGGATCAAGCCCTTGATCCAGCTGCCCAACGAGAGCCTCTTGAGATGTTGATCGAGGCTCTTGGCAATTATGCCATTGGCCATCACGATTATCGGCACAATGACTGCTGTGTTCACATCCCACATGTCGACAACCTCGCGAGTCAAGTCAAGATACTTCGATTGTTTATCTTTCTCAGACTTCACGAGGTTCTCGTCATGCGGGACTGCTATATCAACAATCATTGCGCGACGCTCTAGTCGGTCTATCACCACTATGTCAGGCTTATTGGCAACAATAGTCCTGTCAGTGATGATAGACCGATCCCAATACAATAATTGTGCAATTGCCATTTTCGAGAACTGGGTCGGGCACATACCTATAGTACGGTACTTCCGATTCCACAAGATTGTATTTAAGGGCAAGTTGCTGATGGATAATCCTGGCTACAAGGTTGTGCCTGTGCAAATAGTCTCCGTTAGCCAGACTAGAACAACCGGAAATAATGTGGCGGATGGATTCCCCGGGCCGGTGACAAGCCCGACATATGTCAACCGTACCGTCCTTCACAATGTATTTCCGGTAGTTGATCGTCATCATAACTTCGTCTGTAATCGCACAGATAAAACCTTCGGTTTCCCCAAAGAGGTCACCAAAATGCAGCCAGGCCACGGATGCTAGAAAGTCTACATCGGGCCCATGTAGGACCCGATAAAAGCGCCCGTGAAGCTCCTTGCTTTGCCATACCTCCCTGCGATCATTAGTATCTAATACCACAGGTTTGCGCCAGTTCTCGTTAGCCAAGGAGAGCGGGGTGAGGCCCTTGTCCACTACGACCACATCCCGGTGCATACCCACGTCGGCTTCTAGGAAATATTCCCTAAGGCTGCATACCTCGCGATTGTGCAGGATCTAAGCATTTAAGAAGCTACGACCCCCGCACTTCCGCGGGATATACAACCTCATCACCGATGATCGTGGGTGATGCATCCGATTTGTGGTCAGCAGTGAACGGACCCTCCTATCCAGGGCGTCAAGTTCTGTCTGAGTCCGAAAGAGTACATCAATACCGGCATGACCCAACCGTTAAAGGCTTTGTTCAGGCGGCCAAAGAAGCGCTCCTTCAACTATTGTTTCACGTCAGTAGCATTGATGCCCAAAGCTTCCGACATACCCAAATACTTGTATGTTTCGGTTGAGCACAGGGATCTAAGGTGTATGAAATTCGAGAGTTGGGTTCCCACGGATTCCATAATCTCACCTCGCTTCACATGCATGACTGCACATTTGTCCACACCAAATTCCATCCTGATGGCGCTACTGAAAGTTTCTGTTACCTTCAGTAGCTTCATCAGTTGCAAGTTGTTGGGGGCAAAGAGTTTCAAGTCATCCATGTAAAGGAGGTGCGATATGACCTGACCACCTCTTCTCAACCGGTAGCCTTGGCCCGAACCCTCCCCCTGTTGAGGGCCAGACAAAACCACAGTGGACTCAGACTGTCACCCTGAAATATGCCTCGCTCGATCCTTATCGGTTCACTGTTCTTCTGGATCTGTCGACATCCTGGATAGCGAAGGGCCGTCCTCCACTGCCCCATACACGACATCAGGAAGGTGCGTAGAACTGCATTGACTTTATACAACTCCAGCACCCTCATGAGCCATGTATGTGGCACTGAGTCATAGGCCTTCTTATAGTCTATCCAACATGTCGACAGATCCCTTCGGGAACGTCGAACCTGTTGGCTTATGGTAACATCGATGAGGAGCAGCTCCTTAGTACCGCGGGACCTGTTCCTACATCCATTCTGAGAAGCAGACATTATTGAATTACTATCAATGTGATCGTTAATCTTTGCTCTCAAAATGGATGTAAGAATTTTATTATTACTTTATTTTATACCATTAATTTTATACTTTTTGCTGTGCCCTAGAGGGTCCATAATAGGGTAGTTGACTAAAAAAATCTAATTAGTCCGTCAGATAGATTTCCAAAAAATATTGGACACGTATTTTTTCTTTTTTCACGTAAACAAAAAATGAAGCCGATACAGAGCGTTGAAAACTCGTGTGACGTCACTACTCGCTACAATTTTTAGCGAGCCGTAACGTCACAAGCCCCCACTCCTGATCTTTGATGCTTTGTATCTTCGTCAGTTTTTATAGATTTGATAAAGGAAAAAATACGTGTCCAATATTTTTCTATAGTCTAACTGACGGACTAAACATAATCATATATTTTTTACTCAGGAAACATCCCTATTGTACTTAGCTTTAAGCACATTGTAAGATCTTCAGACATTATGGAATGCAAATAAAGATATGAATATGAATAAAAATACCGAACTTTCACCGCTGATGATTGGTCAAATGTTAAGTGTGGTCAGACGAATCCAACTTTCAGCTGAGTACATCAATTAAATCCCTGATAAAATGTTATAAAATGGTTTGAAAACAAAACGCATATATGAAGTTATTTAAGTTTTCCGGAACTCAATATTTTTCTATTTATTGCAGATTTTTGGTATACCTGGTGTGACCTCTAAGCGTCGCCGGGTGAGCGAAGAAAATAAGCTGGAATGTGTCATCCCAACCTTAAAACACGGCGGCGGCAGCACAATGTGTGTGAGGGCCGCATGAACTCTATTAAGTACACAAATGTACTGGAAACTGCGTTGCTGCCTTCATTCGCGAAACTTTTGGGCGACACGAACATGGATAGTGTCCTATTCCAGCAAGCTAACGCGCCATGCCACAAATCTGCACGCACTATGATATGGTTTCGGGAAAATAACACAGAACTTCTTGATTGGCCTGCCCTGTCTCCAGATGAAAGCCCTGTTCTCCGTGGTGACAACTGGGAAGACAATTCCCAATTGCCTAGAGCCCCATAGAACCTTTATGGAGTTTATTAAAGCGTAGAGTTAGGCGCCACACAATTAACAACAGATTTGGAACGCTGTCTGCGCCTAGAATGGAATGCGATTACTGCTGAAGACTGTGAAAACCTTGTAAATTCTTTACCAAAAAGAATTTCTGCCGTAATTAAGACAAAGGGTGGACCCACAAAATAAATATTAATTTTCTATTAATAAATGGTCAAACAAACATATATTATATAGTTTTATTTCTATTATGTTACTCCGCATAAAACTGAATGATGTCATGGGAGCTAATATTTTTGGCCAAGGCTGTAGATCTCACAGTACAAGTACAGTAAAATGTCTAAGAATCAGGAAATTGTAGTTTTATAAACTTTTACACTCTTATATTTTCGGTTGAAGAATTAACCGTGACGTCATTGATGTATCGGAGAACTTTTATTCAACAAAAAGTGTCCTTCAATCTTACGTGCTATGTTTTGCTTTTATAGCTTATGAAATTTCGTAGGTAATGTATACTCAGAGAAATATAACTGATTAATAAACAAAAAAAAACACAAAAAGTATAAACAACTTTAAATTTCGGAAGTCGGTGTTCAAAAAACGAAAAAGCAACCACAGACACCGAGTCCCGAAATTAAAGTTATTTTGTACTTTTTGTTTTTTTTTTTCTGTAGAAGTAGGTTGTATTTTTTGTAAAAAGTATTTTGGAAGTAGGTTAAAAAATCAAGACTCGATGGGAACCCTCGATGCGCGAGTCTGACTCGCACTTATCCAGTTTTTTTTTTTTTTATAATATGATTAATTGTCCACTTTCTCTTTAAAAAGTCTACACGAGTAGACTTTTTAAAGAGAAAGTGGACAATTAACCTAAGAGATAGGATATGTTACGGTACGTACCATTAAAAATCCACTTTCTCTTTAAAAAGTCTTATCATGTAGACTTTTTAAAGAGAAAGTGGACAATTAACCTAAGAGATAGGATATGTTACGCTGTTTTTAGTCAATAATTTTCCTACATTTAAGAGACCACTCAAACTTTTCGCTGTCTGCCACTCATAGACGGACAGGTGTCAAGTCATCAAACTACTGGTAGCCGTTTTTTTTAAATTGCATGAAATTGTTAGATATTTCTATCTATGTTTATAAAGGAATGTGGGAAAAATATCCCAAGGGAACATACTCCCGGGATAAAAATGTATCCTATGTATATTCGTGACTATAATCTACCTGTGTATCAAATTTCATTAAGATCCATGCAGTAGTTCTTGCGTGAAAGAGTAACAAACATCCATCCATCCATCCATACATACAAACTTTGGCGTTTATAATAATAGTTGGTTTATGTGAATATTGTTGCATTTTCTGTAAAGCCCGAATTCAACGATAACGATGTTTTTCTAAAACCTATTTGGAAAAAGTAGATATTTAAATAATTTTACGTTACGCACCTTAGCCCTTTGTTGCATTTTAAGCTCCTCACGCTTGTAGTTTCTTTGATATGCAGTGATTAGTCTCCTGAGTCTCGTATTCAAATCTTGCATTGAGGGCCATAAATGTCCACCACTACTGCTTTGAGTACTGTCATCATCAGGCCGAGGGGAAGCTGCAGGGGATGTTGCTCCAGCTCCACTAGACACATCGTCTGTGCAATCTTCGTCTCCTACTACACTACCTCTCACTTTCCTTTCTTCACTCCTGTTAAACATCATACAATTATCTCAAAATCAGGCCGGACATTTTTAATAAATAGGGAACAGATTATTTTTACTGTCAAAGGACAATTTAACTAACTAAAACAGTAAATGTTTATTTATGATTAAATTACTTAAGATTTATCTGAGAGCCTGGGATGGATGCAGTCAGAATGAACGGAATGAACCCATACGTCATGTCAGCTGACATTATACCAGGATTATTGGTAACTCGACACTGTGCAGGCAGGACGTGATAGTGTCGTGACCTAATTGCAAGATACCTTTTACCGTTGTAACCTGGGTGAAATGCAAACTTTATATATTTTTTCAAATTTCCAAGTTTTTGTATTGGCATGGTAAATATTACTTGAACGATAAACCAACACTCACTGATAAATTATTTAACTGATAGAAATTTACATTATCGCCACGTGTCATAAGCTACTTATTATCCTAATGGACCGTCAACACGAAGCCGACTTATTTGCCTGCGCATTTTGAACTCTGAATAATAAAAGGTATTGTATGCCTGTACAGCTTACAACAAAGTCTGCTCAGACAAATGTCAGAATGATAGATTTTTTTAAATTCAAAGTAAAAAGTCTGCGCTGATATAAGTCTGTATCGTGTGGACGCACTATAAGCGAGGTGGCATAAGAGCAAAGCCACAAGAAAAAGGAAGTTACAAATAAATATTATGGAAAAGATGTTTTTAAAAAAATATATTTTGATAGGATAATCTCTGAATCTTTTCTTTTTTCACTTAAACAAAAAAATTGTTAGATACAGTACGTTGAAAACTCGTCACATTTGAGTAATTTTTTTACCTTAACGTGAAGTCAGAACCCCCATTCCTTTTTTTATCTTTATCAATTTTTTTGATTGTTTAAAGCAAAAACAATTTGTGTCCAATATTTTTCGATAGTATAACTGACGGACTTAAGCATATTTTTCAATACAGGAATCATCTCAATTGCTCCGCCGGGTATGTTTGACGCGATAGCTGAATTATATGCACAGATCTAACTTTGTTAATAACCTACACGATGATGAATCTACAGAATCACTTCATTATTGTGCCTTTTAATAGGCAAATTGAAATGAATATATTGACTTAGAAAGTGACTGAAGAAACTCAATAAAAATAAAATTTCACAAATATAATAAATTCGCCAGGAGTCACAAGTATAGCAAAAATGATTATACTGGAACTCTTATATTTTATAGAAAGTTTTTATTTTTTATTTGATCATGTACATATGTACGTACATCAGCCAAAGAGTCGAGAAATCTGGCTCTTTCGATACTTCGAAACATACCTAATATTCTTTTGCATTATTACACACTATAATATACAGGTGCCGTTTTTATTAAATATCCGTTCGATTCGATTCCTGGCTCTGACAGACAAATACACCCATGATCGCGATTTCGAAAACGAGATCAGGGGTGTCTTTAGACAATCTTCTTATAGTCGAAAAAACACCCAATATAAACCAATTTAGACCGATCGGTTCAGATGATCGTATGGTTTGATTATTAGCGTCCAAAAAGGTATCTGCTCCAATTTCAGCTTTTGATAAACAATATTTACGCATTTTGAGTTATTAAGGTGTGTGATGGCCATGAATGCCTATGACAGGTTCCGTATAATATTACAACAATTATTATAAATAATAATAAATAAAATTTATTCAATAACTTAAAAGTATAACATTATACAGTATTTCTTAAATCTATGTAAAGTGCACACATGATTTGTGCCTGAAGTAGGTCCATAGGAACTATTAATCCTTTGTTTCAGGCGATTAATTATTAAATGATAGATGATAAAGCAGAAAGCACTAACAAATAATATTTTTATCATCACTATCTCATAAGTTGGGTTGGGCGTAATTCCCATTCAAAATATAAAAGAATATTTTATGTACTCACTTGATATCTGTACATTCAGCGTCATCTGGAGGCCCCAATTTGTCTACAAAGCAAAGTTGTGGATCTGAACGCATAGCCAAATAATTTTCGTAACCATGGACGTATGTTCCTACAAGCAAGGACACGTCACACTCACTATCCCACCACAGGCGTGGAGGTGTACTGTCCACACCACGAGGTACACGCATTCCCAAAGAACTGTAAAAAATCAACCATATTTATCAGAACACACGAATTTGCCAACTTGTGTGACGTGCACTAGACTTATGTATTTGTCATCGTTATCAGCTTCTAATATAAAAAGCAACCTATAGTCAGTAAGTTACACTGATAGCTACAAGTTCCTAGTCTATCTTAACGACTGACCCAGGCGCGTGAGGTTAGGAGAAGCTGCATGCCGGGCGCACAAGTATAGACGATAAGCTGCATCCGTCTTATGGCACAGCTCTTGACGCAATACGACAGGCACGCCACTGTTGTGGGGATATTTTTCCCCCTCTTTGAGGAATGGTTGAAGAGTCTCCACGGCATCCTCACCTTCCGCCTGACGCAGGTGCTCATCGAACGGATGTTTCGGGAGGTACCTGTTTCGGATTCAGCGGGAGGACACGGTGGAGATCTGCCGGCGTTGTTCCGCTCAACTAGAGCGTAGCAACGCCGTATCCTCGTCGAAGCGATCGGCGGCGGCGACCTCTCGCTTCTGGCCCGGCTCTGTGTTCCCATGGTCCGGAGCGAAGAGGCATGGGAAGCGGTCACCTAATTCTGCGAAGCAGTAATGCTAGCGAAAGAGGACGCAGAAGGCATGTGGGAGATCGAAACCTCACGTCCCAGTCGCCGCACGCAACAGAAGAGGCCCCGGGCGTCGGGAGTCGCATAGCGATTCCCGGCCACCGTAGGCGCGGGCCTGCGGATGGCGAGCTATGGGTGGCTCGCCATCCAATAACCACCAGACCCAGGTCGACGGCGCGTCGTGTTCGACGCGCGCCTCTAAGATATATCAGCAACGAAGACGGGGCCCCATAGGGTTAGTGCCTGCTGGGTTTGCGGACTTTGTTCGAAAGAGCCACCGCAGCCCTGGAACGCAAGTAAGAGGAACACGGGTGGGTTTTAATCAGTAAGAGTTTGACACTCCCTCTTCCGCTACTCCCAGAGCGGGAGAAGTCATTTTGAAGATTTGACATCCAGAAAAAAAAGCACGCTACAAGGAATAGAAAACGTCATCAAGACTTATTCTCTCGTGATATCTTGTTTGTTTTAATAATTTCTTTATGGAATTTCACATATGTATGTCCATTAAACTGGGATACAAACGTGCCAACGGCCTACACAGTTGAGTGAAAAAAAAATGCTGGCGAAATGTTGGTGTACACAGCACTCTGATTTCAATGACAAATGTTAAAAAAGCGATATTTGTTAGCATCGTATGGCAGATAAGGCAAAGATTCTGATTTTAAATGATAAAACATTAATGATTATACCTGGCATGAACTCCACTCTCAATTTGGGTCGCGTAATCACCTATAACTTCATGTTTAATGTAATACATCATGCGTACTCGTAGTAAAACCCTAAAAAAAAAACAAGTTTAGTGTGATTTACAGGATAACATCAAAATAGAAGTGTTTTATAACATTTTTGTCAGGAGATTATTTATTTACAATTTTAAGGCGGTTTTTTTTTGTTTTTTAATTTCTTTCTTAATACCACAAAATTGTGCTTTTTCTTTAAAAAAAAAGCACCTCATACTAGGACTTGCGTGCGTTTATAAACATACAAACTCACATACACAAACAGCCAGACCTGGAATAACTATCTGTAGGCCATACAAATATCTGTTCCCTGCGGGATTCGAACCCGCCACATGCAGCATAGCAGAAACCCGAATTTAAAACAGTCGTTACAACGTAAAAAATGTGGAATACTGCTAGCTGCTCGGCGACCAGACATTATATCTATATAAATTCATAAAATTGAAGTGTCTCTTTGTAATATCTAAAAGCTTTTTACTAAATGCATACGAAAGCCAGCCGTCGAATCAGCGATCTAAGTGATATCCCGGCATTAATTAAACAGTTAGGCAAATAAATTGGTTCAATATCGTTTAACGATTTTCCTAACCCAATCATCTGGAAACTTAGAACACAGAATATTCATTTTACGATACGGGCTGATTTTTCAATAGCCAGATATGTTTTACCTGAGGCATAAAAAAACGGTCGGAAAAATTAAATACGCCTAGCGCAAGAAGCCGCACTGACGCAGCGAAGCACGCGCGGCGTATAATCAGCACTTGCAACACAACACAACAGATGTTTTTACCGCACAGCCGTTTTAGAACTATAGTTTACGCAGACCCTGTGCGCGCACTCGCATTAGGAGGTACATACACAAACGTCTGTGCCCTCAGCAGCAAGTGATGATCACCGTTTTGAAAGTAAGCGTTAGAGTCTGTCAAGCGAGTTTTGTCCATCACCATTTTGCTGCTTTCTTCACATGGCAACACATCTGACAGACGGACTGTCATAAGTTTTGCTGTATCCTCGTATTTTGTTAAATATTTTGAATTATAATGGCGAATCCTATAAAAAGTAGTGTCAGGAACATTTTGTTTACAATGATTAATAAATATAATCATGTAAAGAGTGAATTTGACGACGTTATAAAGAGAAAACGGCAACTTTTGGATGAAATCGTTTAAACATCAGGTAGATTGGCTGCAACATTTTGATACTTTAGTTCATCATATTTTATTTTTTTAATTTAACTGCTACTGTGACCAAGGAAGTTAACGATTTTGAATTCAGATTCCGACGTTTTGAAAGAAATCACTACATAGTATAAAGTCGCTTTCTCCGTCCCTATATCCCTATGTATGCTTAAATCTTTAAAACTACGCAACGGATTTTGATGCGGTTTTTTTAATAGATAGAGTGATTGCAGAGGAAAGCAACATTATATGTATAATACATGCATAGTATAGTAGAGGAAACATTAATATCTACATTGCACGTGCGAAGCCGGGGCGGGTCGCTAGTAATTTTATAAAATGGTTACGTGAAAAATTAAAACCCAACCTTACTCAGCCCGGTGGCATTGTTATGGACAATGCTAGCTATCATGCAACGCAAATAAATAAGCCACCTAGTATGAATTATTCAGAAAATGGAGTTCATTATGAACAATACTTAACTAAGGCGGAGCGTATGTGCCTTGTCAATGAAAATAAAATAACTCTGATGTATGAAGCTGAAGAACTTTTGAATGAGCATTGCCATGAGGATTTGAAACTTCCACCATACCATTGTGACCTGACCGCAATTGAACTCATATGGAGCTTGGCTAAAAGAAAAATAGCCAGCAAAAATGTAGGAAATAAATTAGGAAAGAAATAGAGAACCTAATTAAAGAATGTTAAAGTGTGTCAGCCAATGACTGGAAAAAATGCAAAGATCACACTATGAATGTAGAAAACAAATATAAAGCAAGGGACAGGATAATCGAAATTGAATTGGAACACTTCATCATTTCTGTGCGTAATGATGATACGGACAGTGGTTTCTTTTTTGAAGGCATTGAATTTCTAGATTCTGATTCTGACTAATAAATACTTAAATTGAAATGTGTTTCTTTTTTAATAATTTATCACATAGAAAATTTTACATATTGGAAGTCCTAATTCCTAAAAAAATATATTGAGTAGTATCAAGACGGTTTTTCACCGTATGATCCGGGATACCATACTATGAATTTTTAAATTTGCCGCCTATTTCATGGGACACGACTCGTTTGACAGACTGTATCAGCGTGACGCTTCTTATTGACATCAACTCAAGTCAGTTATCAATAAAGATAATCATGTAGTTAGTTTTGTCGTAACTGATGAGTCTCACCGTTTTGATAAGATTGAGACCACATAAACGTCATCCTCATTTCTAATAAGCACGGCAAGCGGCCAAATCATGAGTTTTGGTTTAACCTACTCGAAGCTTCGAAAAAAAAAATCTCGTTTTTCTCGCGATGACGACGTGAAGGCAATTAAGCTAAGATATTTATTACAAACAATTTCTAACCGACTCCAAAAAAGGAGATAGATAGTTTGTTTTGATGTCGCTTTCCTTTATATACTGATTTCTGTATGATAATTTACCATACAAAAATGACAAATTTACACACATAATCCTATATACATCCAATGATACGCACGAATAACAGCAATTCTTAGAAGATGTCGAAAATATGTACTTACTTATTTGCATGTCTAAATAAATGCTTTTTGTAACTGTTTTCCAGATACAATTCACAGTCATATTTTTCCGTCGAACTCCAATGAACCGGATCTTCCCATTTTTGAAGATCATTGGATTTAGGTAAATCTTTAGGTCTGTTTTTCTTTTTTGCGTTTCTGCCTCGAGGCACAGGATTGTGTAATCCACTATGATTTCTAGAGATAGTCACTTCCCCATTTTCACAAGGTTCTATGAGATCCCATATAAAATTTCTTATTTTCTCATCGCCTTTATAATGGCGTAAACAATATAAAACCTGTAATTAAAACGCACATTTAACCATAGTTGTAATACTTGGTACGTACTGCGAAAATACGAAAAGTGATCAGTAAGAAATTCAACTCAGTCAAAGTCTTAAACTTTTTCGGTATTAGCATGGCAAATCATCATAAGAAAACAAAGTTTCAGGTACTCAAAAGAAAATCCAAATAAAATATAATTAAATTTGCGCACAATGATAATGGCCTGGTACGGGCATACTATATTATATGCCGCGCCTATGAAAGCAAATATGAATAGCGATGTTACTAGGTAAATTTCATTCCATGTAATTTTCCCTTTGAATATCAGGGTATTCAGAACATGCAGTATGATATTTATTGAGCAAACCACTATTTATTTGAGTAACATCTTTAACAGCTCATTTAATTTTCCATAATAAACATATTTCACGGAGTCTCAGTTTTTCAGTTGATGTCTGCTTACTCGCGTTTTTAAACACCATTGATTCGAATTCATTCAATAGTACATTATGGTACAAGTGAGCCAAGTTGCTCATTATACAGGAGGCTGTGGGTTGCAGCCCGAGCCTTAGGCAATGGCGTAAATCAGCAGTGTCTAGTGAGCAAGTGGCTCACCTAGTTTCATACGCACTTTTTCAACACACTTGTGAGGAACGGAAAAAACAAACATGTATTGCATGACCACACAGCAACAAACGTGATACAAACAAAATATGACAAGTATAGGAAATGGCGTGCAAGTTTTTTTTTTTTTTGCTCGCGCCCAATTGAATGTGATTGATTACATACAGCATACAGCCTACTTCAAAATTATAATTTTACTGATAAAATGCAACTATAACAAATTATTGTTAATTATAAATAATTTGACAATAATAAATGTTTTTTCGTCTTAATTAGGGACACATTTATTTATTCCAAAAATGTGAATTGATTTTCAGCGGCATAAAACCTCTTTGTTGTTACAAAAAGTAATTATCTCTACAAAGTTAAGTAGTAGGTACCTATACCCCATTCACGATAAGATTAGACATTGAAATAAATCTTTTTTACAGTCCGTTCAAACGATTTTGACTTCTATTGCATTGGTGGCATGATAAATGGCAGCTGCAGTATTATATTCACATTTACAATTATATTAATAATAATAATAATAATATAATAATAATAATAATATAATAATAATAAGTTTATTTCAAATAATTTTAGCTTACATAGCATATTGAGGAGTCTCCATTTAGGCATGAAAGATGCCTGTAGTTGAAGGCTCCGCTCTTCCCTTACATTATGAACTTATAGTTTTATAACAAAATAATTAAAATAAATAAATAGAGAAAAAACAAGAAACAAAAAAAAAAAAAAAAAAGAAAAGGAATCGATCATAAAAAGTAAACACGATCAATTGCAGTTGAGTATGTGTTTGTGTGTGGTGTCTGTGCGTCTGTGAGAGGGTGTGTGTGTGTATGTATGGTTATTATACAATAATGTGTAAAATTATTATGCACGTGTGTGTTATAGTTCGATTTATGGCCCTAAGAATGATGTAATAAGGCTCACTTTATGAGCAAGTGTGTTGAAAATTGTCTTATGCAACGGGGACTTTTGATTCTCGGAACACTGAATTCGTGAATGGTATAATTTGAAGAATAATTAAAACCCAGCAATATGTTATTGATTCAAGTCTTAGTTTAGCAAAGTTTATTATTTCATGATGTATTTGTTAACCATATCATTGGGAAATAAAAGAGTGTAAGCTTTCTAAAATATTAAAATAAAAACTCACTATTATTCGTGCACAGTCTTCTATAACAGGAATTGTCCAACCTTTTCTAAATTGATTTTTCTCTACAATTTCTTCCCACCGCGCCCACCTGCACAAAAATGTAAAACATGCAATATTAGAAGCAGCAGCATTGAACCTTGCAGTCATTCTTAACTCAGATATTTATATTGAATCGTGTGTTTGGACTTCTGTACATAAAAATATTAATCTATTTAAAAGATACAGTGATATTCATAACGTGAATACTAGGAACCAACATAATTTTGACATTCCTAAAACTAGGCTCAAGAAAATAGGTGGTTCATTTAGATGTCAATGTATACGTTTTCAAAATTAACTCCCTTCCTACATCCAAGACCTTAGTATTAAGACGCTGACAACCGCTATTGAGCTCTGATGTTTCGGTATTTTTAGCCACGCCCACTATTTCTCCGATATACTAGCGCCATTCTTAAAGAGCGGTATTACAGCAAACTACCAAGGAAGAAGCAAAGTGGCGCGGTAAATAATAAATAACAATGAACCAATAGATGGCGCTCTTGTATATCTATAAATTGTTCTGTATGAAGAGCTAGAAACAAATTAGACAAGGCAATAAAAAAATGTGTATTATAATATTTTTGTTTTTAATTATTTTAAGACACTTTATTTACACTTATTTAAAAACAATATAAATGACAACAAACTAATAATAATAAACATAAATGATAAAAAACAATTAAAATGCACATCCTACACAAAAGAGTGAACTTCGACGACAATCCATTGATGTGTTCTCCCTCCAAATCAATATGACTCAAATTACAACCCAAAGGCCCTTCCTCAGATTTTTTTTGAAGATTAAAAAAAAATGTGTTAGGCTTATAATAGGCATGTATCCACTGATAACAAATAGAATGGATTAAATGTTCTAAAATTTTATTTCTGTATTAAGATAAAGAAAAAATAAATAAATTCAATGAAATATTGAAAGATTGTTGATATTTTCACGAAACAAGTTATGGAAATTTAAGCATTAAGTCACGTGACATTGAACACCAACCGGGGCTCCAAATCTGCTATTTTTATAAATTTTTCATTCCAACAAGCTCCCATTGTCATTTTGCTAAAAGTTTGTAATCTGCTAAATTCTTAATAGTCGATCATTGGTCTGTCAGTGGTCTCGTAATACTTTTTGATAACCAAGCTATTAAAAAGAATGACTACACAGTGAGGTTATAATGGTAGGTCACTGATCAAAGGAACTGTCAAAATTTTAGCAGATTACTGCATACACCTGTTATTCATTTGTCATTATGTACTTACGAGATTACCATTCTATGCCATTTCTATCAATGGAGTGTCAGTGGTTGACCATTGGAAAGTTATAATGACGCAATTATGTTAGTAGATTACCAAACTTGTCAAAATCGACCATTATGAGATCAATGATAGGCCATTTTGACGCTATTGTAATAGCAGACTCGAGGCCCAGGACGCGTTACGTCATCCTGTGTAAAACACCATTGTTGTTGTTGAAATTTTCGTATATTCACGGTTTTATATTTTACTAGCTGCTGCCCGCGACTGCGTCCCCGTGGAATCTCCGATTTTAAAACATTCTTTATCGCTGCTCCGCTCCTATTGGCTTAAGCGTGATGATATATAGCCTGAAGCCTTCCTCGATAAATGGTTTATTCAACCCAAAAAGAATTTTTCAATTCGAACCAGTAGTTTCTGAGATTAGCGCGTTCAAACAAACAAACTCTTCAGCTTTATAATAATTATTATTATTATTAGTATAGATTCAAAGCATTATATAGAAAGAGAACATCATGGAATCTGGATTTTAGAATATAGATAACTTGCCCAGAAATGACGTTGTTATGATTGGCAAGTTTTTCGCATCAAACAGCGACTTTTGATACTTTTCCCATGATATGATACTCAGTATAATTGAGCATATCATTTGGTAACTAAAAATAACAAGAAAAGGTGCTTATTGTGTACAAAAAATGAAGTGGAATCACAGGACTCCATGACAAAACTTTACAAAGACCTAACCTCAAACACCTCAAAGAATATTTACAAAAAATCAAGCAAAATTCATGTTTTTCTATAATTATGTATTCGCTAAATTGCATTTTATTTAATACTTACATCGAAATGGTCTTCACAAAAATATATTCTTGAAATTGATGATACACAATTTGCATCATTTCGCCTTGCAAGTGTTAGCCACTTTTTCCGTACTTCTACTTTGCTTGGGACAAATACAAATAATTTTTTTGGCGTTTTAATGCTTGTGCTTTTACACTGGGGCACCATACAATACTTATAATACGACGGATTCATTTTTTATCACGAAATATCAACAATCGTCGCACAGGTTAACGTCACACACGACGCCATGATAGTTTTGAGCATTTTCCGGGGAAATTAAATGTAATTTCTTTAAATGCGAAATATAAATTGAAAATCGATGTATTTAAAAAAAAAAATTCCACGTGTAATGGATACTAAGGTATATTAATTAGCAATAAATCAAAGGAGATGGAAAATGGTGGGCCCAAATGTAATGAGTTGAGATATGATCTAAAAAATTTGTCATATTTTTTTATCTTACTATGTGAAAAATCAGCTCAATTCTGAATCTGGGAGCGGAGAAATAAGAAAAAGATAAGTTTCGTGTGATTTTCGATTGACAAATCGATTACACGATTGCAAAAAAAAATCTCATAACAATTAAATGCACTACATGCAATACAGTACATTTTATTACAGTCATATTAAACAATGAAATATCAATTAATGACTTATAAAACGATAAAATGACTATTGATTTTATATCGATTACAATTAATCTTACATTTTTAGTCTATGTCACTGGCATGACAGCTGACTGACATTGACACTAGACAATAATTGCCGGCTGCTCACTCGTGTTTTCCTATATGTTTTGAGTGTTTTCTCGATTATTATTCATTTTCAGCGACCACTGCTTAGTTTTTTATGTTCTGACGTGATTGTACGACCTTTACTTTCACTCTGGACACCGAAGATCGCTCACCCGTTTGACATGGAATTGTTATTTTGGATTGGATATTGTTGAAAATATGGATCGCTGTGTGAATTGTGGGATAGCAACTACCCGCTGCAATGCACTAGGCCGACGACCCCTAAATGATGAAACAATTTTCAATCATGTGTTAGATAAAGGTAACCTTACTTTTACTAAACCTCTATTATCTCGGCTCTCAGATTGTCAAAACTTACAGAATTTTCAGAGAGGGACTGACAGGTCTAAATCTATTAATTCACACCATTTTCATCTCTTTACATTTGGGCCCAAGATTGTATGTAATCGTTTCTGTCTCCTTTAGGCAACTAGCCTATTCATCGTCCGATGTGGATATCTTGTTCTGGAGGACGACTCGCAGTAATCAAAAAATTAAAAAAATCATATACTTATCAGTTAATCTATGCTTAAGTAACTTAATAAAAACTGCTGGATTTTATCTTCGACAACCAATACCTGGCCAAGTACATGATTATTTAATATTTAACTCAAGTTCAGGAAGGTCATCCGTGGATTGGACTGTCTCATATAAATTTGATTCTTGATCAATAATAGGGTAGGTGACTAAAAAAATCTAATTAGTCCGTCAGATAGATTTCCAAAAAATATTGGACACGTATTTTTTCTTTTTTCACGTAAACAAAAAATGAAGCCGATACAGAACGTTGAAAACTCGTGTGACGTCACTACTCTCTACAATTTTTACCGAGCCGTAACGTCACAAGCCCCCACTCCTGATCTTTGATGCTTTGTATCTTCGTCAGTTTTTATAGATTTGATAAAGGAAAAAATACGTGTCCAATATTTTTCTATAATCTAACTGACGGACTAAACATAATCATATATTTTTTACTCAGGAAACATCCCTATTCTTAAAACCTCGCATGATTTTGATTCCTTTGCTGATTCTTCAAACCTTCGATGAAAAAAGTATGACTCACAATAACATAAAAAGTATAAGAACGATCAGCAGAAAGTTTCATATATCACCTAATTTTCTAATCTGCAAAAAAAATAACACATTAAAACTTAAGCCTAACCTATTTTGTCTTATAAAAAACACCAAAGCTCACACAGTGATTTATAAAGTGTGGACAAGAAACAATGGACAAAGCTACGAGTATTATCCTTTATGTCCAGTTCTAAGATAGTTGTAGGTCTATGGAAATTCGATAGTTGATCGCTGGAATTTTTGTGAATTTATTTCTATGATCTTTGTAATGAAATTGTTATATAATTATATATATATATGTGTGTGTGTTTGTGTGTGTAAAATCATAAGTATGTAGGTACTTACAAAACTTACTGGTGGAAAACAATTTCCGAAGTTTTACCTATTTCTGAACTGTTCGCGAAACGTCTCTTTTTACTGAAAAGAAAAATAATAATTATTCTAAAAATATAAAAAAATAAAATAAAATAAAAAACAATGAAAATATGTATCCTAAAATTAAAATTTTTCACGTTTCGAACTCATCACTCGCTTATCCAAATCCATGCAAATACCACTAAGCCAAACGAACGATGAAACTTCTTATGAATTTACGCTTTCAATAATACAAAATAGCCTAGTACCTATTTGGTTATAATTTTTGATATTTATAAAACATAAAAATGTACTTACTTTACTACTTCCATGAGATGTTTTTGTTTGTTACTATAGAAGCGCTTTTTTGCTGGCCCCCGGCATTTTTGTTAGCAAATATTTTTACGACTTAGTAATATATTGTGTACACAATACATTACTAAGTTGTAAAAATTATCTTATATTCTATAACTACCTACCAATATCTTTACGTCCCAAAATTTTTACAACTTAATGTAGTTTTAGGAACAAAATAAAATATGAACATTGTAATATTATATTTGAAG
The DNA here is from genome assembly GCA_905332915.2 of Hecatera dysodea. Taxonomy (NCBI): domain Eukaryota; kingdom Metazoa; phylum Arthropoda; class Insecta; order Lepidoptera; family Noctuidae; genus Hecatera; species Hecatera dysodea. Next base: position 10,788,771 of record HG995292.1, read on the forward strand.
TTGTCAAACAACAAAATATGAAATGAACGGATAGCGGTGCAAAGCGACATACGTCCGTCTAGCAGCGCGCCTATGCGATCACTGTCCGCTGCCATACGTATGAAAGAGAAGCGCGACGACGCGACGTTCGTAACTTATTACAAACCATAAAATAATTAATTTAAAAAAATAAGTTGAGTAGTCAAAAAAAATAAAACAACCAAGTTCTGTATTTAAATATGATACGTAATTGGTATAAATTTTACCAAAGTACGTTGATAAGTAATGCAGATATTTTTGTTTGAAGATCATTTTAAGAGGTTAGTTTAGCATTTTTTTGTATCGAGAAAAGTTTTCAATATCGTGTTTTGAATACAACAGGGTTCTCAGAAATATATTCAAGCTTAACATATATTTTTTCCATCGTCATAAACTGAATAGATTTGGCTAAAAAATTGTTTGAAACAAGCCTATTTGGCTCTTGTCAGCGCCTTAATAAATTCAACTTGATAGTAAAACGCAAGCTATGCCAGAAAGCTTTTTACACAGTTAAAGACTATATTGAAGACCAAAAAAAAGGCTTGGGATTTAGCTGCTTTAACGATGTACATGGCCTAATATTACTTTTATCTATTGATACTTTTCTCAATATTAGATTTGACATTTTATATTCTCCTGTTTGTGCAATTTTGACATGAATTTTTACTTTTTATAGTATTATTTTATTACTGTGACATGAATATTTACTTGTTACAAGTAATATATTTTTTTTTATTTATTGTTTGACATGTATACTTACTTTGTAAAGTATTATATTTTTACTTAATTTATTTTTGTGAATATGAGGACTATATGGGTATTATTTTCTTTTTTCTTTCCTTCTTTAAAGTATATATAACGACGACGTCTGGCAGTTTCATTACTTTTGCGGCCTACCCAAATGTCCCTTCTTTGGTATTGTTCGTCGGGTCGTTGAGCTCCTAAGTTGAGCTACTCGAGTACTGACAAAGGCTTGCACTGAATGGACAGGCCCACTTAAATCTGTGTGGTTCTTTCCTCAAAAGACCATTTCAGACACTGATCTGCATGGTTCTCATATAACATTATTGTGAATGTGAGGACTATGTACCCTAGTATGGCGATACTAGGGTCTTATTTCAGTTTATCTGGCAGTTTGAGTTATTCTTGCGGCCTACCCAAAAGTCTTTACTTTGGTATTGTTCGTCAAGTCTGTCTGGACAGGTCCACTCAAATCTGTGTGGCACTTTCCTCAAAAGGCTACCTCAGACATCAACCTACATGGTTCTCATATGACTTGACCAGTACGGATTGTATGGACTTTAAAAGACACTTTGAACTCTAGAGTTTGTTTCGGTGTTTCTTCTCAGGGTAGTCGGGTAGGAAACACCGGCTTCATCTAGCTTAAAATGACCAGAAATATTTTACGTGTAAAAGTGTTATGTTTAACCTACTTACAAAATAAATATCATTTATCTGTAATAGTAAAAAAAACTAAATAACTAACTAACTTCTATTGGGCTCTCTATGGGTCTGGTGTCGATTTCTCACCATAGCCTGGCTTACATTACGGTGATATCTTCGAAGAAACCAAAGGTTTTGTTTGTGCAATTATGAACCAAGTTCTCCTAACTTAATGACTACCTACTGTAGACATATTATGAAATTACCTCTGGAAGTTCTGATCTGGCTAACGACTAGTACTTGCAAAGGCATAACCAAGTGTCTAGGATTATTCATCATTAACTTGCTTTGAAATACCAACCGCCACCCAGTTCTCTAATAAGCCTGACATAGTGGTGATAGACCGATTTGCGCGCCGCACAATGATAATTGACGTTACCATCCCACATGACAAGAACCTCATGAAAGCTGAGAAATAGAAACAAATCAAGTATCTCGACTTAGCACACGAGGTTGTCTATTTGTGGAATGTGTACTCGGCTGTTATTGTGCCGACTGTCGTTACGGCCAATGGCCTGATGCCCCTGATGGCCAAAAGCATCGACGACCACAGTCGAAGCTGGCGTTACGCGGTTGGAGGTTGAAGTGAGGAGGTCCTTTCTCTGGAGCCCTAACCACCGGTAGCTTGCCCTGCTCCCGACACTGGCGGCCTACTGCTTTATTTTATATTTTAAATGTTTTGTTGTTATGAATAATTTTAAAATGTAAATTTGTATGCACAGTAAACTAAATAATAACAGTCGCTTCATGATAAGGAAAAAATAATACGTTTTTATTTTATTTAACAAAACCTTGGAAAAAAGTTGAACTTTTTACCCTCAGAAATGTTGATTAAATTGAATGCCGAATTTTTTTTGTTGAACTTTAAGAAAAGCTTTTAATTGCGATTTTTTCATTAAATAGGGTAAAACCGGGATAGATGTCACACTTATTGAAATCGTTTTATATCTCCCAGTACTAAAATAAAAATATTTTATTTGTAAAACTGGCAAGTACTTACTAAAGTAAAAAACATTATCTTTTTTGAGGACCTCTATGTTTGGGACTTCTTTCCCATATACGGGATAGTTGCATAGTCCATATAAATTACAAAGAAAGAAAAAAATTACAAGAAAAATAGAGCCTCTATCCCGAAAAAACTTTGACCGCACTTTGCCTTCCCATGAAATTGCACAAGACGAGACACGGTCCACTTAGTAGTAGTTGAAAAGTCTCTCAATAGATAAATAAAATAGCTTGCGATTTATCCGCGAAACTAAGGGTACATATACTATTGAGGCATCTATCCCGCTTTTACTCCACCTTAAATATGTATTTTATTCGAATATCCATCAAAATTAATCAGTTCCTGGTAGAACCAATATTAACATCAGTTTTATTGCAATTGCGATTCAGGCAAAAATGTACCTATTCCTCAAACTACATTTTAATGAATACTCCACCTACTCTGCTACAAAAACACGTATTTATCGGGCTCATCCAATAACAGCAAAATGATACTGGATCTGGACCAGATTGAACAATTTACTTATAGGTAACTCACCCAAATGTAAGTAGCCCTCTTTCAATTTTAAAACATTCAGATCTTGTCCATGACCCATATACAACCTCTTCATCCACAGGAACACCTTCATGACGAGGTATATAATCATCGCTTGCGTATCTGCGACCTTTCTTGCCAAGTTTTTCCTTCTTCCTTTTACTTCTCAAACTTATTCCTGAAATACATTTACTTTTTTTTAACACGCTTTATGTAAGAAAATCTTGAAATCTTAATTTGACCCACTTCCCGGTCTTCGATTAGGATGAAATTATGCACACGCTCTGAGTTCTGATGACAATACATTACTAGCTAAGAAACGTCCTTACAAATCCAATATGGATTTCAAACAGCCAGTCTCTTCATCTTGGGGAGACCCCCAAGATGAAGAGACTGGCTGTTTGAAATCCACCCCCATGATATGGGTATCAAATGAAAGGGTTTGCTGTCAGGAAAACGATAAAAGTAGTCACGTGAATTAAATCCAATATGGTGGACGTCCAAGATGGCGGGCAGTCTATTTGAAATGCACCATGATATGGGTATTAAATGAAAGGGTTTGCTGAATGGGATACGAAAAAAATTATCACGTAACCTAAATCCAACAGGGCGACCGTCCCAAAGTGGCAGATTGGCTATTTGAAATGCAGCCCTATCATTTAGGTATAAAATAAGACTAAAAAGTATAAAATAAAAAATAATAGTTTAAAAAACTAAAAAACACGCTTTTAGCGCGCACTAAAAATTACAAGAGTTTTCCCTTTGCCCAATCTTCATTAGATTGCAGGTAAACATAAACAATTTCAGTTCGCGATGAACGATAAATAATTACCTATGCGAAATGGTTATAAGTTATAATCATGTTTATTGAATACTAGCTTCTGTCCGCGACTTCATCCGCGTGGAATAGTTACTTTAACCCCAATTTTGAAACTCTCAGCCCGATCGGTTTAAAATTGACAAAGTTTAATACAAACTTTCATCCCTTTCGACCAAATTTGATTACCATAAAAACGGTTCAACTGAGTTAATCTTAAAAGATAGACATATACTGTCGCCGACATTTTTTTAGATCATTTTAAGAGGAATAATTCTTTCCTACATATTTTTTTGGTATCTTGAACCGTTTTCGTAGCGCACGCAACGGAAGCCCTCAAAGATGAATAATTGTCGTTTTTTCCACATTTTCCATTTTTTCTTCGCTCCTATTACTCGCAGCGTGATGTTATATAGCCTTAGTGTCTAAACACACTATGCCGAACGTACGCGACCGAAGGTCCGCGGCTGATTTTACGTTCCAACGTATTCGGCTGATATGACACACCATAAGTGCCGAACTTACGCGGCAGAAATTCAGCTGCGCAATTTTGTGTGTATATTCAGTGTTTCGAGCGCTGTCGTGGCGTCGCGCGTCGTTCGTGTTATCTAAACAGCCGGACAGACAAATGCAAAATAAAATGATCCTGTTAGGGTTCCGTTATTACTTTTGAGGTGCGAAACCCGAAAAATGGACTATTTTACAGTAATAGCAATTGCAGAGGCTTTAGAAGAGGACAAATACAAGAAAGAATATTGGGTGCACCCATTGACGGACACGCGGGGCGCGGGCGAGGGCATGCCTGCCTCCCGCTGCTCCCCGCTCCCGATCTCCGTCGGCAATCGAACCGAACTTCGGTCGCGTATAATGTGTGTTCTACAGAATACGTTGCCGCCGAACTTACGCCCGACTGAAGTTCGGCTGTACGCTATAACGCAACGTAATTTCGGCATAATGAGTCGCCAGTAATTCAAATAGCATTGCAGGCGTAATCATGCCGAACTTCCGTCGCGTATCCACGGCATAGTGTGTTTAGACACTAAAGCCTTCCTCGATAAATGGTCTATTCAACCCAAAAATAATTTTTCAATTCGAACCAGTAGTTCCTGAGATTAGCGTGTTCAAACAAACAAACTCTTCAGCTTTATAATATTAGTATAGATTTACTAGTGTTTTGTCCAAAAAGAGTAAAGATTACATAAACGCTAAACTATTATTTTTTTACTGACGGAGATGATAGCGGATTATTGTAAACACCATAAGTTTATAAAATATGTAGACTCTTAGAGACTCAGGGATGTCGCCCGAATAAAATTATTATATTATATTCTTTTCGTAAAAAAAATACATTCAATTTTACAGACATAAATTGAATTGTAGCTATATTCATTATATAATTGTAATTAACTAATAAATAAAGTTGAAAATATGATTTATTTTTAACACATTCTCTATTGCCAGACCAGTTCAAAGCCTAGCTTTTATTATTGTGTGGTCCTCGAGTTTGACTGATAAAGCTTGAAATAATTTTGTCATGTCCAGTCCAATTAAGTTTAGTTTTATCCTAAAATATGAATTGATCAAAAAAGTACACAATTTTTGGAAAGCCCTCAATTGGTGTTATGGTGTAAACAGTTTTAATAATAACTTAATGAATGAAAATCGATTTGGACCACTGTAAACTTGCCACCCTTTATAAAAGATATTTTAAGGGTATTTTTCTATTTAAATTTTATTATATTAATGGACATTCTTCGTTCTGGAATATTGGAGATAACCAACAGCGGTATTATTAGATGAAATGAGTTATTAAGACATATCAAGCAACTTGTACAACCCAATGAACAATGGCGAAATTTTAGCTGACTTGAATTTAAGCGTCTAAAAGTGACTTATATACGACGGAAGTTCCATTATTTTTCTATATTTTTTCAATGTATCACTTTTACTAGATCAAGCCGGAGAAAAAAGATATTTTAAATGAAAAGTAATTTGACTTTTTGATTACCGTGTAGTGTTGCCATTTTATATTTATCCTGCCAAGTGACAGTAAGTACAGCATTTTAATTGTAATCAGTTTTATTTTTTATTAAAGACTAAGTGAATAATTAAACGGAGTAACAATACTTATAGTTTATTTTTAAGTGTAAGTGTTCCTTGCAGGGAGATCAAAACACTGTGATGTAAAAATAAATAAATTGCTTTTAACGACTGGCAAAAAGACTAGGATCCCGAATCTAAAAAAAAAATAGTTTGATTACTGACGATTGTTGTTGGTTGAGTTGATACCATATTCAATCAGTGCTCTCTATTGTTTTTTCCCGTATTTTTTTAATTTTCATTTGTACGCAGTGCATATTATGGACTGTGATATGCCCCTGTGTGACCCTGTGCGTGTTTAAGGACTCGCGAGACATTCCCTGTGACATTGAGCTTTTTTCTATACTGGACGCCGATCTTGCTTTATTGTTTTGGATTACTTATCAGTGAACTAGTTGTTTGCTAGATACAGCCAGATGGAAGGTCGTAGAGCAAACCGACACGAATCCTGTGTATCAACTGAATGATATTCCTGGCCGGAGAGGAGGACGAGGTAAACATTGCTGTAATTGTTTAGTTCGTCGTCGCACAGTAGGATGTTACGCTCATGTAATGACGCTAGTCTGGTATTTAGGATGGGCCTGACATCGGCAGAATATTACCACACCCACAGAATTTCTGGATGAAATAATTGTAAGATGATGAAGAAGAATAAATATAGATTTAAAAATTAAACTTGTTTTATTTATTGGTTCTTATCAACTCGATATTTCTACACACATTCTAGGATTTTATAAATACTTGCTAAGCGTGCCAAAACTTAGCAAGTAATGATTAAATCCCAGAATGTTAGATAAATCTTATTGCTTCAATACCTAAAACAATGCTCTCGGCGACTGGCTGCCTCAAACTAGTTTACTATATATTATTTTTAGATACCTATTGAATGTAACGTGTAACGACGACTTGTCAAGTGTATTTGATCGTCTCAGGGGCCCTTTACATACCAAGTTACCATAGACATAACCTACAAAAGTTCATGACTGAATATCTATTTTTCTCGGCCTTCTTGAACCAAAATTCTTGCATATACTAGTTCAGAAGGTGAAGCTGAGTTAAACAAGATATTTTTCATTTAAAGACGTAAGAATTTCACCTCAGCTAAAACAATGTATGGGCGGCTGCCATTGTCCTTTGCGTTTCCGAACAAATTTATTTTTGCTCTAGTGTTTATAGTTTAGAGTTTGCACAGATGTTTTATTCATAAAAAATAATAAACTAAGATCTTCTGGTTCAAAGAATTAAGAACAATAATCTCCATTTTAATTATTGAGTAACTAAAAATCGAATTGGTATTAATAAGCACTATGTCGACCTAAACGAAGCTTCACTTGTGGCGGTATTATGTATGTTTCGTAAAAAACAATTAAATAAAATTAAAATTCTCACCTTCCTCATCCTCGTCAGAATCTGGAGTGACCTCCATATCCGACATTTCCATAGGGCCATCATCATGGCCATATCTCTTTATAACTGTTCGTTTCCTTGGTTCTGTAACTATCAAATCTTCATCTTCTTTTTTCTCTGTAGTATCAATTTCTGCTTTTTTGGCCCATTTATTCCAGAAATCAGGATCTCTAATGTCAATATCGGATCGTTGGTCTGCTGCAGCAAAACTAGCTTTAGAGAATGTTGATCCTTTCTCTGACTCCATCTGAATGACTTGAGTTCTGCGTGCTAATATCATTTCAATATCTTCCTCACAAAACTTGTCACCAGCATTATCCTCGTCCATCACGGCGCCATATGCGCCTTTTTTAAGCAAATCTTCAATCTCTTTTTTAGACAGTTGTTTTACGCCAGTTTCTTTGCCTTGAGTTGTATTCATACTCTGTAATATTGCTTTGTCTAGACCGAGCTTTAGTGACGCTTTATCAAACATCTCTCTTTCGTAGGTATTACGACAAATTAATCGATATATCTTAACCATTTTTTGTTGACCTATACGATGACAACGAGCTTGTGCTTGTAAGTCATTTTGAGGATTCCAATCGCTGTCATAAATTATAACTGTATCCGCAGCTGTGAGATTTATGCCCAAACCACCTGCTTTCGTACACAATAAAAATACAAACCTATCAGAATCTGGTTTCGAAAATCTATCGATTGCTTCTTGTCTCAAATTTCCCCTTATACGTCCATCAATCCTTTCATAGGGGTATTTTCTAAATACAAGGTAATCCTCTAAAATATCCAAGCATCTAACCATTTGGCTAAATATCAAAACTCGGTGACCACCTGCTTTTAATTTTGGAAGTAATTTATCAACTAGCACCATTTTACCAGATGAATCAATGAGTGCTTTGTAATAAGCTTGTTTATCTTCCCCATTGGCTTGTTTATAGTCAAATTGTATTTGGTCCTCTGCTCCGTTGAGCAGATATGGATGAATGCAACATTTCCTTAGTTCCATCATGGTATTCATCAAATTTGGAATATTAGCTGCTGAAGCAGTACCTTTTTGTAAAAAACTGAAATTTCTCTCGAGGATTGCTCTATAATACTTTTTCTGTATGTTGGTTAATTCAACTTCAATTATAGTTTCTTCCTTTGGAGCCAACGTTTTTTCAACATCTTCTTTTAATCTTCTTAACATCATTGGTTTTAAAAGTGCTTGCAACTTCAGAACTTCAGATTCAGTTTTAAGTTGACCAAATTCATTTAAAAATGCATCACTACTAGAAAATTGTGATGGTTCTAGAAAATTAAGCAGCGAGAACAGTTCATTTACATTATTCTGTAGTGGAGTGCCTGATAATAAAACCCTATGCTCTAAATGAAGTTGACGTAATCCTTCCAATAATTTACAATTGCGATTTTTCAATCTATGAGCCTCATCAATAACACATATTCGCCAGTTAAACGATTTTAATTCCTGAAAGTCTGTTACAATTATTTCAAATGTTGTTATAAGAACGTTGAACTTAGTAATTTCTTTGATAGGCTCGCCTTGTTCGTTCTTGTAATAAAATTCATATTCCTGAAGCATACTTTTGCTTTGTTGTGAACCGTGGTAAACAACAACGTTCATTTCAGTCCATCCTTCAAATTCTCTTTGCCAATTAGGTATAGTAGATAGAGGAGCTATAATCAGAAAAGGTCCTCTTACACCATATTCCCAAACGGAATTTACAAATGTTAGGCTCTGTATAGTTTTTCCTAATCCCATTTCATCAGCTAATATGCAGTTACGATTATTATGCCAAGAAAATAACAACCAATTAAGACCTTCAAGTTGATAAGGCCTTAATGTGTTACCTCCTTTATATAAAGGTGATTCTTTTAACTGGACCCACAGATCAGCAGATGGTCGCTTTTTGAATTTCCACTTTTCTTTAGGTGGTATTTCGCTAAATGTCTTATACTGTCTTATCTTATCAACATCAATGTCCTCTTCCAATTCCCATGTACTATCTTCATATTGTAAGCTTTTCCATTTTACTAAATAATGTTTTACGACAGTATTATTTGCAGGGTCTTGATTTTCTGACATATCTAGAATTCTTTCCACCTCAACATAGTCGGGATTAAAAGGTTCGTCATCTAACAACTCAAATATATTCATTTGTTGAGCCTGTTTTTGCTTGAATCTTTTGATTTTTGAAAATATTCTTTTATCACCTTTATAAAGTTCTTCTTCAGTTTTCCATTCACAATGTAAATATGAAAAGTTTCTATACTTCACAAAATATTCTTCTACGTCAACCATTACGGGTTTTATGTTTTTAACTTCTGTATTTTCTTTATTGAAATCCCCAGTATTTTCCGGTTTATTGATTTCTTGAGTTAGCTCTATTTTGTCAGCGATTTTCTCTTCATTCTCTTCTTTTTCGGCCTCCAAATTAATTATTGGTTCAGCATCATCATTGCTATTTTTCGCATCAACTGTTTGCTGCACTTCATTGTTAGAATCACTAACCGACGGGTCACTATGACCAATTTCTAGTTTTGGTATATTTTCACTAGTTGATGGTTCAACTTTAAATTCCCTTTTCCCCATACGGCAAGCTAACACATGTTGTACTATCATGGCATCTTCTTCTGTGGTATTCACGTAAATATAATTAGGTTTAGGTAAACCTTCAGATCTGCAGATCTCTTTGGTATCTAAGTCTTCAGACTTACACTCTTTTTCAACCTTGGGAGTAGCCATTGTGAATTCATCATCTGATAAACGTAACATGACATCATCTGTGTATTTTTTACGTTGTGTGTTTCTAGCAGATCTTCTTTTCAAACTATCATCACCTTCTGGTGGTGGTGACGGTGGAGGCGTAGACATCATATCATCGGGTTCGCCATCAGAATCAGGAATTAGCCCACCACGTTTCTTCCTCCTTCCACCTAAAGATTTCCTAAGAGTTATCTTCTTGCAACTTCCCCCAGCAGAAGCCCGCTTTTTGGAAGACTTTCTTTTCTGAGTTATTGAATCCAAATCGTCGTCTTGCTCCCGTTTAGCTTCAGCCTCTTCTAACAAATCTTTGATTGCGATTTTTGAAACAGGAATATCATCAAAATCAGTTACGTTGGATTCATCTAACGAAATGTCTGGCATGGTTTTTGCTATATTGGGAGTTTCAATATTAGAAATATTTTGAGTCATTGATAATTCACTTGCAGTAGTATCCTTGTCAGTGTCTAATAATTCGTAAGAAGTAGTAGTGTCAGCCTGTACTTCTGACGCATCCTTCTTTGAATTTCTTTTCTTCCTAGGTGCGTTTGGATCTTTCGGTTCTCGTTTTTTGCGTTCTTTCACTGGTTTATCACCTAATTCTTTGACTTTAGGTTCTTTAGGGATGCGGGGTTTTCGTTCTTTGTTTTTCCGAGGTCCCCTTTGTTTTCTTACTTTTCCACCATTTATATCATCTATAGAAATTGCACTGCTGTCTAAGTTAGTGATGTCTTCATTTAATTCTAAGTCAAGTTCTGAAGTACTTTGTAATCCTGTCCCAGCTGTTACACAATCTTCAGATACAGGTAACTGATCCAGTGGCTGCGCCGTTGCGACAAATTTCTCTTTCTTGGCTCTAGGCTTTCTGGGCTTAGCAGGTCCTTTGCCCCGACCTCGACCAGTTGTACTGGTAACTTGAGGACTTTCTACCATTTTTGTTCCATATACAGGATTTTGTAAAGTACAATTTGGGCCCCCATTACACTTATCATTAGATTCATGCTGCTGTATTAAGGCTAAGCGTTCTTGTAAGCATCTTACTTTTTCTTGGTTTTCATTAGAAGGTGGCAAACAGTAAATATCTTGTATTTGTTGTTGTAATGCCATCCGCTCTTGTTGGTGAGACGCTGGGTACATGTTTGGGATATTTGGGTGGGGCATTGAATTTGGCCCTAACATTAACATAGTTGGATTCATGTTGTGAGACATATTTGACATCAGAGAAGGTTGATTTGATGGTATTGGTGCATGTAAATTTGGAACACTAATTGGCAAGCCGACTGGAACATTCGGAATATTTGTTGCAACATTTGACTGAACTATAGGTGAAATATTACTGGACACGTTAGGCATATTTGTCTGAATATTACCTTGTATAGGAGGAATTAGTGGTATATTACTTTGCTGATTGTGAACAGGTATGCTAGATGTTACAGTATTAGGAAGGTTTCCATGTTGCATTGTATGATTAGGTGGCAAATTTGCTTGTACATTAGGCACTGCTTGCGAAACTGATGTGGGGCCACTTTGGAAAGTTGAAGACACATTATGAGCAGCACTGGTATGAACAGAAGATGGAATACTAGTCGATAGGTTTGCTGATAATCCTTGTGTTACATTAGGCATATTTGCAGACACATTTTGAAGGTTGCTTGCTGAATACGGCGAGTTTCTAGTTACATTTATGTTTGGTATACTTTCAAATTGGCTAGTTGTGTTAGTGTTTGTCATTGCAGGTATTTGCATTTGTTGAGATGTTCTTATTTGTGAAATATCACTGACAGAAGAATTCGTGTTTGGCATTGTAGCCAAAGGTAAAGCCGTTGCGTGAACTGTTTTGCTTTCTTGCGTAATAGGATTTTCAGCAGATTGCTGTTTAGGTTCTAAGTTTTGGTCATTGTCATATGTTTTTTGCAAAGTATTTTCAACATTTTCATCTTCCTTTGCTAATGCAGTATCAATTTTATTATCTACAGAAGTACGAGATCCAGTAAAATTTTCTTTTGTTTCGGCGGTTTCTACAGTAGCAGACAAATTGTTACTGCTTACTAAAGGGTTATTACTTGTTGATGCAATGACAGGTACACTTTCTATAACAGTGCTGGTTCCATTGGGCTGGGGAAGAAAACTTCGAGGTGCATTACCATTTTCAGCTGAACAGACACTTTCTGTTTCAATTTTATCTATTGGTTTCGTATCGGTATTTGTGCTAGTCAAAGCTATATTTTTTAAATCAGATTTCAGTGGTGGGACTATTGCCATAGCCTCAGAAGACTTCGGTGGTTGTTCGCTGTTCTCAATTTGTGTTAAGCTACTTGCTGGAGTTAATTTGTTTTGGTTCCATTGAGATGGTGAAGAAACAACATGTGTCACAGCTGGGGACGATGGATTACGCTGGTATGGGTATTCTGTTCCAGCTGGCAAAACCATTTGTTCTAATGCTTGTAGAGTATTCTGGGATGGAAAAGATCCTGGAGCCGCCGGTGTGCCCGTAGAAACTGGTGTTTGTACCATATTGCGAGCTCCGTGTGGTGATGCACTGGGACCCTTCACCGGCGACATTACAGGCCGAGGAGATAGTTGAGATTGTGATTGCTGTCTTGGCGATATTTGAGCCCGCGGCGACATTTGAGGAGATAGCTGAGGAAATGGTGGGCGATATTGTGGACTCCCAGTTTCTAATCCCGATGGTTTCACAGCACCATACTGATTTGAAACATTGACATCTAAGGGATGTTGTATTTGATGAGATTGATAATTCATTGATACTGAGTGATGAGGTGATGCATAAGGCATTTGTGTCGGTACTGTGGAATGGGACGGCGCTGAGGATGGCGGCACTGGAGACTGACGAGGTACATGATGTAAAGGTGGCGCACCGGGGTGATGAAGATGCACATTGGGATGGTTTTGAATTCCTGGCGTCATACCACCTGTGTGACCCATACTTTGATGAGATTGGTGTTGTGGAATTGGTGCATGGCTTTGTTGGCCATGAGGTATACCATACTGATGTGGATTTACGTCCATTTGCTGATGATAAGTAGGATGTTGACTAATTCTGGATGCAGTTGGTGGATGCATCTGTGTGTAATTAGGATAATTCTGAAATAATAAAAAACACGTCACAATACACATGCTCTAAAATAAAATTATGACATCTTATATATAAAATTCTCGTGTCACGGTGTTTGTAGTTGAACTCCTCCGAAACGGCTCGACCGATTTTCTTGAATCTTAGCGTGCACATCGGCTAGGGTGGCGAATCAGACCCCTCATCCCCCTAAATGTTAAGGGCGGTCTACCCCTAAATTATTTTATTTTTTAGACATATTTTTTTTTTATGATACAGCACACAAAAATATATACAACCCTAAATTTTCACCCCTCTATGATAACCCTAATTTTTTTTAAATTTTATATGGCAAAACAACGTTTGCTGGGTCAGTTAGTAATAATATAAAAGTATTCCTTGATGACTAGTACCAAGTATGAGAACGATAGACGAAGTAACAGTAATATTTATACTTGAAATTTGCTTCTTTTTTCAAAACGTCTTATTTAATAGAGTTTACCGGGTCAATAGCTTAAGGTGCATGTTGACCATGTTTTTTCACAAATAAATTAATAGAATTTCATCCGATGCAGATATAATGTACAAAACGAGGTCTACGAGCGACAGATACTAATAGTTAAGCATTTATGCTAAGCTTTTCCTATTTTGCACCACCAGTGAAGACGTAAGGTTCATAATATTGTTATTTATAGGAAGTATATTTTTGCGTTAAAATATGCTTTCTATAAAAATACTCTAAATCTGGGGCAAATATATATATATATTTTTTTTTTATTATTATGTAACAAGAGAACCCAGCCAATTCCAGTGCACAATTTAATTGAATGCTAGCGAGTTTCTTTTTTCATTAATTATATTAATTGTGATTGGTGAAATGGTACGTTTTCCTATTTCCTATCATATGTTGATTTTTTGAGTTACCTGATATTAGATAATAATTTTTTCTCAGGATATGAAGCCTTTGAGAAATTTGTTCAGTACTTATATAGAAAACCCATATGTATTACATTCAGAATCATGTAAACAAGCAAACAACTTTACGTTTTTATTATATTAGTAAAGAAAGTTATAATTATAAGCGACGATATTCATCATGTATTATTTAAATACAATAGGTCATTATAATTACCTGCTGTTGTCCATATAATTGCTGTGATGTTGGTTGAGAAAAATGTGGTTGCCTTGGTAAGTAGGTACCATTCTGAGCTTGTAGACTTCCTAAATTAGCACCCTGTTTAAAGAAAACAATATTTGAAACATTCTCATAGGAACAGAAATACGCTGTCAATTGAATTAGTGTTTTTAACTATCTTTCCTAGAAATTAATTTCGAAAATGTTGCATTTCTCATCAAAATATATTTATTTTTTCGGAGCAATATTTTGACAATGTTCTAGGTGAACCTAATAAATTATTTGGAAAGTAACTAAATAAGCGAATAAGCGTTTTTCAAGCATTGAATGCTTGAAAACCGCTAGATAGCTCTAACAACATATCTTACTGTAACTATGTGCAGCTGCTTGTAAGTTTATTAGCATATCTCACCATTATTGAACTCATCTTTTGATATGTGGTAGTAAAATTCCTTCTAAACACAGGTTACCTCATAACCTATCTAAAAGAAGAACATTACTGCACCCAAAAGTAGATCCAAAAATATTATGCCTTAACCTTGCAATGTAATGTAGTGCTAAGTTAATAAATTATTCTATTTCGTCACTTGAACATACTGATTCCATTTTATTTTTACTTTAAGAACAAAGATGCTGCAAGCTGTCTGTCTGTCCCTATGTATGCTTAGATATTTAAAACTGCGCAACTGATTTTGATACGGTTTTTTTTTTTTTAATATTTAGAGTGATTTAAGAGGAAGGTTAATATGTATAATACATGCATAATAAAGTAGTGAAACACATTTTAGAGGGCACATTGCAAACATTGGATGACATTGCAAACGCTAGCTGAGCCCTACAAGATAAATCAAAATTATGTACTACAGTATTATACACCTTAAAAAGGTCTACAAAAAAGTCTGCGTTGGTATTTTTATATCTCTTAGGGATAACCCACAACAACCCTATTTAACAGCATTGTACCCGTGCGGAGCCGGGGCGGGTCGCTAGTAATAGATAAGTTTAAAAAAATACGATTTAGATCAATAATTCAGATTTATTCGATTGACATTTCGCATGGAAATGTAGTATTTATGCAGAGTGCCAACGGAAATGTGCGACGATACTTCATACCGGTTCGACCTCAAACCATACCGAAAAATAAAACATAGTTTGCGGACAGAAAGACGGAAGGACAGACAGCGGCGGCTTACGGCCGAAACCAATAACCTATCTATCACATACTGAAGATAGAAAAACAAATGAAACAACAGAAAACATACATAATTTTTCTTGATTTTTCTGTTGTTTCATTTGTTTTTCTATCTCCAGTATGTGATAGATCGGTTATTGGGTTCGGCCGTTAGTACACAGTTAAAACTACTATTTGTATACAAAAATAGTAAAAAACACCAACCTGTTGAGGAGGGTATTGATGCATTTTTTGTTGGTGTTCATAGCTATGTCTGTAGCTTGGTGTAATTGGAGTATATCTATTTGCACCTGGGGGACCAGACCACACACCCATTTCACCAATACCTGAAAGTAAAATTATATCGGCATTAGCGCATCTTATCTTTCATTGAATGACTATTCAACATGAACAATGTTACAATAAGTAATGTTTTTCGATACATATATAAGACATTTATGTTGCACAAAAAACTTAGACCCTCAATATGCGAATCTCGGACTTGATGAATCAATTAACGAACTTGATGAAATTTCAGAATCAATCGTAAATATTTTTATTACTACATTTCGTTAGTTTTGAATTTGGTTATCCTACCGAGTTGCTATTGTCATTTCATTTTGTTTTCAAAGTGATGGCCCACAATGATTGATGATAACAATGCTTCACGATATAAGTTTGTTTAGCAATGGTAGGAGAAAACAGCTGTTATATTTGTCCACGACTTTGACAAATCAGTGGAACTTTCGAATTCAATAGTAAATATTTATTTATTATTTATTTTAATTATTTATATTAATTATTATTTATTTAAAAAAAAATTAAAAATGTACACATACAATAATTAAGAGACAACATTATAATTTTTGTACAAAGGA
The DNA here is from genome assembly GCA_905332915.2 of Hecatera dysodea. NCBI lineage: Eukaryota > Metazoa > Arthropoda > Insecta > Lepidoptera > Noctuidae > Hecatera > Hecatera dysodea. Next base: position 10,805,117 of record HG995292.1, read on the forward strand.
ACTGCTTATCTCAAACGAAATTTCTTCCAGCAGACCTGCGAAAGGATAAACGAAACATAGACAATATTGTTGTATTAACTATATTTTTTTGTTTGCTTTGAATTTGATCCAAGTAGATGCTTTATGGCCGAATGGCAGTGGCGTGCAGTGGTTTGAGTTAAGGTAGGCCAGAGAAAATGTCAAAAAAAAAACGCACCACATTATTCAGGGTTGAAATGTGTTTTTTTTTTTAATAGGCTATTTAACAAAAACAAAAAAAAAACTCATTTCATTAAAAATCAACCCTGAATAATGTGGTTATTTTTTTAAATTTATTTGGACATTTTCTCTGGCCTACCCTAACTCGAACCACTGCACGCCACTGCCGAATGGCCATGACTCTCTGGGACGCTACCAGGTGTTGTGCCGGCAATCGCTTTAGCGACAGCGCCCACACTGGGGCACTATGAATAGCTTGCAGAATATTTCCATAAATTGAGTGACATTTTGGGATACAAACAAACGCTAATAACTTTGCTGTTTATGAATATTATTTGTTGGGACTTAACATATATAATAATAAGACCAGTCCTGGATTTATAAATAGGCCGTATAGGCCGCGGCCTAGGGGCGGCAGCGTCCTAGGGGCGGCAGATTTCAGAGTTTTTTTATACTTTCCATAAATACCTATAGAAGAAACTCATTCCTATCGAAACTCATTCCTAGTGAGTGATAGATGAGAGCAGTGCGGCGGGCGGCGAGCGGACAGCAGTGGCTCAACGCGAACGTAACAAACCCCGCTTCCCGCCCGCACTCGGAACCGTCAACCAATGCCCGCGCCCGCACCAGTGTTTTGATGCAAGCACCGATCGCATACGCACGCTACACTCTCGCCGTCTTGTCTTTAAAAACCTACTTTACTTACCAAAACAAAATACGTAACGACTAGGTACTGAATAAAAAATCACAGTGATATCTACTCAATGTTATTTGTTGTTAAGCTTCAGTTTTTATTGACATAGGTAAGTGGTAGGTACACAAATGAAGACGGGGCCCCATAGGGTCAGTGCCTGCTAGGGTTGCGGAATTTGTTCGAAAGAGTCACCGCGGCCCTGGAACGCAAAGGGCACAAGAAGGAACACGGGTGGGTTTTAGTCAGTAAGAGTCTGACACTCTCTTCCGCTCCGCCCAGAGCGGGAGAAGTCATTTGATGAAAAAAAAGGTTCACAATAGTGTGCAATACTGTAATATACCTATTTAATCTTTTTTTTTTTTAAACGTTGCCCCACTCTAGGAATTTCTCCTGTGTCGTGGGTGCGTTTACAAACATACAATTTCACATGCACAAACAACCAGACCCGGAACAACTATCTGTAGGCCATACAAATATTTGTTCCGTGCGGGAATCGAACCCACGACACGTGGCGCAGCAGCCAATTGCTCAACCACTGCGCCAACCGTGTCGTATTTAATCATTAACACTCATTATATGAAATTGATAATTGGCCTTCTTTAACACGATACTTTTACATTGGTGGTTTATTGATGTGTTTCTACATTTTAATATTATTTTGAGTCCGACCGACGTTTCGGTTGCCTTTCAACCGACTTTCAAAATTTCAAAAAATGAGGAGGTTCTCAATTCGACTATATTTGTTTTGTGTGTTACATCTTTGTACCGGGTGTACCGATTTTGATGATTCTTTTTATATTCAAAAGCTGATGCTTGTTGTGTGGTCCCATTTAAATTTGATTGAGATCTGACGACTAGTATTTGAGTTATCCCTAATAATGCGTGGCTTAGTTTACATTGATGACGTTCTAATTCCCTCTTGTCGATGTAAAATGAAAAAATAAAATTGTGTACGATGGTTTGGAAGAGCATCTTAGTATTTCAGCATGGTACCTTTCTAGTTTGGTGAAGATCTGATGAAGAACAGAGATGATAGGAAACGGAACTCTTCAATAAATGATAGCAAATCTTTCGGGATTGCTGAAATCGCATGTTTGTTTATTGTTTACATCAATGTTATTGGCCTTCCGCATCTTTTGTAAAAAATCTTTTTACAAAAGATGCGGAAGTCGGTTTCAAAAACCGGAGAAAAAAAAAATCGGAGTTATTTTGTAGGTACTTTTTGGATTCTTTTTGTGTAGAAGTCTGTTGAATTTTTTTATAAAAAGTTTTTTTATATGATTCACAATTTCCGTTGTCGCGGTTGACTCTGCGAAAAAATAAAATAAAAATATGTAGAAATACTTATTATTTACTTTCGTTTACACTTTATGCAAACCGCAATGTTTGGCCAGCCAAGCTAAAGAAATATACAACGTGTAACAAACGTAAGACCTGAAACTAGTTTACTCAGAATCGTTTACTAAATCCATTTCCTTTTTATAGGTGTATATTTACACCGGAAAAACCATCTAGCTCTTCTCTACATAGAAGCAGAGATAATGAATACCATAAACTATGATGATATTATAGATGATTTTGCTATTAAAAAGTCCCGTAAAAATTGTATTCTTGTTTCTTTTTGACATCTTTCTTAATGACTAATTCATTCGTTTATTTAACTTTAAGTATCTGTAAGGCATTCTAAATGTAGTAAACTACAAATAGAAAAATATTATTTTAGAAAGGTGAACATGGGGCGGCGGGAAAAAGTGGCCTACACTCATAAAAAATATAAATCCGGCACTGAATAAGACCTTCTACAATGAGCCCTTTAAGTATTTGTACTAATTAAAAACAAATAGTGTATAACTTGGACCACATTTTTACAATAAAACATTCACAAACACAACAACTCAGTGTGCAAGAAAACATGATTATAGAAAAATGTGGTTTTATAGACGAGGAACTATCTTATTTAGGCGCGACACCTGATGGATTATTCGATGAAGGAATAGTGGAAGTGAAATGTCCCAGCTCATTATTCGGAATTAATCCTGATACCGCCATACAAGTAAAAAAACTAAAATGTTTTAAATTAAACAGCCAGTCTAATGTGGTGATAAACCAAAACCATGGGTATTACCAGGTACAGGGTCAGTTGCATATTACAAAAAAAAGATCTTTGTTTATTTTCTGTGTGGACCGGTCCTGATTTGAAAGTCGAGTCGGTTTGATTGAAAGTCGTAAGGGTTGTTAGAGATGACGTTTTTTGGCAAGAAAAAATGCTTCCTAGATTGACTCGGATTTACCAAATTTGCGTATTGCCCGAAATTATAGACCCTAGAAAGGCCTTTACGATAAATATTCATCTAACGTACCTATACTAACATAATTAAGCTGAAAAGTTTATTTGTTTGGTTAGATACACTAATCTCAGGAATAGTTGCTGTTTCGATTTGAGAAAGTCTTTTTTTGTTGGTAAGCTCATGTCCGGAACGGAATATCAATGAAAAATATTGCAAACACCGTTTCTTTTTTCTCACTTCGGATAATCAGGTAGTTAAAATTTAATAAAAAAATAATTTAAACCTGATTACTTACGACATAAACGCACACTAAAAGGCGTTAAATAAAACTTCAATGATGATTTATTGATAAATTGCCATAAAATACAAAAAATCATAAAATAATTACAAGACGAAGGCACAAAAATACTGTTTGAATTAAATGCTTTAAGTTTGGGTTTAAACTTACATAACATTTCGAATGTAATAGTGCTCTTAAATACTTGCATGTGTGAACATGAGTAAACATCTATAATACAGAAGTATTACATATTATATAAACATATAATACTAATTTTCAAAACGTGCAAACCTCTTTACGATCCAAATGGACAGGAATGGCGGATTTACAAACTTTTACATTTTAAATATTTCGAGTAAGAAAATAAAACGATGGCATTTTATCATTGTAAAGCTGTATTTACTAAGAAAAACGTACATTTAAAATAAGACGTCGCGGAGGGTTTATCACCGTGATATGCACCAAATCTGTCAAATAGCCTATTTAAATCATAAAAATGTATTAATTATAATATTATTTACCTGGTTGTTCGGGCATGGCGTACATAGGCTCTGGACCAGGATGATATCCTGGATATGCGTGTGAAGGATGCACATGATGTGGTGGATGAAGCGGGCCATGAGGCGGCTGAGGCAACCGAGGCCGCGGCGGGTAACTTCCGTAGTCATGGTAATCGGGCGCAGGAGGACCTGTACCTGGATTAGGCACTGGTTGAGCACTGCCAGCAGGAGGCCCTCCAAACGAAGCCAGTTTTTGAATTGATCCTTCTTGTGGTACAGTATTTTGACTATAAGGCTGCCTGTAACTGAAAGAGAACGGTTGGTAAAAGAACAGCCAGTCATTCCAATAAAATTAGTTGTGGTTTTCTTAGTCACCTATTATCAGGAGTATCTTTGTTATCTCCAGCTACTCCAGCCGACGCGCCACCAGCAAAGCTGTCTGATCCGCCAAGATCAGTAAGTCCTTCCAACATACCGCTTCCATCATCAAATAAATTATATGAGTCCATCACTCTATTAAGAGTGAATTATGGTTTCTTTACCTTCAAGAAGTATCCAATGAATATTGGGTACGTCCATTTTATCCTGGAAAAAATAAGGAATTTTAACTCGTTATTCGCGACTGTCAGAAGGGAAATGTCATCAGTGCTATGTGGATCTATTACTTTGGCACGCTGTGCACCCTTAACATCTTGACGGCTTTTAAGGAAAAAGGTGTTTTCTAGCGAAATTCATCAAAGATTCAACACCCTAGTTCTGAATTTTGGATGGATTTCGTCGATTTTTTAATTCCAATATTGAACTGTACGAATAGGACTCATCCCTTCCATCTCCAAGTATACACATTTCCTAGCTAGGTAGCAGACCGACCTTAAACGCATCTCATCCCTCTAAGTCACAGAAGGTAAGACGCACTAATTGAATACCAGAGACTGTATTCTCTGTGAAATGCGTGTCGAGAGGAATCGATTGGCTCATCGATTCTTCTTTGTGTTTCTCATGTCCTACATCTCGTTACTTGGAAAACGTGAGAAACGTTTTTTCAGTGATACAGATTCAAACACATCAATAGTAAAAATCCCTTACACAGTTTTGCACACAATACAACAATACAAGCCGATATAAAAAAAGATAGAGAAGACGAAATGGGGGTTTGAAAATTTAAAATGTGTAAATAGGTCGAAATGACTGCCATATGAAAGGGCAACAAATGTAAAGTGCAAACTTCAATATATATTTTTTTAATTTCTTTACAGTTCGAGATCGAATAAAAATATCTGTAAAATTACCATCCCGCTACTTCGCTTAGAACATTCACAGCATAAGTACTTAATATAAAAAGCATATAGTCTATTGATAAAATGAAATAATGTAGGTACCTTTCAAATAGTGAAAGGACTTTTCATATATGTGCAGTGATTCCGGAGGCAACTCCCCACACGCATATAAAAAAAACATTCTCAATCTCTCTTTATAACATTTAAATAAATAGTATCAATTACATCCAATAACCACATAAATTTAGCTTGCATGCAAAGATATCTTCCAATTTTCAGTTCTTCCGTCTTCCTGGCGACGTTTCTGGCTTGTATAACCAAGGGGAAAAGCTATACGCTTATGACATTAAAATTCACATATAGCAGTACAACTTCTCCCGTTCAGTTATACAGCAATCTTCAATAGGATAGCGATTTTTCACTCTTAGATCTAAACATTGAAATATTTTTATTGAGACTTTTAGTGATGACAAAAAAAAATAATTTAGACATAAAAAAGGGCAAGTATTAACCTCAGTAACGGTCGACGGTAGTTATAGAATAGAATGCATTTATTTGTCAGAATATTGTACAAAGTTCTTATGTGCATTATAGACCAGGGTAGAAGCCTTTAAAAATAATAAAAAGTGAAATAAAATAATAGTAGGATAAAACCCATTAGAAAAGGAGGAGAATATTATAAAAATGAAAGGAAAAATAATTTACGGGCGATCTGAGGTCGGGAAGGGGGGGGGGGGGTGAGGTTTTAAGGGTAAAAAACGGTTTATCTCGATTTCCGGCAAAACTAAAAGTCCTATGGAAAAAAGTCAAATGGCAAAGTTGTAGGTAATAAAAAGATCTAAAACTTTTGTATTTACACTTTTTTCACATAACCTCAAAATTTAGGAGAAAAATTCAAAAAACCAAGTTTTTGGTTTTTTATTTTTATCTTTTACAAAATTATTTTTTTTGTCACGAAATTTGGTGAAAACTTACCTTTTTATGTCCCAAATACGCTGTAATTTATTTGATTAGAAATATTTATTTTTTCGCCTTATTTTGAATTAATATCGAAAAAGCACCCTAATTTTCAATCAAAATTTCACCCGTCAAAATATCAGCTTTTTTCAAAAAGTTGGTATGCTTTCTGTTCGTCGAAATCTCTACTTTCCGATGGTGAAAAAAAATATATATGTTACTTTAGTAAATCTTCTCAGAAAATGCAAAAAATCGAAAAAACTCGAATCGATTTTTTTTTAATTATTATATACAATTTTGGTCTATTTATTAAAATTTACACTTTAATTACTCGAAAAACGTAAGATTACATGTCACGTTGATAAAAAAAACTGCAAGTCAAAATATACTACTATAATTAACCAAGAAATAAGTTAATAAAATTAATATTTAATAAGACTGAATAAGACATCTACAATGTTTAGAGAAAGTTGTAGAATCTTCTTTAAATTATATGCGTAGATGCCTATTTATAACTATTTTAAGATAGCTTATATACCTGAGTGACCTACGAAAAATTTTAGCCCATCAAAAGGTATTTCATAGAAAAGTGGGGTAAAAGATAAAAATAAAAAACCAAAAACTTGGTTTTTTGAATTTTTCTCCTAAATTTTGAGGTTATGTGAAAAAAGTGTAAATACAAAAGTTTTAGATCTTTTTATTACCTACAACTTTGCCATTTGACTTTTTTCCATAGGACTTTTAGTTTTGCCGGAAATCGAGATAAACCGTTTTTTACCCTTAAAACCTCACCCCCCCCCCTTCCCGACCTCAGATCGCCCGTAAATTATTTTTCCTTTCATTTTTATAATATTCTCCTCCTTTTCTAATGGGTTTTATCCTACTATTATTTTTTTTGGTTTTAAAAATTATCGACCCTGGACTATTATGCATTACGATCAAAACATTCTACCGTTACCGGCGTACAAATATGGTTTGTGAAATTATGGGTCATTATTACATTAAAATAATAATCATTAGAATAAGAATTACAAATGATTTATAAAATGAATAATAGTGGTAGATAATGACTTATCAGTTTATCACTTTTAATAATCCTTTTTTTTGTAATACAAACTTGTTTAAGAAATCTGTATAGAATCTACACTCCAAATCATTTATTAGGTTCGTCTGGATGGATGGATATATTTTTTATGCACTATTTAAAATAACATAAAGCTAAAACACAACTATGGAAATCACAATGACAATTATTCATAACTTATTATTTTAGGAGAATTTATATTTTTGCGATTTCATCGCTTTGTTATTTGACCACAACAAAGCGATGAAATCGCAAAAATATAAAACGCGAGAAAATAATAATAATATAAAAATATGATTATCAAAATCATATTTTTATATTATTATTATTTTCTCGCGTTATTTAAAAAAAAAAATTAATTGTCTCCGTCAAGATAATGTGAAACTGATAATTAGTCCTGAATAATCATGCGAGCATAGGGATGTCCACAAAGGACTCTTCCCGAATGTCACGTGCCGCTGCTGGTTGAACAAAGTCGTTGCCCGGCCACGCAGCTAATGCCCGAGCCCATAGGTGCAGGTCGGCAAAGCTGCCTGCACTTTTTCCCTCGCTTAAAGAACTGTCCCGGGATTGGTCAATCCTCGCCATGCAAACTGTCGAGGCACTAGCGACAGTAACTACTATTCGTATTGTACCAAAAATTTTCATAAAATATTATGAATTGTGAAGTAAAGGCATTTTCTTAACCGCCTAAGATCGAAGAAGAGGAGGTTCTCAAGTCGATGAAAATAAAACTGTATCATTGGATTTAGAAAAATCAATATTCAAAAATCATAATTTTGGAAAAAATAAAGACACGTATTATCATACCATTTGATAGCGTTGCTTATATATATTCCGGAATCTGATCTTTATGATCAGATTCCGGAAAGTGGTAATAACACATAGCAAACTATAGGAAACGCTAGTTTTTAACAAAATACGTTTTGTTAAAAATATTATAATTACACAAATTAAAAAATAGTAATCTTAATTAATTAAAAGTGAATGTTAAGGGAAGTATATCTACTTGCCTTAACATTAACTAATAACTGATAATTTCTTCCAAAAATTTAATGATGCAGTTTTAGTTCTCATCAAAATCTGGCCCAACACTCTCGAGTCTTTTTCTCTATTCCAGTATGTATGGCCGTCCACGCCACTTGACAAATTCACCCTGAATATATTACGAGCTTTTGCCTGGTTTCGTACGCGCACCTCCCATTTTTTCAGTAAATCCTCTTAGTGCTACATTCACTAAGAGTTCTACAAGCCTAATTTCAGCTTTCTCCGACCATTTGTTTCGACTGTGCGTTGTGTTTCAGTCACTCAGTAACGAATAAGTTTCATAATGTATATTTCGATTTTTGGTATTTCATTTGGTTATTTTTTTATTTCGTGCAATGTTCAAACAAAGTTATCATGACTGCTGCCATCATGTGGTTGTCACGAAACGTCAAGACGAACCAATTCAATTATTTGGAGAATAAAACAACTTAGTATTGTTTACCATATTCAGACCGTCTTTATCCGAGTCGTTTGGCCATATATTTTATCTATCTGTCATGCTCAAAGTTATTGGGCTTACCGAGAAACAATAATAATCTTCCTGACTAAATTTTAGCCATGTTGGCTAATCACAGCGGAGACTAGCATTCGACGCGGATGACACAGTAGTGCACAAGTGCGTGCGCAAATATAGGACCGGAGAACTCAGATAATAACGGTCGTACTATGGTAAGACATTTTTTGTATGAGTCTTCATAATTATGAGTGTGATGGTTTAATGGGTTCTGCACACGAGGTCAATCTGCGAATTAGTTCTGACTGACGCATACACGAAGTCAGTGAGAAAAGAACTAACTTTAAATGTATTCATTAGTGTTTGTGTACTGTCCGCACTGGGTCACGACACCAGTGAAGATACACCGATCGAAAAGTTTATTTTTAATGTCCGTGTTTAATAACAATAAAGTATATATGTATATTTATGTGTGAACTGAACTGACTCGCAAATTAGCAACATGTACATGTCTCATTAGTTTCACAGTCGCTTTTTTCATATATTTACATATTATTTCAATTAAAAATTTATATACATTATATAACTTCCAGCCAAACTAGCTTTATCAGTTGTTTAATTGTCAACCTAATGTTCTCATTGCACGACGCCGTTTAAACAGCACCCTAATTGTAAGTGGCATCCCTACAATAAATTGAAGAACTAGTCAAATGACTTGGTAAAGTTTTCAACTAGCAATAATCGCACCTCGGATTAACCTCATTGGTTACGATATTAAAAAAAGGCAAATGACTTGATTAGGGGAATCCGTCAATTTAACGGCTGATGCGTTCAGTGCAGTAGCACTGAACTAGATATCTCTCATCATCAAAGAGTGATTATCAATAGCTGGAAAAGGTAGATTGATTTGGGGTCAATAACCTGAAACATAGATATTAATATAGACACTCCAAGATTCCAGCATCGGATTTTTTTTCCCGGAATTTCATAATTGTTAAGAACATGTAGAATGTGTAGGATGACGACATAGCAGCAATTGCTATTGCCCGCAGCTTTGCCCGCGTGCGTATCGAAAAAGTAGTTAGTTATTGCCGCGGAAAGTTGAATTTTTCGGGATAAAATGTAATCTATGTTTGTAATTGTGTTTTAAATAATAAAGATGATGATTTTGATTAAAACTGATTTTGTTTATTTATAGGAATAGGATTATTGAATGCTTAATTTAAACTTAAAAAAAAAAGAGAAATTAAATATTATATAGGTATATAATTTAGAATGTTTTATTAGCTTCCTATAAATTTCATTTAGTGGTTCAAAAATACTAAGTAAGTAGGTACTGAAATGAAATCCTGGGAAAAAGGCTTATCCATATTATGATTTCTATGATAGTTCCCGATAGAGCTGAGAAGTATGTAAAATCAATCTACCTATTCCAGCCACTGGTGATTAAATATATTTACATAAACCTCAATCAATTAGATTTTTCAGATTATATGCTTTGCAAACTTAAGATGGGACAGATTGGCATCTTTAATTATCAATCTTCATATTGTGTGAAAACCCCATCAGGTATGGATAAAAATATAAATATGAAGTACAATATGAATTTGAAGCATTCTTCTGGATTCATTGGTAAGGTGTTTCATTTGGCAACTCTTACCACTAGCCAACTTGAAAAAAATCAAATCAGATTTTGGCTCCAACTGCCACTAGAACAAGAAAAAGTTGTTTAAAAATTCCAGACAATTGCTTCAGGAGTTTCTATAATATCCAGCTTTAATAGACATATGTAGCTGTACCTTATGGGTGCCTTTTTTGCTATTATAATGAATTAGCTGTAAATCAAATAAATTTTCCATTCATTTAAAAACTACAAAATGAGCTGAAAATGAAATAAAAACTTTTTCCAAATAATTTACAATGTTTATGCTGTTCACTTATGCTACTCTTCTCCTTATAAAATATTGATTATTGCTTCATGTAAAAAAATGTTTTAAATAACCACAAAAGTATTTAGTTTCCTGGGATTGCTTTTTTTTAAACTGCACTGAAACATTGTTTTTTAATTTGAACTGTAAATCATGTCAAAAAATTGGCCACAGATTAAGTTTAAGACTTGTGAACTTCACATCATCTCAGAATCAATAAATGCTGTGTTAACCCATTCTATGTATCAAATATCTTCTTACAATTTTTATCTTGAATTTTCCAATTATTTGATAGTTATTCTAATATTCGGGACAAAAGGAAAATCTAACGTATTAAAAATGACAAAAAACCTTAGCCTGCACCCTCAAGATAAATGGTGTAAGCAATCCAGTTTTGTTATGTAAAACTAAACTTTAATTAAATCTTTATACATATAAATTTATAGGTATAAATTTTAATACAAAGATTTAATTAAAGTTTTACTAGTATATCTAGCTGATGTCATGTCCAAATATATGTGTCACAATAGCAATGAACATCAGCTGTGAAAGTCAATACATTCTTCGGTTTATAGTAAGAATAATGATACTCATCCGTCCTAAACAGGTAATTTTTTTTTGTTTATATGTAAGGGATAACCCCTGGAACTACTAATCTGATTACTAATATTATTTTATTGATAGAGAGTTACCGACTAAAAATGTTTACTAGTATAATGACATTCACGTTAACATGTTGCAGGCAGTAATAGTAAGGCTAACCCAGCCGCTTCCAAAATTCGAGCTTGGATGTGGAATTGCGGGCACTATACCAATCAGTAAAAATATATAAATAAATACGGACACATTCAATGCTGACAGATTGCATCAAATATTTCTGTTCAATTTACTATGTCAAGTTTCACAGAATCAGAGTGATGAGAACGTTGATTGGAAAGTAAAAAGCCAGCCAAACCATATAAACTGTGTGCCTCATACAAATGAGAGTTAAAACAATATGTGCAACGTAACTTATTTATGTACATTAATAGGTAGGTATCGAATACATGCCAAAAAAATGCGGAATATGCGCGACGATACTGTTATACCAAGTATCTAGGTATGTATATAATAAGTGAGAAAAATAGCTTGACAAAAAGGTGATAGTCATATATGTTTAGCATTTTAAAACGAAGAATGAAATGAAACATCTAAATTACTACCATTTTAAATAATGCAGACAAAACTTACCTACTATAAACGCCACACAACAAGTTGTTCACAAAATGGATACCATACTCCAAAAATCTAGGTCCATATAATGATCAATGAACGACAGTCACGGTCTTATGAATGTTATAACGGCCGCGACGATTATTTACCGTATATCTTCCGAATAGCTGAGATTAAATGCCCAAATAAGCATAATATCTCACATCACTAACAAATACGAGAAACGCCACTTAGACACCGTCCATTTTGTTTCCAAAATGAGTTTTTTTTACATGTGCGCTTTCGATAAATGTTGCTATATCAATCAGGAGGTACTATTGTCTGTCAAACTATTCTGGCAGTTTTATCAATTCATCATTTTATTATGGATACTTGGCAACAAAATATCAATGTTTTAGACTAACGTACTTACTTATTTTATTACTAAAATTCTCAAAAAAAGGCGTGTGATACAATATTTATGATTGATGGCATATGACGGTACCTACGGCTCAATCCAAACGGAAATATTGCCGGTTTTGGACTGTGATGCGAAATACTCTGGATTAAGGATAATGGTTTTTGAAATAGTAATTCGGGGCCTCGGACATTTGGAAAGTTCTTGCAGAGGCTCTGTGTTGTGTTACAGCTATTGAGATACTTTTATAGGTCAATGGTAACAGCAAAGAAATATGATCCAGGATCGCATTTTGACTTCGCAAAGTTGACATTTCACATAAATGTAAATATACGATTATAAAATATGTAAATATACGATTTCAAATAATAAAAAAAAAACTTATGATGTGTAAAATTCTGATTCTCATTTTAATTATCCAAAGAAATAGAGCAAGTTTTTTGATGATCCATTAGATTATACTTAAATACACAATTTCCATGGATATCTATTGGACTAAGATCCCAGAGTTGCCAAACCTTACTTATTTTTTCACTAACAAAATGTATGGGCCTGAGCATAAGCCTATGTAACTGCTGCTAGCTTGGGCCGACGATGGCTGATTTCCAGGTATTGGGTGATAAAACAAAATAACTTTTTTAAGCCTGGGTACGGTTCTTTACCTACTTATGTTTTACAAGGTCATTCTTTAGGAGATGATTATTTAGTCTAACAGCTGGTCGCCCGCGCCGCGCCTCGAGTGAGATTCTATTATCAAGATTGAAATTAGGGCATAGATTACTAACTTTGTGCAAATAACTAAAGCCTAAAGCCTGCCGGAATTTAGGAGGACGCAAAACTACCACCTTGATGGTGCGTTTACTGATTGCGCGATTTGTATCGTTAGCGCACGCTTTCACGCGCATCGAGCCAATCCTTCCTCAGTAAGTTTTGAATTTAGTTAACATCTATCTAACGCGGAAGCCAGTAGGAGGTGGCGCGGGCGCTGCGCGATTGCTATGCGAGTCGATAAAAAAACTCAAGTTTCTGAGAAGCAAGCGACAAGTACGAAACGCGCGCGAATTTTCGCCCCGATAATAATCACGCATATGTGAATGCCAGTGAATGCACCCTGATTACTGAAATACAGGTAATAACGATCTGACTTCTAAGAAACAGGTTAACCCTAGTTTAGAAGTCAGGGTCTTTTTGCTCCGGCCCACATAGCCATGCTCCTAAAAATGTAAAAATTGAGTATTTGTTGGAAAAATAAAGATTTTATTATTATTATTATTCCCTTTATTCATTTTACTTACTCACTAATTTACATTTTTAAATATATCTTAAAAAAAAAAAAAAAACATTTAAAAATATAAAAAAGTAGTGGTCCGCCGGTATCGGGAGCAGGGTCCAAGCTACCGGTGGTTAGGGCTCCAGAGAAAGGAACCTCCTCACAATACGAGCCGTATCGAGGAGTACTGCCTTCTGTATCAGGCCCTTTAACCAACCGTGTAACGCCAGCTTCGACAGATGGTCGTCGAAGCTTTTGGCCATTAGGCCATTGGCCGTAACAACAATCGGCACAATGATAGCCGAGTCCACATTCCACATATCGACAACCTCGTGTGCTAAGTCGAGATACTTGATCTGTTTCTCTTTCTCAGCTTTCACGAGGTTCTCGTCATGTGGGATGGTAACATCGATAATCATTGTGCGGCGCGCTAATCGGTCTATCACCACTATATCCGGCTTACTGGCAACAATAGTCCTATCAGTGATGATAGACCGATCCCAGTACAACGTAACATGGCCATTCTCGAGAACTGGGTCGGGCACATACTTGTAATACGGTACCTCAGAATCCACAAGTTTGTATTTCAAAGCAAGTTGCTGATGGATAATCCTGGCTACTTGGTTGTGTCTGTGCAAGTACTAAGCCGTTAGCCAGACGAGAACAGCCAGAGATAATATGTCTGATGGACTCACCCGGACGGTGGCATGCCCGACACACGTCAACCGTCCCGTCCTTCATAATATGCCTCCGGTAGTTGTTCGTTAGGATAACTTCGTCCATAATTGCACATACAAAACCTTCAGTTTCTCCGAAAAGATCACCGAAACGTAGCCAGGCCACGGACGCTGAGAAATCTACATCGGACCCATAGAGAGCCCGATAGAAGCGCCCGTGGAGCTCCTTGCCTTTCCATACCTCCTTGCGGTCATCTGTAGTATGTATCACAGGTTTGCACCAGTTCTCGTTAGCCATGGACAACGGGGTGAGTCCTTTGTCAACTGCGACCACATCTCGGTGCATACCCACATCAACTTTGAGAAAATATTCTCTGAGACTGCACATCTCGCGGTTGTGGAGAGTCTTAGCATTTAAAAAGCCTCGACCTCCACACTTCCGCGGGATGTACAGTCTCATCACCGACGATCGTGGGTGATGCATCCGATTTGCGGTCAGCAGTGTACGGACTCTCCTATCCAGGGCGTCGAGTTCGGTTTGAGTCCATTTGAGTATGCCGAAAGAGTACATTAGTACCGGCATGACCCAACCGTTGAAGGCGCGCACCTTATTTCCGCCCGACAAAAGGCTGTTTAAAACCTTTTTCAGGCGTCCAAAGAAGCGCTCCTTCAACGATTGCTTCATGTCGGCAACATTAATGCTTAACGCTTCCGACATACCCAAATACTTGTAGGTTTCGGTCGAGCTGAGGGATCTAACCTGTATGGAATCTGAGAGTTGAACTCCCTCAGATTCCATAATCTCCCCTTTCTTTACATGCCTGACTGCACATTTGTCTACACCAAATTCCATCCTGATGGCACTACTGAAGGTTTCAGTTACCTTCAGTAACTCCATCAGTCGTAATTTGTTGTGGGCAAAGAGTTTCAGATCATGTAAAGAAGGTGAGATATGGCCTGACCACCTCTTCTCAACCGATAGCCTAGGCCTGAATCCTCCAGCAGTGTACTTAGAGGATTCAGAGCTAAGCAAAACCAAAGTGGACTCAAACTGTCGCCCTGAAATATTCCCCGTTTAATCCATTCAGGTTCATCATTCCCTTGAATCGGTCGACATCTTGGATAGCAAAGGACCGTTTTCCATTGCCTCATACATGACTCAAGGAAGGTGCGCAGAGTTGCATCTATTTTGTACAACTCCAACACCTTCATGAGCCATGTATGTGGCACAGAATCGTACGCCTTCTTGTAATCTATCCAACATGTCGACAGATCCTTGCGGGTGCGACGAACCTGTTGGCTTATGGCCATGTCTATGAGGAGTAGCTCCTTAGTTCCGCGGGACCCCTTCCTACATCCATTCTGAGAGGAGGACATAATGGAGTTAGTCTCAATGTGTTCATTAATTTTCACTCTCAGGATGGATGTAAGAAGTTTATAGACCGTCGATAAACAAGTAATCGGTCTATAATTTCCGCGTTGTTTCAATTGGGTTCCGCGGGACTACCTGTCTTATGGAGCAGGTGGGTAACGCCAGTTGTTAGAAACTGTGGTAGCGACCCAGACTCTAAAGATGACTGGAATTGAGATGCCAGGACCGCGTGTGCGCTGCTATACCACTTAAGCCAAAAGTTGTGCAGTCCGTCCGGTCCCGGAGATTTCCAGTTCGGTAACGGACGGACTGCTGTGGCTACATCTGTTGGTGTTATACTGATTTTTTCCATTTGTGGTATAGCTTCACACACGCGCTCGACACCACGCATCCAGTCACCTTCGGTATGACGGACGGGCACCGACCAGATGCTTCGCCAGAATGTACTCGTGACGATATCATCCGGGCGGCATACGTCCATCACACTTTGTTCAGGTCGCTCCCAAGCTCTATATACCCACCTCTCATCGCTCTGGAACATGCGATTCTGCGAATACCGGTCAACCCGCCTCTTATACCGCCGAATACGGTTTGCCCATGCGCAAACTTTCTGCTTCAGGAAGTCGATGCGCTCTGTGACACGGGACATGTATTCTTGAGGGCTGATTTCAGTCCCCGAGAATGCCCGCCTCACAAAGCGCATCACACGTGGTCGTGTATTGCCCTCCCTGAAGCAGTATAGTTTGCCGATGAGTACCCTGGCCTCATCAATACGCCGCTCGATCCTGCACTGCCAAGCTGGTGCAGCAGTCTTTGGTCGCGTAGCTTCGTCACTATTTGTAAACTTGACGTTTGCTACACGACATGCCGCAACAGCCCCGCAATACAGGATTGAGTGCGTATCAACGAGGTTCTCGCTGCTTTCAAAAATGTTCTGAAGCAGCGAGTCCAAGGCACACACCAGCGCCCTATTCCTTTTGTGCATAGGCAAACGTGGTAGTCGGGGCCTAAGTTCGGTCGGGGTGGATCTGTATTCGCGAAGCGCATCCTCCAGCGCGCTCCTCAGTCGATCGTTGCATTGGCTACTTACCGTGACAATCCTATCATCCAATTCGTCACAAACATTAATGGTCCGCGATGTGATTGCGCCACTAGATGGCACCGGTACCACGGTCTGTGTCGAAGTCGAAATGATAGGATTGTCCAGTACCTCAGAGCGCAGCCTATCAAGTGCGGCATCGTCCAACCTATGATTACGTTGAATGACCCGCACCTGATCCGACAATCATTGGGCCGAGACGTCGACAGTTGGTTCCAGGTCCTGAAACAGAGACAGCATCCTAGCACGGTACGCAGTGAGGTTAGTTCCCCCCTCTGTAGACCCGTAATATGCGCGCATGACGTTCTCATTTATAGACTGAGTCCATCTCATGCGCTGCACACAACCACCGGCAGCGGGGACCTGGCTCGGGGCCGGTTGGCCCCTAGGTCCCAAGCTTCTCGGTGGCCGGCCTCTCCCCTGCCAACGTACAGGTGTTGGCGACGTCGGCGGGGAGAAATACTCGTCGCTCGAGCTCGACGCGACTGCAGCCGCCGGTGACACTGGAGATCCGTTGTCCGGCGGCGGCGAGGCGGAGCTGAGCGACGGGTCCGGGGATGGTGGGCGTGCGCGTCGCGATGCTGCTCTCGTAATCATTCCATTATTTGTATAAAATCCATCGTAATTTAATTTTCATTTTATTACCATAGGTGACATCTGTCATCTGTCCGGGTCGCATTATGTTTTTCTATTTTCTTCATGTTTTTGCCGTATAGGAGTTTTTAATATATTTGCTATTGCTTGTTATTTGGGTAAATGGAGACTATTGCGCTTATTACAGGATGGCAAATAGCTTTATATATATTTTATTTAAATGACGTGGATGAAGGATACGTTGACATGACTTAGAGAGTTGCCAGCTTAACAGCTTATTATTTTTATTATTAATAAATAAATCACAAAAATAAATTATAAAATAGCCATCATGGCCTAAGCTAGCAGATAAGCGAAGTAGGTACGTACCTACTAACACTACTCTATCACAGTATTACAATATTTCCTAATAAGTATAAATATTGTAATTTAAATACTAATCTATATATTGTAATACTGTGACTCTATCCCACATAGGTATTTTGTTAGTGAGAAAATAAGTAAGGTCTGGGGACTTTAGGATCTTAGTCTATATGGTACATATGATTTATGTAATTCCACATTGCCACAAGAAGTTGCAGACGGACACGTTTGTGACTTTGTAAACGGGTAATAACTTACTAATTAATAGTAATAAAAAGTTTCGCATTTTTACCGTTACCTCATAACTTTGTACTAGGTGTAGGTACCGATTTTGATGATTCATTTTATATTGTAAAGCCGGTGCTTGTCGTGTAGTCCCATTTTTTTTATTGAGATCTGACGACTAGTAAGTATTTGAGTTATCCCTTACTAGCTTCTGTCCGCGACTTCATCCCCGTGGAATCCCCGATTTTAAAACATTCTTTATCGCTGCTCCGCTCCTATTGGCTTAAGCGTGATGATATATAGCCTAAAGCCTTCCTCGATAAATGGTCTATTCAACCCAAAAAGAATTTTTCAATTCGAACCAGTAGTTCCTGAGATTAGCGCGTTCAAACAAACAAACAAACAAACTCTTCAGCTTTATAATATTAAGTATAGATAATGCGTGGCTTCGTCTACATTGGTGCTTGCGTACTGCTGCGTTATTATTCCCTCTTGTTGATGTGAAATGAAAAAATAAATTTGTGTACGAAGGTTCTTAATATTTCAACGTGGTCCCTTTCTAGTTTGGTGAAGATCTGATGAAGAGCAGAGATAGGAAACTGAACTCTTCAATAAATGATAGCAAATCTGTCGGGATAGCTGAAATCGCATGTTTGTTTATTATTTACACTAATTTATACCACACGTATGCTGTGATGGGTATGTTTAGCTGGGAGTGAACCACTAAAAAGTGAAAATAAAAATATAAAAAAATACAACTGACTTGAAAAAATACCTAAAAGTTTTGTACTTTTAGGTATTTTTTATAATTTTTTATAACTTTAAATTTTGGAAGTCGGTGTTCAAAAAACGAAAAAGCAACCAAAAACACCAAGTCTTTTTAAAATAGGTTAGGTACCTATTTTAAAACCGGCACAAAACCGACAATTTTACGATCTACAAACTTTGTCTGAACTATTTTTCGATAGCTGTCGTTGTTTCAGAGATATTCGCAAAAAACGCAAATTTGTGACCTTTGACCTCGAATAAAAAACAACGCACAAGTGGGATCGATGGGGACTTTTGACATATCATTTGTAATGACGTATTCAAGGCCTGGACAAAAATCCAGCTTGTTGGGAATTAATGCAAACTGGAATGTCTATTTTGACTGGAGTAATAGTTCTATAGCACTTCAATCAATCAATTAATTTATTTGCAATGACTCTAGGTTCCTAAAATCGGTATTTTCCTACAATTTAATCTGGCTATACTGACCATACTGACAGACAGTGTGCGCTAGGGATGTGATAAGTGTACCTGCAAGAAGTTCCGACATTTGTATATTTTAAATCGGGTTACTTTCTCAACAAAAAAAAAAACATAAATTTACAACAGCATATTTGCATATAGTAAAACCGCACATAATCAATTTTTTTATTTGGAGCACTGAGGTATTTTTCATCAATAACCTGTGATGAATAAAAGACTCACTGGGCTTCTGAAACAATTTATGATTTTTTCCAGTTTCTTTTTAACAGCGTTTATGATTAATTAATAAGAACTGGTTTAAGTGATTATTTTCACATTCTTTAACAAAGTAACCATATGGTATGATAATAACAATTGAAACCGGTAACCGGCAATGTATTTCAACATCCATTTATCGATATATTTAGACAAGCGGACACACGCCTAGTGAGTGAGTGCGCTTCGTACCTACTGGATATTGTGATTACGGTTTAACTTTACATTTTGTATCTACTTAATACCTTTGAAGCAAACGTTTAAACAAAGCATTACAAATGATGAAATTAGTCGACCCCGTTGTCCGAAGTTTTAAAGTGGCGAAAGTGTTTCGAGAAAACACAGACAAAATAAACAGTATAGACTTTTCTCCTAGTGGAGAAACGTTGATATCTTGCAGTGAAGATGATCAAATCGTCATTTATGATTGTGAAAAAGGCACACAGGTGATCACAGTGAACAGTAAAAAATATGGTGTCGATCTTATCCATTTCACACATGCCAAGAACACTGCTATCCACAGTTCAACAAAAGTTGATGATACCATAAGATATTTGTCACTTCATGACAACAAATACATAAGATATTTTCCTGGACATACGAAAAAAGTTGTGACCCTTTGTTTGTCGCCAGTTGAAGACACATTTCTATCTGGATCTTTAGACAAAACATTGCGTTTATGGGACTTGCGTTCACCCAATTGTCAAGGTTTAATGCACTTGTCAGGAAGACCAGTAGCAGCTTATGATCCTGAAGGTCTCATATTTGCAGCCGGGGTGAACTCAGAAAGTATCAAACTGTATGATTTAAGGTCATTTGACAAAGGCCCCTTTGTCACATTCAAGTTGAACCAAGAAAAAGAATGTGACTGGACTGGATTGAAATTTTCCCGCGATGGCAAAACAATGTTGATTAGTACAAATGGATCCATTATTAGATTAGTAGATGCTTACCATGGGACCCCTCTGCAGACATTTACTGGTCATCTTAATAATAAAGGCATACCTATAGAAGCGTCATTTAGTCCTGACTCACAATATATCTTTAGTGGCTCGACAGATGGAAGAGTACATGTCTGGAATGCTGATACTGGTTACAAAGTGTGTGTCTTGAATGGTGATCATCCTGCTCCAATACAATGTGTACAGTTCAACCCTAAGTTAATGATGTTAGCTTCTGCTTGCACTAACATGGCATTTTGGCTACCTACATTAGATGATGTTTAATACACATTATGTTTCCGAGCATAATCAATTTTAATATAAAGCAGTGTCATCTTCAGTGATAAAGAACTTTCAAAGTGAATTTTGTGATTCATATGACTCAATTGTACACTGACAAAAACCATGAAAAACTAAAGTTTGATGGAACATAATGATTCTTTATAAGAAGCATATTAATTAATAGGCATAGATAGGCATGTATATGTATAGAAACTCACTTATTTAAAACAATTTGATTGGTTTAAGCCAGTTTTAAGAAATGCTTACTTGTTAGTAAGGTTCATCAGCATATGAATCAATATCAATGGCCATGAAATGAATACATGTTAATACCTATAAATGATTGTAATAATGAAAACAATAAATTTTAGAAATTTTGTCATATATTTATTAGTAAGCAGTATTTATATAGGTATATAACACACTCACAATCCCTTGCCATCTAACAAGAGTTCAATTACATTATGACTTCTGTAGAGCAGATATTGAAAACATTGAAACCTGTGATTTATCAATCTTCAAATTTAAAGGGATTTTGAGTGAATTATGAACACCCTTTAACTCAATATGAATAATTAATTTGTTTTATTTTTTGTGTTTATGTATTCTAACTTGGATCTTTTAATAATAGTATTTGTGACTAAACACATATTCAAGTTTTTCATAAATTGATAATAAGTAGGTACCAAACTATGTAGTAAAAAATTTATAGCTTTACTATAAGTACCTAATACATCAATCAGTAGATTATGGATTATAATTATGTGTATTTGAACCCTATAGCAGTAGGTATATGCATTTAAATAGGTAGTTTTCATTCCAAATAAATATTTGTCTAAAATGTAAGGTACAATCGAAATCCACATAGGTAATTTGTCTTCCAAATGTGGCTCTAAAGTACATACCACTAAGATTGAATGTCTTGCTATCATGTTAACAAAAACATTCATGTTAATTTTTTAATGTATAATCATTTCGAATAATTGAAACCAGTTAAACACTATTAAAAAGTGATTTTATGATACCTAATAATGACTTTCTTTTAAAAATCTAGTTGAATGTGAATCTTGGTAAGAAGCTTGTGGCTAAATAATAACAGCTGGATTTGTGGACTGTGTATGGAGTGATATGAAAGAAAAGGGAGTCAGTGATGGCATTACAATTGACAGGACATAATGAAGGGAACCTGATGTGCCAACCCCAAGTTTTTTTTGGCATCAATTTTTCTTGAACGAAAACTTACGTATCCCAATATTTTATTTAACAATTTATACTTGTGTTGCGTTGTGTTATGTATTTGTGAACGGCTTCCTAGTAACAGCTAGTCACACATATACTTGTCAATTTTAGGTGTCTGCTGAAAATTAGGCGGCATTGGGCTATAGGGAACGTGCAGAAACTATAGGTGGCAGCACAGGCGCGTCAATGTCAAGTATATTTGACTTATAAGTTTCAAATTTGCAACGCTAGATGGCACAATCTACTTCGTGCACGTTCCCATAAACGGAGGGTGCTGAAAGTATAGGTGGCAGCACAGAACAAATATATACAACGTAAGAGTTTCAGATTTGCAACACTAGATGGCATAGTCTATACCGTGCTACTTGGTACTGTACTTACTCAATTTTTGAATACTTTGATCTGGCCATACCTGGCAACACTGGGCGATTGACGTTTCAAACTGTGGTTCTAACATTGAGATAGGAAAAACATGGAGATGCCGCATTATTCTATACATACATTTAATTTTGCTTATACAAATATCTATTAAATCGATACAGAAATAAGAAACTACACTTTGTCTCTTTTTAACCAATGAGTTAACACATTTGAAGAAAGAGACGTCATGCTATTTGTTTTATCTCTTCCTGACAACATTTTCACATATCCGTCAATGTACGTACCTCGCGTGCCATCCGCCATCTTTTGGACCCGTGGTTTTGAAGTACGTCAGCTGTCAAGTGAACAACAACATTGGGTTTAGATTACGATTTTTAGGGATAAAAACGATCCAAACTAAATTGTATTGTGCTGTGAGTGTCTAGTGGAGCAAATTGAATATGCCTACGTGTGCAATAATTCAGTGTGGTGCAAGGAAAAACCCCAATCGAGCCTAATTAAAAATGCACAGGTTAGTAGCCGTATTTTAAGAAAAACTTTATCATACTGCTATTTTTTTGTATAACTATCCTTGTTTTATTTATAGAATCAAAGTTCCCAAATGTACATACAAATTATTTCTGATATTTACCTATATTTGCTAAATTTATATCATGTTTTGTTTACAATACAAATGACAATTCAAAATAGTGATGTCTTTTATTAAGCTATCGATAAGAAAGTCACATTTTTTTAGTTTGTATTATACATTGTAGAGTAGGGTATCAAAATGAAGGGCTTGAAGAGACGATTTTGAAAATAAAACTAACAAAATAAAAATAGTGATAGTACTAAACGACAATATCAATTCATCATGCAGGTGGTGGTTATTTAGTTCACTCTGATTTGTTCAACTAACTGCATCAAACTGAAATAAATTTGCATGTTTTTTATTTACACAGGTTCCCTAAAAATGAAGCACTACGCCAAAAGTGGCTTGTGTTGTCCATGAAGGCTAATCACATAGTCTCATACTTCATAGTGTGGACCATGATAGCGTGTCATGGTCTATGATAGCTATAGTTGCTAGGCAATATTTTTCCTAACAATGCTGTCAACGTTTAACCGAGTTGTATTCTGTTCACGTATAATAAATTCCACTGTGCAAATATATGCTTGCTTATGTATTTTTCCCCTTTTATACCAACAGGTTATGGGCCCAGGCCATGACTTGTTTGGTTTAAAGTAGTATCTTTCAAATTTTCGCGGACATAATATTACGTAAATGCAAGCCGTTGCATTCGAGAAATTGTTAGGCCAGTCCAACTATGGGACTTGGTCTTTCTCAATGGAGAAGTTTTTGACGGACCTAGATCTATGGGACTGTTTGGGTGAGGATTTTGAGGCGAAAACGGCGGAGGCGATTAAAAAAGATGCCAAAGCTAGAAGCAAGATCTGCCTCATGTGTTCAGAGAAAATCTATCCCCTCATTATGAATACTAAGACGGCGAAAGATACTTGGGAGGCGCTACGACGAGCTTATGCTGATGGAGGTTTACTGCGGAGGCTGAATTTACTTCGAAAACTATTTAATGTGAAACTGACAGACTATAGCTCATCAGAAGATTATGTGAATGAGATTCAAGCCATAAGCCACGATTTGAATAAAATTAAAAGTGGTCTGGATGACGAGTTTATAGCGATTATAATGTTGGCTGGACTACCTGAAGAGTTCAATCCTCTGGTTATGTCATTGGAACACTCCAGCATGAAAATCACTTCAGAAACAGTGATGGCAGCGCTTCTGAAAGAAAGTGAACGGAAGAAGACTAATATGAAAACATTAGATTCTGCGCTTGTTAGCAAGAAGGAAATTATATGCCATTTTTGCAAACGGAAAGGTCATTATAAGTGGCAGTGCAAGCAGAGGAAATCTAAATACAGTAAGGACAATGTAACTACCACCCAGGATAGTTCTAGTAAGAGATCTGCAGGTAATGCGTCACTAGTTTTTAATGATAATTTTATTACACTTTTGTCGACTACTGCAGCACCCATGGAATGGGTTATAGATTCTGGAGCAACCAACATATGACGTCGCAGAAGCAAATTTTAGAAAATATTAGTAGTGGCAATTGTAAATATATTACTACTGCGAGTAATGAAAAAATTATTTCTAAATTTAAAGGGGATGTTTTTGCCATGGGACGTAAAATTAAATTTGAGGATGTGTTGTTGTCACCAGATTTAATTACTAATTTACTATCGGTGAGTAAAATGTGTCAGAATGGTTGCATTGTTGTATTTAATGAAAAATGTTGTCAGGTTTTTATGAAAAATGCTGTAACCTTAGCTGGTAAACCATTGTTCACAGCACCACTGAAACAGGGTTTATACGTTTTAGATCCTAAAGAGGCAGCGATGGTTCTCACATCTCCTTCAGATACTTCAACTGCTCCTAGTGCATATGATTTATGGCATAGGAGATTAGGTCACCTGAGTGGACCCCTGATGGTCAAGTTGAAAGGTATGGTTGATGGGCTTTGGTTTGGAGAAGTGAAAAAGGAACCATGTGTGGAATGTTGCCAGGGTAAACAGTGTGTGAAGAAATTTCCGAAACGGAAACACTCCAAAAGAGCTGAGGGTTTATTGGAACTAGTGCATTCCGATTTAGCTGGTCCTATGGAAGTTGAATCTTGGGGCGGAAACAGATATTATCTGATTTTTATAGATGACTTCAGCCGAAAAACATTTGGCTATGTGTTGAAATCTAAAACCGAAGTTTTTGCTAAATTTAAAGAGTTTAAGGCACTAGTTGAGAACCAAACTGGTAAAAAAATTAAGAAGTTGCGTAGTGACTATGGAACCGAATATACCAACAATGAATTTCAAAATTATTTAAAGTTTCATGGAATAGTCCATCAGACATCAGTGTCGCACACGCCACAACAAAATGGGGTATCTGAGCGCACTATACGCACTATTATTGAGAAAGCGAGATGTATGGTCCATGATGCTGGGTTGGATAAAAGGTTCTGGGGTGAAGCTGTAGGATGTGCCGTTTACTTGAAAAATAGGTCTCCCACTATGGCTTGACCGGACAAAGTACCCGAGGAAGTGTTTACCGGAAACAAAGTGGATCTTTCACACTTGAGGACTTTTGGATGCAAAGCTCAAGTTCTGGTGAAAGATCATAGCCGAAGAAAGTTTGATTCCAAGACTGTTGAAATGATTATGACAGGCTATTGTGAAAATCAAAAGGCGTTTAAGTTTATAAACATGAACAATCCAAAGCGGGTAATTTATGCTCGAGACGCAACATTTATTGAAAGGACTGCTTCGTCAAATAGAGTGGCTGAGCCAGATGTTCCTGATTTGACAGTTACGAATGTTTATCATACTGAAACTCCGTCTGTGATGGTTCCCATTACTGATACTGAGGAAGACGTTCGTGAAGGGATTGGCACTAGAGAAAGTAGTGTTCCAAGGGTTCCCCTGTGGACTGCTCCCAGCACAATCAATAGCTCTGATGAAGTTTTTGATGAAAATGAAACTATTGAAGAAGTAACTTCTGGAGAGGGCAATCCATCGTCAAGCACGGAAGAAGAGTTTTACGATACGACTGAAAATGTTCATGAATTTGAGGTTCCTGAACGAAGATATCCTCTTAGAAATCGACGTCCTAAACGTGATCAGGATATGATCTACAACTTTCATGTAGTTGGTGATCCTGTATCTCATAAAGATGCCATGCAACGATCAGACAAAAACTTGTGGTTGCAAGTTATGAAGGAGGAATTTGATTCCCTGAAGGAAAATTCCACCTGGGAATTAGTCGATCGACCCGCGGAAACCAATGTGGTAAAATCGAAGTGGGTGTTCAAGCTAAAAATCGGTGCAGATGGCAGCGTTCAGCGTCACAAGGCGAGATTGGTAGCTAAAGGCTACTCCCAGAAACCAGGAGAAGATTACTTTGAAACTTTTGCTCCTGTGGTGAGAATGTCTTCGATCCGTCTTCTGGTGGCACTTGCAGCTGAAAAGGATCTGTACATACATCATATAGATGTTACCACAGCTTTCTTGAATGGGGATCTTCAAGAAGATTTATATATGGAACAACCAGAACATTTTATTGAGGATGAACGCAAAGTCTGCAAGCTGAAGAAGGCTATTTATGGCCTCAAGCAAGCAGCTCGTTGTTGGAATGAAAAGATCCATGGACATATTTTGAAAATAGGCTTCGTTCGTTCCAAGTATGATCCTTGCGTTTATACGAAGAAAACTGCTGATGTTTTCTTAGCTATAGCGCTTTACGTCGACGATTTCTATATTTTTACAAATCGAATCGTCGAGGCGGAGAAGGTAAAGCGACATATAGCAAATAACTTCAAAATAAAAGACCTTGGAGAAGCTAGAGAATGTCTAGGGGTCCGAATTTTGAACAACCAGAAAGACCGAGAAATTCGTCTCTCTCAGAGATCTTATATTGAAAAGATTTTAAATAAATATGGTATGCAAAACTGCAAACCTGTGAGCACACCAGTAGAAACAAACATTCACTTGAAGCCAGGAGACAAGAACGAGAATGTTGAATATCAAGAGATTATAGGATCTCTTATGTATTTAGCATGTAGTACTAGACCAGACATCTCGTTTGCGGTTACCATGCTAAGTCAGTTCAACAATTTCAATAATTCTACTCATATGGCAGCACTGAAGCGAGTTCTTAGGTATCTGAAGGGGACCATTGATGTATCATTGTGCTATCGAAAATGCAACAAACCATTGGTTGCCTATGCTGATGCCGATTGGGGAAATGGACCTGATGGTCGTTCGTTTATGGGTTATTTCCTAATGTTTGGTGGTGCTGCTGTAACTTGGCAAGCTCGCAAACAGCGATGCGTAGCATTGAGTACTGCTGAAGCAGAATACATTGCTCTTTGTGAGGCTGCTAAGGAAATTGTAAATATGAAAGGTTTATATGCTGAATTAACTGATTGGACAGACACAGTGACTGTTTTTAGTGATAGTCAAAGTGCTAGTATGTTAGTTTATAGTCCTGTTATTGGAAAAAGGTCTAAGCATATAAATATAAAATATCATTTTGTTAGAGAGTTAGCCGATGATAAGGTAATCAGGATTAATTATTGTCAGACTGATGGTATGCCTGCTGATATGCTAACGAAAGCAACAGTGCGTCAGAAACATGTGTTTTGAATGAGACATATGGGATTAAGTGGGGGTGTTGTCCATGAAGGCTAATCACATAGTCTCATACTTCATAGTGTGGACCATGATAGCGTGTCATGGTCTATGATAGCTATAGTTGCTAGGCAATATTTTTCCTAACAATGCTGTCAACGTTTAACCGAGTTGTATTCTGTTCACGTATAATAAATTCCACTGTGCAAATATATGCTTGCTTATGTATTTTTCCCCTTTTATACCAACAGCTTGCATGGATGGAAAATATCAAACCTGGAAATAAAGTACCACGTGTCTGGAAGAAAATCATGTGAAAAACTATCCTTAAGAAACTATTTTAATAAATTAAAACATTGAATAATATCGATGGTCAAGTGTTTTTTTTTTTAACCAGAAAGTGAGTCATGATCCAAGATTCTTAACAATGGTTATATAGAATAACGCTGAAACAAACGAAGGGGTAAGTTTTCGGATATAATAACAGTTGTAACGCGCGACATTCAAATTTCCCGCGACGCCGCGGATGAGAACCCCGCGGCATGTAATGTCAAGAATAATAATCGAAGAACCGGCATGGCGCGCCGCAGGATTGTGTTGCCTGCGCGCCTGCTAGACTAGTTATTTATATATAAAGAAAAAGTGTTTAATATAAACCTAAGTAAACAGCCATGTAACTGTGTGAGGTGTTCGGCTAATAAAGATTCTTGTCCATACTACGTTGTTTTGCTAAACTGGCTGCCCAAGCGCGGGACTGTGCGACAGTTGCGAACTCAATAGTGAAATAGTGAAATACACACAGTGCGCAACCCACGAATATGACACGTACACGACGACAATCACGTCGGCAATCCGACTATGAAGATGCCGGCGATGTAGCCACAGAAACACCTTCCACACAGCCGGCGGCGAGGTCAAGTTTCACCGCCG
The DNA here is from genome assembly GCA_905332915.2 of Hecatera dysodea. Classification (NCBI taxonomy): domain Eukaryota; kingdom Metazoa; phylum Arthropoda; class Insecta; order Lepidoptera; family Noctuidae; genus Hecatera; species Hecatera dysodea. The sequence continues at coordinate 10,833,493 of HG995292.1, forward strand.
ACGACATGGCGTCCATCATGGCGACGCTACAGGAAACACAAACGGCAGCATTCGAACGCCTACTCGACCGTGTCCTCGAACACGAGACTCGTCGCGAGTCATTGTCTTCGACGCTGGCGGCGGCGCCCTCGCCGGCCGCGGTGCCTGCGCCCGCTCCCCTTTCTGGAAACTTCGCTCAATGTACAGTGCGGTTCAGCGGAGCGCCTGACGACTCGCTCGACGGTTTCGTCGACGCCGTGGTATCTTACAAGGAATGCGCCTATGTAGGTGACGACAACGCCCTACGTGGCCTGTCGATGCTGTTGACTGGTGATGCAGCTATCTGGTGGCAGGGTATTAAATCCACCATCAGCTCCTGGGACAAAGCCGTGACGTCACTACGAAGCGCCTTCGGTGACACTCGTCCGCCTCATCGAATATACCGTGAGTTATTCAGTATGTCCCAAGGTCGAGAAAAGACTGAAATCTTTGTTGCAAAAGTTCGAGCCATGTTTGCTCGGCTTCCAGTTGGCGATCTCAGCACTAAAGTGCAATTGGATATGATTTATGGACTGCTGCACCATCGTGTACGCGAGCGCCTACGTCGCGATGAAATTACGTCATACGAAACGCTACTGCATAAAGCGAGACACATTGAGGATGCGACTGATGAAGTTCAAAACGATTACCAGCGTCGACGCTCTAGGACGCCACAGCGGTCATCTGCAACTGCGGGCGAAGCGCCCTCGAAGAAGTCGACGACGCCAAGAGAGCCCCGCAGAGACAACGCGTCGAACGCCGGCAGCCTGCCTAGAAAGGACGACTTCGCGCCTGGCAATAGCACCGGCGCCACCGCACGTCCTGCGAGCGACGCTGCTTCGTCATCAAAGAGGAAGTTCTGTTCATATTTCAAGCGCCATGGACATAACCGTGATAACTGTTTTAAACTTAAAGTGAATAATGATTCGCAGGAAAGTGATCGGGTACCAACATGTTATGGTTGTAATACTAAAGGTGTTACAAGGTCACAATGTGCTAAGTGTAATGCTGACCACTATTCCATAGATGTCATGGGGTTCTCCGAAATCATACCAAGTAATGAAAATAATTCTGAAGTTAGGCCTAATGATTATAATAATTCATGTTTATCACCTGTTAGTGTGTCCATGAAAAATCCAGGACAACTTTTCCTAAATAATGTTATTGACAAAAATATTATTTCTTCCCCGAGTAGGGTGACCTTGAGGAATGAAAATGGGGTGACCATGGAAAATTTGGGACAATTTTCAACCGTTAACATTGTTGATAAAAAAGGTTCTAGAACTAACCCTGTTGAGCACCAAGCCAGGTTAAGGCCAGTTTTAAGTGTTCTAATTTTAGGTGTACGAGGAAAAGGCTTATTGGATTCAGGCGCTAAGAGCAGTGTTGCCGGCGCCTTGCTGTACAAGCTGCTGCTGTCGCACCAGCATCCTTGTGAGGAGACAACTCGGCGGGTAAGGCTCGCAGACGGCTCCACCAGCACTCGACGAGTTCTAGTTACCACTTTAGAAGTAAGGATTACCCTGGAAAGGTCAGTAAAACTTCAGTTTACCATTTTTCCTGACGCTGAAAATAACGAGACCCTGCTTGGAATGGATTTCTTGGTGGCATCGGGCATTGTGCTTGATTTTGCTTCTTCAACCTGGCACTTTTCAGGTGAGCATGTTTTATTTGATATGGAGTATGAGCATCTAAGGCCATACACTAACATATTTGCTGCAGATCTTTTGCGTGATGATGAAGGGATGATGTTGGCTCCTGATCAAAGGCAGCTGTTATCTGATATGCTGCAGCAAAACAGTGATATTTTTGCAGAACAGGGTGCACCGACTCCCTATGCAGAGCACCACATCGACACGGGCGACCATCCTCCAATATCAGTTCCGCCATATAGGCTCACTCCTGCCAAAAAGGAACTTATGAAGACTGAGTTGGAGAAGATGCTCGCGGAAGGCGTGATCGAAGAATGTGAGTCAGCCTGGACTTCCCCTGCAGTGCTTGTGCCAAAGAAAGATGGCAAGGTAAGATTTTGCGTGGATTATCGTAAATTAAATGCAGTAACTAAAACTGACGCTTACCCTATGCCGCACATTGATGACTTGGTCCAGTCGACCAAGCGCAACTGCTTCATGTCTACGCTTGATTTGCGGAGTGGCTTCTGGCAGGTAATGATGAAAGAGAGTGACAAAGACAAAACAGCCTTTCAAACTCCATTTGGTACTTACCGCTTTACACGCATGCCGTTTGGCCTCAAAAATGCACCCTCAACGTTCCAGCGACTGATTGATAAGCTTCGGTCGTCGTTGATCCGCGACTTCAGTCATATAGAAAATGAGAATGTAACGCTTTTGGCTTATCAAGACGATCTGCTTCTTATTACTGAAACGTATTCAGGTCACTTGGCAGCTCTGCACGCCGTCTTTGAGAAGCTGCGCTCTTTCAACTTGAGAGCGAATCGTGATAAGTGTATCTTCTGTAGGAAAAAGGTAAAGTACCTCGGACATGGAATTACACAGGATGGCGTGTCTCCTGATTTTGATAAGGTGCAGGCTATAGTGGACATGAAACCACCACAAAATCTTAAACAGTTGAGAACTTATCTCCAGACGTGCTCCTGGTTTCGTAAGTTTATTCCAAATTTTTCCTCTATCGCTGAGCCACTGACGCGCTTGACCAAAAAGAACCAACCTTGGGTTTGGGAATCAGCTCAAGCAAATGCATTTCAAGAGCTTAAGAAGCGTCTGACTTCGGCCCCAATTCTGGTTCAGGTAAATTATGCACAGCCGTTCGTTATCAGAACAGACGCAAGCAATTACGCGTTAGGTGCGGTTCTGCTACAAGGCGAGGGTGTTGAAGAACGGCCCATAGAGTATGCAAGCCGTCTGTTAAGCCCTGCTGAGAAAAATTACAGCACCACAGAACGAGAGGCCTTGGCTGTTGTTTGGGCTGTAGAGCGTTTTAGAGGATATATCGACGGTCACGAAGTTATAGTTAGGAGTGACCATCAGCCGTTGAAATGGCTACTTACAGTTAAGTCACCGTCAGGTAGGTTGGTCCGCTGGGCACTCAAACTCCAGGCATTTAACATCATCTATCAATACACACCGGGCAAGGCGAACGTAGTCGCGGACACGTTGAGTCGTCCCCCGTGTTCCCAGGAGGAAGAAGATGATAAGGAGGAGTATGGTTTGTGTCCTGTTATTATAAACTTACCTTCTACCAGCCCAGCCGATCTGCGCGCTGTTCAACTTGCTGACTCGGAATTACATAAAATTATGCAGGATATAGAAAGTCCTGACGAACTTACCTGTAGTCGTTGGTTAGAGAGAGGGTATGTAATGTCTCATGGTGTTCTCTATCGATATGACCCTGATTCTGATGCAGAAGACGCACAGTTAGTAGTGCCGAGCTCCATGCGGGAAGAGATTCTAAAGGAGCTCCACGACTCGCCTACCGCTGGCCATCAGGGCGTAGAACGGACCCTCCAACGACTGAAGGAAAGGTACTACTTTCCTGGTATGCGCAGGTACGTTACAGAATATTTAAAGAAGTGCGTTGATTGCCTTCGCTATAAACCATCGAATCAGAAACCCTCTGGCTTATTGCAAACTCCTGTATTACAACAGCGAGGCGAAGTCCTAGCTATCGACTTATTTGGTCCTCTTCCAACTAGAGACCAGGGGGAGCGATGGATATTCTTAATAGAGGATGTAGCTACAAGGTGGGTAGAACTTTTTCCACTTGTTGATGCTACCGCAGAGGCTTGCTCTCGCATCCTCCTAGAGGATTACTTCCTCCGATACGGACTGCCACGACGTGTCGTATCAGATAACGGCACGCAGTTCGTGTCTGCTGTCATGCAGCAGTGCATGCATCTCATGGGCGTCAAGCAGGAGCTCATACCTTTGTATCATCCGGAGGCCAATCCGGCTGAACGAAAGAATCGCGACCTCAAGGTACAGCTGTCCATGTTAGTTCAGACGACTCACTCCGATTGGCCAAAGCACCTGGCAAATGTTAGGTTTGCTATGAATAGCGCTGTGTGCTCCACTACTGGTAAGAGCCCCGCATATTTAACATTCGCTCGAGAGCTGCGAACCCCGTTCGATGTTGATCATGATCTCCGTAGTATCTTGGATAAGGAAAACTTCGTTCCTCAAGTCACACCCTACTTACGGTCATTCATCTCATCTTTGTCTGAAATTAGGGAACGGGTAGAAAGATGTCAAGATAACCGCAAAAAGGTAGCTGATGACTCCCGTCAGAAAGAGCCAAAAATTCATGTAGGTGATCTAGTTCTGCTTAAGTCGCACAACCTGAGTAACGCATCCAAGGGTAAAACACGAAAATTTATGCCCAGACGAGACGGTCCTTACCGTGTTAGTCAGATCACTAGCCCTACGACCTTTGTTCTTGCTGACCTCGTATGCGATAATGTGATAGGCAAGTACCATAGCACAGATTTAACTTTGCTAACTACTCCCTTAGATACAACCGTCCCGGTTATGCCGAAGAGACGCAGAGGGCGTCCGCGCGACCGTAAGTTAAGTCCCAAGTTGGACTCGGGGCGCGATCCTAACTTGGAGGGGGAGTGTGTAACGCGCGACATTCAAATTTCCCGCGACGCCGCGGATGAGAACCCCGCGGCATGTAATGTCAAGAATAATAATCGAAGAACCGGCATGGCGCGCCGCAGGATTGTGTTGCCTGCGCGCCTGCTAGACTAGTTATTTATATATAAAGAAAAAGTGTCTAATATAAACCTAAGTAAACAGCCATGTAACTGTGTGAGGTGTTCGGCTAATAAAGATTCTTGTCCATACTACGTTGTTTTGCTAAACAGTAACATTACATTTATTTGAATAAATGTGTCTTTTCGGTCAGAATTATGGTATTCTTCTCCTACTTGAACGAATGAACGGTAATTATAGGTCACAAGTTGCCAGAAGTTATTTAAGAAGTAGTTATATGTTAATTGTTATACATGATTTAGTTCGTAATGTGATTTAGAAGGCCACTTTTAGTTTCTATAAAATTAAACTCAGATTTCAATGGATAGTTCACAATTATTGGTAACGGTTCGGACTTTCAAAAGTGCCTAATAAATATCTAGCTAAAATTGGGCATTTACTTTGACCTGGTAATATATTATAGTGAATAAAGGTACATTTTTCAAATTACTTTGTTGTTTTAATCCTTTTAATACCTCAGTTTTGGTATCTTTCTACAATATTTATTATTGTTGTAAATAAACGTCTCTATGGGCCGAGCTTACGTAAAGCGGTCGCCCGCACAGTGCGCCGTTGCGGCCCCTTTTTGCTACGTAACAAATATTAAGTTTTCCATCGACTCTACTACATGCACACCTTTAAAGTTGAAATAGCTATACTGAGGGTCAGAGTAATCTTTATGAACAACTTTAAATGTAGAACAAAACCTGAAATCGCAAAAAACCTCAAAAACAAAATTCGAAGTCAGTCAGTCGCTCATAAATGTAGCTTCTCACCCCTTGTATGACTATAAGTTAGTACTATGGTATAGGAAAAGTAGTTACTATAAGTATAGGAAAAGAACTAAAAGACTTGTTACAGTTATGCCAAAAGTATAATCTAATCATCCAAAGTTTAATAGTATTGATAAGTAACAAAATTAAATGTACCAGAAGAAATGTTAGTAACTCTGGTATCGATATCGATACTTTTTGGTTTTGATTACTTATGTGCTTATTGTGCTTCCCTAGCAATGGCCGCCATCTTTTGGACCAGGTTTATAGTAGGTTTATAGAGGCACGCGTATTTTGTAGGTATTTCTGGTCCATATTATTGTAAGGTCTTTGGGTTCTAATAAAAATGTTTATGTGGCGTTGAGGAGTTATGTCGAGTAGAATTTCATCTGATTGAAACCGGAAACGTACTGTGATATTGTCATAATAATGGTCGTACTCAATTCCAAGGTATAGATTTTATAATCTAGACCGGTTTTTCCATTGTGAATTGTGATTGAAGGGTATATAAGTTCTATACTGCGATGGAAGATCGAGCAGCCAAGTTAGCGTTAGCACGAAAAAAGGTAGGTAATAATCCTACTACATGATTTCCAAAGCCCTTACCAACAATAAACAAATCGTAATTTCGATCAGTCTTGTGTGTACCTACTATGCAAAGTGTTTCGTTATTACTACTATATCTTCTCTATCTTTAGTGACACGTCATTCCATCATTGGCTCATTGCTGAGTATCAAGAGGTTCATTATTTTATCCATTATGTGCTTGGTAATACTAGATCTGAAATTCTCCTGACCTTTATATTTGTCTTCGGCGCAACAAGTCTTTGGTCAGTGGGTGGTCTTTCTTAAATGTGGAAGCTTTTAGCAAATAAGTAGTCTGGATAACTTTAGTTAGTGTTTTATCCAAAATATAATATAAGAATTATCTCACTGTCTGACACACTGACTGTCAGATGGATATCTATTATTTTCCTGAAGCAAATTTGAACACAAATTTTACCTAAAGATATATTTTTATTAGTGGGCATAAAGAACCAGAAAAAGAATGTGCTACAGTGAAGGTGATATTGCTAGTCTGTGACATGGCCTTGTCAGAGTTCAGTTCAGCACAATTGCTTTTCTGCTAGTGTTCTAAAAATATTTCTTTAATTATTTCTCTCCTCTTCAACTACTCAATTCAGTAACTGGCCTTGTTACATTTTGTCTGTGTATGTACTTATGTTTATGAACTACTAACAACCCCTATGGTATTACCATGTATATGATGCAGGTTAATCCAACTACAGAAAATTACTATTTCTTACAATAGGGTATTTTACTGTAAAAATCTAATTAGTCCGTCTGATAGAATTGGACACGTATAAAAAAATATTGGACACGTATTTTATCTTTTTTCACGTAAACAAAAAATGAAGACGATACAGTGCGTTAAAAACTCACGTGACGTCACTACGTTGCTACAATTTTTACCAGCAATGTGATGTCACGTGAGTTTTCAATGCACTGTATCATCTTCATTTTTTGTTTACGTGAAAAAAGAAAAAATAATTGTCCAATATTTGTTGTAATTCTATCAGTCGGACTAATTAGATTTTTACAGTAAAATACCCTATTATTGCTATGTTTCAGCTGAAAGACCACCAGGAAAAGAAGCAATTTTCTGGTCAAAAAGATGACAATATTTATAAATCTGAAGGTTTAGTAATCAATGATGATGAGAATTCAATGTATTCAGTATTGAAACAAGATGAAGGAATTGTCACTCAAAGCACACAAGATGCCCTGGACAATCATCCAAGTGATGTGTTTGAAACAAATAATATAAGTAATGTGGCATCATCTGTAAGAAATACAAGTAATTTAAAGAATAAGAATGTTACAGAAGATAATTCACTTCAAGAAGCAGATGTAAACATAACTGAAATCTTGATTTCAAATAAAAGAAACCTGGAAATGCAAGTACATTACTTACAGACAAAACTGGGCCAACTAGAACAGAACCATGCTTTAGTTGTAAATGATTATACAAAATGCAACCAAAAACTCAAAGAATTAGAAATTGAAATTAAAAATGTAAATGAAAAATACTTGATTGCTACTCAAGAGATTATGATAAAAGATTCAAGACTCAATGAACTTAATTCAGTAAATTCATCGATTTTAGAAGAAAATGGAAATTTGACTGAACAACTAGAATTTACAAAAACTGTTTTAAACACTAAAGAGGCAGAAAATGATTCCCTTCATAATCAATTATTTGATCTCCAAAATCAATATGATCTTATACACTTGCAGCTACAACAACTAACAGATGGTTCTCCTGGTAGTTTGCCATCTGCTAAAGCCAATAACAGTGATAAAACAGAAGCCATGTTACAAAAAATTACTAATTTAGAGCAACAATTACATTCGCTGCAAAAAGAAAGAGATCAGATAAACCTTCACTATGAACACTATGTTGCCGAGTTGAATGGACAATTAAGATCAGTAATTAAGAAAAATGAGGAACTAACTCGAGAAGTTGAAAGTCTTTCAAATAGAGAAAACAGTTTAATTGAGCAAATAAGTGACATGGAAATCAGAATACAGAATTATAACCAAGATAAAAAAAAATTTGAAGTGGATCGCAACACAAGCGTTGTAAAAGACATGCAAGATGAGTTAAGAAAAACTCGGGTAAATATGAGTTTTCTTATCTAAAAACATTTATTTTTAAACAATAGTTTGTTTTAAACATTAATTTGTAAAAACAATGATTGTAATGGCGTATGAGTGGTAGTTCTAATTGTGCACAGGGACTATTACCCTTTGCAATATGTTGCACTATTTATTTAAGTAGAACATTATTTTTATAGGATAATTTGGAAGAATTGCAGAGCAAGTATAAAGAACTTCAAAATGAATATTCTGAAAGTCTGGCTAAAGTTAAAGAACTATTAGAATTAAAAGAATCAGAATGTAATCATGACAGTATTAGTCTGTCCAAATTAAATGCTGATATGACAAGTGATAAAGTTGCTGCACAAAGGGCTACGGAACAAAACAAAAAATTAAAACAAGATATTCAGGGATTGGAAGACGCATTTGTGAAAATGGTATGGCATTTTATTTTGGTGATTCAAATTAACGTAATAGCAGCGGTAAAATGGCGGCGCAAAGAGCCGCCACGGCCCTGGAACACAAACGGCATTAGGAGGACCATGGGACTGTCAGACTCTGACTGACTAAAACGCATTACATAGTAAGAGTTTGACTCTCCTGTCCGCTCCACTCAGAACGGAAGTAATTTCATGATTTCCAATCCTTAACCAAAAAATACTTATTAAATTTGGAAAACTTTTTTTTTTGGATGGGAAATCATCAAATGGATTCTCCCGCTCTAGGCGGAGCGGGAGGGAGTGTCAAATGATAAATTATATTTATTTTGTAAGTAGGTTAAACATAACACTTTTACACGTCCAATATTTCTTGTCATTTTAAGCTAGATGAAGCCGGTGTTTCCTAGCTGACTACCCTGAGAAGAAACACCGAAACAAACTCGGAGGTCAAAGTCTCTTTTAAAGACCATACAATCCGTACTGGTCAAATCATATGAGAACCATGTAGGTTAATGTCTGAGGTAGCCTTTTGAGGCAAGTGCCACACATATTTGAGTGGACCTGTCCAGACAGTCCAAGCATTTGTCAGATACCGTGTAGCTCAAACTAAAAACTTTAAGGAGCTCAACGGTTTGACGAACAATACCAAAGTAAGGACATTTGGGTAGGCCGCAAGAATTACTCAAACTGCCAGACAAACTGAAACAATACCCTAATATGGTGATCTACATAGTCCTCACATTCAAAATATGTTATATGAGAATATGCAGATCTGTGTCTGAAATGGTCTTTTGAGGAAAGAACCACACAGATTTAAGTGGGCCTGCCTTTGTCCATTCAGTGCAAGCCTTTGTCAGTAGTCGAGTAGCTCAACTTAGAAACAATAAGGAGCTCAACGACCCGACGAACAATACCAAAGAAGGGACATTTGGGTAGGCCGTAAAAGTACTTAAACTGCCAGACGTCGTCGTTAAATATACTTTAAGGAAAGAAAAAAGAAAATAATACCCCATAAAAGAAAAGAATATAAAAATATAATACTATAATATACTTTACAAAGTATACATGTCAAACATAATATAATAAAATAAAATAAAATATTACTTTAACAAGTAAATATTCATGTCACAATAATAAAACGTCAGACTCTTACTGACTAAAACTCACCCGTGATTCTTCTTGTGCCCTTTACGTTTCAGGGCCGCGGTGACTCTTTCGAACAAATTCCGCTACCCTAGCAGGCACTGACCCTATGGGGCCGCGTTTTTGTTGCTGGCAGCTCTTTGAGGTGCGCGTGTAACACGACGCGCCGTCGACCCGGGCCTATTTAAAAAAAGACACCACATTTCAAACCCTGAATAATGTGGTGTGTTTTTTTTTTGGACATTATTTTCTGGCCTACCCAACTCGAACCACTGCACGCCACTGTGAATAGGTGTAGCACACTCCTCCTTTAAACTAAAAAAAAATCACTAAAGCCAATCCAAAAGTATGGATCCACAAGGAAGCAATGAAAGCCACCTAGTACTAACATGTCGTTTCAGCTCATGCCATTCCCCTGCAACGCCTAAACAGCAACAACAATTTTTATATTTCGGCTACACGAACTAGCCTCACTCAAAATTTTATGTAAAGGCGCGTTTATAAATACATATTTGTTTGTTAGATTTCGTATGGTGATGAAAATATAATATTTTTGCGTACTATATATTTCTTCAACGACTTGACGTGTTTTGCGAGGCACGGAGGTGTTTCAGAGAACTCTCGGTATGTCAAGGTACTCCTTTAACAAGGGGAGGGCAGGGGCACGGTGTGGGAAATTCACTTCGGGACGAGACTGCGTGTGGTAGTAGTTTCCCATAAGGGTATGCAAACCCTAAAGGATTATTTCAGAATGGCCAGTAGTTTCTAAGAAATAAGCCTTTGAAACACTACGTGTAACATATACAATGTGGATCTGGACTTACGACATTAAATTAAAACGAGCACAGTAGGTACTAGTCCATTGAAACATTTTAAAACACGAAAATTAGTAGTTAATGGTAAATTTAACAATTGCAATTTTCAAACAAAATAAATATCAAAATCAACTGCATAAAAAGTAAACACGCTTTATCAACGAAAAGTCACTGACCTATTACGCGGCGTGGTGCGGGGTGCAGCGGGCAGTTGCGGTGCGGGACGTAGGTAGGTACTTTAGTCGGAGAACAACAAATCACCAAGTTGCGCGTTCGCAACAAATCGTACCTATCGTAACTACCGTACCTACCGTTTTGCACAGGTCATTGACCTTACAATGTTTACCTATTACTAGCTGCTGCCCGCGACTTCGTCCCCGTGGAATCCCCGATTTTAAAACATTCTTTATCGCTGCTCCGCTCCTATTGGCTTAATCGTGATGGTATATAGCCTAAAGCCTTCCTCGATAAATGGTCTATTCAACCCAAAAATATTTTTTCAGTTCGAACCAGTAGTTCCTGAGATTAGCGCGTTCAAACAAACAAACAAACAAACAAACTCTTCAGCTTTATAATATTAGTATAGATTACGGACTCAGATCTACAGCATGTTGAAAAATGAGAAAATGAAAAATAATTAAGCTAATGTATTCGTTGGATTTGATTGATTTTTTGTATGCGGGTAAAGAACATGATACTCTTTAGATGGCTTAAAGGAATGTCAATCGTCCTGCTCCACTTTGTATACTTGTTTATTTTCATCGTTAGTCAAAAAATACTAAAAATACATCGCGAGTTGCTTGCAACTCGCGCCCCCAAGCGAAATACTAGTTGGTAATGTAATTAAGCGGTATTTCTCTTTAGTTCCGCGTAACTTAACTATGTCAAGCAAAAATGCAGTTTTGTCACCCCATGTAAGTTCGAATCACGATTTTGGGAAGCAAGTTACTAGTGCGAGATACGCTTTGAGTTCACAATATCTAAAACTTGGTCCTAATCAGTATCCGGACGTATCTGGGTAAAGCGACGATCGCGTATTCATGCGATGATCGATTTTTAGGACGAATCTAGATAGTCACTATTTCGACTTGTACGATAACATTAGGTTATATCAACCATGAATTTTGAACATAACTACAATGTAAAATACCTTTTTCAGACTAAAGATAAATTGGAATTAACAGAAAAAATATCAGCTGAGAAGTATCTTAATAGAGAACTTACAATTAAACTATCTGAAGTAGAAGAAAAGGCAAAAGAAATGCAAATTAAATTGAAAGCCAAGGATGAAGAGATGATGAGATTACAATCAAATTATCGAGCAATCGAAAAACAGTGTGAAGGTTTAATTAATCAGGAGACAATCGAAAATGTAATAGACCCAGAAGTAGAAAATTCAGATACGAAAATGAACAATGGGGTTGTTATCGAGCCGGACAAATATTCCGAACCCGAAACATCAATGGAAGAAGTAAGTGATAAAATCAGACACCGATCCAATAGTCACAGTCTCCAGAGAGCAGATGCGATGATGAGACTTCAGGACCGTTTCCTTAAAATAATGGGAGAAGTTGCTGATTTATCAGATGAAAAACACAGGCTAGAGCATATAATTTTACAGCTTCAGAACGAAACTGATACCATTTGTGAATATGTTGCATTGTACCAGCAGCAACGGAGTTTGCTGAAACGAAGAGACGAGGAAAGGGGTGCTCAATTAAAGGTTTTCCAACAAGAATGTGGAAAGCTTAAACGTGGGCTAGAAGAATTAGGTGGACTTCTTGCTCGATTTTCTGAAGATAAGGAATTATTATTTTACTTTGAAAATGAGTCGAAACGATTGGATATGGAGAAAGCTATGACTTTACTATTCAATCTTAAAAATAATTCTTTAATTGATACTAATAAGAAAAATATTGAATTCAAAAACTTTTACCCTTGTAACTGTTGCTCTGGTAAACTAATCGATGTATAGGTATTTTAAACTATTAGTTTGTTTTTTGACTGAAGAAACGGGAAAAGGGCCAGGCGCGCGCGAGCGCAGTCGAAACACAAGCGGAGGAAGTCCCTAAGTCCCTATCAACTGAAATGTGTATTAGATTGATCATAAACCCAAACTAGTTCAGGTTTTTGAACAAAAATCTGGATTCTTACAGGTTTATGATGAAATTGAGTTTATAATGTGTCATGTTCCGGTTTTTGATCAAAAACCTAATTTTATGAAAAACCTGCGACTTATATTTTACGAAATATTCACCATGTAAGTTGTGACCGCGCAATCATACACTTGTTGTTTCTGCATTGTTGGTTTTTGTTTTAAACTAAGACTCGATACAGTAAAACTGTTATAAGAAGAAAGGTTTTATTTTGTCAAAACTAACGAAAGCAATAAATACTTCTAAAGTTTAGTTTAATAGACCAAAAGTTTTTGGCCGTGCGGTCGAAATGTTACTACGCTGATATCTCATTATGTATAATTGCTAGGATTTCGGTGTGAACATCCATTTATTCGACATATTAAAATTCATATCGATTTACCCATTCTTTTTTTTCCCTGGATAGGAAATCATCAAATGACTTCTCCCGTTTTGGGTGGAGCGGAAGGGAGTGTCAGACTCTGACTTGGGCTTCTGACAGGGCCGCGGTGACTCTTTCGAACAAATTCCGCAACCCTAGCAGACATTGACCCTATGGGGGGCCCATAGGGTCAGTCTTCTTTGCTGACAGTTCTTTGAGGCGCGCGTGAAACACGACTCGCCGTCGACTCGGGCCTGGTTGCTATCGGACGGCGAGCCACCCATAGCTCCACCATAGGGCCATAGGCCCGCGCCTACCGTGGCCGGAAATCGCCTTGTGTTTCCCAACGCTCGGGGCGTCTTCTGTTGCGGCGGCTGAGGCGCGAAGTTTCCTCTCCCGCACGTGATCTGCCTCCTCCTTCGGTAGCATTACTGCTTCGCAGAAGGAAGTGACCACTTCCCATGCTTCCTCGCTCCGGACCATGTATTGAACCAGGGCCGGACAGGGGAGGTTGCCGCCGCCGATCGCCTCCACGATGACACGGCGTTGCTCCGCCCAAGCAGGGCAGACCTCCATCGCGTCCTTCGGGCGGTCTATACAGTGTTGACACCCGGACGTGTTCTCCGCTGAATCCGAAACAGGTACCTCCTGAAACAGCCTTGTCCGGTGAGCATCTGAATCAGGCGGAAGGTGAGGACGCCTTGGCGTCTCTCCAACCACTCCTCAAAGATTGGACTTATCGCCGCAATGGTGGCGTGCTCAGTGCTGGGTTGCAACAGTTGCTGTCTCCATACCTCCGTGAGATCCCGTCAGATCCCACGGCAACAATCCGGCAATGAGGTTCGCCGCCAATGGCCATGACCTTTTGGGACGCGACCAGGAGGCGCGCTGGCAGTCGCTTCAGTGATAGCGCCCACACCGGGGCCCCGTAACGGACCATGGACCGCACGATCCTCGCATAGTCACCCGTAGGAGGTGTTTGGACCCCCTAGATTGGGCAAGAGCTGCTTGAAAGCAGCCCCGGCCCGCCCCAGTTTGGGAGCCAAACGTTGGAAATGTTCTGCAAAGTTCCACCGGCTGTCGAAGACGATTCCTAAGCGAAGGTTCTGAGGGCACGGTAGTGCCCCCACCAAGACGAGCCAAGCGAAGCGCAAGGGCGCAAAAGGACCTTTTCGCGAAACGCTTCGTCGTATTTTTGAACTCTCATAACTTTGCTTTGGACGATGCTAAATAGTAAACAATTTTCAAGATAGAATACCATCAGTACAATCATTAAAAATACAAAGTTTGAATGTTGAATATTATACTTCAGTTTTTATTAATGTCTCAAAACCCTCGATTTCATCATAGACTCGTTTTGACGTCACTCGTTGTCACCAAGACTTCATAGGCATCAAAGATCTTACAATAATATGGACCAGAAATACCTACAAAATACACGTGCATACCTACTATATACTGGGGCCTAAAGATGGCGGCCATTGCTAGGGAAGGACGTAAGTAGTCAAAACCAAAAAGTATCGATACCAGAGTTACTAACATCTCTTAAGGTACATTTGTTATTTATCAACACTATTAAACTTTGGATAATTAGATAATACTTTTAGCATAACTGTAACAAGTCTTTTAGTTCTTTCCCTTCGTTTGTTTCAGCGTTATTCTATAATAACCATTGTTTAGAATCTTGGATCCTGACTCACTTTCTGGTTTAAAAAAGAGCACTTGACCATCGATATTATTCAATGTTAATTTATTAAAATAGTTTCTCAAGGATAGCTTTTCACATAATTTTCTTCCAGACACGTGGCACTTTATGTCCAGGTTTGATATTTTCCATCCCATGTGACTTCAAGCCACTTTTGGCGTAGTACTTCATTTTCAGGGAACCTGTGCAAATAAAAAACATGCAAATTTATTTCAGTTTGATGCAGTTAGTGGAGCAAATCAGAGTGAATTAAATAACCACCACCTACTGCATGATGAATTGATATGTCAGTTTTAGTACTATCGCTATTTTTATTCCTATATATATGCGAGTGTGATATATGTTGCCTTGCAGTAAAACACACGTCTGTTCTTACTCGCTTTATTATGAAGACTGGCGGTGCATACAGAACTTAATGCTTACCTACGTTACACATCCACCCTTATTTACTGTCTAATTTAATATGATATAAGATTCTCAACTAATGATAAACTTAAGCATCTAATAAAATAACTTATGTCTAGTACCTAATCACCTATTGTTAAACTTAATTATGAACTATACATTCTACACAGCATTATTACATCGATATAAAATCTATTTCCTCAAAACCATACCTACGCACTGGTTTTCTTACTCTTTTGGGACGATTCACCGATAATGGCACAGAAGTCCTATCTTCATCAGAATTTTCCACATGAACTGCAAGTTGTGGGTGACCCACTGTCTCCTCGAAAGGCCTAGATTCCTATGCGCTCGCCTCGGGTAAATTAGACCCCATGTTTTGATTGTCCTGTCCTTCGTCCCTTACTGTTCCCTCCTCCGAATTCTCCACAGCGGACCTGGTTCCTGGTGATGAAATCATTTCATCTACAGATGACACCCCGTGGCTGTTTCTTCTCTTTTTAATTTGGTCTACGTGCCTTTTCAAGAAGGGACCACCTTCCTTACCTACTACATAATTACGAGAGCCGACTCTCTCGGTAATAGTGCCATCGAACCATTTGTCTCCTGTGTAATTGCGAGCCCACACCGGGTCAGCAACTTGGAAGTGTCTATCAGTTCCGCCTGCGTTACGTACATACTTGTTTATTTATTTATTTCGAGCAACAAGACTCATAGGTGTTAGTAACAATGCACTTAAAACTATATTAGTAAAACACAAGGACATAAATAAAAAGACAATCAGATCGTGACATCACTGCTGCCAGGTGACAGGCCCAGCCGAAACCCTGCAGCAGTGGTTCACAAACTCACAGTCAAGTCTGCTAGCTATCATAGATAGGATGCTGTTGGCGCTGCCCCGCACCCCGCGGACCAAGGATGCGCACCGCTTCCGCATCACTGCATGGAAACAGTCCACATGTGGACTGTTTCCATGCTTGCTTCCATGCTTCAGCAAACATCCCTGATGGGCTGCAGTATCGAGGCAACCCCATTAGCATCCTGAATGCATTATTATATTGGACGCGAAGGGCGCTGTATGATTTTTGAGTATAATTAACCCACAGACTGCACGTATAAAAAGACGTGCAGTACGCACTAAATAGGTATAGTGCGCTTGACCTCTCTAGAGGCACGCCTGAATCTGCAGGTAATCATATTAGCTCTCACACACAGCGCCCTCCGCTCCCTGTCAATATCCTCATCGTCCTTGAGGTCAGTGGTCAATAAGTGACCCAGATATTTGAATCGGTCTACCCTCACAAGAGTTATACCGTTTATACTTACTGAAGGTACCGCTTCTGTGCACTTACCCCTCACCTCAAAGACCATGACAACACTCTTCTTAACATTACATGTCAGACCATGTAGTCTGGCATATTGCTTGCAAGTGGCTACCAGTGTTCTCAGCCCGCAGACTGACGCGCTCAGCAGCACCATGTCGTCAGCGTAGCTAATGTTATTACAACACACGCCATCAATATGACCCCCCACGCATGCTGCTAAGCGCGCTAATCAGATCATTCACGTATAGGTTGAATAGCGTAGGCGAGCATAACCCCCCCTGGCTTACCCCGCACTCCAACCCATACGGCCTAGACAGGACACCAGCCCACTTCACACTATTGACCTGGTTTCCGTACCAATATTTTAGAGTAGGTATTTATGACCTCTGTTTATCTCTTCCATCTTTCTCCATAAAATGTCGTAGGAAACCAAGTCAAAAGCCCTGCTCAAATCAAGGAAACATGCGTAAACTAGAGTGTGGCGATCTGTGTAATATTTTACTGTGTGCTTAACACCCAATATAGCGCTGTCAGTTGATAATCCAGAACTGAAACCAAATTGGTTATCGTGAATACGTATATGACTGCTAAGTTGAGCGTTAAGCACACCGTCAAACAGTTTTGGCATGATCGTGGCAAGAGATATTGGCCTATAATTGTTTTTATCGCCCATGTCACCAGTTTTATTTTTGACGATAGGCACCACTGTTGTTTTGATCATGCCACTCGGCATATAAGCATGACCAAGACAAAAAGTAAAAAGCAAAGCTAACACCCTTGGCAAATGTGGACCAGCAAATCGGAGATGCTCAATGCTGAGACCGTCATGACCTGGAGATTTTCCTCGACGCATGTTAAAGCAATGTTAATTCTATTCAGGAGCATTTTAGCAGTTATTTTAACTCCAAGGTCTTTCCGTGGCTCAACATTGAGCGTCGTCCTAGATGGGCCTAATGATGACTGCACACTAAAATGGTCTACAAAAAGATCAGCTATTTGTTTAGGATCACTCACGCCACCGACACAAACAGGGAGGCCGGGCTTGCCCTTTAACTTATTTGTATGCTTCCAAAAAGATCGAAAATAGTTTTTAGAATGTTGTGAAGCCAGAATATCCATTTTAATTTGAGCCTCATGATCTTGACACCATTTTAGCCGAGACTTAAATATCTTTCTAGCTTCACGCATTTCTTCAAAAATACGTCCCGATGTTGGCATACAATTATCTAGCCAGCATAAAAACTTACGCCTAGCCTCCCTATGCGCGCCGCCCACATGCATGCTCCAGCTCACGACTGTCCTTCGTTTTCCAGAATTTCTCCGATAAGAAATTGTCTCGGCAGCCGAGTCGCATAATGTACTAACAATTTTATCATACATAGCATCTATTACACTAAAGTGGCGAGTATCATTACAAGTCTGACCACTACACTCCCTAAAGTCATCCGGGAAGTCAATTAGTCGCAATTTTTCATGACATTTTAAGCTATAAGCACAAATCATTTCTTGACTTCTTTCTCCCCAGATCACCCTATTCACTTTAATGCTAACATTTGGTTGTTGAATCTGAACAAAACTAAGGTCACACATAAGAATTAACGGAAAGTGGTCAGACCACTGCACGTCATACTTTACATAAGAATCCATAACAGTAGGCACAGCCGCCTTTGTGACTAAACAATGATCAAGCCACCTTTGCGACCCATGAGCATCACTAATAAAAGTGTGGGTATCCGAACCGAGACCTAACAACTCAGTGTCAATGCATGTCCATTGTTGTTCAACACAAAAACTTGACAGTTCTGTATAAAATAATTCCGTCGGGTGCGAATTAAAATCACCTAAAACATAACAACATTCTAAGTTACAACTGTCAATAATTGCACTAACCGAGCCAAGATAGTCCGCGAACTCCGTCAGGTTAAAAACGTCATCGGTCGGCATATACACACTCACCACTAGTATAGATTTATTATTTAGCGCAATCTTCACAGCACTAACGCGCGGATTATGACAATCAATAACTGACACATTACTGAACATTACTACAACTGTAAGTAAGGCCTCCCACGTATTAGTCGTGACGCTGAATTCATGCCTGACGTACCCGTCGAACTGAACTCACAGCTAATGGTGTCCAAATAGGACTGCTCCTCAGCCAGCAACCAGGTTTCTTGAAGTGCAATTATGTCCGCGGTGCTGCACAAGTCTGATGTAATCTGCTGACCGTTTTACATTTTTACAATTAAATGTGACTAGCTTGCATGCTTTACTATCCATTAACTAGTGTTTATTGAGCCGTTTCCAGTAGGTACAGTTAGCTTGCGCTACTGACTTCGGTTTAAAGTGTACAAATTTCCGAAATATTATGCCCTGAGGCCACAACTTATCATCGAGGAATGTTTGCACTTTCGATTGCGCTACAAAGAACTTATAAGCGTAGTGCTCAGATTTTCTTTTGGCGTTTATTTTCTCTAATACAACGGATACATGCGTTTTTCTCACAATATAATTAACTATATCAACCTCCGTCACACTTTTGTGCACGTTC
Source organism: Hecatera dysodea (assembly GCA_905332915.2). Classification (NCBI taxonomy): domain Eukaryota; kingdom Metazoa; phylum Arthropoda; class Insecta; order Lepidoptera; family Noctuidae; genus Hecatera; species Hecatera dysodea. Next base: position 10,852,576 of record HG995292.1, read on the forward strand.
GTTATAAAAATAGGAACTTTACTTTCCGCAGCTCGAAAGCTTTCTGTAGGATCATTCGCTACTCCCATCATTCCCGTTAGACGGTTTTTTAAATTATAACGTTTTTTCCTTTTAACTTCCGTCTATCCCTCATCGTCAACTCGATTTTCTTCAGAACCCAGCTTGACCACATCAGCCGTAGTTTGTTTAAGCGTCTGCTCATTTAACAGCTGACCGTCTAACCGGTTTCTTATCTCATAAGGAACGAACGACGTTGACACCGAGCTCGGACCACGTTTACTCTTGTGACCGACCGTTGTCACTTCGTGCAAAATGTTGCCGCTATTGCTAATACCAGCTGACAAAGCGTTAACCATATTTGTGCTTGATAATTCTGAAAATACCAAGCTCTCAGAACACTTAGTTCCAGATTGATTAGAGTAACTTTCATCCAACTTGCAAGCACCTCTTCTTGTATTTTCATTATGGTGGGTGGGTGGAGATTGCGACTTTGACTCAAGCAATACACTTTTAAGGTCATCTAATTGACTCACTGTGACACAAGTACTCTTTAAATTCTTTACCTTCTCTTACAGTATCACTATCTTTTTCACCAGATCAGAAACATCCAGATGGTCAAAGGTTATTGGAGGTAGTTTCTCCAGATTACGAGCCACAAATATCGGCATCACATCACTGTCCATGATCTTAAACATACATTTCTATACATCATAATATGTTTGCAATGCTTCATCTAAATCTATTCCGTCACGTATTGATTTTTTTATAGCTCATTTACAAAGTTTAACAGCATTTTCTGCTGCCCCATTAGAAACAGGGAAAGGTTACTTTAACGCCGTTATTATTCATAAATTTTTTTGACCATTATCTGAAACTATTTCCTTGGGCAAACCAAAACGTGCAAAGGTGGTACGAAGCACCTTTACAAGAGCGCTAGCTGTGGTTCGCGGCATTAAAAATACTTCTAACCATTTACTTGTTGAATCTATGATAACTAAAAATGTTTTCCCCTGCAAGGGTCCCAAAAAATCTACATGTAAGTGCGACCATGGTTCTGTGACATAAGGCCACGGCTGTGGTGGCGCTTTTGGAGGTGCTATCCCTTCCAGACAACACGTGACACACTTCTGACAAGTCGTTTCAATATCGTGATCGATACCTGGCCACCACACAATACTACGCGCAAGACCTTTCATTTTTACTATACTCCAATGACCTACATGCAATTCTTGTAGTACCTACTGTTTCTCTCAATTTACTCGGTAGGTACTACTAAACGATATCCCCAAACTATGCATCCTCTGTCTAGGTAGGTATAGTTCATGGCGTCTTACATAATATGCTTTTAAGTCATCTTCCTTACAATTGCTAGGCCATAAACCAAATTATTAGCAGTGAACCAATTTTGGACCTGCAAAAGAGCGTTATTAACGACATCAAGATGATTAACACATCTATTTATTTAAAAAATCAAAGAATGTCGTCGTCAAATAAGACCATGTTTAGCTTGTTTTGTTATAAATGGGCTTAATCATTTATATAAACTAAAAATAAAAAGGACCCAAAATTGAGCCCTGTGGAACGCCCATTTTCACGTTTAAGTCCGATGAATTGACAGCGTTTACTTGAACTACTTGCTCTCTATCATTTAAATAAGATTTAACAAGGCATAAAGCTGTTTTGCCCAGTCCGTAGTGCCCAAGTTTCAGGAGTAATGTTTCGTGATTTACGCAATCAAACGCCTTAGATAGGTCGCAGAAGATGCCTATGGCATCTTGTGCCTCTTCCCACGCATTAAATATATGCTCCAATAAGGTTTATCATGCAAGATGTTATTCGTGTTAAAATGATAAAGCATTTAGCATCACCTTTTCAAATACCTTGCTTGCTTTCGCCGCTAATAATCGCTTCTCGATTATTTAATCTCGTTGATCGTCGCATCGGCTGATGTGCACGCTAACATTGCGAGTATTGTGGGTATTATGGAATTTGTTTTTAAAGAATGTGGCAACTGTTTCGTTACGTGTTATGCTATCTATTTATAAATATGTTTTATTTACGTATTTTAATCAAATTCAGTACATAAACATCATAATTTAGTTCAAGTATATTTTATTTACCCTCGTCCGTGCGTCACTGCGGGGTGCCAACTGAAAACCAGCACTGGGTGTCTGACGTCCAGCAAATGCTGAGTTGGTAACCCTTTCGGTTCGGACACGCTCGGCGCATTCTGTACTTTTCTTCTCCTGTAATTTGTGTTTGTACAACGGTTACACGGCTGTGTCTGTTCTGAATAAAAGTTTTTCTATTCTATTCTTTCAAAGACTGGCAATACGGATACTGGTCTATAACTACTTATGTCTTTTCTGTCCCCGTTTTCAAAAGTGGTATAACCTTACTGAATTTCATTAGATCCGGAAAGACTCCTTGATCCACACACAAATTAAATATTAAAGCTAAGAAAGGGGGTACAGTCTCAATAGTTGAGGTACCTACAAACTTTGATAGACCATCCCCATAAATCTTCCGTCAGTTTAATTTTGATTTGTTAAACTTATTTTTTAGTTGGTCCAGTTTATTATACTTGGAAAATGGCTGTATGTAATTTGCCTATTCATCTGAGAAAAGCGTAGTCCAATTTCAAACAAATAAAATCTTCACTTGGAGCTCTAAAAATCAAGGTTCTAAGTCAACACAATAAAAATATACGGTCATGCGATATATTTATTTTAATATACTCGCAAATTAATTAAAACCTGAAGGGTCGTCCGTTGGCATAGAATTATAAAATTTGTGCAAGAAGCAAGGTTTCACAGCAAAGGAAAATTTGGGAAAATCGTTTATTTGCAGTAGTTTATATAAAAAAGCAGGATTAAAAACTTACGTTTGTATCTGGAATATTGACCCGTGTTTTATGCATTCTTTTTTTTTTCAAACACAAACATAAGTTTGTTCTTGCCTACTTATAATTTTGTCAGAAAATAAATCAAAGTCAAGAAGTTACGGAACTCCCATGTGCGAGTTAGGCACGGCGTTTTTTCAATTTAATGCCTTAACATACATAGTTTGGTATCAGGCTGCAGATATTACACACAATTTAATTTAATTTACTGTACACATACTATTTTAAACATTGTAAAATAAAGTTGAATTCGGTTGCAGATTAAGAGGCAGGGCTTGAAACGGCCGCATTGAACAAAACACGATGCGCCGCACTTTGTTGATCTTGACAGGTGTGGCAGTTCATCGGATATCAAGCAGCGAAAGGCAGCGGTCTCCAGTACAGTCATTCCGTTTTTCATATTACACCAGTTCTGTTACCTACATAACTGTATTTGATACTTGCTGTCATTTCAGAAGAGTTCAACAGTTACATTTACCTATTAGTCACACTCACACACATAATTCACTAAAAGCACTAAACCTGGTAATGACCTTTAAAATGGTCAAACACATCACAGAATATACTACTTTATGAAATTTCCTTATATCCAAGAAGTTAGCTCTGAAACAAATATATAAATAGATCAGTATTTAATTTGACAAATTATGGTGAGAAACGAATGTTATTTTGATAACATAGGGTAACATCGATATCAGAGACGGGGCCCCATAGGGTCGGTGCCTGCTAGGGTTGCGGAATTTGTTCGAAAGAGTTACCGCGGCCCTGGAACGCAAAGGGCACATGGAGGAGCACGGGTGGGTTTTAGTCAGTAAAAGTCTGACACTCCCTACCGCTCCACCCAGGGCGGGAGGGGTCATTTGATGATTTCCCATCCAAAAAAAAAAAAGGGTAACATCGATATTAACACCAGTTCCCGTGTTTTATTTGCCCCACATGCGTAATACCTTTTTCTGTATGGGAAATCATCAAATGACTTCTCCCGCTCTGGGCGGAGCGGAAGACCTACCCGTGTTCCATCTTTGCGTTCCAGGGCCGTGGTGACTCTTTGAACTAAGATACCTTGAATCCGCCTATGTATTAAGTATACATCAGTGTCGAGATCCCTGTTTATATACCTACCCAAGGACAATCCAGAGATGCGATTTATTTGAAATAAACACATCAAAAGTATCTAGGGATCAACATATATTTTTGCAATAACTTTTCTCCTGATTGATATTAATTAAAATTTTCTTTAAGGATTCATCAAATAAAGTGTTTTCGTTTGTCACAGTAACGATAAACCAAGTCACCTTTGCATTAATAAAGAAATTTGCCATTTTCCTAATAAAGGGATTTTTGACATTTGAACCACTAACATTAAAGTTCGAAAAAAAGACTGAAATAACAGTTTTCTTTAAAATTTTATTGGGTAACTTAAACAATTAATAATCCGTGTTTCTACCGCGAACACTAACAACACAAGAACATCGGTTTGGCATACTCAAAATGAGTTCATCCAAATCACGCTGTGGAATGGCCGCCCATGTTCGTTGCAACAACAAAAAAAGGTCTTCTTGCGACTGGATACCCTCCATATTCGGCAGAGCTCTTCTCTGTAGCATATCCCATGCATGCTCAATCGGGTTCAAGTCTGGCGACTGAGCAGGCCAGGGCAGGACATTGATGTTAGCTGCGGCGAGAGTCTGTCTTACAACTCTTGCGGTGTGCGGTCGTGCATTATCATGCATTAACTGAAATAAGGGACCGATTTGCACTTGTAGAGGAACGATGACGTCTGATACAATCGTCTCAGCATAAATTTGAGCGTTGAGGTTGCCTCTGATCCAAATCAACTCAGTTCTTCCGCCGATCCAAATACCCGCCCATACTATGATGGTTCCACCACTATAAGGATGGACTTCCTGGCAGGATTTTAATCGCTGTTGGCGTCCAGGGGTTCTCCAGTGTCGTATACGTCTTGTATCCGGTCTCATACCAAAACGAGACTCATCAGAAAAGCACACGAAACGCCATTGTTCTTCTGCCCAATTTCTGTGTTCAAGAGCCCATTGATATCGAATCCTACGATTGTGCATTGCTATAGGTGGTACCCGTAGCGGTCTTCGGGAATGAAGGTTCACTTCATGCAAGCGGTTTCTGACTGTTTGGTCGCTAATTAAGTTCCCTGAAGAGTGATGAAGCCTCACGGCTAACATCATGGCGGTTATTGTTGGAGCTCTTCGAGTTAAGATTTGAATGTATCGGTCTTGTCTCCGTGTGGTGCAGCGATACCGTCCTCCATGGCGCTCAGCCAAGGTAAGCGAAGAGCTCTGCCGAATATGGAGGGTATCCAGTCGCAAGAAGACCTTTTTTTGTTGTTGCAACGAACATGGGCGGCCATTCCACAGCGTGATTTGGATGAACTCATTTTGAGTATGCCAAACCGATGTTCTTGTGTTGTTAGTGTTCGCGGTAGAAACACGGATTATTAATTGTTTAAGTTACCCAATAAAATTTTAAAGAAAACTGTTATTTCAGTCTTTTTTTCGAACTTTAATGTTAGTGGTTCAAATGTCAAAAATCCCTTTATTAGGAAAATGGCAAATTTCTTTATTAATGCAAAGGTGACTTGGTTTATCGTTACTGTGACAAACGAAAACACTTTATTTGATGAATCCTTAAAGAAAATTTTAATTAATATCAATCAGGAGAAAAGTTATTGCAAAAATATATGTTGATCCCTAGATACTTTTGATGTGTTTACTTCCATTTAAAATGCAAATACAAAATACCTGTTTTGTATTTTGCATTTAAATGCCTTTCAGTAAAAAACATTTTGTATTTTATTTGAAAAACTTTCGAGATGTATTTTGCATTTTTAATAGTCATTTCAAAATGCAAAATATGTACTTTGTGATTAAGTTTAGCAAACATATTACTATTGTATAACAGATATATAACAAGTCCAAGAAACCATAAATCAAGTTCTAAGAAAACTGGGATTTTGAAAGAGAATTAAGAAAATTTAAATACGGATCTTGGTTGAATATGTTAGAACTTCCAAAACCATAGCTGAGGCCATCAGGAGCTTGGAAGGTGACAAAGAGATGTACTCGTACCTATTATGGATGTCTTAATATTAGCTTAATTAGAAATGGACAACCCAGTATATTGTAGACCGTTGATAGAAATAATAAAGGAAAGTATTGAAAACCGTTTCGAAAAATTTAATTTAGAAGACCCAAGGACAGCATTCTCATATCCATTCTTCAAATTATAGTGGGTGTCTAAAAATAAGAAGGAGCACGTTAGGAAGCTGTTTATCACAGACTAGCAGCGCCCCGCGGTTTCACCCGCGTTGTTCCCGTTCCCGTGGCAATACGGGGATAAAATATAGCCTATGACACTCCACAATAAAGTAGCTTTCTATTGGTGAAATATTTTTTTGTCTAAATCGTCGTATTTTAATTGGTGTAAATCGGTTCAGTAGATCCAGAGATTACCCCTTGCAACGTCACAAACTCGCAAACGTTACTTCTTTATAATATTAAAGTATAGAAGTCAGAAAAAATAAAAATACAATTTAAAAAGTGGATTCCATCAGTGGATTCTATCAGACATCGGAAAGAAAAAAAGCGAGTCTTACTACATGTTCCAGGATTCAGACTGCTCTGCAACCAGTGAGGGTGGTAGTGCCAATACTACAATAGAAGAAACCCTACAATACTTAAAGCATGAGTGCACAAGTCTGGAGATGCTAAACGCTTATCTTACAATAAAACAATTTATTTTTAAAATACAACACATCCTTAACAAGTTCGGCACCAGTACAAAGACTTTTTTCGTACGGTGGGATGATTCAAGATTCAAAGCATTAATTTCTTCGATCAATAATACACTAGATTCCCGATCATCGCTTCAAAACGGTCCGAAAAATAAGAGCACAAATAGTTTTGTGGTCTTATTTTGAATTAGTATGGTCCAATCACAGCCAATGTGAGGACGTCAAGATGCCGCATTGCGCGTTCAAAAACTATGTAAATAATCACTGTAACACCAAGATTTTGGAAGGAATATCTTTTTTTTCGATAAGTTTATACCATTAAGTGTTTTTCATAATACAAAAACCGAATTAAGTAGTAAATATAAATTAAATCGCAAATATTATGATAGTTTGACCAATGTTTGCACCAACGCTCCAACTATTGTAACAAACATCGACTGTTCCGGAACAGGGAATGTATGGAGTAGTATTATTATTTTGTATATTATTTTTGTTTGTAGATTTCCTAGCGACCCATTTCGTTGTGCAGAATGGGTATCTATTGTCGCGAAAGAAAGAGGAGATGGAATATATAAACCCTATAAAAATTCTACAGTATGTTCGATTCATTTTGATAGACTGGACATAAAACTAAAAAAACTCAAAACGTTTATTTCAATTAGGCCATTAACGGCACTTTTGAACGTCATCAATAAAAATTATCATAAATTAAGTGACTCTAGCGTCCATTCGCAAAGGTAGATTCTTATGGAGAAGAACGGACAAGAAACTCCATAGTTACTCTTTTCAAATCAATGTTTTACAATATTTGGTAATACAATAAATACTTCATATATGTGAGGACAATGCACCAAGTATACTAGTTATAGAACAAAGTATTACCAGCAGAGGTAAACTTCTAAATATCTCATGCCCATGGTACCTACTCACATATTTACAAATATTGAAATAACAAAATGAAAAAAAAGTACAAGACACAAAAAAAAATGCATTCATAAATATAATTCACACATTAATAAACCAGTTTGATTTTGTCTACACTCTCGATTGCCCTATGGAGCAAGACCAGCATGTTTCCAAGCATTCTTATCCTGAATGTAATCTTCTAATTTGTAATATGCTTGTTTACAAAGGGTGGTTTTAATTTTTCTTTCATTTAATTCTAATATGTTACAAGGTATTTTGTTGTAACATTTAACACAGTACCCCATAAAAGATGTATGTACTTTAGCTAATCTATAAAATGTTTGGTCTAATTTGTCTTTATTTCTAGTATTAAAATTGTGTCTATCACTAATTTTACTAGCTGGAAACACGCAAAGGCGTAGGTTACTAAAAACTCTTATTTACTTAATCTTTAAATTAATAAATAGTGCGGTTTAAATAAACTGATTTAATACAAATATTTGTTAATACTGGTTGTTAACAATGTGCCAACCCGCTTAAAATTAATAGAATAATAATATAATAAAATTAATGTCGTAACAAACTAACTAAATACTGTACTAGCTTACTCCTAGTACTTTTTAAATCAGTCCAAAATATTTGCCACCATACAAACGTACCATTTCCAAAAAAAAAAAAAAACTGCAACTCTATATCTTTCAATACTTACTGTGTTCTGAGCATTGAAATGTAATACCAAGAACTACATCTAATTCCAAAATAGAATAAGCACGAAATTATGAACAAATTGTTTTGAACGTTATTGCTTCGATTTTAAGTTTTATTTTATATAATAAATATTTTTTACTTATTGTAAAAATGACTAGTTATTTTCAATTCATTTTAAATTTATTGCTTTTGACCTTTCTCCGATGATAGAAGGACCTAATTTAAATATTTTGCAATCGTAATTAAACTTTATGTATGAGAAATAAGGTTTACAATAAACTGCAGTTTTTAATGTGATTAAAGTTTTTTCTGTATTTTGTAGTATGAAATATAAATGTTTATGTGTGTGTAAGCGCGGCCACTTGAGCGACATATTTTTGTTCCTGATCCTTTATCTAGTGTATTATTGATCGAAGATTAATTTCAAATAAACCCTTTACAAGGCACTTTTGAATTGTCAAGTCGAAAGAGGTGAAGCTCCAAAGCGTAGATATCTATGGAGAAGAACGTGCAAGAAACTCCACGGACACTCTTTTAAATCATGTTCTGTATTACATAGCTTTGGTTACATCCTTGGTGCTTCTATGTGTGAGGACAATGCAAAGAAAAAAAAAGGAATCTATAAAACAATTCAAAGTATAAAGATTAAAACAAGTCAGTGGCAGTTAAGAGGTGACCAGTCTCAACCGACGGCGCCCGTTCACGAACATGACGCGTGTATCGGCACTAGGGCATGCAAAACCGGAAAGTCATCAAAACCGGTTTTGAACATCGTTTTTTTGGGACCAAAACCGAAAACCGGAGCTAGGTCCGGTTTTAGCAAAAAAAATCAAATGTAGTATAATTTAAAAAGAAACACCATTTTTTTAAATACCCACTAAGTCTACAAATAAAACAAATTGTATGATACATTTCTTTTTAATCCAAACCATAATAATTGTACAGATAACAATTAACTTATAATAGTATAAAGATTAATTAACTGAGATCAAATCAACAACAAGTAAGTTTTTGGTATCTTTGGTACCTAGTAAGTCTGCTATCAAAAATAATATATTTTAAACATAGAAAACACAATCAGTATCTTCAAATATTAAACACAGCCACCCACAATTACCAAAAACATCAACATTTTTGTAACTTTGAAGACGAACTACAAAATAACATTATTATAATATGATTCATATTGCACTAAAAAAGACATCAATAATCAACTATGTATGTATACTAATTTAAATAAAGCATAAATCACTTGTTTTCAAGAGATCGCTGTTCTTGATAATGTGATCTCAAGAATATAAGTGCATCCAACATTGGGAGGCGTGTAAGAGGGTGGATGCAGGCTGTGTTCGGTTCGGATACATTTGATGCCTCAAAATTAATTATTTTTTGAGTGTTCGAAAAAAATGTTGATAAAAATCAAAATGATAATTGTTACTCAATAATGGGAAAACCGGAGCTGAGCTCCGGTTTTGGCTCTCAAAACCGGTTTTCAAAAATCGTTAAATTTTGGCCGATTTCCGGTTTTGCGCAAAACCGGAAAACCGGTTTTGCATGCCCTAATCGGCACCATTTAGCTCAACCATTTTGAAGGGAACCGAATGATCCGACACACGCGCCAACATCAGCGAGACATTTGAGCGAGCATGACATACTCTCAACTGCCATTTTAGTTCAAGTCACAAAGTAAACTATAACCAGTAAATGGGTCCATGGTACTCACATTTACAATATTTGAAAATAAACTGCTTCTACATTATACAAAACTATGGTTCACAATGATCAAGCAAATACAAGTAAAAAAGAGAAATTATTTATTCTCAAAATAAAATTATAAAAAAGAGAATAAATAAATGAGACAAAAAAAAAGGGCGAGCATCTCGTTTACCCAAGTGGTTGAGGCTGTGGAGCAGGACCGGCATTTAGCCAAGCATTTTTATCAAGGATATAATCTTCCAGTTTATAATATGCTTGCCTACATAGTGTGCGTTTTATGCATGTTTTAAATTTTCTCTCATTTAATTGAAGGATATCGACTGGTATTTTGTTATAAAATTTTACGCAATACCCCATAAAAGAAGTGTGTACTTTAGCCAATCTAAACCTAGGTTGATCTAATTTGTTTCTATTTCTAGTATTAAAATTACGCCTGTCGCTGATCTTATTAAATAAATAATGAAGATAAAATATGAAGATTTTTCCGAACATACATAATGTTTTCATATATGTATTGACAAGGTACCGTCATGATGTTAATTTCCTTAAACAGTTCCCTTAGAGAATCGCGCCGGCGGAGATTGTAAATGGCTCTAACTGCTCTTTTCTGCAGAATAAAAATAGACTCTATGTCTGCAGCCCGTCCCCATAGCAAAATACCGTAAGACATGACACTGTGAAAGTAACTAAAATAGACCAGTCTCGCGGTATCTACATTAGTAAATTGACGGATTTTTCTGACAGCATATGCTGCTGAACTTAGCCGTCCTGCAAGTGATGCTAAATGAGGTCCCCATTGTAGCCTTGAGTCGAGCGTTATCCCCAGGAAAACTGTGCTTTCGACGAATTCTAGTTTCTCTTTATTCAATACTATTTCCTCAATACTACTTTTGACATTCGGTAAAACAAATCTAATACATTTGGTTTTTTTCTCATTTAATACTAAATTATTAGCAGTTAGCAGTAAACCAAATTTGGACCTGCTGTAGGGAGTCATTTACCTCGTCAAGATTTGCAGAACGTCTATTTATCTTAAAAATTAAGGACGTATCGTCAGCAAATAACACCATTTGCAATTGTTTTTTTCACCAGATAGGGTAGATCATTTATGTACACTAAAAAGAGGAAAGGACCCAGTATTGAGCCTTGTGGTACCCCCATTTTGACTCCTAAACCACATGAATTTACACCGTTTATTTGAACTTGCTGCTGTCTGTCATTTAAATAAGACTGTACTAAACTAAGTGCAAGTTTACTAAGTCCGTAATGTTCTAGTTTTAAAAGCAAGGTTTCGTGATGAACACAATCAAATGCCTTGGAGAGGTCACAAAATATTCCTATGGCATCTTGGGCCTCTTCCCACGCTGCAAATATATGTTTTAGTAAGGTGACACCAGCGTCAGTCGTACAACGTCCTCTGGTGAAACCATAATGTTGATCGTGTAAGATTTTGTTGGTGTTGAAATGATTGAGCACCTGATTGAGCATCACCTTTTCGAAGACCTTGCTGAAAACCGGCAACACGGATACAGGTCTATAGTTATTGGTGTCTTTACTATCGCCGGACTTAAAAAGTGGTATAACCTTACTGTATTTCATTATATCCGGAAAGACACCTTGGTCCACACATAAATTAAATATTAAAGCCAAGTATGGTGCTGTGGTCTCAATTATGGATGTGCACACTTTGACGGACATACCCCATAGGTCTTCGGTCAATTTGATTTTAATTTGCCGGAAAGCTTTTATGACTGTCATAGGGTTGATATGTTTGAATTGGAATTCAACCGGGCAGTCTGGAACGTTTGCTCTTAATAAAGCAATTGAGACCTCGGGTGACGAGTTTAGAGCTTCTGTAGTTTTAATTGGTATGTTGGTAAAAAAATTCACAAATTCTTGAGCTACTTCAAAATTTGAGCTTATGGTCCCATGTGAAGTCTCCAATAAAAAATCAGTGTTCCGTACTTTATTTCTATTAGTTTCGTTATTGATAACTTTCCAAACTGTCTTTATTTTATTATCAGCCCATTTGATCTTGTTGCTAATGTACAGGGCTTTAGCTACCTTGCAAGTGTTTCTAAAAACTTTTGAATATTTGTTTACATACTTATTAAATGATTCCGTGGTAATGAAAGGCTTAAGGCCATATAGTTCATATAGTCTTTCCCTGCTTATCCTAATACCTTTAGTCGCCCAGTCACTGAATATAAACTTATGGAAAGTGTCTTTTGACTTCTTTTTAAATGTTGTATTGAATTCTTTTAATACCACTGAAAAGAAATTATCGTAAAAGGGGTATGCCAAGCCGCCATAGTGATTTAGGCCCTGAGTGCACAAGTAACATCGGATGTTAATATTAGTATGCCCACAAATAATATATTGATAAAAGAACATTATTGAAAAAAACTTGGAGTTTCCAAATTATAAGGATTTTTTAATGTGCCCTACACAAGTATTAAAAAGTTATTGAAAACTCTTCCTACATAACATATTAAAGCTAAATTGTTATTGGTTGTCATTATCAGAATAGAAGAATCGCCAGAGTCAGTATTCATGGTCAAAAACGTCGATTTTAATAGCAAAATACACGCAGCGAATCACTATGATGCAAATGCAAACAAAGTGACAATTCTATTATTACATTTGATTTGACAATGACATTTCTAATATTGTCAACTGACAAGTTTTAGTGTTGCCATTGCACAAAGTATCGATCGGTGCATTATGTAGATCATTTTAAAATCATTATATTATATTTTGTAAGTTGATTACAAATCTAAATATATTAACATACACAGCATTGGGACTTCTATAAACAAAATACCGAATAAATTAAGTACAAATATGTGTAAATGTTTTGCAAGAAATCTTTATTTTGGTACAGTTTTTAAATTGGCAACCTAGCAAATGTCTGTTTATTTCGTTGTATCGTTTCTATATTTATTTTTTATTAAAAAATGTTACTAACTTGTATCGCGTCGTAAATAGAAGAGTTAATTACGTAAAATTTACATATTTTTTTTTTAGTAAATTAAATTTCTTGGGCATTGCAAGGCCTAAAATCGGCATTCCCCTTTATTTGCATCTTGAATGTCATGGGCTAGATCATTTAACTTATTTTGTAAAATACAATTGAATTTCACTAATTTGCCAGTTGTAATTGGCCTATATTGTACAAGGTGTCTCAAAAGAAAGTTCACATTTAAATGTTTTTTTAAAAGAAAAGTCTTAGCTTTATTGAAAAAATATTTATTTTATATTGAAGTACACTGTTTGGGAATTTATTTTTTAAAAATAACATCGTCCAAATGTAAACCGTTGCGCTCTCGGCATTCATTTAGTCGGGCACTAAAATTGCCTATGACAGCTCGGCAGGTAGTCTCCGTGATGGCTGCCATTTCATGACGGATATTTTCTTTTAATTGTGCCAGGGAAGTTTATTAGCGTAAACTTTTGATTTGACATAACCCCACAGGAAAAAATCCATAGGCGTTAAATCGGGACTCCGTGGAGGCCAATTTATGTCACCTCGCCTGGAGATTAATTTGTTCGGAAAAATTTCTCGAACTCGAGGCAGAGATCTGTTGGACGTGTGTGAAGTTGCTCCATCCTGCTGGAACCATGTTCTTTGGTTGTAACCAGGAAAGTTTTGCAGTTGGGGTACGAAAAACTCGTCTAACATCTCCACATAACGCTCTGAATTCACTGTGAGTGTGCGTCCCCTTCCATCTTCAAAAAAGTAAGGGCCGATAATTCCTCGCGCCGACATCGCTGCCCATACGGTGACTTTGGGTGAATGTAGCGGTTTCTGATGTTTTTGTTTTGGGTTGGTTGCACTCCAGTAACGACAATTTTGCTTGTTTACATGCCCATTCAGGTGAAAATGGGCTTCATTGGAAAACAAGATGTTGGTGAACGTTGGAAAGCGCTCAATCATCTGATTTACAAAGGCAAGCCTCTGACCAGCATCTTGAGGCTTCAGTTCTTGCACTAACTGAATTTTGTACGGGTGCAGCTTTAAATCTTTGTGTAAAATGCGGCATAATGAAGATCTGTGCACATTTAAAGCAACAGCACGCTTCCGAATCGAGAGGTTTGGATCATCTCGAATAGACTGAGTAGCACTGTCCACGTTTCGGCTGTTCTTGATGTTCTTGGTCGCCCAGATTTTGGTTTCTCCAGAGTTGACCCAGTCTCTTCAAACTTCTCAACCCATTTTGCAATGAGACGAGTGCTAGGCGCATCATTTAAGTGACGAATATGTCGAATACTGCAGAATTTTCTACGCGCTACAGTCGCCGAATTACCGTTTTTGTAAAACTCACGTACGCACAACGCACGGTCCGCACCAGAGAAACGCTCCATAGCGACTAAATTCCCAAGAGCCAGACTACCGACTGACATACCCCCCGCGCCCCTCAGAATAGTTGCTTTCGCGTAATAAGATAAGCAAATGTGAACTTACTTTTGAGACACCTTGTATTTGAATTTGTTGTAAGACAACTTTAAACTTAACGGGGCACCGAGCTTTTTATACACAAAAACGCGCTTTTATAACGGTTGTTTGAAGTAGTAAACAATTAAATTAAAATCTAAGGAAATAAATTGGTATTATTGGCCATATATACTAGGCAGTATACACGATGGAAACACGATTTGATAAAGTTAGCTCGATAGAATAAATTCACAAAGTTATCTCTAAAAAACACAACAAACGCTTAGTACGGCGTGAATACTTCGCGAAAGGTCATCAGTTTTTTAATAATGACTAAACTACATGTTTTATAGAACGTATACACTTTACATTTTCAAAATATGTATTTGTTTAAAAATAAGAAGGAAATACCTAAATTCGCGCGAATTTTGCCCATTATAAGCAGAGCCGCCGCGCCGCCCTCCTGTCCGCTTTAGTCCGCCGTCGGCCATCGGACGGGGAGTTTGTGTCGCTTGCGCTCACGCGCGGATTTAATAACGTAACGAAGAAAATTGTATGAAAATGAATTGTAGCGTATTTGAAATGGGGAACAAAGTAAAGAAATCAAGACAGAGAAGGGGTTGGCGAAAAACCAATGCTAAATAAACGCTTGCATGAAGAAATGAATTAGGGTAAGGCCACCAAAATTGTCAAATATAATATCACAAAAGTAACACAACAGATTTTCTGTTACCGTTACACAAATGTAACCCTATAGTTACGCATCTTTTGCGTAAAGGTGGTTTCATAATGGTTAAATAAATAACCTTAAATAATACAAGATATTTTTTTGCTGTAGTAGTAATGAAATACGATTTTCGAAAAAAAAAATTGTATTAATGAACTCAAATAAAATCATCACACAAATCTGTCACACAGCATTTTTATTTATTTATTTTTTATGTACACACAATTTACTAAAAATAAACTTTTTACAAAAAATAAAACCGACTTCTAAACAAAAAAACCAAAAAGTATAAAATAACTTTAATTTCGGAACTCGGTGTTTTTGGTTGCTTTTTTGTTGTTGAACACACCGATTTCCGAAATTAAAGTTATTTTATACATTTTGGTTTTTTTGTTTAGAAGTCGGATTTATTTTTTGTAAAAAGTTAATTTATTTTTCACTTTTTAGTGGTTCACTCCCAGCTAAACATACCCATCACAGCGTACGTGGTATAAATTGGTGTAAACAATAAACAAACATGCGATTTCAGCTATCCCGACAGATTTGCTATCATTTATTGAAATTAACAAAAAAACCGCTTGTTCGATTTCGATAAAAAAATTATGGGACTATTTGGGAAGTATACCCTTTCCAACAAAAAAATAATTTTGAAAATGAAAACAAAATATCTAGTTTTAATTTCCGCGAATATTAGTGGGTTGCAGGTATGCACCTCCCTCCCGCCCGCTATATTATGCACATGCAAGGTTGCTAGGCAAATGCAAGGATTTTAAGCACATGCAGGAAGGCAATGCAAAACCCAACACCATTACCGACACGTGTTTCGCCTCTCCACGAGGCATCCTCAGGGGACGTGTTGACTCGCTGACCGTTGAGTTGCGACTGAGCATTTAGTACAAGGCACCCCCCTTTTATACACTGCCACCGTTGGTTATTTGTGTGCAACTACCCGCAAACATTCGCAGTAAAGGGGAAGAAGCCAAATTCGTCTGGTCATTCAACAGTGCAAAATTATTGTTATTACTATGTTTAAAAATCTCTAATTGTTCCAAAACACACAGCCGGAAACCCTTATCACAAATATGTAGTATATTAAAACTATTGTTGTCGCGCAAAGAATGGCCGGTATCAATTAAATGTTTCGCGAAATTCGATTTGTCCGAATGGCCATTTCTATACGCGGCAACATGTTCCCCATACCTTATGTCAAAGTTTCGGCCCGTCTGACCCACATACACCCCGTTGCATTCATCACAGACCAGCCTATACACCCCAGACTTTTTACTATTTTCTAAAATATCTTTTCCGTTACAAATACGGCGTATATTCTGGTCCGTTAAATAAAACTCACCCAAAAATTAAATTTAAATTAGAATTAGAGTCCCAAAACTCCCTCAACTTTTTGGATTTGACTATCACAAAACACAATAGTGACTTAGATTTCCAAATTTATCGAAAGCCGACACACACTGACACGACAATACCAGCCTCTTCTTGTCACCCTCTTCAACATAAATTAGCCGCCTTCCGCAGCTATATTCATAGATTATTTGCCCTCCCCCTTTCAGCAGAAAATTATGTAAAAGAACTTAATATTATTTACCAGATCGCAATTTCTAACGGTTACTCAAAGTCAATGGTAGACAGTTTAATTAGTAAAAAGCAGAAAGAAAGGGTTCGTTCACTATTATATGCATGTCCGCGTACAAATATTAATAGATATGTGACCAGTCTGACCTATATGGGCCCCATTTCAGATAGAATTAGTAATTTACTTAGAAAAAACAACGTTTATGTAGCGTTCAGAACGGACCAGAATATACGCCGTATTTGTAACGGAAAAGATATTTTAGAAAATAGTAAAAAGTCTGGGGTGTATAGGCTGGTCTGTGATGAATGCAACGGGGTGTATGTGGGTCAGACGGGCCGAAACTTTGACATAAGGTATGGGGAACATGTTGCCGCGTATAGAAATGGCCATTCGGACAAATCGAATTTCGCGAAACATTTAATTGATACCGGCCATTCTTTGCGCGACAACAATAGTTTTAATATACTACATATTTGTGATAAGGGTTTCCGGCTGTGTGTTTTGGAACAATTAGAGATTTTTAAACATAGTAATAACAATAATTTTGCACTGTTGAATGACCAGACGAATTTGGCTTCTTCCCCTTTACTGCGAATGTTTGCGGGTAGTTGCACACAAATAACCAACGGTGGCAGTGTATAAAAGGGGGGTGCCTTGTACTAAATGCTCAGTCGCAACTCAACGGTCAGCGAGTCAACACGTCCCCTGAGGATGCCTCGTGGAGAGGCGAAACACGTGTCGGTAATGGTGTTGGGTTTTGCATTGCCTTCCTGCATGTGCTTAAAATCCTTGCATTTGCCTAGCAACCTTGCATGTGCATAATATAGCGGGCGGGAGGGAGGTGCATACCTGCAACCCACTAATATTCGCGGAAATTAAAACTAGATATTTTGTTTTCATTTTCAAAGTTAAAATGGATTTCCGCAAAGTAACGCCTGACTCAATCAATTTTAAAAAAATAATTTTCCAAATCGGTTGGCAAGCGACGGAGTTATGCGCGAACAAACATTTAAAAAAAAATACAAACATCCGAATTGAGAACCTCCTCCTTTTTTAGAAGTCGGTTAAAAATAGAAAATTTTGTACAGAAACCAAGAGCACAAAGATACTGCTTATTTCAATAGAAATTTCTTCCAGCAGAAAAGCTATTGCTTTTGATCTTGATATTTTTCAGGATTCGTTATTTTTAACTTTTCAATTTTTCAATCTTTCAATTTTCAGGGTAAATTTCATGGAAGACCGATTACAAAATTTATCTCTAGAATTGCAAGTCCAGAAACTAATTAATTTTAAGAAATAAGTGTTACTTTCATCCCAAACCAGATTTGTTGATAATTATAGAAATTATAATTACATCAAATGTTCTGCTTTATTATAGGATGCCAATTACACCGAAACAAAATTGTTGTCTTCCAGCAGAGATTCACTAAAAATAATTATATACTAACCGTTGGTATCGTACATAACAATTTTGCTGGCTTCTTTATTCCCGAAAAAGTCTTGCCATAACGAACAAAGTACTTACCGTGTTACTTCATTATCAGAAATTCAATAGAATCTGCCGGCAAAAACATACTTCGACTTTTAATTCTATTCTTGACACTTGACAGTTCAAAGAAAAATAATGTTACGTGTTTTGAAGACAAGTTATTAAAAGTCGCATGGTCCTCATATAACGTATTGTGTATGTCAGAGGTTCATTTAATGTTAGTCTGGCGGCTTTAGTTCTTTATGTGGCCTACCCAAATGTCTTTACTTTGGCATTGTTCGTCAAATCGTTGTGCTCCTTAAAGTTATAAATTTGAGCTACATGATAACTGACAAATGCTTGCACTGTTTGGACAGGTCCACTCAAATCTCAAACGCCAGAGTACCCTAAGGCGGTATCCTCTCCCCTCTGGTGTTCTCGCTATTTAGTACCGATATTCCCACTAGTACTAAGACACAGCTAGCTCTGTTTGCTAACGACACGGCGATCTATTGCTCCGGCAATAGCGAGAAGGCAATAGCCGGCCACCTCCAGAGATCCGCAAACGCACTAGGCGCTTGGTTCCGGAAGTGGAGACTGGAAGTCAACCCAGAGAAGAGTCAGGTGATCTTGTTTTACAAGCCCCAGACTCGTCTCTTCCCACCACGTCCCAGCCCAATCACGTTATTTGGCAAGCCGATCCCTTGGGTGGAGCAAGCCAAATATCTAGGTGTGATCCCCTACTGAAAGCTTACTTTCGGAGAGCACATAAAGACGGTACGCAGTCGTGCCGTTTTCGCTCTCGGTAGGCTTCATTACATCCTGAATGCACGCAGCAAGCTATACCTGAAATGCAAACTACGCATTTTCACCACGTGCATACGCCCAATAATGACTTATGCGTGTCTATAGCCTTCGCACACGCTAAGCCTCACCAGATCCATAGGTTGCAGGTTATCCAAAATCGGTTTCTTCGAAAGGTTACGGAGCCCCGTGGTACGTTAGGAATGAGCGACTCCATGTCGACCTCCGCATCCCCACCATCAAACATTTCATGAAACGTTTTTCAAAGCGTTTCATAGAGTCCGCTGAAAAGCACCAGAACCCCCTTATCGTATCGGCTACCAGATACACGCCCTCCCAGATCAGCAAGATCCGCCGACCGCGGCATACCCTTGTTGAGCCCGATGACCCCATCACCCAGAACCAAGAGAGTAGTAGGGAAACCAGTACTCTTAGGAAAAACAAACACAGACCGCGTTCCGCGTATACCGGCCTCGCCGACGAGGTACATCGCGACGCCCCCGTCAAAACCCTCTTTTGCCTAACGAGCCAGCCTGCGCCGCTGAGCCATTACCGTTAAATCACCAAAATAATATCAACCTGACCCAGCCTGTCCCTTGCTGCCCTCCCTCAATGACCCTGCTAAGCCGAGGCCCGTGTCCCACAGGGGATGCCCTGAGCGAGCGGTCATTTAGGTTTTAAGTAGTTTTTAGCCCTGGCTGGGGGCCTTAAATTCGTTTGAGACCACCACAGGATTTATCGGTTACGCAGTAACCAGCCTTAGTGTGCTGAACTGCGAGTGATGATACCGAGAGCTTTTTTCAAAAAAAAAAAGCTCTCGGGATCATCGAAACATTGGACATCGTACGAACAACATATGCATAGAAACTGTCGCGTTCCGTATCGTTGAGTTGTATAGGTACCTACAGTGTGTGATTCGCTAGTGTGACTGACTTGTTCGTGAATTGCAATCTGATTTGAACTGCAAACCGTTTTAATATTGCGGTATAACCAACACTACCCTTATTACGCCCACAGTACTAATTAAAATATGCCTGATGCTAACGAGAGACAGACATATGTACCTTCTCCGACAAGTACATTTGTGAAGTTAATTGAATATAGTTTATGCTTACACCAACTCAAATAGCTGTTTTTTATTATATCTGTCAAATTAACCGTCAAGTTACTGAATGGAATTAAAAGTCGAACCTTACGTACTAACGAAAGTAGTTTTTACTGAATCTACTTTGATGAATAAATAATTTGAAATTGAAAATAAAAGGTCGACTACTGGGATTTTTACCCTACTTATATAGCCGATAAGTTATTATACGCGCGGCGCGCGGTCGGCGCTGCTCTCTTGCCGGTGTGCCTCACGCACACATACACGGAGCGCATAGAATACCTAAAATCGATTAGCGCTAGAAACTCGGTGCGCCCTTAAACGTTACCAATTGTCCACTATGGTCAGACGGTAGATAATTTACTATGGCTTTATCTATATAATCACAATCGCAGAACACATTATCGATGCAAGTTGAAGAAGTTGGTGTTATCCTAGTTGGTTTTGTAAAAACATTAGATAAATTGAATGATTTAAAAAGGTTTAAAAATCTACTGCTTAGGTACTGAATTATTTTCTAAAATATTAACATTAAAATCTCCACAAATAATCGCAGATTTGTTACCAGCTGCAAGTTTCGCGAGGATGTCTTCCATTGTTGATTCAAATAAATTAAAGTTTTGAGGGTTTGGAGGTCTGTACACACACACACACTATAACATGCTTATCTAGCTCAACACAGGACAGTTCGATGCAATGTTCCACTGACAAGCTAACAATGTCATTACGTTGCTTAAATTTTAAGCAGTTTTTTACTAAGACTAGTGAACCACCGCGTAACATTGATGTACGATTAAAACAGCTGCCCACATTATAATTTTCGTAATTAATTAGCATCTGGTCATCCTTCAGCCAATGTTCACTAAGACATACAATATCAAACATTGATCTTTCTAAAAACATTTCAATTTCTAATAATTTGGAAGAGACACCCTGAATATTTTGATGAAATAATTTCAAGGTATGCTTCTGACCCCCTTTTTGACATTTATTAAATTGAGAGCAAGAGGACACTTAATGTTGGTAGGTAAAACTAATTGGTTATTAGTATCCTCTGTTGTCTTATATACTAGTTTAAATTTTTATCCAGAGTTTGCCCTATATCATCACTTTGCAATGAGTCCTCTATGTTAACCAATGAATTTTCCCTAGTGATATATGGAACCTCCTTCGTACAATTTGTGTAAAGATTTATAGCAATAGTGCTACAGTTATTTTGGTTCACCACCTGATTCTTAGTATCATTACTAAACATTGTGGATTTAATTACAGAAGACTTCGACATAGGTACTACTTATGTCTGAGTTAATATAATTAGCTAATAGCTTTGCTATTGTGTGTCTAAAATAAATTGGCAGATACACAGTATCCCTAGTAGATTTTAAATTTTCCACAAAAATGTTGGTGTCAAAAAACATAAACTTGTCACTATAGTGACTAGCCAAGAAGTGCACGTGTTTATTTAGCATATGAATGTAGTTATTTTGTCTAATTGACAATTGATCAAAATATGGAAAAGCACACAATATTATTTTATTACAATTTAAGTTCATCTCAGTTACATTGTCTGTGATATCTGCTTTTTTTACTTTTAAACTATTACCTAAAAACACAGTAATAGTGGTATTAGAAGTATAATTTTTGTTTTTTAATAATGCCATAATATGCTTGTAAGTTAAACCTGGCATACAATAATTTTGTCTAGAATTACTTAGCTTGTTACCAACCAGTTTACCTAAACCTCTTCCTATACTGTCTGAGAACATAACTGAATGATAACCACTATTCACAGCTGAAAAGCTACCAATATCAGGCTGTTCAACTTGAGATAAATCTTGTACAAAATTAATATTATCTTGTTCAGTGAAGCAGTCTTGAGACAAATTCTCTGCCTGGGACGGTACCTCCGTTGCCTCAGGCTGGACAGCATCAATGTTTGATACTGACTGGCAAGTACACTGACACATTATTAACTCATTTGCAGCAAGAATGCAAGCAGAAATGATTATGAGACCTCACAGAAGAAAAATGAGTAATGATGTATTTGAACAACTGGTATTGTTAAAAAGCGTAATAAATAAAAAGTCTTATTTTTAACTTTTTAACAATTACTGTCCAGTTGTTATTAATAAAAGAAAAGTGTACCTATTAATAATAAAATAAGAACTAAATGCACAAATGCACAATCATCCGAAATGAATTCACCAAATAGAGCCATGTCTCCCTTTTTTACATTAAGTATTTTAAGTGAATATTATTATTATTAATACCATAACAGAATTTATTGATACGCGTACTGATAAATATGACCAAAATGTCATGCATAAGGTGCCACATTACGAGTATTAGACTTTTTTGTTTGGCATTGTGTGTGTAAAATAAAAAAAAATATCTGAAATTTGGTCAAAAGGTATTTTATTTTGAAAATGCCTATTTTGCATTTTGTATTTAAATGCTTTTTTAAAACCATTTTGTACATCTCTGGACAATCCCCAGCTGTGGTATATGGACTGATTACCGTATACTAAGGAGGAAGTATTTGCCCTTTGCCCCTGCCTGAGCACTGGTAATATACACGGCTTTGAAACAGGGGTAATTTGCACACTCAATAAATAGGCTCCGAAAACGGTTGCTTGCACAAAGTGACGTTTCAACAAGGGACCACCATATCCTGAGGAACAGAGATATACTATGGCTATCAGGACCGGCGGAATTAACGCAAGAAAGAGGTGTGTGTGTTATCCCAGCCAGATAATGTTGAAAATATAAATTTAAATCTTATAAATAAATTAGTTGCCCAGCTTCTGTAATTGTTGCGCACATTTTTAAATTTGTTGCACTTATAGTTTTCTAGTTATTTCACAAAAACCATTTCCTGCTGGGGTAACAAAGTTTATAAACGTTACCGCAGCCAGACACTTTTTTTAATGGGAATATCGAAACAAATATTAGCTTTATAATTAGTTGTCTCGACGAGATAAATGTTGCACCTTATTTTGTTCTTTCTTCGGCTGCGAAGTTATTCGAGATCCTTTGAGAAGTTTTGCTGGATCTATGAAATGGTTAAGCGGATTCTTATCATCTTTTGTACCAGGGATGTTGCGGATGTATTTTATTTCACATCCGCGGATGCGGATGCGGATTTTAAGAGGCTCACATCCGCGGATGCGGATCTGTACAAAAAACTTAAATTTTGGTTCGGTAGGGTAAAAAACAGTAATATTAATCCTTTCTTTATTTAATAATAAAGTAGTGAGTTATTTTAATAATGAAATTTGAATATTGGAGCATTATATTTAATGAAAAGTAGAATGGCCGCCTTTTCGGACTCCACTCTGTTTCGCAAGGGTTCGTATATTATTCCTGCGCTACTAAATAACTGTTCACTTGGAACACTGGCTGGTGGAGCTGATAAGAATTAACGTGCTATTTTGGACAACAATTTTAACTCGCTTTGATTAACACTCCACCATTTAAGAGGACTCTCACTTAAATTATCACACTAACTTTTTATGACTGAAGTCCGAGAGCTGCTAAGTTCACGTATGGATTCTTTAAAAGGTTTCAACAGCTCAACGCAACTTTGATGATTGTCCACTCTTCTGGTAAAATAGGTGATCCTATTATAGTCGAAAATCATATAATTTCGCTGTCAATTATGTGGAGGCTTAAGGCATCAATTGCTTTCAAAAAGCGCTCTAACATGTTTT
Organism: Hecatera dysodea; assembly: GCA_905332915.2. NCBI lineage: Eukaryota > Metazoa > Arthropoda > Insecta > Lepidoptera > Noctuidae > Hecatera > Hecatera dysodea. Next base: position 10,876,417 of record HG995292.1, read on the forward strand.
TATTTATTTATTTTAACTAGCTGCTAACAATTCTTTACGCTTGTGGGTAATAAAATAAGGCCAATTAAAAGTTTTCACAGATAGAAGAGAGCATACATACAAAATCAGAAATATTTGAGGCGGTAGACAAGTCAAAATTTGTTTGAAACAGCATAAACTTAACCATTTAGTTTACGTTATCAAAAAAATAAATTACAAAGAGTCCTTTTTAATTTTGAAATGCTCGTACTGAAAACATCGATGTCGATGCTCCGGCAGATCGCATTATATGTACCTATGACCCACTATTATTAAGTATGTATTCCGCCTGTAATTCGTTCCTGCCACAGGAGTATGCAATAGATAGGGACAATAAAAATAAAACGTGCGCGTCAGATCTTGTCACGACAAAACAATAGCGAGACGCGTCACCGTCACCGATTCACCGAAGTCCAAAACAAAATTATTGCTTTCCTATTGGTCAATCAGCACGTCCGGTCGTCGACCCTCGACACGCACCACTCGCCGGGCCCGCCCCTTTCTTTCTCGTCGCGGCCTACACACTCAAACATCCGCATCCACATCAGCTCCGCAACGGTTTTATGCGGATGCGGATGCAGATACGGATGCAGATGCGGATGTTCCGCATATGCGAATGCGGATGCTAATATTCGCAACATCCCTGCTACACACTCACACATCCGCATCCGCATCAGCTCCGCAACGATTTTATGAGGATGCGGATGTCTCAATCGATGCGGATGTTCCGCATATGCGGATGCGGATGCGAATATTCGTAACATCCCTGTTACATACAACGTGTTGTTTTGCATCCTCGTCAAATTTCAGGAGGTTGTCATAAAAGACATACTTAAATAATCAATTGAAAGTACGGTACCGGTCAATAACTAATAAGCGCTGCTTTTTTTTTGTTATTAAAATTTATCAGTATTAGAGAATTAATCCCTAAAAACAGAATCATCCGACTACGCACACAGCGACAATGCAGCTGTGTGCGTGAGTTTCGACGTCTTAGGGCGCTTTCAATTTAGACGTTTCGTGGCGGACCGCTGCCGCACGTTTACCGTGCCGCTGGTTATATCCCGCTGCCGGGCCGCTGCAGTACGGTAGCGGTCCGGCACCAAACGCCTAAATTGAAAGCGTATTTGACTGCCGTGCGTTTGTATCCTAGTGATGTGACATCAGTCAAGCCATGGACTCTATTCTGTATTTGGATTTGTATTAATTACTACAAAAAAAAAGTTATGGATATTTTCTTATTATTATTACATTACAGATGATATTTCTGCATAATATTATATTATTTTAAATTATTATGTAGAAATATCATCTGTAAAAAGATCGCTATATATGGAAGCATCAGAATCTCCACTTAAATTAGAGGCGGATGAGATTGCTCTAAGTTCATCCGATGCGGACTGAACCTGACTGTTTGTCAATGTCTGTCTCTGAGATCCTGGAGATTGATTTGAACTTTATAATAATAATCAATTATTAAATGAAAATTTTATGGAATTAGCTCTGACGTCTATTCATCGCACTATTCAACACTGAAATGAACACGTGATGTTTGCGCGGTTGCCGTCCTGTTGTCGAGCGTACGCGGTACCGGTGCCGCACTGTTGCCGCACCGCGCGTTTTGTATGGAAAAATACGTCGTCCGTGCGCTGTACGACTAACGCACCGCTTCGGCACCGCAGCAGGCCGTTAAGAAACGCATAAATTGAAAGCGCCCTTACCTACGAAATTATAGCGCGTGCGTCTGCGACCGACCGTGCGATGACCTACGGCGCGCGGCGACCAGAAGCAATAATTTTACCTAATTTTATTTTGAAAATCACCTACATTATTGTCATAAATTTCACTTGATAACTAACTCATTTTTAAGCATCATTGGAATATGGAAATCTTACTATTGAATGACTGTAATACTAGTGCGCCAAAGAAAAATTCAATGACCTGATAACAGATGATTAATAAAATGTAAGTTTTGCTTTATTGCTATCCGTCAGCCTAAAGTTTTCGTAATGATTTTGTTTTTATTTGTGGATTAAATTGGTTCATTTGAAATTTTCCTTCTTACTTAACGGGCTTAGGACCGGCAATAATACCTACCTTAGTTGGTATACCGATCTAGCCTACTAAGTCAAAAAAAGTTTTCTACGTTTGATGGAAATGGAAAGATGTGCTAGTTAAGTGTAAGTATGTGTTGATATTTCGACTCTTAGGTATTATTGATTCACTTAAAAATCTGAAATCGACCTATTTACAGTAGGTAATAAAATTGATTAAGCTAACAACGTATTTACAAAATGAACAAATAAATAAATTACCTACCTACTTATGTTACCCGGAGTCCCGGAGGTATTGTTCAGTTTCCATCACCACACTCTTGGCACAGTCGAGCACAATGTAGCTGGTTTTCTTTCAGCCTACGTAAAACTAACACCTTCATTTTTAAAGAGTCCGAAGCACTAATTATCCTTGCACGTAATTTTGTTACACTTGTCACTTTTTACGTATACCTAAACTAACTTTTTAACGTCTCCTCACAAAATATAAGTTAAGAGGCCACATGTCCTCCGCGACCAATCCAGTAGTCAAGAAACCTTTCACGCTTCAGTAGGCGCCACACTGTGGTGTGGTGCACTCCAAAGCATCGACCAGCCTCCCGCGTGTTTGCCCGTGGTTCTCGGTTAAAGTATTCCAGAATGTCTTCCTGTAAGGCAACAGGCAGGCCAACGCTGTCGGGAGCTTGAGCATTGAGGAACGACAAACTGCCGATGATCCCGCAGTCTCTGCATAGCAGCCAGCATGACGCTCTGTGAGGGGGGTTCCTGATTGGGGAACATTTCCATGATCATCCGGATGGCTCCACGTCTCTACTGATGGCATACAGGCGGACCATATCTCCACCAACTCGACATTGGAATAATTGTTTGTCATTTTTCACTTTGTACCTACGTCTCAACGATGCACAAGCACACGGGCGGCGACATCAAACACACTGTTGGTTCCAGGGCCGCGGGGCGGGGGCGTGGGGGATTGATTATCTACGAATTTATTGAATGATAGTTAAAGACGGGCCGCGGCTGGTTTACACTTACGGATTTCCGTAAATAAGAAAAAATAATAAAAAATATACCTACTTATTTTATTGTTGATTTGGGTCGAGAATCATTAGCATTATTACGTTCTTGAATTTGACTAGAACGCAAAACAACATCTTGTATTTTTATTAAGAATTAGTTGTGCAATAAAAAATCCAAAATAATGCACCGTTTATAAGTTATTTAATTAACTTTGATTATATAATGTCTAGATAGAGCATCAAATGCGCGCAAACGTGTCAAAAAATATCAGCCAACTGTTGGCTTATAATTTACCCGCCTATTAGTACCGATCGTGCCGCTTTGGTGTCACTACGTATTACGCGCGCTAAGTAATAAACAAAAAACATGGCTGTTTTTGTTTATTACTTAGCAGCAAAATGACGGTGTGTGCTATTAAACTGAGCCGGAATTATAAAGGAAGGGTAAAAAATACCAAACACGCCAAAAAGAAAAAAATACGAGTCCAATATTTTTTGGAAATCTATCCGACGTACTTATCAGATTTTTTTAGTCAACTACCCTATTGTTCAACTGTTTTACTTTTCAATTTCGGTCTTTGACAAGTTCTATCCATAACTCACGCCTGGAAAGTAAGTAGGTACCTATAAATTCAATAAACAAACACATACCTACCTTTACAATTATAATTATCAGACATAAAAATATAAGGAAAAGTGGCTAAAATTGTGTGCACAAGTCAGTTTTGTCTTAGCGGCGGCGGTGGGGCGTCTGGAATATTTCATCCCCCATCATCAAACAATCATCATCATTCATTTCATTTTTTTTTTTTCATTTATTCTCCAGATTTTTAATGCTTTTTATCTTCGTCAGTTTTTATAGATTTAATAAAGGAAAAAATACCTACGTGAACAATATTTTTCTACAATCTTACTGACGGACTAAACATAATCAGATATTATATTTAATAATCACAATTATTTTGAATGTAAATATGAATAAATGATTACATCATAATAGTAATAATCACAATTGTTTTATTTCCCATTTGGTGACAACCCTTCCATATTTGCATGTGGCAGCGTAAGTACCTGCACTGGCGGCGGCATCGTGCGACAACAAAGACGTTGCCGTACTGTAGAATTGTAATACTGTGGTGTCGTTTTGTGATTTTTACATTGCTTATCCAGTCACTTAGCGACAAACTTAGGTAGTGGTTAAAGAGCAGTGTATCCATTGACTTACTTGTTATTGTCACTGTGACATTTGAAAACAAATTAACATAGTATAAGCAAGAAATATTTTACGATTTGTTGTTTTTCATGATTTTAAAGACAAATATAGTAAAATACTTGTACTTTGATATGGTAAGTGATTCCATAATTAACAAAGTTTTGGTTTAGGCTTCGGTTTTTACAAGAAACCACTGAACAACACGACATTTTTAGATCTTGTCACGCTCACGGTCGGAAGCACGCACTAGTTCGCGGATTCGAACATTTGCGTAAGACGTCAAGTTTCGGTCATACTGTTTTGCATTAAAATTTTCCGGTTTCGTGTGATAAATCTGCTGTAGTGGTATTTTTTTTTAGATGTATCTGGTATTTTAAGCATTTTGTAGGTTGATATTTTATTTTGTATTTAAAGATATGGGATGAAAATTTACGTGACGGTCATGTAAATTTTTTGATTCGATAACTTGACAGCCAGACCACAAATTATTATTATTATTACTAGTACATTTTGATAGCTTAGGCTATCAAAAAATATATTAAAGTAGGTACTTCCTAACATTTTGAATAACATATGTACCTTCAAAAAATTTATATCCACTGAAACCTCAGCAATAACCTGTCCAAACCCAAACATATAACATTCAGTTTATATATCCACATACAGGTTTAACGGCGGCTAAATAACTCCGCGCGCATTGTGACCGTGAACGTGGAGAACTGAATATAGAACTGAATATAGACCAGGGCCGAAGGCCGTCTTCAAAAATGGTAAAAAATGAAAAAAATATTACAGTAGGATGAAACCCATTAGAAAAGGAAATGATAAAAATTAAAGGAAAAATAAATTACGGTCGATCTGAGTTCGGGAAGTGGGAGGGGGTGAGTTTTTAAGGGTAAAAATGGTTTATCTCTATTTCTCGCAAAACTACAAGTCCTATGGAAAAAAGTTAAATGGCAAAGTTGTAGGTAAGAAAAAGATCTACAAGTATGGTATTTACAATTTTTTCACATAACCTCAAAATTTAGGTGAAAAACTCAAATAACCAAGTCTTTGATTTTTATTTTTATCTTTAAGTAAAACTTAAAACTTACCTATTATGTCCCAAATACATTGTAATTTATTTGATTTAAAATATTTATTTGTTCGCCTTAATTTAAAAAGGCACCCTAATTTTCAATCGGAAATTCTCGCGTCAAAATATTAGCATTTTTCCAAAAAGTAGGGGGGCTTTTTGTTTGATGCAATTTCTACTTCCTGATGGTGTAAAAAAATATAGGTATACATTACTATAGTAAATGTTCTCAGAAAATGCAAAAAATTTAAAAAATCTCAAGTTCGTATTTTTTTAAATCATTAAGTAAAATTTTGAGCTATTTATTAAAGTTTTCACTTTAATTACTAAAAAACGTAAGATTTCATGTTACATTGATAAACGAAAAAAAAATCAAAATGGAATATAATATATATTATAATTAACAAACAAATAAGTTAATATTTAATAGGACATCTACAATATTTTGAAAAAGTTGTAGAATCTTCTTTAAATAATATTTGTAGATGCCTATTTATTGCTGTTTTAAGATAATTTATATACCTGAGTGACCTACGGTAAATTTTAGCCCATTGTAAGGTATTTCATAGAGAAGTGGGGACGGACCTAGGAGGGTTTGAGCCTTACTACATACCTGCTACTTCGTAGCACCTGTAAAAACCGTTAGCCAATATTCGCAATATAGAGCAGTGTACAATATCGTTTTTGAAAATATACGTTCAGGCTGAGTTACTTTAAGATATTTTTTCTAAGAAAGAAAATGTCTGCATTGTTTTTCTGGTTGCGATACAACATCTGGATTTGCCGGAAAAGGAAAGAAAAGTGCCGTTAATTGATTCATTATTAGACGCGAAAAATTTTGTCGAATTTGGCCGATGTTTTTTATAAGAAAGATGCAAGTAAAGAAAATGTAAAAAAGTATAAATGTAAAAAAGAAAAAATTACACCGAATCAATTAAGGTTTCAAAAATATCAATTGGCAAAAATTAAATCATCCTTCATTTTGGCAAACCTCCCACCCACAGAAGGAGCAGCAGAAGAACACTGCTACAGAGCATATTATCAGCTTCAAACTTGGTTGAGTAACGAATTGACAGCAACAGATTGGGGCTGGAAGCAACATCAACGTAGCATTACCTATGCCCAAATTTACAGAAAAGGATTTAATTCCGGAAGTATTGCTCAAAACTATTTGCTGCAGCTGTGAAACTGGATGTACCAGTTTAAAATGTGGCTGCCGAAAAAATGTTTTAAAATGCACAAATTTATGCACTAATTGTCATGTAAACCCCCGTCACAGAGCGTCATGCTGGCTGCTATGCAGAGACTGCGGGATCATCGGCAGTTAGTCGTTCCCCGGCTGCTCAAGCTCGCGACAGCGTTGGCCTGCCTGTCGCCTTACAGGAAGATATTCTGGAATACTTCTCGCTCGATTTAAATCGTCAAAGCAGCATCTGAATTTGTGGCATAAAGAAAAACTAGCATATCAGAGACAAATATTTTTTAAGGGTTTGCTTCCCGCGCTCTAACAGCCTTAGCTTTCCAGTTTACGCTTAATTCGACAGAAAAAATCTCAATCACAATCTGGCAAAAAAAGCCAATAATTTCCATACATTTTTGACAGATTGCGACTGGCATGCGAACGTTGCTTAAAAATTGTAGAATGGAGCCTCTGTATGGACTTATGATAAAAGTAGAGCAAGCGTGCTAAAACTTTCCAGCTACGCTATAGTAAAAGCTTGTGACAAAAGTAGAGCAAGCATACTAAAAACATTCTAGATTCTTTTCTAGTTCGAATTCTTTCTGCAAAAGTCATCAACGTAACCCACTGCGCACCCCTGTGCTTCAAACGTGACTCCACCGTTTAGCCTGTAGGAACTCAAAGGTCTTGTTGACCGGGCCGTTGTAAATTTTGTAAACGTCTCCTCCCCTGTCACTCCTGTGATTTATGAATAATTCCATTTTTTTTTTGTGAAAAAAGAAAACAGAATTTTCATGATTTAGTTTAGGTACTATTTATGTGAGTTGGCCCTCCCCCCCATAGATATGTCTGCGACCGCGCCTGAACAGGAGGTCCTGTTTATGACGATGAAAAGGTGAAAATATTGTGAAGATGCCATGAATGATGAAAGTCAATATTTTAAGTCCCATTACAGTCATTACAGATGTATTTTCTGTTCTAACGAGAAATAACGAATGAATTTGCATCTTTCAAAGCATAAATGGACAAAAGCCTATGAACTCACCAGCTTTTAGTTCACTTTTTTTGGACTCTCTGCATTGGAGTCACCATTTGGCTGTAAATAAATAAAAGTTACTTTTAAACAAAAATAATAGATTATTTGTGTTTATTTCTCAGATCTTGCTGATAGCGTCTAGCGACTATTTTTGAACTACATTAGTAAATTTTGGTGTTAGCTGCGTAACTATGCGTTTGGGAACAAACATAACATTATTTTTATTCATAGAATGAAACCTTAAAGTTATGGGATATCAAAAGGAACACGTTGTGTAATATCGAGATTTACTAGAAATACAGTTACCACCTCCTCCAAAATTCAGCACAATCAACAACGTTTAAAGATTTTACAAAGGTTTAAACGGGTCCTTCAATCCTGATGTGTATGAACTAAGGCAAATTGCGTTCTGGCAAACTGGCTGTGTTTACAAAATATGTCGCCACTATTCAGTAGAAGTCGTCTAATAATAAAAAAGGTAAATACGAAACCGTTTAAATGTTGTAAAGCCAGGACGACGACGAGGGCCCTCAAAAATACCATTTTATTTACTAACTAGCTTCTGCCAGCGACTTCGTCCGCGTGGAATAGTTACTTTACCCCCGATTTTGAAACTCTCAGCCCGATCGGTTTAAAATTGACAAAGTTTCATACAAACGTTCATCCCCTATTTTATCCCCTTGGGGGTAGAATTAATCAAAATCCTTTCTTAGCGGATGCCTCCGTCATAACATCTACCTGCATGCCAAATTTCAGCCCGATCCGTTCAGTGGTTTGGGCTTTGCGTTAATAGATCACTATGTGTGTGTGAAATATGTACAACTTACAACAAAAAAAGAAATGAAAGTAAAGCTGAAATGCCTGTGCAAAATTATATTATAATAACCTATACCTCCTTCACTTAAAAATAAATACCTATAACTACGTATAACTAATTAATAAAATAACTACTAATAATTAATAAAAGTATCTACGCTTTTACCTACTTAATACTAAAAAAACAGAACATAAATTAGCCAAAACTAACCTATCGGTATCTTAAAATCTATGCTCCTACTTCTACTACTACATCACCTAAAAAGAAATAAAATTGAAACTATTAATAATTTGTAATTTGAACGAATATTTAAACATTACCAAAATAACTAATAAGTACCTATTTTATAAAATAGCAACAAAAGTTACACAAAAATAATCACAATAACATCTTAACAGCATGATTCAGTATTAAAGCGCGACGGCGCGATGGCTTATTATTGTATTCATGTATAAGTTTGGTGTTTCTTTACCGATTTCTATTATTCTTTTTTTATTGAATAGGTAATAATGTTAACTTTTTTAAATGAGGGATGAGTGAGAGTATTATAAACGTAAGAGTAAACAAATATAATCAGAAAGCTCCGAACTGCTAAGCTATCGGAAGTTACACGTGTTATTGTGAGTCAACCATAAAAGATAGGCATATGCTGTTGTGGGATATTTTTTAGATAATTTTATGTAGAACATTTCCGTCATACATGATTTCTATGTAACTTTAACCAATAAAGCTATACACGCGACGGAAGCTTAAAAAATGGAGTAACTTCTCTCGTTTTCCCAACATTTCCCTTCACTGCTCTGCTCCTATTGATTGTAGCGTGATGAAAAGTATACTATAACCTGCCCAGGAGTATGAAGAATAATTGCACTAAGTTTCGTTAAAATCGGTCAAGTAGTTTTTGTTTCTATAAAGAACATACAGACAGACAGACTGACAGACAGACAGACAGACAAAAATTTTACTGATTGCATTTTTGGCACCAGTACCGATCACTAATCACCCCCTGATAGTTATTTTGAAAATATATTCCCTGTACAGAATTGAACTCTCTACAGATTTATTATAAGTATAGATAGCTCACGGGGTATTTCATGTTATTACCTAGTGACTTATGAATGATAATTTTAGTAGAAGCTTTCAATTATAATTGTCTTTCGCTTGAAGGTAGGTTATTTCTGAAGATAATATTCCCTGGCAAATATCCCTATAGCTTAATTTAGGGTGATCAATCAAACAGTGGTGTAGAATTTATTGGAAATTTTATGTTTTTATCCTTTCGCTGTTTTATACTGACTAATTCCGTTGCTGGATCCAAGACAGTTGAATCGTTTCAGTTCACATTTCCCTCGACCCTGACTCAAGGACAGGATTGAGGATTCCCTTTAAATTGCTATAACTTTTTGTTTCTCTTCTTTCTTAATTTTTTCTACAACTTCTATTAAATCATGATAAACAACTGTTTTTCAATTTAAGGGTATGGCCCTCAATCCAGTCGCACAAGTGGGAAAAAACGACAGCGGCTCCAACCTATTCAATTATTTTATTTATAGACAAGCTTCTGCCCGCGACTTCGTCCGCGTGGAATATTTACTTTACCCCCGATTTTGAAACTCTCAGCCCGATCGGTTTAAAATTGACAAAGTTTCATACAAACATTCATCCCCTATTTTATCAAAAAAAAAAATAAAAAAAATTATTGAGTCAGGCGTTACTTTGCGGAAGTTCATTTTAAATTTGAAAATGAAAATAATATATCTAGTTTTAATTTCCGCGAATATGTGTGGGTTGCAGGTATGCACCTCCCTCCCGCCCGCTATATTATGCACATGCAAGACTACAAGGCAAAAGCAAGGATAATATGCACATGCAGGAAGGCAATGCAAAACCCAACACCAATACCGACACGTGTTTCGCCTATCCACGAGGCATCCTCAGGGGACGTGTTGACTCGCCGACCGCTGAGTTGCGACTGAGAATTAATTTTTTTTTGAATGGACTACCCGCAGTTCAGCACATTAAGGCTGGTTACTGCTTAACCGGGCAATCCTGTGGTCAGGGGCGTGCGCTCCATATAGGCAATTAGGCTAAGCCTACCCTACCATAGCAACGGATAAATAAAACAAATGTATTTATTGTAACTATGCAATAAAATAAAACAAAAATATTTAATAACTCATAACGCCTAGTATAATGCTTATAGCAACTTCTCGCCCGTGCGTGTGACGTATTTCAAACTACGCTGTTCCTACGAAACGGTTCACATAGGCCACAATACGGAGAGCCTTATTTCAATTGATAAATTTATGCATGTGTGCAAATGTTCTTGTGTATGTACGCCCATAATTTACACACACATGTATAAATTATGGGCGTTTCTAGGCTCGCTGGAGCCCACTACACGGGTCCTGATTGGTTCGCCACACAATTCAAGGACAAGTAGTAAAATTTTATGAATGGAAATCGCTTAACAGGGTTGCCAATTTGAGAATAATAATTTCCTTAATAACTTATAGATATAGTTTAAAAAAACTGGTTAGTATTATCAAAAGTATAAAATGTACAAAATAAATGTTAAATTGTAATTAATAACCCTCTAAATATAATTAAAAACCGCAAGAATTTAACTTTTCTCCCCAAATTTTCCAAACTTAATTTGAGAATTTGGTTTAAGGGGAATTAGAAAAATAAAATTGGCAACTCTGTTGACATAGAATTGTCAATTTTGGCGGGTTATGATGTATAACCCGGCAAAATGTCATTACATGTCATTCTTAAAGATTACGATAGGACCATGTAGCAATTTTTTTTGGAAGTCTATTGATTGTCTTTTTAAATGATATTTTTGCAAGAAAAAGAGAAGCCATATTGTTGATATTGTTTCATGTGACAAGCAATAGTCGTTCGAATATTTTGTTGTTGAGTGTTATAAATCATAGTGCATTGATTTATAAGTAATTCGTTTTGAGTCATAAAGTAGTGTAAATATTAAAGTTTAGTTATTTGTTTACATACTTAAAAATGGTCCTAAATTGTGAAGTTTGTGCTGACAATGTGTTTGTTAGAGATTAAAAACAGTAAGTTTTCACAGCTATCGTATAATGATAAGATTCAAGTTGTTTCTAAAGGTAGATGTATACCCGAGTTACGAGAATTAACTCAAAAATAATTCATCTCGTACTCGTCATTTCAATCCTCAGAGTTATGAAACATATAACTGGCTATGTGTGTACACACAAATTATTTTGTTTTCTGTGCATTTTGTTCAATACTTCTAGAAAGAGTACCTAGTTTGTATCGTCAGAATATCGTGATTTGAATTTGGTGAGTTTTTAAAATTATATGTTTCTCATCGTTCCGTATCGTGATTTCAACCCAGTAGAATGTGGTGAGCTTTTTTTTTGGACATTATGTCTGGCCTACCCTTACTCTAGAACCACTGCACGCCCCTGCCTGTGGTTGCCTTAGATTCTAAGGCCCCCAGCCCAGACCCAGACCCTGCTAAGCCGAGGCCCGTATACCACAGGGTTTAAAACTACTTAAAAACTAAATGACCGCTCGCTACCCTTAGCGAGCGGTCATTTAGTTTTTAAGTAGTTCCCCCCCTGTGGTATACGGGCCTCGGCTTAGCAGGGTCATTGAGGGGGGGCAGCAAGGGACAGGCTGGGTCAGATTGATATTATTTAGGGGATTTAACGCTAATGGCTCAGCAGCGCGGGCTGGCTCGTTAGGCCAAAGTCGGGGAGGGTTTTGACGGGGGCGTCGCGATGGACCTCGTCGGCGAGGGCGGTATACGGAACGCGTTCTGAGTTTATTTTTCCTAAGAGTGCTGGTTTCCCTACTACTCTCTTGGGTCAGGGTGATGGGGTCATCGGGCTCAAGGGTATGCCGCGGTCGGCGGATCTTGCTGATCTGGGAGGGCGTGTATCGGGTAGCCGATACGATAAGGGGGTTCTGGTGCTTTTCAGCGGACTCTATGAAACGCTTTGAAATACGCTTCATGAATTGTTTGATGGTGGGTATACGGAGGTCGACATGGAGACGCTCATTTCTAACGTACCACGGGGCTCCCGTAGCCTTTCGGAGAAACCGGTTTTGGATAACCTGCAACCTATGGATCTGGCGGGGCTTAGCGTGTGCGAAGGCTACACACGCATAAGTCATTATCGGGCGTATGCACGTGGTGAAAATGCGTAGTTTGCATTTCAGGGCTGCGTGCGTTCAGCATGTAATGAAGCCTACCGAGAGCGAAAGCGGCACGATTGCGCACCGTCTTTATGTGCTCTCTGAAGGTAAGCTTGCGATCGAGGATCATACCTAGGTATTTAGCTTGCTCTACCCAGGGGATCGGCTTGCCAAATAACGTGATCGGACTGGGACGGGGGGGGGGGGGGAAGAGACGAGTTTGGGGCTTGTAAAACAAGATCGCCTGACTCTTCTCTGGGTTGACTTCCACTCTCCATTTCCGGAACCAAGCGCCTAGTGCGTTTGCGGATCTCTGGAGGTGGCCGGCTATTGCCTTCTCGCTATTGCCGGAGCAATATATCGCCGTGTCGTCAGCGAACAGAGCTAGCTGTGTCTTAGAGCTAGTGGGAATATCGCTAGTAAATAGCGAGAACACTAGGGGGGAGAGGACACCGCCTTGGGGTACTCCGGCGCGAATGGGGTGAGGGGACGAAAGTGCACCTTCGATTCGGTACTGAAAGGTACGGTTCGACAAATAGTCTCGTAAGATGAGCACGAGACGGTCCGGCACACCGAGCTGGTATAGCTTGTATATCAGCCCGTTGTGCCAGACCTTGTCGAAAGCTTTCGCTATATCGAAGAACAGGGCTCCCGTAACGAGACCGCGCTGGTATTTGGCGCTGATGTGTTCAACGATACGGTAGACCTGTTGGACGCTAGAGTGGTTTGATCTAAAACCAAACTGCTCTTTGGGGAGGAGGCTCTTAGCTTCGACGAAGTCCTTGAGACGCTTATGAATAAGCCCCTCGTAGATCTTACCTAGAACTTTGAGCAGACTGATGGGACGATAGCTGGACGGGGAGAACTTGGATTTTCCAGTTTTTGGGATACCGATGACGGTAGCCTCTTTCCACGTCTGTGGGAACATGTTGTTGGACAGAGCGCCATTGAAGATGGCGGTCATTAACATGATCAGAGTTGCCGGGAAGAGACGAACCACTTTATTGGTGATTCCGTCGGAGCCCGGGGCTTTCCTGAGTTTGAGACGCCCGATGATCTCCTTCACCTCATCGGGAGTGACGGGGGGGAGGGGATCATCGGGGTCCTCTACTGGTGGGAGGGAGGCTCTACGTTCGACTTCGGCATTCACCATATCGAGATGAGCCTTGTCTACTGGTTGGGAGCTGGGAGAGCATTGGGACTCTAGACTTTCGGCCAGGCATTCGGCTTTGTCCTCGTCATCGAAGGCGACGGTGTTGTCGGGACGCGTGAGCGGAGGCATCGAGGCAACCTCAGAGGCGCGTAGTTTACTCTGAAGTTCCCAGAATGCCTGATGGGTAGGTTCGAGGTCGCCCAACATCTTATCCCAGCGATTTTCACGCAGTTCAGCGATGCTGTTACTTACTTACCGCTGTAAGTAGCGCATGTGAACCTTGTTGGCTTCGCAGGGAAAGGCGCTGTAGGCACGGACTGCCGCGTTCTTTTCAGTCACGAGCTCACGCACCTTGTCCGGGAGTTTCCAGTGGTGATCGCTCACCACCGGAGACTCCTTAGAACATACGTTCAGGACGGATTGCACGTGATCCGTGAGTGAATTGATCGCGGCTGTCGTGTCTGCGACAGACTCGATTAGGTCGGGGATCTGGTCCAGATGAGGCGACATGGTGACCTTCAGCTTTTCGCTTACTTGGCGCCAGTCAGTGGTCATTCTGGTGGGCGGGGGTTGGGTAGGATCCATCGGCCCTGATCTAGGAGCGAGCTCCAGGATCACGGGTCTATGGTCCGAGTTTAACTCGGCATGCGTCTCCACAGAATGTAACCGAAGGTTGACATTTTTGAGGAGGGCGATGTCGAGTACATCGGGGGAGTGGGAGGGTGAGTGCGGGTAGTGGGTGGGATGCATCGGAGCGATGACATCGAAGTTCAGGACGCTGCACAGTTCGAACACGACCTTACCTCTCGGGTTGGTCGTGTGACTGTTCCAGGAAGGATGTTTGGCGTTGAGGTCCTCCGCCAGTATGACAGAGTCGCTCAGGCCAAGAAGTTTAGTCAGGTCATCTTTCATAGCGGGAGTGTCCACGGAGTTGTTGGGTGGGACATAGGCTGAGATGATCGTAACGGGTTGGTGTCCTGTCATGCCTAGCCGACAGACTGAGACCTCAAACTTTTCGAGGGAGGGAGGATCCATAGGGATGCAGTATAGGGACGCTTTATAGTAAATAAGGGTACCTCCTAAGTGGCAGCGGGTCCTATCATTGCGAACCATGCGATAGTTGGCAATTTTGGGGTCCCGATGGGTAGGCTTCAGGAAGGTCTCTTGTATTAATAAGATGTCTAGGTGATGGTCGCGAAGGAACAAGGCGATCTCATCACGTTGGGCTCTAAGGCCATTGGCATTGAAAAACCCTATCCGGAGGGCTGTCGGTTTGAACCTACACGTTACTCTGGACTTATCCATTATGGGTGAGGGTTGTGTAAATTTGGACGTGGTGAACTACGTCACCGAACTCACGGAATACTGCAGAGTGGTCACCCCTGCAGTTTTGAAGCGCCTCAGCCATGGCTAGGGCGCGGGGGGAGTAAAAAGCTTGGTATGTGACCAGAATAATGTTCTGGGACACATCACCAGCTGGAGTTGTGGCGGCTTGCGCTGGGGCAGGGGCAGGGGCTGGGGTTGAGGCCCGGGTTGCCTCTGTCAAGGGGAAGCGTGGGAGCGCTACATCCATGAGGGCCGGGATGGTCTTGGTGGGCTGGGTGGTAGGAGTGGCCTTAGGGGCCTCTGTGGTTGTGGGGGCAGGAGCGCTGGTCCTCAAGGCCGGAAAGTGGGCCTGGTGGTTGAGAGCACTCCATGGGCTGGGGCGTTGTGGACTTAGGGCTACGGTAGATTTTCCTACCAATTGAGGACATTCCTTCTGCTGGCGATCGCTTGCGCGCTTGGCTAGCTTGGGGGCGGTGGATTTGGGCGCTTTCGAGCAGCCATGGTAGTTGGCCGTGTGGCCAGACTTGCCGCATAAGACGCAGCTGGGCGGCTCAGCGCATTGGGACGGCGGCCTTTTTGAGGGCCTGCTCAGAGGGTGGGGATTTCTTCTTCTTCCTCTTCCCTCCGGTGACGACCTGGAAGTCGTCCTCAGAGGAGGAGGAGTCAAAGGTCTCAGAGGGAGATGGCGCTGCGATGTCCATTTCCTCTGGGGAGGATGCACGGGATTCTGCTGTCACCGAGACAGTGGGGCTTGGGTTCGAGTTCCCGGTAGCGGATTGGGTGGCGGCGGCGCTGACTGTTGTTTTGTGAACAATAGCCGGTTTCGCGGAAGTCGTGGGGGCTGGGGCAGGGTTTTTGGTGTTGGGTACCTGCTTAGGTACCCAGTTCTTGGATGCCTGCTTTTCAGTAGGCGGCGGGGAGAGAGGGCTCTCTGGGACGGTACATTCTTGCCGTATGCGGGCAAGTTCGCTACCAAATTTGGCAACAAAGTCCTGATCCCTGCAGAGCACCTCTGTTATTTGTTTGCCATATTTGACAACAATTTCGGGGTCCTTGAGAACGGTTTCCGTGACGAACGCTAGTATGCTAGCTTCCGTCATGGTGGGAAGTGGGGGGGGGGGGGTCAGGGGGGATACTAGCTCCTATTGGGCATCAAGGAGAAGCGTTATTGCAACTCCCTGTGCTTCCTGAGAATTAAGTACAAGGCACCCCCCATTTTATACACTGCCACCGTTGGTTATTTGTGTACAACTACCCACAAACATTCGCAGTAAAGGGAAAGAAAGTAAATTCATCTGGTCATTCAACAGTGCAAAATTATTATTATTACTATGTTTCAAAATCTCTAAAATTGTTCTAAAACATACAGCCGGAAACCCTTATCATAAATATGTAGTATATTAAAATTATTGTTGTCGCGCAAAGAATGGCCAGTATCAATTAGATGTTTCGCGAAATTCGATTTGTCCGAATGCCCATTTCTATACGCGGCAACATGTTCCCCATACCTTATGTCAAAGTTACGGCCCATCTGACCCACATATACCCCGTTGCATTCATCACAGACCAGCCTATACACCCCAGACTTTTTATTGTTTTCTAAAATATATTTTCCGTTACAAACACGGCGTATATTCTGGTCCGTTCTGAACGCAACAAAAATGTTGTTTTTTCTAAGTAAATTACTAATTCTATCTGAAATGGGGCCCATATAGGTCAGACTGGCCACATATCTATTAATATTCGGTAATACGCGGTCGGCGTGTCAACACGTCCCCTGAGGATGCCTCGTGGAGAGGCGAAACACGTGTCGGTATTGGTGTTGGGTTTTGCATTGCCTTCCTGCATGTGCATATCATCCTTGCTTTTGCCTTGTAGTCTTGCATGTGCATAATATAGCGGGCGGGAGGGAGGTGCATACCTGCAACCCACATATATTCGCGGAAATTAAAACTAGATATATTATTTTCATTTTAAAAATTTTCCCTATTTTATCCCCTTGGGGGTAGAATTAATCAAAATCCTTTATTAGCGAATGCCTACGTCATAACATCTACCTGCATGCGAAATTTCAGCCCGATCCGTTCAGTGGTTTGGGCTGTGCATTGATAGATCACTATGTGTGTGTGAAATAATATGTACAACTTACAACAAAAAAAGAAATGAAAGTAAAGCTGAAATGCCTGGCAAAATTATATTATAATAACCTATACCTACTTAACTTAAAAATAAATACCTAAAACTACGTATAACTATTTAATAAAATAACGACTAATTAATAAAAGTATCTACGCTTTTACCTATTTAATACAAAAAAAAAAACAGAACATAAATTAGCCAAAACTAACCTATCAGTATCTAAAAATCTATGCTCCTACTTCTCCTACTACTTCACCTAAAAAGAAATAAAATTGAAACTATTAATAATTTGTAATTTGAATGAATTACTAATAAGTACTTATTTTATAAAATAACAACAAAATAAATTCAAATAAACTATTTAAAGACTAAAAGTCGCGCTAATAAGCACGGTTTGTTAATACCTATCAATCATTGTCTGTCAATAAGGTCGAACGCTCTGAACGCATCAACAGCCAAATATTGAATGACGCTCGCGCGTTTTTGTTTAATGTGACCACTCGCAGTCCAGCACACTAAGGCTGGTTACTGCTTAACCGGGAATTCCTGTGGTGGCCTCAAATAAATTTAAGGCCCCCAGCCACGGACCTCCCGCCTTTTTATACCCTACCGCCGCGACCCGCGTCGAGCGCGGCAACCGTTACACAAAAATAATCCTTACAGCATGATTCAGTATTAAAGCGCGTCGGCGCGATGGCTTATTATTGTATTCATGTATAAGTTTGGTTTTTCTATACCGATTTTTATGATTCTTTTTTTATTGAATAGTTAATAATGTTACCTTGTTTTAATTTGGGATGAGTGAGAGTATTATAAACGTAAGAGTAAACAAATATCATCAGAAAGCTCCGAACTGCTAAGCTATCGGGAGTTACACGTGTTATTGTGAGTCACGTGTTGTTGTGTGCCATGTAGAACATTTCCGTCATACATGATTTCTATGTAACTTTAACCATTAAGGCTACACACGCGACGGAAGCTTAAAAAATGGAGTAACTTCTCCCGTTTTCCCAACATTTCTTTTCACTGCTCTGCTCCTATTGATTGTAGCGTGATGAAAAGTATACCTGCCCAGGAGTATAAAATCCGTCGGGTAGTTTTTGTTTCTATAAAGAACATACAGACAGACAGACAGACAAAAATTTTACTGATTGCATTTTTGGCACCAGTATCGATATCACTAATCACCCCCTGATAGTTATTTTGAAAATATATTCCCTGTACAGAATTGACGTCTCTACAGATTTATTATAAGTATAGATAGTATTAGACTGGTTGTCGGGCAGCCCCCACGAAACTCGATCACAGCACTCGAAAAAAACCCGCGATCCTTTTTCTGACAATAATTTTCATTTTTTAAATATGATCTAGATTATTTCTTAAGACCACTCTTACCTGTCATGTTTAGATTGATTTGAATCGTCCTGAAGGGATTCAGTGTAGTTTTCATTAATTTCATCTATCTATACCAGTGGTTCCCAAACTTATTTTGTCTACTGCCCACTTTGAGAATAAATATTGTTGTAGCGCCCCCATTTTTTCACCTATTTAAAAACCACTATAACTTCAAATTAAATTAATTAATTATTGTGACCTATATACGTATATTAACGGAGAATTCTAAACGAAACTTTTACTATAACCCGCAACTTGAAACCTGAGCGCAGTAGGTAACATACAACGGCGCTTGGGTCTCAAGTTAACTCTTACGGGCTCTACCTGCCAATAAGAATGTTTATTGAAACGCAACTTTATAGTATTAAAACATGGTATCTTTTATTAAAAAATAAAACTAAAATAATCGATCCTTATATAAAAAGTAATGTGAAGGATGAATCTGATGCTGTTTAATAAGTTTGTTGATATCAGGTTCCAATTTACTCAAGAACAGTCGCAAGTCGCCACGTTCGGTAACAAGCAAACGATTTCTCTTTTTAGTAAGCAGTGTTGTCACAGCACTAAATCCACGTTCACACAAATATGACGATGGGAATGCTATCAAGAATCGTTGAACGACCGACCACAATCCAGGGTACAATTGCGGGATCGGTTTTTGTAGCCAAAATTCTTGGTAACCATTTTTCGACTTGATTTTTATTTCCTCGTTTGTTGTCAATTCTATAAGTTCTTCTTCCAGCTGAGGTGACATTGCTGTGTTGACATTTGAAAACGGATCCAACACCCAGTCTGGTATTTCTAAGTTCAAAATGTCCTGGTATCGTTCGGTGAAGTCAATGTGGAGGTTTTCCAAATGTTGGCAGTAGGCAAACAATTCGTCGTTACTGCATGATACTGATAAATTCGGAAAATTGTGAAACTCACGTCTGCAGATTCTTTTTGTGTAGAAGCAGTTTGGCTGCGAAAGCAACAACGACGTTTTTTGTTTTAATTAAATTTACTTTATCGCCTTGCAGTTGGAGATTCATGTCGTTGAACAATTTATACAGGTCTGTCATGTAAGCTATATCATTCTTTGATGTTATGAGCTTGTCGTGCAATTCTGTATCTTTAATTTCCAAGAACTCTATAACAGAATCAAACAGGTTGTAAAATCGAGTCAGACAATTGCCTCTTGATAGCCAACGAACTTCAGTAAGAAACAACAAACGGTTGAAATCCTCGTCACGCGTCATTAGTAACACAAAGCTGATGAAATAATCTATCATTCAAAGAGCTGTTGCGGATTTTATTGACTGCTTTGATGACATATTGCAGTGATTGAAATAGTTTTTCACTTAAGTTTCTAGCAACTAAATGTTGTCTATGAATAACGCAATGTACACCAAGGACATCTGGAATTTTATTTTTTAAGTACGCTATGAAGCCTTTATGGCACCCTGTCATAGCCGGAGCGCCATCCGTAGCAACTGAAATAATATTTTCTAAGGGAATCTCTTTCTCATCGCAAAACTTTTCCAACATATTGAATATGGTTTCGCCTTTTGTATCGGTCTCTAAATTTCTAGCAAATAATAGTTCTTTACATATTTTCTCATCTTTAATAAACCTCACGTAAGACAACAACAATGCTTCATTAGTTGGTAAAGTGGACTCATCTAGCTGAATTGAGAATTGACTTGTCCTCAGGTGATTGCACAATGATTCTTCAATGTTTTCAGCCATTTCATCGATTCGTCTTTGCACAGAATTATTACTCAAAGGAATTTTTCGGATAATATCTGCGGCCGGTTTATGAAGCACAGTAGTTATTACTTCATTTATTGCTGGCAATATGAACTCTTCTCCGATGTTATGTGGTTTGCCTTTTTGAGCAATTAACAAAGAGATATTGTACGAAGCTCGAAGTCCGTCGTCATCTTGCTTAGCAGCCGCCGATAATAGTTTTGCTACACTTGGCTGAGTATTATGCTTCTTCTCTAAGTCTTGAAAATATGCTACATTCTTGTCTTTCTTATCTGGGTGCATTTTATTCAAATGATCTTGCAGTCTTGAAGGCTTCATTGCTTCATTCGAAAATGTTTTTAGACATAAAGGCGACGATGGGTTTGTGGGATTTTCAATGAATCCGAATTTAATATATTCCGCACAGTATTGCCGTCTCTTCTTTTTTACTTCCGACATTGTTTTGCTTTGAGAAATATGTTCAACTTCGCGAGTAATGTAGAGGAGGCGTAAGTACTGCTCATCTATTGCGCGCGAAACCACAAATGAAAATAAAATAAATATTGCATTGTTTATGTAGGAATGCTTAAGCAGCACGCACACAGGGACAGGAATAAGACAAACATGCATAAACTCGTTTATCTCATTCGACGCTCAATCGTACTCAACAAGTCCGAACAAGTTTCAATGAACCAGCCGACTGATACAGGAATGCACAATTCGGGTTATTTAACAAAAACTTGTTAAAACATGATAGATATCTACGAGTACTAATAACTATTAAAATGCGAAAGTGTGTCCGTTGCCTTTTTATTTGTTTGTTTGTGTCTACTTTCATTACGAAACGGAGCGACCGATTGACATTGACATGATTTTAATTTTTTCTATATTCAATAAAATAGGACAGATATATGAACTACGCGGAGAGAAATATAGAACCGAGTTTGAGCAATCTTTTAATTCATATTAGTTGATGTTCACAAGTTGTTGTTGAGATTCGAGAGCTCATGCAGTCGTTGTCTAAGAGGCCTCCTAGCTAAATAAAATTACAAATCACCCCCCAGGCCTCTACACAACGCCCCCATTTTCTTTCTGGGTCTCTTACCGCCCCCCTTGAGACCTGCAGCGCCCACAAGGGGGCGTTATCGCCCACTTTGGGAAAGACTGATCTATACTAATATTATAAAGAGGAAAGATTTGTATTTTTGTATGTAACGAATAAAGTAAAAAACCTACTGGAGCGATTTCAAAAATTCTTTCACCATTAGAAAGCTACATTCACCCTGAGTAACATAGGCTATATTTTATCCTCATATTCCCACGGGAACGGGAACTACGCGGGTAAAACCGCGGGGCGCTGCTAGTTTATTCATAAAAACAATTTACATTGTGTTGAATATAATTTTAAGCAGTGCACAATAAAATTGTGTTGGTCCTAAATGAGTAACTCCATTATTTGTCCAAGCTTTTATTAATTTATTATCCGGCATTAAATCAGCAAAATATGGACAATGTCTATTCGACATAATACCTAACAAGCCATTAGTCAGATGCACACGGTGCTGTGAGAGAGGGGGTAAGGGCAAAGCACGTGCAGCTATCAGCAGCAAGCAGAAAGTCTTTGAATGCGATGCCCATAGGATCCGTACCATCGCGGTCCCTAATGAAAAGTCCATTTTAGCAGCCACTCCAAGGATGCTTAATCACGGCCTCAATGCAAAGTAACTACCTATGCATAATGCATTAAGTTATTTCAATTTTAGTTTTAATATGTTTTTAAAAGTGCCTTACTTTGCAGATTACGCTTTATAGGACCATCAAAATGCACAAAATTTTGATGATCCTAAGCCCAGGACAGTACCTATGAGGGGAAAAATGATATTATTCTTTGAATAACTTCAGATTACGGCCTAAACTTAAAGAAGTCTAGTTCGAACCTAATAAAATCAGTGATCAGTACATCGTTACCCACGGCTGATAGGAGGGTAGCTAAGCGCGTATTGCATTATGTCAGTTTCAAAGTAAACATCTTTCGCTATATGATAACTTATATTTTATTTTACTAAGACGAATCAGAATGAAAAATAGGTTTAAGTTGAATTTGTCAAAGGTGCACTTAATAATAAATATTTCTGCATAGGCATACACGTGCAAATCTATACTAATACATAAAGCTGAAGAGTTTGTTTGTTTGTTTGAACGCGCTAATCTCAGGAACTATTGGCCTGATTAGAAAAATTCTTTAGGTGTAAGATAGCCCATTTATTGAGGTAGGCTAAGACCAATAGGAGCGGAACACCAATGAAGAATGTTTAATAACTATTCCACGCAGACGAAGTTGCGGGCAGAAGTTAGTTTCATATAAATAGGGAACAATATTTATACTACATAATTATATTCATTAACATTTCCAGTGAAAATTCAGGTATAGAGCTGATAGCAATGGTTCTGATAATGGAGACGAGGATACTGGATCTCTTACTTTCTAACTAGTGTAGCTTTCGTATTTGAGTCGTCTTGATGGGCTTTCCATCTATCGTGTATATGTATAATCGTGCATCGCGAACATCAACGACGGCGTCGTAGTGTACGCCTACAGACACAACAATAATCGTCTGCCAGATCTATATCAAAATAGGCGAGGTACATTTATCAGCAGTGATCGGAGTAAGTAGATTGATTTGGGGTCAATAACCTGAAACGTAGATATTAATATGGACATGCCTCCGAGATTCCGGATCGTTAAAGTTTTTTCCGGAATTTCGAAATTGTTAGGAAAATGTAGAATGTGTAGGATGAACACATATCAGCACCCGCGGCTTCGTCCGCATGAATTTCGAAAAAGTCGAGTAATAGGTTATTCTCATGGAAACTTGAATTTTTCGGGATAAAATGTAATCTAATGTTTGTAATTGTGGTTTTAATAATAACGATGTTGATTTTGATTCAAACTTTTTACACCTGTTTCTTTATTTATAGTATGCAATAGGATTTTTGAATGCTATTTTTTTATTTTTAAATATTATGTAGGTAATTATAATTTTCAAAATGTTTTATTAGCTTTCTATAAATTTCAAATGTAGTAGTTTAAAAATCTTTACATTCACAATATTTGATTTAATACCGTGTGTACCAAAATGAAATCCCGGAAAAAGGCTTATCCATGTTATGAATTCTATGACTATTCATGATGCAAGTACGTAAAATCAATCTACCTACTCCAATCACTGTTTATCAGTATTATTGATTGATGTAATTTGCTTATTGTAGAATTTGTACTCACTACTGTGTGCTTAGGTAGGTCTGAAATAGTTACGGCGACAATCCCTTTTAATAATTAAAAGTTTCTTACCTCAAAATATCTATGGTATAACACTACACCGTACACACAGCCAATCGAGACTAGAATTTGGATGACTAGCCATACAATTACATTGCACACTTGGGCTTGACCAAAAAGTTCTTTCCCATTCTTGATGCACAACATGGACTCAGTCACCATAATAGCTCCATATACCCAGCACTGGGTACCCACGCGCTTACAATTTGGATCCGTTACATAAGTGTAATATTGTCTGAAAACAATGTAATAGAAGTTTGTTAAAGCTACGTATACTTAATAATTAATATCCTCCTGAGCGAATCTTTGCCGCAGCGGCTTATTTTAAAATCTCAACGAAAACTACTTAGTTCTCGAAGTTAGTTCTGCGTCTAGTTGATGAAAATTATAATTAGGTTACAATTATAAAATATCATGTAGAATAACAGTGCGTATTGTGTGTGCGCAAACAGGTGCAAACTTCTTTGCTCTCTATGGTGGATAGGGTGGCAGTCAACTACTACTAGGAAGAGGTAGATAAGCCGACGGTTTAGAAGTTCGTAAAAACCCGTCCTGTCCGTATTATCCGTCCTGAAAATTAAACTAGCGACATCACGCTACCACTAAACCCCAAGTCCCCAAGTTGAATGCATTACAAGATGTCACACCACCTATCAATATCTTCCACCCAACTCCACTTCACTCCATGCAAAATGCTTTTGGGGCGCACGCCCTTATCGCTCGATTATGCAACTTGCGTCAATGAGTGACATCAGTAGTGGGGTCGGGTTACCGGTAGGTAATAACGTGGAGCCAAGATTTGTGTTCGGTCAATTAAAATAGGCTCGCGTTTGTTATGTGGGACTAAATAAATTGAAGTGGGTGCACTATCCCCTCTGTGTACCTCACCGAATCTTATGGAATCTAATCTCATCTTCAGATTTTGTCAGTTTTTCTATAACTGTTAGTTTCGGTTTTGGCCGGAACAAGAATCAGTTGCAGGTTTGGTTTCAGCTAAAACTAGCTTTTCGGTCGGACACTAATTAAAACCAATGTTGTTGTATTCTGGCAGAACATTCATTTTTCTGGACTAATACTACATATTGTTTTTATGTGCTATTTTGATACGTTTATTGATAAGTCACGAAGACTATTGTACTGAGTAATACACTGTATCAAGAACAATACACCTTTTGTAACAAAAATAAAATATATTACCTTACAGATGGAGCTACAATAACTCCTATTAGACAAAGTCTCGCGATGACCAGAGGATGTGAGGGTGGCATTTCAAATATATGTTTTAGGAAAAATGTATTCAATTCAGAAATTTGCCAAAACACCACCAATTGGCTCAACGCGCAGAATCTCATATAAGTGCTTGTAGGATCCAACCACCGGACAGGGGTCCACTGTACAGGTGTGAATTGCAAAATGGCTCGCTTTATTTTTCCCGTGGTAGATGTGATGTCCCTTAAATAAAATAAACCAGTTAGGTTTATACAGAGTAAGATTTTGCCTTGGTTCCTACCTACCTATTGGGCCAAGTATTCCGAGGTGGATTTCGCAAAGCATAGGTAGGTTAGATTTTATTTTTTCCCTGAATGACTCTACATGAACCTCCACTCCCATTAGGCAGTAATTTTGCCCAGGGAAATGAGACAAAATGGTCCAAGTAACCAAAAGTTGTGTGTACTATTTTTTGAAAAAGTAGTCCTCTCTATATAATGTTATGAAAGCTAAGGTCAATTATGTCGTAGTTTTGTAATATATATAGAGGTAAACGTACACAGATTTTTCTTGGCCTTTTAAGAACAATTTTTTTTTATCTACAAATCTTACGATGTATTGTGCCAGTTTTAAAATAAATAAATAAACGTGTATTGGCTTAAGAAGAATTAGTAACCAACCGTGCATTTCTAAAAGGGCTTCCAATGCACTTTATTTTTATCTTGAAGCTACAGTCAATGATGGTTCAGTTCTGAAATATCGCGGAAAACCTAAAGAGTATTAAACTTAACGAGGCAATAGTGTAATAATAAGTCAAGGCAGGCTGCGTAACCAACACCAATTTGCAACATCATTTTTGCTGAATCAGCTACTTACGTAGGTACAGATATCATTTTATGTTAGTAAACAAATGCCAATTGTGCTATAATAATAAAGTAAAAATACATTGGCTTTTTTTGACAGACCCTGTTACCAACACCAAATAACCCCATGACCCCATATTTAAGCACTTACTTAATTCTAACTTATGAAAGCTTCTTAGAATAATTTCTTCAAAATTAACTTTTTAACAATTTTGTTGTTTTGTTGCTATTCATGAAGTTCGATTGTTAGTTCTTTTATGCCTATTTTCGGTATGTACAAGCGACGAGCGATTTCGTAATTCGGTAGAGCTCAGTCTGGGATTAGTTCTAGTTTTTCACTTTTGACAAAATTTGGTGTTATTGAAAAAATCCTAATGAAAATTTAATAAAAAAGGTTTTCAAACTGTATTCTGCATGAAACATCAAATGAAAGGGCTTATTGCCAGAGTAAAAATATTTCTGAACTCAAGTTCTACTCGCTCTTTATTGGTTTCATTTTGAGTTATGAGACAAAGACACTATAAAAAAACCAATTTGAATAGATACATAATAAAGTCTTACCTTATGCTGACCCATTTGTATTCTCTCATTTCTAAGGCTTTACATATCTTTAGCCCACACCATATTCCTAGACCATTGCAAATCAATACATCCAATATAACTGAGTCCCACCAACATTCTAGGAAATTAGGAAGCAAGTGTGCAAATGCTATTTCAGTTATTTCCCACATTATAGAGATAGCCCATAGTAGTCCTGCATGCCTGAATAATATGGCTTTAAACATCCACCCCAAAAAGTGTCCCCAAGCAAATACGTCTACATGAGACCAGAATTTTGCCAAGCTTATATCTGAGCAATTAACTGCATATTCCTGAAAAATATAAAATCTAACATAAGTATTTGTATGTTAACTTTATAGAAATAACACTGACAGAGTAGGATATCACTTTAGAAGAATACTACTGGCACCAGTCAATTGCCCAAAGACAGTAATATGAAGACTTAGAGCTTGCCAGTGCAGTTTTACATTAGAAGAAGAGGCCTGTTCGTAAATATTTTTTAACAGGAGTGATACTTTACATGCAAAAAATATGTATATTATTAATCAAAACTTTTAATGCAGTTTTATCAATCAAATCTTTTAACCATTTGCACTTTCATACACAATTTGTACTTAGCAAAGTTCAAAACCCTAGGTTGAATTAGTTGATGTGTGGATGCATACCTTATCCATATCAATGTGAAAATTGCGGAGATTTGGATCAATCCAATACATCACTTCATAAACAGTAGAATAACTTTGGAATAAGAGAAACAATAGTGCCAGCAGGTATAGCACTGATGTGCCAAACACAATACGCCAAACAGCTGGGTGTGGTCGTGTAAATGGTCCATTGGGGAATGTAAGTACTGATACTATAAGGAAAAAAAACACCACACAGCATATTCCCGACCAAATATTATCTTGAATACTGGATTCATCTCTGAAATAATAATGAAATGTGATTTTTACAATAAATTAAGCTACCAACTTCAGATGTAAATAACTGTTAAGGTATGTTGTATTTTCTCTAAGTATTTTCCCACTCCACAAAATTCATTCTATATGAATAAATACTTGAAGTACTTACATACGCATCAACAAATTATTTTTTCTTATAGTTAGAAATTGAAGGTTTTGTTGTATCTGAAGAAGTGTGGTTACATCATAAGTTATCATCGTAACTTAATTATAAAATGTATTAAATAACACTGAATACCTTACGAATGCTGTGTAGATTACTGATGCAATAGATACAGCCAATAGCGTAATAGTATGAGGTTTATAGAAAAATTCTAATGAAATATCGTCCACCGGTCTCTCGTTTATTGAACTAAAAGCGACCGTATATTCATTACTGAGCATTGTGCTGCTACCAGACATTGTCCTTTCTTTTGTATCCTTCATGTTTCTATTGTAGCCTGAACAAATTCTGTAGGTACCAAATACCAGAACACAACACACAATAAATAATCACATTATGACCATGCTGAAAACTTTGAGGTGGAGTGTAGTGTCTTCTTCACACGGTGAGACACGGTCACGTTCACGATCTGACAATCACATTTTCATGCATGAAACTGAACGAATGATGAAAATAATGTCAGAATTTCCCTTAGAGTATAGAAATATATAGAGATGCCCTAATCTATACTAATATTAAAAAGCTGAAGAGTTTGTTTGTTTGTTTGAACGCGCTAATCTCAGGAACTGCTGGTTCGAATTGAAAAATTCTTTTTGGGTTGAATAGACCATTTCACCATTTATCGAGGAAGGCTTTAGGCTATATATCATCACGCTTAAGTCAATAGGAGCGGAGCAGCGATAAAGAATGTTTTAAAATCGGGGATTCCACGGGGACGAAGTCGCGGACAGAAGCTAGTGTTCTATATCTTATTTGCTTATACAAATCTATTAAATCGATACAGAAATAAGAAACTACACTTTGTCTCTTTTTAACCAATGAGTTATCACATTTGAAGAAAGAGACGTCATGCTATTTGTTTTATCTCTTCCTGACAACATTTCCACATATCCGTCAATGTACGTACCTCGCGTGCCATCCGCCATCTTTTGGACCCGTGGTTTTGAAGTACGTCAGCTGCCAAGTGAACTACAACATTGGGTTTAAATTACGATTTTTAGGGATAAAAACGCTCCAAACTAAATTGTATTGTGCTGTGAGTGTCTAGTGGAGCAAATTGAATATGCCTACGAGTGCAATAATTCAGTGTGGTGCAAGGAAAAACCCCAATCGAGCCTAATTAAACATGCACAGGTTAGTAGCCGTATTTTAAGAAAAACTTTGTCATACTGCTATTTTTTTGTATAACTATCCTTGTTTTATTTATAGAATCAAAGTTCCCACATGTACATACAAATTATTTCTGATATTTACCTCTATTTGCTAAATTTATATCATGTTTTGTTTACAATAGAAATGACAATTCAAAATAGTGATGTCTTTTATTAAATAAGCTATCGATAAGAAAGTTACATTTTTTTAGTTTGTATTATACATTGTAGAGTAGGGTATCAAAATGAAGGGCTTGAAGAGACGATTTTGAAAATAAAACTAACAGAATAAAAATAAAAATAGTGATAGTACTAAAACGACAATATCAATTCGTCATGCAGTAGGTGGTGGTTATTTAGTTCACTCTGATCTGTTCCACTAACTGCATCAAACTGAAATAAATTTGCATGTTTTTTATTTACACAGGTTCCCTAAAAATGAAGTACTATGCCAAAAGTGGCTTGCAGACATTGGGATGGAAAATATCAAACCTGGACATAAAGTATCACGTGTCTGGAAGAAAATCATGTGAAAAACTATCCATAGGAAACTATTTTAATAAATTAACATTGAATAATATCGATGGTAGTTTTTTTTTAACCAGAAAGTGAGTCAGTATCCAAGATTCTTAAGAATGGTTATATAGAATAACGCTGAAACAAACGAAGGGGTACGTTTTCGGATATAATAACAGTAACATTACATTTATTTGAATAAATGTGTCTTTTCGGTCAGAATTATGATTTTTCTTCTCCTACTTGAACGAATGAACGGTAATTATAGGTCACAAGTTGCCAGAAGTTATTTAAGAAGTAGTTATATGTTAATTGTTATACATGATTTAGTTCGTAATGTGATTTAGAAGGCCATTTTTATTTTATATAAAACTAGCTGCTGCCCGCGACTTCGTCCCCGTGGAATCCCCGATTTTAAAACATTCTTTATCGCTGCTCCGCTCCTATTGGCTTAATCGGGATGATATATAGCCTAAAGCCTTCCTCGATAAATGGTCTATTCAACCCAAAAAGAATTTTTCAATTCGAACCAGTTGTTTCTGAGATTAGCGCGTTCAAACAAACAAACAAACTCTTCAGCTTTATAATATTAGTATAGATTAAACTCAGATTTTAATGGATAGTTCACAATAATTGGTAATGGTTGGGACTTTCAAAAGTGCCTAATAAATATCTCACTAACATTAGGCATTTACTTTGACCTGGTGATATAGTTTAGTGAATAAAGGTACATTTTTCATATTACTTTGTTGTTTTTAATACCTCAGTGTTTGTATCTTTCTACAATATTTATTATTTTTGTAAATAAACATGGGCCGAGTCTACGTAAAGCGGTCGCCCGCGCGGTCCCTTACAAAAGTGCTCCGTTGCGGCCCCTTTTTGCTACGTAACAAATATTAACTTTCCATCGACTCTACTACATGCACACCTTTAAAGTTGAAATAGCGATACTGAGGGTCAGAGTAATCTTTATGAACAATTTTAAATGTAGAACAGAACCTGAAATCGCAAAAAACCTCAGTTGTCCTTAAAGTGACTCGCAAAAACAAAATTCGAAGTCAGTCAGTCGCTTATAAAATGTAGCTTCTCACCCTTTTATGTTAATATGAATGTTATGCACTATAGTTTAAAAGTATAGTAAAAGAACTAAAAGACTTGTTACAGTTATGCCAAAAGTATAATCTAATCATCCAAAGTTTAATAGTATTGATAAGTAACAAAATTAAATGTACCAGAAGAAATGTTAGTAACTCTGGTATCGATATCGATACTTTGTGGTTTTGATTACTTATGTGCTTCCCTAGCAATGGCCGCCATCTTTTGGACCAGGTTTATAGTAGGTATGCACGCGTATTTTGTAGGTATTTCTGGTCCATATTATTGTAAGGTCTTTGGAATTTCCATTGAGATTTCAGACCATAAATACCTAGGTAGGTCAATGTTTCAGACACAGACACTATTTCCACAGCCAGTGTTGCAAATTGCAAAGTGAAATTAAGATAAAGAAAAACTTGCCAGTTAAAAACGTATAATTTATTTGACAAGAAAAGTGTTTTTTAGATTATATAATTATCATGACAATCTTGACCATACGAATTTTTCAGTCAGATACATAGATGGGATCATAAATATGAGATCATAAATGTAATAATACATTTATGATCTCATCATCATCTCGACTAAATAGATCTTTACCTACCTATTTAGTCGAGGATTTTATAAACAGCATTTTTGTTATTAACGAGAGTTAGTATTTAGTAACAAAAATGCTGCAAAGTTTATTTGAATTTCAATTGTGCGCCATTTCAAAGAATGGAACACAATTCGAAATACAAATAAACTTCACGCGAAAACCGTGTTATTTTAATTTCAAATTCAATACTTAATTTGTTTTGTTTTTATGAAATTGTGGTAGTTTTTGGGGCTACTTCACGTTGTGTCACATTCCCGATTCGACAATATGTTAAAAGTTTCAAAAACAACTGAACACAAGTGGGCTTGGTCAAGATTTTGATCTCATGCATCCATTCCCGTTTAGTCACCTTTTTTAAAACTAGTTCTTTGTACGGTACAGTCAACTACAAAGTTACAAGTCCTTTTTGACACTCTTTTTTTTATATATCTCATCGTTATGTCGTCCGAACTACTTGTTATTTTTACAGGTGGTCGCCCATAGAACAAAGTAATATATCAAGTATTGTATAGAGATCTTTTATTGCCATCCGAAAATGTTCACCTTACACACCACAGAGTAAAGTAATACATCGGGTAAAGAGAGCCCACTCGCAGATTTTTTTGAAGACCGCTAATATCATTTGATCGGACAAATAGCGCCATCTTTTATTGCCATCCGAAAATTTTCCGCCTACGCACATACGCGCACGTACACACACAATACATGTAATAGCAAATTATGTACACATACATAACTAGGTATATAGGTACTATAATATTGCATAGATTAACTTCCCCACTAATTTACTTGTTTTCAAGTTGACAAAGTTTTACTAAATTTTGTCAAATTAAAAACAAGTAAATAGTTAAGAACGCATCAATTTTAAAAGGTTAGGTTAGGGATAAGGTGGATACATTAGAAAAAAAAAACACTTTTCTTTCCTTTAATAAATTTATATTTATTTTGAAAAGCTTAGCTAATAGTAGGGGAGCCCACGATGCTAAATGGGGATTTACTCGAGCGTCGTAGAGAACTATTGGGCCGCAAAGCTTAGATTCTAAGAAGAAAAAAATGTTATCTATACTAATATTATAAAGCTGAAGAGTTTGTTTGTTTGAACGTGCTAATCTCAGGAACTACTGGTTCGAATTGAAAAATTCTTTTTGGGTTGAATAGACCATTTATCGAGGAAGGCTTTAGGCTATATATCATCACGCTTAAGCCGATAGGACCGGAGCAGCGATAAAGAATGTTTTAAAATCGGGGATTCCACGGGACGAAGTCGCGGGCAGCAGCTAGTATGATATATACCTTTTCGTCGGTGGGGGAAGCGGCTATAGATTTTTAAATATGTAAAAAAAAACTGTTGCATGGACATCCTCGAGCGCGTCAGATATTGATAGCATCAATGCCCTACGTATTTTTAATAATGTACGTATTTTAATCTGATCGTTTGCATGATGCGGGTGGTTGTATGTAAGGGTTGAAAATGAAAAGAAAAAAAAAATAATCGAGCGCACGTCAGATTTTCTAAGGGAGTGTTAAGTGCACCAAAAAAAAGCTCTCATTAATTAATCTGACGATTTCGATGGGACGCAAACTCGCGGCCAATTTCATAATGTGCAAAAAAAAATCGCCATTTTGAAATGCTCAAGCGCGTCAGATTAAGATATACATATATGTTCATCTTTATGTTCTAAACGTACCTACTGTCTCATAATCTGACGATTATCTTGAGGGATTCGCCTGATTCCCCCTAAAGGCCATCCCTGCAACTGGGCGCTTAAAATTGTACTTAAGACATTTTTGAACTCAAAATATAATTTATGTGATATTTTGAGCTCGCCGACTTCAAAGAAATAATATTTCTATGCATTTGAGCTCTCCCAGCTCGAAAGTCTGATAAAAGTTTCATAGAAAACATTTTTTTTTTTTTTTTTACTAATATTTTTTTATTTGTTAAACATAGGTGGGTAGGTACAGATGTTCTAATTAATTATATTAAGTAACACTATGTCTAGCCGGCATCGGCGTACAAATATTTAATGTGTGTGAACTAATTATAACAACTTTTCAAACGTTATTAATTAAATTTAAATCAACATAAATAATAATATTACATTTATACCATTCTAATTTGAAATGACAATACACAACACAAACACAAAAAAAATACACTTAAATCATTCATATTTCAAAATGTCAGTACAAAAACAAACACAAAAGATTTACAATAAAATATAAAAAATAATAAAGTCTAATGTCAATAGTAAACAAATATAAAAAGTGGTAGTCAAAGTGTGTCATTTAAGTATTCGTCCAGCGTATAATATGCTTTGTCATGTAATAACTCCAGAAATGCCTTTTTAAAATCGTGTATATTTTCCATTTCTGTAAGTTGTCCTGAGATCTTATTATAAATCTTTGGAGCCATTCCTAAAAAACTTTTTTTAAAAAGCGCCGTTCTATGTGGTTTTGCGCATATCTCTTTATTGCGTCGCGTAGATCTCAATGTTTCAAACAAATGCAAGTTATGTCTGACAAATACTGCTGTTTCAAAAATGTACATAGTAGTAGGGGAGCCCACGATGCTAAATGGGGATTTACTCGAGCGTCGTAGAGACCTATTGGGTTGCAAAGCTTAGATGATAAGAAGAAAAAATGTTATATGATAATACCTTTTCATCGGTGGGGAAAGCAGCTATAGATTTTTAAATATGTAAAAAAAAACTGTTGCATGGACATCCTCGAGCGCATCAGATATTGATAGCATCAATGCCCTACGTATTTTTAATAATGTACGTATGTTAATCTGATCGTTTGCATGATGAGGGTGGTTGTATGTAAGGGTTCAAAAAGAAAAAAAAGAAAAAATAATCGAGCGCGTCAGATTTTCTAAGGGAGTGTTAAGTGAACTAAAAAAAAGCTCTCATTCACTAATCTGACGATTTCGATGGGACGCAAACTCGCGGCCATTTTCATAATGTGCAAAAAAAAATCGCCATTTTGAAATACTCAAGCGCGTCAGATTAAGATATATATGGTTCATCTTTATGTTCTAAACGTACTATCTCATAATCTGACGATTATCTAGAGGGATTCGTCTGATCTGACAAAAAAATTTAGAAAAACGGTTCACCCTAAAGGCCATCCCTGCAACTTCTCGCTAATTCCATTGCTTAAAATTGTACTTATGACATTTTTGAGCTCAAAATATAATTTATGTGATATTTTGAGCTCGCTGAGTTCAAAGGAATAATAGTTCTATGCATTTGAGCTCTCCCAGCTCGAAAGTCTGATAGAAGTTTCATAGAACACTATTTTTGTAATTTTCAAACCGTAATAACTTTTGAATGGATCAAGCAATTTTCACCCGTTGGCGTCATTCGACGCAGTTTTATCATCCTCATAAGTAATGTTCTAGTTTTAATTGATCGAACCAAAAATTTCGGAGTAATCCCGAAAAAACACTTTTTCGGGTTTCTTTCGTTCACGATATCTCTCGAACGAATCAACCGATTTGGACCAGCATGGTGGCGATCGACGTGGTTTTTCAAGCTCAAGAGCGGATTAGTTTTAGTAGTTGATCGATAAAGCCGTTTAAAAGTTATTCCAAAAAAAACCACTTCAAAAAAAAAATCTTATTTTCTTTGAGATTTTTCAATATTTCTTAAAATCTATCACTCCAAATCGGTTCAAATTCACAAGAAATCTAATAAATTGAGGGAACTCTTTAGAACGCCGTTTAGTAGATTCCGATCGGTTTATTTGTTCAAAAGTTATAAGCGAGTCACATAGTCAGACACATACATACAGACATAGTGACAACATCGCGGGGGTAGTCAGGGAAGCTTCCTATGACCTTAAAACGTCGAGATCTGATGAAAACTAGACTTTTGCAAAACGGGGTGAAAACAATAACTTCCCGATTTTTGAAAATCTTCGATTTTCTTAGCGGGAAGTTATTTTTTTTTTAAATTGTTGATCTTAATTAATTGAAAAGCTCAGGAAGAGAAAGAGTGAGAGAGGAATAGAAACGTGGAGAAGGAAATGTAGGCATCACGCAGCGGCACGCATTTAACTTTATCGACGAATTTTTGTTATTTCGGCTTGCGGAAATCGTCAGATTATATATTTTTCATTATTCTTGAATTATTTCCTTCAAAATAAAAAAAAAATTAGCTACGCTCGAGAATGTCGAGATGACGTTTTTTTTTTACCACTTTGCTGCCCTCCCCTTTCTTTACGTCACTCTCAAATTGTCAGATTAGTGGAATATACACTTTTTAGGATGTAATTAACTCACCCTAGCTTAATCTGACGCGCTCGAGAATTTCTGATGGTCAATTTTTTTTTACTAATCTGATCCTGTATCCTTCACGGGCGGCCTTATATATGCGCCTCATGTTTGGTGGAGGTACTTAACCGGGTACAAGGTATCCCCCTGTATATTAACCTTCATAAGGTCTTCGGGTCAATTTTGACCCATTTTGGTAAAAAAATGTAATTTTCTCAGAAAATAAGGGTTCAAGGAGTTTGATATTCTATGACTTTTAATTATTCGCTTCAATTTACTCATTATTGGAATAAGTTTATCAAAAATGATTAAAATATTCCGCCTATGATTTTTTTTACTCTAATGGTCTTCGGGTCAGAATTGACCTCAACTAATAACAAATGCACAGTGCATCTGTTATCGTTCGAATTGTTTATGTTTTGCATAACTTTTTGAATAGAAGCAGTGTTATTGGATTATATTTCGGATAGTAATGAATGTTCTGAAACAGAAGATTATATCGAAGAAGCTGAACCATCTCATAGCTCGGATAGTGACAGTGAATCAGTGATTTTGCTTTCAATGACGTCAAAGAATTGGCAGATTCCAGAAACCCTGTCACACAGTCTTGTGGCAGAGCTTCCAGAGAAAACATAATAAACTTGACACCAGAATTGACATGCTATTCTTGCTCAAGGATCACTTCAGAAGAAAAAATCAGTTTTGATTAGTTTTCACCACAGTATTACAATATTCCCTATTGTAATACTGTGTTTTCACTCCACCCTTGATATACATTATATCGAAATATACGAATTGGGCCGGTAAGCGTGTTTCGCTGATGATTGGAATACCATACATGATATTGATCTGCTTGCATGCATTGGGCTACTATTACTAGTTTGTGTATTTCATTCAAATAATGAAAGCGCTGAAAATTTGTGGGATAGTGAGAAACGTAGGCTTATTTTTGGGGCAGTCATGCCACTAAAATATTTCAAAAAAATATCAGGGTTGATTAGGTTTGGCAATAGAGAAACTCGATCCGAACGGCGACTGGACTGGACTGGATAAGTTTAGTCTAATTCGAAATCTGTGGAATCAGTGGGTTGACCTTTTTACCAAAATGTTA
Source organism: Hecatera dysodea (assembly GCA_905332915.2). Classification (NCBI taxonomy): domain Eukaryota; kingdom Metazoa; phylum Arthropoda; class Insecta; order Lepidoptera; family Noctuidae; genus Hecatera; species Hecatera dysodea. The sequence goes on from HG995292.1 coordinate 10,912,603, forward strand.
TAATCCTTCTGAAAACGTTACTGTAGATGAGCAGCTTGTGGCATTCAGAGGGAGATGTCCATTTTGACAGTACATGCCATCGAAACCAGCTAAATATGGAATCAAATTTTGGGTTCTATACGATCCTGCCACAAGTTATGTTTGGAATAGCCAACCCTGCAGGGTTGGATATTCCGTCGGGCAAATAAATAGGAGGTGTGCCTGAAAACAACCAAGGTATGCGAGTAGTCCTTGATTTGACTCGCGACCTGAAAGGGCATAATCTTACGGTGAATAACTTTTTTTATATAAAAATGAATAGTAATTCTGTAAAAATAAATATAATATGTCAAATAAATCCATTACACATTTTGTATATTTGTTTTTTGTTCATTTTACAGTTTAATTCTACTACTGGGTCAAATCTGACCCGAAGCACGGCAACGTTTGTAAAATTAAAGACCGTATGAAGGTTAATCTGCCGCGCTTTTGAAAATCCCGAAATCCCCGCTTGGGCTCCCCTACTATAGATGGCAATGTTAAGAGTTTAATTTTTTGAAATAGGGAACACAGCTTTCAGTTGATTTCAACTTAAACACAGCACGCAAACATCTTTTTTGGGCCTTAAACGCAATTTCTTTGTCAGTGGAATTTCCCCAATATATTATTCCGAAACGTAAAGCAGACGTAACATAGGCCTTATAAGAGATAAGGACAACGGACTCACTATCTTTGCCAGATTATAGAGTGCATATGAGTACTGGTTTAGTTTTTTACAAACAGTTTCTACATGACACTTCCAGTTTAAGTGACTGTCCAAGTGAAGTCCCAAAAATCTAGCACAGCTTGTTTCGGTTATTATTTGATCCGCATAAGTTATGTTTAAGTTAAGTTTTTGTTTTGTTCTTTGATAAAATGTCATAAGCTTTGTTTTGTCTATGTTAATTTTTAGTTTGTTTTTAAGTAACCAATTTATAATGCAAAGGATGGCCTTTTTTATGTCATCTTTGTAAGTTTCTATATTTTTTTTAAACTTGACGTAAATAATATTCTTGTTGAAGATCCGAGATTGGTCGCAAACGCCTTTAATGACTATTTCGTATCGGTAGGGAAAACAAATGCTACGAGATCTGACGAGAACCCACCTGGTCGACGTGTTGTTACTAGTTGCGAAAACTCCATATATTATTTTGCAAACAGTTGATCCAAGTGAAGTAAAATTTATCATTAAAAACTTAAAAAATAAACAAAGTTTTGGTCATGACGAAATACCACCATTGCTTGTTAAATCATGTTTGGACGAATTAACAATGCCTTTGACTTTTCTCATCAATCAATCATTCATGGGGGGTGTTGTCCCAGACTTACTAAAAATATCAATAGTAATACCTATATATAAAAAGGATAAAAAAAAACTGACGCAGGAAATTATCGCCCTATCGCATTATTATCTACATTTTCTAAAATATTTGAAACTGCAATCAGTGTTGCCAATTTAGTGACTTAGTCGCTAGATCTGACGACTTTTGCTCAAGTCTTAGCGACTAAAATAAAGTTTTGACGACAAAAATTATTTAGCGACATATCTGGCGATTATTGAGTAGAAATGAAAACAGCCAGCAATAAACATTTCAAAAAATATTCAAAGCAGCACATCCAATTTTCTTTCAACGACTTCTTTAAATGACTTCTAATAAGCTCTGATCCCCACATATCCTACATAAGGCCTAAAATAACGAAACAGATTCAAGATGAGTTATTGCCTGAAGCAATTCAGTTGTTACAGACTACTGAGCCTCCCTGTGACAGTGAGATTATAGAGGAAGAAAAATACCTTATAGCAGAGTCCGAAAATTTGCCGGTCCCACACTTTTGGAACAAGCAATAATGTGATCTGGCTCTATATTATTCCCACAATAGCCTATCAGGGCTAGGAATATGACAAACAGCCCTTTTCATGCTACAATTACTTCACAGTTTCATATTTATCATACCAACGATAACTTATACCATACGCTTGATTATGTCATTAATTATCAACGACTTGCCCATACAAATTTAAATTATTTCACCTATGATTAACGAAATTAGTATTACCTGAAAATTATTACGACATTTATTCAACAATAGATAACGTGCAGGTAGTTAAAAAAATAATAGCCAATCAGAGACAAGCATTTTTCGGTGACTCGTTTGTTACGCGTTTAGCCGAGCGCACAAACAAATGAGTCATTAATCACAATGCAGGTGCTACCGATAACATGCAATAATAACTAAATTCTACCAGAATTACCAGTTGTAAGTACCTATGTGCTATTAAAACTATATATTTAACTAAAAAGAAGGTGAAAACAGCCATATGAGACACAAAATATACTTAGAAATTATTTTAATTGGCAAAAAATTTCATACAAATATATATATTTTTACCGAATGATTACTCGCGCCGCCGCGGATGGCCGGCGCTAATTTTATTTTTCATGGATCGATAATGACCCTAACTATCATATACTCACGCCACACATACACGCCAACATATTTGTACAATTGAAGAAAAAAAATTAAACGTGATTCTCTCCATACAAAAAAATCTAATTTATTTTTTTTCAGACAAACTATCAACTTTAGAAGAAATTTTATAAAAGTTGTCAGGAATATCATAACACGTCATAAAAAAAATCGCATCGATATTGGAACTTTGTTGCCTAAGTCCACTAATTTTCAATATGGGCCCACTGTGCGCCATCGACAATTCGAGGTTATCATATGTTCCTCGAGACTTTCGGATATAAATAAAAATATTTTCACATTTTTTTAATGTTTCTACTGTAAATTTAATAGTTTTTTGTAAGGTACTTTCACCACAGAATACACATTTTAAATTAATATCACTCATATTAAATATTTATAAACTTTAATTCCCTTAAATAATATTAAAATAGCAAAAAAAAAGTCAAAACGTTGGAAACACGTTGTAAACAGTATGCCACGATTCACGAACGAGTCTTTATAATCAGCTGTGATGGCGTCATGGCAGCAGAAACCAGAGTGGGGACGGAGTGAGAGAGTAATAGATAGAGAAAGAGTGAGAGAGGAATAGAAACGCGGAGAAGGAAATGTAGGCAGGCATCACGCAGCTGCACGTATTTAACTTTATCGAAGAATATTTGTTATTTCGGCTTGCGGAAATCGTCAGATTATATATTTTTTATTATTCCTGAATTATTTCCTTCAAAATAAAATAAAAATTAGCTACGCTCGAGAATGTCGAGACGACTTTTTTTTTTACAACTTTGCTGCCCTCCCCTTTCTTTACGTCACTCTCAAATTGTCAGATTAGTGGAATATACACTTTTTAGGATGTAATTAACTCACCCTACCTTAATCTGATGCGCTCGAGAATTTCTGATGGTCAATTTTTTTTTACTAATCTGATCCTGTATCCTTCACGGGCGGCCTTGTATATGGGCCTCATGTTTGGTGGAGGTACTTAACCGGGTACAAGGTATCCCCCTGTATATTAATCTGCCGCGCTTTAGTAAATCCCGAAATCCCCGCTTGGGCTCCCCTAGTATAAGATGTTCGATTGACAGCCAGCACCAACGACATGCTTTCCAAGCCATGGTGGAAACTCAATTTGTATTAAATGGTCACCCATCCACTAGCCGATCTCGGCAAGCGTAGCTTAACTTCGAAGTTCGATTTGTGCGGTTATTAGTACATTATTATTTATTTATTAAATATGTGCATTAAAAAATCTCTATAACACCCAAGGACCACTCATGTCACGCATACTCTGAACGCATTTGAAACGATTCAGATGAAATTCGGTGGGTAATAATAATAATTATGAATACCCGCAACCCAAACTAGATTCCGGCTCGCACTTTACCAGATTTTTTTTTCATGGAATTTGATCGCAGATTCGTGATTAGGAACCCTATAAAACATGAAAATAACACCCATAACAAAAACCTAGAAAAATCTAGTCGGTGACATTTTCACATATAATACTTATTCAAATTTATTGAGATAGGTTATTTACCATGTAGAATTTGGCCTTAATAACCTTTTTTAGACGATAGTTTTAGAACCTTAATTTGAAAATATATTTTGTAGGTAAGTATGTGTAATTGTAATAAAATGCATTTTTCCGTGCCCTCATGTACATATTAGATACTATTGTTACGAGCTTCGGGTTCGTTACAATAAAATCAGCCGATTAAATAAACAAAGATGACACTTTAATTTACACCACACTAATTACACTATAAACTCACTAATCACAAAACACAATCGCACTATTAATCACTTGAGTTCGCAGTCGAAGATCGCTTTCGAAGTTATCACTTGTATCGCAAATCCAATACTGACTCGGTCGGCACATGTGCCAGCCTTATATAGGGTGCCGAGTAGAACTCCAGAAAGTTCGCGTACATATCGGTCGCGACCGACCAAGGTCCGAGAATTCTAGCATAGAAAAATCTCGAAGGTCCCCGACTTCAATAGTTCTGCTACTCGATACTAGATGGCGCTAGTGGTACCGAATGCCGCTATCATCCTAACTTAATTCTGGCGCGCAACACTGCCCCCTCCTAAGACATGCTCGTCCCGAGCATTATCAGTGCCATAATAACGCGCCAGTCGATCAACATGAACGATCTTAGGAGCGCTTCTTGTACCTTTCTGTATACGGTAGGTCACGTCATTGATCTTCGTCACAATCCGGTACGGTCCGTCCCATTTAGCTTGAAGCTTAGGAGATTTCCCTTTGCTGCGAACTGGATTATGCAACCACACTAGTGAACCTTCCTCGAACCCTTTATTGTTCATTTTGCGGTCATAGCGGGTTTTCATCTTTTCAGACATTTGCTGGCCCGATTGTCTGACGTGCTCATGAATGTCGTTCATTTTGTTCCGCAAGTCATTCGCATAATCGGTTATACTGCGTGGAGCATCAGGTGGTATTCCGGTAATCAGGTCTGCAGGTAGCCGCAATTCTCTTCCAAAGTTTGCGAAAGCTGGTGTCACTGACGTGCTTTCATGAACAGCACTTCGGTATGACAGCAAAAACGGTTGTATGTGCTTGTCCCAATCTCGTTGCCGGTTTTCCACAACTTTGGCCAGATATCTCTCCAATGTCTGATTAAATCGTTCCACCATTCCATCCGATTGTGGGTGGTAAGAAGTTGTCCTCGTTTTATGAGTACCCATAACTTGGCAAGTTTCCTGGAATATTTGAGACTCAAAATTCCTTCCTTGATCGCTGTGAATCTCTAAGGGTACTCCAAAACGACAGAAGACTTCATGAACTAGTTTATCCGCAACTGTTGAAGCTTCTTGGTTTGGAATGGCGAAGACTTCCGGCCACTTAGTGAAATAATCCATAACCACCATGAAATACTTGTTACCACTTTCACTTTCCGGAAACGGTCCCGCAACGTCTAGCGCTATCCTTTCCCATGGTGCACCAACATTGTACAATTTCAATGCACCTCTGCTACGAGTCTGAGGTCCTTTTACAGCCGCACAACTTGTACACTTGCGACACCAGTCCTCAACATCGTCACGACAGTGGACCCAGTAAAACCGTTCCCGTATCTTGTGGACCCAGTAAAACCGTTCCCGTATCTTCAGTAGAGTCCGTTTAACTCCCATATGGCCTCCTGAACAACCATTATGGTACAGCTGTAGAATATCTGGTACTTTAGCTTTAGGGACAACCATTTGCAAATGACAGTTGTCTCCGCGAGCATTCTCCCATTTACGGCACAGAACTCCATCCTGAATCACTAAGCTGTCCCATTGGGACCAATAGCTTTTTGTGATTGAACTCATCGCTGAGACATCGCTCCATGTTGGCTTCGGAGCACTGGCCTTCATCCACTCCAGGATCGGCTTGATGTCCAAATCATCCTGCTGTGCACGTTCCAAGTTTTCCTTCCACTCGTTACTAAGATCTGTCTTGATCATCCTCACAGGTACGACTTCTTTACCCTCTTGCCGAGTACAATGCTTGCAGTCTTCAGCGCAAGGTCTTCTTGATAATGCTTCTGCGTTGCCATGAGATCTCCCGCTACGACCTTCGACCATCAAGTCGTACTCTTTCAATCGCTGTCCGCGATTGTCAGCCGCTGTACCTGCTAGAGGTCGGCTATCTGCCTTTTGAGCAGTTCGCTTAGGGCAACTGGGCCTCAAATGGCCCCTTTCATCACAGCCGTAGCATCTAGGGCTGCGCCCATTATAATGGTCACGAACTGCAGCTGCTGCAACCTCCCTGCCATAGTGGGAACGATGGTTCTGCCGCACAGCTTCTCCTTCTGAAGTTCGCCTAGGGCAACTGGACCGTAGGTGGCCCCTTTCTCCACAACCATAGCATCTAGGGCTGTATCCTTTAAAATGGTCGCGAACTGTAGCCGCTGTAACCTCCCTGACGCGATGGGAGCGATAATCCTGCCGCGCAGCTTCCACCTCCAAAGCATGAGCCAAGGCGTCCTTGAGCGTCCCGTGATGACCGAGCCTCACAGCAGCTCTGACCTCAAGGTCGCGGATGCCGTCAATGAATGCCTGCACCAGGTTCCCTTGAATGAGCGCAGGTACAGACTGGTATGCTTTTCGGACCAGCTTCTCCACCTCAAGGGCCCACTGCTGCAGGTTTTCACCGCTGCGTTGCACGCGATCCTTTAGCTGCGCACGAAACACGTGTTCCAGATGAGCGTCGCCATACCTAGATTCCAACGCCTCAAGGAGCTGCTCGTAAGTCACTTCCTTGCCGAGAGCTTCCAGAACAGTTAAGGCCTGGTCCCGCAGACCTAGTGTGAGGGCAGTCATGGCCTGATTTTTATTCCACCCGTTCGCCTGCATAACGGCCTCAAATTGTATTTTGTAGGCCGACCAGGAAGATGTTCCATCGAACGGCGGCACTTTGAATCCCCGTGGCGAAGAAGTAGTTGCTACGGAGGTTGCAATTCCATCTCCTACTTTAAGGTTGTCCAGCGTTTTCTTCACGTCAGCAATCACGTTGTCAACTCGATTATTCATTTGGTCGATTCGTGTTTCAGCTTCCGTCAGGCGGTTCTCGTGCTGAACCACCTTATCTTTAACAACCTTAATTTCTTTTCCGAAAGTGGCATGAAGATCTTTCATAATGAACATCTGTTCTTCTTGGCGGCGCACCTGCTCCTCCTTGTCACGTTGGAGCTGTTCTTCCAACCGACGGGTCTGTTCCTCCTGGCGGCGGGCCTGTTCCTCCTGGCGGCGGGCCTGTTCCTCCTTGTCACGCTGCAGCTGTTCTTCCAGCCGGCGGGCCTGTTCCTCCTGGCGGCGGGCCTGTTCCTCCTTGTCACGCTGCAGCTGTTCTTCCAGCCGGCGGGCCTGTTCCTCCTGACGACGGGCCTGTTCCTCCTGACGACGGGCCTGTTCCTCCTGACGACGGGCCTGTTCCTCCTGGCGGCGGGCCTGCTCCTGAAGCATCAGCATCAGAGCAGCAAAGTCTGGTGCTGATGATGATGCTGGAGCGGCGGTGGACGGGCCGGCCTCTAAGGTCGCCAGCTGTCTCTCTGTAGCCTGCGGCGTTGCACTTCCAAAACGCCTCTGGTCCGTCTCTTGCTGGCGTTGACTACGGGTACGGATACCCTCCGTGTCGTCCTTCGGTAGAATCGGCATCTTTTAAATCCACTCTTCTGACACCAATTGTTACGAGCTTCGGGTTCGTTACAATAAAATCAGCCGATTAAATAAACAAAGATGACACTTTAATTTACACCACACTAATTACATTATAAACTCACTAATCACAAAACACAATCGCACTATTAATCACTTGAGTTCGCAGTCGAAGATCGCTTTCGAAGTTATCACTTGTATCGCAAATCCAATACTGACTCGGTCGGCACATGTGCCAGCCTTATATAGGGTGCCGAGTAGAACTCCAGAAAGTTCGCGTACATATCGGTCGCGACCGACCAAGGTCCTAGAATTCTAGCATAGAAAAATCTCGAAGGTCCCCGACTTCAATAGTTCTGCTACTCGATACTAGATGGCGCTAGTGGTACCGAGTGCCGCTATCATCCTAACTTAATTCTGGCGCGCAACACTATGTTTCAGGAGCAGTATGACAATATCGAAAAGTATTTTATAAAGCAGTATTCAATTTTCATAGCATTATAAAAAATCTGATATCATTACTCACTCTAGATAAAAATTATTTTTTAAATACCAGTGTAAATTTGTCTAGACCTACTTAACATAGGTACATAAACTATTTAGCTTGGTATTTCGTACGCAAACAGCTGAAAGTATCTAACATGAAACTCTCAGTAACTTAAAAGGAATAAAATATTTTTCATTCTTATTTTGAATAAAATAGACAATTCTGCGCAAATTAACCTTGGGTCCGATAATCTGTTGAGTAGCTTTCTTTCTTTATTGTAGAAAATCCTATTTGAATTACATAAGAAAGCATAAATAATAATTATGATTAATGGTTATTTTATTTTGTCTTAAACGTATTTTTTTCCTAATATTTTAGTAACGAATTTAAATTAATCGATTAGGTTGAAATAAAAAATAAATCGATTCGCATCATCGTTTTGGTACACCCTAACAATTTAAAAAAACAATAAGAATGATGGTTGATGGCGATTATCACATTTATGCACTTCGATTTTATTTATGAAAATTAGTAAACTTGAGGGTTAAATATTAAAGAATTAATGGCGCTAAGTTATGAGCATTTTATCTAATTGTTTTAATTAACGCCCATACATAAGATTTTTTTAGTCGCTTCATCAAAAATGCAATTATTAATTAGGATGTCGTATGACGTAACTCTGAGGTCCAATTGGTACTACAACCGAGCCGGCGGAGGTTTGCATGTCTAGTACCAATTGGTACTACTACCGAACTATACGGCTAAACACAATAACAATAAAATAACTACTTGGCTAATTACAAAGAAATTAAATGAAGCTGTACTTACCTGTGAAGTGTAAGAATACAATATGTATGCTCCTTTACTTTAGTAAGTGAGCACACTCCTTTATAACTGCTAATGTATGCTGAGTATGCACTATACTTCATATGCCTTTCTTTTATAATTATTATTTTTATTCATTAAATAGTACTTGACAGATGTGGTTGTTTCCTTAAAACCACCCACTAGGAACCCCAACATTACACCTGTATCAAAATCGGCCAGTATCTACCAGTCCTTCGGTTAGGTATTAAATAAAATCTGTGAAAAAAAACTGTAAATTAAGTAAGGGAAGTAGACTTACCTCGTCGAATCCTATTCTTGACGATGACGGGTTCTTAAGGCGATACCCCGACCAAAACCTTGCGATAGTGCGTTTTTCGTCGCTATTCAGAGACTATTAACTCATTAGTTGTGAGAAATAATCTTCATGTAAAAGAACATTATTAATGTTCGATGTGTTATCATCACATTCCACGTTCTCATTTGTTTTTATGTGTTATAAATAAAATTTAAATCTAAGTACTTTAAAAAAATTAAAAAATGACTAAAATTGTTGATTTTATGCATCTGTTGCTAAATGCAACGCTATACGCGGTCGCTTGCACCAGGCTTCAATTCGTTTGTTTTTAGGGTGGGTCAGATAATGTTGACAACAGACTGTACGAAATTAAGAATCAAGTTGATTCGTGGTAGGTACCAGGAGATATCAGTGATGGTCGACATTTTAAACGGAAGATGTGACAGTCAGTGTCCTGTGTAACCTTCTTTTTATTTTCTTTATTCAAAGAGGGATAATGCTGGGTATTAACTATGCGTTCAATATCTTTTCCTATGCGACACTTTTTTACCGAAATCTCTGCGGACGAAGTCGGCACAGCTAGTAATAAAATAAAAACACGTGCAGAAATAATTTATAAAACAAAATATTTTATTTCATAATGAAAAAATAGAATTAAGATTATAAATAATATTAGGCTTTGGAAAATGTATGAGAAACATGTTTTCGTCAATTTACCAGTTCTTTTTTGTTTGTATGTTTTTACAAAATTACCCAATTCACTATTTTTAACTATAAATTAAAATTAGAGATTTAATTCGAAATATTAAATCTCTAATTTTAATTTATAGTTAAAAATAGTGAATTGGGTAATTTTGTAGTTATCCAAGAGAAATAAACACAACAATTCGGCACTGAAAACATTTTTTACTCACTCATGACTCGCTCACATGTTTTGCAGACAATATTGAAATTGCTGGTCAGTTGAAGGAGACACTAGAGCATATTTTACCATAGCGTTTTATATAGGTATGTATAAAAATGATTCGCGTGAAATTTTAGAGCTGACATGATTAAAATGATGTTACAATATAGCTAACTCTATATTAATTAAACATGTGCCCCAGTTTGATTGAAACAGTTGCTACGTGGTAACAATAATTAATCTGATTACATTTTCTACATGCCTGCCATAGGGTAGACCGAGGCGAATCGGATCACAGGGCGAATCGGATCAAAATAAGAAATCTGTTGATAGTTCAAATATCGCATTCTCATAGAACGCACTCTACTGGCGTTTTGCGTCTCTCCCCTAACCCTGCACCTCCCGACATAGGCAGTATTTCGATCGTGCTTTTGAATCAGTGTCAGTGCTGCTCGTCAGCGATTCGGTCGTTTGTGTGTGTCGCAATTTTGACGCTCATCTAAATTACGTACTTACGATTTCGTTGTGTCATATTACAGATTTGTGTTAAAACTCGGCAATATTGGTTGATATTGTTAAGGAAGGTGTCTATATTAGAGAGGCAATTCGCTTTTAAGTATGATCTTAGAGGTTAACGTCTAATATATTTATTTCAAAAGTCTTGATTATGGGGCTAATCGGATCATATTTTCAGGGGCGAATTGGATCACACTTTTAAACTGATATATGACATGTTGATTCATATTTATTTCACTGTAAATGGTTCGCACGTACAAAAGGAAGACTGATCAAAAGAGAGAAAGAGAGAATAGCAATGGAGAATGTAAATAAAGTCCAAAACAAACAGTTGACCTTACGTCGATCTGCTGAGATTTTTGCAGTATCGTTCACGAGCTTACAGAGAAGAGTTACTTTATCCAAGGGTATTATTAAGCGTCGAGGTTGACAGCCAGCTTTAGATGAGAACGCAGAAAAGAAGTTGTATTTCTTCCTCCACTCACATCACATGCCCTGCAACCGCTCGATGTATCATTTTACAAATCGCTCAAAACCTACTATCACCAACAAGTTGCATGACAATAACATCCGAGTCAAGAAATCCCAAAAGTCACTTTCGGGGCACTTTTCCAACGGGCTTGGAATCAGGCTGTGGCAGCCTGATTCCAAGCCCGTTGGAAAAGGGGTGTTGGGACTGCTACAAAAGGCTTCCAAAAAAAAAGACTGGAATATTTCCACTAAGCGTAAAATAAAACCAGACCACAAGTTCATCGGTGAACAAGAGTCGGACATTGTGGAATCCCAAGTCCAGTCCCCAAGTTCCCAACAAATGCAGCTACAAGTGCAATCCACAAATACACAACCATTAGCTGATACAGTGTCATCTGCAAGTTCACGACAGTCTTACAAAGCCCAGTCTTCAAGTAGAAGACTGTGTGATGAAGAAGACTGTATGATGTGCAGATGAAGAAAGAAAGAAGATGAAGAATGAAACAACGCCTGGGATAAAAATTAAGAGTTTATCTGTAAAATAGAGAGAGTGGCACTGCAATTTCCTGTTCCGAAATATTCGTTCAGAGGATTTGATTCAGTGCAATGCTTGCGAAGAATGGTGCCACGAAAAATGTGCTGATATGGGGAAAAAAGGACCATATACTTGTTATGTATGTGCCGATAGCTAAAATTGATCTCATTATTATTTTTTTACTGATGATGAAATCTATAGTATTAAGAAACTTAAAATTTTGTTACATGTTGTGTACGATCCGATTCACCCCGAAAATTGGGGCGATTCGGATATTTTTCTTTTTTTAGTTTTTAATAGCTAAGTAAGAGAATATATGGATGATTTAAGTTTTTAAATGTTTAATTCATAGCTAATTGTCACTTCTTGCGTTTTAATCAATAAAAATAGCATAATGTAACACTTTAGTATGATTTGCTCAGCCTCAAAGAAAAAGTGATCCGATTCGCCTCGGTCTACCCTACCTGGAACTTAAGTGTTTTGCAATTCAAGGGTACTCAGACTTGATGTCGTCTTAGTCTTCTATAGACTTTAAAATAGTTGAGTTCGACTTTGAACTATATTCAGTAACTTGATAGTTGGAGGAAAGTGAATATGATGCGAACTGTCAGGTTAAAAAAAGAACTAACTTTTTGGTCACTTCATCTGAACAGTCTTCGTTTGAGTGGTGTGCATTTACACAATATTAAGCCATTTGTATCACACAGCTGAATATAATTTATGGTAGTTAATATCACATATTTAATCACCAGACACCCATTACAATGTAGGTGACATTAGAACACCGTAGGTACGATAATTAATAAATACATTCAGTCAATAAAGTGGTGGGAATGGATGAATTGTTTATTGTTCCCAATTATTGACATGAATGAAAGGTCTTTAAAATTACTTCCATGGAGGCAAAATTGAGAGATACAGTTTGGTGTTGCATCTACAAATAAGTATATCATCTCCATCCAAAATTTAATTATGATATTACACCGCTGGATAGCTAAATGATCAAAGAATTCGGTACGCTAAGCGAGGACAGTGACGCCTTGCGCGCGGTGGAGGGGGAGGCGCCGCCATTTTGAGGTAATTTTGCTGCGTTTCAAGATTTCCGGATATAGCTTTTGATTTTAAGTTTTTATGAAAATATTAACCGTTACGTACACTTATTCACACGGCCGTGTCCATGACGGAGCCACACCCCATTTTATTTTTTATTAGACTGACATAACTGTTTCCCATTTTGTCGCGGAGTTTGACATCTGTGATAAAGATTGCTGATATCATATCTAGTGTGTTAAATGTTCGAGTTTTAAAGTATTCCTACTTGTTTACAGGTCAATATGCCACGTGATAGACCAAGGAAAACAGAGATTGGTCTTCTACAGAAGATCAAATGCGCAACGCTTTAATCATGATAGTAGGGGGTCAAACCATATGCCTGGGGACGGTGAGCGTGGGTGGCTCGCCGTCCGATACCAGGTTGAGTCGACGACGCGTTGTGTTCCACGCGCGCCTCAAGGAGCCGCCAGCACCGAGGACGGGGCCCCATAGGGTCGGTGCCTGCTGGGGTTGCGGAGTTTGTTCGAAAGAGTTACCGCGGCCCTGGAACGCATAGGGCACAAGAAGGATCACGGGTGGGTTTTAGTCAGTAAAAGTCTGACACTCCCTACCGCTCCACCCAGGGCGGGAGGGGTCATTTGATGATTTCCCATCCAGGAAAAAAAAAAAAAAAAAAAAAAGGGGGTCAAACCATAAGAGCCGTTTCAAAATTAACCAAGATCCCGTTCACCATTCTGCAAAGGTTAATACCAAAGAAAACCGGTACGTGCAATATAGGGTTCCGTAGTTGCCCATAATAATGTGAACTTAATTAAATACTGTTTTGGTTAATACTGTTGCGCGCCACAATTCGTTACCACTAGCGCCATCTAGTATCGAATAGCAGAACTAGTAAAGTCAAGATCCTTCGGGACTATTCAATGCTAGAACATTCTAGAATTCTCGGACCCTAGTCAGTCGCGACCGATATGTACGCGAACTTTCTGGAACTTTCCACAGTGGAAGGTTCTGGAACTACCCGGTGCCCTATATAAGGCCTACATGTACCGACCGAGTCAGTATTGGATTTGCGATACAAGTGATAACTTCAAGAGCGATCTTCGACTGCGAATTCAAGTGATTAATAGTGCGATTGTGTTTTGGAATTACTGAGTTTAATTAAAGTGTAATTAGTGTTGTGTAATTAAAGTGTCAATTTTTGGTTATTTAATCGGCTGATTTTACTGTCACGAACCCGAAGCTCGTAACAATACTGTTACCAGATTGGAGTTCTAATTAAACTAAAAAAATACTGGAACGATTTCAGAAATTCTTTCATCATTAGAAGGAATGCTACATTATGCCTGAGTAAGATAGGCTAATTTGAAAGAAATTACAACGCGTGCGAAGCCGGGATAAACCGCTAGTTTTAGATATTTTTTGTATGGTCAATGTATTTACATTTATAACGTGTTTTACGATACTAACAACGTCATCTCAGTTATGTTCAAAGCAATTTGACGAAAATTTCCTTTATACTTCTCCGAGTACATTTTTTTTAGTTGATCGACTATTAGTCAGTAACTTGTGAAGCCTTAGCCGTGATAGTTATCCTTTTAAATTCAGCATATTTCCTACTCCCGCGAATTTATTCACATTTATACAAAAGCAACAGTTTAGCCGGTAGAAGGGGGGGGGACTGGACTCTCAAGATTTTTTTCCACTCTAGAACTTCATATTTCACAAACGGATCCCTAACTCGGAAAATGATCTTTGACGACTCGTAATATTTTTGAAAAACCTATGCAACGAGGGCCCACAGGATGGGGTGGAGTCTAAAAAAAAAATCATCCCCGCTTGACGTGTAGGGGAGGTACCATACAAATATATATGTTTCAAGTTTTTATTCTACCATTTTGTCGGCATCATTAATATGTGCATTCATGCCGAGTTACAGCTTTTTAGTCCCCATAGAGTCTGAGCAAAACCGCGTATCAAACTCAGGATCCTATTAACTCAATTTCACTAACACAGAACTACGCTGTATGTGAAATATTTACTTCCACTCAAGAGAAGGCAGTTGTTTACTATGTTATAAAATGTAGTCAGATCACAGATGTTCTATGGTCTGACTACCATAAAATTGACATTCGTAAACTTGCATACGAGATGGCAACGCTCAATAATATTCAGGTGCGACAAGTGGCATGATACTAAAGTAGTGGTTTAAGATAATGAATGAAAAAAAAAACGCACTAGTAGCCACTACGATTTTCGAAGGCTCCCATCGACTTCTCTGGGATGCCATCATCAGATCCTGGTTTCTTTATCATGGTACCACCCTTGGGATATATTCTTTAACACAATGAAAGAAACATCAAAATCGGTTCACAACGACGAAGTTATCCGCGAACACACAAAAAAAAATGTATATACGGTCGAATTGAGAAACCTCCTTTTTTAAATTCGGTTAAACAGACACTATTCTAAGTCTGAGAACACCGGAAGTTCGGAAGGTTGCAGTTTAAGCCGCGCAACATCCTTCAACCACCACAATGCTAAATTATTTTTTGATAATTTATAATATGTTATGCCAAGGGAAATTATCTTTGGTCAGAGGTACTAGGGTATTTATAGCGGTAAAGGGGAACACTGGTAACGACAAGTTACATAGTGAGTGCACTGGGTAATACTCTGCCAACTGTTATGATCGAAACCGGTCGAGATATTGTGATGGAAGATTTACCTCGCTCTGGTAGGCCATCAACGTCTGCAGCTGAAGTTAACATCGGAAAAGTGAAGGAAATAGTGATTAAAAAGGGTCTACCCTTTATAGCAGAACTTTGAATGTCATAATATTATTTTGCATAACAACGGATAGCATAATCTTCACTTCGCAGAAAATTGTTTGGTATACCTTCATTTATCATACATTAAAAAGTCATAATTTTGTAAGTCAGAATCATCTTTAGGCATAAATTTCATATCCATAATAATCAAAAAGTAGAATCATCATATCGCAGAAAGTTCACAGTCAGAATCTTCTTTTGGCATACATTTCATATCGGTAGGAAGTCATTAAAAGGCAGAACTGTCATATTTCATAAAGTTAACAGTTAGAATCATCTTTTGGCATACATTTTGACATCCTTAATTTGTAACCGATGTGCTGTGTCTGTCCTGAATAACTGTTTTTCTATTCTATTCTATTCTTAAATTGAAAGACACATCTGTTATATTACAGAAAATTATAATAGTTACAATAATTTTGCATTTCTTTCCAGAATAATAAAATTTGTACAAGCAAGCATGCAGCATACAAGCAAGCATGCAGCATGCAAGCAAGCATGCAGCATGCTAGCAAGCATGTAGCATACAAGCAAGCATGCAGCATGCAAGCAAGCAAGCAACTTATGCGAACGAATTTATGCGAAATTTTAACAATGCTAAAGGTAATTACTAATAGTATGCCATTGTAAATTCGGGCATATAAACATTCGGCCAAACAAATATTTTTTATGCCTTACAAATATCCGTTTAAAAAGATTATGCCAAGTGTGTTATGCCAAGTAAAATTCGGAGCAACAAGATTCTGCCAGATAGAGGGAACCCGGTTAAAAATCCTCATTCAAGTTTGAGGAAGATAGCCGCCGAACTGTCACGTGTCTCGCGAGTCGATCCGTATCACGACTTCCAAAAAAGGAGGAGGTTCTCAATTGGACTTTTTTTGTGTGCTTTACCTCATACATGTATACTGAACGGTTCTCTATTGTGTCACCTAACTTTTTTATCCATAATTTAGAGAGCCATAACTTTTTTTGTCCTAATCATCATTTGTCCGAATGATAACTTACCCGAACAATATCACCTAATATCTCATGCCATAAAAATTGAAATCCCTAAATATAATATGACCTTAATACGTTTTTCATAAAATATTACAATCAATAATACACAAAATATATAAAACCGTTTTCAATAAAAGTTATAAGTCCTAAATTCAAATTAAGTACATGTTTATTTATAATAATAATATTCTTAGAACATTTAACAAAGCAATTGCTATGAGCTTCTCTCATTTGTTATAATTAAAAATATCTGATGATGCATTATAATTTTTAATTGTACGTAAATAAATAAATATATTATACATGTACTCAATAAAGCAGTTGATTGTGAACATGTGGTTTTTGTAAGCAAGCAAGCATGCAGCATGCAAGCAATCATGCAGAATGCAAGCATGCATGCAGCATGCAAGCAAGCATACAGCATGCAAGCAATCACGCAGCATGCAAACAAGCACGCAGCACGCAAGCAAGCACGCAGCATGCAAGCAAGCACGCAGCATGCAAACAAGCACGCAGCATGCAAGCAAGCACACAGCATGCAAGCAAGCATGCAGCATGCAAGTAAGCACGCAGCATGCAAGCAAGCACGCAGCATGCAAGCAAGCACGCAGCATGCAAACAAGCACGCAGCATGCAAGCAAGCACGCAGCATGCAAGCAAGCATGCAGCATGCAAGTAAGCACGCAGCATGCAAGCAAGCACGCAGCATGCAAGCAAGCACGCAGCATGCAAACAAGCACGCAGCATGCAAGCAAGCACACAGCATGCAATCAAGCATGCAGCATGCAAGTAAGCACGCAGCATGCAAGCAAGCACGCAGCATGCAAACAAGCACGCAGCATGCAAGCAAGCACGCAGCATGCAAGCAAGCATGCAGCATGCAAGTAAGCACGCAGCATGCAAGCAAGCACGCAGCATGCAAGCAAGCACGCAGCATGCAAGCAAGCACGCAGCATGCAAGCAAGCACGCAGCATGCAAGCAAGCACGCAGCATGCAAGCAAGCACGCAGCATGCAAGCAAGCACGCAGCATGCAAGCAAGCACGCAGCATGCAAGCAAGCACGCAGCATGCAAGCAAGCACGCAGCATGCAAGCAAGCACGCAGCATGCAAGCAAACATGCAACATGCAGCAGGCATGGTTTCTGTCACGGCTCCGGCGCTGCGGGGCTCCGGCGGCCTCACGTGAGTTTATCGTCGCAGATGGGTTTAACGCTCTCCACCGCAGCTTCGGCTTGTTGCCCGGCTTCGCCGACCAGCCTCAGCCGCGGCGGCGAGTGTTACAACCACCTGCTCCTAAACTCGCGGGCCGCCTCGCCCCTCTGCACCTACGCGATTTTAAATTATACTCTAGGGGTAGGGCAGACAAGACTGCGTGGAGTCGGATTTACAGCGATTCCTTTCCGTCACTAAAACCTATTTTTAGCAAATGTTTTAGGACTAAAATATTTATTATAAATGAACATTCGGAATAACACACGTCATATGTCCTAAGAATTGTGTTGAATTATTCAACACAATTTTTAGGACATATGACTTTAGGGCATGTAAAATTAGGAGATTCAATTATTATAGTACTCGATATTATGACAGAATACTTTTAGAACTAAAGATAATTATGCTGAACAAAATTTCGGGGTTTTGAACATTATGGTTACTGCAGTTAATAGCAAACGTTTTATGGATAGTGATTTTCGGACAAACAATTTTATAAGATGAAAGGGAGTACCTGGTTTGGAAGATCATCTTAGTATTTCAACGTGGTCCCATTCTAGTTTGGTGAAGATCTGATGAAAAACAGAGATGATAGGTAACGGAACTCTTCAATAAATGATAGCAAATCTTTCGGGATTGCTGAAATTGCATGTTTGTTTATTGTTTACACCAATGTGATTAGTACGTTTAGGTGGTGGGAAGAGGGGGTTGAGTACCACTAAAAGTGAAAAATAAAATAAATATTTACAAAAAAATACATCCGACTTCTACACAAAAAAAAAACCCAAAAAGTAAAAAATAACTTTAATTTCTGAGGTACTCCCTTTCTTCTCCTAAAATTGTTTGTCCGAAAATCATTATCCATAACAGGTTTGCTATAAACTTCAGTAGCCATAATGTTCAAAAACCCGCTTTTTTAAACATAATTAGCTTTAGTTCTAAAAGTATTCTGTCATAATATCGAGTACTATAATAATTGAATTTCCTGATTTTACACGACCTGAAGTCATATGTCCTAAGTATTATGTCTGATGTGTATTATTCAGAATGTTCATTTAAATAAATAATAAATAAATAAATATCTTGGGACAACTCACACACGGCTATCTGATCCCAAGCTAAGCAGAGCTTGTATTATGGTAACCAGACAACTGATATACATACTTATATAATTTATAAATACATACATATTATAGATACCTCACACCCAGACACAGAACAAACAATCATGCTCATCACACAAAGTTTGTCCTGGGTGGGAATCGAACCCACGACCTCCGGCTTAGCAGTCAGGGCCGCTAATAATAAACTAGCAGCGCCCCGCGGTTTCACCCGCGTAGTTCCCGTTCCCGTGGGAATACGGGGATAAAATATAGCTTATGTTACTCACGGTGAATGTAGCTTTCTAGTGGTGAAAGAATTTTTGAAATCGGTTGAGTAGTTTTCGCGTGAAAGCGTAACAAACAAACTTACATTCACATTTATATATTAGTAGGGATAGGGATAGGGATTTTAGTCCTAAAACATTTGTTAAAAATTAGGTTTTAGTGACAGAACGAATCGCTGTAAATCCGACTCCACGCAGTCTTGTCTGCTTTACCCCCAGAGTGTAATTTAAAATCGCGTAGGCGCGAAGGGGCGAGGCGGACCGCGAGTTGAGGAGCAGGTGGTTGTAACACCCCCACCGAATGTGTCTCCACGTTGTCGTCGTGGTGGGGCTTGAGCGTCTCAATGATCTTGCGAGCTTTCCCGGTAGAGCCACTCATGCCGGAAGGTCGCAAGTGAGGGATCAGACCAAGAGAGCCACACACATGCTTGCTCGCTGCTCTCTGGTACGCGTCTGATCATCAGTCGTGACTGTGAGAGCAGCGAGCAGGCAGAGAGGCGAGGAGAAGAGAGCGGGCCCTGAGAAGGGGCGGAGAAAACAGGGACCGCACCCTTAAAAGGAAAAGATGGACACACAAGGCATTTGTAAAATGAGTCCCCAGGTGGGTCCCGACTGCTCAGCGGTCGGGGAATCCCACCCCGCTTCGGCGGGCTGCCCTCCGTACTCTGGGGTGGGCACCAAACGCCTTCCGCTTGCCAGTGGCAACACGAGTCGAGGAGGCTCCCAATCGTCGTCATCCGAATTCGCTTCCTTTAAGGAGCTGATGGCGTACGGTTGCGTAGAGGAGGGTTCGCCTGAGCGCCGGGGTGGTGCGGAGTCGGATTCCGGCTCCGCGCTAGACCTAGTAACGGTCAGCTCGGCGGGCTCTGGAGACAGAGGAGGGGGGGCTGCTGTGGAGGGCGTCAAGCTCTTCCGCAAGCGGCCCAGACCGGAGGATGACAGCGGGTCGTCCTCTGAGGGCGAGTTTACCTCCGCCCGCAAGATCCCCACCGCCAGGCGGGGCAGGGGCTGTGAGGCGGGGAGGGGGCTGGCTCCCTCTACCCGGGAGGTGGAGAGTCGGGCCGGGAGGTTGGTGAAGGAGGGGCGTCGCCCTGGAGGGAGCGGTCGTAGGGCTCCCTCTACTCTTCCGCCTGCTCTCGACTCCGACGACTCGGAGGCCCCGGGAGAGGTGCGTCCCACTGTCGAAGAGAAGAAGGCCCAGTTAGCGGAGGTCGTGGAGGCCGCGATCCGCGCTGTGGCCTTCAAGCGAAAGCAGTCCTCCAAGCGGGAGGCCATTACGGCGGCCAAAGCCTCCATTATGGCGGCGGCGGCGGCCAACGTCGGCGGGTCCGGAGAGGCGACAGAGTTGCGGGCGGAGGTCGCCCGCCTCGCGGCCGTAACGGAGCGACTCATTGCAGAGAATGAGTCGCTCCGGAGGGACCTGGCTGGCATGGCCAGAGCGGCCTCGGAGGAGCCGCAGGGGGGGCCGAGTCCGGCGACGCTGGAGGGGAGCCTAGTGCTGAGCCAGGTGCGGAGCCTGGTGCGGCAGGAGCTGGCTCCCTACCATAAGCAGTTCTCCGTTTTGGAGGACATGATTCGGCGTCCCCCACTAGCGGCGACACAGAGGCCCCAGGACCGGCAGAAGGCGGCTTCGTACGCGGCCGCCGTGGCTGCCGGCCCGGGAACGTCTGGCCAGGCGAAGGCGAAGGCCAAGGGCGGAGCCGCGCCGGCGCCAGCGACAGCGCCTGTGACGCCGGCGACGACCAAGTCGGCCCCGGCGAAGAGGGGTAGGAGGAAGGCTGGAGGAGCGGCTAAGGCTGCGGCGCCAGTGGTGCCGCAGCCGCCCCCACCCCCACCCTCGGACCCTCCTGCGGCCGAGGCCGAGTGGCAGGTTGCTGGCCAGAAACGGCGGGCCGCGAAAGCGGCCAAAAACAAGGCGAGGAGGCAGCGGCGGAAGGCCAACGCCATTGCGGCGAGGCTTCGCGCCCCGAAATCCGCGGCTGTAGTGCTCACACTGCAGCCGGAAGCGGAACAGAGGGGCGTGACGTATCTCGCCGTACTGAAGCGGGCGAAGGAGGCGGTGAGCCTCCAAGAGCTGGGCATCAGCGGGGGCATCGGGGTCAGGAGGACCTTAACCGGTGCCCGCAAGCTCGAGCTCGCCGGAGCGGAGAGTGGCCCGTTCGCGGACGCCCTGGCCGAAAGGCTGAGGGCGGTCTTACCCGCGGACGAGGTCCGGGTGTCCGGGCCGACTGGGCGCATCGACATGCGCATAGTGGGCCTGGATGACTCCGTGACGGAGGAGGAAGTTGTGGCCGCCGTCGCCAGGACTGGGGGGTGCTCTGCCGAGCTCGTCAAGGCGGGCACCCTCCGGCCTGACAACACGGGCATGCAAGGTGAGCTGCCCCGTGACGGCGGCCAGAACTGTGTCGGAGGGCCGAAGGCTCTTGGTGGGATGGGTGTCTGCGCGGGTAAAACTGCTGGAACCCAGACCTCTGAGGTGCTACCGCTGCCATGTGGGTAACCACACGGGAGCTATGTGCCCCTCGGAGGTCGACCGCAGCGGACTCTGTTTCCGCTGTGGTCAGCCCGGTCATAAGGCCGGCTCGTGCGAGGCCACGCCGCACTGCAGTGCATGTGCGGCTGCTGGCAGGCCGGCCGAGCACTGGGCTGGGGGAAGGGCCTGCGCGCCATCCGCCCCGACCAGGGGCAAGAGGTCCGCCGCCACCGCCGCCTCTGCCGCCGCCGTGGCTTCTGTCGCCGCCACTGCCGCTTCTGCTGCGGGTGCTGCGGCTCCCAACACTCGGGAGGGTGCTGAGATGGAGTGCCAGTAATGGTCCCATTTCGGCCCCCTCCAGAGACAAGTCGGCCGCTGTGCTATCGCGCAGTGGCTGATGCCTGGGGACGGTGAGCGTGGGTGGTTCGCCGTCCGATACCAGGTTGAGTCGACGACGCGTTGTGTTCCACGCGCGCCTCAAGGAGCCGTCAGCACCGAGGACGGGGCCCCATAGGGTCGGTGCCTGCTAGGGTTGCGGAATTTATTCGAAAGAGTTACCGCGGCCCTGGAACGCATAGGGCACAAGAAGGATCACGGGTGGGTTTTAGTCAGTAAAAGTCTGACACTCCCTACCGCTCCACCCAGGGCGGGAGGGGTCATTTGATGATTCCCATCCAGAAAAAAAAAAAAAGGTGGTTGTAACACTCGCCGCCGCGGCCGCAAGCCGAAGCTGTGGTGGTGAGCGATAACCAATCTGCGACGATAAACTCGCGTGGAACCCCGCAGCGCCGGAGCCGCGACAGAAACCATGTTACGTGCTTGCATGCTGAATGCCGCGTGCTTGCTTGCATACTGCATGCTGCGTGCTTGTTTGCATGCTGCATTCTTGCTTGCATGCTGTATGCTTACAAAAACCAGATGTTCATAATCAACTGCTTTATTGAGTACACGCGTGTATAATATGAATATTATTATTATAAATAAACATTATGTATTTTAATTTAGGACTCACAACTTTTATTGAAAACGGCTTTTGTATATTATTGATTGTAAATATATGTTAGCAATGTAATCAGATGTAAGGAGTCGGCGAGATTTAAAGTGACGATTCTAGTTCACTGACTGATACTGTTGCGCGCAACAATTAAGGAAGTGGCTGCATTCGGTACCAATAGCGCCATCTAGTATCGAGTAGCAGAACTAATAAAGTCAAGAACCTTCGAGATTTTTCAATGGTAGAACATCCTAGAATTCTCGAAACCTAGTCAATCGCGACCGATATGTACTCGAAGTTTCTATATTTTTCTACGATGCAAGGTTCTGGAATTATCCGGCGCCCTATATAAGGCTGGCACGTACCGACCGAGTCAGTATTGGATAAGCGATAGGTACAAGTGATTACTTTGAGAGCGATCTTCAACTGTGAACTCAAGTGATTAGTAGTGCGATTGTGTTTTATGATTAGTGAGTTCATAGTGTAATTAGTGTTGTGTAATTAAAGTGTCATTTTTGGTTATTCAATCGGCTGTTTTTATTGTCACGAACCCAAAGCTTGTAACAATACCTACTTACTCTACTGGATCGCTGTATGTATTTACAAACAACTGTTTTATTTTATTAAAGATCAATAATCATCGGAATGGTTGAATATAAGTTGGTATCATCAGTCATCAGTACTAACAATTAATAAATAAAACATATAATGTGGTGACATTAGAGATATTTGTAGATAGGTCTCAAAATGCATCGCGTTCTTTTGTGCAAGATGTAGTTACTTTAGAAGTTATTTACTTTAGACGGTTTATAATCGTTATTCCCATCCAATGAGATGTTTAAATAAAATTGTATTTATTCACTATCTACTTTCCAAAAATATCAATTTTAATATGAGTCGAAAGAGCTACCTTTTCAGCTGTTTTGCTTTGGTTTAATTGCGAGGTCGACGATGACCTAATAGTATTAAAATCATCAAAACATATACATATCTGTTCGTTAGGTGTCTTGTCTTGCTACAGCTAGGGTTGCCACCCGCTATATATTATATAGTACTATATTTTATTCCATTGTACTAAGTATATATTATAGAAAAATAATATATTTTCAGCGCTGCTTAAATACTGAGGTTTTTTAAAAAAAAATCTCGTTCAATGCTGAAATACATTAATAAAATTCCGTTTGGGGGCAACAAAATATTCGAGCTCTAGCATCGTATTTCAATGTATCTATAGCTCGCAACGCTCGCTCTAGCATTCATCTTCTCATTAAGCTTCTCTGAATACCTGGGCTATACTGCAAAACCAAATGCTCCCATTCAATGACGGGCTTAATCCGTCATTCATTATTTTCGATATGTTTGATAATTTTGTGTGATAAAAAAAAATGATGATGATTCTTCCTTGTCTACCAAAAAGAGAAAGCCGAACTGGTTTATTTTTATAAATAGCGAAAAATTCAAACTAAATTATCAATGCATACTATTTTTTTCTTATTTACCGAAATTACGCTAAGTAGTTTTTGCAATGATTTACAAAAAATACTATATTTCACCCAAAACAGGTGGCAACCCTATGCTGCACACTAGCTCAGGTAGGTTTCGTTGACCGAGTCAAATGTACAGATGTGCACAAATGTGTTATCACGTCTTTGTGTAACTAAAATGAAAAATCTGCTTTCAGTTTTTATACTTTTGTTGGGGTTATAATAATATAACATAAACTGGTTTTAATTTACTTCAGTGGAAAGATATCTTCTTTATTGGTGATTGAAGTATATATACGGTATACCTTCGTTCACGAAGTACATTCAATAGTTATATAATGCCTATTATCGTTGATACTATGGGGTTCAAGCATCCGTATGGATAAAAGCTATACTTACATAATGATTAAAAGAAAAAATAATGTCGTTCGTAAGCAGATCGGTAAGCTCGTATATGTATGTAGTAAGCTCATCAAACTTCGTCGCGGCATGTGTTACCATCGTTACACAATCAGAATACATTGTATAGCAGAAGTATCTGCCTAGCTGCTCATATTTACTGCGAGTATCTACCGTACTTTTTCGTGACAGTAATTGAAAACTGCCATGCATTGAACAACACGTTAAGTATTAAAATAGAAAAATATTATCTGACATCAAAATATAAAAGTTGCAAAAGGAAAATGGACATCAAAGTATAGAACTTTATAAATTTACTCACCCGCCAAAAGCTATGTGTATACAATTAAACAGGCACCAGTAGTAATAGAAATATCTCACTAAGGAGTTTTTAAACATAATTTGTCTTATTTATTATTCTGTTCAAAGTTATCTACACAGCATCCTTAATTTTACTAGTATCCTATCTAATCGTTATAACACTATCTAAACATCTTAATTTATTATTGTTCAATTCATCTTATTGCTATTGGCGGGTATGTAGGAATGATTTGCTTCATTTTCCTTTAATCTAGCAATCTTAAGATTAGCAACTTAATTGGTAGTCTACATATTATATAATTCACAATTGCTTTCATCTTGTATAGCAAAATATTTAACCTATTCATATTAATTGATTCTGTAGATGTGGACGAGTGTTAGTTGTACAATTTATAAAAAAATGATACAATTCAGAGCATTTTGTTCTAGGAACGTTTCTGCGCCCACTTCATGTCGTCAGCTCGGGGTTTACAACCAGTTAACGTTTCTATCATAGTCTCTAGGATAGACCAGAAGTGAAGTAATTCCAGAGGCCAGTTCAGCCAGCCAGTGGTGATGCAGAAGTAAGTCTCGTGCGGCGCTACATGGTGAATACGATGGTGACGACGCGGCAACACTATGTGCCATTCTTGTAACCACACCACCCATACTGGCAAACCAAAGTATGTATGGGACCATTTATGAATCTGAAAAAAGTATTTGTTTATTAATCTACATTTTTTTAAACAGTATCTATGTATCCCGATTTATATTATATTTTCAAAAAACAAAATGTCTTTACGCAATTGGTGCTAGAGGAAGGATAGCGTCGCCGAGGCCGGCCCAGAAAGCGGTGGCCAGATGATCTGGACGTACACCGCGAAGGCTGGTTCGAGGTGGCGCAAAATAATAGTGTCAGGACGGATATGGGCTCCCCCATAGCAAGCTCATGCAAGATGTGAGCAATACATTCATACTAACAAGACAAAACAAATAAAAACTTTCAAAAATAAATATGTACCTGATTTGTCATTGCTACGAAGATGCAACACAAGTACCAATAAGCAATCCAGTGAAATTGTGAATTAATGCTTTCGTCGTCATAGGTAAGGAGTTGCCACACAATCCTTGCTAAAACAGGAATGGTAATGGCGAAGTTATCACCATTAGTCTCGATAAAATCATGTCGAGTTATTGACGTCGGATCGATGTGATGTTCACGAAATGGGCGCAGGAAATTCTGTAATAGGTAAAGCAAACATAAGGAGAAAAATACGGTGTATTTTCCGAAATTATAAAACTCGTACTCAGTAGGTAACATATCTTACATTTCAATTGAGTTTCTTGTAAAGGGACATTTCCACTAAGCAGTAAGCAAGTAGGTAACTGTACGTCACATGCAGGACCCGTTTGGCGATATCTTCAGATAGCGCACGGCACATTTGAGATCAAACCAGCAAACCTAATTGCACTATTGTTATAATCATGATAATGAAGTTCAATGACAATACTTGAATTCGTAAAATTATAGGGAGTTAGGGTAGGAAGATGATGATAGTTACAGTTAGCAAGGGTTCAGTGGTAACACGCACAATTTAACTCTGAATGAACAAATAATTCGGACCAGTTGTGCGGCTCTATCAATTCACATAATGGAGAATTTGTTCTTTCGATTACATTATTAATTATAATCAAAATTTAGTAAAAAGTTACCTTTCATTTTATTATTCGATCATTCGGAGCTCGATTGAAAGATACCGTGCATAGAAATCTAACAATTTTGTAAGAGCAATCCGCCGAGGAGTGGTTACATTTACATTACATTTATTTTAAATATACACACAAAAAAGTAGTTTCTCTGACAATTTATAAAAAGAAACTTAAGAATTACAAGAAACAAGGAATAGGATCAAAACATTTTGGCTTTCGCCTCAGAAAAGTTACATTAAAGATTCAAGGCCCAATTAAGCCATATACCTAGTTAAGAGTCCTACTAAGTAATGCAAGTCTCTCTTGTCCACTTAGGCAGTTAGAGGTTGTTTCACCTGCATCAGCCCGCCTTTATACGAGTAACAAACTAGGTTTATTTAAGCTGGCACCCCGGGCAGAGAAAAGAACCCGATAGATGTGTGAAACATTATGACCTAGCTTTGCTCGCTCTTGCATCAATATTTTTACTAAGGTTTTCTGCATAATTGAGTAAGCAATTTCTATTTCTGAGGTAATACGAATTGTAACAAAAAAATATAAAAAAGAAACGGAGTGAACGTTAATTTTCGCACTGCAGTGCCTAATAAGCTCAAACTGCCCGACAGACATTTGATTCGTTCTGGCATACCGTGCCTTTTGGCCAGAGGGCTTCTACTGTAGGATTACCATTTATATTTCCGAGGTAGTCAAATGCTTCACCATGTTGGCGGCGAATGTGAGTTCCAATTTAGTCAAGCAGTTGACTGCCCCAGATTTCAGAAATTTGTTGACCCATATTTCACTACGCAATACCTTGTGTGGACCGGAGCGCGCATCATTTGCCTAAAAACCTACTAACAACTGTAGTACAATCAATGAATGCGAAAATCAGGTAGCAACTGTTTCGTTGAACCTCCATAGATTTAGATGAAAATTTGGGATTGAGTATGTTTTACACTCTACTTCAAAAGTGACATATGCTCGTCTTGCCCTTTTCGCATTTTAAGGGTGAAATCCTCCCCTTTTGTTAAAAATGGAAAAAAATGCGGATATAACCATTCTGGCTTAAGCAATTGTGTTTAATTCGATAATATAAATGTTTTTAAATATTTATATGCATGATTTATGATTTTAATTAATTTTTCAACCCTGATAACCACCCTTTAAATCAAAAATCATGAAAAAACGTATATTAATGTAGTGAAATCTTATTTACTGAGTATTAAAATACCTATTTATTTATTGCAAAATGTTTCACACTTAAAAACTACCCCTTATCATAATAATAATAATGGAATATTTTTTTAATTAGGTAGAATCTTTTTTAATAAGTAGTAAAGATAAATTTTATTAATATATTTAAAACTTTATTATTATTATTCAATTCACATTCTTCAAACTACGACTTCAAACTACTCTTTGTGCAAAAAGCGATGAAAAAGCATACTTTAAAGTTGGAAATATTTTTTGACTCGTGACATATTTTTGATACGTAAATTTATTAATTAAGAGAAAAATGTATTAAAATAAATGTTAAAATATATGAACCGTTTATTCATCTTTTATTTAATTAATAAATAAATACATTTTTATTATTGCTCATCATAGCTCTCTTTACCAACTATACTGAATTATTCAACAGACATACATCATTCTAAAAAGCCCCACCACGTTTTCGAGCAGATGTTTACCGTTCCTCTCACTTTCTCTATCTTTAAAACACACAACACACACCCATACATGTGTATTTAATAAGCATGTACCTATTGACACGTTTTCCTATATTTAATATTTTTGTTTTTTTACAATAACTCCGTTAATTTTTAAGATAGCAGGTTCATCCAAAAACCATTTGAAAGGCAATAGGGTAGTTGACTAAAAAATCTAATTAGTCCGTCAGATAGATTTCCAAAAAATATTGGACACGTATTTTTTCTTTTTTCACGTAAACAAAAAATGAAGACGATACAGAGCGTTGAAAACTCGTGTGACGTCACTACTCGCTACAATTTTTACCGAGCCGTAACGTCACAAGCCCCCACTCCTGATCTTTGATGCTTTGTATCTTCGTCAGTTTTTATAGATTTGATAAAGGAAAAAATACGTGTCCAATATTTTTCTATAATCTAACTGACGGAGTAAAAAATATATGATTATGTTTAATAATCATATATTTTTTACTCAGGAAACATCCCTATTTCAAGAGCTATAAGATCGTCTTAAATAAGATTTTTTAAGGCCCTTCGCAGCAAAAGTTAGGCTTTAAACATCTCTATCCCGGTTATTTTTCATCCTATAAAAATAAAAAAATAGCCAAAATGTTTGTTAAAAACGAAATCAAATTTCGTTCTTTATAATTTTTACGAATGTTCAATATTTTTGAAATTATTTTCTATAGAAAATGAAGTTTACGAAAATATGAAAAATTTCGATTGTATGAAATCATACTTTTTTTTTGAGGTCATCACTTATGCTAAAAAAAAGAAAGTCCTTTAAGGATAACCATAAATTTGATTTTTTGTGGAAATGGTAATGGTTTTATTATTCGTTTTTTTTTTTTCAAAAAAAAAAAATCGAAGGTGTCATCTTATTTTTATCATAACTTGCTAAATTTTGATGCCATTAACTTTTTACAGTACTCATTAGAAAGGTATTTACGAGTATCTTAAAGTGTTCAGGAAGTATATGTCATAAAATGCATCACTTTCCCGTTATTTAAGTTTGAATACGAGTAATTAGAATTAAATACTCGCCGAAAAAAAAAATATTCATACAATTACCTATAGCTCACTTTGAATTAATATTAGAAGGTTTTTCAAAGTAGGGATTTGTTTGTTTTTTATTAGCTTCAATTTTTGTAATGACACATTTTTTTGTAAAAACCGCTTTAAAACATGTATTTTTATCACGAAAATTCACAATCTTTGATCTTTAATAACTCAGAAAGTATTGATTTACTTATTCCAAAAACTTTACATGACAAATTTTGCTTAGAATTTGTCTTTCTATTTTATTCCTGGGGTGATATTTACTAAAATAATTTTCACCCCCGAGAAGGGGTGGCATCCACCCCCAGGGCAAAAGCGCAAGTTGGCACACCAATTTTCATGAAAATCGATGGAAATTCAATGAAATCGAAGGTCAAAACCTTCATTAACTATACTACCCAAAATCTTTGTTAATTTAAACAAGTTATTTATCCTACAACTCTCTGTGGGCTCATAATGGGCGACCAAGACGTCTTCGATAAGATTAGCATGTGCAAAAGAAGCAACGCAACCTAATACACATTAGCGTGGCTACAGATGGCAGTGCTAAATTCAATTTTTGGGTGTTCCAACCTTTGATTATATAATGTCTAGATGGAGCGTCGCCCTACTGTCAAACCATAGAAAACGAGGCAACAATTTCAAACATGTGTGCGTGCGGACGGTGTTTTACACTATGCGTCTATGTCTCTGTGTGCGTGAATAATGATACCAGCTACTAGAATTCTCCCATAGGTCACATATTTAAAAAAAATAAGATAAGTTTTAGTTGTATGTATGTAGTATTATTTAGTTTTAGTAGTGTCTGAAGATACTTTTTTAAATAAATAAAATACCTATACAATTTAATTAGAGTTGTGTGTGTGAATGTTGTATTAAATCAGTTAAGTTAATCAAATTAGAATAATAAACTTTTTAGGCAATTTATATAGATTGAATCTATGATTTAATTCTATTAATCAGTACCAGATATTAATCATTACCATAATGAGGACAAAAAGACGGTACAGTATTCAAACTTTATGGCGGCTCGGAACATGAGGTGAGTCGCTGCGCAGTAACAAATTCGAGTGTCAGCGGGGGTGAGGGATGCGGTACTGCGCAGGGAGCAGCGCACTTCAGAGCCGTCATAAAGATTGAATTGGAGTGTACCAAGTATTTACTGAGCTGATAACAATTTTTACTTGGCATTGGCTTCAAAAGCATATAAAAAAGACAATAAATTAATCATATCAAAAGTAGGTACTCTTGGCATTTTTTAAATCTGTTTATTGAACCCAATGCAAAAATAATCATTAAAATTGGCTCACAAACAAAAAAGTTATTCGCGAAAATTATATTATTATAAAAAAGTAAAAGTATAGATGAATTAAAAAAACTCCAACTTTTTATAAATCGAATAATAAACTACATCAACTAAATTATATAAACGTTACCATAAACCAACGAATATACCCACAAAAAAAATTGTTAAGTTGGGAGAATAAAAAAAAGAAACTGGCAACACTGACAAAATATGGCGTATTTTGGTGATCATAAAAACAATAAATAAATACGTAGTTTTCTGGTTACTTAGCGATTATAGGTGATGTGTTTAGTACTTTTTACCCTTAATTTATAATTCCGTCGCAGTTTAATAACACATACCGTCATTTTATCGCTGATTTTTGTTTATTACTCAGCGCGCGTAATACGTGGTGACACCAAAGCGGCACGATCGGCACTAATCGGCGGGTAAGACCTTATAGGCCAACAGTTGGCTGATATTTTTTGACACGTTTCCGCGCATTTGATGCTCTATCTAGACATTATATAATCAAAGGTTCCAACATGGGCTGTGTTTGTTTAGTGTTTTAGTTTTAATTAACCTAGTATTTAATTTTCAGATAATTGTTTCAATATTTTTATTTCGCTATATCAGCTTTATTGACCTAATCTTTAATAGCCTAAAGCACTAAATGTTTGATTTCCCTATTGGTATGTACCAATCCTATTTATCTAATCTTTGGTAACAAAGACACGTAACTTTTATCAATGAATGACAAAATGATTTACATATTAAACACATATCTGCACCTAATGAGTGAAAAAGGTATGTAGATATATATATATAAGCATGTGAATATATATGTATAGGCATAGCACAGTAACAGGAACATAGCCAACAATTACTAGGTACTTTAAGGTTTTAAAGAGTATATTATTACTTTGCCTATGACAGGTAGATCAACTGCTCCCCAAGTGTCGGCAGCCCAATGCACTACGCCTGAAGCAAAATCTGCTGTTAGAACACCAGAAATTGCGGCTAAAAATAATGAGGCATCCGCTTGTACATGTCTGGCCATGAGAACACCAGCACAGACACACAGCGTGCAACAAACCACCACACAGACCCATTCTTGTAGTCTTTTGCCTGTTAAAACAAAAATTTCAGTCTAAATTTCTGATATAATATGCACACGGAGCACAGAGTCGCCGCACCGGCTGTATCTAGAGACGGCAGGCAGGTATAATAAAAAGCTTTTGTCACTGTGCCCTTCAAAGTCGTCAGTTTCACGAACCATCTAATTCGCGTGTAGTGCTAGTAAACGATGGCA
The DNA here is from genome assembly GCA_905332915.2 of Hecatera dysodea. NCBI lineage: Eukaryota > Metazoa > Arthropoda > Insecta > Lepidoptera > Noctuidae > Hecatera > Hecatera dysodea. Next base: position 10,944,467 of record HG995292.1, read on the forward strand.
TGCTTGGTATGAATCAATGCAAAATGTTAAGCATGCTGCCTCTAGCAGCGGCCGATGGCGATGCGTCTCCGTGCTGGGTGAGTAATAATAAGTAGCACATGACCTTTAGGTGAGTCAACACTTACATACATACATTGAAAAATCATTGATCGCGTCATTCATAAGGGATATCGTATATGTATGAGTCATAAGCTATTTATGACAATAAAAATATTTTATATCGAGATCCCTGGGAAGTATTTTATATTTTTCGTTTAAAACATAAGTTTAATTATCCTAGGTAAATGATAGAGTAGGTCTCTTTTAAAATAAAGACATTGCAGTAAACACATCAACAATCTGTTCTGTCGGGAAATGTTGAACTACACACGTACATCACATTATATTTTTGTATGTCAAAAAAGACAGATTCGCAAGCCGACACGTACATATATGAGTATCTACGAGTATAATATGTCACGTCACTAAATGTCCAATGCGTTATGTATTAAGTTTCATTTGACTGCGATAGTTACCAAACTCTGGCGACTGTTATATCACACACAATGATGATCACCTTTTAAAGAAATGAGCCTCGTGAACCTTCTGCTGTTTTTATGTTTCCGTACCTCAACATAAACAAAACAGAACCCTTATGGCTTCGTGTTCCGTCCGTCTGCTCGTCTATCTGTTAAGTCCCTTTTTCTCAGAAACATGTGTGAAGGCAACGAAGTGATTGATTCCATAGGGCGAAACCTTATTTCCTCTTGAGGTACGGATCCTAAAACGGTGAGCGAATCGGACTCACTGACCAATACATTGGTGAAAAAAATCAAAATATTATGTTGTCGGTACTAAGGAACTCAATTCCGCATCAAAATCTCAATTGCGCAGACCTAGACGGTTAACGCTGACTGGTGTACCACTGTTTGTTTGCCACAAGACATCACAGAGTTTAAAAAAAAAACAAGTCAAGACGTCGTATGATACTGCACCATGACATTGCAAGTTCCCACACCCAAAATGTCGAAATTTTAGATCACCCACCTAACAGCCCTAACGATTTTTTTACGTTCTCCAAAATTAAGCAGTCTTCGAGTTCAACGTTTTAGCTAACTCGAAGAAGCTGTTGATGCATACAAATCGGCCGTTTTGATAACTACCTAAACTTCGGAGTGGAATATATGTTTTAAAAACTGGTTCAAACGCATGCAAAAGTGTATCAAATATCGCGGAGAATTCTTTGAAAAACTATGAATGGTAATAATCTATTAGATCGTCTATACTTATTTCAAACGACACAACTTAAAAGGCCGCCCTCGTAGATTGCTTTTTGATAAAGTGTTATTCGACGGATTTATTCGTTAGAGTTTTATAAAAGTAGGTACTAGATTAGCCTTCTTTGATGCACATTAGTGTGAGTCATCCACATTTTTGGTGGACAGATCTTATAAGCAAAGAATGATGCCCAGATATGGCCCACCTCAGACACGTTTAGAAAGTTAACACAAAAATGTATGTATTTTAAATAGGAATTATCCATCAAAGCTTTATCTCAAACTAAGACGCCGTGATCATAACAAATAATTAAGTCATTTTACTTATTATTACGCAACATTTATTTTCAATTAATAAATCTAATCGATTACGGAAAAACTAAACGTTAGTCAGGTTTCAGTTTTTTAATCTGAGAAAAACGGCAGCCATTTTAGTTTTTTTTTATAATGAAACCCACTCGACTTTTAGACCAATTATGTTCATAAATACCTCAGACCAGAGATACTATACTTTATATAATGGTAAAATCACTGTTTGGCTTTGCCGTAGTTAGATATAAATTAAATTGATAAAGACCAAAATCCGATGCAACTAATCGATATTTCTTTTTAAATATGGCCATATTAGCCTTTGACAGATGATAGATTTGTCATTAAACTGTAAAATCTACCTACTCAAGCTTGCTCCCAGCCTGTCAAAGTGTCAAACAAGTATAAAGGGAGCTATAGCAGTTTACACTTAAAGAAGATTCCTATTATTCATAAGGTTAAAATGAGTAAATAACTTTGAAATTAATAATTATTGTGTTCAAATAATATACTTTCCATTCAAAAGTGGTTGAAAGTGTGTAGAATGAGTCTGTGACTGTAAAAAAATGAATGTTTTGAAAACATAAAAACTGTTTTATTTCCAAATGGCGACTTATTTTCTTAACTGGTATGTACTAGAAGGTGTTCATAACAACTTAAACTATAATTCCATAAACTATTTATCAGTGTTCTCTGTAGGCCACGGTTGTTCTAATATGTGGGCATTGTTCTTTAGTAACACAATTAAGCAAGGAAGATAGTTGCATTCGGTACCACTAGCGCACTCTAGTATCGAGTAGCAGAACTAATAAAGCCACGAGATTTTTCTATGCTAGAACATTCCAGAATTCTCGAACCCTAGTGAGTCGCGACCGACATGTACCTACGCGAACTTTCCAGATCTTTCTATGATGGAAGGTTCTACAATTATTTACCGGCGCCCTATAGGCTATAGGCTGGCATACCGACCCAGGCAATATTGGATTTGCGATACATGTGATAACTTTCCGAGAGCGATTTTCAACTGCGAACGAGTGAGTAGTGTGATTGTGTTTCATAATTAGTAAGTTTAAAGTGTATATGAGTGTTCTGTAATTAAAGTGTTATTTTTGGTAATTCAATCGGCTGTTTTTATTGTCACGAATCCGAAGCTCGTAACAATATCTATAGAAATGTTGTACCTACCCACGACAGATCATTGCGGACAATTTATATCTTTACCAAATATAAATAAAACAAAAACAAAAAAGGACGTTAACCAATAATCAAAATTTCGCTTCGAATCATTTACATAAATAAACTTTTCAATCGACTTCCAAAAAAGGAATAAAAACTTCTCAATTCGATTTTTTTTTGTTCCCTCATAAATTTGTCTCATAACATCTAATGTTTACAGGTAGGTACAAAAACAGCATTATTAAGAAAAAGCTTACTATCAATGGGGCCCGTCATATATAATAAAATACCTCATGCCTATAAAGAAGAGCCATTAAGTATATATAAAAAGAGGCTGACGTCCTTACTTTTAGATAAATGTTATTATTCAATTCAAGATTTTTTTAAATGGCAAGAGTGTATAATGTTTCATTAATTTATTAAATCTATACTAATATTATAAAGCTGAAGAGTTTGTTTGTTTGAACGCGCTAATCTCAGGAACTACTGGTTCAAATTGAAAAATTCTTTTTGGGTTGAATAGAACATTTATCGAGGAAGGCTTTAGGCTATATATCATCACGCTTAAGCCAATAGGAGCGGAGCAACGATAAAGAATGTTTTAAAATCGGGGATTCCACGGGGACGAAGTCGCGGGCAGCAGCTAGTTTCAAATATTATTATGTCCTTTGTGCAAAATTATTAATTTAATCAAACGTTTGTAAGATTTCTTTCTGTCTAAGTTCGGGTGGCCGGATAATTGAAAAGATAATATGTGTAAAAACAATGCCCACATATTAGAACAACCGTGGCCTACAGAGAACACTGATAAATAGTTTATGGAATTATAGTTTAAGTTGTTATGAACACCTTCTAGTACATACCAGTTAAGAAAATAAGTCGCCATTTGGAAATAAAACAGTTTTTATTTTTTCAAAACATTCATTTTTTCACAGTCACAAACTCATTCTACACACTTTCAACCAATTTTGAATGGAAATTATATTATTTGAACACAATAATTATTAATTTCAAAGTTATTTACTCATTTTAACCTTATGAATAATAGGAATCTTCTTTAAGTGTAAACTCTCCCTTTATACTTGTTTGACACTTTGATAGGCTGGGAGCAAGCTTAAGTAGGTAGATTTTACAGTTTAATGTCAAATCTATCATCTGTCAAAGGCAAATATGGCCATATTTAAAAAGAAATATCGATTAGTTGCATCGGATTTTGGTCTTTATCAATTTAATTTATATCTAACTACGGCAAAGCCAAACAGTGATTTTATCATTACAAAGTATAGTATCTCTGGTCTGAGGTATTTATGAACATAAATGGTCTAAAAGTCGAGTGGGTTTCATTAAAAAAACTAAAATGGCCGCCAGTTTTCTCAGATTAAAAATCTGAAACCTGACTAACGTTTAGTTTTTCCGTAATCGATTAGATTTATTAAATAATATATGAATTTAAATTAAATTGATCATAAAGTGGCAACCCCAAACTTCACGTGAAAATAAAAGTTGCGTAATAATAAGTAAAATGACTTATTTATTTGTTATGATCACGGCGTCTTAGTTTGAGATAAAGCTTTGATCGATAATTTATATTTAAAATACTTATATTTTTGTGTTATCTTTCTAAACGTGTCTGAGGTGGACCATATCTGGGCATCATTCTTTAAAAAAGTATCTTGTGTTTTTTTTTGCATTTAGTAATTTCCTCGCTGAGGTGTGATGAAAAGTTACGTGTTGCACTCGAGTGCAAAGATTTTTCACCTTGTGCTCTTTTGATTCCGTCGCTAACGCTCAGGATTCTATTTTGATTCCGTCGCTAACGCTCAGGATTCTAATTTTTGAATCACTCGGTGCACTCGTGATTCAATTCTAGAATCCTTCGGTCATCAAAATTGAGTACGCGGTTAAAAAGAAACAGTAAAGATAGAAGAGGTGGACACTGCAACGACAGTCGAAATGTGGATATCAGGTTATCCCGAACTACTTTACGATCACTCTAGTGGTACAATATACAAGGTGTGAAAGCCACGTAAAAACTATAAACAAAGGCAACATCAAAAGACACATTGAAGGCGCAGTACAGAAAGGAACGTTTAAGAAGCCGCAAGAAGAATTTTATTTTGATTTAATTAAGTTTCTGATTCTGTGCAACATTCCGTGGTTTCAAATGAAAAATACAGCTTTTAAAGATTTTTTCAAAAATATATGTGCAGTACTTGTTGTTGTATTTGTACTAATCGTAAAGTGCCCGACGAATCACAGTTGCGTAAGGTTTATTTGGACAAGTTTTTTAAAAATAACATTAATTCAATCAATGAAAATAGTAAAAATGAGAAACTGTGGATATCATTGGATGAAACAACAGACTTTTTAAGTAGATATATTAGTTATTTTTTTAATAAAACCGTTGCATCCAGACAATTTTAGTCGGTCTTATTTGATTGCTTGTAAAATGCTAACTGTATGTAGTTAACGGACAAACAATCCCTCAATTTGTATTGGAGTGTTTAGAAAATCTGTGGCAAGACTTATTTGAGTATAAAGCTAGCAATGTTCTAGTACTCTACACTGTTAGTGTAGCGTAAGTATATGCATATCTACAGGCAGAAATTAAAAAAAAAATACCAGAAATGAAACACGTGACATGTTTGGCGCACGTTCTTCATCGTGTATCTCAGCAAATAAGATTGGAATATCACGATGTAGATAATTTATTAGCTAATGTTGAGAAAGTTTTTTTATAATAAGCCCCAAGCAGAGTTAAATTTTTAAAAGATAAATACCCTAACTTACCGCTGCCTCCGCAACCAGTCGTTACCAGATGGTGCACTTGGTTAGAGGCAGCATCTTACTACGCTCAACATTTTTATGAAATTAAAGACATGTTGTCCTGTTTAAACAGCTCTGATGCTATTGCTATTCGGAACGCAAAAAACACTTTAGAAAAACAAAACTTACAGAACGATTTGAATTACAATACTTATTTCTAACTGAATTTTAGATTTTTTAACACATTTATATCGATCTAATTAAGTAAAAAAGTTAGTTGATCAATTTTGAACACGTGTTTTTGGTACTAACGGCTCGATGACATCACTTTTTTGTCACTGCCTATAAAAACCATGGCCCAACCCTTGATCAGGCCGTCCGATTACGATGTTTGGCAAGCCGATCCCTTGGGTGGAGCAAGCCAAATATCTAAGTGTGATCCTCGACCGAAAGCTTACTTTCAGAGAGCACATAAAGACGGTACGCAATCGTGCCGCCTTCTCTCTCAGTAGGCTTCACTCCATGCTGAATGCAGGAATGCACGCAGCAAGTTATCGCTGAAATGCAAACTACGCATTTTCCCCACCTGCATACGCCCGATAATGACCTATGCATGTTTAGCCTTCGCACACACTAAGCCTCATCAGATCCATAGGTTGCAAGGTTATCCAAAACTGGTTTTTCCGAAAGGTCACGGGCACCCCGTGGTACGTTAGGAACGAGCGACTCCATGTCGACCTCCGCATCCCCACTATCAAACAGTTCATGAAACGTTTTTCAAAGCGTTTCATAGAGTCCGCTGAGAAGTATCAGAACCCCCTAACTGTATCGGCCACCCGGATCAGCATGATCCGCCGACCGCGGCATATACCCTTAGTGAGCGGTCGTTTAATTTGTAAGTTTTAGCCCTGGCTCACCACAGGAAAGTCCGGTTAAGTAGTAACCTGCCGTAGGGTGCTGAGTGGTCCACTAAAAAAAAACCCTCATCGGGCATTTTTAGTTGAGCTGTCGGACCTTTACCTTTCTTGTTCTTTAAACTGTTTGTGAATTTTGAATATTATTTACTGTGAATATTATGAACTGTTAACATATATTATGAATTGAACTTTCTTCTTTCTCTCTACTTCGCCTTTATCAACGTCAAATACACTTGCAATTATATTCAAGGCGTCCATTCGTTTGTTCCTATTCTTATAGTCTGCATTTCTGGGATTCCATAATATATCATTTTCATGAAATTTTTAAATTAATAGCAACACAGTTTCGTCGTCCCAATGAAACGACATTTTAATTTGTTGAATACACACAAACCGCACACCACTACCGCTCGAATGCCAGGCACGAACTGACGCCGACAAGCCGCGTAACCCGCCGGCACACCCCGGCGGCGATGCCGGCGGCTCCTTTGTGCGGCAAAGCTTTGATGCCGGCGACTTTGTATGCCGCCGGGTGCACAGCGGCTTGGCTTACCCGGCGGCTCTGCCGCCGGCACTGTGTGCGCTTTCGAGCTCTTATCCTCGCATACGTTCATCATACACCAAAAGTATGTATTACAAAGATGATGATGATGATTCATTTAATTATTGAAATAGCTAATTTAAAAAGAAATAAATAAGTAATTAAAAAACAAAAAAGATAGTCCAATGCGGGAATCGAACCCTGAGCGTCCGGGTAGGAGTCGGAGGCACTACTGACTAGGCTATTTCGCCGTTTGTGCTAATGACGAAAATAAACAAGTATATGAGTTACACGTAGAGTTTCAAAGGCTTATTTCTTCGAAACTACTGGCCATTCTGAAATAATCCTTAAGGGTTTGCATACCCTTATGGGAAACTACTACCACACGCAGTCTCGTCCCGAAGTGAATTTCCCACACCGTGCCCTCCCCTTGTAAGCCCGTAAAAATATGAATGGAAAATTGGAATAACTTATTGGGTTCTGTGTTTTATTAAGTCAGAAGTAGTGATCAGCTGATAAATACGTAAAGGGCAACGACCCCGCGCCCGCCCCCGCGTTCCGCGTACCTACATATCGCGCGATGCAGTACTGTTGGTTCAAGTCGCTTTCGACTTATGTTTATCACAATTGTTAATCTGCCATTTATGGAGTCTAATATTTTTTATATATAAAAATCGATTGTATTACCGATACAAACTCATTTCGCTTCGGGAAAACAACCATTAAAATTCACACTGTATATCTATCTTTTATAAATTAGCCACAATAACGTGTTTAATCGTTAGGCATTTCTTCAAAGTGTATTAAATACATAAATATATTGTATTTCACATAGATATATCTTTATCAACAACCCATATTCAAAAAGTACACTTTAAAATATAATTTACTAGCTGTCCGCACTTCGTTTGTGTCACATTTTTCATGACTGCTCCGCTCCTATTGGTCTTAGCGTGATGATATATAGCCTATAGCCTTCCTCGATAAATGGGCTATCTAACACTGAAAGATTTTTTCAAATCGGACCAATAGTTCCTGAGATTAGCGCGTTCAAACAAACAAACAAACAAACTCTTCAGCTTTATAATATTAGTATAGATGTAAAAAAAATATAGAAATCGGTTTATAATAACACAGATAAACGATAGTTAAACCGTTTGAAAATTAAACTTGAGAAATCCGTATTTATTCAGTTTAATCAATCAAATAATTATAAAAATAAAATCAATATAAAAATTAATAAAATTAAAGAGGTTACACATACCAGGTTTTTAGGCGTTGAAATAGACAAGGATATTAACTGGAAAGAACATGTGGGTACGGTAAGCACTAGGATTAAAAGTTTGTGTATGCACTGAAGCAAGTTAAAAATGTTACTAACTTGAAAACTGCAGTTAAATCGTACCACGCTTATGTAGAATCATTACTGCGCTACGGTCTTGTAATGTGGGGTAATAGTGTCGATATGAGTAGAGCATTCATTGCTCAAAAAAAGTGTGTAAGAGCAATGTATGGACTACAACCTGATGACTCGTGTCGACCTATATTTAAAGAACTGGATTTGCTACCGCTGCCCTCCCTATACATTTATGAAATACAAGCTGCTGCCCGCGACTTCGTCCCCGTGGAATCCCCGATTTTAAAACATTATTTATCGCTGCTCCGCTCCTATTGGCTTAAGCGTGATGATATATAGCCTAAAGCCTTCCTCGATAAATGGTCTATTCAACTCAAAAATAATTTTTCAATTCGAACCAGTAGTTCCTGAGATTAGCGCGTTCAAACAAACAAACTCTTCAGCTTTATAATATTAGTATAGATGTATGTTCGTAGCTAGGCATAAGCAACTTTTCAAGACAGCAAACGATGTATGCACTCGGAACAGACGAGATTCTCTGAACACGTACTGACTGACAACATGTTATCCCAATCAACCTCCACAAATACCTCAAGCAAAGGCCACAAGATGCCAGCACTAGCCGTATGTTACAAATGTAAAAAAACTGTTGACATAAAAAAAAACTGCGTTGTGCTCAGTCTGTAACAATAGATTTGAACCCGACTGCGATGGTTATCCGGAACACACGTATCGATCAATGAATCAAGAATCGAAAAACAGATGGCGCTGCAAGATGTGTATTAAGGAAAAGACTACCAATTCTACAGAGCCATCCAATATAACAGTGAGAAAAACACCGACGTATCCATCTATAGAAACGCCTCTCCCAACTTACACAAAGAAAATACAGTCGACCCCTGACCAGGATTCTCATGTATTGACCGATTACGATACATCTTACGAAATTGACACCACACCGAATAAACTCTCAAAAAGTGTAGACGGTACTACAACTAACATATCTTCCATGTCCGAGATGCAAGATACAATAGCCCAACTGACTACAAAACTAGAAAGCACAGAGAATGAGTTGGAAAATACGATATTAGAGAACAATGACTTAAAAAGACAAGTGAACAAGCTGGCCCAAGAAATTAAGGTCTTAAAGTCGCTATGTCATCCTTCTACAAGCAAAGAAGGTAGCCCTCTAAGCAATGACAAAAAGAAAAGACACTTTCGTTTAAGTCAAATTGCGTCTTCTACTCCCTCCTCGCCGAAACCTGCTACAGATGCTGAACGTAATAATAACTTTATATATTTACATCTGCAACAAAATATCTCTGCCTTACAAAAGGATCTACATATCGCAGAAAATGAGATAAAAACTCTAAATACGCAAATAGATGTTTTGAAGCAATCTATTAGGACTACACCAAAACCAGATCAGATTTTTTCAACAAATAACAGTAAAACAAACCCAACTGCCTTAGATCTAAAAAAACACATCTCTGGAAAAACATTAAGGATATTCGGTGCGCAGCAATGCGTTGGTCTGTCTGCTGCCCTTATAAATTCAAGAAAGACTACACGATATGAAAACTATGGAGTCCTCGCCTCGCCCATACGATGCAAAACGCACAGAGCGACACAATAGCAAGCTGTACCAACATAAACCTACAACCAGGTGACAAAATTGTAGTATCTCTAGGTGAAAATGACTATAATATGGGACATGTATTGTCTCACTTAAAAATTATATTACAGACTTTTTATAAAAATAATATTATAATATTAAACGTTTTAAAAAGTAGCCATTTAGATGTCTATAAATTGAATTATCGTATCAAAAATATTTGTTAACATTATAAAAATTGTCATTTCATTGATGCCATATACCACAACCTACCTGACATTTGCAAAGCTATAAATTACATATTAGATTGTGAATATTATCATCAAAAATATCTAAATCCAGTTAAGCTCAGGAAACACCTCGCGAGTAGCAAATCAAGTTGTTTGCCAATAAAGGAGAGAAATTTACCCAAAAAAGGAACTATTCCGTTTTATTTTAGAAATAGCAATTGTTGTGGAACTGAACAAAACTTAAAATCTGAAATTCCTTCTGAAGTGCACAAAAAAGGTACTATACCATACTATTTCCCCACACTTACAAAGAACAGTACATTTTTTCGTACCTAAAAACACTGCACCTACATCACACAACTTAAGGATACTCCACCAAAACATTGCAAGTGTTTTATCTAAACAGGAACTATTAGAGTTAACATTACAGGAAATGCGTGACTCACATATTAACCCCCATGTGATTTGCCTCTCCGAAACATTTATTAAAAAAGGCCATGAGAATTATCTTAAGCTATCGGATTTTGAAATGGCTACAAATTTTTGCAGAGAAAAACACAGAGGTGGTACTTGCATTCTAGTCAAAAATGTATACGCTATAAAGAATTACAATTTATAAAAACATGCGTCGGTAAATACATTTGAGGCATGTGGCATAGAGTTAGAAAATAAGAAATTAGTTATCATCTGCTTATACCGTACACCTCAATCCGATCCAAATCAATTTCTAACTAAGCTAGATAGTTTGTTACATGATTTATACAAGAAATATAAATCTAAGACACGTATAGTTTTAACAGGTGACTTTAATATAAATACCTTGAAAAGAAGCAAAATCAATAGAGAATTTCAAGACTTAGCAAACACTCATAATTTAAAGATTCATATTGAGGTAGCTACTCGAAAGTCTTCTTGTATAGACCATATTTTGAGTAACATACCTGATGCAACCCCCGCAGTGCTACCACTTCATCTCTCTGATCACGACACAGCACAAATGTTAAGCTTCCCTTTACGGCTTCAAACGACATCTGCTTCAATACACCATGTTTACAAAAGAGACTACAGTCAAGATAATACGCGTAAATTCCGTGAATGCTTACAAAATCTATCCTGGGCTGATATTTGCATGGAAAGCGATGCAAATACAGCATTCAGTGCTTTTCACGAATTAATATGTTTATTTTATAATCTCTACTTTCCGAAAGTTAGGATGAAGATAAATCTGAACAATAAAATAAATCAAACGTGGATAAGTAAAGGTCTTAAACAGAGCTCTAAAACAAAGCGCTTTTTACGATATCAATATTACAAGAATAAAAGTCTAATAAATAAGAATAGATATACCTCATATTCAAAACTACTACAAAAGTGTATCCACAATGCAAAACGAAAAGCTAATGTTACGAGCTTCGGGTTCGTTACAATAAAATCAGCCGATTAAATAAACAAAGATGACACTTTAATTTACACCACACTAATTACACTATAAACTCACTAATCACAAAACACAATCGCACTATTAATCACTTGAGTTCGCAGTCGAAGATCGCTCTCGAAGTTATCACTTGTATCGCAAATCCAATACTGACTCGGTCGGCACATGTGCCGGCCTTATATAGGGCGCCGAGTAGAACTCCAGAAAGTTCGCGTACATATCGGTCGCGACCGACCAAGGTCCGAGAATTCTAGCATAGAAAAATCTCGATGGTCCCCGACTTCAATAGTTCTGCTACTCGATACTAGATGGCGCTAGTGGTACCGAATGCCGCTATCATTCTAACTTAATTCTGGCGCGCAACACTGCCCCCTCCTAAGACATGCTCGTCCCGAGCATTATCAGCGCCATAATAACGCGCCAGTCGATCAACATGGACGATCTTAGGAGCGCTTCTTGTACCTTTCTGTATACGGTAGGTCACGTCATTGATCTTCGTCACAATCCGGTACGGTCCGTCCCATTTAGCTTGAAGCTTAGGAGATTTCCCTTTGCTGCGAACTGGATTATGCAACCACACTAGTGAACCTTCCTCGAACCCTTTATTGTTCATTTTGCGGTCATAGCGGGTTTTCATCTTTTCAGACATTTGCTGGCCCGATTGTCTGACGTGCTCATGAATGTCGTTCATTTTGTTCCGCAAGTCATTCGCATAATCGGTTATACTGCGTGGGGAATCGGGTGGTATTCCGGTAATCAGGTCTGCAGGTAGCCGCAATTCTCTTCCAAAATTTGCGAAAGCTGGTGTCACTGACGTGCTTTCATGAACAGCACTTCGGTATGACAGCAAAAACGGTTGTATGTGCTTGTCCCAATCTCGTTGCCGGTTTTCCACAACTTTGGCCAAATATCTCTCCAATGTCTGATTAAATCGTTCTACCATTCCATCCGACTGTGGGTGGTAAGAAGTTGTCCTCGTTTTATGAGTACCCATAACTCGGCAAGTTTCCTGGAATATTTGGGACTCAAAATTCCTTCCTTGATCGCTGTGAATCTCCAAGGGTACTCCAAAACGACAGAAGACTTCATGAACTAGTCTATCCGCAACTGTTGAAGCTTCTTGGTTTGGAATGGCGAAGACTTCGGGCCACTTAGTGAAATAATCCATAACCACCATGAAATACTTGTTACCACTTTCACTTTCCGGAAACGGTCCCGCAACGTCTAGCGCTATCCTTTCCCATGGTGCACCAACATTGTACAATTTCAATGCACCTCTGCTACGAGTCTGAGGTCGCACAACTTGTACACTTGCGACACCAGTCCTCAACATCGTCACGACAGTGGACCCAGTAAAACCGTTCCCGTATCTTCAATAGAGTCCGTTTAATTCCCATATGGCCTCCTGAACAACCATTATGGTACAGCTGTAGAACATCCGGTACTTTAGCTTTAGGGACAACCATTTGTAAATGACAGCTGTCTCCCCGAGCATTTTCCCATTTACGGCACAGGACTCCATCCTGAATCACTAAGCTATCCCATTGGGCCCAATAGCTTTTTGTGATTGAACTCATCGCTGAGACATCACTCCACGTAGGCTTCGGAGCACTGGCCTTCATCCACTCCAGGACCGGCTTGATGTCCAAATCATCCTGCTGTGCACGTTCCAAGTTTTCCTTCCACTCGTTACTAAGATCTGTCTTGATCATCCTCACAGGTACGACTTCTTTACCCTCTTGCCGAGTACAATGCTTGCAGTCTTCAGCGCAAGGTCTTCTTGATAATGCATCTGTGTTGCCATGAATTTTCCCGCTACGACCGTCGACCACCAAGTCGTACTCTTCCAATCGCTGTCCGCGATTGTCAGCCGCTCTACCTGCTAGAGGTCGGCTATCTGCCCTTTGAACAGTTCGCTTAGGGCAACTGGGCCTCAAGTGGCCCCTTTCTCCACAGCCGTAGCATCTAGGGCTGCGCCCTTTATAATGGTCACGAACTGCAGCTGCTGCAACCTCCCTGCCATAGTGGGAACGATGGTTCTGCCGCACAGCTTCTCCTTCTGAAGTTCGCCTAGGGCAACTGGACCGTAGGTGGCCCCTTTCCCCACAACCATAGCATCGAGGGCTGTATCCTTTAAAACGGTCGCGAACTGTAGCCGCTGCAACCTTCCTGACGCAATGGGAACGATAATCCTGCCGCGCAGCTTCCACCTCCAATGCATGTGCCAAGGCGTCTTTAAGCTTCTCGTGGTGCCCGAGCCTCACGGCAGCTCTAACTTCAAGGTCGCGGATGCCGTCAATGAATGCCTGCACCAGGTTCCCTTGAATGAGCGCAGGTACAGACTGGTATGCTTTTCTAACAAGCTTCTCCACCTCAAGGGCCCACTGCTGCAGGTTTTCACCGCTGCGTTGCACGCGATCCTTTAGCTGCGCCCGAAACACGTGTTCCAGATGAGCGTCGCCATACCTAGATTCTAACGCCTCAACCAGCTGCTCGTAAGTCACCTCGTTACCGAGGGCTTCCAGGATAGTGAGGGCCTGGTCGCGGAGGCCTAGGGTGAGAGCAGTCATGGCCTGGTCCTTACTCCACCCGTTCGCCTTCATAACAGCCTCAAATTGCATTTTGCCGACCAGGAAGATGTTCCATCGAACGGCGGCACTTTGAATCCACGTAGAGAAGGTGTAGTAGTAGCTACGGAGGTTGCAATTCCCTCTCCTACTTTTAGGTTATCCATTGCCTTTTTCATTTCAGCAATCTGGGTTTCAGCTTCCATCAGGCGGTTTTCATGTTGAATCACCTTATCTTTTACAACCTTCATTTCCTTGCCGAAAGTGGCGTGCAGATCCTTGATGAGGAACATCTGTTCTTCCTGGCGACGCGCCTGTTCCTCCTGTCGGCGGGCCTGCTCCTCCTTGTCACGCTGCAGCTGCTCTTCTAAACGACGGGCCTGCTCTTCCTGGCGACGGGCCTGTTCCTCCTGGCGGCGAGTCTGCTCCTGCAGCATCATCATCAGAGCAGCAAAGTCTGGTGCTGATGATGACGCTGGAGCTACTGCGGACGAGCCGGCCTCCATGGTCGGCATCTGTCTCTCCGTCGTCTGCGGCGTTGCACCTCCAAAACGCCTCTGGTCCGTCTCTTGCTGGCGTTGACTACGGGTACGGATACCCTCAGTGTCGTCCTTTGGTAGAATCGGCATCTTTTAAATCCACTCTTCTGACACCAATTGTTACGAGCTTCGGGTTCGTTACAATAAAATCAGCCGATTAAATAAACAAAGATGACACTTTAATTTACACCACACTAATTACACTATAAACTCACTAATCACAAAACACAATCGCACTATTAATCACTTGAGTTCGCAGTCGAAGATCGCTCTCGAAGTTATCACTTGTATCGCAAATCCAATACTGACTCGGTCGGCACATGTGCCGGCCTTATATAGGGCGCCGAGTAGAACTCCAGAAAGTTCGCGTACATATCGGTCGCGACCGACCAAGGTCCGAGAATTCTAGCATAGAAAAATCTCGATGGTCCCCGACTTCAATAGTTCTGCTACTCGATACTAGATGGCGCTAGTGGTACCGAATGAATCATTCTAACTTAATTCTGGCGCGCAACACTAATATAAAGTTTATGAATAATAATGACAATAAATGTAAGGCCGCGTGGACAGTCATAAGAAATGAAATACACACGGATCCCAAAAACAACATTGAACACATTAAAATTGACAACACCATACTTACCAAACCAGCAGAAATAGCCAATGCTTTCAACAGTCATTTTACAAATTATATCCCTACATGTAATTGTACAAGTGCCTGCCGCAGTGATACCCTACATCCTAATTCAATGTTCCTAACACCTATATCCGAAAATGAGGTGAGGAAACAGATACTATCGTTGAAAAATACCAACTCTGAAGGCTATGATGAACTTAATACCCGAATTATTAAGACATGTGTTAACCAAATAAGTTGGGTGTTGTCTTATCTGATTAACCTGTCCTTCTCACAAGGTGTCTTCCCCAATGCTTTAAAAATATCTGTTGTCAAACCGATATTTAAAAAGGGTGAAAAATGTGACATGAATAATTATCGCCCCATAACACTGATACCCATCATGTCAAAAATCTATGAGAAATGCTTGTATCAGAGAATAGTAAACTACTGTGAGAAATTTAACATAGTAAAAAAAGAGCAATTCGGCTTTCAGAAACAGAAGTCCACTTCCCTAACCATCTTTTCACTTCTGAATGTAGTATTGAACAATATTAACAACAAACAGCTAACGACAGGACTATTCATTGATCTGTCAAAGGCATTTGATCTAGTTACACATGACATTTTATTACAAAAACTAGAGGCGATCGGTATTCGAGGGCTGCCACTTCAGTAGATATCGTCGTACCTAGCTAACAGACAACAGAGAGTCACTATAACTAAACTTAATGAAAGTAGGGACATGACAGATTACTCATCTGAATATATAAGTGTGGAACGTGGCGTCCCCCAGGGTAGCATATTGGACCCTATCTTGTTCCTACTCTATATAAACGACATAGTTAATGTAACCAATCATAAATGCTTCCTTTTTGCTTATGACATTTCCATTATAGTTACTTCCGATAAAAAATATAAATCCATTGCGGATCATGAAGCGGACATAAATAATACAATAGACAATCTAATTAACTGGTTAAATAATAATAATTTATCTATTAATCTTAATAAATCAGTATATACAGTGTGAAATTTTAATGGTTGTTTTCCCGAAGCGAAATGAGTTTGTATCGGTAATACATTCGATTTATATATATAAAAAATATTAGACTCCATAAATGGCAGATTAACAATTGTGATAAACAAAACTCGAAAGCGACTTGAACCAACAGTACCTAGTGCATCGCGCGATGATAATGTAGGTACGCGGAACGCGGGAGTAGGCGCGCGGTTGGCCCGTACCTACAGCCACGAGGTCGTTGCACTTTACGTATTAATCAGCTGATCACTACTTCTGACTTAATAAAACACAGAACCCAATAAGTTATTCCAATTTTCCATTCATACTTTTACGGGCGTAGGACCGTCATAAATACTTTTTTGCCTACAACTTACAAATCACTGAGAAACTAATAAAAATCAAGACAGTTATCTTTAAAAAAAAGTCTGATTTACTCGTACTTAGATATTGGAGTGTTTAAAGCGTACTTAAAAGATGGAATCAACCTATTTACAATGATTTTGATTACCAAACCTACTTTTAAATGTTTATTTACAAGGTACGAGTAAGTACTTACATTTCTCGGTGGCGGAGTAAGTAATTGTTCGAAATGCAAACCACTACGTTGAATGCACAAACGAGCACGTTTTAACTGATTGTCTTTCAGTTTGATTAGTGTCTCTGTTACGTCTCAAGATATTGAAAGCGTCCACTATCGCACTTATCAACGCGTCGCTTGTTTGGTGTTCCTCACACCGAACTTTAAATTAAAGAAATGTAATGACGATTCATTTTTGAAAAGATGTCGATAACGTATTACACTTATGACGTTCGCGGAAGGACTAAGCGCAGAGCAATATTTTGGCGGCATCCGCGGCATCTCTTTGGCGGCATCCGCGGAATCTCTTTGGCGGCTCCGCTTGCCGCGTGCGCGCAGGCTAGTTAATGCCGTATCACCATCCACGAGAGCTTATTTTGCTCTGAACATTTATTATTCACTGTTTGTTTGTATTTTGCCGAAAGCGCGCGGCGGCGGCGAGTGCGTCTTCTACCTACGTTAGGTCTAGTGCACTACTCTTTCGAGTTTATTCTCGCTCTTTCGAGTTTATGAACACTTCTTTAATGATTTGAAAAAAAAAAACATTTTTTTTTTTAGTTTAACTTTGTGTTTCGATGGTACTACTTATGGGTAATCGTCCTGCCGCGGGAAAACAACCATTAAGATTGCACACTGTATATACAATTTAATCAATCTTATAATAATAAATTTATTTTAAAATGCACATACCAAAAATTATACAAGTGACACAAACTAAGTTTTTAGGAGTAGTTATTGACGAACATTTAGACTGGAAAGCACAGGTTGATGCTGTATGTAATAAAACAAATAAATTTGTCTATGTTCTGAGACAAATAAAAAAGGTCACTAATATAAAAACGGCTGCGATGTCATACCGCGCATATGTTGAGTCCTCACTTCGGTATAGACTTTTAATGTGGGGAAATAGCACTGACCACAACAGAGCATTTGTCGCCCAGAAAAAGTGTTTACGAGCTCTATACGGGATTCCATCTGACGAATCATGTCAACCTATATTTAAAGAGCTTGGTTTGCTACCGTTACCTTCATTATATATATATGAAGCATGCATGTTCGTTCAAAAACACAAAGAACTATTTAAAACAGCAGAGGAAGTAAGCTCTCGAAGTAGGCGAGACCAATACAGACTTGTGTTAGATGTACTGCCTCGATTAGTGAAATATAATAGGAGCTCTCTGGCTATATGTGTACGAATCTATAATAAATTGCCAAAAATGTTTAAATCGTTAAATTATACGTCATTTAAAACTCAATTATATAAATGGCTTAATAATAATAATTTCTATAGTATTAATCAATTTTTTAATAAGTAATCAATCTAATGTATTTCAATGTAATAATGTATTTTTAGTAAGTAAGTTTGCACGCTTATATTTAAGCAAAACATGTTTGATCTATATTTTCCAACGACACCTTGTATACCATGTTTTATGCAAATTAAATATATCTTATCTTATCCTTACAAATTGGTTCTTCACGACTTGCCAAGAATAACCAAATACAATAGGAACTGTCTAGCCATGTGTGTGCGTATTTATAACCACATGCCAATCTACTTTAAGTCACTGAATGCAAGAATATTGAGGACCAAGTTTTTAAGTGGTTAAGTGAACGTAGTTTTTATAATTTGAAAGAGTTTATGGATGCTATACAACGTGTTGTTTTGCATCCTCGTCAAATTCACGGACGTAATTATGCTAATGATTCTCGACCCAAATCAACAATAAAATGAGTAGGTATTTTTTAAATTTATTTTTGCTATTTACGGAAATCCGTGTGAACAAGACGTATTTAAATGCGGCCCGTCTGTTCCTAGCCTTATAACTGCGCTTTCACACACACAAACAAACGCAAACAATACATCGATCATTCGAAAAATTCGTAGGTACCTAATCCCCCGCGCACGGCCGCACGCGCCTACCGCCTAGCCGCGCCTCCCCCCGCCCCGCGGCGCGGCGTTTGATCCAACAGTATTTGATGTCGCCGCGCCGTGTGCGTGCGTTTTGCGAATTCCTTTCTCGGTACCTACATCGTTGAGACGTAGGTACAAAGTGCAAGATGACGGACAATAATTATTCCAATGTCGAGTTGGTAGAGATGGTCCGCCTTTATGCCATCAGTGGAGACAGCCTACGTGGAGCCATCCGGATGTTCACGGAAACGTTTCCCGATCGGGAACCCCCATCACAGAGCGTCATGCTGGCTGCTACGCAGAGACTACGGGATCATCGGCAGTTTGACGTACCCCGGCATGCTCAAGCACGCGGCAGCGTAGGCAAACATCCTGGAATACTTCCAGCGAGAACCACGGGCAAGCACGTGGGAGGCTGGTGACCGCTTTGGAGTGCACCACACCACAGTGTGGCGCCTACTGAAGCGTGAACGGTTTCTTGACTACTGGATCGGTCGCGGAGGACCTGTGGCCTCTTAACTTTTATTTTGTGAGGAGACGTAAAAAAGTTAGTTTAGAACTTTAGACGTAAAAAGTGACAAGTGTAACAAAATTACGTGCAAGGATAATTAGTGCTTTCGACTCTTTAAAAACGAAGGTGTTAGTTTGCTAACGTAGGCTGAAAGAAAACCAGCTACATTGTGCTCGACTGTGCCAAGTGTGGTGATGGAAACTGAACAATACCTCCGGGTAACATAAGTAGGTAGGTAATTTATTTATTTGTTCATTTTGTAAATACGTTGTTAGCTTACCTACTGTAAATAAGTCGATTTCAGATTTTTAAGTGAATCAATAATACCTAAGATTCGAAAGTATCACCACTTACTTACACTTAACTAGCACATCTTTCCATTTCCATCAAACGTAGAAAACATTTTTTGACTTAGTAGGTACCTAGATCGGTTACTTACATACCAACTAAGGTAGGTATTATTGCCGGTCCTAAGCCCGTTAAGTAAGAAGGAAAATTTCAAATCAACCAATTTAATCCACAAATAAAAACAAAATCATTACGAAAACTTTAAGTTGACGGATAGCAATAAAGCAAAACTAACATTTTAATAATCATCTGATAACAGGTCATTGAACTTTTCTTTGGCGCACTAAGTAGTATTACTGTCATTAGTAAGATTTCCGTATTCCAATAATGCTTAAAAATGAGTTAAGTAATTATCAAGCGAAATTTATGACAGTAAAGTAGATGATTTCCGAAATAAAATTAGGTAAAATGATTGCTACTGGTCGCCGTAGGTCATCGCACGATCGCACACGTAGGTACCTACGCGCTAGCAATTCGTAGGTAAGACGTCGACACTCACGCACACAGCTGCATTGTCGCTGTGTGCGTAGGCGCCTGATTCTGTGGTATTCGGGATTTTATTCTGAAATACTGTTAAATTTCAATAACAAAAAAAAAGCAGCGCTTATTGGTTATTGACCAGTACCGTACTTTCAATTGATTATTTATGTATTTTATGACAACCTCCTGAAATTTGACGAGGATGCAAAACAACACGTTGTATGTTGATTAGTTTCATTATAATTACAAAAAAAAAAAAAAATTGCATGCTGTAACATAGCAAAACATGTTTGTACTTATTTTTAATTTAACACCATTTTATACCATGTTTTTCGCAAATAAATGATTTATTATTATTATAAACACACAAGATATAGATGAAATAAAACTTCCAAATCTCGCCGCGCCAGTATAGGTACGGCTATACGGTTGATTTTTGTTTAACGCGCGAAACGGCCATTCGTTGCATGTATAAAAAAGCGAGGGAGCTCACGCGCCTACTTCTCCTGGCTGGGGGCCTTAAATTCATTTGAGGCCACCACAGGATTGCCCGGTTGAGCAATAACCAGGCTTAGTGTGCTGAACTAGGAGTAGTCCATAACAAAAAAAAAAGAACGCGCCGACTTCACTCACGTTGTCACTCGCAAACAGACGTGGTTCTTATTGACTCTTCTCGGAATGAGCGCGCTTTAGATTTTAAAAATACATAGATAAGTAGTTTTCTATACTAATATTATAAAGAGGGAAGAGAAAGATTTGATTGTTTGTTTGTATTGAATAGGCGTCCAAACTACTGAACGGATTTGAAAAATTCATTCACTGCTGGGAAGCTACACTATTCCTGGGTGACATAGGCTATATTTTATCCTCATATTCCCACGGGAACGGGAACTATGCGGTTGAAACCGCGGGACGCTGCTATTCATAATATGTTGTTCTCATTGAAATCAAATAAAATTGATTCGTTTTGGGCTTAAGTACGAAATTGAAGAATCAACTTGATTCATCAGTCTTAGTTTGAAGATTAGAAATAGTCTGTTTTGTTGATCAATATTGATTCGAGATAACAGGAGATACTTGGGTTGTTTTTTTTTATTTGAAAAGAAGGAGGTAATACTGTCAGTGCCCTGCACCCTTCTCCTTTTTTATTAATTCTGAGAGGGATCAGGTTGTGTTGTACTGTACGCACCAAAATTTTTTTGATATATAGGAGCATCATTGAAACATACAAAAATGGTTATTTTTCCCTCCTATGTGACGCAGACGAAGTTGCGCGGGTCAGCTAGTCTATACTAATATTATAAGGAGGAAAGATTTGTATTTTTGTATGTAACGAATAAACTCAAAAACTACTGGACCAATACCAAAAGTTCTTTCTCCATTAGGAAGCTACATTCACCCTGAGTAACATAGGCCATATTTTACCCCGTGTTCCCAAGGGAACGGGAACTACGCAAGTGTAACCGCGGGGCGCTGCTAACCTAATATAATATGAACATTAAAATTTTAATCAATAGTTTAAGTGTAGGATATATGAGCTGAATCTTATATGAATTGCAATTATATCTCTTGGATTGAATATATCGTAAGTTGTAGCATAGATTTATTATATTATAATAGGCTGGGCAAAAAGATTCTTCGCATTTTTTTTAAGAAAATCCAATACATTTTTAGTATAGTTTATTTACATTTAACTAAAGTATGTAGGTAACATTTTGTTCGATAACTTTTTGCCATCTTGTAGGTAGGGACATAATCCCATTGCTATAGAAATTTTGGGACTTCTGATCAAGCTACCGCGACAAGTGGTTTTGGCAGTCCTCTCGTGATGTTAATCTGACACCGCCTAAAGATTTCTGAAGAGACTGAACAGGTGGAAATCTGAAGGTGCAAGGTCAGGACTATACGGCGGATGCATTAACACCTCCCAGCCAAACTCTCTTAATTTTTGCTGAGTGGCTAAAGATGTGTGAGGTCTAGCGTTATCATGATGAAAAACCACACCCCTTCTGTTGATTAATTCTGGCCGCTTTCTCTCAACTTCTTGCTTTAATCTGTTCTGTTGTTCGCAGTAGAGTTTTGGAATCGATGGTCCTGCCTGGTGGTTACAGCTCATAATGAATAATGCCCTTCCAATC
This sequence comes from Hecatera dysodea, assembly GCA_905332915.2. Classification (NCBI taxonomy): domain Eukaryota; kingdom Metazoa; phylum Arthropoda; class Insecta; order Lepidoptera; family Noctuidae; genus Hecatera; species Hecatera dysodea. The sequence goes on from HG995292.1 coordinate 10,966,787, forward strand.
CCACCACACACAAAACATCACCTTGTTGCGAGTTAACCCAGGGGTCGCTACAGTCTGTGAAGCCTGATCGGCCTTTGACCAGGACCTTTTTCACACGTTCTTGTCGTATGTGACCTACTTTTCATCACCAGTTATCAGCTTCTTCAAAAATGGTTCGTTTTCATAACGTCGTAATAAAGAATCTCAAATGAGTATACGATCTATTATCTATCTATTAGGGTTTTGGTTTGCGCACTTAGTCCTAATATTGAACCATTGTGCGTGAGCCATGGCGGCCGTCATTCAAACCAGCCGACCTCCCTCCAGAAGCAGATCAGTCCACTCAGTCTGTTCAGCATCTCTGCAAGTGAACTCGGTGTCCCCATTGTATGCCTTCGTATCTAGGCCACACCTGTGCACTCAAGGAGCACATGCGACACCGTTTCCTCCTCCTCCATGCATGCTCTGCTTAGAGGACTGTCTGTGATACCTATCGTGTGTAGGTGTTTGTTCAGTGAGCAGTGTCCGGTGATGGTCCCCGCACCATTCGCAGGCTGCTTCTATCCATACGCAGAAGACGCCTGGTCAGTTTCCAGTCCAGGGTTGGCATAAACTCCTTGGACTGCCTGCAGCCAGATACGGAAGACCACCATCGTTCTGCTTGTGTGTGTGTGTGTGTTCTCGTAGCCATGTGCGTAGCTGGGTGAAAGAGAGTGGAACTATGGGTTCGGGTCCAACAGCCACCGTTCCGGATCCCCTGCTAGCCAGCTCATCGGCCGCATCGTTTCCAAGTGATCCGCTGTGTCCCTTTATCCACTGCAGCGTCACGGTGTTGCGGTTACTCACCGTGACACGTTCTAGGGCGTTGTGGCATTCTTGTATGAGTTTCGAGGTAGTATAGTTCTTATCTAGTGATTGTAGTACTGAGGCGCTGTCGGAGAGTATACGAATATGAGTATCCATAACTCTCCTGGCTTCTATGGCATGGACCGCCAGGATGATAGCTGTTGAGCTTTCCTAGTGGTCTGGATATCTTAATATTGAGGTCGATGGAGTAAACTCCAGCTCCAGTTCCGGTGCTTGTTTTTGACCCATCAGTGTAAATTCTCAGCTCTTTGAGACCTGAGTGGTCTTGTGGTTCTTGTGTGAGCACTATGAGGTAGTGCTTTTGGAAATAGTGCATTTTTTGAGCCTTATCATTGGATGATGTCATCATGGGTTGTCGTTTGACGGCATCTTCCATGATTCGCGTATGTTTGATTCTAGAGTCTGTTCCTAAAGTGCCCAGCGTGCTAAGTCTGAAAAGGCCGCTAGGGCCGCCTCCTCTCGTACTATTAGGTGGAGAGGTGGTAGCCCCAGCATAGCCTATACGATTATAGAGTATACGATTCATTATTGAGCTTGTGAGGTACCCAAATATCGAGTTTTTTTGTGTACCCAGTTTTTTTCAAATGCGCCAAAACTGTTTTGAGGTCAATTCCCAGTTCTTCAGCTACGTCGTAACTACTAATATCCGCCGATCTTGCTCCACTTTTTCAAAAATGGCATCCATTTTATCCGTAACAGGCCAGAGCGAGGAGCATCTTTGACTTCAAAATTTCTGGATTGAAAATGCTTAAAACAAAGTGCTACTCTCACAGACACTGTACTAGGTCCATAAACATCGCAATTTTTATTCGCGGCTTGCTTTGCATTTTTACCTTTTTTGTAGTAAAATTTTAAAATGTATCGAATTTCTTCATTAGATTCACTTATCTTGACGGTATGAATAACAAATGAAAATCACACATTTTCCAAATTTGAATTTGGAATTATGTTCTTTAAAATTTAAACTTTCAATGATACCAAAACCACAAACAAATAGTATAGCCAAAGAGATTTTATTACTAGTATAGCCAAAGAGATTTTATTACAAGTTCATACATAATTATACTATAATGCGTAAAGACTTTTTCCCCAACCTAATATAACAAATGAAAATTATACCAAACGAAATTATATATACATATTACATACATAATAATATTATTACATAATTATTTATACATTTAGGCATACTTAACATTTTTGTATTGAAACTATATGTGTGCCATCTGGTGAAAGTAACATAAAAGGTTTTATTTCATATAATTTCACATACATAAGCATATATTGGTGTTAATGTGATAAAGTAAATTAATAACTCGCATTAAGCCCTCAAGACAAATCTCTTTTCTAATTCCCCTAGAATTATTTAGATTTCTGTTTTTAATAAAAACATAGTATTATGGTTTCCTACTATAAAAGGTTTCTTTTCAAAATTTTAAATTCTGAGCAAAATAGTACATTAATGTTTTTAGATATTCTTTTGAGACAATTCTTAAACATTGTTGATGTGAATACATAATGTAAGTGTTAAATCCCACATACATAATAAAAAAAACAAGTGTCAAAAACAGATAACAACTAACCTGGACTATAAAGTTCAGCTAGTTCTTGCGCTCCACGATGTCGCGGACCCCAGCGAGGCTGTTTACCCACAACGCTTGGTAATTGCGTATTAGCATTTGGGTCGTCTTCCGACATGGAGTGTTCAAGAATTTCACGTTCTGTTTTGACTGGTGCCAACAACGTTGTAGCCATAGTACTAGCATAATCGAAATGTTCACAACTCAAGCCAGTAAGACCATCTCTTTTAGCACACGGAGGTATAGGTAACGGCAAAGCCATCACTTACGTTGCCAATGACAATAAAAAACTGAAACAAATGGGAGTACATGATTTGAAACTTTTTACCATATAATCATCGTTTAGTAAAATTAAAAAGCATTGCTTGTAGAGCCCAAAGTTGCGAGTTAAAGTTGAAAGAACAACAAGTAACAAAATAATTAGAAGAAAATCCTTACAAGATAACTGAAACGATACATAAAATTCAAGGTAGATACGTAATAAACTCGTAAGAAATCGTGAGAAACGAAAAACCAGTTCAATCAAGAAATGTCAAACAAACGATACGGTCAATGTCAAAAAGTTGTCAAAATAGTATTATTTTTTAATTTTTTGACTTAATGACCTGGCTACTGAGGTATTTAAGCCAAGTCTATAGTTTCTTTTTTTTAAGTTAAAAAATACGGTTCCATATAAATATGGAAAGTAGGACTGAGTAACTTGGGTTTTATTCAGACACGCCTTTTCGTTAAAAGCTAGTAAACTATATTGAAATTGCATTGGACGTCGAACTTAAACCATTTAGTGATCTTCTCAATTTAAAATCAACAAAATAGTATAAAGTGGGATTTATTCGGTTTATGTCAATCCCACAACAAAGTAGATATTTAACTATCAGCTGGTCTGGACTTGAACTACGAAGACACACGAAGTAAATCCTTGGTAAATAGCACTACTACCCGTGACTACCACTCATTATGGGAATAATGTCAATTTAGTTGTGGGTTATCTTATCAGTCTAGTGATGCCGAAGTAGTATTCCGATGTTTTTAAATGTAATAATTTGCGTAATCTTCGCAAGTATTTCGAAAAGAATCTTGCACTCTTAAATTCCAATTTAAACACGAGGTTTGAGAGGAAACCACTGCGGCGGCATCGCCCGCTTGTAACTCGGAACATACTGTTACGAGCTTCGGGTACGTGACAATAAAAACAGCTGATTGAATAACCAAAATTTACACTTTAATTACACAATACTTCTAATATTACACTATAAACTCAATAATTATAAAACACAATCGCACGACTAATCACTTGAGTTCGAAGATCGCTCTCGAAGTAATCACTTGTATAGCTAATCCAATACTGACTCGGCAGGTTTTTTTTTGTATTTACCACTCGCAGTTCAGCACACTAAGGCTGGTTACTGCTTACCCGGGTAATCCTGTGGTGGCCTCAAATGAATTTAAGGCCCCCAGCCAGGGCTCTTCGACTCGGTCGGTGTTTGTGCCTTTCACATTAGGTCGGACCGACAGTTTTATCGGGCCGACAAACGTGTCGGATCCATATTGACATATGTATTTCAATTGTGCCGTTCACATATGGGCGACCCGACAAAACTAACGGAGCCGACACTTTTACCGGACGTTCAGCCACGATTTCTGTCGGGTCGGCATAATATTGGCGTACCTACTGGCAAGTATAGCTGTTTACATTTGTTGGCGCGAAGTGGGCTGAGCCAATTCTACCCGCTCATTCCCCGCTCTCGGCACTCGCACGAGTAGTTTCGTCGTCGTGTATGCAGAGAAAACTTTTCATGGTCCATCGTATACAAAAATCACTGCACGACTGACTGCTTTGTGATGATCCGGGCAGTAAAACGACCGTACCGTCAGTGGTGTTCACATTAGGTAAAATACCAAGCTTCTTGGTGAACGCAATTAATGAATATGGTTCTTCGCCACAATTCGTTACCACTAGCGCCATCTAGTATCGAGTAGCAGAACTAGTAGAATCAGGAACCATCGAGACTTTTCTATGAAACAAACATTTTAAAATTCTCGGACCCTAGTCAGTCGCGACCGATATGTACGCGAACTTTCTGGAACTTTCTACAGTGGAAGGTTCTGGAACTATTCGGCGTCCTATATAAGGCCGGCAAATACTCCGACCGAGTTAGTGCCCGGTTAAACAGTAACCAGCCTTAGTGTGCTGAACTGCGAGTGGTCCATTCAAAAACAAATCCCACCGAGTTAGTATTGGATTAGCGATACAAGTGTAGTTACTTCGAGAGCGATCTTCAACTGCGAACTCAAGTGATTAGTAGTGCGATCGTGTTTTATAATTAGTGAGTTTATAGTGTAATATTATAAGTATTGTGTAATAAAGTGTCATTTTTGGCTATTCAATCGGCTGTTTTTATTGTAACGAACCCGAAGCTCGTAACACTATAATTACGAAAGGTGTGAAACAAAGTCTCTCAGCAAAAGCAGGTGCACTTTGCGAATTGACCGTGACGGGCATCGTTAATTGGGTCCTTCAATCGTTTTCGAAACAATTACTCGAAAACATGTTCTCATTGTCCCTGCCGTTAGGGTTATCTATCTTCTAAATATATATAACTCAAAAGTGACTGACTGACTGACATAGTGATCTATCAACGCACAACCCAAACCACTGAACGGATCGTGCTGAAATTTGGCATCAGATGTTATGACGTAGGCATCCGCTAAGAAAGGATTTTGATTAATTCTACCCCCAAGGGGATAAAATAGGGGATAAAAGTTTGTATGACTTTACTTTGTCACTTTTAAACCGATCGGGCTGATGAGAGTTTCAAAATCGGGGGTAAAGTAACTATTCCACGCGGACGAAGTCGCGAGCAGAAGCTAGTTATCATATAAAGTTCATAGGAGAGGTTTATTAATTCGGTGTATCACTGGAAATGCTATTATTCGCATCTGATAGGTGAGCCTTTATTTTAAATCTCAGTACAGAGTGGAACTCTATTGAGGTCTTATAGTTTTGTGATAATCCCCACATGTCTCCGAACTATTGAGAAATATGTTTAAAATGTTATTCGTACGGATCCCTTTGCGCGCGAGTCCTTCTTGCACTTGGCCGGTTAATCTATACTAATATTATAAAGCTGAAGAGTTTGTTTGTTTGTTTGTTTGAACGCGCTAATCTCAGGAACTACTGGTCCGATTTGAAAAAATCTTTCAGTGTTAGATAGCCCATTTATCGAGGAAGGCTATAGGCTATATTTTATCCCCATATTCCCACGGGAACGGGAACTACGCGGGTGAAACCGCGAGGCGCTGCTAGTATTACTTACGACCACTTACGACGCACTAGCAAAGAAAAAAATATTTTAAAACAATAGATTGGTAAATCTTAAATCTTTAACTACACGTCTGTAATTAATTTACATAATTCTCTACTCATCATAATTAGGTACCTACATGTCGGAGTCCGAATAATCAAAATGCTTCCTGATCATGTGTGTGTAGTGACTGAATGCGTGTCGTGATAAATAGCTACTTATGTTAAATATATGACACCAGCCAGCCCAATATCTATAGATACAGCTACAGCCCAGTGATCTGTTTCAAAGCTAAAAATACCAAAGACAAATTTGCGCATGCGCAGCACGTTCGCTCCACTCATAACAAGGCACATTATTATGTGTTTGAAGAAAACAACATTAAAGTTTTTCTTCTCATAGTTTTTTGTTAGTGGTTTTGGCAAACTCTTTTAAACTATATAATATCATTATACCGGATACGTTGAGGTCGTTATAAGTTGAAGAAAGCAAATTATGTCGGTAAGTCAAAGTTTATTTAGAGAAAAATGTTTATTTTAGCAAGCTAAAGATCTCTTCTGCAGCATTTAGAGAGGCCAAATTGTGGAATTTAAAAACGAGCTTTACATTTTAAAGATAGTGCTATGTTGGAGAATAACCGCTGACAAGCGCTTCTGCTTACTACTAACCGACGACCGGATTCGATATGCCACCGGACGTTGGATATGGTTCGCTCCAACCAAGACTATTTACCTATACAGCAGTCTGATGACAATACTTTTATTATTATTTCGTGTCTGGTCGCGGCCCGTTCGACGCTGACACTGCTGACACGCGCAATTTTGGTTCGGAGCGGTACTGGACCGCTCCGAACCAAAATCGCGCGTGTCTTACGCCGCGCCGAAATGACCATTCTTCTTGCATTCGATATTTATTAAACCTTTGTTTTTTATGACTCTTTCAACACACCGACTGGATCCCACCCCACCCCATAGCTCTAAGGCTCGCATTGAACAGTATTCCACAACCGTGCTTATAAAGTCAAATTGCGTCATTAAGTTTTAGGGTTCCGAACGTCCGTATTAAAAAACAATTTGCTCCCACAGACGATTACCGAAAGAATAGCATCATAATTTGAAATCAATAATCTCTCGAAGGCATTCCGGGAAATTGTGAACCGACATAATCTGACGACATGTTGGCGACCTATCAGTGTACGGTTCTAAAATTTATCGGATTTTCTGGTCTAGCCAAGTAGCGGAACATAGGGCACAGGGAACTTCTGTCTTCGCACTCTGATCCGTCATTGCCTTTATCACTACTATCTCTATATTATTATTCAGGATTACGATCAGAAATCGAGTTTTGAACAGCGGAGACATTTTCGAAACGAGAACACACTTTACTAGTACATTTGTGCACTACCACAACGCACTAGCTTGCGAACGGATGAAGCGATTTCAATTTAGATTTTTGTATGAAAGGTGAGTTACGGGCGAGTGTTGTAGACTTGTTTGATGAAAATCGGTTGAGTCGTTTAAAAGATGTGGGAGGTGAAAGTGGCAAAAATACCCAATATCTGCAAATATTGTGGTGGGGAGAAAATGAGGATGGAAATCTGAATGTCAGCAAATTTACCCAAGCAGGGTCGCAAATGAAATAGCATCACATGCACTTTACAAAGTTAATAATAAAAAATAAATGAAAAATACAAAAAGCATCGGCCATTGAGCCGTTTGAAGTTAATGGGGCTAAAAGTGGGGATGGAAGACAGAATGCCTGTCAATATTGTATCAAATGAAAGAGCACTGAAAAAGTGCAATGACTTAATCGAGAGTGTTCTTAGCTTCTTTTAATGAAAAACCGTTTTAAAGTTGTCTGTCTGTTATATGGTGTCGGAAAATTGGGACATGGAATCAATTACTATATCTCAGTCTTTGTAAATCTGCTAAAGATGATTTGTCATGTGGGTTATTGTTTTGTTTGCTATTTACATATTACTTTAGACTATAATAATAATAACCCACGATCATCGGTAATGAGGCTGTATATCCCGCGGAAGTGCGGTCGTGGCTTCTTAAATGCTCTTCACAACCGCGAGGTATGCAGCCTTAGGGAATACTTTCTAGAAGCTGACGTGGGTATGCCCCGTGATGTCATCGCAGTGGACAAGGACCTCACTCTGCTCTCCTTGGCTAACGAGAACTGGTGCAAACCTGTGGTGTTAGATATTACTGATCGCAGGGAGGTATGCCAGCCGCGGACGAGGTCCGGGTGTCCAGGCCGACTAAGCGCATCGACATGCGCATAGCGGGCCTGGATGACTCCGTGACGGAGGAGGAAGTTGTGGCCGCCGTCGCCAGGACTGGGGGGTGCTCTGCCGAGCTCGTCAAGGCGGGCACCCTCCGGCCTGACAACACGGGCATGCAAACCCTTGTGGTGAGCTGCCCCGTGACGGCGGCCGGAACTGTGTCGGAGGGCCGAAGGCTCTTGGTGGGATGGGTGTCTGCGCGGGTAAAACTGCTGGAACCCAGACCTCTGAGGTGCTACCGCTGCCATGTGGGCAACCACACGGGAGCTATGTGCCCCTCGGAGGTGGACCGCAGCGGTCTTTGTTTCCGCTGTGGTCAGCCCGGTCATCGGGCCGGCTCGTGCGAGGCCACGCCGCACTGCAGTGCATGTGCGGCTGCTGGCAAGCCGGCCGAGCACTGGGCTGGGGGAAGGGCCTGCGCGCCATCCGCCCCGACCAAGGGCAAGAGGTCCGCCGCCGCCGCCGCCTCTGCCGCCGCCGCGGCTTCCGTCGCCGCTTCTGCCGCTTCTGCTGCGGGTGCTGCGACTCCCAACGCTCGGGAGGGTGCTGAGATGGAGTGCCAGTAATGGTCCCATTTCGGCCCCCTCCAGAGACAAGTCGGCCGCTGTGCTATTGCGCAGTGGCTGATGCCTGGGGACGGTGAGCGTGGGTGGCTCGCCGTCCGATACCAGGTTGAGTCGACGACGCGTTGTGTTCCACGCGCGCCGAAGGAGCCGTCAGCACCAACGACGGGACCCCATAGGGTCGGTGCCTGCTAGGGTTGCGGAATTTGTTCGAAAGAGTTACCGCGGCCCTGGAACGCATAGGGCACAAGAAGGATCACGGGTGGGTTTTAGTCAGTAAAAGTCGGACACTCCCTACCGCTCCACCCAGGGCGGGAGGGGTCATTTGATGATTTCCCATCCAGAAAAAAAAAAAAAAAAAAAAAAGGGAGGTATGCCAGAGCAAGCAGCTTCATGGGCACTTTTATCGGGCCCTGCATGGGTCCGATGTAGATTTTCTAGCGTCCGTGGTCTGGCTAATACATTATGAATTACCGTATGGTTGACATATGTCGGGCATGTCACCGGCAAGGCGAATCCATCCGTCACATTATTTCCGGTTATTCTAGTCTGGTTAACGGAGACTATTTGCACTGGCACAATCTTTTAGCCAGGAATTTGCTCTTAGATACAATCTTGTGGAATCGGAAGTACCGTACTATAGGTATGTGCCCGACCCAGTTCTCGAAAATGCCAATTGCACGTTGTATTGGGATCGGTCTATCATCACTGACAGGACTATTTTTGCCAATCAAAAAACAATCGAAGTATCTTGACTTGGCTCGCGAGGTTGACGCTACAGCAGTCATTGTGTCGATAGTCGTGACGGCCAATGGCATAATTGCCAAGAGCCTTTTTTATCGGGGGTAAATCCTTATGGGATATCCTCCACCCTGGGGTGGGCGAAGGGGTCTGTCGGACTCTTACTGACTAAAACCACCCCGGTGTTCCAACTCTGACCTACTACTACGGGATCGCGGGGGTAAATCCTCATGGGATGTCCTCCACCCTGGGGCGGGCGGAGGGGTCTGCCAGACTCTTACTGACTAAAACCATCCCGGTGTTCCAACTCTCACCTACTACTACGGGATCGCGGGAACGTAACGCGGGCGACATCCGTAATCCCCGGCTGGTGCCAGCCCGCGTCTGCGGGCCACCTCGAGTCAGTGGAGGGAGTGAGCCCAAGTAGCACATTAGCGATGAATTAGGTCATAAATAAGCTACATTACAGTCTACAGCTTTTATGCAGATGTACTAAAGGATAGGGCGAGTCTTTAGACTGTATTTAGGAAAGATTATACACTACTAGCTGCTGCCCGCGACTTCGTCCCCGTGGAATCCCCGATTTTAAAACATTCTTTATCGCTGCTCCGCTCCTATTGGCTTAAGTGTGATGATATATAGCCTAAAGCCTTCCTCGATAAATGGTCTATTCAACCCAAAAATAATTTTTCAATTCGAACCAGTAGTTCCTGAGATTAGCGCGTTCAAACAAAGATTGAACAGCAAAGCTGACTAATGACTTGATAATGGCGAAAAAGTATACTAAAAGCATTTAAGTAGAATTTTAAAATGATCTAGTCCAGCTTTTGGCTGCTTGAGATACTACTAGCTGGTTTAGAAGTCCAAAGCTTGTTAACGACTGGTTAATAAGAAAAATTCACCTCTCTTGTAAAGGTGCGGGCTGCATTAAAGCATCGAATAATGCCACTGACTTTTAATTGGCATACACTAATTCTATTATAATTCTACTTCAACGAGCTTGTTAATGGCTGATTAAAAGTGTCATAAGGAATTTCTACAAATACTGCTAGATTTATAAGAGAATTATTAAACACCCTTTTTTTTTTCTGGTTGGGAAATCATCAAATGACCCCTCCCGCCCTGGGTGGAGCGGTAGGGAGTGTCAGACTTTTACTGACTAAAACCCACCCGTGATCCTTCTTGTGCCCTATGCGTTATTATTAAACACCCTGAGTTGTAAATTGGAATAGGAGTACTCCATCCTAATGCCAATGCATAAAGTGTAGCTGACAGTTATTATACAGCTTTCAGCGTTATTTAAGAGTAAATCTAGATTATTGGTGTTTAAATTATGTCAGTTTTTTTTTGCATAGCGTGCGAAGCGATTTCAAGAGTTACTACGTACCTATGTTTTAATACACTTTAAATAAAAAATGAAAAGAGAAAAGAAATGGTGCAGTAAAAAGAAAACTGTTAAAAGAATACGCTTCTATGGATGAATTGCAAAGGAGCAGTACTGATGCAGTTGATGTTTACAAGCCAGTGTCATTTGCGCATAGTTAGGGTTCCGCACAAATATTTTATTTATGTGCCTATTCTTTTGAAAATAAATTGCATTTGATTAAAATGATGTTGCGAAGTGGTAGCACACCACTTTGATCTGATCGAAAAGGTGAAAAGAAGTTTGAGGTGCCTTTAGTGTAAGTATGTAATTCTGGTGAGCAAAGATACAATCTTAATAAGGATAGTAAAAAAAAAACATTTTATTTTGTACGTACTGTTTTTTAATCAATATGAAACATAATTTGTGAAAATACAACATAATAACGAATGTCATTATGAAAAATGAAATGCTCCCAAGCACTTTTAACAATTGTTAATCTTTCGTTTCCTTTTTCAACGGTTTTGATTATTTTAGACGGCATTATTAATCCTGAAAATAATATTAAATTAATTAGCAATCATAATATAATACGAAAAGGGAAAAACAAAATATTTTTCGGTTGTTTTGACAAAATTACTGAAATGGCGCTGTTCTAGGACTAAATAAAAAAAAGAGAAGCATGCGCAAAACTATCTAACTACTGGGCCTGCAAGGGTATTTCGAAAGCATTGTACTTTTTTTTTGTACATATTGAAATGGTTTTCTGTCGAGATTTCTTTATCCCTGAAAAGCTACTATCTTTATACCAGTACACAGTAAGAAAGATAATGAAAATCCTTTCTCCAGCCATTATAATGCCAGAAGCTTGTGCATTGTCTTGGTAACACCACTGTACAGTAAATAACTTTTCAAAAGAATTTCTGGAGAATTTGTACCTACTGGATAACAAATTAACGCCATTTTAGCATTACAGAAACGATTTGTAATTAAATATCCAAATGATTTCTTATAGTTTTCAATTATATTTGATAGCTTTTAATTCAAACAATATATTTTCCACTTATTTCTTTCCTAATAGAATACATTAAGTTAGAAAGCAATAATTTGGTGATAAATCTAATTAGTATTCGTACACCACTTAATCTTGTGAAATTTATTCTAATGGCGCGTCAAATATTTGATGTAATTACCTATACACATTTACAGTAAAATGGTACTCGCAACTCAATTTATATACAGGACACTCAAAACCAACGTAAAAACGATTAAAAATATCTTACCTTAAATATAGTCCACCCGCGCACTTTAACAAACAATAAATGTCATCTGTCACAAAATACACAAAAGAAAATGAAATAAAAAATATTTTTTGTTTGGTTATTTATCTATATTATATACTAGCTTCTGCCAGCGACTTCGTCCGCGTGGAATAGTTGCTTTACCCCCGATTTTGAAACTCTCAGCCCGATCGGTTTAAAATTGACAAAGTTTCATACAAATAATCAGAAAGCGCCGAACTGCTAAGCTATCGGTCATCACAGTTACACGTGTTATTGTGAGTCAACCATAAAATATAGACATATGCTGTTTGGGACATTTTTTAGATAATTTTATGTAAAACATTTCCGTAATACATGATTTCTATGTAACTTTAACCATTAAGGCTACACACGCGACGGAAGCTTAAAAAATGGAGTAACTGCTCCCGTTTTCCCAACATTTTCCTTCACTGCTCTGCTCCTATTGATAGTAGCGTGATGAAAAGTATACTATAACCTGCCCAGGAGTATGAAGAATAATTGCACCAAGTTTCGTTAAAATCGGTCGAGTAGTTTTTGTTTCTATAAAGAACATACAGACAGACAGACAGACAAAAATGTTACTGATTGCATTTTTGGCACCAGTATCGATCACTAATCACCCCCTGATAGTTATTTTGAAAATATATTCACTGTACAGAATTGACCTCTCTACAGATTTATTATAAGTATAGATATAGATAGATTTCATAATGGTTGATTTTTACAAGTTTGGCATTCTACTAATATAAAAGCGTCACTATGACTTTCCAATAGTCAACCACTGACACTCCATTGAAAGAAATGGCATAGAATGGTAATCACGTACATAATGATAAATGAATGACAGACATATGCGGTAATCTACTAAAATTTTGACACTTCCTTTGATCAGTGACCTACCACAGAACGTCACTGTGCAGTCACTGCTTTTAATAGATCGGTTATCAAAAAGTATTACGAGACCATTGCCCGACCAATGATCGACCATTATGAATTTTGCAGATTACGAACTTTTAGCAAAATGACAATGGGATCGTGTTGGAATGACTTTATAGAAATAGCAGATTTGGGGCCCTGTACAATGGCTTAAACAGGCTATACAGCTATACAACAGTCATTGCAGCCTATGATTCAGCTACTTTAATTCTCTTCAACAGCAACATATAATAAATCTGTAGAGAGGTCAATTCTGTACAGTGAATATATTTTCAAAATAACTATCAGGGGGTGATTAGTGATCGATACTGGTGCCAAAAATGCAATCAGTAACATTTTTGTCTGTCTGTCTGTCTGTATGTTCTTTATAGAAACAAAAACTACTCGACCGATTTTAACGAAACCTGGTGCAATTATTCTTCATACTCCTGGGCAGGTTATAGTATACTTTTCATCACGCTACAATCAATAGGAGCAGAGCAGTGAAGGGAAATGTTGGGAAAACGGGAGAATTTACTCCATTTTTTAAGCTTCCGTCGCGTGTGTAGCCTTAATGATTAAAGTTACATAGAAATCATGAATGACGGAAATGTTCTACATAAAATTATCTAAAAAATATCCCACAACAGCATATGTCTATCTTTTATGTTTGACTCACAATAACACGTGTAACTCCCGATAACTTAGCAGTTCGGAGCTTTCTGATTATATTTGTTTACTCTTACGTTTATAATACTCTCACTCATCCCTAATTAAAAAAAGTTAACATTAGGTATTACCTATTCAATAAAAAAGAATCATAGAAATCGGTATAGAAACACCAAACTTATACATGAATACAATAATAAGCCATCGCACCGTCGCGCTTTAATACTGAATCATGCTGTAAGATGTTATTGTGATTATTTTTGTGTAACTATTGTTGCTATTTTATAAAATAGGTACTTATTAGTTATTTTGGTAATGTTTAAATATTCGTTCAAATTACAAATTATTAATAGTTTCAATTTTATTTCTTTTTAGGTGAAGTAGTAGTCGAAGTAGGAGCATAGATTTTTAGATACCGATAGGTTAGTTTTGGCTAATTTATGTTCTGTTTTTTTAGTATTTTAAGTAGGTAAAAGCGTAGATACTTTTATTAATTAGTAGTTATTTTATTAATTAGTTATACGTAGTTATAGGTGTTTGCGCTGATTTCGACTACCATCACAATAATTCTATATTTCATCTTTTTTTGTTCGTTGGCAATATTATATCGATAAATTGAGTGATTTGCAACTTCCTATATCTCCATTCCCCTCCCGCACATAACTTAAGTCCGCGTGTGAGTGAGACGACAACATCGGTTGGCGATCCACTCAAGCTCAAGTGTCTTCGTTTGGAAGAAAATAAGATGGCTTCAAGAAAGGTATTGTGCAACCCTCCTATTGTACAAACCGCTTTCTTTCTCGTATTTCTCTCCATGCGGTGCGTAACTATCCCGTTCTCAAAATTTGCAAATCATATCGCGTAAACATTTCATGGTCCTTCGAGCCGGATAATACATAATACTGTGATATTAGTCGAATCAGTGCAATAGTGTTATTGTGTATCTCGTTAATTGTTCGTGAATTCGTTCGTAAGTGGTTACGTAACCGCGTCATAATGTTGTATTCGTTGCTAAATGGTGTTTTCGTTGCATTAATTCGCATTATCTAGCTTTATTTACTTGAAATTAGTTTCGTAGTTCACCCCTCGTCAAGTAAATAAGTTGGTATATAATTACTTTCGTTATCGCTTCTTTATTCGTAGAAACAAACCAGTACTTAATTAATACATTATTTCGTTGAACCCGCACATGATTAAGTACTGGGGAGGTTAGGTACATTCATTAAAAATAGTGTCGATCACATTATTTCGTAAAGAACTTGACTCGCCCAATAGTAAGTCGAAGTGGGTAGGTTTAGGTACTTTGAAATGGTGGTGGAGGTAATCTGATCTCCATCGCATACCGACCTTATATAGAATAACCATTTATGTAGAATATTTCGTTAACAAATTCGTTTAATAGTTATATTTACGCACCTACCTGGTAAATACTTTTCGGTTTAAGAACAACTTTGTTTCTCATAAAGAATTGCATACATAATTCACTTACTGAGAAACAATATCTAAAACTAAGCTTAATCATTAGAATTAGAACGCACAGAGGTACCTACATATATAAAATAACAAAACAAAACGTGGGTAAACAAATAACACTAACTAGGTCGTTAGTTACGTATAACATGGATGTATGAATCCGATTTTTACTGGATGTGGCATTGTGCACAGTTTCTTAGTAGCAATTTTGCGATATAATATAATATTTCATTTTTAATTGTATTATTCTATTCATATATTTTCGGTACATACATGGTTCATAGATGTTGATATACTAATTTAATGTAGTTTTTTTTATTATATGTAGGTATTAATTGTGTGAGTTTTTAGTAGTTTTTGAATCAGGCATAGCTTTTACTTCTTTTATTGCCGACGGTAATTTATTATAAATTGTTATACCTATATTTAATTCCACCAAAATGGCACCTACGGAATTCATCTGCAAATTTGAAAATGTTATATGCTAAGAGAGATAGGATATTCGCACGTATGCAAGGTATTTGTAATCGTATTCAGGACATTGATTCAAACCAATCTAACTTAGAAACATTTTTATGTGAAATGGAGACCGTAGATTCATTACGTGAAGATTTTGAAAATGTGTTGGATAAAATAGCTAGTCTCGAATTAAAATCGAATCCCGATTACGTAGTTAATTATCAATCTCTCTCGTCGTTCGAAGACTTATTGGGTTGCGTGAAACGAGCCGCCAAAAAATTTTAACCGTACCCCAGTACTGGCGATGACTACAAGTTCTGAATCTTCCGAAATTTCGTATTTTATTCCGCATCATGGCGTGGTTAGAGACGATAAAGTCACAACCAAACTTCGTGTCGTTCTCGATGGTAGTTGCAAACCTACCACCCAAGTTTCGTTAATGATCTCTTGTATGGCGGACAAATTTGCCTAATATACTAATTAATTTTCGTTTATTTTTGATCGCGCTTTCGTCGGATATTCGTCAGATGTTTCTCAGCATTGGAGTCCGAGAATCTGATCGGCGTTTCCAACGCATCTTGTATCGTTTTTCGCCACAAGAACCTTTGCAGGTTTATGAATTCAATCGTGTCGTTTTTGGACTTAAATCTAGTCCATTTCATGCGCTGCGAACTATTAAGCAGCTGGCAGAGGATGAGGGCGACTCCTTCCCTCTGGCCAAAAATATTATCGCTTCGGGTCAGTATATGGATGATTTCGTATTTTCGGTTCCCACGGAAGAGCAGGGCATTTCCACCGCTTCGGAAATGATAGGTCTCATGAAAGCTGGCCAATTTGAATTAGTCAAATGGACTAGTAACTCCCAAGTCGTTTTAGATTCAATTCCACCTTCGCATCGCCTGCCAGCGGTCAAAGACTTCGATGAGTCTGACCAGCATAAAGTACTAGGCTTGTGTTGGTCGCCTACGTCGGACCACTTCGGCATTAAGGTCAATACTCCCACTCAGAATTGTACTAAACGTACAATATTGTCATGTATCGCTAAAATATGGGACGTCATGGGATTTGTTGCACCTGTCGTCCTGTACGCTAAACTTATAATCAAAAGGCTTTGGTTGTGTGATTGTGACTGGGATGATACCCCACCTGAAGATATAGTCAGGCTGTGGACTCGCTTTAAGGAAGAGCTTCCTATCGTCACTGACAGTGTTGTCACTATCTTAGCGTTCGCAGATGCTAGTGAGGGCGCGTACGGAGGAGTGATCTACTTCCACGTCCAAAATAGCAATGGCAACGTTGTTAGCTTGTTAACCGCTAAATCGAAAGTTTCTCCAAAGAAAGTAGTGTCCCTCGCTCGTCTTGAGCTTTGTGCTATCCTTGTCCTAGCTCAACTTATAAAAAATGTCGTAGTTGCTTGTCAGGATCGCATTGTTTTTCGTAACATATTCGCATTCTCAGATTCGACAGTCGCTCTCTGTTGGGTACATTCGTCGCCCCATCGGTGGAACACCTTTGTGGCCAACAGAGTGACGAAAATACAGAATAACTTATCGCCACAAAATCTGTATCACGTGTCCGGTAAAGATAATCCCGCAGATTGCCTATCATGTGGACACACACCTGCTCAAATTATTGACCATCCACTTTGGTTCAGTGGTCCTCCGTGGGCTCATTTAGATATCTCGCAGTGGCCTGTCGTTCCCTTCAATCCCTCTTCGGTGTCTGAAGCACCCGAAGAGAAGAAGCATACATTAGTAACCGTTACACCGAATGAAAGATCTCCTATCCTTTCTTTAGTCGATCGTGTCTCCTCTTGGACCAAATTGCTTCGAGTAGTAATTTACGTTTGTCGTTTCGCTAGATTGTTACCTCGTAGAATACCGCATATCAGCATCGGACTACGATTTCGCTGAATTGCTAGTTCTTCGTGAACTTCAACACTTTCATTTCTCCACTGAGATTGCTCGACTGAGCGAGGGCAAGGTATGTAGTCCTGCCCTTCGCCACTTAAAACCGTTCCTCAAAGACGGACTCATTAGAGTTGGAGGCCGCCATTTTTTGAATCTTACACCTTTACCTGCTGGAGAAATTGATGAAAATTTAAATACTCTTTCGAGATACGACTTGTTAGATAAATTAGTTCAGTCTTTTTGGAAGCGATGGAGAACCGGTTATCTCCATACTCTACAGTCGCGTCGAAACTGGGCCGTACTTACGTCCAGTCGTACGGCTATGCCCTTTGCCTAACCAGTAGTTTGCGTATTCTTCATTTAGGTTAGTTTAGGTTAGGATAATAGAAAACTATGTAGCTTTGGTTTTGTTCCATTCAATACAATTAGTTTAGTTTAATCTCGCGTTTATAGATAAACTTTGAAGGTATCCCTTCAAGCCCAGGGGAATGTTTGCGCTGATTTCGACTACCATCACAATAATTCTATATTTCACCTTTTTTTGTTCGTTGGCAATATTATATCGATAAATTGAGTGATTTGCAACTTCCTATATCTCCATTCCCCTCCCGCACATTACTTTCGTCCGCGTGTGAGTGAGACGACAACATCGGTTGGCGATCCACTCAAGTGTCTTCGTTTGGAAGAAAATAAGATGGCTTCAAGAAAGGTATTGTGCAACCCTCCTATTGTACAAACCGCTTTCTTTCTCGTATTTCTCTCCATGCGGTGCGTAACTATCCCGTTCTCAAAATTTGCAAATCATATCGCGTAAACAATAGGTAGGTATTTATTTTTAAGTGAAGTAGGTATAGGTTATTATAATATAATTTTGCACAGGCATTTCAGCTTTACTTTCATTTCTTTTTTTGTTGTAAGTTGTAGGTACATATTTCACACACACATAGTGATCTATCAACGCACAGCCCAAACCACTGAACGGATCGGGCTGAAATTTGGCGTGCAGGTAGATGTTGTGACGTAGGCATCCGCTAAGAAAGGATTTTGATTAATTCTACCCCCAAGGGGATAAAATTGGGGATGAACGTTTGTATGAAACTTTGTCAATTTTAAACCGATCGGGCTGAGAGTTTCAAAATCGGGGGTAAAGTAACTATGCCACGCGGACGAAGTCGCTGGCAGAAGCTAGTCAATGATAAACTACTCTGACACTATTGTAATAGCAGACTTGAGGCCCAGGCCTCGTACAGCTGTTTCAATGATTATACTGCCGTTAACCAGTCACTTAATGCTCAAGGCTGATTAATTTGGGGCCCAAATTAGAATTACAAGGGCTGCGTAGCTAACTACACAGCCCTTAAGCAGGAAACTAAAACAGCCTTGAGTAGTCACAAATTCTATAATCAAGTCACTATGCGGCTGTCATTTGCTACTTGGGAGGTGTTTGACTCCCCCCGCGACGTCAAAGAGCGGCGCACGGGAACACCACGCACCGCCACCTCGGGTGACGACACCTCGGGTGAATGGGGGGCGACGGACGTCCCCCAGTCCACCGCCCCTGGACCCAGTTATGGTGGCTGGAAGAGGGCAGCGTACGCCCTCCTCCGACGCCCGGTGCGCCTGCTGCGGGCGGGGAGAGAGGTCGAGATCTCCATTTCCCTTTCCACAGCCTCTGTCGGAACGACCGGGTATAATCATACTGTTTTATATCTGTCTTGTACCACAGATTTTACTGATTCATTGGGATGTATCTCTGATTATCCCGATGGTCCCGTGGATAAGTAAATCAATATAATTCATACCTGGATTCTTCCTAGGGTATAAGTAACTTCTTACTGGTTATGAAGAGTTCTGCTTTGGTTGTGTTGTCTATCTTATTTATCTCCTCCCACCACCTGTGGGTTAAAGCCACATTGAGTATTTTCAGCATCCCGGCCACCGCAGAGAGCCAACCGACATATGCTCCCTGCGCACCCTTTTCCGTTTTAACTGTAAATGACAAACACATTTGTGTGTATACATTTATACCATCACATTTATTATTATTATTATACCATCACATTCCTACTGCTCTCTCCAGAGCGGATCCAGGGAACAAACTATCTAGTCTCAATAAGTTCATCGAACCCAGCGCTGCTTGCCAGGACATTATACGATCGAACACATCAAGCGTTTAACTCGGCCACTCCAGTTCCTACCACTCTCTCTCTAGAGCGGGTCCAGGGAACAAACTATTCAATCTCGATGAGTTCACCGAACCCAGCGCTCCTTGCCAGGACATTATGGGTGAATTGCGCAAGCAAAAAAAATACACGGCAAACCTGAGAACGGTAGTGCAATGTGCTGGTTTTTTATTTTATATATTTTTTCTCAACAACGTAAGTACTTCTCTACCTTGGCAAAAAAAATCATTGATTTCTACCCTCTAATATACCAAAAAAAAAATTACAAAGTGTTATTTTATCATCACGGTGGCCTGTCCTGAACCCAATTCCGCTCATAAAATACCTTCCCCTGCCAATAGATTCATAATATGGATTTAAATCAATTCTCTTATCATTAAATTATAATATATTCGATCAAATAAAACTATTTTTGTTTGTTTATCTTCTTTCTCATGGATTTGACAGGCAGTCAACTTTTGTCTGGAAAAAAGTTATCATTTCAGAGGACAGTAAGTTTTAGTAGATTATCCATGTCAACATTGCGTTGTTACGCCCCTCTCACCTTTCCTCACTTCGGATCAGTCCGGCTCAAGCTCTCGGCGCGAACGCAGCGGTCCCAAAGCTTGCGGTTTTTCCGCCAAAAAAGTAAGTTTATCATTTCAGTAACATGGGGACAAAAATAGTTTCATTTCGGTGTCACAGTCCACCGGAATGAAATGTATCTCCGAAATGATAAAACCATAAAGTTTTAGAGATCCTTTATCAAATATAAAGTCATAGTTTTGTAATGTAAGTAAGTGTAGATTAGATTATTCGGGTGTATTTGTTGTGTAATATTTGTGTTTAAGATTAAAGATATATAATATACACATATTTCTATGTAGCTAGTACCTACATGTATATATTGGGTTGGTAGGAAAGTAATGAGCGTTGCAAATAAACAAAACAATTTTAAATTATATTTTTAATTTACAATTACTTGTCTTTATAGTAGGCACCGTTGTTATCTACAACCCATTTCCAGCGATTAGGTAAAGCATGGATACCCTCAGCGTAAAAACTTGGGAGCCGTGAGGCAAAAAAGCTTTCGAGGAAATCTGTTAACTGTGCTCTATCATCAAATTTTTTGTCCTGTATATGATTACTGAGAGAGCGTAACAAATGAAAATCCGTTGGCGCTAGATCGGGAGAGTAAGGTGGATGTGGCAGTAGCTCCCATTCAAAATCCAATAGCTCTGACGAACGACTTTGGCTATGTGCGGCCGAGCGTTGTCGTGAAGGAAGTAGGTATATCTTTGTTTGTTCACGGCGCTTTTTGTTGATTTCTGTACGGAGTCGGTCAAGCTGATGACAGTATATTGTCGAGTCCACGGTGATATTATCGGGTAGTAGCTCCCAGTATAAAATATAAGAGTTGATTTAATTTTAGAAGTTTTACTTATATACCTGTAGAAACACTATTCTCGTTTCGTTACCAATTTAACTAAATTATACCTAGCATTTTTCTCTTAGTGCAACGGGTACACATTATGTATTACTATTAATGGCATAACTTACAAATGCAGCCATCATATTAATCAGAAACTTTAAGCTTTCTTATCGCGCTTCGTTCACTCTTTTGAAAATATATCAAGTAAATTAGTATTAGTTCATAAACAAACAAAAATATTTATTTATGGTTACCAGCATTTACGATAAAGTTTTCCAACATTTTCACACAACAACAACCAGAAAAATTACCAAAGGTTATTTAAGTGAAGAAACAATTCATTCATATCATAATAAATATTACAATAATATCATTCTTTGAGGTTATTGTAACCTCAAAGAATGATATATGTAATAGTAATTGTAATATCTATATATTAATGATGATATTAAAATAACTGTCTACTGTCCTGTCTCAGTGTTTATCTAAAATTTGTGGAAATCAAACCTAACAAAGTACGGAACCCTGGCTGCCCGGCACGGTTGTTCTTAGCTGTATCATATCGGTGGATTTATTTCATTCCGGTGCACAGTTTATCATTTCGGTGGTCATTTTTATCATTTCGGTAGACACTTTTCATTTCAGTGGACTCTTAAAAATTCATCCTTAAATATTTATGTAAGTTTTGATGAAATTTGATGTCCACTCACGCACAATGTTATAAAATAGGCTAAAGTTTTATTTGTCACTAAAAATATGTAGATAGCATTGAAATTAAAAAATCCCACCGAAATGACATATAAAAATCACTTGTTGAAATTCACCCATTATACGATCGAACACATCAAGCGTTTAACTCGGCCACTCCAGTTCCTACCACTCTCTCTCTAGAGCGGGTCCAGGGAACAAACTATTCAATCTCGATGAGTTCACCGAACCCAGCGCTCCTTGCCAGGACATTATACGATCGAACACATCAAGCGTTTAACTCGGCCACTCCAGTTCCTACCACTCTCTCTCTAGAGCGGGTCCAGGGAACAAACTATTCAATCTCGATGAGTTCACCGAACCCAGCGCTACTTGCCAGGACATTATACGATCGAACACATCAAGCGTTTAACTCGGCCACTCCAGTTCCTACCACTCTCTCTCTAGAGCGGGTCCAGGGAACAAACTATTCAATCTCGATGAGTTCACCGAACCCAGCGCTACTTGCCAGGCCATTATACGATCGAACACATCAAGCGTCTACTCGGCCACTCCAGTTAGACGACTACTAGGTGATCACCCTTCGTACCCACACCTTGCCCTATGGCGAGGATCATTACGTGGGATTTATTCCTTTAACTCTGATCAGAGATCTGTACGAACCTCAAGTCCTTGCCAAGAGTACGTCCCAGATCATTGCACGGTCGATGCCAGAGCAATGGCGAAAGCCTCTCTCTCGGTGAACCTAAGATACACAAAAATACTCATCTTATATGAAGCGTCAACAACAGATACTGGACACCTGCTCGATGCCGCACTGGAAATCTCACTCTGTTCAACTCTGTTGTAGGTATTCAACTTTTCAAGTCGCGACACTTTCTCTACTGAACATTCGCGCGGTTACGGCTATAGATTAAAAAACTAGAGGGACAATCTATGACATCTTTCTTAAGTGTTGCCACATAAAAGTGAGACATAACTTTACTCACGTAATTAATTCGTGTGTTACACGACAGCCTCCTTCCGCGAGATAACTGTTTTGCAGAAGGAGACCACCGCGTTCCAGGACTCCTCGCCGCCGACCATAG
The DNA here is from genome assembly GCA_905332915.2 of Hecatera dysodea. Classification (NCBI taxonomy): domain Eukaryota; kingdom Metazoa; phylum Arthropoda; class Insecta; order Lepidoptera; family Noctuidae; genus Hecatera; species Hecatera dysodea. Next base: position 10,989,595 of record HG995292.1, read on the forward strand.
ATCGAACTACGGCCGGTAGCGAGAGGTCACTACCTACTTACCTACCACAGAGATTAGGGCACGGCGCGGCTCCTCCCAAGCTGCACACTCTGCCAGCGTATGCCACGCCGTATCCTCCCGACAGTCGACGCAGTGGTGACACCGAGCGTCCGGCTCCCTGCCTATGCGACACAGGAAGCTCCCGAAGCAGCCATGCCCCGAGAGGACCTGCGTCGCGCGATATGTCAGGAAGCCGTGCCTTCTCCCGAGCCAAAGGTCGAGCACGGGCCGGATGGCCTCGACAGTGACGAGGCCGGTGGAAGGGCGTGAAAGCCTGTCCCGCCATTCCGCCACCAGGACCTCGCGCAGCTGCGACCGGCGCAGCTCAAAGTGTCGCTGCATCAGTCGCTCGCCGCGCGCCCGCGCGTCCTCGCGCCACCGATACAGTGACGCGGGAACTTTTGCTTCCAGGTTCCATGGCGGAGATCCGGCCAGTGCGCAAGCCGCCTCGTAGGAGATCGTGCGATAACCCCTGATGACTCTGACGGCCATCACCCTCTGCGGCCTCCGCAGAACAGTGATAGTGCTGGCCGTCAGGTCAGCCGCCCAGATCGGGGCCCCGTAAAGGGCCATCAATCGCACGATCCCCACGTACAACCGCCTGCAGGCGTTGCTCGGGTCGACATGATCGACCCTACCACTACTTGCACCCACGTGCAAGGAAATATAGGTAGAGCATTTTTGAGATCAAAACACAAACTGCCCGGTTGAGCAGTAACCAGCCTTAATGTGCTGAACTGCGAGTAGTCCTTTCAAAAAAAAAAAAAGAGATCAAAACACACTCCCCGACTTTTGCCTAGCGAGCCAGCCCGCTCCGCTGGGCCATTAGCGTTAAATCCCCTAAATAATAATAACTAGACCCAGCCTGTCCCTTGCTGCCCCTCTCAATGATCCCGTTAAGCCGAGGCCCGTATCCCACAGGGTATGCCCTTAGCGAAGCGGATTTCGTTTTTAGTTTTTAGTAGTTTTTAGCCCTGGCTCGGGCCTTAAATTCATTTGAGGCCACCACAGGATTTCCCGGTTAAGCAGTAACCAGCCTTAGTGTGCTGAATTGCGAGTGGTCACATCAAAAAAAAAAAAGATCAAAACACAGTTTACAGTTTAATACGGTCCAGTTCAATCTTAAAAGTACAGTATAAGTGATCAAGAAAATAAATAGTGCTCAAGTAAAAGGAGTTTTATTAAACTAAGTGTGTCTCCTCCAATCCAGCGCACACGTGCGAGGTGTCACGATCCCACACAGGATCAGCATAATAGTATTCAATTCTCTAGTAAGGTTATATTTTCGGGAATTAAAGTTATTTTAACGTCCTCTGTCTACACATTCGTCATTAGGTACCTACTCGAAGTGGACCCAATAAACGTGTTCCGACTACTTAAATAATAGTAAAATAACTTAAGAAAACAGTTCCTATTTCATTTCTAGAAGCCCTAATCATCCATTTAGTCGATTTCGATTGGATTCAATCATTTGTTTTTTTTTACTGTTTCAGATGAATATAATGTCAAGGTACAAGCAACCTAAAAAGCTAGAGACGCTAGCATTAGGTAGACTTGGAGATTGGGTGGCTCAACAAGCTGAGCTTCAAATGTTGCCAATATCAATACTTTCGCAGCGAGATACTAGCGAAGCCCAAACAACACTGTCGCGCAATGTGGAGATAATACGGACGTATTTAGACATTAACGTTCCTTGGATGCTTCACGATTTACTGGTCCAGGAAACCATCAGAGCATTATCAGAACTCCTTGAGAAAACTAAACAATCATTGGGATTTCGAGGTTGCATGGGAAAATTCGTCAGTCAAATGAATGTGATTATAAAAATGGCAGAAGTGTTATTTACCAAAAATTTAACTGTCGTATCTATAGATACCATTCCAAAGATATTACGGTCAATATTTTATTCTAGGCTAAACATGCTGAACGGGCTCGTTTGCCTTAATCTAGGTTCACTATCAGGTGGCTGGAAAACTGCAGATATGGAAGATGCAGTCATTAAATCCTTAAAAGAACTTCACTGCTTAAAATATTTAACTATGAATTATGATTGTACCAATAACATATTGCAGTGTATCGTTGACAATTGTAAATTATTGGAAAAATTGGACGTGTCTTGTTCGAAATGCGTTACCAATGACAGTATGGATATCGTCACAAAAATTAAAAACTTGAGAAGCATTCAATTATACAGAACTTTTGTAACTATGGAAGGCTTCCTTAAAGTGCTTCTGAAGTGCAAAAAAATTGAAGATATTGGTCGATGTGACGAGATCGGTAGACTTTTAGAGCACATTGACTTAAATTACTCTGAAGTGTTGACATTTAATTTGAAAACATATGTTAGTCGTTACGCGACGCAAAATCAATTGCAGTTAGCAGTACAAATGTGTCCAGACGTAAGAAGTATGACCGTTTTTCATAATAGAGACTTACAAAGTGACTTATTGGTTCTTATAGGGCTAAGGGATCTAAGAGAACTTAAATTATTATCATGCGACTTTTATGCAGATCAAATAAAACAAGTCCTTCAAGTAAAGGGCTGTAATATTGTTCATTTGCACTTGGAGCATGTTGACCAGATCGATTTGAATGCATTGATGTATATTAGCCAAATGTGCCCTTTTTTAGAAAACTTAACGTTATACAATTGCTCCTTGATACAACACACGTCCTTGTTTACCAAAAAACTAGAAATTACACCATTTCGTAACCTTAAAAGGATAACATGTGTTTCCACTTGTTCAGAAGAACAATTATTGTTTATTTTAACAAATTGCCTGAATATACAATTCATTCACATAGGTACCGCAATACAACTTACCGACGAAGTAATTTTTAAAATACTTGATAAAAATCCACTTATTTATTTAAAAGAACTGCGTATAATGCAGTCAGATTTGTTAACAATGATTTCCGTAGAGAGAATAATACAAAGCTGTATGAGTTTAGAAATATTAGTCGAGTTAGAGAGTTGGTCTCTGTTAACGGAAAGTGATCGTGAATATATTAGAAATTATATAAAAATTAACAATTATAATATAGACACAGCTCCAATTAGAAGGTATGATGCCTAGTAGGTTGATAGATATGTTTTAGGTAAACTAATGTTAAAGCCTATTAAAAATTAGAAGTTATTTCTCATTTTGTAATTATTGACTATTTGTGAAGTCAGTTTATTATTTTTATTATACTGTATAATAAAAACCAGATCTATTATTTTAACTTTTTGGCTCCTCTCATTAACTCATATAAGTATTATCAAAACTTGGTGATGTAAAATAAGTAGGATACAACCTACTGACCGGACGGACGTGGTCGACTAGAACGGGGTGTGTTGGGTATACCTAACTAAGTCTATCCGTCTCGAATTCCTCTCATGTAAACTGTGACTGCGTCCAGAATGCAGATCCACTGACCTCTTGTCTGTAGGTACGGATTCTCTTACCTACTTCCCGTGAACCGTGCTTCCTTTTTGTTATCTTCGCTTGCTGTCATCGGCATAGATTGGGGTTGGGGATTTTTGCTTACCAGGCGATGGCGCTAGTACCATAACCAATATCCGTTCAACGTAATTTGATTGCTTAAAAATAGTAAATAGGTACACTGTTTATCGCAAAATGAACTGTTAAATATCATAATAATAGTCCAAACACCAAGTTATAATACTATCTCGTCAGAACTCTCAAGAAAAGTGCATAAATTACTTAAAAGCTGTAATCAATGCAATCTACTAAACATTAAATTCTACTTATAGGTATAGGTACTTACTTAATATTACATCACTGGAAATAGCAAACGCCGTAGTATTATAAAATATCGCGGGAAATTGTAAAAAAAAGTCTTAATAAGCCACGCATATACAGGCTGTCCAGTAAATAGCACGACATACTGCAGGGGGTGATAGCTTGGGTCACTACCTATCAATACAACACAATATATGTTCAGCAAAATCTTACGGATTTACAGTTTTACAAAATATTCCGAAATATCGAAAAATCTCTACCTTGAAACAGATTTTTAAGCATCTCGTAATGAAAAAATCCTTTTCTAGAACTTTTTTTACATCAAATTATTCGTGAATAGGTTACTCTACTCATTATAAGTTTTTTTTATCAAAAACAAAAAAGTTTTGAAGAAATAGTTTTTTTTTTTGTTAAAATTTTCACAGAACGAACTTTAACCTACAGTGGTGAAAAAAAAATGTATGTGGCAGTTTTGTACAATAAACTTAAAAGATAGCCTGTTTAATGGTGATTTAGGAAAGATACAATACTATTGCATTTTCATTAAAAAAATACAAAAAAATGCTATTTTAGTTCCAGAGAAGCTGATTTTGTTGAAAATGTAATTAACGTAATTTTGACAAAAACCACTATGAGAATAAGTAATAGCTGCTCATTTACGCGAATTATTATAAAACTAGTTGTGACACGTAAAATGCGACATGCACGCGTAATGACTAAAGGTTTTTACCTGCTCGCCGACCGACCCGACCCAACCGGCTACTGTCTAACAAAAGAAGAGCATGTGCTATCCCGCTCTTTCTTGCATTGTGATTTTGTGTCTCACTCTCAACCTTATTTGCGACACTTGTCAGTACGCTACCTTAAACCGTGCGCAACGCATCTTTGTGTTCACAAATTATTGTTTCGTACTAACGACTGTTTTGTGCCTTGGACCCCGGACTTTGTTTGCCTTACGATTTGGATTTTTTATTGTGATCACTACGACGACTTGGCGACCATCTGGACTTTTGTGTTTTATAACATGGCCAACCGCCGCGTTTTTCCTGGTTATACGCAGCGAGAGTATGCTGAGATGCACCTTATTTACGGAGAAGCTGGCCAAAGTTCCCGCTGCTGCCACCCTCTACAGGGAAAGGTTTCCCGATAGGAGACATCCACACCATGAAATATATATTGTGAGGAGGTTCCTTTCTCTGGAGCCCTAACCACCGGTAGCTTGGACCCTGCTCCCGAGACCGGCGGACTACTGCTTTTCGTATTTTAAAATGTTTTTTGTATTTGGGTTTATTTAAGAAATATTTAAAAATATAAAATTGTATGTTTAGTGAAATAAATAAAGAGATAATAATAAATAAATAAATTATAGTATAAAGTTTTTAGTCAACGCGGCTACACACATAACTATGTCACTAGAAATAGGAACCAATTAGTTCAAACAGGTTTCAGACTTGTTTAAAGTATCAACATCTTTCATGGGATAGGTACTGTTTAAATTGTTATAATAAATTACCACCACATATACAAGAAAAGAATTAGACAAATTTTAAATTGCATGAATCACTCATACTATGCAGAGAAGCATAATATTATAAAATTCAAACGAAACCCCTTACAGGCACTTTTGAATTGTCAAGTCGAAAGAGGTGAAGCTATCTGCGCGTTCCAAAGCGTAGATCTCTATTGAGAAGAACGTGCAAGAAACTCCACGGACACTCTTTTAAACCACGTTCTGTATTACATAACCTTGGTTACATCCTTGGTCGCTTCTATATGTGAGGACAATTCAAAGAAAAAAAAGGAAACTATAAAAACAATTCAAAGTATAAAGATTAAAACAAGTCAGTGGCAGTTAAGAGGTGACCAGTCTCAACCGAAGGCGCCCGTTCACGAACATGACGGGTGGTATATCGGCACCATTTAGCTCAACCATTTTGAAGGGAACCAAATGATTCAACACACACGCCACCATCAGCGAAACATTTAACCGAGCATGACATGCTCTTAACTGCCATTTTAGTTCAAGTCACAAAGTAAACTATAACTTATCACATGTAAATGGCTCCATGATACCCACTGTAAAGACCTCTATACTGACTAGGTTCACTGGCTCGACAATGCACGCTTACACAGCTACACTACGTCCACACTCGCCCGCGGCTCTGGTGATACTGCCGTAGGGTACTTGCACATGAGCACACGAGACAGTGTATGTATATCATATTATCTGACATACACTACATCCCTCCCTTGTTATTAAATTAAACAAGTAATTTGAATCTAACTGAATTTACTATAATCATTTACATTTTACACACTGCCTATATTGGTCTGTACTTCTTATCTTATAATCAACAACTAAATTGAAATTATTTTTCCACAGCTGTATTTTGATCACCTATCTCTTCGTCATGATCATTTTCTCGACTCGATGTCCATTCACCTTCTATTTTCTTCAAATGAACGACATTCCTTCTCAACAATTGACCGGTTTCGTCATTTCTTACAGTAATGTCTCCACGGTTAGAACTCTCGACTGTGTGGGGAATCGGATTAAAATTAGAACTAAGCTTATTTGTCTTTTCCATGTTCTTGACATACACTTTATCTCCTTCACTCAAGTGAGGATCCATAGCTCGTCTTTTCTTATCTCCATATGCCTTACCCTTTTCTTTCTGGATCTTGTCTCTATCTCTTACTTCCGCATCAACCTCGCAACTGTCGATTTTGTCGAGAGATGGAATTTTGTCCCTATTTGGGCGACTAAAAAATAGCTCGGATGGTGTCCTGCCGGTTGTGGAGTGCGGTGTGCTATTATACATAATAAGATATTCCCATAAGCTTTCCTTCAAGTCTTTTTTTTCCATGTGGCTGATTCTTAAACGTTTTAAAATGTCTCGATTTTGCCTCTCGACTTCCCCTTTTTGTTGGGGCCAGTACGGAACTGTATTGAAAAGAGTAATGTTACATTCTCTGCAAAACGATCGAAATTCATTACTCACGAATTGTTTGCCGTTGTCCGCGGTAATCGATACCGGGTAGCCCAATCTACTGAAAATTTCCTTTAGCAGTTTTACTATCTGGGTACTTGTAATCGACTTAGTGAATTTCACTTCCTTGTAGCGACTATAATAGTCGATCACTACAAGCAGATAATCTTGAGTGGGCAATGGACCTAACAAATCCATTGTAACGTCAGTCCAGGGAGCTATAGGAAGCTCGCGTCGCTTCATCGGAGTAGGTGGATTGGGCAACCCAACTAGAGTGCAACTTTTGCATGATTTCACGAGGGTCTCAACGTCTTTATCTATTCTAGGCCACCAAACCTTAGACCTTAATCTACCCTTCATTGCTACGATACCTGGGTGACCCTCGTGAGCTGCGTTTAATACATCTCTTCGTAAATCATTTGGGATCACAATTCGGTTCCCCCTGAGCAAAATATTCTCGTAAAAGCATAATTCATTTTCAAATATCTTATAACCTTTGACAGATTCTATCCACTCTTGTTCATATAATCCCTTTTTAACATCTTTAATTTCTTTGTCATTTCTGGAAGCTTCAATAATATCCGTCATTGATATTGCTTGTGGCCTTGATTCTTCTACAATTTGGAAACATAATTATCTCCTCCTTCAGATGGCAAATCCGAATATTTACACAGCCGGGATAAAGGATCAGCGATATTTTTTTTCCACGGCTTAAATATAACTTTATACTTGTAAGACTGTAGCCTTAACACCCAACGTTCTATGCGAGCGCACGGTTTCGATTTAGGTCCAAAGAGTATTCCTAGGGGTTTGTGATCTGTTACAAGATCAAACTCCTTACCAAAAACAAATATATTGAAGTGTTCGACCGACCAAACGAGGGCTAACGCCTCTTTTTCAGTTTGGCTGTATTTTCTTTCACAGCTCGTCAGTGTTCTATTACCGTATGCGATAATTCGTGGACCTTTCGAATCAACTTGCACTAAAATAGCGCCAAGAGCCACCGGGCTAGCATCTGCAATGATCTGGGTTTTATCTTTGACGTCGTAGTACCCCAACGACTGTATATTGGTCAATGTTTTCTTTAATTCTTCAAAAGTCTTGTCTTGTTTCAATGACCAAAATGGTTTGATGTCCGCGTTTTTCCCGAGCTTCTGCCTCAATAACTCTTTTAAGGGTTCTGTTTTTGTGGGCAAATTTGGAATCCATTTATTGACGTAATTGACCAGTCCTAAAAAACTTTGTAGTTCCTCTATGGTCGTTGGAAGTCTGAAATTTGTGATGCTGTCAATATATTTTGTCAGTGGCTTTATGCCATCTGGTGTTATTTCATGTCCTAGAAAATTAACCTTCTCTTCTTTAATCATGCACTTCCTTTCATTGAGCAATACATTATTTTCTTTCAGTACATCTAAAACTTCCTTGAGTCGTGAATCATGTTGCTCCCCACTGTCGCCAAAGACCAAAATGTCGTCGATAAAATTGACAACACCGTCACATTTTACTAGAATTCTTTCTAGTACTTTTTGGAAGATCTCTGGCGCGCAACTGACACCGAACATCAAACGTTTGTACTGAAACAGTCCTTTAGAAGTGATAAATGTTGTAATGTGTCTACAATCCGGATGAAGCTCTAATTGGTGGAATGCGTTTTTGACATCCAATTTGCTAAAATATTTAGCTTTACCTATTTTTGGTAAAAGTTGATCCATGCAAGGCAGAGGGTGATTTTCTCTAACAATAGCGGCGTTTGCGCGTCTCATATCTACACACAATCGCAAGTCGCCATTTTCCTTTATTATAGGTACCATGGGGGATACCCATCTGGAAGGACCTTGCACTTCCTCTATTATGTCACCTTCCAACAGCTCTTGTATCTTCTTTCCTACCTTTTCCTCAAGTGGAATCGGGATACGCCGATACGGCTGTGATATTGGTTTTACAGAATGGTCAATAGGGATTTCTACCAGAATATTTTTTAACTTAGGAAATGGCTGAGACGTCAGCTGGTCAACGATTTGATTAATTTCGACGCCAATCTTTAAAATACCTAAGCGCATGGCTGTGTCTTTCCCTAACAAATCTCTTGACCCTCCTTCAACGACATAAATGGTGGCATATTCCTTCCGCTCTTTTATTCCGACAGTGGTCTCGAATGATCCTTTAACATGAAGTGGGGTGTTACTTCCATAAGCTACTAGAGTTTTGTTTGGTTTCAGCACCTGGTTTTCAACTCTAACCCTTTGATTCTTAAGGATCTCCCACGTTTCTTGGGTAATAATGTTGACTTTACAGCCGGAATCAACAAGCATCTCAGTAGATATCCCACCTAAGGTACACTTGACCATTGCATCATCATCGACATTAAATACGTAGTCTACTTCAACTTTCTTCTTTTTCTTATCGTTTCTCGAGCTCTCATTTCTTTTTTCTTGTCTTTCAGCCTTCCTTTTTGGTGCTGCTCTTACTGATTTACAGTATTGACGGAAATGTCCCATTTTGCCACAGCTGTGGCATGTCCTAGATTTTGCTGGGCATTGATCATCGTTTGCTGAGTGTCTACTGCTCCCGCATCTGTTACATTTCAAAATATTTTTACTATCTGTATGTGTATGTTCACGGTCTATATATTTTTTTGTTTCTTCTTTTTTCTTGTTATATATTGCATTGATTTCTTGACTTTCTAGTTTTTTATTTCCATAATTTTCTAACTGATCATTGACAATTTCCAAAGTATTTGCTTCAGATATGATTTTTTCTAACGTGATGGTCACCGATTGTAAGGATCTTCTTACGCAAATCTATAGCTGTGCATTTTTCGGTTATTTGATCTATTAAATGGTCATCCTTTCGATCAAAATTACATTTATCTGCCTGTTTCCTAAGCCTCAACAAAAACCTTTCAAATTTCTCTCCCTCTTCCTGCTTGATAAGTCGAAACATGTGACGCTCATATACATGGTTTTTCTGTGGAAGGAAAAACTTGTCTAGTTTGTCGATGGCAACTTTAAAGATATCAACTCCTTCAGTTGCTTCGACAATGGCGCCGGGTAAGTTATAATATATTTCTTGCAGGCCTGTGCCTCCAAAGTGTAATAGCGTTGCTCTTTTTTTGAAGCGGTCGTTACTTCGGCAGCATCCAAGTATATTAGTAAGGCTCTCTTCCATTTTTCCCACCTATGGCCGGCGGAGGCGTTGTCGCCTTCTACGTCTAGCCCTTCTAGTGGTGGCAATGGGTTGGCCATCGTTCGTGTCAGATCTTATCGGGTCGACCTGAAATTATTACAACCTACTTACACAGCTGTTTCCAATTTAATGGTGGTAGCTCAACCAAGTTTCCCAATTTAATGGAGGTTGGTACTGCCAACCAAGTTTTCCAATTTAATGGAGGTTGGTACTGCCAACCAAGTTTCCCAATTTAATGGAGGTTGGTACTGCCAACCAAGTTTCCCAATTTAATGGAGGTTGGTACTGCCAACCAAGTTTTCCAATTTAATGGAGGTTTGTACTGCCAACCAAGTTTCCCAATCGAATGGAGGTTAGTATTTCCAACGAAGTTTCCCAATTTAATGGAGGTTGATACTGTCAACCAAGTTTCCCAATCTAATGGAGGTTGGTATTTCCAACCAAGTTTCCCAATTTAATGGTGGTTGATACTGCCAACCAAGATTTCCAATTTAATCGAGGTTGATACTGTCAACCAAGTTTCCCAATTTAATGGAGGTTGATGCTACCAACCAAGTTTCGCAATCGAATGGAGGTTGTTCAAGATTAATCTCATTAAATTATGGCAAGATTTCCTGAAAATATTTAGGTCATCGTGTTTTTGTTCCGAGGTAGGTACTAATATAATGCTTATTTTGGGGTTTAATAAATTGCCCCATTTATACAGTGAATGTAATAATAGTGTAGGGAGTTTCATGTTAGTCAACAAAAAATGTACATACAAGATCTTAATAAGCTCTGTTATAAACATACTCTTAATTGTTTACATTATCGTGTGACGGCTGACTCGTTTGGTAGAAAGAAGGTAGTTCGAAAAAACTTGATTGGAATGTGCTCAAAACAAATGCGCGTATTTTGTTTTAAAAGAACATGAATATTCGACATTCAAAATAAACACAGAGAATTCTAGTAATCGGAATATTCGTGTTTACCTAAAAGTTACAACCTAAATGTAAAATTAATATTAAGTACCAATTTGTTAGACGTAGGTACTTATTGTGTTTTTTTTTGTATTATTATTTTGAAAAAGAAATACCTTTTTACTCGTCGCCACTTGTAAAGACCTCTATACTGACTAGGTTCACTGGCTCGACAATGCACGCTTACACAGCTACACTACGTCCACACTCGCCCGCGGCTCTGGTGATACTGCCGTAGGGTACTTGCACATGAGCACACGAGACAGTGTATGTATATCATATTATCTGACATACACTACACCCACATTTAATAATAAATAAATAATGTGAAATTAAACAAAACAGGTGAGTAATCACAAGTGCTGTTTAATATAATTGTTTATCATTTACTTAACTATATTTTACCTTGGCTTATGTTCTTAATCTAATTTTTGGTTTGATTACAGATTATGACCACCAGCAAGTACTGACAAACAAAAAAAAAAACAAACAGATGAGGATCAGTTACAACCTGCCTATTATAATGCTTTGCGAAGACAGAAGATGATGCAGTCCATCCGGCAGTTTTCCTTATCAGGTCAATATTGACTCCAAGTCTATTGGCTGAGAATGTGGCGGTATGACGAGTGCTATGTGCACTAAATATGGACGTATCTATACCGCTACTGTGAAGTGTATCTTTTATCCAGTAACTAAGTGTTTGTAATGAAACTTTTGAGTGTGGTTTTTTGTGGATTACACATAAATAATAATTTCTGTGAAGTGGTTGTGTCTTATTTATATAAACCTCTAAGCATTTAGTGGGACAGATGCTCGTCCTCAGGGACGAGCATTGAAAAAAGGTAATCTTATAACTGGTTGTGAAGAATTAGGTTTGGAAGTTTTAATCAAATCAGGTATTGTTATAATAACGTCAATATCAGAATTTACTTGAACGTTACTCAACTTTATTAATGAAAATGTCTAAACGCCATGCGCAGTCACCAAATCCAATACAGTTATAGTCTTTTTCGAAAGAATTTCCCAATTTAGGTCTGTGTTAGGCCATTTTTGTGCTAAATAATTTAGAACGGTGGTTGGATCCCATGTAAAATTATATTTAGGATTACTAGGCCTTAATCTGTAAACTCCTTTCATAAATTCTATCATCGTGTGCCACATTACTTAGCAACAAGAATAATGCGGATTTATATGAATTAATAGTACCATATTTTGCCCCTTTTTCAAATATGGTGGTAAGGAAATGAATGACTACAAGAACTGAAACTGAGAAATAATCGTAACCGTGTTTATTACAATAATTTATCCAAGATTTTATACAAACATCATACTGTTTATATGTGGAATCAGATAATGATGATAACATTATTTCAATGGATTTGTTAGATAAATGTCTTTTTAATAATGTTTGCCTGAAAGCCTCACGGCAACCAATTTCAGGGTGCGATGCAGATTGTGAGGAGTTCTGAAAGGAGAAGTTAACAAATTTATGTTTGGTTCAAAATATATTGGTTTGGAACAAATTATTTTTTTGAAAATAGGGAACCAAGGTTGTGTTGGCCAATATGGTACAACTACAATGCCATTTGCTTTATCATTAATTATTTTTTGCATTGTTTTTGTGATAAGGGAAAACGGTGGAAATGCGTAGAATAGTTTATTTTTCCATGAAATGGTAAAAGCATCGATTGCATAAGCGTCAGGATCGTTTTTCCAAGTTATGTACCTGGGACACTTAGTGTTACTCCTACTCGCAAAAAGGTCAATTTCAGCCTTGCACGGATTTAAATAAAAATCCGTGCAAGGCTGGTAAATGGAGGTGCTGATACAATACCTACGTAAACAATAAATCGCTTCGAATGAAGCCGTTCACATAATTATCATTGAACTTCACTTGGTAAGTTCGTTTGATTTCTAATTATAGCTCTTGTATCGCATGCTTAGAAAGCTGGCAACAAGAATATGGTTAAGCATGCTATCGCGCTCAGCGCTACACAAGGAGCTAAAATATATGTAGGTTTAGTTTAAAATTCAAACACGAAAGTTTCGATATTGGATCATTCAATATCGGAATTGTAATATCGGAACTTGCGTTCCGAGATTCCAATATAGCGATATTCCGAGATTCCGAGATTCATGCCCTAGTGCGATCGCGCTCAGCGCTGCACAAGGAGCTAAAATATAGGTTTAGTTTAAAACTCAAACAGAAAAGTTTGTCTGATTTCGATATTGGATCATTCAATATCGGAATTGTAATATCGGAACTTGCGTTCCGAGATTCCGATTTTGCGATATTCCGAGATTCCGAGATTCATGCCCTAGTCAGTAGTGTGGATATCAGACTCAAAACTAAACTCACAGACATCCTTACACATATTGACCAAAAAAAAAATAGAGATGGACAGGGCATATATGCTCAGATGTAAGCATGAAAAATGGAGCAAGCAACTAACAGTCTGGTATCCAACAGACGGGTCAAGAAACCGAGGTCGCAAAGTGAGAAGATGATCTGAAGTTGACTCTAGGTAGGAGAACGAAAAAATTTAATATTTCGGAATAAAAGGCTTATTTTTGTCTCTGAACATCTACAATACGTAAACAATAAATCGCTTCGAATGAAGCCGTGAAACATAATTAGAAATCAAACGAACTTACCAAGTGAAGTTCGATGATAATTATGTGAACGGCTTCATTCGATGCGATTTATTCCCTCCCTAGAAAAGTTATCTACCCTACCCTAGATAAATAAAAATGTTAAATATTTTATTAGCTTTCAACAAAATGATGATAGAATGGCTGCGAGCCGTCAAAGAGAAATGGTGTAGTGGGGGCAAAGTAGGGGTAAACGAATAGTGTTGCCAGTGAAATAAAAATAACTTACCTTAAAACTTGTTATTATTTTTTTTAACTCTAAAAATCCGTGCAAGGCTGGTACATGGAGGTGCTGCTACAATACGTAAACAATAAATCGCTTCGAATGAAGCCGTGAAACATAATAGTATTGTTTGTCTCGCTCACTGACTACAAATGACAGCCGGGATCACGACTTAGGATCTTTTCCGAGGCACGAAGGAGTCCCGGTATGTTATGATAGTCACCCATCTATAGGCTGACGTCGGCAAGCATTACTTAACCTTTAAGATCAACCCGTGTGATATTAATATTGAGCTACAAGCTGCTTATTCAGTTTTCTCATTCCTCGTACGGTGCTAAATATCGTTAAAGAATAACGATATTCGATGTCGGACAAGCAAATGTTACTCGAAGCTAGGCCCCTTTATAACTGAAAAAATAGATTTAAATTAATCAGTGCTAATAATTATGTTGTGCTCATTCAAAATCAAATAAAATTGTTTCGTTTTGGGCTTAAGTACGAAATTGAAAATCAACTTGATTCATAAGTATTTATTAGTTTGAATGTTGATTCAAGGTAATGTTTTTTTTATTTGAAACGGAGGACGTGATACAGTCAGTGCCCTGCACCACAGAACAGAAAAAAACAGCCCTGCACCATTTTTATTTTCTTAATTCTGAGAGGGATCAGGTTGTGAAAGAAATCGCACGTACGCACCAACATTTTTTCCGACATCCACGCGAACGTAGTCTTCTTTAATAATATTATAAAGCTGACAACAATTAAAAAACCACTGATTGACTGATTGACATAATTGTTCTCCCACTTGCCGTGCTAGGAGGGGAAAACTTTTTATGGGGTTGTATAGAAGGTGTCGGGGTGAGTATGGGAAAAATCTGAAACTACCCCTTTTCAACCCCCTTCTTTCAACCCCATTGCCTATCTCAGAAACTTGACGTCGAAGAGAAAAATGGTTTGCGGGGTTGTATAGAGGGTGTTTGGATGAGTAGAAAACGAAAAAAAAACTACCCCTTTTCTACCCCCTTTTTACAACCCCTTTGCGTATCTCAGAAATCTGACATTTTGGAGCAAAATGGTTTTCGGGGTTGTATAGAGGGTATCTGGATGAGTATATGGCCAATAAAAAATTCAACCCTTTTCAACCCCCTACTTTCAACCCCTTTGCGTATCTCAGAAACCTGACATTGTAGAGAAAAATTGTCTTCAGTGTTGTATAGAGGGTGTCTAGATGAGTATATGGCCGATAAAAAATTCAACCCTTTTCAACCCCCTACTTTCAACCCCTTTGCGTATCTCAGAAACTTGACATTGTAGAGAAAAATGGTCTTCGGGTTTGTATAGAGGGTGTCTGGATGAGTATATGGCCAATAAAAAATTCAACCCTATTCAACCCTTTTCAACCCCTACTTTCAACCCCTTTGCGTATCTCAGAAACCTAACATAGAAGGGAAAAATGGTCTTCGGGGTTGTATAGAGGGTTTCTGGATGAGTATATGGCCATTAAAAAAATCAACCCTATTCAACCCTTTTCAACCCCCTTGTTTCAACCCCTTTGCGTATCTCAGAAACCTGACGTTCTAGAGAAAAATGGTTTTCGGGGTTGTATAGAGGGTGTCTGGATGAGTATATAGCCAGTAAAAAATTCAACCCTTTTCAACCCCCTTGTTTCAACACCTTGGCATATCTCGGAAACCTGACATTGTAGAGAGAAATGGTTTTCGGGGTTGTATAGAGGGTATCTGGATGAGTAAATGGCCAAAAAAATCAACCCTATTCAACCCTTTTCAACCCCTTTGTTTCAACCCCTTTGCGTATCTCAGAAACCTGACATTTTAGAGAAAAATGGTCTTCGGGGTTGTATAGAGGGTATCTGGATGAATATATGGCCAATAAAAAAATCAACCCTATTCAACCCTTTTCAACCCCCTTGTTTCAACCCCTTGGCATATCTCAGAAACCTGACATTCTAGAGAAAAATGGTTTTCGGGGTTGTATAGAGGGTGTCTGGATGAAAATATTGCAAAAAAAAAATTCAACCCTTTTCAACCCCCTTCTTTCAACCCCTTTGCGTAACTCAGAAACCTGACATTGTAGAGAAAAGTGGTTTTCGGGGTTGTATAGAGGGCATCTGGATGAAAATATGGCTAAAAAAAATTCAACCCTTTTCAACCCCCTTCTTTCAACCCCTTTGCGTAACTCAGAAACCTGACATTGTAGAGAAAAAAGGTCTTCGGGGTTGTATAGAGGACATCTGGATGAATATATGGCCAAAAAAAATTCAACCCTTTTCAACCCCTTGGCGTAACTCAGAAATCTGACATTGTAGAGATAATAATTGTTACTAAAAATACTAAAAAGACACCGCGGGTTGCTTGCAACTCGCGCCCCCAAGCGAAAAACTAGTAATATTATAAAGCTGAAGAGTTTGTTTAGTTGCGCACTAATCTTAGGCACTACTGGGTCGAATTTTAAAATTATATTGGTGTTAGATAGCACTTTTATTGAAGAAGGCTGGGATAGGCTATGTAATATCACGCTACGATACATAGGACCGGAGCATCAAAGAAAAATGTTACAAAAATGTTACAGATACGGCGGTAGCTACGCCCCTGCTTTTAATGTTCCCACTGTTGGGACACAGGCCTCCTCTCTAGGAGAGGGAATGGGCCGTAATCCATATTTTTACTGTGCCGTAATCCACCACGCGGGCCCAGTGCGGGTTGGGGAATGTCAAATGTGTTCGAATTTTTGGTTTTAGGACATGCCGGTTTCCTCACGATGTTTTCCTTCACCGTTTTGAGAGCAGTACGTGGTGATGAAATTAATTACACAAAGTAATGCGCCTGGCTGGTTTTGAACCCGCGACTTACTATTCGTAAGTCAGAGCCGTTACCACTCGGCTACCACTGCTCCCCCTCCCCCCCGGGGATGATGTGTTGAGGGGGCCCCTCAACACATCTTGATACAGGGCCCATCTAAGGTAAGCTACGCCACTGATTAAAAGGCTGATTATGCTAAAGCTGAAAACGTTTCAAAGCAGCTAAAAAAAAAGAAAAGAAAACAAGTAAAGAAATATTTTAAAATTAAAAATTAGTGATAAGACCTCCTTTTCTGTACCTAGAATGTGGATGAATGAGTGTGTGTGGGAGGGTGAGTGCAAAATTTTAATCTACTGTGGTACAATTAGGAGGTTTTCGGTTTAAAAATGAAAACAATATATCTAGTTTTAATTTCCGCGAATATTAGTGGGTTGCAGGTATGCACCTCCCTCCCGCCCGCTATATTATGCACATGCAAGATTACTGGGCTGGATTTCGCGAAACATCTAATTGATACCGGCCATTCTTTGCGCGACAACAATAGTTTTAATATACTACATATTTGTGATAAGGGTTTCCGGCTGTGTGTTTTAGAACAATTAGAGATTTTTAAACATAGTAATAATAATAATTTTGCACTGTTGAATGACCAGACGAATTTGGTTTCTTCCCCTTTACTGCGAATGTTTGTGGGTAGTTGTACACAAATAACCAACGGTGGCAGTGTATAAAAGGGGGGTGCCTTGTACTAAATGCTCAGTCGCAACTCAACGGTCAGCGAGTCAACACGTCCCCTGAGGATGCCTCGTGGAGAGGCGAAACACGTGTCGGTAATGGTGTTGGGTTTTGCATTGCCTTCCTGCATGTGCTTAAAATCCTTGCATTTGCCCAGTAATCTTGCATGTGCATAATATAGCGGGCGGGAGGGAGGTGCATACCTGCAACCCACTAATATTCGCGGAAATTAAAACTAGATATATTGTTTTCATTTTTAAATTTAAAATGGATTTCCGCAAAGTAACGCCTGACTCAATCAATTTTAGGTTTTCGGTTTCTTCATAGGTTAGTTTATGGATAAACTCAAACAATGCAGTGTTGCATGTCTTGTTATTTAGTGCATTTATGTCAATAATGTTATTAATTTTATTATATAGATGTGGAAATAACCACTGACTGATTGACTGACTGATTGATTGATTGACTGATTGACATAATTGTTCTCCCACTTCCCGTGCTAGGAGGGGAAAACTTTATATGGGGTTGTATAGAAGGTGTCAGGGTGAGTATGGGAAAAATCTGAAACTACCCCTTTTCAACCCCCTTCTTTCAACCCCATTGCTTATCTTAGAAACCTGACGGTGAAGAGAAAAATGGTTTTCGGGGTTGTATAGAGGGTGTCTGGATGAGTATAAAACGAAAAAAAAATTAGCCCTTTTCAACCCCTTTTTACAACCCCTTTGCGTATCTCAGAAACCTGACATTTTAGAGAAAAATGGTCTTCGGGGTTGTATAGAGGGTGTCTGGATGAGTATATGGCCGATAAAAAATTCAACCCTTTTCAACCCCCTACTTTCAACCCCTTTGCGTATCTCAGAAACTAGACATTGTAGAGAAAAATGGTCTTCGGGGTTATATAGAGGGTGTCTGGATGAGTATATGGCCAATAAAAAATTCAACCCTTTTCAACCCCCTTCTTTCAACCCCTTTGCGTATCTCAGAAACTAGACATTGTAGAGAAAAATGGTCTTCGGGGTTATATAGAGGGTGCCTGGATGAGTATATGGCCAATAAAAAATTCAACCCTTTTCAACCCCCTTCTTTCAACCCTTTTGCGTATCTCAGAAACCTGACACAAATTATTATTTTCACAGGGAAATAATAATTGTTAGTCAAAAAAATACTAAAAAAAAAGACACCGCGAGTTGCTCGCAACTCGCGCCTCCAAGCGAAATACTAGTTTTATTATATAGATGTGGACCTAAGCAGCAGGAGTATTTATTTACGAACGGGTATTTAAACATGGGTATGGCGGGGTGGGCTACAGCTTTTCTTCGCCTGGATGGTATAGTTACATTAACAAGCGAATGTTGCTTCATGGTAGTGAGCAGTAGGTACTTATAAACAATTGGCGGACAGACAAGACCTCACAATATTGATAGAGTACATACGTTAGGAACAAATACGGACGAAAAGTGCTAACCTTGAGAATAGCTCGTTGTGCTACTTCAAGGGGTTTCATAATAGTTTTTGGTGCACCTCCCCAAACCAGTAACTATTTAGTAATCTGTGCCCAAACAGTAATACAGTATACCAAGACAGATTGACCTAGTGCCAGATATTATAAGTAACTTGCTCAATCTGGCACCCGCACTATGTTTCAGGTTTTTAAACACATATATTAGTTTTCTTTATTTTATTTATTTAAGTATTTTGTTAATTTTGTGAACAAGGGGTTAAGTATATAATTATACCTATATATATATATTAAAAGCCAATGCCGCCAGGCATACAAAATAGTGTCGCTAATGTTATACAGTGTGAAATCTTAATGGTTGTTTTCCCGCGGCAGGACGATTACCCATCAGTAGTACTATCGAAACAAAAAGTTAAACTAAAAAAAAATGTTTTTTTTTTTCAAATCATTAAAAAAGTGTTCATAAACTCGAAAGAGCGAGAATCAATAGTAGTGCACTAGACATAAATTAGGTAGATACCTACATGAGACGCACGTACCGCCCCGTACCTACATATCGCGCGATGCACTACTGTTGGTTCAAGTCGCTTTCGAGTTTTGTTTATCACAATTGTTAATCTGCCATTTATGGAGTCTAATATTTTTTATATATATAAATCGATTGTATTACCGATACAAACTCATTTCGCTTCGGGAAAACAACCATTAAAATTTCACACTGTATAATATTATCAAAATTAATTATATACCTACTTATTAAAGTACAAAATCTCATAAAATCAATGTCAGCAAATGAAATGAATACTATCAAACACAATCAAATAAAAAACAATGTCATTACAATTGTCAAATTTAAACATAAAAAATAGGGTAAATATGCCATACGTCGCCCCCCCCCCCCCCCAAACTTCGGCCGTCTTCATATTTTCAGCTTGCATTAATTGAAAAGGTAATTAAGTGGCAATTGCGCTACTCAAAATGCAACCTTAGTTCATACTCTATACGTACAAACAGAAACTATCCGATGATGTACCTCATTCTTCGCACACTGAGCGTAAGTAGCGATGGCACCGTTGAAGCGTCAAGTTCGTAGTTAAATTAGCTAACTTGTTGTGAATACCCACACTACGGGGATTGATATTACAACGGTAAGACATTTCTTTTTATTGTTTTAAGCTTTGTTATCACTAAAAAGTTATTTTTACTATATTTTGAGATAGTTTTTTACACGTTTTGATTAATGGTTAAAGGGAAAAATAGGGGGCCGGCATTACAATACCAGTTTTGTCTAAAAACCGGATACTCGGCCGTGGCCGACTTTAAAGCTAATTCAGTCTGTTTTATATATTCCAATTCTACCAAATCCATTGACTTAATAGGAGAATTTGTAAAGCTTATGGGCAAATATATCTATTTTTCGTTTAACCGCCAAATACCAGCCGGGGTGATGTCAATTGAATCTCGAGAAATAAGTTATATGAAACAGGGGCCGACTTTAGAAATATTAAAGATCGTAAAGTCGGCCAGCTTCGAATTCGAGCGCCACTATACAGGCTGATTTTGATTTTTTTCTTTAAGTGTGTGGGAAGTAATTTTTAATTTAATTATCAAACTTTTTTTCTCGAAATTGATTACCTACGTATTATTATTTTTTTTTAATATTATAAAGGGGTTAAGTTTGGATGGAGGAGTTGACAATACTGAAAACATATTTATGATAGCTAAATATGGTTCGGGAATTCGGAATACAAATTAACTCTTTGGAACTTGCTGTATATTAAACCCATGTTAATTAGCTTAAAAAATATAAAGCGTTGGGTGTGGATCTTTAGCTGATTTATTAACCTGCGCTCTTCGGTTTTAAGCCCATACGAAGAAGAAACATTGGTTTAATGGCTGATACAGCTTGCCAAGTGCAGTTTCCCGAGAAAGATCTGCGAGAAGAGGATGTTCGTTTTTAAATATTGATGATAATTTTTATTTAATTTTATTGTAATTTTTAACTTTGTTATAATTATATAATAACATTGTTAAAGTAAAACAAATATGAATGTTAACTTAGTGTGATATTATACTCCTGCCAAAATAATATTTTTTACTGTCTTAATTTAAAACAACGACTGACCATGGGCCGTGAACGGCCGACTAGGGTTTTTTCGTCCTCGACACATTTAAACCTTAATACTTTTTTTTTATTTTAGTCGTAGTTAGAAAAGTCGACTTTATGCTTATAATCATGAAATAGATTTATCAACTTGTCTGAAAACCACATCACAAGCTATCTCTTCGTTGCCAACTAATGGAGCCAGAGCAATGAAGTTAGAAAATCCGTAAGGGGGCCGACATTTAGCGTATTTACCCTACAATGTCAGCAAAAATTAAATTATCAAAAATAAATTAAAACTATAACCTTACCAAACTCTCTGAATGTCGCACAAATCAAAATTGACAAATTTAAAATAAATTGTAAAAATCTTATCAAAACTTATCATTAAGAAAACAGAGTAATATGCCTTGTCACTTTAAGTACGCGAGTGTGGGTTGTTCCTAATTCATCGGCAGCATCTCTACTTGAAGCCTTCAGAAATGATTCAAAGTATGTTAAAACATCTAGTTCAAAAACGAAATAATTTTGCTGAATAGTTTGCCGTCTCTTGAAACCACCCGTATTCTTTAAATTTTCTACCATTCTTTTCAATACGAACCGAGTTGGTGCCTGTAGGTCTTGATATCTCTCTCCATACCACCGCAGAGCTAGATTCATGTTTTTGTTATTTAAAAAATAAGCTTCCATTAAATCAAACTGTTCTTGATAAGCCATTTTCACCGTGAGACAAAATGTGAAATGAGTTGTAAAAACAATCAAATGTGAATAACAACTATGACAATCTAATTTTCAAATTTTAATCTAACATTCCATATTTAAATTACCTCATATACGCAGCTACGAGTATGTCGCAAAGGAGTCTGCATTACAAAAGATGGATGTTAGTTAAAGAGCTTTAACTTGACTCATTGAATTTGTAACTTCAGATTTCCTGGTTTTCCTTTCATTAAATTTATCATGTTTGTTAGAGAGATTTTATCCTTACAATTGACCGTAACGGTCGATGCAATAAAAGTACAGGGTATAATTTTTTCAGATTTTAGCCGGTTCGATTCTCGGGTGTGGGAGAAGAGAATTTTCGAAAATCTTTGAATGCAGATTGCTTTCTATTCAAAAATAAAGGAATGTTTCCTTTGAGTAAATTTTTCTATCTGCAGTATTAAGAGTAGGTACTTTCCCTCCAGGTGGCATTACAAAATTCCACCCTGTATAATCTGACGATTTCCGCAAGCCGAAGTAACAAAAATTCGTCGATAAAGTTAAATGCGTGCAGCTGCGTGATGCCTACGTTTCCTTCTCCGCGTTTCTATTCCTCTCTCACTCTTTCTCTATCTATTATATCTATTATTTTTTTAAAGCTTTTTTAAAATACTTTTTTATAAATACATGTATTCTACTAAAAAAACATACACTTATTTATTTGCATGCTATTTCCTGAGCTTTTCAATTAATTAAGTTCAGTGATTTTAAAAAATCAACAAAAAAAAATTAACTTCCCGCTAAGAAAATCGAAGATTTTCAAAAATCGGGAAGTTATTGTTTTCACCCCGTTTTGCAAAAATCTAGTTTTCATCAGATCTCGACGTTTTAAGGTCATAGGAAGCTTCCCTGACTACCCCCGCGATGTTGTCACTATGTCTGTATGTATGTGTGTGTGAGACTATGTGACTCGCTTATAACTTTTGAACAACTAAACCTCTTAGGACCTTTTCTATATAATAGGCTTAATAAGATACTAAGCTTCTATAGTGTAAGGTACAAAAAATGTAGCAAAATGTTATCAGAATATTTAGCTATGCTTAATTATACGGATACAGAAAAACTTCTAGAAATTTCGGTATGATGATATTTGATAATTGTTAAAATAGTATAATAAATTCCATAGACTTATTATTAAGTATTTATGTATTTAAGCTTTTTCTCGTTGTTATTTATTGTTTAATTTTAAATTTTACTGACCCTAAATAATTATTTTGTGAAGTGATGGCCTTTTTTTTTTTTTTTTTTTTTTTCTGGATGGGAAATCATCAAATGACCCCTCCCGCCCTGGGTGGAGCGGTAGGGAGTGTCAGACTTTTACTGACTAAAACCCACCCGTGATCCTTCTTGTGCCCTATGCGTTCCAGGGCCGCGGTAACTCTTTCGAACAAATTCCGCAACCCTAGCAGGCACCGACCCTATGGGGCCCCGTCCTCGGTGCTGACGGCTCCTTGTGACGCGCGTGGAACACAACGCGTCGTCGACTCAACCTGGTATCGGACGGCGAGCCACCCACGCTCACCGTCCCCAGGCATCAGCCACTGCGCGATAGCACAGCGGCCGACTTGTCTCTGGAGGGGGCCGAAATGGGACCATTACTGGCACTCCATCTCAGCACCCTCCCGAGTGTTGGGAGTCGCAGCACCCGCAGCAGAAGCGGCAGTGGCGGCGACAGAAGCCGCGGCGGCGGCAGAGGCGGCGGTGGCGGCGGACCTCTTGCCCCTGGTCGTGGCGGATGGCGCGCAGGCCCTTCCCCCAGCCCAGTGCTCGGCCAGCTTGCCAACAGCCGCACATGCACTGCAGTGCGGCGTGGCCTCGCAAGAGCCGGCCTTATGACCGGGCTGACCACAGCGGAAACAGAGTCCGCTGCGGTCGACCTCCGAGGGGCACATAGCTCCCGTGTGGTTGCCCACATGGCAGCGGTAGCACCTCAGAGGTCTGGGTTCCAGCAGTTTTACCCGCGCAGACACCCATCCCACCAAGAGCCTTCGGCCCTCCGACACAGTTCTGGCCGCCGTCACGGGGCAGCTCACCACAAGGGTTTGCATGCCCGTGTTGTCAGGCCGGAGGGTGCCCGCCTTGACGAGCTCGGCAGAGCACCCCCCAGTCCTGGCGACGGCGGCCACAACTTCCTCCTCCGTCACGGAGTCATCCAGGCCCACTATGCGCATGTCAATGCGCCTAGTCGGCCTGGACACCCGGACCTCGTCCGCGGGTAAGACCGCCCTCAGCCTTTCGGCCAGGGCGTCCGCGAACGGGCCACTCTCCGCTCCGGCGAGCTCGAGCTTCCGGGCACCGGTCAAGGTCCTCCTGACCCCGATGCCCCCGCTGATGCCCAGCTCTTGGAGGCTCACCGCCTCCTTCGCCCGCTTTAATACGGCGAGATAAGTCACGCCCCTCTGTTCCGCTTCCGGCTGCAGTGTGAGCACTACAGCCGCGGATTTCGGGGCGCGAAGTCTCGCCGCAATGGCGTTGGCCTTCCGCCGCTGCCTCTTTGCCTTATTCTTGGCCGCCTTCTTCGCCTGCCGTTTCTGGCCAGCAACCTGCCACTCGGCCCCGGCCGCAGGAGGGTCCGAGGGTGGGGGTGGGGGCGGCTGCGGCACCACTGGCGCCGCAGCCTTAGCCGCTCCTCCAGCCTTCCTCCTACCCCTCTTCGCCGGGGCCGCCTTGGTCGTGGTCGTCGTCGCCGGCGTCGCAGTCGCCGGCGTCACAGGCGCTGGCGCTGGCGCTGGCGCGGCTCCGCCCTTGGCCTTCGCCCGGCCAGACGTTCCCGGGCTAGCAGCTACGGCGGCCGCGTACGAAGCCGCCTTTTGCTGTCCCGGGGGACCCCGCGTCGCCGCCAACGGGGGACGCCGGACCATGTCCTCCAACGCGGAGACCTGCCTCCGGAAGGGAGCCAGCTCCTGCCGCACCAGGTCCCGTACCTGGCTCAGCACTTGGCCCCCCTCCGGCGCCGCCGGACTCAGTCCCCCTCGCGGCTCCACAGAGGCCACTCTGGCCATCCCCGCCAGGTCCCTCCGGAGCGACTCATTCTCCCGAATGAGTCGCTCCGTAACGACCGCGAGGCGGGCCACCTCCGCCCGCAACTCTGACGCCTCCTTTGAGGCAGGCCCGTTGGCCGCCGCTGCCGCCAGGATGGAGGCTTTGGCCGCGCTTATGGCCTCCCGCTTCGAGGATTGCTTCCTCTTGAAGGCCACAGCGCGGATCGCGGCCTCCACTACCTCCTCAAACCGGGCCCTCTGCTCCTCGGCAGCGGGAGGTTCCTCCCCCGGGGACTCCGAGTCGTCAGAGTCGAGAGCAGGCGGAAGAGTAGAGGGAGCCCTGCGACCGCTCCCTCCAGGGCGACGCCCCTCCTCCACCGACCTCCCGGCCCGACGCTCCTCCCGGGTAGAGGGAGCCAGCCCCCTCCCTGCCTCACAGCCCCTGCCTCGCCTAGCGGTGGGGATCTTACGGGCGGAGACGAACTCGCCCTCGGAGGACGACTCCTTGTCCCGTCTGGGTCGCTTGCGGACGAGCTTGACGCCCTCCGCAGCGACCCCCCTTCCTCCGTCTTCAGAGCCCGCCGAGCCGACCGTTACTAGGTCTGGCGCGGAGCCGGAATCCGACTCCGCACCACCCCGGCGCTCAGGCGAACCCTCCACTACGCAATCGTACGCCATCAGCTCCTTAAAGGAAGCGGACTCGGATGACGACGATTGGGAGCCTCCTCGGCTCGTGTTGCCACTGGCAAACGGAAGGCGTTTGGTGCCCACCCCAGAGTACGGAGGGCAGCCCGCCGAAGCGGGGTGGGATTCCCCGACCGCTGAGCAGTCGGGACCCACCTGGGGACTCATTTTACAAATGCCTTTTCTCATATTTTCCTTTTAGAGGGTGCGGTCCCTTACTCCTCCGCCCTTTCTCCCTCACAGGGCCTCTCCTCCCACCCGCTCACTGCCTTCACAGCCACGTCTGATGAGCAGACGCGTACCAGAAGGCAGTGTGCGGGATTCCTCGCGTGTGTGTCTCTCTTGGTCTGATCCCTCACTTGCGACCTTCCGGCATGAGTGGCTCTACCGGGAAAGCTCGCAAGATCATTGAGACGCTCAAGCCCCACCACGACGACAACGTGGAGACACATTCGGTGGGGTGAAGTGATGGCCTGAAACACAGGTTTAAATAAACCTAGATCGGGCGGGTCTAACCTAAACTAACATTGCAATTCCGAAACATCATTACCTGGATCTTTAATAATAATAATTATGTTAGTTGTAACTTAGTTTTAAGCACTACTATTGTATGGGAAATTTTATTACTTTTGGCTAAATGTACACTTTTTGTAAACGTTTTTATTTAAATATATTATTATATTATATTAAACCGATCGGAATCTACTAAACGGCGTTCTAAATTGTTCCCTCAAATAGATTTCCTGTGAATTTGAACCAATTCAGACCGATAGATTTTGAGAAATTTTGAAAAAACTTTATTGAAAGTGGTTTTTTAGAATAACTTTGAAACGGCTTTATCGATCAACTTCAAAAACTAATCCGCCCTTGAGCTTGAAAAACCACGTCGATCGCGACTAAGCTGGTCAAAATCGGTTGATTCCTTCGAGAGATATCGTGAACGAAAGAAACTCGAACAAGTGTTTTTTCGGGATTACTCCGAAAGTTTTGGTTCGATCAATTATAACTAGAAAATGACTTATGAGGATGATAAAACTGCGTCGAATGCCGCCAACCGCGTGAAAATTGCTTGATCCATTCAAAAGTTATTGCGGTTTGAAAATTCCAAAAATAGTGTTCTATGAAACTTCTATCAGACTTTCGAGCTGGGAGAGCTCAAATGCATAGAAATATTATTTCTTTGAACTCAGCGAGCTCAAAATATCACATAAGTAAATAAAATTTTAAGCGCCCAGGAAAGGAATTAGCGGGAAGTTGCAGGGATGGCCTTTAGGGTGAACCGTTTTTTTTTTTTTGTCAGATCTGGCGAATCCCTCTAGATAATCGTCAGATTATGAGACAGTACGTTAAGGACATAAAGATGAACCATATATATCTTAATCTGATGCGCTTGAGTATTTCAAAATGGCGATTTTTTTTTGCACATTATGAAAATGGCCGCGAGCTTGCGTCCCATCGAAATCGTCAGATTAGTGAATGAGAGCTTTTTTTTGTGCACTTAACACATCCTTAGAAAATCTGACGCGCTCGATTATTTTTTATTTTTTTTCATTTTCAACCCTTAAATACAACCACCCGCATCATGCAAACGATCAGATTAACATACGTACATTATTATAAATACGTAGGTACCGTAAAATCATACAAATATGGTCCAAACTTCGCAATAGTCAGACATATTGTTGGTCTTACTCTAAACTAGTATTATTTCAAACAATCTTTGTGCTGTTATTATTAGTAAGTATAGCGACGATTAACATCCGCCTAACAGCATCGAACAAGTACTGTCATTTAATAGTTTTTTTTTTACTTTTTTTTGTTGTCATCGGTGTTTTCAACTATAGTCCTACCGTAAAAAAGCACTAAAAACGCCTTTATATTAAATTTGGACTATACTAAAAAGTAACTCTGATAATTATAAGCCATGTGAGTACAAATAAAATAAAAATAAAACATACTTATATTAGTCATATTTTTTTATGTTTCCAAATTTTGTTACAAAAATTCACTCATTGATCTATTAATGAAAGAAATATTAATAGTCAGATCAAATATTAAGTTAGGTTTATCAAAAAAATGGTTGTATTTTTAAATAAAAAACAAGAAGTTTTTTTTTAGGTTTTCCCCACTTGTCTTCTAGTTCAGGAACCCTGAATAAAGCTCTCTTTGTGCTCACAATCGAATTTGCACATTTCTATTGCATGATCCACAAATGAAATTTCTTCATCTTCAGCAAAAACGCATTGCCGTCCAGGGTTTATGACCTTGTTCAACGTTTTAAAATAATCGAACTTCTCGGTATTTTCTATATCAGAAATACAAAGTTGCAACTGCCGTTCACTATAGAATTTATAAGAACGGGCCCCTGGTTTTCTTCTGGACATCGCAACTCGTTCTGCAAAGAACCACAGGGTAGTTTTTAAATATGGTCCAAAAAAAGAACTGGACTAAAGTTGAAAACATAGTACCCACGAAATTTAAAAAAAAAGTCACTAAATCTAAAATAAGTATTTATTTGAGAAATAATAACATTTAATTTAGTTTATGTATAACTTACCAATCACCCGTAAAAAGCACGAACAAAACAATACACAATAACTATTTTTTTAAAATTAAAGTTCGCTGTGAACAAAAACGTGCATGAACTCGTTTAAATCGGTTGAGCTCACTGGTCGGATGCAAGTAGTGTCACAGTAGAAATATGGAACAGTACAGAAACTACGAACAAACGGTCGAAACGGCACACTCACACAGACGCGCACATCTACGAGGCCCCTAAGGGACCTTCGCGGTGCGCTCAGTGGCGGGTGCCGTGTTCATAGATAATACCTACACTATTATAATGGCTATAGATGGACCACTCAGGTTTTCGTTTTGCAAAAACTGTGTACCCAAGCACAGATTTTTAATACTAGTATTAAATCCTTATACCGAAGACTAATTGTAATTTATATTGTACTAGCTGACCCAGCAAACGTTGTTTTGCCATATAAAATGAAAACTATATTTAGGGGTTGAATGATGTTCTATATATAAAAAAGTCGCAGGTGAAATGTTCTTTCTGGCTTAGTGTTCTTTCTTTCGTCTCCTAAGGATCATAGCTTGATTTTAAATAATTATGGTTCTGGTATCCTGGTACTTTGTAAGTCTTCACTCACAATTCCAGCCGCAGAAATGCTTCGAAATGTTTATGGTCTACTGGTATATGTGAATCCTTACTTCTCAAATTTTCAGCCCCTGAAATACTCGACATTCTTTTTTCTGGTCAATCTTTAGCGCATGCAATTTTAGCCCCGGAAACTACCATTTTTAACAAATAAACGGCTAGACTGATCACGCCCCACGGAAACGGGATAAAATGTCCTATATAAATATATCCTATGCCTGCGCCATTTATTATTTCTGGCTCAGTGTTCTTTCTTTCGTCTCCTAAAGATCATAGCTTGATGTTAAATAATTATGGTTCCTGGTATCCTGGTACTTTGTAAGTCTTCACTCACAATTCCAGCCCCAGAAATGTTTCGACATGTTTATGGTTTGCTGGTACACGTAAATCCTTACTTACAAATGTTTGACAGGTACGAAACAAAGGAACATTTAGGGAAAATCATCTCTCATAATTATTTATTCGTCGAATTTTCATTGTTTTTAAGATGTATTCTGCTATTCGGGGCAGAGACAAATCCAACGAAACAAAAACCAAGAAAATTGGTCCAGCAGATCTCGAGTTATAAGTGTTGTAACAAACCCGACTTTGTTTTATATATATAGATTATAATTTATATAACATATGGAATAAATTAATCCTTATGAGTGTGAAAAAATAAATGACCATAATTTTACGACAACATTATATTCAAGTCTAGTCAAAGGAAATTTAGCCTTCGAAACATACTCGTACACATAGAAACGTACTTACTTCACAAAATAAGTAACAATAATTTTTCAACATACAGAAATCCTTCATCAAAATTTTAGGGCAGATATTAGGTATAATTGAAATGGAATAAAATGGCATAGAAATGATAAACAATATTCAGTTTTTTTTTTTTTTTACAATGGCATTATTTACATTTTGACCAAAGAAGAAAGTCGCATGGAATAACATGCACTAACGCATTTTCGCGTGACTATTTCTCCCAGTCAACTCCTACCGCAAGCCGTGTTAAAGAACTTCGTTCCAATAAAACACTTATTGCAAACATTAAAAGTGACAACCCTAACTCTCTACTGGAGCGTAGGTAATTATTTCAACAAATGGGCTTAGTTTCCATACTGTTCCATATTTTTACTGTGGTAGTGTCATCTATGCAAAATCGATCAAAACATGTTACGAATGATATCAACAGCTAAAAACGTCCATACCTTTACGCTAGATGTCGGTACATGTAGTTTTAAATGTGAAAAGGTGACGGAGTGAATTTGGACCATAGTTGTACCCTAGGGTAGTAACTATTTAGTAATCTGTCCCCTAGGATTATAGTTGTATGATTTTACGGTAGGGCATTGATGCTATCAATATCTGACGCGCTCGAGGATGCCCATGAAACAGTGTTTTTTACATAGGTATTTAAAAATCTATAGCCGCTTCCCCCACCGATGAATGATATATATCATATAACATTTTTTTCTTCTTATCATCTAAGCTTTGCAACCCAATAGGTCTCTACGACGCTCGAGTAAATCCCCATTTAGCATCGTGGGCTCCCCTACTACAAGTATCAGCCGTGAACAAAAGTACTGTATCATCCGCTTAGAAACTATTTTTCCACCAACAGAGGCCATTTAAGTATACAAGGAAGAGACTTACGCCCAATATACTGCCTTGCGGCTGCTTAGGAATTCATCAATTTTAACACACTGATAGCGATCTGTAAGATAATCTTCAAATATTTTTAGCTGATAGAGGTACTACTGCCCAACTTTTCCAGTTTAAAAATATACCCATAGTCTTTTTACCCGAGTCTATTTTGTAACCACGTAATCAACCAGCTCGTGGACTGCATCACTAGTTGACTTTCCTGCTCTGAAACCAAATTGGTTGTTGAAAGAAGATTGTTCGACTCCAGATATTTAACAAATCTCGTGTTGATAATGCGTTCCAAGAGCTTGGAGACCGCCGGAAGGATAGAAATGGGCCTATAGTTAGTGACACGGTCTCTCTATCGCCAGTTTTATGAATAGGGAGCACCACGGACTTATTCTACTTATCTATATACTTATAGCTTTTACTACTTCTAATTTTAGTATTTGTGGTAGGTACTTCTTCGATACTTTTTATTGCGTTTTCCAGTCTAGGTTCTTTGTTGGTGATTCTATATTTGGCTGAATGGAATGCCTATAACCGGCGATAGTAGTCTGTTGCAATGTTTAGAATTCTACTGCGTGTCGTGGTTAGTCGATTTTTGTCTCTTTAACTTTGGTACCTATCCATTCTTTTCCCTTTTCTCTGAGTTCCTTGAGAGCTTGCCTTTTCTCGTATTTACACGAATGCATTTGCTTAAGTGCGAAATATATTTAATACTTATTTTCCTTCTTCTTTTTTGCTATTAAATTCCTTCTTTTTTCTATTAATTTTAGAGTTTCCTGGCTTAGATGGGATTCTTTGTTCTTATCTGTTTTTTATTTTGCTTTCTACTCTGGCATATTTTTCGTTTAGTTTCTTGTTGGAAGTAACAATTTCCATCATCTCCTCTATAGAATCTTTTTGAACCTTATCATTGCTGAACATTTGTATGTGGTTAGTTTGAAATGCTTTCGGCCTAGGTTTTCTTGGAGACTGCTCAGAAAGACAACATCGGACCATACGATGGTTAGTTTTGAAGTTCAGGTGTTGTATTACACTTGTGTCACTGAACAGTCTTGCTTTGTTAGACTCACATCTATACTAATATTATAAAGCTGAAGAGTTTGTTTGTTTGTTTGAACGCGCTAATCTCAGGAACTACTGGTTCGAATTGGAAAATTCTTTTTGGGTTTAATATACCGTTTACCGAGGAAGGCTTTAGGCTATATATCTTCACGCTTAAGCCAATAGGAGCGGAGCAGCGATAAAGAATGTTTTAAAATCGGGGATTCCACGGGGACGAAGTCGCGGACAGCAGCTAGTTTACAATATTTACAATATTTGAAAATGAAATGCTTCTACATTATACAAAACTACGGTTTACAATAACCAAGCAAGTACAAGTAAAAAAAGGAAAATATTTATATCAAAATAATATTATAAAAAAAGGATAAATAAATGAGACAAAAAAGGGCGAGCATCTCCTTCAAATATAAAATCCTAACCAACTTGTTTAGGTATCCAAGAGGTTGAGGCTGTGGAGCAGCAGGACCGGCATAACTTATAATATGCTTGCCTGCATAATGTGCGTTTAATACAAGATTTAAATTTCGTTTCATTCAGTTCTAATATATGGGAAGGAATTTTATTGTAACATTTTAAACAATACCCCATGAAAGATGTAGCTACTTTAGCCAGTCTGAAACCTGGTTGAACTAATTGATCCCTATTTCTAGTAGCATAATTATGTCTGTCGCCTTGTTTACTAAAGAGATGCATGATGTTAATTTCCTTAAACAGTTCCCTTAGAGAATCGCGCCGGCGGAGATTGTAAATGTCTTTGATGGCTCTTTTCTGCAGAATAAAAATTTACTCGATGTCTGCAGCATACTAAGAAAGTAACTGAAATAGACTAGTCTCGCGGTATCAACAGCTGAAAATTGGCAGATTTTCCTAACAGCATATTTTATGCTGCTGAGCTTAGTCGTCCTGCAAGAGATGCTAAATTAGGACCCCATTGTAGCCTCGAGTCAAGCGTAATCCCCAGGAAAACTGTTATATCTAATAAAAAATTCTAGTTTTTTCCTGTTCAATACTATATTACAATCACTACTTTTGACATTTGATAAAGCAAATTTTATGCACTTCGTTTTCTTCCTATTTAAAACCAAATTATTAGCAGTGAACCAATTTTGGACCTGCAAAAGGGCGTTATTTACGACGTCAAGATTATTACTACATCTATAAACTAGGGGAGTACATTGATGATTAATTTTGGTTGTCACCCAAATGCGATTAACATAATTATTTGTGCCGACTTACAAACCCAACAAATGATTTTTCATACAAATGTATTCCCCACTCAAAGATGATTCTTTCCAAAATCATCTCTTTTTAACCGACTTCTAAAAAAGGAGGAGGTTCTCAATTCGGATGTTAGTATTTTTTTTCTTAACACACCTCTATGCATCAAGACTAATGCACTCTCTAAATTATATCAAAGTGACAAGACAGTTTAGGCTGTGCCTTATGTGCAAGTAGTTAGTCAGTAATTTGATTCTTAGTATTAGATAGAGGAACCACTTTTAATAAATTAACTATGCACACCACACACCATGACATTTTTCTGGCCTTAGACTTTAAGTTTCTTTGTGCCATAAATCTACATGAGATTATCATGGATTTACTCTAAGATACAACAGTAAAACTTAAAAGAATTGATGCTCAATACTGCAGAACAGACATTTAACTTTGGTTAAATTAAAAAATTGCTAAAATATATTTCATAATTCCATTTCATTTTGTTGAATATTACAATAATTATTATTAAGAACAGTATTTATCTTAGTTAATGAACTTTCTAGTTCTCTGTAATTAGGTATTAGTGCAAACATATACACAGGATATATACCATTAGGAAAGTTAGCTTGTTTACATTGCTTGATTCTCTTTAAGGAACACTTTTTAAATATTTTAATATATTGCTTGAATGTCCGTGTGACTGATGAATCAGTAGAATCCTTTTCTATTTTTCCAGATGAAGTAACATTTTCTTTAACAACAATGATGCCAGTTGGAGTCAAGGAATCCCTGAAATAAATATTAAATTGGATTATAAATAATATATAATTATATTATTAAAATATATTCTTTTATTATTAACTACCTGCAACGTATTAGATAAGCTTCTAAATCCTCATCTGTAAGGTATCCTAATACCCACTGATTCCAAATGATGTCATATTTTCTTGTAGGTATAAACTCTTGCAAGCCAACTCTGTGCAAAGTACCTAATTTTGAGCTCAGCTCTCCCACATATTCTTTAATGGAATTGATAAATTTTTCATCAGGTTCCACAACATCAACTAAATCAAAGTGAGGTAACAATAGCTGTTTTGTTATTCTACCAATGCCGGCACCGCAGTCTAATGCTGTATTAGTATTAGGAGGATTCTCAGAAGAAAACAAGGACTTTAGGAACAGTTCAGATCCTTCAATATCTGCATTTGAAATAAATCCAAAGCCGCCTAGTACTCCATCGACCGTAGGTGGAATGTCTGCCCAGTATTGTAAGGATTTTTTATAATTAATACTAAATACATCCTTGTTTTCGTTCATTCTGATAAAAAATTTAGGCTGACAAAAATCAAAGACACAGTCCACTACTATTGAGGGAATGATACGAAATGATATAACGGGCTAAGTTTTTAAATACGTAAAATGCTAACACCATTCTACTGACATTTGCTTTTGCTTGTTATATTATAACTTAGAGTATAGAAATAATGTCTTTGTATTATAATATCAAAATTCCAGAAATACACTACACCATCAGACAAATAATAACCAAAACGTCAGTAGGGATGGATGGCGATCTGAGATCGATTAATCGAAGAATCGATTTTTCAGGCCAAAAAGATCGATTTTTTAAATCGATTTGCAGTACTGATTCGATCCAGTGAATCGATGTTTCACCCTTGAAAATCGCCTTTCGATTTTTAAAATTCGAATTGGTAAAAACCATAAAATTATTTACAATTAGTTGAATGTGTCTAACATTACGGTGTTGCCGATTAAAGGCTTAATTACTCAAAAATTCGTGAGATGGCTGTATGTTTGTTTTTTTACAGTTTTTTTTTAATACATTTTGAAAATAAATGTCTTCTCTAATACCTGATTTGACTTTGATATGAATTAAATGAATTAAAAGAACTAATTTTACTGATAAGAGGTCATTTGTTATGTTGTCTTTCTTGTTTCTTATAAAATAGATTAATAATTACATTATAAAAGCCAACTTGAAAAAAAAATCGCTTTTATAGAAATCGATGTTTTAGACTTCGATTTTTTTTTGTGAATCGATACATCAGCTTACGATTTGGAACGATTTAAAAATCGATTCTTTTCGGAAAGAATCGCCATCCCTAATATTTGTCTTGTTTTTAATAAAATTGTTTCATACTTACATTGTGAAAGCTAATTTGTAAAAAGATCGATTTATCGGAAATCGATCTTTTAGACCTCGATTTTTTTGTGGATCGATTCTTCAGGTTAAGATTCGAATCGATCTAAAAATCGATCTTTTCCGGAAAGAATCGCCATCCCAAAACGTCAGCCAGACGTACGTAGGTACGTCAAAATTTAGATGTCACTTTCGGCCTTACATCAAAGACCTTACAATAATATGGACCAGAAATACCTACGAAATACGCGTGCATACCTACTATAAATCTGGCCCAAGAGATGGCGGCCATTGCTAGGGAAGCACATAAGTAATCAAACCCAAAAAGTATCGATATCGATACCAGAGTTACTAACATTTCTTATGGTACATTTAATTTTGTTACTATCAATACTATTAAACTTTGGATGATTAGATTACAAGGGGTGAGAAGCTACATTTTATGAGCGACTGACTGACTTCGAATTTTGTTTTTGCGAGTGACTTTAAGGACAACCGAGGTTTTTTGCGATTTCAGGTTCTGTTCTACATTTAAAGTTGTTCATAAAGATTACTCTGACCCTCAGTATCGCTATTTCAACTTTAAAGGTGTGCATGTGTAGAGTCGATGGAAAACTTAATATTTGTTACTTAGCAAAAAGGGGCCGCAACGGAGCGCTTTTGTAAGGGACCGCGCGGGCGATCGTTTTACGTAGGCTCGGCCTATAGAGTATAAATATTGTAGAAAGATACTAACACTGAGGTATTAAAAGGATTAAAACAACAAAGTAATATGAAAAATGTACCTTTATTCACTATAATATATCACCAGGTCAAAGTAAATGCCTAATGTTAGTGAGATATTTATTAGGCACTTTTGAAAGTCCCAACCATTACCAATTATTGTGAACTATCCATTGAAATCTGAGTTTAATTTTATAGAAACTAAAAGTGGCCTTCTAAATCACATTACGAACTAAATCATGTATAACAATTTTATTAACATATAACTACTTCTTAAATAACTTCTGGCAACTTGTGACCTATAATTACCGTTCATTCGTTCAAGTAGGAGAAGAAAAACCATAATTCTGACCGAAAAGACACATTTATTTAAATAAATGTAATGTAACTGTTATTATATCCGAAAACGTACCCCTTCGTTTGTTTCAGAAAAAAAAAACTTGACCATCGATATTATTCAATGTTAATTTATTAAAATAGTTTCTTAAGGATAGCTTTTCACAAGCCACTTTTGGCATAGTACTTCATTTTTAGGGAACCTGTGTAAATAAAAAACATGCAAATTTATTTCAGTTTGATGCAGTTAGTGGAACAAATCAGAGTGAACTAAATAACCACCACCTACTGCATGACGAATTGATATTGTCGTTTTAGTACTATCACTATTTTTATTTTTATTCTGTTAGTTTTATTTTCAAAATCGTCTCTTCAAGCCCTTCATTTTGATACCCTACTCAACAATATATAATACAAACTAAAAAAAAATAACTTTCTTATCGATAGCTTATTTAATAAAAGACATCACTATTTTGAATTGTCATTTCTATTGTAAACAAAACATGATATAAATTTAGCAAATAGAGGTAAATATCAGAAATAATTTGTATGTACATGTGGGAACTTTGATTCTATAAATAAAACAAGGATAGTTATACAAAAAAAATAGCAGTATGATAAAGTTTTTCTTAAAATACGGCTACTAACCTGTGCATGTTTAATTAGGCTCGATTGGGGTTTTTCCTTGCACCTCACTGAATTATTGCACACGTAGGCATATTCAATTTGCTCCACTAGACACTCACAGCACAATACAATTTAGTTTGGAGCGTTTTTATCCCTAAAAATCGTAATTTAAACCCAATGTTGTTGTTCACTTGACAGCTGACGTACTTCAAAACCACGGGCCCAAACAATGGCGGATGGCACGCGAGATACGTACATTGACGGATATGTGAAAATGTTGTCAGGAAGAGATAAAACAAATAGTGTGACGTCTCTTTCTTCAAATGTGAAAACTCATTGGTTAAAAAGAGACAAAGTGTAGTTTCTTATTTCTGTATCGATTTAATAGATATTTGTATAAGCAAATAAGATATAGAACATTACGGCATCTCTATATATTCTATACTCTAAGCCTTACATCATTACATGGATAGATAAGATAACACCACCAATTATTTTCTGGCTAAATCTAAATAAATCATTGAGATGGGAAAAATATGGAGACGCTGCGTTATTCTATACATACATTTGCTTATATAAATATGAGTGAAATATGATTCAGAACTTCAAATATCGTTATGTCTCATTCTTTCTAGTGAGATAATCCTATTTGATAAAAGAGACAACTATATTTAAGTTGTTGCTAATTATGGCAACATTTTGTCGTGATGTAGAGACAGTTGTAGGTAAGTGCCGTTGCAGCCATATTATGCGACAAATTCATGGTAGTTACGCTGTCAAATGGTTGTTTACTTCTAATATTATTGAGATTTGCGAGAAAACTACGAGGAATTTTACTTTTAAAACTGCATGTAAATGTTGGAAAACATAAATCCAACATGCCTGTGTGTTGTGTTGTGAAGTGTGGTGCAAGAAACAATCAAAATCAACCTCAATTGTCTTTGCACAGGTTAGTAGCCGGTTTTCATGCATTAATACACACAATAATACACATTCGCTGATAATATTGTAACGCAATCATGAATTTATGGCTAAAGTATTGATATTTAGGTTCATTTCCATATAACAGGCCTTTTTATTATATTTGTTTATTCATTCGTTTGTTTACATAATGAAATAGTGTTGTACCGTTGCCGACTTGCGGTAATACGAAACTAGTTCCTCCGCTGGAACGATATCGGTATATTCTGTGATGTTAACATAAATAATCCTGCGTCTTATTCGGTCCGAGTGACCTAGCTAGGTCCGGCCTGTGATTCACACTTCACACCAAAATCAAAATATTTTACGTAAATCTGAAGAAAACATTGAAAAAGCTAATTATCTCTAAAAGAGTAATCATGGAGTTTCTTGCCGGCACTTCTCCATAGGAAACAGCTAATTGGAACCGTGCACCTAGCTTATAATGTTTTATGTTTGTTTTAGTTACGTATTAGCATCTCTAACCAAAATGATTTAAAAATACTTTAATTTTTATAGGTTTCCTAAAAATGAAGGCTTACAGAAAAAATGGTTAGAGGCTAAGGGTCGTAGGGTGATGTTAAATAGCCTATAGCCATCCTGGCTACCAAAAGCAAAAATAATTTTAATGCCTTTTTTTTGCGCGGTACCCTAATTATTTATCTAAAATAAAAGTAGCCTCAGTTACTCCTTGTAACATATCTGCCTGTAAAAATCCCGTCAATATTTGATTTTTATTATGTACATAATATTAGGTTTGATCCAAACGTGATAAACTAGTGGAACTCGTATTTGGTATCGATACTCGTTGTAGTAACACCTTGATTGACTCAACCCTATCAATGGCAGCCATTTTATGCGACAATATGAGTTGTAGCTAAGTACCCTTTTTTTGTAGGTATTTCCAGTCCATACTTTTATAGGTCAATGGACCCATGCCGTGACCCAGTGTTGACTCTCTCTCATTTTTAGACAATCACATAGACAATCTTACTAAGAAATTGGAAAAATGAATCAATGCGTCTATCCGTGGTACGGTAGTAACCTGACCGGGTCGGAGTGCTAAAATTTTTACTGTTGGTCAGCTTAGTAAGTAATTTGATTAAAAGAAAGTAGTTATTATTATTATAAAGAAAATATGTAGGTAATTCGTTATTATTTTTTCCACAGTCCTCTTCAAACACACACTTCTTCACTTGGTGGAAAATATTTTTGTCTATGGTACAAGTACCTACAAATTGCAGTTAACTTATACTAATTCTCGTCTTTGAGTTTATGGTTCTTTTCCGTACGTCAAAAACGCGAGTCGAGACGTTTTCAAAATGGTTAGTGAAAATATTTATTATCCTTAAATTTGCGATCAATCTTACTAAATATGAAAGATTGTCGCGGTTTTAAACAAATTTGTCCAATTAGTTGGATATTTAATTTGATATATTTCGAGTCGAAATGCCGTATGTATGCCCTATAAACATATACGAAACCGGCCATACTTCAATGTTTTATTGTTTCAGAGCTACATGTGTATTTTTATGAATTAGTTTCTTTCTATCTAATAACTGTGAGTTAAGTGGTGTGTAATCGCCTATTTGTTCTTGAGTGTTATTGTTTTATTTCAGGGTAAGGTTAAGTGTTCAGAATTGCGCACTAAAGACAAGAAGGAGCTGTTCAAGCAGCTCGAAGAGTTGAAAACAGAATTGACTAATCTTCGTGTTGCTAAAGTGACAGGAGGAGTTGCATCCAAACTTTCCAAAATGTAAGTTTTTATAAATTTGTCCTCGTGAAACTATTAGACCGATTTTTGACATCTTCGCTATGTGACCAATTTCCTAAATTTTATACTTACCAATCGTTCAGAATACAGGCAGGTTCACCCTTGGTGATTAATTCATCCTGAACAATTTGACTATCAGGAAAGTACTTCTAAAATTCGGTTTAATTAATGATTTGCCTCTTCCGATCTTTTAACCTTCCAAGATTTTCTATATTGGATTGGCTTTACTATTTTATAATGATTTTGAAATACGGCATCTAATTCTCTCTACCTAATTTATTGTAGGTTTGGTTTACCTTATCAACTTCAGCTATAATGAATTTATGAAACCTGCTTAATTATTCCCAGCCATTTGTTAACTAATTAATATGGTCTTTAGTTAATTATTTAGTTTTGTTTTGCCATCATGGGTTTTTTTTTGTTTCAATATAATAACATATACATATACAAATTTCTTGAATGTGCCCTAAACTATTCTAAGAATTGATGACAGTGTTTCACTAAATTACTCAAAAACTCTCAAAATTGCTTTGGGCTTAGTTTCCTTCACCTCTACCTTGTGGATAAAGGAAATTTAAATTCTTCTTTTCCGGACAATGCTATCTATTTACAACTAGCTAATACCCGGGACTTTGTTCACGTGGAGTTCCCTACAACCAATTTTTCACCCTTTTAGGTGACGAATTTTCAAAAATCCTTTCTTAGCGTAGGCCTACTTCATAATATCTACCTGCATGCCAAATTTCAGCCCAAACCGTTCAGTGGTTTGGGCTGTGCGTTGATAGATCACTATGGTAGTCAGTCAGTCCCTTTTGAGTTTTATATATTTAGATGTGTTTGAATTGTTATAATTTTTGTTTGGAAAAAGAAGCCAAAATACCTACATTCATAGATACTAACTAAAGCATTCCATTTAAAATATTTTTTGTTATTATTTTTGTGCATTTGTTAGTCTTCAGGGATCATTCTCTTTGCTCAATAGATAGATGACGCCGCAAGTATCAGTATCCCGTAATAAAAACGAATTTCTTCTTGAACATACTAATTTATTTATTTTTAACAAAAACTAATTTGTATTCATAGGTATGCAATTTTTTTATGTACTCAGCACTGTTTTTCATACTAAACTTATAAATCAATCAAAACTTAAAAAAAAAATATTAACTTTTGATTTTGTAGGTGGATTTTGATGAAATAAACACTTAAGTATGATTATTAATTCCAGTCAGTAAAATGTAAGTGCAACTGTCACTGATACAAAAAATGGTGACCCGCTACAATAGTGATAATCGGTAATCAAAGCATTTTTTTTTTATTGCAAATATTTAATATATACGTTATTAAATAATCCGATTTTAGAAATATGGACTTTACCAGCATATTAAAATTTCTCACTACAACATTATTACAAAAGCTGGGAAAAGAATATATAAAGA
The DNA here is from genome assembly GCA_905332915.2 of Hecatera dysodea. Taxonomy (NCBI): domain Eukaryota; kingdom Metazoa; phylum Arthropoda; class Insecta; order Lepidoptera; family Noctuidae; genus Hecatera; species Hecatera dysodea. The sequence continues at coordinate 11,030,038 of HG995292.1, forward strand.
GATTCAGAGGAATTAACACTAGAAAGTCGGGAAAATACAAGTAATTTTATACATTTTTATTCATTACGGTTCAGAATCAGAGTCGAAATCAATAGCAATATTGATTTCGACTCCGATTCTGAATCAGTATATTCAGAATCGGAATCAGTTACATTTGTAACAATTGAATCCACATATTATTATTCATCTATGATGTGGTCGAGTTGACGCATTTTGTCTTCGACTTTTATGGCATGGTTGATGCACTGTCTCCAATTTTCAGGCGTCACTTCCTTCAGGCTTTCTTCAAATAATTTTTTTACGTTTTTTATTTTAAAACTTTTATTGTTCCTGGCGACGTTACCCTTAACTTGAGCCCAAACCAACTCTATTGGGTTGAGTTGTGATAGGGGGCAGACGCAGGATTGTGAAACCGTATGCAGCGGCCAACTCTTCCACAGCATAGCATTCGTAATTAGATTTTTGTAATTTTACTATTACTATTAATTGCGCCTTTAGCATTGTAGTTTGATATTGAATTCGTTTTTCATCCAACTACTGAATAATATCATCCTTTCGCCAGTTTGAAGTGGGGATATGCTCGACTTTTCTTGAATGGTAGATACGGTGCGTTATCTAATACCAGCACCGCATTTTGGAGGGAGACATCCCTTCATCCATCCATCTCCATCCTTAGAGGTGGACGGTTGGGGATCCATCTCAAACACCAACGTAACAAAAATGGGAACTATATTTTCTATCACCAAAATTTATATTTGTCATCAAGTTGTATCACCTAATAAATAGATCTATCGCCACGAAATATTTTCGTTCTCAGATAAACAAAATTTGTTCCCAGGTATGAATTATCAAATTAATGTTAATATATGTGTAAAATAAGAGATCGATAACCAATAAAATTATATTGCATTACATGAATATAAACTTCGTTCTTATAATAACAGTTTTGTTACTTAAATAATAGCTCTGTGCTCAGAATAGTAGATCTGTCACCAAATAAATCGATTATCGATCCCTGACTGCGACTCCTTTTTATTTGATATTTTGTCACCAATACAGTAGTAACATTTTATTTCGTTCAGATATTAAATTAATAGTATTCGTTACCAATTTAATACATCAATTTATAATTTTAATGAAAAAATGATCAAAGGGGCGGAGACAAATTGGCGCGCTTTAAAAATTGACCAATCCGGCCTCAACGATGGGTTGTAGGTAACTAGGTTCGATCACACTTATATAAATATTGATTATTTTAACTTTAATTAAGTGTTTTATCTATTATTCTGCTAGCCATAAGCCAGCTATTTTAAACCAGCGCTGATTGTTCAGTGGTAATTATTTTAAACAATAAATATTGATTATTTTGACTTTAATTGTTTTATTTACTACTCTGCTAAAAATTTTATTTAAATATAATTTATACTACCAGTGGAAATTTAAAACCTTGGGAGTCTAGTTAAGTAGCAGAATCTTTTGGTTGAAACGATGATGACAACCCTAATTTTTTATTTGAACTTAATGCAATTTTCTAGTAACATAATATGATTTATTGGTGATCTCTTTAAATTAGTTTGCTTAAATACTTATTAGGACACACCTATTATAATACATACAAAAACATTTATTTGGTACTAGACCTTATATCTCAGGATTTCAGGTGATTTATTGTGGAACTGATTTTGCATTGTTTGGTGACTACATTTTGGTGACAGATCTACTATTTGGAGGACAAACCCTATTATTTAAGAACCACAAAACTAATTAAATTGGCGATAGCTTAAATGATACCCAACAAAAATCAACAAAAAAATAACGAGTTAACAAGTAAGAAATAAACGAGAAATTGCAGAGGACACTTAAACACTTCTGACACCGTCGGAATTCGGGAGCAGAATGAAAAACAAAATGGCGTTCATAGCGTGACAAGTGATGATCCAATAACCAAAAACAAATAATATAACAGTGTTTTATGTTATATGTATTTCTTCTATCTTCTACAGTGTATATCTTCTGTACTACCGTAAATTACATATTTTTATTTATATAAACGCAATTTGATCATAATCAGCCTTTTAATGTTCCCACTGCTGGGACACAGGCCTCCTCTCTAGGAGAGGGAATGGGCCGTAAACCATCACGCGGGCCCAGTGCGGGTTGGTGAATGTCACATGTTTTCGAATTTTTGGTTCTAGGACATGCCGGTTTCCTCATGATGTTTTCCTTCACCGTTTTGAGAGCAGTGGCTGGGTTTGAAACCGCGACTTACACTTCGTAAGTCGGGGCCGTTACCACTCTGCCACCACTGCGCTCTTTGATATTCAACGCAATTTGATATTGAATAACAAAAAATGTAATCTCGACTAACTTTTAATTGTAAAAACTCGATTTTACCACATCACTATTTATTTGGGACTAAAAACCTGCAACACTGGAAATGTCATTTCCTGACTGGAATTAAAAATCATACTATAGATAAAACTCGGGATAACACTCATTGTGTTGTAAGAATCTAGCTTTCGATCCAATGCGCGGTAAATTACGAGACGTAAATTCCAAAAAATCCATTTTCGTTGGAATTCATCGAGTCTTCGCACAAGACGGTTCGTGATCACTCTTGAAAAACAGCTTGTAGACGTGGCTTAGAGGGGATATGGGTCGATAGTTCTTCAACAGGGTCTTGTCTCCCTTTTTGAAGAACAAGACGACCACACTTCTACTGTTCCCCTCTGGAGTTCTCCCATTAACCAGGACAGCGTTAAACAGCATTAATTTCCATTGGTGTTTTGTACAATTTAGCATTTTCAATATTATAGCGCTTTGCTAATGACTCAATGTAAAATTCCTGACTCAAAGTTAAAATATTGTCTTGTTCATATTTATACTCAATGTCTATACCAATATATTTCCTCACTCTACCTAAATCTTTCATTTTAAACTTATCGGACAGCTTGTTTTTAATATTGTCAATGACATTTTGGTCTCTGCAGCAAATCAACAAATCATCAACAAATAATAAAATGTAAACAGTTAAATCTTTTTGAAATATAAACAGTAATCATATTGGCATCTTTTAAACTCTATTTCAGTTAAATAATTGTTGAAACATTCATACCATGCACGTGGGCTCTCTTTTAGGCCATACAAAGATTTATTTAACTTATAAACTTTTTGAGAGCCATCTTCATAACCTATATATAAACTTCAGACACAACTTTGCCATTTAGAAATGCAGTCTCTACATCCATCTGATGGATTTCCATAGAATTTTGACAACAATATGACAGTAAAAGCTTTAAGGTTGGCATTTTTGCTACAGGAGAATAAGTATCATCTACAGAGTCAATTTGTTGAAATCCCCTAACTACTAATCTAGCTTTGTACTCACTTTCACTCTTCTTTTTATATACCCATTTCACATCAATCACCTTTTTGTCCTTGGTTGGCTTGTCAACGAGTGTCCATGTTTTATTTTTTACCAGGCTGATCATCTCACGATCCATGGCTGTCTTCCATTCTTTTGCATCATCGCAGTTCATCGCCTCCTGAAAGTTTTCTGGGTTCATAGCATCGCAGTAGTTTACACTGATACAATAATAGCCAAACTCTTCATCAAATCGCCTTGGAGGTTTAACTTGTCTTTTTGAATTCCTTGTAACCATGTCTTCATCAATTTCTATATCATTGTTACTGTTCTGCTTACCACACATTCTGGAATATCATTTTCAATTTCTATTTTCTTTTCCAAATTTTCTTCTCTGTCATCTTGAAAACCACACAATGTCACATCTTCTTCTACAATATCACAATGTCTAGCTATTATTACTTTGTTGTTGATTAATACTCTATATCCAATGTCTGTATATCCAAGTAAAATTCCAGTTTCTGCTTTCTTGGCCCATTTAGATTTCCTTCTATCTTCTGGTATTCGCACAAAGACTCTACTGCCATACATTTTCAGATACCTCATTGTAGGCTTCCTTTTGAAAAATATTTCATATGGGCTTTTTCTTTCAATAGTATTAGTCAAGATTCTATTTTTGAGATAAGCAGCTGTTTTAATTATTTCCGGCCAATATTTTCTTTCAACTTTTGCTTCTGATAAGAGACATCTTGCCATATCCATTAAAGACCTGTTATACCTCTCTGCAGTTCCATTCAATTCATGAACATATGCTGGACATGGTTTTATTATGATTCCTTTCTCTCTTACAAACTGATGAACTCTTGAATTTATATATTCAGTGCCATTGTCACAACGAATTTCTTTTATCGTCTTGTCAGTGAGATTCTGTACTTCATTAACATATTGCACTAAGCAATCATATACTTCATCTTTTGTCCGGATACAATAGACTTTAACCAGTTTGCTGTAGTCGTCTATAAAACTTAAAAAGTATTTTTCGCCATGGTCTCCTACTGTTCGATGAGGACCATTTAAATCTGTGTGCACTATTTGTAGTATATCATCTGCCTTTCTTCTGTTGTTTTGAAAAGGTAGGTTATGCATTTTATTTTCTATGCATGTTGCACATTTAAAATATTCCAATTCAATCTCTTTAGGCAATCCTTCTAGTGTTTCATTCCTGCACATCATTTCTAAATTATTGAAGTTTACATGTCCCAACGTACGGTGTAATTTCTCTTTCGCAGTCATTTTACTTTTACTTAAATTTGCTTCCAGGTCATTTTCATTTACATAACTTCTCATTTTATATAATCTTTCCTCTTTAACTGCAACCGCTATCACTTTTCTATATGGGTTATATATTTTTGCCAATCTCCCCCTTGACACAATTGAGTTTTTGTCTGTTATTCTTGAGTAACTTAATAAGTTCGCTTTCATTTCTTTAACATAGAATATATTTGTCAACATCACTTCTGTTTTTTCTCCATAAACTAAAAAATATGCCTTTATATTTCCAACCTTCGTAGCTTCTAGTATTCTTCCATCACCAATTTTTACTTTCACAGGTTGCTTTAATGTCTCACAAGATTCAAAGTATTTATCGGTGTTAATGATATGGTCTGTACAGCCGCTGTCAAGTAACCATTCTATTTCTCCTTTTTTTGTCTTGTCCTCTTCATTTGTTGTAGTATTATTTACAATAGTCGTGTGAAAACTATTTCCATATTGCTCATGATGATCATTCCTGGATCGTTCATTATTATAATTACCTCGTCCATTATAGTATCTTGAATTATATGTACCTCGTCCTCTATGGACAGGATAGCCGCGACCTCTATTCACAGAATATCCACGACCTCTATTCATATAATATCCACGACCTCGTCCTCTTTGTGTATGTTCAGTACGGGTGCGACAGTCTTTTTGAAAATGACCCGGTTTACCACAATTATAACAATTTGGGTGTGATGCTGTCTTAGTTTCCGCTCGAAAAGCATTAGACCTGTCATGTAATGTCTCATTTGAATCTTCTTCCGCCTTTTTTAATTTAATTTTGCTTTTCAAATAATCTACTGTTCTGTCCTTTTCTGGGAGAACGTCAATTAAGTCCCCGATATGACTATAATTCTGGGGCAATGATTTGAGCATATAATTGAGTTTTTCTTGCTCTGTTATAACCGCCCCGGCTTGTTTTAATTCGTTCACACACTTTTCGAAATGACACTTCTGAGTAATTTTTCAATTTGACATTTTCTAGATTATGTCGGCATACAATTTGCAAAGCGGTCGACTTTTTTAAATACATTTCATCAAACTTTTGAATGATTTCGTATGCCGTCTCTAATTCACTTATGTATTCCAATTGTCTGTTCGTTATTGCGCTGTAAATATAGTTGGTAGCTTGAATATCACGATCGTCCCAGGTAGCATCGTCGGCACGTGTTTTAGCTCGCATTATCACATCTTTACACTTTTTGAATTGTAAGAACTTGAGAATTCGTATTTTCCAATTGCTGTAGTCTGAACCATCGAAAATCGGAATATTTATATCACTGTTTTTCGCCGCCATTTCCACGTGTTTGTTTTCGTACAAAATTTATTGTTTTCACTTTTCTCCTTTTTAACCACGCTCTGCTACCATCTTAATATGAAGAATAACACCCGTTGTATTATATATTAGTTTTATTTTGGAAAAATATTGTTACAATGCATAAATAGTGCTTGACACCAAACAAAAGACTAATAGTAGGTACCAGAGAGAATCTATCATGCCAATATAAATGTAGTACAACCTATAACCAACACCGAGCTTCCAATGGAGCTACCAACTAAGCGTAATCGCAGAAAACCAGATTGGTATAGAGCTAATTATGTGTGTGGCGGTCAAAACAGTGACATAAGTGCTGGTGAAATAACAATTGATGAAGCGTTGAATGGACCAGAAAGTGAGCAGTGGAAATTAGCGATGCAAAGTGAATTTAAATCATTCCAAGAAAACGATGCCTGGGAATTAGTAGATATTCCAACAAATGCCACAATTGTACAATGTAAGTGGGTTTTTAAACGCAAATTAGATGGTGAAAATAAAGTTAGGTATAGAGCCAGATTGGTTGCTAAGGGCTTCACCCAAAAGTCAGGCATTGATTTTGATGAATGTTTTTCACCTGTTGTCAGACACTCAACTTTAAGATTGCTATTCGCATTAGCAGTTCAGCTTCATTTAGATATATGTCACTTAGATGTCTGTACTGCATTTTTAAATGGTTACTTAAATGAAAAAGTTTATATGATGAAACCAGTAGGTTTTCAGGATAATAATGATAGTGTAAACAAGGTTTTGAGATTGAAGCGTGCTGTTTATGGCCTGAAACAATCAAGCAGGGCATGGTATCAAAGAGTCGATGAGTTGTTACAATCCTTGGGTTACAAAAAATCTAAACTTGAACCATGTTTGTTTACAAAAATAGATGGCAATGTAAAGATAATCATAGCATTATATGTTGATGATTTCTTTGTATTTTCAAATAGTGAACAGGAAACTAGTTTGTTAAAGGAAAGTTTGTCATCTAAGTTTAAAATTAAAGATTTAGGATGTGTACAAAATTGTTTGGGAATGAGAGTAGTTGTAGACAAAAAGATTGGTACTATAACTTTAGACCAAGAAAAGTATATTGAAGAGTTATTGTTAAAATTCAATATTTCAGATAGTAAGTTTGCAGAGACTCCAATAGAACCTAAACTGAATTTGACTAAAAGTGAGAATTGTGATAAAAAGTTACCTTATCAGCAATTAATTGGTTCACTTATGTATATAGCTGTACTCACACGTCCCGATATTGTTTTTTCTGTTAACTTCTTAAGCCAGTTTAATAACTGTTATAATGAGGAACATTGGGCCTATGCTAAAAGAGTGCTAAAGTACTTAAAGAAAACTAAAACATTCTGTTTAAAATATTCAGCTAATGGTAATAATAAATTGGAAGGTTTTGTAGATGCGGACTGGGCAAGCAATACCATTGATAGAAGATCCTATACTGGATATTTTTTTAGACTGTCAAATGGTGCAATATCTTGGGAAACCAAGAAGCAGGTTACTGTAGCTTTGTCTAGTACCGAAGCAGAGTACATGGGCATATCAGAAAGTTGCAAAGAAGCAGTGTATTTGCAAAATTTGTTACTTGAACTGACTAGTGAATCTTATCCTATACCAATATATAATGACAACCAGTCAGCCCATAAGTTGTCTGCTAATCCCATTCATCATAAAAGATCCAAACATATAGATGTGCGGTATCATTTTTGTAGGGAGAAAGTTGCTGATGAAATTGTAAAACTTAAATACTTATCTACCTCAGAGATGCCTGCAGATCTTCTGACTAAGGGTTTATGTAAAATTAAACATTACAGTTTTTTAGAAATGTTTGGTTTATTTGATAAAAAATAGTATAGATTTTGGTTTGTTACAAAGTATTATTATATAGATATATGCTGATATTTGATGAGTATAGTATGGTAATTGTTTACACCTAAAATTTTGTTAAGTGGGGGTGTTAAGTTTGTAACAAAATGTAACCAGTAGCGCCATCTATGATAGTTATGTCTGTACTATGTAATTTGAAATTTGAATAAAAGAAACAGTTGTTGTCAAGCTATCACCGTGTATCATTATACAAACAATAAAAAAAAAAACACAAACATCCGAATTGAGAACATCCTCCTTTTTTAGAAGTCGGTTAAAAATACGTTTATAAAATTAGATTATATAAATCAAATTAGACCTATAAATGATCTCAAATTAGACTCATAATGAAACACAGTTAATAGGGGTGTTTCCTGAGTAAAAAATATATGATTATATTTAGTCCGTCAGTTAGATTATAGAAAAATATTGGACACGTATTTTTTCCTTTATCAAATCTATAAAAACTGACGAAGATACAAAGCATCAAAGATCAGGAGTGGGGGCTTGTGACGTTACGGCTCGTTAAAAATTGTAGCGAGTAGTGACGTCACACGAGTTTTCAACGCTCTGTATCGGCTTCATTTTTTGTTTACGTGAAAAAAGAAAAAATACGTGTCCAATATTTTTTGGAAATCTATCTGACGGACTAATTAGATTTTTTTTAGTCAACTACCCTATTGTCTATTATTCTACATTCACCGGCTTTTAAACAAACTAACGAATTAAAGAATAACTATAATTATTATAAATGAAGCATAAAAAAGAATACACTTACCGCTAGGTATATTAAGTTTCCTAGCAATCGCTTTAATACCAACATTCTCCTCATGCAAATAGATTATGTTGTATTTTAAATAATCACTCAACTGAGACATGATGATTAAACTATCAAAACTGATAACAATTAATAAAAAGGAAAAAAGCGTGGATTTTCGCAATTCACTGCTATTTGTGCATAGAATATCTTGTTCAATTTATTCTTCTACCCCATATTCCTTATGTCATATCTATAGCAGTTTTTGTTGAATACGCATATTGGATTTTCGCCAATTCACTGCTATTTGTGCATAGAATATCTTGTTCAATTTATTCTTCTACCCCATATTCCTTATGTCATATCTATAGCAGTTTTTGTTGAATACGCATATTGACGTCTAACTACCCACTTATTAAAAAAGGTGAAAAGTTATAAATAAATGACCTAACATCAACTTCTTAAAGCTCAAGTTTGCGTATCAAAATTATTTATTGTTTCTGTTCATCGAGTAGTGTTAGTCTGATAAACTCATACATATTGAATAACGTTTAATGTTATGAGCATAGGGTGTAAAATCGAGTAATTTTTAGGGGGGTCAGTTAATTGCTATCACCGACTGTACGTGCGAGTGCTTGTGCATGTTGAAAGTTTTCGTATGGCGATAATAGGGAACGTGCACGGCGTAGACTATGCCATCTAGTGTTGTAAATCTGAAACTTTTACGTTGTAAATATTTGACCTGTGCTGCCACCTATACTTCTTGCACCATCCGTTTAGGGGACCGTGCACGAAGTAGACAGTGCCATCTAGCGTTGCAAATTTGAAACTTATAGGTAAATATACTTGACATTGACGCGTCTGTGCTGCCACCTATAGTTTCTGCACGTTCCCTATAGATAGCGCTCTATTTTCCGATCAACTGACATTAGCCGACGCCGCGACGCGAGTGCGAGTGGGCTGTCTATACCCGATATATTACTTAACTCTTTGACCAACACTAACACCGTTCGCGACGTTCGCCACTCGCGGCTGTCGTCCAATCATAGCGTGGCAACCGCGCTCGAATGCCGCGTTGTATTTGGACACACCTAACTCTGAAAATAGTCGTTCTTAATAAGTTCAGTATCCAATCTATTGTAAATGAAATACTTATTTGTTCCTAACTCAAATAAATAAGAGCATTTTCCTAAAATAGTGTTTTCCCACATCTGTCACGACACATTTTATCTTTGCTACGTGTATCTTTTTTGTTTCATTTGATTTTCATATTTATTTAACTTTGTTTTAGACGAGTCGTGAGGAAAGCGATCGCACGAGTATACATCGTGTACCATCAGAAAATGAAAGTCAACCTCCGTAACCATTACAAAAACAAGAAGTACAAGCCCCTAGACTTGAGAACCAAGAAGACACGTGCAATGCGTAAGGCTCTTAGCAAGCACGAATCTAAAATCAAAACCAGGAAGGAGATTAGAAAGAAGTCTCTTTTCCCTCCTCGTGTTTATGCTGTTAAGGCTTAAAATAAATATCTAAACTAAATTTTGCTTTTAATTATACTTCTTCCATCTGAAAATGTTTTATCCCCACACTAAATTTTCACTCTGAATCTTAGAAATGGCATGCCAAGTGTGGCAAGTATCTCCAAGCTCGTTAGGTGAGTTGTAGACTATATGCACGAGAACTCTTAGCCGAGTGCTAGAAAAACAAACAACTAGCGAGTACTTGGCCAACAGTGTGGACCAAAGTGTGTGCAGGACATCATCACATTGTTCAAGAGCACCGACCCGGACGACGTACCCGCTTTTGTGACGAAGGAGCTACATAAGTTGCCCCCAGTCACGTTTGATGACGTCGACGTCACCAGGCTGCTAAAGGTGATCACAAAAATCAAGCAAGTCTGGCCGAGGTCAGGCCTCCGTCACTCCATGTACTTGCGCGCTATAATTACCTACCACCCGGCCGAGCGGTCTCGGGCCGTTTGCGGACCAAACTCAGTGCGGTTTTCGCAAGTGAAGCGCACGCACGTTTTCAATTTTAATTGTTCCATTCGTTTGTACGGGTAACTACGATGCCGTCTAGTGCCTGATGTGCAGTAGATGGGTGCAAATCAATTAAAAGAAGATATAAACACCTAATATTTTTCCATTTACCTGTCAATAAAGACAGGTAAGTGATAAAATATTACTAATTTTGTCGTTTCAAATATATTTTTAATAGGTATACCTACTAAGCATTTAGGTTGCCTTTCAGACACAGATTTACACATTTTTGTTACATAGAAACGTCATACTTACTTTAAACACTACCTATTTTAACAACGTTTTAAAAGTTATTTTTATTAGAATAAAAAGGGTAATTTCCCATGATATTGTCAAAGAATTCTTTAGCTTTCCCCATGTTATAGTTAATAATAAATTTATAAAAATGTTAATAATCATTCAATGTATTTATAAGTAGGTGTTTTTTATTCATAATTAAACATTTTTGAGGACTATTATGAATTCTTCATATCTGTGTCTGTCCGTCTGTCTTATTTAGGTACCGATCTCCTTCCTAAGACCTGTCCTATTTTATTATTTTTCAGGCGTAAAACATGGGTTGAAATGATTGTCAGGCCCGATTTAGCAAGGCCAGACACCAAAGCAAGAAGTCATTATGTGTGTTGTCTTCATTTTGATAAGTCGGTGATTATTCATAATCACAATTACGACCTCACGCTTTGCCTACAATACTGCTGCCATCTCCACCAACTACTTCAAGTGCCAGTACTGAATCAGAATCTAAGGAAATATCGACACCTCTATAATTATGCTTTAGATGTATTGCACAGTTAGCATCAATTTATATAAAAAAATATTTTATAGACGATACAATTTTAAACTACTAGTCAGAACATATTCACAGTTCTCACTTAAATAGACACAAATAGTCATGTTAATTTAATTTCATCGAAGAGGCAGCCCTTCGATTTTTGTGGGATTGCGCGGCGCGAACCAATCACAACTGTACGCTTGAGTATTTAGGCACATTTTTGCATGCAGCGGTTGCTGACGCGACGGAGTAGGCTATTATAGCAGTAGGTATTGGAAATTTTCTACTGAGTGAAGTATCTGTTACGTAGTAACTATTTAGTAATCTGTGCCGAGGTACAGTCCAAGTTGTGTGCGTTACTGCAGCGGAATGATGTCGCTTTTCGGGATTTCAGCTTGACAAATAATTAGTACCCCATCTCGTGTAAATGTGCCCGAAATTTAGAATTTGTGCGTCCAGCCGATCCAAAGATATTCACGAAAAACAGATTCCGCTGGAGTAACGTTACCCCAGCGGCATGTTTTTTAACCGATGGTCGTAGCTGAGTACAAACTACCTGCTTAGATAGATCACATTTGTGCCTAATTGTGCCCAAAAAATGAAATTTGTGCGTCTTGAGGTTTCAGAGTTATTCAAGATGCCGCTGGGGTAACGTTTAGCAAATTGCTGTACCTCTCAAACGGCATGACTATAGTTGCAAAACTTCTGAAAAATTCGGAATAATTCCGGAATACTTCTGGGAAAGTTTCTTTAAATCAGAATTATTCAAAATGATTTTAATTAAGATGTTTATTTTATTTGCGGAAAAATCGTATTTTGCATCGATCGTCGATCGCCGCCGACGCTGCCCTTCTATGCGCCGGCCGCAGGCGTCGCGCCGCGGCGCGCGCGCCCGACTGCCACTGCCACCGGCCACGCACGAGTCGTGCGTGCAGGCGATGGCGGTGCGGGGTGCAGTAAGAGGGGAGATGCTCCCCGGAGAAGTTTTCCCTCACCCCGCGAGAAAGATTCGTACCCCGCAATCGAATGTTTCCGCCGAATGTTTCCACCGAATGTTTCCGCCGAATATTTCGCCCGAATAATTCAATAGAAATAATAAACGTGTTTGTTTGTGGTGTGGTGGGTGAGTTAGTTATTGTCAGTGGCACATACGTAAGTTTTTACTTACGTATGTGCTACTGAACAATAATTATCTCTATAAATGTTTATTTCGTTATAAATGGGATTGATTAAGTATAATGTTGATATTTTTATAGGTAGATATGTTTGCCTGCGATTAACAGGATTTTTATTCTTTTGTTTTTAAGTAGGTACCTACTTATTTCGAAATCGAATGCTATTTTTATAAATTTTTCAGTTGTGGAATAAAAACCCAGGCCTAGCATAAATGCATAAATGATTTGTTTTTTGAAAAAGGGTTAGGTACCTGGGTCGTTCTTCTTTTTTATCGACAATGAATTGCTGTTTCTCAGTTTTTCGAGTTTTTCAAGTGACAATATTTTGATTTCAGTATTAGATTTTTTTTTCAGGTGAATTTAATTTTCATTTGGATTATTTTAATCTTTGTTTTCATGCCCATAATGTTGTTTATTTTATGGTGATTGTCGAGAAAACAAAGTGACAGAGTGGTCCTTTTTGAGTAGGACATAATTATGAATTACTACTCTGTCACGGTATTTAATGAAAATTAACACACGCAAATAAAATATTGGCTAGAGAAAGGTAAAGATTACTTAGTATTAAAATGTATAAAGCGATGAGGATGTAAATTCAAACAATAAAAACATAATAATTCATACTCCAATACAACACAAAGTGAGATGAGAGACCGACCATTGTCGGTAAAAAAGAAGAACGACCCACCTATGTTTTTGGTTAAACTAAAGATAATATAATTTACAACTTCCAAGTGCCAAATAGGTAGTAAGGTCGATTTTCCTGTTTTTTTTTTACAGTTGAAATATTCCCAAAGTTTCGGAATGTTTCGGAATACTTCCGAAGTATTCGACGGGAATGATTCGGAATTTTTCCCGCCACCATCTATAGGCATGACATATAACCACGATTTTTTTTACTACGGTGGGTCTCTTAATTTGTGCTTATGCTGTGATACTTTATTTCTTCTAAAATCGACACCATTAGAAATAAGAAATTATTTTCAAATACCCTAAAATCGATCCTGGCGCTTCAATGAGAAACTCTAGAAACTTACCAATTATGGTGGCTTGTACCTTTTATGACCTCAAAGCATCATGCGAAATTAGATGTTTCTATTCCAACTCCTCATGGAGATATTCCATTTTAATTAAAATCTGGCTTGGCTAAAATGTAACACTCCAATACATGAGTTATTATTGAGTGACGGTAATTATGATTCGACAAATAATTAGAACCTTTATTCAATTGCTTATCCTTAAAGTTTCCGCTGAAAAATCCTTGTAACTACAAAGATATAAGCAGAAAATCATAGGAAAAGAAATTTCACGATTAACCGAACAAATTAGAATGGCTGTATAAAAGCGGCCGTGCAATACATGGAGCCAACCTTCTTAAACTTGTAAAAAATTTGGTTTTTAGAAACAGTCTTGCACAAAAGTGTTACATACCTACAATTATTTATTGGTTTGTTAAACACGTACGTACATACGCACAGTATGTAAGCCATATTATATTGAGGACTAGCAAGTCTATAACTTTATTTATTATATTATAAACACACCTACAGCAATTCAATAAAGACTTTACTACCTTTGCATATTTGTCAGTAAATGGTATTTTAATTGCTAGAAAAGATAATCACGACATAACAATAAAATAAAAATAGTTATTCAACACAATAGGGATGTTTCCTGAGTAAAAATTATATGATTATGTTTAGTCCGTCAGTTAGATTATAGAAAAATATTGGACACGTATTTTTTCCTTTATCAAATCTATAAAAACTGACGGAAGATAAAAAGCATCAAAGATCAGGAGTGGGATCGTGTGACGTCACGGCTCGCTAAAAATTGTAGCGAGTAGTGACGTCACACGAGTTTTCAACGCACTGTATCGTCTTCATTTTTTGTTTATGTGAAAAAAGAAAAAATACGTGTCCAATATTTTTTGGAAATCTATCAGACGGACTAATCAGATTTTTTTAGTCAACTAGCCTATTGCTCCTAAATTGATCCTTATTACATGCATCGTTCATAAGGCCATAAACCGAACTATAACACACGTGCACAATAATATTACACACTACTGCATACTAGAATTATCTCTACAAAGTTATGTTAGTACCTACCTCATTGCATTTATTTAACAACAAAGAGGTTTTATGCCGCTGAAAATCCATTCAGATTTTTGGAATCAATAAATGTGTCCCTAATTTTATTAAAACGAAAAAACATTTAATATTATCGAATTATTTATAATTCACAATAATTTGTTATAAAATATTTGCATTTTCTTACTCAAACAAATTATAATATTGAAGTAGGCTGTGTTATTTATTCTTATTATATTTGGCGTTTAAAAAAAAAACTTACGCGCCATTTCGCGTGTGTGAGCATTGTTATTTTTTCCCGTAAGTAATTCAAGCCATTGTGTGTATAATCACGACTCGTGTAGGTACTTTCTGATTTTAAGGTAAGTTTTTAATTATTTTTTCCATAGAGAATGTAACCACTAGAGACAATGTTTCCACTTTCAAGATTTCGTTTCCCCACGCCTCAATTCAGATTTCCCCTTCTCGGAGCTTTTTTCCCCTCAATTTTTTTTCTGCTGTAGTTTTTAGTTTTGGTGTAGTAACTGAAAAAAAAAGGTCTTTATCTATATTCTTCTATGGCCTGCCCATGCCTCTGGTGATACTAAACTATGATAATATTATTTACACTAAATGAAATGAAATACCACACCCTAAGTTTGTACAGTCCAATGCAACTGCAAGCGAACCTAAAAAAAATAGACTAAGCATGAATAAAGTATAAATAAACGATTCGTATTTTATTTATGGCCTCACCAGAAATATATAAAACTTGGGGCTGCATGCTCACCTCTTATTCCAAGTCAGTTTACGCAAGCAGCAAATACATTTTAGCACAGAATAATATTTTAGGCCTTAAACAGAATGGAAATAAAAGTAAGTATACGCCACCTGCACGTGTTGACACTGCTTATTTTATTCGGCAAAATGCTAGTCCACGGTAGAGTCCATAAAAAAAAAATAGTTGGAGTAGTAGAGAAATTTTCCGCAATATTTTAGGCTAGGTTTTACCAATGATTTCCCGCAATTTTCCCTTTTAATGTCTTCCCCTTTTTCTTCCCCTCTGGACCCTAATTTCCCCTCAAAAGGGGAATTTCCCCTCATTGTGGAAACACTGACTAGAGAGCGTATAGGCTGATTTCTTATAAGCCATTGAGATGGGAAATATATGGAGGCGCTGCGTTATTCTATACATACATTTGCTTATATAAATATGAGTGAAATATGATTCAGAACTTGAAATATCGTTATGTCTCATTCTTTCTAGTGAGATAATCCTATTTGATAAAAGAGACAACTATATTTACGTTGTTGCTAATTATGGCAACATTTTGTCGTGTTGTAGAGACAGTTGTAGGTAAGTGCCGTTGCAGCCATATTATGCGACAAATTCATGGTAGTTACGCTGTCAAATGGTTGTTTACTTCTAATATTATTGAGATTTGCGAGAAAACTACGAGGAATTTTACTTTTAAAACTGCATGTAAATGTTGGAAAACATAAATCCAACATGCCTGTGTGTTGTGTTGTGAAGTGTGGTGCAAGAAACATTCAAAATCAACCTCAATTGTGTTTGCACAGGTTAGTAGCCGGTTTTCATGCATTATTACACACAATAATACACATTCGGTGATACTATTGTAACGCAATCATGAATTTATGGCTAAAGTATTGATATTTGGATTCATTTCCACATAACAGGCCTTTTTATTATATTTGTTTATTCAGTCGTTTGTTTACATAATGAAATAGTGTTGTACCGTTGCCGACTTGCGGTAATACGAAACTAGTTCCTCCGCTGGAACGATATCGGTATATTCTGTGATGTTAACATAAATAACCCTGCGTCTTATTCGGTCCGAGTGACCTAGCTAGGTCCGGCCTGTGATTCACACTTCACACCAAAATCAAAATATTTTACGTAAATAGAAGAAAACATTGAAAAAGCTAACTATCTCTAAAAGAGTAATCATGGAGTTTCTTGCCGGCACTTCTCCATAGGAAACAGCTAATTGGAACCGTGCACCTATATTATAATGTTTTATGTTTGTTTTAGTTACATATTAGCATCTCTAACCAAAATGATTTAAAAATACTTTAATTTTTATAGGTTTCCTAAAAATGAAGGCTTACAGAAAAAATGGTTAGAGGCTAAGGGTCGTGGGGTGATGTTAAATAGCCTATAGCCATCCTGGCTACCAAAAGCAAAAATAATTGTAATGCTTTTTTGCGCGGTACCCTAATTATTTCTCTAAAATAAAAGTAGCCTTAGTTACTCCTTGTAACATACATATCTGCCTGTAAAAATCCCGTCAATATTTGTACAGCTATTTCAGAGATTAGCCGGGACAAACACTTCAATTTCATTTATTTGTATAGATAGCAGAAGTTAAGATAACCTACTCATCTTTTTCTGTTACTATTACAACGGATTTTAATTATGTACATACATAATATGAGGTATGATCCAAACGTGATAAATTAGTGGAACTCGTAACTAGTATCGATACTCGTTGTAGTAACACCTTGATTGACTCAACCCTAGCAATGGCAGCCATTTTATGTTCTGTAGGTATGCACCCTTTTTTCGTAGGTATTTCCCGTCCATACTTTTATAGGTCAATGTTCTAAGCACCCGATGACCCGACTCACTACTGCGGGCCGGGGAACGAGGAAGAATGCGCGACTGTAATTGGTCAGTTCAAGGTCAAGTTGCGTAGGTATGCCTATCGTTAGGGTTGCACTACTTCATTAGGGGAAAATAATCGATATCGATAAAATGGACTTTAACATTATGAAAAATACTCAATTAAAATCAAAGAAACAATATTTAATCAAAATCAATCAATTACAAAAATAAACAGACGTATCCTGTTATTATTGATTTTTAAAATGAATTATTTTGGTATATGTTTTTGAATCAAAGTTTTAGGGTCCGAGTTCTTTGTAAAAAAGATAAACGAGCGTCTACATATCTCTGAATTATGCATCTTGCTTATTATACATTATATAATAATTATATCAATCAGAGATTTTAAAACCGATCTAAAAAAATAATAAAATAACCGATTGGGGTCGGGGACAGAGAGACACAAATAAATCGAAAAACAAAGAAACCTGCATAAAAAATACTGACGAACTGAAACTCCTCCTTTTTTGAAATCGGTTAAAAGTAGGCAGGTATTTTATCACAGTATGTGAATAGAATAAAAACAAATAGTTTTTTCGATATCGACTTTCAGCTAGCTATTATTGACACCACTATTTTTTTCGATAAAAATACAAAGAGAAAAAAAGGGATAGAAGCATTAGAATTGTCTAATGAAAGAACGAGACGTTTCCAAAAGACATCAACGCGGAACTCAACAGTGTACTCGTTTACCCCAAACACCATTTTAAATAGACCCCTGCGGTGTCTCATAGTCTGATTAAATCAAACATAATTTTCGTTCGCTTTACTTATCGATGAAAAGTTATGCCATCCTTTTTGTATCTAGATGTCTTGGAATGCTTCCCGTACCATTTCACCGCGCATGAAGGCATTTGGATACGATAAAATTGCATAAAAAGTTATCAAAATTTGTATTAATCTAGCGTGCACACAGGTCTTACACTTGGTCACAACTAAAATGGTTACTTTTTTTTTTTTTTTTGAATGGACTACTCGCAGTTCAGCACATTAAGGCTGGTTACTGCTCAACCGGGCAATCCCGTGGTTGCCTTAGATTCTAAGGCCCCCAGCCGGGGCTTAAAACTACTTAAAAACTAAATGGCCGCTCGCTAAGGGCATCCCCTGTGGGACACGGGCCTCGGCTTAGCGGGGTCATTGAGCGGGGGCAGCAAGGGACAGGCTGGGTCTGATTGAAAAAATGGTTACTCTTACCGTAGCCTATTTATAGGCGACAAAATACTAATCGTTTTCGAGCGTCGGGGCACTGTATGCGCAGTCAAGTTGTTATATTGTCTTTGATTTTTTCATACCACTTGCTCAAAAAAAGTGACATTCTATGCTACAAAAAGCGAACATAACAATAGCCATTTTTAATCTGTTAAAAACAGGGAAAGAAAATTGTACTGAATTTCATTCATCCTCTAGGGGGAAAATGTGATTTAAATTTGGAATACCTACTTACCGAAATTTATACTGAACTACACCTGTGTTTACACCATTGAGTTCGTATATAAAGCATTAGGTATACATCTTTTTGAAAAAGGAAAACGCATTTATTATGCAGATACCTAAATAAAATTACGAAAACCAACGAGGCCGTAAGAGCTTGATGCCTTTGCTTTTCCGACAAAAAAATATTAGTCTAGGAATTTGCCACGTTTTTGTTTTCTTCAAATACATACATAAGCGTTAAGTTTTTTTTTAATAAATGCTTATCTTATATCCTTATTGTGTTAATTTTTTCGCAAATGGTACGAAAAGTAGAGTATTTTCCTCGGTAACAAAGCTGTTTTAGTCTTGGGTGAACTTAAATCCCTCGCTACACTCAGGACTCGTCTTAAATCCCTCGCTTCGCTCGTGATTTAAGTTTTGAATAATCTACTAATCTGTTTGTTTTTAGATTTACAAGATTTTGACATTTGACACAGTAGCTGAGTCGACGGGCATATTACGTCATGGATTTCAGAAATTATTTCTCGGCATTTTAATTAATTGTAATAAAAAATTTGCGAAGCGGAAGGGAGTGTCAGAATCTTACTGACTAAAACCCACCCGTGATTCTTCTTGTGCCCTTTGCGTTCCAGGGCTGCGGTGACTCGAACAAATTCCGCAACTCTGATAACTCCCTATGTTACATATTTATATAAAAGTAAGTAAAAAGTTATTCAAACCATTTGTACGCACCTGTACCCAGCAAAATTTAATTATAATCCTCAACATTTAAGAAGGTTGGCACAATGTACTGCACGGCCGCTTTTATACAGTCATTCTAATTTGTTCGGTTAATCGTGAAATTTCTTTTCCTATGATTTTCTGCTTATATCTTTGTAGTTACAAGGATTTTTCAGCGGAAACTTTAAGGATAAGCAATTGAATAAAGGTACTAATTATTTGTCGTATCATAATTACCGTCACTCAATAATAACTCATGTATTGGAGTGTTACATTTTAGCCAAGCCAGATTTTAATTAAAATGGAATATCTCCATGAGGAGTTGGAATAGAAACATCTAATTTCGCATGATGCTTTGAGGTCATAAAAGGTACAAGCCACCATAATTGGTAAGTTTCTAGAGTTTCTCATTGAAGCGTCAGGATCGATTTTAGGGTATTTGAAAATAATTTCTTATTTTCTAATGGTGTCGATTTTAGAAGAAATAAAGTTACACAGCATAAGCACAAATTAAGACCCACTGTAGTAAAAAAATCGTGGTTATATGTCATGCCGTTTGAGAGGTACAGCAATTTGCTAAACGTTACCCCAGCGGCATCTTGAATAACTCTGAAACCTCAAGACGCACAAATTTCCATTTTTTGGGCACAAATAGGCACAAATGTGATCTATCTAAGCCGGTAGTTTGTACTCAGCTACGACCACCGGTTAAAAAACATGCCGCTGGGGTAACGTTACTTCAGCGGAATCTGTTTTTCGTGAATATCTTTGGATCGGCTGGACGCACAAATTCTAAATTTCGGGCACATTTACACGAAATGGGGTACTAATTATCTGTCAAGCTGAAATCCCGAAAAGCGACATCATTCCGCTGCAGTAACGCACGCGTCCAAGTTGGGGGTGTCGAATAACACAATTGTGGAACTACGTGCCGAAGTTGAGTAGTTGCGCAACGTTGTTTCGGTAAATAGGTCGCCTGGTGCCTCCCAACGTGAGGTCACGTCGCGGTGCGAAAAATGCAAGTATCGGCAGTTTTGTGTCGGCCAGCGCCACTGCGTTACCCGCTGCTGAAACTGCACGCGTTGCAACATGCGCCGCCACCGTCGCTGATTCGACGCCGGTCGAGGTAGCGACTTGACTTAGGGCATGCAATGTCGGAAGATTTTCAATTCCGATCCTGATTTCTGTTATTAGATCTCAATATCGGAATACCGATATTATCCTCTAACGCCCCGCAATACCGAAAACGGTACCTACGGAAGATTTCACATTTAACCTTTAAAAGACAAAAACAGCTACAAACCCATATACAAATATATCAAAAATACTATAAAATCCATTTAAAATAAAGTGCAAATTCCAACCAAAGTACTGCAAAGCTGCAAGTGAAGAAGTGCAAATCAGTGCAACAAATAAAGACTTGACCTAAAGGTCCTTGTTACCCAAAGACCTTACAATAATATGGACCAGAAATACCTACAAAATACGCGTGCATACCTACTATAAACCTGGTCCAAAAGATGGCGGCCGTTGCTAGGGAAGCACATAAGTAATCAACACCAAAAAGTATCGATATCGATACCAGAGTTACTAACATTTCTTCTGGTACATTTAATTTTGTTACTTATCAATACTTTTAAACTTTGGATGATTAGATTATACTTTTGGCATAACTGTAACAAGTCTTTTAGTTCTTTTCCTTTACTTTTAAACTTATAGTGCATAGCATTCATGTTAACATACAAGGGGTGAGAAGCTACATTTTATGAGCGACTGACTAACTTCGAATTTTGTTTTTGCGAGTGACTTTAAGGACAACTGAGGTTTTTTGCGATTTCAGGTTTTGTTCTACATTTAAAGTTGTTCATAAATATTACTGTAGACCCTCAGTATCGCTATTTCAACTTTAAAGGTGTGCATGTAGTTGAGTCGATGGAAAACTTAATATTTGTTAGGTACGTAGCAAAAAGGGGCCGCAACGGAGCACTTTTGTAAGGGACCGCGCGGGCGACCGCTTTACGTAGGCTCGGCCCATAGAGATTTTTATTTACAACAATAATAAATATTGTAGAAAGATACTAAAACTGAGGTATTAAAAGGATTAAAACAACAAAGTAATTTGAAAAATGTACCTTTATTCACTATAATATAACACCAGGTCAAAGTAAATGCCCAATTTTAGTTAGTTAGTTATAAGGCAATTTTGAAAGTCCCAACCGTTACCAATAATTGTGAACTATCCATTGAAATCTGAGTTTAATTTTATAGAAACTAAAAGTGGCCTTCTAAATTACATTACGAACTAAAACATGTATAACAATTAACATATAACTACTTCTTAAATAACTTCTGGCAACTTGTGACCTATAATTACCGTTCATTCGTTTAAGCAGGAGAAGAAAAACCATAATTGTGACCGAAAAGACACATTTATTTAAATAAATGTAATGTAACTGTTTGTTTGTTTCAGCGTTATTCTATATAACCATTATCAAGAATCTTGGATCCTGACTCAGTTTCTGGTTAAAAAAAAAAAAAAAAAAAAACTTGACCATCGATATTATTCAATGTTAATTTATTAAAATAGTTTCTTATGGATAGCTTTTCACATGATTTTCTTCCAGACACGTGGTACTTTATGTCCAGGTTTGATATTTTCCATCCCAATGTCTGCAAGCCACTTTTGGCGTAGTACTACATTTTTAGTGAACCTGTGTAAATAAAAAACATGCAAATTTATTTCAGTTTGATGCAGTTAGTGGAACAAATCAGAGTGAACTAAATAACCACCACCTACTGCATGACGAATTGATATTGTCGTTTTAGTACTATCACTATTTTTATTTTTATACTGTTAGTTTTATTTTTAAAATCGTCCCTTCATTTTGATACCCTACTCTACAATGTATAATACAAAGTAAAAAAATGTGACTTTCTTATCGATAGCATAAAAGACATCACTATTTTGAATTGTCATTTGTATTGTAAACAAAACATGATATAAATTTAGCAAATACAGGTAAATATCAGAAATAATTTGTATCTACATTTGGGAACTTTGATTCTATAAATAAAACAAGGATAGTTATACAAAAAAATAGCAGTATGATAAAGTTTTTCTTAAAATACGGCGACTAACCTGTGCATGTTTATTTAGGCTCGATTGGGGTTTTTCCTTGCACCACACTTAATTATTGCACACGTAGGCATATTCAATTTGCTCCACTAGACACTCACAGCACAATTTAGTTTGGAGCGTTTTTATCCCTAAAAATCGTAATCTAAACCCAATGTTGTTTTTCACTTGACAGCTGACGTACTTCAAAACCACGGGTCCAAAAGATGGCGGACGGCACGCGAGGTACGTACATTGACGGATACGTGAAAATGTTGTCAGGAAGAGATAAAACAAATAGCATGACATCTCTTTCTTCAAATGTGATAACTCATTGGTTAAAAAGAGACAAAGTGTAGTTTCTTATTTCTGTATCGATTTAATCTCGGACCAAGAATATTTAATAGATATTTGTATAAGCAAGTAAGATATAGAACATTAGGGCGTCTCTATATATTTCTATACTCTAAGTTGTTACCAGGTCAATAAATAAAAAAATAAATAAAAAATAATGAAGGTTTAGTAAATAGGTTATAAACAAACAAAAACAAAAAAAGCGCGGGAAACCTGAAGTTTGGCGGACGTGGTTTTCTTTTTCAATTTTTTAA
Source organism: Hecatera dysodea (assembly GCA_905332915.2). NCBI lineage: Eukaryota > Metazoa > Arthropoda > Insecta > Lepidoptera > Noctuidae > Hecatera > Hecatera dysodea. The sequence continues at coordinate 11,053,290 of HG995292.1, forward strand.
TTAATTATAAAATATTGGATTAGATTAAGTTTTTGTATATATTTTTATCTTAATATTTAGTAGTTTAGTTAGTTTTAGTGTTTTATCTCCTTCGGTAAGTGTTCTTAAGTTTTTTAGTTTATTGTAGTTTTAATATGGATCCTCCGGATGACCCCGGAGGTGGAACATTGCCGCCCGAAGTGGGGCATTATATTACAGTTTCGAACAACGACACTAGTGTTGATACTGATGGTTCTATCAGCACTTCTAACTCCAAAAGAAAAAGGATTTCTTCTCGGCCTACTTTATGTAAACATTGCAATAAAAAAAGGCGCAAAAGTGGCGGGAAACGTCACAACGATTGTAGTTGCGGTGAGGTGGAAATGGAAACAGAATATGTAAATACGGTATCCAATCCTCCCATTACTCCTCAGATCATTAATTCAAATGAATCACCACAGATTTCGGTTTCGGTGGCCAGATTACTATATAATTCCTCGGATGCGGCACCATTTTTAGTTCACGTACAAAGGGAGCAATCTGCTTCCAATGGAAATACATTTTTAAATCCAATTTCATTTGGTAGGTTTTTAAAGAGAAACTCATTTAAAGGTATTATCAATGGAAGTCTTAAAAAAATCGGACGCAATCGGCTTGTTCTATCTTTTTCCACATTCCAAGATGCCAATTCTTTTATTACCAATAAGATGTTGGAAAAGGAAAATTTTAAATCTTTTATTCCGACGTTCTCTGTCACTCGCATGGGCGTCGTCAGAGGCGTTCCCATGGAGTGGTCTGATGACGAGGTTCTTGAAAACATCTCGGTCCCAATTGGTTGCGGGAAGATTTTAAAACTTAGGAGGATTAAGAGAAAAACTATATTAGACGATAAACCTCAGTTAAAAAATACAGAAACTGTTATTTTGACATTCGATGGTCAAGTTTTACCAAAGCGGGTGTGTATGTGCTACTCTTCTCTAACAGTCGATTTATACATTTATCCTACTATACAATGCTATAACTGTTGCAGATATGGTCACGTTAAAAATCAATGTAGGTCAACACCTAGATGTTATAAGTGCGGTCAAGGTCACTCTGGGGATGCTTGCACCGTCTCTGAAGACAGCATACGTTGTTGCCTCTGTAAAGGATACCATGAGGCAACTAGCAAAAAATGCTTAGAATATGAGAGGCAGAAAAACATTAAGGAGTCAATGGCCAAGTCCTGCATTTCGTATGCTGAAGCTTCAAAACTTCATCCTACAATTTCAAAAATTTCTTATGCTGATGCCTTGCTCTCCTCACCCACAGTTTCTAGCAATATAAATGCATCAATTCCACAGGATTACTCTCCATCAAAAAATAAAACATCATATAAAAAGACAGTTTTTATTAAACCTCGGTCGCCACCTCACTTTTCCAAAGGTTACGATCAGCAATTCCATCAGGAGCTTACTCAGGGTGTGCCTCAACCTAAAGATGGTTGTGCTATCATCCCCAGAGATGACCTATCTACTTTATCTGTTAGCGAATTGATCATAGCATTAATTAAATCTCTAACTCAAACTCATAACCTTTCACCGACCATCGCTGCCACTGTATTGAATGCAGTTTCTGAATCAAATAAAAATAATGGACAACAAAGCAAAGGTGTTCCAATGGAACTGCCGAAGCGCAGTAAGTAAAAAATGTGATATAATATATCTTGTAAATAAATATAATCCTTTTGTTTTTTCACTTCAAGAGACATGGCTTAAACCAGGGTCTTTGTTTAAGGTCCCTGGGTATGCCTGTGTCAGGGAAGACCGCTCTGATGGGTATGGCGGTGTAGCTTTACTCATCAAACATCATCATCCATTTTCACTTTTCACACTCCCATCTCATAATAATGACTTTTCTATCATTGCAGCAATTGTAGATAATATTTGTTTTGTTTCTGTATATATTCCTCGTCCTTCTGCTGTAATTTTTAGTGAAATTGTAAATATTTTTTCTATACTTCCTAAACCATATATAGTTTTAGGAGATTTTAATTCCCAACATGAAGTCTGGGGAAGCTCATCAACAAATGGCTTTGGTAGCTCTTTATTAGAAATTGTAGATAATCTTAATCTTTGTATATTAAACACTGGGTCCCCTACTCGACGCACCTCTCCAAATGAAGGATTTAGTGCACCTGACTTATCATTATGCACTGATAAATTAGCTTCGCGCCTGAGTTGGGAAGTTATGCTTTCCTCTTATGGGAGCGACCATTTCCCCATAGTTTTATCATTTCCATATAACCAAAAAATGTATTCCAATCGCCCTCCGCGGTTGAAGTATAGACTAACGGATGTAAACTGGCATACTTTTAGGGAAAACATGGATGAAATAGTTTCTGCTCTTCCTGAAATTAAGACTGGCAATGAACAGTCATGTGCTGAGGCTTTAGCTAAAGCCATGATAAAAACCGCTGATAAACTTTTTCCTTTTAAAAAGCCACATAATAAAATTCCATCTCCACCATGGTGGGATAAAGATTGCACAGATGCAATATTAAAACGAAAGCAGTGTGAACTAAACTACTACGAAAATTCTACCGAAGAAAATTTTGACATTATGTGTGAAATAATTTCAGAGACCAAAAAAATATTTAAAAAAAAGAAATTTGAAAGCTGGAGATTATTTTGTCTTTCTATATCACCTAATGTTCAACCATCTGTTGTTTGGCGCAATATCAGAAGGTTCAGATCAGCGTTTTCAGAATCGTCTACCGCATTTCTTCCAACTCAGTTAAAAAATCAATTTTTAGATAAATTAGCTCCCTCATATGTCCCAAATGACATTGTTCCGTATAGTATGCCTCTCACATTGTCAGATCCTCCCTGTGAACTCAATAACCCATTTACTCTAGAAGAGTTGAAAGGTGTTGTCAGCCATATCACAGATTCTGCACCGGGCGCAGATGGGATCCCTTACTCTTTTCTGACTAACATGAGTGACCTATCTCTTTCATATTACCTAAAATTAATAAACCAGATTATAATAACGGGGAATGTTCCCCTTTCTTGGAAATCGCAAGATATTCTTCCAGTACTGAAACCCAACAAAAGTCCATCTGACAGCACATCTTATCGTCCCATAGCTTTGTCATCAATTATGTTAAAGATATCAGAACACTTGGTTAAAAATAGGTTAGAGTGGTTTATAGAAAACAGGGAATTATTAAGTGAAAGTCAGTTCGGTTTCAGGAGAGGTAAAAGTACCTTAGATAGTCTAAGTATCTTTGTCACTGACATTCGATTAGCATTCTCTACTAATCACTCCATAGTTGCAGCTTTTCTTGATATAAATTCGGCTTATGATAATGTTGTAATATCAAAATTAAAATGTAAACTTGAGCAGTTAAATGTACCTATTTTACTTATAAACTTCATTTTAAATATACTATCTGAGAGGTATATAAATCTAACTATTGACGACTCTTGTGAAACTAGAGTCGTGTGGAAAGGTCTCCCTCAAGGATCAGTACTAAGTCCTCTACTTTATGATATTTACACTTATGATCTTGAATCCTCTCTGAATAATGAAGTAAAAGTGCTTCAATATGCTGATGATCTTCTATTGTATTGCCCAAATAGCTCTATCTCAACGGCTTGTAATTCATTGACATCAGGCCTCTCACTTTTAAAAAAATGGATGGATAGCAATGGTCTTGAGCTATCTACCTCAAAAAGTTCAATTGTTCTTTTTTCTCGGATGCGCCTTCCGCCTCCTGTTACTGTATATTATGATAATGTTCCTATTCCTGTAAAATCATCAGTTAAGTTTTTAGGACTGATTTTAGATAGTAAACTTACTGGAGTTCCACACTGTGAATATATTGCATCAAGGTGTGAACAAAGACTAAATATATTAAGATGTCTGTCCGGAGTTTGGTGGGGAGCCCATCCATTTTCACTAAAATTAATCTATAGCGCTATAGTTAGAAGTGTACTAGATTATGGCACATTTTTACTAGAACCCGGAAATTCAGCTGCTTTTAAAAAATTGGATGCTATCCAGTCAAAAGCTTTGCGTATTGTGACTGGGGCTATGAAATCAAGCCCAATTAATGCCTTACAGGTTGAAACAGTAGATCCTCCACTTTCTCTTCGACGTCAGTTTCTTTCCGATAAATTTTTATTCCGTGCCTTTCAATTTTCCAATCATCCTTTACGTGTAAAACTTCAGTCTCTTTTAGATCAAACCAATTCTTCTCAATATTGGTCTCACAAATCTCTTCCCTGTCTTCTGGTAAGCTATAAAAAGTTAATCTCTCTACAAGCTCCAATATACAAGTCCATTACGTTTCCACTCTTTGGTAATCCATATGAATCATTAGTGTTCACTCCGGATATTATCTTGAACTTAGGAATTACCAAAAACGACAACTTTGTAAAAGAGTTATTTAACTTTTCCAAAAACTTGCATTGGGAGAATTGGCATCATATTTATACAGACGCATCAAAACACTCTTCTTCAGGAAATGTTGGAGTTGGAGTTTTTCACTCACAGTATAAAATTGTACAAAAAGTTAAGCTTCCTCCTGAGTCTTCGGTGTTTACTGGGGAATGTTATGGTCTTTTCAAGGCCCTAGAGTATATTTACTTAATGAAATTGGATAAAACTGTTATATTTACTGACGCTCTAAGTGCGTTACAAGCTCTTAAACGAAATCCTTTTAAATCTAAACCTTTATTTCCTGTAGTTTTATTTATTAGAAGCCTTTTATATAAATGCCTTAAAATTGGTCTTCAAGTTTCTTTCGCTTGGATACCGGGGCATAGCAATATTACTGGTAATGTTAAAGCTGATCTTCTGGCAAACGAGGCGGTAGACTGTGGTGATATATTTCCATATACAAACTTTAGCCACGACTTGGTCAATTTACCTAAGAGTTTTCTTTGGGAAGATTGGAGCAGGTTGTGGGCAGATAGCAGCACTTCTAAAGGTAACTATTTTTCACGTATTCAACCGCATATCCCAAAGAAGCCATGGTTTTCTAAATTCAACTTTAGTAAAGCTGCTACGAGTTGCTTGATTCGTATGAGACTGGGTCATAATTGTTCCCAGGTCCACCTTGCTCGGTTACAGATCGTTGATAGTGCCCTTTGCGAATGCGGTGAGGTAGGCGATTTGAACCACATGTTTTTTTCCTGCCCTCTTCTTAATCATGATTCTTTTATTTCAAGTCTAATGTCCTATAATGTTCCTTTTCCTACCTCTATCTCTGTGTTATTATCAACTAATGATTTCAAAATATACATGTATTTAGAATCATTTATTTCTCTAAATAATTTACGTATTTAAACATTTAATATCCTGTATCTATCCAAATGATCCTATCCAATATCCGTCCAAATCCTTTAACCTAAATTAATTTCATTTTCTACCAAGTTTCCCCGTTTTTGTTGGTGGCATTGCGCAAATAGCGACTTGCCAATATTAAAAAAAAAAAAAAAAAACAAACAAAACAAACACCGTATATAAATAGTAGTTTATGCAAACACCACAACTTTTTGTCCGGTTGAGCAGTAACCAGCCTTAGTGTGCTGAACTGCGAGTGGTCCATTCCAAAAAAAAAAAAAAAAAAAAAACACCACAACTTAACTTGGGGGTGACTGGTGCCAACGGTCAATGGCACCGGCATTTATGTCCATAGAGTTATCATTATTTATATATTGGTGTCCATGTCTAATGAAAATTTGAAGTAAATGAATGCCTAACTTTCTTTAAAAATGGTAAAATACTTCATTTTTTTATTATTCTTTATTCTTAACAGTGAAAGTGTCTTCTGTTATGGTGTTAAAAATGGCTTCATTTTGTACTGTCCTTGTATGGGTAAGTTTTGCAGAAACCTGAGAAATTTAAGAACTCTACTTTCTATTGCTGATTTAGGCATGAACTGTAAACTTATTTTATTTTTAGGCAGATTTGGAAATCAAGCAGATCACTTTTTGGGAGCATTGGCATTTAGTAAAGGCTTAAATAGAACTTTGGTCCTTCCTCCATGGGTGGAATACAGATTCGGTGAACCTAGATCAGTGCAAGTACCGTTTGATACATACTTCAAAGTTGAAGGTTTATCTCTTTATCATAATGTGATCACAATGGAGAATTTCATGAATGTTTTGGCCCCTAATGTTTGGCCAGTTACAGAACGAATATCATTTTGTTACACCCAAAGAATGGGTGAACATGAAAATAGTTGCAATGCAAAATCTGGAAACCCATTTGGTCCTTTCTGGGATACATTCAACATTGATTTTGTTAAATCTGAATTCTATGGACCTTTGAATTATGATGTATATAATCAAGCAATGATGGACGAATGGAATCAAAAGTATCCCCCTGAAAAGTGGCCTGTTCTGGCCTTTACTGGTAAGTGCATTCATATTATTGTTTATGATTTTCTTATGGTGCAACTTCCAGGAAGTAATTCCTGATTATGCTGGCAAATTTGAGAGCAAGATATGCAGCTCACATTAATTGAGGATTTTTTACGTATTTGGCTTTTGGGAAACTTCTCTTGTCCGGAGTCTCGTACGAGACACTCCAGCAAGGGGATCGACCCCGAGTAGTCAGGTAGCAGCAGCCCTAAGCCGGAGCTGAGCTATCCGCAACCTGCTCGGTTGCATGAGAAGAAGTGCCTGGCGGTCTGTGCCGGCCCGCCACAGGGGCAAGCGTACACCTTATTGTGTAGACCTTTATTTTGATTGAAGGGATTGTGGGCTAATGCTAGCTTGACCACGATCTCAGCTGATGGTAAGCAATGATACGGTTGAAAAATAGCACAGCCTAGTAACTATTCACCCTTGACTTTAACCTCCAGGATAGTTATCAGGAAAAGAAAAAAAAAAACTATAAAAGAAAGAAAAATAAGCTCAGAACTGACATACAGACACATAATAAAATGAAACTACCTATAAATATAACCGTTGGACTCATAATCATCAGATCTCCACCAAATAAAATCACTCCACAAAAATTAAATTCTTCGCCTTCGCTTGCTTTTGATTTATTACAGTCGAATGTGTCAGCCTGCCCGACTGAATTTAATTTTAAGCACATTAACCCCTTAACAGTAATGAAGGCTTTCAAACAAATCAAAATAAAACTGACGGAAGATTTATGGGGATTGTCTATCAAAGTTTGTACCTCAATTATTGAGACTGTAGCCCCTTTCTTAGCTTTAATATTTAATTTGTGTGTGGATCAAGGAGTCTTTCCGGACCTAATGAAATTCAGTAAAGTAATACCACTTTTTAAAAACGGGGACAGTAAAGACACAAATAATTATAGACCAGTATCCGTGTTGCCAGTCTTCAGTAAGGTATTTGAAAAAGTGATGCTAAATCAAATGCTTTATCATTTTAACACGAATAACATCTTGCATGATAAACAGTATGGTTTCACCAGAGGACGTTGTACTACTGACGCTGGTGTCACCTTACTGAAGCATATATTTAATGCGTGGGAAGAGGCACAAGATGCCATAGGCATCTTCTGCGACCTATCTAAGGCGTTTGATTGTGTGGATCACGAAACATTACTCCTGAAACTTGGGCACTACGGACTGGGGAAAACAGCTTTAAGCCTTGTTAAATCTTATTTGAATGATAGACAGCAAGTAGTGCAAATAAACGGTGTCAATTCATCGGGCTTAAACGTGAAAATGGGCGTTCCACAGGGCTCAATTTTGGGTCCTTTCTTATTTTTAGTTTATATAAATGATTTACCCCATTTATTGCAAAACAAGCTAAACATGGTCTTGTTTGCCGACGACACTTCGTTGATTTTTAAAATAAATAGACGTAGTAATAATCTTGACGTCGTAAATAACGCCCTTTTGCAGGTCCAAAATTGGTTCACTGCTAATAATTTGGTTTTAAATGGGAAGAAAACGAAGTGCATAAGGTTTGCTTTACCAAATGTCAAAAGTAGTGATTGTGATATAGTGTTGAACAGGGAAAAACTAGAATTCGTCGATAGAACGGTTTTCCTGGGGATTACGCTTGACTCAAGGCTACAATGGGGTCCTCATTTAGCATCTCTAGCAAGACGACTAAGCTCAGCAGCATATGCTGTTAGGAAAATCCGCCAATTTACAGATGTTGATACCGCGAGACTAGTCTATTTCAGTTACTTTCATAGTATAATGTCTTACGGTATCTTATTATGGGGACGGGCTGCAGACATCGAGTCAATTTTTATTCTGCAGAAAAGAGCCATCAAAGCCATTTACAATCTCCGCCGGCGCGATTCTCTAAGGGAACTGTTTAAGGAAATTAACATCATGACGGTACCTTGTCAATATATCTACGAAAACATTATGTACGTTAGAAAAAATCTACATCTCTTTAGTAAACGAGGCGACAGACACAATTATGCTACTAGAAATAGGGATCAATTAGTTCAACCAGGTTTCAGACTAGCTAAAGTAGCCACATCTTTCATGGGGTATTGTTTAAAATGTTACAATAAAATTCCTCCCCATATATTAGAACTGAATGAAACGAAATTTAAATCTTGTATTAAACGCACATTATGCAGGCAAGCATATTATAAGTTGGGGGATTACATTGAAGATAATAATGCTTGGCTAAATGCCGGTCCTGCTCCACAGCCTCAACCACTTGGGTAAACAAGTTAGGATTTCATATTTGGAAGAGATGCTCGCCTTTTATAATATTATTTTGATAATAAATAATTTCCTTTCTTTTTTTTGTACTTATAGTTGCTTGGTTATTGTAAACCATAGTTTTGTATAATGTAGAAGCATTTTATTTTCAAATATTGTAAATGTGAGTACCATGGAGCCATTTACATGTAATAAGTTATGGTTTACTTTGTGACATGAACTAAAATGGCAGTTGAGAGCATGTCATGCTCGCTTAAATGTTTCGCTGATGGCGGCGTGTGTGTTGGATCATTCGGTTCCCTTCAAAATGGTTGAGCTAAATGGTGCCGATACACGCGTCATGTTCGTGAACGGGCGCCGTCGGTTGAGACTGGTCACCTCTTGACTGCCAATGACTTGTTTTAATCTTTATACTTTGAATTGTTTTCATAGTTTCCTTTTTTTTTCTTTGCATTGTCCTCACATATAGAAGCAACCAAGGATGTAACCAAGGTTATGTAATACAGAACATGATTTAAAAGAGTGTCCGTGGAGTTTCTTGCACGTTCTTCTCCATAGAGATCTACGCTTTGGAACGTGCAGATAGCTTCATCTCTTTCGTCTTGACAATTCAAAAGTGCCTGTAAAGGGTTTAATTGAAATAAATGATTTGAATTGAATTGAATGGAAACACATTATTATCATTTTAGTATTACAATAAAAAAGAATCCTTATTTTTGCCTATTTTGATATTTAACTATATGCAGCTCCGCTATCGTGCCAGACCTATAGAATTTTGATTAGAGTAATATTAAATAATAATATGTTGTTTATTTATAAAACAGGGCACATATACACTGTCTGTTCAAAAAATAAGGTGAATTTTAATTTTTCTCAAAAAATATTTATTTGTTCATCAATTTCTATTTTGTCCCCCTCAAAGTAGTCCCCCTCAGATATAATACACTTATGCCAGCGTTTCTTCCAATCTTCGAAGCAGTTCTGATATGCACTTTTTGGTATGCTCTTGAGCTCTCTCAGCGATTCGGTTTGTATCTCCTCAATCGTCTCAAAACGCCGTCCTTTCATGGGTTTCTTCAATCTTGGGAACAGAAAAAGTGGTAGAGGGCCAAATCTGGTGAATGCAGTAGCCGAGGCAGGATTACGGTGTTGTTTTTGGCCAAAAAATAGCAATTCAGTCAGTCAAAATTCAGCAAGTTTGGAACAAACTTCGCTGCCACACGCTTCATGCCCAAAATTTCCAAAAAAATTGCATGGCATGAGCCAACCGATATGCCGTCATCCTCAGCAATTTTTCTAATAGTGATTCGAGTGTTCTCCATAACAATGTTTTTCACTTCCTCAACAATTTCATCGGTTGTTGATGTGCTGGGGCGTCCAGGACGAGCGTCGTCATTCACATCTTCTGTGGTCTGTCTTGTACCACTTGTAAACATTTTGGCTTAACCCTTTACCAGGCCTCGGGCAAATCCTGCAGTAAAATTGATTGAGTCAGGCGTTACTTTGCGGAAATCTATTTTTAATTTTAAATTGAGAACAATATATCTAGTTTTAATTTCCGCGAATATTAGTGGGTGGGTTGGTGGGTTGTTGACTTTTGCTTTTCCTTCCTGCATGTGCATAAAATCCTTGCATTTGCCTTGTAATCTTGCATGTGCATAATATAGCGGGCGGGAGGGAGGTGCATACCTGCAACCCACTAATATTCGCGGAAATTAAAACTAGATATCGCCTCTTTGCTTCAATAACGTGATAAGTCCGAAAACTCTTTTTTTTTTTTTATTTGATTATTGAAACCGCCGTGGCCGATTTTATTTTTCCAGAAAACGTGGTATCTTTTGCACATCTAGCAGTGAATTTATGAGCGAAAGAGAAAGAATAACTGTGTCAGATCGCGATATCACGTTGTCTTTTTCTGTGCGGAGATTTGTTTCAACAACGAAACAAAATAGTTGTCTTGTCACTCTGCACGCGGCGAGGAAGGTGCTCTCATATTTCGGCAAAAACGTGACATCACGAAGTTATCATTTTGTGGTTGCAAAGGTATGTATCATTTCAATTATTATTTTTTATTCTAAAATGTGATAGTGCAGGTTGACACAGTGTTGCTGAAAAAAGTGGGTCATATTTTCATTGTTTTAATTGGTCATATCACATTATTGCTGAAAGAATGAGAATTTTGCTTTGTGTTATCATGTGATACAACATTGTATTTGATAAAACATTTTCTTATAATAAAATCAAGTAATAGTTATCCGCTAATGTTCCGTTATTGAACAAAACACGAGTGAATTTGACCAGTAATATACCTAAATATTACTTTGTTAATGCTAAAACAAATAACTAGTTGTACTTATTTTTTCAGATGAATTCGCGATCTCAAAGACTGGTTAATCTTGCATTGACAACGGACAACTCGAACACACCTATTGCAGGGACAAGTGCAGGTATTTATTTGTATTATTAACTATTGATGATCTTTAAAACTCCGGCGCCACCCCTCACGCTGCGGATTTAGTCCCCACCTTCTGCTTTATAACGCGTGGTAGGTATGTAGGTACGTGTAATATTGAACCGTTCTGTGCGCGGTATTCTCTAGGCACTAAGTTTATATTAAAAAAAAATCTGTTGTACTACAATTAAAGAATTCATTAATGAAAACGTTTTTTTTTAGATGAGGCCGGAACGTTAAACTCAGGGGATGCAGGCACTGAACCTATGGGGCCCCGTCTTCGTTGCTAACGGCTCTTTGAGGCGCGCGTGGAACAAGACGCGCTGTCGCCCCGCGCCTGGTTGCTATCAGCAGGCCCGCGACTACGGACTGCGTTTCCCGACTTCCGGGGCGTCTTCTTCTGTTGCGGCGGCTGGGGCGTGCGGTTTCCCTATCTTGCACGCGTTCCGCCTCCTCCTTCGCTAGCATTACTGTTTCGCAGAAGGAGGTAACCGCTTCCCATGCCTCCTCGCTCCGGACCATGGTTTGAACCGGGGCCGGACGCGAGAGGTCGCCGCCGCCGATCGCCTCGACGAGGACACGGCGTTGCTCCGCCCGCGCAGGGCAGACCTGCACCGTATGCTGGAGCATACGGTGCAGGTCTGCCATGCGCGCGTGTCCTGCCGGGCGATCCACACAGTGTTGACACCCGGACGTGTCCTCCCGCTGAATCCGAAACAGGTACCTCCCGAAACAGCCGTATCCGTGAGCACCTGCGTCAGGCGAAAGGTGAGGACGCCGTGGCGTCTCTCCAACCACTCCTCAAAGAGGGGACTTAGCGCCACAATGGTGGCGTGCCCAGCTATTGATACACCTACAGAAGACTACGAAATGGTTCTTGACAGTCTAGTACAAGAAGCCGATGTGCTTATCATTCGATTGTTAGGATAATATTTTTATGTAAAATTGATATTTTTTGTTTGGTCACATACTGAATTATTTTTATATTCCAAGTGTCAGTCACTTTTCAGTTTTGTTTTTTTTTTTAAGTTTGTTAAAATTATTCTTTTTTCGTCTATGACGAGTCAGATGTTATTATTCTTGCAATTATATTATATTTGCAAATGCAAACTCTTGAATAAGAGATTCTTGTCTCTTCAAAAATACTCAACATTTACTTATTAAGTTATAATAAGGTATACCTGTGATTCAATAGGGTATTTTACTGTAAAAATCTAATTAGTCCGTCTGATAGATTTACAAAAAATATTGGACACGTATTTTTTCTTTTTTCACGTAAACAAAAAATGAAGACGATACAGTGCGTTGAAAACTCACGTGACGTCACGTCGCTGGTAAAAATTGTAGCAAATACGTGTCCAATATTTTTTGTAAATCTATCAGACGGACTAATTAGATTTTTACAGTAAAATACCCTATTATTAAAGTCTGATTATTCATAAGGACAAAATAGCTAATCAATTAATTTCTCCAGTAAATGTGATTCTCGTTAAGTAATAAACAATAAAAATTGTGATATTAGTAGTCATAAGATGTTTTGTGAATTTGAAATGTTATAAGTACATTTTGCAATTGTACTGTTTCCAATAAAGATTGATTCTGATTCTTTAATATTATTTTATTTCAACAATGTTTCCTCATAATATAACTCAGTTCCATAACCAAAATAATATCATCAAAATCGTGACAATTTAGTTTAAAACACTTATTTTACTATATATTTGCAAGAAAAATGTGACATGTTTTCCCCTTTTTTTAAATAAAGCCAATTTCTTGCTAAACTTATAAAAATATCAGTTTTTTAATAAGTTTTCACTTAGTTAATAAGTCATAATTTACAGTGCATTATATCATAACTGTAAAAAAATATTCTGTGCTACACAATTATTTTTTGAAAGTTTGAAAACGCTCTCCTGTAAAATTCCACTTTTCAAGATATCACATTATTGAAGCAAAGAGGCGATATATTGTTTTCAATTTAAAATTAAATCCTGCAGTAATAATGTTTTTTTCGTAGATTTAAATGAGTGATAACATTTGGTATGAGATTTTATCAATTATATTTAGAAAATTAGCTGAAAACCCGAAAAAAAAAACATGTGGGAAAACATAATCCCATTGCCTGTCTAGACGGCGACGACTTTTTATCTATATTTATACAACGTGTTGTTTTGCATCCTCGTCAAATTCATGGACGTAATTATGCTAATGATTCTCGACCCAAATCAACAATAAAAGAGTAGGTATTTTTTTAATTTATTTTTGCTATTTACAGAAATCCGTGTGAACAAGACGTATTTAAATGCGGCCCGTCTGTTCCTAGCCTTATAACTGCGCTTTCACACACACAAACAAACGCAAACAATACCTACATCGATCATTCGACAAATTCGTAGGTACCTAATCCCCCGCGCACGGCCGCACGCGCCTACCGCCTAGCCGCGCCTCCCCCGGCCCCGCGGCGCGGCCCCTGATCCAACAGCAAAACAGTTTATTTATTTGATGTCGCCGCCGCGCGCCGTGTGCGCGCGTTTTGCGAATTCCTTTCTCGGTACATCGTTGAGACGTAGTAGGTACAAAGTGCAAGATGACGGACAATTATTCCAATGTCGAGTTGCTAGAGATGGTCCGCCTTTATGCCATCAGTGAAGACAGCCTACGTGGAGCCATCCGGATGTTCACAGAAATGTTTCCCGATCGGGAACCCCCATCATCACAGAGCGTCATGCTGGCTGCTACGCAGAGACTACGGGATCATCGGCAGTTTGACGTACCCCGGCATGCTCAAGCACGCGGCAGCGTAGGCCTGCCTGTCGCCTTGCAGGAAGACATCCTGGAATACTTCCAGCGAGAACCACGGGCAAGCACGCGGGAGGCTGGCGACCGCTTTGGAGTGCACCACACCACAGTGTGGCGCCTACTGAAGCGTGAAAGGTTTCTTGACTACTGGATCGGTCGCGGAGGACCTGTGGCCTCTTAACTTTTATTTTGTGAGAAGTTAAAAAGTTAGTTTAGACGTAAAAAGTGACAAGTGTAACAAAATTACGTGCAAGGATAATTAGTGCTTTCGAAACGAAGGTGTTAGTTTTACGTAGGCTGAAAGAAAACCAGCTACATTGTGATCGACTGTGCCAAGAGTGTGGTGATGGAAACTGAACAATACCTCCGGGTAACATAAGTAGGTAGGTAATTAATTTATTTGTTCATTTTGTAAATACGTTGTTAGCTTAATCAATTTTATTACCTACTGTAAATAAGTCGATTTCAGATTTTTAAGTGAATCAATAATACCTAAGATTCGAAAGTATCACTACACTTAACTAGCACATCTTTCCATTTCCATCAAACGTAGAAAACATTTTTTGACTTAGTAGGTACCTAGATCGGTATACACCAACTAAGGTAGGTATTATTGTCGGTCCTAAGCGCGTTAAGTAAGAAGGAAAATTTCAAATCAACCAATTTAATCCACAAATAAAAACAAAATCATTACGAAAACTTTAAGTTGACGGATAGCAATAAAGCAAAACTAACATTTTAATAATCATCTGATAACAGGTCATTGAACTTTTCTTTGGCGCACTAAGTAGTATTACTGTCATTAGTAAGATTTCCGTATTCCAATGATGCTTAAAAATGAGTTAATTATCAAGCGAAATTTATGACAATAAAGTAGATGATTTCCGAAATAAAATTAGGTAAAATTATTGCTACTGGTCGCCGTAGGTCATCGCACGATCGCACCCGTAGGTACGCGCTAGCATTTCGTAGGTAAGACGTCGACACTTACGCACACAGCTGCATTGTCGCTGTGTGCGTAGGCGCCTGATTCTGTGGTATTCGGGATTTTATTCTGAAATACTGATAAATTTCAATAACAAAAAAAAGCAGCGCTTATTGGTTATTGACCGGTACCGTACTTTCAATTGATTATTTATGTATTTTATGACAACCTCCTGAAATTTGACGAGGATGCAAAACAACACGTTGTATATATAAAACAAAGTCGGGTTTGTTACACTTATAACTCGAGATCTGCTGGACCAATTTTCTTGGTTTTTGGTTCGTTGGATTTGTCTCCGCCCCGAATAGCAGAATACATCTTAAAAACAATGAAAACTTTATTAAATTAAACGCAGTGGAAAATGGTTTAAGGTGAAATATATTTAGTGCGTTGTAGATAATTCAACAAGTGTAACCTAGCAACCAAAACAAAAGATTAATAAAATCTAGAAAGGTCGCCTTCATAGAATAAGGCTGGAAGTGCTTTCCTAGCAAACTCAACGAATACATATTATGAAAGATGAATCATTTTCCCTAAATGTTCCTTTGTGTCGTAGCTGTCAAAAATTGCATGCGCTAAAGATTCACAAGTACTAGAAGACCAGAAAGAAACATGTCGAAAACTTAAGAAGTAAGGATTCACGCGTACCAGCAGACCATAAACATGTCGAAGCATTTCTGGGGCTGGAATTGTGAGTGAAGACTTAAAAAGAACCAGGATACCAGAACCATAATTATTTAACATCAAGCTATGATCCTTAGGAGACGAATAAATGGCGCAGGCATAGGATATATTTATTATATAGGACATTTTATCCCGTTTCCGTGGGACGTGATCAGTCTAGCCATTCATTTTTTTAAAATGGTATAGTTTCCGGGGCTAAAATTGCATGAGCCAAAGATTTAGAAGAGCAGAAAGAAGAATGTCGAAGTAATATATTTCAGGGGCTGAAAATTTGAGAGGTAAGGATTCACGTGTACCAGCAGACCATAAACATGTCGAAGCATTTCTGGGGCTGGAATTGTGAGTGAAGACTTACAAAGTACCAGGATACCAGAACCATAATTATTTAACATCAAGCTATTATCCTTAGCAGACGAAAGAAAGAACACTGAGCCAGAATGAATAAATGGCACAGGCAGGTGAAACCGCAGGATACAGCTAAGAAGTATTTAAGCTCAAGTTTTCTATTTAAAAAAATATTTCACCAATAGAAAGCTACATTTCACCTGCGACTTTTATATATAAAGAACATCATTCATACTCCTAAATAGTGTTTTTACTTTATATGGCAAAACAACGTTTGCTGGGTCAGCTAGTATAAAATAAAAAACGATAGTCATTTTGATAACATTTTTTACTGTTTATTGTTCAAATGAAAAATGTAATGTAAGCACTTATTCTTTACTTAAAAAAAACATAAATACACAATTAAAAATTAAAAGGGATCGAGTATGAACTAAAAAGTTTTTTATTCTTCTTCTGGATTTTGATTACAATTTGTACAGGAGCTCTGAGGGATAGAGGAAGGGACAGAAATAAGCTAGTTTTAAAATGGCTCTCTAAGTTCTTTCAAGTGGGAGTTAGTGAGTTTTGGGTGCTCCAGCCCATGAAGTGATATAGTACTAGATTACAGATTGACCAAGGGCCAAATAAACTTGTGTGATTAATTTTGAATCCGCAATAGTACCTACGCAGTTTTTTAAAAACAGCGACTTGTGCTAGATCAAAAAGAGTTAAAGATAAAATGGTAATAATTTGTGTTTCATCCATTAAAACATTTTTTTTATAAGTTCCTGTTGCCTATGTCCGAAGTTCTTCATCAGAGCTTCACCAAATTTTAAATGGCAAAAAATAATCATTAGAATCGTTTACACAACATAATTTTATTGCTTATGAACCGGTCTTGATTCTATTTGCGTTGGGTTTAGTTAAATATATTTAATTTGACAAACATAACCCTCTTCACCTTAACATTAATCAAAGTTAATAAAGAGATATTTTTAGGTTTATTTCAATTCCAAAGCGAAATAGATATATTTTCTACTAGCTTCTGCCAGCGACTTCGTCCGCGTGGAATAGTTACTTTACCCCCGATTTTGAAACTCTCAGCCCGATCGGTTTAAAATTGACAAAGTTTCATACAAACGTTCATCCCCTATTTTATCCACTTGGGGGTAGAATTAATCAAAATCCTTTCTTAGCGGATGCCTACGTCATAACATCTACCTGCATGCCAAATTTCAGCCCGATCCGTTCAGTGGTTTGGGCTGTGCATTGATAGATCACTTGTGTGTGAAATATGTACAAGTTACAACAAAAAAAGAAATGAAAGTAAAGCTGAAATGCCTGTGCAAAATTATATTATAATAACCTATACCTACTTCACTTAAAAATAAATACGTATAACTAATTAATAAAATAACTACTAATTTATAAAAGTATCTACGCTTTTACCTACTTAATACTAAAAAAAAACAGAACATAAATTAGCCAAAACTAACCTATCGGTATCTAAAAATCTATGCCCCTACTTCTACTACTACTTAGGTACCTAAAAAGAAATAAAATTGAAACTATTAATAATTTGTAATTTGAACGAATATTTAAACATTAACAAAATAACTAATAAGTACCTATTTTATTAAATAGCAACAAAAGTTACTCAAAAATAATCACAATAACATCTTACAGCATGATTCAGTGTTAAAGCGCGACGGTGCGATGGCTTATTATTGTATTCATGTATAAGTTTGGTGTTTCTATACCGATTACTATGATTCTTTTTTAATTGAATAGGTAATAATGTTAACTTTTTTTTTAATTAGGGATTAGTGACAGTATTATAACCGTAAGAGTAAACAAATATAATCAGAAAGCTCCGAACTGCTAAGCTATCGGGAGTTACACGTGTTATTGTGAGTCAACCATAAAAGATAGACAGGATAGGTATGATGTTCCGGGATATTTTTTAGATAATTTTATGTAAAATATTTCCGTAATACATGATTTCTATGTAACTTTAACCATTTAGGCTACACACGCGACGGAAGCTTAAAAAAATGGAGTTACTTCTCCCGTTTTCCCAACATTTTCCTTCACTGCTCTGCTCCTATTGATTGTAGCGTGATGAAAAGTATACTATAACCTGCCCAGGAGTATGAAGAATAATTGCACCAAGTTTCGTTAAAATCGGTCGAGTAGTTTTTGTTTCTATAAAGAACATACAGACAAACAGACAGACAAAAATTTTACTGATTGCATTTTTGGCACCAGTATCGATCACTAATCACCCCCTGATGGTTATTTTGAAAATATATTCCTTGTACAGAATTGACTTCTCTACAGATTTATTATAAGTATAGATTGCATTTTTGGCACTAGTATCGATCACTAATCACCCCCTGATAGTTATTTTGAAAATATATTCCTTGTACAGAATTGACCTCTCTACAGATTTATTCTAAGTATAGATGGTTTGGCCTTGAACTAGGAAGGCACACAAAGTAACTCCTTAACGGTAAACAGCACAACCAATCATTATGGGAATAATAGGTATCAATTTCGTTGTGGGGTATCTCCACATTCTCCACTAAACAGTGAAAAATGAAATAAACACATTGTTACAAAAAAATACAATGGATTTCCAAATAAAAAATTCTACAAAGAATAAAATAACTTCAAATCAAACTTCGGAATTTGTACTTTTTTCATCACGATGTTATTCTACTTCACGATTTTGAGTCGTGTTAAGATTTAGAATTAAATTTAGTCTAAGTATCATCACTAGCTCCTATCTTCCTAATTAGAGTGTTCCTAAGTTGTGTATGTGAGTTAAAATGTTTGTGAAAGCACCCATGATACAGGAGTAAATCCTAGTGTGGGGCAACGTTTTTTTTATAAAAGAAAAAAAAACTAGATTTCCTAAAAATATGTTAGTGTATAAAATTTGTACTAAACGCGAAAGCGGGGTCTGGACCCCCTAAACAAAGCCATCCCTTTATACGTCTAAGGGAGCTCAACTAATATACAAAGTGATGTTTCTATGGTGTTCCCCTGATGGGTTTGACAGTGGCTTAGTTATTGTGATTTTATGTAATAAATCAATACATAACTTTTTGGTGTACCTACATAATTCATTTTTTAGTGTTCATTGTTAATATATTATATTTTTTTGTTAATCACAGGAGCCCCAGCAAGTTTCCCAGTACAGAAAGAAAATGTACATTTACAGAAGCATTTATGGTGGAGTGATGATATAGCTAATAAGACAAGATTATTTATAAAGAAATATATGAGTGGCGGTGGTTTCCTAGGTGTTCATTTGAGAAATGGGCAGGACTGGGTAAAAGCTTGTCAGCATGTTAAAGACAGTACTATGCTTTTTGCCGCACCTCAGTGTGTAGGATATAAAAATGAAAGAGGACCATTATCACTATCAATGTGTCTACCACAGCCTGCTGATATAACCAAGTAAGGACTTGCCTTGAATAATTACCATGATGGCTATATTTTTTAAGTATAAAATAATAGTTCTGTTTAGTACTAACATGAGTAAAAATTACAGACAAGTGAAGAGGGCTATCAAGAAACTGGTTAACATAAAATATGTCTTCGTGGCATCAGACTCAAATCATATGATAAATGATTTCAACAAAGCACTACAGAACACTGAGGTATCAGTAATCAGGTTACAACCAATGAATCCACACCTAGACTTAGCAATTCTTGGTCAATCTAACTATTTTATTGGTAACTGTGTGTCATCCTATTCGGCATTTGTGAAGAGAGAAAGAGATGCGAGGGGTTTACCTTCAGAATTTTGGTCTTTTCCACTCAAAAAAAAAAGTAAACATGAAGAATTGTAATTTTACATAGGTAAGTACCTATTATCTGCTATGGCTATAGTATTGCTAATTTACTACCAGTTTTTAAATTTTTTCTATCAATTTCGTGAAATATTTGATACCTACCTAACCTAGCAAAACTATGACCAAGCAATATCGGAAATGCTCAGGTTTCCGTTGATTCTTAAAAAATCGAGTTTCAGACTAGCTTTTAAAATAAATCAATTGTCATATATTTTCTGCGTATTTAATTACAACTTCAATGTTCTTTGAACTTACTTTCTCTACCCCATTCTTCTTTGATATTTTCTTTGTCCGTCTGTCAAACACTACCCAGTTTTTCAGGAACCGATAAAACAAAAATCACAAGTCAGGCCGGCAAGACCGATACCTATCCTCTTATGAAAGACAAATACTTTGACTGAACGTGTTTGTCATTCATAAGAAAGAAGCGGTTCTCACATTTTGCACACCTCATTTTACAAAGCCTCCTGTGGCACCTGCATGTAACGCAGATTCGATTATATCTTTATTTGAAATTATGAATTAGATAGGTATAAAATAACATCTTATTGTTATCTATACATATATATAATAAAATCGTTGACTAGCTGTGTCTGTACATCGAATATTTTTGCAATAAAATAACAAATGTAAGATAAAGACATGGAACACAAAAATGCAATTTTTGGAATTCATGTCTGGTATTTTTGGAATCATGCAAACGCTTCTTATTGGATTCGAAAGCTAGGTTCTTAAAAATATTTAGTGTCGTCCCGAGTTTTATTTAGCGTTAATTTAATAAAAATCGACCAACAAAATCAAAAGAT
The DNA here is from genome assembly GCA_905332915.2 of Hecatera dysodea. NCBI lineage: Eukaryota > Metazoa > Arthropoda > Insecta > Lepidoptera > Noctuidae > Hecatera > Hecatera dysodea. The sequence continues at coordinate 11,073,847 of HG995292.1, forward strand.
TTTGAATTTTTAGGTTTAGGAAACTTCATAGAGCGCAGAGCGTCGCATTTTCGAAGTCCTGCACGGATCACGTTAAAACTACAAAACCAATATACTTACACTGCCAGCCAAAATTTAAGACCCCAGTTATACAACATAATAGGGTATTTTACTGAAAAATCTACTTAGTCCGTCTGCCACTATCCAACAAATATTGGACATCATTTTTTTCTTTTTCCTCGTAAACAAAAACTTTTTACAAAAAAAAAATACAACCGACGTCTACAGAAAAAAAAAAACAAAAAGTGGTACAATTATATTATTATATAAATTTAACAGATTTCAGTAATCCCGTAAGATTTGCTATCATTTATTGAAGAGTTCCGTTTCCTATCATCTCTGTTCTTCATCAGATCTTCACCAAACTAGAAAGGGACCACGTTGAAATACGAGATGCTCTTCCAAACCATCGTACTGTTGGGTGATGCTGATGATAATATTGATTCAAACGACGGTCGTAAATTCTTATTATAATTTATTCAGGATAGCCGAGCGGAATAACGTTAACGTACGCGCGCGCACTCGGTCCTCTTCGTCGTCGAATCGGCGCGCCGCCGCCGCGCCGCGCGGCTTGCGCGAGCGCCCCCCGCTGCTCCCCGCTCCTCTCCGGCGTGGTTCGCCATGCGCGTGGACATATTCCCAGCCTTGAAAGAGCTAACTTTCAACAGATTCCTCAGGTTCTTCTTCACCCGGCAGCCGGACGATGTAATGGATGGCTCTGCGGATTGTTCCTTTGGAAGTGTAGACATCTACCACACGACAAATGTTGTCTGCGCCCATGTGTAGATGTGTAATGCGGCCAAGCCGCCAGCGTTGAGGAGGCAGATTCTGGTCCTTTATTAATACCATGTCCCCAATTCTAGGATCGATAGACCCAGTTTTCCATTTGGAACGCTGCTGCAGTCCTGCGATGAACTCTTGAGACCATCTCTTCCAAAACGCGAGGCGTAATTTGCAGATAAGTTGGTACTTCGCTCTGGAGTCTTCTTCTGCAAAAGAGGGCACCGAAGTCAGTGGCCGTCCGATTAGAAAGTGCCCGGGGGTCAAAGGGTTTAAATCTAAGGGATCAGAAGACAAAGGGGAGAGTGGGCGAGAATTAAGGATTGCCTCTATTTGTGTAAAAAGAGTTGACAACTCCTCAAAAGTAAGGGAAACATTCGCTGCGGTTCTTTTTAAGTGATATTTTGCCGACTTTACGCCTGCCTCCCAGAGCCCACCAAAATGCGGTGAATAAGCTGGACTAAATTTAAATATAATGCCTTCATTAGTAGCATAATCAGTGACTGAGTCACGACTAGAGCGTAGCACCCTACCCAGTTCATTATTTGACCCCACGAAGTTAGTGCCATTGTCACACCAAATTTCATAGGGCTTACCTCTGCGCGCCACAAATCGTCGCAAACATAAAATAAATGCTGATGTAGTTAGATCACTTACCAGCTCTAGGTGGACCGCTCTGGTACTTAAGCAAACAAATAGACAGAGGTAACATTTATGTATTCGATTACCTCTTCCCTTTTTACTAGAGATTTGAAACGGACCCGCGAAGTCAGTACCAGTCGAGTGGAAAGGGAAAGTAGGCCTCATCCTAGCTGATGGCAAGTTGCCCATTATTGGCTGTATAGTCTTACCACGAAATCTAGTGCATACAATGCATTGTTTATTGACTTTGCGCGCTAAGGTCCTCCCGCCTACAGGCCAGTACATTTCTCTCACAGAGGATAGTAACAACTGCGGACCTGCATGAAATAAACGTTGGTGTTCATTTTGCATTAATAAAAGGGTAAGTCTATGTTTACAATCGAATATAATTGGATGTTTCTTGTTATAATCAAAACTTGAATTGTCAAGACGACCTCCTACTCTTAATAAACCTTCAGAGTCAAGAAACGGATTTAAATTAAATATTTTTGAATGTTTTGGTATTCCTAAACCTTTAGTTAGAGATTTCAACTCTATATCAAATGATTCTTGTTGACATATTTTAAAGAGAATAGTATGTGATTTGTTTATTTCGCTAGTTTGTAGTGAACCATACAATCTAGTTTTGTTCCTACAATTATACACAAACCGCAATACATATGCAAACACACGACTTAAGTGATTAAACTTGGAATAATTGTTAAAATCAATAATAGAGTTATGACTGTCATCGTGAGTCACCTTTGTTTGTACATGAACCTTTAGTTCAGGTAATTCCACTGACTTATGTGGTTGTTGTGGCCAAGCAGGTGATCCCTCCTTTAAGAAGGGGGGTCCTTCCCACCACAAGGGTTCAACCTGCAGACGCTGAGGATCTACCCCTCTGGAAGCAAGATCTGCAGGGTTGAGGTGAGTGGGAACATGCCTCCACGTGAAACCCTGTGTCAATTCATTAATTTCAATTACGCGATTGGCTACAAAAGCTTTTAAAAGATTTGGTTGAGCGTTAATCCAGCCAAGTACTACTGTTGAGTCAGTCCATATAACCTTTTGCTTGATCTTATGACTTCGAATGGACTGGATTACCTTTGTGGACAACTGAGCACCAGTTAGTGCGCCACACAATTCAAGGCGAGGTATGGTCATAGCTTTCAGAGGTGCAACCCTGGCCTTCGCACATAACAATTTAACATTTACAATATTCTCATTATTAATTGACCTTAGATAGACACAGGCTCCGTACGCTTCCTGGGAAGCATCTACAAAACAGTGTAATTCTACTGCCATAGGGAAGTCACATAGTATATTTCTCGGCAAACTAATTTTAGACAGATTATTTATATTCTCTGTTAACTTTACCCACTTTTTTCCTATATGGGGTGGCACAGGATCATCCCAGCCTAACTTTTCCTTCCATAATTGCTGTAATATTATTTTAGCTTTAATTATGCATGCACATAGCAGCCCTAAAGGGTCAAATATTTTACAAGTTAACGATATAATAGTACGTTTACGGCCGAAACCAATAACCTATCTATCACATACTGGAGGTAGAAAAACAAATGAAACAACAGAAAAATCAAGAAAAATTATATAGGTTTTCTGTTGTTTCATTTGTTTTTCTATCTCCAGTATGTGATAGATAGGTTATTGGGTTCGGCCGTTAGTGAGTTTCCTACTCATATCCATATCAACCGCAAAATGTAATGTGTCCGGTGAAGGTGACCAGTTTAGTCCTAAAACTGTGGAATGTTTACTCAGATCAAGAATGTTAGGAGTGGTCTCTGTTTGTAACACCTTGGGACAGTTTGTGCGTATTTTATGAAGAGGGAAACAAGCTGAAGATAAGACTCTAGTGACCTCATCATATATTTCTTTAATTTCTTTCTCTGACTGACATCCAGTATTTAAATCATCCATGTAAATATCATGTTCTAAAATATTAGAAATTATGGGATTAGAACATTCGCGAGCTAACTGAAGAAGGCACCTCGTGCTCAAGAAAGGTGCAGACGCTGTCCCATAGGTGACAGTGTTTAGCTGCAAGACCTTTATATAATCTTCCCTCCACAGAATCAATTGCAAATGTCGTTGGGATGGATCTATTTCAATTTGCCTATACATTTTTTGTATATCTCCAGTTAGTACATACTTATAAGTTCTAAACCTTAATAAAATAGACAACAAATCATCTTGTATTACTGGACCTATATACTGAATGTCATTTAACGATTTTCCTGAAGTTGTTTTGGCAGAGGCATCAAAAACAACACGTAACTTTGTGGTTTCACTTTGTTCTCTCAATACTGCATGATGTGGTAAGTAATATCCAAATAGAGGACGCTTAATCTCATGTAAATGACCGAAGTTCTTGTACTCCTCAATAAATGCTGTGTAACTTTGTTTGAGCTGATAATTATTATTTAATTTTTTCTCAAGATTAAGAAAACGCTTTTTCGCTAAGAAATAAGAATCGCCTAGTGCCTGTTCAGGAATCTCCTTAAATGGCATATTAACAGAAAATCGACCATTTGGAAGACGCTTCATATTTTCTAAAAAATGCTGTTCGCATAATTTGTCTTGGGGTGAAGTGTTATCCACATAATTAATTTCTTCCACTTCCCAAAACTTTTTAAGGTCATTATGAATTTCCTTCGTGAAACTACATGTCAAGTGATTAAGGCTACATTCTCCTAAACGGCCACTAACTAACCATCCGAACTTTGAATTTTGTAGGATAGGTTTACCTACACCCAATGAAATACGCTTTTTCCCTACAATATTCCAAAAAACATCTGCCCCTAATAAAATATCAATATTAGATGGATAATGGAAATGATAATTTCCATATTGAAAGGATTTAATCGCGATTTTATACTTAAATTGCAGCGCTCGGATATATTAAAAGAAACATTATTAATACCTGAAATCCGTAAAGGTTCAGTAATCTTAACCGATAGTCCTAACTTGCTTTTCAGGTTTTTTTCCAATTATTTTTACTAAAATTACCTTTATCAGTTTTATTTGGTTGTGACGTAATTGATGTAGTTTCTAAAATATCCGCACGACTACGTATAAAATTAAAAAAGTCATTTAGCGTTGGCAAGTCAGGTAAAATATTCCTATGTTCTTCCCACTTTACGCCCGTACTGGTATCTAACTTCCCAGTAATCATAAATATTAACAAAGTATCCCACTGATCAGTTGGTTGCCCTAGAGTGTTGAGCGCTCTTAAATTTTTTGAAACAACATCCACTAAGTTACGCAATTCTTTAACCGATTCTTTTGTTAAGGTTTCAATACTACATAATGCCTTAAGGTGATTGTTAATGAGGATTTTCTTATTATTATATCTATCACAAAGTAACTCCCATGCTACAATATAATTTTCAGAGGTAAACTCTAATGACTTGATAACTTCAATGGCACCACCCTCCAGTGAGGATCTCAGATAGTGAAACTTATTGATGCCTGGTATTGATTCATTGCAATGAATCAATGATTGATAGGTGTCTCTAAATTCTAGCCATTTTAAATAAGAACCATTAAATGTTGGCAATTTTATTGTTGGCAGTTTTATTGACTGTAGGTAAGCCATGTGATGGGCAATTTGAATGAGAACCTCCGTTACTACATGCATCACCAAATTTTTCTTTTTGAGACCCTTTTCTTTCTAATAGATCCTCAATAATCGACATAACTGAAATAAACTTAGTTTCAACCGAATCTCTTAATGTGATTTGTTCCTCCGTATCGGATTCATCACAGCTGTTTTCAATTAATGTTTGAACTTCATTGAACTGTCTATATAATTCTTGCCCATTGTCCAAACGTCTACCTAACTCCTTTATATTTACGCCAGTTAGATCACCAATGTCTAGCTTTTGCATTTCCTGTACATATTCGTTTAATTTAGTTAAACGCCCTCTAATATTACCGCGTTTCCTAATTAATTCACTTAATTCACTTTTCCCACATCCTTATTCATATTTGGCATCTTTAAATTACAATATCCGAGAATAATCAAACAATGAAATAGGTAATTAAGTGTGCATCAAACCCAACAGTCGATCCTGTAGGTATGTACGCTCCAGGCGCAGCTCGTAGCCACGCGGTGTCACGGCAGGCACGCCGCACGGCAAGATGGCCGCTTTGCTGCTTATTCCGCGACGGCCGAGGAGCCCCGGTCGCCACGTGGTGGCGTTCGTTGACGGGTACCGGGAGGCAGCTCGTAGTCGTCGCCGATGTTTTCCTGGAATTGTTCGGCAATTCTATTTGAAGCAGGGATGCAGTGCAAGGCTTTAAGCTGTGCAATTAGTGCACGAGACACGGAATTGGGGATTTTAGTACAGGAATGTAAGCATCAAAGAAATGAAAATGTGATAGGTAGATATTTAATGCATTAACTGCGAATGTTGTTGCACGATTATAGACATGCTATGCTGGACATGAATAGTCGCCTATTAGACTCACAATTATTATGAGTTACGACAATTATTTTAAAAATTAGGTAAGTATGTACCTATAGGCATTCCTAATAGAATTTGAAAAAACCACAATGCGATTATGATAGCAGTAGGTAGCTGCCCCTTTTTAATATAGGAAGCAATAAACCCTTCACACACAAATAAAAACGGAAATCGGGAACGGAAATGTAAATAGGAACGAGCTTACTTCCCTCGGATAGACCACCTGACGCGATGCCCGCTATATCCAGGTAGATCTTCAAATAGGTAGCAGCCTCCTTGTGTTCCAGCGATTTCGCAGCAGTTGCACACGGCCGCGATGAGCGTTGAGCAGCGGCGCGTTCCCTCGTGGCCGTTTCGAACAATCGAGAACACGAACACGCCGACGCCACCGAGCAGCAGTGTTTTCTTCGCTCCAACTTGCGTCTTGCAGTTTCTTATTGCACACGGTCGCCAAATGTTGGGTGATGCTGATGATAATATTGATTCCAACGACGGTCGTAAATTCTTATTATAATTTATTCAGGATAGCCGAGCGGAATAACGTTAACGTACGCGCGCGCACTCGGTCCTCTTCGTCGTCGAATCAGCGCGCCGCCGCCGCGCCGCGCGGCTTGCGCGAGCGCCCCCCGCTGCTCCCCGCTCCTCTCCGGCGTGGTTCGCCATGCGCGTGGACAGTACACAATTTTATTTTTTCATTTTACATCAACAAGAGGGAATGAGAACGTCGTCAATGTAAACTAAGCCACGCATTATTAGGGACTAACTTCTGCCCGCGACTTCGTCCGCGTGGAATAGTCACCTTACCCCCGATTTTGAAACTCTCAGCCCGATCGGTTTAAAATTGACAAAGTTTCATACAAACGTTCATCCCCTATTTTATCCACTTGGGGGTAGAATTAATCAAAATCCTTTCTTAGCGAATGCCTACGTCATAATATCAACCAAATTTCAGCCCGATCCGTTCAGTGGTTTGGGCTGTGCATTGATATAGATCACTATGTGAGTGTGAAATATATACAACTTAGAACAAAAAAAGAAATGAAAGTAAAGCTGAAATGCCTGTGCAAAATTATGTTATAATAACCTATACTTACCTACTTCACTTAAAAATAAATACTACTTATAACTAATTAATAAAATAACTACTAATTAATAAAAGTATCTACACTAGACGCACTAACGTAACATCGGTTGAGTGTGAACGGTCAAGTGTTTTTCTATACATTTGTCTATTCTGTGTCTTTCTATATATCTGGCGTTACGCGACCGATAATACGCGACGCATGTTCCGTCAGATATGAACCTTCCCTAAGGCTACACACGCGACGGAAGCTTAAAAAATGGAGTAACTTATACCGTTTTCCTAACATTTCCCTTCACTGCTCTGCTCCTATTGATTGTAGCGTGATGAAAAGTATACTATAACCTGCCCAGGAGCATGAAGAATAATTGCACCAAGTTTCGTTAAAATCCGTCGAGTAGTTTATGTTTCTATAAAGAACATACAGACAGACTGACAAACTTACTGATTGCATTTTTGGCACCAGTATCGATCACTAAACACCCCCTGATAGTTATTTTGAAAATATATTCCCTGTACAGAATTGACCTCTCTACATATTTATTATAAGTATAGATACCTCAAATACTAGTCGTCAGATCCCAATCAACCACACCCACAAGCACCAGCTTTCGATTATAAAAATAATCATCAAAATCGGTACACCCAGTACAAAGTTATGAGGTAATACACATAAAAAAAGATACAGTCGAGTTGAGAACCTCCTCCTTTTATGGAAGTCGGGTAAAATAGGCTTCCATCACAATCACATGAAGTTGTAGGGCTCACAAAACATGATCTTAAGTAGTTTTTACGAAACAGTATAACATTATTTCATTGCGTTACCAATTACGTCTTTCTTAGTAGGTAAACGACGGAACTATTATTAACCGACTTTAAAAAAAGAAGGTGTGTGCGAGTGTGAGTGGGAAGGACGTGCGAAAAAATAACTTCTGGTTTAATAACAAATCATTTTTTTTCTCTGTGATTGTGTTTGCGTTTTGTGTACTTATATTTTATTGTTTGTTTTTTTTTTTTTAAATGTGATTTACTACTGTGCCCAAGAATACAGTAATAATTATGCTAATGTGTTATGGCGAAGCGTGTGGGAACGCACGTCAGGCACTGCGTTTTTTCGAGGACAGGTATCCAGGATATCCTTTAGGTAGGTACTATTTTTTCTTTGTGGTTACATCAAGGACAAGGTATTCCGAATACGCTTCCGCAACAGAGATGAGGAATCGCATCGTGGATGTGTTTATGACGCTGCGTGATTAGTGTACCCTGGACCTTTTTTTTTTTTTTTTTCTGGATTGGAAATCATCAAATGACTTCTCCCGCTCTGGGCGGAGCGGAAGAGAGTGTCAGACAAACCCACCCGTGATCCTTCTTGTGCCCTTTGCGTTCCAGGGCTGCGGTGACTCTTTCGAACAAATTCCGCAACCCTAGCAGGCACTGACCCTATGAGGCCCGTCTACGTTGCTGACGGCTCTTTGAGGCGCGCGTGGAACACGACGCGCCGTCGACTCGGACCTGGTTGCTATCGGACGGCGAGCCACCCATAGCTCGCCATCCGCAGGCCCGCGCCTACGGTGGCCGGCAATCGCCCTGCGTTTCCCGACGCCCGGGGCGTCTTCTTCTGTTGCGGCGGCTGGGGCGTGAGGTTTCCCTCTCACGCACGCGTTCCGCCTCCTCCTTCGCTAGCATTACTGCTTCGCAGAAGGAGGCGACCGCTTCCCATGCCTCCTCGCTCCGGACCATGGCTTGAACCAGGGCCGGACGCGAGAGGTTGCCGCCGCCGATCGCCTCGACGAGGACACGGTGGTGCTCCGCCCAAGCAGGGCAGACCTCCACCGTATGCTCCACCGTGTCCTCCGGGCGATCCACACAGTAATGACACCCGGACGTGTCCTCCCGCTGGATCCGACACAGGTACCTCCCGAAACAGCCGTGTCCGGTGAGGACCTGCGTCAGGCGGAAGGTGAGGACGCCGTGACGTCTCTCCAGCCACGCCTCAAAGAGGGGACTTATCGCCGCAATAGTGGCGTGCCCAGCACTGGGTTGCGATATTCGCTGTCTCCAAACCTCCGTGAGATCCCGCCGGAGCTCCGTCCGCTGCGCAGCAATTTGCCGCGGCAGCAGAGTTTCACCCCGGCTTAGCGCCTCCACGCGCAACGCGTAAACGTGCGCGAGGGCTCTCGCCTCCAGATCCCACGGCAGCAATCCGGCAAGGAGATTCGCCGCCTCGCCAGAGACCGTGCGGTATCCACGGACTAGCCGAATGGCCATGACCCTCTGGCTAAGCTTATTGCTCCTTCTCTAAAATTATTAATAAACAAATTCCTACCTAAGATTTTTTTTATGAATAAATATCTATCTAAGTATTTCTGAGTGATTAAAATGATTGTATGTGATATTAAGGGCCGGTTGTATCAAACAGTTGGTTAACGTAACATACGTACGTCAAAAAGTAACGATTACGGAAGATCTTTAACGTTCGTTAAATACGAAGCGTTGTTTCATAGCATAAAAAACTGGATGTTATAGTTAACAGGGTTGCCAGTAGAAAGCAACATGTTTTCCCAATAAAAATCGTTGGGAGATTTATCTAATATGGCAACATTTGACCGTTCACGTCAAATTTTGTCTGTCCTGTCAGTAAAATTTGTTGTGTTATTGTCTTAGACTTATAGTACGCTTTGGTTATTGTGTACGTTTTTCTATCGCGTGTGATTTTAGAGACTGAACTCTTCAATACTGAAAAGTATTAGTATATTCTGACGTTAAATGGTTACTTTTTCACCTAAGTAAGTAATATTTGTGAAACGTTACAATCTAACAAACACTCGTTTGTTATAATTGTTGGACTTCACGTGGTTTTTTAGTTCCAGAGAACGGGCTGTAAACTTTTCCAAACACGAAAAGGCTCGCTTTCAAGCGCTGATTGAAATTTACGAAGTCATTGTTTTTCTTCCACATTTTATAACACTCAATAAAATAATACTCTTTGCTATAATTTTTTTTTAACTATATTTTTTTTATTTATAACCATCAATTAAAGTAAATAATATCAAAAAAGTCCATGTGGCACGACAAAGTTGAAATTTTGTTGACCAGTGTTATTAATACGTGTTCTAAAGACTTTTTTCTTTCTTTCCACACTATTTGAATCATCATCAGATGAAGAACTATCGTCGAATACAAAAGAGAGTCCATGTTGTTTTACTATTTGACGCAACTAAAGTTACGTTAACCAGTGCTCACACCATCTGTTACCGTAATCGTTATTTTTTTACGTACGTTAACGCTGACATTCTGTGAAACAACCCATTTTTTGCTTTAACAATGATTAGCGCCATTTTTGACGATTACGCGTACGTCAAGTGTCGGTGAAACAACCCGCCCTAAGTATTACGAGGGTGACACTGAAAGTTCTTAGAAAATAAAAAACTGAACAAACTAGCAAGTTATTAGTTTTATTATATCTTTTCAAAATAGTACCTATCCTTTTACATCAATACATCGCTTCATACGATGGAACCACTGAGAAAAGCACTTTGTCCACTCGTCCTTAGGGGTCTCCTCAACGGCCTTTTGAAACGCAGCCACTGCTTCCTCGGCGTCTATAAAACGTTTTCCTCGAAGTTTTTCTTTTATTTTTGGAAATAAATAAAAATCGCAGCGTGCGAGGTCGGGGCTATAGGGTGGATGACCCAGTAATTCCACGTCTGACGTCGCCAAGTAGTCGATTGTTTGCTTGGCGGTGTGTGACGAGGCGTTGTCGTGATAAAGAAGGACCCTACTTTGAAATCGTTTCTCCCGAACTTTTTCCAAGACAAGTGGCAAACAATTGTTAGTGTACCACTCTGCAGTAACTGTTTTTCGATCCTCTAAAACAACTGTTGCGTAATGACTTGTCCTTCCGAAAAACGAGGCTACCATCTATTTCCCACGCTTCGACCTCTCTTCACTTTAGTTGGCAACTCCTCGGAAGGAAACACCCAGACAGCAGACTGTCTCTTAGTTTCAATCATTTCACGCGGCGGCGGTGACCTCTCACGTGCGGTCTTGGTGCAATCCGTAATCCGGAGCGAAGAGGAATGGGAAGCGGTCACCTCCTTCTGCGAAGCAGTAATGCTAACGAAGGAAGAGGCGGACCACGTGCGGGAGAGGGACACCTCACGCGCCAGCCGCCGCAACAGAAGACGCCCCAGGCATAGGGAAACTTCTCGGCACTAACTCGCTGTAGGGGTGGGTCTGCGGATGGCGAGATTTGGGTGGCTCGCCGTCAGATAGAAATTAGTCAGTAAGAGTCTGACACTCCCTTCTGCTCCGCCCAGAGCGGGAGAAGTCATTTGATGATTTACCATACAGAAAAAAAAGGTTACAGTATGAATAGTGGTTATAAACATCAGTAAATCAAATTCTAATGTAATATAATTAATGGATTTTGTTTTATTAACCAACTTTTACATCAACAAATTATTTGTTAATATTCGCAAAACATTCGCAGTAATTTCGCGAATGCGGATACGAATGCGAATATTCGTTACAACACTAGTACCTACGAATATCGCCTATCGCTGACAACGAGATTATCATGTAAATTAATTTTCATCACTTAGGAATCCCTACCACTGATGATAGGGACATGGTTGTGCGAAGGTTAAAAGAGCCATTATATAAATTCTCTTAAAATCACCGTGTATTCCAGTTCGTCCCACCGCCCAACTTCGTCCCCCTCGGGTGACAACACTGACAACTGACAAACGGGAATTCCTTATTTTTTTTCTCGATCGTCCCACTAATTTAGTTGATGCGACGAACGAGAATAATTTATTAATTATATTTTAGTCCTATTGGTCCCACCAAATAATTTCAAGCTGGTTGTTTTAATGGTAGGTCCCGCGAGGGGGACGAAGTCGGTGGGACGAACGGGTATACACAAAAATTACGATACCGATAAGGATTGATAGCAAAAAAGAAGCTCGTAAGTACATTCGAGATCCGGTAACGTAGGTACCATTGTCTAATGAAATAGATTAAAACTAGAAAACATTGAAAAACTTATGGTTATTTATTTTAATTGTCTAGAGAGTCAGGGTAATGGAGAAAATGAAAGTATAAATGAAGATTAAAAATATTTTTATCAATAAAGATGTTGATTTTGATAATAAACTGCTTTTTATTTCATTCTTACCTGTTTTCATATTCATAAAAAGTTATTGCACTGAATGCGAAAAAATATTAAGGAGAATAAAAAGTTATTTTTAATTATTTATTCAAGAATATAGCAGCAGATAATAAACTTGCAAGAAATAACTACTAAATTACTCATATGTAAGTTTCGAATGGACGCACAAAGATTCATTTTATTACTTGATAAATAAAAAAAAAAAAAACAATTTTAAACGTTTAACTATCGTATTCTATAAATTTCAAATGTAAATTTAAAAATCTTTACATTCACCATATTTGATTCAATCCCAAAAAAAAACATTTTGTAAGTACCAAAATGAAATCCCGGAAAAAAGGCTTATCCATGTTATGATTTCTATGACTATTCATGATGCAAGTACGTAAAATCAATCTACCTACCTACTCCGAGCACAGGTGTTGAGTGAAATGAAAAAAAAAATTACACGTGTATTAAACTAATCCAGAAAAGAAATCGGATGCATTCTTCAAACTACTTGATGGTAAATTATTGCTTAGGTCTCGTCTTTTATTTTGTTTTTGATTAACGTCGATGATGGAATCAATAGATTCAAAGTATGAAATATTCCAAAATTTTACGTCATTGTCATGAGAGCATGAAGCAACATATTGGCCATCGTGACTTATGTCGAGTTGTTCCACAGGAAGTCTATGTTGACCTACCACACCTAACTGACGTTGCGGGAACATATGCGCTGCTCTCAAAACGCCATCTTCGCCCGACGTCACTACAATATTCTGAGTGATAGGTATCATACACTGAATGGCATGTTTTTGTCCAACATATTCGTCACTGTGTAGTCCAAATTCTTTCCAATTAAATAAATATAGTTTTCCTGTTGATGAGGCTACAAGCAGCTTGGTGTCTGATCGAAACAATCCCAAACAAGTTAACTCTGCATCATATTCTTCCGATGTTGTATAAATTTTACTGAAAATAAAAAATATCCTATTAACAGCATGTCAGAATTAAGGGACATTCTGTGAAATCCCGATACGTACATTTCTCAATACATGCCCGAAATTTACCTTTCTCAAAATGTCCCCTTCCTATGACTGCAACGGGTTTAAACTAGGAATATTTAAATAACATAAACCAAGTAGTCAATCAACTAGTTTTATCACATCTAAATCAAAACGTCAAAAGCCAATAATCATCCACTTGGTACCTAGTGATGCAGGGAAGAATTATTCAGAAGTTTTCGTATGTAATAATTCGCAAGTAAATAGGTATCGAGTTATTTGAGTTATATGGTGTACATAATAAAGAGTATTCTATTCTATTCTAATATTCCGAATTATTCGCACGAAAAGAATCTCGCACTACATAAAATCAAATGTGAAAAACTAGTTGGCGCGCCCGTCGGCGCCGGTTTTTCCCCAAATCTAAGGGGGAAATAAGTGGGTTATTTAGGGACTTTTTATCTACAAAAATATGTACTGGGATAATCCAACATTTATTGTTAACCTAGCGACTTATCATATCCTAGTGCAACTGTGCTCCTCTTTAGTAAGAAGACTTGCTTGCATAATGTTATAATTAATTTAAAATTTATTTAATAATTTTCAAAATATGTGATTTTAAAAACAAAAACTAAAAGAAAATGCAATAATAAGTGAATTATGAATTAAAATTTATAATTATAAATAAAAAATAAACTAAAAAACTGTAACCCGACTACAGAAAAATAAAAGTGATCGAAAAAGTACAAAACAAGCAAACATTTCAATTAGAAAATTGAAATGTTTGTTTGAAAATAAGTGATCTAAAATGTACGTAACAAGAATGTTAATACATTTTAGATCACTTATTTTTACACTTATCTATACTAATATTATAAAGCTGAAGAGTTTGTTTGTTTGAACGCGCTAATCTCAGGAACTACTGGTTCGAATTGAAAAAATATTTTTGGGTTGAATAGACCATTTATCGAGGAAGGCTTTAGGCTATACAACGTGTTGTTTTGCATCCTCGTCAAATTTCAGGAGGTTGTCATAAAATACATAAATAATCAATTGAAAGAACGGTACCGGTCAATAACCAATAAGCGCTGCTTTTTTTTGTTATTGAAATTTAACAGTATTTCAGAATAAAATCCCGAATACCACAGAATCAGGCGCCTACGCACACAGCGACAATGCAGCTGTGTGCGTGAGTGTCGACGTCTTACCTACGAAATGCTAGCGCGCGCGCGTAGGTACCTACGTGTGCGATCGTGCGATGACCTACGGCGATAATTTTACCTAATTTTATTTCGGAAATCATCTACTTTATTGTCATAAATTTCGCTTGATAATTAACTCATTTTTAAGCATGATTGGAATACGGAAATCTTACTAATGACAGTAATACCTACTACTTAGTACGCCAAAGAAAAGTTCAATGACCTGTTATCAGATGATTATTAAAATGTTAGTTTTGCTTTATTGCTATCCGTCAACTTAAAGTTTTCGTCATGATTTTGTTTTTATTTGTGGATTAAATTGGTTGATTTGAAATTTTCCTTCCTAATTAACGGGCTTAAGACCGGCAATAATACCTACCTTAGTTGGTATACCGATTTAGGTACCTACTAAGTCAAAAAATGTTTTCTACGTTTGATGGAAATGGAAAGATGTGCTAGTTAAGTGTAAGTATGTGGTGATACTTTCGAATCTTAGGTATTAGGTATTGATTCACTTAAAAATCTGAAATCGACTTATTTACAGTAGGTAATAAAATTGATTAAGCTAATAACGTATTTACAAAATGAACAAATAAATAAATTACCTACCTACTTATGTTACCCGGAGGTATTGTTCAGTTTCCATCACCACACTCTTGGCAAAGTCGACCACAATGTAGCCGGTTTTCTTTCAGCCTACGTAAAACTAACACCTTCGTTTTTAAAGAGTCGAAAGCACTAATTATCCTTGCACGTAATTTTGTTACACTTGTCACTTTTTAACTAACTTTTTAACGTCTCCTCACAAAATAAAAGTTAAGAGGCCACAGGTCCTCCGCGACAGTAGTCAAGAAACCTTTCACGCTTCAGTAGGCGCCACACTGTGGTGTGGTGCACTCCAAAGCTGTCACCAGCCTCCCGCGTGCTTGCCCGTGGTTCTCGCTGGAAGTATTCCAGGATGTCTTCCTGCAAGGCGACAGGCAAGCCTACGCTGCTGCGTGCTTGAGCATGCCGGGGTACGTCAAACTGCCGATGATCCCGTAGTCTCTGCGTAGCAGCCAGCATGACGCTCTGTGATGGGGGTTCCCGATCGGGAAACATTTCCGTGAACATCTGGATGGCTCCACGTAGGCTGTCTCCACTGATGGCATAAAGGCGGACCATCTCTACCAACTCGACATTGGAATAATTGTCCGTCATCTTGCACTTTGTACCTACGTCTAAACGATGTACCGAGAAAGGAATTCGCAAAACGCGCGCACACGGCGGCGAAATCAAAGAAACTGTTGTGTTGTTGGATCAGGGGCCGCGCCGCGGGGCGGGGGGAGGCGCGGCTACGCGGTAGGCGCGTGCGGCCGTGCGCGGGGGATTAGGTACCTACGAATTTTTCGAATGATCGATGTATTGTTTGCGTTTGTTTGTGTGTGTGAAAGCGCAGTTATAAGGCTAGGAACAGACGGGCCGCATTTAAATACGTCTTGTTCACACGGATTTCCGTAAATAGCAAAAATAAATTAAAAAAATACCTACTCATTTTATTGTTGATTTGGGTCGAGAATCATTAGCATAATTACGTCTGTGAATTTGACGAGGATGCAAAACAACACGTTGTATATCATCACGCTTAAGCCAATAGGAGCGGAGCAGCGATAAAGAATGTTTTAAAATCGGGGATTCCACGGGGACGAAGTCGCGGGCAGCAGCTAGTCCGTTATAAAAATCGTTATTATTTATTAAGATTGGATTAATAAATACAACTAGCGTTGCCCACGACATCGTTCGCGTAGCTGTCGGAAAAAAATGTGTTGCGTAGATAAGAATAGTCAATACCCTGCATAACCTGACCCCTTTTATGGTGGCACCAGACGATAGAACGCATGTAGGTACAAATGTAGGTACAGACCATAAAATCAGAATTCAGAATAAAAAATAACACCAACATGTCGACAGAATGTTTGTGCAGACTTTTCATTACTTCAGACTTTGAATTTACAAAACCTGCTGTTTTCCGAAAGTAATTTTGTCATTAAATAATTAATTCATTTATTTATCTTACGTACTTGCATACTACGACATTTATAGATTCCCGACATTTGACTTTATTGCTTTGTAACGCAGAAAAAAAATCTATAACAGTCTGTATAGAACTCACCATTAGACTTATGAAAAAAACCGCTTGATCGATTTCGATAAAATTTTCATGGGACCATTTGGGAAGTATATACCTACCCTTTCCAACAATAAAAGAATTTTTCAAATCGGTTGGCAAGCGACGGAGTTATGCGCGAACAAACATTAAAAAAAAAATACAAGCATCCGAATTGAGAACCTTCCCCTTTTTTAGAAGTCGGTTAAAAAAGAAAATATACAATATGTTAAATAACACAGGGCGTTCCCTTAAATTCGTTAATCTATATCATTAATAGATTAAAATAAAAATATCAGAATAGAAAAATAAGCATAAAATAATCCGTTTAAAAAAAATGATTGTTGTCTTATTCTTTAAACGGATTATTTTTCGAAACTTACTGTGATGTTTCGAATGTATTGTCAATTTTTTTTTAAACCCCTGTGATGTTTCGAATTTATTGTCATTTTTTTTTAAATATCGCTGAATAGTACCTACTCGTAGTAGCAATGCCCAAACCGGCAAGTACGCGTGTACAGAGTGTTTCTTTAACGTATCAGTTTAACACTTTTAGTGAATATTTTAATATTAAAAAAAATAAAAACATTTTGTTTTTGAATGGTAATTTTTTTATCATATATGGATGCTATTGCGGGTTAACGGGAACGCCCTCTGTTAGTTAATTAAATATTTTATAAATAATTTTAAAAAATATAAAAAAATAGTAGCCCACCGGTATCGGGAACAGGGTCCAAGCTACCGGTGGTCAGGGCCCCTGAGAGGGGAACCTCTTAACAATACGCGCCGATTTCTGGATCAAGCCCTTGATCTAGCTGCCCAACGAAAGCCTCTTGAGATGTTGATCGAGGCTCTTGGTAATTATGCCATTGGCCGTCACGATTTTCGGCACCATGACTGCTGTATTCACATCCCACATGTCGACTACCTCGCAAGCCAAGTCAAAATACTTCGATTGTTTACCTATCCTTCCTACATTCAGCCTTCACTAGGTTCTCATCATGCGGGACTGCTATATCAACAAACATTGCGCGACGCTCTAGTCGGTTTGTCACCACTATGTCAGGTTTATTGGCAACAATAGTCCTGTCAGTGATGATAAACCAATCCCAATACAATGTGCAAATGCCATTTTCGATAATTGGGTCGGGCACATACCTGTAAGTACCGACTTCCGATTCCACTAGATTGTATTTTAGAGCAAGTTGCTGATGAATTATCCTGGCTACAAGGTTGTGCCTCTGCAAATAATCTACGTTAGCTAGACTAGAACAACAGGAAATAATGTGGCGGATGGATTCCCCGGGCCGGTGACGAGCCCGACATATGTCAACCGTACCGTACTTCACAATGTATTTCCGGTAGTTGTTCGTCCATAATCGCGCAGACAAAAACTTTGGTTTTCCCGAAGAGGTCACCAAAACGTGTCCAGGCTACGGACGCTAAAAAATCTACATCGGGCCCATGTAGGACCCGATAAAAGTGCCCGTGAAGCTCCTTACTCACCATACGTCCCTGCGATCATTAGTACTTTGTACAACAGGTTTGCGCCAGTTCTCGTTAGCCAAGGAGAGCGAGGTGAAGCCCTTGTCCACTGCGAAGACATCCCGGTGCATACCCACGTCGGCTGCTAGGAAGTATTCATTAAAAAAGCCTCACACTTCCGCAGGATATACAGCCTCATTACTGATGATCGTGGGTGATGCATCCGATTTGTGGTCAGGAGTGAACGGACCTTTCTCTTCAGGGCGTCAAGTTCTGTCTGGGGCCATTTGAGTATGCCGAAAGAGTACATCAATACCGTCAAAACCCAACCGTTAAAGGCCCACCGTTATCAGGAACAGGGTCCATCTTGTTTCACCTGATGAAAGACTATTTAGCACTTTGTTTAGGCGGCCAAAGAAGCGCTCCTTCAACGATTGTTTCACGTCAGTAGCATTGATGCCCAACGCTTCCAACATAGCCAAATACTTGTAAATTTCGGTTGAGCAAAGGGATCTAAGGTGTATGGAATCCGAGAGCTGGGTTCCCACGGATTCGATAATCTCACCTCGCTTCACATGCATGACCGCACATTTGTCCACACAAATTCCATACTAATGGCGCTACCAGTGGCGAAGCCTGGTCATAAGCCCATTCCCGCCAGCTTCCCTTCAGAAGTTTGGAGAACACAACAACACAAGAACACACTCTATCGTAATTGAAAAATCGCACAATCAGTACTGTTAAAAGTAGAGAAACATCACAAAACGCATACACAGATGGATATTCAATTCCAACAAAATTTGTTCTTCAACAACATTATTTAACTCGCAGGCGCTATCGGCTTATTGACAGTTCAATTCATATGGCAAAATAGTTGTTATGACGTCACAATGACCAGCTCGCGATCACCGCGATTCTAGGCCGTCGTAACCCGCTATCCGCCGAGTTATGATAGAGACAGTAATACAAAATGCGTACGCGTGAGTGAGATGGACGAATATCGTTATTGTATTTCGTACATACGTTCATCGGAAATCGTTCAATAAACTTGATTGACGTTTGACATTGACGTAATCGCATTCCTTTACGGTCCCGCGTATCAAATTGCCGATGAGTCATCGTGCCGACGCGCACATAAAACGTAATCACTCCGGATGTATAGCGACTATTTAGACACTTGAAACGGTTTCGGGTTGTTGAATGATGTGGCTATGAACTACAATGCAAACAAGATTCTTATAAGAGCTCGAAATATAAACATTTACTATTGATATGTGAGAACTCACCGAAAATGCTTATTTTGTTGGTTTCTGAGACAACTTTTCGACAAATTAACACGGAATGTTGCATTTTTTGTCATAAAATGATAGGTAGTCTTAGAACAAAGTATAATATCCACTTATATCCACACTTATCTAAACTTTCACAGAAAAAATCGTAAACATCAACATCTAAAGTGGTTTTAAGTTTCTATCTATCTATATTTTTATATGGCGAGCAAAGCCGATGTCGACTATTCTGCCAATGTCTTAAGTAGATTGGAAAAGCAAGTGTGTTTGATATATTAACGTTACACGGAGATTAGATTCTTCTATTGGTTGGTACAGTTGAACACTTGTTGGGTTAGCATGGGATGAAACAAACAAAGAATAGAAAAATACATAATATTGTAATAAAGTTGTAAAGAAATGAAATGAACGCACATCCATAAACGGTGATTTGAGTTGAGTGAGACTCATAGTTTGATGTTATTGTGACGGATGAAAATCATCAGCGCCACAAGCAGTTCTGGGGAGGAATGTGTTAAAAGGGAAGGAAAGTTAATCGGAAGAGGGATTTTAAATTTAGGCAGACGGCCATATAAATCAAGTGACGGGACATTATTAGAGCATTCGAAAAATATATGGTCTAAAGTGCCCTCCCCTATTCCGCACTCGCAGATGGAGGAATCGCGTATTCGTATTTTATGTAAAAAAAACGGGGGTACAACAGAAACCTAAGCGAATTCTACAAAAAACAGATATAACAGTTTTAGAAACTTTTCTGAAACCACAGAACCATGGTTTTGGTTTTATTAACGGTTGGACAGCATAGAAAAACTTGCCTTTATGTTTGCTGGATATATTCCACTGTTCCTGCCATGCGCACTGGAGATCAACTTTTGGAAGGGCCAAGAGATCATAGCTCAGATGAGTGTTATGTGACAGGTGAGCCGTTACAGATGAACAAGCATCTTTAGTTAAAGTATCCACACAATCATTACCCTTGATGCCACAATGACTAGGTATCCAAACTAGCTGAACGTCCCTTTGACTGTTAGCACAGGCTAATAAGGAGATCTTGATTTTTAGAATAAGGAGACTGTGTAGTTTGCTTCTAAAAGGACTTTGATTTAAAGCTTTCAGGCAGCTAAGGGAATCCGTAAAGATAACTGCTTTCTCAATGTTAGTGTGTGACTCTATAAAAAGACAGGCTTCTAATATGGCCACGCACTCGCCAGTGAATACAGAAGACTCCTTGGGGCATTTGTACTGTAGTATGATTCTAGAGCTTTGGTAATAAATCGCAGCTCTAGTGATACTGTCAGTATTCAATTTAGAGGCATCAGTGAAAAATAATTGAAACCCATTCCAACGTTCACCCACAACGGCATTGAAGGTCGAATTCGCCGATGGAGATTTTTTGGAAATACCAATATCATAAAAAATTTTGGGGATAAAACATAAGCTTTCGTAAGAGAAGTTAAATAGGGGTAATCTTGGATACTGTAAAATCGGACACTCTAAATTTTTAACTTTTCGAAATGCTTTTAATACTAAAGGAATTTCTTTATTTTTCCAGTAATTTGAGCTTCTGTGTAAGTGTCATTTAATCTAGGTATAATGGGATGGGATGATCTAGAAACTAATCTATACAAAAAACGCGATGCTAGGAATTGTCGTCTCAAGGCCAAGGGTGGTTCGGCACACTCGTCCTGCAACGCGTTAACGGGAGAAGACTTCATACAACCAGAGATGATCCGAAGACATTTGGACTGTACCTCATCCAATCGTGCCAAAGCCCCTTTGTTGCAAGGAATTAGGTGATATGTACCATAGTCCAGAACGCTACGGACTAAGGCGTTGTAAACTAGTTTCATGGTGTAAGGATGAGCACCCCACCAAACACCCGCAAGAACTTTTAAAATAGGAATAATTCTTTCACATTTTTGGATCAGGAAATTTACGTGAGACTTGCCAGATAATTTCGAGTCCAAAAAAACGCCTAAAAATTTAGCTTTCCTTACTAGGGGAATGTTATAGCCTGAAATTCTCACTGTAATTGGGGGGATCTGTCTTTTCCGAGAAAAAAATAATGTTGAATTTTTTTGTACAGAAAGTGATAAACCATGGTTTAAAAGCCATTGATTCAAAGACTCCAAAGAGAGACATAGAGATGAAGCAGCGTCAACGATGGAGGAATCTGTCACGTATAGAGCAATGTCATCGGCGTATTGTAAAATCTGACAATTATTATTTAGACATGACCCAATATCAGCCGTGTATAAATTGTATAATAGTGGACTGAGTACAAAGCCTTGAGGGAGGCCCTTCCATGTTTGCCTTTCATCAAATTCCTCTCCCTGAACTCTGAGAATCATAGATCGAGATGACATATGCCATGTATCATTTTAGCCGGAAGATTCAGCTGGTGCAATTTTTGCCTGAGTACGGGAAGAAGAACGCTATCGTATGCGGAGGAGATGTCGAGGAAAACCGCGACAGTGGATTGGTTTTTGGAAAAGGCTATATGGATATCTGTAACTAGGACACCGACACTATCCATTGTACCAAGCCCCTTCCTGAAACCAAATTGGTGATTCGGCAATATATCTCTCGATTCGACTATCCATTCGAGGCGATTTTTGATGAGGTGTTCTAGTAGTTTCGCTAGGACTGAAGATAGAGCAATTGGTCTAAGGCCATTCGGATCATCTGGATGTTTCCCAGGTTTCAATAAAGGGATGACAATCTGTATCTTCCACTGGTCTGGAACCCAACCATAACCATAACAAAAATTTATAATATTAAGGTAATATGTTCTAGCCTTGATGCTGCAGTGAGAAATAAAAGAATATGGCACGCCATCAATACCAGGAGCTGAATCCCGGACATATTGTAGTACCACATTCAGTTCATCCATAGTAAATGGAGTATCAAAGGGATCTTCTGGCATATTAAGTAGAGGCACATTTATACATTCACATAAAGTTGGGACATATGGTGATGCTATTTTGTCAAAGAAGAGTTCAGCTGTTTCCCTAGTTATTGTTGAAGTGATTGAAGGGGAACATCCACCTTTAAACCTATTGATGTATTTCCAAACAACTGAGATTGGAGTAGAGGGGGATAAGGAGGTGCAGAATTTGACCCAGCCAGAACGTTTCTTGTTACGAAGGAGGCGTTTAGCTCTGGCATTACACCGAAAGTATGCCATGAGATTTGGGGTGCTCATATCCACATTGTAGCGCGTTTCTGCCTCATTTCTTTCCCGAACTGTCGCAGTGCATTCCGAGTCCCACCATGGAGGTGAGGGGATTTTGTTTCTGGCACTATTTTTAATTGGGAAGGTTGAATCAGCACTTGCAGTTACAGCTGTAACAAAACCCTCATAACAAACTTTGGCATGGTAATGATTAGAAGGGTTAGGGAAAGATGAATTTAAATTTGGAAGATCATCAATTTTATTCTCCAATAGTGATGCAAACTTAGACCAATCAGGCTTGGACAAGTTATACTTCAATAGAGGAGGGGAATTTTTTTCTAAATGGGTTCTGTTATTAAGAGATATGATTATAGGATAATGATCACTACCATGCGATAGAGATGTGCATTCCCACAGAGCTGATGCTGCTAATTCAACTGAGCAAAATGTAAGATCCACACAGCTGTTTTGCTGTCCGGGAAGTGATCTACGAGTTGGACAGCCATTGTTTAGGATACAAAGATCTAAGTCATCTAATAGTTCCACCAGTGGTACACCAAATGCATCACAGCGTTTAGACAGAACCCCATCTGTAGTGGTGGCAGTTAAAATCGCCCATGACTAAAAGAGGCCCGTGAGTGTTAGTAAAAATATCTTTCAAAATACTCAAGAAGTTAAGGTTGGGGTGGGCAATATAGATGGAAAACAATGTGATACCTTTGGCCCTTCCTGCTGCAATACTCAAATTACCCTCAAGTGAGGGAAGGGATATGGGCGAGAATGGGACCCGATTATTTATGAAGAGAGCTGACCCTCCATACCCATCGGATCTGTCACACCTGAGGATATTAAAATGTGGCATACGAAAACTAAGACTCGGTGTGAGCCAAGTCTCAGCTATGGAGCAAGCCAATGGCTTGTACTTATTTAGGAGAAATATGAGGTCGTGCTTCTTATGCCACACGCTCTTCACATTCCACTGGAGGAAGATTAGGCGGGACGCCATTTTTAAATTGTGATAAGAATGAAATAAGTTGATCGGCAACGTTGGACGGTGTTTGGGAAAGATTAGAAATGGGAAAGATTGTTGGTAGAAGTTTTATCAAGAGTTCAATGAGAGAAGAAATATTGTTAGAAGGGATGTTGTTATTATTTAGAGCACAGCCATTAGGCTGTGATGGATGGGGAGTACTAATTATTTGCTGGTGAGCAGCTTTGTCATAAGATGGGGAAAGAGGAGCATGGGTCTTAGGTGGAAGAATTACAGTTTTTCTATATGTGGTTGGAGTTTTAGTGATGTTAGCATAATTCCTAGTAGCTACTGGAACTACTTTGCTAGCGTCTAAATATGAAACATTTTTCTCTGCCATGATAGTCTTAATGGCTTTCTGTCTACCATGCTCAGGACATGACTTGCTATTAGCATAGTGATTCCCCGAGCAAAGCACACAGAAGGCCTCGCTTTCAGAGATGTTGCAACCATCACCGGGATGATCGTGGCCACATCTACTGCAGCGTGGTTTTGATCTGCATAGATTTGCGACATGACCAAATCTACAACATTTCCGGCACTGAATTGTTGGGAATATATATTGTTCAACAGGAAGGGAAGTGTAGCAGCAAAAGATTCTCTTGGGTAATACTTGCCCATCAAATGTGATGACGCAGGTTTCAGTAGGCTTCCACTCCGTTATACCATCCTTATGAATTTTTCTATTTATCCTGCGAACTTTAAGAATTTGTCCACATCCTGTAGGTACAGACAAATATGTGATTGCTTCTTCATCAGTTATATCTGAGGGAACCCCAGTGACAACACCCGTCCTTGTGATGTTGTATGTAGGGATTGATCTTGTATACCCATGTTTAAGCAACAAACTGTTAATCAGAAATGAGTTAGCATCCTGAGGGGATGTAAACTCCACAGATACGCGATTCCTTCCAACTCTATTAACGCCGTCACGAAGCACGTTCGCAATATTGTTAGTCCAGAGGAATTTACCGAAATTAACGGGATGTAGAGTAGTGCCTGCATTTTGTTGGGTTTCTATACGAGAAATATGGACTAAAAATGGGGCTTTATCCGTAGCTGAATACCTAACTCGGCCTATTTGGCTCTTAGGTTGCTTGATCGGAGGTTTCGGGGTAATAATTTCTTCGTGTCCGGGGCGTATGCGTGTATTTTGTGGGGAGGGTGACATTTCCATCTCTGTGGTACTGTACACTACTTCAGTAAATTGTGATAGAGGGTTAGAAGATGGAAGAAGAGGAGTAAAGGATGGTGGGATATTGGGGGGATCCGGATCGGGGGGTTTGTTTCTTTCCATTTTCAATGGAAAAACTTAATAGGTAAAACACACAGTACAAACCTGCTAAAGAACACACAATAACAAGCTCAAAAGGTAACAGTAATAAAACAATAAAAGCTAAAAAAAATCCCGGAACACACGTGCTAACCAAAATACCTGAGAATCCTAACTTTTATAAAAGGCAGAAATAAAATTTAAGAAATGCGACGCTTTGTCTTTCCCGCCAAATTTCACTACCTGCTATGTTTGGTTTTAACTTTCACATTTGATTATGTGACTTGACATTGACTTTTCGAAATGTTGACAGCTATATTTTTTCTTTCTGTTTGTTACCACAGATTAAAAATATTATCCACCATAGAGTTCAATCGTTAAGAGCGTATACGCCGTACGGCATTTCATACAAATTTTCAAGTCCTTATTTTCCGAAATGACTAAACCGATTTTAAAACGCCCCGCAATACCGAAAACGGTACGGAAGATTTTACACATTTAAATACTGGATTTTAAGCAAATGACGAAACATTTTAGTATTTTAAGAACATAACAAATTTTCAAGGCACTATTTTGCGAAATTACTGAACCGATTTTAATGAAACATCACACATATAAGCAGGATACATAAGTCTAAAAACATTTTCGAAAGGTCATATTTAAAAAAAGATAACTGGAAATTTATGTTTGTATGGAAAATTTAAAATGGGTCTAATTTAACTGTAACACTGTTTATCGAAAATGTTTTCAACTAACTTTTTAGACCTATGTATCCTGTTTATGTGTGTAAAGTTTCATTAACATTGCAATTTGCATGTTACTATTTGATATTCTGAGAGGCAGACATTATTGAGTTACTTTCAATATGATCGTTAATCTTTGCTCTCAGAATGGATGCAAGAACTTTATAGACCGTCGGTAAACACTTGAATGGTCTATAATTTTTAGGCTCCGCAGTACTACCTGATTTATGGAGCAGGTGGGTTATTCCCGTAAATTCAAAGTCAAAACGTATATTTCAATTAGGCCATTAACGGCACTTTTGAACGTCATCAATAAGAATTATCGTAGTCAAGTACTGTGGCAGCGACCCTGACTCTAGGGCAGACTGGAATTAAGAGGCCAAGCGAGCGTGCTATCTTTTGAACCATTTTATCCAAAAATTATGCAGCCCATCCGTCCCTGGAGATTTCCAGTTAGACAACGGACGGACTGCACGAGCTACACTATCAGATCGCATGCACACATATGACTGACAGGCACTGACCAGATGTTTCGCCAGAATGTACATACACAAATGGTGTCATCATCCGGTAGGCGCGCATCAGTCACACCGTGGTCCAGTCGCTCTCAAGCCATATAAATCCACCTCTCATTGTTTTGGAATGTGCGATTCTGAGTGTATCGCTCCACTTGCCGCTTGTACCGACGGATACAATTTGTCCATGCATAGATTTTCTGCTTCAGGAAATCGATACGCTCTGAGACAGATAATCCCGAGGACTTATATCAATCCCCGAGAATGCCCGCCACACAAAGCGCATCGCGCTCTTGGGCGAGTATTGCCTTCCCTGAAGCAGATTAGTTTGCCGATGAGTGCTCTAGCCTCACCAATACGACGCTCGATCTTGCGCTGCCAAGCTGGTACAGCTGGCCGAGTGGCTCTGTCATTGTTAGGAATAAATATGATAGGTACTATTATTATGGCGTATACAGTATAAATCGTCTAAAAGAATAACCTACCTTCCTTTAAGATCAATTGAAGTTAGAACACCATCTCCACTTGCACAAACCAGATACTTCTGAGCATCATTTGTTATCATATCACTAACATGTTCTTCACCAATTTTTATGCTAAAAACAGGATCTGGCTTTCTCATGTCCCATAATTTCACTGTTCCTTCATCATCACCTGATCGAAAATAAAGTGATTAAAAACATCAGACAAAGAAAAAAAAAGCATAAATTCTACCTTTCAAACAAATATTAGATTTACCAGTAACAATTTTATCACGTTCTAGACTCAGAAGTCTGTAAACTGGTTCATCATGGGCATTTTCATAGCACTTCTTCAGCTTCCCAGATTCAACATCAGTGGCCATAATTGTCTTATCCTTGAAAAAAAAAACTTTATCAATAGAATAGAAAACATTTATGTGACACACACAACACAACCGCAACAAAATACAAGGTAAAAAATAACAATAATGAAGATTAAAATTGTGCTCTGCATGCCCACACCGAAAGGGTTACCGTCTCAGCATTTACTGGGCGTCAGACACCCAGCGCTGGTTTTCAGTTGGCACCCTGCAGTGACATATGGACGTGGGTAAATGAAATATATAAATAATAATACATACATACTTAACTTGATAAATATAATGGTATTGAGAATTCTTTTGACCGCAATTATTGACTTTATTGGCGTGGTATGTACCACGCCAATAAAAAAAAGAGTTGTGGTCTGCAACACACGCCTAAAAAAATTGTGTTTGTCACCAAATAATTAAAAAACAGTTGAAAATAAATAAAGGCTTGTAAAAACCATTAATTTATACAATATAGTATCAAGCCATTATAATCTCTTGATAAATTTGAGGATCATTTCTACTATAATAATACGCATCAAAATACTATAGGTACTTAACCCGACCCCGTCGTGGCAATGACACAGGGTGCCTTCCAGCTTTCCCAAACAGATAACTACATTCACTTTCTATTGGAATGAAACCTGTGACATGCCGAAAAATTGTGAATGAAATTGGCAAATCAAACAGGTTGTAGAACATGGACTATATAGATGATTGGGGGCCAGTCCACATTTGTTGACAATATCAGTGGCCGTATTACGAAGTGCCAATGCTATCATGATTCGTGTGAGGGAAAGAGATAGTGCTATTCGTCTTGTGTAACTCCGTCTCTCTCTGACACAGAAATCATGATGGATTTAAGACGTCATAATAGGTCGCCTGGGCTTGATTAGAAGAGATGATAAAATATTGAGTTTTGAAGACGAAGTAATTTTAAATTTTTCTTTTGAATTATTAGTCAGGACTTCAGTATAAATAAATAAATATAAAACTTACGCAAGAGAAACATTTTTTACCCCCCTGTAATTTATGATGTATGTATTACATACATCATAAATTGATTGCAGTAATATGAGTATAGGTATTGTGGAATTTATTGGAAAGAGTCATTGCAGCCTTGAAACGCAAAGGGCATTTGGAGGAACACGGGAGTTTTAGTAAGTCTGAATAATCAAATGATTATTTACCAACCTACGAAAAAATGTTGGCACTCAATTTATTATTGTCAAGCAGATAATGTGAACTTTTTAAAGCATCAGGTTATGGATTCTAAGTTTAGTATGCAATAAGTACAAAAAGAGGGAGGGAATAGACAGTTAGACATGTTTCTCCAAAAGTCATTGAGGTCAAGTCAGATGATCCTTATGACTTTGCCAATGCCATATCACATAGAGCATACTGTTAGTATTCTATTATTATAACAGAGGAAAGGTTACAAACTTTGGCAGTTGAGTATAAAGTGGTTCCCTCATCATCAAACTCTATATCTCTGCAAGGCTTTAAATGCAATTCTAATGTATTGACAACTTTTGTTTCTTCATTGTTATATTCATACAACAGAACGTCTCCTACGATGTTGGCAATTGCTATTAAATTTCTGGAAGGATGAAGGGATATATCAACAATAAAATCTTCACATATAATGGTTGGCGGATGGTCACGGGGCTTATTTTTTTCAGCTTTTATAGCTTTAACAACATCATCCTCATCTTCATCCTCTTCTTTGTTTTCACTAGTTTCACCTTCACTCATTTCGTTTTCAGCTGGATCTTAAAATAAAAGGATCTATTAGGAAATCTGCCATTTTTTAACTTCCAATCCACACGTGTAGTAAACAGATATAAAAAATGTTACACACTTGATCATGTAAATAAATTGATGGAAATGAAGCAAAACGTGCATTACTAACCATTGGTATCTGATAATATATCATCATCACTGGAATCATTGAATATACTAGATGAACTGTCCTCATCAGACGAGTTTTTATCAAATTCCTTAAAATATTTTGTCATGTTTTAAGGCTTCGTTGGAATTTATTACGAATTAAATCCCAATATAACCTAAAATTCTTAACATGGTATCTACAATGTACAAAGAAGAACAACATCAACACCTTACAAAGTGTGAAGTGTCAGTCCTGTCATCTATGGTGATTGGCGACTAGGGGTACGCGTTGAATCAACGAACTAGTCGTATCAACTGTTAATCTCCGTCGACGTATTAAACGTTAACCGTTTATGAATCAACTAGTTGAATTCGTCAACGACGTTTATAAATTTAACTCGTGCATCTCGTTCAATAATCGTCAACGTTTATGAATCAACTAGTTGAATTCGTCAACGACGTTTATAAATTTAACTCGTGCGTCTCGTTCAATAATCGTTAACGCAAACGCAACTAACTAAGCGAATTAAAAAACTAAAGTTGAAAATAACGTTATAGATTGCGAGCGACGGACTTTTCATCCAATTTGAAATCTAAATATCGTGTCACAGAGTTGATTTTAGAAATACTTAAGGCTAGTTTTATGGAACGTTCAACGAATGAACGGTTTACGTTGCAAGTTGACATTTTTAGTAAGTTAACCAGTTGACAAACGCAAATCAACGTTAACGTTTCGTTAACGGAAAAACCGTCAACGACAGTGAACGACCCATCACTAATGGTGACAGATGGTGGTGTTGAGTTGTGGACTACCATAGATAAGATAACACCACCTATTGTTTTCTGGCTAAATCTAAATAAATCATTGAGATAGGAAAAATATGGAGACGCTGCGTTATTCTATACATACATTTGTTTAGACAAATATGAGTGAAATATGATTCAGAACTTGAAATATCGTTATGTCTCATTCTTTCTAGTGAGATAATCCTATTTGATAAAAGAGACAACTATATTTAAGTTGTTTGTATATTATGGCATCATTTTGCCGTGATGTAGAGACAGTTGTAGGTAAGTGCCGTTGCAGCCATATTAAGCGACAAATTCATGGTAGGTACGCTGTCAAATGGTTGTTTACTTTTTTTATTATCGAGATTTGCGAGAAAACTACGAGGAATTTTACTTTTAAAACTGCATGTAAATATTGGAAAACATAAATCCAACATTCCTGTGTGTTTTGTTGTGAAGTGTGGTGCAAGAAACAATCAAAATCAACCTCAATTGTCTTTGCACAGGTTAGTAGCCGGTTTTCATGCATTAATTCACACATTCGGTGATACTATTGTAACGCAATCATGAATGTATGGCTAAAGTATTGATATTTGGGTTCATTTCCATATAACCGGCCTTTTTATTTTATTTGTTTATTCATTCGGTTGTTTACATAATGGAATAGTGTTGTACCGTTGCCAACTTGCGGTAATACGAAACTAGTTCCTCCGCTGGAACGATATCGGTATATTCTGTGATGTTAACATAAATAATCCTGCGTCTTATTCGGTCCGAGTGACCTAGCTAGGTCCGGCCTGTGATTCACACTTTACACAGAAATCAAAATATTTTACGTAAACCTAAAGAAAACATTGAAAAAGCTAATTATTACTAAAAGAGTAATCATGGAGTTTCTTGCCTAGCTTATGACGTTTTATATTTGTTTTAGTTACATATTAGCAGCTCTAACCAAAATGATTTAAAAATACTTTAATTTTTATAGGTTTCCTAAAAATGAAGGCTTAAACAAAAAATGGTTAGAGGCTAAGGGTCGTAGGGTAATGTTAAGTAGCCTATACTACGGATGCCTATGTTACTATTACAACGGATTTTAATTAAGTACATAATATTAGGTATGATCCAAAGGTGATAAACTAGTGGAACTCGTATTTAGTATCGATACTCGTTGTAGTAACACCTTGATTGACTCAACCCTAGCAATGGCAGCCATTTTATGCGACAATATGAGTTGTAGGTATGCACCCTTCTTTTGTAGGTATTTCCAGTCCATACTTTTATAAGTCAATGGGCATGTGTCCCCTCCTGTTGTCAAGTCAATAATAGTAATGTCACAGTATTACAATATTCCCTACAGTACGGCAACGAATGTACTTGCGCAGAGCAACGGAGGGGAACTCGCGGGGTGTCGGGCGGCGCGGGCCGCGTACCGCAAACACGCTTAGTTTGCGGTACCGAGTGCGAAGGGCAGACGCGGGCGTGTTTTTTGTGTAATAATTTTATTATACTTACATTCTATAATGGTGCGCAGAAACTGTTCTGTTAGGTTTTTTCATTTGTGTACCATAGACTTATGGAATATTACAGACGCCCCGCCGCCGCCGCTAAGACAGAACTGACTTTTGCACACAATTTTGGCAACCTTTCCTTATAATTTTATGTCTGATAATTATAATTGTAAAGGTATGTGTTTGTTTATTGAATTTATAGGTACCTACTTACTTTCCAGGCGCGAGTTATGGATAGAAGCTTGTCAAAGACGGTAATTGAAAAGTAAAACAGTTGTACAATAAGGTAGTTGACTAAAAAAATTTGAAAACTCCGTCGGATAGATTTCCATAAAACATTGGACACGTAATTTTTTCTTTTTTCATATAATAAGAAAAAAACGAAGACGACACAGTGCGTTGAAATCTAGAGTGACGTCACTACTCGCTACAATTTTTACCTAGTCGTGACGTAACAAGCCCCCACTCCTGATCTTTGATGCTTTTTATCTTCGTCAGTTTTTATAGATTTATTATAGGAAAAAAATACTTGAACAATATTTTTCTATAATCTTACTGACGGACTAAACATAATCAGATATTTTTTACTCAGGAAACATCCTTATTATATAACATTTGTAGGTACGTATGTGGTTTACACTTTTAATAAATATCTAATTATATTAGATTTAAAAATCACAATGATTTTGAATGTAAATATGAATAAATGATTACATCATAATAGTAACAATCACACTTGTTTTATTTCCCATATGGTGACAACCCTTCCATATTTGCGTGTGGCAGCGTAAGTACCTACACTGGCGGCGGCATCGCGCGACATCAAAGGCGTTACCCTACTGTAGGAAAAATATTGTAATACTGTGGTAATGTCATGATTGTCATGTCACAGACTACGCACGAAGCCGAAGGCAAGGCACGCTCGATCGAACTCTCGACGAGTAAAGTTGAGTACTTAATGCTCGGGCAGTTTGTTAAAAGTAAATAATGGAATATTAGCACGTCCTTACGTGAGGTGTAGTGTAAAAATATACAGTGTTGATTAAAAAAATTCGGTGTGCTGTATTCGTTACAGCTCTTTTATAATTATTATTTCTGGAATGAGAATATAATAGCACTAGAGCCATAATCGTGTTTATCATTGCGTCCTCAGATCACCTGCTGTAAGTATTATAATTAAATAAGGTATAATTTAGTTTCACAACATTTTATGATGGTGCCAAAGTAAATTTAAATTTACTTTGTACTTTTTTATATGTTTATAAACCTGTTAAGAAGTAAATATTTGTTTGTTTTCTATACTAATATTATAAAGAGGAAAGTTATACATATAAATATACAGTTTTGGCCAAAAGTATTGATCATCTTACAAATTTCGTTCGTTCACGGTAAGTATGGGAGAAAATCAAATCTATTGTTGAAGGATTCTTTTGTTGACCATCTACAAATGTTTAAAAATAATGAACCACGCCGCAGCTAACAATAAAACACCTGGGTGTAATAAAAGGTGTCTTTCATAATTTTTGTATTTATTTATCAGTTTGCTCTCGTTGTGAACACATCCACAGTGATCTAGTGCGCCTTTAGTATTTTATTTCAGAAATTTTTAGTGTTATCATTGCAATATGCCAAAACGAAACGAACTTTCTTTAAAAAAACTTGTGCAGAACTGCTCATGCAAAAACTGTATCTCAGCTTTTGCATGAGCAAGGGAAATTACAACCCAAGATTTCCAAAACTGTGAAATGTTTGCGTCAATCCCTGCAATATGCTATTCAGTGACCGTGCCTTAAAACACCGAACATTTACCGCTGATGATTGGTTTAGTTTTTAGGATTCGTCTGACCACATACCATTTGATGGTGTGTGGTCAGACGAATCAAACTTTGAAGTGAGTACGTCAATTTAATACCCTAATAAAATTTTATAAAATGGTTTAAAAACCAAATGCATAGATGAAGTTATTTTAGTAGTTCCAAAACTCAATATTTTTCTCTTTATTGCAGAGTTTTGGTAAACCTGGTGTGACTTTTGTCCGTCGTCGGGTGGGCAAAGAATTTAAGCCAGAGTGTGTGATCCCAACTGTAAAACATGGAGCTGCAGCACAATGGTTTGGGGTTGCATGACCGAATCTGGAGTTGGCAAATTGTTCGTTTGTGAGGGCCACATAAACTCTTACCAAGTACATAAATGTTCTAGACGCTGCATTGCTGCCTTAATTTTCAAAATATTTTGGCGACATGAACATGGATGGCATTAAATTCCAGCAGGATAACGTGCCATGCCACAAATCTGCCCGCACTATGACATGGTTTCGGGAAAATAACACAGGACTTCTTGACTGGCTTGCCCAGTCTCCAGGCCTGAACCGGGAACCCCATAGAACATTTAAGGGGTTTATTAAAGTGTAGAGTTAGGTGCCACACAGTTAAAAATAGAGAAGATTTGGAACACTGCCTGAGCCTAGAATGGAACACGATTACTGCTCAAGAATGTAAAAATCTTGTAAACTGTTTACAAAAAAGAATTTCTGCCATAATTAAGGCAAAGGGTGGACCCACAACATATTATTTTTCTATTATTAAATGGTAAAATAAATATTTATATAAAAGGCTTTGTATTATAATATAGAAAAAAATATTGCCATAATGAAATAAGCAGAAGATTCAGACTTTTAATCAGCCAGCGGGAGGCTAAACAAAGAATTTAAACAATTGAAACTCCTTTGTGTGTTCTTTATTATTTAATTGCCCATAGCTTCACACTAATAAATCATAAACATATATGAATAGGTAGAACACTAGTTATATTAACATTAAAGTGATGGTGATATTATTAAATTAATGGTGATATATTGCATCCTGCACTAAGGGAATTACAGTGGACCCCGCTAATCCGAAAAACGGTTTGCAGGGAATTGTCGGATTATAGAGTACCTACTGCCACAGACCCCCTATAGACCGGACTGTTTTTTTTTAGAGTACCTTGTAATTCGACATATTACGAGTGTAATTGATAAAATTTTATCTATTTAGCACTATATTAGTGAAGATTTACCGTAATAAATAGAAGTACAGTGATAGGCATGTCGGAAGAGGGGTGCCGGATTACCGGGGGTCCACTGTATTAGTAAATGGACATATTAATGGTATTGAAAAATCCACTTTATGAAAAAAAAAGCCAACAGGGGCGTTTTTCCCATATTAAATACATGTACTGTGCTGTGCAGCCAGGTTTATGCGAGTTGTGATGACAACATCGAATCCAAACTTACGGGTTGTAAGAATCTCTGATCTGACTTTAGAAGTCTATTTTAATTTACTTTAAGTGTGATACAACAGGCCGTTTATGTATTTTTTTTATCAGCCTGAATCGAGTGTATTCCGTGAGGTTTATAGTGGGGTTGTTTCGATATTTTAAGTTTTTGTTAGTAAGGCCTTTTCCCAACTATTAGGTATTCGGGCCGGCTCCCGCTCAAACCGGTTTAAGCTGAATACCAGTACCAGTATGTGGGGTCTCCCTTGTTTGACCGAAAGGAATTAGACAAATTTTCACTTCCCAAAATAATTTTCTCATAATTTAATTTGCCAAATTATTACTTAGCAAAAAATCTGTTCACAAAAAATTGTAACGCAAACCTAATGTTTGGGAAATGAACGTTTAAACTATAACTTATTTACCAACTAGTACTTTTAACTTTTTCTATTTAGTCAAATATTTCAGTTGGAATAACACGTTTTTACGCAAAATCAAATAAGCCAAATATTTAGTATCGTCAGTTTTCAATTCACCCATTTTGTTTAAACAAGAAATTAACCTAATATAAATAGTTGAGTTCCGGGTAACCTACTAAAAACAATATCTTTTTTTTTCTATTAATGCAAGTCGTGTCTGTCTTAGGAGGTCACAGTTTTAACCTAAGACCTAACCTAACCTAACCATTTTTTTTAATAATTAACCTCTTCTTTTTGTCTTCATATTTTTTGTTTTAACAAATCATTTCACCAAACGTTTATTGTCTGAAGATTGTTTGCTGTAATAAATTCATTTGATTAAAGACCAAATGCCATAATGACATTATACTTGGTAATATTTTGCCAAGTAAAAATTTGGCAAATAACCATTGCAATATTCTGAATGATTTAAGGAAAAGGTTGCTAAAATTTGTTTGGGTAATGTTTTTTGGCCAGGCTGGTGTCAGATTTTCTGGCTGCATCAATCCGTAACGACTTCCAAAGTTCTATAAATGACAGCCGGTATTAACGGCTTACCGTACTTCCCGAAGCACGGAGGAATTTGGAAATGTTAAGATGGTCTACAGTCCTAAGCGTTGCTTAACCTTGAAGATCGAACCGTTTTAATTGCACCGTTCAATGAAAAAGCTAAGTCGCAAATTAAACAGCTGATTAAGCTAGTTGGCCTGACGGGAATGTGACGAAACGGGAAGCCCTGCCCTATATAATTATATGGATATAGGCGAACAAAATGATATGATGTCCTTTTTTTGTGAATGGGATTGGGAAGTCATCAAATGACTTCTCCTACTCTGGGCGAAGTGGAAGAGAGTGTCAAGCTCTTATTGACTAAAACCCATCCGTATTCCTCCTAATGCCCTTTGCGTTCCAGACCCTTTACGCCCCTTTGAGGCGCGCGTGCAACACAACGCACCGTCGTCCTGGGCCTGGTTGTTATCGGACGGTCTCGCCGTCTGCAGGTTCGCGCCTACGGTGACCGGGAACTACCCTGCGACTCCTGCGTTCCGTATGGTGTCGGGCGTGAAAGAATAGCACCATCCCATCACTTCCCGTGGGCCCAGCACCGTGGCACTAGAGAATTTCTCTGTACATTGCAACAACTACACTGTGATCGTCAACCCGTTTGCCAAGCGTGGTGAATATGGCACATAAAAAAAAAATGGCACCTAGTGCCCGGCAGCCCGTCTACCCTTGACTCCGGTAGCGGTCAAGGTCACGGCGAGGAAAGGGGTAAATTCACGTGGTACCGCTGGAGCCCCGGAGCGCCGGAGCCGTGACAGAAACCATGGTTGCTGCATGTTGCATGCTTGCTTGCATGCTGCGTGCTTGCTTGCATACTGCATGCTTGCTTGCATGCTGCGTGCTTGTTTGCATGCTGCGTGCTTGCTTGCAAGCTGTATGCTTGCTTGCATGCTTGCTTGCTTGCTTACAAAAACCACATGTTCACAATCAACTGCTTTATTGAGTACATGTATAATATATTTATTTACGTATAATACAAAATTATAATGCATCATCACATATTTTTAATTATAACAAATGAGAGAAGCTCATAGCAATTGCTTTGTTATACGATCTAAGAATATTATTATTGTTGCGCGCCACAATTAAGTAAGGAAGATAGCGGCATTCGGTACCACTAGCGCCATCTAGTATCGAGTAGCAGAACTAAAAAGCCAGGAACCTTCGAGATTTTTCTATGCTAGAACATTCTAGAATTCTCGGACCTTAGTCGGTCGCGACCGATATCTACGCGAACTTTCTGGAACTACTCGGCGCCCATATACAGTGTGAAATCTTAATGGTTGTTTTCCCGCGGCAGGATGATTACCCATCAGTAGTACTATCGAAACACAAAGTTAAACTAAAAAAATTAAATGTTTTTTTTTTCAAATCATTAAAAAAGTGTTCATAAACTCGAAAGAGCGAGAATCAATAGTAGTTCACTAGACATAAAGTAGGTAGATACCTACATGAGACGCACGTACCGCCGCGTACCTACATATCGCGCGATGCACTACTGTTGGTTCAAGTCGCTTTCGAGTTTTGTTTATCACAATTGTTAATCTGCCATTTATGGAGTCTAATATTTTTTATATATATAAATCGATTGTATTACCGATACAAACTCATTTCGCTTCGGGAAAACAACCATTAAAATTTCACACTGTATATATATTATTGACTGTAATATTTATGACAAACGGGTTTAGGACATATTATATTTAGGGATTTCAATAAAATTTTGTGGTGGCGGCCATCTTGGACCGATTTTCATGAAACATAGCTAAGAACAGTCCCCATTCACCATTCAAACAAAATCAAAATCCGTTCATCAGTTCGGGAGCTACGATGCCAAAGACAGACATACAGACA
Source organism: Hecatera dysodea (assembly GCA_905332915.2). NCBI lineage: Eukaryota > Metazoa > Arthropoda > Insecta > Lepidoptera > Noctuidae > Hecatera > Hecatera dysodea. Next base: position 11,111,022 of record HG995292.1, read on the forward strand.
CGTCAAACTTATAATACGCCGTCGTTTTTGCGAAAAAAAAATACAGTATTTACTTGATTTAGTTTATGTATGCACTATTCACGTGAGCTGTCAATGTTTTGCTAAGTATTAGACTATTACTGGCTAAAATCCGGCCGTGCTCCTCTTAATGCCATTTGCAGTTCGAACAAATTCCGTGATCCTAGCAAGCACTAGCCCTAGCGGGTTCCATCTTCTATGCTAACATCTCCTTCAATGAGCTGTCAGTAAAGAAAACGGGGCCCCATAGGGTCAGTGCCTGCTAGGGTTGCGAAATTTGTCACCCCGGCCCTGGAACGCAAACAGCACTAAAAGGATCACGAGTGGGTTTTAGCCAGTAAGAGTCTGACACTCCTATCCGCTTCGTCCACAGCGGGAGAAGTCATTTGATAAATTCCCATCCAGAAAAAAAAGGGCAAGCCACCCAACGCTCGCCGCCGCCGTCGGCAGGCCCGCCCTCTACGGTGGGCGGAAATCACCCTGCGACTCCCGACACCCGTGGCATCTTCTTATGCTGCGGTGGCTGGGGCGTGAGGTTTGCTGAGCACTTACTCGGTTGCGCGATAGGTTACGTTGATGAATTTTGCAGATAAATTAACTAGAGAATGCGTGCAAAAATATTTCGATAGCTGGAGAATTAAGGATGCTATAGCGAGCGAAGCGAGCCCGACAAATTATTGTACGTTGGTCGGATATGCGAAGTTTTATTTTTATCACCTATGCAGATGTATTTTTGACAAGGATCCTAGAGCGAGCGAAGCGAGTTCGAAATATTTTAGTTCCTTGTCTCAGATTCCTATGCCAGATTTTCAATTGATTTTATTTTTTGATGGTGCCTATATATGTGGAGGTGCATATATTGATCCATAAAGCATTCCACATTTCTTCTTGCGAGGATGGGCCATGATTACGGACGTTCCTACCTATCAAGCTCTTTCCACAAAAGTACAATGGGATTGAGATCCAGGCTGAGGAGGCCAAACCATGTCTTTTAACACCCCTTGTGCCTTTTTATCTTCTAAATATCCCCTACATAATTTTGAGTTATGCTTTGGATTATGGGATGGGATGGATAGGATATGATTATCGAGTTAGAAAATGAATCCATCTCCAATTAATCGCAAGGATCGCAACTGGAAGGAATGGCATTTTGTTCTAATTTTTAATTTTGCACTGTTTCTTTAAACCGCCAGTTTCTAGGCTAGAGAAGCAAGCTCAGACAATAATTGAGCCAAAACTTTTTAAATAAAATTAATTCTAAATATGTATAACTGAAAAGTGACTGAATGACTGACATAGTGATCTATCAACGCACAGCCCAAACCACTGAACGGATTGGGCTGAAATTTTGCATGCAGGTAGATGTTATGACGTAGGCATCCGCTAAGAAAGGATTTTGATTTATTATATCCCAAGAGGATAAAATAGGGGATGAAAGTTTGTATGAAACTTGGTCAATTTTAAACCGATCAGGCTGAGAGCTTCAAAATCGGCGCCGCGGCGGTAAAGTAACTATTCCGCGCGGACGAAGTCGCGGGCAGAAGCTAGTTTTCGTATAAAATTGGAATTTCCCGTGCTGTTCTAGCCTTCTAGGCAAAATATCTGTAGATATAATAAATAAGAATACTGTACCTAGATATTTTTAATTACACCGTTAATAAAAGGGATTAATAGTGAATAAGGAATAAATTGTATTAAAGTTTGTATATAATTAATACATAACAGCATGTAAAAACTTAAGAGGAAATCTAAGTAATTTATGCCGCTCATTGTTCATCGCGGCCCGTGGCTTTGTATATAACAGCGCACAGACGTCACCAGAGGCACGAGGAGTGGGAGGAGTACTACGGAGGTGGCACCTCGGCTCGCCGCGTTGACGACGAGCTCGCACGTGCAGTGTACACGCGACCGCGTGAGCGTGACCTACTCTGGGCGCTCTGGGTAACGTTGTTTTGCTCACGTGGGGTACCTTGTTCATATTGATCTCTGAATTCTAGGCGTAATTTACCAGGATAAGTGAACTTACATAAATAATAGAAAGTTTTAATGCTTTATGTAATTTACATGAAAGCATCATAAAGAAGACGTCTACTAGCAGCAAAAACCGAGGCAAATAATACTAAGTTTATAGATTTATTCAAAGTATATTTGTGTTTAAACAGACGTTGTACAAACATTGTTGTTGTGTGTTTGCATTTCCATTCGGATACTTGGTGGGAATTTATATCTGCTATTAATTATATTCACTAATGAGAAGTAAGTATTTATAAATACTTAGTAACGTAAATATCAAGGCTCGCAAAGGTTTCGTCATGGACATAATTTAACATAGGTACCTAACCGACGTACCTACAGTAGGATCACTTCTGCATAGGAGCTGGAACGTCCCAATTTCAAGTCTATAGAATTAGTTGGTAGTTCCTGCAATATTCAGATGTGATGAACAGACAAACGCAGTTGCAACACGGGTGCTCCTTTTTGTAAATTTGGTACGGAACCCTTTAACCAATCGATCTGTCTTTTTGTTATAGCTCTTTATTTCGGGGACTACCATTGTTACTACCTATGTTATTGATTTTTATTATGAAATAGTAATGCTTGACCATGTATAACAATTGAATTTAAAAGATCTAAAAATGAGGATTAATTAACATTTTGTAATAATAATACCTACTTAATAATCCCATGTACGGTTTTATGATAGGTTAATTAGATAAATATGTACATTTTTTTACATGATTTTATCTGTTAGGTATGTTTGCAAAATTAAGGTTGTACTTAATTTTCAAAGAAAAAACGATGAAATACTCTTCTAAGTTAATTATTTCGGCAACATAATTAACTTAGAAGATTTCACTCACCATCTCTTCACTCTTCTTTAAAATAATTAAGTGAATGCATCGTCACTAGACTTTCAATTTAAAATAAAAACAGGATGAGGCATATGCTCTACAGTATACAGAAGGTAACATAATTTATTGTTTCAGACACAAGATGGAATGGGTTCTTCGAAGTCCACAAATTCACAGTACATTCAGCAACCTTGGATTCCTACATCCAGATGGATATCACGTGAACGAAAACTGCAATGGTTGATATTGTTTTTGTAATTGGTGTACGAGTTAAATCTTTTATCCCTATCATAGCACAATAATTGATGCCATGTTTTCTACATGTTTCAGCTGCTTTGGAGACAATTCTTCACAATATTTTAACGGAAGATAAATACTTGCGGACTTATCGTAGGAATATTAGCTTTGGACAAAACATCAAGAAAGATCTAATACCCCTTTTAATTCACGCGAAAGATGAAGCAACGATCGAGTTGTTAATTCGAATACTAGTTAATTTGACAATTCCAATAGAGTGTCTGCTGTCTGTAGACGTCATTTCCAGAAATGATTTTGGAAGACATACAATATTCGAAATAAATAATTTGCTTTCTTCCACCAAAGCCGCTTTTACGGATCAGCGAGCGACTAAAGTGGTAATAGACTTTTTAAAAAAAAATGTTGATTGCGAGCTAAAAGCAAGGCTGACATCCGAACAATGCACAAATATAAGTAACAGTCTTTTGTTACTGCGGAACATCTTACACATACCGGAGGAGCCTAGCGGTCACTGTCCTAGCTACAATGGACCTCCTCACACCATACAGAATCAAATTCTGTGGAACATATTTAGCCAAAGTATTGATAAAATTCTCATTAAATTAATGATAATTCCGGATGCGGTAAGTGATGCTTCACTTTATTCGTAGGCATATAAGGTAAACTTATTAATTTTAATTTTACTTTATGTGAAATGAATGCTATATTTAATTAATGTTATTTGTATTCATCTGTTTTAGACTGCATGTGTATAGACGCAACAGTGCGGCAGTGATATACGTAACTTAATTACAAGTAAGGTATGCGAAAAAGTTTAAAGAGTCAAGATGTGTGTTTTGTATTTGTTTTTCCTTCCAGAATAAATGGGCTGTAACAATGGTTCAACTAATAGCATTGTTGTACAAAGACCAACATGTTGTAACGCTGCATAAACTTCTCAACTTGTGGATTGAAGCCTCTCTATCCGAAAGTTCAGAAGATAATGAGAGTAATACTTCGCCACCGGACAGAGGTATTTCAAAAATATTTGTTCTATACTGATTGTACACATGTCTAGGATAATGCGTATTCAGCCGAATCTGTGATTGCTGGGGCTTGTATACAATTTTCAAACAAATCATTGGCAAATTTTGCTAGCGCTAGTAATTACTAATTAAAAACAGATAAGTACTGAGCACAATATTCAATGATTAAATAATCATATCTCAATATTTCAGGATTGTTGTTAATAAGAAGCTGGCGTATAAGGAAATTTTAAGATTTTTTTTATTTTACCGGATTTTTATTAATATATTGCATTATAGTAGGTACCTTCTTTCACGTTCATGAACACCTGCACAGTCTCGCCACTGAAATGCTCTCTTGTTTTAAATGCCGGACATTGCTCAGTCAAACACGTAATTTTTTTGTGTGTTTGGCCGTGTTTCCCAGCCGACTACCCTGAGAAGAAACATCGAAACAAACTCAGAGGTCAAAGTCTCTTTTGAAGTTTATACAATTGTACTGGTCAAATCATATGAGAACCATGTAGGTTGATATGTCATGTGGCCTTTTGTGTTTGATTGATTTTAAATAGTCATTGTAGTTTCGATAAACATCTGGTAAGTAAGTAGGTACTTTTGTGGAATTGCATAACATTAAAACTACTTTTTGATCACAGGTAGTAATTCTTCACCGATGTGCACCTCTGAACCGACGTCGGATTCATCTGATATGGGTGGCAGCGGCAAGAGTAACGACGATCCTAATTCTGTAAATAAGGATTGGGATGCGTCTTCTCAATTGAATAACACTAGTGAGAATGATAATATGATGCATTACCCGACACCTGAAGAAAGGGAGACAGACACTGAAGACAAAAATAACGATTCAGAAAGTCCCAACGATAATATTATGCAATCCGATAATGTACGCTGCATTTTTATTGGTTTTTCATTAAAACATATTCAAGTTCTTTAAAAACTGTTAACAATTTGTACATGACAAACTTTTTTAATTAAAGGGTATGGTGACGTCTTGCAGCAGTGGCGTACAGTCTAACAGAAACAACCAAGCTCAGTCTTCTGGCAACACTGAAAAGAAACCTATGATTTCGGAAACTTCTGATTGCGGTTATGGTACACAAATCGAAAATCATGAGTCCATTTCTACATCAAGCAATGAGGATGAATTACCGTCAAAGAAGCCTGTACACCAGAAGCCACACAACCCCAAGCAGAGGGTCAACCCCAAGGCTCGCGTCGGCCTCTCCATGCAGGATCGTAAGCGGAAGAAAATTGTCAAGCGAGGCAAATCTAACATGTAAGCTCATTCTCCGAAGCGCTGTCGGCACGTGCATAATGTAAAATGTCATGGAATATGATGTACTAATGCTAATTGTTATTTCAGAATTAACGTTCAAGGATTATCGCATAAGACTCCGACAGATGATGACATTTCTAACGTCATAAAAGAGTTCACTGTGGATTTTCTTTTAAAAGGATACAATTCATTAGTCCAGACTCTTCACAACCAAATTCTTTCTAATCTTCAATTAGAAATAGACACATCGCACTTCTTCTGGCTTATCACTTACTTTCTGAAGTTCGCGACGCAAATTGAACTTGACTTGGAGAATGTTGGCTCGGTTCTGTCTATTGATATCGTGTCGTACTTGGCTGCAGAAGGGGTCAATCTATGTGAACAGTTTGAGCTGGCCATAAAACTCGATGGTAGTGACTTAAAACCCAACATTAGGCGACTTCATCTGGTAAGTGTTCAAAGTTGCTTAAAGTTGCATTAATAATGGGTATACTTAGACATGGTCGATTTTTGAGACACTTGTTTACACTTGTATACAGGTACCTAGTGATTAGACATTAGCTAAGCGAAAATTACAGTTTTAACGGGCAACGCAATGCATTGCAAAATAAAAAATCACTTGGCCTCCTGTAATGCGCGATGCTTAGGTATGCAAATGTAGAAAGGTTTTTGCGACATATACGAAATTTCATTTAAAATTAACTGTGCGCCAGTCTATAAGCTAAGGCAAGGACACTAATTCGCAATGCGGCTATGCGCAGTGATAAGATAAAAAAACTTTAAAATTGGTTAAACGTTAAAGGTTACACTGTACACCAACTATAGCTGTAACTAACGATCTTCTATTTGTTAATATGATAGTAACAAAATGAGTGTTGTCACGCTATCGGCAACAAAGGTTTAACTTCAAAAAACGAAATCTTTTACAAACAATATTTTTCTTCAGGTTGTTACCGCCATAAGGGAAATAGTACAAGCTATTGATGTGTACAAAAAGCTTCCACATATACGCAAGGAGGATCAAGACGCACTTCTCAAGTTACAACTTAAAATGTGTGAGACTGAAGAACTCAGATCACTTCTTGTGCTACTACTGCGTCATTACAATCCGAAGTACCACTCGAGACAATATCTACAGGTAAAATAAACTGAACTTTTGCTCTTCACACAACACAAACGTAAGACCAAGTTATCTCTACGTTACCCCACAGAATAATAAATAAACCGCTCACTTACTACAAGTTCGACCGATCGAGTTATTATTAACTATAAAATCAATTTTGAGATATTATGTCGATCTTATAACAAACTAGCTTCTGTCCGCGACTTCGTCCCCGTGGAATCCCCGATTTTAAAACATTCTTTATCGCTGCTCCGCTCCTATTGGCTTAAGCGTGATGATATATAGCCTAAAGCCTTCCTCGATAAATGGTCTATTCAACCCAAAAATAATTTTGCAATTCGAACCAGTAGTTCCTGAGATTAGCGCGTTCAAACAAACAAACAAACAAACTCTTCAGCTTTATAATATTAGTATAGATGAGCGACATATTGTTATACTAAGAGCAAACTACGTTTCAGGATGTCATAGTTACAAATCACATATTGCTGATATTTTTGGACGGTGCAATGAAGTTGCCGGAATACAAAGGTTCCACGAATATGGTTGATCATGTTAGACAGTACGTATTATGTTATTTATTTATTAATAGTGCTATTTACTTTACGTTCAACTTCAAAAAAGGACGTGTATGTTTGACTATATGTATTTTTTTGTGTCACCGATTTTCCCGCCAAATGTGGACTGATTTTCAAAATTATTTTTTATTCGAAAGTGTATACTTCTGAGATGGTTCTATTGTCGCCAAGTCAGAATCCCAGGGAAATATAGGCACTTACAATGTTTTTCATATATTTTCTTCTAACGCAATTTAGATATTTGTGTCTGGTAAGGTTGTTCTAATAGTCTGGTAATTGGTAATAAGTCGTGGTTGTGGTGATTAAGATTATGGGATCCTAGTGAAATCAAGGGAACTCTTCAAATTTTATAGGCACACTTAGATGGATTTGGGTATTTTTAGAAGAGTATTGTCTCGGTTTGGTGAAGATCTGATGAATAACTTCGGAGACTTCAGTAAAATCAAAATCATATCAAAAGTCATTTATTCAAACTAGGCTGAGGGACAGCACTTTTTGAACGTCAAATTTAACATAAATACAGTCCCCCAAAACGCCACCACTTCCTATGTGTTTTAGCTGGGAAGAAGAAGTGGCGCAACAAACTCCCCAGCAACACATCTGTCTATTGCGTTTTAAGAACTTGAATTTATACAATAGTATGCAAAATCATTAATACATGACAAAGGTAGAAAAAATAATTATCCAACATGGAAATCATAAAAACAATTCACTACAAAACATTGTAAAGAAAACGGAACTCTTTAATATGATAGTACATGGGCCGGGATTGCTAATCGCATGTCTGTTTATTGTTTATACTAGTTCATAACATAAAAGCACGCCGGTACTCTCTGAAGGTGCACAAATGTGAATTTCAATTAAGTTTTTTTTTTTTTAAGTATCACCACTAAAAAAGAAAAAAATAACAAACATTTTTACAAAAAAATACAACCGACTTCCAAATAAGTATAGTAAATATAATTATGTAAATAGTAAGTAGATAACACTTCAGCGTATAACTTTAATTTCGGAAGTGGAAGTCGGTTGTGTTTTATTTTATTACATCGCAACTAAATTGACACAGATCCCATAATGAGTCGTTGCGCTATTTACCGTTAGGGGACTTCCATAAATTACGTGACTCGAATTTCATGATTTTTAACCCCTCCCCATGCTTGTTACAGCTGGTCACATTTGTGACCCCTTCCTAGTGTGACGTCACATATTTTACAATTTTATTCGTGTATTTGTTCGTGTTTTAAAACGTGACGTCACGAAATTTAGTACCCCTCCCACCCCCTTGTCAACTCTCTCCCTCTTAACGTGTGACGTAATTTATGGATGGCGTAACTTAAGGAGTTACTTTGTGTGCCTTGGTAGATCAAGTGTAGAACAGTTTATAGTTAAATGTCTACTTTGCTTTGGAATTGGAATAAACCTAGCAAGATCAAGCAATATATTTAACTAAACGCAAAAAGCAATCATGATTTGGGCATAGCTTTATTGTTTAAGAACCCATAAATAATAAAGTTATGCCCAAAACCTGGTTTACTTATACATATCTGCGTACCCCTACACAGCCGAGTACCCGCGTGATGTTATGTTATAAACTGATGTAAACAATAATAAGACATACGATTTCAGCAATCGCGGAAGACTTGCTATCATTTTTCGAATCATCAAAACCCGTTGACAATTGGCGAAAATATCGCTTAACAAACAGAATAAACAAAAATTAAAAAAAAAATCGGTGGAATTGAAAACCTCCTCCTTTTTGAAGTCGACTAAAAATAAATCTAATTGATGTATGTTTATGGAAATATCACGGGAAAAAAAACTGCTGAATGCTATGGTGCGGTATTATTGTGATTATTAAAACATATGGTTTCCAATAGGTTTGCTTCATCGGAAATGATGCATCAGTACGGATTGCTGCTGGAGGACTACGCCGGCAACGGAGAGTTCGTTAACGATTGTATATTTACAATGATGCATCACGTGGGGGGAGAGCTAGAAAGCTTGATCACTTTATTTCAACCCAAGATTTTGAAGACATTTACTTCCATTTGGAAATCAGAATTCGAGATTTGTGACGTAAGTTTTTTAATGGTTATTTTTTACTTATGAGCAGCGATGGCCTCAAATAAAGCTACGTACTAACTTGAGATACAACAAAAATAACATACTTTAACTGTGCCTATACCTTTATAAGCGGAGTCTAAGAAGCTCAGTTTCCAAGTACATGTAAATAACTTTTGATTTTTACCTTATTCTACCACCATGTGTCCTTTAGTAGGCAGTTAACTACTCAGTATATACTTTTTAAAATATACATGGAAGTATAAGTAATTAGATTGATTGTCCATATCTTATGATCTTGTAATCTAGTCTTACTTTTTCTTTGACTCGCTTTTGATTCTTATGTCTATTTTCTTTTAGGATTGGTCTGATCTCATTGAGTATGTGATAAACACATTTATTAAAAAACCCCATTCTCTACAAAGTACGGCAAACTTTCGTCTTGGAATTGAAAATTTCGATGAGTTTAAGCTCGTACCAAAACCGACTGTCGCTCCAGAGACACAAGCCAAACCAGTGAACACTGAGACTGAGGCTGAAGATAAAAAAAAGCCTGCTGACTGCAGTGCAAGCTGCACTTCCAAGGGGAAAGAGGAGTCGAGGTAATATATCTTGTGTTCAGATATTTATTATCATTCACACAGGTATCATTTCTATAACTTAGTAGCCGTGCCCCGCGGTTTCACTGGCCGTTTTCAGATTTATCTTTTTGCTCGGCTCTAAGGGTCGTATTCTTTCATAAAAACCTTGGTCTAACAAAAAGGAACACAAATAAAAAATGACAAATTAAGTGCAGTCGTTTTGAAGTTATGTGTGTACAAACATTTTGGCGATTCATTTTTATTTATAACTAGCAGCGTCCGTAGTTCCTGTTCCCGTGGGAATATGGCGATAAAATATAGCCTATGTTACTTCCTAATGTGAATGTAGCTTCCTAATGGTGAAAGATTTTTGAAATCGGTCCAGTAGTTTTTGAGTTTATTCGTTACATACAAAAATACAAATCTTTCCTCTTTATAATATTTTGTTTATAAAGAAGATTACATATTCAATTATTATGTAATTCTGCAGGTGGACGGAAGATGAACTATCATCGTTAAGTTGGAATTACATGCAGTGTAGTGCTCTGCCTGACGTAGTCGGGGAGATCATCTCGTTGTATAAGGAAGATGGCATCATTAAATCGAGAGACTCCGTAATCAAAGAGCTTTACACGCAAAATCTCATAAACAAAGAAGATTACGATAAATATGTGAAAGGTGAAACTGACAGGAATATCAAAACTGTACAGGTTATGAAAGAGATGAAAGATGAAGAAATTAATAAGCTTTGTGAGCAGCTTACACAAGATGGCAAGTCCAAGTTTTTAGATTGGGTGCAGAAAGTATTGTTGGAAACCTGTTCCGCTAAAATATATTTAGATAAACTATCCAAACAAAGCGAAAGTGATAATGCCACAGATCAAACAAAATTGACCACATTGAAGAAATCAAATGATTTACACATACTGTATCCAGTCTCATATCACTCCCTTCGTAAGTTATGTTTTTGGATTATTATTATTTACTTACATATTTATATGCTGCGCACAAAGTAAACACAGTTACAGACAACGCTTAACCTAATGAAAACATTAGCCTGTTAGGGATTAGCAATCAATAATAATAGGTTGGGGAAAAAGTTTCTTTGCATTTTTTAAGAAAATTCAAAACATTTTTTTTAATATAGTTTATTTACATTTAACTAAATTATGTAGGTACCATTTTGTTCGATAACTTTTTGCCATCTTGTAGGTAGGGACATGATCCCATTGCTATAGAAATTTTGGGACTTCTGTTCAAAATACCGCGCCAAGTGGTTTTGGCAGTCTTCTCGTGATGTTAACCTGACACTGCCTAAAGAATTCTGAAGAGACCGAAACAGGTAGAAATCTGAAGGTCCAAGGTCAGGACTATACGGCGGATGACCTGACCTTACACCTCCCAGCCAAATTCTCTTAATTTTTGCTGAGTGGCTAAAGATGTGTGTGCATTATCATGATGAAAAACCACACCCCTTCTGTTGATAAATTCCGGCCGCTTTCTCTCAACTTCTTACTTTAAACTCATCAGTTGTTCGCAGTAGAGTTCACAATCGATGGTCCTGGAGGGTGGTTACAGCTCATAATGAATAATGCCCTTCCAATCCCACCGCACACAGCATCACCTTTGACCACGACCTTTTTCGCACGTTCTTGTCGTACGTGAACTACTTTTTATTACCAGTTATCAGCTTCTTCAAAAATGGTTCGGTTTCATTACGTCGTAATAAAGAATCACAAATGAGTACACGGTTCATTAGGTTTCTTTCAGTGAGCTCGTGAGGTACCCAAATATCGAGCTTTTTTGTGTACCCAGTTCTTTTCAAATGCGCCAAAACTGTTTTGTGGTCAATTCCCAGTTCTTCAGCTACGCCGTAACTACTGATCAGATATATATAAACTTGCTCCACTTTTTCAAAAATGGCATCTATTTTATCCGTAACAGGGCGACCAGAGCAACGTGCATCTTTGACATCAAAATTTCCGGATTGAAAACGCTTAAACCAAATTTGTGCTACTCTCTCAAACACTGCACTAGGTCCATAAAAATCGTAATTTTTTTTCACGGCTTGCGTTGCATTTTTACCTTTGTTGTAGTAAAATTTTAAAATGTAGGTATCGAATTTCTTCATTAGATTCACTCAATTTGATGGTACGAAAAACAAATGAAAATCAAACATGTTCCTAATTTGAATTTGGAATTATGTTAAAATTTAAACTTTCAATGATACCAAAACCAGCCAGATACAAATAGTATAATAGCCAAAGAGATTTTATTACAAGTTCAAACATACTATAAAGCGAAAAGACTTTTTCCCCAACCCTTATAGTAATTACCATGAAATGAATTATTGTTATTAGTATAAGACCACCTATGGATAAATTTTACAAATGTTTGTAGTTCTCAATCAATCCGTGCCACTGGTTCCGTGGAACTGCAAGCAAGCATCTATTTGTAAGGATCTGAAGTTTCTGCAGCTGCTGCACAAGCTGGGATTCCATATGCCTGTGGATTCCGGGAAAGTTTTCATTCGGATTCCTCAGTTTTGGTCTGCTGATTTTCTGTATGACGTAGCAGGGAAAATTTCGCCGATAGATAAATGTAAGTTGCTAAGTTTGCACCTCTATATATATTTTGTTGTTTTTCTGTGTTCAATCCTAATTTTAATCCTTCTCACCCGGCTTATAACTTGCATGTTTATGAAACAGTTTGAACTAATTATTTTTTGGGTTGGGTTCAGTATAGCCAAAACCCTTAATTTATGGTTTTCTTTAGTTTCCAAGAACAACCATAAATTAAGGGTTTTCGAATTTACGGAGTGCAGAGAACGAAGCTGTGATTTCCCAGGTATCAATTTCAGGTATAAATCATTTCATGATTCACATAAAAAAGTCTTGATGTAATAAAAATACCACCTTGGCTATACTGAACCCAACCATAAAATTTATTTGTTCAAAGTAATTTAAATCTACATAGTAAGTGAGTTCTTGTATGTTTTTAAAAGTATAAAGGATATCAATCTTATATTTCTATGTATTTTGCAGCTAAACTTAAGTTCTCTATAAATGACATATTCGACAGCAGCATTTCGAACTCAAAGAAGCAAGAAAGTTTACTATTGTTGCCTGATGTCACAAAAGATATCACTATGATGGAGAGTCCAGAAAATTTCTATCAAAAACACAAACAGAAACACCTTGCCAATATGGTTAACTTCACACCAATGTGAGTATAATTTTTGTCCTATGTTCGTTTTATAATAAGTGACTGGAAACCACTTAGGGTCCTGTCACGTGACCGTGCTTGAAGAAGTCAGTTGCGTTGCAGGCGCAGCGCGATGTGCGTCGGCTGCAGGAATTCGCTCACAAAATCAAAAGTCATTTATTCAAACTAGGCTGAGAGACAGCACTTTTTATACGTCAAATTTTACATAAAGACAGTCCCCCAGTACAGAATATGATGTGTACCTTGTTGTGTAGGAAATAAAGTTCTATTTTTATCGCTATACGAAAAATTCTCACCTCCTCGCGTCATCTCGGCTTAAGCAGACCCTTAAGGGGTCGTTGTACTCATTATTATTAACAACGGTGCAATGCTGAAAAAATATTTTTATATACCTACGTGTTTACTTTAGAAACCTCTAAAATTATCAGTGTTTCTCTACTATATTATGTATGTATTATATAAACCTTCCTCTTGAATCACTCAATCTATTAAAAAAAACCGCGTCAATCCGTTGCGTAGCATACTTATGGCAGACAGAAAGCGGGAAGCGACTTTGTTGTATACTATGTAGTGATTACTTTTACCGAGTTATGAAAATTGAAAAGTATCGAGCGGAAGACTACGGCTGCTTTTTTTGCGTTTTGAAACAGCCCCAAACTAAAAGTTGTTCAACGTCTTGAGTAAGTACAATGACTCCATGACACAAGAAACCCAGGCCACACACTGCAGATCAATGGTTCCTTCTTATATAGAGAGAGAAGAAACGAACACTCAATCATCACATTCATCACGTTTGCTTTATATAATTGAGTCCCGATTTCCTCACGATATTTTCATCCACCTATAAAACTACTAAACTACTACTATGGTCACATGTATAAAATAAACTTAAATAGCTCAAATTAATTAGTAAAAATAAAACAACACTAATCCGGATTTGTACCCACAATGTCATGCATTAAAATGCAACCTTGCGTCCGTGGCTCGTGGTATTAATTTGACGTGACAGGATGGACGAATTTCGTCTAATCGCATCTAATCATCCGCTCAGAATAAAACCGTCGCGGTCGTCGTGTTTCGTGCAGAATCCAAGTACCTAATGTTTGTACATTTCAATTTAATTAAGGAAGATCTGATGACAGATTGTGGTTTAGCGGAATTAGAATTACTCAATTCAGATTTCTAATTTTTAAGGATTTCTTTTGCTAGTCTAACTTTTTGCGTTCCTACCACAGAAATCTAAGATTTCTGTGGTTCCTACCAATGTAGAAACACAAAAAGTTGACTTCTTAAAAGTTACTATTCGTATATCTTATATTCGTATAGATTACAGTTAATATAAAACAAAAATTATTTTAAAAGTATTTAAAAATATACTCTTAAGAAGTTAAACGTGTATTGCAACAATCTTGTGATTAATCCATAAATTAATATTACCTCTGTTTCAGGCCGAGTTCTTCGTTCAACTCGGATAGTAGTGACGTCGACAAGCACAACTGGTTGGAAGTGGTGCAAAAATCACAAGAGTACAAAATAGCTTTGAACTTGACCAGGTAAAGATAACTATATCTTATATATAAAATTCTCGTGTCACAATGTTAGTTACCATACTCCTCCGAAACGACTTGACCGATTTTTATGAAATTTTATATGCATATTCAGTAGGTCTGAGAACCGGCTACTATCTATTTTTCATACCCTAATTTTTGTTTATATATAAAAATATATATATATATATATATATAGATATATATATCATAAACTTATCTGTTTATGGCGTGCCTTTTGGCGAATTTTCTTTTTTTCTTTGGAATTTTTGGTTCTAGGAGAACCAAAAATTCGAAGAAATATGACATTCACCAACCCGCACTGGGCCCGCGTGGTGGATGACGGCCCATTCTCTCTTCTAGAGAGGAGGCCTGTGTCCCAGCAGTGGGAACGTTAAAAGGCTGATTATGATACAAAGAAGTCGGCGTTTTTTTATTCAGGTGAAAGATACTTGATTTATAGGCGATACCTATGAATAAAACTATTTGTTCATTGGAAATGTACCTACTACTTTCAAGGAAAAAACTACAAAGCTTACTGTATATCTATAAGGCCTCGGGCTTAGGTATGCGTAAGCCAGGTATGCGTATGTAACTACATACAAAACAAAGCTATATCCCACACATTTTGTTAACGAACTGGGGGCTCTGCGATCTTAAACCATTATTAGAAGTTATGTCAATTTGACATACCTGTTTTTTAAAGGCTAGTGACATAACTAAAAGTACCTGTCAAGACAATTCTGCAAAGTAAAGTTAGCCTGGAACTAGACCGCGAACCCAATGCTAAGCGGGGCATTTTGTCATATCAAACAGTAGAACGGGCAAGACACAAGGTCGCCTGCTTGTCAGTCTTCTACAGCTTGCCCTTCGGCGAGCATCCCACCGGCCTCTTTCTACCATAGGACATCTAGACGCACTGTAGGTTACCATCCCTACATTGTTACTATTCCACCAATTCTCACTAAGCGTTTTCAATCGTCTTTTGTAATGCGCACAACAAAAGAGTGGAACACTGCCTGCGTCTGTGTTTCCGAACGCATTCACCCTTAATCTCTTCAAAGTTGAGAGTGAGCAGGCAACTGGGTAAGCTCATTCCATCGTCGACTTTGTCCCTGTAACCTAGACTAGAGTCAAGAGCAAATCCATTTCACAATAAATAAATTAAAAAAAAATAAGGTCACCCTCTACATATTGTCCTGTTTCATTAGTACCATCATCAAAAGCGACGAAGATGCACAGTCGGACATCGTCATGCAGCTGCCGGTGAAGGACGCGGCGGTGTCGGTGCCGCCGCTGCTGCTGGGCGCGGCGCCTGTGGCCATCAGCGCCACGGCCACCGTCACCAACGCCACCTTCCCCGGCGCCGTGCTCATCATGCCCACCATCATGAGCATCAAGCAAGAGACCACGCACTTTAACTTGCCTGTTCCTGACTCCGAACATTATAGGTATGATTAGTATTTTATTTTATATATTTATAGGAGAACTTACACATAATACATACCTACTTATATATTACATAATACTTTTTATTAAATTCTATAAGTAGAGTTTATAGTCACATACCTAGGTATGTAGTTCGTTTAACTTAAAGAACATTAGTTTATTTGGACTTTCAAGTGAATTGGGATTAAATATGAATTCGAATTTTAACGAAATTGACAAAAATACGGTCAATGTTGTAGCGTGTCCATTATTTTAGAAAATAACCCATTTTGATGTATTTTGTTTTCAAAATCCATAGTATGAACAAGCAGAGCCAGTGTCACTTGAGATGTCAAGACAAATGGAAATACCTATTTCATTTGTTAAAATCAATCAGGCCGTGACGGCTAGATACAGAAAAAGCAAATAAACTTTCAGTCTACAAATCATTGCACTCCATCTGGGGCAGTCGGGTTACGAGAACATACAGTGAAGCCGGAAGTTTGGTTACGTAATTAATTGGTGAATTGTCCCCAGTGTGTGCGAGACGGCGTCAGTAGCTTCCGACCTGACTCGGATGTACGTGTCCGACGAAGACGAGAAGCCCGAAGTGGTGCGGCCCATCATTAAAGTCGACCCCGTCGTCGGTGAACAAAGCGCTGATTTGGTTGAAGAAAATTCAGGAAAACATCCACAGGGAACTTTTTCTCCTTTTTAAATTTCGTAAATGATATTAGTCTAAGGTAACTTTTTGTTATTTCTTGAAATTATTATGTTTCAAACTGAAAGTAGAGCTGTATTTCGTTATAAATGTTATAGTTTTTGGTACCACTTTTACCAGTTATTGCGTTTTGCTTATAAATAGAAAATATTATACATACGTTACTTAAATCGTATGATTTTTTTATTTAGTTTATTAAGTCTAAGTTTTACAAGAGAGTCGAATGGTATTTGTTTGACGGCGTAATGTTGATGTGAAACATTTTTGTCTTACAAAAGGACTACCTTGCCGTCAACACATTTAATGCTTTGTGTATTCCTAAGTTTTAAGTTACCTAGTTTATTAATGATTGTAAGACGATTAATATTAAAAGATAATGTATTTGTTATGTGTGTTGTCTTGCTGTGAAAGGTATTTACATAGGTATGCTGTCTTTGCATAAGTACTTTTAGGGTACCTAACATTTTTATTAGATGTGATAGTAATGAAAATGAAAAATAAAATTAATTTAAATATTTAATAATATTTTATTTGTAATAATTTATTGAAAAATCAACAACGATTCGCCATACACATCTAGCAACAACAATAGAACACCTAACAAATTAAAGTAGACATATAATGATACTACTGTTTGAACACGCCGTTCATACAAGTCACACTCACAATACAGTATTTATGTACAGGAAATAAACGTAAACTATTACATAACAATCCAGTCAGGTACGTTCTTACAAACTTTTACATACAGCTGAGGTTTAATGGTAGTTAAAAGTATTGCCCCCAGCGCTATCAGCGCTTGGGTTCAGATTATGAAGGTAATCTTTGATAGCTTGGTCATAATTTTTGGATTCAAAAGATTCTCCATCATTCCCGCCAGTATTTCCGTAATAGCTGTTTGACGGTGCTCCGTAAGAATTACCTAAGGATCCCTCCGAGGAATATTCATCACTGTATGGTGCAAAACTTTGGCTGTGACCAGAGTTTCCTCCTCCATTGTAGGATTGAATTTCAGGTCCGTAAGAGTCATCGTTTGCAGGTCCGTCACGGGAATGTGCTTCTTGCACCTGGTAAGAACTGCCAGCATAGTGGCTCTGGCTACCTTGGCTGCCGAGCGCCTCATGTGCGTGCACTTTCGGAGGAGATTCAACGTGTGGAACCTTTACTATCTGCGGCACGGGCACTGGGTATGGCTTATTAATGTGAACGGGGTAGGGTACCTTTTCGATCACTTTCACTGGATATGGCACTGGGACTTTGACAGCTACAGTTTTCGTGATTTTTACAACTCTGACGGGGGTTTCAGGGATTTCAACATGTTCACCGAGAATTTGTAATTCAGTTTCATAGTTTTCCACAGGGATGGTCTGGACGTGGTGTGAATGATGTGATGCGAACCCATAGTACGAGCAGGACAGCAGTATTATTAATTTCTGAAATAATAAATAACCGAATAAGAGAAACTGTAGCAAATAGGTTACAACTACGTATCTAAATACATACAAAGATAGTTTATTTATTAAAAGCGTTACCTAAATTTCAAAATATTTTCACGAAACTGTTGGATAACACTGTAATCATAGAAGCCATTGCTACCATAATTTCTCGGAATGACTTCGAGAGATTATTAACTATCAAATTCTGATGCGTAAAAAAGTACCTACCTACTTATTCCAATCAGTTGACAATTTATCGAGAATTTAAAATCTCTCAAGATATTTTGTAATCTTACACATTTTACAATTATCCGGTGACATATACAGCTCCGAAACGGCTGGGCCGATTTTGAACATTAATTTGTAGATAACTGAACTTATAAGAAGTGACTTGAGGATTAGGGTTCTGTACAAAAAATGAAAACCCATGAAACCACTATTCCGCAGGCTGAAGCTAGTAATAAATTAAAAATCATATTACATCACGTTGTCCTGAAGAGGTCAGTTGCCGTTACCGTAGGTGTTATCTATTTCACAGCCACATTTTACCTACCATTTAAATATTTTTTAGAGCATTTACACATCATGGTGGTCCTTATTTTTGGAAATTTTTAACCAATTGAAATAAAACTTAATACGCATGCGCTCTTAAGTCTGAAAAGTTTGTTAATACATTTTCGAACAGAGAATAAAGAGAGCAATTTTAAGTTTTCTATACCTACTTTTATTTTTAGATCTTATTTCGATGAACAAGGACTTGCTTATGCATGAAATACCGTGAGAACGAAACGCTCTTAAGTTATGGGACTTAAGGCAAAAAGTTCACGCCTACACCCCCTAATATAAGGTGAGATGGTATAAGAGTAAGAGGGATAGTACATACTACAAACCTCAAGCTCTTCATGTAACATTACAGGCATTGTTAACGTTACATGAAGTCTGCAACTATATTGTCAACGGCAGATACCTACCTACACTTTTTCTTAGCCTGCGTAACAGCTAGTGTAATACAAATAAAAATAATAAGTAGGTATTTATTATACAAGAGGTTATATAAGATCGACAACTTAAAATATTTGAAAAAAAGAACGCAATCGTGGAAGTGCAATAAGAGCAATTGAATTGTTTACTAACCGGTAATTCCATTGTCGTACAAGTGTGCGTCTGCGGCGCAGTTAAAAAACTACCGAATGGCGAGTCAGCTTAGTTGCTTATATATCGCACATTCTCTCTGGGCGAGAGACAGGCTTACGTTCGTAGCTGCGATCGTCCAATTACTTTCTTCAGCAGGCTAGAGAAGTGGTCAGACTTACAGTGATTGTGGCCGTATTCAGTGCTATTTATATCGATTTTTTTTAAGACTTGTTTGTTATATCTCTACTTATGAATATAAAATGTAGGTATTCTTATTTCTAACTAAACGATGACTTCGCGTGTGTGTAAAATCACCCCCTTACACACTTTTATGAAAATATAAAATGTTAAAAATATATCCCAGAATCTCATATATCAGAGACACAAGCATAACTGAAAGGCGACGTAAAAAAGGACATCATCCGGGTTTCACAATTTTTTGGCCCAAATGTGAAAGTGCCGGCAAAAGAACAAGTGCTCTATTCTGATAGAACTTGTTCCCCGTAGCTCGACGTTTCGAACTTTTTCTACTGAGATTTCACTAAACCAATTATAATATCCCATTGTTGGTACTAAATACCATAGGTACAGACAATAATAAATCTTAAAGCTTGGCTTATTTTTTTGGATTATCAGTGGAAAGACTGATAGCTAGTAAGTACAAAGGGTCGTTCATTCATTAATCACATGATGTTCTTTTAGCAATTTTTTACTCCCCTCTCCCCTGGTGATACATGGTGAGGTTTTAGTACTAAAGCACCACACCCATAATCAGTTGTATTTTTTGTTACAAAACTTTATTTTTAAATCCGTATAAATAAAATAAAATCTAATTTAAATTTGAAAACATCGCATTCAAAGAAAAAATAAATACTTAAGTATATGTGATAATCTCACAACACCCTCTCCCGTGATTAATGGATGATCCCTATGCAGTCAGAAAAGTTACCGATTGACGCGAGTAAAAAGAAGAGAGCATTCATTAGGGCTATAAAGGCAAGCATGAAGTTCTCTTTCAATAGGGCTGTCAAGGCAAGCACGAAGGCTCGGTTTGACTACATTAGCCGAACTGGGAACAATCTTGCTTCATATCCAGCAAGTTAGTACCTAAAGCGTTTTGGTTTCTAGTTTTGCAAACTCGACATTCCTAGTTATTTCGTTAATTTCTACCGGTCGTCAGATCCTAACGAAAAAAATCAGGTTGGCTAAATCAGTCTCACTCGTGTTCGCTGACCTACTCGCAATTCCTATTTGTTGAATCTGCGAGTCTGGATTCTGGATGTCGCGCAGCTCCCACTTTTCCAGTTGATTCTTCTCATGACAGAAGGATGTCCGTAGTATATTATTTAGATAATGAAAGGTGGATCTACTGCCTAACCTCGACGGGAACAAAGCTAGTGCTCCTAACGGGATACCGGCATTCTTGTGCTCCTGAACTGTCGTTCTTGACACGCTTCTTCAACTTTTGTTTGAGAGTGCAAAAGATTTGCCTGCAAGAAAGCTAAACGTTAAACCAGTGCCCATTCCTGTAATGTCCATAGGTACTTATCTATTAAGAGTATGGAACGAGTGCTCAATAGTAAGCTCTTGGCATACTAGGAACTTAGAAGAACGACAATCTAGTGATCGTTAATACAGCTTCCGTCAAAACCTATGTAGGGTTCTAGCGTAGGTATGTCATTCACATCTGGATTGAGATCGATAAGCACAGGGAAACACTTGCCGTCACCCTCGACATCTTGAAGGCTTTCGACAGGGTCTGACACGAAAGACTTATTGGTAAGCTCCCTCGAATCCCTCCAAGTGGTAGGGGAATTATGTTTTTGGCAAGTTGCAACTGCGATCGTGTAATGTAGTATGTAAATAAAGTTCTGAATTACATTATTGCCATTTAAAAAAAATGTGTGTGGCATAGCGTCGCTCTCGTTTGTTATGTCGAGTTCGTCATTCTCTTGCTGTTACATCTTTTTTCCCTGCCAGCCCCGGTCTGCGTGTCAAATAGCTAAAAAAATCTCTTCTCTTTAATTTAAGTTTTAATTATATGGTTACTGATTCGTTGTTACTTCATTATTTTACTTAGTATAAGCACTATATAGCCTGAACGCCTCCGCGTTCTTTAAAAATGTAATATATGATAAGATATTGTATATGTGCCCTGTTTTATAAATAAATAATATATTATTATTTCATCAATATCGGGAGAAAAAACAAAAGATAGGTAGGTACCTATTGAATTTCACCGGGGGGCATGGTATTTTTATTTGATTTTTTATAAATATTGATTTATAATATTGATTTATTTGTAAGTAAACTATTATACACTTAACCTAAAAATAAACTAAAATCCTCCTAACTACAATATGACATCAAACAACTCGTCCGCATCGCTATCGACTGGAAGTGAACCCAAAAGACTGGCGGCATTGTATGGCCACGTTGTATGGCAATGCTTATCCTCTGTCCGAAGTAAAAGCCAGCCCTTGGGTCACGTGAAGTGTCAACTAAACTGTTATCAAGTTCTTTAAATAACGCATGAGCACTCGGACCCCACGGTCCAAGAGTTTCATCCCCAAACAGCTTTAATGCCGACTAGGTTATTATATTTCCGCTGTTTGAGGTTCTCAGCAGCCGCAGCGGTAGCACCAGCACAAGACGAGTTAGGAAGATGGCATGGCGCAAGAGTAGGTATCGACACAAGTATCGTCCCACACTAAAGGCCTACCCATCTTCCATGGAAATAAAGACATACCGTCCGGTCGCTTGCCAGGCCATTGGGTTCTAATACGGCTGGAACGCCGACGGCAATAAGAGTGCGTCGGATCATGTCGTTAATGTTTGCGTGCCGTGCTATGCGACCCGTAGGTAGGTACTTCCGCTGCATGACAGCTTGTTGAGACAGCTACGCCACAGTGACAGCAATAAGGAGAGCAACAGGATGCGCCTAAACGAATGGAAGCGGCGAGGTGAAAAGTGCCAAGGTGCCTATATTCGACGACGGTAGTGCGAGAAGCCAGAGGCCCAACTCGCTCACAGCCAACAGAGGCGCACGCTCCGCAGTAGCAGCGCAGCAAGTAGCAGAAGTGGCAATTAGCTTTTTTTTAACTTCTCTGCAAAGCGGGTCATCCCATCGTCTCTGGTATGATGGGTTGTCGGGTAGGTTTTCATTCGGGCAAGCGAGTCGATTCACGGCCTCGGAGAAGCACGGCACATTAAAATCAACCAGTGTGGGAGCTAGGATATTCCTGATTAATCTATCTGTGCCGTGAACCGAGGACATGAAAGCTGGTAAACAAATACCGGTAATTTTGCGGATGCTAAGGCCTTCCATACGGAAGGGAATAGTAGCTTGAACCCGAACTCGGTCGACCATAGTCACATTTAAAATTTAATAAAGTGTATGTGTGTTTGATAACTTGGTCCATTTTTTCCAAAAGGTGTGGGTACGTGATGGGAAGCTCGTTGGAAATATGTTAATTTAGAGCCGAAACAGCAGTAACGAATAGGGTAGTTGACTAAAAAAATCTAATTAGTCCGTCAGATAGATTTCCAAAAAATATTGGACACGTATTTTTTCTTTTTTCACGTAAACAACAAATGAAGCCGATACAGAGCGTTGAAAACTCGTGTGACGTCACTACTCGCTACAATTTTTAGCGAGCCGTAACGTCACAAGCCCCCACTCCTGATCTTTGATGCTTTGTATCTTCGTCAGTTTTTATAGATTTGATAAAGGAACAAATACGTGTCCAATATTTTTCTATAATCTAACTGACGGACTAAACATAATCATATATTTTTTACTCAGGAAACACCCCTATTATGGTGATGGCCGAATGCATGTTAAATTGGAACAATCTTTGCGAAACTTCATTGAAGTTTTGAATTTTTTCTTCGATAAAGTTGGAAAAGGAATTCTCAAATTGGCGACCCAAGAAAGCGAAGAGAGCTTTTGTCCAAAATTTTGATTTCTGGGGCTATTGCATTGAATTTAGAAAGCGTGAGTTATCGGTCAGTACTGTCAGATAAAAATAATTCGCATTTGGAAAAGTTCAGGTCAATTCCTATAGAATGAAGTTGTAGATAATTTAATACCGAATTTACATCGCCTCCAAGGGTTCCATCAACGAGATACCAAACATTAAATTTAGAATTTAGCTGTTGAATAATTGGGTGAATAGCTAAACTGAAGATCACTGGCAAGAGGAGATCACCTTGTTGACAACCAACAGCGGGTTCCAATCATGTTTAAGTATGTCGCGACGCGTCCGCCCCGCGCCCGCGCTTTCAGTCTGGCCAAGCACTCAAGGTATTTTATAATCTTAGGAACTCCGTATGATTATAAAACATGACGTCAGTTTATGTCGGTTCACAATTTCGAGGAATGACTTGGAGAGATTGTAGAATATCGTACGTCAGAACCGCGGGTTTACTTTTCAGATTTGCCTAAATTTATTACAATTATTTAGTACCTTCTATGTACCATTACGTACCTCTTTTGAAAATCTGTGTACCTACCACACCCGCCATCCTGGGCCTCAAGTCTGCTATTACAATAGTGTCAAATTGTCCTATCATTGATCTCATAATGGTCGATTATGACAAGTTTGGTAATCTACTAACATAATAGCGTCATTATGACTTTCCAATGGTCAACCACTGACACTCCATTGAAAGGAATGGCATAGAATGGTAATCTCGTACATAATGACAAATAAATGACAGACGTATACAGTAATCTGCTAAAATTTTGACAGTTCCTTTGATCAGTGACCTACCATTGGAACATCATTCTGCAGTCATTACTTTTAATAGCTCGGTTATCAAAAAGTATTACGAGACCATTGACAGACCAATGATTGACCATTATGAATCTAGCAGATTACGAACTTTTAGCAAAATGACAATGGGATTGTGTTGGAATGACAAATTTATAAAAATAGCAGACTTGGGGCCCTGATGTCAGAACCGCGGGTGTACTGATAACCAATATACACAGACTGGCCATAAATACAATTAAAAATAAGAAAGTTATTACATTTGAATTTGGAATGTCATTTTTTACGATTGCTCATTGTTTTATAATTTTGGCGCCAATACATTTTACAATAGGTACAGTCGGTGATAGCAATTAGCTGACCCCCCTAAAAATTACTCGATTTTACACCCTATGCTCATAACATTAAACGTTATTCAATATGTCTGAGTTTATCAGACTGTTCACCTTTTTTAATAAGTGGGTAGTTAGACGTCAATATGCGTATTCAACCAAAACTGCTATAGATATGACATTAGGAATATGGGGTAGAAGAATAAATTGAACAAGATTTATTCTATGCACAAATAACAGTGAATACGCGCGAACATTTTTACTTTGTCTTACTAAATTGTAAAAATCCACGCTTTTTTCCTTATTATTAATTGTTATCAGTTTTGATAGTTTAATCGTCATGTCCAAGTTGAGTTGAGTGATTATTTAAAATACAAAATAATCTATTTGCATGAGGAGAATGTTGGTATTAAAGCGTTTGCTACGAAACTTAATATAGCGGTAAGTGTATTCTTTTTTATGCTTCATTTATAATTATAGTTATTCCTTTCGTTAGTTGGCTTAAAAGCCGGTGAATGTAGAATAATAGACAATTAACTATGTTTCATTATGAGTCTAATTTGAGATCATTTATAGGTCTAATTTGATTTATATTATCTAAATTGATAAACGTATTTTTGCAAACTTAATCGATAAATTATGTTTACCTATTCGTTACTAAAATTATGCTTATTGTGTTGTTTCAGAGAAATACAGTCAGATTGTGGCTAAGACGTTTGACGTGTTCGTGTGGTTTTAATATTCAAAAAGATCGTCCTGGACCAAAACCATTCATGAGAGGAAGTGATTGTTGTTGGATATGGTGCGCCGTATGCGGGACCGCTTGCAACAAGTAATAGAAAAAAATGGTGCTCCACTTCGCTATTAAAAGCATATTATAAATGACTTGAGTAACCAGTGTTGGTCACAAACAATACTAACGTATGTCAGTGTGTGTGTTAAATTAACTATTGTTATAATTTCTAACGAAGTATTTCGAATACCTAGTTTTTTGTCAAAACCTTATACTTAACTAAAATAACTACTCACAAAACAAATTGATGTATAGTAGGTAGAACTTCAACGTATAATGCCGTTTTATTTAGTTAAATGATGTTTAATGTGGTGATGTTATTGTTATGAAATAGAAATACATACCTATATTTCTAAATATTATAACATGCTGATTCACTACATTAAACTCAGTGCAGTTAACAACGTTATTAGTAAAATAGTAAGTAGGTAAATATTATCATCTTCGTGTCTTCATCAATATCATTTATGTCCCTTTATTCATATTCTATACATATCGTTTACATTTTTAAATATTTCTATTAAAGTAAAAAAAAAAAACATTTAAAAATATAAAAAATAGTAGCCCACCGGTATCGGGAACAGGGTCCAAGGTACCGGCGGTCAGGGCTCCAGAGAGAGGAACCTCCTGACAATGCGAGCCGTGTCCAGAAGTACCACTTTCTGAATCAAGCCCTTGATCCAGCCGCCTAACGTGAGCCTCCTTAGGTGTTGGTCGAGGCTCTTGGATATTAAGCCATTGACGGAAACGACTATCGGTACAATGGTTGCTGAATCCACATCCCACATGTCGACAATCTCGCGAGCCAAGTCAAGATATTTAATTTGCTTATCTTTCTCGGCTTTCACGAGGTTCTCGTCATGTGGAACAGTTATGTCTACAATCATTGCACGCCTCACGATTCGGTCCACCACCACTATATCAGGCTTATTGGCAACAATAGTCCTGTCAGTGATGATAGACCGATCCCAGTACAATGTGATATTGCCATTATCGAGAACTGGGTCGGGCACATACCTGTAGTACGGCACCTCCGATTCCACAAGTGAGTATTTTAGAGCAAGTTGCTGGTGGATAATCCTGGCTACGAGGTTGTGCCTATGCAAATACTCTCCGTTAGCTAGACTAGAACAACCAGAGACAATGTGGCGAATTGATTCTCCCGGACGGTGACATGCCCGACATATGTCAACCGTGCCGTCCTTCACAATAAATCTCCGGTAGTTCCTAGTCATGATAACTTCGTCCATAATTGCACAGACAAAACCTTCGGTTTCTCCAAAGAGATCACCGAAGCGTAGCCAGGCTACGGACGCTAATTGATCTACGTCGGGCCCATGTAGGGCCCGGAAAAAGCGTCCGTGTAGTTCCTTACTCTGCCATACTGCCCTGCGGTCATTAGTGTCAAGCACTGCAGGTTTGTGCCAGTTCTCATTTGCCAAGGAGAGCGGGGTAAGACCCTTGTCCACCGCCACTACATCTCGATGCATACCCACGTCGACAGCTAGGAAATATTCCCTGAGACTGCATATCTCGCGATTGTGGAGAGTCTTAGCATTTAAAAAACCTCGACCTCCACACTTTCGCGGGATATACAGTCTCATTACCGACGATCGTGGGTGATGCATTCGATATGCAGTGAGCAGTGTACGAACCCGTCTATCCAGGGCGTCAAGTTCCGTTTGAGTCCATTTGAGTACGCCGAAAGAGTACATCAATACCGGCATGACCCAACCGTTGAAGGCACGCACCTTATTTCCGCCCGATAGAAGGCTATTGAGTACCTTCTTCAGGCGGCCAAAGAAGCGCTCCCTCAACGATTGCTTCATGTCGGTAACATTGATACCTAACGCTTCCGACATACCCAAATACTTGTAGGTTTCAGTTGAAGAGAGGGATCTCAGGTTTATGGAATCCGAGAGTTGAGTTCCCACGGATTCCATAATCTCTCCACGCTTTACATGCATGACCGCACATTTGTCTACACCAAACTCCATCCTGATGGCGTTACTGAAGGTTTCAGTTACCTTCAGTAGCTCCATCAGTTGCAGATTAGTGGGGGCAAAGAGTTTCAGATCATCCATGTAAAGGAGGTGAGATATAACCTGACCCCCTCTCCTCAACCGATAATCTAGCCCTGAATTCTCTAGCAGTGTGCTTAGAGGATTCAAGGCTAGGCAAAACCAAAGCGGACTCAAACTATCGCCCTGAGATATACCTCGCTCGATCCTTACCGGTTCGCTATTCCGCTGGATATTTCGACATCCTGGATAGCGAAGGACTGTCCTCCATTGCCCCATACATGACATCAGGAAGGTGCGCAGTGTTGTGTCAATTTTATACAATTCTAGCACCCTCATGAGCCATGAATGAGGCACCGAGTCATAGGCCTTCTTATAATCTATCCAACATGTCGACAGATCCTTTCGGGAACGCCGAACCTGTTGGCTAATGACCATATCAATGAGGAGTAGCTCCTTAGTACCGCGGGACCCATTCCTACATCCATTTTGAGAGGCAGACATGATGTTATTGCTGTTAATATGTTGATTAATTTTATCTCTCAAAATAATAATAATAATAATATAATAATAATAATTTATTTAAATAAAAACGTTTACAAAAAGTGTACATTTAGCCAAAAGTAATAAAATTTCCCATACAATAGTAGTGCTTAAAACTAAGTTAAAACTAACATAATTATTATTATTAAAGATCCAAGTAATTATGTTTCGGAATTGCAATGTTAGGTTAGGTTAGACCCGCCCGATCTAGGTTTATTTAAACCTGTGTTTCAGGCCATCACTTCACAAAATAATTATTTAGGGTCAGTAAAATTTAAAATTAAACAATAAATAACAACGAGAAAAAGCTTAAATACATAAATACCTTAATAATAAGTCTATGGAATTTATTATACTATTTTAACAATTATCAAATATCATCATACCGAAATTTCTAGAAGTTTTTCTGTATCCGTATAATTAAGCATAACTAAATATTCTGATAACATTTTGCTACATTTTTTGTACCTTACACTATAGAAGCTTAGTATCTTATTAAGCCTATTATATAGAAAAGGTCCTAAGAAAACATAAAAACGATTAGTAAACACATGTCTAGTTTGAGGCTTTACGCAAACCAAGTCCTTCCTTCTCTTGTCTGAAGGTATAGGGTTAAAAGGAAGTGCAGTGTGCTGGTGTTGCACTATGTTTAAAATAAATAACTGCCGCAAAGTAAGCACATTACATGCTATGTAGAGCTCGTGTGTAGGAAATCTGTAAGGGCGAGAGGTAGCAACCTTTAGAATTGCTCTTTGAGCACGCTCTAAAGGGAGTAAAATGGTTTTTGCCGCACCACCCCAAGAAGTTATGCAATATGTAAGAGTGGATTGACACAAAGCTAAATAGACCTGTTTAATTAGTTTATCGTCGGCTAGGTTCCGTAAATTCTTAAAAACATAAATTAATTTACGCACTCTCGTACACAGTAAATCGATATGTTTACGGAAGTTTAGATTAGAGTCAATGGTGACACCTAAATATTTTACATGGTCAGCTTTAGCTAAAGTAGGGCAAGAACATGCAGTGTTAGCATCCATGCAATTATGTGCGTGAATGTTTAGATTAGTAAGCGATATGTTAGTATTTCTCATTGTAAATAAAATGTAATTGGTTTTATCTGCATTTAATGTCAGAAGATTATTATGGAGCCATTTGGACACTGTGTTAAAACCATTTTGAGCATATTCATAGACCTCAACTCTTGATTTAGCTGAAAACAATAGAGCTGTGTCATCCGCATATGACAATAGTACACCATTTTGGAGTGACAAGCTACATAGTTCATTTATATAGATTAAAAATAAAGTGGGGCCCAAAATGCTGCCTTGTGGAATACCATAACAACTATTTTTAAGTTCAGAGCTAATATACTGACCAATTTTTACACATTGATGGCGATCGCTGAGGTAATCAGAAAATAGTAAAAGTTGTTTTCCTCTTATTCCAATTGTTTCAAGCTTGTGCAAAAGAAATTTACAAGATATAGTGTCGAAGCACTTGGCAAGGTCCAGAAAGATCCCAATTGTATGCATACCATTATCTAGGTTTGTAACAATATAGTTAGTCAATTCGTGGACTGCTTGGCTAGTTGATCTTTGGGCCCTAAAACCAAATTGACTATCTGATAATAATCTGTTATCTTCTAGATATTTTATCAATCTACTGTTAATGATTTTTTCAAAAATTTTTGAGAGACCTGTTAAAACTGAAATAGGTCTGTAGTTATTCACACAGTTTTTGTCCCCAGATTTGAATACAGGTGTAACCACAGCCTTTTTTAGCAGTTTTGGGAATATGCCTTTAGATAAGCATAGTTGAAAAATGTGCGTTAGAGGAGGAGCAAGTAGGTATTTAAATCTTTTAATTATGTTATTAGGTATGTCATCCCACCCCACGGGGTGCCACGGCACAAACATCCTTTAATCCATTTATTATTCTGACTATTTCGTTAACGTCCGTATCTAACAGAACAAAAGAATTTAGTGTAGAGGCTTTCGTGGTCAGGTTTTGTGGGAAAATATTTGAGTTTAACGATTTTTCAGCTAGGTTTTTTCCGACATTAACAAAAAAGTTGTTTACTTTATTGATTGCTTCGTATGGGTTAGTGTCTGTTTCTAATAAATCAAGCGCGGGTTCAGGATTTTTTGAACTAAGTGTATGAGTTTTAACAAATTTCCAAACAAGTTTACTATTTTTCCCCGCCTTCTGTAATTCATTTTTATCATACTGAATTTTTAACTTTTTCAAAAGCTTGTTACAGAAGTTCCGATACCTTTTATAAGTTACAGAAAGTACTTCGTTATCAGGAGCGAGTCTCAATTTTTGGTGAAGTTTGTCTCTGTGCCTTATACAACGAACGAGTCCGGGTGTGATCCAGGGTTTTATACAACTATATTTTCTAGGCACTGTCTTAGTGTATGTATTTTTCCTTATTGCAGATTGCAGCGAATTTATTAAGTACTGTAAAGAACTATTTGCATCGTCTGATTTATAAACTGGTTCGAAATTAACGCCGCGTATGTCATTTTCTAGATTTGTCATATTGACTTTAGTGTAGCTACGCATGCAGTTTTTTCTAGGTGAACTTATATTATGTAATGTGAGTAAAACAGCTTGATGATCGGTAAGCGTAGAATTAGTAACAAATGTTTTGGATGGATTTTTTGTTTTTAGAATGATGTGGTCTAAGCATGAGCCACTCTGGTGCGTGGGGTAATAGTGAGCTGGTAGAAGTCCATGAAATGAGCAAATATTCAGATAATTATGAACATGGGTATCTGTTTTCCCGGAAGCAATGTTAATGTTAATATCGCCCATTAGAATTATGTTTTTAAAAGATGTTATGCTTTTTAAGTTTGTATCGAGTGAGTCTAAAAATCTGTCCATATTTTGAGAAGGAGGCCTGTAAATAGCCATGACTACCGTATCGGGAATAATTCTAATTATTAAACAATTACTATCCAGGGATACGGGTTCTTCTTTTATACTTCTTAAATTATTTTTAACATAAACTACTACTCCATCGTTTTGGTTTATATTTCTGTCAGTTCTGTAGGAATAATAACCATCAAGATATGGTAATTTGACCGTCTGTTTTGACAACCAACATTCTGTTAGAACAATAATATCACAGCTTATGTCAAGATTCTGTAAAAGCACTTCAAAACCGTTCATGTTTCGATTAATGCTGCGAATGTTCTGTGTGAGCAGGGTTAAAGTTTTGCCACCTGAAGGAAGAAGTTGCTTACAATCCTCAACATTACAGATTTTAGATTCTGATACAGAAAAACTATCTAGATCACAAATTAGCTGATTAGTCATGTTTATCTGCTAACTTAATAAATTATTAGGTGGCGCTCTTAGGCGCCTTCATAGTCTATAGAGTTGATATAATTCATTTCGGCATGCTTGCGGGCTGGGCAACCTACATCTCCAGTTGGATGGTCACATTTCCTCTTGAATCTTTTGCACGTCGCGCATTGAGGGGGAGAAGATTTTTTGCTGCATTCCTTGAAGGAATGTCCACTCTCTCCACAGTGGTTACAAGTAGGAACAGTTTCCCGGCAAAACTTAGCTGCGTGTCCGAACTGCTGGCAATTGAAGCACCTGGTGACTATCGTGAAATCTCTCACAGGGCATGATGTCCAATTAATGAAAATTCGGCTCTGACTAATCATAACTTTTCTTATGCTAGCGGGTAGTTCCAAGATGTAGTTACAAGTAGGAAGGTTTTTCTTACCCGATTTATGGCTTAATTTGATGCACTCAAGGAAGGATTCACGAGTTGTATTCGGCAACTTGTCTGACAGGTTCTGCTCGTAAATGCAGTCAAACACCTCTTTTTCGGTAAGGGCTACGGGGACACCAATAACAGTGACCCTAGGTCGGCGTTTAGAAGGTTCTTCTAATTTAAGGCCCGATGACACCAGTTTTTCTGCATTCCTGAGTTTGTCAATATCGCCTATATTGTCGGTGCTAATGAGAACGCCTCCATTCTTTACTTTTTTAAGGCCACGGACATGGAGCTTAAGTTGTTCCGGGGAGATGAGCTTTTGGACAAGTGACTTGGTGTCTTCACTGGTTTGTGTCTTATCACTGGGATAGATAGCGACTGATCTTAAATTTGCAGGACGGACGAAGTTATCGCTACCTTTCTTCACCATGCTAGCATAAGAAGTATTGACCGATGGATTTAATTTCGTCTCTACGACCTCTTTAAGTTGTTGAAGAGAGTTCTCAACGTTCTGATGAACCTGAAGGTGCTGGATTGTAGTATGGGCCTGGATCGTTTTTGACTTCAACGACTGATATAAGACGGCCATCTGAGCTGTTCCACTTGAGACTTTCCGGCAAAGAGTGGAGACACGCAGTTTCTGGTCAGCGTTCATTTTCCCATCACCGACAATAGTGCAAATTTCGTTTAATATGGTATCTATAGATCCAATCCACTTCTGGATCTCCGGTGTACTAATGACTTCCATCGGCAATTCATTCTCAGCGGGTGCTGGTGGTTTTGGGGCTTTCGGGGTTACCGGGTCTGTAGGCGTCGGTGGAGGACTTCGCCGTAGTAATTGGCTACGACCAAAAGGGCTCGATTCTGGGTTGGACATTCTACCAGAAAAGTTGATTTATTAATTATAAAACTATTTAGTACATTTTGCTTATTAAAACTGGTGCAAACTCACAAAACACACGCGACACACTTTAATTTTAAGCTGACGGATCAATATTTATATTTATTTGCAGTAACTGTTTATTTCATGATAATTAAATACAGAAAACACGTCCGCTTAGTCTCGCGATTCTCGGATCTTATCCTAAAAAATAGATGTGAGAACCTTATAGACCGTCGGTAAACATGTGATCGGTCTATAATTTTTGGGTTCCGCGGTACTACCAGACTTGTGGAGCAGGTGGGTAACTCCTGTCATAAAGAACTCGGGTAGTGAACCGGACTCCAAAGCCGCTTGGTATCGAGATGCCAAACAAGCGTGCGACCCTTTAAACCATTTTATCCAAAAGTTGTGCAGTCCGTCCGGCCCTGGGGATTTCCAGTTAGGTAACGGACGGACTGCACGGGCTACATCTTGGGGGCTGATTATGATAGCCCCCATTTCTGGTAATGGATCGCACGCGCGCTCGACCTCCCGAATCCAATCACCTTCGGTATGACTGACAGGCACCGACCAGATGTTGCGCCAAAACGAACACATGGCGTCATCATCCGGCGGATGCATGTCAGTCACATCTTGGTCCGGTCGCTCCCAAGCCTTATATACCCACCTTTCATTACTTCGGAATGTGCGATTCTGGGTGTATCGCTCAACCCGTCGTTTATACCTACGGATACGGTTTGCCCATGCATACACCTTCTGCTTCAGGAAGTCGATGCGCTCTGTGACACGAGACAGATAGTCTGAGGGACTGATATCAGTCCCTGAAAATGCCCGTCTCACAAAGCGCATCACTCTTGGGCGTGTGTTGCCCTCCCTGAAGCAGATCAGTTTGCCAATTAGCGCTCTGGCCCCACCGATGCGGCGCTCGATTCTGCACTGCCAGGCCGGTACGGCTACTTTCGACAGTCGTTGGGCCGAAACGTTGACAGCTGGCTCAAGCACCTGAAACAGAGAGAGCATCCGACCACGGTACGCGATCAGGTTAGTTCCCCCCTCTGTAGCCCCATAGTATGAGCGCATGACGTTTTCGTTGATGGTTTGAGTCCATCGCATGCGCTGCACACTTCCACCGGGAGCTGGGACCCTATCAGAGACCGGTGGGCCTCGAGGTCCTAAGCCGTCCGGCGGCCGGCGTCCTCTTCGTCGACGCGCTGGTGGTGGTGACGTCGGCGGCGAGAAGTACTCGTCGCTCGAGCTCGACGCGACTGCCACGGCCGGTGTCGCAGCATTCACGGTGGGGCTGGGTTCCGGCGGCGGCGAGGCGGAGCTGAGCGACGAGGCCGGAGGTGGTAGGCGTGCTCGTCGAGCTGCGGCTCTTGTCAACATAGTATTGTTTCCATTTCCAGTGTTTATTTCATGTTATACATACTATTGTTATATGTTGTTGGATTGCTTGTATTTTTTTTTCTTGATTAATGCCATTTTCTATTGTATATATTATGGATGTACAGTAATATTAAATTTATTAAAATTGGACGTGAAAAAATTCTTGTCAGTTAGTTGACAGTCGAGCCACAGATTCATTTATGTTATTGTTATAATATTTTTTTTTATAAAATATAATCGTTTTTCCATCATTTTGGTTTTTTATTTCTGTTCGTTTTTTTTTTGTTGCTAAAGTTATAATTTATTATTTATAACTTAAAATAAATTTACAAAACAGAAACAAATGCGTCAATCACGCTGGTTACGAACTCACAACCTCGACTTGTCAGCTCACTACAGTCACCACTAGACCACTCGAAACATATTGAATGTATTCGAAATTACGTATTATATTACAAGTTAAAAGAATATTCAAGATCATACCTACCTTAACACTGCGTATTAAAGATCAAATTCGAATAACTATTTTATTGATCGTAGACGTTGAACCAGTTGTCTTACTGCTAACAAGCAAAAGGTTCAAATTCGTTTAATTTTTAGGGGGTCAGTTAATTGCTATCACCGACTGTACATAACATAATAAAAATAAAAAAATTATAAATGTTAAATAATCAGCCTTTTAAAGTTCCCACTGCTGGGACACAGGCCTCCTCTCTAGGGAGGGAATGGGCCGTAATCCACCACGCGGGCCCAGTGCGGGTTAGCGAATGTCACATGTCTTCGAATTTTTGGTTCTAGTACATGCCGGTTTCATCACGATGTTTTCCTTCACCGTTTTGAGAGCAGTGGTGATGAAGTTAATTACACAAAGTAATGCGCCTGGCTGGGTTTGAACCCGCGACCTACAATTCGTAAGTCGGGGCCGTTACCACTCGGCCACCACTGCTCTCGCATTTTACAATATTTAATGGAGTGGGGTGATAAAAAGAATCGCTGTGATTGCATTTCACAAAGTTGGTATGGAGATAAATGCAATTTTGAAAACTCTCCATACGCTTGGTATTAGTCAAATGTTTGTATACCGGGCTATCAATAGGTACAATGAGACCTCCTCTGTTTGTGACAGAAAAAGATCTGGCCGTCCACGTAGTGTTCGTATTTACGAAATAGGTGGTCAAAGCAGTAACGGAAAGAATTCGAATAAATCCTGTCCGAAAGCAAAAGATTTTATCTCGGGAGATGAAGATAGCACCCAGAACCATGTCGCGTATTTCAAAAGATGACTTAGGACTTGCAGCCTAGGTATAAGAGACGCACTGGTCATTTTATAACTGATAATTTAAAAAGAATAGGGTGGTAAAATCGAACCATCTACTGAAGCGGTACGCAAAGGAAGGTCACAGAAAAATTTTGTTTACGGATAAGAAAATCTTTACAATTGAGCAACATTTTAACAAACAAAATTACCGTATTTATGCTCAAACCTCTAAGGAAGCTTCCCAATTAGTCGGCAGAGGGCAACGTGGGCATTATCCGAGTTCAGTGATGGTTCGGTCGGGTGTTAGTTATGAAGGAGTGACTGAGTCATATTTTTGTGTAAAAGGTATCAAAACTTCGGCACAAGTGTACCAAGATACCATTCTTGAGAAGGTAGTTAAGCCCCTAGGCTTAACAACACCATGTTCAATAACCAACAATGGGTTCTTCCAACAAGACTCGGCGCCGGGTCATAAAGCTCGGTCCACGCAGTCTTGGTTGGAAGTGAACGTTTCGGACTTCATCAGAGCTGAAGACTGGCCGTCATCTAGTCCCGATCTTAATCCGCTGGATTATGATTTATGGTCATTTTTAGAGAGTAAGGCTTGCTCTAAACGCCATGATAATTTGGAGTCCCTAAAACAATCCATACGATTGGCAATGAACAATTTTCCCATGGAAAGAGTGCGTGCTTCTATTGATAGCTGGCCTCGACGTTTAAAGGACTGTATTGCTAAGCTTTTATATTTTAAATTGTTTTACATTTATGTATTAAACTAACACACTGTAAAAGTAATAAATATTATTTGCAACAAAAAAAAAATGGTTTTCTTTGTTACAATATTTATGGCAAGACTAGGTACCTAATTATTTAGCTAATGAACACTCTTTATGTAGATTTGGTACATCTTGTGTCAGGTTGCTGCGAAAAGTAAAAAAAAACGATTTTCTTTCTATGACGTTGTTATCTATATCTTATACTAATAAATATAAAGAGGTAAGTTTTATATTTTTGTATGTAACGAATAAACTCAAAAAATACTGAACCGATTTCAAAAATTCTTTCACCATTAGAAAGCTACATTCACCCTGAGTAACATAGGCTATATTTTATCCCCGTATACGGGAACGGGAACTACGCGGGTGAAACCGCGGGGCGCTGCTAGTTATTTTACAAAATCGTAACGAAGTCAAAGAGTAAATAACAATCTTCGGTAATCGAACCCAGAACCTCCACGTTAAGTAGGTATGTATTGTGGCCATACCAGGAATCCTGAATCCAGAGTACCTCCGCATAACATTTAGTCACTACTAGCTGCGCCCCGCAGTTCACAACCTTTCACCTTTATAATATTAGTGTGAATGTGATTGTGTGTCCATACCGGGAATGAAAACATGAAATTAACGGACACAAATTATACACAGACTCAGGACAATATTTTGTGTGGTCCGCAAATTGTTGTTCTATGTGGGGATCAAACCTACAATCGTGTTCAGCAGTGTTCAGCAATAAAATGTGATTGATGTGTGTAATTGTACCGATAGTCGTTTCCGTCAATGGCTTAATAGCCAAGAGCCTCGACCAACACCTTAGGAGGCTCACGTTAGGCGGCTGGATCAAGGGCTTGATTCAGAAAGCGGTACTTCTGGACACGGCTCGCATTGTCAGGAGGTTCCTCTCTCTGGAGCCCTGACCGCCGGTACCTTGGACCCTGTTCCCGATACCGGTGGGCTACTATTTTTTATATTTTTAAATGTTTTTTTTTTTTTTTACTTTAATAGAAATATTTAAAAATGTAAACAATATGTATACAATATGAATAAAGATAAAATGTGAAATTATTTCCATTTAGTTGCAAGACCGAAATAGATACATACCAGTATTTACATAGGTATATAGATAAATAATAGATAATTTACGCATATAATTTTGTTGTTGACATATTTGGTTTATTGTTCCTCTTTTTTCTAATGCAGGTAGACGTAAACATTATTAAATTACACCTACCCTCTAACGACGATTTGACGATATCGGAATCTTACAGATCGCGTAATATTCTGTAGGCACCAAATACCAAATCTGAAATTTGGTATTTGGTGCCTAGTGGGGAGTATAAGCTAGAGAGTACTGTAGGTATTATGTAAAACTAACAAAGGATAGTAGAATTCCGCTTAAGTACATCATAAGAAAAGATGATAAACATATATTATTTTAAGTATTCAGTATTATTTAAGGTGTGGATTTCATTCTTTAGGTGGAATGTGTTGACATCTTTGATTCAATTCTCTTTATTCAGTTGTAGACAGAAGCACATTCTCATACATTAATCAATATTGTGCACATACTTACTTAATTAGCATATAAACAAAAAAAAAAACAAAAAGAATTTGCATCTAAAAGAAGTTCAATACATAAAACAGTTGAACATTAATACTGTAACAGAAATATTAAACCCTCATTCGATCGGACAGTACCCTGACTATGGATCCAGATCCGCCTATATTAAATGCTTTTTCATGCCACAGCAGTAGATGCCCACTTGATCCTTCAGTGGGGAACTCAAATCCTCTGTAAATGTATTTCATCAAGATGTCTACATCATCCAGACACAGGTTTCCCACCGCCTCTTCAATTTGAGTGGACTTTATGGCAAGCAGCACTTTCAAAGTTAGTTGCAATGCATTATCCTAAAAAATAAACATTGTTTGATGATGAATGTATGAATAATAAATTCATATTGTTAGGTCATTTTTACATTTTACAATTGTCATTCTGTTCTACTTCCTCACATCAATTTAATAATTAGCTTTGTTGCCTTCATAGTTCAACTTAAAAAACAACTAAATATGGACCTCCTTATTTCAGTTGAATGGAAATCTAATAATGATAAATCCTCCTATTTAATATTTTAATAAAATATATTTAGTGCTGTTTAATTACTATAAATCTTTATTATTATAAAGATTTTATATATACTTACTTTGATTTGCTGATTCGCTGATCCTACTGGGGCATTGTTCAATACAACTTTCAGGGCATCAATATACCGGCCTGTATTTTAGAGTTAAGGATATCAACCATAATATTTATCATAGAACATACCTATACGCTTTCGTGCCCTTATCACAAAAAATGTTTAGACCCAAACAATACATTTTTGATTTAAAGAAAAACATAGGTCCAGTATAAGTATTAGACACTTTTGCATTTAATTTACCCCAATCAGAATGTTACCCAATTGGTAGTTATAACAAAAAAGCATACATTGAATATCTAAACATCCGCAGCCACAATGATTAAATGCTATGATTCATATGAATCGTTTTATAAGGAAAATTAATGATAAACATTTCGTTTGCACAGTTGACCAAGTGCTAATATCAGTACCTACTAGTTAAAAAAATACTAACTAACACTTCTTAGTCATTAAATAATGATATGATATTGAAAAGGATATTGATTCAGTAAAGCGCAAACTTCTCCTTCATCCGGTCCAGTGGGTACGGATTGCTCCGCTTCATCTTCTTTAAAATTATCTTCATTATATTGATCGATATCGATTTTCCGGAATGCAGAACTCGAAGTATTTTTCGCCATTTTATAGTGTTTATAGTATAAATAAATTACAAAATGAGCCCCAAATAAAGTAGACACGGTGGTACGCTGCTGACTAAAATGCTGTATAAGTAGGTACCTAATGAATCTATGATGACACTGTAAAATTGTCAATTGTGACATTGACAGTTCGACGACATTTGCAACAGCAGGATGAAGGAGTGGTGTGCCCAGGTGCGCCTCTGGTTTGTCTGTAGTCTAGTCATCTTTTCAAACAAAAAACTTGCGATTGGGATTGGGACACGTTTGTACAATGGCATTCCTTACTTTGTAAACCATATCAATAGAAACGCATACAATTGGAAGAATTAAGTAATAAAAACCATCGATTATATCTAGTAGTCATGAATAGTCATGATAATTGACAAAACCTCCGGTTTCTCCAAAGAGATCGTCGACGCGCAGCCAGGCTACGGACGCTCATTGCGCTACGTCGGCCAGTGTTGCCAGTCGGTCATGTTAGAAATCACATGAAATATAAAAAAATGTAACCCTTTTTGTATAAAAAATAACCTTTCATATTTTTTAACCGACTTCTAAAAAAGGAGGAGGTTCTCAATTCGGATGTTTGTATGTTTTTCTTTTTTTTATGTTTGTTCGCGCATAACTTCGTCGCTTGCCAACCTATTTGAAAAATTCTTTTTTTGTTGGAAAGTATACTTCCCAAATGGTCCCATGAAAATTTTATCGAAATCGAACAAGCGGTGTTTTGTTAATTTCAATAAATGATAGCAAATCTGTCGGGATAGCTGAAATCGCATGTTTGTTTATTGTTTACGCCAATTTATACCACGTACGCTGTGATGGGGATGTTTAGCTGGGAGTGAACCACTAAAAAGAGAAAAACAAAACTACAAAATAACTTTTAATTTCGGAAGTCGGTGTGTTCAAAAACATGAACCAACCAAAAACACCGAGTTCCGAAATTAAAGTTATTTTGTAGTATTTGGTTTTTTTTCTTGTTTAGAAGTCGGTTTTATTTTTTGTAAAAAGTTTTTTTTTTTACTGGAAAGGTATTTTAAGTTGATAGAATAGAATATTAGTTGTATTGATTTACATAAACATCGGTGAGTATTAATTTGAGCAAGTGCCCGCATTTCTTTATTTATTCATATTGATCCTATATAATAAAATTGATGCATTCAAGGTTTTTGTTATATTATATTACTGCTAACGAAGCTTACCAACATGAAAAATTCTAAAACGAGCGTTCCGTTTCACGTTGCTTTTATGTAAAAAATTAAAAGTTAATTCTACAAATCCCGAAAAAAAATTGCTTATACAAATATGAGTGAAATATTATTCAGAACTTGAAATATCGTTATGTCTCATTCTTTCTAGTGAGATAATCCTATTTGATAAAAGAGACAACTATATTTAAGTTGTTGCTAATTATGGCATCATTTTGCCGTGATGTAGAGACAGTTGTAGGTAAGTGCCGTTGCAGCCATATTAAGCGACAAATTAATGGTAGGTACGCTGTCAAATGGTTGTTTACTTTTTTTATTATCGAGATTTGCGAGAAAGATACGAGGAATTTTACTTTTAAACTGCATGTAAATGTTGGAAAACATAAATCCAACATGCCTGTGTGTTGTGTTGTGAAGTGTGGTGCAAGAAACAATCAAAATCAACCTCAATTGTATTTGCACAGGTTAGTAGCCGGTTTTCATGCATTCATACACACAAAAATACACATTCGGTGATACTATTGTAACGCAATCATGAATTTATGGCTAAAGTATTGATATTTGGGTTCATTTCCATATAACAGGCCTTTTTATTATATTTGTTTATTCATTCGTTTGTTTACATAATGGAATAGTGTTGTATACCGTTGCCGACTTGTGGTAATACGAAACTAGTTCCTCCGCTGGAACGATATCGGTATATTCTGTCCAACAACGATGATGACATAACATAAATAATCCTGTGTCTTATTCGGTCCGAGTGACCTAGCTAGGTCTGGCCTGTGATTCACACTTCACACCAAAATCAAAATATTTTACGTAAACCTATAGAAAACATTGAAAAAGCTAATTATTTCTAAAAGACTAATCATGGAGTTTCTTGCCGGCACTTCTGCCTATGAAACAGCTAATTGGAACCGTGCACCTAGCTTATGATGTTTTATGTTTGTTTTAGTTACATATTAGCAGCTCTAACCAAAATGATTTCAAAATACTTAAATTTTTATAGGTTTCCTAAAAATGAAGGCTTAAAGAAAAAATGGTTAGAGGCTAAGGGTCGTAGGGTGATGTTAAATAGCCTATAGCCATCCTGGCTACCAAAAGCAAAAATAATTTTAATGCCTTTTTTTGCGCGGTACCCTAATTATTTATCTAAAATAAAAGTAGCCTCAGTTACTCCTTGTAACATATCTGCCAGTAAAAATCCCGTCAAAATTTGTACAGCTATTTCAGAGATTAGCCGGGACAAACACTTCAATTTTTATTTAATTGTATAGATAGCAGAAGGTAAGATAACCTACTCATCTTTTTCTGTTACTATTACAACGGATTTTAATTAAGTACATAATATTAGGTATGATCCAAACGTGATAAACTAGTGGAACTCGTTTTTAATATCGATACTCGTTGTAGTAACACCTTGATTGACTCAACCCTAGCAATGGCAGCCATTTTATGCGACAATATGAGTTGTAGGTATGCACCCTTTTTTGTAGGTATTTCCAGTCCATACTTTTATAGGTCAATGGTACGGTTCACGCTAGTGCTGCACTCTGGCGGCAGAACATCATCATTTGCATAGCCTTTTCCCAACTATATATAGGGGTCGGTCAGACCGGATTGAGCTGGATACCAGTATTTTACGTGGAGCTGCTACCTGCCAGACCCCAACAACCCATAAAGTGAGTAAAACGCATGGACGTATTATTCTAACAGGACTGAGCACTCAGCCCATAAAAACGGTCCTAGTGAGATATACAGAACAGAGGTAGTGCGTCCTCTTCTAATAGGGTGACCATGTATTTTATTATACATAGAAAAATTGCGAGACTAGTCACTGAGTTCGGCTGTCTTGGGCATGATAAAACCCGTAAAAATCATTAATTCAAGAAATTATAATTGCGTTCATCAGCGTAATTAATATTTTGGTGTGATCTTAGGGCGTTTGTGCACTTTGAATTCGTGTTCGTGTGTATATAATATTAATTAGCTGATTTCCACGACTTCGTCTACGTGGTGTATTTAACAACAAAAAATGTTCATATTTTTTCTTATTGCCAGTGAATGTTTCGTCAAAATCAGCCCACCTGCTTCGAAGTTGGAACACACAGACAAAATAAAATGTTGTTTTGGTATATTATGTGCCGTGTACACATGCATATGTATTTAACAAAAAGCCGTATATTGTGATATTACAGACGCTCCAATTTTAGGAAGGTTGATTCTGATGTCATTCAGTAGGGTAATGTGTTTGTCTTTAGGCTGTGAAAAAAATTGCTTGTATGTTGTAACTGCATACATATTGTTTCCTATTGCTAACGGTTTGTAAATAAAACAAAGAAAATCATATCAATAAGTGTTTATTTATTTATGACACAATCAAAATTTATAATCATGAGGACCAAAAATAATCGTTTACATCAAATAAGCATCATCTTAATAGTACAGTAGAGCCCATGCTGAAGAAGATTAGTCGCATTGTTAATTTCATGGTAATTTTGACATATTTGATAGTATGATTAATAAATATGTTTATATGAAAGTTTTGTATTTTCAAAACTATATTTTCTTAATTTCATAAGATTAAGAAAATATAGCAATAAAAATTCAAAAATTTCATATAAACACAAAAAGTACATTTTAAACATGACTAAATAAAATGGTTTTAGTAAGTTTCTGTGGGTGTAGTACTTAATGTTTATAATAATCTTACCAAAGGAGAAATCGTAGGTATAGCGTTGGCTTTTAATAATTGACGGGAATTAGCAGTATAAAAGCAGGAAGGTTCGAAGTGACGACTGTATATGACTGAATTTTTCGTAATTTTTTGTTTCACGTATACTACTGAGCCATTTTAGTCGCATTTCATCGGTTTTTGGGAAACTGTAATAAAAGTACAACAATTATGACCCTAATCCACCACACAATAGGGATGTTTCCTGAGTAAAAAATATATGATTATGTTTAGTCCGTCAGTTAGATTACAGAAAAATATTGGACACGTATTTTTTCCTTTATCAAATCTATGAAAAACTGACGAAGATACAAAGTATCAAAGATCAGGAGTGGGGGCTTGTGACGTCACGGCTCGGTAAAAATGGTAGCGAGTAGTGACGTCACACGAGTTTTCAACGCACTGTATCGTCTTCATTTTTTGTTTACGTGAAAAAAGAAAAAATACGTGTCCAATATTTTTTGTAAATCTATCCGACGGACTAATTATATTTTTTTAGTCAACTACCCTATTGACACATTACAAGAAATCATGGTCACCATAGTTGTTCGATTTACAGTAGTGTTATTTTTGGCTTAACTGAAGAACGATATACCGCAACCACTATATGATTCACTTGGACAAGTATAAACGCAACACTTTTACACCTTAGAATGGTTTTATAACAAATTATATTATAGTTATCGGTCCTGTTTGTATAACAAGTCCTTGGTAAAACGATACTTCATGGCAAGACTGGAGTAATATTATCTGTGGAATTTGGTATGATTTGTAAATTGTCTGTCAAGGTTCTGCTGTCAAACTAAATGTGTCAAACTGCTGCTTGCTAACGAAATCGAATACATAGTGGCTATCTTTCTTTTGGTTTTCTGTAATATCAGCGTAATATTGAGCTGTGTCTTTGCATATTATTGATAAATCACAATTTCGTAACCACAATGACAATGGGTGATGAACTACCTGTTACTTCTTTAGTTTTACCCGTTCTCATACGTCCAGTTTTAACTCAGGTATGTTCCATGCAGTTCATTTTAATTATGCTTGTTCGAAAATAATTATTGAAATTTTGTTAAGGTTAGATAAGGGCTGATGTCTATTCGTTTTTTTTTATAATAGTGTCAAAGTTACTGAATTTTGTTGTGAAGAAAGCTGTTGCTAAAGTTACAACTAGGTACCTACATTAGTAGGAAGTGATTGTGACAGCTTTTTAATTTTATTATCTTATTCATAATGAATGTTGTTGCGAAAAGCAAAACCAATAATATCAGTGGTAATTTGCTTTTCGCTCAATGGTGTTTTATTTACTTATCTATTTAGTAATTAATTAATTAATGGAAGATTAAAACTAAGTTGTAATTTATATAAATAAAGAAGTACTGTTAAACAGTAAATCATAGGAGTAAGTAATTAGTAGTAATAGCAAGTAATCATCAAGTTCATAAAGTTATCA
Organism: Hecatera dysodea; assembly: GCA_905332915.2. Classification (NCBI taxonomy): domain Eukaryota; kingdom Metazoa; phylum Arthropoda; class Insecta; order Lepidoptera; family Noctuidae; genus Hecatera; species Hecatera dysodea. Next base: position 11,154,995 of record HG995292.1, read on the forward strand.
AGTCAAGGAAGTCCAGTTTTTTGCATTTCTCAGTTTTTACAAATCATTGTAGCCATTTCATTGATTCGATAATATAAATTGAATTTCCTTTTTAGTGTATTTTATAATCTAGTTTAGGCTTTCCTAGGATAATTCCATCTCTAAATTACCCTGCATAAACGATCTAACACTACTACTAGTTGCTAACTAACAAAATCAAGTCACCAATTTTATCCTTGGGTTTTTGAGACATCTAATATAAATATAACACAGATAATATTTTATTTGTGACCATTAGTTGTAGCTTGTTTGTAAATATTTAAGATAGTGTTCAAGTTATGAGTAAACACTTACATTATCTAGTAACAAGATAAGATTGTGATATTCAGGGTTTTATTGTAAATGTTTTACATGCTGTATCATTGAGATTAATCAATGATTTATTACAATAATAGATAGATAGATTGACAGTCTTAACTATACATTGAGGGGAACAACACTAAGAGACAATATCTATACTAATATTGTAAAGAGGTAATGTTTGTGAGTTTGTGATGTTGTAAGAGGTAATCTTTGGATCTACTGAACCGATTTTCAAAATTATGTCACCAATAGAAAGCTATCTTACTGTGGAGTGTCATAGGCTATATTTATATATAGGTATATTATTTATTTATTTATTATATACTTTATTGTACACATAATAACAGGAAAAACATTTATAAAAACAAGTGTACAATGGGCGGTCGAATTGCACAAGGCAATCTCTTACACACAACCTTTGGATGGACTGAACGAAAGGAGATAGATTTAGGGCTGTCAGTGTACAATCGTTATAAATAATACTAATTACACATTATTATATAATAAATATCAAATGGGCATATAGATGAGAAAGGAGTGGAAAAATTATAGTGTAAAGTAATGCTCCTTCACCATTTTTTCAAACGCTGCATTTTTTTTTATCCCCGTATTTGCCACGGGAACAGGAACAACGCAGGACGCTGCTAGTATTATATAAGAGAATGGTGCAAATTAATGAATTCAATCATTTACGTTATTTTTCAGTTAGAAAAATATGATTTGGGAGCTTCTCAGACACTCCGGGCTGCCCTTACAAAGGCTGAAGCAGCTGTTCCTGGCTTGAACTACGATTTGGTGGCAGGTATCATGCGAAGAGCTGATATACCTGTCAACATGAATGAAAGCTTGCTACGGCTCCAAGGAACCTTGACAGAAGCTGAATGTTAGTAGTCATTTCTGATTTTATTGCTATTTTTGTGACAAAACATTATGATGAAAAAGTTATGAGCTTCCATTAGTCTTCAGTAATTTTCCAAGAATAAGGGAAAATTATCTAAAATTTAAAAATTATAATAAAAAACATTTCCTGCCTGAATGAAAACAAATTCACTTTTGTTTAATTTGATACTGTGTTTTTTTATTGTTCATTCAATTTATTACAGGTGCAGATTTAAGATTGAATAGGACTGAAGAAGCATTCCAAGAATTGAACAAGAAGTCTACAGCTTTGAAGAAAATCTTGAGTCGCATACCAGATGAAATTACTGACCGGAAGACTTTTTTGGAGACCATTAAGTAAGTGAAAATAAAAAAAATATCATGTATCAAGGAAGTTGCTTGAACGATCATGTATTTCAGAACAGCCTGACCGCTTAATTGATAATGTGCATGAGATAAATGCACGATGCTGGAGATTGTAAGACCTATCTTTTTCCAACAGACCAACATCTAGCCAATTACAAATAAAAGCTTATTTTCCTTCCTACAATTTTTAGCTTCAGTTGAGTTTGTACTGTCCACAGAGAAATTGCTTCTGCAATCAAGAAGCTACTGGATGCTGTTAATGAAGTATCCACATACACACCAGGAACAGGCAAACAGGTTCTAGAACAAAGGAAGAGAGAATTTGTGAAATATTCCAAAAGATTCTCCAATACTTTAAAGGAATACTTCAAAGAGGGACAGTGAGTTCATTTTATTTACAGTTGTTTTGTGTAAAATAAAGCACTATATTATGGGTGCTAGTTTGTGTCATTTGCTACATGCTATAAGAATAGAAGTTGAGCAATACAGCTATTTGAAAGTTAGTGAATATTTGGCACATAGTGATTTTACTACACATTCATTCAGTTCACTTAAAGCAAAAGTTGTTCACTTTTATTCATGTATTTGTATGTGATTACAGGGCCAATGCAGTCTTCGTGAGTGCTTTATATCTGATACATCAAACCAATCAAATCTTATACACTGTTAAAAGTAAGTCTGAATAAAAATCGTCAAAACAGTATTTTAAAGGAGACTTGGTAAATTAATGATACGGGAAGTGACTTATGGACCTTTATTAATGCGGTTTTGATGTTTGTGTAGGGATACCTCATTTATTGTGCAAAGAGGTATTAAACTATTACTTCAATGTTTTGAGCAAATATAAACTGATGGACTCGGAGGGTTAGCAGTTGGTCCAAGCACCACTTCTGCCCAGTCTCCTTTATACATTTTAACCAATTATATTGTATTATATAAATGACTGTCTGAAACATATATTGCGGCTGTAACTGTTTTGTTGTTAAATAAGCTGGGCACCCTAATATATTTCGAATAATATGTTGTGTCAGTGGGAGGAATTTACTATATTTTTATCATAGAAAAAACAATATGTAAATAATATAGCATAATTATCGTTACATGCAGTGGTGGACAGCTAATTAAATACACATACCTAAAAAAGTAAGGTTTTTGTTCTACGTCTCAAATCTTCTATATCGGATTTTTAAATCAGTAGTATGTACTTGCTGTACCACAATACGGCGACGAAAATACGGCACAAAAATGCGAAATCAGATGTATTTTTGGGCTAATGCAAGCGCTGCACTATTAGTTGACACTGAAAGACAAACAGGGGGACTTTTTAGCTCGAGCAACTGATCAAGGCCACGTCATACAATTATTTCTAGAAAAAACATGCGCCTCAAAATGTCGCAGAGCACGTAGACCCAACTATGCGCTCTCCTGGTCAAATACGATTACCTATGGTATAGTAAATTGGTTCGTCCATTTTTGTATGTGATCTTTTATTAGATAATACTGCGGCGCACGATGAAACATGTATATATGGGTAAAGGACATCAGGACACTTAAACAAACAAAAATATTGAATTCGTTAAGTGACAACAATGAATATCGTTAAAAATCCGTTAGTCAAATCGTGAGACGCAATATTGAAAAAAAAAAATGGCTTCGGGTACCTATGCCACAATGATTCTATCCCCTTTGCAAACAACCATTTGAGTTGTTTGCAAAAAAATATTTATCATTCAAGAACTTGGCATCATCGCCTGAACATACGATTTGATTTCTGGATAGTCAAAGTCAAGAACTTCTGAGATAATAATAAATCATTATATAACATAATAGAAAATAAAATCATTGTTATATGAATGTAATCCCCATGAATGTAAGACATTGGACTAAAATAAGATCATCTATGTGGTTTTACTTCCTCTGGCTTTACCAGTTAGCTGTCCACCACTTTATCATAGTATTCCAACAATAATTTATATTATTTTAAAACAATATTTGTATGTAACGTGGTTTGGGGTTATGGAGGTAAGCGGAGAATCCTTTATTATTTTTAAATAATTGATTCAATGTCAAGTACATAAAAGTTACAATCTACTTTTGAATGGCCTGTTGTATTTATGCGCATGTAGAGTCATAGGCAGGAATGTAGAATATATAGAGAACATAAAATAAAGCATATTTTGTTTATTTTAGACCATATCTCGTTGACATTCCTTCAATAATATAAAACCCTCAGACCGAAACCTGTAACGAATCGATTAGCCCACTAGATATAGGAGGTTGTTCGTTTTATTATATTTAAAATCCCATCTCTAGTGAGCAAATCTACTTGCACATTCGTAATTTATGGGTTCGGTCGGCAGAGAAAGTTGAGCAGTAAATAAGCTTTGTGGTTAGGTTTGCTTCTAACGAGATAACAAGTAATTTAATAAGTCCATTGTTGTATCATTCAGACGTCATGTTATTTCACCACATAGTTTTTAAATAAAGTCTTGTCACATTTCTGCTACACTTGTTTAAGGTTCATTAAAAAAAGGCAAACCAGCCTCTACAAATTGAAGTTGGAACAGAAATTCGTGGCGCTTTAATATTATAAAATCGTTCACGCCGACTGCCGATTTGCATAAATTCTGCAGGTATGTCCTGCAGAATGAATGCGAATGAAAAGCTATGATACTAATTCACCACTTTTAGTTCATAAAACTGTTATTTTATCGTATGTGTAGAAAAGAACAAGTATGTAGGTGATAAGATAATATAGCTTGACTAAGTGTCTTTGTTATTGGTTCACTTTGTATATTTTTTTTAGTAGGTACAATAATTAGTACCTACCTACGTGTTGTATTTTAAATGTCATTAACAATAAAGTGCAAGAGAAATTATTTTATTTGTTAGTTATTAAGATGTAAATACTTTAGAAACGTAATTATTTTTCGGCAAAGTGTGAAGGCCTCGTAAATCGTATTTTATTGATAGGAGTAGTTGCAAAAAATCACAAAGGAGTCTCGGGCTTTATTTTGATAAAAACTAAAATGAGGTTCAGGCTTACGCGGTTTTCACTCGTCGCTGACGTTAGTATAAAAAAACGAAAGAAAATTAGCTTTAAGGTTATTGGAAAAGCTTGTTAACTACTTAGTATCCAGCTTATGAAAAATCAGATGATCCTTCAGTGTGAATCTGAAATGCTAAACACAACTAAAACTGTCCAATAATTTATGTAAGCCGCAGCTAATAAACTCAAGTAATATAACGAGAGCCAAAACTCAACGTAAAAGGCGTTCGTGGAGACGAACGCTGTTTTTAGTTTTTAGAATTTGCATGTTATACATCATTATTTAATCGTTATCATTTCTCAAGAGTGTTTCTCGGCTTGTTTCTGTTCTGAAAATCACTCCCCACAATATGCACTAAAATAGCACTGAGTTAGTTTTCGATCCAATTTTGAATTTCTAAGACTAAAACTAATTCGTGTTCCTTCAAATGCCCTTTGTAACTTTGTAAGCTACCCCTTGGCCAAAACTGCGGAAAATCCCGTAACAATCTATAGGTTATTTTAGTTATATCTAAGCGTCTACTTTTTACTTAGAAAATCGATTAAAAACTTCAAACGTAGATAAATCAAAAATAGTTTCACAGTGAGAGTTCGTGGGAACAAAACAAGGTTATTGGCAGTTCAAGTTGGTGGCTGGTGTCAGTGAAAGAGTCTGGTAAAATGATTTCGTGACCGCGTTTAATGGGTCATGATGCCTGCGCTGCGATTCGTCTCGTCGTGCGGCGCGGACAATAGCTGGTCGTGCCCGCTGGCCTCCATGCCTCGCCGTTCTGCCTGCGCGCGACACTTGACACAGGAACTCGCGCTCCACGACCTCCAAATATTTCCGCGTACATCTTTTTTATCTACAAGAAAGGTGGACTACCTACCTACGCATCAATTTACTGACCCAATGTAAAAACGATATCATCGATTTTAAAATTAGGAACGGAAATGTCGGAAATGTATCCTGTAGGTAGGTAGTTGATAACTCGACTATATAGGTAAATGATATAGATTGAGATCTAAACCGTTTTTCAACCTGTTTTTGGGAACCCTAATTGCGATCAAAATTGGTGGGAGTTGACGACCTATACCTAAGGTATAATAAGCCGGTTTCAGGATAAATAACTGCGCACATCAAAAGTGTCTGGGCATCCAGTACATTTTTCACTATAAAAAATATCTATTTTATATTTACCAAATCTAGTATCTAGACTGTCTGCTTAATTTAATTCCTGCATAAGGTAGCAACTTATCCCTATATTTTGTAAAAAAAACTATAAACATTGCAATTTTTGCATAATATATTGTGGGAAAGTAAAAATAAGGATATTTTATTTTTTTATGTACAAATAAAATGATGATAATTTGTGTTTCCACCATTGAGACGAATAGCACAATCACAACGATTTGGCATGCTTAGAATCAGTTCATCAAATTAACTTTGAGGAATAGCCACCCACGTTCTTTCTAACAAGTCAAAAAGTTATGGGGTATGCATGGCATTCATACTCGGGAGAGCTCTTGTTTGAGCATATCTCATGCGTGCTCGATTGGGTTGAGGTCTGACGATTGAGCAGGCCACGGCAGAACGTTGATGCGAGCATAGGCAACAGTGCGTGTTACGACTCTAGCCGTGTGTGGACGTGCATTGTCGACTAATGCACATAGTCGAAACAATAAGTAACCCAAGTAGTGTCGCAATGGGATGATCACGTCTGAAACGATGTTTTTTTCCGTATAAATCTGAGCATTGAGGTTGCTCCTTATTCAAATGAGATCGGTTCTTCCACCGATCCAAATACTGGCCTAAACCTTTATTGTTCCCCCTCCATATGAATGAACTTCCTCACAAAATTAACAGTTAATTTTATATTTTAGATATAAAAATAATTAAAATTCTTATACAAATGGTGTAATTCACTAAAAATAATCCATAACGATCCAAAAAAGTTAAAATTATAATCTTCAATTGCGACGACATTCTAACACGTACTTGATCCCTATATACACTCGTGATGTGTTTATCAGAGATAGAGTTGTGTTAACATAAATACCATCGAATCTGTTTTCTCCAAAGCGCTGGGCTTGTTGTAATTTGGCAGGAAAGGTAAGTTCTACATTAGTATTAGGTTATCTGTGATGCAAGTAATGCTCTCACAAGACAATACATAACAAATTTCCTCGGACGCAAAGTAGGTACCTCTCTTTAAATAAATGAATTCGCACCTAGACTGCAGGTACTTGCGAGTATTTAAGTGTACGATACAATAGTTTGCTCTTAACTTTCTGGATCATATACTAAGGTTAGGTACTTTTTAATTCCTTTGACACCGATACTTCACAATGAGTCAATCACACGGATCAGTTAAAATATTCATAGCTTTCAAGCGGAGGCGTAATCGATTTAAACTTCTATGCATTCGGGCCTGCGCAGGCGCCGTGCTCGCCTGATGAAAGTGTATGATACGACGCCATTTAATCTAAACTAATATAATAAAGAGGTAAATTGTTTGTTTGTTTGTTTATATATAGTAAGGTATGTTTGTAAAACCTATACTACCTAATACTTACCCGATTCCGAAAACACTTTTCGCGAAGAACGATAGACTAATATTATTTTAGGGTGTTGTAAAACAAATTGTTTAGTACCTAAGTAATAAAAAGTGAATTAAGTATGATGCAAGGACTAAGGAAAAATATATGCTCACGTGTGTCGTCGATGATCGATTTTCAACAGTTTAAACCGTGAGTCAATTTACCAACTATTTATTCGTTGTTTGTTCGTTGTTTCGTTTCATAAAATATGAAGCTCTTTAGGGATGAATTTGCTGGATGGAGAGCTTTATATTTTGTGGGTTTAGCCTAGGCAAATACAAGAAAACATGTATTATTAACGGGGAAAAACGAATAGAACTAAATAGGTTTATTTTGGAATATCGAAAGTTTAAGCCTTGGTTAATTAGATATATAGATTTCATTTTTTAACCGACGTAATGCAAAACCATTTTTCTGGATGGGAAATCAACAAATGACTTCTCCACTCTGAGCGGAGCGGAAGGGTGTGTCAGACTCTTACTGACTAAAACCCACCCTTTATTCTTTTAGTACCCTTTGCGTTCCAGGGCCGCGGTGACTCTTTCGAACAAATTCTGCAACCCTAGAATAATGAAACACCTTCCATACATACTTTGAGCCGTCGTAAATCGACTTTTTTGAGAAATTGTGAGAAACAAATAATAACAGCTTCACTGCGGCCAGTAGGTATTAGTACTAAGTTTCAAGTAGTAAATTGCCCCAAGATATCCCACACAAACATTAGCACCCCCTAAATCGTCTTTTGGGGGTAGTTGTGGAACGAATAATGACGATCTATAGGTATTATTGACTTTGGCCAGCATTCGTACCAAGTTTCAAGTAGGACTAAAGAATAAGATTTTCCATACACACTTTCATCCTCTATTTACTCTCTTTTAAGGGAGAAAATTCCAATTTTTTTTTATCAGGCACCTTCATTGATTAAGGAATACGTCCGCCAAATGTCAAGTCCCTACGACCAGCGGTTTACGTTGTGTTTTCGTCCATCATCAGTCAGGACAAAACATTTTATAAATATAGAGAAGATAAATTGGATAAAACAAGAGCCAGTTTTCGAGTAAGTATGCTGAAATAAGTAGTAGATTTTGGGGAAACTTTGTCTGCGCCTGGAATCACTGCTTTGTGTTGTGAGCCTGATCTTCTAATGTAGGATTAGGTACTTATCGAAACTCGATTGTGTCTTGGATATTTAAACACGTTTATTTTTGGAAAGTTCTAAAGTGTCTCACTAGTCTCGCCAAAGGGTTATCGTGTTACAAAGTTACTGGGTTGTAGGGGTCAGATAGGCAGTCGCTCCATGTAAAATACTGGTATTCAGCTGCATCCGGTTAGATTGCAAGCTGACCGCAACATATTTGGCATTAGACTTGGGCAGATTGATAGTATTGATTAGGAATTGGTAGCATTAATATTTAGGATCTTTATATTTCTTCCTTGTCTGTAGCTCTCTCCCTCATCATCGTTTCCAGAAAAAAAATTAAGATAAAACAGCGTCATTTCACGAGAATTACAATAAACATTCAGAATATTAACATGATTAAAGATAGAAGAACGGATCATAAAAATCACATTCGATATAAATGTAGACACCCAATATAACACAGATAAATGAAACATGTAAAGTGGGACGATGGATTGATCCTGTGTGCTACCCATTTATTTCGACGTACATATTAGCATCACAGACATAAAAAAAACTGTTTGCCGATGCAACACATTTTGAATGTATGCTTCAGGAGCATCCCGTAATTGTTGCACATCAATCTCCGTTCGTAGTTGCAAAAACAAAACATTTATTACTGAACATATTAGGATTCTGGTTACCGAAACTGTATTCGTGATTTATACGGACCATTCAAATTAGTACATTATTCAGTTCGAAATGCATTATAGTTCAACGTCGAGCAGAGTGCTTAATTCAGGACGGATGACGCTGATGTCCAAAGTGTACGTACCTACCTACAGGTCGGTTTAATGGTTCACATTCGAATAGGTATTACCTACCTGCTCCAATGTTTTATAGCATACCGTTTGCTTGAAATAAATCTGTATTAAATACATAAGTACCTACTCATTTCAAAAGATAATGCGCGTTTACTAGGTAGGTACAAGTAGGTACTTATTCGGTAACGTATTATTCAATGAAATGAGCTAGCCGAATAATGAAGCTCTCAAACTATTATAAAATTATTCGGCACAATATTTTCCAGCGAATACTTACGCATGTACAAGTGAGAGGAGAGCGTGTTATGGGAATCATAGATGCATCTTCATCATTTAAAAACGGTTGTTGACTGTATACCAGACGTGTGCATGCATAATTTATGTGTCCATGTCTAGATTTCCCGTTTATTAAATAGAAAATCTAGGAGGATATTGATAGACACCAGTAGGTACCACATAAATTTCCTTAAATGTTTTCAGGAGTTGATAAATTTCCATGTTTCAGTAGACAGATGTGTCGCTGAGAAGTTTGACGGTATAGCAACTGGACAATGAATTGATGTTTAATGTTATGCCTGATACAATATTAATGGAGCATCTGCTGGGTGGCGAGGTTGGCGGGGCAGGCATCGGGCGCGGGCGGCGTCGCATATGCAATGGCGTCTCATGCCATCGGCAGCCGATCATGAATATACGACACACTCGATAATGTGCTGTTTTGACGGGTCAAGTGTCTGATTGTTGTAACACAATTCATCTCTCGAGGCAGTCTTTTCGTTTATTTATAAGCATAGGTACCTACTTATGCATCGCACTGCTTTATCATCAATGGGTAGGTAAAAATAATATATAAATGCGAAAGTAATTCTGTCTGTCTGTTATCTTTATTCGGATGAAGCTAAGCACAGGCTCAGATTGGATAAATACTCATAAAACACTGCTTTATCCCCTCGGTGCATGATCTTAAATAGGTAAGTATTTTCCCTTGAGATAATAACCGACTTTCTCGCGATCGAAGCTACCCGCTGGTAGAAGCTAGCATAGTGTTATTGCGTCATCATTCTTAAAAGTAGGCTCCAATTCTAAACTAGGTACTGTAAACTATTTGGTACATAAATAAAAAAAATGTTTTTGTATTTTGCAACCTTAATTTCCGCTTATATATTGGCCAGTGTACTCGCTAAAAGTGAACGGGTCTCACTTCATATAATTTTATTAGTAAGTATCTATTATTAGATATACCTACAACGTGTAACAAAATAAACGTAATATCTGAAAATGGTCAGCTGTATACGTATAGAATAATAACATAAGCATAATCTGAATCTGAAATCTGAATTTGACGACACGGTTGGCGCAGTGGTTGAGCGTTGAGCTGCTGCGCTACGTGTCGCGGGTTCGAAGTAGGCCATACAAACATTTGTTCTGTGCGGGGACAGAACAAATGTTTGTATGGCCTACGGATAATTGTTCCGGGTCTGGGTGTCTTGTGTATGTGAGTTTTTATGTTTGTGAACGCACCCACGATACAGGAGTAAATCCCAGTGTGGGGCAACGTTTTTTAAAATAAAGAAATAAGAAAATAGAAAAACAAAGAAAGATAATCAGCCTTTTAACGTTCCCACTGCTGGGACACAGGCCTCCTCTCTAGGAGATGGAATATACGTATAGTAGGATTATATTCGCCATTTCAGTGATGGTCATCTGATTTTTGACTAACTCGACGTACCTACTGTAACGGCTAACTGACCAATTTCTGAAAACTTACATCAATCGTAGCTCCCACAAGGTGTTGGTACCGATGACCAGGTGAGGGCCGCAGATACCGCGGAAAGCACAGGAACGATCGTTTATGGCGATGCTTTGATGCCTAGCAGTGGACGTCTTTGTGCTGAATCGATGATTAGTACCTGCAATAAATTGTAGACATAATTTTAAACCAACTGATATGTATACATATGATATGCGTGGTACTACCTAAATTTAAAAGGCTTAAGCATTAATTACAAAATCATCAGCTCAATACACACACTTCCTATGGTTTGACATATACACTCAGCGTAATAAATTGTGCAACAGTGATGAGCATTGTTATTCCCACAGGCGGCTCTATTTGCCGCAGCTCCCACGGGGTCACTGGTGGAGTGGAGAGACAACAATGCGAGTGGCGCAGGCGCGGGCGCCGGGCATCTGTTCCCTGTCGTGGGAGTGCATGCGGAAACCGATCGCACCACCGCGCTAACAATAACACACAAATCAACGAGCCACCCCTCTGGAAGCTGTGGGAACCACGCAATTAATAATATCATTCGCAAATCCCCATCTAAATCTAAACAAACCGTTCTGGAGAGCGACGTGGGGCGGGTGATGGGTAAGCTTTTGTATACAAGTACACTGACCGGAAGCAGCTTTGTAGGTTTGTGATGCTTTATTGAGCAATATGCTTTTATTTAAAGGGGTTATATTTAAATAATATCGACTTAGATTATTTTTTATGTTAAGTCTCTGAACTTAATTGCGTTACCTATGAACAAGTAACTGTTCCGTTACTGGTAAGTAGGTATTATGGTACTAAGTTAACTTGTAATACTCAACCTGCTGGTAGGTACCAAACCGGGACCTATTTTATAGTAGGTGTGATTTACGCATAGCACAGTTCTTCAATTTTTGAAACCTTAACTGTTTATTCATTCATTACCTTACTATCATTACCAAAGCTATCATTTTAAATCCTGGAGCGCCAATTCTAATCAACGAAAGACAAATAAATAAGTTCGACCACCATAAGTTCAATATGTGCTTGCACTTGTTACAAACTAAAACACGAGCAAGCATTAAAAATATCCTAAATGTCGCTATACGTAGTGTTACCATTTAGAAATTTCAAAGTCCTGACAAAAAGCTTGTCATTCCAATAAAAGTCCGGATATTTTAGTTAATATATGCATACATCGTACCATGTTATGATATACATTATAATTGTGTAAAAACTTTACAATCGCTCGACTGGCTGTTACTGAATACTAGCTGATCCGCGCAACTACGTCTGCGTCACATAAGAGAGAAAAAAAAACCGTTTTTGTAACACTTTTCATTGATGCTTAAACATGTTATTGTGGCTAATTTATAAAAGATAGATATATAGGTACTATGAAGGACTTTTTTGTAAATCTTTTGAAGACCATCATCTTTGTAATACATACTTTTGGTGTATGATCAACGTATGCGAGGATAAGAGCTCGAAAGGGCATTTTCATCCGACTTGCTTCAAATTTATCGTCACTGCTCAGCTCCTATGTATCTTAGCGTTATGTTATATAGCCTATAACCTGCCCAGGAGTATGGACTACAATCGTACCAAGTTTGGTTAAAATCCCTTCAGTAGTTTTTGACCCATGCGTGCACATACAGACAGACAGACAGACAGACAAAAAATTACTGATTGCATTTTTGGCATCAGTATCACCAGTCATCCTCCAATATTAATTTTGAATATAATATTCAATGTACAGAATTGACCTCTCTACAGTTTTACTATAAGTATAGATTTTTTGCAAACCAAGGTCTAAACGCAAGTGTGGAACAAGTGTTTAGTCTAAACGGAGCACAATAGCCAAAAGAGCAAAACAGATTGTCTGTACCCCATTATTGATATCGGTGATTCAATAAAACCTTAAAAATATGAGCTGCGAAGAATTTTACAAGAAAAGTTTGAATGAGTGGGAGCTGCTCCGTCAACTATCTGTCGCTGAAAAATATAAAAACTAATCTAAGGACCGAAATTTAGCGTGACGTTTGATTATTTTACATCAAACTATTTTTGTGTTGAAAAAAAATTGTTATGTTTGAACTATTTGATTGCTTGCAATTATATAAGATTTATTGTTTGATCTCGTTAAGTTGTTTGTCAAAAGAAGATTTATATTTTGTTTTAAATGAATGAGAACTTAATTATGACCTTAATTAAGAGATTGGATAAGAAAGAGCCGGTCATAGCCGTACAAACATCTGAAGTCCGGACGAATTGTTCCGTGCGGGAATCGAACCCGCGCGCGGCACGTAGCGCGACAGCCGACCGCTCAACCACTGCGCCAACCGTGTCGTGAAATAAGTATTATTAGAAACATATCTATATATACATAAAATAAATGTTTCCATTAAATAATTAGTACGTCGAAAACCACATCAAACTATAGGTAGTTGATGTAGTTTTTGACAGCTGATAAATGTGCGTAAAAATACACTCCACACAGTCACGAACTCTCAAGGTCCTAAAACCGAAGTTTTTGGACTGAAAAATGTACATACCTCAAAATTATAGGAATCATAAAACATCCATTACAACTCCTTACAAACTTAGTTTTGCAGTCGCCGAAAATTAAAATGTATTCTGTAAATGGAAATAAAATCGGCAGTCGATAAAATCATTGCGGTGCATGTGCGAATATAAATCCCGAAAGAGCCTTCATGTCGTATTTTTACGGTACTGTGACTAATACTTGTATGAAAAAAAAAAACTAATATTTTTGTTTTATATCACCGGCATTTGCTTGCAATTAGTCAATGATTACTTAAAATGAAAATAATACTTTGAAATTGGTGGTCAAAAATATTAATTAATTAACTGACGTGGATACATTCGGGTTGGCATTACAGGGGTGGCCAAGCACCACCTGACGCGGCCGCCCTGATGAGCCGGTAGCTGTGCGTGACCGCAGTAAACGCGTGCGCATGGACGATATTATCATTAATTTGTAGTTAATACTTGGTAAGTAACATGTTATAGGAAGGTATGTAATTTAGAACTAATCATTTCATTCTTGTATACGAGTCGCTAGGTATTTTATCAGCGTTTGGCTTAGATGAGGAAGGAGTGAGTGCTCGATAAAAGTAGTGAAAGAAATTCGACTCAATTTCGTTATAGCATCACAATTGTGTGACGGTACCTAAATACTAGTGAACTTTTGTCGTAAATTTGAAATTTAAGGTGGAAATTTTAACAACATTCGATTATATTATGGCCTATTTAAAACTAAAAAAAGTTGCCTACAAAACTGGTTTGAAAAATTTGTGTGTAGTTTTTGATACACCTAAGCTATAGCTTTTGCTATAGATAAATAATGAGATATTTTCGGTTAGAATTGTTTTGGTATTGCAGAAAAGAAAGACCTATTCGAAAATTGATTTTGTACCTAAAGTTGGAGGTCGAGAATTATTTTCCATGTAGTTGGGCTAACATGTAACAAAAGGAACATCAATCTAGAAAATACAGAGTAAATAAATATACAAGTTGAGTAGTGTTACGGACCATAAGTTTTTCGATTAGATCAGACGCGTGCGCGCCGGCGCAACTGTCATCGGTCGCGTGCCCGCTTAATAAGCCCTTAATGAAATTAACGACTGTGCCATATTGATGGGGATGACCAACAAAAACGTAACAATTACAAATGTACTCTGTTGTTTGATACGCTACCCTCTGTTATCACATAAATTACTGTTAATGTTACCTGCATGGTTTATGCACCACATCGGAAATGAAAACGTATTATCGAATTAAACAATACTATCTAATTGGTTTTACCGATACCGACTTTTTAAGCTTTGTAATTATATAATGTAAGATCAACTGATATCCCAGAATAGGCTATCTGGTGTTTGCTGATAAAATTGTGCTGGTTGGCGAAAGAGGCCTAGAGGTTCATAACAGGTTGGGGAAGTGTTGGCAAAGACGAGAGTGTTGGTCTGAAATTGAGCAGAATCATAACAGAATACGGCGGTCTCTCCAGTCCTATGCTAGCTATAGCTTCCACCGGATCGCCTAAACCGATCTGCTCCGCCTTTCGGTAGGTACCTACCTCGGGTTGCTTGTCCAGGACGATGACGATGTAGGCCGAGATGTATGTACAACCAGTGCGTTACGTCTCGGTCTACATCGGCATCAGCTCAGGATGGATGATACGGCGACAGGTGATTGGACCAATTTGTGACCCACGGATGTCCCTCAAGTTATAATGATAACGTGATAAGACCTGTCGTACTGCATGGATCAGAATGTTGGGCTGTGAAAACGATGGATGAAAATAAATTGCATGTAGCGGAGTTGAGAATGTTGAGATGGATGTATGGAGTAATCAGGATGGATAAAGTGAGAAATGAGTACATTAGACCTAGTTTCAAAGTGGAGCCAATGACGGAAAAGTGGAAAGGGAACCGCTTGTTTTGGTATAGTTATTTGAAAAGGAGCGATGAAGCGCAAAAAAGGGTTATGAATATATATGTAGATGGATGGGGAGGGAGGCTAAAGAAAAGATGGATAGATTGTGCGAGGAGTGATATGAATGAAAGGGTGATAGCGTGACGGCTGACAGGACAGAATTGAAGGAAGAAATGTGTAGCGCCGACTCCGAGTATAATGGGATGAGGGCAGGAAGACGATGAATGTAAGATCAACTGATATTCCTTTTTCACTCTCAAAATATTTATGTGAGAGATTTAATTCTGGCGTGAGGAACAAATAGCGAAATAACAGCCGCACGGGTCGATTTTCAAGATAAACAACGATAGTTCGACATCAACAAGAAATCGGTCCGTGGTAGTATTTACCAATCCTCCTTCGGGCTTTAGACGGCAGAAAATCTGACACCAATCTTGTCAAGGAGTATTGTGTGACCCAGTTACTAGGTGGTCAGATAGGCTCTGCCTATTTATGTTAAATACTGGTATTCAGGTGCATCCGGTAAGAGTGGAAGCTGCTCCCAATACACTTTGGAAATGATTAGGTTGATGGATTGACTACCTCTCTCCGCTCTGGGCGGAGCGAAAGGGAATGTTAGACTCTTACTGACTAATTACCCACCCGTGTTCATACTAAAGCCGGGATCCTGGGACGCAAAGGGCGTTCCAGGATTGCGGTGACTCTTTCGAACAAGTTCCGCGACCCAGTTATCCATTACGGATACATTTTCGAAGTGTTTCCATCTACTTCTGCCCTGGCATTACTTTTTGCTTTACTTTTGTTTTACTCATCTAATGCAAATACATAAAAAATAGACAGTTGCAAAATACTATTGTTTCGGAAGTCGGTGTCAAAAAACGACAAAATTGCCTGTACGGCTATCCCAGGCGCAAACTAAAACGCCACCTGTGACGATCCTGATGGAATCGCTTTCCAGGATGTTAGGGTTAGGGTTAGGGGAGTGCAATAACCTTTCCTTACGCCCTGATTTTGTTCAGCAAATAAAGATACGATAATAATATTATTTACGAAATATGAGCATGATAGTTTCCCATGGAAACCTCATTTCTTTTATCATATTTCCACGTTCTACATATAAATTGTAAGTATCGGTTGGTAAACTACAAAGATCTCCTTTGTAAACATTATCGAGGGCCGCACATGGGTGGTGTTTACCGATGGGTTGCTAAAGTCCCTCCGTCAGTATGCAAGCCCTCGCAAGACGGGGGACGGGAAGGTGAGCGAACACGTGCGGTCTCGCACACACAAGTAGGCCAGTGTTCATACCGGCTCCTTTCAGAACCTGATTAGATAAGCAGCAGCTCTGAGGTAATTAATGAAACGACTGAAAGGTTCGCGAACTCTGATGCTTAGGTACTTGCAACTCTGATGATGATACCTACCATTTGGTATCATAATAGGTGTATTAGACGGCACCATCTTATTTTATGGTGGGTAGCGTAGATGCGAAATTCTAAATGCGAGAGCAAAATCTTAGTAATTTATGGACGGCCTGAAATATAATTAGGAACTTAGGAAGCAGAAACCCTGCGTTTCTAGATTGAATATGAATACAAGCGCAGTTTTTTTTTAATTCTATTGCGGCTATAGGTAACTCCTAGATCACAAGATGGGGATAATCTACGAACTTCTAAAGAAAAGAGAGAGTCAATAGCTAACATCAGGTCACCATAAAACTCCAATGCGATATAGCATAATTTATTTATATTCCAGGGCTTTTCTCCTATGTTAAATGCACCTTTACTTTATAGTTCAATATTAATTCTTTTTAGGGCCCGTACCTTAAAAGGAAAAAACGGAACCCTTATAGGATCACTTTGTTAATGGAGCCATACCGTGTCCTCGTAGAGGCGACCTCTCGTTTCCGGCCCTGGTTCAATCTATGTTCCGGAGTGAGGAGATATGGGGAGTGGTCACCTATTACTGCAGTAATGCTAGCGAAAGAGGTGACGGAATTCCGTCATTTCACCTCTCCACCTCGCCGCTGCAATAAAACTGATTCTCGGCTACCGTAGGCGCGGACCTACGGATGGCGAGCAATGGGTGGCTCGTCGTCCGATAACAACCAGCGGAATTTGTTCGAAAGAGTTACCGCGGCCTTGGAACGCAAACGGTATTAGGAAGAACACGGGTGGGTTTCAGTCAGCAAGAGTCTGACATACCCTTCCACTCAGAATAGAAGTCATTTGATGATTTCTCATCGATAAACAAGGGAAAAGTCTGAAAATATACATTTGTTATTAAATCATAAAAAAATATAGTCTTTATTTATAGACCGTAAGCAAAGCTGGGAAATAACTGCGAGACTCGAAACCTGAACTATTTATTGTATTACCTATGTACCTACTTTGTACGGAACCCTGGGTGGGTGAATACAACTCGCAGTTGCCCGGTTTTTTCTTTAATGAGTACAGTGGCGTTTGCCACGTAGGAATCAGTTAGGGGAAGTAACTATATTTAAATACAGGACAACACATCTGGTTTACTGAGGTGATTCACTAAGTGGGTTCCTCAGTCGACACCGTTGTTTTACATTCATTTTTAGATAAAGATTAAAGTGGTTGATTTACTTTGTAAACGAAACAAGGAAATCATTGTTGTTATCCTGTAATTAGTGTATTTGTGTGAGATAATAGGTAATACGATAATCGAGTGAAGTTTCAAGAATATTCGCGTTTTGAAATTTAGAAATGTCTCGAAACAATTTTGATAAATTAGGTTCAATTTTCTAACAAAAATTCGAGGGACACATTAAAAAAAAAAATGGAATTTCCAATAGCTTCAAAACAACCCAATTTGGATAACGACTTCTAAAACCACTTCAAGGAAGAAGAACCCCAATTACCGATCAACCTGTATGTGCCTACCTACGTATATTTGGGTACTTGGGCCCGATTACGAGCTGCTTTAACAAAGAATAATGGTCACTTAAGCTTTTGTGTTTACTATACAGGTTAATGCGTTCCTTCAAACGGGTTATTCTAGAGCTTATATGCAACGTTTTGGCTTAGGGCCAAATTAGGTTGTTTACCAGTAATCGAACTTTTGTTTCATCACGAAAAGTCTCAAGCAAGTCTATGGAGTATGTTTTTGACTAATTTATTATTCGGTAGATTTTAGTGGATCGGATCTGGATAGTAATACTTTCCTAAAGCTCATGAAGCTTAAAGTATTACTATCCAGATTAGAGGATATTTCTCATAATTAGTAAGTTTTGGTTGTTAGGTAGCAAGCTTCCAAAAAAACTTAAAAAGTTACTTAAAAAGTTATCGAGAAAAAAATATTTTGGTCCCCAAGTTATCGAGGTTAAATCGTTGTAAATTACGAGTATGTCTAAAACATAGACCAATCACCCTGTATACGTACAAGTATTATTATTTCTGTATTAACGTAATCAATAAATACAAGCTGCTGCTCACGTGAGAGTATTTCACATTACGGTGCATTATGAATATTCAATAAGAAAGATTTATTGAATATTTCAGTAAATTGTTGTAACGTATGTTAATGCTCCACATCGACCACATCGTGTGATCTTGTGGACGGATTGGGTTCGTCTCATCGCCGCACACCTGCTTCCAGCTTCCGATTGGGAACGTACCAACTTTGAAAGGGAGAGCCCGTAAACCCGACAACCAGTCATCATTATTCTCCCAAACAATGTAAGTATACTGGTTTATAATTAATTCAACATAAATATGCACTACTTTTTAATCGGACTTCTATTGTTATTTACCCATCGATTTTGTAGACTTGTAAGAGCTTCTTGTTTGAAGAAACGTGATATATTGTTGCCGGTTACAATACCTTTGTCACGCCAAGGGTTATATTTGTTATATTATTTTCGTAACATATAACTTTAATATACATATACATTTTGTTCCTATGTAACAAAATGAATATACCGGAAAGGGTCAGGGTTTATTTTGCAAACCAAACGAGTGAGAGTTCTTTACCAATATCATAACTTATATTTTCGAAACTTATTTTTTAAATATTACCTACACATATGTAACTTTATTTTCTTGACTAGTTTCTGCCAGCGACTTCGTCCGCGTAGATGTCAGAAATTGTCCCAAGGGAACATAATCCCGGGATATAAAGTATCCTATGTGTTATTCCAGACTATGATCTATATCTGTGCCAAATTTCATCAAGATCCATTCAGTAGTTTTTGCGTGAAAGAGTAACAAACATCCATACATCAATACTTACAAACTTTCGCGTTTATAATATTAATAGGATTCTTGAAAGACCGGCTGGGTCTATTCGCACTAGATGTCTTAATGAACTTTTCACATCGTTTTTCGAATGCCTGAAAAATATAATCTCGAAGATAAATCTTCATTATGATTAATTTTGCTGATTTGCTATTCATTCCACGTATTTACCTGGGTTTGGGGTTGTACTTGTATGTTGATATTTGCTACTGAATGGATCCCCAACCAAACACAGACAGATCTATACTATCTACTCACTATATTGGACAGATCACGTTGCCAAGTCAATAAATCATCGGAAGTCGTTGGCAGGTGTGTTTAATGTATAATATCCTATTGCTTCAGTTCACTAAAAAATAGTGTGTTTCATCCGTTATCAGCACAAAGCCCACACTAAGGTCCATATTCAATGTGCGCCTCGGCACATGTACCTATGCAAATAAAATCAAGTTGTAGGTACCGAAGTGGCCGGTACTCGCTCCTACTCCGGATGTGAGGACTTCAAATACGAATCGTATTTACGTAAGAGCGAGGGCACACTGGGCACATACAACACGTGCTCGCCGCATAGGTGTTCAGGAGAAGGGGAGCGTACAGCTGTTTCCACAAGAGTAACATTACCGAAACCACGCCCGCCTTGTGCAACGCTTTAAGAATTAACTGTCACGCTTCGTGTTGCCATTCGTAGGAAAAGTGGGTATTATAAGGATGTGTCTGTTTGCATTTTATTCACTCGTTTCAGTTACTTATATATATATATATATATAGTAATATAGTTAAGGTACATAATCATAGTTAATCGTCCTGAGTTCATCTGCTACCACAAAAACACCCGTGATAGTATTTTTCTGGACTTTGTAAACTTGTAAACAAATATGTGGATAAGTATTGCGTACTCAATTTATCACAATTTTCGTTCAACAAAACGAGAATTGTGAGGGATTTTCCATAGTCATATAATTCTAAATGTAGCTCAATTGCATACGTGATGATGATGAATCTCACGCACTTAATTGTTAAATATGAATTTGAAATTGAAAAGAATGACACGATCTTTTTTCATAGGGGCTTATAACCGAAAGTCGTGAAGTTCAACACTTCGCAATTAGCGGTTATCTATAGAAAATCACAATGGCAGCAAGGAGTCTTGAACATGGAATGTTGATGAACCATTGACGAAATGAAGGCCTGACTTTTCGGGGAATACTTACAGATGTTACTTTTTTACCCTACAATACTCATGGACATTTATGTTCACCATCTCGGTGCTGAAAATAAGAATCGAATACTCACAACATTCGTTAATTTCAGCGATAGTCGACAAAAACATCGATGTGAAGTTGAACAATCACGGTTGCACATTGTGTAGCGGGCTGCATTCGAGCGAAGGTGAATTTCTTCGAAAGTGAGACCATTTGCTGCGCTGTAACAACCTGCAAAGAATCCATTGTCAGGAAAGATCAGACGCGCAGCTGCCGATCCGCGGAGCGCGAACACTTGCATCAACTTCTATTGATCTGCAAAATGTATCCTGTAACTAATGTGGATCATGTGGAGATATGGATTACTTATTATCTTTAAATATAAATAGTTTTATTTAAAAAAACAGGTAAATATATGTATATCTTTTTCACTATCACAGTTTGAAGTTTTACTACTGCATCATTATTCAATGTAAATTGAGAAATACATTTTAAAGGAATAAAGTACATAGTTACAATAGAAGTGTATTTTATAAACTTAGCACATAACTGATTGTCATGGGCTTGTGGGTAGTTAATAACAGATGCACGGGTAGATCTCCAAGGTTATGCAATGTTCCCACGGTCGGTCTTTGGATTGGTGACCATCTTAACCTACCGAGTCTTCTCCGTGCCTCGGAAAGTACGGTAAGGCGTCGGTCTCAGCTGTCATTTGTAGATCTTTGGCAGTTGCTACGGATTGTCAGAAACCAGAAAATATGAAACAAGTCTTGCTAAGAAGTACCTACCGTAATATCCAGTTATGGATTGTGGAGGTCTGGTAGGCAGCCGCTCCACGTAAAATACTGGTGTTCGGTTGAATCTGGTTTGACTTAAAGTCAAATTCATTTATTTCGACTAGACCATTAAAAGGCACTTTAAACGTCAAAACAGTTTGAAAAAAAAAAATATATATATTTTAGTGACTCTAGTTGTCCATTCGCAAAAAGAAGATTCTTTATGGAGAAGAACGGACAAGAAACTCCATTGTCTGGGATTGTCTGAACTGTCAAGACTGGAAGCCGACCCCAATATAGTTGGAAAAGGTTAAGCAGATGATGATGAGTGCGTAGCTGACTGTGTCGCTTTCTGATACTTAGTAATAAAACGGCGGTACCCACGACTGTCTATTTTCATTAATTATATACAAGAAGAAAATGAATTAAGGCCGTTTTGATTTTACTACATTTTTTGTGCTCAAGAATTTATATAAAAACGGCTTTTATTTATTTTGTGACATAAAGAATCGATTGCTTTGTGTTCACCGTTCTACCTGTGCGTCAGAACATGCCAGTTTTTGTGCGAATACTGAGGTGAATAATGCTTTGTGTGCGTCTATGCGCCGCCATGACTTACCTACTGGACATTGAATTATTTTGTTGAACATTTTTTTATTTTATTTTATTTTAATAAGTACAGTGACAGACTACAGACTCAGACAATTTAAGTACAAATAAGACAATATAAAGTACATAAATCTGAAGTCCAATTATTACTGTACACAGCGTTCAATGTCTAATATGCTTCATTAGTGACAGTTAAGGTTAAATAATATGGAGATGGAGAAGTTGCTAAATGATAGTGTTCTAAGTGTTGTTATTACACTTTATACAAAGAATTTTTAAATTGGTTAAAACTGCTTAAAAACAAGTCTACCTTAGAGCATATTGAATTATATTGATTGCACGTTCTGGACAACGGATTGTTTTCAGAAACATTATTGTTACTACCGGAAATTCTGAATATGTGTGGAGTGCGCACAGATCGAGTTGGTATTTAACATAAATTGTGTAAGAAGATTTTTCTACAAATCTCGCATCAACATGAAATTGCGCAAACATCGCTAGATCCGCGGCGCAGATAGGCATGCTCGTAGCGCAGGCCCTGAACTCCGCTAACCTAATTGACAAGCGGTGCCTGCGCACGCGCACACATCATCGATCAACTTGACCACCTCACAATCGACTTACGAAATTCACATTCGTCTAGATATTGATCCTGTACAATTACCGTAGCAGCTGGAGCTGGACTAGTTCCATTACGAGGAAGTTTAAAGGCATTTAGGTAATGTTTGTTGCAAGAGATATCGACAATTAGGTACCTACTTCAGATTATGCTATTTATATATATAGATTATGTTCTGCGTACATATAATGAGGTAAATATTATGGATCTATCTACCTATTATCACCACCTCATAAACTATACCTAGTGCATCGAACACATCAAATCTTCGTTGAAGCAGGTGCATGCTTAGAGTAACGTGTTTGTTTCAGGATTGCCAAACAAGTGGGGCAAACCAGAATACGTCAGTGCAAACGTAGACATGAATAAATATGAATGTGTCTCAAGAAAGTTATGATATGAAAATATTTTATTGCTCGGTTATTCAAACGTGTAAGTATCTATACAACGAGGCCGAAAACAGGTAATAAACTAGCATTGGAATATTTTATTATTATAGTTTATGGTAAACAACCCATTGCCAACACATAGTTATATCTAGCTAGGCACGAATTCTAGGTAGCGACGACGTAAACCCAATAATAGCAGAATTTATTATTTATTGCGATAGTTATAGAACAGGCCTCTATTTCCGCAATTTTGCACGGATCACAAACAATGCAACAAGTGGCAGGGTGGAGTTAGTCCGGGAATTAGCTCGTTTACACTTACTAGAGACTCGACGCGCTGCGAGGTGGCGCGTGCGCAGCCTGCCCTCGGTGCGCCTACGCAACGCGATTAGCAGTTTTTTTCATAAACTACGTCAGTACCTCAGGTGAGACTTCGGCGCTAGATAAATCTGTAGGCTGCTTTAAAACAGATTCTGTGAATTACCTAGACCGCATAGTATTAGCATGAAATGATACATTATGATTCATTAATGTAGACAGACAGATGTGGTCTAGAAAAAATCTATCTTCAAATACATCAATTATTTAAACATTGACCGTAAACACCTTTTAAAGAAAAATAACGGGTGTTTTCCTGCTTTCATTTGTGGACAAATAAAGTTATGTCTATAGTGCTAATTTAAAAATACTATGCAAATACATACATAGTATTGAACTATTTTATCTATTCAGGTATGTATTTTCGTTTCGATGGTATTGCTAAATAATTTTCATTATGTTAAAGATAATAAATTATATAAAAACTAATGACCATTGGTCAAGCTAAACATTGTCCTAAAACAAAATTGAGGTGACCAAATCTGCTAGTCAATGGGTAACTGTGGATAAAAAACTCGCCTTAAGTGTATTAATATTCTGGAATTTTCTAAAAGGCGTCAGCCTCCATCGTGCTGGAGCCAACATCTGATGTGGCCACAGGAGTCCACTGGACGCGAGAAGAACTAGATCGGGCAACGTAGAGACTTTTAGGGGACCGATTCCCAGCAGTAAGGAAGACTTTTAACTAAAATTATGATTATTGTAATCAGTAAGCACGAGTAGGCAATAAAGGGTGGATTTTAATGCGCTTAGTCTCAAACTGGACAGTTATGTCAATATATCTTATTAGCACATAGCAGTGACATGTCGCTCGTCGCGCCGGACGGAGGAACAATCGGCAAGCGGCGCCTGCGCGCCGATCTGATCTGCACTTCTGCGCAGCGGTGCAAGTCAGCAGCGAAAACGTATTTTTAAATAAACTATGTTCTAAATGAATTAAAAGGAAATGCTGTTCATTGGTTGCTTGAGAATGGTTTGACCAATTTGACATATTTGTTAAAGTACGAGTGAGGTTTTTATGGAAAGAGAGATGGGAAAATTTGCTGAATAATTCAGAAAGTATTTTTCTTTTTGTGATTTGTTTGTGAACTATCCGGAAAAGACTTGTTGGTCTCGAAGAGTAATTCGGTTTTATTGCCAAATAATTGTAGTTTGTTTTGACTGCTCTCTCCGTACGCAGCTAAGTCTTCAGCGACATGAAAACATAACTGCGTTCGGTGAGAGACTATAATTCTGGTGGCTCTAACATATGTAGTTGGTTAAAACTGCAGAAAATGGACCGAAGCCGAAGCCGTGACCGAAATGTCAAGGGATCAGATTAAGTTTAATCGCTGAAAGAATGCCATTTTGTATCCAGCTAGAGGCGTTAAATGATTTCTTACTCTTAGCTTCCATCTGATGGGACAGTTTGGGATCGATGCATCTGCGTTTAAAATCAACTTATAACTTGAGGCATCCACGCTGCGCTATGGTATTGCTTACAATCGTTTCCTGCACGCAATGCGCAATATTATACGTACATCATTATTTCTTGTTACTGACAGGGCAGATAACTGAGTGAAGATGTTAACTGACGCGCTCTCCTTATTATATTGTTACAAACTGCACCTCATTTCAGTTGTACCGTTTTGTTTCATTTAAAGTCGACATCTGTGGGTTTGATGGACGTTAATCTGCAAAAATGGCTTTAGCGTAGGAGGATATTGAAACTTTCTTGTTTATAGAAGCGTTTGAAAAATATACCTATACACTTTCTCATTATTCTGCAATTAGTCGACTGCTTTGGTACCTTCTAAAGTTAGTTAACTGCTCAGGTGACCAAAGTGATGGTAACTTAGATTTCGGCCAAAGAAACTGCTATGCCAATCTTCGTGTGGTACAATGCTGCCAGTCTTATAAAACTGCTTTAAGACTGGCAGCACCAGCAGGTACCAAAGCAGTCGACTAATTGCAGAATAATGAGAAAGAATATAGGTATATTTTTCAAACGCTTCTATAAACAAGGAAGTTTCAATATCCTCCTATGCTAAAGCCATTTTTGCAGATTAACGTCCATCAAACCCACAAATGTCGACTTTAAATGAAACAAAACGGTACAACAAAAATGAGGTGCAGTTTGTATAAATAAATGGTTTTAATATCAATTTAACAAATCGAAGAAACACTTACAGGCAAATCACATCAAAGTAATTATTGAAATAACGACTATTATATCAATTGTAAACCAACTGAACATAATTTATATTTGAATGAAGGCTTTAAAAATGTCATTGAAAACAATGCGATTTGGACTTCCTGGCATTTTAATCTTAGAGGCAGAGGGTATATAGTCCTAAGTAGTAATGTTGTAGCTATTCAGTACATAGACAGACAAGAAGAGGAAGTAACTTATTCAATAAGTGCATTAGAATTTGTAATGCTGTAAATTTGTAATTTCGAACGGAGAGCCAGTTTAATATTCTACAAACAAGAATCAAAGTGACTACTATGAGTACCAGCAGTAGTGGGAACATGACTAATGAACTGATTACGCTTCAGGCGTTTCGCAGGGAAATGTTCGGCGTCAGCAAGTATTCATTGATCGCGGTGATCAGATTCATTCATGGCTTATTTGTCTGATCGGCGTTCATTCCGTGATGTTAATTGTATGACGTTAGTGGTCGGTACTGGATCAGCTATCGACAGATACTGGCTGTAAACACGTCGTCTGTATCGCAACAATCTATTTATAATCACCGGCCGGCGAGACCACTGTGTGTTAAATGTCTGATATTTACGATTACGAGCCGAGACGCCGGCTCTAGTGCTGTTTGACCCAGACTAAATTGAACATATCGATACTTTTTATTATTGCCTTATTGGTAAAAGCACCGTAAAAGTAAAAGATTTCCATAAAGTGTTGTACTCAACTTTTCTTTGAAAGACGCTAATCGAGTGCCTTTTTTAGGAATTAATGTATCAAATGACTAATTGACTATCCCATTCGTAGGTCGAACTGCAATTTCTTTAATTACTTAAACATATGTTAAATACCTACCAATAAACAATTTCACTTAATTGAAATTAATTTATCATGTGTGATCGCTCGTTGATGTCTTTTTAAGGGAAATAATACGATGTACAAAAACGTGGTTAGTACATTCGCAATAACTTGTTACAGCGTGTAATTAGCACTTGTCTTGTTTAGAGTAGAAGTTATCGACATGATTGTTAGGTAAGCACTAATCTGGGAACGATTAGCGCAGCCGCGGCGCGGTGCGACGGCGCGGGCGCACGTGCGCAGCCAGCCGGTGAGTAAGCTCGCACTCCCAGATAACTTTGTTTATCAAACTGAACTTTTACACCACCGAACGCTTTATTACCACACTTTATGGTTCATAATCCATTGACACTTTCCTGTGACATATGCAAATATGAAATTGTCGCTGCACTGGCCCTTAGCACAACTATCTCTAGACTGTCACGCAAACAAAATCCAAGTAAAC
The DNA here is from genome assembly GCA_905332915.2 of Hecatera dysodea. Taxonomy (NCBI): domain Eukaryota; kingdom Metazoa; phylum Arthropoda; class Insecta; order Lepidoptera; family Noctuidae; genus Hecatera; species Hecatera dysodea. The sequence continues at coordinate 11,182,089 of HG995292.1, forward strand.
AACTGTTCAGAAAATGTGTCTAGAGTATTGTAATTGTAATAATTGTAAGCAGTGTAGGATAATTGACCACCTGTTTTTGTAAAATTTGCCAACGCAATAACATTAAATTCTTGGAGTAGGAGTGGATTTTAAATATAGGTTACCTTTATAATTTCTGATTGTGCCATACCATTAATGAACCTGACTGGCTGGAAATGTTTTATTTGATTAATTGTGGACAAGGTCCGAATTTGAGCAGTGGTGGCCGAGTGGTAACGGCCCCGACTTACGAATTGTAGGTCGCGGGTTCAAACCCAGCCAGGCGCGTTACTTTGTGTAATTGACTTCATCACCACTGCTCTCAAAACGGTGAAGGAAAACATCGTGAGGAAACCGGCATGTCCTAGAACCAAAAATTCGAAGACATGTGACATTCACCAACCCGCACTGGGCCAGCGTGGTGGATTACGGCCCATTCCCTCTCCTAGAGAGGAGGCCTGTGTCCCAGCAGTGGGAACGTTAAAAAGGCTGATTATGAAGGTCCGAATTTATTGCATTTTCCAGTCCCAGTTCCCATTTTTTAATGTAGATACTCTCGGATAGCTCATAATCAGCCTTTTAACGTTCCCACTACTGGGACACAGGCCTCCTCTCTAGGAGAGGGAATGGGCCGTAATCCACTAAGCGGGCCCAGTGCGGGTTGGTGAATGTCAAATGTCTTCGAATTTTTGGTTCTAGGACATGCCGGTTTCCTGGTGAAGAAATGAATTACACAAAGTAATGCGCCTGGCTGGGTTCGAACCCGCGACTTACGCTTCGTAAGTCGGGGCCTTTACCACTCGGCCACCACTGCTCTCTCGGATAGCTCGTTGATAGCTTTTTTTTAAAGGGGTATGACAAGCCGCCATAGTGATTTTGGCCCTGAGTGCCCACAAGTAACATCGAATGTTAAAGTTAGTATGCCCCAAAAATATTATATTGATAAAAGAAAATTATTGAAAATACTTGGAGTTTCCAAATTATAAGTTTTTTTAATGTGCCCTACACAAGTATTAAAACGTTATTGAAAACTCTTCCTACATAACATATTAAAGCTAAATTGTTGCTGGTTGTCATTATCAGAATAAGAGAATCGCCAGAGTCAGTATTCATGGTCAAAATCTTCGATTTTAATAGCAAAAAAACACGCAGCGAATCACTATGATGCAAACAAAGTAATGGAATGACATTTCTAATATTGTCAAGTTGTCAACTGACAAGCTTCAGTGTTGCCATTGCACAAACAAAGTATCGATCGGTGCATTATGTAGATCATTTTAAAATCATTATAATTATTATATTTTGTAAGTTGTTTACAAATCTAAATATATTAACGTAAAATGCATTGGGACTTCTATAAACAAAAGGACGAATAAATAAAGTACAAATATGTGTAAATGTCAAATCAATGTTTTGAAGGTTTTTGAACTGGCAACCTAGCAAATGTCAGTTTATTTCGGTGTATCGTTTCAATATTTATTTTTTATTAAAAAATGTTACTAACTTGTATCGCGTCGTAAATAGTAGAGTTCATTACGTAAAATTTACATATTCTTTTTTACTAAATTACATTTCTTGGGCATCGCAAGGCCTAAAATCGGCATTCCCCTTTAGACTTGAGAATTTGCAACAACTTTTGACAAAACAAAAAGTATATTAATGCACTGATTTTAGGTTGAAAATACCATATATTTTACACCCGTACTTTTTTTTATTTCTTTGCACGCCCATTTGTACTAATGTACGGGAAAGTGCGTCACAGTTAACTTGACGTCAGAGATGCGATACATTTTGAAATCTCATCAAGCAGCCATTTTCTTATCTGCTTTTTTTTTAAATACATAAATTTTATTTAGGTATACACGGTGTAACTAAACGAAATAAATGAAAACTTCTAGGGGTTATAGCACTTACAAATACATAAATGTGTACCTATAAAAACCATTATTTTTGCGAGGCGAAATTGTAGTAAGTATTTGTAGGATTCGGTTAAGTGTTTTAGCAAAATGCATGGCATGTACATATGTTTAGATTACTTATTTAAAATCATCATCGGTTGAGGTAGTAATAATACTTACATGACGTAGTTACATCCTCCGAGGCGACCCCGGAGCCGGGTGCTACGGTTACAGTTTACAAGTAACACAATGAATCAAAGGTTAGCAGAAAAAGCGCGATAGATACACAAAGCGCCACAGATGCGCGGCGCGGGTACCTACTGTCACCTGCGCGTGCGCACGTGCGCCGCAACAAACACGCTGTGACGTCAGCAGCCAACAGCAGACAAACAGCGCACAGCTACGCAGTGTTTATTTTATTTGCAAGTACATATAGTATACTAGAAAATTGTTTTTGATTTATTTCCATAGTAAATTAAGCCCCGTTAAGAAGCCACAGAAATGAAATCGTATTCGCATTTGGACTAAATTAGACAGAACGTCTTCAAAGTGCATTTTTTTCTGGATGGGAAATCATTACCTATATGAATTCTCCCGCACTGGGCGCGGGCGGAGCGGAAGGGAGTGTCAGACTCTTACTGACTAAAACCCACCCGTGATCCTTCTCGTGCCCTTTGCATTCCAGGGCCGCGGTGACTCTTTCGAACATATTCCGCAACCCTAGCAGGCACTGACCCTATGGGGCCTTTATCATAATCGTCTATATTCATAGGTAATACGTATGTATGTAAACGCTGCGTAGCAGTGGCGAAGGGTGATATGTTGAGAGAGGTAAGCCGAAGCAAAAAAAAAACTTGAGAGGTGTAAAGGGACACCCGGACAGAACGAAGTTCTTGTCTTGAATAATCATATTTAAGCATCTAAATGATGATTTAAAGTGTTAGGTAATTGATCAGTCTCACTACATTCATCTGATCTCTCTGCAGTTATGTTTTGTACGATTGTATTTTATAATTTCTTTCTCTCACGATATTTACTACATCTTTGTGCATTTGTCTTTTTTCTTGATGTTATAGTTTGTACCTAAGTAGTCGATGCTTTAGTATGAAATAAAGAATTGTACATGTACAATATGTACATACACACACATATATATATATATCAAAAATAACTGTTTAACATACCCATCCAAATCGTGACCTCACTAACAGCTGCTTAACTCAACCCATCCTTTTCGCAACTTTGTCAACAGTTGCTTAAAACACCCATCCAAATCGTGACCTCACTAACAGCTGCTTAACTCCAGCCATCCTTTTCGCAACCTTGCCAACAGTTGCTTAACACACCCATCCAAATCGTGACCTCACTAACAGCTGTTTAACCCCACCCATCCAAATCGTAACCTCATTCACAGCTGCTTAACCCCTCCGATCCAAATCACAACCTCAATAACAGCTGCTTAACCCCACCCATCCAAATCGCGACCTCACCAATAGTTGCTTAACACACCCATCCAAGTCGTAACCTCATTCACAGCTGCTTAACCTCTCCGATCTCAATCACAACCTCAATAACAGCTAGGTACTTAACCCCACCCATCCAAATCACGACCTCACCAATAGTTGCTTAACACACCCATCCAAGTCGTAACCTCATTCACAGCTGCTTAACCTCTCCGATCCAAATCACAACCTCAATAACAGCTAGGTACTTAACCCCACCCATCCAAGTCGTGACCTCACTAACAGTTGCTTAACCCCTCCCATCCAGTATATTAGTGGCTAGCATAAAGTAGAAATAGGGTGCAAAATTAAGTAGACTATAACAATATTCTATATAGCAAAATAAGATAAGTATTTTTGTAGGTCCCCTTGCCTTTTAAATTGTAGGTAGTATAATAAGTAGTTTTGTAGGTCCCCTGCCTTTTAAAGTCTATGCAGTGTATAATAATATAAGTAGTTCTGTAGGTCACTTTTCTTCTACAATTCTAGATTATACATTAAGATAAGTTTTTTGTAGGTATATCCCCTTGTCTTTCGATTAAAACTAGTTAATCCACATTTTAAAAATTAGCTTGTTAAATAGAATGATATATCTAATCAAATATTAGCCTAAAACAGGCTCTGATTATGTCAGAGGACTACAAGCGTGGCAGGAGTGGGTATTAGCCGGTAAGAGTCCGGCACTGCCCCTACCGTCTCACAGCGTGGGCGGTGGAGGCGTCCATGAGGATTTCCCACTCCTGCCAAGACTTAAAAAAAAACCCCACCCATCCAAATCGTGACCTCACTCACAGCTGCTTAACCTCACCCATCCAAAACCGCAACCTCACTATTAGTTGCTTAACTCCACCCATCCTTTTCGCAACCTTGCTAACAATTGCTTAACACACCCATCCAAATCGTGACCTCAATAACAGCTGCTTAACCCCTTCCATCCAAATCGTGACACAAAAAGTGTCGTTACAACTTTGTTCCAAAAAAAAAAACATTATATGCTTACTTCCATCTCGCACACGCGCACGCATATTGTATTACCGTCTCTTAGCATAACTCGGCGGAGACCGGCTTACCTCGCGGCCTAGAATCGCGGTGATCATTGTGACGTCATGACGACTATTTTGCCTTATAAATTGAACTGTCATTAAGCCGATAGCGCCTGCGAGTTAAATAATGTTGTTGAAGAGCAAATTTTGTTGGAATTGAATATCCATCTGTGTATGCATTTTGTGATGTTTCTCTACTTTTAACAGTACTGATTGTGCGATTTTTCAATTACGATAGAGTATTTGTGTTCCAAACTTCTGAAGGGAAGCCGGCGAGAATCGGCTTATGACCAGGCTTCGCCACTGCTGCGTAGGGTACCTACTTAAATAACTTAGTAATTAATTGTTCACTGTCTATGTAGCTCACTGTTTCGCTAACTCTAGCTTTTTTGTCCATGCGTTGATTTGATGCTTCTGGCGACTTAATATAAAACTATATATTATGAAATTCCGATAGCTTAGATATGTCAATGCCAGGAATGTTGACCTTTCGAAAATCGCTACGGCTGCTAGAATGTGACCACTCTCTTGAGGCTCTAGACATCCTCTTGATATTGATACTAATTGAGGAGAGCGGAGTTTCACTTTAAATTGGTTTGGCTCCTTAAACATTATCATGCTGAATTTGAAAAAGCTCTACCAAGGATAGTAACAATGTATCTGAAAGTCTTACCGTCGGATGGCCGCCATTTCTTCACGACGACACTTGGCTAGCGCCATTCCACCTATCAACATTGCACCTTGCCAGGGCCCCAAGTCTGCTATTACAATACTGTCAGAATGGTCTATCATTGATCTTATTATGGTCGATTTCGATAAGTTTGGTAATCTACTAATATAAAAGCGTCACTAAGTCTTTCCAATGGTCAACCATTGACACTCCATTGAAAGAAATGGCATAGAATGGTAATCTCGTACATAATGACAAATTAATGTCAGACGTATGCGGTAATCTGCTAAAATTTTGACAGTTATTGTGATCAGTGACCTACCATTAGAAAGTCATTGTGCAGTTATTGATTTTATTAGCTCGGTTATCAAAAAGTATTACGAGACCATTGACCGACCAATGATCGACCATTATGAATTTAACAGATTACGAACTTTTAGCGAAATGACAATGGGATCGTGTTGGAATGACAAATTTATGAAAATAGCAAACTTGGGGCCCTGGTGTCCTGCCCAGCTTCATTTCAATTCTGTAGGCGTATATAAGTAACTACTTTTTTTGTAAATGAACGTATAGTAACAAAAAGTGATATAAATAACGTGTAGTTCCACCGGTGTTACCTGCGCACACGCATTAGTGCCGGTCTTCACATCACTGTTGTGCGACCACCCCTTCTCTCTGAGCGTGCCAGTCTCGATTAATTTTCATTAACCAATACCCATTTACGTTCCTTAATGAATTTAAGATGATTCTACGCTATTTTGTTAGTTCCAAGTGAATTAATAAATATTTAATCAACAATTTTTTTATGTAACTTTCGTGTTTTTACTTATGTTGTTTTGATCTGAGTAAATATAGGTATGATACCTATTATTAAATTAGGTCGTGTACCGAGGACTATTGTTGTTATTGTGAGTCTACCTATGGTAATTTATACTGTATTATTCCTTTTGTAATTTTAAACTTTACTTTTCAACGGTTTCCTTAAGTTAAAAATGCGTCCTTTGTTACACCTTGGTCTCATTAAAGAGGTATACATCGAAATCATTTAATATTGTAGCTTGATATAAAACGCATGTAAGCACTACCCGTTATTACAATGTTGATCCCGTCATTAAGGCACAATCGGAAATTTGAATAATAACACACCAAATAAAAATATTCTCATGGGTGTACCAGATTTAGAATTGCTTCATTTCAAGTTCACAGGGGAGAGCGATTAGGTATCGACAAAACATTCACTCGAGACGAACAAAAGGAAATTGCACCCATTATTATACGGAGTGGTTATAACTATGCCCGCAAATCAGTTGCTAAAGGGTTCTAATAAATTATTTCCCATGCAATGTGATCAAAAGAACAAATACGAATAATTACGTCTATTATTGTTTAGGGGCTGCCCGCGGGTTTGTTTTGGGATTGCCCAGACAAGTTCATCAAAAAAAAAATAATTCAGGGTCATTTTTCACAAAATTACTAGTTAGTAGTAATGTATTGACTCATCTATTTATGTTTGTTGGCCTGCTATGACTAAAAACACTAGATAAAGTTCGCTACTACTAATTCAATTTTTTACACAGAAAAAGAGTATAAAACCAGACAATATTACAAAATTATGTATACCCTAAACATTAGACAAACGTTCAATTTTACAATAGAGGTAGGTACGCCTAGCCTTAAAATTTAAATAGTTTTATCAAGTTTTAATGAAATCCCTGGCGCAGTAGGAATGGCAATTACCCGCCTCTTTGTCAAGCGCGATAAAGGGCTTGGCAGCGCGACACTAAATAAAAGATAGAAAGTGGCTTTATTTCACTACAAGAATAGATTCAAGGAGCTAATTTACCACTCGTTTATATCGTGCAAACTAGTTAGAATACAGTTTTGGTCTTATTGTGCGGCTTGTGGCAGATTCCGAGATGTAGGAAACAATGTCGTTGGCAGTTTATTTCTAAAAGTTTAAAGTTTTTGTGTATAGGTTTGTGTTGCTTTGATTATTTTTTATTTATCCTTTTCTACCCAGACCCAAATTTTTACAAAATGAAAACTACTACAGTGTGATTTTGGAGGTTAGGAAGATTATAGCTAACCATTAAACTAATAAACATTGATTGCTAAATCAATGTTTATTAGTTTAATGGTTAGCCACAGTAAAATTTCGCAACTCTGCGATTAAATTCTTTGAATTTTCATACTTATTGTGCTATAAATGTGAAAGTCTCAAAAACTGTAAAATGTACAGAGTTTATTTTGCCAATCACGCAACAGCGGCAGGAAGTATTTGGATGATATGTGGTAATTGGAGACCATAACCTGGACTTTTTATATCAAGAGATTTCTAAGGGATAATAAAACACTTTTTACGCAGGCAAAGTCACAGATAGAAGCTAGTAGTTAATATTAATTTAGTCGAGATTGAGTTAAGTGAATGTTGGAAGCGCAGGCGGCGGCATCGGCTGCGCAGGGCTACGATAAAGCGCGCGCCACGTTAGCGCTAAGTGAGCCTCGATAGCCGCTGACGAGTCAATCGCGCCCACGTGAACTGTCGCCGCCGCTGTTCTTAATAACGTACCCTAGTCGACCATTCGCCCAGTCGAGCAGTCGCGCTGTCCAAACCAAAGCTTACAACGATTAATTTTAAAACAGCATCATTGTTCTTAAAGAAGAAAACGAAGTGTGGTTCATTACCGCGATTCACTCGAGTTGTTACACATTTTAGGAATTTTAGTGACGTTATATGTTCCACTATCCAATTGTTCAATTATAGGTAGAGTAAGATCATATTCTTAATTTCCTACTGGTCATGCTGTGGCGGCCTGGAAAACAGCTAACTTCGAAAAGTAAATTTCACATCCAGTTTTGCTTTGAATAAACAAAGAACAACTAATCGCTAAGAAGAACTAGTAAACTTTCAACTGATACGGTGCACAATAGTAAACTATGGCATGCATAAATCTCAGGTGACCTTATCTGTTCAATCTAAAAGCAAGCGCTTAAAACTTATTCCATATTTACATGTATATTGCGACGGGGTCCGAGGCTTAAATAATTAACTGCCTTTTAAGTTATTCTTTTAGTCTTTATGTGTGCACACAAAAGAGAAATGCAAGCGCGATTACATGTTTAATGCGCTTATGGCGGCAAAGGAGCCGCCGGGCGGGCGCAGGCGCAGGGCCCTAATGCAGTGTCTATGTACGCGGATAGCCGCCGGCTATCTCGCCGCCCGCGCGCCCGCCCGCTCTCCGCACCGCTACTCACACAGAATTACAATCGATAACCCTACGACGATGCCTCGAAGATCTTATTTAAAAGCCTCACTAATCACCCTTGCTACCTTACGAGGTTTCTACAAATTTACGGCTCTGCAAATAAGTTTTGTAAGCAAAGTGTGTGATAGTTTAGTATCTACACCTTAAGGAAAATTCTTGTATATACTTAGAAAGCGCTCAAATTCAAATCAAAAGCTTATCAAGACTTAGGGATGCGAATGTGAAATACAAGAATTGCTTTTTGTAAGTGAATTCTCGATGTTGTACGTTTCCTTACTCAATAGATTGAGGTTGCATGATGATATTGACTCCTGACAATTTTTCAGCGACAATAAGTGGCAATCAAGTAATTGAAACTTCAAATACCTACCTACTTGTCAACATTTAGGGAAATTCCGTGTCATTTCAATAAATTGCTACTGATGTGATGCGGGTATTTCGCCTCTGAAATATTAGAAATTGAAATAATTGATCTAACCTGTCATGACTACACAGAATGTATTAAAAATGCAATTACAAAACATTGCATGCCAAACATAGTACTTAGTGTCAGCTGGTACTCTATCGTTATAGCGCTAAAACAATTGAAATATAAAAGACTTGAAACAAAACGTTTCACAACGCGATGATGGGCAAAGTGTGATGGCGGACTGGTTACCTACGTATTCATTAATTGAAAATCGTCTGTAAGACGGCGATGGCGTGTGGCAATAATGCCAGCAAGCCACAATTATCTCGTCACAGATCTGAGATCAATCAAACCATATCACGTTATGTGGGTCATTAATTACTGTAAACAGTAATTACTTTAATTATTCTTGACAGTCTTTGTGTAAAGTCGTGAAGTCGCGCACGCCGTCGAAGGTCGGCGCTATCTATTACAAAGAGGACCCGAGAGCGGTGATCATTCTGCTGCCCTGTCAAATGCAACAGTTTCAGAATGGCTACTTTCTTATATATTGTTGCACAATTGAAAATATTGTAACTGTTCAGCAATGGGTGGCTGAATATCATCCACATGGAAAGTTTTTTTTTCTTATAGGAATATGAAATATGAAGGTACCGAACCTTCATATTTCTATAAGAAAAAAAGGTTTGGATACGAATCTCCCAGTCTTCAACCTTGTACAGATTGTTGAAAATGGTTTTCCATAGAGGAGACATTCCATAGTAGGTACATCCCTATATCCATTGATGGTTAATAATTTTATCTTAATTAGATGAGTTGCTACTTGAAACTGTAATTTACTAGTACAACTTAATAGCCGAATTTAATAAAAACAAACTGATTTTATGTAAGTTTTAACGAATAAAAGACTATTTTCAAACTTCGCTTCAAACTAATTTTATTTTTTGTTGCTCACACTTTTTGCTTTGCGAGTAAACGCTAAATTGCTACCTTTTTGATTATAGAGGCATTACTCCCGGGACGCAGTAACAAGGTGCTAATTTCGATGTTTTGTTGTGAGTTTCAACACGTAATTTGATAAAACACGCAGTTTTTATAGCGTTACATAAATGTAGGCAAGTGATGGACCACTTTGAGCAATTATAATGTTGTTTTGAAGCTTTATTGCGTTAGAGCACGGATAAAATAATATGTGAATGATAAGTCTGCTTACAGTGTATGTGTGAGGGCAGGCACAGTTAGGTGGCCGCTGTGTGCACTGCGCAGGCGCTCGCGGAGGCGCGCGTGCGAGCTGGTTCGCGCGCTGTCAAAAGCACCCCGTCAGGTGATCTTTGGGTCCGTGACTCAACAGTTACACTAACGAACCGGTGCACGGTGCGGCGCGTGCTTCATTGTGCCGTATTATCTATCATTATCTCGGTTAGCCTAGATACAGACGTATTCAATAACGCATGGAGCAATATGAAATGTAAAACAATACACTTTTAATAAAGAGAATGCTTACCGCAACTTCTTGTATTGAACCGGATTAATGAATTGTGTAACTTTGATCGCTGTGTCATGAAAGGTTGCCACAAGCATAGCTGCGGGTCAATGTTACAGTTACAATGTCCAAACTTTTAGCATTAGTTGTTCGCCTATAATTGTGCAATTCTACTTTTATAACGTGCCCATAATGTTAAGTGTAATTTATTTCATTGTTCCATGCATTTCCAGTTAGAACACTATCCGAGATTAACCGTATCTGTATGGTACGTTTAAGGTGCTGTGGCTGAACAATATCGTAGCAGGTGTAAATAAATCACCAGTAGATTACAGATATTCACCTAGTGCGGCGAGCTAAACGTTTAAGGTCCGTGATTAATTCCATTATGTTCACTTTATGATACTTATCAACAGTTATTATGTTTCATTAGCGTTGTAAACTATCTGTACGGTCAAAACGATCCATCAAGGTGTTAAGTAGACTCATCGGCGGTTTGGGACGCGAGGTACGTCGAGTGTGTTAGCAGCCCGATCTACAACACCTGCCACAGATATCCAATCGTAACATATGAGGCCAATGCACATCGGCCAAATACAGGGCGATCTATGATGCAACGCTTGTAAAGCAAATAATTTTTTATATTAGGTACTTAATTGTAAAACAAAGTATTTGTAAAATATTAGTGTTAATGATATTTATTTTGTAAGTAGGTTACAATTTACACGTCAATCTTTTTTGGCCGTTATTAAGTAGGCCGGTGTTTCCTAGCTGACTATCCTGAGATGAAACACCGAAACAAACTTAGAGGTCTGTCTGAAGCGTTCTTTTAAGAAAAGTACCACAAAGATTTTAGTGGACCTGTCCAAACAGTTGTCAGCTACCTTGAAGTTCAAACTTAGAACTTTAAAGCACTCAACGATTTGACGAACAATACAAAAAAGGACATTTGAGTAGGCCACCTAAAGAACTCAAACCGTCAGACTAAAATGAAATGAACCCCTCATAGCAATCTACATGGTCCTCACATTCACAATACGTTAAATATGAGGATCATGCAGATCAGTGTCTGAAATGGTCTTTTTAAGAAAGAGCCACACATATTTGAGTGGACTTGGCCAGCAGTCGAGTAGCTCAACTTAGAATCAATAAAAAGCTCAACGACTCTACGAACAATGCTAAAGAAAGGACATTTTGGTAGGCCACTAAAATACTCAAACAGCCAGACATCGTTAAAAAATAAGTGCTTATAGAGGAAAAAGATAGTCCTCATATTCACAATAGTTATTTAAAATAAAATATAATACATACTTTACAAAGTAAGTATTCATGTCAAAATAAGGAATTGTATTAAGATAAAAATATATAGAATACTTTACAAAATAAACCGTCATGTCAAAAGTAATAATTTTTTTTTATAATAAAATATAAAAACGACAAATATAAACAAAAACAAAATAAAAAACAAAACATAAAACATTGGGCAATGTACATAACTGAAGCAGCTCAATCCAAAGTCTTCTTGTCCTCAAGATAGTCTTTAACTGTATAAATAGCTTTCTGGCAGTAGGTAGCTCAATCCAAAGTCTTCTTGTCCTCAAGATAGTCTTTAACTGTATAAATAGCTTTCTGGCATAGCTAACGTTTTATAAACGATTTTATTTATGCTTATTCTTGAATGAGGCTAGGAAGGTAATTATGAAAATGTGTACATTGGCATCGAAAAGGGCCTCCTTTTTTACCCTAGTTTTAGGAACGACATAATTGTGATTGTTTCTAGTATCACTGTATTTTTTACAAAGATTAATATTTTTATGTACATATAAGAGGTTCTCTTAAATATACTGACAGGGCACAGTCATTATATTAATCTCTTTAAATTTGTCTCTGAGGTAGTGCCTGGGACTTAATTTATAAATCGCACGAATAGCTTTTTTTTACGAAAAATATTGTCTGAATATTAGCGGCATTTCCTCACAATAGAATGACATATAACATCACACCATGAAAGTAACTAAAGTATACTAAACCGCATGTGCTGCAGAACTGAGCTTTGTTTGTCTATATGGGGCCACACTGAAGCTTCGCATCCAAAGTGATATCTTCGGGAGCACTGTGGTATCTTCGGGTTTATTGATACAACAGTATTCACTTGTCTCACATGTACATAAAGTAAACTTTCTCTCTCTTCTTCTCTTGTCTAATTTAAATTGTTCTATTAATTAAATCGACAGATATCTTCTTTATGAATTACTTACTGATATTAATATACACCTAAATATTAATACGTAAAGGAAAAACTCTGTACCAATCTGTACGAAAATTAAGCAGATGGAGGAGTATGAAGTTTGGTACGGTAAAAATATAAATGGAAAAGTTGTGGAGAAAGCTTATATTTTTAACCGACTTTCAAAAAAGGAGGACGTTTTCAATTCGACTGTATTTTTTTATGTGTGTTACCCTAAACTTTGTACTGGGTGTCCCGATTTTGATGGTTCTTTTTGTATTCGAAAGCGTGTGGTTCCATTTAAAGATTCAGATCTGACAACCAGTATTTGAGTTATCCCTAATAATGCGTGGCTTCGACAGATTGATGATATTCTTATTCACTCTTGTCGATGTAAAATGAAAAAATAAAATTGTATACCATGGTTTGAAAGAACATACCTATTAGTGTTTTAAGATGGTCCCTTTCTAGTTTGGTGACGATCTGATGAAGAACAGAGATAGGAAATGGAATTCTTCAATAAATGAAAGCAAATGTTTCGGGATTACTGAAATCGCATATTTGTTTATTGTTTACACCAATTATGTGATTGGTACGTTTAGGTGGGGGGTGGGTGTACTACTGAAAAGTGAAAAATAAAAATTCTTTCTACAAAAAAGACAATCGACTTCTAAATAAAAAAGTATAAAATAATTTTAATTACGGAACTCGCTGTTTTTGGTTGTTTCTTCGTTTTTTGAACACCAACTTCCGATGTATTTTTATAATGTGTTAAATTGCGTTACATTAATAAACTTGAATTACATCATCCTTTAACGAATTGAGACAACTGGGCGACCACTAGTAAACTTAAAATACGTTACAAATCAAAATACTTTTTACGAATCATCCTGTGAAGTGTTTGTCGATAGAATTGATGACGTGCTAAAAAGTCAATCTCACACATAATTTAGATAATTATGACTGATACCGGAATTATTTCATATTTTTAATAGCTTTAGTTCTACAAATAAAACTATTGATATACATAATAATATATCCGATCCTTTCGATCGATTGCTTTCAAATTCGTAACAAAAACGAGGCGTTTTTGTTTGTTTTGGCTGTTTCCTTCACACACTTGGGTTACATACACTGAATTATACGAATCATGCGACTGCGTGTCTGAACTTCAGCAGAGTGGGCGAGCGCGTCTCATATGTGCTATCGGCTTGCGTACGCTCACAATTTTGAAAGCCACGCCGTGCAAACAGTTGCCCCAATACTTGTATTTATTTCATCCCAGCCTGTGCTCATGTAAACGATGATCCGAAACCGTTAGTCACGATCTGAAGATTAATAATATTTTATGCAGTGTCGCAGTTGTTATCGAGACGAGCGAGGCGACTTTTTCACAACGTGCTATGTGTGCCGGTACGAAGAAGGAGGCTAAGTTTGGCATCACGATGTCGCTACTCAACTTTCGACTACGGCTGTCGATTAAGAATCACTTGCGACAACTCGGGTTGATCGATGTAGCCCTTGGCATTTGTGCGACATAACTGTACATTTTATAACAAACAGATGACATAGATAGTCCGCGGCACAGTTACGAGTGTTGCTCGATTGACACGATGTTTATATTGATTAATCATAACGCATATACATACATACATAATGAGAGTCGAGGAACCGAGTAAGCGCGCACAGAGTAGGAGTAGGTGGGCAATCTCACAGACAACGCGGTACTTGGAATTCGCCAAGTGCTTTTATCCAGATGCCTTTTAAATCTGCAACGTGAAGGCATTTCTCGTCGTACGTATAAACAACCGTAAAACGGGTAGCTTCTTCTTAATAAGCTTAACATGAGAACGGGTTGTGGCGACCGCACGTGGATAACCGCCATGGCCGGCGGCACATCAAAGCAAACACTCGTTTAAGCCAATTGTGCGTGCCGGCGCGCGCGCAACTACAACGTGTAATTATACGGTTATAGGGCGCACCCCCGCTCCGAGGAGCCGGCGAGTCAGCGCCCCATCACCGCGACCGATAAAAAACAACCATCTGTTGAACCGCGGCCAGGATAACGCCTGCTGGGTCAGTAATTGACCGCCAACATTGCGTTTTCTATATTAAGTTTTTTTTTGTATGTAAATGATTACAAATGAGTGAATTGTCATTAAAAGTGGGTCGCTCACTAAACTATCTAAAATACAATATCATTATGGGTATATTTCATTAGGTAGCACAACATAATTAAGATTAAGAAATTCGTATTTTAGAGGTTAGGCATATTTAATCATATAAACGGTTTAGTTTAGAAATATCTAATCATGAAAGAAATTAAAATCTTTTATTTCATTAAGATTAATTATGATAATTTTAGTTAGGACATGTTATGAAAAACTTCTCCAAAAACCAAATAAGCAAAAAGCATAAGCATAATCAGCCTTTTAAGGTTCCCACTATTGGGACACAGGCCTCCTCTCTAGGAGAGGGAATGGGCCGTAATCCACGACGCGGGCCCAGTGCGGGTTGGGCCCAATTAAATAAACTTTAATCAGTACTTTGTTTATTTCGAATAGGTCATAAATTTTATGTATAAAATTAATATTTGTTTTCTTAAATTCAAATATTCAATAAATTTTCTTAAATCAGGTGTCTATAATTAAATATTTTTTGTAATAATGCAGGGCCGCTTTTAGGAAAAAATGCTCCTACTGGAACATCATATTAATATTATAAATAGCATAATTTAAATCAATTTCCGCCGCACGGGTTAACCCTTTTAGTGAGGGCGTTACAATCATTTATATTTCATAATAGTGTGTAATCGCCTTATGATCTGTGGGCTCTGTGGCGCTCACCGCACCAGCTGTGATTCTAACTGAATTCTATTTTGGTCCACCTTGATGGGTGTTATGATTTTATTAACCGTATCATTATTATAAAATAGTCTGCTTCGACGCGGTTGAAGCCCACTATTCGGAGCAGACTATTTAGTTCAAATAATTGTCGTTTAGTATTATTTTAAACTAGAGTATTGACATTTGATTGGCTGTTATATTTATTTTCAGCAGAACAATTATTAACAATATTATATTTGAATACTAATCTATACAATTAAAATTAAAATAAACTAGAATATGGCATCAAAAAATTCGTCCGCGTCGCTATCGATTAACTGTTAGTTTATAAATTGGCATATTTGAACAATTCTGAGGTTTATGCTGCTACTTATTTTTCGTCATCTTCCGTAGTATCTTGTGTCTCAAACCCACATTGCATAAAATGATAAGAATGTGAGACAACACTGACGCAAAATAATTTTTTTTCGTTGATGCGCTGCAGGGGTCAGTAGGTATATAGGTACTATTGGGATTTGGGGCGTACCATACCTATAATAGACGAAACAAGTTGTGATTAATGTTAATGTTCTTTTAGTCATATAGTCGAAATTTTCACTTAAAAGGTTAATGTAGAACGCACTGGAAATTTTCATATTTATCTACGTTATGTTTATTCGACTAGAGGAATGGTCGACTTGCAAAACTGTGTAACAATCAGCTACCACAAAGTGACTCAGCCAAACGAAGGCAAGCCACCTGGAAGAAATACGCGAGGATACTACAACTGTGCAGAACTTATTGTCGTCTGTTTATTACTAAGCTGTTTTGAGATAACAAACTACTTATCTATACTATAATATAAAGCTGAAGAGTTTGTTTGTTGGTTTGAACGCGCTAATATCAGGAACTACTGGTTCGAATTGAAAAATTCTTTTTGGGTTGAATAGACCATTTATGGAGGAAGGCTTTAGGCTATATATCATCACGCTTAAGCCAATAGGAGCGGAGCAGCGATAAAGAATGTTTTAAAATCGGGGATTCCACGGGGACGAAGTCGCGGACAGAAGCTAGTATTAAATAATTTGTAAATGGAAAAAGACATCTGGGATGATACAAAACAATTGGGTCTTTTGCGATGAACCTGTTAAATGGTTGAACATCTTGAGACGGTCGTGTGAATTTAGGACAGCCGCCGGAAGAGCGTCCCGTTGTTTCTGTCACGTTTAAGGGAATTAGTAGCAGTAAAATAATTTAAATCAGGTGGCCGCGGAATCTTTGGGCGTGCACACTGGCACCACGTGCTGGTGCGACAATAGTGTGGCCTGTGGTCCATTGTTCCGGCAGTAAAGCACGGTGGAACCGCCGCGCCCTCGCCGTCTGGCTGCCGCGCCTGGTTCGCAGGTGGTGCAAACATCTTTGTTTTTAAATGAAAGTCGATTGTTTGTATTTTACGATTATTACTCAGGCTTTACAGTGCTTTCCTTAATTATTATTCAATTGTGAGAAATATTTTAGTGGGAAAAAATGTTTTCTGTCGTCTAATCGCGTCTTGATATCGAATGATCGATATCAAGACGCGATTGGCACAAACATTAATTGCATAAGTAATTAATTAATTCAAACGATACTGGCATTTGAAAATCTTCTATATAACGATTTAAAAAACAAACACGATAAAGATAGGAAGGAATATTCCCAGAGATTCAAAACGGCCCACGTATTTATTAGCCGGTCAGCAAAAACTTTTGGAAAAGGGGTTGATTCCCTAGGATTTCCATCATAGTTATAAGATTAGGTACTAGACGACAACTTCTATTCTGAAAGCAATATTAAAACTGCGGCAATGAATAAACCTAAAATTACTAATATCTCATCTGAGACTGTATCATAAGTTCTTTTTAAAATAGAAACAAAAAATAATGAGAAGATGACACAGTAAGATTTTAATATCGATCGCGGTCGCAACTATTATCATCTATTACGTAGATAAACTATTAATACATCGTGGACCATCAATCACCGTAAGGTCAAAGCTGCACGCGGAAACGGAATGTTCACTGTTAGCAGTTTTTTATGAATTGTTTTTGTATTAGATATCATTAAGTATGGAAGTGTACCGGCCGACGTTGGTGGGCGCCGCAATGACACGTAGCAACGGATTATTTCGACGGACTATTTATAATGTGGGGCTCGCAGGCGCGGATTGCGGACGATGGAATCTGCTCCTTTGTCATTGGAGCAACCTGTTCTCTCGGGTTGGAGCTCACGGCGAGCACAATGTAATATAACGGGCCACCTGATTAACCGCCATTCCGGCCGGCATGCAGATATCGAGTGCCGAGCACACCACCGCACAGCCGCGCGCCGCCGCGCTCTGCCGCCGATCACTGATCATATTAATTTCAAATGATAGATTGCTTTTATATTGTTAATGCCTTATTATGATAAAGATAAGAACATCAAGGTTAGTGAACTTTCTACGGCTTACACGGAGGCGGGCACGATATTGTACTTACAGATGATGCTCCTATGATCGATAAAGCGCTGTGGGAACGGATCCCACAAGTGCACAACTCTAAATACTTTTTTGTATGATGGTACGTACTCGTCATAACCGGCACCATTTACGTTTCCTTCTTGTGTTTTTTGCTTTGAGTTTTTCAACCGTGACACTGTAGCAGGTGAAGGGAACAAAATTTCACACGATTTACGGCTTGAAATAATGACGTTTTGTTTCTACGAAGATTTCAGATGTATTATAATATTTTTTTGTGATTTTGTTTTTACTCTAACATTCGTTTTGTCGAGTGAGAATTATCTTTGTTTAAGTTACGAATATCTTGAAACTATGGTCACGTAGTCTCATTCTAATGATAGATATTCTATCTCTCTATCATTCTCATCATCTCTCTCGATTTTAAAACTAACATACAGGCGCTACCGAAATTTTTGCAACAATTTGCTAAAAAATCTTAAAGCTGCATATGAGAAAAAAGCATATTCTGATGCCAAAAATAACCCTAAAAAAATGTGGGGGGCAGTACGTGATGTTCTCAATTTAAACAAAAATAACTCAGCACCGATCGACCTTTTAAAAATTGGAAATGACCCAATAGAGGCAGTAAACTCCGTGAATCGATTCTTCGCTGATGTGGGCAGAAACCTGGCTAATAACATTCCACAAAACCTAAGCATATCCCAATCTATCCTGCCTAGTCCAGCTGCGATTCTTAACTCAATAGGCTTACTGGACACAGATGAGAATCAGGTTGAAAACATCATAAGTGACCTCCGCGTAGACAGTGCTTCCGGCTGGGATGGTATCTGCCCTAAATTGTTAAAACTCACCAGTCACAAACTAGTACCACCGATAACACACATTTGCAATCTCGCCCTATCTACTGGTATTTTCCCGAAGGTCCTTAAAAAAGCCATCGTTCATCCGATCCATAAAGCCGGTGAAAGAGGCAGCGTTAACAATTATCGCCCAATCTCGGTACTTCCAGTAATTTCTAAAATACTGGAAAAAATCATTCACAAGAACCTACTCAAATACCTAATCAAATATAAAATCATTGCAGAAAACCAGTTCGGGTTCAAAAAAGGTGTATCGACGGAAGATGCCGTATTAGCACTATTGGACTCTGTTGTCAAAAAAATCGACAACAAATGCAAATGTATCGGCATATTCTTGGACCTTTCTAAGGCCTTCGACACTGTCTCTGTCCCGATTTTGCTCAGAAAGCTGGAAAGGATCGGAATACGTGGCACAACTTACAAATTGCTGCAGAGCTTTCTTTCAGATCGGACTCAGTGTGTTAAAATAGGCGAATACATCAGTGACGAACAAGTACTCGACTTCGGTGTGCCCCAGGGTAGTTTGCTCAGCCCTCTCCTTTTCCAAATTTACGTCAATGATCTCTGTCTACTCTCACTTCCCTCTACTCACATCATAGCATACGCCGATGATACTGTTTTACTGTCCAGCGGCTCCGATTGGGTAACGACTAGGGAGGCCGCCGAAAAATCCTTGAGACAGGTAATGATCTGGTTGGCTTCTAATAGTCTTACTTTGAATGTCACCAAAAGTAACTTCATCACCTTTGGTTCAAAACCCTCAGCTCTTCCTCCATATCCTTCACTACAAATTAAAGCCCACGTGTGTGATGACAGTGTTCGAAGCATCCCCTGCTCGTGTCGAACTGTGACGAGAGTCTCGTCTGTCAAGTATCTCGGCCTTTATCTTGATTCCTATCTCAGCTGGAAAACCCACATCGAATCCTTGTCAACACGCACCCGAAAATTGCTTTTTATTTTTAAAAAGTTGAGAATTTCTGCACACAAGGTAATCCTTAAAATGGTATACACCGCCTTATGTGAATCAATACTAAGCTACTGTATTGCTGCGTGGGGCGGTGCAGCCAAATCAATTCTCATACAAGCTGAAAGAGCCCAACGAGCGGTAATAAAGGTCCTACTTCGAAAACCGTTCAGGTATCCCACTAAACAATTGTATTCCGATTTTAAGGTGCTAACGGTACGGCAAATTTACGTGCTTCGAACTATCACAAGAACTCATAAAATTACTCCGCCCAATAGAAATAATAGTCCTACGATCAGAAGAAGGCCCAAACCAGTTTGTCCCAGAATTGGTACCAATACTGCCTTCGCACGTCGTCATAATCTCTACTTAAGTGCATTAACGTACAACAAACTCCACAACAAACTGAAAATACAAAAGTTAAATATGTTCCAATGCAAATCCAAGGTTAAAGAATATCTGCTCACCCTAGACTACAACGAAACAGAAGAACTACTCAAACCTTAGGAATTCAGACACACTCACATACTCTCACGCTCCACTACACACATCACACCCGACTCACAAAACATTACCTTACTCCTTAAATTCAATTTAGTTTTCATTTCATTTCTTCTAATCTCCCCTTTCCTATCTCCAAATCGTACTAACCTAATTCTTAATTTAATTATAATGTGCACATTACTAACCGGTTCTACTCATACGAGTATACTCATGTAATGGACGGATGGATGACTCCCATAACACAGGTTTTCCTAGCATGGGGGTCATTGATCATGTTTTGTATCTAGTAATTTTTGTACTCTAAATTAAGTGTCACTTGTAATTGTGTACTTTTTTGTCGAATAAAAATTATTATTATTATTATTATTATTATCTATCATTAGATCACACCGCCCTTACGTTGTCTTACGTTGTATTCCACTCTTCTACTATATAAGAACCATATTTTTCAATCATAAGTGGAAGAGCAGTTCTCAGGAATGACTAAACAGGAGACGGAATCACCCTTAATCCCATTTCATCAATATGTAACACTTATAAAAAACGGGCACCTTTTGCAACATCCGCTGTCAATTCTCACGAGACAGGTAGCAGCTTCCGTTGAGTCTTTTATTAAATTCGGAGGATAATCATTACAGTGTGTGTTCAGTAGAATATGGATAACTGTACTAGTCGGGTTACATTCCCAGCTTGTGATTCAAGCGAAATGTATCAGAGTTAATGAGACGGCTCCAATTTGATCTGGCTCGGCTGACTTGTGATTGTTTCGATATCGATATGACTGAGCTTTGCGGAACGATTTTAAGGATTATGTTATGATGCACAGGTCACCGTGTGGACAAAGTTAACAGAGTGTCATTAAGCAGCTGTCTGTTTGTTGTAAAGGATGAGTAGAAAAAACAGAAAAGCCGGCCACGTGCGACTGAAACTCGCGCACAGTGTTCCGTGCGATTAATATTTATTAATAAATACAGGCTGTGATAGACGGACAAATCAGTGATCCTGTAAAGGTTCCGTTCTTGTACTCGCACGTACTTACATACGTGACCTTAAAACATAAAAGGGGATGCTATATTGTCGGATCGTGTATAAGTAAATAAAGTTTCGTTTTCATCTATTTTATGGAACATAATGAGGTAGGAAAGCTTGTTAGAAAATATTTCACACACTAAATCGTTACATAATTTCATATCCCATACAATTATCATAAGTAGGCACTGCATTTTGATGAATGCAAATTCCGGGGTTCCTGCTATCTGCGTATGCCCAAAATTATAATATGTAATATCTTTTAGAAACTGTAACAATTAAGTATTATTTATTTAAATGATATTCCGAGTGATATAAAAAAAAAGATTATGCAGGTACGGTAAGATGCAGTGTTATGCAAAAATAAAGTGCATAACTTGCATAAATAATTGAGGAAGTAATTTGACAGGTCACCTCAGTTCAGGAACTGGTTCACAGCAACAAGTTGTAGCCGCAGACGGAATAGGGAGCTCCGGTGAGAAACCATGTGTATATACTGGGGCCGTAGCGGCTTGCCCACTGTTAAAATACGTTAGTATTTTTAGTACATAATTCAGTGTACAAAATAGAATATCTTTGAATATAAATACAAGAACAAAATATGTATGTATTGTAAGTAAGCAAGCAAAAATATATTGGTTTCCGAAATATTCTGAAGAAGATAAAAGTCAAATGTTACAGGTATATAACGAAAAGTCGGTTTGGGATTCAAGGCAATACAATAGCATCAGAAAAACTATCACAACCACAGTATTTTCAGTATCCTACCCCGTTAAAAAGTTTTGTCAATGTCATACAGCTTTTTAGGCCAATACTCAACAGCATGATTCTCTGCGCTCAACTACTCATGAATATCGGTCGGTCGCCGGTCGGTGCGCGGTACTTCCAACCCTCCATGCATCCACGCTCGGTGATCTATTGTTTGCCAGAGAAATGAAACGAGAAAAAATCTCGTTCCCAAACGCATCGTGAGAATTAATCAAATGTGCTCCCGATTCATGAGAGATGCACTAGTGGGCATCGATCGAATAATATCAGGTTACCTTTCACTGGCCGATAATTTTTGTAAGATTTGGATGGCGGATCTTTTGCCAATTAGTCAGCTTTTGTATTTTTCTATGACGTTATTGTTCAGGTGTTTGAAATTTTATTTCGTAAAACATTGTTGATACAGAAATAAATGGGTGCATGCCTAACGTATTAGTGAATTTAATGAAAACACATAGTCAGGTAGTGAAATGATTCGTTGGATAAATCCGAAACAAAGTTATAGTATATATTTAACCTAAGTTTTTGCAAGAACTCTTCTCCATTTCGTAGCAAGTGCTACGCGACGCGCTACGAAATACACATTACTACGTAAATATTAAACAAACCATTAATTGCCATTGCATACGCTAAGTTCTGTGAAAAATGCTTTAGTAAAATATCTAGAACGTAGCATGGACAAAGGAACTTCATGGCAATTCATCTCTCTTGTTTGTATTAACATATCAATCCCATTCCGTTTACAGTGTTTTAATGGATTTTTTGTTTTTGCCGCACATTTGTTTGTTTTTGTACACCGGTGTTTTTTTTGCTGTTCCGTTACAAGTGTCGTTCCCATCCTTTTTTTCCTTAACTAAGGAAAAGGAAGGTTAACTATTTATGTGTGTAGCAATAGATCCTGGCTCAACTACTTGTCCGATTTTGTTAGATATACTATTAGATGTTGTTTACTACGAGGATGTCCTGTGAGTGTCATAAAGTCGTACTGGCTATGTTTTTTACTTTAGATTTTGGTTATGGGGACATATCATCCTAAACAAAATTTAGTCAGGGTGGCATTCTCAGTGGGGCTGGCTATCGAAGCGGGTGATATTATAGTGCACAACACAAGTGTGAGCAAACATAGATTCACTCACTATTGTCTCTGAATCCAGAATATATTCTTATTTAAGACTAGAAAGTTTCCTGGTTTATGATAAAACATATGCTATTTAGCATGAATATTTATATATTTATGTATATAATCCGTTATGTTTGAATACTAGACAGAATGTAAGAAATAGCAGCATTTTCCGATTTATAATTGTTCCCATTGTTGGACGTGTTAATAATAATGAGTACAATGACCCCTTAAGAGATTTTTTCAGTTAATTCTGTGCATATCACACTGGATATGCAATTGTCGCTTTTATGTAGTTCGAATGATATCGACGGCTCGTCCTTCCGGTTATGCGACTTAAGAACGGGAATCTTAAATCTCGGGAAATCCTGAACCGATAAGGAAAATTCGTTCACTGATGCAAAGCTACACTGTTGGTGAGTATCATAGGCTCTTTTGTATCCGCAAAAACGCACTCTTCCTGTGGATCATGGGAATGAAGCGGGTAAAAACAAATACAGTGGATACTCGAATAACCGGACTTTGTTGTCGTTTCGTTAGTTATTCGGCTAATCGAAAGTCCGACTAATTGAATGTGTGAAGAAAAACCGATTTTAGTAATACAAGTTAACTTTAAAATATGATATGATCGCGTATATACCTGATGTCGGTATAGTCGAAGCCCCCTGTACCTACGTCCGCGTACTAACCTCGACTATCAACGCGGGTGTCAGCGGCACTGCTGTTGCGCCACTTCGAGCACACGGGCCGCCGCGCCGCCACCGCCCGCCGCCGTCTGACTCATGCCCAAAGATTCCTGTTCCGTACAAACTACCACTGTACTATCACCGTAACATTATGCCCAAACGATCTGCCAACGCATTGTCTTTGAACTTACTGTTTGGCGATAAATGTCAGTGTTGATTTACAGTTGTTAAATATCGACGACCGGCGCATTGTGTACCGTTCTCTGACTATTATAATATTCATATTGACTAAGTTATGTTTCAGTAAAATTATTGTTGCGATCCTATTTGATTGCAGCGAAAAAGAGCGTATCGTCAAAGTCATAAAACGAGTTAGCTTATAATTAAGTAAGTCTATTTGGTGCTTACGAGCACCAAATAACATTCGATACGTTTATTTATTTATATATACTTTATTGTACACCAAAAGTAACACAAAAAGTAGACTTAAAAAACTAAAACACATACAATGGGTGGTCATATTGCATTCCGCGATCTCTTCCAGACAACCTGGCATGGACAATATATGTCTGGACATGAAATGAGGCTGTCATTGGTGTAACAAAACCAATTCAACAATAATATAATAAAATTAATAACAAGATAACATTTATTTATTTACTCATAAATTACATAGATACCTACATACATATGTCCTATAACAGATACATAAATACATACATATCACCTATACAGGCAGTAATAATACGGAGGACTATCGATAATCACAGCGACAGGTAATGTTCCCTTACAAGTCTTTTAAATGCAGGCAACGATTGAGGGCGTCTTACGGGGACTGGCAATGCATTCCACAGACGAGCAGTACCTGTACAATGAAGAATTTATCCAAAAATGTCATGAAATGTTTAATAATCGATGAGAGATTTATTTAAGGACGCTACGTCACATCTACGAGTCTACGACACTTCTATAGCACTGCTACGACGGCGACGCTTCTACTACGCCGCTACAACTTTGCATAAAAATGTGAAATGAGCCGAACACTCGACGAAAAATATTTTATATTTTGAACAGTCTTTGTGTTGATTGAGTGTACGAATTTATAAAGATTTGATACAAATTGAGTCTTCTGTAATACAACATTATCTTAGGTTAGAAGCGCCGTCTCTCGACTGTCATATTTTACCACTACACGATGGACCGCCAGGTAATACATAGTTGACAGTTGAAAATCTGATATTTTTTTAAGAATTACATTTTCCCGAAAATTATGTCAGCTTTTGACAATTATGTATGTCGCAGTGTCGGTTATACTAATCTAAACTTTGCCCGCGACTTCGTACACGCATATCTCTCTCCCGTACTTTCAAGCAATCCTTTTAGCGCTTCTCTACACTTCCCAAGGATCCCACATAAAACAATTTAACATTCTACTTTTTTTTTAATATTCCATATTTCGACACGCAGGTTTCCACTTTCCAACCAGTAGTTTCGACTGGTGATCACGCCTCTGTAACAGAAGTAGTTCAGTAACAAAAAAGTTTTATATCTGTATATTGATGATAGTGCCCTGAGTGCTGACAAGTTTGTTCATTTTCAAATTTTAATTTGTTTCGGGCTTCCACGTATTTTTGTAGGTGTAGATGACTTATTTTCTGGCAATACGTTACTTATATTACTAGTCCCAGCGCTGCAAGCATCATTGTTCGATCGTTAGCAAGTACGACCCACACGCGGTGTTGCAAATGACGACTGTTTGTGCCCGGAGCCCATATGCCACGCTCGACATATTGTTCTATCGACTTGGTATCATTTGTCACAATTAAGAGTTTGTCACCCCAGTTATTTATTATAGAGATGAATATTGAATGCATTCATTAAAATTGAAATATAAACAACGTAAGTGTTGGTAAGTGGGACGGCTGGCGGGCAGGCGCGCGGCGCTTGCCACGGGAGACGCTCCTGCGCAGGTATCACGTCGCCGCGCCAATCCGCGCCATACAGATTTTATTGCGATCTTGATTAATATTTATGATTCAATTCTTTGTACCACTCGTGAATTACATGTGACAGTACGGGCTGTACAGCTCGTGCTGACTGTAACTTGATAAATCGGTTTAGGCAAACTCTTTAGTATTAGCGATTCGCAACGCATTTCCACGGGTGATGTAGGTGTTCAAGAGTCGTAAAATCAGCATGAATCATGATTAAATGTAACAGTAAATAATATGCAAATAAAGCTATATTTAAAATATCTTTCACCCTTTAATGAGTACCTATATAAGTCAAGAATGTTGTCAGCGTTCAGATTGTTCATACACTGCATCTAGTTAAACTAATATCGATCGAGCAGCTAATGCTGCACAAGATCGATATTATATTTCTTTAAGAATCAAAACATCAATGGGTGAATTGCGCAAGCAAAAAAAATACACGGCAAACCTGAGAACGGTAGTGCAATGTGCTGGTTTTTTATTTTATATATTTTTTCTCAACAACGTAAGTACTTCTCTACCTTGGCAAAAAAAGTCATTGATTTCTACCCTCTAATATACCAAAAAAAAAAATTACAAAGTGTTATTTTATCATCACGGTGGCCTGTCCTGAACCCAATTCCGCTCATAAAATACCTTCCCCTGCTAATAGATTCATAATATGGATTTAAATCGATTCTCTTATCATTAAATTATAATATATTCGATCAAATAAAACTATTTTTGTTTGTTTATCTTCTTTCTCATGGATTTGACAGGCAGTCAACTTTTGTCTGGAAAAAAGTTATCATTTCAGAGGACAGTAAGTTTTAGTAGATTATCCATGTCAACATTGCGTTGTTACGCCCCTCTCACCTTTCCTCACTTCGGATCAGTCCGGCTCAAGCTCTCGGCGCGAACGCAGCGGTCCCAAAGCCTGCGGTTTTTCCGCCAAAAAAGTAAGTTTATCATTTCAGTAACATGGGGACAAAAATAGTTTCATTTCGGTTACTGCAATAACTCGTGCTAGATTCGTTTAATTTGTTTCAAAATTGTGTATTAAATTCGCCGTAAGTACTGTTTTGTTTGAGTAGTGTTCATATTTTTTTAATAATTTTATTTCGGAGTTAAATGTAGAAATAACCTCTATTTTATCATCTCAGTGTTATCATTTCAGTGGATTCGGTGGACTGTTATACCAATTACAGTCCACCGGAATGAAATGTATCTCCAAAATGATAAAACCATAAAGTTTTAGAGATCCTTGTATCAAATACAAAGTCATAGTTTTGTAATGTAAGTGTAGATTAGATTATTCGGGTGTATTTGTTGTGTAATATTTGTGTTTAAGATATATAATATACACATATTTCTACGTAGCTAGTACATGTATATATTGGGTTGGTAGGAAAGTAATGAGCGTTGCAAATTACAATTTTAAATTATATTTTAAATTTACAATTACTTGTCTTTATAGTAGGCACCGTTATTATCTACAACCCATTTCCAGCGATTAGGTAAAGCATGGATACCCTCAGCGTAAAAACTTGGGAGCCGTGAGGCAAAAATGCTTTCGAGGAAATCTGTTAACTGTGCTCTATCATCAAATTTTTTGTCCTGTATATGATTACTGAGAGAGCGTAACAAATGAAAGTTGGCGCTAGATCGGAAGAGTAAGGTGGATGTGGCAGTAGCTCCCATTCAAAATCCAATAGCTTCTGACGAACGACTTTGGCTATGTGCGGCCGAGCGTTGTCGTGAAGGAAGTATATCTTTGAGTGTTCACGGCGCTTTTTGTTGATTTCTGTACGGAGTCGGTCAAGCTGATGGCAGTATATTGTCGAGTCCACGGTGATATTATCGGGTAGTAGCTCCCAGTATAAAATATAAGAGTTGATTTAATTTTAGAAGTTTTACTTATATACCTGTAGAAACGCTGTTCTCGTTCCGTTACCAATTTAACTAAATTATACCTAGCATTTTCCTCTTAGTGCAACGGGTACACATTATGTATTACTATTAATGGCATAACTTACAAATGCAGCCATCATATTAATCAGAAACTTTAAGCTTTCTTATCGCGCTTCGTTCATTCTTTTGAAAATATATCAAGTAAATTAGTATTAGTTCATAAACAAACAAAAATATTTATTTATGGTTACCAGCATTTACGATAAAGTTTTCCAACATTTTCACACAACAACAACCAGAAAAATTACCAAAGGTTATTTAAGTGAAGAAACAATTCATTCATATCATAATAAATATTACAATAATTTATCATTCTTTGAGGTTATTGTAACCTCAAAGAATGATATATGTAATACTAACTGTAATATCTATATATTAATGATGATATTAAAATAACTGTCTACTGTCCTGTCTCAGTGTTTATCTAAAATTTGTAGAAATCAAACCTATCAAAGTACGGAACCCTGGCTGCCCGGCACGGTTGTTCTTAGCTGTATCATTTCGGTGGATTTATTTCATTCCGGTGCACAGTTTATCATTTCGGCGGTCATTTTTATCATTTCGGTAGACACTTTTCATTTCAGTGGCTCTTAAAAATTCATACTTAAATATTTATGTAAGTTTTGATGAAATTTGATGTCCACTCACACACAATGTTATAAAATAGGCTAAAGTTTTATTTGTCACTAAAAATATGTAGATAGCATTGAAATTAAAAAATCCCACCGAAATGACATATAAAAATCACTTGTTGAAATTTACCCCAATATACCTAATCTTGTATTGTATAATTACTATGCAAGATTATATTGATGTTTTGATTCTTAAAGAAACTGTCGAGCTTATTGATATGAAAGTAACAATTGTCGCAGGCCGTTGCAGCAGCCCACCCACTTTGCGTCATCTGATAGAACAACTTTCTCGGTTTTTTTGTTCAAATTCAAAGGGTAATCCAATCTGACAAGCACGAATGATTTGCTACAATTGTCAATCATGTACCTACTTACAAATAAATCTGAGATGCGAATAATTACCTAAATACTTATGCAAATTCTCGCACGTGGTGCCATTAGAAAGTCGGAAGAAAATAGTGGGTTGTTCCGAGTGATGGACAGATTATGATAGTGCAGTGCGGACATGTCCTCGATGATAGCGCCGGGGCGGCGTTTGTTTTAGCGGCGGTGCGGCGGACGCGGCACGGTAGCCGCGCGTCTCATAAACAAACGCTCCTGTTTGACAGATACAATCAGCGTCCGCGCGCTGGCGATTGTCAGCGAGCCATTCTATTGTGACAGCCACGAACTGTGCCAAAAAGAAAAGTCATTACAATTAACCGGTTACATTTATAGTTCACTTATCAGTTGAGGCGAACTAAGGTGTTCATCTATATGCACGGTGCTCTCATTCAGCTATCGAGAACGTTCGGTATAGAACAGAAGCATACAGACAAATCAGTATCTACCTATCGTCAATTAGAAAAACCTGTAACAAATGCACAGGTAGCAACTAATTACTGAGTATTTGATAAAAATGACTGGGGGGACTGAATTTATTTATTAAATTATATCATTTTAGTTTAAAAACTGAAGTTATTGACTTTCGTTGCTAACTGTACCTGCTATAGAATCGTTGATGAATGAAAGCATTTAAAGGAATCCTTTTAATCGGATTAAATAGTCGCCGTCGTGTCCTTAGATTTGATTGAGGAAACTTCCTTTACTCCGGTGGATCCAGGAATGTCGTTTGGGGCTTTGGGTTAGAAACCACTGAGGGAAGGTTTTAGTAAAGTAAACTAAATAAGAACAAATAAAAAAATTGCTACAGCATAAAGGGTTGTTATGCGTTTACTTTGCATTACTTTTAAATTAAATGTATCAATTATTTCGTTAGGTTGTAGACTACTAAAGATCTCTCGATGTTTTGGGGGGGCGAAGGCTTGAGGCTCTTAGCCCCAACTCTTGCGGACCCGGGGGGGGGGGCTCGTCAGAGTTGTTTGTTTATATATATGATTATTACGGTATTCGAGAAATGAGTCACATAATAACTTAGCACTGCTTATAACTTAACTGTACAATATTTTATTAATAAGTACCGGTACCATTGAAAACAACAAAGGATATCTTACAATTTTGGGGCAGCGAACTATTGACTTTTTTAAATTTTGTTTCTACGCATATAAGTAGGACCGTATTTACGATAGAAAATCGCATTTTGCACTCAGTCATCTATAAATTATGTGTGTAGGTTGGTTACTGATAGTCTAGATAAGTCTAGAAAATCGATCACACAAAGCCGATAGATGCGGCCAGTCTTAATATCTAAGCTAAGTTATTCCAAAAAGATAGGATTAAATACAATACGTTGGAATTTTAATATTGGGCTCATAATATATGTAGTTTCGTTAGTCGCCCATTATCGCCACTCAGTGCTACGCTTGACACCGGATCCAGAAGCAAAAACAAAGCCTTAATTAACCATTATTATAAATACAAAGCAACACTTAATAGCGTCGTGAATTAAAAGGCTCCGTTAGCCTAGTATTTATGAATTGATCGACTTCAGTCCGGTCGGTGACGAAAGCGGACCATGTCGTGATCAACGGTGCTCCAAAATCAATGCTAAACACAGTTGTCCCAAGCTTATCTTTGCGACTGGATTGTATGGGCACATTGGGTACCCACTTACGGCGGAATTTTAATTCGTCATGAATTCTTTATTATCTTATCTGACTATTGAGAGTATATCAAAACTGTTTTTGGTAATGAGTTAGAGGATAGAGCGTGGCGGAGGATTATCGGTACCTAGGTACATTATTTTTTGTGTGACTTCCCGTGGATATTCTTCATTTAGGTAAAATGGAGGGAGTTTCGGAGTCCTTGTGGCTAAAACGTGTGTTCCTAGTACCGACTACTGAAATGAGTTGGGGGCCTAGTACATCAGAAAATTTCCGTGTCTGGTTATTACTTACGCCTTTTTCTCGAATAGACATGAATATTATTGTGGTTTCATAACTGATCTGTCGTGGAATTACACTAACTCACCTCGCAAAACAGAGAGTCAAACATTGAGCCCATCATGAAATTCATATAAACATAGTTTAAAATCAAAGTCATTTCGCAGACGTTCGTAATGTAGTCAAACGCGCTAAAATGTATTTTATTGTGTAGCAGGCGCTCGGCGCTGGATAGGCTAATAACCTGTCGCCACTTACGAGTTACGCGTAGTCGTGACCTCTGACCTATCATTCATTGCGTTTACTGCCGCCACTCGCTAGTTGTTTGCTATCGACCGGTAGCGTGTACAACATGTAACATTATCTAAATTAGATATTTTAGAATAATAGTTATTTTTTACCAGGAAACTAATTAGTAGATACTTACATCAGAATGTGTTTCAATCTTTCCTTTCTATATTTAATATTCTTAACACTAGGTACATTTAATTAGAGATAATATACAAACGTAGGTTAAAAAATCTTAACTATCATGTCTATATATAGAGCCACTATGTTTTTGTAATCGATGCAAATAATTTTGTTGTGGTGTTCGCAATTATTTAGAGAATATATTCATTGAGGTAAATAATTATAAAGGAATATTTAAACAAAAAAAAAAATCTTATGCGAATCAAAAACGGGTTGCTAGTGTAAAAATCCACCCAACGACGAGGATGGGATTCGAACCCACGCGTGCAGAGCACATTGGATTAGCAGTCCAACGCCTTAACCTCTCGGCCACCTCGTCCACTGTGTCCTTGTACAAATAATATAACTAGCCAAAATATTTACTACATCTTTCTTACTTAGAAACTAGTCCATAATTCAAAATGCAACAAAAAAAAATGATTTGTTTGATTGATTATGTGATTTGCTATCGTCATAGTGTAACAGAGACTTCGTACATGGTATTTAGGGCAGTAAATAAAAGTTTTCAGTTACGTACAGTTTTTAAAACACAATCGTTTTCAATTTTTACAGTTTTTCGTCGATTCAAAACCCGTAAAAAAAAAATTCAGGACTGAAAATTAAATGTTTTTCATTCTTTTTATCTCAGTTTAGTGAGCAAGGGATGGTAGGTTCCTAATAATAAAAAAATCAGCAGTCGTCTGCAAGCATTGCATTAGTTCATTTTACTTGATAAAACGTATCCATTGAAGCAATTTCTTGGTGTATGCGCTAATCGGGTTCATGACTTACTTACTAGGTTTTCTGCAAAAAAGTGTGTGGTATTTGTGCAAAAGTGTATTTCTAATGATATTTTATAAAACGACTCTTTATAGTCATTTAATAATTCATTGACAATGATATGATGATATATGATATGATCTTAAATTAATACGATTATCAAATATAACGAAATAAAACTGGAGAGTTAATGCAAAATCGAGATATTGTCAATGAACGACACGTAAGTATATTAAAAATAAAAGTTAATATTGGGCTTATTTACAGGAAAAAATAAAGTTTCCCCTTAAATTACTGTGACATTATTATTGAGAATTTACATATAATTATATATGTATCTTATTTTCTATCCGTGATGAAAGTTAGTGGTTATTTTTCTGGTATTATAGAAATAATTATCGACAAAATTCACCACTTTTTTTTTAGTGAACCTTTTAGTGTTGCGTAGTGACAATTTGTCGCATTTGTTTGTGTGTACTTAGTATTATAAATGCAAGGATGTTTGGGTAGATGAGTGTTACTCAATCATACCAGAAGGGCACATATTTCCGGCATAAAAATCCTTATTCCCTTGGGATAATTTTCGGGCCCCACACGGGTGGAATCGCGAGCGGCAGCTAGTGGGCACCGAATATTAATCCTTCCCATAAAATGAATTTTGTAGAAAATTATTTAATTGTTTTAACGTTATTCCTGATACGCTTGTACCGATTAATATTCTATTAATATCGGCGCAGTACAATGCCATGCCGTACCCCTAAAGTACCAAGATACATATTTTATGGTCCTAGACTATATTATTGCTGATCATATGATACCCGGACAGGGCCCTTATCTTTATTGCCTTTCTATCTTTGTTCAAGTCTCCCTCCTATCTATATGTCAATTTAAAATCAAAATATACGCAAATAAGATGGGATCAATTGTATGGCAATTGTTTACTTTGTTCGTTATCTGCACTTCCGGAGATGTTCGAGATCATTAGTATTGAAATGCTTATAATATGTGAGCTCTGTTTAGTACCAGTAGTGAGATAAACTTTACAAGTAATTCAAGTTATTATACTGTTTTCAAACTTTGTTGAAACATCGAAATGTTTGCTTGCCATAGTCTCTTTATGTTGTAATGTAGCGATTCTGTAAGTATTTAATTAATCCATTAAATAGTAGCTCGATCTCATTGGGATGGAACTAAAAAAAATGATCAGGGATAGGCACGTTGGGGTCACTAGGCAGTGTTGAAAGGCGGTGCACGCGTGGTCTCTTGTGACGTGTGTCCACATTGTCGTTGGCTACGCACGTAGCGCTGCGCTGCCGAATATCTTCTCGTAGGTTACAGAAAAAATCTAAGAAGTAATATTGTGTCGGGGGTTGTTCTCGCACGGTCAACAATTTACATTCCTCACGACTTGAGGTCGGCATGCCGGGGTCGGGTCGATTTCTACATGTAAAGGATCATAAAAAAACGTGACAAAAGAAATCATTAGGAATTTACAGAAACCTGCGTGGTTCACAGAATGATTTTTAAACTGACCATAGGATTTTTTAAGGGAATGGGTATACATTTTCAATTGCCGAGAGGTTGTTCGAATGAGATGAGGGCACGAGTTAAACAAATAGCTGGGAGGGAGGGGCGCGGGGGCTGCGGCGAGCGAGGAGCGGTCGGGCAGGATCAGGGGTCACGCAGCGTGCAGCCAGCCCGATTAGTTAGTAGCAGTACGACGTCGTGCACCCTCCAGCCGACTACTGGACTGGCTAGGTACTGATAGACTGCACTAGCCGTAGAAACGACACATTTATTTAAAGGACAATGCTTGAGTTAGCGGTAACTGGCGTCGGTAATTGTTTTTGAGCATTCTTGTTTTGAAAATAATTAACTTGGCTTGCAGCAATACTTGGTTGTCTAACGACTTTACCTATTCGTTAGAAAAGTTAGTACCTAGTTATGGTATTGTATTGATTTAATGCTAACATGGAAGTAATTAAGTCTTTTAATAACTACAAGAAGAAACAGAATTTAAATCAAATTATGACCATAATTGTTTTAAATAAATAACTTAGAAAATAACTGTGTAGGCACCTATTATCCTGATTGTGATATGAATATGATATGTAAATCTATACTAATATTATAAAGCTGAAGAGTTTGTTTGTTTGTTTGTTTGTTTGTTTGAACGCGCTAATCTCAGGAACTACTGGTCCGATTTGAAAAAATCTTTCAGTGTTAGATAGCCCATTTATCGAGGAAGGCTATAGGCTATATATCATCACGCTAAGACCAATAGGAGCGGAGCAGTCATGAAAAATGTTTTGAAATCGGGGATTCCACGGGGACGAAGTCGCGGGCAGCAGCTAGTTTATTATTAAAAGGTCACAATTGAATTTAATTAATTAATCCAAATTAAAAAATAGAAACAATTAGCACAGTTTATTCAGGTAGGTAATAACTTTTTTGCATTGGTAACGCAAACCACAAACCTAAAACAAATAATTTCATTAGAAACTCGTCCGATTATTTTGACAGCACGTTTTAATATCGCACAGTACCTCGTAGTATACCTGATACTGATACCGGTCAGAAAGCGGTTACATCAGGCTATTGTCTCAGTTTATTGACTTTGCTCAGATAAGTGAGCTATTAGTCCGCGATCGGCTCTCGACAAATTTGGCAATACATTGGGTGGCTGCGCTTCGTGCGGATAGCAGGATTAATGACGAGATGTCGTAGTAGCCGCCTCGGGCACTACGACTTAGTAAGGCCGTTGCTACAACTGCATTCTCAATTTTAACTAACATTGAAGTTTATTGAATAAATGTTTGTTAACATGATGCTAGTTACTTCAACTTTGTGAATATCATTTTTAGTTGACTGTATCTTGTGAATTGTTAGCGCGAATTGTAATTTACTTTTATCCTTACTGGAATTTTAGTTTCGTGAAAAATAAATGTACAGTCCTGCTTTCTGTAGGTATATTCACAAACATTGATTTGCTAGTTGGTAGTATTTTAAATATGAGACATTATTTTGGTTTCCCATTCAAAATTATTTACTCTTCGAAAACGGCGAAACTCCGCTGCCGCGACATATCAGACGCGACGCAGCTCTGGCAGGATAACATCGCGGTGTGGACAGAGCGACTGCAACCTAGCGCTGGGCACGCCACCATTGTGGCAATAAATCTCTTCTTTGAGGAGTGGTTGGCGAGGCGCCACGGCGTCCTGTTTTGGATTCGGCGGGAGGACAAGCCCAGCTGTTAACACTGTAAGGATTGTCCGGAGGGTACGGTGGAGCAGATGGTGGAGGTCTGCCCTGCTTGGGCGGAGTAACGCCGTGTCCTCGTCGAAGCGATCGGTGAAGACGACCTCTCGCTTCCGGCCCTGATTCAAGCAGTAAGTAAGTTATGCTAGCGAAGGACAAGGTGGACCGCGTGATGGAGACGCATACCTCACGCCCCTCTGCGCGTGATGATGAAGACGCAGCCGATGAAGACGCCCCGGGTGTCGGGAGTCATCTTTAAGAAAGGATACATATCGGAAATTGGTAACTATCGCCCAATAAGTCTCATGTCTAATGTACATATGTATGGTGTTCTCAAAAATATTACTTAACCGCATCACTAAAGAACTTGGTGAACAAAAACCAAAAGAACCTAACTAGATTTCGATCAGGATTCTCAATCATAGACTACATTAACAGCTTGTGTGAAAACAGCTTGTTGAAAATGCCAAGAATATACCCATACCTACACTATACATGGCATTTGTGGATTATATCAAAACTCTTTCGAGCATCAATACGAGCAAGAATTTAAAAATCAAGGATATACATAATGGATATACACAAAAAGGGTATACATAAGCAAAGTACACGAATAAGACTGAAAACGGATGGGAAAACTTTATAAGTACACAGAGGAGTGAGGTAGGGAAACGCACTGTCGCCGAAACTATTTTCAACTATGTTAGAACAAATCATCACTCATATCAAGTAATCCGGAAAGTCTTCAAACCATAGTGAAGCAAAATGATAGGCCTGCTAACAATAAAAAAAAAACAAAGACTAAAATACAAACATAAATATCTTATAAGATGAGGAGAATAGGTATAGAATACGTAAATTTCTATAAATATCTGGGCCAACTTATTGCGTTCAATAACCAAAAGACTCAGAAATAGAGAGACGAAGTAAAGATAGGTATTAGTCTCTAAAGGGTCTACCCTTTATAGTAGAACTTTTAATGTCATAATATTATTTTGCATAACAACGGATAGCATAATCTTCACTTCACAGAAAATTGTTTGGTATACCCTCATTTATCATACATTAAAAACTCATAATTTTGTAAGTCAGAATCATCTTATGGTATAAATTTCATATCCATAATAATTAAAAAGTAAAACCATCATATTGCAGAAAGTTCACAGTCCCTCTTTTGGCATACATTTCATATCGGTGATCATTAAAAGGCAGAACTTTCATATTTTTCAGTAAGTTAACAGTTAGAATCGTCTTTTGGCATACATTTGACATCCATAAATTTAAAGACATCTATTATATTACAGAAAATTCATATTTACAATAATTTTGAATATCTCACAAAAATAATAAAATTGATGCAAGCAAGCATACAGCATGCAAGCAAGCATGCAGCATGCAAGCAAGCTTCCAAGCAGGCAGGAGTAGGGCAGAATAAAAATAAAATTGATGCAAGCAAGCATACAACATGCAAGCAAGCATGCAGCATGCAAACAAGCATGCAAGCAGGCATGCAAGCAAGCATGCAAGCAGATATGCAAGCAAGCATGCAAGCTGGCAGGAGTAGGGCAGAAAAGACTACGTGGAGTCGGTTTTGCAGCGATTCTTTTCTGTCACTAACTTTTGTAGCACAGAATGTTTACTTTTAAGACAGTGTTTAAATTTTAATTTAAGATTAGGTACAAATGCTATTTTATAGAAATAGCTAAATAAAAATATCTCAAATGAAATCCCATCTTCATAGTATGCCAAGTGAAATTATACAAAAGAATGGTTTCTCTAAGTAAACATTATGCTAATCGAAATTATGCGGAATATTAACTATGCCAAAGGTAATTAAGTATGCCAAATAAAATTCTACCATCTTAATAGTATGCCATTGCAAATTCAGGCATATAAACATTCGCCCAAACAATATTTATACTAAATAATTTTTATGCATTACAAATATTCGTTTGAAAAAGATTATGCCAAGTGTGTTATGCCAAGTAAATTTCAAAGCATCAAGATTCTGACAGATGGAACCCGTCTCTAAAAGAAGTACTAAAGGTAAACATTATAATCTTGCAATAAAAAGGAAGATTTATAACACACGCATAACCAATACTAAATGATGGACTTGGGCAAACACACATAACAGAACCAAAAATTGATTACGTGCCTAAGAGTCATGGAGCGGAGTATTCCAGGTTACACAAAGAGACAGGAAGGAGGCCATTATTATTGATATAAGACACATAACGAAAATTGAGGAAATTGTAGTCATAACCAAAAAAATATAAATTAAGATGGGCAGGCCACATGATGAGAAAATATTAATAAATGGAAAAAAGGATAAATAACAGAATTGATCCCCTGATTTTAAGCAAAGAGAAAAAGAGGAAGACGGAGAAAACGATGGCCTGAATCATCAAAATCATCGAAAAGATTGCAGGTTCATAATGGCATAGACCAACTCAAACTAGAGAAGAGTGGAAAGAACTGGATGAGGCCTTCGTGTCGCGATGATATGCCGACGCCCAATAACTACTATATAGTCGTTAAAATAAATAATTTAGTAATTTATATAATAACTAGCAGCGCCCCTCGGTTTCACCCGCATAGTTCCCGTTCCCGTGGGAATATGAGGATAACATATAGCTTATGTCACCCGGGAATAGTGTAGCTTCCCAACGCTGAAAGAATTTTTCAAAACCGTATAGTAGTTTGGAGGCATATTCAATACAAACAAACAGTCAAATCTTTTCACTTTATAATATTAGTATAGAAAACTACGTATCTATGTCTATGTATTTTTTAAATCTAAAGCGCGCTTATTCCGAGAAGAGTCAATAAGAACCACGTCCGTTTGCATTAAGAGTGACTAAATGCATATATTTCCAAAGATTTTCTTGGAGTAGGTACCTAGGTGCCAATACCATTAAAGTTTTCGAGATTTTCCTTGAGTTTTTCTGACCTTGACATGAAAGTACAATGGTATTACCTAAGCACCGAAATCAGTTTAGTGCGCGATGATTTCTTCAATTCTGTTATTTTTGCTTACACTGTGGACACGGCAAGATTAAAACTAGTAATTACTTGCTTAGAATATGTTAATTAGCTCTGATTCCATTATTTCCAAAGGTCATTTATAGTTATAATTATTAGGACAAGCTACGTTTTTTTGGTTGCTAAACGTTTAAAAATGAGTATTTTTTTCAAGTGCAACATCTCCAACATGTTTATAACGATTTTAAAAAAAGAAACATCAAAAACGGTTTTCCAAAAATAATGCTCCAGGTGAGGCTCGAACTCACAACCCCGGCATTGCTCACGAACACTGTCTTATAAGTACCGTGCGCTAACCAATTGCGCCACTGGAGCGATGATCGGGCAGTCCAAATTACAATATCGTTGCCCCATGTCCCCTCTTACCCCGCCCCTCGCCGCGTACTACTCCATCCATTCAGAAGGAAGTACTGTTTAGATAACTTTGAGAATTGCGTCATATTTTATGCAAACTATCACGGTTTTATGGCGTTAGTAACATACATTATCATGGTGTTTAACACATGTTTGGTAAGCGATCGAAT
Source organism: Hecatera dysodea (assembly GCA_905332915.2). Classification (NCBI taxonomy): domain Eukaryota; kingdom Metazoa; phylum Arthropoda; class Insecta; order Lepidoptera; family Noctuidae; genus Hecatera; species Hecatera dysodea. Next base: position 11,220,818 of record HG995292.1, read on the forward strand.
GAAACATTGTTATTATTTAGATAAACTAGAATCACCGCACCAATGGAATTACTTCGTTATCTTATGACTATGTACTATGTTCCCATATCAGTCATTTCGTACGCTTTATTACTGTTAATTGTACCAGCATTTTTTATCAAATTAACTCATTGTTGTTATGCAATACCTAATAAATGAATGACTATAGTGTGTTGTTATGTAGAAAAATATGTAATTTAGTTTTAGTACCTATTTACATTGATTTAATGTTTAGCAACTACCCTCATAAATTAATGTAGGTAGGTAGGAAAGGAGCTATCTATGAGTTGGAGTAAAATAAAATCAATAAAGGTTTACATGTAGGTAATACCTACATGAACTGCTGTTTTAGGGTTCCGTATCCAAAGGGTTTCTTCCTATCACCTACTAAGCTTACACCCATCTGTCTATCTTTCACATGAACGCAGCTATACCTGTCTATGTAATAGGAAGAAAGCAGTTTTTTTCGTTTCCCAAAGTTATTTTTAGTGTTCCATACCTGAAGGGTAACCTACGGTATCGCATTACGAAGCCTCCACTGTGCGTCCGTTTGTCAGTCAGCGGGATTTTCCCATGAACCAAAATAGGAAGAAAGATGAATAGGATAATTGAATAAAAAACGAAGACTATACAATGCGTTGAAAACTCGAGTTACGTCACAACGTGCTACGATTTTCCTTCCTTTTTTCACCCTACCTGTTGATCACAGAGCGTGCATTTCTATTGCTACTATGAAGACAAATAAAAAATAAGTAAAGGGGATACTCATCCAATTACCATGTTTTGTTTTGGTCGGAATGCCACTTGCTTTTTTTTTCAGATATTTAGTTGAACTAGGATCGTACCTAAACATTAAGTTATAAAGTAGGGTGCAGTGGGTACAGGACAACTTCATAAAAAGAGAAACATCACACACAAGACAGACATCAGCAACATAACTTGTAAAAAAAAAATACAACCGACTTCTAAACAAAAAACCAAAAAGTACAAAATAATAAATTACGGAACGGTGTTTTGGTTGCTTTTTCGTTTTTTGAACACCGACTTCCGAAATTGAAGTTATTTTGTACTTTTTGTTTTTTTTTGTTTAGAAGTCGGGTGTACTTTTTTTGTAAAATTGAAGAGTTCCGTTTTCTATCTCCATCTTCATTCGATTTTCACCAAACAATACTACAGGACCACCTTGATATACTAAAATGATCTTCCAAACCATCGTATGCTATTTTATTTTAACCGACTTCGGCTTTTTAGAAGTCGGTTGAAAAATAAATTGTTTACGATGGTTTGGAAGAGCATCTTAGCATTCCAAAGTGGCTCTAGTTTGGTGAAGATCTGATGAAGAACAGAGATAGGAAATGAAACTCTTCAGTAAATGATAGCAAACCTCGGGATTGCTGAAATTGCTAGATTATTTATTGTTTTCATCGATTTGTAAAAAGATTTAATTTATTTTTCACTTTTTAGTGGTTCACTCCCAGCTAAACATACCCATCACAGCGTACGTGGTATAAATTACACCCAGTACAAAGCTAGGAGGTAAGACACTGATTTCCCATCAAAAAAAAAAAAAAAAAAAAAAAAAAAAAAAAAAAAAAAAAGGAGGTAAGACACTCAAAAAAAAATATAGTCGAATTGAGAACCTCCTCCTTTTTTGGAAGTTGGTTAAAAACCAAGTTATTCTCTCGGTTACATACACTACACACTCGGTGTTTTTTTATTGTTTCTTCGTTTTTTGGACACCGACTTCTGAAATTAAAGTTATTTTATACTTGGGGGTGGGATAAGGATTAAAACTGAAAATAAATTAACTTTAAAGACTCTTTCCGAAATTTCATCAAGTGTCACCGCAGAATGGCAAATTCCGTAACGTTGTAAAATATCTTGAGAGATTGTTATTTCTCGATAGATTGTCAACTGAACATTTGGAATACATTTTTACGCATCAAAATTTCATAGTAATTTTCATAATCATTCCGATAAGTAGTGGTATAGTAAGTTACGAAACGCTAAGTACTCTTTCAACATTCATACCTCGACGACGGAGCTCCGCCACTTCCTGTCGGCTGGGTTTAAAGAAACCTAAATTGAATTGCATGACGGGAGATGCTTCGTTGCCTCGTGGTCGGGGAGCTCTAAGATCCCTGTGACCTATGTTACTTGACTAGGCAAGAAAATCCGATAAATTGTAAAACAGTACACTAATTATTGGTCTTCAACATATCGTCAGTATATGTCGGTCCACAATTTCTTCCACTTCGACAGATTCTATATCTATCGAAGTCATTTCATTGTCATTTGGAATACATTAGAACATTCAAATTTGATAGTCTGTACTATCAAATGCACAAAATAATAAAAAACTATTGACCGGAAGTTAACAATCTCTCAAGATATTTTTTAATCTTACAGGGTTTGCAACTATCTGTTGACTGGTTGACATGTAAATATACTCGCATCTATTATAAAATAGAAGGGTGAATATTTGAAGATAGGCATATTCAGGATACGTAAATTAAGTTCAAATAATGCTTCGAATTACAACTTTTTTGGATTTAATATGTAGTTTATAGTGCAGATTAACGAAATAAATGAAACGCACAGTATTTTAATTGCTGTATAGGTCTGAAACTGAAGCCGAAAATTTTCGTCGAACGGTGATGAGATATGACACATACGGTAATTAGCATTTAAAAAATGGTAATTAGGTTTCACTATTGGTAATTAGGACTAAAATGAATAATATACATGAATTACATATTTATTAATTATTTAGTTGACAATAAACGACTTAAAACTTAACTATTTAGTGACATGATTTTATCAACAAAAAAAAAAAAACACTCAAAACTCAACCGGCATTCTTAATTAAGAATAACGTTGTATAATAGTTCCAATAAAATCAACTAAAATAAGGCGACCGCCTGCCTCTTCTCCTCGCTCCGGACCATGGCCTGAACCGAGGCCTGGCGCGAGAGGTCTCTGCCACCGATCCACGAGGGCACGGCGATGCTCTGCACAAGCAGGTCACACCTCAACTGTGTGCTCCACCGTGTCCTCCGGGCGTTCCGCACAGTGGCGACACGAATCCGGTACAGGAACCTCCCGAACTTGCCATGTCCAGTGAGAACCTGCGTCATGCGGAAGGTAAGAACGCCGTGAGGTCTTTCCAGCCACTCAAAGAGGGGACTTACCGCCATAATTGTGGCGTGCTAGCACTGGGTTGCGATAGTCGCTGACGCCATTTTACCATGAGATCCCACCGGGGCTCTGTTCGTCATGCGGTGACCCGTCGCGGCAGCGCACTTTCACCCCGGCGTTGCATCTCCACGCGCAAACCCTGCATGTTTGCAAGGACTGTTGCCTCCAGATCCCACGGTGGAGGGCCAGCAAGATGGCTGCGCGTCGCGGGAAATCGTGCGGTATCCCCGCACCACACGTATTGCCATGACCCTCTGGCATGCGTTCAGCATGGCCGCCGGTCGCTTTTGCAGCGACGCGCGACGGCCCACACCGGCGTCCCGTAAGGTAACATGAACCAAACGATCCCCACGTAGAGCCTCCGACAAGAGGCGTCTGGACCCCCAAGGTTGGGCAGGAGCCGCTTGAGAGCGGCCCCAGTCCGGTTCAGTTCAGGAGCCAGACGTCGGAAATGCTCCACGAAATTCCACCGGCTGTCGAGGACGAGTCCCAGGTAATTCATCTTCAACCCGACGCCCCAATGTGAATTCCGCCTACCTACCGTTAATTGGGAACCCGATGGTGGCGCGTTCCGAGGGCCGTCAAAACACATAGCCCCGAATTTGTGCAGCGCCACCTCGAGTCCCAACTCCTGACAATTCGACCTTTGGCTGGCCTAGCGAAGCAATGAGTTTCAATGTAATAAGAGGCCAGCTTATACTAGTACTAATTACCATTTTCAAGGGCTCATTACCGTTTGCTAAAATACGAACGGGAAAAAATGGTAATTATATAAATGGTAATTAGGTATTTGTACACTTTCTCACATTATACGTTCTTTACCGGAGTTAATAATTTTGGAACTTAATCAAAGCAAAAAGTATCCTATAGCGACTATCAAAAAGCTTACAAATGATTAATAAAAATAACAGACTGACCACGGGAAACTCGAACGGTGAGGAGATTTTTATTTGCCAAACACGATTTCTGGGCGGTTAAGGTACGCTAAAATTGGCACCAAAACATTATTTGACGTGTGACCCGCACGAGTCGAGACGCGGAACCATACGTGATTGAGGAGAAATTACACTTTAAACAACAATACATTACGCAGAAAAATAATCCTGCGACTGTGTGAACAAATGGTAGTGAGTACAAAGTGTTGGGACAATTTTCAAAGTCACTAAAAATTACCTAAAAGTGTTCTTTAATGTATGTAGTTTTGTTAAACAGTAAAACATGTCGTGTACTATCTAAATTGCTACTTAAAATTACGTTCTTTAAGGTATTTTTATAACTTTTCGAGCATGAAATGCTAAAATTCGGGAATGGGACGCGAATGGTGATGAGATTTGAGGAACGTTTATAAAGATAACTTAGTTGTTTATAGCAATAGGAACATATTATGTACATCTGTATATAGTGCTGGAGCTATGTTTTATGTGAAATAAAAAAAAAACATAACTTTATACCTCACAAATTAGTTATTTGGGGAGGGCCGCGTGATATGCACATTTTCAAAGAATCACCCAGAAACGTTTTTACTTGGCTGTCTGTGCAGTCGTGTTGTTCTTCCTTCTAAACTACGCATCACATTTTGATACGATTAAAGTATTTATTCCGGAAAGTTTATTTGTACAGGCCTACTTTAGGTTCCCTATCGTATTACTCTATAATCTAGATACCTTCATAAAATGCTTTGTCCTCACTGGTGGACTTGAAATTTTAAGACGTAGGTATTCCTTATATGATGGAGGCATCTGATAAGAAAGGATATTTGCAAGTTCGTCCCCTAAGGGAGGGCATCATAGGCGATGAATGAACAAATCTTATCCCTTGGGTCAATATACTTGAAACCCAGTACGTATACCTACTGGCCAAAGTAAATAATAAAGATCATCATTGTTTGTTTGTAACAACTGACCCCTCTTATTTTCTGGACCCGAACTCATTAAATAACTTCTCCCGCTCTGGGCGGAGCGGAAGGGAGTGTCAGGTTCTTGATGACAATAACTCACACATTCCTCCTAGTGCCCTTTGCGTCCCAGGGCCGCGGTGACTTTTTCGAACAAATTCCGCAACCCTGGCAGGGACTGATGAAATCTGTTTAAGCACATTGATGACGATGAGTTATGTAGCAATACTCACCATCATGTTCAAATGAAATCAAATCACTTTTTCTAGTTGGTACGTGTACGGGGCGGACGTGATCGACTGGACTGTAGGGTGGCCAGGGTAGGTTATCCTATTCTTCGAAAGTGGACTGTATGGTGACAACCCACCTAGGTATAAATGATCCAGACGCGTTGACGCTCCGTCTATAAGCTACGGGCCATGAGGATGCAACCCTTAGCTGAATACTTGCTATACTTGCTGTTATTGACACAGTATATAGGGGTAGGTATAGAGGGCTTACCAATAAAGTCACAATAAAACACTATTTAACTTGTTCACTATTCACTTAGCGATTTGAAGGGTGAAATTCGCGACTATATGATTCTACATTTAGGTATAAATTCGAAATATCTTGCAAATGACTACAAATTTCTTAAAGTTTCTATGTTTCTATTGTACGGCGCAACTATACCGTATCGACACCCAAAAAATCACCGTGTGTGATGAAGTTTATTAACAAGATTTTTCACTATGATAATTCTAGATTTTAGGCTATATCTAGGCTTAGGTCTATGTGAGTACGGGTTGTCGTACCTTTATGGATAGCCCTCGGTAGGCTCCATACAGCGGAGACGAATTCACCCCTTCATCCCCCTCCATGTAGGGGTGGGATGCCGAAAACTATACAAAACTATAGTAGGCGCGAAGCTATTACCTACTTGGGGTGAATTTACCGTAAAACTATGCTAGGAGGGCTATACAGCTATATGTATCTCTGTAGATACGACAACCCTCTACAAAACTACATATGTTTCAACCCTGTCACTCAAGGGGTTGCAACTCTATAAGCGTATATATTTCAAGGGGATAAAAATAAACAGTTTTATTTAAACCTAAATTACGGCTTTATGCCTGCATACACTATAGACATCTATATATCCCCTGAAAGGATTTTTCAAGGCGGTTCTATTTCAGACATTTACAAGTCTAGAATCTAGACTTGTATTTTCGGGAAAGGAAGAGGGTAGATGCAAAGTGTTTTATTTTTGTGCATACCTTCACCAGGGCTATTTATCAAAAACTGTTGACCAATCACGTACCAGCACCCTCCTGCTCTGTGATTGGTCAGTGTCGCTTTTAGCTATGCGACTACCTTTGACCTAATATTTCAGGTCTCAATTTACCAAGCCCTTTCTATTTACCTATGTATGTCTGTCTGTGTGTGTATATACCTCGATTACCTTATATACCACCGATATACCTTTATATACCTTCGATTACCAGGGTTACCATGTGTTTACTGTAATGTGTAAGGGATAGGATACCCTACCTAACTATATTCTATTTACTTGGAAGAAATAAAGGCTCCAAGGGCTTATATACTGCCTCTTGAGAGCAAACGACTGTAACGAATGTGTTTTATTTCAATAACAAACTATGTATCAACTATAGCTACCTATAACTATCTATACTATGCAGCTTTATCTGTTACAGCATTCTATGTGCTAACTAACTACCTATAACTACCTATACTATGTAGTCGCGGTTTTATTTATTTGCAACATTCTATGTACTACTATAGCTACCTATAACTACCTATACTATGTAGCTAAGACGCATCGTCGCGAACATCTCTCCCGCCGTGCAGTGCAGCGATGACTCGGTGCGATGACGTCGCGGCGCTGCAGAAAGCCGGTGAGCGACGCCTGTAGCCACGTCGCCCGCTGCGCGGCGCCGGTGCTCGATGCCGGTGCTCGACGCAGCTGTGCAGTCGCCGGTCTGCCGCTTCCCTGCTGTGGGTCGCCTGCAGTCGCAAGGCTGTTGCGTAGGCTCTCGCAAATGTGCGAGCTGTGGGCCGGATGGCCCGCTGTCTGTGCGAGCTGCGAGTGTGCGCAGCATCGCCTGCTGCGGTGGCAAGCTGTGTAGGCAGCATTGCCTGCTGTATCGCCTGCTCAAAGCAAGGCGGTGGCGGGCCGAATATGCCCGCAATGGGGGCTAGCTGCGCCCGTGGGCGGCATCGCCCGCTATGTTGGCGAGCTGCGTGAGCAGCATCGCCCGCTACTGCTCGCTTGATGCGAGCCGAATGCGGACCGAACATGTCCGCGGGGGTGAGCTGCGCCAGTGGGCAGCATCACTCGCTATGTTGGCGAGCTGTGGGAGCATCGCCGGCTACTGCTCGCTTGATGCGAGCCGAATGCGGACCGAATATGTCCGCGGTGGGGTGAGCTGCGCCTTGCGGGCAGCGTCACCCATCTATGGTTGGCGAGCTGTGAGAGCATCGCCGGCTACTGCTCGCTTGATGCGAGCCGAATGCGGACCGAATATGTCCGTGGTGGGGTGAGCTGCGCCTTGCGGGCAGCGTCACCCATCTATGGTTGGCGAGCTGTGAGAGCATCGCCGGCCACTGCTCGCTTGATGCGAGCCGAATGCGGACCGAATATGTCCGCGGTGGGGTGAGCTGCGCCTTGCGGGCAGCGTCACCCATCTATGGTTGGCGAGCTGTGAGAGCATCGCCGGCCACTGCTCGCTTGATGCGAGCCGAATGCGGACCGAATATGTCCGCGGTGGGGTGAGCTGCGCCTTGCGGGCAGCGTCACCCATCTATGGGTTGGCGAGCTGTGAGAGCAGCATCGCCGGCTATTGCCCGCTGGATGCGAGCCGGTTGCGGACCGAATATGTCCGCGGGGGGCGAGCTGTGAAGCGTCACCCATCTATTTGGCGAGCTGTGTGAGCAGCATCGCCGGCTATTGCCCGCTAGGTGCGAGCCGATTGCGGACCGAATGTGTCCGCGGAGGGGCGAGCTGCGCCTGTGGGCAGCGTCACCCATCTATGGTTGGCGAGCTGTGAGAGCATCGCCGGCTACTGCTCGCTTGATGCGAGCCGAATGCGGACCGAATATGTCCGCGGTGGGGCGAGCTGCGCCTTGCGGGCAGCGTCGCCCATCTATGGTTGGCGAGCTGTGAGAGCATCGCCGGCTACTGCTCGCTTGATGCGAGCCGAATGCGGACCGAATATGTCCGCGGTGGGGCGAGCTGTGAAGCATCACCCGTCTATTGGTTGGCGAGCTGTGAGAGCAGCATCGCCGGCTATTGCCCGCTGAATGCGAGCCGGTTGCGGACCGAATACGTCCGCGGGGGGCGAGCTGCACCTGTGGGCAGCGTCACCCGCTATGTTGGCGAGCTGTGGGAGCAGCGTCGCCGTCTATTGCCCGCAAAATGCGAGCCGATTGCGGACCGAATGTGTCCGCGGGGGGCGAGCTGTGAAGCATCACCCATCTGGTTGGCGAGCTGTGAGAGCAGCATCGCCGGCTATTGCTCGCTTGACGCGAGCCGAATGCGGACCGAACATGTCCGCAGGAGGTGAGCTGCGCCGGTGGGCAGCATCACTCTCTCACTGTCCGCTGAAAGTAAGTTGGTAGCGGGCCGGATATGCCCGCACGGGGGGGCGAGCTGCGCGTGTTGGCAGCGTCACCCATCTATCTGTTGGTTGGCGAGCTGTGGGAGCAGCATCGCCTGCTGTTGTCTTACTTTGGTAGTGGGACAAGTTTCTTCACTGGACGCTTTAAGGTGCCGCCGGATGTGCGCACCTCAGCTGTCCGGACCTCTCCATCAGCGCCCGGGAAAACTGCGATTATGCGGCCTCGCGGCCACGTGTTGCGAGGCAGCTGGCCGTCTGCGATGAGCACGGGATCACCCACCTGCAGATTAGGGCCACGGCTATGGGGCTCCCGCCGGTGTTGGAGCTCGGGTAGGTACTCACGTACCCAGCGGCGCCAGAACTGGTCGGCGAGTGCTTGTGAGCGCCGCCAGTGGCGCTTGCTGTCGATGTCGTGCTCTGTGAATACGCCAGGCGTCGGCAGCCGGGCTGAACCACCCAGGAGGAAGTGGTTCGGCGTGATGGACTCGTCATCGTCACTGTGAACTGAAACATGGGTTAGTGGTCGACTGTTGACCGTATATTCGGCCTCACACAACAGTGTGTGTAACACCTCTTCATGTGGGTGTTTTTCGTGAAGTATAGTCTGTAATGCTGTCTTCACACATCGGACTAGGCGCTCCCATGCGCCACCCATAAAAGGCGCTGACGGAGTGATGAAGCGCCATACTATTCCTCGGCGACTTGCCTCTTCTTTGAAGGCGTCTCGGAGCTCTTTGTCGGCACCGTGCATGTTGGTGCCGTTGTCTGAATGTATTTCTGTTGGACATCCTCTGCGTGCAGCGAAGCGGCGCAGTGCTAGTATCGCGGAGTCTGCGCTGAGGCTTGCGGCGATTTCCAGGTGTACCGCTCTGGTGGTCAGGCACGTAAATAGAGCCACGTACCTCTTCTGATGCTGGCGACCGACTGTAACGGATAGCGGACCGAAATAGTCGAGTCCAGTGAATGTGAACGGCCTCTGATGATGAGCTAGACGCGTTCTGGGGTGGTCGCCTGTAGCTGGTACTGGAGCGCACGCCTTCCTAATGCGACACGGTAAACAACGTGTCACTACCATCTTCGTTGTGGGTCTCATTCTGACGACCCAGTAATGCTGTCGGACTTCATTGATGGTCATCTCGGTTCCACTGTGTTGTAAGCTGCGGTGTGTCCAGTCTATGTAGAGCTGAGTTATACGATGGTCGCCATGTAATATGGGTGGGCGCTTGACGTCTTCTGTTATTTTGTCGATTCTATCTATACGACTTCTGAGGCGTATGACGTCATCCTTTAATTCTATTTGCAACGGTCGTAGGGCGCTGTCCTTGTCTATTTCTTCGTTTCCTCGCAAACTTGTCAACTCGCGGGAAAACATCTGTTGCTGTACAGCTTTCACGAGTAACCTCTCCGCTTGTTGGAGGTATTCGGCTTCTATTAAAAAACTATATTTTGACGTCACTGGGGACGTCACTGATGCTGTAGGAGGGGGCACTGCCGTCTTTGTACGTTTCCTCCAATCCGGATCCGCTTCTATATTTTTCCTTGTTCTTTTATAGAACGTGTTTTCTTTGGGCGGCCGACATTTGGCGACGAAGCGTAGTACTGTCGCCGTCGCTCTCAACAGTCGTTCCCATTTCGAAAATCTTGCTAGATCGGGTATGACTTCTGTGAGTCTTCTATCTATATTTTCTATAGCGACTAAGGTTCGCTCCTCACCCGTCTGTTCCTCTAGTGGAGGCTTCTCTATTGGCCATGTTGTCGACTCTTCATATAGGAAGCTGGGGCCACAAAACCACTCGTGTCTCGAATCAAAGTTGTGTGGTACATCACGTGTGGCTGCGTCCGCTATATTTTTCTTAGTGGGCACCCATCGCCAGTCTTCGACTCTACTATGCTCTTCTATGGCAGCTATGCGGTGCGCGACGAACGGTTTGTAAACTCGAGCTCCTCTTCTAATCCAGGTCAGCACGGTTTTGCTGTCTGACCAGTATGTCACGGAGGCCGGCTTGACTCCGTGTTCTCGGATGACAGCTGCAGCGACGCGGGTCCCCATCACCGCGGCCTGCAGCTCGAGTCGGGGTATCGATTGGAGCTTGAGTGGCGCCACCTTTGCCTTGGCCATGACGAGGCTCACGTGAGTCTTGCCATCTTCTGTAGAGATACGCCAGTACACCGCTGCGGCGTACGAAGTTTCGCTCGCGTCCGTGAAAACGTGGACTTGCGTTTCTATGGCGTCGCTATATCCTGGGTAACATCTTGGTACTGTGACTTGGGCAAGATTCTGTAGATGTTGAACCCAACTTCTCCATGCTGTGGCCAAGTCTGTGTCGAACGGCTGGTCCCAGTCGACTCCTCTTCTCCATGCTTCTTGGAGTATCTGTTTGGCGCGAATCGTTACGGGTGAGGCTAGGCCGAGTGGGTCGTATAGTGACATCACTATTTTCAGCGCCTCTCTCTTTGTGGGCACCTCCTTCTGTAATACGCCACTCGGTAATCGGGCTAGGCTCAGATTGAAACCCAGCGTATCTGCTCTTGGTCTCCATATTAGGCCAAGAATTTTTTCTGTATGGTCGCCGATGTCGACGACTTCTGTCTCAATAAGCGACGGTTCTATATTCTGTATGACGTCGTTGTCATTCGATACCCATTTCTTTATTTCGAAACGAGCCTGTTGGTGTATCTTCTTCACCGCTGTTGCTATGTGTGTCGCTTCTTCTACTGTTCTGTAGCTATCCAGATAATCATCCATATAATGGTTCTTCACTATTGCTTCTACTGCTTCTGGATGCTGTTCTATGTGCCGGTTCGCGTTCCAATTCTTCGCGAATATGGCCGTGCACGGTGAGCTTGCCGCGCCGAATATGATTGACGTCATTCGATACTCGTCGGGGGCTCCTTCTCTTCTATTGCCTCTCCACAAATATCGGAGGGCGTCTCTATCTTCAGGTCGTACTTTGACCTGCATGAACATTTCGGTAATGTCACCTGAAATGGCTATCGGATATCTACGAAACCTCATCATGACGCCGGGCAGCGACTGTAACAGGTCCGGTCCTGTAAGCAGGAAGTCGTTCAATGACAATCCATTTGATTTAGCTGCGGCGTCGTGTACTATTCGAAACTTCTCCGGCTTCATGGGATTGAAGACGTCGAAATGAGGCAGATACCAGGTTCTTCCTGGCGTGGTCTGTTTGGGCGCTTTTTCTGCGTACCCTTTCGAAAGGAGCGAGTCCATCTGTTCTATATATTTATTTCGAAGACTCGGATCTTTGTCGAGCTTCTTTTCTATAGAGATCAGCCGCTTGTGTGCTGTCCCATAACTATCGGGCATTTCAAAGTTGTTATTTTTCCATAACATAGCTGTTTCTATATGCCCATCTGTCAACTGTTTGGTATGTCTTTTCAAGATGTCTTCAGCCTGCTTCTCTGGATCAGAATCTGGACGCCGAGGATTTACTATTAGGGACTCGAGTGCGAAAAATTCACGAAGTTGCTCGTTCAGTCTGTCGTCTCTATTTTCTCTATCTTCTCTGCATGCGCTGACGTAATGCACCTGCTGACCGAGTATTCTAGTGTGCGCGCCATGTAGCGTCCATCCAAGCGTTGTAAGTGACGCTATTGGCTGGTGCCTGGGGCCTCTTCTGACTTCACTGGCAAGGAGAAGGTGCCAGTTGTCTTGGCCAATCAAAATCTTGGGCGCGCCAACATCATAGACTAGCTGCTCTTTCAAGTCGATGAGATGTTTGCAATGTGTGACATCTTCTTCACGGACTGTCTGTGACGCGAGATTAAGCTTCGGTATGGTGCGCGCTCTGAACGGCACCCTATTTCTATGCTGACTCGCGAGTGTCACTGTGACTCTTTTCGAACAAGGAGTGTCGATCATGGTGTCACCGATCGCACCAATCTTCAGTGGGTCGATCTTGCCCTCGGCTCCGACTTGGTCGGCGATGTCTTCATCGATCAACGATACGGTCGATCCATCGTCGAGTAGGGCGAACGTAGATGCCTCTCCCGCCGGTCCAATGACCCGGACCGGGATGATTTTCAAATAGGCGTGATTCGACGATGATCTTGAGCTGGCGACTGTCTCCTTGGGCTCCTTTTTGACTTCGGTCTGTCTGGGCTTTTCGGCTGCCACCGCAGCAGGCTTCTTGTCGTAATGAAGTAGCCGACTGTGCGTGGCTGTACACCCCTTGACGTCACACTTCTTCGCGTTGCATTTATGCCGCTCTCTTCTTGGCTTCAGGCAACGGAAGCACAGGTTTAGATTCTTCGCAATTTCCCATCTCTTGTTACTATTGCTATTCTTGAACTTCGAGCAATCGCGTTCTATATGGCCATCCTTCTCACACAGTCGGCACTTGCTTGCTGACTTCTCTGTTGTTGTGTGAGTCCTCTGCTGCGGTGTGCGTCGGTTGGATGAGCCCTCTGTCTTGATGTTTTCAGCAGGAGCGAAAGCGCTGCAGTATCGAGCTTGTTCGGTAATGAATTCGCTAAACAGCGACAAGTCTGGCAAGGACTGGTACTTTTCTGTATATATACGGTACCACTGTACACGTATCGAGTTCGGTAGCTTCTCTGTCAAGGTTCGCATGAGCTCGGCGTTGATCAGGTAATGATCCTTCTTCAATGCTCGCAGCGTTACTATAGCGCACCTCACTTGGCTTGCGAATGAGCAAATATCCTTTGGATTCTCACTGCATCGTGTCAGTCCTCGCAATCTATCTGTTTCGGCCTGTGCTATCGAATCTGGTCGGCCGAATTGCAGCTCGAGTTCCCTCATGATATCATCTGGTCTTGCATGGCCGATGAGTTCTGAACTAACTGTTTCTAAAGCGCGTCCATGCAGGCTTCTTCTAAGTCTTGCTGTATTCTCGACATCGTTGAAATATTTTCGAGTTGTTTCATAAATGGCTCGAAATGACAACCATTCTGTATGCGCACCACTGAAGTTCGGTAAAGTCATAATGACCTTCGACGCCGAGGAGGAATTCTGTGACTGCTGTTCTGTTTTCTTGTCAACTAAAGATGCTATAGCAGCCGTAAGGTCCGTAACGAATGGACGTAAATTATCCTCGCTCCTATCGTCTTCTATTTTCTTCATAGGTGGTGGCTCTATCTGTTTAGCACTATCTGGATCTATGTGCGTTCGACGAGAGTCCACTATTGGTTCGAAGTCCACAGGGGGGGGCGGTTGCTGTCGACTATCACGGATGTCCCCCTCGGCGGCGTTGGTCTCTCTCTGATCAGGAACAGGTTCAGGCGCCTCTTCCAGCCAGGAACGCACGTACTCTTCATTTGAGTTTCTATCGTCCAAATATTCTTCGTCCGACTCTTGTTCGGCTCTCTGAAGTGCTAACTGGGCAAGCTCCAACTTAATCTTCAATAAGTCTTCGCGAGCCTTCTGTAATTTTCTATATGACCGCGGTGACCTGTCAATGGTCGACGGCGGACGTCTATGTTCTATACGGGCGTCACCCCGGGTAGTCATTGGCAAGACTCGGCTATCTTTTCTATTTGACGGCTTCATTGTACTATCTGAAGTCGTCTCAAAGCGGGTTCCCTTCCTTGAGGTCGATGGCATCTGTTTCTGTACTGTTGTCGGCAATGGTGCAGGTACTCGTTCTATTGCTGAAGCTTCTATCTGTTCTATCCGTTCAGCGGCAGCAGGCGGAGACACGTCTTCACTGCGCTGCTGCATCGATCGCGCCGTCCCAGACGATGAAGGCGAACGCGGCGGCACCTGATGATGGATAGCAGGAACCCTCTCGGCTGGATCCTGTATCGGAACTGTCCACGCCTCGGATGATTTGCCATGCGACCTCGTGATCGGCATTGTTGAAGTCTTCAATGAATCTTCAAAACTATTCGGTAGTCTTTGAAAATGAAAACAAAATATCTAGTTTTAATTTCCGCGAATATTAGTGGGTTGCAGGTATGCACCTCCCTCCCGCCCGCTATATTATGCACATGCAAGATTACTAGGCAAATGCAAGGATTTTAAGCACATGCAGGAAGGCAATGCATAACCCAACACCATTACCGACACGTGTTTCGCCTCTCCACGAGGCATCCTCAGGGGACGTGTTGACTCGCTGACCGTTGAGTTGCGACTGAGCATTTAGTACAAGGCACCCCCCCTTTTATACACTGCCACCGTTGGTTATTTGTGTACAACTACCCACAAACATTCGCAGTAAAGGGGAAGAAACCAAATTCGTCTGGTCATTCAACAGTGCAAAATTATTATTATTACTATGTTTAAAAATCTCTAATTGTTCCAAAACACACAGCCGGAAACCCTTATCACAAATATGTAGTATATTAAAACTATTGTTGTCGCGCAAAGAATGGCCGGTATCAATTAAATGTTTCGCGAAATTCGATTTGTCCGAATGGCCATTTCTATACGCGGCAACATGTTCCCCATACCTTATGTCAAAGTTTCGGCCCGTCTGACCCACATACACCCCGTTGCATTCATCACAGACCAGCCTATACACCCCAGACTTTTTACTATTTTCTAAAATATCTTTTCCGTTACAAATACGGCGTATATTCTGGTCCGTTCTGAACGCTACATAAACGTTGTTTTTTCTAAGTAAATTACTAATTCTATCTGCGAATGTTTGTGGGTAGTTGTACACAAATAACCAACGGTGGCAGTGTATAAAAGGGGGGGTGCCTTGTACTAAATGCTCAGTCGCAACTCAACGGTCAGCGAGTCAACACGTCCCCTGAGGATGCCTCGTGGAGAGGCGAAACACGTGTCGGTAATGGTGTTGGGTTATGCATTGCCTTCCTGCATGTGCTTAAAATCCTTGCATTTGCCTAGTAATCTTGCATGTGCATAATATAGCGGGCGGGAGGGAGGTGCATACCTGCAACCCACTAATATTCGCGGAAATTAAAACTAGATATTTTGTTTTCATTTTCAAAGTTAAAATGGATTTCCGCAAAGTAACGCCTGACTCAATCAATTTTATTCGGTAGTCCACTGGTAAGCCTCAGGTGAAACTTCAATCCAAGTTTCCAAAAAAAAAAATTTTCAAAAAATTTTCAAAATTCTTCAAAGTCCCCAATCTTCAAAAAATATTCTAAGTTCGGATTGACTGAAACTTTTCTAAGTCCCAGACTGTTCAAAATCTTCTATGTGTGAAGTCGATCGAAATTCTCTAAGTCCAAAATTCTTCAAAAATATTCTATGTCCCGCTTGATCAAAACTTTTCTAAGTGTCAGGTTGTTGAAAATTTTCCAAGTTCAAAATTCTTCAAAAATTTTCCAAGTCCCGGATTGTTGAAAATTTTCTAAGTTCAAAAATCTTCAAAAATATTCTAAGTGTCGGAACTCCTCAAAATTTTCAAAGTGTGAAGTCGTTCGAAATTTTCTAAGTTCAGCTTGATTAAATTTCTTCTATGTTGTTCCTTCACTATTTTTCAACATCAGTCTGCCTAGGGGTAGTTTTCTTGAAGGGATGATTTCTTCAAGGTCCGACTTCTATTCAGCTTCTAGGGACACCCTTCGTGTCTTGAAATGTTGAAGGGTAGTTTTTTCTTCAAGGGGGTGCGACTTCACAATAGGGGTTGCGCCTTCAGGGTAGCTGCGTGGTTCGATAAATCCAACTTCCAAATAGCTGGATCAGGCTATCTTCAAAATATCCGGCTCCGATGGACCAGAAAATGTACGGGGCGGACGTGATCGACTGGACTGTAGGGTGGCCAGGGTAGGTTATCCTATTCTTCGAAAGTGGACTGTATGGTGACAACCCACCTAGGTATAAATGATCCAGACGCGTTGACGCTCCGTCTATAAGCTACGGGCCATGAGGATGCAACCCTTAGCTGAATACTTGCTATACTTGCTGTTATTGACACAGTATATAGGGGTAGGTATAGAGGGCTTACCAATAAAGTCACAATAAAACACTATTTAACTTGTTCACTATTCACTTAGCGATTTGAAGGGTGAAATTCGCGACTATATGATTCTACATTTAGGTATAAATTCGAAATATCTTGCAAATGACTACAAATTTCTTAAAGTTTCTATGTTTCTATTGTACGGCGCAACTATACCGTATCGACACCCAAAAAATCACCGTGTGTGATGAAGTTTATTAACAAGATTTTTCACTATGATAATTCTAGATTTTAGGCTATATCTAGGCTTAGGTCTATGTGAGTAGGGGTTGTCGTACCTTTATGGATAGCCCTCGGTAGGCTCCATACAGCGGAGACGAATTCACCCCTTCATCCCCCTCCATGTAGGGGTGGGATGCCGAAAACTATACAAAACTATAGTAGGCGCGAAGCTATTACCTACTTGGGGTGAATTTACCGTAAAACTATGCTAGGAGGGCTATACAGCTATATGTATCTCTGTAGATACGACAACCCTCTACAAAACTACATATGTTTCAACCCTGTCACTCAAGGGGTTGCAACTCTATAAGCGTATATATTTCAAGGGGATAAAAATAAACAGTTTTATTTAAACCTAAATTACGGCTTTATGCCTGCATACACTATAGACATCTATATATCCCCTGAAAGGACTTTTCAAGGCGGTTCTATTTCAGACATTTACAAGTCTAGAATCTAGACTTGTATTTTCGGGAAAGGAAGAGGGTAGATGCAAAGTGTTTTATTTTTGTGCATACCTTCACCAGGGCTATTTATCAAAAACTGTTGACCAATCACGTACCAGCACCCTCCTGCTCTGTGATTGGTCAGTTTCGCTTTTAGCTATGCGACTACCTTTGACCTAATATTTCAGGTCTCAATTTACCAAGCCCTTTCTATTTACCTATGTATGTCTGTCTGTGTGTGTATATACCTCGATTACCTTATATACCACCGATATACCTTTATATACCTTCGATTACCAGGGTTACCATGTGTTTACTGTTATGTGTAAGGGATAGGATACCCTACCTAACTATATTCTATTTACTTGGAAGAAATAAAGGCTCCAAGGGCTTATATACTGCCTCTTGAGAGCAAACGACTGTAACGAATGTGTTTTATTTCAATAACAAACTATGTATCAACTATAGCTACCTATAACTATCTATACTATGCAGCTTTATCTGTTACAGCATTCTATGTGCTAACTAACTACCTATAACTACCTATACTATGTAGTCGCGGTTTTATTTATTTGCAACATTCTATGTACTACTATAGCTACCTATAACTACCTATACTATGTAGCTAAGACGCATCGTCGCGAACAGTACGGAATAACCTCTTAAATACGTCAGTCAATACTGCTGTGCGTGCCCGCTTGTTGGCTGTGGATGAATGGGAGTCAGGCCTCTGGGTACAGGCATTACCTACCTTCACTAAAAATAGTTACTATGCTCAGTGACACCACCTTCCGGATCACATTCGACACCCACACGATCGCGTTTGGGTGCTCCTAGCGGAGCATCACATCGCTGTCAAAGTGGCGAAGCCGTCGACACCGGCCTATTCTGTTGTAGAAGGGCGGGTAGGACAGCATGGCACGCAAGCATTAACGACATCATCCGTCGGGCTCTTGTCACCACCAGAGTGCCTGCTATTTTAGGACCCAATAACTTGACGCTTGATTATGGGACGCTTGGTTGTAATTGGCGCTTGATTATGGGTAGAGGCCAGACGGGATCGTCTGGCCTCTACTCATAATCAAGCAAGTCATATCATAATCAAGACCTTGGAACCTTTTGTGTCGGATGCAACATGTGTCGATACTCTTGCGCCATCCTATATCCTGGTGCGGCACCAGGTGCGAAAAACTCAATCTGCGCAAATACAGCCTTTCCCTTGCGATTTGAGTGCTCATCGTATTTTTCGTGAAATCAGCAAGCAGTTAGTCGACTCTTACGTGACGAGGAGGCTGGCCTTTTCTTTGGCCAAAGAATCAACGTAGCAATGCTGCCAGTGTTCTGGGCTTTTCCCGTTTGCAGCAATGTCGACGAAAATTTCGATGCCCTGTGAGATTTCCCGTCCCTTTTTATTCTGCTCGGCCCATTTATGCATATTTTAATTAGCTTGTATATACTATTTATTAACTTTGTAAGTATTTGTAAATAATTATCATATCAGAGAAATAAACTCATACATTGTGTATTTCATTGAACTGTTAAACTAGTAACGAGTAGCTTAGGTAGTAGTTGTTGGCGTGCAGCAGTCACGCTCCGCCGTACCGACACCCGCGCTTGCGGCCATTCGATTAGCGCACCACAATGATATGTTAATGGCCTATCGAGAAATATAGTTTATTGTTCGAGACCTCAACCGCGCATCCTGCTACGACTGCTACCAGCCATGCCAACATCGCTGCAGGCGCTATTGGTGATTTGTACGAGTATTACCCATAATTATTTTGTTTGGTGGTGTGCGGGTACTTCTTACTTCTTCTTACTTACCCATTTTAACTTGTGGATGGAACAATGAAGTGCAATTGGATAAGATCAGGGACAGATACAGGTACAATATAAAAGAGTATAGGAGAGTGTAGCAGGCTGTAGTACGATGGTTAATTTGGATGGATTGGTGAACCAGATGCAGGAGCAAAAGTTAAAGACATACCACTAGAGAGTAGAGGATTTGACGGTACCAACCACCCCATTATTCCAATAACAGATAAACCCTAGTGGATGGTAGAATTGTCAGGAGGATTGGATGAGGCATATGCACGATCTCAAAGACCATGCTATACTAGCCCAAGCAAGGTGGACTTCAATAAATTTAATTACATTACAATTGGTAGTGTTTCAAGTCAAACCTATAGTGAATGGTGAATTTCTGCCCTTCCCTTGCAGCATGTTCAGTGCAGTGCATTTGAAAAAAATATCTAATGCTAATACAAATATGAACAAGGCATTTATTGTAAAACAACCAAATAATCATCATTATCAACCAACCAATTAATCACCTTTTTAGCCAAAATACCTCCTAGGACGTCCAGAAGTGTTTTCAAACCAACCGATCTTGCGTTCAGCAAAGTTAGACTGATGATCTGACAAAAACTTGTCAGATCATCAGTCTAACTTGTTAGAGGACTTTAAATGCTTTCAACGCGACTTTTGTCGAACGATCGCTACTCCTTAACCTGTCAGCGCCATCGGGTTTTCCTTCTGCGAGCAATGTGTCTCGTCCTACCCATTGCCACCAGGGGCGTGCGCTCCATATAGGCAATTAGGCTAAGCCTACCCTACCATAGCAACGGATAAATAAAACAAATGTATTTATTGTAACTATGCAATAAAATAAAACAAAAATATTTAATAACTCATAACGCCTAGTATAATGCTTATAGCAACTTCTCGCCCCGCGCCCGTGCGTGTGACGTATTTCAAACTACGCTGTTCCTACGAAACGGTTCACATAGGCCACAATACGGAGTGCCTTATTTCAATTGATAAATTTATGCATGTGTGCAAATGTTCTTGTGTATGTACGCCCATAATTTACACACACATGTATAAATTATGGGCGTTTTCTAGGCTCGCTGGAGCCCACTACACGGGTCCTGATTGGTTCACCACACAATTCAAGGACAAGTAGTAAAATTTTATGAATGGAAATTGCTTAACAGGGTTGCCAATTTGAGAATAATAATTTCCTTAATAACTTATAGATATAGTTTAAAAAAACTGGTTAGTGTTATCAAAAGTATAAAATGTACAAAATAAATGTTAAGTTGGAATTAATAACCCTCTAAATATAATTAAAAACCGCAAGAATTTAACTTCTCCCCAAATTTTCCAAACTTAATTTGAGAATTTGGTTTAAAGGGAATTAGAAAAATAAAATTGGCAACTCTGTTGACATAGAATTGTCAATTTTGGCGGGTTATGATGTATAACCCGGCAAAATGTCATTACATGTCATTCTTAAAGATTACGATAGGACCATGTAGCATTTTTTTTTTGGAAGTGTATTGATTGTCTTTTTAAATGATATTTTTGCAAGAAAAAGAGAAGCCATATTGTTGATATTGTTTCATGTGACAAGCAATAGTCGTTCGAATATTTTGTTGTTGAGTGTTATAAATCATAGTGCATTGATTTATAAGTAATTCGTTTTGAGTCATAAAGTAGTGTAAATATTAAAGTTTAGTTATTTGTTTACATACTTAAAAATGGTCCTAAATTGTGAAGTTTGTGCTGACAATGTGTTTGTTAGAGATTAAAAACAGTAAGTTTTCACAGCTATCGTATAATGATAAGATTCAAGTTGTTTCTAAAGGTAGATGTATACCCGAGTTACGAGAATTAACTCAAAAATAATTCATCTCGTACTCGTCATTTCAATCCTCAGAGTTATGAAACATATAACTGGCTATGTGTGTACACACAAATTATTTTGTTTTCTGTGCATTTTGTTCAATACTTCTAGAAAGAGTAGTTTGTATCGTCAGAATATCGTGATTTGAATTTGGTGAGTTTTTAAAATTATATGTTTCTCATCGTTCCGTATCGTGATTTCAACCCAGTAGAATGTGGTGAGCTTTTTTTTTGGACATTATGTCTGGCCTACCCTTACTCTAGAACCACTGCACGCCCCTGATTGCCACTTTAGTTCTGAAATTGTTCAGGCTGTATACGCTAGCGTTCCCTGTATATCTCGCCCGGGATATCTTCATATCAATGAACATAAAGATCAAGGATTTTTAAAGTCAAAAGCAAGTAGTTAGATAAAGAAATAGAGCCCATTGAATGTCAACGTTGGTCATTGTCAACTAAATACAAAGCGCATGTAAAGCAATTCATGTAAGAGTTGCGTCGTCCGAGGCGGGCTAATGGTATTGAGTAGAAATATCGAGCGGCGGCAAACTGACTGATCAGACCGATTGAGCAGGACAATTGCCCTTAATGAAAGTAATTAACACGACGCGATCGGCCGGCATCGATAGCGGGCCGCCATGCCACGCTGCGCAAGCGCACCGACCGGCCAGACACCACAATATGCGCCTAAATCAACCTACACACGCTCAGATTTAATTAGAAAATAAATCTCTCTTCTATTACACCCAATTCAGTTGGTATAAGGATGCAGAACATCTGTACCTTGTCCTTCGCGATGACATGTGAAAGTTTGAAATCAACTGTCTAACTGCCGTACTTATTACTTTTCTTTTATATTAAATGCACATTGATATTTCTCCCACAGTAAGGTGCCAGTTTCTCAACGCAATTTCAATTCAACAAAAGGTAGTTGCGCTGAGGAATATTTTTTCTGTGTTCATTCAAGCCGTTCAAATTCCCAAAATCAGCTGATTCAGGTAAACATATTCCGCAAAGAGGATCGCTTTATAAAAACGATTTAGAGTCGTCCGATGACTGCGTGAGAAAGTATAGGCTGGTTGTACACACCAGGCATGAAACATATCCTGCTAACAGATGAATCAGAATACTCGTTGGTCAATCGCTTTATCTTTGAAGGTTTCAGTATAATCCCCTTTTTGCTGCGATAGATGTGCAGAACAGAACCAGAACAATCCTATAAACTGCGTTCTTACTATGTGTTCTAGGTGAAATCGCGTATCCTACATTCAAATCCACAGCACGTACTTAATCTTCAAGGTTAATCCATATTATTGTTGACACAAATGTTATATAATTCGTGGAATACGAACCGGCAAGCAACACCAACCCACCTTTGTTTGCTCACATTTTCCAATATCAAGATGTGTGTAGATCAAGGTTACGGCTGCATTTATCTTTTATAGGCACTGTAAATCAAGAACAAATTCATCGATAAAATGGTATAAAGCTAACAGTGCGACTTGTTGATCTGTTTGTTTATGATATTCTACAGATATCTATGCATATGTAAATATATAAAATAAATATTAACTATGTCCCGGCCGAATTATTCAAGGTTAACTTCCCGAGTAGGAAAAACTGTCGTTATTTTAAGTAGGTATGGACCTCAGGATGGATAGATAGCATGAAATATATGTTTAGGAATCAATAGGTTATGCGTAATATTTGCCGAATTAATAATGCATATTAGTTTTTTTAAATATTACTAGTGTCTGGAATGAAGTGCGAAAGCTTAAAGTTAAGAGCGCAGGCGAGTCGTGTGGAAGTGTCGGGTATAAATGGGCCATCGGTATGCGACAACGCCCTGCCCGCAATGTGTTGACCAGCACTTTATCAAGGTTACCGGCAGCACGTGACACGCACGACTAAAGTATTATGGAAATGCAAATTACATCCCAAAAAGTCACGTGTGTCAACTCAAGATTTTTTGTTTAAACCGTGATATAATAGGTTCAATGAAATCAATTTCGTAACAATACATGTATCTACTTATTACGACTTACTACTCTCCAATTTCAAGTCGTACGTAGTTATTTTCGTTTGTTTGCGCTTGCGAAGCGTAATTAATTGCTGCACCTGTGATACGTTGCTATGCTTGTTTATTATGATTTTAAATTTAGGTACATACATATGTACGCATGTAACTATTATGCAGGTTTTAAATCGATATGTAACTTGAAATGTCTTCACGTCTTCCAGGTTCCGGACTTCTGGCCAACCATGCGTTAAAATTAAATGTCGTCGATCGACGATCTACATATGAATAAGTATGATCAATTGGAAAATCTCCATATCTCTCATGGAGGCACGGTCACATCGTCAATGTGAACGAACGAGACAATAAAAATAAGATCGAGTTCGACCAGCAAATATAAAAGAATTCCTCGGCGAACGATGAATGAATCGGGGCATCATTCTCAAACGAGCATGTAGTTCGTTTTGTTTGATTGTATGTCCGTAAGGTCTATAATGAAAAAGCTTGTCTGGGCTCAGGTGCACACCTGTTGAGGCGCCGAGGCCGTGGGATACGGCTCATGCAGGTAAGGAGACGCGCAAAAACCGACCTTTACCTTACCGTACTTACGATCTGTAATGCTGAATATCTCGAACTAGACAGCTTGATTAATTTCTGATGCTGTGGGTATTTAGTCGGTATTCTTCTCTCTTTAGTTAGTAGTGTTTGATTACTAAAAAATGTGTGCTCGACTCACGCTACGGAATCTGTACCTAATTTTTTAACTGCTTTTTTAACTTACGAGTACTGTGACAGTCAGGCAGCCAGCCGGCTGCGGGTTCCAAATGTAAAAACGTTTGGAAGGTACTCGAATGCAATTCCGTATTCTTAGACGTACATAATGTAGGTATATGGTTCCTCCTACCGTAAGCTTGCATAAAGACACATATTATATGCAAGCTACACTGCACAATGCACATCGGCAATTAAACAGGTAACTAAGAACATAAATAAATTAACGCAGTTAGGTATGTTAAGCTCTTTAATTGAGGATTGAGGGCTGCTGATTAAGTGCCGATGTATTTTAAAGTATCGCTAGTTAAGAGACTTAAACTATTTTCACTAAATGTAAATTTGTAGCAAAAAGCTTGTGAAACCTGCGTGATATGCAGATCGCCGGACAAGATTTTATTTTCTTTACCATACAGGGGCGGGACATAAAGAAAGCACGAACGCAGCGCTTTATGTGTAGGCAGAGGCCCACTCAAATATGTACGTTCCGTGTTTCAATTTTTGCCCATATCTGGCAGCAGCGGTGTGCCGCCGCGTGTAGACAGATTCAGATATGCTAAGAACGTGCAGATCGGCTCGGCAGGCGCGAGCGCAACTCGCCAGCGCAGCGCCGCGGCTGCGCCCGCGCTGTAGGCGTGAACAGCGCACCGACCGCGGCCGCGCGACCTGCAGATTTATGCACACAGCTCCCAACTCTACCTGCACCATGCGCAATGCCACATACCTACTACAAACGCTTCAAACCCACTCACGAATTTGCTAGCCGTCTATCCCACGCACAAAGCTTCCCGGCTGTAGGTACCTACCTACTGAATTTCTCTTTGTCGAGAGATATATATTCCACATTTTTTCTTAACGTGAGGTGTAAATATTCTTTTTACCCTACTCTACTATTGAATAATCGGGTGTGTGATTTAATGCGTTGTTGATTTTATCCACATTCTTCGCCGTTGTACAATACGCCGACTGGCGCAATGCGAAATTCCATTAAGCTTTTTGAATACGAATAAAAGGAGATTTTGGAAAAAATCCGACGCTGCACTCGAACAGGTTATTGTTCAAGGTTTCAAGACGAACAATCGCACTGTTGTGTTTCCAGTTAACCATGACAAATGGTGTTGTTTAGTTTACCTGTGGACTTCTTTGTTATTTCACTTGTTGCCTAATTGTTACAAATGTGCTTAAATAAAACAATTGTAGAGGTTACTTGTACACCTTGTTTTTATAAAGTAGCATATCACTTAAGACAGATAGATATTACTTCCTCACCTAAAGGTTATTAATTGAGCTAGCATCCGTTTATACAACCGATCACTTTTTTTAAAAGGGTTAAACTAGGTTAAAGTCCCTTGAACTCTAAAACTCACGTGTTCATCACAGTAATAAAAATGCACAGATTAGCAATAAATCTATGCGGCTAACGCTTAGGTGCCGTCGCCTCATCTGCTGACTCGTTATAATAGACATACTCACGTTTTTAAAAACGTGTGGCCAAGATTTACGATTCATTGAACCAACATTTTGCATTTCGTCAAAATGCGTTGCTCACGAGACCAAAGGAACACGCGACATTTGGCTGCAGCTTAGGCTTTGCATGTACCTACTTACAATCTGTCAATAACACGCGGATGGATATTAGATGCATTTAAAATAAAAATTACATTATAAAGCTCAACTCTGGCTTGGGGAAGAGCCTTAACCACAGAACTCCAAACGTTTTAAAGCAATATTGTTTTAAGGTGCTCTGGGACTAACCGCTAAACTCCACGATGGGTGAAACACTTGTCGCTGCTTATTGCTTTAGTGATTGCAATCTTTATAAAACGGTACAGCGCCTCATGATGATATCGTTTGCAGTTCTGTATGACCTATAACATAAAAGAGAGCAGCATAAGCTTTTATTTTATCTTTGGTGCATCACATCATTGTCTTCGTTGCCCTTGATATGACACAAACTTCCGTGTTCAGTGTGATGTTGATTTGAAACGAGCATTTTATCACGTGGTCACCGATACGTCGACCCGATCGCGATGAGGACGGGGATGCGCGATAGTCGGCGATAGTGGAACTGTGTTAGTTGGATAGCGCACGTCCGAGCGCCGAACAACGTGCGGATGTCCTCGCCAACAGATAAGCCCCCACAACCTGTCCACGCCTTATCGTCGTACCTAAGTTCAGTCAACAGGGCCTATGCAAATAACACGTAGATACGATTTTTATTATTAAACTTAACGTACAATAACGCGATGCAACCCTGAAGTGTCAATCATCTTCAGATATGTTAGCAATGTGTATATTCACATGTAGATAATACAATTCCCATTGCAGTATGGTAAGTGGCAGTTTAAATAAACCTGTATTGTAAACTTTATACTGACTATATAAAATGCAGGTATTTCTGTTGTTGTAATTCAATACTATGTATAAGTTACCTTTATAAGTACATCTAATACATAAATATATAGGTGACTTATGTATTATGTATTTTGGGTTTCTGTGATGTAGAACATTCCAGTCTGATAGTACATCGTACATCGCGTCTCAATTTGTTTATAGCGGACAGCGGCTGCTGATCTCGGAGGCAGGTATTGACATTGGCTGCTTGCGAATGACCGACCACAGCTCCGTAGCACACGTTGTGTTTGGCGCGTGCTCTATTGGGCTGGCGAAAGTAACAGTTGTAGTACAAGTGGTGGGATAAATGGATATTGTACAGAAATACGCGAAGGTCGCGGTAAGTGGGTTGAGCGAGGGACTTCCGGCCGCGTGGCGGCACGTGCTCGCAGGATGCGCATGTGCGCAGGAGATGCCCTTCCGACGCGCTGCAATTATGTAACGAGCGATTCTCCCATGCCGCACACCACACTCACATAGATTATCGCATCTATGTAATGTACTTAACAAGGTTACGTCGTGCCGCCCTCGCGCAAGTTTACCTAATAGTTAATTGTTTTTAATTGAATAGTCCACACTTTATTTATTTTATTATTTATGTACTCACAGAAAATTAGTAAAAGATAAAATTACAATTTTAATAAATTAAATTGATTCCAGCAGACCTTTTTTTTTGGATGGGAAATCATCAAATGACTTCTCCCGCTCTGGGCGGAGCGGAAGAGAGTGTCAGACTCTTACTGACTAAAACCCACCCGTGTTCCTTCTTGTGCCCTTTGTGTTCTAGTGCCGCGGTGTCTCTTTCCAACAAATTCCGCAACCCTAGCAGGCACTTAACCTATGGGGCCGCGTCTGCTTTGCAGACGGCTCTTGGAACACGACGCGCCGTCGACTCGGGCCTGGTTGCTATCGGACGGCGAGCCACCCATAGCTCGCCATCCGCAGGCCCGATTCCAGCAGACCTCCGAAAGAAGAAACAAAAAGCAAATGTAGACAATAGTGTGATTTTTATTTTACGTGGTTTAATTTTCTGTTACAAAAGTCCCTCAGGTTCGGCGGTACTTCCGCGTCGAGGTTTTATTAGATCTTTCGTTCAGCGAGGAGGAAGTACACGCACTCGTGTACTTACATATTTATGTGTAAGTAAAGGTATTCTATTTTGGGTACGAAGCATAGTCGTAAAACATCACAATTTACAATTGAAAAGCGGTTACGAAAGCGCAACATAAGAACGAATATTTCTTTCCAGTTGTGATAAACGACGACGTTCATAAAGGTGAAGAAAAAAAATTAATTCGTGAATTCCTTAAGTTATTGGCACAAAAAGGGAAAATTTAAGACGTGCCAACTCAGACAATGCGGAGTGGTGTTAATCTTGCCACGATCAATAAACTCTCTGATTACACATTCATGAAATACTTCGTGGTCTCTCTGAGCACCGAACACTGCCGAACAGTCTGAACCGTGTCGTGTATGTACTACGTATGTATGCGACTACCTACTTACATTGTAATGTCGTGCTATGCATATAAGCGAATGTAAGTAATTCTTTAAACAGTTATAAATGCTTCTTATTGTTTGTCAAGCCTTTTTTTCTGAAAGTGTTTCATTTATTTAAATATTTTATGTGGATGGAAACAAGGAATATCAAGAATTAATACGGTTTCTTGTCGTTTTATTCAAACAAAGGTAAATAGTCAAAGGTAAAAAAAATAAAGACGTTTAGCCAATATTTATCAGGTGCTGACTATGGCCTGGTTTCCTTTAATTTTTACAGCATATAATTAAATATTATATTGGTGTGTCGGAATTCGTTACGTTTACGAGACATATGGGTCAGCAGACGTATAAACTACGACCAACTGATCCAGATTAGTTAAAAAAATATGCCAGCTGACCGTTTCCTATACAGACGAAGTTAATAGTTGTGGGGAGGCGGGCGAGGTGACACGGACTAAATTGGCACATCTGTCATTGCGCACCTAGCGGAGGCCGGCCGGTGGGCCCGGGCCCGGGGCCCGTGCTACGGCGTCATCTGTGGACCGCGGTGAAACGTCCTCAATAGATACATAGATACTTTTATAGTTTTAATAACAAGGTACCTAAGTATCACGTTACTTAAGACCACATTTGAATGTAGTAAGTATATTAAAATTCGCATCTTATACCTATATCCACAGTGCTACAATTTTTTGAGAACATACAGCTACAGCTTTTCAAGTTAAGGAAGCTGTGCGGAGTTCAAAGATTTACCTCGTAATAGCACTTGCCTACTCAATTTGTTTGTTATTTGTCTACTATGCTAATGATTTAACTACGGCTATGAGAGCTCATGCAGTATTCGCGACATTACCATATCTCTGTGATGTAAATTATGCTGCCAACACTAGATTAGTGACATGACAAGACAACGCTTGCTAAACAGACATTTGTTTATGATTATCGTGTAAACGAATTCTACGAGCTATAAATTCATCAAATGAAAAAAAAAAAAAACAATAGAACTAAAGCCTTAGCTCATTCCCATATGAATGCAGTTAGTAAGCCTCCACATGCAGGCATGGCCACGCAACGCGGCGACGATCTCACACGCAACAAAATCCCTCATTTGACAACACGTCGCTCTCTATAGTAAAATCCGATGACACATCTCAGTTCTCCATCGCTCATTTGAAGCGGGTGACCATACAAATAATAATCTCCAATGGCATTTTATGGTTTTATTATTTCACAATAGCTTGCCAACTTGCCTTAATTTCAGTCAGCAGATCGCTTTCAAGCTGCCACCGATCATGATTTATACGATTGTTGTAATAACGTAGACAAGTGATTAGATATTAATGGCTTTTTAGCTTTTGTAGAATGCATGCAAACAAGTTTCTATTATTGTGACACAATCAAAGTCAAGATAATACAGTAATTAACAATTCAGTTGCGTATTTTAGTATTGTTAAATCTGATACTGGAACACGAACTTTCGATCACTTACATTTCAAAAGCCTGAGCCAAAATGAATAATGTTCGGGTTACGAGACGACAGAGATCAGCGACCGTAAACCTCCTAAGACACACCTGCTCTCTATTCAGAACGCCAAACAGCGAGCACAATAAGACCTATTCAAATGTTAAACAAAAATGGCGTTCGATAGACAGCAGCACTATATTGAATTAACTCGAAGGCGGAACAATGCTTACATCGATATCTCTACCTACTTTCTTTTCGAGAAAGACAACAAAGTTCCTTCTTGCGAGGACGCTGACAAGCGAGACGCGACACAAAGAAGATCGACGGCGGTTGCCCGTAATGCACAAAGGTCAGCGCGGCTCAGATCACCTTACATCGGCCGCCGCCGCGCCGCCGCCGCCGTCGCCCGCGCCGCACCACGCCGCGCACCACTATGCATCGTGCGCCTATACTTTTGTGAGTCGACGACGAGTATTATCGCGCGATCTGGGAGCGGAGATGCTTCTCATAATGCGTCCAGATAAACCCGCTTTGTGTCGTGTGCTCTCTATATATAACAAGAACAATATTCCATGAAAGGAGTGCGCAACGCAACAGGTACATGCCCCCGCGATTATCTTCTAGTTTAGGTGACGTGTGGTCGCCTCTTTTCAATTCTCTCACTATATATTATTTCCTTTGCAACCATAAAAACCACCGCAGCTTTCACAAGAAACGTAAAGAAGAAGAATAATGAATTAGGTATTTTTATACCAACTTTAACTATCTAATTTTAAAGTTAAAGGAGTGACTTGATCACGCGTGCAATTTCTAAGCGGTGAAAACCATTGTATACTAGTATGTAGCGCAAATCCTTATGGGGCGCGTAAGACTTCGATTCAAAATTGCTCTACCTAAATATTAATTTACCAAATACAACTAAACTAATATCTGCGCGAGCTTATGAATCAAAGTAGTAGCGGTGACTGGGCGCATGCGCCACCAGCCACGAGCCACGACACGTTTAGAAGCACTGAATTAAACAATCACGGCTGAGTCATAATACCGGTTGGCTATAAAGACAACTCAAATAATCTGTGTCTAGTTTATTTCTCAGACAAAACGCCATGTTACTACGATAGCATAATTTAACATTGTTTTATACTTACTCCCAAAGCTTAAACAACATTATCGCTGATTCATAAATTGCTGCGAACGGTGATTTAAAATCATCCAATTTGTATTGCTGCTGGGTTGGCTCCCTGTGCCCTTGTCTCTGGTTCATAAGTTACGATGCTATAGTCGTGAATGACGAAAAAGTGCATAATAATGAGCGAAGTAGATGCTGGTACCGTACATCTTCATAGACAGCTTCTTGTCTTCCAGCTTAACCTCTACGGTTCATAGGAATGAGTGACCAAGGCGAAACATAGAGTCGTGATTATTGGTCGTAATCCCAATCTAAGAAAGCGAAACAAATTGCGCAAAACGTATTGTCTGCGTGTTTATGTTCGTGGTGTGTGGTGCGATGCAGCGGTGCGGCGATGCAGCGCTGCAGCGTGGTACACTGGTACCTGCGGCGAGCAATGTGGAGCATGCGATAGAGCGGCCCACCCAGCGCGGTGCACCAACAAAGGCAACGCGACCGTGAAGTGAACGCATTCACGCAATCTGCGAACCAACCCTAATAAGTTATCTACCTACCCGCTGTCCGTAGCGCCCGCCAGCCAGCCACACTCTGACACACTACCTTCATGCTAGTTTATACGAACTGTTTTCTTAAGACTGCGGCCACTGTGATCCTACGTAACCATTCTATAATGTTACATTATGTCTGGATGATGCTGAGATAACAAAATGAGGTTCTTATAATCGCTACACGCGAGGCAGTATCTCCTACATGTTCGGAATTTATTTGATAGCTTGCGATATGGGAGTTATAAACATGGGGCGGAGATTGTAGCTGTATCTCAATTAGTGCGTCCTACAGTACAGCTGAATGCTCAGCGAATATTGATCTCTACGCTTACGCTACTACAACATTCTAAAATTGGTAACCAAGATACAGGCTCGCCTAGTTTGGGGCTAATGTAATAAAACTTTGTAGTGTTGTTGGTAAATAAAAACTAACTAACAAAAAAAAAAACGTTTTCAATAGGTATACCTAATTACATGATTTCTACTTGTCGATTATTTTAAGAAAATCCTTTAACTTTCAATACTGTACACTAAATTTAAGCTGAATTATACTAAACTTAAGTATAAATAGACTATTAATCACCCTAAGATATCGATCTAATTAACTCTATCTAATGCTAATGGCGTTTTACGAGCAAGCGGCTGTAGGCAAATTGAAGTGATTGAATGTGACATGCAAATAGTATAGGTTCGCATACACTTGTAGCTGCCAAGTGGCGAGAAATTGTGCGGCGAGTCGAAACAGGCCAGTTGCGGGCACAGGCGAGTCACCGTCTGTGTGGTACAATTAAATCACGAGAAACAACCGCGCTTGCGCAGCTCCCGAGGGTGCGGCTGTGCGCGAGCCCCGCTTCCACGGTACCGCGCCACCTTGACGTTAACTACCCATGTTTCTTATGAATGTATTTGTAACTCCGTTTACTATATTATTTGGAAAATAACGACATCTTATTATACGTCGTAAAAACTAGGTACGTATTTTGTGTTTGTAGTCGTCCACTCGACACTCTAAACAAAATTCAATGGGCATTCATCAAACCTGTCTCTCGGTTATTCAGTTGGTTAACATTATTTAATAGCAGAACTTCTCGGTTTATTTATCGATAATTCTGTTACTTAGTAGGTTTAACAATTTTCCAATAGGTTTGATGATTACCTAATGCGAACCTGAATGGCTAATGAGACCGGATTAAGTTATGATGTCAGTTAATATAGATCAAGCGATGCGGTAACTTGACGTCGCATTGGTTTCACTGTTTCATCGGCGGAGCATCGATTATTGTGATTGCGCAAGCGTCGGCGGCGGCCGCTGAGCTTGGCGAGGCCTGCCGTGCCCGATGCGGCCACTACTGTGCAAATCGGTCCAATTATGCAAGTGACTCGATTAGAAAATGAGATGGCCTGTGCGATATTTGAACTCGATTGATTTACTTACGTAATGGATGCCGGAAACAGTGTCAGAGCTGCATTCTAAGAATAGGATCGTTAGGCATTGTTACAAAAATGTCAAATTGTAATACGTATGAGTATAGAGCACATTGTGTTAGGAGCTACTGTCGCATATATGCAGAATTGGGACCTGGTTATTTATAATTCAGCAATGTTTTCATGTGTGACTAACATACTATTACGTATTTGAGGTAGATAACAATGTGACTAAAATCGATCAATTTATAAATATGGTACTTATTAAATTTAAGTATATTTTATTGTAAATAAGTAAAACTAAAGCTTATTGAATTGTTGTAATAATTAACTGAATTGACATTATTTGAAGCTTGGCATCTACATAGGTATGCGCAGAGACCGGTCGAACGATCATGCGCATACGCATGTCACGTACTCTCCGCGAACGCGCCATATTAGCCGATGAATTAGCTTGCTTCTGACTATGGTAAAAGGATAATTTCGGCCTGATAAGACATGATCGATCGGCTCTTTTTATTTTACTATAATGATCGAAGGTTATTTTCTTTTTAATGAAGCCAGGTTTATAGGTAAACTAGCTTCTGTCCGCGACTTCGTCCGCGTGGAATAGTTACTTTAACCCCGATTTTGAAACTCTCAGCCCGATCGATTTAAAATTAACAAAGTTTAATACAAAATTTCATCCCTTTCGACCAAATTTGATTACCATAAAAACGGTTCTAGTGAGTTAATCTTAAAAGATAGACATATACTGTCGCGGACATTTTTTTAGATCATTTTAAGAGGAATAATTCTTTCAGGTACTACATATTTTTTTGGTATCTTGAACCGTTTTCGCAGCGCACGCTACGGAAGCCCTCAAAGATGAATAATTTTCCCCGTTTTTTCCACATTTTCCATTTTTTCTTTGCTCCTATTACTCGCAGCGTGATGTTATATAGCCTAATGCCTTCCTCGATAAATGGTCTATTCAACGCAAAAAGATTTTTTTAATTCGAACCAGTAATTCCTGAGATTAGCGCGTTCAAACAAACAAACTCTTCAGCTTTATAATATTAGTATAGATTAAAAATAGATGTAGTATGATAGTATTTTTTTTTAATCGATTTGATTGATATCTCTCAAAAAAGTGTAGAAACGATTAAGACTATAAATGAAGGGGTTTATTAAATAAAAACATATAATTTAGTCTTATAGAAATCTTTGAAGTTTAATGTCCAATACACAAACATGTCGAATTATCTAATTATCCCATAATCAATAGGAATGGTCGAAAACAGTTTAACTATGAGAGAAAATTGAGATGTACGGCGTGGCTACCATTACTTTAATCAACAAATTATGGTGTTGTATGTTTCAATAAGTACATAACCGCAGTCTGGCCGCCATGTAATTGATGGAAGGCTTCGTAGTTACACGATAATTACACAGTTACCGTTATTGTTATTTATGTGATTTTTATTTAACAATTAAGTGGTTTAATCTGTGTTGATAATCGTGTTATGACATTATTTGATATTTACTCACAACATTCAGGACATTTCTTGTCTTTTTTTCCGCAATTTCCATAAATAAATGAAAACACTGGTAGCAAGTAAAGAGTTTGTGCGTTGTATGAGATCAACTGAGCAAATAGCTAACTCCATAGCTTAATGAAGAGCATATTTAAGTAAAATCTAGGTATAAAGGTTGTATTGTGATGCATAAACGGGTTTGGAAAAACGATATTGTTGACTCAAAAGAAGAAGTACATTTAGATGACTGCGTTTTCCAATATAGCATTATACACATAAACTGAAAAACTTGTTTCCAGAACATGATGCACCTGAGTTTTTCTCCCCACCAAGCCCTGCCATATGATACGGATCGGAAGAGATCGTTATTCTTCTGACTAAGCTCGGTAAAAGTAAGAGAAAGGTCAAAAACATATGGTTCCGATATTTTTGAATTTCATGAGGGGAGCAAGCTGTGCGCCGGGGTCAACGCTCTGTTTGATGTAAAGGAGGGGTTGTCACCGCGCGGCGCGACGCTCACGTGGCATACTGAGAGGTCGCCTTGTGTGCGTATATTGAGAGCACTTCGGGAAGCGCCCGCGCAGGTGCCTACCTCCTCAACACTACCGTAAAGAACTCACAATCACGCCACGTACAATACAACTCTGAATTCCGCAACATTAAACGAATCTAAATTAAGGACAATGAACTTCCCAATTTCACGCTTAACGTTTGATTTAGATTGCTTAATTAAACCATTCTGGTGTAGTTACTTATTCTAAGTAATTATGACGAGCTGAGGCAACCGTCAAGAAAATGGAAGTTGCGTTTAAACTATGACAATTAATAATTTTACACGCCTGCGTTTGCGTATCACGTTGCATTGATGACGGCAATTTCCACAAAAATAATTAGCTTAGTAAACAGAACTTTGTTCAAACTAACGTATTGTAGGTACGATAACTTTCCAGACACTTTGTTATGTAATAAGTAAATATAAAATACCTGTTTACCAACAATGATTGTATGTTTTTTGATACCTAAGTATAAACAAAATGGTACTATCAAGTTTCAGATTTCCTGATTATGTAATAAATAAATAACAAACCCGAAGAAAATTATTTAATAATGTTGTAACAACGTATTCATATTTCTTGTTGTTTCTATTTTTACTTTGTTACGTAGGGGATTAATATTATATGAATCATGCCTTAGAGATTCACTGGTAATGTTTCAATATCGTATTTTACGAAGCCTATAGTGACTGGCTTATGATGATGATTTATAACGTTTGCCGATTTTACGATATGTATTGATGTCCTGTTAGATCAGAGAGACATTGCCAATAAAATAAACAGATATATGTATGTACGAGCAGGGCGATCTTGTTCGCGATATCAGCCGGTGTACGATTTCCTTACAATGATATTTAAATTTTATGGTACGTGCGCTTGTTAGTCACAACATAACCTATACTATCCCAAAGCTTTTCTATTACTTCATGTTTATGAACTATGATTTACATGTTTACCACTTCAGCGGGTACATTGAGGATTAGAGGCAGATGTTAACGGGATCTGTCGACTATACATATCTACAATTTACGGTGTATCATTCTTTATGTCTCTAACAGGAACTTATTCTTCAGGGAAAATCAGGACTTAAGTCCGATTTGAACTATCTTAGTAAAGTTGATAAACTTCCATAACTTAAACATATTTGATTTTGTATGTATTCGGAGGCGTTAAAACTATCCGCACATATGACTTTACTGAATATTTAATACCGATATTTCACAATAATGCGAAATGCCGGAATAGTCATGGAATCTTAATTGATCGGATCAGTTCGGTATGTAGATGTTATTGGTAAAGGTGGTCGTTGTCACAAGTGGCTCGGTGGCTAGGTGGCTCAGTGCTCGGTGGCTCGCTGCTCCAAGCCATTAGCCGCCGCGGTCGGCCGGCGGCCGCGCCTGTGCTTGTCTCATGCGAACGCCATAATCTTCGCTCCACTGCTCTTTATAATCGCTCAGTATTGTTTCCAACTCCATTATATTGTCAGATATACTCCTTCGATAAATTTAGCCGTCTTCGTTGAGCAATATTGTGTTTGATTGAGCGAAACATGATACCTATCAAGTTAATTTCCTTAAGACATGATTGTTCGACAACTTTTATTAGAATTTATCTCCGCCTCATAATATTATGTAAATAATAGCTACCTGCATAATCTGATTTGTATCCTGAACGATCGCATGATTGAGTGAAAACCTGCGGAGTGGCACTTTGTGCTAAGCGACGCTTTTCAAAATGATGGACTCGGTCGGTTTATCAGTGGAGACAGACGCGGCGCGGGCGCACAGATAGGTGAGGGTGACAGTAATTGACAGGTCGGCACAGGACACTTGACGCACGTGCGAGAGCGGACTGGGCCCCCGCACTAAGCAGGATGTCTTTAAATAGACTAAATGCCTTTGTGAAGGCATGCCCTCCGAAGGGTGGCGGCATCCGGCTCCGATCGCGCACACGATTCGCTTCTAAAGAGGAAACTTATAAATAACTTCTTCAATTATTCTGAACCATTCAACTATAAACATGAAATACTCGTTGCGTCTGAATCAATGCAGCGCGGCGCACCGGGAGTCGCTGGCGAGCCGCGCTACCGGAGTACCGGCCCCTTATCGCCCATCTTGCCGACACACTGTTTCACGGAATGCCTATTGTTTGATTAATAATATCTGAGAACAACTTGATATATTATTATTTGTCGCGGGTGATGTAACGAGGAGTTCGTAGATTGGCCGGTGTGTCCTCATTCTGTCCTAAACTTGTTATACATTGTTTATACTACTGCGTCGTAGTAAATTATCTTGACATCTTTTTTAAAGCTGTTGAGAATTCCATAAAGTATTAATTACATATATAGGCAGCACACAGATAAACTCCTGATACAAACACATCAAGCATTTACAGCATTTTTTTTTTATAATTGTAGGATCATTAGCAATGCGTTGTATAAATACTGAATGAATCAAATAACGATCGGTTTTGATAATTTTGTGAACATGTGAAGTCAAGTACAAGTCCAGAGTATGTAGGTCACACAACATAGTAGTCATTGTTCAGCGAGTACTTACTGCGAAAGACTTGTAAATATTCAAAGAAGAACGACGCAATAAAATCCGGATCTCAGCGAGGGGATTACGGTGAGTACGTTCAATGTACATGCACGTGTTCAAGTAAAGGGTCCCGCGGAACTCCCGCGTGTGTGTATGTATGGGAACCTACCTGCGAGTACGCACAAACAAGTGTTTCCGGTCATGGCGCGATATCCGGCGCACTTGCGCAACTTATCCTACGATTTATCGGCGGATCTTGTTTCAGTTAGAGTGTCATCGTCATGAATACCGCGAACAGATTATGAACGCACATTGAGATGGGACGGAAGTGTACCTGTAAGACGAATACATTACAAAAACCATGTCTGTATTCCTCGAAAGGAAGAGGTGTATGTACATTATCTAAAGTAGACCTACAAGTTTGTCTTCAGTTCTGTCTGCAACCAATGCAATACGCAGCGGGGCATTGCAGCAACCGGGAACAAATACATGCTGCTCCGAATCCGAACTTGCTACTAAGAAGCTACAAATGGACAAACATGTAATTTTTGTCCGTTTCATTGAGTACTTAAATTACCTATTAACAACAGTTTTATTATTAATTACCTTTTTGTCAACAATAGCCGACAATCGGAATTCGACTAAAACAAAATTAACAAACAAACAAAAAAGTTTAACTCCTTATAAAATTAGTTAGGATTTAGATGGTACATCGTTGAACTAATTGTATCTAATGTACCTGAAAATAAATACACGACCGGTTCCTTAACATACGTTTTAGTCGGGGTTTAGGGACCGCTTTTATCATAATATGAACAGGATCTGAATATAGTAGGGTGACCACATTTTGGTTGAGGTTGAAAATCTCAAGTATTTAATATGAGTGTAATAGTATCTAGAGCCAGGGCTTTTTGGAAATTACTTTTAATTTGTTTTGAACCAGTTTAATTATTAAGCAAAAGGTTAATTAGCAAATTATTACGCAAGATTGAAGTCAGCAAGTCAGGCTCTGTTTCATTTTTGTAGCGTTTAAGTAGTATCACAAAAATTATTTAGCGTAGCCGTATCGTTTGTCGTAGCGCGGGCATAGCGTCTACGCCTCCTTGGAGTATACGTAGCATTGTCGTAGCGCAAGTCTAGCGTTTCCGTAGCTGTTTTAATGTGAGTGTCTATCTTGGAGCTCCGTAGCGCTCGAAACGAAAGCGTGTCTGTAACGCAATCGTAGCCGGTGCTACATGCTACTTGTAGAATAGCGTTGTGTTTCTATAGCGGTCACTGCATCTACCTTGTAGTTCTGTAGTATCATTGAACCGGGTTGCGTAACGTTTCGGTAGCGAGGGTACGCTTAGCATAGCGTATCTTAACCAAGCGGCCGTAGCTGATGTGCCATGTTCTCGTAGTTGTCGTAACATATACGTTTTATACGCGTAGCGTATCATAGCAGACCTGCCGAAGTGGATGCGCAATATTCCGTAGCTTGAGCAAAGCAAAGCATCTAATTTTCGTAGTGCCTTCAAAACATGCATTTCGACTCTGTGGCGCGATTTTAGAAAATATATTTTGTTTCTATAGTGAGAGCCTGCGCGAAGCGTAGCGTACCGTAGCGCGACTATCGTTGCGGATACGCCGCGTTCCATAGATTAATATCAAAAGCACCGCTACGCTTTTTTCGGTAGCGTATGCTTCGTGTAGCGGTTACTATGTTGTGGTCTATACAGCTACGTTTTGTTCCTGTAGAATTGTATATAGAGCCTACGCAAAGTGTAGCGAATTGTAGCGGAAGCGCTGTGTTACGTCGCTTGGCAGCCGAATCGTAGATAGCGTTTAACTAAATTCAGATTCATTTATTGGTGTGATTTTTGGTGCATTTTACATGAGATCTTAATAATAAATAAATTATTACTGAAAAATCTACCTAAAGGTGTACACTCTCGTACGAAATCTTTATAAAAAAGAATAATATACTCTATTTAAATAAAATAATTATAACAAAACACGACACAACTTAAGACAACAAAATACTTAAAACAAAAAAAAACAATTGAGTAAGTATAAATACAATGTCAAACTTAAATAAATATCAATGTCAAATAACTTAACATTTATTTATTATAAATTTCATTTTACAAATGAGAAATTTTAAACGTATAATAAATAAATTCAATCGTATAATAGAATTTTTCTAATAAAACATTCCTTAGTTTCTTTTTAAATTTAATCATATTTAAGTCCTTCATTCCATTATGTAATTTATTAAATATTTTTGGAGCCATGCAAAATATGCTTTTATGCATCAAAGCGGTATTTGATGGCTAACATGAATTATGCGTTCGATAATTCATGTCTGTATTCTTGTGTAATCGTTTTATAGCGATGTTCAGATGCTTTTCTGAATAGATGCATGTTCTTTTTAACAAATAAAGCAGTTTCGAATATGTATAAACAAGGTAAAGTCATTATTTTCAACAATACAAAATAAGGTTTGCATCAGTTGGTATCAGTTATTTTTATACCGGTAATAGCTCTAATGCACCATTTTTTGCGATTTGAACACAATGTCTTTATTGCAGGAGTCACCCCAAAACATGACTCCGTAGCGTAGCAAAGAATCGACATAACCATAGTATGCAATGACTGCCGCTGCTTGATTGACCATTTTCTTTAGTTTATACATAGCAAAAGCAAACTTACTAGTTTTTTAATTCTACTAGAATGTTAATTCCTTAATTTTATTTTTTAGTTTGGTAATTTAATCGCTACTAGCGGTAACATTGCGTCTGCATATGCTTATGCAAATGTTAGCACTGTTTTGTTTACTACTTATGTGTCGCTCAGTTAATTGACATTGAAATCTTATACGAATTAGTATAACCGTCAGCTGTTGGAATGACAAGACGGCTTATAAAGACCACGACTGTTGGCGACCCTAGCAGAGCACCCTGACGTGACAAATCGAAGGCGCGGCCCGTGGCGTGGTTCAGCCCCAACTGCCCCGAGCCACAGCATAGACAAATACAGAAGGACTAACCAACACAACCAGTGAAAATACGCACACATATGGACACACGTCTACATATACACAAAGAACGTAATCTCCCGATATTCATTTTCTTTATTGATACCATTGTACGTTTATAGTTATATGTGTTAGTATGTTTGCTTGTCGGCCTTCTGTTTCCATGAGCTGTACCTCAGAGCTCACAGTCACAATACCAACGAGTCCTGCAGGTGACGGCCGCTCAATAGCGCTGATTACACCGCCATTCAACTGCGCCATACTACACAACCTGTTCCTATTAATAACTCATGTTATTATGTAGATATATAATCAAATATGTTAACTTAACTAAACCCATTCCATTTCAAATGATACCGGTTTATGGCAATTAATTTATCAAAATCTTTGTTATTTTTGTTGATTTGTAATAAATAAAATTAAATATGTACTGTACAAAGATTGCCAGATAGAGAAAGTATTATTGGGTTCTTCCATCCGGATTTCCTTTCTTTTTCATCGGGGATCATGGAAACATAACTGGCGAATGTGAGTGTGTAATGTGGCTTACCCTTCTTCCGTACAGACATTTGTGTCATTGTTATGTTAAAAAGTCCGACTAAATTAGAATTACTGCACAATAAAAACAACAACTACTATCTACAAATATGAGCATTGTCTGTTAAAAAAACCCGCCAGTTTTGTCGTTGTAGCAGTTTTTAGACAATCTTTGCATAGACCCAAATGTCACGGAAGTACTTAATAAGAACGTTAAACTGTCGGTAGTTTCTATCTACAAAAAGTATGTTTCCTTTATGTTATAAAACACATAATTTTTTTTATGCCACACTATATAATCTTAATAGTAATAATGCAAATATTGAAGTGCCATTTAAAGTA
The DNA here is from genome assembly GCA_905332915.2 of Hecatera dysodea. Taxonomy (NCBI): domain Eukaryota; kingdom Metazoa; phylum Arthropoda; class Insecta; order Lepidoptera; family Noctuidae; genus Hecatera; species Hecatera dysodea. The sequence goes on from HG995292.1 coordinate 11,261,577, forward strand.
TTCAATTACAATGTAGATTTATTGAATGCAATTGCCATATCCGCTTCCGCTGCAGTGCGCACGCGCCGCGCCGCGCTTCGCTCTCTGAGCGCTACTTCCGCTGCTCTCGACTGAACGATTCATTCCCTTTATGTACGAACGACTATAAATCAACTGAAGTACATATTTTTTTACTCCCGCACGTGTTCAGTGACTATCTATTATCACTAGACTAATTCGTTAAAATTACTAACACTACATATTTCGTTCTAAATTAACCATCAAATGAATCGGTATCGGAGCTGAGCTATTTAAACTTATATGAGACTGAAAGTGGAACCTTTAGTCCCATACTCGTATACACTAATAAAAAGTTACACCATAGCTGAATGGAAAATCCCAAAAAATCACGGTTCCTGTGGGATGGTCAATGGGAAAAAAGCCGCTGGTAAAGCTAGTCTATTATCAAGACCGATGTGGATTACATGAATATCTTGATAACTATTAGTAAAACAAAAGGACAGTACATGTTCAGTCCACTGTCATCGATCTATTCGAGCGAGTCAAGTTCCAGTCAAGTGGCGATGCGTAAGTGCGGCCGCGCAGCCGAGGCGCGACGCTGCGCCCGCGCGTCCTGAAGACCATCCCATTGTCTTTCATATCATTAAAACCATTATATTTGCTTGTTCAAGCGTGCTTTTATCGTTTGTTATTATAACTTTGATCAGTGGCTGACATCTTCATAATGATTTTCAATAATCATTGTTTTATGATTCACAAACAATAGCTGTAATCACAATGCTAATAATAACCTCGACTCTTTTATAATTTGCTTAGACAGAAAGCGATATCGGGGTTGCTCCGGGTACGTAGGACGTGAAAAGAAAGTGGGTTACATGAGACTTTCTATTGTTTCAGACGTTCACATTAATTGATTGTAATGTTTGCGCTGGTTTGCGCTGTCTATCAATACGGCTATCGAGTACTTATCACCAGGATTATACTTAAGCTCATTATAACGGGTACCTTACCTATGCTATGTGAGCATACCTATCGGAAATATATCGATACTTATAAGATCTTGTTACTATTTTTATACAATTAATGAAGTCATAAGACATTGTTGAACGACACAAGTTTGGCATACATTTATGTAATTGACTCTGCTTAATATTGCAACAAAATTCCTGAGTCAGGCGAAGTAAAGAGGTCAATGACAAAGTACAAAGGACAATTATTATGTAATAATAAACAACGGCTCAAGTTGTAACCCGAGTCCTTTGCTATACTCGATTGTTATTTCTATCGATCCTTTGATTAAGTATTTGGGGTGAACATAGTCCACGTTCAGGAACTCAAGGGATCGCAGATTCGCGGCCAGATAAAACTGGAGCGTATTGAAATGTCACTTGATTATTTAGAATAGCGACTGTTTCGTTTTGTTTGCCGAGGCTGAGAAAGTCTAGGTGAATTCAATTTCTGGAAACAGCCAGACGATGGGATTAGACTGCGACTAAAGTAGGTAGATATCTTAGGTAACTAATGCAATCGTTGTATGAACGTAGTTTAGTTGTTATTTCTCACGGTCGGGATACCTGTTATCTACCTACCGTGCTTCAATGAACTTAAATTCGTTTAAGCGTTTAACGTAAGTAACGTTTTCAATCTTAAAACGGTCATACACGACCATTATGATATTTACTACATATTAAGAAAAATCAGTAATATCTTTATGAAATTACCTCGTCATTTATTACGAGCCCAAAACATCGAGTCCTTCTCAAATCACGGATTTAAGTTCAAGACACGTCAAAGTGATTTACCTTTCTTTAGCACTTAAATTTCGAAGGCCATTAAACCGAACGAGATTTCAACGGAGACGATGGCCCGTAAAAGTTTCGCAAGAGTCGGTCGTAACCCATTTTGGTTATAACTCGCCGTGACGCGTTGAGCTTTTACACGGCCAACGAAGAAAATAGGGAGACGGCCATCGCCGAAAACAACAATGAGGTACTGTTACCATAATGACACTTTATGAGCACAAACATCGGGCCGCAGCCGAACACGACACGGTCGCGGCCGCGATGCACGAATGTGGTCCGCGCATTGTTTCCGCATTATACTCGAACCGCCAACGAGGACGACATTGATGCCTCGCGGACAAAGGCACCCATTGCAACAGCGCCGGCCGCCCCGCCGGAGCCGACCTCCATCGACATTCAGATCAATTCTCTGAAATGGATTTGATTGCTGAACTCATAATTTCCTGGCTTCTGTATATTCAAAAACTAAATTCGTCTATTTGATAAGAAACTGTGTGACAAGACGAAACCTTTACAGTACAAGCATGAGGACGTAGAAATTCTATGACATTCCTAGACAATATAATATATCAGACCTTCTTGATGCTTACAGTATGCGACTTTGATCACTTCATTTACGAATTAAAAATTCGATCATGAAGTACTAAGGAGATGACTAGATTAGGTAGTAAATACAGGTTACGTATGATTGAACACGTTTATGATTTACTGTTCACATTTTTTGTCTGGTCATTTGGTGACCGGACCGTTTAATCGCTACAAGTAATGTAAACCGCATCATGGTATGTATCATTACGCAAGTGCATTTTTTAACCGTTCAGCCCAGCTCACGTCTGCATCTTTATGTACGGGATGATGAAGTTGTAAATAAATACTTATGAAGCCACAAAATTGGATGATTTTACTCATTCCTATATACGTGTAAACGATAATAGCTTAAAATTGAGATATAAACTTTCTGATTTCGTGTAGCTTTCTACGTTAATGATATTGTGGTGAACGGTCATTGTGGGTCAGTGGAATATCCTGATGGTTGGGTTGGTGCTTGCGCCGCTAGCCGCTAGGTAAACGTCAGTATCGTAGGATATGGGACCACATAGTCAGTGCTCGGTGGGCGGTCGATAACATGACACGTATCAACATTAGCGTACACGAGGACCGCAGCGTTCACCGTCCAGCGCGTGCACGCAATGCTCTGCACAAAGTGACGCAGTGTCTTGCGTTGTGCGCTTGCGCACAAGATCGCCGGCCGTGTGGTCCTGCAGTTAACGCTGCGCTCAGCAGAGCCCCCAGAGCTTACTAATATTACGACATAATATGTCTACTAGATTGTTGCAGTCGCGGCAAGTATATGTACTGTAGATTTCTTACTACCTAAGCATAGGTAAACTATTTTTATGAATGTTAACAGTAAGATGCTACGACCAAAGAACGTTAAGCTATAATAGAAACATAAAGCTTTATGTTTCATAAAGTCAGATCGTAATATGAACGTATGGCATTTGTGGATTTTGTACCTACACATAGAACCAAACAAACAAAGAACATTTCTCCAAATTTAAATGCTCTATTTCTGGAAAGCTCTTCATAGTTAGGTAGACTTATCAATTCAACTTGTCGAAATGAAATGAAGCAAATTGTTTTAAATTATACAGACACATTTTTATTTGCAAATACATTTTCTGAGCTTTCTAAAGTCACTGCTAGCAAAACACTCCATCAACAGCTAATCGATCACAAGACAAAGGGCTTATAAGTTATCATATTATTAATTCCATAGAATCTCTTTTAAGCATCAGCTAAGTTAGCAAATAAAACAAACATAACGTTGAAATGTAAATAATTTAACGGTTTTGGTAGGTATGTATTATTTAGATGAATATGCATAAAATTAACAAGGGCAGAGGATACGGTATGTACATACGAGTACATCACAAGTGCTGCGCAAGCACGGCGCGCGCGTGGGCCAGGTGCGCGCAACAATCTCGGCAGTTGTCGCTGCGCACGCGCACCCCTGCCTCGGTGCGCTTTTAATAAATTTCAGTACCTATAAAAAAGGATCTATCAAAAGATTTCGACTAAATCAACCGGTGTTCGACTGGGTGCAACTATGCAGCGCGGATCGGTCTCCCTCCGCAAACAAAACACCGTTTGTTGGGCGCGCAAACAAGTTCTGATTAAATGAAAAGGTGTCCCGGAACGGGTGTGTCCTTTGCTTAAAGTAATTACATTTCATTTGATATCTGTGCCTAAATACATACAACTATGTCGTTTGAACGGCACTGTTAAATAACGGCACTGTTGGCTAAAATGTAAGCTACGTAAATATATCGAGCTACATGCAACTGTAGGAAGACTATGTGATATTGATCGGCAGCGTCGTTTGTAATGCCAAGAAATAATAATTCGCATAGAGCTAAAAACTTGAATGTTTGGAACACCAATTTAAATGAAATGTGAAAAGTCCACTTCTGGCATATTAACAAACCATTCTGACATAATAACAAAGTCGAATCCTACATCTGACATAGTAAAAAAGTCAAGGCCAAAGTTCGATTTTTTTTCTTTATTTTTGCTATTTTCAGCTAAACTAAAATTTTATCATAAAAATAGGTTAGATAAAAACTGTAGATCATGCATTTATAAAAAATGGATTCACACTTTTTTCCTAAGAATCACTATTTCTGAGTTATAGCGATACTTGTGGTCATTATCATATGCACGAGTACGCCGCATATACCAGCAGTACGTTCATGAAATGCATTATACTAGAGCTGATTTGCAACGATTTTGATCGTAAAATCCATATTCATATTGGGTATATATAATTTTTCTGCCTTACGATCAAAAACTGCAAATTATGAGAAATCTTCTCCTGTCTTAAAAGGCAATTGATACTTTTCGGATAATTCATTCAATAAATAGATACTACGAAAATCTGCAATAAGCAAGCATCGAAATGTATAGTGCCAAATACAATGTATAGTGCAACAAAGTATATTAGCTCTATTCGATTTTTTGTAACCTTGGATGTCTAACTTCTAACCTGACCAGACTAAGAATTATAATATATACTAGCTGTCCGCACAACTTCGTTTGTGTCACACATTTTTCATGACTGCTCCGCTCCTATTGGTCTTAGCGTATATATATAGCCTATAGCCATCCTCGATAAATGGGCTATCTAACACTGAAAGATTTTTTCAAATCGGACGAAATCGGAGGATCAAACTTATCATGTGTGTTTCCACTTCGAAATAGCATTTAGTCCTATTACGTTTGTTGTAAACTAATGTTATAAAGCTGAAGAGTTTGTTTGTTTGAACGCGCTAATCTCAGGAACTACTGGTCCGATTTGAACAATTATTTCAGTGTTATTTTGACCATTTATCAAGGAAGGCTATAGGGATATATATATCATCACGCTAAGACCAATAGGAGCGGAGCAGTCAGCTAGTTAGATATAAGAGTAAATGTAAACGATTGGCGGAGGTTTGGACGGATGTTTGTTAATCAGTCACGCCAGGACGGCTGATGTTCCTTTGGGATAATTTCCAACCTTCACGCGGTCGAATACTTAGGCTGTAAGAAACTATTTATGTGTATATGTTTTAAAGAAATAATTCTTCTTCATCTTTCACACTTGACAAAAAAAGCTTTTGTAATCATTTTTAAAACTGTGTCCTATTTCCAGTGGTTTAAAGACGATCAGGAAATTATGATTCTTTAATCTGACTACAATTTCTCAAGGGTAACTCTATCAGAAACGCGGAAATAGTGTTAACTAGTAAAACTCTTGCATCAGGTAATAATAGTGCCCCATTTGTTGCAGATAAAAAATAATGTAACCGTTATTCGTCATTTACGGTCCTGTTAATCCTGTACGAATGATCTACTTGTCGGAGCCTGCGCCGGCGCATGGATGCAGCTGTCCCCACGACCCCAGGTCTTTCTCCCCTTCATTCCGTAACACTATAAATACCTTTTCGGGCTAAGAAATGCAAAAAAAACCCAATAACGGTGAGATTTCCGAAAAAAATATCGAATGTGGGAAACGGGCGATTCCCGTTTCCCTAGATTGCAATGTTATTGTTCCTACACGTTGTAACGTTATGAATGGCATCACATGTGCGGAGCCACACAGCTATATGTCACGCCTGTGACGTAAGCGTGCATTTTTTTAAATGATATCGCAAATATTTGTAAATAATGTAATTGTCTTCATAATTAATGTAACATAATATTTATGTGTGTAGGTGCGACACAGTCAAGTAAACGTAGAAGCAACTGTTGTTTTTAATGTTTTTGTATCAATTTGAAGGTATACCTAAGTTAAAAATATTGAGAATACTGACAACATTTACTTTTCATAGATAGAAGATTAATTTCGAAATTTAGATTATTAGTAAGTATACTCAGACATTCGACGTAGACGATCTAAAGCGAATTAATCTAGTTTCGCTTTTCAAAAAAATCCTCACTGGAAATTTTTAAATAGATATTTAGGTGAACAGTTTCGTTTTTTAACTATGTACACATTGATCAGTTAAAGCTGTAAACTTCATCTTAAAAATAAAATATTTACTCATTTGAATAAACCCTAAATCTTTTTTAAAACTGTTGCGGCCAGCAAAGCAATACTATTTAGAAATGATATACGAGTAGAGTAGGTATGTAGTTTGGCATCTCTTTATCATGGTTGTATGTTGTATCTAAACTTGTTGATTAACTCACTAAAAACCAAAATGTGTGTTAACTTGCCAAATTGTCGCAATAAAAACATTTAATGTTATAATATTATTTTTATAAGCAATCTAAATATTTATTTATATTACTGTTATTTTATTTAGTTAATAATATAGTATAATACTAATAATTATCATCATCATTATCATCTTCCTAGCTGCCCTTATCCCATGTTATTTGGGGTCGTCGGCGCAGCATGTTATAAAATACGCCTATTAAAATTTATTTTTTAATTAAATGATAGAATACCTAACCGGAACTTTAATTCGCAGTGGCATTTATGTACCTCAGAAAATCTTAAATATCATTTCCGGCATGTAAGCAATGCATGGGACGTTGAGCATACGCGCAGACATTTAAAACCAATATATTTCTCCAATATTGAAAGCAATAAAACAGAGATCTGACAATAATTACCTACTTCTGACAAATTACCAAAATCAAAAAAGCTTTCCCCACAAAACAACCAAGTTTTCCAATAAATGTCGCGTCGAAATCGAAGCTTTAAATTAATTGACATTTATGTACTTCCAAAAACCATTACTCTCTTCGAGCGGTCGTTATACATAGGACGTGGCGCATATGCGTAGATATTTATAAATAGTGCGTCTGCGCATACAAGAAGGCCGCAAGTCGCGAGGGAATGCGCGAGGGGTGAAAGGTGGCCGGTGCGGAGCGGTGACGCACCGGCCGCGTAGCGTGTGCCCAAATCTCAGCTGTTGCCGCGACACACTGCACAGGCTGATGCTTTTGACGAGTTCATTATTTTTCCTCGAAGATATCAAAATAATTTATACATTTAGATGTATATGCTTACTTAACTATCTATATGTACATACATATTAGTAAACAGTTAGGTTGAGAAGTGTAAAAGTTAGTATAATATTAGTTGTATTTACTTGTCATGTTCTTTTTATCACTGTGAAAGCTAAGAATCATAAAAGTCGTGTGTACTTATTTATAAGTTCCTCTCCATACCTACTATATTTGGAAATAAAGTGTCCTTTTACAAGCTAGCATTTCAAAATGCCAAAAATTGTTCACAAATATTTTTAAAACCAAAGTTTAATGAACAGCCTGTATAAGACTCAATCCATCTGTATTAAAAGTGTTTATAAAAGCGTTGAATGGCCCTGTGCGCTTTATATAGAAAACTCTACAGCTATGCCATTATTTAAAATTAAACTACTCACCTACCTGCACGTAACACTCCGGGTACCGAAACTGCATAAGTCATACAGCATTTTTCAATTCAATTTTGGACCTTAGGACAGAAATTTTATTTTTACCAAAACACTCTGCTGCGTCCGATTTAAAATCATATAGGGGTGTTCATACGGTTTAACTTTGTTTCTTCCTCTATTACAACAATATAACCGAAATAAAGATTCCTCACTTCCAAAGTGACAAAGTTGCTACGAGCAGAGTGGTGCTTGAGACCTTTCGTAGTTTAGGAGCTAAACGATGAATGGGGGAGACCCTAGTCGAGTTGCTTATTTCCAGAAGGTGCTACGAAACGTTGAGTGGTAGGGGTTGGCATGGCGCTTTGACTGTTTGGTTGCTGGCCGGCGGTTCCATGCAGATGTGCGATTCGGGTACAGACATGTGATTCTGCACGCGCAGCCAGCTGCCGGCATAGCTGTGCACTGATTCAATACAATGCAGGGTCGGACTCAGCTCGTGGGTGCCTACGCTTTGTATAACATTGATGTGTAGGCAAGCTCAACAAACAATGATACAAATCCGTACAACAACAATGGTAGGTACGGTTCAGGTGAGCCATGGCTCGGTCGTTAGTTCAACCTGGTAATAATAACAGATATTGTCTAGATAGATAATAATAATCATTAAATTTTATGGCTTACCTATTTGTTGTCTTACTTTTGCATGTAATTTTTTTTTTCTGCTAATAGAGTGCTACCTACCTAGGTAAGATGGTCAATTATTACTTTGTGTGGGTTTTAAAAGCTCATTTTTTAAATGAAACTATAGAACAAAGCTCAAACAAAATGTATCGTCTGAACATTTGCCAAAGGCTAAAAATATATAAAAAATACGGAAGAAATGGATAGGTACTAAATAAGATTTACTTAGACTTATTATATACTCGTATACTTACCTAGTGATGAACGATGAACGAACGTGTACTGCAATCTAATTTAGTACATAAATGATATCAAATTCTGACCATGCCATCCGCGAACAATGCAATAAATCAAATATATCCTAAAAATAACACCTACTACTACATATTATATTAAATATTTAGGCGATTTAAAATCAACATCCATAATGAATTCCATTTATATGTAATGTATGCGAGGAATTAACCGCCAATTGTGTTGACATTGAGCGCTGTATGGCACCACCTGCCCCGGGCGCGGCGCCCCTGTCCATCGCTATTTCCGCCATAGTCCATAGCGCACGGGCCCCTGCGCCTGCGCCCCGCCGCTCGTGCCGCGACCGTTACGCACGCGCCCTGCCCCCGCGACTTCGCACCTGGCCGAGCCGACGAGCTGGGCGCAGCCGCCCCGACGCATATCGCACTTGTTAATAATGAAGATACGACGACACCAACGTATATATACATAAGAAAAGAGTACTATGTATATACCTTTATAATATACGATTCCGATTCAAGTTTTCACGGTAGTTTTTCTTTGACACACATTAACGACAGTTGGTCTATAATCAAATCAGTAAGTCAGCATATACCGCTCATTCCTGGTATGGGTTATTAGTTCAGTCAATAAGGTAAACAAGGTGATAAACTTTAGTTAAATAAACCAATTTTATTCTCTTAACGAGTTGACTAAGTACTTGTCCATTATCAATACGCCATTCACTTCGATAAAACAATATGTCTAATGTTGTTTACCATTAACCATCTTCCGGTGTTATGTTTACGTTTCCCAAGCGTAATCGAGATAACGTTTCATTCACAGGGACCCGAAATAATTAGTTAATGAGTGACGGTTTGTTTGTTATAGTGGTGTCATTATCACCTACTTACAGTGTCGAAAGCCTGCGATGAGTCGGTAATGAAGAGTTCTCGTTTTGCCATACCGAGTATTGTTGTTGACGATCGACCAAGGCGATTAGTCACAGTATTATTAAATACAATCGAGATGTTGATGTCAATTACACGTCGTCCCTTGACACGTACTTGTAGGTACGCTGAGTCACGAGGTGAATTTCACCTCGCGCCATGATCCTCGTCATCATGATATCATAAGTTCATGAGCGATTTGAACATTGAACTTGCACAGCAAGCAAAATGTACGGTGAAATCATATCGCAAAGATTAACTTCCTTGGTTATTCATAGAAATCTCACAATGAAACGACGCCGCGACGAGGTTATAGAAAACAAATTCGTATTACCTAGAGTAGAAAATAAATTAATTTTCTTTATGCATGTGGTATCCAGATATGAACGTACCTACTATTTATTTACACAATAGGAAGATGAGTATTTTTTTATATTCCTTGTCATAGATACTTAAAGGATTCCGTATAGGCATATGGTATACAAATACAATACATATACAAATTAATGAATGTACGCAGACTTGACTTGAAAAACAAATAACTTTAGGTGGCATGAGAATTCGAAATTCGAGTTAAAGAGGGGCTAACAAATTTACAAAAATAGAACAAAAGAAATTGTAACGTACTCGTAGGATGATAGGCGGCGGCGCTCGTGTAAAAATCAGCGTCACGGTCAAGGTTCATGTGCAATGATTTTTAATCATGATGCCATAACTTACCGACTTCTGTTCTGAAATAATCTAAGATAAGTGGTGTATATGAATGGTGGGTCACATACATTAGTGCATAATAGCCAGCCTGAAAGCGATGCACATAGCACTTTACCATTGTATCAGTGAACTTGTTCTGTGAGAAACCCAAATTGCCCGACGAACAGTCTGACCTGTGGGAATTAACACTGGCGGCATAAAAAATATAACAAAGAGTCTATGGACGTTATATTTCCGCGTTGGGAAGGGGTTGTAAAAATATCTTGTTTGGTTTGATACACACAAGGAACTGTTTTTGTTAACGATCTGCAGTATAAACGGGTTCTCAGCCTTCCGGTTCCCGTTTATTACTATTATTGAATTAGTAATTCGTTAGGATCGTGTGATTTTTTGAGTGGACATTCCAACATGATTCTGTGACATGTACCGGGAGGAGATTTTATCTGAATCCTGTATTGTTGAGTTAAAGTTCAATCATCTATGTCAACACTTTCACACGGACTTATTATTACGATAACTGACCATTGATATATTCATACATAATTTGGCCTGTTCAAACTTAACTGCCATATTCAAACACGTTTATATATATTTATATATATTTTATTATTTATGTACACACATACAATAAAGTAAGAGACAACATTACAATTTTTGTACAAAGGAACTGCTTATATTTCAAACGAAATTACGTTATGAACATTTCCAACTAAGATCTGCTCTGCCTACTTAATGAAAGTACCTAAACAGTCAATTCAATTAAAACAACTGCATTGAATGAACACGTTTGAACAAGAATGTACCTGCTCCACAAGACGTTCTAAAATCCTGATCCAGCATTAGTACTACAATAACACGTAGCTATTTAAAATAAATAAGAATCGTTTACTTCGTTCTTAGTTCCGATCAAGGCAAGTGCCGGTGAGATATGCAAATGAAATGAATTCCGCATAACTTGTACAGCTATGATAAGAGTAATTCTTATGTAATCGTTGGATGAGGCGCAAACACGTAACAGGAAGACGAATTGCAACAGGAAGGAGGACAAGGTCAAATAAGACGATACCTCGCCCGTGTCGAGCAATTAATAATAACTTGTTGTGTGTCATCGTGGGCTCATATAACATACCTTTTTCGCTAACTAGGTCGATACCTAATCGCTCCTATATGATTTTGATTACTGTAGCCTTTCGATCAAGTTTCATTTATCTGCGATCCCTGGTAGGTACGTGGCCGTGACTCGTGACGTATAGATGTGCGTTCTTTGTTTAATGACATCTTAGCCGTGTTAAGTAGATAAAACTTGAGTCATGTGGTTTACTGCTTCGTTTGCACGTTCCGTTGTTTTTCCCTAAAAATCAGGACCAACTTACTGATTCGCACATACTTATTTGGATATATTACTTACCTTATCAATTATTAGTAGGTAGGTACTATTTATCATTCATGCCCATAAGTATACTAGCAATTGGGCATTTTAATTGTCTTTCCTCACTTGTGAATTCTGCAAATGTATTAGAAGTGCTTAAAAAATATTTTGCCTTACTAAAGCTCCAATTATAATGTGTGTTGTGCTTTTATGGATGGAAAGTTTATGTGTGCCAGATATTGCTGGTAGAGTGTAAGTTTTAAGATATTCCAAATAAACTACTTTCGTAACTCGTAGGCGATGGTACCATTATTTCGACTACCTATTTTATTATATTTATTTAAGTACATACTACGTATGTACCTACGTACGGTACCTAGATGACATTTTTCAAAAATGATAGCAAGAAAATATTATAATAAAGGTAACTGTAATGTGACTGACTTCAAAAAAGGAGGAAGTTCTCAGTTTCAAATTCGGTTGTATTTTATTTACTGTTAGGTATTGTTTGTCACACAATAACAAGCTAGAACTTGATTGTCGAAAACATTATTTCCTCTTTATAGCTAAATCTTATAACTACATAAAGCTTCTGGGTACAGACTTCGTACAAGAAACGTCCAGCTGTTGCTGATGTCGTCAAGTTAAATTTACAATAGATGGAACAGAACAAAGGTATCGGAGGCATTTCAAAAAACGGCGTTGGTTCAGTTCAAAGGTGCTTAACCCCAAGTTTTGTGCAAAAAATCGTTTCATTTGCAGCGAGAGCATTCGCACCGGTGCGATGGAGAAGCTGGGCATATCGCACTGAGGCAGCGATTCCGCCGCGCCGGGTGCGGAGGCGCAGGTGCCGGCCGCCCCGCGCCGCGCCGCGCCGCCATTGGCCGCGGCCCCGCGCCCGCAGCCTATTGGGCACGGCGCACGTGCGAGGCCTACCCGCCGCCACCTGGCCGCGCCGTCGACGGGGAGCGCTTTATAAGCGATGAACCTTCCCTCACCGCACCACTCGAGCTCAGGACGCCGACGAGTGCACGTACACGTCTGTCGCGTCCCGAACACGACCCTGTAAACGCGATATCGACGATAGCTTGTGATGTTTGGATTGATACGATTATAAGTGAACTTGTGATACGTTTTACGAACAATTTTTAAGACTTTTATAAAGTGTTAGTGAATATTGTGCAAGATGCTCGTGGAGGACTCTCAGACCAGTCGCGCTCTCATGACGAAGAAGTACGCGCATTGTCCGCTGAAGAAGCGGCCGGTGCTGGTGCGGGAGGAGCGGCCGGCGACGCCGCCCACCACGCCGCCTCACCCCGCCCATCTCGCCACAAGACTTTACTACGATTATCATTGTAAGTATCGTGTTATGTGATAATTACTTAGCAATTGCCGTCAAACTGAAACAGTCAACAAATATTTAAAACTTGGTGTACCTGCCTACTCAGAAGGAATAGGAAGTTACGTAGAAATCGACCCAGGATTAACTCTGTAATTTATAACTCTAATATGTTTTATTTCTATTTATAGAAAATCTTATAAAATCTTTCAGTCTTTCAAGTCACTTAAAATAAAATCACGTCATCCCAATAACAAAAACTTTAAGTGTATTTTAATTAGCATCACTAATTCTTTTCTTTTTTTTTTGTCTACAGGTGACACTGAAAACGATGAACCCCAAAATCTAAGTACAAAACCTGAAGACCTTTCTAAAACTGGCAACTACCCAAGCAAAGCCTCATCACCCGTATCTACAACAGCGGTGAAGGTGGAGCCTCGCGAGTGGCCGCAGCAGCAGTTGGAGTACCTGGCGGCATGCCGCTCGCGCCTGGAGCCCGCGCCCGAGCTGGCTCGCCCCACGCCGCAGTACGCCTACCTGCCCTCGCTGTACGCGCCCTACCCCCTGGAGGAGTTGTACCCAGCCGCGCCGGCCCTGTCACCGCCCGCCCACCCGCAACTCTACGCCCATCACTACTCGCCCGCTTCACCACCGTCATCAGTGTCACCGCCACCTTGCCCAGAAGACTTGCGCTCACCCGGATCAGTTTCCTCAGACTCCGGAATATCCGTGTCAGCACCACGACGCCCTCGCTACCAGTGCCCGGATTGTGCGAAGTCCTACTCGACTTACTCCGGTCTGTCGAAACACCAGCAATACCACTGCGCCGCGGCTGAGGGAAGCCTGGCAAGGAAATCATTCAGCTGCAAATACTGCGCTAAGGTGTACACATCTCTCGGAGCGCTTAAGATGCACATCCGAACCCACACGCTGCCTTGCAAATGTCATCTTTGCGGCAAGGCATTCTCCAGGCCGTGGCTGCTGCAGGGCCACATCCGCACGCACACGGGGGAGAAGCCGTTCTCTTGCCACCACTGTCGCCGCGCTTTCGCCGACAGGTCAAACTTGCGCGCTCACCTCCAAACCCATTCCGACGTTAAGAAGTATTCTTGTTCTGGATGCGGCAAGACGTTCTCGCGAATGTCCCTGCTCAGCAAGCACCTGGAGGGTGGCTGCGGAGTCCCCGGGGCTTCCCCTTACGAGTACCGACCGGAGGCGATGTCCTCGCCCCACTCGCACCAGCCCCTCCAACCATCCGCTCCTGTCCACGCCTATTAAAAAGACTGAGCCCTGTAGGATCATCGATCTCTTATTAGCTATATCATCCACTAAATGTTAGCGTTAGCTGAACGACGCTCTAGTAGTCTAAGTATTTAAAATTAAATTATTTTTGTAAATGGTTTAAATCTCAACTGTGTGTAAATTTACCTATATTTTACGTTTCATGTATAGGGGACCAATGTAAATTTAGACTTTTTGGCGTAAGTTAGAATAAGTTAGTATAAGGTTATATTCAGTCGCGTCACCGTGGCTACGCTAGTCATATGGCATTTGCCGAGTGTCATACACTTATTAAAATTATATTCGTATCCTAAGCCATGTACAAAGTGCCTTAAGTATAAATGATTAATATATTCTGAGAAAAGTATAACATTATGCTATTATTTTAATGTACTGTATTAAAATAATACTTATCAATGAGGCTATGTTTAAGCCGATGGTCTAATCGCGTCCTTTCTGTTACCTCCGCAGGCAGGAAATAAATATGTCGTAAACTTACCTAGCTGTATTCTTTTCTACATCCCTAATTTACTAGCGTTTCACAAATCATATGGTTTCGTAGCATTGGCCATATTATGTTCTACGAAATAGTGGTTAGTTCGCATAATACCCAAAGCGGGATGCGCGTGATCATGATGCGTGATCTCCATTTTGGGAAATAAATGGTTCTGTTGTGTAGAAATTGCTACAACAACAACATGAAAATTTCACTTATCTTACGTAATTCCCTAACAATAAAAAAGCAAAAACATTTGGGAAAAAATTCACAATGTGAGTCCCGAATCTTTCGCTTCCACCCGCTTCGTAGCGGACTCCGACGAAGAAAAATACAACAAAGATGGCTTATCAGATCTAGAGAACTAGAAAAATAACAAAGGCTCTGCCGTGACTGGAACACAGGCTGACAAAATAATAACATTAAGCAAGATGTCATAGTTGTGGATGAGCAAAGAAAAGACTATTAAAACATTAGTACTTAATACTACTTAAGTGCTTAAAGTTATCTTCGTTCCTTTTGAATCTTAGATCATTCTGTAGAGAGAAAACACAAAAGTTATCTAAACTGAGATCCAAGCTTACAATCACCATGTATCAAAATGGAAAACAATCTAATTGAACCGGAACTCGAACCTTCTATCATTTACTGTAGGTACCGCTAAATAAACAATGTAGCATCAGAATCTAAACTATAAACCATAAGCTATGTTTTAATAGGTAACAAACAAAGTTCGCGTCGCGTCTACTTTAGACGCAATTTGTGGTTCAGTAAGTGGTTATTTAGCGGCAGCGAGTTTATCGAGACAATAGCGCAAGCACCGGGGCACCGGTCTGATGTGGGTCGCCTGGCGGGCATTAGGCGGCGGGCGCCAGCCGGCGACGGTCACCCGGCCACGAGGTCACCACAGCCCGCCGCCACCTCCCCTATACCTAATTACTGGAAATAACTACTAAAAGTCCACCAATATCACTCAACACTTGGCTACTAAACTTTCCTCAGGTTTGGCATCATCTAAACTTTAAGTCTGAAGGAGGAAAAAAAAAGAAAAGGCTGCTATCCTTATCTTGGATACTTTTCTTATACGATGTTGCTATGAATTTCGACTGGAATTGTTAGCACTACCTGTGTACACAGGCAATCCTTAGCAAATCGGGTTTCTCTAACAAACTCGCATATAAATATTTAAAGCTATCCTTGAGATATTAAGGCTACCGTTATAATCACTTTTCTGCGCGTGCGCGGTAAGAAGAAAAGACTAAGTATGCAGGTACTTTACGGTTCACAATAATGAGGCTACGAGCTATGAGGCTATGAGGCACCTACTGTCTCGTAACCCGTATCTCGCATGTTTTTCTTAATACCAACGACACTATGGGTATTTCAAGCAAGTGTAAAATCTTAACTATTCCTTATATTTAGAGTCTTGTAATCGATGGTGTAGGTGTCATTCTGATAAGACCCAGTAAAAGCCCTGAAAACATCAGAAGGGTATAGACCAAATGGCGTCATCAGGTAGTTCTTAAAACGTTTTAGCCCGGTGCTCTTAGTCTGGTATCGAAAGTTCTGAATGCTCAGAGCCGTACTTATCTACTTGTGTTTGCAGAAACAGCTTAGGGAAATTGAAAAATCCCTAGGAGCCGTAAAGGTGTCATAGCAATTTATTGTGTAGTAAGCTCTTCTCATTCCAATTCTAAACGGGCGCTCCAATAGCTTTGAAATGATTTATCTCCGAATTAAACATAATAATTCAAATCATCAAGCTCAACTGATAGTTTCCCAACATTTACGCAAACCACTGACTCATTCAATGAATAAACATTTAAAATGTAATTGACATCATAATCCAATAAGTTTATCAGAACATAAAGCAGATCATGAGGGTTACTGGTACGAAAGTTGTCCAATAAGATATTAATCTCTCCGTTAAACCTTTGACCCTGTCAGGCAAGTGCACGTTTCTTAGACATAAGATATGTACTTATTATTGGCACTTTTCTATAGGTTTGTTTGGAATTAAGATATTATCGAAGCAAATTACGAAACTATATTGAAACAATTAAGCATCGATACACTCAAATCGTGGCGACATCTGTTGACGAGTAGTGACCATTTTTTAATAGGAAAATTCACTGAACGTAACTAAATCGTCTTTCATGTCAGTGGCTGAAATAATATTTTATTTTGAGGAAACATAAAATAGCTCATTGTGAGACTCACAATGAAGAAAAGTGCTGTTTTGAGAATTTCATCATAATAGTCCTTCGTTATGATACGATACTACTTTCTCAACGCTATCTTCTTGGAGCCTAGTTAAATTACGTTAATGATAGCGCGAGGACACACACGGCTGTAATAATAGGAGAAAATACACGTTATCTTATAGTCGTGCCAATTAGTGGTCAGTGAAGACGTGTTGTTGAGAGCGCGAATGCGTGTGCGAGTCGCAGTGATTGGTCACCGACGAGTCGGCCACCGCCGTGCACACGGAGCGCGGCGCGTGCGCTGCGTCCCCGCACTCCGGCCAATCCAATGCATTCTCATTAATTAATTCTGTTCCTATTTGCATCGTGATTATCTAATCCGATATCGATCGCTGATACGCGGTCCCAATTAGAGTTCACACCTAATAGTCTAATAGAACTTTGAACTTTTCTATTAGTTATAACTTATAAGTGATCGCCTTAAAGATAACGCAAACGGGTTTCAACACTAATTTGGCCTTGTTCGAAAAGAGCTTTGGTATTGTTATGTTTAATTATTTATATCTTTTAAACTAGAAACATTATTAATGTAGTGCAGAGATTCTAGATAGATAATAACGTGAACGTGTGTACGTTCTTGTTCGTGAAATAAACCAATTTGCAGAGTTGCGCAAGGCGTCTCGGCGCGACGTTACCGATCGGTGCTATGTTATGTGTAGCTGAAGAGGCTACGTCGCGTCGTACGTAAGTATCTAGATCCATCTAGATTTAGGGCTGGCGGCGGCAATGGACCAAGTCAAGCTGCAGCGATAAGCATGATTTGTAACGTCGCGCGTCGGCGCGTGCGCACAAATAAATGTGATTTCAATGCGCACCTCTCAATAAATTATCTAACCCACTCTTGATATGACATTGTAACGATTTATAATCTCCTCACACACTCGATACATTTTGATGTTGAAGATTTCCGCCTGCAAGCCTTTGTCTGGAACATGCAGGGACGTCAACGTGACGTTGTTTACTGTCACGTCGAGCTTTCTACACAGAACGGGAATACCCACAGGAGAACATTTTGAGTCACATTTAGCATTTTATTAGATCATACAATAATTTGAGTGTTGATTGCTTTTATTAATAGTTGTGTGTAATATGACTCGACGTGTCTATACGGCGCATTGCAATTACACAATAATAAAATCGTAGCACGATTTATCAATACTGTGAACATGGCCAATAAAGTTAGTAACAACTACATGCACTAATCACATTAATGCGGCTCGTGATAGGTAGGTACAGCTTTATAGCAGTTATTTGATTAGTTTGATAATACCTACTATTAAAATGATATGAATGAAATTAAGTTGTGCTTATGTGCTATTAGGAATTTTATAGAAATACAATAAACAAGTTTTTAAAATAGCGAGAGGTTTATTACTAGAACTAATAAGTTACCTGTATATAACCTACGTAAACGTGTTTTGTCTTTGATATTAAGATATCAAAGACAACACGTTAATAGTTAGCGATTAAGTAGCAGGTCAGCTGGCAGAACTTCCAGGGTCCAGAAGCATGGCCCTGAGCTAAAATATACATTTCAAAATAATGCTAACAATAGGTAAAATATTCAGCTACCATCAGACATGACCGGCTAAACCCAAAATAAAATTATTTGAATCTCATAAATATGACACATTTCAAACTTAGAAATCGCAAATATCCAATTTGTAGCCTACTGCAAATTGGATAGTTGTAATTTCTCAAAAATACTATTTATATGTAGTTTCGTCACTTCAGCATGAAATGTTACAACCCGCAGTCAATATGACAGCCGTGTCACAAAGTCACAAGCACATTGCTGTTCCAATAACAATAATTTATAGTTCTGTTAATTGAGTTTGATATCCTTTGCTCCGAGTTTCACAATAACTAATAATATTATTGATCAGTTTCAGAGTGAGTACCCATAAAGTCTTATTATCGTGGTTAAATTGCTTTGTAATACCACTGGACCATGTCACTTGTTGCACCGTTTTGTCACGTAACTAAAGGAGTTTTATTTCCGTGTACGGCATTGAAAATGAAAATATACAAATAAGGAATCGTTCTTAAGTGTCGTTTAAAAATACCATGTCATGAATACATTAGTAGCGGCCGACTACAATCAAACTACAAACACGCTCGAGTACGTCATCTCGTACGTTTTATGATTATGTGGGAGACAGATAGTGTCGTTAGCGTGCTGATCGTGGTGCGAGCCACGTGTGTCGCCGGTGTCCGCAGTGTCGTAGTGTCGAGTGTCCGGAGAGCTAGTGTCGCGGCGGAGGTGTGAAGGCGACGCGATAAATCCCGCGATCCTGTGCCAATAAGCACGACACAGCGCCTGTGAGCTATGGGTAGCGGCGCGCGTGGGCGGCGACGTCGCGCTTCAACGACTCTGAAAAGATTATTCACCGGTAGCGATGCTTTGTGGATCCACGTAAATGGATTCTGATGCTTTATTTCCTTAAGCTTGGTAGCTGTGATTGCGCAATCTTAGTTTTGTATCAACTCGATAGCCAGAAGTGAAATAAAAGCAAATATTTATAGCTTAGATGTCTATATCGCATTGTTTTTGATACAATACTTACCAGATATTCTAATTTATCGTCCAGGAATTCGATGTGGATTTGATAGCAGAAGACAGATGCAAAGTGCACTAGTCGCTCAGGAACTTATCCTGTGCTAAGCACTAAGATTTACCTGAGCATCAGCTTGTTGTAATTTGTAGGTACCCTACCAGCTCATTAATGTGTGTGTAAAAATTTCTAAAAAATCACTTTATTTTTTACATATCGAAAACGGTATAAGTTTTGCTCAATGTAAATTTTAAACAGAAACTTCATTGAATTCGATCAAGTTTGAACATTTCGTCCATAAAAGTAACATACCGGACGATTAGTGGACTGCCGCTAACAAAAGACATCAACGGGCACGCGTTTGCATTTTAACATGGAAATGTCTCAAAGGTAAACAAACGGTTTTCAACATAATAGTATATAATTTATCACAATGATGTAAAGTCGGAAGTAGGTATAATCTGCTATTCGTAACTTTCATTGACATATTTTATTTGATAGCAATAAATAAACAAAGATTATGGAAGTGTGTAGGCAGGATGAGTCACGCGCCGAGCATCAAGCCTGCCAATAAAAACATACTCAAGCACAGTGCTGGCAGTCAGGCAGGCATTAGCATCCAATGTTAATTACGAAGCGTCCGCGACCTGACTCGTCTCTCACTGTACTTATGCGAACCAGATAATAAAATATGCAACCAACATTTTTCCGCCATTATTGGTGTTTTATTAAAAACAATTGCCGTCGAAAAATAATAAACAAAATAGGGAATAAACTTTTCGTATTTTTGTTTAGAAGTCGGTTGTTTTTTGTAGTAAAAAAGTTTTTTCTTTGTTATTCACTTTTTAGTGGTGACGCTGTGATGGGTACGTATAGGTACCTACGTACCCATCACAGCGTGTGTTATAAACAGGTGTAAACAATAAACAGACACGCTATTCCAGCAATCCCGGAAGATTAAGAAGATTTGCTATCATTAATTGAAGAGGTCCGTTTCCTATCTCGGTTTTTCATCAGATCTTCACCAAACTAGAAAGGGACCAACTCGAAATACTAAGATGCTCTTCCAAACCATCATATACATTTGTTTTTTTACATCGACAATAAGAGAATGAGAACATCATCAACGTAGTCGAAACCATACATTATTAGGGATAACTCAAATACTAGAAGTCAGATCTCATCCAAATTTAAATGGGACTACATAACAAGCGCCAGCTTTCGAATATAAAAAGAATCATCAAAATCGGTTCACGCAGTATAATTTATGAGATAACTCAAAAAAAAAAAATTGTTAAAAAATTACTCGTATATTTTATATGCGAGAAGTTATTAACTATGTATAATTTTGCCGAGTGAAATCCCTCAACTAGATAAACAGCTCATCAGTTTTTTTTTTCTTCATATATTTGAACTTTATGAAATTCAATTTTCCCGCCCCACACGGAATGCTTTTGTAATTTATGGTCACAAAGATGCAAATCAAACGAACATAAATCCGTTATCTACATTTTCTGAGTGACGTGACATTTATGTGAAACTGTGATATGAATTTAATATGATTATTACAAAGCGCTCGGGGCATGAGTTATTTTTTACATTTCACATTGAGACAGTTACTCGGATCAAATCGAAGCGGTCTTTTGTTCTCGGTCGGTTTCCTTGTTCGCTAGGGGGCGCGGGCGTTAATACAATAATCTGGTGTCTGCATAAAAATTAACCGGTGTATAACGGTACCGCGCGTAGGAGGCGCCCGCACTCGCGCCGCCGCCCGGCCTCACCTCCGACCTACCAGCGCCGCAGCCCGGCCACGATACATCAGGTTCAAGTATTAGTAATTATGGTATTCTGGTATTACGTATTTTAGAAGCTTACTACATACGTGAACTCTCGCATCGCCTTCTTAACATGTCGATGAAAAATAACTTGTAAAATGTTAAATTAGTTTAGAGAGATAAATGTTTCGATGTTATACTATGGCGCTATACTTACTTAAATAAAGTAAAAAACACTTTCTGTTTCCCTCAGACACGCTGGCACTTCTACCGAGTTTATAGCTAGCAGTATGTTTATATATATGTACATACATATACAATTACAGACGGCGGGAGATTGTAAAAAATAACGTTAGATTGTGTACATTTTTTTCTGAAAAAATTAAAAACACTTTTTACGAAACAATACAACCGGAACTATACAAAAAAAAAAAACAAAAAGTACAAAATAACTTTAATTTCGGAACTCGGTGTTATTGCTCGCTTTTCGTTTTTTGAACAGCGACTTCCGAAATTAAAGTTATTTTGTACTTTTGGTTTTTTGTGTAGAAGTTGGTTGTATTTTTTTTGAGTTTTTTATTTTTACTTTTTTGTGGTACATCCCCCCCCTCTCCCCCACCTAATCGTACCGATCACATTGGTGTAAACAATAAACAAACATGCGATTTCAGCAATCCCGAACGATTTGCTATCATTTATTGAAGAGTTCCGTTTCCTATCATCTAAGGATATCATCAAGAGGGAATGAGAACATCGTTAATGTAGTCAAAACCGCGCATTATTAGAGATAACTCAAATATTGGTCGTCATCGAGATCATTTGACAATCACCAGCTTTCGAATATAAAAAGAATCATCAAAATCGGTACACCCAGTACAAAGTTATGAGGTAACACACAAAAAAATACAGTCGAATTGAGAACCTCCTCTTTTTTTTTGGAAGTCGGTTGAAAACATGAATATATTGAAAACTATTTTTACTAGAAAATATAATCTAATAGGTAAAGGTTTATTACAATCTTAAGCTAGGCATATACGATATATGTACATCGATGCATTGAAAACATCGATGTTTACAATGCGATACATCGAATCGATCCGATGTTTTGAAATGCTTTTGATATACTCGATGTATCGATGTTTTTTTCAATTTTTATTAGAAAAACATCCAATCGATTATAACCAATTAATTTCATAAAAAGTGATATTTGACCACTGAAATTTTACCTAAATTCTTTTTCCTGTTTGTTTATAAAGTTAAAAAAGTTAGTATTCAATAATAGACTGAAAATATAATGCCGTCGCGGCCAATGTACGTGTGTACTAAAAAAAATATGTTGGCACAGACTTACCAAAATTATTGCGGATGTTTTTTTGTTCTTACGTAAATTACAATAATAAAAAAGATAAGATTTTTCTCATGGCATTTGCTATTTTTAAATCAATATTTGAATTACTGATGGTTTGCATGAAAAGTTGTGTTAAAGTAGTATATCTGGTATGTGTCCTGTAAATTCTATTTCTTAGTATTTGTTGTTATAGCAGCAACAGAAATAAATAAACTGTGATAATTTCAACTGTCTAAATATCACGGTTCATGAGAGTTCCGTTTTTACCCTTTGGGTACGAAACCCTAAAAAAGTACTCGATGCTTACAAAATATCGATCTTTTCTCCCGATACATCGAAAGACATCGATGTACAGTTCCGATTTATCGAAACCAAAAAAACATCGATGTTTTTTCAAAGAGCCTTTAAGCAGGCAAAAACCCTTTAAGCAGTTTGCAATTTTCCGGTGACCTAACACCATAACTTGAGAACGACTTGAATAATTTTTTTTATTTTTTTGTTGTATTCGTAACTGTGAGGGCGAGGTTTGTATGAAAGAAAATAAAAGTAAAAATCATTTTACAAAAAATTACCACCGACTTCTAAACAAATAAGTGTAAAATAACTTTAATTTCGGAAAATGGTGTTTTTGGTTGTTACTTCGTTTCTTGGTTTATTTTAGGGGTGATGACAACTGCACGAACCCATTACAGCGTACAGGTGTGTACTAAACTGGAGTAAACAATAAACAGACATGAAATTTCAGCAATCTCGGAAGATTTGCTAACATTGAAGTAGAGTTCCGTTTCCTATCTCCGAAATTCTTCATCGGATTTTCACCAAACTAAAAAGGGACCACCTCGAAATACTACAATGCTCTTCTCAACCATCGTATACAGTTTTTTTTTTCATTTCACATCGACAAGTGAAAACGAGAACATCTTCAATGTAGTCGAAAACGCGCATTATTAGAGATAACTCAAAAACTGGTCGTCAGATCTCACTCAAATTTAAATTAGATTATTTGACAAACACCAGATTTCGAATATAAAAAGAATCTACAAAATAGGTACACCCAGTAAAAATTTAGGAAATATCACACAAAAAAAACAAACCGTCGACTTGAGTACCTCCACATTTTTTGGAAATCGGTGAAAAATAAACTATGTTAGGTTGGTAAGGTGAAATTTTAACCCAAAATTTGATGCCTTGAAAAAAATGAAAGATTGAATGCCTTGTTGGATTAAATCCACCTATGTACCATTATTGTACACAGTTCTAAATAAAATATAAGTACATCTAGGACGAGGCGTAGCACTCATTTTCAGAGCCAACACATTGATTACTATTAATGATTTTTGGTGACTATCTATATTTTCTTAATGTTAGTTGCACAAGTGCTCAAACAATTAAGTATGTAGAAAGTCCTGACATGAGTTGACGTCAAATTGATATCCCAAGAATATTAATAATTAATGAAAAGGATCATCAATATCAACCAAAGGAACAAGAACATTTATTATACGAAAGTTAAACATTAATGGTAAATTCTCTTTTACTTTCTTTTTTTACGTTGTGTATCTGGACTGGTGGAACATTAAAAACTTAATCATATCAATTAAATCGGCACCGCTCACTATAAGATGAGATCGTTACACGTGCGCGTTTATAAGGAGAAATCAGCACGGAGATATAGTCTCATCATTAAGAGCCATTCGTTAAAACCTACAGACGGTAAAATCTGTAACAAGCAACGTAATAAATGCAATAACAATGAATAAAATGGCAATAATAGCAGGTGAAATCGCGACAGGTCCGGGTCTCGGGTCGTCGTCCGTAATTATAAATAAAATACGGCACCCGCGCACTCCGCCGCCCCCGCGCCGCCTGTGTTGCGACCGCTGCCGCCGCATCGCGCCGCATCACGCCTCACCGCACTGCGTTGCGTCGCGTCGCACCGCACTCCTCCCGACACCTAACCTGTATCACTTTACTCACTGCTTTCAGAGCACAATAGTGCATTATTGTCCCTATATGGACTTTTATACTCAGTCGTTCCAAATTCTGTTACGAATACAAGCTCACCCACTAATGCAAGGATACGGGCGTTATTTGGACCTTTTGTTGTTTAATAAAAGTCACTTGCTCATGCCGTTTTAAGGCAACTTGTTAGCGAAGAAACAATTTACTACTGTCGAAAAAGTAAGTTAAGTAAACCCAAAGCCTAATTTTATACCGCGATGTAGATGGATCTATTAGATGCAAACCTGCCGGAGCGGTAGCTGCTTGTTTCTGTTTAGACTTTGTTGTTTTACTGATGCAATCGCTTTCCCAAAACGATGTGAAGGTTTATGTAAATCTGGATTCAAAAGTTCCATATCATGCGGTCGTTTTTTTGACAGGAAGTCGTATAATTTAAGTGTTTCTGTGAGTCTCACAAAGATTTTCGCCGTTTTTGCGAAGCGCATATATTCGACGAACGCCTGTATTAGAGGCTATGGGCACTTGAGAATTTTAGATAGAGTATCGTGTGCATTGTATGTTACGACCACATAAAACACCTCTGCCGGTCTCGGACCAGTTGATAAACTTATTTAAATGTGCGCTGTCACAACTTACGCTTCTACGGGGGATGCTTTTTTAATTACACGGGCTTGTATAGCAGCGTTATCAGTTATCAGCGTCTAAGTCCAACTGTCGCGCACATGGCGGTTAGAAGAGTGTTTGTAAAAATGTAAAAAGTGGTGGTGTAGAGGATAGGGGTAGAGGGTGTGATGCGGCGGAGCGTGGCGGCGGCGCGTGCGCAGGACAAGCGCGCGCCGACACACGACCAGCACGTGCTGAATTCATCACTTTTTCCACTCACTAGACCGTTGGACGTTGTTTCTTGTTACCGATTCAAGTAACGAGCGCCACCGCCAACTAAACCGTATGTTGCGTAAACTCTTTTGCATGGCAACTGTTGGTCGCTAACCTTTGGCGCCTGCCTCAATGAAGTTAGCGTAGGCGATCTAGTTGTTTGTTCACAGCGGCCACCCAGAGAGCAGATATTATCCTTCATGTTTAAATAAAAAATCTTGTTTTATTGGATTTCTTTATGGCCTTTTACAAATATATCAATTATTAAACCCACACTATTTGCCAAAATACTAATATTTTATTGTAGGCTGATAAGTTGTTCCTAAGAATAAATGTTTGTTTTAAAGAAAATTATGCATCGTGAGGCGCCTTTTACTAAATATTGCGAAGATAGGCTAGGTACTAGTTGATGTAAGAAGATGATCGAGGAGACGCGCTAGACGTAGTAATTTTGAAACGAAGTCTTAGTTCTGTTACAAAAAACAGGTGAGTGTGTGCAGTTAAGCGGGTACCCGCATGATTTCTAGAACACATGCGGCGTGGAATTGAATTGTAGAATTGTTGTAGGCACACCTTACGGTGCACTGGTTATAATTTTATTTACTGAAGGTGCAATGATGCCAAGCTAAATCCAAGTCCACTCGAAGAATACTATCCAACGGCTGCAGGCCAGCGGATTATGGACCTCCATTAAATATTTACAGATACGTGATGCGCTATTTAAATCATGCTTTTGCTGCCCAAAAGAGTTTTTAACCGACTTCCAAAAAAGGAGGAGGTTCTCAATTCGACTGCTTTTTTGTGTTTTACCTCATAAATTGATTCTGGGTGTACCGATTTTGATGATTCTTTTTATATTCGTAAGCTTGTGCTTGCCCTGTGATCCCATTTATTTTTTTTGATTGAGATCTGACGACAGTATTTGAGTTATCCCTGATTATGCGTGGCTTCGACTACATTGATGATGTTCTCATTCCCTCTTGTCGACGTAAAATGAAAAAATGAAACTGTGTACGATGGTTTGGAAGAATATCTTAGTAATTCAAGATGATCACTTTCTAGTTTGGTGAAGTTCTGATGAAGAAAACAAAGATATGAAACGGAAGTCTTCAATAAATGATATCAAATCTGTCGTGATAGCTGGAATCGCATGTTTGTTTATTGTTTACACCAATTTATACCACGTACGTTGAGATAGGTACGTTTAGTTTGGGTTTGGGGGGGGGGGTGAAACATAAAAAACATTTTACAAAAAAAACTTTTTACAAAAAAATACAACCGACTTTTCCACAAAAAATCAAAAAAGTACAAAATAACTTTAATTTCGGAACTCGGTGTATGTGGTTCCTTTTTCATTTTTTGAACACCGACTTCCGAAATTAAAGTTATTTTGTACTTTTTTGATTTTTTGTGGAAAAATCGGTTGTATTTTTTTGTAAAAAGTTTTTTATTTTTCACTTTTTAGTGGTACCTAAACCCCCTCCCCTCCCCCCACCTAAACGAACCAATTACATTAGTGTAAAAAAACGCACTGCTCCAATGCAGAGTAAACTAAAAGGTCGTCAATGTAGACAATGTAGATATTTTTTTAGATTTTTCAAAAACCGCTTGTTCGATTCCGATAAAATTTTCATGGGACCATTTGGGAAGTATACCCTTTCCAACAAAAAAAGAATTTTTCAAATCGGTTGGCAAGCGACGGAGTTATGCGCGAACAAACAATAAAAAATAAAAAAATAAAAAACATACAAACATCCGAATTGAGAACCTCCTCCTTTTTTAGAAGTCGGTTAAAAATACAACCGACTTCTAAACGTGTTTTACACAATATTATTATAATTATTAAACAAAATAAAACAAACGAAAAATAACTTTCATTTCAAAAGTCGGTGTTCAAAACACGCAAAACAACCATAAACACTGAGTTCCGAAGTTAAAGTTATTTTGTACTTTTTGTTTTTTTTTTTTTGCTTAGAAGTCAGTTGTATTTTTGTGTAAAAGTTTTTTTTTATTTTAATGTTCTTCGACAAACTTACCCGAAAAAATATTTTCCACATGTAGCGTGTAATGTTCGTGCAGCTTCCAACTTCCATGAAGCTGTGGGACCTACTCTCAGAGTATTGTGAGTGAAGGCAATAGGTTCCAACTGCTACGTTAATAACTTTAATGTATAATTCAAATCACAATCAAGAAAATTCTAAAATATACATATATGTATGTGTATATTAAAAATATAAATTAATTATTACAGTAAAACCCGTTTAAGTCGATTTTAAAGGGGCACAGATAAGAACGCGTCCATAGATACCTTTCAGCTGTCTACGACCTGTACTTTCGGCTGTGCGTTGTCTGTCTGTAACTCATCCAGTTTTATATACATATGTTGATAGTGGTGCGTTTAACCTGGAACTATCTAAGGCTTTATAACCATTCGATAAAAATGAGACCAGGGCCTCAAGTCTGCTATTACAATCAATAGTCTCAGAATGGTCTATCATTGATCTCATAATGGTTCATTTTTACAAGTTTAGTAATCTACTAATAAAATAGCGTCACTATGACTTTCCGGTGGTCAACCATTCTATGCCATTTCTTTCAATGAAGTGTCCATGAAATAGCATAGAATGGTAATCAAGTACATAATGACAAATGAATGACAGACGTATGCGGTAGTCTGCTAAAATTTTGACAGTTCCTTTGATCAGTGACCTACCATTAGAACGTCATTGTGCAGTCATTGCTTTTAATAGCTCGGTTATCAAAAAGTATTACATGACCATTGACCGACCAATGATCGACCATTATGAATTTAGCAGATTACGAACTTTTAGCAAAATGACAATGGGATCGTGTTGGAATGACGAATTTATAAAAATAGCAGACTTAGGCCCCTGTTGTCCTAGAACGAGATTGTGCTTCATTTGTTACATCTTACGTTTTGAAGCAAACAAATTTTTCGTCTTACCAGTACCAATCAAATGTAACTTTGTGGACCCATCAGAATTCAGAATAGGCACAAGCTAGGACAATCAGTCTCTCTTTACTTGGCTAGGCACCCTGGCAAGTTTCTCCCTCTGGCAAGTAACATGCGCGTACAGATAGATGTATTAAACAGGATGACGAAACGTATTACCCTAAATTCGTGAGGACCGAAGGAATATGACGTGTAAGGCGGGGAATTATAATATATTATATTTAATTATATATATTAAGCGTGATAAAGCGGGTTTTACTGTATTAAGTTAAATTATTTCCATAAATAACTAAACTAGAGAGGCCTAGTTTTGTACAGAAACTGCCTTCTGTACAATTCGGAGGTTTATCCTCAATTACAAAAACAAGCATGTTTTTGACATGGGCTTTGGTCGCGCTATCATCAACCGATAATAGTTTGGGATAAGGATATCCTGGCGTTACAAAATGAAGCTCTCATCTTTCAGGTAAGTTATTCAGACCTGACAAATAAGGTTTGAACTCTTGACTTTCTGGCACGATAGCCGATCTAAACACAGTAACTAAGTTGCTATCTAACTAATTAAGCCATTATGGATGGATGACGGTCAGAATAATGACCATCTTTGACAGTCAGAACATACAAGAACAGATTCCCTGCTTGCTTTCATAATAAAATATGAAACCGTTCTCAGTACCCAACTAACTTTCAATGCTCGCTCAAATTTAAAAAAATTAATTGAGCAAATTTAATTAAATTTTATTTTTCAATTCTTGGATACCGGTACTATGGACTGACCTATAAGTGATATGTCTCTTGACCACAACATAGCATAGCTAATTAAATTCCCCTTCTTTCTCTTTGTCTATCTTGGGCAGTCTTATTATAATACCTAAGTGTGCAAATATCTCTCCAACCTGGCCAAGCCGAAGTGTTCCACCGTTAGGTGTGTAGGTATATTCTTCCTGTAATGGATTGTCATAGCAACGGCGCGGGTGACGCTATGCGGCGCTGGTGGCGTCAGGTGCTGTCCACGGTGGGTGCGCTCGGTGGCAAGTGCAGGCGTCCGCTGCGCGGACCGCCACGGTTGAGCGTGCTGGCAGTTGGCACGCGCCGGCACGCGACAGGTGCGCGTCACGCTACGTTACGTACATGTACTAATGTCACTACTTCCATACTAACTCATGCTTATTGGAATGGCTGGAAGAAACAACCAAGTGTCTTTTTGTTGGTGTTTATGGGACATTAAAAAAAATAAGGTGAGTTACCGGTATGTTTGAGATAGTCATTACAGATACATATTAATAATTACTTTCGAGACTCATTTATAGAGCATTATTTCCTGGGTTGTCCTGAAAGTTGAAGTTTTTAGTATATTAACTGGTGTACCTTCTAAAACGCCTAAGAAGCAATAAAGAAAATGACTAAAAGTGTCTAGGTAATAAAAAGTTCCGTTTTATTTCGATCTGATAACTGTCTACTGCTACTATCCTAATTCCAACTTCTCATTATAAATCGTTTTCTGTTACTTTTCCTTAAACTTCAGTTTTGTGGGTTATGCTAAACCGTATATAAGTAGGTACTTATTAAAAGGTATGACATAGCGGACATAATGTTTTAACAGAAAGTGGCCTTGGCATGGACTTAACGGGTGCTTTATCTTCATGTATAACAAACACGACATTAAGTTTTAATGTCACTTTTAAATATCAATTTTAAATGTTACAGAAGTGGATCAATCGTGAATTCATGACAAGTGTAAATGAGTCGCATATTTTTGGTGATTTATTTGGCGGCCACCGCTCCTTCGAGTCGAGTGCGGACCCGGCTCGAGGGACCGCCGAGACTGCTCGAGAGTGCTTCGAACTCACGTACCACAATTTACAGCTTTATCACCCGTTATTATTCTTAATAACATCTTGTAGGTACGGCGACAACGCATTAACCTCGCGAAATTCGTGAGCTTTTTCATATATCTACCTACTATATTATAATTTACTTGCTACGCCCCGCGTTTTCACCCGTATAGTTCCCGTTCCTGTGGAAAGACGAGGATAAAATATAGCCATTAGTGAAAAAATCTATGTTAATAATATTAGCATAGATGTTGCCTTTTCATTGTTGAATCGAATAATGACAAGGCCTTAACGCGAGCTCTTAAATAAATATCTAAGTCCAGCAGAGCAAGGCGTTATTTCCAACTTAATAGTTTCCCGAATGCGAACATAAATCACATGATGCCCGTGAAGAATGTTTCGGAGAACATGCGTCTCACTATAAACAAGTCCACCGCATCGGGTGTACATCTTGGATCTTCAGATTAAGATCCTGGCTGTTTGCAAAGATTTTGAATTCCACGGACCGAAAAAACTCTTTAAAACTCATTACACCACCGTTATGGGCCGATAACAGCGTGAAATTCTGGTAATTGGTAATATTGAGGTACCTGCGCATCGAGTATACATATCTACCGTCGGAATGTTCCTGAATTGATGCATCTTCTCTGGTATCGGCAAGACCAGTGCTACGTGCCATTTTAGTTCTCAATTAACACAATGTGAAACATGACCAGGCAAACATGATGATGGTTTTGATGATTCGGTTGGCGCAGTAGTTGAGCGATTGACTGCTTCGCTGCGTGTCGCGGTTTTTATGGAACAAGTATTTGTATGCCATACCCTAAGAATAGTCGTTCCGGGTCTAGCTATTTATGTATGTGACTTTATGTGTTGGTAAACACATCTACGATACAGGAGAGAGAAGGTGGTCGTCCACAGCTCAATCAAAGTTTACTTGAAAAATAATCTTACTCATCCTACATTAATCGTGCTATGCCAAATGATATGTAGGTACATACATAGGTACCACAACTGGAAATCACCACCTTTTCTATATCATAGTTACGAACTGCCATAAGATTTCTTTTACGTATTCCAAGTAGTTACATTAATTAAAAATCGCTTAAATTACTTATTGAGAATGACTACTCAGCATTACCGAACTCACAGAAAAAGGAAAAACTTCAAACTATATCGGAGGTGGTACCTGGAATATTTGCGCTCGCATTACAAATTCCATAGTGTAGTCGCAATGGTATTTAAAATACCGTATTGAGTGAGTCGCACTCGCAGGCAGGCGTCGGTGTCCATTACGTTATAATCAATCATCGTGTACGTTCAGGTTTCAATCTGCTTTGCGCCGCTTTTGGCCGGGCGAGGCTTTCGACACGGGCGCAATCAATATAGCAGATAAGTGCGATAAGATCCGACGCAGCCTCGCGGCCGAGCTCGTCGCTTTGCAGCGCCCCGCACACCTCCGCGCACATCCCCTTCCCGCACTCAACTAGTGCCAAGACATCTTCATCTGAACCTTTAACTATCTGCCATACTGCCTCCTCTTATAAAGATGTATTTATTTTGCTGTAACGATATTCCCTTCAATGTGTGTATATTCTCTTTTTCTGTCAAACGTCTAGAACGGAAAGATAACAAAAATGAAGACACGACCTTTATCAGTAGTTTGGTACAGCTCAGCAGTTTGTCAAATATCTTCGTTAGGTTGTATACTGTCAACAAACAGATTAATACCAAACAGAAGTACATAATTTCACGATTCTCAAATTTACCAATTACCGTGACTCAACAATTGTAAAAAAAAAATTGGAATCCACCGTAATACGTACGACGACGTAAGTGCAGCCAGTAGCGCGTGCGCAGTGTTATGTGAAGTGCCCTTAACGACTTAAGTGTTGATGTGCGGGAGTGGGATCATTTATTATTTTATCGTATGATTGAATCTTGTTTTTGATTCAGTTCATGTTACAGACAGACATATCTCAGATATTCTTGAAAATACACTGATTCAATTTAAAAACAGCCTCATAACCATCTGCTGTGTGTTCGACATGCAACGGTACATTCACATGCTCATCAAAACACAATAATTTAAGTCTTGTAGGAAAATAATTTTTAATTCATTAAACCGTTTATTTTTGATACAGCACAAAACTTCATTTTATGTAAGTAGTTGTGTTATTTTTACTTTCTACAATCTGTGCAGTATATTGCGAGATAGTCGGTGTTCGTGACAAACGCAGAGTTGGAAGTAACAGGCTTCTCACCTGATATGGTGATGAATAGGTTCATTACGCTGCATGTGGCGTGGTGTGTGTACGATATCGCTCGAGCCCACGTAATAATAATAAATCCAATTCTAAACGTAAGTAGGTATGTCGCGAGTGGACGAATGCATCATGCTGCGTGTTTGTGTGATCAATTGATCATCATTTATATAGGAGCATGCGGGCACAGGTGCGCACGCGCCGGTCGTCAGGTAGCCGCTCACACCTCGTATCTCTTGTCCACCTGTGTTCCTTAACAATGACCAACGACGCTAAAACCAAAGATTAACAAAAAATAATTGCTTTCACATATGGTGCTGATTAATACTTATAATTAAAGTGGGTCAAAAAACTATGGTCGCGCTCTGTGCATTATTAGTTTTATCTAAAATTGTTGTGCCATAAATATACGTGCGACTTGACCCAACACGCTTGATTTCAAATGCTTATTTAATAATAGTCGAATGAGATAATTAGGTGCCTACCAGCCTCTTAAATAACAATGTGAAATGTTGTTTGAAGTCGATTAGTAATGGAAACTATCCATTAATGAGCGACATGAGACGGCTGCTATCGTCGGCAATAAGTTACAAG
Organism: Hecatera dysodea; assembly: GCA_905332915.2. Taxonomy (NCBI): domain Eukaryota; kingdom Metazoa; phylum Arthropoda; class Insecta; order Lepidoptera; family Noctuidae; genus Hecatera; species Hecatera dysodea. The sequence goes on from HG995292.1 coordinate 11,294,817, forward strand.
AGCATTAGTAAACTAGGGAGTAATTGTGGAGGCGGGCCGATTTCCTAGCTAGTGCCGAAGCAATTAATACTCACAACGTGATCAACAGCGCCGATCCGTTCCTCGCAGTACGTTACAGATCGATGACATACTTCTCAAATAACGATCTTATTTATCTATGTCTCACACTTAGTTGCCTTATTTACAATAGTTTTGAATGTAATTAAGAGCCTGACAATATTTTTCACAATAAACCTAAACTGGAACTATAATATTTTAAACATGACCTGCCTATATATGGAAAAATACAAGATCATAATATGCTCTGCGTGACGTCGAATTGGATTAAATAAAGAATAAACCGTTTATCAATACAAAAGAAGGAACAGGAACTAAGGTGATGAGATGACTTGACACGTTATTTAAATTTGAAACAGGTCCATACGTCCGATTTTTTATTAGTTTTCTGATTGTTTTGAGGGTGTAGTTCCATCCTGTTTTTGCACAGGGACACAAAAAATATTGCACCATATGGAGTCTTATCGTCTCTAAAATAGGCTGTTTAACGAACAGCGAAAACATATGGCCAATTAATTTCTGCTAGCTTCTAAATGAACACATTTGGAACGAATTTCAAAGGTGCAATAAAATGTTGGACCCGCACTGCCTTATGGCACGAGCCCATAGTACAACTACACAGAATGTACTCGTTTTAAATGAGACAAGAAGCACGTAATGTCGGTAGTTACTGGGTGCCATACTGCCAAGGCTATGCAAATTTAAATATGCAGACGAGGAGTTACGACCTTGAATAAATTTCTCCACCTACAGTGCAAGAGACATTTGGCTGTTCACAGTTCGTAACGATTAATCGTATTTGTTATTCAATTTTCCCTGTATTCAAAAGCGCGAATAAATATGCGTGGTAAGTCACAACCTGCTCAAAAGCGGGTTTCTCGACGCGTCGAGGTAACCATCTGGTGGGCGAGAACTTTTTTTATTTTCCAAACGTGTCGTCTTGGATTCTCGTTTTTTGCACTGGCTGGCGCTCGCTCCTTTTCTTTTTTATATTGCTGAGTTGCAGTTAACAGGTGGCTTGCCGTGTGCAGGTGAGACCTGAGATTTTAACTCGCGTCAGGTTCACCTCAGTGTGAAAAATTACGCGTGCTACCAGGCCAATTAACATGTTCCAAATTTTTATTGAAAAAGTATAATCAAGTTTCATATTTTTTGTAACTTGGTTACAAGAAATTCAATCCGATAGTTAAAAGCTTACGGTTTATGAAGTTTTATTTTTATTTCTTATTTTTTATGCTCCAACCTACTAAAGCAAAGGATTTTTTTGTTTAAGTGTTTTGAAAAAAATGTAGTAGGTAATAGAAAACCTCATACTTAATATATTTTGAATACGGAATTTACGCTCAGGATTCTAATTTTTGAAGCCTTCCCTTGCTCGGTCTGTCGGTCATCAAAATTGAGCACGCGGTTAAAAAGCAACTTTGCACTCGTGTATAAGAAATAACTATTGCTTGTATATACATATCCCCACCCACCCCACCCATCCACCCACCATGGGCCTACCCATCTTCCATGAAAATAAGTAGAAAGTAGAAACGACATGCCGTCTGGTCTCTTGCCATCGTCGCGTGCCAGACCATTAGGTTCTAATACAGCCGGAACGCCGACGGTGACAAGAGCACGTCGGATGATGTCGTTAAGGTTTGGGTCTCGCGCTATGCGACCCGCACTACGACTGCATGACAGGCCGTGGTATCCAAGGCTGTTCACAACTTCGCCACAGTAGTAGCCATGAGGAGAACAACAAGAAGCGCTAAGACGAACATGTTATGTTCGACGACGGTAGTGCGTGAGCCCCGACTCCCACTGACCCACAGCTATGAGGCGCACACGCTCAGCAGCAGTGGCAGATGTAGCTATAAGGTTATTCTGAACCACTCTACAGAGTTGCTCGTCCCAGAGTCTCTGGGATGATGGATAGTCGGGTGGATTTATATTCGGGCAAACGAGTCTCCAAGTATCCATAGCCTCAGTGAAGCACGACACATCAAAATCAGTCAATGAGGAATTTGACCAGACGAATTTGGTTTCTTCTCCTTTACTGCGTATGTTTGTGGGTAGTTGTACACAAATAACCAACGGTGGCAGTGTATAAAAGGGGGGTGCCTTGTACTAATTTCTCAGTCGCAACTCAACGGTCAGCGAGTCAACACGTCCCCTGAGGATGCCTCGTGGAGAGGCGAAACACGTGTCGGTAATGGTGTTGGGTTTTGCATTGCCTTCCTGCATGTGCTTAAAATCCTTGCATTTGCCCAGTAATCTTGCATGTGCATAATATAGCGGGCGGGAGGGAGGTGCATACCTGCAACCCACTAATATTCGCGGAAATTAAAACTAGATATATTGTTTTCATTTTCAAAATTAAAATGGATTTCCGCAAAGTAACGCCTGACTCAATCAATTTTATTCCTGACTAATTTCTCAGTGACATGAATCGAGGATATGATTACCGTAAACTGATACTAGTAATTTTGCGGACGCCGAGGCCCCCCATACGGATGGAAAGAGTAGCTTGAGCCCAAGCTCGGTTGTCCAGGGCCACATTTGAAAGAGAAGTAAGTGTATGACGGACGATTTGGTCCATTTTTTCCCAAAAGGTGAGGGTGCTTCCATAAGTGGGAGGCACGAAGAAAGTATATTAATTTGATGTAATCTATCCGAAATGTCATTAAAATGTATTTTTTATCCTCAACGAAATTGCCAACGGATTGCCCAAAAATTTGAGAGTTTTTTTCAATAATTTTGATTCCTGGAGCTATTGCGTTGAATTTCGGAAGTGTCAGTTGTATGTCGTTACTGTCAGATAAGAATAGTTCACACTTCGAAAGGTTGAGATTTAGTCCTGTAGAATGGAGTTTATTTGTTTTTAATAAGTCATCTAAAACCGTATCTACATCTCCTCCTAAAGTTCCATCATCTAGATACCAAACATTACATTTAGAATTTAGCTGTCGAATGATTGGGTGAATGGCTAAACTAAAGATCACTGGCCCGAGGAGATCGCCTTGTTAACAGCCAACAGCAGATTCCAAAAGGTTTTCCCGATAGTAATTTGCATAGAAATATTTTATCGATATCTATGGTCATTTGGATGGATATCTGTAACATTACCAAAGAAAAGTAAAAATTTGTAGTACTTTTTTTTTAGTTTCTGCCAGCAAGGTGTCCCTATTAACCGAATTGAACGCATTTTTGATGTCAACCTTCAGGATGACCTCTCCTTTACCAGAATTTAGATATGTCTACAACGCGTGTACGGCAGCCTCACAATCCCCTTTGGAGCCATTTTCTAGCTCAGGGGCTGAATTTTTACAGCAGATCCTGGCTGCCAAACGACGATAAGCAGTCCTCACGGCAATTGGACGAATGCCGCCATCTCTAATATGGCACATGAATTGGCCCCGTACAAGACGTCGAGGAAGGCCTCGTCCACCTTACCCGAGAGCATGAGATAAATCAAAGCCGTAAGCTCCTTCAAGAGTAACTCACCAGATTTCCCGGCGCTTGAAAAGATGAGGTCCTTCAGGTCCTAAGGATTTAGGTCGTCGAGGCCACCAGCAGAACCACTCCGAAAGGAGCACACGGCTGCGACTATCTCTCATCCTGTAATGGTGAGGGTATGAATGTCCGAATCAGGGGGGTATGGAAAAGAAAGGCCATTCGATGGGGCAGGGATTTGCTCACCAGAGCTGAGAGAGTATTCTGAGAATACGGTGCCACCACATCACTACTAAAAAGAATCCTGTTGATTCGACCAGATGGTAAATACCTCTTGATGAGGTAAACCTCTGCGTCGATCATTTTGAGTCCAAATTATAAGCCGAAATATGGCAATTATCTTTAATTTCTGCAGTTAAAGCCTTTTTGGTTTGGGCGCTACTAGAGGTGTGGCGCCGTGGGGGATACGCTTTAAAACTGGAACAGAGTTTTTGAATGCTGATAGGGTTTTTCAAAACCGGTCATAAGTGGAAGTAGTTGGTGGAGTAGGTGTAGATGTAATTACGGGGTCAGAAGTGAGTGCATTTTGGGGTTGTGTGCCTTCCCAATATGCACACTCAGACTCCGCTTACCTTTAAAAATTTGCCTGGGTGCACAGAGGACACCTCTTCAGGATGTTTAGTGATGTTGAAGTTTGACAGGCACTATCTTGCAACACAACACTGCTACCACTAAACATTTAAATATAGACTATTATAAAATGTAGACTTCTTAATTATTAAAATCAAATCAAATAAAAAACCAAAGAAAAACCACTCAAAATAAATTGTTCCACTGACAACTGCCACGATATATCTCTCGGGTACCATGGATTGATTGTAGTCAGTACAAGGTAGTTTTAAGGTAAATTGTAACAATTTTGTGTTTTTCCTGCACTGGGCTATGTGGCCGCAAAGCGACAAAGACCTTTAACTAAATTTAAAAAAAACCGCCACGATGAGAAGATGCGTCAAGCTTGCAACGGCGCAGCCGCGTTGGCGGCCTGGGGCGCCACCTCACCCGGAAAGACACTTCGGGGGCAGCACCTGTACAACCATTGTTAGGACAAGGCTGGCGTAGCGCCCTCAGCGTCGCCTCCACGTCAGCCTCATCTGCTGACGCAGCTGAGATGACAGCCGGCGCAACACACAATTTTTAACCGACTTCTAAAAAAGGAGGAGGTTCTCAATTCGGATGTTTGTATGATTTTTTTTTTATGTTTGTTCGCGCATAACTCCGTCGCTTGTCAACCGATTTGAAAAATTCTTTTTTGATGGAAAGGGTATACTTCCCAAATGGTCCCATGAATTTTATCGAAATCAAATAAGCGGTTTACGAAAAATCAACAAAAATCTAAAAAAAATATCTACATTGTCTACATTGACGACCTCTTAGTTCACTCAGCAAAGGAGCAGTACGTTTTTTTTACACCAATGTGATTGGTTCGTTTAGGTGGGGGGAGGGGAGGGGGTGTAGGTACCACTAAAAAGTGAAAAATAAAAAACTTTTTACAAAAAAATACAACCGACTTTTACTCAAAAAATCAAAAAAGTGCAAAATAACTTTAATTTCGGAAGTCGGTGTTCAAAAAACGAAACAGCAACCACAAACACCGAGTTCCAGAATTAAAGTTATTTTGCATTTTTTTGATTTTTTGAGTAAAAGTCGGTTGTATTTTTTTGTAAAAAGTTTTTCGATACAAAGTTCTTACGCTCACTTTATTTATTACCGCTTACAATAGAGTATGACGAAGTTGCGGTCTCTTTTTGTCTTTGTATTAGGTAAATTAATTAATAGTAAGTCATCTGAATGTTTAGAACAACCTGTAACGTAAAGGGTTTTGTAATAGATAAATTAATAAAATTGATATGCATGCATAATTATGCCTATTAATATCATCTACTAAGTACGTATTAGATTATGTTAAGAAGATGATAACAAAAATTAAAGTAGATATTGAATGTGCAACTGGCTTACTTTTGCCGCCAAATATAAGGAATCAGGTGCTTCGTTAAGAAACTTATCAATTTCAGATGCTTTGAAAACCTTAGATTTTTTTGGTTGATGACCAAATTTTAAAAATGCCACTAATTCAGGATAGATTTCGATATGTATGTCAAACTCTCTCTCAAATCTATAATATTGGTTTTGCACTTTTTAGCTGATGCGTGCAGGACTCAGTTAACGCGACGCTGACTATTCTATAAGTTATCTTACTAAACTAAGAAAGGATAACAGCAGATTTAGTACACCATACTTTTGTTGTTCTGTTATAGAATTTGTACCACTTAATTAAGCCATTTATTTTCACGTATGTGTACTATTTTTAGAACTTCGGATTAATTGATAATATAAATAAAAAGATTTTAATAAATAAACGTAATACAATCGTAAACTGAACGCAGTTATGTTTTTAGAAGTTGCCATATGTAAAATAACACCAATATCGAAATGACAATTAATTATTTAGAAATAGAAATAACATTCAATATGATTATACACTAATACCTATGAGCGCATAATCGTTGCATAAAATAACAATAGTTTACGATTTAATGATAGGAATGATTTCTGTCATCAATGTTTTTTTGTTCATATGGTAATTATTTATTATTTAAATACTGGTATTCAACTGAATCCGGTTTGACTGGAAGCCGAGCTCAATATAGTTGAGAAAAGGCTAGGCAAATGATGATGGGAATTATTTATTGAGAGGTAAAAAAAACTGTCATTCAGTTCAATTCTTTGCTGTTGTTTTGGATTGTGGTTTGTGACTGCATCTACGTAATTAAGCAAATTATCATTATTATTTAAGAACAGTGGGGTGCTGCTCACTTGTGATGAGTGTTATTTGGTGCCTAAGCTATGCTCGCCATAGGGCCGCCGACCTGCCCTCTTTATAGATGAATTAATACTAAAATTAAATGAATTGAAAGTACAATAAAATAAAATAAAAGCTTACAAAAACAAAGTGCCTAAGTATTGTTTTATTTATCTACAATCGACGACCTATCAGAACTTCATAATTATCAAACTGTTGCAGTCCGCTGCTGGACATCATAGGTAGGTATATATCCTAATGCACCCCAACTGAGTAAGTACGATCGTCATCTCAATCTACATACTTAATGGTAATTAAAACACTACAAAGATAATGGAAACGAATCTAGAACATTTACTTTATCACCAAAACAATGCTTATGTACACGTAACAATAGTAGTTACCAACATAACCTTAAAAATAAAAGTGGTTATAACTTCTACGTCCCAATTTCTAAAAACCTAGGAATTTAATAAGGGCTTGTCTATCACATTAACTTCCAATTAAAACACAGAAAACGAAGTTTCTGGACATCTATACTTCTAGCGCAAATATAAGATAATTAAAATGCTATACGACGTACGGAACTACTTTGTCGGGTACTGTGGCGTGATTTGGATGGACCGCACCATGAACCGCGGGGATCTGAGCTGATTTAATTACAGCAATATTAAAGGAAGTTTGACAATCACATGTACATGGGAATTTCCGATCTTATACACGACTCCATAGAATTGAAGGAATCAATAATATTACACGTATAGTCTGTCAACAGGTCATACAAGGCACGGCAACACACAGCTATTTAATAAATAATAATCAGCAATCTTGGGTAATACATCATTCATTGGTTTTTGGCTTAACCGGTATTAGTGTGGACTTATGTGAAAGCTTGAAAAATTGTGCCTATTACAGAGAGCGCACTCAATAGGCTCGCAGACCTGCACCGTTAGACTCCAGATCACGACGCGGCGGATTATTTGAGAACACAAAGAGATCGAGTGCCGAGCGACGGACGGACACAATCACTCATAGCGTTGCGTTTGTCATAGAGAGCGAGCGCGACTACGACGACGCGTCGATCACCGGCCGACACGCTTTGTCAGCCTGCTCCGATTTGTTAACTGCGACACTCTGGCCCGCCCGACCCACTGACAAGCGCGCGTAAATATCTCACCCGATAAACTTACCTGTACGAAACAACATACAGGCTGCCCTGCAGGCGTCATGAACTCTACGTAACCTACGCTTGAGACTACTCTAGATCTAATTCCTACTCATCAGATATGAAATACAAACTCAACGAAAAGTTAGCAACTGAGGTCATTGCAATAAGGAAAACCTGGCTTTCTGAAATTGTCTGATAATTTCGAAACAATTTCAGAAACTTTCTACACAGCCGTAGTCATTCGGATTGTCCGCGAGAAGGCTGTAAAAATCGTTCACCCATAAAATGAAATATAGGTTAAGACGGTCTCTCTCAAAAATTCATTCAAAGTACCGTAATCTCGTCCTTTTATTTTGTAATTTCTTCTTACCACCAATTTTGAGCAGTCGTTTAACATTTTAGGGCTCGTTTTATGGTCTTGTGTCTGATGAACATCCTCTTTTATTTCTTGTTTTGACTCACGAATACGAGTGTTGACCGCTACAATGCATGGACTCCACACATCCTCACGAAAATGCTACCCAACACTCGATATTATTTTAAAACAAACTACATCAAATTTTGGCATACTACATTATGTGAGTTAGATGATTGTGGCACAAGTTGTCACACACCTCCTACTGATAATTGTCAAATCTACATGGTTTTCGAAGTTGACTTGAATGTTTGATTTGAACAATAGGTTTGTTAGTTTTGGCGAGCGCAGATGAGGCGGAGGGCGCGTGCGGCGGCGTATTGTCGGGGCGGAGTACAGGAGCCGTGCGCCCACGCCACCGCGCCGCCGTGCCAGGAACAGCGTCTTGTCCGTGTCACCGGTACGATGCTCAGCCGCTTAAATATCTTACTTTCACAATTGTAATAAGCGAACGTCAAGACCTCATCATGTTGAACAACAATAAGGCACGCTTATCCGTCGGCTACGTACATTGCGATTTACAAACTTGCAGTGATCGTTGTAATGCCTTGCCTTTTACATCCACGGATTTCATTTAAAGCTTGAGTCATTTTTTCAGTGGAAATAACACATAAAATATAGAAATCCTAGAAAACTTTTAATTTTTCCATATCTTCTCTATCACTTAATCGATTTAGGATCGGAGCTGAGCTGCTGATAAACATGAAACAAACACACCAGTACCACTGTTGTGTTTTAAAATCACTGTCAGTACTGTAATACTTCAAAAAGCAACGCGAATTGTTATTTTTCATGACATTGGCAAGTTATTTATATTAAAACTTATTTATATCAACCAGACTTTCCCAATTAGTTGTAGTTACTAATACAATCTCCACACAGATATTTTAATATTATAATTTTGATGACTGGCATGATAACTATAGCGTTTAAGATATGCAAATAAAGAACTTTCATTTCGTTGTCGGAACAATGGTGATGTATTCGCGGGGGTTTGTCTAGTTGACAGTGGAGATAATAAAACGATGAATAATAATAGTGTGAAAGTACAGTAATTTTACACTTAGCATTTTATTATTATCATTATCAGTAATAAACGGCAAATTCTTCGAACGCTGATTGTTTTTGAATGTTCATTCCGGATAATAGAAAAGTTCTCAAAACGAACTACTTCAGTCTGATTAGTTACAAAATACATATTGTTTTGATTATGGATTGTTTATTCATTCAGTGTATTCTGAATACTATAGATACCTACATTTCAACGTAATAAGAAATATTTGATAAACGGTGCCATAGTCTGCGGTTGCGCTAGTCTGTTAGCAAAATAATAGACTGCTAATCATTAGATGCAGTGGTTTATGATGGTACAAGACACAGCGCGAGCACCTCTCGCCACACCCTCTTCCTTCGAACAAGTGAGTGCACTAATGAAGCCCAACTAAATATTCATGGAACCAGTCATCGCGTTCGCTCCCAAAACTGGAAGGAAGCATTAACGCACGTTCAGTGCACTCTACAAAAGGAGCAAGGGATATACGGCTGTGTCTAACAAATGCCAACACATGACATGACAGAAACAACCACTACTTAATTGCTAAGACTTTCTATGAGAATACTCCATACGTAATTGTTATATAGTTTTGTTGAGACAGGACAACCGTTTTATAATAATCGCTTTAGGCACAACACGCATCTACCAACGTTTTAATTGATGTATCATATGATCTCATTTAGAGCATTTTGTGGAGCAAAGTTATAGATAGACTAGGTACTCCATATCTTCACCTAATCCATATCTCTAAATATATCCTTTGGAAATTGGATTAGACATAAATTTATAAGGAGGAATATTAGGTACCTAACGATTTTAATTCAAACCAAGCCGACAAAGCCGGGTATATGGATCTCCCGAAAACAACTGTTATGCACGGTCTTCTTCACAGTTATTTCGGCCCACAAAACGGTTGAAGACCGCAGTGTAGGTTTTGCAAAGAAAACATAGGTATACTAAAAAAACATTTGGATCCGCAACAATGTGCAAGTTAGTGTTAATAGACATGAAACGCTGCGATCTATGTGAAAGCCCTAACTTTCCATGTCAACAAAATAAATGTTTCTGATAACATACTAGATACACATTGAAGAGCAGAGGTGGACTGAGAAATAAGCACTCAAGATTGCAAATCAGTACGGAGGTCGCGCGGTCTCGCGCCGGTGACTTGAATGACTCATAAACACCTTGATTTACTGAACACACCGAAGATTTGTAGTGTATTAATTCCAATGTCGCTGGCCGGAAGATATCCCGAGCCGCAACATCACTCGCCGCACATGATTACACTCAATTACACATTGTTGTTAATGCGGCCGCGCCGGCTAGGACGCTCAGACACGAAGACTGCTGCTCCACCAACATCACCAACCATTAAGTCACGGGTGGTACTGGCACGAGCTCTCCTGATCAACATAAAAAGTCTTATCTTAACTATCTCATTGAAAAACGAACGCGAGCCATACATCTATAAAAGTGACAATATTTATGACCATGATTTATGGATGAAATATTTTTACGTGTCGTATTTTTGTGTAATCCATCGTAAATTGTTTTACACACATGCCTCGAATCGTTTACATGATATCATAACACAGGTGATAGAATCGACATAGGTATTACAACAAATAATAAAATTGAATGAGATTCATTTCTTATCTTTACAAGAGTAGGTAGATATGTAACTTATTCCAAAACTAGCAGCGCCTCGCGGTTTTACCCGCGTAGTTCCCGTTCCCGTGGGAATATGGGGATAAAATATAGCCTATAGCCTTCCTCGATAAATGGGCTATCTAACACTGAAAGATTTTTTCAAATTGGACCAGTAGTTCCTGAGATTAGCGCGTTCAAACAAACAAACAAACAAACAAACAAACAAACTCTTCAGCTTTATAATATTAGTATAGATATGTTTAGCTAAATATTACCTTCACTAGTATTTATTGATATAAAAAACTTGTCAAGCTATCGGTCACTTTAGTTATACTAACAACATGGAAGCCATATCAAATATGAATAATTAAGACGTAAAAACAATACAATAAAAACGGAATGTAATAGTGAGGTGAGCAACCCTAAAGCTCACAAACTAAATTGGAACGTAATGCTCATATTAATTTTATTGCTATTATAGAGCAAGCCGCAAATCAACGATTGTAAAAGCAAACTTTGTAAGGGACGAAGGTCTGTACTCTCGCAGGTACGATCATACAATATGTATTGCACTTGATTCTTGAATTGCATTATAGGAATTTTATAATCATCCATGTCTTGAAACGTCTTTTCTATAAGATTTTGCAGATTTTGCACAAAGCACTGCTACTAATAAGGACTCTTCTCGTGTATGTAGATTTTTATACCAAGTTGTAAATCAGTCTATCTTCGTTGATGTACTAGGTACTAACACACTGCAGCGTCCTACGGCTAATGAAGGCGACGGACGCCCTCCTAAATTTTGTAAAGACTGATTTATAGGATTATAATTATACATGATAGTACTCGCTGTATGTAAACACAACTATTACTTAGGATTTACGAGAAGCACAATTTGTATGTTAATGTAATAAATGTCCAAATTACTTAGAGTTCGTTAAGTAACACACGAGACAACCAAGCAAAGCCATTTGGTTGCTGTAAGTAGCAGTGTTCCCCCGTCATAACATTTTACTGCAGCTCGTGAAATCTAGTCAACAGTCTACGTACAGTACATTACCATACCTAAAATAACATCGTGAATGATGCAATGTTTTCTCTTTGTGCAGCGTTGCATCTCAGCATCCACATGTGACGTGACGCAACGGTCTTACGTTAAATATCAATGGATGCGTAGTCGAATATCTTCCACGAATAAAAATATGAGCATAAATTAATATACATATTTTCCCTTTAATAACTGTGTGATACATTGTGATCGATGGTCCTCTTATATCACAAACGCCTGTAATTATTCAGATGAAATCGGACAGTTAAGTCATTACGGTGTGACTAATTTGCCTGTGGAAACCTGCGGCCACTCAAATTATAACATGGCGCAGTGAACAGTGCTAACATGTGTTACTCGTATATAAATACCAATGGTGAAGGTCCCTGGAAGTTAGACATTCGTTAGTTTCTGTCGATGGCTTCGTTCGATATTAGAATATTTGTTAGTTATTCAAAAATATTCGCCCTCGTTATTGACTGTAGCAGCGGCGTGCGCTATTATTGCCAGTTGCTCGAGGAATTCAGTTATAGCGCTATTGATCGACATCTATTTGGGTTTCCAACTTAAGAACAGAGCAAACACCCATTATTATATTAGCGTGTAATAAAAACGAGTCGTGAACTCTGTCCGTCGCAGTTTAGTTAAACCGTTATAAAGATCACGGTCAATCGTCCTACAAAGCTGAGTTTAAACTATATTGAAATAGTTGCCTTTACAAATTTTCCCAATTATTTATTTTTCATTACTGTTTGTTTGTGATTTCCTCAAATTATTACCACGTAATTAACGTGATAGCTATTAGCTCAACTGTGAGCTTAATTTGTATTTGTTCATCTGCGAACCTGAAGTAGAATATTTATTATTGAAGTTAAAAACATTTTCTATTGCAAAATATCTGAAACTACACGAAGCATTTTCAGAGCAGTAGCAGACAGATAGGTTCATATTATAACTTAGGATAAAAGGACCACTACCTTAAATATAGTCCGAAGTAATAGTAGTATTGTCACTATTAAAATGACGAAGGGATGATTTTTACGAGTGTCAATAGGCATTAAGTGCGGGACTCGCCATGTTTATAGAGCCGTAGATTCAGATTAGGTGCCATTAGGTCGCCGCGGCTGGACGCAGCTCGTACGGCCTGTGTCATTAGCGTCCATAGCAAACAACATTAGCACGACAATAACTCATGAGACCGGTTCTTATCGTGCTATTGATAAAGCTTTTTTATATCGACTAATTTATTTTGCTAAAGATTTGTTCAGCTTAGATTGTTCAAAATAAAGTTCGTGGAAGTGCAACGAAATGTTTATTCAAGTTAATGGTTATGCAGTACAAAGTTTTTTTATTTTATTAATTGGTAAATTTTCAGATCCCCACTGTCAAAACGATTCAAATAGATGAATATTTTACGGTCTGAAAGGCTGGAACGTAATCCTGTAACAAAGTCGTCACATTTTCTAATGTGACAACTTTTTAGAGCTATTGAAGCTGTTCGCTCATTCAGTGCATACTACGGTATTGAAGCATTAGAAACACGAAAAGAAAACTAGACAGTAAACAATTTTCTTGAAGACAGGAAAGCTCGTCATACCACCGAGTTACAAGTACTCGAATGTCAGGAGAAAGCGCATAGTGTGAGCCGCGAACCCGACACGTGTTGTAGTTGCTAATTAGTGTAGGGTGTCGGGAGCGACCGCCACCGCAGCCTGCAACGGTTACCTGCGGCGACCGGCGGCGGCGACCAGCGGCCACGCCGGAACGAAACGCGACACCGCAACCTTACGGGGATCACATGCCGAGCACTCACACGCTTCCTGAAACTTTCCCAAAATTTTCCTCTTTCCTTCTAGTTTACATAATTTTCCACTTTAATTTGATACAAACGAGAGAACAAAACATAAAATTATTTAATCTGGATGCACACAATAAAAATACCCAAAAATACATGACCCTTAAAGTGAACTCGATTGCGCAAGATCACTTATGCTTTGTTAATTTTCAAAAGAATATATTTTTAATTAATGATAGGTATATACAAATGCGTTATGATTAGATATCTATAAGTTCTTTTGTGTTAAAAGCGTGTATCGTGTTAAGTAACGAAGTTGGCTAAGTCACGCTCAGCTTTATCGATACAGCATCGCGAAACTGACGTAACTGCAAAAACAATCATGTTGCCACTATGAAGAAGACCGTATACCGAAGGAATCACTGATGCTCTTTACTTGAGGTTGCAGGTACTTTTAGTTTTATGTTTACTATCCCACTGTTGGGAAAAGGTCTCGTTCATGCTTTTTCATTGCGCTTATTTTGTTTATACTAATTCTGTTACATCTACACTCAAAACGGTACAGGAGAATACTGTGAAGAAATCTTTTAGAGCAAAAAAATCTAAGAGACAGATGACAATTCATCAATTTGGATTACGGCCATGTCTTTTTCAGACAGACAAGACCTGTGTCCGAGCAGTAACAAATTTGGTTAAGCTATGCATCTCAAAAATAAGCGCGCATAGGGTTCCGTACAAACCATTGTTTTTTGTAATGTAAATAGACAATATACTCTAAATAATAAGTTATATACTATAAAACCGTTTACTTTAAATTATAACGAAAAAAATATAGATCCTCGTAAGCCTTTTCATGTAATATGTCGGTTTAAAAAAAAGTACTTATATTCCCCATCAATACATTTTTTTTCTTACCCAACTTAACTGAGTATATTCGGAGTACTAGCAGAATAATTGCCGTGACAGATGAACAGAAATAAACACAAAAAAATCCCATAAGGTTGACCATTTTACGTACGGAAACCTAAAAAATCTTCGTATGTTGCTGAACATACTAGAATCAATCTATTACTAGCAGTTTATAGTTACTGGCCACTATTATAATAAGTTTTTGACGTTTCAGCATTTGATTTACATAGTTTGAAGTTTTCAAATGTTGCAGCCAAACCCAGATTGTGACAGAGATGAGAGTGTATTACCAACGAATCATAGATCACCAAGTTTCGGAGTTTATAAAGAAGTCGAGCAAAGCAATAAATGTTTGTGTGTTTGCAGTATTACATATTTACACGTTATTTACTTGCAGTTGTGCTTGTAATATTGCACCATAAAACAAAACAATATCCGCCACTTAGATTGTTAATGTTCATCATCAACGATCTAATTTGCGGATATTGAAAATAGAGATGAGACGTATATACTGGTAGAGGTATATATACCAAGTATGTGCTTCCCAGTACATAGACCGGGTACGGACCGAAATACTGGGTAAATACCTTGAAGGTATGACGTCAGACGCATAGTACGATACGAACCGCTACCACAAGGTAGCGCCCAGTTTTATCGGTAGTTCGGTACGCCGAAGCAACCCGAAGCTACCCGACAGCTTACGAAGGGACCCGAAACGTCGTGCTTTATGAACATTCGGTTGATTTAATTTAGTTAGACAAAATGGGTACTTATTTTTACGTGCATAAGGAACATAATAGCATAATTACATTTTTTGTCACGACGTGAAAGAGTTCCTTAGTTTGTTCATGTTAGGGAATATTATTACATGTTTGAATGTTTACGTTGTCTAGTGGTACTTAGGTCGACAATGTTTTGATTTTTTTTGCGTCAGTTGTAAGTTTTGCGACAGTCCTAAGCCTGGTAAAGTAGGAAGGAAAGATTTCATATCTCATAATGCATAATTATGTATAGGTACTTGAAACATCGTACCTTGGAGGCATACCATACTTATCGCATACGTTTACTTATCGAAATCCTACCACACCCAAATACTTAGAAGTATTTTGATACCTGGTATTTGTACCAGGTATTTAGTGATACCCATACCTTAAAGGCCGGGTATGGAGAATGGCAGGTATATCTCATCTCTAATTGAAAAATTGGCCTTGTGAAATTTAGAAATACTACAGGGCTGCCTTTTAAGTCATATAGCTTGCAAACCTCCCGCAATTATTGAAAAACAAAAATCTTTTTTCAATTTTCTTAATTTAGAATTCAAAAACAAAATAATGGTTTTTTGATCGGTCGAATTATTATTGCAGCGTCTATTCAAAGGTGACAAGTTGGTTGTAGAAATTGAAATATCAGGGGAATACATGCATGCGATAATTTTCTACAATTTTCAAAGGAGATTAACTCGACTTTAGTGCTTTGAGTAGATGAGGAGCTCGTGGCTAAATTATAACAGCCGCACTGGTCGGTCTTAGAAGTTAAGGAACGCTTGCCGAGGTTGGTCTGTGGATGGGTGACCATCTTAACATAAAGAGATTTCTCCGTGCCTCGGAAAGCACGTTAAGCCGTTTGTCCCGGTTTTCATTTGGAGATCTTTGGCGGTCGTTACGGATTGTCAGAAGGCAGAAAATCTGACACCAGTCTTGCCAAGAAGTACCGTGTTCCCCAGCTAATGGATTGTGGAGGTCTGGTAGGCAGCTGCTCCACGTAAAATACTGGTATTCAACTGAATCCGGCTTGTCTGGGAGCCGACCCCAATATAGCTGGGAAAAGCCTAGGTAGATGATGAGTGCTTTGAGGAGATCACTTCTGTGTTTAGTGATGCAGCACCATGACGTCTTAGGACTGTAGAACGCTGGTATTTAGAATTTCAACGTGGGCACTTTAGCTTCAGTGACAAGCCACGTGAAGGTCGTGCAAAAACCACCATGACGCAAGGGAATATCGACGCCGTGCGGCAGCTATTCGTCGAAGATCGTCATGTGACATACCGTAAAATAGAGGTAGCCGTGAGCATTTCAGGGACTACTATCCAAAACATCTTGCACGAATAACTCCGCGTAAGAAAGTTGATCTCTCGTTGGATACCATATTAAGAGTCGCAAAACTCTGCTCAACCGAGGAGAGTCAAAACACGTTTATGATATGGTTAGTGGTGACGAGTCTTTGATATATGCTTACGATACAGATTCCAAGCAGCAGTCAACTGTCTGGGTCTTCCAAGATGAGCCAAAACCGACCAAAGTCACGGAGCACTTAAAAAAAATGGTTGCCTCGTTTGTGGCAAAGGGTGCCAACTCACGTCGCCAACTTATTGTAATTGTAATTGTATTAGATAAGGGAAAAAGTCTTTTCGCATTATGTATGAACTTGTAATAAAATCTCTTTGGCTATACTATTTATACGTGGCTGGTGTTGGTATCATTGAAAGTTTAAATTTAAAGAACATAATTCTAAATTCAAATTAGGAAAATGTGTGATTTGTTTTTCCTACCGTCAAGATGAATGAATCTAATGAAGAAATTCGATAGGTATATTTTAAAATTTTATTACAAAAAAGGTACAAATGCAACGCAAGTCGCTGCGATGTTTATGTACCTAGTGCAGTGTCTGTGAGAGTAGCACAGCGTTTTCAATCCGGAAATGATGTCAAAGATGCACGTCGCTTTGGTCGCCATATAACGGATAAAATGGATGCCATTTATGAAAAAGTGGAATCAGTAGTTACGACGTAGCTGAAGAACTGAGAATTAACCACAAAACAGTTTTGGCGCATTTGAAAAAAACTGGGTACCTATACAAAAAAGCTCGATATTTGGTTACCTCACGAGCTCACTGAAAGAAACCTAATGAACGGTGTACTCATTTGTGATTTCTCAATAAGACGTAAAGAAACCGAACCATTTTTGAAGAAGCTGATAACTGGTGATGACAAGGGGATCACGTACGACAAGAACGTGCGAAAAAGCTCGTGGTCAAAGGCCGGTCAGGCTTCAGAGACTGTGATGAAACCCGAGTTAACTCGCAACAAGGTGATGACAAGGTGATGCTGTGTATGTTGTGGGATTGGACGGGCATTATTCATTAATCATTATGAGGTGTTACCACCAGGCAGGACCATCGATTCTGAACTCTACTGCAAACAACTGATGAGATTAAAGCAAGAAATTCAGCGAAAGCTGCCGGAATTAATCAACAGAAGGGGTGTGGTTTTTCATCATGATAACGCTAGACCTCACACATCTTTAGCCACTCAGAAAATTAAGAGTTTGGGTGAGAGGTGTTAATGCATCCGCCGTGTAGTCCTGACCTTGCACCTTCAGATTTCCACCTGTTTCGGTCTCTTCAGAATTCTTTAGGCAGTGTCAGGTTAACATCACGAGAGGACTGCGAAAACCACTTGTCGCGGTATCTTGATCAGAAGTCCCAAAATTTCTATAGCAATGGGATCATGTCCCTACCTACAAGATGGCAAAAAGTTATCGAACAAAATGGTACCTAAATACTTTAGTTAAATGTAAATCAAAAATGTTTTGAATTTTCTTAAAAAATGCGAAGAATCTTCTTCCCTAACCTATTAGTAAGATCGCAAGACTGTTAAAGCTGACTGGTATACCACTGTTTGTTTGCCACAACAAAGTCATCACAGAGTTTCAATTCAAAAAAGAAAAAACAACTCAAAACGTCGTATCATACTGCACCATGACAATACAAGTTCGCACACGCCACACTGCCCGCGATACAAAGATGTTTTCGAGCACCGACTTGGTTTTGAGCACAGCCCTGACTTGAGCTCTAATGATTTTTTTATGTTCCCCAAAATTAAGCAGTCTTCGTGGTCAACACTTCAGCTCACCCGAAGAAGCTGTTGACGCATGCCATTTTGACTACCCCTACTTCGGAGTGGAATAAATGTTTTAAAAACTGGTTCGAACACATGCAAAAGCGAATTAAATATCGCAGAGAATTCTTTGAAAAATAATAAATGGTAATAATCTATTAGATCGTCTATAGTTATTTCAAACGACACAACTTAAAAGGCAGCCCTCGTATACTGAATCAATGTACATATGCATACAAAAATCTACTTGACTTACTTAGATACGAAATATTCCATGCACGTATAATTAGAAAAAATAGCTTTTATTTTATTAAACTAAACCAAAACTTCGAACAAAAGACATCAACGACATAAAACGCTTAAACGATAAAAAATTATGTACGGAAATAATATTTCACTAGCTGTTATAACAATTTGTCTGGAATTGTTATAAAAAGTATCTAGTCCACTCCATGTTACGATGCTAGTCCATTTCCCACATAGTTGGAGGTCCGCACTAGAAGAAATCGAAGGTGGTTCGGCATAAATCGTGGGAAGATCTACATAGTTAGCCGGCGCGGGATCGGGTCGGCGCGTGTTGCTGCGCCCGCGCCGCTCGGGGTGAACGTCTCACTTAACTGTTGTGTGCACCTGAGTGCCGCACCGCACCGCATCGCACCGCACCGCATCGCACCGCACCGCATCACACCGCACCAGTCGCCACTACTTACAACCCACAACCATGTGTTAATCCATCATCGTTTAATCTCTCCTAATTTCTTTAATCATGTCTAGTAGCTCTTTATCTTAGTACCACATCATAAATGATGGCCGTTTGAGTTAAGACAAAGCAGGTTGGTTGTGTACGTTGTCTTGCAATTCATAATGAGGCCATAGGGAATTCAAGGTAAATTCTTTTCTCTTCTATTTTAATGACCATTACGAATGGACATTAATAGGAATGGATAGGTAGCAGTAGACTGCCACGAAATTCAGGTTACATTGATCATCAGCTAAAAGGTTATATATGCTTAAATTCCGTCATATTAGACGCTATCAAATTTGTAGGATCTGCCCTCGTGGCGAAGCGTCCGAAACTTTATAAATAATGGTACTTACCTACTGATATTTTAAACCGTAATACCATTTGAATCTGTAGCAACACGATAATCTACCCATCGAATAAGGTGATAAATCCTACGTTAGATAGATATGTATCGAAAAATTACGTTCGCTGGCTCGGCAGGGCACCGGCACAATAATCGAACACCGGCGCTTTTGAGACGTCGTTCCACAAATACTTGGAACAAATATTTTTATAATGAACATACGTTACGCGTTTTCTATAAATACTGGCAATTCTTTATATAACAGCTCGTAGGTATGTGGAGATGTTCGGAGATCAAAACGAGACTGTGAATGTAGGCTATCGGTGAGTATAAACAACACGTCTCTTTGTCTTGATTCTTAGAAACTCTAACGAAATAAAATCAGAATACCAGCTTTTTACAATGTTGCTATAGACAAAGCTTATTCGCCTGTCAACGACTCAAATTAATAGATGTTATTAATTTTAACATAAATGTTAATTGGTTATTTTCTGTTTAGATGTTCAGAATTATTATCGTTGCGACATTTTACGATGGTTAGGAAACAAAGAAAAATAATGTTAAACCATATTTTGAAGGATTTGTCTTTATAACGACTTGTAAAAAAATAATGGTTTTACTATAAAATCCTATTTGGTAGAATTACTTTAGACCATGATGCTTTTACTCTAAAACTGTTAATAACTATGAACTAGAGACGCAGATTCCTGAAAAGAGCACTGAAGGCTATTTTAAGCTTGCACAGAAATTATTTGTGGGTATCGTTCAAAGGTTTTGGAACAAAACATCATAAAGTAAAGATTGCGCAAGCGCAGCCGTCGTAACGCAACCATCTACAAACACAAAACACGCTGGTACTCAAGGCTAATTCCTAAAAACCAAGCAATGTAGGTAAAGCATGCAAATGAAGTGAATTGTAGATCGATTGAAAATAGATCGTGTGTCAGCGATCGGGAGGCTTCGGGGCATGATCATCGGTCCACGAGCGCACGCGCACGATCCGCGCCGCGGCCCCCGGCCTCCGCCCCCGCCCCTGCCCCCGGCGACACTCACCGAACATAACCTTACATTCCCATCTATTCTGCTAAAGTTTACTCCAAAAATTTAGTCCATTTACAAACTGTATAATACACATGCCGTGACGTTCGGCGTCATTTTGATGTCGGTATTGATGGAACGCCTATGTCGTCGGAGGATTGTAAAATACATATCTTAAAAGATTGTGAACTCTAACTAAACATATGGAATACTTTTGTACACATCAGAATTTCATTCTGAGAAATTGTTAAGCGACATATACTGACATGTTGGCGACCTATCAATGTACGGTTCTACAATTTATCGGATTTGCTGGTCTGGCCAAGTAGCGGAACATAGGACACAGGGAACTTAGGGCTCCCCGACTCGGATAGATTAGGTTTGAATGGTATGATGGGAGCCAGGGTAAGTGAGCGAAACGAGCGAACCTAGCCCCCGTCCTGCCGTTTCCTTTACTTGTTATGTACTACAATTTCATTAATAAAAAATGACTTCGAGAGACTATCAAATTCTGATGCGTTAAAAAGTGTTCCAAATGTTCAGTTGACAATTTCTAGAGAGTTTACAATCTCTCAAGATATTTAACAATCTTACGAAGCTTGCCATTTTCCGATGAGAATACGCCAATGCGATGTTGAACGAGCGGAAATTTAAATATCCACCTTTACTATTTGTGTCAACATAGGAGCAGACAAAACTAAAACGTTAAAAGCTTTGCAATATATTGGTCATCAGAACGATTATCATCAGACATAATTTCAATACAATAAAAAATAAAACTAAACCAAAAGCCATGTATCCTATTTCTGAGATGTTTTTAGATATATTAGAAACCAAAAACATACACCTTAAACGACCACCATTCTTCAAATTGGTGCTTTTGGACAACACGGTTTATTGGTGAAAGTGCATTTTAAGAACAGAAAATAAAAAGATTTCCCACTGACCTTACCTATTGTTCGTGAAACAAAGGAGATCGAAATAACCGCTGTATAAACACGCAATTAATGATTTCTAAAATAATAATTTATGTTTCAAAGTTGTGGTCACTCATTAAAAGAAATTTGTTGTCTTACATAGATTTTACAAATTAATAACTTATCAGGGAATCTAGACACAACGGCCAAAAAAATTAATATTACGCGTGTTCAAATCACATGTATACCTACTTGGGTGCATTGAAATTCGTCGAGTAATGTTTGCGCACATCATAATATTATAGGTAGAGTCGTAAACAAATCAATGTAATATCTGATATTGATATTAGGAATCAGCTTTAGCATGAAGTAGAGACCAATAAATCCACGCCACCCTAGCTGCTTGACATTGAATTATGGAAACACAAGGCGCCAGTTGAATAGGTAAACCGTAAGTACAACATTATGATGAAACGTAATTGCCTATTTCATCCAAATGTCCGTCTAAGGTGTCCGAATGTAATTACCAAAAGTCAGAATGGTCCCGCCCACGAGTGCTCTCACGCGCCATGACCTCACCTCACTGACAACCTGCTCACAAAAGCAAATTACACCACTATATTTAGTGGACTGTTTTTTGACTATTATCTTTATTATAGGTTTGTAACGTAATGGCTCATTTTTGTTTATATTGCCAATATACACGTACGGTTAAGTTTTATCGATTAGTTTGCTCGCCGGTTCAGGCACGCTGACCATAAACAGTCCATTAAGTTAAAATCTTTATACCAGTATGCTTAACGAGTTATTTTGATGTACTTATAAGAGCTTTTGTTTCATAGAACATAGAATGTTACACCGCAATTTTTTCATTGCAATATTCTAAATATTTCACTTATTATGACAGCAAAACAGTTTGTCGCGAGTGTTGTATCTGTTTAAATGTTATCATACATGCATTCCAGGAATGGGTGATCTCACATAAAGCAAATGTACCTTGTGGATGGAGCGCGTAACTCCGGCGGAGTGACAAGACAATCATTGTAGTGCGCCAGTGTACGACGCGCGCGTATATCTACCCAGACAAATTTACGTTTGCGCCCATGATAGACAAACAATTCAACTACAAACCTTGCGATTCATTCCACTTGGTATTCTCCAATAAAACTTCATTTGTCGAAATACTAGCACATTAATTTCTAAACTATTATACGGATACTAAAGATAAAACAAGCCACTGCTTCTACTATGTACGTATTTATTGAGACTGGACTAAATCATTCAGCAACTATTGAGTATTGAAGTCAGAAAAACATACTGACTCATGGATAAAAGCACGGTGTTAGTACATATACAAACACCCATAAACAGTCATTTCACTCGGTAATTTAATAAGTAGTAGGTACATTCTTTGATTCAGTAACCGCCCCGCGCCCCCGCTGCTCAGTTCCATCAATTAGAGTGAGCATTTAATCGGATAATGATGACAGATACCTAATAATCTCGAGACCGTTAAAATATCTTAAGCGTTTTAAAATAATAATGGCTGACATTAGTCTCTGCTAGAAGCGAATTATTATTTATTATAATACTTTACGTCTTTTAATCTTCTGGTTCATGCAACGTGAACTATTTAACATTCGAAAGTATTAATTTTTATGACGAAGTGCGAAAGAAATAAATGTCTTCACGAAAATAAAACGAGAGTCATTAAAATCGTATCTGCATACATCCTGGTTATGAAATGCACATAAAAGACGTATAGTACGATACTTCATAACAAGTTACACTGTCGCAGGTTGCTTCTGTTCAAATAATAATATATTGGTAAGTGGCATTTAAAGTCTCAAGCATTTACGTTGGACCGTATAGACGTTTTCTTTTTAATAACAACCCTAACAATAATCGATCGACTAATGGCAACCTAAAAACACCGGCCATTTACTTTTTAGATCACAGCTTAAAACATCACGACATTGTCTCGGTTGAAAAGTAGATGGTATCATTGGATCAGTGAGTGGTGCGCAATGCGGAGGCTCCCGCGCCTGCATGCGCCACGTCCGCGTCCGCGCTCGCCGACAAGTGAACGCAATCACTAATTGAATCAGTCGCTAGTCATCGCCACTGGCATGCACCATGTAGGGCCCCCATCTGCGTTTCTAAATACCGGATATTAAAGGGACACTGGCAATTTCATGAGTCCTATTCATATCACACTAACAAAAGCTACTTTAAAAGCTGCCAGTATGCTGAATTCCCAAAGATGGGGATTTCTGCATGATGACAGCTCAACAAACCGGACAAGGGAGTCGGCCTCGCACACAAAGAGCTCCGTGCCATAAACCGAAAAGTTCACGTTTCTTGTATAGGGACCTCATTTTAATTTTTATTATGTATTATTTGTTGTTATAGCGGCAAAACAAATACACACTCTTAAAATTTCAACTGTCTACCTGTTATGGTTCATGAGAAACAGTCCACTAAAAGGCGTAAAGCAGAGGTTTAGTAATAGAGTTCCTTCGGTTTCCCTTTGGGTCTGTAGCCCACAGTGATTGCTTCGACAGTCCTAACTAGGTGAGCAAAACAAAAACTAAAATTAACCAAACCGCCAGAGTGCTATGATACGCTACGCATGCATTTACTACGAAATCATGTTTTCTTAATACAGTTTACTTAATACATGATACACATTTAATACAGTAAAACATTTACAGCGATAGAATTTATAAAAGAAACATCATATATATCATTATCATTAATCTACATGGTTCATTTATTTATGCTTATAACTACTTTCGTAGCTGCTACGAAAGCTACGAGAAATTCGTAGCCGTCCTGCGTAAACTCAAGTTTAATGTAATTAAAAAAAAAACTGTTATTTTGTTCATAACCAGAGTCCTACGTGGCCCAGCAATGTCTCAAGAACGATGAATGCATGGTAACAACAACTTGACATCACTTTCAGTTGACGAAATTATGATTTCTTCCGCGTTATCACACTCACAGATTTCGAAGAATCCTCGATGGAACCGCGATACCGCCAACAATGCGTGGCTATGAGTGCTCAAGTAGCAGCCCGTAGCCACCCGATAAGCAACTAAGCAACTATGGGCATCTTAAGTCCAATCTCATCGGATGGGAATATCATGCGTCAGTTAAGTTCAGAGACAGTTTTAAATCGCGATGATCACGATGCGAATTGAGTTAGTGTCGTGAAATATGTGTTTCTATGCTAATCAATGTTGCAGAAAGTTGTGTCAGTCCGCATATTTGAGCGTCAGCGTAACTCTGACTCAACATTGTCTCTATTTACAGACACTTGTTCCTCGATACTTATCTTCGTCTTGTTGACCCCCTTCAGTTCACTTGAAGTAACTACCACCCACCGATAAAAGCATCACCATGCTTTTATAACAAAATACCATTTCCTGTTGCAATGCCTAGGAAACCAATAGGTTTTACTCTATATGAAAAGTTAACAATTTCATTCTGTAAAAGTTCAGTCATTCATATGTCTAGTAACAATTTAATTTCTGTCACTTTATGAAAGCCAAATTACCATACCGCACCTACACATCATTGACTTGATAAGTAGATAGTACCGACACGCGCGTGGATTTGTTACAAGCCGTTGATAATTATTATTGGCCGACAAATCTTCACTTAAGGGAACCGTTACTCGTGTTTTGTTGCAGTGAAAACATTCATTACTTCATTTGCATACAATGGTCTGGTGCCAAAAAATATTGGAGTGTAAACGCTTACCACGAACGCTTTTATGAAAGTTCTCTTTAGATTTATTATTATGAATAAATATATACCTACGTACCTACAGCATATTGTGACAATGTAGCACCAGTTATATGTGTGTGACTGTAGGTAGTTCATGCCTAGCACGAGTATGTATGTTCTTACATCGTTGAGGTATAACTAAGATTAATGTAGCTACCGCTTTCGGTTGACATTCAAGTAAGTAGTACTGACAAGATTTTTATAGTGGAAGATATCGATCAATAATAATGTCGTTTAAGATATAAACTATTAACAAGAAAGCGATTGTTTTTTTTTTTGTCTTCATCAGCTTAAACGACAAAATAAATTGTCCCTGAAACATACAAACATGTTAAGATTTCTTTAGAATATAGCATTTTTTTAATCAAGGAAATTAACAATCTATAAATATGTCAATTAGATTTATTATGGTTGTTACGTCATGTTGAAAACGTTACATATCAGCTGAAAACAAGGTTAAGTTTAAAATATCGCAATACAACACGAGAATATTAAACTGGTCTTCACGATGGCCCATTCACATTTGGACCTGCTATTGATTCATATAAAAAATAAACTATAATTAAATCGGCCATTGTGATTCCTACGTGTGTATGCAAATGTACTTTTTATTATCTGGTTCAGATTCAGCAATATGGAAACAGATTCATTGTATTACTACCGGAAACCGAGTGAAACGCCTACAACATTATCCAAAAAACCTACATAAAAGGATTCATATATTGTAGGGATGCCTGATTATAGATCGATTTGCAGATATGCTTTTTGAACATTAAGACATCACAAGAATTTAGAGAAAGATTGGATTAAAATAAAGACAATCTATCTCCATATTTGGCGAGCGGTCTCGTAGGACTTTCGAGCGTTCGATCTGGTGATGGTCGATAAACATATTTCGGCACGGAGCTCTCTTGACGCAGATAGAGTGAACTAACGGAGCTTTTGTAAACGCAATTGTTTTAAACTATTAATTGTAACGATAGTGGCACGAACAATACACGCACTAAGTAACAATGAAACCGGAAAAATCTTTGCACTGATGTAAGGTTTGGCCTCTTAAACGTCTCACCATACGATAAATTATGGTACGCGTCGTGTCTCTCGCTACGTAGTTATTAAAGTATATGTATTTCGTATACATGTACAGTGGTTGAGCTAATTTGAAGATATGACATAGTTCTTTGATCGTCGCCAAAATAGACTTAACTCTTTAGAAAACACACTGTTTGTTTCAGGAAAAGTTCTACTTTCATAAATAGCATTCTGATCAAGTAAACACCTGTAGCTGCACAACTTTCATAACATGCAACTTCATAAAATTCACGCAAGTAAATGACAACTTTCACTGTGACAAGTGACATTACTTGAACATCTTTTTTAAAGAATCGCGTCGGTTGAATAAGTTTTTATGTCCCTCATAAAGGCATAACAGCAAGTGTTGTAGGCCGTGTGTGTATATGTGCTATATCGTTAAAGATTAGGAGTGTGGGGCGCAATGATTCGGTTTCGCGGGCGGAAACGGGCGCGCCCACGCGCAGGTCAGAGCAGTGACCCCGGAGCTCACCTCGCCGGCGCTCGCGCGCGGCTCCATCGCACTGCAGCCTGCAGCCTCATTGTTCCACCTCCCGACCTGTGACGAGTGCTGCTCGTTACGTGTCTCACTCGACATCTTACATTAACTAGTAGCAAGGAGCGCTTTTTTAGCTATCTGCCACATTAAACACTCATATTTTCCGTTATTTCTGTTTTTCTCACAAATGCGTTATTACATTCTACCTAGTGTAAAATATTGTATTTAGAGAAAAATTGTTTACTATGTTTAAAATTAAAAAAAAATATTATGCCCATAGCTAGTTAGGTAAAGACGTCTAATTTTTTTTAAATTATTAATAGATAATTAATTATTTTTCTTTGAATAAGACCTAATAGAATATTCAGTTCACTTACTAACGAGAATAATAAATTTCGCTAGTACTAAATGAACTAAGCTAAGAGCCATAAGTACACATTTATTGTCATGAGTTGTTTGGTGGTTCGCGCTGACATCTACGCTCGTCCCAGTCATTCCATATTCATAAGTCGTTGAGTAAATCAGCTGTACAATGTCCGTCCACGTCGCGCGTCGCGCCGGGTTAGATTGGAAATTGCAACATTAGAATCCTACAGTTCACACACACACCTCGTACAAACTGTTACATTTACATGCACTCTCTGCACTCATATTTACGTTTCATTTGTCGTAAATTAAAGATTCGATTCCATCTGAGTATACAATACAAAGATCGCGCGATATAAAGCGGTTAATTTACCTTCAGTAATTAGAAACAGCAATAGGGCAGAACGCCCATCACTGCACAAATTACACCTGCGTTACTAATACGTCTGGCTCGTGTTCTCTCTCGCAAGTAATTCTTTCTTGTAAGCGTGTTCAAATTGTATTTATGACCACCATCTGTCACTGCAATAATGCCTGCCACGTGATGCGTGTCCGAGTGGTCGCCGCATCAAACAATCAATTAGCCTGTATGAGAAGCATCACCTTAATGATGTTAACAAAAAACCTTACCTGATAAAAACGCTTTTCACTGAAAGTTTAATAATACATAGTTACTTATCATTACTCTCAAGAGAAATGGAGGAGTAAGGGTCGATTTAACCGTTACATCATAAATTTGTTTACTTCGAGCAAAAATCTCTTACATATAAACATCGAACTGCGTAAACCGGAGCATTACAATCAATATTTTCGTTTAAGCTACAGTTCGGATCTTGATTTATGGATGCGCGGTTTAAACCTGCGCCTGCGGTATTATTAACAAGTTGTAAATCATTGATCGGAATTAAGACCACGTTCGACTGACTGTTCAGGATTTGTTGACGAAGTCGATAATAATGGCTGAAATGAGCGACTAACTTAAACCAATAATCTGCTTGCCACATATTCTCTATAAGCAGAATTTATCATTATCTTGTACTAAGTAGGTACTTTTGAGAAAAGTTGCCATGAATCACATAGGTATCTACAGTTTTGTTCTCGAAAAATAATAAGAATACCTACTTATTAAAAAAGCTTTGAGGTTGTTTTTATTTTTGTAACAGTAATGGCATCTAAATACCATCAAAATCATAATACATATTTATATTAAGAAAAATGAATTTTACAACACAAGGGGCGCTATTGCATAATGAATACTTGAATACTTGAAAACATGATGTGAAAATTACGAGTGCTCCCAGCACTAAACAATTGTGTTTGATCTGTCTAACATATTTATGTTTGTGTCCATATAATTTAATGGTATTGCTGTGTTGGGGCCTACTCACCGTCCTTGCATGTCTCAATTGATACAACTGTTCTACGTTTCATTATGAAGCTGTAAATTCACTAAATCAGTTGCCTACCTATGTATTTTTTACAATTCCCAAGCACGATAGAGAGTACGACACGACCTAATCAAATGCGAGAAACCTGTTACTTCAAAAACAGAATCATTTAAGTTGACTACTGTTGTTGATTCATACTATTAAGTTCATGAATTATTAATGCGAACTCCAGGAAACGACTGAATCTTATTTAAATTACGTTTTGGAGCTGGTTTTTTCAGTGCGATACATGTCAAGGTAAACCTCAGTGTTCGTTGCTTATTGCACTCAAACATGCACTAAGTTTTAAATAGTCTTTCTTTTCAAGTTTTTTTCTAAGTATTGCACAGCATTACGATGTAAAATGATATGGAAAAACACAATGTGTTTTGGTAACTTTTACATTACATAGGTAAGCAAAGCCAAATAAATTCAAGTGCTGTACCTACATATGAAATCAAGGATGATTGTTGGTATATTAGAGAGCGAACATTATGGGACACGCGGCGACGGTGGGCGGCAGGCGCAAATGCATCACGCGCGATAATGAACCAGCTCGTGTGCACGACTCGGCTGCGCACTCACACGTAATCCACTATCCTCACCCGAGTCGTGCTGTCTGCTCACTGCTCACGGCTCCTTATTCAACAATCCTCCACATGATATTCGGCTGAACACCTTACAAGTGTATCAGGTAGGTCCTATCAGCGATTGTTTGGCATGTTAACTTACCTACTATTATAGTTCGCTGAGCACTTCCAACAGTCCAGGCAAGGTGTAGACTGAAACATGAATTCAAATGGTATCGATTACTAATTATCTACTTACTGTAAGATTTTCATAATTACATAATACAATTCTTAACAATTTTCGATCAAGATTAAAGTTAGTAGTAAAGTACGTACGTAACTCAATTGCAAAAATATATTTCATGTCATTATAATACAGTCACCACCTACCGTACTAATCCTAGTATTTTAATATTATTCAGAAATATTATCGACACAGTAATAGCCCATTCCACATTTTACTCGACCAACTATCTCAAGTACATTTACTTGTATCCATATTTCCACATGGTAAACTATAGTACCTGTTTAATGCATTTCCAGGACAAAGTTGCAGTGAAAATGGACGCCATTTGTGAACAAGACAGGATCTCGGATTTCTTAAACTGGCACCTCCCACGTGGTGTCTTGTGCCCTTAACCTTTGCAACGGCCGTATCGCGGTTTATGCGCCTTATAATGCGCTCTCCTTACAGGCTTATACGGCTGCGAGTTTTGTCTAAATTTGGAGCAATAGCTACCACTTCACAATTAAGGAAAAAAGCTCTTTTAGACATAGAATAATTTAACATGCATAAAAGCAGGTTTACTCATTTAGGAAGACGGGAACTTAAATTTGTTAATAACAACATTTACAGTGTCTTAGATCTTTAAAGTTACAATGTTGCTTGTCTAAAGAACAGTAGTCGGTTCAAAGCTACATTATTTTTGTGGTACCTACCTCGGTTAGCGCTACCAGAATAACAACAGACAAAACAGCACAATCGATACCAAGAGAGTATTTATAGCACCGTTTTAATATAATCTCGGTTTGTAAGTTAATTGCAAATGTACATATGTATATCTTTGAATCAAAGAATCATAATGTAACAAGCGGTAACAAAGGTATAATATGAACAGCACAATATCAAAATCTGAGCAAAGTAGGTACTATGAACGAACATACACCATTTACATTTGCTGTAAGTAATCAAATGTTTATAAGATAATACCAATCCAATAATGCGTAATAGGAAACCAGAGTTAAGTGTTGAACCTATGGACATTTATTGATAAATCACCAGGTAATTTTACAGCCAATCAATTGCAATAGCGTAGCGCACAAGTGTTCAGAGTTTGATCCCGTATTTAAGTTGAATGCTGCAGCGTTATCTGCTCTGATCCGCGACAATCGCGCACCTGCGCACGCCGCGCCGGCGCCGACGCCGACGCACTTTCAAAAAAGGCTTACTTACGGACATAGTATCTTAACACTAGCTGTTTGTTTGTAACTTGCTCTATTTTCCGATGAGCGTAAACAGGTGTAAGTATATAAAATTACTCTTTGTACAAGTTGTATGTTTCATCTTCAATTAATTTCTCATCATTGATGTTTGCTTGATTAGGTAGGTATCCAGGAACTTTTTCTGAAAACGTTTTCTTGTTTATCAGTGTTTGTTCGTCTTATGTAGGAAATGTGGATATTTACCTACATAGTTCAATTAAATTTTAGGAAACTAGGTACATACTTGATTTGGACTTTTTAGTCCGTGCAAAATTTCAAAAAAAAGTTAGGTAGGTACTACAAAAACGGCTTACATTTCGTGAAGTACCTGTCTTTAAAAGTAAATTACCAGTGACGGGGTAATCGGTAGCGTCAATAAAAAATAGTAAATTAATAAAAGGTTTATTACAGAAACCTGTACAACTTTTACAGTAAATTTAACCTCTGTTTAAGTAAAATGTATACCTATGCTAGGAGGAAATTTACCTTGGGACAAGTTAGGAAGATGCGAAATTACAGGTGACCTAAAGCAGGTTAAAAAAAGTTGTATTATTAGTAGCCGGAGCACTTTAGGTATAGACTTCTCTAGGTTCCGTTTCGAGAAGCACGAAAGTAATCTGTGAATTTATTACATGATCAGAATCGTGTTGAGTTGAGTTGAGTTTGCGGAGGTAATGTCTTCAGCCCGGCTTTTCCCGATGTTCCAAAAGTAATCAGTTATGCAGTCTTCTGAAGCATGGGGGGTGGTTTTTAACTTTTTATACGACTGCCCAAAAGAAAGTATGTATGTTTGTGAATTTCTTTATTCGACCATAACTTCAAAACAGCTTAACGGTATCAATGTATGGATAAATGCGTTGAGTTATCCGGAGTAATACAAACTAGTGAACATTTTAAATTGTCACTAAAAGTATGAAATAAAAACAAATACCTAATTAAAAAAAAGAAAATTCGCCTAACATATCAAAAAGTGAACTAAAAAAAGTCATTTGATGATTTCCTATCCAGTTAAAATAGGTGTAGGTTTATTTAAATCTAGCCTACCTTCATTTAAGATCAATATACGTCAACACTAAACTCAAATGTGTCAAAGTGATAAGTAAATAATCAGCGTAAGTTTTATGAAATATTTTATTTAGTTGTATCGAGTCTCCCACGCCATTGGATTCAATTATGGAGGAAAGGCAGATAGGTCGGCGCGCGAGTGGCCCGCTCGTGACCCGTAAATTGGAACGGTCCGTCGCACGCCCTTGTCGCACCTCGGCCACGGCGCGGCGCGGCAGCGGCCATCGCCGCGCGCCGTCCCGCAGCTCGCAGTCGCAGTCGCAACACAGCCCGATACATATTGTAACGGCATCCAAATCTACACCGCTACAACACACATCCCATACTACGCTTCACGCACATCCAATTTAGGAACCCTGCTGCAAGTGTAAACGCTCCTTTTGTGGAGCCTTGTTTTCTACCTACAGCAACGGATGCATTTTGAGTTGTAAAAATATAGAAAGAGTGCAAAAATTAAACTGAATCCCACATAAGCAATCTATATATTTATGTACGGTGTAGATATGTTAAAGATCAGCCACTCAGCGCATCATTATAACAAACCAATCTCTGTGGTCCCGAAATATTGTTTAGATTCTACTATGCAGGTCTCTACTTTCATACTGCCATATTCGTTAAAATCAGTAATAGAATTACCATACCGGCGGACTTTCTAACTAAGTAAACTGGTAATACATTTATTAAAGTAGATACTAAGTTAATAAAGTAGGTTAAGTTAGTAAGGTATCGGGCAACACTAACAGGTGTGCACGCCGTATTTGGGCCATAATGTCTCAAACAATGGCCGGCTGGGGCTCGAGCCTTAACAGATATTCAAATCATAACTATTCTTTATTTAACCAGTGTTTAAATTTGTTGGCTCTTCTAACGTCTGTAATAGTG
The DNA here is from genome assembly GCA_905332915.2 of Hecatera dysodea. Taxonomy (NCBI): domain Eukaryota; kingdom Metazoa; phylum Arthropoda; class Insecta; order Lepidoptera; family Noctuidae; genus Hecatera; species Hecatera dysodea. Next base: position 11,327,305 of record HG995292.1, read on the forward strand.
TGTTGTATGAGAGAATATATTGTACACCTATGTTAGGGAACGTGTGGGTAGTCGATTTCTATTTAATTGTCAACTAAATATTTCCGTTCCGAAAATGGAATCGGTAACGAATTACATCCAACAACAAATTAAACTGAGATCATGATGATTCAATTGAACAATACTATGGATCATCTGATTCAGTTACAGACTGTAGCCTACAATTTGTACTATATTGAATTTATCTAGCTTAATGTATATTTAGGAATGAAGGAAAACACTACAAAGAACTATAAAAGTTGTTGTAAATCTATCACGAGCTGCTCCTTCATAATTTTTTCCAGAAATAAGTATGACAGGTAGTCATCATTTATCGTACCTACTTGCAGGGCCGTCTTAACCCCTGCAGGGGCCCCTGGGCACACGTCCGGGGCCCTTTTGGAAAACTGAAAACCGGCCAAGAAAGTGTCGGAGCACAGATAGCTGATTTCCGTAGGAATGACCACGTAACCGCACTACCCAGTGGACATCCTGCCTGGAATAGGTTTGACCGAATTTCGTCAGAAGCTAGTTTACGGTTCGAGTTGGTGGTTTCCTAAGCAGTACCTATAATATAAATTGGGGGCCCCCAATGAAACGGGGCCCTGGGCACGTGCCCCTTGTGCCCTTATGGTAAAGACGGAACTGCCTACTGGTATGCATAACATACTCGTATGTATATGTAGGTAGATATCTACTAGGAAGTCAGAATAACTGCTCTTCCAACCATCAACGTGACCTATTTCAGCCAGTTACGTACCCAGGTACAATTTATGGACAAAAACTGGTATTAGTGAGAATCGTAACGAAAATAAATTTACCTACCCTGCTTTTTCAAGATGTACTACAAAGTCTCAAAAACAAGTTTTACAGAGAGGTGAGATTGTAAAACAATGTATGTATGTGAGGCAGCAACAAGACAGAGCTATCACAGTTAATCTCATTGCCTCACTGTCAATTAGCCATACACGGCGGCGCAGAGTATTTAGTTCCAAAAGATAATATCTCACTTTTAACATGTCCGTAGCGTAATGCAACACACGCGAGTATCAAACACTCTCTGTGTATATTTACGGAAATGTCGGCTGTTTATTATTATAGCATTTAAAGCAGGGTATTTAAGTTTAAGTAGACATTATTCTTGTTTTGTTTAAGAATTATGATTGCTTTAATTGGCGTCTCCGAGCTGCCAGCGGTTAGCGCATGCTTCTTAGCTAATTTTCCAAGTACGCTAATAGTGCTTGATTAAATGAGAATGCAACAGGTCTCGGAGTGGTTGTGGAATAGAGAGGCAACACACAAATAAAGTAAAAAGTAACTTTAATTTAGCATTTTCATGTTATTTGGTCTATCTTCAAGGCTAAGCAACGCTTGCCGAGGTTGGTCTGTGGATGGGTGACCATGTTAATATAACGAGACTCCTTCGTGCATCGGAAAGCACGTTAAGTCGTTGGTCCCGGCTGTCATTTGGAGATCTTTAGCAGTCGTTACGGATTGTCAGAAGCCAGAAAATCTGACACCAGTCTTGCCACGAAGTACCATGTTCCTCAGTTAATGGGTTGTGGAGGTCTGGCAGGCAGCCGCTTCACGTAAAATACTGGTATTTAGCTGAATCCGGTTTGACTGGGAGCCGACCCCAATATAGTTGGGGAAAGGCTAGGCAGATGATGATGATGTTATTGAGCTTAAAGTCATCGGTTTCTGCTTAAACTAAATTAAACCGTTTAGTCTCTCCTGCTAAAAGGGAGGAATATTTTTTTCATTTTGTTCAAGATGAGAAGATTCAAATGAAAGATTCGAAATTCAGTAAGTAGGTACCTATATCTTATTGATAATCTGACTGCAAGGATAACAATGCACCGATTGACAATCATTCGGATAGTCATAAAGTGATTGCAATAATTTGAAAAAATCCACACATTTCCAAATGAAAGATGCCTACCAACTACCCACTCGCCATGAATATATGAATTTATCAGACAAGAATAGTTTACTCAGTTGCTGAAAATTGACCAATAGTTGAAACTGAGTAGCTTTAGACTTGATCTTAATACAAAGGTTAGTTTAAAAGTTTTGAAATTGAGTTTTCAACTAGCAAACTAATTAAATGAAAATGGTGATAATTTTTTGTCATTTTCAAATCGTATAGGTAGCCCTTATTAATAAAGCAAATCTGTTTTAGGCTATTACGGGAGAAACCTTTTCACTTTTAAAAACATAACCGTCTTCCTGAACTACAGCCTATTCTATGGTAGGTAAACCATAAACAATCCATAACAGCAATGAATAAAACGTAGGTAAACTTGATACATTTTGCTGCTTGCTTCATCTTTCTTACAAGTAGATCGTATGAACAGATAAAACGGATTATCTAAGTAAGCGAGTCATAAAATGTCAATTACTAGTGCCGCTCTATCGGCTACGGCGCGGCGCGGCGGCGCGGCAGTGCGCGGGCGCAGCGCCAGAGCGACCAGTGGTCGCGTGCCCGCTACCAATTACGCTACCGTTTCAACAAAGTATAAAAATTAAAATATCTATTCTTATATAAACAAACATTTAATATACAACGATAATGCTGCAACTCTCGTAAGCGACCTAGCTACCTACGACTACGAGTTTTTATTATCTACTAGCTTTGCCAGCAGCATTTCCCGCGTGAAAGATGAAAATATTATTCCACGGAAATATAGTAACGGGATAGAAATTATCCAATGTCTTATGGTCAAGGTCTATCCATGTTTTAAATGTCATCCAAATCCGTAAAGCTGTTGGAACTGAATGAGTAACAAACATAGGTACATACAAGTAACCGACGCGCTTCTAACATAAGTAGGGAGTAGGTAGGTACTATACCTAATAATGAAACATCCTGGTATCCAACTTTGATTCCAATAAAGTAGAAAATACCAAAAAATCCAATTAAGTAGGGTTTTAAGAAACTTATGAATCGGTCACTTGTCTTTGGATAAACCATAATAAACCAAGCTCTTCTTGGTATTAATTTGTTCAAAGGGCATGTGACAGCTTCGTCTGCATCGTATATTAATATGTACAGGAAACTCTCCTTCAAAAATATGTAAAGTGAAAACTGTGTTTAAAATTCACACAGTAGTTTCATGTTCATACATTATCTTTACCCTAGAGTCGGTTTCTGCATTGAAAATTTCGAATTAAAAACGAGTTAAACCCAATGCTCAAATTTAACTGGTTTTCAGGCTAAACAAGGGTTTGAAAAATACTCAACTTGAAATTCTTTCGTCAGCAGTCTGCATAATTATCAAACCGAAACATTCAAGGTTTGGCTATTTTTTCTGATGGCAGTAGTAGACGTTTCTAATGCTTCGGTCCACCTTCTGATTCTTTACCGCAACAATCAACACCCACGTTGAACACGTGCAGGCGATCATCGAGAACACACAACATCGTGTTTAGTTAGAGTTATAAACTTCACGGTAGGCCCATCAACGGCCATTCGCAATAATATCAGTACAGACTATGCCTAGATCGGGCGTATGTAGTTTATTTGATATCTTCTCTACAATAAACGCACCGGTTATTCTGGATTGAAAATCGAATAGGTACCTACATAGAAATAGTGCCAATAATAACGCCTGCCTTTTATACATACATCTCGGCACCTAATAAAGTAGAGGTTATAGCTGTTAACATAAATATAAAGACAATCCAAAAACTTAGGTTCAAATAAATAAATTATAGTCTCTTGATTCAGTGAGTTGAGTAGATACAAATTTATTACTGGCGGCTCTTACGAGATTATTAATTCTGCTTCGTCATCGTAGAAAACGTTCACTAAGCCCTGCATAATAATAAGTGTTTGTGTCTTAATTATGTTATCATTCAATGACGAGGTACCGAATGGGTCGCATTCATAAATATTTAAATACGGTACACGTTTATCAGAGCCGTCAAGTTGTTCGCGGAAAGCGGCAGGCGTGGTCGCGGCTCTGCAGCGCGAGACACTATTATGCTGAGGCCATTGTTCGCCGAGAAGAGATCCGCGCCGCATATACTGCTAACGACGATTCTCACATATCATTTTTGATACATTCAAATCAATTCATAAGCTCAACTCCACCGCGAAACATTTAGCCGAACACAACCTTTGCCTGTCCCACATTCGTTTGTAAATATAATCACATCAACTTGTTACACAGCGAAGAAAATGAAGCGCAAGTATCAAAGTAATTGAAAGTAAGTATTACTCAAAAGATACTGCTTACAACGTATGTTGTCAAAATAAAAGGACGTAATTTATGGAAGTCGAACTTCGAATAATAAATGAATCGACGCAATAAAAAATTATTCACGTCGTCAGCTTTCCCTTAATACTCATGTCATACATATTTAATATTATGAATTTTGTTAAAAACAAATATCACTTTTATCAAGTCGTCCTTTCAAATTAGAACACTAAATATAGACACGGCGTGGCTTACATTAAAGTGTGCAATATGATTACATCTACCGAAGTAGTATGCTGACCTGTTCCGTCGGTAGGTGATCTGAAGCATCAACGTCACGAACAATCAAAGATGTTATGATTGTCCGAGTTAAATGTAACCAGTCAAATAATTGAAAATGGTAACGGTGTGATTTATGCAAATCGATAGCTTGACGTTCAATTTAAACTGTGAGGCACGTTGCGCCCGCGGCGATGTCGGCCATTAGGCGCTTCGCAGGACACGCGCTGCCTCCCGCCTTATCTTGTGCATCAGACGTGTCCACAGCAAACGCCACGCACTTGGTATCTGTGTATCACATACTATGTCATGTTTTTACCGTTCGCAAATTGATAATAAGCGCAAACTCTCAAAGATGTTACATTGAAGAATTCCTTATGAAATCTTTGAAAATGAGAATCTGGCTTATTAATAATACTTTTGTATTCCGACATTTTAATTGTTTCTGCTCTAATTAAATGTACTCAATATGTTCGCACTTTATGAAATCAGATTTCGTGATTTCAATGTTTGGTTTTCTATTCCTTATAAAGCAACTCAGTCGACCATTCAATATTTGAAAGCTAGCTACTGCAAATTAATATAGATCAACACAGCGAAACAACTACACCTACTTAACTACGAACAGCACTAACAGAGTGTGACTGAGTCATCTACTTGAGTGAAAGCGGCGTACAATTTTCGTTCACGGTACTAAAATCGATAGCACCTGACAATCAACAATAAATCACGTGGATCGAAACCACATAAACATATCACACATCACTGCATGGCCCCGATAGATTCCTATAACAACAATGCTTTGGTATACCAAGAAAACACTTGAGAGTGGTAAAAGAACGAACAGTCAGATAGGTTCCACAATGGCTTGTTGGAGAGCCGCACGTGGACAAAAGGTTAAGTGCCATCGAAACCTTTACTCAGTTCATTATATTTTGTTTACGGGCAGCACCCACGCCACGCTGCGCTTAGTGCTTTCAACTAGTGCGGATAGTCAATAATCAATACAAATTGAAATCCGATTCTGTTGGGACAAGTATATCACTTGTAGATTAGATAGGCACATATATACCGAGCTAGAAGTCTAGCCTAGGGCGAACTTTTTAACGTCGTTCGCGTTAGCGTTAATGAAGCTGAATAAAAGCCGTCTGATGGCACTAACGGGAAAAACTTTTTAAACCATACAATTTTTCATAAGCGAAAGCGTTTACTTTTCAGCGATCGAGTACATTAAAAACTCGCTCTAAACCCTCTGATTTCTTAATTTAACCTCTCACGCATCCCACGAATCGATTTGCAATGTACCACGCTAATATAAATCCTTTATATTAATTCAATACATTTATAAGCATCGTAATGTATAAATTTCATCACATCGTAAGAAGATTACTCATTGAAATATTACAATAGTTGTTAATAGAGCACCTTGCAATAAAAGTGAAACTTCCAAGTTATTGACAGTAGGTAACCTTGCTTGTTTAATAGAGTGTTCCTTCCACACAGACTTTTATTGGGTCATTCACAGATTTTTTTTGTTTTCATGCGTAGGTGCGAAACTAAAGTTGATTGACGCAAAATCTAAGCAGAATTCACCTTTGAACTTTTAAGAGCTTCTATTCAGAAATATACTTCTCGCTGTCACAACCTTTTTTATTAAACTATATTTGCAAGTCAATAACATGAGTTGAGTATTTGTTCTCTGTACTTTAGAAGATATCATTGAAAAGAATATTGTTATTTTGGTGTGAAAAACGCATACAAGAAAAATAAAATTAATTTACACTTTCTTTCTCTTTTATGTCGTGACGAATGGACACACATTGTATATGTATTTCGTTTGCCCTATACTGCGCCACACGGGTGGCGCAATATAGGGCAACAACATCATCTTCCCAGGTGCTTACCCAGGCCCTGTCTTGTGTGCCCTTAGCCTATTGCTTATATACACTCGGCGTCTACCGCCTTTGGTTTGCAAGCGTCCATACACACCTACCTTGGTCGACTTAAGCTCATCAGACGACGAGACGTTTACAATGGTTCGGCTGTCCGCCAGTCGTCCTGTCGACCTAGTGTAAAAGAGCCATAAAGTTAGCTCAACGAGTTGGACTTGGTATTTTTTATCAAAATATACGTAATAATAAACATTATCACCAAATTTCAAGTTCTTAGATCATGGGAAGTTAAAAAAGGCTTCGGCATAAAATATTGTAAAAAAGCAGACTTAGGTGGCTTTTCATTCCTTTGATTTCCTATACATTTTAATGACGACAACGAGCTCAAATCAACGATATCCCACTCGACGGATTTTAGCTGTAAGGGAGCCCCTTTTAAAAACATTTAAAAATATTTTTTGACATTAAATATGAGTTTGGGTCAAAAAGATGCTTATACTGATTTGAAGACTGTAGCTCCAACGGTTTGGCTGTGAAACCTGTGTGACAGACGACGGACTGAGGGACACGTGAGAGACAGAAAATTTCATCCAAGTTAGGCCAACAAGCCCACAACCACCCGTGCATTGACGGAGGAGTTTCAACGCTGTGTCAACGAAAATATAACGATACAGCAAAATGAAATAGAATTGTGTTTTTTATTTAATTGCATGCATAAGCATAAGCATAATCAGCCTTTTAACGTTCCCACTGCTGGGACACAGGCCTCCTCTCTGGGAGAGGGAATGGACCGTAATCCACCACGCGGGCCCAGTGCGGGTTGGTAATTGCATGCATGTGTAAATATTGGGGCACCCTGTAGCTGACAGCACCATTAGCTCTCTTGGCTCTCACCAGAATCTCCTTTGTCCTAATTTTTTTAGCAAGACTCGCATTTGATATAGGTAGGTAGCTCGCTGATACTCAAGCGATGGTACGCGCTTGCAAAAAAACGCATAAAACTAAACTATGTTAGTAAAGAATAAAGACACAACACAACGATTAATATTGCAAGATTACCCTTTCTTTACCCATGAAAGGGGTTCATAGTGGGGAGTGTCGAATTAACAGAAGACAATTTTAGCGGACGGAGTCGCGGGTGTAATGCTAGTCTATTTTATAAATGCGGTCGAGGCCCATCTTAATAAAATCAACACCGACGACCAAAAATGATAATAGATGATTACGCATGCTTGAATCGATATCGGTTGCAAGATGCGCTTTTCAATAAACATCGTTTGCTATTCAAGCTAGACAGGTGACAAGTTCGGGGTCAAACATCAATCTCATCATCTAATCTTGTGAAATTCAAATAATTGTGATATGACATTACTGGCTACTTCGTCAAATCTGTGCAACTTATTTTTCGTATCATAGATAACATTGACCTTTTGGAATACTTTAGAAATCTTCTACAACTTTACTGTCGCCGTAAGCGCGTGACACAAATACACCATTCATATCATCAGCTTACAACCTATACAAAATAAGGTGCCTGGGATTTTTCGCTTTAGTTAGAACCGAACAGGAACAGCATGAAGCCTACACTTTCCTAATGAGGATCAAAATGCTTAATGACCCCTTATCCATCGCTTTTTCACAGTTATTGTATTAGCCCTTTAGAACTAACCCTAAGGTACGAAGATAATTTTAGTAGGCTACTTAAAACTTACAAGTGTATCGTTTTATCCCGTGACTATGATGTGATGAAAATCAGTTTTTCCCTTTTTGCGCATGTAGCGAATAGGTATTTTTGAAAGCACTAAGATAATAAAAATACAGACTTGAGAACCTCCTCCTTTTTTCGGTTAACAAGTCAAAAATGAACGAAAATATTAAAATAAATAAAAACAAATCGATTGGAAGCTAATCGCCGATCCATGCGTCCTTTTCCAGGCGGGAAAGAAAGGCAGCTGAAATGATCAATAGCACTATGTATATTAAGCCTACGCATCTTTATGATTATAGAAATCATGACATCGCTCAAAAATGAAGATCTTTAGTAGTGTCATAATAATATTTATTAATATTACCTAATATTGAAAATGTTACCAGACAAGATAGTGTCACCATGGAGTGTGGTAACAAATTCTCTTCCTTGGGAAGAATAATTCTCCCTGTCTAGCTACAATTCTTCCACGTAGTAAATATTATCAAACATTACCTACTACGGACGTTCTCCAAAGCAAACTGTCAAATTAATTAATTGGGCCAAGCACAGATCGTGCACGGTACATGTTCAGAAACAGGAGTCGAGCAGCAGGCTCTATGGCAGCAGGTATGAGTTATTGAAGCTGGCGTGTGTTGGGTGAGCGTCGCGTCACGGCACGTCACGCGTCCCTCGCGAGCACTTGTGCGCCACGGGACAGCGCCGCCAGCCCGCCACCCGCTCCACTGCATCGTGTCGCCGCTATCGCTTTCACGTCGTGGTTATCGCCCCAGTGATAATCTGCATAGTGCGAACCGTTATTGAAAGCCACGGTACTAGTTTGTGCGTGAAGGCTACAATAGCGGCACTTTAATCTGATATTTATTGACCGAGAGATCGAATGAAGCTGGCAGTACTGTGAGGTGACCTGAATATGCAAGCTAATAATATGTGTAGCTTAGACACCTAACATTATAACCTGTACAAGTTTACAACAACCTATGGCTTTACTCTTCCGCGGTTCTCATTGTTCGCATTTTGTATATTGAAGGAAGGTGGTTGAAAGTAGATTTTCTTCTACATACATATTTCCATGTATTGGTGTTATTAAAATAAATTGCCAATTTTCAGATACAAAGTTCTTGAAATTAAAAAAGAGTTAACATTGTGGTGGGCGTGGACTGGTGGCAGGCGGCAGGACGCGCGCCTCCTATCAATGATCAATTTTGGTTCCGGCGAGATTATCTTTTGATCGGAGCAATTTCTCTTCGGTCTTGTGTCTGATAACATCTGGAGAACAACGGTTTGCATCGTTCTGCATAATTATAAACCTGGAATTTACTCCGTGATTTTGCCGAGTGAATACATACTCATGGCATTCGTTTTTATTTTTGATATGCTGTTGTTTACGTCGGACTCCAAGGGGTCATAAACCTTATTAACATGATAACAGATAAAATACCACAAATATTGTACTGTATCCCAATATTAAGCATCTACTAACTACCGATAAAATGTATCAGCCGAACAGCGATTTTCGCGGATTAAAGCCATTACTTAGGTATTAGGTACATTTAGCAGAAGGGCTACGCACATTGATGCGGTAAGAAGACAAACGAAAGATCAGTACCAAGAGTACCTAATAAAAATTGGAACGTGGACGAATAAGCGATCAAAGTAGATAGAGGGCGAGGCAATCAGAAACAATTTTCTATTACTATTTCTCGTTGGACATATTCCGACAACAAACACGATCGTCCCGAGAGCCGTGGGAATGCCCCAGTCGAGTAACGGACGGACGGACAAATGATGTTGGGCGATCTATTGCCTGTAATTGATGACGACTATTGTGTGCCTTTGAAAGAGCCACGAATGTTTGTCTTCGTTCTGTTACCTTCCGTTTGTTTGTTGCTATTGTTAATCTGAGACTTGTTGCCTTAATTCGCGTTGCTATTATATAAAGAACTGCTTGTAGACTCAAGATTAATTATTTTTCTCGTTGGTACACTTGGCATTCTCAGGTGCCGTTAATCCACTTGACAGAGTTGATTGTACACATGGTTCAAACCGCTGTGTAACTGTTGAGGATATCGGAGCATTATGATTTCATCAGTACGAATGTCGAAACTGTTTATTACGATTGGAAAATTAGCCTTTGCATTATGTGATTAACTGCAAGAGTTATTGACATAGTCGACGTTTTAGTCACGGATAAGATTCAAAGTTAGGTTTGTCTGATTAGTAAAGTCATCATTGGTTGCAAAACAAAGTATGCAAAAACTTCTTCAGTCATTCTGTGTTTCGATGACAAATATTAAGCCATTGTTCGAGTCTAAACACATGAATCAACAATTCTGAAGTAGCCCCGATACATTCTCTAAAAAATTAAAAATATGTTCTTCAAGCACAAAAACAATAGAAAATGACTCAATATTGACGTCCAAGGCATGCCCAAAGAACCCGATGGCTTATCTGGGAAAGCCTGGGTCCTGGCCTCGGAGGCTCTCGGGCCTCGACTGCCTGAGGAGTGGTAGGAGAGACGCCACGGCGTCCTCATGCGTAGAGCGATTCCTGACCACTGCAGGCGCAGGCCTGCAGATGGCGAACTATGGGTCTCCGTCTCCGTCCGATAGCAACCAGGCCCGAATTGACGGCGCGTCGTGTTCCACGCGGTCCTCAAAGAGCTGTCAGCAAAGATGACGGGGCCCCATAGGGTCAGTGCCTGCTAGGGTTGCGGAACTTGTTCGAGAGTCACCGCATCCCTGGAACGCAAAGGGCACTAGAAGGATCACGGGTAAGTTTTAGTCAGTAAGTCTGATACTCCGTTCCGCTCCGCCCAGAGCGAGAGAAGTCATTTGATCATTTCCCGTCCAGAAAAAAAGGCGAGCCCAACGAACTACTAAGCTTACTATATAGGCAAAATTTAAGGAAATAAAAACGTAAATGTGAGACAATCGACCCACTGGATTGAGAAATTAAATCTCTATAAATTGACTTCTAAACATATTTAACATCCCTTCCGATTAACTTGTTTTCAAATTTGTTCTGGAGTGTTTTATTCAATAATATTATGGATTCATAAATCAGATCCAGATCCAGATCGAGCTTCGATCTTTTCTTCAGCTAGAATTATAGATGCCTTTATTCAAAGCTGCAGTACGCGTGGTAGGCGAATACGAACGGTGATAAATATAGAAAATAGCACTGGGCGCCGGCGCCTGCGATAGCTATCAGCGACATGAATCAGCGTCGTCGCATCGGCGACCACCCGCTCTGCGCCACCGCGCGGCTCTCAGCCCGCGCCCGCGGCTTGCTGCGCTGCGCCTACACTACGCCTGCCCCTTGCCCTAATGCTTCTAATATCTACACACGCCCTCAACATTATTCTCCGCAGAGATTTTAGTCGCTCCGGTAATCTTACATATAACTCTGTAAACAAATGTCTAATTTCGTTATAAGCATAGTGACATAATTTTGGAACTACCTATGGTATTTCTTTGGATAGGATATGATAGCTGTTTGGAATCATGAACATTAATCGCTTCCGTTCATGTTCACATCCCTTGCGCAAAAGCTTTACTAAATCAATGTTTTACAGGGTTTCTAGCCTCTTTCTGGGTAAAAGAAATAATAATTATTTATATTGAAAAACTTTTATTACGAAAACGTATAAGTACAAAACATAAGATCTTAATAACTATGCAATTGATGTAATGATATGAAACACTATAATTATATTCAACACGATGTTACAAAAATCGATGAAATAACGTAAATGCATAAGTTAAGGATCACTTAGGTACATATTGCAATTTAAAATTATAATACCTAAGTACTTCAAGTTAGGACTTTAGAATGAATACATTGTTTATTTCCCCTCATACCACAGATCACACATATATTAATGTATAAGTAATATAACACAATTCAGCTTAATTTAATTTTAAAATGTGCATTATATCAATTATCTTCTTGATTTTTATTTCGCGATACGATCTGGTTATGCCAAAAAGTTATGAGCGCCTGGCCCGAGGGCGCGCGCGGCCATCTCTCATTAATTTCTCTCTGCAAATATTGCCTCCACATTATGCGATTGTTTTACGATTTAATGCTCTCTCCTCCGACCTCTTTTCAAATTAGGGGTCCGTACATTTTTGTAAGAAGATTTTATAATATTTGTACTTATTATTTTATCAAAGAATTAAATTTTTAGTCTTAAAACTGCCTTGCAATTTTCATTGCTTTTTTTATTAAAACGATAGAATACGTTAGACGTAAATGTTACATTGATACATAATAACAATTTTATGAAAATTGCAAGTTCATTTGACTATCACTAAGCATGTCTAATACTGACATAATGTTGCTCACGCTGGCTTTTTCTAAATAATAATACTATTTAGTTGAGAACTCCTACAATTGAAAATCTAACAGAAAGCCACTAGAAAAACAAAACGATATTTAACAAAAACCTAATTGTACTTACTTTATTATAATGGTTATAACCTCAAAACCAGATTAGATGGTCCTAAACGACCTACTATTAAAAATCAATATATTTTAGCTTAGTTTTTGTGATATTGCGTCCTTCCTACAAAAAATCAGTTAAATTTGAAAATCTGTTAAAAATCCATTTGAAAAATACAGAAAAAATAAAATCATCATAAGAATATTACAAGATCTCAATATGTAGTGTAACTGTACACGTAAATAAGTCAAGTGGACACGGGCTCTCTGCCGACGTTGAGCACATTTATCTGAATATCGCGAACTGTAATTATGGAACTTAACGTTCGACGCGCGCTGTTACAATTAAACTAGCGGTGCCTTCACCAAATAATAAATTAAACAGATTACATCAACAACATTCATTGCAATTTTTCAACGATTACGGCCTGTTAGTTACTGCCGACCTTCACTTCGTGTTTATGTAGGTAGGTTTTATTAATTATTTACTTGTGAACAATCTTCGGCTTTGATAATCCACAATTTTGACCTTTGTGAAAAATAAAAACATAATAAGACGTGAAACATCGATGTCGGTAACTGTACGACAACTTAGAAGTTAGAAGTAATTTGACCGATCCGAGGAGTCCAGTCGTTGCTTGATTTTTTTTTCTTTATTAAATACGTGTCAGAGCTCAGTACAATATTTAGAGACAGATATAAATGCGCGCGTATCAGAAACGGTGTGCGACGGAAACATAGCAAACAGCCTGTGCTTTCTGCCGCGGCATTAATTGTCCGGGGCAAAAAAGCGAGCCAGCACAGCAGGCAAATCAGGCGCTTTAATAAATCAAAACGTTTTAAAAAATTGCTACAAAAACTATTTAAAAAATTAAGCAAAGTAGTATAAAACAGTTACCAGTAAATACCTGTTTAGGTACATTCTTTACATCGAACGCCAGTTGCTTTTTTTCCTTCACTGAATGCCGTCAGTCGTCAATTAAGAATAAAGCAATGCTTCTGCACAATAGTGGTTAGTACGAGACTTATCGAGATTTTTCTAATCGCCTATTACGTAAAAGGGTTCTGCGGAATTTGAACAAAGTTATGACCAAAATAAACTATGAAAAGCTGACTGGAAATTCGAAACTATAAAAACTACTTTTTATCAAAATAACCGACTTCAAAAAAAATAGTACCTATAAAATAACTTTAATTTCGGAACTCGGTGTTTTTTGGTTGTTTCTTCGTTATTTGAACACACCCACTTCCTAAACGTACCAATCACATTGATGTAAACAATTAACAAACATGCGATTTCAGCAATCCCGAAAGAATCGCTATCATTTATTGAAGAGTTCCGTTTTCTATCACCTCTGTTCTTCATCAGATCTTCACCAAACTAGTAAGGGACCAACCCCCACCACCACCTTGAAATACTAAGATGCTTTTCCAAACCATCGTACACAATTATATTTTTTCATTTTACGTCGACAAGATCGAATGAGAACGTCATCAATGTAGACACGCATTATTAGGGATAACTCAAATACTAGTAGTCAAATCTCAATCAAATTTAAATGGGACCACACAAAAAGCACCAGCTTTTGAATATAAAAACCATAGTATTGTATAAAGGAGAAGCTTTTTTTTTGAACAGCTGAGTGCCATGGAACCATTTACATAATATGTGATTATTAGTTATTGTTTTACATAAACGAATATTTCGCTGGTGGTGGCGCGTGTGTCGGATCATTCAGTGCCCTTCAAAGTAGTTAATTAAGCTGAATGGTGCCAATACACGCATCATTTCATGAACGGGCGCCATCAGATAAGAGACTGTTCATCTCTGCCACTGGCGTTTTTTTTATAATATTTTGAATTTTTGTAATAATTTTCTGTTTTCTTCGCATTGTCTTCACATTAAGAACCAACAGGTTTAATGTCACCAAGTTTTTTTGCAATACATTACATGAATTAAAAGAGATCTTCTCCATAGAGATCTACGATTTCGAACGAGCGGGTCAAGCAAAATCCTACCCAACCTTGACAATAAAAAAGTGCCTGTAAATTGTTTATTTGAAATAAATGCTTTGAATCTTGGAATCTATCCCAGATCTTGTACTAACCTCGGTGTACATAGCAGACGACCCTGGAGAGGCTCTGTGACAGATATGTATGTATATTCGAGATAGACCCTTGCGCGTAATCCCACTACACACACACAACACACACAGACAAAACAAGCCTACTCCGCAGGGAAATTAGCAGGATCTGTGCTGCACAGCATGGTCTCAAACATAGAATGCGCGATAAATGACAAATGCACCGTCTTGTGCCTTCATTGACATCGAGGACTACTTTGATAAAACCATGTTTCAGAGCATCAGCAGAGCCCTCGGAAGGCACTGTATGGACACGAACCTGAGCGACTGCATCACAAACATGCTCAAGCAAAGAGTCGTCGCAAGATAACCAATTTTAAAAAATCAACGTTAAAGGATACTTTCCTTTGGCTACGCTGATGACATAACTATAATAATAAACGGAAAACATGTAAAAAGAAGATAAGCGATGTTCCTTGGTCCACCAAAAATAAATTGGACTGTATATACCCCATATTCATAATCTGACTTTTTTTTATTGTGAAATGGATTTGCTTTTGACTCTAGTCCAGGTCACAGGTGAAAGAGATAAAGTCTACGATGGAATGAGCTTACCCAGAAAAAGCCTGTTCACTCTAACTTTGAAGAGATTAGGGTTGAATGCGTTCGGAAACACAGACGCAGGCAGATTTCCACTCCTTTGCTGTGTGCATTATAAAAGATGATTGAAAACGCTTGGTGCGAATTGGTGGAATAGCTACAAGGTAGGGATGATAACCTACAGTGCGTCTAGATGTCCTATGGTAGAAGGGGGCCGGTGGGATGAGGACGTGAAGTTCATGGGCACACTCGCCGAAGTACAATCTGTAGAAGACTGACAACAAGGCGACCTTACGGCGATGACCCAGGCTGTGAAGCTTGGCATTTACCAGTTTTTCGTCACCAATAAGCCTTTTAACTCTGCGTTCCATCGAGTCAAGTGCGGCAAGTTGGTATTTAGCTGAGCCATCCCAAAGGTGGCTGCAATACTCCATGCAGGACCGGACCTGTGCTTTGTAAAGCATTAAAAGCTGTCCGGGCGTGAAGTATCGCTTCACTCTATTTAGGATGCCCAGCTTTTTGACTAAAAAAAACGAAGTTTATTACTACGAAAAATTGAAATTTTAAGGCGTGTTGTAGCAATGATAGCATCATGTGACGTAGGAGACATGTCACATGCTTCAAACTTTCACTGCCACAACACGCCAGCAGATCTGATTGTAGCTCAATTACAGATTCCATATAGAAAGAAAGAGAAAAAAGGGTGTCTATCTGTTTGTTCCTGCTTGGTTGTCATGGTTGACATCTAAAATACATTAATATAATAATGTCATGTATCACATTAGGAATGGTTTAGGGTGTATTTTGTCCCCAAAATTATCTGTTGACGGTGAAAGACTCACTAATCTGAGGTATGCGGACGGTACCACAATATTTTTGTATGGATCAGAGACATGGTGCATCAAAAGTCGCGAAAGCAAAAAGATCGACGCCTGCGAAATGTGGGTTTGGCGAAGACTTCTTCGTATACCATGGACTGCCATGAGAACGAATGAGTTCATACTGGTAAAACTCAATATCACCAAATGGCTTTCTGCAATAATATGCCAGGAATGTGCCCTCAGCCTTTTTGGGCATATTATGCGTTCATCCAAGCATAACCCGAAAAGGCTCATGATATTGGGCCGGTCGAAGGAAAGTGCGCTCAGGGTAGAACACCGGGAAGATGATGCGATGCCATAAAGAGAACAGTTGGTGGCATTATGTACAGAGCGGTGCACGCTTCAGAAGACCACATGACTTGGAAACGTGTTGTATGTGGTCGCGATCCTCAGCAGTGGGGGAACGACGAAGAAGATCAAATTAGGAAGAAAATTCTTATTGATCACACATGCGCCAGATCGGGAGATAAATCTCTCGCCCAACATATAGGCGAATCTCGCCCAATAGGAATATTTACGAAAACTCATATTTTGGTATAATGTAATGAGCCAGTTACATAAATACTTTTATAAAACCCTTATAATCCGTATCGATAGACTTGTCAAATGCAACGAATCTATTAAACAAAACTTTTTAAGTAATACAGAGATCTAGCTAAGCACCACCTATCGCTGAAAAGGATGACATTTCACTGATATTTCAACAAGAATGAAATGAATGTTCGACTTTGAATCTGAAGATACATTCAGAACATTTTTTAAGATCATCATCACCTTTTTTCCAGCTTCCAGTCAAACCATTTTCAGCTGAATACCAGTGTTCTACATGGAGCGGCTACCTACCAGACCTCCACAACCTATTATTAACTGGGTAACATGGTACTTCTTGGCAAGACTAGAGTCACATTCGCTGGCTTCTTTTAAATCATACATAACGACTTCCAAAGATCTACAAAAGACAGTGCTTTCTGAGGCAGAGGAGGAAACTCGATAGGGTAAGATAGTCAACCATCTATAGAACAACCTTGGCAAGCGTTGCTTAACCTTGAAAATCGACCCGTGTGGCAGTTACTCTCATCACGAGCTCCTCGTGATTCTTAAGATCACTGTATTCTATAAAATAGATGCAATTGTATATTCGCTGAACAGACGTTTCCAAAACATGTCTTAGCTTTATGCAAGTTGGTGTTTCTTGAACAATTTCAAACGGCCTGTTAATAACCGCCTCTAATTTTACTAAAATGTAAGGCATGATTCAATTAGCGAAACTTTTATTAATTACTAGCTGACCCGCGCAACTTTGTCTGCGTCACATAAGAGGGAAAAATAATCATTTTTGTATGTTTCAATTATCCTCCTATGTATCGTAGTGAGATGTTATATAGCCTATTTCAACCTTCCTGAACAAAAGGGCTATTCAACATTAAAATAATTTTAAAATTCGACCCAGCAGTTTCTAAGATAGCGCGCGCAACTAAACAAACTTTTCAGCTTTATAATATTAGTAAAGAAGACTACGTTCGCGTGGATGTCGGAAAAAATCTTGGTGCGTACAGTAAATTTCTTTCACAACCTGTGGCCGTATTACGAAGTGCCAATGCCATCATGTTTCGTGTGAGGGAAAGAAATAGTGCTGTTCGTGTTTTGTAACTCCGTCTCTCTGTGACACAGAAATCATGATGGATTTAAGACGTCATAATAGGACGCCTGATCCCTATCAGAATTACGAAAATAGCAAAAGGGTGCAGGGCACTAACAGTATTACCTCCTCCGTTTCAAATAAAAAAGAAAAAAGCAACTCAAGTGTACTTTTTGAATATGGGAGGTTGATAAAGATATATCTATGTGAAATACAATATATTTATGTATTTAATACACTTTGAAGAACTGCCTGACGATTAAACACGTTATTGTGGCTAATTTATAAAAGATAGATATATACTATCAAGGACTTTTTTGTAGATCTTTTGAAAACTATCATCTTTGTAATACATACTTTTGGTTTATGATCAACGTATGCGAGGATAAGAGCTCGAAAATGCATTTTCATCCGACTTATTCAAATTTATCGTCACTGCTTAGCTCCTATGTGTCTTAGCGTTATGTTATATAGCCTATAACCTGCCCAGGAGTATGGACTACAATCGTACCAAGTTTGGTTAAAATCCCTTCAGTAGTTTTTGATCCATGCGTGCACATACAGACAGACAGACAAAATATTTACTGATTGCATTTTTGGCATCAGTATCGATCACTATTCATCCTCCAATATTAATTTTGAACATATATTCAATGTACAGAATTGACCTCTCTACAGTTTTATTATAAGTATAGAATAGATTGCAAAAAGTATTGGCACAATTTGTGTCGAAACAGTGACTGCCCTTCAATTATTATAAACTAGTCCAATAAAATATAAAATTAATTAAAACTGGTACTGCTTTATCAATAGGTCAACTTGTCGTCAAATCTTTTTTTTATCTAATCGTAGACTTTTCACATGGTGAAACACTGTATACAAGATTTATTATTCAATACGCAAACTTTGAAAAATAAACTTAAAATCGAGTTTTATTGAACAAGTACTTTTAATTTTCAAGAGACTTCTAAAAAGGAGGTATTTTATGTTTGTTACCTCATAACTTTGTATTGGGTGTACCGATTTATATTCGAAAGCTGGTGCTTGTCTTGTGATCCCATTTAAATTTTATTGAGATCTGAGAACTAGTATTTAAGTTATCCCTAAAAATGCATGGCTTAGTTTACATTGACGACGTTCTCGTTCTCTCTTGTCTATGTAAAATGAAAAAATAAAATTATGTACGACTAGCTTCTGCCAGCGACTTCGTCCGCGTGGAATAGTTACTTTACCCCCGATTTTGAAACTCTCAGCCCGATCGGTTTAAAATTGACAAAAGATAGACATGCTGTTTCGGGATATTTTTTAGATAATTTTATGTAGAACATTTCCGTAATACATGATTTCTATGTAACTTTAACCATTAAGGCTACACACGCGACGGAAGCTTAAAAAATGGAGTAACTTCTTCGGTTTTCCCAACATTTTCCTTCACTGCTCTGCTCCTATTGATTGTAGCGTGATGAAAAGTATACTATAACCTGCCCAGGAGTATGAAGAATAATTGCACCAAGTTTCGTTAAAATCGGTCGAGTAGTTTTTGTTTCTATAAAGAACATACAGACAGACAGACAGACAGACAGACAGACAGACAGACAGAAAGACAGACAGACAGACAAAAATTTTACTGATTGCATTTTTGGCACCAGTATCGATCACTAATTACCCCCTGATAGTTATTTTGAAAATATATTCCTTGTACAGAATTGACCTCTCTACAGATTTATTATAAGTATAGATGGTTTGGAAGAGCATCTTAGTATTTCAATGTTTCTAGTTTGGTGAAGATCTGATGAAGAACAGATGTGATGGGAAACAGAACTCTTCAATAAATGATGCAAATCGTTCCGGATTGCTGAAATCGCATGTTTGTTTATTGCTAACACTAAAGTGGTTGGTACGTTTAAGTGGGGAGTGTACCACTAAAAAGTGAAAAGTAAAAAAAAAACTTTTTACCAAAAAATATAACCCACTGCTACACCAAAAATAAATAATAACTTTAAATTCGAAAGTCGGTGTTCAAAAAACGAAAAAGCAACCACAAACACCGAGTTAGTATACTGATAAGCAAATTGTTTTTGCACACTGCTTATTATATATTCCTTTATATGTAGATAGAGAGGAAGAGGTTGAACTATTGCTCTCTTGCTTGGATATTGCTAAATTTAATTTAATTTTAACTAAGCCATTTTGTACTATTTCAATATTATTTTCAGTAAGTACACAACGTGGCGGTCTAACGTAAATGACCTACCGCACTTGGCATCATGCTGCGCAGCCACGGTGTCAATGCGCCATGCGCATTTAATACTGGCGTCAATACGATTTAAATTATAACGAGATTCAAAAATACGTAACAAAAGTATACTTATACTTAATTTCACTAAAATTGGAATGATAAAAAGAAAAACAATTCGATATCACAAGTTAGGAAACAGAAACTATGGTCGTTGGCTTACAACTCTTCGTGTGCTTTCCGTACTCCGGAGGCCTGTAGGAAATCATTGAAGGCTTTTTGTTTACGCACATGTTCGGCACATTTTTCCACTAATCTGAGAAACTCACGCACGTCAAAAGAATAGTTCGTAAACTTGGCATGTGAACCACCACCGGGACCATGGCCCTGGAAATAACGTTACATTATTAAAAATAGTTTTTCTTTGAATTCACTAGTGACTAGTATACCTAATAATGTTATCTTCTAAATATGTACATATGCCATGGTAAAATCATTTGCCAGTTAGCCTCAGCAATATGATCGCAAGGCTAAATGCCCAGGGTACATTCAATTCTACACAAAGCTGCTTACACAATCATGCTACATCCGTAGTGGAATCAAAATGTACCTGATCTTGTTGCACAAGTTTCGTTTTATCTTCCCAAGTTACATATTTAAGCCCGCGAAGCCTAGTTAGGTCTAGGTAGCAGTTAGGATCCTCGCAGTTATAACTGAAAAAAAACGGATAAATGATTTACATAACAAAGTCTTTCAATTTTTTTTAACAAGTATTACCCCACTGCCGGACAAAAGTGACCCGCATAGCCTTTACATGAGACCTATATTTTTGTACCTGTGTTCACAAATAAAGATTGTTTTGATTTGATTTGATAGGCTTCGACTCTTCCAAGTGTGTTGTTTTCTCCGACCAATCCAGCATGAATGCCTCTTACCTCTAAGTCAGTGGTTCCTAACCTTAACTTAACTAAGGCAAAGTAAAAATAGTGTGACGGTTGGTATTATTTTACATTCGGAAGTATTTTAATGTTAAGTTTAGTTTCGCTTTAAGCTCATCTATAGACATACATGATCCACATTGAGACGGTTTCTGGCTTCCACTGTTACATTTAAAGGTGGTAGCAAAGGCATATTATTTTAATAACTCTGTTAGCTAGAACGGGATATTCGGCATCAACTTTTCTCCATAACGTGCCGAGATCATAATTTTGAAATACTAATCTACTAGTGATGAATACCACTTGCAGATTAGAATTTCACTTAGGCACTTGCATAGTACAAGAAATTCTACTTAGGCCGCCACGTCTTCGTCTTTAATAATGTTATCATCGGTACTTAATGATCTTAATATCCAAGAGCTGGTCTGACGATCATCCATTTAGTAGTACAGCACCAGTGAGTCTATTGTTACGAGCTTCGGGTTCGTTACAATAAAAACAGCTGATGAAGTAACCAAAACTGACACTTTAATTACACAACACTAATAACTCACTAATTATAAAACACAATCGGACTAAAAATCACTTAAATTTGCAGTCGAAAATCGCTCTGGAAGTTATCACTTGTATATAATCCAATACTGACTCGGTCGGTTTTTTTTTTTATTTCTGCCGTTGACTACTCGCAGTTTAGCACGCTAAGGCTGGTAACTGCTTAACCGGACTACTGACTCGGTCGGTGCATATGTATGTACTTTATATAGGGCGCCGGATAATTCCAGAACCTTCCATCGTCGAAAGATCTAGAATGTTCGCGTACCTATCGTCGTTACTGACTACAGTTCGAGAATTTTAGAATGTTTTAGCTAGGAAAATCTCGAAGGTACTCTACTAGTTCTGCTACTCGATACTAAAGGGCGCTATTGGTACCGAATGCCGCTCTCTTCCTTGCCTAATTGTGATGCCCACCCAACACTATTACTGCAGATAAATGTTGAACCAAACAATTTTCAAAAGTGCGGCGGTCTATAATTGTATATTAAATAAAAATATAAAATGATGTCTAGTTACATATTTTATTAGATATTAATAATTATGTTCTTTATTATTCCCACAGAATAGCTGATTTACGCCCGTGGGGGTAATTAGCCCCTGGTTCGGAACCACTGCTCTAAGTCGTTACACCAACGTTTTCTAGGCCTTAATCGGCGACGACGCCCGTCCTCGTAACTCCCACTGCATAACGGCTCTGGACCCCGGGCCGACACTGGTCTCTGGCTTTCCGCAGCCTGGTAACGTTATTACCCACAGTGGCCATTCCAGGTTTGGGGGAAATCGGGTTAATACGTATTCGACTTACCCATAAAAACATGAAGGTAGGTCATCCTTCATCAGCGACTTCATGGACGAGAAGCTCTTCCAGGCGTTCTCAACATGTCGTTCGACTTCTTCACGAACGACTTTAATTTTTTTTGTTTGATGTATTTCTTTACTTAAAAGTCATACTTACACTTCAAAAACTGCTGCCCAATCAGGTAAGAATAAGAGATGAGTTAATCCGGCCCCGTGCATACCAATGAAAACGTCCGTATTATGAGTTATTTCCAGCTGCTTCAGGAACGGCACAGTTTTATCATACACCACTCGTTTCACTTCGTACCCCTCAACTTTAGTCAAGGCCTCAATGATAGCCTTCTCATTCAATATCGATCGATACGTCGTACCTCGAGATAACAAAGTTACTTTTACTTTGCCACTGGTCCGTGTGTATAGTTTGATGTTTAAAGAATGAATAATGTGTTTTGAGAAGGCATGGAATAAGCCACTGCTTTCGCAACCATATATCTGCAAACAACGACAGTAATAAAATAGTACATTTGATGAAAGTTTTAAAATTTTATCTTATGAAATGTCCATATCAAACGATTTTTTCTTGCACTCGAAAACATTTGAAATATTAGTGATGGCTTTGGCATTATGGCCGTTATCGTTTTTATAATTTAGCTAAATATTTAAATGATAAAAATCCTAATATTAAAGATGAAATATAATATTTATTTATAATAAATGTATTAGTCCAGTTTAAATTTTCACAAAACTATTAGGCTTCAAATGGGTCGCGTCTCTTTGTTGAAATTAAAAAAATATAACGACTACTATACTCTGACTACAGAAATGAGACCACATTTGTAACAGTAGACCCCAGTAGAGTTGAAAAAAAATGTTTGAATTCTGCATTCGTCTTCGATATTTATCAAATTTTGTAATACGAAATTCTATATCATACAATTCAACGTTTAAATTGCATCGCAACTCAAAAACCTTTCAGCCTATTAAATACGAATGCTCACTTATAAATCAGCTTATTAGTATTAGCCTAAAATACATAACTCTATGGCTGATTTTCCACTGGAGCAAAGAGGAGAGAAGGGGAGCGGAGCTATACCAATAGTAACCATGGAATCGCATAAAATCCGCTTCCGCTCCCGTGAACAGGGATTCGCGAATTAGTTTTAAATTCATGCAAAACCGTGAAGTAGAGCATGACAGCGGGGCGGGGAAGAGGAGGACGGGTGACCATCTTAACATACCTAGTTTCCTCCGTGCCTCGGAAAGCACGTTAAGCCGTTGGTGCCGGCTGTCATTTGTACATCTTTGGCAGTCGCTATGGATTGTCAGAAGCCAGTAAAACTACAGTAATCAGCTGAATCCGGTGGGACTGGAAGCCGACCCCAATATGTTTCGTCTTCGGAATATGATTTTAATACATTTTAATGTTGTTTTCTATTTTTAAATTTTATATTTAGAAGTGTTAGCCGTAAGTTGATTTTCCACTTTTTTGTTGTGTTTTTGGAAACCGTTATTGTATTGGGGTCATCCTGTTAAGATAGTGTAAGTTGAATAAACAAATAGATAAATATTATGGCAGTCTTTCTACCTTTGCCTTTTCTACCAATGCTTGAATAACCGAAATTGACTTACCAAAGGAGTATTGTAATAAAGGCCGAAGATCATTCTAGGCAGAAGAGGTAACACAACATTTTTGAAACATACTACTTTTCCTCTGAAGGTTTTTAAGTCCCAGATAGAATTATCTGTAAATGCTTTGAACGTTTCTTGAAAGGCCGATTCATAGGTGAAAGTTTCCCACACCAATATGTGATTGTCTTTAGAAAAAGTAGATGGATGCGTGGAATTCACATGCAGAGATGCATACAAATTGAAAAAGTCACAGAAATGGTGGTACATGTTAACAGCTGAAACAGAGAAATGTCTCATTGATTTTATGTAAACATGGTTGAAGATAAAGCACTTTATAAAACAAACATACTTGCATCTAATTTCATTATATATGTTGGTTTAGTTATAACTATATCACACATTCCATCAGCTATGGGTCTCTGAGGGGTTTTGACAAAATGTACAAGTTCTGGACCCCACGATTGTAGGGCACTCATGTGTTCTGCTTCTTTCATTAGCCTCTCAGAATAAAAATTACAATATCCACCTGGAACATTAGAAAAATGCATAATTATGATTATGAGTCAATTTTGTCTTAACTTTTCAGCTTATTTTATGAGATTAAACTACAATTTTTTTCCAAGAAAACGAAATGTATAAAGTTTGCTTTGCCAAATATTAAAAATTTAAGATCCAATGTCATCATAAGTGATGAGGTGCTTGAAACTGTGGACTTGGCAGCATTTTTGGGCATAACTGTTGATTCCAAACTACAATGGGGCTCACATATATCTATTGGGAAGGCACAGCTCTGCCGCCTACGCTGTCAGGAAAGTTGGACAATGTACTGTTCCATTTCCATGGTGTTATGACCTACGGTATTCTATTGAGACGAACAGCTGCTGATATAAAAAATATATTTGTGTTATAAAAACTACTAGAGCACACACCAGCACCCTATTTTTCTTATGCATAGGCAAACGAGATAGGGTCTAAGCCCAGGCGGCGTGGATAGATACTTTCCTGATTTACTAGTGCTTAATTTGATTTTGGGTAAACATTTCAAATTAAATTTTGTGGAAAAAAACGTGGTTTGAAAAAATTTATGATGTTCTTGTTGAGCGCCATAGATTTTATTTTATTATTTCCATGTTGGATATTTTTTTTTTCGTATCATGAATTAACTATCTTGGATGCTATGCTTCAAAAGTCCTGGCTCGCAGCCTAAATGGAATAAATGACCCAATAAACATTATTTCTAAGAAATTCTGTATAGATATAATTCTAACAGATGGGTATTAGCACAGATAAAAAACTTACATTGTTAAGAATTATTACTACAATGAAAGTTAGAGCTGAAAGTCTGAATAAAAAAAATATGATACATACCTATCTGACCCGGTCCAAGTATATCCATTTTATAACGTAAATTGTCTCCACGACCCACAAGGCCTGTAAAATTTAACATAACATTTCGGCCGCGACAAAACCTGGAATTCAAACATATTTAAGATTAACTAATATCTTAAGGGCCAGATACTCAAATATAAAATCTGATTATTTTTCGTAAAAAAAAAGTTTTGTAACATAATCAGAATCTGAAATACTGCTGAAAAAACAAAGTCAATACCTTAAATACTTGGAGCATTCTAGTGAAGTGTCATCAGGGTAGGTAGCTTCACACATCACCATCAAGTCATCTATTTGTTCTTTTACATAGCCTGTAATTAGATAGAATCACAATTTACTTGATGGAACATCATTATTATTTATTCATTTGTTGCTTGTTTAGTCCCGAGATTAACTGTCTCTTTCATCTTTTGAAGAGTAGAAAGTAATTATAATTCTAGGTAATGAGTTCCCAATCTAATTTGGTGTAGGCATTATTGCTTATTTAACTAAGCAATTCCTATCTGTCACAAAAGCACTCTTAAGACAAGCATTGAGCCGAGTGGGTGGGTGGCTTGAGTATCATCATATGTAAGACATTTTTAAACAGTACTTTGTAAAAATAATAATAAACACCTTGCCCTAGCCAATTAAACTCACCATTTGATTGTGACTTTTTTTAAGTATCGTGAAAGCAGTACTTACCAAAATCTGCTTGAGTATAGAATGTATCATACTGCGCTTCTTTCGTCTTTACCCAGCCTCGGTGGTCGCCAGGGCAGACAGGTCGCACAGGGTATGAAACATTTCTATTACATTCATGTTCATATCCCCAACATCCTGTAACTCCTGCTAACTCTTTGTATGTGCATTGAGGATCTGATAGACACGCATCAGCAACACTAGGGAAAGCATTGAAAACATATGATACATGTTCTGGAGGTACATTGAGATCATCAAGACCTATTGAAGTAATGCTATTAAATAGTATAAAAAAATAAAATAAATATAGCGGCAGCCACATTTTTAAAACATTTATTTAATTAAGCGTTTATCGCGCCTACAACAAACACAACAATAATTATTCACAGTTTGAAATAGAGAATTAAACTTTAAAAGCGATGGCAAGCTTTTGACAAATGACGTAAATAATCAGTGCTGCCAATAAAAATTACTCGATTTCCCGCGTCAGTGTTGTCAATTCCCCGAAATTCTCCGCGTGTTTTTGATTGATTCCCCACATATTCCCAGAATTTATATTTCTGGAATAAAAACACTGTTTTATTCAAAATTTGTTTAATACTCAAACATACAATTGCTGACTAAGTTATTATATTTCTGCCGTTTAAGTTCTCGCAGCAGCAGCAGAGTCAGAAAGATGGGATGGCGCAAGTCCGGTCGCTTGCCATCGTTGCGTGCCAGGCCATTGCGACCTCGGTGTGCGACCCGCACTTCGGCTGCATGACATGCCGTCGGGCACCACGGCATGTCATTCAGCCGAAGTGTTGACAGCTTCGCCACAGTGACAGCGATGACGAGAGCAACAGAATACGCCTAAACGAAGGGAAGCAGCGAGGCGGAAAGTAGTATCGTCGAACAAGGTGCCTATGTTCGACGACGGTAGTGCGTAAAGCCAGAGGTGAAAGGCACGACTCCCATTCGCTCACAGCCAGTAGGCGCGCACGCTCCACAGAAGTAGCAGTAGTAGCAATTAGCTTTTTCTGAACTTCTCTGCAAAGCGGCTCATCCCACCGTTTCTGGTATGATGGGTTGTCGGGTGGATTTTCATTCGGGCAAGCGAGTCTCCATGCATTCTTGGCCTTGGAGAAGTACGGCACATCAAAATCAACCAGTGTGGGAGCTAGGATATTCCTGATTAATTTATCAGAGCCGTGAACCGAGGATATGAAAGATGAGATGCTGATAATTTTGCGGACGCCAAGGCCTCCCATACGGATGGAAAGAGTAGCTTGAGCCCAAACTCGGTCATTCATGGTCACATTTAAAATAGAAGAAAGTTTATGTTTAATAATTTGGTCCATTTTTTCCAAATGTTGAGGGTACCTAATTCCATGGGAAGCACGAAGGAAATATGTTCATTTAGAGCCGAAACAGCAGTACGAATTATAGTGATGGCCGAATGTATGTTAATTTGAAACAATCTTTCCGAAACGTCATTGAAATTTTGATTTTTTTCTTCGTTATAGAAGAAGAAGATGGAAAAGGAATTCTCAAAGATTGGTGACCCAAGGAAGCGAAGAGAGCTTTTGTCCATAATTTTGATTTCTGGGGCTATAATTATGGTATTGAATTTATAAAGCGTGAGTTGGCGGTCAGTACAGTCAGATAAAAATAATTCGCATTTGGAAAAGTTCAGGTCAAGTCATAAAGAATGAAGTCGATTACCTATTCAAAAAATTGTAGATCAGTTAATACAGAATTTACATCGCCTTCAAGGGTTCCATCATCGAGATACCAAACATTAAATTTATAATTTAGCTAAACTGAAGATCACTGACCCGAGAGAGATCACCTTGTTGACAACCCACAGTGGATTCCAAAAGTTTGTCCCGATATATTTATTTACTTACTAGATACTTTATTGTACACCTTGTAATAATAACAGGAAAAACATTTATAAAAACAAGTGTACAATGGGCGGTCTTATTTTAATGGTTGTCATTAACATTGCCAGAGAAAAGTGAGAGGTACCTATTTATTTTTTAGTGTCTGCCAGCAAGGTGTCCCTATTTACAGAATTAAATCAATTTTTGATGTCAACCTTCAGGATGACCTCTGTTTTACCAGAATTTAGCCCCCTTTGGATCCGTGACCAAAATGCTGGGGCTGAAATTATTAATTCATATTTTTTATAAGTGAACCAATTGCGACGACGTGCGCAGAACGCAGTAA
Organism: Hecatera dysodea; assembly: GCA_905332915.2. Taxonomy (NCBI): domain Eukaryota; kingdom Metazoa; phylum Arthropoda; class Insecta; order Lepidoptera; family Noctuidae; genus Hecatera; species Hecatera dysodea. The sequence goes on from HG995292.1 coordinate 11,355,491, forward strand.
AGGTAGAATTTTTTTTTGTTTGTTTTATAGGTCGATTCTGATTAAATATACGTTAATAACACTCAATATTTTTATTTACCTGAGTTTCAATACGGTCGTAGTGTGATGTTATTTAGCTTATAGCTTTCCTCGATAAATGGGCTCGATAATCTAAAACTATTTTTTTTTAAATTCGATCTCGTAGTTAGCAGCCAAAAAAAAACAGCTTTATAATCATCATCATCATATCAGCCGAACGAAGTCCACAGCTGGACATATGGCTCCCCCAAGTGTTGCCACATCAACCAATTCTGGGCGTCTCGCATCCAGCGGCTACCCTTGACCCTTACCACGTCATCGGTCCACTTTGCGGGAGACCTAACTTTGCGTCTCCCGGTACGCGTTCGCCACACCAGAAAAAAATTCAACCACTGCCACTTCAGTTTGGCGATCCTACGGGCTATGCCGATAACCTTGGTTCTCTTGCGGATATCATAATCCCTGATTCGATCACACAAGGAAACTCCGAGCATTGCCCTCTCCATTGCCCTTTGTGTGATTTTAAGTCTTTTGATGAGACCCATTGTGAGCGTTTCCAGTCCTGTGTAGACACTGTGGTATGTGAGACGAGAAGATACCACGCCACTTCACGAACGCCAGCCAGCCGAGTCGGGTTCGACGGTTGACCTCTTTCTTGAAGTTAACTATATCTTACCTTTTGTGCCCAATAGAAGTAGGTACTCGTCTACAACTTCGAGTGTAGAGTCTCAGATCTTGGTTTTGTTCATATTCATTTTAAGACCCACTCTTTCGGAAGCTCTACTGAGATCATCGAGCATTGTACTTAGGTCCTCCATTTTGTCAGCCATGACGACTGTATCGTCGACAAATCGAAGGTGACTGATGTTCTCGCCATTTACATTAATGCCTAACTTTCTCCAGTCGAAAACCTTGAAAACATCCTCCATTGCAGCTGTGAACAGTTTCGGAACAAAGGTCGTCTCCCTGCCACACACTCTGCTGTAGGATAGATTTCGAGGTCTTATCCTGAAGTCGGACTGACATAATGTACCTCAATGTAGGTACCGATTGTCAATCTGGCACCGTTGGAGAGAGATTGCAGCACAGCCCAAGTCTTGACCGAATCGAAGGCTTTCTTGTAGCCCGCTCGCAACGCTACGCAGAGAGGCAGATTATACTCTTCGGTCTTCTGTATAACGTGCCGCAGCGTATGTATGTGGTCCACGGTGCTGAAGCATTTCGGAATCAGGCTTGTTCGGGAGGCTAGAATTCGTCAACCTGTATGCGAGACGATTCGTGATGACTCTCATTCATCTTTCAACAAATCGAAATGAACGACTCTGAAGATCACTATAAACAGTGTACTTTTTAAAAATCTCAAAGTGGGCCCTGATACAATTTCGATATTACATATATCTGGTTTTCCTTTTTACGGAGATTGATTTACAGTCTGAAAATCTTTTCCTACGTTAATCTACGATCTAGAATCAAATATTTTTTTATTTAAAATTCATACTATTGAACCTAGCGTCATGCGCTTGTTCTATAACCACGCATTTGTATGTACACGACGTAAGGTTTGTCGTATGCAACTAATGCGAAGAGTGTGAAGTCCATTTCACTAAGACTAGTCACCCAGTAAGTAGCACCGTTGCTGATGCTGAATAAAAAGTTATCTCGCTCAACCTACTACTGCTACTGCTTTTGGTTAAAAATTTAAAAAGTTATAATTATTGCCATCGGAAAAAGTACTAATCTTTACGCGAAATTGGCACAAAGATATAACTATTGCCACACTACAAAAAAAAGTATTAGTTCTACATTTCCATAATAGATGGCAGTGTTTTCAAATTTATTTGGCGCCTTTTCCAGAATACAAAATTCCCGGCGGATGCCACCGCGATTACCACGTGAACATAACAGCAGTTGTCCAATCAGCTGGTAAATCATAAAACCGCCCGCCCGCCTCTTTCTTATTTACTCTTCCGTTGTTTTAAATTGGGCTATTACGTGCGTTGTTTATATTTTTGTGGTTACCGTTTTATAAACGTGATGCCGACGGGCTCAGTGTTATTTAAAAAAGTGATCTTATAGAATAAACAGTAGAATTTCGTTTGATTTTTCTGACCTTCGAAGTTAACCCAAAACTAATGTCGCCATTTTGACCATACAAATCGAGTTTAGTAGGTATTATTATTTTGTTTGGTCATCAACAAATGTTTATATGCTACATTAGTGAATTGCGTAAATGGACGTACATTTGCGAAGAATACGGAGAAAATGTCTCAGACGAATAGTACTGTAAATTTTCTTATACATGACGCTAATGGTTAGTAGCCAAGCTATCTTCGTGAAGCTTATTTTTACTTTAATATCATTATCGCATAACAATGTTTACAGTTCTGCTCGTAACTTTCCATGGTCATGCAATTTATAAAAATTTACAGAATCCGTAAAGTGGACACATGACGCGCCCGCTTGGGCAGTGTTTCCCGCTGTCAGTTTATTTGTGCATTAGTTAACTCACCAAACTCGTCGTTTCATTATTTCTTGCTTTTGATGTGAGAATTTTTCCATAGTATTTTTTTTGTAGTACCAGTAATCTCTTACGAAAGATTGAGGCACGCACGTCATGACTAATTATCATGTTTTATTTTAGGGCATCCACAAATGGTAAAAGTGGTTCAAAATAATACAAACAATCAGTCACTTGGTCAGATCAAAATTAAACCTAATCCTGTGAAAATTATAAAACTGCCTACTACAGCAGAAGGGATTAATAAGGTATGCCAGTGTATATTTTTTACGTTTTTTTTTTGCATGTTATGAGTGTTTCAAATCTAACTTTCCTTTACCAAAGCTCATTGGAAAGTTAGAAGCTAGAGTGAGATTAAAATTACATACCTACTTAACACTCCTAAGCTAGATTTTTTCTATAGTGAGCATTGAGGTTGTAGCACTGATTAATTGCAATAATAAATATCAATGATATTAAATGCTGCTGACTTCTGAAAATCCCTTTTATTAAATACTAACTTAAATTTGTACAGCAAACTTTGAATTACTTAATTTATAGTCAGTCAGAACTTACTCGGCCAAGTCAGATACCAGAACTGATTGCAAACTATTGCTAGCCCATTTAACAAACTGGATTCATAACTTCAAGATCTTGATAATTTATGTATTTTCACTTTGTAATAACAATAATACATTTTCTGATACCCATTTTAATTCAAGCAATCCAAATAATGAACCTATTAATAGCGAAGGATCACACAGGGAGATGGTTCCTTAGTTGATTGGTTTAAAGTAATTGAGTGATACCAGCCAGCATTCAAATTATGAATGTATCATTGTTATTAATCATTTTGACTTGAGATGGGATTGTTTGTTATTTTGGATGCACAAAAATTTTGTGAAACTTGAAAATATGTAATGGCAAAAAAAACATACATGCATTGAGTCTTGCTTGTTAGTAAGGAAGTATCTTTTTAGTTTTCAAGATGATCTTTTTTACCTAATACCTTAATGCAATTCAATAACTTTTTTATTTTCTTTATATTGCAGACATCACTCTACAGAGCTGTGAAGTTGACTGGACTCAAATGCGCATCAAGTAAGAAAATTCTATTTGTTGCTATAATTTAACATTTCAGAGAGATTTGATATTGTTAACATAGTACAGGTTTTATAAAATAACTCATAAGGCAGTGCAATGATCCTAGTAGAACAAATGGTTATTGCTTTCTACCATTTCCTTCTATGCTTAAGGAATGGTTGGATTACAGACATACATAATCCCTTCATTTAGTAGCCCAATTTTCAACAAGCTTTTTTCTTCTCTTTTCTATTAGTTCATTCTATTAAATACCATATATTTCAAATCTGGGCTAGTAGAATTACATTGTGGTTACTATTGTGGTCATGATCACTGAAAGTGTTAAAAATGACTCCATGTTAAGGATAACTGTTTCAAACTATGTTGACTAATCTTGTGTGTAGGCAAAATTGCCGAGTTGGTTATGGTCCCTCAAATAGGCCGGGGATCTTACTATGGAAGATTTTGATCAACTTTTTTATACTAATGTAAATAACTTGATATTATTTCCTTTCAGAATTCGTGCATATTAATAATTTAGCAAATTTGCAAAAAATTAAAGTAGAACCAAAAGAAATTGAAGAAGTAGAGGTAATTATTTTTTAATTTCATCAACCACAATCACATAGATAGCTAATTAGTAACCAAACTAAATAAACAGTACTAAAATGTACAACTTGCTTTTCTAGGTAAAACAGCCCCTAACTGAGCTAAAATTTATACAAACTGTACCAGATCTAGTTTCATTACCATCAAAGTCAGAAAACCAAGTTACAAGCACTAGCACCGCAAATAGCATAATATCTCCTACTATGTCGCATGCCTCAAGAAGGAGACATGATTCTGACAATGATCCACCAGCAGAATAGTGAGTATAATTTTATTTAACTAATAAATAGATATGAATTTTTATCATTTATTCCTTCACAACAGACAATTAGTCAATCCTTATTTTAGGCACTTTTAGTAGTCTGTGCTAAGATTTTAAAATACTCATAGGCTAAAAAGCTAGCTTCACTGCTCTGTAAATTGATGTCTGCAATACAGAGAGAAAAAAAAATTAGGGCTTTTAGCCATAATTTATTGCCATGCATGCCAAGCATTATAAGAGAATATTGTGTGCTGGACAGTATCTGATGTTGACACTGTCTACCTTGCCTTCAGTTTGAGATTGGAAAAATGCAAATTGCTTGGGAGCAGTTGATCCTTAATAAGGTTTCCGCCAAAATCGGTTAACTGGTCATCAAAAACTTTCCTTCCCTCTTTTACATTAAAAAAAACTTGAACCTATTCAATAGACCCCAACATAAATTTTGGGACAAAGAAAAAATGACACATGTCATCTAGCACTCTCCAATATACAAACAGTAGCAATATGCATAAAATAAAGTCAAGCTTACACACCAATACTTATCATAACTATAAGATACCTATGACAACATTATGAAAATACATTAACATGTATTTGAATGGAAGTGTATCTCGCCTTTTTCAGTATCATCATCTTTTAATACATTTTTACATGTTTCTTTTCTTTCAGTACCACCAAGAGACGTAAACATGCAGACAAAGTTGGCAAAGGTTTAAGGCATTTTTCAATGAAAGTCTGTGAAAAGGTCAGAAATAAAGGCTTCACTTCTTATAACGAAGTAGCAGATGAATTAGTGCTAGAATTTGCTGCAGGAATGCATGGGTCAGCAGATAGTCAAGTATGTATTCAAATTAATTAAGTAGTATTATGTTTTATTATACAGGGTGACTGGAAATTCCATAATGCCTTGAAATGGTAGATACTACAGCTAGTTTGAAACAATTTGCTTCTGCAAATTTGAGTCCATATTGGGTTATTTTCGAGGACTTTAAGGTTTTTGGGAAATTCTGTACCTTAAAAAAAAAAACTGCTGATTACAATTCACTCCACCCTGAATATTAATCTGATATTGCTCATAATTATAACGGAATATATTCGTCGTATTCATTTGAGTCGTTGTTGTCATTTGAGAGTTATAAAATAGCATTAACTTTTTTCTGTTGAGGCTGTTTTTAAGCGATTGCATAGCTTTTATCGCGGACTTTGAGCGCGGTGACCGAATTAAGAAATTCCGTAGCGACCGACGTTGAAAGCCATGCATTGTCTAACGTCGTTTCAGTTCGGCAGACTTTGGCACGGTGTTTGTGTGCGTGCGACTTGACGTATGCGTGTAGACTAGCTGCTAACTGCTCATCAAGATTCTATCTCTTTTAGACAGAGAATGCTAGGTGAGACAGCGCGCCCAAGAGTGAAATCTTGTGGTATATATCTATATTGTTCTCCTTCTCTTTACTGGCAAGTTGGTGCCCTGCTCGACTGCATGATGTTGACGCGATTTCCTCTTACTCGAACTCTTCTTTTTAGCTCATCCAAGACATACTCAATAGGATTGAGATCAGGACTACAAGCTGGCCACTCCATGGCAGTGATTTTAACGTCTTCTATGTACTTGCAAACTGTTCTAGCTACATGCAGTCTGACGCTGTCGTGCATTAAGAGAAAAATTACTCCCATAAACCACGCACACCATTACCCGTTTCTTCCATATACCAGTGGCCTCACATGGTCTTTGAGCATTTCTTTTAAGTATTTTCTGGCAAATTGCAGCTGGGCTTTTTTCGGTGAGCGGTGGCCAATTTGATACCATTTTCTGGATGATGTGCAGGCAGTCCCGCTTCAAACACTGTTTTTCCTACTATCCACCAACTCAGCCTGACACTTCATTTCGCAAAGACCTTGTCACAAGAATCATGCTCATCAGTCATCACGCTCTAATGTTCTGCATCGCTGGCCAGATCGTTGCCGAATGTAGCCACCGTTCCCCGATGTTTTAGAACCTGGTAATACACGACGAACAGAGTAACTGTCGAGCAACTTCAATTTGATTAAAGCCTGTTTCAAGCAAGGCAATAATTTGAGCGGCTTCTGCGGGCGTGGTATCTATATTTTTTCAGTAATTAAGCTTCCGGTAGAGATGTTTTCACGGTGACCTTTCGGTATGCAACTTATTAAAAATCTTTTGAGTTTTTTTTTACGAGTGGCCTTCGCAGCTCAGCTCAGCTGATTTTTTTTTTGTTGTTCATAATTATGAGTACAGTGATCTCTTAAGAGGTTGTTGGTGTTTTACAAATAACCCTGTATATATGAAAGCTGCCAGTTGCCAACCATGCTGATTAAAATTACAAAAATCTTGACCTTTTTATACTTGCGGTTAACGTACAATATTAGTGGCAACGCAAACTGGTAAATAGGTTTACGGTTGATTTTTATAAATTACGTGAAGGTTAATTTTGCCGAATGATTTGTGATTAAATCTTTTAGTAAAACTGCCCTACCCAGGAGACTAGAAAAGGGGGGGGGGTATGCAATTCTGCTCATGATCAGCCTTTTAACGTTCCCATTGCTGGGACACATGCCTCCTCTCTAGGAGAGGGAATGGTAACCGTAATCTATACCGCGGGCCCAGTGTGGGTTGGTAAATGTTACATGTCTTCGAATTTCTGGTTCTAGGACATGCCGGTTTATCTCACGGTGGTTTGGAGACAGCGACTATCGCAACCCAGTGCTGGGCACGCCACTATTGTGGCGATAAGTCCCCTCTTTGAGGCGTGGCTGGAGAGACGTCACGGCGTCCTCACCTTCCGCCTGACGCAGGTGCTCACTGGACACGGCTGTTTCGGGAGGTACCTGTGTCGGATCCAGCGGGAGGACACGTCCGGGTGTCATCACTGTGTGGATCGCCCGGAGGACACGGTGGAGGGGGCAGACCTCCACCGTATGCTCCACCGTGCTTGGGCGGAGCACTGCCGTGTCCTCGTCGATGCGATCGGCGGCGGCGACCTCTCGCGTCCGGCCCTGGTTCAAGCCATGGTCCGGAGCGAGGAGGCATGGGAAGCGGTCGCCTCCTTCTGCGAAGCAGTAATGCTAGCGAAGGAGGAGGCGGAACGCGTGCGTGAGAGGGAAACCTCACGCCCCAGCCGCCGCAACAGAAGAAGACGCCCCGGGCGTCGGGAAACGCAGGGCGATTCCCGGCCACCGTAGGCAAGCTATGGGTGGCTCGCCGACTGATAGCAACCAGGCCCGAGTCGACGGCGCGTCGTTTTCACGCGCGCCTCAAAGAGCCGTCAGCAAAGAAGACGGGGCCCCATAGGGTCAGTACCTGCTAGGGTTGCGGAATTTGTTCGAAAGAGTCACCGCGGCCCTGGAATGCAAAGGGCACAAGAAGGATCACGGGTGGGTTTTAGTCAGTAATAGTAGGGGAGCCCAAGCGGGGATTTCGGGATTTTCTAAAGCGCGGCAGATTAATATACAGGTGGATACCTTGTACCCGGTTAAGTATGTACCTCCACCAAACATGAGGCCCATATATAAGGCCGCCCGTGAAGGATACAGGATCAGATTAGTAAAAAAAAATTGACCATCAAAAATTCTCGAGCGCGTCAGATTAAGGTAGGGTGAGTTAATTACATCATAAAAAGTGTATATTCCACTAATCTGACAATTTGAGAGTGACGTAAAGAAAGGGGAGGGCATCAAAGTTGTAAAAAAAAACGTCATCTCGACATTCTCGAGCGTAGCTAAATTTTTTTTTATTTTGAAGGATATAATCTTCTATATCTATATCTTCTATTCTATATATATATATAAAACAAAGTCGGGTTTGTTACAACACTTATAACTCGAGATCTGCTGGACCAATTTTCTTGGTTTTTGATTCGTTGGATTTGTCTCCGCCCCGAATAGCAGAATACATCTTAAAAACAATGAAAACTCTATTAAAATAGTGTGTGTAAAATGCAGTGGAAAATGGTTTTAGGTGAAATATATTTTGCGTTGTAGATAATTCAAAATTAACAAGAGTGTAACCTAGCAACCAAAACAAAAGATTAATAAAATCCAGAAAGGTCGCCTTCATAGAATAAGGCTGGAAGTGCTTTCTTAACAAACTCAACGAATACATAATTATGAAAGATGAATCATTTTCCATAAATGTTCCATTGTTTCGTAGCTGTCAAAAATTCCATGCGCTAAAGATTCACAAGTACTAGAAGATCAGAAATGAAACATGTCGAAAACTTAAGAAGTAAGGATTCACGCGTACCAGCAGACCATAAACATGTCGAAGCATTTCTGGGGCTGGAATTGTGAGTGAAGACTTACAAAGTACCAGGATACCAGAACCATAATTATTTAACATCAAGCTATTATCCTTAGCAGACGAAAGAAAGATCACTGAGCCAGAAAGAATAAATGGCGCAGGCAGGTGAAACCGCGGGATACAGCTAAGAAATATTTTAGCTTTAAGTTTTCTATTTTAAAAATTATTTCACCAATAGAAAGCTACATTTCACCTGCGACTTTCTTTTATATTTATAGAACATCATTCATACCCCTAAATATTGTTTTTACTTTGTATGGCAAAACAACGTTTGCTGGGTCAGCTAGTATATTTATAAAACAAAGTCGGGTTTGTTACAACACTTATAACTCGAGATCTGCTGTACCAATTTTCTTGATTTTTGTTTCGTTGGATTTGTCTCTGCCCCGAATAGCAGAATACATCTTAAAAACAATGAAATTTCGACGAATAAATAATTATGAAAGATGAATCATTTTCCCTAAATGTTCCTTTGTTTCGTACCTTTCAAACATTTGTAAGTAAGGATTCACGTGTACCAGCAGACCATAAAAATGTCGAAGCATTTCTGGGGCTGGAATTGTGAGTGAAGACTTACAAAGTACCAGGATACCAGAACCATAATTATTTAACATCAAGCTATGATCCATAGGAGATGAAAGAACACTGAGCTAGAAAGAATAAATGGCGCAGGCAGGTGAAACAGCGGGATACAGCTAAGAAGTATTTTAGCTTTAAGTTTTCTATTTTAAAAATTATTATACCGATAGAAAGCTAAATTTCACCTGCGACTTTCTTTTATATATATAGAACATCATTCATACCCCTAAATATTGTGTTTATTTTATATGGCAAAACAACGTTTGCTGGGTCAGCTAGTTCAAGAATAATTAAAAATATATAATCTGACGATTTCCGCAAGCCGAAATAACAAAAAATCGTCGATAAAGTTATTTAAATGCGTGCCGCTGCGTGATGCCTACATTTCCTTCTCCACGTTTCTATTCCTCTCTCACTCTTTCTCTTCCTGAGCTTTTCAATTAATTAAGATCAATGACTTTTAAAAAAATTAAGTTCCCGCTAAGAAAATCGAAGATTTTCAAAAATCGGGAAGTTATTGTTTTCACCCCGTTTTGCAAAAATCTAGTTTTCATCAGATCTCGACGTTTTAAGGTCATAGGAAGCTTCCCTGACTACCCCCGCGATGCTGTCACTATGTCTGTATGTATGTGTGTGACTCGCTTATAACTTTTGAACAAATAAACCGATCGGAATCTACTAAACGGCGTTCTAAAGAGTTCCCTCAAAATTAGATGTCTTGTGAATTTGAACCGATTTGGACTGATAGATTTTAAGAAATATTGAAAAATCTCAAATAAAATAAGTTTTTTTTTTTAAGTGTTTTTTTTTTTTGTAATAACTTTTAAACGGCTTTATCGATCAACTACAAAAACTAATCCGCTCTTGAGCTTGAAAAACCACGTCGATCGCCACCATGCTGGTCCAAATCGGTTGATTCGTTCGAGAGATATCGTGAGCGAAAGAAACCCGAAAAAGTGGTTCGATCAATTAAAACTAGAAAATTACTTATGAGGATGATAAAACTGCGTCAAATGCCGCCAACGGGTGAAAATTGCTTGATCCATTCAAAAGTTATTGCGGTTTGAAAATTCCAAAAATATCTATCTATGAAACTTCTATCAAACTTTCGAGCTGGGTGAGCTCAAATGCATAGAAATATTATTTCTTTGAACTCAGCGAGCTCAAAATATCACATAAATTATATTTTGAGCTCAAAAATGTCATAAGTACAATTTTAAGCAATGGAATTAGCGAAAAGTTGCAGGGATGGCCTTTAGGGTGAACCATAGAAATATAAAATACAGGAGAAGTGGCAAGGGGGCGTGTCGGTGTCCACGCGACATGGTCTGGGCGAGCATGTCTTACGCAATGGTCGAATCCGCGAACTAGTGCGCTTCCGACCGTGAGCGTGATAAGATATAAGAATTCCGTGTTGTTCAGTGTTTTCTTGTAAAAACCGAAGCCTAAACCAAAACTTTGTTAATTATGGAATCACTTACCATATCAAAATACAAGTATTTTACTATATTTGTCTTTAAAATCATGAAAAACAACAAATCGTAAAATATTTCTTGCTTATACCACAGCTTATACTATGTTATTTTTTTTTTCAAATGTCAAAGCCACAATAACATATTACTATGAATACACTGCTCCTTAACCACTACCTAAGTTTGTCGCTAAGTGACTGGATGAGCAATGTAAAAATCACAAAACAATACTTTAGCAAGCCGATGTATCGCATAGTACGGCCGCTGCTTCTTGCCGCGAGTTAGTGATGTAATTGTGCAGATACACTGTCGACAACAATGTCGATTGTTGAATGAAATATTACAAAAGTGTACCAAACTTTCTTAGATTTCATTAAATTTTTGGTAAATAATCGTTCAAATGTTTTTGGCTTTGAATTATCGTATTTATGCCTTATCCTCGTGCTACTTCCTTACTTTTTATGGTAATTGTATTTTACTTTCGATAAAGTTTCGAATGCATTATAGTAATCGGCATGTTTAAGATAATATATTAGTGACCTTTGCTTAAAATTATTTGTTATACATGGGCAGCATAGTGTGTGTAATAAATGCCAGAATCGATAACTTTCCGATTTAGTCAATCACTAGCGTATATGTAAAATAAATTGCTTTTGCACAGCACAACGATACCCACCGTTGTTTTTGTGTGAGTAAGTTGCACGGTGTACTGTAAATATACGCTGTGTTTATTAGGATAAGGTTTATAATTGATTGTGTAGTACAGTCCGATTTTAGAAATGCGGGTGTGTGCGCGACTGCGTATCTTTTGCTTTTACTGAACTGCATGCGTAGTAGTTGCCGGGTGGTAGGGCAAAACAGGAGACACAGGTTCCGATACATTTTCGGCTACAGGGCATATCTCCTTGTTTATTATATCTATGGGGTGAACCGTTTTTCTAATTTTTTTTGTCAGATCAGGCGAATCCCTCTAGATAATCGTCAGATTATGAGATAGTACGTTTAGAACATAAAGATGAACCATATATATCTTAATCTGACGCGCTTGAGTATTTTAAAATAGCGATTTTTTTTTTGCACATTAAACTGGCCGCGAGTTTGCGTCCCATCGAAATCGTCAGATTAGTGAATGAGAGCTTTTTTTTAGTGCACTTAACACTCCCTTAGAAAATCTGACGCGCTCGATTATTTTTTATTTTTTTTCATTTTCAACCCTTACATACAACCAACCACCCTCATCATGCAAACGATCAGATTAACATACGTACATTATTAAAAATACGTAGGGCATTGATGCTATCAATATCTGACGCGCTCGAGGATGTCCATGCAACAGTTTTTTTTACATATTTAAAAATCTATAGCCGCTTCCCCCACCGATGAAAAGGTATTATCATATAACATTTTTTTCTTCTTATCATCTAAGCTTTGCAACCCAATAGGTCTCTACGACGCTCGAGTAAATCCCCATTTAGCATCGTGGGCTCCCCTACTAGAAGAGTCTGACACTCCCTTCCGCTCCGCCCAGAGCGGGAGAAGTCATTTGATGATTTCCCATCCAGAAAAAAAAACATGCCGGTTTCCTCACGATGTTTTCCTTCACCGTTTTGAGAGCAGAGACCGCATTACTTTGTGGAATTAATTTAATCACGAAATTAATTACACAAAGTAATGCGGCTAGCTGGGTTTGAACCCGCGATCTGCAATTCGTAAGTCGGGGCCGTTACCACTCGTCCACCACTGCTCTCTGCGACGATAAAACTGAAGAAAAATACTGCTTTCACTGTCTTATACCTAAAAAGATCACCCTTCTTCTGGGGCAGGCAGGTAACACCTGGTAGTGTTGTATTTTGCCCGATCTTATAGACGAAAACACAACTGTTGATGTAGTCAATACCTAACATTAACAACTGCTGTTTTTGTTTTTCAATATGTGCAAAAGCGCCCACAGTTAAAAGTTTTTTGAAAGCTTAAGAAGAAAGTATCTCCTGTTATTTCTACGTCGACTGGATTTTACAGTTGAATCCGCTTATAATGACATCGAACGGAAGTGAAAAATACATCATAAAAAGCGTAATCTTAGCGATTAAACAAATTCCTATCTTTGTTTGGTATTTCGTGTAATTAGGAGAAACACATTAAATTGTATGTTGATAGTCGTAGATCAATCAAAATGAAACCAGACAGAAACAAATTAGAAATCATGTCCTTCACTATCGCCAAACATAATGTTTGTTTGTACCATATACGCTCCGAAACTACTGGACCGATTTTATCTATTTTTCACCAATGGAAAGCTACATTATTAGCGTGTAACTTAGGTAGGCATATTATCGTATTCCTATACCCGCTTAGTTCCACTAACTAAGCAGGTAAAACCGGGGCGCTGCTAGTATTTTTATAACGTTGAAAACAAATTAAATATATAAAAATGTTATTCAGATTAATTACATTACAGCAATATGACCAAAAGAATATCCGTAGACGAGTTTATGATGCATTAAATGTCTTAATGGCAATGAATATAATATCTAAAGAAAAGAAGGAGATAAGATGGCTTGGGCTACCAACAAATAGTGTTCAAGAATGTACTGCATTAGAAAAAGAAAAACAGTCGAAGTTAGAGCAGATTCAAAAGAAGACACAACAATTACAAGAACTCATATTACAGGTACTAGTTGTAACACCTAAATAACCTTGTTCAAATACACAATTTGTGTCCAAAACTAATAAAACTATCTTCTTTTCAGCACATTTCGTTTAAGAGTCTAATAGAAAGAAACAAAGAAGCCGAGAGCAAAGGCGTTAAACCATCTCCATCATCAGCAATCCATTTGCCATTTATTGTTGTTAATACTAGTGATAAAGCTTTAATCGACTGCAGTATTTCGAATGATAAGTAAGTAAAACATATTTTCTAAATTAATATTATTTAATATTAAAGAAATGCCTTGATGGATTTACAGTTAGTGATATTATTACAATGCATTGGACCATTTGCTAATTTGGTTATAAAATTATCTTACAGGACAGAATATATGTTCAATTTCAACAAAAAGTTCCAAATACACGATGACATCGACATTTTGAAAAGAATGGGACTTCTATTTGGTAAGTGATATGCTATCATATTATTGATTTCTGATAGTGGTTTGACTATACACTCATTCAATCTTTAGTTGAATCTGAAACAAACTGTAGGATGCAAGCTGTTAGAGATGAGCAACGTAACATTCATATTATAGCAATGTTAGCTACCAAAAGACAAAATATAAGGGATTTTAGTAAAAGTCTGGCTTATAGTATCAGTGACAGTGAAGATCGTATACTGATTGTCTCAAGCAGGCGACAGTGCTTCGTTATAAAAACGCATAGCCGTGTCGCATCTGTCTGAAGCCGCTTCAAGTCATGTCTAGATTTCTAGTCATGATAATAACAACAAATAAAGCCAGCAACATTAAATCTTGTGGTGGCTCAATTTTGTTCCAAACAGCTATATATTGAGACAGCATTACATTGTTACTAATGTTTATCCAATTCATTAGTCTTTAATATTTGTCAGATTTTAATTATTATGTCCCCATTTAACTTTTGTTTTGTTTTTTCTTTCTACAGGGTTAGATAAAGGTGAATGTTCAGAAGAGGACATAGAGAGAGCAAAAAACATGGTTCCAAAATCCTTAAAGACATATGTAGAACGTAAGTATCAATGTACCAACCAAGCAACTTGCGCCTAGTTCGCTCTTATCCTGGAGCCAGTGCTAATCATGAATAATTAGTGTAGCCTAGCAGTTGCCTTTGTCCACGTCACTCATAGAAAATCATGAATAGTTCACCATTTTCCAAAATATCAAGCAGTTTTCTAAAATAAAAACTTTAACTTTCCTTATAACAAGCGATCTGCCAGTGAAAGCCTGTTAAAATCGGTCGAGCCGTTTCAGACATAAACCTGAAAAACAAACTGAAAGATTTTTTAAGTATAGTATGCATTTTGAGTAAGGCTGTTATTTTTATATTACAAGCAGACTACAATCATTTTATTTATTTGTATAGATCATAACTAAAGATTACAGTGAGCTCTTTCCCTATATGAATCACTACAAAGGAGATCAAATTTTATTAAGGAGGCCCGAGTGACTGTAAAATTGAAGCTATCCAATAGCTTCAATTTTACAGTCACTTGGGCCTACCTTGCAAATACGACATTTAACTGTTTCAAAGTTGCATCAAGTTCCCTCGACATTGCAAGATGTGCTGAAATCTATACTATAATATTATAAAGAGGAAAGATGGTGCATTTTTATATGTAACCAATAAACTCAAAAACTACAGGACCGTTTTCAGAAATTCTTTCACCAATAGAAAGCTACATTAACCCCCAGTAACATAGGCTATATTTTATCCCCGTATTCCCACGGGAATGGGAACTACGCGGGCGAATACGCGGGGTGCTGCTAATTTTACATGAGATTGATATTCACTACTTGCACGGATTCCAGAAATGGGCAGGGGAGTCATAACAAAACTTTCAACAATGCTGGAAGAAGAACTCGACGATGAAGCAGGTGAAGAGGATGACACGTTAGAAGCAGAGGCCGAGGTGGAGGAGCACGAAGAAGCAGAGGGCAACGAGTACAGCGACGACAGCAGCGACGTCGATGTGTAGCGAGCACGCGCGCGCGCTCCCGCGCATTTATACTATCTACTTTGTTTATATCAACTAGGTGTTACTGTTGCATGTGGGCTAAGTTTATGTAATATGCCACACAAGTTCAAACATTATATTAGCTTAAACATATTTTGACACAATGTAATAATTTAATTACTATATTTAAAACAATTCCAATGAGACAAATATGATTTTTATATTTGTTACATTAAATATTCCTTACTTCATCAAATATGATATTTTTTATAAAATAGGAGAAAGCTACCCTATTGCTATGTCACTTACTTTAATTGTAAATGATCTCATGACCCATTACTAGATACAAGTTATGATTTTTCTTATTTCAGTTTCATTTACTTTCGAATGCATAATGTTGTTTGAACTAAAATACAATTAAACCACAATTCAGTGTATGTGTGAAAAACACGTAATGAAGCTTATATTTTTTTTAACAGAAATGGAATTGTTTTAATAATAAGTGAAATAAATGTCATTAAAAAAATTATTGTATTATTTAATAACTAAACTCAAAATTACAAGATTTTTCACTTCAAATCATCATCATCAAACAAATCTTCGAAATCTGAAACAAAACATAAGAAATTTTATATTGTTGTTTCAGTTCTAACACCACGTATATAAGAGAATATAATGATGATAGTTAGAATTTTTACTAAATATTTATGGTCCTATATAAATGAATCATTCTAATTTGAAGTGTACTCAAAATTACAATGGTATTAATATAAAATTATGCAGATTTCTCTTTTTTTACTTATGTGGTGTTAGAACTTAAACTTAACACTTTCAGTACCCAGAACTCAACACACAGGTTGAACAATCCCATGTGCCAAGGTCTGGGCACTGAAAGTGAATGTGAAGGCAACCATATGCAGGAATGAGGATTCAAGGTTTCAATTAGTAATGCAATGATTTACATAAAATTTATTGAAATCTACAGAAAGTTTTATGCACAGGTGCACACTGAATTTTCTGTTTAGCCTCAGTCACACTGAATACATTTTTATCATTCTTTACAATAGCTAACAAAAAAAACATGGATATTCTGTAGAGCCTCATTGTTTCCATAGATTTCTTGATATGAAGTTATAAACTTTTTCTTCTGGACATGACACAATATATCACAACTTCGGTGCAACATTTCTACTTTTGAAATATTTTGAAGAATGAACTATATACATATAAGTGACCAGAAGTACTTATGCAGTTGATGCAATAATGTAATTGACATAGTAATTTTAGTTTCAAAGCGAGTTGTAACAGTTTGTAAGGTGTCATAAGCAATACCAATTCTTCAAATGCTTCTCCTGAAAAAGTTCATTTTTGCATAAGTGTCGGTCTTGCACCAGAGATGTGATATAGAATGGGAAAAACTACCTGCGTTCATGATAATTTGGTGACCTAAACAGTAAATCAAAGTGCCAATGTAGGTGTATGATACATAACTGAGGAGAAAAAGTTAAAAAAAATAAGGCTCCAAGCCAACAAAATATTCCATGGGTTTTGGAAGACGGTAGATTTTCATCTTACCATTATAAAAATCCGAATGTACAGCTTTTTCATTAGCAGCCAAGTCCATAAGTAGATTAGAGGGACCTCCAGCCTGGATAAAGGAGAAAAATGAGAGTTCTATTATTCAGCTATGTAGGTACTTAAATTTTTTTTATTAGAATTATTGGTCTGTTTTTGTTTAGAACTTGCAGCCTGTTATGATTTTTATGAGTAGAGAAATACATAAAGTACTTACAACCTAGAATACGTCCGGCAGTAAGCCTATATATTCTTAAAATCGTGCAAACTCACTTCTTCTAAATCCATGTAAGGTCCAACGCCTTCGGGAAACATTTCATCAGCAGCTACTGTCGGTTTCATGTTTAAATATTGACTGTAAGTAACAACGACAAAATAAATATAGATATTATTAGGTTTCGTTAGTTGTGACTTGAAAGCAGAACAAATATTTCGCTTAATCGCGAACGAGAAATCGCAATACTTTAAATTAGATAAATAACGTCATTAACAAAATGTCTTACTGACAGTGACAACCGCCCAGTGTTGTCTTATGGAAAAATATTTTGTAAATCTACAGAGCATTTTCACTAAAAAGGTCAATAGGCCAAGAAAAAGTTCGGAAATAGTTGTATTGTTAGGGCGGTTGCCTTGCTCGCCACCCCCTAAAGCCGCCACTGACCCGCAGTGTATAGTCGCACCCAGTGCTGCCACATCAGCAACTGCCATCGCTGGCGCGCATGCGCTTCTTAGAGACGCACAATGCTTCCGCATGATGGCATAAAAATACCGTCCACACTTTGCACCGTAAACATGGCTAAAAGGCTGCTGTGGTGCGGCAGAACGAACAGTACTCGCAGAATACTGTATGTAAGCTGCGCGTAAAAAAATCTGTACATAGCGCCCTGCGCTCCCTCTAAATCAATAAAACGAGCGCAGTAGAGCAGCCGTAGACAGAGTATTCCTACTCTGTCTACGAGAGCAGCGTTGGTATTTTGCAAGCCGAAAAATAGAGTTATTCCGAAAGGACTGGCTTGAGCAAAATGTCGACAGCAGCTTACTTTCACGAGGAAGAAGAGCCATCAACATTATCATGATTTGAATAGTTGGGAACGAAGGCAAAAGCAGAGATGGAGTGGTGATCATTTGAACAGTGATTCAGAAACAGTTAATAGATTCCAAGACTTGATAAAAAACCGGCTGGCAAGAAAACCTTTACACCCATAAAGTCGCTATCTCAATTATCAAAATGGCAATATATCTTTGAAAGAATCAGCAAATTGAGAACCCGAAAATTCCACTCTAGCCTCTAGCTCAGCCACTATCTGTATTTTAACAGTGAATAGAATATTTAAACCTTTACCAGAGTAAAAAGAACTGCTTTTATTTCCTGAATGGGGTTTTAGTGGAGCATCTAGCCAGAGTAAATATAAACAAAAAATATTTTGAATGCACCCGTTGTGTCAGCTGTAATGAGCTGTCGTACTGATAGCAGTTTTTGACATTGACAGAATTTGATAATAATATTGACATGCTCAGTGCTCACAACACGTTTTGATTCCGATTGTAAAATATATTACGAATATTAACAGACATTATATATTAATATTATAGATACACTGTAGAAACAGCAAACGACAATGTTATCATATGACAATAAATTAATACTTGCGCCTATGGTGCGTATCGGGACCTTACCGATGCGTCTTTTGGCACTACGATACGGTGCAGATTTGGTTTATACCGAAGAACTAATTGATTGGAAGTTTTTAAGATCAAAACGCAAATACAATGGTTTGTTTCAATTAATTAGTTTTGATTATCTGGATCTTATAGCTGAACATAACCTTAGTTTTAGCTTGATAGGTATTCAATTTTTAAGTGTACAGATTTATTAAAGTTTTATGTACAATAGTGATTGTACATAAAACTTTAATAAATCTGTATTTAATCAAAAATAATGGGTATGTTTTGCTAGAATAGTACCTATACTCTTTATTATGTACACCATATAAGTTACAGAAAATATAGATGAAGAAAACATTACGTAGGGTGAGTGGTGACACAATGGGCGGCCTTATCACTGAAATATTTTTGGATGGATTTCAAAGAGAAAAGGAAATACAGTTCTGTAGGTAGTTTCAAGTGTACTAATTATATTTACAATAAATACATAATAGGTTAAAACATAAAATAATAATTATGAGATAAAAAGCATAGAACCCAATTAAAAATGTTTAGAGAGAGGTAGAAATTTTGTTTTAAAAATGGACATACATTGAGCATGCCTTGCCAACATTGGCAAGAACCGCAAGAACGGAACCGTAAAAGCTGGCGGAATGTATCAGCATCTCTAGTCTCAAGTTTGCTAAGCACAAACCTATCAACTCGAGCAACTGGACTATTTCATTTTTCCATATGCACATTGAAATCCAAGGGAGGTTCTTATGAAGAGAAAATTTGCAAAAATGGGCCATAAAACTTCAAAACCAAATTTTTCTTTTTCCCATACAAACTGTTCTTAGCTGTCATTACTACAGTCCAACAGCTTTTGGCTGTACATCTGTCAGGTCAGTAATTAATTTAAAAGAGATTTTTGTTAATCATCACATACAAAACAATGTATGGCATATATGTTCAGCATCATTTACATATTTATTTACACACATATACATATTTCTATAAAAAAATTACTCATATGAATTTAAATGAATCTTTTTGTTTTTCAGAAATACTAGGTACAGTTGACTATGTAGACCAAACTGATGGAACAATAGTTTTTCGGACTTGTGATGAAGAAAAGGATAAAGTTATACTACAGTTAGGAACATGTAATGCTGAAAGAGCTTTAAAAGTAGCCAAATTAGTGTAAGAATAAAATAATAACCTTTCTTTCAAAGCTGGTATTTGTACTATTCTTGTTTAAAAATTCTAACTATATTTTTGCTTTTAGAGAAAAGGATGTGGCTGCTATAGACATTAATATGGGATGTCCCAAAGAATTTTCTATAAAAGGAGGCATGGGAGTTGCCTTGCTAGCTCAACCAGAGAAAGCACATAATATTTTAACTACTTTAGTTGAAAATTTATCTATACCTGTTACTTGTAAAATTAGGATTCTTCAAACACCAGAGGAGACATTGAAGCTTGTAGAGAAACTGGTGAGTTCAGGAATTAAGGCAATTGGAATTCATGGCAGGACAAAGGATGAACGGCCCCAACATGCAGTACACACAGATATCATGAAATATGTTGCTGAAAGGATTTCAATACCAGTCATAGCAAAGTATGTCTACTTAATGCTACAATTATAATATAATTAATCTGGCTTTTATATAAAAAATATTTTTTGTCTAGGTACATTTAATATTATAATTTTTTTAAATGATTTCAGTGGAGGGTCTAAAGAAATTGAGAAGCATAATGATATTTGCAAATTCAAAGAGATTACTGGATGTTCCAGTGTGATGATTGCAAGAGCAGCTGAATGGAACTGTTCCATTTTCAGAAAGGAAGGCATGCTTCCTATGGATACTGTCATTAAAGATTATCTTAAGCTGGCAGTTGATTTTGATAATTCACCTGCAAACACAAAGTATTGTGTGCAAAACATTTTAAGAGAATTGCAGGACACTCCAAGGGGACGTCAATTTTTAGATTGTCAAACACTTGAACAAATATGGTAGGTATTAATTAAACTGTTTCACATTAGACGTCAATAGTCCTATACATGAAAACATTTTAACTATTGCTTAGTATTCTGATTAGGAAAATTTTTCGAATTTTTTAATGAGTAAACCTGTATTCTCTGTCTGTATTTCCTGAAGAGTTAGACAGAGGGGTACCTACAGACACCAACATTTCACTTTAGTGGAAATAAGTAAAGATAAAGTCTTTTAAATTTTCTTTTTATAGTGCCATTTGGGATTTAGGAGAATACTGTCAAGAAAGACAGTCAATTTATCAGAAAAAGGGGATACAGGGACGATGGCAAGTGAATCCTGATGAACTGGAGCCCCCACAGAAGAAAATGAGGTCCATTAATACTGATCTTACTGATGTTAACCAAATGAAGGTAACGAGTTTTGTATAACAATAATTAAAAAAAGAAAAAACAGTTTTTAGTGTCCATGGGCATTCAAAACATTCACTTCGGCTTTGGAAAAAAAAGGCATTTGGAGGAACACAGATGGATTTTAGTCAGTTACGAGTTTGAAACTCGCTTCCACTCTGTCTAGAGTCAGAAATTCAATTATTTCCCATCTTATCTCAAAAAAAGCGTGCGTTAGGTAGCCAGTGGAAGTTTGTTTTTAAGTCGAGTCGAGTTGAGTGTTTGTTGTTAGTGTTTGTTTGTTTGTTTGCTTTGACCTATTTAATTGAAACTGATTAAAACGGTGTGCAAGTCTAGAGGCTGCATCTGACTCGCGTGCGTATCGCGTCTGTATCGCGTAAGTGAACCCCCCTCTCCCCCTGCTATGTTACTGCCTCCAAAAAACAATTTAGGGGAAGATGTAACAATATTAGTAGGTCACTACCTCTTTATGTCTAAATAACTAACAGCTAGCATATGTATATATCATGGTCTAGGTTCAGGCATAGCTATTCTTTTCCTGGGAGTATATTGCCTTAGGATATTGATTTTTTGGGTGCAGCTGCTGACTAGTAATTAATAAAATTATTATTATTTTTCAGGTATGTTTTGTTCGGGCAAATTTCAATGACCTTGATTTGCCAAAATCCAAGCTACATGCATGGGCAGGAAAGAATGGTCAGAAATTGCCAGTATATGAAACACAACAAGTGCAAAAGTTGTTCCGTACTATAATTACTTTTAATGGGAAAAAATACACATCTTCATTTTGGGAGAAGAACAAAAAATTTGCTGAGCAAGGTGCAGCTTTAGTTTGTTTATACCATTTGGGATTGATGACGGAAGAAGATTTGGTTAAGGTTGGCAGCATAATAAAATGAGTTTACAATCGATGGAGTTATTACATTACACCCACATGCAATAATTCTCTATTCATAGAGACAGTGCAATAGAAACAGGTTTTAATGAGAGATCTACAAAGAGTATTTTTGTGATTATATTCTTTAATGAAAGAAAATGACTTTATTTAACTAAATCATAATTAAACTATATACATTGTAATTTGTTAGGCACAAATAAGATTACAAACATGACATTCTAAATTAAGTGAAAGTTTCATAATCAAAATCAATACTTATGTTTGTTGTTTCAAATTAGCTATATTTTCTACAAGCTTTTGATTTAGTTCGTCTAATTTAGAATTCAGTCCATCTTGTTTCATTACATCCTCTTGCAATTGCTTGAAATTTTTAAAACAACTGTGTGCATTTAGTAAACTTTCATTACCTTCAGCCGATTTAATAGGATGATCTTTCACTTGCAAAATCTCATCATCAAACAAATCTTCTAACACACCTTGAGTTGTTGGAATATTCGGTACTGTATATTTCTCCATAATTTTAGCCAGATTTTTCATAATAAAGTGTTCAAATAATATTCGATACTCGGTCAGTCTTTTCCTGAAACAGACACAGACATGTGCACAATTCTTGAAGTAGGTATGCAAGGCTAAGCTTAATGTATCACACTTCATTAAATCATACCGCCTTTTTAGATAATTTAATGTTTTGATAAAAACAAACAATACTGAAATAGATTCGAAAAGTATCGAAGTTCGAAAATAGAAATACAATCTGAGAAACTCATAATACTCATATGTCAATGTCATATTGACATTTCAGTTTGATTTGATTTTTTTTTTTTTTTTTTATTTTATTTATAATTTAATGACCTGGTAACAAAGACCTTTAGGTCAAGTCTTTATTTGTTGCACTGATTTGCACTTCTTCACTTGCAGCTTTGCAGTACTTTGGTTGGAATTTGCACTTTATTTTAAATGGATTTTATAGTATTTTTGATATATTTGTATATGGGTTTGTAGCTGTTTTTGTCTTTTAATAACTGTTCAAGTGGCGGCGGGCGGGATTCAAAATCACATTTAACTTTCACTTCACTTAATTCAATAGCTAACACTAGTCTGTCAAGTAAGAAATTCTGACATGAGAAAATGAGATGTTCTACAGTTCCTTCAGTATTTTCACAAAACGGACATATATTGTTTGAAATAATATTCAATCTTGCAAGGTGTGACGGTGCAGTATTATGGCCAAAGCGCAGCCTGTTTATCGTGGTGATAAAATCTCGGCTTGCATCCTCCTTCAGTTTATCGTACCAAGGTTTAATAGGTAATCTTTCTTGAATGCTTCCATACCACTTTCCTTTCGTATCTTGATCTTTTTTCCATATTTCATACCACAACTCATAAATGTTTTGATTAATGCTTTGTAAGAAATCAGTCATAGGGATGTCCATTGTATTTTTAACATCAACAGAATTATAACCCTCATATGCGGCTTTATCAGCCATTTCATTGCCAGTGATACCACTGTGAGAGGGTACCCACAGGAAGGCAATTTGTATATGTTCAAGATGATATTGGTAAATTATTTGTTTAATGAAATAAAGAATAAAGTTAGACTTAAATGTTACTGTAAGGCTACTTAAGGCCTTTATCATGCTTAAAGAATCAGAAACAATTAAAAAGTATTTACAGTTACTTATTTCACGTATACATAGTAGACCGGGGACAATTAAAACAGGTCATGATTGCAACAACGTCAATTTCTTGGACACCGCGATACCTACGACTGTGACGCGTCGTCCGTTGCATCGTTGGCCATGTTCGGTTTTGTGTTCAGCACGGCTCGGGCAAGCGAGCGACGCAGTCGTGTACAGGACGCCTCGACGAATTTTGCACCAAAAAGTAAGTATTCACGATTTTTGATTTTTATTATTTACCTATTTAAATCTTGTTGTTTGTCAGTTTTTCTTATTATGGAGTATTGTTTATCTATTTAAGATTGTTTTTATTACTTCTAATTAATGGTAAAGTCAATATATAATAAAATATTGAGTGAAGAAGTAGAAGATGTGACACGGGTACGTTTGAAACGACTTGCCTGTGGACGTTTGAAACGTTTCAACCGTCCCCACATATTCTGCATTTTTACCCGATTGCGCAGAAGAAGGTTATCTTTTTTAAAGTTTCAGTAATTAATAGAACATAAAAAACGCACCGATTTCTTATAAATATAGGTATTAAAAAAATATTCATTTAAACCACTTTTAACTCACAATTGATAAAAAAAATAAAATTAAATATGATAGGCAACCCAATAACTCCGACGACCCTAAAATTGAACCCGCGACAATAACTTCAATCTAATTTTTATTTCATTCATCTTTTCTAGAGATGCCTAGAAAACGGAAACACGTTACAGACAGAAGTTCCAAGAACATATTTGCATATCAGCAAGCATATCAGGAATTGCTATCTGGTAAGTCGTTGAGGAAGGCTGCAGCAATGTCCCCACCGAATGTGTCTCCACGTTGTCGTCGTGGTGGGGCTTGAGCGTCCCAATGATCTTGCGAGCTTTCCCGGTAGAGCCACTCATGCCGGAAGGTCGCAAGTGAGGGATCAGACCAAGAGAGACACACGCTTGCTCGCTGCTCTTTGGTACGCGTCTGATCATCAGACGTGACTGTGAGAGCAGCGAGCAGGTGGAGAGGTGAGGTGAGGAGAGGGCCCTGAGAAGGGGCGGAGCAAGCAGGGACCGCACCCTTCAAAGGAAAACCATGAAAAAAGGCATTTGTAAAATGAGTCCCCAGGTGGGTCCCGACTGCTCAGCGGTCGGGGAATCCCACCCCGCTTCGGCGGGCTGCCCTCCGTACTCTGGGGTGGGCACCAAACGCCTTCCGCTTGCCAGTGGCAACACGAGCCGAGGAGGCTCCCAATCGTCGTCATCCGAGTCCGCTTCCTTTAAGGAGCTGATGGCGTACGGTTGCGAAGAGGAGGGTTCGCCTGAGCGCCGGGGTGGTGCGAAGTCGGATTCCGGCTCCGCGCCAGACCTAGTAACGGTCAGCTCGGCGGGCTCTGGAGACGAGGGAGGGGGGGCTGCTGCGGAGAGCGTGAGGTTCTTCCGCAAGCGGCCCAGACGGGAGGATGACAAGGAGTCGTCCTCCGAGGGCGAGTTCGCCTCCGCCCGCAAAATCCCCACCGCTAGGCGGGGCAGGGGCAGTGAGGCAGGGAGGGGGCTGGCTCCCTCTACCCGGGAGGCGGAGCGTCGGGCCGAGAGGTTGGTGGAGGAGGGGCGTCGCCCTGGAGGGAGCGGTCGTGGGGCTCCCTCTACTCTTCCGCCTCCTCTCGACTCTGACGACTCAGAGCCCCCGGGAGAGGTACTTCCCGCTGCTGAGAGAGGCAGAAAATTTGAGGAGGTGGTGGAGGCCGCGATTCGCGCTGTGGCCTTCAAGAGGAAGCAGTCCTCGAAGCGGGAGGCCATCAGCGCGGCCAAAGCCTCCATCCTGGCGGCAGCGGCAACCAACGTCGGCGGGGCAAAGGAGGCCAAAGAGGCGACTGAGTTGCGGGCGGAGGTCGCCCGCCTCGCGGTTCTTACGGAGCGACTCGTTCGGGAGAATGAGTCGCTCCGGAGGGACCTGGCGGGGATGGCCAGAGCGGCCTCTGAGGAGCTGCAAGGGGGGCTGAGTCCGGCGCCTCTGGAGGGGGGCCTAGTGCTGAGCCAGGTGCGAAACCTGGTGCGGCAGGAGCTGGCTCCCTTCCGGAGGCAGTTCTCCACCCTGGAGGACATGGTCCGGCGCCCCCATACAGCGGCGACACAGAAGGCCCCGGGCCGGCGCATAAGGCGGCCTCTTACGCAGCCGCGGTGGCTGCCGGCCCGGCAACGTCTGGCCAGGCGGCGAAGGCCAAGGGAGGAGCCGCGCCAGTGCCTGTGGCGCCGGCACCTGCGACGCCGGCGACGACGAAGTCGGCCCCGGCGAAGAGGGGTAGGAGGAAGGCTGGAGGGGGAGCGGCTAAGGCTGCTGCGCCAGTGGCGCCGCAACCGCCCCCACCCCCACCCTCGGACCCTCCTGCGGCCGAGGCCGAGTGGCAGGTTGCTGGAGAGAAGCGGCGGGCCAAGAAAGCGGCTAAGAGCAAGGCCAAGAAGCAGCGGCGGAAGGCCAATGCTATTGCGGCGAGGCTTCGCGCCCCGAAGTCCGCGGCTGTGGTGTTAACACTGCAGCCGGAAGCGGAACAGAGGGGCGTGACGTATCTCGCCGTACTGAAGCGGGCGAAGGAGGCGGTGAGCCTCCAAGAGCTGGGCATCAGCGGGGGCATCGGGGTCAGGAGGACCCTAACCGGTGCCCGCAAGCTCGAGCTCGCCGGAGCGGAGAGTGGCCCGTTCGCGGACGCCCTGGCCGAAAGGCTGAGGGCGGTCTTACCCGCGGACGAGGTCCGGGTGTCCAGGCCGACTAAGCGCATCGACATGCGCATAGTGGGCCTGGATGACTCCGTTACGGAGGAGGAAGTTGTGGCCGCCGTCGCCAGGACTGGGGGGTGCTCTGCCGAGCTCGTCAAGGCGGGCACCCTCCGGCCTGACAACACGGGCATGCAAACCCTTGTGGTGAGCTGCCCCGTGACGGCGGCCAGAACTGTGTCGGAGGGCCGAAGGCTCTTGGTGGGATGGGTGTCTGCGCGGGTAAAACTGCTGGAACCCAGGCCTCTGAGGTGCTACCGCTGCCATGTGGGCAACCACACGGGAGCTATGTGCCCCTCGGAGGTGGACCGCAGCGGTCTTTGTTTCCGCTGTGGTCAGCCCGGTCATCGGGTCGGCTCGTGTGAGGCCACGCCGCACTGCAGTGCATGTGCGGCTGCTGGCAAGCCGGCCGAGCACTGGGCTGGGGGAAGGGCCTGCGCGCCATCCGCCCCGACCAAGGGCAAGAGGTCCGCCGCCACCGCCGCCTCTGCCGCCGCCGCGGCTTCCGTCGCCGCTTCTGCCGCTACTGCTGTGGGTGCTGCGACTCCTGGTTCTCGGGAGGGGGCCGAGATGGAGTGCCAGTAATGGTCCCATCGTGGCCTCCTCCAGAGACAAGTCGGCCGCTGTGCTATTGCGCAGTGGCTGATGCCTGGGGACGGTGAGCGTGGGTGGCTCGCCGTCCGATACCAGGTTGAGTCGACGACGCGTTGTGTTCCACGCGCGCCTCAAGGAGCCGTCAGCACCAAGGACGGGGCCCCATAGGGTCGGTGCCTGCTAGGGTTGCGGAATTTGTTCGAAAGAGTTGCCGCGGCCCTGGAACGCATAGGGCACAAGAAGGATCACGGGTGGGTTTTAGTCAGTAAAAGTCTGACACTCCCTACCGCTCCACCCAGGGCGGGAGGGGTCATTTGATGATTTCCCATCCAAAAAAAAAAAAAAAAAAAGGCTGCAGCAATGTTCGATTTAGATCACGTCTCATAGTCACAGAACGATATAAAAAAAGAGAGAAAGCGTGCCTGAAAATACTCCTGTCGATGATATAACAATGGGTTTTAATTCAATGGGTTAAAATTAAAAAAATATATATTTACACCTGCTCAGGAAACGAGATTGTCACGTATGCAATCAAGTCAGCTGATATTTACGAGTACTTGGGCTAACCGCTAAGGATATGAGAAAACTAGCATATTATGATTTGACTGTGCGCTACAAACTACGAAGGCCTGCTACATGGGACGAAAATAAGATTGCCGGAGTAAAGAGAAGAAGAGTCAAATCTATACGGGTAAATAAACGATTGTTAAGATTGAAACATTTCTATGATTGAAACATTGTCATGATTGAAACATTGTTATGATTGAAACAAGCTGTTTTGTATGAGACTAGATTACCTTTTTTTCTCCCCCATGTAAGTGCAATTGCAGCATAATAGGATATTAAGTCTTTCAATAATGTGAAATAGTATTAAATAGTACAAATTAGAGCACTAAAATTATTACAATAAGAGATATATTGAGTTGTTTATTTTGAAGATGTTTTTGAATTTATAATTTTAAAAATATTAATGTTACGTTGACGGACTTGTCACGATCTCAATAAATAATTTAGTTGTTATGTTAAATAGTTAAAATTTATTAAAAACCTTCAGTAGTTCCTGAAATATTTCAGTGTTTCAATTATCCCTAAACACCGTTTCAACCGTCCTTGGGGTGGGGTCAATAGAACCACTGTGCCCGGTCTTCTTTAATAGGCGATTGTAGGTTAACTATTCGAAATAGAGATACAGATTATGTTTAATTTAGGAGCTAGATAACAACCCTTTCAACGATTTAAATACGAGGGATGTAAGTACCATAGATACTTCACTGCACACGGTTTAAGTAAAATTGTTTCAATTGTCCCCGGTCTACCCTAATGCCTGATACACCGCATATGCCTCCGCTGTAAATATAGAACAAGATTTATGCAGAACAAAGCTTTGAGAGAATTTTCTGTGTGGATCATACAATGCTGCATGAACATAATCACTACTCTTGCTACCATCAGTGTATAAAGTATAATAACTATTGTTTTGTTCTAAAAATTGTAGCATATCTAAATTGTTATTAATTGTATTTTCAAACACTTTTACAGGATGTGAAATACATTGATATGTGAAGGAGTAACATGGCCATGGAAATTGTTTTCTAATATTGGAACAGCTATTGTCTATTTCAAGTAAGATGTTGGACAACATTGGGGAAATACCATTCAACATATCAACTTTTGTCTGTGTCTGAAAATTTCTGTGAGTAGAAGGTAATATTTTATTTATTATCTCTCTGTTATTTGATGATATTAATTTGAGAGAATATCTTTGTGCAAGTAATAGCCTTCTTAAACTTAAGGGCATGATTTTAGTCTCCACTTCCATGGCCCTTATGGGAGTGGAGCACATTGCGCCAGATATTATTCTCAAAGCCCTATTCTGCATTATATCTAATTTATTTACATGTGTACTGTACATATAAGCTAGTGAGCTATAATCAAAATGGCTTCTAACAATTGCTTTGTACAATAATGATAATGTTTTGGGGTCTGCCCCCCATGATACACCAGCAAGACATTTCATTAAATTTAAACCTTTTAGGGCGCTTTTGGAAATGTGCCTAATATGTGTTTCAAAAGTCAATTTTTGATCTATTATTATGCCCAAAAATTTCTTACTATTTACTCTAGGAATAATTTCACTGTTGTAAGTAACATTAGTTGTGGAGCTATCATTGCCAAAAATCATTACACTGCTTTTAGATGGGTTGATTTTTAGGTGTAGTAAATCATTATAATATATAAATAATTGATTTAAAGCTATGTTCACATTGTCAATTGCCACTTCTAAATTATAGCTGCTGCTGTATAAAACAATATCATCAGCAAATTGCAGAATATTTACATCAGTATTATTTACAAATTTACAAATTTCACATGTGTAAATATTGTACAGCAAAGGAGACAGTGTAGCACCCTGCATTGTACCTCTTGAAGCAGATTTTGGTCCAAATAGTTTATTGTTATGTCTTACATATAGTGTCCTGTTATTCAAAAAGTTAAAAATCCATTTACATAACTGACCAGGAATACCTAATCTTGACATAATTTGGACAAGTATAGCAGGATCTACACTATCGAAAGCACCTTGAACATCTAAGAAAGTACAAACTGTGTGTAATTTTTTATTCTTTGCATTTTTCAGGTCAGAGATGAGAGAAGTAAAACTATCTGCACAGCTGCGGCCACGACGAAAACCATACTGAACATGTGGAATGATACCATTGGATTCAACATACCAATCAAGACGAAATTTAATCATGTTTTCAAAAATTTTACCTAGACAAGATGATAATGAAATTGGTCGATAGGAACTAGGAAGTTGCGGAGGTTTCTCTGGCTTGAGTATTGGAACAACACATTGTGTTTTCCAAGATTGCGGGATAGATTTAGTATACCAAAGCAGATTAAGAACGTTAAGAAATATCTTTTGGGCCGATTCGTCTAAATTTTTAATCAATAAATAAGGGTAGTCATCCAAACCAGGAGTTGTATTTCGTCTACCTTGCAGAGCCATTGTAAATTCGCGCCATGAGAAGGAATCTAATAAAAATTTTGAATTTCGATTATCATTGTTTAAATCAAAAAGGTTTTTTATATCATCAGAATCAGTTAAATTTGTGTTATCAGATAATTTATCTAAAAATGGAATAATGAACTCATCTCTATATGATTTATTGCCAGGTCTTATACCTTTGAACATCTTTATAAGATTCCAGATCTTACTTATTGGAGTAGTTCTATTAAAACTATTACATAAGTTGTTCCATCCAACTTTTCTCTGTTCCGAGATGGTTCTTTTTTTCTGTGCATCTTTTCTCTTGTAATTTAAATAGGTTTCCAAACTAGGCTCACTTCTATATAGTTTCAATGCATCATAGGAAGCAACAACGCTTTTTTCACAAATTTCATTCCACCAAGGAGCTGGGGGTCTGCTTTTAAAGTTGTTCAATTTAGTTAGCTTTGGGATTGTTAATTCTTTTAGAGTATCTAATCGAAAACAGAAATCATTATAAGTTAGAATAGGATCATGTAGTTTAAGAGTCAAATCATTAAATATTGTTTTAGAAACTTTTTTGAATGTCTCCCAATCCGCTTTTTTATACAAAAACTTATCAACTGGAGGACTAATGTCATATCTATCTATGAGTAATGAAATTTCTGTTATAGTTGGGTAGTGATAACTTCCCATGGTATCATCATGCACAGACCACTCACACAATGATGCAAGACTAGAACTAATGAAGCTAACATCAATGGCAGAAGGATTTTGTCCTGGCCGATTGACAGTTGTATAACTGCCGTCATTTAAAATACATAGGTCTAAGTCATCGATTATATTATACAAATCCTGACCTCGACTCTTAGTTGATAGACATCCAAATGCAATGTGGTGGGCGTTAAAATCACCACTAATAAATATAGGTTTAGGAAGATCTTTAATTATGTCGTGCAATCTATGAATTCGTATGTGCGCACTAGTTGGTGGGCAGTATACACAGAGCACAGTTAAACTGCCGCGTACCGTGCATACGGATAAAGCTACTGTTTGAATATTTTCATAAAATTGCGTATTTATTATATTATATTTAAGATATGGTCTGATTAGTATTGCTACTCCGTTATGAGCGTTACTCGAATTTTTGTTATAAATATTGTATCCAGGTATCCTAAAATTGTTATCTTTAAACCATGTTTCGTTAAGTAAGCAAATATCAATATTTTGTTTATTTAAGAATTGTAACAATAAGGGTTTTTTACTATTAGCACTCTGAATATTATACTGAGCAATACGTAGTTTAGATAGAGAAGAATTTGGATCCATTACTTAAGATTTTTAATTAATGTAGCTTTAATACTTTTTAAAGTAGTAGGTGTATTATCTCCCTTATTACCCAATTCTACCAACGTCTGTACTAGGGCCATAAGTACATCGTTGTTGTCAATAATTTTATTTTTGATGTCTTCACTAGGTAAGACATCATTTGATTTATTTACATCATTCACAGATTTATTTACATATGTAGTATTCTTATTTACAGAGGTATGTACAGGCTTATTTACAGATTTATTTACAATATTATGTACAGGCTGCATTCTTGGCGGCGCTAGCGGAGGGAATTCTGTAGTGTCATTTATTTTCTTGGTCAGGGTAGCACTTGCATAAGTAATTTTCGTTTTCTTTTCAATTATTTTCTTCATTTTAATCGGACATAATTTTGAAATTGCTAGATGGGGCCCACTGCAGTTTACACAACAGACCTCATTTGGTTTGTCACATTCCTTATATAAGTGCTCACCTCCACAAATAGAACATCTTTGCTTGCTATTACAAATTCTTGCTGAGTGGTTAAATTTAAAACATCTAAAACATTGTTGTAAAGGGGGAACATATTCGAAAACCCTATAAGAAAATAAGTCATATTGTATACTGTCTGGCAGTATATTGGAAAGAAAAGTGATGCTTACTGTTTGCAGTGGGACACGTTCTTGGCCAACTTTTTTAGTGAATCTTCTTACTGCGATAATTTCATAAATTGATGATAATTTTGTATATAATTCTTTATTTGAGATGTTTGAAGGAACAAATCGTATGATGCCAGTTTTTTCAATCTGTGCAGCTGGTATAAATGCTCTCATGTTGTGCTTTGTTAAGAAATTAGTATTATTAATAAAATTATTAGCTGTATTGTACTGTTTAAATATAATAGCTATTTTATTAGCGTTTACTCTTTGAATTGCCGTCACACCTTTTATTTCATTGGAAAAAATATGATTCAAATAAATTGGGCTCTTGTTGCCGATTCTATCCTTGCCGTTTGCTTCAATAAATACCTTAAACTCTGTGTTATTACAGTTTTCGGGATAAAGTCTTTTATAATTTGGCTTGAGGTAAGGCATAAAAGGGTTCATACGCTCACCGCCGCCGCCTTCGCCACAGTCCATTTCCTTCATTTCGTTTGTTTCCTCAGCCCGAGGACGTTTATGAGGGGCGGGCGGGTTATCCCCGCCCCCCTCGTTACCCACCATTTCGGCGAGCTACCGTATATAATTTAACAGCTTTTTAGTCACTTTAAACCCAAAAATCCTCCGAAAACAATTAAAAGGAATTTTGAAAGAAAATTTCAAACCGCGCTTTTTCGAAGTTCCCGCCAGAATCGTTTGATTTGATGTCTGTCAGTTTTAGTGCTGTTGCATTCACTATTTGTACGGTTATTTTAGTCGATTACTGAAGTTCCTAGTCCGTATCACTGGCAATACTATTTTGTGAATGGGGGACCTTAGACAATCAGTTTAGCAAAGAATTGATTTATCAATCAGATTGACATGCTCACTGCGTGTCTAAATAATAATAGTCTAACACTGGCTTGCTGACTTCGGTTCTTGGATGGGTTATAATAATTAGTCGTTAGTGTTAATCTAAAATCTGACAATTTTGTCGATGCTAAACAATGTTAGAACTGTTGTATGTAGAATAATGTTGCGTGATTGATCGTTATTCGCTGGGTGCGCGATGACAGCATCAAATAGCGGTTACAATTACGGCGGACTTTTATTATATATTACAGACGATTATTTATGACTGTAGTGTTGTCAATAATGCAGTCTTTTTGTGTATTTTCAGTTAAACATGAACAAATTAATTATAAAACCTGGATTCCGAGCAATCATACAAGACATCGCTTTCCAACCAATAACAATAAAAAATAAAAGAAAATAATTAGTTTCGGCTCAATATGTAAAATAAAGTAAGAGGATAATATGAGCCACACCACTGAAGGTCATGTAATTCGTCAAGACGTCAAACTTCAGTGACATCAACGACGCCTTACGCTTCTTTCTGTATTTGCAATCTATGACGTAGTATAAACATATTACGATCCATTTCCATGTAATAATGTAAAGCAATAATTTATTTTTGTACAGATTGATTCTAGTCGTTATGTAACGAGTGGAAAATGTGATTGTGTGTACAGATTGGCAGGTGTACACAACACATATTGCAGCTCTGCTCTGATATACTAAATCAACCATGTAAAGCTTCTCGAAAACCAGTGAAGAGCAGCAATGGGGCAGACCTAGTACCACACAGTTCGCCAAAGAAAAGTACACAAACGAGAAATATTTTGAAGAAATGTATCCATCGGCAAAGAAAATAAGGTTTGATCCCTCATCTAACGGCAAGGGATTCCCTTGCCGTTAGATGTTTCGGAACTGAAGAGAGATTCATCGTAAAAGTTATTAATGGCAGCTGGTGCTTAGTGTTTTACTACAGAAGAAAACGATGCATGCATTAGGTACCAAAGTTGTTAAAAATTTAGTTGACCAGGTCGAGATTAATTTGCAAATAGAAGACTGCATTGAATGTTTAAAAAACATTTGTATTTTTAAAGAAGAGTTTGAATTAATTAAAGTGATACGATAGAAATTAACCAAAGTGCATGTTTATTTATTTAGACGTAAATTTCGCTAATAAAAAGTGACAGTTGGTCTGCCGAAAGTTCCATTTTTGGCCATGGTTCGCGCTGCGATCGATTCGTGGTTCCCCCACCTCCTACAGTTTCGCCCCCGGCGATATTGATATAATTGATTAATATCACAGAGTACTCGCATAGGTACTTACGCAGGATACACAAGGACACAGAACTGCACAAGGAGCAGTTGACATATTCACGAAATCAATAGTTTACTGTGTTGCTATCGTAATTATTACGCAGTACAATCTATGTACACAACAAATTGCATATAATTATAATACGTGACAAATAAAATGTTTCGGTAATTTTAATATTTAACTAATTAATTTTAGTCACAAATTAAATTGGTACTGAAGGTGTCGCCATCTCTGGTGACATAAAGTAACGAATAGTTTACGGATGGCGATAACAGATGTCGCACTTTTGAAAAAAGAACCCAAATCGGCCATTGTATGGAAGTGTCCTATCCGTACCAAAGCTTCAAAGTTAAAACTTACAACAACGGCACAACCCTAGCTATTTTAGTAATCTCTTGACCAGTGGCGTGGCTTGCCTTACACGGGCCCTATCAAAATATGTTGAGGGCCCCCCCCAATAGTATTCAAACACACACAATATATACAAACAATTTCCAGCCTATACTTCACCCCTTTACGGACGGAGCTTCCTAAAAGCTGTTAGCTGACGTCTCCTACCTACTCATAAACATGCCAAATAGTTTCTGAGATTCCGTGATTACCCATGGATGCCCATTCAATTTGATTATTATTATAGTCATATTATAATCCTTTTTTTTTATATTGTACCGTGTATTTCTGTTTACATAACATAGTAGGGGACTATACTAACTGCCGGCAAGATCGCTATCTCCAATAGGTATTTGGCTCATTCTTATGAAAAACCCGTTAGAAGAATGTATGCTGTCTACACATTTTGCACACTTAACTCACTTTGGTTGTCGAGTTTACCTACATAGTTAATCAAGGCTGTTGTTTTTTATTATAAGTTTTAGAATTAATTAAGTTGTTCGTCATACTGCTTTTCCTATAATATTTTTCTTTTTCTTTAATGGGTTTGGAACCATTTAATAACAAGAGATCCTTTTCTTTACATAGTGTAGCAAAATTTGCTACAAGACTTTCGTCTGTACCTTTAATGTAGAGAAGATACCTTTTTATTTAGCTACAAAATTTGAAAATTTGCTACAATAGGTAGGTACTGGTACCTATGTAAAGAAAAGGATCTCCTATCTGATCTCTTGTGCGTGCGAGCGTGTTTTTCAGTAATAGTTATTACCTATGCGACTACATTACGCGTGTGATACAAGCCCGATGGGATTTCGTAATAGCAAAAATGACGAACTTCCATCCAACTTTCATCGCTTATAGGTAGGTCTAGGTAGATACCTGTACGTGTATGTGTACTTATATTCCATATTTCCATAACACGAATGTCGGTGTTTAGGTAGGGATACCTGCTTCATATTCTATGCTATGGGGTTAAGGCGATGTCTAAATAGTCTAGTAAATAAATGAATTTAAGAATATAATATTACGAAGTAGATTTGAAGTGAAGCTTGCTGTTCAGTGTGCAACAAAGTAAAAAATAACACAAGACTGGTTCACTGTAGTTATTTAGATGGATAGTTTGCGGTTTCCTGTGGTAACCGCGACTGGATCGACCTCGATTTCATGAGCTTATGTTACGCTCATTTACTACAAAAATAAAACACGTTGGTAACGTTGGCCGTAGCAAGTAGCAAGACATACCTAATTAGTAAACCCTACAGATTAAGATGGGTAGGTACGTACATAATGGCAATAATTTATTTGCCCCTACATCACTATACTAACTTCCTAGTTTACCCCATAGAGTAAATTTATACCTACTGATGTGGCGTAATAATATCAAATTATCAAGATTTTTGTGCTCGCTACGTATAATAGTTCCTTCAGCCTTATACCTGACCTAAGGGAAATTCGAAGAAACAAATGACGATGATGGATTTAGACATATCGGGTGACTATGGCATGCTCCGACTCCAAATACACTTGGATGAGGGCAGAAGGATTTTGAAATATAATAAACCTTCCGGAATAAATTCTCTTGCTGAATGATGGTGGCAGGCAATCGGAATATAAACCTACCGTTCCTATTATTAATAAGACGAATTAAAGGCGCGCATACACTATACTCAAATAGCCATAGATAAGCTACTTTGTCTCTGTTTGAAAATTTTTTCAAGTTGCTCCTTCATGTAAGTAGGTACTAAGTATTCAATTTAGGTACCTATTCGCATGTAATCAGCGCTAAATACGACGGTATCTTCTCATGAAGCACACCTAGCATCTCTTCTACCTACTCGTATTTCCAGGTTTAAGATCTTGTTCTAGTCGAATGCACGGCATGTCTTGTGTGTGATAGCCGCCTTGATATCAGCCGACCACAACACGTGTGGTCTCCGATCTATCAAATACTTAAGTTTCGATGTCAAGCGACAGGCGTCGGGTTACCCCCTGGCCGTATCATCGTGCAACGCTTCTGTGAATCTGTTATTATTATAATTATAAAATGGATCTACCTTTTGAAAGAGTGAAGACTTATTCGTTTTGTTGTAGAACAGGGTTGAGTTAGGGTGAATTTAGTAAAAGTTACTAGAAATATACTACCTACTCAGTTGTGATTTAGTTTACAAATAATACTTTAAAAAATCTTGCAGGAGATATATAAACACACGGACAGAATAAAAAAGCAACCTGGAAATGAACAAATTCAGGAAGAATTAAAATCAACCAAAACTAACGTTACCACAATATTCAAGACACAAAAGATAGCTATTACTTAATATAAAGAATTCAAGCAATGAACCAAAAAACCCAAAAAATGTGGTACTTGGTTAACATTGCCAACGACAAAATGAAACAAAGCAGTATACCTCCAAAATCTCTATAGTAAAATCCAAACAAAAACAGACTTAAGAAACGGCTTAGATGGAATCAACACCAAAATTCTGGAAAAAGTAATACACAAACGAATAGAAAAATATCTCAATGGCAATAACTTTTGTTTCGAACATCACTACCACTGATCTAGTCACAAAAAAAAATCGAATATAGACAATAAGAAAATTGTCCTCAGCATATAATTATGTATATTGATCTAAAAAAAGCTTTTGACACAGTCAATCACAAATTGCTAACCGAAAAATTAGAAAGCATCAACATCAAAGATCCGGCGCTGGAGATGCTTCGATCGTACCTAGCAAACAGATATCAAATAGTTAGATAAGAAAATGCCCAAAGTCAACAATTAACCTATCAGATGTGGGGTCCCACAAGGATCATTATTAGCTCCGTTACTTTTCGCAATATACATACATAAATTAATAATACACCCGAATTAGGCTTGAATGGCCATATAGCTTTATACGCGGACGACACATGTCTTTTTTACTTCGGAGCATCTACATAAATACATACAGGATATAATTACAACAATTTGTTCTCTTGGTTTCAATACAATCTTTTTACAAATTAATATTTCAAAAACCTGCTATGTAATTTTCAAAGCTAAGAATAAACAATTCCACCTCATCAACTGTTACAAATAAATAATGTATTGCGGCAAAAAAAAAACTCCGAAAAGTATTTTGGCCTAAGAATGGAATTTTGGTAGAATGCACTGATCGAGCATATCAGAACAAAGCTTTCATCGCTAATTGGGTCTCTCCGACGCATGGTCCGGTTATCCCACGCCAAATTCGCTATACCATTTATAACACCCTTGTGAAACCACATCTACTTTATTTGATTGCGATCTGGGCGAATACTGCCAAAACTAGTCTAGCTGAACTTCAAATCATGCAAAATACAATTATGAAAATACTTTTCCACTATCCCTTTTTATTCCTACCTACTTCTAAAATATACCAAGAAACAACACTAATCAACGGTATATTTACATTCAGGTCAGAAAATATCAAACAACTCACTCCATACTAATACTAGCCTATCTTTTGTACGGTTGAAGCTTGAAGCAAATAAGACATGGAAGTTCACGTCGAGCCAGTTTTTTAGTTCTACACATGACAAGAACGAACCTCAGAAAAACAATGTTCACGTATGCAGGCGCGGAGCGTCGACACTTGAAAAAAATGTAAGCTCCTGCATTCAAGGTAAAACTTACCCCGGCATGTAGTCGAAAAATATTGACAATAGCAGTAAATAATTGCTTCTGAATGCATTATAGAAGTACCCACATATAATTATAATTATATCACATACACACCATTGCATCGTATCGCATAAAAATGAGGATGTTCTCAATTTGATTGTATTTTTGTTTGTGTTACCTACCTCATAACTTTTTACTGGGTGTGTCGATTTTCATGATGAGGAAGTTCGGAGATAGGTAAAGGAACTCTTCAAAAACTGTTAGCAATTCTTTCAGGATTGGTGAAATCGCATATCTGTTTATTGTTAACACCAGTTTCTAACGTAACATCACGGGGCGGTACGCTGCTGTGAAGGCGCAGATATGTATGTACAAGACAACCCTTTTTTATTGAATAACTTTATTGTTTATGAACCTGTCTTTTTGCTTTGAGTGTAGTTAAATATATTGAATTTTTATTGGACGTTGATGTAGAACTTAGATAAACTAGTAATCTCCTCAACTTAGAATCAATAAAAACTAGAAAAGTTATAATTTGAATTATATTGTTAGGTTTATTTATGTCTATCCCAAAGCAAAGTAGATATACAATTATGTAGGTAATACCACGTAATACGAACAGATCCGGACTTGATCTACGAAGGCACCCAAAGCAACTATTAACACTCACTATGGGAATATTATTTATCTGTGGGGTATCACCACTAAAAAGTAAAAAATTAAAATCTTTTATATAAAAACAAACTTCCGAAATTAAAGTTATTTTATACTTTTTTAGTGTTTTATTATTTTTATACTTAGATTTTTGTTTGATCCTTATGGATAACTCTGAAAGATACCTTTATCCCCGAGACGAGCACGTGTGTGGCGTGTGCAGCTCTATATTTATAGCAACATACACACTTTAGCTTACATAGCTAGCCCAAGGCAAATGAACTGAATCCATTGCTGCTTTCAGGAAGTATTAACTCTCTCGCTTCCCTCGTGAGTTAAACTCGAAACTACCTCGATATGCTCTGGAGTTAATTCTCAAATACTTCATTACGGTCGGGATCCAATACGACGCCTGTAATATAAGACAAAACTTAATCCCCTCGAACCATAGTCTACTCTTACTTAGGTACTATTTTAAAATCGGTTCATCTTCAAGAATATGAAATACCTGCAGTAAAGAGTAAAAGTTCTTTATACGAATGGAAAGATTTGAGATTTTGGTTCCACTAAATCAAAAT
This sequence comes from Hecatera dysodea, assembly GCA_905332915.2. Taxonomy (NCBI): domain Eukaryota; kingdom Metazoa; phylum Arthropoda; class Insecta; order Lepidoptera; family Noctuidae; genus Hecatera; species Hecatera dysodea. The sequence continues at coordinate 11,394,900 of HG995292.1, forward strand.
GTAAAAACACGTTTGTAGTGATAAAGTTCGTATACGCTAGAATGCAATAATAAAAGTCGTTGCAGGTCTAATGAGTTTTTTTGATTTACAACCGCTTTCGCCGGCAGAGAATTATGTTGGCATATTTAAAAAAAAAACCGCGAAATTACAAGTGAATGCAACCATCGAAATCGGCGACCGCGACGCAGTTCTGTGCCGGAGCCGGCCAAACCGCAAGCTCTTCGGCCCGACACCCGCATACATCGCCGTCATTCCTAAGAATCTGAATTATCTTTATGAACTTCGCTGTTGCGGTATTTTATGACTGTAGACCACAAAAAGTTATTAAATGTAGGAAAGAATAATAATAATAATATTCAAAATATTCGCCAACGCTCAACTGATGCTGGGAAAGCTTGAGCTTTGTTTTGACTCGACAACAACAATGGTCCTTCCTGCACTCGCGACGTGCGACACCCTACACTGAATTGCATATTTAAATGACAAGCAATGTGACACTGGTGCGTAGTTCGACATGAAAGGCATAATATTTTCGACAATTCAATGAATGCCTCTCGAAATAGCAACCCGAAGCATCTCATTTACTGCAGATGAAAATGAGGGTCACAAATATTCAATTGAAATATTTGAGAACTTGATTAAAAATGGTGCCGCAGAAGGACTCTCGAAGATAGATTTGGAGTTATTTTAATAAGGTGTCGTCGTAATTTATTCATATGTACTTAATAAATATTTAGGTTGATACTATTGATTATATCCTTGATGACAATTTTTCAGATTATATTAGGTAAAATGGTACCTAAACTAAATCTTTTTGCCACCAAAGTTCTCCTAAAGCAAAGTAAATATTTAAGTACCCAAAGTATCTTCTTTTAAAGATAACTAGCGAAACCACTCACTATGGGAATAATGTTTATAATAATATAGTTGTGGGGTATCCGGGTATCACCACTAAAAGGTAAAAGTAAAAAACATTTTTACAAAAAAAAAAAACACTGGCTTCTACAGAAAAACACCGATTTCGGAAATTAACGTTATTTTATACTTTTTATTTTATTTCAGTTAGTAGGAAATTGTGATTTGAGTTTTGACTTAACATTCAAGGATAGTCTGGATTGGGCACGCCGCCATTGCGGCGGTAAGTCCCCTCTTTGAGGAGTGGCTGGAGAGACGCCATGGCGTCCTCACCTTCCGCCTGACGCAGGTGCTCATCGGACACGGCTGTTTCGGGAGGTACCTGTGTCGGATCCAGCGGGAGGACACGTCCGGGTGTCATCACTGTGTGGATCGCCCGGAAGACACGGTGGAGCATACGGTGGAGGTCTGCCCTGCTTGGGCGGAGCAACGCCGTGTCCTCGTGGAGGGAACACAGGGCGATTCCCGGCCACCGTAGGCGAGGGCCTGTGGATGGCGAGCTATGGGTGGCTCGCCGTCTGATAGCAACCAGGCCCGAGTCGACGGCGCGTCGTGTTCCACGCGCGCCTCAAAGAGCCGTCAGCAAAGAAGACGGGGCCCCATAGGGTCAGTGCCTACTAGGGTTGCGGAATTTGTTCGAAAGAGTCACCGAGGCCCTGGAACGCAAAGGGCACAAGCAGGAACACGGGTGGGTTTTAGTCAGTAAGAGTCTGACACTCCCTTCCGCTCCGCCCAGAGCGGGAGAAGTCATTTGATGATTTCCCATCCAAAAAAAAAAAAAAGGATAGTCTGGATGAGCTGAGGCGGAGGATACTAAACAAACATTTAAACGACCAGTTGTAATGCGAAATGTACCTAAGTACTCGTAAGTACCCCTACTACCTTACTTAGGAATTGTTTTCCAGTACTTCAAAATATACCTTCCTACTGTCCAGTAATTCAAAGCTCTGCCCAATTATTGTTTGACAAAAGCTTGAGATATATAAGAGATTTTATTTAGTTGAGAGCGATTAGGCCGAGACGCGTGTCAGAGCATAATCGGTAGATCTCATAAATAAACTGAGCGCTTTGTATAGAAAAACAAAAGGGGGTTAAGTTATTAGTCTGTAGGAGTAGCTGTCTCGAAGGGCGCGTGCGGCGCGGGTGGCGCGGGTGGCGGCACTATGGACAGTGCATGAGTGCACGGCGCGGCTCGCGCGCCTGTCACCTAATATATTGCTTTCGGAGACAGATGACGCAACGTAGGATGTTGTTTTAATATCTTCCATGTTAATATGTTGTTTTTCTGAGACGATGTTCCGAAGCATCTGCCCGCCGCCGATTTGTAGATAGTCTACCCGACCTTTTTTCTGAATCAGTAAAACGCTACACATATTCATTAAGACAGATATACGGTGTAAATCAGTAACGGAAAGGATAATCTTACCATGTTCTATTGGTAGGTACATAGGTATACCTCTGGGCACGCCACCATTGTGGAGATAAGTCCCCTCTTTGGGGAGTGGTAACAGAGACGCCACGACGTCATCACCTTCCACCTGATGCAAGGCCTGGGGCTGTTTCGGATCCAGCGGAAGGATACGTCCGGGTGTCAACGCTGTGTGGATCGCCCGGAGGACACGGTGGAGCATACGGTAGAGGTCTGCCATGCTTGGATGGAGCAAAGCCGTGTCCTCGTCGAGGCGATCGAAGCCGCGCGACCTCTCGCTTCCGGGCCTGGTTCAATCCATGGTCCGGAGCGAGGAAGCATGAGAAGCGGTCACCTCCTACTGTGAAGCAGTAATGCTAGTGAGGGAGCAGGCAGACCGCACGATATCGATTGGAACCTCATGCCCCACCGCGGCCGCCGCAACAGAAGAAGACGCCCCGGGCGCGGGCGTCGAGAGTCACAGGGCAATTCCCGGCTACCGTAAGCGCTGCCTGCGGATGGCGAGCTATGGGTGGCTCGCCGTCTGATAACAACCAGGTCCGGGTCGACGGCGTATCGTATTCCATGCGCTCCTCTAAGAGCTGTCAGTGAAGAAGACGGGGCCGCTTAGGGTCAGTGCCTGCCAGTATTGCGGAATTTGTTCTAAAAAGTCACCACGGCCCTGAAACGCAAAGGGCACTACGAGAAACATGGGTGGGTTTAGTCAGTAAGAGTCTGCCAATCTCTTCCACTCCGCTCAGGTAGGTATACCTGTCCTCGTTTTCTGTGGAACTGTTTTTGTACCACCCCAGTTTTTTTAAGACAGATTTTTATTTTGTTTTTCAGATACTTAGCCACCTTTTCTTCTAGTTTTCTAGACTTGTGTTGTATTTCCTCTTCAATTACACATCTATACATACCTAATATAGTAATATTGTAACAGGCCGGTGTCTGTACATTGAAGATAATAAAAATGCATGGGGGTATTTGTTAGAGCAACACAACACAAGGTAAAACAACAGTTTTTAGAATGATTGTCTGTTGTACATTACGCAAAAACTGGATAGATTTGAAGGCAGTTTTCAGCGCTCTACAGCTAACAGCTAGGATGCATAACTTAAATAGAGGCTCCATTTTTTACCACAAGAAATGTACCACTCGTAGGTCTACAAAATCGCGAGCAAACGTTAGTCCTTGTAAAAAAAAGACATAAAAAATATGTCATTACGTAGTTTACATTTTTATTTTATAACACTACATGTGTTATAAAATAAAAATGTAAACTACGTAATACATATGTATCTTAAGATTAAAAATATTAATCACAATAGCTCTTCATTAGTCCAAACAAAAAAAAAAGAAGGAAAGTATTATGTTTAGACAATTTAGAGCCGAATGATATATGTTGAACTGCGACACGAGCCAACTGCTCAGTTGTATGGAATTTACGAGCGCGCTTCAACACGGCAAATACATTTGTTAATAGACACATTAGTCGTTAAATGCTCCTGTGCCGGTTCTTAATTGCCGACATGTTGTCGTATGTCGGCCGTCGTTCCTTCTCACAATATGGCCATTGTAGATCAAATTCGTATAAATTAGGTAAGTGTTTACACGTTTGTATATAATATAAACAAACGGTATTTGCTTTGATATAAATGTAACTATAGTCCGCAGATTTGAATGATTCACCAAAATTAAGATTTTTTTCCCGTAATTGTCGAGCTGACTAAGTTTTGCGTAAATGTTGAAGCTATAGAATTTCTGAGACATTCTTTGTAAGTTTGCCGTATAATTTTTCTCTTATACCAAGAGAATAAGAGAAAAATTATAAAATAAATAAATAAACTGCCAAAACTTATACACACCAAAACTTATATGACCACATCGCCTCCCGTCCGGCAGACTTCTACAGTAAAGAAATAAACAAACTGCATTCAAAATGGCAAATATGTATACATAATTTGGACCAGTATCTACATAGACAAGCTAAAATAAAACAAACTACCTACTTTTAAAATGTCCATACAAATCTGCAACTTCATAGGTAAAGACCTATGAAATTCTTAAAGATGTTTTACTAATTAAACAAAAGAATCGTCAATGTCAGAACATTTAAAAGTGGATTGTAAACAAAACATGTTGCGTGTGCAATTAGCGTAATGGCAACGTTATTGTTTTAGTCAATTGTGCAGCGAGTCGCTAACGAGGCTTGAGCGGCGCGTGCGCACTGCACATACATGCCGGGGCTCCTGTCGCCACCCATTGTTCCAGGCATTATGTTCTCCCCCATTCTTGAAACTGAACTCCTACTAATACAAATTAATGGCCAACGCTACAAATTAAAGATCGTTTAGTTTAAATATACAGCAGGTCGAGGATTACGTGAATCCCGCCTTCTACCGAACAATCAGATGGCGAGAGAAGCGACTTCAACCGATATCAAAAAAGGAGGTGGCTATCAATGCAGTTTAGCAGTATAACCGGATTTGCAAAATTCGAATGAGTTTTATTCCGAAATGGTACCTATAAATATCGTTGAGATCGGATAAAGAACTTCGGAGATAGACCGTTACATTGACATGGGGTAATTGGAATTTTGGGGTTAAGTACTAGACTTCAAAAAGGAGGAGGTTCTCTCGAGTAGAGAGTAATTGATTTTTTTGTATGGACGTAAACGCTGGTAAAAATGCATTACTTTTGTTTTTTCAAGTTGATAATTAAATTATTGATAGAAAGCCAATTTATTATATTTTTAATGTGTCATTGATATGTGTTTCATAATCCACTTATCTGTACATTTAACTATAGCCGTGCTGTCGTCAGCAAATTGCTGTTGCCATTGGCAGTTGAATTTGCCTAGGCAGGTCATTTATATAAAGCAAAAATATTAAGGGTCCGACAACAGTACCTTGCGGTACTCCGAATTTGACTTCTCTACTGTCTGATAAATATTTAAATATTTTGAATCTTACTTTTGGGACATATCCTAGTGATTTTAGTCTTCAATAAGTCTCAACACGTTTCCTAAACGATAGCAAATCTTTCAGGATTGTGAAATCGCGTGTGTGTTTAATATTTACACCAGTTTATAGCACGTGCCCTGTGATGGAAATATTCAGGTATGGGGTGTCACCGCTAAAAAAAATACAACCGACTTCTAAAAAAAAAGAGTATAAAATAACTTTAATTTCGAAGTCGGTGTTCAAAGAACGAAAAAAGCGACTTCCGAAATTAAAGTTATTTTATACTTTTTGTGTTTTGTTTTTAAGATTATCTATTGGGGCATAAGTTACATAATTTACTTTATTTATTTATTTATTTATGTACACACGTGATACTTAAAAAAGACTATGTCTTATTATTGTTTATTAACCAATCTATTCTTATTAGGTTGCATTGGACGTTAAAGGTCAAAGATAAACTAGTGACCCACTCAAATAAAAAACCAATACAATTTAGTAAGATATTGTAGGTTTTCAAATCCCACAGCAAAGTAGATATTTAACTATGAGCTGGTTGAGAATTGAGTTCCGAAGGCAAATAAAATAACTCTGAGGGTAAACCAAATAAAAAATATATTACAAAGTGTAAAATAACTTTAATTTGAGAAGATGGTGTCAAAAAACGAAGAAGTACCAAAAAACATCGACTACAATTTATTAATATTTAAAGTAAAATAACAGCCCTTAATATCCGAAATCAGTTAATGTCAGCGCAACATGAGAACTCGTTATCCGAGTGAGCACCGCCTTTCAAGCCTTTGTTATCCTTATCATCTTTCCACAGCACAGCCCATTTGTCTTTTCGTCGGTCTACCTCAGCCATCGACGCATAAAACTGTTCTTACGACAATTTTCCCATTTTCTTCTAAATCACTCACAATATTTTTGATTTGTTCATGACAGATTAACCTGAAAAATAACTGATAAACATAATTAGCCATAGATTGAGCTAATCATTGTAGATTGAAAGACTAGCACTGGCTTAGGAAGAGGAGAAACGAAAGAAAGACTGCGGAGGAGAACTGTGGATTACGATGTACCTTACGAATGTTGCAATTTTATGGACCCACAAAATAGCAATAGGTAGGTACCTACTCATTTGAATAAAATACAAGTACGTCAGCAAACTTATTTCGGCTCAAATAAAATTGTAAGCGCTACTAAAAGGATTTCTTCAATATGAATCCATTTCTTAGCTGCTATTATAAACGTATCTAAATGTACAATGCTAACAATATGCAACAAAGGAGTGACGTCGCTGTGTCTAGCAACTCAATAAGTGAAGCAGTTCGGTCGAATGCACTCGATTGAGACTTGGATAACGACTGTACAATGAAAGCCTTTCATTGATTCTTGAGTTCTGGAGAATGGAGCTTTACATGGGTAAGAATAGTGGAAGACGAGGATGAACAGTGAGCAGTGAACGCGGACCACCGGCGTTGGCGGCGGCGGCGCTTCGCAAGCCGCGCGACGGAGCGTGCTGCGAGCTCTTCCGCTTAACTAATCAGTGCACACTGTAGTAGTCCTGTTAAACTATTGTCATTCATTTCTTCCCTCTTCCCTCTCAGAAGGAATTCGTCATGAAATCAAATCCATGTCCATCATCTTCTCCAGGAATTATACCTGATGTTTAAAATTGGGGTCCGCTAATTTTCGTTTTTAGTGTACAAAAAAAACAAGTGTTCCATATACATGGTTCTCTTGATGTTCCGCGATGACCTTTTCCAATTGTTTACACCTATAATATACGAAATTACAATTAGGTAATATTGGAGATAAATGGATATTTACGAAAACGTGAAACAATCAAGGATTTTATTTATATTTTACAATGAAATAAATGTACGCATAAGTAGCAGAATGATCGCATTGTTAAGCAGCCATTCATCGTACTGCCATTGAATACCAATCAATACACGTCTGAACATCTCTTATTCACGCATACTTTAACAAACAACAAACAATATTGCAACTTGCTCATCGCACCTCTCTCGCAAGGCTGATATTACTTTATTTAAATATCGTCCTTACAGTAACTCATCTAAGGATCTATATTGGTTTAGCCTTCGGGAAATCGGAGGCGGCATATCATGACACAAGGTAATGTTACCTTTTCTTCAATAATCCATTGTACAACCTTAAGTCCTCATAAAAACTTTTATTGAAATGTTTGGCTCTACTTTAGTAATTCGATAAAAGAAAATCCGTTTCTGAATACATTTACAGAGTACAATAGTTTCTTTTCAAACATAATTGAGAATCGAAACATATCTACTATTTTTTCGTTTGATCTGTTTATCAGCAATATAATGGTGAGGATTTGTGTGTGTACGCTTTGTAGCATTCAGAAAACATTATTGTTTTAAAATTACAACTTTGATTGAATTTCGTATGGGCGCGGCGGCGGCGGAGACAATTATGCGTCTGCATAAAGCTAGTGATTATGGCAATCGTAATCGGCTGCCAGTTTACGCTTCACCTTAGTGAGCAATATAAAACGTGCCGGAGCGAGCGGCACGTTCTGCGCCCGCCCGCGATCGGTGCCCGCTCACGTCCGCAAGCCGCAGTCAGAGCTTCTGTTATTTGCCAGCAGCACAACCCTCACATTATCCACAATTGTGATATCAACGGAAATTAGTTTAAGCTGCACAGAGTACACTATACTTTTGTACCACTTTTGTTTTTTTTGGAATGGTTAGAAGCGCCTGGGCCTTTTTGGCTGACACTAGGCTTGTACCTACTGATGCTACTGAGATATTGAATAAAAGATCATCGCTAGTGAGATGGTACAGAAATATGGACAAGAATGGTCACCTGTTTCATTATTTACCCTTGTTCCCTGTTATAAAGTATCAGGAAAGTCGAAGAACGGAAACGACCATTTATAGTAGAGACTTAATTGTTACCGTCATATGTTAACATTACAATAAACGAGGTAACAGTCATTATCATTAAAGATCGCTCAGGCCGGCCCGCCGCCGCCGCGCGCCGCCGCGCCGACTGCGCCACTCGAAGGACCTCACTGCACTATATCATCGCATCGGTCACGCGCGCCTCGTTCCAATTTCATCCCTCCATAAAATGCTCAGAACAGGAAGGGTTGGATTTTAATTACGATATTTTTCTATTATTTTGTGCGCTGTCTTAGTTTCGGGGCAAGGGTCGTGAGACGTAATAAATTCTGCTTTTTATGAGGTCACGGTTAACCCCCTTGATAACGTTTATCGCACATCTGGTGGAAATGAAAACTCTATTGTTATGGACGCTAATGTTGTAATAATGCTGTTTCTTTACCTATTTTATGAAAAATGTTAACGTTCAAAACATACTTTCCTACAACATACTTTTTATTTATATTTGCCTATATTAGGTTCCCCGCAAGTCAGTGAATTATTTTATCTAATAGCCTTCCTTGTCCCAACTACTCTCGCGACTTTCAGTCTTATGCTGACAAATATCAATAGATACCACTACCGTGGAGTGACTGCTTATTCGAACTCCAAAACCCAGTGGTCTGGATGATAATTGTAATAGCTGTCGACTATTTAGTTTAGTTACCTACAAAAATATAATCACGCAAAAAAATATTACATTTACGTAATTTGCTAATTATGTGACAGTTACCTAGTAATTTCCGAAAATTCAAGTCAGAGAATACTTAAATAAAATCTCTATTTGCAATTGCATTGTTCATTTTGCACAATGATACATGTCAGGTCGACGCGTACATGTTCTCTCTGACACGTCACATGAGAACATGTCACCGATGTCACGGCGCGCGACTCCGCCGAGCATGAAATGAAGAGGCCGCTTTAACATTTTCACCCGATTGCGCCCGGGAAGCGTGAGTTCGGATAATTTTATTGATTACCTAATGCACACGTTCGACTGAATTCAATAAAAAACTGTATAAAAGGGTTTAATGGATACTAACCCTGGCATTGTTACAACAATTTATGTTATGATCCGTGACAGGATGTATCTGATATCATAGATTTGTATATAAGTTAGTACTCACAAGTATTTGTGAACCGTGATACTGGTTATGGTGGATGTGGCTTCTGGACACCTTTTACCATATTTTATACTTTGCAGAGTTCGGGCGAACATTATGCAAACATTGTATGTAGATGGAAAGGATTGATGTCGGCGTCGCCTATGAATAATTATAATTCGTTAGTAGCGAGAATGGATTTGTGTACTTAAGCGATTAAAGTTATTTGAATACGGCTTTATAGCAATGCGCGTAAGAGTGGGAGCGCCATACGCAAATACAGATGTTCACACTTAGGGACCGCGTGGATTGTGCATACTACGAGTAGGTACAGTGCAGAGCGGTGTAAGCCCTTTAAGCTTAGAATTGAAACTAATGGAATAAAAAATTACATTATGCAAAGAGAGTTCTATTCGCGGCGTGAAAAAGTATCCTATTGGGTGTGTAGAACATGATTTGGGCGCTTATTTCGCAGCGGAGCGTATGACGGTGCTCTGTGATCGATCACCCGACACGTGCTTACACATCCAACGTTTTTTCGATAAAAAAGCTATTTTATCCAAAAAAAAACATTCGAAATTCAACAATAGCTTAGATCGCGATAGGAGTGGGCGCATAAAGATAAACAAATATTTGAGCGAGGGCGTAGCGGAGCATGAAACTCGCGCACAAAAGCATTATCCAAGGATTAGGCTGGGTATTAGCGTTATTTGATTACTTAGACACATACACGACTATGAGAACATTGGGCGAATCTTTTCTTAAAATCGCATAAAAAGAGGTGATCCTGTTCACTTAAGAGGATTTAAGCAGTAAAGTAGCCTAAACAACCAAACTTCCAAACTTTAAATTCTTGTTTAACTTTAGTTTTACGATGGTTTTGAAAAAAGGTTATCTTTAAGTTTTAGGTTTATGTGATTTAAATAATTCAAAAGTATATCATCAAACAATGAAGAAAGAAAGAATGGGTAAAGAAGCTGGACATCTGGCTCACAGATTAAAACGAAATATTTGAATGTAGGTACTGCTCCACTCTAATAATTTTACTTGTTACTAGCTTCTGCCAGCGACTTCGTCCGCGTGGAATAGTTACTTTACCCCCGATTTTGAAACTCTCAGCCCGATCGGTTTAAAATTGACAAAAGATAGACATGCTGTTTCGGGATATTTTTTAGATAATTTTATGTAGAACATTTCCGTAATACATGATTTCTATGCAACTTTAACCATTAAGGCTACACACGCGACGGAAGCTTAAAAAATGGAGTAACTTCTTCCGTTTTCCCAACATTTTCCTTCACTGCTCTGCTCCTATTGATTGTAGCGTGATGAAAAGTATACTATAACCTGCCCAGGAGTATGAAGAATAATTGCACCAAGTTTCGTTAAAATCGGTCGAGTAGTTTTTGTTTCTATAAAGAACATACAGACAGACAGGCAGACAGACAGAAAGACAGACAGACAGACAAAAATTTTACTGATTGCATTTTTGGCACCAGTATCGATCACTAATCACCCCCTGATAGTTATTTTGAAAATATATTCCTTGTACTACAGAATTGACCTCTCTACAGATTTATTATAAGTATAGATATCAACCTAATGATCTGGATTATTGAAAACAGCTAAAGTGTGTAGTAGTCACAATAGGATCACACACGATATATTTCGAGTGCGTAGTTTAGATCTTTTTTAATTTTGGCTGTATCAGAATATCTAAATACATACATTCAAAATACCTAAATATGTACATTTAAAATAGAAATAAACTAAAAAACCTCCTAAATAGAATATGGCATCAAAAAATTTGTCCGCATCGTTATTGGCTGATATCGCCACGTTTTATGGCAATGCTTATCCTGTGTCCGAGGTAAAAGTCAGCCCTAGGCCACGCGAAGTGTCAACTAAACGTTGAGCAAGTTCTTTAAATAACGCATCAGCACTCGGACCCCACGGTTCAAGAGTTTCAACCCAAAACAGCTCGAAAATATAATTCCCAAATAAGTTATTATATTTCCACCGTTTGAGGTTCTCAGCAGCCGCAGCGGTAGCATCACCACAGCACCACAAGCCAGGAAGATGAGATGGTGCAAGAGTATCGACAAAGTTAAGTAGCGTCCCACACTAAAGGCCTACCTATCTGCCATGGAAATAAAGAGGTACCGTCCGGTCGCTTGCCATACTTGCATAATTATGTCATATTTTAAAATCAGTATCTATCCATCCAGATTCCAGACTCATCCAGTATGGTTATTTGTAGCCGCGTAGCGCGTGTGGCACGCCTGCGCGGGACGCCGCGCTACGCCACGCCTGCGTGCTACGGAGCGCATACCGATCGATACTTTTCACGAAAATGTTTTCTTTTGTTTGAAAACGTTTACGCGGTTTATTTAATAGAAGTTGGTCTTATTGAAGATTTAATTTTTCTGTACAGTACCCATAGGTATAGACCCCTTAGGTTGAAAATGTACCTACGTATAAATATTTGGCGTAGAAAACCATAGCCACGCGGATGTTTTAAAATCCGTGTTATATTTATCAGGTACTGCTATAGTGCTCTCATCCTTATTTTTCTATTTATTTTGTAAGCGCATTATCTATAAATTTAAATTATTTCTCTAATAATAATAATAATCTTTATTAAAAATCTTGTACACAATATAGTTACAGAATAATAGCCACAAGTAATGTTAAATAAAATAATAATGGTAGTATCCAACAAATAACATATGTGTTTAACTAAATTATCAATATTTCTGGACTTATGATTAATTTATTTTAAACCTACAATTATATATAATTAGCGACTTTCCTGAGCTAGGTTTATACAACCTGTGTTTCAGGTCATCACTTAACAAGACTAATCATTTATGGTGCATGAATACAAAAATTAAAGAATAACAACTTACGAATTAAACCTTACAATCATACTAGAACTTCCAATAGCTTCTCTGTGTCTGTGTAATTGAGTCTAAATAGATACTCTGACATCAATTTTGTACATTTAATATAATTTACGCTATATATATCTAACAATTTGTTTAGTTTATTGTATAAAAAAGGTCCTAAAAATACGTAAAATCGATGGGCAAATGCATGTCTTGTCTGTGGTTTTATGCAAACCAAATCTTTCCTCCTCCTGGTTGAAGATAGGTACTGGGTCAAAATGAAGCTCAGAGTACTGATAAAGTATGATGTGCATTATAAATAGTTGACATACTGTTAGTATTTTGCATGCTGTGTGTAACTCGTGTGTGGGAAATCTAAAAGGTCGAAAGGTTGCAACCTTTAGTATTGCTCTTTGAGCACGTTCTAGAGGAAGTAAGATAGTCTTTAATGTCCGTGTTCAAATCCTAAATTATTAATTTCATAATTATTCACATAAAAAATCTAGCTGTAGTGTTAATATTCACGACACTCTTGACATTTTGACTTAGTGTTTAACTATATACCTGCCTATGTATTTCTTGGACAAGAAGAAACTTCTAAAAAAATTGAAATGATAAACATAATATGCAGTCCTCTTTAATTGAAATGTACAACGTCCTATCAAATAAAACTAAATAAGACCATTAAAATCTAAATGAGGGTGATCTAAGTGCAGATAGAGCTTTGTCTCTTAAACAGCAGCGCGTGAGACGGGCGCGTGCCGCTTTCAATTAACACCCATTAATATTATAATCATATGAATCATGTCGCACACGCATCAACAAGATCGTTTGTATTGTGATAACTTACACGATTCGCAAGCTTTTTCAGATCTTTTTAGCGCGATGCATTCTTATTACTGAAAAGACAAGAATATCGAGTAGTTAACATGTTTCGAAAACCAATTTTTCTCACATTGTTTAAAGAGCAAAATAAAAAAGATATTGGTCTAAATCGGTAAAATATGGAGCGGTAAGGCACTGACATTAATCACTGGACTAGCGTGAAATCAAATTACCGTTTACTAGTCACACACTAAATGAAAGGGTTGCAGCCACTGCGCACTTTGTGTCGCCAAACCCTACTCGAACCATGCTGTCTCGTTTTGCCACGTTCATAAATGTGTTTGACGAAAAAGGACAAATAATTTCTATTCTATACGAAGACCTCAGTAGACCGCAAATCAAGAATTGCACAAATCTAAAATGCAAACAAATTCGGACATGAAATCGGTTGTGTGGAGGCGATGAAATAAATTAGGTATTATTGGCGTTACGACACGGGGTTACACGCGGAAAGCAATAAACTTTTGATTTTTAGTTAAGCTTGGACTGTGGGAACGTTTTATTAGACAAATAGCCCATACGCAAAGTGAAAATTGTAGCAACTACTAGGTAGACTACGAGTTGCAATAAGAATTAGTGTACCTAGTATTAAAAAAAAAAAATCACTACAACTGCCACTAAGTAATCAATACTGTAACCTAATCTGTTTCCGAAAACTAATATCAAAGGGCAATTTAATCTCTTTAAGATTGACGTCCTAATAGCAGAAACTACAAAAGACCATAAAAATAGTTGGAAAAGGTTTGTTCACGTCAAACTTTAATCCCGCGATTGACTTTTGTAAATGGGGGCTCGACGTTTAATTAGAGCGAATGGCCGCCCGGCCGCCCGGACGCAGGCGGACGTGATGGCACAATGCGCCCGTGATTGACACAAATTACCGCTAATCGAGAACATCCAGCCAAATGGCCGTTCCAAGCCATAAATTTAAAGCCATTGTCGATACTTTGCACAATTCTACAATATTTCAACATTTTTTGTGAAAGAACCTTTGAGCACGACTGCTGCTATTAGAAGCGACGGATACTTACGTAGTTTCGTGCTATTAACTAGCACGTCCGGGTCTTGTAAAGGGTTGCACAGAATTTTGTGCTCAATTTAAAATTAAATTTAATTGTATTTTAATCCCAGCGATAAACGTCAATCAAGCCTCTCGTGCGACTGTGATACATGTATCAAGAGAGCTCAACATCACGACGCGCCCCCATCTATCGCCATTCAAAACGGATTTTGAGCAAGGGTGAAATTAAAATGTCAAAATAGTAGCGACCCGGCGCGTTGTATTTGTCTCCGGATTTATCAGACGCCTTTGTATATTTTCTATTCTCTAAAGCTTGCATGAAAAACGATACCGTTTAAGCTCTTTATTATCTGTAAAACTAGCGTTAAAGAACTCGGCACCTACCTGCCACTACATTATAGTTCGGTACAATGAAGTAATAAAACACTACTTATACAATACAGATTGGTGTAAGTTCGGTGTCGGTAGTAAAATGTTGAGCGCCGCACATTGTACAAACAAACTATGCTGCCGGATACATCAATGCTCACAACATCAACACAAGAGATTCATTACATTCCAGTACATTCCCTGGCTCGTGGAAGTTTAATGTGAGCGGCATGTTATAAAATCTTTATTAACTGCGCGTCTTTATTTATGTATATACCTACAGAATGTTCTAATTTCTCTTTTATTTTATTTTAACTAACTTTGCAGATTGGACTTTATATACTCGGACCGTGTGTTATACCTATAATATTGAACTGCAAGTTATTTGATTTGTTAAAATATTCAGGTTGTATTACATTGCTACGATTTAAGTCATGCTGAACTGTAATGATGATTTTGAACGATGTCAGTAGTAAAGTAACTCGACGCAGCCCCGTTGAGCAGGGTTCCTTTTTCTGTCTGCAAGGTCCAAAGGAACCTAACGCAATATAGTTTCCGAGCTAGCTTTTTTCATCAGCTGCAGACCTGACAGGATCATTTCAACAATTAGATTTTATGGTTTTTACACAAAATGACAATATACTGCATGATTGAAAAGTTAATTTTACTACCATAACGTATCATTATTTAACATAAATTTTATATTAGGTTCCTACATAATAGCTAATGACATGATATAATATGCCAAATATTACATACTTTAGAATCACCCATTATGTTCAATATTTTAAATATTCTTCTCATTTATCTTATTCATCACTTGAACGCCAATATCTTATTATCAGCAAAACAAAAAATGTTTTAAAAGTTATAAATATAGCTCTTGACTACATCTCCATTTTTTAAATCACTTATCAAAGTCGTTGTACGTTTAGTGAAATCGCTCATAAAATGTCGAATTATGTTCGATCGTTATAATTGTTCATATTAGAATCTGTGAAGTAATGTACTGGTAGTATCTATGTAGTGATAAATATAAATGAAGGCTTGTACAATTGTACATACTCCGCCGCATTGTTTTAATTAATATAAAAAATAAAAATAGTTGGTAGTTTGTTAAACAAGGGGCTAAAATGACCCATTACTTACAAGGTAGTTTGTAGTGTCGAGTAAGTAGAAACAGAGTTATAAAGGATTCATAGCTCTGTGTGTAAGATTATAAACAGTTTATTATATTAAAAACTACCGGTCGCTAGTATCTAGTCGCCCCGGCTTCGCTCGGGTAATATTTACTGAGGTGCGCCCCCTTTTTGGTCACTTGGCTAAACATCGACTTTTCTACACTATTTATAATTTTAATTATATTGTATTAATATTATAAACATCCAGAAGACATTTTAAATGATAGTGAAAATCACATAATTCGTTGCGTAGTTTAAAAGATTTAAGCGTACAGACGGCGGGAAGCGACATTGTTTTTGCGTTGTGGACATAAATATTAAACGTACAATTCTGAATATTTCACGAGATGTGTTTTCCTGGCAACTTATTTTCACTCCTTCTTGAATATTGCTGAGTTGTCTGAGTAAACAGGGGAGATAGTTGCAGGTACGAGGCTCCCTTGATCAAATGTGCGTAATAGAGAATCAGCTGGGTTGACTCATCCCTTGACGTCGATGGTCGCGGGCTAGTTGCGAGAATATTGATGCATTCTGTGATAAGCTGGTTGAAATCAAATTTGTTTTGAACGGAGTTCTCTCAGAGCTTTCCACCACTTGATCGGATCTCCAACCACCGTGACGTTTTAGACGTTGACGTTTTCACCGACATGATTAAATTTTGCTTCTGTATAAATTGAATTTTACATGATACCTATTAAGTTATAATATAAAAGCCTAATATATTTGTACACCAATTTTTTTTGGTAGGACGCAGAGCTCGACTGTATTTTTAAATAAGACCTATATTTTTTGTACCTGTGTTCACAAATAAAGATTGATTTGATTTGATTTAGCGTTATTACATTTGCACCAGAATCCGCCAAGTGAGTGACGGAGTATCTTCAGAAACAATGGCCAGTGTACTGTTCCGTATTATGCAAATTTAGATACTTGGCGGTCGCTTTTGGCATGGGCTAAATTTGTTTTTGCATAATTATAACCTGCGTTGAGCATTTTCCATTTTAATCATTGAGGAAAATCTCGGCGTGCCCACTCCACTCGGCCGTTTATCTTGGTAGACTGACGATTTTTACAAATTTTCACTTAAAACGCGTTTCCTCTCCTTATTTGTCTTTGTATTAGGCAGATTTATGGCTTGAAGTATCTGTTTTCAAATCTTCTACTCTGTTATGTTACCCAGTTCTATCCCTCTGCAGGCACCGCTGATCTCAAACTATTAACGCAAACAAACAACAACAAAAAAAAATCGTGAAAAAAGTGTGTTAAAACTGTATTATGGTTGGTACCTACCAATTTACATAATTTCATGAAAATAATAGAAAAAAGTCTATAAATGTACAATCTCTTTGTTTGCCTTGCCTGTTAACCGGTTGATAATTTCTTGAGAATGACTATCAAATTTACATATTTATTTATATTGACATAATGTCTTGTGTGTATAGTTGTTCGTATTACGAACAACTATCTATATTCAACGTTAGAAACTTCGTAACGTTGAATATGTGCTCCAAATGGTCGAACTTTGATATTTTTTGGAAAGTTAATTAAAATCATAGAAATATAAAATACAGGAGAAGTGGCAAGGGGGCGTGTCGGTGTCCTCGCGACATGCTCTGGGCGAGCATGTCTTACGCAATGGTCGAATCCGCGAACTAGTGCGCTTACGACCGTGAGCGTGATAAGATATAAGAATGCCGTGTTGTTCAGTGTTTTCTTGTAAAAACCGAAGCATAAACCAAAACTTTGTTAATTATGGAATCACTTACCATATCAAAATACAAGTATTTTACTATATTTGTCTTTAAAATCATGAAAAACAACAAATCGTAAAATATTTCTTGCTTATACTATGTTATTTTTGTTTTCAAATGTCACAGCGACAATAACATATTACAATGAATACACTGCTCCTTAACCACTACCTACGTTTGTCGCTAAGTGACTGGATGAGCAATGTAAAAATCACAAAACGATACTTTAGCAAGCCGATGTATCGCATAGTACGGCCGCTGCTTCTTGCCGCGAGTTAGTGATGTAATTGTGCAGATACACTGTCGACAACAATGTCGATTGTTGAATGAAATATTACAAAAGTTTACCAAACTTTCTTAGATTGCAATAAATTTTTGGTAAATAATCGTTCAAGTGTTTTTGGCTTTGAATTATCGTATGTATGCCTTATCCTCGTGCTACTTCCTTACTTTTTATGGTAATTGTATTTTACTTTCGATAAAGTTTCGAATGCATTATAGTAATCGGCATGTTTAAGATAATATATTAGTGACCTTTGCTTAAAATAGTCAACATATTCATGCTATTTATTTGTTATACATGGGCAGCATGGCGTGTGTAATAAATGCCAGAATCGATAAGTCAATCACTAGCGTATATGTAAAATAAATTGCTTTTGCACAGCACAACGATACCTAGCGTTGTTTTTGTGTGAGTAAGTTGCACGGTGTACTGTAAATATTCGCTGTGTTTATTAGGATAAGGTTTATAATTGATTGTGTAGTACAGTCCGATTTCAAAAATGCGGGTGTGTGCGCGACTGCGTATCTATTGCTTTTACTGAACTGCATTCGTAGTAGTTGCCGGGTGGTAGGGCAAAACAGGAGACACAGGTTCCGATACATTTTCGGCTACAGGGCATATCTCATTGTTTATTATGATTAAAATACATAAATAACCCCTTTCGTAAGAGAATACACTCGTTTTTCTGTCCACTTCATAAACTTTTTGTAATTATATAAATAAATGCTTCGTGACCCTGTCGGCTACAACTAGAAAATGTTTTTTTTTCCTTTCTCTTCCATCGGCTTATTAGGGTCTCCATGTTCTCACTAGTTGATGAAATTTTCATTGGAAAATAGATCATTGTAATCACCAATTCAATTTGTAAATAGAGAAAAATCCTCAAGATTTGGCGCCAATGCCTTTTTAAATTATTTATTCCTTCAGTAATACATTCTGCCAAAGAGATCGCCGCATTCAGTTCCATTAGGAAAAATTATATATGTATGTACTTCTTTTTTATCAAAAAGTAATAAGTCGAGTCTTTATTCATGATTATCCTACTTTTTCGTTAAGATCGGCTTGTGGGTTATAAACAAATAAAATAAAAAAGATTTTCTCCTAGCGGATAACGCCATTTTATCCCCGCTCTTGTACTCGTACGCTTCAATGACAGACTTTTTGTACAAGAGGATTGAAAATACTATATTCACTCAGTATTTTTGTCTAACGAATATATCATCATAATTTCCAATTTTTACTTCATAATACTAATGGATATGAAAAGAACCCAGTTTCCAAATTCCTTGAATGTCTCTGTTGTATTGCGTTCGCATTGTATTTATTTGTATGGCTGTTGAAAGGCTGAGTGGAGCAGGGGCAGACGGCCAGTGAGGGCTCAGAGGGCAAATAAATAATTACACGCATTCTGCAGATATTTGCCTCGGGCATCTGTGGGGCGAGAAAAGCAACTGACGATTCCATACGAGGGGCTTCTACATAAAAAGTCTCGTTATATTAGAGCATTTAAAGAATTCCATTTAATAAGGTTCTCTGTAACTAGGGTGTAATGTTATTTCGCAATGAAATTCTTTTCTAAGATTTTAATAAACTTGTGTGTTTATTAATTCATTAAAAAAAAAATACAACCGACTTCTAACAAAAAAACCAAAAAGTGCAAAATAACTTTAATTTCGGAAGTCGGTGTTCAAAAACACCGGGTTAAGTTTTAGTTTAAGTTTAGTTATTTTTCACTTTTTAGTGGTTCACTCCCAGCTAAACTTACCCATCACAGCGTAACTACGTGGTATAAATTGGTTTAAACAATAAACAAACATGCAATTTCAAATATCCCGACAGATTTGTTATCATTTAGGTATTGAAGAGTTCCGTTTCCTATCTCTGTCATTCTCTGTTCTTCATTAGATCTTCACCAAACTAGAAAGGAACCACGTTGAAATACTAAAATGCTGTTCCAAACCATCGTACACAACTTTATTATTTCATTTTACATTGACAAGAGGAAATGAGAACATTAATTATCAATGTAAACTAAGCCACGCATTATTAGGGATAACTGCACTGATAAGAAAAGCACTAGCTCTCGAATATAAAAAGAATCATCAAAATAGGTACGCCCAGTACAATGTTATGAGGCAACACACACAAAAAAAAATACAGTCGAATTGAAAACCTCCTCCTTTTTTGGAAGTCGGTTGAAAATGTGTATCGCTTGGATTTCAGTTTTCAGGGCTGACTAAAAACTGCTCATTGTTCGCTTAAAATATGTTTTGATATCAATGAAAAGACAGGATCAATGGATCATAGCCGCAAACGATCCTGATAGTCAAATCGGTTTGCTGCCAAACATTTGGATGACTAAAATAAGTAAAATGAAATTAAATAAAGTAGATCTATTGAAAATAAATTAACCTTTCGCTTGTCATAAAATATAGTTAGAAAAATGGAAGGGCTCGGCGGAATCAATGCTTTTATGCACCATGACGTATTTTAGTGTGTCAATTAGAGTTCTGTGTACCGAAGGCCCAGCGTGAAGTGACGGCGCGCGCCGGGACGCGGCGGGGCTCCGCCACCCCCTGCACGCCGCTCATTGCGTATTCAGACAAATTGATCGTGTTGTTTTGGAACAAAAATGATTTTGCAGATGTTTGTTCGTGTCGTTTTTGTTTTCATGTGCATATGTTTTCTCTACAGTCCCACTCAGAATGTCCAATATTTTTTGCTTCTGCTGAGACAGTTTTATCTGTTTCCGAAATATTTTATTTTTGACAAACTATTTTGAGTTTCTTTGTTTTATTGGTAGCAAATAAGCCAGTATTTGCATTAATATTGGGTAATTTAATGAATTTATTCAATGTGATGTGCTCGACTAAGTACCTGACACAAATTTTAAAAGCGAGTAGGCGTATTAGAAGGATGTGACAGATAGATGATCTGTGCAAACCTATTTTTATTAAATTTGACGTTTTATTAACGCCTAGATAGCCCAAATTGTCGCTCTTATCTATACCTACCTACCTGCGAAAATCCTTAAAGCCGCGTCCCGTCGAGGAGTAATTATTTCTTCCTCGAATTTTATTACTAAAATAACAAAAGGTGCGCATAAAAACTTTTTTATAGCTAAAACGTATAGAAGAAAAAGCAATTATGACTTGGTTCAGAGTCGCTACTATTAGTATGGAAGCTACCTGCTGCGCTGCTCTATAATTACGCCGTGAGTGACATTTCCAAAGCTTTTGTAAACGATAACGCGGAAGCTGCTACGAAAACTTAAAAAACTAAGTAAGTATTGTTGCATTAATGCATTTGGGAGTAAATATTGAGGAGGCATAAAGCGGGGTCCGACAACCCTTAACTTTAGTCCGCGGGGTGCCATTAGAGCGGCTCAAAGAGTTGGGTGTGCCCACGGAACTGCGAGCACCGACTTTGTAAATCTAATTAAAATATCAATATGTTCACTGGAGGCCGCGTTGACAATTTGATTTCACGCCTAATGCCCTCGCTACCCTGCAATGTTACGATATTAAATATTAATACAATGTTGCGACACGGCTTTGTTTTCTATTTGATCTAAAATAAAACATTGATTTGTGAAAAATTGGGTTCAAAAGGAGGTTAGGTAAATGCGTTATCATTAAGTACACGGTGTCGCTAAATGATCAAAATATAAATACATTCTACGGATGAGGATCAATTATCCTGCCGACATGATAGTTTTGGCTACAATAAAGTCAACGACTCCTCTATGAAACTGATATTTTTCGTTGAGCGGCGTGAAAGGCTCCAAACTGTCGACGTGCGATCAATACGAGATACCCTCGTTTATTCTACGTTCAAGTTCAGGTAGCAATACAAACAACAATAAAAACGTGACATATCAATCGCCTTTTTTCTATCGATGTCGCAAATTCGCACAAATCAAACATTGAAGTGTTAAAAATTTCTGGTTACAAAGGGCTTTTAAAGTCGCCTGACAGGGAGCGAGTAAGGGCTTTGTCACACGGAATCATTAGTTAGCAAATGTCAAACCCGAATCCGCTTCTTTTATTACACAAACAGCCTTACAAGACGTTAAGTCAAACAAGTAGGTAAACATCTCGAAACTTAAACCATGATTTATGTTTCTTATTATTGATCTTGTTTTATTTGTAAGTCACTTGTTACTGTTTCAACGAAACCTTCAGTAGCATTTTGAAAGGACTATTTGTAAGTACCTACCTAATCTTAATGAACGTTAAGTTTGAGATTTTTTATTATGATTTATGTTTGCATATTAAATTCACTAACTTACCTAACTGACACTGTTATTAATATTATAAACACCATTAAGTTCATAATAGAGCGTCTAAATAGGTAGTAAGGAACAACTGTTACAATGCACGGCTGGCGCAATATTTCATCACGTCGTTCCGCAAAAACGTAACCCTTTTTTTTGTTTTCTATTACAATTGTCACCCTTTCACTTCCATTTCAATTAAATAATGTCTGGTCATTTGTGTCGGGAGAGATCGGCAGGACGGCAGTGAACAGAGTTGCGCTTGCGCAGTGTCGTGTTCGCGCCTCCCTTAACCCTCGCGCAAAGTGCGCGTCATCCTGCAAGCACATTAATCACTCCTATTATTAAACTTGTTATTGTGTTCATTTGAAGATAACGTTTTATAAACGGTGCCGTCCGTTCATAACAAAATAAGCTTTATGTAATAACGTGTAAGCGAAAGCTTTCGTAAAAAGTGTTGATTAATGATACTTTATTATGTATCGATAACAACAAATCCGATTAAGGTAGTAAAATATGTTTTATCATTTCTAGGGAGTAAACTATATAGTTCCAATTGTTTCGATTGAAAACCTTACATTCCGATTCCGCAATGTGGTTTCTAGGCAAGCGGTAAAACCCATGACTTGAGAAGCCCCGAACCGAGGTCGCTAGCCGCGCTCGATTCTGTTGACTCTACAATCTGTGCCACGAGCTACACTACAGTCGCCGCGACACAGGTGTGTCTGCGTCGCCACTCGCGCCGAAATAGACAGTCACGATGAGGTATTTCCGATCGTAGCCTGACGTAACCGAGCGCTGCCGAGGCCTGCCCATGCCGGAGGCACGGCGTGCCGTCTATTTCTTAGAAGCACGTAAAGTCCAGCCAGCCAATTGACGGTTTTCCTTATTTACCTAAGTTATTAGAATATTCTGTATCTGTAAAATCATGTCAGCGTCGTGCAATGCATAATACGGTAGTCACACAGTTAAATACACCTGGTACGGTAGTTGGCAGGTTTTTTAGTTTAGTTGGTACCCATAGCCTGCCAACTACCGTACCGTACCAGGAGTATTTCCGTGCCAAGCTTTGGTATTATTATCAGTGGCGTAACTATACCATCGGGGGCCCGTGGCAATTTTTTTTACCGTTACCGTTAAGTTACCGGAAAATGGCAACCTCCGTAAGATTATAAAATATCTTAAGAGATAGGAAACTCTCGAGAAATTGTCAACTGTTCCCACAGGATAATTTTTGCTGCTGTTTCACGTGGATGAAGCTATAAAGTATAAAATGAATGTGTAGTAAATGATAGTTTCTTAGAGGTTAGATACCTCTGTTTGGCACACAACTATCTAAGAGTATATTTGTGCTCAGCGTTTGAATTGATGCTGCGTAGGTGCAGCTTAGACTTTGTATACGTGCTGACTGCTGCTTATGATCTAGCACTTCGTAGACGCTGCGTAGGCAATTCATACAAACAAGATGGAGTGACAGTTCACCTCACGCCCACTCCACCTGAATTTACACAGTGATAGGTTGTCAGAAAAGATCGGCTGGTTTTGATCCGGCAGATGATAGAGAAGCGGGAAACCTGACGCTTTCCGCTTTTTCATCTAGAATAATTGAAATTGAAGAGACTTATGCGAAATCGTGAGCAGCAGTAAAATTTTAATTTTAAACTATCTAGGTACTACCACCACTGTTGGTACAGTCTACATGAAACTTTGATTCATGTCAATTGTGCGCCATAATGCGCAGGTAATAACGGATTAAATGTAAAAATTAAATAATTAATGTATTTAATACGTGCAAGATCCGCTGTAGAAAGCACACTCCTTATGAGTCAGATGGTAATAATCTGTTAAGTGGACTCAACCGGAACAGAACCAGTATTTCGCAAAGGCTTTATGTTTATGACCAATTATGTATGTAAATAGCGCAATCTCACCGGGATTTTACAATATCATGTAATACACACCTACGAAATATTGACCACGGAAAAGGGGAAATCCAATAATGATTCGAAAGATATGTATAATACTTTATACATGCATCAAGGTGTAGATTTTGTAGAAATAGAATGTGGAAATGTGATGAGTGGGTGGGTACTTGACAATCGCTGAATTTGTTCGAAAGAATCAGCGCGGCCCTGGAACACAAAGGACATTAGGAGGAACACGTTTGGGTTTTAGTGAGTCTGAAACTCCCTTCCGCTCCGGTCAGAGCCGAAAAAGTTATTTGGTGATTTCCCATCCATCAAAAGAATGGTACTTAAACAGAAACAACTTTATTGAGAACTAGCTGACCCGCGCAACTTCGTTTGTGTCACTTTTTCATGACTGCTCCGCTCCTATTGGTATCAGCGTGATGATATATATTGATAAATGGGCTATCTAAAACTAAAATAATTTTATAAATCGAGCCAGTTCCCGAGATTAGCGCGTTCAAGCAAACAAACAAAATCTTCTGCTTAATATATTGAGTATAATTTATTGTTTGACCTGTTTGGGGTTGTACTCATCGAGTCTTTCGGGACATAAGCAAGCAGCTATATGTCGAAATTCACGGGTCCGGCGGGCTGGGTTATATTCGACCACAAAATCAACATTGCAATTTAAAATAGCTGCCACTGGGCCTTTTTCCCATTGACAGCGATGCGGATGAATTTTTGAATGTTTTTTTTTATGTATGTAGGTAGGTATTAAATGTTCTAAATAATGAAACGTGACCATAAAGGCCGGGTCCAGCGATGGGTCGGATGAGAGTAATCGCGACTCTAGTGCATAAACAGTGTGTGGTCGAGAAAGCCCAGATTCATCACTTCTCTGCTGATTCTATAATAGAAATACTGTTGGTAAAACTGGTAAATAAGCACATACTTATATTGACTACATACACTGAGTAAGCTCATACATATAGGGTAAGTGCCTGCTTCCAACATAATGAAGCGCAAGCAGATCTCACAGCATTGTTCTATAGGCTAGAAGTAGAATAATATCTGGACAACAATATGCGTAGATACTCAGATATTCTTATCTCCATCGACAGTTACATACGTATATAGGATAAATATGGCCGATATTCCCCGAATGCAGGTATTTCCGGAGCTCGAGCATCGAATACATTCACACTTACGCAATCATATAACATTATGTAGATTGTGGCTATTTACCAAATAAAAGTAACAACAGATACCGGACTTTCCTATTTCAACTCCATATACCTACTAAGGTCTCCCACATATCTATACTAATATTATAAAGTTGAAGAGTTTGTTTGTTTGTTTGTTTGTTTGTTTGTTTGAACGCGCTAATCTCAGGAACTACTGGTTCGAATTGAAAAATTCTTTTTGGGTTGAATAGACCATTTATCGAGGAAGGCTTTAGGCTATATATCATCACGCTTAAGCCAATAGGAGCGGAGCAGCGATAAAGAATGTTTTAAAATCGGGTATTCCACGGGGACGAAGTCGCGGGCAGCAGCTAGTAATATATAACAGTAGGTAGACCAGACATATCTACTCGTGCTTCCAACAAAAATATTTTAGTTGGAGGGTCCCGCGTGATTAACATTGGAGACAACAGAATGCTACAAAATCTTTAGGCTGGATGTGTAACGATAAGGTCCTAATTTAATTAGGACAGTTGTAACTATCTACTTAATTGATTGGCAAAAATAATATTTTTTATGTTTAATTGTTCTATTATTCATTTTAGGCGTCATGCCATGCTGAGCAAGATCATTGACATACAATGCTTCAAGTCAATAGCACAATGAATAAGTTGCCTACATATGGACAAGGACACGCCATGCGCCATGCAGTGAATTCCAAAACATGAACATGGTGGGATCGTGCGCCGTGGTTTGCGACACCAGGCGCACGAATGTTGTCGTTCACTTTCACGACATTTAATGAGCAAATACAACATATTTTTCCTTATAGCAGTGCAAGTATGGTCACAGCACTGGTTGCGTGAAAGTATTTGATGACTGAGATCATGGTTTATAGAAGGACTATAATATAAGAAATTAAGTAGCTTCTTATAATTATTCGTCTTTGTTAGACGAATATAAGAAGCTACTTAGTTTTCTACAGACTAAGGACACCCTTTGTTATCTAACAAAGGGTGTCCTTAGTCATTACTTTGTCAGGCTCTTGATTTCGCTAACGTTTAGACTTCGGGCACGTAACCCGTAAGTCGCTTTGGCAAATATTTTGTTTAATCGTGTAAAGTGGCTGACTTAAATCATTGCGAAACTTAAAACTTAATTTACTCACACAAAATTGCATGAATTGCTAAGTTAGTTACTTAGCAATTCATGCAATTTTGTAACTAACCTAACCCTAGGCATGGATTATAACTTTATAAGGATCTAAGCTTAAATTTTTGGTCACGTTCGACGTTTAATTAAATACATAATATATATCTACTAGAAATAGATTCTGCGTCACAGTTCTACGAACTTAATTATTGATGTATTAAATTAGAATTTATCGCAAAAAATGTAAGGAACTCCCCGACACAGTAAAAATATGGAACAGTATGGAAACTAAGCCCATTTGTTGAAATAATTACCTACGCTCCAGTAGAGAGTTAGGGTTGTCACTTTTAATGTTTGCAATAAGTGTTTTATTGGAACGAAGTTCTTTAACACGACTTGCGGTAGGAGTTGACTGGGAGAAATAGTCACGCGAAAATGCGTTAGTGCATATTATTCCATGCGACTTTCTTCTTTGGTCAAAATGTAAATAATGCCATTGTAAAAAAAAAATACAAACTGAATATTGTTTATCATTTCTATGCCATTTTATTCCATTTCAATTATACCTAATATCTGCCCTAAAATTTTGATGAAGGATTTCTATAATTATGTTGAATAAAAAAACTATTTACAAAAAATACAACCGACTTCTAAACAAAAAAAAAACCAAAAAGTACAAAATAACTTTAATTTCGGAACTCGGTGTTTTTGATTGCTTTTTTGTTTTGAACACACCGACTTCCGAAAATAAAGTTATTTTGTACTTTTTGTTTTTTTTTGTTTAAAAGTCGGTTGTATTTTTTAAAACAAAAAAGCAATAAAAACACCGAGTTCCGAAATTAAAGTTATTTTGTACTTTTTGTTTTTTTTTGTTTATAAGTCGGTTGTATTTTTTGTAAAAAGTTTTTTTTATTTTTCACTTTTTAGTGGTTCACTCCCAGCTAAACATACCCATCACAGCGTACGTGGTATAAATTGGTGTAAACAATAAACAAACATGCGATTTCAGCTATCCCGACAGATTTGCTATCATTTATTGAAATTGACAAAAACCCGCTTGTTCGATTTCGATAAAATTTTCATGGGACCATTTGGGAAGTTATACCCTTTCCAACAAAAAAAGAATTTTTCAAATCGGTTGGCAAGCGACGGAGTTATGCCCGAACAAACATTAAAACGACTAGAATATAATGTTGTCGTAAAATTATGGTCATTTATTTTTTCATACTCATAAGGATTAATTTATTCCATATGTTATATAAGTTATAATACAATATAAATTAAAATTAGTCTTCGGTATAAGGATTTAATACTAGTATTAAAAATCTGTGCTTGGGTACACAGTTTTTGCAAAACGAAAACCTGAGTGGTCCACCTATAGCCATTATAATAAGCGTAGGTATTATCTATGAACACGGCACCCGCCACTAAGCGCACCGCGAAAGTCCCTTAGGGGCCTCGTAGATGTGCGCGTCTGTGTGAGTGTGCCGTTTCGACCGTTTGTTCGTAGTTTCTGTACTGTTCCATATTTCTACTGTGTCCCCGAGCTCGTCACACGTCACTTGATCGCATCGGACAATCGATGACGGGAGAGCGACGTAAACGGAACTAAGCAAACCGGTTCCTATCTACTCGCACGTCGTACTACACATTAGCATTCAATGCGAACGGTCTGTGACTCAGATACGAGCACACATACTATACCACCGTCAGGACTCATAGGAAAGCGAAGTTGTACAAGTTGTATTACTTGATTATTTTGTTATTGATTATAAACAAACATAAGGCCTTCTCTGAAGAATTGAAAGGGTTAGCTGTACTGAACCATAATAAGGAAATAACTGTGTAATACATATTAATGCTGCTAATTCAATGCAGTAGGTACAAAAACCAAAAGAGAAAGTCGCTTTTGTTCATAAAAACACTTCTTACGGCTTACTACGGAATAGTTGAATCGCACTTGCGCTACGGTATCATTTTCTGGGGGAACTCAACTGATCGAGAAATAGCTTTTAAGGCCCAGAAAAGATGTCTCCGATCATTGTTAAAACTTAAATCGACAGACAGTTGCGCGCCTTATTTTAAGTTACATAAAATCTTGACACTTCCCTGTATCTATATTTTCGAAGTAGCTATGTTTGTGAAGCAAAATCCATCTCGTTTTGAGCGCATGGCTGAAGTATTCCCAAGGAATAGGCGTGACAACAGCAAATTATGTCAGGTATCATGTCGAACTACTTTGATGCGTAAGAGCGTTTCTTGCATGGCCCCCATTATTTACAATAAATTACCGAGTAGTTGGAAAGCTTTAAATACAGCACAATTTAAGAGTAGATTGCGGAATTTTTTGGTAGATAAAACGTACTACAGTGTAACTGAGTTCCTATCGGAGAAAAATATTTGTTAATAAGTGACATCTTGATTTTTGAAATTTTAATGTATTGCATATTTCTGACATTTTGATCTTTGACATTTAGATAACTGACATTTTGATTTTGGAATTGTATTATTAATGATATTTGTAATGGTAATGACATGTTAATTGATGTAATGACAAAGGAATGACATTTGTAATAGTAATGACATGATATATAATCTTATGACACTGATCTATTTTCCTTTTAATACAAACATATATTTTTAATAGCTGACGATTTAAGAAATTTTAACAGTAATTTATAAATCGATCTAAATAAATGTAATAATAATGATATAAATAATTTTAAATGTTTGCATGCCGACTGGTAAAATGTGGCTGGGCTAAATGTAATCTTAAGAACTATTGTGTATTACCCATATTTGCAAAATAAAATTCTATTCTATTCTATTCTATAAATGTAGCGACTATTTACCATGCTGGCACTGTTGGCAGGTATCCAGAAAGAAAACAATTGCTAAAAGTTACCGCTACGCGCTGCACCCTTTTTATAAAATACAATCATTGTTGAAAGTTACACGCCCATAAAACAATGGTCCGTATAAACGCGGACCCGTCGGACTCGTCCGTAACTATGTCTGCAGTTTACACGTTTACAGTTCTAAATTTAACAAAGGCTAATTTTGTTGCATTTTATTACTTTGAAATAGGATCAGCAACCATTAGGGCACTTTTTGCCACGCCTTTTATTAGGGTGTCGTCCGAAGGCCGAGCGGTGAAAGACAAAGCGGTGACCGGAATTGCTCGCATAAACAACGTCTGACGGCTTCTTTGCCGGTTTACGAGCGTTCGCGCTGCAGCAGGCAGCCGCTCCAATGAAACGGCCATAATCTTTGAATTTGCACACGCATGCCTCGTAAAATTACCTTGAAATACTAAATTAGATGGATGTATGGACAAGTTCCAATTATGTTATTTTGATGGTAATATCGTCACCGGATAATGTCGTTACGCTTTCGATAGTCAGAAGCAGGGATCTCATCTCATCTCTGGTGGTCTTTGGTAGATTTGGAATTCCAGAGAAGAAATATTTTTAACTAAGCTGGTTTAGACTGCTGAAACAGCTTAGAGTGTGCATTTAAATATTTAGCCATGAACAGGTATTTTAGTGGATTCTTAAAATTCGACGGCCTCCAACCAAATATCGAAAAAGAACATTTCGATAAATCTGGGATTATACATAACTATTATGACCATCATCTGCTGTAGGCACGCATAGAGATTCAATGCTGAACTTGCTGCTACTATTATTATAGCGCTAAGTTTGTTCAATTTTGATCAAGACTCTCCCAGGAAAATTTATAACTATTTGATGTCCAATGTTTGTAGGTGTTTCGTAAAGTGTTCGAGTTGTGTTGGTGAGTTCTTGGATATTTTTCAGTATTCTCAGAAGGAAGGTGGTTTCGTAAAATATCGAATCCAACTGTCGGCAATCGGCATTAAGCTGACAGAAGAACAACAGCACACAGCAAATGTTTCAAAATGAAATTAGTAAAGAAATGAAGAAACAAAAAACGTTAGTTGGAAGGGTGGCTATAAAATAAAAGATCGTAACAAATGACTCAACTGCCCGAACGCGCCTCACATTAAAATACATGCTAATGGGAACACGTTGTTGTAACCCTTTTCTTTATTGTGTACTTTTTGTTTTATTCAGGGGTCAATGCGTGCTTTTTGCTCTACTACTATGAAAAGGTTTATGAATCAATTAATTAAATGTCTCCACGGTCATTGTCACTGTGTAAATATGTAAATGAGTCAGCAAGTAACAAAGCTGTGATTTATTGGGCATGGTCGTAAAAAGCTTGTACTAGTTCTAGCCGACGTGAGGAACACGGGACTTTTGTTGAGTGCACCAGCTAAACAATGTGAACGACTTGTTAACAATGACAAAACAGGATTATACCGGACTGGGCGCGACGAGGAGTAATCTGTTCAACTGAATTGATGGTAAACAATATTAGTCCATGCAAAGTAAGAATGCTGAAGCTGAATATGTTATAGGGACATAGTAAAATATACATAAATACCACCGGTATACACCGGCCGATAACTGAAGTCAAGACTTCTTGGCGTTTTGATGACATCGACCCTCAATTTTGGTCCATATATCGAGGCCACGACTCAACAGGCTACGTTTTTCGTAGCTAGTTGAGCCGTGGCCTGGTTGCGCGTGGCGTGGCCTGGTGGAGAATCCTGGCACAAATGGTGTACTTCACGCTGGAATAGCTGCTGAAACTTTACCAAACGCAAGTTCGATCATGCCAAATACCAACTCGATGCGCTAGAGTCAATTCAGAAACTAGTCAAGAAGCTGATCGGCAATGATGCACTAGTCGAATCAAAGCTCCAAAGCCTTGAACATCGACGCCGAGCTTGACGGTTTTCTATCGACTACACTTCAAGGAGTGTGCGTCGGAATTGCTCAATTTAGTTCCGCTGAGTCAGTTCCATCATCGGACTGCAAGACATACGGCGATGCGCCACCGGTACATGGTAAACATCCCACCCATACGCACAAAACATTTTGTGAGCATGTACTTTCATTGTGCGTATAGCTAAGGAGTGGAACCCTGCCCGAGTCTGTGTTTCCTGATAGCTACAACCTTGGGATCTTTACGTCGACTGGACAGGGTACTTCTAGCCAAGTGTGCTCCAGTATTGACCACATCCTCGCTTTGCATCAACACGCGAGCCTATCAATGATGATAAAAATACTGTAATTTTTATCCATCATCGAAAGCAATATTACGCCCACTTTTTATAGAGTTTCAGGACTACCAAACAATAGGATTGTATAAAAATTTATGTCTGTCTTTTGTTGTTCGGTTTCATGCCCTGACATGACATACCTATGGTGAATAATCTTTGATTATGATATTGAAAGAAGTTGAAGCTAACAAAATTACCTTTTAAATGTGCACAACCCATAGTTTATTGCATTGAAATTGTATAAATTGTTATATTATGAGTAACGCGCGATGAAGTGATTCCAATTTATTGCACGTGAGGGCAGATTTTTTCATATCACGATCACCGGATAATTTTAAAACGCGTAAGATTATAAAATATCTTGAGATATTGTAAACTCACGATAAATTGGCAACTGAACATTTGGAATACCTTTTTACGCATCAGAATTTAATAGTTTATAACGAGTACATAGTGAACCGACATAAACTGACGACATGTTGGCGAACGATCAGTGTATGGTTCAAAAATTAACCGGATTTTCTGGCCTAGCCAATTAGAGGAACATAGGGCACAGGAAACTTAGGGCTCTCC
Organism: Hecatera dysodea; assembly: GCA_905332915.2. Classification (NCBI taxonomy): domain Eukaryota; kingdom Metazoa; phylum Arthropoda; class Insecta; order Lepidoptera; family Noctuidae; genus Hecatera; species Hecatera dysodea. The sequence goes on from HG995292.1 coordinate 11,426,844, forward strand.
GACACGGGTAGGTTAGGTTCGGATGGTTTGATGGGAACTAGAGTGAGCGAGCAAAGCGAGTGAACTTAGCTCCCTGCCATTCATGATATTTACCACTACAGACAGAAGAAAAAGCCCCGCGCATCAGCCGTGCTATTCTGAAAAGTTTATTTGCGAAATCACTTCTGAATCCGCAGTGAAATCTTGTGAAACTATAGAGTTTCTCATGATTTCACTGCGGATTCAAAATAGCACTACAGGGCTCAAGAATGTTGAAATTGTAATACTTAATGTTTCGTTACTCTCTAATCTACAATTTCTCGAAATGATTTCGAAAGCTTATAGACTATCAAATTTTGATGCGTAAAAATTATTACAAATGTACCTTTTTTTTTACAGTTGACAATTAATCGAAAGTTTACAACCTCTCAAGATATATTATAATCTTACGAAGTTTGCCATTTTCCGGTGACATCACCTAGGAAGAAGCCATTCAAAACTAAATCGAGTTATTCTCAATTGTTTTCAGATTATTCTGAAATGAATTTTAAACATTACTTGCTTCAACAGGACAAATAAAACATTAAATCGAATTTACGAGTATAGTAACTTATCTAAAAGGATGTGGTTTAGGTACGACGCACTATCGCACTATAAAAGTGTTAATATTATTAGCTATTGTAAGTTACACGTAGATAACATATTAAACTCTTATTGTGAAATTACACAGTTTATTAAATTGTGACTGCATGATAAATTATGTTTCCATAACTATTTAATCATTTATTGTTTTAAAAGATTCCTTGCACACTCTTCTCTACTTAAATATCTACGCTTTGGACCATACAATTAGCTTCATCACTTTGACTAGTATGTAAATGGTTAGTTACAATAAATACTTTGAGTTTAAGTTGTAATCATACCGGTCTGTTACTGTACCACAGCTGAGCAAGGCACTTCTCATACGGAGAACGTAGTACCTACATAGCTTGAATCACCATGCTTGCTCAAGGTGGGTTGACAATTTCAGACTAGTATCTAATAAATAAAAGTCAAGGCAAGTTTGCTTCGTTGATAGCTATGATGTCTAAGATAATTTAAGGAACAACATGATCAAGCTCATTCATAATCATGATTCTTAATATATAAACGTAAGCTATTAGGTAGCATTCTGCCTGATCCGTGGTTATGCTTATGCACCCAGTATGCTATTTGCTAATTAGAATGCCCAAATAGGTGATCGTCAACACTAAGCATTAGGCATCACCCACCAGATCTAGAATACAGTCATCAAAACCAGCTTTCGATATGATTTTGCTATAAACTGAATGTATAAAACATACTCTAAAACCCAAGATTCCGAAGTACAATTGGAAAAGGAACAGCTTATCATAAGTCTCTCAGGAGGGAGATATTTGTTTTATTACCAAACATTAAAAAAAAAACTTGCTAATTTGCCAAAAAAATATTTTTTTGAGTTAGGTCCCTTTCAGTCTAATGGTGCGATATGTACCTATATGACAAATTTTCCCTTTTATTTAGTGTTCCTTAGGAGTGCATAGGTAGGTAGCCTGTGGTTAAGGAGGTTGTGATTGCAGAACAAAACAAAAAATAAATTTAATAATAAAAGCGTGTTAAACATAAATACAACCAACTTCTAAACAAAAAGTATAAAATAAATTAAATTTTGAAAGTCGGTGTTTTAGTTGTTCCTTCGGTTTTTTAACACTGACTTCCGAAAATAAAGTTATTTTATACTTTTTTGAAAGTCGGTTTCAAAACACCTTGCCGCGCTGAATCTTCTTTTCCTTCGGTCCTCCCGGTATTTTTTGTATAAATAAATACAAGCTAAAATTAATTTCGTAGTTTTAGTTTGGTTCATAAATCGTTATCATAAGTTCTACCTATATGGACAGCGACGATATTATAACTAGTGGGCGTGAGAATATATTTGTGGGAACATTTCATATCATCATCAGTGGCATATTTTTATTTTTACTAAACAGTTTTTAACTTTTTGTTCACTCAGATTTATTTTATCTCTTGCAACCATCAAAACTCCTATTCAAACGGGGGAAAATACATTGGAAATGTTGGAAAAATACTAGCTGCTGCCCGCAGCTTCGCCCGCGTGAATGTCGTAAATTATTATAAGGGAACATAATCCCGGGATAAAAAGTATCCTATGTTACTTCTAGTACCTGCCAGAATATGTGTACAAAGTTTCATGATGATTCGTCAAGTAGTTTTTGCGTGAAAGGGTAACAAACGTCCACGCTTTCACATTTATAATATTACTAGCTTCTGCCAGCGACTTCGTCCGCGTAGATGTCGGAAATTGTCCCAAGGGAACATAATCCCGGGATATAAAGTATCCTATGTGTTATTCCACACTATGATCTATATCTGTGCCAAATTTCATCAAGATCCATTCAGTAGTTTTTGCGTGAAAGAGTAACAAACATCCATACATCCATACTTACAAACTTTCGCGTTTATAATATTAATAGGATAGTAAGGATTACGAGTATATTATGTAGATCGAAGAAATACAGAGTTAATGACATACTAACTTCTTCTCAGATACAAAATATATTTTTCAATACTCTTCCTAGAAAACTGGCTCTTATCACACTACTATTAGATTCAACATGCAATATATTTCACACTCGTGCATTTTTTCATTTTTCACACGCGAGGGCTTTTTTCATTCCAGATTTTGCCACAGATTTACACACATTTTCACATTAAACAATCAATTCAATTTGAATTCACCTTGATTTTTTTTTTCCCAGCAAAATGGCGCATGTTTTCAAGGCCTAATATTTAATGAAAATTAAAATTGTGTTTATGAACAGAACATCAAAAATAAATATTCTCGAAAGATTTTTATTTTTGTATCTGTATGTACGTTTGTAATGAATGACCTCAAAAACTACTGTACCGATTTCAAAAATTCTTTCACCATTAGAAAGCTACATTCACCCTGAGTAACATAGGCTAGTAGTAAATTTTATCCCCGTATTCCCACGGGAATAAGAACTACGCGGGTGAAACCGCGGGGCGCTGCTAGTTATTTATAAAATAATTTGCTTTTATCAACAAATTAACATTTACTTGTGTTCTAAATTTAAAAAAATATACTTTTTTTTAATTTAAATATCAGGCTGATTTGCGGCTTCATACCTTTGCTCCCGCGGAACAAATGTAGATGAAATCTTATTCATTTATGTTTTTTGCTTGAGTATGTCGAATTTAAGTTTTATTGAGAACAATTTAGATGCTACGCTGCCAGATATTTTCATTGAGGCCAAAATGCTTGCGATAGCCTGTTGCCATCTAAATCAAAGTTAAAATATATGCCAACTTTTCATAATTTTCTTCAGTGGGAAAACAAATAAAAATTTGTCGTCATTTTCGGAGCAAGTATTTTTCTTTCTATAATTTTATTTCTTCAAAAGTGTACAGTACTCGGCTCCATAACACCGTCGCCTTCCGCCTCGGCCGTAATAACAAACTTTCTCCACTTGTATCAAAATGTACTGTTTTACTCGAGCTGAATCTCAAATCTTTTTTTGGAATCCATCATGTTAAGGGCCCTGTCCGACAAGGTAGAATTTTAAAAAGCAGGAGAGGATGCGCTGTGATGACGATGGTTACATTTTTTAGACTTTTCTGTCAGGAAGGCATTTTACCATTTATGTATTTATTTAACTTTACCTACGCTTCAAAAAGTTATCACAACATCAATCTTATGTGTGTGGAAAACCTGTATTTTCCTAAATTATTTTTTCAGTCTCTTTCACTATCCTCTTTTTAGGGTTCCCGAAGGATAACCAAAGGGACCCAATTACTAAACCTCCGCTTTACGTCCATCCATTCGTTCATCCGCTGGTAGGTGTAATAGAAACGTGTTTTTTTGTCGTATTTTGCTCAATCTGTAAATGGTTTCTGGTAGGTAGACACTTGAAATTGTCACAGAGTTTGTAATGCTGTATTCCGTAACATAAAATTATGTAAATAGGTAGGTATGCACATACTTTATTTAAAAATTAATGGGGTCAAGAAACGAGTTTTGCTCGATTTTAATGACAAATTTTTTAAGACTATAATAATGGCACTTACGAAACCCTTAATGCATGCCGACTCGCTCTTGGCTATTTTTTTAATTTATTAAATTTTTAGATTATCTAATAATGATTTACTTATAACAGTTCGCTATCCTGAAACAAAGACGCTACTAATCCAAAACACAAAAGTTGCACCTCGAGAAACGCTAATTTGACTGTACAACTTCCATGACATCGTCATAGTATTATAATAATTGCACTTCCTGATGAAATGGGTGTTATTAATGTTACTGACACGCGGGAGGGCTTTTCTAGTTTCGTCAAAGCTCAGCGCTGCAGCTTGCATATCTAAAGATCAAACGCGCAGCGCCCGCCACGTGGCCATCCCTTTACAATCAAGAGATACGTGACAAATCCTAACATTTCTAGTTCGTTTATTAAAACAAGTAGGCAAGTCTTATTCTTTGTTGTTCAGCACGAAGTAGGTAGGTTATAAAATATTATTTCGTCTAAGTTTTAAAACTATAAGCTTTGTCGGTTTAAAGGTCTTAAGAATCGATGAAACTTCGCAGAATTTTACCAACATTTTCGAAATTGATGATTACCCTGTTCAAATTGGTATCCAGATATTTATTTAAACTTTATGTTCCTACAGTAGCTTAACATGCTAAAATGTTACATTTGCATTTTTGTAGATCTCTTGACTTGGCTATCAGTTCAGCTTATGACAAACCACTGCTCATCACATACCACTTAAAAATGGCCAAATGTTCTTGCTTGGCAGCTGCTCCAAATATATATTTTATACCTACTTCCATTAATGTCTCGTGTTTGGCGATACATATTTTTCAAGTACCTATTAAATGCGATAACAAAAACAGTCCCAACACAAAAAGTAGCAAGAATTCCGACACTTAACGTATTTATCGAGTGCCGATCGTCCTCGGACGCTTTCAGCACACTCGATACATTTCACAAGGCGCGCCGCCCTTTGTTCCCGAACAAACACATTAAACGGTTCGCCTGTCTGCCATCATTGAGACGTCTCACTTCTGTCCAAATGTTTAGATCCATATCTGCTAATTGACACTATATTTGTCCAATCCACCACTCTAGGGACGCTATTGCAAAACCATAGAATCGGAACAGTGCCGAGTCTTAAGTTTTTTAATTAATTGCAATTTCTGCTTTCTTCAGTTAATTCAAGGATGATGTTACATTTTGGAACTAAAAGCTTTTAATGGTAAACAGATAACTGAAGTAGGTACGATATAAACAATAGTGAGAAATTAATAGTCAGGGACTTAAGCTGATGAAATTGAGACCTTTGTAGTCTAAATAATTTGGATAGTAAAAATGAATAAAAGAAACGGAGCAGCAGTTAAATCTCGCGCCGTGGTTACCTAGACGAAGTGAACATGGAGTTGAGCTGTCCATGTATACAAACAAGATGGAGTGGCAATTCACTTCACCTCAGTTTATACAGTAGTAGATGTTGACAGAACAATGGGAATGAGACTGCCAAATCCTTGCTTATTTTATTTATCACGAAAATATTTTAGGCTATACGCAGATTTCGTATTGAATCATATATTATATTTTTTAATGAAAGTTGCATCGAATAATACCTGTGCATACCTAAGCATCTATGTAGGTACTTAGAAGTTGCGATTTGTAAATATTAGACACTACAACATAAAACAGTTCATAGTTCGAGTTCGTAATAGTAGAACACTCATAGAAAAGCTTGAAAGTGAGGTCTCGTAGCTTGTAGAACAGCGAAGTTAAATTACTGATGAAAATAACTAAGAACACATATTTATTACCGGCACATCATTTTCAAAAATACACAATCTGCATAATATGAATCTTTTAACAGCTGTTACTACTGTTAGAGATCTAAACTGTAAGTACCCACGTGAACTTACTGATTTTCTCTTCCCGACTAAAGGCTGCAGTTATACTCACAGATTAGCACGTCGAGTGTGGACGCCATATCAGTCACAAGTATGTGTTAATAATAATTAGTAGGTACATAATACGAGACCCTTTTATTGAAATGTATGCCATGATGGAATACAATTAGCCTACTGGGCGTCCAATAAATGCAGCTTTTATACCTTACAAAAATATCACGTTTCATGCGCTCTATCGCATCCTGGGATCCGAGTCCCCTTTTATAAAACTGTATATAACATACATTTATCTCGTTACAAAGGAACAAAGGATCTGATACAAATACATAAAACACTTCAAACGCCTAAGGAGGATAATGCCCATCATTATAAATTCATGCGTTTTGTCGTTTACAGTATTTATTTTGAACAGTTTCGAGGGGGAAAACCCTCTTTTCGCTTGAAAGCTCCCGAAAGCGCGTACAGAAGGCGTCGGGCGGTGCCGCAGGGCTCCGTCATTGGCCCGCGGCTCCCCACCCGGCGGAGACTCCGCCCTGGTGGAAATTCTCCCTGAACCTTTGAGCGAGCGATCATTCAGTTAGCGTTTGTCGCAGTGGCAGGTAGTCGTGTCGTGGCGCACGGACACAAGTCGCGGACCTATTTGAATCATCGTGTCGCTGAGTCATTGTGGTGCGCGTATGACACTCGGCTGTGATGGTGAACACGTTCTAGTGCATTCTCAATCCTCGTGTAATGCACGCCATGAGTGACCCAGCTGCTTTGGCAGGCATGTTGCCTTTCGACTCCATCGGACTGTACGAACAGCCAAAACCCCGTTTTATCTTTAAAATGCCGCGGGTAGTTCCGGATCAAAAAGCTAAATTTGAATCAGACGATCTCTTCAAAAGACTGAGCAGAGAAAGTGAGGTATGTAATTTATCTGAATTTACATATTTAATTTCTAATACCATCATGTAATTATTTTATAAGCGTATTATTGAAATCATTTTAATCGTTAGTGAACAGGAAAATTAGTTAAGTTATGAAGTCATCGGTTTGGAACATTGTAATTGTTTCGTATGAATTGTTTTCCTTTTACAATATTGACATTTTATTACTTTATTGTATTCAAAGTTAAAAAAACTAGTTTAGAAAGCAAGCCAATCCGTAGACCGTAGTCAGTAGGAACGCGTAAGTAGTTAATTGGTATATTTTTGGTGTCAGGTGAGGTACACTGGGTACCGCGACCGGCCTCCGGAGGAGCGCCAGATGCGCTTCCAGAGCGGCTGCCGGGAGGGTCACACGGAGATTGCCTTCACGGCCACCGGCACCAACCTGCAACTGGTGTTCGACCACTCGCCGTACAACAACCGAGGCTGCGACTTCCAGAAAGAGAGCGGCAAGGTAATTTACGAAACGATTTCCTTTCAAAACAACTGTTATCGCTTGGCACGAGCATGGCTCATTATTAAACCCGATTATGGTAATATAACACCGCAGCAGACCGGCTGATTATTTAATATTTGTAGTTCTGAGTGCCAGGACGCGTTGGTAATTTACATCAAAATATTTGTCGCTTAAAACCAGGCAGGGTTTTTTCCATGGTTTTTCCAAATGTGGTGAGCCCTGCTCGCCTCGCGTAACAAACAAGCCGCTTTATGTAGTGAACGGTATTTAAAGAATTATATGTCATAATCAAAAAGTAATTAATATTCGAAATTATTCATACATATGACAAACATCAGCCAATATTGCACCAGTGTGCATTTTATCTGGACACGTATGTGAGCTAAGCTAAATTTTTGCCAAATTAAGATGTATTTTTGTTAGTTACAACTATTAGGTAAGGGTTTAGAATATACTGCTTCCTACAATTGACGACACGGTTGGCTCAGTGGTTGAGCGATTGGCTGCTGCGCTGCGTGCCGCGGGTTCGATTCCCGCACGGAACAAATGTTTGTATGGCCTGCAGATATTTGTTCCGGGTCTGGCTGTTTGTGTATGTGAATTTATATTGTTGTAAACGCACCCACGATACAGGAGAAATTCCTAGTGTGGGGCAAAGTTTAAAAAAAAAATAACCAACATTCGAACGGAATAATCATGAGTAGTAGGAACTTGAAAATTATTTTACAAGTTGCGAAAGCTGCACTAGGTACGGGATGCCTAGATAATACCGATTCTAATAACATGCTTTTCCAATAAATCGATTAGCTTTCGAAGACATGTCTGCTAACCCATGTCAGTCGGACTTCGTCTTTAGCATTCACCGATTTCAAAAGAAAGTCTTGTGCAAAATTTACGTAGGCTTTAGTTTATATTTCGGCCGGCCAGTTTCTACTTGATATAATTATTATGGAATTGTATATAAATAGTGGATATGGTTTTATTCTATCATTTAATTAAACATGGTGATTCGTGACAATTACTTATCTAACAATAAGGAAAGGAGTAAAGGACGATGAAAAATAGGCTCCTGTTAATATACCTACTTACTTAATCTTCTCGTTCTCTACGCTTTTCTATTGAGGAAATACGGTTTAATAAGACACAGTAATACTAGAATATTCAGGGCGTCTCACGACAGCCACATGGAGGGACAGTGCCTTAAATGCTTGAAGAATTTACTGAATGATATTTTTTAAACAATGCGAACATTAAAGAATTATAAATAATTGCCTGTCTGAACCCGGAATCGAACCCGCTAAAAATAAAAAAAAACCCTGTTATTTTACTTTACCGATCGAAAGACTCGATCACATACATTAATGAATTCTAAATAAAATAATATCTAAAAAATAAGAGCTAAGTGTTTACCCACTTAGCTGATTAATTTTTGACGTAACTTAATGAGACATGGGAAATCAAAACGTATATACGTAGGCGAGCCACGCACAGCAACACTCCAATACAAATTCGACAATAAAGTTGCATGAATCATACGAGTAGTTATTAGGTACGCTGTCTGTTTAGAAGTACCAATGTATCAGTGGGTACTTCTTGATAGCCTCATTCGTCAACAGTCGCGCGTCATCAACGCACAGAGCTTCTGGCCCATATTTTCTTAATCAAAATTAAGACATTAATAAATTTGAAGTTTTGAAGCCGCTCATCATTAAGAATAAAGACGTAACACCGCATATAACGCGTCGGTCACGCTCAGCCGTAGCTTAATACACGCTCCGAGTGAATGACATATGTTTCTTCAAAGAACCATTCTGGTTCGGCTAATGTAACATGCATGCTAATGGAACATGTGAACGAATTCATTTAGGAGCTAACATTATCATTACCGATTCTATTTTTTAAAGAAGAAATGAAAACTGTAGACTGTATATTAGATCTTTCACCTAAATCACTACCACTACATGTATACCTAAAACAAAGTCGCTTCCCGGTGTTTGTCCGTCCCTATATGCTTAGATCTTTAAAACGAGGCAACGGATTTTAATGAGTTTTTTTTTTTAAATTAGATAGTGATTCAAAGTCAAAGTCAATTCATTTATTTCAACTAGACCATTAACGGCACTTTTGAACGTCAAAACATTTGAAAATAAAAATATTATAGTGACTCTAGTTGTCCATTCGCAAAAAGTAGATTCTTATGGAGAAGAACGGACAAGAAACTCCATAGTTACTCTTTTCAAATATGTATAAGTTTTACAATATTTTGTATACATTAGCCAATTGGTTATATGTGAGGACGATGCACCCGAATAAAACTAAGTACTATACTATTAACAGGTACAACAAAGAAACAACAGCAGAGTTAAAATTAATAAATTTGCTAGTCAGGGACATAGTACTCACATATTTACAATTTTTTATTCCTGGTTTTATACAATTACCAACAATGAATCAGTGTGTGTTAAATTAACTATAAAAGATCAGTAACTACACCTGTATACATAGCAGATAGATCACACATACAGACCGACAAGTTTGGCTTTGTCTACTACACCCACTATTGTCCTATGGAGGAGGACCAGCATGTTTCCAAGCATTCTTATCTTGAATATAATCATCTAGCTTGTAGTATACTTGTTTACAAAGCGTGCTTTTAACATAGGTTTTAAATTTCTTTTCATTTAATTCTAATATGTTACAAGGTATTTTGTTGTAACATTTAACACTGTACCCCATGAAAGATGTACGTTCTTTAGCTAATCTATATAATGGTTGATCTAATTTATTTCTATTTCTAGTATTAAAATTATGTCTATCACTAATTTTGCTAAAGAGATGTCGATTTTTCCTCACATACATAATATTTTCATATATGAATTGACAAGGGACTGTCATAATATTAATCTTTTTAAAAAGTTCCCTAAAGAATCGCGGCGACAAAGATTATAATTATATGGCTCTGATAGCACGCTTTTGTAAAATAAATATGGATTCCATATCAGCAGCCCGACCCCACAGCAGAATACCGTACGACATAATGCTATGAAAATAACTAATATAGACCAAACGCGCGGTTTCTACATCTGTTAACTCTCTTATCTTTCTAATAGCATAAGCGGCTGAGCTAAGCCGCCCCGCAAGAGATATTATGTGAGGTCCCCATTGCAATTTCTCGTCTAAAGTGATTCCGAGGAAAACCGTCTGATCAATATATTCCAGTTTTTGTCCATTCAATACAATGTCACATTCGTTGCTTCTTACATTAGGTAAAGTAAATTTAATACATTTAGTCTTTTTTCCATTTAGTACCAAATTGTTTGCCGTAAACCAATGTTGGACCTGATGAATAGAGTTATTCACGTCATCAAGATTTAGTGATCGTCGGTCTATCTTAAATATTAATGATGTGTCATCAGCAAATAACACTATCTTTGGTTGATTTTGAAGCAATTGGGGCAAATCGTTTATATAGACTAAGAAAAGGAATGGACCCAATATTGAACCTTGCGGAACGCCCATTGTCATTTTAGACCCTAGTGAGTTTACACCGTTTACCTGGACTTTAACCTGCCTGTCTTTCAAGTATGATCTAAGTCAAGTGGAAGATATACCTACTACATGCATAATATAGTAATACACTGTAGTATTATATTATCTGTGGTAATACCTAATAATTTTAGAGCTTATTAATGTGATGTCCGTAAATAAAGACATTCTTTTTTGATTACATCAATTGTAAACGCTGGCGGAACCCTACGAAATAGATCAAATAATGTCCTACAGTACCTATTTATTATACACCTTAAAAAGGTCTAGAAAAAAGTCCGCGATGGTATGTCTGTATCTTAGGGATACAATACCCATTGTAATTCTTTACTTTTTACGTACCTACCTTAATTAAGTAATAAAGACATTAGGTAGTATATTTAGTATCAGCATAGTACCCGTGCGAAGACGGGGCGGGTCGCTAGTTTACAATAACAAGAAGTTAGAACATAAGCCAAGTGAAGGCAGACAAAGGTACCCTCGTCAATACTTGACACATCTGAGTTGCTGAAAATTGTTTTTCTTTTCCCTACTACTACACCTACTCATAAGCATCTCAGACTTAAATCTGTGGAGATGAATACATTATTATTATGTATGTACATGTACATACATATCACCGGATAATTGGAAACTCCGTAAAATTACAAGAAATATTAATTAATTAATACATATTTAAAAAATACATATAAATTTCACAATATACAGATATTATATATATGTACTAAACTTAGGGCATTTACAATAATCCCTTGACATATATAAGGCGATAACATGATTGATAGCTAATCGTAATAATATCTTAAAAAATTGCTAATGGTCTGGAAGTTTGGATGTGTATTAATTTACCACTCCTCAGCGTCCTGTTTGGCACACGGGTGCCGACGGATCCTTTTTTATTTCTGTACTAGTACGTTTCCTTAGGATTATATATGTCACCGGAAAATGGCAGACTCCACAAGATTATAAATTATCTTGCAATATCGTAAAATCTCGATAAATTGTCAACTGAACATTTGGAACCCTTCTTTCGCATCAAAATTTGATAGGATATAAGCTGTCGAAAGTCATTCCAAGAAATGGTAGAAAAGCAAGTAACGAAATGTTAAGTATTAAAATTTCTTCATTTTAACTGACGACGGAGCACCGCTGAGCGCTGCACGCTGCTCCTAATTTCTGTCTGCAGAATTTAAAAAAAAATAACATGAATGGCGTGACAGCAGCTAAGTTCACTCGCTTCGCTCGCTCAATCTAGCTCCCTTCATACCATTTGAACATAGCCTATCCGTGTCGGGGAGCCTTAAGTTTCCTGTGCCCTATGTGCTACTTAGCGAGGCCAGAAAGAAAAGTACCTACACTGATTGTTCGCCAACATGTTGTTAGTTTTTGTCGGTTCACAATATCTCGGACTTCAAGAAAAAGTATTCCAAATAATCATCAGTTGACAATTTATCGAGAATTGCAATCGCTCAAAATATAGTAATGTTACGCATTTTACAATAATACGGTTACTTATGCATTCCATCAATACATTATCCAGTGACATATACAACGTACACGGCGAGCCCGATGATGGAAACTAGTTTTGGGTGAAAATAGCTGAAATCACATTTGATAAAATACAAAGGCCCCTAGGACCCTTATCAAGAGACAATCAAAATCGGTTTTAGGCCGTTAAAAATCAAATCTATTTCTGTATCTTTCAGCGCGTTCTTTGTATGTGTTTGCGTAGGTATGTATAATATCTAAATCTCGTATATTATAGAGGAGCACGTTTTGTGCCAGGCGTATTGAATCAGCCCCTCGGCGCGGAGCCCGCCTGCTGCGCCGCTGTATGAATACTTATATTTATTTACACTCGGTTCATTTAACAAAGCGCTTGAGTGTGCTCGAGCCCTCGTCTTGTAACGATGTTTTATTATAACCTACTTCAAACTACTCGATCCAGTATTCAATTTAATAGATCTAAAATTATTAGGGAATCTCTATCCGATGGATCTATTTCTTGACGTATTAAAATAGAAACCGCGCATCTGGTATTTACAACTCAATCAAGCCTTGAGTTGTGCCTTTCTTGACACCTACCTATCAGATATCGGTATCGTGTTAGTATCCCAAGGGAAAATCAGTCTGTCACACAACCCCCTTCTTATAAAGCCCTTGGAATTGACTGTAGGGAGAATAAGAAAAAAATGATATTAATGCTTTTCCCCCTGGGACAGGGAGAAAAACATTTCCCCTGAAATCGATAGTGGAAAAGCTGCGCCATTGGTGGGCGTCCCGACGCCGACCCGCCCGCCAACATGGCCGCCGCGCTACGTCACTGTATCCCTCCTCATTATCCTCCCGACGCGATCCCATCTTCTATCGATTTCAATGTATACGATATTCGCAAGGGTTTTAAACTTGAATTCTAAAATAACCTTGAACATTAACACAACTTTTTGTCAAAATTATAATTTATTTCTTTAAAGTAGATACTTATAACAACGGATAATGTTAATTATAAACATACGGCAGGCGTCGGTTTTCAGTATTACATGTAAAGAAACCTAAAAAGAACTTGTTATTAGTAAAATTGCATCCTGGTCGAATGTGTGGCACAATTAAAGGTTTGTTGGAAGCGGATGCGGCAGCCGGAACAAAGGCAGCACGCGATCTGGATCGACACACGTCTGCCTTCTGTCGTTTTGTCCTTCTGCTTTGTTTTGTTACAAAACCCTCATAAATATAGGTATTGTTGGTATTATTGAAAAAAGTAAGAGTAATTAATTCTTACTTGCAGTGTTTCCATAGATCAAACTACAATTAAAACGCGGACGTTTGTGAGGATGGATCGATTCTTACTCTTACACGCAAAAACATAGCTTAAATATCGGAATAACACAAAGTCTATGAAGCGGGGAAAAACTAATTCCACACGGGTGGAGTCGCCGGCAGCAGCTAGTAGGTATCTTAAACAATGGGTTGTCAACAAAAATTTATCAACCCAATTCGTTTTAGATCTGTTCAAGCGGAATGGACACATCTACCTGTACACTTTTTTTAAGGATCACTTCCGAGCCACATGTGACTAATAAATGCATTTCAACTTTTGCCACCAACAGTGTAGCTGTTTTTGTTTTATTTTTTGTGCAACATTTTAAAATTATCTTAATCTTTTTTGTCATCAGGCCCACATCGTATCCCGATTTATAATGAACGGCGTGTGCGTGAGGTGGCGGGGCTGGATCGACTTGGAGCGGCTCGACGGAGTTGGTTGTTTGGAGCTGGACGAGGAGCGAGCGGCTGTCGAGGACGCAGCGCTACGCGACCAGATCGAGCGCTACAACCAGCGCCTGCGTGACTTCGAGGACAAGCAGCGCGCGTACCGCGAGCACGGCGAGGAGCTGCGGGCGCACTCGCACGTACACCAGCGCTGCCACGCGCCGCGCCAGGCGCCGCACGCCGCGCACCCGCACCCGCACCCCCCGCACGCCGTGCACATCAAGCCGCACTCGCAGGGCGCGCTCATCTCATAAACTCCTCATCATTATCACTACAGCATCACCATTTATCGGCGAGAAAGAACTAAAAAGACCTCGAGTCGTATGCAACTTGTCACGTATTCAGGTTTTACAGACCATCCTGGTTACAATATTATTAAAAGGAAAAGTAATGTGAAAAACATGAACGAAAACAAACGATTTATGTTTCACGTTTCATATGTCTGGGGAGGAGCTGGTGTTGGAAATGGTTGAAGGACTAAATGTGATGTGGTTTTGGCTAAGGCGTCAGTAACAGTGGCTTTCGGTCACACGAAGTGGTCGTTGAACCATCTACAAAGTTATCTGGAACTTTCAACTTCATTTAAAGATTTTGCTTTATTATTTAAATTGGACTTCTTTATCGAAAAATGCGGTAAGCGTATCTAAAATCAAATTGAAAGAAAGTACCCACATAAACACATCACATTATGAATAAAATATATAAAATAGGCTTGAAACAAATGAATAATGTAACAATCATTATTATTTAAATGGCAAAGCATTTATTACTTTAGTAGTAACCATTCGTCGTGATTCAAAACATCGGCGATGTATGCAATGTTAGTTAGTAGTTAGTTGTAAGTCAATGTAGATATTTGTAGTCATTGTTACTTACATCATCTCAAACAGATCCGATACTAAGCAAGACTTCTATTAGATACTAGTTTCAGTGCTGATTCACCTTTTAATGTAAACATCAAGAATTTTCGGAGATTGAATTATTAGAACTGAAAAACCTTTCTTTATGCGTAATTCAATAAGTCATTATATGTTTACCCACTTAGCAAATAGTCGATTTACATAAATAACTTACATTAATATTGGGCCATTAAATATTGGATACTTGACTTATAACTACATATTTTGTTACAACATTAGTAATTGTGGTCCATTATAGAACCAGCCAAACATGCTCACTTAATGAATTAGTTCTGTCGGTATTAAGTACGGTAAAGCATACCTAAGAATAGTGTACCAACGCATAGAATAGCGATCTTCAACACATTAACATTGTGTAAGACGAATGTATTCTGATGGATCCAGTCGTTAGGAATTAATATTTTTCTCATTACTTGTAATTATTATTAATTAACGTTCTTGTTCAGTTTGTGGTACATGTTATTTAATTTTAAGTTGATTTTATATGTAATGAATTATAAAGTATTGTGATAATAAATGTAAATAAATGTTTACTGAATCTTAAAAATACCATGGTTTTTAGTTTCTTTTTCTGCTCTGATCAGATTTTTTACGAACCAAAAAAATCTAACCATGTTAAGGTTCAAAAGTTTTTATAAAAGTTTTGTATGAGGTAGCCATGTCGTGTCATACATGTGTCGTCATATGGACCTGACAAAAGCATATTACATAATTTGAACTAAAACTCGAACTCACTACGAAAAACTGCAAACAGTACAAATCCGCAATAAGCAAGGCGTACATCGAAAAATGTGTACTACCAAGTACCAACAAATATTGTACTAACTTCGGCATTTTGTCGGTAACCAATGAGCTTATTTTTCTAACACTCTGTATTTACTCTCGTACATAAGATTAAATCACCAATTTGGTAGGATTGTATTACAACGCCGCCGCCGCCGCCGGCAGCAGACAGCTTTACTGCGTATGTTTACGTGATCCTTTGCTTTTGCTTCGCTGCGCTATGCAGATGCTACGCGGCCTGCGCTAGCTCCGTAACGATTTAATAACGTAGTAGTTGCGTAGCATTTCCGTAGCATCTTCGTAGCTTTTTCGTAGCAGACCAGATGCAGCGGCATACCTTATCCCTGGTAGGTTCTACGTAGCGCAGTGTTTCGTTAGCAGCGGCATAGCGTTTCTATAGCGGGGTCGAAGTAGCTTCATAGCGTTTCTGTAGTAGTGGCGTAGAAACGGCATAGCATTTTCTCAGCGAGATCGAAGTAGAACGTAGCAGTAGCGTAGCAGTGACGTGGACGTAGTGTTTCCGTAGATATGTTGTCTCTTGGAATCTACAGGGTGATTGGTTATTGAGTAAAGTAAAAATTGAAATAACGCCCTTCAAAGAGGATATTCTTTAGGGCTAATTTGCTTGACTTGGGGACAAAATAAGGTTTTCTTCGAGAAATTGAACTCTTGTTCGTACGAAAGAAATTTCATAATATTATCATTTAAGACACTTCATTTGTCGTAAGGAAGAAGGCTACCAAAAAAAAAACGCAAAACGTTCGATAAATCGAAACATTCCCCATTTGTTCCCCATGTAATCGGGTATCGATGTGGAACACCCATTTGACAGAACGCATTCAATTTCCCATCACCCATGTATAACGCGACTGTCACATGAACTGACTCTTCATCTGACTTTACTTACATTAATAGCATATTTTAATTTCGAGTTATCGCATCCTCATAGAATTATTTTATAAACACTTGTATATCCGGAGTTCCACTTCTTAGTGTCACGAGTCGACGACGATATCTACGAGTAGGTAGGTACTCAATATTTCCGGCCAAGCGTTGAAATTAAATAGATATCATTTTATTATAATCATTAAGTACCTAACTACCTGTTGTGTGTGAGCACGGCGAAGGTTTCGATATCGTTTAATTATAACGCGAGGGTGGCGGTCCCCCGAAACTTGTACTCGCTGCGCTCGTGAAATTAGACATAATTATTCGTCGGCGGCATGAAACACTGGCATATTTCAAACAAATGCCACTCGCTAGTCCCGCCAAAAGTCTGGGTCCCACTGCAAGCGGGACGGTCTCCGTAAGGGCCATTAAACTTCACAGATAACCTCGTTTAAGAGTGCAGTGGAAAGGACTGAACGAGTAAAAATTAAAGGATCTGCGTTCGACCAGTAGGCACAAAATGAGATACTGGCACTTCCTTCTCTTCCCCTCTTTGCATTGAAAGGCTAATCATACAAAAAAAATGTACTATTTTTTTTTCTGGGTGGAAAATCCTCAAATAACTTCTCCCGGAGTGCCAGACTCTTTCTGACTAAAACCCACCCGTGATCCTTCTAGTGCCCTTTTTTTTTTTTTTTAGTGCGGTGACTTTTTCGAACAAATTCCGCAACAGAAAATTGTACTTGTATTGTAAGTGGAAGGCAAACTCTTTATTTCGTTAGTCAAACTCAGCTCGAACAGTGACGCGGGGCGCGAGACGAGCGCACACGCGCGATGCACCTGCGCGCTCCACCGACCGCCGCGCGCCGGCGCCCGCCCCTCCCCGCCCCCGCTCATTACACGCATTTACGCAATTTACCAAACTAAGGAAATGTTCATATTCATGCTCACTAAACACTACACGCATTGGACGCATGTTTTAAACATTGCTGTTACATTTAATGATAGTGTTTGATAGTCATTTGATAACTATATTCTTGCTCATTCCTCCGTGTTGTTGTGTACAATGTACATGTGTTCATTTTTAAATACCTCCCAAAAGTCCACGTTCACGGCTTAGAACAACGTGTATTAAATATAAACAAAATGGTAAAAAATACGCAAAACGCGTAATGATTTATATAGAACGCTGGTTAATAATTATGTATGTATTTGTAATCGTCATAATATTTATATATTTCGTAGTCCTCTTGGATTTCGCATTTTCCTCTACGAATTTCAATACCCCCTTTTTATCCCTTTTAGTTGAATAAATGTAGGTGTTTGTACCTACTAAGCTTCAAGTCATCTCAACCAATAAATTATTATCTATTTATGTACAACTAACTATTACAGTCTATGTACCTATATTATACGATAAAAAAACTCTTAAATACAAATGATCTAAAATCTGAGGTCGAAAAATTCCTCCGCATCGCTGGCCGCTGGTTATGTAAGTAAAAGGCTGGTGGTAGCATAGTCACATTGTATGGCAATGTTTATCCTTTGTTCAAGGTAAAAGTCAGCCCTTGTGTCACGCGAAGTGTCAACTAAGTGTCATGGTCTTAACAGTTTTTAAACAAGTTATAAACACTCGGCAATATAGGTATTTACCAACTAGGTTAGTATATTTCCGACGCTTGGGGCGCCAGCACAGCAGGATGACATGCAGTCCGGTCTGTTGCCATCGTCGCGTGCCGGGCCATCGGGTTCTAATACAGCCGGAACGCCGACGGTGACCATTTACTCGTCGGATGATGTTGTTATATTCGCTACGGTTGCACGACAGGCCGCGGTGTGCGAGGCTGTCGACAACTTTTATCACCTCGTCTTATCACTGCCGCCACAATGGCCGGTATAAGGATTACAACGCAGACGCCAAGACGTAGGGAGGCAGAGAGGCGGAAAGTATAGTATCGTCGAACAAACGCCATGTTCGACGAGACGGTAGTGTACACAGCAGATATCTGTTCTGTGGTAGTGTGTGAGCCACCAGTGAGTCCCACTAACTCACAGCCAGCGGGTGCGCACGCTCAGCAACAGTGGCATATTTATCCATAAGGTTATTCTGAACTACTCTGCAGTGTAGCTCGTCCCACCGTTTCTGGGATGATAGGTAGCCGGGCGAATTTAAATTGATACTATTGATATACAGTAAATTCAAGAATTTCTCCTTTAATTTCATTTAAATTGGTTATAGGTACTATTTCCGATTTCTTGAAGCAAGCAGTGAAAACCTTCCTTGAAAACAAAGACTAGCTTCGATATCTATCCCATATACTTATACCTGACATCTCTACGTATGCACGTAGGTATAGTATTTGAAGTACCTATCAGCAGATAAGCAATACCTAATTATTTCCTGCCCAAATACCTACAACACTTAGGTATCTGAGAATTCAATATTCTATTAAGTTCTAACTACATGACTGATGAAGATGCTCTAAATATGGGACTTATAGCTGTCTGCTATTTTTACAAATACTTACAAGAAATAATGAATGAAATAGATATACCGGATTGTAACATAAAAAAACATTCTAAAGAAAAGAACATAACACAAACTGTGACAGTAAAGACTTTTTGAGAATGTGACCTACCTATCCTAATGCCACTACATACATACCCACATATCTCTATACAAATCTTGATAACGTTGTTAGAATGTATAAAAATTATACGCGGAACTGAGCATTATCCGGACGACATGGACACCATAGATGGTATCGCAGACTTTTATTGTGACGCACGGCACCTTGACCGTCAAAATTGAGCAGGTACCTCCGTTATTGGACATGATCTCTGATCGATGCCACAAAAAACTTGGTATGTTACAAAGCATAAATCGGAGCTATCCAGAGGCTCACAATGAACCCGTGATTTATCGGAGCATTCTTTTTTCGCAAAAAGCTCAGGTCAGTGTCGGAGCGAAGCACCAAAAGGGCATTTCGTGTAATCCGCGCGCAAACCGTGGGAACGACCACGCACAGCTTATGAGGCTATTTGATTATGATACTATCTACTTATTTCATACAAAATATTTATCATGAGAATACACCTTTCGGAACCTGGCGTGATTTTCAGGTTTGATTTGAGATGAATGAATTCACAATAGGTATTTCCAACTAAGTAGGTATACCTAACTAGTAGGTAAGTAATAGTTTTCTCTCATTGTTTGTAGCAAGTATGTATATTGTACTAATCTATACTAATATTATAAAGCTGAAGAGTTTATTTGTTTGTTTGAACGCGCTAATCTCAGGAACAACTGGTTCGAATTGAAAAATTACTTAGGACTATAAAAAAAACTAAGTACTTTACAAAAAAAACAACCGACTTCTAAATAGAAAAACTTTCATTTCGGAACTCGGTGTTTTTGGTTGTTTCTTCGTTTTTTGAACACTGACTTCCGAAATTGAATTTATTTTATAATTTTTTGTTTAGCAATCGGTTGTTGTTTTTTTGTAAAAAGTTTTTTTTTCACTTTTTGTGGAACAAACCTAAACGTTCCAATCACATTGGTGTAAACAATAAACAAACATGCGATTTCAGAAATCCGAAAGATTTGCTATAATTTATTAAAGAGTTCCGTTTCCTATCTCTGTTCTTCACCAAACTAGAATAGGACCACCTTGAAATACTAAGATGCTCTTCCAAACCATCGTATACAACTTTATTTTTTTCATTTTACATCGACAATAGTGAATGAGATAACTCAAATACGTATACTAGCCGTCAGATCACACTCTCAAGAGACCACACGACAAGCACCAGCTTTCGAATACAAAAAGAATCATCAAAATCGGGTCACCCAGTACAAAGTTATGAGGAAAAACACACAAAAAAAAGTACAGTCGTATTGAGAACCTCCTTCTTTTTTGGAAGTCGTTTAAAAATGATAAATGTTACCGCATTACAGTAACACGGTGATTCGCTTAGAGAAGTTGAGGTAACTTGGAAGTTGATTGAACGTGACACCCATCTTAACTGAACTTGCAAGGCTTCCCTGAGACACGTGAGTCGACAAGTCTCGTCTCACACTTGAGCGACGCGACTGCACACGTTTGTGTCAGGCTTCCCGAGAGGGAGCCAACGGCTGCGCTCCTTGTAGGAGCAAAGCAGAAGGTATTCTCGTAGACGGTAGACGAGGTATAAAACTAGAACTAGGTTATGCAATAAAATGTAAGGAAAATACGAGTAAACTACTCATAAAAACGATCGATTAAAGTTTGTGATACGATTTTCTTCGGTATGCCATATTTTATCGTTGTCAGATAAAGACGTCAGGTATTTACGTAACATATAATCATGTGAAATTGTAAAACAGATAAAGCTGTTTATTTATGCAGCGTTCCTAAATAATGACGGGCTGCAGAGCAGATACATCAAATGTTAGAGTTTTATAGCCATCGAGCCGCCATACACCGTCAGCGAGCGCCGGCCGCGGCACTTTGAAACCGAGTACCGTCATTTCATCCATATGTTTCCTCGAATTAACGTCTGTTTTCTACGAAGAAAACGACTGTCATAAAGCTCGTTATAGATTTTACGTTGGTACCACATTAAACATTATTAAAACAGTCAGTTTATAATTAAAACAATAAAGTTAACCCGCTAAAAGTCTTGCAGTTAGAGTAGAATTGTCCGATTATAAAATTAATACAGCATTTAATCATTCAAAGTAACGAAGGTTGCCCAAAAGCTATCTTAATTGGTAACTATATGGGTATACTCTTATGAGGCCAAGACCAATTAACAAGCACTGTGTAGGTACTTCTATTTCTCACACCAAAGTTACCAAATACTTCGCAACAGTTAATCAAAAATCAATACAATGTAATTAATGCAGGATTGCAGGTACTTCAATAGAGCGTAGGATAGTAACACGTAATCCCGCGCCACGTGCGGGATAATCCCGGCTAATTGAGGGCGCGCGCCCTGATCCCGGGATCATCACTCATCAGGTGCTCAGCACTCGCGGGCGACGGCCGACATTCGCGACCACTCAAACGTTATTGATTAACAGATTCATAGGTCGAAGTAACGTACAGGGACTAATTACTATGACAACTGTTTTATTGACGGTAGAGGAAATATATCAAATAAGATGTGCTTGAAAAAAAGTTTTTACAAAAAAATACAACCAACTTCTACAAAAAAATATCCAAAAACTACAAAATAACTTTAATTTCGGAACTCGATGTTTTTGGTTGCACCGACTTCCGAAATTAAAGTTATTTTGTAGTTTTGTTTTTTTAGAAGTAGAATTTGTAAAAGGCGGTTGTATTTTTTTGTAGAACGTTTTTTTATTTTTCACTTTTTAGTTGTACAAAACCTAAACGTACCAATCGCATTGGTGTAATTAACAGACAAAAAAAAAACAAAAAGTACAAAATAACTTTAATTTCGGAACTCGGTGTTTTTGGTTGCTTCATGTTTTTGAACACACCGACTTCCGAAATTAAAGTTATTTTGTACTTTTTGGTTTTTTTTTGTTTAGAGGTTGGTTTTATTTTTTGTAAAAAGTTTTTTTATTTTTCCCTTTTTAGTGGTTCACTCCCAGCTAAACATAACCATCACAGCGTACGTGGTATAAATTGGTGTAAACAATAAACAAACATGCGATTTCAGCTATCCCGACAGATTTGCTATCATTTATTGAAATTAACAAAAAACCGCTTGTTAGATTTCGATAAAATTTTCATGGGACCATTTGGGAAGTATACCCTTTCCAACAAAAATTTTTCAAATCGGTTGGCAAGCGACGGAGTTATGCGCGAACAAACATTAAAAAAAAACATACAAACATCCGAATTGAGAACCTCCTCCTTTTTTAGAAGTCGGTTAAAAATGCGATTTCAGCAATCCCGAAACATTTGCTATCATTTTTTAAACAGTTCCGTTGTCTGTCTCCGAAACGCATCATCAGATCTAAGTATATGAAATTTAAATGGGACCATTTCGGAATAAACCCCTTTCGAATAAAACAAAACATTTTGCAAAACCGTCAATGTTTGACGGAGTTATGCCCAAACTAAAAAAAATACAAACATCCGAATTGAGAACCTCCTCCTTTTTGAAAGTCAGTTAAAAATATGATTTTTTATTTGAAATCAACTCTTTCCTTTACTTTTCCGTTAGGCTAGGTTCAATCCCAGAATTTAGTCACTTAGCCATACCATCAAAATTAATATAGCATTCCGATAGTATGGCTAAGGATAATATGAATTCTGCAATAGAAAAATATAATAACAGTTTTTCCTTCTTTTTATAAGAATATATTCTAAAATCGAAAGATTTCTTTAAGTAGGTAAGTATGTATTAGCTACCATCTGTAAGAAAGAAACCAGTTAGGGCGAGTTTTTTTATCCGTAGTTAACCAAT
The DNA here is from genome assembly GCA_905332915.2 of Hecatera dysodea. Lineage (NCBI taxonomy): Eukaryota > Metazoa > Arthropoda > Insecta > Lepidoptera > Noctuidae > Hecatera > Hecatera dysodea. The sequence continues at coordinate 11,450,022 of HG995292.1, forward strand.
GGTTAAAATTAATAGGCACCAAAATTTCGTTAGTGTGCATTTTCGATCAATATTAAGCTTGGCCAATGGGAAAATAAATAACCATTTTAATTTTTATAACAATTTTACGACAAATGCGTATTTGTTAAATAATTATCAAATAATAGCCCTTAACTGTTTTTTAATACAAACTATACCTACTACTTACTGAGACAAAAAATTATACATTTGATTTTCTAGCAACCCGTAGGTTCCGCCTGGGCTTCATCGGATAGGTACCTACCTACTTTATTGTAACAAATAGATTAGGTACACTATCACAATTAGTATGGGTACCTCGGTACCTATAACTAGCCTAGGCATCTTGAGCTACGCGATAGCAGACAATTAATGCTTGCACTGGCTCGACAGGTCCAATCGAATCTGTGAATTGCTTTCATCAAAAGAGCATTTTCCATTGTATGGACTTAATAGAGACTATACCTACCCTCTGAATTTGTTTCGGTGTTTCTTCTCAGGGTAGTCATCTAGAAAAACACCGGCCTCATCTAGATGAATATGACATAAATATATTTACATGTTAAAGAGATACTTGTAACCTATTTGCAATATACATACATAACTAAAATTATTCATGTTGTTATTTAAGCCGTTCATTGTGCATGCAGTGTTAGCCTCTAAGCAGTGTTAGCCTCTAAGTACAAAACTCGGAAATGTAATTATCGTAAATATTTGTATTTGGTGTAAGTATATGTAATTTCTTTTTGGTGTAAACAATAGGGATGTTTCCTGAGGAATAAAAATATGATCCTATTTAATTTAGTCCGTCTGCTAGATTATCGAAAAATATTGGACACGTATTTTTTGCTTTATCAAATCAATAAAAATTGACGAAGATAAAAAGCTTCAAAGATCATGAGTGGGGGCTTGTGACATTACGGCGTGGTAAAAATCGCCGCACGAAGTGACGTCACACGGATTTTATCATCTTCGTTTTTTGTTTACGTGAAAAAATAAAAAATACTTGTCCAATATTTTTGGGAAGTCTATCTTACGGATTAATTAGATTTTTTTAGGCAACTACCCTATTGTTGGCTATAGCCTATAAAAATAAAAATCAGTTATCATAGCCCTGGCTCATGGATACCGTTCATTTATTTATCGTAGTCCTGTGCTGTCTCGCTGTTAATTTTCCAGCAACAAAACAGCCAGGGCCACTCATTCGTAGCGTAGCTTTCTATCACAGCACTTCCAAGATAACTTTTATTCATCGTACAATCATTCATTCAATCAAAAAATTCAAATGAACTATTTAACAACTTTTTTAGGCAGATACCTAAGTAGGTAGGTACCTTCTTAATTTTATCAGTCACCTCTTAGGTACATACATACCTGGAAGGTGACTAGTAATTGAGTGCGTTCCTGAAAATGCGTTATAGTTACTAAGTAGAGTTGATTGGCGTCCATTTGTTTTCGAGTTATCAAAGTTTTTAAAGTGTTTTAGAAAGTTTCTGTCTCACAAGTTCACGACCAAAAATTGCCCTCAGAAACCTATATCACTCTGGATCTGATATCAGATCTCTCTCAAATGATACTATTCGGATAGCTTGTTCATGAACGAATTAGTCCCTCAAATAACAATTTAATTTGACAGATTTTCTTAATATTGGTATGTGATGACGGCTGTTTGACTTACTGCGTCGGGTTCTGATCGTTCAAATCAGGCAAAGCAAATCTGCAAAAAACAAGACGTGCATCGAGACATGTGTAGGTAATAGAGAGAGAGTCAGATTTATTATAGGTACCTACCTACTCTATGGATTAGGAACTTATTACTTCAAAAGTTTAGTCCAAAGTGGTTCAATTACCCACCCATCAACAAACAGATTTATGACTTTGTAGGCCTAAATGTTCTGCGAATATTTAAACCGTGTATAAATGTCATGTCGTGTGCATGTAACAGTAAAACATCGCGTGAAATTGTATAGGTAGTGTGGTATTTGGTTTATATAATTAATTAATAAAAGAATTATTATTTCTTTAATAGTTTATTAATATAAATAATATAATTACATGTTCAAATATTGTATATGAAATGATTAATAAATACATGCACTGTACTTGAGTGGGGGGGTGCCCGCTCACTTCATGCTCACTTTGGAACTGACCGTTGTGCCGAGCGGACACTGTGCCAACCGAGTGCTGTGCATTTCTAAATTATATTTGTGTTGTTTTATTATTAACCCGTGTGTGAGGGACAAGACGCCACAAAATTGGCGACGAGGATGGGATCGTAAGCAAACACAATTTTATAACCAATTTTGCCGCATTACTATTCAGTGTATCTGTCAGTTCTTTTATTTAAAATATGTTAAGTAGGCATTTATTTGTTTAAATCTGAAACAATTACCAAGCATTTACGATAATTTTGTGCAAAAAATTAGTGAAAAAGTATAAGTAATTACGTAATTTAATAATGTATTCTGAATGTACTATATTTGAACTGCATTTTACATAAACTAAAAGTAATAAGCAATAGTCTGACGTATGTAACTAACTACTGTCTACATTTTGCTTTTCTACTCATTTGGTTATGAGAAAATAGCAATCTATGTACGGAAGTAGATCTTACAATATACGTATGCAAATAATTTCAATATGTTTGTTCGTACAAATTTTACAATAATAATCATAGCTTTGCACTATGAAGAACTGGTAGTTTGCTGTTTGTATTGTGGCAACGAGAAAATTTAATTTGTGTGAGTGAATACCTAATTGCAAAATGGCACGCAATAGTCAGTCGAGTCGGGCACCAAGTATACTGACAACAAGTGAGATAAACAAGGTAGTACCTACAAATGTTGTTGTTGTCTCACAGGTTTAATCATCTGTGTGATAAACAAAACCGTGTCAATAAAACAAAGTGTGACAAAATAAATCAACAAAACGCAGTTCCTTTTTCCTCAATATTGGAATTTTTATTAAATATGTATATATGTTACAACAAGATATTTAAAACATCGTTATATGCACCTTATAATTAGGTTCAACATTTTTATGTAGCGTTTTTAAGGCCTTACTCTATAATGTTTAAGAGACGAAGTACCCACTACTTACGTAGTAACTATTAAATAAATCTGTGCCACTACCCACATGACTAAACAGAACATTTTTGAAGTTAGCTTCATAATCGATAAATACTTCGTATTGTAAATAAAGTAACGTTATTTTATTAATTACAGTTATTTTTATAAAGTTACGTTATTTATCATAAGGATAATAATTATACAGCATTCCTAGGTATCTTATAATATGTAAATTATTCGAAGTTTAGACATTTTATTTCTGTATTTTCAGACCATCTGCTTTGAATAATATTCCCATCCTCGAACCGTTCGACTGCGAAGGAGAACTAAGTTTACTAGGATCGCGATGGGAAAGATAGAAGCAGGGGTTTGAAATTTACTTAGAAGCCGCTAATATCACTGATCCGATCAAAAAACGAGCTACTCTTTTGCACGCTGCGAGTTAACATTACAAGATATATTTTTTAATATCCCTGGCGCTCTCGTGGAAGAAAGCGCTTCGGTTTATATTTATAAAGTAGCGATACAGAAATTGAACGAATATTTCGCCCCTAAACAAAGTAGCTTTGTTTAAATAGTTAACTAGCAGCGCCCCGCGGTTTTACACGCGAAGTTTCCGTTCCCGTGGGAATATTGGGATAAAATATAGCCTATGTCACCCGGAGATAGTGTAGCTTCCCAACAGTGAAAGAATTTTTCCAATCGGTTCAGTAGTTTCGGAGCCAATTCAATTCAAACAGACAGAGGATAAGTATTGCCATACAACGTGGCAATGCCGCCAGTCTATTGGGTTCAGTTTTTGATGCCATTTTGTAGTTAGGAGGATTTTAGTTTGGTTTTAGTTTAAGTGTAAGTATGTATAGTTAGATTTAAAATTATGAGAATTTTTAAATTACTTAACAAAATACAAACAAATCTTCCCTCTTTATGATTATAGTATAATATATTTATAGGTAGTATAGAAGTATAGATTAAACAGAAGCCAGAAGAAAAATTGAATAATTGTTGTTAAAATGATGACGCCAAAGTGCCAAATGTTCGTTTAGTGATGAGCAACAAAATTTAATTGACCAAATTAACATGTCTTCGAAATTGAGGAAAAAGATTCTGTGATGGGGACCGCTACTGTTGATGAAATAGTCACAGAGGCAAATGAGACGGTTGAACGTCAACTGGGTGAATTCCAAGAAAAATCAAATCTTAGCGTTAATGCAGTTGACAAAAAGTTAAATAAAATGAGTTCCGAAAAACAATTACCGTGCTCCAGATGTGGAAGTGACAAGAATAAATTCGATAGTCCTCTGAGTTATGCTAAAGAAATAACTATAAAATGGTATTTTGGCCGTGTTATGCTTATCTTAACCAATATTATATATGCCAATTGTTTGCTACGCTTTTAAGTCTAAATTTGCGAACGATGAATTTCAGTGCAAGGGTGGAGGAGACCCTGGAAACGGTTATAAGTTACACTAACGCAAGCGAAGCCACGGACAAAGCCTAGTGTCAAATGAAATAAATAAATAATTTGTAATTGTACCTACATGGGACGGTCAAGCCTCGTGAATTTTCCCTATTTGCCACTGTTTGCCTTGCCCACATAAAGTCACGTGGTTTTCGCGAGTGCTTATGTTGAGTAACAACTCAAACAGAGTTGTATAAAATAATTTGTATTGAATTTAATGGTAACACTACTATGATCATACTTAGGTGAAGACACCTACCCAATGACCTGCCTTACTTGATAGACACAATCTCAACTGAAAAAGAAAGAAACAAAAATGTTTATTTGGGACTCGCATAAAACAAACAAAATAGTAAACAAAAAAAAAAATACTAGAAAAAATTTAGCAAAAGTTGTACATATCAATTGTACCTAAATGTAAATGTGCGAGCCCAAAAAGGTTCCTATCTCAGCATATTCCTATTTAAGATGAAGCACGCTTGCCTAGAAGTAACCTACATAATATTCTCTCTTGAAAGACCGCGACCTTAAAGTTACCAGTTTTAGTAGTATTTATCTAGCTATGGGTGGCTCGCCGTCCGATAGCAACCAGGCCCGAGTCGACGGCGCGTCGTGTTCCACGCGCGCCTCTAAGAGCTGTTAGCAACGAAGACGGGCCCCCATAGGGTCAGTGCCTGCTAGGGCTGCGGAATTTGTTCGGGGGAGTCGCCGCGGCCCTGGAGGTACAAGAAGGATCATGGGTGGGTTTTGGTCGGTAAGAGTCTGACACTCCCTTGAGTCTGACACTCCCTTCCGCTCCGCCCGGGGCGGGAGAGGTCATTTGATGATTTCCAATAAAATAAAAAAGTAAAAAAAAAAGTAGACTACATAAAGGTTGAATATGAAAATAGATACATAGACGAGATCAATACCTACCACAATTTTTTAGGTTTATGATGTGACCAAGTAATGACAAGGAGAACACAGGTTGATATTATCTGCAAGAAACTATGTGAGTTTTCTTATGTTTATGTATATGCTTTCCAAGGTTGTTTCATCTACCCTAGATACTTATAGCATTATGTTCAAGCGGCAGCATATTCTGGGGAAATTCCATTGACTGGGGAGAAGCGTTAAGGCTCAAAAATGTGTTAATTGGTGGTGGTTTTGTAATTTACGATTATCTGATAGTTGCAGACCACTCTTTATGAATTTAAATACGCTAATATTCATATCTTTATACATATGTACTTATTTGAACTAGCAGTACATCATTTGAAAGATTTTCCAACAGACTCCGACGCAATCGTAACAAAATTAATTAGTAAAACGACAGTTTTGTAAGCCAAAAATATTGTCAGTATGGCACCAAACTTTTATAGATATCAGTGATATAAGAGCAGTAATTAAAATAGAACTAAAATTGTTTTTAATAAAAATAAATAATATTACTCAGTCAATGAATTTCTGTCGGATTATGAGACTGATATATAATGATGATATAGGTATGTATCTCAGAGGTATAAGTAGTATATAATTCACTTAGTAAAAACAAAATAAAAATAATTGACGTAATCAGTATGTAGGTAATGCCGTAATTACATGTTTTAAAGTTTGTACTCACTCACTGGTATGTTATCTGAACACAAATATTTAGTTTAATAATAAAAAATTACAACTAGTCTAATCTTCTATTATTATAATAAGATATTATGGTCAGCTGTAGATTGTCATTTGAAATTGTATACTGCAAGCTTTTCCCTTGACGCCTATGCATATAGCTTATTGTGATAATATTGGCAAACCAATTTTTACTTGTGTACACAAATAAACGTATTTGATTTGAATTGAGAAAATCGCACTGCGGTTTCTTGCGCTAGCTAAATGAGATATTTTTGGCTGTCGAAGTAAATTGCAGTGAGATATTTTGCAGTGAAAAGATTGTTACACAAAACATTCTTACAAAAAGGTGTCCGGTTGCGCCTCGGCAGGCCAACTTATTTCAGGAACCCTAATGTTTTAACTCTTCTATTATACCTTAATATTTCTTTTTCCGTTAACTCGATAATGTTGGACTTTGAGCGTCCGGCTCTCGACCTAGGTATACCTTGTTGGTTGAATGATACACATTTAGCCTATTTATTAATGGAATTATTTATAACAAATCGAAATTCTAACTAATTTTGATCCTGAACCCCATACGAATGTAAGCACACAGGGAAATGAAATAAGTATACGGAATGACGCAACTGGACAAGAGTATAAAAGATATGTTATCCATCTAAAACGCGTGGAGGGAAGTTGGAGAGTTGTACCGGATGAGAATAACACGAACACTGAGGAAGAAATGTCTGATAAGAATGAAAAGACAAAGATGATTAGGATCATTGTGAATTTAAAACGCTGATTTCTAGTATTGTTTATTTTGTTATATAATGTTCGTACATATACTTAGATTTGGAAAAAAAGGAAGAGATGTGGTATTTGGTTTATATAATTAATTAATAAAAGAATTATTATTTCTTTAATAGTTTATTAATATAAATAATATAATTACATGTTCAAATATTGTATATGAAATGATTAATAAATACATGCACTGTACTTGAGTGGGGGGGTGCCCGCACGTCACTTCATGCTCACTTTGGAACTGACCGTTGTGCCGAGCGGACACTGTGCCAACCGAGTGCTGTGCATTTCTAAATTATATTTGTGTTGTTTTATTATTAACCCGTGTGTGAGGGACAAGACGCCACAGGTAGGTATATTGGAAACCAGTGAACGCAAATAAAACATGTTTATTTTCGTTCACTGTTGGAAACTATGAATTTGGATGACATTTTTTGGTGACGAAAATATAAATTAATAAGTATAGGTACCTACCAATAAATTAAACAATAATGTTGAAATAGTTTTCATCACAATAAGCAGCTATTAGCTATTAATATATCTATCTACCTATCTATTTCTGCCCTGGTTTATGTAGGTTTGCCAACCATACTTTATAATTTTTGATAAAAATAAAGTAGGTATGGGAGTATACTTTATTTCCAATCTGTATTGTGATGCGCAAAACGAATCAGTCATATGGATAATGATGAACTATACCAATACTTGGAAGGTAAACATACACACTTGAAATTGATCAATGATTATATATCAATTAATAAAGCACTGAGCAAACTGAACTTCCTAACATATCTTTGAAAAATTAGGTTGAATTTACACATTTTGAAATGGGACTTACAAAATCCAGTCAAATAAAATTAAAATTGCTATAAAAATTAAAATATTCCCATTCCGCAAGAGAATCCAAAGGAAAGCATAGACCTTCTGATAGGATGGCGCTATTTAATGCATTACATATTCTTATAAGGATACAAGAAAAGTATATTATCTTACAAGAAACAATGCTTTGAAACATTTTTGACAGAAACTGTTGATATTTCTACATTTTGTAATGTTTACCACTACCGTAAGAACGGAACATTTATGTACCTACCTAAGTTTTGCCACAATGTCAAGTTTGACCAAAAAGACCGGACAACGGATAAGGGTTCCCTTTTATTCTTTTGAGATACAGAACCCTAAAAATAGCAAATAAAGTGTTTCCTAACACTTTATTTAGTGTTTTTTGTTTAGTATTGTTAGGCCGGATGTCTCTGTCTGTTAATAAGACAGAGACATGAAGCAGCAAGTACCGTTAATTGGTTGTTAGGATAAGCTTATGACGAAGCCACACGCTTGGCACTTGCCGTAAACTCGTAACCTCCACAAATGTTTGGCTGAATTTGGGGTATTAAACATCGCTGTCCACGCAATTGAGCGAGTTTTTGTATGTTTTGGCTATAGATACATTATTATTATACAAATGAAAAAAAATTTGCCGCAAAATCCCTTTATGCCAAAAACGACACTCGTCCGGATTGTCTTAGTTTGTGTAGTTTTACAAGTGCTTGTAGCTGGCGCAAACCAAGTCATACTCCCTATCCATTCTTTTGGAATTGTGACGGATTGCTGAAGTTTGGCAAACGTGTGGTTCCGGTTTTATGATATTCATGGTATAGAGAAGTAAAAAAAAAAATCAATCGTTTTTGCATGGCTACACAAACATACATGATACATTACTAAGTACATCTCAAAATTGAACCATCTTTTTTTAAGTCGGTTAAAATGTCATCAAGCAATTATTTTAGTCGATTTTACGCATTGATATTTTCATATTCCGGTTTTTAGCCACTTGCTAACAGACATCTCTTTTTCTATACTTGTCAATCGAAGTTGACATTGACGTACATTTGTTGACGTTATGTTCTGACAAATTTGACATCACATAAAGTTTATGTAGAAAAGTAATATTTATTTGTTTCAATAAATTAGATAGGATATCTTAATAATAAAAGTTTTTTTAAGTATGAATGACGAAATGAAGAATAATGTTAGAGAAACTAGGGAACTGTATTCCATGATTCATCAAGAGTACGTTATAATGGCAGAATAGTAAGTGCATATTTTTCAATTTCGGTTATGACTCGGTTATCGAGAACACTATCTTCCGATTAACCTGTGGGCTTAGTGCTCACAACATTAGTGCAGTAAAGACGAAACTAATCCTAGATTTATCTTTTCAGCCGTATGTTACAGACAGAAAACCTTCAGGGAATTTATGTGATTCCATCGTATGAGAACTCATTTTGTAACTACCATTTTCTTTTTTAATTGTTTCAAGATACAATAACAACAGCTGTAATATTAGTATTAACTTTTTCAGTATGGTTTGGAGTTATTTTTGTAAGAGCTGGTTTCTATGAAGGAGGTGTTTTTAGATTTACATTGACATTGCCAGAAAAGTTTCCAGATGAGGAAGTTCCTGTAAGTATTGCATTACAAGACTAAGATGTAGGTAGGTTAATAGGGATTGCTTATAACTTTGTGATTCCAGTATCACCCTGTAAACGCATGTTGCAGAGTTGAACTGATTATAACATAACCAAAATAAATATGTAGATATTGGATGAACAATAATTTGTTTGTGTGCCCACAACAACATATTTGCTATGCAAATATTGTCAATATTACAGCCTTTCATCTATACTAATATTATAAAGCTGAAGAGTTTGTTTGTTTGTTTGAACGCGCTAATCTCAGGAACTACTGGTTCGAATTGAAAAATTATTTTTGGGTTGAATAGACCATTTATCGAGGAAGGCTTTAGGCTATATAACATCACGCTTAAGCCATTAGGAGCGGAGCAGCGATAAAGAATGTTTTAAAATCGGGGATTCCACGGGGACGAAGTCGCGGGCAGCAGCTAGTCTATTTATAACCTTTTGTTAACTCCATCCAAAGGTTGTGTGTATGACATTGCCATGTATACACTTGCTAAAGGGGGAACGATAAAAAAAAATTAAAAACTCTGCTTACGTAATATGGCCCCATTATGTGTTGTACAATAAAGTATAATAAGATTTTACTAAATACTTTGTTTTCAGATCTTGACATTTACATCAAACATATACCACCCAGCAATTGATGCTCATACTGGTGTTCTGAATTTGAGTGAAGTTTTTCCACAATGGGACAGAAAACAGAATCACATATGGCAAATATTAAAATATGTGTATTCAATATTTCATAATTTGAATGTTAAAGCACCTGCAAATGTTGAAGCCTCTGTTGCGTAAGTAAAACATATTACATCATAAATATCAGGCTTAGTGAGAATAAAAAAAACGAGAACTTTGTCATCTTCCTTAAAAATTGTGTTGTTTTTTTTTTCAGATATAAAAGCAATAAAAAAACCTTCATGGAGAAAGTGAGGGAATGTGTTGTGCTCAGTATAGACCATGTATATGATGACCCACCTACAGAAGACAAGCATTTCATAACATTTAAGCCATATGACCCAGATGTTCATGATACTGTAAAAAATATAATGCTCAAAACCCCCTCTCCAAATGAAGGTGTCAATCAAGGTATATCTTGGGTACAACCAGGGTCCTTTCAAGCATTTTCTAAAGAAGAAACAACATAGTTATTATAATCAAAATTATATTTATTCCTACAATCGAAATATTTATATTGAAAATATGTATACAATCACAAAAGTTCATTTTAATTTGCCATAATTATATCCTGTGATAACATCTATATTGTTCTCTATTTTTTGTTTGAACCACCTAATAAAGTAAATATTATTATTGTACCTATTGAAAGTTGTTTTTCGCCTAAATATCCTACTTATCCTTGCTGACTATACATTGTCTGGTTCAGACCTTATAGTCAAATTATGCTTTTTCACTTGTTCCATAAACCAACTCTGGTCTAGTTTGTAAGTTTTATTTTGCCATTTAAAGTGAGTGGGTGCATTAATTTCACTATTATTAAATTCAAAATATTTACTAAATTCTATGGCTAACTTTGATTTTACTAATCCTACACCACCATATTTTTCATCAGCAGGATGGTATACTCTACCTGTATTTGGTAGCATGTAGATTTTATCAGGCATAAATTTTGACACCATTAAATCTCCAGCGTAGCCATAGCTTAGAAAATCACCGTTATTAATGTTAACAATATTTGTATATACTATAGGGACATCATCACATCGAATAAAATTCCTTTCTCTTCCACACAATGAAATATAAGGAAAGTCTTCTTCATATCTACCAGTTTTATTGAGACGAATCCTCTTGAAAAAGAACTGAAGAAATTTCTTTTCCTTAAAGCACGACGTGAAGTTTTTCATCTTAGAATCATCTAAAAATAACTAAACAAAAAAGAAATTAGGCCTCAACAATAATAATATTAAACGGTTTTTAAAATTTACATATTTTTCTGTTAAAATAATTCAAAATATAAACAACAATGGGATAAGTACATTATAAGTTCAAGTACGTATCACACAGCTTACTAATATACTCAACCTTCTGAGTACGATATAAATGTGAAGCAAAAATTCGAATAGGCGCGTTTTCAACGCGAATGAGAGAAACTATGTGAGCGGTTTTTATCGCGTACTGATAAATTTTCAACTCTCTGCGGTAAACCGAGCGTCCAAAATCCAACAGGCCGCACTGGAAAAACGCCGCACGGACGAACAGAAGCTTATTTACCGACCTTGTTAATTTTATTACCTAATAATAGACTAAATCTGTAGTTACAATATTACTCATACTTCACTTACCATCCCTTGATGATCAATATAATAAAAATATTCTCTTATTTTTGGTTCTGGCTCCTGACCTTGAATATAATGAACATATCGAACTTGGGAATAATTTGATGCAAATAATATTTTTGAAATTGAGCGCAAATGATATTTTAAAGCCATCGTATTTATAGGTATTTTAAACACACTATTCTTAATTATTTCTTCTATAGTTATATTCAGAAGTATTTATTTTGATTGTTTTTAGTTTATTTTTGAGATAAGTACCATGTCAGGAGTATTTTGTTCGATAAGGATCTGACCTAGGCATGGGCAAAAAATATCGATATATCGAAATATCGATATTTTTCCATACAATTATCGATATATATCGTCGATAGTTTTAGTCGTGATATATCGATATTCAATTTTTAGTTTAGACTATCGAATTCGTATCAAATTCGATATTTTTTTTACGCAATTTTGGTTGCGTGTATTTAATGTTATTACAACAGATTATCCTTGCATGCTCCTCGCGTATTGTTAACTGTTTAACTTAAAAAATCTCGCCACAATCGTTATTAAACGCAATATAGCAATTTAAGACTACTGGTAGCGTGCACGAAAATACAAATTCTATTAAACTATCAGTGTAAGACGAATATGACCTTGAATTAACACGCAACTAACAATTTTCGGATTTTTTTTTCAACAAATCAATCACAAAACTTAAAAATATATTTAGGCTCGAGCATTCATAAAAATACTATTTTCTTCTATTGTTTATTATGAAGTTTGATTGCTTTGGGAATATGTATGAATAATCATGCGAAAACTAACGATATATCGATATTTTTCACTCGATAATTATCGATAGTGTTTAAAAATATCGATACGATAAATATCGATATATTTTTTTCACTTGCCCATCCTTAATCTGACCCAGTGACAGAAAAGTTGACAACCGAGTAATTATAAGTGTCACACAAGACGTCTAATGTAGTCTTGTCATCTTGTATCAATTTATTTATGCCGTGCATTTAATACTAAATCTAAATTTAAAATTAAGTTATTATGTCTATATTTTCTCAAATCGTAATATAAGGTCAACTCGGCAAAGACCGTTAGGTAGGACCGTACAGTAAGCAATACGACTAATTCTGAATAACTACAACAATGACAGTTGAAGAGACAAAAACTTTAAACTGTTTTATTTTCAATAAATTTACATAGATGGCGCTATTTACAACAAAAATAGAAAAAATGATGTCTAAAATTCAGTTGGGTTAGCAACTCGCGCACAGTGGTCCGGATTTTTAATATGGTGGACTTAGAACCCAAGGTCAATATTTCACGCTAAAAAAATTCACACGGATAGATAAGTGGACGCTTATCAACGTTTGTTCTACCGATTTTTATGAAATTGTTTACTTTGGCGGAAAAAAAATATTGAAAAAAAAAATGTATGGAGCAAAACTAAAATATCTTTTTTTCTCGAAATGTTCAAAAGTGTTAGCAATGAAACCTTTTAAATATTATTGCATTACACTTATTGGATAATTCCCCTAAGAACTTTTTCGCATACACTTGCAGCCTTGGTCGAAATAAGCATCGGAACTTTCAATGATTTTATTCCATCTATTTGTGACAGTTAAAGGTTTTTACTCATTTATAGTCACATAAAAAAATATTTTCAATATCATAAACATTAAAATTCATTATTTCTAGACTTTGAACGATTTTGAAAAATAGGTAAAATTTAATTTCATATTTTACTTCTTAGCGGTTAGCCAGGTTACTCAAAGCACAGTTAGTGACCAAATGACGCATTGCCTGCAAATTTTCCCCTCCCATTCATTAATATTGCTATCTCTTTGATTTTCTACTATTGCTGTCTCTTTCATTCTCTATTGTTCCCTCTTTTTCTTGTTAAGACCCCCGCTAATTGCACTCTTTTTAATCAAATAAAATAGACGGAGCTCCTACTGGAGCGTGTCACGCAACAGGTGATTGACGACGAGCTGCAATCCGACCACCAGCCTGTGCTCGTCGTGCTATCGGGGGTGCCGACCCGAGTGAAGCCGCCAGCGCCACGTCGATCCATTAACTGGAAAGACTTTACAGAAAGGATTGAGACCACGACGCCAACTCGGCCTGTGAGTGACGCCGCAGACGTGGACCTACTGGCAGACGAAGTCACTGCTTGCGTGAAGCGCGCCCTGGAAGAGGCGACCATCACTACACCAGCGGAGGGGAGAGTGCTACAGCCGCCCCTACCGGCTAGGGTACGTGCAATGATCACGGAGAAGAGGCGCCTACGCAAGCAGTGGCAACAGACCCGCTGCCCCACAATGAAAAACCACTTAAACCGTCTTGCGGACAAAGTCAAGGCCGAGTTAAAGGCCCTGGCCGCCGCGAGCTGGGACGACACAATAGATAATGCGGAGGGCGACTGGCCCTCCATCCACAAATTATGCCGGGCCCTATCCAACACCCCAGCTCCGGTGCGCCCTCTACTGAACAGCGACGGGGCTCTAAAGTACGTAGCAGAGGACCGCGCGGAGGTCTTCGCCGAGCATCTGGAGCGTCAGTTCCGCCCGAACCCGACTGCCGAACACCAGCATGTCGCAGCAGTCGAGCGCCACCTTGGAGAGTACTTCGCCACGCCGATAGCTCCCGAGGAGGACCCCATATTCTTCCCGCCGGGCGCAGTGAGACGCGCCATCTTAAAAACAAAGCCCAAAAAGGCCCCCGGTGCTGACGGTATCTCGAACACAGCGCTGCGCCACCTGCCGTACCGTATGGTTGCGGCGCTGGCGCGCCTGTACACTGGGATACTGCGCACGGGGGCCTTTCCCGCGTCCTGGAAGGAGGGGCGCGTCATCATGCTGCCCAAGGCGGGGAAAAACACACTGAAGCCGGAGAGCTATCGGCCAATCACGTTGCTGCCAACAATCTCCAAGGTGTTTGAGTCGCTCCTGCTGCGGCATCTCACACCTCACATAACCCCAAGACCGGAGCAGTTTGGGTTCCGGGCGGAGCATAGCACGACGCTTCAGCTGTCGAGGGTACTGCACCTGCTGTCGGCAGCTATGAACAAAAAGGAGTACGCAGTTGCAGTATTCCTCGACATGGAGAAGGCCTTCGATCGCGTGTGGCACGAGGGCCTGCTGTACAAGCTGGCCACCTCTAACACGCTGTGACGTTGCAAAACAAGAAATGTAACTCGCAGCGACATCTTTAGCGGACAAATGGAATCACATTTGACAGAGCCCACAGTTTAAACAACAGATGGCGCTAGAGATCGATCGTCTTTTTAAAACTTAATATATATTATCAAAAAAGTAGATGTAAAATAATTAAAACACACAAAAATTGCATAAAAGCATAAAGTTTAATAAATTTAAATAATTAGGAACATGTCGGAATCGAGAGTATTTAGTCTGTGGCATGGAAGCTTCTCGCAAAGGACTTTTCAATGACAGAGTGGAGAAATGGTGGGTCCTTTTGGACGACAGAGGTCACAGAGAGACGAACAAATGATATTATAAAGGCACTTGTTTTTACAACGGTGACCCGAAACCCGAGGGGTTTTCAAGTGCATTAAAAGGCTGAACCCTGTGAGTATTTCGTCCTCCATTTGTTTCCCATTCTGAAAGTCCAAAGGCACATGTATTTGACTACGGAGATTTTGTTCCAGGTCTGGCTGTTTTACTAGCCTGGATATTTGAGGTCCGGGATTGATGAATGCCTGAAGCCATCCGGAGAACGTGCATCGTTCAGGTTTGGCTCGACGAGATTTGAGACAGTGTGGCCGTCCATGGTACAGGAAGGCCTTACCAATCCGAAACCTCGTTGAGGAAACATCGCCGTTCCAGGTAACAGCAATCCTGCTGGACTTCTCCCGTAGGCCGCGTCTGTTCGTGGGTACCAAGGTCTTTAACCATGGTGCCATGCCGAGGGATTCTGTTCCACTAATTGAGCACTAATTGAGCAATTGAGTAATTGAGCTGCTATTAATTATTATGAGGGAGATGCATTAGACCTGTCTACTGGGTTTATTTTCATACAAAGAGTTAGGCCTTTTGTTAATGTGTTAAGTAACAAGACCAGTAATAACTTCCTTTTGTATTAAGTTGTGTCACGGGTATACTGTACCATAGTGAGTAGGTTTCTTAACGTGCACAGCCCTGGTTGGTCAATACCTTGCGATTGAGCTAGTGGTATTTAGGCGTTCACCTCGCGAATCCTTACAAGCGACCTGAGAAGTTGTTTCGTAATATCTCATGTGGTGTACTCCTGTTATACCTTGGTACGGAGACAGGGTCTAACAGGGTTACACATCTTAGTGTGTAAGTCTGGGAGGTATTATTTATGATTAGTTGCCTCATTCACTGTATTTCTAAGCAAGTTGACACTTCTTTTTATAGTGAATAAACTTTGTATGTGTATTGAGGTATGTCTTTAATTTCAGTCTTTCCAGATATTTATGTATATATACCTTTATAAATTTACTTTCACACGGTTGGAAACTTTAGGTTTCATCTACAATCCATAACCCCTATAGTGGGGAACTGTGACGGGACCGGGTGTGACAACGCCCCGTCGCGTAGTAAGAGTGGTCTCATCCTTTCTGTCCCACAGGAGCTTCAGAGTGGTGGTCGAAGGAGCGCTGTCCGCCCCCCGCCCTATCAGGGCGGGCGTGCCGCAGGGCAGCTGCCTGTCGCCGGCGTGTTACTCACGTTACACGGACGACATCCCCACCGTACCAGATGCGACGCTCGCGCTGTACGCCGACGATGCCGCGTACATTACCATCTCGCTCAACGCGAAGTACGCGGCCGTCAGGATGCAGCGCGCCCTCGACGTGCTGCCAGAATGGCTCGCCAAGTGGCAGCTGTCAGTTAACGTGGGTAAGACGCAGGCGATCATTACAGGTCAGTCGCACCTCCCACCACGGCTGAAGCTCCAAGGAGTCGACGTCGAGTGGTTGCCCCAGGCCAAGTACCTGGGTGTGACCATCGACCGCCGACTCACGATGGGGCCGCACGTTCGCCGGGTCGCCGCGCAGGGCAGGGTTGCCCGCAACCTGCTCAGGCCAGTGCTCTCGTCCCGACTCCCGGCGCGCGTCAAGTTGTGCGTGTACAAGACGTACATTCGCCCAATCTTGACGTACGCCGCCCCCGCCTGGTACGCCCTCACGAGCGAGGGGAACCGGGTGACTCTCCGCGCGCAGCAACACCTTGCGCTGCGGACCATCCTCGACGCCCCTCGCTACGTGAGGAATAGCGTCATCCAGCGGGACCTCGGGATCGAGGGCCTGGACGAGTTCGTGCAGCGCCTCGCGAGGGCCATGTTCGCGCGTGCCGACGCATCTGCTTGGCCTCATGTCAAGCACCTGGCGCGCTGGCACGCGCGCCCGCCTGACGCGAGGCGGCTGCCCCGCGACCTGGTAGCGGACGACGGCGGCTCCATCGCACCGGACTTGACGCCTGGGTGAGTCGTACCAGGCAACACGCGACTTGCCCACACAATAGTACTCCACACTCTACTCTCACCTCGGCGCGTGACTTGTTCTAAGTTAATATAGGCAAGTTGCGTTCCGACCATACAAGCATCTCTACACATGCACGTGGACTCACGCATCGAATACGGTAGCGCGGGCTCACTATTCGGTGCAGAAACACTGGGTGGCAGGACTCACACATCACGGCCCCCACACATACATGATACGGCCTCGCAGTCCAAACCGTAACCGGCTCGATCTGGAAACGGGGAGGGCGGGGGCCACTCACTTGCTGCAGGTGAGCCAACAAAGTCGGCCCCTCTGTCGCAGGTCGTTCTCGCTGGGCCTCCCTCGGGTAACCGGGGGTCTCACCTGGCGGGGATTGACCGCCGGGGTTGCCGTGAAGAGGCGACGCTGTGGCACAGCGTCGCGGCCCACCTGCAGTATACAAATACAGCTACACCTAGGCGTGCGCAGCTGCGTAGCATCCGCAGGCGCGCGCCATCAGCCATGCCCATGATGGCAACCCAATTACGGGTGCGTATTTACGCACCCCGGAGTGCCCCCGCGGCCAGGGGATGAAAGTCCCGTGACCGCTCGCCGCGCCCCCTTACGGGGGCGCAGCGACTGCTACGAATGTGTGGAGCGTGTCATTAGACTACATTCAACCCTTGAAGAGTCAACATACCTGGAAATTTTAACGTGAAGAAAACTACCTACATAATCATGGCTGGATTTGGTACTTACCTGGACATTTACGTGTTTCTACGAAAAGGGGACCTCAAGGACTACAAACGACTGCATCAAGCAATTTTGGACTGCATTTTGCTTGAAATTTCGCAAGAAGATTCTGAAAAAATATTGAATTTTGCAAGATCTCTCACTGTGAACTTAAATCGTCGATGGACCGAAGCACACAGGGTGCAAAAAACATTCATGAAAAAGCATATGAGCTGGTTAGAAACAAGAATTAAGTGGCCTGAATGTGCTACTGTGAATCTCCCCGAAATTTTTGAAGAGACCGAGAATTTGCATCATTGTTCCACAGAAGACGAAGTAGCTGTCCTACCCTCTGCATCTACTTCAAAGGCGACTAGTGACATGGGCACTTCTACAGACATCGTATCGAGGAAGCCATTTGAAGACTTGGGAAATAAGCAGAAGAAAAGGCGATCGGGTACATTACTCGACTATCCAGAAGACGAACTGACTTTTGCTTTTGTCACAAAGCTCGCATCATTGACCTTCTTATTAAGAAACCTGAAAAGGTTGAAGATGTCGAATCATTTTTGTTTATGAACGAAAAGAAGGAGACTATGCAGGAAGATCAAGTTTTAGCCCTTAGTACTTCATTGGATCTGTCAAAGTGGAAGTATCTCACTTTAAGGTCTGCATTGTCACAACAGTTGAAGCTTCCGTCTTACCACAAGTTGTTAGAAGCTAAGAAAAGGTGTTATCCAGATACCACAGATATTATAATATCAGAAGATGTGAGTGAAGGTGAAACTACAAGCACAACTCGAAGGATTCTGCAAATCGTTGGTGATGATTTAAATATCTCCAGTGGAAACTTGAAGCTGACCAGCAAATGGGGATTCGATGGTTCATCAGCACAGAGCAACTACAAGCAGAGAAGTGAAATGGCAGATTTCGACGACTCCTCTGTGTTTATGACGAGCCTCGTTCCTCTGAAGCTAGAGGCCGGAAATGTTGTTATTTGGAATAATCCAAAGCCATCTTCAACATTTTATTGCAGACCTACTAAATTTCAGTTTGCGAAGGAAACGACTGGGTTTGTTAAGAAAGAACAAGCGGCAATGGAGGAAGAAATACGAAATTTGACTATTTCAAAATGTGGAAACTTGGAAGTTACTCATGAGTTACACATGACAATGATTGATGGGAAAGTCACTACAATAATTAAAAATACTCCATCTGCAGAATAGAATAGAATAGAATAAGTTTTTATTTGCTATGAATGCAGGTATATACAAATAGGATCGTAAATAACATAATAAAGAACCGTGTACATTCTGCCTTGTTGGCATGCAAATACAATTATTTTTATACAATTTAGGTATAATGCAAAAGGTTATTAGAATGTATCATCTAGGAAATCCTGAACAGAATAATAACATTTACCAACAAGTAATTCTGTAAAACATTTTTTAAATTTCGTCACTGGCAAGGTTTTCATATGATCAGGAATTTTATTAAAGATAACCGGAGCCATACTGATTACGCTTTTTTTTAATAAGCTAGTTTTAAATGTGCCTGTGCATAGTAAGTTCTGATATTGTGATCTTAATGATGTACTTCGTTTTCTGGTTTCTGTTAATGTTGAAAATAAATTACGGTTTGTCATAACAAATATTGCTAATTCAAGGATATAGAGGCAACAGACCAAAAAAGTATTGTTTTAATGTATTTTTTTATATTAAATATTTTAACTTAAATTGCGCAATAAACGCCAAAGCTGCAAGTGCATGCAAAAGATTTGTTTGTGAAATTATCAAATAAAGTTAATTCTACAATTTACAAAAGGTTTCATTGCTAACACTTTTGAACATTTCGAGAAAAAAAGATATTTCAGTTTTGCTCCATACATTTTTTTTTTCAATATTTTTTTTCCGCCAAAGTATACAATTTCATAAAAATCGGTAGAACAAACGTTGATAAGCGTCCACATCCGTATGAATTTTCTTAGCGTGAAATATTGACCTTGGGTTCTAAGTCCACCATATTAAAAATCCGGACCACTGTGTCGCGTCACGACCGGCACTACGCTGACAAAAAAATGTGTTAAGTGCTCTTTCTTTATATTTATCAGGATTTGCGAAGGTAAGTTGATTAATTTATCAATCTCTTTGCCATATTATTATATTATAATACAATAAAACATATTTTTTACGAAGTTACATCTGGTAAAAAAAAAATCTAACCTCAAAGTTCAATAGCGGAGAAGTCCGTCTAGTTCTTGGAGGGTAAGATCGGCACATGCCGATCTTCGCCGTTTCCAGATTTCGTAAACCTTTTACGTCAAGCAAATTTTATAAAGTATTTTATAAAGTATTGTTAGTACATTTTACAATATTAAGGCCGCTATCCCACTGGCGTTTTACGAGCGTTGACGTCAACGTCGCGTCGTCCTGTGGCAAGCATTAACGTCCGCTGAACGCGACGTCAACGTCGCGTCTGCTCAACGTTAACGTCGTGTTTGTTGGTAACAAGGTACGATCACGCCGTCCTGCGTTATCCGTGTGGGTGCGGGCGGGGGCTATGGCCGGCGGCCATTTGCACAGTTACTGATGGTTAGTATTATTAGTTAATAGTAGTGGTAGCTGCGAGCGTACGCACTGATACGATTCGGAATGCAGTCACTATCAGAAAACGATTTAGATATTGAACTATATATAAATGAAATTCAAAATCGTCCTGTATTATGGGATATGTCAAAACGAGAACACAGTGATCGTGTGGCTAAAAAAGGTATGGGAGGAGATATGTATGTAGGTACTCTATTTATTCCAGACTTTGAATTGAAGTAGTAAAGCCAACAGTAGTGCTTCCTCCTCGGAATCCGGACGGTACGGCGGACGTTAATGCTTGCCGCAGGACGACGCGACGTCAACGACGCGTCTGCGCGACGTCGACGCTGCATAGACGTGACGTTGACGTCAATGCTCGTAAAACGCCAGTGGGATAGCGGCCTATGATTTAAAACTGTATTTATATAATCATCATTGTTTTTTTCAGGTAATGTTAAAAAACAAGTAATGATGGGAAGGTATCATAGAAAAACTAATCGAGGGTCTTACTCTAAGGAGAAATTAAGAGAAGCCGCACGAGAAGTTGAATGCGGCAGGATGAGTGGTTACAGTGCTTCAAAAACATTCCAAATACCTCGTATGACCATTATGGATCATGTTAATAAAAGAAGAACAAAATCTACAACACTTGGGCGAAATACAGCTTTGTCACCTGAAATTGAATTTAAGTTAGCAACGAATCTCCACGTAATGGAAAAACATGGATTTGGACTTAGCAGAAAAGAAGTGTTGCAGATGGTTGGTGATTATGTCAACCAAAACGATCTAATTACACCATTTAAAAATGGTATTCCTGGCAAAGACTGGTTCTTGGCTTTTAAAGAACGTCATGGTCTATCCATGAAAAAACCTCAAGCGGTAGAGTATGCTCGAAAACGGGCTGTTGACCCATTTATTATCTACCCATATTTTGATCTCCTCGAAAAGACGATAAGCGACTTAAATTTAAAAAACAAGCCGTCAGCCATATGGAATCTCGACGAAACGAGCTTTTCTAAGGACCCAGCCAAAACTAAAATCATTGGTGCTAGAGGTCATGCAGCAACTAGGATTATTTCTTCACCTGGAAGAGATAATACTACAGTGCTACTTGGGGCCAGTGCTTCAGGAGACAAGACACCGCCACTAATTGTCTACAAAGGTAAGAATGTATGGGATACATGGACTACTTCTGAAGCATATCCAGGGACATCTTACGCCGCAACAAAAAATGGATGGATGGAGGCAGAGGTGTTTGAAGCTTTTTTTAAGAAAACTTTTTTGCCTGCAGTCAAAGGCCAACGCCCGGTGCTTCTTATATACGATGGGCACTCCACACACGTTGGACTGAATATTATTGAAGAAGCTCGCAAAGAAAACATAACAATTTTGAAATTGCCGCCACACACCAGTCACATTTTACAACCATTGGATATTGCAGTAATGAAGTCGTTTAAAGATCGATGGGATCCCTTATTGGTTCGTTGGCAGTGGTTGAACGTCGGAAGCGTTATGCCAAAAAGTGAGTTTGCGAAACGAATTGGACAGGTATGGGCTGAGATAGATTCTCAGGTCCTACAAAATGGCTTCCGGAAAGCGGGTATATATCCTGTATGCCGCGAAGAAATTAAAGAAAATCAGTTTGATAGCTTGAAGCCAAAGCTCCAATGTCTTAACATTGGAGATAACATGAAAGGTCACGGAATATGACGGATCAGAAAACTTTGACTTTTCTAGAGAGGAACCCGAAAACTTTGTTGACGTTAGTACTTAATTTTTTCAATCACATCCAAACTCATGAGAATATTGAAACTGCAGTAGCAATTAACAATAATAATGAATCATTAGAATATCGTATACGAGACCAGAAGATTTCGTTCGAAGAACTACTTCTACAAAAGGTTAAACGTGGTGACAGCTCACCAAAACCACAACGACGAAAGGTAGCGCCAGGTGCTGAGGTAATAACTCACAGTGATGTTTTGGAAAAGAAAAGGGAAGAAACAAGAAAAATCACTACTAAAAATACAAAGACGAAGGGTAAAGACTTACAACCACCATCTTCTCCAAATATCACTGATGATGTTGTTTACTTGACAAATGTCTCAAAAAATGATTGTCAGTTGCGACCTTTTTCAGCAAAAGACTCAAGTAACTTACCTTTTTGTTTACAAAAGCAAAAACCTAATTCTTCAAAAATAAAAATACTTTCTAATGTAATAATTAAAGAAGCGAATACCGAAAAAGAAGTGAAAGTTTTTAATACTAGATACCAAAAATGTAAGAAGACTACCAAACCAGCAATAACAGAAAAAGAAAACAAATATTTCCAATCAGCGAAAAAGCATAGAGTTAATAAGGTTGTGAATAAAAGGCTTCAACAGCACATACAAATTAAACAGTCAAGTACACGGAATGATCAGGTTTTCGACTCTAAGAACATTTACGAGAATTCCAAACCAGGGCCATCGGGGCTGTGCAAAGCCAGATATAGAAGACGTTCATCTTCAACGACCAGTATTTCCGGTTCAATCAGTAGTCACAGCGATTCAGACATAATGGATGCAGTATCAGATAGCATTTTAAACAACGACGACGAAGATAGTAATATTTTTCACACTTTCCCAGAAACTTTTAATATAATTCAAGACATAGATGCGGTAAACAATTTCAACCCTGATATTATATGACATGCTAATGAAGAACATCAAAGTGCCACCTATTATACTGGGGGCGATGTCTTAAATTCCAACAGTTTATCACAAACCTTTAATATCGTCGAAGAAACTAATGCGGCAAAAGATTTCACCCCTGATATAGACTTAACTGATAAAGTACATCAATTTACCACTTATTGTTCTGGGAACGATGTCTTAGTAATCTTACACATCTCCATTTTTGTCTAACATGGTATCTACCATGTTAGACAAAAATGGACGTACTACGTGGGTCAAATTGAAGATATAAAAATTATAGACGAGGAGCTCTTTTACTCAATTAGATATTATAAAACAATAAAGAAACCAAAATTAACATTTAGAATGACAAAAAAAATCGATCGTGATGATGTTCCTGCTTCACTTATAGTGAAAAAAGTTGATTTGACACAAGACCCCATTACATTAAATTACTCTTTTATTCATCCTGATGAAGATTCTGTTTACTTTTAAATTAATATTGAGAGTCCGTAGATGCTAATCGACTCATAAACGAAAAATTTGTAAAATACTACATACTTAAGGTAAATTGTGTGTGGTTTTAAAATTACAGTTCTAATTCTTGCATGTAAAATGAGTGATAAAAATGTCTGGTTATTAGTATCATTGTCACAGGTGTTACAATTTTTTAAATATATTTGACTGTTCCTACTAAATACAATTCAAGATTCAAGATTCAAAGCATTTATTTCAATTAAACCCTTTACAGGCACTTTTGAATTGTCAAGTCGAAAGAGGTGAAGCTATCTGCACGTTCCAAAGCGTAGATCTCTATGGAGAAGAACGTGCAAGAAACTCCACGGACACTCTTTTAAATCATGTTCTGTATTACATAACCTTGGTTACATCCTTGGTCGCTTCTATATGTGAGGACAATGCAAAGAAAAAAAAATAGAAAACTATAAAAACAATTCAAAGTATAAAGATTAAAACAAGTCAGTGGCAGTTAAGAGGTGACCAGTCTCAACCGACGGCGCCCGTTCACGAACAAGACGCGTGTATTGGCACCATTTAGCTCAACCATTTTGAAGGGAACCGAATGATCCAACACACACGCCACCATCAGCGAAACATTTGAGCGAGCATGACATGCTCTCAACTGCCATTTTAGTTCAAGTCACAAGGTAAACTATAACTTATAACATGTATGTAAATGGCTCCATGGTACTCACATTTACAATATTTGAAAATAAAATGCTTCTACATTATACAAAACTATGGTTTACAAAAACCAAGCAAGTACAAGTAAAAAAAAGAGAAATTATTTATCATCAAACTAATATTATATAAAAAAAAAGAATAAATAAATGAGATAAAAAAAAAGGCGAGCATCTCTTCCAAATATAAAATCCTAACTTGTTTATCCAAGTGGTTGAGGCTGTGGAGCAGGACCGGCATTTTTTCAATCATTTTCAATTTGAACGTATGCCAAAAAACTTACCAAAATTAGGTGAATACATATTGAAATGACTGATAAATAATTATTCAAAGGTAGCAATGCAAAGAAGCCGGTTGTTTATGTGTCAATTACTTAAACCTTTGATTATATATATAATCAGACTTAAACATAATATTACATATATGTTATTGCTGCTTACACTGAAATACGACTTAAACTTTGATCTCAATGTACCTACTAATACTAAGTTAACAATTATGCATTAAGTACTACCATAACTTTTGTAAAGATTGTATTATGTTTATTTTATGTCAAGTGTTTGATACTAAGTGTTTATTTCAATAAGTATGACTTTTAAAATGAGTGTTACCTTTTGAACTTCTATTTTTATTGCGAACTTATAAGCATTAGTGGCGAAAAAATTACCATAATTTCATTATAATAAGTATGCTGTAAATGTAGAAAGAGAGAAATTTGAGTTTTGATCTCTTGAATTCATTTGTAAAGTTTCTTCTTGAAGAGTTCCTTTAAATAAAAGCTGATTTAGTACAAAATAGTTTTTTTAGTAGGTATTGAAATTGTTTTTAACCCCTGACAGGCTATCTATACCGGACTTACCCGACAAACGTTTCTTTTTGCAATTTATTCTGTTTGGAGCCTTATATATGAATAATGACAGCACACATTGAAATGCTGTTGAAACACATACGCGTGCACTCTGTCTTTATTCGAGTAAACCTACTATTTATAGGTTGTTTTCCCATTAGACGGGCTTATCCAACATGGTAGTTAAGTCCGTCTAATTAGTCATTTTTCAAAAAAAATAATTTGATTAATAAACCGATAACTTTAAAGGCATTATGACAGTTTATTTTAACGGCCAACTAAATATTTGAACACCTAAATTAATAAAACTTACCAAAAATATTACAGAAATGGCAGAAAATGCCCAATGAATTAAAATTTTAATGAAGTATTTCTAGTAAGTCTTCGCCGAGTTGACCTTACAGGGTTATTGTAAAACACCAACAACCTCTTAAGAGCTCATTGTCCTCATCATTATGAGCAACTTTTACTATGGGAACAAACCTGAAATCGCGAAAAAAAATCAGCTGTTCCTTTCATTTATGTTCGTTTATGTCATCAAAATGTAGGGGACAGCTGTTTTTTTTTTTCGTATTTATACTACTTACGTTTCAAGTTGGAAAACTTGAGAGTATCAGAGTAGTGATACTGATGCATTCCACCAATCTAGAAGACAAATCTTTTACGATTCAAGCAGTGCGGTTATGGAATGCTTTGCCCGTGTCGGTAAAGCGTGCTCAATCTTTGTTCATTCTTTAATCTTGTCTTTGTTTAAGTTCTATACCTTTTTGTTTCATAATTATTAATGTATGTATATATTTATCTATTATTTATTATAGTATTGATTGATTGTATAAATAAATGGTACACCTAAGACAACCTACAGTACTGTATTTCCTTTTTTCTCTAAAATACATCCAAATGTTCTCTTGAAAAGATCGCTTGTGCTGTAATGTTTTCATCTAAGTTTATTTTCTGTAACATGGTGTACCAAATAGTAAAAAGTATTCTAGTCGATTCTACAGATTCTAACACTACCTGATAAGACATTTGATGATTTTGATTCACAGTTTTATTACAGATCACAAAAAAGTGGTATACGGAACCGGCGTGATCAACTGGACTTTTGCGCCCGGGGTAGGTTATCCTATTCTTCATAGTGGACTGTAGGGTGACAACCCTCCTCGGTGTAGGTAGATGATCCTTATTGCGCTGACGCTCCGGCTATGAGCTACGAACACATGAGGTCGCAACCTTTGTTCTTCCTACTTGCTGTACTTGGCTTACCAAATAAAAACACTATTTAACTTGTTCACTATGCACTTAACGATTTGAAGGGTGAAATTCGCGACTATATGATTCTACATTTAGTTATAAATTCAAAATATTTTGCTAATGACTACAAAGGCAAAGTCCCTGTGTTTCTATTGTACGGCGTAACTATACCGTATCGATACCCATAAAATCGCCGCGTGCAACGAACTTTATTAACAATAATTTTCACTATGTCTATCCTAGACTTTACACTATATCTAGGCTTAGGTCTATGTGAGTAGGGTTTGTCGTACCTCTATGGATAGCCCTCAGTATTCTCCATGCAGCGGAGATAAATTCACCCCTTCATCCCCCTCCGTTTAGGGGTGGGATGCCGAAAACTATACAAAACAATTATAGGCACGAAGCTATTACCTATTTGGGGAGAATTTACCGTAAAACTATGCTAGGAGGGCTATACAGCTATATGTATATCTATAGATGCGACAACCCTCTACTAAAATATATAAGTTTCAGCCCTGTCACTTGAAGGGTTGCAACTTTATAAGCCTATATATCCCGGAGGGATAAAAATAAACAGTTTTATTTAAACCTTAATTGCGGCTTTATGCCTCTAGATACTATAGACATCTATATATCCCCTGATAGGGTTTTCTAAGGCAGTTCTGATTCAGGCATTTAGAAGTCTAGAATCTAGACTTTCTATTTCGGGAAGGAAAGAGGGTAGTTGTAAAAATGTATCATTTTCTGTATACCTTCATTAGGGCTAATACCGAAATACCGTTGACCCACGTACCAGCACCCAACCTGCTCTGTGATTGGTCAGTGTCGCTTAGCTATGCGACTACCTCTGACCTAAGTATTGTAGGTCTCAAATTACCAAGCCCTTTCTATTACCTATGTGTGTCTGTCCATGTATGTAAAATGCCTTGTTACCTTAGTTACCTTGTGTCTATTTGTCTATGTGTAAGGGATGGGACACTCTACCTAGCTATATTTCATATATTTATTTATGAAAATAAAGGCTCCAAGGGCTTATAATGCCTCTTAAGAGCAAACGCCTGTAACGAATGCGTTTATTTTACAATAATAAACTAAGTACTAACTATAACTACCTATAACTATGTAGTTGAGACGCATCGTGCGAACAAGTGGGTATCGTGATGTGAAATGGTGCTGAGAATTTTGTTGCAGTATTGACAACCTCAGTCAAAGCTGACTCAATTTAAAGCATTAGGATGTATTTAATTCGCATTCTAATGCAAAACGAATTTTATAAGTAAAACAAAAACTTTACTGAAAAGCCCGGGATTCAGAAGAAGAAGTCACAAAAAAGTTCATAACATTATTCCAAATGACAGCGATGACATCTTTTGTAAATTTGTTGTGTGTGACAGATGTGAAGAACTGGTAGAGGACCAAATATATACAAATAAATAGCTAGGTAAAATAAATATGTAAATTATAATAGTGAAATGTTTAAAGATTAACAAAAAATATAACTATCAGTCATAATAAATTATTTGAATGTATAATTAATTATTATTTGGAGTGAATATTTTGTACCACAAGGTTACCTTTTCCGTACATGGAATTCACATGAATCGAAGTCACTATGGAGAATGTCCGACGATCATGGAAACTGCGTATGTATTGTTGTACCGCAATTTATGAAGAAAATAATTAATATAACTGTGTTATTCAATGTTGTCTTCTACTATTTACAGAAGAATTCGTTGCTCACAAGTCAAATGTCAACTGCCTGGCTATGGGCCACAAGTCCAACCAGGTGCTGGCAACTGGGGGCGACGATAAAAAAGTTAATTTGTGGGCCATTGGAAGACAGAGCTGTCTAATGGTTGGTACCTATTCAATACAAATATGAAAATTTTAATTTGCCATTAGTTGTCACTTAAAAAGGTCTTATTTTTATTATTATTTACAGAGTTTAAGTGGGCATACAACTCCTGTAGAGTGTGTTTGCTTTGGCCATTCTGAAGATTTAGTTTGTGCGGGATCACAAACTGGTGCCTTAAAAATATGGGACTTGGAAGCAGCTAAATTGTTGAGAACATTCACAGGCCACAAAGGGGCTATCAAATGTATGGACTTCCATCCATATGGTGATTATTTAACAACAGGCTCATGTGACAGTAATGTTAAATTATGGGATACCAGAAAAAGAGGTTGCATTGTTACTTACTCCAGCCACCGCCTAGCTGTCAACAGCCTTCAGTTTAGCCCGGACGGACAATGGATTGCATCTGCCTGTGAAGATGGTATGTTGAAAAGAAGTTTTAGTATGTTTGTGATAATTCTTCTGTAAATATTTTCATTTAGTACTAATCAAGGTAATCCAATATCAGGTTTAGTAAAAGTGTGGGATGTTCGAGTTGGCAAAGTACTCCAAGAGTTTATGGAGCATACTTCAGCAGTGACATGTGTAAAGTTTCACCCTCATGAGTTCCTGCTGGCCAGCTGTGGAGCTGACCGAACTGTTAACTTCTGGGATATGGAAAAGTTCCAGTTGGTTTCCAAATTTGATAAAGATAACACATCTATTAGGTATGTCAAAACTATTTGATTCTTGCATTTATCTTTGCTTATTTTTAAAGTTCATGTTAATAGTTTATTTAAATTAACAGCATCTTTCTATTTCATTCATTTAAAAACAGCAACATTTTTTTATGTTTTTAATTTTAGTTC
Source organism: Hecatera dysodea (assembly GCA_905332915.2). Taxonomy (NCBI): domain Eukaryota; kingdom Metazoa; phylum Arthropoda; class Insecta; order Lepidoptera; family Noctuidae; genus Hecatera; species Hecatera dysodea. The sequence goes on from HG995292.1 coordinate 11,479,177, forward strand.
AAATGAAAAAAACATACACTTCTAATACTAATTATTTTTAAATGTGATTTTAATGATAACTAATAATATGACAGTTAATTAGCAGCCAGTGTTGTAATGAAATCTGTAATAGTAAACTTCCATTGTTTAGACACATGGTGTTTAGTGATGATGGAGCAACATTGCTTGGTTGTGCTAATGATGGCTTGCATGTTGTTGGATGGGAACCAGCCAGAGTGTTTGACACGGTCCATGGACATTGGGGTCAAATTCATGATATCACTGTTGCACAAACACAATTAGTAAGTCCTTTTTCCAACTTAATTTTTTTTTCTGATAATACAGCATATTTAAGCATAAGTTTCCATTTACAGATAGCTGGATCATTCCATTCCACTTATGTGGTTTTATCAGTTGTTGATCTCAGTAAGGTTCATCCATTTGGTGGACCACCTCCAGTGTCGTCACCAGTTGTGAGGGATCTTTCACCTTTTCAAAAGGGGCACTCAGTACGCAAAAGCTTTTCAAAAGAAAAACCCCCAAAACAAGGTCGGAGGTTGTTTTATTAAATTTTATAATCCATAATCAATTTGTAAAACTAATTAATTGTAAATCTTCATCACAGTTATGCATAGACCAACTCCCCTTGATGAAAAGACTGCTGAAGAATCTACATCAGGAACAGAAGCAGATGAGGATTCAGGTGCCGTTATACCCAATATTAATGACTACACTGAGATATTCCGACCTTCTAGAGCATGTGAGTAGATTACACAAACCCAGCCCGACCACAAAAATATGCTCGATCAACACCACTGTTACAAAAACCGCCAATATTTATTTGTATTATTTTTTTAGTAACACGCACACCTCCGCCCGCTACCAGTTTGTCTTCAGAAGATTATTCAATAACAGGTGAAAATTATACTTGCTTAAAATATCATACGCACTAAAATAGCATGTGTTTGGCATGTCTTGATCGATATCGATCACATAACCCATAATTCGGAATGACTTAATGTTATAGCTTGTTATATATCTCAACTGACCAAATTGGAGTTTCAAATCAATTTGCACGATCGAAACGTACATTGGGTGGTTCTAAGCACGAAATAGCTTGTTATATATCTCAACTGACCAAATTGGAGTTTCAAATCAATTTGCACGATCGAAACGTACATTGGGTGGTTCTAAGCACGAATTGCTCTAAAAGCACATTAAATGATGAGATTTATTAATAATGTACTATCGCGGTCATTTACGCCTGACCACTTTCGCACAAAAATTGCTTAAACCCTGCGGATGCGCCGAGCCACGCCCCCTTAAAGTTTTGGCCTATTAGGACAGCAATAACGCAATTAGTCGCTATCTGCACTGCGCAGTGCAGTGACGTATCAAGTGTGTAGCTATTGCTTTTGAGAATTTTACGGACGAAGTATTTTTATTTTACTAACCTGTGCTGGAACATTTTGTGCATAATGTCTTTTTGTAATCTCATACGACAGGAAAGAAATCAAATTATAATTTTTCATGGACAAGGTTTTAACATTAGTCTAATCATTGAAAAGCTGCATATATGAGCGTAAGTAGTAAATTAAAGTTAATTGGTCAATGATTTTAATCATTGTTATGGTTTTGGTTCTTTGCCAAATTTATAAAAAATACCTAAAGAGTATGGCAGGATAAACATGGGTGGAAAAATATATTTTTTTAACACTGTTCTACGCTACCAAAAATTTTGAGATGAATAGGTATATGTTATAGAGCATAGTAAGGGTAATTTACAAAAAAATATATAACGATTTTTGTAAAATCGTTATATATTTTTTTCACTCTGAAACTCAAATCACTGAGAAGACTTAAAAATATCTTGCATAACTTCTTTATTTAGCGTATCTGACGTTTTAAAAAGATTTAAAAAATTATGTTGTACGAGATTTTTTTTTCAAAATTCTATTAATTATTTTATTTGAAAAACTAATTCACACAGAGTTTTGATAACTAACGAGATTTTTTCTCTTAAGAAGGTGATTTCATGGTAAAAAAATCAACGTAACTTTTCCGGAGGCATCTGACCCATGTTTATCCTACCATACTTTTTATAAATAAAATTTTATTGTAATCCTTGATCCTTTATCCTTGTCAATGCTGTATATTTCTTCAGGAATATCTCGTTCATCATTTCGAAGGGGTCGTTACTTTGTAAATTTACATATTTATTATGCTTATTATGAAGAATTTCATCTGTGACGTCATCATTCGCGTTATCCGGTAGTAAAATGGTTATATTACTTGGAAATTCGTCAAAGATTTCATTGAGAGTAAGTGGTTTGTTTCGCCGCCTAGAAATATAAAACACATCCCCTAATTACTACCGATCGCTATAACGATCATTAAATGTATTACCATTTTTTATTTCAATAAATAACATGAAAATCAAATATTATTTCATAGTTTTGTTCGGCAGATCGTAAATTTATAAAAAACATGCATAAAATTAATTTGAATCATAAGCAAGTTCGTAAAATCTTACCTTTTTGCAGACATTGAGAAAGATTATTCCACTAATACAAATTAAAACGCAAAAACACTTCGATATTACGATTAAAAGATAATATTATTTGCGTCGAAACACTGTCAAACTATCACTGCAACGATTAGTCAACAACAAGCAGAGGTGTTCCGCCCATTCATATTTTTAATTTGAGGGTAGTTGTGACACATTTTTTTGATCTTTATAACGATCGGTAGCTGTAACTGGGTTAAGCCAATTTCAGTTAAGATTTTTTTCTAATAATACCAGTTTGCTAAATAACAATACAACACGTGCGGTGTGCGTCGCCCAAGCCAGTCTTGTCTTTCATTCGTCTATTCAAGATCAAGAGGGCGGGGCTAGTAAGCGCTTCTATTTTTAAGTGCGAGCAAAAATGAGCTTAATGGTGGTCAGGCGGAAGTGTCCGCGATAGTACATACATAATTATATGAAGACCATCGATTTATTTCGATACTGTGGTACTCATGGTGGCATATACTCACACAATTATACACAATTTTTCTTAAATCTCACTACGCTATTTTATTATTAACTCTTAAATTCATCATTGCTTAGCCTTTTAACGAATATTGTGCTGACCAACCTAACCAGATACAGTTGAATACTAGTATTTTACATGGTGTTACAGTCTTATCTAGTATTCTGACTTCCACCGCCAAGTCACTGGGCACCACTACACTTTGCCAAAGAACTACGAGTGCCAAAATATAAAGCTAATATAATTTTCGACTCGGGCAATTGTCGTGCAACCTTGAAGATTAATCTGCGGCTGTTTCTGTTTAGCCTCGACCCATCAGCACTTAGGTAGTGGATTTTTTGTAAAGAAAAACGTCGGTAGCGTCTATATCTTTCTTCAATGTGCTTCATAGTACAAGAGCCAACAGAGAAGTCGGAACCAGTGGTGAACACGTGCCTGCGCGACCTCATGCTCGACGAGCCGGTGCCGCTAGCGCGACCGCTGCCGCAGCCCTCGCCACCGCAGCGACAGCGGTCAGAACACTACTCGCGCATCCCGACCTCTACCAAGGAACATTACGTTGTTGTGGAGAAAAAAACTGATGGTTTGCCAAGTAGGATAACTCATTACTTACTACAAATCTTGCTTGTAGCTTTTTAAAACATGATAACACCAATCACACCAATCTGGATAGCGAAAACTCCACTCTCGCTAAATCATCGCACCAATATAGTTTTAGACCAGTCGCTCGTCTGCCCCCGATCTTCTGATTATCTGTCGCTATTTAGGCAATGGCTCCCAGGAAGCAATATTGAGATCTCTCCATTCCGCACCCTAATTACTGTAATCCCCAATATCATGCCTTTATTTCAAACCGAGTCCAAGGTTCAGTCAAGGGGAGGGAGTCTTCTAGCCGTACTCTATACTTACCTCGATTAGAGCAGTAAGTACTAATAGCTTAGGGCAATACCTATATTAATGACTAGCTGACACGCACAACTTCGTCTGCATCACATAAGAGAGAAAGAAGGTCCCATTGGACTTAGAATGATTATATATAACCTTCTTCAATAAATGGCTATCTAACACTGGACACATTTTTCAAATCCGACCAGCAGTTCCTGAGATTAGCGCGTTCGAGTAAACAAACAAACTCTTCAGCTTTATATATTAGTTTATGATATTATCTGTCCGTTCTTTTTGACTGTTTACATAAAACATGGTATTGAGGTTTAATTAACGAAATGATAAAATATGCTATTTGCTTAATCAGGGGTGGCGGACAACACAAAAGAAAATAACACATTCACTTCAGCGCAAACACTAAGAGATTACGCCGCCAGTCCGCTCACAGCAAATTCGCTTAATCGACATAACTCATACAAAGAGACCAAGTCTACCACAGATTTGAGTAAGTTTTATGGAATATTTATTTGTTATTTTTAAGATTTTTACTAGTTAAATATAAAACACTATGTTCTATTTTAGCTACATCCAATCTCCGGCCAAGTAATAGTGATATTTCCTTGGGCCCGCCAACATTAGGACCTAGATCATTGTCCTTCACCAGAGCTCCTACTGATGCTTCGAGGTATGAAATTGAACTATAGAACTTTTTAGCTAGTTTTAATATTAAAAAAAATAACTTTTAATGTATGTGGTTCCAGGAGAAGAGTGGAGTCTGGTGGACGAGAACCTGTTACAGTGTCCCGCAGTGTGGAGACACCGGAAGTAGAACCGGAGCCCGAGTTCGTACCACATACAACCGACAGACCCGTTGGCCTTGATCTTGATGAATTTTTGCCCGTAAGTCAAAGTCAAAGTCAAAACGTTTATTGCGAACTAAGTTTACAATGTTGATGTTATGTTGTGTTAGTACTTATGCTTGTGTTGTCTTAAGTGGCATAGATCAACATTTATCACCATCAGCCCAAATCTAAATTCGCATTTTGGAGCATTTGTCTGACTCATTATATATTTAACAAGCCTTTGACAAGGTCGATCATAAATTACTTTTTGGCAAAATAGTATTTAACAGCATTGGTGGGGATTACTGGGGATCCTTCTGTTACAAATAGGACGCAAAAAGTGGTGGTTAATGGCTTCCCTTCCTAATCCATAACTGTTTCATCAGGGGTGCCTCAAGGTTTGGTGCTGGGCCTTTTATTATTTATTATATGTATCACTAATATTGACATGACAGTGTCTCTTAATTGTAAAAAGTTCCCGTTCCCGTGGGAATATGGGGATAAAATATAGCCTATATTCACCGGAGATAGTGTAGCTTCCCAACAGTGAAATAATTTTTCAAATCAGTCAAGTAGTTTCGGAGCCTATTCAATGCAAACAAACAGACAAACAAAACAAACGAATCAAATCTTTCCTCTTCTCTATTCTATTCTATTCTCTCTCTGTCAACTACTTTAACAAGATCTCATTCATCTTGCAGATTATTGCACTAAAAACAAACTCCAACTCAGTTTTTTTTTTGTTTTAAACATTGCCCCACACTAGGAATTTCTCCTGTGTCGTGGGTGCGTTTACAAACATACAAATCTCACATACACAAACAACCAGACCCGGAACAACTACCTGTAAGCCGTACAAATATTTGTTCCGTGCGGGAATCGAACCCACGACACGGAGCGCAGCAGCCAAGCGCTCAACCACTGCGCCAACCGTGCCGTCTAAATGTGTTCGTATTATTGTAGATTGCACTAAAATAATAGTATATTTCAATATCCCCATGCAATACACACTTTATTATAACATTATAATACTTTATTATAATATTGCTCGGCGATAAAATGCACTTAGGCGCACATGTTAATAACACTTATCGCATGTGACCAGCCAAAACATTTTAAGCACCTTAGTACATATTTAAATCTGTATCGATAATTTGTTAGGTCTCAACTAGAATATGCAAAACATGTGTACACGACGAGAAAGTTTTATTATTGAGAATTCGTCAAATAGTCAATGAAATGAAAATGTCATTGTGACTAAATCCCATCCGTGTTTCTCCTAATGTTCTTTGCATTCCTTGGCCACGGCGAGTCTTCTAAACAAATCCGCAACTCTGGATAGAAAGCATACTTACAACGTAATTTTTTGTTGCGAGTTAGTTAAAATAATTATTCTTTGAACTCAAGACATATTCTTCCTATCTACATTGTTGTATGATTTATGCAATAACTCGTATAATTGTTTAGATACTTAACAAGCTGTGTTTTTAACAGACCTAAAAAAGGCGGAGGTTCTCAATTCGGATGTTTGTATGTTTTTTTTTTAATGTTTGATCGCGCATAACTCCGTCGCTTGTCAACCGATTTGAAAAAATCTTTTTTTGTTGGGAGGGTATACTTCCCAAATGGTCCCATGAAATTTTATCGAAATCGATCAAGCGGTTTTCGAAAAATCAACAAAATTCTAAAAAAATTATCTACATTGTATTGTCTACATTGACGACCTCTTAGTTTACTCTGCAAAGGAGAAGTACGTTTTTTTTACACCAATATGATTGGTTCGTTTAGGTGGGGGGAGGGGAGGGGGTGTAGGTACCACTAAAAGTGAAAAATAAATAACTTTTTACATAAAATACAACCGACTTTTACACAAAAAATAAAAAAAGTGCAAAATAACTTTAATTTCGGAAGTCGGTGTTCAAAAAACGAAAAAGCAACCACAAACACCGAGTTCCGAAATTAAAGTTATTTTGCACTTTTTTGATTTTTTGTGTAAAAGTCGGTTGTATTTTTTTGTAAAAAGTTTTTTTTTTGACATCTATTTTCTCAAGCAGCGCCAACGAAGTAGATGATTATTTACTGGTTTTGCAGGCATAGTGTAGAATTGGTTTATAGAGAATTAATGCTTAACTAAAACGGTGTGAATTAGCTGCAGATGCGAGAGGTCTGTGTGATATGACGCGAAAGTTCAGTCACTCGCTCGCTGACGGGCGTCATCAGTCCCTCGTCGTTTAGGCCCGTCCCAATTAAATTGTAAGTCTATAATACGTTGTGTGGTTCCAGCGCGGATTGGCCGGCGGCGGCGCGCGGCGTGGCGCTCGCGGCGGCGTGGAGCCCAGTGAGCAGGAGGTGCTGGGCGTCATGATGCGCGGACACGACTCCATGATGGCCGTGCTCACGGCCAGGCAGCGCGCCTTACAGGTACCTCTATGAATGCCGAAATCTATATAAGACACTAGCAGGCGAGAGAAGCATTCCACACCACATGGACTTGACCTCTCTCGAAACACTCGTTTTGCCTAAGCTTATCGAGTGTGAGTGGTCGACTTGCCGGTTCATTAGTTGACCGTGTCTCGTCAGCATGCGTAGTATGTTTCGTAAATAAAGAAATAAATCATTAGTATTAAATCGGGCTGGTTTCCGCAACTCCACGACCAAGCACGTATTTTGACAAATGGGTCATTCAATCCACCCCAGGTCCCCAAGGAAGGCCAGCAACGCCTTCGTGTTACTAACTATCTCACTGAGGGTACCTGGGTTTCCGAAGTACTTAGCCCTGTAATCGGCGACTACGGGGCAGCTTAGAAGCAGATGTGCTGCTGTCTCTACCTCCTCCATGCAGGCTCTGCAAAGCGGGCTGTCAGTCACTCCTGTGACATAGAGGTGTTTTTTAAAACACCCGTGGCCAGTTGTGTGGCTGTGACTGTACGTAACTGTTGTTTAGACAGTCTTAGGTCTTGTTTCGTGAAACAGCCATCAATAAAGGGAAGTGCCTCTTTGGCCTGTCTACACTCAACATGGTTAGCCCATAGATTGTGATGTTTGTCTCTGGTGCGATTCCTTACCAGAGTGCGTAAGTAACCGAAAGGGAGTGGCGCGATGGGTCCAGATCGTTCCAGTCACCTTCCCAAGCACGAGGAGGAGGATTGCGAGATCATCTGCATAACCTTTTGTGTAGTAACGATGTGCGTTGAGTTTGGTAATGAGGTAATTTATCACCAGGTTCCACAGAAGAGGGGAGAGCACTCCTCCCTGTGGGCAGCCTCTAGCTATCAAGGCCATCTGCTGCTCCTCCTCAAGATGAACCAATCGTTTGCTTAACATATTAGTAATCCAGTCGTTATGTACCTGTTCTACATCGTGCTTGAAGAGAGCGGCACTTATACTGGAGAATTTTGTTTTGTCCAATGCTCCTTCGGTGTCTATGAAAGTGCCCAGACAGGAACCTTTCTGGCGTATCGCTCCTACTATCTGGCTAACCACCAGATGAAGAGCAGACTGTGTCGACTTACCCGAACTATATGCATGTTGGTTACCGTGTAATGGTGATGTTTTCAAAACGCCATCTCGTAGTTCCCTGTCGCAAAGTCTTTCTATGGTCTTTAAAAGGAAGGAGGTCAGATTTATAGGTCGATAGGATTGGGCGTTTGTGTAGTCACTGTTACCTGGCTTCGCACCGCTTTTAGCGATAAGGCCGCCCATTGTGTCACCCATGTAATGTTTTCTTCATCTATGTTTTCTGTAACTTATATGGTGTACATAATTAAGAGTATTCTATTCTATAACTTTCACTTCCACTCCACCCTTTAGCCAGGCACGTTCTCATCAAGGGCATCATTCTTGTTGCGACGGTGTTACCCGCCCACTGCAGCAGGGCAGGAAATACACCATCGGGACCTGGTGCCTTGAAAGGTTGCAAGCTTCTGATTGCCCACTGGAGTTTTTCCAGCGTAATCATCTTCTTTGCATAAATAACCATTCATCCTCCGTTGGTGTTTGAACAACTTCAAGCCCTCCTGTCACTTGCGCGAATACGCTTCAAAAAAAGGGAAGTGAATTTCAACTAGGACGCGTCTCGTTTTTTCAGGTGACGTGGTCAGCTTGTTGTCGGGTTTCCGATGCGTGGCGGGCCCAGGCGAGTTCTGTTGCGCCAGTATTTCCTTACCCTGTTTGCTTGTTGGCACGATTCAATGTTACCACAGAATTTCTCTGAATCTGATGCATTTCTTGTAGCTCGATTAGGTTTCCCAGTCCTCATGCCTACATGTATTCATGGCTCTGTTAAGAGCTTTTCTTACATTACCGCGCTTGCGTTGAAGTTCCGCGCCCCACCTCGGTTGTTTCCTCGGTGTATCGCGCAGAATCGTTTCCAGGCAAGCGGTTTGGTATCTGTTTACCAATGATTCGGTGAGCTGCATTACTTGCGCATCGATCTGTGCAGTGTCCTCAACTTCAAGACTCATCGAATCGCACAGTGGCGGAAGTCTTGCATTAATACTGCGTCTATATACCGCAACGTCAGTATTAAAGAACTAAATCATACCGATACAACCGGTATGATTTAGTTCTAATTAATCACCCATGACCTGCTTTCAAAGTAATTGATTGAATGCAGGCCGCGCATCGCATACTACTACTATTTGGTTTATTAACGACTCCCCGACTGACTTCAAACATTGTTTTTTTTTTTATGTTTCCAGATCTTTCATTCCGTCCGAGTTAATAAAAGTCTGAGATCTGCATTAGAATCTGTAATCGCACTTGAGGATACTTCAGTCATCCTTGACATTCTTAATGTTATGGCACATAGACCGTAAGTGTTATTACTGATAAGTTAAACAATTTATCAAAACCTCAAGCCTAAAATTGCTATAATTTATTTTGTTTCAGATCTTTGTGGAATTTAGATATATGCCTATTAATGTTACCCAAGATATATGAACTATTGCAGAGCAAATATGAATCGTATGTATAGAGTTATACCTAAGAGATGAACAGTGATATTGTTTCCTACATTCTATTAATATTTCTTAATTTATTACAGATACATGCAGTGTGGTTGCAATGCATTAAGGCTCATAGTACGTAACTTCTCATCAGTAGTGAGAGCTAATGTAAGTGCGCCTGTGCGAACATTGGGAGTAGACATTCCTCGTGAAGAGCGGTATTCTAAATGCATGCAGATACATCGACTACTGCTCGACGTACGGGCTTTTTTACTCAAGCGACAGACGCTCCAGGGCCGCCTCGGAGCTGCCTTCAGAGATCTTCATACCCTGATGCAACAAGGACTTGACTGACAAATTACTATTTTTAGGAACACATGATGAAATATGTCAGAAGTAATGTAAAACTGACAAACTAACTTCCCGATCTTAATAATATTTAATAGATTTAATTTTCATGAATTTTTTCACTGTTGACATAGCGGATTTACAACTTACTGTTTGAAATACATACATATAGCTTCTTATATATTTATTAACATTAAAGGATAAAAAAATAGGAAGTCTTTTATTTATTAGATAATCAGTAATGTCCCACATTTTTGTTACAGTGTTGCCCACAACTCTGCATATGTTCACATTTTCTTGGTTTTTATTTTTGTATTGAACCCTTACTCTTTTTTATCAGCTATTTATCTGCCAGTGATAGTCCAGTCCCAAATAGAGATGGGCAAATGCCCGGGCATTTTTGGCAAATTGGGTAAATTCCTAATAAGTGCCCATAAATTTCTGTCCCTGGGCATTTATCTGGGCATATATTTTTTGTTTCAAAATTAATTTAAGAAAATGATGTTCGCTTAGAAAGCTGATCTAACTTGTTGAGTTTACCTAGAGTTAATTCTTTTAAGGTGTATTTTTATGAATTTGTACATTTTATTTAAATCTATGTTTTGCAAAACCATGTTTACGAACATAAATGTTACGAATTACCCGGCGGCGGCGTGAAAATACTTGCATCGTGAGAACAGTGTAGGGCGAGGGATGCGTATACTGTTAAGATTACTTGGTACATTATAATTTTATGAATTAAGTTACATTTTATTTAATTATTAAAATACATAATTATTTAAATATAAAATATGTCATAAGAATTATATAAATGTTTCAAAGTACGCTGCGCCGGTATAAAAGACTTGTACCAAGTGACGGTTGCGGGGTAAGGGATGCGGGGTGAGGGATGTGCATACGCACTCGCCGCGCCGCCATTTTGTTGATAGTCATCGTGTGTCAGTTGCAGATACCGTCCGCATATTTTATTTCATTCGAGACTTCCGTTTACCCAATTTATGCAAATATTAGTTTTAAAACCTGTGCTATTTTACCGCTGCTTGGGTAAGTGTTTCTTTCATAGACCCACCACAAATAATTTCAAATAAATATAGGTAATAATACATTTTTAATAACTTCTGCATATTTTTGATACACCTACAATTAAGATAAACAATTCCTAAGAAACGTTCTTGTAAAAAAAAACCAAAGAAATATTGTTAAATAAGCAACATATAAACATATACATAATTAAGTGTGCTTATTTTAAGAAAAATCCGTGAAGTGCTCTTTTTGCGAAAATAATTATAAAAATTATGTTGTTAATTCTTGTATCTCTATTTTCACATGAAAAATTATATACCTGGTAAAGGTTTAGTATCGTTTGGCAGGATTTGGGGGGGAAGAGGGGGAGGGGAGGGGAGAGGGGGGTAACCCTTCCCCCATGGCACCACTCCCGTAAAAAGGTAACGCACCGTTTCCGAGAAAATCTAATTTTAGTAACCTAACCTCAAAACACTTAAAGTGGCTTAAGATGCGTGTCGGAGACCCGCTTCGCGGGGCTCAAGGGTTTAGAAAAAAATAACCACGAAGGAGTGGCGGAGTCTGCTCGCTCGCTTCGCTCGTTCACTAGACTCCGCCACTCCTTCTAACCTAACCTGTCCGAGTCGGGATGCCCCATGTCCCGACCTCGCTTCGGTCGCTCTTGCATCCTACATTCTCCTTGTAACACTAGTAAACTGTCTTTTGCACATACTGTATACAATTTGGTATAAACACATCACATTAATTAAAGTTATTTATTTTATCCAAAATTTATCACTTTGATTAATTCCTCAAAAGGATCACTTTTATTTCTTTCTACCAAGTTTGAAAAAAGTCACAATAATACTTCAAAACAAACAGAACATTCACGCAACTTGGGAAGAAACAGAACATAAACGGAATGTTGACATAGACACATGATTGAAATGTCTTTTTTTACGTTCCGTTTTGCCGATTTTGCACGATATTTACACCACAGACACTATATTGTGTCAGATTTGGTTGTCAAACACCCATTTTAACGTTCCGTTTTCCACTTATTCAATTTGAGGTTAGTAACTTATTTTGTTAATTTCTCGATAAATATGCGTTACCTTTTAATAAGAGTGGTAGCGTTATAATCAGGGACTCCAGCTCTTCCAGATTCAATCGATTTTACATCCCAACTCCTGCCAAACGATACTAGACCCGACCCGAGTACTATTTTACATGAAGAACTATATTAAATTACGTTTTACGACCCCATATTTTTATGCCCTACGATTGGGCATATATCGGGCAATAATAAATTTATGCCCAAAATGCCGGAAATTTACCAAATTTTCCTGCCGGGCAGAAACACATTGCCCATCTCTAGACTCCCAAATCGGTCCGAAAATTTTAAAAGCTTTTATTTAACTTGCAATGTATGTATGTTTGAGTGGAATCTTGCTACTCAATTTTGAAGCAGATATCTTCAACCGATTGAGCTGTTATTTTGTATACACGTTTAGTTTGGATGATAATACACGAGAGGAAAATGTTGAGAGTAACTCGAAAAATAATGTGACGTCATTCTAAATCCAATTCAAATCATTTATTTCAATTAAACCCTTTACAGGCATTTTTGAATTGTCAAGACGAAAGAGATGAAGCTATCTGGCGATGGCGATGCAATATGGCGAAACATCCAAGATGGCGGCATAGTTATTTTTTATGCACTTCTACAATATGAGTATCAAATGAAAGGGCTTGTTGAGAGTAACTAGAAAAATAATGTGACGTCATTCTAAATCCAATATGGCGGAATAGTTATTTTCTATGTAGGTACATCTGCAATACGGGTATCAAATGAAAGGGCTTACCGAGAATAATTAGAAAAATATTCTGAAATCGCTCTTAATCCAATATGGCGGACTTTTGAAGTTTTCCTTTAATATGGGTAATAAATGAAAGGGTCGCTGAGAATAAAAATGCAGGTAAAAATTAAAAAATCTATTAAAATTGTATTCTTTTTCATAAGAACATACCTACAATGTGACACACAATGTGTATAACACAGGACCTGAAAAGGAGATAGTACCTTAATAAAGACATGAATGGAAAAGATTGGATTGGATTGCTGTCTAGCAAACAGATCTACAGAGATTAACGAAAATTCAAATATAAGACTAGATTAAGATTTAAAAAGTTTTTCATGTATTGCTCTTTTGCGCATAACTGTTATAAAGATCTGAATAAAAGCCTATATTTCCTTTATTCGTAGTACCTACATACATATATTTCTATAAAAATAAAACATTTAAAAATATAAAAAATAGTAGCCCACCGGTATCGGGAACAGGGTCCAAGCTACCGGCGGTCAGGGCTCAGGGCTCCAGAGAGAGGAACCTTCTAATAATGCGAGCCATGTCCAGAAGTACCTACCGCTTTCTGGATCAAGCCCTTGATCCAGCTGCCTAACGAGAGGCTCCTAAGATTTTGGTCGAGGCTCTTGGCTTTTAAGCCATTGGCAGACACCACTATCGGTACAATGATTGCTGAATCCAAATCCCACATGTCGACAACCTCGTGAGCCAAGTCAAGATATTTAATTTGCTTATCTTTCTCGGTTTTCACGAGGTTCTCGTCATGCGGAACGGTTATGTCTACAATCATTGCACGGCTCTCAACTCGGTCCTCCGCCACTTATATCAGGCTTATTGGCAACAATAGTCCTGTCAGCGATGATGAACCGGTCCCAGCACAATGTGATACAGCCAATAGGTACCAAGAACTGGGTCGGGCACATACCTGTAGTACGGCAACTCCGATTCCACAAGTGAATATTATAGAGCAAGTTGCTGCTGGGATAATCCTGGCTACGAGGTTGTACCTATGCAAGTACTCTCCGTTAGCTAGACGAGAACAACCAGAGACAAAGTGGCGAATTGATTCTCCCGGACCGTGAAATGTCCGACATGTCAACCGTGAAAGGCTATATAATTATTATTATATTATACTTGAAAAGGAGTCATTGTACTCATAATTATGAACAACTTTTACTGTAGGACCAACAACGATTACGTACAATACAAATGTTGCTGTTCAGTATATTGTTTTTTTTTTTGCATATACTTTTACACATTGTATTTAGTATTTTTCTTTTAAATGCATTTAGAAAAATGCTGTTACAACACTACATAGTATAAAACAAAGTCCCTGCCCTCTGTCTGCCTGTCCCTATAGGTATGCTTAGATATTTAGATACGTTTTTTTTAATAGATAGTGTGATTCAAGAGGAAGGTTTACATTTCTATTACATGCATAATATAGATAAACAATTATAATTTTAGAGGTTTCTAATATGATGTAAATAAACACATATTTTTGCGCTTAGGTACCTACATTGCAAATGCTGGTTCAAATCTCAAGATCAAAATAATGTAGGTACCTACTACAGTGTTATACACCATAAAAAGTCCCCAATGAGAGAGAGGGAGAGAGACGTATACATGTCCATCGTAAGGGATTATCCCAGTTACAGCTACAGATCGATATAAAAATAAAAAAAAATAGTCACAAATACCCTCAATATTAAAAGTATGAATGGGCGGAACACGTCTGCTTATGTTGACTAGTCGTTGCAGTGATCGTTTGACAGTGTTTCAGCGCAAATAATAATATTAACTTTTAATCGTAATAACAAAGCGTTTTCATTTGTATTTTTCTCAATGTCTGCAAAAAGGTAGGATTTTACGAACTAGCTTCTGATTCAAATTAATTTTATGCATGTTTTTTTATAAATTTACAATCTGCCGAACAAAAGTATGAAATAATATTTGATTTTCATGTTATATCTTCAAATAAAAAATGGCAGCTAATACATAATATGATCGTTTTAGCAATCAGTAGTAATTTGGGGATGTGTTTTTATCTTTTGAGCTAGGCGGCGCGCGGCGTAACAAACCACTTAGGTACTCTCAATGAAATCATTAACGAATTAGAAAACTTAGATGATGACGCCCCATTTTCAAGAAATATAACAATTTTACCACCGGATAACGCGCATGATGACGTCACAGATGAAGATTCTGGTGATGAAGAGATTGTAACTTTGAACAATCTTCCAGGTTTGTTCGATAGATCTCGTATGAAGGTTTACGTTATTCTCGTGTGCCGAGTTATTTTTATAAATTTATAATTTTTTATCTAGGCAAACTGAGAGCTCCTACAGAGGTAGAGTACATGTCCTCGAACGGTGAAGACGAAAATGTGCCCTTATCTTCTTTAGCAAAAAGAAGTAGAATTACCGAAGAACCCCTAATGGAGGAAAGTCGTCAACCTAGGCCATCTACAACTAGTACATCTCCAGTTATTAGGAGCACATCCGCCGTTCCTTATGTTGATCCAACCGTACAAAAAAAATAGGTGCTTGGGGAAATCACCATAATCGACGCAACCGACCAAAATGGCAATAACCCATCGGGCAAAATACCTTCAAACGCCCAGGTAGGTATTACTTTGATTGTATGTTTGACGACGATATTGTCGAGTTATTGGTCAGATCACAGAAATCTTAGGTCAGATATACCTACAAATATTCACGCCACTCAAAAAACCAGAATAGTAATGTGACAACGGATGAAATGAAGTATTTCCTTGCCGTTCATCTTTACAGTGGATATATAATATCGTAGTTCCCCGAAGATACATGTACCTACTGGGAGAAATCATCGGACACTGAGTTTTACATAAGTTATTTTAAGTTATCTCAAGGGATCGATTCTTTATCATGATTGTGACAATACTCAGATAGCCACAGCATAATCAGCCTTTTAACCTTCCTACTGCTGGGACACAGGCCTCCTCTCTAGGAAAGGGAATGGGCCGTTATCCACCACGCACGCCCAGTGCGGGTTGGTGAATGTCACATGTCTTCGAACTTTTGACTCTAGGACATGCCGGTTTCCTCACGATGTTTTCGTTCACCGTTTTGAGAGCAGTGGTGATGAAATAAATTACACAAAGTAATACGCCTGGGTTAGAACCCGCGACCTGCAATTCGTAAGTCGGGACCGTTACCACTCGGCCACCACTGCTCTTAGATAAGATAACCACAGAAAGCGACGAATTTGCAAAGTTGAGACCACTCTCCGAAATGCTGAATGAGATATTCCTGAGTATCGCTCCTTTAGAAGAAATGTACAGCATTGACGAGGCTATGGTACCTTAGTAAACAATTTATACGTGGAAAACCAATTCGATGGGGTTATAAGTTCTGGGTTGATGCGACTAGATTGGAATATGTATTGTGGTTCGATCCTTACCAAGGCCATGCAGCAATTATTCCACCGGTTTATAAGCGGTGAGGTTTAGAAGCTGGTGTCATGTTGAGTTTTGCTGATCATTTACAATTTCGTCACCCAGATGCGCCTTGTCACTTACTCTTTGACAATTTATGTTCTTCTATTCCTCTCTTTCACGAATAGAGCAACAGAGGATTCAAAGCCACTGGGACAATTCGCGAGGACCGTACAAAAAAAGTGTGCTTTGCCAACCAATAAAGAGTTCAAGAAGTCAAAAAGAGGCACTTTCCAGTACAAGTGTAGCCAACCAGAGCATATTCTGGTTTGAAAATGAAATGACAATAGTGTGGTACCAGTAGCATCCAATTCAGAAACCCTTGCACAAAGCAAAATGTTTCTCGCAGTAGCAGAATAAATATACACATTGATCAGCCTGCAATTATAATGAAAATATGGGAGGAGTGGATAGAGCCGATCAATACATTAGTCTTTATCGTACTATAAAAAAATACCATTTCTTGCATTCATTCTTTCATCATTTCAATAAACGGTATTTCTCATTATTTTCCCATTGCTTGAACATGGCCACTCACAATGCGTGGCAACTTTCCAAACTGAATGGAGGAGAGTACCTACGATCATCTTACATTTCGGACAACTATCGCTAGGAGTATCTTGGAAACACATAAAAAACAGGAGAAGCGTGGTCCGTGTCCTACTCATAGAAGTTACAGGGAAACTTCACACTACGACAGAGTCGATCATCTAGTAGAGTACAATGAGTCGCAATTCCGATGTTCCCATTGCGAAAAAAATACAAACTTCACTTGTCAAAAGTTTATTTGCACCTTGTAACTTACCAATCTTACCATACTGTTACATAAATAAACAAGGTAGGTAGTTGATTAATAGCTTCCAATGTAATAATAAAGCCTGTGTTGTATAAACAACTGTGTTTTTCTTATTTTAATAAAGATCCATAAAATGGTACTGTATGATCGTTAAAAAGATCCACAGATAGAATAATTAGGCCCTTTATAGCATGTTATTTAAATTATTGTCTAATGAGAGAACAGCTGTGAACATTGTATATAAAAATATTCTGTAGTATATTTAGTATCAGCTTTGCACCCTTGCGAAACCGGGTGGGTCACTAGTAATTTAATATAGCAAAAACATACTTGAAGATTAGCTGTGCCCCACAAGGGTAGTGGGTTAAAAATCTGATTAGTCCGTCTGATAGATTCCCAAAAAATATTGTACACATATTTTTTCTTTATTCACATAAAGAAAAAGTGAAGACGATACAGGGCCGTTGAAAACTCGTATGACAATGCTCGCTACAATTTTTACCTAGCCATGACGTCACACGCTCCCACTCCTGATATTTGATGCTTTTTATCTTCGTCTGTTTTTATAGATTTGATAAAGGAAAAATATGTTTCCAATATTTT
This sequence comes from Hecatera dysodea, assembly GCA_905332915.2. Lineage (NCBI taxonomy): Eukaryota > Metazoa > Arthropoda > Insecta > Lepidoptera > Noctuidae > Hecatera > Hecatera dysodea. The sequence goes on from HG995292.1 coordinate 11,496,953, forward strand.
TCTATAACTGCCAGACTAAACATAATCATATATTTAATATTCAGGCAACATCCCTATTTCACCTGCCCCATTATTGACTTTTTTGACTTAGCGTTCTTTATTATTACAGCCTCTTATTATTCCAACTTTCCAAAGAAACTTTGTGTTATGTCAAGAAGCCTTTAATAGAATTTAGAATTGGTCTATCAAATCCAAAAAGATATAATCAAGTCAACTTCAAAGAAGTATTGCAAATTTATTTCTGATACCAGTGGCGTGCAGTGGTTCGAGTTAGGGTAGGCCAGTGTATTAAAACGACATTAATATTATAACACTGTTTATATCACTAGTCATACTTATATTATTTACAAATCACAGGCCACTCAATTCAAAATTATTTTTTCCTTTTAGTGTCTGTCAGTTCACTTACTGAATTTGGGTTTGGTCTTTTCATCTTATTGAACTTTTCCATTTTCTTAGCTAAAATATCATCTGAAACATCTTTAACCATTTCACCGCTGCTATCTTCAGTTTTGACTGCATTTTCTAACTCCATCAGCCTTTCAATCTCTGGGTTCATACCTTTGAATGATAGTCTACCTTCAAGCATTGTTTCACAAAATATAAAGCTTGACTCTGATATAAAGTTACCAGATGCGCTTCGCATTTCATTTGTAATTATACTAGAATATAAACTGCCATGGTCTTGAGTGTTTTCTAATTCTTTTTCTATTCTCTCCCTAGTTTTCTTCATGAACTTCATATCCAGTACAGATTTAGGTAACTGTATTTTTTTAGTTACACCAGCCATAGTTATTACTTCTTTATCTTATTTACCACTACTGAATAGATCGGAGGATCAGAAAATAACCTGATTTCAAAATGATATTTCTTCACAACTCCTGATTACAGTTCTAATTGAATACTACACTTATGGCATCTTTGCGCAAAGCGATAAATTGTTAATTGTCGTTGTTAATAATGTTTCTTGGTTAATTTAACTTTAAACACGAATTCACCACACGAAATTTAATCAAATCTGTCTGCTGTCAGATAAAAGTACTCTGTGTCACAGACAGAATTACAAAAATGTCAGTCGCTAAGGAACGTGCAGAAACTACCTATAGGCATGGACCTAAAAAAAAAGGCGGACGGAACTTCACTAAGAAATAATTGAAGCACCACAATGGCGGCTGCGTAGCTATGTGTGCGTATGTAAAGGGATGCCAGATGAAGGGAAATTACCCATTTTTAAACAATATTTCAATAAGATCTCCCTTGAACTTGGGTTTTATTACAAGTTTTTGTAACGGATGTTGTTAAAATAAAGGAAAAAGGCATTGGATAAAATATTCACATACATTTAATATCAATAAAAATTGACAACCCCTTTTGTTGATTCAAATTTTTGTAGATTTGTCTTTTGCTATCGACACATCTAGAAATCCCTTCTAATTTACATATGAGGTGAAAACGTATGTTTAGGTATTTTTCGGCTATGTATTTAATTAAAGCTATTTTATGTTGTAAAAAAATGTTGTCGTTTGCTATACATTTTTCTAGGATGGATTCCAATTATTTTCACTACACTCCCTTATTATTTGTATCCAATCCTTTTTCCATACATCATTTGCAGACGGAAATCTGTAAAATGTAGAATACACTTACAATAAATAGTAACACAAAAATATAAATCTCCCACATTTCAAATAATTTGAAATTTGGAATAGTTGCAACACTGATTGATTTCGTGACTTATTAAATTTATTTAGGTAAATTATAGAAATAAGCTTACAAATGGCATGCTTAGGTATGAAAAGTGATCCCCTGGCTTTTTTTTAATTGAACCACTATGGTTTCGACAACTTTTCACAACACATGACGGCATACTTTAATTGTTATTAAGTAAAATAACGCCGAACAACACGCGGCTGACGTTCAAAGCGTAATGGCTGACGGCAGACTTACTATGGTGTGAATGTGTGCGTGCTGGCTTGTAGACATTAGCGCACTGACTTACTATGGGTGCTTCAATTATTTCTTAGTGAAGTTCCGTCCGCCTTTTTTTTTAGGTCCATGCCTATAGGGAACGTGCAGAAACTATAGGTGGCAGCACAGACGCGTCAATGTCAAGTATATTTCACTTATAAGTTTCAAATTTGCAACGCTAGATGGCACAGTCTACTTCGTGCACGTTCCCCTAAACGGAGGGTGCAGGAAGTATAGGTGGCAGCACAGGTCAAATATTTACAACGTATAAGATTCAGATTTGCAACACTAGATGGCACAGTCTACGCCGTGCACGTTCCCTATAGGTGGCAGAACAGACGCATCTGTATATTTTACTTATAAGTTTCAAAGTAACGCTAGATGGCACAGCCTACCTCGTGCACGTCATTGAGATAGGAAAAACATCCCAAACAGGGGGCGTAAAGTCAAAATATATATGTTACTGTAAAAGCCTGAACTACGGTAAATCCTAAGATTGACCAGTAAAACCTCTAAACCATTCTATGATCGTCATTCGAACTGTTACCATTCACTTGGTAAAGCTTAGGATTGTCCTCAAAGACACCACATAACAGAAAAAAAACAGTTTTTTTCTGTTCTGTGAAAGACACAGTAAATGTTGAAATAAACATGTCAGAGTGTGTTCGGCGTATGGTCTCGTTCCCGTGGCAGTCTGCAGCCCCCACTACCAGTTCCATCTCCCTCTACTGACACCGCTTGCTTTAGTCAATCGGATGACACGGTGGAACACGTAGATTGATTCAATTTCTATTTGTGTTTTCGACGTCTTAGAGTAAAAATGAATCGAAATTGAGGTTGATTGGAGTTTTGTTTGTGTATTACTGTCTAGAAGTAATTATGATTGAAAATGGGTGTAAATCATAGATTTTATGAAATAATGGTCGAGATCATGGCAGGAAGAAGTATAATAAATTTTATCTTGATAATGAAAAATATGCAAAGGGCTTGAAGGAAGTAAAACTGGAAAGAACTTAAAAAGAAGGAAGATCATTACAGGCGTATCAAGCGTTATGATATTTTGATCATAGGGGGCAAAGAAAAGCTAATTGCGCCGATGAAAGAAGAGAATGGAGAAATTAAAACATTTATTATGAAGTCGTCAAAGTGGTGAAAAGGTTTGTAATTCATTCAAAACATGATAAATGCTTCCCTTATGAAGCAATGTTAGTTTTGAATGATAGTTCATTGAAATAAATGATTAGGAAGTGCTCATTTTTTATTCCCATAACCAACATTTACCAACTCGTATGGGTAAATCCTAAGATTTACCGGTAAAACCTAAGATTACCAATGTTCGGGCTTTTACAGTAACATATATATCAACGTAAAATTTTCAGATTTGCAACACTAGATGGCATAGTCTACGCTGTGTGTGTACGTCATTGACCTATAAATAAAAGTATGGACTGGAAATACCTACAAAAAAAAGGGTGCATACCTACAACTCATATTGTCGCATAAAATGGCTGCCATTGCTAGGGTTGAGTCAATCAAGGTGTTACTACAACGAGTATCGATACTAAATACGAGTTCCACTAGTTTATCACGTTTGGATCATACCTAATATTATGTACTTAATTAAAATCCGTTGTAATAGTAACAGAAAAAGATGAGTAGGTTATCTTACCTTCTGCTATCTATACAAACAAATAAAATTGAAGTGTTTGTCCCGGCTAATCTCTGATAGCTGTACAAATTTTGACAGGATTTTTACTGGCAGATATGTTACAAGGAGTAACTGAGGCTACTTTTATATTATTAGAGAAATAATTAGGACACCGCGCAAAAAAAAATCATTAAAATTATTTTAATAAAGACTTGACCTAAAGGTCCTTGTTACCAGGTCAATAAATTAAAAAAAAAAACGGATTGATTTTTATAAGGCACATCACTATTGTCATGACATCTTGACGTCAAATGTCAAAAAACAACCTGTCAAAACATAAAAGCGTGTCTGTCTGTGTTATTGAAATGTGAAGTTATAAATTAAATTGTGGTTAAAACATAACAATTTATTTGGCTTTCGTAACAATCATGCAGCTTTCCGAAATAGATAATGTTAAAATCTATAATCTCAGCGTTGGAAAGTCCCTTCCTGATGTACTTAAGTATTTTATGATAAATAACCTTACTCGGAAAAATAAATTTACAGTATAAGTTATTGATTTTATTTTTATATTAATAGTGGCTAACAGAGAGGAAGAAGAGAGCTCTTTTGAAAAAAAATGTTGATCTACGGCGAAGAATTGAATTGATTCAAGAGTTTGACATGCCAGGAGTGAGCACCAGCTTGCGAGTTTCTAAAGATGGACAGTATATAATGGCTGCAGGCATCTACAAACCAAGGATAAAATGCTATGATGTTAATAATTTGTCTTTGAAGTTTGAACGGTGTCTTGACTCGGAAGTAATAACATTTGAAATATTGAGTGAAGATTATTCAAAAGTAAGTAGCACTATCATTTCTTACAGAGTTATGCTAGCTTATAAGCCTTGTCATGGGAAGCCATGTTGCAGTCATCAGATAGGCAGTTGCATCGTGTATAGTGCCTGTAATCAGCTGCACTTTGCATTAATATCAACCACTTCGGTGACCTGTAAACAATTCCACGTTAGGTGCTAAAAATATAGAAAAATAGTCATTATTATGGCCATGTGTTATCAATATTTTCGTGTGGCAACAAAATGGACACTACGAATTTCCAGCAGGATGGCATAACATATCAGGAAGATAATATTTCCATAGTGTAATTGAGGGGTCTAGAATCAAAAGCGCCTCTGTCCAGTTTTTTACCCAACATGGTTTTTGATTATTGGCAACACATTGCATGTTTATCTATGACCTCACAAAGTTAAATACGTGCAAAAAAGCCTTTATCCCATACTAAATACAATTTCAAATACTCGGTTAGGTGCAAAACCGCTTCTATTGTTTTAGTTCAGACCAAAAGCGCCTCTATCCCGTCTCGACCAATCACAGAGCCAGGCTATGTAAACAACAGTATGGCGTCCGTGTGTGGTTTCTTAGGAATTGTGTCCCGTTGTTTTATTAAATTTTAATAGTAAAAGAACACAAAATGGAAGTTAATATTGCCCCAGTGCAGCATAATACAGGAAGAAAACGGATTCGCAATGAAAAACAGTGGAAACGCAACGTGCAAAAGCGTGCAAGGTAAGTTTCCTGGTAACTATGCTTGTAGGAGAAGATGATTAATGGATGAGTCAATACAGATATGAACCAAACAACGACGAACATCACATCGCTCTTGCAATAAAATTGACTAAGATGATTGTTTAACTTTACAAAACATTTTGCACTTTTGAAGTAATATTTTTTCATAAAAAAATTATTTAAAAAAAAATCTTCCAAAAAACTGAAAATATATTTAATTGTAATGAATTACTTTTATTTAAAATATTAATATTAAACAGACTAAACATTTGATTTATGTAAAATTTTACTTTTATTTTTTTAATTACAGGTATTCTGCCAAAAGACCACCGGATATAAATGATATTAAAAACTGTACACATAAAAAAATAGGTAAGCTTAAATGCAACCATTTAAATCCGCAAGATATAAGAAAATTTCACCAAGCATTTTTTGCCAAGCCGGATAAAATGTATCAAGACAATTTCATTTTAAAATTCATGAAGGTCAGTACACCACAGAGACGCAGACGTAAAGTAAAAAACCGTGCTGAAGCTAAATTTTACACGACATACCATATTCGTACATTCACAAAACCGTACAAATTAGTGAGAGTTTGTCAAAAAGCTTTTGAAAAAATATTAGGCGTTGGTACCCATAGACTCCGAAGGATAGCAAAGAATTTTTTAGTATCAGGCCAAATGCCACAAGATCGTCGAGGCGGAGATAGAATATCTAGCAAAAATTTGGCTAAAAAAGAAAATGTGATGAGATTCATCGAGACATTTCAATGATAGAATCGCACTACTGCAGATCAGCCACGTCAACAAGAAAATATGTATCTTCAGACCTAAACATAAAAAAAATGTGGAGACTTTATCAAGAAAAGCAGGATGATGAAAATCTTAAAGTGCGTCATTGTTTTTTTCGAAGAATTTTTGTGGTACACTACAATATTGGTTTTAAAACACCTCAAGTTGATGTTTGTTCAAAATGTGTTGAGTTGTCGGCAAAAATAAAAAAAGAGAAAGTGGAAACTGAAAAAGTAACTCTCATGACGACATTACGAATTCATAAGTTGAAAGCCAAATGCTTTTACGTGTTTTTGCGGGAGTTTAATGACGAAACACTCACGATTTCGTTCGACTGCCAAAAAAATCAGGTTCTGCCTAAAGTTGCAGACCAGATTGCATACTACTCACGGCAGTTGTACAACTATAATTTCACTATCGTGACAGGCACAAGTACAAATAAATTTCCGAAAGAAAACGTACGCATATATACGTGGACTGAAAATGTCCACGCTAAATCATCAAATGAAATTGCATCGGCAGTTTTTGATTTGCTCTCACAGACAGATTTGACGGGAAAAAAAAAGATCCGAATGATGGCTGATGGATGCGGTTCCCAGAACAAAAATAGCACAATGATAGCTATGGCTGCCCATTGGCTAACAATTTGTGCTCCAACAAATATTAAAACTATTGAACTTATTTTTCCTGTACCCGGGCATTCATTCATGCCGGCAGATCGTGTGTTTGGGTTGATTGAAAAAGAAGTAAAAAATAAGGAGGTCATAATCGATCCATCTGAATATCAAAACATTTATGAGAGTTATGGGGTTGTTACAAAATTGGGTGAAGGCTGTAAAGTGAAAGATTGGAAGACTTATGGTAGTGAAGTGATGAAGCCTCCAGCACAATATCACTTTAAATTTAACGAGTGCAAAAGATATTACTTGACAAGAGTCAAAAATAAGCCGGGGCGGTTTTTACTAAGAGGCGAAACAAACTATAAAAATGATATGGGTGTTCCCAAAAGTATAATGAAACGAGGTGTAACCTCGATGTCTGATTTTGAAGTCAGAGACGTGCCACCATTACTTGTTAATGTGTCTGCCTTAAAGCTTGCCGACGTGAATAAATTGTTATGCAAACACTTCGGTGATAATTGGAAAACAGAACTTGGTTCCAGCCAGCTAAAGTTTTACAAGAATGTTTTGGACGAAACCACTCCTGGTGAAGGCGAAAATGAAGAACCCTGTGAATATTTAGAAGAAGTTGGAATTACTGTTTAATTTTTATTAGCTTTTAAATGACATTTTTGTTAATTTAATGACATTGTGTTCATCAGTTTTCAATAAAGAACACATTCCAATCTATTATCTAGTTGTCTGTTTCGTTCCTGTTGTTGAAGGACCATTATTAGGAATATACATATATTAAATAAATAATACCTACCTTTACTCATACTGATAATGCTGACAGTTTTGCATAAAACCGTCCACGAAGCCAGGTCGCATGAAACCAAAACCGCCTCTATCCTTAGTAATACAATGCAAAACCGCCTCTATCCAACGTTTAAATGCAAAACCTACTCTATCCAGATTTCAAAATATAATATTTTAAAAAAAGTTTGCTATGCTTTTAGATAATGTGTATTTATTTAAACATTAGACTATTTATGATCAAATGAAATCGAGTTGTTAGATATAACGTTACTCTAGTAGTTGCAACAGATATTAGGCGTATTATGAAAAAAATAAAAAACTGGATAGAGGCGCTTTTGATTCTAGACCCCTCAATTACAGTTATTTTCTCTGATACAATTTATGGGAGGTCATCTCATACTGGTCAGTCGGTCCATTCAACGAGCAATGTCTTTCATGTTTGCATCTCTTTCTTTTTAGAGTATTTTTTTCGCCATCTCTTTTCTTTAAGATGAGGTAAGGAAATAGGTAAAAATATAAATGATGTACAAAATTGTATGATAACCATTTATCGATAAAGCCTATGTACTATTTATTTATACAAAACTAGCTGACCCAGCAAACGTTGCTTTGCCATATATAAAAAAAATTAAAAAATATTTTCCCGCTTTTCTTTGTTGAAATTTTTAAAATTTCTTTGCTATAAACCTCACGGAGCCCGAGACCTTTCCAACGAATGCAAAACCGTGGAAATTGGTTCATGCGTTCTGGAGTTATAGCGTCAGGAAGGAAAACCCGACTTATTTTTATATAGTAGATATAATTTTAATTCAACCTGGCCAAAGAACTGGTTCCCATTAATAACTAGTGTAATATGTTCACATATGTGGAAAAAAATACAGGTTCTCACTTAAATATATTTAATTTACAGTTTTGTTTTATTATTTACTCACTATTATAATATAAAGCATATAAAAAGAATACGCTTAACAAAGTCTTCGAGCACATTTTTTCCCAGTGTTCAAGATCATCGTTTGAGATATTGTCCTTCAAATTTAGTAAACAATTTATAATTTTCACAAAAATCTATTCAATGTTGAAACTAACCTTTCTTCTAAAGAACATTTATATTCATTTTTAAATATGTATTCCCTTTGCTAACGAGACTTTTAAAACCACACTACCCCTAATTAGACCAGGGTAGAAAAAAGCCTTTAAAAATAATAAAAAGTGAAAAAAAAATAGTATGATGAAACCCATTAGAAAAGGAGGGGAATAATATAAAAATGAAAGGAAAAATAATTTACGGGCGATCTGAGGTCGGAAAGGGGATGGGGGTGAGTTTTAAAGGGTAAAAAACGGTTTATCTCGATTTCCGGCAAAACTAAAAGTCCTATGGAAAATGTCAAATGGCAAAGTTGTAGGTAATAAAAAGATCTAAAACTTTTGTATTTACACTTTTTCACATAACCTCAAAATTTATGTGAAAAAAAAACAAGATTTTGCTTTTATTATTTTTATCTTTTACAATTTTTTCTTTTACACGAAATTTGGTGAAAACTTACCTTTTTTTATGTCCCAAATACGCTGTAATTTATTTGATTAGAAATATTTATTTTTTCACCTTATTTTGAGTTAATATCGAAAAAGCACCCTAATTTTCAATCGAAAATTCACCCTTCAAAATATCGGCTTTTTTCAAAAAGTTGGTATTCTTTCTTTTCGTTGGAATCTCTACTTTCCGATGGTAAAAAAAAAATGTTACTATAGTAAATCTTCTCAGAAAATGCAAAAAATCGAAAAAAACTCGAATTCGATTTTTTTTAAATTATTAGATACAATTTTGAGCTATTAATTAAAATTTACACTTGAATTACTCGAAAAACGTAAGATTACATGTTACATTGATAAAAAAAAATGCAAATCAAAATATACTACTATAATTAACAAAAAAATAAGTTAATAAAATTAATATTAAATAAGACGTCTACAATATTTAGAGAAAGTTGTAGAAACTTCTTTAAATTATATGCGTAGATGCCTATTTATAATTATTTTTAGATAACTTATACCTGAGTGACCTACGAAAAACTTTGCCATCGGAAAGTAGAGGTTTCAAAGAACAGAAAGCATACCTACCAACTTTAAAAAAAAGAAACTGATATTTTGACGGGTGAATTTTCGATTGAAAATTAGGGTGCTTTTTCGATATTAACTCAAAATAAGGTGAAAAAATAAATATTTCTAATCAAATAAATTACAGCGTATTTGGGACATAAAAAAGGTGACTTTTCACCAAATTTCGTGAAAAAAAAAATGTTTGTTAAAGATTAAAATAAAAAACCAAAAACTTGGTTTTTTAAATTTTCACATAAATTTGGAGGTTATGTGAAAAAAGTGTAAAATACAAAAGTTTTAGATCTTTTTATTACCTACAACTTTGCCATTTGACTTTTTTTCCATAAGACTTTTAGTTTTGCGGGAAATCGAGATAAACCGTTTTTTACCCTTGAATACTCACCCTCATCCCCTTCCCGACCTCAGATCGCCCGTAAATTATTCTTCCTCTCATTTTTATAATATTCCCCTCCTTTTCTAATGGGTTTCATCCAACTATAATTTTTTTTTTGGTTTTAAAAATTATCGACCCTGGTCTATAATTTCGTATCTCGAAAAATGTATAACAACAAAAAAAATCATTTGCCTGCAATAATAAATACTTTGGAATTATTTTATAACTTTGGAGTTTGGGTTACAGAATGAGTAGGTTTCGGCTTCAGGGTATTTTTACATCCTGTTATCCTGTATGAATAAATAAACTCCGAAGAATTGTTATCTTTAAAATAATCTCGGAAAGAATTTCGAAATTTTGTTTTAAATTTTATATTTTTAGCGCATTTTTCCTCAATACGTTGGCAGAATTAGTTGAGTGCATTAGATCAAGTATTAGGCATTTAGAGGTTATATGGTCTTTGGCTGCAGGCGCGTGCAGTGGTTCAAGTTAGGGTAGGCCAGAGAAAATGTCCAAATAATTTTTAAAAAATAACCACATTATTCAGGGTTGATTTTTAATGAAATGAGTTTTTTTTAATAGCCTTTAAAAAAAACACCACATTTCAACCCTGAATAATGTGGTGTGTTTTGTTTTGGACATTATTTTCTGTACTACCCAACTCGAACCACTGCACGCCGGTTGGCTGTACTTGTTAGACTGGAACCCAAACCTAACATAGTTGGGATAAGGCTTAGCAGATTGATTTTACCTTTGCTAACTTACAAGCCTTCTTTTATCCTTGTACCCTCTGAATAAATATTTTAAAAACATACATTTATTTCTTTCCAGATTGTATTTTTGCAATGTGATCGGTATGTCGAATTCCATGTGGGACATGGTCGTCATTATCGCCTTCGTGTACCTAGGTTTGGAAGAGATATAGCTTATCATCGACCATCATGTGATCTATTTGTTGTTGGTGCCTCATCGGTATGTGGATAACTTATTTTCAATTGTTAGTTTTCATTAAGAGCAGTTACTATTGATCTAATTAATAATAGTTACTCCCCTGCCAAGTTTTATTAAGATCCGTACAGCAACTCTAATGTGATTGAGTAAACATCCATCCAAATTTTCGCATTTATAATATTAAGTAGATGTTAAAAATTCTTAATGTTTACAGGAAATATATAGATTGAATTTAGAAATAGGTCAGTTTTTAGCGCCTTATGTTACAAAAGCTCATGAAATTAATTGCTGTGCTGTCAATGAAGAACATGGATTATTAATGATTGGCACAGAATCTGGGCATGTGGAAGCATGGGATCCACGCACCAAGGCAAGACAAGGCATACTAGATTGTGCAATGCATTGTACTGATTCTGAATACAAGTATGTTAAAACTCTTTTCAAAGGAGATGGATAGATAAGTGCTATTTTTTGCCCATCAGTGACTTGAAGTGATTGATTTTGTCTATCACTGATAGTATATATTTCATTTAATAGTGTACCTACATATAAATACATGAAAAGAAAAAAAAACAGTAAAATTCTGAACTAGATGGGATACATTAAATGAGGGTATTACAAATATTTATTAACATTTCAGTGCCCTGTAAGGCATATAATATGGTGTGATCAATAATTTTTTGTGTGCCCATAAATCGCGTCTGTTTCATTGCTTCATATAAATATGAGTTGTGGGCACACAAACTAAATAGGTATTTATTGTTTAACCCATGTACTGAGTTCAGGGCACAGAAAGTTATAATATGACATTACATTTATTCGTTTTTACATAAAAAAAGAATTATTTATTTATTTATTTATTTATAGTTAATTAAAACGGCACAGGGCCAATTACAATTAATTAACATAGAATTATACAAAATAGAATAAAATAAGCATTCAAATAACATAATAATACAAAAATTAAATTCAAAGATATACAATTTGTGGATAAAATTATAAATGGTTAAATCAATTAATGAAAAAAAATAATAATAATAATAATAACAATAAAAAAAAAACATCATAAATAACATAAACTAACATGTAACAGTGGACACCCTCGCATATTGTCTCTCACAAAACACCAGACAAGCACGCATTATTTTCTTCCATTCATCAGCAAATACATCACATTCAGGGTCGGCAGTCAGGAGGGCGTTCAGCATCCTTAGGGTTCGACATACTGGGGATGCGGCTCTAGCAACAGATCTAGAAAGCGGTACTGCGAACAGGTCATGACGGCGGCTTTGACGGTGCCCAAGGTATTTGTCCGGCACAAATAGGCGGCAGAAAAGTCCGTGGAGCTCAGGGCAGTCAATACGACCGCTTAGGGTTTTACAGGCAATCATGAGCTGATCAAAGCCCCTTCTTACCTCCAACGAATTGAAGCCCAACACCCCTAGAAGGTAATTCGTTGGGTACATGAATGGAAAGTAATGGTACAGCCTCTGATACAGAAATCTCAGGAAGGTTTTCTGAACTTTCTCAAGCATCACTGTCTGAGACGCAGTATGTGGATGCCAGACACAGGCGCTGGACTCGAGTTTACTCCGAACCAAAGTGGTGTACAGAAGTTTAATAATACTGGGATTGCGAAAGTCACGAGCGTTCCTCAAGACAAATCCCAGACGCCTGAAGGATTCCTTTGCAAGGGCAGACACGTGGTCTCTAAATGTCAGACTGCTGTCGAAAGTCACACCTAAGTCCTTAACACTGGTGACACGAGTGATCACTATACCCCCCAAATTATAATCATATTTTATTGGTCTCAACCTTCGGCCATAAGTCATGACGTTGCATTTACTAATATTAAACAACAGCTTGTTCGCAATGCTCCACTCATAGACGGAATCGATATCTTTTTGTAGGAGTTCGCAATCCACCTCTGTTCTGATTTGCGCAGCTAGTTTTAGATCGTCGGCATATAGTAGGCATTTTGCGAATCGAATTTTACAAATTAGATCATTGATCATGATCAGAAACAGGGGCGGCCCCAATACGGATCCCTGACTCACGCCCGAGCGAGTGTAATAAGACTTCGACTCAAAGCAGCCATATCGGACGAACTGTTTGCGATCCCGTAGGTAGTCGGCAAAGAAGTTAAGAAGGCCGGATGAGAAGCCTATAGCCCCTAACTTTGCCAAAAGCACGTCGTTGTCCACTTTGTCGAACGCCTTCCGGAAATCAAAATACAGAGTGTCGACCTGCCTACCGGATTCCAGGCTACTGGATATGAAGTCAACATGAATTAGCAGATTTGAGTTCACGGAGCGACCAGGTCGAAAACCATGTTGGGCATCAGAAAGATGCGTATTAATTTGTGTACAGATGACAGTGTGAAGTATATGTTCAAAGACCTTTGCAATGGTTGATAAAATAGCAATGGGTCTGTGTTCCTCGACAGATGTTTTGTCACTGGTTTTGGGGATGGGAGTAACACGTGAAGTCTTCCACAGCTCTGGATACACGCCCGACTGAAGAGCTAGATTAAAAATATGACATAAAGGGGCTGCTAATAAACTGCTACATCCTTTAACAATATATGCAGGGATGTTATCTGGGCCAACCGAACTGCAGGGTTTGAGTTTGGAAATACCCCTAACCACGTCCGAAGGGACTAAAACGGGTAGGGGAAAATTACCTCCCTTACTATTCACCGTGTTTGATTTCGGGTCCAATTCTGGTGTGTCTGGCAGAAATACGCTGGAAAAATACTCAGCAAATGCCTCCGCAGCCTTGACCCCTGAATAGACCCTGCCATTAAGCATGACATCTGGCTCAAACCCACCCTTAGATCGCAGGCTTGCAATGTGCTGCCAGAACAGTTTTGGATTTTTACCAAGGCTGTTTTCCACATTAGAACAATGCAGTCTATATGCTTCCTTGGTTCTCACTTTTAATTCCGATCGCAGTGCGCTAAACTGAGCATATATAGCATCAGATCGGGATTGTTTCCATTTATTATGGAGTTTTGATTTCCGTCGAGTGTCGCTTACGATATCTCTAGTAAACCAGACTGGGTACCGCTTATTACCAGTGGTCCTTCTCGTCTTTTTTGGAATAGAGGAATCAAATATATTGTACATTAGCTTATAAAACTTACAAGCAGCGGTGGACGCGTCTTTGCAGCGAAAAACGTCATGCCATGGAGCAGAGCGAACAAGATCGAACAATAATGCGTAGTCACCCTTACAAAAGTTCCAATCCTTGCTACGGTCAATATTGCTAGGGTCAAGTTTTTCATGTACCTTATGCCTTGGGATGGTAACAGCAATATCTAACGGAGGGTGATACAGATCAATCGGAACCAGTTCTGTACCCTCGACATACTCACAGTTTACCGCAGCGCCCTCCCGAGCCAACACTACATCTAACTTACTGCCACGCATATTCATCACCTCATTCATCTCTACCAGCCTACAAAAGCTTAGAAAGTAACAGTAGTAATTATTAACATTTACTGACGCACTTTTTAGATTAAGGTCACCTAAAATAATGATAGTACCCTTCAAACTGTGAATAAAGTCCTCGACCTTGCAAAACCACGCCAGGTAATCCTCGTCAGTTGCACTAGGTTTAACGTAAACAACACACACATATATATTTAGGCCATAAATTGTGATCTTAGCCCACAAATCTTCACCGCAGGCCGTCTCCAGAATTGTAATAAGAAAATAGTAAATGTCAGATTTAAGTTCATTACTACTATTATTTCAACATTTGCATCTGACACCCGCACTAAAATTTACGTTTAACGTACAAGCGCATGTTGAACCAAAATAAAATAATACTCATTTACAAGCGCATAAAGAGTATTATCATAGTGAGCCAAAACATATTATGTAGCATTATTTATATGATTTGCCATATTATATAAAAATAAAATTTCATAGAATAAAAAAATATAAGAGTGTAATACGCTTTTACAGAAGCATTAAAAAATTGCCGAAAATCTAAACTTTTGTTTCGAACGTGTGTGATGGGCGAAAAATGGCCCAAATTAACCTACCACCTTTATAATTTGATTCATATGTTTATTATAAGTCTTATTATCTGTATTTATGTGTTTACAGAAATGACAGATTGCCTGCTATAACTGCTGCCAAGTTTGATGGTCCTCTTAGAATGGGTGTAGGCACATCCACAGGTCACGTGCTATTGTATGACATAAGATCAAGTAAACCTCTTCTTGTTAAAGACCACATGAACGAAATACCTATAAAATCAATAGAATTCCATAAATCAATGAATTATGTTTACTCCATGGACGCTACTGTTGTGAAGATATGGGATAAAAATACAGTATGTGTACCAAAACTTACCATAATTTGTGCCTTATTTCAATTTTGTTTATTAAAACGTATTACATTTTTTAGGGCAAGCAGTACACAAGCATAGAATCATCAGCAGATTTCAATGATTTATGTGTATTTCCAAACACGGGATTAAATATGATGGCAGTTGAAGATCAAAAAATGCAAATATATTACATTCCATCCTTAGGTATGTGCACAACAACTTGAATTCAAAACTATACCTCATAATAGTATTTTCTTAGTAGTGGATACTACGAGGGCTGCCTTATAAAGTTGTGTCATTTGAAATAAGTGTAGACGATCTAATAGATTATTACCATGTATTGTTTTTTCAAAGAATTTTCCGCGATATTTAATACACTTTTGCATGCGTGCGAACCAGTTTTTAAAACATTTTGTTCCACTCCGAATTGGGGGTAGTCAAAATGACCGTTAAGAGAGATGGTGGAAGCCGATCCTAGTCAAACTACCCAGGAATTAACGGCATGGTTTAACGTTACCTTACCCACAATATTGACTCATTTGCGTCAAATCAATAAAATAAAAAATACGAAAAATGGGTGCCTCATGATTTGACTGATCTGCAGAAAGAAACGCGTGTTGAAATTTGTGTTGCCTTAATGAATCGGTACAGAAATGAAGGAATATTGGATCGAATTGTGACATGTGTTGAAAAGTGGATTCTTTATGATAACTGTAAAAGAAAAATGCAATGGCTGACCCCAGGTCAAACGCCACAACAGTGTCCTAAAGCAAAACATACCAATAAAAAGGTAATGGTAACTGTTTGGTGGTCTCAGCATGGTGTTATTCACTATAGTTTTCTCCGATCTGGTCAAGCAATAACGGCAGATGTCTATTGTGCCGAACTCCGAACGATGTTGGCAAAACTAGCAGTAAAACAGCCCCGACTCATGAATCGATCTTCACCATTATTGCTCCATGACAACGCGAGACCTCATACAGCACGAAAAACCGTTTTGACCCTTCAGGAACTGCAGTTAGAAACCATTCGTCATCCTCCGTATTCGCCAGACCTTGCTCCAACGGACTACCATTTTTTTTTTCGTGATTTGGACAATTATCTACGTGAAAAGAAGTTTTCTTCCCAGGAGGCAGTACAAAATGCTTTCACACAGTTTGTGCAGTCTAGATCCTCAGAGTTCTATCATAATTATTATAATAATTAATGATCTTCCATTTTATTTTCTCTCTATCTTCCATTTTATTTTCTATCTTTATTAGAGGGCAGCAATGTAAAGATAATAATGGTAACTATTTTGATTAAATACATTTGTTAAAAATTAAAAAATAAACAATTTAGATTTTCAGTACAAATCGGCCATTTCATACTTTAACCCCTAAGATTTGGGCATTCGGTATGTGTAGGTTGCAGAGGTCGTTGATGAATATAAGGAAGAGAGTGGGCCGTAAAATACTTCCCTGCGGCACGCCGTATTCGATGGTAACTATATCGCTATTGTAATTGTCCATGGTTACAAATTGAGAACGGTTTATTAGGTAGCTCTTAAATAAACTAAGTGGTGGGCCCCTTACACCTGTACATTCTAGCTTGAGTAAAAGGGTCGGAATGGGTACAGTGTCAAACGCTTTTGTGGGATCTAAGAAAATAGTCAATACCTTTTTACTATTATCTAAATTCATTACAATCTGATCAATCAATTTGTGCATTGCGTCATTTGTGATTTGTTTTTACGAAACCAAACTGTGGAGGTGATAAAATATTATAATGCTCAAGATAATAAATTAGTCTTTTATTCATTAATTTTTCTAATATTTTTGATAAAGTACTTAGTACTGCTATAAAAAAAAATTACCACCCCGGTAATTATTTACGAGGCACCCATCGCCGCCCTTGAAAATGGGATGAATGGTTGCCTTTTTGAATGAAGTGGGGAAAATCGCTAAATCAAAGCAAAGGTTGAAAATGTGGCATAGTATAGGTGCAAGGGATGTGGCGTAACGTTTTAAGAACAAGGTGGGGATACCATCCCAGCCAGTAGCCGCATTTGCTCGTAGCATATTTATGGTTGATATAATTTCGTCGGGATCTGTCTTTTCCAACACAAATGAATTTTTGGAATTGCTGAAATCGCATGTTTGTTTATACCAATGTGAAAAATAAAATAAAAAACAACCGACTTTAAAATATTTTTTTTTTTTATAAAATAACTTTAATTTCGGAACTCGGTGTTTTGGTTGTTTTTTGTTTTGTAAAAAGTTTCTTTTTGGTCGTCGCTCAGCAAATGTGGTATCCAACGAGAGAGCAACTTTCTTACGCCGAGTTCTTCGTGCAGGATTTTTTGGATAGTAGTCCCTGAAATGCTCACGTCTTCTTCTATTTCACGGTATGTCACATGACAATCTTCGACGGTTAGCTGCCGCACGGCGTCGATATTCTTCGGTTTTTGGACGACCTTCACGTGGCTTGTCACTAAAGCTAGAGGCGTCACCTTACGCCCACGTTGAAGTTCTAAATACCAGCGTTCTACACTTCTACAGTTCTAAGACATCATTAAACACAGAAGCTTCGACGGTTAGCTGCCGCACGGCGTCGATATTCTTCGGTTTTTGGACGACCTTCACGTGGCTTGTCACTAAAGCTAGAGGCGTCACCTTACGCCCACGTTGAAGTTCTAAATACGAGCGTTCTACACTTCTACAGTTCTAAGACATCATTAACACAGAAGTGATCTCCTCAAAGCACTGAAGTCGCGTTAATCCCCTTTGAAAGTTGTAGAAAATTATCGCACGCATATTTTCCTTTGATATTTTCATTTTTCCAACCGAATTTTGATGAACCGACCTTTGAATAGACGCTACAATAACCATCGACCAATCAAAAAACACTCTTTTGTTTTAGAATTCTAAATTCAAAAAGATGAAAAAGCCATACCTACTTACTATGTTTTTTTTTTCTTAAGGCAGTCCTGGTAGAAATAAAAGTATGTAAAATGGTTTGCCTTTTGGGTCTAGGGGTCCCGAGCTTTTAGAGTTTGATTTCCTGGTTGGGCATTGTTATTGAGTAACATATTGGATGGTAAGCCGGTAAAGGTTTAGTATCGTTTGGCAGGATTTGGGAGGGGAGAGGGGGTGGGGAGGGGAGAGGGGGGTGACCCTTCCCCCATGGCACCACTCCCGTAAAAAGGCAACGCACCTTTTCCGAGAAAATCGAATTTTTGTAACCTAACCTCAAAACACTTAAAGTGGCTTAAAAAGCGTGTCGGAGCCCCGCTTCGCGGGGCTCAAGGGTTTAAAAACAAAATAACCACGAAGGAGTGGCGGAGTCTGCTCGCTCGCTTCGCTCGCTCACTAGACTCCGCCACTCCTTCTAACCTAACCTGTCCGAGTCGGGGTGCCCCATGTCCCGACCTCGCTTCGGTCGCTCTTGCATCCTAAATTCTCCTTGTAACACTAGTAAACTGCCTTTTGCACATACATACAATTTGGTATAAACACATCACATTAATTAAAGTTATTTATTTTATCCAAAATTTATCACTTTGATTAGGTAATTCCTCAAAAGGATCACTTTTATTTCTTTCTACCAAGTTTGAAAAAAGTCACAATAATACTTCAAAACAAACAGAGAACACTCACGCAACTCGGGAAGATGCGGAACATAAACGGAATGTTGACATAGACACATGATTGAAATGTCTTTTTTTACGTTCTTTTTTACCGATTTTGCACGATATTTACACCACAGACACTATATTGTGACAAATTTGGTTGTCAAACACCCATTTTAACGTTCCGTTTTCCGCTTATTCAATTTGAGGTTAGTAACTTATTTTGTTAATTTCTCGATAAATATGCGTTACCTTTTAATAAGAGTGGTAGCGTTATAATCAGGGACTCCAGCTCTTCCAGATTCAATCGATTTTACACCCCAACTCCTGCCAAACGATACTAGACCCGACCCGGTAAGCCTACTGAAATGTGGATTTGATGTTGGATGTGTGTTTGTGGAGTTCACCTCTGCCTAACCCTTCAGGAAATACAGGTTCTTTGATGTGTGTGTATATCTTGTGAAATTCTTTATATCACTTAACTAAAAGCAGTTGTACTTTTTACCAGGACCTGCACCAAGATGGTGTGCTTTCTTAGATAATTTGACGGAGGAATTAGAGAGCTCAGCATCACAAACAGTTTATGATGATTATAAATTCATCACTAAGCAGGAACTGGAATCATTGGGATTAGATCATTTGCTGGGAACAAATCTTTTGAGAGCATACATGCACGGGTAAGACAAAAAGAATTTCTTTCTGAATTTGAGTAATTTTCAGATTCATCAATCTAAATTAATGTCAATTAAAATTATAGATACTTTGTTGATGTGCGTTTGTATAAGAGAGCAAAGTCAATCGCAGATCCATTTGCGTTCGAACAATATAAGAAACGCAAGATAAGAGAAAAGATTGAGCAAGACAGGCCGTCCAGAAT
Organism: Hecatera dysodea; assembly: GCA_905332915.2. Taxonomy (NCBI): domain Eukaryota; kingdom Metazoa; phylum Arthropoda; class Insecta; order Lepidoptera; family Noctuidae; genus Hecatera; species Hecatera dysodea. Next base: position 11,516,614 of record HG995292.1, read on the forward strand.
CAAAGTTGAGGACAATTTACCAAAAGTTAACAGAGATTTGGCATCCAAACTCATGGATGATGGAGGTAAAAAGAAGAAGCAATCAGCTAATCTACTCAAAGATGACCGTTTTAAGGTATGTTTAAGTTTTTGAGTATATTATTGTCTTATCAAACCACTATTATTGATGTTTAAAATTACTTTTCCTTTTTTATTATAGGCCTTGTTTGAAAACCCTGACTTTGAGGTGGATAGAGGTGCTGAAGAATATCGTTTACTCAACCCAGTTTTGTCCAGGCTAGACAAAAGCAAGGAGAAGAAAGTGGAAGCTGAACCAATGCAGGTAAAAAAGAATAATCTCTAACCTCCTCTATAAATGTGCAAGTTTTCATAATAAATGTTTGGAACTTCAAAATGTCATATGTAAACAATGGGCACGCCATTAATGGGTAAGTCCCCTCTTTGAGGAGTGGTTGGAGAGATGCCGAGGTATCTCCACCTTACGCCTGTCGCAGGTACTCACTGGACACGGGTGTTTCGGGAGGTACATGTTTCGGATTCGGCTGGAGGACACGTCTGGTTGTCAACTCAGTGGATTGCCCGGAGGGCACGATGGAGCATACGGTAGAGGCGTACCCTGCTTGGGTGGAGCAATGCCTGGTCGTCGTCGAGGCGACCTCTCGCTTCCAACCCTGGTTCAATCCAGTCCGGAGTGAGGAGGCATGGGAAGCGGTCACCTTTTTCTGCGAAGCAGTAATGCTAGCGAAGGAGGAGGCAGACCGCGCGAGGTCTGTGGATTGCGAGCGATGAGTAGCTCACCGTCCGATAGCAACCAGGCCCGGGTCGACGGCGCGTCGTGTTCCACGTGCGCCTCAAAGAGATGTAAGCAAAGAAGACGGGGCCCCATAGGGTCAGTGCCTGCTATGGTTGCGGAATTTGTTGGAAATAGTTATTGCGGCCCTGGAACGCAAAGGGCATTAGGAGGAGCACTCCCTTCCGCACCGCTCAGAGCGCAAGAACTCATTTGATGATTTCTCACCAAGAAAAAAAAGATATGTAAACAATGACCTTTTACCACAAAGTTCTAGTTTAAAGGAATCCAAGAATATAAATATTATTTGTTAGGTACGCATATGATTAGGTATATATTATTTAGGTACTAAGGTTAGGCGCATATTATGTAGGTAATCTATAAAAGGTAGCACATAAATATTTGTAAAATACTACATTTATTATTTCGTGTTCTACAGATGGAAGAAATTGAAGATAAAGATTCTGATATGGAACTGTACGAGACTAGTGATGATAACGATAGTTCAGATGAAGACCGATCGTGGGTTAAAGAAGTTAAAAAGCAACACAAAATTATTAGAAATAAATCCCGAAGAGAAGATGACTCGCAATCTAATGAGCAGCAAGATTATGACGCAGACAGAGCCCCGAGAGCTACAAATATTATTAAGAGTATATCACGGGTGAGCAAAGCTAGTTTAGGAGATCGATTAGCTAAAGAAAGCTTTTCAACACTGGTAACCAATAGCGGTGGAAACCGCGAAATGAAATTTAGTATGAGAGGGAAGAAATCAGACTCTGCGAATAATCGGCAAATGAAGAAACATCATCAAGAGAGGAAACAGTTGGTACGACGAACAGGTTTTTTAACGAAAAATAAACTACCTAAATCATTTTGATTATATTCATTTAAATAGGAATAAAGTGCATAATTAAAACTGATCTTTTATTTTTTACCGGTTAATGTGAACCCCAATAATTATAAACATGACAATCGCAAAATCGGTAGATACTGTCGTACTGTAACACCAAGGGACTCTGGCCTACAGTGTTACTCATGATTCTACTGAATAAAACACGAGATTGGATTATAGTTAGTACTTATTTAGCCTTCATCATCTTACATGACTTCCATATAAAACAAAACATATTTTTCTTAGTCGTATTTCAAAAGAATTCTTTCTTCTTTAGCCTGACACTTCCAAAGTTCTATCGACAAACTTGACTGCATGTGGTGCAGCCACAGAAATCTTAATAATAAGGCTTATTATTAAGATTTCTGTGGGCGCAGCCAAGGAGGCTACATCGTCACAGTACCTAGTTAATCTAACGTTTTGGAGTCCTTCAACAGGTTTGCTAACAGAAAAACTAGTGGGTTCCCTATCTTCTTCGTGTCGTTTGCACGACAGTCAGTTTATCAAATACTAGCTTCTGTCCGCGACTTCGTCCCCGTGGAATCCCCGATTTTAAAACATTCTCTATCGCTGCTCCGCTCCTATCGGCTTAAGCGTGATAATATATAGCCTAAAGCCTTCCTCGATAAATGGTCTATTCAACCCAAAAAGAATTTTTCAATTCGAACCAGTAGTTCCTGAGATTAGCGAACGAACAAACTCTTCAGCTTTATAATATTAAGTATAGATTCGCACTCTATTCGATTACTTTTAACAGCATGGACCCTGGCATGCCTCTTGGTAGACATTGGTGATCCACTAACAAAGTTCAAATGTTAAAAAAGTTAAAAATATCAGCATTTCCACCTTTTATCTTTCATTATGGCTTATCAAAGTTCATTGTCCGTAGTGAGCGGTTACTGTTTAGTTGATTTCTATTTATGCCTCTAACGCAAGTATGACCTTCATTTAAACTACCCTACTTAGAAAAACTTTCCATGATAATAATCTTTACTAACTAACAAAATACCTGCATGACGTGCTTTCCAATAAGTATAAAAGAACTGCATAGGGTCTCGATGTAAACACAGTGACATTAACATAGCATTGGTTATTATCAGAGTGAATGTACTGACTCAGTGCAATACCTACAAGAGCATAATGATGTTATTACATATTAAAAAAACATTGCAGTGAATCGTTATCTGTTGTTGGCAATGTATCCTTTTTTACTCTTCTCGAAAGTTAAATTTCATTTTGGTAATTACGTAGGTACCTGCACGTTATTAGCTGGAACAGAAAAATGCAAAATGACAACGCGTCGTACGGTAGTGGTAAGCACAATAAGCTTTTAATTACCTACCGCAATTATTGAAATCTTAGTTGTTTGCTACATAAATGTTCAATTATTAATATATTATCATTTCGTATAATGTGCGTATTGGTAATTAATGTGTAGATATGGGTAATAAACTGGATAATGTGAATTTTAAAAATGATTATGTAGCTAGTGATTTACTGGACAGCCATGTACTGGGGAACGACAAGCTTGCTGAACCAGCGATGGAGAGATCTACCAGGTCCAGTCTCGACGCCAATAGTGTGGACGTGAGTAATCGTTTATAATTTGTATTTTTTGCAACAACGGGGACGCAATATGTATATCAAGTTCATATACACAACATGTATATATGAACCTGAGCCTAATGTGAGTTGAACACTTGAGCTCCGTTATTGTTATAAATGTTTATGGGGCTTTTTATGTGTTGTAAAAGCGTACCTATATTTGATCATATTTGTACATACTTACTTAATCGCACAATCGATCTCAATCGAGAAAATCGATCATCCAAACCAATAGTTAATTGGCAACTGGATTTCATTAACTGGTCGGTCGGTTAACGTCGATCAACGGTTCAGAAGGATCCAGTGTGTGCTTGGTAGCTGGATTACAGTTTATCCAGATACTGCTGGAAGGGCGGAGTTGGTAGAAATATGATTTAAACGCCAAGATTTCTCGATTATCGATCAAAAGTTGGACTTTCATCGATCGATGTGTTATGGGCGTTATGATGACTTGATTATGCTCCTTTTTACAGATTGGAGAAATAACGGAGTCCCCCGATACTGAATACATGAGTACTTCTGCTATATTACATTATTGTAAATCTAAGGTAATATTTTTGATGAGACGTTTTATTTTGATTATATAGATGGGAGATTATATATTATCGTTGTGTCTGTTACAGATTTTACTCCCCTACTTAAAACTGTTAACTATCATGGGACTGCGACCAGTACTGGACGTATCGAACTCTTCCAGATGCGTTATATGTTGTTCACATTTTCATTCAATACAAGTTGCGGTTCTCATGTTTTTAGGATATGTACTTCAATATATGGCTTGCTTCAGGTATAAGGGTGCTAATTGTTTTAACTAAATATATCTAATGAACATTTATAAAGTGAACTAACTTACCTAATTTTTAAAAGTGAAATTATATAACAATGTTCATGGAATGCAAATTATTGTACCTACTTGCTGCCGGATTGGACTTAGTCAAGTGTACCTACATTATATTTCAGGCGGGACCGAGGGTTTTGTTACAAGCTGGTACCATTGGCATTAACATCCACTTTGGAATATGACAATTATAAAGAAGTATGTTATGGAAATGTTATCTTCACTTATATTGGACCCAGCATATTGCATTTTGTTGGATTTTTATACGCATTATATTTATTTCGAATCTCGGATAATGAACAGTTGCAAAATCTAATGGAACGAGTGAGTATGTTAACCTATTCACTTTAATTTATTTAAATTAGCGTAGTATTCAGTAGTTCTAAACTTACAGCTGTCGCGAAAAATGGACGTTAAAATATCTCTTTTCGTTTAGGTATTTCTATTGTCTTCATATTCACCTCAAGGGATGCCCACAACCAAACCGAAGCGCCTGTTACGCATGTTGTGGTTTTTTATAATACTCAGCGTGCTGTGGATGTGCCTGTCGTTGTGTTCCGTCAATTTAATGCTGGCTAGAGGCAACATCATCTTCAGATGGATGGAATCAAGGTAAAGGTCCACCTTTAATACTACGACATGATGGCGTTGTCAATGTCTAATTAGGACTCAATGTTAACTTTATGATGATGATCTTGTAATTGTATTGTTTATTCCAGTTCCTACGAAGTAAGAATGTTGTTGAAGAGTCTTCTTATAATATGCACATTGATCCACGACATGGTGCAAGCGACCATCATCACGAGTTACTGCCTACAAGCGCAGCTGTTACAAGCTCATCTTATGTTCCTCAAAGAGCGCCTTCTCAACCGAACTATAACTCCACTTAACTGGATGAGAGTAAGCTTTTTCTTTTTAAACGTTATATACAGTGTGAAATCTTAATGGTTGTTTTCCCGCGGCAGGACGATTACCCATCAGTAGTACTATCGAAACACAAAGTTAAACTAAAAAAGTAAATGTTTTTTTTTTTTCGAATCATTAAAAAAGTGTTTATAAACTCGAAAGAGCGAGAATCAATAGTAGTGCACTAGACATAAAGTAGGTAGATACCTACATGAGACGCACGTACCGCCGCGTACCTACATATCGCGCGATGCACTACTGTTGGTTCAAGTCGCTTTCGAGTTTTGTTTATCACAATTGTTAATCTGCCATTTATGGAGTCTAATATTTTTTATATTTATAAATCGATTGTATTACCGATACAAACTCATTTCGCTTCGGGAAAACAACCATTAAAATTTCACACTGTATAGATTTGATCCATTATTTGCTAAATATTAAAAAAAGAGTACCTGGCTTGCGAAAGTAAGTTAACCTATTTTTATCATATAATGTGTGACCGTCTGACCATCGACACAAAAAAAAGGTTGAAAAAATGAAACATTTCTTTTATTTTTTTTTACAGGAAATAGCAGAATTCCGTAAACTATTAAAATATTTGAACGATGACCTCGCACCCGCCGTTTGTTTATTCACTATTGTTAACATCTCTTGGGCAAGCTCTGGCCTTATGTGGCTACTAAATTTAGACAAGGTGGACACTGAAACAGAGCCCCTAGTTGGCATCAGCATTCTCAACGAGCTCTTGTGGATATCAGCAGTTGTAGTACCTTTTGTGCAGGTAACTATGAGAAGTTTAGAACTATTTCGTTTTAATGACCATAACAACAAAAGTATCGAGCATTTTTCCATTGATAAAGTGTTTGCAAAGTAAGAGTTTAAAATAGCGTACAATAGGGTAGTTGACTAAAAAAATCTAATTAGTCCGTCAGATAGATTTCCAAAAAATATTGGACACGTATTTTTTCTTTTTTCACGTAAACAAAAAATGAAGCCGATACAGAGCGTTGAAAACTCGTGTGACGTCACTACTCGCTACAATTTTTAGCGAGCCGTAACGTCACAAGCCCCCACTCCTGATCTTTGATGCTTTGCTTATTACTATTACCTCTAAGTAACATCTACACTACTATGATTCTTATATATTTATCTCAAGACACTACACATAAAACTGATTTACGTCCGTGACATGTCACACCCTCAGGTCCAGTTGAAAACCAGCGTCAGGCACTAGCTGTCTGACATATATGCTCTCGGACCAAGAATCTAATGGACAAGACAAGCTAAAAACAATATTGAGAAAAAAAGGATGTATATATACAGAAACATATTAGGATAACAAGGACAGAACTATTTATTGTTGTCTTTGTCGACGTATCACTTTTTTTGTTGGGCACATCTGTGGTATGTGCCCAACACAGTACTAGTGCATTCGTTTTTAATCGTGTTTTGTTGGAAACTCCTATTAAATGTGTAGTTTAAATAGTGGGAACGAAGTTTCTAACTTAAGAGAAAGACGTTCAACATGGTGTATTGCTGTGTTATCGGCTGTAATAGCCGTAGTGAACGAAAATCTGATAACATAACCTTTCATTCGTAAGTATGAGATTTTCGCATTTATATATCATAAAAATTTAAAATGTCACTAAATATTTAGCTCGACATACGTTGATAAAAAGTCTTTTAGAAAACAAGCGTTAAAAATACTTGAAATACGTGATTAAAATTTCATTTTACGTTAGTATTACACGTTCAAATTCTATAGAACTTTATTGTCTTACGAGAATAAATAACTTTCTGTCATTTCAATTTAGTAGAATAATACGTAATTTAGGGATACCAGATGGCATGCATTAAAATTACCCATTATTGAGGGAAAAGGCAACAGTCATGTTGTTGTTTTTGTTTTTTCATTTAGTCTATTTAGTAATTTCATACTCAAAATTATTGGTCATGAAATGAAAAGGCAACTCAACCGGAGTACCTGAAAAATGAAATATTTTAGATTTCCAAAGGACACCAGATTGCCTTCCTGGATTGCATCAACCGGTCGAAATAATTGGAGGCCATTATTCACTAATTTGGACTGACCCACATATTTTCTTCCAGAGTTTCGCTAAGAAACGCAGAACGAAATCTGAGGAAATCTCGATCTCTGATCCATCTGCGACGAAAATCCAATCCAACACACAACAATTCAAGTATTTGTTTATTTTAACAATTTTGAATTTAGTTGAATATAGAACATTGTAAATCACTGCCTTTTTTTAGGTGGCTTCAGGATTATCGCTGGAACCTGAAGTAAATGCAACTATGAAAATTATTTTTTTTATTTATTTCCGTTTCTCTTTGTGTGGGTTACTAACATCGAATTATTATTTTAGATTAAACCTGGTGAAATATTTACGACTCTGAGTACGTCGCCTCGAAAAAGGAAATTGATTAGAAAATTAAACCAGATAACAATTTTAGCTGAGAGAAATTAGCTGCATTAAGATCCAAATGTGGGCGAATAGAGAAAAAAAAATGCTGACCTTTCTGCTATTATAGAAAAACTACAAAATAAAAATTTTATCAATCAGGAAGCATTTGATTTATTATCCTCCATCAATTCACATAACACCGGTTTACGTTATATTACAAGTACCTATCGTTACCAAAGAATAACGTTATATTGAAGCATAAATAACGTTAAATCACTTTCCGTTATTTTAATAAAAACGGTAAGTCCTGTAGAAGGAAGGGAAGGGAGGAAGGTTATTTAAAGCCCTGGTTTATGGTGCTAAAAACTCGTTACTTTCATTTCACGTACTAATCGCACCTCCCAAATCCATATACAAAAATTAAAGAGAATTATGGGGTAATATTTTAAAGTCTGGTATCCCCCAGTTTTGAAGTACTCTATATCCATCCCTTTCGAGTATACGCTTTTGTCTAGTCCATTTGGATTCTTGGTCCGAGTATATGCTGAACTGGACCTATTTGGCGCAGCCGTGGGGCACGCACCTCTTTTTTACTTTTCTTGGTTATTTTTGTTTGTTTTTTATCGTTTTTGCTGTGTGCCCCAACTGTGGCAAATAAATGAATTTTCTTTCTTTTCTTTCTTTCTTTTTCTTTTCTTTGTATCTTCGTCAGTTTTTATAGATTTGATAAAGGAAAAAATACGTGTCCAATATTTTTCTATAATCTAACTGACGGACTAAACATAATCATATATTTTTTACTCAGGAAACATCCCTATTGAACCAAAACTTAAAGAATGTGCTCAAATATTATGTTGATGCGCTGAGGCCAACCAATCAATAAGTAAAATGGTGCACACAATTACATATTCATTTACGTCAACTCTTGTTGAAAATTTTAGTACATTCTACACTCTTGCATGTTGGCTGGAATCGTATTAGTCAAAGTTTGATACCACTTGTTCAGGCCGCCCGACTTTCAAAAGAATGCCGACGGACGCAGTCAGTAGGGCACGAGCTATGCGTGCGACCCTTCTTACACCAAGACACGTCTCAAGAGGACATCACAACCGTTCTCATGTACGCGTCCACGCTGCGGTTGCACGCCAAGCTCTTCCACTACCCCATCGCCGGACGATATCTGTGTCTCGTACTCACCTTCACTGTAATAGTTCTGTTTTCTCTAGGCATGTGCCACTTATTACAATAATTTATAGGCATTTACATTCACTTTTGTTATTTGTAATCCGCACCAACTTAATCCGGTCAATTTAGACATCCAAAAGTTACAAAAATTCACACTGCGCTGAAAAATGATATGATTGTACAAAACACTATTATAAATGAAAAATGTGAATAGTCCTCATCGATCCAACATCTGGAAAAAGAATTACTTGGGACTCAAAAACGGGGTTTTCGCGATTTTCATTATAACTTTTTATCATAAAATTAGTCTAGACAAAAATTGTACATCAAATAATTATCTATAATAGTGTTTTGAATAATCCTGCCACTTTTCAGCCGAGTGTGAATTTTTGTAACCTCACCCTTATTTTTTGGTCTACTTTGATCGGACTACTAGCAAGTTTACAAGTTGTAAATTATTGTTGAGTAAATGTAAATAATTTAAACATCTGACACTGAAAGGTGTTTTAAAATCTACTTCGTCAGAATGATTGGGATACTCAATAAACTATGAAAAATATTTTTGTTACTTTTTTATTTTTTTCCAACTATTTTGGCACTAACAAACACAATTAGACTTATTTTTTTCAACATGTAAACAAACTTATAAATTTTACATTACATACATTTCAATTAAAGTCAAACAATCCTAGTATTTGCTACAAAGAATTATATAAAACTTATTCGATACATTTAACTCCGCGACACAGAGTACTAAACAAATGGAGTGCTTATCACGCTTACAGAATGACCGTTTAACCGAGACAGTGGGCCAGGTAAGTGCGCGCACACCGTGCCGCGCGGCTACTCGGCGTCGAGCACGGCCAGGCGCGCCACCTGCGCGCCCCACCAGGAGTGCACGTCGTGCAGCACGGGCTGGTCACGCGCGCCCAAGCCGCTGTTGTGCGACACGCGCACGCCGCTCTTCACTGACGCTGTACACACAAATAAATATCATATTTATTTACTTGGATCTCCAACAAGAGATTACAAAACATCTAGTTATTTATTCAGCTTCAATGAAAAGGAAACGAGAAAATAAGGCTCTTGTTCGTACAAACTTGTTCGTTGGTACGGGATGGAATGACGATGTAACGATATTTTGTCATACAAATACATATAATTTAGTATGACGATACCAACTAATAATAAAAAATCAAAGGAGATATGCTAAATTAATAACGGAAATATAAGTAAACAAAAGTGAACACTCACTCTTACAGGAAGTCTTCTTTATAAGGGCAGGATGTGGATCACTGAGAGTTGGCTGGAGGTACTTCTTGATCGGGCTCTCTGGTCTGCAAGGGTGTAGCATAGTATGATGATGTATAAATGAGGGAAGATAATTGCTTTTTAGGGTTCCGAACCTCTATGGAAAAACGGAACCCTTATAGGGTTACTCGGTTGCCTGTCTGTCAGTCAGCCACAGCCGATTTTCTCCGAATCTACTGGACCTATTCAGTTGTAATTTGAAACACGGACGTGTAATAAAATAAATAATTTTTGAAAATGAAGTCATCTTTTGGGGGGCAAAGGGTGTTCGAGCGTTTTCTACGGGAGCTGGCATAGGTGCCGATCGCATTTTTTTTTTCATAATTACAGCACACGATGAAACGGGTATATATGGGTAGAGGGTACTTAAATAAACAAAAAAGTCGCAACTTGGTGCCCTAAAGTGTAAAGTTGTCGAGATATGTATTTAGATATACAGTCACCATGCGCAAACAATGACTATAATTTCGATCCCCCTATAAAACTTTAAAAAAGTTTTTCGTATCGTGTCATATATCAAAATCCAGCGTATTGTGAGGGTAACAATAAATGGTTTTGAAGTTAGTCAAGATATTAGGTGAATGCCATCAAAAACAGTCTCGCAATTCAGTTCTTGTACCATAAAGATGTGAGATCCATGTAATACCAAGGCGATTTATTTATTCAGTCCCTACTTAAGGGACCTTCTGTCTTAAGTTAATACGTAACTAGCTAACCTATCAATATCTTATAGTGACCACATCAATATTAAATATTGTTTATGTATTAAATATACAGTGGTGGTCTGGAGAAATCCTAAAAAAATTTTTCTAAAAGTGCTTTTGAACGAAACAATCGAAAAAATTTTTTGAAGCCCGTAGACCTTTTTTTATGAGGAAAAAAAAATTGGTTTTTTTTTTCGGTAGTTTTTTTAGGATTTCTCCAGACCTGGCGATGACAAAATATTTTCTTGGTCATATCTGAAAACAAGACACTTGGAGCTACAATTTGCTTTTTTTGTTTTTTTCTGTGAGATCTTTTTCCTCGGAGTTACAGCTCGCTGAAAATCACCCAAAAATTTGGATTTTTTTTATATCCCTTAATTTTTGTGACTAGTATAAATTAACGTTTAATGTAAAACGTTTATGTATACAGGGTTATTTGAAAAACACCAACAACCTCTTAAGAGGTCATTGTACTCATCATTATGAACAACTTTTACTATGGGAACAACCCTGAAATCGCGAAAAAAAGTTAGCTGTTCCCTACATTTTGATGAGTTATACGAACACAAATGTATAGATAGATAGTGTATGAAAACACAATGTATCTCACAAGTAATACATAGTATATTAAATTAGATGTTTAGTGAATTTCAGGCTTCTAGTTTTATACACAACGAGTTTGAAAGAGGTCGAAAATGGCCTGAACTGTTTTGAGAAAAAGATGGTACGGCCGCTTTTTAGCTAGACTTGGCGGGGGCACTGCCGTGCTCCCAGGAAATGTCCGTTCGCACACCTCCCTTTAGGCATTGTTCAGACCAAACGTATTGTCGGCTGCTGACTGTGAGCGCGCGTTACGTCGTTTGTCGCTTTTCCATATACAGGGTGGAATTTTGTAATGCCACCTGGAGGGAAAGTACTCTTAGTACTGCAGATAGAAAATTTTACTCAAAGGAAACATTCCTTTATTTTTGAATAGAAAGCAAACTGCATTCATTTCATCATTCTCTTCTCCTACATCCGGGAATCGAACCGGCTAAAATCTGAAAAAATTATACCCTGTACTTTTATTGCATCGATCGTTAGGGTCAATTATAAGGATGAAATCTCTCTAACAAACATGATAAATTAAATGAAAGGAAAACCAGGAAATCTGAAAAAAACACAATTGAGAAACTCCAATGAGTAGGTACGAGTACAGACGTGTAAAACACGATGTTCGACACCGAAAAGTTTTGCAGAAGTAAATAGGGATGTTTCCTGAGTAAAAAATATATGATTATGTTTAGTCCGTCAGTTAGATTATAGAAAAATATTGGACACGTATTTTTTCCTTTATCAAATCTATAAAAACTGACGAAGATACAAAGCATCAAAGATCAGGAGTGGGGGCTTGTGACGTTACGGCTCGGTAAAAATTGTAGCGAGTAGTGACGTCACACGAGTTTTCAACGCTCTGTATCGTCTTCATTATTTGTTTACGTGAAAAAAGAAAAAATACGTGTCCAATATTTTTTGGAAATCTATCTGACGGACTAATTAGATTTTTTTAGTCAACTACCCTATTCTAGAGAATGTATTTGGAAGGCAAATTCAGAAGAATACAGCGAAAGAAACTTACGAAGACGTGCTTGGGAAGACATATCATCTATTATGTATGACGAGTGGGGGGAGTCCTATTTATGTGCAGAATAGTCGTACGCTTCCAAAGTGAACGTACACAAGCCTACTCTTTTGGTCACAAGAGTAGTGTATTGTAAGCTATAGAGTATTGTCGGCTTGGTCAGAACTCATACTACAGACGGAGTTCACGTCCACGCTGGGGCTGACATTGAGCATACTCACAGTCGACGGCGGACAAATCATTTGGTGTAAACGATACCTCATCTTCGGAACTACTCAGTTTAACATTTTGAAAAACTTGCGGAGAATAATTTAAAAAACCTATTAGAAGTCTATGGTTTGAATGTAACCAGTCTTTCGGAACTCTACATGCGAGTTCGGCTCGCAGTTGGCCGGTTTTTTTAAAATTATAAATTAACTAACTACAACGGCACAATAGGTCGGCAAATGAATCAGTTGTTCCTAACTTTACCTCGGAACTGTTACAGATGGTAATCCAGGCCTCTTGTATTGGCTTTTTGTTGACGATCTTTTCGGTTGTGAATCAAACGATGACGATATATCTGTAAAAGTAAAATACATTCAAATAACACGAATACAGAACATCTATTTACTAGTCGAATGTTTTTTACTTACTAGATATAACGGGCTGTGATGTAGATTCTGTTATTTCCGTGCGTCCTGTGTTAGCAATTACCTGTGGAAATTGAAGATAGTTTTGTATTTTTTCTTACATTAAGTTATCAATTAATTTTCAAACTAATAATAAGGTTACCTGCGCTTCGGTTTCCAGTTTTTCTTTGTCAACTTTTTCGCTGCTCATATCAACAGCTTGTTCATTTGTTTTCCTCAAACCAGCTATTAAACTAGTTTGTTGTTTCTGTAATATAACACCACATTGTAATGCTTTTAGTAGCTGAAATACTGCTACGCACATTATTGAACCTTAAAAAGCCTGGTTTAGTTTTGCACAAAGTAAGTGATTATTATATTTGTAGAGTACCTATTAATGTAATTCTAGTCTAACAATTCACCTTTTAAACGCCAGAGCGTAAACGCATCGGCGTACCCTCCACGCCAAGCCACAAGTTCACCGTATTTGTTTGTCACATATTTGTGACGTTGGCCTAAAGTGTAAGTTTTCGATAGTCACGTGTGTGTAACAACGCCCTGCCGCCATGCCGTTCAATCGGCTAAATGATACTTACGCTGCTGTTGGCGCGTATCTTCTTGAGGCAGCCCTCCAGCCACGTGCGTATAGTTTGCTTGGCGACCTCCTCCTCGATTAGAAACTCGAACTCCTCTCTCGCCAGCAACTCCTCCATTTGCAGTGACTTCCGGATGTCCACAGTGCGGTATGACAACATACTGTAATCGTTTGAAACTTATCTATACTAATATATAAAGCTGAAGAGTTTGTTTGCTTGAACGCGCTAATCTCAGGAACTACAAGTCCGATTTAAAAAATTCTTTCAGTTCTAGATAGCCCATTTATCGAGGAATAATAAGCTATATAGGCTATATATCATCACGCTGAGACTAATAGGAGCGGAGCATCAATGAAGAATGTTTCAAAATCGGAGGGTTAGTAACTATTTCACGCGGACGAAGTTGCGGGCTGAAACTAGTAATCGGTATTCCGTATTGGAAAGTAAAACCCGATTTGTGATACTTCGTGCTTTTCAAAGAGACTATCGCCAAGTATACTAGAGACGGAGACAACGCTCTACAGAGCTGAACTTTTTCTGATACTAGATGCTCCGTATTTCAACCAGGTAAATTCAGATTATAAAAATAATAGAATACCAAGTTATCATGCCATTGGCGAAACCGTAACTAACCGCGCAATACTCTTGTATAATGTATGGATGGCTACTGACTTGATAACGTCGTGGAAGGTAACATCTTCGCCGTTATGTAGTCGCTCGAGCTCATAGCACATGTACTTGAACAACAGCCGCTCCTTGTGAGTGTCGCATTCGAGACGACCTTTCAAAAGCCGCAGTATGAATTTCACCTGAAACACGAATAAAACCATAATTTTTATTTATCCTGGTGCAACGATACGTCCTGCATGACAATTTGACCTTTATATTATAACGGTAATTCAAGTAACGGTACTTTTTCTTTTCTGGGTGCGAAATCGTCAAATGACTTCTCCCGCTCTGGTTGGAGCGGAAGGGAGTGAGACTTTTACTGACTAAAACCCACCCGTGATCCTTCTTGTGTCCTTTGCGTTCCAGGGCCGCGGTGACTCTTTCGAACAAATTCCGCAACCCTAGCAGGCACTGACCCTATGGTGCCCCATTTTCGTTGCTGTCAGCTCTTTGAGTCGCGCGTGGAAAACGACGCGCCGTCGACCCGGGCTTGGTTGCTATCGGACGGCCAACCATAGCTCGAAGTCCTACGGTGGCCGGGTTTCCCGACGCCCGGGGCGTCTTCTTCTGTTGCGGCGGCCGGTACTTAACGCGGCGGCAGTAACGGTACTTGGACTTGAAATTAAATATAGACTCACCTTTCTAACGGGTATAACACCTTTTTGATGCACATCCACAACGTTCCATGTATTTTGAAAGTTCCTAATGTCAGCGTAAGATAGCAGAGCGTCTTCCTCGTTTGAGTAAAATAGTGAAAAGTTCTCCATGATTATAGCTGCAAAGTACAAAAATATGTTGTCTTTTAATAATGCGAAAACTGAAATACATGTAGAAAAATTTATGATCAGGGTCGTTTCCACAGATAAGCTGGATGCCATGCAGCATCCATGTTCCATCATTTAGGCAGGCTGTGACACACTGCTGAAAAATGACCTCCCCTCTTCTGGGAGGCAATATCGGTCCATATATTAAGCAACCCATTAAGATCGTCCCAGCACGTCCACCCGCGGTCGGCAACGCAGGTTGCACTAACCCACGAGCAAGTTGAGCACGATGTACGTGATGATGACGTAGAAGGTGCAGAAGTAGGCGAGCGAGGCGGTGAAGTTGCCGCAGTCGGTCTCCCAGTAGTTGTCGGCGGGCGTGCAGTAGGGCGGCGCCACCATGCAGTCGTGCATGATCTTGTTCCAGTCCTCGCCCGTCACGATGCGGAACAGCATCGCCACGCTGTGGATCGGCGAGTTGAAGTTTGCGCGCCTGGAAATACAAAACACTCCATTTTTTTTCATTCGTTTTTGGTGGTGCCTAGTGCGAACGAACTTGTTTTCTTTCTTCTTCTTTCTTCCAATAGGAAGTGAATGATTCAACAATATATAGTAATTTTGAAAGAGAAATGTCCATCAGTCGTACAAAAATGCCTGAAATGAACAAAAATAATATATACGCCTAATTGTATTACAGATTGTAGGACGCACATTTCAATTATTATGAAAAAACTAGGTAGAAGCAGATATCGCGGCGGATATAGCGGTTTTTGTGCGTCATCTATGGCGGAATAAACGAGTTTTCTTTTCTTTCTTTTTTTTTTATATCAAACATTTTTTGTTAACTTTTTACAAAAAAGTACAACCGACTTCTAAATAAATGCCCTACAAAGTATAAAATAACAATCATTTCGGAAATCGGTGTCAAAAACGAACAAAAAAACAAAAAGACCGACTACCGAAACAAGTTTTTCTATTTTTTCACTTTTTAGTGTTACAGCTAGCCCACAGCTAAACGTACCCGTTCACGACGTGTTATAAACTGATGTAAACGATGAATAAAAACGCTATTTCAGCAATCCCGGAAGATTTGTTATCATTTATTGAAGAGTTCTGTTTCCAATCTCCGAAGTCGAATCATCAAAATCAGTACACCCAGTAAAACGCACAAAAAACTAATATATACAGTCGAATTGAGAAAGGTAAAGGATTTTGTTTCTGGAGGTCCAATACAAGTCCGTCACCAAAAATAGGAATCATGTGTAGAAGAAAAATGAAAATCCGCTACTAAAACAAATTGATGAAATATTTCATAATACCTACATATTTTTCCGGGCGGCCTTTCTTCACAAATACTATTGCTCACGAATCACGATGTTATCTTTTTATGATTTGAGAACAGAAGTTTATTACAAGACGGATAATTGTGGTAAGTGTTTGACAGTGGTTTACCTTACTGGTTCTCGCAGTGACCCGGCCTTTAAAGTATTTAAAGACATAGCAAGTAAATCTTCAAATAAGTTTGAGACATCAGCCCATAAAATTTTATTTCTTACAGCCACCATCATGCATGAAAAGCCGCTAGCAAAAATTTGTACTTTATCACCACTTATACCTTATACACATGTTTATTGCTGTTGAGTGTGTTATTTTTTTTTTCTAAATGTATATACAATATATATATGTGTATTTATAATATAAACTATTTACCTGCCAATACCTTCGCCATATTTGACATTTCCAAAGACGATGGTGCCGGCGAGCGCGTAGAAGAACACGAGCAGGAACATGCCGAAAATGATGAAAAAGCTCTTGCATACGCTCACGCCCACCGTCAGCATCAGCATCTTCAGCGTCGTGTGCTTGCCCGTGATCGTGAAGAAGCGCAGGATCACCACCATGAAGCCCACGAAGTACGATAAGTCGTTCTGAAAAGATAGGACTCTGTAGCGTGACTCGGAGGCATTTAAGAGAGACTAGCCAGAGAGTGCTACACATCTATAAGTTTTTTTTTTTTAATATTAGTATTGATGGGCTCGCGTT
This sequence comes from Hecatera dysodea, assembly GCA_905332915.2. Classification (NCBI taxonomy): domain Eukaryota; kingdom Metazoa; phylum Arthropoda; class Insecta; order Lepidoptera; family Noctuidae; genus Hecatera; species Hecatera dysodea. The sequence goes on from HG995292.1 coordinate 11,533,575, forward strand.
TGATCACTATATCACTTGATAGTAAGCGGTAATGAGGTCGCCGTTGGAGTACGCATGCCTAGAAGTAACCGCGTGATAATTTGTATATCTATACTAATATTATAAAGCTGAAGAGTTTGTTTGTTTGGTTGTTTGTTTGTTTGTTTGTTTGTTTGTTTGAACGCGCTAATCTCAGGAACTACTGGTTCGAATTGAAAAATTCTTTTTGGGTTGAATAGACCATTTATCGAGGAAGGCTTTAGGCTATATAACATCACGCTTAAGCCAATAGGAGCGGAGCAGCGATAAAGAATGTTTTAAAATCGGGGATTCCACGGGGACGAAGTCGCGGGCAGCAGCTAGTTCATTATATTCATCTATGTAACAAATTATCGCGCGGTTATTTCTAGTCTACTACTCCTTAATGTACTACTCTTATCTGTACTAATATTATAAAAGGTGCGAATTTTTTGAGTGTATGTGTAAGTAATATCCGGAGGGAAATCTCCGGAAATACTGCATTTATTTGAAGAGTGTGTTTTTCAGGTTTTGCGTCATTCTGTTACACTTTGTATAGATTCCGGACATAATTGGAATGGGCCGCTGAATAACAGTGAAATTAAAGAATAAGTTACCTTCAAAGTAAAATGCATAAATATCCAGATGCAGCCAGCAACAGTGACTAGCAGGTCGTATCGGTTGCGGCGACTCTGCCAGTAGCCGCGCGGCGTGAAGGCGATGGTCTTGAGGAGCACTTCCACCACAAACACGAGGGTCAGCAGAGCCGATGTGAGCGCCAGTTGTTCAGTGTACGGGGAGTAGCGGGACCACTGCCGTGTGGAGCGGATAAGTAACTAAGGCTACGTCTCGACGACTCAAGTCTTCCAACAACTGATTTACATCGTAAGCAAGCATACAAGAATTATATTAAAATTTAAATAAATATATTATACAACATGATCGGATGCTATTTCGTGCCAATGTAACCTGACTTTACGCATCAGAATTTGATAGTCAATAATCTCTTGAAGTCATGCCGAGAAATTAGTCCAAAGACTCAAAAAAAAACATCGGTATCAATGTTATTTTATCAAACATTCGCTATGTGAAACGACCTTACGTATCGCTGCAACCTGTTTCAGATATTTGAAAATGAAAACAATATATCTAGTTTTAATTTCCGCGAATATTAGTGGGTTGCAGGTATGCACCTCCCTCCCGCCCGCTATATTATGCACATGCAAGATTACTGGGCAAATGCAAGGATTTTAAGCACATGCAGGAAGGCAATGCAAAACCCAACACCATTACCGACACGTGTTTCGCCTCTCCACGAGGCATCCTCAGGGGACGTGTTGACTCGCTGACCGCTGAGTCGCGACTCAGCGGTCAGCTTCCTGCATGTGCTTAAAATCCTTGCATTTGCCCAGTAATCTTGCATGTGCATAATATAGCGGGCGGGAGGGAGGTGCATACCTGCAACCCACTAATATTCGCGGAAATTAAAACTAGATATATTGTTTTCATTTTCAAATTTAAAATGGATTTCCGCAAAGTAACGCCTGATTCAATCAATTATGTTTCAGATATGCTTAGGAATTCTTTTTATGCGGTCAAATCTGGTTTTATCTTAGTTCAGATACTACCTGTGACATATGCACATATTTATACAAGTACCTCCAAAAATCATTACAACTTAACAAGCATATTTTTAAAACCCAAAGAATCCTGGGTTCTCAGGCATACTATGAAAACATGTCGCAAATCGCAAAAATAGCTCTGCCTACACCAATCACTGATTATACATTTAAAGTTTTACTAATACTAACCGTGACGGCCAACAATCCACTGTTGAGAAGCACAACAATAGCAATAACTCGTTTGAAGCTCAAGTTCTGTGTGACGTCATAGGCGAAGGCGCGCACTTTGCGCTTGTTTGGGCGAGGAGGCAAATGTAACGGCTGAGCGATTTTCAACCGCTTCTTTAGGTCACACCTGGAAGTGAAAACGGTATGAATTTCTAAATTCTTCTGAAATGACAGGCACACAATCGATTGTTGTGGCCCGTCTGGCCATTATTCAAATCGTGACGAACTCATCATCTGCCTAGCCTTTTAGCAGCGATATTTGGGTCGGCTCCCAGTTAAACAGGATTCAGCTGAATACCAGTGTCTTTCGTGGAGCAAATGCCTACCAGACCTTCACAACCCATTAACTAGGTTACATGGTACTTCTTGGCAAGTCTGGTTTCAGAGTTTCTAGCTTCTGGCAACCAATAACGACTTGAAATCGTGACGAACTACGAGTACAAAATCAACACCAACAACCTGTACTGCTTTTACTTTCGCTTATCATTGTAACGTACATATACTTCCAGACCTAAATATATGTTTTTTTAAACCTTGCCCCACACTAGGAATTCCTGTATGGTGGGTGCGTTTTCGAACATACAAATTCACTTATACAAACTGCCAGACCCGGAACAACTATCTATAGGCCATACATTCGAAAGAATCGAATCCGCGACACGCAGCGCAGCAGCCAATTGCTCAATCACTGCGCCAACCGTGTCGTAAAATTTTATTTAATTTTATTTTCAAGACTTTATGTGAAGTGCATTGTCTAAATGGTGTCTTACCAACGGCGCTGGTCGACAGTCAACAGAGCGGTTCCTTTGTTCTCCGAGTAGTTAGCAATCACCACACCCACGAATAGAGTTAGTCCAATCATACAGCCCAGGAATATGTAAACGTGTATGTAAATTGCGTGGACCTGGCAACACACAAAATAGCATTGATTAAAAAGTTTAGGCTATCCCTTACATAAGGATTTTCTGGAGAGATACTACTAACCGGTCCCAATGCTTTGATCAATACATCGCGAACATCCAGCCAGCCCTTGAATGACAGCACTTCGAATAATGTTAACAGTGCGTCTCCAATGTTATCGAAGTTGAATCGTTTAGGATTCGCCCTGGAATCATACATTTAGTAAGTAAGCAATACACACAAGACGCGAGTGCGCTAGCCTCTGGTAAATGATGAGAAAACGTATCGTTTTGAATTCACACCATTGTCCAGCTGACAGATTTGCTGGACGAGGCCTCTCGTTGTTGCTGGCGCCTACACCCGCCTTCCGGTACGCGAATGCCTAAGCACTCTAGAAGCTTTCAGTATCTGCTATCTATTCCGCGAAAAATATGCCCACCATTATTTGAGCTTTGTCGGTTACTAATCTCCGCCCATTTCCAACGTGTATATCAAACTCACCAGACTCTAGGCACGAGCATAGAAGGAAAGGTTTCGTTGGGTCCGGGCCGGATCTTCATCTTGGTGACAAATACGCGGCGCATGAATACGCCCACGCAGTCCTCGCGCTTCGTTATCGTGGGGTCGTTGCATCGCGCCAGCCTGAAACGTTCAATTTTAAACTTTATTTTTATTTGCTTGAAGTCGATTGTAGCAGTAACAGGTTAGGATAAGAGGCCATACTAGGACGTGTTGAAGCCGTTATTATTAAAATATAGAAGAGATGCAGCAATGATGAATAGTAATAGGCTTCGATCGTAGTTTGGCAGGTGATCTTGAACAAAGATGCAGGCTTGTCGTCACTCACCTCCCGCCGTATAACTGTACGCCATAGCTTGCAAATACGAACATCAAGAGGATCAGCAGAGTCGATACCTTTTGAAAAATATATAGGAGTCAGTACAAAATCTCATGAAAATAAAAAGACTTTAAATTATAAAGGGCTAAACTTCTTATTACGTCGCTATATTTGACTCAAAAGTGAAAACAAAATTATACAAATTACAATGGGCCGTTAATATAGTACATCGAGTTTTAGAAAAAAGTTCGGCATTGTATGTTAGCATCTGTCCTTCATACTAAAATGACACAGTCAATTTCGATAACTGTATGAGTTAAATGTAATAAATAATATGAATACTGGTTTATACATATTCGATTAGTACCTGTACTATTGATAAGGTACTCAGCTCATTCATGATTACGACAGGGGACGTGCACGGCGTAATTTGTGCCATATTGTTGCAAAGTTGTAACTTTCACCTTGTATAAATACATGAAAGTATAAGCGTGCAGGAACTATAGGTAATAACACTTCTGTGTTGCTACCTATAGTTCCTGCACGCTTATAGGGAGCTATAACTGTTCAAAGAAATCACAACTCACGAGCAGTATCTCCTTGAATCCGCGGCACAGCTCGTAGACCACCTTGCGCATGTGCGGCACGAGCGTGAAGATCCGCAGCGGCCGCACGCAGCGCAGGATCATCAGCATCTGTGCAGCCGAGCCGGGCGGCACGCGCACCGGCATCCAGCATAGGAACGTAAGTGATACCTGCAAGAATGCCGAAGGCGAACACGTGACGTAAAGACCAGGCCATGACTTCTCTTACCCTAGGCCTCCACGACCAGGCTTAAACCATCCTGGAAGCCCTCAGTGAAGATGACGTATGATAGATAATAATATATTATTTAAATAATAATAATGATAGATAATAAATTTTTCTAGCATTCGCTCGCCGCACGATTATACGTACAGTGTGTCGGGACACCGCCCGAGATCACGGATCGTTGTGACGCAACTATCCGTGATCTCGGGGTAACGTTGGACACTGAGCTGACCTTCAATGACCACGTTACTGATCTGTATAAGTGGGCACACCAATCCGTCGGGTTCGTCCTGAGGCACTCGGCTCGGTTTACCAACAAACATGCAAATGTTGCCCTATATTTAGCATTTGTCCGCAGCAAGCTCGAATTTAATTCGATTGTGTGGGATCCACACAAAGTACAAACTCTGTTGGTGGCATTGCGCAAATAGCGACTCGCCAAAATTAAAAAAAAAAAAAAAGTACTAACTCCTATTGGAGCGAGTACAGCGGAAGTTCTGCAGGTACCCGTACAAAAAGGTATATGGGTATTATCCCTAATTGTATCCCTCTCTGTTTATATCAGGAATGGTGGGTATTGATACCCTCGAGCTAAGACATAAATGTTCACTATTTGTTTCTCGCATCTCTTTCTTTCTCTTCGCATTTTTTAAGAAAATTCAAAACTTTTTTTAATAAAGTTTATTTACATTTAACTAAAGTATGTAGATACCATTTTGTTCGATTCCATTGATTAATTTCGGCCGCTTTCTCTCAAATTCTTGCGTTAATCTCATCAGTTGCTCGCAGTAGAGTTCAGAATCGATGGTCCTGCCTGGTGGTAACAGCTCATCTATACTAATACTAGCTGCTGCCCGCGACTTCGTCCCCGTGGAATCCCCGATTTTAAAACATTCTTTATCGCTGCTCCGCTCCTATTGGCTTAAGCGTGATGATATATAGCCTAAAGCCTTCCTTGATAAATGGTCTATTCAACCCAAAAATATTTTTTCAATTCGAACCAGTAGTTCCTGAGATTAGCGCGTTCAAACAAACAAACAAACAAACAAACAAACAACCAAACAAACAAACTCTTCAGCTTTATAATATTAAGTATAGACTAGCTGCTGCCCGCGACTTCGTCCCCGTGGAATCCCCGATTTTAAAAAATTCTTTATCGCTGCTCCGCTCCTATTGGCTTAAGCGTGATGATATATAGCCTAAAGCCTTCCTCGATAAATGGTCTATTCAACCCAAAAAGAATTTTTCAATTCGGACCAGTAATTCCTGAGATTAGCGCGTTCAAACAAACAAACAAACAAACTCTTCAGCTTTATAATATTAGTATAGATTATAAAGCTGAAGAGTTTGTTTGTTTGTTTGAACGCGCTAATCTCAGGAACTGCTGCTCCGATTTGAAAAAATCTTTCAGTGTTAGATAGCCCATTTATCGAGGAAGGCTATAGGCTATATATCATCACGCTAAGACCAATAGGAGCGGAGCAGCGATAAAGAATGTTTTAAAATCGGGGATTCCACGGGGACGAAGTCGCGGGCAGCAGCTAGTAATGAATAATGCCCTTCCAATCTCACCACACACAGCATCACCTTGTTGCGAGTTAACCCGGATTTCGCCAGAGTTTTATAAGATTTTTGCAGCACTGTCTAAAAATGATATGGTCAAGGCGAAGATGTTACTGAAGTACGCCGATATTTTTTCTTCAAACGATGCTGACATTCAAGATTCAAGATTCAAGATTCAAAGCATTTATTTCAATTAAACCTTTTACAGGCACTTTTGAATTGTCAAGTCGAAAGAGGTGAAGCTATCTGCACGTTCCAAAGCGTAGATCTCTATGGAGAAGAACGTGCAAGAAACTCCACGGACACTCTTTTAAATCATGTTCTGTATTACATAACTTTGGTTACATCCTTGGTGCTTCTATGTGTGAGGACAATGCAAAGAAAAAAAAAAGGAAACTATAAAACAATTCAAAGTATTAAAGATTAAAACAAGTCAGTGGCAGTTAAGAGGTGACCAGTCTCAACCGACGGCGCCCGTTCACGAACATGACGCGTGTATCGGCACCATTTAGCTCAACCATTTTGAAGGGAACCGAATGATCCGACACACGCGCCACCATCAGCGAGACATTTGAGCGAGCATGACATACTCTCAACTGCCATTTTAGTTCAAGTCACAAAGTAAACTATAACCTGTAAATGGCTCCATGGTACTCACATTTACAATATTTGAAAATAAACTGCTTCTACATTATACAAAACTATGGTTCACAATGACCAAGCAAATACAAGTAAAAAAGAGAAATTATTTATTCCCATTATTAGAAATTAATTATTTATATAAAATTATAAAAAAAAAGAATAAATAAATGAGACAAAAAAAGGGCGAGCATCTCTTCCAAATAAAAAATCCTAACTTGTTTACCCAAGTGGTTGAGTCTGTGGAGCAGGACCGGCATTTAGCCAAGCATTTTTATCAAGGATATAATCTTCCAGTTTATAATATGCTTGCCTACATAGTGTGCGTTTTATGCATGTTTTAAATTTTCTCTCATTTAATTGAAGGATATCGACTGGTATTTTGTTATAAAATTTTACGCAATACCCCATAAAAGAAGTGTGTACTTTAGCCAATCTAAACCTAGGTTGATCTAATTTGTTTCTATTTCTAGTATTAAAATTATGCCTGTCGCTGATCTTATTAAAAACATGCAGATTCCGTTGGGAAAGCTGGTTTAGTTCAGCACAAAATGAACACGGGAGAAGAATTTTCTATCTGACAGCGGCCAAGAAGATTGCCGGTAGCACGTCAAAACTATGATTGTGGTGAAGGATGGTGTTATAGAACTTTCATCAATTCCATGTTATTTACATGTACTTCTGGTAAAAAAGAGGGACGGTAGCATGCGGTTTTGTATTGACTATTGTCGTCTGAACGACGTTACGAAGAAAGACAGCTATCCTTTCCCAAGAATTGATGACACGCTGGACATGCTTACTGGAGCAAAATAATTTAGCACGCTGGACCTAAAAAGTAGCTACTGGCAATAAGTTTAAATCGACCTGAAGGACAAGGAAAAACTGCATTCTCGATACGGAAGGATCTGTGCAAAACACTAATTTTGGGGTATCCTGGTACGAACCAAGAATTTTGACACGGATGCAAGCGATTTAGTACATGGCGGTGGCGGTGGCCATCTCAAAGAATGGCGATCAAGAGGTTGCGATAGCGTACTTCAGCATATCATTGTCGAAACCAGATAGGGAATACTGTTGTTACGAGACGGGAATCGCTTGCACCGGTATAGTCATTGAAACATGTTAGCAAATATTTGCTTCGGCCATAGACCATGCTGCATTTAAATGACTATTGCAGTTCAAAATCTAGAAGGACAAGTTGATGGATGAATTGAACTACTGCAAGAATACGATTTTGTGATTGAACATTGCAGCAGAAGATCTCATGGCGACGAAGATGCATTGTCAAAAATACTTTGACCTGAAAACTGCAAGCATTGTAGTCGGCAAGAGGTTAAACAAGTCGTACCTGTGAGGATGCTCAAGACGGACCTTAGCAACGAGTGGAAGGAAAGCTTAGAACGTGCACAGCAGGAAGATTCAGAAATCAAGCCGATTCTCTAGTGGATGAAGGCCAGAGAACCTAAGCCCACATGAAGCGACATCTCAGCTATGAGTTCAATCACAAAAAGCTATTGGGCCTCATGAGACCCTAGTACTCCAAGATGCAGTGCTGTGCCGTATATGGGAGAATGCTCGGGGAGACGGCTGTCATTTGCAAATGGTTGACCCTAAAGCGAAAATACCGAATGTACAGCTGTACCAGTGGAGTTCAACGGACTTTACTGTAGATGGTTTACTGGGGCAGGAACGGTTTTACAAGGTCCACTATCGTGACGATGTTGCGGACTGGCTTCGCAAATGTACAAGTTGTGCGACTGTAAAAGGTCCTCGTAGTAGAGGTGTATTAAAATTGTACAATGCACCACGGGAAAGGACGCTAGACGTTGCAGGTCCGTTTCCGGAAAGTGAAAGTGGAAACAAGTATTTCAAGTTTGTAATGGATTACTTCACTAAGTTTTCGCCATTCCAAATCAAGAAGCTTCAACAGTTGCAAATAACCTGTTAATGAAGTCTTGTCGTTTCGGTGTACTCTTTGACATACACAGTGATCAAGGAAGGAATTATGAGTCCCAAATATTCCAGGAAACTTGCCGAATTATTGGTACTCATAAAACTTCTTACCGCCCACAATCGGGTAGAATTGTGGAACGATTTAATCAGATTCAGAGATTGGAGAGATATCTGTCAAAAGCATTATATAAAACCGTTTTTGCTGTCATACCGAAGTGCTGTTCATGTGTTTCCGATGATGTACGATACTTACAATATAAATAAAAACGTCCAGAACTGCGGCGGCATCTTTAAGATAAGCTTTAGGCGTGAAGAATAATCCGTCTGCTAAAATTTTTAGCGCTAGTTCCAAGCTCATGAATACCACAAATCCGTATTCGGCAATCTGTACAACAATAGTTATATTTTACAAAAAAATATGATCCATAGTTTAGCACTTATTATATCGGAAGAGACAATCCGGTTTATGATGATGTATAATGTAACACATTTACCTGCAAAACGAAGTTTTCCATAACTCTATAGGTGGGAGTTTCGAACATCATTGATAAGCAGGATAGAGTGGTAACCATGATCATAACCCAGTCCATGTACGTCACTAGTCCAAGGAAGTTACTGAAAAAATAAATGTGGAGATGTTTCTTGGATAAAACTTCATAACAATTAAAATAACTAAAAGTTATAGTTCTTCTTCTTCGGATCTTTGAGTGGCGGGTGAATATCACACATATTCAGTACATACCATTGCCACCAAGAGAAAGTCTCTTGGTGGCAATGGATCGAACGAACGAACGACGACCTTTAACGTTTAGTTTGTGATTCTGAATTAATGTTAAAATAAATACTTACTGGAAACTTTTATAATGTACTTTTCTTTCGTTACCAGTGACGGGGTCTCGCAGCCGAGCGTCGTAGCGCGCGTCTACGATGGCGCGGCATATCTTCCTGAAGCGAGACTCTCTAGGAACTATCAGTAGAGGTGTGTCGAACAATGGATGGTTTTCCCGCAAATCTTCTTCGCGTTGATTCCTACAATAAAATATTATTGTGTACTGGTACAATGGAGGACATGTTGAGTATAGTCAAATATATCATCTTGACACAATGCTGTCAGTAAAATCGATTATCTTTATTCTTTTGAACTTAGAAGATTTAAACTTTGATTTTTTATTTCAGATTTTCTTTTATTACACAAAACACAGTAGACACACAATGCAACTTTTACTATGTTACTCATAGGTAGTAAGCAGCCCATGCTATATTTTTCCACTGTACTTCGTTTACCTATCAGTTTACATGAATTTTTCAGGATAACTAAAGTTAAGCCGGCTTTCGTAGTTTCCTTTTTCGTTACTGCCGCATTTTTTCGTTTCTATACATAATATCATAAATGAGTAAGTGAGTCAGTTAGTTAGATTTCATGCCTATTTCTGAACGAATTGTGATGCATATAGTCACAGAGACAGATGGGGTCCCTGGAGACGGCTACTCGCTGCTTTAAGGCGAGGGAAGTCGTGGTCAAAAGCCTGTAAGTAATTAGGAATGTTTACCTCCTCATCTCGGCTTGCTGGCGTTTGGCCTGTAGCAGGCGAATGTCGAGGTAGGGCGGCCGGGCCCGCGAGGACGGCACGACGCGCGACGCGGCGCCGATGTCCCCATTCTCCAGCAGGTGCTCGTACGTCTGCTTCAGCTTAATGCTGCCGCTGCGCACTGATCGCCGGATCGAACGCGAGCCGAACCTGAGAGCCATATTATTGCTCGCTCGTTAATCAGGCCATATCTTTTAACTACCAGCATATTTTACTTGAATTCAGAATATTAGATTCATTGCTGGCAAACTGTCTTGTTAATAGTGATTATTTTTATGATATTTTACAATTCTATTGCTAGATTGCCACTTATATCAATTATTCCAGTTCCTGGCAGGGTTGCAGCAGGTAGGGCATTTGGAGGAACACGGTTGGGTTTTAGTCAATAAAAGTCTGACACTCCCTTTCGTCACAAATCATTGAATGATTGGTCTTACTGGAAAATCCATAAATGTATGTCGTTTTGTAGCAATTAAATACATTTTCTTTCTTTCTTTCTGTCTTTTCTTCTTTCTATTTAAAAAAAATAATTGTTAGTTACTAGGCATGCCTTTTAAGTTCTGTCGTTTCCATATTTCCCGGCAATTTTGTATTTGGAACTGTTCTATATTCGAATGTGTTCTAATTTTTGAATCTCAAAACATTTGAAAGTACCTATTAGGATTAATGCTATTGTTTAGTCACAGCGTCGATTGGAATGAATCTGTCAGGTAACGTAAACGTACGAAAATGAATCTTTCTAAGGAAAATGTTCGTGCAATAATTTTCTACAACTTTAGAAGAGGCCGGACACGGCTTCAGTTTTTTGTGAGCTAACTTCTGTGTTCAGTGATGAAGCCATGTCTGCGGACTGTCGAACGCTGGTATTTAGAATTCCAGCGTGGACATACTAATGTTAGTGTGTGACAACTAATATTCTCGATTATCGTCATGTAATGTATCGAGAGATAGAGGCGCTATTAGGCATCTCAGAGACAGTCATTCAGAAGATAGTGCATGAAGCGCTTGGTGTGAGAAAGCTAGTTTGCCGTTAGATACCGCTTCTGCTTTCCGACGATCACAAGGCGGCCCGCGTCAGATGGTGTAAGAAAACTCTGCAAAGGCTCAACCGAGGAGACTCAAATCACGTCTACGACATCATCAGTGGTGACGAATCTTGGATCTATGCCTACGATCCTGATTCCAAACAACAATCTACAATCTGGGTATTTCAAAACGAGCCAAAGCCGACTAAAGTTGTTCGTTCTCGAAGCACTTCAAAGGAGATGGTGGCCACGTTTGTTGGAAAAACCGGCCATGTTGCGACTATTGCACTTGATGATCATAAAACGGTTAACGCAGAGTGGTATAAGTACCACAGTTTGTTTACCAAGTCATCGTCGAACTTCGAAAATCTAACTCAAAGCGACGCATAATCCTGCACCACGACAACGCAAGCTCACACAGCACTCATCAAACGATTGAGTATTTGAAGCAGGAAAAAGTAGAAATTCTTGACCATCCTCCATACAGTCCTGACCTAAGCCCTAACAATTTCTTTACATTTCCAAGTCTTCGTGGTCAAAGGTTCCAGTCCGGTGAAGAAGCAGTCGACGCTTTCAAGTCAGCCATTTTGAACACCCTCACTTTAGAGTGGAATAAATGCTATAATAACTGGTTTGAGCGGTGTGCTATGCTATAATAAGGTGTTTTTCTCTTCAAACGACAAAACTTAAAAGGCATCCTCGTATCTAAGATTCTGAATTCAAGTTGAACACTGCAACTAAATTAAATACATACTTCTTTTGATCTACCCGCAATTGCTTTGCACTCGATATTGTTCCTTGCGGCTTCAGACCAGACTTGCCTCCGGTGGCTAACATTGCGGAATCTCCCAGCAGGGGCCTGTGGTTATTAGAGTCCCTGAAATGGCATCAAAGAATAATATTCATAATTTTATAGTTTTTTTGTAAACTTGATAATTATATTATCCAAAAAAGAAAATAAACCTTAATCACAAGACTGCTAACTGCAACAAAATCGACACCTGTAAAGTTAAAAAAAAAGCAAAAACGAATGTAATAAAATACGAAAATTGACTGGGGTTTCAGGGGACTTCTAATATCCGTTCTGAGCGCCACATTTATAGGTTGCAACAGAAAAAAAAGCATTTATTCCATATAGGTTATAATAAGTTGGAGAAAAAGTTTAATTGCATTTTTTAAGAAAATTCAAAACATTTTTTAATATAGTTATTTACATTTAATTAAAGTATGTAGGTACCATTTTGTTCGATAACTTTTTACCGTCTTGTAGGTAGGGACATGATGTTTTCCCAATGCTATAGAAATTTTGGGCCTATTGATCAAAATACCGCGACAAGTGGTTTTGGCAGTCCTTTCGTGATGTTAACCTGAGACTACCTAAAGAATTCTGAAGAGACCGAACAGGTGGAAATCTGAAGGTGCAAGGTCAGGACTATACGGCGGATGCATTAACACCTCCCATGCCTCCCAACCAAACTCTCTTGATTTTTTCTGAGTGGCTGAAGATGTGTGAGGTCTAGCGTTATCATGATGAAAAACCCTTCCATTGATTAATTCTGGCCGCTTTTTCTCAACTTCTTGCGTTAATCTCATCAGTTGTTCGCAGTAGAGTTCAGAATCCTGGGTGCTGCCTGGTGGTAACAGCTCATAATGAATAATGCCCTTCCAATCCCACCACACACACAGCATCACCTTTTCGTCACTTTGTTTTTTTTTCGTGGGTTGCGTTGAATCTTTACCTTTTTTGTAAAAAAAATTAAAATGTATCGAATTTCTTTATTAGATTCACTCATCTTGACGTTACGAAAAACAAATGAAAATCACACATTTTCCTAATTTGAATTTGGAATTATTTTCTTTAAAATTTAAACTTTCCATGATACCAAAATCAGCCACATACAAATAGTATAGCCAAAGAGATTTTATTACAAGTTCATACATGCTATAATGCGAAAAAACTTTTTCCCCAACCTAATATTATAACGCAACAACATCAATGAAAGAACAAAAAAAAGAACAATTAAAATGCCCATACCGAAAGCCCACATTCCTACGGCGTTGATCAGAACTTTTTTCTAATGTGTCATTTTAGGATAATTTGGCAGTATCAATTGATTTTAACCATCTAGAAACAGTTAGGTATTGACGTGCAATCACAACATTGTATTGTAAAATATTTATCGTTCAGTTCGCAACGCCGCGTGAACGGCCCCAAAGGGTCAGCAACTCAGCTTCTGAGTGTAAAAAAAAACACCCAGCGCTGTTAATCGGCTTAACGCTATTACCGCGATGAAATGTCATGCAGGCCCACCGATAGTTCGGCAGGGTGTGTTCCACTAACTCAATGATGGAGCTGACGACGTGGCGGCGCAGCGCGGAGCTGGGCCGCTGCGACGGTGGCGCCACCACCAGCGTCTTCACGAGGCAGCGCTTGCGGTACGGGAAGGCGATCTTGGCCACGCCGATGTACTCGAAGGCACGCCGCGACACATCTCCGCCGCTAGCGGCACCCGCCTCTTCCTCACCCTCCACCTCGCATACGAACTGACGCATGAATGACTCGCGGACCTGCGTACAGTATTATATTGCTGTTTTATAGTGTCCGAGCGTCAGGCGTCAAATGACGTCTCTTTCTGAAAGTTGATATGCCATATTGGCCGTGCATTCTAACTTACTGTACCCTCGCAGAGCTATACCATATCGAGAACGTAAACAAAATATGCAAAGCTATAAATAACCATGCGCCGTTATAGAGTATTTTTTAGTAATAGGGATGTTTCCTGAGGAGTAAAAATATGATTCTATTTAGTCCGTCAGTTAGATTATCGAAAAATATTGGACACGTATGTTTTGCTTTATAATATCTATACAAATTGACGAAGATATTTAACTTCAAAGATCATGAATGGATTTTTGGAAATCTATCTGACGAACAAATTCGATTTTTTTTTTGTCAACTACCCTATTCATGAAATCTGTAATAATACATATTACACAAACCTTAGGTAAATTGAAATCGCCAGGGACTTTGTGCAGCTTAGTCATCTGAGGGCTATCGGGAAACTTCTCGAATATTCTCAATCTGAATGGTAGGCTCTCTTTGATCTCTGCACTTTGTTGGCGATACCGGAGTTGTTTCAGTTTCTTTATATCCTCATCCAGTTCCAAGTTGTCTAAGATCACTGCTACGAAAAGTGATAACACAATCTGGAATACAATAGATTATATAAGGACTTTTACTATGTAACATGTTGTGAAGGTACTAAACATATTTTAGAGTAAAATATCTTTCTTACCAGAGTGACAAACAGATGGTACAGTATGAAGTAAATGGCGACTAGGGGCGTCAATGTTTGGCTTGTTCTCACCATAGTTTCGTCCATTACCTCTACCCAGGCTTCTTGAGTTAGAATTTGGAACATAGACATGAATGCCTAAAACAACATATTATTATCAAAGATTATTACGGTCTGTTACTGTTATTCAGACTATAGGCCATTATTTAGAGAAGTTACTCACCTCATCAAATGTTTCAAACTTAGTAAATTCGCACAGGAAACAAAACAGTTGCATTGAAATAGAAGAGCTGATGATGAGTAAACACATTGTGAATATAATCAGGCTGCCTAATTTCTTTCCTGGTCCAAAGATTTTGTAGACAAATCCCTCCAACAGTGGTGACGCTTTTATTAATCTGACTATTCGAAGAACCTGAAACCAATCCAAATAAATAAGTAATGTCAATCCAGCCGCCTTAAAAACGGCTTGTGCCCAATTAATTATTTATTTAAAATCTACATATTTCCTTAAATTTTTATTTACCTGAAAATATGTAAACCCTGACATGTATAGCTGGGGTATTATATGAATCGTAGTTCCAATAGCTAAAAGTAATTCAAACTTGTGAACAGAGTGCTTGAAATAGCCCTTTAGGCCTAAACACCATATTTTGATTAATGCTTCTAAATCCAAGAAAATTGTAAATGCTATCTGAAAAAAGGACAAAAACCTGTTTATATAAAATAAGATTAAGTAATCCTTATTTCCCTTTTACGCGTGAACGTCTGGACCAAATTAGCTTTTTCTTTTTTTATTGTGTTTGTTATTGACAGAAAAAGATTTTGAAAGAAAATTAAAAATATAAATAAATCCAGTTTACCAATAAAAATACTTTTTAATTAATCTAGACTAGCAAAAAAATTGTTTACCTCTATATAATAATATTTTTCGTAAAAGAATTCCCTGGGATTGTCATCATGTTTAAAGTTCATTGTAGCTGTTATTATTCCATTTGCCAAAACCACCCCCATGACTAGTAGTCGGAAATATGCAGACCTCAATAATCTGTGAAAAATTTCTGGTGCACTGCCTGAAAAGAAAAAGCAAATATCTAAACGCGCGGCAGCATATCCAGCCTAGTTCAATGAAAAATAAACTAGACCATTTAGAGCTACTTTTGAGCAATCCACAGCTCGAAATCTATTTAACATACATTCATTAAATTTGGCACATTCATTAAATTCTTAGCTTGTCTAGAATTCAAGATTTCATAAATGTAGCCCAAATTTTCCGGTGACATATATACAAAGGAAGAAATCGGAATACCGGCAATTTCTAAGATTTGAAATTTTCAAACCAATCAATCTATTTGAATAATTTAGAATCTAATATTTTTTATTTAGAAGTAGGTAGGTTGTATTTATTTTGGCAAAAATGCTTTTTAATTATTTTTCCCTTATTAGAGCTAAACGGCTAAACGAACCCCATCACAGCGCACGGTGTTATAAACTGGTGTACCTAAACAATGGACAGTAATGCGATTTCAGCAATCCCGAAAGATTTACTTTATCATTCGTTAAATAGTGGGTGCGTGCGGGTGGTGTACGATGATCTTCAAAACCATTGTATACAGTTCTTTTTAATTTTACATCGATAACTGAAAATGAAACATCACCAAAGTAGTTGAAGCCAACACATTTATTAGGGATAACTCAAGTACTAGTCGTCAGTTCCCACTCAAAGAATTATCAAAATCGGTATACCCAGTAAAAAGTTATGAGGTAACACACAAAAAAAAAAGAGACGACTTGAGAACCTACTCCTTTTTTGAAGTCAGGTAAAAGAAGCTAGAGATAGGACTTGTAAGAAGGAATTACCAAATTTAATTCAACCTAAACTCAACGTGGTTCATCATAGTACAAGATTTTAATCTGTATTTCTATACAACAAGTTGCCTTTACAATTCAAAAGCCCAAATAGCTCAAACCTATTTAAAAACAAATGATATTTATTACATAGATATTTATTGAGGAACAATATTCATGAGTTAGATCTCAGCTCTTGACATTCTATTTTTATTACCTAATGATTGGGTATTCATTAAGTAACTGTGTTTTAGTGTTTGTATTGTTATTTTAATTTTAATTATGTAAGTAGATGTTATTTTATTACCAAACACTCAGCGCCTTTCAAAATTCTGAGAGCAAAAAAATCTGTTTTCTTCTCCAGGAAAATAAGTTCCATGATCAAAGGTCGTTTTTATAGGTACTTACGAATCTATACTAATATTATAAAGCTGAAGAGTTTGTTTGTTTGAACGCGCTAATCTCAGGAACTACTGGTTCGAATTGAAAAATTATTTTTGGGTTGAATAGACCATTTATCGAGGAAGGCTTTAGGTTATATATCATCACGCTTAAGCCAATAGGAGCGGAGAAGCGATAAAGAATGTTTTAAAATCGGGGATTCCACGGGGACGAAGTCGCGGGCAGCAACTAGTTACTTATAAAACTTAGACTACCGAAAATAACACTAACTGCTCCTGGCAGCTCAGCGGTCTGACATCATTGATCTTGCTACTTATACATATTTCGAAATATGAGTAGGCACACGGCACGGTGCGGTGCGGCGCAGCGGCGGGCGACACAAATAAGGCGTGCGCGGGAACGCGGAGAAACGTCATGAGAGATTAATAATTATTTTATTTGTTTCAAGCAGCAAGAATCATACGTGTTAGTAACAACATACTTAAAAACTATATTAGTAAAACACACGGACATAAATAAAAAGACAGAATCAGATCGTGACATCACTGCTGCCAGGTGACAGGCCCAGCCGAAACCCTGCAGCAGTGGTTAATAATAGTTTCCTACTAATATTAATGACATCCTATCAAAATAATAAATGTGAAAATGGGAGCCAAGTATAATGTTAATAATATGCGTGATTGTCGACTTCAGCAACAACAATATTGATCTAAATTGTTGTCAAGTTCTGCAGATAATCCTGAATTAAGGGTCAAGTTTCAATTTGGCTAGTTTTCACATATACCTATGTTATCTTTTATTCGGTTTAACTGATCATATTTATTTTATACGCAAGTGAGCATATTTTATATTGAAAGGTCAAGATAATCTAACTTTTCTAAAAATTTGACATAGATATAATTAATTAAAGATAATGTAAAAGTAACAGATAACTGCATTCGATTGAAATCATGTAATAATTTAATGGTAAAGACAATCACCTGAATGTTTATTTTCGTCAATAGTAACCAATTTCCATCCATTATCATCACCAGTAAAAAACTGGGTAGTGCTGCCTTTAGTAATAGGGTTCCTTACACCCCACATTTGTTGAAACTGCACCCTTATTTCATTGAATGTTTCAGTGATCACAGCTATGAAGACATTCTTAACCAGCCATGCCAAAAAGAATATCATTGTACTGTAAAAAATTAAAATAGATTGTAATATTTCATTAATGATTATTTAAATGGAGTAAGGTATAATATAATTTTAATATATTACCTAAAGTATAAAGCTGATCTCCAAGTTGGTAGAGAGTCAATTGCCCGATACATTATGAAGACCCAACCTTCCTGAGATGATGCTTGGTAGACAGTGAACAAGCTTGTTGCTATCAAAAGAATATTTTAAAATAATATAAATAGTGTATGGTAAATAAGTTTAATTAAATACAATATATTAGTGTTTGTGTACTTACTAAACTCTTCAAAGCCATTGAATCCCATAATATATTTGGACAAATTAAGTTTCATACACTTCATTCCAGGGGGACATTGATATCCTGAGCCAGGGTCAGGCGAGCAAAATGTATCAGGGATGGCCAAGGAATTTATAGTGATTTCACTGAAAAACAAAAACTAAATAATGAATTTATGACAACTATCATAAATAGTTACATGGTGAGTTTTTCAACAAGTACAAGTACATTCATTTTTAGTTGATGTTAAAATAAGCTTTGCTCGAATTGAGGTGCCAAACAGTTTATATGCCATGGTTTATATCCAGTAAGTAAATTATTATTTTATGATACAAAATACTGACTAAGGATTTGTATCATTCCTGACACAGTGATGTGTTAATTCGCCAAAGAACTGCACCCCTAGCAAGCTGTACAGCGACATGAAGAACAAGAAGAAGAGGGTCACATTATAGATTTGTTGGCTTGATCTCCTGTAAAACATAAAAAAACAAAGTGTGAGTTTTTAGTGGTGATTAAATAATTATCAAAATTATATGTCTTCTTAAATTTAAATGACTTAAACAAAATATGTAGAAATCTATACAATCAACTTACTTGAATATCTGATTGATTCTAGATTTTGGCATGGAGAATTTTAAAAATACTCTCAAAAATCGAATCATGATCAATGGTCTGGGGGCTCTTAATATGCTTAGGTAGCTGTATCTGGGTACTATTCCAGTCAACTCAAACATTTGCAATAGAACAGAAACCCATAGGAAAAATACCATTGAGGCATCAAATTGGCACCAGTGGTCTTTCAAGTAGGCTACATCCCCCTGAAAACATTAATTTAAAAAAAGCATTTATTGGTCACACGGTTTGGTATATATATATATTGATTTAGTACATACCTTCAGTATTCCCCTTATATGCATTTTAGCTATCATTTCTGCAGTAAATAAGAGAGTAACACTGCAGTCCACCGCAAATGTTATTGTTTGCAGAGATGGGTACTTTTCAAATGATTTTGGAGTATTTAGAGACACAGACATTAAACTTAATAAAGCACATAATCTTAGAATTCTTCTAACCCATAACTGGAATAAAAATATATTTTTACTTTATATTAAGTATTTAGTGCATATTTTTGTGATACCTACTATAAATGGCAATTTTATTAATAACTAATATGAATTTCAGAAATTCATTATGTAAGTGCTGGAAACTAGAGTTCTGGCTAGAATAGTTAAATCTGATTTATCTAAACCAGTTTTAAAGCCAAGCGACAGATAGTTTTAAAATTACATCCAATGTAATACTATGTACATACCTTATTGACCCATTCAATATCAGCACTTTCATTCAAAGATTCTTCTGGACCGTAGTCTGCTAGTACCGGCTCCCCTTTGAGGCTTTGTTTTCGACCCAACATTTTCATGAACTTAATAATTATTTTATTTGAAATCTTGCGTTGAAAATTTCGGCTGTATAAGCCGAACTTTATACCATTTAAAGCTACAAAAAAGAAAGGCTTTACTGCTTAATTAACTGTTTAAATCGAAATTACCAATAACAATAGAAATCATAGAAAATTTAATTAAATCAAATATGTTTCGCGAAAATCTTTCTGACATGTTTTCAGTTCTGTAAATATTATTGATTTTCCTACCAAATATTGCCAGTTGAGAAAAATATTCATCGATCGATAAATATTGGAGCATTTGTTCTAAGTTTTGCTTTCTGTAATGAAAGTTGTTTTCAGTTATTTGAAATCGGGTATTTGTATTTAGCTTTGATTTTAATTAAGGAAGTGCATTGCGACATTGCAATGCAATAAAAGTCAAATTATATTGTCATTTCACAAGACACCGTATGCCTCCTCGCCTCCTCCTGGTGTCAGATACCTTTGGTATTTCATCAGATGCATTCCATGTTTGTTTTTTACATCCAGCAAACCAAATTCAAAACTCCAGGATCCTAGTGCGCGAGGGAGAGGCAAACCTCACGTCTAGACGCCGCAACAGAAGAAAACGCTCCTGGTGTCGGGAGTCGTAACTCGTAGGACGATTCCCGGCCACTGAAGCCGCGGTGCGCCTGCGTTTGGTGGCTATTCATGCAATAATAACCGGGCCCGGGTCGACGGGTCGTTGTATTCCACGCGCGCTTCAAAGAGATTTCAGCATAGTAGATCAGGCCTGCTAGGGTCAGTGACTGTCAGGGGCCAGGGGTGCTGAATTGGTTCGAAAGAATCGCCGCGGCCTTGGAACTCAAAAGGCATTTGGAGAAACATGAATAGGTTTTAGTCAGTGAGAGTCAGTAGAGAGGACGAAATCACATTTTGATGATTTCTCATCCAAAAAGAAGAAGAAGAAGATATCGCAGGAGGAACTAATAAAAAAAAAATCATAAATAGCAAGAAAGCCACTTTTATTGTACAGTGTACCTTGGTTGCCAGTGACTGAAGCCAGAGCGTGTATGCCGAGCATAGGTGCCAATTGTGTGTACTTCGTCGCTCTCTGTGACTTCACTTCATGAAATTTATAAAACCAGTACCAACCCAAATCAAAAATCCATATTCAATATACCAACATACTGATAATATTTTTACATCTATACTAATATTATAAAGCTGAAGAGTTTGTTTGTTTGTTTGTTTGAACGCGCTAATCTCAGGAACTACTGGTTCGAATTGAAAAATTATTTTTGGGTTGAATAGACCATTTATCGAGGAAGGCTTTAGGCTATATATCATCACGCTTAAGCCAATAGGAGCGGAGAAGCGATAAAGAATGTTTTAAAATCGGGGATTCCACGGGGACGAAGTCGCGGGCAGCAGCTAGTTGACATATAAAAGTATGGACTGGAAATACCTACAAAAAAGGGTGCATGCCTATAACTCATATTGTCGCATAAAATGGCTGCCATTGCTAGGGATGTATCTATCAATCAAGGGACATCGGTGTTACTATAACGAGTATTGATACTAAATACGAGTTTTACTAGTTATCACGTTTGGATCATACATACCTAATATTGTTGCGCGTCACAATTCGTTACCACTAGCCATCTAGTATCGAGTAGCAGAACAGTCAAGAACCTTCGAGATTTTTCTATGATAGAACATTCTCGAATTATCGGGCCCTAGTCAGTCGCCGCGACCGATATGTACGCGAACTTTCTGGAATGTTCAACACGTTCTGGTAGTTCCAGAACCTTCCATAGGTTCTGGAACTACTTGGCGGCGGCGCCCTATATAAGGCTGGCACATGTACCGACCGAAATCAGTATTGGATTTGCGATACAAGTGCTAACTTCGAAAGCGATCTTCGACTGCGAACTCAAGTGTTTTGTAATAACTGAGTCTATAGTGTAATTAGTGTTGTGTAATTAAAGTGTCATTTTTGGTTATTTAATCGGCTGATTTTATTGTAACGAACCCGAAGCTCGTAACAATATTATGTACTTACTTAGAGTCCATTGTAATTGTTGTTAGCGCAGCGTGGTTATAGAGATACACATTACATAATGTTAACGGTATTTTAATATTCGAGCTGACATAGTTAAAAACTATATAAAAAATCTGACACTCACAAACAGTTCAGTTGGTTGCTTAGCAACTTCTCTAAGGAGTATTTTCACTGATGTTATTATACAACCTTAACACTTTCCCTCATCAGTTGAAAACACTATGCAGTCCTAATTTAGCTCCCAACTTGATTAGCGTCGGCTTTGGAACTGCCTTGGTCATAAGGTCAGCTAACTGGTCAGTAGAACTGGTTTTTTGTACATTTACTAAACCTTCTTGAACAGTCTCACGAACGACGAAATGTCTCACTCTTATATGTTTCGTTCGCTTGTGAAATTCCGGATTGTGTGCGAGACGTATGGCTGCTTCGTTATCTACCTTCAATATTGGTACGCCCTCTAATGTTGTGAGTTGGTTATATAACCTTTGAAGCCATACCAGCTCACGTGCGCCTTCGCTCGCTGCAACGATCTCAGCTTCAGTTGTTGAAATTGCAACAGACGCTTGACGTTGGCTTAACCAGGAGACAATTCCTTCGGCGAACAAACATGCTACTCCTGTAGTAGAACGTCCAGTTTGTTCATCTCCAGCATGGTCAGCATCACTGTAACCTTCAATAATGGCTTTCGTTGTATGTGTATTTGATGCCGTAACTCCCTTCAAGTAGCGAAATATTCTTTTTACTTTCAACCAGTCTACTTGGGTTGGATTCTCCAATTTTCTTGATACGAACCCGACAGCATAAGCAATATCCGGACGCGTACCTGTCATGAGATACGCCAATGCTCCTACAGCTTCTCTATAGGGAAACTTTTCTCCAGATTCTTTCTCCTCAACTTTCCCTGTTTCTGAAGTCCTCTCTATAGGTGTCGAAATAGGATTGCAGTCTGACATTCCGAATCGTTCGAGAATTTTCCTGACGTAAGATTGCTGTGTTATTGTAACAGAGCCATCTGCTAATCTAGCAATCTCTAGTCCTAAGTAGTAGGATGCTGGCTTGACAGTTATTTTAAGCGTATCCCCTAATTCCTTCAAGAATTGGCTCGCCAAAGCTTCATTTGTTGTGGCTACAAGCCCGTCATCGACGTATAAAGCTATTATAATTTTCTTGTCTCCTATCTTTCTCATAAAGAGACAGCAGTCAGCTGCATTCTGCGTAAAACCTTTCTCTAGCAATATTGCCTCGAAGCAAGAATTCCAACAACGAGGTGCTTGCTTTAAACCATACAGACTCCTTTGAAGTCGACACACTTTTGAAGTACCATCGCTGAATCCATCTGGCTGCTCCATGTAAATTTCTTCATTTAATTTACCGTTTCAAAAGGCTGTCGAAACATCAAATTGAGTCAGGTGCAGCTTTTCCTTTGCACTCACACTCAGTAAGGCTCTTATTGTAGCCATTCGAGCAACTGGGCTAAAAGTTCAAAGTCGATCCCTTTCCGTTGCTTGAACCCCTTGACTACAAGTCTCGCTTTATATTTGTCAACGGTACCATCTGGGTTTTGCTTAACCCTGAAAACCCACTTGCATGGCAGCGCTTTTTTGTTGGGTGGTAAGTCGCACAATTTCCATACTTTGTTGTCAGCTAGGGATTTTATTTCGCTCACCATGGCTTTTTTGCCATTCGGCACTGTCCTCCCTCTTAATTGCGTCATTATAAGTTTCTGGGAAGTATTCTAGACCCACAAAGCAAACATAGTCTTCGAGTTTCTTTGGTCGGTTAATTGTTGCTCGGTTTCTAAGGTTGTATCGAGTCTCCGTGAAGGGCTCAACTACTTCTAATTGTTCCTGAGCATCTCTGAAATCTTCCTCATCCTCTGTTAGTATAGGAACATTGTCTTGAACTTGATCCTCTGTTGGTATAAGAATGTCCTCTTGATCTTGATCTTCAGTAATATCTCCCTCTAGATTAAGTTCTTCACTTTCTCTTATATTTTCAGAAGCTTGCTCTTGTATGAGACCATGTTTATCGCTGTCATCTCCCTCTAACCTAATAGGGATACTGGTAGAAATCTTGAACTCGACATCAGACTGAAACGTAATGTCTCTAGACCTTAGCGTCTTTTTTCCGTGCCAGATGCGATAGCCATCATCGTTCTCATAGCCTATCAGCAGTCCTTTAATGGCTTTCTTATCCATCTTCTTACGGCTTTGTTTTGGAACGTGAGCAAAACATTCACTTCCAATAATTTTTAAGTGACTTATTTTGGGTTTCCTACCGTGCCACAACTCAAAGGGTACTTTTGCATCTACTCTGGTAGGTCCTGTCCTATTCAGAACATATGCAGCAGTGTTTATGAGCTCTGCCCAGAGCACTTGTGGCATCTCTCCTCTCGCGTGTAGCATCGATCTTGCAGCTTCTACAAGTGTGCGGTTTTCTCGCTCACTACAGCCATTCTGCTCTGGCGTGTAAGGCATTGTCAGTCTATGCTGAATTCCGAACTTTTGTAGAATCCTTTGGATAGCTCTATTATCAAATTCACCACCATTGTCGCTCAGTATTGTTTTCACTATATGACCTGTTGTCTTAACTTCTTGTAACATTTGTATCCTTAACTTCGGACTTGTGCCTTATGAAGTACACAAAGCGGTAATTTGAAAAGTCATCCTTAAATAAGACGAAATATTTGTATTTTGAGATGCTATCAGCAAAAGGCCCGCACACATCAGTGTGAATCAGTTCGCCTGGCATTGTAGCTCTTTCCCTTGTTCCAAACTTTTTCCGCTGGGATTTGCCATAAACACAACCTTCGCCTTTTGTATTGTCTGGTTTTAAATCAATTCCAAGCTCCCTCTTAACAATATCACGAACATGTCGTTTGTTTTGATGTGCGAAACGCTCATGGTAAACTTGTAGTAGATTATAACCAGTGATTGAGTTTACCACAATGGTTTTTTGTTTTGTTGGTATGACCGTCTTCATATCCAACTTGTAGAGTCCTCCGTGAGGTACCCTCTTACCGACAACTTTAGTTAAGCCTTCTATGTCAAGCTTACATTCTCTAGTGGTCGACGTAAATACGCTGTTCGGCATTCTGTCTTGTGCCGCTAGCGTAGAAAAAAGGTTTTTCGTTAGGGCTGGCACCAACCACACATCTCTAAGTGTTATTTTTTCCTGTTTATCGTCGACATACGCATTGACCTCTACAGTTCCCTTTCCCAATGCTGGAATTACAGTCCCGTCGGCGGTCGTTACTGAGTGGTCTAACTGAAAATCATGAAATTCCAGGAAAAAGTCGCTTCGGACCGCAATATGTGTCGTTGCACCATTGTCCACATACCAATTATCTCTATCTTGGATATGTTCTTGAGCACGCATTCACCATTAATGAAATTTGTTGCACTTGCTTGGACTTTGAGTTAGGGGCTGATATGCCTGAAGATGGCTTAGGTGGCCTCACATTTTTAATCCACTTCTTGCACTTGCGAACTCTATGTCCTTTTCCCGAACAATAGTTGCAAATCAGCTGTTCGTCCATGCTTTGCTTTAACTCTCTTTTAATTGGTGTAGCCACTAACGCCTCCTGTTTAAAGTTCTCTTGACTGCCTAGCTCTCGTTCGAACGTGCAGAGGTGACTTGTCAAACAATCAATAGTCCTTTCAGTCTGCTTTAGCATCAGCCAGCTTGACTTGAAGTTGAAGTACCTATCAACCAGCGTGTCCAAGACTTTACATATGAGGAACATCTCAGGAAGTTTGGCATTTGCGTCAATTTTAGAAACCTCGATCTTTAAATCATTCCAAACATTCTTCAGCTTTGATATGTGTGTGGGAATATCATCTGCCTTACTTTGTTTAAGTCCGAAGAATTCTAGACACAAGTTATACGCTCTGTCTTCTTCCTGTCCATCAAATAGTCTGTGTAACTCCTGCCAGACATCACATGCAGTTCTATACCTCATTACCTTTTTTAATGTATCTTCTGACATTTTAGTAGTTAGCATGAGCAAAGCGCTCGTTTCAGCCTTCCTATAACTAGCCAACGCTTTATTATAGCTGCTTACTTCAGCATCACCTGCTCCTTCGGCAAGGGTTGGTTTTTGGAGTTTACCTTCCACAGCATCTGTAGCACCTTCTGTGCCATCAAGCATTATAGAAATTTATACTTCCAAGTTGACCAATTTTCTTTGCCATTAGGCGTGTGTAACTCTTTGCGGAACCGACTCACTGATCCGGATCACTGAAGTGATTCAAAAGATTGGTTCACTAGCAACGTTTCAAACGCATCATTTGGATCTGGAACACTTCGCGCGACACGTCGCTCGCGAGGCGACTGAGCCACGAGCGAAAGAGACAAATTGAGACACTGAGTAACTAAACTATTGACTCGCGTCGTATGAGAAGTGTATCATTCAATTCGTACGGATTTTCGCTGTCAGTATTCATGGACGTAAAAATGACCACTAAGGCGCTTATGTATCAAACACTATACGGTCGTTTTTTGCATGCAATGTGTGTATTAACAAGTTATCATTTTACGTTGATGCGGCACATGTAATAATTATTGTTTATGTTTGTTCGCGCTTGTTTATGAAAACTTATTGAGTTCCAATTGAGTTCTGTTTAGAATTTCTTTGCGTAGTGATGATTATTGTAATAAACGCCCGCGACGTAACTTTGTGTATTCGAAACATTCTGTAGGTAGGTAATTGAATCTTTTGAGTCGATGATCCAAATGAGCCAAATGAAACATATCAGTGTTCCGGAACTGTCGGGGTACTTCGCAAGGTGTCGGTGTTTTTGAGGAGAAACAAATGTTTATGTTGAACACTATTTATTGATTCACTCTCAAACTGTTCTTAATGTTAAAATGTTAAATGAAATGTTGACAAATGTTAGAATACACCCGGCTAACGCGGTAGACCAAAGTGCACTGAATCTAATGTAAAATTATAAGTAATAAGTGTATTTAGTAAGAAATAAAATTAGGTCAGCGCGTCACGCCGATATTGCTAACTAAGGTGTTCGGTGAAAACACCGAACATACTCCGGGCCACGCAAGATAAGGATGCTGTGATTAAACAATTTTATGTTAGTAAAATAATGGATTGATCATGTTTATGAAATGTTTACAAGGTGAAAACAAGACAACTTAAGATTAAAATGTTAGTATACCCAAAGTAAAAAATATTTGAAATATAACTAAGAGCTTATTGTTCCTAAAGGATTCCTAGGGACGCGAGGACACGCCCTATTCATCATTGCACTATTTACTTCATTATGACTATGTGTCGCACTAGTATTACGTTCACTTATGTTTTGCCGCGCACTCGCACTAACACTGATGACGTTTACATCACTAACACTTCCGGTGGGTTGAAGTTCCATTCCCGATAGAGATGAGATATACCTGCCATTCTCCATACCCGGCCTTTAAGGTATGGGTATCACTAAATACCTGGTACAAATACCAGGTATCAAAATACTTCTAAGTATTTGGGTGTGGTAGGATTTCGATAAGTAAACGTATGCGATAAGTATGGTATGCCTCCAATATAATGTAGGTACGATGTTTCAAGTACCTATACGTAATTATGCATTATGAGATATGAAATCTTTCCTTCCTACTTTACCAGGCTTAGGACTGTCGCAAAACTTACAACTGACGCAAAAAAAATCAAAACATTGTCGACCTAAGTACCACTAGACAACGTAAACATTCAAACACGTAATAATATTCCCTAACATAAACAAACTAAGGAACTCTTTCACGTCGTGACAAAAAATGTAATTATGCTATTATGTTCCTTATGCACGTAAAAATAAGTACCCATTTAGTCTAACTAAATTAAATCAACCGAATGTTCATAAAGCACGAATGACGTTTCGGGTCCCTTCGTAAGCTGTCGGGTAGCTTCGGGTTGCTTCGGCGTACCGAACTACCGATAAAACTGGGCGCTACCTTGTGGTAGCGGTTCGTATCGTACTATGCGTCTGACGTCATACCTTCAAGGTATTTACCCAGTATTTCGGTCCGTACCCGGTCTATGTACTGGGAAGCACATACTTGGTATACATACCTCTACCAGTATATACGTCTCATCTCTAATTCCCGATGTGATGTGGGCGCGGCGCGCTCGCATCCGCAGCCATCTGTACAACAGCGCTCCCGCCGCCAGCGCCAGCGCGCCGACCAGGATGTAGCTCACGGTATACTGATGGATATCATGAGGGGATAATATCTGACCGATTTCCACTTGACTGTTTTTCATGTCATCGATCCGTTGGTGTAGCTTTTTTAAGGCGTACTCCATTTCGCTCGAGTCTGTGACGTCTTCGTCTTGTGTTTTTTGGAGAGGCATAGTGCTGTTGATGATCAAGTTTAACTGATCCATATCAGGTATAAAAAGGTCTGGGCTCATATCTATTCTGTTTTTGTTTTGGTTCTGAATGTTCAGAGTGAAGTCCTGACCCTTCAGCAGGCAACCTGGTTCTATGTAAATGACCCCAGCTTTGCTCAGCTGTACCTTGTATATCTGTTCGCCGCAGATTACTTTGAGGGAATGTTTGTTGCAGTAATGGTACAGGAATAGTGACGGGTTTGTAAGCGATGTCCAACGGTTTTCACACTTCGTCCTCCGTACCTTGCACGTATCTGTGTCTCGGTCGAGATCACAAAAGTTGTTATCGTTGCCAAGATGATATATCGGCTTTTTCCAATTGCACATAAACATGTCATCTTCTTGTTTGCATAGTGAGAGTTCTTCCGGCGTAATGGTTAGGTATAAGTCTCTTTTGAGATCCGTAGCGACGTAGTTTGAAGACGGGATGAGCTCTAACATACTATAGTTCGTCTGGTGTGGTATTGAATGTATTCTGTACACCTTGAATCGGTCTCTACTGATAAGAGGGAATGTTATTTGGAAGAGGAAGTATTTATCAGTTATTCGTGCTTTTATGTTTATCAGAGAATATAGTTTTCGAATATCGTGCGGTTCAATAGGCAGTGTTAGATCATCTGATAAATGCCCAGAGATAATGTTAAGCTCCTTTTGGAGCTGTTCAGGGGTAAGCAGATGAATGTTAAACTGTCCATGGTGGACATTGGTTAGGATGTCTAGTAAAATGTCTTGAGTTCTTTTTAGGTTGTGCAATAAATTACTGGCTGTTAAAGCTGTCATGGTAAATTCTTGAAGTAGAGATATGTTGTTTATCTCTTGTTGTAATTTGTTGGAGACGTTATCCAACATAATTAGATGTTTGTTAATTATTTTATGCTGTTTTGCCATTATTTCTTCTGTTCTTTTCAGCATATTATACTCTGATTCGACAATCGACGTCTGATTCTTCCATAAACTGGCTAAATGTTTTTCATTTTGTTGTATCAAGTTGATGTCTCGGCTGTATTTTTCCGCGAATTGTTCGTCTAATACGCCGAATAGGGAGTTCGCAATGTTTCCAACTGCATTGATAAGTCCCCGCCGCCGCCTGGAGTGTCCGCTTACATGTTGCGTCATCAGAAGTTCATTGTAGTATTTTAGTTCATTACTCTCATGGATCAGCTGAGGGACTATCAGGTTACACTGTTCGCTGCCGGTTGTTTTGCATGTTTTGTCCAGATATGTTGTTACTTTTTCAAACGCCTGCATACCTTCCCAATACGGAGACATGTTATAGAATACAACTAGGACCCAACTGTCTTTTACGAGACTTAATCTGGATATTGGATCAAAGTAGAAAGATTGGTTATCGTTTAACGTAGTGATGTTATAGCTGCAATTTGCAATACTGCAGATTGACATAAAAAAGGTTAATGCCACGGCGACATACGATAACGTGCCATGTGCCATTTTTCTTGTTCGTTTTCTGTTCTTCTGGGTCCCAGAGTATTGTTCAGCTGAACTGTCTGTTTTATTTGAACTGTTTTGTTTGTTACCTGTTTCGATTTCTACTGGCAATAAAGAAAGTTTGACTACTGGTCGCTTTATGATGCCATTTTTCGTTTTTAATGATACCACTCGGACATAACCATCGTTACCGGGGTGCAGATCTATCACTCGGCCCATAGTCCACCGACCAGCTGGAATGTTATCCTCATGCATTACCACTATGTTGCCTATTTTTAAGTTTTCTTGAGGTTTAGACCATTTTTCTCTCGCTGTTAACTGGCTCAAATATTCATTCCTCCATTTTTTCCAAATCTGTTTAAAAATGTTTGTTGTTAAATGCCATCTTGTTCTAGCATCCTCCTTCGTTTCAATCACGGTTAGATCGGATCTTCCCGTTAAAAAATGTGCCGGTGATAAATAATCCAGATCCTCGATGTTTTCTGTTAGCGAACATAACGGCCTTGAGTTCAGACACGCTTCCAGTTGTGTTAGTACAGTGGTGAACTCTTCGAACGTTAGTCTTTGTTCCCCAACGACTCTTTTCAGGTGGAACTTTAGACTGCGGACGGCTCTTTCCCACAGCCCGCCAGCGCTCGGCCATGACGGAGCGTTGAAGTGCCATTGTATGTTCATTTCAGCGATTTCTGCCTGGCAACTATTCCCGAAAACTTGTTCTAATTGGCTGTACTCTTCATGCAGCAATCTATTAGCTCCGATAAAATTTGTTCCTTGGTCGCTATACAAGTGATGTGGTGTTCCTCTCCTGGCCGCCATTCTCTTAAGAGCAGCTAAAAATGCTGAACTGGTAAGGTCAGATACCAATTCCAAATGAACGGCTTTCGTGACCATGCATATGAATACCGCCACGTAGCCTTTCAGTGTTCTCACTCCTCTTCCCTTGTTTGCCTTAATGTTCACAAAACCTGTATAGTCCACCCCAGTATGGTAGAATGGTGGAGCAGGGTTGATTCTAGCTGCGGGAAGGTCACCCATCAATTGATGTTGCTTCCTTGCTTCATATTTCCGGCAAGTTACACAATTCCTTAACTGTTTTTTGGTCGTACTGTATCCGCTTGTTATCCAGTATTGTTGTCTGAGAACAGCTAGGGTCAATCGAGGACCCCCATGGAATGTTAACTGGTGAGCTTCTTCTATAAGTAACTCCGCTAACCGACTTTTGTTAGGTATTATCTTCGGATGTTTCATTTCGTCGCTCATGACCGCGTTCCTTAAACGTCCTCCCACTCGGAGAAAGTCACTTTTATCGACAAAAGGGTTTAAATTCGATAATTTGCTGTTTTTTGCTACATTTCCATTTTTCTGTAACATTTCAATATCTGACGTAAATGTTGCACTTTGCACGTGTTTTATGATAGCTGATTTGGCTTTTCGTAGTTCTAGTAATGTTAGGTACTTCGGTAAATGTTTACGTTGCGGCTTCGGTGTCAATGCCCTCAGTACCCATGCCAAGACACGAGTTATTCTTATAAACGAATTATGTTGTAGTAATAAATTATCTATTATACTATTACTGTTAATGTCTTGAACAATGTTTACCACCTTTATCCTTTTTGTCTCTTCGTCTGTGTGGTAGATAGCCTGTTGTTCTTCTTTTTCTACATCGTAGAAAGCTAGCCATGCTGGTCCCTTCCACCATAGGGGATGTTGTAGTAGTTGGGGCGCTGTTAACCCTCGGCTGGCACAGTCAGCTGGATTGTCTCCCGATTTCACATATCGCCAGCAGTTTTTCGGCATTATTTGTTTTATGGCGTTGACTCTGTTAGCAACGAACGGTTTCCAACGTGCAGATTCACCTTGTAACCACCCTATGACCACCATAGAATCACACCATCCATAGATTTCCACTGGACAAGTTATGCTCTGTTTGATTTTGTGAATGAGCTTAGATAGTAGAGAAGCTCCACAAAGCTCCATTCGTGGCAATGTTACGCTCTTCTTACTTGGTACAAGTTTTGATTTTGCTGCTACTATTACTGTTTCTTGTTGGTGTTTGGTTCGTGCGTAAACCACGCACGCATATGCATCGATGGACGCGTCGCAATAGCCGTGCAGTTCGATGACGTCGTTCTCGTTGCATAGTATCCATCGAGGAATCTTGCAATGTTTAATGTAATCAATTTCCGTAATCAACTTGAGCCATTCATTATGTACATCATCTGTCACTTTGTCATCCCACTGTAGGTCTTGTTTCCATAACGTTTGAAATAATAATTTTAGTTTCGTGGATAGGGGTGTCAGCCACCCAAGAGGGTCGTATAATTTTGATATTTCGGATAGTAAGCTCCTTTTAGTAGGTTTCGATATTGTTTGGGAAAAGTCGCAACGAAATGTAAATTGATCTCCTTTTGGGTTCCAGCACAAACCTAAGGTTTTCAACATGTCATCATTTTTGAAGTTATAAACAAATTCCTCTTGACTTGGTGATATGTTAGCCAGTAATTCCTGGCTGTTTGATGACCACTTCCGAAGATTAAACCCTCCCGATTTCAAGAGCTTAATTAAATCATCTATCGATTTTTTACCTTGTTCTATTTTGTAGCAGCCGTGTAACAGATCATCCATATAAAAACTGTTTTCCAGGACAGCAGCCGCTTCTGGAAACTTGTATCGCTCATCCGACGCCAACTGTTTTAGGGTCATAATTGCTAAGAACGGTGCGGCCTTAGTCCCGTATGTTACCGTGTTCAATTGATACACTTGGATTGGTTGTGCCGATGACTCACGCCACACTATTTTTTGCAGATGTTGATCAATAGGGTTAGATTCTGGCGGGAACTTCGAAAAAGCGCGGTTTGAAATTTTCTTTCAAAATTCCTTTTAATTGTTTTCGGAGGATTTTTGGGTTTAAAGTGACTAAAAAGCTGTTAAATTATATACGGTAGCTCGCCGAAATGGTGGGTAACGAGGGGGGCGGGGATAACCCGCCCGCCCCTCACAAACGTCCTCGGGCTGAGGAAACAAACGAAATAAAGGAAACGGACTGTGGCGAAGGCGGCGGCGGTGAGCGTATGAACCCTTTTATGCCTTACCTCAAGCCAAATTATAAAAGACTTTATCCCGAAAACTGTAATAACACAGAGTTTAAGGTATTTATTGAAGCAAACGGCAAGGATAGAATCGGCAACAAGAGCCCAATTTATTTGAATCATATTTTTTCCAATGAAATAAAAGGTGTGACGGCAATTCAAAGAGTAAACGCTAATAAAATAGCTATTATATTTAAACAGTACAATACAGCTAATAATTTTATTAATAATACTAATTTCTTAACAAAGCACAACATGAGAGCATTTATACCAGCTGCACAGATTGAAAAAACTGGCATCATACGATTTGTTCCTTCAAACATCTCAAATAAAGAATTATATACAAAATTATCATCAATTTATGAAATTATCGCAGTAAGAAGATTCACTAAAAAAGTTGGCCAAGAACGTGTCCCACTGCAAACAGTAAGCATCACTTTTCTTTCCAATATACTGCCAGACAGTATACAATATGACTTATTTTCTTATAGGGTTTTCGAATATGTTCCCCCTTTACAACAATGTTTTAGATGTTTTAAATTTAACCACTCAGCAAGAATTTGTAATAGCAAGCAAAGATGTTCTATTTGTGGAGGTGAGCACTTATATAAGGAATGTGACAAACCAAATGAGGTCTGTTGTGTAAACTGCAGTGGGCCCCATCTAGCAATTTCAAAATTATGTCCGATTAAAATGAAGAAAATAATTGAAAAGAAAACGAAAATTACTTATGCAAGTGCTACCCTGACCAAGAAAATAAATGACACTACAGAATTCCCTCCGCTAGCGCCGCCAAGAATGCAGCCTGTACATAATATTGTAAATAAATCTGTAAATAAGCCTGTACATACCTCTGTAAATAAGAATACTACATATGTAAATAAATCTGTGAATGATGTAAATAAATCAAATGATGTCTTACCTAGTGAAGACATCAAAAATAAAATTATTGACAACAACGATGTACTTATGGCCCTAGTACAGACTTTGGTAGAATTGGGTAATAAGGGAGATAATACACCTACTACTTTAAAAAGTATTAAAGCTACACTAATTAAAAATCTTAAGTAATGGATCCAAATTCTTCTCTATCTAAACTACGTATTGCTCAGTATAATATTCAGAGTGCTAATAGTAAAAAACCCTTATTGTTACAATTCTTAAATAAACAAAATATTGATATTTGCTTACTTAACGAAACATGGTTTAAAGATAACAATTTTAGGATACCTGGATACAATATTTATAACAAAAATTCGAGTAACGCTCATAACGGAGTAGCAATACTAATCAGACCATATCTTAAATATAATATAATAAATACGCAATTTTATGAAAATATTCAAACAGTAGCTTTATCCGTATGCACGGTACGCGGCAGTTTAACTGTGCTCTGTGTATACTGCCCACCAACTAGTGCGCACATACGAATTCATAGATTGCACGACATAATTAAAGATCTTCCTAAACCTATATTTATTAGTGGTGATTTTAACGCCCACCACATTGCATTTGGATGTCTATCAACTAAGAGTCGAGGTCAGGATTTGTATAATATAATCGATGACTTAGACCTATGTATTTTAAATGACGGCAGTTATACAACTGTCAATCGGCCAGGACAAAATCCTTCTGCCATTGATGTTAGCTTCATTAGTTCTAGTCTTGCATCATTGTGTGAGTGGTCTGTGCATGATGATACCATGGGAAGTTATCACTACCCAACTATAACAGAAATTTCATTACTCATAGATAGATATGACATTAGTCCTCCAGTTGATAAGTTTTTGTATAAAAAAGCGGATTGGGAGACATTCAAAAAAGTTTCTAAAACAATATTTAATGATTTGACTCTTAAACTACATGATCCTATTCTAACTTATAATGATTTCTGTTTTCGATTAGATACTCTAAAAGAATTAACAATCCCAAAGCTAACTAAATTGAACAACTTTAAAAGCAGACCCCCAGCTCCTTGGTGGAATGAAATTTGTGAAAAAAGCGTTGTTGCTTCCTACGATGCATTGAAACTATATAGAAGTGAGCCTAGTTTCGAAACCTATTTAAATTACAAGAGAAAAGATGCACAGAAAAAAAGAACCATCTCAGAACAGAGAAAAGTTGGATGGAACAACTTATGTAATAGTTTTAATAGAACTACTCCAATAAGTAAGATCTGGAATCTTATAAAGATGTTCAAAGGTATAAGACCTGGCAATAAATCATATAGAGATGAGTTCATTATTCCATTTTTAGATAAATTATCTGATAACACAAATTTAACTGATTCTGATAATATAAAAAACCTTTTTGATTTAAACAATGATAATCGAAATTCAAAATTTTTATTAGATTCCTTCTCATGGCGCGAATTTACAATGGCTCTGCAAGGTAGACGAAATACAACTCCTGGTTTGGATGACTACCCTTATTTATTGATTAAAAATTTAGACGAATCGGCCCAAAAGATATTTCTTAACGTTCTTAATCTGCTTTGGTATACTAAATCTATCCCGCAATCTTGGAAAACACAATGTGTTGTTCCAATACTCAAGCCAGAGAAACCTCCGCAACTTCCTAGTTCCTATCGACCAATTTCATTATCATCTTGTCTAGGTAAAATTTTTGAAAACATGATTAAATTTCGTCTTGATTGGTATGTTGAATCCAATGGTATCATTCCACATGTTCAGTATGGTTTTCGTCGTGGCCGCAGCTGTGCAGATAGTTTTACTTCTCTCATCTCTGACCTGAAAAATGCAAAGAATAAAAAATTACACACAGTTTGTACTTTCTTAGATGTTCAAGGTGCTTTCGATAGTGTAGATCCTGCTATACTTGTCCAAATTATGTCAAGATTAGGTATTCCTGGTCAGTTATGTAAATGGATTTTTAACTTTTTGAATAACAGGACACTATATGTAAGACATAACAATAAACTATTTGGACCAAAATCTGCTTCAAGAGGTACAATGCAGGGTGCTACACTGTCTCCTTTGCTGTACAATATTTACACATGTGAAATTTGTAAATTTGTAAATAATACTGATGTAAATATTCTGCAATTTGCTGATGATATTGTTTTATACAGCAGCAGCTATAATTTAGAAGTGGCAATTGACAATGTGAACATAGCTTTAAATCAATTATTTATATATTATAATGATTTACTACACCTAAAAATCAACCCATCTAAAAGCAGTGTAATGATTTTTGGCAATGATAGCTCCACAACTAATGTTACTTACAACAGTGAAATTATTCCTAGAGTAAATAGTAAGAAATTTTTGGGCATAATAATAGATCAAAAATTGACTTTTGAAACACATATTCGGCACATTTCCAAAAGCGCCCTAAAAGGTTTAAATTTAATGAAATGTCTTGCTGGTGTATCATGGGGGGCAGACCCCAAAACATTATCATTATTGTACAAAGCAATTGTTAGAAGCCATTTTGATTATAGCTCACTAGCTTATATGTACAGTACACATGTAAATAAATTAGATATAATGCAGAATAGGGCTTTGAGAATAATATCTGGCGCAATGTGCTCCACTCCCATAAGGGCCATGGAAGTGGAGACTAAAATCATGCCCTTAAGTTTGAGAAGGCTATTACTTGCACAAAGATATTCTCTCAAATTAATATCATCAAATAACAGAGAGATAATAAATAAAATATTACCTTCTACTCACAGAAATTTTCAGACACAGACAAAAGTTGATATGTTGAATGGTATTTCCCCAATGTTGTCCAACATCTTACTTGAAATAGACAATAGCTGTTCCAATATTAGAAAACAATTTCCATGGCCATGTTACTCCTTCACATATCAATGTATTTCACAGCCTGTAAAAGTGTTTGAAAATACAATTAATAACAATTTAGATATGCTACAATTTTTAGAACAAAACAATAGTTATTATACTTTATACACTGATGGTAGCAAGAGTAGTGATTATGTTCATGCAGCATTGTATGATCCACACAGAAAATTCTCTCAAAGCTTTGTTCTGCATAAATCTTGTTCTATATTTACAGCGGAGGCATATGCGGTGTATCAGGCATTACTATGTATACGTGAAATAAGTAACTGTAAATACTTTTTAATTGTTTCTGATTCTTTAAGCATGATAAAGGCCTTAAGTAGCCTTACAGTAACATTTAAGTCTAACTTTATTCTTTATTTCATTAAACAAATAATTTACCAATATCATCTTGAACATATACAAATTGCCTTCCTGTGGGTACCCTCTCACAGTGGTATCACTGGCAATGAAATGGCTGATAAAGCCGCATATGAGGGTTATAATTCTGTTGATGTTAAAAATACAATGGACATCCCTATGACTGATTTCTTACAAAGCATTAATCAAAACATTTATGAGTTGTGGTATGAAATATGGAAAAAAGATCAAGATACGAAAGGAAAGTGGTATGGAAGCATTCAAGAAAGATTACCTATTAAACCTTGGTACGATAAACTGAAGGAGGATGCAAGCCGAGATTTTATCACCACGATAAACAGGCTGCGCTTTGGCCATAATACTGCACCGTCACACCTTGCAAGATTGAATATTATTTCAAACAATATATGTCCGTTTTGTGAAAATACTGAAGGAACTGTAGAACATCTCATTTTCTCATGTCAGAATTTCTTAATTGACAGACTAGTGTTAGCTATTGAATTAAGTGAAGTGAAAGTTAAATGTGATTTTGAATCCCGCCCGCCGCCACTTGAACAGTTATTAAAAGACAAAAACAGCTACAAACCCATATACAAATATATCAAAAATACTATAAAATCCATTTAAAATAAAGTGCAAATTCCAACCAAAGTACTGCAAAGCTGCAAGTGAAGAAGTGCAAATCAGTGCAACAAATAAAGACTTGACCTAAAGGTCTTTGTTACCAGGTCATTAAATTAAAAAAAAAAAAAAAAAAAAAAATCAATAGGGTTAACTAAGATTTGTCGGTACATCTTCTCGATATCCGCTGTGAAGGCAAAAGGATATTGTCTCCATTGTAGTAGTAATGTCTGAAGATCTTTTTGAAGATTGGGCCCTTTGAGCATGACGTCATTTAAGCTGTATTTGGTGGATGTTTTGGCAGATGCGTTGAAGACCACACGAAGCTTTGTTGTTGATGATTCTTCTCTCTGCACGCCGTGGTGAGGTAGAAAGCATTCGAGTATTATGTTATCTGTTTTCTGTTCCGGTTTCATGTGGTTCAGCGCAGCATATTCATTCATGAAATCCTTGTATTTTTCGGATAATGTTGGTTGTTTTTCTAAGCGACGTTCCAAATTCTTTAGCTGAGCAATAGCCATCGGTTTGGAAGTCCCCAATTGGTGTTTTAATTCAGTTTTCAGTGGTACTCTGACTTCATAGCGACCCTGACTGTTTCTTTTTGTGGTTTTTGTGTAGAAGTCCATGCATTCCTGGTCTTCTACGGAAAGGTTTGAAGGTTCTGAAATCTCTTCAACTTCCCAAAATTTCTGAATCTCATCAATGTTGTTTAGAACCACGTTACATTGGTAGGTTTTTACACTACCGCACAATAACCATCCCAGCTGTGTTTGTTGCGCCATCGGCTGTTGGGCATGTTCTCCTTTAATAAGTCCACCTAACATAATGTTGGCATAAATGTCCGCCCCGAAAAGCAAGTCAACTGGTCGACTTTTGTAGAATTCCGGGTCGGCTAAATTTATATTTTTTATGTAAGTCCAATTTGGTTTGGCAAATGTTTGGTTTGGTAGACTTTTGATGAGTTCGTTTATGATGAGCACATCAGATTCGAATTCAAAATTGTTGTACATCGAAGCACATTCTATGCTTATCATCCCTTTAGAGTTGTTCTCCTTTTGGCCTACTCCAAAGATGACTCCTTTGCATCGTCGTCTCTTGATACCTAATATCTGAGCCGCCTTCTCAGTTATTAAGGATATCTGGGACCCTTGATCAATCAAGGCGCGCATGGTTTGATAAGTTCCATCCACACTTTTAACCTTGATCAGGGCAGTCGCTAGCAGTATCTCTCCTTTTTCTTCTTGGGATGCGTTAACGGAACCCGTCATGGGTTCATTGCGCTTTGTGTTTTGTTTTTCAACGTTGTTGCTGCTTGACGACAGCGTTGATGCATTTGCTAATTTAGCAAATGCGTCATGTAGAATGGTGTTATGTTGAGCTTGGCATTTTCGGCATGTTAAATTGGAGGTGCATTGATTTCCGAAATGGCTAAATAAACAGTTTGTACACAGTTTCAATTTGTTTGCAGTTTTTAGCCTCTGGTCATCACTCATTTTTAAATATGTTTTGCAATTATAAATGCCGTGTTGGTTACTGCAAAGAGGGCATTTTATGTTCGTCGCGTGCATTGATTTCGCAACTGTTCTATTTCCGTAGCTTTTGTTGTTCGAATTGTTATAATTATTCTGCTTATTGTTCGATGTTGAGTTCAGATGACTGTTTTGATGAGATGAAGTCTTCGAGGGCACACTGTCTTTACGGCGAACTGTTTCCAGGGATGTAAATTTTGTTTCCAAAAAGTCTAGAAACTCTGCGAGAACCGGTAGTTCTTTTGAATTCTTCAGCGACTCTATGTAGTTTGTGTATGTTTCTGTATCTAGTTTTTGACCTAGAATATGAACAAT
This sequence comes from Hecatera dysodea, assembly GCA_905332915.2. Lineage (NCBI taxonomy): Eukaryota > Metazoa > Arthropoda > Insecta > Lepidoptera > Noctuidae > Hecatera > Hecatera dysodea. The sequence continues at coordinate 11,572,783 of HG995292.1, forward strand.
GATTGGGTCCCACGATGTGGTGTCAACTCCCATGTTTTTGATGGCGTTAAGACATTCCATTGTGGTGTCATGCATTCGCTTAATTTGCTGTAGCGATTGCTGTTGTATGTTTGGCAGGCCTAACAGGATGTTCATATGGGACGAGAATATTAGTTTTTTGTTGTCATACCGGTGGGTGAGAATATTCCAGCACGCCGAATAGTTATCAGTACTTATCGGTAGATGTTGTATAAGTTTCTCTGCTTCTCCACGAACTTTACCCTTTAAGTACTGCATCTTTTGGCCGCTCGATAATGAGGGGTTATTGTGTATGACTTCTTTGAATATGTCTCTAAATGATACCCATTGGTTGTAACTTCCGTTGAAGTTCGGTATCTCAAGTTGAGGTGTTGATTTTTCCCTATGTGCTACTGACCACATTTTCGTGTTAATTGCTCTTTTCAGATTGTTGAATTTATTCTCATACTTCTCGTACATGTTGCTATATTGTTCGTTCTCTTCCTCCAATTCGATCTCGATGTCCCAATGTAGTATGTCGATAGCTGACCATCTAGCCTGTAGTGACCTCAATGCGTCCTCAAATTCCCACTTATCTGAGATAGAGTCCACATTTATGTTTGCGGTTGTACGCACAAAAGCTTTAAAATTGGCATACTGTTTTTTCAGTAATTCGTCTAGCTTGCTGTTTGGCTCCCTGTTCGACTTCTGAGCTGGTTGGTTACTCAGCTGCCTTGAGAAACTTGGTCCCGCCTCCTCACCTGTTATTCCTTCTGCACGCATACTCGACGCCGATGGTGATATATCTCGAGCTGTTGTTAGCTCATCTGTTGCAAGACTCCCTGTTTTCATGAGCCGCTGATACTGTTGATTGATCAACGCCTTGGTTGACTCGTACACCGTACGTGTTTTCTCAAATTCCCGCCCGGTAAAATAAGGATCAGTTTTACTTACTTCCCCTTCAATTCGCTCATGATTTACTTGATAATCATTCCAATAACTCTCCAAAGTGTTAAGTTTTCGCTTAAAGTAATCTACCGTTTTCCTATCAGCACTATCCTTCTTTAAGTTAATGCCAAGTTTTATGATGCTATCATATATCATTGATTGCGTTTCGATTAGATTCGCCATTGTATAGGATGTTAAATTTCAGACGTTACTGACTATAAATAAGGAAATTTATTACTTGTATGCTCCGCTGTTTGTACTCAGCCTCTGCTGCTGCTGCGCTGTTCTGCTCCAATGTTCGCTCCGACAGCCCCACGACGTACACACACTGTTGTTTGTTACGATAGTTCAGACCTCGCACACCGAAATTCCGAATTTCCGAAATTACGCGACGCGTGATCCGGCTCGAAGGACCAAAAATATGTCGGGGTACTTCGCAAGGTGTCGGTGTTTTTGAGGAGAAACAAATGTTTATGTTGAACACTATTTATTGATTCACTCTCAAACTGTTCTTAATGTTAAAATGTTAAATGAAATGTTGACAAATGTTAGAATACACCCGGCTAACGCGGTAGACCAAAGTGCACTGAATCTAATGTAAAATTATAAGTAATAAGTGTATTTAGTAAGAAATAAAATTAGGTCAGCGCGTCACGCCGATATTGCTAACTAAGGTGTTCGGTGAAAACACCGAACAGGAACATTTCAGTGTTCCAGATACAAATGTTCCAATCGCAAAAATGATACACTTTGCCCACCTCTATTTGCCATGTAACTTTCCTATGTCAATTTCCGTGCTATAATCCATTTTTATTATGTAGATACTTGTAAGCTTTTTTTTTATTTTTCGTGCCTGGGCCCGTAACCTGTTAGCAGAGCGTGGTTATAGAGATACACATTACATAATGTTAACGGTATTTTAATATTCGAGCTGACATAGTTAAAAACTATATAAAAAATCTGACACTCACGAACAGTTCATTTGGTTGCTTAGCAACTTCTCTAAGGAGTATTTTCACTGATGTTATTATACAACCTTAACAATTGTAACAGAAAAAGATGAGTAGGTTAACTTACCTTCTGTTATCTATACAAATAAATAAAACTTAAGTGTCTATATTCTCTATCTTTATCTTCTAGATAATATAAAAATGAATCGCAAAATGTGTTGGTAAGCGCATAACTCAACAACGCCTGGACCAATTTGGCCAATTCTTTTTTTTAAATGTTCGTTGAAGTTGAAGTTCAAGGATGGTTTTTACGGCGAGAAAAATTCGAATATGCCGAAAAACCCTAAAAACAGCCCTCTTCTTTTTCCCATACAAACGTTTTCTAACTAAAACGTAGAGTCAATTTGAGCTTTATTGCTATTGCATAAAGTTATTGTGTATTATAAGCTATTGTTTAAACAATGTAGGTATGTTCCTAAAACATGTCGAAGCATTTCTGAGGCTGGAATTGTGAAGGATACCAGAACCATAATTATTTAACATCAAGCTATAATCCTTAGGAGACGAAAGATAGAATACTGAGCCAGAAATAATAAATGGCGCAGGCATAGGATATATTCCCCACCGAATGTGTCCCCACGTTGTCGTCGTGGTGGGGCTTGAGCGTCTCAATGATCTTGCGAGCTTTCCCGGTAGAGCCACTCATGCCGGAAGGTCGCAAGTGAGGGATCAGACCAAGAGAGACACACGCCTGCTCGCTGCTCTCTGGTACGCGTCTGACCATCAGACGTGACTGTGGGAGCAGCGAGCAGGTGGAGAGGTGAGTTAGGAGAGAGGGCCCTGAGAAGGGGCGGAGCGAACAGGGACCGCACCCTTAAAAGGAAAACATGAACAAACAAGACGCTTGCAAAATGAGTCCCCAGGTGGGTCCCGACTGCTCAGTGGTCGGGGAATCCCACCCCGCTTCGGCGGGCTGCCCTCCGTACTCTGGGGTGGGCACCAAACGTCTTCCGCTTGCCAGTGGCAACAAGAGCCGAGGAGGCTCCGAGTCATCGTCGTCATCCGGATCTGACTCCTTTAAGGAGCTGATGGCGTACGAGTTTGGAGAGGAGGGTTCGCCTGAGCGCCGGGGTGGTGCGGAGTCGGATTCCGGCTCCGCCCCAGACCTAGTAACGGTCAGCTCGGCGGGCTCTGGATCCGGAAGAGAGGGGGCTGCTGCGGAGAACGGCAAGTTCTTCCGCAAGCGGCCCAGACGGGAGGATACCGGGGGGTCGTCCTCCGAGGGCGAATTTGCCTCCGCCCGCAAAATCCCCACCGCAAGGCGGGGCAGGGGCTGTGAGGCAGGGAGGGGGCTGGCTCCCTCTACCCGGGAGGTGGAGAGTCGGGCCGGGAGGCTGGTGGAGGAGGGGCGTCGCCCTGGAGGGAGCGGTCGTAGGGCTCCCTCTACTCTCCCGCCTACTCTCGACTCCGACGACTCGGAGCCCCCGGGAGAGGTGCGTCCCACGGTTGAGGAGAAGAGGGCCAAGCTGGAGGAGGTCGTGGAGGCCGCGATCCGCGCTGTGGCCTTTAAGAGGAAGCAGTCCTCTAAGCGGGAGGCCATTAGCGCGGCCAAAGCCTCCATTATGGCGGCGGCGGCGGCCAACGTCGGCAGGTCCGAAGAGGCGACAGAGTTGCGGGCGGAGGTCGCCCGCCTCGCGGCCGTAACGGAGAGACTCATAGCGGAGAATGAGTCGCTCCGGAGGGACCTGGCTGACATGGCCAGAGCGGCCTCTGAGGGGCCGCAGGGGGGGCTGAGTCCGGCGGCGCTGGAGGGGAGCCAAGTGCTGAGCCAGGTGCGGAGCCTGGTGCGGCAGGAGCTGGCTCCCTTCCGGAAGCAGTTCTCCGTTTTGGAGGACATGGTCCGGCGTCCCCCATTAGCGGCGGCACAGAGGCCCCCGGGACAGCAGAAGGCGGCTTCGTACGCAGCCGCGGTGGCTGCTGGCCCGGGAACGTCCGGCCAGGCGAAGGCCAAGGCGGGAGCCGCGCCAGCGCCTGTGGCGCCGGCGCCTGCGACGCCGGCGACGACCAAGTCGGCCCCGGCGAAGAGGGGAAGGAGGAAGGCTGGAGGGGGAGCGGCTAAAGCTGCTGCGTCAGTGGCGCCGCAGCCGCCCCCACCCCCAACCTCGGACCCTCCTGCGACCGGGGCCGGGTGGCAGGTTGCTGGAGAAAAGCGGCAGGCCAAAAAGGCGGCCAGGAGCAAGGCCAAGAGGCAGCGGCGGAAGGCCAACGCCATCGCGGCGAGGCTTCGCGCCCCGAAGTCCGCGGCTGTGGTTTTAACACTGCAGCCGGAAGCGGAACAGAGGGGTGTGACGTACCTCGCCCTGATGAAGCGGGCGAAGGAGGCGGTGAACCTCCGGGAGCTGGGCATCACTGGGGGCCTCGGGATCAGGAGAACCCTGACCGGTGCCCGGAAGCTCGAGCTCGCCGGAGCGGAGAGTGGCCCGTTCGCGGACGCCCTGGCCGAAAGGCTGAAGGAGGTCCTCCCCGCGGACGAGGTTCGAGTGTCCAGGCCGACTAAGTGCATTGACATGCGCATAGTGGGCCTGGACGACTCCGTGACGGAGGAGGAGGTTGTGGCCGCCGTCGCCAGGACTGGGGGGTGCTCTGCCGAGCTCGTCAAGGCGGGCACCCTCCGGCCTGACAACACGGGCATGCAAACCCTTGTGGTGAGCTGCCCCGTGACGGCGGCCAGAACAGTGTCGGAGGGTCGAAGGCTCTTGGTGGGGTGGGTTTCTGCGCGGGTAAAACTGCTGGAACCCAGACCTCTGAGGTGCTACCGCTGCCATGTGGGCAACCACACGGGAGCTATGTGCCCCTCGGAGGTGGACCGCAGTGGACTTTGTTTCCGCTGTGGTCAGCCCGGTCATCGGGCCGGCTCGTGCGAGGCCACGCCGCACTGCAGTGCATGTGCGGCTGTTGGCAAGCCGGCCGAGCACTGGGCTGGGGGAAGGGCCTGCGCGCCATCCGCCCCGACCAAGGGCAAGAGGTCCGCCGCCGCCGCCGCCTCTGCCGCCGCCGCGGCTTCCGTCGCCGCTTCTGCCGCTTCTGCTGTGGGTGCTGCGACTCCCGGTACTCGGGAGGGGGCTGAAATGGAGTGCCAGTAATGGTCCCATTTCGGCCTCCTCCAGAGACAAGTCGGCCACTGTGCTATTGCGCAGTGGCTGATGCCTGTGGACGGTGAGCGTGGGTGGCTCGCCGTCCGATACCAGGCTGAGTCGACGACGCGTTGTGCTTCACGCGCGCCTCAAGGAGCCGTCAGCACCAGAGACGGGGCCCCATAGGGTCGGTGCCTGCTAGGGTTGCGGAATTTGTTCGAGAGAGTTGCCGCGGCCCTGGAACGCAAAGGGCACATGGAGGAGCACGGGTGGGTTTTAGTCAGTAAAAGTCTGACACTCCCTTCCGCTCCGCCCAGAGCGGGAGAAGTCATTTGATGATTTCCCATCCAAAAAAAAAAAAAAAAAAAAAAAAGGCATAGGATATATTGATATAGGACATTTTATCCCGTTTCCGTGGGACGTGATCAGTCTAGCCGTTCATTTGTTAAAAATGGTATAGTTTCCGAGGCAAAATTGCATGCGCTACAGATTTAAAAGTACTAGAAGACCAGAAAGAAGAACGTCGAAGTATTTCACGGCCTGAAAATTTGAGAAGTAAGGATTCACGTGTACCAGCAGACCATAAACATGTCGAAGCATTTCTGGAGCTGGAATTGTGATTGAAGACTTACAAATTACCAGGAGACCAGAACCATAATTATTTAACATCAAGCTATGATCCTTAGGAGACGAAAGAAAGAATACTGAGCCAGAAATAATAAATGGCGCAAGCATAGGATATATTTATATAGGACATTTTATCCCGTTTCCGTGGGACGTGATAAGTCTAGCCGTTCATTTGTTAAAAATGGTATAGTTTCCGGGGCTAATATTGCATGCGCTAAAGATTTACAAGTATTAGAAGACCAGAAAGAAAAATTTCGAAGTATTTCAGGGACTGGAATTGTGATTGAAGACTTACAAAGTACCAGGATACCAGAACCATAAAATAATTATTTAACATCAAGCTATGATCCAGAGACGAAAGAAAGAGCACTGAGCCAGAGAGAATAATAATAATAACCTATAGCCTGTTATAGTGGTGATAGACCGATTAGCGCGCCGCACAATGATAAGCGATGTTACTATTCCACATGACGAGAACCTCGTGAAAGCTGAAAAAGAGAAACAAATCAAGTATCTCGACTTAGCACACGAGGTTGTCGATATGTGGAATGTGGACTCCGCTGTCATTGTGCCGATTGGCGTTACGGCCAATGGCCTAGTGGCCAAAAGCTTCGACGACCATCTGTCGAAGCTGGCGTTACACGGTTGGTTAAAGGGCCTGTTACAGAAGGCAGTACTCCTCGATACGGCTCGTATTGTGAGGAGGTTCCTTTCTCTGGAGCCCTAACCACCGGTAGCTTGGAAATTGTATGTAAGTTAAATAAATAAAGGAAATAATAATAATAATAACGTTTATTGGACAAAATCTGAACTTAGCCTACAAAAGTTTCAGTTCTAATAATATAACATATAAGAGGCTAGAACCTAAATTAACTCCTGATTTCCAAACTAGGTAAAAACCTGTATCTCGGAAATCAGTGCTCTTCCATTGAATATAACACGAACTCTTACTTATATAAGGAGTAACTAATATACATCAGTAGTAAAAATAAATTTTAAAAATAAATAAATTAGACCACAATTAAGTTATGCGAAAAACAAAAACAAAAAAAAAAAATATATATATATATATAATAAATGGCGCAGGCAGGTGAAACCGCGGGATACAGCTAAGGAGTATTTTAGCTTTAAGTTTTCTATTTTAAAAATTATTTCACCAATAGAAAGATACATTTCACCTGCGACTTTCTTTTATTATGTAGAACATCATTCATAGGTACCCTTATATATTGTTTTTATTTTATATGGCAAAACAACGTTTGCTGGGTCAGCTAGTAAGATATAAGTCTGTTTAAGACGCAGGAGTATTTACGTTAATGTTTCAGCGGCGGAACTAGTTTCGGAGACTATTACGGCAAGTCGGCAATTGTACAACACTATTCCATTATGACTTAAGTTTGTAGCATGGAAATTAACCCAAATATCAATACTTTAGCCATAAATTCATGACCGCCTTGCAATAGTATCATCGAATGTGTATTTTAGTGAGTATTAATGCATGAAAACCGGCAATTAACCTGTGCAAAGACAATTGTGATTGGTTTTGATTCTTTCATACGCCACACTTCACAATACAACATACAGGCATGTTGTTTCTGTTTTACAATATTTACATGTAGTTTAAAAGTAAACTCCTCGTAATTTTCTCGCAAATCTCAATAATACAAAAAATAAGTTAAACAACCATTTGACAGCAAAACTACCTACCATAAACTTGTCGCTTATGATGGCTGCTACGGCTCTTACCTATCTTACCTACAAGCTACAACTGTTACTACGTCACAATAAAATGTTGCCATAATTAGCAACAACTTAAAATATAGTTGTCTCTTTTATCAAATAAGATTATCTCACTAGAAAGAATGAGACATAACGATTTTTCAAGTTCTGAATCATATTTCACTCATATTTGTATAAATGTATGTTTATTAGGGATGGGCAAGTGAAAAAAATATATCGATATTTATCGTATCGATATTTTTAAACAATATCGATTATCGAGTGAAAAATATCGATATATCGTCAGTTTCCGCATGATTATTCATACATATTCCCAAAGCAATCAAACTTCGTAATAAACAATAGAAGAAAATAGTAATTTTTATTAATGCTCGAGCCTAAATGTATTTTTAAGTTTTGTGATAGATTTGTTGAAAAAAAAATCCGAAAGTTGTTAGTTCCGTGTTAATTCAAGGTCATATTCGTCTTACACTGATAGTTTAATAGAATTTGTATTTTCGTGCACGCTACCAGTGGTCTTAAATTGCTATATTGCATTTAATAACGATTGTGGCGAGATTTATTAAGTTAACAATACGCGAGGAGCATGCAAGGATAATCTATTATAATAACATTAAAACACGCAACCAAAATTGCGTAAAAAAATATCGAATTTGATACGAATTCGATAGTCTAAACTAAAAATTAAATATCGATATATCGCGACTAAAAATATCGACGATATATATCGATAATTGTATGGAAAAATATCGATATTTCGATATATCGATATTTTTTGCCCATGCCTAATGTTTATAATAACGCGGCATCTCCATGTTTTTCCTATCTCAATGTATTTTTATGACAGCAGTTGTCATTATTTCATTAGGTAGAATAAACGTAACAGTTTGTTTTGTTTGAATGTTTTTGTTTGTAATGTAGATAAAAACTCTTGAAAACGCGCCTTAATAGGCATAATATTTCACAAATAAACTGCGTGGAAATACACATTCGAAATGTTCATTTATATGAGCAAGAAGGTAAGTTAGTCATTTTGTGTTGAAATGCGGTGTTTCCATAGTGATTTGTACAATTATTATTATTCAATTAATAAAATTGATCTTGCGCAGCGTTTATTAAGGGTCGGGTCTATTATCGTTTGGCTGGAGTTGGGCTGTAAAATCGATTGAATCTGGAAGAGTTAAGAGAATTGTTCTTCTTCTTTGACACTATTTTTTTAATGTTTCTTTTTTTGTATTACCTGGTCTTAAAAGGAGTTAACTAAAGTTTTTTTTCTAAACTTACTCCTTTGCATGATTTTGTCTTATAGCCTTTTATTTACCTAATGACCTTAATAATAATTTAGCACTACCTAAACTAAGTTAAGTACAACTAAATTATACTCCATGTTTTAACATGGAGTATAATTTAGCTGTCTCTGTCTCAGCTGCATTTAGTTGAGACTAAAAGCCATATCCTTGCCAAGGGAGCGCTCAAGTATTACGTAACGCAATTTTTGAAGACTTTTGACCCCCCCTCCTCCCCTTGTAACGCACCATAACGTTTTTCTGTACCCTCCCTCCCCCTCTCTAAACGTTACTTAACACTCAAGTGCCCATTTTTATCCTAAAGTCGCAAAAAGTTATGTTATAGTTATTATCTTTGGTATACCTAGTTTGAATTGACTTAAAATAGAACAAATTAAAAATTTATAGACGTTACAGTTATTAAAAAAACTTTTTACAAAAAATAAAACCGACTTCTAAACAAAAAAAACAAAAAGTATAAAATAACTTTAATTTCGGAACTCGGTGTTTTCGGTTGCTTTTTTGTTGTTGAACACACCGACTTCCGAAATTAAAGTTATTTTATACTTTTTGGTTTTTTTGTTTAGAAGTCGGTTTTATTTTTTGTAAATTTTTATTTTTCACTTTTTAATGGTTCACTCCCAGCTAAACATACCCATCACACCGTATGTGGTATAAATTGGTGTAAACAATAAACAAACATGCGATTTCAGCTATCCCGACAGATTTGCTATCATTTATTAAAATTAACAAAAAAACCGCTTGTTTGATTTCGATAAAATTTTCATGGGACCATTTGGGAAGTATACCCTTTCCAACGAAAAAAGAATTTTTCAAATCGGTTGGCAAGCGGAGTTATGCGCGAACAAACATTAAAAAAAAAAATACAAACATCCGAATTGAGAACCTCCTCCTTTTTTAGAAGTCGGTTAAAAAATCAAGACGATACAGTGCGTTTTTCGTCAAAAAAAAGTTTCGTTTTTTGTTGGAAAGGGTATACTTCCCAAATGGTCCCATGAAAATTTTATCGAAATCGACCAAGCGGTTTTCGAAAAATCAACAAAGATCAAAAAAAAATTATTTACATTTTCTACATTGACGACCTCTTAGTTTACTCTGCAAAGGAGCAGTACGTTTTTTATACCAATGTGATTGGTTCGTTTAGGTGGGGGGAGGGGAGGGGATGTAGGTACCACTAAAAAGTGAAAAATAAAAAACTTTTTACAAAAAAATACAACCGACTTTTACACAAAAAATAAAAAAAATGCAAAATAACTTTCGGAAGCCGGTGTTCAAAAAACGAAAAAGCAACCACAAACACCGAGTTCCGAAATTAAAGTTATTTTGCACTTTTTTGATTTTTTGTGTAAAAGTCGGTTGTATTTTTTTGTAAATTTTTTTTTTTGTCTGGAAAAAGAAAAAGTACGTGTCCAATATTTTTTGGAAATCTATCAGACGGTCTAATCAGATTTTTTTAGTTAACTACCAATATATATATAGATAGGAGACCACACCATGCAAAGTTAAAATTAAAATTTTATAGTATTACTAGGTATTACTTCTTTAAAGAAAAAGATCGACAATTTGAAAACAACATACTTTAGGGAATTAAAAAAATGTGAGCCCTATTTGTGATTATATAAGCAAGTCTAGTATACTTATTCAGCTTTTTAATTAAAGTTGATGATAAGATTCAAAAGATAAGCTTTCTCTCTATACTTACAGACAGATAAAAATAGCAAACAATACATTACTAGGCAGGTAGTTAAACACTTGAGTATTTGAAAAGATGTCTATGTCCTCCGATGTGCATGACAAGGCATTGTACTGCTGGGTCATCCTGGGAAGAAAAGAAAAGAAGATTCGTTCGGTATCGCGGGGCTTTAAGTAGCGGACGAGGATATCGCGGGATTCTGGCAGGCACACTAAGATATATTCTGCTAAGAAAATCTGGACAGTCAATACTATTAGGAGAGGCTGTACGGCAAGCTTTGAGAGGAATGATCGGCAAACTATGTCATCTTGCAAAGTTCGCTATTTGTCTCCATTTCAATCGTCTAGGGTTGCCACCCATTAGCATACTAAATGAAGCAGCAGGGGGTCTCGCGCTAAAAGGATCGACGAGAAGATTTCGCAAACAGAGAAGCAAACAAGTTTGCTTTCACCTCAGCGGTCTGAGCCAGCGACCCGACAGGCCTTGGCATTGGTGGTAGTGGGGGCGGCAGAAGTTTGATTCAAACGACTTAGCTAGGGACCAAAACGCCTTACTGCCTCCAGGATATGAAGCAAGTTTGTTCCCAATTCGACTAATGTGGTCAAACCGAGTTCTCCGCTACACCTTGCAGTATATATGGCAGTCCTGTTGAAGGCTCTCTTCTTCTGAGTCAAGTCATTTGCTTTGCGCGTGCGAGCATCGACCTGCGCCGCGTGTTAAGCATAGCGCGATTGCGCTCGGCACCAAACCATGGACTAGCTTCGTCAGACATTATTACGTCGGAGAACGGAATGTAGTACTCCATTATCCGCCGCAACACATCCGTCCCGGCCTTCACACACGACAAAGCATCAGTAGAAGAAAAGCAAGAAGGCTGCCAAGGATAACATGCGAAGAAAGATCGCATGCCATCCAAATCTGCTGACCTGTATCGCCATACCCGCCGGGTGCCTCTAGGGCTAGGATCGGGTGGAGATTAGGTGGACAAAGACTTCACCAGAAAGTGGTCGGAACTACCCAGTGGTCAAGCAATTGGCTGTGTGCGAATCAACATCCGGCACCATCGTTGCCCCCTAGACCAGCTGATGAAGTTTAACGCTAGCGCTAACTTTCGCCCCCATCAGGAGTGGCTCTTCCCATAAACTGGTTTGGGAAGAGCCACTCCTGATGGTGGGCATTAAAGTCCCGCTGCTGAGTCGCATCCACCGCCTCACTATGGTGTCGTGTGAGCCCAGTTGTCTCCAAATTACCGCTGTGCGAACGGTAGACACAGCCGTAGATAATTTTATCCAGGCCGGTGTCCACTGCAACCCAAAACTTTGAAAACTTCTCAAGGTTACGGAAACGTCGATAACAGATGTCGTGTCGGGCGTACATGTATTCATGTGTGGTTTAAAATGGTGCTCCAGGGTAAATCCTGAGTAAGTCAGGTACGACATGTCTTACGGACATCCGATCTGCGTCTTAGAAAGATTTCTTATTCTCCAGGTGATGGACTGCGGCGAGATTTGAGTGCAAATCTCGTATATTACATAGGTGCTCATTGTGAGAGAGGGAGTGCTGCTGCTTTCCTTAATTTGTTTCTTACGGTCATGTGTGAGTGAAGGTGCGAAAGGAGAAAGAAGTGAAATAAAGTTCCTGCTAGCCTTCAGGCACGTTCTGGCAGGACGGCATTATAGAGGGACTAGGCTGGAGCTGCGGGGAGGCCTGAGACCCCTCGGTAATGCCCATCGGGCCCACTCGTCTGGTCGCCAACCAGCACTATGGTGCCATTCCGGGTTATACGATATTTGGCGGGGCAGCCTTTCATGTGTGGCTAGCAAACTACCTGCGGTCGGTCAGCGGCGCAACGGGCCTCAGATCTCGCTACCCTCCGCGGCTCGTCTTCCGATACGCCTATATCAGTACGACTGTACGAGCTTGGTTGGTCTGCCTGCATTGCAACAACTATTTCGACCAACTCCTCTGAATTGTTTACACCTGAGCATCGTACTGGAACGCGGCTAGGACGCTTGGCGGCGCCTTTGCCCATTGGGTGGTCGCAAGCCATCGGCCGAACCGCCGATCCTACCACCAGTAAAATTAAATTAAAACTAAATTATAAATGTGTTCTATTTTGTTCCTAGATTTTCCAGAAGTATTATATTATTGAGAGCAGTGGTGGCCAAGTGGTAAAGGCCCCGACTTACGAATCGTAGGTCGCGGGTTCAAACCCAGCCAGGCGCATTACTTTGTTTTAATTAATTTCTTCACCACTGCTCTCAAAACGGTGAAGGAAAACATCGTGAGGAAACCGGCATGTCCTAGAACCAAAAATTCGACGACATGTGACATTCACCAACCCGCACTGGGCCCGCGTGGTGGATTACGGCCCATTCCCTCTCCTAGAGAGGAGGCCTGTGTCCCAGCAGTGGGAACGTTAAAAGGCTGATTATGATTATGATTATATTATTACAATAATTTCCAAAAAAAATACTATATTTTTTTAATCACAACTCATCCATCACTTCTGAGTTCTGAGTCTGACATCAACGATTCTGAGATCTTCTTCTGCTCTTTTTACCATACACATCTAAAATTTTGCTTACAATGTTCCACATTCCTCCTCATTGGATGCATATACCAAGTCAACCAATTTCCACACAACTGGATCACCCATGCCACTTTCAGACTTCCTCAGATCTTTAAATTGCAGATAAATGATTGTAAGTTTGTAACTGGTCTCTAGCTATAAACTTAAGAAATAGTTACTTAGCCATGCCAATCATACCATGAATATGAAGGACTCTGAATTACATTAATTTGGTGTAATAAATGTTTTTTTTCTTCAGATTGCAATACCAAAACAATCAAATGTAGCTTGCATATCTTGGAACCATTCATCAGGATACATTGCTGTTGGTGGAGAAGATGGCATGTTGAAAGTTTTAAAATTGGAATCTGGTAAAGTATAAAATGTTTTCAATAACTTTGTTAATTGCTTTAAAAGTTTCAAATCAAGCTCGTTTATGTTACTTCAAATTAGACTCGCTGAAGTTAGAAGCGTAAGAAGTTATAGGGGGAAAACTTGTGTTACAACTTAACACACATGTTTAAATCATACAAACAGCTACTTTTCTAATGAGAAAACCCTAATCACTACTATTGTTAGCACTTTCATTGGTGCATAATGTTCTCTTTTACCCTCTGAATTTGTGACTTATTTGATTCATGGGTGAATCTTATTTCTATATTATACGATATATATATTTATTTGTATTGATTTACAGGAGGTGGAGGGAATCTCTCAATGAATCTAAGCTTAGAAGGTCACACTGGTCAGCTGTGTGTGGCTATTTGGAATGAAGTCTTTCAGAAGCTGACTACTAGCGATGAGCATGGCGTCATCATTGTTTGGATGCTATATAAGGTAAGGTGTATGGTAATTTATACATGATTTGTAAAGTGGAAACTTGACATATTGACACAATCCTCCTAGGAACAGGCCTCCGCACCCCTTCTGGTTCTTTTGGTGTTGTCCTCCGATCCTCTAGAAAGCTATTTATGGCATCCCACCATCTTCTTTTTGATCTGATACGAAGGCGCGAACTCTTCTTTAGGCGACATCTGTCTTATGACTCCAGTCCAAAAAAAAAAAGTGATAAATCCATTTGATAGAAGTCTGTACTTTTCAGTGTTTAGTGTGGTGGTAGTTTTAATTTCACTTTATTGTTTTATTCATTTCCAGGGGTCTTGGTATGAAGAAATGATAAATAACAGAAACAAATCAACCGTGAGAGGCATGGCTTGGGGTTCTGATGGTCAAAAGATCTGCATTGCATATGAGGATGGTAAGATAACAATCACTACCTATAGAGTATTTTTTTTGGGGTAACACTGGCTGAAAATGGGCATAAAAAGTACAATTTAAACTTTGTAAAGACGGAATCCAAGGACGGGCAAACCTTTCTTAACTTCATTGATATAACAGAACACCCCTTTTATATGGATTGGAAAGCATCAGATGATTACTTCCGCTCTATACGGAGCGGAAGGGAGTGTCACTGACTAAAACCCACCCGTGTTCCCCTAATGCCCTTTGCGTTCCAGAAACCGCGGTGACTCTTGGACATCGACTTGGGCCTGGTTTTTATTGGGCGCCGAGCCACCCTTCGCTCGCCATCCGCAGATCCGTGTCTGCGTTGTCCGGGAATTGCCCTGCGGCTCCCGACGCCCGGGGCGTCTAATTCACGCGGTCTGCCTGTACCTTCGCATTACTGCTTCGCAGAAGCGAGGTGACCGCTTCCGATGCCACCTTGCATCGGACCATAGCTAGTAGTGGCCCTGAAACGCAAAGGGCATTTTGGAGGAACACGGATGGGTTTTAGTAAGGAAGAGTGACACTCCCTTCCGCTCCGCCGAGAGCGGAAGAAGTCATCTGATGATTTTTCCTGCCCCACTTTTCTGGGGTGAGATGTTATAAAAGTTCCAGAAGCTTTATTGTGATTTGCAACAACTATAACATATTATATTATTACAGGAGCAGTAATTGTTGGATCTGTGGATGGTTCACGAGTGTGGGGCAAAGACATAAAAGGCCCAGGGCTTGCTGCAGTTCAATGGTCGCCTGATAATTCACAGCTTCTTTTTGCGTTGACCAATGGCGAGCTTCATATTTATGATGATCAAGGAAACTTTGCAGTATGTATATTTTGTTTAAAGTGGATACAGACGTGGGTAAACCTACATAAATTGAGCTTTAGAAATGAAGGATCAGCATTGCTCATAAGTTAGAAAGTCGATACAAAGCTAAATTTTACGATGAATATAGCAATCATTATTTTTTTCAATCAGTAATTTACGAGTACGAAAAGTAATGTAAATCTTTACAAGTCGGGCCAGTTTCCGCAACTCTAATCCTAGCCCCTATTTGCCCCCTTAATATGTCATTCGACCCAACTCAGCTCCTCAAGGACGTGGGGAATGGCCAATAGTCACCTCCTGCGAAGCAATAATGCTAGCGAAGGAGGAAGCGGGCCCCGTCAGGGAGAGGCACACCCCATGCCCCAACCGCCGCAACCGAAGAAGACGTCCCGGGCGTCGGGAGTTGCCGATTCCCGGCCACCGTAGGCGCGGGCCTGCGGATGGCGAGCGACGGGTGGCACGACTTCCGATAACAACTAGGCCCGGGTCGACGGCGCCTTGTGTTCCACGTGTGCCTCAACGTCACGTCAGTATAGTAGACGGGGCTCGCTAAGGCCAGTACCTGCTAAGACGACGGAATTTGTTCGGAAGAGTCAACACGGCCTTAGAACGCAAAGGACTTTAGTCACTAAGACTGCTCCGCCCAGAGCGGAAAAAAATAAATTTGATGATTTCCCATCCTTACTTCTCAAGAAAGGGCAGCAATGCCCTAGTGTTACTAACTACCTACATGTACAAATGGTAAATGGATTTCCGAAGTATTTACCCTGTAATTAGCGACTACTGGACAACTTAGAAGCAAATATGCTGCTATTTCGTCCTACGTGCGGAAACCAATACTAATACTTTGATTGTTTTAGATGCCAGTTACAATCCATGGTGTGTCAGGGTCAATGGATATAGTTACGATGGACTGGTATTCGGGAAGCGCGCCAGCTAACAGACCTGTACTAGCAATATCTTACAGAAGTGGTGTAATACTATTAATGAAAAGCTGTATTGAGGAAGGTAAATCGAGTGTTTCTAATGTCGAAACTGACATTGTGAACAAGTAGAAAAAAAACTTTTTACAAAAAAATACAACCGACTTTTCCACAAAAAATCAAAAAAGTACAAAATAACTTTAATTTCGGAACTCGGTGTTTGTGGTTCCTTTTTCATTTTTTGAACACCGACTTCCGAAATTAAAGTTATTTTGTACTTTTTGATTTTTTGTGGAAAAGTCGGTTGTATTTTTTTGTAAAAAGTTTTTTATTTTTCACTTTTTAGTGGTACCTAAACCCCCTCCCCTCCCCCACCTAAACGAACCAATTACATTAGTGTAAAAAAACGCACTGCTCCAATGCAGAGTAAACTAAAAGGTCGTCAATGTAGACAAAGTAGATATTTTTTTTAGATTTTTCAAAATTTTAAACCGCTTGTTCGATTTCGATAAAATTTTCATGGGACCATTTGGGAAGTATACCCTTTCCAACAAAAAAGAATTTTTCAAATCGGTTGGCAAGCACGGAGTTATGCGCGAAAAAACAAAAAAAAAAAAAAAACACAAACATCCGAATTGAGAACCTCCTCCTTTTTTAGAAGCCGGTTAAAAAGATTTAATAAGTTAGAAAAATGATTCAACAAGTCGAAAACATATTATAACAAGTATTCAATTTACGACAAGTATTAAAACCCTATTCAATATAATAATAATATTTATTAGAAAAGACAATTTTCGGTCCACAGGTGCTAGTAGCACTTAATACTATGTTAGTTAATTTAATAAATATGACATATACAAAAAAAATATAAATTGCAAACAAAATAATAATCCTTGTTAACAACCACATATTTCATAAAGAAATATATTGAGAGCTTGTTTCTGAAGTTGGTTGCATATCAGTTGGCGAATGTAGCACTGGTTTTTCCATCAGAAGTGTGATTTACCAGCCCGTGAGCAGTGCAAACGTTTCTGTTGCTTCCTATTACTTATTTAATTTATTATTTCTGAATATTGTCTGATATTTTAATTTCAGATAGTGTCGTGGTAGAATCAAACATGATGATAATTGATTGTCGCTGGAATCACAATGGCACCATCCTTGCTGCCGCCGGTTGTACGGCGGATAAGACCAATGTAGTTCAGTTTTTCGGCGCTTATGGCGAGGTATGTGTAACTTAAACGAAGGCCCTGAACTAAGCGATATTTTAAGAGATAGCCATGTATATCAATTACAAGTAATTGATTCATAAAGAAATTAAAATCTATAATTCGTGTTCGGGTACCTTTGTATTATTATTATATCTTCATTTTCCTGCAACAATGAAAACTAGGATTGTAGATAGTTTATAAAATGAAATACGTTGCGTATTTTTTTTTAAACTCACCATATTATTTGTACTAGAATCCGATCGAGTCTGATAGTCTATTGTTGAATTAAATATGCGTTCATTATCCTCCAAGAAACAAAGAAGTCCATCATCATTATTATTATGTCATTATTATTATTATGCAATATCTCAGATCTACAGGAAAGAATAAATAGCTACTATTTTTTATATTTATATACTATTTTTTATATAAACAAATGACAAGAAATAAATTACCATGTTATGTTTATTTCTGTCAGAATGCACTAAAACTGTTGTTAGGTCATAGGTATGTACTTTCATTCTCCTGTAAAAGTAAAATAGTTTGATAAATGTATCTATAGTCGACACCAAATAAATGTGCAATAACGGTAATTGACCCACCTACATTTATTGACAACCTTAATTCTTAAAACAGAAATAATTAATTAATGCTATATTGAATCGACATCCATCGTGATCCTTTATATTTACTAGTAATGGAAAACGATTCATTTTTTTTGTCCATGTAGGTACCTACGAAGAGATATCAAGGAAAGGACACTGTTTGTGTTTGTCTGAGCATCACGCAAGAACCACTGATTGGATTCGAAATCTAGATACTTAGACTTACTGAGTGATATCAAGAGTTTTATTAAACAGAAAAAAAAATACTTTTGTGTGTGTACCTACCTACTACTGTGTCGATTTCAAAAGTTCTTTCACCATTACATTCACCTTGAGTAACATAGGCTATATTTTATCCCCGTATTGCCACGGAACGGGAATTACGCGGGTGGAACCGAGGGCGCTGCTAGTATTTAATAAAAATCGACTAACAAAATCAAAAGATATTGAATTTCTAAGTTTAGTAAGATACTTCATGGAGTGCAATACAACACCAATATAAACCACGCTACGACTAATAGGAGCGAAGCATCAATGTTGTAAAAACGGTTTTTTTTTCTCTTTCTTATGTGTCGCAGACGAAGTTTAGTTGCGCGGGTCAGCTAGTTAAAAATAAGTTTTCCAACTCTACCGTGTGACGTACCAAATATATACGAGTATATAGGGCTTATCGTAAAAGTCTGAAAAATATTTGTTTCATAACTTCATAATAATGAGCCTACATTTAAAAAAAAATACAGGATAAGGATTTACCTAAAGATTACAGGAAAACCTATAAGAAGTGAATGACTTTAAAGTAACATGCTAAAAATAATATTTTCGTTCGAAACCTTTTTGTACGCAAGCCTGACTCGCACTTGGCACTCGGTTTTTATATAAATTAGTGACCAAATACATGTTGTGGTACGTGTGACTTCTCCCTAAATGCTCCAATTTACGCTCTTTTGTTTCAGCATATACGTACGTTGCGTGTGCCTGGCGGGAACATGCGGGCTTTATCGTGGGAGAAGAAATCACTGCGACTTGCTATCGCTATCGACTCCTTCATATACTTTGCTAATGTCAAAATGGACCACAAATACGCTTTTTATGGAAATACACTGGCATATGTATCGGGCACCGAAACAGTTACCTTTTGGGATACCGTGACTCATCAGGTTGGTCTGATCAGGTGGTAATGACCTTATCTTCTTATAGCACGCTTTATAAATTCTACACAACAAGTTAAGCGACTTAAAATCTTAAGATTTGTTAATAACAGCCGGGAGTAACGGCTTAAGCTTGCACACATCCGGGCACGAAGCAACATGCTTTCAGAGGCACGAAGGAGTCCCGGTTAGTAATGTATGGGAACAACAGCTATCCAGAGACCAAGCATGCCAAATTGGTCTACCTTGAAGATCAACCCGTAGCACACATAGCTATGAGCTCGTCTTCCAACTTTATACACGAAATAATGTTTGTATTTTTATTTATGAATTTAGTCCTGGATAAATCACATACCTGACGTCATTGATATGTGCGCAGCTGACGAATATTGTGTGATAGCCACTTTGGGGCAAGTTATTATTTCAAATCAGCAGGGAATACAGTGTGATGGTGAGATCAATTATGATTTTACTTAAGTACTTGTACGCCGTATGGCAATTCATACAAATTTTGAAGTCACTATTTTGCGAAATGTCTAAACCGTTTTTAATGAAACTTCACACATACAAGCAGAATACATAGGTCTAAAAAGTTAGTTAAAAACATTATCGGAATGTCGTATTTAAAAAAAGGTACCTACCTGGAAATTTATGTTTGTATGGAAAATTTTAAATCTAATTTAACTGTAACACTATATTTATCGAAAATGTTTTTAACTAACTTTTTAGACCGATGTATCCTGCTTATATGTGTAAAGTTTATTTAAAATCGGTTTAGTCATTTCGGAAAACAAGGACTCGAAAATTAGTATAAAATGCCGTACGGCGTATACGATCTTCTATTGAACAGTAAAAATATCTAGTCGTAGCAGCTTTTTGATTACGTTTATACATTCAATTTCAGCCAAAGCAGTGAGTGTACCAGTGGTATATGTGACTATCAACAGCAAAGCGATTGTAGTGGCAGCGTCTAAGGAATCGTTTATAATTTGGAAGTTTTCTACTCCGACTAGATCTCGTTAGTATTCGTTGTTTATTTTTTAACTATCTGAACCGCGCGTCTGCGTCACGTAAGAAAGAGAAAAGAAACCCTGATTTTGCAACATTATTCATTGATGCTCCGCTCCTATTGGTCGTAGCGTGATGTAATATAGCCTTCCTCGATAAATGGGATATCCAACACTAAAATAATGTTTCATTCGAACCAGTGGTTCCTGAGATTAGCGCGTCCAACCAAACAAACAGCTTTAAATTACCAGCATTAAATTACCATAAATTATTAATTGCATGCATAGCTTATTCTATTCGTTCCGAAAGCGTTTTTCTTAATTAATTTTATGTTAGTGAAGTGCCATGTGATATTTCAGGCGCTACAGAACAGTTGTACCAAGCGGACGGCTCGCCCGTCACGGCCACAGACGCGGGGTTCCATGACGACACCATATGTTGCGTCGCATGTTCTGACACGCATTTATTAATTGGGAGGGATTCAGGCTCCATACTCCTATTTTCTCTAGTGAATTTTAAGAAAATAACTTCAATAAATATGACTTCGCGGCCCTATAGGTTGGGGCTCAATTCTAATTCCAGGTATGAATGTCTTATTCTTTATTTTTTATTCCCGTTCCCGTGGGAATATGGGGATATCATATATGCCTATGTCACCCGGGGATAGTATAGCTTCCCAACAGTGAAAGAATTTTTCAAATCGGTCAAGTAGTTTCGGTGCCTATTCAATGCAAACAAACAAAAAATAATCAAATCTTTCCTCTTTATAATATTATTAGTGTAGATTAAGAAACGCACTTCACCCGCGCGGATTTAGTAGCTACTCCCAAAAATTAAACGAACCCCTACCTTAGCTGCCTACCTTTTAAAGAATATTTATAAAAAAAAAATTACAACTATTTTTATTAACTACCCACCCAGCCACTCGATTGGGGGTTGATTTTCATAAATCAAGTGTACAAACATCATAAATAATATTAAAGACATAATAATATCAAATTAATATTTGCGATATTAAATATATATATATATATATATATTACAACATATTAAATAAATAATAGAAAATTTTAGTGAGGGGTTCTGGCTTCTTCACTACTTTCGTAGCATTTGAGCAAGCTTCACATCTATTCCATGAAGTCTTTGAGCTTAGTAAGCTTATTAATATTTGCGTAAGCCAAATATGAACCTGATAGAGAGATTTTCAAGTCGCTCAAGCTTACCCAATTGGTCTTGGGTGAAATCAAGATAGCTGGCGTCAGCATAATCCTAGATTGGGAGAACAGATTGTGCTATGGGAATTCGGAAATCTTAGATAGTCAAATTAGCATTGTGCGTTTTGCCACATTATTAGCTGTTGCAATGGACTTAGCGTATGTTATTGAGTATTTTCCCCAAAACTATAACCAAATACAAAAACTTGAAATTTATTTGAAATTATGAATTCAATAAATTAAATATCCATAACCCAAGTTTATGACAGTATTATGACTATGTAGTCATAAAAAATCGGTTCGATAAAAGTATATTTTCTACAGATTTGTTTAAGAGACAACATCAAATTTATAAAAATAAAACCGCTTTTCTAGTAAGTTCTACGTGATCGACCAGCCAGGCTCGTTGTATTTGTTGGAGACCGACATGGCAAACAACATAAGCATCGGACAAGCGTTACGTAAGGATGTGTGGAGCGCCCTATGGGCGTCGGACAACCCGCAAATGTTGGCAGTGGCGGAAAAAGCTAGGCTTTATGTGATGAGAGATACTGAACCAGAAGAGCCCTTGACCATGCAGGGGTATCTGTGTAAGTTTAAGGTACGTACTATCGTTACGCTTGTATAAAGTGTCTGCTGTCATTTACGTAGCCGCCTATTGGGCCCAATAATCTAAAGATTAACTCTTTACCCTCGAAAAGAAGAAGAAGCGTTTGGAACCTCCCCGGTCGTGTCATACTGGTCTGTGACGTTTTAGGCGGTGGCGAGCAGGGCAACGGCCCGGAGCCCAGGGGCGTAGCTACCGCCGTATCAGCCGTATCAATTATACGGGGCCCCCAGGCTACTGGGGCCCCGAATGTGTGTATGCAAAAATTCCTAAATCCATAATGTTTTATAGGTTATTATCATGTTTTAATATAAGTGCTGTGTGCTGTGCAACAATTTAGTTTAATAATCACAATACACCGAATTAATAATATATTTGTATTCAATTGGAGCACTTTTCGTTTTTTTTTTTTATTAAAAACTTTATACTGTTGGGGGGCCCCTCAACACATCTTGATACAGGGCCCGTCGAGGGCAAGCTACGCCACTGCCGGAGCCTCACAATTAAAGCTTTTTAGCTGTCTTAAAGATGTCCTGTCTATTATAAAACATTGTTTTTAGGAATTAGAAATCACCTCGGCGCTCCTGGACAATGTGGACGATAAATGTACACCCCAGCACATTGTGAGAGTGGAAGTCAAGTCGCTGAGAGACACGCGACAGCTTATTGAAAAAGTAGGCTTGAAGGAAGCGGAAAACTTTATTAAAGACAACCCACACCCGCAACTTTGGTATGATTTCTATTTAATTTTTTTTTTTTTTTTTTTTTTTCTTATAAACGATGATTCAACAAATCGTCCGTTGAGGATTCGTTGAATAATCTCTTTTTAAGTTTTCAGTTAAATACCTGTTACTGCAAAAATGCATGGTCAGGCAGGGCTTTTTTTAGCGCCTAGCTTACCTGTGGCGTAGCGAAGCCTGATGAGTAGCGAAATAGAACCAGCGTAGCAAAATGTTTCTACCCGGGCGCTCTGCGCGCTTTTGCCAGTCACTTAGCTCTAGGGGTTAAGCGCCCACTGCGGTCGATGAAACTGATTTCGATCGTATGGTTGTTGGTACCTATAGTAGTATAATTGCTTTCATTATACTTTCTTACTTTTACCTCTAAATAAGAGCACTTTCAGGTTGTTGCTAGCAGAAGCTGCTCTAAGAAATTTCGAGTCTGAGTCTGCACTAGATACTGCTGAAGCTGCGTTTGTGAGACGTAATGATTACGCCGGAATAAAATTCGTTTCCCGTTTAAACGCATTGCATTCAAATGCACTTAAAAAGGCTGAGATATTAGCCTACTTTAAAGACTTTGATGCAGCTGAAAAGATATATCATAATGAAGACAGACGGTTCGTAATCATACATGCCCAAGTTTTGTAAACTATGTTTTTAAGACTTCATCTTCATATTCTTTATCCTAAGTGTTTTTACATTATAGAGACTTGGCTATAGCTCTCCGAAAGCGGTTAGGTCACTGGTTCCGAGTAGTTGAGCTATTGAAGATGTCTGCAAGTACTACCGATGCGCAGGTGAAACAAGCATATAGTAACATTGGCGATTATTATATTGACAGACAAAATTGGTAATACTCTTGACCATGTAAATTATTATATGAGTAGCTACCTACATTTATTTTCAAGTTAAAGATAACTGTCTAACAACATTAACAAGGATAAGAAAAATCAAGAATAATAATTACATTGTTGTGTGTTGTACAGGGCAAGTGCGCTCGAGTATTACACTTTGTCAAATAACACAGAAGGCTTGAAGAAGTGTTATATGGCACTTGAAGATAACGAGTCGCTATCAAAATTGTTTACTGGCTCTCCAAGACTCAAGGTATTATTTCTGTTGTCAATAACAGCCCTATGAAATTGGAAAGGAAGGAAACAGAATAAATAACCTATATTTCTTTTACTACCATCAGGAGGTTGGCGTAACAAAGCAAAATTTATTAGATGACCTAAATGATTGTGTTGGTCAAGCTCCTTCTATTCAGGGTATTATGCAATTAAAGGAAAGCGGCAGGATGACGCATGCAGCTGAAATGGCGTTTCAGGCAAGTTATGAAAATTTGGTAAAACTTAAGTGAGCAATGAAATATCCTCTTTGTAAATCCTCGTATATTTGTTTTGGTCTGTGCGATCCATGGGTATATGTACCTATCCAATTGTTTTGCTTCTAGTTAGCCAATATAGAAGCTTCCAAGAAGGCATCGCCCTTGAAGATCAAGAAGCTCTATATTTTAGCCGGGCACTTGTACAGCCAAAGCAGCATCGGTAAGTAGGCATTATAAATACTATTCTTTCATGATTTAAACAAAATTTTATAATTTCTGGCTATCTCCAGAGGACAAGGTAAATTTTATATATTTATGTAAATAAAAACAGAATCATCTACACTGGTGTTTCGCTGCAGTGGTAAAAAGCCAATTAAATAAGATTGTATGAAAAATTAATACAGTTTATGAAACAGTAGGTACTTCTACTGATGGCCATATAATAGCAGTTCGTGGTTACTGTAAGTATTTAAATACTTTGACTTAGTGGAAAGCCGCGGTTAAAAGCTCGTCATAACTTGTTTCTAACCGCAACTTCGTTTCCATCGACTTCTGTGATACTCATTGGTAGTGTAGAATAATAATTTATTTGCAGACCGTGGTCCATATTGTTAGTAGATACAAGTTAAAAATAATGTTAGCACACACAAATACGATAACACAAAACATTAACAGATTAGGTAGTGTGCAGATCTACCCATCGGCCCAACATTGGACAGTCCCACCGTCTCTCAATGCCCCCAGCATGCTGTGGGAGCTGCCTCGTTTTCTGTGCCGTAGAGAGGCGCCACTTTTTTGACATTAAACAGCCTCTCGAGAGCCGGCTCTCATTGGAGCAGAAGGGAGTGTCAGACTTGCTGGCTAAAACCCAGCCGTGTTCCTTCAAAACTGTTTTGCTTTCTAGGGCCGCGGTGACTCTATTGAACAATTCCGCAACAATGATGATAGGAATAAACAAAGGCAATACATAGAATGAGATAAATTTGTACTCATATTAATGAAGCAGTGCCAATTTTGAGAATAAGTAACCTCTTCAGAACCAGTGCACCTAAATGTACATTATTCCAAATGGACTAAAAAGAAAGGAATAAAAGCTTAGTAGAAGCATTAGTTCGTTTAGTAGCTGTAGAAGTCTAAAATGGGTACTTTATGAAGTTGTATGTTCGCACGCAGATGGCGCGCACGGGCGCGAGGCTGCGCGCTGCTGGCGCACAGCGGGCGCGGCGCACTGGGCGGCGGCCGCAGCGGCCAGAGCGCGCGCTCGCCCCCCGCGCCCAGACGCCGCTCTGCGCGCCGCCGCCCGTCTTGCGCAACACCACCACGCGCTGCACGAAGCTCAGCAAACACAGGTCACACGCATGTATATGTTTCAACCGAAGGGTTATCCACACATATCAGGGCAATGGTCGGGACCGAG
The DNA here is from genome assembly GCA_905332915.2 of Hecatera dysodea. NCBI lineage: Eukaryota > Metazoa > Arthropoda > Insecta > Lepidoptera > Noctuidae > Hecatera > Hecatera dysodea. The sequence continues at coordinate 11,598,044 of HG995292.1, forward strand.
GTCCTTCCATTGAGGCCTGATACCTGGGCCATGAGCCATATAATGTGGGTACCGACATTTTGCGCTCCAGACGGACCACGGCCCGGCAACTCTCACCGGGCCGTATGGTGCGTTCACATAAGAACCAGGCAGCTGGACGCTAGTCTACCAGCAGGAAAAGCCCTGACCTTCAGATCGGAACTCGTAGGTAATAAAGGACAAAGCTAGCAAGCGGCGTCAGCTGCCTGCTTCCCACGTTAACGCGTTATACGATTCTTTCATAAGTGAATATTGAAACGTTCTTTGAATGAATTTTTTTGAATATTGAAATGTAATCGACCCGGAATCATAAGGAGCTGGTCAGAATCTCCTTCGATATCTGATCTGCGAAATAAAGAGTGTCAATAGTCAGGCGTCCATAAGTGTGGTGATACTATCACGACTTATGTATAATATTAAAATCGCAAAATCATTGTTCTTTTACATAGTATTGGCTGCAGTACCTACTCTAATAAGGGTTGATAAAGAAAATTAAAAAAACATAAATAAACTATGGTCTAAAATGTTTTTTTGTAATTTATACAGGTTTGGTGTACTATAGCATCGATAGCGATTCAAGCTCGAGCGTATGAATTATGCTCCAAAGCTATGATCAAACTGGAAGCACTGGATGTAAGCTACTTTGTAGTTATTTTGTTTTTGCTATGTACTATACTTACATACCAAACGTAGGTACATACCTAAGTTCGGCTAAAACGTTACATTAGTATATTGAAAACATGTTTAGTTATAAATACCAAAACCCTGGTTGTGTTTGAAATTGTGAATGATGTGCATACGAATTTATGTCTAAACCGTGTAACTAATTTACTTATTTTTTACAGTCTGAAACTTTTGAAAATTTAGCTATAGAAATATTTACAAGATATAAACCTAAAGACGCGAAAGAAAACAAGATTGAATGCCCAAGCTGCGACGTTAGCATGCCTGAATGGTAAGTACCGGTTAGTCATAAGTTGTTCAGTACCTACAGGTTGAATCTGGAAATCAGCTGAGCCACTATGCATATCATTTATTGCAACCAGCTGTGTATAAGTGTAGGCATTTCAGATCCTTCTAAGCAACAATATTTATTTAAGTGTACAATTGGCGGTCTGTTCGCACACTCTTATGTAATCAATCAGTAGGTAAATAATTAAACATGTACTTAAATGTCATCATCATCATCAGCAGCCTGTTGCAGTCCACTGCTGGACATAGGCCTCTCCAATTGCACGCCACTTAGATCTATTTTCGGCTTCTCGCATCCAGTTTCTGCCAGCCGTCCTGCGCAAATCGTCACTCCACCGTGCCTGAGGACGTCCTACACTACGTTTGCCGAGACGCGGTCTCCACTCTAGAACTCGTTTACCCCAACGGTTGTCGGTTCTACGACTAATATGGCCAGCCCACTGCCACTTCAGCTTACTAATCCGGTGGGCTATATCAATTACCTTGCTTCTCTGACGGATCACCTCATTTCTGATGCGATCCCTCAGAGACACACCGAGCATAGCCCTTTCCATAGCCCGCTGAGCGACTTTGAGCTTATGGACCATACGAGCCGTCAGTGTCCACGTTTCGGCTCCGTATGCCATGACGGGTAGGACGCACTGATTGAAGACTTTCGTCTTTAGGCACTGTGGGATCGACGATGTAAAGACTTGACGTAGCTTCCCAAATGCTGCCCAACCCAACTGAATTCTTCTGTTCACCTCGCCCTCAAAATTGTTTCTACCTAACTGCAATGACTGCCCGAGGTACACATATTTTTGAACAACTTCGAGAACGGCACCGTGAATCGCAATCGGTTCCGGTAGAACATGTTCGTTGAACATGACCTTGGTTTTATCCAAGTTCATCCGTAGGCCGATGCGTACAGAAGAGTCAGCCAGGTCATTCAGCATCTGTTGTAGTTCCTGCAGCGTTTCTGCCATAATGACGATGTCGTCTGCAAATCGCAAGTGAGAGATGTACTCGCCATTGATGTTAATGCCACGTTCTTTCCAGTTCAGCGTCTTGAACATATCCTCCATTGCATTAGTGAACAATTTCGGGGAAATAACATCCCCTTGTCTCACTCCTCGATGCAACGGTATGGGACTTGTTTGCTGATTCTGTACTTGAACGGACATGGTGGCGGCCTCGTAGAGACATCTCATCACTTGGATGTATCGCCAGTCTACTTGGCAGCGCTGCAGGGACTCCAGAACAGACCAGATTTCAACCGAGTCAAAGGCCTTTTCATAGTCCACAAATGCTAGACACAGGGGCTGATTATACTCTTCGGTCTTCTGTATAATCTGCCGCACTGTGTGGATGTGGTCTATGGTGCCGTATCCGCTCCGAAATCCAGCCTGCTCCGGTGGTTGGAATTCGTCGAGTCTTCGCGCAAGACGGTTCGTGATCACTCTTGAGAACAGCTTATAGACGTGGCTTAGAAGGGATATGGGTCGATAGTTCTTCAACAGGGTCTTGTCTCCTTTTTTGAAGAACAAGACGACCACACTTCTACTCCACGCCTCTGGAGTTCTCCCTTCAAAAAGGACAGCGTTGAACAGCTTCTGGAGCTCCCTCAGTACGGGGTTACCCCCAGCTTTCAGCAGCTCTGTGGTAACGCCGTCTTCTCCAGGGGCTTTTCCATTTTTCAGCTGCCCAAGAGCGATCTCGATTTCGCCAGTACTGACTTCTGGCAGGTCTTCGGTGAAATGGCGTGTCAATGCGGCTCTAGGACCCTCATTTTCGGGATCAGGACGAGATGCATGCGATGCGTATAACCGGCTATAGAAGTCCTCCACTTCCGAAAGGACTGCTGGCTTCGAAGAGACGACTTCTCCACTTGCTGTGGTCAACTTCGTCAGGTGGCTTCTTCCAAGAGATTGTACGAACACCTTTGACCCCCGGTTCTGCTCGATTGCTCTTTCAACCGAAAGAGCATTGAAGCGCCGGAGGTCGCGTCGTACGTGCTTGTTGATCTCTCGGTTTAGAAACCGCTTTGCCGACGAAGTGACGGGTGGGTTTTCACGTCGTTCCTTCATTAGCCCTAAAGTCCCTTCTGAAAGCTTAGACTTCTTGCCCTTACGCTGCATATCACAGAATCTTGTACCTTCTTCCCTGAGGATCCGAGTCACATTTTCGAGGTTCTGGTTTACGTCTGTTGTGGTTTCCACGGCAGCGAATCGGTTTTCCAGGTTTGCCTGGAACGTTTCAGATCCAGCCATGGTCTGGAGCAGAGTTGGTCGGAGTCTGGACTTCATCAGAAGGACACGTTCGGCCTTGAAGTTAATATTCAGAGAGCCTCGGACAAGTCGGTGATCGCTACCGGTATTGAACCTGTTGATCACGGAGACGTCTCTGAATATATGCCTCTTGTCCGTCATGATGAAGTCGATCTCATTTTTGGTCATAGTGTCGGGGCTTTGCCACGTCCACTTCCTTTGGGGTTGTTTCTTGAAGAAGGAGTTCATCAAGAACAACCCCTCCCGCTCAAGGAAGTTGACGAGCATTTGCCCCCTATGATTTCTGCTTCCAAATCCATGGTGTCCTACTACCGATTCGCAGCAATTCTGTACTCCCACTTTGGCGTTAAAGTCCCCCATGACAACGGTGTACTGTGTCTTTGTAGTGAAGTGGAGGGCTCTCGATATGTCATCGAACATATCCTCCACTTCGTCGTCCGAGTGTGTCGAGGTCGGTGCGTACACTTGCACTACCTTGAGGCTATACCTCTCGGTGAGCTTCACAATAAGGTACGCTACCCTGTTCGACACACTTGACATTTCCACAACGTTGTCAGATAGGGACTTGTTTACCAGAAACCCAACGCCGCCTTGGGATTGTTGGTCTCCCTCTCGGAAGTACATTAGGTGACCCGATTCCAGGGTTATGGTGTCCTCCCCCTTTCTTCGGACTTCACTCAACCCTAGTATGTGCCACCTAATTTTCCCAAGTTCCACCTCGAGTTGCGCCAGATGCGAGTCAAGCCGTAGCGTGCGTCCGTTGTACGTCGCCAGGGTCAATATGTTATTGTGGTGGCCTCCCGTAGCCCGGAGATTCTTGGCACCCCCCGCCCCGCCGTTACCATGGTCGCCACCATGACCAGGAATAGCGGGACCACCGGGAACTGGGGGCCGTGGCTTTTTGTTGTACTGCATTTTTGGAGGAGTTGCCCATAATCGCCACGCTGGGCAGGCGGGTTGGCGATCGCAGGGCGTAGCTTCTCGCACCGGTGACGCTGCTGCCCATCACCGGCCTGTTACATTTAGCTACGCCTATTTGATGGATATACCGCCATCGGTCGGTCGCCAGAGCCTCGTTCGTCATTCAGCAGGATGCACCACGTGCAGGTGAGGTTGGCTTGGGGCGAAGGATGGTAGTTCGCCCCTTACATCCCCTACACTTAAATGTAAATTCAAAGTATTGTTTATTGTTAATGAATCGCACTTGTTTCAAGCCTCGCAAATGGTACTGACAGACTTGCCAAAATCTTCATATTATAAACAGTACCCTTATAGTCCTTATAGGCTTTTATAGTCCGCACAATGTGGCATTGATTGTCGCGAGAGTCCCCCCGAAAGTACTGTGTGCAAAGTCAAAGAAATAAATTTTAGTTATCCTACCAATTTACTAATAATTCCCAGCGTGGGCACCGATTTTTTTGCCGGATATCTCTTCTATTAATTATTACTTGATAAAAAATTACACCCTGAGTTAATTCAGCACAAAAACGAAGGAATTCTATTTTTTTTCCAAAAATAAATATGATTCTAGTACAAAAGATCTAATTATGTTTCTCTTAAACGGTAAGGAAAGCCATAATATCCAATACAGTTGGCAATAGTACCTGTAGCTACTAATTTTATTTATGACTAGCTGCTGTCCGCGACTTCGTCCCCGTGGAATCCCCGATTTTAAAACATTTTTTATCGCTGCTCCGCTCCTATTGGCTTAAGCATGATGATATATAGCCTAAAGCCCTCCTCGATAAACGGTCAATTCATCCCAAAAATAATTTTTCAATTCGAACCAGTAGTTCCTGAGATTAGCGCGTTCAAACAAACAAACTCTTCAGCTTTATAATACGTATACTAGCTGCTGCCCGCGACTTCGTCCCCGTGGAATCCCCGATTTTAAAACATTATTTATCGCTGCTCCGCTCCTATTGGCTTAAGTGTGATGATATATAGCCTAAAGCCTTCCTCGATAAATGGTCTATTCAACCCAAAAAGAATTTTTTAATTCGAACCAGTAGTTCCTGAGATTAGCGCGTTCAAACAAACAAACAAACAAACAAACTCTTCAGCTTTATAATATTAGTATAGATTTAGTTTACCGCGGCCGATTTTTTTTAATAATAAAATAATATTTTATTGATTTTTACACATGAAACGGATAATTTTAGTGTTAAGTTCAGGAACATAGACTCAACTCAACAACACGTAACATTAAATAGCATCATCATACCTCTATCCCCGAAGGAGTAGGCAGAGGTTTATAGTACGCCCACACTTAGACAACATATGGTTGAGCTAGATATTTATGAACATAAATATCTAGCTCTACGTAACTAGAAAAGAGTTAAAGAGTTGAGTTGAGTTGTGCAGAGTAAAACTCATTTTGTGTTCACAAAATGATTTTCTCTCTTTGGAGGAGGGATCATAAGAATTCCGGCTGAATTATGATGTTCTCATTTGGCCATTCATAAAGATATGCTTAGTTTTCAAATAAATAAATTACGCTTCTTTATATTTTCAATCAATGTTATTGTAAGCTAGGTATATCCCCTCCTCGGTGCCCATGTTATCATTGAACCATTTTAGTATGAACTCCGTTAAGCAAAAAAACCTTACAATATTTTTGCATATTGGACAGCTAGTGTTTCACAAAAAGTGAATGCAACATTTGCCTGCCCTACCCAAAATGCTATTCCCCAGGATTGCGTCATACGGCTTGAACCGCGCTCGCTTCCCTTCTCTTGTTTTGGAACACAATCACACATACAAAGCCTACGTAATTGTATGATTAAATTGATCTAAATATGTGCTGCTTTCAGGACGTCGACTTGTCCCGGATGCAGCAGCGAGTTTCCTGAATGTGCGGTGTCGGGCCGCGCCTTGGTGGCGCCGCACACAGTGTGGACGTGCAACACCTGTGGAACACGCGCGCAACAACACGAACTTGTATTGCGGCACTCGTGTCCTATGTGCCATGCTCAACTTTCCTAAGATTATTAAGAACATTTAAGTCTCTCTGTTTTCAGGTCATAAACATGTAGTTTAGTCTGTAGGTAATAAAGTTACACACAGACAACATGTTCACAATTTCTCGGAATGACTTCGACAGACTTATTTTGATGCGTAAAAAAGTATTCCAAATGTTCAGTTGATAATTTATCGAGAATATCTCTCAAGATATTTTATAATCTAATGAAGTTTGCATTTATCTTGTGACATATACAGTATGTTAACTAACAGAGGGCGTTCCCGTTAACCCGCAATAGTATAGCATCCATATAGGATTTAAAAAAAATTACCATTCATATTCACTAAAAAAAGTTAAATTGATAAGTTAAAGAAACACTGTACACGCGTATTTGTCGGTTTGGGCATTGCTACTACGAGTACTATTCCGCGCTACTACATATTTTGATTTTAAACAGGCTGTTTCGAATTTATTGTCAATTTTTTTTAAATTCCGATTATTTTATGCTTATTTTTCTATTCTGACATTTTTATTTTAATCTATTAATGATATAGATTGACGAGTTTAAGGGAACGCCCTCTGTTATTTAACATACTGCATATGTATGAAAGAAAAAGCAATGGATATTACAATTATCTAAACTTTTATTGAATTAAACTGTTGCACAAGGTAAGAACGTTTTCTTTATTTTGATTATTGCTGAAAATAAACAACCTGACTAGATAAATAAATAAATAAACATAATTTTACCAAGTGATTATTTCAAAAGATGTTTTCAACTGCTGAGCATATTGTAGCTTTTTTTACGCACACTTTTACTTCTAATATCCTGTGAACAAACTACATTTCGCCAAGTTTCATACTTCGAAAGAAAAGATAATATACCTGTCTATCTCCCATTAAAACTGGCATTCAGAACTCTGAAGCCATTATTTTGTTCATTTAATGCGTGCGTGAATCTAACCACACGGCAACTCACTTCAACTTGAAAGACACTACCAAAGAAAGTCTGGCATAAGAGAACAAAGTAATAATTTAGTAGTTAATAAAAAACTGTAATAACATTTGGACTACCTTTATATCAATAATAACAATTAAAACTGTAAAGATAACCGTATCAGAACCAAAAATAGGTACAGTTTACAAAGTGAAAGATGTCAAGGGAACTTTCGTAAAAGAAATGGTGCTGATTGAAATAGGGAAAGTATTATGAGAAGCATTAAAAATATACTACCTAGTATTATTCTTCTAATGTATTGTTTCAGTACTTATTATAAAATGTTTGTAATATTATGTGCTGGTCTATTTTAGATTGCAAATTAAAAATTAAGATGTGATATGAGCAAGTATTCCAAGAAACAATAATGAGTTTTATGGTATCATTTTGTTTACTTAATGTAATTTCTTAAAATTATATTATATAGTTTAATTATATAATGTATGTTCATTATCCTCTTTGGTTAGATAAAAAGTAAATGCATACCATCCATATGGTGTAAAAAAGTGAAGTTTTTGCAGCAATCAATTAATGGATGAAACAAATCAATATCCTATTAACTAGCATAAACCAATTTGCTTTACAAAAATTCCTCATGACATGCACATTATATTAAAATTGTACAAATACATTGTTTTTCCATTGTAATGGGATTCATTGCTTACTACATATTACATAAAATTTCAGTTTTTACATATATTTCACCCTATTAATCTTAATAACCTCAGTCCCTTTTATAAACTAAGCAAAAATGCAACAAAACTATTACTGTGCAAAGTTATTATTGGGCAGATCCATTTTTGAGAACTGCAATGTATTGTCAATTATTTGAAACAGCTCAGGAGGCTGTGGGATCCGTCCAGTCTCCAGTTTTGACCACAGTGGAATGTTGTTAAGAGATATTTCAAACGCTCCTGATGATACTAGCTGGCCTTCAATCATATTAGCCAAGAAGAACATCATCATGCATGCATATAGTTTGTTCTCAATACACCAGCTCCACCAGGCAGGCTGCGGTTTGTTCAGCCAGGCAAATATGTTGACCCCACTTAGTATGCACATGATCAGTATCATCTTGCCAAAACCCTGCAATTAAAATCATATTGAATACTATTTAAACTTGTTATCTGAAAATAAAGTTATATTCCATAAAAAAAAGTCAGTAATCATTGAGAAGTCTGTGTACCTGCATGAAAATAAAACTGTTAACTAAAGGACATTTTTATTTTATTATTTTTATACCAGAACTAGCTATTGCTCGCGACTTCATATGCGCATATCCCGTTGTGTCTAATTGCGGTATAGTCTATAATATAGCCTTCTTCATGAATGTGGAAAACAAAAAGAGTTTTTCAAATTCAACTGGTAATTCCAGAGATTAGTGTGTTCAAACAAACTTTTCAGCTTTATTATACAAGTATTGATAAGATTTTAACGGTCCAGGTTATGTATATGTTTGTTGTATTAACACTTTTGGTGTGGAGAACTTGGATGTAAGTCAAATAATAAATTGTTTGTGTACCATTTGAATCATTAATGCATATAATGATGAATAGTTTGTTTCTCTGCTGAACTATTGAGCTGCTATTGATGAATGAGATGAACAAAGGCTACATAAACATAGCATGAGCATAATCAGCCTTTGAACATTCCCACTGCTGGGACACAGGTCTCCTCTTTAGGAGAGGGTATGGGCTGTAATCCACCAAACGGGCCTAGTGTGGGTTAGTGAATGTCACATGTCTTCGAATTTTTGTTTCTAGGACATGCCGGTTTCCTCACAATTTTTTCCTTCAACTTTTTGAGAGCAGTGGTGGTGAAAAGGCTACATATAGTAAAAAATAAAATTCATTATGATGTCATTATATAGATTATACATAAAGAAAGTGGGACACTACTGTGTTTAGGGCTTGTGTAATAGGGGAATAGCCTGTTCCCTCAATCAAGCAATTGTCGAGACTGGGTTGAACAATTCCTGATGGAAAAACTCAGTGAAATTGTTCAACCTAACTCCCACAATCTCACACTTCAAGGAAGTCCAGTACCTAATAGAGGTAACATAATAAATAAATGTTTGTTTTAAAATTGAACAATTTATAAATTCGAAAATTAAGTGCAGAGAGAAATGAACATTAATTCATCTTATCATTCTATATATTTACTTACAATCAATCTTGATAGGTACATGTTTAAGCCTGGAGGATCATAGTTTGCTCCAATAACAGATATTTCTGGGTATTTTTGCTGTATGATTCCTGCATAGTCTTCAAACACTTTTCTGTATCCGCAAGAATAACTGAAAACGTATTAATTGTTAAAATTAAAATAAGCTTACCTAGAACATATTACAGATACAATTTATGGTGATAAATAGTTAATGGTAACCTTACCAGTAATAAATGTTCATAATGTGACCTACACCTTGTCCAATTTTAGTAATACTTTCAGCTTCATTTTCACTAGCATGCGCATAGTTATCGCTAGATAAAATAATACAAGTAATGACTATTGAAAGAAAACTTAATGAAATACAGAAATTAGTTGACAAAGACATTATCACCGAAGCTAACACTTTCCTTTAAATATAACAACTTTTTATATGACTAATAATGAGAAATTAAAAAATATAACACGGTTTATACTTGCAGTAGGAAGGATAATATTTCAATACATTGAAAATTAAATATCATACCACATAATCTATGCTATAGGATGATATGACTCTGGTCTCTGACTAAGCTAGGCATGGGCAAAAAATATCGATATTTTTCCATACAATTATCAATATATATCGTCGATATTTTTAGTCGCGATAAATCGATATTAAATTTTTAGTTTAGACTATCGAATTCGTATCAAATTCGATATTTTTTTTACGCAATTTTGGTTGGGTGTTTTTAATGTTATTACAATAGATTATCCTTGCATTCTCCTCGAGTATTGTTAACTTAAAAAATCTCGCCACAATCGTTATTAAATGCAATATAGCAATTTATGACTACTGGTAGCGTGCACGAAAATACAAATTCTATTAAACTACCAGTGTAAGACGAATATGACATTGAATTAACACGCAACTAACAATTTTCGGAGTTTTTCTTCAACAAATCAATCACAAAACATAAAAATATATTTAGGCTCGAGCATTAATAAAAAATACTATTTTCTTCTATTGTTTATTACGAAGTTTGATTGCTTTGGGAATATGTATGAATAATCATGCGAAAACTGACGATTTATATCGATATATCGATATTTTTCACTCGATAATTATCGATAGTTTAAAAATATCGATCGATAAATATCGATATATTTTTTTCACTTGCCCATCCCTAGACTAAGCCTGCCTGTGATCCACAGACTATAAAATTATCGGAAAGGTAGATAATGTTGGACACACACATTGAGATAGGAAAAATATGGAGACGCTGCGTTATTCTATACATTCATTTGCTTATACAAATATGAGTGAAATATGATTCAGAACTTGAAATATCGTTATGTCTCATTCTTTCTAATGAGATAATCCTACACACACAACATTTAGTCCTGATGTAGAGGCAGTTGTAGGTAAGTGCCGTTGCAGCCATATTAAGCGACAAACTCATGGTAGCTACGCTGTCAAATGGTTGTTTACTTTTATTATTATTTAGATTTGCGAGAAAACTACGAGGAATTTTACTTTTAAAACTGAATGTAAATGTTGGAAATCATAAATCCAACATGCCTGTGTGTTGTGTTGTGAAGTGTGGTGCAAGAAACAATCAAAATCAACCTCAATTGTCTTTGCACAGGTTAGTAGCCGGTTTTCATGCATTCATACACACATTAATACACATTCGGTGATACTATTGTAAAGTAATCATGAATTTGTGGCTAAAATGTTGATATTTGGGTTCATTTCCATATAACAGGCTTACAGGCCTTTTTATTATATTTGTTTATTCATTCGTTTGTTTACATAATGGAATAGTGTTGTACCGTTGCCGACTTGAGGTAATACGAAAACTAGTTCCTCCGCTGGAACGATATCGGTATATTCTGTGATGTTAACATAAATAATCCTGCGTCTTATTCGGTCCGAGTGACCTAGCTAGGTCCGGCCTGTGATTCACACTTCACACCAAAATCAAAATATTTTACGTAAACCTAAAGAAAACATTGAAAAAGCTAATTATTTCTAAAAGAGTAATCATGGAGTTTCTTGCTTCTCCATAGGAAACAGCTAATTGGAACCGTGCACCTAGCTTATGATGTTTTATGTTTGTTTTAGTTACATATTAGCAGCTCTAACCAAAATTATTTAAAAATACTTTAACTTTTATAGGTTTCCTAAAAATGAAGGCTTAAAGAAAAAATGGTTAGAGGCTAAGGGTCGTAGCGTGATGATAGCCATCCTGGCTACCAAAACCAAAAATAATTTTAATGGCTTCTTTAATTATTTCTCTAAAATAAAAGTAGCGTCAGTTACTCCTTGTAACATATCTGCCAGTAAAAATCCCGTCAAAATTTGTACAGCTATTTCAGAGATTAGCCGGGACGAACACTTCAATTTTATTTATTTGTATAGATAGCAGAATGTAAGATAACCTACTCATCTTTTTCTATTACTATTACAACGGATTTTAATTAAGTACATAATATTAGGTATGATCCAAACGTGATAAGTTAGTGGAACTCGGATTTAGTATCGATACTCGTTGTAGTAACACTTTGATTGACTCAACCCTAGCAATGGCAGCCATTTTATGCGACAATATGAGTTGTAGGTATGCACCCTTTTTTTGTAGGTATTTCCAGTCCATACTTTTATAGGTCAATGGACACACTAGAGATGAGATATACCTGCCATTCTCCATACCCGGCCTTTAGGGTATGGGTATCACTAAATACCTGGTACAAATACCAGGTATCAAAATACTTCTAAGTATTTGGGTGTGGTAGGATTTCGATAAGTAAACGTATGCGATAAGTATGGTATGCCTCCAATATAATGTAGGTACGATGTTTCAAGTACCTATACGTAATTATGCATTATGAGATATGAAATCTTTCCTTCCTACGTTACCAGGCTTAGGACTGTCGCAAAACTTACAACTGACGCAAAAAAATCAAAACATTGTCGACCTAAGTACCACTAGACAACGTAAACATTCAAACACGTAATAATATTCCCTAACATAAACAAACTAAGGAACTCTTTCACGTCGTGACAAATAATGTAATTATGCTATTATGTTCCTTATGCACCTAAAAATAAGTACCCATTTTGTCTAACTAAATTAAATCAACCGAATGTTCATAAAGCACGAATGACGTTTCGGGTCCCTTCGTAAGCTGTCGGGTAGCTTCGGGTTGCTTCGGCGTACCGAACTACCGATAAAACTGGGCGCTACCTTGTGGTAGCGGTTCGTATCGTACTATGCGTCTGACGTCATACCTTCAAGGTATTTACCCAGTATTTCGGTCCGTACCCGGTCTATGTACTGGGAAGCACATACTTGGTATATATACCTCTACCAGTATATACGTCTCATCTCTAGGACACACAACTTTTTTTTTACCAACCCGCACTGGGCCCGCGTTGTGAATTACGGCCCATTCCCTCTCTTATAAAGAGGCTAATCTCTGATCAAAGTATGCATATAGGTATAATATCTGTGCTGTCTGGTTTTCCAAAATACTGGAACGCGTCATAGATATCAGACTTGTGAGGACTCTGAAAACAATAACCTTATCACATCAGCGCAATTTGAGTTTCGCTCAGGCAAATCCACTTCTGAAGCGGTCCATGAGTTAACAGACTATGTAGTCACAATACATGGATAGTGGGTATAAATTTATGGCCATATTTCTGGATCTTGCCAAAGCTTTCGACACGGTTTCTGTCCCAATTCATAATACATAAGATGGAAAGCGCGGGAATCAGAGGACTTCCTCTGGACCTTTTTAAAGATTACCTGAATGGGCGTACTCAGAGAGTAAAGATAGATGAATCCATACCCTCTTGTTCAGCGTGAGCTCGTGGGAAGATGTTTATGAGCGTGCATAACTAGGCTTTCGGTATCCCACCGGTTACTATTTCAAGACCACATAACCATGCTTAGTAACAGATTACGGAAACTAATACAATCATAATTACATGTATTCAAAACGCTGAGACTTGTACTCGATAAAAAGATTATGAAAGTCGTTTACTACCTACGCCCTTGCTCAATCTATAATATGCTACTCTATCACCTCTTAGGGTGGAGCTCCAAAAACTAGCTTAATAGAAATTGAAAGAATCCAAAGAGCTATTCTAAAAATATTGTCTTTTCGACCATGGGCGTGCCCAGCTTCTAGCCTGCCTAGCATGTTGGCAAGTTAGATTTTTAGGTCAGATCATTTGCGGTTGCTTTATCATACACGGGGAATGCCCGTGAGTCCCGTGACCCCACCCCGCTTACAACACACGCATCGTATCGGTCGGTTTGCGTTGTGTTGCGATTTAAAATTTGCCTTGGCTCCTGTGTGCTCCGCACACTTCGCAGATAGGGGCGGTGCGGCCATGCGCACAGTACAGTACAGTACAGTACCGAGTGTGTATCAGTGAGGTCTTCGCAGTCATCAAAATTGTTTGACAACTGCGAACCCAGAGCAGCCACCAGCGCCCTATTCTTGTTATGCATGGGCAAACGAGGTAATTGCGTAGTGTAGGTAAGCTCGGGTCGAAATCTTACACTTCAGATAAAATCTAGTACAGTAAATAAGGTATTTACTGTACTACATTTTAGTTGAAGTGTTTGCACAACCTTGATCCCTCTCATCAAATCTGTCGGGATAGCTAAAATCTCATGTGTGTTTATTGTTTACACTAATTTATACCACGTACGCTGTGATGGGTATGTTTAGCTGGGAGTGAAGTGAAAAATATAAAAAATATATATTTTTAGCTAAAACTTTATAAGTACACTCCTTTACTAATTCAATGTGGCAACACGTACAGTGACAGCTGATCTCAACTGAAGGAATGGATGACAAACAAAATAGTAACTCAGCAGTAGCGTTAAAGTATCTTAAGTGGAGTTTTAGGATCTATCGCTGGGTGGAATCTGTATGACACGTTGACATTCCACAGTGCTTTACATACAGAAATAACAATAATGTCCCATCATCACTGCCATGGTCATGATCATGACCACGACAACGCCGACGAAGTTGGCATTCAGTATAACCTGTATGAAAAAATTGATAAAGAAAATCTACAATGTCTAAACGAAAGTATCGATGGTTCTGGTAAAACTGTCTTCAAATCTTGGGACAAACGACTTGATAGAACTCATGTGAGTGGCAATTATTAATTCAGTATCTCCGTTAGGGGTCATCTTAACAATGAAAAAAGGTATGAGAAGTGCTGAACTGCTTTTAGAATCATGAGCGTCTGAATGGATGTGAACATCTAGCAGTGATAGATCAAAACAGAGTTTTGAAGAGAAGTAAACTCGAATGTTTAGTTACCTTACAATTTGAGGTCAAATTTAGCATCTGAATCTTAAAATAACTGTTATAAAACTCAGTTGCATCTGCCCCTCTATCTAGGTTAGGTGCGTACAATAATAGAGCATTTGAATATGATAAATAAAAATCCCAAATTTTGTATTGAGTCTGTTCTGATTTAGCGCTGTAAGCTGATCATACATTAGAGTATGGAAGGGATTCCTATTTATTGACATGTCTCCTCATGGGTACATGATAAGACATGCGAAGCAATTGTTTATCATTAACTGCAAAATAGAAGATATGGTCCTAATAATGTAATCTATTTTGTTCAAGAATACCCTCATTTTAATTTCAGTTTGTTGAGAGTGATGCTGATGAAGAATTACTGTTCAATATACCATTCACAGGGAATGTGAAATTGAAAGGAATAAAAATATCTGCTGAAGATTCTGATTCCCATCCTGCAAAGTTAAGATTGTGAGTATGACATCATTGGAGTTGCAATAACTTCTTGATGGTGGAATTGTGACTTAACATGCTATAATTCTTTTTAAGGTTTAAGAATAAACCCAACATGACATTTGATGATGTATCAATGGAACCAGACCAAATATTCGAGCTTCAAAAAGATAGTGAAGGTGTTTTGGAATATTCTCCAAAGTAAGTGGTATTTATATTTTAGGACTTCCAAGATATTATGAAAGACTAGAATTATTTTTGGGTTTTTTTTTTAATTCAAGTCCTTGGTTAGGTCACTTTTTGTCTGCTTGTCACAGATGTTTTTCTTGAGATCTGTTACATAAATATTGTTACGAGCTTCAGGTTACTTAAACTGACACTTTGATTAGGTACACAACACTAATTACAACTTTTAAAATCACTAATTATAAAACACAATTGCTCTATTAATCACTTAAGTTTGCAGTTGAAGATCGCTGTCGAAGTTATCACTTGTATTGCTAATCCAATACTGACTTGGTCTGTTGTGGCAGTCGCTGCGCCCCTGTCAGGGGCCACAGGGTGTCACAGGGCTTTCGCCCTCTGCCCGCGGGTGCACTCCGAGCAACGGCCACAAGGCTTTCGCCCTCTGCCCGCGGGTGCACTCCGAGCAACGGGTCACAAGGCTTACGCCCTCTGCCCGCGGGTGCACTCCGAGCAACGGTCACAAGGCTTTCGCCCTCTGCCCGCGGGTGCACTCCGAGCAGCGGTCACAGGGCTTTCGCCCTCTGCCCGCGGGTGCACTCCGAGCAACGGCCACAAGGCTTTCGCCCTCTGCCCGCGGGTGCACTCCGAGCAACGGCCACAAGGCTTTCGCCCTCTGCCCGCGGGTGCACTCCGAGCAACGGTCACAAGGCTTCCGCCCTCTGCCCGCGGGTGCACTCCGAGCAACGGTCACAAGGCTTTCGCCCTCTGCCCGCGGGTGCACTCCGAGCAACGGTCACAAGGCTTTCGCCCTCTGCCCGCGGGTGCACTCCGAGCAGCGATCACAGGCTTTCGTCCTCTCCCCACCGAATGTGTCTCCACGTTGTCGTCGTGGTGGGGCTTGAGCGTCTCAATGATCTTGCGAGCTTTCCCGGTAGAGCCACTAATGCCGGAAGGTCGCAAGTGAGGGATCAGACCAAGAGAGACACACACGCGAGGAATCCCGCTCGCTGCCTTCTGGTACGCGTCTGCTCATCAGACGTGGCTGTGAAGGCAGCGAGCGGGTGGGAGGAGAGGCCCTGTGATGGAGAAAGGGCGGAGGAGTAAGGGACCGCACCCTCTAAAAGGAAAATATGAGAAAAGGCCTTTGCAAAATGAGTCCCCAGGTGGGTCCCGACTGCTCAGCGGTCGGGGAATCCCACCCCGCTTCAAAGTCAAAGTCAAAGTCAATTCATTTATTTCAACTAGACCATTAGCGGCACTTTTGAACGTCAAAACATTTGAAAATAAAAATATAGTGACTCTAGTTGTCCATTCGCAAAAAGTAGATTCTTATGGAGAAGAACGGACAAGAAACTACATAGTTACTCTTTTCAAATATGTATAAGTTTTACAATATTTTGTATACATTAGCCAATTGGTTATATGTGAGGACGATGCACCCGAATAAAACTAAGTACTATACTATTAACAGGTACACCAAAGAAACAACAGCAGAGGTAAAATTAATAAATTTGCTAGTCAGGGACATAGTACTCACATATTTACAATTTTTTTAAATCCTTGTTTTAAGCTTGTTTTATACAATTACCAACAATGAATCAGTGTGTGTTAAATTAACTATAAAAGATCAGTAACTACACCTGTATACATAGCAGATAGATCACACATACAGGCCGACAAATTTGGCTTTGTCTACTACACCCAATATTGTCCTATGGAGCAGGACCAGCATGTTTCCAAGCATTCTTATCTTGAATATAATCATCTAGCTTGTAGTATGCTTGTTTACAAAGCGTGCTTTTAACATAGGTTTTAAATTTCTTTTCATTTAATTCTAATATGTCACAAGGTATTTTGTTGTAACATTTAACACTGTACCCCATGAAAGATGTACGTACTTTAGCTAATCTATATAATGGTTGATCTAATTTATTTCTATTTCTAGTATTAAAATTATGTCTACAGATGTCGATTTTTCCTCACATACATAATATTTTCATATATGAATTGACAAGGGACTGTCATAATATTAATCTTTTTAAAAAGTTCCCTAAGAGAATCGCGGCGACCAAGCTTATAAATGGCTCTGATAGCACGCTTTTGCAAAATAAATATGGATTCCATATCAGCAGCCCGACCCCACAGCAGAATACCGTACGACATAATGCTATGAAAATAACTAAAATAGACCAAACGCGCGGTTTCTACATCTGTTAACTGTCTTATCTTTCTAATAGCATAAGCGGCTGAGCTAAGCCGCCCCGCAAGAGATATTATGTGAGGTCCCCATTGCAATTTCTCGTCTAAAGTGATTCCTAGGAAAACCGTCTGATTAACATATTCCAGTTTTTGTCCATTCAATACAATGTCACATTCGTTGCTTCTAACATTAGGTAAAGTAAATTTAATACATTTAGTCTTTTTTCCATTTAGTACCAAATTGTTTGCCGTAAACCAATGTTGGACCTGATGAATAGAATTATTCACGTCATCAAGATTTAGTGATCGTCGGTCTATCTTAAATATTAATGATGTGTCATCAGCAAATAACACCATCTTTGGTTGATTTGGAAGCAATTGGGGCAAAATCGTTTATATAAACTAAGAAAAGGAATGGACCCAATATTGAACCTTGCGGAACGCCCATTGTCATTTCAGACCCTAGTGAGTTTACACCGTTTACTTGGACTTTAACCTGCCTGTCTTTCAAGTATGATCTAAGCAAATCAAGGGAAGTATTCCTAATCCCATAATGCTCGAGTTTCAACAAAAGCGTCTCATGGTTCACACAATCGAACGCCTTCGAGAGATCGCAAAAAATTCCAATAGCATCTTGTGAATCTTCCCAGGCATTAAAGATGTTCTTTATTAGGGTGACACCGGCGTCAGTTGTACAGCGCCCTTTGGTGAAACCGTACTGTTGGTCATGGAAGATGGAATTTTTATTAAAGTGTTGTAGCATCTGATTAAGCATTAACTTTTCAAATACCTTACTAAGAACGGGCAGGATTGCCACTGGCCTGTAATTATTGGGTTCCTGACTGTCACCCGATTTAAAAAGTGGAACGACTTTACTGTGTTTCATGAGATCAGGAAACACTCCCTGGTCTACACTAGAGTTAAATATGAGAGCTAAGTAAGGGGCAATAGTTTCAATAATAGATCTACAGACTTTTACAGACATTCCCCAAAGATCTTCTGTTGATTTAATTTTAAGTTCTTTAAAAGCTTTTATAATAGCCAGGGGGTCTGTATGTTGAAACTTAAATTCTGATGGGCACACCTTGACATTCTTTCTAAGTAAGGCAGCAGAGAGTGCGGGTGACGAGTTAAGAGCGTCTGTAGTTTTACGAGGAATATCAGCAAAGAAGTTTTCAAATTCCTGAGCTACCTCTGCATTTGAGTTTATGGGGCCATGTACAGTATTTAAATTAAATTCTATATCACGCTTTTTCTTCCTACCTGTTTCATTATTTATTATTTTCCAGGTAGTTTTTATTTTGTCATCCGCTGATTTTATTTTATTGCTAATAAATAAAGTTTTAGCAGTTTTGCATACACTTTTAAATGTTTTAGAATATTTCGCAACGTAATTATGAAAGCTTGTATTATTCACATGTTGCTTTAGGCCATATAGTTCGTATAACTTTTCTCTACTTATACGAATGCCTGGTGTCGCCCAATCACTAAATATAAACTTAGTGTAAATACTTTTAGACTTTATTGGAAAGGTGTTTTCAAATTGAGTGTTAATTATTGAGAAAAACTCAGCGTAAAACTCATTTACATCATTTAGGTTATTAAAGCTTTGAACGCATAATTGACTGGCCAAAGTATTATTATATTTCTCTAATTTTATATCTGTTATTGGTCTAAAATTAATTTGAATTTTTTGTAATGGTATATAGGTGCAGAATGTTATTGTTTGACCACTGTGATCAGAAGGCAACTTGTTTATAATATCTTTATGTAAGTAATCACAATCACAAAATATGTTGTCTATGCAAGTTGCAGAAGAATCTGTTACTCGGGTAGGTTCAATAAAAACATTTGACAAATTGAATGATTTAAATAGGCTCAATAATCTGATGCTATTCGAGTTAGTTTCTAATAAGTTAATATTAAAGTCCCCACATATAATTATTGATTTATTACTAGTACTGACTTTTTTTAACACATCTTCCATTACAGAATCAAACACAGATAGATTCTGGTAACTTGGAGGTCTGTAAACACATACTACAACATGCCTATCTAGCTCAACACAGGACAATTCAATGGTGTGTTCAACTGACAGTTTCACAATATCTTTTCTTTCTTTAGATTTGGTATGACTTTTAATTAAAATTAATGATCCTCCATGTATCATACATTGTCGGCTGTAATAGCTAACTACACAATAATTTTCAAAATTAATGGATCCTGTTTGGTGATCTTTTAACCAATGTTCAGTTAAGCAAACTACATCATACTTGGTTTTTTCTAAAAACAATTCTATTTCAAGTAATTTGGAAGAACAACCTTGAATATTCTGATTAAATAACTTTAAAGTATGTTGCCCTCCTTTAGGATTCTTACAATTAACTAAATTGCCAGAAGATACCTTGTTATTATTCACTAATAATAATTGGCTATTTGAAGGGGTAACTTCTGTTGTCTTGCAGTTCAGTTTAAAGTATTATCAGGAGTGATCTCTACAGCTAAACTCAAGGAGTCTAAAATACCTGTACAGGATCTATCAGGAAGAGAAAACTCAATCTGATTGGAGACTTCCAAGAATGATGATATTATTGATGGGTCCTCCTTCGTACTACACAAGGAATCAAAATAATAAGTCCCTAGGTTGTTAGTGTAACTAGACAACACAGGCTCGTCACTTAACCTAATATTTGTTATATTAGCTATAACCTCGTTAATATTATATGCTATCAACATAGCAATCATATGTCTACATTTTCCAGACAGAGATAAAGCTCCCTGAGTTAATTTAAAACCACTAACAAACTTATTAGTGTCAAAAAACAATAATTTGTCACTATGACAACATGTCAGCAAGTGAATAGTATTATTCAGCTTTGAAATATCATTGTTTTGGTCAACTGATAAACTATCAGAATAAGGAAAAGCACAAAGCATAAGCTTTCCTATGTTTAATTTTAATAAGGAGGTAAACTTCGGCGGGCTGCCCTCCGTACTCTGGGGTGGGCACCAAACGCCTTCCGTTTGCCAGTGGCAACATGAGCCGAGGAGGCTCCCAATCGTCGTCATCCGAGTCCGCTTCCTTTAAGGAGCTGATGGCGTACGATTGCGTAGTGGAGGGTTCGCCTGAGCGCCGGGGTGGTGCGGAGTCGGATTCCGACTCTGCGCCAGACCTAGTAACGGTCAGCTCGGCGGGCTCTGAAGACGGAGGAAGGGGGGTTGCTGTGGAGGGCGTCAAGCTCGTCCGCAAGCGGCCCAGACGGGAGGACGACAAGGAGTCGTCCTCCGAGGGCGAGTTCGCCTCCGCCCGCATGATCCCCACCGCTAGGCGGGGCAGGGGCTGTGAGGCAGGGAGGGGGCTGGCTCCCTCTACCCGGGAGGAGCGTCGGGCCGGGAGGTTGGTGGAGGAGGGGCGTCGCCCTGGAGGGAGCGGTCGCAGGGCTCCCTCTACTCTTCCGCCTACTCTCGACTCTGACGACTCGGAGTCCCCGGGAGAGGAACCTCCCGCTGCCGAGGAGCAGAGGGCCCGGTTTGAGGAGGTAGTGGAGGCCGCGATCCGCGCTGTGGCCTTCAAGAGGAAGCAAATTGGCTGGAGGGGGAGCGGCTAAGGCTGCTGCGCCAGTGGCGCCGCAGCCGCCCCCACCCCCACCCTCGGACCCTCCTGCGGCCGAGGCCGAGTGGCAGGTTGCTGGCCAGAAGCGGAAGGCCAAAGAGGCGGCCAAGAAGAAGGCGAGGAAGCAGCGGCGGAAGGCCAACGCCATTGCGGCGAGGCTTCGCGCCCCGAAGTCCGCAGCTGTAGTGTTAACACTGCAGCCGGAAGCGGAACAGAGGGGCGTGACGTATCTCGCCGTACTGAAGCGAGCGAAGGAGGCGGTGAGCCTCCAAGAGCTGGGCATCAGCGGGGGCATCGGGGTCAGGAGGACCCTAACCGGTGCCCGCAAGCTCGAGCTCGCCGGAGCGGAGAGTGGCCCGTTCGCGGACGCCTTGGCCGAAAAGCTGAGGGCGGTCTTACCCGCGGACGAGGTCGGGGTGTCCAGGCCGACTAAGCGCATCGACATGCGCATAGTGGGCCTGGATGACTCCGTTACGGAGGAGGAAGTTGTGGCCGCCGTCGCCAGGACTGGGGGGTGCTCTGCCGAGCTCGTCAAGGCGGGCACCCTCCGACCTGACAACACGGGCATGCAAACCCTTGTGGTGAGCTGCCCCGTGACGGCGGCCAGAACTGTGTCGGAGGGCCGAAGGCTCTTGGTGGGATGGGTGTCTGCGCGGGTAAAACTGCTGGAACCCAGACCTCTGAGGTGCTACCGCTGCCATGTGGGCAACCACATGGGAGCTATGTGCCCCTCGGAGGTGGACCGCAGCGGTCTTTGTTTCCGCTGTGGTCAGCCCGGTCATCGGGCCGGCTCGTGCGAGGCCACGCCGCACTGCAGTGCATGTGCGGCTGCTGGCAAGCCGGCCGAGCACTGGGCTGGGGGAAGGGCCTGCGCGCCATCCGCCCCGACCAAGGGCAAGAGGTCTGCCGCCGCCGCCGCCTCTGCCGCCGCCGCGGCTTCCGTCGCCGCTTCTGCCGCTTCTACTGTGAGTGCTGCGACTCCCGGTACTCGGGAGGGTGCTGAGATGGAGTGCCAGTAATGGTCCCATTTCGGCCTCCTCCAGAGACAAGTCGGCCGCTGTGCTATTGCGCAGTGGCTGATGCCTGGGGACGGTGAGCGTGGGTGGCTCGCCGTCCGATACCAGGCTGAGTCGACGACGCGTTGTGCTTCACGCGCGCCGCAAGGAGCCGTCAGCACCGAGGACGGGACCCCATAGGGTCGGTGCCTGCTAGGGTTGCGGAATTTGTTCGAAAGAGTTACCGCGGCCCTGGAACGCATAGGGCACAAGAAGGATCACGGGTGGGTTTTAGTCAGTAAAAGTCTGACACTCCCTACCGCTCCACCCAGGGCGGGAGGGGTCATTTGATGATTTCCCATCCAGAAAAAAAAAAAAAAAGGCTTTCGTCCTCTGCCCGCGGATGCACTCCGGGGTACGTAAATACGCACCCGTATTTGGGTTGCCATATGTTAGCGACAGATGGCGGGTGCGCAGCAGCGCGCGCCTATGTGTAGCTGTATATTGGTTTCTGCAAGTGAGCCGCGACACTGTCACTCAGTATCGCTTCTTCACGGCGCCCCGGCGGTCAGTCTCCGCCAAGTGAGACCTCCGGTTACCCGGGGAGGCCTAGCGAGAACCGACTCGGTCTGGTCTCGGTCGGTTCTTTCATAGAAAAGCCTCGAAGGTTCCTGACTCTAATAGTTCTGCTATTCGATACTAGATGGCGCTAGTAACGAATTGTGGCGCGCAAAACTGCTTCGTCCATAAGACATGCTCCTCCCGAGCATTATCAGCCCCATAATAACGCGCCAGTCGATCAATATGGACGATCTTAGGAGCGCTTCTTGTACTTTACTGTATACGGTAGGTCACGTCATTTATCATCTTCACAATCCGGTACGGTAACGGAAATCTTCTAAGCTTCAAGCTAAATGGGACGGCCATTAAGCTTGAAGCTTAGGAGATTTCCGTTTGGTGCGAACTGGATTGTGCAGCCACACTAGTGAACCTACAGCTACGGCTACGGCTTCATCTAGCTTAAAATGACCAGAAATTTTGACGTGTAAAAGTGTTATGTTTAACCTACTTACAAAATAAATATCATTTACGTCGAACCACCGTCGATTGTCTGACGTGCTCATAAACGTCGTTCATTTTGTTCCGCAAGTCACTCATATAATTGGTTATACTGCTTGGGGCATCGGGTGGTATTCTGGTGATTAGGTCTGCAGGCAGCCATAATTCTCTTCCAAAGAATGATGCCCAGATATGGCCCACCTCAGACACAATTAGAAAGATAACACAAAAATATAAATATTTTAAATGGAATTATCCATCAAAGCTTTATCTCAAACTAAGACGCCGTGATCATAACAAATAAATAAGTTATTTTACTTATTATTACGCAACTTTTATTTTCACGTGAAGTTTGGGGTTGCCGTTTTATGGTCAATTTAATTTAAATTCATATAATATTATTTAATAAATCTAATCGATTACGGAAAAATTAAACGTTAGTCAGGCTTCAGTTTTTTAATCTGAGAAAACTGGCGGCCATTTTAGATTTTTTTAATGAAACCCACTCGACTTTTAGACCAATTATGTTCATAAATACCTCAGACCAGAGATCCTATACTTTATAATGATAAAATCCCTGTTTGGCTTTGTCGTAGTTAGATATAAATTAAATTGATAAAGACCACAATCCGATGCAACTAATCGATATTTCTTTTTAAATATGGCCGTATTAGCCTTTGACAGATGATAGATTTGACATTAAACTGTAACATCTACCTACTCAAGCTTGCTCCCAGCCTGTTAAAGTGTCAAGGGCAACAAGTATAAAGGGAGCTATAGCAGTTTACACTTAAAGAAGATTCCTATTATTCATAAGGTTAAAATGAGTATAACTTTGAAATTAATAATTATTGTGTTCAAATGATATACTTTCAATTCAAAAGTGGATGAAAGTGCGTAGAATGAGTTTGTGACTATGAAAAAATGAATGTTTTGAAAAAATAAAAACTTTTTTATTTCCAAATGGCGACTTATTTTCTTAACTGGTATGTACTAGAAGGTGTTCACAACAACTTGAACTTTATTTCCATAAACTGTTTATCAGTGTTCACTGTAGGCCACGGTTGTTCTAATATGTGGGCATTGTTCTTTGCGAAAGCTGGTGTCACTGATGTGCTTTCATGAACAGCACTTCGATATGACAACAAAAACGGTTGTATGTGCTTGTCCCAATCCCGTTGCCGGTTTTCCACAACTTTGGCCAGATATCTCTCCAATGTCTGATTAAATCGTTTCACCATTCCATCCGATTGTGGGTGGTAAGAAGTTCTCCTCGTTTTATGAGTACCCATAACTCGGCAAGTTTCCTGGAATATTTAGGACTCAAAATTCCTTCCTTGATCGTTGTGAATCTCCAAGGGTAAGAATCTTCAAAACGACAGAAAACTTCATGAACCAGTTTATCCGCGACCGTTGAAGCTTCTTGATTTGGAATGGCGAAGACTTCCGACCTTTCCCATTTACGGCACCAAACTCCATCCTGAATCACTAAGCTGTCCCATTGGGCCCAGTAGCTTTTGGTGATCGAACTCATCGCTGAGATATCACTCCACGTTGGTTTAGGAGCATTGGCCTTCATCCACTTCAGAATCGGTTTGATGTCCGGATCTTCCCGCTGTGCACATTGTAGGCTTTTCTTCCACTCGTTGCTGAGGTCTGTCTTGAGCATTCTCACAGTTCCGACTTCTTTACCCTCTTGCCTAGTACAGTGCTTGCAATCTTCAGGGCAAGGTCTTCTTGATAATGCATCTGCGTTGCCATGAGATTTGCCGCGGCGACGTTCGACGACAGAGTCGTATTCCTGCAGTAGTTCAATCCTTGTCCTTCTGGATTTTTGAACTGCAATAGCCACTTCAGTGCAGCATGGTCAGTTCGTAAGTGGAATTTCCGCCACAACAGCTATTTGCTAAAATGCTGTAATAAGTTGACCACAGCAAGCAATTCCCGTCTCGTGACACAATAATTCCTTTCTGGTTTCGACAGAGACTTGCTGAAGTACGCTATTACGACCTCTTGATCGCCATTTCGTTGAGCGAGTTGTCAAGTCCTATATCAAAGAAAGAAAGAAATCAGAATACCCCAAAATAGGTGTTTTGCATAGACGTTCCTTGAGCTCCTGGAATGCAATGTCGCAACTCTCATCCCACCAGAACTGTCGTTTCTCCTCGGTTAGCTTGTGCAGGGGTTTGGCTATGTCAGCAAAGTTCTTGACAAATCGGCGATAATAGGAGCACGAACCCAAAAACTCTCTGACCTGTGTCTTGTATTTTGAAATTGGCCAATCCTTGACAGCGGCGATTTTCTCTGGATCCGTGCGGATACCTTCTTCCGACACTACGTATCCCAAAAAGTTAATTTGCCGTTTGAAAAGTGAACATTTCTTCGGACTCAACATGAGGTTCGCACTTTAGATCTTCATGAGCACGCGTTCCAGGTTTTGAAGATGTTCTTCAAACGTACCTACGGCCTACTATAATGATGTCATCCAAGTAGACCAGACAGGCATCGCCAATTAACCCGGTTAGTACTAGTTCCATATATCTATCATCAAAATTCAAACGTTGCCGGAGCGTTGCACAATACAAACGCCATAACTTTAAATTGCCACAGACCCTTTCCGGTCGAGAATGTAATTTTCTCCTTAGTAGCTACTTTTTAGGTCCAGCGTGTTGACCGCACTGTGTGTGTGAGTGCGTGCACTTAAGTCCAGTAAGCATGTCACACATCAATTCTTGGCAAAGGATAGTTGTCCTTTGTAGCCTAAACTAAGCCGTTGGTCCCGGCTGTCTTTTTTAGATATTCGGCAGTCGTTTCGGATTGTCAAAAGTTCGAAAATCTTACACCAGTCTTACCAAGTAGGTAGTGCCGCCACAGGTGCCGCGTTACCCAGTAAGGGGCCATCTATAAATTACGTCACACGAATTTCATGTTTTTTTTAAAATGTGACGTCATAAAATTTAGGACCCTGTCACACCCGGCATCCGTCACAGTTCCCCACTATAGGGGTTATGGATTGTAGATGAAACCTAAAGTTTCCAACCGTGTGAAAGTAAATTTATAAAGGTATATATACATAAATATCTGGAAAGACTGAAATTAAAGACATACCTCAATACACATACAAAGTTTATTCACTATAAAAAGAAGTATCACCTTGCATAGAAATACAGTGAATGAGGCAACTAATCATAAATAATACCTCCCAGACTTACACACTAAGATGTGTAACCCTGTTAGACCCTGTCTCCGTACCAAGGTATAACAGAAGTACACCACATGAGATATTACAAAACAACGTCTCAGGTCGCTTGTAAGGATTCGCGAGGTGAACGCCTAAATACCACTAGCTCAATCGCAAGGTATTGACCAACCAGGGCTGTGCACGTTAAGAAACCTACTCACTATGGTACAGTATACCCGTGACAAAACTTAATACAAAAGGAAGTTATTACTGGTCTTGTTACTTAACACATTACCAAAAGGCCTAACTCTTTGTATGAAAATAAACCCAGTAGACAGGTCTAATGCATCTCCCTCATAATAATTAATAGCAGCTCAATCACTACTCAATTAGTGCTCAAGTAGCACTTACTTAATGCTCAAGTCTCTCTCAATCAGTGCAAGACTTCACTCACTCAATGCAAGACTACTCAATCAGTGGAACAGAATCCCTTGGCATGGCACCAAGGTTAAAAACCTTGGTACCCACGAACAGACGCGGCCTACGGGAGAAGTCCAGCAGGATTGCTGTTACCTGGAACGGCGATGTTTTCTCAACGAGGTTTCGGATTGGTAAGGCCTTTCTGTACCATGGACGGCCACACTGTCTCAAATCTCGTCGAGCCAAACCTGAACGATGCACGTTCTCCGGATGGCTTCAGGCATTCATCAATCCCGGACCTCAAATATCCAGGCTAGTAAAACAGCCAGACCTGGAACAAAATCTCCGTAGTCAAATACATGTGCCTTTGGACTTTCAGAATGGGAAACAAATGGAGGACGAAATACTCACAGGGTTCAGCCTTTTAATGCACTTGAAAACCCCTCGGGTTTCGGGTCACCGTTGTAAAAACAAGTGCCTTTATAATATCATTTGTTCGTCTCTCTGTGACCTCTGTGGTCCAAAAGGACGCCACAATTTCTCCACTCTGACATTGAAAAGTCCTTTGCGAGAAGCTTCCATGCCACAGACTAAATACTCTCGATTCCGACATGTTCCTAATTATTTAAATTTATTAAACTTTATGCTTTTATGCAATTTTTGTGTGTTTTAATTAATTTACATCTACTTATTTGATATATATTAAGTTTTAAAGAGACGTTCGATCTCTAGCGCCATCTGTTGTTTAAACTATGGGCTCTGTCGAATGTGATTCCATTTGTCCGCTAAAGATGTCGCTGCGAGTTACATTTCTTGTTTTGCAACGTCACAACCCCTCTCACCCCCTTGTCACACAATATCACACTTCACACTTCGTCGACCCCGTCCCTCTTCCTTAACGTGTGACGTAATTAAATAGATTGCCCCTAAATGGTTTGTGGAGGTCTGCTGCCAGGCAGTCGCACAACGTAAAATACTGGTATTCAACTGAATCTGGGTTGACTGGAAGCCGACCCCGATATGAATTATATCGGGTGTCTATCTATGCTCTAAATCTTCATCATCTGCTTAACATTTTTCAAACTATATTGGGGTCGGCTTCCAGTCAACCCAGATTCAGCTAAATCCCAGTATTTTACCCACCAATTGGGTAAATACGGCACCATTCGTAACAACTGCCAAAGATTTTCAAATGACAGC
This sequence comes from Hecatera dysodea, assembly GCA_905332915.2. Classification (NCBI taxonomy): domain Eukaryota; kingdom Metazoa; phylum Arthropoda; class Insecta; order Lepidoptera; family Noctuidae; genus Hecatera; species Hecatera dysodea. Next base: position 11,626,054 of record HG995292.1, read on the forward strand.
CGGGGTCAACTGCTTAACGTCCTTTCCCAGGCACGGAGGTGTTTTGGTATGACCTGTGCCCAAACTAATTCTATTGGGTTTTCTTAGCAAAATTATGCATGTTTTTCAAATACTTACGTGATTTTGATTCTTCACCAAATCTATAAGCGTGTAGCGTGTCTTCTTCGTATTAAATATTTTGTATTATTTTGCTTCTTAGAATTTCTTTTAATTGACAATAGTAAAAAAAAAGTAAATTTAACTTGATTTTTATTTATTTCTATAAGTAGATAATAAAACCGGAAATTACTTTTATTACAAACTAGCTTCTGCCAGCGACTTCGTCCGCGTGGAATAGTTACTTTACCCCCGATTTTGAAAGTCTCAGCCCGATCGGTTTAAAATTGACAAAGTTTCATACAAACGTTCATCCCCTATTTTATCACCTGGGGGGTAGAATTAATCAAAATCCTTTCTTAGCGGATGCCTACGTCATAACAGCTACCTGCATGCCAAATTTCAGCCCGATCCGTTCAGTGTTTTGGGCTGTGCATTGATAGATCACTATGTGTGTGTGAAATGTGTACAACTTACAACAAAAAAAGAAATGAAAGTAAAGCTGAAATGCCTGTGCAAAATTATATTATAATAACCTATACCTACTTCACTTAAAAATAAATACCTATAACTACGTATAACTAACTAGCTGCTGCCCGCGACTTCGTCCCCGTGGAATCCTCGATTTTAAAACATTCTTTATCGCTGCTCCGCTCCTATTGGCTTAAGCGTGATGATATATAGCCTAAAGCCTTCCTCGATAAATGGTCTATTCAACCCAAAAATAATTTTTCGATTCGAACCAGTAGTTCCTGAGATTAGCGCGTTCAAACAAACAAACTCTTCAGCTTTATAATATTAGTATAGATTAATAAAATAACTACTAATTAATAAAAGTATCTATGCTTTTACTTACTTAATACTAAAAAAACAGAACAAAAATTAGCCAAAACTAACCTATCGGTATCTAAAAATCTATGCTCCTACTTCAACTACTACTTCACCTAAAAAGAAATAAAATTGAAACTATTAATAATTTGTAATTTGAACGAATATTTACATTACCAAAATAACTAATAAGTACCTATTTTATAAAATAGCAACAAAAGTTACACAAAAATAATCACAATAACATCTTACAGCATGATTCAGTATTAAAGCGCGACGGCGCGATGGCTTATTATTGTATTCATGTATAAGTTTGGTGTTTCTATACTGATTTCTATGATTCTTTTTTTATTGAATAGGTAATAATGTTAACTTTTTTAAATTAGGGATGAGTGAGAGTATTATAAACGTAAGAGTAAACAAATATAATCAGAAAGCTCCGAACTGCTAAGCTATCGGGAGTTACACGTGTTATTGTGAGTCAACCATAAAAGATAGACATATGCTGTTTCGGGATATTTTTTAGATAATTTTATGTAAAATATTTCCGTAATAAATGATTTCTATGTAACTTTTTCTATGTAGCTTAAAAAATGGAGTAACTTCTCCCGTTTTCCCAACATTTTCCTTCACTGCTCTGCTCCTATTGATTGTAGCGTGATGAAAAGTATACTATAACCTGCCCAGGAGTATGAAGAATAATTGCACCAAGTTTCGTTAAAATCGGTCGAGTAGTTTTTGTTTCTATAAAGAACATACAGACAGACAGACAAAAAATTTACTGATTGCATTTTTGGCACCAGTATCGATCACTAATCACCCCCTGATAGTTATTATGAAAATATATTCCTTGTACAGAATTGACCTCTACAGATTTATTATAAGTATAGATTATTTATTATTCTTCTTTCATCTTACATACGAATATTTAAAGTTTAATTTAAATTAAACCATTTTATCAATCGTTCTTAACGTCAATACCACCAGGGAGCATTGGTGGCCAAGTGGTAACGGTCCCGACTTACGAATTGTAGGTTGCGGGTTAAAACCCAGTCAAGCGCATTACATTGTGTTATTTAATTTCATCACCACTGCTCACAGAACGGTAAAGAAAACATCGTGAGGAAACCGGCATGTCCTAGAACCAAAAATTCGAAGACGTAACATTCACCAACCCGCACTGGCGTGGTGGATTACGGCCTATTCCCTCTCCTAGAGAGGAGGCCTTTGTCCCAGCAGTGGGATCGTTAAAAGGCTGATTATGGTCAATACCCCAACACTATCAGTTTAAGTATGTTAACATTATGTTTCTTTGAACTTTCAAGTTATTGAATAGTATTAATTAAAGTCCAACTATGCAGCAATCAATAATAGCAATGATGTAGAAAGTTGCATCAGTGAAGGTTTTTATTTTTGGAAATAAATACAAAAATCCGAAAATAACTTTTTACAAACATTAAATATACAATCTACAACAAGCCCAGATAAAAATACGCCATAATATTAAAATAGAAAGAATATAAATTTGACTCTATTTTAGGTATCCATCGGCGGCGTTATCTATCGCCATTTCTGAATACACGTGGTTTTTCCTTAATTGGGTTTTAGTTTTTAACTTTACTTTCACTTGTTTCAGGATTGTGACATTTTCATCAGTTTCCCATTTAACAATGCATTTCCCTGCCAACTTTGGTGCTGAAAAAACAGTAATATATTACATTGGATTAAAGGGAGAGTTTAGTCCTGGTCATAGACATGGAGTAACTATTTGCACATATGAAGTGAGGCCAAATATTGATGACCACAAACTAAAGAATATGGATTCTGTAACTAAACAAATTGAATGACAAGTACAACTCACACATAAGAAAATATGAGAGAATGAATAAGGCTACTAAATAATTACGAATACCTAATTGCGATATTGTATGAGTCCCTGCTCTACATTGAAGTGTAAATAATGTTGTTCTTACATAATCTACATTAAATTATATTCCTTTGAAAAGTATAGATCTTTTTATTCAGATATTTTTGTCATACAAAGACAAAAGTGTCGTCATTAACCGACTCAAAAAAGGGGGAGGTTCGCAAGTCGACTGTTTTTTTTATGAGTTACCTGATAGCTTTTTAGGCACTGTGTGTACCGATTTTGATGATTCTTTTTATATTCTATATTTTTTTTATTTGCCCAATCATGGCTAATTGGTCCACACAGGGATCCTATTTCTACCGCCACCGTCCCTACAAGCATCGTAACTATGTACCTAAAGTTAATTGACTCCTCCAGAGAACCAACAAATAGAAAGCAAGTTTGGAGCAATATTGTGCTTAAAAACCTGAGATGAGATTGAATAATCCGCACAATACTTAACATTAGATACCTAATACAAAATACCTTTACTGCAGAGAAGAGGTCTGTTGAGACCAGGGCTGCCAACATATAAATCGCGGCTATACGGTTTAGTAGGTATCTGCAATTATACCTACGTGAAATTTGATCGCATGGTCATATATGACCATTCTATAAATGGATTTTAACCGACTTCCAAAAAAGGAGGAGGTTCTCGATTCTACTGTATTTTATTTTGGGTTACCTCATAACTTTGTACTGGGTTTACCGATTTTGATGATTCTTTTTATATTCGAAAGCTGGTGCTTGTCGTGTGGTCCCACTTAACGACTGGCGACTATTATTTGAGTTATCTTCAATAATGCGTGGCTTAGTCTACATTGATGATGTTCTCATTCCCTCTTGTCGATGTAAAAAAAACTTTTAACAAAAAAAAAGCAAACGAATGTTGTTCAAAAAACGAAGAAACAACCAAAAAAACCTAGTTCTTTCACTTACAACACTCTCGGTACTTTTGGTTGTACATATCTTCGTTTTTTGTTTATAAGTCTGTTGTTTAATGGGGCGCCGCCGCGCGCCGACGCCATCGTTATTTATTTTTTATCGCCGACGCCACGGCGTCCTCACCTTCCGCCTGACGTAGGTTCTCACCGGACACGGCTGTTTCGGATCCAGCGGGAGGATACATCCGGGTGTCAACACTGTGGATTGCTCATAGGACACGGTGGAACATACGGTGGAGGTCTGCCCTACTTGGGCAGAGCATCGCCATGTCCTCGTCTTGGCCATCGGCGGCGGCGACCTCTCGCGTCCGGCCCTGGTTCAATCCACGGTCCGGAGCGAGGTAGCATGGGAAGCGGTCACCTCTTTCTGTGAAGCAGTAATGCTAGCGAAGGAGGGGCGGACCACGTGCGAGAGAGGGATACCTCACGCTCTAGCCGCCGCAACAGAAGAAGACGCTTAGTGTAGACTAACGACTTTCAGTTCACTGTAAGGAAGTCTTAGCATAGGTGACACATAAGTGAGGAAGGTTAACCATTTTATCAGAGATACTGGAACAAAAAGGCTTTATTGCAGGGTTTGGAATGGGCGTCGGGAAACGCAGGGCGATTCCCGACGCTAACGTAGGCGCGGGCCTGTGGACGGCGAGCTATGGGTGGCTCGCCGTCCGAAAGCGACGTGTTCCACCCGCGCCTCTAAGAGCTGTCAGTAAAGAAGACGGGGCGGTAATTATTTTGCAGTGTTTAATTGACATAATTCATAGTTTTCTTCCATGACCTGTGTCAATACACAGGTCATGGATGTACCTACACTAAGAATAAGTTGGGCCCAAGGACACCGAAAACATCATCGCTGATGTGATTTCCAACCTTCACCTTGCCTCATACACCTACTGCATATTCATATTCATATCTTTATTTGCATTCCATAGTGTCTGAAGATCTTACAATGTGCTTGTGCATCCAGCTTGTTTAGAATTTATCTTAAAAAAATACTGCTATGGTCTTCAGTTTATTCTTTCGCCACTCTTAAAAATTGGGTGAACAATGGCCTTCCCGAAGACTCTAGCGATAGTTATTGAGAAGTTAAATATGTGTTTTATAGCTGGAATTAAAATATGTCTGGCCGATTTGAGTAGTGATGCTGGTATGCAATCCCAGCCGACTGTGCAGTTGTTTTTTAGACTAAGTTTCTAATTCTTGATTAGTGACCTTAAAGATGTCCATCGAGAAACACGGTCTATTTACGGCATGTGATGTGATCACGGCAATTGCAAGGTCATTTGCCATTTGGCCATTACTTGGAATCTTGTCAGCTAATGTTTTCCCAATGTTAACTAAAATAGAGGTGGGTATGTTAATTGCTCAAATGAAATACCGGGTAGTTTAAATTGTTTTATTATTATCTATTCGCACCTAGGTCGATAATATAATATTTACAAAACTATTATTAAAGTGCTTTATTTACGTCCTGGCACAGTTTAACAATATTGCGGGCTTGGTTAACATTTAAAGTTATTCAGGAGACTGATACAATGGAGTAGGTTTCTTTCTAGGTAGCTATTTTCCGAAAAGTGAACTGTTAGAAACGGCATAATTTCTTTAAAATATGAAAAGTTTAATAATTAGGTACCTAGTCTTAATTAATTTCCATAGGAAGTTAGATTATAAACTATATTCAAATAAAATATTTAAGTATATCATTTTAAATTGGTTGGACACGAATGACAATTTATTTGTGATAATAGATTGCATATTGTAGGTATTTTCCTATCTATAAAATTATGAACAAAAATAATTAAATTAAATACTATATAGTTGCATAGTTATACAAACCTACTTATATGTAATTTTGGCAGTGGTATCATATCCTATCCATATTCTCTTTCTTATTTCAATTATTTTTTTATAAACATCACAATATTTTAGTCCTAGAAATAACGTTTCGAGTGAATCTCTTGAAGAGTGGTACAGTGTGTCTTCATTGCCGGCGCCTTCCTCGCACTCCGCGGCGATAGTATGGTCGGTTGGGACTGAACTGGTTGTGTGCGCGAGAGCGCGACGGATGCGGCCGGCGGATAGCTGCATTTGGTACCGAGTTCAAGTCGCCTATCGGCACCGTAGGCAAGCGCACCGAGCTCTTGTGAGGCACCGGCCATTCTCTTATGCAAACAGCACACCTGCAGAACATAAAACATGTAAGTACAAGTACATAGATATCAACACAAAATATCAACCTTCCTATCCAGTAACTAGTGAGGAAGTCTAAAAGTAGGTACCTAAATTGTGCAATTTCGTCAGAAGCGTCAGGCCGCTAATAAGGTATTGTTGATGTTCAATGCTTTTAGCTTTGACTCGACGAGTGCGTCATAGTTAGTGGTTCCTGGCAGATCCGTTCCAGAGCAGAAGGAAGGTAGGTACTCCATTCATGATCGAACTTGTTAGTATACCTACATAAGTGCACAGGTGTGTTTATACCCGGGGTAACTTCTTTCTCTAACTCCCTTCCCAAGTAGCACATGACAGCCGCATAGTGACTTGATTATAGAATTTTGTGACACTCAAGGCTGCTTTAGTTACCTGCTTAAGGGCTGTGTAGCTAACTACACAGCCCTTGTAATTCTAATTTGGGCCCCAAATTAAGCAGCCTTGAGCATTACAGTGACTGGTTAACGGTGGTATAATCATTGAAACAGCTGTACGAGGCCTGTACAATGGCTTATACTGCTATACAACAGCCATTGCAGCCTAAGATTCAGCTACTTTAATTCTCTTCAACAGCTTTTAGATGTTTTGAGGCTTGGCAATAGCTTTTATTAAAGTTTAAATAACCAAACAAAAATACTTTTTTATTTAATTTTCTTTTGTGTATTTTGTGACAGATGACATTTATTGTTTGTTAAAGTGCGCGGGCGGACTATTATTTAAGGTAAGATAATTATTTTTAATAGTTTTCACGTTGGTTTTAAGTGTCCTGTATGTAAATTGAGTTGCGAGTACCACTTTACTGTTAATGTGTATAGGTAATTACATCAAATATTTCACGCGCCATCAGAATAATATCGCTTTAACGAAAATATTTCACAAGATTAAATGGTGTACGAATACTTAATAGATTTATCACTCAAATTATTGCTTTCGAACTTAATGTATTCTATTAGGAAATAAGTGGAAAATATATTGTTTGAATTAAAAGCTATCAAATATCCTTAAAAACTATAAGAAATCATTTGGATATTTAATAACAAATCGTTTCTGTACTGCTAAAATGGCGTTAATTTGTTATCCAGTACAAATTCTCCAGAAATTCTTTTAAAAAGTTATTTGCTGTACAGTGGTGTTACCAAGTCAATGTACCAGCTTCTAGCATTATAATGGCTGGAGAAAGGATTTTAATTATCTTTCTTACTGTGTACTGGTATAAATATAGAGCATACAGTAGCTTTTCAGGGATAAAGAAATCTCGACAGAAAACCATTTCAATATGTACATTGTTTGGCTTTCGAAATACCCTTGCAAGCCCAGTAGTTAGGTAATTTTGCGCATCCTTCTCTTTTTTTAATTTAGTTTAGAACAGCGCTATCCATGTCATTTCGTCAAAACAACCGAAAAATATTTTGCTTTTCCCTTTTCGTATTATATTATGATTGTTAATTAGTTAATTATTGTTTTCAGGAATAATAATGCCGTTTAAAATAATCAAAACCGTTGAAAAAGGAAACGAAAGATTATAGAGAAGGAGAAGAAAAGTGGTTGGGAGCATTTCATTTTTCATAATGGCATTCGTAATTATGTTGTATTTTCACAAATTATGTTTCATATTGATTAAAAAACAGTATTTACAAATTTATACAATGATTTTTTATTTTTCTTATCATCCTTAATAAGATTGTATCTTTGCTAAATTTTGAAAATAAATTTTGGGGAAACTTTTATTATCCTTGGTCATGAAAAGCACCTCCTTTCGATCAGTACCTAGCACAACATTCACTGAGTCTTTTTGCTACCTGCGAAAGTGGTGTGCTACCTCTTCGCAACATCATTTTAATCAAATGCAATTTATTTTCAAAAGGATAGGCACACAAATCTATTTGTGCGGAACCCTATGCGTAAATGACACTGGCTTGTAAACATCAACTGCATCAGTACTGCTCCTTTGCAATTCGTTCATAGAAGCTTCAGCGTATTCTTTTAACAGTTTTCTTTTTACTCCACTTTTCATTTTTTATTTAAAGTGTATTATTAAAACATACGTAGTATAGCTCTTGAAATCGCTTCGCACATTATGCAAAAATAAATCAAATTTGACGTAATTTAAACACCAATAATCTAGATTTACTCTTAAATAACGCTGAAAGCTGTATAATAACTGTCAGCTACACTTTATGCATTGGCATTAGGATGGAGTACTCCTATTCCAATTTACAACTCAGGGTGTTTAATTATTCTCTTATAAATCTAACAGCATTTGTAGAAATTCCTTATACACTTTTAACCAGCCATTAACAAGCTCGTTGAAGTAGAATTACAATAGAATTAGTGTATACCAATTAAAAGCTAGTGGCATTATTCAATGTTTTAATGCAGCCCGCAGCATTACAAGAGAGGTGAATTTTACGTATTAACCAGCCGTTAACAAGCTTTGGGCGTCTAGACCAGCTAGTAGTATCTCAAACAGCCAAAAGCTGGACTAGAGCATTTTAAAATTCTACTTAAATGTTTTTAGTATACTTTTTCGCCACTATCAAGTCATTAGTCAGCTATGCTGTTTAATAGTGTATAATCTTTCCTTAATACAGTCTAAAGACTCACCCTATCCTTTTTTAGTACAGCTGTATAAAAGCTGTAGACTGTAATGTAGCTTATTTATGACCTAATTCATCGCTAAAGTGCTACTTGGGTTTATTCGCTCAGATTTTAACCGACTTCCAAAAAATGTTGCGATGCCAATAAAATTTATTGGCATCGCAACATTTTTTGGGAATAAATGAGACATGGGAAAGAAACCTATTGCAAACCTACAAAAATTTGTAATTCTTCCATTCATAATAGGTACAATTTTATTTGCTTACCTGCTAACTTTAGAGACTTGGTCGGCCTTTAAGGTTTGTTGTTCTGGTTTTTCGAACATTCTATAATCATCTATTACTGAGAGCCAATAGGAAATGGCTGTTGCAAAGAAGTTGCAGCGACCAAGCCCGTTGCATTCGATGAAGGGACGCGAGCGGAACTGACGCATGCACGATCCGGGAGATATGAGGCTTTGTCCTGTAGCATGGCGCGCTCCAGCCGTGTGCTGCAAACGTTATCATAAGTTAGGTAAGCGTGTTTAACAATGATTAAGTTATTATTTTATCCATATATCATCGAACGATACATATGAAAGCCATTAGGTTCCTCTCTATATTCTTGCTTAGGTAGGCTATTTATGTACCTATTTATATATTTCATTTTAGTATGTGTTCCGTTAGTATATCCGTGGCATAATTTTGTATTCAAGGCAAGAATACCCGCGCTGTGATATTTTTTTTTTATATCGCAGCATATGCTGAGATAGGAACCCTTTTTGGCCTCGCACAATTAGGTACAAGGAATAACTGAAATGTACAGCTTTCGTTCATTTTTTTTTTAAATTTTTGTTTGTTTTGTGCGAGTCCCAAATAAACATTTTTCTTTCTTTCTTTCTATTAAGTTTTAGTGGCGCTAGCCGACATCAGAAAAAATACCTCAATATTTTTTTGCACTGCTGGTTTCTTGATCTTGCAGCGCTGAGTCGAGTATTGTTAATAAATCAACATGCTTTTATTAATTTTAATATGCTAACTTAATTTTTATACCTTTACACACCGACATTTCAAACAGTGCTGTTTATTATTGGTGTCCGTAAAACAGTACTGTCAATGTATTTATCTATTAGATATTAATTAAAGTTAAATTGTATAGAGTATGTAATCTTTCATACCATTAGGAAACTGTAACCTTGCCACAACTGCTTCCAACCTGTCGGACATTCAGGTATTAAGTTGCTTTGACTATGGATGGCGATTGTTCGTGTGGGTGCTTCGCATACCCGGCATCTGAAATTTTTTTTTAAATGAAATGTTAGTAAATATTTACCTAACCTTTATACTATTAACTAGTATTTCGCTTGGGGGCGCGAGTTGCAAGCAACCCGCGGTGTCTTTTTAGTATTTTTTGACTAACAACAAAGGGGTTGAAAAGGGTTGAATTTTTATTGGCCATATACTCATCTAAATACCCTTTATACAACCTCGAAAACCATTTTTCTCTACAATGTCAGATTTCTGAGATATGCCAAGGGGTTGAAACAAGGGGGTTGAAAAGGGTTGATTTTTTTATTGGCCATATACTCACCCAGATACCCTCTATACAACCCCGAAGACCATTTTTCTCTACAATGTCAAGTTTCTGAGATATGCAAAGGGGTTGAAACAAGGGGGTTGAAAAGGGTTGAATAGGGTTGAATTTTTTATCGGTCATATACTCATCCAGACACCCTCTATACAACCCCGAAGACCATTTTTCTCTACTGTGTCAAGTTTCTGAGATACGCAAAGGGGTTGAAAGAAGGGGGTTGAAAAGGGGTAATTTTTTTTTCGTTTTATTCTCACCCAGACACCCTCTATACAACCCCGAAAACCATTTTTCTCTTCGACGTCAGGTTTCTGAGATAAGCAATGGGGTTGAAAGAAGGGGGTTGAAAAGGGGTAGTTTCAGATTTTTCCCATACTCACCCCGACACCTTCTATACAACCCTATAAAAAGTTTTCCCCTCCAAGCACGGCAAGTGGGAGAACAATTATGTCAATCAGTGAGTGAGTGGTTATTTAATTATATATAATATAACTAGTATTTCGCTTGGGGGCGCGAGTTGCAAGCAACCCGCGGTGTCTTTTTAGTATTTTTTGGCTAACAATTATTATTTCTCTGTGAAAATAATAATTTGTGTCAGGTTTCTGAGATACGCAAAGGGGTTGAAAGAAGGGGGTTGAAAAGTGTTGATTTTTTTATTGGCCATATACTCATCCAGACACCCTCTTTACAACCCCGAAGACCATTTTTCTCTACAATGTCAAGTTTCTGAGATACGCAAAGGGGTTGAAAGTACGGGGTTGAAAAGGGTTGAATTTTTTATTGGCCATATACTCATCCAGATACCCTCTATACAACCCCGAAAACCATTTTTCTCTAAAATGTCAGATTTCTGAGATATGCCAAGGGGTTGAAACAAGGGGGTTGAAAAGGGTTGATTTTTTATTGGCCATATACTCACCCAGATACTCTCTATACAACCCCGAAAACCATTTTGCTCTAAAATGTCAAGTTTCTGAGATACGCAAAGGGGTTGAAAGTAGGGGGTTGAAAATGGTTGAAAAGGGTTGAATTTTTTATTGGCCATATACTCATCCAGATACCCTCTATACAACCCCGAAAACCATTTTTCTCTTCGACGTCAGGTTTCTGAGATAAGCAATGGGGTTGAAAGAAGGGGGTTGAAAAGGGGTAGTTTCAGATTTTTCCCATACTCACCCCGACACCTTCTATACAACCCCATAAAAAGTTTTCCCCTCCTAGCACGGCAAGTGGGAGAACAATTATGTCAATCAGTCAATCAGTGAGTGGTTTTTTAATTATATATAATATAATAATATACTTAGTATCTTCTGGACTAAGGTCTAAGGTCTGAATCAATTAAACGATAAACAAAAAAAAAGCGAACGAGCCGCACTTACGGGCCGATGTACGAATATATTTAAACAATTTATCAGTTTATTTATCATGCAGTAGTCGAGTCTTACCTGGATATATAATTTCCAACATCCTTAGCTTGTATGGGTGTCATAGACATAGGCATGGGTTCTGGAGTTGATAACCAAAAACTATAATCTTCACGCTGAGCAAAATTGCAGATTTCGTTGAAGTTACAGAACATGTAAGGCATAGTCGAGAATTTGCGCAAGCAGCTCCCTGAAGCACCTAAAATAAATAAAAATTACTTTATTGTACAATTCGTCTAAACTTTCATTTTTACACGCCTATCACTTGGCCATATCAGTAACTAACCTAAATCTTGTCCATGTGCTTTCCCGTCTGCAATAATATGTATAAGAGAATATCCACTCCAAAGAGGTGAGGTGCCCGATGGGCACTGTGGAATCATTCTTTCTTGTGAATGAACAGCAAAATAGAATCCTCTAGATTTGGGTACTGGCTGCACAGCTGGTGGACCTGTATCTCCCACGGCTCCGCGATATCCTTCGTAACCCTGTAATCCTTTTATGCCCTTCAAACCTTCTTGTCCCATTGGTCCTGGAACTCCTATTTCACCGGGGATACCAACATCTCCTCTCATTCCTTTTGTGCCTGGTATGCCGTTAGGACCAATTTCACTTGGTCTACCATCTCTTCCCGGCTGGCCATCATATCCACGCGGACCCATATCACCAATTTCTCCAGGTAAAATATCAGAATCTGCTAATAAATCTCCTGCATCTCCTTTTATACCTTTAAGGCCAGGTGGTCCATATGGCCCTTCCTCGCCTTCGTCCCCTCTCAACCCTTTTAATCCTTGTGCACCCACTTGTCCCATTCGGCCAGGTGTGCCTGAATCACCTCCTTCTCCTTTTTGTCCTCTAGCACCATCGAATCCTTGATACCCTTGATCTCCCCGTGGACCTTTAGGGTTGTATGAGTCGCCTATTTCTCCAGTCTCGCCCTTAAAACCTTTTATGCCAGGTTTTCCAATCAGTCCTGGATTACCTGGTCGTCCAGATATACCACGTGGTCCTGGTGCTCCATCCATACCGACCATACCTTTTGGCCCTTCGAATATTAGTCCCGGGGGACCACGTAACCCGTCGGGACCATTAAATCCATATTCGCCAGGTTTACCCTTCTGTCCTCTAGCACCGGGCCATCCTGGAAGACCGTCAATGCCAGGTTTTCCTTGTTCTCCTCGTGGAGCATTTTCTCCGTCTATACCAGTGAGACCAGGCGGTCCAACATCACCCGGTAATCCGCGGTATCCAGTCAAACCGATATCACCAACTTCTCCTTGAAGTCCTTCATCTCCTTGTTCACCCTTGATGCCTACGAGACCATAGAATCCTTGTTCACCAATATCTCCTTTGGCACCAGGAAGACCTTCCATGCCCATGTCACCCATATCACCGTCGGTAGGCCGAACGGGAACAGTAATTCCCATGTCACCTTGCTCTCCTTTAATTCCAGGATTACCTGGGCGGCCAACTGGACCCATGAAACCAACTTCACCAGGACGTCCAGGAGAACCTATTCGTCCAGGTCTACCTTCAAAACCTTGGTCACCTTTTTGTCCAGGCAACCCAATAACTCCTTGTCTCCCATGTTGACCTTTGTTTCCAATTCCTCCCGTCCATCCTGGGCGACCAGGTGCTCCAGGGAAACCGCTGTCCCCTCCATCACCACGTTCTCCAACAAGACCGAAATCACCAGTTTGTCCTTTTCTTCCCGCACTTCCAAATGCCCCTGGGTACCCAGTATTTCCTTTTTCGCCTTTGAATCCCGGTGTACCTGCAATACTTAGACCTGGTGTTCCGAAGTCTCCTTTCGCACCTTTAAATCCTTTTAAACCGGGTCTTCCATTAGGGCCATCATAACCATGTTCACCTGCGTCACCTTTTAAGCCTCTTGGGGCATCTTCACCTTTGATACCCTTAAGACCAGGAAAACCCCAATCTCCTCTTGCTCCTTTAAAACCGGGTCTGCCGTCATTGCCAGGAAAACCAGGAGAACCTTCATCACCACTAATACCTTTAAGACCAAGTGGTCCTATTTGCCCAGTTTTACCAGGGATTCCGTCAAATCCTGTGGAGCCTGTGTCTCCCTGATCTCCTGGAGCGCCAGGGTTACCGGCAATTCCTTGTCTGCCTGGGAATCCGTTTATGCCCGTTAGTCCGTCTTCGCCCGGCATGCCACGAATTCCACTAGGTCCAATATTTCCCTTCATTCCTTTGGGACCGTTATCGCCAATGATTCCATGAGGTCCTTGTAAGCCTGGCTCTCCAAGTACACCTAAGCGTCCTGGCCGTCCAGGTTGACCTGCTAAGCCAGGGGCACCTCGTATTTCTATTCCTGGAATTCCTTTCCTTCCCTGTTGACATAAATAATATGTATTATTTGTGGAACTATAAAAGCTAAAAGTGAGTAGGGTATTATTGGGAATTCTATACCACTGTCTTCCACTAGCTCGGCGAGTTTGACCAGTTATGCGAAAAAGGATACGGTACGTTTATAACTGTCAACGTATTACAAAAATTATTAGTTGTGCGGAAAAGAAAAACCCGCTGTCTAAAGTTCGGAGAATAATTGCGAATTTAACTCGGAAACTGAACTTTACTATTATTAATTAACAGGGTTTCAGCAAGTATTTCATGGTTGGGCAGGTGAGAAAGTTTTTCGAAAAAAAAAAAGATAAAGGCGCTAAGGCCTATTCAAATCACAACAAAGTTGTTCTATTTGCATCATTTTACCTGCGGCCCTTGTGGTCCATCGGGGCCCATATCTCCGGTTGGACCTTGTTCTCCTTTATTTCCCATAGATCCAGTTCTCCCTGACATGCCTGGATAACCTGCATCACCATCTTCTCCTCGAACACCAGGCAGACCATCAAAGCCCTTTTCGCCCATAAGTATGGCCAAACCAGCATTTCCACGAGTTCCTTTCTTTCCTTTGTTCCCCACTTCACCCACGGGTCCCGGTGGACCTTGACTACCGGGAATTCCGTAAGGCCCTATACTACCTTTTCTTCCAACAAATCCTTTATAACCTTTCAAACCCTGTATAGATCTGCCAGGTGGGCCTTGATCGCCATATAAACCCGGGATACCGTCGAATCCCATGTCACCTCTTTCTCCTTTTGGTCCATAGATACCTGTGAAAGTTAAATGTTAAAATTAAATATTTACGTACATACATAGGTATATACAGTGTGCAATCTTAATGGTTGTTTTCCCGCGGCAGGACGATTACCCATCAGTAGTACTATCGAAACACAAAGTTAAACTAAAAAAAAAAATGATTTTTTTTTTTCAAATCATTAAAAAAGTGTTCATAAACTCGAAAGAGCGAGAATCAATAGTAGTGCACTAGACCTAACGTAGGTAGATACCTACATGGCCGCCGCGCGCTTTCGGCAAAATACAAAGAAACAGTGAATAATAACTGTTCAGAGCAAAATAAGCTCTCGTGGATAGTGATACGGCATTAACTAGCCTGCGCGCACGCGGCAAGTGGAGCCGCCAAAGACATGCCGCGGATGCCGCCAAAGAGATGCCGCGGGTGCCGCCAAAATATTGCTCTGCGCTTAGTCCTTCCGCGAACGTCATAAGTGTAATACGTTATCGACATCTTTTCAAAAATGAATCGTCATTACATTTTTTAATTTAAAGTTCGGTGTGAGGAACACCATACAAGCGACGCGTTGATAAGTGCGATAGTGGACGCTTTCAATATCGTGAGACGTAACAGAGACACTAATCAAACTGAAAGACAATCAGTTAAAAGTTTAAAACGTGCTCGTTTGTGCATTCAACGTAGTGGTTTTCATTTCGAACAATTACTCCGCCACCGAGAAATGTAAGTACTTACTCGTACCTTGTAAATAAACATTTAAAAGTAGGTCAGGTAATCAAAATCATTGTAAATAGGTTGATTCCATCTTTTAAATACGCTTTAAATACTCAAATATCTAAATCAGACTTTTTTTAAAGATAACTGTCTTGATTTTTATTAGTTTCTCAGTGATTTGTAAGTTGTAGGCAAAAAAGTATTTATGACGGTCCTAAGCCCGTAAAAGTACGAATGGAAAATTGGAATAACTTATTGGGTTCTGTGTTTTATTAAGTCAGAAGTAGTGATCAGCTGATTAATTCGTAAAGTGCAACGACCTCGTGGCTGTAGGTACGGGCCAACCGCGCGCCTACTCCCGCGTTCCGCGTAGGTACCTACATACATATCATCGCGCGATGCACTAGGTACTGTTGGTTCAAGTCGCTTTCGAGTTTTGTTTATCACAATTGTTAATCTGCCATTTATGGAGTCTAATATTTTTTGTATATATAAATCGAATGTATTACCGATACAAACTCATTTCGCTTCGGGAAAACAACCATTAAAATTTCACACTGTATATATGGAAGTAACATGCTGTAGCTCGTTTTTTAAAACATGATTATCGTTTAATCTTAATAGTAATAGATAGATGTACCTTTAAGTCCGGGAATTCCGGGGAACCCTTTGGGGCCTTTAGCATTAATTCCGTGGGCAAGTGATTCTCCGGCTTCACCAGGAAGACCAGGCTCTCCAGTGTCGCCAAGTTCACCCCTGTAACGTGTTCGGTATTATTAATCTTTTCTTGATTAAATAAAATAAGCATTGGCGGTCATGTTTAATGTCTGGTGTTATTCAAGAGTTTTTTTCTGATGTCTGTAAATAGTTATGTTGTTAAAGAACGTTTAATAATATTGTTATGTTACAGAATGGTGATTCGCAATAAAAAATCCCGGATACACGAAATCTTGCTATATAATCTGTTCAACAATTACACGCTTAAATTCAAATGCTAAATCTAACTTAAACTTAAATTCTAATCATAATCCCAATAACAAAAAAATAAAAAGTAGGGCGACAGGAGGATTTTAGTTAGGTACACTAGATGGTTGTCAGCCGGCAAGGTTCTTATCCACGCCTGATGTGGGTTACGTACGATCTACACACGAACCCTTGCGAGAACTCCGATAATAAAAGGGCGTGACGGATTTTGGGGTGAATGATTTCAACAATAAAGGGCCTACTTATTTGTTGAAATTGTTCACACCAATATATTGCTTGATCACGTTGATCCGATCTAATCTATACTAATATTATAAAGCTGAAGAGTTTGTTTGTTTGTTTGAACGCGCTAATCTCAGGAACAGCTGGTTCGAATTGAAAAATTCTTTTTGGGTTGAATAGACCATTTATCGAGGAAGGCTTTAGGCTATATATCATCACGCTTAAGCCAATAGCAGCGGAGCAGCGATAAAGAATGTTTTAAAATCGGGGATTCCACGGGGACGAAGTCGCGGGCAGCAGCTAGTGCACAATAAATTGACAAAATGAAATGGCGGTATGTCGAAATAATTCGCCCACAAGTGACAGTCGTCCGTCAGCTCTAAGCTAGCGGTCGTCGTTATAAAATAAAGTTAATTAACAATTTACGGAAATAAAAAAGACAATAGACCGATATGGCGAGATTTGAACGTGTGACTCGTAGCATAGATATTATTAAACGTTGTTAGGTTAGCTAGTTACATAATAACTTAAGACAGATAAGGTACCTTAAGTCCCTTCAGTCCCTGAATAAATTAACGGACTTGCGACTGAGAGACTGGGAACTGGGGTTGAAAATAATTGTGTCGTATCTATATAGCAACGTAAAAAGTGTAACAATGAAATACCATACTAGCTTTTTCCCGCGACTTCGTATGCGCAAATTCCATTTTTTCGCATTCTCGTAGGAGTTTCGGGAAATCGTGGGAAGTGCGTTGTCTGACTGACAGACCACGACAGACACGACCAAGAGTTTTATAACATATTGATAGGTCTATTATTGTTACATTTTTATTGTACAAGTTTCTTATACCTTACTTTAATACACATGACATGTCACACCCTCAGGTCCAGTTGAAAACCAGCGTCAGGCACTAGCTGTCTGACATATATGCTGAACTGGACCTATTTGGCGCAGCCGTGGGGCACGCACCTCTTTTTTACTTTTCTTGTTTATTTTTGTTTGTTTTTTATCGTTTTTGCTGTGTGCCCCAACTGTGGCAAATAAATGAATTTTCTTTCTTCTTTCTTTCTTTTCTTTCTAATATCAATGGCAAGCTGTATGTATACAAATGAAAATTACTTAAGTCCAGGTTCTCCTTTTTGTCCAACAAGGAACTGAATTGGCATAGAAGCTGGCCGGCCTGGCCATCCCGGCTGCCCGTCTCGTCCTCTCGTTCCATTTTGTCCCGGCCTGCCAGGGAATCCATCGTCTCCAGTTTGTCCTTTTATTCCTTTGAACCCAGAGTCACCCGTAAATCCTGGCCAGCCTGCATCACCCGTAAGGCCTGGGTAACCTACGTAACCTGAAATAAAACAAATTAAACATAAGATTAATCATTTCAACGTAGGTACATGCAATAGAAGTTGAGTGAGTGATCTTCTTTCTGATGGATAAAAGGTAAGTACATACAGAGAGAGAAAATATACCAAAAGTTTACTGTTTAAATAAATACATCGATATGTTACTTGGGAAAACAGCAAACATGTGTTTTTTATTAAAATCCGGATATTGTTCTAAGTTTAATATGAAAAATTAGTCAATTGCCTAGCATCGATTATTGACAGAGGTTATCATACCTATGTCACCTGGTTCTCCAGTTTCTGCCTTGATCAGGTCCTGTGGTGGTAATAGCACCCTTCCTTTTGGTCCCTTTGGTCCTTGTTGTCCTTCTCCACCTGCTGTGCCCTTGTTGCCTTTTGGCCCTTTTAATCCTGGCGTTCCATCTATTCCAGGATAACCTTTAATTCCTTTGCGTCCTGCTGGGCCCTCAGGTCCTGGGAAGCCCTTACGACCTGGATAGCCGTCATCACCTCTCTGTCCTTTTGGTCCGTCAAAGCCTAGAAAAAGAAAAAATGTAGGTAGTTATGTTGATTAAAATGTTACCGGTGACTAAGAGCAAACAACTAGTTTCCTATTACGAACTTAACAAGGTTTTTTTCTTTAGATCATATAAAATATCCTAACGTTAATTACGTAAAAACGCAGAGGTTAAGAACATCATAATCAGCCTTTTAACGTTCCCACTGCTGGGACACAGGCCTCCTCTCTAGGAGAGGGAATGGGCCGTAATCCACCACGCGGGCCCAGTGCGGGTTGGTGAATGTCACATGTCTTCGAATTTTTGGTTCTAGGACATGCCGGTTTCCTCACGATGTTTTCCTTCACCGTTTTGAGAGCAGTGGTGAAGAAATGAATTACACAAAGTAATACGCCTGGCTGGGTTTGAACCCGCGACCTACGATTCGTAAGTCGGGGCCTTTACCACTCGGCCACCACTGCTCTAAACATGCTAAAAAAAAAAAAGCTCAAAGCTGCTTAAGAACATGGTACCGACTATATAGATAAAGAGTCAATCCACAGGAGGACAAGGTCCTAACAGTGCGTGTCTTACATGCTGTTCATGCCGTAATCCAAATATGGAGTGCATCATTCTACGAACGACGGTTTCCAAAATAAAAAGTAGTTTTAATCATTTTCAACAGCGAACTCATTATTTTTTTCATCTGTTTTTAGCAAGATTTAACGTAAAGATTACACAAGTAGCTGACTTTGTTGATTTTCGTTAAATAAAAATTAAAGTTTGACAAGAGCTCGTACGAGTTTTGGTTACGGAGTCATATCAATAAGAAAAGAAAGCCGTTGAAATGCCTGGAATACCACCGATATCTGAAATTAAGATTCAGATTCACTTCTTTTATGGGATATTGTGTAAAATTTTAAAACGAAATAGGTACCACACCATATTCTCCAATTAAATGAGAGAAAATTTAAAACATGCATAAAACGCACACTATGTACCTAGGCAAGCAAAACCGGAAGATTATTTCCTTGATAAAAATGCTTGGCTAAATATGCTGTCCTGTGCTGTCCTGCTCCACAGCCACAACCACTTGGATACACAAGTGGTTGTGGCTGGCAGGCTTTTTTATATTTGAAAGAGACGCTCACCCCCTTTTTGTTCTCTTTCAATTATAATTTATTTATTTCGTCTTCATAATAATGTCTTGTTATGTGACGATGTGAGTAGGTATACTTATCATATCTTCTTTTTAATTACTTGTTTATTATAAACCATCGTTTTGTAGAATGTAGAAGCATTTTTTCCATTTTTTGTAAATGTGAGTACCATGGAGCACTTACATTATATGATAAGTTATAGTTTAGTTTTTTTTACTTGAACGAACATGGCAGTTGAGAGCATGTCATGCTCACAAAAATTGGTGGCGCTTGTGTTCACACACGCGTCATGTTATTTATGAATTATGCTGTGTAAGATTACCCTAATGAACTGTTATGAACTGAATATTACACATAATAATATGTACATACAGTTATTTTTAATTTTATTTAGCCTATATGTAGACATCGTAAATACTAGAAACGAGGGGACACTGAAAGTTTATAGAACTGGCCACTTGCAAACGATATAGTAAAAATGTAAGTTCAAATTTTGAAAATGGAACTCGTCAATATTATTGTGTATTTATTTTATTAATTTTCTTTTCTTTTACGATTTGGCGGCAAATTACCTGTGTCTCGTCAGCATGAATCTAACGAGAGAAAATTTTCGTGCAATGATTTTTATGACTTTCGATGTCATTTAAGTCAACAAGAAAGTTATGATAGGCTTCGATTAGCCTTTCATGATGAAGCTCCATCTCGTGCCACTGTTTACAACTGGGTGAATGAGTTTAAACGTGGTCGCACTAATCTCACCGATGATCTGCGTGAGGGACGGCCTACGGCGACGAGTGAAGATAACATTAGTGTTGTACGGCGTATGATCGAGACTGACAATAGAGTGACTTATCAGCAGATTCGGACAAGCTTAGGGATCGGTATGAGTCAAGTCCACAAAATCCTCCATGAACATTTAGTGGTCAGGAAGCTTTGTGCCCGGTGGATACCTCATAATTTGACAGAAGCCCAAAAACTCCGTCGTGTTGATTGGTGTCGTGAAATGATTCAAAGATTTAATGGAGGTGTCAAATGCTGTGTTCAACTTTCTTACGGGTGACAAAAGCTGGATTTATTGTTATGATCCAGAAACTAAGAGACAGTCTGCTGTCTGGGTGTTTCCTTCCGAGGAGCTTCCAACTAAAGTGAAGAGAGGTCGAAGCGTGGGAAAGAAGATGGAAGCCTCGTTTTTCGGAAGGACAGGTCATTACGCAACAATTGTTTTAGAGGATCGAAAAACAGTTACTGCAGAGTGGTACACTAACAATTGTTTGCCACTTGTCTTGGAAAAAATTCGGGAGAAAAGCCTCGCAGTAGGATCCTCCTTCATCAGGACAACGCCTCGTCACACACCGCCAAGCAAACAATCGACTCGAACTCGAATCGACGAAAGTGGTGACCCCGACGTACACTGGAAATGGCAACCAACGACGAAGTAGCGACCGTCTTCATCAAGTCACGCATACCGACATTTTGGCGCGACAAACCACTTCTCTGGTTTGCACAATTTGAAACGGTAGTCAATCCGCAGAAGCCCGGCGATGAAGCGAAGTTCAGTCTCCTGGTAACTCATCTCGAGAAGACGGACGTCGAGCAAATGAGCGACATTATTATGAGCGAGACACGCGCTGGGCGCTACGAGGAGACTAAAAAGAGACTGTTGTCCGTTTATGAAGAGACACAGACAAAACAACTGGAAAAGCTGCTCACCAAGATGGAGTTGGGAGACATGAAGCCGTCCCAGCTGTTGCGTAGCATGAGAGAGCTAGCACGCGACAAGATGCCCGATACCACCTTGCAGATACTGTGGATGAGCCACCTGCCTGCCTCCACGCGTGCCGTATTATCGGTCAACGAAAACGCAACACTTGACGTGCTAGCTGCCATGGCCGACAAGATGCACGAGCAAACCCGAGAAGTCCATTCGGTTTGTGCATGCAAACGGCTGTCACCGTCTACGTTACGACAAGGGAGCAGTCAATTGCAGCCAGAACCAGACCTACGAGAAGCCATTATGCAACTCACGCGGGAAATTGCGGAAATAAAAATGGACAGAGCAAGACAAAGGAGAACATCATTTCGCTCAAGATCACGTTCACAATCCCGTGGCCCAACGAGCTCTTACCAGCAGACGTCAGGTGACATTTGTTTTTACCACACCCGTTACGGTAAAAAAGCACGGAACTGCAGATCTCCGTGCAAGTTCAAGCATCAGGAAAACTAGTCACGACCTTGGCTACGACGGGATCCGAGGTCAATGAAATATCGCCCTACCGTCTATACGTTTGCGACAACCAGCATCATTTGAGATTTCTAGTGGACACCGGAGCCAACGTGTCGGTCATCCCCAACACGAAAAGAATGAAGAGAGTGGAAGAAGTGGTATGCAGCGAACGGCACCCCAATCCACACATATGGCGAGAAGAAGCTGGAACTCAACCTTGGTCTACGCTCACCCTTATCATGGCAATTCATCGTGGCTGCCGTGAAACGACCGGTATTGGGCGCCGATTTATAACGTCATCACGACCTTCTCGTCGACCTACGTGCTCGTCGTAAAACGTAAAACTCGTCGATAGGAAAACAGGTTTGGCGATCGACGGTTGTATTGCAAACAGCGCCGCTACCCCCACAGTGCTTACGATACGATCAACCTCACTGACCCGTACCACAAGCTTCTTCAACAGTACAACGAGATAACTTCCTCAAACTTCAATAACATGAAGAAGAGCGAAGTTGAACATTATATTGTTACTCACGGGCCGCCCGTCTACAATAAGGCACGCCCACTGCCGCCACACAAATATTAAGCGGCAAAGAAGGAGTTTCAAGTCATGCTCGAACCATTCGTGGATGACATTCTCGTCGCCTCACCAGAACAAGAAACCCACAGAAGACACCTAGAAGATCTTTTCAAGTTTGTTCAGTTTTTGATTTTCTAAGAACTTTCAGTGTCACCCTCGTAGTACCAAATTTCATTTTTCAATCGTTTACTAGATTCATTTGATTTTTAATAGATTTGGAGAAATTTTTAAAACAAGGTTTTTCCTAGTGTTTCCTATGATTTGAAATACAACTTGGCCTATATTTAATTTTTTTTACATTTCTCTTTTCATCGGTCTGCAAGAAACATATGAAATGCTTATAATTATAATACCTGATTTACAAAATGGACAATCGTCTCCGCGTTCTCCTTTCGGTCCGAGGAATCCCGGACGGCCATCATCACCAGGATCCCCAACAGGTCCTGGGAATCCCGGTGGCCCTTCTTCTCCCGGCGGGCCAACCCCATGAACACCAGTTCCCGGATAGCCTTGTGGTCCCATATCGCCAGGATTGCCTCGATCTCCTCGTTGGCCAGGTATACCATCTATACCAGCTACTCCTTCTTCACCATCTGGACCAATAACCCTTGTGCCTTTGAATCCTTTAGGGCCTGTAACTCCAGGCAGTCCTGGAAATCCTGAATGTCCTTTAAATCCAGGAAATCCTTTAAATCCGTCATTTCCAGGTTCTCCTTTAGTAGACGTGCCAGGAATTCCTTGCCTGCCTTGAGTTCCTTTAATTCCAGGGAATCCAGGTGGCCCCACGATACCAGGTAAACCTCTCTGCCCATCTAAGCCGGGGGCACCAATTGGGCCCAAGGGGCCTTCAGGGCCTTGAGGTCCTTGAGGCCCTATTGATGGTGGTACATCTAGTCTTTCATCGTAAATTCCAGGTTCTCCAATAAAACCTTGCAGTCCAGGATTGCCCGGCATTCCATCTTCACCCCTTTCACCTTTCCATCCATCTGCTCCATCGGTTCCTGCGTATCCGGGTGCACCTTTGTCTCCTTTTGGGCCTGGATTGCCTTCACGACCAGGGTGACCAACCTTTCCTCTTGGACCATCGTGACCTTGATCTCCTTTGTAACCTTGTGCTCCATCAGGACCGTAAGGTCCCTAGAAAAAAAAATGTCTATATACATATATGAGAGCAACTAAAAGATTTTAATATCATAATTGGAGTTACAGATTTAAAAAGAACATGTATGTTTAAGTTCTTACTGTTTGACCCCTTGAGCCGGGCATTCCTTTGAGCCCTTTTACGCCTCGTTGTCCATGCAATCCTTTTTCTCCTTTGTTTCCTTTGGTGATGACTGTTATATTCTCTCGAACTGTGTCGGTAATCACAATAGACGCTGGTCTCCCCGGTTCACCAACTGGTCCTTGATCTCCTTTTTCTCCAGTTGGCCCCACGGTATCTTCACCCTCTTTCCCTCTATCTCCTGGTTCTCCGCGAAGACCTCCAGGACCCTGAACCGATTTAATCGTTGATTATTCAAAGTAGTCAGAATAATATTTGAAAATAATGTCAAGTAAAATAGCGTTAAGTCAGGAATGAGTTTAATAAAACGATAAAACAAACGCTTTATTTTATCGATTTATTTTGCTAGTTTGTTCACAAAATAAGCACTTAGTTGATTGTAAAATGACAATTCTTATTTTCGTAAAGTAATTAATATGTTTGATTTGAATATTCCTTGTGATATCCCATTTATATTGAATACAAGAACCTAAATGTGTAAGTTTTGCTTACCTGATCACCTACTTCGCCTGGATATCCACTGTTACCTCTGTAACCCATAACTCCAATAGGTCCAGGCGCACCTGGTCGACCTAAATCACCAAAGTCACCTTTGGAACCTCTTGAATTGGCTCCTCCCTCACCAGCCATGCCTTGAGAACCTTTTTCGCCAGCGGGTCCCGGTGAACCTCTTCCTCCAGGATAGCCCATCAATCCAGGTGGTCCCATAATACCGTCAACACCGCTACAGCCATCTAAGCCTGGTAATCCAATAACACCTTCTAATCCATATGGGCCCTGGACAGGAAACGGGTAAAGATTGAATCGAACATTTCATAAATGATACAAATTTTAATATGCAAAACTGGTGTATATTCGAATTCTTACTTGTGGTCCTGTGTCTCCTCTTGGTCCATAAGGTCCATC
This sequence comes from Hecatera dysodea, assembly GCA_905332915.2. Taxonomy (NCBI): domain Eukaryota; kingdom Metazoa; phylum Arthropoda; class Insecta; order Lepidoptera; family Noctuidae; genus Hecatera; species Hecatera dysodea. Next base: position 11,650,652 of record HG995292.1, read on the forward strand.
GATACCCTAAAAATAAAAAAGGAATAAGCTATCTAAAGTTGGTATACTTATATTGTTGCAAAGAAATAAGACGTGCTGTTATATGGCTTACTTACGCGTGATCCCTTATCACCTAAGTCTCCTCTGTCACCGGTGTCTCCTGGCTCTCCCGGCCGGCCAGGGCGGCCGAAGGGTCCGTCCTCACCATAGTCACCTTGTATGCCTGGTACACCGGGAGGGCCTATGCTCCCTGGATCGCCTTTGATACCAGCACAGTCGCATACTGTTTGATTGCATACCACCTAAACATTAACATCGTTTTATTTTATTTTTTCTACAGCTATCTATTTAATTACACATACATATGTATATCATCACAGTACATACGCACCTACATTCATGTACGGTACGGATGTACTTACTTATATTAAGCAATTATTTCTTTTGGAAGAATGTTGAGCATCGCCGATAAGTGGCGGGACACTTATCATTCATGATAGTTCGAACTATTAACCATTAGTTTAACCATTGCTCCAATATCTAAGTAAATAAATATCGACCACGATATCTATTTACTTAGATATGCTAGTGTTCCCTTACTGTACTTGATATGACCACGCGCTTCTGAAACACCTTAGTATAAAGTATGAAGTAGGTATGCGTGGATGACCAAATCCGAAACTATGAAATAGGGAAAAGCACACCAAGCCGTATTGAAGAGTACTGTTGCTTATTTCCGGATAGGTACCTGCGCAACGGAACTCTTCAAGAGAGAACTCTTCTATCATTTATCATTTATCATAAATCCATATACAAACTTTCGCGTTTATAATAGTAAGAACCGGTCTAGAAGATTCTTTTTTGCGTACGTAAAATGCTGCAACTTTGCCTGGATTTTGACGTTTTTTGTTCATATCTCTGGACCTATTTGTTTTTATAGAGTTCAGTGAGTTTAAATTGAAAAACAGACCTTATGGCTTACAAAATAGGAAGCAAACATTTTAAAGGAATGCGGCATTTCCAAATTACAAGCTCTCAAAGTCGCAGGCAAAGTTGTATGTAAACGATGCAACTTTGCCTAGAAGAATTACTTAATAAATATTACGCTGGTATTTACAGTATTTTTTTTTTCTACATGCATAAGGCACTGTGATTGTCCCTAGCAGTTAAATAATTGCCATGAAGTTATGTATTTAATTTCACAGCTAATAGGCAAAATTGTAGCAGGAACCACAAACTTCCCATACAAAAATACCGTTGACTGTAGGGTTGTCCCAATAATAAAGTTTTTTTAAATGTTTTTTATTTTGATACTTAAAAAAACCAAATTGCTACGTAAGAGTAAAAATCACAAATACAAAAAAAAACTACTACGTATTTAGTAACCTTCAGGGTATTTTATTCCTCTTTTTAAAATGTAGTTTTAGACCCGGGGTCATCACTTAAATTTCGATAAAATAGAGGATATAGGTATGCTGGCGGGAACATCTTTAATTGCAGTTACAAGATTCTTGAATTCTTAATTTCATCAACTGTTTTCGAAGCACGATTTTTTTTTATACTTTGTGTCGCCCTTTGGGAAAATTTTGTCGTTGTAGGTATAAAAGCACGAGCCCAGCGTTGCTTTTCCGCATTTTACCATGTAACTGTAAACTACAATGCACCCATCTAAAAGAGTAAGAGGACAGTCAAATTCAGCTGAAACATTCACTGTGTCTGCGATGTGGGCTTCTTCTTTAGTCGATAACTCTGTGGGTCTACCAAATGGTTTGTTATGGATGTTTTTAGATTTATTGACAATGGTACGACGCGGGATCCCAAACTCCACTTTGTCTAAAGTACAATCTTGGCCACAAGGGCCAAAACACAGTACTGAGAAAATACACACTTAATGAATTCATCAGGGTAAAATGTAATCCGACTAGTGACAACCCTAGACCCAGGCAAAGTTGTGTCTCAGAAGTTTCCAAAACACTGCGCAAGATTGCCTACTAAGTTATTTTAATGAAATCGAGTTCTTTTCATAAAAATATCAAACAATACATAAAATAGACACTATTATCTTACCCTGAGACGCTATTTCTGTACGAAAACACCTTTTCTTTCGCCAAAATTGCAAAAGTTACAGGACTCAAAAAAAATCAACCCACACGTGCCGGTTTTTGTCGCATAACTGACAGAGTAATAAAGGAATTACGATTATAAAAAATGAAAAATATGTTGCTCTAATAATGTAAAATTACTACCAAATGGTGGAAAACGAGAATAAAGTAAGCAAACGCGAAATATCATGGTTGAAACGAAATAGGCAAATTTGAGCTTAGTTGTAAAGTTGCAGCATTTTACGTAGGTAGGCCGAGCGACGCGCGTCTTGACTGTCATAAGAAGACACGCAGTTAGCATGATGCTGTGCTATGAGGGAGCCAAAGCAAGGCACTGAATTTCAGTGGTCACTTTTAAAATAAATAAATCAGTAATTGGTTACTTTCTACACGCAGGTAACCTACATTGAAAGTCACTCGGATGTTTAATTTTATTATTCTCAAGCTGTTGTCACAATTCTTCAAAAGTATTACACATTAATTAAAAATACTGTGTAATAGAGTAGGCAACAGAGAACGTGCCTTATCGTCAGGACCTCTGACATACATTCGCCGCAGAGCAAGTGTAAGACCATTGCACTTCCTACTTTATAACAGAGCATGAAAACTTGTTTATTATTGTTATTATAAACTTAGTCGTTAATCTATTTTAGTATTATCTCACACAATTCAGTACCTGACCTATGCTATATCAGGTATTGTGCTCTTTATTTCAGAAGGCCAATCATCGTATGAAAAAGCGGCCAACATTTAAGTCACATTGTCATCTCAGCGGTAGTCAATTTAAATAGAATTACAAAATCTATGGGCATTAGAAGAGGTGGGTGATGGATGCGAACGTTTCTTAAAAATACGAGAATTGTCTGGTAAAATAAAGACCAGAAATAAGTTCAGGATGAGATACTTTGTCAAAAACTATTTGTTATAATAATGTACCTACCATTCACAATACGTCGAAATGGATTTAGCAGTGAGGTTTATGGCTGAAGGATGATGTCAGCCTTTCGCATTACATCATCTTTTGAACAAACCAGACGTTAAGCACAGTTTCTTCATTCTAGTTTTATTGCAGTCGAATGGAATTGTATCCTCTAACATCTGTGTCTGTTTAAGTCATTTAGTCAGTCGGTATGCAGATCGAAAAAGTTCGAATCGGAAAAAATCGAATCAGGTTAAGTCATTAACTACCAATTTAAGTAGGTAGGAGCTATGTATGTAAACCAGTATGTTAGGGGCATAGCAGGTGGCGGTACCTACTGTAGATTATGCCTACTCCCATGGGTAAAAGACATGATTTAATGTACATATAATGCTTAATTTAGGTGTTTATTTGTATTCTATATCTATATCTTTCTTTTACTTATTTATTTATGAAAACACAATATAGGTAGGTACCTAGCTAGGTACTCAAAAAAAGGAAATTTTACACAGAAAAAAGAGTGCAAAGATATTGATTATTTCAATGTTTATATACCTACCTATTATAATAGAAATTTCATCCAGCAGACCTGCGACAGAAGATTAGGTAGATTTACCTAAATACTTAATTCCTTACAACAAACCTTGCATAATTCTGGGGAAGATGTGTGCTTACTCCACCTAAACCTAACTAAAAACTAGTAAGTTTGGAACTAGATAGCAGATAGAAAATTAGAAAAACATGATAGACAATAGGTATTTGGCTCAGTGTGGAACTTGTGACTTATACACAGTAGACAACGCGGTCTCGGTTTAATAAAGTCACCATTTCAAACGTATCAAATAACAACATTGCTAAATTTGCATGACGGCGCAATGCAGTAGAGCTCAGTGTCGTAGTACCTACTTTTAAATTAGTAGTTTATTGCGACCGGCCGTGCTAAAGCTAATTTTTAGTTTTATAGGATTGAATCATCTGTCGTAACAATTTAGATTGTTTACAATTAGTTAGATGTTGTAACACATCATAATAACGTTCATACAATGACCTAAATGTGTCGATTAGTCCGAAACGTCTCTATCATGTCTCTATAGTTATAAATACCTAATCGCCTTTTGAGTCAATATAGTTTGGCGCAGTATTGATTTATTATTGCAACCATGGCCACAGAAAGACTTTAGCTTCCCATTTTTTCCCAAAGAAAGTTGACCTTACCACTCATTTAGCATTCAGCAATGTTCAACTTCTTACATCTATAACAAGTAGTAATTATATTAAATAACCTGTCTTGTCCGAAACGAATGAGCCTTTTAGTTTGAATAAATAAGAACAAATAATAAGAAAGAACTTTTCTACAAAAGATAATGCAAGCGACTAGCGACTTCAAAACAAAAAGTATCTAGGTTGGTACTTATAAAATAACTTTGTGAATAGGTGTTTTTATTTGTTTCTTCTTTTTTTGAACACCGACTCCCAAAATTAAAATTATAAACTGGTGTAAACAATAAACAAACATCGGGATTGCTGAAATCGCATGTTTGTTTATTGTTTACACCAATGTGATTGGTATGTTTAGGGGGGGGGGGGGGGGGGTGTACCATTAAAAAGTGAAAAATAAAAATACTTTTACACCAAAATACCAAAAAGTATAAAATATTAATTTCGGAAGTCGGTGTTCGAAAAAGCAACCACCAACACCGAGTTCCGAAATTTTTGGAAGTCTCCCGTAAGTTTTGGTCGGGTTTGGAGCTTAGCTCGTCCTCTATGATGCAGGTGTACTTATGTACAAAAATACATGTAAGTATCTAAGTACCTAGGTAAGTTTACGAATATCTGTTATTAGGTACGACTTCGTAACTATTGTTCTAAATAATAGGTTGCATGTTATAATATGTATCTGTGCAGATTAGGCTGCGGGCTGAATACTGTGTTGCTATTTTACTGGCGTGGCTTCCGGATGGAGCGCGTGGGAGGCGTGTTCCGTTCCCGCCACAGTGCCGGTGCCGCGCGGTTACTGTGCAAGCGACACCGCACGTCCACCAGGTCGAGCAGTGTCTGGGTGGTTTTACAGACTTTATGAGGGTCGACAGTCCTAAGACGCTACCTACGTCGGAAGAACTTCTTCTTTTTGCCCTTGACACCACATCAACATTTTCTGGAACATCGACTTCCACTTTGTCGTCAGTGGTAGCGCAAAGGTCATTCCCAATCAACAGAGTCCTTTTATGCAGTCTAAGTGACCTCTACGCGTATACTGAATACTAATATTATAAAGAAGTATTTATATTAGGAAAGATTTGATCGTTAGTTTGTATTGAATAGGCTCCGAAACTACTGAACCGATTTAAACATTCTTTCACTGTTGGGAAGCTACACTATCCCCGGGAGATATTTTACGGAGCTATATTTTATCTACATATTCCCACGAGAACGGGAACTACGCGGGTGAAACTGCAGGGCTGCTAGTACTGAATATAGGTAGGTAAGTCGGTTTAAAAACTTAACTGTTTCAACTATCTATAGCTATAGCTAGGTAGGTACCTACATTTAATACGAATCGTAGTCGTAGAGACGCTGGGCACGCCGCCATTGCGGCGGTAAGTCCCCTCTTTGAGGAGTGGCTGGAGAGACGCCACGGCGTCCTCACCTTCCGCCTGACGCAGGTGCTCACCGGACACGGCTGTTTCGGGAGGTACCTGTGTCGGATCCAGCGGGAGGACACGTCCGGGTGTCATCACTGTGTGGATCGCCCGGAGGACACGGTGGAGCATACGGTGGAGGTCTGCCCTGCTTGGGCGGAGCAACGCCGTGTCCTCGTGGAGGCGATCGGCGGCGGCGACCTCTCGCGGCCGGCCCTGGTTCAAGCCATGGTCCGGAGCGAGGAGGCATGGGAAGCGGTCGCCTCCTTCTGCGAAGCAGTAATGCTAGCGAAGGAGGAGGCGGAGCGCGTGCGAGAGAGGGAAGGCCCTCGCTCCAGCCGCCGCAACAGGAGAAGACGCCCCGGGCGTCGGGAAACGCAGGGCGATTCCCGGCCACCGTAGGCGCGGGCCTGCGGAGCTATGGGTGGCTCGCCGTCCGATAGCAACCAGGCCCGAGTCGACGGCGCGTCGTGTTCCACGCGCGCCTCAAAGAGCCGTCAGCAAAGAAGACGGGGCCCCATAGGGTCAGTGCCTGCTAGGGTTGCGGAATTTGTTCGAAAGAGTCACCGCGGCTCTGGAACGCAAAGGGCACAAGCAGGAACACGGGTGGGTTTTAGTCAGTAAGAGTCTGACACTCCCTTCCGCTCCGCCCAGAGCGGGAGAAGTCATTTGATGATTTCCCATCCAAAAAAAAAAAAAAAAGTCGTAGAGACGCCGAAAATACGGGATCGGGAAAGCGGTATCTTACTAAAATATGGTCCCTACTTATATTTCTATGGTCCCTACCTTACGGTTTAATAGTAAAACTAAAAGAAAACCTTAGATTGCCGTGAGATATTATAAGAAATAGGTTTCCTTAGAATGCAGAATTCATGCGTAGGTACTAGTGTTGCCAGGTGTCCCGATTTCCGCATTCCGATTTTCAGGGGTCTGGGGACGCGTCCCGATTTGTACCTGATCGGGACGCTAAATGTCCCGATTAATCAAAAAAAGTGAAGTGCGTCAAGCGTCAATTACATTTAAAGTAAGATTTTATTTTATAATTTCTACTAGTCTAGCAAGACTGATTACTTGTTATGTAAGATTAAATAGACTTAAAACCCCTTGTGTTATTTTTGTTTACTGTCCCGATCTGCAACGCTAAATCCCGATTTTTTTTGACCTCATGTACCGATTAACAACAAACCGGACCTGGCAACACTAGTAGGTACTTCTTTCCATTGAAACAGTTGGTCCAATTGGGTTGGGCCACTAAGTATCTTAGTGCATCTTATTAATTTTTCCATCTCCTAAGTCAAAATTTCAACTGGGAACGAGATTGTAATCTACTTCGTTATAAACATCAATTTCAATATCAACAAATAGTTTGTACTCACTAAAAACGATACGATATGTAGGTACCTAGTAGGTAGGTACGTGTTGAAAAGCTTCGAACTCGACTGACTCTCCAAGTAGACTTAATTAAAGCTATTAATTACAACATGACAACATAATAATATACTGGCAGCACGCGATTATAAAACGGGTGAGTCATTGCTTGCAATTCAAGGAACAGGCTGGATAAACAATCATTGCAGTGTCCAAAGCGATAACGCCATTCGCACATCCCGCACCGCGACCGCTCCCGCCGCCCGCGCCCCTCTCCCGCCGCCCGCCCGCCACCCGGCTTCCACGTGTACGAGAATCACATACTACACTGCAATATTAATTAATAAAAATTTAACACACTCATTTACTGTACAGATACTAATATGTTCCAAGTTTTTATCCGCTTGCTCCGGACAGAGAGTATTTCTGTTAACCCTAGAGTGAGCGTGCCTTGCTGATTTATTGAAGCTCAGGTACTTACTTCAACAAACCTACAATGTTAATAAAACATTAACATGACATATAATTGTTTACAAAAAGCTATGCATATTTATTCAAATAATTTCAATTGAAAAATAGGCCTTCAATTATCTTTGCTCAATTTTAAGGAATATTTTATGTAAACCTGCATAAAACTAAAAAAAAGTGTTTTCATTAAGTATATCTGATGTGTTCCAGACACGATTTCTTTTACAGTATAAGTTGGTATACAACCGAAATGACCAACCGGTAGATGTGCGCGATTAGTCCATTCGAAAAATATAATAAACTAGCTGACCCAGCAAACGTTGTTTTGCCATTTAGAAAAAAAATTAAAAAAGATTTTCCCGCTTTTCTTTTGAATTTTTTCCTGAATTTTCTGAAATAAATCGGTTCGTGCGTTCTGGAGTTATAGCGTCAGGAAGGAAAACCCGACTTATTTTTATATAGTAGATATGTAGGTTGGGTTACTAAAATAAAAAATACTTACTACTATTTTACTCAAAAATTGTATAACGAGAAAAATTACTGCGCGCTGAAAAATTAGCTGTCGGAAGTAAAACAAAGGTAGAATCTTTATTTCTGCAGCCACTATCGCACTAATTGTATGCCAAATTGAAATACTGGGAGGTGAGGGATGCAGACACAGCTACTAGGATGCTGGACTATGACACGCGCATACTTCAGAATATATTCGTTATTTTTGTCATAGAGCGGCAAAATGCTTTACCGCATTCTAAGAAAATACATGTATATGTACGAGTATATATTTTACGTAGACATTTGCATCGCAATGCCCTACCAGCTACGCACGATTTTCGTAGAATACGGTCTAGATACAAAATGAATAAATCAAATAAACTTAAATATAAATAAATCGAGTATAAATTACTAGTTCCGCGTTGCAGTGCAAATAGATCTTACTAGCTGCTGCCCGCGACTTCGTCCCCGTGGAATCCCCGATTTTAAAACATTCTTGATCGCTGCTCCGCTCCTATTGGCTTAGCCGTGATGATATATAGCCTAAAGCCTTCCTCGATAAATGGTCTTTTCAAACCAAAAAGAATTTTTCAATTCGAACCAGTAGTTCCTGAGATTAGCGCGTTCAAACATACAAACAAACAAACAAACTCTTCAGCTTTATAATATTAGTATAGATAAGTTATATACATATATATTATAATTATATAGAATTCGCGAAATTCCGTTTTACACCGGGCGAAATCGTGATTTATATAGCTAGGTAGGTACTATAAGAATTCTTGGCAACTGCCATGTTGATGTGCTATACCTAATTCCAAATTACCTATCTATCAAGCAGAAACTGTAATTGTTAGATTGATCGACAAGTGTTGCTGAGCATGACGTTTCAAAACAGTGTGTAGGTGTAGTTTAGTAGCTATCCTATTTATAGACAACCTATTAATTATTATTATTGTAACTATGTCAAAAGCTAAAAAAACGGAGCACACAGTGGAGATTTACGAGCATTTACCGGAATCTGGTGACCCCGTCGGCTCATAAACGCGTTCCCGATATACCTACGCCGTCCAGCACCGCACGCGGCGCGCGATACGCTTGCCTGCCGCTTGTCGCAGCTTTGTATACGATTTTGCTGTACCCACATAGGTAACCTAACCAATACGCCATGGTTACATACATTCTATTGACAAACGGACACAAAAACGATGTTCAACATGTAATATACTACTATATTAATGGATAGCTACGGAAAGATTAAAAATTAAAGTTTACGACTCTATCTAGTTGCTCTTACTATTCTCTTATTCTCAGATTTGTATGAGAAAAATAATGAAAACGGTCACTGAAAAAAAAAAACAAAATGATTCAGAATACTACTGCTAACCGAGTTGAACGCTAACAAGTGTATCTTTGCAGCGCAGCGTGATGCCAAGCTTTACGACAATACGCATTACTCGACGCTTTGAACTACTTTGACGCAGCCGGCCTGAATTCGTATTTTAGTTTTGATTATGGTTTCCTAAATAAATGTTTTTAAATAATGAGAAATATTTTTTTCCTTTCACATTTTTAACTTTAAATGTTTTATTACAGCACTAAATGCCAATAGCGACTGTACCTAATATTAAGCAAGACGGATAATGGATAAATAATAATTATACTTTGAATTGTTTGTGAATAATATAAAAATTGAGTATTATGAGAGGATAATGTGAATCAGTAATCTCTGTTTTACGATGATCTTGTCATACTTTGAAACATAGTAAGTAAATCGTAGCAGTTTTCAACCGGCATGGTACTGTCAGCGACCTGCTCTAAATATAAACTTGGAATATAGCTGCACATTCAACTGGCTTTTGTTACACTACTGAAACTATTGACCTATTTCACTTTACTGGAAGTAAGCAATAACTTTCAGTGCAGCGCTCGCGCCATAAAATCCATTCGTGAGTAATCGAAGCCACACTGGAAATGAACAATTCCTTCCTCGTCTTAGGTATTCGCAACTGTGCATTATATGCACAGCAACAACAGGAAGAAAAATAACCTAAAGATTTTTAACCGAGATTCTGGGTTGTGAACTTGTTAAACTCTACTTTTGCGTGGAAACGTCTTACTCTACTTGAACGTGGGCTCTCTAATTTGTAAGACCAATGAATCTAGGTTTACTAATATATAAAGAGGAACCGTTTTATTGTTTGTTTATTTGTGTAGTCTACTCGAACTCCAAACATATTTGACCGATTTTAACCAGTTTTCAACCGACTTCCAAAAAAGGAGGAGGTTCTCAATTGGACCGTATTTTTTTTTCTTTGTACTGGTTGTACCGATTTTGATGATTCTTTTTATACGTTTTAGTATGGGAATGAAATCAATTTATAACATAACTCAACAAAATGTTCAGGTTTTTTTAACCGACTGCCAAAAAAGGAGGAGGTTCTCAAGTCGACTGTAGTTTTTTTTTGTAGGTATGTAATACTTCATAACTTGGTACTAGGTGTCCCGATATTGATGATTATTTTTGTATTCGAAAGCTGGTGGTTGTCGTGCGATCCCATTTATACCCACATAATATGATTGAGATCTGATGACTAGTGTTTGAGCTATCCCTAATATGTGTGGCTTAGTTTACATTGATGATGTTCTTATTCCCTCTTGTTGATGTAATTTGGAAAAATAAAATTGTGTACGATGGTTTGGAAGAGCATCTTAATTAGTATTTCAACGTGGTCCCTTTCTAGTTTGGTGAAGATCTGATGAAGAACAGAGATAGGAATTAATGGAACTCTTCAATAAAAGTTAGCAAATCTGTCGGGACAGCTGAAATCGCATGTTTATTTATTGTTTACACCAATTTATACCACGTACGCTGTGATGGGTATGTTTAGCTGGAAGTGAACCACTAAAAAGTGAAAAAAAAAATACAAAAAAATGTAACCGACTTCTAAACAAAATGGAGAAAAGGTGTTCAAAAAACGAAAAAGCAACCAAAAACCGAGTTCCGAAATTAAAGTTATTTTGACGTCGGTTGTATTTTTTTTTTCAACAATGGAAAGCTACTTACATTTTTTAAATGTTTAATTCACATAATTATGAAAAAAAACACCACAAAACCTTAGTAGGATTGTCTATATATTTAAACAACTTAAAGCTGCCTTTAGTATTAAAGCTGCTACGTAATAATGATCCTTGTTTTAAATACAACATTTTATAAAAAATTGAGAGAAAATTTTAAAAACTTACAAAGTACAAATTTGACAACAGTAGGTACGGCTAGGCAGCGTGCAGCCAGCGGCTGCGCGTCGCGATGTTAATAATTTATCGAATTAAATTTAAACAGAACTTACCACAAATCAGAAGTACTCGATAGTAATCCTAGTCAGTCATTTATTTGAAAGTCAGGCGATCAATATTTTCATGTTGGTAAACATGTTAATAAACAAAATAATATTTTCTTTTTACACGACTCGCCAAAAAAGGAGTGTTATTATTATGAGAGGAATATGGTGTTATGTTTTCAGGGTTCAAGGATGAGGAAGTTTGTGAGTTTCTTTATTCCACCATAACTTCTTAACGGCTTAACCCATATCAATGCATGTGATATCGTTAGACTAAGCGTTGATTTATCTCGGGTAACATAGGTAGTATAAAGTAAAATAAATAAAATATAAAAAGGGGGGGGGGGACAAATTATTTTGTTTTTATGAAAATTAGACGACATAATACTGTCATCGTCTAAAGCTGAAAAAGTGAACTAAAAAATTAAAAACAAGACAGATAATAATCTTTTCATTGCAGTCTGGGAACCTGTAAAGAACTATTCAAAGGAACCGTCCCCCGACTGCAATGAAAAGATTATTATCTATCTTGTTTTTAATTTTTTAGTTTACTTTTTGAAATAGCAGGCGTGCTTTTTAGTTTTTGAATTATTGTTTTCTTTTTTTTTTCAAAGTAACAAATGAGGAACCAATTATGGAGTAGGCTACTATAAACTCATGCCTATATTCCATATAGGCATGAGAATTCAAAAATTGTGAATAAATCAATAATACGAATGACTTGTTTTAAAAAATTACAAACTCATAATATCGTCACAGAACCATCAAAATTGTTATTTGCACTTGTTTTATTATTTTATTGTACTACCCTTGGAAAAAATGTTACATTCAGCATCATTAGAGTTTAAAGATTCTTACTCCATGAACTTAATAAGGATCACTGTAGGTATGTACCAAGCTGGATTGCATCCCTTCTTCAGAGTATTATTGTCTTCAAAACCCAAACGTTGTCCATATTTGGATTTTCGCACCGGTTCCGAGCTACAATAGCATCATTTGCTAATGAAGATTTTACTTATAAAAACAAAAATTCAAAACATCTTTAGATTTATAGTATCCTTGTATACCTACATTGGTCATACCATAAAAACATGTGCTTTTTCCATACCCTTTAAAATTTCTGGGTAGTGACAAAACAAAACACATCAGTCACAATCACAAGAGAGTATTATTATTATACTCTTTACAAGCGACGGTTTCACTGAAACGGTGGTGAGAGTACGGTTCCAAAATCAGCAAATGAAATAGAAGACGGTTATATATTTCGGTAACAAGTTTAGTATAAGGAGAAATCATGTACCTTTTTTTTTTTTTTTTTTTTTTTTTGGATGGGAAATCATCAAATGACCCCTCCCGCCCTGGGTGAAGCGGTAGGGAGTGTCAGACTTTTACTGACTAAAACCCACCCGTGCTCCTCCATGTGCCCTTTGCGTTCCAGGGCCGCGGTAACTCTTTCGAACAAATTCCGCAACCCTAGCAGGCACCGACCCTATGGGGCCCCGTCTCTGGTGCTGACGGCTCCTTGAGGCGCGCGTGAAGCACAACGCGTCGTCGACTCAGCCTGGTATCGGACGGCGAGCCACCCACGCTCACCGTCCCCAGGCATCAGCCACTGCGCAATAGCACAGCGGCCGACTTGTCTCTGGAGGAGGCCACGATGGGACCATTACTGGCACTCCATCTCGGCCCCCACCCGAGAACCAGGAGTCGCAGCACCCACAGCAGTAGCGGCAGAAGCGGCGACGGAAGCCGCGGCGGCGGCAGAGGCGGCGGCGGCGGCGGACCTCTTGCCCTTGGTCGGGGCGGATGGCGCGCAGGCCCTTCCCCCAGCCCAGTGCTCGGCCGGCTTGCCAGCAGCCGCACATGCACTGCAGTGCGGCGTGGCCTCACACGAGCCGGCCCGATGACCGGGCTGACCACAGCGGAAACAAAGTCCGCTGCGGTCCACCTCCGAGGGGCACATAGCTCCCGTGTGGTTGCCCACATGGCAGCGGTAGCACCTCAGAGGCCTGGGTTCCAGCAGTTTTACCCGCGCAGACACCCATCCCACCAAGAGCCTTCGGCCCTTCGACACAGTTCTGGCCGCCGTCACGGGGCAGCTCACCACAAGGGTTTGCATGCCCGTGTTGTCAGGCCGGAGGGTGCCCGCCTTGACGAGCTCGGCAGAGCACCCCCCAGTCCTGGCGACGGCGGCCACAACTTCCTCCTCCGTCACGGAGTCATCCAGGCCCACTATGCGCATGTCGATGCGCTTAGTCGGCCTGGACACCCGGACCTCATCCGCGGGTAAGACCGCCCTTAGCTTTTCGGCCAGGGCGTCCGCGAACGGGCCACTCTCCGCTCCGGCGAGCTCGAGCTTCCGGGCACCGGTCAAGGTCCTCCTGACCCCGATGCCCCCGCTGATGCCCAGCTCTTGGAGGCTCACCGCCTCCTTCGCCCGCTTCAATACGGCGAGATAAGTCACGCCCCTCTGTTCCGCTTCCGGCTGCAGTGTTAACACTACAGCCGCGGACTTCGGGGCGCGAAGCCTCGCCGCAATGGCGTTGGCCTTCCGCCGCTGCTTCCTCGCCTTATTTCTTTTCGCCTTCGAGGCCTGCCGCTTTTTCCCGGCAACCTGCCACTCGGCCCCGGCCGCCGGTGGGTCCGACGGTGGGGGTGGGGGCGGCTGCGGCGCCACTGGCGCAACAGCCTTAGCCGCCCCCCCTCCAGCCTTCCTCCCACCCCTCTTCGCCGGGGCCGACTTGGTCGTCGCCGGCGTCGCAGGCGCCGGCGCCACAGGCGCTTGCACGGCTCCCGTCTTGGCTTTCGCCTGGCCGGACGATCCCGGGCCGGCAGCCACCGCGGCTGCGTACGAAGCCGCCTTCTGCCGTCCCAGGGGCCCCTGTGTTGCCACCGTTGGGGAGCGCCGGACCATGTCCTCCAAAGTGGAGAACTGCTTCCGGAAGGGGGCCAGCTCCTGCCGCACCAGGTCCCGCACCTGGCTCAGCACTTGGCCCCCCTCCGGCGCTGCCGGACTCAGCCCCCCCCGCGGCTCCACAGAGGCCGCTCTGGCCATCCCCGCCAGGTCCCTCCGGAGCGACTCATTCTCCGCAATGAGTCGCTCCGTAACGGCCGCGAGGCGGGCGACCTCCGCCCGCAACTCCGTCGCCTCTCCGGACCCGCCGTTGTTGGCCGCCGCTGCCGCCAAAATGGAGGCCTTGGCCGCGCTGATGGCTTCCCTCTTAGAGGACTGCTTCCTCTTGAAGGCCACAGCGCGGATCGCGGCCTCCACGACCTCCGCAAACTTGGCCCTCTGCTGCTCCGAAGTGGGAGGTACCTCCACCGGGGGCTCCGAGTCGTCGGAGTCGAGAGGAGGCGGAAGGGTAGAGGGAGCCCTGCGACCGCTCCCTCCAGGGCGACGCCCCTCCTCCACCAACCTCCCGGCCCGACGCTCCACCTCCCGGGTAGAGGGAGCTAGCCCCCTCCCCGCCTCACAGCCCCTGCCCCGCCTAGCGGTGGGGATCTTGCGGGCGGAGGCAAACTCGCCCTCGGAGGTCGAGTCTCCATCTTCCTCCCGTCTGGGCCGCTTGCGGAAGAACTTTTCGTTCTCCACAGCGGCCCCCTCTCCTCCGTCTCCAGAGCCCGCCGAGCCGACCGTTAACAGGTCAGGCGCAGAGCCGGAATCCGACTCTGCACCTCCCCGGCGCTCAGGCGAACCCTCCGCTACATGTTCGAATGCCATCAGCTCCTTGAAGGAGGCGGATTCGGATGACGATTCGGAGCCTCCTCGGCTCATGTTGCCACTGGCAAACGGTACACAATTGGTGCCCCCCCCAGAGTACGGTGGGGCAGACGCTCTTGCGAACGTGGCGGATTCCCCAGCGGCTGAGCCGCTGGAACCGCCCTGGGGTAATACTATTTCCTCTTGTGCGTGTTCCATCTTTTCCTTTTAGAGGGTGCGGTCCCTTACTCCTCCGCCCTTTCTCCATCACAGGGCCTCTCCTTCCACCCGCTCACTGCCTTCACAGCCACGTCTGATAAGCAGACGCGTACCATAAGGCAGCGAGCGGGATTCCTCGCGTGTGTGTCTCTCTTGGTCTGATCCCTCACTTGCGACCTTCCGGCATGAGTGGCTCTACCGGGAAAGCTCGCAAGATCATTGAGACGCTCAAGCCCCACCACGACGACAACGTGGAGACACATTCGGTGGGGAGAAATCATGTACCTAATTCCATATTTGGTTACTTTCCTCTGGATGTATACATTTTCCCTCATTCTTATTTGGTTTTTTTCTGGTATTTTATAAAAGGTATTTTGTCTTAATGAAACTTACTATTTCGTTGATTCACTCTTATGTACCTACATATTAATTAAATGATTAAAGAATTCTTAAAAAAAATACTTATTATTATAAAATACTTTAAGATTTTTATATACTTATTTGTTTTTATTATTTCTATTTGTTATTTCCGATCAGCAAAAGTTTTCTCCGAGTTTCATTATCAGCGAGTAACATGTCTACTTATATTGTATCCCCGTATTCCCACGGGAACACGCGAAACCGGCAATGCTTACTAGCAGTGCCCGCGGATTTGTGTATAAGAGCAAAATATCTTAGTACCACTATGTTTCGATTGCCTTTTGTGTCGGCGGCTTTTGGTCTATTCGAGATGTCAGAACTCTTTCTGACATCTCGAATAGACCAAAAGCCGCGAACCGGAAAAAATCTGACCAGACTTAGAGAAGTCTGGTCAGATTTTTTCCGGTTCGCGTCTCCGTTCTTTGAACTCACAAGTTATCAAAACTGCTTAGGTGAGGTTTGAGTTTTGTGGATGTGCTCTTCTATTCTTGTTTTTCTTTCTAAGATTAAGATATCCATGTGCCTGATGTGTCTAATATAACTGCATTTGTAGAGCCAGCATTAAAAACACATATATAGAAGATAAAAGCATAGCAACGCAATCGGCAGAAAAAAAGAGGAATATGGATAGTTCCCTTTGGGTTCAACGTTCTGTAGCAGACTACGTCACGGTGATAAAGAGTAACTCGTGAATGAGCTCGTGCATTGACAGGGCGACTCACCCCGGAATAGTATAACTAAACGACGCCCGACACTGCGACTTATCAAAACAAAATGTTATAATTATAATATGTAAGCAAGAGCCCCACCTTTCATAGGGTTGATAAGAAATTAACATAGATAAGTCATTGTTAAAACATAAAAAGTAATTAATTTTGTTTGCCTTCTTAGGACTTTCATTCGACAAAAATGTTTTAATGAGGGATATTGTAAATCAGTTGTAATGCGTAAATAAGTAAGTACCTATGTGTTGATTCTGATGCAAAATTTAAAAAGTATCAAGTATTATTTTGCAAGGGAATTGGCATTTAAAGGTCTTCCTTTATCTGTTGTCGTGAAGTTTATCATCGCGACACACAAAACCTTATACTCGTATTATCATTTACAGATACGAATTCGTGGGAGTTATGTTGTTATTTCGGCAATAATTGCAAAAATTGTGTTTTATACATAACGACAAGTTGATAGCAGCAACAGCAGCTTCCTGTCATTGTGATAACAGATGTTGCTGTTTGTGTCGCGGCCTCGTTTTTAAAGCTTTGTCAATGGAAGCTGATTTTGACCCAATTTATTAATGTTTGATAGACCGCGGCACAGATTAAAATTTTGCGCATGTTACTGAGTTGTCGCCGTGATTCACGGAATTAATGCTTCCTAACGGGATATGAGCCATAGATAATGTAAACGGAAACTATCAGCTTCGAACACGGTCAAGTTAGATAGCTACCTACAACGTTCACTCTGGCTGTCCATTTAATTGTTTGAAACAGTAAGTACGTAGTAGTAATTGACTTGGCAGAGGGGTCTAATACCAAGCTAGAATAATTTATGGTGTATTTCAACTAATTGGCAATCTTTCAGGTGATGAAAGTCCTTTTTCGTTTTAATATGGGAATGAAATCAATTTATAACATAACTCAACAAAATGTTCAGGTTTTTTTAATCGACTGCCAAAAACGGAGGAGGTTCTCAAGCCGACTGTAGTTTTTTTTTGTATGTGTTACTTCATAACTTGGTACTAGGTGTCCCGATTTTGATGATTATTTTTGTATTCGAAAGCTGGTGCTTGTCGTGTGGTCCCATGTAAATTTGATTGAGCTTTTTCTTTCTTTCTTTCTTTCTTTCTTTCTTTCTAGATTCCCTCTTGTCGACGTAAAAAAAAAATGTGTGCGATGGTTTGGAAGAGCATCTTAGTTTTTCAACAGGGTCTCTTTCTAGTTTGGTGAAGATCTGATGAAGAACAGAGATAGGAAATGGAACTCTTCAATAAAAGTTAGCAAATCTGTCGGGACAGCTGAAATCGCATGTTTATTTATTGTTTACACCAATTTATACCACTACGCTGTGCTGGAAGTGAACCACTAAAAACTGAAAAATAAAAAACTTTTCACAAAAAATACAACCGACTTCTAAACAAAAAAAAAAAAAAATAATTTCGGAAGTCGGTGTTCAAAATACGAAAAAGCACCCAAAAACACCAAGTTCCGATATTAAAGTTATTTTGTACTTTTTAGCTTTTTTGTTTAGAAGTCTGATATACTTTTTGTAAAAAGTTTTTTTTGAACACCGCGCTCCTTCCGAAATTAAAGTTATTTTATACTTTTACTAGCTGCTTCCCGCGACTTCGTCCCCGTGGAATCCCCGATTTTAAAACATTATTTATCGCTACTCCGCTCCTATTGGCTTAAGCGTGATGATATATAGCCTAAAGCCTTCCTCGATAAATGGTCTATTCAACCCAAAAAGAATTTTTCAATTCGAACCAGTAGTTCCTGAGATTAGCGCGTTCAAACAAACAAACAAACAAACAAACAAACAAACTCTTCAGCTTTATAATATTAGTATAGATTTAGAGTTAGTTCTTTTTTTTGTAAAAAGTTTTTTTTTTCATATTTCAGCGTTAGTCTGAGTTATTCTAATATCCTTCCTTTCACCTCCTGAAGCATTGCCAACAAATTGAGAATCACTCTGTTGAATAAAACCGACCAAGATTCTCAAAAAAATAAAAATAGTCTTTGCCTACATGAAATTGAATGTGAAATCAGAACTAACAGTGAAACCAGTATGCTTGTTATGTTGCGAACATTTGTACATCAATGTACAAAAATTGCTGTCCAGGAAAAGGAAGTCGTGGTTTTAGAAACATGAATGACTTTAGAACCATTGTGTTTGTGGTGGCATTATTATTCTATTCCGAAATTTTTCCCGCTCTGGGCGGAGCGGAAGGTAGTGTCAGACTCTTACTGACTAAAACCCACCAGTGATCGTTCTTGTGCCCTTTGCGTTTCAGGGCCGCGGTGACTCTTTCGAACAAATTCCGCAACCCTAACACAGTACCTAGGCTACGTACTGCGTTCTGAAAACATCTGACCGTTCTACCCTGCTTGCATGGACTGACACTTTAACAGCTCAGTTCATGTTCACTTCGCCAAAATGTGCTTGCTGTGCGATGAATGAATGAGCTGTCAATCCATAACCACTGATTTAATGAAGTTCCCATGGAACACTGTTGCGCCAGTGACATGAAGAAGAAGAATAAGATCAACAGACGAGTGAATTGTTGTAGGTATGTGGAACGTTTTCTGTTTTTATCACGTAGGTACTTATGATGACAACTATTTGGATAGGCAGAGTAACTAGGTCGAGTCTTTATAATAAGTAGGATTTCATATAATAATCATGCGTCATTCATCTGCCCGTTTATCGGGGGTTATAACCTTAAAAATCAAAATTAGTTTAATTATTTTGTGATAAGATACTACAGTGCTTCTTAAAACGTGAAATCTATATTCAAATTAATAATAAACCGTTTCATGCGGCGAATTAATATGTTCATTGATGTACCAATATTTTACTATTGAAATTCACCGATGATCATTAGACCTAAGTGTGTACTTATAGATAGTTCAAAGGCTCAAAATAAACGAACTCAAATGAATAAGACAGTTGATGAAGATACTTTGAATTTATAAACAGGCTCGGAACAAAAGACTTGAGGTAAGTACTTAATTAAATAGCATTTTTTTAGGTCACGAGGCTATGAAATGATAAACAATGTTGTTGCCACTTGATACAACGTACCAAATAAAAACTTATGTGATAAGTACCAGAGCAAAGGTTACCGTAACATCTGATTATTGAGAATAAAGTTATTTTAAATTATATTTGTATTAAGCAATATCCAATTCACTAAATTTTATTCGGTAAGCTTTGGTGTACATATGTAAGTAATTAAAATAACAAGTGGTTGACTCTCCAACAGTAGGTAGCTATCGACACTTGGGTGAGTGTCGATAGCTACTGATGGAGACCACAGGAAAGCTTATTTCTTATTACACGTTCCACGTAATAAGTACTTTTATACTATATATTAATAATACCCAAGTTATAATAATAATGCCTAATTACAGTTTACTAATAATTATAGTTATTTAGTAGGTACAACAAGTAAAACGATGATATCTAAAAAGTATAAACAGTAGCGTAGCTAACAATGCCCTTCTCTAGATAGAGAATGGAATTAATTTCCATGCAAAATTGTGATTTGTGTGAGGTAAATAAGTTAATTTAGATTTACTTAATTGATAGTTAATACATATGTAAGTATATATATGGTGATGATGTTATGTTTTGTTTTATATACTAATATATCATTCCTTGGGTGTTGAAGGCAGAATTTAAAAGCACCCCTCTCTCTATGTATTAACCAGTAAATGTTTTGTACGCTTTTAATGTTTCATCGATACTCTTTATCGGAGATTTTTGCTCGTGTGTTACTACAGACACCCAATGCAAAGTTAAATACAAATCGAATATCCCTTGGGACATTTAAAACAATAATTAATAATAGTTAGTAACGTTACAGCGAAACCGAACGAGTGAGACCGAAATGTTTTTATACCTACTTAAGTTGTTTTTACACTATAGGAACAATAACCAAATACTAACTTAGTTGGCACACATTATTTGCAACTTTTATCTTTTTTTTATTCGAACGGCAACTTTATCGGAGCTTGTCTTAAATTGAAGTTTTCGTGCTTGATGAATTTTAGCTGAGCAAGCGCGTTTATGCATTTGCTTGCTTTTCCTCTCAAGTACGAAAACGTCAAATAGTAAACGACACATTGACATTTTCGTGCTCATGTTGGAGTGAAGTTCGAGTTGAGTTGGAGTTTACGTTTTGGAATATAGACCAAAGCGTTTGCACTGCGTCTAGGAAAGGTCTACGCAGGGTCGTACCAACGAAGCCTGCACGCTACGCTCTGCCACGCTACGCCAACGCAGCGACACGACATGACAGTAACACTCTCCGTTTTCAGAATAGGTATCTACAATTCTGCAGACTTGGTTGGGTGCATTCAGTTAGATCAAATGGATAACTTGTTTTTTATATATATAATTTAAATATATAAAAAACACGTAATTATTTATCGTTAAAATTGATGAAACCACATATAAGTAGTTACACCATGAACATGAAAAGTAGGTATACAGATGGAAAGCTGAAGCGGACCCAGTTCCTTTATGTTGTCATGTTTGCAATAGAGCTGTCATCCTTATAATTACTCTTTTGGAATAATTTCTGTTCTTTGTGCATTTGTGTTGATTAGATTCTTGGTTCAGTCAATTAATGGTTGCCACCTTTTTTGGGATAAATATATATTTTTTGTAAATCCTTGCAAAACAATACTACCTACTTATAGAACATTCAGGAATAATATAGTACACATTTATAACTCAGTTTAAATTTTTCGTTATTTATAAAAAACAAATATATTTTGAAACTAGTTTTAATTTGTTTGCCTTTCAGTAATCAGAAACATGTAGGGACCATTTTTATTTGAAAGGCACAAAATTAACAAACACATCGCAGTTTAGCCTTTCAGGGCGTTTGGGCTTTGGGCGGAGCGGAAGGAAATGTCAAACTCCTACTGACTAAAACCCACCTGTGTCCTTTGCGTTCCAGAGCCGTGGTGACTCTTTCGAACAATTTCCGCACCGCAACCCTAGCAGGCCTATGGGGCCCCATCTTCTTTGCTGACATCTACTTAGCAGAAGGAAGGAAGGTTTCCCATGCTTCCTCGCTGCGGATATTCTAGCTTCCCGCCTCGTTTCATAAAGAAAAAGGACTCAAGTTGTGGACTTTTGCTGAATACTTTGATAAATTTATATGAGAATGTATGATGCTAGAGCAAGCGTAGCGATCTCGAAAATGTTGGTGCCTACAAACAGCTTTTTACTAATGTAACCTTGGGGTGGCGCCTTGAACTGGATTTTATTTTTAAAAACTCCTTATAATTTGAGCAGAATTGAAAATATGGCATTTTGAGTACTATTTTATGTTTTTATAATGTACCTATTGTTATAAAATACAACTGGCTATCATACAGTACCTACAATAGGTACTATGTACCTATATAACATAGTACAAGTGGCATTTCTAGCTACAAGGTCCTTTTCAGCCCTGTGAAGTCTATGTCCACAATAAAACCTTACATTTTTTGTTATTTATCTTCAGGCTTAGTTACTGAACACCTGCGCATCAAGAAAGTAAAAAAATAAGCGTGTCGTCTTCGCGAACAGTGACGTCAGACCATGGCATAGTATCACGTTTTCGGTGCATGCATTTATTTAATGAACGTTTATAATTTATATAGATCAGTATTATAAATATTTTTTGTAATAAGGTAATAAGGAAACTATTTCGGGTATTATATATTTAGGCGTGGTGTGTAAAAGTTATAATGTAATGTTTCCAGTGTTGCGGAATTTGTTCGAAAGGGTCACCGCGGCCCTGAAACGCAAAGGGCATTAGGAGGAACACGGGTGGGTTTTAGTCAGTAAGAGTCGCACTGAGCGGAAAAAGTAATTTGAAGATTTCCCGTCCCATCTATAAAAAATGGTAATGTTTGCTACTGGAGCAAAGTTTTTAGTTTTGTGTAAATGGGTTTCCATTATAAAATCATAACAACATACCTACAATACAATTTAACATATAATGTTACATTAGATTTATAATCTTAACTTTCCATCGTCAGCACAATGACTCTAATGTTTTACTATAACACTAGCTGTCCGCACAACTTCGTTTGTGTCACATTTTTCATGACTGCTTCGCTCCTATTGGTCTTAGCGTGATGATATATAGCATATAGCCTTCCTCGATAAATGGGCTATCTAATACTGAAAGATTTTTTCAAATCGGACCAGTAGTTCCTGAGATTAGCGCGTTCAAACAAACAAACAAACTCTTCAGTTTTATAATATTAGTATAGATTATAGCTACCTAATATGTATACTGTACTTTGAAAGTAAATTGTTAGACAAATGTTTTATTAAAAAATAATATTGAATTGCGCTTATTTCCAGCATATTGTGTCATCGAATAACTCAATGAAAACTGAGAAGTTGCGTGGGTATCAAATGGATTGGAGTCTATTTTTTCGCTGATACAAAGGTTATGATTTATTAATGAGAGTTGTGCCCATAGAAATATAAATGGTTGCGCCTATCGACACTCATACAATATATTCCAAAACTTAAACTGAAACTGAACAAGAACTCTATCGTAGCATCAAATTGCCAATAAAGCTTGTCTTATATCAAAGTTTTCGTGTTTGAGGTTGAGCAGCAAATGCGTAACAAACGCGCTTGCTCAGCTTAAAGTCATCTCCCAAGCACAAAAACATCAATTTATAACGTCAATTAAACACACTTTCATTGACGTTTTCGTGCTCATATTGGAGTTGGACTTCGCGTTGAGTTGGAGTTGACGGTTTGGAATATGAGCCTATATATAAAACCACGAGGCCTTCACAACTTAAAACCATCTCACCACTGATTAATCAGGTAAAAAACAGAAACAAAACTTCGGCCTCTTTTTCGCTTATTTTTAAATAACATCTGACTAGGATAGGTATAATACACATATGTATACCTACATAATATATGAATACGATACCGGACATGCCAGGAGCCACTGAACTTGGAAAAGTATTAACCGACTACAATTGCGCACATTGACTTATCACGTGTATCAGATATACCTAAAGTTAGTTTACATAAACTGCATTATTATATATAACTTTATTATGCCTAATCGAATGATAAAATAAGATCCCAATATAAAATAATAACTAAAAATTTATCAAATATCCAATTAAAACAATTTATCAAGCTGTTGAATATTTCAATTGACCTCTCTTGAATGAAGTAAAGTAAATAATAATAGAATTACATCATTTCTGGTGTTTCTTTTGAAGTAATTGTGACCATATTATTCGTATTTCAAAATGCAAATAAGTGTAGGCAATCGCATACGTTGGTGCAGACAGCAAGGAGGCATTTGCTGCAATTATAATTTCTTTTCTCAATGTTTTCACCAATATTGGACAACGCTGTTTGCGGAATATTAAATTTCAAAACTTGAATATTCAATAAAGCCACATAGGTCAAGCAAGCACGAACTTTTATGTGTGTTATCCTACAACGGCAGTAATTATTATTTAAAATTTATAATTAGGCATCAAGTGATGACATCAATGTTTTGAATATACGATAGCCTCTGTGTAGAAGAGGGAACTTTATCAATGAAGTTTAATTTAACAAACCGTTATTTTTTGTTCGGAAGCGGATAATCGAGTTTGAGGTCAGATAGTAGCTCTGTGTTTAACTGTGTCATGCTCTATCGGACCAGTTCCGTCACAAAGAGCTATTTCTGCTGTTGCTCTAGGTACCTAATACTCCTCATCAGGGGTTGCCATTCGTCCCGATATATCGGGACTGTCACCGTTATTAGGCCTTCTGTCCCGATGTCCCGACAAAATACTATTACGTCCCGTTTTATCACGCGGTCAAAACAATTCAAATACGCGCGCCAAATTACTCGGAGCGCGGTTACGACGTCGCGCGTCGCTCGCGAGTACCGCGCTGGGGAAGGGAGAAGGGTGCCCCCCGCACCCCGCCACGTGCTATCGCAGCAACAGCGAGCGAGTCAGTAGGTAAACAAACACCAATACAGTGAGTGAGAGGCTTGTACTTTCGCATTGTTGATTGTTTTAGTGTCGTTTTTAACTTGTTGTCATCACGAAAATGTCTACAACAAGAAAGAGAAAATGCCATTTTTCGGATGAATATACAAAAGAATGGAGTTTCATAAAGAAAGGACGTACAAATGAAGAAGCGTTGTGTGATATTTGTCACTGTTTCATATCAGTAAGTCACGGAGGTAAGAATGACGTTAAGCATCACATTTCTACGGCTAGTCACAAAAAGAAATTTGCCATCGTATCGACATCAAAATCTATATCTGGTTTTATGATTAAAGAAGATACCAATGAAGATTTACTCATAAGTGCAGCGGAACTAACGACAGCTTATAAAGTGGTAAAACATCATCAATCCTTTAGCTCTCTTGACTGTATTGTAAAATTGAATGCAACAATGTATCCCGACTCGAAAATTGCCGCAAAGCAGTCTACTGCTAGGACAAAGGCTACAGCTATTGTTAAAAATATTCTTGCTCCGCACTCTGTTACCGAAACATTGAAAAAATTGCAAGAAGTGCCATTTTACGGCATAGGCACCGACGCGTCAAATCACAAAGCTGAAAAAATGTTTCCTTTACTCGTTCAGTACTTTACTGAAGCTGATGGGATCCAACAGAAGCTGTTAAAATTTGAGTCTCTTAAAAATGAAACATCAGAAACTATTTCAAATTATTGTATCTATACTTTAAGACATCTACAGGTTCCATTAGATAAGCTAATCGCTTTTTGCGGAGACAATACTAATACAAACTTTGGAGGGCTTGAACGACGAGGCCAATGCAATGTTTTTCACAAAATAAATGAAGAACTCGGAAAAAAATTAGAAGGAATTGGTTGCCCAGCCCATATTCTGCACAATACTGTATCAAGTGCAGCTGGAATCTTGTCTGTGGATGTCGAAGTCATCGTTCTGAAAATATTTAATTATTTTTCCATATATACTGTCAGGACTGAGAAGCTAAAGGAATTTTGCGCTTATGTTGATGTAAATCATCAAAATTTACTGTCCCACTCAAGAACAAGATGGATTTCGCTGATGCCCGCGGTTGAACGGATCCTCAAACTTTGGATGCCACTAAAAAACTATTTTAACGCCGAAGAGAGACCACCTAAAATTATTTCAGATTTTTTTAAAAGTCCGATCAGTGAAATTTATTTCCTATTTATACAGTCCAATCTCAATTTATTTCAAAAAAGTATAAAAAGCGTTGAGAAGAAAATAGTGTCAATAATTGAAATAAAGCAGATATTACAGGAAACACAAAATTCACTGACAGAGAGGAAATCTGCCAATTTTATAGGCATGCAAACTAAAATACAATTAAACAAATTAAAAAATGAGAATCCTTCACTTGAAATAATAGCATTGATCACGAAGTTTGAGGAGGAGACAGTGGCTTTTTATAATACAGCTTTTGAGTATCTGCAAAAGTGGTCCATATCATTTGACAAATATAAAGTGTTTGATTGGATGATGCTATCTGAAATCCCAGAATGGACAGCAGTTGAAAACACTATTTTATACCTAAATGAAAATGGTGTGGAGATTTTGGGCGACAGTTGCTTTCAACAATATAATTATCTGAAAAACTTTTTGGAGGCTACAGTTGACACGGAAGAGTGGAAGGCCAAAAATTCTGTACAAGAGAAGTGGATTTACTTTTTCAATCTTACAGAAAATCCTGAAAGAAAATGCCAAATGCTGAAATTATGCCAATATTTGTTTGCGATACCTGGCCACAACGCTACAGTAGAAAGAGTGTTTTCATTAATGTCGAGCCAGTGGACCGATGAAAGAAATCGCCTGCTGCCGGAGACTGTGGAATCGATATTACAGTGTCAGGTTAACTTCAATATGACTTGCACGGAGTTTTATAAATATGTAAAAGGACAGAAAGAATTACTTAAAAAAGTAAAGTCTTCAGCAAAATATGACCAAGCTACGTCTAGCACTGCTTCCATACAGTAGAATTTGTATTTTTTTTTTTTTAATAAAAATATCCATATTTATTTTTATTTTTTCTCTTTGCGTCCCGACACGACCCTTGCCAAATATGGCAACCCTACTCATCACCCAAATTGGGTCTTCCCCACGAATCGATCATTGACCTCTACTCTTAACAAGCACGACTGACACCTCTGTTGTTGCTTGCTATCATTATACGCCCGAGAAACTTATTCAGTTGATCAAATGGCTCTCAGAATTTCCGATATTGTTTTAAAATGATCAAACTCCAACGAAGGATTATGTAAAATTCTGTGAGTCTACAGGAAGGAACGATCGTGAAGAAACAAATATGGTACTGATCATTCAAAATTAAATACATCATACAACAAAGCGGTGTTCGACGCATCAATGACACAATCCAAGCAGGTACACATTGTAGCGACTATAATAACGGCGGAAGCTTTGTACGGAGTTGAGCTGAGCTTTGTAGTACCAGTAACCAGCGATTTTCTTGGTATTCAATTTTTAGAAAGGCGACGGAATGAAAACGCAAGAAGAGTTTTATTAAAATTCCAGTCCCAAAAATACTGGATACACAGGATAAGCTTTGGAAAAGGCTATGCAGATATACCCCCAACGAGGAAAAATATAGGCGATGAAGTTTTATATTTAGACAACTTCTTTTTCTATCGGAATTGATGTCACATTTTACTCTTGAGTCTGGTATCAGTAGGTGGTCTCGCCTATAAAGATATCGGTGATGCGTATTAGGTGACAGATCAGATAAATAAACTTATTACACCTACAACTGTGTTATTAATCCTAGGGTGAAACTGGCGAACTTATCTGCTTCAAAATCCAGTAGGTCGTATTCATAAATACTTTATAAACATGACAAAGGATGAAAATAACGGTGCTGACTTGTTCAATTAAGTATCTTCATCTTCATCGCCATCTGTCTGGTGGCTACACAACGCTGAAATCTATCTAGAGGCTGCCCAATCTTAGGCTGGGGGCTAACGGGTGGGCATCGCAAACAAGCCTAGGGCTTTGCTTACGTTCAGCGGTCGGTGGGAGTGCCTAATGTCAGATGTTGCCTGTTATGAATGAGTTCATAAAAAACAGGCATTTCAGTGTATCTTGTAGCAGTTCGTACGTAGTATCAACGTAGATTTCAGCAATATGATATTGTTTGTTCAAAATCTTCTTCCGAGGTATCATGAGTTTAAGTTTTGCTTAGAAAAAAAAGTGCCTTTACCGATGGCGGCCGATGGATGACTCTTGTGTCTTATCTTTAAAATAAGTTGAGGCGTATTTTTCCCAGATTACATGTTGGGGTCGCCTTGCAGTCTATTACTAGTATTATAAAGTAGTAAGATCTACCTTTCAACAGAAAACGTCACAATCTAAGCTTTTTTAGGGTGGATACGTGGATTTCTCACTGAACTGCGATGTACGCAAACAGCGCAATTTGTGCGCTGTGGGCCTCTGAGTGTACCATGTATTTTAAATACCTTCGTATTTTATTAGATACTAGCTTCTGCCAGCGACTTCGTCCGCGTCGAATAGTTACTTTACCCCCGATTTTGAAACTCTCAGTCCAATCGGTTTAAAATTGACAAAGTTTCATACAAACGTTCTTTCCCTATTTTATCCCCTTGGAGGTAGAATTAATCAAAATCCTTTCTTAGCGGATGCCTACGTCATAACATATATGTACCTGCATGCCAAATTTCAGCCCGATCCGTTCAGTGTTTGGGCTGTGCATTGATAGATATTATTGATAGATGATAGAGTTCACTATGTGTGTGTGAAATATGTACAACTTACAACAAAAAAGAAATGAAAGTAAAGCTGAAATGCCTGTGCAAAATTATATTATAATAACCTATACCTACTTCACTTAAAAATAAATACCTATAACTACGTATAACTAATTAATAAAATAACTATTAATTAATAAAAGTATCTACGCTTAACTAAAAAAAACAGAACATAAATTAGCCAAAACTAACCTATCGGTATCTAAAAATCTATGCTCCTACTTCTACTACTACATCACCTAAAAAGAAATAAAATTGAAACTATTAATAATATGTAATTTGAACGAATATTTAAACATTACCAAAATAACTAATAAGTACCTACCTATTTTATAAAATAGCAACAAAAGTTACACAAAAATAATCACAATAACATCTTACAGCATGATTCAGTACGGCGCGATGGCTTATTAATGTATTCATGTATAAGTTTGGTGTTTCTATACCGATTTCTATGATTCTTTTTTTATTGAATAGGTAATAATTAATTAACTTTTTTTTAATAAGGGATGAGTGAGAGTATTATAAACGTAAGAGTAATGAAATATAATCAGAAAGCTCCGAACTGCTAAGCTATCGGGAGTTACACGTGTTATTGTGAGTCAACCATAAAAAATAGACATATGCTGTTTGGGATATTTTTTAGATAATTTTATGTAAAACATTTCCGTAATACATGATTTCTATGTAACTTTAACCATTAAGGCTACACACGCGACGGAAGCTTAAAAAATGGAGTAACTTTTCCCGATTTTCCAACATTTTCCTTCACTGCTCTGCTCCTATTGATTGTAGCGTGATGAAAAGTATACTATAACCTGCCCAGGAGTATGAAGAATAATTGCAACAAGTTTCGTTAAAATCGGTCGAGTAGTTTTTGTTTCTATAAAGAATATACAGACAGACAGACAGACAAAAATTTTACTGATTGCATTTTTGGCACCAGTATCGATCACTAATCACCCCCTGATAGTTATTTTGAAAATATATTCCTTGTACAGAATTGACCTCTCTACAAATTTATTATAAATATATAGATAGATATAGATAGATAAAAGATAATACATGATTTCTATGTAACTTTAACCATTAAGGCTACACACGCGACGGAAGCTTAAAAAATGGAGTAACTTCTCCCGATTTTCCAACATTTCCTTCACTGCTCTGCTCCTATTGATTGTAGCATGATGAAAAGTATACTATAACCTGCCCAGGAGTATGAAGAATAATTGCAACAAGTTTCGTTAAAATCGGTCGAGTAGTTTTTGTTTCTATAAAGAACATACAGACAGACAGACAGACAGACAGACAAAAATTTTACTGATTGCATTTTTGGCACCAGTATCGATCACTAATCACCCCCTGATCGTTATTTTGAAACTATATTCCTTGTACAGAATTGACCTCTCTACAGATTTATTATAAGTATAGATACATACATAGGCACTTATTTAAAACTTCAGAAGCTTGTGTGGATTTTCTAAAGATTTTATTAGCTGTTGGTAAAGTAGGTCAAAATCTATAAGTACTCTGACGTCAAACTTGCAGCAATATGTATAATCTAACATACCTAGTGAAAATCTTGTTTGGAGAGGTCTAATTTTCTGGTTTTAATCCGATGCTTCTTGGTCTTGGCAGGGCCAAGCGTGATGATATGCAGGTAGGAGGTATGATTTGATTACTATTTCTGCTTGGTTTCTTCACCTTAAAAGCCATGTTTCAATCTGTTTAAACCCTTTTTCTGTGCTTTAATATCAATAACGAACAGAGAAAGTGGTAGGTATCTAAGCTATCTATACAGGCATCTGATATCCAATGATATGTACAGAATGAATAATTAACTAAAATTGTGTCTATCTAAGCATTGCTTCATTAAGCACCTTGTGTTTGGAATACGAACAACATTACATACGTCCCTTTCCTTTTGGCAAATTATATTAAAAGAATAAGTTTGGTCTTACTTATTATATATTATAGTAGAAAATAGCTGACAAACGCTGACCTAATCAGAACAACAAGGTATATACTTAAGATCGTGAGTGATGAGATTTCACCACAGCTGCTCTCAAACGGTGAAGAAAAATACAATGAGAAAACCGAAATGTCCTAGAGCTTAAATATTCGAATACATGTGAGATCAGCCACCACGAACAAAGCCTGCGCGAGCGATTATGGCTCACTCCCTCTCATGGAGGAGGCCTGTGTCCTAGCAGCGGTAAACTATTCGCTGAGTACGCTGGGTGAGCTGGTGTATGTGCAAGTCGGAAGCGCAAGCACAAATGCTCTCGGTTTAGGTAAAATTATTATAGGTAAGTGATTCCCGAATTACCTAGTATAAAGTTATCCAACCGTTGCACATACACCATTGAGGATAGGTTAGTTAGTTCTGTATGTACGATTCCAGATTGGCTGGATTTGCCTGCGTTTTGTCTCCCGCGCTTTAATAACGAGCTTGGTGTAGGTACGTACACTTGTAATCCGGTAATGATTTTAATACTTGTTAATAGGTATATCTGTTAACGTTGGCTTTGTAATGTTCTGGGTAGAAATGTTAAGTTGTTTTTGAATTTGGTCATTTAAAAAAATAAAATAAGCCACCGAAACCATTACATAACTTATCTATTATTCAAAGCAACACAGCTCTTAACGCACGTTCCGTACAAAATTAAAGAGTTAGATATTAGGTAATTGAACATGAACATATCATAAATCTTTGCACAAACTTGCAATGCTACAAATTGGCTACAAAGGACCTTTAACTGTTGTTAGCTTTTAGTCCACCACATTAAATTCACAATAATAATTATGTCCTCTTTAATAAAATCCTTCTCCATTTTAATTTGCAATTATAATATTGTAATAGCTACTTATAGCGTACCTAGGCAGACTATTTAACAAATTTTCATGCCAGATATTTATTGAAAGGGTACACCAATTTGCAAAATAAACTTTTCAGAGGCCAAACACTTGATGGGTATATTATTTATACGTTGCGAATCTTCGATTTGACCTAACGCGTTGATGTCTTTTTTGGGAGTCAAGATGGAACCGGTAAGTAGGTAAGTAATCAGCATACCTGTTAGATAATTTAAGCTGTTACAGCTATTGTACTTACCGCTGAAGAAGGAGCAGGAGTCCACGAGAAGAGCAGAAGTGTGGCGGGCACGAGATGGAGCGCGATGAATCGCGCACGCGCCGGGCCCGACATGGCTGCGCCGCCACTACTGGATGCGCGCCCTCGCGGCCTGCCGCCGAGCCGGGCCCGCAGGCACCCGCGCCTCTGCGGGGCGGGGCCGCGGGGTGCTCACACTGCTGCCGAGCACTCCTCTATCCTTTAGTATCCCGGCACAAACGGCGCGCGCGCACGGGAAACAGGCGCAGCGCGCTCCGGGCTATGGCGGTGTCCGTGCTATGGTAAGACTTTCAAATAACTAACTCTAGTCTGAAATCTTTCACAATCTGAATGCTTTTCACATAATTAAACTCGGACATTTGTATTTTTAAAGATTTTACGTCGTATAATCTGCAACATGATTTATTAATAATTATATTTTATAATTATAACTTTCTTGAACTTAATATTATCTTAATAAATAGGTTGATAGCTGCGTTAGCACCGCTCCTAGGTGTGAAAGCTGTAAGTACTACTTATTTTAATATCTTTTTTAATTACCCCTTGTAAAATATTATAAAGTGATTAAAATTAGTATCTATAAAAACATGAGTGGTATTTGGGAATGTTACGAGATGGTGAAGTTGCAAGGGCGCGCGGCGGCGGCGGCTGGGTCACTCGCCTGTCCGCTTCAACTCGTCTTTTTGCAATTTCTCCAAAACGCTAACGCTATCGAACATTTGCGAAGATTGAAGTAGCAAGTTAAATAACTTTGGTTAAACAAAGGAATACAATATACCATAGTGATTAAATTATTAAAACAAAATAAAACAGACATTAATTTTCTATTCGATCTTGGTGAGTGTTCAACTTCTTAGCACAAGTTATTTATTACCTACATAAATATGTAAAACATAGTTATTGGAAGACCGACAAAGTTTATCATCGTTCGGATGCAGTGCGTCGGTATTGCGCAAACCTACTGTTTCCTACGGTTACATATATGACACAATTTGTTTTCATGAAATGTAATCCATAACTTAAATACCTACCTAGTTTTTATAAAATTTTTCGCGATATTCCCAGCAAGACAATTCCACGTCAATTAAATAATTGCCTCACTACCATAAAATCGTTTTAAAAGTTAAGTAAAACTTTTAAAAGTTACCTTGTACTTATCAAATTAATTATAAAATATACTTTATAGTAAGTAGGTACCTACCTATGAAATGAAGTCGCTATGTGTACGTATTTGTCTGTGTGCTTAGTTCTTGAATGGAGATGCGGGTTTCGGCATAGTTTGAAATGTTAATAACGTTTCTTTCAAAAAGATTTATTTTATTAATTTTGTACTACTACTGAAATATACCTGATACAGTATATGAATATTTTGACAAGTCGTAAAAAACCGTGCGAGTTTAGGGGCCGGTCGTTAAATTTTATGTATTTATTTATTAACTACTCGATTTTATTATTAAGGTAATGTGTCATTCATCAAAATCATGATATCTATGTCTCAATCCCAACAAAATACGTATCGCGAGCAAGTGTTGTTTTTGGGCACTCATATCTGATAATAAGCTCTAATAAATACTATTAATTAAATCTTAAATATTATCCTGAAATAGATATTAATTAAATCAAATTCTGTTCAACATGGTTCAAGAAAAGTTTTTTTGTCGGAATATGTATCGACTGAACTTCAGCGCTTGAAACAGAGGGTGAACAAACAAGAGTAGGCTACGACCTGCGTTCGCCATATTACAAATATAATACATCAGCTCCGGCCAGCAACTTCGCGAGCTTCTCTTAACATCAAATAAAATCTATGACAATAATTGAGAAAAGTGTAGCTGCTCTATCTCTCAGTGAACGAAATTTTGTGATCATTTAAACAAAAAATCTTCTTTCCTCTTTACTAAGCATAATATTAGTTCCGATCAAAACTCAATGTTTGTGAACATTGGTAGATTGGATTCAGTGAAAATTTGAATCCAAGTTTCATAGACCTGAAATAAAAATAATCGCGCCCGTACCGATATTTTAGCTGTGTTATCAATGAAAAAAGTCTCTTGCTTTATAAAGTTCTTATAAGCAGATATCTATTTCTTGCAGTACCTAAATAAATAAAAAAACTTTGAAAGATCGACGAGTCGTGCTTACAAAGCAACAAAAATGCATTTCCTCGGAGCAAAACCGTTGGCAGTTTTGCTCCTACTTTAGTGAGGTAGGTAACTCTTGCGGGTTTCATATCGTCATACCACTCGAATCATAAAACTCGAGTATCCGGGTTGTGCCCTAAGCTCTCTGTGCCTTATGATCTGTTGTTTGGCTAGGCACGTCATTAAACGATATGGAAAGTCAAGAAGACAAGTCATTTGCCTAGCTGTTCAATCAAATGTCACTTAAGCCGCTGAATAAACGGCGCCGTTATATAGGAAGGCTAGGACGCCAAATAAACGGGTAATTAAGCTAGTTCGCTGTGACATATATTACAAAGAAGGAAAGCAAATATAAGTGATATTATTCAAAATTAGGAAAGGTACAGGCATGGTTCTCGTGTTTCACGCAGATAATTTTCCTGCCCGTTTGTCTGTATCTGAACAACATGCTTGGTCATGCAATCACAAACGTCTCCGGAATCATTCAAGTCGCCTTAAAAACTCTGCATGAATGGTTCAAAGAAAGCTGAATTTATCGGTAGCGGGGTGCAGAAATTGAGTGCGTTCGGCTCGCTCCAGCATTCGAGTAGGTACATTTTTACGTCTTGTGGTTTTTATATATTGAACATTTTACGCTTAAAATGTAGAAGTGATTTAATGCCATAGAACTTATTCTCTACCAGTAAGTTAGTCAGTCGTAAGTCAACACAGTAGGTAGGTACTACCTCCCTCCTATTTATGTTTGAACGATCCAAAGAAATTATATTTTATCCAAGACCTCCTCATGTAAAATCTATAGTTTCTGATTAGTATAGACTTAGACAAAGTTTCGCCGAGCTGAAAATGCACCTTCCTTAATCCTGAGCGGCGTCCATGTTCTGCCTGCTTAGATTTCTGTTATTTCATACTTTTTTTTTCTGGTTGGGAAATCATCAAATGACTTCTCCCGCTCTGGGCGGAACGGAAGGGAGTGTCAAACTCTTACTGACTAAAACCCATCCGTGATCCTTCTTGTGCCCTTTGCGTTCCAGGGCCGCGGTGACTCTTTCGAACAAATTCCGCCGCAACCCTAGCTTACTTACTGCACGAGCTTTTATCAAACAAGATTAGAAATTTATGTGACCCTAGATTTTTAGTGATTTTCCGTTTATGACCATTATCATTAGGTTCTTATTATTTTAACCATAGTAGTTTTTTTATTATCAATAATAGTAGGTAAAGCTAGATGTTTTCAGTTTTGTTCTTACACGACAAAATGCGCCTTCATTTAATTAAAATAAAAAATAACATCCAAAACAATATAAATATGATCGAACCGAAAAATTATACATAGTTAAGGCTTCTAATGTATCATGGAAAGGAAATAGACCGCTAATACTAAAATGAAACATCTAAAAGTACGCCAGTTACAAAATTGGCATACTGCATGTTTCATCAAAACAAACTAGTATCAACTTACTGCAGTAGGTAGAGCTGACACGACGCTAGGTCGTGTATTAGGTTCAGGTCAAAGTAACACTCGAAGTCCAAAATATAATACATTAAATATAGATAAGATTATATATTATTATAATCATAGCCTAATGTACCTTTAGTACATTTTTTGTCATGTCGCGTCACAAATTGACTTTGTACTAGCCTCGAGTAGGCTAGTACAAAGCCAATGTGTTACCACCGCATAGTACGGACTTAGGAACAAATTATTCTGGTTTTATTACAATTATTGCGCTGCCTGCCGTAGGTACCAGTTAACTACAAAACACGGGTTTCGAGCGTTCGTATGAAACGGAACCCTCATATAACTCGTGCGTCTGTCTAGATGGTTGTATGTTCGATCATCAGTCAAAACTAATATGCTCCGAATCTACAGTTAGTTGAAATTGAAATATTATGTTAACTTCTGTGGCTCAAACACGGACGCGTAACGTAATAAACTCTGAGTATTGCGACACTTTTGGAGGACATATTCAAAACAAAAAGTTTTTCAAACTATGCCATGACATATTAAATGGAAGAGGTTCTTTTGAGTCTCAAAATATATAAGTTTTTCAAGAAAGTTGATGAAAATTGGCCGTACATTACTGTTTAGGTACTTATAGATTGCAGGAAAATCTATAAGATTTATTTGCCCGATGAGTCATAAAAGTGTGCAGGTTTGAAGGGTCGAAAGGCCACAAGATATTATTGTCATTGTGAAGATGCCACGAGCGACGATGGAAGTATTTCAATGAAAATACTATTTCCACAATCGATGGTAGCGATTACTGTCCCTTCTGAGTGAGACAAGTGCTCTGTCTCGTAGAAGATTTAAAATTAAAGTTATGGTCGGAACTAACATGTTTTTTTTAAAGAATGGCCTCTCGCAGCTTAACCTAGGAGGTTGTCAGCTGCGTAAAAGGACTTGCCTGTTCGGTCTTAACATAAATATTAAAGCCTGCAGCCAGGGCTTAAAAAAA
Organism: Hecatera dysodea; assembly: GCA_905332915.2. Lineage (NCBI taxonomy): Eukaryota > Metazoa > Arthropoda > Insecta > Lepidoptera > Noctuidae > Hecatera > Hecatera dysodea. The sequence continues at coordinate 11,686,568 of HG995292.1, forward strand.
TATATTAACAAAAAACTAAGCGAATACACGCTAAGGGTGCCCTTAGCGTGGGGCCTGGATGCCTATGGGGTACGGACCTCGGCTCGCAAGGGCGTCGCTGATTTCGTCGCCTTTTTGGCGTCAGTTTCACCCCGGTTAGTGTGGGTAGAACTGTACTCGCTACCACATTTTTTATTCACAAAATTAGAAAATATTTTGAGAGGATTATTGCCGGTCGTTAAAAATTATTTCTAACATTTTTTTTACACAATTTTGTAAATGGGTTCAGACGCAAAACATTCACAAAAATTAAACTAAACATGGGATCTTAGCTACGGGGCTCCGCCATAACCTAAGCAATAACAATATTAACATTCTGACCCAAAAGTTCCCGACCGTCGCGCAGTCCTTAACATCTGGCTACTTTCTAAAAATATGTTTCTAACTACTTAAAAGGTATTCAATTCTTAATAAATGTGAACCAGGGCTTAGCCCGACTCGCACTTGACCGGTTTTTCATAAAATCTTTTGAAAATATTTGGCGAAGCTTCTGTCTAAAGCAACTTCTCAGCCTCGTCTCATACGGAGGGTCGGAGACGTAGGGGACGAGGCTGACACGTTGACGTTGGCCATTTCAGATAGCTTATGTTAAAAAGATGTTAAGCACTTAGTTTTTGCTAAAATATTGGAACCGATTGCTAACCATAGCTTATGCTTATTTTAAAAATCTTTCGCTATATCTTCTTTCCTATTGTTTTGGTTCTGCATTGATCAAACACTTTTTGCACTATTGCAGCAATATGACAACATAGGTTACAAAGAATGGGATAATGCTGTGCCAAATACATGGCAGACAGACGACAGACAACAAGCAAGCCCATTATACCCACCGCAACGTCCCACTCACGGATTGTACAACAGGCAAGACATTCCACCGCTTCCACCACCAAATAGCAGAGGCTCCAACTTCGCCGTCTACGATCCTCAGACCCGGCAACGGATTGCGCCCTTCGACCGCAACTGTACGGCGCCCGGATGTTGTGTGCCAAAATGTTTTGCCGAAAAAGGAAATAGGGTAAAATACCCTTGACATCTATAAACCTGTAAACTACTTTGGAAACCTTTTCTTATTAACTCGAAACAACATTTTTTCAGGGTTTCCCAGGCACAGCTGGACCTCCAGGAAGTCCAGGTTTTCCTGGGCACGAAGGGCCTGAAGGTCCACAAGGAACAAAAGGACAAAAGGGGCAGATGGGAAATTCGGGGCCACGAGGACCAAAAGGTGATAGAGGCAAACCTGGTGAACGAGGATTTGTTGGTAGAAATGGTCCAGCTGGTCCTCAAGGTGAGCCAGGTTTACCTGGTATTCCCGGCAGAGACGGTTGTAACGGAACAGACGTAAGTTTCATTTCGCAAGTCGTTAACGATGCATGTTCCAGTTTGTAAAAATGTTAAAGTATTAGTATTTTCAAGTGATTTCAAAAGATTCTACTATTTTTGTCTTTTAGTGTTGGTTATAACACTACCTGGCACCATTTCTAAATTACATTAAAAAAAATATACCTACGCCTGCCATGTCAAAAAAAGACCCAAAAAATTAAAAACAAGATAGATCTTTTCATTGTAGTTGGGGACCTATAAATAACTATTCAAAGCAACCGTCCCCCGACATGGCAGGCTTGTTTTTTAATTATTTGTTTTTATTTCATCTGACTTTTTTGCAAGCTTGACGATGACAGTATTATGCAGTCTAATTTTTATGAAAACCAAATATTTTGGTTTTTTATTAATGAACAATGGCTGCCCCTATTTATTTTTTAAAATTTTCACTACCATTCTAACGATATATAACGATAACCAAATACATTGATGGAATAAAGAAACTCACAAACATACATACATACTTGAACCTTGAAAACATAACACTCCTTTTTTGGGCAGTCCTGTAAAAATCATGAGATTAAATAATTATTTCTGATTGTGATATCAGATTTTAAATTTGTTACCAACAAGGTACCCATAACAAGAAGTTTTTGCCATTTGACCTGGAGACAGTAAATGGTACATATCTATTTTGAGCGTTAGGATTTTCATAACTTTGATTACAGTATCAGTAGGTGAAGCTGCTAAAGTGTTCGAATTCTTTACAAATTGAAAACGTACCTCTTACATTTTGAAGGGAGAACCTGGAGCAATTGGACCTCAAGGAATGCAGGGTCCTCGTGGTTTTCCTGGTGCCAAAGGAGATAAAGGAGACAAAGGTGAAGCAGCTTACACAGGAAGAAATCAAAAAGGCCAAAAAGGTGAACCAGGTGCAGACGGTTTGACAGGAAGACCAGGTCCTATTGGGCCATCCGGTCTTGACGGTTTACCAGGACCTAAAGGCAGCACTGGACCAATGGTAGGTTCAAATTAAAATGAAGTAGTCTACATCACTACTTAATTTAAAAGTAACTGCCGTGGGATGTGATTCATTTAAAATATTAAAATAATGAATACAATATGTAAGAACTTATTTTGAATGACATCCATCCATATGGGTCTATCTATGAGACCGACCGTTCCTATAAAAAAATAATAAATGCATTGTTTGCTGAATAAAAACTTCTTTTCATCGATTTTTCTTTTTTTTAAGGGTCCACCTGGTCCAAAAGGAGACAAGGGCTACAAAGGTTCTAAAGGAGCAGCCATTCAAGGTGATAAAGGAGACCGTGGTGATCCAGGTGATAGAGGTCCAAGTTGTCCTCCTGTTACACTGCCTTCCCAAGTAGATAAGGGAGCAATCAAAGGAATACAAGGTGATATGGGTCATAAGGGTGACAAAGGAGAGCCAGGACCAATGGGAGATAAGGGCGACACTGGACTATCGGGTGAAGCGGGACGTCCCGGACAAACGGGTATCAAGGGCGAAAAAGGAATAATAGGCAATCCTGGTGAAAGAGTACGTCAGTTTTTAATGCATCTTTTATTATTAAGAAAAAAATAAGTATAGCTAAACGAAACAACTCGCAAGAAAATCTGACAATGGCTTTACAGAATTTTGACGAGGTATCATCAATATACATCATATAAGAGAGCTGTTTTCAAATTTTCACTTCTCCAACTTCTGACCTTTTGATGTAAAAAAACTAGCGTGAGAAACCTGGTGCACATAACCCAAGATAAATCTTCCTTTGGTTACCAGAATTAAATACAAATACTAGTTATTGTCACGACTCATCATTTCATAGCCTTTTCCCAACTATGTATATTGGGGTCGGCTTTCAGTTAAACCGGATTCAGCTGAATACCAGTATTTTATGTGGAGCGGCTGCCTACCAGTCCTCCTTTACGACTGTTACTCTCTGTTGTAGCATAATAGTTCATTGTGTGTGTTAGATTATACAAAATATTTAGTCCAATACACAAACATTTATTTATGTTATATTTTAAAGAAAATATAATACAAATGCTCAATATTAATGTATTGTCTGTATGAAGAATTATGAGACTGTCGATAAGTTTGTTTTTGAATACAAGTAAAGGACTAGCATTTGACCGTATTTTCTGACCCTTACGAACTTAAAACTTCCTTTACTCGTTTCTAAGGGTACATAAAGCCAACTGCCAGATTAATATCTTCAGAAATGACGATATTCCAATGCAAACATTCATTCTTATTTTAACTCTTCAAGCGTTGTACTATTGAAACATTTAAATTTTGAATTGTAGCCATACATACCAATTTTCATACTTCTTAGCCCAGGAATAACAAAGTTTTGTATGTACTTACACCCCTCATTTCTACCCCTTCATGGGGGAGTTTCTTAAAATAAGACCACATTATCAGCGCAACTTTAAGATTGTTTATAGAAAATTTTATGTAAATTTAACCAAGTAGTAATATCCTCCCCACAAAATATCGTAATCACCAATTTACAACCCTTACGAGATTGATTTTCACTTCTAAAACACGTTCTTCTCATTTTTTTTCATGATGGCTAATGCCGAGTTTCAACTTCGTTGAACCAAGTTTTAAGATTCCTCCATACAAACTTTAACACCCTCTAAACCCCCTTTGGGGTAAGTTTTAATTAATTTGGGTCAATATTCGTACCAAGTTTCAAGTTTATACACCCGAAGATTCTCATGAACGAATCAGCATTGCCATTCAGTGATGAGTCTTTCCCCCTTCCCCCCTTTTACTTCGTTTGTACATTTGTATAAGTTATCTAGAATATTTAATCTATAATAAGTTTAAGTTATTCAACATGAGAATGAAACCAATGAGTTTCTTCAGAAAACCTTACGGTACTTAATCAAGAAAGAGAATACTGAATCTCACGAATCAGTCTAAATGATTAAGCAAGGCTTGCGGAGGTCGGCCTATAGCCCATCTTAATATACTGACACTCGTTTGTGCTTCGTAAAACATGTTAAGTAACGACTTACAACGGATCCCGGCTGCCATTTGTACGTCTTTGGCAGTCGTTACGGAATGTCAGAATCCAGTAAAGCTGACACCAGTCTTGCCAAGAAGTAGGTACTGTGTTTTCCAGTCACTGGTTTATAGAAAACAGGCAGTTGCTTCGCGTTAAACACTGGTTTTTTTTCTTCTGGATTCAACATAGTCATTTATTTATTTATTCTTATCTCCCTTTCAACTGTCATTACAGTTGGATCAGGCTAAACAATTGATACGTTTTTCAGTTACCTTCATGCAAAAATATTCAATGTACAGACACGGCTAGTCTACGATTTTATTATAATTATGTATACTCGGGACCGTTTATGCATGCATATTTACATATTCAGTGTTTTCGATATTGTGAATAATATAAAACACAGAATGATTATTTGTGATAAATTTTTAGGGCCGTGACGGACCATATGGTAATAGTGGACCGAGGGGACAGAAAGGAGATAGAGGAAATGATGGTTTACCTGGATTAGATGGAAGGCCTGGAGTAAAAGGGGAACCTGGAAAGGATGGACTTCCAGGACTCAGAGGTCTTAAGGGTGTTCCCGGTCCAGCTGGTGGCCGAACTGGGTCGCGAGGACCACCAGGACCGCAAGGTCAAAGAGGTTATCCGGGACGACCTGGACCTAAGGGAACCGACGGCATGCCAGGAGCCAAGGGTGATATGGGACCAATGGGACCTCCAGGTGGTCAAGGTGAACCTGGCGCTCCTGGTGTTGAAGGAATAGCTGGCCCTAAAGGCGAAAAAGGAGAACCAGGACGAGATGGAACGCAAGGTGAACCTGGACCCCGCGGGTTTGATGGACCTCAAGGCCCAACAGGGTTAAGAGGTCCGAAGGGTGAAGATGGACTTTCAATACCTGTAAGTTATTTAATGTTTTTTCTAGTATTATATTAACAGTGGATTTAAGGAGGCGAATTTGTTGCTCAGTGGAGTTGGCAGTGCGGTAGAGCTTTCTTTAAATAATGTAAATATAAATTAGCGTCAATGTGGATGACTGTCTCTCTTGTCACACGCCTCATAAAGTGTTCAGTAACGTCCCTAACATTTCGTTTTGTCCGTGGGATTGATTCTGACAAAAAAAAAAAAGATCTCACATGAAAACTGGTATAAAATCAGTACTCTGTCTTTTGGCAATTATATGTTTGAGCCGTTTGGGGTTAAAACTCTTGGACCATGGGGTCCGAGTGCTCATGCGTTATTTAAAGAACTTGTTAAACGTTTGGTTAACACTTTGTGTGATCCAAGGGTCGACTTTTACTTCGGAGAGAGGATAAGCATTGCCATATTACGTGGCAATGCCGCCACTCTTTTGGGTTCACTTCCAGTTGATAACGATGTGGACGAGTTTTTGATGCCATTTTGTAGTTAGGAGAATTTTAGTTTATTTTTAGGTTAATTTTTAATTATTTATTGTACACCAAAACAACTTACGTACAAGGCATAATAAAGGAAGGTTAGGTTAGTTAGGGTAGAGGTTAGGAAGGTTAAGTGTATATAGTTAGATGTAAAGTTTGTTAATTTATAATAACCACCAATGTTTATTATAAATTATAAATCTTTTTACTCTGTCTTTATCCTTGTCTAGATAAAAGGTCTGCCCGTACGTCAAACACCTAGACTCAAGCTTGATGGATTCACAGGCATACCAAACCATAAAATCACAGACTGATATACTTAATATTGGTAGGATAGATTGAACAGACAAACTATCACACGTTTTTTTATTGTTACTATAACATTTTTTTTCATTGTATTTGACATTATAGGGCCGGAAAGGTGAAAGCGGAATTAATGGATTGCCTGGTTCAAAAGGTCAAAAAGGTGACAAGGGTTACCTTGGATTGCGAGGATTCCCTGGTAACTCAAGTTTAGGAACTCCGGGTAGCCCGGGAGAGATTGGACCGACAGGAGAGAAAGGTCAAAAAGGCAGCCCTGGTTATGATGGCATACCAGGGAGTCCAGGTGCCAAAGGAGACATAGGCGGACGATGCAATGACTGTAGGCCTGGAGGTCCAGGACCGAAGGGAGACCGCGGTTCAGACGGCTATCCCGGTTTAGTTGGAGATCCAGGCCCGGCTGGGCCTACTGGACTTACAGGCGAGAGAGGAGCAGACGGCTTAAACGGAATGCCGGGTGAAGCTGGGGTCCCGGTTAGTTATATTTTATATTATTTATATTGTAAATTTTCTTTATGTTTTCTGTTTAGCATTGGTCTAATACATTAATATTTTATTAATAGGGTGAACGTGGTGATGATGGGCCGACTGGACCACCTGGTGAAAGGGGACAAGATGCAACGTTAACTGCATTAAACCTTGTTAAAGGTTTACCCGGACCAAAGGGTGAACGAGGTCCCACAGGCCGTCCTGGCCCGAAAGGTGAAAAAGGAAGCTTAGGGCCAAAAGGAAACCAAGGACAAGTTGGTATGCCAGGGCAGAAAGGAGACCATGGTTTACAGGGTCCTCCTGGAAACGATGGTACTTCTGGTTCAGATGGAAATCCAGGTACTCCCGGTCAAGATGGACGCTCAATCAAAGGAGAAAAAGGTTCGCCAGGAAGTTCAGGTCTTAAAGGAGACAAAGGATTCCCTGGAAGAATTGGTATTAAAGGTGAGCCTGGCCAGTGCCCAGCAAACCTGGCTGAACTAACAAGAGGAGACCGAGGAGCACCGGGTGCACCAGGTCCTCAAGGAGCTCCAGGTATTTATTTTACTATTATTTTATTAATAGTTCTATGGGTGTATTATGCATAATAGGACGTAACTGTTATATTGGTTCTATCCTACGTAAAGTCATAAAAACTATTCTTAAAAATACGAAAAGCGGTAATAATTATTTTCGTATTTTAGGACAAGTAAGATGTAAATAAAACTTTAAATAGTCAACTTATCCTGTACACAATTTAAATTCGATTAAATAGCTTATTCTTATTTATAGTCTTCTGGGCTAGAGGACTCTGAAAGGCTAGAAGCCCTGAACTCTAGTATTTATAGTTGATTAAAACTTTGTTATACTAAGCGGTCACTTTTTCACAGGCGAACAAGGTGAAAAAGGAGATAGAGGTTATTCAGGGCGCCCAGGAGCCAAAGGTGACATGGGTTTACCTGGAAAACAAGGGCCAGTCGGTCCTCGAGGTATCCCAGGAGAAAGAGGCGACACCGGAGAAATGGGTGCAATTGGGTTCCCAGGAACTCCTGGAGAAATGGGGCTTAGGGGATATCCAGGCACACCAGGAACAAAAGGTGATAAAGGTGAAATTGGTCTTTCCATGCCTGGCCCACCTGGTCCTTCTGGTTTACCTGGAGTTCAGGGTGAAAAAGGTAACAGAGGAATTCCTGGAACACCTGGTGCTGACGGGCTCCCAGGTGCTACTGGATTAACTGGAGAAAAAGGGGACCAAGGCGTTTCTGGTCGACCAGGCTTCCCTGGGGCTCCAGGTCAAAAGGGTGAACCTGGCCCCGTTGGACCACCTGGAGTGCCAGGAAGACCGGGCGCACCAGGTAGAGATGGACCTAAAGGACAACAAGGATATCCTGGACCCATTGGAAAACAAGGAGTTATAGGGTTACCTGGAAGTAAAGGAGAGCCTGGAGTTCAGGGTACACCTGGGCAGAAAGGATTCCCTGGCAGTCGGGGACGACCGGGTAGGAATGGCCCGCAAGGTAATGCAGGTGCGCCTGGCGATAAAGGAGATAAAGGAGAGCGGGGCTTCGATGGACAACCAGGTGCTCCTGGTTTGGAAGGACTTATGGGGCCTGCTGGTAGGGATGGCCCAAAAGGCGACCAAGGATATCCTGGAAAACCTGGAATACCTGGAAAAATGGGATTAACTGGTGAAAAGGGAGATAGAGGTTCTACAGGATTAGCAGGACCGAAAGGTGAACCTGGTTCAGCATCGGATAAGGGTGACAAGGGTGATTCAGGTGTTCCAGGCCTTCGAGGATTAGATGGAAGACCAGGTGCACCAGGAGATAAAGGAGATAGAGGTGAATCAGGTAACCCTGGCTATGGGATTCCTGGAATTCGAGGAGAAAAAGGAGATATTGGTATGCCTGGATTAAATGGATTACCGGGACTGGACGGAGAAAAGGGAGACCGAGGTTTCCCAGGGAAAAAGGGAGATAAAGGATTTATGGGTGTACCAGGTGAACCTGGACAACCTGGCATGCCTGGACTGAACGGCCCTCCTGGCACGCCGGGTGATGTAGGTTTGCCCGGGCCAGAGGGTGTAAAGGGTGACAGGGGTGACATAGGCTTACCAGGAAGAGACGGACTAGATGGAATACCGGGTGAAAGAGGTCCAACTGGTCCTGAAGGACCTCCAGGAGCGCCAGGGTTCATAGGCGAAAAAGGTGACCGTGGTCTTCCAGGATTAACAATTAATGAGAAAGGAAGGAAGGGAGAAATTGGTTTACCGGGTTTAGCTGGAATGAAAGGAGTAAAAGGTGATCGAGGCCCCGCTGGATTACAAGGCCTGCAAGGTCAAAAAGGAGACCGTGGTTTCACAGGTCAAAAGGGAAATATGGGCTTGATTGGCCTTATAGGCGAAAAAGGTAATTTTTTGTTCTGAGTTCTATTCAGTTCAAGTTTTATATATGTTTTTAAGTCAATTTGGGGGAGTTATATCGATCCCTTATGGATTTGTTAAAGAAAATCACACCGTATGCGACATAAGATGGATTTCCATCAAGATGGGATTTTCCTAAAAAGAAAAGGTCTAGCATTTAAACTATCAATATATACGCGGGTATGTATCGGGAGGTCCTTTTTTTCGGAGTCTTTAAACCTGCTTTTCTATAGTTCATTATTACCATTTAATAAAATGAAAAAAGGACTATGCCACACAAAAAAAAACAAACGTAAGCGTAGCTTTCCACCCATTCCCATATCAGACCAATCTCCCATAAACGCCTGTTAGTCTAGTCAGCAAGCCACTTCGTAAATATACTTCCATTATTATATTTTCAGTTTATTATAAAGATTCTTTGTTTATATTATACTGATGTTTTCTGACAACAGTTTTGATATCGTGAATTAAAATAATGTATCAAATTTTTAAAATATTACAGGTGATCGCGGTCCAGCCGGGCCCACAGGAATGCCAGGGCTTACAATAGTTGGAGAAAAGGGATTGCCGGGAATTCCTGGAAAACACGGTCGCCCAGGACCGCCAGGTTCTACTGGAGAAAAGGGAGAGCAAGGTCTTCCTGGACTTCCTGGTCAACTTGGACCGGCTGGAACACCAGGCACTGTTGGACCTCAAGGAATAAAGGGTGATCAAGGTCGAGAAGGTGTTGCTGGCCCTCCAGGTTCAGATGGAAGACCCGGTATTAATGGACCCCCTGGCCTACCAGGAGAGAAGGGTGATAGGGGTGAGAAAGGTGCAACTGGAATCGGCTATGAAGGACAGAAAGGAGATCAAGGACCTCCTGGTCTGCCAGGTTTGGTTGGACAAAAAGGTGACAAAGGTGATCGTGGATACGCTGGACTTGATGGGCAGCCAGGTCCTATGGGTCGCATTGGAGAAAAAGGTGAGCGAGGATTCCCGGGAAGGATTGGTTTAGTTGGAAGTAAAGGCACAAAGGGTGATAAGGGTGAAGCTGCTAGGTTTATATTTGGACCAAAAGGAGACCGTGGACCTCCTGGATTACCTGGAAATGATGGAATACCAGGAACGGATGGGTTACCCTGTCCGCCAGGAATAAATGGAATGCCAGGTATGAAAGGTGATCGCGGTTATCAAGGAAGACCAGGTCCACCAGGACCAGTTGGACCACCGGGTCTGCAAGGGCTACAAGGAGATCGAGGTGAGATCGGTATTGCTGGACAAAGAGGAGCACCAGGACCGCCTGGGGCTCCGTGCGTAGAAACGGATTATTTAACGGGAATCCTTGTTGTGCGTCACAGTCAAGGAAGTTATGTACAAGATTGTCCCGAAGGATTAATAAAACTCTGGGACGGATATTCTTTATTGTACATTGACGGAAACGAAAAAGCACATAATCAAGATTTAGGACATGCTGGCTCATGTGTAAGAAAATTCAGTACAATGCCATTCCTTTTCTGTGATTTGAATGAAGTTTGCAACTATGCGAGTCGAAACGACCGAAGTTACTGGCTTTCAACGAATGAAGAAACTCCCATGAATCCAGTACAAGGAAATGCTATTATAAAGTATATCTCAAGGTGTGTTGTCTGCGAAGCACCAGCTAATGTCATAGCTGTTCACAGTCAATCGAACAGTGTACCAGAGTGCCCTGGAGGTTGGGCTGAACTATGGATTGGATACAGTTTTGTTATGGTAAGTACTACTTTAATACCATTTTCGTACAACATCTACGTCAACGTACAATCTCAACGTCAACAGAAACTCCCCACACGCCGACATTAAAAGACAACTTTATCTATTTGCGAAAGGCGCGGCATGTGTGCCCCTTTCAAGCATCTCAATCGCTCTGTAGTGCCCGAATTTTTAGGGTTATCCTCACCCAAACAGGCCATTCATCGTTTCTTTGGCCTTCCCCAACACTAATATCGGCATCCACATTCATACCCACTCAAGACAATCTTCGCGACTCTTTCTTCATTCCTCCTTATCATATCGCACTCAATATTCGTTCAAAACACTTTAACACTATCATCTATCATTTCATCTATCACTATGCAAATCGTTCTTTAGGTACAAAGTACTCCCTACTAGGTTATAGCCATTTTCGATGGAAGCGAAGAAAATTTAATTGCATGTTTATGTTGGACAGTGTGCCTATCATATGCCTATAATATTTGCAACTGAAACTTACACAGTTTTATAAAATATTTACATAGTTACAGTAAAGTACAGTTCTACCAGATTACCTTTCAATAATTTTAATGATATTCCTAATAGCATACCGGAGCTGGAGGCCAAGGTGGAGGACAGGCTTTGGAGAGCCCTGGATCGTGTTTAGAAAGCTTCCGCACGGTACCATTCATAGAATGCAACGGCGAAGGCGGTACATGCCACAAGTTTGCCAATAAACTCAGCTTTTGGCTAACCACCATCAGGGACGAGGAACAGTTCGCTATGCCTCAGCGGGAAACATTAAAGGCAGGCAATCTACTGCAGCGAGTGGCTCGATGCGCAGTTTGCATGAAAAATACCAAATAGTGTAATTACATTATTTTAAGCCGACGCCGTCGATCAGGATCTGTTTTGTAATTACCTACCCAATTAAAATAGCTCTCAATTATATTTTCTACTTGAAAATACTTCCATTGGTAAGGTTTGAAGAGGCTGAAAGATTAGGTGGCTAATTCACCATTTTGTAAATTAAGTCACTCAGTAACTAAGTTCCTGATCATCAGTAACACACCAAAGCAATATAACGTAAGGTATTTTATTTAATTATTATAAAAATAACGTCTTTCAAAGTATGTTATTGCATTGTTACTTAAATTTCTTAATTCTGTTATTTACCTGTCTACAAAATAATGCAATGATTTAATGATCATAATTATCTTTACATCGGAGTATACCTATGTATCTTGTCTGGGCCAACATTTTCACATAATCAACTATTTTAAACCAAGTACGGTATCTTAGTAATGTTAGTGCGCAAGTGTTGATGTTTCTTACTCAATAGTGGCGTCGCCGCCGTAACTGTATGATTTGGTTGAAACGTACTGAGGTGAAATGTTATCTGGGTGAGCATCGCAGGCACAGCTAGTAATACCTATGTTTTTTTTTTATTATATTATATGAATATACTTACCTATGTCTATCTACTTAATTTCTTTTCTTGCTAAAAATTGTGTGTTATAGGTTCATATTAAACAATTCAACGTAAGCAAGTGACTAGACAAATGATCGCCGACTTTGAAAGTTGAAACCCTCATGCACAGATACACTCGATTTGTGATAATTTAGATTTGCCTAATTGTATATAATAATAAGTATATTTTAAATAAAAGATAATTAGAAATAAAGATAGCAACTGTTATTACTTACCTACCTACTGATTTTCCTGTCTAGATTAGGTATTGATTTTCTGTTACTTTTTATTTAAACACTAAAATGATTTAGAGTAATAGATAGCAAGTGAAAATATAAAAGCTACAAAATATGTCTTCTATTTCATAATAAATTGTACAATTTATCCTTTATACTTAATAATCTCCCTACCTATACCTACCTGCCAAAAAAAACTTATATGTGAGTAATAAAAATGTTAACAACACTGCCATATTGTAGATAGATTAATGTTAATGAATTTAAGAATTCGTACACAATAAAATAACTTTAAAAGTTGTATTTGTTTTTCATTTCAACCCTGTAACAAAAAATACCATTTCTCAATAGGCCCCTCGGGAAAAATCCATTTTGATGCTTACAAATGCCCATGTGTATCAAACGACGTTTTCAACACTGGGTCGATATACCCAATACTCTAGGTACCACAGGAAATCAGGATGGCAACCTACCGATTAACCTTCAAAGTTAAGGTTCGCGAGCACATTCTTAAGGTGGCAGTAGTATCGTCACAGCGTAATTGCGTATTGTTTTTTTTTAATTGTCAGATGGATAGGTATGCTCTTGACTCTAGTCTAGGTCGCAGGTGACAGAGCCAAAGTCAACGATGGAATGAGATTACCCATAACAAGTCTGTTCACTCTAACTTTGAAGAGATCAGGGTTGAATGCATTCGGACACACAGACGCAGGCAGAGAGTTCCACTCCTTTGCTGTGCGCATTATAAAATACAATTGGAAACGTTTAGTGCGAATTGATGGAATAGCAACAAGGTAGGGATGGTAACTTACAGTGCGTCTAGATGTCCTATGGTAGAAGGGGGCCGGTGGGATGAGGTCGTAGAGTTCATGGGCACACTCACCGAAGTACAATCTGTAGAAGACTGACAAGCAGGCGACCTTACGTCGATGACCCAGGCTGTGAAGCTTGTCTTTCACCAGTTTTTCATCGCCAATGAGCCTCTTAGCTCTGCGTTCCACCGAGTCAAATGCGGCAAGTTGATATTTGGCTAAACCATCCCAAAGGTGACTGCAATATTCCATTCAGGACCGGACTTGTGCTTTGTAAAGCGATAAAAGCTGTCCCGGCGAGAATGTATCGCTTCACTCTGTTTAGGATGCCCAGCTTTTTGGCCGCAGCTTGAGCCTTGTACTCAATGGTGGCTCAAGCCGATCAGTTACAGTAACAGATGATACCCCGAAAAGTAGGAGTTAGGTCAAAATGACTCCTTTTAGCGGTAAAAAGACACGCTTGTGTTTTGGAGGTGTTATAAGAGACCTACTTGAGTCATCATCCCAATGGGAGACAAAACTTAAGGCCAAAATTGTCCGCTCTACCATGGCCTCTCTCAAGGAACGAACTTCATCCCCTCTGGTTCTTGCGCTGGACAAGTATCTCTCTGAAACTGTACTGTCATCTGCGTATCCAACAATACCAAGCTGAAGTAGGTCATTGATGTGCAGCAGGAAAAGAGTTGCAGAGAGAACAGACCCCTGAGGAACTCCGGCATCAATAACCATGAGATCAGTATATTATTAAATAAATAAATAAATTTCATAAACATCATATTTGAAAACAAATTATTGTGAGGTAAGGGTAGCGGAAATAGTTTCGCAGGCTGGGCCTGGTCCGGGACTTTTTCGCACTAGTGCGAAAAACACTTCATTACGTGCCTAAAACCTGTGGGGTAAGATCCATTTTTCGAATACCTAAGTGTGTTGAAAATGCTGCTATATGTACATTATATGACTTAAACTCTACGCAAAGTGAATTGAACATGAAGCATTAGGGAAAAGGCGCTAGACCGACTAAAACCAAAAAAAACAATAGTTTAAAAAACTAAAAAACACGCTTTTAGCACGCACTCAAAATTACAAAATAATTCAGACATTTAGTTCGATGACTCAAGAGTTTTTTTTAATATTTTATTCTTCTCTAATTATAGAGGGTTTAATCACAAACTGATTATGCCACCCTCATCGGTATAAACAGATAATTCTTACGATCTAAATCCTATTTTAGCTAATTTATTTAAGGTTCTTGCATCCTTCATCCATTTTATTACAATCTTCTCTTACTGCGTATAAAAAGTCACTGTGCACGGGAAGGTATGGACAAACCAACCCGTCTTCGCATGCATCTTTTGCCATACGGTCAACTACTTCATTGTGCTCCAAGCCAACATGAGCCGGTATCCACTGAAGTACAATTTTAATTTCTTAGAAATAAGCTTATTTAATGATTTAATCACACTATATGCTATCGGAGTGCCCCGAAAATTTGTGGTACACAGAATTAAATGTTGAAGAGCACTTTTCGAATCACAAAGAATCACATAATTGCCGCTATCAAACGAGTCAATGTACGATAATGCTTCCTCTATTGCAACTAGTTCAGTGTACATTATATTGCATTTTGCGTTTACCTTTAATTGTACTGCAAGATTGGTTTGTGGGTCGAAAAATGCTGCTCCAGAACCTATTTTATCTTTGGATCCATCTGTATAAATTTTATAGAATTTCGAGTAGGTATTATTTAAAATCACAATACACAACTCAATCAGTTTAGTGTTTTGGTAACACTTTTTAGCCGCAACCAAACCATCAACTTGAGGAAATACCATTTGAGATATATCTATCCTATGAACCCAGGTATCTAATGAGAACATTTCAAGCTTTGGGCTTGTGTAGACAGGTAGTAGATCTAGGGACTCGTATATTCTAATTAACAGTGGTACTTTTCTTCGCCAATGTGATTGTTGACACAGTAATTGTAATTCTTTTAACACAGCAATGATATTGTTATCCGCGTATGATTTTATTTTGAGCCAATATTTACCCGCTCGATAATATCTACGATACTTTAAAGGTGTCAGATTTAATTCGTTTTCTATAACGTATGGCTGTAGTTCTCATAAAGCCACCGATAACCCTCATGCAAACGTTCTGGACCCTGTCTAATTTATTAAGTTGAGTTTCACAACTGTTGTCGTATAGGAAACAAGCGTAGTCGATTCTACTTCGAATTATAGAAATATATAACCGTCGCAGATATCTGGGATGTATTCCCCATCCAGACCTCGCCAGAATTTTTAAACACATTTAATAATTTTAACACCTTTTCACGGGTCTCATTTATATGCTTAGCCCACCTGAGTGATCGGTCAAGCCAAACCCCCAAATATTTTACACTAGCTGCTGCCCGCGACTTCGTCCCCGTGGAATCCCCGATTTTAAAACATTCTTTATCGCTGCTCCGATCCTATTGGCTTAAGCGTGATGATATCCTTCCCCGATAAATGGTCTATTCAACCCAAAAAGAATTTTTCAATTCGAACCAGTAGTTCCTGAGATTAGCGCGTTCAAACAAACAAACAAACAAACTCTTCAGCTTTATAATATTAGTATAGATTGTGTACCACTGGCAGCGATATCCTATTAATTTCCAAATTGACGATCTCTCTTGCTGTACCATTCTTAAAAACGCAAACGTTGGTTTTTGTGGAAGATATCTCCAGACCTAAATTTAAGAACAAATCTGTCATTTTATTTAATGCGGGCCGTTAACGCTTTTGGACCGTAGAGACATCCCTGCAAGTGGTGTACAACACAAAATCGTCCGCGTATTGCGACAGAAACACGTCCCCACTAATGCTAAGTATTACAAATGTTCATGGTTGCTATTTAAAGAGTAACGGTGACAGTGGATCGCCTTGTGCCAATCTCCGACCGGATGTACGATTTATTTTGTGATTTTCTATTGTAATTTCAAGGTTTCTCATCTTAAGGAGGTTCCAGATCCTAAACAAATCCTAGATCCCACACCAATTTGTTGCATGATTTTTAGTAGGCTTCTGACATCTACGTAGTTATATGCATTGCTTATGTCTATGAAAACAGCTGCTGTAATATGTTTTTTGGAAAAACCAATTTGAATATGAGATACTAAAGCGGTCAAGTTATCAACAGTAGAACGACATTTTCTAAACCCTGTAGTGTTTTTTGATAAAAGCATGTGTTTCTCAATAAACCACTCTAATCTATTCATTAAAATGTTATGAAAAACCTTACAAACGCATGAAATCATTGAAATAGGATGAAGGGATGAAAAACTTTAGTAGTAGCTTTTTGTTTGTCTACATGATGGTTTGAATATTTGTATCCCTTCAGCCATCTCATTTTTCGCCATACGGTTGATTGAGATGTAGAAGAATCCAATGAAGAACATAAATCAGCCCACCCTTTACTTCTAGCTATGCGAATCCATTTTTGGGAGTCGTGAATTTTGCTTTGTAGTATTTCATAATGTTGGGGGGTTGGGTTACGTCTAAATGTAGACAATGCTAGTCGACGTTCAGCCACACATTTAGATAGCTCAGGCTTCCAATAAGGTTTAGTCGAAAATTTACTATCGGGGTTCGGGTTTATCTTGACTGAAAGGGATACAAAAATCGCAGGCCAAGTTGATGTGATTAATGAATTCGTCATAGTCAGTCTGTAAGTCTCCAGAGAATGTAAAATCTTAAAAAATAGTGTACGTAGCTCAGTGTACGAAGACCAATCGGTGTTTTTAAATTTTTTACGAACTATTGACAAATAGCCTGAATATTTGAAATAATTTTAATAACTCTATGATCACTGCCTAACTGCCTAATGTTTCATTCATGACTGACCAGTCTAAATGCAAGGCGATATCAGATGATACTATAGAAACAGGCCCGCTGCTAGCTGTTCGATCGCCCGCGTGCAATACCGATAATACCGCCCTTTTTTTTTAGATGGGAAATCATCAAATGACTTCTCCCGCTCTGGGCGGAGCGGAACGGAGTGTCAGACTCTTACTGACTAAAACCCACCCATGATCCTTCTTGTGGCCTTTGCATTCCAGGGCCGCGGTAACTCTTTCGAACAAATTCCGCAACCTTAGCAGGCACTGACCCTATGGGGCCCCGTCTTCTTTGCTGACGGCTCTTTGAGGCTCGCGTAGAACACGACGCGCCGTCAACTCGGGCCTGGTCGTCACCCATAGCTCGCCATCCGCAGGCCCGCGCCTACGGTGGCCGAGAATCGCCCTGCGTTTCCCGACGCCCGGGGCGTCTTCTTCTGTTGCGGTGGCTGGGGCGTGAGATTTCCCTCTCTCGCACGCGTTCCGCCTCCTTCTTCGCTAGCATTACTGCTTAGCAGAAAGAAGTGACCGCTTCCCATGCCTCCTCGCTCCTGACCATGGATTGAAACTGAGCTGGAGGTGAGAGTTCGCCGATCGCCATGACGAGGACACAGCGTTGCTCCTTCCAAGCAGGGCAGACCTCCACCGTATGTTCCCTCATGTCCTCCAGGCGATCTACAGTAGTGACACCCGGACGTGTCCTCCCGTGGATTAAAAACAGGTACCTCCCGAAACACCCGTGTCCGGTGAGTACCGGTGCTGAGAACGCCGTTGCTCCACTCCAACCACTCCTCAAAGAGGGGATTTATCGCCACAATGGTGGCGTGCTCAACAAGTACCTACCTAACCTACCAACTGGGAAATAAGCTCAGAGTCAATCCCCAAAACTTCGCGAATAATGCTTTTCATAGAATACGACTTGAGTCCAAACGGGGGCGGGCGTTTCCTGCGGTGCCTGCTGACGGATAAAATAGCGCCTTCGATGTTTTCCATGCGATGATATTTCTTATGCTGTAGGTGAGGTGGCTAAATATTATGATTATGACTTTGAATAATGAGTCGCTCGATTTGCCGCCCCCTTGGACGTGCCGCCCGCGTGCTGTGCACGCCTTGCACGCCCGCTTACGGCGGGCCTGTATAGAAATGTCAGATGAGGACTTTTGACATTCGAAGTTAACCATTTTTAATCGAGTTGGGCTGCCATTGTTTAGAGAAATAAACTGATTATCTATTAGCGCTTCAAAAATTTGAATACCTCTACTATCCGTCTTATTTGACCAATTAGAATGGTGCCCATTAAAATCTCCTAGAATTAATGTATTTTTTGCAAACATAGAAAACAAAGTATCCCAGTCGTTTTGAGATGTTCTAACCGAAGGGGGGCAATAAATAGACACAATATTTTGTATCAATCCACAATTAAATACTTGTATACAAACTAATTCTATGCCTTGGTTACTGAGTTGGACTTCATACAGTTGAGATTTTATCGACTTGTGGGTAAGGATTGCAACCCCTCCGTAGCCATCAAACCTGTTCTTTCGGTAGATTGTGTAGTACTCAGCCTCGTGTTATTTTCAGTGTCCAGCCATGTCTCACTCAACGCAGCAATGTGTATATGTTCTTGATTCAGCAATTGTTCCAACAAAATTAGTTTAGGTTTCACACTTTGAGCATTCCACTGTATCATATTTAGTCTGATGTTAGTTCTGTTGTGGTCCATTAAAGAAATCCAGTAAATTCTTCATCATTTTCCAATCCGATACGTTATCAACCATTCAAGATCAGCCATTCTACACAACATTTAATTGCCATTTGGATTTTTTCCGCTATTGTACATCTCTTCAAAAAAACAATATCTTTCAATCTAGTTAAAAGCTCATCAAAATGCACCTCTCTCTCTTTCTAGAATCCCCGGGATTGTTGTTAGATTCCTTTGCTTGTTCCGTTTCTGTTGGTAACCAGTTTGACCAGTCATCGTCTTTAGGCGCCTTTGCTTTTTCGTGTTTTTTAGCACTTAGTGGGACTTTATGATTATGAGTGCGTGGATTATGGATCACGGCTTCCGTTTTTACTACCTCTGCATATAAAGGTGGCTTGATCTTTCTGTAACGTTAGCTTGATGTTCAGTGAATACACCTGTGAGTGTGTGGCTAGACTGTAATTCAGGGAATACACCAGCTGTGGGAGTGGTTCTAATATGTTCCCTCTCGTCCCTGCGTGGAGATGGTGCAACGTATAACAGTAAAGCTTTCCTATAGGTACAATTGAACTCTGCCATGAGATTTTACTACTAATCTCCAACCTCTCTGTCTCGTTTTACCGGTCTAATCGAAACTTCATTTGTCGCCACTTCCATATCATATTGATCCCTTACATCTTGATCCGTTATAGAATTGTTGTTGCTAGTCAAAACAACACTCCTCGATTTTTTATTATTCATTTCGCTAACGATGTATTCTACTATTCCGCTTCAAGGTCAAACCCGACACTCGAAAACTAATAACTCGTTACCAAATGAGATAGACAACGTTTACCACGCGTCCGTACGAAACGAATGAGAGGTAGCTACTGACTCAAGAGTTTTCCAAAGATTACCTACATAAACGCTCCACGCTTTCGCTCCAAAGAAAACGTGGAGCGTTTATGTACGTCTAATCTTTACTCTTTTTGGACAAAACGCTTGACGCTTTCTTTCATAATAAATCATATTAAATATTCAATAAAGATGATTACCCACTTATAACCATTTCGCCTTGGTAATTATTTATCGTTCATCACGAACTGAAATTGTTTATGTTTAGTTACCTGCAATCTCCCCACCGAATGTGTCTCCACGTTGTCGTCGTGGTGGGGCTTGAGCGTCCCAATGATCTTGCGAGCTTTCCCGGTAGAGCCACTCATGGAAGGTCGCAAGTGAGGGATCAGACCAAGAGAGACACACACGCGAGGAATCCCGCTCGCTGCCTTCTGGTACGCGTCTGCTCATCAGACGTGGCTGTGAAGGCAGTGAGCGGGTGGGAGGAGAGGCCCTGTGAGGGAGAAAGGGCGGAGGAGCAAGGGACCATACCCTCAAAAAGGAACAATATGAAGGCACAAGAGGAAAGAGATTTACCCCAGGGCGGTTCCAGCGGCTCAGCCGTTGGGGAATCCGCCACGCTCGCAAGAGCGTCTGCCCCACCGTATTCTGGGGGGGGCACCAATTGTGTTCCGCTTGCCAGTGGCAACATGAGCCGAGGAGGCTCCGAATCGTCATCCGAATCCGCATCCTTCAAGGAGCTGATGGCATTCGAGTATGTAGCGGAGGGCTCGCCTGAGCGCCGGGGAGGTGCGGAGTCGGATTCCGGCTCTGCGCCTGACCTGTTAACGGTCAGCTCGGCGGGCTCTGGAGACGGAGGAGAAAGGGCTGCTGTGGAGAACGAAAAGTTCTTCCGCAAGCGGCCCAGGCGGGAGGAAGATGGAGACTCGACCTCCGAGGGCGAGTTTGCCTCCGCCCGCAAGATCCCCACCGCTAGGCGGGGCAGGGGCTGTGAGGCGGGGGGGGCTGGCTCCCTCTACCCGGGAGGTGGAGCGCCGGGCCGGGAGGTTGGTGGAGGAGGGGCGTCGCCCTGGAGGGAGCGGTCGCAGGGCT
Organism: Hecatera dysodea; assembly: GCA_905332915.2. Taxonomy (NCBI): domain Eukaryota; kingdom Metazoa; phylum Arthropoda; class Insecta; order Lepidoptera; family Noctuidae; genus Hecatera; species Hecatera dysodea. Next base: position 11,707,313 of record HG995292.1, read on the forward strand.
CCCTCTACCCTTCCGCCTCCTCTCGACTCCGACGACTCGGAGCCCCCGGTGGAGGTACCTCCCTCTTCAGAGCAGCAGAAGGCCAAGTTTGCGGAGGTCGTGGAGGCCGCGATCCGCGCTGTGGCCTTCAAGAGGAAGCAGTCCTCTAAGAAGGAAGCCATCAGCGCGGCCAAAGCCTCCATCCTGGCGGCAGCGGCGGCCAACGTTGGCGCGTCTCCCTCAAGGGAGACGACAGAGCTTCGGGCGGAGGTCACCCGCCTTGCGGCCGTTACGGAGCGACTCGTTCGGGAGAATGAGTCGCTCCGGAAGGACCTGGCGGGGATGGCCAGAGCGGCCTCCGAGGAGCCGCAGGGGGTGCTGAATCCGGCGCCGCTGGAGGGGAGCCTAGTGCTGAGCCAGGTGCGGAACCTGGTGCGGCAGGAGCTGGCTCCTTTCCGGAGGCAGTTCTCCACCCTGGAGGACATGGTCCGGCGGCCCCCAACGGCGGCGACTCAGAGGGCCCCGGGTCAGCAGAAGGCGGCCTCTTACGCAGCCGCGGTGGCTGCCGGCCCTGCAACGGCCGGCCAGGCGGCGAAAGCCAAAGGAGCAGCCGCGCCAGCGCCTGTGACGCCGGCGACTGCGACGCCGGCGAAGACCAAGGCGGCCCCGGCGAAGAGGGGGAGGAGGAAGGCTGGAGGAGCGGCTAAGGCTGCGGCGCCAGTGGTGCCGGAGCCGCCCCCACCCCCACCCTCGGACCCTCCTGCGGCCGAGGCCGAGTGGCAGGTTGCTGGCCAGAAACGGTGGGCCGCGAAAGCGGCCAAAATCAAGGCGAGGAGGCAGCGGCGGAAAGCCAACGCCATTGCAGCGAGGCTTCGCGCCCCGAAATCCGCGGCTGTAGTGCTCACACTGCAGCCGGAAGCGGAACAGAGGGGCGTGACGTATCTCGCCGTACTGAAGCGGGCGAAGGAGGCGGTGAGCCTCCAAGAGCTGGGCATCAGCGGGGGCATCGGGGTCAGGAGGACCTTAACCGGTGCCCGCAAGCTCGAGCTCGCCGGAGCAGAGAGTGGCCCGTTCGCGGACGCCCTGGCCGAAAGGCTGAGGGCGGTCCTACCCGCGGACGAGGTCCGGGTGTCCAGGCCGACTAAGCGTATCGACATGCGCATAGTAGGCCTGGATGACTCCGTGACGGAGGAGGAAGTTGTGGCCGCCGTCGCCAGGACTGGGGGGTGCTCTGCCGAGCTTGTCAAGGCGGGCACCCTCCGGCCTGACAACACGGGCATGCAAATCCTTGTGGTGAGCTGCCCCGTGACGGCGGCCAGAACTGTGTCGGAGGGCCGAAGGCTCTTGGTGGGATGGGTGTCTGCGCGGGTAAAACTGCTGGAACCCAGACCTCTGAGGTGCTACCGCTGCCATGTGGGTAACCACACGGGAGCTATGTGCCCCTCGGAGGTCGACCGCAGCGGACTCTGTTTCCGCTGTGGTCAGCCCGGTCATAAGGCCGGCTCGTGCGAGGCCACGCCGCACTGCAGTGCATGTGCGGCTGTTGGCAAGCCGGCCGAGCACTGGGCTGGGGAAAGGGCCTGCGCGCCATCCGCCCCGACCAGGGGCAAGAGGTCCGCCGCCACCGCCGCCTCTGCCGCCGCCGCGGCTTCTGTCGCCGCCACTGCCGCTTCTGCTGCGGGTGCTGCGACTCCCAACACTCGGGAGGGTGCTGAGATGGAGTGCCAGTAATGGTCCCATTTCGGCCCCCTCCAGAGACAAGTCGGCCGCTGTGCTATCGCGCAGTGGCTGATGCCTGGGGACGGTGAGCGTGGGTGGCTCGCCGTCCGATACCAGGTTGAGTCGACGACGCGTTGTGTTCCACGCGCGTCACAAGGAGCCGTCAGCACCGAGGACGGGGCCCCATAGGGTCGGTGCCTGCTAGGGTTGCGGAATTTGTTCGAAAGAGTTACCGCGGCCCTGGAACGCATAGGGCACAAGAAGGATCACGGGTGGGTTTTAGTCAGTAAAAGTCTGACACTCCCTACCGCTCCACCCAGGGCGGGAGGGGTCATTTGATGATTTCCCATCCAAAAAAAAAAAAAAAGAAAGGTACCTGCAATCTAATGAAGATTTGGCAAAGGGAAAACTCTTGAGTCATCAAATGAAATGTCCGAATTATTGTTTAATTTTTAATGCGTGCTAAAAGCGTGTTTTTTTAGATGTTTTACTATTATTTTTAATTTATAATACTTTTCAGTCTTCTTATTTTATACTTACCTAAATCATAGTGCTGCATTTCAAATAACCAATCCGCCACCTTGGGGCAGCCGCCATGTTGGATTTAGGTCACGTGATTATTTTTTTCGTATCCCATTCAACTATCCCTTTCATTTAATACCCATATCATGGGGGTGCATTTCAAATAGCTAATCCGCCATCTTGGATGTCCGCCATGTTGGATTTAAGTCACGCGACTATTTTTTTTCGTTTTCCTGACAGCAAACCCTTTCATTTGATACCCATATCATGGGGGTGAGGAGCAGTGGTGGCCGAGTGGTAACGGCCCCGACTTACGAATCGTAGGTCGCGGGTTCAAACCCAGCCAGGCGCATTACTTTGGGTAATTCATTTCTTCACCACTGCTCTCAAAACGGTGAAGGAAAACATCGTGAGGAAACCGGCATGTCCTAGAACCAAAACTTCGAAGACATGTGACATTCACCAACCCGCACTGGGCCCGCGTGGTGGATTACGGCCCATTCCCTCTCCTAGAGAGGAGGCCTGTGTCCCAGCAGTGGGAACGTTAAAAGGCTGATTATGATTATGAAATATCATGGGGGTGGATTACAAATCCACCCCCATGCCATCTTGGGGAGGCCGCCATATTGGATTTGTAATGACGTTTCTTAGCTAGTCATGTATTGTCATCAGAACCCAGAGCGTGTGCAAAATTTCATGGGTCAAATTATGATTCCAAAATTTTCTTACGTACATAGTTAGTTACAAGTGAAGCTAATATAAAAGCGTGTTAAAAAGGAAGACCTAAGGTATCCGAACTGTCACCGGTGGCACCGGCAAGGGCTATTTAATAAAAACCTTAAAAATATGGATTAAAACAACCTGCATAAAAATGTTGCTATTACTGCCCCGACTGGAATTGCAGCATGTAACGTAACGTAAACGGATTAGATTACTACAACTGCCCGTAGATCATAAACAAAGTCCTAAATACAAACCGCTTTTTTCAGACGAAGTGCTTCAAGTTTTAAGGACAGACATTTATACTGTCGAATTTTCTATTATATATAATTAAATAACCACTCACTCACTGATTGACATAATTGTTCTCCCACTTCCCGTGCTAGGAGGGGAAAACTTTATATGGGGTTGTATAGAAAGTGTCGGGGTGAGTATGGGAAAAATCTGAAACTACCCCTTTTCAACCCCCTTCTTTTAACCCCATTGCTTATCTCAGAAACCTGATGGTGAAGAGAAAAATGGTTTTCGGGGTTGTATAGCGGGTGTCTGGATGAGTATAAAACGAAAAAAAAATTACCCCTTTTCAACCCCTTTTTACAACCCATTTGCGTATCTCAGAAATCTGACATTTTAGAGAAAAATGGTTTTCGGGGTTGTATAGAGGGTATCTGGGTGAGTATATGGCCAATAAAAAATCAACCCTTTTCAACCCCCTTCTTTCAACCCCTTTGCGTATCTCAGAAATCTGACATAGTAGAGAAAAATAGTTTTCGGGGTTGTATAGAGGATGTTTGGATGAGTATATGACGAATAAAAAATTCAAACTTAATCCACCCTTTTCAACCCCCTTGTTTCAACCCCTTGGCATATCTCAGAAACCTGACATTGTAGAGAAAAATGGTTTTCGGGGTTGTATAGAGGATGTTTGGATGAGTATATGACGAATAAAAAATTCAACCCTAATCCACCCTTTTCAACCCCCTTCTTTCAACTCTTTGCGTATCTCAGAAACCTGACATCGTAGAGAAAAATGGTTTTCAGTGCTGTATAGAGGGTGTTTGAATGAATATATGGCGAATAAAAAATTCAACCTTTTTCAACCCCTTGGCATATTTCAGAAACCTGACATTGTAGAGAAAAATGGTTGTCGGGGTTGTTAGAGATTTTTTTGGCCATATATTCATCCCATCTGGATGAATATATGGCCAAAAAAATTCAACCCTATTTAACCCTTTTCAACCCCCTTCTTACAACCCCTTTGCGTATCTCAGAAAGCTGACATCGCAGAGAAAAATGGTTTTCGGGGTTGTATAGAGGGTATCTGGGTGAGTATATGGCCAATAAAAAAATCAACCTTATTCAACCCTTTTCAACCCCCTTCTTTCAACTCCTTTGTTGTTAGTCAAAAAATACTAAAGAGACACCGCGAGTTGCGAGCAACTCGCGGTGTCTTTTAGTAGGTTTAGGTTTTCGGGGTTGTTAGAGATTTTTTTGGCCATATATTCATCCAGATGCCCATCTGGATGAATATATGGCCAAAAAAATTCAACCCTATTTAACCCTTTTCAACCCCCTTCTTACAACCCCTTTGCGTATCTCAGAAAGCTGACATCGCAGAGAAAAATGGTTTTCGGGGTTGTATACAGGGTATCTGGGTGAATATATGGCCAATAAAAAAATCAACCCTATTCAACCCTTTTCAACCCCCTACTTTCAACCCCTTTGTTGTTAGTCAAAAAATACTAAAAAGACACCGCGAGTTGCTCGCAACTCGCGCCCCCAAGCGAAATACTAGTTATTTATTATAGACTAGCTTCTGCCAGCGACTTCGTCCGCGTGGAATAGTTACTTTACCCCCGATTTTGAAACTCTCAGCCCGATCGGTTTAAAATTGAAAAAAGATAGACATGCTGTTTCGGGATATTTTTTAGATAATTTTATGTAGAACATTTCCGTAATACATGATTTCTATGTAACTTTAACCATTAAGGCTACACACGCGACGGAAGCTTAAAAAATGGAGTAACTTCTTCCGTTTTCCCAACATTTTCCTTCACTGCTCTGCTCCTATTGATTGTAGCGTAATGAAAAGTATACTATAACCTGCCCAGGAGTATGAAGAATAATTGCACCAAGTTTCGTTAAAATCGGTCGAGTAGTTTTTGTTTCTATAAAGAACATACAGACAGACAGACAGACAGAAAGACAGACAGACAGACAAAAATTTTACTGATTGAATTTTTGGCACCAGTATCGATCACTAATCACCCCCTGATAGTTATTTTGAAAATATATTCCTTGTACAGAATTGACTTCTCTACAGATTTATTATAAGTATAGATGAAGTGAAGCGTCTATGATATCTAATGTAACTTTAGCCTACATAGATCTTTGTTTATGCGAAGTGTTCGATACTTCTGATGTAGATCTTTTGCAACTTTTTTTTTGTGATTACTTTCTAGAGATAAACAAGCAGCTCCATCAAGACTTGACTGGTTTTTTACCATTGAGTTAAGAAAAATATGGAGACGCTGCGTTATTCTATACATACCTACATTTGCTTATATGAGTGAAATATGATTCAGAATATGAAATATCGTTATGTCTCATTCTTTCTAGTTAGATAATCCTATTTGATAAAAGAGACAACTATATTTATGTTGTTGCTAATTATGGCAACATTTAGTCCTGATGTAGAGGCAGTTGTAGGTAAGTGCCGTTGCAGCCATATTAAGCGACAAACTCATGGTAGCTACGCTGTCAAATGGTTGTTTACTTTTATTATTATTTAGATTTGCGAGAAAACTACGAGGAATTTTACTTTTAAAACTGAATGTAAATGTTGGAAATCATAAATCCAACATGCCTGTGTGTTGTGTTGTGAAGTGTGGTGCAAGAAACAATCATCTTTGCACAGGTTCTCATGCATTAATAGAAAGAAAGAAAGAAAAAGCGTTTATTCATGCTCGTTTTTGACGCAACGAACAATAAATAATAATTAATACAATAATTTATAATTATTGTATTAATTATATATAAATTAAATATAATATAATTAATTATACACACAATAATACACATTCGGTGATACTATTGTAACGCAATCATGAATTTATGGCTAAAGTATTGATATTTGGGTTAATTTCCATATAACAGGCCTTTTTATTATATTTGTCTATTCATTCGTTTGTTTACATAATGGAATAGTGATGTACCGTTGCCGACTTGCGGTAATACGAAACTAGTTCCTCCGCTGCCGCGCTGCCTGGAATGATATCGGTATATTCTGTGATGTTAACATAAATAATTCTGCGTCTTATTCGGTCCGAGTGACCTAGCTAGGTCCGGCCTGTGATTCACACTTCACACCAAAATCAAAATATTTTACGTAAACCTGAAGAAAACATTGAAAAAGCTAATTATTTGTAAAAGAGTAATCATAGAGTTTCTTGCCGGCACTTCTCCATAGGAAACAGCTAATTGGAACCGTGCACCTAGCTTATAATGTTTTATGTTTGTTTTAGTTACATATTAGCATCTCTAACCAAAATGATTTAAAAATACTTTAATTTTTATAGGTTTCCTAAAAATGAAGGCTTACAGAAAAAATGGTTAGAGGCTAAGGGTCGTGGGGTGATATTAAATAGCCTATAGCCATCCTGGCTGTGGCTACCAAAAGCAAAAATAATTTTAATGCTTTTTTTTTTGCACGGTACCCTAATTATTTCTCTAAAATAAAAGTAGCCTTAGTTAGTCCTTGTAACATATCTGCCTGTAAAAATCCCGTCAATATTTGTACAGCTATTTCAGAGATTAGCCGGTACAAACACTTCAATTTCATTTATTTTTATAGATAGCAGAAGGTAAGATAACCTACTCATCTTTTTCTGTTACTATTACAACGGATTTTAATTAAAGTACATAATATGAGGTATGATCCAAACGTGATAAATTAGTGGAACTCGTAACTAGTATCGATACTCTTTGTAGTAACACCTTGATTGACTCAACCCTAGCAATGGCAGCCATTTTAGGTTCTGTAGGTGTGCACCCTTTTTTCGTAGGTATTTCCAGTCCATACTTTTATAGGTCAATGGTGGGCGGTGGGGGCAATGGTCTCGAAACTCATAGAGCGAGATCGGTAGTGTTGCCAGCTGAAATCGGTATATTTGTACCCAAAATCGGTAAAAAAAAATTACAATGTTCAATCAAATTCGTTTATTCATTAAAACCACTTACATAGTAATACAATATAGGTATGTACCTAGTATAATTATGTTTTATACCAATATTCTTTGGCCATAGCCCCGGTCATCTTCGAATTAATTTCAAAATCATAACAATTAGCTGTACTAAAAAGTCGTTTTGCATGTAATGAACCAGTGATAGATTCAGTAGACAGCCTATTTCGCTGTTTTGTTTTCAAAAGATTAATATGTGAAAATATGCGTTCAACGTTAGCAGATGAATGGGGAAGTGATAAAATAAGATGAAAACTCAAATGTTTCTTTTGTTGTCTAAACAAAGGAAATATTTGAGTTTCAGCGCCACGCTTTAGTGAACTAACTTCATCCCAAAATAGTTCTACATCAGGAAATGTTTTGATTTGTTCACAATTTCTTAAAATGCTCCACTCTGTATCTTTTTCACGGGACCTCTCTCCCTCTGCTTGGTCGCTGCCCTTACAGTTACGTCTGATAACATAACGCATAGTAGAGAGCAGTGCGTAAGATTCCGAAATGAAACGCACGCTAACCGAAACCCCGAACACTGCTCAAGTTGCCGAACAGAGTGGATGTTTATCTTTATCTTTTCTCTCACTTGGACCTTTTCGCAATAAGTAATCGGCAGAGCTCCAAGATCACTTAGACATACAAACCCCACTAAGATGGCAACGTGGAGACATCATTGGTGGAGAATAACATTTTTATGTTTGGGAAATCATTAAATGACTTCTTCCGCTCTGGACGTAGTGGAAGGGAGTGTCAGAATCTCACTAACTAAAACCCATTAGTGTTCCTCCTAATTGCCTTTCTGTTCCAGGGCCGCGGTGACTCTTTCGAACAAATTCCACAACTTCCAACCACTTAAGTCTTCTATACTCTTTGTGGCGCGCGTAAACCACAATGCGCCTTCGAACCGGGCTTGGTTGTTGGTTGCTGGGCCAACAGGCCCGCGCCTACGGTGGCTGGGAATCGCCTGCGACTCCCGAAGTCCGGGACGCCTTCTTCTGTTGCGACAGCGTGCCCGCTTCCCAAGCCCCCTCTGGACCATAATTTGAAACAGGGACGGAATCCAAAGGTCGTCGCCGCCACCGTCGCTTTGTCGAGGACACGGCGTTGCTCCACCCAAGCAAGGCAGACCAATGTATGCTCCACCGTGTCTTCTGGGCGTGTCTCCTGCTGAATATGAAACAGTTAGGTCCTAAAAAACCATGTACGATTGCGACAGTCACTCTCTTCATACGGCCATGAAATCCTGCCGGAACTCTGACCGCCGCGTAGCAATTTGCCGCCGCAGCCCAAATAGCGAAGACGCTTATTTATGTACGCATGTGCGGCACTATAGAAAATCTGATATTCATTGGTCCATTTGGGTCGTTCACAGATTGTATCGTCCGAAGCATATGCATGCAGCAGCATGAGTTACTTAAAAGACTGGGTTTCAAGCTCTTGCGGCTCTTTGAGTCTGGTAATTTTTGATATTTTGTTCAATCGATCACAGACAGACATGTCTGTGCAATCGATCGATGTTTTTTTTTTGCTTTTTAGTTGTACAACTATTTAGTTGAGAACATGCAGATCTCTATTGTGAAACTAAACTTTAGACACACGACTAAATAGTTGTTCAATCCAAAATTGTATGAATGGCTTGGCCTTTAGCGTACCGTTTTCGGTACGCTAGGATAATAGAAAAGTTGTCTTGTATGTACATACAAAAATATGTTGCTTGTGTTCTCGTTCGCACAGAAACTAGGCAATGTGGTCAAAAGACTATAGCTTTCTATTCAATTTAAAAAAAAGCGTTCGGGCAGCTTAATTTAGCTGTCAGTGTAGCGGGAATTGAAACATTGGACAGGCATTTCCAGAAATACTATTAATCGATGAAAAATTTATTACAGTAAAATCAATTTACACGACACAAAATGTTTGAGTGGGCTTATAGTGGCGCCAATAAAGCTGTCCCCAGAAATGTGGGTCCGGAATGTGCCTATTTTTTATCAACTAAAAGGCAAATAATAGAAACCATAATCGTAGTTTCGTTTTTTGGATATATTTCAGTAAGTATGCAACTAATAGTGGACTTAAATTATATCTAAATTTTCGCATGATGTTAATGATCTCACGTTAAAAAATCTTATTATTTTATGCTAGCTTGTAACTAGCGTAATTAAATTAGGAACTCGTGAACTTAATTAATACGTGTTGACTTCAGTAGGTATGCAATGTCTTTGAAAATTGTTACAGATTAAGACATTTCCAAAATTAAGTATACCTGAAGATACCATTTATGTGAAAAGTGATAGAGGTGGTAAAAGATTATTAGTTATACTTTTGGCTTTGCTATGGGGCATGGAAATTGGTTTTAAATTTGCTTCACGCACCGTAATATATTTATTAAACCCCTGCCATGTAACAACATTGATACAAGTGAGTATTTTGAAACAATGTTTCTCAAGTCAAATAAAAATTACTTTCTAAAATCCAACTAAGGTATATTATGTTAGAGGAATGTCGATGTCTTCCTATCAACACATCACTATTTTATTATTTTTATTATTTTTTTTTTTTATTTTTTTTTTTTTTTATTTTCAAGTGTATAAAAACTGAAAAAGCCCACCTTTGCTTTAAAAATCAAATTTGCATCATGTTGTAATTTTCTATGTACATTTTGAATATCTTCTACTATTATTAAGTAAATATGTATAGGTACTATTGCAAACAGTTAAAGAATAAAATAAAAATGTACCTTCTACCTTAAACTGAAGACATCTTAGCTTTATTGTACAATAACATATTACTGTTTTAGATCTATCTACTGGCAGCTCCACCTAGCAAAACAGTAACAGCTTTATTTCGTATTCATTTAAACTTATTAAATGGGCCTTTGTTAGCATTTCTGTTTCCCGAAACTGCATCAAGGAAGGTAATATGCCTACTATTTTTCATTACACTTTTGTATATGGGTCGAACAATAATAGTTTGTGTGCACACAATTCGCATCAGAGTCATTGCTACATTATATAACAAATTATTGTAAGACCCATATCTGAGTCTGGGCACCGAAAGTGTTAAGTGGCAAACATGGCAGACGGACAGACCACTGACTTTGAGATGGGTATTGCAGAATAATTGATTTTTCAACTTGGGAGTAAACTGTAACATTCCATATATGTATGTATATGCCTTTAAATACACTAGCACTATATATACCCTTCAAATCAGAACACAGCAATAGGGATGTTGCCTGAGTAAAAACTATATGATAATGTTTAGTCCATCAGTTTATCAAATCTATAAAAACTAACGAAGATAAAAAGCATCAAAGATCAGGAGTGGGAGCGTGTGACGTCACGGCCCGGTAAAAATTGTAGCGAGTAGTGACGTCACATGAGTTTTTTACGCACTGTATCGTCTTCACTTTTTGTTGTGAAAAAGAAAAAATATGTGTCCAATATTTTTTGGAAATCTATCAGACAGACTAATCAGATTTTTTAAATCAACTACCCTATTGCATTATAACTAGTTCCATTTTTTTTTATGTTTAATTAATTTTGTATTTAATAATAGATATTTGCTGAGGCAGCACTTTACTGGATTCAACATGGAATGATGTTTGTCATACCTTATTACCTTCTGAGGATTGGTGGTGAGTTAAATTTCATAAATGTTCTGGGTTCCCTGTTTCATAATATTTATACACTTCTTCTTCTAGGTGCCTACAACATAGAACCTTTTTGGGATTTTAATTGGGCAATATTCAGCTATTGCCTGAACATGATATATCACTTTATTGTATTACAACTTATTGCAATCGTAAGTAAAAACCTTATTAACAATAATTTGTAATTGGCTTTATTATTCATGTACAAATGCAAGATAATAACTAGTAAAATACAGAAACCTTGAATTAAACCTTGCGGAGTTCATTGTACTTATTGACTGTGTGAGCTTTACACTAGTCTGAAATATCATGATTAGATGTTCAATAAAATCTGTAATGCTAATACAAAATCATCTGCCCTAAAGGAGTACTAGTCTAGTTTAGTTTACTCACTCTGGTAGGTAGGAACCTGCAAGGAGTGCACAGTGGTTCAGTTACATAAAAGGGTGTGACATAGGGTACTAAAAAGTGTAAGGTTTTCAAATATGTGAGTAAATTTATGCCATTAGATGTTTATATTGAAGTGAACCAAATTCTAGAATGAGTTTTGAGACTGGACTTATAGTATAGAGAATTGAATTAAACTCTGTTCAAGTATGGATGAATATTTTATGTACATATTCTTATGGCAGTATGATAACATACATTTTTACTAAGCCTTAGTCCTATTTTTGTGTGTTTCTTGACATATTATGAAAAGAAAGGAAAAAAATTAAAATCAATATAGATTTTAGTCACACAAACAATTAAACACTGATTAGGCTGACTGTCTACTGCAGCAGAGAAGCAAGCAGATGAGCTGTGCCTATATAACAATGAAATTGCAAAAAATCTCCACTCCGTTTTTGTGGACAGGGATTTGTGAACTAATTTAAAAATTCATACAAAACTGGGAAACTGTGCCATTGACCTCCTTGGAGGTTAGAATACTTAAAAGTTTGAATTTTAACAAAACTTAAATCTTTTGAGGAAATATAAGGTAACAGGTCAGTGCGCATTCCTAGGTCAGAAAGGCTAGGCTAGGCTTTAATACTATTTAAATATGGGACCCTGCCGTGGGAGCGATAAGGTCGTGGTGTCGTTGCCGAGAAATTTAAATTGTGGCTAGAAGGAGATTTTATCGAATTACACTGCACTGCCGTGTGCAGTGCGCAGAGCAAAATAGTCGATTTCAAAATCTTCCTTTACTATGGAAAGTTTAGAGATTTTTCCTTTTAAAATTAGTGCTATAAACTGGGGGCATAATTTATATTGCTTGTTTTTACAAAATAAATGCATATCGGATTTACCTAACTAGACCAAATGTAGTGTTTCAGTAAGCGATATTTTAATTATACAGTGATTAAACGTCCTGTTGTAATTACCTACGTTGTTTACCTTTCAGCCAGCCCAAGTAAACTTGAATCACATGCTGTGCCCGGCTATATTGGATCCGTTTGATGGGCCCTGGTACAGAGTAGCAGCAGTCGTGCACCAAGCGCTGCTGTGTCCTTTGCTATGCAAAGCTTTTTGTCTAATCGCAGATTTCTGCCTTACAAAATTTCCGCCTACTAAAGTAAAGCCGCATATGAAGGATTCTCTTATAGACAGTCGTTCTGTTAAAAAACCAATTGACTACCACCATGAGGACTAGTAGCTGTTGCAGCTGGAACAAACAAATTATGGCTGTAATCCCTCTCAGGGTAGGAAACACTATATTAATAATTGCCTTTTGAGTTGGAGAACAATATTTCATCGCGTCCATTTGGTTTTGGTGGTTAATATATTAATAAGGTAAGAATTATAATAGATTATCTATTAACTTTTGCAAAGATTTTAGTGATGACATTATTGTTGATACTAGGTCTATTCTAACTGTAATGATTGGTAGGTACCAATAATCTCAAATTAACATGTAAACACGCCTTCGTTGCCTTTAAGCATTGTATCTTGGGTTAAATTGTAATGTTGTCTCTTACTTATTGTATGTGTGTACATAAATAATAAAACAACCCTAAATGGCAGTAAGCACATACGACATATATGGGTCAATTCACGATAGAGCTATGTCTGTAAGTAATTTAAAATAGTTATTGATTTTTTAACACTGTATTTACTTACAACAAAATTATTATTGTACCTATATTTATGTGTGCTAGACACACAGAACGAAAATGCTCAGTAGGTATGCGAAAAACGCCCACAACGTGTTGAAGTCTAAATAGCTCACAACGGGAAATTCGTGATAGGCATTTGTATCCAATGTATCTAATATAAACAGCCATTTTACTGACCAAAAAAAAAACAACCAACTTCTAAACAAAAAAAACTGTAAAATAACTTTAATTTAGGAATAGGGATGTTTCCTGAGGAATAAAAATATGATCCTATTTAGACCGTCAGAAAAAAATACGTGTCCAATATTTTTCGATCTATTATCGAAAAATATTGGACACGTATTTTTTGCTTTATCAAATCTATAAAAATTGACGAAGATAAAAAGCTTCAAAGATCATGAGTGGGGGCTTGTGACATCACGGCGTGGTAAAAATCGTCGCACGAAGTGACGTCACACGAATTTTCAACGCACTATATCGTCGTCGTTTTTCGTTTAAGTACGTGAAAAAATAAAGAATACGTGTCCAATATTTTTGGGAAGTCTATCTCGCGGACTAATTCGATTTTTTTAGGCAACTACCCTATTCGGTGCTTTTGGTTCTTTCTTCATTTTTTGAACATGGACCTCCGAAATTAAAGTTATTTTATACTTTTTTTGATTAGAGGTCGGTGGATTTTATTGGAAAAATGTTTTTTTTTTATGTTTACCTTTTTCACTTTTTTATGTGTCTACCTAAACGTACCCGTCACAGCGTACACGGTATAAATTGGTGTACACAATAAACAAACGTTCGATTTCAGCAATCCCAGGGGATTTGCTATCATTTATTGAAGAGTTCCGTTTCCTATCTCTGTTCTTCACCAAACTAGAAAGGGACCACATTGAAATACTAAGATGCTCTTACAAATCATCGTATACAATTTTCGTTTTTCATTTAACATCGACAACAGTGAATGAGAACATCATCAATGTTGTCGAAGCCACGCATTATTATAACTCAAATACTAGACGTCAGATCTCAATTAAATTTGAGACCACGGTCATGACAAGCACTAGCTTTCGAATACAAAAAGTTTCATCAAAATCGGGACACCCGGTACAACGGAATGAGGTAAAACACACAAAAATAAATACAGCCGACTTTAGAAACTCCTCCTTTTTTTGCAAGTCGGTTAAAAATATAATAATCTGTTATGCATAGCATAGTTAACATATTTTTGATATGGATTTCCGCAAAATAACGCCGGATACAATAACCTTATGATTTGATTGATATTATTCATTACAAAACGCGTTTAGGTAAAATCTAAATACAACTCAAATTTCGCTTTGTCAATTTGTGGAACACGCGTTGTGGCTATTTTTTTAACATGCCTGTTTATTTTGGTATTGGGTATCAGTTAAGCATATGAATTATGACGATAGCGCTCTGTCGTCATAATTCATATGCTTAACCTAAGTATATGCTTTCTTTAACTGGGTAAAACAATATTTAATTCCTCAATTAAGGCAAAGTATTTAATTGGTAAAATTTACCGCGGTCGTAGGTACATCCTACGACCTAGTCCTACTAAATATCTTAATTCCGTATTTCGAAAAAAAAAAGATCGAATTCACTTTTGTCGTTAACTATCGAGTTGATTTATTAACAGTTGCACACTTCCCTTGAAGCCCCTGTTGGCGTGTCGAGCACATTTTTAACCAACAAAGTAACCTTTATTAAGTACCTACATAAAAATATGTATCTATGTATAAGATATTTTAATAACTATGTATCTCAATCTTATTTGATTTATATAACAAAGTGCAAAAATGTTTATTAATTACCCACCAGTATTATGGTTGCATATTTTACGCAAGTAAGTACCTAAGTCGTAGTTACGTGAAAATAATTAACGGTATCCTTATAAAACACACAATAAATGCCACAATAATACCTTTTATTACTCCTAGTCATTAATTAAACTAGATGCACTTAGTTAATAGTAAAGTGCCCACAATAGCTTGAGCAGCAAACCTATTTCACTATAGGATCACTGCTTCACATTCGATGTAGAATGGGTAGAAAATAGACACCCACGCAGCACTTAACGTTCAACGTGGTATTTCCTGCACTTATCTGACAACTTACCTACTATATAGTTTTACTTAGTATTTGTACGCGAATTAATGTATAAATAAGCTTATTAAGGTTTTTACCAATTCCGCAATGCTACGATTGTGTAGGTTGCACTTTTAATCATTTAACGTCACGATCCTCACGACTATTACTACTAATTGATTGAGCCGTTAAGGTTGTGAGTAGGTGATGAGTTTGTATAGGTGCCGGCGTAGATTTATGGAAAATTGTAGCAGACGTTTGTAATATTTAATTAGGTTTTTAATTTAAAATATTCAGACTTATAAAAAAAATAAGCATATTATTATTAACGGATTCTAAATTCAAACTATATAGAATATTAAAAATTAAGAATCTGGTAATTAGTGTTTAAGCATATGGTTCAACAGATTTTTTTTTATATAAATAGGCCTGATTAAGCAAATGCGTGATAATGAAAAGATGTTACCATTGGACTAGAAGATTATTTAGGTACCTAAATAAGTAGGTAGCTCACATAATGAGAACATTCATGAATGCTTTTGGCATTCTCAAATGGAATGTCAAAAGCAGTTTGAAATAGTAGAAGGTATCTATAGGGTGAAAAGAACAAACTGGTTCAGAAAAGTAGAACTAAATACCCTAGATATTGAAAAGCGGCCAAGTGCACGTCGGACAGTAGAGGGCGTCATCGTCTTGATGAATATTAGGTATGCATGCAACTTAATCACAACAATCGGGATATATTTTTTATTTGACATCAATTGCAACGAAGCCTGGGGCGACAACTGGGAAAGTATGTGTCATAATTATGTTCCCAATGGCAAAAGTTAGGATATTTGTCACTGGTGGCGGTGTTAAGGGCCATCCATTAATCACGTGATGTTTTTTTTTTTCAATTTCCCCCCAGGTGATACATGGTGAGGTTTAAGAACATTATTTAATGTACAGTATCCTCGGACCACGTACCAATAACTGGATAAGCATCTTGCAAGTCAGCTGTTGGCACAGTGCTTTGTTGAAGATCAAGGTCGGTTTCATCAAACCACTCGGCGTCATTTCCGCGCACTATATCACCTAGTTTAGATATTGTTTTAATGCAAAACGTATATGAGGTTAAAAAAATTGTATTCAGTGCCAAAACAACTGACACTGACAAGCTGAGTCGGGCGGTTGTCGCAGCTCGCGGAAACTTCACTTCGTTCGTTGCCTGGCAACGGCGAATCAAGGTCACACTACAAGCCGCATTTGATTTTGTACGCGTTTGACCAAAACATAAATACACGTAACGCCGCTTTTCGGTTATATTACTATACCCCCCTCCCCCTTGTGATATTTCGTGATTTTTTTGCCCCCTTTCCCCCTTTTGGAGCTTCACGTGATTAATGGACAGCCCCTTAGTGGTGACTAAAGTCGGTGAAACAACTGGGAATAGCCATTTTCAAGTCCTCACAATTTGACGTTTGATTCATGCGGCGGAATAAATCCATGGCTTCCTGCCATAGATACCTACGGCATAAAAAGCTCGTAGGTTAGTATCATGTCCAAAAGTTAGATAATAGGTACCTACATTTATGTAGATATATTCCACTCTCACGATTATTCTTTGGCGTGCCTACATATATCACATGAACTGGCTGAATGGCTGGTGCTTAGGTGTTTCTTTTTTTTTGATGATTACCCATCCAGAGAAAAAAATAGGTGTTAAAGAACACTTCCTTGAACTCAAAACTGATTTTGGCTTGGAGATACAGTAGCACTGCTCGATACCCAATATGCGTTGAGCTCATACAAATTCACACAAAGATTTTGATCGAACTATTGTAGCTTTAGGGCCGTTTTGTATCGTGATGGCTGCATTTGGCATATTGGAAGAGAAGGTAAAATAGTTGCCGGGTAACGTCAAGTCTTATCCACTGAAAGTGCGTTTATATTATAGTAATAAGTAGGTAGATAGTTGATTAGTTGTAGAAAATTATCTCTTAAATAATGAATTTGTATAAAGACCCAAGTTTCATAATTATATTTCTTTGTGTGCGAATTTAAGTTTTATATGTAGGTACCTAAGAGCGTTTATTCCTCACGGTATTCCATACTAACCCGCAATTCCTTATTCTTGGAAATGAATTACTTAACCGATTTATAATTAAACTTGATACGCCAGAACAGATACCTAGGTCCAAAAGTTGATTAAGCACTTTTCCAAAGAGTTGATAAATAGTGAGAGAAATTTTAAATTTTCTGTAGATATAAAGTGAAAGATCACTCTCTCTTTAAGCCGAGTTACGTTCTCGGGGAAGCACCAGAGAATCCGTGTTACTTAGTTATTTTTTTCGTTTTGTGCATTCGGAATTAATGTCTATACTTCAGCCCGTTTAAATAGTGTTCCGTCTGCTCCCTTTCACTACTTCTGCCAATTACTTTATCTCTTAGGTACATTTTTATGGCCTAAAATATTATCACCCCTTAACTATATATCAAAGGTCGGTGGCCTTCTTTCTTTAAGAATTACACGGACAATGTTAAAAGTACGCTAGTTACAAGCAATTTAAATATAATTAAGTAAATTACAAATACTTGCCCAATTGTGTGTAAATATTTACGAAATAGTAGACTAACATGTGAGCAGGTATAAAGAGAATATTAGTTTTATTTTCTGTAAGTACAATGACCTCGGAGAATGAGGAAGTTAATTAATTACAAGTTGATAAGTAGACCTAGTTTATAGAGTAGGTAGGTACTTGTAGGTATATTTTTGAGTGCCTACCACCTTTGAATATTGTATACTACGGCTTGAAGCTGTGAAGTGAGATGCAATAATCCTATTAGACTTAAAGTCAACACTTTCCTAATAATTAGAGAAAACCCTGTAATTCTGCAAAAATCGTCGCCCATCTAAATAAAGCAACAAACAGTCGGTCGAAAGACCAGTAAATGCCGAATAAACTCAGGTACTAGCGTATATTGTTTAATTGATCAATCAAAACTTCATGGAAACATCGTTCGTATTAAATTATCGGTAACTGCTTGGGTAGATAGTCATCGATTGTTGTTTGGCCTTCAACGTTGACTTGACGTGGACACTACCTACCTACTACGAGTACTGCACGTTAACAAGAAATAAATCTAGCATAATTAAATACTAAGAATAATCGGCTACTTTGACGGCAGTTATATCACAGTGTTTTTGCTAATACCGTGAGTTTTGTACCTACCTACACTTTGAGTTTTCTATCATCCGGTGACGTTACATATTTAAGATCTTACCTAAGTAGGTAAGATCTTATCGCTATTACATACCACATGTCGATGATCTGGGCAATTGCTTCAGCGAACTGCCGAACTTGATTTTCGGATCTGTTACGTTGTTATCTGTTACCAATAATCATATACAATAGTCATATTAATTTATAGATATCTTATTCTAGTCTAAGTTAAGTAAAAATATTAACAGTAAACTGTATACACAATTTAAGGGAATACCCATTCCACTCTGCCCCATCGAATTGACCATCAGGCAGGAGGGACAATGTGGTGGGGCAGTCTCATCTGCTGTCAAGATTTTTCCGCATGGTTTGTTTTTTTAATCGCAGCCTAGAAGCGTCACCAAGTGATTCTTTCGTTAACCTTACTTAAATTACAAGGAATGTGCAGAACCTGCAGGAACTTATTATGCTGTTTTCTTGACAATCATGCTAAGTTGCGGACTACACAGAATTGTCAGTTTCAATCACATGTTCTACTTTACTGTCCTATTTTAAAATTGTTGTAGTTTAATTAGTATCATTATCTAGGTATCAATCTCCCTGTCAATGTCTACAGGATCTTTATTCTGAAAATGTCGTCTGTAGATGTCATGAATGGGTTTAATATACCTACTTAAAATGTTTAAATATAATACTCTCAGTTCAAACTTGTATAATTTAATTTCGATTTTACACCCTCCGGTTTGTATTTAAATGTTTTTAAATTACTCCAAGAAGGGTAGGGAAGAGGTAGTTGGTTTGGTTTTATTCATCAGATTTTTTGCTTTGTTTGAACTACCTTGCTTTGACGGGCTGTGATATGTCTTACTGATTTTTTTAAGTTCAAAACACAAATGTATATTCCTACCCTAATACTGACTTTATAGTTACGTAAGAATTGTCATTATAATAATAACTACAAAACCAAAGGTAACCAGCGGCCGTTCCATGAGGTGTTAAAACGCGAGTCTTCCGAGAGAGAAAGGGATAGAGTTATACACCCTATATAGCTCCATCCCTTTTTCTCGCTCGAAGACTCACGTTTTAAGATGTCATGGTACGCCCGCTGAAGGTTGGAAAAGTGACAGTTGCTGGAGAGACAGTTACCTACACGTTATCAATACTAAAATATAATGTTGTCTTTTTCATTTAACACGACGTTTCGTTCGTTTTAATAATTTTATCTCTATAGGTTTCTGGCCTTAATGTTAAATTTTACGCGTTTGTACCTGTTCGACTCTCGGAAGAGCTATTACAGTAATTTTAAGTACTTTCCTCCTCCGACCAGTAACTCTAATTTCCACCCTAGGTGTATAATAGGCATTTGTGTAACATGTTTTGATTCCATATTGTTACGACTAGCTTATAAATCCAAATCTATTATTTTATTAGTTTGTACGCAAATTTATGCTGGAGCTCGGAGACTGATGCAGCTGTTAAAAAGATATTGTTACCCTTGCCTATCTCATCAATGCTCAATCAGATGATTCCACCACATTTAGCCGTGAACCAGTGTTGAAGTCAGTGTAGCCCCAGCATGTAAGGTATATAGTAAAACAAATAAATATACAAAACAGTCCCGATTGTTTTGCTATCTTGTCCAAAACCGCTTTATTACTTAACTAACACTAAACAGCAATAGAAAGTTGTGCAATATTGTGTGCATATAGCATAATAATATGACAATTAATTTAAAGAATGTACTGCTAAAATTAAACAAAATATAAATAATTAACAAAGATGTCTTTTATTACTATAAATAACAGAAATATACAAATACATTGTTAATGTTATATTAAACGTAAGTAGGTACATATATTGTTTCACAATATTCGTCAAACTTTAGTGCATTTATTGAAAATGTAGATAAGTTCTATCCTAAATGGTAGGTATGTATGGCTACATACTGACCGTCACAAATTTTATGGAATGACTTTTAAAATACCTACTTCACAAAATTGTATCATTAATCAAGGCTCATATTATCGACAAAGCAACACATTCCTATCCGACATTCAAAACGAGGAACAGTTGAGCCACATTACATGAAGCTGGCTTCAGTGACAAACGTCTCAACTAAACTGGTTTTTTTTAGTTTTATGCTGCTTGATTTGGCATGCAAAAACTATGTTTCAAGCGCGAGTATAAGGCGTCGTTCTAATACAAAGGCGTGATGCGAGAAGACCGACGCCAAAACGCGTGAGATGGAAGCGTCGAGTACATAATAATATTACCCTGAATATAATTTAGGTACCTATATTTATATGTGTGATACGGTGTGTCGTCCGCTCTCTGGAACATAAATTAGCAAACAAAACTGTTGACCGCCTGCTTGATTGTTTACTGAATAAAGCCAATCGGATCACTGACACACACGGAGTGTATAGTTTTTAGTTCCAGAAACCGGGTTTACATCAGCTCTGACTAGATGACCTGCATGACACGCAGTGCATCAACTTTCTGAAACAGAAATAGGTGTAGGTATACAGGTGTTGCAGAAGAGCGGTGTCGTATTTTAGCTGACGTTCTATATCTAATATACCTACAGTAAAAAAACAATTGTAACAATTTAATATATCTGGGTAATTTGATCAATAGATACGATTGTAGAAACGACTAAAAAGTTCCAAACAAGTCACTTTCGAAGCAGTCTGATGTAGTTGAACTTAGAATTAAACTTAGGTATCTATGACCACGTACTTCTGAAACATTCTGTCCAAATTATGGAAGGTGCAGGTTTAATTTCCTCCAAATTAGCAGTCCTTATTTCATCGGGCGCGGGAATTCTCAATGTAGTTATCTGAGTATTTTCCAAACTCTGAGATGCATTGAGAATTTGCAAACAAAAAAGAGATGCTAGCACTAAGGAGTGAGATCATAATAGTGTTGGCTAGGAACTAGAAAGGAAAAGTGCTGTAAGTATCTTCCTATTTAATGTCCCGTATATTTTAAAAGAAATAGCTATTAGGTACGTGAACGAAAAACCCAAATTTTGCATGCAAAATTATTTCAATTGTGAAATTAATCGCTGTAATAAAACTGTCTGCTGTTATCAAAGTAAAAATCGCCACGCTCCACTCGAAAACGGGCATCATAGACGTACTGGAAAAAGCTTCCAAGCTAAAATTGCATTGGGTGGATCACGTCAGCCGCGTCTACAAAGTGGGTGTCTGAGGATCGACGGCGCCACCGAAGAAGGCATAGGAAGAGGTGGCGAAACGGCCTTTTTTAAGGGTGGAAAATTATCAAATTTCTTCTCTCGCTCTGGGTAGAGCGAAAGGGAGTGTCAGATTCTTACTGACTAAAACCAATCCGTGTTCCTCCAAAATGCCGTTTGCGTTACAGGACCGTTTGCGTTTCGAAAAAATTACCTAACCCTAGCGGGCACTGGCCATTGCGGGTCCCGTCTAATATGCTGACATCTGTTTGAGGCGCGCGTGGAACACAACGCGCCGTCGACGCAGGTCTGGTTGTTATTAGACAGTGACCCACCTAACGCTCGCCGTCCCGGCCTACTGCAAGGGTTGGTTCGTGTTGGGTTTAATCGCTATAATAAGGTCACAGTAGCTATGTATTTATATTATCTGGCCGGAAATATATTTTTTGGGGACAAAATACTCGGAGCAGGCAAGATCTTCAATATCCGTCTAACCTAAATTGCATACCACGTAAGTAAACTTATCATAATTCCTACTGACACATTAGTAAGCTACGCGTGATTCTAAAATCGTGTTCCAGCTGTCAACTAATCCAGCCACAGGTATTATGAATTATAAGATATTATCAAGAGCTTAGCCTCAGTTCATAGTCAACCTTACTGGTAAAATGGCAAGTAGGTAGTATACTACCTACTTAGCCATTTTACCAGTAAGGTATATATATACCGATATATTGTAAATTAATAAAATAATCGGAAGTTACATTTCTTCAGCTACACTTAAGCTTTAACAAACTTTTTATAAAACATAATTATGTCACCGGAAAATGGCAAATTTGAAACTACGTAAGATTATAAAATATCTTGAGAGAATTTCCCTGTGCGTTTACAATTTCTCGGAATGACATCATTTGATGCGTAGAAAAGTATTCCAAATGATAAGTTGACAATTTATCGGGAGCATAGATAGATATAATACATAAGTAGATATGCCCCGTAGTCGAAAATGTATCGGAAATCTGTGTCTCCTGTTTTGCCCTACCACGCGGCAAGATTATGCCAAGTGCGTTATGCCCATGGACCTTTTTTTTTAGGTCCATAGGCATAACGCACTTGGCATAATCTTTTTAAACGAATATTTATAAGGCATAAAAATTATTTAGTATGAGTATTGCTTGGCCGAATGTTTATATGCCCGAATTTACAATGGCATTCTATTAAGATGGCAGAATTTTATTTAGCACTAGCTGTCCGCACAACTTCGTTTGTGTCACATTTTTCATGACTGCTCCGTTCCTATTGGTCTTAGCGTGATGATATATAGCCTATAGCCTTCCTCGATAAATGGGCGATCTAACACTGAAAGATTTTTTCAAATCGGACCAGTAGTTCCTGAGATTAGCGCGTTCAAACAAACAAACAAACTCTTCAGCTTTATAGTATTAGTATATTTTAAATTGAAAACAATATATATTATCTAGTTTTAATTTCCGCGAATATTAGTGGGTTGCAGGTATGCACCTCCCTCCCGCCCGCTATATTATGCACATGCAAGATTATAAGGCAAAATAATGCAAGGACTTTATGCACATGCAGGAAGGAAAAGCAAAACCCAACACCATTACCGACACGTGTTTCGCCTCTCCACGAGGCATCCTCAGGGGACGTGTTGACTCGCTGACCGTAGAGTTGCGACTGAGAAAATAGTATTTTTTTTTTTTTTTGAATGGACTACTCGCAGTTCAGCACATTGAGGCTGGTTACTGCTCAACCGGGCAATCCCGTGGTTGCCTTAGATTCTAAGGCCCCCAGCCGGGGCTTAAAACTACTTAAAAACTAAATGGCCGCTCGCTAAGGGCATCCCCTGTGGGACACGGGCCTCGGCTTAGCGGGGTCATTGAGGGGGGGCAGCAAGGGACAGGCTGGGTCTGATTGATATTATTTAGGGGATTTAACGCTAATGGCTCAGCAGCGCGGGCTGGCTCGTTAGGCAAAAGTCGGGGAGGAGAAAATAGTACAAGGCACCCCCCCTTTTATACACTGCCACCGTTGGTTATTTGTGTACAACTACCCACAAACATTCGCAGTAAATGGGAAAGGGGGGGGGCAGTGTATAAAAGGGGGGGGTGCCTTGTACTATTTTCTCAGTCGCAACTCTACGGTCAGCGAGTCACCCCCCCCCCCCCCTTTCCCCTTTACTGCGAATGTTTGTGGGTAGTTGTACACAAATAACCAACGGTGGCAGTGTATAAAAGGGGGGGTGCCTTGTACTATTTTCTCAGTCGCAACTCTACGGTCAGCGAGTCAACACGTCCCCTGAGGATGCCTCGTGGAGAGGCGAAACACGTGTCGGTAATGGTGTTGGGTTTTGCTTTTCCTTCCTGCATGTGCATAAAGTCCTTGCATTTGCCTTATAATCTTGCATGTGCATAATATAGCGGGCGAGAGGAAGGTGCATACCTGCAACCCACTAATATTCGCGGAAATTAAAACTAGATATATTGTTTTCAATTTAAAATTTAAAATGGATTTCCACAAAGTAACGCCTGACTCAATCAATATTAGTATAGATAATGTTTACTTGGAAAAACGTTTATTTTGTATAATTTCACTTAGCATACTATGAAAATGGTAGAGTTAACATTTATATACAAAAATATTTGTACCTAATCTTAAATTAAATTTAAGCATTGTCTTAAAAGTAAACGTTTTTTACTACAAAACTTAGTGACAGAAACGAATCGCTACAAAACCGATTCCACGTAGTCTTGTCTACCCTAACCCTCTGTAATTTATAACCAAGAAGGCGAGGCGGCCTGTGAGCTGAGGAGCAGGTCGTTTCAACGCACGCCACCGCGGCGAAGCCGGCCAGTAAGCCAAAGCTGCGGTGGTGAGCGTGAAACCATCTGCGACGATAATCTCCTTGGGGTCCGCCAGAGCCCCGCAGCGCCGGAGCCGTGACAGAAACCATGCCGGCTGTATGTTTGCTTGCATTCTCTAAGCTTGCTTGCATGCTTGCTTGCATCAATTTTATTATTATGGTAAGAAATACAAAATTATTGTAACTCTGAATTTTCTATAATACGATAGATGCGTTTCAATTTATGGATCTCAAATGTATGCCAAAAGATGATTCTAACTGTTAACTTTCTGAAATATGACAGTTCTGTCTTTTAATGACTACTGATATGAAATGTATGCCAAACGACGATTTTGACAGTGAACTTTCTGCGATATGATGGTTCTACTTTTTAATTATTATGTATAATTATGAAATTTATGCCTAAAGATTATTCTGAATTACAAAATTGAGTTTTTAATGTATGATAAATGAGGGTATACCAAACAATTTTCTGCGAAGTGAAGATTATAAAGAAAAAGAAGAAAGAAAGAAAGAAATTTGTGATTTTTACATTGCTTATTATCAGACACTTAGTGATAAACTTAGGTAATGGTTAAGGAGCAGTGTATTTATTGTAAAATGTTATTTTCGCTGTGACATTTAAAAACAAAAATAACATAGTTGTTCAGATAAAACCTGCATGGTGGAAAACGCCCTTTTATTTTATTGTACTTTTTCATTTTGAATCAGTATCCAATATAACTTCGTACGAACCGGATGTGTTTTCTTTACGTTATTACACTCAATGAATAAGCAACTTTATCACCCAACCATATGGTCCAAAATCGAACCGGATAACGAACAGATGAAGTTTTGAAAAGTCACTGAAATTCTTCGCAAAAATGGCTACCGAAGTGGATAAAGCGTTGAATGTTTTAGAAAATATTGCACATACTTTAAAGAAGACGTATATTAATCTGAAGAAGTGCCCGAAGGCTAGGTTAACCATTATGTTGAATCTCGTCTGAAATGTGTGGAAGATTATTGGAGTGAATACAAACAAGCTCATGGCGAATTAATAAGAATATACTAAAGGAAAAACGCGATCAAATACCTTATCAAGAACCGGAGGAATTTTACGAACATGAAGAGGTATATATAAATTTGGT
This sequence comes from Hecatera dysodea, assembly GCA_905332915.2. Lineage (NCBI taxonomy): Eukaryota > Metazoa > Arthropoda > Insecta > Lepidoptera > Noctuidae > Hecatera > Hecatera dysodea. Next base: position 11,732,746 of record HG995292.1, read on the forward strand.
GACCGATTTGAAAGATTTATTAGCATCCCAACCAGTTTGCGCTAGTACTTAGCTATTACCTAAAGATACGCAACAATCGCGAGTGTTATTGTCTAAGATACAGCTACCAACATTCAGTGGTCATTATGAGGAGTGGCTTTCATTTCATGATTTGTTTCGTACGCTTGTACATGAAAATGTGTCATTAAATAATGTGAAAAAATTGCATCAACAAGCTGTAGAATTTGCCGAAGACACCATCATTTACTTCTTCATGAATACAAAGATAATGATATAACACAACGTGACGCAGTTGGAAATAAAGAGAGAGAACAAACAAAAGAACCTGATGTGGCACTATATGCAAACATTGAACAGACAGAGAAAGATATAACGATGGTGTCATCACACATAATCAGCCTTTTAATGTTCCCACTGCTGGGACACAGGCCTCCTCTCTAGGAGGTGGAATGGGCCGTAATCCACCACGCGGGCCCAGTGCGGGTTGGTGAATGTCACATGTCTTCGAATTTTTGGTTCTAGGACATGCCGGTTTCCTCACGATGTTTTCCTTCACCGTTTTGGGAGCAGTGGTGATGAAATTAATTACACAAAGTAATGCGCCTGGCTGGGTTAGAACCCGCGACTTACAATTCGTAAGTCGGGGCCGTTACCACTCGGCCACCACTGCTCCTCATCACACGCAACGACAAAACAAGGAGGTACAGCCAAGCCAATATTATTATGCAAATGGCCGCTGCCCCATACTATTGAGCAAACGATGGTATATTGACTACCATCGATACTGTTTTCTGCAAAGATATAAGAGTTGTGAAAAATATTATTTACTTATTGAATTCAAAGTCATTTTAGATACTCATTGGTTAGTTTATTAAGTGTGTATTTGTAGCACATTTGTTAATTTTTAGTTTTGGAATGTTGGTATTTTGTAAATTTTTGAATAGGTATAATAATTATGACTTGTGCAAAATTGTTAATTAATGTGAATGGTTTAGAAATATCATTACTTTAAGTATTTATTTTTAGTGGTGTTATTTATATAATTTGTACTCACCTAACTTATTTATTTACTACAACTTGTTTATTTATATATACATGTTTGCACACTTGCGGAGACGTCAAAATGTTACACGAACGGTGGTTGCTGAAAATCAGCGCCGTTGATTGTTGGACTTATCCAGAGTCGCGGCATATGCTGAGTAACAACCGATTCTTGGTTGGACACGACGCACTAACTACATTTATATATATTTTTTTAAGTTAGTAAGTAAACAGTCTACTTTTAATTTCATTGTTTGTTATTATGTTGTCGCTGTCTGTCAATGTCGGTTTTCTTTTAAGTTTGTTTATTTTATTTTTTTGTACGTCATCTATGGTGGAATAACGAGTGTTCTTCCTTTCTTTCAGCATTACTGGCAACTGCTATGGTACGAGTGAGGAGTGAAGACGACTTTGGTCGTCTTCACTCCTCTATTACGAGCGTGAATTGATCAGGGCTCACAACTACTATCAGCCAGGCTCTATTGATTTACTTCTGGGTGTCGATTTATATGCACAAACCATACAACACCAAGTAGTATATAAGGGTTCACCAGGGTCACCGCGTGCCCACAAAATAAGCCTTGGATGGATCTTGTTTGGAATAGTGGAAAATACAACGCAACCAACAGTAACTCAATACTCAATACATTTATTCGCATTCCACAATGTGAACTTAGGTGGTAGGTACATATTAAATATACATAATTTTGGATCATTGTGGACCCTGTCGGGCACAGCAACGATGAACAAGATAGAACAGAGGAAGAGGGCTTATTATTATTTAAAACAAGTGAAATGTTAATGTTTTTTCTACTACTCACTTCAATTTTGGTTATTTTTGGTATTCATTTTCATTTATTAATTTTATTTATCATTAAAATATTCATTAATATTATAATAGCATTTATGGATTAGGAATTGTTTAAGTTTATTTATAAATATATTAAATTTTTGTTCGTTTTTAATTGCTTCTGGTAATTTATTGTAAGTATATTTTTACTGACATTACTAAAGTCATGGGGTCTCAACTCGAACAAATTATAATTAGTTAGTAAAAATAAATCATAGATGGCAGCATAGGTAACAATAATGAAATTAACAATCACTAAAAAGCGTTATACGATCGATTTTGGCTGAAGTAAGCTAAGTAAAAATCAAAACTTCCTTGTTTAATGTTGATTTAGCTATTTACACTCATAAATCACGTACTTTCAACAAAAACTATAAATTAAGCTTTTTACTTCAATTCGAACTTTAGAAGTAGTTGAAAGTAGAAGACTGTCATGCTGTTTATTTAGAACTCTTTGCAGTAGATGGCGCTTTACTCAAATTTTCTTGTCACTACCTAAAGTGTCTCGAGCTACAATCGTTACCTACTAAATAAACGTTCAGTTGTTTCATTTTAAGTTAAATCAAATAACATTTTTTTTCTTAAATCTTGTATGTTACATATAAAAATAATAATTGAAAAAAAAATGTTAATATGTTTTTGGTACATAATTATCAGATCCCGAAACAATAAAACTTTTAATACAATAGAAACTTTAAAAGTAGGTAGCTCTTCTATCTTTCAATGTCAATTCTATTTCCGTCATGTCCGTCGGAACACTGAGTGAAATGAAACACGATATTGTGCCTTATTGCTAATACAAATAGAGAATTAAGCCGCGTGAATCCGCCTTTGCCCCGTTGTATCAATTGGATCTGAGCGGCTTGTTATTGTCTTTGTTGACTGTTATTACTTGCTCAGTTTCAAAGTTATTTTCTCTAAGTCCAATATTTTTTGTTTTCTTTACGTATTTTTAGAAAAGACACCTCTCTATGACTATTATACTTAGAACCTGGAAACTGGACAAAGAGTCTCGCACACATATATTATATATGTCGTACATATACATATACCTATATACCTATGTGCAAGAGCCTGTCCAGTTTTCTAAGCTAGTAAAGACTTCGGATTTTATTTAACTCGTTTTAGAATAATTGATTGTGTAGTAGGTACCTACCTATGTTTTGATTTAAGTAATGCAGGCGTGTACGCGACTGCGTAGGTATCTTTTGCTTAATACTGATCTGTGTGTGTAGTAGGTAGTTGCCGTGTGGTAGGGCAAATAGGAGACACAGGTTTCCGATAGTTTGTTTATTGGAACGAAGTTCCTTATCGCGCGTTGTGAAAGGGGGCTAGACGGAAAAAAATCATACGAAAAGTTGTAACGACACCTTTTAACCGACTTCTAAAAAAGGAGGAGGTTCTCAATTCGGATGTTTGTATTTTTGTGTCACGATTTGGATGGGTGTGTTAAGCAACTGTTGGCAAGGTTGCGAAAAGGATGGGTGGAGTTAAGCAGCTGTTAGTGAGGTCACGATTTGGATGGGTGTGTGAAGCAACTGTTGGCAAGGTTGCGAAAAGTATGGGTGGAGTTAAGCAGCTGTTAGTGAGGTCATGATTTGGATGGGTATGTTAAGCAGTTATGTTTGATATATTTATATGTGTGTGTGTGTGTGTGTGTGTGTGTGTGTGTGTGTGTGTGTCTGTATGTACATGTACAATTTTTTATTTCATACTAAAGCGTCGACTACTTAGGTACAAACTTTAACATCAAGGAAAAAGACAAATGCACAAAGATGTAGAGAATATCGTGAGAGAAAGAAATTACAAAATACAATTGTGCAAAACATAACTGCAGAGAGATCAGATGAATTTAGTGAGACTGATCAATTAGGTAGGTACCTACTTACCTAAAACTTTAAATCATCATTCAGATGCGTAAGTACCTACGATTTTTCAAGACAAGACAAGACAAGAACTTCGTTCCTTCCGGGTGTCCCTTGACACCTCTCAATTTTTTTATGTCCATGAAACAAAATTTGGCGTAGGTAAGTATATAACTATCTACCTACTGGTCACTTTGTAACATTATACCTATAAGTTTTATTATGTACCTAGGAACCTAAGTACTTGCTTGGAGTATTAAATTATTTTTATAAAAATATTATACAAGTAGCTACTTGTATTGTTTCCTCCTCTCCTATTACCTACCTATACTCCATTCACAATAAGATTAGACATTGGAACAAAATTGTTTACAGTCCGTTCAACCGATTTTTACTTCTATTCCGTAGGCATAAGGATGGCATTAAAGCAAAAACGTGATAATAATACCAACTGTTTACTGCAGCTGCTATGTGTCATGCCACCAACGCAATAGAAGTCAAAATCGGTTGAACGGACTGTAAAAAAGATGTATTTCAAAGTCTAATCTTATCGTGAATGGGGTATAGTTAGGTACCTATTTCATTTAATTTCCATGCCGCAGCACTGGCCGCAGTAACATTACCGCTAAATTACAAGAAATTTTATAATTTTGATTGATTTGAGTAGATTGAGGAGCTCGTGGCTAAAATATAATAGCCGCACGGGTCGATCTTCAAGATTAAACGCTTGCCGAGGTCTGTCTGTGGATGGGTGACGTGAAGATCTCATCAGGTCGGAGGTAAAATACTGGTATTCAACTGAATCCGGTGCAAACATATATAGTTCGGAAAAGGTTAGACAGATGAACATTGATTTGAGTAGAGTAGATAATAAAATTTAAAAACATGAATAAGTAGGTACCTACTTATTGTAAAATTCGCCATAGCGAAAATACTAGTGAAAGAATTATTTCGATATGTCAATTAGCTCCCGATTTAGAAGTAAAACAAGTTGTAACTCCACGACGCGCGACGCGCGGGCTGCCGGTGACGGTGTGACGTCATCGCACAACACGCTTAGTCTGGCTCACTCGGTCCGCTCGCGGTCGCGCGCCTGTACCGTCGCGGTCGATATTATACCTAAATATTTTTTTAAATGTCGAATCCAAGTACTAGGAAATCATGTGTTGTGTCTAACTGTAAAAATACAACTACCAATTCGCCAGAAAAGTTTTTTTTTCTCCTCGCTTTGACAATGTCCCTAGTCATATTAAAAATGCTATATTATGTTTACAGCCATCTCTGCTGGCGGCACAATCTTCGCAGGTTACATTTAAAACTTCTTGGTCCTTTTCATTGCATTCTAAACTGCAATGATAAGGTGTGGTACGTAGGTACGCCGTGTTCTGGTGGAGTGATTCTACATTTAACCATACATACATCACCTACTCTTTTTACTTGAATATAAAATAGAATCATCGCCATAGCTGTAAATAAAAATAAATGGCCTTACGTATTTTTTTATTAAAAAAAAATACAAATAAAAAAGGTTTAGTACCTACCTACATCTGTAACGTTCAATCCACTACATCTACATCCTAAGTACCATCCTACTTCCTACTAATATTATAAATGCGAAAGTTCGTGATCTTTCACGCAAAAACTACTGAACGGATCTGGACAAAGTCTGGAATACTTTTAATCCTGGGAAAATGTACAGTTCCCAAGGGAAACGGGGGCAAAGCTGCTGGCGGAAGCCAGTTTGCAATAAATCAATGTACCTATGTATTAATTTAAATTTACTAAGAAGAGCGGTACCTACCTATATATACATACGTACCTACCTATAGCTACAAAACTATAATACATATTTGTTTAACGTAAAAATTTAATGGTAGGTATGAATGCAACTCAAATAGTAGAAGTACCTTCTACTATTTGAGTTGCATTCTTCCATTATATTAGTTGGGTATTTTGTTTTGATAAAACAATTTAGAATAGATAAACTATTAAGTATAAATAGTAGCAAGGAAAGTTTACTTAGGTACTTTTGCATTTTTATTCCTCGCATTTCGGCGCCAACGGAATCGCTATTTGTTGATAAATAATGCGCAACCATTAATCCATCTAGGTATTTTAGGTAGATTATCCGATTGCCCTTTTTCAAGCTCAAACTCAAAAAGTTTATTTCAATTAGGCCATTAACGGCACTTTTGAACGTCATCAATAAAAAATATCATAAATTAAGTGACTCTAGCGTCCATTCGCAAAGGTAGATTCTTATGGAGAAGAACGGACAAGAAACTCCATAGTTACTCTTTTCAAACCAATGTTTTACAATATTTGGTAATACAAAAAATACTTCATATATATGTGAGGAATATTTTGAATCCTTCATCCATTTTATTAATCGAATAATATTTACTATTATTAGACTATTAACGTAATACGCGCATAAAAACACAACAAAATACTGCGCAACAAGCGCAAGCTATTACACCTACTATAACCGCTGGCCACTTGATACGAAGCGGGCCGCGGCCCGCGAGGCGCGTTGTAACATGACGTCATAGGCGTCACGTGACTGTTAGCGGGACTCGATATTTTTCTAAACTTTGAATGCCTATAAAATCAAAACTACTAGGTATTTTTTACTACAACAGTGTATTTGTATACATACAGGCTTTACTGAGAAAAAATTTCAAGCGATTTGGCATACCTAGTAACATTCTTCATTGCCGGTTTTCATGCATTAATACTCACAATAATACACATTCGATGATACTATTGTAACGCGATCATGAATTTATGGCTAAAGTATTGATATTTGGGTTAATTTCCATGTAACAGGCCTTTTTATTATTTGTTAATTCATTCGTTTATTTACAAACATATATCATAATGGAATACTGTTGTACCGGTGCCGACTTGCCGTACCTAATAGTCTCCGAAACTAGTTCCGCTGCTGAACATTAAAATAAATACTCCTGCGTCTTATTCAGACTTATACCTTATAACAAACACTTAAGTTTTATTTATTTATACCTATAGATAACAGAAGGTAAGATAACCTAGGTACTCATCTTTTTCTGTTACAATTACAATGGACTTTAAGTAAGTACCTACATAATATAAGATTAGGTATGATCCAAACGTGATAACTAGTAAAACTCGTATTTAATATCGATACTCGTTATAGTAACACCTATGTCCCTTTATTGATACATCCCTAGCAATGGCAGCCATTTTATATTTATAGGTGCACCCTTTTTTGTAGGTATTTCCAGTCCATACTTTTCTGCCAATAGAATAAACCAAATAAACGCATTAACAACTGCACGAAGATAGGTACCTATATTTATATACCTACCCATTCTTGCTTTGGAAACACACTGTCTTCTACTTAAGCTGAAAATTGCTAGCTTAAACACAAAAATTAAACTATTAAGTACGACAACCAACTCGAAGATAATTTTTGTTGTATTGTTGTATTTGTCCTAGATAGAACGAACGGTGCGATGTCATACTCGATTGGAGAGAGATGTAGAGAAACAATAATTGAAAAACGACGCCATCTAGTAGTATTGATTTCACCGCATCGATGACACCTAGTATCTAGGCTGTCTCCTAGATGGCGTTGTAAAACTACAGTCTCTGGAAATCAGTGAGCCGCTGATGCTACCCTGTCGTAAAAATTAAGAAAATAATATAGTTAGTTCAATAGTAAGACTTAGGGAGGTGTCATTTCTTTGTATGGGATTGGGTATCTGTACTGTAGTATTATATTATCTGTGCTAAAGTGCTTGTTGAGTGAATTTTCAGCTTAGAGCCACCAGGTAAGTTTAGTCTATTTTTGTGTCGTAGTGTATATCTAGATTGTATGTTTTCGCGCGTACTGAATAATTGTTGGTTGTTTCTAACAAATTTGCATATTTCTAAGATATATATACAGGGAAGTGTTAACACTTTGTGTTCTTGGAAATGTGGTTTACAGCTGTCTGTGTCTTCTATATTAACTAATATTCTTATGAGACGTTTTTGTAATATGAAAAGTGTAGGCGCATGTGTACTGTTTCCCCATAATATTACGCCATAGCTTAACCATGCATATGCATAGGCATAATACGTCACCAAAGCTGTCTGAAAGTTTGTAGTTTTTTTAATTTCGCGGAGAGCATAAGCAAATTTTGATAATTTTGACCGTATAATTTTTATGTGAGATTTCCAATTTAAATTTGTATCTACGGATAGACCGAGTAGAGTGAATTCTTGTACTGTCTCTATTGCTGTGTCATTGTAAATAAAATCTATATCTAGAGGTATTTTTTGTAACTGTGCATGTCATGCATCACCAGGTCATGGGAGACGACTTGTTGAAAGCGCTCTGGGAAATAGAACCAGATGGACAGTGAGAGCAAACCAGAGAGGAAAGGCAATGTGAAGAATTCTATGAAAAGAATCATAGAAGGAATAACAAAGGACAATATGTGGTGAAGCTCCCATTAAGAATCACTGAACCAACATTATTACCGAACAAGAACTCTCGAGAAATTGCATTGAAACGCTTAATTCAGCAAGAAAATAAATTTCTCATTCTCCTGAATTGAGAGAAGAATACGACAAGGTATTAGAAGAGTGTTTGTCAATGGAACATATGGAACAAGTTCCAGAAGATGAGTTGAACAACCGATCTGTTTACCTACCACTTCACGCCGTAATTCGAAGAGACAAAGAAACAACAAAACTTAGAGTAGTATTTGTCGCATCAAATAAAGGCAATAATGGCGTTTCTCTGAATGATGAGCTCATAATATGCGAAGTATTGAAGTATCATAATAAGATGGCGGATGCATAAAGTCAGTTTTGCAAGTGATGTGACCAAAATGTACAGAATGGTGCTGATGGACAGAAATCACAGAGAGAGAGAGAGAGATTAACAACACAGTAACATAATTGGTACAGCTTCTGCGCCTTATCTTGCCATTAAAACTTTAATTCAACTTGCAGATGATGAAGGCGTAGAATATTCTGATGCGACCAAGTTTATTCGCAAAGACTTCTACATCGATGTGCTCATTTCTGGTTACGATACAGCAGAACAAGCAATCTGTGTCAGTAAACAAAAAACTGATATTCTGAAATGAGGAGGCTTTGAATTACAAAAATGGGCATCCAATGACACGAATTTTCTTAAGTTTATGGATAAAAACAAAATCACTACAAAAGCTAACATGGATCTCAAGCTAGAAGGCTCAATTAAAGCTCTTGGACTATCATGGGATCTTGGAAGCGATGAGTTTTATTACCAATTAAATTTAGAACCAATCTCACCAAACATCACGAGGAGAATAATCCTGTCAGATCTACAGAAGTTGTTTGACCCACTGGGTTGGATATCACCAGTCCTAGTAAGTTCAAAAATACTGGTACAACGATTTGGGCTGGAAGTAGTTGGATGGGATCAAGAAATCAGTGATGAGATTAAACAAGAATGGAAATTACATTACAATAGAGTTAGAAAATGTAAAAGAGCTAAGAATTAGGCGGAAAACCATAAATTCTGAAAAGCATGCGATAACGTTACATGGATTCTGCGATGCTTCTGAAAAAGCTTACGCAGCGGTAGTTTACTGTCGTGTACAAACTAAACATGGCGACCCAATAATAAATCTTATCGCATTGATTGACAAGAGTAGCTCTTGTAAAAACAATTTTTCTACCGCGACTGGAACTATGTGAAGCAACCCTTTAAGCAAAATTATTATTCAAGGTGACCCAAGCTATGAGAATTCCCACACAAAATGTGTTTGTATGGACCGACTCTACAATCGTCCTAGCTGGCTGGCTATTTGGAGAACCAAACTTATGGAAACCATTGTTGCTAACCGTGTGGTAGAAACTAGAGCAAATAAGCAGTACCCAATGGTTTCACGTACAGTCAGCATATAATCCAGTTCATGTAGCTTCAAGAGGAACGTCAATGACAGAACTACAAAAAAATAAGTTATGTTGGAATGGACCTACTTGGCTTATAGAAGAACATATCAAATACCCTAGACCCCCAACATTAACAATAGATTTAGAAAGAAAAAGCAATATACAGCCCCACTTAAATATTATTGGAGGAGAAAGGAAACAAATTCAATTTGAACAGTATGCCGCACTAACGGAAATATTAAGAGTACATTGTAGAAGATTTTTAAATTTCAAGATAGTTCGTAGTAAACTAGGCCATACAATGACAACAGAAGAGATACAGAAGGCCTACGAAGTTTGCTTATGAATAATACAGGAAGAAAAGTTCTCAAATGAAATTAAAAGAATAAACGAAAATAAGAATGCATGTGCCAATAGCATTTTAAAGTCACGGAACCCGTTCTTAGACAAGCAAAATATCCTCAGGGTGGGCGGAAGGTTAAGAAACTCGGATGTTAGTGAAAACCAAAAACATCCCATAATATTGGGTAAGAAAAACAGCCTCGTCCCATTGGTAGTGACTGACGCACACCTGAAAACGATGCATGGTGGTATAAACATGATGATAACGTACCTCGTGAGTAAATACTGGATTGTTGGCCGCAAAAATCTGGTGAATAAATACACACATAGATGTCAAACGTGTGCACGGCAACGAGCTGCTAGTAGACAACAGATAATGGGCGACTTACCTGCATCTCGGGTAACACCGTCGCGTCCTTTCGCTCGAAGTGGTATCGACTGCCCTGTTTATGTATTAAACTCAAAAGGAAGAGGAGAAAAACCAGCAAGGCATATATTTGCATGGCCGTTAAGGCTATACATTTGGAATTAGTAAGCGATCTAACATCCAATGCATTCATCGCAGCATTCAAACGTGTGGCCAGAAGGGAAAGATGTCATTCCATTGCAGCCTCCTCCAGAGACAAGTCGGCCGCTGTGCTATTGCGCAGTGGCTGATGCCTGTAGACGGTGAGCGTGGGTGGCTCGCCGTCCGATACCAGGCTGAGTCGACGACGCATTGTGTTCCACGCGCGTCTCAAGGAGCCGTCAGCCCCAGGGACGGGACCCCATAGGGTCGGTGCCTGGTAGGGTTGCGGAATTTATTCAAAAGAGTTACCGCGGCCCTGGAACGCAAAGGGCACACAGGGGTATAGAAGCAACACCGGTGGGTTTTAGTCAGTAAAAGTCTGACACTCCCTATCGCTCCGCCCAGGGCGGGAGGGGTCATTTTGATGATTTCCCATACAAAAAAAAAAAGGGAAGATGTCACGAAATATGGAGTGACAATGGCATCAACTTCGTGGCATCTAACAAGGAATTACATACAATGTGGAAAAAAGCAGGACTTCAGATACCGGAACAGATGGCTTATCAACTAGCAAACTCAATGGTAATTTACACCGCCGTTATAGTCCCAATTTTGGAGGACTTTGGAAAGCCAGCGTCAAGTCCGTCAAACATCATTTACGAAAGGTGCTCACAATGAAATGTACATTTGAAGAATTCACTACAGTGTCTACAGTGCTCACACAGATCGAAGTCTGTCTCAATTCTCGACCTTTGACACAATACATAGCCATGTTGAGTCTGGTCATTGTCCGGTCGGAGAAACCCTACCTGATCGTGATAACTCAATTACTAACATCAATTTGCTATTCGGATGGCACCACGTTCAACGGCTTGTTCAAGTATTCTGGCAGCGGTAGCAAACTGAATATTTGTCGCGACTAAACCAAAGGCCAAAAGGGTTGAAATTGTTGAAAAGAACACCAGAATTTGAAATTCGGTCTAAGGTCTAGGCCGCACTACGGTTAAACCACTGTGGTTTTTTATCGCGTGAATTTGTGCCCCTAGAAAACTAATACAAGCGGCCTGCGGTTTTTTTCCGCGACTGATTTTAAAACCGTGATTTGCTACAAAATGCTCGCGGGTAAAAACCGCGGCAAAATTTGTAATCTATAGAACTTAGTTGACACGCATGCACTGGCGTTAACCGCGGGCGGTTTTTTGTTCAGTATTCGGTAGACCGTCTTGCAGAGCAGAGCGTTGGCGCGCAATTTTAACCATGTTATCCACCGAGTCGGAGTCTGTTTTAAACGAACCAGAATATGAAAGTTTATCTCAAAAAATCATCGTGGAAGTACAGAAAAGACCAGCTTTATACGACACTACTTTGCGTTAATATAGTGATAATAAATTTGCGTTGACGTCTTCTTTTTCTATTTCTTATTATCAGAGCAACAACACATACTGCTACCTTGAACTCCATCTTCAAACTGCGGTTCGTTTCGCGATTTGAAGATCAACGCGGTTCGTCGCAAGCGGTTTCGCGGTTGTAGCGATTAGGTAATCGCTTGCTGAAAAAAATCGTAGTGCGGCCTCAGCCTATAGCAAGACATGGTGTAGCATCATCATCATTGCATTGTGTTTGTAAAACTGGCGGTTAGTAAACGGGGTTTTAGCGGGAAAGACACGAAGACGTCACGACAGTTGCGCGTGCGATGACAAACTGTCGGGAGTCATCCAGCGGGGGTAAGGGCCGTGTGCGTCTTGACGGTCAGAGTATGTCGAATAGACAGTGACCATATTTTTGTGATTTACTGCTGGATAAAAAAAAGTTTGAATAATTAATGGAAATGTGTTCTATTACTCATATAGAACCACTACATTTTTTGTGCACTGCTTAAGAGCGTTCATGCCTAGCGCGGCATGTCAGGTTTAGGTAAATAGTTCGCAAATTTCACTCACACAGTAGCGTGGGTAACTGTGTGCGTAGACTAGCCGCGTGCGCTCTCTTTGTACTTCGACTAACCAACTTTGATCCGTTAGCTTTAGAGCAATAATAATGTATTGTTATAGAAAAATTAAACTGGAAGTTAAATACAAATTATTGTTATTCTGATGATTTGTAGATTTATGATTAATAAATAATTATATTTGAAATATTATTTTGCCTTTACACCTTTTCATATATGAAATCCTCTACAGACGAAATCTAGTTATTTTGGAGAAAAATAATATTAATAATTGTACCTAGTTAAGTGTTGGTAATTAGTTCTAGTGGATTGTTGATAGCTTTTTTCATTTTATGGTTAGGATGAGTAGGTGGGTAATTAAATAAAGATTTATCATGTTATATTTAGTACCTAAATCATTTATGATAAAAAAGCTGTATAAATCATAAAATAGTTTCCCTCAATTGCATTGATCGGCTATTTCTGGGATCAATTATTTCGGGAAGAACGCATACATAATAAAATTTTGTTAAACGAGAAATCATTTTTTCTTTACAAAATTTAAATTCTTTACAAAACTTTGTAAATTTTTACACCTTTTATTGGAAATTCAGGACTAGTGTACACCGCAAAAAGACACACATTTTTGTTTGAAATATTTTGGTAATACCAGTCATGTTTAACATTGAAAATTACGCTATCGCCATGAAATAAAAATAATATCCATATAAAATAGATTTAACGAGTAGTGCTGAATTCAAATTCGGGCGTTGTTTACAAATTTTGGCAAAATTGGAAGCAGTTAAAATACTTCTTCTCAGCTCGAGTCACAAGGCACTCACAGCCTGAAGAACTGTATCCCTTTCAATGAAATGCCGTTTAAGGTCAGTGTTTTTAAATTTTCAAGGAAAACTACATGTGCCTGCTTGAAATTGTCTGGGTTCATGACAGGCGTTTGACATGCATTTGCGTAATTGACTTTGTTCAGTAGCCCTGTGCTAAAGTTTATTTTTCGGCGAGGTATTTTGCGTTTCAGATTTTGATTTATAGAAAAACGGTTTTGCTCTAAATGTTTCAGGGATTGACCTGGACTTTTCTAGTAGGCACATTTATAAAGGGTAGTTTGAGGTTTATCTGTGTTTAAACTAACCAAGCGGCATGACAACGGACGGAATATGAATCTTTTAGGGAATTATGCGCTTCCCACCTACAGTCTTTGCTACTATGGTGTTGAACTGCTCTGCACGATTTTTGGTAAAATCGTGGGACAGACTTCGAGAAAGATAAGCCAGCTGCCAGACATTGCGTTGCAGTTTTAACATCAATGTTTTGGGTTCGAGAGTTTGGTTTGTTTCTTTTTTCTCTCTTTGGTGCAGTAGCACAAGTCACATTCACTCTGATCTTCAAGGATGTGTTTGGCGCTGTTCAGAATATCTCTCAGTATTTTTATATTCTTTTCTGATTCGGTTAAAGTTTGTGTTTGCCAGTACCGTACCGAAAATCTTACTTCTGTTCTCAGCCGAATCAATAGTTCAGAAGTCAACAATTTACGCTCCGACAGAGGGATAGATGTATAAGTTTTAAGCAATATTTTTTTTCAGTTGCAATTGCGGAGGAGATGGTTGGTACATTAAATTTTTTGAATTAGAACGCCGGGATATGCTGGCATCACCATCAGCAATCAAATCAATCAATGTATTATATTTAATTTCCGAGTTTCTACGGAGGACTTGAATCCTTCTACCAGTATTGTTGGTTCCATACTAGATGATGAACGTGATTTTTAGAACATTTGTGAGGAGCAGGCTGTTGTTCCTTTTTATTTGCGCGGGCACAAATTCCAGAATACTTATTCCGGACCCCAATGTAGAGAACTTTTCCTGTGTGATGTCCTATAATAGCTGCAACACACGGACAATGCATTATACCGGTTTTTATATGAGCGTTTGCTCCATCAACTGTCTGCTTCCACTGGTATCATCGGAATGTCACGAGTGTCACCTTATAATCGAGCAGCAGCTGTTTCCTCCTGAGCTGATGCAAACATACTTTCTTCAGCGGAATTTTTCCACATTTCAGCAACTTTATCATGACATTTACTATAAGTGAATAATGACATAACAGTAAGTCCATCGATGTAACAACTTCATTCAAATTTGTTAGGCCAATTCCTGAAATTATGGCATAATTAATTAGTGTGTTTCATCGTGACTACTCAGTTCGAATTTAGAATTGCACATATTACATGGAAAGAATTGTATTTTTTAAAATAAATAATAATAGTGGAAAATTATACCTAAAGATCGCATTCATTTGTCACATTTATTATTTCTGATTGCGATTCCAGTATTTCCAATTCTTTATCAACTCTTGTGCTAGCTGTGATTCTTCGGTATCATTCTCTTGTGACATACCCTCATTGACTTGCAGTTTTTGTATGGTTTAGAAAGAATAATAGAATAAGAAGAAATAATTAATTTCACAAAACTAGTTTCAGTACAGCGCAACTTGTTTCGTATAATAATTAGTGTCGTGAAATCTACAGTATCACCGAAATGCCATTATTTCGGTGATACTGTCAGCATCAAAGCTTTATTTTGCAATCTACAGTAATATTATAAAGAGGAAATATTTGTATGTTTGTAACAAATATATATTTTTTATTAATGTCCTAATATTGAAGAATGTGACCTTTTATTTTTTATCGGTTATTAAAATCCCCGTGTAAGAAAAATGCGAATTGGCTATAACCAGCTACGACATTAAAAGTAGGTAAGGTTCCTCGGTAACGTACTTTTTAGCTTCATTAGCCTTGGCCAAATTTCCGTAACTTTTCCTTTTTGCCCCGTATAGCGCCTATTGCTACCCATAATTATCGGGAAAAAAATGAAATCATACATAAAAAGAGTTATCTTCTTTCATGATTTGAACTCCATTACTTCAAAATATGTAATCATCAAAGTTTTGTTTCGTTAAAAAAAAATAAACAAAAAGTATCAATTCGTCCTAGTCGCTCTAAAAACTCGACAAACTATAATACAATTTTACGCAGCACGCGGCAACGGGAGCGACACACGTCCAACCTCTGAAAGGCCTCGGCCGGCACTGAGCGCTGGTGCGATTCCGCGTCGATTATATAGTAGTACTAAATAATTTATAGTAAAATTAATATAGAAGTTATTTTAAAAAAAAATGTACCATGTTTTAGATCGTAAATGTCTTCATTTACTAGGTCTAAAAAACAACAAAAATACCTTTGATTTCATCCTAAAATAACACGTTTAAAAACTCGAAAAGTGGCTAAAAATGACACTTTTGAGTATACTTTTCTTGTATAAAAACTTACAATAATTACGTTTTTTTTTCAGCCAAGCACTAGTAAATGTTATTGTTTTTTTAATAGTAATATTTCTATAAGTTTGTCGTTTATGGTTTTACTATTATCTAGCATTTGCGTAGACCATCGACCGCTATTTTTAAAAAGGGATTGAGTAAAAACTGTTCTAATGAGAAAACTTTACGATCATTTGAAAATATTTTTCAGCCAAGCCCTAGATTATGAAATCCTCAATAATTTGACGTCAATATCTTATCTACGAATTAAATAGATTATCGTTTTATTGTCCGTCGGAAATCATCAATTTTGACTCCAGCGTGGTTTTTACGGATGAACGCTCTTAAAATATAATCCTGTAGGTATAACGTAGGGGAAGCCGGGGCATTACGGGCTCCCGGGGTAATACGGGCACCCCCTCTACCCCGCAGGATAATAAACCGAGACGCTCGAAACTAGTCGGATCGCGTTCCAGTCGACCTCGCGCTAGCGAGAAAAGTGGTTGTGCGCGTGTAGATGCGCATCGTACGTCGACAGAACGAAATTACGTAAGTTGATACATTTGATATATTTTTTTGGTTTTAAGTCTGTGTTATAGCTAATTCGTGTTTGTGTTAAATGCCCAGTTATTAATTAAATTGCTACGTTCAATTATGTGTCTAAATAACCTAGAAAGAGTTGTGAACGAACCACCACATATTCGTTTGATTTGGATATCATTTGTTTTTTTTGGCCTTGGGGGCATTTTGGGCGGGGCAAAATGGGCAGGGTGCCCGTTTTGCCTCGGGCAATCCTATTAAGTTGATCTTTTTTCTGCAGATACAATTATGGTTCGCCACTACCAAAGGAAGACAGAACGTGCCAAATGGAGCTTGGAGGATATGGAGGCAGCCGTAAAGGATGTAGCTAGTGGCATTTTAAGCTGTAAACGAGCCGCTCTTGAGTACAATGTGCCACGATCAACTTTGCAGCGAAAACTCGAGGAGTACAAATCAAAACAACACTTATCACCAACAAAACTAGGTAGTTTTAGACCGGTATTTTCAGCTGCTCAAGAGGAAGAGTTAGCTTCATATATCAAAGACATGGAAGGTAGATTGTTTGGTTTGTCTCCAAAAGAAGTTCGTCAGCTGGCCTATCAATTGGCAACAAAAAATAACATCCCACATAATTTTGATCCTACTACTCAAACCGCTGGCGAGGATTGGTTAGCAAATTTTCTGAAACGCAATTCTTCTTTGTCCCTGCGCAAACCTGAAGCCACATCTGCTGCTCGAGCCATGGGCTTCAATCGCCAAGCTGTGGAGGCTTTCTTTAAAATTTTAGTCGAGACAGTCGATAAGTTTAAAATTACAGCGGATAAAATTTATAACGTTGATGAAACCGGAATGACAACTGTAGCAAAAAGTCTTGGAAAAGTTGTGGCCACCAAAGGTAGGAAACAAGTTGGGTCGTTGTCATCGGCAGAGCGTGGGCAACTGTTTACAGTCGAAATCTGTATGAGTGCTGCAGGGGTTTTCATGCCGCCAATGTTCATATTTCCCCGTCAGAGACTGAAGCCTGAATTAATGGATGGAGCTCCTCCCAATTCTTGGGCAGAATGTAATGCGAAAGGTTGGATTACAAAGGAAATCTTCTTGAAATGGTTCAATAAGTTTGTGACCTGGTCCAGAGCTACGCAGGAACAACCAGTTTTATTACTCCTAGATGGACACGCTAGCCACGTTAAAAATTTAGAACTCATCGACATTGCCAGATCAAGCGGTGTTCATATTATCTGTTTCCCACCACATTGCACGCACCGGCTTCAACCGCTGGATGTTAGTTTTATGAAACCACTAAGTGTTTATTATGGAGAAGAAGTTAAGAAATGGCTCCGATCAAATCCAGGGCGTGTAGTGACTCATTATCAAGTAGCTACCCTATTTTGCAATGCGTTTTTAAAATCTGCTACAATGCTTGTAGCAATTAATGGGTTTCGTAAAACAGGCATATGGCCTATTAACCCAGACATCTTTGGTGATGAGGATTTTTTAGCTGCTGACACTACAGATTTGCCTATGGATGATGCAATTGTACAACCGTCATCTTTGAATCAAGAATCCCAACCACAACCGTTGGCTACGCATAATCCCACACAAAGTTCAACTGGTTCCCTGACACAACCAAATATCGAGCAGCCTCCTGTATCACCTTCTCCGGGTCCATCAACCTACATCCCTACCAGACAGCTATGTGCAACTCCACCGCCTGGAACATCTTTCCATGTCATGTCGCCTGTAGATATCATGCCAAAACCCAAAGCACGTGTCCAAAAACGAGTCACTAGGAAACGCGGAAAAACGGCATTAATAACCAGTTCACCTCATAAGAAAGATATAGAAGAAGCCCAGACACGGAAACCAGTGGGTAATGAGAAGAAAGGAGGGAAGAAAAAGACGAAGAAAAATGAAAAAAATAAAGAAAATGAATCGGAGGAAGAAGATGTAGAATGTTTGTACTGTGGATATTTGTACTCCGAATCTACTGAGGGTTGGGTCACTTGCCGTGCATGTCAGAGATGGGCCCACTGTTCTTGCGCCGCACGGTGGGCTGAAAATCGGCTTTCATAGACTTAGGGATTTCAATTTGCAAGTGCTTGTTTTTATGTCGGATATCGCTTCTATTAGTCATTACTATGTACAAAAATGACACCCGAGTTAATTCTGCCCAAAAACGAAGGAAATATAATTTTTTTACGAAAAATTTGTATGAAGCTAGTATGAAAAATCGAATTATCTCCTAAACGGCATGTTTAACCGTAATATCCTTGGAGGTGGTCATAGTGCTAATTATTTATGATTTTTTGGTTGGCGATCGGACGAAAAATTTAATGCCGTTTTTTTTTTAAAAATCGTCAAAATATTTTTATTTGTTTTTACGAATGAAACGATTCCTTTTGGTGTTTATGTTGAAGAACACGGACTTTTAACTACACATAACATAAAATAGCATCACTCCTATATTTTCGAAGGAGTTGGCAGAGGTTTATAGTACACCCACACGTAGAAAACTATGTTTGAGCTAGATAATTATCAACACAAAATGAGTTTTAAAACTTTTCATACAACCAAATGACCAATTGTTTACTCTTCTAATGAGTCCAAAAAGAAGTAATTAAGTAACTACACTGATTAGGTCTTCTAATGAGTCTTAATAGGTGATTTAATGCTTTTCAATATCTCACGACAATGCCAACTATGGATTACATTCAACATTTCCTGATAAGTAAGCAAATTTGTTAATTAGCAGTGCTATGAGTTCTAAGAATAGTTAGTGACAATTATAGATTTTCATTATCTAATGAGGAGATAACTAATGAGGGTAGTTAAATAATTATTGGCGTTTTGCAATATAAGGGCTGAAGTTTTGTTTTATAATTTAATTTGTTCACAACTGTGTAACTAAGACCTCATCAAAAGATTTGCTGTAATTTTACAAGCAATTACATCTGGAGAGCAGGTCGATATAATAAAATTTAGAGATTATGCTCGCAAAACAGCAGAAAAGTACGTATTATTATACGACTGGTACTACATGTCGTCAACCGTTCATAAGTTATTAATCCATGGGGCTGACATAATCGAGAAAAATAATATTGTGCCGATTGGGACTCTCTCGGAAGAAGCCTCAGAGTCTCGAAACAAAGATTTTAGGAGGTTTCGAGAACATCATTCGCGGAAAAGAAGCAGGCAGGATTCTAATCAAGACATTTTAAATATGCTTGTTGTTTCTTCGGATCCTTTGCTAAGTGCACAAAGGCCTAAGTTAGATGCCAAGAAAAAGCAGAGCTTTTTTGCTGAAACTCTCGACTTAATTCAATTTCAGGAAACTGAGTTCGAGTTTTTGGATATATCCAATCTGGATGCTGAGTCAGAATTGGAGTCTGACAACGAGAGTGATAAGGAAAATTTGTAAAAAAAGTATATATGTACATATTTGTAAATTTGTATTTGAGTGTGTTTGGTTTTTTTGTAATATTTAATGATATTTTTTATTTATTTTACTTTATTTTACAAATGCGTAGTGTTAATTCCTTAAATTAAATTATTTTGTATATAATATAACTTTATATGTTACTTTAATAATAATTTGATAATCTTTTTTTATTTAAATAATATAAATGTTTCAAAAACAGCAGTTTTTTTATTTCATTTTTCTTGATTCGTGTGTTCTTAATATTTGGGTTAATAACATATCGAACTTTTTAACTTGGACACTAAAAGGGATCGTTTTACATGTAAAAATAAATAAAAATATTTTGACGATTTTTTTAAAAAAAACGGCATTAAATTTTTCGTCCGATCGCCAACCAAAAAATCATAAATAATTAGCACTATGACCACCTCCAAGGATATTACGGTTAAACATGCCGTTTAGGAGATAATTCGATTTTTCATACTAGCTTCATACAAATTTTTCGTAAAAAAATTATATTTCCTTCGTTTTTGGGCAAAATTAACTCGGGTGTCATTTTTGTACATAGTAATGACTAATAGAAGCGATATCCGACATAAAAACAAGCACTTGCAAATTGGAATCCCTAAGTCTATGAAAGCCGATTTTCAGCCCACCGTGCGCCGGTGAAGAGGATAATGATGACGAATCCCTTCACATTTGTACTTTTTGTGCTCGGTTTTAAACTTACATGCCTATTATGCCCCGCATATGACCATTTTACCCCAGACACGGGGCAAAACAGGCAGCTATTTTTTTTAAGTTCTATTAGCACCAAAGACTGGTAGCCTAAGATTTTTTTTTAAGATTAATTATAATAAGAAATAATAAGACTAATAAATGGCTGTTGATTTTTTTCATTATCTTGTTTTTCTCCGATTTTATTCATGATTTTCCTTAAGGGGCCCGCATTGCCCCGGTTTCCCCTACCTAGAGCGAATGTGAGAACAACGCAAAATCACTATGAGTGTGAGTTCTTTTGCGGCCTACCTCAATGTCTTTACTTAGGTATTGTTCGTCAAATCGTTGAATTTCTTTAAACTCTAACTTTGAGTTACACGATATCTGACAAATACTTACACGTTCTGGACAGGTCCTCACAAATCTGTCTTTTTTATCTGTGATTACTTACATGGTTCTCATAGGACTTGTTTGTAAAAGTGCCGTAATTTAATTGATCATAATACTTTATTTTCTGCGTTTTGATGGTTGTAAGCCCATAACAGTATGATTGGAAAATTGGAATTACTATTCACATAACTTCAGATCCGAAATAAATCGTAACCCACCATCTTATTTATTTTATAGTTGTGGGCACGCGGGCCCAGTGCACCCGCACTGGGCCCTGGGTATGATTGGAAAATTGGAATTACTATTCACATAACTTCAGATCCGAAATAAATCGTAACCCACCATCTTATTTATTTTATTGTTGTGGGCACGCGGGCCCAGTGCGGGTTGGTAGATCAACCAATGATCTACCAACACATCAGTATGTGTTGCATGCATGGGCATGGCATTCCACCACGCGGGCCCAGTGGCCCGCGTGGTGGAATGCCATGCCCTCTCCTAGAGAGGAGGCTTGTGTCCCAGCAGTGGGAACGTTAAAGGGCTGATTATGACTATGAGTAGGTTGATCGGGAAGGGTCCCGATCAACCATCACGGCAAATAAATACAAACCAGCTATGTTAGGGAAAATCGCTTTTGACGCTAAACATCGAAATACATACGTCACAGGCATGACAATAAATAGGTATAGTCGGCACCATTCTATTTTTTTATAAAAATTATGATTTCTTAATTAATTATTATACTTAATACTATTCAATAATACTAACTACACACTATAGATACCTATACTCTGTAGTGTGTAGTGTCATAAATTGAAATAATTTTAAATCTAACTATGTACCTATCTTATTATACAACCCAGCTATTTTTTTTTAATATTACAATTCGCATTCCAATATAAATTACAAATTGCACTAATTTAATTCACCACCAGCTATGCCCACGACTTCGTTCGCGTGGATGTCGGAATGAAAAAACAGCGTCGCATAGATAAAATGTACCTACGTCCAGTGAATACCTTGCATCACCTGACCCAGCTTAGAATTAAGAATATAATAGAAATAGGACAACGTAGAACACTGACTGTATTAGGTACTTCTTTCGTTTAAAATGCCGATCAAATCAGGTATATCTTGGTACCTCGAATTTTGTTTAAAAGTTTATGAAATAAAAAACCCGAGCACCACGAATTAGTTCTTTCGAAACTGCAAATTTGGTTCAACACTACTGACCGTTACGCGTTTAATCTATTTAAAACTGTGACGAAACTAAAATTACAAATACAATCCCGACTGTACCTATATGTATATTAGGTGTTGCATTTCAGGTTAGGGGCCCAGCCTCCTCGGAACCAAGAATAATCGTAAATACCCCAATGGTCAAACGTTTAGGGGTGACACCCGGGGCGCCCCCTGCCTCAGTGAACTTAGCATGTTTTCAGAAAAGAAGGTAATAGATTGGCGTGTAACTTTTAAATTACTGTCAACATCAATTTAATGACAAACGCAAATCAGGATACTTTGACACATTCACTGAGTTTACGCTTACATTTTAATTATATCATCGACTTTAATTTGATTGGAATAACGGATAGTCATGATGCATTCTATGTTCTAGCTACCCGTCGCTATGTCCCCATTACGATATTGATATTCTATTTTTACCAAGTCCAACTTGCTTATATAATTTAGCACATATTAGTTGTATCATATATTTCAACTCAGTATGTATTTGCTTTATCAATTACCAAAACCTTGCTGTGTGCAAAATATTCGTATTTTTCTTCGACAGACGAAATTGATTCAGTTCGTCATCGAACTGCATTGAAGTACGGAGACTATTTGCAGTTGTAATAAAAAATAAAACATACCTGAGCTAACTTTCCATTCGTCAGGCCACTTCTCAACTTCTGTCTGTTTGATATCCGAGTTTGAAGTAGCTTGAGCTGCTTGTTAGGACAGGCGTAACCAAGTTGCTTTTGGTACCTTCCTTAAAAGGTTATTGTGGTGCTGCCCTGCTTATATGATGCAGAAATGTTTTGATTCTCTAGATTTTCATTCGGACATCGACTCCCAGATGATTATTTACATAAAATATTAGTATAGATAACACAAGAGAGTAAACTTGAAAATTATTGTAAAATTCATTAAGTACCTAATCTTTTATGTAGTCTTAATTGACAGCGTGCAGTTGATTGCATTTAAAGCATTGCAAGATTCCACTCTTAGGAATTTGAAACTGTACTTATATCAATTTTCTAGGTACAAATAGACATACACATTTTACAGGACGTTATTTTTGTATAATATACATATGGCTTTAATTCGAGAACCCACTGTGCTTAATTATTTTTATTACAAATTATTAAAAATGTAAGAAAAAGGTATGTGCTGAGTGCAGTCAAGTCACACCTTTTTAAGACATCATCAAATTATATTAATTTGATTATTTTTAATTTATCTAAAGCCAAAACTGAAAAAGTAACTATTATTAAAAACAATATCCTGTAATTTACTGTAAATATGATCTTGATGTTATTCGCGATTTTTTTAGTGTCACACAAACATGAAGTTTAGTCTCATCAGTAAATAAGCTGCCAGTGGTACATTTGTGTGATGACATTTGATTTGGTTGATTAAACATGATTATGTATATGTTCTATACCCATTTGTAAATCATAAAAAACTTTATACCACTTAAGCTTTTACAGTATCATAACTATATTAAAAATAATAGCCTCGAAACAGTAAATTATATCACATTATTGCATTTTGACTAGAAACTGTAAATTTTCTAGACATACTCATTTACTATCAGCCATCCACTGGCGGACCCAAGTATATCATGGACACTTCAGTGTTGCCATATACAGCTGAAACTGTTGGGTACAGTTTCTTATTTGGAAGGCCTGTAAAAAACAAATGATTTGAATTATATAGTTTTTGGTGCCACAGGTAGTTACACTAGGAGATATTTACTAGTCTATAAGTTGAATCAATAACATATTAGACTGTTTTATATTTTTATGTTATTATCTTAGCCATGACTACGAACGGCGATTTTTTATCATACATAGAATTAAGTCAAACAATGGTTAAAATTGTGATAAAATTAAAGTGTGCTCTGATCAAATATTATATCATTTACACTATTTAGAACATATTACTCTAAATTTGTCTTGGAAGAAGTGTTTCTTTTTTTACTAATTTTTTTACCAATAAAACTCTTTTTTTTTCAATTTATTGCCAATAGTGTACAGTAAAAATTGTGTTATTATATTATTTTTTAATGTTTTATTAATTTATGTATTGCGTGATTACTTAAAAACAAAATTAAAATTTTAAAAAAGCCTCCGACACAAAACCATTCCATTTCAAAAGTAAAAAAAAACTTAATCTTAAAATAGGTTCTAAAAGAATACGTTGCGATGGGGGACCACTCCAAACATAACAATTTAATTAGAAATAGTCTATTACCTAAGTAAGCAGCTCGGTCCCCGGAAGTTCCGGAAAATTCGAGTTTTTTATTTATCTTTTACTTTTTAAATGGAACTTAGGTTTTTGTGTCGGGGGTTTTCTAAATTTTTATTTTATACTTTTTATAGGTACATACTTATAAGAACACTCTCGATTAAGTCACCATCAGTATTCTCTTTCAGTGCGCTTTCATTTGACACCCCATTCGAGTTATTTGCAGAGATTCAGTTATTCTTCCACGCTTTCACCCCCCACAACTTTTAACGGCTCAACCGATTTTCATCAATCATGTCTAAGAACACTCGCCCATAACTCATCTTTCATACAAAAACAAAAAAACTAAATTGAATTGTCTTCATCTGTTCGCGAGCAACGGAGCTACAGACAGACAAACAAACAGACGGAAACGTCAAACTTATAACACCCCTCTTTTTACGTCAGGGGTAAAAAACAAATTAATTTAAAAAATCTGCATCATCACATCAGAGAACCATTCTATTAACATCTACAAACAAAATCTCTCTTTTTTAAGTATCATAAACTTTAATAAGTTTATAAAACTTAAATAAAGAGGTTATGTTTATGAAATAAAAAAACATTTTTTTTTTTGTTGGAAAGGGTATACTTCCCAAATGGTCCCATAAATTTTATCGAAATCAACCAAGCGATTTTCGAAAAATCTAAAAAAAATATGTACTTTGTCTACTTTGACGACCTCTTAGTTTACTCTGCAAAGGAGCTGTACGTTTTTTTTACACCGATGTGATTGGTTCGTTTAGGTGGGGGAGGGGAGGGGGTATAGGTACCACTAAAAAGTGAAAAATAAAAAACTTTTTACAAAAAAATACAACCGACTTTTACACAAAAAATAAAAAAAGTGCAAAATAACTTTAAGTCGGTGTTCAAAAAACGAAAAAGCAACCACAAACACCGAGTTCCGAAATTAAAGTTATTTTGCACTTTTTTGATTTTTTGTGTAAAAGTCGGTTGTATTTTTTTGTAAAAAGTTTTTTTGTTAAAATAATTTACTGTTCATGTTCAAAATGTTGCCAACCCCAACCGTTTGTAGTAAGTAGACTCTCTGGCTGATATTTCAACGTGTGTGTACAAGACCAACATGACCCAACCCCAAACGAAAAAATCGACAGGAATCAAATCAGGTGATCCAGGTGGCCAAGGAATGGGCCCCTCTGCCAATACAGCTCGTGTAAACGAAAATTTCAATGCTTTCTCACGTTTAAAGTCATCCAATTAACGTTCGACTGATTACTCCTGCCCACACGTTAACTGAAAACTTATTTTGGAGCGATAATTTCTTCTTCCAATGTGAAATTGAAATTACTGTCCTTGTGAAATGGAAATTACTGTTTGCCATCGATGGAGGTTTGGAAATTTACAACCCCTTCTTTCGATTTGGACTCATCGGTTCCATAGTATGAATTTTAAAAACCATACATGTTCAATGTCATTTGTCAAGGAGCGACAGAACTGAATCCTTCAAGGGAGATCATTTTCCAAACCTTGAACACCACATCGTGGAAATAAAATTTATTTTCTCGGTGCATCGTATTTCACACCTTCCATTCAAAATGTTGAGGTTTCGAGATATCTACTCTGATAGTCGTAGTAGGATCTGCATCAAAAGTTGCAATAATGTCTTCCACGATACTTGGATGATGTCTTCCCGGGTTATGTTAATCTGTAAAGGTAATCTGCGATTCGGATATTGGTACATCCGTCGTGCCAAAGAACCATTACCGTCAGCTCTGCCAACATAAAAACGATATCCGCATATTCTTAGTTAGAAATAGCAGCCATTAACGATTGATCACACAAAATCAGTGAAGGAGCACTCGGGTAGGGCTAGGCTCAGCACAATAAAAACTCAAATCAACACGTGGAGGAACGCACAACCTCACACGGTGAATTGTGTAAATACAGCAAGTAAAACGTCTCGTCACAAGAGCAGTCGTTACCTGACTAACTATGGTCCAGACCATAATTAGTCAAGTAACGACTGAAGAGTTTCAATAATTATTTATTACGATTTTATGTCCTCAGTAACTAAGCCGATTTATCTAAAGAATAAAACTCTATTCACTAGGCGGTACTAGAGACTCGAAAAGGTCAAGTTTCTTATCAGCGTGCCGCGACTTTTGCTATGCGAGTTCTCGGAATTTGATAGATACACCTATATTTTAAGAACTAGCGTCTGCCCGCGACTTCGTCCGCGTGGAATAGTTACTTTACCCCGATTTTGAAACTCTCAGCCCGATTGGTTTAAAATTGACAAAGTTTCATACAAACTTTTATGCCCTTGGGGGGTAGAATTAATCAAAATCCTTTCTTAGCGGATGCCTACGTCATAACATCTACCTGCATGCCATATTTCAGCCCGATCCGTTCAGTGGTTTGGGCTGTGCGTTGATAGATCACTATGTCAGTCAGTCACTTTTGAGTTATATATATTTAGATAGATAGAAGAAGACTAATCACTTTATCAGTTGCAAAACGTTACACACTATTTTGTATACCTTGCGGGCGAAACAAGGGATGGATCAAACATTTATATACTTAGGTATAACAACATTCTACCCTTTTTTTCTGGATGGGAAATCATCAAATGAATTCTCCCGCTCTGGGCGGAGCGGAAGGGAGTGTCAGAATCTTACTGACTAAAACCCACCCGTGATCCTTCTTGTACCCTTTGCGTTCCAGGGCCGCGGTGACTCTTTCGAACAAATTCTGCAACCCTAGCACTGACCCTCAGGGGCCCCGTCTACGTTGCTGACGGCTCTTTGAGGCGCGCGTGGAACACGACGCGCCGTCGACCCGGGCCTGGTTGCTATCGGACGGCGAGCCACCCATAGCTCGCCATCAGCAGGCCCGCGCCTACGGTGGCCGGGAATCACCCTGCGTTTCCCGATGCCCGGGGCGTCTTTCTGTTGCGGCGGCTGGGGCGTAAGGTTTCCCTCTCTCGCACGCGTTCCGCCTCCTCCTTCGCTAGCATTACTGCTTCGCAGAAGGAGGCGACTGCTTCGCAGAAAGAGGCGACCGCTTCCCATGCCTCCTCGCACCGGACCATGGCTTGAACCAGGGCCGGACGCGAGAGGTCACCGCCGCCGATCGCCTCAACGAGGACACGGCGGTGCTCCGCCCAAGCAGGGCAGACCTCCACCATATACTCCACCGTGTCCTCTGGGCGATCCACACAGTGTTGACACCCGGACGTGTCCTCCCGCTGGATCCGACACAGGTACCTCCCGAACCAGCCGTGTCTGGTGAGCACCTGCGTCAGGCGGAAGGTGAGGACGCCGTGGCGTCTTTCCAACGACACCTTAAAGAGGGGACTTACCGCCGCAATGGTGGCGTGCCCAAACAACAACATTATGGTCACAAAATTATTACTTACATGAAAAATAATAATTTCTTCCTTAAGTTTCTTAAATTTGAAAATGCATGGAATGTTTCTCATATGACACATGTGTTTAGAAATTATTTTGTTTGAGTAATCTATATATCTATATATATAAAAGAAAGTCGGGTTTGTTACAACACTTATAACTCGAGATCTGCTGAACCAATTTTCTTGGTTTTTGTTTCGTTGGATTTGTCTCTGCCCCGAATAGCAGAATACATCTTGAAAACAATGAAAATTCGGCGAATAAATAATTATGAAAGATGAATCATTTTCCCTAAATGTTCCTTTGTTTCGTACCTGTCAAACATTTGTAAGTAAGGATTTACGTGTACCAGCAGACCATAAACATGTCGAAGCATTTCTGGGGCTGGAATTGTGAGTAAAGACTTACAAAGTACCAGGATACCAGGAACCATAATTATTTAACATCAAAGCTATGATCCTTAGGAGACGAAAGAAAGAACACTGAGCCAGAAAGAATAAATAGCGCAGGCATAGGATATATTTATATAGGACATTTTATCCCGTTTCCGTGGGACGTGATCAGTCTAGCCGTTTATTTGTTAAAAATGGTAGTTTCCGGGGCTAAAATTGCATTCGCTAAAGATTGACCAGAATGTAGAATGTCGAAGCATTTCTGGGGCTGGAATTGTGATTGAAGACTTACAAAGTACCAGGATACCAGAACCATAATTATTTAACATCAAGCTATGATCCTTAGGAGACGAAAAAAAGAACACTGAGCCAGAAATAATAAATGGCGCAGGCATAGGATATATTTATATAGGACATTTTTATCCCGTTTCCGTTTCAGCCATTCATTTTTCTAAAATGGTATAGTTTCCGGGGATAAAATTGCATGCGCTAAAGATTTACAAGTACTAGAAGACCAGAAAGAAGAATGTCGAAGTATTAAATTTCAATTCCCGGTCACCGTAGGCGCGGGCCTGCGGATGGCGAGCTATTGGCTCGCCGTCCGATAGCAACCAGGCCCGAGTCGACGGCGCGTCGTGTACCACGCGCGCCTCAAGGAGCCGTCAGCAACGTAGACGGGGCCCCATGGGGTCAGTGCCTGCTAGGGTTGCGGAATTTGTTCGAAAGAGTCACCGCAGCCCTGGAACGCAAAGGGCACAAGAAGGATCACGGGTGGGTTTTATTCAGTAAGAGTCTGACACTCCCTTCCGCTCCACTCAGAGCGGGAAAAGTCATTTGATGATTTCCCATCCAGAAAAAAAAAGCGTTGAAAATTTGAGAGGTAAGGTAAGTAAATCCACGTGTACCAGCAGACCATAAACATGTCGAAGCATTTCTGGGGCTGGAATTGTGAGTGAAGACTTACAAAGTACCAGGATACCAGAACCATAATTATTTAACATCAAGCTATGATCCATAGGAGACGAAAGAAAGAACACTGAGCCAGAAAGAATAAATGGCACAGGCAGGTGAAACCGCGGGATACAACTAAGAAATATTTTAGCTTTAAGTTTAAGTTTATTTTAAAAATTATTTCACTAATAGAAAGCTAAATTTCACCTGCGCCTTTTTTATATATATAGACCATCATTCATACCCCTATATATTGTGTTTATTTTATATGGCAAAACAACGTTTGCTGGGTCAGCTAGTTATTATATTATATTATATATATATATATATATATATATATATAAAACAAAGTCGGGTTTGTTACAACACTTATAACTCGAGATCTGCTGGACCAATTTTCTTGGTTTTTGTTTCGTTGGATTTGTCTCTGCCCCGAATAGCAGAATACATCTTAAAAACAATGAAAAAAAAATACAATCTATATATATAAAACAACAAAGTCGGGTTTGTTACAACACTTATAACTCGAGATCTGCTGGACCAATTTTCTTGGTTTTTGTTTCGTTGGATTTGTCTCTGCCCCGAATAATAGCAGAATACATCTTAAAAACAATGAAAAAAAAACAATGACGAATAAATAATTATGAAAGATGAATCATTTTCCCTAAATGTTCCTTTGTTTCGTAGCTGTCAAACATTTGGTAAGTAAGGATTTACGTGTACCAGCAGTCCATAAACATATCGAAGCATTTCTGGGGCTGGAATTGTGAGTGAAGACTTACAAAGTACCAGGATACCAGGAACCATAATTATTAAACATCAAGCTATGATCCTTAGGAGACGAAAGAAAGAACACTGAGCCAGAAAAAATAAATGGCGCAGGCATAGGATATATTTACATAGGACATTTTATCCCGTTTCCGTGGGACGTGATCAGTCTAGCCGTTTATTTGTTAAAAATGGTAGATTCCGGGGCTAAAATTGCATGCGCTAAAGATTGACCAGAATGAAGAATGTCGAAGTATTTCAGGGGCCGAAAATTTGAGAAGTAAGGATTCACGTGTACCAGCAGACCATAAACATGTCGAAGCATTTCTGGGCTGGAATTGTGAGTGAAGACTTACAAAGTACCAGGATACCAGATCCATAATTATTTAATAACATCAAGCTATGATCCATAGGAGACGAAAGAAAGAACACTGAGCCAGAAATAATAAATGGCGCAGGCAGGTGAAACCGCGGGATACAGCTAAGAAGTATTTTAGCTTTAAGTTTTCTATTTTAAAGAAAGCTACATTTCACCTGCGACTTTCTTTTATGTACATAGAACATCATTCATACCCCTAAATATTGTGTTTATATTATATGGCAAAACAACGTTTGCTGGGTCAGCTAGTTACATTATAAAAAACAACAACGTAACGACTTTACTGGACATTATTAGCAATTAATTGAAAAAAATGGGTATTATATTACACACAGCGTTTGAGCAAACATTTAGCTTGACGTATGGTCAAAGTGTGCAGTGTGACATAAAGGCAAAGGTATTTTGACGAATTTTGAATGCCCATAATTTTTAACTATTAAGGATCAAAATGTATCTTAAAAACCAACAAAATTAGATTGATCATTAATTTTTTGGTAAATATATTATCTTTCGATATTTACCTCTGAATGCAACCCCTAAAAATTCATAATTTCTTTCAAATGATAAGGTGTTATCTTCACAGTCCAGGATTACTCTAATACGCTCGCCAACCTGAAACGGGAGACAACAAAATGTTCAAACATACCCTACTTTTTACTTATATACTATGTACTGATGATGATGTTATTTAAGTATCTTATTAAGCAATGTTAAATATAGTACTCAGTTTTAATAATTATATTACTCCAGAAAGAAGTTTTAGTGCATCTAATTTGAATTATGCATTTAAATCAGCATTCAACAAACTAGTTCCAAGAAGTAAAAGTTATTTGGTACAAAATTTTGCAATTTTGGTATTACCACATATCGTCGTTGCGCATGCAAAAGTCGCTATGTGTTATTTAGTTATTTTTGGTTTTGTATGCAATTTTAGTCGTTTTTCCAATACGCACATATAGTATATGATATAGCTATATGATAAATGCAATATTTAAAGAATTATGAATGTAGTTATGTGATGTTCATAAATCGAAAGATCCATATAAACACGCTAAGTGTTATAATTCACATAGCTAAAATATAAGTGTACTAAAACACATCGCGATTATGGAAAGCGCAGCAACGATATGGTAGGTTAACAAAACTTTGTTTAATGACATGGAAACAATTCCTTACCTGGTATTTTGGACAATTATTTAAGAGAGGGTAATGTCCTTGAGTGTCACCATTGTGCAACAAATGATTATCAACTAAATTCCATCCCCAGCTCTGTTCATCCGAACCCAATAGTCCGACATATCCATGGCATTCCAAAGGCGCGTCTTTCGTTGATATTCCCACTACAGCTACAGTACCCAAGGGTCCCTCCCATATCACTTCCCAAGCATGCCTTCCATTGTAAAAGCCAACTTTTCCTCTACATGCATCAGTGCTTTGAGCTACAGGATTCCTGTCAAATGTTGATACTTATTCGTTTAGTTTTTGGAAACAATAAATACAAGGAAGCATTCTTATTATAATCATAACCCACCTGTGTAAAGTAAATCCGTTAGCTTTGACATATATGTTTCTTGAACAGTCGTGAGGATTCCACGCATGGTAAAATGCCCTTAGTTTTGATTTGTAAGTATTAACAGTGGAAAGTAAATCCGATTTCATCACTTCTTCTGCCAATCTTTTCACACAGTGTAATCTCCAAACGTCATTATTTTCATCACTAAGAATTCTATACCAACTCTTACAGACCAATGCACAATTTCGGAGATCTTTTAAACGAAGAAAGGAAAATATATTTTCTAAAATGTGATCAGGAACGACCTCTGCAATTGCATAGTCATCGTATAGGTCGAATTCATGCATTATTAACATTTAGAATAATAAATGCAAAACTATTTTTTGCATGAAGTCACAATATATTATCTAATTTAATAATTAACCTAATTACGTTATTTATACTATACTGCTCGATATAATCAGACACACACTGACTGCAAGCGATTCCTAATCGTAATTCGTAAACATTATGTCAATTCGACACCTGACGTCATCGGTCAATCTGTCAACGTCATTTTTTTTTTGGGATCCGCAATCATTGAGATAGGAAAAATCATTGAGATAGGATAAATATGGAGACGCCGCGCCGCGCTGCGTTATTCTATACATACATTTGCTTATACAAATATGAGTGAAATATGATTCAGAACTTGAAATATCGTTATGTCTCTTTCTTTCTAGTGAGATAATCTTATTTGATAAAAGAGACGCTATATTTTAAGTTGTTGCTAATTATGGCAACATTTTATCGTGATGTAGTAACAGTTGTAGGTAAGTGCCATAACAGCCATCTTATGCGACAAGTTTATGGTAGTTTTGCTGTCAAATGGTTGTTTATTTTTTATATTAACGAGATTTACGATAAAATTACGAGAAGTTTACTTTTAAAACTACATGTAAATATTGGAAAACAGAAACTCAACATGCCTGTGTGTTGTATTGTGAAGTGTAGTGCATGAGAGAATCAAAATCAATCACAATTGTCTTTGTACAGGTTAATTGTCCGTTTTCATGGACTAATACTCATAATAATACACATTCGATGATACTATTGTAACGCGATCATGAATGTATGGCTAAAGTATTGATATTTGGGTTAATTTCCATGTAACAGGCCTTTTTATTATAGGTTTTTGTTAATTCATTCGTTTGTCTAAAAACATATGTTATAATGGAATAGTGTGTACCGTTGCCGACTTGCCGTAATAGTCTCCGAAACTAGTTCCGCCGCTGAAATATTAACATAAATACTCCTGCGTCTTATACAGACTTTATTTATTTGTATAGATAACAGAAGGTAAGATACCCTACTCATCTTTTTCTGTTACAATTACAATGGACTTTTCAGTAAGTACATTTTATTATGTAAGATCCATACGTGATAACTAGTAAAACTCGTATTTTTAATACCGATACTCGTTATAGTAACACATATGTCCCTTGATAGATACATCCCTAGTAATGGCAGCCATTTTATGCGACAATATGAGCTGTAGGTATGCACCCTTTTTTTGTAGGTATAAATTCCAGTCCATACTTTTCATAATCATAATCATTTATTTGCATAAAATGTGGTAGGTACAGATGTTACAAAGTAAATTTAGTGCATTAACACATTCCGCCATACAGTGATGACATTCAAATGTTTAGTAAGAGTGTTTTAGTAACATTCAAAAATATTTACAAACAATTGCAGTGCTTGTAGAGACTAATTCGTCAGTTTCATAGACTTATAAAAATAACAATTTTAATCACAAAATATTACAGTAGTAGGTATGTTTCAAAACGAAAAGTTAAAAACAAAAGTAAATGACTAGGTACCTACACTACAATGCATTCCTGAAATGATATGATGAACATGTTTTTTTATTGAGAAATTCGTCGACTGAATAAAAACTATGAGAACATTCCAAACCATTTTTTTAGAACCGTGCAGAATTTTTTATAAGGTAATTCCGTTATCCAGTTTGGTAAGGAATTGTAAATAAGTGGAGCCATATATACGCAGCTGCGTCTAAACAGTTCTAACCTGGGTACCAGGATTTTTAATAGGTAATTTGACACCTTCCGCTTTCAATTGTTTTTTGCTTCAAAAAGTGAAGAGTTTGTTTTAACAAATTTTGCGATTTCATAAATATATATACAAGCAACGGTAAGAAGTTTGTGTGATCTGAACACTGGTCTACATGATTCAGTCCACTCCATGTTAAAGATAGCACGGATGCATTTTTTTTGAGCTATCATTATTCTAGACATTTCAGAGGAATTACCCCAAACGATGATGCCGTACCGAATAATGGAACATATGTAGGCGTTATACACCATCATAGCAGTAGGTTTTGAAGTTTCATCTTTAACTTTTTTCAAAGCAAAAACAAATCTATTAATTTTCATGCAAATGTCGTCAATGTGATCTTTCCAAGTAAAGTATTCATCTAGTGTTATTCCAAGAAATTTGGTTTTTTTTTACTTGGGCCACTAATTGGTTCTTATGAGCTATTTTAAGTTTGATGCATTTACTTTTTTGTGTTTTGAAGTTTAATAATTTTGTTTTTTCTACATTAGCTTTTAAACAATTGTTTTCTAACCATGTGATAATTTTGTTTAAAGTGTTATTTATGTCTGTCTCGTAAGTTTCAGCGTTTTTACAATCTAATATTACGGTTGTGTCATCAGCAAAAAGGACACAATCTTGTTCAATTGTTTGGGGCAGATCATTAACATATATAAGAAATAACGGTGGCCCTAAAATGCTTCCTTGCGGTACTCCACAATGATTATATCGAGTTTGGGAATCAAAATTTGTGATTCGGTTGGTTGATCCATCAAATTTAGTCATTCTCGTGATTTGGTTTCTATTCGAAAGATATGATTTGAACCATTCTAACGCTGGACCTCTTATACCATTTTTTTCCATTTTATCGATGAGCATTGGATGGTGAACATAATCGATCCGCAATACATGCAATATTTTCGGAATCAATAAGTACTGGAGCTTCGCGCTTCGTACTTTCCTTTAATTTACGTACTTGAACACACTCCGATAACTCTATTGGCGATGCAAAGATTATACGCGCGCCTCTAGCGGTGAAATTAAGACGTAGACAACGTCTGAACGACACTTTGTTAATAACCGACGAAGACATGGTGATGGATCACGACTACATGAACCAAACTGTCTCTAATAAAAGGTAGAAATACAAAATAATGCTGTGTTCCTGAATGTAGTGCTTGTGACGATTCGGGAATAAGTTTATATTTGTTCCCAACTCATTCCCGATTGAAGCGGCCGGAATTTGGTGACACCAGATGATAGGGATTCGAAATACCTCACCTGGATGACTTATTGTGCTAACACAGACTGACAAGTTAGTCGTTTTCAAGCTTCAGACTATTTTCCAAACCAGTAAATACAATGAAGTTTTAATTGTTTTGTTGTATAATATATTCACATGTTAATCATTTAATTTTCGACACGGTCTGGAGTAATGTTAGTAGAAAAATCATACTTAGTGTTCATGGACCTAAAAAAAAAGGCCCTTTTTTTTAGGTCCATGTTAGTGTTATACAAAAGTATTATACATTTATTACGGCTAAGACAAGTTTCTCGTTAGACAAGAGACATAGGTTGTTTCCTTATGTCGTACGTTTCAGAATATTCCATAAAGAAGTACCACTGGCTGAAAAAATAAATTACATTCTCTCTGATGTAAATTGTATCGAAAACTGTCAAAGTGTCGTTCTTAAACAGCTTCACAATTTTGACACTAGAGGCGCTAGTTAGAATATTTGGATTGCCATTAGGGTAGTACATTGAGGTAGGAAAAATAAGGAGACGCTGCGTTATTCTATACATACATTTGCTTATACAAATATGAGTGAAATGTGATTCAGAACTTGAAATATCGTTATGTCTCATTCTTTCTTGTGAGATAATCCTATTCGATAAAAGAGACAACTATATTTAAGTTGTTGCTAATTATGGCAACATTTTGTCGTGATGTAGAGACAGTTGTAGGTAAGTGCCGTTGCAGCCATATTAAGCGTCAAAATGGCGACAAATTCATGGTAGTTACGCTGTCAAATGGTTGTTTACTTTTTTTATTATTGTGATTTGCGAGAAAACTACGAGTAATTTTACTTTTAAAACTGAATGTAAATGTTGGAAAACATAAATCCAACATGCCTGTGTGTTGTGTTGTGAAGTGTGGTGCAAGAAACAGTCAAAATCAACCTCAATTGTGTTTGCACAGGTTAGTAGTCGGTTTTCATGCATTATTACACACAATAATACACATTCGGTGATACTATTGTAACGCAATCATGAATTTATGGCTAAAGTATTGATATTTGGATTCATTTCCACATAACAGGCCTTTTTATTATATTTGTTTATTCATTCGTTTGTTTACATAATGAAATAGTGTTGTACCGTTGCCGACTTGCGGTAATACGAAACTAGTTCCTCCGCTGGAACGATATCGGTATATTCTGTGATGTTAACATAAATAATCCTGCGTCTTATTCGGTCCGAGTGACCTAGCTAGGTCCGGCCTGTGATTCACACTTCACACCAAAATCAAAATATTTTACGTAAATCTGAAGAAAACATCGAAAAAGCTAATTATCTCTAAAAGAGTAATCATGGAGTTTCTTGCCGGCACTTCTCCATAGGAAACAGCTAATTGGAACCGTGCACCTAGCTTATAATGTTTTATGTTTGTTTTAGTTACATATTAGCATCTCTAACCAAAATGATTTAAAAATACTTTAATTTTTATAGGTTTCCTAAAAATGAAGGCTTACAGAAAAAATGGTTAGAGGCTAAGGGTCGTGGGGTGATGTTAAATAGCCTATAGCCATACTGGCTACCAAAAGTAAAAATAATTTTAATGCTTTTTTTTGCGCGGTACCCTAATTATTTCTCTAAAATAAAAGTAGCCTTAGTTACTCCTTGTAACATATCTGCCTGTAAAAATCCCGTCAATATTTGTACAGCTATTTCAGAGATTAGCCGGGATAAACACTTCAATTTCATTTATTGTATAGATAGCAGAAGGTAAGATAACCTACTCATCTTTTTCTGTTACTATTACAACGGATTTTAATTAAATTCATAATATGAGCTATGATCCAAACGTGATAAATTAGTGGAACTCGTAACTAGTATCGATACTCGTTGTAGTAACACCTTGATTGACTCAACCCTAGCAATGGCAGCCATTTTATGTTTTGTAGGTATGCACCCTTTTTTCGTAGGTATTTCTCGTCCATACTTTTATAGGTCAATGGGGTAGTAGGTATGTATTAATACAAAAAATAAACAACCATTTGACAGCAAAACTACCATAAACTTGTCGCATAAGATGGCCGCTACGGCACTTACCTACAACTGTTCTACGTCACGATAAAATGTTGCCATAATTAGCAACAACTTAAAATATAGTTATCTCTTTTATCAAATAAGATTATCTCACTAGAAAGAATGAGACATAACGATATTTCTAGTAATTCTGAATCATATTTCACTCATATTTGTATAAGCAAATGTATGTATAGAATAACGCGGCATCTCCATGTTTTTCCTATCAAAATGGATTGTATAGAATATGTACAGATTACTTTTTATGCATAGATAGGTACCTTTAAATACTACGTTATCGGTCATTCGTTTTGCAGATCTTTAATATCTACTGCTAAATTCTATTGTTGTTAGGGTTGCCAGATAATAACTTAACAAATCCGGGACAATTCTAGAAACAATAAATAGTAATAAACTGATGAAAAAAACAATAATAATAAGATACTACCATAAAAATCTAAAAACAATAAATTCCAAACTTTAAAAAAAACAATCAGTAAGTGTTTAGAAACAGAAATTGTTTTGGTACATAAAATAAACCAATTTGAGCACCTCCTCATAATATTTTGTTAAGCTTTGGCAGGAAATCTGTAAGATCGCGGTCGAATGAAATAAAACGATTGCACGAACTCCCCTCCCGCGCGCCTCCCGCCAATGTTGCCAATTTAGCGACTTAGTCGCTAGAACTGACGACTTTTGCTCAAGTCTTAGCGACTAAAATAAAGTTTTAACGACAAAAATTGTTTAGCGACATATCTGGCGATTTTTGGAGTACAAATTAAAACAGCCCTAGCTTTAGATATTTCAATAAATATTTAAAGCAACACATCCAATTTTCTTTCAAATATAAGTTTTGCTATTGAATACGGCCAGTTCTCCGATAAATTCTACTATTTAATGTCGCATGTAGCTAAGTTGGCAACACTGAGCTCGACTTTTTCGTTGGTTGGTTGGTATGCTCTGTATAGATAGGGGAACACAGGAGAAATCCCCGAAGTTGAATATGTTTGAATATTGAACAGTAGACTGCTGGCTTGCTTTAATTTTAAGGAACTATAAAGTGCTTAAACGTGTGTCGCAATAGCTTAAATCATGGATTAATATTTCTTTTGAACAATTTTTTTTTCACGTATCCTAATATTTCACATCGCCTTTTCCGTCCCCGACAAAATTAAAGGTATTCTTCCAGACAAAATCGTGGATCCGCTCCTGGTGGAGTTAGTTTTAGCGACTTTCTAACGACTTTTGATTAAAAATCTAGGGACTCGGTATTTTTGTAGTTGGCAACACTGCCTCCCGCACTCGCTCACGGGCAGCCGTGTCATTCGTTGCTAGTTTATTGTATTAAAAAATAGTAAACTTTCAGAATCCGGGACAATAAGCGCTAATTACTGGACACGGGACAAGAGGCAAAATTCCGTGGCAATCCCGGATTTCCCGGCGGTCTGGCAAGCCTAATTGTTGTGCATTTATATTTTTTTTCCCTTTTATGGAAAAAAGGTGTTTTTTTTACGCCACTGTCCTCTTTTCTGTCAATTGTCAAATAAACAAATGTCAGTCGTCGAGTCGTCGTCCCCAGTCGCCCGTCTTCACTCGTCAAGTCGTCAGTCATTACCATTATTTTATGGTTATGCTCGTTAGTTTATTTCTTTCAATAAAGTAGCGGTGTTCACGTAAGAAATGGTAATATAATAATGCAGTTATTTCATTTTACAGTTGAATAGTAAAACATCAAAATGCCAGGAATCGATACAGCTTTGAGTGATGAGGACTACATCATAGCGAAAGCTAAAGACGCACAAAAATACAATATCCACTCTGCTAAAGCATGGATGCTCACAGCGAAAACTTTATTTCCAGCAAATTTCAAGATTCAGTTTGAAGCTTATCTAATGGAAAAGCAGTCAGGAAATGTTCAAGAGGCTGCTGAATGTTTTAGTTCCTTAATGAAATCGAGGCAGAACTTCCCTTCTTTACTGCCTGAAATATCAGCCATTGCTAATGCCCTGAGATCATCGGAAGGAAGTTTTCTAAGTCAAATGTTTGATAATATTTGCCCAGATATACAACTGACAATTCTTAAGACTAGTGTTGAGAACAGTGATGATACAATGGAACACTGCCGTTTGTTAGTATTGTTGTTGAAGAAATTTCCCCAACTAGGAGTAGACAGTCTAGTGAAGACATTAATAAATGCTGAAAAGTTCTTTTATGAAAATCGCTATGCTAGACTGCTAGTAGTGGAAACTTTACCCTTACTAAGTTCACTAGAATCACCAAGATTGCTACAGCGTCTTGTAATCAAAGCTATTGACTTTTATAATTCCTATGTATATGATGAAAATGAACATGATATAACAGATCCATGGCAAAGGCTTTTTGGTGTGTTAGATCTAATGGGCAGACAGTTGGGATGGGATTCTTTTTTTGTCAATTATAGTAACAGTTTGAACAAAGAGGCATACTTCCAAAAATTACTGACATTGAGGAATAGTGATGACTGTCGCCAGCTTTTATATTGTGGAACAACATTCTTTCTTAGGTCACTATATGAGCAGAAGTCATTAAAAGGCAATCATATTCTTGTGGAGGCATTGTCAGATCCAG
Organism: Hecatera dysodea; assembly: GCA_905332915.2. Classification (NCBI taxonomy): domain Eukaryota; kingdom Metazoa; phylum Arthropoda; class Insecta; order Lepidoptera; family Noctuidae; genus Hecatera; species Hecatera dysodea. The sequence continues at coordinate 11,772,490 of HG995292.1, forward strand.
AAGTATCACCATCAAAAAGAAGGAAAGGCGACCTGGAGGTTACTGGTATATCGTCACATCAATTCCAAGCAGCTGCTAACTGTTGGGAGTTGCTCCACAGTAATGAACTTATTTCAAGGGAATTCACAAAACTTGCTAATCAATTGCAAATTAAGCCATGGTCTGATGGGTTTGCTGATGAGTTTGCTCTGTACCGAGGAAAATATGATGAGGCCATGCCTCAGGCTACAGTTACTAATCTCACCGCTAGCTTGGTACGAGTGTCCATCCACTATTTTCAAAAGAATTATACTGCCTGTATAGAAAGCATTTTGGCTGCCCTACCTCAATTACCTAGTGTGGAAGGTGTATTAGAACCAGAATTGATTGTAGGAGGAAAACATAGGCACTTACATTTCCTGCCGCTCACCAAAGTTGCCATAATGCATTATTTCTGCACTCTGCTCATCAGAATTTTATTAAGTACTAGTAATATTTCTGATCTGACATATGGTCACATGCTTGTTTTGATGCAACTTGGTTGGCCACAAGAAGAAGCGATATTTATTCACATACTGGATGTAATTAGGCAAAAAGGTGTGTTTCATTACCATCTTTTCTCCACATACATCATTCATATAGATATATTAGAAGAGTTGTATTTCATTTGGAATGAACAAGGGAACAATGTTGTACTTGACATTATACCAAATACACAACAACATCTGGGACAGAGAAGAATAGGCACTCGTGGAGCAGATAAAGGAGTAAAAGAAGATTTCAAACAAGCAATGAAAACACAAGTGGCTAGAAGTAATGAATCTGTGTTAAATTTAATGGTGCAATTTATTACCTCAGAAAGGGCCTACTTTCTGCAGATATTATAAAGTTGGAGAATGGAGTCTAATGGTTTAAAATATTGTGCTAGCTTTGCCGTAAATAATTAAACCAACTGGTAGAAACGATATCAAGGACCTCAGTCTACAATGAAATCAATTCATGAATACCTAATGCCCATTACTGTGTAGGCCAAAAGCCACATCAGAACTCATATACATAGTTACAAGTGTAATAGGTAACTGATTATTTTTTGGGATCAAGTGTCTGTTAATAATAAAAACACAAGTTTTAATATGATTTTATTTCTTAATATAACTTCTCTCCTTCTCTTCTTTTTTTAATATTGAGTGATAATAATAATATAGTCAACACATACTGGAGGCATATTACGAACCGAGATTACGAAGGACGGGACGGTTGACATGTGTCGGGCATGCCGCCGTTCGGGTGAGTCCATCAGACATATTATCTCTGGTTGTTCTCGTCTGGCTAACGGCGAGTACTTGCACAGGCACAACCAAGTAGCCAGGATTATCCATCAGCAACTTTCGTTGAAATACAATATGGATTCTGAGGTACTGTATTACAACTATGTTACTGGGATCAGTCTATCATCACTGATTGGACTGTTGTTGCCAATAAGCCTGATATAGTGGTGATAGACCGATTAGCGTGCCGCAATGATATCGATGTTACCATCCCACATGGGGAGAACTTCTTGAAAGCTGAGAAAGAGAAATAAATGAAGTATCTCGACTTTAGCACACGAGGTTGTCGATATGTGGAATGTGAACTCTGCTGTCATCGTGCCGATTGTCGTCAGGGCCAACGGCTTAATTGGCCAAAAGCTTCGACGAGCATCTGTCGAAGCTGGTATTACACGTTTGATTTAAGGGCCTGATACAGAAGACAGTACTCCTCGATACGGCTCATATTGTCAGGAGGTTCTTTCTCTGGAGCCCTATCCACCGGTAGCTTGGACCTTGCTCCCGACACCGACGGACTAGGTACTAGTTTTAATATTTTTATATCTTTGTATTACTTATATAATATTTAAAAATGTAATTTATGTTTATACAATGAATAAAGAGAATAGTCACTTATCAATCTAGTTAATTTTATTATGAACTGCCTTCGTAGGAACCTACTGCAAGTAAAAGATTACGTCGTGTAAAATGTAAACCCTTTATGGGTGAGCTCTTTGTTGCAAATGAGCGCAGTAAAAATTTATCCTCTTTCTGTAACGTAGTTGCAATTCCTGCCTCCTCACCATTAGCTTCTTCTGTGATAGCGTTGAAATCCCATAACTTGATGCTGCAGTCCAAAGATCCTGAAGACAACATAAGTGTAAGTACAATAGGGATATGCATGAACAAATATTTATTAAGTAGCTTAATATATTATATAATATACAAAATTTTAATACTAACAGTGATAATGATAACAGAATCAATCGATCGAAAAACAAACGAACGGTAGGTTTGATCACGTCTAGTTTTTGTGTTACACCTTTTTCTATGGTTAATTCACTTATTTTTTTTTTATTTTTCAATAAAGTAGGTAGGTACCTAGCTGTTTTTCTGTTTATGAAGATTTTTTCTTATATGGATAAGATAGGTATTTAAATGGTTCTGACAAGTTTCTTTACATTTATGGTAAAATTATTAAAACAAAATAAATTGAGCACAATCAGTTAAAAAAAGTGAGCTTAGTTTTGGCATTTATGAATTAATATAAATGGATGGAGGGAGTTGAGTATCCTGACGTGCCATCTGCTACACAACCAATCCTTTAAAAAAGTTTCGGAGGATTATGGTAGGTACCTAACTAACATTGTGACACGAGAATTTTATATACAATATTTTCTATATTATAGCTTGTTTAGATGTATTTTGTAAATAAATAGAATATGAATTTAAAAACAAAATTAAGAAAAGATTTTTTTTAATAAAATTACTTCAAAATATCGCATTTAGGATAGACCTAGGCCTGGGCGCTACTCTATCCCACATATTTTATTAGTGAGAAGATAAATAAGATCATGGGACTCTGGGGTCTCGCCGTCTCGGTCTATATGGACGTTATGGACTTTGATGTCCGAGTTCGCGTGCATCAGAATGACGCGTGTATGACTACAAATGGTCATGCGATATGCGTGAGAGCAAGGTACCGAATGTACATACAATTTGAAGCAATGTATTCAAAACCATTTTTTTTAATACATTGCTTTTAGTTTTTAGTAGAAGTATGTGAGCCGCCAACCTGATTTCAGAATGGCAGGTGTATTCTAAATCTGAGCCAATTAACAGAGTGTGAAATGCCGTAGTAATTACGTTATCATATTAAAAGCAAAAGCATAATATTATGCTATTATCGGCTCAAGAGTAATGTAAAATTCTCCATATTTAGAGCCTGTCCAATTTTATTAGCAACTAAAAACATCAAAAGTCTCTAGGGATCAAGTACATTTCTAAACATAAAAAATATCCAATTACTTAATAGTTACTAAATCTATTCTTCCAGACTGGCTTGTTACTTGCATTCCTATGTTTAAGACATACTTTTAGTAAAAACAATGGTTTTAAATAGTACATTACTACGGAATTACGAGCATTGCTTCAAAGATGTACATTCGGTACATTGCTCTCACGCGTATCGCATGGTCCCTTTATAGTCATAAACCCATCATTTTGATGCACACCCGGGTTCGTGCCGTACTTCTCATTTTATTTGTTAACTTCAAAGTTGCGATGTTATAAAACTTCTTTTTTATTCCCAATTTTTTGGAATCAAATTTGAAATAAATTGCAAAAATCTTTGACAAACTAGAAAAAACGATAGAATTACCTGATGACAAAATGGTGCCATCACGACTAAAAGCCAGTGCATGAATAGGAGCAGTATGCATTGGCGGCAGCAGAGCGGCGGGTGATCCTGTCGAAATGTCCCACACGATGAGCTCTCCATTACCCCCCGACGCTAGCCATCTCCCACATACAGAAAACGCCAGGGTAAATATGGTAGACTGAAAATAAAATATATGGGGTATATTCAAAAATAACTACAAAAGCCAGTTCGTTTGTCAAATAAATACCTTATGCCCAGTCATAATTCGAACTTGTGTTCCTGTCAAACAATCCCATAAGCGTACTGTTCTGTCACTTGATCCAGTGGCCACATAGTTGGAATTTGGGTGAAACTGAACACACTGAAAGGAAGAGACATAACATACAGTTAGTACCACTCTCATAAATTAAAAAATATCACCTTTCTGGGACAGTCGGAAAAATAGTAAAGATAGGGCCACCCGAACGTTTGCTTCAACGCGTTCATCATAATTATAAGAGTCATGGCATTTCATTCGTTTCTGTCGACTCTTGCCGGACCGTACTATGGCTACAGGAATACGCGCGGTTCGCCCTGTCCTTACTAAATAAGTGAGATGAAAAGAATAAACACGAATTGATATGTACATACATGCTTCGCTCACAAACGGCTAGGCTTGCTTGAATATAAAACTATTTTTTCTTAAAATCAGATAAAATAATTACATCGACATCCGATAAATGTCCTGCAAACATTCGTAGCGGTTGATGATGATCAGTGGCCCACAAGCGGGTGGTGCGGTCGTGTCCCGCGGTCACGAAGTAGTGGCCGTGCGGGGACCAGCGCACGTCCCACACTGGCCACATGTGCCCCCGGTATACTACCAGGCATGTCCAGCATTGAAGAGACCATAACCTCACTGCAAATGTGGTTAGAATAGTTTAAGATATTTGTTTCTATGATTTACATACTTTTAAACTATATCATCAAATAAGGTACCAGTGGAGTCCTCAGAAGCCGATAGTAGCATCGTTTTAAAAGGATCAAATGCTACTTTATAGACTGATCCGGAGTGCCCATACAGAGTACGACAAGTATCTCTATCTCTTTCTTCCATCATTCTTACGAGTACGTCACCTACAAAAAGTTTTAAAATAGCGTTATTGATTTGTCAATATTTTTATTTTATTTAAAAAAAAATACGAATAGGTACTACTAGAAGATGTACACATGCGGGAGGCATGTGTACATCTAGTAGTACCTATTCGTATTTTTTACACTACAATACAGAAGTACCTAAATAAAATAGCAGTAGTATAAATTTATATTTTCATTATTTTAATCTTTTGTTATTCATTTCACGTTTTTTTGAAAAGAGGCGTTTAGACAAAATTCTCAAGCTTAGGGGGGACTCTTTTTCCGGGGCAGCCTTCAAGCGGCTCTTGCCAAATCTAGGGGGTCCGGTCCGCGGGCCTGTGGATGGCGAGCTATGGGTGGCTCGCCGTCCGATAGCAACCAGGCCCGAGTCGACGGCGCGTCGTGTTCCACGCGCGCCTCAAAGAGCCGTCAGCAAAGAAGACGGTCAGTGCCTAGCAGGGTTGCGGAATTTGTTCGAAAGAGTCACCGCGGCCCTGGAACGCCAAGGGCACAAGAAGGATCACGGGTGGGTCAGTAAGAGTCTGACACTCCCTTCCGCTCCGCCCAGAGCCGAATTCATTTGATGATTTCCCATCCAGAAAAAAAAGGGGGGACTCTTTTTAACCCGGCGTGAGAAAGTGAGAACTAGAATTCAGGTCTCTGTGTCGAGCATTTTTATACGCGCTTACGATGCATTATTTGTGGTACTTAACACAATTTTTCGTTTATTTATGAGTTAAAACTTGAACTTAAAATTGATTATGAGTAATAACTGAATGAACACACACCTGCTTCCCTGTCAATATCTATTAATTTTTCTGCAGATTTCATCCCACGTAATTTGACTGGAGTCAATGTCCACACCTAGATCATAAAAACACTATTCATAAACAAGAAACTTATGTATGTATGTATGTACTGATGCATTGGTACAGTCGGCGACAATATTCGATGAGCATCTAAAAGTCTCAAAACTCATCAGCCATAAAACAACTAAAGTCACTAAATATATTTGGCCACAAAATGCGGTGAACAGATCAAGGTTACAAATTTGGGTGACTGGACGTGTAAATGGCAATGTTCCAAAATTCGGTTATTTGTCATATTATATCTCTTTATTTTAAAATAAGTTTCTTGTCTTGGTGTTGAATAAGTTGAGTAAAAAATCTAAACCCATACACACCCGTATGGGTTTTAAGATTTTTTATTCTGTACTCTTTTCTATTACAAAGTAGGTCTGATGATTCATTTGATCACATCTCATCAAAAAAGATGCGCGTATCACGAATTATCAGCTGAAGAAGAGCTCATGAATCAATTAGTTTGCATGGATTTATGGCTAATAAGACAATAAAACGACAAACATTGAAATAAATAGTAAATACATCACATAGACAAAAGACACTGTTGTTAACAAGTGACCCTGTTTGGACTCTGCAGCATTTTTTTTTGTGTATTTTCATTATACAGGATTGTTTTTTAAGCACAAATTTAGACAAATTAAACGAGTTTTATTAGACATGTATTTTTTATTTTCATGTCTTAGTAAAGAAAAATAAGTTATCGTTAACGAAAGACGTTTATTTACAAGACTTTCAAGTGTAGGCCGTGATCTATTGTTGTTTGAAGAGTAATTCCAATTTTCTTTTCATACTTTCATAGGCTTAGGTCCACAGAACAGAAAAAAACAGTAGAAGTCGCAAGTAGGCGGGGCACGCGTAGCCCTAGTATTGCGTAGCTCCGCAATTGTAGGCGCCCAAGCGCTGTCGCGCATATCAGTCTAGTTCCGACTGCGTTCACGTCGCTTACTCTCGAAAATCCGAAATAAAATCAAATATGCCGTATTGTGCTGTTTTAGAGTATAAAAACGATAGCCGTACCAAAAATGTATCCCATAGTGGTATATCGTATCATAATTAAGTACTATTTTATTTTATTTTAATTAATATATGATAAAACATTGCTTACATTTTTATTCAAAAACGCTAAACAAAAGTAGAATCTATGATTTAAACCATAAGGTCTACTTTCTTTCACATCAAACCTGTTATTCTAGATGATTCCATCCTATGTCATGTGACAGTTTGCTACTCAATTAGAGAAAGACGTTATCGATAACGAGTTGTCGATGTGACCTTATCAAATAAAAATTCAAGATTAATTAATAGTAATATTATTTGATATTAAACAGATAGTAATTTATTTATATCCGTTGAAAATGAAATATCGTGAGAGTATGCATAAGCATGTATTCGCCAGAACTTCGCAGCTTCGCCCGTACTCTACATTATTACTCACCGAAAGCCTATAAATACGTGCGTAGTACGTTTGATTGCTCTTTGCCTCATCCACAAACCTTAACAAAATGGTATGCTAATATCGGTGGAGATCCTGGTTTCACAAAAGAGTCATTTACAGCTTTAAAACTTAAAGCGGATTCATCAAGTCATCCAATATTAGCTTCACTAGTACTTAATTGATGAAATGGCTATACGTAGAAGAATTGAGTGGGATGGTTTCATGGATATATTGACATGGGTACAGGATTAATAGGTGACCATCTAGCAAGCTAAAGAAGTAAAGCTAACAAAAAAATATTCATTAAGCAGTCGATCGGACGTAACACGCGTATAAAGGTACATTTCGGTAATTCGTTTAGATTTTAATTTTGTTTTGTTAAAATTGATTGAGTCAGGCGTTACTTTGCGGAAATCCATTTTAAATTTGAAAATGAAAACATTATATCTAGTTTTAATTTCCGCGAATATTAGTGGGTTGCAGGTATGCACCTCCCTCCCGCCCGCTATATTATGCACATGCAAGATTACTAGGCAAATGCAAGAATTTTAAGCACATGCAGGAAGGCAATGCAAAACCCAACACCATTACCGACACGTGTTTCGCCTCTCCACGAGGCATCCTCAGGGGACGTGTTGACTCGCTGACCGTTGAGTTGCGACTGGGAAAGAAAAAGGGGGGGGGGGGAAGGGTTGGAAAAAGGGGGGTGCCTTGTACTAATTTCTCAGTCGCAACTCAACGGTCAGCGAGTCAACACGTCCCCTGAGGATGCCTCGTGGAGAGGCGAAACACGTGTCGGTAATGGTGTTGGGTTTTGCATTGCCTTCCTGCATGTGCTTAAAATTCTTGCATTTGCCTAGTAATCTTGCATGTGCATAATATAGCGGGCGGGAGGGAGGTGCATACCTGCAGCCCACTAATATTCGCGGAAATTAAAACTAGATATATTGTTTTCATTTTCAAATTTGTTTTGTTATTTTTTACTTATGTAAAACATGTGAAAAAATCTGATTTAGTAAAATTAAATTGATTTTATTAAACTTTTGTTCCATTTAAAGATAAATTTGCTTTGTATAAGTGGGTTGGAAAATTCGGTAATAGTACCTGACTAATTGAGTTTAATCTGTGTTTTAGCATCAGCGTATTCAGCTATTAGTGTATAGTTTTCGCCAAATACGAAGAATGTTATGCTTATTGAATACGAATATAAATATAAACGGAATGCACGTATACAATTAAATATCGATAAGTAAGGTTACGATGTTGTACATCACTAGCGAATATCATAATAGCGATCAACTCTGTAAACAAATATCTATCTTATGTTCAATGCCATACTGCATACAATCGAATATATTACAATTTAGTGACATCTAGCGTCGAATAGCGGAACTTGCTAGTAAAACTGTGCCTACGAGCTTTCACGGAAATATAAGATTTAATACCTACAAAAGATTGACAATAATGAACTCTATTTATATGATGTAGTTGCACTTTTTTTTAAAATAGTGACTGACTATAGAGACTTTTTGGCATGGACCAATCACAAAACGAATTTGCTAGTGTGACATAATATGATTATCTTGAAGATGTGTTTGTTAGGGCACGCTGGTTCTGATATAATTTATTCGTTATGCGATTTCTACTGTTTTTTTCTGTTCTGTGCTTAGGTCCATCTTCTCCTCGAGCCCTTTATTTTTATACCTCACATGGCCGTGTCACAAAAAAAAAGATCACATACTCAATAGAGGCCGGCCAGCTAATTATTTTAATTTCAAAAATATACGCACCACTTTGGATGTTTAGAAGACTAGGGATACAGTCTGTGGCAAAAAATAAATATGTACATGCGTACATGTCATTCTCTCAAAACACATTATTTTCCTTTTGGGCCGTGGGGGAAAACGTTGCGTATAATTTATAATGTTTTAGTTAGTGGATTAACTAAATACTATATATTAGCGAATCGAACAACTTGAAATCAGTGCAAGAAAATGAACATGCATAAAAGTTGGTGAAATAGAATAATTATTAATTTTATAACAGTTCACTGAATTTTGTAATACATATTGGCTTTTTCAGAACGATTTGATTCCATGCCCGATGACCGTAAATTGTAATTTTGACCTGTTCACCGCATTTTGTGGTCAAAGCTGTTCAGTGACTAATGATGTTTTAGGTGTTGACGACTTGGCATTCTGTACTTTGATCATAGAATATTGTCGCTTACCTACTGTACGCAGCTGGTTTTTATACCTTTATTGTAGAGTTACTGAAGCCAACAGCTAGTAGTGTTGAATCATCACAAATATCAGTGCAAATGGCAGTATGACCACTGTTTAGCAGTGTGTAAAAACAAATAGATGGGAGACTCTCAGGCCCCAGTTGAATACGCTTGGAAGCTTCGCGTAGAGCTTTGCCTTTCTCTATTTTATCAGTCTCTTTTCTGGAAATGAATGTTACTTGTTAGTTGAACTTCTATACGGTTCTAAGGTACCTTACAGTGAAGCAATAAACTTGCTTTGTAGTAATAATAACCCATAGATCCATTAGTGACCGTATTCCAGGCGGAAAAGTGTCGAATGTCTTAATTTCTGTTTAGCAGATATTTAGTGTATGACGTTCTATAAATGTGTATGGTAAGTTCAGATTTGTGCATCCAGCCATTCAGCAGATATCCAACAAAAACTGTTTCCGCCAGGACTACGTAGTCCCAGCGGAACTTTTTTTCTATGGACTTACAAGAAAATAAATACATATAATAATTATTGTGTAACGAGAGGTAAATGTGTAAGTATAAATGAAATTAGTGTGTAATAAAATTAGTTGCCGCTGCGCTGCGGTATGTTTCGCTATTTGATGAAAATCACATAAAACGGTGTAGTGAAGAGTTATATTTTTTTAAGCATGTTGAATTTGTGTGTACCTAATGTGTGTAAAAACAGAATTTGAAAAATAAAACACCATTTATAAGATATACACGTAAAAGTAAAATAAGGTTATTAGGTCCAAGCTCTTAAAATAGGAAAATTTTAAAGTGAAATTTTAATGTTTCTTCATATCTTGTAAGGGTCTACAATGTCCTACCAAGTTTCATGTATGTGCGCTTACTAATTGATGAGCAATCGCATAATTACAAGAGATAAGTAATTAATAAAGTTATTGTGGCATATATATTTAAAATAATTAATTTGAAATGAAATGTTAATCGTTTTTAAATATATGTAGTTTTTTTAGAATAAAATGTAATTTTTTATTAAAAAATTAAATAAAGTGTTATATTGTATCTATGTATTTATGGTTGTATTTTCTCCTTCTCCGTTTGTCTTTCTTTTAAGTTGCACCTGCCAAGTTGTCTCTGCACTAGCCTAAGGTCGACTGGTAGATAATGTCTTTGGCATTAAGTCTGCTTTTGTAAAGTTTTCTTTTTATTATTGCATTAAGTTTTAATAAATAAATACAATTTGGCATAGAGATAGATTATAGTCTGGAATAACACAGGATTTTTACCTTGCTATAATTTTCGATATTCATGCGGGTGGCAGTTATTTATCTATACTTATAATAAAACTGTACAGAGGTCAACTCTGTACATTGAATATTATATTTAAAATTAATATTGGAGGATGAATAGTGATCGATACTGATGCCAAAAATGCAATCAGTAAATTTTTTGTCTGTTTGTCTGTATGTGCATGCATGGATCATAAACTACTGAAGGGATTTTAACCAAACTTGGTACGATTGTAATCCATACTCCTGGGCAGGTTATAGGCTATATAAAATAACGCTAAGATACATAGGAGCTGAGCAGTGCCGATAAATTTGTAGCAAGTCGGATGAAAATGCGCTTTCGAGTTCTTATCCTCGTACTAGCTGCTGCCCGCGACTTCGTCCCCGTGGAATCCCCGATTTTAAAACATTCTTCATCGCTGCTCCGCTCCTATTGGCTTAAGCGTGATGTTATATAGCCTAAAGCCTTCCTCGATAAAAGGTCTATTCAACCCAAAAATAATTTTTCAATTCGAACCAGTAGTTCCTGAGATTAGCGCGTTCAAACAAACAAACAAACAAACAAACTCTTCAGCTTTATAATATTAGTATAGATATGCTGATCATGCACGAAAAGTATGTATTACAAAGATGTTGGTCTTCAAAAGATCTACAAAAAAGTCCTTGATAGTACATATCTATCTTTTATAAATTAGACAATTTAAAAAATATAGAAATCGGTTTACAAACCACACAAGATATAGATGAAATAAAACTCGCCGCGCCAGTATAGGTACCGCTATATGGTTGCACAATTTACTGTACGCACCAAGATTTTTTCCGACATCCACGCGAATGTAGTCTTCTTTACTAATATTATAAAGCTGAAAAGTTTGTTTAGTTGCGCGCGCTAATCTTAGAAACTGCTGGGTCGAATTTTAAAATTATTTTAATGTTGGATAGCCCTTTTGTTCAGGAAGGCTGGGATAGGCTATATAACATCTCGCTATGATACATAAGAGCATCATTGACACATACAAAAATGGTTATTTTTCCATCTTATGTGACGCAGACGAAGTTGGGCGGGTCAGCTAGTTCACAATAAATTAATATCCTGACCATATAATATAAAGAAACTTACAGTTCTGGCAAAGGAATTCTGTCATTAGGAGGAGCATTGGGATCAGATTTTGGTTTTTTCATAAAAATGTGTTCTTTCTTTGCCTTTTTCTTTTTTGGTTTATCAGGTGTTTCCTCTACTTCTTCCTCATCTTCCACAGGTGCTGGGAGGACTTGAATATCAGGCTCCTTCAGCAAACCATAGTACACCTTTGTCCGATTTTCTACAAACAAAAAGTAACTTTGGTGGTTCTCCAGGTTAATATTAAAATAGTGATGCAATATTTAATTTACATAAAATATTCCAACACAATGCATATCAATTTCACGAAAATAAAAACAGTACACAATAACACTATACCATTTCTAGTGGCTTCACCAAGCAGCCCTCCAGTGGTGGAGCGCACCTGTGCTTGGGTCCTCCCGGGGCCATCATGCACATCCACCTGGATGTGGTTGTTTATAATGTTAATTATTACAGTGGAGCTTTTCTGCTCTTGTAAAAATCTTTTCAACTGAGATGATGCATCTCTTGATAACTGTACAACAAACTTGTTGGTGCTAAAAAAGAAAAAAATATACTGGTTACCTCCTGACCTACCTGGTCACATCTACATACAGAATAAAATTTAGAAATAAATTATTTTTACTTCTGTTATTAAAATTATCATTGTGTTTTGCTTTACTTTCATTTAGGATAAGCTTATTGAATTGTCACTCAAATACCTGTATATTTCAGCCAACTCGTTCCCCTTGATTTGATCTTTATGTTTAACTATAGACAATCTTTTTAAATCTTCTTGATAATAATCTTCTTGCTCAGGTCCAAATTTTTCCAAGAAATTGACAGCATGTTCATTATGGTCATATAATATTAATACCAGATACATATGAACAAACACTGGATACAAAAGTGTTGACAGTTCATGCTAGAAAAAAATTTAAAAATATTAATATTAATAAAACAGCATGACACAATATAATTTAAATTTATTGTGGTACCTAATATAAATTGCGATTTAATTTTATTTATTAGTTTGGACCGAGATGTAAGAATTACACTACTCAGTTTCCACAGGTTTACAGTCATCGAGGTTCAGTCAGTTAGCGGAGGTGTGTGATGTCCATAAGCAAGCAAATGAACCATAATTACCTTATAAATATCTAGCGAGTTCTCAACAAACTTCTTCAGGTTATCGTAAGCAAATTCATAGCTGTATGGATCACTTTCTGTGTGATGCGAAGTAAGAATGCTAGCTAATTCGACCTCGGGAAGATCTAAGTTTTCAAATTCAACATCTCCTAAGCTAGCTTCTTTTCTTAGAATATCTTCAGTACCCTGTAAAGTTACGAAATTTAAAATAAAATAAAAAATCAGAGGATGTATAAATGCTTAGTTATTATAAAATGATTACCTTCAAATTATACTTTCTGAGAAGCTGTAGTACAGCCAAAAGTGGGGTATTCTTCTCCCCCATTATTAGGCACCTTTACATGCAACTTAAAGAAAATAAATTATCTAGATTTAGATGATAACTTTATATTGTATTTATTGTTTTGCTCGATATACTTGAGTTTTCGACGCGTCGAATGTAAATCTAACGTCAAGTCGTCAACTTCACGTTTCGTTCACTGCAGCAGTGACACTGACACTTTTTTTTTCGTTCCTGACTGAACAGGCTAAGGTCTGAGACAATGCTGCAAAGAGTACTATAAGTCTACGGGCAATGCTGCCACAGTAAAAATATGGAACAGTATGGAAACTAAGCCCATTTGTTGAAATAATTACCTACGTTCCAGTAGAGAGTTAGGGTTGTCACTTTTAATGTTTACAATAAGTGTTTTATTGGAACGAAGTTCTTTATCACAACTTGCGGTAGGAGTTGACTGGGAGAAATAGTCACGCGAAAATGCGTTAGTGCATGTTATTCCATGCGACTTTCTTCTTTGGTCAAAATGTAAATAATGCCATTGTAAAAAAAAAATACAAACTGAATATTGTTTATCATTTCTATGCCATTTTATTCCATTTCAATTATACCTAATATCTGCCCTAAAATTTTGATGAAGTATTTCTGTAGGTATGTTGAAAAATTATTGTTACTTATTTTGTGAAGTAAGTACGTTTCTATGTGTATGTTTCGAAGGCTAAATTTCCTTTGACTAGACTAGAATATAATGTTGTCGTAAAATTATGGTCATTTATTTTTTCATACTCATAAGTATTAATTTATTCCATATGTTATATAAATTATAATACAATATAAATTAAAATTAGTCTTCGGTATAAGGATTTAAAACTAGTATTAAAAATCTGTGCTTGGGTACACAGTTTTTGCAAAACGAAAACCTGAGTATTCCACCTATAGCCATTATAATAGCGTAGGTATTATCTATGAACACGGCACCCGCCACTGAGCGCACCGCGAAAGTCCCCTAAAGGCCTCGTAGATGTGCGCGTCTGTGTGAGTGTGCCGTTTCGGCCGTTTGTTCGTAGTTTCTGTACTGTTCCATATTTCTACTGTGATGCTGCCTAGTCATCACAGTTAAAATGACACTTTTTCTTTTTTGTCTCGTCTTCGAGACGAGAGCATAGACTAAAGTAAATATTCGAGAAACCCATTGACATAGAAAAGTATGGACTGGAAATACCTACAAAAAAGGGTGCATACCTATAACTCATATTGTCACATAAAATGGCTGCCATTGCTAGGGATGTATCAATCAAGGGACATCGGTGTTACATACTATTGTAATTATTATTGTAACAGAAAAAGATGAGTAGGTTATCTTACCTTCTGTAATTCTGTTATCTATACAAATAAATAAAACTTAGGTGTCTGTTATAAGGTATAAGTCTGTATAAGACGCAGGAGTATTTATGTTAATGTTTCGGCGGCGGAACTATAGTCAGAATTTTAATTCGATTCCAGATTTGACATTAGCTACTGTCATTTTGTGAAATAATGATACCACATATAATAGTGTAGTGATGAACACAAAAATCGATAAACAATCAGTGTGCCAATTAAAGACTAAATTATTGATTTTTATTTAAATAAATACATAATTATTCATAATAATTATTTATTAATAAGTAATCGCTACTCTATTTTATAAAAAGTTAACATTTTTGTTTTTTTAAAAACAAAACTTATAATAAAAGAGCCTAGATAGTTTTCAGTATTGCAACCGCTCGTGCAGCTATCGCCATTTTGTTTATCGTGTCATTCGGCTTCATTCTCACACATCATTCTCATTCTTCATGATCACATTTTTTTATTTATTTCACACACAATTATAAAAGAAAAGTCTTAGATCGTTAATTAATCGTCAAAACTAAATTATCGGTTCAGAAATATTTAATTTCCTGTTATACTTAGTTTACGAGAGTAAAATTATAAACGAGAAGAATTGATCCGGAAATATTCCATTTCCATATCGAATAATTTCGCAACGTCACTATTTAGTACTTGTCATAACGTTGCAACACTCTGCAACTGAAATTGTCAAATCTGGAATCGAATAGTTTCGGAAACTATTACGGCAAGTCGGCAACGGTACTACACTATTCCATTATGACATATGTTTTTAAACAAACGAATGAATTAACAAATTTAATAAAAAGGCCTGTTACATGGAAATTAACCCAAATACCAAACCCAAATGTCTGACTGTCTGTGCGTTTGAAAGCTAGATTCTTAAAAATATTAAGTGTTATCCCGAGTTTTATCTTGCGTTTATTTCATCAAAATCGACCCACAAAATCAAAAGATATTGAAATTTTATTTAATTTAGTAATACACTAAATTGATCGTCGCACTGACGATTAGACCTGCAGCCATCACGTAAAAAGTACAAAACCAATATGGAGGTTTTATACATAAGTTTGCGTAACTACTCAGTTACGCAAATTACTACTTAGTTTTTGTCAAAAAGAAATTAATTCTAAACTCTAAACTGTTCAAGAAGAAATTCGTTTTTATTACGGAAGGTTGAAACTTGCATCGCCATCTATTGAGCAAAGAGAACGAACCTTACCAAGTTATGAAAATCAATGAATGCACAAAAATAAAACCAGAACATATTTTAGAGTTAGTTGTGGACATTTTAATACGTAGCAAGAGAAATTAAATATTTTAGTGTCTGTGAATATATTATGTATGTAGGTTTCTTTATCTAAACGAACATTTTGACAGTTCAACTTCTTTTGTCAATAGATGGCGTTGTCCACAAGAGAAGGAAATTAAATCCAAAGCCATTTCGAGAGTTTTTGAATAATTATGTTAAAACTATTATCAATTCTTAAAATATTTAAGGAATTTGTATAGATCTTATATATAAAATTCTCGTGTCACAATGTTAGTTACCATACTCCTCCGAAACGGCTTTACCGATTTGTATAAAATTTTATAGGCATATTCAGTAGGTCTGAGCCTAGGGTAATCGGCCAAAATCTATTTTTCATCCCCCTAAATGTTAAGGGTGGTCCACCCCTAAATATTCATTTTTTATTTTTTGATATTTTTTTTTTGTTTTTATTTTTTTTTTATACAGAATACAAAAATACATCCATCCCTAAATTTTCACCCCTCTACGATAACCCTTAATATTTTTGTTTATTTTATATGGCAAAACAACGTTTGCTGGGTCAGCTAGTCATATATACGGATTTGATTTTGTAGATTCACTGGATTCATACAGGACAGATTCATTTAGTATTACTATTGAATATGATCATAGCCTAGCCTTTTCTCAGCCAATACCAGTGTTTTAAATGAAACTTTTTGTCTAAAACCAGTAGGTAACTGAAAAACAATGTAGGTACTTCTTGGCAAGGCTGGTGTTAGAAATCGGTTTTTTTCTCTCGCGGGTAAGCTAGCTTTTAATAAAATTTTCATGACATGTCAACTTGTTATTTTTATTATTTTTTTAAATAATGAAATAGTTAGAAAGAAACAGTGTGAAACTAAATTTCATTTAAATACATGGCCAAATAACCTAAGACGCAGAGGTAGTTCAGGAATATAAAACCTTCTTTGCATAAATAACTACAGCAGTCCTCAACTCATCACCCGCGCTCTCTGCTGCCTTACATAGAAAGAATGTAAAGGTATACTATGGTACAAATATTTATTGGAACAAAAAGCATATTTACAAAAAGTTTGTGTTCGTTTACAGCCGCGTTAGTAATAAATACTAGGTATATCAACCGTTTAAGTTTCAACATACAAACCCCCCAGGCCATTATAAAAGCTTTTAAAGATCTTAAAATTAAAACAACAGAAGATCTTTGGGGAATATCTGTAAAAGTTTGTACTATCTGTCATTGAAAATATTGCACCCTACTTAGCTGTCATAATGAGTATAATCCGGATCTCATGAAACACAGTAAAGTTGTTCCGTTATTCACATCGGATGATTGTCAAGACCTCAACAATTACTGACCTGTGTCAATTCTACCAGGTCTGTGTAAGGTGTTTTAAAAACTAATGCTTAGTCAGGCGTTCCGCAAGGCTCAATATTGGGTCCATTCCTTTTTTAGTTTACATTAATGATTTGCCTCAATTAATTCAAAATCAACCAAAGATGATATTATTTGCGGATGACACTTCATTAATATTTAAAATAAACCGACGGTCACAAAATCTTGACGAAAACTTGGTGCTAAATGAAAACAAAAACCAAACGTATTAATTTATCTACTAAGTATACCAATGTTAAAATAGTGAATGTGGCATCAAATGGAGAAAAATAGAGTTAATTAATCAGAAGGCTTTCCTAGGAATCACTTTAGGCGAGAAATTAAAATGGGGGGCTCATATAGAACAGACAAACAGACATTTTTCTAACGTTTATCAGTTATTTTCATGCAAAAATATTCGAATGTACAGACACGGCAAGTCTAGTAATTTGATTATATGTAATTATGTATAGGTAGATTTGGGCCAGGATTTGGTACCTAGGTAGATATGTTGATTACAGCATCGGTGGCAATAATTAAATCCCCATAGTACCTAAAGGTAGAGGGGCACTCGGGTCAACGTGTGGCTCATCTTCTGAACAGGGGTACCGCTGCGGCAGTCACCGACGTATCCGACGACTCTATTATCTCGGCGGCCTACCTGAGTGTGCAACCGATTAAAACGAAAGAGGTGATATAGTGAGTGTCCTGCATACCCTTCTTTTATTTTAATAATTCAAAGGGTGCGCCAACACAATATAGAAAGAAAGAAAAAATATTTATTTAGGACTCGCACAACACAAAACAAAAAAGATAATAATAAAAGCTTATTATTAACTAGCTTCTGCCCGCGACTTCGTTCGCGTGGAATAGTTACTTTACCCCCGATTTTGAAACTCTCAGCCCGATCGGTTTAAAATTGACAAAGTTTCATACAAACGATCATCCCCTATTTTATCCCCTTTGGGTAGAATTAATCAAAATCCTTTCTTAGCGGATGCCTACGTCATAACATCTACCTGGATGCCAAATTTACTTTGTAACATCTGTACCTACCACATTTTATGCAAATAAATGATTATGAAAAATTTCAGCCCGATCCGTTCAGTGGTTTGGGCTGTGCATTGATAGATCACTGTGTGTGTGAAATATGTACAACTTACAATAAAAAAAGAAATGAAAGTAAAGCGGAAATGCCTGTGCAAAATTATATTATAATAACCTATACCTACTCCACTTAAAAATAAATACCTATAACTAACTAATTAATAAAATAACTACTAATTAATGAAAGAAACATAAATTAGCCAAAACTTACCTATCGGTATCTAAAAATCTATGCTCCTACTTCTACTCACCTAAAAAGAAATAAAATTGAAACTATTAATAATTTGTAATTTGAACGAATATTTAAACACTACCAAAATAACTAATAAGTACCTATTTTATAAAATAACAACAAAATAAATTCAAATAAACTATTTAAAGACTAAAAGTCGCGCTGATAAGCACGGTTTGTTAATACCTATCAATCATTGTCTGTCAATAAGGTCGAACGCTCTGAATCAACAGCCAAATATTGAATGACGCTCGCGCGTTTTTGTTTAATGTGACCACTCGCAGTCCAGCACACTAAGGCTGGTTACTGCTTAACCGGGCAATCCTGTGGTGGCCTCAAATGAATTTAAGGCCCCCAGCCACGGACCTCCCGCCTTTTTACACCCTACAGCCGCGACCCGTGTCGAGCGCGGCAACCGTTACACAAAAATAATCCTTACAGCATGATTCAGTACTAAAGCGCACGGCGCGATGTCTTATTATTGTATTCATGTATAAGTTTGGTGTTTCTATACCGATTTCTATGATTCTTTTTTTATTGAATAGGTAATAATGTTAACTTTCTTGAATTAGGGATGTGTGAGAGTATTATAAACGTAAGAGTAAACAAATATAATCAGAAAGCTCCGAACTGTTAAGCTATCGGGAGTTACACGTGTTATTGTGAGTCAACCATAAAAGATAGACATATGCTGTTGTGGGATATTTTTTAGGTAATTTTATGTAAAACATTTCCGTCATACATAATTTCTATGTAACTTTAACCATTAAGGCTACACACGCGACGGAAGCTTAAAAAATGGAGTAACTTCTCCCGTTTTCCCAAAATTTCCCTTCACTGCTCTGCTCCTATTGATTGTAGCGTGATGAAAAGTATACTATAACCTGCCCAGGAGTATGAAGAATAATTGCACCAAGTTTCTTTAAAATCCGTCGAGTAGTTTTTGTTTCTATAAAGAACATACAGACAGACAGACAGACAGACAGACAGACAGACAGACAGACAGACAAAAATTTTACTGATTGCATTTTTGGCACCAGTATCGATCACTAATCACCCCCTGATAGTTATTTTGAAAATATATTCCCTGTACAGAATTCACCTCTCTACAGATTTATTATAAGTATAGATAGATAGAAGATAGATTTACATATATATTTTATAGATTCGACGCTATTACAAATTTCAACATTAATGTGTGCTTGAAAAGCTGTGAAACCACCTTGTGATGGTGACCTTCGCCGGTATTGCGGATACCCATTTTCCCCAGCCATAGTTCTTTCACTTTCAGTGCTCTGGGGTATTTTTTTGAGCATTGACCATCTTTCATGCACGGTGATTCCCTGTTTAAGACGCCACATGGCCCGTGAACCATAATAATATGTGTTTTTACTTTTTACTATGTCATGCAAAATCGGATCTGCAATTCTGCATTATAGTCCGACACCTAACGAAACCTACACACAACAATTTGCCTATTTTTTTTGGAATGGACCACTCGCAGTTCAGCACACTAAGGCTGGTTACTGCTTACTGCTTAACCGAACAATCCTGTGGTGGCCTCAAATTAATTTAAGGCCCCCAGCCAGGGCAACCCATTCTCGCGCGGAAAATCTTAACACCGCGATTCAGAAAATGACGTCATTTGCACAACGCCATCTATCGGATTTGGATTTCAACTATCAACATTAGGTCTATTTTTAGTATTAAGATGTCGTTGCAAGTACTATACTGAATTGCGTAATAACGTAATATTTTACTTCTTGAACTCACTAAATTAATCATATCTTTTGATAGAGTGAACCGATTTCGATGAAACAAAAACTAAGTTAAACCTCAAGTTGCGTATAATTTTTGTATATAAACATTGTCAGCATTGAATTCGTAGATTTTGCGTGATGTGCGCACAAACAAACAGACAAACAGACAAACCGACAAACAGACAAAAATTTCAAAAATGATGGAAATGGGTTCTGTTACTTATCTTTTCACACGCTGGCTATTTTTTGTTTCAATTTCTTCAATGTACAAAAATGACTGTTCTACAGATTTATTATATGTAATAGATAATAGATTTTAAACTGTGCGAGGCCAAAAAAGTTCCCTAGCTCAGCATATGTTGCGATATTTTAAAAAAATAGACTTCTATATAATTTTGTCTGTACAATAAAGCGATGCAGACAAATTATGGTGTGGTAGAAATGTGACAGTGTGCAAGTAAGTCGGCGTAATTATCGGAGCCAAAAAAATGATAAATAAATGAATGAAATGTAAAATAATTAGGTACTATCGGAAATTAAAAACAAAATACGTCGCGTTGGGGAACCGCTCCAAACCTAACAATTTAATAACAATTACCTAACAGCGCGGTCCCCCAACGCGACGTATTTTTTTAGAATTATTAATACATACTTAGGTACTGTAACATTGAGTTCTTTTTTATTATTATTACTTTTTAAATGGGTTTTTGTGTCGGGGATTTTTGAAATTGATCTTTTTATTGGTACATATTTATAAGAACACTCATATTCTCTTTCAGTGCGCTTTCATTTGAGACCCCACTCGAGTGTATTTGCAGACATTCAGTTATTCTTCCCCGCTTTCATCCCCACAACTTTTAAACGGCTCAACCGATTTTCATCAAACATGATTAAGAACACGCTCGTAACTCACCTTTCATACAACTAAATTGAAATCGCTTCATTCGTTCGCGAGCTACGGAGCCACAGACAGACAGACAGATAGACAGACAAACAGACAGGCAGATTTTCCCTACCATGTCCAAGGTTCTCGATAGTGTTCAATTGAAGTTTATTGGCTTGCAACGACTGAGTTGGATGGATAAAATGAATTGATTGACCAAGAATTCAGTTTTTTTTTCTCCAGCACATAATTCTAAAATACGTATTTTTATTATGGATGGGAAATCATAAAATGACTTCTTCCGCTCTGGACGGAGCGGAAAGGAGTCTCAGACTTTTACTGACTAAATCCCATTCGTATTCCTCCTAATGCCCGTCGTTTTCTAGGCCCGCGGTGACTCTTTCGATCAAATTCCGCAGCAAAGCCTGACAGGCACTACCCTAGCGGACATCTCTTTGAGCTGCGCGTGGAATGCAACGCGCCGTTGACCCGGGCCTAGTTGTTATCGGACGGCGAGGCTCCCAACGCTTACGACCCGAGGGCTGCGCCTACAGACTCCTGACACCCAAGGTGTCTTCTTTTGTTGCGGCAGACGTGAGGTCTGCCGTTTACCTCACCCTCACACGGTTTGCCTCCTCTTTTGCTAGCATTACCGCTTTGCAGAAGTAGGTGACCGCTTCCCATGCCCCCTATGCTCCAACGTGTCCTCCTCCTACGAGTTACCATATAGAGAACTGCTAGAGTTGCGGAATTTAATCGGAAGAGTCCCCACGGCCCTGGAACGCAAAAGGCATTTGAAGGAACACGGATTGGTTTTAGTCAGTAAGAGTCCAACACTCTCTTCTGCTAAGTTACGGCATCAATGTGTAGACAGCTTTACTACGAAGTTAGCTCCCGTTATGTAATTCATGTTTTTTTTTAAACCCTGCAAACAGAAATAGGAGAACCGCGCAGCCGGGCTCCGTCGTCGGTTAAAATTTTAAAATTCTAATACTTCATGTTCCGTTAGTTGCTATTCTCCAATTTCTCTGAATAACTTTGAGAGATTATAGTCTTTCAAATTTGGATGTATAAAAAAGTGTATAATTTGGTACACTTTTTTAAACATGAAAGTGTGTTTAGTTGTCATACGGAGTTTGTCATTTTCGCGGTGACATATCCACGGATTATTTACTTAATAGGTGCCTACCTTTTTTACTACAGATGGGCACGCATTTGACCACTATATCACTTGATGGTAAGAGATGATGTGCTCGAAGGTGAAGCACGCTTGCCTAGAAGTAATCTATTCAATCTTGACTTGAAGACTCGCCGGTTGTAGTTATCAGGAAACACAGACTCTGGTAGGGAATTCCACTCTTTAGCTGTATACGCAATGAATCTAATGAACTTACCTAATGGAACCACAAATAAAACAACCATTAAAAATAGGTGTTTATTGGAGCTAATAAAACAAATAAAGTTCTAATTGGTTATTTCAGAATACCTACATGATAGTTATCAAATATGAAACCACTATAGTCAAATAAAATATTAAGATACAATAACATCAAATAAGTTGGTGGGTATGTTTGTAATGTTCAAAGTTTTAAGAAATTTTAAAGGTACTCAACATGGTTCACACTAAAATTATTTTTAAAACTATGAGAAAAATCCTAAAAGCAATACTATGACGTATTGTTTATCTAACGCGATGAATTTATGAAAACTTGTATCTAAATATTTTATACTGTTTATAAAATGATCAAATATTTATTTAAAGACAAGGATTCTGCTTAGCAATTTATTATAACGCCTATGATCAGG
Organism: Hecatera dysodea; assembly: GCA_905332915.2. Classification (NCBI taxonomy): domain Eukaryota; kingdom Metazoa; phylum Arthropoda; class Insecta; order Lepidoptera; family Noctuidae; genus Hecatera; species Hecatera dysodea. The sequence goes on from HG995292.1 coordinate 11,795,433, forward strand.
TATTTTAATGAGATATGTCTCACGGATAATTTAATAAGTCTTTCTCATTAATTGAGAAAAAATAATACTAGCAGGACATTAGCGTTAGTCTTCCCTTTAGGAATAATAAACACATCTTAAGATATTGAAATGTAGTGCGTAACATTATTTTTTATACTTAATTTAACACCGTAGCAAACGTACCTACACTAATTTATTTCTGAAACCCGTCAGTCTTAAGATCCGTCTATTATTACCAGTGTACTGACATTATATAGATAACTATTTACATTACTAACTAATATTGCGTTAGGAGGTACACATTGTGTCAAGTATCGCACGCGGCACATAGTCTAGAATGACGTTATCCAGCTCTATCAGAACACCTTCCTTTGAATGCAGAATAAAATTAGAGATATAATAAAATTGCCCTATAGGTATGATTGTATATCACAAAAATCAAATTCTATTGCAACCCATGATCTACGTTTAAGGGTCTTTATAACACAAATGATCACTTAAAAATCAATTAGTAAAACAGCAAAAAAATTAAGTAGAAACGATACCTAACATAACTGATAGCTTGCTGTACCGGTCAGAAACCTAACAGCTGGGTATAAAGATCGGGTTCGGTCGGTGTTCTCCGTCACCTTATTTGCAGTCCGGAGTTCAGATTCATGCCCGGTTAATAGTAACAGAGAGTTGGAACATCGAGTTATTTTGAGAGAGATGTAGTAACCTATTGCCGCAGCGATAATTGCACGTTTTTAAAAAGGGTTAGTAGGTACTAAAGTCTAATTCTACGATTATCTATTATTGGTCGTTGATAAGGTAAAGCTATTTATTTATGCAGTGCGTTTTTATCTTAATATTATCTGTACTAATAATATTGTATTCAGTCGCGTTCACTCTATTAATTTAGTAGCGTAGTCAATGGAAAGCTCTCAAAACGGCCGGTGGAAATTGATTTCCGAAAAGGCAGTTTAGATTTACGTTTCGTATTTTTCGAAGGCCGCTCTATCCGTGATACGAATACCTATACAATTACGTCAGTAACAGATACAAAGACAATTTCTCGCCTGACAGAGAGCCCATTTAACAATTTGGTTAGCAATAAGCATTTGAATAAAAACACACTGTATAATTATAATATTATTAAAGTTTATAATCATTACAGTTACTTTATCTTATTGACTCAAATCGTCCTCAAAGGTATACTACCTCTACCTTACTCGTAATATATATATTTAAGGATTTAAACAAACTGACTAATTCTAGGCGCAATTTATTGATTGGATAAAATAATCAAAATTTAAAAAGCTTGACGACAAGTAAAAGTAATAAATATTATATATGTGTAAATGCATAAAACACGTTCGTACATAATATCAGATCTAAAGAAATAAGTAGTTATATTCATTTATTTAGAAAAAATATCAAATCACATCTAATCGGACGATAACAATATTACAAATTAAACATAAGTAGGTGTCTAAGTTATAATTAGACTAATTTATTAAAGCTTTATAACAATACTATTTATGTTGACGACCGCTCTGGCGATGGCGTTAGATTTTGGGGACATTCCAATGTACTTAATTTAAGCACTCAGTTCATCGAACTCGGTGCTGAACTGAAGAAAATAGCAATGAATACCTACATACCTACCTATTTGCGACTGTTTTATGACGTTCGTATAAGACCTAAGCTAAGCAACGAATAATTATTTTATATTTATTTTAAAATTAAAAGAGCTGGCAGGTATTACTTCTTTACAGCGATGAAATTGCCGTTTATTACAGGGTACTTTGAATTTGAACTATGTATGATAACTTCGGTTTGACAATGAATTTATGCCTTACTAGCTTCTGCCAGCGACTTCGTCCGCGTGGAATAGTTACTTTACCCCCGATTTTGAAACTCTCAGCCCGATCGGTTTAAAATTGACAAAGTTTCATACAAATAATCAGAAAGCGCCGAACTGCTAAGCTATCGGGAGTTACACGTGTTATTGTGAGTCAACCATAAAATATAGACATATGCTGTTTGAGACATTTTTTAGATAATTTTATGTAAAACATTTCCGTAATACATGATTTCTATGTAACTTTAACCATTAAGGCCACACACGCGCGCGACGGAAGCTTAAAAAATGGAGTAACTTCTCCCGTTTTCCCAACATTTTCCTTCACTGCTCTGCTCCTATTGATTGTAGCGTGATGAAAAGTATACTATAACCTGCCCAGGAGTATGAAGAATAATTGCACCAAGTTTCGTTAAAATTGGTCGAGTAGTTTTTGTTTCTATAAAGAACATACAGACAGACAGACAGACAGACAGACAGACAGACAAAAATTTTACTGATTGCGTTTTTGGCACCAGTATCGATCACTAATCACCCCCTGATAGTTATTTTGAAAATATATTCCTTGTACAGAATTGACCTCTCTACAGATTTATTATAAGTATAGATTTAAAAAAAAAAGTTAAGCATTTATTGTTTTTCTGTGGGATTTGCTTCATCTGAAATATTAACAAAATAAAAATAAAAACAGAAAACTGATTTTGAAAAACGAATAACATGCATCAAGTAAATTTAAAGTCCCTAAAACTCAATTTAAAACCCAAACAAAATAATGCGAGTTAAATGTTATAAAAAAAAACAGATTAGTCGACTTAGTTCAGTAAAATTAATTTCAGTGGACCAGAATTCACTCGCAAGTAGTCTTAGTATATTTTTGCCCCACTAAGGCTGGCACTGTTGGAACCAATAATATGGTTAAGTCGGTAAATCCGAATAACCTACTAATAATATGAACGTGAAATTTTGTTATGTTACATTTCAATGGCGTAAAAACGGCCGTTGAACGGATTTCGATGAGATTTTGCACACAGTTAGTTTATGATCAAAATTACGTAAAATACGTAACTATGTATGTGTTATGTTAGTTGCTATTATGATGGCATATAGCTTTAAATCTGTTCAAGTGACAGGGGTGTAAAATAGATACAGTAGGCTGCAAGTCAATATGAACAAAATCAGTATAAGCTGGAGTCATATTCTATTGAAATCCAGTATTATGATAGGCCTGCTCGAGGTAACCGTAAAACTAATACCTATCTACTACATAATATCATGGAAATCAAACTTTGATAATCTTGACTGTACCTACCTAATTATAATAAGCACGAGTAACTTGATCAGACACACCTTTTTAAAACATTCGAATAAATAGCCGCGAGGGTATCTTGGTACTACTTAATACCTATCTACTTTAACTTCCAGTAACTTCAGATATCCAAGTAGAGACGAACTTTTTACCAGGAGCTTGGAAGTTTCAGTTGCAAATCGGCATTGGTATCTATATGGCTTATAACTAGAGATCGGATAATCGGATACACATTTACTTAAAGTACATTTTTGGTTAGCATATTATGGAGGTGCTTACAAAAAATATTTTATAAAAAATAAATTCATAAATAATACATAAAATAATATGTGTATAATACACATATTATACCGTAAATACAAAAACTAAAAATAACATAAATTAGTGCAGTAGAACACACCTAATACCTACGACCTACCTGAACAAACCGCCTTTTTAAGCCAATACTTCCTTTCATACGTATTTTTAATTTTAAAAAAAATGGATAAACAGCCGTATTACGTTGTAACAAGACAACTGTCATTTGTGTCTATGCGGGCTTATGTGATCTCACGGAGTAGGTTAGGTATACACCATAGATATATTTGTATGGTATACACTTAAATTTGTTGATACCGGAATTGCGGAATTTTTTCGATAAAAAACTGCTTTCCGTATATAGCCAAGCTTTAGACTAATATGCATCCGTCCATCCGAATATCTGAACTGTACTGAGGTATAACCAAATAAATTTCATATATAAATAATGTGTTTACAAATTGATTAAATACGGTAGGTAAGTAATGACGTGTGTATTATCGTATCCCGGCCGAGATTGGGCCCAGCTAGATGACTATTATTATTACTATTACATCCTTGGCCGTGACTCTCAACCTAATAATTATCGCTGTTATTAAAGTGGAGAGCTGGAAAAACCCCATTTTGTTCATGAGAAAATGAGTTGATGACATTGCGTTACATTACAATCGGGACATAATATTATCAGCTTATAATGTCTCCAGAGACCGTTGGACCGCTGTCCGCCACGCCTTATGACCTTAAAACGATAAAATATCACATTGGTGTTCCTTCCTTAGTCCGAGCAGATCGCAGGCATACCTAGCATACCTACACACCGGCAGTACAGCACCGGATTCGATGTAACATTTCATCAATCAACAAACCCGTTCTAATGCAAGCTACCAAAGTCTTTTAAAAAATTATCTTAATCTGATAAATTATTCGATTAAATTCTTGTTCCATAAGAAATCTACTGTTATGTTAAAAATTCTAGACGCATAGTAGGTTCCTATATACCTTTTTCAGGGAAAGTTAATTTTTGAATAAACGATAGCTGTTTGGATTTAGAAGTCTTGACTTGAACAGTTGTGTGTGTCGAATAGTTTGGGCGCGACGTCCTCGTAGGGCGCGACACGAGCAGACGCGAGATCGCGCGCCACGCGCTCCGCGGCGCCCATCACTCGCAGCAGGTTGAGCCCCGCCAGCTTGCGCAGCTCCTCTATGCTCCATCCTTCCTCCATGAGCTCCGCGAACAGCAGCGGATACGACGACACGTCCTCCAGGCCCTGAGGCGTACTGCACGAAAGCATTGTTTGTAAGATTAATGTTAGACGCGCAAAATCAACCTAAATGACGACGGGTGTGCACTGCATACTGATTTAGGTTCTACCTACTGACTACATAAACCGTATAATGTCAAGTGACTGCGTACAAAAAATAAACCCCTTGAAAAATAAGCCTACAGCGTTTATGTAAACAATTGTATTTTGTTTCTAAAAGTTATAAGGAAGAGAACTTCCGTAGGTATAATAGCCTTCACAACTATTAAACTTCTGCTCAAAGTTTTATCCTTTATAAGGCTCACGCTTTTGGGATTTAGGATTTTATTAACTATAGGATAGGATTTTATATTTAGGTTGTGGAGTGATATAATATTAAAATATATTATGTAACAAACAGTTCAAACAAGTAGTGGAAAGTTTAAGAGTGCTCATTTGAAATAATTGTGTGTAAACATGTTTTATAACAGGTCAGAATTAGTTGTTTTCCGCCCTGATAAAGGCAGGTAGATAGGAGATAGCTACACATCGCAACATGTACTCACTAATTAATGCCGTCGTAGCCAGCGCCAAGGCCCACACTGTCCACACCGGCTACATCCCTTATATGATTAATGTGTGCTGTAAGACAAAGTATCGGTTAATTAATGGCCTTCAGATAAAACCCTTTTTACTGAATCAGTTTCTGCCGAAATAATTCTAAAATATTTTCACAACACTGAAAAATTTTGTAACCTCTGCAGAGGGAAATACGCAGTTTCATGGCAAATAGAGGGTGAAGGGTAAACGTTTGCTCACCAATAGCATCTTGCACAGTCGCGGTATCCTTACACGTGAGGAACGAGGTGTAGAAGTTGACCATGATGAGCCCCTTGTTGGCGGCCAGCAGGCGCAGCACGGCGTCGGGCACGTTGCGCGTGACGTTGCAGAGCGCGCGCGCCGACGAGTGCGAGAACAGCACGGGGGCGCGCGACACTGCCAGCGCATCGCGCATGGTGCGCTCCGACACGTGCGACAGGTCCACCAGCATGCCCAGCCGGTTCATTTCCTTCACCACTATCTATCCCACCGATCAATAACAATTTGTTAACACAAGATTGATGACAGGAAAACAGGACGCCTAAAAAGAAAAATGCCTGTTTTCTCCGACCACTTTAATTAAGTTTTTGTCTGTTATTGGAGAATAAAAGCTTAAGTGCCATAATACGCCATTACATAAAGGACGAAAAAAATTGTTTTAAAACAAGTTGGTATAAGCTATTGAAATGAACTGCAAACACAGTTCCGGCTGCTCTGGCCGTTTGCATATTTATCATAAAGTAAGTCTCTATTGTTCCAGTCGCTTTTGAAGTTCGTATGAGTTTGCGTTGCTTTAAATTAATTGCTAACTTCTTAGAACCTTTGTGGTTATGAATTCCGAAAGCCGACGAGTTTTGAAAGCGACAAATTGGCGTAGTTAGTGTTATAGTTCCTGACGTCGATGTCAGCCATTTGGTTAAATAGGTAATATTCCATTGTGTATAATCCTTTAGCCTCAATAACACATTAACAAATGATTTACCGGGCGAGTTTCTAGCTAGGCACCCGGGGGCCGCCACTGCGAGCGTGTTGAATAGTCAGTTTCAATGATCACAAACAAGTATAATATACCTACACAATTGGTCTAATCTTAAGATAGTGGAAATAAAAGTTATCCTACCTAAGAGTGAACTGACAAGATCGGTTCTCGAAGTGATCGTAACTGATAGGCTAACAAGGAGCACCTACTTATACTTTATAGCCATCTTAAATTCAGCACTGTTGCGCTACCGACCGGCTCTCCTATTAAGATAAGTACCGCTTGGGGTTGTTTCTTACGTTAAGAAAGTGAAGGCAACTTGTACAGCCACTTGTAACTGGCGAGCACATGCAGATGATACACAGTGCTATTTAATAAAAACAATCACGAGAACTGCTGCAGACAAAACTGTTAATGTACGAAGATGTGGGTACAGACAGTGAAAAGGTGAGGAGTAAATAAGCTGACAATATTCATTAATATACAACCTTATAAACTTAAGACTCACTTTAAAGCGTGTTGTCAAAGACTTGTCTACTAAGTACACCCACAACATAACTTATTAGAAGTTGCGAGCCTGTATACTTATCTCGTTTTTTGAGTGTGCCTACTTAAGGTAGGTTTCGGGTTTGAGCGTAGAAGCGACGCGAAGCGCGGCGACGCCTACGTGGCACGCAGCGTGCAGTTTAAACAAAAGAAAATATTTCGAAAAGTATCGTTGCAGGCAAACAAAGAACTGCTTTCGCAGCGAGCACCGACTTCGTACAAAGAGAAATATTGCGGTGCGCCAGGATGTTTATGATTATGGCACACTCACTCTACTCGACGTCTCCATCTTTACGGTTGCCTGCTGACTACTTAGCTACGTGTATTTTAATATTCTTTCGCATGCTCCAAGATTGCTCTTCATGAACACATACGTTACTCATATACTATGCAAATTGCTTTGTAAATACTTCAAATAGATTTCTTCAAGCCCCGTCCGCTGCTACACATTCTTAATAACATCCAGCATGTTTCTAAGACAATAAATTCTCTCCTAACGAGCTACCACTGTATAGTCAGCTAAGAGGATTATAACTTCATCTAATGTTAAGAGATTTAAGAAAGAATTAAGGGGAGATAACTCACAATTTAAACCCGTAAGAATAATCAAAGTTTTAATGTTTCTGTTTTTTATTCAATTTGTATTTTAGGTGTTTTATAAATGATTGAATGATGTACCTACTTTTAAATTATAAAAATATAGGAGCATACATCTATTTATAAAAAGTCGTTAATCATGAGGCTACTTTGATAATTGAAATGAAGAAAATAATTTATAAATACATAAACAATTATTTTTTGTATCCTAGTCATTTATTACCACTGTAATAGATTCCGGATGTGCAAGCTATAAAAACCAGGCGTTCCACAGAGAGCTTTGAAATATAAATATCCTACCCTTCATAATGTGTTACCATAGGATGGAACCGGCTGTTTTTCGTAGTACGACAATCAGAATAATAGCTGCTTTTACAATAAGCTACACCTTTTTAGCTTTCAATTATTTTGCATCCACTTGTCGCAGCTCGTAAAATCAATGAAGCGGCATTGTTCTCCGTCAATAGAATCTTACGAAACGCCAACAGCGTCTGAATGTTTTACAGAACTGCCTTTTAAGTCGTGTCGTTTGCAAACCTCCCGCAATTATTAAAAAAAAAAAACATATGGCTTTTTCATCATTTTTAATTCAGAATACGAAAACAAAATAATATTTTTTGATCGGTTGAATAGTTTTACTGTAGCGTATATTCAAAGGTGACAAGTCGGTTGTAAAAATAGAAATATCAATGGAAAATATGCGTGCGATAATTTTCTACAAGTTTCAAAGGGGATTAACGCGGCTTCGGACTAACAGTGATTGATGGAGATCACTTTTATGTTTACTAAATATCTAGTCCTAAGACATGGTGCCATATCTTAGGACTGTAGAACGCTGGTATTTAGAATTTCAACGTGGGCACTCTACCTTCAGTGACAAGCCACGTGAAAGTCGTCCAAAAACCGCTATGAAACAAGAGAATATCGACGCCGTGCAGCAGCTAATCGTCAAAGATCGTCATGTGACATATCGTGAAATAGAAGCAACCGTGGGCATTTCAGGGACTACAATCCAAAAAATCCTGCACGAAGAACTCGGCGTAAGAAAGTTTATCTCTCGTTGGTTACTACATTTGCTTAGCGACGACCAAAAAGCAGCCCGTTGCGGATGGTGTCGCTAAACTCTGCAGCGATTCAACCGGGGAGAGTCAAAACACTTTTATGAAATAGTTAGTGGTGACGAGTCTTGGATATTCATATGTATGCTTACGATCGAAATTCCAAGCAGCAGTCAACTGTCTGGGTCTTCCAAGATGAGGCAAAACCGACCAAAGTCATACGCTCACGGAGCACTTTAAACAAATGGTTGCCTCGTTTGTGGTAAAGGGTGGTCATGTCATGTCGCCACTATTGTACTAGAAGATCTCAAGACGGTTAACGCTGACTGGTATACCACTGTTTGTTTGCCACAAGTCATCACAGAGTTTCGAAAAAACAACTCAAGACGTCGTATGATACTGCACCATGACAATGCATGTTCGCACACCACCCGCGATACGAAGATGTTTTTGAGCGATTTTTGACGTTCCCCAAAATTAAGCAAGTCTTCGTGGTCAACGTCTCACCCGAAGAAGCTGTTGACGCATACAAATCGGCCATTTTGACTAGCCCCACGTCGGGAGCTGCCATCACTATTTGCAAAACTAGCTCATTTAATAGCAGCCCTGACGGATATACTGGGTTACATTAATTCTGTAAGTCGGGGGTTTTGATTAATTATTTAATTCTTTTTAATTAACTTTTTACCGTCGTGGGATTTTACATTACATTTTCAATTTTGCCTTTTATTTCAAACATTTTAGAGAACTTTATTATGAATCTGCAGACACCCTGGCGAGTTGTCACCGTAACACCTATCTAAGAACATGCATCAATCAAACCGAAACTATCACTGAAAACCGCATGAAAATTGGGCCAGTAGTAGTGGAGATAAATGAGAACATTGGTTTGCACAAACAAACAAACAAACATCCTCTCACCCCAAACGCATACACTGTCTCCGTTCCGGCCCTCGTAGTTTGGTGTAGCTGCGTAACCGAACATAGCCATACGTAGCAGTTCGTAGCACTCACCGTAGCAGGACTTCACTCGGGTCGTTGTTACCACACGCTAAAATAATGTTTGGCGTACCATCGTAGCCACTTGTAGCAGTTCGTAGCAATCTCCACTAATCTCGAAAGGAGCCTTACCACACATTTAATTTTTAGCGTAATGCCGTGGCCTCGCGTAGCAGTTGGTAGCACACCTTGTAGCAGGACTTAACTTCCTGAAAGGTGTCTTACCACACGATGAAATTACATTTGGCGTAGCCTCATAGCCATATACGATCTAGAACATACCTTCCCGAAAGGCGTGAGTCCGCCCCGCGGCGATGGTTCAGGTTTGTCCGCGGACGCGCACTCGGCCCAGGGGGTGTCGCAGGTTGAAGTGAGGGTCAGGTATCGGACCCCAACTTGATACAGCGTCCTCAGCACGCCCAGCGAGCCCCCGATCGCATGACCCCCCTCCACTCCCACCAGTGAACACAGCCTGTGGTTGGCGTGCGCCGAAACTATATCTGTGACAATAGACAATCGATGTGACAGCTAAATACATGTTTAATCTCTGTTAAAACAAAGGAAAGTATTCATGCATCAATTAACTTAATGAAAAACATATTGGTTGAATTATTTCATCAGCTCAGAAATGATTGGAGCTAATAATACCGAGATTTATAATTGGAATACTTGTAAGGAAATAACCAGTATTGCCAGCGGGCGTGCTAGCGATTCGCACTATTTTTTGATACCCAAAGAGCTCATCCCCATTTTACAACATCATATTTTATTTTAGTAAAGTCTAAATAAGAATAAGGAATTGTATTTTAAGACAAAAAGGGACCACTTTGAAGTTCTTTCTTTGAAATTGAAAATACTTTGTGTTACACGACAATGAATATCGTTTCTTCTTTTACGTGGTGAAAAGATTCGTCTGTGTTCTGGATTTTAATGTATTGTAAATGGAAACCTAGAAGTTTTTCAAGTATCTGATGGACCGTATTGCCACTTGTGAAATAAATTGTCCAAGCAAGTTCATTCTTTTTTATTTTCTTTGTGATCGAATGGAGAGAAGCACGAAGAAAGATCGTCGAATTTTTAATAAAGCTTGGGGATGCCAGGATATTTTTTGTACAAGTGCTTTTTCCTTATCTTTGGTCCAAGGAAGACAAAACATCAAACAGATTGAGCTTATATTGTTGCTTTTGTTTTTGTAACAAAATGTCCTCGGCACCTGCTGGTGTTCTGCTTCACGTGGCTTTGATTTGTGTGCACAATTGCACCGTACCCGCCGTCTGCGGTAGAACGCGACATTGTTCGCAATCCACATTGTTAATAATATACGTAGCGTGATTAATGACCTGGAAGCGGTAAAGGGTTCCAATAGATGTTCCAGAGCCAAGTGTTCATCTTCATCACTCACACGTAAACCTATCTCTGTCCGATATGTCTGCTTATACGCCGTAATAGCTTGTAAACATATTAATATTATATCTTTACAAACTGTGGCAGAGTGTTAACATAATTATGTACAAATATTGTATTTATTCAATGTACAAATTAATTTATCAACTAAAATGCGTATTCCGACGCTTTAACGAGACTTCATGTTACTGAATTTGTGATGAAGTTATTTAGAGTTGAGCTTGAGTCTAAAATGTATATAATTGTTTGTTCATTGACTACTGTCTGCATTGCAGTAATGTATTAATTGAGGTATACAGCTACTCATTTAATTTATGTTTCATGGGTGGTTTCATGTTTTTTTTAAAATATTCACTTCCCACTCAGTTATTCGTTAATTAAAGTTCCAGGTTCGCTGAAATTTACTGAACTTGAAATCAAGTTTTTGTTTGCGAACAATACGCAAAATAAGTCTAAAAGCCGTTTATTTTAATTGGGTTCATTTGAATTACAAAAAAAAAAAACAGTGAAGCTAAAGGAAATGCACGAATTAATTTAAACAGTTTAATTTTTTAAAGGCTACGAAGTGAAAACAATGGGTTTCTCATGCTAATACACCTTACGCATTTACATTTGTCCTTTTCAGACTTTGCCTACTTACCTAGGCAATGTGTTTGGGTAAGTAAGTGGAAAAAACTTTTACATGCCAGAGTACTTCCTAGGCAGGGCCTACCTTCAGCGGAGGTGCAGAGCGTGAGCTGCGGGTGGTACTTGTCGGTAAGGCGCTGGATCAGGTCGATCTGCTCGAAGGTGAGTTGAACAGCGTCGCGGTGCTGTGCGTCGCACGGCACGTACGCCGCCCAGAACTGCGGCAGACAGGCGACATACAACTGATTCAATATCACGCACGACTTCACACATCCTCGATCAGAATTTGAAATCCCACTCATACAGCGATACAGCGAACCGACAAAGACTCCATAATGGAATCAGTGATGCTGATGGCGAACGTGAGGCTACGGGCGGTTAACTCGCTGCCACCACATATTGTATTATGTACGCTACACAAACACATCAATCTCCTGGAATTGTGCGATGGAGTTGAAACAATTAGCCCACTATCATTTCTGTTTCGGTTCATTGTACCATTTGTACCGTGTCCGCGATATACTTATAGTTGCTTTCATTATGATCACAATCACGGAATTAATCCATTGTTTCAATCAATTCGCTCTGTTATAATCTAAGAAAGAAGAAATTCTTTGTAAAGAAACTGACAATCGGTACTCGAATATGGAGTTTTGAATTTCTGCATGTTTTGTGGAACATTCTGAAAATTAACTTTCGTGAATACCTACAACGTCGATGTGGTTGCACTTTGTGAAATGCTAGTATGCTGGCTAAAGATAAGCGTTTTAATTAAATAACGTAGGTAAACCCCAACCAATATCTTTTGATGGGACAATAATGTGGGCGTTATGATCCACGTGGTACATATTAATCTTGTGGAGGGATTACGTCGAAATGACCCACTTTATTAAATGCACAATTAATTAAATGCGGTTTAAGGAATTTGGCTCACCTGTGCGGCCACCCGGCCCTGCTTCAGTCGCGGCAGGTCGGTGTGGCTCCACGAACTTGTTGCCCACGGGGAGATCGTCCGCAAATCCTCGTCGAAACTATGCGGATTTAATATATTAGTTATTATTCTCTCGTTGAAAATTATGTGTGCAACAGGAAAGTATGTGGAGCACGTTCATTATTTTATGGTACATAGATAAATTGCTTGAAATAAAGCTCATTAAGGTACTTGTGAACAATGCGTATTTACCTACGTCTATCTACGTATTTTCTTACTCAACTTCTGTAAATCTTTGTGTTTTTGGATTTTATTAGATTTCTTTTTAGAAAAGGCACCCACACACAGTGTGATGTTGACGCAGCGTGATAGTCATAAGCAAGCTGCGTGCTAAAACGTTGGAACTAAATTGGAAAGCTAACAATACACAACTAACAACAAGAATATGTTTGACGCGGCTCGAACGCTTCGTCAACGCACACGGCCGACGCCCCGAGAGGCCCCATGAGTAACACGCTATCAGGTACATAGAGTGGTACGGTCTAAATGAAAATTCTTGCCTAGCCAGCCTTGCTTCTACACAAGGCACACTAAATAGAACCACGCGCCTTGCACTGCTTCTAATATTTTTAGTTTAATTAAAAAAAGTGTGTGCTAGGCTACAAAAATAATTTTACTGAAAACCGCCTGAATTCTCGAATTTTACAAAATATTGATATTGGAATGTCTTTTATATGTTTATTACAGAAATAAAAATGTATATAAGTATTCTTTATAATAAACTACAAGGGAGGATAGTGGTTAATATGAATGAAGAGAAAACTGTATACAACAATTTGCATTCAGAAAAGATAATTCCTCACCAAAACTTTTATTTACATATTCTTTCGCGTGGAAATGTAAGCGAATTTAAAGATACGTAAAACTAGAAAAATCTGGAAAACACTGGTAGCAGAATCGAATCTCGCACCGCACGCGTCTCCAACGACCTGGCACTGAGCCAGACGTCTGTCAAGAAACATTTCAATTCTTTGCGCGACGTGTGAACTATGATTTCGTTGTAAGTGCTATTGAACTGAAGCCTTTGAATACGTAATGTGCAGATTATCTCAGTCACTTAGAGCACTCTTTCTCGGGAATACCTCACAAAAAATGATCCAATGTCAATGTCTTTTTAAATTAAACTGCTTGAATTTACCTTATTTTTCCATCATATAAGATACACGACGTACGTTTCGGATTTTATATTACAGGCATGTACATTACATTACATGTAAGTCGATTTCCAAATACATAAATCAAATCACTTGGCATCCATGTTACCCACAAAGTCGCTTTGCCGCGTGAGCTATGCCGCTCCTTACCAACAACGTGACCAAATCCGATTCGGATGTGTCGGTATGTCCGAGTAACACCCACATTCAGCTAATCCTTTACATATTTTGTTTCGGATTTACCGGTCGGGCCTTTTATTTAATCTGGCGGTTAGTAGATAGGTATAACTCACGTCCACGCATGGTCAGTTATTTCTGTAGGTAAATATTACCCCGATAAGTGCACCTAAATAATAAGTGTTAAAGAAGAACCAGCTTCGATGTAAGAGAGCTTTTACTCAGATCCGACAAAGTGGTGATTAGCTAGGAAAGTCTGCACATTACAGACTACGCACAGTAATGGCAGGAGAACTAAACGGACGCGGACGGGATATACGAGTACACAAAGTAAAGTTCACCTTTATTCTTCGCTTCTAGTGATGCGCGGTAGGTTAAAATGATCTATCGACATCGACCAAACTAATGGAAGGAGGATTGGGCAGGGGGAACATTTCTGTATGGGACCTGATATGGCCATAAGACGCAGTTTTGATTTTTATCAGTTGTTGTAACAGGATCAGAGTAGAGGGCGATGATTTTTGTTGTTCTCACCCGGCGAAACCTCCAAATATCTCAGCAACGTAGTCCTTTACGTAGCAATGTTTCATTTTGCGCCATTATTTTGAAAAAAAAAATACAAAATTGCGGCCTTCCAAAAATGGAGGAGGTTCTCAAAGTCTCTTCATAACTTTGTACTGGGTATCCCGATTTTGATGATAATCGTAAGCTGGTGCTTGCCATTTCCCATTTGATTGAGATCTGACGACTAGTATTTGAGTTATCCCTAATAATGCGTGGCTTCAACTACATTGATTTTGTTCTCATTCACTGTTGCCGATATAAAATGAAAAAAATGAATTGTATACGATGGTTTGGAAGAGCATCTTAGTATTTCAAGGTGGTCTCTTTCTAGTTTGGTGAAGATCTGATGAAGAACAGAGATGATAGGAAACGGAACTCTTCAATAAATGATTGCAACTCTTTCGGGTTTACAACAATTTATACCGTGTACGCTGCGATGGGTACGTTAAGGTAACGGGCCCCCCCGTTACCTTAACGTGGTGTAACGGGGTGTACCAGTGAAAAATAAAAACTTTATAAAAAAAAAAAACTATTAATCAACTACGACTTTAAAAAAAGTTATTTTTTTAGTTAAGTTTCAATATTCGATCGAATCATTTTGACGTGGGGCTACGGTTTACGAAACTAACGATGATTGAATTGCCCAAATACATCATCATCTCACTAGCAACTATATTCGGTTTGGCTTCCAATCGGATCAGCTGATCCGGGTTCAGCTGGATACCAGTATTTTATGTGGTAAGCAGCTTCCCAACGGGGTAGCACGATACTTCTTTGCAAGACGAGTCACATTTGCTGGCTTTGGACAATATGATAGCCGGCTTAACGTGCTGTCCGAGGTACGGAGAAAGCTCGTTATGTTAAGATGGTCCCATCCATCCACTGACCAACAAGCAAGCATTGCTTAACCTTGGAGATCGACCCGTGCGGCTGGTATTGTTTAGCCGCAAACTCACACTAAATTGCTCAAATTGAACTGCTTATATTAATAGTCTTCAACAACTTTTAGTCACTTTTTGACGTTTTCGTCCACATTTTCAAACATGTTTGGCATTTCAGATTATCATGGTACACGGCTAATAATCTAATTGTGCTCCTCTTTTCGTTAAATTCGAACGAAACAAGATAGTGCAGTCAACATCCCTAGTAGCTAGCTAGCTAGTAACGAGAGCGGCATTACGCCTCACAGATTTCGTTAGCTAGTTTAAAACAGTTAGGGGTTCAAAGGCTTTTACATTGCACTAAGTGGATTGATTCCCCGCTCATCTTTTATGAGCACCCACCCTCCTGCCAGTACCTATTTGTTTAAGTCCAGTTTGTTCAGCTCTTTATTATACTTCCTGGTAGCCAACGTATGCTCTGTATGCTCTGATCCTTTGTACCGTACACATGTGTACCTAATGAAATAAAAACGAGGACGACTTCAAATAGACCCTTTAAAAATCTCTAAACAAGATTTAATTATTTCCTAAATAAATATTGGTCTCCGCAACGCACGCGATACGCGTATCTTCGTTGTCGTCATAATAACATTTGGGGCATCCACAACTATGTCTAAGATTTTTTTATTTGTGCTGTTTACGTTGCTGGATAGATAATAGACTAGAATACTCTTTATTATGTTCCTCCATGTATTTAAATGTAAAATTAAGTTTTAAATTAATAGTTTAAGGATACCTACTTAAAATCCTTAATCCTATTGTGTAGAAACTTCCTTATGTTCCATGGAAGGTCGTTGTGGCCGTCTATGAGCGGGGTGTCGTGCAGCAGGCGCTCGGCGAGGCGCAAGCGCTCGTGCAGTGGCGCGCCGGGCGGCGCCCGCAGCGCCAGCGGCCCCGCCACGCAAGCCGTGCCCGCCACCAGCACCAAAATCGCCACGCAGCACCAGCGCCGGTGCCACACCGACAAACCTACACATTACTTATTTCATAACTACTCTCAACAAATGCTAAACATTATTACTGAAAATTCTATTCCCCGACTCATTCAGATATTCAAATGTTTATTCAAATATTCTAGCATTTGTTTTGAAAAGGGAATCGTTTTGGAGCAAAACTTTCACTTATAGGGGCGAGAGGAATTATTATGATGAATGGTTACGGAAATTACATAGCTCTGTCAAAAACGCTGTACTGTATTTATAAAGCAATTTAGGGGTTGCGTATAAAGAAGGTGTTACTCAAAAGAAAAAGGCATCAGTAGATTCAAGTTACAGTAACAAATGACCCAATTTAGATGCCCTTATTTATGAGATAAATATAAACGCTCTACAATTCAACGTACATCAAATCTAAAAACAAAAGCAAAAGGCTTTGTAAAGTAGGTACCTATAAAAATCAATTTGTCGTAATCCGTCGCGATCGCTCGTTACTGTGCTTCCTATAATCTTCCTGTCAGAAGCAAACTTACTCGATCACGGCCCGATGCCGGCCGAATGCAGCGGCTTAGCTACATGTTTAGGAACACTATTGGGAAGGCTTTGTGGAATAAAAATGTGTCACTGCAGCATTGCTACAGATACCTTTTAGTGGCCAATCACATGGGAATTAATATATTTTGGATGTTTTCATATTGAAATCCCAAGGGATTCTTTGATAAGATCAGCTGAAATGTTTATTTACGGGTTTTACTGATGTTGCTTTGCTAATCAGTATCAAAAAGCAGTCATCAGGGCACTACGGTAATGATGGATAATAAAGTCTAGACTAACGTGAAGAGTTTCCCGTGGTGGTGGAACTGTGGCTGGTGGTGGAGGTGGTCCCCGTGGACAACCACTGCGGAGACTTGCAGGCGTTGCAGGACGCGAGGCGGCCGGCCGCGCCCTGGCCGCGCTCCGTCACATCGGGCGCTGGCGTGGTACGCTTCTTCCCCTACAACATGTTTCAGTTAAAACAACACGCATGCTACCATGCTCTATTTTGTTCAATTTAATGTAGTTCAGTGATCGCCCGCGAGCATAAGCGGCAAGCAAACACCAGCTGCCGGCCGCTCATGCACGCCCGGCGCTCGACGCGCCCTGCATACATAGCTAGATATTTGTCCCGTTGGCGAGGACTATTGTTTGGTATGCCTATAATACGGTTTAAAAATGGAAATCACAGCATGCGGAACTCATTAATTAAATAAAGCCAGAAGTTTTTACTTCACATTGCTCATTTATTTTTTTTCCAACTGTTTTTGGGTTATATCTACGACTGAACCCAAGGCATTTTGCCTTGTATGGCCTTTATCTAAATACATTTGAGGTTGGTTCTGGTATACTGCACACAGACCCAAATTCAACCACAAGTACACACAAAGCCCAATAAAAATACCAGTTCCAATTACATAATTATTTCATTCTCTATTTTACCAAGATCACGCTGGGCATTGCGTATTGTTGCCAGGTCCCTAAGTTTCTGAACAGGCAAACAAACAAACATGTGTGATTAGCTTAAGAATGCAACTGCAAATAATGTCCTAAGTCTAAATCGTTAGATAATAATGGTTCATTATCCTTTTCGAGTGCAGTGCGCGGCTATTAGCGACTGCTCTAATTCCTGTAGAGCGAAGCGCTCGCTTTCCTAACCGCATACTCTAAATTGGTGCACCTATAGAGCATATTTTAGCTTCTAATTTAATTTCTCAGTAAAGTCAAACTTATGCGTAGGTGGTGGCATTTCGGGTATCTACTACCCAGCAAAACGATGCTAAAGCTTGACTTTGATGGATTTCGTACTGATGTCTACATATTTATATATCAAATCTAGTTTTAAATTATTCATGTTTAAGATCGCTCTCTCCTACAGATTTAAGATTTTCCTCTTACTCATACGACTTAGTTCAATTTATAAGGTTTCAGAATTTAATTTACACCAAAACTTAGTGGGTTTCAAATCTATATTAGTCAACTTATGGTTAACAAGCAGCGCCCCGCGGTTTCACCCGCGTAATTCCCGTTCCCATGAGAATACGGGGATAAAATATAGCCTATGTTACTCAGGGTGAATGTAGCTTACTAATGGTGAAAGATATATATATATATAGATAAGATATTTTTGAAATCGGTCCAGTAGTTTTTGAGTTTATTCGTTACATTCAAAAATATAAATCTTTCTTCTTTATAATATTAGTATAGAAGTACATAAAATATTTATATAGTATATTAAATATTTATTTGATGAAAGCCAAATATCTAAGTGTAATCCTCCTAGGAAATGAATTAAACATTTTTGTAAATATGTTACCGGCAATATGTATAATTAAGGTATTCTATACAATACTTAGGTAATGTCTAGAATCATCAAATGACTTCGTCCAGTCTGGGCGGAGCGAGTGAAAGAAAAAATAATACTTTTACACAAACCAGAAACGACTTGCGCTAATATTAGATATTTTTTGTTTTTCTATGTACCCACAAAACAAAACAAATTGTAATTTAATTTGTATATTCTATGCACCAGACATAAAGATGCAAATCTTTTGTCATTGACTAAGCAATTGACTGAATAGAAATGGTAAATTGAAATCCAACGATGCTAAATATTTGGCTTAGTTTTATTTTGCATCGTCGAGGTTGCATATCGTTACGACAGACATATATTTGCACTGACTGCCCCCGCACGTCTATCCTGCTATCGACTTTAATACGCATTTCTGGCTGCGGATTCGGTATTGTATAGAATACCTAGGCAAGGTAAAAATGAATCATATTTTATACATCACCTTAATGTTTTAGGTAGTCTATAGGTACATTGCCTAGGTATTGTATAGAATACCGGATTATACAGATAACCAGTAAAATATACCTACATTTTAGGCGAACTACTTATGACACATAGCTTGGATAGTTCTTCAGATAAAAAGTGTTACATATGACTTGATTTTATTTTTATTTTAACGAATTTTCGTAGCTTATATGCATTATGTACTTACATGTGTGTCGTAGAAAATGGAGGGTAGTCGGGTGTCCTGCGGCGCCTCGCAGGTGCAGAGGGCGTGCGCTCCGCGCGTCCCGCTCAGCCCCGTGCCGTCGCCCTCCAGGAACGTTTGCGCGTCGTCATCCACTAAGTCACTGCGCGTACTTCTCGACTCCATTGTGCTCTCGTCCCGCGTCCAAGTTTCTGATAATCTATCTCTAAATCTTTCACTTGGAAAATCGTTGTATGACATTTGCCTTTTAATACTTTTACACCGACTGCGGTTGTCTAGAGTAGAAAATTTCGTTCTTTCTAAACCCGGTGAGTTTCTTGTAACGAGTATTTCGTTATTATCAAAACTCCTCATTTTAACCATTTTTTGTGAGGTTCGTCTATTTATATCTGAACTTACATTATAATCTCTCAATTTATCAAAACATTGGTCCACATTCCCAGAAAAATTAGCGTATGTAGAAGCGTTGCTTTTCATGTCTTCCTTTCCCTGATAGCCTGAAGAGGTAAAAATACAACTTTGGCTGTTAACTCTCCTTTGTGACTTGTCTGCCAGTGACAACATCGAAGCTTTCTTGAGCGAGCTTGTCGACCCTGATGTTATCTCAGCCAGTTGGACAGCGTTTTGATGTTTTTTTGATATTGCCTCGCCGCCCATCTTTTTTAAGTTAGATAACTTCCTTTTTATCTTTTGCACGAGTGTATTTCTAGGATCGTAAGATATTAACTGTTTTGAAATGTAGTTTGACACCCCGATAGTCCTACTTTTGTTGTATTTCCTGTCGAGGCTGCGATGTGATCCGATTGTGAGTTGGCTTCGGCCTGTGTCCCGTTTGATTCTCTCCAAGTCATAGATGTTTAGGGTGTGGCCCCGCTGATCGACGTTTCGATGGCAGTTAACGAAATTATTTTGTTGCACATTACAGTTGCAAACTAGATCAAAGTCATGTTTTGATATGTGTTCATCTAGGCATTGTCTCTGTGCGGCGAGGGCGAGGCAGGCCTCGCAGTCGACTCCGAGGAGGAGCTCGAGGCTGGTGTTCCTGATGAAGCCGTCGCTGAACGTGCGCGAGCGGAAGTGCGCTGCGTTCTGCGAGAGGCGCGTCTCCCAGTCGGCGGGCGGAGCGGCGCCGGGCCCGCTGGCCTCGCCGTCCACCATGGTGGCAGCATCGCGGTTCACGGTGATGACGCGCGGCTGACGGAACACTCTGCTGTCGCTGCGCACGGAGCTGCGAGACGGCGATGGCGATGGGCGCTTGAAGCTCTCGACTTGAATCATCTCTTACACTTTTTTGTATGCGATGTGAAAGATGTAACTGTAACAAACAACAAACTAAATTCCTCCTCTTATTAAAAAAATACGCTAAGGATCGATAGCTATTACCGAAGGCATATAGGGAACGCAACCAGGATCAAATATGATATTTTTTTGTTCACGCGATCATACCAAAGGTGTTTAGTTTCCTTCCTCACAAAATCTATCGAAAGCGCGGTGGTTTCAGAGTTACTGGCAAACATTGCGTATGGAACGTGCTGCGAATTCATATTGAAAACAGATCCACGAAATAAAAACATATCTTATCAGCGGGCTTGTTGGATTAATAATTCAAAATACCATAAATACATGGTTTACATATATGTAGATATCTGGGCTCGTAAACAATCCCCACATTACTCTTGTAACTTTACTTGGGTTGCTCTCGGTTTGGGGGAGAATAATAAACGCGTGTAGTCGCAGCTTAATGAGTGATGACACACAGTGTTGTGTTGCCCAGAGTATACCCCAACTTTAGGCACAGTAACAATGAAAATAAGGCTAACCCGGTATTGTATTTTTGCTAGAAGAAAATATAAAAGAATACATTATTACATTAGCTAAATACACTTTATATGTAAAATAAGGGTAGATACGTAGACAAGGGCCATTAACGGCATGGGATATCATAACGATCTGTGAATTCCAAAGCCGGGTTTAATTGTTTATTCTGTTACAGACCAAACATTTGAGAGCACGGATAATCTCCAATCCAATTTAGATGATTGGCTTAGTATGATACGCAATAAATACCTGAATATTTTTTTATGAAATGTAGGATAACAGCTACGAAGTAAAAATCGCAATTTCATACTAATATTAAGCCTATAGAGAATGCTACTGACGCTATATTGTTGCTCCATGCTGGAATTTGTATCGAAGTTTAGAACTTTGGGGTGAAAAACCCTTCTAATGATAATGCGCGCCCTAAACTTGGGAATTTGATTACAAGTTGAATAACACGCGATCGTAAAGTCAAGCCTATCAATTAACCGATGTAATTACAGGCACATGAGACATTTCAGCTTTCTTCCAGGGAAAGCGAGCTTTTGCGATCATACGTGGCCTCGCAGGTGTCCAAGCGGCGGTGACCACAGTGAACTATAGTCGTAAGATTGTTTGCCGAGCAGTAACATTAAAACCTGATACTTAAGAGCTTTTTTATCAAACAATCGAAAACAACTACCAGCGTAGTAAGTGAGTTATATTTTCTCCCGTGATTATTAAAGTTTACATATTTTTCGCTCCACGCTCGCCGTGATCTGCATAAATATAGCCACATTGCCTGCACAACAAATGTAGGCAGCTGCCTCCAACTGAACTCCGTGTAAATTTATTTCTGTTTTAAATGACCCAAACTCTGACTGCCGACCCTTGATTTCGTACTTTTTAACGTTTACTCTACCGTGTAAGTTTTGCCAGTTAGCTTAATTATGCCTACGGGTTCTTTGTAAGCGTAGAAAAGGCTGCTGATTTTATTTCATTACTCGTACCGTACCTATATAATTAATTATTGTCTTTACTCTGTACAAACTTTTGATATGATTCTATGAAGATAATATAAAAACTGTACACGTTTTCGAAAGAAAAGAAAACTTTTATTCTATTTTAGAATAAAGGCAGCAAAAGT
Organism: Hecatera dysodea; assembly: GCA_905332915.2. Lineage (NCBI taxonomy): Eukaryota > Metazoa > Arthropoda > Insecta > Lepidoptera > Noctuidae > Hecatera > Hecatera dysodea. Next base: position 11,817,671 of record HG995292.1, read on the forward strand.
TGGCACTGCAGAATCTATTCTATTTCAAATGCGTCTGTGAAACTGTGAACATTTTGAATCTCAAAAGAAATATTTTCAAGTAGAAATCTATAATTAAATTTGTGAAAGAAACATATATTGTTTCCAAACTGCCCCATATCCGTAGTGATCTGTACCCGAGTGTATTCGTACATTGCTACACAGGATAAAAAAACAAAACTTGTTGCGACGGGATACCAGGGTACGTGTGTTGTAACAGTACGTAAACAGACATTTCCCATTTTGTGGTGTGTTCGAAACCACGCATCGAACGAGTTCGATACAGTTACTTGTGTAACTTTTTCTTTTGAGTTTGTTGGTTGACCACTTGTGCGGCTACGATCGCACTCCACAAACATCCCAATCGGATCCGTTACAAACAAGATTCACTACACAAATAACGTAACTGCCATTAAAATCACAGTCCGCATTGAAATTGTTTTAGTGGAAAACTTACAAAGATATGCTTCAAGCGCTAATTAGTTTCCTTTACAATTTTAGACACAAAAGAGTGCCTGAAGGATAACTCGATGTCTTTTTCGATGGTATCGGCATGAAGTTTGGTGTAATTATAAAATGAAATAGCTCTTCTTTCGTCTATTTTGCGTGAGTTGGTACTGATTGCGTAATTTAATTCCTTTTTCGTGTAAGGTAAATTGGGTACCTACTGTAAAGGCACCAGAAATACGATTGCAGGAAAAATTCGCCATTGGTAGGGGAAACACGCCGCATTCGCAAATAATGTCCCGCTTGATGACGCCGTACTCAGGTATTCTGTGATGAACTTAGACTAGAACAGCAGGTTGTAAACTGCTGTTCTGGTTCTTGATTCAGTTGTGAACTGCAGAAGAAAGCTTCAAACGTGTGGAGAATACTTAATGACAGTCATCATCAGTCGTTCACAATAAGTACTTACTTTGGAGATTGCAGACCATATGCCGTACATACTTATTAAAAAATCCGCAGTGGCTTCGTATTCAGGATGGTGCCGGCGTGCGATCATAAAGTGGGTGTGTCGGGTCAGTTATTGTTTCCGTCTCCCTATAGAACATGCCGTACGCTCCGAAAACAAAAGTTTAACTATTTGAACGAGCGAATACAACGTGTATATGCGACGACAGTCAAGTCATATTGCAGGCAAATAGGAAGCAATTGACCAGCGTAAACATATCGAGCCGCCATTAGAGAAGAATTTACATTACATCAATATATTATCGTTTTGGGATTACTAGTGATTGTAAACAAACATTTTCTTGAAATAAACCAAGCAATTCAACAAGTTAGTCAATTTTAAAAGTCAAGCAATACATTATATCTCAAAATATCTGAGCAAATTCAAGTTATTCCATGTGAAAATCGTGTCCTAAATTTCAATAGTTGTGTACCACTTCTCGGATACAATAGTGGTGACATTCGCGAAGCTCGCGATCCGCCGCCGCCGAGGTGAATGGAAGCTCCGTACGAGTCGCGAGTCGTGAGTCGTACGAGACGAGACGAAGCCTTCGCGAGCGACGGGAATAAGCCATTTCTGTTTTATGTTTGTTTGGCTCAGCCACGACAATACAGCTTTTGTGTCGAGTGTACATTTGAGCATTCATTATCAACAGATTACTTATGCGCATACTTGCATGCTGAACATGAAATGCTCCAAATATTTAAAAGCTTGCATATATGCATTTCAATACAACGTTATGGAGGTTAAATAAGCTTTTGTAAACATCGAGTCCCAACATCAAAGAAAAGGATGTCTTTGATGAGATTGGTTCGTGGTTGTCTTTACATTTCCCATCATCTGACATTGTCCACAAGTTTGCTATTTTATAGTTATTAACCCAATAATCATCATCAATATATAATTATATTATATATAATACTCTTCTGTTACTGAGTGACTGACTGACAGATAATACACAGCCTGAACTGCTGGTCGTAGAAAGCTATAATTTGGCATGTAGCTTCTTTGGGGACTGTTGGGGAGATACGCGTGGAAGACGACGTCGCGAGCAGAAGCTAGTATTACTACAAAATAGCAAAGGTGCTACTACATTTGCACCACGTTCCTCCATGATTATGATTTAAAAATAGGTTAACACATTTCAAATGAAGGAACTTTTTGAAACTGAGTCAAAATCATGCGAATGCCAACGGCACAAAACCGGCACGAGCAGATATTTCAAAGCTGCTCCATCGCCATTGTGAAGTAGACGTTACACAAGTATTAAGTACGACCATCATACACGTTATATATCATCCATCTTAATTACAAACGCATATATCTCGTATGAAACAAAAAGTACGCGATGTATCCACATGTACTACAAATACCTTAACTTAAGATAGGCTTTCATTGTTTGAGCATCCCTGAACACCGTTCCATTAACAGAATAATGGAAATAGCTACCGGAGGGAAAATAAAATGTGGAGAAAGATTTCTCTGCAGGTAACTAAGCGGTCATTTGTAAGCGGTCGAGAAAAATGCTTACTCGTCCAGAAAAAATAATCGAGTGAACGACGACAGGAGATATAACTACGTATTGCGGCTTGTTGGAGTGACGGCGGCGGCGCTCTCAATTACACAATCAAACTCAAAGAATCGACGCGGAATTTTAAATGTCTAGCCACTTTGATGAATTAAATAATTATTGGCACAATACGCTAATAGGCAGCTCACGCCAGCCTACTGATGGTAATAACTCTCCGCTCTTGTTTCCAATCTACTGTTTGCTCCGATAATAGAAAGCGGAGATGAGAGTCGATCATGTTTCTTGAAATTCAGCAAACTATAGATTTTGACTGCAAGGGAATTTCTTCCTTTTAAATATGTGAATGCGTTTTAATTACATTACATTCCGTAGATCGTCACACAGCACGCACTCTGCACAGTTTTACACATGGGTACGTACATAAGGGATATTTGCGGTAGGTTAACAAATCTGTAATCTCGTTGGCGGGCACTGGGGACGTACCATTAAATTAATATCAGTGCTTAATTACGTCATTTCAGCTGCCGTTCCATAAAAATGCCCGCATAAATGGAAATCTGAGCGTTTTCCATCTAAGTTGTCGATTATTGGTGATGTTGAAATGCAATACACGTCTCGTAATTCGCTCAAAAAAAAAATGCGACACAAAGTACCTAATTGAATTCCAGTACGTGAAATGACTGAAAGGGGTCACGAAAAAATCGAAAAATACTAAAATAGAAAAACATTGAACTCAACACAGATAACTAAAAATAAAAGTGTAATGTTATAAATACAATACATATACACTTTGTATTACTAAAGGTATTAGACAAAAGAGAGATGAGTGAAAAGCTCTGCTAAAAGTAGGTACAGTGGGATGCCAAACTTTAGGGATAAAGTTTCCATTTGTCACGCGCCCCTATAATTTCACCTAATGACAAATAAGAGAGACATTTTGCATGATTAAATAATTATAACTGCTCACATGATTGTTTAGTCGAACTTAGTTTTATTATTAAATTTTGAGATGTAAATAGGTACCTATCATTGTGATTTATTTAAACATCATGATCTACAAATTCAAATAAAAGTAAATATGTTTATCAATTGTACAAACTTTTATATTAGTCTTCAATTAAATACCCAGTCATTTCAATGATTGTTTAGGTAAGTAAGTAGGTGCTTGAGATTCTTAACAAAGGGTGACTTTGAAACAATTCACTCAGAGCTTCTTTACAAATTAATTAATTAGTTTCTCTTTTCGGGTTTTCTTTAATTGCGTAATTTTATTTTACCCAAATAAGTTACATATATGTCAAATCCAAAAATATTTATAGGCAACACTACAGTTTTTCATTGTTTCAAAACTTATTTCTAACTTTTTGCAAGAAAATATTGTTTGAATACATCCAAAACTGGTAAAAATATACCGAACATAAAGTTTTGTTGTCAATTATATACTTACACGTAAATGAAAAATTAACGAACAAATCACGTGAAAGTTTCACAAATATCAATTGTTCCACAGGTGCTCCCCATGATAATTAAATGTGGCATTAGTCTCGACGTTTGAACACAATGGTGCCCGTATTAACAACGGCATGCTTTTTAATAGCGTCGCGTAGCCGAGCCCGGCGCTACGGGTGGAAGGTTACATTAGGCACGCGCTACGACTGCTACGAGCAGCGAGCTACGGTCGTGCTACGCGTGGTCGTAAGGCTACGCCAGGAGCGCGAGTGACGCCGGGCACGAGCGGCCGCGGGAGGCGCGAGGCTCGGACTGGCTCCGCTCGCTGCTGGCTGCGAATAATCCATACCCGAGAGGCGAGGAGGCTGTATTTACCGGACCGAAGGGCGGTCGGGCGAGCGAGCTGGCTCCCGCCGCCGCGCCGCGCCGCAGCCGCGTGCTCGCCGCGCTCCTTCATGTTGACACAATTTCAAATAATGTCACATAATTTAGGGTCCGTACACTGATTGCGCTTCGCACGGTTACATAAAGACTCTATCGATGTATCTGTCAAACGTTTAACGACCTCATTTTTAACGCTGATTCTCTTAATTGAGTTTCAAAACTAATGTAAGTTTGAACAAACTCAAAACAGTCACTCAAATTAGTCATGATTTAATTCGAAATCCTTAGGTTCATCATTTGAATTTACCTTTCTAATAATATATGATTTTCGGAAAACGAAAATAGTAGCCTATACTTCGGCTATTCAGATAATTAAAAAGTTACGGGCACTGGCAGAGAGATAAGTCTTGAACTATTAAAATGATAGTAGAGAGGTAGTGAGAAAACGGGGAGGTAGAAGATACCTGACTGTGTGCTTATCTAACTTACAAAGAGTTGAGAAAAGTTGAATTTGCAAGTTTAAAAGGCATGTTTTACCACCTGAGATAAGCGACAACTGGGGATAAATTCTAAAGTACAACCTGTAACTAGTATAATATTGTTTTAATCTTATTTGAATGTATCCAGATATCATAACATTAAATTAATTACATTTAATAACGGGAAATAATGTTTTTGCATAATTCACTTTTCCAAAAACGAAACATCGAAGCTTTGAATTGTTTACATGATATGATATACATACATAAAACGTTTCCAACACCATAATCACCGTTAGGTATACATTTCATTATATGAATATGTGAGCGCGGAGGCAACATAAATCACACGTACGTAAGGTAAATCAGAAAGATGCGATCGGCAATATCGTTTTTATTGCCTCCTCTTGTAATTTAGCAAATGCATCATTAGCACCTATAATATATATCGGACTTATGAGGGTAGTCGGATCTTTTGTCATACGAAATGAGGGTAATCGTTACCCACACGACTAGAGAGTTTGAAGTTAGAGTAATTAAGTCGTCTGTTGTTATTTTTTGCTGCAGCTCAGGGTAGAATTTGTGCTCGGAGTGGAGATAAGCTCCCACGCTATTTCTCTATGAAAACTAACATATGATACCGTTTTCAGCCTAATGCCCCAAATCTTACCGGAGTTAGTTATTACAGTTATAATTTTGAAAAATCTTATTACATGGCTGGGTTAACCAATAATATGAAAAGTGCTTTTTGTATAAATCGACGTGTGATTTCAACTGATTCTTCTTTTCCAATTCCACTTAAAGTTGAAAGGGGTGGAGCAAAAACAAAGTCCAGAGACGCGAGTTTCTTGTTCTTTGTTGTTCCTATAACAATAAATAAGGCTGACGTGACCGGTTTATTAGTAGCTGCATTAGCTGAGGTACGAGTAGGTAAGCTCTACCAACAAATGAGATTTCGGGCGTAGGACGCGCGCCTGCAGATACTACTCCTTATATGGGGACATCTGGGAAAATATGCCAACAAAATAGCGTAAAATATAAATTTGTCGGCCAGTTACTTCGCTCCGATCGCGGCTATCAGTGCCCAGTCCTGTTTGTTTATTGACCATATCCTTTGTGTCCAAATGGCTTTTGAGAATGATTTAATGCCCGCGCACTCCCGGGCAGCTCCGTTTCGTACAATTTTTATTCATAACCGCAAACAATAACCTTTAGCTAAATCTAAAATGTTCATTTTTATGTTAGGGATTGAAATGTTTTCATACAACGAGTCGAACCCAAATATTTTATATTCTGATTTCTGATCAATCCAGAACTTTGGGATAAAGAGTAACGCTGGCTCGTAAAACGTTAAGTTTTATTGCAGGCGTCAAAATTTTCTGAGAAATATATAAGATTTCTAGCAATTCTTGTAGGAAACGGCGGAAAGGTAAGGTAGAGAGAAAAGTGTATGGCACGAAGGGCAGCGCCTCTAGAGTACGGTGAGATGTGCGGGTTGCGGGCTGGCGGGTCGGCGGGTCGCGCACTGACGGCCGCTTATGAATGCTTCACACCCTTTTCAATACAGCCACCAAAAGATTTTACACGTTGATGCTTCTTCAGTACCCTCGCGCTATTGTTATTCAAATAGAATTTTTGGAGATATTTCTGTGTCATTCTTAATATTTATTTACTTACCTACACGTGGAACATGACACATCTTACATGACACGGCAAATTGGCAATAGCTACCTATTCATGTGATCTTATTTTAAAGTTACTTTTTTTAATTTTAAGGTATTGAAAGAAGTTCGTGGCTATATATATTATATATAATCAACTGGCGCGGTAGTGTCCGAAGTTTAGCGTTGCTTTGATCAAGGTCGGTCCATGGAGGCGTGAACATCAATTATATACCAAGGCTTTTCGGTGCGGCCCGGATGCCATTTGAAGATCTTTGACAGTCTTTGCAGATAGTGAGAGGCCAGATAATCAAACACTCTCTACCAACTCTTTACCAAATAACCGGGTTATGTGGAGGTAAAATAGGCAGTCAAATCAACCTGCCTAGCCTTTTTCCAACAACATTGGGGTCGGCTCAGTCTCATAGCCGACCCAATATAATTTGAAATATACTGGGCATAATTATTGACTTTTCAATAAGTTTTATCAATAAGACTCCTGCGCGAAAAAAACAAGATGTGACATAATTGAGATTATTTAAATAAAATCAGATGAATGTAACATAACGAATTAGACAAATTCATTTTACAATACAGCCTTGCGACTCTCACTCAGATAATGAGTCCGCATACATTCTAAGACAACTTCGTTCGTTGTTCGTCATTATTAAACATGATATACATATTGAATACCGTGTGAACAAACATCGTAGCTTGTTATCCGCCGTTACTAACACAGTAACTCTATTAGGAAGGAGCGTTTATGGAGTATAGTTAACCTTAATCCACCGTAAGCCTATCTAACAAACAGTAAATTAACCAGAGGAATATTGTAGGCAGTGTGAACATGAACACGGCTCAGCCGGCAGACGTTTACACCCATATTGTTTTAAAGAATTTTGGTGGTAGGTATATATGAAACTTAATATCGCAGGTTAATTTAGCGAACTCCTGCAGGGCTTCAGATTAAAAATTTACACCGTAGACTTTAAACAAAGATGTGCAGCTTCTAGAATCGTGACTTCACAAAACTTTATATTGTATGGGAATTTTATAAAGGTGTGAGCTCAGAATTAAATTAAAGATTTTGTAAATAATATTCCAAGGATAGCACAGCACGGGCGTGAAGCGTTCCGCTAACGCCGCGGTCTACACGCGCCGATTATTGTAGTAAATAAGATTGACTCAGTCCACAACTCCCATATGTAAAGGATCTCATCGAATGGCTTTGGCAACCATTCGTTTAATCACTACATAGCATAAAACAAAGTCGGTTTCTCTATTCCTATATCCCTACGTAGGTATGATTAAATCTTTAAAACTACGCAACGGATTTTGTTGCGTTTCTTTTAATAGATAGAACGATTCAAGAGGGAAGGTTTATACATGCATATTATAGTAGAGAAAACATTAGTATCTACATTGCACCCGTGCGAATCCGGGGCGGGTCGTTAGTATTTAATAGATTATGCTAACGTGAACACTAACTACAACCATAGGTAAAAATAGTACAAACAGCTCTAAATAAAAGCGTTGTCAGAGAAAACTGAGCATCAGGCACCGCTGTGATTCCATTAGTGATTCATTTCACAAATGGTAGGAACGCTAAAATACGCACTTTCACATATGAAAGTCAGACGGTATTAATGTACTTACTTAGTACCTAAGTTAAATTATCGTGCGGCTGTGTTTGAGGTCAATAATGAGAAGGACGGTGAATGGGATTGCTCAGCACACATGGGTCACCTCTTAAATACGCCGCCGTCGCACAGATACTCGACGTAAAAGTAAATGTTTGTGTTGTACCGAATCGATGTCCCATTCCGAACTTTGTCATCGTATGTACATACTTCGATAACATTACAAAGTTAAGGGTCGCGAAAGTTTTGTGACAAACTGCGGGAAATACAGTTATCTTGATAGTTGTAGAAACAAAACGTTGCGAGAGGTGGCTTTTGTAACTACCTGCTAGGTAAAGCAGATCTAAGAATCGACTTACGACTGACTCAGGTGATTAACGGCCGAAACCAATAACCTATCTATCACATACTGGAGATAGAAAAACAAATGAAACAACAGAAAAATTATACAGGTTTTCTGTTGTTTCATTTGTTTTTCTATCTCCAGTATGTGATAGATCGGTTATTGGGTTTGGCCGTTAATGAACATAGGTGCGACTGGTGTGGCCTAGTTTTAACCAACTTCAAAAAAAAGGAGGTTGTCAATTCGAACCGTATGTATGTATGTTTGTATTATTGTCAGAAATGCACAGTTTTTTATTATGTTACTCTATACCAGCTTAACATGTGCCGTACGTATAGAGCATAGAGCATGAACAAAAGTTTGTCTTTTAGGGAAATGAGATTATTGTGCGCTAGTTTTTGACTTCGTCTTATTTTAGGGAGTTTTCTTCTTGCCTCATAAATTCATAATAATTAATCAAAGCTATGATCCTATCCGGACTATTTTTTGCCTCTACAGTAAATTTTATCCACTTCCCTCTAGAGCCGTAACAATGTTTGTACACGTTTCATAAGTATGCAAGTTGAAGTTTGAAAACTTCAACTTGCATACTTATGAAACGTGTCTTAAATTCTTAATGTATAATTTTGCTTGTTGATACATAACATATCAAATCAAGTAGGTGTCAAAGTTAAATGTTAAGTATTATATAATGTTGATGTTGAGTGAAACCAGGTCTGTTCATTCTGTTCGTAGACGCCAACGCAACGCAAACATTAATCACAGTACTTCCAGAGTAATATACTAACACAAGATGTATTCTTTGAGTCTCTAAGTAAACGCACGCCACGAGCTCCGGTACAAGGCGTCGACTATGTGATCAGCTGAATTAAAATTTTAAAAGCTTCGTCGAATACCCAGACTGGCGTCTTATAACATGCTGAAAGCTTATTTTATTTACTTGCACATTACACTGTAAAAGCTTTAATTGTTTTTTTGCAACTACAGTGTAACGCTCGACGGATGTTTTTATTGTAGTCTAGAAACATTGTAAGTTAAACATTTTGTTTGAAGGGGCGACAGAACATTCATTTAACAGAGAACTTTTTATGGTTCCGTCAGAAAGAAAACAACCTTTACTAATAGGAATTCCTTCGGAAACTGTAAATAGGAAGACGTGCAAGGGGACACTCCAATCTGGATTCATAATATTTTCTTGGACTTGGACTTTACTTTCGGCTTTAGCGGAAAACCTGTTTTTATGTTGGTATTATTGGGTATAAAAGGACTGTGTGGAATGTGGATCCACATACAATATAATATGTAGTTAAAGATTTTCGGGCTCACAACTGGTAACATATTTTTGTGCAGGACAATATGCTGTGTCTCTTATATTATACTACTAACATCGGAGTTTCATTATTAAGTACAATACATATTGTACAATATTAAGGAAACATAAATCGTTTTGCGGTCTCTCGATGATGATATCAAACTTGGTAAGCAAGCTTATACAATTGCCAACAAAAATATAATAATAACTACTTTAGTGTTGTAGTCTACCATGCAATACCGTAGCCAAATAATGTACAACTAGCTGGTACCCGCGGTTTCACCCGCGTGAATGTCGAAAATTATCCCAAGGGAACATCCTCCCGACATAAAAATCTATCTTATCCTATGTGTAATTCCAGACTATAATTTACCGTGCAAACGTACCTACATACTTACATACGTGCCAAATTTCATCAAGATCCGTTCAGGCGTTCTGACTTGATTGATTTACAAACATTCATCTATCCAAACTTTCGCATCTACATATGATATATAATTGTTTAAGTATCATCAATAGTTTTCTTAGCGCACGCCAAATTATGAATTTTGTAGCAAAATTTTGAAAATTTTGTTTACATCTCTTTTTTTTAGTATACTCTTCCTATTGTTGAAAAAAATCGTTCGATCATTCGGTACAAACAAACAAACAAAATAATCTTTCCCCTTTATAATGTTAGGATTAATATAGATATAGATTATTGTATTTTGTATCGAATAATAAGCAATGATATCCTATAGGCTGACAAAATATAGTATGTACGATTTATTACCACTATTCATTAATGTAATTTCTCGTTTGCCAAGCTTTATATGAGCGTCAGTGCCAAGATCTTTCCCTACACATAAGTGCGCGGTGGCTCGGGTTATAATAACTGTAGTCTGCTAATATCCTCTCAGAATCCCCTCTTTATGTCTCAGAGCCGTCAGCCCGAACTGACCTCCAATATCCTATCTACTATTCAACTAGCGTTGCTAAGACGACGTAGAAATGGGCAAATTCAATGTTTCATCCGAAATGTTATTCGATTAATTAATACAGAAATAATAATTTTATCGTTAACACATAGTTGACGTTTTAAATTAATTTTTATAACTAGAAACTGTATGTTTTGTAGTTATTAATATTGGCAATTACTTTAGGTATACATACTCAAAAATGGCTCGACCGTCCTTATTTTTTTTTTTTTTTGTTCACGTCAGGTGATTTAGGAAATCAATACAATCAAAACAGTTTTAGGTAGTATGAAGTTCATCGGATCATCTTGTTAAATTATACATACATTTAGTCAAAAAAGTATCGGGAACATATGATTTGTTTATGGTTCTAATTTTTTTTTTTATTATTGTTGTTGTTATACCGACACAACTACTTTCCATTTTTGTGCGGAGTTTGAGTTACATCTCAAAGAGATTTTTTAAATTTAGATTACATACAGTGCTGTTTTTTAATTTTATCATAATTCGTGTGTATTGCGAATTTCATAATTGACAAAACAGCAGACATCGAACAAAGAGTTTGTCTTAAATTTTGTATCGCTAATGGAATTTCGTGTTCGGTGTCACTGAAAATGTTACAAAAGGCTTACGGTGAATCGAATTATCAAAAATACGTGCCTTATGAGAACAAAGCGTTCAAAAGCGGTAGAGATGTAATGGAAGAATTGCCTCGCTCTGGTAACTCAACGTCTGCAACTGAAGTTAACATCGCCAAGTGAAGGAAATAATGACTGAAAATCCCTATTCTAGTTTGAGAGAAATAGCCGCTGAACTTTCTGTGTCTCACGTGTCGATCCGTACCATTTTAAATAATTACTTGGCTAGTAAAAAAAATCTTAATTTTCTCCAAAAACTCAACGCATAAGAGTCGTTGAGGACATACTACAACGAGTCAATTCCAATCCAACTTTCTTGAAACGCGTTGTTACTGGTGACGAGACGTAGGTTTACGAATTTGTCATGCAATCTAGTAAAAAAGCTTCGGAGGCCACTCCAAACTTATTTTTTTTACGCTTACACACAATTACCGAGCTGGATTCCAAGTTTCATCCTTCTAGGTCATCTGGAAGTAGGTTAGATTTAGGTACAATATGTTAGTCAGTCAGTCAATGCTAAAAAAAATCCACTTTTTGACCTTCATATCTTTATAACCGTTTGAGCTAGCTTCATGAAATTTGAGCTTCTACATGTCCTTATGGATATAATTAAACACACGTAGCTTTATTTGTTTACGTTAAAGAGGTTTAGAGTAATAGAAGGGTCAAAAGTGGCACCAAGTGGTTCGTGTAATATTACACTTGACGCTGGCTAGTCAGTTCCGTTGCTTGAACTTGGATTGACACGCTACCGCGTGCCTAGATTAAATTTGTATGAAATTTTCCTTCTCCAAGTACATTTTATAGGTTGGTCGATTATTAATCTTTAAATTGTAAAGTATACTTAGCTGTGATCGTTTGTAAAATCATTATATGTACATATATGCTACAAACACGATTTTTTTCTAGTCTCCAAAAACAACCGTTTAGCTGGCAGAGAGTTGACACTTGACTCTAACAAATATTGGGACCGGAAAGCTTATTATATTGCAAACGATCCTTGGATTGAAAAATAGTTTTCGCACACCTTCAATATTTTTAATGGATTTGAGTATTAATACGTACACTACCGTCCAAAAGTTTGTAAGTAACAAGATAAAATCAAATAAAAAAAAAGCATCTTAATTATTTTTTGTTATTGATTCAGTATTAAAAAATAGACAAAATACACACTTCTACAATAGTGAAATTTAATAAGTAATACAAAAATTAAATTATATTTTAGTTTCATCGAAGTGTCCACCCCTCTCTTTAATTTATCTTCTCGCATATTCTAGGCGTCATAGGCATATAGTAGGCACTGTACAAGCTTCTGAAGCTGTCTCTCCTTTATACCGGCGCACAAAAACACGTCTATTGGATCCGAAAATCTGAAACTTCGATTCGTCACTCCAAAGAACTTTTTCCCATTGGTCTATTGTCCAGTTTATATGTTCCTTTGCTCATTCTAGTCTTTTTTATGCCGCATTGTTAGTATTGGTTTTTTAACAGCAACACAACCTCTTAGCCCCGCAGACAGTAGGCGTCTTTTAAAAGTTGTTATTGAAATGGGTATTTCTGGCGTATCATTCAGAGCTGCGGTAATTTTTGGTGCAGTTAAGCGACGATTCCGTTTAGAAAGAACTCCGATAAAGTTATCCTCTTGACTTGTAGTGGATTACCTACCAGACCTTTTTCTATTTTCATTTTTGCCAGTTTCTTTTTTTCTAGCGAGGTTGTAGTGGACACCTTTACAAGAAATTCCGAGTTTTTTCACGATTTGGCGTTCACTGTAGCCTTCCTCACGGAGAGTACAAATAGCGCTTCGCTGTTCAAGCGTGATTTGTCTGCGTTTTGCCACTTTCAATAAAAAAACACGGTCAAGGAAGTACTCGAAATCTTTCGAATACAGACGATGTTAATATCACAACTTTCACGTACCTACTAATGCTCAAGTGTGACTAAATAAGGTCGAAAAAGATAAAACTACAAAATATTTTCAATAAAACCGCATCAATACATGAAAGAATACTTTCTTTCGTGTATTGATACGGTTTTATACCGACAGACGAAGTAATAAACACGTGATTCGTAAAACTCAAGGAATATGCAATAGTAATCCTTTTTTTGTGTTAAAAAATCACAAAAGGTCATACAACTTTATTTTATTGCTATTATTTAGCGCAGGGAATTGGCAATATTTTCTTTTGTTTGATATCAGGTGTGCTTCCAAACTTTTGGAAGGTAGTGTACATATAATTATGTACATATATCATGCATGATAGACCAGTACACGAATAATATTATATAGCAGAACACGAATAATATTATATTATCGATCGCGATTGTAGCAAGTTAAAGCGTTGTTGAGCTGACCTCACTTAACTATAAATATAGAATCTTTATATCGTAAAATAATCTTATTTGTTGTCGTCTAGTAAGCTTGCGAGCAAAATAAATTTGTTCTCTTGGATACGGGGAGCCCGAGGCACTCGCCAACGACGTCTTATTGAATGCAGATCGTCGACTTGATACCCACCTATTTATTTGCATTGTTCAGGTTTGTCCTTGGTCCTTATACAGACAGTAGGTAATAGGCGATTTCTTATTTGGTAACAAAGATTATTTTATTTTGTATTAAACACTTTATTTAGTACCTATATTGTCACCTTTGTATTTATTTTTCTGTTTTAAATAGAGGTAGTTTTTTCTCGTCTTTCGTCGACGACGCCGATTGTAGCTGAAATCTATGGCTGTGGCTCTGTCTCGCACATGTATCCCAGCATTATGCTCAGCAATGGCTTGCAAAACTTTTGTGATTTTGTTTATTTTATTTTTTTGGTATTAGTTATGCTTGGCGCAAATAAACTCGTTTTCTTTCTTCCCTTCTTTCAAACGCATCGTTGTTTTAAAAGTAATTACATTTATCTGGCATAGTAAATTTTGTGTAACGTAAAAGGCAAAACCTAGGCAGGTACTCTTTGTAACTAGGTTGATATCGGAACGTTATTTAATAGACATCATTCCTGGAATTAATCAAAACAGAAGCGGAGTAGCGTACAAAGGACGTACAGATTCTATAATGAATATTCAAAGGATACTATATTATATACATTCCTACATTTTTTTTGTTCGTGAGCGGCCAACATGCATTAGAACATACAAGATACAAAATTTTAGAAGAATCTTTGTCATGTTTTAGCACAAGATTATTTATTTTGCTAAAACATGAATATACATATACTTACAGTAAAACTTGGATAACTGGGACCTTAAGGGACCTGCAAATTTGTCTCACTTAAAGAGGTGTTCCACTTACCCAGTGTCTCAGATATCCAGGTATAAATAGATATCTGTCTCATTTACGGAGAGTTCCATCCACATAATGTAGGTACACAAAATATAGTCCCATTATAAGAGGTAAATTACACTCGCTGTCTCAATTATAGAGGTGCTTGTGACGAATAAAATCGAAAGAACTAATACCTAAAATATAGTCTCAGTAAAATAGGGAAAATATACTCACTGTTTCAATAATAGAGGTAATTATGACGATAAAATGGAAAGAACCAATCCCAGATATAGAGGTTTGTGTTGTCCCACTAACAGAGGTAATTCATTGCTAAAGTGTCGGGACCTAAGCATGAGTTCCAGCTATGGAGGTTTCTCACTTATCCAGGTCCCACTTAACCAAGTTTTACTGTAAATGCAAGATGTTACATTAAGTTTCTTTGAATCACTGTCATGTTTTGCCTTAATGGCGTACAAAATATAATTGAGTGAGAATAAATCTCATAAAATCAAACAAACATTTTTTTAAGCCTTTTTCTTTTTTATTGACAGTGATTCTTTTCCGGAATCAAAAATGGTTCTGTATAGAGTGTTGTGTGTGTAAATAACAACATATGTTATTTATGGTAACCGTAAGGTATTGCGTGCTGGCAATTGATTTATCGGTAGATCGGGACTATGAGATGTCCCGCTTCCCACATTACTCACTAAACACATCATACAAATATTATGGGCGCACCATTCGGAAATAGGGATATATTACTAGGGCTCGCAAATATTTTTGTAGCTTACATAAAATGTACGTTAGCGCCACGGGTAGCTCGGGTAATCGGGTAGGCTTACCCCTGTTTTATTCAGATTTGTTTTTTTAAACCCTCAATCGCTTGTGAACTGTTTGGCTGCTTTTGGTACAAAATATGTGAAATAGTACACATTTCTAGTTAACAGGTTCTTTGACGAAAACGTAATCTGCGGATGAACTTACGAACGCTCATGAAGTAGCACTAGAGGAATTAGGTATATACCTATAGGTAAGTTATTAGTACTTTAAACTGACTTTTAAGGAGATATAAACTATTTTTATTTATTTTACTGATCATCATAATATATCATATAATCATCATCATTCAGGATTTTGGGACATGTTCTATATTGATTTAATAAGTTAGATGATGACTCTAATTTCCTAAATTAAAAGGAAAAAAGAAATCGAAATCTGCACAAATCCTTTATTAAAACACCTATTTACAAAGAAAAAATATTAAAAGAAAAACTACATACATTTAAACCTAGCTATCATTCAGTCAGTTCATTACCATTACAAGTCAACTAAAGTTCGTCATTTTCAGCGTTCATGAGTTGTAAGTACGAGCGTCCCTCGTACCCTTGGTAGTCTATGGAGGCCGCTGCCTGCTTGCACTTTTCCTCGGTTTTGGGCACCTCCATAACCCTCGCCATGGCGTATGCCGTCAGATCCTCGCAGCACATCATGCCGAGCCACCGCTCAACAAGTTTCATCCTCACATCTGCAAACTTTATCAACGGCTCCGGCATTGGACGTTCTGTAATATAAACCATTACTTACTCACTTCTCCATCCAACTTTAAGTTTGTGCTACTTATCCAGTTTACCTCACTTTCAGTGGCTAATCTCATTTGTAATGCCCTAATTGCAAACTAGGTCTTTAGTACTATTTCTAAATTCAGTAGGTACATAGTAGCTATTTAGTAAGTTTAATAAAAAAAACTGAAAATAAATTATTGCCTGGAGAACATTGGTAAAAAAAAAATGAATGGACAACAGTGTTAACGACTAAAACAGTGAAGGTCATTAGGAGAAGACCATGAAAACTGAAAAAAAAAAATTGTTTGAAATGCGACCTGTTTATTATCATTATGAGCCAAGTCGAGCGGGAAAAGTTAGGAGCGGAAATGGCAGCGGGGGGAGCGGGGGCGGGGGCAATATAGTGCACCTTTATTGCGTTGTTCTTTTTTGACGACGGCGCGGAAGGCGCCTGGCGTCCCAGCGTATATGAACAGCACCTCCACACCAGGCTTCGCGTTCATGAATAAGGTTGCCTTCTCCCATTCCAATTCAGTGTCACCACTTACTGCTTCGTAAACTTCTTTGAATTTTTTCACCCTCTAAAAGCAAAAAAAAAATTAACTCGGTAGATGTATTTAAGGGCTGAATTCATTACATAGTAATTGTTTTTTTTTTTTCATAACAATAAACAAACGCTACAATCGGAAAATCATGCAATAAAAAAACGTAACAGCTACACAAAAGTAAAAATGTCACAAAAGTTCTTGCAGTTTTTTCAGTCACGTCAGTTTCTTTGAAATACAAAATAACACCTGGACATATAAAAAGGATTGTCGGTATGTGGGACAATACGTAGGTAGGCAAAAAAGTAAATTGGGTTACATCCCAATACACCGGAACATATACAAATACATGTAGCTGCGATTGCCCAGAATGTTGTTTGTCGTAGACAGGTATCATATTGAGTAAGAAATATGCTCCTCGACGGGGTCGCAATAAAAGATTCACAAATACAAATTTTAAACACCAAATAATTTCTAGGTATGAATCGAAGACAATTATGCGCTAAAAAGACGATTCTCTAAATTGTATCGTTATGCGAACAGTTTTTTTGCCTACTTAATACTTGGATAAAATTGAATGATGATAAAAATCAGACTGCATAATTAATGTAATAAAAAATGAAAAGTTCTTACAGTTTTGCCAGCTAACGAGAAAACGATCGGGTTTAGCTCAGTAGTATTTGACCAAAAGTAAAATATTTTCCACATTGAATCGATGAGTGCGTAAGGGTTGAATCGCGCCGATATTTCGAATTTCTCGCAGGTGGTGATGTTGGGTGGGTAGTTGGACGGCTGGGCCAGCGCTGGGCCACGCAGCGCCACTGCACTGAGCACAACTATGCCAAATATCCGCGCGCACGTAAACATTGCTGCTAGAGTTCGGCTTGTAATTACGCTGCGCTGTTTACGGTCACGGCTTTATATAACAACACCAGCCATAGATTTGGTAAGTTTGCAGACGATGCAAATCGTATTGTGTCCCAATTATTTCGTTTTGTGTAAATTATACCTATTTGTTATCGTGCCGACAAAAAACACCCTAGTAGCTAATAAAAGAACTCCGTGATAGCAGTTCTGAGGGTAAATTCTACTAATTTTATAAATGACATACTCGTATTCGCAACCTGGCACAAAAACCTCAATTTCCCGACATTTTGATGGGCAAGGAATTGCAATGCCTTTGATCACATTAGCATCAGCCTTCTGTTATTATTAGCGTAACAAAAACCTAGATACTTTCGTAAAAAAATATTTTGTTTACAATTTATCTGAGTTCATGATAAAAATAAAAACATTTTATTATTAACATGCTTTGTCGTAGCAACCTCGTAGCACCGTAGCGTAGCACTTGTTGGCTTCTCGTTGGCAGTCTACGTATTTTACAAAACCACGCTTACTTATTACTCACTCACTTATTGTATTTATACAACTTTCTTAATTAAAAAGAAAAGTATTTATAATTGATTTGAATCTTTTAATCTTTGTTTTACAGGACGGATCGAATTTTGCCGTTGAAATTACAGGCTTTCAAAACATTCCTCAAACTCCGAAAAAATAAATAAATAATGCATAGCAGCATGCTTACTCACTTTACATGAATCAGTAATCCCTTGAAAGAAAATAACAAACATAGGTAGAAACATTATTATGCTGTTATGTTATGTTTGCCCAATTGGCAAAATAAAAGATAGGTAAGCCTATCAATTTTGTTCGTAACTTTACGAGTACGTAATTTAGAGAGCTGCGTTTTACATTTATATAGTGTGACATAGTTATTTACATTTGCACGTACGTGTTTATTGGACGTGAAATCTATTTATTCGTTTCAAAGAGCTCGTTACTCTGTCGGTATCATTTGACATTATATTTATCACCGGCACAACTGAATGTCTTCTGTGCAATTTGCACTAAACATTCCTTCTCGAGTGCAGCTCGTAAACCACGTCACCTGCTCTCTCGGAACCAGCGAATGAAAGTAGTTCTCAGAAATTCTAGACTTCATTCCCCATTTCACGTGAAAATACATCCAGATTATATTTTGTATACTTCGCGAGACCCTGACCTGTTCATGTGCCTAATTACTAAATTAATGAAACCCCTTTAATCTCAGAGATTCTCTTTGGATAGATCGAGATCTGTTTGGATTGTAGATTAGTGTTCGAATAAATATCTTCAACTTTATGATAATGAATGCTCATTAAAATATTACGTCAATTTAATAAAAAATACTCTTTTGTTTACATAATCGGGTCACCGCCCTTAACTCTATGGATATGCTCGTCTCTTGTTTAGATGGCAGGCCATTATTTATACACGTAATTAAGTTTCAGATTTTAGCAGAGCTTTATAACATACATATACTCGTATGTTTGTATCTATCGCATCTAGTTCTAATGGATGTTGGAAGCCAATATCCACATAATGCGGATAAAGATATGGTTGATGATACATCAGCCAGCTGGCCAGCATCAGTCAATATGAGACATTGTTGATCCGCCATCATCATTGTTCTCCACCTCTTAATTTATTAACTTCAATAAATAAAAGTTTTACATAAAGTCTTAGATATCTTTATACTTGGAGCTATCTATAAGCTTGGACTCTAAAAGAGAAATTGAGGTATGCTTCGTTTTGAACCGATGCCAGCAAGTTAAGAAATAGAGAAAAATTGCCAGCCTTTAAACGAGTAGGTACACAAAGCGTAGACAAGGAAGGCTTACGCTTATTGTGATACCGTTTACTTATTACATTATTACGGTTACGTGTATTTTGCTCGAAGAGGGTAGACAGAGGTTTGGAGACTGCTTAATGGTTAGGGGTAGGTAGATTAGCGACCCTTTCGTCATTTGCAAGAGATACAGCTGCTTCTTCTAACAATGGTTGAAAGACAATATACGCTTGACCAGCTAGTTAAATGTTGTTGATTAAAAAAATGTGTTTACACAAAAAACAATTCGCAAAATAAAACGAAACATTTATAACCAAACACAATCAAGTATACGAACAGGTACAAAATTATTCAAAGCAAAAAAAACTAAATCTTTACCACCGTCTCTCTACAATAGCGTATCTCGTTAAGAAGGTTCCGTAGTAATAAGGAACCCTTATAATTTCGCCTTGCCCTCCATCCGTCTGTCTTATCCGACCTCATATCACAAACTCATGATTCCTTCAATTTGTCACCGTTTTAAGAAATTTCACAGGCGGATGAAAAGTGGCTGCAAAAAGATTTTCTACGTTAGCTTTAAGAGGACAACATTTATTTTCACCATAAAATTCCACGAACTGGTTCGAGTTAGGGTCGTTTTCGATAGCCGTTATGAAATCAATCATGCTGTATTGGTGTGTAATGAATAGGTTGGAAATTGAATTTTCAACTTCAACTCTTGATTTGTGGCTTTTGTGGAGGTCAGCGTTATGTAAGACCATCAAACGCAGGAGTTTGTTCGCCGGAAATAAATTATGAATAAACCTTCACAAGATTAGTTTGAAGGGAACTTAAAATAGAAAATTAGGTATTACACATGTTAAACTAGAAATATTAACTAATAAGATAAATTGTAACTAGGATCTCACTAAAGTTAATTCAATGTCGATCACTAAATCGTGAGAATCGATGGAATCGAGATTTAATCACACTCTCATTTTAGCAATCGATAGATCGGCACTGAATTGTTTTTTCGGGTGAATGTTTTTATTATTTAAATGGTTTCGCCCTACCTCCGCGCGGCGCAGCTTGATTACACTCTGAGAGAGAGTCTGTATCAGAGTGATACATCTGAGATTATGAGGGACATTGATTTAGAATTAGTTTCTTAGTTCGATTGCTAAACTGATTGGACTATTTCTTTAGTTTCATTATTTTTTCCTCATTGGTGTGCGTCGTAAACGAAGCTGCTGAAAGTGAGAGGCAATTCTGCAGCAAGACAGAGGTTTGGGTTATAGCCCTTTTTGACATTGAAAATCTGAGTAGCTGTACTACGATATTGACTGAACTCATCTCCAGCAAAATATAGATATAGCTCATCATCATCACCCACGTACGTAGCTACGTACGTAAGTGTGTGGTGTGACCTTTCCAATTTCTGAGAACGGATTCAGAAAATATGTTTTATCGAAGCTAATACAGGATATTCCAGAAGTGTCTGGTCATATTTAAGGTTGACATTGAGTAGCTACTATAGATTATGGAAACGACAGCAAAACAAAAAGTCCGACCAAATTCCGACCAAAAACTTCCAAGTGGGTAACTCACTTTTGAAGCAGTTTGATGTACATAGTTGTTGTCATCCAATCTGCGATTGAACTAAATTAAAAGCACCAACTGTAACAAAGAAACTTTAGTCTTCACACATCTTTACAGGTTTATCACCTAATGCGATAATGTAGATGTCTTATATAATAATTTAACAAACTACTAAAACAGTTAAATAACAAAGAAACAATCTTCGTCCTTAAATACTACTAGGTACCACCAGCATATCTATATCTATGTATGACAACATGACAACCGTACAATGTATCTGGTGTAGTATAGGTCGGCAGCCCTATTATGACGTCTTAAATCCATCATGATTTCTGTGTCAGAGAGAGACGGAGTTACACAAGACGAATAGCACTATCTTTCCCTCACACGAATCATGATAGCATTGGCACTTCGTAATACGGCCACAGGTAGGGTAAGGACACGATCGCCTGCAGTGTGCGCAGCGCACTGGGATTTCATCGGAACGGAGCCCCAATCACCACCGTAAATAATAATATATTATTCACCACGACTATACTATACAAACCTAAAACTTATACATACTTCGAAACGGACTATTGCAGCGCTTTCTCAATATTCAATATCGTTGTTTAAACAAAGAAATTGGATTGTAGGAAACGATTATACTCGTGCAGCAAAATCTTGCGATTTGAATTATTGATGAGGTTATGACGTAACATATTAGCTGTGCCAATTTCTAGTGGGTTCTTCTTGTGTTTCTTTTATGGTTACTGAAAGCACGTTAAGATAGGAAAGAAAATAAATAGTAAAGTCATTTTTGTCATTTTTTCCAGTACCACCGACTATATTAAAATTATATGTAGGTACCCAGAAACTGAGATAAGAAATACCAGATGTAGTTTGACTTTGATGTATTATTTTCATCTGTTATATCAGCCAGTTAAAAACCCGACAAATGTAGGTATTACCTACCTAAGTAAACATACGTAATTATTAATTATTTCGTATCGAAAACACAACAGCAGCTACTGTTCGACACGCAGCTTCAATGTACTCAAACAAAACTAATAACGTATTACACAACGATGTTACATAGATATCCTTCTCAGCAAAGATATAGAGAGGTCTTGTGCAAACTATATTTGTTATCATAATATTGTGATGGCATTCTCGCGGCGTTAATTGAATAGATAAAACAATGTGCATGTAGCGAGTTGTGAGCAGCGAGGCGCGCCAGCGACTCAGCGACGTCTGCCGTATCTGTATATCAGTCCGCCTAGACTTTCAACCGCACCTACTTCAGATAACAGAATTGAATTTTAATTCAATTTCCCAACGAAATAATCATGTTTAATAGTTTTGAGCAACTGTAACTCGCTCGTTCTGAATTCATATTGTATCAGTGTGTTCAGATAACTAACTAGGCGGCAGATAGACGTAATTGACTTGCATGAGACAGCTATTGTGATTTGACTAGATATCTATGTAGGTAATACAATTACTTCTGCTATCAGATTTCCGACGTGTCTGCCAGAAACGTAGTATCGTTCAAATTTATCTACAGTATTTGATCGATTTAAGTTGTCTGTATAAAGTCTGTCACAATGATAACAATCATAAGACCTATTTTGGCGAAGAGTACAGCGGTGCATAGTGCCTAGACTTTTTGCGTGAAAGTATTGAGTGTTGAAAAGTTGCCAGCAAATATTGTGATTACGAGCGTAGTAGGTATACCTACACGTAGGAATTTTCAAATGTAGAGCCGATGCGTGGTGAATGACCGATAAAGGTTCAACAGCTGCTACTTGGACAGGCAATATTACCTTTAGCACGAGGTAGATTCATGGTATCGTCGTTAACGACGTGGGTAAAGCCCTTCCATTGACTC
The DNA here is from genome assembly GCA_905332915.2 of Hecatera dysodea. NCBI lineage: Eukaryota > Metazoa > Arthropoda > Insecta > Lepidoptera > Noctuidae > Hecatera > Hecatera dysodea. Next base: position 11,840,528 of record HG995292.1, read on the forward strand.
GGGACTCGGGTCGCTACCCGCCACCGCTGCCTGACTTTTTACAACATGACCTCAGTTGTTTGCACTTAATTTTATATGTGCTTTCTACACACGACATTTTGTTTTCATTACCATAATATCCGAAGGTTTGGGGTAATATGGTAGAATAAAATTTTAATAAAGCCCAGATTCGTATAAATACTTCTTTTGTTTATACGAATTCTAAAAATCGTTGGTTACCATAGTCATCTGTGTGTTGCTATGCAGATTTATAATAATTATTTCGATTTATAATATCAGATTCCACGGCAATATCAACGATAACATCTTACATTTCACCGATGATGTTGGAATGCATAGTATATTAACTAGCTGCGTTTCGGCGCTCGGTTGCTGGAGCGAGTGAACCGCGTACATTGCTCCATGTTGATAACTCTATTAATATCTACTGGTGTCTCGAAATGTACTCCGCGGCCAATCAGCGACCATCGCCGCGCACAATGCGCCAACAGTACCGGCCACTGGACAAAATACTCATTAACAAAAATATTATTGATAGATACTCATTTTATTTGTATTACTTATATATTTTAAGCTGTTCATCTTCGACATGAGGAAAAACTGACATCTTTGTAATGAATAATGTTACTTATACTCCATTTACTATAGAATTATACCGAAGTTAAAAAAGGCTCTGTTACACGTGTTTACTGATATATACTTATTTTATTTGTATTATATTTTAAGCTGTTCGTTTTCGGGATGAGGAAAAATAGAATCTTTGTAATGAAAAATATTACTTAAATAGTTAGCTAAGCGTACTGTAGAAGACTAACGCCTACAAGTTTCGGGCGACAATTTATTTATCAAGGTCGTGCCACTATTTTGTGAAGTACCTACCTACCTACTTAATTATTTTCCAACGTACCAATTTATGATATTAATTAAATACCTAAATAAATCTGCTTAACATCCTGGAGTGGTATATTATGTACTGGGAAATAGGATTTGTTTCACAATGATTACTCTTTGTTAATACATAATACTTACACAAACGCCGTAATTATATTTCCTGGTAGATAACTAAGTTTGATTTTCTCTTGTCTTATCCCTAGCCTAATTAGATGTTTGTGGAATCCGAGGTGACCTTTGATCTCGATTAGCTCTTGCGAGCAAACTAAATAATTAATGTCGAACGATTAACAAATAATAGTACAAAGATAACGGATAACTCTGCTTTGTGATTAAGTATTCATTTATGTTAATGTATTCTCCTAGTAGCGAGTCTCGGGAACGTTCAACATTCAGTGTTCATCTCGTCGTCAATTCGTGTGTTTAGCTTATTTTCGAGACAAATAAAATTGTTTGACAGGGTTTTTTCTATTTATTTGTTTGTGTTGCCCCAGTGTGTGGGTATCACGCCGTAGATACGAGCGTCGCGCGTGTGTTCATGATAGTGCTTGTTTGCGCGTCGCGTAATAATCATGTTTTTCTAAATTAAACGCCTATAGTATTTTATTTCGCGTTTTGTGAACTTGAATCTAGTAAAACGCTCTCAATTGTTTTATCATCAAGTAATGTGAGTATTTGTTGGAAATATGTTGTTATGTGTTTATAAAGAATACTTTTTTCAATGATCGGTGATATTTTAACAAATTAACAGGGACTTTATTGAAACTAGAGGTACATATATATTTAATTATTGTTTGGTCGTGTATAGTAAAATGGCTTACGTATATGTTACGTGGGCTTAAGCCGGTACAGTAGGAAACGCTATAACAAATATTATTTGTCTTTGTTTATCTTAGCTAAATATCATTAATCAATTATTTCTAGTCAGGTACTTACCTATTTTTCTACGGAAGTACTTACCAATCAATAGATCTATCAGCTGAACCAATCCTGCAAAACCTTTTGGTAGTTTTCTTAACATCCTAGTTCCACATATTTACATATTCAAGGTCCAGTTTAGTCCACCAAAAATAGACACAGAGGTAGGTACGTAACCTTCGACTACTCACGCACAAATAATAAAATGTTTGTTTTTTAATCAGCATTCAAAGTAGGTATTATTGTACATCTGGTATCAATACATTAAATTACACTGATTGCCAAATTATTTTTATGGCACTTCATCGCACAGTTTCACGCTGTGGTCTCTAAAATGGTAAATTACAGCATGAAAACTCTTCCGAAAAATCTTCCATTCTATGTGTAGTAAACTAAACATAAACTAATATTAAATAAAAATGAGTTATAAGGTTAAAAAGTGCAGCGCAATGTAATTAAGTAAATAGGTATTTATCGTGTTTACGTATTTGGCTCCAACTAGTTTTGCTAGTCTGAACTTTCAAAACACTAGTTTTGTAGCGAAGCTTATTGTACTGAACTTCCCCACTTGAAACTAACGCCTTATTGTTCTTTATTAAAGCGCGTTGGCCGTCAAAACGGAGTTAATTTTAAAACTAATTTCTTGTAATATTCAAGAAGAGTTTCGTTTCATGCTATAAGCCTAAGGCTTTCGTGGTCTATGCAAGTTATCAGGGCCCCGAAACTACTATTTTTTATAAATTTGTCATTCCAACACGATTCCATTGTCATTTTCCTAAAAGTTCGTAATCTGCTATTATGAATTTAGCAGAATCGCAGGGCGCTCATTGGTCGGTCAATGGTCTCGTAAAAGAATAGTGGTAGAATAATATTGTCGTATTGCCATTATTATAAAACCCGTTCACCCGACCACCATAATGTTATCATATATTATGTCATTTCTTTCAATGGAGTGTCAGTGGTTGACCACTGGAAAGTCATAATGATGCTTTTGTATTAGAAGGTTACCAAACTTGTCAAAATCAACAATTATGAATTCAATGATAAACCATTCTGACACTATTGTAATAGCAGACTTGAGGCCCAGGCCGTAGCTGCGTAGGTACAATAACTCATTTCGGCGCCCTTCGTGCTCAGGTGTATGTCGAGACGCTTAAAATATTGTTGTCACCGAAAACGATATTTCTTTAGCTGCAAAAATGTCTCAACCGCTTTTATAGGAGGCTCCCCAAGTTTTTCTTGTAGTGATTTATGTTTAATTAGAGTGTCCTTTACATTTTTATGTCATTCCGAAATAATTTAAGAACTTCGCGACGAGGGCTTCGGGAAAGCTCGGTGAAAACTTTTAAAACAATTATGAGTTTGTCAAGGGAAGGTTATGATACGTAAATTCCTTTCGTTCCAGCGTTACAATGTTGCTCAGACGCATGCATTACTCAGTGGTAGGTATAGGTAGTTTAATTGTGGCAGATAACGAGTAGCAGGGGATCAGAACGCGGTGACCTCCGCTTTCGTCTCCGAGTCACGTAACTACTGATAGGCAGGTCGAAGAGATTTATCATTCGCTCAAACTTGTATTCATCTGCTCAATATGTAATACAAGTGTAAAGTTATCTAAGCCAATTCAGTTATGGACAGAGGAGATCTGTTTTACTGTATCAACTTGTATAACTGGATAGATCAAGTAGTAAAACGGCGGCTCTAGTCCTTCGTAGCTCCCCGCATTGAACCACAGACACGTTCTTACAGTTTTCAGTTTCGCAAAAGTTTTGTTGAAAACAGGCGTCGCGTCGTCGTAGCGTAATTTTTTACGCTTTTCGGGAAACGGAACTTGGTAGCAACATACTTACTTTTTTCAATACAAACAAAAAATTGTACCAATGTATGTAATTCCGCGTGTGAACAAATTTCAAAAGTGATTCGCACACTAAACCAATAATTAAAATAAAAGCAAAAATTTAAAATTAAAAAAAAAAATAGCTAAAGATTAAATAATTAATAAAAACCCCCGACTCAATGTAACCCAAGAATATCCGTCAGGGCTGCCATTAAATGAGCTAGTATTTAAATCTTTAAAAAAACACCGACTTTGACGGTGTTATTGTTGTTTTTACTTTTTTTAGTAAACAGATATAAATAAGAATTTTAGTACAATTTGTACCAACCGGCGAGATTTTTCCTTGCTGAAGGTATGAAGTTTTATTCTATCAGATATAAAACAAAGCTGAGCTTAAGCGTTCTCTTAGATATTCATTTAACTCTATATTTTTGAAACCACAGCACAAGCAAAAGTGCTTCTTTAATATTGCATGTATTTTATATGCTGTGCTGGTATCTATCAGTCTTGGGAGCTGCGAATTCAATAACCTAGAATATACATCAATATGAATTTATGTGTATGACCCTAGCCTGTTGCTGCCGCATAGATCGTCAACAACTGAAATACATCTTTGGACCCGTGCGACTCACGATATCACTATCACTCATATAAAAAGCGACCTAATATGTACTTTATATCTAGTATTATTTATAGGATAACATACATAACTAAGTAGGTATGAAAAATGAATAATATTAGATTATGTAGGTACCTACCGAGGGGATAAAGCAGTGTCTTATGTTACTGGTGCCATATAGAATTCCGAACGTTATGAAGGATTCGAGAGTTAAAACCAGAATCCTGAATACAGCCAGAGATTCGAGCTAGTTCAAGGCAAAGACACCTTTATCTCTGAAGGGCGTACCTACCCTACTTTTCACATATATACTTAACAATGACGCTTTTACGCTGCTAACTATAGTTCCTGCACGCTCCGTTTAGGGAACGTGTACGAAGTAGACAGCTTGAACTTGAAATGAGTAAAGTGTTAGATGAGGTCGAGTTTTTTTTAATAAAAAAAAAATTATTTTATGTTTTCCAAATTGTATAACAGATACAGAACACCCCTCTCATATGAAAACCACTCTCAAAATATGACCACGCACTTCTGGAACACTCTGTAAATGTTGTGGACATTAGTGCATAAGGTAAAAGCACCTATTACGGAGGTATTTCGCAACACTTGAAAGTAAGAAACAAAAATAAGCATTTGTAAGTATTTTTAAAGGTGCCAAACAACTTTATCGTCAAAAGTGGAACTTACATTTTGTATTACTGTTGAGTCTATGTTTCTTTTCATGATATTTCTTATTTAAAAAAATATTCAAATAGTCGGGTCGATTTTCCCTAATACGGAGGTATGATTTTGGTCAGAGCCTAATACTGCGGTATACGGCTCCTAATACGGAGGGTCAGAAATTATATTCATTGAAGTTTCGTACAAATAATATTTATTAAATAATATAAATGTGTTAGTAAATTGTAAGTTTTTCATTCATTGACCATTGATTTGATTACATTGATTCACTTTTAATGAAATTACAAATATAGCATAACCGTGCATTCACTCACGCGTTTTGAAAAGAGTTTTTGGTTATTAAAATAAGGTTGATTTTTCTTTTAATGTTCAGTAAAATGAAAAAAATGAGCGAAGCGAAATCGGTCTGTATAGAAAGATCTTTCCATACAGATAGACTTCGCTGCGCTCATTTCTTTTTACTATTGTATTTTAACATGAGAATCCGCTAGGATTCTCTCATATTAAAATACGATGTTATGTTGATGTTATGTTCTATGCATAGGGCCGTAATAGATCATATAACCTAATAGTAAATATTAGTATACTTACTTTTGTTTTTCTGCGTTTGTACGGAAACGCCTCTCACGTCGATGCCGTTACACTGACTGATTGATTTTGTTGTGTTGTCTATGTGCTATACTTGAAAACGTCAGTTAAGTCAAAAAAGTAATAAATTTGGAATAAATAGTTTACGTTTTGGTGTACATAAACTAATTAAAACAGGAATAAAACTCGAAAATAGAAATACCACCGTAATAGGAAGCGATTTTGACTACCACCGTATTAGGAGCTTTTACTTATCGTACAGACTTATTGGTAAGGTTAAGATAACGTTAACTATTGAAACCTATAATATTACATTTTGTAACAGTTAATAAATAGTTCGAAAATGAGAGAGAATAGTTTTTCTCGTACATCATATCGTATATAAGTTCGATGTTTACTATTTTTCTTCGGAGATAAGAATAGTCGCGACAGCAGACTACATAAACACTCGTTATTGATTGTATTGAGGTCTGTGACTGTGTGTGTGTGTGGTTTTGATTTATTGCTATTTAAACTTATTTATCGTTATGTTAATTACGTGTCCGGACCATTATCCACTTAATAGGGTGTTCTGTCTTTAGTATTCTTGTTTTATGTAATATGTTTTATTTTACATTTTGAACAGAACATACTCGTCGTAGGTAAGTGTACAGAGTGGTTGTTTCTTATTTTTTTCACATTTGAAGTTTATGTTTCATTCATTTAAAGTAAGGTGGGATTAAGGTGCACTTAGGTTAGTTAATATTATTTTCCAATTATTATTAACATGCTTTTCCTGCGACTTAGTAGTCTTGTACCTTCTGTACCCATCACCCTTCTGTCCATCTCCTACCAAGAATCATCAAAATTAGTTTGGCAATATTGGCGTGAAAGCACAAGAATCTCACTTTCGCATTTATAAATCCTAATCCTAGGACACATACATTTTGAATGCTACTTCAATAATAAATGAATAAAATGAGGAATTTATTTTGGGTACGTCTGAAATAACAATAATTAAATGTATAAAATAATTATAAACGATTTTCCCGTTGACGAATTTTTCGATGCCCTATGACTATGAGTCTTTCCTCCTTTTTACTTCACTTGTAATTTTTTTTCTATATTATGAAAGAAAGAAAGAAAGAAACATTTATTGCCAACACTATTGTTATAACATTATGAAGAAAAAAAACAGATTCTTATAAAAATAACAGTTTTCAGTGTGGCAAAAGGAGCGGGCTCAGCTAATGTTGACCATTGAGTAGCATAGCCACAACGCTGGTCAACGCTGATTTACAGCCCGCTCCCTCTCTCATTACTGTAAGCTTGCAATAAAAATTATAACGACTTATCACAATAAAAATGTCTTAACTAACCAACATGACAAATCAAATCAATACAAAAAAAAACATAAATAAATAAATACCTTAACTTTATTATAGCTTGATTATAAGCGATTTTAAGTTCTAAATAAGTAAAATTGCTAAAATTTTGGCTTTTACTTATACAAATATATCACATTTTATGTAGAGGCATGATACCTGGTAATTAATTCTTTTGTAGCATGGCTTACGGATAAACAAGACAATTTAAATGGGAAAAATACTTATTTTACTCATTTTTGCTTGCCAGTGATGATCGAAAAATTCTATTGAATACTTAATTATTATAGTAATTTGTTGTAGTGTGTGTAATATAACTAATTTTAGCCTAATCAAACGGGAAATCAGATATTGCTAGAGTACAACTTAGGCAGAAGTACGACTTAAGCAAACTAAAATTCTAAAATAAGCAGTACCAAGTTACTGGTGCAAAAGTTTACGTTTACCTAATTACGTACGTAGGCAATTAGCCCACTCAATAATGGTTCCCTTTGTCAATGCACACCACCTCTACGTCCCGCTTCGCACTAATGATATCGATCGCTTCGTGTAGCGATAGCGAACATGGACACCTCCCAATATTTCTCACTGATCTCACCCGTTGATTACAACTAACAATAAGAGCTTTGATAGTAGCCAATTAATATTTACGAGCACTATCTATTTTACACTCGTAATACTATTGTCTGGCATGTGTTAACATTTATCTATTTAATTACACAGGGATAGCCTATCCACATGAAGGTAACTATCCCAGATGGGATCAGAGGGTTACAACACATAATAAGAAGCAATAGTGTATAACTTATAGTATAGATTCGGCGAAACAAGTTGTTTATAGGAACTAGGTATAGGGTGTATTCAAAACACAGAACAGATAACATCTGTTCTGTGATTCAAAACATAAGGCGCTCTTACCAAATGGATTGGAGAGCATGGTGACCAACTGTGGGTTTTTCAAGTTAATTTTAGAAAGAAGAAAGATAGAAACCCGTTTATTCCGCCAGAAATTTCGCACAAAAAAAGAACTTATCAACTAACTAAATAAAAACCTGTTTTACCGTCAAGGTATGTTTAAATAGATAGTAAATAAGGAAAAGAGCCATAATTTTCATTCGGCTGAGTTTTTTTTACAATTAACTACAACATTTTAACGTGTGAACTTCATTCTAAGAGCCAGCCTACCATGGTCATATACGACCACCATCGAAATATTCGTGATCATGCCAGGTCTAGTGCTCGGTACCTACTCAGTACGTAGATACAAAATTCTCTGTAGTAACACCATATTGCAAGAATCACGGTTAGAAGGCGGCGTGGTATGTGCTGTCAGATGTTACTTATTGTACCCAAGCCATTGCTGATATAAGCCATTAATAATGCCGCAGACACACACGGGAAAAATACGAATTGCCCCGTTCGGAGCCAGAGATTTCGTACTTTTTAAATCAAACCAAAATGTCACGTTATTTTAGTGGGAACACAAAAAAGCTTTTATTATGCGTAGTTCACTAATACACAGATAAATTGCAATGAAAGTTCACCGGTTTCAGTTTGAACCAATTTTCGAGAAAACTCCCCTAGTCATTCTGAAACCACTACATTTATTCGTTCATTCTGAAAGAAATTGCTTTATTTTATTTTATTTTATTTTTAAACGACTTTCAAAAAAGGAGCAGGTTCTCAATTGTCAAATCATCTGTATTTTTTTTTGTGTGTTACCTTATAACTTTTTACTGGGTGTACTGATATTGATGATTCTTTTTACATTCGATATTGATGACATTCTATTTCTCATTCCCTCTTGTCAATGTAAAATCTATATACTTATAATAAATCTGTAGAGAGGTCAATTCTGTACAAGGAATATATTTTCAAAATAACTATCAGGGGGTGATTAGTGATCGATACTGGTGCCAAAAACGCAATCAGTAAAATTTTTGTCTGTCTGTCTGTCTGTCTGTCTGTCTGTCTGAATGTTCTTTATAGAAACAAAAACTACTCGACCGATTTTAACGAAACTTGGTGCAATCATTCTTCATACTCCTGGGCAGGTTATAGTATACTTTTCATCACGCTACAATCAATAGGAGCAGAGCAGTGAAGGAAAATGTTGGGAAAACGGGAGAAATTACTCCATTTTTTAAGCTTCCGTCGCGTGTGTAGCCTTAATGGTTAAAGTTACATAGAAATCATGTATTACGGAAATGTTTTACATAAAATTATCTAAAAAATGTCCCAAACAGCATATGTCTATATTTTATGGTTGACTCACAATAACACGTGTAACTCCCGATAGCTTAGCAGTTCGGCGCTTTCTGATTATTTGTATGAAACTTTGTCAATTTTAAACCGATCGGGCAGTTTCAAAATCGGGGGTAAAGTAACTATTCCACGCGGACGAAGTCGCTGGCAGAAGCTAGTGAAATAATAAAATTGTTTACGATGGTTTGGAAGAGCATCTTAGTATTTTAACATGGTCCCTTTACAGTTTGGTAAAGATCTGATGAAGAACAGAGATGATAGGAAACGTAACTCTTCAATAAATGATAGCGCGCTTGCGCCGCGTTTTGTTCAAATTATTCAATCAAAACCCGGGTCGAATGAAATAGTGGTGATTTTGGTATCATGATATCAATCCTTATCCATTGAAATGTTTTAAGAGATAATTAAGGTTGGTTATCTAAATGAAAATTACATTTTAAATTATTAAAATCCCTAAACCTTTCGTTTAAAAGTTACAATTATAAGAAAAGTCACATTCATCGAAATCTCAGAAACTACTGGATCTATGAAGATGAAATTTGACACGGCGGTAGATTATTAATAGGAAACGTCAGTGTTTGTGAATTTTTCCTTTTAACTCCGGATATCTAGACAGAGCGGAGCGGGTGTGTTGGACTCTTAATGACTGAAACCTATCCGTATTCCTTCTAATGCCCATTGCGTTCCAGGGCCGCGGTGACTCTTTCGAACAAATTCCGCAACTCATGTATGAACTGGCCTCGACTCCTATACCGATATCTATTTAAGGCGCGCGTGGAACTCAACGCATCCTCGGCCCGGGCCTGATTGTTTTCGGACGACAATCCACCTAACGCTCGCCGTCCGCAGGCCCGCGCCTACAGTGGCCAGGAATCCCGGTGGCCAGGAAGTCCGGGGAGTCTTTTTTCTGTTACGACAGCTAGAGCGTGCGGTTTGTCTCTCCCTTACGCAGCCCCCTCCTCCTTCGCTAGTATTACTGCTTCGCAGAAGGAGGGGCCAGCTTCCCATGCCCTCTCGCTTCAGAATATGGATTGAACCATGGCTGGAAGTGAGAAGTCGACGACGAGGACACGGCGGTACTCCACCCAAGCAGGGCAGACCTCCACCGTGTCCTCCGAGTGATTCACACAGTAGTGACACCCAGAATTATCGCATGGCCGAAACCGAACAGGTAGCTCCTGAAACATCAACCGTGTCTTGGGAGTACCTGCGTCAGGCGGATGGTGAGGACGCCGTTGCGCCTCTCTAGCCACTCCTCAAAGCAGGGACTTATCCCCAGTGGGTAACTCGTGTATGGAATCATCATCTTAATGCTTGGTCCGATAAAAAATAACATTAATGATGTTCATAGAAAATAAAAATAGCATGCATTTGTATTTTTCGACGGTAAACTCCTAAAGGGGTGAAAAGGTTTAATTAAGGATTTAAGGGATGACATTATTGCTTGCTTTAATTTAATTGGAAATTGTAAGCGGATGTAATTTTTTTAAATTAAATACCAAACGGGGTGGCACAACAGTTCTACTGATCCAGATACCACAGGATTAGCAGTCAAAATAGTTGACTAATTAATTATCAAAAACTAAATGTTTCGATAAATTTATTTAAAACTACCTGTAAAAGTCCATTCGTACGTACTAAATCCGCGTGGACGAAGTCGCGAGCGAAGTGCTCGTTGACCACATGAAATTAACTGGTCCAAACTGTATTAAAGCTGTAGTTATATCTGACTGTCTGTAACCATTTTGCCGCAACGTCTGTTGGGACCCGAACATAAACTTATAACACGTTTCGTTTATTAGCGATATTTGACACTACGATATTTATGGATCTTGGTTTTACTTTTGCTAACATAATATAAGTAGGTCATCATTCTTGTACATTTATTGTTAGAGTATGAGGGTAAGGCGCTCCTTACCGTCGTAGGCAGTCATAGGACTCATAGGTGATCTGCGTTGTAATAATATATATTGGTGGTAGTTATGAAGTAAATTCGATCGGTGTTGTAAGAGGACTCAATAACGTGACGGCACTTTGAGTAGCCCCAACCGCTAAAGTTCAATAAACCAACTCCGGTGTAAGGTTAACTTTACCTCCAGCCCTGGAAAAAGTTAGAATGATTGTAAACCGAAAAGTTCAAAGTTGTACTGACTTATCTACCGGAAACTCTCGTAAATCAACAACCTTCAAAATCGGTGATTGTACCTATAATATAACAATGTTCCGAGGTTCACAAATCTTAAGTCTACACGAGCAAAAACTTAATCTAATCATCACTCCAGTAATGTTAAGAAGCAGCGTATTGTTCTACATAATGTATGGTAATTAGGATTTTTACCGCCGCGGCTTGTTAATAAAATGAACGAAGCCGTGATAGTAGGAAACGAAGTTATAACTTGAGAAACTTATTTTGCTTCATAGCGATTCCTGAAAACGTTCATTACACGAAGTAATACGTGTCGCTGGATATGCTGGATACATATAGATAAATATTGTGCTCAACACAGGTGGCAACTATCTATTGTCGTTCGGTGGGACACTTAAACAATTTATTATTAACTTGGGAATTCTTTCTTTATCTTCCTAAATGCTGAAGAGAATTCCCCATAAATTCAAGGTCAAGAACCGCCCGTAAAATAACTTTGTTTTCTACATTATTGGCAAAAAATTGTCTCGATAACGTGGACTATTACCTATGTTTTCGTTTCTTTATTGCGATAAGCATTTGTGACTACTTTTGATGTGCCATGCATATAACCGGGTGCATTAGAGCTGCTCTTACACTGTCGTGCCAGCGGCTGTGGACCAGCCATATTGTCTCGATTCGTTCCAATTCCCCTCAGCATCTATATTGATGAACGCCTTTGTATACGAACGGAGCGATGGAGTTAATTCATCGCCGATAGTCGTCCGCAAGCAGAGTCGAATGCACACGACACATCGCGTCTAGCACGAACTGACAAGCACCATATTCACTCGGAATACTGATATATAGCTATTTTACGAATACATATCCTATCTGGATGCACGGTTCACTGGATTCCAGCAAGTTTCAAAGAGCGCTGGACAGTCCCGCTTTACCCGAAGCGCTTTGCGACAATTTTTGCAACTCAGCTTTAGCAAGCAATCGGAGCCTGGCTTTTACTATGATTCACTTTGAAACTTTCCTTACAATTCTTTAGTGTTTTTTTTATAAAGAGTAACATTACTTTATTTAAAGCCGCCAAATAATTAACCATTTCTATGGTTTTATACACCAACTAAGTATATTTTCAGATTAGCATCCTTGAAGAATGACACCAACCAACGGCGTGGGGCCAGAGCCGCCACAGATCGTGGTGCTGGACGGCGGGTTCTCCACGCAGCTGTCCTGCCATGTGGGCCACGTCATCGACGGAGACCCGCTGTGGAGCGCGCGCTTCCTCTACACACACCCCGAAGAGGTCGTTAACACCCATCTCGACTTCTTAAGAGGTAAAATTTCAATCATATTTTTAGCTTTAGTTTTAAACAGATTTTCCTCGAAAGATAAATTACCTAATGAAGCGTGCATTGTGCACGCGGAATACGAAATTCTACCGGAGTATCTCCCTACATAAGAGATATGAAATATTATTATACATAAAGGTGGAACTGCTCGTTTTGTTAAAAGGTTACAGTTTTTCAAGAATAAGTACATATTCTTCTACGAATGATTTTTTTTAAATAATAGAACTAAGTACTATAATTGTAATAACCAACTAGTGCTATATTATGCCACCTGGCAGACAGCATCATCGAACATCTAGCTTAAGTAGGGTGGACACGTGACTGAGCTAAGTTAAATAAACAAAAACTTAATACAGCATGCAGTTCAGAATAACATAATAATGCCAAATTCGGAAGCTGTTCACACTCAAGTATTAGTAGCAACACGATAAGACCTACTCTAAGTTCTAGTAACAATGTAAGAATAATAAGTAATTATTCACCGACACATTTGAATGAATCCGGACATAGTTCAACAAGAACCGCAAACGACTGCGAAGTGACTCTGTGAATGCTTACATAGACCCGCAAAACGTTACGGCTAAGTACAAGTGTACATGCGTGTTTTGACGAATTACACGTTAGGTCGCTTTTAGCTCGTCATGTTCATGCATCTGACAGCGAGAGTGCGACCTCGTCTCGTGTCATCGTCCTCTGAAAGCGCTTTTCTTCGCCACAAAACGGACCGTTTCTTTTCATAAGGAAAAGCTGAAAAGTGTCTGCAAGCAAATAACTCCCTGGAGGGAAAAGCCTACTGCCTTGCTTTGGTGCCTTGTATAGAAGATATAATGTGAAAAAATATAAAATATGACCTCGTACTTTGTGGAAACATTCATGAACGCTTTGGACTCGCGTCTCGTCGAGAACGCCGGACATAAGATAACAGTCTCTACTATCACCACTGTAGGTACATAACGTTCGTTGTGCGTACATGGTTAATATTGGCTATATGCTGTGATACCTATCCCAGTAATAACATTTATTATCAGTCTGACACGTATTATACAGCGTTACATAAACTATAGACAGATTATGTACAATATAGGTAATCCATAAAGTCGCAAGCATACACATTTTACCGGTAGGTAAGTCGCAGCTGTTCCGCTGTGATTATTATGATTGACGCTGTAGCAAGTTGGCAAGTGATGCCGCTATTTCTCCCGCATCTACTAACTACTTCACATTTGCATAGTACCGCTCGAAGGCGGCAGGAGGCGCGCCCGCTCTGCCAGTGCCGCTGTGCCGCCGAAGGCGCTCGTATACAAACTACAAGTCCGGATACACAGCGTTGTTGCCATTAATCACCTTGTCTGTCTAATACCTTTCCATTCGCAAGCCGTGCGCCGTCTTCTATTTATTACATAATTATTTTCTTCGACAGAGAACGGTTCCTTTGCCGACCTCGCTTCCGTAATATTAAACAAGCCGGGCTCGTGTTGCATTACTAAGTTTTAATAATATTAATTGTTTACGCCTCTTAGCCGCACCCGCTCAAACTCCATAATACTAACTTCAACTTTAGCCATATTTATCGAACTAGTTTAGTAATACCGACTTCGGAGTATGTGGACTATTAATTAGCGTTGACGGGAAAAGCATGGAGATATCGGTAGCATGGCTAAAGACATAAATCTTGGGATTCATTTGTTTTCATTAAATACCGGCTTGTGTTTAATGTGATTAATGCGGCCAACGTTATGACTGTTTTCGGGCTATAAAACGTGTTTTATGGTTATTTTGCAGCGGGAGCAGATTTAGTAATAACGAACACTTACCAGGCGTCTGTGGAGGGGTTCGTGGAGCACCTGGGCGTGACGGCGGAGCAGGCGGTGGAGCTGATCGCGCGGGCCGTGCAACTGGCCAAGCGCGCGCGCTCGCAGTACCTGGAGGAGTACCAGGACTACGTGCAGGACGGCAAGTACCTCGTCGTACCTATGACACCACCATATATTACAATATGCGGAGCCTGAATGGTTTGTCATATTTCATAAATGAATACCGGAGAGGCAGGGCTCCACAGTTAATGGGAGACTTTAAAAGATCAAATGAAAATGACAAATGGTTCGTTGCCCAATGAAATTACATTTGTAGAAGTACAATGTGTAGATTTTTAAAATTAAACATCAAGAATACGAAAACGTTGACCGTACCTATTCTTAGTTGCTAGGTTATGGTTTTGTAATTTGTTTATCTGTACATTTATATTTAACATAGCTAATATTTTTCATAACAACGAAATGTGTGAAGCGATACATGTCTGGAAATCTGTGTTATGCTAACAAACACAAAAAAATTAAATTAGATTTTTGTTAATTGCCTATGATGACACTGTCAAACGAAAAGCGATGTAATGAAAGTGCCCTCGGAGCAAATATCTAATTTTAACATTCATTTCTCAAGTCCTCGTTAATTTTCTAGTAAACAGGCAAATAGGCTATAAAACCACTCGAAAATACGCTTTTAAATCTTTATCACGGGTTTATCATGTACTTTATGACCGGTATAACTTTTTAGAATGACAAGTGGCTGTTTAGAACGTAATAGGCCTATACTTACCTGTTCTTAAAATGAGTTTCGGTACTAAACTTAGATATTCTTGAAACAAGGCAAAGTCGCAGTAGGTATGGGAGATGTAATATATTATTTAAATTTATAAAATTTCAAGAATGTTTGTGTTTTGCTGTAAACAAAGATTGTAGGGTCCGCGGCGGTGAGGGTCGGGTGCAAGCACGCATTAATTACACTTTGCAAGGGTTGGAAGTTAGGTATGTGTATTCGCGTAGAGCGAGAACATAGCGCTAGATATATTATAACCAAGAACTTGGCGTATTTATGGTTGTTACCTATTCCTTTAGATCGTATCCCGCTGATCGTGGGCTCGGTGGGGCCGTACGGGGCTCATCTGCACGACGGTTCGGAGTACGATGGCAGCTACGCAGATACTACGCCTGTGGAGGTAAATAATTTCATAATTTTACCACGAGTTTAACCACCAACTATGAATAAAACATATTAAAGAAAGGTTTTAGTGCGTTACATAAAACCACTGAAAAACACAAGTACAAGTTGTTATTTTATCGTAGTAACATGTAAATCACCTGTTCAACCAGCACAGATTATGGTCTGTGTGTGGAGCGAGCTTGTCTGAACAACTTATTCAATTTTTACGTAACTTCGATATAGATCGCCTATAAAATGAAGGTAGACTACCTGCACACCTAATGGAGCCAATATTCTACATATACAATACAAAGATAGTTCTAGATATAGTACCTTACTAAAGTTTTCTAAATAAAAGTAAGTAGTTCGCTAAGATTTATTTAATAATTAATGAATTTGGCCAGCGCCAAATTGGTTCTTTGTCTATTTCTATATATTGTCACTGAGTACTTTCAGAGGCAATCGGTTGAATCGATCTTGTTCAAATGTTAAAGGTAGGTGAAGCTTTCTAACTAAAAGCTCCTGAATTCACTCAGCGAGTATTTTTATTATTCTACATTAACTATGCTGTTCGAATGTTGGGTTCCTTTTACTTAATACTATTTGTAAATCTATATTAGGTACCTACCTAGCCTGGGTAGAAGCTTATAATGGCGTTATTATTTTTGCTATTTAGTAGTACTTTCAATCGTTTACTCCAACTTACAGTCAACAAAAGCTAGCTTTCTTCTGATTATCTTCTTTAACTTATTCACTTTACTAACCATAAAAATCACGGGAAGTTATTGGTCGTTGCTGTCGCGGCTAAGCTTGGAAGAATACATAAAGGAAATACTACTTTCCTCCTCCCCACTGCTCCCCCATCTCGGGAATAAGGTACCTAACCTGTTCTTTCCCGGCAAAATTGAGACGATTTTTCATGAATCTGCAGATATGCTACATATTTTCATAATATAAATTTCCCTAGCAAGGAAAAGCGAATGCTTTTCAAACTAGATAGCTGACTTAATCTATATACTTATTTTAGGTAAGGTAATACATGTTTACATTAAGGTGGGCTAATACATGTCATAGATTTTAAATCTAGAATGAAAATAATGAATGTCCGATAGAACTTCAGTAAAAACTATTAAATCAGGCGCTCGATCATTTCTGCGGAACCCCGAGAGCCATGAATGCATAGCCTAATAAAGTCCATTGAAAGCGGCGGCTAAATCGTAAAGAGGGCCGTAAAGTTGCCTGCAAATTAAAATTTACATCGGCAATATGAAAAACTCAACTCCATTTCTCTTGTTTTTTTCCTGTACCGACAGCATTTGACTGGGGTGGACAGTTAATTAACGAAACCTAGAACAAATGGCTATCTGAAACAAACATGAAGTAACAAAATGCGCGCCTTAATTAATTTGGTGTTCTTTTATTGTTTTCATGAATGCCTTGTTTAACCTTCTACATCACAATAACTAGATTTTTTTAATAACACTTTTTGTCTATTTTATTATTAACATTGGTGTTTGTATTGTAGACTATGAGAACTTGGCACCGACCTCGGATCCAGGCGCTGGTTGAGGCGGGCGTCGACCTACTGGCGTTGGAGACGATCCCTTGTCAAGAAGAAGCCGAAATGTTATGCGACCTTCTCCGAGAGTTCCCACACATTAAAGCTTGGATCGCATTCAGTTGTAAGGTAAGCGTGTAAGCTGAAAAATGATCTAGTATGTAGTAGTATTATAACCGCAAAATTGCAAAATCCTGACAGTTTCAATTATATTGGACAGAAAAGGCATTAAAGAGAGCTTGCCAGCCGTAACCAGGCTCGTCTATTCAAAGCTTGGGATCGATGAGCTACGTAATAGCTTCGATAAATTCTCCATCCTGCAGCAAACAATTTTGAAATTCTAAAATAACGAAAATCATCGATTTGTGGCAGCGTGGTACTGACATGTTGTGTTACCGCATAGGGTTATTTATTTTTGTACATAGATATCTGAACACGGCGGGTTGGCGCACCGTGAACACCTAGGCACACTATATTCGAATAAAGTTTGTTATTCTGTTCGTACGAATAGCATGAATCGGGAACAAAAAGCCGATCACCTTGATACAAGATTTTATAGAAAATTTTGTTGCGAGGAAAACATTTTATTTTCAGCACACGTACTTGTCTACCTACCTACATACCTGAATAAAAAAACTAAATTTTCTATTACCATGTCAACGTTTTTAATCAAATCTTTTACCAAAAATATAAAGAAAAACAAGCACACTGGCTCTTTTTAAAAATCACTACCATAAACTTTACAACTAAGCTAGAAAGCCTGTCGTTACCTATTTGCTAGTCAGCCTACAAGTACTTTTCGCTGTAAGATTCCTTATCTAGCCAACTTTTACAACTTTCACAAAACGATAAGTTCTTTCGAAACATTGTAGTTACCTAGGCTACTACTGCTCTTCGTTTATTTCCAGATAGGCAAATCTTTACAATTTACTGTCGCAATAAGGCACAAATTCTGCTTAGTTTTATTTGCCATTACAGACTTCTCTTACTCTTTTTACAGGACAATCAAAGCATTGCTCACGGCGAAAGCTTCCAAAAAGTAGCAAAGAAATGTTGGGAAGCGAACCCTGACCAGCTCGTCGCCGTGGGAGTGAACTGCTGCGCGCCGTCCTTTGTGTCGAGCCTTGTGAAAGGCTTCAACGACGACCGGCCACACGACCCCATTCCGCTTATCGTTTACCCCAATTCGGGCGAAAAATACAACCCTCAAATAGGGTAAGATTTCCGAGTAGGATAACTTATCTGCCGCTTAGTTTGTATATTCCCAAGTGAATGTAATTGCAAGATTCCTTCTTCTAATGTAGGTAAAACTGCTAATTAAATTAGAACATTTGGGCTGTGGAGCTGTAACTGTATCCAACTCAGCTAATCTACTCGCTGTGTAATACAATAGCAGCTCCACATTTATCCGCATAATGGCCAGTTCGTAGCAGCGACTACGCAGAGTCGTAGGCCGTAGCACAACCATGTGCTACGCTGCTACGTCGTAGCCAGAGCTACGAATTGGTCAAGGTCATACTGTCTACTTTAGAAAGTATTCACTGGATTATTATTTTATGTTAAAGGATAAAATAAAACTCTTATTTTGCGATTGAGTTTAGTACTAACAAAAATGGAGCTTCTTTCTAAAGACTTGTGTGATACAAACTTTAAGTATCTGTTTGTCAGGTGGATAGACCGCGACAAGTGCGAGGCAGTAGAGGTGTTCGTCCAGGAGTGGCTGGAGCTGGGCGTGCGGTACGTGGGGGGCTGCTGCCGCACGTACGCCGCCGACGTGTCGCGCATCCGCAACCAGGTGCACTGCTGGCGCGACCGGTGGCGCTTCCAGGCCAAGTACCCTGATGCGCAGAACAACAACGCTTCTGAGTAGATTGCTCTACGGTTCAAAGTTCCTTGGCGGTCCATTACTAAACATCATTAATGTATTTACGGTTAACCAGCCAGTTAGCAGTGCACGCAAAAGAAACCAAATAAAATTATAGTGGCCACTTTTCTTCTCGATATATGCTCACCGGTGCATCCCGTGCAACATCAAGCGCAGACTAAAACTTAGTGCGTTTGTTTAACGTGTAAATAATACAAGATGTTTGGAAACGACCAACTGATCAAGAAATATCTATACTACATTATTATTTAAAAATGATATGTGCCATCGCCTTAATTGTAAGATTTGTAAGTACTAATTTACCACTGTATACCTATTTTTCAATATGTAAAGAACAACAACAAATAATATTTTTATTCGAGTTTTCAGTTTAGTTTCATTTTAATATTAGTGGTATAAATTATGAATAATTTCCAATCAAAAGATGTGCCTCTATTAGGTACCTATCTATACAACTACATAAGAGTACGTATGAGTGACAGACTGTGGAATGATGGGATATAGCAACGTTGTTGCTTAAAAGAGGTCTGAATGACACGAATTAAAACGAGTATGCTTAGATGGTTTGGCTATGTTGAGATGAATGAGGCGACTGACAAAAGATATACGGATAAGGAAGACGAGAATGGAAACATATTTCATACACAGATTTTATTGGTGACTATTGTTCATAAAGGTCGCTTGTGTAGTACGTAATAATACATTATTGGCGCGTATACATATATTACGCATATGACCAAATTATCTGTTCTGTGGACCAAATGTATGAACGTAAACACAGCACAGGGAGAACGCATGGATTGTATGAGGTTGCGGTCTGTAGTTTCTGCATAGAGGTTATGCAGAAACTGGAACGATTTTGTAGTATTAGTATACTACAAAATCGTCGTGAGTTAATCGAACCTATATGTATGTACCAAAGACAAAGCCAACAAGGCACGGCACTTTATTGAACCGATTCCTACAGTTTTAACTTATTGTTTATTACAACAAAGCACCGATATCAGTCAGGAGAACCAAGAAAACATAACCCTCGGGGCCTCGGGCGTAGTTGAGAAACTACTTTGGTCAGTCAGGTGCCATTTATATCGCGTAGTGTTCCGATTTATAACTTACGTCCTCAGTTTAAATAACTTACTGCGGCCGAGAAATTGAAAGGTCACTACAAATTGAACACAAATCCTCAAACTTATCCGCACATAATAGCTTCATTAATAGGTATTCTTAAATAAATGGTTCAAATTAATATATGAATGTGATGGATAAAAGAAATGATTGGCGCTGCTAGTGCTCGTGGGTACCTAAAACCTGGGTTTATTCATTGAAAATCAACCCCAACATGCGAGGTCAAATCCTATCAGACATCAACACGCTCCGGTCGGTCGCCCCAATACAAAAACTCATCTCCTTTTTTGCATCAACTCGTTTTTTTTTAATTTTAATCCGAGAGTTGTGTTACAAAACCGATCGTTCGTTTTACGGCTTATAATATTACAATAAAGACTCTTTATTGTAATACTGTACTGAATCGGTAGATAGCTAATAAGCTATCTTCGGGATTCGATAATTAAATGCTATATCTATTTATATGTATATAATATAGGTAAACAGGTGGGTAGGTACCTATTGGAAGATAACTTTCTATAAATAGCCGAAGTTATTAGTGCGGGTGATGACATTTATGCCAAGTTATAAATCAGTAACTACTTAGGTATTAAAAACACCGTCGATAAAAGTTATTAATACATTTTCAATGACTTGCTGAAATGCATTAGCGCCGTTATACCTACCTATCATTAATTAGCGATTAAGCTCCCGTCCGAAATAAACAGACGTTAAGTGAGGTAGCGTTAACTTTTAATTCTTGACTTCAAACAAGTCGTTATTTATGTACAAAAAAGGTAGGTATGCAGAAGTGGGAAAGGTGCCGCCTCCAACAGTAAATTGAAAATTAAATTAAAAACGGTAGGTAGCATTTGTTGTTGGTCATGCCGAGTTGCCGAAGCGCTCACGACGCTCGTTTGCAGTTGCTACAGAAGAAATAAAAACATTCCGGCTATTTTATCAGCTAGTGGAGGAATGGCCGGCTAATTGGATCGACTTCTTTTATCTAAAAGTAACTTAGTAACCGTCAGTAGGTACCTAAGTGTAGCGAGATACCGAAACGGTGCCACGCGGTAACAAGGTCACTCATTTCTCTCTTGAGATATGAATTTCCATTCGTACCTAAGCCTTTTCGTGCACATTACCGCAGCCATGAATGTAATTTATTTCAGTTTAGTAAGTTCCTGAGTTCGATTCCCAAGACAGGCAAGTGCTGACTTAAGAAATAAGGGAGTTGGAATTGTGCCCGTTAGGAGACGGGTCGGGCAGGTAAGTGTTTCAAGATCAATCCAACTGTATTAAAACAACTTACAATATCTTGTAAGTTGTTGTTGTTTGTCGCATTAGAACAAAATAGTGGGTAAAAACTAATACAGTTATTCTAAAGCTTGTCAAGGTTGGTCCGAGGATGGGTGATTCATTTCATATCGAGACCCTTCTGGGACTTAGACAGCACGTTGGTCTCGGCCGTAATACTGAAATCAACATCTTTGATAATCGTAGGTAATCTATACTAATATTATAAAGCTGAAGAGTTTGTTTGTTTGAACGCGCTAATCTCAGGAACTACGGGTTCGAATTGAAAATTATTTTTGGGTTGAATAGACCATTTATCGAGGAAGGCTTTAGGCTATATATCATCACGCTTAAGCAAATAGGAGCGGAGCAGCGATAAATAATGTTTTAAAATCGGGGATTCCACGGGGACTAAGTCGCGGGCAGCAGCTAGTTAATAATATAATCAGAAGACGGAACGGCAGAAGGGTATATATAAGGGTTTACAACCTAATGGGTTGTGGAAGACAGACTGATGATGCAGTCGCTCATAGAATATAATAGTCCTGAAAGCTGACCCCAGTATAGTCCGAAAGATATATAGGTAGGTAATACCGGTGTAGGTACAGTCAGTGGCATAAGTACTTAAGTCCGTGATTTGGTGTTTCTTTTTGGCATGCTAAACAGTATCCAATTATGACTTCTTGGTAGATTTCGTGGAACATGGAAGGATACTTTACTCAGCAACTCAGGACAGTTCAAAGAGCCTGTTATTCATTTTTTAAAAGAAGATTAAATCAAACATTTCTCTACGTTTCTCTAACGAGACATTCCCAAAATATTTAAACCTGTCCTGGTACGATTTGAGCCTTTTGCCCATATTATTATTGAATAGGTATATCATTTCATTTCCAAATAGTACTTAAAACATAATGCATAACATAAAGTTTTCAAGTTATTCTATTATTTTCAATAATTTCTCAAAAGAAGCAACTATTAAGTAATTTATTATAAAAAGTTTTCATTCACGTAACTAACCTTTCCGTATCTTTTATCCGACTTATGTCGCTGACTGTAAGACCTAATTCCACCCTTCGTAACCTTTTTGCTGCTACCAGAAGCCGGACAGTATGTTTAATAAAAACCTATTTAATGAAGTATTGGAGCCTACATCGACCTTTATTTACCTGACCCATAAGAAATTGCGGTAAAAGCTTGACATTCGATGTATTCGCCTGGTCTGTGGGGTTCGCATCATGACTTGCACTCTCGAATGAAAATCGCTTAACTCAAAAAATGCAGTTTGTAGGAATTGGAGAAACAAGTCTTGAAAATGGATACGTTAAAGACTTAAAGTACATTTGAATGTCTCTCTCCAGTGACTATGAACAATGTAGGCTCTTTATAGCAAAAACAGAAGTAACAGGAATTGTGAGTTAGGTCACTTTCATTTTACCTAAGTGTGCAATGTATTTCATTTCCGACACGCTCGGACCAGTTTTCTAGGCAGTTTACACATTATTCACGTATAAGGCTACTCGTAGTTGTTTCTCTCAATTTCCAAATTAGTACCTAATTATGCAGGCCAAACATTTGCGTGAGCATATTTTAGTTTGGACATCATTATCACTGGTTAGTTTTATTTAGCTTCATGTTCATTATGTAGGTAGGTGTAAGTGCGGTGAACTACGAAAGTCTATTAGAGTTCAAATTTCACGAAAATATTTTATTCAATTGTGATTTTTAAATCTGAATTGCTAACAGTTTTTTTACTGACTGCCCTTATATGTCTGGAATTCTATGTTATAGCAAATTGTCATTGGACTTGTTAGCTATATTAGTTAGTTAGGTACGTGACTTTTAAACAAAGCATCGTTTATGTATCTAACCATTTAGCTATAATGAGAATGCAGTGAACTGCAGCGGAAACGTTCAAGAGTAGGTGTTTTACACCGTGGGCATTGCTATGTGACCGTGTGGTTTACGCCTACGTTGGCGATGCACCCCGATGAGCGCTCGCTGAATCGAGCCACTCACCACTCCAACCTATATTCGTAGTTTAGAATAGGCGCCCCTTAAACGTAAATAGGAATGTAGGATATCAATCAATCTACATAACGATCCTGTGCATTTGCGTCGACCTGTTAAAAGTTAACGACTAAAACAAAGAGTTGAACCAGTGGTAGCGATGGCACTTGTTTACTTATTATGCATTTTCCCATGGTTACTTAATGCGTTGGCACATTTTGACAGTCCTCTATGAATGATATTAAAATTGAGCGACTAACTAATGTAGGCCGTAAGGTGAACAATACTTTTCCCACAAAGCGACTTACCACGTTAGGTACCTACTACTAGACAAATGTTATTAGGCACCTACTCTGTAAGATTTTTTATATATAGGAATTAATTATAAAAATATATCCAAAAAACAAAAAGATACTTCAACTTAATATTTTTAGTTAATTTTGTTTTCTTCATGTTTCAAGGCAGAATGTGTGCAAGGCATTTTACAAAACACAAGGGCCCCAAGTCTGCTATTTTTATAAATTTGTCATTCCAACACGATCCCACTGTCATTTTGCTACGAGTTCGTAGGTAATCTGCTAAATTCATAATGGACGATCATTGGTCGGTCGATGGTTTCGTAATACTTTTGATAACTGAGCTATTAAAAGCAATGACTGCACAATGACGTTCTAGGTCACTTATCAAAGGAATTGACAAAATTATAGCAGGTTACCGTCTGTCATTCATTTGTCATTATGTACGAGATTACCTTTCAATGGATTGTCTGTCAGTGGCTGACCATTGGAAACTCATAGTAACGCTTTTATATTAGTAGATTACCAAAATTGGAAAAATCAACCATTATGAAATCAATGATAGACCATTCGTCATTATGACTTTCCAATGGTCAACCACTGACACTCCATTGAAATAAATGGCATAGAATGCCTAGAATGGTAATCTCGTACGTAATGACAAATGTATGACAAGACGTATGCAGTAATCTGCTAAAATTTTACAGTTCCTTTGATCAGTGACCCACCGAACGTCATTGTGCAGTCATTGCTTTTAATAGCTTGGTCATCAAAAAGTATTATCAAAATAAGAACTTCTGTCACAACTAGTCACAAGATTTAAGCACATAAAACTAAAGAGGGCTTTAAAAATAAAAGATAAATTCGTTCTTACATTTAAGTTTAATACTTCTTAAAAAATCTTAACATTTACTTTCTTTCGCGTCCATCAATATGTTTCTCGATTGTAAAGTAGCGATGGCAAGAGTGCGGTCGTGTTTTTCTTCGCTCAGCTGTAGTTGTAAGTTCTTTACTTCCATCTTCAATGTTTTCACTTCATTCTGCAGCCGCATGACTATTGTCCACAAGCTGGGCGACGCCTGGCTCGACGTAGAATGTATCGGCAGCGATGGTGACCTCACCAAAGCCTCAATCGCGGGATTTTCGTCGTCACATTCTGAAAATAGAATTTTATGAAAGTATAAAAGCATTATCTTACGATTAGCTCTCGATGGATATTTTACCTGATACCCACCTTATATCAACGCTTGTTCAAGTAATCAATACCTATGCTAATGACCCTGTATCATACATTTTGTCTAGTTGTAGATATTTTTTTGCGAGGCGAAATCTGACTATCAGATATCATGTTAGTGCAGCTATCAGTGGTATTGGAAATCAATAGAACATTAACGACTAGTTCATAGTGTAGCATTTCAGGCATGCCGATATTATCGAGTGTTCATTAATTGTAGAGTAGATTTCAAGATGTTAATAATAACTACAGTTCCATATAAAAATATATACCTATAATATTGTACCACACAATTTTGTTAACATATAAAGATAATATAAGGTTTGTAATACATAAGGATAAATGGATATTTTCGAATAACTTATACCTCATCGATGTTAAAATTTAAAGTTATTTAAAAGTGGAATAAATATTGATTTCAAGGACAAATCACAAACATTAAAACTAGACGAGGAACAAGTTGTACAATATGATGCTTACAACGATTACACAAACATTCAGAATGTAATGCAAACTTTTAATAAAATTGTGTGTTATATATGCTACATATTTAAACCTTAAAATGGGTACAAAAGCAACGAAAACACGAACAGTGATATTAAGGATATTTCATTAACATACATATTATATCTCATTTGGCTAGAAAGTAAATATTTTATATATAGTGTTTATTTTGTAATAATATAATACAGTATTTGACAACACAACATATATTTTAAAAGAAATTAATGGATTCAATCCAACTCTTAAAAGGCATCAATTTGTTAGTTTAATACATAGTTACACAAATACGAAATTACGCACTATTTTATTGTTAATAAACTACAAAAATCGAAAATATTAAATAAACAAATACATAATTTATATAATAAAGAAGACAAATTTGAAAAATCAGGTATTTTTTTTAAACATAACAAAATTTACAACCTGCTGGAGGTAAGAAAAAAATTGCAGACTCAGGTTACCAAAAACTGTGTACTCTATTCTTACTACTTGTATTCATATATGCCATTTACACACTAATTAAAGCCAATAGGCTATTTAAATACCCTCCAAATGAGTGTGATCAGAGCAGTTACCTAGGCACGGGACAGGCATTGTACATTCTGCGCGACCAACAATAAATCGATAGCTTCGTGTCAATGATCTCGCCTAGTGAAAGCTGTGCAATGTCAAGCTTTACTGCCACACGTTGCTAGTATTACGAGAAAACATTACGATGCAATATTACTACGAAGTTTGCATTCTAAAACATCACTAATAAAAAGCAAGGAAAAATATCCTTCGCAAATATAATGTAAAAAAAATATATATATACCACGAATAACAATATCTCAGACTACAGACTGAAAAAGTCTGAAAATCGAAATTTTAATTTCAATATTTAATTAAATTTCAGCAGTAATCAGTAAAAGAGGCGGAGTGTGCGAACGGCACAAGGCGGATTTCCAGTTTCCACTTCAATTAATCAGTGCCAGCATATGCTTGACAAGCTTCACTATTTTTAGCTCTTTTCCGTAATGGGCTGTGGGAATAGCGCTCCGCTGAATCAGTTCTTATAATATGCTTGTTGGTGGCGCAAATATGTGTAATGCAATATGTATAAAACCTATAGATAGCGAATAGACAAATGTGACTTTACATAGTAATTAAACATTTAAATTTTGACTACAGACCTTTCGAGACAAAAAGTGGTGAAGGACAAAAGCATGAATGAGATAAGTGATACAATGAAACAAGTCAAAGCGTAGGCAGTACTGCAGCTGGCACTGGTACTCCGTACAGTGTACGGTAACGTTTATATGTAAATGTAGCATGCAGTGCATTGCGCTATCCTGTTCAATATTAAATGTATGGCACGCGGCGGGCGCCGCTGCCCGCTGTGATTACCCGCCGCACAATCTAATAACTTGCCTCACTTGTCTCTATTAGCCCTAGCTCCTACGAATATAATAATTATGCTCTTTGGTTTTCACTGCTAAATTTAATTTTTGGATATAAAATCATCGTCAAAGCTTTTATATAAGTTCTTTTTGCGTCACAATATCAAGGTTATAAACATATTAGTTATTTCTTTTAGCTTTAAAAAATATGTTTATCGTCAAACCAGTTCTAATATTATAGACAAAATTTGTCAACGGCCAAGTTTATAAATAAGACGCAAGTCATATTTATCTACTCGAAATATTTAATACATTTATAAATAGTTATAGTCAACAAAGTAACGACAATTTTAATGACTCCTAATAGACGTCTGCGTATAAAAAGCACCATTTGGCATTTAATGGATTCAATAATAAATACAAACTTCTATGAAAGAATTGCGTCCTTGGCATCATTCCATTACTGAATTCACCAATTCTTGATTATTGTAATTAAGTTTAACCATTTTATATATTAACTCCTTACAAACTACTACTTGCTGTAAGCATAATCATGCAAATTATGCTATAATTTAATAATGCACCACAAAAAATATATTTATAAAATATACAAGCAATATTTAAAAATTACTCTCTTTAATTACTAAATAATACTGCACACATGCATTTGTATATGAAAAATCTATGTAAACACAGATAACACGCTTGATCGACCGTTACATTAAGCCTACGTCAATGGCACTAGCACTAAATTGAAACCAAAGCGAATCCTTTTATAAACATTCGCCTCGCTTACAACTTGCATTCGGTATAGATAATTATGAATACACTTATTTTATACAATGATCAGCTACTATGAAAAGAGGATGCGATTATTCAAATAAAAACAAACAATTATATTATTAGTCAATGGGATCAGCTTTGGTTAAATGTAAAATTTGAAAATGAAACAGAATTTCAACGGTCACAGCTGTCACAAGATAACATGACGTGGTTAATTACTAGGTAATCCGAGCGAACAGCGAAAGGGCAATTGATATGTAGGAACAACAATTGAGCATAAACTACGGTTTTCTACTTATGTCAATCAAAGTGATGAGATTTGGTGAGCTGTTTGACAAAAGTGCCGCAGCACCAGGTGGAGGAGCGCGCGGAGCGGGCGGCGGGCGCGGGCGCGTGCGCCGGCCGCACGCTGCGCAGCGGCGCCGCCAGGCTGGGCTGCGAGCCGCTGCGCCGCTCCCGCCCGCACATCAACTTCTGTCTACGCTCCTCGGAACACTCCCACAGATTAGGGTTAGAGCGGTTCATGTCGAACTTTCGGTCGGATAACAGCCTTCGTGTGTCCGGCCCTCGATACAAGTATGCGTCCGCCGCAGAAGAGCTTTTGTTACGCTTTACTTTTGTCGTTTTACTACAGCCGGAATATTCGGGCGTGTTACTTCGCTGGACGGTCGGAAGTTTAGTGTAGTTATAGTGAGGTATGTTAGTAGCGGGTGCGTGATATTGTACTTTACCGAAAGATAAGTGGCCGCAGTCCACTGCAGGTGCGATATAAAGGCAGCCGCATGTAACAAAATAGAAAGATTCAGACTACCAGATCAAGAGGCCATTGAGCTTCAGAATGTCTTTATGAGATTAGATACTCCGGCTTTGTTTAATGTTTATACACAACAAGCGCATTTCGAAGAGATTCCTGCGATTTGTTAGTGACAAGATATACTTTGGTGATGGCAGTAACAAAATGCTAAAATGCAAAATGTTATTCAATTGTTGAACATAATATAATCGAGTCTATATTCGATACGGATACAAAATAAATAAGTAACCTCTACTACGACTAGCTACTTTGTACTCATACGAACTAAATATACAATAAATAAAAATATCTAACTGTTACCGTATCTTCTAATTTGAGAACAAATTAATACTAATGATATCAGATCTACGAGAGCTAATACAGTGAACAAGAGATTATCAAAGCATGCTGCACATGCACTTAGAGACGTGTGCCTGTATAAATACCGATATAGATATGAGAGAGATACTGAGTATTGTAACAAATTAAAATACTGATACACGAAGTGCTTAATTAATAAATATTATCGTCATTACACCAACAACAGCAAACTTGAACAGTTATTATTCTCAAGCGCTACTTTATGACTAGCGAAAAATTTGGTTTCATGTATAAATACAGATCTTTCATTCTAAGAACCAACTGATAATACGGTTTCTTGACTTCGCATGTCTCCTCCTTGTAGACTCGAAAATCTCCAGCGGAATATTGGGTACTGCATAATAAATACGCTGTGTTAGTGGATACCTTCTACCTGCTTATAATGACCATTCAATTACTACAACCATTATGCTTTTAAAGATGCTTTCCAAAAACAATTTTATGCATTAACCTCATACTTAGCGATATCGGTCTACTTTTATAGTTTTGTGTATTGCAGAGGCACAAAGGAGTCAATAATGTTTCACAATTATTTTGAAGTCCGCCGAAGCAAATAGTAGCTAGTTCAAAATAATTATAATCAATGGTAATTCCTTTCTACAATATTGTAACAAGGCTTGAACGTCATGTGTTAACACTCACCTGAACTGACAGCATTCCTGCAGCGCGCCGAGGTGCAGTATGCTTCGATAACTTTTAATATTAGAGCGTCCTCTTCATAAGAATTGGACTTTCGTTGATGCGGCGCATACGGGTGCGTCGGGCCTATGTTTTCGTCCGAGCCGACCGTGAATGATTGCGGCCTCAGAGGCGGCGCCGGCCGTAAACATGTTATGCTCCACCCTACGTGTGCATGAAAGGAAATATTGCAGTAGTAACAAATGTTATTGGTTACCAACACGAAGAAACACGTCGTGTTGGTAACAAATAAGAATGGTCTATATACCTAATTCATTCGTTATATTATACACCTATTAGGGCCATCAATAGTGGACGCCATCAACATCCCGTTTAGAAATATGAGTGACCCATGTAAAATGTTGGCCTGGACAAAATTATATTTAGGAATCTATTTATCCAAATATAATCAACAAGTTAATTGTTTGAATATCTTTATGCAGTTTTATATGAAACACGTGCAGCAAATACATAACTGACAAAATTTACCTTTATTGCTGTAGTTCGAGCCAGCCGTGTCGATGAAATCAACAGATGAGAACTTTTTACCGATAGGAGTTTTATTTGGC
Source organism: Hecatera dysodea (assembly GCA_905332915.2). Classification (NCBI taxonomy): domain Eukaryota; kingdom Metazoa; phylum Arthropoda; class Insecta; order Lepidoptera; family Noctuidae; genus Hecatera; species Hecatera dysodea. The sequence goes on from HG995292.1 coordinate 11,870,626, forward strand.
TTGGCAGGTGATTGGTCAAGAGAGTCGCATGAATTTAGGAGCCATCGTGCTGACTGATTCTTTTGTTTATTTTTTTGCGTTTGTTGCGTATGTTGTGTGTAGCTTTGATGATTGTTGAATGAATGTGATCTTTTGTGGTTTGTTAGACCCGACGATAAGTCAGAGTTATTGCTGTCGCTCATGGCCATCTGTTGAAAAACAAAACCTGTTACTAGACTCGGACTTGTAATGCGAAAAACTGGAAATAATTATGAACATTTAGCAAAGAGATACATTTGTGCAAGTAGTGAAAATTTACAAACATTTTCTGCAGCATCACTTGTTCAAACATATATATCATAAGTAAGCAAGGGCATCTAGCGGACACTCGCCAGCTGTCGCAGCATTTCAAACATCAGATCAAAGGATTATAAGTGTGGAATGTATCACATTGAATTTTCCTGTATTGTCTGCCTTTGGCGATAACACTTCAAGTCCCAGTTCAGATGGGTTTCAATAAGAAAAAGGAAAACAAACACTTTTCTGTTCAATGTATCAGTCTAAATATATATTTGTGTGAGGAATAGGTCATTAAGCCTTACCATGCATTGTTTTCTTCTTATTTGGTTAGTATAATTACATGATATCTACTTGCAGTGACTGTTTTGTAGTTAGTAAGATGAATAAACACAGGCAAGGATGATCAAGTAAAGCACTGCAACACTGGGGTAACTCTAATGACAGTATTAATCTAATGGTTACAAATCCTCAAGGCAATATTATCTTCAAACCAGTGACACAAATCAGTAGCTCTTTACAAAAGAATAATCCTTGCCTGAGTCGGTGACCACGGTAATCGGTAATTTTGCTTTCATCCACCAGTGTGCGTACAAATCTGAACGATACACCACAAAGCCACTCTGGGCTTCAGCTATACCCTTCTGCACTTTCGACAAGTCCTCACTGCGAGACCTCGTTTTACGCATCTGTGAATTATTTTCATCCACGCTTTGTATATTTTCTTTGTTGAAAACATCACGATTGCGTGGTGCATTAGCCCGTGATTGCCTCTGCATATTGTTAACCTCAGGAGTTTCACGATAAATACGCATGTGATAGTGCAGGCTGGGCTTTGATCGTTCTGTTATGTTTAAAGTGCTCCACTGACAGGGAAGTGGTTGACGCACGTTCTTAGGGATCTCCATGTGAATGCTGGGCTTCCTGTACACTCTCGGCGGAGGGTCGGGTTTCAACCTGATCTCTGGCACGTAACGCTCAATGTTACACCTGATAGAGGTTCGCTTGACTTGGGAAGTTGGTACGGTCGGAGCCGCTGTAAACGTAGACGTTACATTCATGTTTGATGAATCCATGACGTCGAGACTATTCTCCGAAGTTACGCTGGTCACACAAGATGTTCTTGCGGTGGATCCGAAAGGCGACGTACACCTACATTGATCTTCGTAGGTAGCCGCTTCTATTTCAGATAGCGTAACTTTTTTTCGATGGTCAGCATCAAAACTGGCTTGAGACAAATTAGTTAGTGAACCTTTTGAATGATCAGAACATTTGTCGTGGGTGTCCGATTCATTGCCCGTGGTGGCAGAACTCGAGTATTCGTGCATGTTCAACTCTGGCGAGGCTAAATTGCAACTTCCCACAACACCTGAGTCAGAAGATCGCGGGCTAGGACAGATGGATCTATTACAACATTCGCATTTCCTATGCATTTTATGGTTTTCGGACTGAGAGCTCATTCTATGCATCCTGGCATCCTCATTTCTGTGGTAATTCTCAGTTTCCACCATAGACCTAGACATGGATCGCCTTATTCTTTTATCTGAATTGAGCGAATGCTTCCGGAATGGCACATTGGTATTCAGATTAACGTTAATTATCTTCATGTTTTCCTCCTCGTTTCTAAACATTGGCGGTGGGTCTAGTATTATAGAACCTATAGGACTACTATATCTCTGTTTTGGCGAAGGAGGAGCTAAAAGCTGTAACACATCTGGTGTTAATTTTTCATCAGCATTTTCTTCTTCATCAGGAGTGTAACTTTCCTCTGTAGATTTCCAAGGTTTGGTTACTGTTTCATTTTTGGCACTAACGTTTGGGAAACTCCGTCTTGTTGGTATGAAATCTTTGTCTTCATTGCCAAGCATATCAATTTGTGTACTTTGATCCATGTTTACTAAATCTTCACAGGCCATGTAAGATCGTACATCGAAGCTGGAATTCTTAGTACTTTCGGAATGTGGGGCAAATGGTGAAAAAAGATTCATACTTCCTAAGGAAGATTTCTGGTACTGTTGGCCACTATCGATGGTGTTTAGAGTATTATAAGGTTTCTTACTGCCAGTTATACTTTCAAATATATCTCTTGTACAATCTGCCCTGACACTTGATTTACTTTCATCCAAATGCACATCAGCGGCGTTGTCGAAATAACGTACGTAACCAAAATTACTGCCCCAACTACTACACGATGATATTGTTCTCGGGCTTTCCATAGCATTCTGCCTCAACATTTTTGACCCACTAACAGCTTCAGGATCAGTGCAGCTAGAGCTTGTATACGATTCAGTCTCGTCGGTTTCTCTATCACTGTCATCAGAATCAGAATAATCTGCGTCTTCGCCTATAGTGCCATCATCTTCTATTTTTAAACGAATATGATTTTTATGTCTTCGTCTTACTGGCAATCCAGTCAACTCGAAAGCCTTGGCCCATGTTCTCTCGTGTAAAAGTTTGCGTAACATTTGCCTCGTGATAACTTTCTTCTTTACGAGTCTCGCGAAATATTTTGTTAACGAATAATAAGGAGATGCAGAAGGGTAGCTAGGCGGTGGTAACGTGACGTGATATAGGCTGCGGCGACTAGTGTTGATGCTAGACAACGCCCCTTCAGAAGGAGAGCGGGTCAGCTATACAACGAAAAATATACCTTAGTCTTGTGTGTAAACAAAATACATTCTATTTGGAGTGGTTTTAGACACGTTCTTAAGAATTCTTTATTTTTTAAGCAAAGTGGGGCAACATTTTATGCAGATACTTACATGTGGCAATGATTGAGGTTGTCCAGGCTCATGTGCTGGACTGCTGGTGTTCGAGTGCTTCTGTAGCAGGCTCACCCAGTTATCAGCTTCGGCCCTAGTTTGACAAACTGCCACTATTGTGTCTATCATTGGTCCACCAATTTCAAATGCATTCTTTCTGGTATCTGTATCATCTAATTTGGAGACTGTGATGCCAGTCAATGGAAGACAACCCTATAAAAAGAAAACAGTAAGATTTTTTTTATAGGTATTACTGCTTAGATAGCCTATACAGTTTTACTTAAAGACTCACTTCATACACAAACGCCGACACCCTCTTGCTAACAGACAGTAACAGTAAGGCAGAAGGGAAGAGGACGAGATAGCGGTCTTGGTGCGAAGGACCAACAGCCACGCTGCCCATATGCAATACATCGCCAAGGGACGCTAATTCACCACCAGGCCAGCCACGAACCTCACCAGTGACCACCTGAAGTTCCAACTCTTTTTGTCGTCGTAATGCTGCACAACCACTCTGAAAATAAAAATCCATTAAGTGACACTGTACCTAAGAGATTCAAATTTGTCAACATGTTCTTTAAATCAAAATATCAGTATAAAATTTTTACCAACTACAACAAATATACACAAAAATAACTCACAGCTATATCCTTATACACAACTGAGGCACGGTGAGTGTCACCCCTATCAGGATGGGCTTCATGCACATGTCGGGCCAGTTCCTGTAGCATTGCAGGATACTTGCTCAACCTACGGAATGGCTTGGATAAGCCAGCTGTCAATACTAGCACCCCTGGACACACAGCACCAGCTTCCTCCATCCATGTGTTAAGTTCTTCCCTATAATAATTGTAATATATTATGTAAATAAGTCAGGTAAAAAGCAGAAGATAATTTCCATAATTTAGGTTAATTTTAGGTTCGGTAGTTTCAGAAAAAAGTTGGGAGGGGAATGGTCATTTTTCATACATTTTTAAATTACATAAATCCATTTATTTTTAAATAATGAAAAAACCTGAATAACTTTTTTCTTTTTGTAATTTTCTAGTTACTCACCAAAAGTAACCCCATCCTCAAAATTTGTTTATATACTTAGCATGTCTATATTTTGGTCACAGAAGTTCATACATGTACAAAAAAATTGGTCCAGTAGATTGGTTCAGTGAATTGGCTTTGACAAACAGATAGACAGAAACCCGAATTATCCTATAATGGTTCAATTTGTAACAGAAGTTCAGAACTTTCAAAATAGATGTCATTAAACCAAAGCTTAGCTATTTGGAATTGTTTACTTACTTGTACTTATCAAGAATGCAGACAGCTTTTGGATGGCCAGCACAATAAGTTTGATGAACAGTCTTAATTTTTGGGGCCCATTGTAGAAATAGACCACCAACTCGCTGGTCAGGCCCTGTTTTAGTAGCACATTCATCCAAAAGTGCTAGAAACTGCTCATGTACTTGTAGCACCTCATTTATATTGCCCGTCAACTGTCTGAATTCATCCCTTGTTAGCCTTAAATTATAATTATAATTTGTCAATACAATCAAATAAAAAAAGCATCCCATCAACAACTTCACAGGACAACCATTGCTTTATTATCTTCACCATATTAATATTCACAACATTTTTTTTTTTTGGATTATGCTGATCTTTTTAATGTTTTGTTTTTTTAATGTTACTTTCTTTTTGCAGCAAAAAGATCTAACCATATAAAGGAATAATACCAAAACTTACATATCACTTTTCTCCAAAGGCTGTAAGAAATTGCTGACCAGACCCTGCATCTCAGCCACATGAGCCTTTTCCGAGTCTATTATATCTTTAAGAACTACATTTCTGAATGCCTGTATTTCTGATGCTGCTCGAATAGGCGATGTTGTTACACTACCAGATGGATCTGTGGTGAAATTGTTTTTTTTTTTAATTTTTCATTAATGACAAAAAATTCAGGTAGTGTAGTAAGACAATAATAAATAGTAGTGCATACCTTTATGTTCAGTCACATAGTTGCTAGGAAACCAGCCTGTTGTCTCGCCTAAAGTTCCCTCCCACCATCCACCTTCTTCTTTTTGGGTAACCGTAATAATATCTCCCTTTTTGAAACATAGCTCATCATTGTTTTTGCCCTTAAAGGAATAAATTGCTTTCACCAAGCAATTTTCGGTTGACATTTTACTTATTTCCTGGCACCATGTTATGAATTCTAGAAAAATAACTCTGGATCAGTATGGGCTAAAGTTGATGATGGAGCTGTTATGCGCACAAAATAACAGCGAATGGAAGTTACATCAGAGGCTTCCCAAATTGAGCTACAATAAGAATTGATGAGTAAACATTTCAATAGGGTACACGATTTGTTTCAGATTGAAATATTTTTCGGACAGCTCATAGAAATAACAGGAAGTGTTGGTGTCAAATCAAAGAGTTGCATTACACAGTAAAAGTATTGGATACATCTGGTTAATTGACTGCAAAATACTTCAACACGCTACAATTACACAGAAACAAGACGATGTGAGCATTCATTAACCGATTATCAACGTACAAAAACGTAAAATCCTCGATTTTCACGGACTTCCAGTTCCAAAAATAAATAGATCACAGACTAAACTAAACTATTGCTGCCAAACATAAACGTCAGAAAAAATAGAATATAAATAGTCTATGGATTAAGGTTTTGGTTGTGGCACAGATAATATAATACTGTTGTGGTAATGATCGTGGTTTTGAGGGGTGAGAGGTAGTGTGGAGGTGGTAATGAAAGGATTTTTCCAATCTTGGGACTTGAGCTAGACTAAGAAATGTCTTATTAGGCCTAAAAAAAAAAGTATTATATTGCAATAATGGCAGAATGTAAAATTAGGCAAAATGTTGCTCCTTTGGTTAACAGTTAACATTATTGCAGTTATGTTAAGGATTTCAATTTCTGTTAAATGCTGCCCTGGGCCCCTCAAATTATATTATAGGCTAAACAACCAATTCGAACCGTGCACTAGCTTCTGTCAAATCTATCCCAGGCAGGATGTAAACCACAGAACAGAAAACAACTGTGTTCTGTGATGTAAACGTTTTTCTCGGTCCCAAGATTAAATCTTTGAAAATTTTGGAGCTCGCTACGCTCGCTAGGTGAAGAAAGGTTTTCCTTATGATAAAACAAAGTAGGTAGGTAACATTTTGTTTCTTTGAATCTTAAAAAGAAAATTTAACTTATCTTTAATTGGCAGCAACTCTTGGATTTATCGATTTATAGTTTTCAATTTACATACATATGTACATATGTACCTACCTATGTAATACTTAGGTTCGGCAGCTCTTATAAGCGAAGCGAGATCGGAACTTTTATAGCTCCGATCTCACTTCGCTCACAAGATGACATATTTTCTTATCAAGTTTTTCTGCATTTAAACAAATTTTTTGTTTGGTAAATAAAAAATCTGCCTATCTGTGAATGGTTGCAAAATATTCCGAACTCGTTATGCTCGTACTTGGATCCTTAGTTTTTACAATTCTTTGGTTCAACAGCTTAAGAAATTTTCGAGATCGCTTCACTCGCTCTATCATACAACATTTGCTGTTGATTGGAAGATATTTATATTATAAATACTCCACTGGGTAGCACGGTTACGTGGACATACCTACTAAAATCAGCTACCTAGCTCCAACTCTTTCTTCGCCGGATTTCAGTTTTCCAAAAGAGCTCCGGATTCAGTCGTGCCCAGGGGCCCCTGCATGGGTTAGGAGCAGCGCTGGCCCGAAGAAAATTTTTGAATGGATCGAGATCCAACTATCGCGCCTCTCCCGTTTGCTCCTAATACTATATACTTTACCAATTGTCAGTGTAAAGCACTTACTTAAAAAAAAAGAAATTTCTTTTATTTTTCTTTACCATTTAGGCGCCCCCTAGCCCCTAGGATTTGGTGCCTGGAGCGACTGCTCCGTTCGCCGTATGGGCGGGCCGGCCCTGGTTAGGAGGGCCCTGGTGCCCGGGACTTGTTCGCGTGGAAGTCGGAAAATATGTACGTACAGTGAATACCTTGCACTGCACAAACTGATCCCTCTCACAATTGAGAAAATAGGAAGAGGGTACCTAATGCAGGACACTGACTACAGTCAGTCCCCTGCTTTATCCTCTTCCTATTTGCCTGGTCGGAATTGGAAACGGAACTTGTGGTACACCTCTTTCGTTTTAAATGCCGACCACCCCAGATAAGGAGAACTGGGGTGGTTGGCATTCGGTTCGGCACAGCAGTCGGTTAGCTCGAATCAACATCAACAACACAGATAATTTGAAACGAATAGTTGCAATATTCCAACCAAGAAACACAGAAACGGATTCAGAATTATGTTGATTCTTAACTTCATAATACAATGAATGAACACTACGAACCAGCACCAAACTCAAAAATAAACAACATTCTTTGATTTCCAATAAGTATAACGTATAGAACACTGATTTAAAATTTGTCGGGTTTCCATTAGATATTTAAAAAGTTTTATAGGACCCTAACTTCCGAGTAGCATTGTTTCGTCATGGAAAAAAGTTTTTAACACAATATTTATGTAGGTAGGTACTGAATGAGCAACTCGTGGCTTAATAACAGGCGATCTTAAAGGTTAAGCAACGCTTGCTGAGCTCGGCCTATAGATGGGGGACCATCTTAACATAGAATGACCCCTTATTCGTTGGTTCCGGCTGTTATTTATAAGTCTTTGGCAGACGTTACGGATTGTCAGAAGCCAAAAAGTACCAGTCTTGCCAAGCAATAAGTAAGTAGGTACCAACTGTTTTTTTTTTTGTGAATTGGATTTACTCACGACTCTAGTCTAGGTCACAGGAGACAGAGACAAAGTCGACGATGGAATGAGCTTTATAGAAAATAGGCAGTCAGTGCAGCTTCACGTAAGACACTGGTATTCAGCTGAATCCGGTTTGACTGTAAGCTGACCCAAATTGGGAAAAGGCTAGGTCGATGATCATAATGTAATATTTAATCATTCAATCAATCATCCATATAATCTATACCAATTCTTTGTGCTTTGTTTCCTTCATCCATCTCTACCTTGTGGATAAAGGAAATGGTTTTCTAAACAATCGTGCAAATATGGCAAACATAGGTGAAAGTCATTATTCAGCGGACATTGCCATCTATTGACAATAAAGTTGAACTGTCATATTCGTTTCGGCACAAACGATCCTACCACCATACCTATGCGTACCATTCATACACAAATATTCAATTTCTCTTGCTTCGTATAAAAGTTCCACAAATAACTCAAAAATATGTTTTGGGGTTATTTTTGTGCATTCGTTGGTCTTCTTATCTTAGTAAGGTTCGTTCTCTTTGCTCGATAGATGACGCTGAAAGTAATAGTGGTTCGCCATCACATCCGTAAGTTGGTAGTAGTACCGACACAGCGTTAAGTAATTGTTTTTACTCATTATAGGGAACGTGCAGAAACTATAGGCACAGTAGAAATATGGAACAGTACAGAAACTACGAACAAACGTTCGAAACGGCACACTCACACAGACGCGCGCATCTACGAGGCCGATAAGGGACCTTCGCGGTGCTTTCAGTGGCGGGTGCCGTGTTCATAGATAATACCTACGCTATTATAATGGCTATGACTTTTCGCTTACGCTCTCTAGATAGCGCTCGTGGGATTTTTAATACTAGTATTAAATCCTTATACCGAATACTGATTGTAATTTATACTGTATTATAATTTATATAACATATAGAATAAATGAATTCTTATGAGTATGAAAAAATAAATGACTATAATTTGACGACAACATTATATTCTAGTCTTGGCAAAGGAAATCTACCCTTCGAAACATACACATAGGAACTTACTTCACAAAATAAGTAGGTAGGTAACAATAATTTTTCAAAATACTTACAAAAATCCTTCATCAAATAGGGCAGATATTATAATTGAAATGGAATAAAATGGCATAGAAATGATAAACAATATTCAGTTTGTAAATATCTTTTTTTTTACAATGGCATTATTTACATTTTGACCAAAGAAGAAAGTCGCATGGAATAACATGCACTACCGCATTTTCGCGTGAGTATTTCTCCCAGTCAACTCCTACCGCAAGCCGTGTTAAAGAACTTCGTTCCAATAAAACACTTACTAAAAACATTAAAAGTGACAACCCTAACTCTCTAATGGAGCGTAGGTAATTATTTCAACAAATGGGCTTAGTTTCCATACTGTTCCATATTTTTACTGTGCTATAGCTGACAAGTGACAGCACAGACACGTCAATGTCAAGTATATTTTACTTATAAGTTTCGCAACGTTATAATATGGCACAGTCTACTTCGTGTACCTACGTTCCCTAAACTGAGGGTGCAGGAAGTATACCTAGGTGGCAGTAAAGGTCAAATATTTACAACGTAAAAGTTTCAGATTTGCAACACTAGATGGCATCAGTGTTGCCAGAAGGTTACTTTTGTAACCTTTTAGGTGATTTTTGAACTGCATTGGTTACTTTCAGGTTACACTAATGAAAAGGTTACTTTTAGGTGATTCTTCGGGATTTGTAGAATTAACTTAATTTTTTACCTTTATGCAACGTGAAACGGTACGCTCGTTTTAGAATTTTTCATGTTGGTAAGCTTCGTTAGCAGTAGTAGAACAAAAACCTTGAATGCATCAATTTTATTATATAGGATCAATATGAATAAATCAAGAAATGCGGGCAAGTGCTCAAATACTCACCGATGTTTATGTAAATCAATACAACTAATATTCTATTCTATCAACTTGTAATACCTTTCCAGTAAAAAAAAAAACTTTTTACGAAAAATAAAACCGACTTCTAAACAAAAAAAAAACCAGAAAGTACAAAATAACTTTAATTTCGGAACTCGGGTGTTTTTTGGTTGCTTCATGTTTTTGAACACACCGACTTCCGAAATTAAAGTTACTTTGTACTTTTACGGCCGAAACCAATAACCTATCTATCACATACTGGAGATAGAAAAACAAATGAAACAACAGAAAAATGATGTAGGTTTTCTGTTGTTTCATTTGTTTTTCTATCTCCAGTATGTGATAGATCGATTATTGGGTTTGGCCGTTACACAATAAACAAACATGCGATTTCAGCTATCCCGACAGATTTGCTATCATTGATTGAAATTAACAAAAAACCGCTTGTTCGATTTCGATAAAATTTTCATGGGACCATTTGGGAAGTAAGTATACCCTTTCCGACAAAAAAATAATTTTTCAAATCGGTTGGCAAGCGACGGAGTTATGCGCGAACAAACATAAAAAAAAACATACAAACATCCGAATTGAGAACCTTCTCCTTTTTAGAAGTCGGTTAAAAAATATGAAAGGTTATTTTTTATACAAAAAGGTTACATTTTTTTTATATTTCAGGTGATTTCTGACATGACCGACTGGCAACACTGGATGGCATAGTCTACGCCGTGCACGTTCCCTATAGATCATGGTGTTGTATTGTATGTATAGTATATATATTTATCTTTGTATTATTAATCGCGTTTCTGTTTTTTTTTCATTAGCACCTACCACTATTATTCTCTACATTACCTCAAGGTTGACTGGTAGAAAATGCCTAAGCCATTAAGTACGCCTCTGCATATATTTGGGTTCGTAAAGCATTTGATGAATAAATATTTTTTTAAAATTAGAATTGGTTTAATAGATTTTGAGTTAAATTGTAACTAACAAATAAGTCTTTCCTCTTGATAATACATATTAATTTAGATTCTCTTTGTAGCATTTTGACTAATCTTTTTTAATTGTCCGGTGTGCAACAATCATATATAGAACATATTCATGCAGCCTTGGATATTTACACCAACTGAGATATTGAAATATCTAATAACATAAATAAATCTTCATCAATTCAAAAACTCATGTACACCATAAGTTTTTGAATTGCAGCCACCCAAGTGCTTTCATACTGGAAGGGCACTTAGTAGCCCCTCAAAATTATTAAGAAACAACTTGTGTTTAACTAAGTAATTATATAATGTACTTTTTATTTAAAATAAGTATGTTATTGGTATGATTATTAGTAAGGGCAAATCAATGTCTTATTTAAATTAAATTATTTCATTCTATCCATAAGCGTGCTATACATAAGTGACAAATTATTATAGCTCTAATGGACATCTATGTTTTATACACTAGGAAAAAGCAATCTTCTTAAATACTATATTATTAGTATAACAATATGCTCTCTAGCTTAATTAATTATCGGAAATACTGCTTTACACTTATTTACTTTACAATTATTAAATGGGAACAAATATTTTCTCAACGGTTGGTGCAATAAAAAATTAAAATTGTTGTACAAATTTTAATAAATGAAAAATTACATAAAAAATATAGGTAATACCTATTGCTTATGTGTAATTACAAATTATTAGATTATTTATTATTTACATTATCTTATGTATGTAAGGATGTTATTTAAAATTACTGTAGAGATTACTGTTCATTACAAAAATTCGTCACACCAATCTTTCAAACACTGATAGCAGTCCGCTGATTGTTTTGAATTGGCATTGCATGTGTCTTTTAACCACTCCTGGAATAGTTCTTTGTCTTTCTTCAACACCAGAAACTGTCCCAAAACTGTGTAAGCCTGCAATAATACATTTGTTTATTGAATCTGTGCCTTATTATAATCCAAGCAAGTAGTGTACCTTGAATGATTTTAATTGATTTCGATTTATGTAACTGGGTCACCTTTTAAACAGGGTGATATTTTCGTCTGCTCTAACTTATTTTGTGTAAATACTTGTCAAGAAGAATAATCTAAATACTTTATCTGCCTTTTGGGTAGAACACTAAGCTTCATAAACGCTGGGTCAATTCTTGGTGATACCTTTTAACATCTTAATGTATTTGGATCAAGCTTGGTAAGCACATAGACCAAGTCCCAAATGATTTCAGGAGTATTTTTCAATCCAATAGCATCATTTCCAACTTTCATCACTGTGGCCTAAGCCACTGACAAAGGCTAGCGTTCTAATATGTGTCCTTGTCTATTTATTTATTTAAACTTTATGTTTAAGCATAAGCATAATCAGCCTTTTAATGTTCCTACTGCTGGGACCCAAGCCTCCTCTCTAGTTACCAATAATTTAAATAAATATTGAACCTATTTGGGATCATTGTCTAAAAATAATGATGGCCCATATTGCAGAATGTATACTCCAATTTAACTCCAACATGAGTTTTCCATGCTCATGAGAGATGAGTCTTAGCTAAGCAACAACATTAACGCATTTGCCTGCTCATCTCTCGGACACATAAACTTCAATTTATGACAAGCTTTATTGACAGTTTGATGCTCTGGTGGAGTTCGAGTCGAGTTTACATTTTATAACATAAGTCGGACATATACTTAGTTACAATGAGCAGGCACTTAAAATCTAGATACTCAAGGTAAAACATCCAAGGGACTACTGCAATCTACTATATCAACTATCTACAATGATAATAACTTCTCATTAGTGTAGGTAGAAACAGTAAGTAACCATTTCAGCGGATAAAGTTTGATTGAATCAAGACTGCTTGCTTGATAAAATAATGCCTTTTCAATTTTAGCGATGTTAGAGATTGTAGGATTGATGATGGTAGGATTTTCTCTATTCGGATGAGGATAAAAGCTCATCATCATGTAGGTTATCTACAAAACTAATAGTAAAGTTGGATATGTATAGCTTTACTAATCCTAAAAATTAATTGTACACTGTTTACTGACCTTGTCGAAGCCCGCGATTTCCAGTCTCTTTCCTAACACTTCACCGACGCCTGCTAATTCGGTTACAGGCTTTTCCCCCATGGGCTCAGCAACGAAGTTTCTATGTTTCTGTGATGTACTCGACATTGTGGATGTGTAGCTTGATATTCCTTTGCAAATTAATATTCAATAATCTTGTTATATGTAAGTCCACACTTGCAGACTCGGGAATTCAATTTAACAATAACGATGATTAATTTAACGGTAAACGTGCAAACAACAAGCAAGTCAATTACTATCAGGGTTGCCAGTTGCCACAGTAGAAACTTGGTAGAAACTAGAAATCATCTGTCAAATCTAAAGGGCTTATTACACTATTCAATTTGTAGGAAGCCAATTTTGGAAGACTCTACTTAGGTATGAAATAGGAAGCTAGCGATCACACTACACTAAATCGTATCCTTTTTTTTTTTGGATTTTTATGACCTGGTCACTTGGACCTTTAGGTCAATTAAATCGTATCCTAAATCGGACAGATAGTGATGGACGTTGAAAAGAACATCGGTGTTGTTATCGATGTAATGCATGGCATAGTGGCATCGATATTTAAATATCGATATATCAAAAAATACATCGAAGTTTTCCATACATCGATTGTTTTTTTTTATAAATTAGATATGAATGCCTTTTTTATATTAAAAAGGCATTTACAAAAAACTTTTTAACAAAAAAATACAACCGACTTTTACACAAAAAATCAAAAAAGTGCAAAATAACTTTAATTTCGGAACTCGGTGTTTGTGGTTGCTTTTTCGTTTTTTGAACACCGACTTCCGAAATTAAAGTTATTTTGCACTTTTTCCGCACGATGACCGCTAGAGAAATGAATCGAGAAATTACCAATTCGGCGGCGGCTGCATTGTCCGCTGAAAAAGAAGTTCTAATCTATCTGTATAATAAAGCTGATTAAATTATTTTAATAAAACTTTGCGTGATGAGGGCTATAAAGTATAGTAAGCAATATTTAAAAATTTCGATAAAAATTCGGCTATTTCTTCTAGAAAAGATCGACAATTTGAAAACAACATACTTTAGGGAATTAAAAAAGGTGATCCCTATTTTTGATTATTTAGGCAAGTCTATATTATATATATATATATATATATATATATATATATACCTGTAGGGATGGACGATATACCTATATCGATGTTATTTATTCGATGCATCAAAGAGGCAAATCTGCTAGTTTACCATTGCTTTTACATAAGTGAATCTTTTACATAAATGTCATTTAAGGAAAACAAATTGAATTCATAGTTGCGGAGTTTATTCTCGCCCCTTATTTTGTTTCTATAAAATTTACGTCAGCAGTTTCAAAATTATAAACGTAATAAAGCTTTTTGTTATTAACTGACTTCTAAAAAAGGAGGAGGTTCTCAATTCGGATGTTTGTATGTTTCTTTTTTATGTTTGTTCGCGCATAACTCCGTCGCTTGTGAACCGATTTGAAAAATTCTTTTTTTGTTGGAAAGGGTATACTTCTCAAATGGTCCCATGAATATTTTATCGAAATCAACAAAACCAAGGTTTTCGAAAAATCTAAAAAAATATAGATCTCCATTGTCTACATTGACGACCTCTTAGTGTACCTACTCTGCAAAGGAGCAGTACTTTTTTTACATCAATGTGATTGGTTCGTGTAGGTGGGGGAGGGGAGGGGGTGTAGGTATCACTAAAAAGTGAAAAATAAAAAACTTTTTATCAAAAAAATACAACCGACTTTTACACAAAAATCAAAAAAGTGCAAAATAACTTTAATTTCGGAAGTCGGTGTTCAAAAAACGAAAAGGCAACCACAAACACTGAGTGACTGAAATATATATATATATATATATAATATAGACTTGCCTAAATAATCAAAAATAGGGATCACCTTTTTTAATTCCCTAAAGTATGTTGTTTTCAAATTGTCGATCTTTTCTAGAAGAAATAGCCGAATTTTTATCGAAATTTTTAAATATTGCTTACTATACTTTATAGCCCTCATCACGCAAAGTTTTATTAAAATAATTTAATCAGCTTTATTATACAGATAGATTAGAACTTCTTTTTCAGCGGACAATGCAGCCGCCGCCGAATTGGTAATTTCTCGATTCATTTCTCTAGCGGTCATCGTGCTACACGTCCGTTTTGAACGAAGCGCGGGCGCTGACTGGTTGCTCTAAATCGGAGGGAAGCGATTACACTATCCTAAATCGTAAACAATTTAGGAAGACGGGCGATCGGGACCTTCCAATCTCTCTAAATCGGTCTCTAACCGTCCTAACTGCAATTACACTATGCTGTTTCCTAAATTGGCTTCCTAAAAATTAGATAGTGTAATAAGCCCAGTCGTTACAAAGTCATGAGAATCGTAAAGTATCCATAGCATGTGAAATAAAATAAAAACTTGTAACATAAAATCTGATACAATGATTGAACTGGATGGTCAATGTATACAGTATTATTGTTTAAAAGTATGCGATTTGAGGTAAAATACACAGTGTGGATAATCCTATCGGTATTATCAGCACAAACAGAACCAGATACTCTTGATATGACAAATAATTTGTGAACTAACTTGGTAAGTAGAAGATTATTTTAGTTTACTTTGTGGGAAATTCAATATCGTATGGACATGAAATTCATTCAGGTTATGGGCCTAGGGACGTTTTACGAAGCTCAGATAATATAGCTACAGAAAGAAAAGTTGTAAGCACAATGCTGCGGTACAGTTCTGCGTTACTAAGACTACCAATCATCTATGAAGACTACGGAGTTGATTGAAAACCAAATGTCACCCATTTGTACGTCCATGCCATTGACATAGAAAAGCATGGACTGGAAAAGGAAATACCAACAAAAAAAAGGGTGCATACTAGGACTGTTGATAAAATATCGATATATTGAAATATCGATATTTATTACTAATATTTTTTGGACGATATATCGATAGTTCGATATTGAAATTTATTTAATCTACAAATTCATCGTAAACTTATGACTTATACCTTACAACAGACACCTTTTTTTTTTTTCTGGATGGGAAATCATCAAATGACTTCTCCCGCTCTGGGCGGAGCGGAAGGGAGTGTCAGACTCTTACTGACTAAAACCCACCCGTGATCCTTCTTGTGCCCTTTGCGTTCCAGGGCTGCGGTGACTCTTTCGAACAAAATCCGCAACCCTAGCAGGCACTGACCCTATGGGGCCCCGTCTACGTTGCTGACGGCTCTTTGAGGCGCGCGTGTAACACGACGCGCCGTCGACTCGGGCCTGGTTGCTATCGGACGGCGAGCCACCCATAGCTCGCCATCTGCAGGCCCGCGCCTACGGTGGCCGGGAATCGCCCTGCGTTTCCCGACGCCCGGGGCGTCTTCTTCTGTTGCGGCGGCTGGGCCGTGAGGTTTCCCTCTCACGCACGCGTTCCGCCTCCTCCTTTGCTAGCATTACTGCTTCGCAGAAGGAGGCGACCGCTTCCCATGCCTCCTCGCTCCGGACCATGGCTTGAACCAGGGCCGGACGCGAGAGGTTGCCGCCGCCGATCGCCTCGACGAGGAACGGCGGTGCTCCGCCCAAGCAGGGCAGACCTCCACCGTATGCTCCACCGTGTCCTCCGGGCGATCCACACAGTGATGACACCCGGACGTGTCCTCCCGCTGGATCCGACACAGGTACCTCCCGAAACAGCCGTGTCCGGTAAGCACCTGCGTCAGGCGGAAGGTGAGGACGCCGTGACGTCTCTCCAGCCACGCCTCAAAGAGGGGATATATATCGCCGCAATAGTGGCGTGCCCAGCACTGGGTTGCGATAGTCGCTGTCTCCAAACCTCCGTGAGATCCTGCCTGAGCTCCGTCCGCTGCGCAGCAATTTACCGCGGCAGCAGAGTTTCACCCCGGCTTAGCGCCTCCACGCGCAACGCGTAGACGTGCGCGAGGGCTCTCGCCTCCAGATCCCACGGCAGCAATCTGGCAAGGAGATTCGCCGCCTCGCCAGAGACCGTGCGGTATCCACGGACTAGCCGAATGGCCATGACCCTCTGGGCCGAGACCAGGTGGCGCGCTGGTAGTCGCCTTAGCGACGGCGCCCACACTGGGGCCCCGTAAAGCGCCATGGACAGCACGATCCCCGCGTACAGCCTCCGGCAGGAGGCGTTTGGACCCCCTAGATTGGGCAAGAGCCGCTTGAAGGCAGCCCCGGCCCGCCCCAGTTTGGGGGCCAAACGTCGGAAATGCTCCGCGAAGTTCCACTGGCTATCGAGGACGAGGCCCAGGTACCTCATCGTTGACCCGACGCCGATGTGAACCCCTCCTATCGTTACCTGGGGTCCCGGTGGTGGCCGGTTCCGAGAGCCATGAAAGCACATGGCCTCGGACTTTTGCAGGGCCACCTCGAGACCCAGTTGCCGGATCCTGTCAACGACTACCGCAACCCCGCGTGTCATCAACTCAGCCGCCGCCTGGTGCGACCCCCCTTGCACCAGAACCAGCGTGTCGTCAGCGTAGCAGACTACGCTGACGCCGCGAGGGAGGTCGGCGCGCAGCACCCAGTCGTAGCCGATGTTCCACAGGGGCGGCCCCAGAACCGAACCCTGTGGAACACCGCACGACATCTCTCCCCGGTTCCACTCTCCCCGGTGACCGGGGTAGATGACGGTTACAACAGACACTTAAGTTTTACTTATTTGTATAGATAACATAACATTTTTTATCGATACTCGTTATAGTAATACCGATGTCCCTTGATTGATACATCCCTAGCAATGCACCCTTTTTTGTAGGTATTTCCAGTCCATACTTTCCCATTGAGGTAGGAATAATAAGGAGACGCTGCGTTATTCTATACATACATTTGCTTATACAAATATGAGTGAAATATGATTCAGAACTTGAAATATCGTTATGTCTCATTCTTTCTTGTGAGATAATCCTATTTGATAAAAGAGACAACTATATTTAAGTTGTTGCTAATTATGGCAACATTTTGTCGTGATGTAGAGACAGTTGTAGGTAAGTGCCGTTGCAGCCATATTATATTCCAAATTCATGGTTGTTACGCTGTCAAATGGTTGTTTACTTTTTTTATTATTGTGATTTGCGAGAAAACTACGAGTAATTTTACTTTTAAAACTGAATGTAAATGTTGGAAAACATAAATCCAACATGCCTGTGTGTTGTGTTGTGAAGTGTGGTGCAAGAAACAGTCAAAATCAACCTCAATTGTTTGCACAGGTTAGTAGCCGGTTTTCATGCATTATTACACACAATAATACACATTCGGTGATACTATTGTAACGCAATCATGAATTTATGGCTAAAGTATTGATATTTGGATTCATTTCCACATAACAGGCCTTTTTATTATATTTGTTTATTCATTCGTTTGTTTACAAAATGAAATAGTGTTGTACCGTTGCCGACTTGCGGTAATACGAAACTAGTTCCTCCGCTGAAACGATATCGGTATATTCTGTGATGTTAACATAAATAATCGTGCGTCTTATTCGGTCCGAGTGACCTAGCTAGGTCCGGCCTGTGATTCACACTTCACACCAAAATCAAAATATTTTACGTAAATCTGAAGAAAACATTGAAAAAGCTAATTATCTCTAAAAGAGTAATCATGGAGTTTCTTGCCGGCACTTCTCCATAGGAAACAGCTAATTGGAACCGTGCACCTAGCTTATAATGTTTTATGTTTGTTTTAGTTACATTTTCGCATCTCTAACCAAAATGATTTAAAAATACTTAAATTTTTATAGGTTTCCTAAAAATGAAGGCTTACAGAAAAAATGGTTAGAGGCTAAGGGTCGTGGGGTGATGTTAAATAGCCTATAGCCATCCTGGCTACCAAAAGCAAAAATAATTTTAATGCTTTTTTTTGCGCGGTACCCTAATTATTTCTCTAAAATAAAAGTAGCCTTAGTTACTCCTTGTAACACATCTGCCTGTAAAAATCCCGTCAATATTTGTACAGCTATTTCAGAGATTAGCCGGGACAAACACTTCAATTTCATTTATTTGTATAGATAGCAGAAGCACAGTATTACAATATTACAGTAGGGAAACGCCTTTGATGTCGCGCGATGCCGCCGCCAGTGTAGGTACTTACGCTGCCACATGCAAGTATGGAAGGGTTGTCACCAAATGGGAAATAAAATAATTGTGATTATTACTATTATGATGTAATCATTTATTCATATTTACATTCAAAATAATTGTGATTATTAAATCTAATATAATTATTTATTAAAAGTGTAAACCACATACGTACCTACATGTTATATAGGTAATAAGGATGTTTCCTGAGTAAAAAATATCTGATTATGTTTAGTCCGTCAGTAAGATTATAGAAAAATATTGTTCACGTATTTTTTCCTTTATTAAATCTATAAAAACTCACGTAGATAAAAAACATCACAGATCAGGAGTGGGGGCTTGTTACGTCACGGCTAGGTAAAAATTGTAGCGACTAGTGACGTCACACGAGTTTTCAATGCACTGTATCGTCTTCGTTTTTTTCTTATTATATGAAAAAAGAAAAAAATACGTGTCCAATATTTTATGGAAATCTATCCGACGGAGTGTTCAGATTTTTTTAGTCAACTACCTTATTGTACAACTGTTTTACTTTTCAATTACCGTCTTTGACAAGCTTCTATCTATAACTCGCGCCTGGAAAGTAAGTAGGTACCTATAAATTCAATAAACAAACACATACCTTTACAATTATTATAATTATCAGACATAAAATAATAAGGAAAAGTGGCCAAAATTGTGTGCACAAGTCAGTTTTGTCTTAGCGGCGGCGGCGGGGCGTCTGTAATATTCCATAAGTCTATGGTACACAAATGAAAAAACCTAACAGAACAGTTTGTGCGCACCATTATAGAATGTAAGTACCTATAATAAAATTATTACACAAAAAACACGCCCGCGTCTGCCCTTCGCACTCGGTACCGCAAACTAAGCGTGTTTGCGGTACGCGGCCCGCGCCGCCCGACACCCCGCGAGTGCCCCTCCGTTGCTCTGCGCAAGTACATTCGTCGCCGTACTGTAGGAAATATTGTAATACTGTGGCAGAAGGTAAGATAACCTACTCATCTTTTTCTATTACTATTACAACGGATTTTAATTAAGTTCATAATATGAGGTATGATCCAAACGTGATAAATTAGTGGAACTCGTAACTAGTATCGATACTCGTTGTAGTAACACCTTGATTGACTCAACCCTAGCAATGGCAGCCATTTTATATTCTGTAGGTATGCACCCTTTTTTCGTAGGTATTTCCCGTCCATACTTTTATAGGTCAATGATACTTTCCTAGGTCTTTGTCAAGTTATCATAGAATCGCCTGACACTGACAGTAGTGACAGTTATCTATTGGCAACAAAAAGACTAAACAAAAATAACTACCTAACTGCTGAAAAGTGTGCTCTGAAACCACAAATGAGATTTATATTTCAGATTTGCTACTATCGAGCAATGGGGACTGAGCAATTAGTGATCCTCCTCTATAATAAGATTATTATTAAAGATTAAGGAAATTACCAGGAAATACTTGTTAATGTTTATGCGATGTTCTATGATTATACCACTTGATAGGATATTAGAAGTAGGATTTACTAGATATGTGATCACATATAAATTGTAAGCCAACAATAAACACCATGGAAGCTTCAATTGAGGAGAGTTTATATCGTGCAGTATTAGCTGAAGATCTGGACGCAGTTTCGCAGGCGCTTTCTAGAGGTAACGTAAATCCTTTTTGCTCTGTTATCTAGAGGATACCTAACTAGAATGTATTGGTTAATAAAGTACCAGCCTAATAAATCTTTGTTTCTTTTCAGGTGCTAATCCAAATAAGACTGCCAGCCAAGGTAAAACTAGTTTAGGTGAAGCTGCAAATAATGGAAGTATTGATATTGTCAAGTTATTAATTAATGCTACTGAAGCTAAACCACACATGTCTGTATCATATGCAGCGTCTCCTAAAAAAAGGTTAGTCAAGTGCCACAAACGGAAGCTCCGGCACCATGGCCAACATGATGAGACTGTTGTTAAATGCAAAAGTTTGAATGACAGAACTTTTAAAGATTTTCATTTCGGGCAGTATGAGACACTTGGAGTGACAGACAATAGTTCAAAATCTGACACCAACCAGGGATACTTTGTATTCATACACAGTGAAGGATCTAGTAGTGATGAGAGTAAAATGGGTAGTCTGAAATCACCATCATTGACACCCTCGCCACAGGCAGACTTAGAATGGGATGAGGATATAGGGAATGTTGCAGCAACTACAAGCGAAGATGAAACTTGGTCTTCCATGTATAAGTAAGTTGGTTCTCACTGTTTAGTTTATCAAAATCTATTGCTTAGTTGTGCAGTGATAATAGAATGAGTAATTTGTTATTTTTGTTATATTACTAATAAGTGTTTTCACAGGCAGTTACAGTTTCAAATATTTTTTTTTATGCAGATGGTATGCAGCTATATTGGAATCAACAGGGGCAGCCATAGCATCAGCCTCTGTGGTTACCAATGGAATTGATCAGCATGATGCATTCATGCAGACTGCCTTACATTATGCTGCAGAACAGGGTCATGCTGATGTTGTCAAAGTACTGATAGAAGCTGGTAAATATTGCTGTACTTCTCTAACAATTTCTTATGACTTAATTCAGGAATGCTTTTGCATGCCATACTCGCAATACATATAAAAGTATTCTGTGACTGTCAGTTTGAAAAACTTTCAGTACTACCCTCAGAAAAAACCTATGCTCTAGGCCACTTTTCACTTAGCCTCTTTCTACTGAAATAATTGTTACATGTTTTCAGGTTGCAAAGTCGATGCTGAAACAGGAGATGGAGTGACAGCCTTACATGTAGCGGTAATAAAAAACTATATAGATATTGTGAAGATACTTATTAAGGCTGGGAGTAATGTCAACCATAAAACTTATGATAGTATGACACCTCTGCATTTTGCTACATCAAGAGGTTTCTTGGATTTGGTGAGTGTTCATATTTTTGTAATAGTAAGGCTCTATTGATACTAACGTGAATTTCGCACGGGATGTGTGATACAGCTGTGCACATCGATGGTTTCAATTATATTAATCTCGGGCAACTCTTTTGTGAAATATCTCAGGTAGGATTTGCTTTGCTTCAAGTTGCTAGAGCTTTAATAACGTACCATGGTGCAAACAATAATAATTGTATCTTCCTTATTAAAAAAAGGAAATTACTATCCCACTTCTGAACACAGGTCTGTCCCATTTCCCATTCCCTTCCACTCTTCTCTGTGTTGAAATTATTGCCAAATCAGGCACATAACTCGGACAGTTTGCCAGTTGTCAGCTTTAATTAAGTTTGCTTACTATAACTTTCAGGTAAAGATTCTAGTCAGTAATGGAGCTAGTTTAGAAGCTAGGGATGCAAATGAAAGGACAGCATTATATATAGCAGCTGGACGAGGTCATATGGATGTGATCAAGTATCTTATTGATGCTGGTGCTAATGTTAACAGTGAGGAGATCCATGGTAAATCATATTTTTCTATTTTATTAGTATACTAGCAGCGCCTCGCGGTTTCACCCGCGTAGTTCCCGTTCCCGTGGGAATATGGGGATAAAATATAGCCTATAGCCTTCCTCGATAAATGGGCTATCTAACACTGAAAGATTTTTTCAAATCGGACCAGTAGTTCCTGAGATTAGCGCGTTCAAACAAACAAACAAACAAACAAACAAACTCTTCAGCTTTATAATATTAGTATAGATATTAGTTTCTGTCCAATAATTACGCCATTATCTCTTTGTTGAATGTCTCTAAGAATGTTGAATTCCACTCAAGACATTCAGGTCATTCAGGCCATTATATTATTCCCAAATGACAGTGCAGCTCTTCGCTCAAACTTCATAGAGTGCTAAGCTTCGCGCTCAGTCCTGCAGGCATCACGGAAAAATTATAAAACCGATATGGACGACTTTAATAAATATGTTTCCGTAACTCTGAATAGGTACAACTTAGTTTTTGTTTCGTCGTAATCGACTTTATAAAATATAATTAATTACCTACTTTATGGGATGCAGACATTTGTGTCACCATAAAAGTACCTATTACTAACGGATGAATGAAAATAACACCAACACAATAAAATTGTTGAATAGGTATGTATCATAAGAAAAATGAATGAATGAAAAATTGCGAAAGAAATAATTTAAAAATCGGTTGAGTAGTTTTTCAGCCAAAATGTAACTTTTATGATAAGTATTCGCTTAGAAAACCAAAGAACCTAAAAAAGAAGTAGGTACAGACCACCAAATTTCTTGGCATCCTTATTGACTCGGTATTAATTGAAAATATGATGAAAATATGCTATGGA
The DNA here is from genome assembly GCA_905332915.2 of Hecatera dysodea. Taxonomy (NCBI): domain Eukaryota; kingdom Metazoa; phylum Arthropoda; class Insecta; order Lepidoptera; family Noctuidae; genus Hecatera; species Hecatera dysodea. Next base: position 11,893,846 of record HG995292.1, read on the forward strand.
TAGCAACCACCAACAATAGGGTAGTTAACTAAAAAAATCTGATTAGTCCGTCAGATAGATTTCCAAAAAATATTGGAGATGTATTTTTTCTGTATTTTTTCTTTTTTCACATAAACAAAAATGAAGACGATACAGTGCGTTGAAAACTCGTGTGACGTCACTACTCGCTACAATTTTTACCGGGCCGTGACGTCACACGCTCCCACTCTTGATCTTTGATGCTTTTTCGTCAGTTTTTATAGATTTGATAAAGGAAAAAATACGTGTCCAATATTTTTCTATAATCTAACTGACGGACTAAACATAATCATATATTATTTTACTCAGGCAACATCCCTATTAAGAGGTAATTGTAGGTAAATGTTACCGGCTAAACCCGATTTCAGGACCAACTAGTTTTGCCTAGGCTATACCAATTAGCCCTATCGCGTATAGGAAGAACTAGTTTAGACTAGGCAAAACTAGTTTGTCCTGAAGCTTATAGGAAGAACTAGTATAGCCTAGGCAAAACTAGTTTGTCCTGAAATCAGGTTTGGCCGGTAACATATATAATGCTAGCAGCGCCCCGCGGTTTCACTCGTGTTGTTCCCGTTCCCGTGGCAATATGGGGATAAAATATAGCATATGACACTCCACAATAACGTAGCTTTCTATTGGTGAAATAATTTTGAAAATCGGTTCAGTAGATCCAGAGATTACCCCTTACAACATCACAAACTCACAAACGTTACCTAGTACACAAAAATGCTAATTGTAAGAACTTTTTTCACCTGTGAGAAACATTATATAAATGAATATGATTACAATGAGAATAAGTGACAGAATTTGACTCAAACAGTTTAAAAAAAAAGCTTTTTTTACAATTAATATTGCAATTATTTTTTTCCAGGGTACACACCCCTTTGTGAAGCTGTATGGCAAAAGTATGCTGTGGGTGTAGAACTTTTACTGTTGTCTGGTGCTAGGATCACTCACTCACATAGGCTTTTACACAATGCAATCATTCAAAGACAGGTATGTCATGTCTGGAATCCTATTATTAGCTTATTTAAGCATACATACAGGCGCAGCATGTGTTACGCATACGCATTGTAATAGACAGATGACCGGCAAGAGCACGTGTTGTGGGCAGCAATTGTATCAGTCAAAAAAGTATCGGAAATGGATGATTTGTTTATGGCACCAAATTCATTATTTTTTGTTGTTAGATTGTTGATAGATTAGTGTTGGCTAGTGAACTCAGTGATGTGAACATTAAGACTGATTGTTCAGCCCGCCCGCCGCCAATTAACCACCTTTTAAAAGATCAAAACACTTTCAAACCACTCTATATAGTCTGAATATGAGTTATTATTTTATTTATAACTCATATTCAGACTTAAGTTTATGTATCAACTTTATGTTAGTATGCTTTACCAAATGTTAGAAATCTAGGACCCAATGTCACCTTAAAGCCTCGTATCCACTAGGCAACATTTGTCGCGCAACCTGTGGCGCCCAGCGTATTCAGCAACATGCACAACAACGCGCGACGTTGCCGACAGGCGCGCAACATTGACAATGTTACTAAAGAAAAGTTCCTCGTTGCCGTTCAACATGATGAGCAACATGTTGTGCGTCATGTCGCGCGTCAAATGTTGCCTAGTGGATTCTAGGCTTAAGTGGCGACGTATTATATAAAAAATAAAACCAAAATTAAAACGTTACAAACAGTGAAGTGATACATAAAGCAGTGTTTTGAAAAATAAAATAAGAATTGACTTAAAGGTCCCAGTGACCAGGTCATAAAACCCCAAAAAAAAATGTTAGATTGGAACTGTATTTCATTTTGGCGCGGAGTTTGAGTTACATTTGTTACTTAGATTAAATACAGTGATTTTTTACTTATAACCTATATCTAGTGTATATTGCCAATTTCATAATGGAACAAAAAGAAGCTTCGGAAAAAACACGCCAAAGTCGAAGTCATGTTGACTGTTTTCTTTGATTATCGCTGTGTTGTGCATTCGGAATTCTTGTCAAACGGTAAATAAAGAATATTATTTAAGTTTTAAGCAAATTAGACAAAAATGGCCAGATTTGTGGAAAGAAAATTTTTGGATTTTGCACCTTCGCACAAGGCCACATTGTAAACGAATTTTTGGACAAAAACAAATACTATCGAGCAACCACCTTTTTCACCAGATATGGTTCCAGTCGTCTTCCTTTTCCTTAACTCAAATCACCACTTCGTGAGGGTAAAGGAGAATTTGCGGCGAGAACTGAATACAATTCCGGAAAAAGCGTTTAAAAAATGTTTTAATGATTGTATTATTCGTTGGCAAAAGTGTATCGTTTCTGAAGGAGCAGACTTTGGAGGTGATAAAATAAATTTGGATGAATAACTAACATTTTGTGTATTAATAATCTTTTCCCGGTATTTTTTGACAGAGTAGGTAGTATTAGTGTTAACCATTTTTTCTATTTTAAAATAGAATGCCTGGAAATTGGGTTACACTTCTGAAAAGCATTTCTGTGTTTCCTACAAATTATGTCACTCATTCAAAATGATTAATCTGTTGATTTGATATAATCCTAGGTTGAAATTGTGGAAATGCTAACTGCTTACGGAGCGGGCATAAACCTTTATAACGACAACGGTGATACACCGCTGCTTTTAGCGGCCAGACTAGCGCAGCCTGCGATTGCAAGAATATTGTTGGGTAAAGGTAGGTAATTACAATCCACTGCTGCATTTTCTGCTATCTGATTCAGAAACCATCAACGTAATTTTATTTTTCTTGATCAGAACTCCTCGTAGATGAGGAGTTTTTAAAGGCAGAGATCATTGCAACTCAAGCCTTACGTTTTTAAACTAAAGCGAATGTGATTTCCGTTGAATCATTGATTTCCAAACTAAATATCTTATATCAAATTTAATTACAGGTGCGAATTCTAATTTGTGCAACAGTATAACAGGTGCTAATGCGTTGCACATCGCCGTTGAAAGTGTAGCAGCCCAGGAAGATTTTGAGGAATTGTTAAAATGTTTAATAGACTATAAGATTGAATTGAACGCCACAGCTCTGACGGGCGACACTGCTTTGAACAGGGCTCTGTTGTTACACAAGTAAGTTGTTGTTCAACTATTATTGCGCTGTTACAAGACTGATTGGATCGGAGATTGTAATCTTACTACTAAAATAAATAGTAGTATGCTTCGATGTTTGTTACTCAATCACGTCAGAATGGCTGAACGGTTCTGGATGAAATTTGGCGTAATATAGATTATAGTCTAGAAATATGTTCCCTTGGGATCATTCTTGACATTCATGCGGGCGAAGCCGCTGGCAGAAACTAGTGATCTATAATAATCATCATCGATGCTGTTGAAAATCGTTGGCCGGAACCTACTTATAAGCATAATTTGATTTGGTTCTTATATTGTTTTTCTGATATATGACCGTAATAAACACGTTTGTCATGCGGATGGGAAAGAAATGACATCGTATCTATGATGATGATGATAACGCTAGAATTCCTCGTAATAATTTGATTGTTTCAATCCACGATTTTACTTACAGTTGAAGCCTAGAGGTAGTAAATGCACATACAGTATTTACCATTGGATTTTTGAAAAATCAGTATTGTCCTAGTCAGGAATCGCATGGGTGATTTCGTAAAACAAAACACCCCCTGTAATATACCATCCAAAAGTGTCGCTTAAAACTGCTTATATGGATAAAGTTCTAGGAATTAACAACTCGTGGCAAACTAATGGAAATCGCTCATTTTTAACTTTTTATTATGATCAGTATGGATGCTTTTCTTTTTACAGAGATCACGCTGCAGTTCTACTTATACGTTATGGCGCGGACGTAAACACTTGCGATTTACACTCGTGTGGTCTCGACAACCTATCCATAGCCAGCAGACGACGATCGTGCAGTTTAGCGTCGATGTTACTGAAGGCAGGTCATTACATCTCGGTTCCTGACCAAGGCACTTCCGTTCCTAAACAAGGGTGCACAGCATATTGGTTACATCATGCTTGCAAACAACCACTTAGTCTCTCTGATCTCTGTAGAATTAAAATTAGAAGCATAGGCGCCAGTACTGGTAAGACACTGTATCGCTTTATATCGTCTCTCCCTCTACCAGCGAGCTTAAAAAGATACCTTATGATGGAAGATGAAGGTCTGTACTAATTCATAATGTGATTCAGTATCCTGTATGTCATGTGATTCAATCAAAACTCTGGGATATCAAGAAACAATAATAAATATCTATATGCATTTTTATTTAGTAAAGTTACACAGTAGTACAAAGGTGTACTTAGGGTAAAATATAAAATATTTGTTGATTAGAATATCTATACTTATGTGACACAATATGTTTGTCCATAAAAATCTTCAAAATGAGTTGAATTGTTTAAAACACCCAACAGTAAAGAATAATCCTCATTATGTAATTACAATATCAGCTTTTAATGGAGAATGAGCGAGTACTTTAATATATATGCAGTATGTTAACTAACAGAGGGCGTTCCCGTTAACCCGCAATAGTATAGCATCCATATATGATAAAAAAATTATTACCATTCAAAAACAAAATGTTTTTAATTTTTATATTATAATATTTATAGATATGTTAAAGAAACACTCTGTACACGCGTACTTGCCGGTTTGGGCATTGCTACTACGAGTAGGTAATATTCCGCGCTACTATTTTGATTTTAAACAGGACTTTTCGAATTTATTGACATTTTTTTTTAATTCGGATTATTTTATGCTTATTTTTCTATTCTGATATTTTTATTTTAATCTATTTATGATATAGATTAACGAATTTAAGGGAACACCCTCTGTTATTTAACATACTGTATATATACTTTGGGAGCTAAATAGATCTGATCTTGTTTTGTATCATGTTGAAAAAGGAAGGGTACAAGTTATTTATTTTTAATTCTAGACAGTTGAATGTTGATTATTTGTATGTATTTGTTATGAATTGTATGTTATAAGGTGGTTTAATTAATTAACTAAATAGAGCCACTCATTCTCCTTATATTATGCAAACAATGTCCAAGTAATGTGAATTGGTTGAAATAAGAATCTAGTCTTAAACTATATTTAATACATATATTATTAATACAATTAGAATTAAAGTTAAATGATATGAATTCAGATATAATAATACATAGAATAAAGCAACATCAAGTTGCTTTTAAGCCTACTTACACAGGGTGAGTAAATTATAGTACCTACCTATTCTGTTGAAAATACACTGTACCTATATATGAAAATAAATAATAATAGTTTTAATCATATACCCCACACTCATTAAAATTCTGATTTGCTATTTTAATGAAACTTCCCTTTGTTTAAAAGATAAGGAGTTAGTGTAGTAGTTAATGTAATTATGAAGAACAAAGCCATTTGGCCATAAGCAGTGTTTAATCATTAAAAACAAGTAGGTAGATGCACCATCATCATCTGCTTAGCCTTTTCCCAACTATATTGGGGTTGGCTCCTAGTCAAACCGGATTCAGCTCAATACCAGTATTTTACGGGGAGCAGTTGCCTTAGGTAGATGCACCAATCCTGCCCTAATAGTATTAAATGAAAACTTGTATTTTTAAAAATCTGTTCATATGGCATTAACGTATATACCTACTACAATAATAACATTGGCCATACAATACCAACACTTCAAATTCCATAGATTTTTATATCTAACACATAATTTTATATGAGACGGAAAATTGCGATTAGTGACTAAATAATAATTACAGAACATTCAAGTGTTAAACATACATAAATTTTTTTCTTAGTGATCACCCCTAATGGCAAATAACATACCTATATAAATCACACAAACAACCTCTGACTTAATTTGACAAAATAGAAGCAAATATAAAATGGGAATGTTAACATAAAATAAATATCTCTATGAATAATAATAACAGCATTAAAAGATATAATAGCACATTAACAAACCAATATACATAAGATTACACCAATTTGCAAATTGGATCATGCAGATAAACACAGCATCAATAAATACTTAATACTTACAATAGCAAGGAAAACTAAATGCAAAATAAAGCCCAACTATAAATATCATAAGCTAGCATGAAGGTGCATAGTAACTTGTCAATAAACTCGAAAATCGATGAGTATCATCCAACTAACTACCACTTTTAGGGTTCCATAGTCAACAAAGAACCATAATAGTTTCACCATGTCTATCTATCAATGGTTTAGATCAGAGACGCTTAGCACTAGATAGTTGGAACTTGGTATAGGTATACATTTTAATCATGCATACTGTGGTAAAATAAAATCTTGATTTAAAAGCTGGACTTGAATCAGTCATTTGGGCTTGAAATGTTATCAGAAGGGCAATGACCTCTTATGTCCTTCAGGGTGTTCAGTTTAGGGTATGTCTCCATCAAGAAATGAACTAGATCAAAGTGTTTGTTTTCAACAGCTTTATGCAGAGCAGTTTGCCCATCAGCATCTTGTGCTTCAACACAAGCTCCGGAGTTAATAAGTAATTTTATTGTTTCAATTTTACCTAAAACATTGAAGGATAAGTGGCACCTCTAAGATAGTCCATACAATTTAAAGACATGAAACCATTATTCACTCCTTTCTTATCTCAAAATGTGATTGTGAATTTACTAGCAGTAAGAGTGAGATGAATCAATAAGCAATAAAAAAGTAGTTTTATTAGTATTGAGCTTAAATTGCCTTATTTGCTTTAGATGAGATATGGTAATACATTGAACATTTTTGTGATCTTTATATAGTTTTAACTTGATGAAGGTGATTACCTGCCACAGCAGCTTTGAGTAATGGTGTAGCTTGTCCACTATTGGTCTTTGCATCAATCAATGCCCCACTTTGTAATAATATCTTACAAATATCCACATATCCTTTACGTGCAGCATAGTGTAATGGAGTGTATCCAGAATTATCTGGTGTGTTCACAGTTTCTTTTGCATTTCCTGCCTTGTTAATCAAATATCTTACTCTTTCTTCATCACCGTAGAAGGCTGTAATAATTAAAATATTTTTGAAACCAGTGTACACTGTTTGCATGCTTAATTTTATCTGGCACACCTATGCAGAAGAGTTGTTATATTATCAGGTTGCACTTCAAAATGGTTGCATATATGTACACCTGACATAAAAATAAATTTAAATGTAACTAATTACCTGCATACCACAAGCCCCTCTCCCAATCCATTTCAGACAATGTTTGGCTAACAGATGCATTAGCATGAGTGCATTTTGTGTGGTCACACTTCTTTCCATGGTCCATATTTGTTATAATAATAGAATATTACAATGAACTGTAGAATGATTAGGTTTGTGCTGTTTTAAATAATGCGCTGAAGAGTCCAGGTAATCTCTGCCTCACCAGTGCTTGAAACTATCTTGTAACCAAGCTGGCTCAATGAATTAAGAGTCTCAAGAACATTTGATTTGATTGAAATCCCATTCACAACTTCTCCTGATCCTGGAAACTTTTTAGATAGAGCTCTTATCTCCTCGTCTCCAAGCCCAAATACAGAACAATCATGTGCATGCAAGGACCCTTTGACAGCAATATAAACAACACAGTCTTCTTCAGTTAAAGGTACTGATGCCAAGTTGCATGGAGACAGGTTCTGGCTGCCCTTTGTGTCCATAGTATAAAATAAATTTAACTGATTGAGATATATTTTCAATAAACTACACTACTACTGATGGCTTACACTTCGTCGTCTTTTGTCTGGTGTTGGTAGTTGCCCAAGTGCATAGCCTCTTTGCTAAAATTGTTGATGTTATCTTGCTCCACAATTATTGAGGGTTCTGGTTCTGAAAACTCCTTTCTCATCGTCCACATATACTCATTATAATCTTGTTTGACAGCTGTAGAGCTAGATGCAACAACCTTGTAACCCAACACCTGTAATGTTATTGATCAATTAGTACTGTGACAATATGACTCATAACTAATAAGCTGCAATGATTCAATTAGCTGTTATGCAATAACAAAGGAAATGTTTGAAGTCACATACCTCGAGTGCGCTAAGAATAACACAAGGATGTTGTAAATAAACAATAGTGGAGTCGTCGCAGTAGCCGCCACATGCGAACCTCTTGAGTTGTTCTATGTCGCCAGCTAAATACAAACAAAATCAGGCATTCAGTTTAATGACTTAACCGGACCCATGAAAAAGTAAATAAAATGAGAAGAGGACTGCGCTTAAATCTAGCTGTTAATTCTTTATTTCTCTCCTGTTTCTCATTTTACTTTCGTAATTTGACAACATCTACCTTTCAAGCCGGATACCAAAACACGCCAAGGGTTTTTATGTCCATAAGATGCTAGATTACCTCTAATCAGAATGTAGGGCATTGATAACGGATAATATTTCACTTATATCGTATACTGTTACAGTACAAAATTAATAAAATTATTTGATTACTTACGGCTGAACTCAAACACAAATTGCGTTGTAGTGCGGTGCAATTGCTAGTAACAACACTGTGCAAACAAAACTCAAAAACAGATATGTATCATAAATGCAGGACAGCAATATGTATTTCTATCAAGAGTAAAAAGGAGCGACCAGGTAATAATGTTGAAGCTATTTCTCTGAAAAGCGTAATGACGTGTATTTGATGATAGAGTGGCCAACGATCAAAAATAATTGTAATATTTTCTACTAAATTATTCGAAACTGGTTTACGAGGATATTTTGCATACTATTTTATTGGATAAGGTACTTGCTTTTGCTTGTTGTAAACACTTGCTGCAAAATCATCTAGAACCGGAAGTGTTAAGTTATTTCAAGTACAAAATCGAATCACACCGTAAGGACTTGCGATGATGAAATTGTCTAAGTAGTACTAGTAGAAAGTTCCAAGCTTGTGGAGTGATCATTATTAATTAAAAGCTAGTTTTATGAAAGAAATTAAAGTTTTACAACTTTAATTTCTTTCATAAAACTAGCTTCTCGTCAGTTGGTTCTCAGTTTTTCTTTTCTGGCAACATCCTTTTGCTGTCAAGAGTGTCAGCAGTCAGTGTTGTCAAGGTTTTTCCGCGGCATTTTTTAGGAGATTTCATCCATATAATTGACCCTAACGATCGATGCAATAAAAGTACAGGGTATAATTTTTTCAGATTTTAGCCGGTTCGATTCCCGGGTGTGGGAGAAGAGAATTTTCAAAAATCTTTGAATGCAGTTTGCTTTCTATTCAAAAATAAAGGAATGTTTCCTTTGAGTAAATTTTTTTATCTGCAGTACTTTCCCTCCAGGTGGCATTACAAAATTCCACCCTGTATATGTAGGTATGAACATGAATATTACCTACATAAATAGCTACATAATTGTGTTTTACGAAAGCAGGCCTTATTTCTTCTTTTAGATATGAAATCAAAGATTTGACTAGTCGGTAGTGCTATTGAACTGAAGTAAAAGTGACGTGAACTGTCTAACCGTCAAGTCAACGTGTGGTGGAGTGACAGTTAACTTCGAGCTTAGGTACTCCACCTCAATTTTACCCGGAGACAGACGGGTCGAGACGGGACGGGACGGGACGGGATGGGAGTACATATTCTGTACTCCCGTAAGACATATATGCTGAACTCAAAGACTACAATTGCTGAACTGGACCTATTTGGCGCAGCCGTGGGGCACGCACCTCTTTTTTACTTTTCTTGTTTATTGTTGTTTGTTTTTTTATCGTTTTTGCTGTGTGCCCCAACTGTGGCAAATAAATGAATTTTCTTTCTTTCTTTCTTTCTTCTTTACTCCCATCTCGTCCCGTCCCGTCCGACAGGACATAGGAGGCAGTATTTACATGCTCAAAATGGCTAAAAGCAGAGTTGTGAAATACATAAATGTTAGTTGGTTCCCTGCATACCTAAGGTTCCATACCAAAGTGGTAAATATTGGCTCTTATGGTTCGACTTGGACCATTGGATCGGTCTGTCTGTCCCAGGTGCTTTTATTTTTGGTAGCTGTTCATAGGTCCGTACCTATGTACAAATGCGTTACTGTTATGTTTTGCGGTAAATTTTCTACTTCATGAACGCTTTAGAGACAGACACGGGTCAAACTACATAATGTTAGGTATCAGTTTCTTAGTAGTTTGGCGTACCTATCCCACGCGCTTCGTGGAGTCCTGCCGAGTGGAGTGTAGATATTTATGGGGAGTAAGGATTTGGAGGTACTTTGTTAGTGTCCTTCTTTCAAGTTTGTTTTCCTTATTTTTATCTTGCTTTCTATAATAAAAGGGTTTGAATAATTATTATATATATAATTCAATACGTTTGTGTTCTTTCTTTTGGCCGGTTTTTTCCCACGACGGAACGGAGACAGTGTATGCGTTTGGGGTGAGAGGATGTTTGTTTGTTTGCATAGAGAATATTGTCTTTGTTTGTTTGTTTGTTTGTGCAAACCAATGTTCCCATTTATCTCCAGTACTATTAGTCCGATTTTCATGCGGTTTTCAGTGATGGGTTCGGATTTGATTGGTGCATGTTCTTGGATAGGTGTTGCGGTGACAACTCACCAGGGGGCGCTGCAGTAAACATACGTTTATGCAAAAAAACAAAACTTCTCCTATTTTGATGTAGATTTCAGTGATGTGTTCGGGTTTGATTGGTGCATGTTCTTGGATAGGTGTTACGGTGACAACGCACCAGGGGGCGCTGCTGGTTCATAATAAAATTCTCTCTAAAAAGTTTGAAATAAAAGGCAAAATTGAAAATTTTGAAAAAACCCACGACGGTGAAAACATAATTGAAAAAGAATTAAATAATTATTAAAAACCCCCGACTTACAAAATTAATGTAACCTAAGAATATCCGACGGGGGCTGTCATCACTATCTGCGAACTAGCTCATTGAACGGCAGCCCTGACGGATATTCTTAGGTTGACTGTTGTTGACTGTCCCGCATCGGCGTTATCTTTATGTCGATCGTAGTTACATCTAAACTTTATTGGTTCAATACAAAAATGAAAGTTCGGGTTATGAATCCAAGTATCTGATACCTAATGCGTGCCATGCCATATCTCTTACCTACATGAAATCCGTTTAGAGGCTCTGACTCACTGATCGTTTGGATGGAATAATGTGCCATGCCTATCTGTACCTCTACCTCTGATATTATTTCCCAGGGGCAGGAATAGTGACGGGAAATGGATAATGTGTCGATGCTACTCATGTAACGATATTTTTCCGACAGTGCCCTTTTCAATAATAAGTCATGATCAGATAATTAATTGATCCCTGTAAATAAATGGGCCCCAACTTTCTGCAGGTAGTGCCGTATTGATCAAAACGGGTCCAAAACTTTGATATATTATACAACCGGTCTAAACAGTGGCTTAGCTTGCCTTAGACGGGCCCTGCATCAAAATTTGTAGGGAGGCCAAAGGAAGGGTACCTACAGTTTTTTATAAAACAAACTTTTCAATAAAGAAAAAAGCTTTTTTTTGTTTAGAAGTCGATTGTATTTTTTTGAAATAAGTTTTTATTTTTCACTTTTTAGTGGTACACTCCGAATTGGTGTAAACAATAGTAAAACGTGTAAAGTAAGCCAAACAATAGGGAACTGCTGTAAATCGTTGAGGAATTCCCTCAACTGTCTATGGTCTCCATCATCAGACCTGTAATGGCACTTATCTATCTATACTTATAATAAATCTGTAGAGAGGTCAATTCTGTACAGGGAATATATTTTCAAAATAACTATCAGGGGGTGATTAGTGATCGATACTATGGTGCCAAAAATGCAATCAGTAAAATTTTTGTCTGTCTGTCTGTCTGTCTGTATGTTCTTTATAGAAACAAAAACTACTCGACCGATTTTAACGAAACTTGGTGCAATTATTCTTCATACTCCTGGGCAGGTTATAGTATACTTTTCATCACGCTACAATCAATAGGAACAGAGCAGTGAAGTAACTATTCCACGCGGACGAAGTCGCTGGCAGAAGCTAGTAACCAATACAGGTGCAAAGTTCTCATCAATAGAAATGAATTAAGTCCAAACACCACCAACGGGTGGTGTTTGGATCTAAAAATGATTAAAAATTAAAGAGTAACTTTCGTTTTATATTATAACGAATCTGAATTATATGTTAATTCGATGCATTGTGATTTTTAAATAAAATGGTAGGCACAGCAGTTATTCTCAAAAAATAATCTATAAAATATTGTGGATAATATTTAAGAATTTTTTGCACGGGGCCCCCGGCTACACGGGCCCCGAAAGTGTGTTTCGGGGCTCGTGTAGCCGGGGGCCCCGTATCATTGATACGGTGGATACAGCGGCAGCTACGCCCCTGCGTCTAAATCACTGTCTATTATTATTTATTACCATATTAGGTAGGTAACCTTGCGTACTTTACGTGTATATTTTCACAATGATTTATTTATCATATTACCTGCGAATGTAGCACGTCACCTTCATAAGGTGTCTGTAGGTACAAAGAGAAAGTGTATCCTTTTATTGCTTTCTGTATTTACAAACTGGATATCATCAGATATCTAGGTTAGGTTGAAGTTTGTGTAGAACGGTAGGCTAGGTTATGGTAGGTACCTACCATAACCTATTATTATATACCTATAGTTTTGGTTTTTGTATCTATATCTACTTCAGAATCATGATTAAGCCTAAGACAATAATTATAATAAAAAATAAAAAATATTTTGCTAAATCAGACTTCATCAACCAAGACTAAGTAATACATATTATGTTATTTAAATACTCTATAAGTACTTTATTGCATTCCATATGTATGTGCCAAATGTGTGTGTATGTGTTTAAAATCTATTGAGCATTTCTAATGCCCAGACTGATCACCTGTCTAGATTTGGCTTTCAGTAATGGTCTTAACTGATATGCTTCGATTACCGACGTAAAATATTGCACGTTGATTGCCTTGCACTTTTACCGTATCCATACCCATATATCAGCTCGAAGTGGAATGTAACAAAGGGGCATTATAGCCGTCTCAGCCCTCAAACAGTTCGTGAGTGCTAAGAGGCAAGAGGCAGGAGGCAGTGAGGCTCGGAGTCGCGTGTGAGCTTTTATTGTAATTGCGTGCTAAAAGTACGTATTTGAGAGCTCAGACAGGACTGAATACATGTGATACGTACGTTTATAAAGAATGGTACAAATTACTTGCCGTTAGAGTCTTGTTTGTGGACGAAGATAGACAAGATGGTAATTCAAAGTCAGTCGTGGTAGTGAACCGCGTAGGTAGTTACTTGAAATTATTCCAAAGTGGACATTTTCCGCAGTTTTGCCCGCGCGCGCGTAGGTTTCGGCGATTAGGAATCTCTCCGTGATTAAAAGTAGATATCGGGATTTGGTAGTAGATAAACCGACTGAGTTATTTTTTAATATCACGACTGACCGTCCTACCTACTCACACCTGAAAAAATAAAGACGGTTTGGCTCACGTACCTATGTATATTATGAAGCAATGTGTTTGTTTGTAAATGGAATGTGTTTGTTTGTAATGGTACTCTATTATACTTTTATAATCCAATAAAGGTGTTTTAATGCTCACTACCTCTTGCTATTAGTATTCCCAGAACAGGATACCAGGATAACAAGTAGAGAACTAACGTCGAGAACTGTGTCTCGTCTCGCAAAATTGTTAAACGTATCTAGGTAAGTGTTTTGTTAAGTTTAGCAAAGCTGGTTAATCAAGAATTAAAGGTATTAAGGTAAATATTGTCTAACCATCTTTAACACATTTTCAAGATGAGTATAGGATTTTTTTTGTCTCTAAAATATTAAGGGTTAATTCAACCACGTAAACTTAGGGAATCCTACTATGATAGATATGTAGGTACTAATCAGTACGTTCGACCGTTCGTACGAACAAAAACGAATAATCACGAACAAAAAGTAATAAAAAAAAAATAATAATCTTAATAATTATGAGCTTTATTTGACCTTATTTGTCCAACAATATAAAATTTTACGACGGGCAACTCTCTAGCAATTAAGACATACCTAATAGCTCTCAGATATTGCCTATTGTCGTCTTAATGAAATATAAAATTCTTAAGCAGTTTTCCTAACAATTTACACGTACCTATAGGTACGTGTAAATTGGTACCTTCTATGATCATTGATTCATACAATTGCTTTATTAGATCCCACATTATTAAGGAGTCGGATTAATACGATAAACCTATAATACCTACGAGTACTATGCACATACCCGGTTTACGCGTAAATCCCTGTAGACAGTTGTCAAACGAAATAATACTAATTTCAGGGTTAATTACCGATATGAATGTCATTATGGTTCCATAGTATGCTTGTTACTCGATAATGAGATATTTTGTGTGGATATTCGCTTTTGCTTCGTTCGGCTTATTCCCTACATTTATGTTTAGGTCCTTACATATGAAATTGGCGTTTTGTATGCGAGGAACATAAAGTCGTTTTTTTTTAAGTATGATAAATTTAATTAATCACAGAATGTACCTTTGCTATCTATGCACTTTTGCCATCTCATAGAGACCTAGTTCATCGATCCCTTTACTAAAAAAAACCATTCAGACGGGAATCAATAAAAAAATTCAAGGTGGTTTGGACTGCTCCATTGGAGTTGAATTTTTTCCCTTGCAGGAAGTTGTCCAAATTTCGAACAATATGGTAATCTGTTGGAGCAAGGTCCGGAGACTACGGTGGATGTCTAAGCCATTCCAATTGAAGCTCCTCTAATTTGGTAGCCGTCTGTTGTGCAGTGTGTGATCTAGCGTTGTCCTGAAGCAGCAGTGGACTAGAGCGATTGACCAGCCTCGGTTGTTTAGCAGCTAGCTTTTCCATCATGTTTTGCAGTTGCTGATAATAGACGTCTGCCGTAATCGTCAGACCAGATTTAAGAAAGCTGTAGTGAACGACACCGGCACTGGCCCACCAAACGCTCTCAAGTAACTTTTTTGAGTCAATTTTCGCTTGGGGCATAATTTGGGTGGTTCTCCAGGGTTTAGCCATTGCGATGAGTGCTTCCGATTATTGTACAGGATCCAGTTATCATTACAGGTAATGATTCGATTTAAAATCCCTTTATTATTGTGCCGGTTAAGTAATGTTCCTTCTCCTCCTCCTTCACACGCTTTAACACATTACTCACCGAGAGGTTAACACTCCACACATCGTTTTGTTTATTTAGATTTGTGCTTTTTTTTTCCTTTTTAATAATAATAATAATAATAATTTATTTCAAATAAACAGATTGTAGATTCACAACTTTTACTTAAATAATATCAGGTAACACAGAATTGTAGTCTACAATACGATGGGTGAAGCTCTGTCCTCCTAGCTAGGCTACAAAATAGCCTGTGTTTAGGAGACACAGTTTCGATCCCCAAATACTAGTTGGCTCTGGTACGTGTTACATGTGCAGATTGGCAAGATTGATAATAATTAACAAATGGCTATACAAGGAAAATCTACAATGAGTAACTAATAAAATTTGTGTGTGTTTCGCGTCTGTGTGTGTGTGTGGGTGTGTTTCGTGTCTGTGTGTGTGTGTTTCTTGCGCGTGTGTGTGCGTATCAGTGGTAGTATTTAGTGAATGTTGTCATTCGTTAGATAATTTTCGGTTTCGTCATAGTTTAGGTTTGATATGAATGAACGGACAGACTTTTTACATTTGAAAAGAGACAAAGCCGTGGACTGGTAAATGTGAGTTGATTTTGTTATACAAAGATGGACCAAGGTAGTAGTTGAATTTTTTTATATAAGCAGTGTGTGCAGGTGGAATAGTACAGATTAGGTCTTTGCGACGTTTAGTTATTTCTACATATGGAGTTGTAAGATGTTGAAGTAAGACAGTGTGAAGAATAAATTGTTGCCGTACATTAAGTACATTGCACGCTTTGTATAACTCATAGGTTGGAAAAAGAATCGGCCGAAAGGTAGAAACCTTCAATATAGCTCTGTGAGCAGTCTCAGGGGCTTTAAAATAGTTTTAGCAGCGCCTCCCCAGCAGGTGATACAATAAGTGAGGATTGACTGGCATAGTGCAAAATATACATTACGGATGATTGAAGGGTTAGCTATATGTCGTATGTTTTTAAAAATATAAATCAGTTTCCGGACACGTCCTGAAAGAGCGCTAATGTGTGATTTGAAGTTGAGATTTTTATCTAAAACAATTCCAAGAAAGAAATATCTTGGGGTCTGATCAACTGGTGTGAGAGTGGGACATGGACAGTTTATATGGTCTTGCGAAGCACAAGTGTGAGCTTTTATGGAGAAGTCACTTTTCGGTTGCGAAGCAGTGCTCACAGAAAAGTGGATGTAACATGTTTTTGCTGTATTGAGAGTTAAAGAGTATGAATTGAGCCAGTTCAGGACTCAATTAAGACCATGTTGTGTCATTGTTTGTAGATCTAACCACGAGGCCACAGTGAATGTTATTGCAGTGTCAACTGCAAAACATACGATTTTTGAATTTGGAATATCGAGATTACAGAGATCGTTAATAAGTACCAAGAAAAGTGAGGGGCCTAAGACGATGCCCTGTGGAACGCCATATTCTATAGGAAGTTCCTCGCTCCTGTGGTTACCTATAACAACGAATTGTTTACGATCAGTGAGATAACTTTTGAAAAGTTCAAGTGGAAGCCCTCTGACACCAAGACCTTCCAATTTATTTAGTAGGGTAGGGATGGGAACCGTATCAATGGCTTTCTTAAGGTCGAGGAAAATTGTTAGCACCTTTTTTTCTGTTATTTAAATTACCAACAACGTGATTGACTAAGTCATTAACTGCGTCACAAGTAGATGTATTTGAACGAAAGCCGAACTGCTGTGGTGATAATAATTTAAAATGCTCAAGATAGCGCATGAGTCTCTTATTCAGTAAACGTTGAAGTACTTTGGATAGTGCACTTAAGACAGCTATAGGTCGGTAGTTACTAAGTACGGCCCCATCCCCACCCTTAAAGATAGGGTGAATAATTGCAGTTTTAAAAGAATTACGGAAGGTAGCTGACTGAAAGCAAAGGTTAAACAAATAACATAGAACAGGGGCAAGAATCCACGCATATCTTCTCAAAAAAGAAGAAGATATTCCGTCCCTTCCGGTAGCAGCAGTGACTCTCAGTGAGTTTATGGTAGATACAACTTCTTCCGGGTCTGTTTGTTCAAGCACAAATGACTTGTCACAGGAAATTTTCTGTGTAATGAACTCCTCGTATAATTATTATGTCTATAATGTAATGGTCATCATAAGGAAGAGCGCTGATGTCTGAGATACAGATATTCTATATCTAGTTCAGACACAGATGCCTTCAATATAAAATTAAGAAAATTTGAATGTATCCTTCATATCTGTTAAATGTAACATATGTGTTGAGTGAAATAAATTATTGTTATTATTAATGTAACGCAGCAGTCGACGCGCGTTTGTCGATTTGCTTCACTCAATTCGTGAGGTACCCACTTTTCAAGCTTTTTCGCCTTCCCAATTTGCTTTAAGTGGATTAAACAGTTTTATCACTAACACTTCAGCCTGCAGCTAACTCGGACGTGGTTTGCGGTGGATCCGCTTCTACACTAGCCTTCAATTCTTCATTATCAACTTTGATCTCCAGCCATCCGAGGAGCTAGTTCTGCAGGTCGAAATTTCCAAAACGAAAACGTTGGAACCAAAAACGCACTGTATTTTCGTGTGCGACACCGCCGCCATACACACCATTAATCGTTCGAGCTGTTTCTGCAGCACTGGTGCCACGGTGGAACTCGTACTCATAAATAACGCGATATTTCAAGTCTTCCATTTTTAAATTATGGTTTTCGAATAAAAAATGCATGTCCTAACCAAAGAGGAGTTATTTGAGATCAAAGCGACAAAACGCCAATTTCATATGTAAGGACCTAATACACTTCAAGCTTAGTTTTGTAAATATTTTATTCACTTCTTTTGGAAATATAAAATATTATATAAAAGTCTACGACCATGTACAACATGGACGTAGACTTTTGAAAATATAAACACATCAAAAGTATCTAGGGATCAACATATATTTTTGCAATAACTTTCCTCCTGATTGATATTAATTAAAATTTTCTTTAAGGATTCATCAAATAAAGTGTTTTCGTTTGTCACAGTAACGATAAACCAAGTCACCTTTGCATTAATAAAGAAATTTGCCATTTTCCTAATAAAGGGATTTTTGACATTTGAACCACTAACATTAAAGTTCGAAAAAAAGACTGAAATAACAGTTTTCTTTAAAATTTTATTGGGTAACTTAAACAATTAATAATCCGTGTTTCTACCGCGAACACTAACAACACAAGAACATCGGTTTGGCATACTCAAAATGAGTTCATCCAAATCACGCTGTGGAATGGCCGCCCATGTTCGTTGCAACAACAAAAAAAGGTCTTCTTGCGACTGGATACCCTCCATATTCGGCAGAGCTCTTCTCTGTAGCATATCCCATGCATGCTCAATCGGGTTCAAGTCTGGCGACTGAGCAGGCCAGGGCAGGACATTGATGTTAGCTGCGGCGAGAGTCTGTCTTACAACTCTTGCGGTGTGCGGTCGTGCATTATCATGCATTAACTGAAATAAGGGACCTATTTGCACTTGTAGAGGAACGATGACGTCTGATACAATCGTCTCAGCATAAATTTGAGCGTTGAGGTTGCCTCTGATCCAAATCAACTCAGTTCTTCCGCCGATCCAAATACCCGCCCATACTATGATGGTTCCACCACTATAAGGATGGACTTCCTGGCAGGATTTTAATCGCTGTTGGCGTCCAGGGGTTCTCCAGTGTCGTATACGTCTTGTATCCGGTCTCATACCAAAACGAGACTCATCAGAAAAGCACACGAAACGCCATTGTTCTTCTGCCCAATTTCTGTGTTCAAGAGCCCATTGATATCGAATCCTACGATTGTGCATTGCTATAGGTGGTACCCGTAGCGGTCTTCGGGAATGAAGGTTCACTTCATGCAAGCGGTTTCTGACTGTTTGGTCGCTAATTAAGTTCCCTGAAGAGTGATGAAGCCTCACGGCTAACATCATGGCGGTTATTGTTGGAGCTCTTCGAGTTAAGATTTGAATGTATCGGTCTTGTCTCCGTGTGGTGCAGCGATACCGTCCTCCATGGCGCTCAGCCAAGGTAAGCGAAGAGCTCTGCCGAATATGGAGGGTATCCAGTCGCAAGAAGACCTTTTTTTGTTGTTGCAACGAACATGGGCGGCCATTCCACAGCGTGATTTGGATGAACTCATTTTGAGTATGCCAAACCGATGTTCTTGTGTTGTTAGTGTTCGCGGTAGAAACACGGATTATTAATTGTTTAAGTTACCCAATAAAATTTTAAAGAAAACTGTTATTTCAGTCTTTTTTTCGAACTTTAATGTTAGTGGTTCAAATGTCAAAAATCCCTTTATTAGGAAAATGGCAAATTTCTTTATTAATGCAAAGGTGACTTGGTTTATCGTTACTGTGACAAACGAAAACACTTTATTTGATGAATCCTTAAAGAAAATTTTAATTAATATCAATCAGGAGGAAAGTTATTGCAAAAATATATGTTGATCCCTAGATACTTTTGATGTGTTTATATTTTCAAAAGTCTACGTCCATGTTGTACATGGTCGTCGGCTTGACCTTAGATGTTTAGATTCTATGCAACCTAGATACTGAAAACTTTTAAAAATATACCTCTTTATCATAACCGCGACCAGACCGGGAGTCTTTGTGTTTAGATTATAATCAATAACCACAGAATACTTTTATATTCTCGCACGAAGAAATAAACTCAATTCGCTAAGGTTTTCTGTTTTTTAAAATATTGAAACAATTGTTCTAAGGTTGTTACCAAATCTTTTGTTGAACAAGCTTTAGATTGGCTACGGAGAGTTCCTGTGCCAAAATGAGCTTTATTTATATTGCTGTGCTTGACATCTGTTACAATAAGTAGATACCTAGATAGTAGTAAATACGTAAACTTCAAAGCCCTACTTTAAAACATTATTTTATAATCAATACAAAGTTTTATAGAATATGATTTAAATTGGAAGTCTTGTAATGCAGCGCTGTGATAGCAACTTGTCTCTAGATTTAAATCAAAGGATTGCTGAAAAGTTTTCCCAAAGTTTAATTCTGAGTACAACGTTTAAATTCCACAAAATGTCTGTTGTGCTTCGCGAAAATGTGACTTAGGATTTTTGGATTAACAAAATCTACTGGAAAACCCACAAATATAATTAAGTTTGAATTTACTATTTAATTTACAGCTGAAGTTAGAATCTAAGCTTTATAATATTCACAAGCTTTTATATGGCCCAGTTACTGTTTTGAGGTCAAAATAAAAGCATTCTATTTCCCTTTTCAGGGCTAACCAGAATTTTGTAAAGTTTGAACTTTTTTCAAATATGCTGGACACGAGGTAGGTTACTGCCACCGTTGCTTTGTGGTTAGCGGTTAAAAAAATTCCTCTACCGAGTCGGACCAACGGCCGCCGTATATCTCTCGATTCCTTAGTGATAAAATTAGGACTGCCAAAATATTTTCCAGTAGATTTGAAGAGAAAAGCACGAAGGTGAAGCTTTATACGACTACAAAAGCTTTATCAATAACTTTTATAATGGGTCGTTCGTAGTTCATTGTTTGCGTATTTAGTGTACCAAAATCGTTAATTCCACCAGAGAAGATGCACAAATTAACTTTTAAAAACGTACCCCTACGTCACCCACAAGTCACGAGAACTATCAGTTGGAGTGGACGATATTACCTGCGTCCGTGTGTTGCTAAGCGGTTCTTGCACGAGCTATTGAACAAAAACATGTAAGTTACTGGATATAGGTTCAGTGGCGGTGGTTTCAGTTTCAGTATGCTAAATGAGACCTGTGAAAATCGTAGCTTTCACATTTTCTACTATATATATATATACAACTAAGAATCTACTCTTCTTGGTACAACGCGTAATGAAGATATGATGTGATGAAATGAACATTATGATGCGATGAAGATTCCAATTATTGCTCGCGAGTGTAGTTAAATATCACTTAATTTACATAAATGTACCTTTTTCTTGGATATGAATTCATCAAACGACTTCTTCCGCTCTGGATGGATCGGAAGCGAGTGTCGGAATATTACTGACTAAAACCCAACCGTGTTGTTCCTAATGCCCTTGGTGTTCAAGAGCCGCGGTGGCTCTTTCAAACAAATTCCGCAACCCTAACAGGCACTGACCCTATGGGCCCCATCTTTGCTGAAATGCTGACATATCTTTGAGGCGAGCCTGGAACACGACGCGCCGTCGACCCGGGCCTGGTTGTTATCGGACGGGGTGCCTCCAATCGCTGGCCGTCCGCAGGCCCGCGCCTTCGGTGGCTAGGAATCGCCCTACGACTCCCGACGTCTGACGCGTCTTCTTCTGTTGCAGGGTCTGGAGCGTGAGATTTCCATCTCCGTCACGCGGTCAAGCTCTGCATTCACTAGCATTACTGCTTCGCAGAAGGAGATGACCGCTTCCCATGCCTCCTCACTCTTCATGGATTGAACTAGGGCTGGATGCAGGTGGAGGTCGTCGCCGTCGATCGCCTCGACGAAGACACGGCGAAGCTCCGCCAAAGCACGGCAGATCTCCACCGTATGTATTGTGTCCTCCGGGCGAAATACCTCCCCGTAATATTCGTGTCCGGTGAGTACCTGCGTCAGGCAGAACGTGAGGACGCCGTGGCGCCTTTCCAACCACTTCTCAAAGAAGGGGTTTATTGCCACAATGGTGGCGAGTCCAACATAAATATACCTAAGGTTCATTCTTGAAAATTATGGTAAATGTAAAACCCGTGACTTATATATAACTGCCTAGATATCAATATTCAACTTGTATAATATTGCAATACTTATTTATTGCTGACCTCATCATGAAAGCGAAGTCGTGAGCGACGGATGGTAGACTATTTACATTTGTAAGAGCTGGACAACAGTGTCTTTGTTGGGCCATTGTGTGGTGATAAATATTCAACCACTACGTGTCGTTACAATTTCTTGGCAGTTAGTACTACACGCGGTTTCTAGCTATACTAACGTAGACTGTGTTTAAAAAAAAAGCAGACCTTTGTCTGGACACCGACGCAGTCAAGTATTAAATTATTCATATCGATCCCCGTCAAAGTGACAAAAAAATTAAACTCATGAAAAACTTGTGTTATGGAGGTGTAAAGACGCATTAGAAAAATACCCGTGACGTTGTAAACGTGTACTTACATGAAAAATGTTATATTAAAACGAGAAATTTAACTACTGACTGTTTCCGCGGCTGAATAACGGGAACAAAGGTTAAAATCAAAGAAGTAAGTCCTTCATCAATTACACTTTAAGATAAGGAAAGTGGAGAGGTACTGGTAAAGTGATGGCAATGATTTCGCCGCTCTAATTATCTTAAGTTCTTTAGCTTATCTGTCAACGTCTGCTGGAGGGATATTAGGTTACCTAATTGGAAATACGCTGACTGCTTAATTTTATCGTTCCGCTTTCGGTTATTTAATCAGAAATTCGTTTACTTTTAAATAGGCATCGAATTTTTGTCACCGTCTAAAAGTTTATTAAACACGATAAATCTAAAGATACTCTGAAAGATAATCTGGAGTAAATATCTTCTACTACAATTTTATTACGGGGAGACAAAATAAACGAAAAGTTGGACACAGGTAGAGACGAAAGGTTGCGGAATTTGTTCGAAAGAGTCACCGCAGCCCTGGAACGCAAAGGGCACAAGAAGGATCACGGGTGGGTTTTAGTCAGTAAGAGTCTGACACTCCCTTCCGCTCCGCCCAGAGCGGGAGAAGTCATTTGATGATTTCCCATCCAGAAAAAAAAAAAAAAGGTAGAGACGAAAGTGGTTAAGGAAAGTGAAATTCTTTGAAACATTTAATGGGGAGAAATATCATCGTTAATTAAGTGCTATTCCTCAAAATTTGTAACAGAAATAATGTCAAGTATGAGAAAACGCTATTGTTCTATGTTCATTGTCGACACTACATTTCAAGGTAGGTACCGCCGGTTTATTCTGTTAAATTGTCATTAATTTTCCAGTTATTCCGGAATTAAGAATTAAGGACCTTTGCAGAAAGATAATCCGAATGAACGGATTACTTATTTTAATAGTAATCTTTACTAATATTATAAAGCTGAAGAGTTTGTTTGTTTGTTTGAACGCGCTAATCTCAGGAACTACTGGTTCGAATTGAAAAATTCTTTTTGGGTTGAATAGACCATTTATCGAGGAAGGCTTTAGGCTATATATCATCACGCTTAAGCCAATAGGAGCGGAGCAGCAGTGTTTTAAAATCGGGGATTCCACGGGGACGAAGTCGCGGGCAGCAGCTAGTTCAATTATAATTTTAGTTCGTACTCACTTGTTTAATAAGTTAATGAGTAGTTGCGAACTGCCTTCCTCCTTTCATCGCGATAAATTGTGATGTCGGGTCGGTTAGGTACTTAATTTTCACACTTGGGAGGCTTTATTTTCTTCCAGTTTTCTAGCTGAAAGCTAAAATAAATCCAAACTTACAAATAAATAGTAATACACTCTTTTTAAATTATTACATTATCATATTGAGTTTACCTTTCTATTATTGAAAATCACGAAAGTCTTATTCTTAAAATAAGTGATCAATATATCATGCTTTGTTCGTTTCCTAAGGTCCACTTCTGTGAGCTGAACACCAGGTCCTAAACCTATTCAAGGAATTCAAAACATGGTGGATAGCTGTACTTTTAGGCAGTCTGAGGTTTTGCGTAGTTTAATTTCGTTAGAGTTATTCGTTGTTGCTGTACTAAAGTGGTTAATATATTATCGATAAATTAGCCTTTATTACCAAATTCCGCTGAAAGGAATTTACATTATTAACGTTGTTCATAAATATTTGCAGGGTACCCACGCCTGTAAGAATTCTAAAAACGTCCTCCATTTCATCCAGCCGAGGGGCAGGGTGGGTACGTATAGTTCCTTCAATTTGCACCAAATTTTAACCACATGTTAATTTCATAGGTGAATGGTTTCATACATAGGTAAATGAAGATATTACAATCACTAGATGTGCAGAAAGAAAATGTTTTCAAAGAATCAGTGTAGGTGAAAATTGGAAAAGTTTATTTTTCAAAAATAAATTTTGTGTCAGCTCTCATCGAAACAAGGGTGAAACAAAGGTCAAAATGACAATAAAAAGTAATTTATTCAAACTAGGCTGGTTTTCAAATGTGCTACACCAGGGTCCTGTTTAATATTGGGCACGCGCATATTATGTTTCACGAGTCTAGGAAGAGAGCGCGAATATAGGAGATTCGATGAGCTGCACTAACACACAACTTATTTACACCGACCGAAGGGTCAGGAAATCCACTGTGATCTCTAATCACTGTGAAATCACCGCTGGTTGTTATTATGTAAGGACATTTACAAAAAAAAAACGAAGTTCTTGTCTTGTCTTGAAAAATCATATTTACGCATCTAAATGATGATTTAAAGTTTTAGGTAATTGATCAGTCTCACTGCATTCATCTGATCTCTCTGCGGTTATGTTTTGTACAATTGTATTTTGTAATTTCTTTCTCTCACGATATTCTCTACATCTTTGTGCATTTGTCTTTTACCTTGATCGTATAGTTTGTACCTAAGTAGTCGATGCTTTAGTAAGAAATAAAAAATTGTACATGTACATACACACACACACACACACATATATATATATCAAACATAACTGCTTAACACACCCATCCAAATCGCGACCTCACTAACAGCTGCTTAACTCCAACCATCCTTTTCGCAACCTTGCCAACAGTTGCTTAACACACCCATCCAAATCGTGACCTCACTAACAGCTGCTTAACTCCACCCATACTTTTCGCAACCTTGCCAACAGTTGTTTAACACACCCATCCAAATCGTGACCTCTCTAACAGCTGCTTAACCCCACCCATCCAAATCGTAACCTCATTCACAGCTGCTCAACCCCTCCGATCCAAATCGCAACCTCAATAACAGCTACTTAACCTCACCCATCCAAATCGCGACATCACCAATAGTTGCTTAACACACCCATCCAAGTCGTAATCTCACTGACAGTTGCTTAACCCCTCCCATCCAAATTGTGACCTCACTAACAGCTGCTTAACCCCACCCAACCAAATCGTGACCGCACTAACAGCTGCTTAACTCCACCCATACTTTTCGCAACCTTGCCAACAGTTGCTTAACACACCCATCCAAATCGTGACCTCACTAACAGCTGCTTAACCCCTTCCATCCAAATCGTGACACAAAAAGTGTCGTTACAACTTCGTTCCAAAAAAAAAACATTCTAAGCTTATATCATCGACTTCTTAGGTACAAACTATAACATCAAGAAAAAAGACAAATGCACAAAGATGTAGAGAATATTGTGAGAGAAAGAAACTACAAAATACAATCGTACAAAACATAACTGCAGAGAGATCAGATGAATGTAGTGAGACTGATCAATTACCTAAAACTTTAAATCATCATTCAGATGCGTAAGAATGATTTTTCAAGACAAGACAAGAAATTCGTTCCGTCCGGGTGTCCCTTTACACCTCTCAAGTTTTTTTTTTGCTTCGGCTTACCTCTCTCAACATATCAATCACCCTTCGCCACTGTGCTACAATGCTGTAATTTGCCATGGTTACAAATATAAATCACGCTGACAATGTTTGAAAATAAAATCTGGATCTGGAGTGGTAGGTAAATATGTCATGGCCGTGTCGTAGAATTAACTCATTTCACGATTTTTCTATATAAATACTAGCTGACCCGGCAAACGTCATTTTGCCACATAAAATTAAAAAAATATAGTTAGGGGAATGAAAAATAGATGTTGTCCCTAGCGGATATGCACGGTAAGATTCACGAAAATCGATTGAGCCATTTCGGAGGAGTTCAATAGCAAAAAAAATATATATATAAGATACAATAAAGAATAAGAATAAAGTTTATTTGTTCATTGTTACATTAATAACCTTACAATTAAATTATCAGTAACTATATATTAGTATCTTGTGGACGTTGTGGATAAATTTTAGGCTATTGGTTCGTATTGTATATTAATTTGAAGTACGAAATTAAGAATCAACTTGATTCATCAGTTTCTCTAATTCGCAGTTCGAAGACTACCACCATTCGTCCGATAGTCTGTTTTCTTGATTTTAATTCGAGGTAGTTATCAAGAGATTTATTTGGTCGGCATTTTAAATGAAAAAAGCAGATAGGTAGAGTCAGAACCCTGCATTATCCTATTAAATTAGGTTCCTTTTTTCTTAATTCTAAGTAAGGTCAGGGTTATGCAAGGTATTCACTGTACATACATAATCAGCTTTTTAATGTTCCCACTGCTGGAACACAAGCCTCCTCTCTAGGAGAGGGAAAGGGTCGTAATGACGCGGGCCTAGTGCGGGTTGGTGAATGTCACATGCCTTCGAAGTTTTGGTTCTAGGACATGCCGGTTTCCTCACGATGTTTTTCTTCACCGTTTTGAGAACAGTGGTGATGAGATTAATTACACAAAGTAATGCGCCTGGCTGGGTTTGAACCCGCGACCTAAAATTCGTAAGTCGGGGCTGTTACCACTCGGTCACCACTGCTCGTACTGTATATACGCTTTATCTATACGCCATTTTTTTCCATACGTACCCATCGTACGGGTACGTATGGAAAAAAATGGCGCACAGCTAGTTAATAATAATATTAAATTGCCACTTAGCCCTCTTCCTCTCTTCTATTTTTTGCTGAGCCCGACAGGATCCACACTAACCTTATAATTTGTTTTTGAATGCAATAGACAAGTTATTAAAAAAAACTATTACCTACTAATTGCACTATACATGTTGAACCGGAGTAAAATAGGGTAGTTGATTTCCAAAAAATATTGGACACGAATTTACGCATATTACCAAAAAACAAAGACGATACAGTACGTTGAAAACTCGTATGACGTCACTACGTGCTACAATTTTTACCTCGGCGTGACGTCACAAGCCCTTTCTTTGATGACTCCTGCGGGCGTACCATGACGTCTTAAAACGTGAGTCTTCCGAGCGAGAAAAAGGGATGGAGCTATATAGGGTGTATAACTCTATCCCTCTTTCTCGCTCGGAAGACTCACGTTTTAACAACTCATGGTACGCCCGCTGATCTTTGATGCTTTGTATCTTCGTCAACTTAATAGATTTGAAAATGCAAAAAATACATGTCCAATAATTTTCGATAGTTTGCATGACGGACTAAATAGAATCATATTTTTTACTCAGGAAACATCCCTATTCCCCCTTTTTACTCCGGGTCTCCATTTATATTTCTATACCATCAGCGCCCCGCGGTTTCACCCGCATAGTTCACGTTCTCGTGGGAATCATCATCTGCCTAGCCTCTTCCCAACTATATTGGGGTCGGTAATATCAAAATCGATAAAACATTCTTGGCCATTAAAAAAAATAGTTAGAAAAACAGTATAATAAATAGAATACATAGAATACTCTTTATTATGTACACCATACAAGTAATATTAAGGGTTTCAGTTATAGCAGCAGTATCACCACAAACTAAGCAAATCCAGCAAACTCGGAACAAATTACAGATATAATTACGGCGTCCAAAGCTGGCTTAGCGACGTTTTAGTTTCGTTTGGTTTCATCGTTCTTTTTTTCAATAGCTTTCATCTCATTCTTCCAAAATTACAAGTTTATTAAATTCGTTGCATACCTTGCTGTTTGGTGAAGTTCTTTGTAGGATTACTCCTGATCGTCACAACTGCAGACGCTTATTCGTTCGGATTTTACTTCAATTAGATCTGTCGGGGAAACTGCAGCCGTGGTGCAGAACCCGGGAATATATTGAAGTTGTTCAAAGCCAAAAGGAACGTAACAGATGTGGATGCCGGCGAAAAAATTATTAATTTGTAAAACTCTAAATATTATCATCCTCAAACTTTTCTTGTCAATCATTCCATGCCAAAAAAAACCATTATTTTTCAAGTCCGAAAAATCTATCCGGCTAGACTGACAACATAAAGTAAAAGGTTAAGACGAAAGTCTTGTAGCAGATGCTGCTACAGTAACAAATGCATAAGACTGGATGCCGGTGAATCTGCGCATTTAACTCTGCGTAATTACATTGTAGCAGGCATTGTTAAAACACCAGTTAACATCTGACCATGAATGAATTTCAGTAATAGAACACTTAAAATTGTTGTAATTCATGTGTTTTCAGCGCATCTGTGGAAGGGCTGCGCTTTGATTCTCGTTTCTCATTCAGTCAGTGTTCGTGTAGCGGGGCCCCGGTTCAGTGCTTTCGAACGACGCCGCGCGCTCCGTCGTATCCACAGGCTTATTCGATAAACTTCCGCAAATATACGCTGCGGTGTTAATAAAAGTTATTATGTGAAAAAAATTGTGGAAAAATTGATTTAGAATCTACTATTTGTTTTGTTCGAAAAAAGTTTATGGAGTTAAGTTTATCAAGCAATATTTAAAACAGTCTACTATTAGTTTTTAAAGGTAAGCTTTTATATAACTTAATTTTTTTTTTTTCGTTTTATAAATATAAATCAAGACGACGTTTATTTTATATTGAAATAATAAGGACGTGTTTAAACGTTACTCAAATATTGGGCACTTTTAAAGGAAAAAGGTTTTTTAAAACTTATACATACCTACCTATTTTCTAACGATTCCTTTCCAAAACAAATAAACGTCTGATATTATTATCCACCTGAATAGTATCATTTCACGTCTGGCTGGTTCTATTCTAAACAGCGCAGAGGTTGCTGAAACTCCGCGGTATCTATTCACGCCTCATTTCAAAGCGCTAAGAAATCTCCGCGAAGCGGTTTATATGTATGTATCAATATTTATACAGCTCAAGGAGCTTACCAGACTTACCTTGATATAACAGTAAAATAAATGTATGGCTGGCCTATTCTAAAATATAAAGATAATTTAGTTATATACTTCATCACGCCTAAAACTGGTTGATTACCTACGTACCTACTGCAAAAATGTCAGTCAGTCATGATCAGAGGGAAATAAAGAACATTTCATTCATTATTTATTTTCTAGTGAATGTACCGATTATGGTCTCGCAATTTTATATATAGACAAAAATAATTCTGACCATAAGTAGGCCAAAATCAGCATTTGTTCAGTTGGAATTTTGCTGAATATACTCGTAGTCCCGAATGTGTAAAATATCCTTTATGTAATTTTGTCATGAATTCCATTACTGGACATAATGCGAGTCTCTCCAAAATGTCACCACACATTTTTCGTGCTGTCGAAAAGATGCAAAGGGCGAAATTTCATTTCATTTATACGAATATTTTCGCGATCGAGTTTTAGACCGCTTGTCTTTATGTAGATCGGTTACCGGTACGAAATTTATGGAAATTGGTTCTAGATACACACTATAGTGGAGTCAGAACAGCAACAATATTTCATAACATAGTATCTCTCGAGTGGCAAGATCCACTGGGAATTAACTTTATATAAGGGTCGACTTTTCAATTGTCAGCGCATTTTGCTGTTAAAACGTCAAACATCTTGTTAAAAAAAAAATTGACAGTTGGAAAGTCCGTAAATATTTTATGTGGCTTATGGCCAACATACCATCCACAGCTAACGTATAGGTATCTATTATTTTAGTAGTATTGTCTAGTTTTAGGAGAATATTGCTTTCTTTGACTTAAACGTTGAATAAGAACAATCGGTAAAAAATGAGGAGTAAAAAATTCTATGCGAAGTTTATAGGATGCATTTTTAAGATGGTGCAGTAAGGGCAGATACCATTTTAAAATCTGTAGATGCAGCAATAATTAGAAAACTTAAGGGCACTCTATAAAGTACGTTTTATTCTACAGCGGTAAGGATCCCAATTACTCCGCCTCAAAAATCCACTCTGTACATCTACTAAGACCTTACATCCTTTTCTACCTGTAAACAGTATTTATATGGGTATTCAAGGTTTGGGTACCGGAAAAATTACCGGTAGATGAAATATTCCAGTGATGTCTCCACATAAGGTTGGCAACGCATTGAAAAACCCTTCGGGGGTTCAGGCATTTTGTCGGTACCACATTACTTAGGATACTGTAAAGGTCTATTTGCAAAGATATACTATAGATAAGTATCATTTTTAAATATAAGGTTTTACGTGTCTAGTAGTAAATTGGCGAGGCCTTTGCGCAGAAATAAGCTAAATAAAAAATCTTTAACATAAAATACTATACAATTAGTACCTCTGTGATATTTTTAAACGAATGACTGCTTGTTTTCTGTCCGAATAAATACTATCCACTACCTTAGGATATAGTTTTCTAACAATTTTTAATTTCACTCCTACAGTCAAAAAACGGCAATAAAAAAACGGCAAAAAAAAACGATGTGATTTTATACTCTTAGCAGAATAAAACAAAAGAGCTAGGCTTAACCATCAAAATTTTTATTTGAGTAGGTAATTCAGGGTAGTTTAAATTGAAAAGTTAAATTGAAACGCTGTTGACTTGTGAGAACAAACTCAAAAGCATGTAGGTGTACTGAATTGAAAAAATATCAAGCCACGTAAACATACTTATTTCACGTGCATCCACATCATATTTTTCCAAGATAATTTAATCATAGTTATCAGAATTTCATGCTAACTTGGTTTTCTTCTTTTATTATTATTACTTTTACGGACTGTTTGAAAGGGTCTCCGAAACTTGGCCATCTATTGGCACAGTACGTATAGATAGATTGATGGATTCGTTATTAGATAGTTGTATTGCCTTTTATTACGTCTTGAATAGTGGAGAGGGCTCGCTGTTTGTGTAGTAACTTTAAGTCTCAATGCTTTCAAGCTTAGTGGACGACGTAGTGCGTTTACCAGTAGGTACGACTACCACCTTTTTAGTTTTCCATACGCAATGGTAGATTCTTATGGAGAAGAACGGCCAAGAAACTTCATTTCAGTTTGATCAATTTAGACTGCCACCTGTCAAAACTATTTTTAGTAGAAATTATCTGCTTACCAACCTTTTGACGTGAAAATCTGAATTCTTTTACCTTGGTATATTGTAGGCTAAATTCTAATGACCATTGTTGAATGATAAAGTTAGCTCATCATCATCATCTTCCTGCCCTTATCCCATGTTACTTGGGGTCGGCACAACATGTTTTTTTCTTCCATTCTGTCCTGTCAGCCGTCACGCTATCACTAACTCATTTTTCTTTCATATCACTCCTCACACAATCCATCCATCGTTTCTTTGGCCTACCTCTCCCTTTCCATCCATCCACATTCATATTCATAACCCTTTTAGTTACATGTGTTTCATCCCTCCTTTTTACATGACCATACCAAGACAAGCGGTTCCCTTTCAACTTTTCCGTCACTGGCGCCACTTTTAAACTGCCTCTAATGTACTCATTTCTCACTTTGTCCATCCTCGTTAATCCACACATCCATCTCAACATGCTCATCTCCGCTACATGTAATCTATTTTCATCAATCTTTTTCACAGCCCAACATTCAGATTCATACAGTAAGTACGACAGGTCTTATCACGGACTTGTAGATTTTTCCCTTTAACTTGAGGGGCATCCGTGGATCGCAAGTTGTTCCAGTGACCTGTCGCCATTTCATTCACCCTGAGTTGATCCGATGCGTTACGTCTTGGTCTACATCACCATCACCCTGGACAAGCGCAACCCAAGGTACCGAAAGTCGGAGCAGATAGGTACAGGCGTTCCGGCAAGAACTATAGGCATAGGACTGGAGAGACCGCCGAAATCGCAGAACAGGTATTCCGTTTTGGTTCTACTCAATTTCAGGCCAAAACTCTCCAGTCTCAATGATAAAGTTAGCTCATCTTTTGTCTAAATTTGATTGACAGTCTATTAAGTAGGTACATACCTATCAGATTCTAGCTTAAATTTCTTCTCAATTCTCAGAAGTTTTAATAAAATAAAAAATAAAAATGGGAGACATTCTTTTATTTCATAAATTATGTTTCTATTCAAAAAGTAAAAAATATCTAATACTATTCTTGTAATTAAATGGATTTGCGTTAAAATCGGTTATTTTACCTTGAAATTAAGCCTGCAGATTTCAATAGTTTGAGATTGATTTGCTACAAATGTCCTACTTACTTGTATTGATTACATTTATACTAATAACCCTACTGCAAAATTATAATTTTAGTGATAAATGCAAATATTTTATACAAAAATACAACTTATTGTGAATTATAAATAACTAGCTGCTGCCCGCGACTTCGTCCCCGTGAAATCCCCGATTTTAAAACATTCTTTATCGCTGCTCCGCTCCTATTGGCTTAAGCGTGATGATATATAGCCTAAAGCCTTCCTCGATAAATGGTCTATTCAACCCAAAAATAATTTTTCAATTCGAACCAGTAGTTCCTGAGATTAGCGCGTTCAAACAAACAAACAAACTCTTCAGCTTTATAATATTAGTATAGATTTGATTATAAAAATGTTTTGTCATATTAATTTTCAAAATATTCTGCGCCATAAAACCTCTTTGTTGTTACAAAGAAAGAAAAAAAATGCAGTTAGGTAGGTACTAACTTTACTTTGTAGGGATAATTCTATTAAGCACTAGTATGGAATATTGTTATGCACGTGTGTGTTATAGTTCGGTGTATGGCCCTAAGAACGATGTAATAAGGCTCACTTTACGAGCAAGTGTGTTGAAAATAAATTACAGCACAAATCCATGTTTTAAGGTGCTGAAAGGAAAACCCAAAAAATGTTTGCACACCTAAGCATCAGATACAGGTTGGTGCGTACTGTAATCGTACTTGTGACCAAGATTGGCAACCCATTTAATAGTGCGGCATTCAATAGGTACTTATATCTATAGAATTCCAATTTTAGGGAGATATACATTAATAATAATTGCAGCTAATAAAACGAACTTCTATGTGTACTTCACCTTTTAAGGTGATCGTGAGAATCCTTACATACCACTATCACATAAAAATTGAGAAAAGGTATATATTTATATACTGTAGCTTTTCTCATCGTGTCGACTTAGCAGTTAGCTTCGTCAAGCAATTAATCACCCTAGAGCTTAAATTCCTACTTTCAGTAATTTAAATTTGATACTCACAAGTTCCTTCTTGAAAGCTTTATCATTATTAATTTGAATACGGTTAAGCTAAGGTTTTATTACATTTTAACACGATTTCTCCGTAGCAACGTTTTGCGGTATTTCAAATATCAGAATATTTGAAACACCTGGAGTTCCGAATAAGGTGAATTACTAATTCCAAAACGTTCTGAGAAAATTCACATGTATGGAGTAATTGTATAATACAGTAGATCAAAGGCACATTATTTTTCGTAGTTAAAAGTGGCACTTTCACTACTTCGTGTAACTTTGAAAGATGGCTGGTCAAGTCGAGGATACAATTTTCAGCACAGATGTCACATACAGAATCCTAGTTTGACTACAGTACTTATAATATCCTATCATTCTTCAAAATGAAACATTGACACCATATAACCGTTTTTAAAAACGTCAAACTTTACTAGCTGGTTTCTATGGAAATGTAGCGACATTTCGATTTTGCAATGGAAAGTTCAAAATCAAAATCAAACTACTACGAGTAAAACGAGGAATATTTTGATATCCGTGGTAAATTTCGTAGCATTTTCACCTTTTTACCTGGGAACGGATGAATTTCAGAAAAATTAACCTGTAAGTTGAACAGCTTTTTGGTTTGAGTATTTTCAGTGTAATTTTATACATACGTACCTACATGGGTCAGTAATTTCCGGTGTATAAATGTAAACGAACCCTTTGAGAATACCGCCCGGGTGAGGTAAATGACCGCCAATTCTTTGCCCGTAGTTAAGTTTGTGTCTAAAAGCTCTTCGTCAGCGCTTTCCGTAAAATTTTACGGTTTTTAATTACAAACAATTGAGCATTGTTACTTTTTATTTCTCCTGGGTTCTGTGAAATTCAGACAAACAGACCAGCCTTGTTGTTTGGTTAAGGTTTCCTCGGTTTCGTTGGCGGTAACACGAATTTCTAATACTACGGCTACTAATTATAGCACACATACCCGCCAAATTTATGTACTTTAGATCTATCAGATTGATAGAAAATACTCTTATTATCAAGATGAGTTCTAAACTGGCAAATTTATTGATATTCTAAACTGTCCAATTTATTGATATTCTTCTAAAATTATAGTGTCTTCTTTTTTATTTTGAATTGATGTCTTCTCTAAGACAATATTGGTTTCTAATAATGATGAATGTATTTTCTGGTAGCCGACTGAAGCTACTTGAATCATATAAGAGCCAGGGTCATGCCAAGTGTAGTCGAACCTAAGTCGTTGCTTCCCGATGAGCTTAGGTAGGTAGGTACTACACAAATAATAAATCATCAAGGCTTTCCGAACATTATAGGAACGTGCCCTTATGAACGATTTGGTTCAGGCCTTAAAACATGACCAGAACAAAGCCGGTACGTATAGCTACTAAAATGTCCGGAGAAAGAAGAAATTCTTATTAACAAATTTTGCACTCCATTAGATAGGTACGAATTTTCAATAAATGGAATTCTTATATAAAAACAGTAATTGAAGTAAAATGTTTAATAAGATTTTTTTTGGGAATATACTTCCTGATTACAGCTAAATTAATTGGTATTTGACTACTTTAATCTCCCTAACTAATTGAAATGAGGCATTGTCCTAATTAATTTGACGTCCTTTTGAAAGAGCGTTTGTACATACATACCTATCTCATTGCCATTCATGTTGTATTGTCGATAATTTGATTAGTTATTCACGAGCGAACGTGTCGAAATTGCAAAGAAAAGTGTTTTATATGTGAGCTGAGCAATCAATACGTTGGGGTCGCACAGAGTTGAAAAAGCGCTTTTACTTAGAGGTTCGCCAATAGTGGAGACGAGAGTCTTGAAGCGCAACATTGTCCTTTCGCAGTTGTTGTCTGTGATTCAATTGCTATCGATACAATATAAACTTATCTTGAAACACCGGACGACCTATTCTGCGTTTTGTTCTCATTACATACCTTTCGTACTTAATACGAGAACCCAAGTCGTAGGTACTCCGACAGTAATCCCAGGACTCATTCAACGTCAAAAACGACTGTCGCTAATTGGATGAAAGTTCAAACGATATATGCACTTGGTATCTTACTTGTTGCTGTAACTTATTGACTAAAAATTAAAATAAAAACACGCCTGCCATGTCAAAAAGTGAACTAAAAAAATAAAAACAAGATAGAATAATAATGTTTTCATTGCAGTCGGGGGACCTGTAAAGAACTATTCAAAGGAACCGTCCCCCGGTTACTTTTTGACATGGCGGGCGTGTTTTTAATTTTTTTTAATTATTATTTTTTATATCATACCTTTTTTACAAGCTTTAGGCGATGACAGAATGGTGAGTGTATCGCAGATCATGAAAACACGAAAATGTGTTCTTTTTATTTATTAAACATGGCTCCCCCATTTTATTTTTTAAAACTTTCACTAGCCTGTGTTACCCGGGATAACTCAACGCTTCTAAAGATACATTACTATCGATTTAGGCGTCAAGAAGTTATGGTGGAATAAAGAATATCACAAACACACATACTCGTACATACATGAACCCTGAACACCTTTTTTTGACCAGTCGTGTAAAAACATATTCTAGTCTATGTATAATACGGATATAAAAATTAATATACATATATGTATATACAACTCTTCCGTTATTGATGAGTATGTGACTGAAAGACAAAACACAGCCGAATTACTATTCGTAGAAAGCTGAAATTTGGCGATTGTGGCACTAAGAGAGGATTTCCCGAAATTCCTACGGGAACGGGAAAAGCTAGTAATAGATACCTACAGTTCTGTAGGCGGTAGAATAAAAGCCATAGAAAAATAGAGACGTTTGTAAATCGTGGCAACGATCTATTGAAGTCCGTGTGACTATCCCTTTTTTTTTTTTTTTTTTTTCTGGATGGGAAATCATCAAATGACCCCTCCCGCCCTGGGTGGAGCGGTAGGGAGTGTCAGACTTTTACTGACTAAAACCCACCCGTGATCCTTCTTGTGCCCTATGCGTTCCAGGGCCGCGGCAACTCTTTCGAACAAATTCCGCAACCCTAGCAGGCACCGACCCTATGGGGCCCCGTCCTCGGTGCTGACGGCTCCTTGAGGCGCGCGTGGAACACAACGCGTCGTCGACTCAACCTGGTATCGGACGGCGAGCCACCCACGCTCACCGTCCCCAGGCATCAGCCACTGCGCGATAGCACAGCGGCCGACTTGTCTCTGGAGGGGGCCGAAATGGGACCATTACTGGCACTCCATCTCAGCACCCTCCCGAGTGTTGGGAGCCGCAGCACCCGCAGCAGAATACGCTGTCAGTGTATGATTTATGGAACCAAATTTCCTGACACGAATTTTATAGAAGTAGAGATGTGCCTGCGGCCATATTTTCTGATTTGATTTACTAACTTGGGCAGTCATAAGAAATAGCATTATGAGGAAAATAACACTAAATGTACCTATTATGCTCTCTTCCTCAATGTTTGTTTGTTTGCACAACACAGTGTCACATTTAGACTCTATAGCTACTGAACCGATTTTAATGATATTTTTACAATTTCTATGCACATTAATGCCTTATGCTTACTTAAATTACGTTTTCCACGCGCGCTTCAAAGAGCTGTCATCAACGAAGACGGGGCCCCTTAGGGTCAGTGCCTGCTAGGGTTGCGGAATTTGTTCGAAAGAGTCACCGCGGCCCTGGAAAGTAAAGGGCACAAGAAGGATCACGGGTGGGTTTTAGTCAGTAAGAGTCTGACACTCCCTTTCACTCCGCCCAGAGCGGGAGAAGTCATTTGATGATTTCCCGACCAGAAAAAAGGAGGGTAATCATTCCATGTCAAATTTAAAGACTACATCTTATTACATAATATAGGAAGCTGACCCCAAATATAGTTTAGAAAATGATTACCATGATGTATTTAAACTCGGTACAGTGCGTAAACGATTATATTGCTATTATTCATCTTCCAAGTCATATCTCTATGCAGTGTTTATCATCATATTGGCCTTCCGTATTGCGTTGTATGAAATAATGAAATGGTTCATCAGCTTCAGTTTAGTAGTGAATAGCATTATCCCGTTCCGTTTAGCCACGAGTATTACCTATCACACATTATCTAGAAACCATTTAGTAACAAATCGATAGCTTTTACAGTTTTGACGTGAGGTAAATAGTTCGGAAACTATTGCGAAGATAATTTGTATATCGGATGCCAATACATATTTGAAATGCTGTTTATATTGCACGATCGAGTATTATTAGCCGTGACATATGACTCGAACTTTTTTCGCTTTGATTTCACGCAATTTTTTCATTGTTTTGATCCCAGATTGGCTAATGAATGCTGTACAATGTAAACAGATTATCTTCGGACATGCCATTGTTATAATAGACTAAGGTCATAGTAGTTCCGTTTTATAAGAGGACACATAATTCATTTTACACTGTTTTCTCGAAGCTTTGTATCTGTTAAGTACCTACACTCGCATGTGTTATGTAGGTAAGTCTTATATAATGGGATAAAGGGGCGAGCCTGTTGTCATCAATTGGTTGTCAAATCAATAATACTTAGCCCAAAGCGCGGGATCTACGCTATAGAGTAACTTATTTACGATGTCATGTACGTAAAACGTGCTAAAACAGACTGTATTATTTTGGCACAATAGATTTTAGTTGTGACCGAATGCCAACACATTTGGTCACAAGTTCACAACGTAGTGAAAATATACAGTTCAGTTGGCGACATTTTTGCGGGCAGGATATGTCGATGGATTCGACAGTTAATTTTCTTAGAGACTTTGGTATTAAAAATAAGGTATTCGTATTTTTCTAGTATCTAGTATTATAACCGAGATTGTGACTCACTTGACACGGTCTTGGAAGTAATTTAATAACAATGACAATTTTTGTTTTACATAGTTTCTTCCTATTATCAATACTTATGCATCATTTATTTCTTGAAAATAACGGTGTCACTGGAGTTCAGTATTTAGCACGATCAGGCTTTTAGATGATTCCGAATACATTTTACGTGAGTACATAAAGTAAATAGTGACACTTATGTTTTCTTAAATGGTTCTAGTATGTGTGGCATATACGGGTCAAAATAAATTAGTTAGGATGGATCAACGGAGTAAACAAGGCTGGGTATGCGTGATCAAATAAACCCTAACTTTCATCACATATCGTCAAGGCGGGTGTTTTACTAAACTACTAGACCGTAATTCAGGCCTCAGTCCGTGGTAACTCAATGGGGAAAAGAACGTTGTTTATTGTTCCGAGTGAACTAACTCCGTGAAATGGCTCGCGACAAAGGCAGTTTAAGTCAGTTCAAAGTCGGAATGCTTAACATTTTCTTGTAGCCAGAGTACACTGGGCTAGGTTTTACAAATACTGATAGAATGAATAATATGTTTAACATTTTATTTACTAGACCATGTTGTGCTACTGGGAAAAGGTTCCCTCATATTTTTTTCAGCTAATTTTATTAGCTGCCTTCTCTGGCCTAACCGTCAGGAATGGACGGTTTTAAGCTTACCTCGGTTGCGACGTCCGTTTTTAGGTAGGTACTCACCTTATAATAAATTTATCATTCAATTAATTTACCGAAGTCCACAGCTGGACATAGGATGCTTCAAAGTTGCGCTTCAATACTTGGGCCCGTGCCAAGAAGCAGATATTATTAAAGCACAAAAGTAAAAGTGGCTCTTCGTGTCTTAAAAGGCCACACGTGTTTACACTTTTTACAATAATTTGCGATTGGAAATATTTATGTGTCTGCAATAAATCTGCAATAAAAAGTTTAATAAAATGCAATAACTCGGCCAATGTTACTTTCAAAAGAGTTGAAAACGAAAATGACCGTCTGTGGGTTCAATCACACTTGAAGTTCTTACAATACTTCAAGTGTGATTTTTGTAATTATTTTTACGCTCTGGCTATTACCAAAACTCTGGAACATCAATCGGAAAACGCTGCGTGGGTCGCTCAGCTCGGTGAACCGACAACCTGGAGAAACTGACCTTCCAAAGGTTGTATTATACCTATGACTTTTAGACTGTAGGTACCAATAATGTTTACCGGATTTGTATGCAACTTCTAAGAAAATCTTTTACAAAAAGCGAAATCTGATTCGATTTAGGTATGTCGCTCTTATATTATTATATCAGCCTCGCGACAAGTGAGACGCTCCGAACGTATAGATAGGAGTTATTCGCTCACAGTGCCCATGGTCGAATTATTCGTAAAGCGACCCTCGGGAGAGCATTAGTAATTACTAATTGTTGTGCATCGTGAACTTGTTAGAGGACAGAGTAGGTGCTGGTGAGTTCCACCAAAGATCCCTAAGCCTTTATGCACCGTGCGGGGAAACGGTGCTTTAAGTAGGTAAGAAGAGATAGGCCAAATTTTTTTGGGAAATCGTCAATTTATTGTCAGAAGGAGCGTCAGACTCTTATTGACTACAAACATCAGTGATCTTCAAAATGCACTTTGCGTGCCAGGGCCGCGGTTACTCGAACCCGAACCAATTCCGCAACCCTGGCAGGCAGTTTTAAATTATGCTGATATCCCGTTAAAGCGCGTCTGCAGGTCCGCGCCTAAGGGGGCCGGGAATCGGCCTGCGACTTCCGACACTCGGGGCGGCTTCTTCTGTTGCGGCGGCTGGAGCGTGATGCTTGCCTCTCCCTTACGCGGCCCGCCTCCTCCTGCGCTAGCATTACTGCTTCGCAGAAGGAGGTTACTGCTTTTCATGTCTGCTCGCTCAGGACTATGGATTGAGCCAGGGCCAGATGCGAGAAGTTGCCGCCGTCGATTGCCTCAACGATGCCACGGTAGTGCTCCACTTCCGGGCGATCCACATAGTGGTGAATGTGGTGATACCTGGGCGTGTCCTCCGGCCGAATCCGAAACATGTACCTACTTATCTCCCAAAAGAATCGTGTCCGGTGAGTACCTGCGTCAGGCAGAAGATGAAGACGCCATGACGCCTCTTCTTCTCAAAGAGGGGACTTACCACCACAGTAGCCACAGGTCATATACTCGTAACATTCGCAATTATCAAATTATGATGTGTTCTCATAAGTTTTCTAGGACTGAGACACGTCTATTTCGTTGCTCGACAAAATAATGATCAACACAATTTATGTTTAGAATTCCACAATTCTTTTTTTACATGTACGCTATCCCACGCAAAATCTAAATCTAAAACAGAATAATTGCAATAAACAATTTATCCATTGTTTAATTTAATTGTTTTGTTCGTTCTATTCATAGCGTAAAATAAACTTCAGTATCAAATTGATGTTTTGTTCTCTTTAATTGGTAAACTTTGTGAAAATTGTTATTTTAAAAATTAACCTATTAAGAATTATTGAACCTGAAATCACGTTAATACAATTATTGTTTTACCAAAATTGTGAGAAATGCTTTCTTCAAAATTTTATTAACAGATGTTCCTTTGTTGTATTGGCGTTAATAAATATGTACCTATTGAAAATAAAAAAATATAAGATTTTTCTCACTCTTTTCGGTGAATCTTTCGGTGATTAATTTCCCACAAGATGTTTAATCCGAATACACAAGTAACAACGCGAAATATTTTAATATTCCCCCTCTTGTTAGAAGGAGTCTTTGTTTTGTTGTACAAGTTTGTTATCATATTTATCCAAATTACTGTCGGCTTTGAAATACATCTGCTTTTTTCGAAATTGGTTTAACACTTTTCCGCGTTTGTTCTGTTCGACTTTTACTTCGAATTGGGTTAATTATTTCATTTTCTTCACGCAGAAAATTGGTTATAGCTTACCATGGTTGTAGAGTATAGATACAAAAGAAGCAACTTTTTAACGTGTAACATCTTTCCTGCATATGTGAGAGTGATTTCGTAAATGGGACGGAATTGTGTGTCAGGAAGCTGGGGAAGCGCGGGCTATTTGAGTTGACCAATGAGCTCGCGCGGTGGTCGAGTTGACCGTCAAATGGGACCAACCCATAGATATAATTTTATATTTCTATGGACCAACCACTTTGGTATGAAAAAAAAACTATTTAAAAAGAATTGCATTAGGTACTCCAAGTGTAATTTAAATCAAATACATTTTACATTTCGAATTATTCTTCGTTATGAAAAATCAGTTCAAATACCTCAATATATTTTTTCAAGTTATATTTTTGTATTAATATTGTTTATTTCCAAGGTGAGATGTAACATGTATTATACGTATGTGACTAATGTAAGACTCGCTCGTTTTCTTTTTCAATTTAAAATCCTTTAACAGCAAATCGTCCGTTTTTAATTAAAATCCTATTGATATTCATTGGAGGCAATTCGAGGAAACTCGTCACAGGCTCGTCCGATGGCAATTAACGTTCACTTTTCAGATGATCAAGTTGGCAGATCATACAGATGGATCCAATGCCATGTTCTGAAAGGTTCCGGATTTTAAGCTAACTGAAAATTTAGTGGTGGTAAAATTTGAATAAAAAAAGAACAAGCTTACAATAAAGCAGCACAAACGATGTAAATTATACTGTTCAAAACTTTTAACTGTTTCACATGGAATTATTTCTAGATTTACTAAAATTTTTTAAGGTCTCGTTATTAGCATCAGCTGATCTGCCGAAATAGAAAGTACTGGATCTTTCTGCTCGCCTCACGGAATTTCAATCAGTGAGCAATTTCAGTGTGACGGGCTTTATATTTTTAAAGAGCTTGATTATAACAGGTAGAAGC
The DNA here is from genome assembly GCA_905332915.2 of Hecatera dysodea. Taxonomy (NCBI): domain Eukaryota; kingdom Metazoa; phylum Arthropoda; class Insecta; order Lepidoptera; family Noctuidae; genus Hecatera; species Hecatera dysodea. The sequence continues at coordinate 11,935,731 of HG995292.1, forward strand.
AAGGGATAAGAAGGTTACCTGTGTTGTATTACAAATATCAAGCTTTATTAGCATGTTCAAACACAGCCTCCACGAAGCTAGCTACCGGTTTTAATTTATGTAAAATTAGCACTTCGTCAGCGCGGATTTTAGTACTTTCCTTTACAAATTAGACCACACACTCCGATTCCTCAAAAGTGTATAGTCGTGCAGTTCGCTCAAACCGCAACATTTTCCTTACTTAGAACATTTTTATACCCGTTGTAACCTTTCAACGAAAGGTCCGATTTGAATAATTCAAAGTGTAATTTACATGTACATAATCAACCTTAATTATCAGACTATTCAAATGAATAAGGATTAATGTCATGATACAAAAATCATCACTATTCCATTACAACCGGGTTTTGATTGAATCATTTGAACGAAAAACGGTAATTGTCTCTTAACCATAATAGTCTCTTAAACATATATCCTTCGCGGACTTAGTACCTCCATAGTTGTCTCTTAAACATATATCCTTCGCGGACTTTTTTGTGGGTAACAATGTGTACTCACAACACTACAGGGCCTCAAGTCTGCTATTACAATATTATTAGAATGGTCTATAATTGATTTCATAATGGTTGATTTTTACAAGTTTGGTACCTAATCTACTAATATAAAAGCGTTACTATGACTTTCCAATGTACAACCACTGACACTCCATTGAAAGAAGCGACATAGAATGGTAATCTCGTACATAATGACAAATGAATGACAGACGTATACAGTAATCTGTTAAAATTTTGACACTTCCTTTGATCAGGCGACCTACCATTAGAACGTCATTGTGCGGTCATTGCTTCTAATAGCTCGGTTATCAAAAAGTATTACGAGACCATTGACCGACCAATGATCGTCCATTATGAATTTAGCAGATTACGAACTTTTAGCAAAATGACAATGGGATCGTGTTGGAATGACAAATTTATAAAAATAGCAGACTTGAGGCCCTGTTGAAACACATCGGTAGCACAACACTGCTCAATGCGGCGTTATGTAGGTTTTGTGGATTGTGCTTAATCATGTAGTAAATGATTTTCAAGTATCATCATAAGTTTTCTCAGCGCACACCAAATAATGAATTTTATAACAACATTTTGCTACTTTGGGTTATATTATTGCATTTTTTTAAGGATTTCTAATATTATAATATAGCCTACGTTACTCGGTAAAGCTATAGTTTTCTAGTTGTGAAAGAATTTTAAAATCGGTCGAGTAAATTTTGTGTTAACTAAAATGAAATACTTAAACAAAAATATCAAATCTTTCCTCTTTATTAGTTTAAATGAGATTTGACCTGTAAAAGCATAGACAAGTGTATATTTTTCAAAATACGTGCTTCAGCTTTCAAATCTGGCAAGTTCAAAAAGGTTTTATGATCAAATAACGCAACTAAATACCTACCTACCTACTAACATACCTACCTACCTATACCTATATACCTACTGAAAAACACTTGAATAATAATTTATTGCGAATAGCAAAAACAGTGTTGAACATAAAATTTAATGCGGTTCTAGACTACTGCGCATCATTTAGTGACGATTTTTTAGCACTAATTTTAATGAGTCTATCGCCAGTAGACTATAACAACAACCTGAATAACTGAATAGGGTTTTGTAATACAAAACCCTATTCAGGTATCAGTAGAATATCTATCTACACTAATAATAATATAATAATCTATACATAGTCATAAATATTATATAATAATCAATGAGCTGAAGTTTGTTTGTAGAACGCGTTGATTTTTGGAACTACCAGAGGATTTGCAAAAATATTTTTGTATATGATAGCTACCTACGTCTATGAGGACGGTTATATATTATATGTCACTGGAATATGTTGTGTGAAAACGTAAACAATTTTCCTTGATAAAACACGGAAATATTGGAAACGATGGAATTTGGATGGGATTTATTCTATACAAAACGAGTTTACCATAAAGCATCGAGAAGTTATAATCTATTATAATAGAAGAAGTTTGCAGTTTTCCGGTGACATAATATATACTAGTATTTCGCTTGGGGGCGCGAGTTGCAAGCAACCCGCGGTGTCTTTTTGGTATTTTTAGTAACAATTATTATCTCTACAATGTCAGATTTCTGAGTTACGCAAAGGGGTTGAAAGAAGGGGGTTGAAAAGGGTTGAATTTTTTTTGGCCATATATTCATCCAGACATTCTCTATACAACCCCGAAGACCATTTTTCTCTACAATGTCAAGTTTCTGAGATACGCAAAGGGGTTGAAAGTAGGGGGTTGAAAAGGGTTGAATAGGGTTGAATTTTTTATTGGCCATATACTCATCCAAACACCCTCTATACAATCCCGAAAACCATTTTTCTCTAAAATGTCAGATTTCTGAGATACGCAAAGGGGTTGTAAAAAGGGGGTTGAAAAGGGGTAGTTTTTTTTTTCGTTTTCTACTCATCTAAACACCCTCTATACAACCCCGAAAACCATTTTTCTCTTCGACGTCAGGTTTCTGAGATAAGCAATGGGGTTGAAAGAAGGGGGTTGAAAAGGGGTAGTTTCAGATTTTTCCCATACTCACCCCGACACCTTCTATACAACCCCATATAAAGTTTTCCCCTCCTAGCACGGCAAGTGGGAGAACAATTATGTCAATCAGTCAATCAATCAGTCAATCAGTGAGTGGTTTTTTAATTGTATATAATATAAACTAGTAATTCGCTTGGGGGCGCGAGTTGCAAGCAACTCGCGGTGTCTTTTTAGTATTTTTTGACTAACAATTATTATTTCTCTGTGAAAATACGCAAAGGGGTTGAAAGAAGGGGGTTGAAAACGGTTAAATAGGGTTGAAATTTGATTCGCCATATACTCACCCAGATTCCCTCTATACAACCCCGAAGACCATTTTTCTCTAAAATGTCAGATTTCTGAGATACGCAAAGGGGTTGAAAAGGGTTGAATATTTCATTCATCATATACTCATCCAAACACTCTATACAACCTCGAAAACTATTTTTCTTTACTATGTCAGGTTTCTGAGATATGCAAAGGGGTTGAAAGAAGTGTGTTGAAAAGGGTTGATTTTTTATTGGCCATATACTCACCCAGATACCCTCTATACAACCCCGAAGACAATTTTGCTCTACAATGTCAAGTTTCTGGGTTACGCAAAGGGGTTGAAACAAGGGGGTTGAATAGGGTTTAATAGGGTTGATTTTTTTATTGGCCATATACTCACCCAGATACCCTGCTGCCTGTTTCTGCTATAATGACGATATCATCTGCAAATCGCAAGTGAGAGATGTACTCGCCATTGATGTTAATGCCACGTTCTTTCCAGTTCAGCGTCTTGAACACATCCTCCATTGCATTAGTGAACAATTTCGGGGAAATAACATCCCCTTGTCTCACTCCTCGATGCAACGGTATGGTACTTGTTTGCTGATTCTGTACTTGAACGGACATGGTGGCGGCCTCGTAGAGACATCTCATCACTTGGATGTATCGCCAGTTTACTTGGCAGCGCTGCAGGAACTCCAGAACAGACCAGATTTCAACAGATTCAAAGGCCTTTTCATAGTCCACAAATGCTAGACACAGGGGCTGATTGTACTCTTCGGTCTTCTGTATAATCTGCCGCACTGTGTGGATATGGTCTATGGTGCCATATCCGCTCCGAAACCCAGCCTGCTCCGGTGGTTGGAATTTATCGAGTCTTCGCGCAAGACGGTTCGTGATCACTCTTGAAAACAGCTTATAGACGTGGCTTAGCAGGGATGTGGGTCGATAGTTCTTCAACAGGGTCTTGTTTCCCTTTCTGAAGAACAAAACGACCACACTTCTACTCCACGCCTCTGGAGTTCTCCCTTCAAATAGGACAGCGTTAAAAAGCTTCTGGAGCTCCCTAAGTACGGGGTTACCTCCAGCTTTCAGCAGCTCTGTGGTAACGCCGTCTTCTCCAGGGGCTTTTCTATTTTTAAGCTGCCCAAGAGCGATCTCGATTTCGCCAATACTGACTTCTGGCAGGTCTTCGGTGAAATGGCGTGTCAATGTGGCTCTAAGACCCTCATTTTCGGGATCAGGACGAGATGCATGCGATGCGTATAACCGGCTATAGAAGTCCTCCACTTCCGAAAGGACTGCTGGCTTCGAAGAAACGAATTCTCCACTTGCTGTGGTCAACTTCGTCAGGTGGCTTCTTCCGAGAGATTGTACGAACACCTTTGACCCCCGATTCTGCTCGGTTACTCTTTCAACCGAAAGAGCATTGAAGCGCCGGAGGTCGCGTCGTACGTGTTTGTTGATCTCTCGGTTTAGAAACCGCTTTGCCGACGAAGTGGTGGGTGGGTTTTCGCGTCGTTCCTTCAATTGTTTGGTGTACCCTCATTTATCATACATTAAAAATTCATAATTTTGTAAGTCAGAATCATCTTTAGGCATAAATTTCATAATGATTAAAAAGTAGAACCATCTTATCGCAGAAAGTTCACAGTCAGAATTGTCTTTTGGCAAACATTTCATATCGGTAGTCATTAAAAGACAGAACTGGCATATTTCCGAAAGTTAACAGAATCATCTTTTGTCATACATTTTGACATCCATAAATAGAAAGAAAGACACATCTGTTATATTACAGAAAATTCAGTTACAATAATTTTGCATTTCTTACCAGAACAATAAAATTTGTACAAGCAAGCATGCAGCATGCAAGCAAGCATGCAGCATGCAAGCAAGCACGCAGCATGCAAGCAAGCAAGCAGCATGCAAGCAAGCATGCAGCATGCAAGCAAGCAAGCAACATGCAGCATGCATGGTTTCTGTCACGGCTACGGCGCTGCGGGGTTCCGGCGGTCCCACGCGAGTTTATCGTTGCAGATGGGTTTAACGCTCACCACCGCAGCTTCGGCTTGCTGCCCGGCTTCGCCGGCCAGCCTCAGCCGCGGCGGCGAGTGTTACAACCACCTGCTCCTCAAATCGCGGGCCGCCTCACCCCTCCGCGCCTTCGCGGTTTTAAATTACACTCTAGGGGTAGGGCAGACAAGACTACGTGGAGTCGGTTTTGCAGCGATTCGTTTCTGTCACTAAATTTTTAGTAAAAAGCGTTTACTGTTAAGACAATGTTTAAATTTTAATATACCTAAGATTAGATACAAATGCTTTTTTTATGGAAATGGTTAAATAGATTCATCCCAGGTGAAATTCTGCCATCTTCATAGTATGCCAAGTGAAATTTATTATGCAAAATGATCGTTGTTCCAAGTAAACATTGTGCTAAACGAAATTATGCGATGTTTAAACAATGCTAAAGGTAATTATGCCAAATAAAATTCTGCCATCCTAATAGTATGCCATTGTAAATTCGGGCATATAAATATTCGGCCAAACAATAGTTATACTAAATATTTTTTATGCCTTACAAATACTCGTTTAAAAAAGATTATGCCAAGTGTGTTATGCCAAGTAAAATTCGGAGCAACAAGATTCTGCCAGATAGAGGGAACCCTTCTGAGATACGCAAAAGGGTTTTTTTTTTTTATTTACAGTTCATTACCGCGGACTTGGTGGTCCGCGCCTTTTTTTACAGGTTAAACTTGTTTAGATTTTTTTTTTACATTACATATAGTATGTGCTTCCACAGAGGACACTTTTCCTTAATCTACGCACAAGTTATTCCTGTGAGCATACAATAAAAGCATTTCGTAGCTTATGGTCTATGTGAGTCCATCATTTTTTTTTGTTTTTTTGTTCTTTGTGTTTTTTTTTAATGTTTCTTTTTGTTTTTTTCTTATATGTATAATCTTCAGACTTTTTGTTCTAAATTACATATTACTATATTAGTTAAAACACGGATGTTTTGACACACTTAAAAAAATGGATATACATAAAGGGGTGATGCATGGCAGTTTGAGCCGGCCTAGAGCCCGAATACCTATCTCACCTGGCCTTGCAGCTCTGATCAACGGAAGCACCAGCAAAACGACCATAAAAGGTAGCAAGTATGCTGCACTGCCCCAAATGGTAGTTGCCACTCACCGATGCCGTATAATGCGAATTAAAGGGAAGACGATCGCATTATTCGAGTGGAGAGAGGAGACTCCATTTGCCCAGGCGAGCTTACTGCTCCAACAAATCAGAGAGGCAGGAGAACACACGGTCACAGCCCGCACTATAAGTATTGACGCGGTGGTGGTCGGAGGGGAAAGAGGAGACGTTGCAGACCGCATCGGCTGTTTAAAAGCCTCAGAACAGCATGAGTTAGTCGTCTATGAGGACAGAGGGGAAAGTTTGAGCTTTCTCAGAGCCCCAAGAGACCCAACAGCCAGCGCGACGAGCTCCAGAACGAGTCCGGCCACTCAAAGTGGATCCGAGAGGGCCCAGGAGAAGGCAGCCGCCGAAAAAGCTGCAAAGGAGCAGAGCAAAACTACCAGCCCAGAGGACCAAGCCCGGTCGAGGAGTCGCCTGAAAGCAATCGGCACTTTCCTCAGTTCTTTACTCCCTAGCACCAGCCACAAATCACAAGCTGATAAGCAGGGGGAAGCAGTGGAGAGGTTCTTCAGAAAAACACCAAGAGAACCATCACCAAAGAAGCCCACACCAACAAGAGCCGACAAAGGGCATGTTATCCCACCGACCCTCGCAGCCAATTCAGGCACTACGGACCACGTGAAGAGCGCTTTCCTCGAGTACATAGCAATCGTGAGAGCGACCAGAGAGGTTAATCTCATGACATGCAAGAAGATCCTGCAGACCTTCCAGAGAAACACTGAAGGACTGCTAAGGGTACTGCTCGAGGAGGCCGAGGCGGCCGTATACGACAACGTCAAATCTCAAGTCATCATAGGAGAAATGACGGGGTCGTATATGGCAGCTTTCAGCGCGGAGAGTGACTTTGTGACCCTGTACGAGGAGGAAACGCAGTGCTCAGGCAAAATAAAATTCAGAGCAACGAACACCGACCCGATACTGATTACCGCCAAGTGTACCAAAATCATGCTGGATGACAAGATCCTTGAAATGGCTCAGTCCATTCTGGGGAATTCAGACATCCAGGAGCATTGGGCGGTACCCAGTATCAGGTGAGTAAACGGAGTTCCGGGTTGCGGCAAGACAACCTGGGTGGTTAAACACTTCGACGAGGAAAAGGACGTTGTGGCCACCACGACAACTGAAGCTGCCAAAGATCTCAGGGAGAAGCTTGCGCACCGCTTAGGAGACCGAGTAAAGACAAAGGTGCACACTATGGCCTCAATCTTAGTAAACGGGTTCAGGAAACAAGAGAAATGCTACCGCCTCACGGTAGACGAGGCTCTTATGAACCATTATGGGGCCATAGTCATCGCAGTAAAGTTGTCTGGAGCAAGCGAGATTGTCCTTATCGGACCATTTTTGGACAGAGTGTACCTATTCGAGTTAAGGTATACCCCGTATACCCGTCCATATATGGTGGCTGGCATCACCCAGGAACTCCTCTGCACACATCGCAACCCGATGGATGGGCAGTAACGCGCGTTCTCGCTGATGTTGCTCGCGAACGGTGCTGAATTCCGGGATTCGCTAGGGGCCAGATTTTAGGGCTCTTTATGCCCTTTCAAACGACACCAATCTCGGTCTTCTAGCACCAGGGGTTACGAAGATAACTTGCGGGGGGGTGAGGTAGTCCCGAGGGGGAGGGGGAGGGGGAGGTTTCGTGGGGAGACGATAGGCGGTGGGGTCTTGGGTGGTGGTCTTGGGGGGGTCTCGTGCGGAGGTAAGAGGGGGTGGGGTCTTGGGAGTGGGGGTCTTGGGTGGTCTCGTGGGGAGGTGAAGGTGGTGGGGTCTTGGGAGTGGGGGTCTTGGGGGATCGCCACTCGTGTGGTGGTTTGGAGGTTTAAGTTGGAGGGGGTATTCCCAGGTTGGGAGGGGGTGGTTGTGAAAAGTAAGGGGGGATAAAGCTCGCGAACGGTGCTGAATTCCGGGATTCGCTAGGGGCCAGATTTTAGGGCTCTTTATGCCCTTTAAAACGACACCAATCTCGGTCTTCTAGCACCAGGGGTTACGAAGATAACTTGCGGGGGGTTGAGGTAGTCCCGAGAGGGGAGGGGGAGGTTTCGTGGGAAGACGATAGGCGGTTGGGTCTTGGGTGGGGGTCTTGGGGGGTCTCGTGCGGAGGTAAGAGTGGATGGGGTCTTGGTGGGGGGTCTTGGGGGTCTCGTGGGGTAGGGTGAAGGGTTCAGGAGTTCCCTCAGGACTTACGTATGCGCTGGTGCGGAGCTGGAGCGGATTCTTCACGTCGGTCCGCGTGATGGCTGGTGTGGTACAATAATTCTTCGGCCGGCTTCGGAGTCTTCACACAAGGCTGATATATTAAAGAAAAGCACGTGGTGACAAAAAGTGTGATTATACCACGCGGTTTGAGGTTGTTTTTTGGTAATAACCTCGTGCTTTTTGGCGATCTTGGTACCTTTATGTCTTTATTGGTTTCCCTCCGATTTCCAAGATTCTTACGCCGTTGAATTTGCCTTCGCCTCCTCTCTCTGGGTGAATGTGGGAGAGGTAATCCGACTACGCAAAGGGGATGAAAGAAGGGGGTCGATAAGGGTTGAATAGGGTTGAATCTTTTGTTGGTCGTATACTCATCCAGACACCCTCTATACAACCCCGAAGACCATTTTTCTCTTAAATGTCAGGTTTCTGAGATACGCAAAGGGGTTGAAACAAGGGGGTTGAAAAGGGTTGAATAGGGTTGATTTTTTTGGCCATATACTCATCCAGATACCCTCTATACAACCCCGAAAACCATTTTTCTCTACAATGTCAGCTTTCTGAGATACGTAAAGGGGTTGAAACAAGGGGGTTGAAAAGGGTTGAATAGGGTTGATTTTTTTGGCCATATACTCATCCAGACACTTTCTATACAACCCCGAAGACCATTTTCCTCTAGAATGTCAGGTTTCTGAGATACGCAAAGGGGTTGAAAGAAGGGGGTTGAATAGGGTTGAATTTTTTAGTGGCCATATACTCATCCAGACACCTTCTATACAACCCCGAAAACCATTTTTCTGTACAATGTCAGGTTTCCGAGATATGCCAAGGGGTTGAAACAAGGGGATTGAAAAGGGTTGAATAGGGTTGAATTTTTTACTCGCTATATACTCATCCAGACACCTTCTATACAACCCCGAAAACCATTTTTCTCTAGAATGTCAGGTTTCTGAGATACGCAAAGGGGTTGAAACAAGGGGGTTGAAAAGGGTTGAATAGGGTTGATTTTTTTACTGGCCATATACTTATCCAGACACCCTCTATACAACCCCGAAGACCATTTTTCTCTAGAATGTCAGGTTCCTGAGATAAGCAAAGGGGTTGTAAAAAGGGGGTTGAAAAGGGGTCATTTTGTTTTCGTTTTATACTCATCCAGACACCCTCTATACAACCCCGAAAACCATTTTTCTCTAGAATGTCAGGTTTCTGAGATACGCAAAGGGGTTGAAACAAGGGGGTTGAAAAGGGTTGAATAGGGTTGAATAGGGTTGAATTTTTTATTGGCCATATACTCATCCAGATACCCTCTATACAACCCCGAAAACCATTTTTCTCTAAAATGTCAGATTTCTGAGATACGCAAAGGGGTTGTAAAAAGGGGGTTGAAAAGGGGTAATTTTTTTTTTCGTTTTATACTCATCCAAACACCCTCTATACAACCCCGAAAACCATTTTTCTCTTCGACGTCAGGTTTCCGAGATAAAAAATGGGGTTGAAAGAAGGGGGTTGAAAAGGGGTAGTTTCAGATTTTTCCCATACTCACCCCGATACCTTCTATACAACCCCATAAAAAGTTTTCCCCTCCTAACACGGCAAGTGGGAGAACAATTATGTCAATCAGTCAGTGGTTATTTAATTGTATATAATATAACTAGTATTTCGCTTGGGGGCGCGAGTTGCAAGCAACTCACGGTGTCTTCTAAGTATTTTTACTCACCCAGATACCCTCTATGCAACCCCGAAGACCATTTTTCTCTACTGTGTCAGGTTTCTGAGATACGCAAAGGGGTTGAAAGTAGGGGGTTGAAAAGGGTTGAATTTTTTATTCGTCCTTTTCTCATCCAAACACCCTCTATTCAACCCTGAAAACCATTTTTCTCTACAATGTCAGGTTTCTGAGATATGCCAAGGGGTTGAAACAAGGGGGTTGAAAAGGGTTGAATGGGGTTGATTTTTTTATTGGCCATATACTCACCTTGATACCCTTAATACAACCCCGAAGACCATTTTTCTCTAAAATGCCAGATTTCTGAGATACGGAAAGGGGTTGTAAAAAGGGGTTGAAAAGGGGTAATTTTTTTTTTTCGATTTATACTCATCCAGACACCCTCTATACAACCCCTAAAACCATTTTTCTCTTCGACGTCAGGTTTCCGAGATAAGCAATGGGGTTGAAAGAAGGGGGTAGAAAAGGGGTAGTTTTAGATTTTTCCCATACTCACCCCGACACCTTCTATACAACCCCATAAAAAGTTTTACCCTCCCAGCACGGGAAGTGGGAGAACAATTATGTCAATCAGTCAGTGAGTGGTTTTTTAATTATATATAATATAACTAGTATTTCGCTTGGGAGCGCGAGTTGCGAGCAACTCGCGGTGTCTTTTTAGTATTTTTTGACTAACAACAAAGGGGTTGAAAGTAGGGGTTGAAAAGGGTTGAATTTTTATTGGCTATATACTCATCTAAATACCCTTTATACAACCTCGAAAACTATTTTTCTCTACTATGTCAGATTTCTGAGTTACGCAAAGGGGTTGAAAGTAGGGGGTTGAAAAGGGTTCAATTTTTTATTGGCCATAAACTCACCCAAATATCCTCTATACAACCCCGAAAACCATTTTTCTCTACAATGTCAGGTTTCTGAGATATGCCAAGGGGTTGAAAGAAGGGGGTTGAAAAGGGTTGATTTTTTATTGGCCATATACTCACCTTAATACCCTCTATACAACCCCGAAAACCATTTTTCTCTAAAATGTCAGATTTCTGAGATACGCAAAGGGGTTGTAAAAAGGGGGTTGAAAAGGGTTAATTTTTTTTTTCGGTTTTTACTCATCCAAACACCCTCTATACAACCCCGAAAACCATTTTTCTCTTCGCCGTCAGGTTTCTGAGATAAGCAATGGGGTTGAAAGAAGGGGGTTGAAAAGGGGTAGTTTCAGATTTTTCCCATACTCACCCCGACACCTTCTATACAACCCCATAAAAAGTTTTCCCCTCTCAGCACGGCAAGTGGGAGAACAATTATGTCAATCAGTCAATCAGTGAGTGGTTTTTTAATTATATATAATATAACTAGTATTTCGCTTGGGGGCGCGAGTTGCAAGCAACTCGCGGTGTCTTTTTAGTATTTTTTGACTAACAATTATTATTTCTCTGTGAAAATACGCAAAGGGGTTGAAAGAAGGGGGTTGAAAATGGTTAAATATACTCACCCAGATACCCTCTATACAACCCCGAAGACCATTTTTCTCTAAAATGTCAGAATTCTGAGATACGCAAAGGGTTGAAACAAGGGGGTTGAAAAGGGTTGAATATTTCATTCATCATATACTCATCCAAACACTCTATACAACCTCGAAAACTATTTTTCTCTACTATGTCAGGTTTCTGAGATATGCAAAGGGGTTGAAAGAAGTGTGTTGAAAAGGGTTGATTTTTTTATTGGCCATATACTCACCCAGATACCCTCTATACAACCCCGAAGACCATTTTTCTCTACAATGTCAAGTTTCTGGGTTACGCAAAGGGGTTGAAAAGGGTTTAATAGGGTTGATTTTTTTATTGGCCATATACTCACCCAGATACCCTGCTGCCTGTTTCTGCTATAATGACGATATCGTCTGCAAATCGCAAGTGAGAGATGTACTCGCCATTGATGTTAATGCCACGTTCTTTCCAGTTCAGCGTCTTGAACATATCCTCCATTGCATTAGTGAACAATTTCGGGGAAATAACATCCCCTTGTCTCACTCCTCGATGCAACGGTATGGTACTTGTTTGCTGATTCTGTACTTGAACGGACATGGTGGCGGCCTCGTAGAGACATCTCATCACTTGGATGTATCGCCAGTTTACTTGGCAGCGCTGCAGGGACTCCAGAACAGACCAGATTTCAACAGAGTCAAAGGCCTTTTCATAGTCTTCTGTATAATCTGCCGCACTGTGTGGATGTGGTCTATGGTGCCATATCCGCTCCGAAACCCAGCCTGCTCCGCTGTTTGGAATTCGTCGAGTCTTCGTGCAAGACGGTTCGTGATCACTCTTGAAAACAGCTTATAGACGTGGCTTAGAAGGGATGTGGGTCGATAGTTCTTCAACAGGGTCTTGTTTCCCTTTTTGAAGAACAAAACGACCACACTTCTACTCCACGCCTCTGGAGTTCTCCCGTCAAATAGGACAGCGTTAAAAAGCTTCTGGAGCTCCCTAAGTACGGGGTTACCTCCAGCTTTCAGCAGCTCTGTGGTAAGGCCGTCTTGTCCAGGAGCTTTTCCATTTTTAAGCTGCCCAAGAGCGATCTCGATTTCGCCAATACTGACTTCTGGCAGGTCTTCGGTGAAATGGCGTGTCAATGTGGCTCTAAGACCCTCATTTTCGAGATCAGGACGAGATGCATGCGATGCGTATAACCGGCTATAGAAGTCCTCCACTTCCGAAAGGACTGCTGGCTTCGAAGAAACGAATTCTCCACTTGCTGTGGTCAACTTCGTCAGGTGGCTTCTTCCGAGAGATTGTACGAACACCTTTGACCCCCGATTCTGCTCGATTGCTCTTTCAACCGAAAGAGCATTGAAGCGCCGGAGGTCGCGTCGTACGTGTTTGTTGATCTCTCGGTTTAGAAACCGCTTTGCCGACGAAGTGGTGGGTGGGTTTTCACGTCGTTCCTTCATTAGCCCTAAAGTTCCTTCTGAAAGCTTGGACTTCTTGCTCTTACGCTGCATATCACAGAATCTCATACCTTCTGCCCTGAGGATCCGAGTCACATTTTCGAGGTTCTGGTTTACGTCTGTTGTGGTTTCCACGGCAGCGAATCGGTTTACCAGGTTTGCCTGGAACGTTTCAGATCCTGCCATGGTTTAGAGCAGAGTTGGTCGGAGTCTGGACTTCATCAGATAGACACGTTCGGCCTTGAAGTTAATATTCAGAAAGCCTCGTACAAGTCGGTGATCGCTACCGGTATTGAACCTATTGATCACGGAGACGTCTCTGAATATATGCCTCTTGTCCGTTATGATGAAGTCGATCTCAGTTTTGGTCATCGTGTCGGGGCTTTGCCACGTCCACTTCCTAACACACACTATACAACCTCGAAAACTATTTTTCTCTACTATGTCAGGTATCTGAGATACGTAAAGGGGTTGAAAGAAGGGGGTTGAAAAGGGTTGAATTTTTGATTCTTCATATACCCATCCATACATGCTCTGTGTGACACAGATGTTCACAGAACTGTATTTGTTCATAAACTGTATCTCAAAGTGTGTGTATCCTAGAAACTAAGATGTATTTTTGCATGCAAAATAAAATAAACTTATTATTATTATTATCAGTTATCTTTTTTTTTCTCAGCTCTTTTTTGGCTGGTTTTTACCACATTTATGGGCCAAGCCAAGTAAATGTAGCGTGTCGTGCGTTTAATGGATTGTGTGATGAGGTCTTACTTCGTTGTCATCTATCTGCATAAATTTTCTGACAATTCTGCATGTATTTAGAATCGCAGCCTTTTGCAATGTTATGTAGAGGGTTTCTGTAAGATCTAATAATTTTAAACTATGGAGGAGATAATTTGGGATAACACCTGTGGTGGAAAGTACTATTGGAACTACATATACTTTTTCTTGACGCCAGATTCTCATAACTTCATCTTTGAGTTCTGCGTATTTACTTATTTTTTCAGTGATCGTCTTCTGAATGTTATGTGTATTGGGCATTGCAATGTCTATCAAATAAGTTATTTTATTTATTTTATCCTGTAATGTTATATTCGGTCTATTATAATGTATGGTTCTGTCGGTGAGAATGGCACGGTCGTAGTAGAGCTTATGTGTAGTACTTTCTAAAATGGTTTGTGGTGTATAGTTGTAGTAAGGGGTTTTAGTGTTTTGAATGAGTGCGTGTTTGAGAGCTAGTTTTTGATGGATGACGTTTGCTACTTGGTTATGCCTATGAGTGTAATCGGTCTGCGTGAATGTTGTGCAGGCGCCAGTAATATGCTGAATGGTTTCAGGTTGGGTGTGACACTTGCGACATTTATCGTTTGTTACTGTAGGATCTTTAATTATATATTTTCTGTATTTTTTTTTGTGTCAATGATCTGTTATTATTATTATTATTATTATTTCCTTTATTCATTACATAAATACATATAAATTACATTTTTAAATATTAAAATACAATTATATAAAAATATATATAAAAAATAGTAGCCCACCGGTATCGGGAACAGGGTCCAAGCTACCGGCGGTCAGGGCCCCAGAGAGAGGAACCTCCTAACAATGCGAGCCGTGTCCAGAAGTACCGCTTTCTGGATCAAGCCCTTGATCCAGCTGCCTAAAGAGAGCCTCTTAAGGTGTTGGTCGAGGCTCTTGGCTATTAAGCCATTGACGGAAACGACTATCGGTACAATGATTGCTGAATCCACATCCCACATGCCGACAACCTCGCGAGCCAAGTCAAGATATTTAATTTGCTTATCTTTCTCGGCTTTCACGAGGTTCTCGTCATGTGGAACAGTTATGTCTACAATCATTGCACGCCTCACGATTCGGTCCACCACCACTATATCAGGCTTATTGGCAACAATAGTCCTGTCAGTGATGATGGACCGATCCCAGTACAATGTGATATTGCCATTATCGAGAACTGGGTCGGGCACATACCTGTAGTACGGCACCTCCGATTCCACAAGTGAGTATTTTAGAGAAAGTTGCTGGTGGATAATCCTGGCTACGAGGTTGTGCCTATGCAAATACTCTCAATACTTATTATTGTTATTATGTAATCCCGAAGACCATTTTTCTCTACAATGTCAAGTTTCTGAGATACGCAAAGGGGTTGAAAGAAGGGGGTTTAAAAGGGTTTAAATTAATTTTTTTATTGGCCATATACTCATACAGACACCTTTTATACAACCCCGAATAACATTTTTCTCTAAAATGTCAGATTTCTGAGATGGGTCTACCCTTTATAGCAGAACTTAATGTCATAATATTATTTTGCATCATAATCTTCACTTCGCAGAAAATTGTTTGGTGTACCCTCATTTATCATACATTAAAAAGTCATAATTTTGTAAGTCAGAATCATCTTTAGGCATAAATTTCATATCCATAATGATTAAAAAGTAGAACCATCTTATCGCAGAAAGTTCACAGTCAGAATTGTCTTTTGGCAAACATTTCATATCGGTAGTCATTAAAAGGCAGAACTGGCATATTTCCGAAAGTTAACAGAATCATCTTTTGTCATACATTTTGACATCCATTAATAGAAAGACACATCTGTTATATTACAGAAAATTCAGTTATAATAATTTTGCATTTCTTACCAGAACAATAAAATTTTTACAAGCAAGCATGCAGCATGCAAGCAAGCACGCAGCATGCAAGCAAGCAAGCAGCATGCAAGCAATCATGCAGCATGCAAGCAAGCAAGCAACATGCAGCATGCATGGTTTCTGTCACTGCTACAGCGCTGCGGGGTTCCGGCGGTCCCACGCGAGTTTATCGTTGCAGATGGGTTTAACGCTCACCACCGCAGCTTCGGCTTGCTGCCCGGCTTCGCCGGCCAGCCTCAGCCGCGGCGGCGAGTGTTACAACCACCTGCTCCTCAACTCGCGGGCCGCCTCACCCCTCCGCGCCTTCGCGGTTTTAAATTACACTCTAGGGGTAGGGCAGACAAGACTACGTGGAGTCGGTTTTGCAGCAATTTGTTTCTGTCACTAAATTTTTAGTAAAAAGCGTTTACTGTTAAGACAATGTTTAAATTTTAATATAAGTACCTAAGATTAGATACAAATGCTTTTTTTATGGAAATGTTTAAAGAGATTCATCCCAGGTGAAATTCTGCCATCTTCATAGTATGCCATGTGAAATTATGAGAAATGATCGTTGTTCCAAGTAAACATTGTGCTAAACGAAATTATGCGATGTTTTAACAATGCTAAAGGTAATTATGCCAAATAAAATTCTGCCATCCTAATAGTATGCCATTGTAAATTCGGGCATATAAATATTCGGCCAAACAATAGTTATACTAAATATTTTTTATGCCTTACAAATACTCGTTTAAAAAAGATTATGCCAAGTAAAATTCGGAGCAACAAGATTCTGCCAGATAGAACCCTTCTGAGATACGCAAAAGGGTTTTTTTTTTATTTACAGTTCATTACCGCGGACTTGGTGGTCCGCGCCTTTTTTTACAGGTTAAACTTGTTTAGATTTTTTTTTTACATTACATATAGTATGTGCTTCCACATAGGACACTTTTCCTTAATCTACGCACAAGTTATTCCTGTGAGCATACAATAAAAGCATTTCGTAGCTTATGGCCTATGTGAGTCCATCATTTTTTTTCTTTTTTTTTTCTTTGTGTTTTTATTTTGTTTTTTTATAATGTTTCTTTTTGTTTTTTTTTTTATATGTATAATCTTCAGACTTTTGTTCTAAATTACTTATTACTATATTAGTTAAAACACGGATGTTTTGACACACTTAAAACAAATGGATATACATAAAGGGGTGATGCATGGCAGTTTGAGCCGGCCAACCTCGACCTTGCGGGAACGTGAGTATGACAGACTCACTCTGCCATGCAGCTTTACATAATGGTATTTTATTTAACATTATGGAGAATATAGAGTTTGGGTGGAGTTTATTATTGGGGACAGTGATTAGTTTAGGTGGGCCTAATGACCAGGGACTTCGCTAGTTTCTTCTTTCTTCGCAGAGAAGGAGAAAAGCTGGGTATAAGCTTCTGCATAGGCTCAAGCCGACCTAGAGCCCGAATACCTACATATCTCACCTGGCCTTGCAGCTCTGATCAACGGAAGCACCAGCAAAACGACCATAAAAGGTAGCAAGTATGCTGCACTGCCCCAAATGGTAGTTGCCACTCACCGATGCCGTATAATGCGAACCAAAGGGAAGACGATCGCATTATTCGAGTGGAGAGAGGAGACTCCATTTGCCCAGGCGAGCTCACTGCTCCAACAAATCAGAGAGGCAGGAGAACAAACGGTCACAGCCCGCACTATAAGTGTTGACGCGGTGGTGGTCGGAGGGGAAAGAGGAGACGTCGCAGACCGCTTCGGCTGTTTAAAAGCCTCAGAACAGCATGATTTAGTCGTCTATGAGGACAGAGGGGAAAGTTTGAGCTTTCTCAGAGCCCCAAGAGACCCAACAGCCAGCGCGACGAGCTCCAGAACGAGTCCGACCACTCAAAGTGGATCCGAGAGGGCCCAGGAGAAGGCAGCCGCCGAAAAAGCTGCAAAGGAGCAGAGCAAAACTACCAGCCCAGAGGACCAAGCCCGGTCGAGGAGTCGCCTGAAAGCAATCGGCACTTTCCTCAGTTCTCTACTCCCTAGCACCAGCCGCAAATCACAAGCTGATAAGCAGGGGGAAGCAGTGGAGAGGTTCTTCAGAAAAACACCAAGAGAACCATCACCAAAGAAGCCCACACCAACAAGAGCCGACTAAGGGCATGTTATCCCACCGACCCTCGCAGCCAATTCAGGCACTACGGACCACGTGAAGAGCGCTTTCCTCGAGTACATAGCAATCGTGAGAGCGACCAGAGAGGTTAATCTCATGACATGCAAGAAGATCCTGCAGACCTTCCAGAGAAACACTGAAGGACTGCTAAGGGTACTGCGCGAGGAGGCCGAGACGGCCGTATACGACGTCAAATCTCAAGTCATCATAGGAGAAATGACGGGGTCGTATATGGCAGCTTTCAGCGCGGAGAGTGGCTTTGTGACCCTGTACGAGGAGGAAGCGGAGCGCTCAGGCAAAATAAAATTCAGAGCACCGAACACCGACCCGATACTGATTACCGCCAAGTGTACCAAAATCATGCTGGATGACAAGATCCTTGAAATGGCTCAGTCCATTCTGGGGACTTCAGACATCCAGGAGCATTGGGCGGTACCCAGTATCAGGTGGGTAAACGGAGTTCCGGGTTGCGGCAAGACAACCTGGGTGGTGAAACACTTCGACGAGGAAAAGGACGTTGTGGCCACCACGACAACTGAAGCTGGCAAAGATCTCAGGGAGACGCTTGCGCACCGCTTAGGAGACCGAGTAAAGACAAAGGTGCGCACTATGGCCTCAATCTTAGTAAACGGGTTCAGGAAACAAGAGAAATGCTACCGCCTCACGGTAGACGAGGCTCTTATGAACCATTTTGGGACCATAGTCATCGCAGTAAAGTTGTCTGGAGCAAGCGAGATTGTCCTTATCGGACCATTTTTGGACAGAGTGAACCTATTCGAGTTAAGGTATACCCGTCCATATATGGTGGCTGGCATCACCCAGGAACTCCTCTGCACACATCGCAACCCGATGGATGGGCAGTAACGCGCGTTCTCGCTGATGTTGCTCGCGAACGGTGCTGAATTCCGGGATTCGCTAGGGGCCAGATTTTAGGGCTCTTTATGCCCTTTCAAACGACACCAATCTCGGTCTTTTAGCACCAGGGGTTACGAAGATAACTTGCGGGGGGGGGGTGAGGTAGTCCCGAGGGGGGAGGGGGGTTTCGTGGGGAGACGATAGGCGGTGGGGTCTTGGGTGGGGTCTTGGGGGATCTCGTGGGGAGGTGAGGGGTGGTGGGGTCCTGGTGGGGGTCTTGGGGGGTCTCGTGGGGAGGTGATGGGTGGTGGGGTCTTGGGAGTGAGGGTCTTGGGGGGTCTCGTGGGGCGGTGAGGGGTGGTGGGGTCTTGGGTGTGGGGGTCTTGAGGGATCGTCACTCGTGTGGTGGTTCGGCGGTTTAAGTTGGAGGGGGTATTCCCAGGTTGGGAGGGGGTGGTTGTGAAAAGTAAGGGGGGGGGGGTAAAGCTCGCGAACGGTGCATAATTCCGGGATTCGCTAGGGGCCAGATTTTAGGGCTCTTTATGCCCTTTCAAACGACACCAATCTCGGTCTTCTAGCACCAGGGGTTATGAAGATAACTTGCGGGGGGTGAGGTAGTCCCGAGGGGGGAGGGGGGAGGAGGAGGTTTCGTGGGGAGACGATAGGCGGTGGGGTCTTGGGTGGGGATCTTGGGGGGTCTCGTGCGGAGGTAAGAGGGGGTGGGGTCATGGTGGGGGTCTTGGGGGGTCTCGTGGGGCGGTGAGTGGTGGTGGGGTCTTGGGAGTGGGGGTCTTGAGGGATCGTCACTCGTGTGGTGGTTTGGAGGTTTAAGTTGGAGGGGGTATTCCCAGGTTGGGAGGGGTTGGTTGTGAAAAGTAAGGGGGGGGGGGGTAAAGCTCGCGAACGGTGCATAATTCCGGGATTCGCTAGGGGCCAGATTTTAGGGCTCTTTATGCCCTTTCAAACGACACCAATCTCGGTCTTCTAGCACCAGGGGTTATGAAGATAACTTGCGGGGGGTGAGGTAGTCCCGAGGGGGGAGGGGGCAGGGGGAGGTTTCGTGGGGAGACGATAGGCGGTGGGGTCTTGGGTGGGGATCTTGTGGGGTCTCGTGCGGAGGTAAGAGGGGGTGGGGTCTTGGTGGGGGTCTTGGGGTGTCTCGTGGGGAGGTGATGGGCGGTGGGGTCTTGGGAGTGGGGGTTTTGGGGGATCATCACTCGTGTGGTGGTTTGGAGGTTTAAGTTGGAGGGGGTATTCCCAGGTTGGGAGGGGGTGGTTGTGAAAAGTAAGGGGGGGTAAAGCTCGCGAACGGTGCTGAATTCCGGGATTCGCTAGGGGCCAGATTTTACGGCTCTTTATGCCCTTTCAAACGACACCAATCTCGGTCTTCTGGCACCAGGGGTTACAAAGATAACTTGCGGGGGTGAGGTAGCCCCGAGGGGGGAGGGGGGAGCGGGAGGTTTCGTGGGGAGACGATAGGCGGTGGGGTCTTGGGGGTCTCGTGCGGAGGTAAGAGTGGGTGGGGTCTTGGTGGGGGGTCTTGGGGGTCTCGTGGGGTAGGGTGAAGGGTTCAGGAGTTCCCTCAGGACTTACGTATGCGCTGGTGCGGAGCTGGAGCGGATTCTTCACGTCGGTCCGCGTGATGGCTGGTGTGGTAAAATAATTCTTCGGAAGGCTTCGGAGTCTTCACACAAGGCTGATATATTAAAGAAGAGCACGTGGTGACAAAAAGTGTGGTTATACCACGCGGTTTGAGGTTGTTTTTTGGTAATAACCTCGTGCTTTTTGGCGATCTTGGTACCTTTATGTCTTTATTGGTTTCCCTCCGATTTCCAAGATTCTTACGCCGTTGAATTTGCCTTCGCCTCCTCTCTCTGGGTGAATGTGGGAGAGGTAATCCGAATACGCAAAGGGGTTGAAAGAAGGGGGTCGATAAGGGTTGAATAGGGTTGAATTTTTTATTGGTCGTATACTCATCCAGATACCCTCTATACAACCTCGAAAACCATTTTTCTCTACAATGTCAGCTTTCTGAGATACGCAAAGGGGTTGAAACAAGGGGGTTGAAAAGGGTTGAATAGGGTTGATTTTTTTTGGCATATACTCATCCAGACACCTTCTATACAACCCCGAAGACCATTTTCCTCTAGAATGTCAGGTTTCTGAGATACGCAAAGGGGTTGAAAGAAGGGGGTTGAAAAGGGTTGTATTTTTTTTGGCCATATATTCATCCAGGTGCCTTCTATACAACCCCGAAAACCATTTTTCTCTAAAATGTCCGGTTTCTGAGATACGCAAAGGGGTTGAAACAAGGGGGTTGAAAAGGGTTGAATAGGGTTGATTTTTTTGGCCATATACTCATCCAGATACCGTCTATACAACCCCGAAAACCATTTTTCTCTACAATGTCAGCTTTCTGAGATACGCAAAGGGGTTGAAACAAGGGGGTTGAAAAGGGTTGAATAGGGTTGATTTTTTTGGCCATATACTCATCCAGACACCTTCTATACAACCCCGAAGACCATTTTCCTCTAGAATGTCAGGTTTCTGAGATACGCAAAGGGGTTGAAAGAAGGGGGTTGAAAAGGGTTGAATTTTTTTTTGGCCATATATTCATCCAGGTGCCCTCTATACAACCCCGAAAACCATTTATCTCTCCAATATCAGGTTTCTGAAATATGCCAAGGGGTTGAAACAAGGGGGATGAAAAGGGTTGAATAGGGTTGAATATTTTATTCGTCATATTATGCTCATCCAGATACCCTCTATACAACCCCGAAGTCCATTTTTTTCTACAATGTCAAGTTTCTGAGATACGCAAAGGGGTTGAAAGTAGGGGGTTGAAAAGGATTGAATAGGGTTGAATTTTTGAGTGGCCATATACTCACCCAGACACCTTCTATACAACCCCGAAAACCATTTTTCTCTACAATGTCAGGTTTCTGAGATATG
This sequence comes from Hecatera dysodea, assembly GCA_905332915.2. Taxonomy (NCBI): domain Eukaryota; kingdom Metazoa; phylum Arthropoda; class Insecta; order Lepidoptera; family Noctuidae; genus Hecatera; species Hecatera dysodea. The sequence goes on from HG995292.1 coordinate 11,957,262, forward strand.
CCAAGGGGTTGAAACAAGGGGGTTGAAAAGGGTTGAATAGGGTTGATTTTTTTATTGGCCATATACTCACCCAGATACCCTCTATACAACCCCGAAAACCATTTTTCTCTACAATGTCAGGTTTCCGAGATATGCCAAGGGGTTGAAACAAGGGGGTTGAAAAGGGTTGAATAGGGTTGATTTTTTATTGGCCATATACTCACCCAGATACCCTCTATACAACCCCGAAAACCATTTTTCTCTAGAATGTCAAGTTTCTGAGATACGCAAAGGGGTTGAAAGTAGGGGGTTGAAAAGGGTTGAATAGGGTTGAATTTTTTATTGGCCATATACTCACCCAAATACCCTCTATACAACACCGAAAACCATTTTTCTCTAAAATGTCAGATTTCTGAGATACGCAAAGGGGTTGTAAAAAGGGGGTTGAAAAGGGGTAGTTTTTTTTTTCGTTTTCTACTCATCCAAACACCCTCTATACAACCCCGAAAACCATTTTTCTCTTCGACGTCAGGTTTCTGAGATAAGCAATGGGGTTGAAAGAAGGGGGTTGAAAAGGGGTAGTTTCAGATTTTTCCCATACTCACCCCGACACCTTCTATACAACCCCATAAAAAGTTTTCCCCTCCTAGCACGGGAAGTGGGAGAACAATTATGTCAATCAGTCAGTCAATCAATCAGTCAATCAGTCAGTGGTTTTTTAATTATATATAATATAATAATATATATAGGGTTACCAAGTGTTACGCTAAAGATCTTGGAGAGTCTTTTTATTGGTATTTGTAAGTCGGAAGAAAAAGTACTATTGCTTTATCTGCGTGCGCTGAAGTAACGGCTGGTCCCACCACTTCTAAGATATTGGTTTTAGTAGGAAGATAAAAATGTTTGCAAAGCTACATATCTATTTTATAGGTACAAACGCCACATTAAGGCAAATCATTTATTAAAAATAAAAAGTGATATTTTAAAATTATTGTTAGGCAGGCATATTAATGTTCACGATTGAAAGTTACTTCATCATTGAGACATTTCATGTAGGTAAACTTAGGTTTTTGTAACATGTAATTTGGACGCACAGCGTTGGAGAAGAGGTAAAAGAATAGGAGAAGAGGCAAAAGAATCTTCAGGCGAATCTTAAATATTATTTTAGAGTCAGCCACGTATTCTAGTTCTACTTCGGAGGACAAAAAACTACCACAGGTCTCAATTCTGTCGTATTCTGGGTCCTATGAAGGTATCGTTTGCAGGCACAATCATTAAAGCACAGGGACGGGCATTCTAATATGTTGTTTTTACGGACATGTGGTTTTTCTCATGGCCAATTGTGTGTTGCCTAGAAATCGTGTCTAGATGCGGGTGCGACAATACATATATATCAACAAAATGTTATGTATACTGAAATACTATAAGTCTGCTCTTACTGATTTTTTAAATTCACGCACGTAAATCCGCGGGACACAACTAGTTAACTATATTACGGGTAATATGCGAGATCTAACCGAACGCTAAATTAATTAATTAATTCGGAAGCTAAATGAAAAGCAATTTGGTAAGCGGCAGCGTCAAATACCTTTAGGTTTCAATTATCTACATTAATGTAGGTTAGGAAATGAAGTAAATGTTTTCAAATTCCTAATATTGTTAACAGCGTTTGTGATATCTTTTGTGTAATTCTCTGCAATATCAGAACAGGAAAATATTTTGGCTACGGTGCCAAGTTTTTGATAGACTACAGAGCTTTTTGTTAAGTGAACGAAGGTAATTCCGTAAACATGGGTACAGTTTTTTTTCTTTTTTTTATGGATGGCAAATTATCAAGTGAATATTCCGCTCTGGGTCGAGCGAAAGGGAGTGTCAGACTCTTACTGACTAAAATTCACCCGTGATCCTTCTTGTGCCCTTTGCGTTCCAGGGCCGCGGTGACTCTTTCGAACAAATTCCGCAACGCAATTAAATATCCTGATATGCTATCAGTAATAACAACAATTAGGTATCAAACGTCTGAACGGTTTTGGTTTATCTGGCTACATTGCGGTACATAGAGCTGAAGACCGTGAGACAAGCTTGACGCAGTTTATCGACAGGATTGGTGCCAATGAACAAATCCTGTCGATAGGCTGCGTCGCATGCGTGAAAAATGAAAGGAAGCAATAGAAGAAATTTATCCTGCAGTGGGACAGAACAGGCTGAAAACATAAAGGCAACGCACGTCTATTCTATACGTAGTAATTTTTTTACTTTTCGACATATTATGTTATCGCTGGTAGAATGTTACTTTGTAAACTTGTAAGCATTGTAGAAAGTGAATTGCAATGCTCTACATGGTCTTAGTTTAAACTAACATGGTCATGACCACCAGGAGGGGGTGCATGGGGGTGCACTTGCACCCTCCTGGCTAATATATATTTGAATATGAATACCTATATAATTGAATATGAAGCAACAAAAAATATTTTTGACAACCGGAATTTAGTAAAACACTTCCAAATCTATGAGTGAATGGTCAAAAGAAAATAATCATGCCGGCGAACATGAACATGGTTCCTAAATAGCCAGTACCTTGTGAAGTGTAACGAGCTAGCAAATAATGTCACAACCAAGCACAGAACCTCAATGGTAAACGGTTTATCTACTTGAGAAAAATGTGTTTACCTTTCATCATTCGATAAAATGCTGGTTTAATTTTATTGCGAAGACTCACATTATCGTTACGAGTATCTACATCGTTGACCCTGAGTTCATACTAAAGTCACGGAAAACTGAAAGTTCCTGTCAGTGTTCCAGTTTTCGGGCAAGTTTTGTTACTTCTTTTCACAAGAACCTTAATAAAGTGGTTCATTCAAGTGATACACATAGCTATAAATTTAATACCCGATGGCTCTTTTTAAAAAAAAACCGGATAAGTGCGAGTCAAAGTCTTGATTTTTATTTTCTCGGAACTTCCGTAGGTAATCCTACAGAAGTTTAACAACTATGAAAGCACATTATATTCTCCATCTCTGATTAAAATACAGTAGGTAAGATTGAAGGACAAACTTAACTTTGTTACTATACATAGGTAATATACGATACGGTTAATTTTTCCGAAAACCTTCCTACTTGTACTGTTAGATCTATCTTCTTGCCAATTTACATGACTCTAGGTCAACGGGATACACCCTATAAGTTTTGATTCCTTTGCAAAACATGCGCCATCCTTACTTAATAATAAATGTGAAAGCGTGGATGTTTGTTACGCTTTCACGCAAAAACTACTCAACCGATCATCATGAAACTTTGTTCACATATTCTTGGAGGTATTAGAAGTAACATAGGATACTTTTTTATGATAATTTCCGACATTCACGCGGGCGAAGCTGCGGGCAGCAGCTAGTGGAGCATAAACGGCCTTCTCTTTAGGCGGCGTTGACTTAGGAGTTTGATTGTTTCACTTTTCCAAGGGGTAGCTGTCCTGAGTACCTATTTGATATTAATTTCAGCTTGATTCCTTTATGAGTTCCTGAAAAAAGGGTGTTGACAGAAGAACAACAAAGTGATTTTACAAGGGTTCCTTTTTGGCTGACTGAGGTACGGAACCATAAAAAAAAATACCTTGTTCTTATAATTTAAAACAGAACAAAATTGAATTGAGTTCTAAAGTGCAATACATATTTGAATTGATATAGGTAATAAAAGATGTGAAAAGAAAATTTTCCTTAACCAATGTGGTTTGCTTTCCACTTTGATAAATGGAAAACTCAAGACGGAGAACTTCAGGCCAATAAAGATTAACGATACCAGGATCGCATCTATTAATAACTCATGTTCGAAATTAGTCTCGTCTCGGGTGTAGATAGAAGAGATTATATGGTACGTATAGGTGTCAGTGGGTGTGTCATACTTATTCATTGTCATTGGTATGTTTATTTAGGAATTACAACCTATTCATTTAATACTGGAAAACTGAGAGCCTGGTATTCCTTCACAGAATTTAAATAAATAAAAACGACATTCTGTACGTTGGTAGATAAGCATCTTCTTCTTCGCTGGTAATTTTATTATCGTAATGTTTATAACTGGAATTTCAGGTTCTTAGAGAATTAAATATAAAGTAAAATTACCTGGTAAATTATAGAAATACTGAGACATTGTTCTTTGGAAATTTCGGTAATAACAATTATTACAATCTTAGAATACCGTCTATCGGTCAGCTATTATGTACCTAATAACATTTTTTTTTTCAACTGTAATTTAGGCAATATGTTACAAATTCTTTTAAAACACCTGAGTTTAATGAATAGGTACCGACAACTAAAGCTTTTAAGTATTAACGACCTGCTGGACCATTGCCAGACGATATTGTAAAGTGCTTGTCAGTTGACATACTTTACAGAAAATATTTTATACTAGCTGCTGCCCGCGACTTCGTCCCCGTGGAATCCCCGATTTTAAAACATTCTTTATCGCTGCTCCGCTCCTATTGGCTTAAGCGTGATGTTATATAGCCTAAAGCCTTCCTCGATAAATGGTCTATTCAACCCAAAAAGAATTTTTCAAATCGGACCAGTAGTTCCTGAGATTAGCGCGTTCAAACAAACAAACAAACAAACAAACAAACTCTTCAGCTTTATAATATTATAAGTATAGATGTATTTAATCGCTTCAGAATTAAAAAAAATTGCTGTAGTCTGAGGATACCTACAAGGTTGTGTATTAGACATTTTCGCAATTTATGTAAATTGACGAATAGATTTTAGATAAATAAGTGTGTTAGGGTCGCAAATTCTGCAAAACTGCCAATAAACATCTTCCGTGAAACCGCTTCAAACGCCCGTTGATAAATCAAACGATTTTTGGGGTTCAGCAAGCCACATATACGCTCATTTATAGTGTACACAAAGCCTGAAAGGGGCCATCCATAAATTACGTCACACGAATTTCATGATTTTTGACCCCTTCCCCCGTTCTTGTCACAGCTGGTCACATTTGTGACACCTAGTGTGACGTCACATATTTTACAATTTAATTCATGTATTTGTACGTGTTTTACTTAATACTTAGATTAAAATAGATTTTGAAAAGTGACGTCATGAAATTTAGGACCCCTCCTGCCCCCTTGTCACACAATGTCACAGTTCGTCAACCCCCGCCCTCCCCTTTAACATGTGACGTAATTTATGGAAGCCCCCCAAGTAGTTTGTTCAGAATCAGTAAAAGAATCGTTAACAGAATTTTATCTATTATTTTACATTATACTCGTGGCAAATCTGCTATCATTTTTATTAAAGCGCGCTCTTGATCACTGAAGTTTACAGCAGTAACACGAGCGCAACTAGCCACCCTTTAGCCGCTCAGAAATTAGAGGTCGAGAGTCGAGACAAAACAACAAGCATGTAACTTTGTGAGATTTCATGTAAAATTCTTGAATTTTTTATTTAGATTCTTTAGAGGAGATTTATGAGGATTGTTGTGACGTGCCCACGAGGATATAGCTAGTTGCTAAGATAGTGAATATTTACTTACGTACTGACTTAGTTTGATATGGTGCACCGCGACAGGAGGAAGGCTTACCTACATTTATTAGGGTGCGCTTAACCAACAAGTTATTGACTATTAGGCGAGGTAAACCAACTAAATATTTCAGTACGTGGTCAGTGGTCTGACTCAGTAAAATACAGCTCACCCTGTAAGTACGAAGTGTGCATTTGTTCCTTTTGCGTCGGTTACTGAATAAACGATTTCCATCCAAAATACGTAGCGATTAAAAAGTTTTAATAGGCTGGTTTTCAGTTGTTTAGGTTTGGTGTAAAAGGTAATTTAACCGACAAACATGTGATAAATTAGTCGTTATTGGTAATCAATAGCGTAATCGCTCGTTCTACGAATAGTACCTATTTCTTACATAAGAAAGCCTATCGAGGTTAAACAGGCGCTTATAAAAGATCCAAATCGATACCTATACAATAAGCTCGTTCATGCTTGCCTGCCTACGAGAATACACTTTATACAATACACTTCAGGACCCTGAAAAGATGTTTTTTCACCGTAGTCTGTTCTCCTAAATGGAGCAGACAGCGGTAATATGCCTCCTAGGATTTCTGGAAGGTATTTTGAGATTAAATTCGCTAAGCAGCTTGGCTTTACTTTGCTTCATCAAATTGTTTCCAAAAGGAAATAATTTTCTTTCAATTTTCGATGACACTCAAGCAAATTTCAACAAAGGCCCGTAATAAATTGTGTCGGAACTTAAATTAGTTCTATTAATGAGCGGCCAAAGATGAGTTTTGGAATAATGTCACACCGAACTTGTGGTTGCCGCAAGTTACGAGCTTCGGTACTGCGATACATTATTCTTGGCTGCCCAAACCCTGAACGTGTGCTTAAGTAAATGTGTGTTCGTTCAACTACATAAGCGCCTATAAAGTAGCTGATTTATGGTGTTATCATAGTTGTTCCGTTTCTCTATTCAAATTAGGGCGCAACCGGACGTGATAGCTTCTAGACTGCTGTTTTTATATCCACACGCCATGTGTTGTAATAAAGGCCACGTATTCTGTTCGTGGTAAAAGGATGGTGTAATAACACAAATCGTTATAATAATGTCAGTTTATTTTAAGCAAATGCTATTGAGAAATACGGAAAATTGCTCATCGCGTATTGACGAGTCGAGCACTCCCTGCCTCGGCATTTGGCTGTATTGGTCAATAAAATAGTTATTAATGGAATATCGATAGCCTAATCCAAGGGCGTAATCGAACAATCAGATTACGTGGGTGTAGGTAGTTTCTTAGCCCTTTAGGGGTTTTATCGTGAAGATATGCTAATAGCTTGATGCTAACACGTTGAGTAAACTACATAACATACACTCCTTTCATTTATTTTGAACCAAATATGAACTTATCAATAAACAATATGAACGAATCACAATAAGTTTTTTATTTTTTTGAAGTGGACGTAAGTATTCGTATCAGCTCGGCGAGTCCCTTGATCCTAATTCAATATAATACAATGATACGATATTAAAAAGAGAGAAAAATGTAGGTTTATTCAGTCCTTTGTGTTTGAAGACGTGGTTTGGATGCGTAATGTAGAAGTTTGTAATTTAATGACGTTTTTAGGCTATGATATTTAATACCATTAGACGTGACGGTGTGACTTTCAGTATGTCGGTATTTTTACACTGACATGCTGAAAATCACGAGTTTTCTCATAAACAGAAACTACATCCGCTACGATTTTGAAACTCCTTTTGCTTGGTTAATGTTCACACACGCATGCCGGTTGTGAGTACTACACACCAGTCCTATTTGAAGAACATCACCAATAAGCTCTGTGTGTCCATTAAGGGAGTCTACACCCGGCGTTTCCAATCACGTCTCGTCTTGTAGTAGTCGCTTTTTATTCCTAAAAGAATTGCAAGTAAAAAATTGTGAAAAGGAACGTTGGGAAAATTTCGTATACCTGTCAAATGATACATGAATTCGATCACATTAACGAAGTCAATAAAGAACAACTTTGAAAACATATTCCGTAAAAAGAAGGCATGCACTGCTTACCTCTTGATAAATTGGGACAGAAAATTATAAGTAGGAAACGGGAGTAAAATAATAACCTGTTTAATGATCTCATCGTCATTATAAGTTGTGCACATCGACATCACATGTGACAATTATGCCAAATTTATAAGTGGTTTCCTCCTATAGGGCTGATTTAAGGGCATTCAACCGAATTGTATATATTGTAAGTCACATTACAGATTTGAGTATTTTTTCAAAGCTGCGTTTACACAGAGATTTCGGCTATTTAAGTATTTATTTAGGGTATTTTACAAGCAATTAAATTAGAGCTCTTAAGTGCTATGTTGCTGGGCTATTTGGATAATTTTCTGAAAAGTTATTTCTCAGGATTTATTTTAGTTCAAATCGCTTACTTTGAGTATGTGAAAAGTATGTATGATGTTGACTGTACCTTCCTATAGTTACATTACGGTACATTATTCTTTGGTAATCCGCGTTCATGCCAGTTTCATTCCTTCACCGTGCAACCGAATGATTTGCATTATTCAGGGGAATCATCTAATCAAGGTTTCTTCTTCACCCTACATAGATATGAGCGGCACGTCTACCTATTCGTACTACTACTGTATTCATTTTATTTGTATTACTTACAATATTAGTTGGAGGTGAAATTCTGGTGACCTGTAATACAGGTTTTGATTTCCTACCACGGGCGCCAGTGTTTCACGACCATTGTAATGTGTGCTCTTGTTTATGCCAATAAATTATTATTAATAATTAATTCTTCTTATTTTTAACCAGAATCAAAAACAGGAGGAGGTCCTCAATTCAAATTACTAACCTGTTCAGCAGTATTTTCGCCAATTTTCAACCAATTTGGACTCTTTTATTTTTTGGCTTGGATGAGTATTTACCCGGACCAGTCCCAATTCCATTATCAGTTCATTTCATAACATAACATCACGCTTAGGTACCAATTATCTTTAATTTTCATGTTCTTGGGGTTATTTAATCGGGCATTACTTTATTGTTATGATCTTGATGATTTCTGCATTGGGTTTAGTTATACTTAGCTATAGGTATTACTTATGTATTGGACGATGAGCTTCAGAGATAAATCAGCTACCTCCTTAACTTAACATCTAGTAAAATGATGTATTGGTTGGTGTATGTCAATTCTAAAGCAAAGCAAGTACTTAGTACGTATTTACCTATGAGCTGGTCTGGACTTCGAAGGCACACAGGTCCTTAGCGGCAAAAAACAGTGCTACCACTCATTATGGGAATATTGTCAATTCAGTTGCAGGGTAATAAAAACACTACAAAGTATAAAATAACTTTAATTTCGGAAGTCGGTGTCAAAAAACGAAGAAGTAAACATACCGACTTCTGGAATCAATATTATTTTATATTTATACTAGCAGCGCCCCGCGGTTTCACCCGTGTTGTTCCCGTTCCCGTGGAAATACGGGGATAAAATATATAATAGCCTATGACACTCCACAATAACGTAGATTTCTATTGGTGAAATAATTTCGAAAATCGGTTCAGTAGATCCAGAGATTACCCCTTACAACTTCACAAACTCACAAACGTTACCTCTTTATAATATTAGTATAGAAAAGCATTTAGCAGCTACGAGTAGGCGGGAATAAAATTTAATATACGTAGGTCATTTGGTTTTTCGGTTTTGCCAAAAATGTATAATACTTTCACCTTTACAATATTAACATAATAATTCCACGTACCTACTTTTGTTACTACTTTGAATATGACGCAAAAGCCTACTCTGCTTTTGGTTGTTTTATAAGTTTCTCTAATCTAATCGCGTTAAAATATTAGCTGTTCATTACAGTTTGTCTGCGCATACATAAATGTATGGGGCAGTCGATTCTTTTCGCGATATCGGTGTTGGTCCCATAGTAAAAGTTTTTCATAATTATTAATAGGTACAATGACCCCTTTAGAGGTATTGCGTTTATTCTGTTACGAGTTAGTGACTGAGTAACTAACAGACAACGCTTAGCCGAAAGTACTGTGGCCGTATTACGAAGTGCCAATGCTATCATGATTCGTGTGAGTGAAAGAGATAGTGCTATTCGTCTTGTGTAACTCCGTCTCTCTCTCTGACACAGAAATCATGATGGATTTAAGACGTCATAATAGGGCTGCTGGTCATAGAGAGTTGACATTTAACACGTAGCTTCCCTACACTCTGGAGGGGTGCACTAAGAGAAGATTTACCGAAATCCTTACGGGAGCGGGAAAAACTGCGCGTACGAAATCGCGGGCAAAGTATTTTATAATTTGTAAGTAGTATTTTTTTATTAGGAAACCGTTTTGTAATATTATGCCTACTTAAAAAGGTAAACGTAATAAACTATGTAATTATTAACAAAAACTTTGGTGTAACCCTAAGAGTCTACATATGTCACCATTATAGATGTCCTCGGATAGAACACTTGCAAAATTCATAAGATTATAAAATATCTTGAGAAATTATAATTTCTCAACTGAACATTTGAAACACATTTTTACGCATCTGATATTCTGCGATCACTCGACGTGATTCAAGGAAATTGAACCAATATAAACTGACGACATGTTGGCGACCAGTTCGTGTAGGTATAGTTCTACAATTTAGTGGATTTTCTTGCACTAAATTATATCCGCGGAACATAGGGTACAGGGAGCTTAGGGGTCCCCGACAAGGTAGATTCATGTTATTTTTAACCGACTTCTAAAAAAGGAGGAGGTTCTCAATTCGGATGTTTGTATTTTTTTTTAATGTTTGTTCGCGCATAACTCCGTCGCTTGCCAACCGATTTGAAAAATTCTTTTTTTGTTGGAAAGGGTATACTTCCCAAATGGTCCCATGAAAATTTTATCGAAATCAAACAAGCAGTTTTTTTGTTAATTTCAATAAATGATAGCAAATCTGTCGGGATAGCTGAAATCGCATGTTTGTTATGTTTAGCTGGGAGTGAACAACTAAAAAGTGAAAAAAAAATTTGGTACAAAAAATAAAACCGACTTCGAAACAAAAAAACCAAAAAGTATAAAATAACTTTCATTTCGGAAGTCGGTGTGTTCAACAACAAAAAAGCAACCACAAACACCGAGTTCCGAAATTAAAGTTATTTTATACTTTTTGGTTTTTTTGTTTAGAAGTCGGTTTTATTTTTTGTAAAAAGTTTTTTTTTTAAACTCTGTAGACAGAAAACCTTTTTGGCCTCCTCCTCGTGATTAGAATGTTAAAATTGTAATACTGAACATACTAACCTGAGCACCATTTAGTCGTTACAATCATATCTAAACTATTGGCAACTTAGTGCCAACTAGGTAAATGTTGAATTAAGAAGAATGTTTACGACCACCAAGACAACAAAGAAAGCTATTAAGTGATTAAAGTCATCAAAGGCTACATCACGGGCTAACAAATAAGTACTCATAAAATTCTTTTACTATGTCCAAATAGACCTATAAATGATTGACCGGTAACGATCCATTAAGAAAAAAATATATGAAAGCAATTTACGTCGGCTCATTGTCGCGAGTGTTTTTTTTTATACCGACGTCAATAAGGAGGAGGTTATCCATGCGGATGTTTATACATTTTTTTTTGTGTTTTTTGACATATGAAACTCACATCATTTATGGACAGATTTGCAAAATGCTCTTTTTATTCGAAAGAGGTTTATTTCGAAATGGTCCCTGTTCGCGACGATGCGTCTTAGCTACATAGTATAGGTAGTTATAGGTAGCTATAGTAGTACATAGAATGTTGCAAATAAATAAAACCGCGACTACATAGTATAGGTAGTTATAGGTAGTTAGTTAGCACATAGAATGCTGTAACAGATAAAGCTGCATAGTATAGATAGTTATAGGTAGCTATAGTTGATACATAGTTTGTTATTGAAATAAAACACATTAGTTACAGTCGTTTGCTCTCAAGAGGCAGTATATAAGCCCTTGGAGCCTTTATTTCTTCCAAGTAAATAGAATATAGTTAGGTAGGGTATCCTATCCCTTACACATAACAGTAAACACATGGTAACCCTGGTAATCGAAGGTATATAAAGGTAATCAAGGTATATAAAGGTATATAAAGGTGATCGGTGGTATATAAGGTAATCGAGGTATATACACACACAGACAGACATACATAGGTAAATAGAAAGGGCTTGGTAATTTGAGACTTGAAATATTAGGTCAAAGGTAGTCGCATAGCTAAAAGCGACACTGACCAATCACAGAGCAGGAGGGTGCTGGTACGTGATTGGTCAATGGTTTTTGATAAATAGCCCTGGTGAAGGTATGCACAAAAATAAAACACTTTGCATCTACCCTCTTCCTTTCCCGAAAAAACAAGTCTAGATTCTAGACTTCTAAATGTCTGAAATAGAACCGCCTTGAAAAATCCTTTCAGGGGATATATAGATGTCTATAGTGTATGCAGGCATAAAGCCGTAATTTAGGTTTAAATAAAACTGTTTATTTTTATCCCCCTGAAACATATACGCTTATAGAGTTGCAACCCCTTGAGTGACAGGGTTGAAACATATGTAGTTTTGTAGAGGGTTGTCGTATCTATAGAGATACATATAGCTGTATAGCCCTCCTAGCATAGTTTTACGGTAAATTCACCCCAAGTAGGTAATAGCTTCGTGCCTACAATAGTTTTGTATAGTTTTTGGCATCCCACTCCTACATGGAGAGGGATGAAGGGGTGAATTCGTCTCCGCTGTATGGAGCTTACCGAGGGCTATCCATAAAGGTACGACAACCCCTACTCACATAGACCTAAGCCTAGATATAGCCTAAAATCTAGAATTAGCATAGTGAAAATTTTAGTTAATAAACTTCATCACACACGGTGATTTTTTGGGTGTCGATACGGTATAGTTGCGCCGTACAATAGTAACTTAGAAACTTAAAGAAATTTGTAGTCATTTGCAAGATATTTCGAATTTATACCTAAATGTAGAATCATATAGTCGCGAATTTCACCCTTCAAATCGCTAAGTGCATAGTGAACAAGTTAAATAGTGTTTTATTGTGACTTTATTGGTAAGCCCTCAATACCTACCCCTATATATTGTGTGAATAACAGCAAGTATAGCAAGTATCAACTAAGGGTTGCATCCTCATGGCCCGTAGCTTATAGACGGAGCGTCAACGCGTCTGGATCATTTATACCTAGGTGGGTTGTCACCATACAGTCCACTTTTGAAGAATAGGATAACCTACCCTGGCCACCCTACAGTCCAGTCGATCACGTCCGCCCCGTACAGTCCCATTTAAATTTCGTGAAGATCTGGTAAATAGATATGGACTGTTTGGGAAATTTTGGGTGGTAGCACTAAAAAGTGAAAAATTAAATACTTTTTAACCGACTTCCAGAAAGGGAGGACGTTCTCAAGTCGAAATATTTCTTTTTTAGGTCCCATCGACAAGATTGAATGAGAACATCATCAATGTGGTAGAAGCTTTGCATTATTAGGGATAATACAAATACAAGTCATCAGGTCTCAATCAAATTTAAATAGGACCACACGACAAGCACCAGCTTTCGAATATAAAAATAATTATATTAAAATCGGTACACACAGTAAAAAGTTATGAAAACAAAAAAAAAACTGTCACCATGAGAACTTCCTCCAAGTCGGTTAAAACAACTTTAATTTTGGAATTCGGTTTTGGTACCGACTTATTATTCGTAAGACCGTCAACATATTTTTGTTTGCCATCATTTAGTGAAGCCTGTGAGAGTGAGCCTGCTTTTGGGAAAAAATTGCACTTAAAACCATACGAAAATTGTATCGTAATTGTAACGATATATAGGCATTATCGCGTCAACGCTAGTTTTATCACGCCAGTAATGCCAAAATAATTGTGCAACAGGTTACTAGGTAATATTTTATATATAAAATATTACCTAGTAACCAATGGTGTGAATATGTATAATAAATATAATTACACTATTACCTTTCAACATTACAGTGGCTTGTGTACACTAGGCGGTTGCTACGTGCCGCGCGATCGCGATCACGATGGCGGTCACGCCCGTTTCAGGTGCGAGCCGGATCACGGCAGGCGCTTCCGACGACAGACGTTCCGTGTTTAAAAAACACTCATAAAATGATGTTCCACATGACTGCACCATTGTATACAATTGAAATTAATGGCTCGCGCATTATGAACGGCCGGTTATTTTTGTTTCGCATTAAAAACGATTTGTTTTTTCACTGTAGTATTTTTTGTTGCCGAGTATTATAGCTAATGGCTTTAGGGATCGTTGAGGGAATATAATTAGTAGTGATCAGTGTCCAAAAATATTATTTACAAGTCGTTTGTACCTATGTTTATAAAATCGTTTATTAAATTCAATATTGACGGATTGACAGGATTATTTTAATAAAGATAAAGGAATTGAGACATCAATGTCAGACACTAAGGTTGAGAGGTTTTTTCTTGATTTGAAGAGATTCTACCAATACCTGAAGAGGTGAAATGGAATTTCAATATGCAAAGTTAAAGAAATCCATAAGAATAGATGCTCAGAAAAAGCTCACCTAAATTAAGTCATCTGACGAATAATCATGTCTATTATAGTAATTGAAAATAATATTGGACTGTCTAAAGCCTGGTATTTTGTGACCAAGATGAATTGTATTCCACTTCATTTGTCAAACCGAATAAAATGTTCAGAAAACATTTTGAATTCCGTTTTTCTTTCAGCTTGTGGATATATTTAATGAAATCTTGCTTAGTTCATGGAGAGTTCACTAAGGGGGGAGGACTGAATAATAATTTTATTAAAAGTCTTTGAGGTTTACAATGTGAAAATAATAGCTGCGTTAACGCATGGTGGTGTTCAGCGGGAGGCATAAATGAAATGCTGCCAAGTAAGTTTCTCTCATCACTTTTGAATTGACGACCTCTTAATGAGTATATTCTATGTACAGTTCTGTGGGATAATGTTTACGGTGGGGTTCAAAAGTAATGAGGTACTGAAGGTAATCTGTTGAAATTCTTGTCAAAATCCGTCCGTATTTTATGTACATACCAATAGGAAAGAAGTCGCAACACATATATACCTAAAGTAATGTACACTTTGGACAGAAATAGTTTTCTTTCAACTTTTACAGCACTTAGTCGAAACGTTACCTACGTTAAAAAGTTAACTAACCCGTTAGACTAGTTATTGTCAGGTTATTTGTGGTTATAGTGCCTATATTAATACTAATGAATTTTCATATGCTAAAAAAAGCAATTTCTTTACCCTATTTCATGATCGCCACGCCGAAAATTTTCTGTGTCACAAACGTGTAACAAAAAATGTTTACTTAGGTACTTTTGGTTGATACTCGTTGTGCAACGGAACGTCCACAAAGGTTGGGTACATTTTGTTTTAAAAGGACTTTGTGGGCGGTTCAGTAGACTTGATTGAAGTTCACATATTTTAATTAAAAAAGTTCGTCTACAGGTGTTATCTTATAAGGTTTACCGTGGTCATGATATTATAATAGCCGTGTATGTAAATGACAATTGTATTTTAAGTTAGTGCTCTTCAATGAGAAAGGCTTTCGTGTTAAAATTGAGCTAAATCTTAATTAACAAAAATGTCGTCTTTGGTTTCACGTGGTTACACGCGATGTTTCCTAATTTCCGGGATATATAATTTTTGGGATGTAACAATGTAGCTACTGAGATCTTTAAAGTGTTTTAGGTAGGCCCCAACCACTCCGGTATCACCGGACTCCGACCTGCAATGCTATTCTGTAAGAACTCACTCCAGTTCTCACTTCTGATTCTGCGGTGAAAACTGTATTTGGTATTATGTAACTTGATGAAAACTACACTAGCGCCACTAAGTGAGAACATAGGTGAAGCGAACTTAACTTGACAGTCAGAATATCAAATACTTTTCACTTCAGGTGAGTTACGAAGTGTAATCGAAAATGAGAAATGAATCGAATTCGCACGTGAGTTCTTACAGAATAGCACTGCTGCCCCTGTCGCGTGGGCGAGGATTATCTGACGGACACGCATCATCTACCCCGGTCGCCGGGGAGAGTGGAACCGGCGAGAGATGTCGTGCGGTGTTCAGCAGGTTCTGGGGCCGCTCCTCTACTGCACTACGACTCCCCAAACAACCTTTCAAATCACAACAGTGCTGCTGTGATTTTTATTAAAATTATGGAACCTATTGGGACAAGCATAAGCATATCCCCTACATCATTTTTTTTAGGTTCTTGAATTATTGTCCAAGTCCCGAGTTAATCCAGTCCCTTCCTAAACAACGGATGTGTAAAATCTATAATAATATAAATTGATCATGATACTGATCTGAAAGACGTCTAGAACCTGTAATAGACATCTTTCAAATGAAATCAAATGCATTTATTTGTGTACACAGGTAAAAAATGGGTGGAACAATTACAGAGTAATGGGTCTCTGTATCCTGCCACAGTGGGTGGCATACAAATATTAATTCAAATAACATAAGAACACTAAGAAAATGTAAAATACATATAACACATTTAGGCCAGTATCTATTGTTGAAACTTAAACTATATTCAATATTGCGTTATTATTTCTTATTTATGAAGGTATAACTTAAACGTCTATATATACATACATATATGTATAACTTTCAGATTCACATCTAGCTATTAGTTGGTTGCGAGGTAGTTACAGGTCGGTACCATCGGTAAAAGATTCCTAAACAACAAAACGCCCACCACGCTTGTTCACTGCGCGTTGATATGAATAATAAATTAACAATACGGTAAAATATTATGTTTACCTTTTCCACTTCAAGCGAAACTTCAAAATAAAAATTATAACATATAGGTCGATACAAGTGTAAACATCCAGTTTGTTACCATTTCTTGTAATCTTGTTCTACTTACAACAAGAAATTCTTCCTTCTATTTATACCTGTGTTTATAGTACGGAACCATCTTCCCCATCTTTGAAAGCACGTGAATATCGGCTCGCGTGTTCTTTATCATGAATATTTTGTTTATGTAGACGCGATTAACGATCTGCGGAATGCTGAAAAATCATCTGTTTCACATCGTGTTATTCCGAAATAACGTGGCACAGATACTTGCCAATTTTCTTTTGAAAAGGCAAATAAACTTGGATTTTATTAAGTGCCTTCTAAGTATTTAAGAAATATGCATAAATCTACAAAATTCAATATGCCTATCCTTTTCCCAACTACTTTGGAATCGAATTCCAATATAACCGGGTGCAACTCTGTAACACAGTATAACAAATTGTAATACTGTGTCTGTAATCTGTATTTTACTTTTACTGGAGCGACTTCCATTCTGACTTCCACAACCCTGAAACTGGGTCCACGATACCCCTTGTGAAGACTGGTGTCAGATTTTCTGGTTTCTGACTATCCGCAACGACTGCCAAATATGGTCATATGACATGCAGGACCAACGGCTTAAAGTGCCGATCTTGGCAAGTGTACCTAGCTTAATTTCGGAGTTCGATCCGTGCAGCTGTTATATGAAGAGTATGTATGAAGAAATCCATCAGCAGATGAGACATTTACGACATATGTAATCACAGTTTAAATTTCAAATGCTTCGTTTCTGGGATAGGTATCTCGAGGCTCGTAATCCACAAACGGGTTCCATTAATTCCCACAGATATGAAGAAGAAGAGCACCATAAGGACTAGAACTAGTGATATTATATGAGCGAAAATGGTTGTCAAAAGAAAATTTGACGACACGGTTGGCGCAGTGGTTGAGCGGTCGGCTGTCGCGCTACGTGCCGCGGGTTCAATTCCCGCGCGGAACAATTGTTTGTATGGCCTGTAGATAGTTGTTCCGGGTCTGGGTGTCTTGTGTATGTGAGTTTACATGTTTGTGAACGCACCCATGATACAGGAGTAAATCCTAGTGTGGGGCAACGTTTTATTAAAAAAAATAGTTTTGCATACAGCACGTGAGATTTCGCTAGCGCTTGTCAATCCTATACATACAATAGTTATCGTGATCTACACAGAAATTAATAAACATTTATTGACTACAATGCACCTTCATAGACTCACATAACATCTATAATAATACTAATAGAATAAAACTGAAGAGTTTGTTTATTTATTTGAACGCGCGATTTTTGGAGCTAATAGTCGGATTTTGAAAATTCTGTTTGTATGTATATGATTGCCACATTCATGAGGAAGGCTACTATAGCCTACACGGGAACGGAAAAAACGGGATAAGCGCGTACGAATACGAAGTTGCGGGCAAAAGCACATTAACAACAAAACAAAGACTTCCTAACACACTGGATTTTAGTCTGGCAAAAGGATCGGCATCAGCAAATGCTGATCAGTCAGCATAGCTAGCACGTTGGTCAACGCTTTTTACGGCCCGACCCCTTCTCAAATCACTTTCGTGTGAGTGACGTTTTGACGTCTCTACTGGTGGGATATCGCTGTCTGATATTTGCGCGGAAAAATAAAAATACGTTGATAGAGTGTTCCAAAAGTCTTTAATAAAGTGTATATAACGTGATAATTAACATATATAGAAGTGAAAGCTCTTGATTACTCCGAAAGTGCATAATTTATGTGTAAACATAAAAACCAATCTCGAAGACATATTTAATTACCCACATATCTTTTAGAAAAGTTCCAAACAGTTATCTGTCAAAAACAGGTGACCGTAATCAATAGCACCAGTGAACGTAAACAATAACTAACTAGAATGCCGGCAAAGTGCGGAGGTTGCGGCAAGTTTGTGTCGGCAGCAGATTCGACTAGGTGCTTAAAATGTGACGTCGCCTATCACCGAACGTGCGTCGGTCTCCCTGCAAAAGGGCCCACAACCACAATCGGGCAGTGCCCTGAGTGCAAGCGAAATGTCCGCAGGGACACCAAAGCTGATACACCAGTACGTGGTTTGGGGGCCGAACAGCAGCGTGAAGAGTCAGCGTCTGTTGCCATGCCATCAGCGCTGATGACGCCTACAGGTGTAACTGGTTCGGGGCAAAAGACGACACCACTGTCAACTACGGCGTCGCTAACGCCGCTGTCTGCAGGTACCTCAATATCGCCTGTAACGACTGGTATGGTGAGCGCAGATATAGTGCAAGTGATTCCAGAGATCCCGCAGGACGTAGGCTCCGCATTAAAAATGGTAGTGGAGGAGTTGCGTACCTTAAGGTTTGAGGTACTAGAACTACGCAGAGATGTAGCAGGGTTGAAGGCATCCAATGACTCGTGTTACTCTCGTATGGACGTGATGGAGGCCAGACTGGAGGCATTGGAAAAACTTCACGAAGAAGGTAGCGTTCCGTCAACAGCTGCAGGTGGGATGGAGAGTGAGGTTAAACAGCTCAAGCGGGAATTGAATGATAGGGATCAGGAGCTGATGTCAAACGACCTGGTCGTGGCAAACGTGCCTGAGGCTCAAGCAGAAAACCCCACTCATCTCTTCCAGCTAATTGCCACAAAATTAGGAGTGGCATTGGACGAGCGAGACATAGTGAGCGCAGAGAGAGTTGGTGGCAGACACATTAAGGCGACAAGCCCTACCGGGT
This sequence comes from Hecatera dysodea, assembly GCA_905332915.2. NCBI lineage: Eukaryota > Metazoa > Arthropoda > Insecta > Lepidoptera > Noctuidae > Hecatera > Hecatera dysodea. Next base: position 11,976,337 of record HG995292.1, read on the forward strand.
CAACAGAGCCACGCCCACGTGCTATCATGGTGCGCCTAGCAAGGCGTGACCAACGTGATGCCGTGTTAAACGGCGCCCGCGTTAGGCGCGGTGCTACGACAGACAACCTTGGGCTGGCTGGGAAACCTGTTCGCTTCTACGTCAACGAGAGGCTGACCAGGATGAATCAGCAGTTGTTTCGTCAAGCGAGGGCTGCTGCAGAGATTCATGGGTGGCGTTTCGTGTGGACGAAACGCGGCCGCATTCTGGTCCGGAACAAGTCTGGAGACGCCACTCTCAGGATCACATCCTGCAGATGATATTCAGCAGTTTATTGGACCTTATACGGACATTAATAAATAAACCTTTGTCTGGTGCTGCACTTTCTGTTATATTACTGTTTTTTTGTTTATTTACAAGTTTTTGGTTTAACGAGTTTGTGCGTCGTACCTGTCATGATACAGGCAAGTGCCAAAATGCAAGTGAGTACTATAATAATACGAACAACAAAGTTATTAATATATTCTTTTTAATTATTCCTGTAACTTTACACATTACTCTATTCACAAGCACTAGATATATATTAAGTAACAAGCTAAGGATTTTTAAATCATTTTATTTACTACATTTTATTAAATATAAATTTAAGGAAAAATATCGCATCGTTTTGAGTAACATAATACATTTTACTACACAGTACTTCACACTATATATTATACTATACAATATTTACATAAAATGACCAAGTCAAAACATTTAAAGTTTGGTTTGTTCAATGCGGGCTCACTGGCAACTAATCAGGATGAGTTTCTAATAGCCATGTCGCGACACTCAGTGGATATAATGGCAATAAACGAGACGTGGCTAAGACCTGGGGAGGACGGCCGCGCGCCTAGGGTTCCAGGATATAGGCTAAAGCACGTACCACGCCCTGCGACTATACGTGGAGGGCGAGGTGGGGGCGTAGCTTTTTACATTAGAACAGGATTAAGGGCTCGCGTTCGGCCGCACTCAGACCAGTCCGATGTAGAACAGATGTGGTTAAATCTAACTATTAATGGTAAAAAGTTGTTGATAGGTACTGCATATAGACCTCCCTGGTTTGAACTGTCTAGGTTTTTGGACGGAGTGACTGACAGTATAAGTGCATTGGCACCCTATGATCATTTAGTAATATTGGGAGATTTTAATGTGAATTTTTTAGATGTAAATAATGTTAAAACTAAAGATATGAACGAATTTTTAAATTACACAAATCTGAACCAGGTAGTACAGTCACCCACTCATTTCATAGGAGATAGCAGCACTCTCATAGATGTGATCTGTACAGATGTGGGAGTACGAAATGTATTGGTCAATCATAGCAGTGAACTAGGACATCACTCGTTCATTGTGTGCGAGACTGTGGTTAAGATGGTAAAGAATAAACCTAGGCTAGTTGTGTTTCGACCATTAAAGGATATTCTGGTAGAATATTTTGAAATGGATTTGAAATCATTACCATGGGATGAAGTAAGTTCTCAGCCAGATGTGGATAGCATGGTACAGGTACCGGCACGGATCTTGAGCGCCCGGCGTTAGGGTGGGGATAGCTTTGCGCATCGTACACATATGACAAAAGAAAACGACACACCATTATATCTTATCCCTAACATTCTCTAATTTTGGGAAGTAGAGAATAAATAAGGCTTTATATTTTATTATTTATTCACGATCAAAATATTTAATTTCGCCTAAGCCAATATGGCCACTAGAATGTTGTAAAACAGGCGGGGATTGGTTGGTAAAATCTGCACGAAATAATTTTATTAGTTTTAAAGTAAGCTTCACATTCAAAAACAAGGAGTAAAAAATAATAATTATAACAATATAATGTTTGCTGATAAAAAAAGTGTAGAACTAAAACCGCTGCAGTTTAAAAATTGTTGTCAGTTTCATTGTCCTGCAGTGTATTCGTTGTTGGGCGTTAATGCAACATGAACAGACAACGAATCCCGAGCCGTAGCTATAACGCGCCGCGCAACAGGCCAATCACCGTACGGCGTAATCATTCTCTGCTCCCGCGCCTCACTTCATGCCACTAAAGAGACCCAATATTTGACTTCTGCGCACGCCAAGGTCAGCGCTCAAGATCCGTGCCGGTAACTATAGAACATTTTAATTTCTTTGTGAACCAATTGTTTGACTTACATGCACCTATAAAAAGTAAGGTGTTTAGAGACCATCCCACCCCATGGATAACAGATAATATTAAATTAATGATGAAGCTAAGAGATGAGGCAAAAGTTGACTATAATAAGACTATAGTCTTATTATAGTCAACTTTTAAGCAAGAAACTAAAAAAAAATATCATTTAGATTTAAAAAAGCAAACTTTTGAATCTATTTTGCAGGAAAAGAAGGTTTACTTTGATGGACACATTAATAGTAATTTAAAGGACCCTAAAAAGCTATGGAAAAACCTTAAGTCCAGTGTATTCTCAGACCACAGTGATCACATGCTCCCTGTGCAATTCCGTGACCCAGATGAAATTAATAGAGCATTTCTTAATGTTCCTGGGCAAAATATAGTGTACCCATCTCAGCTAGCATATTTTAATGGAAACAGATTTGGGGATTCTCAATTTAAACTGGGAAATGTAAAAGAGGAGGAAATTGGAAAAATTTTGAGCAGTTTAGGGTCAAACGCAAAGGGTATTGATGGCTTGAGTCTCGATATGATAAAGCTCACATTACCAACCACCCTCCAGGCTATCACCTCAATAGTAAACAAGTCGATAGATACACAAACTTTCCCTGAATTATGGAAGCGGGCTATTGTACGTCCTTTACCAAAAAATGGCAATCCTAGAACTTTTAAATATCTGCGGCCAGTAAGCATTTTGCCTTGTTTATCAAAGGTCTTGGAGAAGGTTGTTTATAACCAGATGCTGGAATATCTTGAAGCAAACAACATGCTACCAGACCTTCAGTCCGGCTTTAGGAGAGGCCGTGGGACAGCAGGGGCGTGCAGTGGTTCTAGAGTAAGGGTAGGCCAGACATAATGTCCAAAAAAAAAGCTCACCACATTCTACTGGGTTGAAATCACGATACGGAACGATGAGAAACATATAATTTTAAAAACTCACCAAATTCAAATCACGATATTCTGACGATACAAACTACTCTTTCTAGAAGTATTGAACAAAATGCACAGAAAACAAAATAATTTGTGTGTACACACATAGCCAGTTATATGTTTCATAACTCTGAGGATTGAAATGACGAGTACGAGATGAATTATTTTTGAGTTAATTCTCGTAACTCGGGTATACATCTACCTTTAGAAACAACTTGAATCTTATCATTATCACGTTGAACGCCAACGCGGTCAGTGCTGACCGACAACGAACTTTCCCTTTAGGCCAAGCAAAAATCATAGTTCTATCCAAATTTAGACCACCTGTTTTTTAAAATAGATACTTGTATCTAATGTCCAAATGTATGTTTTAATTAACAATAGTCAACTTAAGTCATTATTTCTGGAGTTTTTAAACGTCAGGCAGCACTGACCGACGCGGCTCCTATGGACGAAAAAGCGGTTTTCCGTTATAGGGGGCCGCGCGGGTCGCAGTGTCAGGTCCCCTCACGCGCCTCCTGAGTTTTTAAACTCGCCGATTACTCAGATTCGATCCCCCCGATCGAGTTACAGGCCCCTTTTTTTTGGATGGGTAATCTTCAAATGACTTCTCCCGCTCTGGGCGGAGCGGAAGGGAGTGTCAGACTCTTACTGACTAAAACCCACCCGTGATCCTTCTTGTGCCCTTTGCGTTGCAGAGCCGCGATGACTCTTTCGAATAAATTTGGCAACCCTAGCAGGCACTGACCCTATGGGGCCCCGTCTTCGTTACACGACGCGCCGTCGACTAGGGCCTGGTTGCAATCGGACGGCGAGCCACCCATAACTCGCCATCCGCAGGCCTGCGCTTACGGTGGCCGGGAATCACCCTGCGTTTCCCGACGCCCGGGGCGTCTTCGTTTCCCTCTCTCGCACGCGTTCCGCCTCCTCCTTCGCTAGCATTACTGCTTCGCAGAAGGAGGCGCCCGCTTCCCATGCCTCCTCGCTCCGGACCATGGTTTGAACCAGGGCCGGCGAGAGCCGGTGAGAGGTCGCCGCCACCGATCGCCTCGACGAGGACACGGCGTTGCTCTGCCCAAGCAGGGCAGACCTCCACCGTATGCTCCACCGTGTCCATCGGGTGATCCACACAGTGTTGACACCCGGACGTGTCCTCCCGCTGGATCCGACACAGGTGCCTTCCGAAACAGCCGTGTCTGGTGAGCACCTGCGTCAGGCGGAAGGTGAGGACGCCGTGGCGTCTCTCCAACCACTCCTGAAAGAGGGGAGTTATCGCCGTATTGGTGGCGTGCCCAGAGTTACAGGCGCCTGCGGGTTCCTTTATCAAGTGAAGGTAGTGATGGTGAGTTGACAAGGCAAAGGGAGCAGTGGAGCTGTCTGATCAAATGGCAACATACCAGACACCATTAAGAAAAACGTTAAAATGGTACAAAAAATTTGCATTAGATAATCTGATTTTGAATGTCGCCATGGTGAATGCTTTAGTTTTGTATAAAACGTCACTAATATACCTGTTGTGGATTTGAGATAAGAAATACTGAATAGTTTTTTGGCAAAATCTTCAACATCCAAAGAACCCAGAACTTACGATAAACGATCTAAATCTACTGCTAGACAAAGGCCTTTTCAATTTCGCGCCAAACAAATTTTGATACTTTAGTAATTACTGTATTTTTTTGAAGTCCTTTACGTTTTTCAAAAACCATTATAGTTTGGCGGAACTAGAGGGCCACGCGGGTCAATGAATATAGAATTTAGTTTGATAGCACTGCCCAACGGCCTGTATGAATGGATCGAAAACATTCGTAAAACGCGGTCAGCACTGACCGACGCGGCCCGAACGGAAAGTATAGTTGTCGACCATCACTGACCGACGCGGCCTGAACGGGAAGATGTATTTTTTTTGTTGGCGGTCAACGTGTTATACGATAGCTGTGAAAACTTACTGTTTTTAATCTCTAACAAACACATTGTCAGCACAAACTTCACAATTTAGGACCATTTTTAAGTATGTAAACAAATAACTAAACTTTAATATTTACACTACTTTATGACTCAAAACGAATTACTTATAAATCAATACACTATGATTTATAACACTCAACAACAAAATATTCGAACGACTATTGCTTGTCACATGAAACAATATCAACAATATGGCTTCTCTTTTTCTTGCAAAAATATCATTTAAAAAGACAATCAATACACTTCCAAAAAAAAATGCTACATGGTCCTATCGTAATCTTTAAGAATGACATGTAATGACATTTTGTCGGGTTATACATCATAACCCGCCAAAATTGACAATTCTATGTCAACAGAGTTGCCAATTTTATTTTTCTAATTCCCTTTAAACCAAATTCTCAAATTAAGTTTGGAAAATTTGGGGAGAAAAGTTAAATTCTTGCGGTTTTTAATTATATTTAGAGGGTTATTAATTACAACTTAACATTTATTTTGTACATTTTATACTTTTGATAATACTAACCAGTTTTTTTAAACTATATCTATAAGTTATTAAGGAAATTATTATTCTCAAATTGGCAACCCTGTTAAGCGATTTCCATTCATAAAATTTTACTACTTGTCCTTGAATTGTGTGGTGAACCAATCAGGACCCGTGTAGTGGGCTCCAGCGAGCCTAAAAAACGCCCATAATTTATACATGTGTGTGTAAATTATGGGCGTACATACTCAAGAACATTTGCACACATGCATAAATTTATCAATTGAAATAAGGCACTCCGTATTGTGGCCTATGTGAACCGTTTCGTAGGAACAGCGTAGTTTGAAATACGTCACACGCACGGGCGCGGGGCGAGAAGTTGCTATAAGCATTATACTAGGCGTTATGAGTTATTAAATATTTTTGTTTTATTTTATTGCATAGTTACAATAAATACATTTGTTTTATTTATCCGTTGCTATGGTAGGGTAGGCTTAGCCTAATTGCCTATATGGAGCGCACGCCCCTGTGGGACAGCCACTGCTCTATCTGATGTGGTGGGAAATATCCTGGAAGCACGGGATAGGGGGGAGGGAACTATCCTTGCACTACTGGACTTTTTACGGGCGTTCGACTCAATTAATACCACTCTGTTACTTTCAAAGTTAGCCTACTATGGTTTCACAACGGAGACAATAGAGTGGTTCGCTAGCTATTTAAAAAACAGATCCCAGTTAGTGGAAGTCCAGAAAGACGATGGATCAACTATGTCATCTCCCCCTCATCAGGTGCCACGTGGTGTGCCCCAGGGATCCATTTTGGGACCCCTTCTCTATATACTTTACAGCGCAGATATTGTTAATACATTTCATCATTGCAAATATCATATGTATGCAGATGATATTCAGCTATACATATCTTTTAAGCCAGCTGATACAATAGAAGCAGTGAGGAAAATGAATGAAGATTTGGAGAGAGTGGTGGAATGGTCAGAATGTAACACATTGGTTTTAAACCCACTGAAATCGAAATTTATGGTTTTAGGAACTAAGAAAATGATCAGCGCGTCAATCCAGAAGTTGTTATCAGTGGGAAAAAAATAGACAGAGTGGAGACCGCATGCAATCTTGGCTTAACTATGGATCCCGAACTAAGATTTGAGAAGCACATCAGTAACTCCATAAGAAATTGTTTTTATCGTTTAAAACTCCTTTATGCCATTAGAATCCACCTGAGTGTTGACCTGCGCAAGCAGCTAGTAGACTGTTTAGTTTTGTCCAGACTAAACTACTGTGACACGGTTTATGGACCTTGTCTGTTAGCGAGAACTGAGAAGCTAATTCAAAGAATACAAAATGCATGTACCCGGTTTTGTATTAAAATACCACGTAGACATCATGTTACTCCTTTTATTAATCAACTTAATGTTTTAAAAATGGAAGCTAGAAGGAAGTTACACTTAGCTAGCTTATTGTTTGGAGTAGTGAGTACTCAGAAACCGCAATACCTATTTGAGAAGCTAGTTTGGAGACAGAGCAAATACGAACCACGTTTGTCCACATATCCTCTTCTTACACCACAACACAGAACCGCAGCATTTAGAGGGAGTTTCAAGTATGCTGCCACACACTGTTGGAATGATCTTCCTCCACCAGTAAGAGTCCTGAAGACAAAAAGGCATTTTTTAAACACATTAAAAAAATATTACCTACAGTTACAAAAAAACACTTAACAAAAAAAAAAAAAAAAAACTTTGGAGTTACCTGTGGGGTCATGGCCTACAAGCAATGGTGATGATCATCAACAGTGCTGGTGCAGCTCTCTCTCTCTCTTAGGGCGTACTCTGCCGTGATTTGGAGAGGAGCATGGAAATCTCCATTTGGATGGAGCATGGAAATCTCCATTTGGATGGAGTGTGTTTGCTGTGTCTCATGATGGGACCTTGAATGGGTGGAGCAGAAAGGCGATGAGGTTAAAGCTTGCGCATTTCAATCGCAGTCGGTGATGGGTCTCTGGAGTGACCACAATCCATCCGGCGTTCCACAATAAAATGTTGTTGCCGTTTTGAGACTTTTTCATGTATAAACACATTGTATTACATAGTGGATGAATGATTTGGCTGAGAGACTTGTTAAAATACCCATAATGTAATGTCTCACTGACTCCATGCAGATTTACAAATGGCTGCCATTCCATGGTGCATAGATTATGGTGTATCTGCGATAAAAAATAGTATGTAGGTATCTATAGTTTTAGTTATGCATAGTGTTTTAAACTAATAATTTTATTCTTTTTAATATTTTTTTTTAATATTTTGATTGTATTTTCGTATTTATCCCATTATTTTCATGTTATTATATTCATGTATTTAATAATAAGTACTTACTCTCACGGGGGGACGCCATTACGTCACTCGATATGGTTGTTGCTGAAAATCAGCGCTGATGAGTTTGGTTCGTCCAGTCACGGCATTTAGCTGAGCAACAACCTATTCCTGCTCAGATGCGACGCACAGCTTTATTAATAATCACTTAGTTTTTAATTTTTTAGTTATAAGTTTATAATTATTATGGTACAATTTATTATTTGTTTTTATTTGGCTGGGACGTCATGAGGCATCACTGTCAGTGTCAGTCGCGCAGTGCATGACAACGTCAGTGTCAAACTTGTTTTGTTTATGGTGCGATAGCGGCGTGTAAAGGTGACTTCATGCATGATGTCCGTCCCTGACATAGGTAGGCCTAATGTTTGATGTGTTTTAAATAGTTTGTATATGTATGTGCGTGTAAATGAGGGGAATAAACTATTTTTCTTTCTTTTTCTTTCTTTCTTTCTTCTCTAGGTCCTCAGTCAGCCACGTGACTAGCAAATAGCATCATGTTTTAAACCGACCGACCTTGACAATTCAAAAGTGCCTGTAAATGGTTTGTTTGAAATAAATGCTTTGAATCTTGAATCATATGACTATCACCAAGGCTTGTTTTCTGCTGGCTGTGTGTCAGAGTTGTCAGATACTTCACGAATAGTGGTAATGCTTTTTTTAACGTTATTCCCCAGAGAGCCAGTGACTTTAGATTGGAGCGCTGTAGGGGTACTACCCTATCGCTGTCGTCGCAACCACAAGTTCATCGCCGAAACAATCTGTCTTACTCTCAGAATAAATGAAACCTGAATCAATCGTCACAGAACTTTGTAGGGCTTAACTTTCCGAGAAGAATTGATAGAGAGGGCTTCTTTACTTTCTTCTTAGGTAAATAAAAGTAAATAGGTAGTTAGGTAAGGCTACAAATGACTGATTTCTGTGTAAGGTCATGATGGTCCGATCAACTCATTATCGTGTTAGAAAACGAATGTTACAGTTTTGAAACTTAATTTAATCAGCCATTCATTGTAGGTAACATATTGGAACGTTAGTAATTAACCATTTATTAACAACAGAATATTGATTGTAGTTAAATTATTTTTACCCGTTTCAGCAGTGGAAAACACAAAAAAAAACTAAAATGTAAGTCATATCCGTCTTGCATTGTGCCTAAACTGAGACAGATGAAGTAAACTATTGCATGCGACTCGGCGCCGCGTCCTATTTTTGTCACCAGACGACAGAACATTTCGGAGAAAGATTACCCGAGTAATACACGAGGAAACCGTAAAGCGTGTAATTACATATCACTACGTATTTACGAATTTATGAGGGCTCACTTTATCTGGACACTCGATAAGATAACATGTTGGAGCCCTTATTGTAACACTGTGATGGGCAATTCCGACGGTATCAAATTAGTTACCACGACGCGGTACCAAAGTTCCCTCCCAACGTTATTAACAAATAACGTATCTATACACTGGTTACATAGTAAATTTACACATACAATTCAATTTAAAGGAGGTAATTGTTGTAATGAAAGTTTGTTTGAATAATTTAAGACACGTTTCAATGAGCGTCGTTTTCGAAGTCGCCATAATCCGGAAAACTTACAAAGAGGCACTCAAGTTTAGTCATACTTTGAAATATTATTAATTAAATCTTAAGATTGAATCCGTAGCTGACGAATCTACTTAGACTCTACGTAAGCAAAGATCAGCCGTTTCTTTATCCCTCGCATATTCAACAGTGACGGATTCCTTTTTGATTTTAGTAACCCGTCCGGAAATATACACAAGCAGTATTTTCGTCTCATGAGGGTTGTTTACTTTGAGACAAATAAAGTAGCTTCGCTTATTTATGTAATAAAAAAACCGTGAGAAAATGTATGAAAAGAATAATCTAGGTAAATAAAAACACCTACAATAGTTCTTCCCTTTTGACAAAAAAAAAGGTTTTAAGTCTTGCAGTTTTTAACAATGCCTGTATGGCCTACCGTTTTAAATGAATATTGTTTACATTTGTATTTGAAGCTGGTATGTTCGGAACTTTGGAAATGTGATGTATCAAAAATATACTGAACAGAGGTAGGCAATACATTTCAGATTTTTAACGTGTCCCTATAAGTCTATTACGTCCTAATTGTGTTGTATTTGCTGTATTAGCAACGAGTAAAATATTGCATGGTCTGCCTTTAATTACTACAAACATCGGAAAACACGTTAAACCGTTGTACCTTATTTTTCTTCTAAAACGTAATGTTTGAATCAATAAAACGTCACTTCTGTGAAACATTGTAAACTAATGTTTCTTCATGACAATATAGTAATTTTATTACGTATTGTCATTATCATTTGCAATAACGCAAATTGTGTGAAAATAGTTGACATTACTGAGTGTGGAATTCGGGTCTTAGAAATTCAAAATGCAGTACAGTTTCCTGTTAGAAGCTCTTATTTCGGTTCACTATAATGACTGTCATGATTCTGACGAAATTCGCTGAGCTCGGAGAGTGTGTTTCTCGTAACAATGGCTTTATTCGGACCAAATTCACTGAGATTCAAACAATATTAAACCTACCTAATGCATTGTACAACGTAATAGATTACCCAGGTATAGATAATAACAGAAACCCGTCAAATATGTATGTACGTCGAATTAACTGCTAAACTCACTGTTTAACTTTAGTAACTAGCTAATAGTCAAATATCAATAGGACACCCACACCTTTACACTACCAACACGTAGTAACGAGTAAACAAACTTAATACCACATCGACATTATTTATGATTTAATCGAACGTGGGCTTTGTTTATTCATAAGAAAAGATTGATGTTTGTTGCTATTTTCAAATAAACATATTTTTCATAAATAATTTGACACGTTTCAGTGTGCACTCTTGTTTTTGTTTTTGCAATAAGTTGATCTGCTTAGTCTCGGTAAGCTGGCGCTAAAAGCGAATATGAATAATCCCCAGCCATCGATCGATAACTCGTAAAACATATTTTGTGAATGAAATCCAACATTGTGTGTGAGAAGTTGTTAGGTATATTTGACGAGGCGCATCCGGAACATTACCTAATCTAGTAGAAATGAAAAAGACGAGATAATTAATGACTGGAACGCAAATTTAAACTATTTAAAAAAAAATGTCTCTTTGCAAGTATCGTGTTTTGTATAGGTAGGTAAACGTATAGGTACTTTTCGGCAAAGAAATGGAGAAAAACCGAAGTTACATTAAATTGCTTATCTTGTTCGTAAGAAACACTGATATAGATAGTATTTGAATAATAGGGGTAAGGTCACAACTATATCACATCTTGGGTCCAAAATGTGGAAATGTGTTCCCAAGAGTTTCGGAAACGATTCTTCTTCAAACAAATAAATATAATGGAATGCCAGAAAGGGAGTTGTGAAGAATAAAAAGGAAGCTGAAATAAACAAAGATGCGAAGTTGTTACTTTTTGACATCAATTTTAAAAATCCTTTTGTACCGCTTCACTGCAAAACACGAACAGAATAAAATGTAGTTTATTTTAACTTCGGACAATCCGAAGTTAAAATAAACTACATTTTTTTCTGCTCATTTCTGTACATTCGGTTTTTTCACTGTTATTACGTTATTGGACTTGAGTCGGTTATTTTAGTTACTGTTCTGTTACTATACCTAGATCTGACTCACGGAAAACCACGTCGTAGGTAATTGTTTGTTTTTGTTTTGATTGTTGGGCGGATGTCCAATATTGACTCATAGTTCTGATTAATTTAGGTTTAATCGAAGTCAAATAAAAGCAGGATAGTGTATAAATACTAATAATATAATTTTCAAATACATAAACAGCATCTTATAAGTATGTATTATTATTTATCTTTTAATATTATTTACTAATATGTATTTGTATGATAATTATGGATTGTATGTTATATTTAAACTGTTAGGTAACTATCTCATTTATTTAGCAACGGGATTAAACCAAAAGTGCCGATAATTTCTAGATACCTAGGCCGTTTCAAGTTTCGTCCAATCTCCGGAAGTAAACCTTTTGGGCAGGGCAGGGGCGTAGCTACCGCCGTATCAGCCGTATCAATTATACGGGGCCCCCAGGCTACAGGGGCTCCGAATGTGTGTATGCAAAAATTCCTAAAATATTATCCATGATATTTTATTTCAGGTATAGATTATTAACATTTTTTATATGACAGCTGTGCCAAAAGTTTAGTTTAAAAATCACAATACACCGAATTAATATATAATGCAGATTAGTTAAAAAGAAAACGATAACGTTCGTTTTTTTTTTCTCTTTAATTTTTAACCATTTTTATTTTCAAAATTTGTTTTCAAATCAATATTGTAGTTTTTTTAATTCAATTGGAGCATTTCGTGTAATCAGCAAGCAGTTAGTCGACTCTTCACGTGACCAGATGGCTGGCTTTTTCTTTGGTCAATGAATCAGCATTGCCATACAACGTGGCAATGCGGCCAGTGTTTTAGGCACTTTTACCGTTGACAGTGATGTGGACGAATTTTTCGATGCCCTATGTCTGTGTAGTCTTTTCTCCTTTTTACTCCGCTGCACGCTGGTACGTATATATTTTTTTCTATATTATATCTTGTGTTTGTTTTTAAAAGTGCCATAACTTAGTTGTAAAATGAGACTTAACATTGGATTTTTTTTTTTTTTATATGGACCACTCGCAGTTCAGCACACTAAGGCTGGTTACTGCTCAAGCGGACAATCCTGTGGTGGCCTCAAATGAATTTAAGGCCCCAGCCAGGGCTAAAAAACTACTAAAAGCTAAATGACCGCTTCGCTAAGGGCATCCCCTGTGGGATACGGGCCTCGGCTTAACGGGGTCATTGAGAGGGACAGCAAGGGACAGGCTGGGTCAATTATTATTATTTAGGGGATTTAACGCTAATGGCTCAGCGGCGCGGGCTGGCTCGTTAGGCAAAAGTCGGGGAGGGATGTTACTGGGGCGTCGCGATGGGCCTCATCGTCGAGGCCGGAATACGGAACGCGGTCTGTTTTTGTTTTTTCTAATCGTACTGGTTTCCCTATTACTCTCTTGAAGTAAGGTGATGGGGTCGTCGGGTTCGACTAGGGAGTGCCGTGGACGGCGAATCCTACTAATCTTGGAAGGAGTGTACCGGGCGGCCGATACAATGAGAGGGTTCTGATGCGAATCGGCGGACTCAATGAAACGCTTGTTAAGGCGCTTCATGAATTGTTTAATAGTTGGAATGCGGAGGTCGACATGGAGTCGATCGTTTCTAACGAACCACGGGGCACCCGTGGCCTTCCGCAGAAATCGGTTTTGGATTACTTGCAACCTATGGATCCGGTACGACTTAGTGTGCGCAAAGGTAGCACACGCATATGTCATAATCGGGCGTATGCACGTTATATAAATGCGCAACTTGCATTTAAGGGAAAGCTTGCTGCGTGCATTCAGCATGGGGTGGAGCCTACCGAGAGCGAAAGCGGCGCGATTACGCACCGTCTTTATGTGCTCACCGAAAGTAAGCTTTCGGTCAAGGATTACACCTAAGTATTTGGCTTCCTTCACCCAAGGGATCGGCTTTCCAAACATGGTGATTGGGCTGGGGTCTGGTGGAGGGAATCGAGCCCGCGGCCTGTGAAACAGGATCGCTTGACTCTTTTCCGGATTGACTTCCACTCTCCATTTCCGAAACCAGGCGCCTAGTGCGTCGAGGTGGCCGGCTATTGCCTTTACACATCTGCCGGAGCGGTAGATGGCCGTGTCGTCGGCAAATAGGGCAAGTTGCGTCTGAGCACTGGTGGGTATGTCGCTGGTGTACAGCGAGAAGATCAAGGGAGAGAGGACACCGCCTTGCGGTACTCCGGCATGAATCGGGTGGGGGGTCGAAAGCGCACCTTCGATACGGTACCGAAAGGTGCGGTCTGACAAATAGTCTCGCAAGATGAGCACGAGACGATCTGGCACACCCAGTTGATATAGCTTGTATATCAGTCCGTTGTGCCAGACCTTGTCAAACGCTTTCGCTATGTCGAAGAACAGGGCCCCCGTAACTAAGCCGCGCTGATAGCGGTCGCTGATGTGCTCAACGATACGGTAGACCTGTTGGACGCATGAGTGGTTTGACTGGAAACCAAACTGCTCATTGGGGAGGAGGCTCTTAGCTTCAACGTAGTCTTTGAGTCGCTTATAAATAAGCCTCTCGTAGACCTTGCCGAGAGCTTTGAGCAAACTAATGGGACGATAGCTGGACGGGGAGGATTTGGGCTTCCCTGGTTTGGGGATACCTATGACGGTAGCCTCTTTCCACGTCTGTGGGAACATGTTGTTGGACAGAGCGCCGTTGAAAATGGCGGTCATTAACATGATCAGGGTTGCCGGGAAGAGACGGAGCACCTTATTGGTGATTCCATCTGACCCAGGGGCTTTCTTGAGTTTGAGTCGCCCGATGATCTCCTTCACCTCGTCTGGAGTGACGGGGGGGAGAGGATCCTCGGGGTCCTCGACTGGCGGGAGGGAAGCTCTACGTTCGACTTCGGCGTTCACCTTGTCCAGGTGTGCTTTGTCTACTGGTTGAGAGCTGGGAGAGCACTGGGCCTCTAGGCTGTCGGCCAGGCATTCGGCCTTCTCATCGTCTTCAAAAGCGATGGAGTTGTCGGGGCGGTCTTAACATTGGAGCATTTTTCTCTTCTTTTATAAAAAACTTTATACTGTTGGGGGGCCCCTCAACACATTTTGATACAGGGCCCGTCTAATGCAAGCTACGCCACTGCTTTCGGGTAAAGGTTCGTGCAGATAGGTCTATTTGTAGACAATTTTAGTATAAAGTATGTTAAAACTCGATCGCATCGTTGAATTGTCATGTCTCGCACGTGTCTGCTCAGCTAACCATGTTTGTGATAGTTGAACGGTCGGAAGGTCCGAAGGATTCCGCTTTTCTACGAGCCGCTAAAAGTGTTATGGTTTCAGGTAAGCCAAAAACGGCTTAGTCCGCTATAAAAAAGGATTTGACTTGTAGAACAACGACACATCAAACGTGGTAGATACTAGTCTAGTTACTGAGTGAAATATAATTATTTTATCAATTCATGGCATGGGTACCTATTGTTTTCGGTCGGAAAAAATAATATTAAAAAGGTTTTTTTTTTCGTAAAGTACCTATTATAGAGAGGTCTCGCCTTGATAGTTTGATTTATAGATATGTATAAGTATCCTAAAGGAATACACGCTGTGAAGGAATTTTCTCTATAGAAAAAACATTGCTTCGAACTATCTTTTTACCATTTTCAATTTCATGGCGTGATGAATTTGATTGATTGCATGAAAACTGCTTTCGAACAAAGAAAATAACAGTATCCAGCTAAAAACCACCACCATACACAACTAATATCGGTACTAACTTTATTTATTTTATTCCTAGCCACTCTTCCTATTACCGCCATCATGCAATCGCCATCTCTGCTTTTTCCAGTTAGAAGTAGGTATTTGCATCGAGCATCGACTACTCAGATGGTCCGTGGGCCTCGCCGACGTATGACGTATGTCACTGTTTTGCAGGTCTGAGCTGTCAGGTTTTCGTATTTTAATTATTATTTTTTAGCAAAATTGTACAGTCGGTGATAGCAATTAACTGACCCCCTAAAAATTAAACGAATTTGAACCTTTTGCTTGTTAGCAGTAAGTCAACTGGTTCAACGTCTACGATCAATAAAATTGTTATTCGAATTTGATCTTTAATACGCAGTGTTAAGGTAGGTATGATCTTGAATATTATTTTAACTTGTAATATAATACGTAATTTCGACCACCGTAAATATGTTTCGAGTGGTCTAGTGGTGACTGTAGCGAGCTGACAAATCGAGGTTGTGAGTTCGTAACCAGCGTGATTAACGCGTTTGTTTCTGTTTTAAGTTATAAATAATCAATTTATTTTAAGTTATAAATAATAAATTATAACTTTAGCAACAAAAAAAAGGAACAGAAATAAAAAACCAAAATGATGGTAAAAACGATTATATTTTATAAAAAAAATATTATAAGAATAATATAAATGATATTGATGACGACACAAAGATGATAATATTTACCTACTTACTATTTTACTAATAACGTTGTTAACTGCAGTTTAATGTAGTGAATCAGCATGTTATAATATTTAGAAATATAGGTATGTATTTCTATTTCATAACAATAACATCACCACATTAAATATCATTTAACTAAATAAAACGGCATTATACGTTGAAGTCCTACCTACTATATATCAATTTGTTTTGTGCGTAGTTATTTTAGTTATAAGGTTTTGACAAAAAACTAGGTATTCGAAATACTTCGTTAGAAATTATAATAATAGTTAATTTAACACACACACACTGACATACGTTAGTATTGTTTGTGACCAACACTGGTTACTCAAGTCATTTATAATATGCTTTTAATAGCGAAGTGGAGCACCATTTTTTTCTATTACTTGTTGCAAGCGGTCCCGCATACCGCGCACCATATCCAACAACAATCACTTCCTCTCATGAATGGTTTTGGTCCAGGACGATCTTTTTGAATATTAAAACACACGTCAAACGTCTTAGCCACAATCTGACTGTATTTCTCTGAAACAACACAATAAGCATAATTTTAGTAACGAATAGGTAAACATAATTTATCGATTAAGTTTGCAAAAATACGTTTATCAATATAATTTAGATAATATAAATCAAATTAGACCTATAAATGATCGGTCAGTGTGTCATCTTAGGGGCGGATTTAAATGATCTCAAATTAGACTCACAATGAAACATAGTTAATTGTCTATTATTCTACATTCACCGGCTTTTAAGCCAACTAACGAATTAAGGAATAACTATAATTATAAATGAAGCATAAAAAAGAATACACTTACCGCTATATTAAGTTTCGTAGCAATCGCTTTAATACCAACATTCTCCTCATGCAAATAGATTATTTTATATTTTAAATAATCACTCAACTCAACTTGGACATGACGATTAAACTATCAAAACTGATAACAATTCATAAAAAGGAAAAATGCATGGATTTTTACAATTTAGTAAGGCAAGGTAAAAATGTTCGCGCGTATTCACTGCTATTTGTGCATAGAATATCTTGTTCAATTTATTCTTCTACCCCATATTCCTAATGTCATCATATTGACGTCTAACTACCCACTTATTACAATAGGTGAACAGTTATAAATAAATGACCTAATACCAACCTCTTAAAGCTCAAGTTTGCGTATCAAAATTATTTATTGTTTCTGTTCAACGAGTAGTGTTAGTCTGAATAAACTCATACATATTGAATAACGTTTTAATATTATGAGCATAGGGTGTAAAATCGAGTAATTTTTAGGGGGGTCAGCTAATTGCTATCACCGACTGTACGTAGTTGCAGCTTAAGTTGTTCTATAATAAAATTAGTGTTATAAAGTATTTTCAATATGTTAAATACTGTGATGTATTCTTGTGACTTGGAGCAATACAGGGATATTTTTAGAGGAATGCAAAAATAAAATAAAATTGGTAGTCCCATATTTCTTTACATTAGTAATTTTTTTTATCGGCTTTTTTATCAGTTAAATATGGACACTATATATTCGTCACCTAAACACACACACATACGGCGGTATTAGAGCGGGTGTAAGAGCCGCTGGGGGCAAGCGGGTGCCCGACAGTTGGTCATCGCACGGCGGGCTCGCGTCTACCGCTTTCCGTAGTTAAAGATTACGTTTAAAAAAAAAACAGCTTTCATAGAAAAACACCTTGTTGTCTTTGAAAAAACCCTATAGGTAAATAAAATTATCTCTAGCCAGTACGACACTATCGACCATAAAGTATCTACAGTAATTGCTTTTCTCACATGGCCGCAAATATTTACAGCTAGATCTTCTCATGCAGGACACAGATAAAAACAATTAATTTGTTTATAGCATAATTGTAACAGTAGGATCATTTCGCTCGTGGTTTTAAACAAGAAAATGGAAAATAATTCAAAAGGCTGTAGCTTTTGCATTATTTACCATTATCTATATGATTCAGGAAAGCTATCATACCTATTTAAAACTTTACTTTAATATTGAATCTCTTTCTTCTTTCTCTTTGATCGTGTTTATGTACGTTATTAGTTTTATCATTCAAGCATTTTGTTTGTTTTGAAAAATTAGAAATGACTTGCTTCATGCAACAGGTATGTAGGTATACATACACTTCTACCTTTCCATCTTCTTAGTACGAATATAACCAACTTATTGGAACTAGTTGTGCCCGCGACTTTATGCATGTGGTAATCGGTTAAAATGAAGCGCAAAGATAAAATGTTGCCTTGCTGTATTTTTTCTAAAACTCTATAGCTGAAATTCACCACACGGCGTCAGTAGGGATGGACGAATAAAACTCACATAACTTCGTATTTTTTTAAGGTTTTTCAAATATTTTTTTACAGTGTCTTACTGTTTCACTAGACTTGAGAAATATACTTAAAATATTCAGCCAAATACCCTATTAGACTAAAAGTTACTGCGCAGTGAAAATCTAAACAAAAGCGTACAATGCACTGTGCATAATCGGAAAGCCTCGTTTCGGGAGGCCGGCAGACTTACGTACGCTATATTATTCAATCACACGTTACGTTTGCAGTGATTGTGATCAACTGTATATACCAAATACCAATAACCAAATACCTGCTTTTTTAAGGAACGTTCTCATTCGCGTGTCAGTTTCAATTTCCAGCCAAAAACATCTCTTACTTATCTAAATTTAAATTGGTAAATGCCGAGATCATTTTGCGACTTGGATTTGAATGGTATGATTTGGTTACGGACGATAAGGCAATTTGCTTTCCAAAATCTAAATATGCTTAGGTGCGGTTGGCTCTGTTATGTTGAGTATAAATGTATACACTGAAAAGCGAGATAGAAACGGGTTTGCTTAGCGAAAACGATCGCTCGGACGTGGTCGAGACATACCTACTGGCCAAAAAACTTTGTATTGTTTTCTTCTTAATTTGACAATGTGAGTTAGTTTAGTTATTTTAAAATATGCCTGTACCTTATTTACTGTGTGAATTAGTTAAGTAACATCGAACCTCTAGATTATCCGTATCCCAGTTCTGTGTCCACAATAATCTGCAACTATGTCTAATCACGGTCCTATGAGAAGGATCCGAAATAAAATTTGATATAGGTAATGTGATGACGAAAGACTTGGCAAAGAAATCGGGAAGCATTCAAAACCTAAAATCGGATAATAGCATATCGGCACTGTTACATAAGACTACAGAAATCTCCGTATTTTTGAATCATGCAATCAAAATTGTACTACAGATAAATATTTTTGTATCAGAACCTTTTTCCACAATACTTCACTTAGCCCCGATATAGTAATTTGTCGCTACCATCTAATCTTTATAGCATAAATAGATTATAGAGGTCGGTTCTTCAGATTTGTGACTATTCGAAGAAATAGTCATTATTTTTAAAGGCAAAAGTCCAAAACCCTTGCCTGGGGCTAGGTAAGTAGTCTATGACAAAGACAATTTTACTATGTTGTAGCGACATTTTGTTATTTCAAGACAGCATTCATGTCCATGTCACAGTGACAGTCTCTGGTATGAAGAGCTCTGAAAGAGTTAAACGAAAAGATGTTTGGAACTCGACACCTCATAAGTTCTACCTATTTTCGTGTCTATGTACGTGCCAGTGACAGACCAGAAAAACATTTTTGTACGGAAAAGTATACTTGAATGTAATACGAACCATAACGAAGTGATCGTTGCGGGAAATCGGTTTTAGTTAAGAGCAATTCAATTGAACTGTGACTTCGCTTTTTCAATTGACCTAAAAGCGAATGAAACAATTCCATGAAACGCGCTCTTGCATTATCTAAGTACCCCACACACTCTACAAACATCCCTTTGGAATGGTGAGTTGTTAGGGTTAATCCTAGTCACAAAGGTCCAAACCAGGCAGGTCAACATAGTCTCCCTATGAGTTTCTCGAGTGTAGCGGTATATTATACATACATACTTGTCTACTTGATTGGTGAAGGTCGACCCGTGATTCTTATCAACTCAGATTTTATTTAATATTGTAAGATACTTAGTAAAATTATATTACCTACACAGTTTAGAAAACAGATTACCTACTATGAAAATAAGCAGCAATAAAATTAGGTAATTGGATTTTTCTAAGTTACTGAATACTTAATCTTTTGTAAATTCCAAATTAATAACAAAAAGTAAATGTATTTTTATAGACTGAATGAAAGTTATTCCACGCCTTCGGGTTATGAAAATAAAATAAACATTTTGTTAACATTAGTGTCCGACTAAAACTTAATTTCCAAACATAACCGGCCTGACACAACCAGTTAAGCCCACTTGCACAAAACACAGTTATCTTTTAACTATTAGTTGTCAATACGAGGCTAAATAAAAAAAATATTCAATACACATTGATTGGGTTACAGCTAATACAGAGTTTGCACAAACGGGCACTATTGACCTAAGTCATATGCGAAACATCGAACGGGTACTATTTAAAATAATATGTTTCCTAATCCCGTGTTTGTACAACGGTGAAAGCTCTGCTACTCACACGGCCGCCGCGCCGGGATCCTTTGAAAGCGCTAATACTTCGATACTTAAATGCCAGCTCTGTCCACACCACACGCTCTGCAATTTGTATATGGGCCGACCGCTGTCTGCATTGTTTAATTTGTCTCTTTTCTAAACAGTCATTTTTTACTGTCAACCAGAGTATCTGCCTAATTAATTGGGTTACCAGAATGGGTAATTATTGTTTCTTTACTGACACAAAGTTATTTACCCTAAGTTTCAGTAAGCAGATAACTGAAACTGCTGTCAACATACGAGAGTCACCAGTTGGTTAGTTGACTAGCAGAGTTTTAGTGTACCTAGATTGATCATTTTTTATGGAACTGGACGTTTATCTTGACATGAAGTAGTCGGAAAGTTAAAGGTATGAAAAATAATTTGAATTGAATTTAATGTTCATTTTATTGTATGTATTGTATTTTTATACCGACATATCCACTACCACCAGTCCACCACGCCAAAGAACTGACAATGCTATGTACGCCGTTGTTGCCTCGTGCATCAGACCACATAAGAAATCTTGTGATTTTTGAAATGATGCGTGATACGATTACTATATCAATAAATACATAAATAAAACATGTTAAGTAAAATGTCTGGATCAGATTACACAAGGCGTACCTATACACAGAATAATAATGATTTAATCCCCGACGGCAAGAAATCTTTTAGGTAAGCTTTAAGCCCAAGGTAGAAGTAGGTAGGACGTTCGGCAAAGGTACGTAAAAGATAAGTTCTTTTTACATTACGTTGTTTTTCGTAGCAACACAGTTAATCTAAGGTTTTATTTCATATATCAAATGAAAACCTTTTAGTTTTCCTCTTTTCGGTTCAGTATTGTAATGGAGCCAGGTAACTACATAATGTCTTACTTAATTCTTAATCATAATGGCGTCGTCTGTAGGCAAACATTTATTGCTACTTTTCTTTCATCTCATCTCTATGGCAGGCTGGTCTGGCGTATGCACTTAAGGTTCAAACTGTTCTTAAATAAAAATGAATAACTCCACATAAGTAATTAGCTTAGCTTTTCTTGTGTACCTAATTAAGACATCTTTTTATTAAGAAACATGAAACAAAACAAAAATAATGTCATAACTTTGCAAAATTAATAAATAACAAAAGTGGGAATTGTGTACCTACTCACACGAGTAAGAGTACGCATGTGAGTTGACAAGAGTAAGCAGGTAAAATTTTCTCATAACTTCGTGTACACTTTACTTTCAGTGGACAAAAATAAACATGTTTACATACGTGGTAGATATGTAAATATGTTTATATCCATACCTACCACGTATGTGTGTGGTCTTTTCAATTAAAAGTAGACTAGTAGATAATGTGCTGCACACTTACATAAAGTAATAAATATTACAAAAAAGCAAAAAATACAATTGATAAAATTTTATGTTTTTGTACATTTTAAATTTTCGCACAACCCTTTTTACTAGCTTGCACTTCAAAATAAACAATTTAATTGTTTTTGTCACTGCGTACTTTTATCGGATACGTGCATATACATCAGCGTAAAATCTATTTTTAATCCCTATAATCATGCGTTTTGTCACCCTTTATGCTATCGTTGTCCCCCTTTCCTTTCATATCACTCCTGACAGAATCCATCCATAATTAATTAAACAACGGTGGTTGGTACACGTTGAATGGATCATCTCAAACGTCCCTAAAACAATTAGCATCTTATTGTGACAGTGAAAGGTGGTACGTGCTCAATCTCAAAGGGCAGGCAATAAAACAGAGCTCCTTCACACCGAGGGGATATGGTATTATTGTTTGTTTTCATAAATAAGAGGGAAATTTAGTAAATGCGAGAAACGTGTCAGCTTTTTCACTTGAAAAAATGTCGACATACATCAGTGTATTTTATTTGTTAAAGAAAGTGTCTTTAGCATGTATATGTATACCTACATAGGTATTCAGTTTCATAAAGGCTAATTAATATAACTGACACGCTGTCTCAAGGTGAGTTATCCTGAAGGTCAATTCTCGTATTAAAAAGCGTTCAAATCGTAGTCGTAAGATGATCTCAACGACAATGAATGCCAAGAACTTTCTAAAAATGATGGGAAATTAGAGGTTTTTTACCAGTTTCCGACTTTGATGCGAATGGCCGAATGCGTACGGCCTCAGACATGTGATTGAATAGACTGTCAAAATCTGAGAGTTAATATTACTGGCTGATATATTCACTCATGCCCATAAAAATCAAACTGTATGATTCGTTAGCTGGGTATGTATTAGGCACTGCTTCTTCTCAAGTTTGACTCATCGATGTACAGAGAAGTATACAAACATTTTTAATCTAATCTAGGTACTATATTGAAGATACGGCTAAAGCCGTAAACTTTGTATACTTTGACTTAGTCTGCGCAGTGCATATGTGGGACTTTCCGCTAGTTATATTTTAAGCGACAGGATTTTCTTTGACGTCATCTAATTTTTTAACCGACTTCTAAAAAAGGAGGAGGTTCTCAATTCGGATGTTTGTATGTTTTTTTTTTTTTTTTTTTTTTTTTTATTGTTTGTTCGCGCATAACTCCGTCGCTTGTCAACCCATTTGAAAAATTCTTTTTTTGTTGGAAAGGGCATACTTCCCAAATGGTCCCATGAAAATTTTATCGAAATCAACCAAGCGGTTTTCGAAAAATCTACAAAAATCTAAAAAAAATATCTACATTGCCTACATTGACGACCTCTTAGTTTACTCCGCAAAGGAGCAGTACGTTTTTTTTACACCAATGTGATTGGTTCGTTTAGGTGGGGGAGGGGAGGGGGTGTAGGTACCACTAAAAAGTGAAAAATAAAAAAACTTTTTACAAAAAATAAAAACCGACTTCTAAACAAAAAAACCAAAAAGTATAAAATAACTTTAATTTCGGAAGTCGGTGTGTTCAACAACAAAAAAGCAACCAAAAACACCGAGTTCCGAAATTAAAGTTATTTTATACTTTTTTTGTTTAGAAGTCGGTTTTATTTTTTGTAAAAAGTTTTTTTTTATGTAGAGGTGTAGATCTTGATTGATTTTCCAGATTGCTAAAATCTCATCTGACCTCAATGACCAAATTGCTAAAATCTTATCTCATGTACATATATTTAACCAGTAACAAGATATACGAAAGATAAAAATTGTGAGTATTACCCAGATTGGCTATGTGTCCAGGAAAATCGTTTTACATAAAAGGTCGAATATTCATTGTGTTTTAATTTTGGATTCAGCACCCTTCGCTGGGTCACCGTAAATGTTTTATAGTCATTGACAACCTGATTTACATTCTGAACCAGAAAGCGTAAAGTAAACCGGATATCAAAATGAAATCGTAAAACAATACAAACACATTTCCCGTGGAACTGTTTATGTAACTTATTGCAGGAAATTACAACGATTCTGCGAAAGTAACCGAAGAGAATAGCCGAGTGAAAATCACTTCTTGCATCCGGCCATGAATGTTAAATTTGTACTCGTATCTCAGGAACGATCTAAAATGATAGTTAATCTAGGCCCCGGGTATAAACTTTTGACTATGAATTGTATAATCTATTGTTTACGGTGTTTCATTTTCTGGAATGGCCTATTAAAAGCCATTTTCACCTCAATAAGATTTAATTAAATAGAAATAGAAAATATTCAAAAGTTTTTAGAAACACTTGCAAGGTAGCTAAAGCCCTATACATTAGCAACAAGATCAAATGGGCTGATAATAAAATAAAGACAGTTTGGAAAGTTATCAATAACGAAACTAATAGAAATAAAGTACGCAACACTGATTTTTTATTGGAGACTTCACATGGGACCATAAGCTCAAATTTTGAAGTAGCTCAAGAATTTGTGAATTTTTTTACCAACATACCAATTAAAACTACAGAAGCTCTAAACTCGTCACCCGAGGTCTCAATTGCTTTATTAAGAGCAAACATATCAACCCTATGACAGTCATAAAAGCTTTCCGGCAAATTAAAATCAAATTGACCGAAGACCTATGGGGTATGTCCGTCAAAGTGTGCACATCCATAATTGAGACAACAGCACCATACTTGGCTTTAATATTTAATTTATGTGTGGACCAAGGTGTCTTTCCGGATATAATGAAATACAGTAAGGTTATACCACTTTTTAAGTCCGGCGATAGTAAAGACACCAATAACTATAGACCTGTATCCGTGTTGCCGGTTTTCAGCAAGGTCTTCGAAAAGGTGATGCTCAATCAGATGCTCAATCATTTCAACACCAACAAAATCTTACACGATCAACAGTATGGTTTCACCAGAGGACGTTGCACGACTGACGCTGGTGTCACCTTACTAAAACATATATTTACAGCGTGGGAAGAGGCCCAAGATGCCATAGGAATATTTTGTGACCTCTCCAAGGCATTTGATTGTGTTCATCACGAAACCTTGCTTTTAAAACTAGAACATTACGGACTTAGTAAACTTGCACTTAGTTTAGTACAGTCTTATTTAAATGACAGACAGCAGCAAGTTCAAATAAACGGTGTAAATTCATGTGGTTTAGGAGTCAAAATGGGGGTACCACAAGGCTCAATACTGGGTCCTTTCCTCTTTTTAGTGTACATAAATGATCTACCCTATCTTTTGAAAAAACAATCACAAATGGTGTTATTTGCTGACGATACGTCCTTAATTTTTAAGATAAATAGACGTTCTGCAAATCTTGACGAAGTAAATGACTCCCTACAGCAGGTCCAAAATTGGTTTACTGCTAATAATTTAGTATTAAATGAGAAAAAAACAAAATGTATTAGATTTGTTTTACCGAATGTTAAAAGTAGTATTGAGGAAATAGTATTGAATAAAGAGAAACTAGAATTCGTCGAAAGCACAGTTTTCCTGGGGATAACGCTCGACTCAAGGCTACAATGGGGACCTCATTTAGCATCACTTGCAGGACGGCTAAGTTCAGCAGCATATGCTGTCAGAAAAATCCGTCAACTTACTAATGTAGATACCGCGAGACTGGTCTATTTTAGTTACTTTCATAGTGTCATGTCTTACGGTATTTTGCTATGGGGACGGGCTGCAGACATAGAGTCTATTTTTATTCTGCAGAAAAGAGCAGTTAGAGCCATTTACAATCTCCGCCGCGCCGGCGCGATTCTTTAAGGGAACTGTTTAAGAAAATTAACATCATGACGGTACCTTGTCAATACATATATGAAAACATTATGTATGTTCGGAAAAATCTTCATATTTTTAATAAGATCAGCGACAGGCATAATGTTAATACTAGAAATAGAAACAAATTAGATCAACCTAGGTTTAGATTGGCTAAAGTACACACTTCTTTTATGGGGTATTGCGTAAAATTTTATAACAAAATACCAGTCGATATCCTTCAGTTAAATGAGAGAAAATTTAAAACATGCATAAAACGCACACTATGTAGGCAAGCATATTATAAACTGGAAGATTATATCCTTGATAAAAATGCTTGGCTAAATGCCGGTCCTGCTCCACAGCCTCAACCACTTGGGTAAACAAGTTAGGATTTTTTATTTGGAAGAGATGCTCGCCCTTTTTTTGTCTCATTTATTTATTCTTTTTTTTATAATTTTATTTTATTTTGGGAATAAATAATTTCTCTTTTTTACTTGTATTTGCTTGGTCATTGTGAACCATAGTTTTGTATAATGTAGAAGCAGTTTATTTTCAAATATTGTAAATGTGAGTACCATGGAGCCATTTACAGGTTATAGTGTACTTTGTGACTTGAACTAAAATGGCAGTTGAGAGTATGTCATGCTCGCTCAAATGTCTCGCTGATGGTGGCGCGTGTGTTGGATCATTCGGTTCCCTTCAAAATGGTTGAACTAAATGGTGCCGATACACGCGTCATGTTCGTGAACGGGCGCCGTCGGTTGAGACTGGTCACCTCTTAACTGCCACTGACTTGTTTTAATCTTTAATACTTTGAATTGTTTTAGTTTCCTTTTTTTTTCTTTGCATTGTCCTCACACATAGAAGCACCAAGGATGTAACCAAAGTTATGTAATACAGAACATGATTAAAAAGAGTGTCCGTGGAGTTTCTTGCACGTTCTTCTCCATAGAGATCTACGCTTTGGAACGTGCAGATAGATAGCTTCACCTCTTTCGACTTGACAATTCAAAGTGCCTGTAAAGGGTTTATTTGAAATAAATGCTTTGAATTCGGTCGCGTTCTGTCTGGTTTCTATAGTATCTGTGCTACATTCTTGCTTCTCAAACAATATGGATGTTGTATTAATGTGATTTTATTTATTATTGTGATCAATTATCAATTGATGTGGAATTGAATACAAGATCTAGGTACTTTGTTAAGGGCATTAGTCTCTAATTTACTAAAAATTATTAAAAATCCATAGTAATTAATAGGAGCCACATGCTAAAATTAAAGCATTATGCTCACAATGAAAGCAGAAGAAATTGAGGGCTACTGCTGCATAGCCAGACAGTTTTTAGAACTTCCGATTACGGAAGTTCTAAAACCGGTTTCATATAAAAAGAGTATTATTTTGATGCAACGTAAAACGAGTTGTTCTTATATCTCTTTCTAGAATATATATCTTTTTTACGAATGGGAAATCATAAAATGACTTCTTCCGCTCTGGGCGGAGCGGAAGGGAGTGTCAGACTCGGACTAAAACCTATACGTGTTCCTCATAATGCTCTTTGTGTTCCAGGGCCTCAGTGACTCTTTCGATCAAATTCCGCAATAAGTAGATACCTCGTAGTTTACACTAGGTATCTACTCTATTACGGGATTTGTTTAGATCCGCATCTTCACTTCTTTCAAGTTTTTCACTATTTTTAACCGACTTCTAAAAAAGGAGGAGGTTCTCAATTCGGATGTTTGTATGTTTTTTTTTTTTTTTTTTTTTTTTTTTATTGTTTGTTCGCGCATAACTCCGTCGCTTGTCAACCGATTTGAAAAATTCTTTTTTTGTTGGAAAGGGTATACTTCCCAAATGGTCCCATGAAAATTTTATCGAAATCAACCAAGCGGTTTTCGAAAAATCTAAAAAAAATATCTACATTGCCTACCTTGACGACCTCTTAGTTTACTCCGCAAAGGAGCAGTACGTTTTTTTTACACCAATATGATTGGTTCGTTTAGGTGGGGGAGGGGAGGGGGTGTAGGTACCACTAAAAAGTGAAAAATAAAAAAACTTTTTACAAAAAATAAAACCGACTTCTAAACAAAAAACCAAAAAGTATAAAATAACTTTAATTTCGGAAGTCGGTGTGTTCAACAACAAAAAAGCAATCAAAAACACCGAGTTCCGAAATTAAAGTTATTTTATACTTTTTGGTTTTTTGTTTAGAAGTCGGTTTTATTTTTTGTAAAAAGTTTTTTTTTGTCATTATGGGCTGTTGCGACTTCTTCCCTCTATAATTTCGTAATTACACGTTTAAGAGCTTTTATTCTTAGAAAATTATTCTTTTATTTACTAAAATAGTTTGCGGCCTAATGCCTATGCCTAATAGTAGGTACCTACTTGGGTTTGGGTTTACAAATTGGTCCAACGGAAGGATTCTCAGTAATCTATCCTTACTTGAACTAGTTGAGACACTGAGGGTAAGAAATTATAAGACAGATAGGTGTAATATCTAAAACCTAACTAAATGGTTGTCATTGAATACCTAGGTAGGTCTTTATGGAGCACTGAAACCTGAAAGGCTTTAGGCAATTGAATAGTACTAAGCCGAGTACACATATTATATACTAGCATTTCGCCCGCGACTTCGTCTGCGCAGATTTTTTAAAGTTTTTTAGAAGATTAATTAAAGTTTTAAGTTTAAAAAAATATGGATGGGAAAATCATTCATCATCATCATCACACCCTGTCAGGATATATTACAAGATAAAGTATTTCTTTGGTGAATATTTAATCTATATTAATATAATTAAGAAATATACAGTGTGAAATTTTAATGGTTGTTTTCCCGAAGCGAAATGAGTTTGTATCGGTAATACAATCGATTTATATACATCAAAAATATTGGACTCCATAAAGGGCAGATTAACAATTGTGATAAACAAAACTCGAAAGCGACTTGAACCAACAGTAGTGCATCGCGCGATATGTAGGTACGCGGCGGTACGTGCGGTAACGTGCGTCTCATGTAGGTGTCTACCTACTTTATGTCTAGTGCACTACTATTGATTCTCGCTCTTTCGAGTTTATGAATACTTTTTTAATGATTTGAAAAAAAAAAACATTTATTTTTTTAGTTTAACTTTGTGTTTCGATAGTACTACTGATGGGTAATCGTCCTGCCGCGGGAAAACAACCATTAAGATTTCACACTGTATATCAAACACGATAGTCATTAAAGGATGCTGGGGTTTTTACTAAAGCATTATTTATTCAGAATAAGAGGCGCCTATATGTGCTTTAATTTGATTAATTATTCAGTGAACTTTTTACGCAAAACTTCCCTTAGTACGTCCTTTCTGTAGCGAAAATATTACAAGGTTAAGCGAATCCGCAAGTATAATTTCGTTATACTTGCGGATTCGCTTAACCTTGTAATATTTTCTTCTTTAGTTCCACACGAGTATCTTTCGGAGATATCAATATTTCTGTTCATTTACTTTGAATGTTTGTTTGACTTGTAAAATACGAAATTATGGCATTGTTAAGCACGATGTTCACTCTAAAAACTTTTTATTGTAGAAAGTTTATAATGTCTGTTTTTCTTGTCATAACTTAAAGAAAGTCTTATTTCTGTGAATGTACTTACGCAGGGTACTTAAGTTTAATTTCCTTTCATTCATCAATCGACGTTGAAGTCGATTTGACACAATATATATATAGATAGATAGCCTGGTTCTGGTTACTTATCCGTAACATCGTCTAAGTTGAAATTACGAAACATGATCGTTTTTGCTGAATAACGATGAAAATTCGGCCAGAACAAGCAGCGAGCGTGTCATTGAATAGTTGCACTCAAGCCAAGTGTTTAGTGTAGTGGAGTGGAGTCGAACCGGTAGTCTTCTACCGCATCTACATATATGTGTTTGAGCGTCAAGTGCACCTCTTGACTAGATAAAAACCGGTCGAGTGTTCGTTCAGTCGCTGAAGTAGGTACGAACTTACCAATACGTAGTAGGTATGTTTAATACCTGATAGGTAAACGTTTCGATACTAAAAAGCTTTTCATCTATAAAATTTCTAATAACGATGTTAGTACCTCCGTAAAATTTATAAGCGTATGAATAATTCTATATTCCAAGAAGAGAAATCTTTTGCAGCTGAGTAATATTTATTTGGGTAATACCAATATCCTAACCAGACAAGGGTAGCCGTCTTGAGTCCTAAAGACATCTGTTTTCTTCCACAATAAAGTGGACCACACACAAGAAGTTCGTTATGTATTTCGAGTATGTTTCGGACCGCAATAAAAATAGCAATCAATCGTCCCGTGTGTGGTCCCTTTAATATTCACTGAACAGTTAACTTTTCAATTTCGTTGCAAGCGTGCTTAATTATTCCGCAATATGGGTTGATGATTGCAATTTGTGTTAACACCAAAATATATTGAATTATTGATGTTTTTATTCGCGATGGCTATTATGTGGGTTTACTCGGTGTGCGTGTTTTCAGCAAGTTCTATTAATTTTCTTTTGTTAAGTAGCTAATTAAAGAAATGCCGATAGTAATAGTGTAGTAATACTTAATCGAACCGTAGTGTAGGGTCAAGGTGACTTTATAATTGTAAGGATAATATTTCAAGTTTTTACTTATAAATTATCGATAGCCGAGTTCATTTGACGTTCTCGTAATAGAAAACTGTGTTAGTTACTTTCCGTATTTTGGTAGAGAAGCTTAATGATGTCGCCATGTTGCTGCTATTTCCAGCAATTGTCTTTTTATCCGCAGACTTCCATGAAAGGCATCGCTATAGAATAAAACTTTTCAAACTTAATATAATATGATAAAAAATGTCCGAAGGAAAAGAAAAAGCTTGGACCAAATCGTACAGATGTCATCGGATAATTGTAAAATGTGTAAGATTATGAAATACCTTGAGAGATTGTAAACTTTCGATAAATTGTCAATAGAACATTTGGAATACTTTTTTACATATCAGAATTTGATAGTAATCTATAGACTATCAAATTCTGATGCGTAAAAAAGTAGCAGTAGTAAATTGTAGAACCGTACACTGATTGTTCGCCAACATGTAGTCGGTTTTTGTCGGTTCACAATTTCTCTGAATGACTTGAGATGATGAGAGATTATAGACTATCAAATTTTGCGTCCGCTGTCTAGCTGCCATAGATATTTGTAGATATGAACTTTTACAAAGTTGCTAGTTTTATCTTCTTAGCGTAGGTATAAGGTTTTTCCAGAGGCCCTGTTCAAACCCTCCGGACGGATTAGGTAATATAGACGGAGTAGTTAATCAGATCAGCAAATACCTACTTATGTAGGTACTTCCAAAATGATTCCTAGGCGACATATAACTAAAGGAAAAATATCAGTTTACGATTATTACCGGAAAGTTTCGTGTTGTTTTTGTTTAGATGAGTTCACTTTTTTTCTACTCAATTTCTCTTTATTTTCGGCTGTTTAGTGGGTCTTGAGTGTAATCTATACTAATATTATAAAGCTGAAGAGTTTGTTTGTTTGTTTGTTTGAACGCGCTAATCTCAGGAACTAGTGGTTCGAATTGAAAAATTCTTTTTGGGTTGAATAGACCATTTATCGAGGAAGGCTTTAGGCTATATATCATCACGCTTAAGCCAATAGGAGCGAAGCAGCGATAAAGAATGTTTTACAAATCGGGGATTCCACGGGGACGAAGTCGCGGGCAGCAGCTAGTATAATAATATGTACGAATTAACGATGGTCCGTTCTCACCCAAAATAAATTATCTCGTAATGGGTACAGCGGATTCTGGCTTCAGTGCCTGAACCGACAAGGAACCAATATTTATAACCAATATTTTAGTATACTGATTATCGAGAGTCTGATAATCCATCTTGTCTAGGGTATCGTATTAGCTTCTAGTTTGTGGAAGTCAGGCAAGCGGTCGCTCCATTCAAATTCTGATCACTCTGATAAGGCAGGAACCAAAACCTAGTTGGGAAAAGGCTAGGCATACCAATGAGGCAAAAAATAATAATAATTCTGTTATTCGTATTTAATCAACTTTGTACTACTTCACGATAGGCAATAAAAAAATAACGACTTCAGCTTTGGAAGGTCCCGTACAGTTAGAGGAGGAGTAAACATTTTTTTCCTACAAGGTTTTGATTAATAAAAGTGCCTGCCTTGATATCGCTGCCAAAATAGTTATGGTATAGTAATTGAACGCAGGGAGAGAAATTAATCCCGGAGGACACGGTGGAGCATACGGTGGAGGTCTGCCCTGCTTGGGCGGAGCAACGCCGTGTCCTCGTAGAGGCGATCGGCGGCGGCGACCTCTCGCATCCGGCCCTGGTTCAAGCCATGGTCCGGAGCGAGGAGGCATGGGAAGCGGTCGTCTCCTTCTGCGAAGCAGTAATGCTAGCGAAGGAGGAGGCGGGACGAGTGCGAGAGAGGGAATCCTCACACCCCAGCCGCCGCAACAGAAGAAGACGCCCCGGGCGTCGGGAAACGCAGGGCGATTCCCGGCCATCGTAGGCGCGGGCCTTCGGATGGCGAGCTATGGGTCGCTCGCCGTCCGATAGCAACCAGGCCCGAGTCGACGACGCGTCGTGTTCCACGCGCGCCTCAAAGGGCCGTCAGCAACGTAGACGGGGCCCCATAGGGTCAGTGCCTGCTAGGGTTACGGAATTTGTTCGAAAGAGTCACCGCGGCCCTGGAACGCAAAGGGCACAAGAAGGATCACGGGTGGGTTTTAGTCAGTAAGAGTCTGACACTCCCTTCCGCTCCGCCCAGAGCGGGAGAAGTCATTTGATGATTTCCCATCCAGAAAAAAAAGGGAGAGAAATTAATAAAAATGTTTTACAAATCATACTGAGTTAGAACATTTATAAACGGGTAAGGTAATAAATAATATGAGTCTAAATAAAAAAAGGTTGAAACGATTAAAAATAAATGATTTGATACTGCATGCCAATATTAAATAATTAGCCCTGCCTATACATGAGCTGTTTTTTTTTTTGCACAGCGCTTTTTTAGAAAAATCCAGCCAAATGCGAATCGTGTGTTCACGCGTGTACCGTATAAGAATAATATTGTTTTTTAGATGTGTAAAGTACTATTTTCGTGTTTTTGAGATAAAATTAAAAAAAATATGTGAAAAGTACACCGATTTATTTATTTTATAATTATGAAAAAGTAATATTTGAGAATCTCATTATAAGTTCTTTAATTTCAAACATTATTTAAAATGTACCTACCTCAAACCAAAAGTTACCTCTTTTGTAAAAAGAGAAACTTTTCATGTCTTTTTATCACCGTTGGTCATAATAAGTCATTTGTACGCAACTTAGTCGGTCCAGATGATTCGGAGGTAATTGGTAAGTGATTCTTTATGGTTTCTGCTTTTTCACTTTTTCGTGCAAATAAAGATTGAGTGCGTACAGAACCCTAAACCAGAGCGTTACTTGTTTTTATAACTAAGTGTGAAAATTGAAAACGAAAATGTTTCTGGTAATAAAAGATAAAATACGACTTAGTTGAAAGTGTTTTACATTATTTCACCTGGTACGTGAATGCGGAATGTTAAGTAAAAAATCCTGCCTATTTTTCGGATGTTCTTGTTTTCAGTGGGATATAAATACGTAATGAAAATATCATATTTCCTTGAAATTGGAGCACCAGATCAGTTTTTAACGAAAGGGAAAAGGCCAGGAGACGTCTCAAACAAACCATAGTTTTGCTTTACTTTCAAATATCTCCTTAGAGCTTTAACACAATAAATACCTATTGGTTGTTGACGAGACCTCCCCTTTCATCTTCCCTTTGCTTTGGTAGAAACTAACCGTAAAGCAGGTATTCAAATAAACTTCTCGAGTAGGATACGTTGCCTCAGAGAGACATAAGTACCTATCATTAAAAAGCTTTTGAGTGGCCGGGAAACGCTCGAAAGAAATCAAGAACTTGGTGAAATGTGGTACTGCTGTACTATATTTCACTAAGTTCTTTTATATATAGGATAGGATGCTTCTTATGATTGGATTCCTGCTCGCTGGGCAGTTTTTCATGACTTGTAAAGTTATTTCCCCTACATTTATACAGTAGGGTTCAGTACTAAAATGTAATACCGGAATGGCTGATAAAAGTAGGTTATGCCTGTTTCTACCGGCATGAAGGCCCTGCATATTTCCCAACAGTTTATGACAACCACGGAATATAGACAGATATTATATTACAATTTCCGAGTATCGATACCATTTTATTCGTCGTCAAAATTAAACCAAGGTACTGAAAGGAGTCTCCTTTTTTATTTGTATCTGTATATTTCACATTTGGAAAATTTAATCAGAACTACATGTATTGGGTGCCATTTGTTACCCAATCCAGTAAATATCTTATTTATATTTCTTATTGGTGCGGAACCATACGTGTCGACCTCGATCGATTCAAGCTACGCTTTACTCGCGTATTTGGCAGCTTTTTTATACGTTGTAATAAATTGTAAAATAACTCACAAAGAACGCTTTATATCTTCAAAAGCGCCTTAAATCTTTTTTCCATTGTTAGTTGATATCATTCTTTATGAACTTTTCAAGGTGTAACATCTGTTCAGCTTCTAAAGAGTCACAGAGCATTTTTAAAAATCATCTTCAATACTATGTCGGCTTGTGACCTTGATTCAGGGAATCTTTATTTTTAAATATTACGGTTATCTGTTTATAATAAACGTTTACACAATAACAGAAAAGCTATTAAACTATATAATGGGTACAGGCGTTTACGTAACACATACCTAACTTTGTTAGTTTCGCGGAAAATATGTTTTGGAATGTCCGTTAGCTGTGCTCGTCTCGTTCATTGTTTTTGGTGAGCAACCAGCAATGTGAAATATTCAAAACGTTTTCAACACATGGACTAAGGAGGACCGGCAATTCAGCCAAATGATCGTTATGTGATGTGTCGTTGGAAAGGTTTTTTATCGTCTACAACTTTTATATTAACGGTAGCGGTAGATCTAGAATCACAGAAGGAAATAAGTTATGGCCAAAGTAAAAATAAATAATTTCGAAAAAAAAAACTAGACATAACAATGAATCATCATCATCATATCTGGCGAAAAACTGCTGGACATAGGCTTCTCCCAAGTGGGTCCACAATAACCGGTCCTGTCCGTCACGCATCCCACAGCTGGCGCTGCTAGTACTAAATAAAACATAATAAATAATACAAACAACAGTATTTTTTTAAAAGCAAGTATTTGTAAGATGGAATTTTACGACTCAAGCTACTTTTTTTAAAATTCGTAGTACTTGTTGGATATTTAACGCTGCCGCTCAATAACTGTTTTGCGGAGCTCCTAGAATGTATAACTTAGTCGCCTTTTACTACGCCCATTTTATGTTTTTATGTAGGTGCCGTGTGAATGTAGAAAATTATCCCAAGGAAACACACTACTTGAATAAAAAGTATCCTATGTGTTATTCCAGACCATAATCAACTTCTGTGCCAAATTTCATCAAGATCGAGAAGTTTTGCGTGAAATAGTCACAAACATCCATTATCTAAAGTTTAGATAATGGATGTTTGTGACTAGATTTAATATTTCAACGCTATAGTTTAGATTCTAAACTATAGCGTTGAAATATTGTATAGTAAGGAATTAAGACGTTTAAGTACAATTAATTTTTTTATCATATTTTTTCACTACATTATTTCATTTTATCTGGCCATAACTTTCCACTGCTATAATAAAAGTTGTCCAACTTAAAATCCTTTCGAACGACAAATGTTTTAACGTAATTGGTCATTACTAATTATTCATTAGACTGGGCTCCATATTTACCGGCCCGCCATTGTGGTATTATAAATATTTTTTTTTTTTTTTCACTATTTAAACACAGAGAAACAGAGTAAAAGATATTTATCTGTATCTTTTACTATAGTTTGTAAGTATACTGTATCTGTTTGTAGTAGGTACAAAAGAAACCATTTTGAATGATTATTTTCCAGTAGACCTGAGAAAAGATAAATGTCGAGAATAGTTTGCGTTGTCTTATTCCGATATATTTCTATCTTCTTGAAATTACTACTTAATTGAGGGCAAGCATTTTGGGGAATTGGTAAGTTTTTACAAATTTCCTAAGTCGTAGGTGATTAATTTTCATCGGGTGGACCACATCCCTGTTTGTCACTCTATGGGCACAAATAGCGTTGTAAATAAATCCATCAAGACACGATAAAATTCCCGTTCGGTCCAGTTACGTCCCGTTGATATATTACGGTTAAAAGTAACAAATAAAGCATAGATTTTCCCAATAATTCCCAAGTTTTTCGTTTTATTTCTGACCTCGTATTTTCTCCAACTTAATGCTATCGAGTTCAATTCGCTGCGTTTGCCAATCTCCAGGGGGATTTGGCAGTGGACCGAATTATGATGACCGGCCTGTTGCCTTTACTCGGAAAATAAATAATTCTTTGTCTTCGTAAAATGTTGGCTACATAAAATGTGGTTAGTGCAGTTTTCACTAACAGGCAAACAGAGAAAAGCTTTTGTTGCTATATTAACTGTCTGGTTTTGAAAGGTTCTAGAACAGATACCTAATTTATTATTTTCAGAAAACACGAACATATTTCACGTATTTAGTTCAATGTGTGGGCGATAAGTACATCCCGCACATTTCACGATTTCTCCACTTGTTATACATATATTCCACAGGTGTTCGTTTTAGATAAAAGAATATTTCTTTGAGGGAAGTTGGTGAGAATGGATCATGCAATTGATATAAAATCTTCCCGATCGTAAAATCCAGATTAGTGTCGAGATTGTCATAGATATAAAACCTTAATAGGAGAGAAGCCCTGTGGAATCCCTTTAGAGTAATAAAAAAAACGCGCCGTATAAAAACTGGCTATTTTTGCCGAGCAATTTAGTAATGACCTTTTCGTAGCGCAGTACGGCAATGGAACGTTAATTTTTCATGTGGATTCTGAAATTCGCTGTGTGGCATTGTTAAGTCTTTTCAATACAGATTTGGTCTATTTACTTTTCCGCTAAGAACATTCTGCTATAGTAAATATATTCATAAGTACAAACAGTAATCAAACACATGGTGAAAATTTTCTCTTTCACACTACCTCCTAAATATTCATTAGCATAGGGTCGTTGCGCCGAACGAACTGTATCATAAACACAGTGAAGATATTTTACTACCTAACGAATACCGGAAAGTTGTATTTTATTTGCGAAAGGAAATATTCAAACGAGCTTGAAGTCACGTATTCAAAACAGAATCTGATGAAACCCAGACGTTTGTAATGAAGTGTTTCTTTGTAAGCTTCTTATATTTTACTCCGC
Source organism: Hecatera dysodea (assembly GCA_905332915.2). NCBI lineage: Eukaryota > Metazoa > Arthropoda > Insecta > Lepidoptera > Noctuidae > Hecatera > Hecatera dysodea. Next base: position 12,013,339 of record HG995292.1, read on the forward strand.
ATTAATAGCAACTGCGCGGCTGTTTTCGTTTTAGGCAAAATTCTTAAGAGTCCTTAATTGTACTTAACCTTCATTGCTACCATTGGTTGCTAAGCTATTTTAACAATAAAATGAAAATCCATTAAGATATAAAGGAAAATCGAAAGAAGGTACATATAGAGAAACATATTGGGAAAACATAGAAGAAAATACAACAATTGTACGAAAATAATGTTACCATGAACACGATAGATCATAAAGATGCCTCTACGTTATCTTCATGAGTAGGGTCTGGCATAACTCAAACTTTTATGTCATTTGAATCTGTGATACATATAGTAGGTACATACCGTTACAACTTAACCCTTTAATGTCGGGTACGGAAGTTTGACATCGTAGGCTCAATGTGTCAGAAGAATCGTTGTACTTTGGAGCGAAATCGTGAATCATATGTTCACCTAGTTTTGTAACATACAATTTCCGATGTAATCCTATCAGCTACTGTGCCCGTGCAATCGTAATCCTGACAGATGAGCTGTTATGTAATGCTGATACAAAACTGATGCAACAAGATTTTAATGCTGTTCCAGTCCTTTGTTAAAACAATTAACTGACAAAACTAGTTATATAAAATGAATTCAATAAAGGCCATGCAAGCTATAGAAGGTAGGGAATTTACACTGTTTTCATGCTAACCTTTTTTGTATATAAAACCATAAGTCTCTCTATATCTACGTGTTACAGAAACACGTCTAGGAAAAATGTATTGGAAAACACAGAACAAAAATAAACGCCATCTGGTATAATTACTGTAAATACTAGGATACGGTTGTTTATTTACGAAAACGGTTAAATTCTAGCTCGATTTCTCATGTATGTTGTGAATACAAGAGCCGTATATTTAAAATTGTGTATTTATTTTCTTCTAACGTACCATAAGTTGTTAAATTTTTCCTTTCGGTCTTGTTTCAGAAGATGGCTGACGCGATGTTCGATTCAGTGAAGAGTGAGCCATGATTGACAGGTCATCAGAAAATATGTACGGTATCAAGTTATTCGTAACTAAGGATTTTAAGCAGAACAATGTATGGGGGTCTTTTAACAAGACGGAGGCGGTAGACGGGGGCGCTATCAATGTGTCGAGAGTGAACCAGACAATATACTCGCTCAGCGATGACGAGTACATATTCGACAGAACGGATGTTCGAGCCATTTTCATTACGCTGTATACAATCGTGTTCTGTTGCTGTTTCTTTGGTAAGTAAAAAATAATATCTTACTGTTGTTTTACATTCAATATTTGATGTTATACTATCAGTCATGCATGTGCGTTTATGAATCATATTGTGAGGTTTTGATAGTAGCTGGTAAGAAGTAGACATAGGACCTAAATTCAGGGGAAAAACGTATGACGTTTCGATAGTATTTTTATTATTTAAATAGAAGTATTCTGGCAACATAATATTTAATAAGAAGTGAAACACGTGTTGTACACGGAAACGGAACGTTCAACAATGTTACATGAGCTTCTGTCGGGCCCTTTTACCGACAAGTTGAGGGAATAACATAATACACCCTTGTTGTCTTATGTCATCTCGGTTTCTATAGGACACCTCGTAATTTTGAAAATTGATTGTAATTAACACCGTACATATACATATTCAATTTCAACGTGAACAATATGATTTAATTGTAACTTGCCTTGATACATGCTAATGAAACATTATCTTACATAAAATAAAATATGCTCTTGTTTATTTCAAATGTAATCTTGATTTGGAGGGCATGTGGAAAGAGCCAATTTTTTCATATTCAAGGAACGTTCCTTCAAATGAAAAATTTGCGAGCTTTAGTTTTCCGGTGGCTTTTCGCATCAGTCTGCTGATTTTCTTCAAGTCATGGAGCAAGAAATTTTCTCATTTTGCGTCTTGTTATTGATTACTTTTTAAATGATTAGGGATTTGGAATTCTCGCCGTTTCTTCTAATCTTAAACAGATTTACTAACCTATTTTCGTAATAAAAAAATTGACTACAAAGCTAAGATTGATTGGATTAGGAGGTATTAAAATACAGAGAGTTAAGTACTACACGTAATGTGTGTTCTGCGCAGTGCACACATTAGCAGTGCAGGACTCATAACTCATACGATCAGTTAACCACACATATCAGTACAAATGAAGTAAACACTCATCAATTATGTCCATAAACATTGACATCATTAACATGCCGAATATACCAATCCCTGTAATAACATGTTCTCGAATATCAGAAAACGATTTTCTGGATTATGAATACTTATATATGAGAAATGCGTACGTACATACATTATGTACTTCCTTACTTGCTTTGTCACGATTAAAATGAGACATCTGTGTCGGCAAATATGATAGATAAGTACTACCTTGTAAAATATACGAGGCACTCGACCCAGACATATTACGAGGACCATATAGAATTTATTTATACATAGATAAATATGTAATAATGATGTGATCAAACCTTATTAGTATGAAAAGGTTTAATGTCAGATATCGCCAGTCTATTTATGATAGGTGAATGGTATAAACCTGGACCTAGATCAACGGGATTAAATGAGAACGCGTAACTCGAAATGTTCACAAATATCTATTTTAGTAGGGTTCCGTACCCAGAGGGTAAAACGGGACCCTGTTATCACAACTCCGCTCGGCTGTGCAATTTTAAAACCTAGCAACTGACATTTCTCAAAAACTTGGGTGTTTTTGCATATTCGACTTGCTGGATATTTTCCGATGTATTATGCTTGTCAAAACATCTAAAAATCATTCGCAAACGAAGTTGTTACTAAACATAAACCTAGCAACTACACAAAAAAAAATAAAAAAGTATAAAAAACTAATCTAAAACCTAGCATCTTACACCGACCAATTGATAACCTAGCAAGTAACTGCAGTTGCTAGGTTATGAAATTGTCCGTGTATTTGCTAGGTTTTTAAAATGGTAACATTCACTTTAAAAATCCCGCGCAACTCTAGTATGCGTCGAGCGCCAAATTTCCAAAAGGAGACAAGTGCGTAGGTTGTGGGACATATGAAGAAAAGATTATTAAAATATATAATGGTGATGTTCCAGAGAATGTAAAAACCACGTACATCTATCTATACTTATAATAAATCTGTAGAGAGGTCAATTCTGTACAAGGAATATATTTTCAAAATAACTATCAGGGGGTGATTAGTTATCGATACTGGTGCCAAAAACGCAATCAGTAAAATTTTTGTCTGTCTGTCTGTATGTTCTTTATAGAAACAAAAACTACTCGACCGATTTTAACGAAACTTGGTACAATTATTCTTCATACTCCTGGGCAGGTTATAGTATACTTTTCATCACGCTACAATCAATAGGAGCAGAGCAGTGAAGGAAAATGTTGGGAAAACGGGAGAAGTTACTCCATTTTTTAAGCTTCCGTCGCGTGTGTAGCCTTAATGGTTAAAGTTACATAGAAATCATGTATTACGGAAATGTTTTACATAAAATTATCTAAAAAATGTCCCAAACAGCATATGTCTATATTTTATGGTTGACTCACAATAACACGTGTAACTCCCGATAGCTTAGCAGTTCGGCGCTTTCTGATTATTTGTATGAAACTTTGTCAATTTTAAACCGATCGGGCTGACGGTTTCAAAATCGGGGGTAAAGTAACTATTCCACGCGGACGAAGTCGCTGGCAGAAGCTAGTAAATCATAAAACAAAAGGTAATAAGGCCATACAAAAGTATCAAGAAGATGCATCGCAAGAAAATACGGCGAATATGAGATATTATTCAATGGATTTGCAAAAAGTGATGCTGTTGTCTGATATGCCTAAAGTAAAAGATTCCTTTTTCCTGAGTAGACTGATAGCATTTAACTTAACCTTTGCACCAATAAAGAAAAAATCCAAATTTAATAGTATATGCGTTTTGTGGCATGAAGCTTATGCTGGAAGAGACGCTAATAATATCGTGGATGCAATCGCAACATTTGTAGAAAAAGAAAGGGATGTTCAGCATTTAACACTTTGGTGTGATAATTGCACCAGTCAAAACAAAAACTGGATCATTTATACAGCACTTGTCACCTTTGTGAACTGTGGGTTTTCAAATTTAGAAAGCCTAACTATTAAGTACTTGACCAAAGGCCATACCCATATGTCTGCTGATGGAGTCCATGGAAACATTGAGATGCAGATAAAAAACAAGATGCTGTATATGACTTTGAGGACTACAAGAATGTTATATCAGGTTGTAGATCAAATATTGAAGTTGTTGAAGTCAAAAAATCTTATAACTGGTTAAAAAAAAAAACGTGCACCACGACGTAATGAAGAGTGTGATCCTCTGCATAACTTCTTACTCAATTCCCTAGTTGAAGTGAAATTTATAAATGGGTGCCGCAATATGTTTTACAAAAATGATCTTGACCAGCCTTATATGGAGCTCGACTTTCTGATGAAAAAATTTAACCCTCGTTCATTGCCTTCAATTAATAACTCTGCGAGAGGTATAAAAGAAAGCAAAAAAGAAGGTATTATTTCAAAATTACTCCCACTTATGCCTATGAATAGAAGAGAATTTTGGCAACTTCTACCGACCGATAATATGCTCTGGATCTAGTTACTGGTGGACAATTAGTTGTGGACGTTTGAAATTTGATTATATATATACTTTATTATTTTGAATGGTTTGTTTGATTTCATTTATGACTCTTACTAGGTTTATGAAATAGTGATAGTATATATTTTATAATTCATTGTAACTGGATAAAAACCTAGTAAAAAACGTTGCTAGGGTTTGAAATTGTTTTAGTAACATTATTTTAATTCATATAACAATTTATTCATAAGTAACTGCACTCTTACACACACAAAACAGTATAAACACAATATTGATACTGCTTCATAAAGTCGACCATATACTGCAAATTTTGGAATTACTCCCAACAAGCTAAGATAAGTAGTTTTGAAATGGCATGGCCTTAAAGTAAACAAGTCATTTTTTTGCTCTACTGTAAAATTTGCGTTGAACCACTTGCTAGGTTTTGATTTTTCACAGCCGCGCTGTCCATACGTTCGTCTGTCTGTCCGTTGTCACTAGGTTGTATCTCATAAGCCGTGATAGTTAGACAGTTTAAATTTTCACGGATGATGTATTTATGTTTCCGCTATAACACCGAATGATAAATGTTTTTTTTTTAAAGTAGGTTAAACATAACACGTTTCACACTTCCAATGTTTTTGGTCATTTTAAGCTAGATGAGGTCGGTGTTTCCTAGCTGATTACCCTGAGAAGAAACAACGAACAAACTCAGAGGTCAATCTCTTTTAAAGTCCATACAATCCGTAGTGGTCAAATCATATATAAATACTAAAAAAACACACACTCGTTATGTTTTTGCTCGTTTTTGCTCTTTAATGTAAATAAATACGAAAAAGCAGGAACAGGTAAACGCTTGAAATATTCACGGAATATTTACTTATAATTATATTCCCTTTAAAAAAATAGTTCAATTAAAATAAAACAAATTTGAAAGGGTTAGGGCCTTAATTAGTTGTTTTACTTTAATTTTATTTAATACTAGCTTCTGCCAGCGACTTCGTCCGCGTGGTATAGTTACTTTACCCCCGATTTTGAAACTCTCAGCCCGATCGGTTTAAAATTGACAAAAGATAGACATGCTGTTTCGGGATATTTTTTTGATAATTTTATGTAGAATATTTCCGTAATACATGATTTCTATGTAACTTTAACCATTAAGGCTACACACGCGACGGAAGCTTAAAAAATGGAGTAACTTCTTCCGTTTTCCCAACATTTTCCTTCACTGCTCTGCTCCTATTGATTGTAGCGTGATGAAAGTATACTATAACCTGCCCAAGAGTATGAAGAATAATTGCACCAAGTTTCGTTAAAATCGGTCGAGTAGTTTTTGTTTCTATAAAGAACATACAGACAGACAGACAGACAGACAGACAGAAAGACAGACAGACAGACAAAAATTTTACTGATTGCATTTTTGGCACCAGTATCGATCACTAATCACCCCCTGATAGTTATTTTGAAAATATATTCCTTGTACAGAATTGACCTCTCTACAGATTTATTATAAGTATAGACAACAAACGTATTTTTTTGCTGTTTTTATAAATATTGGTACGGAACCCGTCGTGTGCGAGTCCGCCTCGCACTTGGCCAGGGTACAAAATTCGTAAATGACACGAGCATGGGTATGACGTTTAGTGGTAGTAGTTCTTATAAGTTTATAACTTACACGGCAAAATGTAGCATTTTACCTGGAAAAATGAGCCAAAAGAGATGAAAAATCGCGTGCATGGCCTACGTTTGGGTATGTCTTTTTCATGAGGGCTCGTATCTCATAAGATGATGTACAACTTTCTTTTTTCCTCAACAGCTAGGTATTGTGTATAGAAATTGTTTATTTTTTTACTTAAGATTCTGTCGTCTAATATGAGTTTAACGAAGGAATTAAAGTTTCCAATAACGTGAGCGTGACTTCTATAAGTTGGGAAGTAAATTGAGCAATTTCGTATTCAGGAGAAGTACAAAATTTAGTTGAAATTTGTAATTTATATATCTATGTTGGTTGAAACTACTTAATAGCAAAATGTGTTCTTTGCGTCTTGGATTAGTTATATGGTAAAAATATAAATAATGAATTCTACAGGAATGGAGAATTTATTAATTATATTTTTACCATATACCTCGGGTGATTCAGCCTGGACCTATTTATTTAGAAATCCAAAGTAACTTAAAAAACTATTTAAATTTGGTCGTGTTTAAAAGGGAACTAGGAGGAACACGGTGGATTTTGCCTGCCACTCCCATCTACTCTACCCAGAGCGGGAGAAGTCATTTGATTTTCTATCCAGAAAAAAAGGTTAGGTTAGGTTAGGCCTTTATTTTTCTGGTAATTAGGTAGATTCTTAGGTGTAATCTAGGGACCTACCTAATTATGGATGATTAAAAACAAAATTATTGCATATTTGTTGTATAAGTAGGTATGAATTCTATCAATAAAATCTATCTTGAGAATTGCTTATGCAGATTTTCATTACGAGGATAGTGGTTCCAAGTAGGGTCACCATTTTTAAAGCAAAGTCCTGATAGTGAGACTGACATTTTCATGAATTTGTCATTTATATCTGATAAACTGCTGCGTAATTAAACCGCACGGGTCGCGTCGTTAAGCTACGCTTGCCAAGGTCGGTCCATGGATAGGTTCCATCTATTACATCCCGAGTTTCCTACATGCCTCGGAAAGGAACTTAAGTCGTTGGATCCGGCTGTCATTTGAACATCTTTGAATTTCGTTACAGAAGCCAAAATATCTGATACCAGTCTTGCCAAGGGGTTCTCTGTAACTGTTTCCCAGTTACTGGGCCGTAAAAGCAAGATTAGTGACAGCTAGAGTATTTTATATGGAGCGGCTGCCTTGCTTTATGCATAATACTAATATTCAGTTGCATCTAGTTTGACTGGAAGCCGGCCCCACCATAGTTGGGAAAAGGCTAGACATATTGAAACTGGTTTATGTGCTGAAAGATTTTTGCTTAAGTTTATTCCAAACTAATAAGGTTCCGACAAATTTCGGCTGAGCAAAAGACCGGACAAAGAGAGACAAATTACGCCCGTGTGGTAACCCTAGTTCCAAGCAGCTTACCTGATTTATATGCCGACGCTGCGAGTTGAGCAGCCCGGGCTAGTCAGGCTAACTGCAATCGTGAACTATTGCGGGGTTGAGCTGTAATTGTGCACGGTCAGCCACTTAGCGAGAACACTGCCACAAACAACTATTAAGTGGTATTTACACTTCAACTTTAGCAAAAGGATAAGATTTTATGTTTTCGTAACTTTGCTCAGATTAACGCGGTGAGATTCATAGAAACGATGCTCAGAATTTGTAGAACGGTATTTAAAGGAAAATGTGCCAAGCGTTATAGACATAACGACAGTCAACTTATTCTTATAGTTACTTCACTTGTCGTTCTATCGGCCTGATGCTTTTTATTCGTACGCCGCCGCTACCCACTAGGCACTGGAGAATTCGTTTATTATCTAATAAGTTTCTTGTTCAATAATAAGGTACGTTATCTACATACACGGACAAAGCGACAATATGAAAGACAACTCCAAAACGGAGTAACTACATATTTTTTTATACCAAATATTATAAAACGTTTTCGTGTCCGTTCTTCTCCATAAGAATCTACCTTTGTGAATGGACACTTGAGACACATATTATTTTTAACCGACTTCTAAAAAAGGAGGAGGTTCTCAATTCGGATGTTTGTATGTTTTTTTTTTTTTTTTTTTAATGTTTGTTCGCGCATAACTCCGTCGCTTGCCAACCGATTTGAAAAATTCTTTTTTTGTTGGAAAGGGTATACTTCCCAAATAGTCCCATGAAAATTTTATCGAAATCGAACAAGCGGTTTTTTTGTTAATTTCAATAAATGATAGCAAATCTGTCGGGATAGCTGAAATCGCATGTTTGTTTATTGTTTACACCAATTTATACCACGTACGCTGTGATGGGTATGTTTAGCTGGGAGTGAACCACTAAAAAGTGAAAAATAAAAAACCTTTTTACAAAAAATAAAACCGACTTCTAAACAAAAAAAAACCAAAAAGTATAAAATAACTTTAATTTCGGAAGTCGGTGTGTTCAACAACAAAAAAACAACGAAAAACAGAAGTTGGTTTTTTTGTTTAGAAGTCGGTTTTATTTTTTGTAAAAAGGTTTTTAACTTAAATGATGATGTTCAAAAGTGCCGCTTATTGGCCTAATTAAAATAAACGTTATGACTTTGACTTTGACCATGGGTATTCAAAATAACTAATTGTTAAGTTTCTTAGGTGCCAGAAACTCTTCTTTTCACCCGACCGCAAAATAGGGGACCATTGCTGTCATTGGGTGTGTAAAAGAAAATTAATAGGTATATGAAATAAATAAATACTATTATTTTTCTGTTTGTTACTGACGTTTCATAAACATTATATATGTTTATGATAAATGATATTTATTTAGTAAGTAGGTTGTAAATAACACTTTTACACGTCAAAAAAAAAAAGAATTGATTGAGTCAGGCGTTACTTTGCGTTAAATGAAAACAAAACGCAACACCAATACCGACACGTCCCCTGAGGATGCCTCGTGGAGAGGCGAAACACGTGTCGGTATTGGTGTTCGGTTTTGCTTTGCCTTCCTGCATGTGCATATTATCCGTGCTTTTACCTTGCAATCTTGCATGTGCATAATATAGCGGGCGGGAGGGAGGTGCATACCTGCAACCCACACATATTTGCGGAAATTAAAACTAGATATATAATTTTCATTTTCACTTTTACACGTCAATATTTTTGGTCGTTATAAACTAGATGAGGCCGGTATGAAACGTCATTTGTATACAAATAAATAAAATTGAAGTGTTGTCTGTCTGGATGTCGTCGTTTGTGCTGTTTCACTAGTTTGTAAAAGCTTCTTTATAACTAACATGGGTTTGCCAAGCAGTTTGGGTATTACAAGGGTTCACAATTATATTCCTTCCCTATCTTTATCTTACTAATAGGTACATACATACATAATTTCGGTTGGAATAATCAACTTAACGATTATCTATACTTCTATACTTAATATTATAAAGCTGAAGAGTTTGTTTGTTTGTTTGAACGCGCTAATCTCAGGAACTACTGGTTCGAATTGAAAAATTCTTTTTGGGTTGAATAGACCATTTATCGAGGAAGGCTTTAGGCTATATATCATCACGCTTAAGCCAATAGGAGCGGAGCAGCGATAAAGAATGTTTTAAAATCGGGGATTCCACGGGGACGAAGTCGCGGGCAGCAGCTAGTAATAAATAAAACTTGATTTGCGTTGGCAATTATTTCAGATATTGACAGATTTACATTCAATGTCATCGGCCTAAAATCTTGGTAAAATAAATGATTAACGAAACATTATTTAACTAATGTCTACCTAATTATTCATTATCATGAGCTACGTTATTATTGAAAGCTGAAATTATTTCATGAAATGGCTGCTTTCAAGTATTTTAATTAGGTATAATAATGAGTCAGTTATTTGTGTTAAATAAATAGCAAAATTTAAATCAACTTCATTGAAAATGGAAACCATTTTGTCAACACTACAATAATTGTGAGCATTCGTTAAGTTATTTATGTTAAACACTTTTTCCCGAGGCTTTGTTTTGTGGAATCCCGGGAACTGTGCAGTTTTATAGTAGTTTCAAAAAAGGCACATAGGGATAGTGAATACAGCCTTCTATCAGTGAAATAGTGTCGCAGTCGGATCATTACATTATTTATTTATTACAATACTAGCAGCGCCCCGCGGTTTCAGCCGCGTAGTTCCCGTTCCCGTGGGAATGCGCGGCTAAAATAGATAGCCATTAGAAAGCTACATTCAACCTAAGTAAGGTTGAATGTAGCTTTCTAATGGTGAAAGAATTTTTAAATCGGTCCAGTAGTTTTTGAGTTTATTCGTTACATACAAAAATACAAAATACAAATCTTTCATCTTTATAATATTAGTATAGATAAATATAAAAAACATACAATTTTATCTCTTTGTATCATTTCTTTAAATGAAAATGAAATAGTTTCTACAGTTAGTCCCCAGAAGCAGACAAATCAATTTGAAATTCCCATTATTGAATTGACGCTCTGTCAGATGCAAGTAAAAGACTATTATGTCCTCAGTTGTGCACCGGCGGGCATCCAGCGTGGCGACTAATGCATTGTTAGCTTGCACACATTCGCTCAACGTGCTTGTAAATTGTTTCATTAGAACGACTGTACATTGTTGTGGCCTGACCTGGATATGGCCACCCACTCTCTTTCTGACGGTGTCGTAACTAAACGTTTTTATAGGAAGTAGCCACGGTTAGTAGTTAGTAAACAGTCTTTTAATTCATTAACATTCTTTTCTAATAAAGATTATTATTAAAGACTAGCTGCTGCCCGCGACTTCGTCCCCGTGGAATCCCCGATTTTAAAACATTCTTTATCGCTGCTCCGCTCCTATTGGCTTAAGCGTGATGATATATAGCCTAAAGCCTTCCTCGATAAATGGTCTATTCAACCCAAAAAGAATTTTTCAATTCGAACCAGTAGTTCCTGAGATTAGCGCGTTCAAACAAACAAACAAACAAACAAACAAACTCTTCCGCTTTATAATATTAGTATAGATTATTATTCTACAGGGGGCCCGCTAGGGTATGCAACATCAAATGGGGAAAGGCAAGCCCAATTGTAAATCAGGTTTTAAAATAAATAGACGGGTGTTATAAGTTCCACCAGGTTTATATTACTTCAATAATATTGCAAGAATAAATGGATAGAGTATTTTTGTCAGTGGTTGTTAATTTTTTTTTTGATAAAAATAATCGTATTTTACGAAGGGAAAACAGGTCCGGCCTTTAATATTTGAAAATTAAATAACTACTAATCAAGAGTCCTATAATAATTCAGAAATATTTGTTTCAGGTAACTTGCTCGTCATCCTCGTGGTAACTCTGTCGCGGCGCCTGCGCTCTATAACCAATTTTTTTTTGGCGAATCTGGCCGTGGCAGATTTATGTGTTGGCGTGTTTTGTGTCTTCCAAAACCTGACCATATATCTTATACCGAGGTGAGTGAGTCGAAGCATCAGGTAAACAAGCCTTGTAAACAAACCATGTATTCAAAACAGGATATGTTGAATGAATTAGTGTTTATTGGAGGGCCTGATGCGGTCAAATGTAAAAATATTGGTTGCGCGGAGAGGTAGGTAGTGTGATAAATGGAGTGTACTTTGTAGCTGGTAAGCTCTGTGAACGTGAGATAGGCGTGCTCTTAAATGTAAATGATAAGGCATAAAGTAGACGGATTTTAGGTATCCCAATTTTCCCAGACAAAATTGCAACGAACGGTCGATCGTGCGAGTTGTATGTAGGTACATTTATGTAGGCAATGCTGCCTTTCCTATATATATTTTCTTTATACATAGGTACATTTTAAATTGACCTGCAGTCACATTTGCGTTTCATATTATACGCACGCAAGTAAACAAGGTCTAATGTCGAACGCGTGTCCGTTTAATTAATCCCAAATGAACGTTTTGTTTACGTTTCGTTAACAGCGTTGACTTTATATTTTTTCATAATTCGGATACTGTAACCCACTTTGGAAGGTCACAGCAGCGGTTAGAAAATGAAGCTTAAAGCTGAGTTAGATAAAAAAGAAAACTTTTAATTAAGTAGGGTAACTTTTTCTAATTTTCAAAGTAACAGAGTTTGATGTGTAGGTATATCGGTTAGAGCTAATATATCTAATTAGTCTGGCATGAAGATTAAATGGATTATCCTTTAAATTAGAAAATCATTTACTTTGAAGGCAATTTATTCAACAGGATTTTATTCAACATCGAGGTGACAATAAATTAAGTTACTTTAATACTTACTTAGATTAAGTGATAAATGGAATTGAATTGAAAATCTACGGCTTGGGAGGGACCTAACGAAACATTATTTCCGGAGGGACTTACATGTTTCCGCATCTTTCAAATTGTACAGAATTTGTCCTGGATATTCGTAAAATTGTCGATAAAGTGGAGGAAATAAGATGCTTTGACATGTAAACATCAGATCCGGATGTGACTGTCAGAGAGCGCGCGGGGTGAGGGCGATGTCGGGGAAATGATTTATTGTATCATCGTTAAAAAACGCTTATATTTAAGCATTATTTTGACGTAAGGGCAGATATGGCGAAATAAGTTTTTATTCTACAGTGCACCATATGTACCTATGCCTGTTCCATCATGACATACATATGGTGCACTGTAGAAGAAAAATTTATTTTCATGTAGAAAAACAATCATCAATTTAGCAAGAACTATGAAAATATGTTGTTGCTAAAACAACAATTCATAAAGTTTCATACAAGAAACGTGTTTTCTATTTTAGCGGAAACCTTTTTGTGCGAGTCCAACCGGCACTGGGCCGGTTTTTTATTTAATTTATTTATTGTGTATTCTGAAGGTAACTGATGAACTGTCCTTGGATAAATATTTCTGTTTCTTTCCTCCTATTTCTAAACCTTTCATTGAGGCCGCAAACTTGCTTCCCACATACAAATCCGGAACTATAGTATCCTTAAGTGGAACTCCGTGTTACTTTGCGCTACAAATCACACAGTCTGGAATTTGGCCACTAGTCATGTTGAGAGATTGGTCTTTTAGGCCGATCCCGAAATATTAAAGGATTACGTATCGTGCGAATACATGCCTGGTAATCTTAACGAATGACCCAGCGAGTGACGATTGATGACTGCAGCTGACCGTCTGCGCTAGTATAACAGATATTTAAATGATTGAAACCGAAATAATGCACCATATTTTGACTTAAAAACAAGCGGGAGTAACAGTACGAAACTTGCTGTCAAAATTTATAGTAATTTAGAAAGATCAATATTATGTACTTAATTGTGAACAAAAATAGTTTTACGGCTATTTTATTCATATTAAATTAATCTTAGTTTTATTCAATGGTCATTCAAATTAAGCTGAGGGCCAGCACTTTTAATTTAAAAAAATAAATGAAGACAGCCGCCCCAAAATTCTCACCCACCACTTCCTAGTATTTTAACTGAAAAGAAGTGGCGAAACCAACTCTCCAGCAACACATCTGCCTTTTAAGATAATATTTTTTTAAATTATATAGTACTAATAACTATACAGTATGTTAACTAACAGAGGGCGTTCCCGTTAACCCGCAATAGTATAGCATCCATATATATATGATAAAAAATATTACCATTCGAAAACAATTTTTTTTTATATTAAAATATTCACTAAAAATGTTAAATTGATACTTTAAAGAAACACTCTGTACACGCGTACTTGCCGGTTTGGGCATTGCTACTACGAGTACTATTCCGCGTTACTATTTTGATTAAACAGGATGTTTCGAATCTATTGTCAATTAATTATTTTTTTGAGTTCGGATTATTTTATGCTTATTTTTCTATGCTGATATTTTTATTTTAATCTATGAATGATATAGATTAACGAGTTTAGGGGCCCTCTGTTATTTAACATACTGTACAATAAAAAAAAGTTGGCTTTGTCAACGTAGTCGCCGTGACATCCATGATTGTTTGACAGCAGACTATAAGACTCTTTCTCCAGCTCAGCAGTCCCATATTGTATTATGGCGCCGGCCGATCCATCGTAATTAATTCTGCTGTCGATTGGAGTATGGCGAACTAATGAAAGACGGGGTTTTTACCCACCATTACCATTTGGAAAAGTGATTATGTTCAGCAATTCTAAATAAATCCATTAACGAATCCTATTTGGAGAATGTAGAACTTAATTAATTGCGAATGATTTACAAGTGGAACTAACGAAGTGGATTCAATCCACTTGTAAGCTCTTATAGTCCTATAAATAAAGTATTATAAGCCTCCTCGTGTGTAGAAATTATAGAACTGTTCTTAAATTAACGCCTACTGCGCAACCCATTCGGTTGAATGAATACATTCTCCGTTCGTTTAAAACGTTTTCTACATTTTCCAGTGGATCATGTAAACCTAATTATAGCAGCGTGTAAGTAGTATATGTTCCATTGCTGCGTAGACGTTAGTGCAAGTTTGACGTGGTTTGGTTTTACATCGAAACGATTGTTAGATACCTATTATCCCTATTTACATCAGTAGTTTCGTGGAAGAGATACGATAAATACTTAACTTATTCTGACATCAGCTCTTCCAGTCACGTAAAGGAGGCTGTCAAAATATCGGTCACTAAATTATCGGATCGCGGGATGTAGATGGTATTAGCTATTAATGAATGCCCTTAGTTATCAGATAAGTGATCGCGGCCGGTACCTCAGTAAGAATATTGCCACCAAAATCCCATTTTCACCTTATACCAAATTGGGATACTTAGTAGTATCTCAATTTGGTATAAGGATATAAAAGAACATCCATTATACCTAACCTATTCCAAAAATCTAACAACAAATATAAATTTCGCACAAATTGAAACTGGTGTTTGCGTTAGGCATCTCATGAAGCTTTACTTGAATTTTATGAAGCAATAACAGCTGGCGATATACGAACTAACCCGACGTCGAAAATTCGCCAATTTGTGAACATTTCTTTCTATTTTCAGCTGGGTGTTCGGCGACTTCCTGTGCAAAATGTACCAGTTCGTACACTCGCTGAGCTACACTGCGTCGATATTCATTCTCGTGGTGATCTGCACGGAGAGATATTTCGCTATTATACACCCCATCACTTGCAAACAAATCCTCACTTCGACGCGGCTTAGGGTAAGACCCAGTGTGTCACAAAGTTCACAAACTCAGAGGGTAGCGCGACGGACGGCGAACGCGTCGCGAGGGAACGATTTCATTTGAATAGACTTCCTCAATTCACCCGGGCGCCGAACGCCCGGATAGCCCGGTGTTTTCCCTGAACCTTATGAATTGGTATAGCATTTTTAGGTCGATAAATGCCTTCGTTTTTCGCGTCACTGTTCGCCGTTTTGTCGCGAGATTGAAGTAGTTGTAGTAGTTTATCGCGCATTGTCTCAATTTTAAAGACAAAATTACAAGGAGAAGAACTTATGTATCTATGTATCTGATTCGAACCTATTTTTTTTTAAAGATTTTTACTATAGGCAAGTTTTATATACAGTATGTTAACTAACCGAGGGCGTTCCCGTTAACTCGCAATAGTATAGCATCCATATATGATAAAAAAAATATTACCATTCGAAAACAAAATGTTTTAAATTATTTTAATATTAAAATTTTCACTAAAAATGTTAAATTGATACGTTAAAGAAAAACTCTGTACACGCGTACTTGTCGGTTTGGGCATTGCTACTACGAGTAAGTACTAAGTATTCCGCGCTACTATTTTTATTTTAAACAGGATATTTCGAATTTATTGTTTATTTATTTATTTTTAATTCGGATTATTTTATGCTTATTTTTAGATTCTGATATTTTTATTTGAATCTATTGATGATATAGATTAACGAATTTAAGGGAACGCCCTCTGTTAATTAACATACTGTATATGTTACCGGAAAATGAATGGAATAGCAAGTAACGAACTGTATAAGTATTACAATTTCAACATTCCAACCTCGACGATGTAGCCCTGCTGCGCGGAACTAATGTTTCCGTCTGCAGGGTTAAAAAGAAACATGAATGGCATGTCGGGAGCTAAGTTCGCTCGTTCACTCTAGCTCTCGTCACAGCATTCGAACCTTGCCTATCCGTGTCGGGGAACCCTAAGCTTCCTGTATCCTATGTTCCGTTACTTGGCTAGGCCAGAAAAGCCAATAAATTGTAGAATCCCACACTGATAGATCACAAACATGTCGATATTCTGATGCGTAAAAAAGTATTCAAAATATTCAGTTAACAATTTATAGAGAGTTTACAGTCTCTCAAGATATTTAATAATCTTACACATTTTATAATTATCCGGTGACATATGTATGTATATGAAGTTACCTACTTTTTTGTAAGATCAGCAAAAGAATTTAACTTTATTTTGCTATCTCAGTTGGTAGAAGTTATTTCAGTTTCGAGTATTGCAGCCTTTGCAGCGGCTAACGTAATTTTGTGACCAGCGCAGTACAGTCCGGCTCTGTATTTTATATTTCTATGGTCCGGCTACATCAGGCGAGCACGAACATAATCCAAACAGTGCTGTGACATCACTGTGCCGCAAATAATTTAATTAGCAAGTTCACCAGATTTACTAGACTTTGCCTTTGCCTCTAAAAATATGTAGATTTCACTTCTGTTACAGCTTTAGAATAAATAACACCTAAGTATGGGTAATGTATAAATATTAATAAAAACCCGTATTCAGGCGAAGTGTCGAAATATTAAATTCAATTTAGTTTCAATTAAAAAGTTTTGCTAAATTATGAGGCTAGCCAACTGTAGAACAAAGTTAGTGTCGTTTGACAACGCTAATTTTCAACAGCAGCCTATTTGAGCGTATAGCGTTGGTAAAATTATAAAAAGTATCTAAGTGACAAAAGCGTGTTTTAAATCACACTTGGATTTAAATTCTATTAATTTTAACAATCCAACAAAAGTTTAAAAATAACATTTTCAAATTTCTGTACTTAAGTGAATATTCTAGAAAAAAATAAAAAAAAAGATTGCAAATGCGAATGTGATAAATGATGAGAGGTTCTAGACAAAGGGATATTCTGTAAGCGATAACGATAGCCGAATAGTCAAAGGGATTGACCACGTGATATTTCGACAGCACATGTCAATCCCAAAGGTACATTTCGAGAGTCGGGCTTCTGAATATATTTTGAGTTTAGAACCTGTCAGAATTCAATTGAATACCAAATTAGAAGTTTTTAGGCTAAAGTAGTTTTAAAAATATCAATTTCAAATGCTTACAGTTTGAGGTAAGGAGGCTTAACGCAAGTTCTGTTTTTAAACAGCTGGTGATACTCGGAGTGTGGATCACGAGTGCAGCCTACAGCGCCCCCAAGTTCATCTGGGTGGAGACCATCACCAACGACCTCGGCGACGGCCACATGGAGACAATATGCATTCCCCATCGACGGAAGTACAACTCGGAGCTGTTCGACATGGTGAACTTCGGGCTTCTCTACGTCACCCCGTTGTGCGTCATGACGGTGAGCCAATTTATATATTAAAATTACGTTTCTTTACTAATATTATATAGAAGAAAGATTTTTTTCTTTGTCTGTTTTTGCTTATAAGCTCTGAAACTACTGGAATGATTCATTATTTCACCAATAGGGTAGTTAACTAAAAAAATCTGATTAGTCCGTCAGATAGATTTCCAAAAAATATTGGAGACGTATTTTTTCTTTTTTCACATAAACTAAAAATGAAGACAATACAGTGCGTTGAAAACTCGTGTGACGTCACTACTCGCTACAATTTTTACCGGGCCGTGACGTCACACGCTCTGATTTTTGATGCTTTTTATCTTCGTCAGTTTTTATAGATTTGATAAAGGAAAAAATACGTGTCAAATATTTTTCTATAATCTAACTGACGGACTAAACATAATTATATATTTTTACTCAGGCAACATCCCTATGGAAAGCAACGCTATATTTTATCTCGCGAACCACACGGCTGCACGGGCGGGAATTTTGATTTAGGTACCATCTACCAACATAGGTAGATGGTAAAACATAAAAAAATCTCTTCTTATATAAATATAAGAAGAGATTTTTTTATGTTACGCAACTCGTTTCTGACATATAAATGTGTGTAAAAGTTTTTTTCTATATAATCTATTCGCCGACCGCTGCCTGTCACGGCACCGCTCGCTTCGCTCGCTCGGCTCGTGCGTAGGTGTCAGAGTTTTAACCTAAATTTATCTACATTTTTTTGTTCATAACAAATCATTTGACTAAATGTTTACTGTCTTAACATTATTTGCTATGACAAATCATTTAATTAAAGACCAAATGCCTTAATGATATTATTCTTGGTAATATACTGCCGAGTAAAACTTTGACCAAATGAAAATGTGCGTACATAAATAATTCCAAATATCTCATTGGTATAAACAGGCTGGTGTAATTTGTTTGTATAATGAAATTTTGTGAAAATTATATTGGCAAAACGGCAGGGCCTCGAAATCATCAAATGACTTCTTCTGCTCTGGGCGGAGCTGAAAGGAGTGTCAGACTCTTTCTGACTAAAACCCAACCGTGTTCCTCCAAATGCCCTTTGCGTTCCATGACCGCGGTGAACTTATTTTAGAACAGATTCCACAACCCTGACAAGCCCAACAGAATCTGGAGGGAAGCGAATGAATGCGCTTCCCACAGCTTTTTCAATTTTATCACGAAACTAGCTACTGCCCGCGACTTCGTCCCCGTGGAATCCCCGATTTTAAAACATTCTTTATCGCTGCTCCGCTCCTATTGGCTTAAGCGTGATGATATATAGCCTAAAGCCTTCCTCGATAAATGGTCTATTCAACCCAAAAAGAATTTTTCAATTCGAACCAGTAGTTCCTGAGATTAGCGCGTTCAAACAAACAAACAAACAAACAAACTCTTCAGCTTTATAATATTAGTATAGATGTAAAGACATTATTTTTTTACACGAAAATAACTTTTACATTAAGCTTTGAACGCTACGGCATCATAACTATTATTTTTTAATATTTTAGGTGGATCGGGAACCAGGGTACGGCTAAGCCCATTATTATTAAAAGCATGTTTAACTTCTTGGTTCTAATTTGATTTTTCGTTGATACTTAGTATCATGTAGCTTCTTAGCAAGATTTTAATAAAATCATAAAGTAAAGATATTTTTAGTATAAAGTTGTATTAAATATCAAGTAACTACATTACCAAGATATATTAATAAATTAAATTGAAATGATCGGAGAATCAACAGAAAATAAAGTGCAGTACGGGAATCAGATACACGACGAATAAGTAACCGCGGCACGTTTACCAATATCCTAATACCAATGAACGTAGATTTTCGTGATGTTTCTCTATGCTATCGTTCGTTTTTCATTCATTGCTGACGTCACTAGCTGCGTGGTGACAGACGGACACAAATTGCGACAGATATTGGATACTAGACAGCTGGACAAAAAGCTTATCAAGTGAAAATCGTCCCGATACAGCAACTTGCACTCAGCGTCCCATCTTTTATGAAAAGTAGACAAATTTCGCAGATATTAGTTTCTACATTTAACTTCGCACTAACTGGATTTATGTCGAAAGTCAAAAGTTCTATTAAAATAAGGCGAGTAAGATAACCTCTTTCAAACGTGGCTTTGGCAGATTCCAGAAATGCCTCGGTTGCAAACCGTGGTGTAAATATCTCTTTTAAAACTCACATTTGCGATTATCAGAATATTAATGGCACGCCACTTTGCTCGTGTAACTTTTATTTGTCAAATAAGTATTCAAGCCTTTATAATTTACGACTTTTTAGTATCAAATACATTCGTTTTTAAGCAATAGGGTAGTTGACTAAAAAATCTAATTAGTCCGTCAGATAGATTTCCAAAAAATATTGGACACGTATTTTTTCTTTTTTGCGTAAACAAAAAACAAAGACCATACAGTGCGTTGAAAACTCGTGTGAAGAAGACGTCACAAACCCCCACCTGATCTTTGAAGCTTTTTATCTTCGTATTTTTTTTATAGATTTTATAAAGCAAAAAATACGTGTCCAATATTTTTCGATAATCTAACAGACGGAATAAATAGAATCATATTTTTCTTCCTCAAGAAACATCCCTATTAACCAAAAGCAAGATACCTCCTACTCCTTCCTATCATTTCTAATTAAAGCGCATACATAAAATACGAAATCAACTTTTCCCATAACTCCAAAGACAGATGCTGTTCTGTCTGCTTGTATAGCCTGTATAGTACAGCAGTCACCATTTCATCGGGACTTGGTTTGCATTTAACTCTAACGTCAGCTGGTGAATATTTTAATACAGAGAACGGGATGTTCGTAAATCAGAATTTTAATGATCGTGTGGGCTGTTTGTTTGTCGGTACTCTGCGAACGTTTCCTCTGCGACTAACAAACTGAGGTGTTTGATTGATACAGACGTGCCAACATCAGCGTCTATCATAACTCGTTGAAGTCTTAGAAAATAAACTTTTTCTGTTGGTAGTCTACTGCTACTGTATATATAAATTTGACATTCTTAAATATGTTTTGTACTAAACTGAATAAAAAAAAAAACTGTGATTGATACGGAAAATATTTAAGCAGTTTCCAATGTTAGATATTCATTCTTCAGCAGAATTCAACCATTTGAAATTGAGAAAGGTAAGATCGTAAGGTACAAAGGTGTGACATAAATTATTGTGGGTATTGTCGTCTTCGATGACGCATGGCGGCCAACCTCAGTCTACAAATCATTAGTAATACTTGTTATTAATTATTTCAGGTATCTGACAGAAACCCATTTCAACAAGTTTGCGAATTACTTGTATTTGCCCAGCTATGTCACAAACTCACATTACCCTCCCAACTTCGTCGTAGTCAGGTAAATAGAGTCGTAGAAAATAGCTACGGCGTTTTCCTCCTTCATAATCAGTAAGACTATAAAATCCGTGTATCGTACAAACGACCAAAATAACATTGAACGGTAATGTGATGTAACTTCACCTTTGAGACGAGTTCTGTTCTAATATAATAATAAAAACGCCGCCTTCGGCTCGAATGGCGGACTTAAAATTTTACAGCGCGACGCTTGCCGAAAACCTTAAAGTTCACAAAGTGAAAACACTTTGAAAATTAAACTGTCAATCTTTATTGCAGAAATATAAACCTGGCTGTATAAATATCTTCTACGTTTTCTGCTTACCTAACTCGGTTTATGGAAAGAAGTTATCGAAGCTACAGTTTTCTGTTGAAAATATGTTTTTTTTTATTATTAAACGCGAGTTTTCTGCGGTGACGATAAAAATCGCATTGGACAACTGGCCGCATTATTTTTATGATAACTTTCGTTTCAGGAAGTCATCACCATTTACTGTACGTTAAATACTACACTCAGTGAACGAAAACTAGTTTAAACTATCCGTCAGTCATTATAGCGTCAAACATTAAAAACTTGGGGTATGAGCGTTAAGTTAAAAAGAAAAAAAAATAGAAGGGTGCGATGTACGATATACGAAATGTGATAAACGTCGAGCGAGTTAATATTCGGGAAAATATCGAGATGAGTTTGAGCAAACTTGTTCCAAACAAAAACATGTTTAGGCTTAGGACATGGTATGCTGATCGCTATACTATCGATACCCTTTTGGTATGGCAGGCATAATATTGTATCTCATCAGCCGCAAAAGTTTTAGAAACAAGTTTTGCAGACAGTGATTTATTATAATTTTGCATGTGACACTCCAAAACGTAGTTATCATACCTACATACCTAGTGTCTAGGTAACTAACATTATAATCAAAGAAATATAACAAGGACGCGCAACAGCGCAACAGACTTAAAGCAGAAAATGTAAAAAATAAAATGACAAAATTATTGGATTGCCAGATTGTAACTGCTATAAAACTGCTTTTCTGTTTTTTTTAATGAGCCAATTATTTAATAAGTCAGACAAGCGTGTATTGAAGTGGCAAAAATTTTTTTTTTCAACTTGCGATTACCTTATGTAGTTGTGTGTTGTGTAATTTATAAATTTGAGTATATATTGTGGTATTGTATTGTATGTATAGTTTATATATTATCTTTGTATTAATTTAAAATTAATGTTTATTTTTAGGGTATTTTACTGTAAAAATCTAATTAGTCCGTCTGATAGATTTACAAAAAATATTGGACACGTATTTTTTCTTTTTTCACGTAAACAAAAAATGAAGACGATACAGTGCGTTGAAAACTCACGTGACGTCACGTCGCTGGTAAAAATTGTAGCAACGTAGTGACGTCACGTGAGTTTTCAACGCACTGTATCGTCTTCATTTTTTGTTTACGTGAAAAAAGAAAAAATACGTGTCCAATATTTTTTGTAAATCTATCAGACGGACTAATTAGATTTTAACAGTAAAATACCCTATTATTCTCTGTATCACCCAAAGGTTGACTGGTTAGCAAATGCCTAAAGGACTAAGTCCGCCTCTGTACATTTGTGTGCGTAAAGTATTAAATAAATAAATACAGTACATTGGTGCAGCAATAAATATCGTTGACTTCCAACATTTATTTCTTCTATTTTACACCCCCGCAACATTAAATCATCTCTTTATCGCGTCTCGGTATTTTCCCAAATATCTCGTCGATATTCATCACATTTTTTTTTATTAGGTACTGTTGTATTGTTACATATCTACTGACCTTTCCATTCATATACAGTACTGTATGTTCTCAGTTTTGGTACGGAAGTCTAAATGCTAGATGACATTAACTAGTTGAACGGAAAACATTGTGAGGAAATTTGAACTGGAAATTGGACGCAAATAAGCAATACATTGTCAATACAGCTGAAGTTCTTCTCTTTTTTCTGCGTCCATCTTGTTTTTCTTATTATATTGGTTATTTCTTCGTTTTTTGACGACGACTTCTGGAATTACAGTTGGGTAATTTATACTTTGCAGTGTTTTGATAACCGACTTCCAAAAAAGGAGGAGGTTCTCAGGACGACTGTATTTTTTTTTGTGTGTGGGACCTCATATCTTTTTAATGGGTTTACCGATTTTGATGATTCTTTTTATATTGGAAAGCTGGTGCTTGTCAGGTGGTCCCATTTTTGAGTGAGATCTGCTATCGAGTATTTGAATTATCCCTAATAATGCGTGGCTTCGGCTACTTTGATTATGTTCTCATTCACTCTTGTCGATATAAAAAAAACTTTTTACAAAAAAATTCAAAAAAGAAAAAAAAACCGTCCACAATAACACTAAAGATATCTATTGGAAAATGTATAACATTTAATAATAATTTAGGAAATAATGTGGGTTAACATCTTATTGCTTATTTCCTTCCTACTTAATAGTATTATATGACCGCAATTGTGAATTGACTTGTACAAATGTGGTGATTAAGACTCTTTACCTGTATCAGTAGAGCTCTTTGCCAGTGTGATGGCAAAGAAACGGGTTGGTGTTGCTTAATATTCATCATGTTTCCTCATCCACAAATCTGATACCAGTTTTGCCCAAAGGGTATTGTGTGTTATCCAGTTACTGGGCAGAAGAGGTCAGGCAGACAGTCGTCCCATGTAAAATACAGTTTAACTGCATCCGATAAGCAGCCGACCCCATTATAGTTTGCAAAAGCAGCATGCAAAAGGTTAGGTAGATTGATATTGTTTTCTCATCCACAAAGCTAATCTACTCTAAGTCCGCTAGATCCGTTCTGGAAATTAAAAAATAAATGTATCCGTCTATACCGCAGTGGATCAGCAATATGCGATATAAACTGCCGATAGTGGTATTTGTTGCCGGCAGATATCTCTGGCCGCGCTTCTATTCAGCCATTGTTCAGAATAATGACTTCAGCAAGTGAAGACGTATTGTTTTGACAGCGAATTCAAATAATCCCTTTGCTTATTTTACTTATGTATCTAGCATATGAAATTATTTGTTATTTTCTCTTGAAATTATTGTGAAAACGGGGAACTTTTCTTAGTTGGTAAACAATTTGAATTTGTGTTGTTCTGTTTTGAGAACTTCAATTTAGGTGTCAAAGCTATGAATTAGACAGTTTTTTTTGATACCTACAAAATTTATTACAAAGATGCTTAGATACCTACCTACTTGAGAATACTTCGGAAAACGGGACATTTGGAAAAAAATATGAAATGTAAAGTTATTACTTGGATTGAACGGAAGTGGATGGAGGTTCGTGCCAATGTCAGCGATGGCACTCGTTGTCTCTTTTAGCGATTCTATTTACACAATCAATTGGTGGAGACCCGAGAGAGGTCCTTTGGCACACAAGTTCCTTATGATACAAGTATCTCATTTATATTATAGCATTGTATTGTATGTATAGTTTATATATTATCTTTGTAGTAATTTAATATTAATCGCGTTTCTGTTTATTATTTTTTTCTCTTTCGTACTGCACCTACCACAATTATTCTCTGCATCACCCAAAGGTTGACTGGTAGAAAATGCCAAAGGCATTAAGTCCGCCTCTGTACATTTGTGTGCGTAAAGTATGAAATAAATAAATAAATATCTCTCACGTTTCATAGAATTGCTAAAATATCGACGTAAGTATTCCATATCAATCAAATAAGTCTTGCTAGTAGTTAGTTTTATCCACTACTTTTTCTACATATTTCGGACCGAGAAATTTCTTACTAACTAATAAGAAATAACTTACACTAATTATGATCAAGTAGGTTATACCTACCTAGTAACAAATATCCATATTATACGTAAACTATGAAGGGTTCCTTTATCATACCCAGTAGAGAGTTGAAATTATAACATTGTTTGATGTCTGATGTGGTCGCTTCAAATTAAACCAAACCCTGTTCTACCACCAAACCGTGACCGTGTAAACAAAATTAGAAAGTGGGTAGATCGCTAGGTTACACGAAAACAGGCACGTGTAAGTACCTAAAGCTATTAGCCCGAAAATAAGAACGTGCATTCGTGAACCACCTTTTAAAACTGACAGATTTGACACTTATCGTGACTTCAATCTAGTTTTGGATCTTGATTCATGAATGAGCATCGTTCTCGACTATTAATAATAAACCTCAGGCTATTGGGCAGGTAGGCGAAATAATATTTTTAGAATAAAGAAAAGCCGAATCAGTTCTAAGTTTTAATAAAAAGAATCTTAAAATACAAATGGTTGAATCCGAATCAGAAATATTTTCAGGTGGGTAATATCCTAAAAATAGCGGCGTAGTAACATTGTATTGATCCAGGCCTTCCTTTGATATTTTCCAAAATTATTATCTACTTACCTACCCATTCCCGAATACAAACAAAAACACCTTGTAAGTAATCGGTTTTACTTTTGTTTTCGTTTTACAAACAAAAATATCTGAACACCAGGTAAGTACTTGTAGATAGGATAGTATATATATGTAGATAGGATAGTAGATTCTATATATTTACAATACGAGCGGTCTTTACGTATCTGATGGAGCTGGATTATTTTCTTCTCAGTATTAAGTAATTATCTGGTTAAGTGATCCAATAATAAAAATTAACTAAAAGTTCTTCTATGAAAGAAGAAACAAAGCACTATTTAGTGAACATAAAAAGTTTTAAGTAGCTTGATATCAAGCTTTACATTAGTTTGTATTTTTAATTAATGGTTGGTTGGTTGGTACCTGGTCTAAGTGAAATCTACCCAGATTCGCAGCAAAAACTCTGTTTACAGCCGCCATCAAGTTTACTTCTACCAGTGGTCTTAGTACCTACGAGTTTGTTAAGTACTCGATCGCATTTACTAGATTGTCAATTTGTAGGTAATTACTAAAATTGAATAAGCATCATCTGGTGGCAATAACGGCAAACCTTTTTCGATGCTGTACCTATTCAAATTGACATAAGTGAGCGTTCATGTTAACTCGACTGAGTACGTTTATAAACTCGCACTAAGGCTTCTGAATAAGCACCGCCCAGTAACTTTTGTCCATAGCACAAGCGGAAATTTACGTTAACGTGATCGCGTGAGTATTTATAAACGCACAAGGCTCTCCGGCGGTATCTACCTCTAAAACGCGACTGTCTTCACGCGCTTATCCATACGTGCGTAAATTCGCAGGGAATAGAATTTGCGATCACATCAGATAAATAAATTAAATGTAGCAAACAAAATCACACAAATACACATTGGGGACGGAACCCCTGAACATAAATTGATTTGTCGGTATATCGAACATAATGTGAAAGCATTTCCTTTTATCGACATGATATAAAATGCGGTAAGGACCTATCCTACCTCATTTTATGTACGGCAGGGTCCAAACGTTAATATTGAGTACCTTTTTGTTTCCTTAATAAGCTCGCTTTGTCTGCATGTTGTTACAAAACATACATGCCATTAGACATTTATTTTTTCATTTTCTTTCAGCTTTATGTAGATATCTACATAGATAGGTACTGAAGAATGGTTGTTTTGTAGATAATAAACTTAACAAAAAAAAACAATATATATATATATATAAAATTTAGTAAACCTTCAAACTTGTTTTAATTTAATGAAAATTGAGGTTGAGGGCATGAAGCGAGCTGTCATCCCATCTTGTCATCTCACTTCATGTTCACTCATCCTATCGGTGAGACGTTACCAGAACAGATCGGCAGGTTTTCTAAGGTTTTCCCTGTATCCAATACATTATTGGAAAATTGCTTATCAAGAGTTTAGCTGATTAAGTTTGCTATAAAGATCCTTCTGCATTGGTCGTTTTGAATCATATTTTACGACTTATAAGTAAGCAACGTACTAACTTAAATCTAGCGTCACCTTACATTGTGCTTAGTTCAGTTTAGAAAGGACAAGGCTGCCCTCCACCAACCTTTAATACAAAAAATATAAATGTTATAAATAGAATAAAAAAAAGAAATATCTACACCCCAAAATTAAAATAATTCTCTTAGATACACAAAAGAATTTCAATGAAAAAAGTTGTTCGCATAGACTTTTTTCGATACGGATTTGTTTCGACCACCAGGCGCTCGAAAAATTTCAGGAAAATGTAAAGTATCAATTCTACTATGGAATTACTTTTATTTATTTTCACCAGTACGTCTGGAGCTATGTATTTATTGCACTAGCAACCTTCACGTAGCTAGTGCAATACTATGTACATAGAATGTTTATTCAGGAAATGGAAAAAAAACCAGTTCTACTAAGTACTTACCTGATGTAGTTATCTTCCTAGGCGTTGATGTTCTCCATTTCTAATAGGGATGTTTCCTGAGTAAAAAATATATGAATTTGTTAGTCCGTCAGTTAAATTATAGAAAAATATTGGACACGTATTTTTTCCTTTATCAAATCTATAAAAACTGACACAGATACAAAGCATCAAAGATCAGGAGTGGGGGCTTGTGACGTCACGGCTCGGTAAAAATTGTAGCGAGTAGTGACGTCACCCAAGTTTTCAACGCACTGTATCGTCGTTTTTTTTTGTTTACGTGAAAAAAGAAAAAATACGTGTCCAATATTTTTTGGAAATCTATCCGACGGACTAATTAGGTTTTTTTTGTTAACTACCTTATTGTCTACAGATTGTACATTTACTC
Source organism: Hecatera dysodea (assembly GCA_905332915.2). Classification (NCBI taxonomy): domain Eukaryota; kingdom Metazoa; phylum Arthropoda; class Insecta; order Lepidoptera; family Noctuidae; genus Hecatera; species Hecatera dysodea. The sequence continues at coordinate 12,041,117 of HG995292.1, forward strand.
GTATACTGTACGTTATTGTTGTACTATATCGCAAGAAGTTGGTAGAATCACCACAGCGTTAATTCGTTGGATTCATTTTCGTCAACTGGTTTTTTTCTTGCTAGTGCATAAAGTTTAAATAAATAAATTATTATTATTATTATGCACGTAGGTAAGTAGATATTTTTACACATCTCGCTGGCCATTGAGCCGAAGATTATCCTTTTTATGTCAAAATCCCAAAGTGCAGAGTATATACATATTTAACTATGGGCTGGTCTGGAATTGAACTACGAAAGCACACAAAGTAACCCTTTAATGAAAGGTAAATAGCTCAATCACTCATTCTGGGAATAGTGGAAATTTAGGTGAAAAATAACTTTTTTACAAAAAAATACAACCGACTTTCAAATAAAATCAGTATAAAGTAAATTTTATTTCAGAAGTTTGTGTTTTTAGTTGATTCTTCGTTTTAGACACCGACTTGTGAAATTATTATTTTTTATCTTTATCGTGCCCTTTTTGTTATCCATATCACGTCAATACGTCCCTATCATCTTCCTAATAGCCATAACAAAAGGTCATAAATATTACGAAAATGACGGTGACAGACAAATTACTGTACACAAAATAAGTTAAGTACATACTCTGAAAAATATTTATTCATTTATCACACCTACGGACTCAACTCAGCACCACATAAAAACACTTTCGCAAAATGCGACAACGATGCGAAAACAGTTTCTCATAAATTACTTGGATATTGGTCTCTAGATATCCATTTCTATGAAAAAGCGTTGATGCATCGTTGTTGCATAGTCACGGCTCTTTTGTCTTTGGAGTCAGTTACACAATATGGCGCAATTTTCGGGACAAGCTGAAATTTATGGCGCATCGGCACCGGTCGAGGCGATGCATGAGCGATCGTAAATCCCGCAATGAAGAATGTCATGGGATTTCATTTGGTCAGAAACCGGCACAGCTGTCCATTCTCCCTAGGTGGCATAGGGGAGAGGTGGTATGAAAAGAACAATTCAAAGTACCGGTCAAATAAAAACCGTTTCGGAACAACACTATTTTTGTTGCATAAACTCAAAGTATTTACTTCAATTAAACCTATAAAAATTATAGAGAATTAAATAATTAATAAAAACCGCCCGACTTACAAAATTAATGTAACCTAAGAATATCCGACGGGGGCTGTCATCACTATCTGCAAACTAGCTCATTGACGGGGGTTTTTATTAATTATTTAATTCTTATTCATTCACCGTAACACATATCTAAGAACATACACCAATCAAACCTTAACCCACCACTGAAAACTGCATCAAAATTGGAATAGCAGTTTTGAAGATAAATGGCAACATTGGTTTGCCCAAATATCCCTGACAGCAGCGCCCCCTGTTGAGTTGTCACCGTAACACCTATCTAAGAACATGCATCAATCAAATCCGAGCCCATCACTGAAAACCGCATGAAAATCGGACTAGTAGTTCTGGAGATAAATGGGAACATTGGTTTGCACAAACAAACAAATATCCTCTCACCCCAAACGTATACACTGTCTCCGTTCCGTCGCCGTCGTGGGTAAAAATAAACCGTGGCAGCTGAGAGATGACCCGTCCCAGCTGACGGAGCCAAATGATGAATAAAACACACGCCACCATCAGAGAGACTTTTGAGTGAGCATGTCACTCCCAACTGCCAGGGCACATTCTAGTGCCTCTGAGGAGCCGCAAGGGGGGCTGAGTCCGGCGCCTCTGGAGGGGAGCCTAGTGCTGAGCCAGGTGCGGAACCTGGTGCGGCAGGAGCTGGCTCCCTTCCGGAAGCAGTTCTCCACCCTGGAGGACATGGTCCGGCGCCCCCCAACAGCGGCGACACAGAAGGCCCCGGGCCGGCAGAAGGCGGCCCCTTACGCAGCCGCGGTGGCTGCCGGCCCGGCAACGTCCGGTCAGGCGGCGAAGGCCAAGGGAGGAGCCGCGCCAGTGCCTATGGCGCCGGCACCTGCGACGCCGGCGACGACGAAGTCGGCCCCGGCGAAGAGGGGTAGGAGGAAGGCTGGAGGGGGAGCGGCTAAGGCTGCTGCGCCAGTGGCGCCGCAACCGCCCCCACCCCCACCCTCGGACCCTCCTGCGGCTGAGGCCGAGTGGCAGGTTGCTGGAGAGAAGCGGCGGGCCAAGAAAACGGCTAAGAGCAAGGCCAAGAAGCAGCGGCGGAAGGCCAATGCTATTGCGGCGAGGCTTCGCGCCCCGAAGTCCGCGGCTGTGGTGTTAACACTGCAGCCGGAAGCGGAACAGAGGGGCGTGACGTATCTCGCCGTACTGAAGCGGGCGAAGGAGGCGGTGAGCCTCCAAGAGCTGGGCATCAGCGGGGGCATCGGGGTCAGGAGGACTTTGACCGGTGCCCGCAAGCTCGAGCTCGCCGGAGCGGAGAGTGGCCCGTTCGCGGACGCCCTGGCCGAAAGGCTGAGGGCGGTCCTACCCGCGGACGAGGTCCGGGTGTCCAGGCCGACTAAGCGCATCGACATGCGCATAGTGGGCCTGGATGACTCCGTGACGGAGGAGGAGGTTGTGGCCGCCGTCGCCAGGACTAGGGGGTGCTCTGCCGAGCTTGTCAAGGCGGGCACCATCCGTCCTGATAACACGGGCATGCAAACCCTTGTGGTGAGCTGCCCCGTGGCGGCGGCCAGAACTTTGTCGGAGGGACGAAGGCTCTTGGTGGAGTGGGTGTCTGCGCGGGTAAAACTGCTGGAACCCAGGCCTCTGAGGTGCTACCGCTGCCATGTGGGCAACCACACGGGAGCTATGTGCCCCTCGGAGGTGGACCGCAGCGGTCTTTGTTTCCACTGTGGTCAGCCCGGTCATCGGGCCGGCTCGTGCGAGGCCACGCCGCACTGCAGTGCATGTGCGGCTGTTGGTAAGCCGGCCGAGCACTGGGCTGGGGGAAGGGCCTGCGCGCCATCCGCCCCGACCAAGGGCAAGAGGTCCGCCGCCGCCGCCGCCTCTGCCGCCGCCGCGGCTTCCGTCGCCGCTTCTGCCGCTGCTGCTGTGGGTGCTGCAACTCCTGGTACTCGGGAGGGGGCTGAGATGGAGTGCCAGTAATGGTCCCATTTCGGCCTCCTCCAGAGACAAGTCAGCCGCTGTGCTATTGCGCAGTGCCTGATGCCTGTGGACGGTGAGCGTGGGTGGCTCGCCGTCCGATACCAGGCTGAGTCGACGACGCGTTGTTCTTCACGCGCGCCTCAAGGAGCCGTCAGCACCAGAGACGGGGCCCCATAGGGTCGGTGCCTGCTAGGGTTGCGGAATTTGTTCTAAAGAGTTACCGCGGCCCTGCAACGCAAAGGGCTCATGGAGGAGCACGGGTGGGTTTTAGTCAGTAAAAGTCTGACACTCCCTACCGCTCCACCCAGGGCGGGAGGGGTCATTTGATGATTTCCCATCCAAAAAAAAAAAGGCACATTCTAGTCAGACATAGGTACACAAAAATTATAGTTTAAGGTACATAATACTCACATGTGCTGTTAATGCATGAAATTATACAATGCTACATAGTTTGAGTCTAGCAACCCAAATAACCTCCTTTATTTTGATTTTAATCTAAATATGTTTTATAAAAAAACTTTTTACAAAAAAATACAACCGACTTCTACACAAAAAAACCAAAAAGTACAAAATAAACTCGGTGTTTTTGGTTGCTTTTTCGTTTTTGTTAAAAAAAAAACTTTAAACTTGGTAACATCGAATCCCAAAATTTTTATTTTGTACTTTTTATGAATTCAAAAATGAAAAAGCAATCAAAAACACCGAATTCCGAAATTAAAGATTTGTACTTTTTGTTTTTTTTTTGTGTAGAAATCGGTTGTATTTTTTTGTAAAGAGTTTTTTTTTACACTTTACATCGACAAGAGGGAATGATAACATCATCAATGTTGACTAAGCCACGCATTATTAAGGATAACTCAAATACTATTCGTCAGATCTCAATCAATTAAATGAGCCACACGACAAGCACCAGCTATCGAAGGTAAAAAAAAAAACATCAAAATCGGTACACCCAGTACATAGTTATGTGTAGGATAACACACACAAAAAAAAACAGTCGAATTGAGAACCTCCTCCTTTTTTGGAAGTCGATTGATAAAACTAAGAGTGCCACGCGGTTTCACCCGCATAGTTCCCGTTCGCGTGGGAATAAAATATAACCTATGTCACCCGGGGATAGTGTAGCTTCCCAACAGTGAAAGAATTTTTCAAATCGGTTCAGTCATTTCCGAGCCTATTCAATACAAACTAACAGTCAAAATTTTCCTCTTTATAAAATAGCAGTACAGATACAATTTAAAAACGTAGATTTTATGGTTATAAATGGGGCACAAAAACGATTATGAATGGAACGTCTCTTTAATAAAGCTTTTAACCTATACAAAAGATAAACAACAAGAAGGGCCTTAACTACCCACACGAGTTGTAAAACTAATTTGGTAAATAAGTTTTATAATTTTATGTGCTTTCGTTTTTCTTTTTAGGTATTTCGGTAGCATAAGCATTTGAAATGCTTTTATTTGTCATCATTGAAAATATAAATTAAAACTATAAATATCTACCTACTAGACAGTGTTTTGGTCAGATTTAATTTGTCTGAAGCCCCAAGGCTTGTTCATAATAACTTAATGAAGGATCTTAATCTTAATTTAAGACTAAAATCTACTGAAGGCCGAGCTTTGTATTTTCATTCGATAATAACGGTTGAAGAGGGATACTTAAATACACTCAGTAAATATTCCGTTCATATGTACATCACGGGGGATCAATGGGGGACCGCTCCGAAACTAACAATTTAATTACAAATAGTCTATTGCCTAACTACGCAGCGCGGGCCCCAACGCGATTTATTTTTTTAGGATTATTAATACATACTTAGGAACTTTCAAGATTTTATTTTTTAATTTTTAAAGGGAACTTAGGTTTTTGTGTCGGGGGTTTTAAATTTTTTTTATTTTATAAAAACACCCTTGATTAAGTCATCAATATTATCATTGAGTGCGCTTTCATTTGAGACCCCACTCGAGTATATTTGCAGACATTCGGTTATTCTTCCCCAATCTCACCCCCCACAACTTTTAAAGGGCTCTACCGATTTTCATCATCAAATATGTCTAAAACACTCGCATCTTTATACAAAAAAAAAACTAAATTGGAATCGCTTCATCCATTCGGGAGCTATGATGCCACAGACAGACAGACTCATAACACCCCACTTTTTGCGTAGTGAGTTAAAAAGCAATTGTTTTTTAATATAGTCTGGTACAGATTTAACATTGTGTTTCGGTTCTGATAAATAAAGCTCGTAGCGGTTTATGTTATGTCACTATAGGAGTCTTATTTAAAGGTATGCAGTGGTTGTATCGGGTTTAGAAATGAAATAAATTTATTTATTTTACTCACTTGCTATAACAAAAAAAAAAACAAAAAAAAGTCGTCTGAAAATGATTGTAGATGACATTTGAACGCGACATGAGCTGAAGGCAGTTGAGGCACACAGCTCGTTCCATGAATAAATGCATAAAAATCTCGTAAAACCCAGTCTTTTGACTCTTTTCTGCAGAGAGTCTGCTTATTAAGGTAATTAGCATCTAGTGCTCATACACACTTAGGTCCGTATTAATAAATCACCCTCATTTGAAAGCTCTTTCATAATATTCGGTTTTAAGTAAATATGCTGATTTTATGAAAGAACATTTTTGAATTTAACATCACGACGGCCGCAGATGCGAATAAATCTGTTTTTTTTTGTAGTATTTCTTCTCCGTGTCAGTCGATAAACCTTAACTGCAATAGGTAGGCATCCCCCAAGAGTCATCACAGATTTATTTTTAAACCTTGCCCCACTCTAGTATGTACTCCTGTAACGTGGGTGCGTTCACAAACATAAACCAGACACCCCGACCCGGAACAATTATCTGTAGGCCATACAAACAATTGTTCCGTGCGGGGATCGCACCCGCGACACGTAGCGCAGCAGCCAAACGCTCAACCACTGCGCCAACCGTGTCGTCGAGTGAAGATAGCAATACTATGAAGTATTTACACACTTTAAAAATTCTAATTCAAAATTATCAGCATCATAACATCACACCTCATGCTCTCAAGCAAGAGCTACTGTTTTCTATAAACTTACATTCATGTTTATAACAACAATATCTAAAAGTTCATACTAATGCTACCTAAAAAACAACTTTCAAACAAATTGTACATTTTTTTTGGATACGGTTACTAAAAACTTTATTTGGTATAAAAAGTTAAAACCAACAAAATTCAGAATTGAAGAAAGAATATGAATAGAGCTCCAATAACCGCGAGTAAAATTTATTCATCGTTAGGGATCAGTGCACTAAAGTGTCGAGAACCCTTGTAATTGTATTAAATCCTAGTCGTTACGAAGATAATGAAATTATTACATTTATATAATAGACATCTTCTCTTTACCTTTTCAGTTGAAATACAATATTCGTTATTGACATCGAAATTGTATAGTTTCCGTATGCGAGCTTAGAACACATAATCCCATTGCTAAGTTATACTTTCGGGTTTAGATTACAAATGTCAAATGTATGTGTATTTGTAGGAAGTTTGTCGTCAGGTTACCAATTACATTGGGCACGTCAACATTGCGGCGATAAATCCCCTCTTTGAGGAGTGGTTGGAGAGACGCCACGGCGTCCTCACTTTCCGCCTGACGCAGGTGCTAACCGGCACGACTGTTTCGGGAGGTACTAGTTTTGGATCCAGCGGGAGGACACGTCCGGGTGTCAACACTGTGTGGATCGCTCGGAGGACACGGTGGAGCATACGCTGGTGATTTTCCCTGCTTGGGCGGAGCGTTGTGCTCGTCGAGGTGATCAGTGTGCGGGCGATCGTTGTGCGCGGCGACCTCTCGCATCCCGCCCTGGTTCAATCCATGGTCCGGAGCGAGGAGGCATGAGAAGCGGTCAGCTCGTGCGCGTGCGAGAGAGTGAAACCTCACGCTCCAGCCGCCGCAACAGAAGAAGACGCCCCTGGCGTTGGGAAACGCAGGGCGACCACCGTAGTCGCGATTGGACCATATTTTTTTATTGCGTACATCTAGTAGCTTGATTTTTTACTGGAGTATGGTCTGGCGGTGATATATTTATGACTTTTCGTATATTCATTTCAACTTAGTAGATCCATAAACTATAAAATTATTTAATTTTTTACGATTTCGTGGTTACATCCCCTTATTTCCCCTTTGGAGTCATCTGTAATACACTTTATATGTCTGTCACCCGCGCAGCTGCGCGACTCTCTTCACGCGTGTTGTCAATAATTGACAATAATACTTATTGTTTTATTCAGTGTTTTTTCTTTGGTTTATTTCTTTTCATTAAACTTTTTAGCACCTGTTAAATGATTAGCGCTAGAAGATAGTGCCAGTCAACTCTCACCAAGCGTTCTGGAGAGGGCTGCGGGCAAGCGGGGTCTGAATATCGATAAGGCTTACAAGCCTTTAATATTTTCGAAATTGTACGTCAGACTTCTACTGACTAATACTAATTCTTGTTCACTTCCACCGAGAGCTACGGGAGCAGCCCGCGAGAACTCACTCACACTTTTCAGTAGCGATGTGGTGGCTGCGTGTCTTCCAGATACTCTCACAGCTCAAACACACACAGAACACCTTGGTCCCGCGGAAGGCCTTTCTTTCAGAGCCCCTCCCCCCCTTGATACGGTCATACACACCCTCACTGTTACTGATTTAGAGGTTCTGCAATCGTTAACGCTAGTCGAAAACGAATAGAAAATTCGTAGCCAAGTTCACATCGTTCAAAATGATAGAATGAATTGTTATCATTTCTACAATAAATTGTCAACGCTATATCCTTTGTTAAAATGTTTAAATTTAATGCTTAAAGCATTTAAACAGAGTTTAAATTTTATCCTTTTTGACGTCTGTAGGAACGCTCTCCATAGACTAAAGATTAGGTCGTTTTTTCTAAAGAAATTGTAGAACGAGCGGCCGACGCAGGCGCGTCAACATGGCTACCAACTTATCGTTTTCTACAGTTTCTGACACCGAGGATTGGAGAACGGAATTCGACACGAAACTGTTGTAACTTGGCTAGCCTACCGGACGGCATATCTTTATTTCCATGGTAGATGGGTAGGCCTTTAGTATGGGACGCTAGGTATGTCTCTTGCGCCATCACATCTTATGTCGTGATGTGCTGCCGCTGCGGCTGCGGTGAATCTTAAACGCCGGATATACATATATCAGCCTAGTTGGCTTGCATGCGAGCCGTTTGGGGTTGACACTCTTAGAACGTGGGGTCAGAGTGTACATACGATATTTAAATATCTGTGCAGATGCTTAATTGTCGCTTCGCATGACCTAAGGGCTGGCGCTTACTGTGTACGGAGGATGCCGCCAGTCTATCGGACATTCTTCAGTCGACAGCGATGCGTATGATATTTTTGACGCCATATTTTAGGGTTAGCTTAGTCTTAGTTATGAGTCTTTATTTCTAGTGTTATAGTTAGGTAGTTAAGTATTTTTGTTAACTCTTTCAGACACACTCATCTTTAACCACAGAACTCTGCTTCATTAACAATTTAATTAAATTTTAAAACTTTTACGCAAATTAGTTTCATAAAGTTTTTGATCGGTGGTTCGGCCACAAATTAGTAGAAGTTTAAATTGCCGAGTGCTCATTGATCAGCATTCAGTTGAACTGAAACTCGGCCGATTATTAACTGTCATTTTGTGATATAATTAACAGATTATGAAACGCCCATTAGTTCCGACGTCAAAAGACGTCTTAAAAGGCGATCAAGAGCATTACGCCAGAAGGAATGGCATTGCGTTAATTAATAATGAATTCATCTGCTTAGAACACTGATTTCTTATGATTTGGTATAATACAAACAACCGTGTCAGTAGAGCTAATTTAAAGAGCGTTAATAATTTAAAAAAACTTTTTACAAAATAAATTCAACCGACTTTTCCACAAAAAATCAAAAAAGTGCAAAATAACTTTAATTTCGGAACTCGGTGTTTGTGGTTCCTTTTTCATTTTTTGAACACCGACTTCCGAAATTGAAGTTATTTTGCACTTTTTTGATTTTTTGTGGAAAAGTCGGTTGTATTTTTTTGTAAAAAGTTTTTTATTTTTCACTTTTTAGTGGTACCTAAACGCCCTCCCCTCCCCCCACCTAAACGAACCAATTACATTAGTGTAAAAAAAACGCACTGCTCCAATGCAGAGTAAACTGAAAGGTCATCAATGTAGACAATGTAGATATTTTTTTAGATTTTTGTTGATTTTTCAAAAACCGCTTGTTCGATTTCGATAAAATTTTCATGGGACCATTTGGGAAGTATACCCTTTCCAACACAAAAAGAATTTTTCAAATCGGTTGGCAAGCAACAGAGTTATGGGCGAACAAACAATAAAAAAAAAACATACAAACATCCGAATTGAGAACCTCCTCCTTTTTTAGAAGTCGGTTAAAAATGAATGTTACTGATGTTGTAACTTTCTGATTTAAGAGTATCCGTGGAGTTTCTTGCACGTTCCTCCAAAAGCATTTTTTTCGAGCGACTTTGAAGGTTGTATAGTGCAAGAAAAAAATTGATTTCATTTGATCTTTGTGAATGCAATGCAATGTGTGCTGGGGAAGGGTAGAATTGCAAGCAGCGTTGCTATGTCCAAATGTAGAGGGTATGGGAGCTGGCGCAATTACGTGCCCATCAGACATTTCAGCTTTGTGGCTAGGATACATGTTATTGCTCTGGCTTAGCATCTGGTATTGCGGGCTTCCTACTATTACTATTATTTAACTGACTTATATCAATTTTTTCCACTCAAATTCCTAAAAAAATAATACTTTATCTTTAGGTATTATAGGTAGGTAAATCACTAGTGCGGTAAACAATTAAAAAAAAAAAAAACTATGTGATTTTTTTTTTTAATTGTTTAATCTCGTTTAATTGAGAATTTAAGAACGTAAAACTTTAGTTTGTTACCAAAATGAAACAGGTTTTCCGATTTCTAATTCCAAACAAAGTCTTGATTTAGAAATCGGACTTAAACTCACCTATAAGCGTTGATTACCGACATATAATGTTAAACTTTCTTAAATGTCAACAAAACTTAGGTAAGCTTTTAGTATTGTTGCCTAACTATAGACTACGTAATACCTATTAGGTCCTTAATTGTATTGATAGCTTTATTTACGTCTTATGGCATTTTTATTATCAGGCGGTTTGATTTTGCAGGCGGGTGTGTACCTATATTAATAAAATTTCATCAAGAATAACATAACCACAACTTTGTTACAATTTATTGATTTAAATGAGTGTCGGTGGAGTTTTTGCACGTTCTTCTCCATAGAAATATACGCTTTGGACCGTGCTAGATTACCTCATTGACTGATCTACCTTGATAAATATAAAATGTGCCTATAACTGGTTTAATTGAAATAAATGCTTTGATTTTGAGTAAATGAAGAAACATGGAAACCTTTGCGTAATAACTTTTGGCATTAGCGAGACGAATCATGCCTTCCTCATTATTTATCACGACGTTGTGTTTACTGAAATGTTCCTCATTAGGGCGGAAATTCCATGATATAACAGAAGGAAATTAGGCGTAGGAACGTAGTGAAACTTTTTCTCCGGAACTGTCATTACGAAAAATTCTGAAAATATACATTCTTTTTATTATTATTTTATTTCCATAAAAATACACGGTTATAGTGTATAACCGTGTATTTTTATAGGCAGGGCAACAGTGACCTTATACACTAGGTCACAAGTCCAATGGGTACCCCTGATACATCTCATTTCTACATAATTTTCTTGGTGTGAGTCAGTTGGGAATTCCCGTAGGTAATTGAATTATAAGCGTCTATCGATTTGAAACTGTGCGGAAGGGGCTAACTTGTATTAACTTTTACTAATTACCTCTGACCATCGTCTTCATTAAGGTTGGGCTACGCTAAGTTTACTCTAACTTTATGTGGTTTCAGTAGATTAAAGTTTTAACTTTCAAAGTTGATGAGGTAGGTAAGCTAAACGCTTCCCTATTAACACAATTACCAAGTTCGTATCTTAAGACTTTAAATAAAATATCGTCTATCATCAGTTTACCGACTTTGCTGTTACGTCAGCGGACGCCGGCATTAATAGCTATAGGCACAGATAATATAATACTACAGCTATAGGTAACGCGCTCAAGATATTTGTTTCCATAAGTTACCACTTAAAAATCTATGTTACGTGCATCGATTAGGTACCCCTAATCGATGCACGTAACATAGATTTTGGCAAGTCACACGAATTTCTACAACAATAGAATAACAGAAAGGGATTGAACAATTAAATACAGCCCACATAGGTACCAAGAAGAGCTTTGCATTCGTCTCAGTATGCGTCTCCACGTGCTTGGTTTGCAAAAGATTTTGTCATATTATGGCTGAAAGTGCCACCCGAAAACAAGTGCAATTTGGCAATGTTTTTATCTTTAGGTACAGCATAAAATATTAACAACAATACGTATTTCAAATAAGCTTTTAATAAAGTAAAACGTTATTTATATTAATACAATACACCGAATCATTGAACAATGGTGCTATCATGATTAGTTCAATTCTATTGCCACCTTCCAGCTGCGACATCAGACCAGTTCCAGAATAAAAAAATAATAATTGCAAATAATTGCATGATTCAAGATTTAAAGCATTTATAAAAATAAAAAAAACTATTAACAGGCACTCTGGAATTGCCAAGGTTGGTCAGTCCAAAACAAAAAATGACGCTATTTGCACGTTTTAAGGCGTAGATAAACATGGAGAAGAAAGTGCAAGAAACTCCACGGACTCCCTTTTAAATCACGTTCTGTATTACAAAAATCTAAGTTACGTTATCCTTGCTGTTTCTATATGTGAGGACAATGGAAAGAAAAAATAAACTATAAAACAATTCAAAACATAAAGATTAGAACAAGACAGTGGCTGTTTAGAGTTGACCAGTCTCAACTGACGGCGTCCGTTCCCGTTCACGAACATGACGCGTGTATGGGCACCATTCAGCTCAACTATTTTAAAGGGAACTGAATGATCCATCACACACATATCCAAGGTTACATAAGAATCGCAAGTTTAAACTTACTAAAATGGATTACTAATTTGTAACAACCTGCACAAGGCAAGCTGACGCGCAGTCTTTCTTACTGTTTTTTCATTAGTTTCCGCAATATAAAATCAAAACTTACACTTAGTACCCACATGGTTCGTATGCGGCCTGTACTTGTAGTATTTCATTTGCTCGTTTTAATATCGCAATAGTTGTATTTGCTCAGCCACTATAATGAGGATTTGGAACAGTTGGAATGCTAAACAGTTGATCCATTTATGTAATACCCAAATACTATTTAAGCAAATCCTATTTAAGCTCAAGCACTTATTGTAGTTACCTCGCATTTGTTTACCGAACTAACTTGAATATAAAATCCTCTAAACTTTCGCTAGGTATCTTGTTTAAAAACAATTCGCAGGTCCATACATTTGTGTAAAGCGAGGTCGTTGTATAACGGTGCAAATATTCTAATTACAGTTCAGCAGCAAACGTTTCCATGTAACTAGGTAATGGATTAATCACGATTAATCCATTGTATCATGTTCTTGTTATAATAAATTGATAACCGAAGTGAATATTACACAAGGATTTTGCCAACGGTTTTGCTCGCTTGAAATTGGCGAAATATCCCCAGGGATCGTACCACTGCCTAAGATAACAAGTTTAACACTAGTTCAGGTCGCTGATGTTCTAAACATTCAATTCGTTCAGATATTGCGGTATGATTTATCAACTAACATCTTTAGAAGAGAGAAGGATATCTGCCAGAGCTTGCCCCTATGTGGTAAGAATGCCCATTGTAGGCAAAATTGTTTTTATAAATCATTGTCATGTGCTAATTATGAGACGTAACTCCTCCTCCTCCTTGCGTCGTGATGCTCATTTTTTCCTAAGGGTCGTGATTTCCACGTTGTATACTCTCTTTTACCATATCATCTCCACCTATTTAGGTTTTTGGCTTTGTGAAGGGCAGCGTGAAGCTTAGTGCGTGTAAGTTGTCCAATAAAGCGTATAATTTATCTATATAATTTGACAATTTCAATATAGATAAATTCCTTTTGACTTCATATCGTCTTTCTCCATTGTTGTGCTGGTTTCTTCATGAAACATGTTTTTCGGAAAAAGAAGTAGGTAATTATTTTATTCAACCCTAAACTTAGTCTACTTAGTACCTACACAATCCTGCAACTTGTAATGCCCTGACATTTATCGTCTTTTACTAAGAACTGAAGCCGCTAGCTGTTTTATTAGAATGGTGTTTTTAGTAAACATTAAATAGAGATAGATACTCTAAATCCAGCCAGACGCACATTGAAAAATCAAAGTGATATTTATAGCTAGTGGGGCAGAACTCTGTTCGTTTAGAATGAATACGTTTTTCATTACTTTAACTCGAAGGTTCCAGTAAAAACCGGTCAAGTGTGAGTCGTTTTCGGGTGCAATAGGTTTCGAACGAATATTGGTTTTTAACATGTTTCTTTGAAATCACATACAGTACCTATGTATGCGTCTTATAGGTTTTCCTGCGATTTAAATACCTATTACCTACGTGTCTATTATTTTAGGTTCAGTAGTTTCGGAGATAATGTTGGGCGAATGGTAAATTTTGAACAATATTTTAATAACTTCGGAATTGAATGTTTTAAAACTATGAATAAATTAGTTTTTAGAATTTTACGATGAGTTATTTAATTTGATATATTACATGATACACTTGGAAAATACTTTATATTTTAATATTATTATTGACCCCCTTTAAATGACCCCATTTTTAAATGTATTTATTTCCGTTAGCGGCCGTATTTAGGTTACAAAGTTTAAGGACGCACATGTACCAAATTTGAACTGAATTGCTCCGGTTGATTTCGAGAAAATCGGCTGTGACAGACAGATAGACACCCGAGTGATCCTATGAGGGATCCGTTTTTCCATACTGAGATTCGGAAGTCTAAAAACTACAACTTACCGCGTTATAGCTAGCAGTTTATTTAGCTATTTCGTTGGGATTCTATATGACCAACAGCTTTTTTTTTATTCTATCAAATATTCTGATCCTGCCATAGTCTCGCTATAATACTCAGGTACTTACATTTACTTTTTTAACTTTTTTATAAGCTTGTATTTGTCAGCCATTAATAAAATTGAAATTTCCTCAGGGCTGATATTTAGTCACATCAACAAATAAACTGACACAGTGAGTTGAGCCAGTTTATTTGATGTTGTAACAGAGTAACACGAGGTCAATTAACAAATATTTTATACATACTTAACCCGTATTATCAACTAACTCGGAGATACTAAAATAACTCTGGCTGGTGGACACGGGTCTAAAGTAGCCGGAACATCTTTTCTGCCTTTTGAGTTCGTTTGCATTTCTAACTTCGCACATCTCACACTTTCAACCAATAATGAGCCATTAATCACTTGTTTCGTTATTCCGCAATCACGAATTCCGTATTTCAATAAGAAGTAAGTGTAAAAGTAGGTAAACTCATAGTCTACAACAGAAGACATCCCGGGCGTCAGGAGTCGCATGTCGATTCCCGGCGACCGTGGGTCTGGGGATGGCGAGTGATGAGTGGCTTGCTATCCGATACAAACCACGCCAGGCCGACGGCACGTCTTGTTCCACGCGCGCCTCAAAGAGATGTCAGCAAAGAACACGGGGCCCCGGGCGCCCACAGCGGAAGAGAAGTCACTTGATGATTTCTCACCCACAAATAAAAAAGCATAGCCATAGTAATAGTAGAATATCTGAAGTATGATGTGGAAACAGTGGTAAAATACGTTATGCTAATGTATTACTGATAAAATATTTACAAAACACTAATGTGTCGTGTGTCTCGTGAATAATTGATCATGAAAACAGGCTTGCCTATAGAGTTTCATTGCGAATCACCAGTCTTTAATCCTAGATTCCCTTAACCCCTGTCATGCTATTCAGGCCTACAAGGTAACTGAATCACGTACATAGGTAAGGCCCGCATAAGCTGTTAGAATCAACCGTTTCTCCTAGTTCTGTTCGGAGCAAATTTTCTGTGAGTATAGGCATACCTAGCACGTTTTATTTTAGTTCATAGGTTTATAATTCAGCATTACTTTGGTTGCATATAAGATCCTGAAAAATAATGTTTAATGCGATACCTTTGCTGGTAGGTATTGCGGTTGTCCAGCCGTGTCCATTTACTGCCCGGGTTGGCTGGCTAAATGAGATTTTATAACACGCTTTAATTAGGTACTTTCTGCTACTTTCTTTCTACGTTCTGATATTGCAAACAGTAACTAATAAAATGATTCTCACATTCGATATCAAGCACCCCACGCTTTTTCACTTTATTTATTTTTTTGATAATATCTCAATGTTTATATTAATCTTATTGTAAATTAATTATGATAATTGTCTGTTGGATTTTATTTTGCAGTAACACAAACTGTCTAATACTTAAAAAATATTTTCTACTTTTTAGTTCGATTGCTACTAAAGAGTTTTTGTTAAACTATAATTTTCTGTCCTATATTAATAACGGTCCCAAAGGCTATAAAAGATGTATATAAATTATAACTTCCTGAAGTCGCCAGCTGTGTAAATTAGACCGAATTTTCCCTCGTGCGGCGACAACTGACAGGATGTGGCAGCCTTGCAGCTAGTGTTTCGTGCTCCAGTGCTTTCACGCTTACTGTAAAACATACGTAGGTACAATATACAACTAAAAGTAGGTTCAATGATAAAATGTATTTTGTATTTCTTTTTGTCTTGTTTCTACATAGGATGCTTGGCTTTTAGAATCTGAGCGAATTCATTACAAGGCTTTGTGGTCGTCTTTAACTAGTTTAGAGTTACAATAAAAAAGCGCGTCATGGATTGTTTAAAGTAACCACAACGCGTTGCTACGAACTCTTTCAGAATTACTACTGTTACCTACACTCTACACCTCTTAGGGGGCTTTTTAATTTTTTTACTATTTATAATAAAGAGTAGCTCATTAAAAGTTTCAGAGAGTTATCAATTTTTAAATAAGTGCTATTTTTCTCATAAAATGTTTTTTATATATCTAACGTAGGTACATAGTAGTAAGTATCACAGAGAATGTTTGAGTATTGGTACTTTAGCCAAAAAACGTTTCAGTATGGCAGAAATAAATAAAGGGTTTTTACTCCAGGTAGGTAGGGGAGAGGTGTGTCAATAGTAACAGGGAGGCAATTGTAACATATGATGTTTCACGACATCTATTGACAAGTAGCGATAGTTCTTGGTGGTATTCGAAGCTTTATTTGGTGCTGTTTTACCGACCGAACTTGCAAGTAAAACAGTTCACGAGTATGCTCTCAGTAGATGACAGTTTGAGATACAGCAAGTTGAGTAAAATTTTTTTTCGGCACAGTTTTTGTTATTTTAATTAAATAAAACAGTTTTACAATCGTTCAGTGGTGGTTTTCGGATAAGTTATCATCCAATCTATACGTGAAGGTATGTGGGTTGTTTAAATTTACGATATATTTTTGTTAAATAAGTCTTCATTGCAAAATGGCGGGAGTGGTGCAAAAGTAACACAACAAGGCGAGGCAATTGTAACATGTTACATTTGACACTCTGCTTTTTCACGTTAGTAAATAATTATTTAATACCATTTTATTTTCAGAATTCTTACAATATGGTTTATAAACGACCTCGGAAGACATTGCGTGGCACCGTACCTCTAGAAAAATATACTGAAGCTTGTGAAATTGTAATTAAGCAAGGGAAGAGCGTCAGAAGTGTAGCTAACAGCTTTGGCATGTGTCATGTGACTTTATCCAGGTATGTCCTTAAATACAAGCAGGATTATACAGTTAAAACTGGATATGCCCCACATAATAAAGTATTTACTACAGAACAGGAATTAGAATTATCGCAATATTGCAAGACTGCGAGTCAGCTTTACTTTGGTTTGACTACAAAAGACTTACGTAAATTGGCTTATTCTTACGCCAAAGCTAACCGTTTAAAATATCCCCAAAAGTGGAACGACACAGAACTCGCTAGCCTTGACTGGTACAAAGCCTTTATGAAAAGACACTCAAGTTTATCTGTTAGACGTCCTGAAGCCACAAGTATTGCTCGAGCCATGAATTTCAACAAACCAAATGTTGAAAAATTTTTTGACAAATGGGGTGAACTTTTGGATAGACTAAAATGTCAACCACAAAATATATATAATATAGATGAGACAGGTGTAACAACAACTCAAAAACCTAGCAGAGTGATTGCTGTCAAAGGGACCAAACAGGTTGGTTCCATTACTTCCCAAGAAAGAGGGACCCTAGTCACTGTGTGTCTGGCTGTTAATGCAATAGGAAACGCTGTACCTGCCTTCTTTGTATTTCCTCGAAAGAATTTTCAGCCTCATTTTGTAAGAGATGGTCCTCCTGGCTGTGACGGTTCAGGTAATAAAAGTGGTTGGATGCAAGATGAAGATTTTTTATTGTTCATGAAGCACTTCACTAAATTTGCTAAGCCGACTCAAGAAAATCCTGTTGTAGTTATTTTGGACAATCATTCTTCTCATATAAATGTACCCGTTATTCAATATTGTAAAGAAAACTTCATTTCACTATTATCATTCCCACCGCATACGTCTCACAAACTCCAACCTCTTGACAGATCAGTTTTTGGGCCGTTCAAAACTAAATTTAATATTGCTGCAGATCATTGGATGAAAAATCATCCAGGACAACGAATGACAATTTATGATTTACCAGGACTTGTCAAAGAAGCTATTTCTGTTGCTGCTACGCCAAATAACATAACTCAAGGGTTTGCATGCGCGGGTATATGGCCATATAATAAAGACATTTTTCCTGACATTGATTTTGCTCCAGCCAGCGTTACCGACCAAGCAAATGAAGAAGTCAACCTTGATCAATCGGATCAGCAAGATATGTCCTTACCGGCAGAACTGATTAACAATGTATCCCCTTCAGCACCTTCAACATCATATTCGATTTTGCCCCAGACGTCAGCTCAACCAACATCAAGTCTCTGTAATCATACATCGCCACATTCGCCACGTAGGACTTCACTAGTAGATTTGGTCCCGCTTCCAAAAGCACCACCTCGAGTCAAATCTAAGACTGGGAGATCTAAAGGGAAAAGTGCAATATACACTGATACGCCAGAAAAGGAAGAGTTAGAGGCAAAGCAAAAAAAGATCAGTGAGAAAAAGATACCAAAATTAAGAAATTTGGAATCTAAGCAAACAGGAAAGAAATTGACCAGAAAAAATGCTGGAAGAAATGAAAATAATGGGCCAGAGGAAGATATTAATGAAGACACAGATGATGCAGATGAAGACGATAATTATTGTATAGTCTGTTTTGAACATTATAGAACGAGTAGAGAAGATTGGCTGCAATGCAGAGACTGCCATAAATGGGCACACTCCAGCTGTGCTAACAATGATCCATTTTTTGTGTGTTTGAATTGCTTGTCGGAATGATTATTATTGTCTTTTTTATTTTTTATTAAGTATTTTAGTTTTTTTAAAGTGTTAAACGTGAACTGCTGACAAAATTTTGTCAGATTTATTTTTTTATTGTTAACTTTTTCTGTATGTTACAATTGACTCTCATTGCTGTTACAATTGACTCTCTCGGTGCAGCAATTGTAACACTATTAGTTGATCTCATTAAGTGCCATTTTCTAGAATTTTGTTGATTTTTTTGTTATTTTCTGTATTGGATTTTATAACTAGATAACTAAACTTTACTGTGACCAAAAATGATTGAGCTGTGATTTTTAATTAAAATATTATGAAGGATTGATTTTTTTTTGTTACTATTGACACACCTCTCCCCTACTCTAGTTGAGCTCTGGAGAATAAAGGATTTTATCTTCTATCTATATCAAGCGATTCTTTAGATAAAGCCTTTTTTTAATGTCTTTAAACCTAAAGGATAATACTTGGCACGACGCGACTGAATCAACTAACTCGTATTTCTAAAGTTTTCCGCGTCGTCATGCATGACTGGCTGTCTCAGACATATTTGCTTACTCAGTTTTAATTAACTTTCAATTTGAGCTTGCTTTAATTTAAACGGAATAGCTTATTTCCTCTAGTTGCTTGTGTATTTCGAGATCTTTAAAAATAGAAGTAGGAAATTAATATATGACATGGGATTTTCCAATTTTGTCATCTGTTATTATAGGCCGCTGACCGCGCCTTAGGTATTTGCGCGGCGAGACGGGAGAGCAGTGCTGGCTGATTCTCTCACTCTGTTAGTGCGTAGAGTTAAATTGTGGCTGAGGTCTACGATGGCAAAGAACTTTTGAAACAATCCTGTGTATGCTCAGCGTGTACCAAAAAAATTGAAAGTGAAATATTGAACGGTTTTGTGATAAATCGTGCAGACTACTGTCCTCGTAAAATAAAGGTGCTTCCTGCTGTAGCCTTGCATGTATTGTGCCGCTTATTCTTCTTTTTACTTCGCTTGCTAGTTCCTCCCCTCCCCCCTTGACGCCCTTGCGTACCACCCGAATGCGTACAATCCGAAGATCTCTTTGGCTGAACTTTGGAAGAAGAAATTTAAAAAAAGCATTGGCGCGAACTCTTTACAATTTTTTTCTAATTAAATCGAATTGGTAACCGCAGTTCATTTTATACAACACTAAAAATGTCATCATCTTGTAAGAATGGAGACTCTAAATTGCAGATGGAAGAGGAATTAAAAGAAATAATTTTTAATCTGTTGCCATCAAGATCACAAAGCATTTTTTTAAGTAGGTACTCACGAAAATTTTATGAAGTGGAGGCCAGGAAAACGAGTGGTTTCGCTTACGAAAGGAATTTTTCTTACGTATTTTCATGAATTTTCCAAAAAATATCAATGTACTTTATCAAAAAATAACACCAACACCACAACACCAGCTACAAGGTTTTACTAGAAAAGATACACTTCCATAAATAAGGCACAACAAAGGTTGTTTGATTTGTTAACGTCTCTCTATTATTTCAAAGTGAAAAGTGTAAAGTGCAGCGGTGCCTCCAGGGACATAGAACTGGATATTATAACAGTAGATGTAGAAACTGATATACATCTTCAAGCCATAAATCTACCCAATATAAAGATGATTTAGAGAAAATTCTTTATGAGTGGAACATTTCTAAAAATTGTCAAAGCCTATCAAGATTTACGGCCGCATGGAGGCACGCCAAGATTTTTTCTCGATGATCAAAATGCAAATTGCACACGGCAAGTTATAGGCAAATGTAAATAATTTAAATAGGTCGCGATCTCTTCCCTGTACACTGGCCATCGTTTCCGAAGAACATCTACCACTCTCTTGGTGGATTCTAGTGTAAAGATAGAAGAGAAAAGAAGTCATCGCTACAACGTCACATTGGATGAAGATCTGATCATGTGGCAGAAGGCTTTATAGAGAATTCAATCAACAAATCACAGAAAGCATCAATATTCTCCCAACTAGCCCACGACATCGACATCAAGGAACGAGTCAACTCAGCTGATTCTCTATTCAGAACAATCGAACGAGTGCCCCTCAAACCTGGAACTACGTGAATCGCCAACGTTTACCCACAGATTCATCTTTACAGAGGATTGAAATTAAGGTGCCAAGAAAAAAAATCTCGCTGAGTTTACAGAGTTGTACAAATATTACATTTAATTTTTAATAAAATAAACTATTTAATATTGTATTACTTTATTTTTTCGCAATCGTAGGGAAAAGTACAATATGTAACACACGACGCTGAAAACACATTATAACTCGGTACCTATATACTCCCTTGCCAAAGCTCGTATAAAGTGGGTAATTTTAGTGGGTATTTATTTCTACTATTTGTGTGCATGTTGGGATATCCACCATGTACCGGTGGCGCAACATGTACATACCTACATACGTCTTTGTAGTCCGATCCTGGAATGGCCCTGGCGGATTTCAATTAAAGGTTAACTTTGTTTGCTACGCAAAAACATACATAAACAGTAAAATTCGCTTGTTGAAAGCGCTGAAAAAACATTAACAACACAAAATAGGTGCTCCCATGTGTAGAATCACAAAGCTTCTGATTTAATATTCATTTTTGAGAGGCCCTATGTCATCATTTCGCGGACATAAACACTCACGATAAAACGCTTTTTATGATGTTACATACATATCAAGAGGTCACCAATCCGCTGTTTAGGGATCAAATATTTCACGCCATCATGAGTTATCCCTTCATTGTATTAGAAGTTAGACAAATTGCGTGATAAAATACACTCTAACTGGGCCGGCAAAATTGGGTTTTATAGGCCCGTCTGATACCCAATGTGAGTGCGGTGCGTCTGTCCATGACATGACTTTCTTGATGGGCCAACAAAAGAGCCCCAAGTATGAAATAATAAATAAAGAAATAACTGAAGAAAACCCATCCATGTGCTCCTAATTAATGCCCTTTGCGTTCCAGGGCCGCGGTGACTCTTTAAAACATATATACATATTTTTGAAGATATGATGAAGGCCACTGACGCTGCAGTTGCCTAACGGGGTTAGCAACTGGACCTAAAATATGACAAAGATTAAAACCTAAAATATGACATTGACTCGATAGAAGGAGGTTACAGATTTAAATGAACCAGCTCCAAAATCACAGAAATGAGAATGTCCTCAAAACTACTCAGTGTTAATTTTTTATTAAATTTACAGAAATATAAACTTTACTTATTTTCTATTCGTTTATGCGATTATTAGGTAGGTACTTAGCTTACGCAAGTTACCTGGCCGACTCACATGCAGGTACCTAATATCTTTCTGAACGCGAAAGCGTGAGAAATTTAGCTTAATTGTTTACACGAGTAGGGAATTTGTTTAATAAAGTGGGTTTCCAGAAACCCTTAGAGAAGTCAATAGGGTTGAGTTTTAGGTTTAATTTATATTTGTTATTATTAGGTTCCTTGTTTCTGGTAGCATATGAGTAACTAGCGTGTTACAACATACACATTAATTACAGTCGCACAGTGCAGAAAGTTTATTTAGTTCAACGAAATGCATAATTCAATGCTGCATCCTCCAGGAGGCTTGGCTCACAGCTGATAAGTAAACAGGTACGCTGAGACGTCTCTCTAGCGCAAGCAAATGTATTACCTTTTTATGTTCTAATCACAATTAATATGGCCACGCTGTGTGACGGTACATTTTAACGTGATAATTGACGAAAATAACTGCTTCGTGAAAATCCTTAGATTTAATCAATTGGAAACTAAAAAAGTTTTTCATAAACATACGAGCATACTGGTATCTATGCAATTAAAGATCTTATGTCCAGCGGGGGACGTAAGATCTGTAGTATATAAATAAGCTATAGTCCTTAGGTCATGTCACATAACCTAATGACTGTAGCATAGTACCTAAGGGTTGTAAAACAGTTTGCGTAATGCCCACTCTATGTTAACTGGCAGGTGCTTGGTTTTACCGACTAATTACTTACTAACAGTGAGTACAACTGGGTAGTTTCAAAGTTATTAGCTCAACCATGGTAGTAATATGTTTGACCATTAAGATAGCTAGTACTAGTAGAGTTATATGTTTACGTGTGGCTAAGTTGTCTTCATGTTTTCATTGCACATTTTGTAGAATTAGGTATATCAATTTATATATTATTTAAAATGTAATTTTAGCTGATAGACAGTGTCTTGTCCCGTATTAACAACTGACCCTATACATAAAACCACGTTTAGTTTTTCCCGAATTTTCCTTATTTTCGTACAACTTTTCCAATTTTTGTTTCGCTTTTTTTTCTTACTGACTAAAACTTACCCGTGATTTTCTTGTGCCCTTTGCGTTCAGGGCCGCGGTGACTCTTTCGAACAAATTCCGCAACCCTAGCAGGTACTGGCCCTATGGGGCCCCGTCTTCTCTGCTGACAGCTCTTAGAGGCGCGGCTGGAGCGTGAGGTTTTCCTCACCCGCACGCGTTCTGCCTCCTCCTGTACTAGCATTACTGCTTCACCGCTTCCCATGCCTCCCGGCCGCGAGAGGTCGCCGCCGCCGAACGCCTCGACGAAGACACGGCGTTGCTCCGACCAAACAGGGCAGACTTCCACCGTATGCTCTACCGTGTCCTCCGCGAGGTGAGCCACACAGCGTTGACTTTCGGACATGTCGTCCTGCTGAATCCGAAACAGGTACCTGCCGAAACACCTGCCGGTGAGTCTGCGTCAGGCAGGAGGAAAGGACGCCGTGACGACCACTCTCCAACCACTCAAAGAGGGGCCTTATGGCCGCAATGGTGGCGTGCCCAAATTGTTGTATCCCTTAATACCTTTGAGACAGTTGCAGAAAAAAAAAACGAACTAAAAAAGGTCCAAAATTTTCCTCGGAAAATTCCTGATCCTTTCTTTAGCGATTTATTTTGGTAAACACATCGCTTGAGAAAGGATCAGCATTTTATTCGTATTTTCTTATAGTAAACGTAGAAAATATGCTTAACAATTCAGAATACTGTAAAAAAAAACAAGGACACTTCAACAAGGAAAATTTTCAAGATTACTACAGTTTCTCGGCACAATTTTATGGTAGAACAAGCTCCCATATTACGTAGATTAAAGCTCAAGACGACACAGCTGATAGGCAAGCTTTTTGTAAAAGCTAGAGACATGAAATTTTAAAAGGACTATGAATTTAAACCGTCATCCTTATCCAACCATAAATAGCTTCAGTTTTAATTGCAGATTTATCGTGGGAAGGTTTAGAAGAAATGTTGCTTTTTCTCTCGGTCATTACAATTAGAAAATTGTAATGCAAAATGTCAAAATTACTAGAAAGTAATTTTGACTGCTGACCCTTTTTAATGATCGTTTGAACGTCAGAGCATAATCTCCACTCCAAACAGCAAACTAACCAAATTTTTGACACTTTTGTGACGTGGGCATAAATGATAAATAATGATAAATGATATTTATTTTGTAAGTAGGTTAAACATAACACGTCAAATATTTGTGGTCATTTTAAGCTAGATGAAGCCGGT
The DNA here is from genome assembly GCA_905332915.2 of Hecatera dysodea. Lineage (NCBI taxonomy): Eukaryota > Metazoa > Arthropoda > Insecta > Lepidoptera > Noctuidae > Hecatera > Hecatera dysodea. The sequence goes on from HG995292.1 coordinate 12,065,256, forward strand.
AAACTTTCGTTTCTCACATGTCATATGTGACAATGGCTAGAGAGAGTGTATATTGTATCCTTATTACTAGGTATTTATTACATTCAGGGCTGAGAAAAATAATACTGAAAAGTTGTTACAATTGCAGACAGCAACAAAACTAGCACATATTTTTTATTCTCCTTTTGCTTTGCCTGATGGTAAATAAGAAGGAACAATGAGTTAATTAGATGTTGTTTCTTGCTGGCACAGAAACGAAACCTAACTTTGATTAATAATTCTCTTATTGCAGCGTTGAAACAGACTTTGTATGGAATGCATTTATCAAAATACAGCTGGTTTATTTAGCACTTATTTACCAGCGGATTCAGCCGCGTGTAGTAAATAAATACAAATTAGTATCTGGTAGTACGCGAATGAGTACAATTTTTTTAAACGTTGCCCCGCACTAGGGTTTACTCCTGTATCGTGGGCGCATTCACAAATATGTAAACTCACATACACAAGACACCCAGACCCGGAACAATCATCTGTAGGCCATACAAACATTTGTTTTTGTTTGTGTACGTATCGCGGCGCAGCAGCCGAACGCTTAACCACTGCGTCAACCGGGTCGTCATATACTTATCATAGTCGAACAAATTTCTAAACATACTTTTATTATATGTATTATTATAGCTGGTTTTACGTTTCAGGCACTATAAAAGTGTTTATGATCCCTCTTACAATATATATATATACATATACATACATACATACATACATATCAATGTAATTGTGTTCATAACTGTCAGTGATTCCTTGCTAAATAACCTGACTCATAGCGTATTTCAACTGAATTAATAATGATATGACGATGTGTGCTCGACTCGAACTGTATGCAGTACGATTTTAAATTCATTGGCTGTCTTTCAATAGTGATAGTGGTCGGGAACATGGACAAATTTTGCTCCTGGCCCTACATGTCTGTTCGTTTGCCAGTTAACATTTGCACAATGTGTATTTATGTACATATATTACCGCTATGCAATGCAAGAAACGTAAATTTTTCGGTTTATGGTACGGAACTCGGTGCGTGCGAGCCCAACTCGCACTTGGCCCATTTTTATCACATTTTGTCAAGTTATACGAAATGCTCTCACTAAAACAAAAAACTGCATGGCGATGAACTACAGAAATTAAATCGATTGCATTATAGGTACGAACATTTTTGAGTTGAAAAGTGTTTTCAGGGAGTTTTCCAATAACATATTCTTATAACCAAAGCTCTATAAGCTTCTATTCAAACATTTTGTTATTGATATAGGATCAGGAAGCAATCACCCCGTTGGAGAGGGCCTCAGCTCAAGTTTTACATATTTAAGTTTCCAATATTTACGTTGTTTGACCTGTATTTTTCTGAATGTTTACCTTTAATTTACTCTTCAACTTTTATGGATAGCTTAGAACTCAGTCTTGTGCCTTCTGAATGCCTTTAACGTTCCTGGGCTGAGGAAACTCATTGGAACAATTCCACAACCCTTTTTTATGGATGGGAAATCATCAAATGACGTCTTCTGTCTCTCTCTCGATCTGGGTGGACCGGAAGGGAGTGTCAGACTCTTATTGACTAAAACCCATCCGTGTTCCGTACAATGCCCTTTTCGTTCCAGGGCCGCGGTGACTCTTTCGAACAAATTCCGCAACCCTAGCAGGAATTCCGCAACTGTGGATAATCATAAACTTAAATTTTGATTGACAAGTAGGTATTTCGGCTTCCAGTTAATTTCCGGTGGCTTTTAACCGATCTGTTCTTTAAATAATTAACTCAAAATTTACTTGAAGCACTATCAATAAAATTAATTGGCTGAATTAGTTAAACCAGTTGAAAATTAATAACGATTTGTTTGAACTTCTTAACGAATTAGATGCCCAGATTCGATCTTCGAGAAAATTTTAAGTTAGTAATTAAAATAGAATTAATAAAATAATTGATTAGTTCAAACCCCGACACTAAAAAGTTGCAACTAAAATCATTTTTTTAAGAATGTAGTTTGAAATATTTAGTGACAATAATGCCATGATAACATCTGAAGTAGATGTGTAGCAACTCTATAGTATAATTTCTTTACACAAGAATACGCTTCATTAACTGTTATTTGTGATCATTATTTTTTGTATCAGAAAAGTATTAACCATTGCGAGTATCCTGCTCCGTAGGAAATAACTTTGTAATTGGACTTATTGTTTTGATTTGAGATTGGTTCTAGTTATATATTCCTCATTTTGCTTAATTCTTGACTTCGAGAAGTAGATAATTCAAAACAAAAAAAAGAACTTCATTGAATGGTAGGTATTTCACGACGACTATAGGTATTTTGATAACCCAGCGGTGACTGCTACCGTGAACTGAAAAATAACATTGTAAATTTTCACAAGAACTATAGCTCTTTAATACCATCATTTTGTAAATATGACAATTGAAAAATTTTAATCACAATCAGTTTAAGCATTGAGGACCTTTACCTAAATAATAATAGCCGCACGGGTCGATCTCCAAGGTTAAGCAACGCTTGCCAAGTTCGGCCTGTGGATGGGTAACCATCTTAATATACCGAGGCACTTCTGGGCCTCGGAAAGGCTGGCTCGGCTTGGTCCCGGCTGTCATTTGTAGATCATTGACAGTCGTTACGGATTGTCAGAAGCCACAAAATCTAACTCCAGTTTTACCAAGATCGTGTTACAAATTTAATGGATTATGGAGGTCTGGTAAGCAGGCGCTCCACGTAAAATACTGGTATTCAGCTGACTCCAGTTTGACTGGAAGCTGATGCCAATATAGTTGATAGATATGAGTCAGTCTTCTGACACCGTCTACAAAACTGTTGGACAACAGTGTCTTTTGTTTTATATGTAAAGAATTTCGAAACGAAACATCTGCGCGTCAACATTTATTACGGTTGGGTAAAACCTTTCTCTTTATTCAGTATTTCCAAATCGTTTTGAATGTAAAGTACCTAATTTGAAAAGTAATCGCGGCGATCAATACTTACATATCTATACTAATATTATAAAGCTGAGGAGTTTGTTTGGTTGAACGCACTAATCTGAGGAATTACTGGTTTGATGTGAAAAACTATTTTAGTGTTGGATAGCCCATTTATCGAGAAAGGCTATATAAAATCACGCTACAATTTATACAATGCCTGCTGGTTTACTGTTAATTTACGCTTCTAGTTTTATCCACAGCGAAGTTATGGGGGTCGAAAATGGCCTGAATTGTTTCGAGAAAAGGATGGTACGACCGTGTCACTTTTTTGCTCGACTTGGCGGGGGCACTACCGTGCCTCCAGATACTTCAGTCTAGAAAAAAATGGGATCCAACTTAGGAGGAATAAAATAATGTAAATACACAGAAGTAAAGGTGGTGGAGTTGGGGCCGCTTTTATCATATTTTTTTGGTACTGTTAGCCACTATTCATTTCCTGTGAAAAAGTCTATTCTCGCCTTCAGGTTCATTCTTCAAAGTTGTACTTTATTAAATTCTTGCCATTATAATTCATTTAATAAAACATAAACAATAAGAAAAAAGAAAAAAAGAATGATGGAAACCGTCTTTTTAGTCACTTATCACCTTTTAAGAACCAACGCAAGAACGGCTATCAAAAAAAGTATCACAAATAATGAATTAATAACTAGTATACCTACCTATAAATAAAAGGCGAGGACGCAATTTGCTTTGCATAGATCCGTCTTTATTTACTAGTGGAACAAGTGTGACGTTAACACTACCTTTATGATTCCTGACTTAACTAATAGACGTAAATAATAAGGCTAAAAATGCTAAAAGGTTGAGTTCCCACAAAAACAGTAGAAGCGTAGCCTTACAATTTGCGTAAACACGAATAATTTTGTATTCATAAACTGACTCTCTTTTAAGAGACAACATATTTTTTTATCGTCCAAAATGTTTGCAGAGTTGCTTTGAATTAACAGTAGACATAACGCCTTGAATAGTGAAACCGGATATTTGAATAAGTAAGTATTTCACGCTTGTTTTTCTCGTGGGTAGGCAGGGCTTGTGTTAAGATTTGGTAGATATACCCCCCCAAATTTCGACAGTCCTTTTACAAGCGAGCCTATTAAATTGGTATATAGGCAGCCAGCTAATTTGGATCGACTTAATAATTTTAGTAAAATACTTCAACAGTACAGAAAGGATCTTTCTATAAATAGGATAATTTTATAGAAAATGGTCACTTTTATTCACAAAATAATGAGGATAACGCTTTTAGATTTCAACTAACTTCTAGTCACAATAACAAGACTCGTCATTTAGAAGCGAAACATTGTGTGGCCGTTCTTCTTGGAATTTAAATAAGTTAATGGCCCTACTATAACGTGCCATTGCCATCCTGATTTCATCATGGATGAGGCGCACAGGAACACCACGCGCTGCCACCTCGGGTCCAGATGAATGGGGAAGACGGACGACCCCAAGTCCGCCGCCCCTGGACCCAGTTAGGGGAGAAGAGGGCGCCCTCCTCCGACGCCCGATGCGCCTACTCCGGGCCGAGAGAGAGGTCGAGATCTCCCTTTCCCTTTCCGCAGCCTCCTTCTGCGCCATAACTATTTCGCAGAAGGAGACCACCGCTTCTCAGGACTCCTCGCCACCGACTATAGATCGGACTAAGGCCGGTAGCGAGAGGTCACTGAATACCACAGAGATGACGGCGCGGGTCCTCCCGAGTGGCACACTCCAGCGTACGCTGCTCTGTATCCTACTGACAGTCGACGCAGTGGTGACACCGAGCGTCCGGCTCCCTGCCTATGCGAGACAGGAACCTCCGAAGCAGCCATGTCCCTGCGTCACACGAAACTATAGGGAGCCATGCCATCTCCGAAGCCAAAGGTCGAGCACTGGCCAGATGGCCTCGACAGTGACGAGGCCCGCGGAAGGGAGTCATAGCCGGTCTCGCCATTGCGCCACCAGACCTGCCGCAGTTGCGACAGACGCAGCTCAGCCCAACCCGCCGCCGTGCTAAATAGATAGAAATGCATAAGGGGGTCTACACATTTTGCATTCCATAGTTTTAATAAAGAATACATAAAAAAGACACAAGTCTATTTTTTAAAAACGAACAAAATACTTGAATGGTAAAACTAATAATGTAAGTACATAAATACGACCAAAGAGAAAGACGAAAGAGATTCCAAATTAAAGTAGGTAACGTTTTTAATCGGGATAATAGCTTTTTTGGCATATAAAGATTAACAAAGTGCATTCTTTTCCATTTTCTTGTTATAATCATGAGATTCGATGACACGGTTAGCGCAGTGGTTGAGCGATTGCTGCTGCGCTACGTGCCGCGGGTTCGATTCCCGCACGGAAAAAATATTTGTATGGTCTGCAGATAGTTGTTCCGGGTCTGACTGTTTGTGTATGTGAATTTATATGTTTGTAAACGCACCCACGATACAGGAGAACTTCCTAGTGTGGGGCAACGATGTTTTTTTTTTGCGTCAAGTGGAAGTAGAGGACGCCGTGGCGCCTCTCCAGCCATTGCTTAAAGAGTGAGGTGACTTATCATATATAGGAGTACCTACCTACTTACTCTATTTTCAAAATAATTACAAAATAATGAAAAAACAGCAACAGCTCTTTTTTATACATTTTTTATTGGTTTTGTATTTTAGTATGAACAGCTGATATTTTTCCCAGTTACTCCATGTAAATTACTGGTATTCAACTGAATTCCTTTAAACAGTATATGTATGTCACTGGAATATGGCAAACGCCGTCAGATTGTAAAATATCGCGTCCCATTTTTTCTCAATAAGAAACGGATATATTGGACAGAATTGAAATTTGATGGAATTTGATCTTTACAAAACAATTTTTCATAATATATTGAGAAATTATCTATACTTATAATAAATCTGTAGAGAGGTCAATTCTGTACAGGGAATATATTTTCAAAATAACTATCAGGGGGTGATTAGTGATCGATACTGGTGCCAAAAATGCAATCAGTAAAATTTTTGTCTGTCTGTCTGTCTGTCTGTCTGTCTGTCTGTATGTTCTTTATAGAAACAAAAACTACTCGACCGATTTTAACGAAACTTGGTGCAATTATTCTTCTTACTCCTGGGCAGGTTATAGTATACTTTTCATCACGCTACAATCAATAGGAGCAGACAGTGAAGGGAAATGTTGGGAAAACGGGAGAAGTTACTCCATTTTTTAAGCTTCCGTCGCGTCTGTAGCCTTAATGGTTAAAGTTACATAGAAATCATGTATGACGGAAATGTTCTACATAAAATTATCTAAAAAATATCCCACGGCAGCATATGTCTATCTTTTATGGTTGACTCACAATAACACGTGTAACTCCCGATAGCTTAGCAGTTCGGAGCTTTCTGATTATATTTGTTTACTCTTACGTTTATAATACTCTCACTCATCCCTAATTATAAAAAATAGGGGGATAAAATAGGGGATGAAAGTTTGGATGAAACTTTGTCAATTAAACCGATCGGGCTGAGAGTTTCAAAATTGGGGGTAAAGTAACTATTCCACGCGGACGAAGTCGCTGGCAGAAGCTAGTAATCTAATAAAATTTTATAACAATCTTACGGAGTTTGCAATTTTCCGGTGACATACTTATTGTTCTGTTGCGACAAATAAGTTTTTCTCTTGTTGCAGGTCCTTTACACTCGCATCGCAGTAGGTCTGTGGCAGAGTTCTCACGCGCTACAGCATCTGGAGCGAGTCCAGTGCTGCGGGACGCAGTTTTCACGGCCTGACAAATCAGCAGCGGTACCCTTCGACCCTAATCGGCCGTTAGTCGGCAATAATGATGAAAAGGTTACTATCAACATATTTTTCTACTTTTATTAAAGTCATCATCAAACTTGGTTTTGACAGACAAAGGTAGAAACTCAATATGTTTTCTGCTCTATCGTTTTTGGCTGATTGTAAGGCCATCGCCCCATCAAGCCAGACTAAAAAAAATACATATTTTAACGGATAAGCAGTTTATTTATCCGCCTACATAACATCCTCAGCTGTGAAATTATTCAGTTCCACTCAGGCTTTTTATGCAAGCCATTATTCAGTTACGCACTAAACAAGTAGACTGAATAATTCGTTTTCTAAGTCTATCCGCCTTTCAGTATTCGCCCAACTATGAAATTATTCATGCCATTAGCTGGGAATAAGCACTAGACTATTCTAAAATTCTAAGCATCAGCCTGTTAAAATATCCCTATATCACAAAGGTAAGTAAGAAACAAGTTTGGCCGCCTATTGTACTTTAATTAAAGACCAAAAACAAAAGTACATACTAAAAGCCAAACAATTCTGCGGCTTGATGGTAAACAGTATTCGGTTTGACACAGGTGTGACCTCTGCCTCTTTTGCATAAATGAAAGCAATCAATTCGAATTTTCATTGTAAGTTTTAACCAATGATTTCATTAAAAATGTACATTGTTGTGGTTAAAAGAATTTAATTGTTAGGAGAAGCGTGCGAACAATCGAATACCGACCGGAGCAATTTGAAGAAAAGCTTCCTAACTTTCTACTTCTGTTTATTGAGAAATGCTTTAGACTTGAAATTCCGTTGTGAGTTCGGATCTTAGGGATCAAGCTCCGGGATTATTTGGCAGGTATAAAGTTTGTGTGCGGGGTTAGAGGCGAAACGTTTATGTACTCGTGTGGCTGCGGATATGAGCCCGGAGCGAGAAATGCGGCGCGACGGCTTGCGGCGCTGGAACGTTTAGCAAGTGAATGGGCTCTCTCGCGATAGATGGTCCGCCAATGTGGAGATCACTATGTTTATTTTTTCACGCAAAGAAAGTAGCAGTATCCTTTCATAATACTTCGTAGATATAACCTGAAATAAGTTTCAATGTTAGAGTTGGTCTAAAAGGCTATTCGATTAGTTTCAGTTGTGCTATTTTCCACCGTATTGATGAATAGCAGTCGTAATGGTATCACGGTTCTTACATCGACCTTTAGGTACAACGTAATCATGACGGTAATATTAATAAGTGTGAAAAATATTTGATTAAACTACACGGCAATCGTTTTGCCTTATACCTATTTATCAGGGACAGGGTTACGTAAATTTGACATGTTATATTCCCATCTCAAGAATTAAGTAGTGATCACAAGAGCGAAGTTCCCCTGGCACGTCATAAACTTTTTAGTCGGTAAACATTTTCGTCTCAGTCAATGAAAAGACGCTACTTGAAGCCTCACCTCTCAACCAGACAAACTGTGATATATCTGGAGGTGGTTGGACCGTTCATTCATATTTAAAGTACAAGAGAGTAGTGAGTAGAGTTTATTTATTTTGTTGTAGCTCAATTCATAATGAGTTAGTTGGTTTACACTTTGTAAGTGTAACAAAAAGAAAACCAAACCTGAGAAGGAGTCATCGCACTAATCATAATATATTTTGATAACGACATAAAATAAATTAATTAAATAATAGGTACCTACACAATTTTTATTAACATTTTCCATTTAGGTACTCATTCTTATGAGTGAGCTTACTTTACTCAAAATTGACTAACAGACAACTTTAAAGCGACGAAGTGTTGATTTTGATTTTGTATGATGAAATTATGTAGGCGAACCTATTATGTAGTTCATTGAAAGCTCACTAAGACGATGTAGGTGCTACTTACATCTAAAATAAACGATGTCTAACATTGTTTCAATAAAATATTATTTTGCTTGGCAACCAAGACACCAGAAAAAAATTGATACTTATATTTATTTATATTTTGTTCTCTAAATCTCTCATAAATTAATACTTGAAGAAAAAGCAATATGACCTTGCTTTTTCGTCAAGTATTAATTTATGAGTTTCCCCAATACGAACATAATCTTTCTTTCATATTAAATTATATTGTATTACGGGCAGAATAAATATATCTGCCTATTTTAGCGCGTTCGTCATCATTCCCTGAGTATATTAAGAATTATGTCGAAAAGGAGACGCCTTTTTACAATAATACAGCTAGGTTACCTTACATTTTGTAATTGGGTGAATTTAAAGTAAGAATATTGTTTCTAGATACGTAGGTATTTCTTCATAAAGTTAACAGTCGTTAGAATATTAATATAGACTTATTAATATTTTTAAATTAGGTATTCTGTACTCATATTGTTCATAGCGTTTTGCTACGTAAGTCTTATTGTAATGAGCTCGAAAATTTTGAATACAAACAGCCCTCTTAATGATTTTATCTGAGATAACTTTACCCTGGTCGGTGTATTTTTACATTGTAAATGATTTTTAATATACAGAAAGTGGTGACGATGAGCAGCAGCAGTCAGACGGGCAAGACGACGTCAAAAGCGAGCCGCGGGCACGAGTCGCGCAACTGCCACCACCTCAGCCACCTGTCGCGCAACGTGCTGCGCGCGCGCCGCGGCGTCGTGCGCATGCTCATCGTCGTCGTGCTCACCTTCGCCATCTGCAACCTGCCCTTCCACGCGCGCAAGATGTGGCAGTACTGGTCCAGCGGTTACGAGGGCTCCAGCGATTTCAGCACCCTACTCACTCCCCTCACTTTCCTCATCACATACTTCAACTCCGGTATCAACCCGCTCTTATATGCTTTCTTATCTAAAAACTTCAGGAAAGGTATGAAAGAGCTAATATTCTGCAACTGTCACGGGAAAAGGAAAAGCGAAAACTTGATACTTTTGAACCCGGTGGGCGGCGTCGGGCTGCGCAGGAGCTCGACGCGCTCCACGCGCGCCAACTGCAGCACGGTCACCATCGCGCCCAACGGGGAGTCATGAGACATGCGGCGGCGGCGCTTCCTGTACAAGGTGGAAAACATTGATATTTCCTGATTAACGGAGAGCACCGACGAAGTGACGGACAGCAGCGGCTTCTACACCGTCTCCACCGTGTCCAGGAAGGATCTCTACGACTGAGACCACTGTGCGGAGCAAGCGCTTGCCATCACTTCATTTAAAGACTTCTCTATAGACTTCGCTAATTAGCACCACAATGCTAACTTAGTGAGTGTGAGTGATTGTGAACTTAGTGATCTCGCGAGCTTAAAAATATAGAATACGTTTGTTATTAGGTGGATTAACTAGGCTAGTGAGCGAGTTAAGACCAAACGTAACATATCTTTCGGTTCTCCTTTAGTTAATCCTATTTGATGAAAATTTATAACGTTGTTGTTGGATAAATAATGTTTTTTGAATTAACTGGTTAAAAATATGTGTATGAAAATCTAATTACTGTAAAAATTGTAAATATGCTTTTAAAATTTGTCAAATTTACATAAATAAAAAATTGAATATTTATATAGATGATTTTTATGTAGATGATACAGTTGTGAATATAGATTTTATGTGATATACATAACTTCTTATACTTCGAACTACGAAACAGTGCAGTGTATTTTGAATCGAAATGAAAATCGGCTCTCAAAGATTCGAGATGAAGCCACACGGAGTCGACATCATGGCCTGATACAATGCAACAGATATTTATGTTCAATACCGAATACCGCTGACCCTGTGATCGCTAGCAGCAGAGGCTACCATGTAACTACTAGATGCATGTTCTAGGGGAGGTGATAGCTGACAATATTATAATAAAAATTTCAAACACACGAATTAATTAAATGTAGAAACAATATAAATGGCTTCTGCAAATATAATCACGACGTATTAAAATAACTAAATTAATTATTATTACACGTAGGTATAAAGTTTCGTTGTTATTATGTAAATAGTGAACATATCTAAACATTTTGATACGTAACTTAGATACTAACACAGGTGAAATAAATATTATTCATACCAGTTCCGCCTAATCGCCGAAATAAAGCAAACAATTGCCAAATAACCATAAATAACTTTAATAAGTAAGTACATAAAGAAATATTGGCTATAAATGTGTTTATTTAGTTTTACAAAAGTACTTTGCCCATGTAAATTTATGTTTTATTAAAAATCCGTATATTTTCACACAATTGTACTTACTAAAAACATCATTTGAATGTACACTATTGTTTAGATTTATAAAAATTAAGGCAGTTGTAAAATACAATTAAACATTCGTGCTTATTCGAAATTCATATGCGTATAATTATTAATACAACTTTCCTTATCAGTGACTAGGAAAACTATCCGCACATTGAGAAGAGAGTAAACTCCTGACTGAAATTACTTACCATAAAACGTTTGAAATAAATAAAACAACATTTAGAATAAAAGACAGAAATGGCATTTAAAAAAAAAAACTGACCCATTTCATGTCCTCCAAATATTAATTAATAATATGGAACAAACGTATAAGTATATACATAATACCATCTTACATGCCCTGTTACTAGTTACAATATGTCAGTAAATAATATTGTTTCCCAAAAATATACATAATAATATGTATTATTATGTATGTCATTTGTTAAAGTATTCCAAATTTACAATAAACAATGTCAAAAGTGATAAATAATGCCAATGCGCCTTAGAGCTTGGCCAGTCACTAAACGCGCGATATATAAACATATTTTCACGTTGTTCTTGTTGTCTTTATGGTATAATAACGTTCACATAAATGTACATATTACTCGTAGTTGAGGAGCCAAAGTGGAGGAAACGAGAGACAGTTGGAACATTTGGACGTGGGCGCTCGTAGCGAGGTCATTACGAGACCGAGCTCTTGACGATAAAATGACGTTATTTTGTCCTCAAATGTTGTTACTAGTTACAATATGTCAGTAAATAATATTATTTCCCAAAAATATATATAATAATATGTATGTCATTCGTTAAAGTATTCCAAATTTACAATAAACAATGTAAAAAGTGATAAATAATGCCAATGCGCCTTAGAGCTTGGCCAGTCACAAAACGCGCGATATATAAACATATTTTCACGTTGTTCTTGTTGTCTTTATGGTATAATAACGTTCACATAAATGTACATATTACTCGTAGTTGAGGAGCCAAAGTGGAGGAAACGAGAGACAGTTGGAACATTTGGACGTGGGCGCTCGTAGCGAGGTCGTTACGAGACCGAGCTCTTGACGATAAAATGACGTTATTTTGTCCTCAAATGGGCACAACTTTAGCTTTTACTACTATAGTTAGTTGCGTTAAGCAGTACGAGCCAATACGAGCTCTACTTTGAATTTTTTCGTCATTTGCTCCCAGGCAAAACTGTAATGTATCGCAAGCTAAACAAAAACCTAATTGGACGCGAGCTGATTGAGCAAAAACCTCGAAACCACTCGAAATTGAAACAGCCGTCTTTATTCTTTTATAAAGGGGTAACCCTCCTCCCCCGAGGAACAGAATTCTTCTCATCTTAAACTTACAATTCATGGTGGATAATGTTCTTCACTGAACCAATCTACGGGGCAAGTGACTATATCAACAAGCGTATCGCTGATAAATGCGTATAGATATCCGGGCCAATCCCAGCAGACCCTGTGTAACCCGTCACTCGTGAGTTATTTATGAGTATTGTTCCAGACGTGGTGCAACTGACCCCATTCTACTCTACTGGTTGATATCATATCCACCTATTAACCCCAAGTTCATATTTTTCATATTATTATTGGTCGGACTTGTGCAACACTCATTGTAAATTAGTGGATGAGATTACAGAATCAACTCGTTTACAGCTCCTAGCCTACATATAAAAGGTACTTTTTACTAAATTATCATTACACAAGTCTGAACTTACCCTTAGATAATTTGATTCATATTTAATTATAATCTTCTATCTAGAAAACCAAGAGCTGTTATTTTGTCCATTTTATTGTACCATAACAATTGCAATCGTACAATAACTTCGATAATAGGTACCAATAATTATGCATTTCTGATTGTTAAAATGTTAAGTAAAATATATTTTTCACTGTAAACTATGAAATATTATGTATTATTGATGTATAATTTTGTCATAAAATATAATTAAAAATCTTAAAAATAATTTTATTAGTATATTTTTATTTGGGAGAAAACCTGTCCCTTAAATTATGCAATAACCAACTTTTTTTTTCTAATCACGGAAGTATAATAATCATACACACTGATACGACGACACAATAATGAAAATCCCATAATACCTAATACACTATAGGTACCTACTTAACTTCAGTAGCTGATTTAGTGGGTCTAGAATACAAAAAAGTACCTACGATAAATCTTTAAAACAATCAAAAGCGCTAAAAGTCCTTCTTAAGTCGGACGCAGCTTTTGCTACTGCCTGTGTACTTAGGAACAATTTATTTAATACTACAGTTAAATCACCCGTAAGTAAACGTCGATTAAAAAATCATCCATTTAAGTCCTCTGTTTAGTACCAAAATAAATGGTATTGGAAAAGTAATCAAACGGTGTCGCAGTACTCTGTTCTCTGATGGGCTATTTATCTCCTTACTTGCATGAGGAATGCTTTGAAACAGCTTGTTTTCAGCTCATACGAATTTGGGTTCCTCAAATTGAATTCAAATAGAATGTAACCACTAAATCTTATTAGATTACGTCTAAGATATGTAAATGTTTATCTATTGTCTAGGTATTAGGTCGACAATGTTGTCTCGTACTTACTAAATAACTATGTAGATGAAGGCGTGTCTGTGCCTGCTATAAAATATGGCGGAGGTCTCACATAATCTGAGCTACTGTTATCATTGTCTTTGTATTACCCAATGTGGTGAAACCCAAAGAGTCCTTTCGGATCCTTTTGGAAAGAAAGGGGTAAATAATTTTTTCTTTAGTAGTGTATAATAATTTTTGTAGGTCCTGAAATGTATGTAAATACTTAGATCATTAATGGAATCATGAATAAAACCATTCATATGAATTGCCTGCGAAAAGGAAAAAAACTTACTAAATATCTGCAAATTTTATATTTCTACATAGAAGTAATTTGATCAAGATATACTTAAATTAAAATCTTGTAAATAACCTTTTGCTTTCAATTGTACATTGGACAGCGAAGCCTTGATTAAATAGTTCTGTTTCTGCAGTTTTCAACATATTTGGTATCTACTTTAAACATTTTAATCCATAAAAGGCAATTCAGTGAAAGGCAGGATCGATCCAATTTTCAAGCTTAATTTAATTAAAAGGTTTTCATTCTTATTTCTCGTGCAATTGCATCTTTCAACAAAATACGTAAATTGTGGCTTACAAATAAGTGTTACTCACAAAACGGTACCTTTATGCACCATCTGAGAAGTAAAGCAATTTTACTGAATGTCATTTGTTTTACAGTTGTTCTAGAACTGCTAGCTAGCTACAAGTATGAACAGTTGTATGACTTGTGGAGACATATCCAATGGTATTGGAGTACAGTAATTAACTTGTTGTACAAACTTTTGCCCACGATTTCTTCCGCTTGAAAACTGTTTTATTATATACTACCTTCCGATCCCAGCCTTGACGAAAAAAGAAGGAAATATCTTTTTACACCGGAAGTTTCAGTTAAAATGACATACGCTTCGATCTAATCTACAACAAATTAAACAAACACATACATATTTTGCCTAGGAGTTATCGGGGTTGTAAAAATCTCTGTTAGATTGACTAAAAACAAAAGCTATTACGACATCGACCCTCTAACAAACTATCGTGTGATAATCTGGCGATAAGTGACGCATACACAAACATACTCACTAAAGACTAACACACTCCTTACTTACCCACACACACACACAGTGACACAATACACACACACTCATCCATATACGCATACGTTACATGTTAATCGTTTTTGTGTTTACCTTTTTCTTTCTTTCATCTTTCACTTTTTATTACTTATGTAACTTTTACCTAATTAGGTAACATAAGTAATAAAAAGTACACTCCTGCGTACTATGTAGTTTGCTAGAGAGCGGGGGTCTCCTAGCACAGGTATACCTATTATAGAAGTTGTGAAGTTACTGAAATAAAAAATATTAATTAAATATATACATACATATATATACATAAATATATTCATTATATAAAATAAAGAAAACGGACCTACTACAGGTATATAAGTATCTTACCTATTTATATCCTAAATCAAGTTTAAGCGTGCTTAATTAACAAACGTCTAAGCAGACTTCACACGGGCTTCACTTTTCTAAAGTCAAAAACTCAAAAACTCAAACTCAAAGTATTTATTTTAATTAAACGTTTTGTAGGCACTTTTAAATTGTCATGGTCGCTCAGTCAGAGGTGAAACTATTTTCACGTTCCAAAGCGTACATCTCTATGGAAGAACGTGCAAGAAACTACACGGACACCCTTTAAATTAATAAATTGTTAAAAAGTTGTGGTTACCTTGTTGTTGAAATTGGCGATGGCCACGATTGCCGGTTTGAAATGCCTTTGAGTGTGTTTGTAAAAGTACAAATACAAAGCTGAAAGAACGTAGGTGTTTTTTTACGCTTGAGTAATATTAAAATAACAATGGTCTACATAACTGTGGCTTCATCGTTCTTTGTTTACGAAATACAATTGGGCTATATTGAGGTCCTATAGTAGTGAGAGCCGTCGTCAACAAAATCTTGTTTTTGATTAAGAGAATTAAGTCTGTTTTAGTTCTGTTTTTGGCGGAATCCTGCCAGGGTGTGGATTTTTTTCGAAAGGGTCACGCTGGAACGCGAAGGGCATTTGGAGGAACACGGATGGGTTTTAGTCAATAAGAGTCTGACCCTCCCTTCCGCGCCGTCCGGAGCGGAAGACTTAATTTGATAATAATTTATTTACTTCAAAAAATCAAAATAGAGGACAATAATTAATGAATATCCCAAAAGGTTTCGTAGCTACCCAAAGTCTAATTTGGTTGGAGCTCTGCTCTGCTTGGGCAGAGCAACGCCGTGTCCTCGTAGAGGCGATCGGCGGTGGCGACCGCTCACGTCCGGCTCTGGTTCAATCCATGGTCCGGAGCGAGGAGGCATGGGAAGCGGTCACCTCCTTCTGCGAAGCAGTAATGCTAGCGAAGGAGGAGGTGGACCACGTGCGAGAGAGGGAAACCTCAATCTCCAGCCATTGCAACAGAAGAAGATGCCCCGGGCGTCGGGAAACGCAGGGCGATTCCCGGCCACCGCAGGCACGGGCTTGCGGACAGCGAGCTATGGGTTTCCTGTAGTCCGATAGCAACCAGGCCCGGGTCGACGGCGTGTCGTGTTCCACGCGCGCCTCAAAGAGCAACGAAGTCGGGGCCCAATAGGATCAGTGCCTGCTAGGGTTGTAGAATTTGTTCGAAAGAGTCACCGCGGCCCTGGAACTCAAAGGGCGCATGACGTTCTCATTGATGGTTCTGCGTCCATCGCATACACTGCACATTTAGATTGGGTGCCTATCAGAGGCTGGTGGGCCTCGAGGTCCTAAGCAAGCGGCCGGCATCCTCTTCGTCGACTTGCAGGTTCTGGTGAAGGGGCGGCAAAAAGTACCTATTCGTTGCTCGAGCTCAACGCGACTCCCACGGCCGGTGTCACAGCACTCACAGTGGGGCTGGGTTCCGGCGGCGGCGAGGCGGAGCTGAGCGACGAGCCCGGAGGTGGTGGGCGTGCTAGTCGAGCTGCGGCTCTTGTCAACATCGTGTTTTGCAACGATTAGGTCATAATTTGGTATTTTTTACTGTCCGGATTATTTCTCTTGATTTTCTGCTGATGATTTTTGTATGTGTCGGTTTCATTTTATTTATTTCCATATACTTTAAGTAGAATATTTTGAGAAATATTACCTGTCAGTTCGGTTGACAATCGAGCCACAGATTATTTTTATTATTATTATAATATTGTTAACACTACAACAAGCGGAATGCATTACCCAATATCTCATAGTTAATCATGAATAGACCCTAATTGGTATTTAATTGGTAGGCCCTTATTGAATTCCCATGACTTAATAAACGAAAATGGCTGCCGTTACGCTGGAAAGCTGTTTAATTTCAAACAATTAAGTTGGTGTGTAATTGGATGCTTGCTTCCAAATTAATTTAATACTTCTAATAAAACATATTCAAATCCAAAATAAAATTTTAATATAAATTATTACTCGTGGACCTTAAAGCATTATTTATCGATCGATCAGTGTGTTGAGATTTCAGTATGTAGGTCAATAGGTACCTAAGTATTTTTTATGGTAAACTTGTGTGAAAAAGAAATACATTCTACGTTTCTTTATCAATTTAAGAAAAGTTAATTCTTTGAATCTGGGAGCAGAGTCTTAATTAAACAAAGACGACACTTTCTCGGAAATCTGAATTGTTAAAACTCAATACACACATAATACAATTAACATTTCGGGGAGAATCTACGCAATTAATATGAAGAAGTTAATTTACAAGGAATTAAATGAACCACTTTGTTTGCACACAATAATTAATTTTAATATGATTTGTGATACACCGTATGATGTCAAATCATAATTTGATTTAATTATATTAAAATCACAAGTCTTTGAATTATGTCCTCATGCAAAATGCGTTTGATCTTTGATACTGAAATTATAACGTTGATGCTATTAAACGGTTCACAGAGGTGAGGACATTGTTTATTGTTTGAACACCGTGCCATTATCTACTATAATGAGTCCCAGTAATTTACCTTTATCTCATAATAGAAGAAGAGAGTATAAAACTAAGTGTATTGCGGTGCAATATTTTTAACAGTTTATATGTGGATTTCTGGGGACTTAAATATTGTATTATTTTGCGTAGTCACCTACAAGATCCAACTCTTCTGTTAAACGACACCTACTAATGACACCAACATTTACCATTGGCACGATAAAATAACATAACACAAACCAAACATTATAATACACGTTTCGAAAGTGTAAATTAAATATGTGTTAGAGTATCGCCCCAATTGAGGATCATTGTTTTAATTTGTTGTATCCTTATTGATTCTTTTTATGAATTTCCCTGTTTGAATCAAGAATTTTCATTAAATATATTATGTACATACTCAACTGTCTATTAGAATCCTCATAAAAGTGTGTAATAGCATTTTTACAAAACCGTTAAAATTTCTGCATCAAAACTGAAAAAAAATGCATGTTATCAAGCGACGAAATCATTACATACGAGAAGAGATGATAAGAGCCGTCGCAATGTTGCAAGCTGGTTCCAGGCAACGTAGGTACTGTGACTGTTGCTCTTGGAACTACACGGAACATCATAAGCCGCCCCTAGACACGCTTTCGTATCATAGGCAGCGTGACCGAGCGATATGGATGACGGATCCATACAGGACCACCACTCGTACACAGGGCCGGTACATCCGAAATACCTACTGCTCGACAGAATCGTACCATGACCGCCATAATATTGGCTATGAGGCTCCACAGCTCTTCTGGCTTGCTGATAAGCGACTAAACCATCCGAAATCGTTTACTTGAAGTGAGTCTGCGTTTCTTAAGACCGCTGAGAGTTCCATCTATTACATCCCGCATTCGTAGGGTCCATTTATAATGGGCTCGTGAACACAGAAATTAGGAGGAAGAACTGGCATTGTTTTTACTTTTCCGGTGAATCTTGTTTCGGTATGATGCCGGATACAAGACGTACTAAAGTTTGAAGGACCTCTGACCATCAAGAATGTTTGAAATTTTATCAATAAGTTCATTCATATGGAGGGGGTTAGACCACAATAAGGGTTTAGCCCGGTATTTGGATCAGTGGAAGAACCGATCTCATTTCGATCCGATTAATGCGGAGAGGATCGTTTCAGACATGATCATCCGTTTGCGAAACTGGTTGGGTGATCCGTTTCGACTAATGCACGCCCACATACGGCGACAGTCGTAATACAATTGAGCGCGCTTGGGAAATGCTCCAAAGAAGAGCTCTGCCGAGTATAGATAGGACCGATTTTCATCAAAGCAGGGTAGAACATACCCGGCAAAAACTTTTAGAGTTGAACGTGAAACGAGAAAGAACGTAGCCCGGCCACTCTTCATAGTGATTTTGATGAACTGATTTTAAAATTGCTAAATCACCGTACTAAGGTTAAATAAATGGATTGAGAATTTTACCAGGATCGTACTTAAGTTAAATAAATGGATTGAGAACTTAGAAAGAACTTCTTTATGTTACGTAGTACTTAAACAAAACGTTAGGCTAATAATAGAGCGGTCCCCAGACGCGACATATTTAATAAAAAAATCATACGTATTTACGTAGGGTCATAATATCAAGGAATTTTTTTATATAAGGTTTTTACTTTTATACCTCTTTTGTTCTATTTTTCATAGTTTCTTTAGTTGTTTTAGGCTTTTTACGTCCATACTATTTTTCTGCCATTTAGTTGACGACATAAATTACTAAGGTTAACCCACAATTAAGCAATTTTTCTTTAACAAAAAGTTACCGTGGCCTTGGAACGCAAAGGGCATTTGGAGGAACACTCTAGTCTACTGCCTAAAACTAGTCTGACACTCCCTTCCGCTCTGCCCAGAGTGGAAGAAGTCATTTGATGATGATGAGCCGTCCATAAAAAATTCTGGGAGACTACATTTAATAAATATGTAATATTAATTGGATATTTTATGTGTCTTACTTATCCTCTCTTATTCTCTCTGTGTACTAACTTATTCGAGAAAGAAATCTAATAACTAAGCAGACAGGTTTCATTGATCAGACATAAGAAATACTTCGCAATAAAATAAAACACAATTTGATTCTGGAAAATAGATTAGTTGAAGAAAAATTGAACGCTTTGTTTCAGTAATTGATGTAAAAGATGGTGAACAGACTAACGGGTTTGTTATGATAGATTAGCAATATTTTCGAGTTTGGCCAAGAAATATCATAGCAACTATTGATAATCAACATAAACACGACAGTTGATTGATTTGAAAGTAACAAATTATAAGCTGAAATGGTAACGGTTTTTAATATGTCTGATTCTGTGAACATTTCATTACAAAATAAAAAACAATGCAATCAAAAACATCAACACAACCATTTTTAGAGCTCCGCGCTAGGTCTTTAACTTTGAGTTACTACCAGCGATGAATTGCAATTGGATGAGTCAGTTGATTGATAGTAGGGACACAGCCGACACAGTGGGCACGGACCAACGAAAGCCGGGACACAAAGAGACACAACAAGTAAGTACACAGTGTCACTCAAGCGTAACGTCCGGAAAAGCTTTTAAGCTCAAGTTGAAAACCTTCCTCAAGGAAAAATGATATTTTAAGGATTCTCTCAAAGGATCTTGTTGCTGTTGCCTTATTCAAACTGAAAATAAAACCTCGCAGACGTAATTTATCGCCACAGTAACCAATTTAAAACAGGTTTAGAAGAATCTGAAAAGTTGCGATTAATCGTGAACTAATCGAAACACTACACCACGGTAATGTCTGTCCTGTCTGTGTTGAGCTGGATATCGAGTAACGTCTCAACTATAACGAGCGCACATACTTACCTAGCCAAATTTACCATTTACAAACTTTGCGGGGGATATTCAAGTAATCTTGCTACGAGTAAGAGTGCTTAACCTGTGTACTTGTTGAGACGAAACGACCAAAAAATCTACAAGATATCTTACCTGGCTCATATGATTGGTATGTTTCAAGAGGTTATTATCACCCAAAAAAAAATATAACAAATTATTTTAAACCCTTCGCGATAATTTGTGTTTTTTACTGTACTGCATATTCATAAACTAGTTGACCCGTGCAATTTCACTTGTGTCACGTTTTTCATGATTGCTCCGCTCCTATTGGTCTTAGCATGATCATATATTCTATATATAGTCTATAGCCTTTCTCGATAAATGGGCTATCTAACACTTTTTTTTTTTGGATGGGAAATCATCAAATGACCCCTCCCGCCCTGGGCGGAGCGGTAGGGAGTGTCAGACTTTTACTGACTAAAACCCACCCGTGATCCTTCTTGTGCCCTTTGCGTTCCAGGGCCACGGTGACTCTTTCGAACAAATTTCGCAACCGGGCTATCTAACACTGATATAATTTTTCAAATCGGACCAATAGTTCCTGAGAGTAGCGCGTTCAAGCAAACAAACAAACTCTTCAGCTTTATGTATTAAGTATAGATTATCCTCATTATTATCATTTTTTGAAATTACGATGTCGAATACTTTTCGGAATACCTACTAAAGAAAAGCCCGGTACCTGGAGTTAGGCTAGATTTAGATACCTTATAAATTGCATTGTTCGTGAGACACAAAAGTGTCGCAATATTTATATACTTTAGCATTAAACGGATCAACCATATATTCTCCTGAAATGAGAATAGATGTTTGGTATAGCTGTAACAGTACTTTATGTAGAGTAAGTAGGATATTATCGTAGCTCAAAAAATATCAAAGCTTTTTAGACCTTGCTTGTTGTTTGGAGCTTGAATTACGGTATGACTAGCTCATGATTTTATATCTTACGGGCTCCAGTGGAAAGTTTCCGTTTCACCAGTTCCATTTCTATCAAGTTTTCAGGTTTAGGTAGAATACACTAAAGGGCGTTATTATGCTACTTTTCGCTAGTGGATATACATAAATACGCGCTTAGTCGTGGAGTTGCGGAAACCAGCCCGTTTCCTTTACAGTACATACATAAATGTACTGTAAAGGATTGGATCATAATTATGTCAGGCTTGTTAGCGTCGGCGGCCACCTCTCACGTCGGGCCCTAGTTCAATCCATGGTACGGAGTGAAGAGGCATGGGACGCGGTCGCCTCCTTCTACGAAGCAATAATGCTGGCAAAGGAGAAGGTGGACCGCGTTCAGGATAGAGAAACCTCACGCTATAGTCGCTGCAACAGAAGAAGACGCCCCAGGCGTCGGGAAACGCAGGGCGATTCCCGGCCACCGTAGGCGCGTGCCTGCGGACGGCGAGCTATGGGTGGCTTGTCGTCCGATAGCAACCAGGCTGGGGGTCGACGGCGCGTCGTGTTTCACGCGCGCCTAAAAGAGCTGTTAGACGGGGCTCCATAGGGTCAGTGCCTGCTAGCGTTGCGGAATCTATTCGAAAGAGTCACCGCAGTCCTGGAACGCAAAGGGCGCAAGAAGGATCACGGGTGTGTTTTAGTCAGTAAGAGTCTGACACTCTCCGCTCTACCCAGAGCGGGAGAAGTGATGATTTCCCATCCAGAAAAAAAAGGTTATTTAGTATTATAGTATATACACGTTTTAAAATAAATTACTTTTGCATATTTTCATAACACGCCCCTGGCCTACAGACTTCTAACAATTCCATTGATATTTTAAAACACGAATCCAGAGCTTATATTTATAGCTAGCGACCGCCCGGCTTGCAGAGGATGCAGTTTGATTTCCGGTGGATATTCTAAAAATGTTTCGCATTGTCGTGACAACTACGAATAGTACAAAAAAGCAGCCAACCTGGTCGAAACGTTCTCAAGTGATGCTCAGTAACACACTTTGTTGTTGATTTCATTTATAAACGTAGATGTGCCTTTAACTTGATTGTAGAACAGTGATCTTTATTTTCATTGCCATAAAGTTTACTCTCAGAGGTAAGATAACTGACTGTGAACGTGTGAACGGACCGTAGTTATCCACATATGACAGAAAATTGTTAATTGCTTAAAGGTAGAACGGAACTCATATAGCTTCAAACGCGACGATCTGTTCGTACCTGCTACTACCCTATTCTTTTTTTAAGATTCGGTCGCATGATTTATCCAGCTGGATGTATTTTTCGCATTAAAATTTGCATATATAACACCTTGCGAGAGTGTAGCTTTCCAGAAATTATTTTTGCCTTCATCATAATTAGTTTGTAATACTGTATATTATCTTGCGGTAAATAGCGATATAAACAGTTTTAACTGACATTCTTCCGCCCGGGAACGTTTGACTTTGCTGATAGTCTGTGGAAATAAATAGATAATATTATAGGATGAATATTCTGCTTTCCTATTCATGTCCAAAAACGATTTTCTTCAGAAATAAATATAGAATTAGGTACCTAATCATTTAATATTCTGGTAATCATTTACTCTTTTGGTGACGACCACAGTTTGTATCAACATTTAAAACATATAAAACAAATGGGCTGGAATCGTAGATTTCAATTGCGCGGTCCATGATTTTCATTATTCACGTAATATGAACACCTAAAACAGTTAGTCATTTTAACACAGTTACATACACGCTTTCATCAATTATATGCCAACGTTTAATTAGCGTGAAGCATAGATACCAAACTTCGTTATCATATGGAATGTACTCACACGAGAACACAAGACGTTTGAGACACTTAAGTGGCACTAACTTACTCAAGATATATCTTTATGCCCCTTCAATAACTTTATAATCTGCACAGTGATCTAAACTGAAGTAACATTGTTTGTTTCTATGTTTATTTGTTTCTTCACGTGATTCCAACAGGTTATTCCCTATTATGACCTTTTAGAAACATGTAAAGTTCGTAATCGGATCAGTATCAAATTACGAAGAAAGAACTCTTTCACTGGTAGATAACTATCTTTTGCCCCCTAGTGATAATATTGCGTGTATGTACTATTTCTGAATTTTTTGAAACTTTTCAGTTGTTTTTAGCAGTCGCGTTTTTGGTACATGTATTTATTTTTATTTATACTTTATGAAGTGTAGATAGATATACATAGGTATGTGAACTTTTTCTTAATGAATGTACGTTTCGTGTGAGAAACGAAACGAAAACGAAGACATGGGAAATTATTTTAGCAAGACGTCGTGTAACAACGTCAATTTTATGAGTCTAATTAGTAGGACGTGTACCTACACCCTATACCAGCGGTTCTGAACCTTTTTGGCTGGCGACCTAAAGTATATCTGATGCCCGCGTCCCTAATGTATTATCTAGCTTCCAGTGTTAGTAAAATAATAATATTAATCATAAATTGATGTCTTTGTAAAATATTAAAATATGAATTGTTTTAGAACATCGATGCATGAAAATCCCGCTCCCCACAAAAAAAAATAAGTGGAAGGAAATGGTAGCCAAGCCTTTTCAGCTTCATTGCTAAGAAAAGGTTTCTCAGATAGTTCTGTATTAAATTTAGTGGGACACATTTAGCAAATCTTTCTTTTAGTACTCCATCAAACTGCAATTCAAACAATTCTTCTATTAATCCCGTGACCCATCCTAATATCGACCACGACCCGATTATGGGTCGCGAACCGAGGTTCAGTAACGCTGCCTTAAACGTTCAATTAGAAAAGGTAGTTAGTATAACAACACTGTTTGCTTTATTACTGTAATGATAAAGGATGGGCTCATTTAGGTAGACACCTAAATAAATCTAACATTAAGAAGTTTTCAGTCCAGGTAATAATAGTAAGTAGCTGACTAGCTGTGCCCGTGGCTTTGTTCGCGTGGATGTCGGGAAAAAATGACCGTAAATACCTTGCAAAGCCTAATCCCTCTCAGAATTAAGAAAATAGGAAGAAGGTAATGTAAGATACTGATTACAGTCAGTGCCCTGCATTACCCTCTTCGTATTTGCCTGATCGGCTTTTGAAACAATTCTCCTGCTACCACGAGGTACCGGAGATCACGCGGCCAGCTGGAACACAAGGTCAGGTCAGTCACAACACAGTACACCACATCCGGACCACGCTTGGCGCCACCGGACAAGCTCAAAGTCGCAAAGATGGAGTTTGAGGCAATGATGGTCAACGAGTGAGCACGGCCATCAGAGAGCTCATGGTCATCACCACTCCTAAATAGGACAAAAGCTGGCGACCATGTGGGGAGTATAGGGCACAATACAAGACTTCTTAGGGCATAGCAAGCAGAGCCAGTGTTTTTAGATTAGGCTTTCGTCAATGTGAATACCTAAGAATTTCATGTGTAGCAGAGCAAATCAAGATACGTTTCAACCATAAGAAATTTGCGTAAATATGAATATGTTTTCTTAAAAAGATATTAATTAAAAAGTGTTCAAGAAGAAATTAGTTTTCATTACGGGACGCTGAAACTTGCAGAGCATTCTTCGAGTAAAGAGAACGAACCGTATTAAACAATGACTACAATAGTATACTGGTAATAAGATTTAAGATGACCAACGAATGCACATACATAAATAACACCAAAACATAATTTGAGTTATTTGTGGAACTTTTAATACGGAGCAAGATAAATTGAATATATTCGTATATATCTACAAAGAAGCCAGCTGGAACACAAATGCATCCCTACTATGCACTTGTGTTCCAGCTGGCTTCTTTGTCCAAACGAATATTTTGACAGTTCAACTACATTGTCAATAGATGGCGATGTGCGTCCGTTTGCATATGCACAATTGTTGAAAACTTATTATTATTATTATAATAAATTTTTAAAATGGTTTATTTTAGGTGTAGATTTAAGGATTTTTTATAGATCATATCGAAACAAAAAAAAACGTATTTTGAGTTCCTAGGGTGATACAACTATTCACTGGATCGACTCAAATTCAAAATCGATCAGTGTTAAGTATCATCATCGGCCTAGCCTTTTCAGCTCAAATAAGTAACTGGGAAACATGGTACCTACTTACTTCTTGGCAAAACTGGTGTTTTCTGGCTTCTGATAAACCGTAACGACTGCCAAAGAAGTACAAATAACACCCGGAACCAAGGACTTACCACGTTTTCCGTGGCACAAAGGAGTCCCGAGAGTGATGTTAAATGATAACCCATCTATAGGCCAACCTCAGCAAGCGTTGCTTTATCTTTTAGACTAACCCGCGTGGGTGTTCTTATTAAACTACGAGCTGCTCATTCATATTTTTCATTCCTCATTAATTACTTAATATCGATTAAAAAACGATTTTATTCGATATTCCATCCCTATAAAACTGTTTATCCATATACCTAATGGAAAAACAGAATTGAATGAATCAATGTTCTATGTGTAATACATATGTTATTCTCATTGAAAATCAAAGAAAATTGCTTATTTTTGGACCAAGTGCTGATTCGTATCATATATTATTCATTAATTGAAATATGAAATTAAGAATCAACTTGATTCATCAGTTTCTAAGTTTGAATATTGGAACAATTCGTTCGAAATTATTAAAACCACAAACTAAAACACATGAAAAATAGACGGCCTTGTCGCATATCGCAATATCTTACCGGTAACCTGAAATGGTCAGAAATGTATGTGAAAATTCCACACAGGGTGAATATTAAATCAGTCTGAAATTAATGACGGATTCCGAGCAACGAGTTTTCCCTGTTGCCAACTTACTGGCTGCGATGTGTTTGCTAAAAGTTTGTTTCCTTTTGGTATTTATTGCAACTCAAACTAAAAAAAAAGAAACCGATTCTTGTGTACGATTACTTGTAACTTGCAGGCCTTGCAGCTGTCTCTCTTTAAAAAAAAAAGTTTTTAAAAGAAATACTTCAGGAAGTCTACAAAATATCAACTGAAAGATAATTTGCCATATAATTTGCAATATTCATATGATCCGGTCATTCGGACTTAGCCTAAGTTACTGTGATATTTCTGGTCACGTTCGCAAGCGGGCGTGACTTCCTGAGCAAGGCTCGTTCGGCCTGAAGGTCTTTCACAAAGTTCCTTTAAAACAGCCTTTTTTATTTCCCTCAGTACGACCCGGCGATAAGATTTTACAGTATTTTACAGATCTAGGCAGACTTATGATACAATTTTTGGCTAAAACACTTTTTTATTTCTTACAAGATATTGGAGTAGTAAAAACTTACCTTAGTTTAGTGCGGTTGACTGTACCGCATTGGAACGTTTTGAGTTCGTAACGTGCTCGGCGACATCCACTACAACAGCTACTACCGTGACTACGACATAAAGGCGCTGTGAAGCTTTTATTACCTGAGCCTGGCCGTTGAATGTCAGTACAAGTGGACTATATACTGGTTGACGTGGCTGGTATTTTCTAATTTGACAATGATGGATAATAGAAAATCACTATGACAAAATGGAATACTTAGTTACAAAAATTGGACCTAATTAATACATAAAGCAGCCATGTTGAGAAAAAAGTACACTAAGAGGTATGCACCTTTAAAAAAAAATGATTTTGCAATTAAAAATTGCAAAATCTGTCAAACATGTAAGTAAATTGAGGCATATTGACAGAAAGCGATTGAGGTGAAAAAATTATAAAATTGGCCCTCTGACTGAAACAAATGTTCGCCCACATAGAGCGGTCACAGACTAGCAGAAAGGCAGCACAACAAGCGATAAATTCGTCCAGCAACCACTTCACTCCTCTCCCGCATAAATTACATTATTAAGACAACGCAATTATAAGTGGGACATAACACTGGAAAACTATTTTCTTTTACTGGCGTTCACAACATTTAGGAGCCGCCTTCACACGGCTGCTTTACTACACTCTCCTAACTTTTTGTTTACAGCCCATGTAAGTTTCGTAAGTATACTTTGGCTTTACGTCACATATAGTAAGCGCGCCCAAGTGTAAAGTAACATGGTTTTAAGAATACATAACTTGTTATGATTGGAGGATTTTATGAGGTGTTCATGGAGAACATTTTTGGGTTCTAGTTTTTTTTCGCATCCTTGGATATTACTAGCTCTAAAATTTTTCTAACATTGAGCTGTTCGAGAAGAACCACGGGAGCCCGGTTGACCGCCAGATAGAGCATCGTCATTGGAGTCGGTCGTTATTGGTCCATCCGAACCCTTCGATCACATTTTAAAACAAGCCAAGTTCTGGAATCCTTATTAGAAAAAGACGCGTGGCATTCCTCGTCAAACCAGGCAGTACACCTTAATGGCAGAAGCAACTAGCATCGGAATAACGTGTAGGTATAGCGTGAAATGACGCCCTTTGCCCCACTAGAGGACATAGGAATACGTTCCGGAGACATATGTACATATGTATGTCCAGCAGTGAATATTTTACAGCTGAAGTGATGATAGTGACGTAGAACTTATTTCGTTCACCTGTATTTGTTTATTAAGTCCAGCCCGCTCCTAACACCGTGGTTGTCAGAGAAGATTTAAAACTATATCCCATTCGCGATAAGATTAGACATTGAAATACATCTTTTTTACAGTCCGTTCAACCGATTTTGACTTCTATTGCGTTGGTGGCATGACACATGGTAGCTGCAGTAAACAGTTGGTATTATAATCACGTTTTTGCTTTTAATGCCATCCTCATGCCAACGGAATAGAAGTAAAAATTGGTTGAACGGACCGTAAACAATTTTGTTCCAATGTCTAACCTTATTGTGAATGGAGTATAGTTACCTATATCTGCGAACTGCCAAATAGACTACAAATAGAATCACACAATCAATGTGTTACAGGGTATGTAGAATACCAAACTATGGCAAATTTGTGCCTACGTTACAACTTAGCAACGCGACATCTTAAATATACTGGTCAACACTAATTATTCCACATGTACTTTGATAGCAAATACTGTTTTAGCTAACCACCGTCATTATTATACTGCACTTGATGTGTTTCGATTAAAAAAAAATTGATTGAGTCAGGCGTTACTTTGCGGAAATCCATTTTAAATTTGAAAATGATAACAATATGTCTAGTTTTAATTTCCGCGAATATTAGTGGGTTGCAGGTATGCACCTCCCTCCCGCCCGCTATATTATGCACATGCAAGATTACTGGGCAAATGCAAGGATTTTAAGCACATGCAGGAAGGCAATGCAAAACCCAACACCATTACCGACACGTGTTTCGCCTCTCCACGAGGCATCCTCAGGGGACGTGTTGACTCGCTGACCGTTGAGTTGCGACTGAGAAATTAGTTTTTTTTTTTTTTTTTGAATGGACTACTCGCAGTTCAGCACATTAAGGCTGTTTACTGCTCAACCGGGCAATCCCGTGGTTGCCTTAGATTCTAAGGCCCCCAGCCGGGGCTTAAAACTACTTAAAAACTAAATGGCCGCTCGCTAAGGGCATCCCCTGTGGGACACGGGCCTCGGCTTAGCGGGGTCATTGAGGGGGGGCAGCAAGGGACAGGCTGGGTCTGAGAGAAATTAGTACAAGGCACCCCCCTTTTATACACTGCCACCGTTGGTTATTTGTGTACAACTACCCACAAACATACGCAGTAAAGGGGAAGAAACCAAATTAGTCTGGTCATTCAACAGTGCAAAATTATTATTATTACTATGTTTCAAAATCTCTAATTGTTCCAAAACACACAGCCGGAAACCCTTATCACAAACATGTAGTATATTAAAACTATTGTTGTCGCGCAATGAATGGCCGGTATCAATTAAATGTTTCGCGAAATTCGATTTGTCCGAATGGCCATTTCTATACGCGGCAACATGTTCCCCATACCTTATGTCAAAGTTACGGCCCGTCTGACCCACATATACCCCGTTGCATTCATCACAGACCAGCCTATACACCCCAGACTTTTTACTATTTTCTAAAATATCTTTTCCGTTACAAACACGGCGTATATTCTGGTCCGTTCTGAACGCTACATAAACGTTGTAACCTTCTTTTCTGGATGGGACATCATCAAATGACTTCTCCCGCTCTGGGCGGAGCGGAAGGGATTGTCAGACTCTTACTGATTAAAACTAGTTCCTCCTATTGCCCTTTGCGTTACAAGGCCGCGGTGACTTTCAAATTTCGCAATCATTTCTATTAGCTTCAGTTTTATTGTAAAATGGCATTTTTCTTATTACTAGTACAACGGCAATAGACGCAAAGTATCTTCTGCGAAATAAATGTAACAAAACATTTTTTTTTTTGGAATCAATCATTTTTCGTAGTAGCGAACGTAACTCCTTTTATTTTGTTAAGTTTGTAATAAACTGACATAAAAAAACAAAGACCTAATTTTACAAAACTTGTTTTGGAAACTTAAACCGGTGTTATTATTAGTACGTGAGTGAAGTGCGTCTCGTCAAAGTGGAAAATCACTACCCGTTGCACCTGTCCGTTGTGATTAACGATATACAACCCTCCACTTCAACCCAATGAGTTGATGAAGGCGATGAGTTTGAGTTTTAAAAGGAAGGATATGTAATTAGTGAGTTAGCAAAACATCCGGTATTCGAGAAAAAACTAAGAGATTTGGAAAGACCAGCATTGAACATCTTTTAAGAATGTGGTTGTATATTTGTTGGGTAACCCACTCTCCGTAGTTTTCACTCTTATAGTGAAAACTACAGGGAGTTGGTTAGCGAGCTATTGTTGGCTTATAAAGCATTGGGTTGCATTATGTCACTCAAGATTTAATTTTTCTCACATCTGGGCATTTTCCTTACAATTTGGGGCTGTGAGCGATGAGCATGGAAAAAAGCTCCATCAGGACATTTCAAAGACGAAATAGCGTTACCAAAAAAAAAAAAAAAAAAAAAAAAAAAAAAAAAAAAAAAAAAAAAAAAAAAAAAAAAAAAAAAAAATTTGCCAAAAATGTTACATTGAAGTTTTATTTTTCACAGTTTTGGATTAAGAGTTCATTAATTTTGGGAAACATAAATAAAAAATACTACAGATACTAAAATTCTCGGCTAACCCGTTTTTTTCTAATATAAGTTTTCGCTAAAATCAACCAGTTATAGTAAAAAATATCAAAAAGGTACATGTGGCACGAAAAAGTTTGAACTGTGTTGACCATTATTGTATTATTACCTTTAATATGAAATATAGATTTAATCAATATTAGGTGACCCTCCAGTTAAATTGTTAATATATCGCCACTTCAAAACAATAAACAACCAATATTGAATTTACAAAATCCAAATCCAATTTTATCATCGAATCTTTTCAGTAGAATATGATCCCTCCAATTGAAACCACCAATATTACCCTCCGGCTTATGAGATCCCAATTTTGTTGGGCTTAAGACTCTTGCTTATTTATAGCCGTCTCCCATAAGTTTAGACATCTACAGGAATCAGTTTATTGGGGTTTCGGCGGCGACTCCAGATTTCTGAAACAACCTCTGGATCACCGCACAAGAAAAACAAAGATGTTTACGCTTTAGGAGCACCTAACAAATATTGTTTTAACATTACTCGCATTATATAATAGCGAGGTACAACAAAACCAGCAAATCTGTTTTATTTATTGTTTATTATCAAGACAACAAATTGGAGACTACGCAGAAACGGACTAAACATACCATGACTTTTGGGTGCAAAAGGACTATTTATTTAGGTTTACCCGACAACAACGGTTTTGCGAATATTTCAAATACCAAATGGTTTTACACAGTACCCTAACTAATACAAAGAACTCAGACACTCCATTAGCATTCCATTTTAACCCGGCACAGATTATTAGGTAGGCGAAATAATAAGGTAATGAAACGGCTTGTTAGCTAGGTATTTTTTTTTTTCGTAAAAGCGAATTCCGCGCCACTTGCAATAGATTATCTCTACTTTAATTAAGTGTAACTATGAAAAAGCCTTTGTGCCAAACATCGTTATAATCGGTTTATCGGACAAGCTTTTCAAAGTGAATAAACAGTATTTTTGCTGCAGTCTCGTTAGCGAGGCTCGTTAACTTTTTCACGTAACTAGTTGTTATGTTTATGATCATAGCAACTTTATGGGAACCGTTTGGTGTATGGAACCCTCAAATAGTGCAGCTTTATGAGAGACTAGCTTCTGCCAGCGACTTCGTCCGCGTGGAATAGTTACTTTACCCCCGATTTTGAAACTCTCAGCCCGATCGGTTTAAAATTGACAAAAGATAGACATAATTATGCTGTTTCGGGATATTTTTTAGATAATTTTATGTAGAACATTTCCGTAATACATGATTTCTATGTAACTTTAACCATTAAGGCTACACACGTGACGGAAGCTTAAAAAATGGAGTAACTTCTCCCGTTTTCCCAACATTTTCCTTCACTGCTCTGCTCCTATTGATTGTAGCGTGATGAAAAGTATACTATAACCTGCCCAGGAGTATGAAGAATAATTGCACCAAGTTTCGTTAAAATCGGTCGAGTAGTTTTTGTTTCTATAAAGAACATACAGACAGACAGACAGACAGACAAAAATTTTACTGATTGCATTTTTGGCACCAGTATCGATCACTAATCACGCCCTGATAGTTATTTTGAAAATATATTCCTTGTACAGAATTGACCTCTCTACAGATTTATTATAAGTATAGATTTCGGCACTCTTGCCTTAGTCTTAGCCTTAAGCAAATATTGCACAGTTTCAACAAATACAGTAACTGAAAACAATGGGTAGCTTTAATTAATTTTCATATTATTATGTAAACTTTGCGGGGATGGTACGATTTCAGAGTGTGCATGCCGGATTAATTTTATTGAATTGTGTGCTATGTTCTCATACCACACCATGAACTCATAACGTATGCGGATTGTGCGACAGCTGTAATATTAGCGACAAGTGTGAAACTCGTGAGATAGTAACTTGTGCAACAAATAAGACACACGCGGCACGTGTCAAGTGTGACACTTGCCAATCAACCAGTGTGATACACACGAAATGTGCACATGCTCCCAAGAACTCGACAACTTGCATGATTTCACATGAGCAATTGATTAATATCTGATTTTGATCTGCTAAAATCTGATTTGTACTATCACTACTCATAAGAATGAAAAACTCACAGACTCGGACGTATCCGGCCTCATCGTAAACGTACGTAGATACGAGTCATAATGGTTGCATATAAAGCTGAAGAGTTTGTTTGCTTGAACGCGCTAATCTCAGGAACTACTGATCCGATTTGATACGTCCTTTAAGTGTTAGATAGTCCATTTATCTACATGAAAATGAGACACAAACGAATTTGCGGCGGTCAGCTAGTCATCAATATAAAACTCTTCCGTTACTGAGTGACTGACAGATCAAGCACAGCCAAAAATATTGGCCTTTGAAAGCTGACATTTGGCATTAAAAGAGGATTTCCTGAAATTCAAACAGGAAAAAACGGGATATGCGCGTACGAAGTCGCCGGCAAAAGCTAGTCGTAATATAAAATACATAGAAATGGTAAGGGCTCATAATATCTTAAATAGATAATAAAATAAATAGAGAAGAATAAATTAGACATATTTGAAACACAATTCAACTCTGCAAGTACCGCTGCCGAACTACTCACTCTGTCGTTCCTGTGGGTCAGAGTCAAAATCAATCTGCATGACTATTACCCAACGATGTTAACTATGTAGGTTGGGGTCGACAGTCCACCCAGATACAGCTGACCCGGAGCGGCTGGCCAGCTTTGCATGCGCATCACAGAGTATCATCTTTATTTAGAGAGCGGATCCCTCCGGACCAATACAATCACGTTTAAAAAAAACAGGCTCACTTTTATCTAATCCACTCAAGTTAACCAAACGGTGAGCAGCTTACCTTTGTTAAAGCTTAAAGCTGCTGTTTTAAGACAAAGTCCAACAAAAGTTTCGGTTTATCTTACAAGATTGGATTTATCAGCGAAGAATGCGCAATGTTTCTTGTTTTCTAAATCCGAGTTACAGGTAAGTATTTGAAGGTTGGATTTAAATTGGGAAGCACAACATCAAGCTTTTATTTGCGTTTTTCCGTTGTCACATGAATCAATCAACTTGGCTCAC
The DNA here is from genome assembly GCA_905332915.2 of Hecatera dysodea. Taxonomy (NCBI): domain Eukaryota; kingdom Metazoa; phylum Arthropoda; class Insecta; order Lepidoptera; family Noctuidae; genus Hecatera; species Hecatera dysodea. Next base: position 12,098,732 of record HG995292.1, read on the forward strand.
TGCAGACTACTGACTGCACCATTAAACATTTAACTTTTATGTATACCTATATATACAAGTATCTGTGGCATTTGTATGTAATCCCAATGACCAGGATTTAACCAAAAATGGGCTCTGAGTAGCAACAACAGTCATTACATACGATTGCAATTTATCTTTACTTTTAGAAGTTCTGTCTTCAATCAAAGAAAGTTATGAGATTTTGAAGATTAACGGAATTGAGGCGTGTTATTGGCTGACCAAACCCATTGAATATGTAACCTTTTTTTTGGATGGGAAATCTTCAAATGACTTCTCCCGCTCTGGGCGGAGTGGAAGGGAGTATCAGACTCTTACTGACTAAAACCACACGTGATCCTTCTTGTGCCCTTTGCGTTCCAGGGCTGCAGTGACTCTTTCGAACATATTCCGCAATGAATATAATGTTAAATACCCACCATCATTATTTGTATTAACGTTACAGTAAGTAATCACAGGTAGCTCGCGCCTACTCCATTAATGTTCTGTGACCTTTTAACACAAATAATAAGGCTTCATAACGTTGCCTTGCGTGTAAACAGGTAATTTTCTCTTAATATTTTGAAACACACAGTAGGTACCAACATTCATACAACAGGATTACAAGATTATTTTACCGCGGAACTAGGTCACAGAGCATTTTTCCTAAAATACATTACGTGTTCAAGCATCACGTACGTAAAACATCATGATTTGTATCTCCATAAACACGACTGTATTGCTATTTCTATAAATTGACATTGATAAAGTGAAAACTATATTATTTTTGCGATACATTATTCAGTAGAAACGTGTCTGAATCTCTAAGTAATAATGATTAATATTTACGTTTTCTTAAAGTTTTCAGTAGAAAGTACGTTAACATCGATTAGTTGAGTTTTCAAACCTCTTGAAAGCATGTGCTTTCACAGTCGCGGTCATAGAGTAGTATAATACCGATATATGTAGTATATGTAGGTATCGGTATATTACACAATATAGGTATCGGTATATACGAGTGTGTAGCTATTTAAATACTATGTAAATATAATAAAATACTTTCCAGACGTGCGGCAAGCTTCACCACACCACAGCGGCAAAAATATTACAGAGCTTAAAGTTTTATGAATTGCATTAATGCAAACAACACCTTCTAATACATTTTAATTTACTACTCGTACGATGTGGTGTGGTTGTGTGGTTGTCGCAAGCCTGAAAGGGCCCTTTATTTTATTACTGAAAATATTTGAATCTAACTTATTCTAACTTGAAAAGAGGAACACATTTTTTTTTCATCAGTCAATACTAATATTATAAAGAGGAAAGATGTTTTTGTCTGTTTGTAACGTATAAGCTCCAAAACTACTGGACCGATTTTACTATTTTACAACCAATGGACAGCTACATTATCAGCGGGTAACATAGGTTATATTTTATCCTTGTTGTCCACGGGAACGTGAGCTACGCGGGTGAAACCGTGAAATTTAGAACTTCGAAAATAGCTCATCAAAGAAATCCTTAAAAAAATGTGGCTTTATAATTTGTGAATCAATTTTCCTTACACGAAACTGTTTGACTGAATATTCTATTCATACCGTGAGAAAAATAGGAATTACACGCGAGTATTTTGGTAAGTGCTCTCCTGAGAAATTTCGATTTGGCACAAAATGTCGCGCAGATCCAAATAATGAGTACCTACTGCTACTACAATAGAAAACATTGTTTTTATATAGACCTATAGCGTGTTTCAGAAGTGTGTGGTCATATTTGAGGGTTACGTTTTAATTCTGACATGTTTTTTTTTTAATCGTTGCCCCACACTAGGAATTTCTCCTGTGTCGTGGGTGCGTTTACAAACATACAATATCGAATACACAAACATCCAGACCCGGAACAACTATCTGTAGGCCATACAATTATTAGTTCCGTGCGGGAATCGAACCCACGACACGTAGCGCAGCAGCCAGTCGCTCAATCATTGCGCCAACCGTGTTGTCATATGTAAAATAAGGGAAAAACTAAAAATATAACAAATATAAAAAAAAAACACCTGATCACAATAAATATTAGAAGCTCAGCACAAGTCACTTTTCAGGCAGTTTCATGTAGTTGGTGGCAGTTATTTTAGTTCAATCACAGATTTGATGCCACCAACCAACTGCATCAGACTGATTGAAAAGTGTTTTTAGTCGGTATTTTTCTTTTTGCTATTGTTCCATTACTTGATATCAGATACAGATCGTAACCCTGAAATATTACCACGCACTTCTGAAACAGCCTATATAAATAGCAATAGTATTTTCTTCGTGATTCGACATAACCAGAGAGATATGTATCTGTATATCATATATAGTAAGCAGGATTATCATTGGATTAGTTGATTGATACCTACTTACATTTATTTGAGTGGACAAAAATGTCTTCACAGTCTATGAATACAAAGAAAACACAAATAAAATGCTAGTGCCCCCAGCTTCAAGTGTGTTTTTTATATTATTAGGTAGAGGTACAAACAAGTTTATATAAAATTATTTAATTTAACTTCATAAGTTCATCCGAACTGAAGAACAATTTTAACTTTTGTAAGTTTAAAAAATATAAGAAAATAACGTAAAAGGTTGCAAACTGAACCCACCTGGCAGCACAGTGACTGGCAAAAAATTTGTTCTGGCTGGATTTGACCACTCATTCCAATTTCGAATTAGTTTGTATGCGACGGACAACCTTTTTGTTTTCTTTGACTTTGCAGATCGGAAGTTAAACTATTATATCTAGCTATCTATGTATTTTAGCTGCGATTTACAGATCTTTGATAGTCGTTACGGGTAGTTAAAAGCCAGAAAATCTGACATCAGGCTGTGGACGACAGATAAGCAATCCGTCCATATAAAATATTGGTACGGAGGTGCATCCGGTTAGATGTTTTGCCAGACGTACTGTAAATGGTGTAGTTTCCCAACAGCTGAGACAAATCTTGACATATTGATTAATTATGCGGTACACAGTCGGTGAGTGCTGTCACTAGCGACCCGCCCCGGCATCGCATGGGTGCAATGTAGATCCTATTGTTTTCTCTAATATAATAATGCATGTATTACATATTTCTTATTTCTCTTAAATTACTATTTCTATAAAAAGGCATACATAGGGACAGGCAGATAGCGGGAATCAACTTTGTTTTATACTATGTAGTGATATAACTTATTCAATAAACATCACTCAGACCATAAAAGAAAGAAATTTTCCTACTTCTCAGTTTTTATAAGTGATTTCCAGTTACATGCACCGTGGAAACAAAAGTTGATGCAAACAAGGTGGAGCCGCCACGACTTGAGGAAATTATTTAACATTTATTTGCAAACTTCAATCACTCTTATACAAGAGACGTAGAAACCACTTTGAGAATAGTTTTCTCTCCAGTCTATTTCGTCCCGTCCTGTAGTTCTTTGCCGACGCAAACTTCAAACACCCCTTTTGATAAACTCGCAAAGGGTACCTTAGGTATTAAGTCGACCGTTGTAGTTTGATGTTGCATGAAGTTTTAACATAAATATGTATATAAATAAATAGTAATAAAAAGTAGAAATATGAGTAAAATTATGAATTGTAAGTAGGTATCGTCTCCACCAAAGTATATTGTCAACACATTACCTATAAACGTTCTATAATTTTTGTACTTCATTCTCGAACATAAACGGCAATAAAAGAAGCTTATTATACGAGAACAATTTCAAAGATTTTCACTACAGGTAATTTTTCGCCCAGGAGAGTTGGATATTTTCCAATTTAGAGGACCTATAGGTATTCACCATGAAGACAAGAGTTATTACTCTCCGTCGGAGGTAATCAACATCATCAATAAAAGCCTAGCCAGGAGGGACTACATGTCGGGACAAATTAAATTCAAAACTTCCATCGACAAAGATCTCGTTTTTAAAGCACAGACACGATGCTTTCGGGCTATGTTTGTTTACAATCAACGGAGAGCTGTGTGCCTTTCTTATAAAAGCATACTATCCTTCCATTACCGTCACTATACATATTTGAAGTAGCGACTTTCGTTAGACAAAATCCTCATTTATTTACTTTAGCATCTCTAGCTTTCAATCGGACCCAAAGGAACGAAAGTCGTCTCTGCGTTCCAAGAGCGAATACTGCCTTTATGTATAAAAGTGTTTTTCACATGGCAACAGTTGTATTTAATAAATTGCCAAAAGAGCTAAAAATCTTCATATTAACTTATTTAAACAAAAACTGAGAAGTTTGCTGTGTGAAAAATGTTATTATAGTGTATCGGATTTTTTATCAGATAAATTTTGACATATTATAAATGTTCCTTTTGTCATGTAATGTAATTTGCTTTCTATTGTAACCACAAATCATAATTAATTATTGAAATCTGAATTATTTTGACATTTACGTAGCTAATTATTTTAACATTTACCTAACAAATTATTTTGACATTTACCTAACTTATTTTGACTTCCTATAGTAATCAAATAATACAACCTTTTATGTAGTTAATCTCTAGTTTAGTACGAGTAAGCTCTTTATTTTCATGTAAAAAATCTAATTAATTCTTTTTGTATGCCTATAATAGGCTGATGATAGCGCACATTAACCTAAAACATGTCCAACCAATGTACCTATGTATGTATCGCAAATAAAATATTTCTGATATCTGACACACTGTAGATTACACTAAGACACAATATTCATTCGACTTATCTCATTTTATAAGAAGATAGTATGAAAGCCCTTTTTCCAGGTCATTTGTATTCGGCCTTAATTATCTTCGCATCGTTTTGCATAAATACAATTTTACAAAGTCTATCTTATTTGCATTTTTCCGGCCTTTGCAAGATTTTCCGTATTGTCCTCAAATAGTCGCGATTAATTAAACGCTGTTTGGGAACTGGTATAAGTTTTTAATGATTCTATGTTCAATCGCCTCAGGTTGTACGTATATGAAACTAAGTTCAATAAGGTTCAATGTCACGCGTCGGGTGTCCTGCATATTATATGAGTAGGGTCGAAAGGTTTAGGAAATTTTCCGCGAATGTATCTTCATATGATGACACCGAACAGCAGTTTTGATTTAATATTGGTATCATTACTCAAACTCACGTCTAATGCCTTGAACTTTTCCACTTTCCCTAGAGCAGACATTATCTGCACTCTCATATTTGAAAAGTTCTTTTTGTTTTGTTTACTCATGCAAAAAGTTCTTCAAAGCGAAAGAGATACTTAGACTTAGGAGAGCTTAAATGGAATATTAACACAACATTATACTCTTACAGTGGCTGAAAATACTTGTTAAAACAAATCGGTTTCGTTGTTTTAGGAAAATTAAATAAATGTTATTTTACTACAGTTAAGTCCATGGCTCATCAGTAAATATTTTAAAAAATAAATTATTTACGTTTTAAGGGTGTGAAAAATAATGCTTTTAATAATTATTAAAAGCATTTGATAAATATTGTGAAAAGACCAGTTTGCCCTATCAATAAGGTTAAGTAACGTGACAGAGAGCTGTCACTGGTTTTAGATAGTGGTTTTGTTGCTTTAGATACCTTTTTAGATAACTAAACCAATAACCAACACCTTTACATGACAAGATCCCAGAGGGGGTTCGACCGAACCGGTTTTTTGGCAGTGTGACGGTCATAACAGTTATGATTTACTACCGAATCACCCCTTCAAATATTGTGTCATAATTTACCGCCCCTTTAATTATTCTCTACTATTATTGTTTAGAAAATAACTAGGTAAGTATCAACATAAATTATCACTAATCTATACTTATAATAAATCTGTGGAGAGGTCAATTCTGTACAGGGAATATATTTTCAAAATAACTATCAGAGGGTGATTAGTGATCGATACTGGTGCCAAAAATGCAATCAGTAAAATTTTTGTCTGTCTGTCTGTCTGTCTGTCTGTATGTTCTTTATAGAAACAAAAACTACTCGACGCGACGGATTTTAACTAAACTTGGTGCAATTATTCTTCATACTCCTGGGCAGGTTATAGTATACTTTTCATCACGCTACAATCAATAGGAGCAGAGCAGTGAAGGGAAATGTTGGGAAAACGGGAGAAGTTACCGATCGGGCTGAGAGTTTCAAAATCGGGGGTAAAGTAACTATTCCACGCGGACGAAGTCGCTGGCAGAAGCTAGTTACAAATAAAGGGAATGCCCGCCTTACTATACTCCATCGTAGGCCAGAGCCTTTAATCACAAACTAATGTGAGAAAAGCCGTTAACATCCATAAACATGAATAGTTACTTCATTTGGTTTGAATAGTAGTGTTTACACACTTACGACGTGACTGGTTAAACAAGGGACATATTGAATAAGGGTTTCATTCACGTTGGAATATGCAGAAGGAATAGAATATGCCTAAGTGAATATTCGCATATTTACCTATCGAAACCCCAATTGGACATTAAGACCCCTTGCCAGTATGCATTTAAAGGCTGCCCTCCACCCCAGACCCCGCATTTTTAACACGTCGACGAAATTATGTGAATCATCAAAGAAGATATCCATCGTTTGTTTTGATGCCTGCTAGCTCATGACGATTTGAAAATATTGACGGCTATCTACATAATGAAGGAACAATTGCTATAATTTATTATCAATACTGTAGTACTTTTTAGCAAACATTTATCGGGTTATTACTGTTGCGCGCCAGAATTAAACAACGAAGATGGTTGCATTCGGTACTACTAGCGCCATCTAGTATCGAGTAGCAGAACTAGTGAAGTCAAGGACCTTCGAGATTTTTCTATGCTAGAATTCTCGGACCTTAGTCGGTCGCGACCGATATGTACGCGAACTTTCCGGAGTTCTACTCGGCGCTCTATATAAGGCCGGCACATGAGCCGACCGAGTCAGTATTGGATTTGCGATACAAGTGATAACTTCGAGAGCGATCTTCGACTGCGAACTCAAGTGATTAATAGTGCGATTGTGTTTTGTTATAAGTGAGTTAATAGTGTAATTAGTGTGGTGTAAATTAAAGTGTAATTTTTTGTTCATTTAATCGGCTGATTTTATTGTAACGAACCCGAAGCTCGTAACAATTGGTGTCAGAAGAGTGGATTTAAAAGATGCCGATTCTACCGAAGGACGACACTGAGGGTATCCGTACCCGTAGTCAACGCCAGCAAGAGACGGACCAGAGGCGTTTTGGAGGTGCAACGCCGCAGACTACGGAGAGACAGCTGGCGACCTTAGAGGCCGGCCCGTCCACCGCCGCTCCAGCATCATCATCAGCACCAGACTTTGCTGCTCTGATGCTGATGCTGCAGGAGCAGACTCGCCGCCAGGAGGAACAGGCCCGTCGTTTAGAAGAGCAGCTACAGCGTGACAAGGAGGAGCAGGCCCGCCGCCAGGAGGAACAGGCCCGTCGTTTGGAAGAGCAGCTGCAGCGTGACAAGGAGGAACAGGCCCGCCGCCAGGAGGAACAGACCCGTCGGTTGGAAGAACAGCTCCAACATGACAAGGAGGAGCAGGCGCGCCGCCAAGAAGAACAGATGTTCCTCATGAAAGATCTGCATGCCACTTTCGGCAAAGAAATTAAGGTTGTAAAGGAAAAGGTGGTTCAGCACGAGAACCGCCTGACGGAAGCTGAAACACGAATCGACCAAATTAATCATCGGGTTGACAACGTGATTGTTGACGTGAGGAAAACGCTGGACAACCTTAAAGTTGGAGATGGAATTGCAGCCTCAGCTACTACACCTTCTCTACGTGGATTCAAAGTGCCGCCGTTCGATGGAACGTCTTCCTGGTCGGCATACAAAATGCAATTTGAGGCTGTTATGAAGGCGAACGGGTGGAGTAAGGACCAGGCCATGACTGCTCTCACCCTAGGCCTCCGCGACCAGGCCCTCACTATCCTGGAAGCCCTCGGTAACGAGGTGACTTACGAGCAGCTCCTTGAGGCACTGGAAGCTAGGTATGGCGACGCTCATCTGGAACACGTGTTTCGGGCGCAGCTGAAGGATCGCGTGCAACGCAGCGGTGAAAACCTGCAGCAGTGGGCCCTTGAGGTGGAGAAGCTTGTTAGAAAAGCATACCAGTCTGTACCTGCGCTCATTCAAGGGAACCTGGTGCAGGCATTCATTGACGGCATCCGCGACCTTGAAGTTAGAGCTGCCGTGAGGCTCGGGCACCACGAGAAACTTAAGGACGCGTTGGCCCATGCACTGGAGGTGGAAGCTGTGCGGCAAGATCATCGTTCCCATCGCGTCAGGGAGGTTGCAGCGGCTACTGTTCGCGACCGGTTTAAAGGATACAGCCCTAGATGCTATGGCTGTGGGGAAGGGGGCCACCTACGGTCCAGTTGCCCTAAGAGAACTACAGACCGGGAAGATAGTCGATCTCCAGAGGGTAGGGCGGTTAACAACACCGCCCAGCAACAGCAGGGAAACGAGTAAAAGCCAGGACTGCGGGGCGGGTGCTGGCTGATGTTCAGAGAGCCCCAAGGATTTCGATCTCACAAACCCATGATGGGAACAGCCTAATCATCAAGGGCGAGGTCAACGGAACGCCATGTAAGCTGACAATAGACACTGGAGCCTCTCGCACGGTTGTCAGTTCCCAACTAGTAAGTCGGTTCTTTGGGGACTCCGCATACAACCGAGACCGCATAAATTTGGTGACGGCCACCGGTCAGCGCATACCCGTCCGCGGAGAGAAAGAGATGGAGTTGAAGCTAGGAAACAGGATCTATCTTCACAATGTTATCGTGGCTGATATAATGGACGATTGCATCCTGGGCCTAGACTTTATGAGGAAGAATTGTTGTGAGATCGACGTTAAGCAAGGAGTTTTGAAATGTGGACAAGAGGAACTTTTCATGGAAGGGGCATTACTAGGAAATGTGTACAGCCTAAAGAAGATTGTTCTTCCGCCGAGATCCGAAACGATTGTGCCGGTTAGTCTTCCTCGGAATTCTGGGCAGACTCATCGTTGTGTGCTTGTGGAAAGGGTAGACAATGACCTTCCTTGGAAAGTGGCCCGAACTTTGGTTAGAGCCACTGACATTTCGGGGGTACGTGTGCTGAACGTTGGTGATAAGGAACAGATGATAGAAAAAAGCACGCTGATTGGTACTTGCGAGGAAGTGGATTGGTTGCGTCGGTGCCAAAATCTATCGACTGGGAACCTCAGCAAGGATGCACAAACGAAAGTGACCACACTTTTAGACGACTGTCGCAGCGTTCTGTCCCAAAATGAAATGGTCAAGGCGAAGAGAATGTTACTGAAGTATGCCAATGTTTTCTCTTCAAATGATGCTGACATCGGGAAGACTGATTTAGTTCAACACAAAATAAACACAGGAGAAGAGTTGCCTATCCGTCAGCGGCCAAGGAGATTGCCGGTAGCGCGTGAAAAAGAAGTGGAAACCATGATTGAGGGAATGGTTAAGGATGGTGTCATAGAACCTTCATCGAGTCCATGGTGTTCACCTGTTGTGCTGGTAAGAAAGAAGGACGGCAGCATGCGGTTTTGTGTTGACTACCGTCGTCTGAATGACGTTACGAAGAAGGACAGCTATCCTTTGCCAAGAATTGATGACACGTTGGACATGCTTACTGGAGTTAAGTGGTTTAGCACGTTGGACCTAAAAAGTGGCTACTGGCAAGTTCAAATTGATCCCAAGGACAAGGAGAAAACTGCATTCTCGACGGGAAAGGGTCTGTGGCAATTTAAAGTAATGCCGTTTGGATTGTGCAACGCTCCGGCAACGTTTGAAAGGTTGATGGAACTAGTACTAACCGGGTTAATTGGCGATGCTTGTCTGGTCTACTTGGATGACATTGTAGTGACCTACATAAGCATACGTGCAGCCGAGACGGAGCCCCGCCGCGCACTGAGGACCGCAGCGCAGGCGCGCGGTATTTACGTACACTCGGGCAGTGCGGGCGCCGGGTCCTGACGTCATTCGACAACATGCCTGCTTGGAGTCTGTTCGGGCACTGAAGAAAAAATACCGGCTCAACATATTTATAGTCGCGCGCAGGCGATACTGATTCTAGGGAACTCGAACCGGCTAGTCTCCTATTGGTAGCCGCAGTAGGTTAAGGGTTTGTGTGTACCACTAAGTCTGGATGTATGTTGTAGCATATAAGGGTGCTAAAAAGACGAATAAACCTTGGATATCAAAACGGTAATCTAGTTTCTTTCCATACCCGAACAAACTTCCAACATTGGTGACCCCGATCAAACATGGAGCACGAAGGCACTGGGAAATTGGTGTTTAATCGAGAAGACGTCGAGATGATATCAGTCAAGTCGCGCATACCCCAATTCTGGCGTGACAAGCCGAGGTTATGGTTCGCGCAGTTCGACACAATAATCGCCAGTCAGAAGCTTAGTGACGAGAACAAATTTTGCCTCGCTGTCGCGCAGTTGGAAAAAGTCGACGTAGAACAAATCAGCGATATTATTATGTCGTCACCCAATACAGGACGATACGAAGAACTAAAGAAGAGGTTATTATCAGTGTACGAGGAATCTGACCACAATCAACTGCAGAAACTTCTCAACGAAGTAGAACTCGGCGACCAGCGGCCCTCTCAACTATTACGGCGAATGCGAGATTTGGCACGAAACAAGCTACCCGACGAAACATTAAGAATGTTATGGATGAGCCACCTACCGTCATCGTCGCGTGCTGTTCTCTCAATCAGTGACGAATCGAAGTTGGACTCATTGGCGGCTATGGCCGATAGAATGGCAGAACAAACAAAAGAAATTAACTCCATATGTTCCTGCGGCCAAGACAGAAATTCAACACAACCCTCAACATCAACAACAGATGGAAAAATCATCAGCATGATAGAATCACTCACTCGAGAAGTCGCGGCTTTGAAAATGGACCGCTCACGTGGATATCACCGACGACCGCATCACAGACAACAAACAAGATCACGTTCCAGATCACAAAAATACACAGAAAACATATGTTATTTCCACAAGAAGTTCGGAAAAAAAGCCTACAGATGTCGAAGCCCCTGCGACTTCGAAAGCAAAAATAAGCAAAAGCAGGAAAACTAGAACAGACTTTTGCTGCGACGGAAGCCGAAGTCAATGAAATAACGACGCACCGTCTATTTATCAAAGAACTATCATCGGGACTACATTTTCTCATCGATACCGGCGCCAATGTGTCAGTATTACCAGTACGGAGACAAGAAAAACGAGGGCAAAAACCCATCGATCACCTGTTTGCTGCCAACGGTTCGTCAATACCCTCATACGGCGAACGAACGATGACACTCAACATTGGACTACGCCGGCCTTACATATGGAATTTCGTGATCGCTGAAGTCAGTCGACCAATACTAGGCGCAGATTTCCTTCACAAATATCAACTGACAGTCGATATTCATGGAAAAAAACTCGTTGACAAAACAACCAGTCTCTCTGTCGATGGCTACGTCACACCAACCGCAGAACACAGTATCAACACGGTAAACGATCAGCAGCCATATCACGACCTGCTCGCTATGTACCCCGATATAACACAGCCACGTGGAACACCACATCGAGACCTCGGGCCCGCCACTATATGCCAAAGCTAGACCACTACCACCGCATAAATATACGGCAGCCAAAGAAGAGTTCCAATTAATGATCGAGCAAGGTATCTGCAGACCATCAAATAGCCCATGGGCGAGCCCACTTCATCTCGTACTGAAGAAGGATGGCAAGTACCGAGCATGTGGAGACTATCGTCGACTTAACGCCGTTACAGTTCCTGACCGGTACCCTATACCGAGACTACACGACTTCACATATAATTTACTGGGCAAGAAATACTTCTCCATAATCGATTTGAGGAAAGCTTACTATCAAGTGAGAAACCGCGAAGAAGACATTATGAAAACAGCCGTAATAACACCCTTTGGATTATTCGAATTCACAAGAATGTGCTTTGGTCTTAGAAACTCCGGGCAAACGTTCCAGCGCCACATCGACAACGTGTTACGGGGACTTCCAGTATTCCCCTTTGTCGACGATATCTTGGTGGCTTCAGAGAACGAGGAAGAACATAGAAAAGATCTAGAAGATGTGTTCAAAAGACTTAACGAGCATGGGCTACAGCTTAACGTCTCAAAATGCGTTTTCGGGCAGCCAACATTAGATTTCCTCGGCTACACTATAACCGCCGACGGAATTATGCCAACAGACGAGAAGATCAAGGCTATCACATCATATCAATTACCAGCCAGTATTCAAGACCTTCGCCGTTTCCTAGGCATGATGAATTTTTACCGTGCAAATATCCCACACGCCGCCGAACAGCAAAAAGAATTGAACGCCTACCTCCATGAATCAAAGAAAAACGATAAGACATTAATTCAATGGACCGAGACAGCTAAAGAAGCATTCAACAAGTGCAAAGAGGATATTGCCAACGCTGTACGTTTGTCATATCCGTCATCAACCTTACCTTTTTATCTGATGACTGACGCCTCAGAGACATGTGCGGGAGCAGTACTCCAACAGAAGATTAAAAACAAATGGCGACCACTAGGTTTTTTCTCAAAAAAACTCAACGATGCGCAGAGGAAGTATTCAACTTACGACCGGGAGCTGTTATCGATATATATGGCTGTCCGTCACTTTCGCCGGATGTTCGAAGGCCGTGACGTCACAGTACTGACAGACCACAAACCATTGGTAAACGCATTGAAGGCGAACAGTAAGAACGAAACACCGCGCCGCGCAAGATATCTGGAATATATAGGCCAATTCATCACCAACATCGAGTACGTAGCGGGAAAGGACAACGTAGTCGCCGACGCCTTGTCCCGGGTTGAGACAATAGCATGTCCCACGCCGATTGACTATGAAGGGCTAGCTCACGCCCAGGCGCAAGACAAAGAACTAAAACAAACGTCTGAAAGTAAGTGCTACAACTTGAAAAAAATCCGACTACCAGGAACCACAAAAAAAATTCAATGCGAGTTGTCATCTGGAGTCGCTCGCCCTTTCCTACCAGCTGCTTACAGAGAACAAGCTTTTCAAGCAATTCACAACCTTAATCATCCCGGCGTACGAGCGACGAAGCGAATGGTGTCTACGAGATATTTCTGGCCAACAATGAAGAAGGACATTACTGACTGGGCAAGATCGTGTGAACGATGTCAGCGAGTCAAAGTTCATCGACATACAAAAGCACCGACGGGTACCTTCACACAGGCCGACCGATTGGCTCACCTACACATCGATATTGTTGGCCCATTGCCCATATCAAATAACTGCAGATATTTATTGACTATGATTGACAGAGCAACCAAGTGGCCAGAGGCACAACCGATCGAAGAAATAACAGCAGAAAAAGTCGCTAGTGTCGTATATGACAGCTGGATTGCAAGATTCGGATGCCCAGTGACTCTAACAACTGACCGAGGCCGACAATTCGAATCCGAACTATTCAATAAACTGATGCAACGCATGGGTATACAACGCACACGGACCACAGCGTATCATCCGCAGTCAAACGGGTTGATTGAACGCTGGCATCGAACATTGAAGACCTCATTAACTGCGAGATTTAATTCGACGGGTTGGACGCGCGAGTTACCAACGGTACTATTGGGTCTACGCGCCGCATACAAGCAAGATATCAGTGCTAGCACAGCCGAGCTATTGTATGGACAAACAATTCGCCTTCCCGGGGAATTCTACGGAGAGCCTACGGCGCCATATCATAATCCATCGCACTTCATGAGTCATCTAAGTGAAGCATTACAGAAAGCACAAGCGCAACGAAAATCAAATAAATCAGAAGCAGTATTCATCCACGGCGATCTATACAAGTGTACACATGTGTACGTACGTAATGATGCAGTACGCAAGCCACTAACGCCTACCTATAACGGACCGTACCCAGTCATCGACCGCAAAGATAAATACTTCACCGTACAATTAGCAAAATCAGAAGCGAACATATCGATTGACAGATTGAAGCCAGCATATCACTTAAATGCAGAGCCAGAGAAGCTAAACACACCGCCAACCTACTCATACGTTACAAGAACAGGCAGGACATCTAAACCACCGGTACGCTTCGCTGGAGGGGAGTAATGTAGTGACCTACATAAGCATACGTGCAGCCGAGACGGAGCCCCGCCGCGCACTGAGGACCGCAGCGCAGGCGCGCGGTATTTACGTACACTCGGGCAGTGCGGGCGCCGGGTCCTGACGTCATTCGACAACATGCCTGCTTGGAGTCTGTTCGGGCACTGAAGAAAAAATACCGGCTCAACATATTTATAGTCGCGCGCAGGCGATACTGATTCTAGGGAACTCGAACCGGCTAGTCTCCTATTGGTAGCCGCAGTAGGTTAAGGGTTTGTGTGTACCACTAAGTCTGGATGTATGTTGTAGCATATAAGGGTGCTAAAAAGACGAATAAACCTTGGATATCAAAACGGTAATCTAGTTTCTTTCCATACCCGAACAAACTTCCAACAACATCATCATCGTAGGCCGTACGTTTGATGAACATCTGCAAAACCTGGAACGCGTGCTCATGAAGATCCAGAGTGCAAACCTCAAGTTAAGTCCGAAGAAGTGTTCATTCTTCAAACGGCAAGTTAGCTTTTTGGGATATGTAGTGTCGGAAGAAGGTATCCGCACGGATCCAGAGAAAATCACCGCAGTCAAGGACTGGCCAATTCCAAAAGACAAGACGCAGGTCAGAGCATTTTTGGGTTTGTGCTCCTACTATCGGCGATTTGTCAAGAACTTTGCTGACATAGCGAAACCCCTGCACAAGCTAACCGAGGAGAAGCGACATTTCTGCTGGGATGAGAGTTGCGACATTGCATTCCAGGAGCTCAAGGAACGTCTGTGCAAAACACCTATTTTGGGGTATCCTGATACCGGCAAGGAATTTATAGTTGACACAGATGCAAGCGACATAGGACTTGGCGGTGTGTTATCTCAACGAAATGGCGATCAAGAGGTTGTGATAGCGTACTTCAGCAAATCTCTGTCGAAGCCAGAAAGGAATTATTGTGTTACGCGACGGGAATTACTTGCTGTGGTCAAGTCATTGCAGCATTTTAGCAAATATCTGCTGGGAAGGAAATTCCACTTACGGACTGATCATGCTGCACTGAAATGGCTATTACAGTTCAAAAATCCAGAAGGACAAGTTGCGAGATGGATTGAACTACTTCAAGAATACGACTTTGTGATTGAACATCGCAGCGGGAAATCTCATGGCAACGCAGATGCATTATCAAGAAGACCTTGCCCTGAAGACTGCAAGCATTGTACTCGGCAAGAGGGTAAAGAAGTCGTACCTGTGAGGATGATCAAGACAGATCTTAGTAACGAGTGGAAGGAAAACTTGGAACGTGCCCAGCAGGATGATTTGGACATCAAGCCGATCCTGGAGTGGATGAAGGCCAGTGCTCCGAAGCCTACGTGGAGTGATGTCTCAGCGATGAGTTCAATCACAAAAAGCTATTGGGCCCAATGGGACAGCTTAGTGATTCAGAATGGAGTCCTGTGCCGTAAATGGGAAAATGCTCGGGGAGACAACTGTCATTTGCAAATGGTTGTCCCTAAAGCTAAAATACCGGATGTTCTACAGCTGTACCATAATGGTTGTTCAGGAGGCCATATGGGAGTTAAACGGACTCTACTGAAGATACGGGAACGGTTTTACTGGGTCCACTGTCGTGACGATGTTGAGGACTGGTGTCGCAAGTGTACAAGTTGTGCGGCTGTAAAAGGACCTCAGACTCGTAGCAGAGGTGCATTGAAATTGTACAATGTTGGTGCACCATGGGAAAGGATAGCGCTAGACGTTGCGGGACCGTTTCCGGAAAGTGAAAGTGGTAACAAGTATTTCATGGTGGTTATGGATTATTTCACTAAGTGGCCGGAAGTCTTCGCCATTCCAAACCAAGAAGCTTCAACAGTTGCGGATAAACTAGTTCATGAAGTCTTCTGTCGTTTTGGAGTACCCTTGGAGATTCACAGCGATCAAGGAAGGAATTTTGAGTCTCAAATATTCCAGGAAACTTGCCGAGTTATGGGTACTCATAAAACGAGGACAACTTCTTACCACCCACAATCGGATGGGATGGTAGAACGATTTAATCAGACATTGGAGAGATATCTGGCCAAAGTTGTGGAAAACCGGCAACGAGATTGGGACAAGCACATACAACCGTTTTTGCTGTCATACCGAAGTGCTGTTCATGAAAGCACGTCAGTGACACCAGCTTTCGCAAACTTTGGAAGAGAATTGCGGCTGCCTGCAGACCTGATCACCGGAATACCACCTGATGCCCCACGCAGTATAACCGATTATGCGAATGACTTGCGGAACAAAACGAACGACATTCATGAGCACGTCAGACAATCGGGCCAGCAAATGTCTGAAAAGATGAAAACCCGCTATGACCGCAAAATGAACAATAAAGGGTTCGAGGAAGGTTCACTAGTGTGGTTGCACAATCCAGTTCGCAGCAAAGGGAAATCTCCTAAGCTTCAAGCTAAGTGGGACGGACCGTACCGGATTGTGACAAAGATCAATGACGTAACCTACCGTATACAGAAAAGTACGAGAAGCGTTCCTAAGATTGTTCATGTTGATCGTCTGGCGCGTTATTATGGCGCTGATAATGCTCGAGACGAGCATGTCTTAGGAGGGGGCAGTGTTGCGCGCCAGAATTAAACAACGAAGATGGTTGCATTCGGTACTACTAGCGCCATCTAGTATCGAGTAGCAGAACTAGTGAAGTCAAGGACCTTCGAGATTTTTCTATGCTAGAATTCTCGGACCTTAGTCGGTCGCGACCGATATGTACGCGAACTTTCCGGAGTTCTACTCGGCGCTCTATATAAGGCCGGCACATGAGCCGACCGAGTCAGTATTGGATTTGCGATACAAGTGATAACTTCGAGAGCGATCTTCGACTGCGAACTCAAGTGATTAATAGTGCGATTGTGTTTTGTTATAAGTGAGTTAATAGTGTAATTAGTGTGGTGTAAATTAAAGTGTCATCTTTGTTCATTTAATCGGCTGATTTTATTGTAACGAACCCGAAGCTCGTAACATTACTTTAGAACAACAAAGGGGTTTGGAGTTTTTTGTGGGATTTTAAATGTTCTAATACAGTATTTTTGCGACAAACGCTGAGTAAGTACGGATACAAACTACTTTCAGAAAATAAGAACAAAATACATTCAGAAGAAGAAGAGATGAGATATCCGAACGTCGATGCATACCCACTATGACCGCTATGAAAGATTCTTGAGTTAGAATCTTGCGATTGTGCCTATCCAGGGTGTCAAGTTCCATCTGAATCCATTTGACTACGCCGAAGGAGTACATCAATACCGGCATGACCCGACCGATTGTTTCTGCCCTATATAAGGTTATTCAATACCTTCTTCAGGCGGCCAAACAACCGCTCCTTCAGCGATTGCTTCATGTCTGCAACTTTGTTACAAATGTACAGACATACCCAAATACTTGTAAGATTTAGTTGAAGAGAAGGATCTCAGGTTTATGAAATCCGCGAGTTGAGTTCCCAAGGATTTCATAATCTCTCCACGCTTTACATGCATGACCGCACATTTGTTCATACTAAACTCGATCCTGATGGCGTTATCATTATTCGGTCAATGTATGCATTTACCAGTTTACTGGTTTATGAAGGTAACATAGGCAGTCGATCTAAACTGACTGTATCTGGTTAGACTGAAACGTAACAATGTTGGTAGTTCAAAATGTGCTCGAGACAATGTCATTTTGTCTCGGGCACATTTCATAAACTTCTTTAAACAAGTTTTATTATTTTTCTTATTCTTCTCGACGTACCCTGTCATTTAATACCTATATTAAAAAGTAATTTAGATCGCCGTCGTTGGGAGTGCACGTTTTGGATTTAGAATGAGGTCACTAAGCCAACCATGCATTATCTTCCACAGCAAATCTGTATGAAAAAGCTCTGGAGTTCTTAGGTCCCTCGTTTTAGCAGTCATCCTTGTAGATACTGTACGTACGTGTATTCATTGTTCCTTACAAACACATTGGTAATTAGGCCATGCCTGTTCGGTCTATTTAGACAACACAAAAGACAGTATATTAATCTAACAGAGATGTCTGCATTGCCTAACTTCAATTGTAAGCCTGTACTAATTAATTTGGAAATATATTTTTAAAAATATATACATTTTCATAGTGTATTCTGATACTAAGTTTCAAAATTCTCATTAGTCTTGAAATTCAAAGCTTGCGAATATGATTAAATTTCAAATAAATCATAAATAAAGATTTTATATTCATTCAAGATTTGTTTAAATAAGAAAAACGGTATTAACGTTTTCTTACACCAAATAACTTTTTTTCATGGAAATCTAATGACATTGATGGGAGTAATAACTAACTTTCCATTTAAAATGGATAAAAAATAAACAGTAATAATAGGTAAACCAACAAATAATTAAAAGGTAAAGTCGATTACTAAGCTCATCAGCGTAGCTACTACGCCGAAGCGTAGCGGTACTACGCCGTAGTGGTACTACGCCGTAGCGGCTACGCGTATGTTCTTGAACAAATTATGGGAAAGTGTTTGTTTTTTGAGTTTGCATAATTATTTATGGCCATTTACTATAAATAAAAACAGTATTTCCATAATCAGTTACAATGTTATAGTTCCGTTTTACATACCTAGATAGGCTAGATAAAAGTATTAATATAAATGATTATGCTTGATTTTATACCAAACCATTTTTTACGGTGAAAACACTATTTTAACATTTTGTCAGTTTAAAAGAACTTTATTTCCATTCATTTTCTTAACTTACTACAGCGTTATACGCTGCAAAACTATTTAGGTTGTCAATTGGGCCGGATAGATTTTCTAATTTAAAAGAGGTTAATTTTTGAGGGTTTGATAAGAAAAAGATTTGGGGTGATAGGCCGTGATTTTGAAAATAAATTTTATTTCCAGTAAATGACTTAATCTATAATCTAATAATCATTTCTTCATGTAGCACTAGGTAAATCAAGAAATCATGGGTCAAAGCGAAATTACCTCAATTTTCCTATTATTATAAAAGTAAAATTTAATAGTTTTGTTTTAATGTGGTGAAGTGTATGTACATCACTCAAGATCACTTTTCTTCTTCAGGAATACTACTTACGTAATACTAATATCAATGTTAAAAGTAATCAAATGTATCCGATAAGTTTTGCTTCGTATCACACGCCCCATTCGAGAGCCGAGGGCATGTAGCTACACTACTAAGTACTTTTAATAAGTGGATAAGCCCAAGTGAAGTTTTCTCTGTAATTAAGTTAGTAGCTAGCCCTATAACTTATTTCATTAGGTCATGATAAATGGTTCCAACCAAAAGTGATGGAAAGAATAAATAAATAAATTTCATTCGACTTGAATTTATTTTGTGTTTCAAGCGTTTAATAAATATGGTAACAAGATCATTCTGCGAGTGAAGCTCGGTATATTTTTTGTTAAAACCTTTAATACAAATGTAAGGCTATTTTTAAAGTGTAAATAGAAGATGGATTTAGATATGGCTCAGAAGAATATACTACGGACCAGTGGCGAAGCGTGGTCATAAGCCGATTCCCGCGGGCTTCCCTTCAAAAGTTTGGATCACAACTACTCTATCGTAATTGAAAAATCGCACAATCAGTACTGTTAAAAGTAGAGAAACATCACAAAACGCATACACAGATGGATATTCAATTCCGACAAAATTTGCTCTTCAACAACATTATTTCGCTATCGGCTTATTGACAGTTCAATTCATAAGGCGAAATAGTCGACATGACGTCACAATGACAAGCCCGTGATCACCGCGATTCTAGGCCGCGAGGTAAGCCGCTATGCGCCGAGTTACAATAGAGACAGTAATACAAAATGCGTGCGCGTGAGCGAGATAGAGGAATATCCTTTTTAACCGACTTCTAAAAAAGGAGGAGGTTCTCAATTCGGATGTTTGTATTTTTTTTTTATGTTTGTTCGCGCATAACTCCGTCGGTTGTCAACCGATTTGAAAAATTCTTTTTAGTTGGAAAGGGTATACTTCCCAAATGATCCCATGAAAATTTTATCGAAATCGACCAAGCGGTTTTCGAAAAATCTAAAAAAATATCTACATTGTCTACATTGACGACCTCTTAGTTTACTCTGCAAAGGAGCAGTGCGTTTTTTTTTACACCAATGTGATTGGTTCGTTTAGGTGGGGGGAGGGGAGGGGATGTAGGTACCACTAAAAAGTGAAAAATAAAAAACTTTTTACAAAAAAATACAACCGACTTTTACACAAAAAAATCAAAAAAGTGCAAAATAACTTTAATTTCGGAAGTCGGTGTTCAAAAAACGAAAAAGCAACCACCAATACCGAGTTCCGAAATTAAAGTTATTTTGCACTTTTTTGATTTTTTGTGTAAAAGTCGGTTGTATTTTTTTTTGTATTTCGTACATTCGTTCGTTCGGACATCGTTCAATAAAGATTGACATTTGACATTGACGTAATCGCATTTTGACCATTGCAATTTGCATAGTACCTATTATTTTGATGTTGAATATTTATTGTAATAGTTCCACCAATTAGAATCTAGTTCTTGGTACAAAATAGTGATTGGTAATAGAGTTGGACTTTGTTCATTAATTTTGTATGTACTTGTGTAGTAAAGTAATTCAGTTAGGCCGTGTCCAGATATGACTAAAAATTACAAAAGTCGTGATGGTTTTTAACCGACTTCTAAAAAAGGAGGAGGTTCTCAATTCGGATGTTTGTATTTTTTTTTTTTTATGTTTGTTCGCGCATAACTCCATCGCTTGTAAACCGATTTGAAAAAATCTTTTTTTGTTGGAAAGGGTATACTTCCCAAATGGTCCCATGAAAATTTTATCGAAATCTACCAAGCGGTTTTCGAAAAATCTAAAAAAAATATGTACTTTGTCTACTTTGACGACCTCTTAGTTTACTCTGCAAAGGAGCTGTACGTTTTTTTTACACCAATGTGATTGATTCGTTTAGGTGGGGGAGGGGAGGGGGTGTAGGTACCACTAAAAAGTGAAAAATAAAAAACTTTTTACAAAAAAATACAACCGACTTTTACACAAAAAATCAAAAAAGTGCAAAATAACTTTAATTACGGAAGTCGGTGTTCAAAAAACGAAAAAGCAACCACAAACACCGAGTTCCGAAATTAAAGTTATTTTGCACTTTTTTGATTTTTTGTGTAAAAGTCGGTTGTATTTTTTTGTAAAAAGATTTTTTTCAAATATTTTAATGTTTCATTTTATGATAAATATCAATGGTTAACGGGCAGTTGCAAATTAAATAAAATGTATTGCTGCCATGTCAACTATTCTCAGATGGGAGTAGTTTATGGAATAAAGGGGGTAACACCTATATTAATAATCTAACGAATTCATCTAGGAAAGATGTTCAGACCGAAAAGCTTAAACGTAGTTGTTTAGCATTACATGAGTTTTGGACTAGTAGGAGTGGTAGGATTGAATTATTTTTTGAAAATTCGCATGACGCCCATAACAGAAAAGTAAATCGTAATAGGGCTTTAATGAAGTGGTTTATTGATACCATTATTTTGTTAGGTAAACAAAAAGTAGCTTCTCACGGCCATGATGAAGAAATGTTTTTTTTTTTGCTACGGCTTCTCTCTCTCAATATATCACCCTTCGCCACTGCTACGGACAGACTCCGTTGATGAAATATTTATTTAGGAAAGCTGATCAACATTTATTTTCATCAACTTTATTTCGCATTCTATTAAAATATTAATTAAGCTTTACTTTTTATCGATGGAAAATCATCAACTTAATTCTTCCGCTCTGGGTGGATTAGTCCACCCAGAGCGGAAGAATTAAGTTGATTTTGTTACTTTCAATATTTTGTAGATAGTAGTAATACATAAATAGGGTATATTGAAGTAGGTACCTACGTACATAAATATGTATATATCTACTATGTAGGTCGCTCAGATTTTTTTAAATAAAATTAATAGAGGAAAGGTCATTTGTGATTGTCTTATTCAAACACTAGCAGCGCCTCGCGGTTTCACCCGCGTAGTTCCCGTTCCCGTGGGAATATGGGAATAAAATATAGCCTATAGCCTTCCTCGATAAATGGGCTATCTAACACTGAAAGATTTTTTCAAATCGGACCAGTAGTTCCTGAGATTAGCGCGTCCAAACAAACAAACAAACAAACTCTTCAGCTTTATAATATTAGTATAGATGAACTGTTTTTTATTGCATACAGTAACAATTTTGTTTATATTTCAAATAAGAATGCGAGATACTGGTAAATGATATTTATTTTGTAAGTAGGTTAAACATAATACTTTTACACGTCCTATATTTTTGGTCATTTTATGCTAGATGAAGTTGGTGTTTCCTAGCCGACTACCCTTTTTTTTTTTTCTGGATGGGAAATCATCAAATGACCCCTCCCGCCCTGGGTGGAGCGGTAGGGAGTGTCAGACTTTTACTGACTAAAACCCACCCGTGATCCTTCTTGTGCCCTATGCGTTCCAGGGCCGCGGTAACTCTTTCGAACAAATTCCGCAACCCTAGTAGCCGACTACCCTGACAGGAAACACCGAAACGAACTCAGAAGTCCGTACAGTAGACCAGGGTAGAAGCCTTTAAAAATAATAAAAAGTGAAATAAAATAATAGTAGGATAAAACCCATTAGAAAAGGAGGAGAATATTATAAAAATGAAAGGAAAAATAATTTACGGGCGATCTGAGGTCGGGAAGGGGAGGGGGGTGAGTTTTTAAGGGTAAAAAACGGTTTATCTCGATTTCCGGCAAAACTAAAAGTCCTATGGAAAAAAGTCAAATGGCAAAGTTGTAGGTAATAAAAAGATCTAAAACTTTTGTATTTACACTTTTTTCACATAACCTCAAAATTTATGAGAAAAATTCAAAAAACCAAGTTTTTGGTTTTTTATTTTTATCTTTTACAAAATTATTTTTTTTTGTCACGAAATTTGGTGAAAACTTACCTTTTTATGTCCCAAATACGCTGTAATTTATTTGATTAGAAATATTTATTTTTTCGCCTTATTTTGAATTAATATCGAAAAAGCACCCTAATTTTCAATCAAAAATTCACCCGTCAAAATATCAGCTTTTTTCAAAAAGTTGGTATGCTTTCTGTTCGTTGAAATCTCTACTTTCCGATGGTGAAAAAAAATATATATGTTACTATAGTAAATCTTCTCAGAAAATGCAAAAAATCGAAAAAACTCGAATCGATTTTTTTTTAATTATTATATACAATTTTGGTCTATTTATTAAAATTTACACTTTAATTACTCGAAAAACGTAAGATTACATATCACGTTGATAAAAAAAAACTGCAAATCAAAATATACTACTATAATTAACCAAGAAATAAGTTAATAAAATTAATATTTAATAAGACTGAATAAGACATCTACAATGTTTAGAGAAAGTTGTAGAATCTTCTTTAAATTATATGCGTAGATGCCTATTTATAACTATTTTAAGATAACTTATATACCTGAGTAACCTACGAAAAATTTTAGCCCATCAAAAGGTATTTCATAGAAAAGTGGGGAAGGGAAAACTCAGCGTGCACGTGTATTTTTATAAACGATGTTGTATACTGTACTGTATTTCGAATACTGGCTAGGCTAACGGTTGTTACAGCTGCTACGAAATAGTAGGTATGTATGTAGTAAGACCCAGACCCGCCTAGCCCCTTCCCCACTTTTCTATGAAATACCTTTTGATGGGCTAAAATTTTTCGTAGGTCATTCAGGTATATTAAAATAGTTATAAATAGGCATCTACGCATATAATTTAAAGAATATTCTACAACTTTCTCTAAATATTGTAGATGTCTTATTAAATATTAATTTTATTAACTTATTTCTTGGTTAATTATAGTAGTATATTTTGATTTGCAGTTTTTTTTTATCAACGTGACATGTAATCTTACGTTTTTCGAGTAATTAAAGTGTAAATTTTAATAAATAGACCAAAATTGTATATAATAATTAAAAAAAAATCGATTCGAGATTTTTCGATTTTTTGCATTTTCTGAGAAGATTTACTATAGTAACATATATATTTTTTTTCACCATCGGAAAGTAGAGATTTCAACGAACAGAAAGCATACCAACTTTTTGAAAAAAGCTGATATTTTGACGGGTGAATTTTTGATTGAAAATTAGGGTGCTTTTTCGATATTAATTCAAAATAAGGCGAAAAAATAAATATTTCTAATCAAATAAATTACAGCGTATTTGGGACATAAAAAGGTATGTTTTCACCAAATTTCGTGACAAAAAAAAATAATTTTGTAAAAGATAAAAATAAAAAACCAAAAACTTGGTTTTTTGAATTTTTCTCATAAATTTTGACGTTATGTGAAAAAAGTGTAAATACAAAAGTTTTAGATCTTTTTATTACCTACAACTTTGCCATTTGACTTTTTTCCATAGGACTTTTAGTTTTGCCGGAAATCGAGATAAACCGTTTTTTACCCTTAAAACTCACCCCCCTCCCCTTCCCGACCTCAGATCGCCCGTAAATTATTTTTCCTTTCATTTTTATAATATTCTCCTCCTTTTCTAATGGGTTTTATCCTACTATTATTATTTTTGGTTTTAAAAATTATCGACCCTGGACTACAGGTCAATTTGTTCTACGAAAAAATATACAAATGTTTTAGAGGTATCTAGGTAAATATAATAATAATTAATACATATAATTTGTCTCTGAGGGAGTATCTAGAACTTAATTTGTAAATTGCACGAATAGCTCTTTTATGTGGTCAAATAGAACACTGTAAGTACTGTATGATATACAGGGCAAAGTTAGTTTTTACTACAGATAGTCATTTAGAAAGCATCTTAAAATATAGGAAATGGACTGTAATTATTTCGAATTATATGTAAATTCATGTATTAAAAGTGAGATCCGAACATCATTAACGACACCGAAACAAAATATACATAGATGTTTTGTAGAAGTGTCTTGGTAAATATAAATGTCATGTACTTGTATCAAAGACTACAATAACTTGTATACTGATGTATAACTGTCAAAATAAAAGCCGTCGTGTCTACGAGTCTTAAAAAAACTAAATGGAAAGACGACAAGTGTTTGCTTTCAGACTTCAAAAAATCTACTACATATTACATCATACAAAAATGTGTCGACTCTACTCTACGTTCTGGTAATATTTTAGCACATAAAGTAACATATTACTAAAACAGTTTACCTTTTTGTAACTTTCGTGGAATTGTGCTTAGAATTTTATTTAGTAGGTAGTCAGCGGCAATAATCTTGTCTTCAACACCTAAAACATCATTAATCACTGAATAGCTTTGGCCACAAAATGCGGTGAACAGACCAAGGTTACAAATTTCGATATGGGACATGATATCTACTTTTTGATGATGGGATGCATCTACTTTCAATCAGGTTTTTCCTTGACAATGAGTTATTAACAGATTCTTTCATTTTATTCCGATTATTATGTAACTGCAGTTGTAAATTTTATTTCATATTTGAGTCGTAGGTGCAATCAAACTAATTGATTCATGAGCCATTCAGCCGATAATTCGATTGAAAGCGGCCAATCATTAGAATTTATTTGTTACTAGCAGCGCCTCGTGGTTTAACCCGCATAAACATATAAGTACGTGGGTAAAACAGTGGTCCGTTCCCGTGGGAATACGGGGATTAAATAAAGCCTATGTAACTCTCTAATACCCGTTAAAAACAAACAAACCAACTCATATTCGCATTTATTAGTTAGGATTCCTCGAATGGTGCACTTATGACATTTTAAATATAACCATGTAAATACGCACTAGATCAACGCAGTAGATTATTAATTCAATTATTTAAGAAAAAATGACAGGTAATTCCAAAATCAAAACTGAATTCTTGCTTTTTTAATTCTGTTTCGAATTTGGAATTACCTGTCACCCAGAATTGTCAACTTATAGAATGGAACATTTTCATTTCAAAAACATATACGAGCTATTTCTATTAAAGAAGCAAAATTTTGAATGAAAAGAAATACGAGTATGTCAATAACCGAAAGTAGGATCGGGAATTGCGATTATGTCGTTGGAAAGTTTTTATAATCTCTACAACTTTTACAATGGCAGCAGATCTCGAATCGCTGTGGGATAAAAGTTATGGCCGTATAAAAAGAAATAATGAGTAAAATTTACATAATATTGAATTGTAAACGTCTAAATACAAATAAATACATAAAACGCCAGGGCTGATAAGTGAGATAGAACTTTTTTTTTAATGAAGCTTTTAATGAACTAATAATAAAAAATACTAAGTAAAACATAAGCAAGTTTACAAATAACTACATTTTATTTTTAAACTTGAGGACTATAATTTAGACAGTGTAAGATGGACACGCCTCAAGCTTTTCATTATATCATTTATATTGTAGTAATTGTTGAATATAATTTTTTTCTTGCCAAGAAGTAAGTTGTTACCCGGTTAATGGGTAGTGGAGGTCTGGTAGGCAGCCAA
This sequence comes from Hecatera dysodea, assembly GCA_905332915.2. NCBI lineage: Eukaryota > Metazoa > Arthropoda > Insecta > Lepidoptera > Noctuidae > Hecatera > Hecatera dysodea. The sequence goes on from HG995292.1 coordinate 12,125,326, forward strand.
ACCACATAAAATACTGGCATTGAGCTGGATCCGGTTTGACTGGGAGCCGACCCCAATATGGTTAGGAAAAAGCTAGGCTTCCATTCTGCTTCCCATTTTCTGTTTTACGGAGGACCTAGATACAGTAACCTTAGTTACGATTTGCCTTTTACTATAACATTTTTAAGAATGTAAGTAATTAAGATGTCTTAAAATTCATTGTTTTATCTCATTTTTCACCAAATTATTTCACTTTATTTGATACTAGCAGCGCCCCGCGGTTTTACCCGCGTATATCCCGTTCCCGTAAGAATATGGGGATATAATATAGCCTATGTTACTCAGGGTGAATATAGCTTTCTAATGGTGAAAGAATTTTTGAAATCGGTCCATTAGTTTTTGAGTTTATTCGTTACATACAAAAAAATCTTTCCTCTTTATAATATTATTAGTATAGATATAGATAATACCTTTTACCCAGCTATTTGATACATGCTTCCACTATGAAATGTATAGTATATAAAAAAAATCCTTTCGAACGACATATCGCTTAATGTTATTGATCATTAGGCTGAGCTCCATACATTCTTGTCAGTTCTCTTTTGTAACCTTGAACTGTTTACCTCATTTTGTCGCCGTGATGTTTGTTGTTTTAAGGTGTTGACGAATTTTGGAGCTTTTAGTTGCTCATCGAATATTGTCGCTCATTGTACCTATTTTCACGCACTTCTTTTGTAAAGAGTTAGCAAAACGTGTGAAGAATTAAAGAGATAAATTATTTTTATACAAATAAAAACCAGTTTCATAATAAAAAAACGGTTGCTACAATATTTTAAATATAACTTTCTGTCGGTACAACTAACAATATGTTGCGTTGACATGAAACAATAGTACCTATAAACTCAAAAAAATAATTAGTGGGGAAAAATACACTCCAAAAAATGTGACCTGCCTATTTTGCCCCACTTGCTGGGCGGCCAGTGGGGGAAAGTAGACTAATCAGTAGGTAATCCTTATTTTCGTATGCTTTTCATGTTTCCACACATTGCATATAAGAAAATAACATTGAATTCCTTCATGCATAGACTGATCAAGAAGCAATTTTGATAGTGCTTGTTCCACTAACACACAGAAAATTAAAAAGTATTTGATTGGTACTGGTATTTTATTCTCTCAGTACCTTTTGATAATACATTCTGGTTCACTCACAAGATATCATACAAATTCTATTCCTCCTTTATATATTGTTACGCGCCATAATTAAACAAGGAAGATTAATAAAGCCAGGAACCTTCGAGATTTTTCTATGCTAGAACATTCTAGAATTCTCGGATCCTAGTCAGTCGCGACCGATATACGAACTTTCTGGAACTTTCTACAATAGAAGGTTCTGGAAATACTCGGCGCCCTACATGTACTGACCGAGTCAGTATTGGATTTGCGATACAAGTGATAACTTCGAGAGCGATCTTCGACTGCGAACTTAAGCGATTAGTAGTGCGACTGTGTTTTGTAATTAGTGAATTTAGTTTAATTAGTGTTGTGTAATTAAAGTGTCATTTTTGGTTATTCAGTCGTCTGTTTTTATTTTCACGAACCCGAAGCTCGTAACAATATATTTAACGTTATGTGTCTATACAGTGAAATAGACCCTAATTGGTTATTATAAATGCATGTCGCGTGGACACCTCAGTCATACGCATGCTGGGTAGTAGTAGGTACACTACGTTTCGTAGCTCTCTAATATTCAGTAACCCACTTATATTTCACTACTCCATTACGCGTGAAGGGAGCAAGATATCATCGATTTTTCGTTATATGTGTATTTATTAGGTGCGCGTAACGCGGCTAGCCTTCTACAGCATCAGGAATTCCGGAATTCCCGATGAAGTCCGGTTTTTGGAAGCACCAAATATATTTGATTTATAGCAGCGTACCGCGTCCGTGACGATTGTTTCTTTTTTTTCCAAGGCTTCGACCAGTTCCAACAGGCGATCGCCAGCTGAGTTTATTCACGTTAGGGAGAAAATACTATACGGTGCGGTACTACATTTTTAAGCATAAACACTGGGTAACAAAATAAAACAGCCGGATTGACCAGGCTCGCGGACGTGTGCGAACTGTTCAGGCGAAAACACAGCTCATAAATTACGGAACTTATATCGTATGCTGTTCAGGAGCCAAGTATAAGAAACATGAATAAAATCACTCCACGTACACTCTAACAGATTCTTTTAGTAATTTCTGTTATATTGTGAGGTTTTACGAAAATCCTGTATCATATAAATAATGACGTACTTAATTATATTGCGCGAAGACACGCCTAATCTTTCATTGTATCGGCTTCATAGGAAAAAATATTTTGTCGCACCCAATTTTAATTTTTAACAAACTTTATTTCCGCAAATGGGCCGAAAAATTAGGACAAATGCCGAACAAGTCGCAAATTACTATTGGATTGTTGTTTCACCTTTATAATGGAACTTTCAGAACCATTTAATGTTTGTTAAAACAAATTCCGCTACATTCAGATATTCGGTTTGACAATTTGAGGTCCTCAAAGAGCGTTATTTAATGAGTTAACCTTTAACGTTTCTAGAGGCTCTAGATAAATCATCTTGTTTACTGTAGAAATGTCTATGAAATTGATCATGTTACATTTCGATAAAACTTGTTAGACTTTATCATAGAAATTTTATCATCGATAGCTAAAATATCTATCGATGATAAAATTTCACTTGACACCAACTTTGTGGGCTTTTGTCTTGATGAAAAATTCTGTTCCTTTCATACCATAGTGTCGACTCTAAAATAGTTTAACGCAAAAGTTAAACCACAGCATAATTCCATCAATGGAACCTAACCTCGCGTCTTCCCTCGAACGACCTACTAAAACACATTCATTTCACTTGAAGCCGCGTCAAAAACCTTAATATATGGGATATAAACCCCGCTTAAGTTTAATACGGCTAAGTTTGTAACGAAGTCGGAGGCAACCTGTTCGACACGACACTGCAGCCTCCCCTGTTCTTGAACGATAATACTGTAACGGCTGAATTGGGGTGAACGGATATTATGCATGACATCTAAATATTTAGTGACAGGTTTATATTATAGGGGGATTGATTTTGGTTGAAACATAGTTCCAGGATCGTGAATTTAGTTCTAGGTTAGTAATATAGTGTATGCAGTTCAGGTCGTAGTTGCTGCCTCTAATATGGAATCCGAAACCGTTAAGGCGAAACCGAGCGCCCGAAAATGTTCACATAACAAATTATAAAAAAAAATAGATTCGGTTTTTTTATATACCTTTTGTCGTTTATAGTTGCCTCTTAAATAATACAGTTAACAATTCATGTGCCCCGCATAGATTGTACTTCAGCTTGATGGTCATTTTATGCTTAATCGCATTTTTTTTATTGTTAATAATATTGAATTGCTCCTTTCTAATCTAGGACTCTTGATCAACTGGATAAAGCAAAATGGATTAAATAACGACACCTCTATATCTTAAGCCGTACTTTGAGCGATGAATCGTCTGGAATTTATGAAGACTTCTCAACTGACACTTGACATGCTAGGATTACCTCACTTAGGCAGGGCTCAGGGATCAGGCACTATCCTTTGGCGCCGCATGTTTAAGTCAGCTTGAAATCCGACCCAGAATTAATCGTGAAAGGGCTTAGACGTAGAAATTCTTCTTTACGATCAAATTGATGACATGGCATTTACTAGGGTTTTCCTTATAACAACTTGTCTCGGCCTGTCTTCAATTTGTGCGTATTATTAACAATTACTTGTGGCCTTTAGGAGTTATTTAACAGATTATTTTAAATTTGTCTAACTGTAGGTGTTTATTTTTTAATCAAAATTAGATTTGTGTGACTTGTCCCCTCTGTGGTTGCCCGGTCTGTACCAACCTCCCTACAATGCCGTTGTTTGTGATATCTAATCACATAAGATAAAGATAATTTTTGGACAGCTTTCTGTCCATCAAAAAGTTTACTATTAAAACAGTAAATATGAATAAGGAATATAGTCTATTTTTAACCGATTTCTAAAAAAGAAGGAGGTTCTCAATTCGGATGTTTGTATTTTTTTTTAATGTTTGTTCGCGCATAACTCCGTCGCTTGCCAACCGATTTGAAAAAATCTTTTTTTGTAGGAAAGGGTATACTTTCCAAATGGTCCCATGAAAATTATTTATGTTTTATTTTTCTGGTCTTAGTCTGTAGGTATATAGTCATTTAGGTATCGTATATTGCTTGGCACCGACTCCAAAAAATTGTTAAATTTTATTGTAGGTTAATCGTAGGTTAGGTAAGAGAGAACAAAGATGAACTAAAAATCTATTCTGTTGGAACAGAACCTAATTAATAGTTCGGAGTGTTTTCAAAGTATATCGAACTCGTTTATTATGTTCAAGGCTCATTAAACAGCTTAAGTTTGTTTCAAGTAGGGACGGAGGTAAGTTGAATATTTAAAAAAAGTTAAGCTCCGGTAAGCCGTTGAGAAAGCTGAGTGAATACTTGTTTTTTAAGATTTTTGATAAAATAAGATAAGGTATCTATCTATTCCTTTTAAATGGATTTACAGAAGGGGTCCTTTCAACTTAACTACGTTCTTTAGATAACCAAATGTTACGATGAATAAAATAAAGTACGGTCACTCGCCACGGTATAAAGGACCTATTTACCAACAAACTGACTATGTATTAGGAGCCGCCAGAAAAATAAATTATGAACCGTTTTTCCTTTCTAAAAATGTAAAAGATCACGAAGAAAATTGATGAAACCAACATAATAAAAATGTAGACTACAGGAAAGCCTATAGGAAGGCTATGTTTTTACTGAAACGTGTTACATAAAAGAGATTCGTACGGAACCCGTTGCAGGCGAATCTGACTCGCACTAGACTGGTTTTTAAATTAAAAATGTCAATAAATGTAGGTAAGTCAATAACCGCTATTGTAAATATATTTGGCATCTACCATAGGACCTTTTTTTTTTTTTTTTTGATTGGGAAATCATCAAATGACCCCTCCCGCCCTGGGTGGAGCGGTAGGGAGTGTCAGACTTTTACTGACTAAAACCCACCCGTGATCCTTCTTGTGCCCTATGCGTTCCAGGGCCGCGGTAACTCTTTCGAACAAATTCCGCAACCCTAGCAGGCACCGACCCTATGGGGCCCCGTCCTCGGTGCTGACGGCTCCTTGTGACGCGCGTGGAACACAACGCGTCGTCGACTCAACCTGGTATCGGACGGCGAGCCACCCACGCTCACCGTCCCCAGGCATCAGCCACTGCGCGATAGCACAGCGGCCGACTTATCTCTGGAGGGGGCCGAAATGGGACCATTACTGGCACTCCATCTCAGCACCCTCCCGAGTGTTGGGAGTCGCAGCACCCGCAGCAGAAGCGGCAGTGGCGGCGACAGAAGCCGCGGCGGCGGCAGAGGCGGCGGTGGCGGCGGACCTCTTGCCCCTGGTCGGGGCGGATGGCGCGCAGGCCCTTCCCCCAGCCCAGTGTTCGGCCGGCTTGCCAACAGCCGCACATGCACTGCAGTGCGGCGTGGCCTCGCACGAACCGGCCTTATGACCGGGCTGACCACAGCGGAAACAGAGTCCGCTGCGGTCGACCTCCGAGGATCTACCATAGGACCTGAAACAGAAATAAATTTAGAAAACGTAGTACTCAAATAAGTAGCTACGATGAATAAAGTAACCACAAACCCGGTCTCTGTCGTTTCAGCGAATATTATTAACGAGACTGAAAATATGAAGATTACATCACATTTCATTTCGCTCCACATGTCCTGACGTATTGATAGGAAGGAGAAGAAGCCCTCCTCCCCCATTTTCAACCTTAAAAACACGAACACAGAACGTCAATAAGCCGCTCATCTTTGTTTCAAAGAACATTAAGGTACCGACTTTAAACACGACACATTTACGGCACATCTATATACCAGTATTTTAAATGCGAATGTTTGGAAGGATGTTTGTCAACCAATCACGTCAGAACGGCTGGTACATAGGATACTTTTTATCCCGGGAGTTTAGTCCCTTGGGATAATTTTCGACATACACGCGCGGAGCCGCGGGCGGCAGCAAGTATACAGTGTGAAATTTTAATGGTTGTTTTCCCGAAGCGAAATGAGTTTGTATCGGTAATACAATCGATTTATATATATAAAAAATATTAGACTCCATAAATGGCAGATTAACAATTGTGATAAACAAAACTCGAAAGCGACTTGAACCAACAGTACTGCATCGCGCGATATGTAGGTACGCGGGCGCGCGGTTGGCCCGTACGGCCTCGCGGTCGTTGCACTTAACGTATAAATCAGCTGATCACTAATTCTGACTTAATAAAACACAAAACCCAATAAGTAATTCCAATTTTCCCTTCATACTTTTACGGGCTTAGGACCGTCATAAATACTTTTTTGCCTAGAACTTACAGATCACTGAGAAACTAATAAAAATCAAGATCTTTAAAAAAAGTCTGATTTAGATAATTAAGTATTTAAGGCGTATTTAAAAAATGGAATCAACTTATTTACAACGATTTTGATTACCTAACCTACTTTTATAATGTTTATTTACATGGTGCGAGTAAGTACCTACTTACACTTCCCGGTAGCGGAGTAATTGCTCGAAGTGCAAACCACTACGTTGAATGCACAAACGAGCACGTTTTAATTGATTGTCTTTCAGTTTGATAAGAGTGTCTCTGTCACGTCTCACGATATTGAACGCGTCCACTATCGCACTTATTAACGCGTCGCGTGTTTGGTATTCCTCACGATACACCAGGCGCTTGAGCTCAGACCACAAATAAAAGTCCAACGGAGTCAAGTCCGGGCTTCTCGGTGGCCAAGGGCATGGCCCGCCACGTCCAATCCAGCGCTGAGGAAACACCGAGTCCAAGTGTTGTCGCACGGCCCGCTGATAATGAGCCGGGCACCCATCATGCTGGTAATACAAATTGTCTACCGGCACCGCTAGCGGAACGTCGTCTAATAAGTCCGGGATAACATTACGTAGCATTTCTAGGTAAGTTGCACCTGTCAAGTGTCCTGTTACGAAATGTGGTCCAATGAGATGGCCATTAATTATGCCGGCCCACACATTAACACTAAAGCGCACTTGATGCGCACACTCGCGAATCACATGTGGGTTATTAAAAGCCCAAAAATGTTCGTTACGTTGGTTGTAAATTCCAACTCGCGTAAATGTTGCTTCGTCCGTCCACAAAATGTTCAGATTGTGATTATCAATTAACCACTGGCAAAAAGCAATTCGGACCGGTGCGTCGTTTTCGTGGAGGTGGTGAACTGGACGAAAATGATACGTATGCAGTCCTTCTGAGTTGAGCACTTTCCAGGTGTAGTATTGGCTTACGCCAAATCTAGCCGCAGCCACATGCGTACTGCAACGTGGATCCCGTTCGAAGTACTCGATTATCTCTTCGTCGAGCTCTGGTGAATAAACGGCCGAACGACCTCTGCCCTGTGCATGCGCTGGTGTCCTGAACTGCCCATAATCAAGAAGCCGCTGTGTTGCCGCTACAAATGTCCGGGCCTGTGGGACTTGCGGATTCAAAACCCCGCGGCGACGGAGTGACTGCAAGTGTTGCGGCTCCGCGTAAAGTCGCCGGGCAGTATGGGAATCGTAATTAGCCCTGGCGTATAATTGCACCATAGCGACAAACTCTAAATTTGAAAATTTGTAATGACGATTCATTTTTGAAGGTATTACACTTATGACGTTCGCGGAAGGACTAAGCGTAGGTACGCGTAGAGCGCAATATTTGGCAGCATCCGCGGCATTTCTTTATGTTGTTACGTGCAGGCTAGTTAATGCCGTATCACCATGCACGAGAGCTTATTTTGCTCTGAACATTTATTATTCGCTTTCCCTTTGTAATTTTCCGACAAAGCGCGGCGGCGCCGGCGCGGCGGCGGCGGCGCGTGCGTTTCATGTAGGTACTTACCTACGTTATGTCTAGTGCACTACTATTGATCCTCGCTCTTTCGAGTTTATGACTACTTTTTTAATGATATGAAAAAAAAAAAAAAACATTCTATTTTTTTTACTTTTTGTTTCGATAGTACTACTGATGGGTAATCGTCCTGCCGCGGGAAAACAACCATTAAGATTTCACACTGTATAATATAATGCATGTAGGCCTGAAGGTTTCAGCAGAGATATACCGTGTAGTTGTAGTAGGTGCACCAATATTTCGGCAGTTCACAGTCCGGTTGTTATATCAATCTCGCACAGATCCTAGCTTAATGCTACTTTTCGAGATTTCAAAGAGAAAAACCTATTAGCACTATTAATACTATTCACAAAATCAAAATTCACTTATGCGATTTAGGCTAAAAAATGGCACTTTTTGAATGTCAAAATTTACATTCCGCCCCCACTTCCTAGTGCTATAGATGGAAAAAAGAAGTGGGGTGGCAGTATCTTGTGCTCTACAGAAAGTACTTACGCAATCACAGAGAAACATAATACTTAAAGCACGAAACTAAATTACCACGAGTAGTTAAGTAATTTGAAACATTCAATTTTGATAGGTAATTATACTACAATGTTTAGCTATTAAAAAATAATGTATTTTATTCATTTTCCGTAAAAAATATTTTAGTTCAGGAGTTATTTATTTTTCGAAAAATTATAACTATATATACATTTAAAATTAAAAAAAAAACACTAAACTAACTAAAACTAAAAATAGTTAAAAAATGGCGTCGAAAAATTCCTCCGCATCGCTGGCCACTGGTAATGTACCCAAAAGGCTGGCAGCATTACCACGTTGTATGGCAATGCTTATCCTTTGTCCAAGGTAAAAGCCAGCCCTTGGGTCACGCGAAGTGTCAACTAAACGTTTTGACAAATCTTTATATAAGTTGTGAGCACTAGGACCCCACGACCCGAGAGTTTCAACCCCAAACGGCTCGAAAATATAACTACCAATAAGGTTATTATATTTCCGCCGCTTGAGGTTCTCCGCAGCCGCAGCGGCAGCGCCAGCACAACACGATGAGCTAGGAAGATGGGATGGCGCAAGAGTATCGACGCAAGTAGCATCCCACACTAAAGGCCTACCCATCTTCCATGGAATTTAGCTATTAGGTTACTACTAGTTTACTAAGCAGGGGGCAAATGTAAGATTAGGGTGTGACGTCAGATCGAGAGTTGGAACAACAGTAAATAGATTTCCTGATCTGTGAGTATGTACCTACTGTGTTTCAGTTTAGGTAATATAGTGTGAACATTTTAAATAAAAACTTTTTACAAAAAAATACAACCGACTTTTACACAAAAAATCAAAAAGTGCAAAATAACTTTAATTTCGGAACTCGGTGTTTGTGGTTGCTTTTTCGTTTTTTGAACACCGACTTCCGAAATTAAAGTTATTTTGCACTTTTTTGATTTTTAACCGACTTCTAAAAAAGGAGGAGGTTCTCAATTCGGATGTTTGTATGTTTTTTTTTTTTTTTTTTTTTTTTTTTTATTGTTTGTTCGCGCATAACTCCGTCGCTTGTCAACCGATTTGAAAAATTCTTTTTTTGTTGGAAAGGGTATACTTCCCAAATGGTCCCATGAAAATTTTATCGAAATAGAACAAGCGGTTTTTGAAAAATCAACAAAAATCTAAAAAAATATCTACATTGTCTACATTGACGACCTTTTAGTTTACTCTGCGAAGGAGCAGTACGTTTTTTTTACACCAATGTGATTGGTTCGTTTAGGTGGGGGAGGGGAGGGGGTGTAGGTACCACTAAAAAGTGAAAAATAAAAAAAACTTTTTACAAAAAATAAAACCGACTTCTAAACAAAAAAAACCAAAAAGTATAAAATAACTTTAATTTCGGAAGTCGGTGTGTTCAACAACAAAAAAGCAACCAAAAACACCGAGTTCCGAAATTAAAGTTATTTTATACTTTTTGGTTTTTTTTGTTTAGAAGTCGGTTTTATTTTTTGTAAAAAGTTTTTTTTATTTGTGTAAAAGTCGGTTGTATTTTTTTGTAAAAAGTTTTTTATTTTTCACTTTTTAGTGGTACCTACATCCCCTCCCCTCCCCCACCTAAACGAAACAATCACATTGGTGTAAAAAAAAAACGCACTGCTCCTTTGCAGAGTAAACTAAGAGGTCATCAATGTAGACAATGTAGATATTTTTTTAGATTTTTCGAAAACCGCTTGGTCGATTTCAATAAAATTTTCATGGGACCATTTGGGAAGTATACCCTTTCCAACAAAAAAAGAATTTTTCAAATCGGTTGACAAGCGACGGAGTTATGCGCGAACAAACATAAAAAAAAAAAACACAAACATCCGAATTGAGAACCTCCTCCTTTTTTAGAAGTCGGTTAAAAATGGTACAATTCTCAGAATAATTATGAGATAAATACGTAATATTGATCTCATAATTATTCTGAGAATTGATTTTTTTCATGAGAATTATAAACTTACAAAAGAAAAAATGAAGGGGAAGGGAGTATCAGAGTCTTACTGACTAAAAACCACTCGTGTTCCTCCTAATGCCCTTTGCGTTTCAGGGCCGCGGTGACTCTTTCGAACTAATTCCGCAACCCTAGACCACACGGTACGGTACCTACCGTCTATTTTGTGCTGTCGCTAGATAATATTCAGACATTGATGTTCCCTTTTCCTCATCAGTCCGTTTAGCTCTCTGATCACATTTGGCTTTAGTACTGTTGCGCGCCACAATTAAGCAAGGAAGATAGCTGCATTTGGTACCACTAGCGCCATCTAGTACCGAGTAGCAGAACTAGTAAAGTCAAGAACCTTCGAGACTTTTCTATACTAGAACATTCTAGAATTCTCGAACCCTAGTCAGTCGCGACCGATATGTACGCGAACTTTCTAGATATTTCTACGATGGAAGGTTCTGACATTATCCGGTGCCCTATTTAAGGCACATATACCGCCGAGTCTTTTTGCTCGGTTAAATAGTAACCAGCCTTAGTGTGCTGAACTGCGAGTGGTCATATAAAAAAAACCGACCGAGTCAGTATTGGATTAGCGATAAGTACAAGTGATAACTCCGAGAGCGATCTTCGACTGCGAACTTAAGTGATTAGTAGTGCGATTGTGTTTTATAGTTAGTGAGTAGTAGTGATAAGTGTTGTGTTATTAAAATGCCATTTTTGGTTATATAATCAGCTGTACTTACTGTCACGAACCCGAAGCTCGTAACAGTACGAAGGTTGTTTTACATTCTAGTAAAATTGAATTACAATTATCACCTCTCAAGGATTTTTTTTATTGAATTGTATTATTCCCTGATATTCCTAATTTCCAAACAAGTCGACTTTGCTAACACATTTTCAAGCAATTGTTCAAACGGCATAAAAAACACAACTTTTGTAAAAAAAAAAAGCGTTTTGATAGATGGATTGGGTCACAGTTTCGCATGAGAGCTTGAGTAGAAATTTATATTCTGATATGATACTAAAAAATAAATATTCATGTTTCAAGTTTTGTAAATTGGTTGGTAACGGTTTTACATTTTGGGTTTTTGAAGAGTATATAGGCAACACCATGTGGATTGCCCAGAGGACATGGTGGAGTATACGGTGGAGGTCTGCCCTGCTTGGGCGAAGAAACGCCGTGTCCTTGTCGAGATCTGCGGCGGCGACCTCTCGCATCCGGTCCTGGTTCAATCCATGGTCCGGAGCGAGACGGCATGGGAAGCGGTCACCTCATTCTGTCTGCGAAGCAGTAATACTAGCGAAGGAGGCAGAACTCGTACGAGAGAGGGAAACCTCGCGCCCCAGGCGCCGCAACAGAAAAGACGCCCCGGGCGTCTGGAAACGCAGGGTGGTTCACGACCACCGTAGGCGTGGTCCTGCGATGGCGAGCTATGGGTGCCGTCAAATAGCAATTACACCTCGGCCACATCAACACCTTTGCCTTACAATTCGTGGAAAACAAGTATGAGCTGTCTCGTGTTTTATCCATATCATTTTACTTGTATCCTTCTCGCCGTTTTGTATATATTTTATATGTAAAACGGCAAAAAGGTTTTCATAAGACAGTTTCAAGAATCTGTTTGCTGTATAATTATGTTCACCAAGACCAAGTAATAAATTGGGGAAGTTTTCATAATGCCCGGGCATTATGCAAGCTAATTAACGCGAATTAAATCATTATAATTTATTTATCACATTGTCCCTAGATATGAATATTGCCATGTTTAATTTTTGGGTGGGCGCGGGGAGAACGGCTCCGTTTAATCAGCGGTCTAAGTGACAGCGGCTCCGTCGTCGTCGGCGTTAGAATGTCTAAATTGATTGTTGTTTGCATTTAGAATTCCCAAAATTAAATATTTCATATATTTTCATCACACGATAACCCAATTCCATAAACGGCCTAATAATTTGCCACATATAAATTATGAGTTTTAGTCAGTCTTTTAATTTTAGTCCGATATTGCTGGAGTTCATAATACCAAAACTTCCTAAGGTGGATCCACGCATATCACTACGACCTGACCGAGGTCTGTCACGCTTACTAATTCAAAAACTAAATAAAACATTCCAAAAATGATTTCCCAGTACAGAAGTCGAAGCAGTAATTAATAAAGCTCATAAATGTAACTAATCAAAAATAAACAAGAAGTTATTCCCAAATAAAATGACAAATTAAACATAATATTATGAGAAGACACTTCCTTATGGGTTATAACTCCTTTTCACGTGCATTCCACGAAAATCAAGACATTTTTTTTTGACATGATTAAAAAAAGGTAAGATTAGTTCCGTTTTCAGTACAGAAAAAGGGTTATGAGTAGATCAGATCATGAGCTTTAAAGAATCATATATTTTCTTATACCTAGCCTATAAACGGCTAATATAAGCATAACCTCGAGATTCCGGCACCATTAGTTAACTTGCTCCATAGACTTGTTTCTATTACAAGAATTACCCCAGCACTTTAAAATCGTCCCCTAATAGTAGGTGTGATTTCCATCGTAAAGCCATTGTGAAAAAGGGATAGTGCTAATCATATTTTATAGCTCCATCTCTCACAATGGCGTCATAATGGACAATGCCATACATGCCATCACACTACCACATCAAACGTAGAATAATCTCCTTCTAATACCTATTTACAACAATCGTCGGCGTTTATCTAATTGCAAAACATATTTCCATGTGGCTCAACAAGTTGTAATACAATAATTACCTCTTAAGAGACAAATGGAGTAGGTACGATATGCCATGTATTTTTAACACAAAGTAATGTCTAATACTTATAGGTTTAACCTAGTCTTGAAGTACCCACTAGAAAATTTCATCTCTAGTTTCTATTTCAGGCACGACAAAAAAAGATTTTAACTTAGGAAGTATAGCGGATTCAACTATATATAAAATGAAATGAAAAAAGTTAGCGGGAACTGCAGCAGTGCGCGCGAGTGTTTGCATATAACCGCTCTGGGCCGAGTCCGGAGTGTGTGCACTTTGACTTCACCGAGTGACTTAGGCCTCTTAGACTGCAGTCTCACTCAATATCATGTTCTATTATACCAGCAACGAACAAATAAGTCCGATCTGCTCTTTTATGTCAGTGATGCTTATATTTTGAATGGCTCTTCGGAGGGATGCTTTGAATTTAAATGCTAATCAACACTTTTATTTTCCAGGTTACGTTTACACTTTAATTTAAATTACCTAAGCATAGGACAATAGCAACACAGAGCAGGAAATTCGGATGCCGCGCCCCAATACTATATTTGAAACTGTTTCAGATGTGCAGAAGGCTTCATTTCAGTATCAAGCGTTTTCCACTTAGGCTGGCCTAGCGTAGTACGGAGATCAACAGACTATGAGGCCAAATTAAACCTATTGGTTTTGTTGCCGCCTATTACTGTTCAAACATAATAAGAGACTGAGAAAACACATAATATATGTTCACAAAATAACGGTATTATAACTCCTGAAAAGATTTCACATAATTTTATTTTTCCGTGTCCCTATTTTTTCTCCAAAGAACACGTTTTCATTTCAAGATCAAGTCTCTGGTGTTCTGTGCAAAATAATAATTTGGAAATGAAGTAGTAACCATAAATTCGTACAACCTACATCCTTTTAATTTTAAGCATTTATAAAATTCATTTTTTCAGGTTTATTACGAGCACTTAGGTCAACTTAATGTGATTCGACGGCGTAAGTATATGTAAAAACCGGGAACGCTAAGTGAGCAAAAGCTCAGAACCCGTCATGGTTCTCTTTTATTGTCACAACGCGTTGTGAGCTGTATTTTCGCTCCATTACTCTTTTCGGTTAAGCGTAACACGTGTAAAAGTCCGTGATATCACCTTAAATTTAAATAAAAAATACTAAGTTTTATGATTTACTTGATAATCTGTTTTGTGGTATTTTCTGAACCTGACATAAAAAATTAAAGATTTCTCTAAATGTTGTGCGTTATTAATACACAATACCCCCACATGATTGGATAAAGACTCGTGCCTCTTCTCAGTTAAACGATCTCTGGAAATTAGGTGGAAAGAGCTTTATCTATATTCTATACTTAATATTATAAAGAGGAAAGATTTGTTTTTCTGTGTAACGAATAAACTCAAAAACAACTGGACCGATTTCAAAAATTCTTTCAACATTACAAAGCTACATTCACCCTGAGTAACATAGGATATAATTATTTTATCCCCATATTCCCACGGGCACGGGAACTAGGCGGGTAAAACCGCGAGGCGCTGCTTGTTTTCTATAAAAATAACATAGTTCGCTTAAAATGATATTTATACATTTACTTAAATACACTTATTTATTGCTCTAGTTTAGAATAATATTTATTAACTGTCATAGGTAGAGTAGGTATTTACAATATGTGATTTTAATTTATTTTTATAAATGCTTAATTTATTACATTCTCTAATGTCGTTTGGCAGGTTTTTGAACAGTTGTGCTCCCTCATATATAATGTTTTTTGCCATATCTGATTGAGTGTGCGTGGCTGAGGTAGTTGCAAGGTTGTTTATTTCTTAGGTGATATTTGTGTGTCCTTTCAGTGAATGTTATGTTTGAGTAGATATTGCCTGTAATTATTTTTTTAATTAAGGTACAATTACTAAAAACACAACTGTGTAAGGTTAAATTGTTTAGCCTTTGAGTATACTTCCTTTATAGGTGTTAAGTGAAATAGTGTTTTAATCATTTTATTTTGTGTAGTTTGTAGTTGTCTTAAGCTGGTTTTGGAAGCTGAGCCCCATATTTCTATCAAGTATTCTAGGTGTGTTTTTATGAGTGAGTTGTATACCATTATACGTACTTTATGTGGTATGCAGTTAACGATCCTTCGAATTGCTCCTAAGACTGAGTTCAGCTTAGATCTGGCATACTCAATGTATGCCTTCCATGTTAGTCTATCATCTAAATAAATGCCAGGATATTTTTCTTTACGTGATCTTTGTATTACGTTGCTGTTTATTGTTAGTGGTGTAAAGTTCTGTATTTTTTAACCGAATTCCAAAAAAGGAGGGGGATCCTCAATACGACTGTATTTTTTTTTGTGAGTTTTACCTCGTAACTTTGTACTGGATGTTCCGATTTTGATGATTGTTTTTGTTGTTTGGTTGTTTTCTTTTTTTGTAAAAACTTGTATTTTTTTTTTGCAGTGAGAATGATGAGAGAGAAATGTATTAGAGAAATTCATTCATTTCTATATACCTTTGACATCACGGCCGAATGTATACCGATTTAATATATGTATACCCATAAGCTCTCTTACCTATTCATAATTTCTTTGTTATATTTATTTACACCGTAAACAATGTTTATTATAAGTTATGTCTTATCTTATTCCGGTATTTTATTTAAAACGATGACGTTGCGTCTGCATTCACATTCTGCTGGTAGCAAAAAAAAATGGATTGACTAGCGATTTTGTATGAGGAGCTAACGCTCAAATCATTCAATTTTAAATATTTATTCTAAAAAGAGACCCAAATTTGCATTTTCATTTATTTTTCCAAACACGCTGTTTTATTTCAGTTTCGAACTTGTTGCTATATAATATTATATAGGTACGTTTTGAGAGATCCCAAGTTCTCTGTTCGCAGCCGAATATTATTATTTAATTAAGATAAATGTCGCTTGGCAACATCGGCCCGAGAACTGACAGCTGCCTTTCAACAATCAGGAAAAAAGTAACAAAGCATGCCAATAATTTCCTATCGAATAAGTTAAGTGTTACGAGTATGTATTCACTCCGTTATTTTCTGGAGGAGCCATTTATCTCCGTCTTTTCTTTGGCTTTTGACCAAGCGTCTGTATGAGATCGAATTTCCTTTTACGTTGGAAAGAAAAAATGATAATGCAGTTTTTTTCCAAAAACATAGAGCAGCGACACCAGTCAATTAAACTGTCTCAAAAGGCTATAAAAAGCACATCGGTCTGTCTCTACAGAATCACACGATACCACAGAATACCTTAACTACTCGTAGATCTGATGTAGGGCTTCGTCCACGAACCCCACGACACTGCAAAAATGTAACAACATAATTATGAACACGGAGATGATCCAAACAGAGACGCTTACGCGAGTTCAGTTCTATGTCTAAGAAAAGACAAGGTATTTCACTACAAACGATTTTCGAAACTCGTTCTGACAACAACATTGTTAACTTAATGGGAAACGGGTCTGGTTTGTCCCTGAAAGGGTCAACCGACCGGCCCAAATAGTATTCCAATTTACAATTAATTAACGTCTGTATTCTCTTGTGATCAGAGATTTTCATCGTTGTGACAAAGATACAAAGTCAGCTGGCGTGTTGGCTGCCCGTTGCTAACAGCCCAAAAAGTCCAGCAAAATATTTAATACTTTTACTATTCAGTTTTACACATCAAATTTCCGCATGAAAGCCTTCCACATTGCTCAGCTCTGCGGAAAAATAGTTTGAAAGTAATCGATTTAAGCATGAACGTACTTCGAATCGAAAAGTATTATAAAAGCAACGTTAACAATGTCCTAATGTAGTGAACGCAAAGGGCACTAGAAGGATCACGGGTGGTTTTTAGTCAGTAAGAGTCTGACACTCTCTTCCGCTCCACCGAGAATGGGAGATGTTGACATTTGATGATTTTCCATCCAGAAAAAAAATTAAATTAAATTAAATATTAAATATCTTGGGACAACCCACACACGGCTATCTGATCCCAAGCTAAGCAGAGCTTGTGTTATGGTAACCAGACAACTGATATACATACTTATATAATTTATAAATACATACATATTATAGATAAAACACACCCAGACACAGAACAAACAATCATGCTCATCACTCAAAGTCCTGGGTGGGAATCGAACCCACGACCTTCGGCTTAGCAGTCAGGGCCGCTAACCACTAGACCAACAGTCCCGTCATAAAAAAGGTACAAAGATGATATCATATTTATAGGGGAGGCAGATTTCAACAAACCAAACGACTATTTCCAGCTAGCACTATCTTTATGGACGACCTTACAAAACTTAAAACTACCAAAGTTGTCACCTGTGATCCGACGTATAAATACAATGAGTACAAAAACATTTATACCTGGAGGGTATAAATCGTTCAAAACCTGATTTATCTCGACACCGCGACCCATGAGCATAAATACTTTCTGGGCACAAATAGAGGATCACTTAATAACTCTGCATACTATTTTCAAATTTATTGTGTCGTATCGATTTTGATAATTATTTTTGTAGTCGAAAGCTGGTGCTTGTCATGTGGTTATTTAAATTTGAGTGAGATCTGACGACGAGTATTTGAGTTATCCCTAATAATGCTTGGCTTCGTCTACATTGATGATGTTCAGGTTCACATTCTCACTATGGATTTAAAATGAGAAAAAAACTGTGTGATGGGTTGGAAGAGCATTTTAGTACTTCAATGTGGTCCCTTTCTAGTTCGGTGAAGATCTGATGAAAAACAAAGATAGGAAACGGAACTATTCAATAAATGATAATAAATCTTCCGGGATTGCTGAAATCGCATGTTCGTTGGTGACACTCATTTATAACACGTACGCTGTTATGGGTACGTTTAGCTATGGGGTGTCAACACCAAAATGTGAAAAATAAAAAAGGTTTTTAACCGACTTCTAAAAAAGGAGGAGGTTCTCAATTCGGATGTTTGTAGGTTTTTTTTTTTATTGTTTGTTCGCGCATAACTCCGTCGCTTGTCAACCGATTTGAAAAATTCTTTTTTTGTTGGAAAGGGTATACTTCCCAAATGGTCCCATGATTTTTTCGAAATCAACCAAGCGGTTTTCGAAAAATCAACAAAAATCTAAAAAAAAATATCTACATTGTCTACATTGACGACCTCTTAGTTTACTCTGCAATGGAGCAGTACGTTTTTTTTTACACCAATGTGATTGGTTCGTTTAGGTGGGGGAGGGGGTAAAGTTATTTTATACTTTTTGGTTTTTTTGTTTAGAAGTCGGTTTTATTTTTTGTAAAAAGTTTTTTTTTTTTTAAGTACAACCGACTTCTAAACAAAAAGAACACAAATAGTATAAAATCACTTTAATTTCAGAAGCCCGCGTTCAAAAACCGAAGAATCAACCAAAAACACCACACATACCAGAAACAATTAAAATTTGAAACATTAATCTTTGTGAAAGACATTTATCAAAGAATTTTCTTGTAAGTAAGGCCAGAAATATATATACTATTTCTGACGTTTCTGGAAGAAAAAGTATTTGGTACCTACGCTAACTTACCTAATTTGTTAATGTCAAATAACTCATTTTTCCACACTGGAATTTCCCGCACTATGTCATTTACTATGTTGTTCGGAGACTAGACACAATATTTACCGTCTAGGGTCCGCCAACTGTTGTTGGATTATGCTATCTAAATACGATATAATAAAGATTTCTTGAGCGTGCCCTAGCGACTGCTGGCGGTAACAAAATGAAGATTTGTTTTGTGAAAAGTAATATAGCTAGATGGAACAGTATAATTTGGCCTTTTGTTATAATAGGCAGAAAGCCCATTACAACTAATAGATACTCAAAGGTTTTATTTAAAAGCCAACTAGTTTCAGGATAAACAGTATTCCTATGCGCTATTCTAGACTATAATCTATCTCTCTGCCAAATTTCATCAAAATCCGTTCAGTTGTTCTGGAGAAACTGAGTAGCAAACATCTATCCATCTAACAGAACTTTCGCATTTATAATAATATTAGGTCCTTACATTTGAAATTGGCGTTTTGTCGCACTGGCCACTTTGATCTCACATAACTCATTTTTGGTTAGCAATTCCAAATTCAAGTTTATACAGCTATTTACTTATGCATTTTTGTTTTATCATTCTTTTTTCCTCTTTTGTATGTTTTCTTTGCGTCACTCAGTTTACAAAATGGAAAACTTGAAATATCGCGTTATTTACGAAAACGAGTTCCACCGTGACACCTGTGCTGCAGAAACGGCTCGAAGAATTAATTGTGTGTATGGCGGCGAAGTTGCAAAAGAAAACAGAGCGTTTTTGGTTTCAGCGTTTTCGTTCTGGAAATTTCGACCTGCAGCACAAGCTTCGTGGACGGCCGGAGACAAAAGTTGATAATGAACAATTGAAGGCTGTTGTAGAAGCAGATCCATCGCAAACCACGTCCGAGTTAGCAGGGTGCGGTGTTAGTGATAAAACTGCTTTAATCCACTTGAAGCAAATTGGGAAGATGAAAAAGCTTGAAAGGTGGGTACCTCACGAATTGACTAGGCAAATCGACAAACGCGCGACGACTGACTAACCGGCACAATAATTAAGGGATTTTAAATCGAATCATTACCTGTGATGAAAAGTGGATCCTGTACATGTACAATAATAGGAAGCGCTCATCGCAATGGCTGAACCCTGGCGAACCACCCAAATCATGCGCGAAGCGAAAATTGACTCAAAAAAGTTACTTGAGAGCGTTTGGTGGGCCAGTGCCAGTGTCGTTCACTACAGCTTTCTTAAATGTGACCTGACGATTACGGCAGATGTCTATTGTAAGCAACTGCAAAACATGATGGAAAAGCTAGCTGCTAAACAACCGAGGCTGGTCAATCGCTCTAGTCCACTGCTGCTTCAGGACAACGCTACACCACACACTATACAACAAACGGCTACCAAATTAGAGGAGCTTCAATTGGAATGGCTTAGACATCCACCGTAGTCTCCGGACGTTGCTCCAACAAATTACCATACTTTTCGAAATTTAGACAAGTATTTTGTTCAACTCCAATGGAGCAGTCCAAACCGCCTTCAAAGATTTTATTGATTCCCGTCCGAATGTTTTTTTTTTGTAAAGGGATCAATGAACTACATATGAGATGGCAAAAGTGCATAGATATCGATGATATATACTTTGAATAATTAAATTTATATACAATTATTATATTTAAAAAAAATGACATTATGTTTCTCTCATACAGAACGCCAATTTCATATGTAAGGACTTAATAAGCTAAATAGTTCACAGAAAAATCTTCTACTACTAGAATCGATAAGTTTTGATGCGAATTAATTACATACATTGCTAAGCGACGCGACGTTTCTAAACATATCATAACTGGAGAGACTTACGACCTTTGTTAAAATCACAAATCTGTAATAGCATAGATACCTAATAATGAGTACTCTAATGATGAGTTGCTATGTTATGTCGTACTCAATTTCTTATATTATACGCAATGACGGAAGTGTACGAAAATGAAACAGAAGTACAAGTAGAACACACAAATAAAATATGAAATCGAAAATGTAGTGTGGCGCGACGTGGTCGAGTACTGGCAACTGGCATACACCAATCGGATTTAAAAAAATGACCGAACGCGAGGGAGAACGTGACCAATCAAGCAAGCTGCACGTACTAATCGATTTTTCACGACAAAAGATCGATGTTCGATTTTTGAACTTTATTTTTCAAACTTGTGTTGAAACTATCACGGACTTTTTTTTCAAATTCGTGTCAATGGCTCGTACCCTGCTCGTACCTATTGAGCAAATATGTCTGATTCCACAATGGTACATGTTACACCAATATAATGACTAAAATGAGTAGCATTTATATGTGGATGATATACGGATTATTATGATTATTCTGAGCCCGACTAATGACGATGCTCATAAACGAAACCCATAAATTATGATGTAGAACGGAAAATATGCAACCCATCAAACACATTCGACTCACACCCCAACGCATTATTAACCACGACAGTAGGTAGGTAAATAAATGTTTTAAATGCTTTTCCAATCAAATTAATTTGATTCCCCCATTGAGACTGCCGATGATTAAAAAATTGGAGAGCATGCCTCCGCTCTTTGTGGGGTTAACAGTTTAGTGAAGCGCGCGAGAGCGGTGGCACAACACATATAAATTTAATCATTCCGGGTCGAAAAAGGTATTATTTTGCCCAGAAATATAGAATTCAGAGTTATTACACGAACGATAATTGGTAAAACGAGATCTGTGTTGCGACCGGCAGATTAATCAGAGAAATTATTAAAATGTAAATATATATGTACGCTCAGGAGCATTGTGTTTTTATTGTTCATTAAATTTGTGAGTGGGTGGATATACGCTTTGCAAGTAGACCTGCATATAGCCTGCCTCTGACCACGCCAAGCCACGCGATAATAGCGTTAGTCAATGGGGTTGGCTGGTGTAGTGAGCACATCGTATACACAAACAAATGAAGGCGTTGGTTAGACCCGCAGCAGTATCATCAAACAGACGCTGGTAACCGGTACGTTGTCGAACCAAACTAATCTCTCCTTCAGAAATTGAAAAACTTGCAAAGCTGAAACTGAGCTTGGTAACTTTTGTACTGTAAGTGGTAACACGTGGTCTATGCAAATTAATGTTGAATTAACTATTTCGTCAATTTATGCCCAGACTTATTAAATTGTTGTTGTAGGATTCGACCCCAAAATAATTGCCGGGCTGAATTACCTATTCCATTAATTTATCCTGAATATTTATTCCGTGTATTTGTAAGTTTGGCAAATAAACGTATTTTCTTTTCATAATGGCTGGCTTTTATTTGATGACAAAAGAAATTCTACGTTGAAAAATCAAAAGCATGACTGATACCCATCCACCAACCTGAGCCTCAACTCTGCTATTACAATAGTGTCAGAATGGTCTATCATTGATTTCATAATGGTTGATTATTACAAGTTTGCTAATCTACTAATATATAAGCGTCACTATGACTTTCCAATGGTCAACCACTGACACTCCATTGAAAGAAATGGCATAGAAAAGTAATCTCATACATAATGACATATGAAAGGCAGACGTATGCGGTAATCTGCTAAAATTTTGAGAATTCCTTTGATCAGTAACCTACTACTAGAATGTCTCTGTGCAGTCATTGCTTTTAATAGCTCGGTTATCAAAAAGTATAACGAGACCATTGATCGACCATTATGAATTTAGCAGATTACAAACTTTTAGCAAAATGACAATGGGATCGTGTTGGAATGACAATTTATAAGATGTCTCCGATCATTTTTAAAACTTAAATCGACTGACAGTTGTGTAAAATCTTGACACTTCCCAGTATCTATATTTTCGAAGTAGCTATGTTTGTCGTTTTGAGCGCATGGCTGAAGTATTCCCAAAGAATAGGCGTGACAACAGCAAATTATGTCAGGTATCATGTCGAACTACTTTGATGCGTAAGAGCGTTTCTTGCATGGCCCCCATTATTTACAATAAATTACCGAGTAGTTGGAAAGCTTTAAATATAGCACAATTTAAGAGTAGATAGCGGAAATTTTTAGTAGAGTGTAACTGAGTTCCTATCGGAGAAAAATATTTGTTAATTAGTGACATCTTGATTTTTTTAATTTTAAATTATTGCATATTTTTGACATTTTGATCTTTGACATTTAAATTACTGACATTTTGATTTTGGAATTGTAATAATAATGATATTTGTAATGGTAATGACATGCTAATTGATGTAATGATAATGGAATGACATTTTTGTAATAATAGTAATGATATGATCAAAGGACATGATATATAATCTTATAATACTGATCTATATTTTACTTTTAATACAAAAATATATTTTTAATAGCTGACGATTTAAGATTTTTGACAGTTATTTATAAATTGATCTAAATAAGTGTAATAATAGTAATATAAATAGTTTTAAATGTTTGCATGCCGATTGGTAAAATGTGGCTGGGCTAAATGTAATCTTAAGAACTATTATGTATTACCCATATTTGCAAAATGAAAGTCTATTCTATTCTATAAAAACAGCAGACTTGGGGCCCCGCTCTAGAGTCGAGTGGTAGATCACAGCCCATTCGTTCATTGGAAACATATTCGAATTAAAACTCAATTAAAATGTTATAGTGCCTCTATTCCTTAGGTGATTAGGTAAACTGTTTACTTTCCTAACAAACTTTTACAGACATGACACCAACACCAAGAGGAAAGGTCGAGGCTATCTTAGTCAGAGCCTAGACTAATATTGGATTCCCAATTTATATAAGAAAACTAGCAAGCTGAGAGACGTGGGAGTGCGTAAATTAAATGGTTCCAATTAACAACACTTTGACCAGACTTCTAACGGTTTCCTTCGAGTAACGCAGACGTCTCAGTGGACTTGGAATATTTAATTACTTAGTCAGCCTTAACACGACATTAGATAATAGGATGTCACCAAACTTTGGTTATGGAAGCTAGCGTTTGAAGAGACACATAAAGCGCCGTGTTACTCATTTTTCTTACCTACTGACGATTACTCGTGTTTTTCCGACTTTCGCCTGTTGGTATGGAGAAAGCCTTATTTGAATGAGTTCAATGCGTGAATACTGAACTTCGACGCTGCTTGGACTCTCGTTTGTATCAGTTTTATCAACAACGCCAACGGGAAAAGTCTAGTTTAGGAAAGTATTTTGACCAGTCTGTAGTTAACATTTAATTCTGTGCTATGAAAATAGTCTCGCAAATTCTTTTGAGATGAAGTCTTGATCACCGGATAAATTTGTTACGAGTTAAGATGTTTACGCGATTTGATTTTCAAATTATGAGAACGGAATAGACACGAACCGCGTGGGAAAAATACGAGAAAGAAGCGGTTTGTACGATAGGAGAATTGCACAATACCTTATTTGGAAGCCGGTGATCCCTGGAGCGACGGCAGGTAGGTTTGAAGAGGTTCCTCAGGGTTTTTCTGATTTTAAAACACACTGAGAGGCACGCGCGACACGACACGAATTTGCCCGGGACGCCAACCTGCGCGATTACGTAACTACTTACGAACGAATTCACGAACAATTAACGAGATACATAATAACACTATTGCACTGATTCGACTAATATCACAGTATTATGTATTATCTCGGCCGAAGGACACACTTTTTTACGAATTCGGAAGCACATATCTCTAAAACTATTGCCTTAAATAAAAAGCTTTTGCCACGCCTAAAATGATTTTTTTCTATAATACCTACAGCATTATTGAATAGCAGTTAACAGTTTGCACCTACCTACCAATTTTCATTTATGTAGCTTTAATAATCTCCGAGTAAAACGGCTGTGACATACGGACGGACAGACATGACGAATCCATGAGGGTTCCGCTTTTTGTCATTTGGTTATGAAACCCTAACAACGACCATCCGGAGATTAACTTTTTGTGGGGTACGTTTTAATATACTTGTCTGACTACCTATATCTGTTTTACAAGTTACCGGCAATCGTTAACCTAATTTTCGCCGTAATTTGACTGGAATATAAATAGCTACATATAATATATAGGTACCTATTAAAATTAAGAACGAACAAAAATGTTCCTGTTGATTAGAAATATTTACTGATAATGTAATGAACACCGATGTAATGATATCGATGGTTATTGAAGTGACATTATGTCAGCAAAGTAGCTATCCGGAAAAATATATCATAGGAAAACCCGTTAAGTATCAAGATGTAATGAACCGTGCGCACTTCCCAATATAGGCCACGAAGATTATTTTTCATACCGTTAGGAAATATGTACGCGTAATGGAAGGGGGAAACTTACCCAAATATATGACTACCTAAGATCTGGTTCGATAACTTAGGAGTCATATTTTCTCAAAATCCACTTCCCGTGAACTGAAAGCCTTTCGGGGCGCTATTATTATTTCGATTTCAAAACTAACTGGGGTTTTCATTAATTACACCTTTGTCCACTAATCTTTACCTATATCTCATATCAATTTATTCCTTCTTGATGTGACATTAAGATCTTGAGATCTTCCTATACTTTTCTAAATAGGTAAGTCAAAGGAGGAAATATGAAATGCAATGGAAATATTTTCTTAGAAAACTTCAATCCGTTATCTGCGGGAAATAGTATCCCATTGTATTCGATACAAGATGGCTTCTTCTGAGGAACGCTTCAATGGCGTCTCCTGAGAGTCTGTCAATATCGTCTATCAACATCTTTGGAATTAAAACTACCTCTGTGTGTAGGTATAATTCTAAACAATTAATTTAATTCCTAGGTACTCAGTATTTGGCTTAAGATTCAATACCATTGTACGTAAAATCTGGATCAGCTCCTCTACTATGACGTGTAAATGCCATCATGATTTAACTGTCAAAAAGAGATGAAGCTTTACAGGATAAATAGCACTATACATTTTTGACAACGAAATCGTAACGGAATTGACACGTCATAGTAGGTAGAGGAGTTGACTATATAAGACGAAATATTTATTGATTTATTAAGTTTGCGAACTCGTAATAACTTTAACGCTATGAAGAAGGCTGTTGCAGTCAGCATGTTCAGAGCGGTTCACATTGCAGAAGACCGCATTGCTTGGAGTCGAGTCGTATGTCGTCTTCGCGTTCCTCTGCATCGTGAGTACGGTTGCCGACCATACTTTATAAAAACGTAGCCTACTTTATTTTGGATAAATATACTTTAAGTATACTTTTCGGACGAGTTTTTTGATGCCACTTTGTAGTTAGGAGGATTTGAATTTATTTTTATGTTAAGTGTTTATATAGTTAGATTTAATGTTTATTTATTAGCGATAATTTAAATTAGTTTTTAATAAATAAAGATTTTCCATACCTTTATACTTTTACATAATAATAAAGTATGCGAAAATACTTTATTTCTAATCTGTACTGTAATGCGTAAAACGAAATAGGCATATGGATAATGATGAACTATTTATCAAAACCTACAAGGTAACAGAACGTAAATACGAGAAAATGATTTTTGATTTATCAATTAATAATGTACTTACTGAACGAAATTAACTTCCTATATGTCTTTGAAAAATTAAGATGAATTTACACATTTTGAAATTGTACTTACAAAGGCCAGTCTTGTACAGTTAATATGGCTTATAATATGTTTAATATATTAAGATGGGGTATATTCCGCATTAGTAAAAGTAATAGAGATCCAAAGAAAATCTAAACCAATATCATAAAGAGGAAATTCTTAAGTACCTAAGCACTTATTTATTTGTTTGTAGGCGGTAATCCCTGGAAAAACTAATCCGATTTATCGGATCATCTACCAACAAAAAACAATATACAAATAGGCTCGCTTTGCGATCAAAGCTTTTTTCCAAGAAAAGGTATTAAAAAACGTGCTGTGCTAAAAATATGCTAAAAAATACTATTTTTTCTTCCTAATATTTTTTTTCCTGTCCAAATAATGAATACGTTATTTCTTCCAAAAAAGTTGGCAAACTTAGCAGTGAGGGAACGACGATGACGAAGAAGTTGCTGCATCAAAATCAGAAAATTAATGTGACACATTGTTTAACGCGCATTAGCGCAGCTGATTAATTAAATGAATATTCAACAACCAATCGCATCACTAGGGTTGCGCTTAGTTTGTGACGACCCTTCGAAAATACATTCATTCCAAAAAGTGCGAATATGTCGTTTTGTGGTGCCAAAGCAAGGAGGAGCTGGAACTTGTAAAAAATATTATAAAAATACATAAGTGATCATAAAACTCAGTGGTTGCGTTCTTTATAACGTTGAGTAACAGCACCGAACAGACAAATAACATTTTGCTCAGATGTTTCGAACAGGCTCCCACAAATTATTTATATCTGCTGTTACTAATGAATTGTTTTCAATAATATTATTTAACAGGGCAATAGCCATAAATCATTTTGGTTGGGTTGATTGATAATATAGGTACATGTGGTAGATAAATTATCTACCACATGTAGCCCCAACACATGTGCCCACAGTGCCCACAACGGTGGATCCGCGCCTTTAGTCATACCTACCCATACATATGAATAAACACAGAATAAAGTTATTACAAGTACGTAAAGTAATATCAACTCTACATGTGATTGATTCAGAGATATATTATTTATTATTTATAATAAAGGAGATAAAAAAGTAAATACCCTAAGGCTTTATAATAATAAGTGTATGAATCGAATCAAATCTGAAAAACGTGCC
Source organism: Hecatera dysodea (assembly GCA_905332915.2). Lineage (NCBI taxonomy): Eukaryota > Metazoa > Arthropoda > Insecta > Lepidoptera > Noctuidae > Hecatera > Hecatera dysodea. The sequence goes on from HG995292.1 coordinate 12,152,808, forward strand.
TTAAAAAACAATCTACTGATTTTCCAAGAATCTTTCAAAAGCCCAGATCAGATAACAATATGTTGGAGGTAATTTAGATTAATATGAATTACCACAATCCATCTATCTTCGATCACGGCTGGTTAGACCTATATTTTCTTGAGCCAATCCTTACGCTCCTGTACCAACCTCGTCCAGGTTCTATCACATTAGTGCCTTCGTGGGATGGCAACAATGTGATAAGAAAAATGTTGATTTGTTAATTGTTTCAGAATTATCTCAAAACTATTTCACAATCTGGGGGCACGGTAGTGCCCCCGCCAAGACAAGCCAAGCGAAGCACAAGGGCCTACCTTTTCTCGAAACGTCGTTTTTTTTGAACTCTCATAACTTTGCTTTGGATGACGCTAAATAGTTAAAGTTTGTTTCACACTCAATGAACGAATGCCTATGAAATCTTCGTGACAGTAGCAAAACGGCCAAACCACACGTTTTGACTAAAATGTAGAATTTGTGAAGGTAGGCCTGGTATAGTTAGGGCGCATCTATAAAAAATCTTGGCTCTACATGAGACCTGATAACTTTTTCAAATATTTTGAGTAAGGTGTAGCATAGAGCTTGTAGATTTAGAGCGTGCAGTCTTTAGAGCTTGGCTTTATACGAGATCTGATAACTTTTTCACAGGGTAAGCTACGTAGACTTGTCTTGGCAACATTTTTACATGAAAATGTTTTTGGTGTGTTATATAATCAGTTCTATATTGTGAATCAGTTGGTTTGGACGGTGATCCCCAAACTAAATAGAACCCGTATCGTGGGGACCTGTGTTACGATTGGCTACATTTAGATTTCATCTCGCTTCCGACGATTTACAAAGTGCGTTCTGCAATTAAATATTAATTTATACCTAAAGTAATAAAATCTATGAATTAAATTAAAGACAGTCAATTTTTCGTCACAATTTAAACGGAGTCCTCAATAACCTTGGGCCTGCTTGAAGAACATTTATATTCTTATTCGGAGAAAAATTAATTCCACAGCCTCTATTGAAATCACTGCGATTTATCTAATCCGCATCATCTTGAAAATAAATTAAACAATGTCTTCTGTTCGGTGTATTGCCTTATTTATGTTATTACATGAAAAAATATTGGAAATGACCTTTAGGGATACAGAGTATTTTATATTATCATTGGTCCGATGTAATATTAACCATTTATCATGTGTACATAATAAGATTACTTGCTGATAAAGATTTTCTGAGGTAAAGGTTTATCCTAGTCGTGGTTATATCCAACTATTGCATAGGTACCATTTCTGTATTAAAAAAGTAATACATTAACGATTTATCTTTGTTTATTCACCGAAAATAATAACTGAATTTGAATAGAAAATCTAATGATTTTATACGCAAACAGCTTATTGTCAAATAAAAAAAACTTTTTACAAAAAAATATAACCGACTTCCACAAAAAATCAAAAAAGTACAAAATAACTTTAATTTCGGAACTCGGTGTTTGTGGTTCCTTTTTCGTTTTTTGAACACCGACTTCCGAAATTAAAGTTATTTTGTACTTTTTTGATTTTTTGTGGAAGTCGGTTGTATTTTTTTGTAAAAAGTTTTTTATTTTTCACTTTTTAGTGGTACCTACACCCCCTCCCCTCCCCCACCTAAACGAACCAATCACATTGGTGTAAAAAAAAACGTACAGCTCCTTTGCAGAGTAAACTAAGAGGTCGTCAAAGTAGACAAAGTACATATTTTTTTTAGATTTTTCGAAAACCGCTTGGTTGATTTCGATAAAATTTTCATGGGACCATTTGGGAAGTATACCCTTTCCAACAAAAAAAGAATTTTTCAAATCGGTTGACAAGCGACGGAGTTATGCGCGAACAAACATAAAAAAAAAAAAAAAATACAAACATCCGAATTGATAACCTCCTCCTTTTTTAGAAGTCGGTTAAAAATGAAAAATAAAGGGATTTCTATATTTATAATAATAACATTCCAACTTTTGAGTAAACAGTGATATTTAGAGGGCGCGTGAAAATTTCGTCTATAGGTATTCATGTAGTATTTGACAATAAACTCTCTTTCCCATTCTATTTATACGCACATAGAGGAAAAAGCAAGATTTTCCTTAACGAAAACAATATTTGCCTATTTCAAGACATTTTGTCACACAAACAACATATTAAAATAATGTGTAGGAGTAGGGAGAAAATTATTCACAATTTTGAGCAATGGTTATTTCCTAAAGAAAGGCTATTATCTTTTACTAGCTGCTGTCCGCGACTTCGTCCCCGTGGAATCCCCAATTTTAAAACATTCTTTATCGCTGCTCCGCTCCTATTGGCTTAAGCGTGATGATATATAGCCTAAAGCCTTCCTCGATAAATGGTCTATTCAACCCAAAAATATTTTTTCAATTCGAACCAGTAGTTCCTGAGATTAGCGCGTTCAAACAAACAAACAAACTCTTCAGCTTTATAATATTAGTATAGATTAAAGGTCTCCTAGTCAGGCAAGTGGTCGTTTAGCATCGGTGGTCGCGAAACCAGCGCAGTGACCCTATATGTACATGTGTAAAAAATAATATTAGGAACTACTAAATCATGATGATTGGTTACAAAAAAGCTTTCAATGATAAAAGCTACACTGTCACTGTGCCAAAGGCTATTGGCAACGAGAGCGAATTCGTTGAAATAAGTATTTTTTACATTCGAAAATATTTCAAAGCTTCATTAGAAAATTCAATAAAAACATAATTGGGGATCTAAGTATTTAATATTGACTTTATGAAAATTAAAGCCAAGGACACAAACCAGATCGGTTTCCTATTTATTTTAATTAAGATATCGTGAAGGAATGGTCGATAAAATGTTATTTATTTATCTTAGATGGGAAGGTTACTTCAAAGAGTAAGTACAGTATTATAATCTCAGTGAAAAAGCAAAGTAGATAACTAATATCCAAAGACAATATAACCTTCTCTATGCTAATATCTAATCATTTTAGTAGTTTTATTTTTAGGTAATAGATATCTAATGTTTTCAGGCTAAGTAAGATCTTTTTGATGTACCTAGCTCTAAGAAGCTTAAAAATCTCCAATATCATTGTGAAATATTGAACTTTTTAACCGACTTCTAAAAAAGGAGGAGGTTTTCAATTCGGATGTTTGTATGTTTTTTTTTTTAATGTTTGTTCGCGCATAACTCCGTCGCTTGCCAACCGATTTGAAAAATTCTTTTTTGTTGGAAAGGATATACTTCCTAAATGGTCCCATGAAAATTTTATCGAAATCGAACAAGCGGTTTTTGAAAAATCAACAAAAATCTAAAAAAAATATCTACATTGTCTACATTGATGACCTTTTAGTTTACTCTGCATTGGAGCAGTGCGGTTTTTTTTACACCAATGTAATTGGTTCGTTTAGGTGGGGGAGGGGAGGGGGTGTAGGTACCACTAAAAAGTGTAAAAAAAAAACTTTTTACAAAAAAATACAACCGACTTTTCCACAAAAAATCAAAAAAGTACAAAATAACTTTAATTTCGGAAGTCGGTGTTCAAAAAACGAAAAAGGAACCACAAACACCGAGTTCCGAAATTAAAGTTATTTTGTACTTTTTTGATTTTTTGTGGTGTACGGGGCGGACGTGATCGACTGGACTGTAGGGTGGCCAGGGTAGGTTATCCTATTCTTCAAAAGTGGACTGTATGGTGACAACCCACCTAGGTATAAATGATCCAGACGCGTTGACGCTCCGTCTATAAGCTACGGGCCATGAGGATGCAACCCTTAGCTGAATACTTGCTATACTTGCTGTTATTGACACAGTATATAGGGGTAGGTACAGAGGGCTTACCAATAAAGTCACAATAAAACACTATTTAACTTGTTCACTATGCACTTAGCGATTTGAAGGGTGAAATTCGCGACTATATGATTCTACATTTAGTTATAAATCCGAAATTATCTTGACAATGACTACCAATTTAATAAACTTCCTATTTTACTATTGTACGGCGTAACTGTACCGTATCGACACCCAAAAAATCACCGTGTGTGATGAAGTTTATTAACACTAATTTTCACTATGTCTATCCTAGAATTTAGGCTATATCTAGGCTTAGGTCTATGTGAGTAGGGGTTGTCGTACCTTCATGGATAGCCCTCGGTAGGCTCCATACAGCGGAGACGAATTCACCCCTTCATCCCCCTCCATGTAGGGGTGAGATGCCGAAAACTATACAAAACTATAGTAGGCGCGAAGCTATTACCTACTTGGGGTGAATTTACCGTAAAACTATGCTAGGAGGGCTATACAGCTATATGTATCTCTGTAGATACGACAACCCTCTACAAAACTACATATGTTTCAACCCTGTCACTTAAGGGGTTGCAACTCTATAAGCGTATATGTTTCAGGGGGATAAAAATAAACAGTTTTATTTAAACCTAAATTACGGCTTTATGCCTGCATACACTATAGACATCTATATATCCCCAGAAAGGATTTTTCAAGGCGGTTCTATTTCAGACATTTAGAAGTCTAGAATCTAGACTTGTTTTTTCGGGAAAGGAAGAGGGTAGATGCAAAGTGTTTTATTTTGTGCATACCTTCACCAGGGCTATTTATCAAAAACTGTTGACCAATCACGTACCAGCACCCTCCTGCTCTGTGATTGGTCAGTGTCGCTTTTAGCTATGCGACTACCTTTGACCTAATATCTCAAGTCTCAAATTACCAAGCCCTTTCTATTTACCTATGTATGTCTGTCTGTGTGTGTATATACCTCGATTACCTTATATACCACCGATATACCTTTATATACCTTTATTACCTTCATATACCTTTGATTACCAGGGTTACCATGTGTTTACTGTTATGTGTAAGGGATAGGATACCCTACCTAACTATATTCTATCTATTTGGAAGAAATAAAGGCTCCAAGGGCTTATATACTGCCTCTTGAGAGCAAACAACTGTAACGAATGTGTTTTATTTCAATAACAAACTATGTATCAACTATAGCTACCTATAACTATCTATACTATGCAGCTTTATCTGTTACAGCATTCTATGTGCTAACTAACTACCTATAACTACCTATACTATGTAGTCGCGGTTTTATTTATTTGCAACATTCTATGTACTACTATAGCTACCTATAACTACCTATACTATGTAGCTAAGACGCATCGTCGCGAACATCTCTCCCGCCGTGCAGTGCAGCGATGACTCGGTGCGATGACGTCGCGGCGCTGCAGAAACCCGGTGAGCGACGCCTGTAGCCACGTCGCCCGCTGCGCGGCGCCGGTGCTCGATGCCGGTGCTCGACGCAGCTGTGCAGTCGCCGGTCTGCCGCTTCCCTGCTGTGGGTCGCCTGCAGTCGCAAGGCTGTTGCGTAGGCTCTCGCAAATGTGCGAGCTGTGGGCCTGATGGCCCGCTGTCTGTGCGAGCTGCGAGTGCGCGCAGCATCGCCTGCTGCGGTGGCAAGCTGTGTAGGCAGCATTGCCTGCTGTATCGCCTGCTCAAAGCAAGGCGGTGGCGGGCCGAATATGCCCGCAATGGGGGCTAGCTGCGCCCGTGGGCGGCATCGCCCGCTATGTTGGCGAGCTGCGTGAGCAGCATCGCCCGCTACTGCTCGCTTGATGCGAGCCGAATGCGGACCGAATATGTCCGCGGTGGTGAGCTGCGCCAGTGGGCAGCATCACTCGCTATGTTGGCGAGCTGTGGGAGCATCGCCGGCTACTGCTCGCTTGATGCGAGCCGAACGCGGACCGAATATGTCCGCGGTGGGGCGAGCTGCGCCTTGCGGGCAGCGTCACCCATCTATCGGTTGGCGTGCTGTGAGAGCAGCATCGCCTGCTGTGTCGCCTGCACAAAGCAAGGCGGTGGCGGGCCGGATACGCCCGCAGTGGGGCGAGCTGCGCCTTGCGGGCAGCGTCGCCCAGCTATCGGTTGGCGAGCTGTGTGAGCAGCATCGCCTGCTACTGCTCGCTTGATGCGAGCCGAATGCGGACCGAATATGTCCGCGGTGGGGTGAGCTGCGCCTTGCGGGCAGCGTCACCCATCTATGGTTGGCGAGCTGTGAGAGCAGCATCGCCTGCTGTGTCGCCTGCACAAAGCAAGGCGGCGGCGGGCCGGATATGCCCGCAGTGGGGCGAGCTGCGCCTTGCGGGCAGCGTCGCCCATCTATTGGTTGGCGAGCTGTGTGAGCAGCATCGCCCGCTACTGCTCGCTTGATGCGAGCCGAATGCGGACCGAATATGTCCGCGGTGGGGTGAGCTGCGCCTTGCGGGCAGCGTCACCCATCTATCGTTGGCGAGCTGTGAGAGCATCGCCGGCTATTGCCCGCTGGATGCGAGCCGGTTGCGGACCGAATATGTCCGCGGGGGGCGAGCTGTGAAGCATCACCCATTCATTGTTGGCGAGCTGTGAGAGCATCGCCGGCTACTGCTCGCTTGATGCGAGCCGAATGCGGACCGAATATGTCCGCGGTGAGGTGAGCTGCGCCTTGCGGGCAGCATCACTCGTCTATGTGGGTGTTTTTCGTGAAGTATAGTCTGTAATGCTGTCTTCACACATCGGACTAGGCGCTCCCATGCGCCACCCATAAAAGGCGCTGACGGAGTGATGAAGCGCCATACTATGCCTCGGCGACTTGCCTCTTCTTTGAAGGCGTCTCGGAGCTCTTTGTCGGCACCGTGCATGTTGGTGCCGTTGTCTGAATGTATTTCTGTTGGACATCCTCTGCGTGCAGCGAAGCGGCGCAGTGCTAGTATCGCGGAGTCTGCGCTGAGGCTTGCGGCGATTTCCAGGTGTACCGCTCTGGTGGTCAGGCACGTAAATAGAGCCACGTACCTCTTCTGATGCTGGCGACCGACTGTAACGGATAGCGGACCGAAATAGTCGAGTCCAGTGAATGTGAACGGCCTCTGATGATGAGCTAGACGCGTTCTGGGGTGGTCGCCTGTAGCTGGTACTGGTGCGCACGCCTTCCTAATGCGACACGGTAAACAACGTGTCACTACCATCTTCGTTGTGGGTCTCATTCTGACGACCCAGTAATGCTGTCGGACTTCATTGATGGTCATCTCGGTTCCACTGTGTTGTAAGCTGCGGTGTGTCCAGTCTATGTAGAGCTGAGTTATACGATGGTCGCCATGTAATATGGGTGGGCGCTTGACGTCTTCTGTTATTTTGTCGATTCTATCTATACGACTTCTGAGGCGTATGACGTCATCCTTCAATTCTATTTGCAACGGTCGTAGGGCGCTGTCCTTATCTATTTCTTCGTTTCCTCGCAAACTTGTCAACTCGCGGGAAAACATCTGTTGCTGTACAGCTTGCACGAGTAACCTCTCCGCTTGTTGGAGGTATTCGGCTTCTATTAAAAAACTATATTTTGACGTCACTGGGGACGTCACTGATGCTGTAGGAGGGGGCACTGCCGTCTTTGTACGTTTCCTCCAATCCGGATCCGCTTCTATATTTTTCCTCGTTCTTTTATAGAACGTATTTTCTTTGGGCGGCCGACATTTGGCGACGAAGCGTAGTACTGTCGCCGTCGCTCTCAACAGTCGTTCCCATTTCGAAAATCTTGCTGGATCGGGTATGACTTCTGTGAGTCTTCTATCTATATTTTCTATAGCGACTAAGGTTCGCTCCTCACCCGTCTGTTCCTCTAGTGGAGGCTTCTCTATTGGCCATGTTGTCGACTCTTCATACAGGAAGCTGGGGCCACAAAACCACTCGTGTCTCGAATCAAAGTTGTGTGGTACATCACGAGTGGCTGCGTCTGCTATATTTTTCTTAGTGGGCACCCATCGCCAGTCTTCGACTCTACTATGCTCTTCTATGGCAGCTATGCGGTGCGCGACGAACGGTTTGTAAACTCGAGCTCCTCTTCTGATCCAGGTCAGCACGGTTTTGCTGTCTGACCAGTACGTCACGGAGGCCGGCTTGACTCCGTGTTCTCGGATGACAGCTGCAGCGACGCGGGTCCCCATCACCGCGGCCTGCAGCTCGAGTCGGGGTATCGATTGGAGCTTGAGTGGCGCCACCTTTGCCTTGGCCATGACGAGGCTCACATGAGTCTTGCCATCTTCTGTAGAGATACGCCAGTACACCGCTGCGGCGTACGAAGTTTCGCTCGCGTCCGTGAAAACGTGGACTTGCGTTTCTATGGCGTCGCTATATCCTGGGTAACATCTTGGTACTGTGACTTGTGCAAGATTCTGTAGATGTTGAACCCAACTTCTCCATGCTGTGGCCAAGTCTGTGTCGAACGGCTGGTCCCAGTCGACTCCTCTTCTCCATGCTTCTTGGAGTATCTGTTTGGCGCGAATCGTTACGGGTGAGGCTAGGCCGAGTGGGTCGTATAGTGACATCACTATTTTCAGCGCCTCTCTCTTTGTGGGCACTTCCTTCTGTAATACGCCACTCGGTAATCGGGCTAGGCTCAGATTGAAACCCAGCGTATCTGCTCTTGGTCTCCATATTAGGCCAAGAATTTTTTCTGTATGGTCGCCGATGTCGACGACTTCTGTTTCTATAAGCGACGGTTCTATATTTTGTATGACGTCGATGTCATTCGATACCCATTTCTTAATTTCGAAACGAGCCTGTTGGTGTATCTTCTTCACCGCTGTTGCTATGTGTGTCGCTTCTTCAACTGTTGTATAGCTATCCAGATAATCGTCCATATAATGGTTCTTCACTATTGCTTCTACTGCTTCTGGATGCTGTTCTATGTGCCGGTTCGCGTTCCAATTCTTCGCGAATATGGCCGTGCACGGTGAGCTTGCCGCGCCGAATATGATTGACGTCATTCGATACTCGTCGGGGGCTCCTTCTCTTCTATTGCCTCTCCACAAATATCGGAGGGCGTCTCTATCTTCAGGTCGTACTTTGACCTGCATGAACATTTCGGTAATGTCACCTGAAATGGCTATCGGATATCTACGAAACCTCATCATGACGCCGGGCAGCGACTGTAACAGGTCCGGTCCTGTAAGTAGGAAGTCGTTCAGCGACATTCCATTCGATTTAGCTGCGGCGTCGTGTACTATTCGAAACTTCTCCGGCTTCATGGGATTGAAGACGTCGAAATGAGGCAGATACCAGGTTCTTCCTGGCGTGGTCTGTTTGGGCGCTTTTTCTGCGTACCCTTTTGAAAGGAGCGAGTCCATCTGTTCTATATATTTATTTCGAAGACTCGGATCTTTGTCGAGCTTCTTTTCTATAGAGATCAGCCGCTTGTGTGCTGTCCCATAACTATCGGGCATTTCAAAATTGTTATTTTTCCATAACATAGCTGTTTCTATATGCCCATCTGTCAACTGTTTGGTATGTCTTTTCAAGATGTCTTCAGCCTGCTTCTCTGGATCAGAATCTGGACGCCGAGGATTAACTATTAGGGACTCGAGTGCGAAAAATTCACGAAGTTGCTCGTTCAGTCTGTCGTCTCTATCTTCTCTATCTTCTCTGCATGCGCTGACGTAATGCACCTGCTGACCGAGTATTCTAGTGTGCGCGCCATGTAGCGTCCATCCAAGCGTTGTAAGTGACGCTATTGGCTGGTGCCTGGGGCCTCTTCTGACTTCACTGGCAAGGAGAAGGTGCCAGTTGTCTTGGCCAATCAAAATCTTGGGCGCGCCAACATCATAGACTAGCTGCTCTTTCAAGTCGATGAGATGTTTGCAATGTGTGACATCTTCTTCACGGACTGTCTGTGACGCGAGATTAAGCTTCGGTATGGTGCGCGCTCTGAACGGCACCCTATTTCTATGCTGACTCGCGAGTGTCACTGTGACTCTTTTCGAACAAGGAGTGTCGATCATGGTGTCACCGATCGCACCAATCTTCAGTGGGTCGATCTTGCCCTCGGCTCCGACTTGGTCGGCGATGTCTTCATCGATCAACGATACGGTCGATCCATCGTCGAGTAGGGCGAACGTAGATGCCTCTCCCGCCGGTCCAACGACCCGGACCGGGATGATCTTTAAATAGGCGTGATTCGACGATGATCTTGAGCTGGCGACTGTCTCCTTGGGCTCCTTTTTGACTTCGGTCTGTCTGGGCTTTTCGGCTGCCACCGCAGCAGGCTTCTTGTCGTAATGAAGTAGCCGACTGTGCGTGGCTGTACACCCCTTGACGTCACACTTCTTCGCGTTGCATTTATGCCGCTCTCTTCTTGGCTTCAGGCAACGGAAGCACAGGTTTAGATTCTTCGCAATTTCCCATCTCTTGTTACTATTGCTATTCTTGAACTTTGAGCAATCGCGTTCTATATGGCCATCCTTCTCACACAGTCGGCACTTGCTTGCTGACTTCTCTGTTGTTGTGTGAGTCCTCTGCTGCGGTGTGCGTCGGTTGGATGAGCCCTCTGTCTTGATGTTTTCAGCAGGAGCGAAAGCGCTGCAGTATCGAGCCTGTTCGGTAATGAATTCGCTAAACAGCGACAAGTCTGGCAAGGACTGGTACTTTTCTGTATATATACGGTACCACTGTACGCGTATCGAGTTCGGTAGGTTCTCTGTCAAGGTTCGCATGAGCTCGGCGTTGATCAGGTAATGATCCTTCTTCAATGCTCGCAGCGTTACTATAGCGCACCTCACTTGGCTTGCGAATGAGCAAATATCCTTTGGATTTTCACTGCATCGTGTCAGTCCTCGCAATCTATCTGTTTCGGCCTGTGCTATCGAATCTGGTCGGCCGAATTGCAGCTCGAGTTCCCTCATGATGTCATCTGGTCTTGCATGGCCGATGAGTTCTGAACTAACTGTTTCTAAAGCGCGTCCATGCAGGCTTCTTCTAAGTCTTGCTGTATTCTCGACATCGTTGAAATATTTTCGAGTTGTTTCATAAATGGCTCGAAATGACAACCATTCTGTATGCGCACCACTGAAGTTCGGTAAAGTCATAATGACCTTCGACGCCGAGGAGGAATTCTGTGACTGCTGTTCTGTTTTCTTGTCAACTAAAGATGCTATAGCAGCCGTAAGGTCCGTAACGAATGGACGTAAATTATCCTCGCTCCTATCGTCTTCTATTTTCTTCATAGGTGGTGGCTCTATCTGTTTAGCACTATCTGGATCTATGTGCGTTCGACGAGAGTCCACTATTGGTTCGAAGTCCACAGGGGGGGGCGGTTGCTGTCGACTATCACGGATGTCCCCCTCGGCGGCGTTGGTCTCTCTCTGATCAGGAACAGGTTCAGGCGCCTCTTCCAGCCAGGAACGCACGTACTCTTCATTTGAGTTTCTATCGTCCAAATATTCTTCGTCCGACTCTTGTTCGGCTCTCTGAAGTGCTAACTGGGCAAGCTCCAACTTAATCTTCAATAAGTCTTCGCGAGCCTTCTGTAGTTTTCTATATGACCGCGGTGACCTGTCAATGGTCGACGGCGGACGTCTATGTTCTATACGGGCGTCACCCCGGGTAGTCATTGGCAAGACTCGGCTATCTATTCTATTTGACGGCTTCATTGTACTATCTGAAGTCGTCTCAAAGCGGGTTCCCTTCCTTGAGGTCGATGGCATCTGTTTCTGTACTGTTGTCGGCAATGGTGCAGGTACTCGTTCTATTGCTGAAGCTTCTATCTGTTCTATTCGTTCAGCGGCAGCAGGCGGAGACACGTCTTCACTGCGCTGCTGCATCGATCGCGCCGTCCCAGACGATGAAGGCGAACGCGGCGGCACCTGATGATGGATAGCAGGAACCCTCTCGGCTGGTTCCTGTATCGGAACTGTCCACGCCTCGGATGATTTGCCATGCGACCTCGTGATCGGCATTGTTGAAGTCTTCAATGAATCTTCAAAACTATTCGGTAGTCCACTGGTAAGCCTCAGGTGAAACTTCAATCCAAGTTTCCAAAAAAAAAATTTTTTCAAAAAATTTTCAAAATTCTTCAAAGTCCCCAATCTTCAAAAAATATTCTAAGTTCGGATTGACTGAAACTTTTCTAAGTCCCAGACTGTTCAAAATCTTCTATGTGTGAAGTCGATCGAAATTCTCTAAGTCCAAAATTCTTCAAAAATATTCTATGTCCCGCTTGATCAAAACTTTTCTAAGTGTCAGGTTGTTGAAAATTTTCCAAGTTCAAAAATCTTCAAAAAATTTTCCAAGTCCCGGATTGTTGAAAATTTTCTAAGTTCAAAATTCTTCAAAAAATTTTCCAAGTTCAAAATCTTCAAAAATATTCTAAGTGTCGGGACCCCTCAAAATTTTCAAAGTGTGAAGTCGTTCGGAATTTTCTAAGTTCAGCTTGATTAAATTTCTTCTATGTTGTTGCTTCACTATCAATCTGCCTAGGGGTAGTTTTCTTGAAGGGATGATTTCTTCAAGGTCCGACTTCTATTTAGCTTCTAGGGACACCCTTCGTGTCTTGAAATGTTGAAGGGTAGTTTTTTCTTCAAGGGGGTGCGACTTCACAATAGGGGTTGCGCCTTCAGGGTAGCTGCGTGGTTCTATAAATCCAACTTCCAAATAGCTAGATCAGGCTATCTTCAAAATATCCGGCTCCGATGGACCAGAAAATGTACGGGGCGGACGTGATCGACTGGACTGTAGGGTGGCCAGGGTAGGTTATCCTATTCTTCAAAAGTGGACTGTATGGTGACAACCCACCTAGGTATAAATGATCCAGACGCGTTGACGCTCCGTCTATAAGCTACGGGCCATGAGGATGCAACCCTTAGCTGAATACTTGCTATACTTGCTGTTATTGACACAGTATATAGGGGTAGGTACAGAGGGCTTACCAATAAAGTCACAATAAAACACTATTTAACTTGTTCACTATGCACTTAGCGATTTGAAGGGTGAAATTCGCGACTATATGATTCTACATTTAGTTATAAATCCGAAATTATCTTGACAATGACTACCAATTTAATAAACTTCCTATTTTACTATTGTACGGCGTAACTGTACCGTATCGACACCCAAAAAATCACCGTGTGTGATGAAGTTTATTAACACTAATTTTCACTATGTCTATCCTAGAATTTAGGCTATATCTAGGCTTAGGTCTATGTGAGTAGGGGTTGTCGTACCTTCATGGATAGCCCTCGGTAGGCTCCATACAGCGGAGACGAATTCACCCCTTCATCCCCCTCCATGTAGGGGTGAGATGCCGAAAACTATACAAAACTATAGTAGGCGCGAAGCTATTACCTACTTGGGGTGAATTTACCGTAAAACTATGCTAGGAGGGCTATACAGCTATATGTATCTCTGTAGATACGACAACCCTCTACAAAACTACATATGTTTCAACCCTGTCACTTAAGGGGTTGCAACTCTATAAGCGTATATGTTTCAGGGGGATAAAAATAAACAGTTTTATTTAAACCTAAATTACGGCTTTATGCCTGCATACACTATAGACATCTATATATCCCCAGAAAGGATTTTTCAAGGCGGTTCTATTTCAGACATTTAGAAGTCTAGAATCTAGACTTGTTTTTTCGGGAAAGGAAGAGGGTAGATGCAAAGTGTTTTATTTTGTGCATACCTTCACCAGGGCTATTTATCAAAAACTGTTGACCAATCACGTACCAGCACCCTCCTGCTCTGTGATTGGTCAGTGTCGCTTTTAGCTATGCGACTACCTTTGACCTAATATCTCAAGTCTCAAATTACCAAGCCCTTTCTATTTACCTATGTATGTCTGTCTGTGTGTGTATATACCTCGATTACCTTATATACCACCGATATACCTTTATATACCTTTATTACCTTCATATACCTTTGATTACCAGGGTTACCATGTGTTTACTGTTATGTGTAAGGGATAGGATACCCTACCTAACTATATTCTATCTATTTGGAAGAAATAAAGGCTCCAAGGGCTTATATACTGCCTCTTGAGAGCAAACAACTGTAACGAATGTGTTTTATTTCAATAACAAACTATGTATCAACTATAGCTACCTATAACTATCTATACTATGCAGCTTTATCTGTTACAGCATTCTATGTGCTAACTAACTACCTATAACTACCTATACTATGTAGTCGCGGTTTTATTTATTTGCAACATTCTATGTACTACTATAGCTACCTATAACTACCTATACTATGTAGCTAAGACGCATCGTCGCGAACATGTGGAAAAGTCGGTTGTATTTTTTTGTAAAAAGTTTTTTTTTTATAAGTTAAAAATATGTCAAAAATCACAATCAAGTTGATAAAACAGTTGGTAACACTGTAAGGTGAAAAAGGCGTTGTACCTTTCATATTCATAAATTTGAATATAACATACGAACTACACGGGTTAAGGTAGTATAGTGAGTTTTTATGAACTTTTACAACAAAACAAAAACTTTACTCAAAAAATCAAAACAGGTTTGCCTAAAATTTTTTTGAGTAAAACAGAACTCTGGAAATCCTGTCGCGATTAAGAAAATACTTTAACCCATGAAAAATAACTTATTACATTACTAAGTGACATGTTGCTTGAGTGACAATGGATTGGGTTTCTGGAACGCAATCTTAAGATTACTATACTCCCTCGCACTTATATCTCTCTCTTTTACCCATGACTTGATCTACCACGACATGTGTTGCTCCGTATAAATAAATACTACTTAATTAATGTGGGCGTTTATTTGAGATACAACAGGGTTTATTGCTCGAAGAACGGATAGCCAATAGGGCCGAAAGCTCTAAAGTGACGATCGCTTACTACGGCTTTGCCAAAAATGGAACTAACCTAATGAAAAACGGAAATCTGCTAGACGTGTGACGCATAGGACCGGTGGATACTAAAAGCCGTCAGGTCTTCGCATCTTCAGCTAAAATGATAGGACATCTAGTATAGTCCACTGGGGCAAAATAACTTAGCGTATCTAGTGCTTTGATAAATAGGGTTGCTTTACGTCGTTTTTAAACTTCATGATGTTTGAGAAGTTCGCTTTTTGCTGCGCAATACCCCACCCCTCACTGTCGCCATCACACCACGTGAAATTGGTACCGCAGCGATTCATGGAGTGTTTCCAGCCGCTATTATGGCGGGGCGTATGGGTCTACGTAGACAGGCTCTATATAGACTTGCATCAATAAAATTACTAAGGAGCGTTGTAACGGCGCGGTTTCTCATACATCATCCAGTTCCAAAATTTCGGAATTTTAGAATACGAGGCCATATAAACGGTCTCAAAGTAAAATTCTAATGCAAAAGCCATACAATAGTCTTGGGAACATCCAACAGATAGACTGTGCACGTCAGATGACAGATAAATTAAAGATTTGTACAGAAAGCGTAGCATTACGCTAATTCCCTGGGGCCTGTCAAAGACGATTAATTAGCAGACTCAATTTCACGTTAATTGCGAAAGAAATTCGGAAGATTTACTTCCGCCAAATCTTTTGCAAGGAATGTCAGGAAGTGAGCATACGCAACAAGTAATATACATACCTTATCTAATTAATTCCCTTCTTGTTTGTTTTTGTAGCACTTATTTATGCGTGCTACTCGTGTATTCCGTATGTTAAAGCAGATCCAGTTAAAAGCTTTTGGATGTAACCTCCATATACAGGCTTGTCTAATTGCGATCCTAAAAGAGGCCATACGTTTCGTGATGAGATATAGAACACCTTTTAGGGCGCTTAATCTTAAGTACGATAGATTAGTTGGATAGGCGGCAAAAAACGTCCCGTTTAGTGAAAACCCTACAAACCCGATAACTATTGAGAATATATTTAGCTATATTATTTTCTTTGTAAGTACTTACCTTTGCCTATAATATCATTATTTTGGTCGCGTGAATCATAATTTTCTAAAAAGACACTTTAAAACCATACTTCTTTGTTCACTTTGTTCACCTACTTTTACTAGTCTTTTTTTTTACATGTCGGCGTTTTTGTAAAAAAGATTTTAATTTTCTTTTTAGTGGTGATACCCTACAGCTAAACGTACCCATCACAGCGTACCGGCGTGTTATAAAATGGCTTAAACAATAAACAAAAATGCGATTTCAGCAATTCCGAAAGATTTGCATTCATTTATTGAAGTAACGTTCCGTTTCTTATCCCCGAAATTCTTCATCAGATCTTCACCAAACTAGAAAGGGACCTTTCTAGTTTAGGATAGGTAGGTTTAAATAGGTTAGAAGGAGGTAGTAGGGATATTTCGAAATATTACCATGCTCTTCCAAACCATCGTACTATACGTATACAGTTTTTAAATATTACTGAACAAACACAAAAAAACATGCGAATAGGGTTGTTGACTAAAAAAAATTGAATTGTCCGTCCGATAGATGTCCAAAAAATATTGGACACATATTTTTTGCTTTATTAAATCTATAAAATTGACGAAGATAAAAAGAATCAAAGATCCGGAGTGGGGGAGGCTTGTGACGTCAAGTCGTGGTAAAAATTGTAACGAGTAGTGACGTTGCACGAGTATTCCATGCACTGTATCGTTTTTGTTTTTAACACGCTTTTATACCTGTATATATGTATGTATGTAACGGAATCTTTTAACTTCATTTTCACCTACTTCTAGAAGTCTGATTTACTTCAAAAATTGCACAGGGATCAAGGGCCGATGACAATACAATAATCTCACAATTTTATATTAAAGTCCTTATGACTAGGATCATAAGGATACAAAAATATATAGTTAGATTGTCTAAAATGTCATTCTTCTTTATCGATAGACGATCAAAAAAGTTCTTACTAGTGGAATATATTTCATTATACATACCATAGATGTCGCTACAGCTGGATTCTACCTGAATTTTGAAAATGACTTTAAAGTCTTGAAACACAGAACAGATAAAAGAGGTTATCTGTTCTGTGACTTGAAAGATTCACTAGCAAGACAGCTTCTAATTAATATTTAAATTGATTTAAAAGTTTAAGGAAAAGTTAACAGGAAATGTAACAATAATATATTAAAAAAAAATCTAAATTAAATTAGAATTGATTGATGAAATGAAAATGTAAAAAAAATGCTTTGACAAGTTTGAAGAGAACGAAAATTGTAATTTTAATTTAAACATTCTTAAAAGGATAATGAACCAAAATATGAATTAATGTTCAAAATGGGTGTGCTTTTATAATAATACCCGGCTTCGTTTAGCTTAAAATGACCAGAAATATTTGACGTGTAAAAGTGTTATGTTTAAACCTACTTACAAAATAAATATCATTTAATAATTAGTACTAAATGATAGATTTTAAAGAGAGAAATTTGAAAAAAAGGGTAATCATTTTGAAAATTTGGAGCACAAAATATTCACTCAATTTTAAATTCACCCAATCCAAAATAAGGTGAAAAACGTGCCAATGGGTGAATGGCATGAGACCCGATTAAAAATGTCAAGTCGATAGCGTCAGCCTCAGGGAACCGAGCACCCCCTGTTGTATAAGAGCCTTACCCTTCTATCGGACCTCTGGGAGGGTTGACTGTATAATTGTCCATTACTCGTGGGATCAAAAATGAAACAAAAATTCAAATAAGGTGAAAAAACGTGGGGTGCTTGATAACGAATGTAAGACTCATTTTACCAGTTACTGTTTGCAATAACACAATTATTATAAAAATATAATTAAGGACCGCACACGTTTTTCATTTTATTTGAATTTTTGTTAATAAATTAATATTTAGCTATATTAATCTTATTTTAAATTAATTCCAATAATATTGATTGTTGGATTTTATATTGCATTAACACAAACTCTCTTATACCTACTTAAAAATAATTATCTACTTTTTAGTTCGATTGCTTTAAAGCGAGTTTTTTTAAACTACATTACTTTTTTTACGTAAACAAAAAAATACGTGTCCAATATTTTTTGGAAATCATTCTGACGGACTAATTAGATTTTTTTAGTCACTCACACTATTGACAATCTCCTCCTTTTTTGAAAGTCGGTTAAAAAGTGACCTGTACCTATGGAGTCAATATTAATTTATTTAAATGACGCGGTCGCGTGTGGGTCACACAAGTTCGCATGTATTGGTCCATTAAATTCGGAGCGAAATGGCTTACGGACATACGGGCACACGAGTAATCCAATAACTGTTCCATTATATCACACGAACGTTGAGAACCATAGAAATATATCTATGTTGAGAACCGTAAAGCAAACATGAGACAGACAGACTGTACGTGCACAAGTCCGATAGCAAGAAAAGCTATTTTAGAGCTCTAGTTTATTTAAATTATCTACTCATTGCAGATGTATGTTAATACCTATTTTCAAATAGCAAGTCATCGCTCTCCTTAACTAATAAATATCCGATCTCCACCTCCTCCATTGACTATAGAACAAATAGCCGCTGACTAAATTATGGATACTTAGATCTATAGGTACTTAAATATTATAAAGAGGATAGATTTTTTTGTTTGTACCGAATAAGCTGCGCAACTACTGGACCGATTTTAACCATTTTTTATTTTCTTAATGGAAAGCTACATTTATCAGCGAGCAACATAGGCTATATTTTTATCCCCAAATTCCCACGGGACCAAGAACACGAGTGAATCCGCGGGACACTGCTAGTATTTTATAAGAACCCAATATCAGACTCCTTTTACCCTGAGGCCCTATGTAATCATAAAATAGGAACTTTTTGGTTTTTGCTGTCTAATTTGTCTTCATTAGGGAATGTAAAAACGTGTAACTCCATTTTACTAGAGTTAATACTGGGCTTATTTAAAATATACACAATATCAAATGTTCAAAAAGAGGAAAACACACTGGAATCATTTGTGCTTTATTCAGGATACGGACATTTTTAAATAAGGTGCTTAAATAACCCACTAAAGTTGATATTATCTACACTTCATACTTTTGCAGCTATTATTGTTTTACTTGTTGTGTTACTATTCCGAAAAAAACATAGTGAAAACAAAATAGTACTATCATTTCGACACCATCATTCTCTCCCTTGATCTTATCCTAGTTTATTTGGAGTCAGCGCCACATTCTTCTTCTAAACTTCTGTAAGCTGTCCCCTCAGTAAGTGGTCACCCACTTTCTAGTCGCATCATCTTTCACACAGTTTAATTTCATGCGTGGTCTGATGATCACGCATTGTTTCCTTGACATTTCCCTACCCCTATATTCATAAACAAAACTTTCCTCAAGACATTTGCCTCATTCGTCTGCATCACGTATCTATACGATGTCAACTGAGTAGGTACCACCAATGATTTATAGACGTATGCCACATTGGGCACCCGTTTTAAAGGCCTGAGTATACATACGGTACCTATCGATATTTTTCGCAGGTGCCATTAGTGGAATAGTTTATTATTTAAAATTTTATTCCACAAACGGCACCTACGATCCAGTAGGGACGTTTGCTTTTTATAAGACGTCAAAATAAAAAAATCGATTAAAATCAGTCGATTTTAATAACATTTAACAACAAAAATATAACTTCTTTGTGTCTTTAATAATTTTAATATCACAATCAGTTTCCTTAATCACATGTATTTCAAAATCAGCCTTGAGTTACAATAGAATTTAGAAACAAATATTTTTATGTAACCTCAGGTGCCGTTAAAACGGGTGCCCAATGTGGCAAACGTCGATTTATAAACTATAGATGCGTTACCCGCACTCAAAAATGGCACCATAAACGAAGGTAACTACCTCGATCCTATCACCCGTGCGCGTACGTAGTGTGTGCATGTTTGCGCTGTTTTTCAGAGCCGCTATGTTAGCTCATGACACATCTATTTACACGACTGCCCAAAAAAAGGAGTTTTATGTTTTCAAGATTCATGTATTATGTTTGTGAGTTTCTGTTTCTTCGGCTTAACCGATATCAATGTATGAATGTATGTAGTGTCGTTAGAAGTGTTATCCCGGGAACCATAGGCTAAAATTAATAAAAAGGGGGAACCATGGTTCATAAATAAAAAACAAAAATATTTGCTTTTCATGAAAATAAGACTACATAATTATACTGTCATCGTCTGAAACTTGCAAAAAAAGTATGCAATAAAAACAAATAATTAAAAAGAAATGAAAAATACGCCTGCCATGTCAAAAAATGAACTAAAAAACCCTGTAAAGAACTACCTACTCAAAGGAACCGTCCCCCGAGTGCAATGAATAGATTAGGTATTATCTTATTTTTAATTCACTTTTTGACATGGCAGGCGTGTTTTTTTTTAACTATTTGTTTTTTACTTATTAGATTAGAGAGACTTTTACTTATTAGATTAAGATTTAGATTGCCAAACAACTTTTAGAAAACCTCGCAAGTCTAAGGAATTTACTCAGATATAACCATTTCTATTATATTTTGATTTCGGCATGAGCTACCTTATGAGCCGCCAATCGCAGAAAGGAAGGCAAGTTTGCCTTTGGATCAGTAGGGACTCGTAGCTAAAAAATAAGCAGCCGCGCTATCCGATCTTCAAGGTTAAGCAACGCTTGCCGAGGTTTCTCTGTGGATGGGTAACTATCTCAACGTACCGAGACTCCTCCGTGCCTCAGAAAGCACGTTAAGCTGTGGGTCCCGGTTGTCATTTTTAGATCTTTGGCAGTCATTACAGATAGTCAAAAGCCTTGGAAAAACTATATTGGGATCGGCTACCAGTCAAAACTGGTAGCCGACCCCAATATAGTTGTGAAAAGGCTAAGCAAATGATTGATTACATGAAATAGAATTGAATTGCAATAAAACCGATGTCAAATTACTTGTAATTTGTACAGCTAGTTGTATGGTATGCCACCCAACCAACTCCACTCAAGTTAAGGAAAATGCCAGCAATATCCTCATTACACAGGATGATTTGAAATACCGCCAAGTTCGGGTAGGACTTCGAAATTACAAACCCACGTCATTTGATGAATAAAATCTGGTACTTCCTTACGGTAGGTAAGTTTGTGGTTGGGAGGTTCAGCAGGATAAGGGTACTGTTTTAAATGCGTGTGTGTGTGTCGCTTTTGCTTGGATATGATAATCAAATAGTACAGTCTGTTGTCAACATTATCTGACCCACCCTAAAAACAAACGAATTTGGACCCTCTGCCTGTGACATTAAAGTTTATTCAATTTATATGAGCTTATTAGACGAGTGCGCGAGGACGCAAATTTGATCTTTAACACGTAACGTTAAGGTAAGCGTTAAGCTATTTTAATCATTATCTCGTTGACATTAAAGTTGAAAATCTTCCAAGTCACAATATATAATTACAACGGAATCTTTTATTTCGCACATTAGCAACAAGTTCTCGTGGCTTAGCGGTTTGACGCTGGATTGGCGACCAAAACCAAATTGGTTCGAAAACGCGTTTCACCTGTTATAAGTATCTTTTTTAATTTGTTATCATTTCTACACTATTGCTTGCATTATTAAAGAACGACCAATATAATTTACGCTCAATAACTTATCTTGTAAACAGGTGGGTATAATAAAAAACTTTCAAGTTCACAGAATTTATACAAGAATTTGGTTGGATACTAAGTAAAATATATTTGCTTCGTGAGGTAGATAGTAAATTCATCAAGTGACAAAAGTTACACTACGCCTATTAGCAGTGACCGCGCACGCACATTTGTAAATCGTTTCTCATAACTCGTTAAGTATTTTTAAGCAATTCGGTGTAAAAAGCATCATGTCGCAACTTAATGACTATACCAAACACAAAATCATATTTTTACATGAGCAGCATGTTGGAATTAGAGAAATTAGTCGTGTCGACTTAATATTGCAGTAAGTGTTTTGTATTATTAATGAACGTGTAATTGGTTATTTTACCATTATATTTTATTTTTTTTCATTCCTTACAAGTTACATACACGGTTCCAAACATGTTTATTTTTTGTTTTAGAGAAATACGGTCAGACTATGGCTAAGACGATGGAGACAATGGAAATATTCAGCGGATTCGTCCAGGAGCAAAAGCCATCAAGTATAGTCCCGAATTCGAACGCCACCGGGCCATTGTTTCTAGCCATATTGAAAATCCATTTTTGCCCGTTCGTGTATCCGCAATAAATCACAATATTTCAGTCGAAACAGTGAGAAGGCATTTACACGCTGCTGGGATATGCTCATCGCGAAGAAAGGGTCCGTTTTGCCCAGGAATATTTAAATTTTAATTGGGAAGAAAATGTTGTGATCTTCACTGATGAAAAATCATTTAAATCAGATAAAGATGGACGTAAAATCTTATGGAGACGGAAAGGAGAACGCTACAATGAGAAGTGCTTGCTACCTTGTAGAACCAGTGGTAGAATAACCTTGGGCTACTGGGGCTGGATGTCGTCTATGGGCCCTGGTGAATTGGTGGAAGTAGGTGGAAGGTTTAATAGTCATTTGTATTTGGAGATTCTGCGTGATGTCATGCTGCCGACTGTGCGAATTGCCTATCCAACATCGCACATTTATTTCGTGCACGATAACTGCTCCATCCACCGTGCAGGCATTGTGCAGGATTGGTTAGCTGCTCAAGAAGGTGTGACAATTATTAATAGGCCATCTAAAAGTCCTGATTTGAACCCTATAGAAAATCTATGGGGTCAAATGGTTTTAAATTGGGACACAACTGAAGTGCGAAACAAACACAACTTGGTTGAGATCGTGACGTCGACTTGGGAGCACATGAGAGGCAAAGATTTGTGTTGGAATATGGTGCGCGGTATGCGTAGCCGCTTACAGCAAGTTATAGCAGGGGACGGTGCGCCACTCCGCTACTAATTAATCTAGTAGGGATTTTAAACACACCATGTAAGTAAATGCTCAATGGATTGACTGTTAAACAATTAAAATGTTGCAGATTATGTGGTGATGTTATTGTTATCAATAGCTTGTTTCTATTTAAATAACATGTTTATTCACTACATATAGGCAGCTATAAATCTGTAGTTAAAGCATTTCACGGATGAATTCATTTTCTCGAAAACAAAATTTTAAGCATAAGCATGCCTTTTTTAATATTTATAAATTGTTAGATTTCATTATGGCATACTAATATAAAATGTATATTAATTTGGAAATATATGAGCATTTACTTACTTTATCTTACCTAAGTCTTTTAATGAAATGATAAACATTTTTAACTTGCAATTTTCTTTAGTTTTATTTCTATACAAACTACCCTTTTAAAATGACAAGACCCTACGTCGTCCATTAAACAAGTGTAATAAAATAAAATAAAAAACAGCTGAGCAATAAGCCACGTCTAGGTCAAACTTGGTTTCGAACGTATTACAACAATGAACTCAGCACTATCCTAGTGACCACAAGACCAACTCACTTCTTATATGTCGTATTGAAATTAGAACGTTGTTGTAATGCTAGACACAATATTCTGAAGAATTTGACCCATATAGTATACTTTCATAAAGTTTATTCTTGCACTGCACAAGCAACCATCCTTCTCCTCGTGCAAATAGATTATTTTGTATTTTAAATAAGTAACCACTCCATTAAGACATGATAATAAAAAACTAGCTATACAATAGAAAATAACAGATTGTAAAGAGCCGTTGTTTTTGCAATTTTAAAGCAAGGTAAAATATGTTTACGCGAAGTCATTGCATACCCTCAGTAGCATAATATTGAATACCAGTTTTAAAATGAATCCGAGTATTTATTGTTGAACTACCCACATATTACAAGTTATGCAAAAATATTACATTCCAGAAAGTTTATATCCGTCTATAGTTCTTTACATTATTATAAGAAATAGTTTTGGCATAAATTTTAAATTGAAAAGCAAAACGACGTCTTTGCCGCGGGATTTGATCTTACAACTTGTTTCTCACAGTCATATGCATAGACCACGAGACCAGAATAAGATAACTACTTCTTTTAAAATAAGCTATTAGACTAATTATGTTATAACAAGTAGTTATAAAATATAACCTAATGACAATGGTATAAAGATTAAATTTGCGTGTTTGTATTATTATTGTATTTGTTCATGGATTCCTCGAGCACTTGTCTGATAAGCTCATTGCATTGAATAAACCTTAATGTTATAGATAGAAAGTCCAAATTCGTTTGTTTTTAGGGTGGGTCAGATAATGTTGACAACAGACTGTACGTAGATCAAACGACGTTTTTCAAGACACGAAATAATATAATCGCGTCTTGAAAAACGTCGTTTGATCTACGTAAAAAAAAAAATATATAAAGGCGGTCATAAACAAGCACCGCCCATTGTACACTTGTTTTTATAATGTTTTTCTTGTTATTATTACAAGGTGTATAAAGCATATAATAAATAAATAAATAAACAAGCACAATACATATTATGTAACAAATGTTTGTGAGAAATAGGTTGCAGATTTTTTATCGGGTTTCCATGCTCAATTTTTATGGATCGGACTGGCCGCCGACCGGCCTTATATATACTATCAATAAAATATCTAATAAGCCGAATATTTCTCTTCTTTGCCACATGAGTGAATAAAAAGAAACGGATAGTGCGTGAATGCACTGCATTGCGATCCTAAAAGAGGTGATATGTAAAAGTACTCTGTGAAGGGGTGAGACAAGATAAGACCCAGCCGAGTGATGAAAAATCAAAACAAGGTGACAATTGATTTCTTAAAAAGGTTTACACACAAAGATTAACACTGTTTGAATCTTCTAAAATTTTGTATATTTAATTTATTGCCTTTCTACGACTTGTGATAGTTTTAGCAATAAAACGGTTTAAGTTTGAGTTCTTTTTAATTACTTTTAAAGTCTTTTAATTTAAACATTGATGTTGGTAACCCCTAGCTAGACAAAGTGACATTCTATCAGTGTTATACTTAATTGCTGAACAGTAAAAATATTCGGGATTAACCATAGGACGTTTTGGCAGCCCACGTGTCTAGTATTCGTCTAATACATACACTAAAAATATATGTGTGGGGTTAGAGATATTTGCATGGCATTTTGAGTGTCTTTAACGATCGTTACCCCTAATTGAATGCTACTTTGTCTAGACAGTCTAGAGTCTCGTGCATAAGTACCTACTCAAAGATGGCAGGAATGTAAGTTCCCAGTAAAACGTCATTAATGACTATAGTCCTACAACGGTCTAAAGTTGACCGCAACTTCGCAAAGTCGATCGATTTCATAAGACTAATGTCTGTTCACAAATCTTTGTTGAGACTGATTTTCTTTCTTGACTAGTTAAATAATTTTTAACAAACAGAAAAATACAAGTTGTTAGTTAATCATACGACTTTTGTGAACTCTTTTAATTAAGAGGCCTCTAGTTTAGGTAATATTTGACAAAGTTTACTGGAAAGAGTAAGTTTTTAACACGTTGATTAATTTTCATTCTTATTAATTTTTTTAAATATATAAAGATAGCAGAGAAAGCAAACGAAATTCTTCTTCTTTCATTTTTATTATACTTATGTCGAAAATGTTTCAGCTTCGGCCGGGACTGAGATCAGAAACGCAGGTTCGCTTTCAGCTGAAAATCCAGTGTCGGTCGGACAGTACCATTAAAAACTTTCTTACTTAATAAATAATAAGCACAGAACAAATATTTATAAAAAATATGTGTAGGTACAATGGGCAGACTTATCGCCCAGCGATCTGACAGCAAAAACAAGTTTTAGTTTAGCTTAAGCATAATCATTATCAGCCTTTTAACGTTCCCACTGCTGGGACTCAGGCCTCCTCTGTAGGAGAGGGAATGGGCCGTAATCCACCACGCGAGCCTAGTGCGGGTTGGTGAATGTAACATGTCTTCGAATTTTTGGTTCTAGGACATGCCGGTTTCCTCACGATGTTTTCCTTCACCGTTTTGAGAGCAGCGGTGATGAAATCAAAACACAAAGTGATGCGCCTAGCTGGGTTTCACCCGCGACATACAATTCATTAGTCGGGACCGTTACCACTCGGCCACCACTGCTGTTTTTAGTTTATTTTATTTTAAATACAAACAACCAACACTGCAACAAAATTATACCTACTGTTATTAGAAAACTAATGTTTTACTCACTTGTGTGAATTACAATCAAATAAATCATTATGAACATAAACAACATGGTTCTAGATCCCGGGCGCCGTGCCGCTCAACATGAATAATAAGGTCGAAAAGCCGTTCGGGTTTTGTTTCGGGATTAGGTAAATTAAACAGGTGACATGACATGTGAAGGGCTGGTCAAGGCTGACTCTCCATCATAGCTATGCGAGGAAACGGACCGAGGAACGAAGCTAAAATATGTTGAATAAATAGACGTGGCTGAATGCTTAATTAAATATGAAAACCGGACATGTGCGACTCGCGTAACGAGAGTTTCGATTGAGTCTGCATTTTTTCCAAGTATACATCACCTACGGAAGTATATATACTATGAAAGCACACTCATTACTATGACAGAAATATAGTAGGTAAGATTAAAGGACAAACTTACTTTGTTGTTTCATTCTTTGTTGTTGAAGAAAATATAAGTTTGTAATCGAAAAATGTTTTTTTTTTATATGATAATACTAAACATTCACGTTATTAGACTTTCTCTTTTACTTGACCCGTAAAAACTATCTTCATACCTTTATGATTCTAGGTCAACGGGAAGTGCCCTTAGACCTATAGGTCTTGATTCCATGCGATGCATGCAAACATGCGCCATAAACGGAGCATAAACGGCCTTATCTTTAGATTGCGTTGAGAAGTTTCATTATCCCAAGGGGTAGTAGACTTGACTATTTGATTCCAGCTTTATTACACCACACGTTCCTAAGAAAAAGGGTCTTGACAGACGGACGGAATAAAAATAAAATCTAAAACAAGCTCAAAGTCGTTCAGTACAACTCTAGCGGAACGAACTTATAATGTTTTGTTTTCTTTACATAATATGTATGTAGTTTACCAACAGAACTGTTCGCTAGGGATGCGAGCGTTGAAGCCGTGCGAAGACTGTTTGCAAAGGCATACTTAATACGACTCATTATATTCTTCTTCCTTGCCAACATTTGCTTTTTTTCTTTGCTTGCTTTAGTAGAAAAATCACACTTCTTTCCACCAAAGATATGTGGAAACGAAGTTCCGCCGTACACCTTTATTGGAAATCCAGCCTTATACACGAAAAAATAACATTATCATTCAGAAAACACACTTTTTCATATTCAGCAAACGATCTAGGGACTTACAAACACGCCCTATATGTTAAGTGCTGTGGCGTGATAAATATGTAACTGAAAGCAATTATAGTTTTCAGATGAAAGGTCAGAGAAATGAGAGCACAGCTTTAAAAGCTCATCCTATGTATATATTACTAGCTGTCCGCACAACTTCGTTTGTGTCACATTTTTCATGACTGCTCCGCTCCTATTGGTCTTAGCGTGATGATATATATATATCATCACGCTAAGACCTTCATCAGTTCTTGAGATTAGCGCGTTCAAACAAACAAACAAACAAACAAACAAACAAACTCTTCAGCTTTATAATATTAGTATAGATTACTTGGTAACTTTAACTTCTCGGAAAAATAGATGCAGAATTCTCGATGGTTTAGCAGAGCTGGCGGCCTCGAGTGTGGTTTGCTGTTCGATCTTCGCGAAAGGAAAAGTGTCTTTTAGTTTTCGCGGCCAAGTTAGTGCCTAGCCCTTCTGCAAACATACACAAATTAAGGTGATGTTATGTATGAGGAGCTCGTGGTTTAATAATAATGCTCACACGGGTCGATCTTCTGAGTTAAGTAATGCTTGCCGAGGTCGTTCTGTGGATGGGACTACCTTTACATACCGAGCGTGCTCCGTCCCTGGGAAAGCACGTAACGTAATTCTTTGGTACCGGCTGTCGTTTTTCAATCATTGGCAGTCGTTACGGATTGTTAGAATTCAGAATATCTGACACCAGTCTTGCTAAGCAGTGCCGTGTAGTTCAGTTCGAACCCGGTCTGACTGGCAGCCTACGCCAATATAGTTGGAGAAGGGCTAGGCAAATATGGTACCTATGTATCTAAAAAGACTGACACTGAAAGTATTTCAAGCGAACTGTATCGATGAATAAAAGAAGTCCAGTCCCCAAAATGTGCCGATTTTTTTTCTGGTTTGTATCTTTATTGGAACATATATTTACGTTGTCAGTTATTGTTAGTAGTATAGTCCTGCCTTTAGCTGGGTAGCTACCGGAAAACACAATTTATACTCTTAACTATAGGTGCCGGAGCTTCTTAACATATGTATGTACTCACGCAATCTTCAATGAAATTCGAAAAGGTATCTAACCCAAGATATTGTACCTTCATAATTAATTTAACGTTACGATTATGTAGGTTTAAATACCGAACCTGCTAATTTAGCGAAAATAAGCCCCGTCAAAGGTTTTCGTAATTACCATAGCGTTATCATTGTGGTAAAGTATTATGTTGTAATGCCAAGCCGCAAAATTCGCTTTGTTGCTTCTAACACGCGCCTGACATGTGTTTTCCATAGTGCAGAGTGGAAAGATACTGATTTGTAAGATTACATTTTCGCTTACCTCGGTAGGCAACTACTATCAATATAATTGGTTGAAAGTAGAATCTACCTGTCGGAACTCGGTGTTTTTGGTTGCTTTTTTGTTTTTGAACACACCGACTTCCGAAATTAAAGTTATTTTGTACTTTTTGTTTTTTTTTTTTGTTTAGAAGTCGATTGTATTTTTTGTAAAAAGTTTTTTTATTTTTCACTTTTTAGTGCTAAACATACCCATCACAGCGTACGTGGTATAAATCGGTGTAAACAATAAACAAACATGCGATTTCAGCTATCCCGACAGATTTGCTATCATTTATTGAAATTAACAAAAAACCGCTTGTTCGATTTAGATAAATTTTCCATGGGACCATTTGGAAAGTATATCCTTTTCAACAAAAAAAGAATTTTTCAAATCGGTTGGCAAGAGACGGAGTTATGCGTGAACAAACATAAAAAATACAAACATCCGAATTGAGAATCTCCTCCTTTTTAGAAGTCGGTTAAAAAGAGACATAGAACACAAAAATACATTTTTTGTGTTTAATTGTATGTTTGTGGAAGCATCACCAAGAACAACTGACTAGTTTGGAAATCTAGATACTCAGATATACTCGTATTAAATGTTTTCCGGTGTTTTAGCAAGCAAATTTTATATTTCTATGGTGATATCACGTAAAAAGTACAAAACCAATATAGATTTGTTTATACATAAGAAAAAATAATTATACAAAGAAAACTATACATAAAATCACGCTACAACCCATAGGAGCGGAGTATCAATGAAAAAAGTTGCAAAAAAAGTTTATTTTTTCTCTTTTATACGACGCATGTACACGAAGTTGCGCGGGTCTTGTAGTATTTTATAAAACACGCCGTGATAATGAAATGCCATACTTGCCACTATCACAAATAAGCACGGATTGCAACATTTGCAGGTCTATGTTCGAGACAGAAGAAACGCTAAAAATAAACCCCTATCTAGGTTTACATATCAATCGTCCATATCAACTTTTCAACACCCATGACTTGAGTCGGTTAGTCATGATGGTACGTAAAAAGAACATTACTCCAGATTACTCCTCTAACCATACAAAGCATCCACCACCAATCCACCAAACAACATCGTTAAGCAAACAAAATGAAGTTAAGGAACTGCATAATCAAAACTGAACGGAACGAACTGCAAAGTCATTCTATTATGACAAAACTTTACTCTTGTTTGCTGGTGACTTTTAAACAAAATTATTTGACAAGACATAATACCGAACAATGTTTGCTTCTTGTACCCTACGTAACGATACAAACTTTGTCAAGATTCTCAGTCACAGCAATAGAAATTTTCATTCAAATTATAAGGACGTTTTTAAAATTGTTTGTGCGAGGACAAAATGTTTGCAAATGCTCGTACTACTACAAATCGGTTTCGCCATTAATTAAGGCTTACGTTTAAACATTATGGTTACTGTAATTAAGATTCTTAACATAAATGGCAATCAAGCATTAAATACAGCTGCGTCGCTTCCTCTCATTACTAATAATAATACCACCAAGATAATATATGATACCATGAAAATTGAGGGCGGGATTAAATCAGGAAAATGGGCAGCCGTATACATTACTGTATAAGTATCATTGAAGAGGCAATATTCCCGAAAGGTCGTACATTATGGCAACGTGTATGGGGTCATTCATTTACGTTCAGATATACCATCAAGGTAATGGTGAATTTAGTTGAGTTTTTCTATAAGGGTGAATTTCACTAACGATTTAGATGGGTTGGTGTTGAGTGAACCTGCGTTTATTGAGAACTGACTTATCATTCCATTCATTCCAATTATTACGGACAATTAGCACATCCCTAACGAAGAGCTGCCTCTATGTAGGTAGTACCTATCTAAATACATGCTGGATTTGTGGGAACGCTACATTTAGACTGTGAATATGATCGTTAGGTACTGTTAGTATTAATCAACTGATAAAACTAAATATCCGGACTACTACCAATTCAAGGTCAAAAAGAAACTTAGACTCAATCATTAAGTAAATTTCAGCATCGCAGTGAGATGAACTGAAGATTAGAGTTCGTTCTTTAGGTATATACTCTTTATGAAACTTTAACAATTAGAGAATAACATAATCGAACACTGAGTAATGGATGTGAAAAAGACTACTAAGAGAAAAAGTGACTTCGAAATCAGCAACGAACGAGGATGTGCATCATTTTGTAATTAATTAGTAATTCGACTAGTAATTGCAATGACTAACCGATTCCTTCCTTTGCCCATTGTTTCATTGAGTACGAACTAGTTAAGTTTTGTTTTATCCCTGTATTACAACAGCATATTAATTAGTAAGCCCTAGGTTTTGCCTGATTGCAATTCCATAGTAGTAAATGTAGTTCGTCCTCTTAAAATATCCTTCAAAATCTATATCGGAACCAGTATGCGGAAAATTATCTGGTAAATATCAATCCAGTATTTTTCCTCCTCCTCCCTATATATTTCATAAATCAAACATATATTTATATTCAGTGCACTTGTCCTGCTATCGTGTGTAAAATGCATGTCATCATCCTATGAATAGTTTGAGCCCCCGACATAATTTCCAAATTAATTAAAACTTAGCAAAAGATACTAGTTCATTCTGGGTAGATTTTCATACCTATGACTAATTAGGTACTAAAACGAGCCTCGATTAGATGCAAATGCAGCAGCAGCTATTTAGCTAGCTCAATAAATGGGCTATCTAACATTGAAAGAATTTTTGAAATCGGACCAGCAGTTCCTGAGATTAGCGCGTTCAAGCAAACAAACAAACTCTTCAGCTTTATATATTATTATATTATATTATAGTTTCTAATCATGTCCAGATGGGCATGATTGGATTAGAGGTTGCAAGTTATAAAAAATCTAAAATAAACGCGAAATCACAAAACAGGTATGTACGATACCTGCTTGACACGTGCGTTAGCGTAGCCAACGTAAAACGATTCGTCACAGTGAGCGTACCTACGTAGTGTATCAGCACAATCAAACATCGATCGAAATCGACCTGACCTTGAGATAATGTTAAACACGCCTGCAAATCGATTATAGCAAAATAGAATCGAATAGGAAACAATGTCGAGATGGTTACACACAGCTTGTCGAATCTACAATGCAGCGAACTAGTAAGATAGGTCGTAGTCGTGGGTACACGATGAGAAAAGTGTCCGTGGTTGTAGCAGCCAGCCGGCATTTTTATTTGTGTTTAGTTGATAACCGCGGGCCGCGCGCGACGCTCGTGCCCACGCGCATCCCGCACGACCACCGCCGGTCGCTCCACCTCTTATCACATACCAGTTTTATACGTGTTTCACTGTGTCTTTCCCCAATAAGTGGGTCCACTGACCAACAGTTACTAAGTGCGCCAACAACATACGAGTTTAACAATCAACAGACAGCGTCCGACTCGAAAGAAGCCGGTCCATATATCACAAGAAACGGTGATTACAATTGACTCAAGGTATATCAAATAACCATCTATTCTCTATTATTTACATAAATGCATTATGTATTGGAGACAAGGGACGAGTGCATCTCTGGAATATGAATGCGGCTAAGTTTTTAAGTATGTATTTATGCGACTGTAGAATGCATATGACAATAACAACACTCCCAATTCATTTCAAAGTCTCAACAAATATTCATACAGCGACAAGCGCTCATTAAGTGATTTAAACAAGCGTGTAGAAATATAAACTTCGTACCCCGTGGTACGAAGTTTATATTTCTTTAGACATAATTTGTGTCGACTTTGCCAACATCGTCATGAATGCAAAAAATATAACAGGTAAGTCCAACCGCACTATGTAGTGCACGAAACTCATGAAGACCTTTTACAAACGGAAAGTGCTTTATGTAGCTTGCTTTTTTTTTAAATGTTATCTAGATTATGTTTATGGCAAATACGGCTAAGCTATAATCGTAACATGATTCATGATCTCACCGGTCACCCTCATATTTTTTGTTCACAATGCAATTTCATCAGTAACCGTCTCTGTAGGAAATCTCTGATAAAAATAATAGGTTGTGTTTACTTAGAAGGCACTTATCAAAAGATAATAATCGTTGTTGAACGTATAAAACTTAAACGAAACTAAATGTACACCACAACCATAAGCGATAGAGATAATGCAGAGAACGACGCTGACGTAGATATATTGTTTAACAAGAAAGTTTAGTCAAACTCTTACATTAAATTAAAAAAGGCAAGCATGCAAGTTAATTAAGTGCCATTACCTACAACAAACAATACTTCAGTCCCACGAGGAAGTTTGTCTACGATTTCTTCTCTGATAAAATACTCTATTTTTATGCAAATCTGCACTCCGAACAATGTTAATGCTATCCAGAGAATAGAGTACAAAACTTCAGAAGGCTATTTTGCCGTGGGTTCCTTATTTAAAATGTCCACACAAAGGCGTTTAACAAAAAGGTCACGAAAAGCCGGCTCAAGCCTCATAAGTTCAAATATTACTTTGTAGGGACGCTGGTTAAAAATTCAACCATATTTTTTCCTCCTATTCCATGGTACGAGGAATGACGAAAATGTCATGAGGAAAGTTTTGTGGATGTGGATATGCCTTGAAGCGGGCGGGAAGGTCTAGGAAACATGATAAACGAAGAAATGAATGAGGCTACCGGCTGATGCGCCGAATCCGAATAAATTAGCATTGACTGCTTAAGACTAATGAGCAGTTTCAAAAACAGCACAGTTTTGGAAATAAAATAGTACAGCTAATAAGCTATCTTTTATTATTTTTAGCCTTGACTATAAGTACAAGTAGGTACAACTACAAACACACACCTCTAATTTTTTTTAGTAATACTTTTCCTCACCCTTGGAATTTGTCCTATATCGTGGGTGCGTTTATAAACATATACACTCACATACACAAACAGTCAGACTCGGAACAACTATCCATAGGCCATACAAATATTTGTTTCGTGCGGGAATCGAACCCACGACACGCAGCGAAGCAGCCAATCGCTCAACCACTGCGCCAACCGTGTCATAATAGGGTATTTTACTGTAAAAATCTAATTAGTCCGTCTGATAGATTTACAAAAAATATTGGACACGTATTTTTTCTTTTTTCACGTAAACAAAAAATGAAGACGATACAGTGCGTTGAAAACTCACGTGACGTCACTACGTTGCTACAATTTTTACCAGCGACGTGACGTCACGTGAGTTTTCAACGCACTGTATCGTCTTCATTTTTTGTTTACGTGAAAAAAGAAAAAATACGTGTCCAATATTTTTTGTAAATCTATCAGACGGACTAATTAGATTTTTACAGTAAAATACCCTATTGTTGTTGAGATGCCTCGTAGATTGCCCTTCTTTGGTTAGATAGTTCGGGTCAAATTGTAACCACAACAGAGAATTATAACTATGCAGTAAATCTTAGCTTCTAGACGTTTCAACCGCACTCTAGTCATTGTAAATGTTATGTCATTCAAACTTAGCAAATATAGTTACTTCTAGGCCAGAGTGTATCAGGTGAGATTGTGTCTAATTAAACTCGTGCTTATCACTTCCATAATTATAGATATTATAAACCTGAAGTGAGTTGGTTTGTTTGGTTGAAAGCGCTAATCTCAGGAAGGACCTACTGGTTCGAATTGAAAAATCTTTTGGTAGATCACTTATCGAGGAAGGCTAATAAAATTACGCTACGACCATTATGAGCGAAGAATCAATGAAACATTTTGCAAACACTGTTTCTTTTTTGTCTCTTATTTTACGCAGACGAAGTTTCGTGGGTCAGCTAGTGACTAATAAAAAAACAATCATTCTTATTATTTCCTACATACAAAGCTATATTTAGAAGAAAAAAAGCTAAAATATGAGTGCTGGTATGTATGCCTATTACAGGTATACTCCATAATTATGTATATTGTACACAAAAATTCATTATTTCCTATTAGGATGTAAAGTAAAAAAGAATGATATAAAAAAGATGAACCTACACACATACAATGTGCGTTACAAATTAGGTTTTTTTTTATATAAGTCGTGGCTAACACATTAAAATGTGACACAATTAATGGGTCCATAGTGTACAGACTTCCGACGGTTCATTCAGGACCATTTAGTATTTACGTGGTAATTATATTTATGAGGTCGCCGAGTATCAACTGTTCATTACTGTAATCTAGCTGTCTCGAAGTTTTCATTACATACGAAAAGCAAAATTTCAAAATTTGATTTACCGGTATTATTAACCGGATTTAAAATAGGAATAGGTCTGAACTCCTTAATATTCTATTAATGTTTGTTAACTCAGTTGTACCAGTTACTAGAACACCGACTTTGTAGTGTTTTTATTTGGAAGTCGGTTGTATTTTTTTAGTGATTGTGATTCTGAACATTGAACACTAGTTCTCCAGATGCGGATAATACACAAAAAAATCAAGATTCTTGGTGTCGCAGTATCTACTACTGACATACCATTTATTCCCAATCGTGTCGAGTATCCCTTTATGCTAAAACTTTTCTGTAGTATTTTTTTCTTTTTGCTTTGGCCTTTTTAAATTGGCTATATATTTACAAAAGAGGGCTAAACCGGCTAGATTTACTGGCTGTGGTAAGTACAAAATGTGGTTATTTGGGAAAGTTACAAAGATAATAAAATTTAACTATTCATTCAAAACTCACTGCACAATAATAATTACGGGCTTGCGAACAAGCATTATTTCCTCAGAGTAGCAGTAATTAATGCTTAATCTGATAATCCATAAATATGTGTTAGGTAAGCTTTTTAGCTTAGGTAGGTAATGGACAAAAAGCATCATCTCCGTTTTAATTATCTCGAAGGTCATAAATATTGATCGTTGTTTTAGTTAGGCCTTAAATCCAGTGGAATTAATACTATTTTGATTAAATTATTTAATCGTAACTCAAAATAAATAAGTAGGTAGGTAATTAAAGATTTGAGAAGATAAACATATTACGAGAATGTACGTAGGTAGTTGAACACTCATTCTTATGTAGAAAAAAGTTTAAATCGACATCGCCAGGTCGTTTGATTCGTGGATTTCACATAAATTATTATTTAAAATTTATTATTTTAAGGAATCAATTTTATGATTCCTGAAAATAATAAATTCCCATTTTAGAACAAAAATGTATGTACACCTATTATAATTCCAGTAGGTACGGAACTGCGGGCTTACCATGACGTCTTAAAACGTGAGTCTTCCGAGCGAGAAAAAGGGATGGAGCTATATAGAGTGTATTACTCTATCCTTCTTTCTCGCTCGGAAGACTCACGTTTTAACACCTCCTGGTACGCCCGCTGGAGTACATTAGAGGTAGTTTAAAAGTAGCACCAGTGACGGAAAAGTTGAAAGGGAACTGGTTGTCTTGATATGGTCATGTGAAAAGGAGGGATGAAACACAATATAAATGTGGATGGATGGAAAGGGAGAGGTAGGCCAAAGAAAAGATGGATGGATTGTGTGAGGAGTGATAGGTATGAATGAAAAAGGAGGTAGAATGATAGCATGATGGCTGACAGACCAGTGACCGTATTTCGAAGTGCACATGCTATCATGATTCGTGTGAGGGAAAGAGATATCAAATGATATTCGTCTTGTGTAACTCCGTCTCTCTCTGACACAAAAATCATGATGGATTTAAGACGTCATAATAGGTCACCAGCATGGAAGAAAAAAAAGTGTTACGCCGACCCCAAGTAACATGGGATAAGGACAAGAAGATGATGATGGTATATCGTAAATAATCGTAATGCATTTAGGAATTAAAAGTACCTAGTCAATTTATTTGTACTATTTCAGACTATAATCTATCTCAGTGCCAAATTTAGCCGTACTGGCTTCATTGAAGTATCAAACATCCATCCATCCAAACTTTCGCATTTATTATAATAGTAAGATCTTCAGAAAGACCAGATGTATAATACTCATAACTAGCATTGATTCCAACCAGGGTACATTTTTTAAGTATTGGAAATCATCAAATGACTTCTTCCACTCTGGGCGGAGCGGAAGGGAGTGTCAGACTCTTACTGACTAAAACCTATACGTATTCCTCTCAATGCCCTTTGCGTTCCATGGCCGCGGTGACACTTCGAACAAATTTCGCAACTCACCAGAACTCTCATGATTCCGGTGTGAGAGAGAGTCGGAAAGATACAGTACGAATAGCACTATCGATTTCTCTTACTACGGCCCCTGTTGTATGAATGAAACAAAGAAAGAGGAGTATGTAGGTATTGTAGTAAATGCCCTTTTGTATTTTCTGGCTCCCCTGAGAAAAATAATGCGAGTTTACACTTTATAATAATAATAATACTTTATTGTTATAAAACGAAAATTAGGGTTTAATTTTGTTTATATGTCGAAGATTAAGATACTGAAGTAATTTCAAGGCTTGTAATATTTAGTCTAAAGTCTCGGAAACGCAAAGTTTACTCCAAATAGTGCTGAAGAGGTAAACATCCTTTAATTTCGATAGCTTGGGGTTGAAGTTCAACTGTATTTGCCAAGTCAGATCTGAAGTGAGAATGTTATTCAACAACTATTTGAGATATCAAACCGTAAGTTGTATCTCGGTATTGTTTGTCAGTTTGTTCTGGCCAAAGACTTGGCCAACTAGAACCAGAATAAGAACTTCTGAATTTACTGAAAGAATGTGTTACGTTGGAATTATTTCCTATTTATAAATGATATTTATTTTGTAAGTAGGTTGTACAGAACACTTTCACAAGTCAATCTTTTTTGGTCGTTTTAAACTAGATGAGGCGAGTGTTTCCTAGCTGACTACACTGAGAAGAAACACCGAAAACTCAGAAGTCAAAGTCTCTTTTGAAGTCAATAATATTGGTCAAATCATATGAGATCCCTGTAGATATAACAAAGTACCTAACATTTTGTATTTCGAATGCCAGTTCTTTAAAACCATTTGAACTAGTCAGTTCAACTTGTGTTAAAGTGCATTAGATTCAGGCTATAGGCTGGGAAAGTAAGTCTACAAAGCTGTAATTGGGTAACACATTTATTTTATAACGTTCCTAAGCATCCGTTAAGAAAGAATTTGTTGGAAATTTCAACTTTAACTAAGGATAATGAGTGGGGGAACTTGATAGATACGACTTTTGCAAAACAAACGAGCGATAAACGAGAAAAGTCCGTGCAAAAAAGGGGCAGATCTCTAACAGGTAATACTCGTATATATACTGTATGTAAACATTTTAATCTCGCAAACGCAGAAAGCAATCACCATAGAATAAATTATAAGAAGTGTTACCTACCCAATTTATTTTTTAATTTATTTGAAATCTTAACTTAATCAGGTTATCGTAATGACCGAATCAGAATAAACAATGTAATCTATGTTTACAAAAGGATATTAAAATGTTTTAGTAGGTACCTATCCAAAAAACTCAGATAGGTAAGTATTAGTCCAGCTACTCATGTTAATGTTAGAAATATTGATTAGATACTATACGGTACACCTCGTAACAAGCACAGGACTAACAAATGTAAAAAAAAAGCAATGGGTGGCCTTATCGCACCGACAACCTTTGGGTGGACTGCCGAAAGGCGATTTTATTATTTTACCAGCACTTCGCCCGCGATTTCGTTCGCACGGGTTTATTAGGTACTCCACGAACTTCATCTCCCCTCTACCCTCTTTATAGGGTACGTTACAAACGACCGCGACTTCGTCCGCGTAAAGTTTTACAAATGCGTGTAAGCGTGATATAACTAAACGTTGGGCAGCTCGCTCAACCCCAAAATTGTTCTTACTTATACCATTTTTATATCCCTTGTAACTATTAAACGAAAGGTCCGAAAACAGTAATTTACATGTACATAATCAACCTTATTTGTCAAACCTTATAAATGGACAAGGATTAATGTCATGATACCAAAATCACCACTATTATATTCCACTCGCGTTTGATTGAATAATTTGATTAGAAAGACTTCATTGTGTCCAACCATAATATTACATAGTTAGACATATACCCTCGCGGACTTTTTATAGATAAGAGTAAGTACGTTAACCATATAAGTAAGTAGTAAGTAGGTACATTATTTTATGTATCATCAATAGTTTTCTCAGCGCACGCTAAATAATGATTTTATTATTATGCAAAAATTTTGCTACTATAAGTACATTATTGCAATTTTTGAAAGCGATATCTATTTTTTTTTTCGAATTTTTAAATATACCCCATGATTTAAGTTAGTGATGTAGCTTTTTAACCCCCGACGCAAAAAGAGGGGTGTAATTTTGACGTGTCTGTCTGTCTGTGGCTCCATGGCTCGCGAATATTTTTGTGTAAGGTGAGTAATATGCGAGTGTTTTAAGACATGTTTGATGAAAATCGGTTGAGTCGTTTAAAAGTTGTGGGGGGTGAACGTAGGGAAGTATAACAGAATGTCTGCAAATATACTCGTGTGGGGTCTCAAATGAAAGCACACTGAAAAATAATATTGATGACTTAATCGAGAGTGTTCTTATAAGTAGCCTATAAAAAGTATAAAATTAAATAAAAAAAATAAAAAACCCCCGATACAAAACCTAACTCCCCTTTAAAAATAACAAATAATTTAAAAAAACAACGAATTTTAAGTACCTAAGTATGTATTAATAATTCTTTAAAAAAATACGTCGCGTTGGAGACTGCTCGCATTGGGTAAAAGACTAAATAGGTAGGCATGTGATACTAATGAAAATAAATCGTAGATAATAAATAACTTGGAGCGATCCCCAACGCGACATTTTTTTTTTTCATTAGTTTTTGCGGGAAAGAGTAACAAATATCCAGGTAGGATTATATTATGTGTTTAAACTTAGATTACAATTTTAGTTTAGATTCGATTTAGATATTTTATTAAAGTTTAGATTTAGACGACATACCCACCTCCAACCACAATGTTATCCTTTATCCCAATGTCGACTGGCGGAGAGTGCATTGTGGCCTTAAATCCACTTCGGGCCTGCGGATGACGAGCTATGGGTGGCTCGCCGTCCGATAGCAACCAGGCCTGGGTCTGAAGCGCGTCGTGTTCTACTCGCACCTGAAAGAGATGTCAGCAAAGAAGACTGGGGCCCCATAGGGTCAGTGCCAGCTAGGGTTACGGAATTTGTTCGAAAGAGTCACCGCAGCCCTGGAACGCAAATGGTACTAAGAGGAACACTGGTGGGTTTTAGTCAGTAAGAGTCTGACACTCCCTTCCGCTCCGCCCAGAGCGGGAGAAGTCATTTGATGATTACGCATCCAGTAAAAAAAAGGTTTGAATAAATATATCTTCCATTATTTCACGGTCTTATGTTTGTGTTTCCAGTAGGTATCCACAAAGCATTCTCTCTTTGTGTACCTATAAGCCAATATCCCTATACAAATTAAAAGTACTGTCCACGATTCATTTCGATTCTCTTTGAAATATATTTTCGTAAAATATTTAATCTCAAGACAGTATATTCGTCTTTGTAATCGATTTTATTGAATGGGTTCAACGAAAGTATCTACTCTTTTCCGCTTAGCCAGGGCCTCTGTGCAAGAATCAAGAAGATTAAGAGCGTTTATAAGAAGCCAAACAAAGGTACGACGGCATTTCTAGTCTAGTCTTAAGATATATCTGTTATGTAGTCTATTATATTTGACCTCTGATTTAGTTTCGATATTTCTTCTCAGTGTAGTCAGCTAGGAATCAGCGGCCTCATCTAGTTTGAAACGATAAACAAGACTGACGTGTAAAAGTGTTATTACAACCTACTTACAAAATAAATATCATTTATTTATATATAATTTAGTATTATAATTAAGTCCCTATGAAAGCTAATCCGCTATAAACACACATTGTACCCGACACATTATTTCTTAGAGCCTCTTCCGCATCAGCCTGCATAACCGCCCGCTGCTGATTCCATCTGTGTTTATGGATGGTTCCATGGATGTATAACTAGCTACTGCGATGAAAACCATAACTCTTACCCACATAATGGAGCCACTACCGAATCTTACCTATCACTATAAAAAATGCTTATATGTTAGTCATGACCGTTCGTTAGATCGGAAAAACTGTTTTACAGTATCTCTCTAATTGAAAAAATAGGTTGGAAGCATCGCAATCAATTAAAAGCACTAGAACACGCCACAAAGGAAGATACTTAATTTTAAGTACTTCTACAAAAACCAGGATCCAGCTCAACTCGAGGACGTGAAACTTTTGTTCGAGAACTTTTTAAAACGGATTTTAAGCGTAAAGCTGGGAAATCATGAAACTTTGCTTCGTCACAGCCTTTTTTTGTTAAAGTGAATTAATTATGATTTTGCCTTAACGCTTAACCAATCTGCATATCCTTTTCCCAGCTAAGTAGTTTGGTAGGGCTGGCTTCTAGTATAATCTCTTTCTCTAAAATATATCCAGTAAGCAGGTACCAGTATTTTTCACTACCTACGCAACCCGACTTTCGCTGGTAAGTAGTAGGTAATACTTTTTTAACCTTCTTTTTAAAGACACCAAATAAACTTACATTAATTTTAAAAACTTTAACCAATACGCTGCGACGCATTTTGCCCGTATCCAAATGAGAATTGGAACTTAGCTCCTTAGTTTAACAATATTTTACTTTATGAAATGATTATACTACGCTGTGATCTGTTGAAAAAAACTTATTTTTTCTTCAGATTTTTCAAATAAATTAATGAATTAGTAATATAATTTGCAGTATTTATTAGATAATTGAATGACGTACAAAAATATCCAATATAGGTAAGCTACTTTTAATTAATTTTTCCTGTTAATAATGCTTTGTGCCTTGACCCTCGAGTCCCTTGACCAAAATTAAAGACAAGGTACCTATAAGCTCACTGCGAAGGTACTTTGTCACTGCCTTTCTGTTGAAAGGAAAACTAAATCTCATTTAAGCCATTCCTTGCCGACTATAAATTTAATGTCTAAGAACTTAGAAGTCGAGGCCTTTTAGATTTTGTCCTAGAGATTAATGAACTTCAGGTAATTCGGTCCAACTATATTTTAACTAAAACTCATTTTGATGGAATAATTAAGATTAACAAAGCAAAGATAATTATGCATTACTAAAAGCCGTCATTAAAAGACTTTTTAAGCAATGAAAATCGAAATTACGGAT
This sequence comes from Hecatera dysodea, assembly GCA_905332915.2. Lineage (NCBI taxonomy): Eukaryota > Metazoa > Arthropoda > Insecta > Lepidoptera > Noctuidae > Hecatera > Hecatera dysodea. The sequence continues at coordinate 12,194,377 of HG995292.1, forward strand.
CCCCGCGAAGATTTCATGTCAAATTGATTGAAGTTCTGTAGAGTAGAACAATTAATGCATTTTGAATAAAGCCAGTTACGCAAATGATCCAACTTCAGTAGGTAATTTACGAGTAATAGGGAATAGGCATGAATTTTTATTTTATTTTCAAAATAAAATACTTATTAACTCTACTACTTATAAGTTACACGTGTAACTTATAAGGTAAATTAAAAAATAATAATAATAATAAAGAAATCGCAGTAAGGAATCTTAGACTTGGCACGACTTTGTCTAGATTTCATTACTTTTTAGAGATAAACAAGCAGCTCCATCGAGACTTGGCTAGTTTATTACAGAATGGTTTTGGTGGGATTGTGTTTTCATGAGATGGCCGAGTCAATCTATTTATTTAAAATATAACAGAATTACTACAAGATGTTAGATTAGAAAATTAGGTAATAACTTAAGATAGAAGGTCCCTTAAGTAGGAACTGAAATAACTAACGGACTTGGTATCACATGGATCTCACAACTATTTACGGTAGAAGAACTGAGTTGCGAGACTTGTTTTTTTTTTGTACACATTGTTTTAAATGGCATTTCCTTTTCAAGGATAGAATAAGACCTGTATAAGTATGCAGGTCTTATTCTATCCGTGAAAAGGTAGCACGCAAGTACACTAGCAGCACCCCGCGGTTTCATCCGCGTAGTTCCTGTCCCGTGTGAACACGGTGATAAAATACAGCCTAATAAATGTCACCCGGGGATAGCATCTCTTCCAGTTAAAGAATTTTTAAAATCTGTCAAGTAGTTTCAGAGCCTATTCAATGCAAACAAACAATCAAATCTTTCCTCTTTACAGTAATCTATACTTATATTATAAAGAGGAAAGATTTGTATTTTTGTATGTAACAAATAAACTCAAAAACTACTGGACCGATTTCAAAATTTCTTTCACCATTAGAAAGTTACATTCACCCCGAGAAACATAGGCTACATTTCATTCCCGTATTCTCCCGGGAACGGGAACTACGCGGGTAAAACCGCGGGGCGCTGCTAGTATTAGTATAGATTGCAAACTGGTAAAATATTCCATTTGGATAGTAAAACGCTTTTCACGCGGTTGAAGGCGCGAGCAGAAGCGAATGTAGAAATCATCGCTCTGAATTGACATTTATCGTGACCTCAATTTTTTTGTATCGAGATTCCAAACATTCAACCATAAATAACACGAAGGACCTGCTTCGCCACCTACGATTGATTTCCTGTTCATTTTACGTGGTAGATTATTTCACCCGAATTGTATTTCCATTTTTTAATTTATTCAGTAAGTGCCAGTTTCTTTAGCCAGGCTTTCCCAGGTAAGCCATCGGGTCCTGGGGCGGTTGTTCCGCACCGTTTTGTAGAGTCGTCCGCGTGGGTCCCCGTCCAGAGACACCAGCATTTCTCCGCGAGTCAGATCGCTGATCCACAGGATCCCCGCTTGAAAGGCGGTCTTCGCCACTTTGTACTCCTCGTACAGCTCTACCTGCGTGGCCCGCGCATCCGGAGAGCGGATACGGAGCCTGCGATGCCTGCAGATGACGCGCAGCTACGCACGCTTCAAGCAGGGACATCAGCTCTCGCGACCACCAGTACACCTGACGGCGGGCACGTCTTGGCTGAACCCGAGGCATTGCCACATCACATATTTCGAACATGGTCTCCCGGAACCACTTCAGCTCTTCGTTGATGTTAGCAGGCCTATCCGGTAGTGACACCCATGCCTGCACGATCAAGGCTTCCAGGAGAAGCTCCCTCCCGGTCCAGCTGTTTCAGCGCCCACCGCGGACCACTCGGGATCTATCGGACCGGCACGGTTGAGGTCTGGGCGGAGACGTCTAACCTATACCGGTGGTCGGAATAGGTCTCCTCCTCCTCGATAACGCGCCAGTCGATGACACGCTGTGACAGAACGGGACTAGCGAACAAAATGTTCGCCACGGATTCACCCCGCATCCACACACACGTGGGAACAGAACCCCGGTTTAGGACAACCAGGCCTGTCTCCAGGGCTCAGTACCCCACATGTCCGTATGACGGAAACCCCTATAATATATATATATTTATAAAAATATATACTATATAATTATAATTCTAAAAATAAAAATACATAGGTAAAATTGACCGAAAACCATATTTAGTTTTATAGGAATTTAACTAGGTAGTCTCGTAGTTGATTTAACTCTTGAAAGAAAATTAGTTTCACCTTTTCTGCCTTCAAAGGGAAACAAACATTTAATTTCAAGTACCTATTTACCCTGCGGCCGCCTAACCCCTCATCAGCAATTGGCTTCTTTGGTAACTCGGTTTGATTAAAGTCCTTGAGAGGATACAAGATACGTGAACTAATATTATCTCTGCAAACAACGTTTGATATTATTACCGGAACAAAGCAACATTATAGGGCAACTTACTTACATAGCTACATCGATTGAGAAAATATTTGAAAAAAGAAGGCAATGCCGCACGTTATTAAAAAAATAACTTTATACATGAAGTACCTACACAACGACGCGCGACGTTCAAAGATTACTACAAGCTACCTACAATCTTTACTTTTATAACGTAGTTACCAAGGTAAGTTAAAATTACACTAGCCACTGGAAAACTGTTTTCTCACTTGACCGGTTTTTGTGACTAATGCATATTTTAGCCTTGAATGTACTGAGAAAACGTATTAATCAATGTATGAATGAATACCTATCACGATTATCGTGTACTTTTATAAAGAAAAAAACACAAACTAACACATTTAAACTAAAACCAAAACTTTTCCAAATCACAGAGAACCCTAGAGCTAATCAATTTCTACCACCTCCGTGTGGTGCGAGGTCAAGCCTTGTCTGATACGTGCGTTGACATGTAACTTGTAACAAAAGACAGGAGAGAAAAAAAGGAAATACTAAAAACAAGGCATATCCGCTTAGCTGTGCTCAGCATGATGCTATACAGTGCAGTGCACTGCGCTGATTTTCAGTGGTCGTCTGTGATGTTAAGGTGTATTCCCGTTCGTCCCTTCGACTTCGTCCCCCGAAGGGGACGAACGGGAATTTACAAAAATAATATTTAATTTGTTCCCGATCGTCCCAATCCTAATTCAAGAGGGGACGAATGGGAATATGTTCTTCGATTAGTGCCATTCGTCCCACTAAAAAGATTTGTGCAGTAATTTACTGACCCTATTTATGTGTTAAAATAATGAGTCAACTTTTCTAATTACTTACATAATGTAAAACGTAAAATCTTGCCACCATACACATAAGCAACTGTGACTACAAAAAATAGTGAGTTATACATATTTCAAAAGGAAACAACATGAATGGTAAAAAGTCTGTTTGTAGTGTTTAATTGTAATATAATACAGACTTTTTTTTATTATAAGCTTTATACACTGATTTTTTTATCATAATTTTTTAGTTATAAGGAGAAATTTATTCTTAATTAAAAAGAATATTATATATAAAAAAACTTTTTACAAAAAATAAAACCGACATCTAAACAAAAAACCAAAAAGTATAAAATAGCTTTAATTTTGGAACTCGGTGTTTTTGGTTGCTTTTTTGTTGTTGTACACACCGACTTCCGAAATTAAAGTTATTTTATACTTTTTTGTTTAGAAGTCGGTTTTATGTTTTGTAAAAAGTTTTTTATTTTTCACTTTTTAGTGGTTCACTCCCAGCTAAACATACCCATCACAGCGTACGTGGTATAAATTGGTGTAAACAATAAACAAACATGCGATTTCAGCTACCCCGACAGATTTGCTATCATTTATTGAAATTAACGAAAAAACCGCTTGTTCGATTTCCATAAAATTTTCATTGGTCCATTTGGGAAGTATACCCTTTCCAACAAAAAAAAAAAATTCAAATCGGTTGGCAAGCGACGGAGTTATGCGCAAACAAACATTAAAAAAAATACAAACATCCGAATTGAGAACCTCCTCCTTTTTTAGAAGTCGGTTAAAAATATTGCGAGTTATCGCAAAGTTGATTCTGTGATTTTTATTCCTTAATAAATGATTGATATTTAATTCAAATTTGTTTTTTTTACCAATTTAAACCACCAGTCTTATATTATTTGGTGGGGAGCAATAGAACCAAAAAAAGAATTAATAAATTGTTCCCATTCGTCCCCTAAAAAATTTAGAGGGACCATCGGGAAAATAAATAACGAATTCCCGTTCGTCCCCCTCGGGGGACGAAGTCGAGGGGACGAACGGGAATACACCGATGTTACGTACGGAAACCAAGTCTGGTGAGTACTCTTGGACAATAATTAGTAAAAAATATATACATATATAAAGTATAATAATATAAACGGTACAAATATTGAGGAGCTCGTGGCTAAATAGTAATGTATGATACAGAATATACGATAAAAATAGACTTTTGCAAAAATACACTTATTCAGAAATCTGCGTTAAAATTGGTTTCCATTTTGATGAATATTTATCGAGTTCATTCAATTATACGACGTTCTCTGACATTTTACAAAGTAGCTGAAACTTTGTGTGGAATATAAACATTTTTCATTGAATTCCCTACCGCACGCTGACAAACATGTAAGTAAATATTAGTGGGAATAATTCATTTATCCGACCCTAATTGGTTAAATCCGAAATGGCACCGCTGATTCAGCTTCCCGGTCGGGGTTTCTACATTACACAGCAAATGAGATGCCTATAGTAAAGGATCCCGAGTAAGATCAACCTTCATTCATCTTCTTACCGGATGAAAATTATATTAAAATCAAATACCTGCTGGGTTGCCGTAAAAAACGTATGTTTATTCACAAAATGATAGCAAAAATATTTATTTTTAAAATTTCCAAGGGCAAAGATACAACATACAGAATATGCCTACAATTTTCTGGTTCATATTACCTGGTTACTGTGTACAAACAGACTTACCTGTTAGTGATACCAGTAATTGCACTCATATGCTTAATAAAGAATACAGAGAAGCATTGCGCGTACTATTTGATGCGATACAGGAGGACCCAGTACAACAGCTGCACGCGACAGCGCCAGAGTGTAAGAGAATGCGCATGCTCATATTATAACAAAATTTTTTTCGATCATTTTTTTTTTCTGTTTCAAGGACCTTTTTCTTAGCTGCATCTTTATCTATCTTTGCTTGATTTAAGAGCCTAGCAATGATATTTATGAACTTATTTTGCAAAGCAACCCTATACTACTGTTTTTTTGCAATAAAATTGCTTTCATTTTGATTTATTTATCAAGTGGTATCATCTAACTGCAATTACTGATATCACCCGGTGGCTGTGTACAAACAAGTTAGTTTGTTTGAACACAGCAACCAGGTAAGAGGAAATAAAATAAATAAATTAGTTCGTTTGGCAAGCAAAACAGAGAAATTTAAAAAATAAATTATTTTTATTAATCATCGCCATGAACATACATAATTTATTTCTTACGGCAACCCTATTGGTATAAATGTTCATAAACATATTTTATTTAATTAAATATACTTTTGCATCCGATAAGCAGATAAGTGAAGATCGATCTTACTGGGGATCTTAGACTAGTAAAAGTAAATCCTCTTCCCCGGAATGTTCACAAATCAAAATGTCTGCTTGATTTAAAGTAGGTACTCGATGAGCTTTGTTTTAAAAAAAGCTTTTGGTATGGAAAGAGAAAATATAAATGATTTAAATTTAAATTAAATTAGGCACATAATCGTAAATACAAAGTATAAATTACGAGCTATTTTCTTTGTTAATAGTTTGCAAGCTTAAATGCCCATAATTATATTTAAATAGTAATCAAATTATACTGAAGATGCCATTCAGAAAATAATAGGTACTTAATGCAAACGTCTCGCCATTTCATGCTTGTAATTTGTAGGTATCTAATTGTGTGACGTTAACTAAGGGGCGGTCCCACAATAGCGACATGCTATTTCTAAGTGGTCCTTTAAGGTAATTACACTTACACACACTACGTTGCTACAATTTTTACCAGCGACGTGACGTCACGTGAGATTTCAACGCACTGTATCGTCTTCATTTTTTGTTTACGTGAAAAAATAAAAAATACGTGTCCAATATTTTTTGTAAATCTATCAGACGGACTAATTAGATTTTTACAGTAAAATACCCTATACTTTTGAATTATCTGCTCCTAGACAGGACAATGGGAAATCGAAGTGGGAAGCCCAGTAATTGGTTGGTTTCAGATGAGGTGCGAAGGGTCCTTCCGGCGAAAAGGGACGGACTGCGTTGTTATATTCCTATTTCTTTACAATTCAAGGGCTTCATCAATATTTTCAATTACGAAAGTTGACCTACTTTAAAGTTTACGTAAATAAAAGAGAACATTAGGTTTGTTAAGTTAATTAACCGGGTCATTTGAGGTGGTGCGCTTTGCAATCGTATTTTAAATTAAGTAAGGGTGAGGGAAGATTTCTCTGCCTGGGAAAATGCGGACTCGTTCAATTAGAAAACACAAACCACAAAAAGCTGAGTACCACTAAAGATTTCTTCACTTGTACCAAGTATTTCTTCCGCTGGGCGGAACGGAAGGAAATCTCGGACTCTTACTATACCGAACGCCAGATAAATGTGCAATAACGGTCATTGACTCACCTACATTTATTGACAACCTTAATTCTTAAAACAGAAATAATGAATTAATGCTATATTGAATCGACATCCATCGTGATCCTTTATATTTACTAGTAATGGGAAACGATTCATTTTTTTGTCCATGTAAGTACCTACGAAGAGATATCAAGGAAAGGGCAATGTCCTTTATTGCACATTTATCTGGCGTTCGGTATAACTAAAACCCATCCGTGTTCCTCCTAATGGCCTTTGCGTTCAAGAGCCGCGGTAACTCTTTCGAACAAACTCCGCATCCCTGACAGGCACTGACCCTATCGGGCCCCGTCTTCTACGCTGACATCTCTTTGAAGCGCGCGTGGAACACGACACGCCGTCGACCCGAGGAACAAATAAAAGCCTCCTGAACCTCTTGAAGTTGATAGACAGACTATTCATCTTGTAATCAAACAACTGCCTAGCTACAGACGTGTTATGATTGTAATTCATTCATATTGAGTTAGCAATAATTACGGTTTACGTACGTAAAATTACGTTTATTAAACCGAATTTCGTTAGCATTGTTAAAATATATGTTGGGGATCTTATTTATACTTTATTTCGTTAATTTAAGATAAATTTTCTTATGGACATAATATCAAAAGTTTTATCAAATATTATTTGCTAGGGGAATGTTTAATATCAAAGTTTTGAACTCGAATTTAGGTACTTACATTTTTTTTTTAAGTTTCGGAAGTCATCAAAGATCTTATTCGTTTTGGATGGAGCGGAAGGGAGTGTCATATTATGGTCAGACTCTTACTGACTAAAACCCAACAATGTTCCTCCTATGCCATTTCCGTTCCAGGGCCGCGGTAACTCTTTCGAACAAATTCCGCAGTCCTGGTAGATAACTACTGTCGCAGTTTAGGTTTAACTAATGCCACGGCTTCACACGGGTGCAATGCTGATACTAAATCTCTACTATATTATGCATGTATACATACAATTATAAAGCTTCCTCTTGAATCACTCTATCTATTAAAAAAAAAACGCATAAAAATCCGTTGCGTAGTTTTAAAGATCTAAGCATACACACAACGACAACGGGAAGCGACTTTGTTTTATATTATGTCATGAACTTTTCTTACAAATGGGACGAAATTAATAAATTCACATCTTCAACTTTACGTAATAGAACAAAGAGAAATAAAATATGATTTTTTCGTAGAAATTAATGTCACTAGTTAGGTATGTAGGTACTGTACATATAACGGAAATTAAGTGACGATAAGAAAATATAATAAGAATATAACTGTTACGTTATTAGCGTTAATAAGAACTAATAAAATCAATTAAGAACTGTTGAAGGAACGTAATAAATAGCCTGATAAATGATACTTCCAATATACAATGTTTATATAGTCGCACTGAATGATGGAGATATTTCTAAGTTTTTAAACTACTAACACTTTTGTAACTACCAGTGTAATGAGGGTTTCCAGAAATGATTTCAAAATTCATCTAGTAAATCGCGTATGTTTTCTGACATGGGTTAAATTGACGCCAAAGCTTACGTACATCTCGCCTATGTGGCTCCTACTGATGTTGTAAATTTTCATGAAAACCCTCATTATAAGGATATGTAAAAAAGACTAGGATAGGAAATACACGAGGTATTTATAACAATAAATACGTCGTTTCCATGATTGACTGACGTTGGTTTAACGCATGTCTTACTCGGACGAGTAGATCATTTTCTATCAACATTGGTTTCATCGCTGGCATTGTCGCGACGCGTCTGTTTGTCCTTTAGATTTAAAGGCTCCTCGTACGCACGTTCTGTGGTTGGCTCTGGCCATTACAAAACTTCAGACCTCACGCACTACAGAGCCGTGCCTCATTACAGTCATTCAGGACTTTCGAAAACGTGCCTTTGCCTGCGTGAGACCTCTTAAACAATAGATCACAGATGATGGACAAGTTAATAGTTTATTTTTACTGAAATTGTATATATAGTTTATCAATCTACTTATCTAACTATAGATATGTTACCTATTTATACTAAACTATTATCATGGTTGTGATAGGTACAAAGAGCACTGAAGCTATCATAAGATTCTAATCAGAAATCCTCAAGAAAAAGGCAGTTAATTTCAATCTGATTTCATCTAATCTCCAACGGAATGAGGAAAAATTTTGTAACTGAGAATAATTGAAACAGTACAAACCGTAGCCATGAGCCACGGTCCACGCCGGACCCTTGAGCCATTGATCGCGCCTCAAGTAATTCTGCGTAATTAAATTTCCCTAAGAAAATCCCAAGTTCGATCGTATACAAAACTTTTAAATAATATTGTACCCGGCGTTTATGAAAATAAAGTTTTCTCATAAATAAAAATGGTTTGACATCGAAGCAGGTTTGAAAGAAATAAGCTTTCTAATCAAAATATTATTATGTAAGTCTATGTTTCGAAATCCGCTCCTACTATGACGTGAAATAGGGATTTTGCCATGCCCTTGTATAGTTCTGACTCCCTCCCACGTCGGAATCATGATGCTAAAACCCTCCCCAGAAGGGATTTGGATGCCCACGCCTAGATTACGGCATTAAAGGCTTTTGTCCTAATAATACAATCTGCTGCTATAAACTCATCTGGCATAAAATCTACTTTCGTAATAAAAGACAGTAAAGTAAAATGTAACATCGGTGTCATCTGCTATAAACATAGCAGTTCCGTTTACACAGGCTATCGCTGATACAACACATCAGCTTCCGCTGACGATCTCCGACTCCTGCGCAAGCGCATACGTAAACAATTATCACATTAAAAAGAACAAAGAACACAGTGTATCTTGTACGTCGATAATTTGGAATTTGGTTTAGTAACACAACGAGCTGTTGTTTCTTCATCAAAAGTTGTTTAGTAAGTTTAGAACTAGTTACTACTGTAGACTATTTTGGAGTTAGCGCATAATTAGTACCTTCAGGGCAGATGTTTGACTATGAGTTAAATGTAAATATTTTGGTGAATTCTGTTATTTTACTCATGAGTCAGCTGTGGCGAAAATCTAAAATATGTTCAAGATGATCAAGTCTTAACTTAAGTCATTCTGGGATTTATTGATTATGGTCCCAATTTCAGAACCCCTCGGAATGGGGTACCTCTACCGGAAAATAATTTATAAATTTAAAGCTGTCACCGAAACATAGTATTTCTTTACATCTCAATAAACACTTCGGTCAGAACAATACTACTTGAACGGCGAGAAGAATACATTTTCTTGAAGAGTTTTAAGTTGTGAGACGGTCCATCAAGATTTAAAATACATCGGTATTGACTTTAACAAAGTTTAAAGCCTATTTCAACGATTTTTGGCGGCAGCTGGGTGACAATACGTACATACATACATAGTTAAGTACTACTATAGTAATATTCCATGAAACGCCGACAATATTAGGCAACAAAAGAGGTTCGATAGATCAACTATAAAAAATATACTTTTTAGGGTTCCGTACATCAAAAGGAAAAAACGGAAGCCTTACAGGGTCACTTTGTTGTCCCGTGTTCGTCCGTCAGGTCCGTCTGTCTGTCGGTCTGTCAAGGCCCTTTATGTCGAGAACGCTTGGAGGAAATCCAGTTAAAATTAAAACCATATACAAAGGTTTACAGTCCCTTGAAGTTGGGAAAAAAACAAACCTCTAAGTTAATGTAAAAAGAAGATATGGCCGATTATGTCGCAAAAAAATATATTTCAACACTCACAAGGGAATCATAATTTAAAGGGTATTTTCCGTTGACCTTGAACTATGAAATTCGGCAAAATATAGGTACAGGTTTATTTGTAAAACACCAACATCCTCTCAAGGGGTAATCTCGAAAAAAATCAGCTGTTCCCTACATTTTGATTATTTATACGAACATAAATATAAGGAACAGCTGTTTTTTTTTCGTGATTTCAGGTTTGGTCCCAAAAGTTGGTGTTTTACAAGTAACCCTGCAGTATAGGTATCTTATAGTACAAGATAGATCTTAGAGTACAAGTATAGGAAAAACAATAAAATTGGGAATTTGTAGTTTTATCATACATATAAACGTTTTTTTTTTCGATTACAAACTTATATTTTCGGTTGAACAATTGACCGTGACGCACATTGATGTATGAGAGAACAATTTGTTCAACAAAAAAGTTAAGGCTGTTCTTCAATCTTACGTGCTATAATATGCTTTTATAATTTATGAACTTCCGTAAGCAATGTATACTCGGAAAAAATCAAGACTCAATCGGAACTCGAACGTGTCTATTTTTTTTTGTATTGTACGCCAAACAATTACGCAACTCTTTTACACAAACATAATAGGGTAGTTGACTAAAAAAATCTAATTAGTCCATCAGATAGATTTCCAAAAAATATTGGACACGCATTTTTTCTTTTTTCACATAAACAAAAAATGAAGCCGATACAGAGCGTTGAAAACTCGTGTGGTACGTCACTACTCGCTACAATTTTTAGCGAGCCGTAGCGTCACAAGCCCCCACCCCTGATCTTTGATGCTTTGTATCTTCGTCAGTTTTTATAGATTTGATAAAGGAAAAAATACGTGTCCAATATTTTTCTATAGTCTAACTGACGGACTAAATATAATCATATATTTTTTACTCAGGAAACATCCCTATTCTACGGGTACAGTGGCAGTCTTTCGCTGACAGCGAATTCTACCAGACAATCCTTGGATGTACTGACAGAACTTAAAATAACATTCTTTTAAATAAGACTAACCAATATCTACTAACTAGGCAGGTACTACAGAGGTTACTTACATGTATACATATGTAGGTAAGTACTCCACCTAGTATACAATTAAAGGGATCTACGCCTACATATTAAAACAGAAACATAACAAGTATTTCAATTTGTACACAGCTGCGGTTCTGTAACAATTTCAGTTAAGATAAATTACTTAAAAAAACAGTCGAATTGAGAACTTCTTTTTTGGAAGCCGGTTGAAAATAAGCATAAAGATGCTTTCAATTCTTCGAAAATATCTATATTTCTGAAATATAAGTAGACACACAATTTATGGACCGATTTATCAAGTTCCAATAACTTATTGAAACGTCTAAAAAAATATTGTTTAACTTTACATAAAACCTTGCCTACTTTAGGAATGTAGTCACCTAGTTGTGTTTATCTAAAATACAATATCAACATAGTTACATTGAATAAAATTGAAATATACATAAATGTTTTTGTCTGTTATTCTGTTTGAAAAGGTCAAGGAATTTAGCAAAAAGTTGCATTGCAAACTCCCATTATAACTATTTGTCCATCTTCGTCGCGTCGAACAGAACACCAAACAATGGATATTCTTGTAAGTATCAAATTTGCAAAAAAAAAACTGAATACCGAGTTTGAAAATACCTACTTACTTAGCTTTAAGAAAAGTAAAATAACAAATGATAAGTTTGAAAATGCCTAAGGTAATTGGCTTTTTCTGTGAGTAACTTCTTAGAAGTCTGAAACTAAAAGTTTTTGATTAAATGATTTAACTCTATCGCTCTATCGGAGAATATCCCACATTAAGTATTTTATAAGGCCTACTTGCACCACAAGACACTAAGTACTTTGTATTTAGCGTTAATGAAATTAAATCATCGTTCTATTTTGGTTAATCGTTTGAAGATGATAAAGACTCAGATGACAAAAACTATTAAGTTAATAGTAGGTAAGTTCGAGTAAACTGCGTCAAAAACTGCTAACTCATAGCTTGAAATTAAGATGCTTAATATCCACTGATGGGGTTATTTTTGTTATTCATAAATTGTTATTAGAAGGATTCATGCGTTCATGACCTATCCGAAACGTATGGTCCATTAACTTTCCATGTAATTAAAAGCTGTAAACGATGAGAAATCTAATCCTCGATTTCTCATCGTTTTCAGTTTTTGTTCTTGAGGCGGAAAATTTACATCTTAGAACTCACGCTTACTTGAAAATAACCCAATATGGATATGATTTTCGAGGTCAAAGTCGTTGCAAATCTGCTCTAGTAAAACCCATTTCAGGGAAATTACCAGTCGGTCTGTGTATGATGGTTGAAAAACTTGTGTTCTAACCTTTTTTTTTTTTTTGTTGCCGGGGTGGAAAATCCTCATGGATGTCCTTCGCCTGGGGCGGGCGAAGGGGTCTGTCAGACTCTTACTGACTAAAAACCACCCCAGTGTTCCTTCCCACACTTGCACCGGGGAGTTCTAACCTAACCTAACTCAGAAATGGTCTGTTAATTCTTAGTAAAAAAGTGTCAGGACATTTTTTATAGATAATTCTATGACCTGCTGTTTTTGTCTGATATGTGTTTATGATAAAACTTACCGGTTGGCTGAAAAGCGCAAAAACCCATTTTCGCGAACTTCGACCTTCATTTGTTTTTATTCTGTGTCTGTGAATACTTCTCACATTTCATTTATAATGGTGTTCCGAAAATATCTACAGTTATGTACGTACAAATTTTTAAATCTATGAGAATTATAGTAACCTAGTATATTTTGAACGGACTATCACTTTTTAAATTCTTTAAAGGCTTTTGTAATTTATTTGTAATGCAAGTGCGCCTACCTGTGCTATCATATAATAAAATTATATCACCATCGTTCCGATTGAGCCATGATAATTCTGGTTTTACTGTAGGTATTATAAACGATAATATACCTACTTTTATACGTATTACTTAATACCGAACTTGCCGTACACAGAATCATTATACGTAAAGATACTTTTTCTAGAGACAAAAAATGCGACTGCATTTAAGTCACTCAATTCGCAGCTGGTTTTAATGATAAGTGGGCACTATCATTAGAGCCTAGGCAATCGTTTTATTACGCACCTGTTGAGCCCACCGGCTCCTCTATAAAAATATCCTTTTTAGGGCTTTTATTATTCATAGCCTTTTAACATTACCATGAAAACAACTAAGATTTTCTTGTATGTGTGTATTTTTAAATATGATGTCAAATAAAGTATTATTCAGCCATATCATGCATGCAATATACCAATAAACAAGATAGAGTCATGCGCTATACTGCTATAAATTGCCCGAGTTACATTCAAAATTTCGTATCAAACCTTTACCGTCTGGTGCACTTGCTGAGCTGATTAAGGTCAAATTAAACTTTTCAGACGTGGTAAGTATACTTGGGTAACCAGCATATTGGTGGATGATTTGACACATTTTTTTTTGCCCCAAACAAAATGCTGAAAAAACTACGGTCTACAGCGTTCACGTATTTAAGCGTTACAGGCCTTCTTGCGTAGGCGTAAAAAGTCTTACATAGCTATTGTTTCAATATTTGAACAATATTGTGTGACTTAGCGAATATCAGTGTATAACACAAGTTTTTAGATCAATGATTTATTCCTGGAGTAAACTTTATAATGAGCCGTGTAAATAATAAGTTTTACGGTACTTACACTAATTACGAAGTTAACCTTCATTAAAGCTCAATTTTGGTAATTCTAATCAGCATAATCGTTACGGGTGCTTATTAATATCTACTTAGGAAAGATAACTTTACTCGTTAAGATTTATTTAAATTTTCATGAATGGACAGTGTTCGTTTCCTCTAAATCACAGTGTAAAAAGTGCTTGTAATCGGAACCCTTGATTTGCGGGTTCGACTCGCTTTTTCCCGGTTTTTGACGAAAGAAAGATTGATTTTTGTAATAATACGACCTAATGTCAAGATTTTACCAAAATCTTCAATGTTTAACATTTATATAATACGACAGTCACTTGCCTTCCATTTTAAATCGTTTTACCTGTTAACAATCAAATTGATGTTCAGTTATAAGATATAATAGATGATAAGTAGCGAAATACAGTTTATAAAATATGCATGATGTCCATTAGATGACTCTAGAACGACAATGTTATTGTTAACTTAGAAAAATACATGTAATCATACCTGACAATCCATTACATGGACACAGGTCATCAATTACTGGGGTACACAGCAAACCGACATTATTAACACAATCATTTTCTAAGATGTTGTGTGAGTACATACTTCAACTCAAGATGAGGTACCTACTACCTGAACATCGAGAAATAATAATAAGTCATTATGCAAATATCGCAGATGTTCTCGGGCAGAGATTAGGTATAATGTCAAATCTAACGTCATTTGTAAATACATAGTTAGTGAGAATTATAATCGTTTTTCTCTGTGTAGTCGCGTAAAAACGGGCTTATTTACATAGTTAGAAGTAGTAAAGACATGCAGATAAATCATTGATGGTTGTCAAATAATATGAGCGAAAGGTTAGCAAAAACTTCAAACAAAAACAAAAAATATATACCACTAATGTTACCGGGAAAGACCTATAAATTAAGGTTGCCATATTATTTTTAGTCTAGACAAATATGATGAGAAAACCGGTCTCCCTAGGCACGAAGCAAAATAAATAAATGTCACTTTACCAACTTATATATCTCATTCAGTATAAAATTGGCATAATTTTGGAAACTGGAGCTTTGGGACGAATGTGGGTAGTGGCTCAGTAATTGACATAAACTAGATCCTAAGCCACGGCAACATTCACAGTACACGTACCTTCAATAAAATCCCAAAATTGCTATCTTCCAACGCTATCAAATCATTTTCAGGAGTGCCTGAGGCCTCACAATTTTAAAGAACTTTTCAGATGTTACGCTACTACTGCAAAAATAAACGTTATATTTCAATTTACTAAATCAACACTGCGTAGAGGAACTCGTGGCTAAATAATAACAGCGACGATTTGATGCCGTTTCCTTTGATCCTTGGATCGGTGACCACCCATAACCTATCGAGACTCCACCGAGCCTCGGAAAGTCCCGACTGTCATTTGTAGATCTTTTGACATCCGTCACGGATACTCAGACACCCGAATATATGATACCAGTCTTGACAAGTGTTACTCAGTTACTGGGTTGTTTAGGTCAGATGGGCCATCACTCCATATAAAATACTGGTATTTAACTACATCCGGTTACACTGGAAGCTTACCCTAATAGATAGGGGAAAGGCTAGGCAGGTACAAGTTAACCACATAGATACGATTCCAATTTATTTTCTTATTCACCATCTCAAAGGTAAACAAACCAAGCAGTAATTTTTACTGGCTCTTATGTCATCTCCTTACTACCGGTTTCTCACTCGCTTGTAAGACTAACAACTTAGTGCAAGTAAGACGCAAGTGCGTAAAGTGCACGTTTTCGACACAAATATCTTGGTTTTATATGTTTACCTAACATGTAAAACCAAGATATTTGCGTCGAAAACAATAAACTAACTTTTGGTATTCCTGCGAGCAAGCAACTTGTAAAATGTGAATTTATCGTCAAAACACTAATGTAGCATTAAAAATATATTACCAGCCATTTCATTAATAATCATTAATATCGAATTAGTTAATAAACGTGCAACAGCGATCGATGTCGGTTCATTTTGGACCGCAGTGTGTCAATAAATGTTGAGTGTTGACAAGCATAAAATTGGTGTACGGAATCAAAGTTATCGTGTGCAGTTAGTTACCCTTATCGAAATGTACCAACATAAGTACCACGAGTTTGACGAATCGAGTGATAGTGATGACGAACTGCGGATCATTCGAGAATATAGAAACAGAAATCAGGTAGGCATATTTTTGTATATAATAATACAGAAACGACCTACTTTCTTGTGACAACAGGTGGTAGGGGATCAGAATTAATATCTGTATAGGGAAAAGAGGAAATAAGCTTTAATAAACAAGCTTTTGTCCGCAACGTTTTGAATGAAAAAACAATGAATTTATCAAAATAAGCTCATATTTTCTTAGGTATAGCTGTGATTACAAAACTGTACCTTAGATTATTTAGAATGAAATGTTTTAAGGAAATAAACATGTTGGTTTTATACAATCTTTCAACCG
This sequence comes from Hecatera dysodea, assembly GCA_905332915.2. NCBI lineage: Eukaryota > Metazoa > Arthropoda > Insecta > Lepidoptera > Noctuidae > Hecatera > Hecatera dysodea. Next base: position 12,210,920 of record HG995292.1, read on the forward strand.
TAATACTTAACATTGAATATACTCACAAGTAGATATTTCGGATGCGATCATAGTTAACTTCATAAAAAAATTAACATCTTACATACTAAAGTACATAGGTACTTCGATCGTCAGATACACGAAAAAATATTAGTAAACAGTGTCTAAGTTGTCGCAAATTGTTTCCTCGAATTTATATAAGCGGCATATTATTGAGTCTTGTTATTTTACCCATGAGCTGTCCATATTTTATGGAAATTCACAAGATAAAAGTTTTGTAAATATAATAATAATATGTAGGACGCATAATACAGTATTTCTTACTAATTTAAATGTGAATCATTGTAACTAACGTTCCACTTGCCAGTGGGCAAAAGAAAGAAAGGGAGACCTTACAACAGATGGGAGGATGAAATAAAGCGCACAGCGGGTCCAACCTGGATACAAACAGCGCAATCCAGAGAAAGCTGGCTCAGTTTGGAGGAGGCCTTTACCCGCAGAATTACAAGTTTTTTTTTATTCTGTAAGGACCCCTCCTTACAGAATAAAAAAAGAACTTGTAACTTGAATTACTTTTCTAATGCAACTACTGTTTTTGATACTCACAAAACTTTCTAAACTAGTTTTTTTTTTTTCTGGAAGAAATAAAAGCCTTTTTATTTTATTTATTTTATAAAGTTCCACTAGCAGTTACAAATTCAGCTTTTAGTAACAATCAGCAGTCATATAGTAGCACTAATTACTCGTATTAGAGAATATACCTAGATCGTAAGTTTGAGACTGGACTCAAACGGACTGCGCAAGATGTTGGAGCTCTTTGGGGAAGACTTACCTACGTTCAGCAGTGGACGGTAACTGGCTGAGATATAGGAAGTTTAAGTATGGAAGTTGCGGAATTTGTTCGAAAGAGTCACCGCGGCCCTGGAACGCAAAGGGCACAAGAAGTATCACGGGTGGGTTTTAGTCAGTCAGAGTCTGACACTCCCTTCCCCCCTAACAGAGCCCCCAGACTCGACTCATTTTCGAAGTATCAAAATGTGTTGAATAGTAGTGTGAGTAGGTACCTAATGAGTACCGTACTTTGAACGCCATTTTTGTTTTTTACATATTTTAAAAATCAAAGACGGTATTTGTACCCTAATTTTTTTTAACGGTCGGTATTTTTGTAACCTACCCTGATAGACTTCAACTATCGTTATTTACACACATTCCGTTTCAGAAACAATTAACGTCTACAGGTTCTTGTGCTCTGATTAAATGATAGAACAATGCAGTTTATTTTATGTTGTCAATAACATTATACCAACACATTGTTAAACAACCAGCTTTGTCGGTAAATTCACCCCACTTTTAAATTTGGAACAAATCTTTTCCACATGGAGCTTACATTTGTGTTAAGATATCACAGAAGAGAGAGGAAAATTCCATAAAATGCCTAAATTACTTTTATACGAGGCATTGTTTATCTATGAAAAAAAGTAGGTAATCAGAAATTTATAACGTCCATTAGCCTGTTTGATAACACCGAAACAAGTTTGGAACTGGAAAAATAAAAGGAAGGCTCAACTTATCCGTCGAAACTGACAATAACCGAACTTTAGTCTCAGATCTTTTGTTCTTATATCACATAAAAGCTATTCTATTATTAATGAATTAACCGGACTATGCCTATAGCCACTACTAGAGTAACGGAAGAATTTAATATAAATTCATTGATTGCTTTTGTGTGTTAGTTGTATATTGTTGCCACGGTTCAAATGTTTTATAACTAAAATTATTAATGGCGTCAGTTTCTGTCAACCTTAGTGTGTTGAACAACTGTGAGTGGCCACGTCAAAAACAAACTACTTGTCATAGAAACCTCAAATTTGGCAAGTCGATTCCATGAGCAGGGGAGAGGATTTTGCGAAATTCCCGCGTGTAACGGGAACAGAAATAATGGAATATACGCGTACGAAGTCGCGGGCAATATGTATTGATGAATAAAAATAATGACGAACTAGTCAAAAATGTACATTTCGAATAGTAAAAGTAATGTCATACATTTTATTCTTTCTTTCTAATTCAAGTGCATTACCAACACAATGAGTAATCGTATATCTAAATCAAACGTGGCTTTAGGATAAATATCCTAAGGTCACGTTTTACCTGCAAGCATTACCTACATTGCGGACTACTGAGGTATAATATGATCAATTGAAGACTTTATTTCAAAAACCATCTTGTATAATATGAGTTATTTACGTTGCAGAGGAATTCGTAAGCTGTCTGGTTATATTTTATATTTCTTCAAAAACAAGACAAGTTTAGCTTTAAGTTATTTGCTTTTATTCGTTGTACCGGTTCCTCATAAACAATCTTTGTCAACGTGGTTTCGGCAAAAAGCTGTTAGATATGTCAAAAATAAAATATATTCGATTTTTTTTTAATATTTCAAAAAGTCAGAAACATGCAAAATGATAGCTAATATATAGTGCAAATCATAATGAATAGCAAGTATAATATAAAAAGTTATATATGAGTGTTTTAAATAAGTTTCTTTTATTCTACTGTAAAACATTATTTAAATGACCACCTTAGTCAAATTATAACTAATTTGACTAAGGTGGTAATTTAAAGAATGTCTTCAATTGCTCGATCGTGTCTGGCAATCTAATTAAACTAGCATTGGAACTTGCTTAGGCTTAGGCCACGACGCCACGACTCACCACGTGGCATCGTGGCCTAATACCTAAAATAGCACTTTGTGCAAGTCATTGGGGGTAGTATAACCACCTACGCACCAAAGCAGTTCCGTTTGAAGGACATGACAGAGCATACTCATTATGTTATTGCACCAAATCACAGTGTAACTTTAAGCCTGTGGTTTGGTGCAATTACAGGATGGTCTGCCATAATCTCTGCCTCTCTGGTATACAGGCAAAATTGCAAATACCTGAGAATCTTGCACGAGTGCAAATATTCGTGTCGTATTCCTCATTACTGAGTGTTGTGAATCCCTCTATGTGAAGAATCTTTAGCAATCTGTGTCTTCCTATGCTAGATATTGTGAAAGATCATCTTTGGGATTTGCGTCCTATTATGAGCGATATTGGCATAACAGGCACAGTGTAATTAAGAATTATTAGAGGAAGATTTTTAAGATGATTAATTTTTCATATCATCTAGTAAAATAAAACATAAAAGGTTTTTAAAAGCATGTGAAGGATTTGGAAAACTATGACCCTTAAAATCTCTACGTGATTTGTGACTCACGTGAGGTGAGTTCGTAAGAAAGTAGCAACAAAAAATATGACAGCAAAACCGTCATAGTCACCATTTTCACCGTCAAGTAAAAGGTGTTCTTACGACCAAACAAATGCGGTTGTCAGGCGCCCATCAATATCATTAAACCATGAAAATATGACAGAAAAGAACCCATTTCGAATAGCATTGCTGCCGTTAAAAATAATAAGTTTTTATAAAGAAAAAAATAACTTCTAAAGGTGTTTTTAAGAAAATTCTCAGATGTGAAAAAGAGACCATATTAATATTATAATGAAATACTGTATCACCATCATTGTTTACCTTTAACGGTTAACTCACGCACCAATTCATCTAATAATATAAAAGATAAATACCCGTTCCCCTTATACAATTTAATATCAAAATTGGTAAACAATTGAAAGGCTGATAAAGTTTAACGAAATAGGTATTTGCCGCGGCCCAATCAGTTTTCATTGTTTCAATTGCCATGGGAAGCGACATGGAAACAATGTTTTAATATTTTGAAACCAATCAAAGATTATTTTATCATTAAAATAAAACATCAGCGGGGCTTTAGAGCAACCTAATTGTATTCGTGCCGTACGAAGTTACGCGGGCCTCCCGACACTAATTCAAAGTTATCCTTTACAATTTAGAAACATAATAAGCTAATTGCGTATAAAGTCATTTTAAGAGCTATTGTTATGAAAACATGTATGTTTAGATAACATCTATAATACACATAGATGGGCATGCGTTAGCAACATTTCCATTTGTGTAACATAGTTTACAACCCCTGTTTTGTTATACAAATGGTGACATTATTAGCGCTCATTGTGCCGCAACAAGCATATGATTTATGCAAGAACTACAAAGAATACGTGACTGCTCTATTACATATGTGTGCGTACTTATTCCTTTCTTATTCCTATTGGCAGTAGATCACTTTATTATTTTCTGTTTACTCTTTTTACTTTTGCTTCTCACGTACAGGAAGTGAATTCATGGCGCCTTTGAAAAAAGCATGCCGTCATGCACAATAATAATTAAACATGTTTTTGTTTAGTTCCTTTTTTGCACAAAATCATAAAAAAACTTATTTGAATATGTAGGTAGCTACTTGAAACATAAACGCAAGTAACAGACGTTTTAACACATAAATGGAACTGTTCAAATAAGCACCTATACAAGTTATAATGAAGCGGGTCGACAAACAATGAAAATATGCAGATTTCATCTCAAGTTTACAACATCTGGTTCATACCGCAGTGCACCATTCTCGGTCGGTCATACAAAACTCACAACTATGTAAGTACATCTTACGAGCGCTGTACGACACTACTCATTGTCACTTTTCAATAGAGTAAACCAAATAACAAACGAACTGCATGCGTCATACCGTCATGGTCCATTTGTTCATATTATTTTCCTGATAGAAGTCCCCACGGACGATGTTAGTCATAAACAGATAAACTCATGTCTCCTTCATTAGTTAGTCGAGTGGTTCTCTTATCAGAAACGCATAAATACCTGACTGGCATTATAACGGAGCAAAGCCCTTGGCCCATTAACTGTTCTTTACCGCCGCATTCCAAAAGTTATTTGTTATGCCTAATAAAATATAATGCCATCGAGGAAATCCGAATTCCGTATCGGAAAACGATTTGCTTGGTTAAACTTGATATATGTAACTACTTATAAACCAGATAATCGCATGTTAGCAAGTTATTAGTTATAATTAAAAAGTGTTTTTAATTACTTTGGTGTGTTACAAATAACAAACTTGCAACTAAACGTTGACCTTCTATTCGGACCGCGTATTCATTTGCGGAAATTAATCTTTGTCTTTCCTTAATTTAAGATACTAATCAATAGGCTCTGGATGTGTGATGATGTCCCAAGCAGCAAAATTATCCTATAGTGCAGATGATATAGGCCTCCAGCACTTATAATATTCTCTTAACGGTTCTAGTATTTACTACCACGCTTATAATAGCCAGCATGGAGTAAGTTGGGCCTTATAGTATTTCTGATCTTATACATTTACTTATAATCACTTATAGGTAGAAATTAAGGGTGCAATATAAGTTTGGGTGACCTATAAAAGTATCGCGAGGGTGTAAATGCACTCAAGAGTAGATAAACTGGTAAGCTATACTTATAACTGCTAACAAGAAGCTTTATAGAGCTACTATAAATAAAGTACGCCAATAAGAGTGACAAATAGAACTAAACAAACCGGAAACTATTTGTATTTATTACTTAGTTTTATAATGGTTTATAAATTCACTTTACGGAACAATTATTTAAGTAATATGGAGCGGTTTTATAGTGGTATCAACCAAAATTTTTATAATCTTAACACGATTATAAAGGTTTAATAGGCTAATTGACAAAATTTGGAAATTAGTTTAAAACTATAGCTTAGCATCTATTTCACCCCAAAAATATATTATTTTAAGAAAAATAGGTCTTTCACATTAGTATTTTGAGACTTTTGAAATGAATTTGAAATTGATCGCGAAAAAGGCCAAGACTGTCATGGCGTCTTTAATGACGTCACACCTCGGGAAACAGTCGTGTTTGTATATAACAGTCAGCTGTGTTTTTTAATAAATAATGAATTCCTCGTATTATAAATACTGTATAGTGCCCCAATGTAAAAGTACAACGGTAAAAACGCAAAACAAATTATTCATATATGTTCCAAACAATAAACAAATACGAAGAAAGTGGTTAAAAATGGCAAAGTGGGAAGATTCTCTTACTTTATCAACTGATTCCACAATTTATTTCATTATTATTTAAGTATTATACACAACTCGATATATCTATTTATAAATGTATAGTAAAAGAATATATAGCAAAATCTACCATAATATACCACACAAAACCTATAAAATTTTATGACTTGAATAGGGTTTTATGATTTATTTGAGTTAAATATTTATTTGTTTAAAGTCGTTTTTTGCTGCGAGTGCTGATTTTGAATCCTGAGTGTGGCGAGGGATTCCAAGGCACGAGATGCAAAAAACTTTACTATAGTGTAACGCACATAACTTTTCACTTCAGCAGCGAGAACACTTTACGAGTTAAAATAATAAACAGGAATACTAGGTACTTTATACTTAATTCTGCATTAATAACTTGTTGTTTTTACTCTTCCGGTGTTAAAATACTGTTCTCGTAGCTAGTTTCACTTATATTTTACGATTATTTTAATATTTTTTAACTTTTCGACTCTACGCCAGCCACGTTTGATTCTGGAGCTCTTTTATTTAAATTGAGGTGTATTCGGAAATTGTACCCATGATATTTTATTATTCAAAATATATTATGTAACATTACTGAAACTAGAAATAAATATGTAGAGGTTAAATATCAGTTTTATTTGCAGTAAATACTTATTTTCGTTTAAATACAACAATAAGTTAAAAATTCAATAAATTACATTAGAATACATAATTATCTTTTCGCAAAAATTCTTTAGTTAGTAACGAAATTCCGAACGTGTTTGTCTCTGAGGTCGAATTCAAAATCGGAACTTCGAAAGGCCGTCTTTGTCTCTCTCTCTTTCTAATGGCGGGAAAGAGATAGAGTGTAAATGTTTCGAATTGTAGGTATGATTAACCCAAGGCTGAATGAGATATTCGCGACTTTCTGAAAATAAAATAATTTAAAAGTTATTCAGTGAGCAAAATCGATTTTGCTCACTAATTCAGGCAGCAAAACCTACAATCATGTTTGAGCTACTGAAGTGAAAATATTATTTTCGTTTTATAAAATGTAATAATTCAATGCAGCTTTAAGGAACTACCATATTTGAAAAAACGAAGGATGTCAATAATCGCAGAGTGTTTGAATGAGCCAAAGGATAGTAGTACCCCAAGTTTATCCGTTTTTCAAAACGAACTGTATTAATTTAAAAACAATTGCTGAAAGCTCGCGAAATAACCTGTTCACTTTATACGAAAATGATAGCAACAACATAGCGTTTCGCGAGGTGTGACGTCACGCTTCCGTGCTCTTCTCTGATTGGTGTTTAATGTCACGTGATTAAATGCCTAATTTTGTCGATTTTATTTTGCAAAAATATTTTTAATCCTTTGTTATATTAATAGAAAAGTTGTTTTTTTGTTTACTTATTATCATGGTTAATCATTAGAAACTCAAAGCCATCCGATTTATTCTTAGTGGAAACAAGCCTATTTAATATACTTAATATCCAAAACTATATCCGTGGTGTGCTGTACAAGAATACATTGGTTTTTACTATTATTAAGGTTTTTAAAGCTTGGAAATCCCTTTTAGTCAAAAAGCGATCGACGTCCAGAAACATTACCATTTTCAATGCTGACACCTAAACCAAAGAACTAAAATAAGTCACGTATCTAATAGCAATATAAAAGAACCGTTCGGTTATAGAAATATTTGCGGAACTCTAATTCCAAACAATATGGCCAAGCAATGGTTCTGATGTTTGACCATTATTAAACAAAGTAAGCCTATAACGGTTTGTTAATGTATTTGGGAAAACCAACTTTGTCAAAATGGCGACTTTTCGCTGTATGTCTTACTGAAACTAACATAATCATAAACATAATCAGCCTTTTAACGTTCCCACTGCTGGGACACAGGCCTCCTCTAGGAGAGGGAATGGGCCGTAATCCACCACGCGGGCCCAGTGCGGGTTGGTGAATGTCACATGTCTTCGAATTTTTGGTTCTAGGACATGCCGGTTTCCTCACGATGTTTTCCTTCACCGTTTTGAGAGCAGTGGTGATGAAATGAATTACACAAAGTAATGCGCCTGGCTAGGTTTGAACCCGCGACTTACAATTTGTAAGTCGGGGGCCGTTACCACTCGGCCACCACTGCTCTCCTGAAACTAACATTATTTTAAAATTCAACTTAATGAAAACGCAAATTTCAAGGGGCGCGTCAAAATTTTGATTAAAAACTTATTATACTTCACAGAAAATATACGTGCGCCATGCTGTGCTCATTCAAACACATTATACATCTTGATTTATTGTTAACTAACACTCTACTCATAGTTTATATTCTTGATAATATTTGTTAGAAATGGATATGTTTTAATCTTTACAAATGTGCGCATTAACATTTACCAATTCACAACACTTTGTATGAGCTTGTAAGAGATTCACTGTGTACGTTATTGTCGTATTTGGTTCCATTAAGCGCTGATAGTTAGCTTCGCGGGAGCAAATAGTTCTACGTAGTCCAACTATAAGGTCATTACTGTCGTGTTTGGTTCCATTATGAGCTGATAGTTACTCGTAGCTTCGCGGGCGCAAATAGTTTTACGTAGTCCAACTATGAGGTTGTTATTGGTAAAAGTGGTATTCACCAATTCTACTATAGACATTTAATTAGGTAAAATACACCTATAAATTGGGCCCTTTTCCGTGGTTATAATTGCTTACTATTCCGTTATAGTCCTATGAAATGGTGGTTCCAGGACAATTACTATTAGACCACATTTTGCTGCTTGGGGTGATAATATATGGCATCCAATACTCTCAGTGGCTTATTTTGTAATGTTGATAACTGCTGTTGGACAGAATTGGGTTGTTTGTCCACAATTATAACCCACTAGCAGCGCCCCGCGGTTTCACCCGCGTTGTTCCCATTCCCGTGGCAATACGGGGATAAAATACGACACTCCACAATAACATAGCTTTGTATTGGTGAAATAATTTTGAAAATCGGTTCAGTAGATCCAGAGATTACACCTTACAACGTCACGAACTCACAAACGTTACCTCTTTATAATATTACTATAGATTCCCTTAAATTGACTACTAATTGCTTGACCCACTATCTAGCAAATACATTTCCTTTCTGCCAGATGAGGTAGAGATAAAACAAAGAAATGAATATCGTCAAATGCAATCTAACTTGTTTCGATTTCAAAGTTTGGTCTGACAAATTAACTGCGACGGCCAGTGTGGGACTGTGGGTCTCTAAACTCTAAACCGGTGCTGCCGTACTGCGGGCTGTCACAGAATATGAACATACAGAAAGCTCACAGGAATTAATCACATTAAATTAATGACATACAGTACAGGAGTAATTGCAGGCCGAGCGATGTTTAGACATTTTTGTGTTTCTGATTATTTAATGTTGTAGCTGTGATGAAAAAAAATATGTGAAAGCTAATGTTAAAAATTGCCCTAACAAAGTATTAGTAGTATTCCTCAGCAACGTGTTTCTCAGCAAATCGTAAACAAAAGAATGTGTAGAGGGCCTTCTGTGCCTATGTATTCTGTGTCCCCAGCTATATCGTGCTCGCCGGGGGAGTTCTCTCGATTCGAGACGACCTACCTGTTATATGTACCTACCTCGGTACCCACTCTCGGCGCCATGTCAGCTCTTCGCTGTATTGAATTTATTTTCAGAGTAGTTGCCAACTTCACTACATCCACTCTTAAAGGTGAACTTGATATAAAATTAGATCGTGTGGTTTCTAAGTGAGTGTAATTTGAATCTGGCTGAACTGTTCGCGACTAAGGTTTAATTATAAAGTGCTTCGTGGAAGATGCTAGTAACGTGTACAGAAGTCGTGGAAATTGATATGATGGTATAAACTAGGTACCTGATATTGTGTCTGTTGAAAACGCAAGATTATCTCTTAGGGCAAGCGCTACTACTGAGCATGAGATCCTGGGGTTCGAGTTCCATGTCGGGCAAAGTGTTACTGGGTTTTTCCTTGCCCAGATTGATATTTATGCCCAGTTGACGACAATTGCCCTCTATCATATAGGACCTATCTATACTAATATTATAAAGCTGAAGAGTTTGTTTGTTTGTTTGTTTGTTTGAACGCGCTAATCTCAGGAACTACTAGTCCGATTTGAAAAAATCTTTCAGTTTTAGATAGCCCATTTATCGAGGAAGGCTATAGGCTATATTTTATGCCCATATTCCCACGGGAACGGGAACTACGCGGGTGAAACCGCGAGGCGCTGCTAGTGTAAATATAAGTATGTAGGGAATGAACATGTCAAACCTCTGCCTTACCCTTTGGGAAAGATAAACGTGATGTTTTCTTAGGTTATATTAGGAGTTGGAAAAAGGAACGGGTTTTGTTAGAATCTTATCAAATAAAACGGTTTCATAATAAAGTGGCTCCGGCAGTAACTCAATGCCATAACAAATAAATAACAGTAAGATACGTTCTTTTCAGGGCGTAGAGATACTTAGTTGAATATTAACACCTTAGTGAATAAAATCTGTGTGTTTATTTTAGGCATCCAAATATGACTAACATCCAAAAGTCCAAACTCAAGGTTTGCCAACGTGCTATGGAGCGCAGTATACTTGGTGTTAAATTAACTGATCGAATTCGAAACACGATACTGCGCTCAAAAACACAGATCGTTGACGTGGCTCAGAAGGCTGCCCAGCTTAAATGGGCTGGACATGTCTGCCGTATGTCCATCGAGCGGTGGACCTATAAAACTCAAAATTGGTGCCCTGACATCACGAGATGGGGCCGCGGCAGACCACGAAGGAGAATATGGCGGGACGACTTGGATGTCAATTCTTTGGGAACTGGCAGGATGTGGCACAGGATCGGGAAAAGTGGAAGGAGTGGAGGGAGGCCTTTGCCCAGCAGTGGGACATTTCAGGCTAGCTTTAATAGGTAATAATATAATAATAAAATAGAGCATCTTCAAACCTTTTGGTATCAAGCTACGTTTCCACCTTCAAGCAGCTCGCATGCAAATTACATTACAATGCGTACTATCGAAATATAATGTGATCAATCATTCGATCGTTCCCCGTAATGTATTCAAACATGCGTGGGAGTTTTTTGCAGGGCGAAACACCAAAAAGATAGCAAATATTAGCATTTAATGTACCTAATTAGTCTCCAGTAAGTGTTCCCTCAACTGGGAACCAGACCTCCTCCAAAAAAAAACACCAATTCTACCGTAGCGCATTGAAGCATCAGATAAGAGATTAGGCCGGCCATATCCGATAAAATATACATATATGCGAGTTAACCAGCCGTATCATACGAGCAATATCGAGTTTTCGTGAAGCACAACCTTATAACCTATGAATAAATCAATATGCTATAAATATTTAATAACGTTTTCTTCCGGATTTTCATTGTAAAGGAAAAGCTTGGCTGTCAAAGGAAGAATTAATTATTGTTGTTGTAATATGGGTATAAGTAGATTTATAGCTTGAAGATAATCACAGTTGGTTCCTTTTTTGGAATCAGGGCAAACCTAATTTTGTTTTCCACATTCAATTTGAATTTAGAATTTGCTTTTCAGTATTTACCTGAACTAATCATATGCATGGGCGTAGCAAGAAGTCTATCAAGTGGGGGGGGGGGGTAAACAGACGACTTGTGTTTATGTCAAAAGGATTTAAAACAAAGTATTGGCAGTAAATCTGTGATTTTTCTTTGAAAATCAATTATAAACAAACTAGGAAACTTCTCTTCCAACAATCACTACAAACTAGGAAACTTCTCTTCCAACAATCACTACAAACTAGGAAACTTCTCTTCCAACAATCACTACAAACTAGGAAACTTCTCTTCCAACAATCACTACAAACTAGGAAACTTCTCTTCTAACAATCACTACTAACTAGGAAACTTCTCTTCCAACAATCACTACAAACTAGGAAACTCCTCTTCCAACAATCACTACGAACTAGGAAACTTCTCTTCCAACAATCACTACAGACTAGGAAACTTCTCTTCCAACAATCACTACAAACTAGGAAACTTCTCTTCCAACAATCACTACAAACTAGGAAACTTCTCTTCCAACAATCACTATAAACTAGGAAACTTATCTTCCAACAATCACTACAAACTAGGAAACTTCTCTTCCAACAATCACTACAAACTAGGAAACTTCTCTTCCAACAATCACTACAAACTAGGAAACTTCTCTTCCAACAATCACTACAGACTAGGAAACTTCTCTTCCAACAATCACTACTAACTAGGAAACTTCTCTTCCAACAATCACTACAAGGTACTGAGCACAATTTTCACCAGTAGTTCTAGAAAGGTGTGTAAACAAAAATTGGAGCACAATATCACGGGCTATTAGCTTTTACATCATATTCATAACATACCAAAGCGCTATCAGCGGCTATCGTAGATAAACGCTTAACAATACAAATGATAAGTGGCCATTAGTACAAACAGGACGCTGGAAAGTTTCGACACCGCCCAAATCCAGGTATATGGTGGGATTATCGTATATCTGTTGGATTAACATTGTGCCGTTTTTTGGTAACACTGGTTTAAACGGTTAAAGAACTACATTACAGTGAAAACTTCCACTAGTAGTAGAGTAGGGACTCCATTTCCGGACTTCGATTCCATTCGGGCCATTGTGCGTGACAGTACCACTATAGAAAAAATAAGGAAACATTTTAAAATAATAAGTAACACTGATGCAATACAAAACATTTCCACTTAAAGGGCTTTGAACTTGGATACGTGACATTTTTCATTTTTGATCCCTCATACCCATTATAATAACAATCATACTATTAGCATAATTTTATAACAAGCACGAAACTTTATCCACCAAAAGATATTAGTAATTTCTGCGTGGGAATACATAAAATTCTAATGAAAATTATCCCAAGTTCCGGCCTTATCTCTGGTGTGCCGAAATCCCTTAAAAACAAATAACATAAAGCAAGCAAAATGGCTGAAACGGCCACTGTAATATAAGGAAGCAAATATTGGGACAATGAAAGGACTGCGGAAGCACAGCCCCGTATGTTCGCAAGGTTATACAAAATTAAAGTGACCGCATCCACCGCATCGGTACACTATCGCGATTCTGCCGGTCATTTTAATAATACCCGAAATAAAGGTAATTAAATTTGAACGAGCCGAATAAACGAATTAAAGAACTGTTTGTATTACACGCTTTTATTTAACTTCGTTATTGATGATACTTTTGATTACATTACAAATAGCGATCCGAAGATACAAAGGTTCCTGTAGGGTGCTATTCCGTTGCGGCAATAAGTCCTCTCTTTGAGGAGTGGTTGGAGAGGCACCACGGCGCCCTCACCTTATGCCTGAAGCAGGTGCTCACCGGACACCGATGTTGCGGGAGCTACCTGATTTTGGATTCGGTGGGAGCACACGTCCGGGTATCAAAACTGTGTGGATCGCCCGGAGGACACGGCGAAGGTCTGCCTAACCTGGTCGGAGCATCGCCGTGTCCTGCTCGATTCGATCGGCGGCGGCGACCTCTAGCTTCCGGCCCCGGGTTCAATCTATGGCCGGGGGCGAAGGGGCATGGGCGACAGTTACCTCCTTTTGCGAAGCATTTATTCTAGCGGAGAAAGAGGTGGAACGCGTAAAGCAGACGCAAACCTCATGTCCCAACCGCAGCAAGAGAACTAATTTGATGAATTCCCATACATAAAAAATAGTGCTATTCCGTAATAATCTCTCCGTGGCAACATAGGTGAAGTGAACTGGCAATCCCTTTTATTCTGGACGCGCAATCAACTAATAACTTCTTCCACTCTGGGCGGTCACTCTCCAGCATCAATAAGAACGACAGCTTACCGACCAAATGCTGTCATCACCTATGTATACACGGTGGATTGTTTTACAAAATCCACTGGCTGAAAATTTTGCAGTACATTCGAGCCAGAGCCTCCTCCACACATACTAGCAGCGCCATGCGGTTTCACCCGCGAAATTCCCGTTCCCGTGGAAACATAGCCAATTCTACTCGATGGTAATGCACTCATAGCTTTCCATTGGTGAAAAAAAGGTTACAATCGGCCAAGTAGTTTCGGAGCTTATTCGGTATAAACAAAAAAATACTTTTCTCTTTATAATTTTAGTACAGATAACTGCCCATTACATCTTCATCTTCACATCTTCAGCTGCCATTAAAAAATTAATACTTTTTTTTTTAATTTTCCTAAAAGGCGGAATATGTACAAGGTAATGATGGATAACTATCCCGCCTATGAGTAGGTATTATAAAACAAACCCTAAAATAACTTACACAGGAAGATAAAAGCTGCTAGATGATGCATTGGATGTTTGTAACAAGAAACCTTAAAAAAAAATAGCATTTCGAGAAACATAAACAAAAACATTAAACTCAACCTCAGATTCAGTTTAATGTTTATTTTCTCTCTTTTCTGTTAAAATACCAGTTTCTTCACAGCAAGTCTTAATATTTGTGGCAACCTACACAGTATATCTCCTTATCGGTAAAAAACTTAATACAGAAAGCACTAAAAGTCCGCCTCAGAAATTCTAATTTAAATACCTACATACATAATTAATTACCCTTTAACGCCATTAAGGGAATTGAATACATTACGAACGTCTACATTATCTGCATTCCTATAGTATCTGATAACGATCTCCATTTAAAGAAGAAATGTGAAAACACTTTATATTTGTAATTTTGCTACACACACAGTCCTAGCATAGATGCTATGGCGCCCAAGTAAGATAGTTATGTGTTCTAATTCTTATGGATAAAGTTAAGGTAACATAGCAGCAGAAAAAGCTGTTTTTGCTGTGTTCTGAATGTCAATTTCGGTCAATTGCGTCACGGTGGGGTTCCATTGTTAACACATAAACCACTTATTCGACCATCAGTCGAAAGTCGTAACTAATCCAATAAACAAACAAGTCACAGTATATCTTTACGGTTTTCGGTTTGTTGTTTCCCAATTAAGCTTTTCATAAAAAATAACGACTCCTAAATTAACTGCCATGTTTGGTAAACTTTTCCCATAATTCAACCGAATGTCCTACGATAAAAACTATCGTTCCAAGTTAGTTCTAGAAGCCAATTCATCATATCACTTCTTTTTCACAGTATATTTGAATATCTGTTAGTGTTTCCTCAAGTGAGCTGATTGTGTATTCCGTTACCGTCAGATGTATCGGCGTAGCATTGAGTGGTTGTATTAACATGGCCGACGGTGCTGCAGTCATGGTCGTCCCAGCTGTCACCATCAGTTCTGGCTAGCAATTTAATCGATACTTTCGGTCTCATTTTTTAAAACGCAGGTTTTCGTTTCATATTGTTCTACGCCTACCTAGACGAATGACAGCTATTTCAAAATATAATCATCAAGAAAAGCATAGTTTCAATCTACAATTTCTCTATGGGCATGGTCTATGGAAAATTTTGCCAAATTCGGAGAGCCGTTTTAAATACGTTTTCGTGTAACAGTTTTCTTCATAAACTATCCAAATACAAAACATAATGTAACATTATGCTTGTATTCCCAAGTATTGAGACGGATGTCACGCCTAATTTAAGTGTCCCCCCGTCCCAAACAATAGGGGGCAATCCTGTTTTTACTAAACGGGCACAAATCGACACTCCAAACTACTGCTAAAAATTCCGAATTTTAAATGGAAAAATCCATGATACCTACCTTTTTTCTGGATGGAAAATCATCAAATGACTTCTCCCGCTCTGGGCGGAGCGGAAGGGAGTGTCAAACCCTTTGCGTTCCAAGGCCGCGGTGACACTTCGAACAAATTCCACAACCCAAGCAGGCACTGACCCTATGGGGCCCCGTCTTCGTAGCCGACAGCTCTTTGAGGCGCGTCTGGAACATGACGTGCCTTCAACCCAGGCCTGGTTGCTATCGGACGGCGAGAAACACATATAGCTCGCCATCCGCAGTCCCAAACCAATATACCTAATGGGACTGAGTTGATCCTAACGGATAAAGAGGTATTTCGTATTGTTTTTCAGAAAATATTACTTAAACGATGTCTTTTAAGTAGTTAATGAAAGGGCCTACATGGTAATGTTATACTATCAGCCGCCGATAAGCCGAATAAATGACCCGTTGCGCACATAATTGACATCGAAGCGATCTGAGCCACGCGGTATTGTCCTTTCACACTTCAGTGCATGCATCTCGTGCTACTGTCTACGAGATAAATCTATACTAATATTATAAAGCTGAAGAGTTTGTTTGTTTGTTTGTTTGTTTGTTTGTTTGAACGCGCTAATCTCAGGAACTACTGGTTCGAATTGAAAAATTCTTTTTGGGTTGAATAGACCATTTATCGAGGAAGGCTTTAGGCTATATATCATCACGCTTAAGCCAATAGGAGCGAAGCAGCGATAAAGAATGTTTTAAAATCGGGGATTCCACGGGGACGAAGTCGCGGGCAGCAGCTAGTGAGTTTATATTTTCGTGTTATCGTCCATCAAAAGACAATTACTTACGGCCGAACCCAATAACCGATCTATCACATACTGGAGATAGAAAAACAAATGAAACAACAGAAAACCTATATAATTTTTCTTCATTTTTCTGTTGTTTCATTTGTTTTTCTATCTCCAGTATATGATAGATCGGTTATTGGGTTCGGCCGTTAGTAGATTATGCTTTGAGCATTTATATTTTATTTGAATTCGCCTTCACGTATTTAAATTTGAACGTACTTAATATAAGACATTTCGTAAATACTCGCGTACAATAAAAATATTTAGAAGACGAAAAGGAGCTCCTTTGACAGGCGTCTATAATAAAGGTACCTTCGTCGAGGTCGAGCTCAAGGTAGCCTCTCAAAAACCACTTGTTGTTTTTACACTAGAACTTTCCAGCCAGGGTTCAATTAATTAAATTCAAACTGAATGTACAAGTTACAAAATACATCAAACAATTTAGAAATCTAAACTAATAATTTAATTAGTCTAGTTTTTTATAATTAGTCTAATATTTAATTTAACGGGAAATTATGTACAAATAAATCGGCACGAAAAATTCACTGGCAACATTGTCGCTTTAAATATCAAAGCTGAATAATACCCAATGATTTATTTAGTTTTTATACACCTTTGTACATTATTTCGCCCTCAAACATAACTAATTTGTTTTAATTTTCGTATAACTCATAAGTACGAGACTTGAACAACTTTCAGCTCCCACAATGTTGCTACAAAATAAACGTTCAGGCTGAAAGATATGTTAAAGTAGGTACCTAATTATAACAGTAGGTATTATAACATTTTCAAGATTCCCAAAGTTAGACTGATGTGAGTCATCTGGTATAATTATGACGACCGTTGTAAAATTAAATTATAAGTACCAGAAACTCCAGTACTGTAAGATATCCTGAGTCCTGACAGTGCTAAATTCAGTTGTAATGTGCTACATTACAACTGAATTTTGATATAAAAACAATGTCATTGCTGAATGGCATTGTTTTTATATCTAAAATCCTGAAGATGTGTGCTAAAACTTTCAAATGAACAACCAACATTGTCATAGTAACAACTACTAAATAGGTACCTACCTCAGTAAAATGGCGAGTAATCTCTGACAATTGGCACCGTCGCTCGTCGCGGAGCAAAGGCTTTCATTTAATTCTAATTAGTAAGACGTTTCGCAGTAATTCTACAAACAGAAACTTGAATACTCGCGAGAAACTATTTGAGAATTTAATACACATCAAATACATTTTCGAGTGACCGAAAGTAAGGCTAGGTCGTAGAAATTTTTGACAAATTGACATAAATATTTAATGCTGATCCAAAGGGACAACAAAAAAAGTTTGTTCATATTTATTGCCCTTTAAAGAAAAGGACAAAAGTAAAATAATAAACCTGCAGAACCCAACCACGCTACAGTATCTTGAATTGCCTCAGCCGGTTTTTATGTTACACTTATTTGCATTTCATCGCTGCTATTAACAAAACGCTCGCTCTGAATAACTTTGGATGAAACGAAATTATTCTGTTGACGTCATTCATACAATAGTTGCGCTGAACACTGATTAAGAAGATAAATCTTCTTTCAAAATTAACCGAGTTTGACGTAGGAAGGTGCCGCGGCGTCGGCCCTGAACAAGAGATGTGTACCGCGTAGTTCAGATGATAATACCGCCCATAGTCATAAATCTCCATACCCCTGTATTCGCAATTCTGTGGCTAAACGTACCGTTTGTGGAGTGTTATTAGCATACATTGTTATAAGATCTAGAATAAACAAGAACAAAGTTTAGGTAGGTACACCATTAATTCATTGTGAACTGTGGAAACCCAAAAACGATGCCTAGGATTAAACAAAATAGGTACTATTGTGTGTTGAAATTATGAAGCCTGATGTGTTTATATAAGTTACTACTGAAATAACTTACAAATATCAAAAAAATAAATAAGGTATCATTCTAATATTGTTGAGTAAAAAAAAAACGTTATTTTCTGGTTTTCTTGACTTTTTTGTGACCAATTGACCATCGTCATGATGGCATTTAAATCAAACATAAAAATTCTACACATTTGACACCAATGTCAATAGTCAAGAGTTTGATCAAGGGAGAAAGGTATGAAGGAAACTTAAGTACAACATTTTCAGATTGTCGCCAGTCATCTGCCAGTTTCATTAATTAAACCAGTTTCCTGTTAAAATCCAGGAAGGCAATTCTGAAAGAATACTCGTACCATGAGGCATGGTAATAATACCCTTTGATCCCAATACAGGCATCAACATGGTGTTATTCTCTCACAAAATGCATTCACCCAACAAGTCGAGCGAAACATCGATTTGAAGGATGAAAATGCCATTACTCGCCGCGCAAAGCAATCCATTTCACATATCTATGCGATATTTTAACGCAACCGTTTGTGAAATTCTAACACCATTTAAAAATAGAGCTTTAAGTAAGAAAAAATGTAAGTACTATATTTTATATCTATCTCATTAACACTTATACATACAACAGACATTATTGATTGCTTTAATCCATTTTTTTTCTTAATGTTAACATAAATCCTCCTTAGTATTTGCTACAGCGGCTCTGGGCATCTTGCTTTGAGTAAATCAAAATATCATCGTAAATTCTGAGATAGAGTTCGTAAATGCAGCATCCTTCAGTCACGCGTGTAAAACCAGGCACCTCGCGGGCATTACCTGCGTGGTAGGTATACTCTTAATCGATAATTTTATTGCCAGAGTAGCTCTTCGTAACTTTATGCTGGAGATGACATATATACATAGTTACGATTTAAAAACTCACCCTCAAGGTCACCCTTTGGTCCAGGGTTGCGGAATTTCTTCGAAAGAATCACCGCGGCCCTGGAACGCAAAGGGCATTAGGAGGAACACAGGTGGGTTTTTTTCACTTCCTTCCGCTTCGCACACAGCGGAAGAAGTCACTTGATGATTTCCCGACCAACAAAAAAAAGGTAGATACCCTTTACCTACTGCAGACGTATGAAAAACAAACAGATGGATCTCGAGCATCTCATCATCGTCAGTAACACCAACATTCATTTATAATTCAGTTGTTTAACCTTCATTCATCATACATTCATCACAAAAAAGATTCGCAATTAAAATATGTAGACCAGGTAACTACAAAAACCAGGAAACGAAATCGTTTCGTTTCAACTTGCTTTTCTATTCTTCCTTTCAATTATTTACATATTTAGAATTAGCATCTGCCAGTGGCTTCGCCCACATGAATATCAAAAACAATCCCAAGTAACCGTAACTACCCACGGGATAAAATGTACCCCATAACCTTCTCCAAGGCCCATCTTATCTTGTTGTCAACATTCATCCAAATCTGTTCAACGTTATTAGCGTTAAAACGTATCAAACAAACAGACAGTCACATTCGAATTTATAATATTTGTAAGTGTGGATAGTAGGTATGGGCAGTGTTTGTTTCAGTGTCCACGTGAAATGTTTTGTTTCCATCCTCGCTATTCTATATTAGCATGAATGATTTCAATCAGTGGTTTCATTGTTTTTAATCAATGAAGATATATTGACGCGCTATCGATTAAAATATAGTTCAATAGAAACGATGATGAGTGTCAATAGTTAAGTGCTGAAATGATGTCTACATTTATCAGTGTAAATTAGTCTTAAAAATAATCAATCAATCAGCTATATTCTTTTGATGCCGGAATCTAGTTAAAAATCTACAAAACAAACAGTCCATAAGATTCTTGTCGCGTCAGTTGTTTTAGTCTTTTTGGCGGTTTGTTTTGTAGATTTTAACAATCATTAAACATGGATAACAATATTGCGAAACTTCCAAATCACAGTTGTTTGTAAGTTCTTAGCTTGTAAGGTAAGAACAGACAAGTTTCAAGTTCAGAAAACAGAGGAAATTATCTACTTGTTTCAGGTGAAATTAAGTTTCACTTCGACGTTCGACCTATATAAAGTACAGCTCAGAGCTCAAAAGTTTCGTACAAGATTTGACAACGAAAAGCGCTCGCAAGGATACTCGTCAAACCACGGCTCTTGTAAGCTGGCTTTTCGTCTCAGTCCGTTTGACAAAACTACACACAGTTACACAGTAATGCCAAACAATAAGCTCCAATTTAATCAGATGGGGCAAGTGGCACTTGCCACTCGCACGCCAAATTTTAGTTATTTATGAGGAAACTATCAAGTATAAATTCACTAACAATCTATAGCTTTTATCTATACATATACTTAATAAATCTGTAGAAGAGTCGTATTTGTACACTAAAAAAAAAAATAGCTAGGGGTTAAAGGATATCTAAAAAAACCCTTTCTAGCATTTTTTAAATTTTTGTCTGTTTGTCTCTTTGACTGTTTGTCTGTTTGTCTGTTTGTCTGTTTGTCTATTTGTCTGTTTGTCTGTTTGTCTGTTTGTCTGTATGTCTGTTTGTCTGTTTGTCTGTATGTATGTTTGTCTGCATGTCTGTTTGTCTGTATAGATGTGCACGCATCACGTAGAAAGTACAAAAGTAATATAGAAAACTTTTATAAGTACATTAAAATTGTGCGGTAACTGAAAGAATAACTTAATTTATGTTTCATCGCAATCACTCACACTCTATCGGTAGTTATAAGTTATGTCTGTATGTATGTGTGTGTTATGAGGTATAAAAAATAACAGCTGTACGATCCCAGTATTATTTAGCCAAGAGCTTCTCCAAATCTTCGAAATTAAGAATCAACTGGATTCGAGGTACCAGGAAGATATCGGAGCTGGTCGGCATTTTAAACAGAAAAGGTGCCCTTTTTATTTAGTTATTTCTGAGGGGGCAGATAATCCGACATCCACGAGAACGACACACTGGCGAAGTCGCGGGCACAACTAGTACCAAAATAAAAATGAACTAATTTACAAAATGTTCATTAGGATTAAGAGCAGTGTGGTACGTAGCGTTAGGCACAATGATTTAAGCTCCACCCTTTGTGAGTCCAGTCGCCAGCTACGTTAATTGTTTACGTCAACCATTAATAATTTAAATATTTATTTTGCTCCAGACTAAAGCTATGAAAACATTTTCTTTGTTTGCGTCTGTCTAGAATTATTTTAGGCCTAACTAAAAAAAGCTTAGAGAACTTTAATTTGCTTTGAAGTGTAAAAATGATAAAAAGAGGGTTTATTGAAAATGCCTACATACTTAACAGTCTACAAAAACGTAGGCTCCCGTGGGAAATGTCTGATATCTGACGAACGCAGAATCTCGTTATAGCCAATAAAATATTGTTGTGAATCAACATACTTATCTACATATAGTAATATTATACGGAGGAAAGATTTCTTGTTTGTACCAAATAAGTTCAGAAACTACAGGACCGATTTTAACCATTATTCACCAATGTAAAGCTACATTATCGGCGTGGTGATATTACTGTTTTAGTGATGTAACATAGGCTATATTTTATACCCGTGTTACCACGGGAACGGAAATTAAGAGGCTGAAACCGCGGGGCGCTGCTAGTCTGTAAATATTGATGGTACCTACGCCATCAAGCGCAGCGGAACACCAATATAACAGCCGTCAGTAGGGGTTGTCTTTGACCTTGTGTAGCGCTTTCATCGACTTTTCTTCTCTTTCCTCTATATAACGATAGTGACAACGTGTTTTACTTGTGTAAAGCTACATTGATAATTAGAAATGATTTATTGTTTACTATATGTCTTGTTCTCTATTATCTGTTCTTTATCAGTTTATATTTGTATCTCATGAATCTTTCTAATGGGGAATATATTTTCCACAGTTTACGAGGCGGAAACAATGCACAACGGATCGGAAACAATAAATACCTAAACTGTGAATAGTATTTATCATAAAAAATACATTCAACTTTTTTGTCTACGTTTCTAGGGACACGAAAAAAGTATCGATACATCAACCATTTAATTTCCAGATAGGGCCACTAACCGAGTCAAGATGGCAACTGGGTGGGGCAAGAGCTCAAGATGCCAGCAACATCGCTATACAAGTCACTCCACCAGATGGAGAAGAAGATGACGAGTTCGTGCCGGCGCTGCGCATGCGACGGAAGCTGAGCACGCCGCTCAGCGCCATGCCAGGAGTTACTGATGGACTGATTAGCCTACCAAGTGAGACTTGATTTCTTCTTATAGTATAAGATGACATTTATCCATTGGCAAAATTACCTATGAATAAATATTAAAAACTATCCAATCAGCTGTTCTGTTCTCTACGTTTTACAAGTTATGGGTAGGCACTTTAACCCCCTTAAATGTCGGCAATGATTTTTAAGAGAAGGTCAAACTTCCTGAAAGACGCTTGAAAGATTAATAAATGCTTCATGTCAATGAATGCTTTTTCGACACATTTTCACACGATTATCACAACTGAAACAACAGAGGCTAATTCCATTCACACTTAGGATATCCAACTAAAGAGCTCCCGCAGGTAATTCTAATTACGCCACTTACCTTCATCTCACAACAGATTCTCATTAATGAGACCATAAGTAGGTACCAACTGAGACTCTATCGGCACACACACTATGGCAGCTGTTCTATTCACACTTCAGCAATTCACGCCCTCTCAATTATGTTGGATTTGTCTGATTGATTTCTTTATAAATACAATGTAGGAGAATATTGGTATTCGAAACTTTAGGGAAGCTTCTAAGAAATAAGTTTCTCAATACTATACCTACTGTGACTTTAATACTAACACAAAGTTACAATTCCAAAGGATTACTACAAAGTTACAATTTCAAACAGATAGTCATACTTATACACTAATAGTTTTGAAAATAACCCTCACTTTAAGAGTGAATGAAACCTCAGTTGGATCTACTACTTAACACAAACTAAACGGAATTGTATTATTTATTTCATTCACCGAAAGATAACTTCACCCTTTTAGTGTTTTTAATCTCTTCACTCTGAAAGTAATTCATAGAGTTAACACAAGATTGTCTAATGAAAATCATACAGCTTGTAACAAGTTGAGGCTAGTAAACTTTGTAGTTTCAATACTTTTAATAATCTTAGGCCAATACTGATATTCTTTGAAATAATTTTCTTTGAAAGTCATGCAGATACCTAATTCAAAAAAATAAAAATAAAATATTTAATTAAAAATCTGTAGTACGTATATCAAAGAACCTCGAAGCGTGTGACGCACAAAGGATACGCATAAATAATAGGGCTTTACCAGCTCCAATACCCTAAAACCGTGTTAAGGTTTCGCAAGTGTTCTTGACTTTAACGAAGGAACACCGTTATCTGGCGCCTGTGACCACTTAACGTTGAGCTGGTTTATCATCAAAATTGTGTAATACAAAGTTATGTAATACAGAACATGATTTAAAAGAGTGTCCGTGGAGTTTCTTGCACGTTCTTCTCCATAGAGATCTACGCTTTGGAACGTGCAGATAGCTTCACCTCTTTCGACTTGACAATTCAAAAGTGCCTGTAAAGGGTTTATTTGAAATAAATGCTTTGAATCTTGAATCTTGAATCATCCAGAATTATCAAAAAAGTTTCTTATAATTTCTGCAGATCTACGCGCTTCACCAACGCGGTCACTATCGACGTTGGACCGGACGAAACGTCGCTTTAGCACCATGGTGTCGAGCGCAGCCGCAGCAGCAGTGTCCCGGCGACTTTCGGCCACTATCGGCTGGTGCCTGGCCAGCCCCACACAAGTCAAACCACAAATAGTGCGGCAAGGCCGCGCCCTTTGCCTGCAATACATTAAGACTCAGATTAGGAGATCCACCTTATGTGCGAAAAAGGTAACCCAAGATCAGTCTGTAAGGTGATTAAAAATTGGTTATACCTTTTCTTACTCAGCTCACAATAGTTATGTTTCTTTTCAGCAAATAGTAATGAAACGATTACAAAGAATGGTGGAGACTGAATGTGGAGAGGAGGCTGTGAGTAATTCGGAGTCAGGGGTGCTGGCGGGGCTACGTGCGCTGTGCGCGGCGCTGGAGAGGAAACGACCTGATGCCTTCCGGCAGGTCGCGCGGCAGGCGACGCGTGCGCCGTCCGCCATGCTGCGCTCAGACACAGCACTAGCCGAGCTGGCACTCGCGCTAGCTAGGCGCATCACTAGAGAAAATATAACCTGGTCTAAGGTAACCTTATCCGTAACATTCGGTCATTATCTTTGAAAGGTTAGTTATCGATAACACCGTAGAACCACAGTGTCACCAAAGCCCTGGGTAGTTTCCCTTGTTGCTACTTGTTATAGATGCCTGCCTATTATCATATACGATATTATTAGTAAAGTTTTAGGAGACCTAACAATTGAAACCTAACCTGATTCTTGAACTATACGCAACGTCGAAACTTTCAACAGTTTAACTTACAAAATCTTCTTGAATCAGTTTAGTTGAATCAAGTCAAAGTTCAAACAGTATCTAAAAGCTTGCTTAACCTTCAAATAATTCTGTAGGGCTACTCTGTAGATATCTTATTTCTTAAGTGAACCAATATAAACCAACTTTCAACCAAAATTCGTATAATAGCCTTCTTAACTATATTTTTGAATAGTTAAAGACAATACTCGCGGTTCATGGCTAACAACTAGGAAGTCTTCCCACGCGTTTGTCAGCTGACTTCTGTTAGCTGCCGTCATTATTTCGCATATAAGAGACGTGCCCTTTTTTTTTTTTTTTTGGATGGGAAATCATCAAATGACCCCTCCCGCCCTGGGCGGAGCCCAGGGAGTGTCAGACTTTTACTGACTAAAACCCACCCGTGTTCCTTCTTGTGCCCTTTGCGTTCCAGGGCCGCGGTAACTCTTTCGAACAAATTCCGCAACCCTAGCAGGCACCGACCCTATGGGGCCCCATCTCCTTGAGACGCGCGTGGAACACGTCGCGTCGTCGACTCAGCCTGGTATCAGACGGCGAGCCACCCACGCTCACCGTCCACAGGCATCAGCCACTGCGCTATAGCACAGCGGCCGACTTGTCTCTGGAGGAGGCTGCAATGGGACCATTACTGGCACTCCATTTCAGCCCCCTCCCGAATATCAGGAGTCGCAGCACCCACAGCAGCAGCGGCAGAAGCGGCGACGGAAGCCGTGGCGGCGGACCTCTTGATCGGGGCGGATGGCGCGCAGGCCCTTCCCCCAGCCCAGTGCTCGGCCGGCTTGCCAACAGCCGCCCATGCAACGCAGAAGAGACGTGCCCTAACTACTACATAACCACCAACACTAACTAAAGAACTACCTATTAAACTTTATATTCATAAGCTTAATATCTATGACGAGTAACGAGGTATCTCGTATAGTGTCCACAACCTAAGTTTGTATTTATCTGTAATTTTGTTGCTGTAAGGACAAACTAAAGGCACAGATTTATTATTCGCCTAAGTACTCACTACAATTACTCACTACAATTGCTCCATCAACTTATTGTTATTACAACAAAAGTGTACAAGAAAAGCTTACCAAAAGTTTACACAAGTCCCCAAAATAAAAAGAAAAGTGCAAAACATCGATAGAGGTTTATTGAAAAGTCAACGAAAAATGAAGAAATTGCAAAAACGCAATGCACGCAAAGTTTAAAACTAGCATTCACTGTAGCTCAGTTGTTTTTAATCCGCTGTTGCACGAGATTTAAAATAAAACGAGGCATTCCAGTCAAGTAATAATTACCCCAGGCGTTCGCTATTATTAAAATCTTGCGAAATAAACAAAAGTAGAAATAAAATTAGATGGATTCCAGATTACCTTGATCGCCTCGCCTAGAAATAGACTCCATTTCTTCCCACATTGCTGGGGTTATTTGGGTGGGTTATTTAGTCCAAAAACGGAGTCAATGACCAGCAATCGTACGTAAAACTTTACTTGGGTCTATTATTGAAAACATTATTAACACATTTTCCCCTGAAAACCTAACTAGCACTGTTTGATAATATTAAATCGCGGGAATCAGCTAGGTGCGAGAAGCACAGGACCAGTCAATATGGGGACCCTTGGGGACGCTTAGGGGATATACAATCAATTTATTTAATTACTTTTCCTTCTTTATTTAAATTCAAAAAGAGAAACAAAAAAAATTTAAACCACAACAGGATTAAAAGCCCATTCTTTAAATCTTATGTGGACTTTTCTCGTAGGTATGCAAAAGCTTTTCTTTTCTGTGTTTGACTGCACATAATAAGTGTTTAAATTATTTCAGATTGCAGCTGTTTATTGTGTATGTGGAGCCCTTGCGAGAGAAGCAGCAGAGGCAGCGGATGGCGAACCAGCACTCGAGCTGGTGTCAGCGCCCGCCGCCGCCATCGCCGACCTGCTCCACGAGGACCCGGGCTCCTGGATAGCTTCACACGGTGGTTGGGTACGCCTCTTCTTTACTCATTGTTCATTTCCTTAAATGCTTTCGTTTGTTTCCAAACAATCTCGGCTAGGCTAGGGCCCTTTACCCTTTCCAACAAAAAAAGAATTTTTCAAATCGGTTGACAAGCGACGGAGTTATGCGCGAACAAACATTAAAAAAAAAACATACAAACATCCGAATTGAGAACCTCCTCCTTTTTTAGGCTAGGGTCTTCCCCCTGATCTTTTTATTTGGCTTTTTAGTTTGATGACCAACCCAAAAAAAAATCAGTAGGTATAACTACTGTTAAACGTGGCTTCATGAACATTATATATCACCACTTTTCATTATAAGGCTTAGGTACTTCTGCTTTATCCAAAAAAAAAAAAAAGGTACTTCTGCTTTCACAACCATATGTCGATTAACTGTGGGTGACACCAGTGTCGGAGTGTGAAGCGGTACTAACCTCTGATAGCATTGCCAATTTGTCACTTTTCTCGAACACCCAGGTATGGAATAAGAAATTATAGTGATTACTTTTTATAATGTACCCTATTTTCTTGGTCGGGTCTGGGTTTTAGATAATCTTATTTTGCTAAACAGTTAAGTTGCCGTATTCAACGTTACGTAAGGGTTAGCTTTCTAAAGGCAGCTGTGACTGGTGAAGTATTTTGATTGAAAATGCAGTTGAATGCTTTTCATACCACCTGCATGTAAACTGAAAAACAAAAAACCATTATAAGTAAAAATACTATAGGCCGCGAGCAGAGCGCGTCGGTCTCCACTGCTAAGTGCAGGTCGTGCGGTCAATATGAGGTTACAAAATCAAATCAGAACAAGTGGAGCTTCCGACGCGCGACCTACTCCTAGCAACGGGTGCGATCAGTGCCGCTCGCGGTGGCTACTAACTCTCTTCATGGCTGGAGCACAATTTTCTTTCAGTAGCTGTGAAAAGTTGAGTATGCTCCTCAGAGATAAAGTTGTCTTCGCTTTATTTTAGCATAAATCACTATCCAGTACCTAGTGTATGTCTTTCGGCTGAAAAGACTATGATGTAGACACAAACTAAAAGCTCTATACACTGAATGACTGTCCGAAAGCTATGGACATATCGGTTCCCCAAACTTCCTAAAAGTGCCGGAGGTCTAAAGGTCAAAGTTTAGTTTGAAACGAGAACGATTTATGCTTTTGGGCTTACAGTTACAAATCTAGCTATGTTTTTCGAGTAACACCTACTTGTCTACCTATACTGGGTGCCCTACAACACAAAAATACTTAATCCAATCTTTTTTTTTTATTGTCATATGGATATGCTCTTGACTCTAGTCTAGGTCGCAGGTGACAGAGACAAAACTGCTGGAACCCAGGCCTCTGAGGTGCTACCGCTGCCATGTGGGCAACCACACGGGAGCTATGTGCCCCTCGGAGGTGGACCGCAGCGGTCTTTGTTTCCGCTGTGGTCAGCCCGGTCATCGGGCCGGCTCATGTGAGTCCACGCCGCACTGCAGTGCATGTGCGGCTGCTGGCAAGCCGGCCGAGCACTGGGCTGGGGGAAGGGCCTGCGCGCCATCCGCCCCGACCAAGGGCAAGAGGTCTGCCGCCGCCGCCGCCTCTGCCGCCGCCGCGGCTTCCGTCGCCGCTTCTGCCGCTTCTGCTGCGGGTGCTGCGACTCCCAACGCTCGGGAGGGTGCTGAGATGGAGTGCCAGTAATGGTCCCATTTCGGCCTCCTCCAAAGACAAGTCGGCCGCTGTGCTATTGCGCAGTGGCTGATGCCTGGGGACGGTGAGCGTGGGTGGCTCGCCGTCCGACACCAGGTTGAGTCGACGACGCGTTGTGTTCCACGCGCGCCGAAGGAGCCGTCAGCACCAAGGACGGGACCCCATAGGGTCGGTGCCTGCTAGGGTTGCGGAATTTGTTCGAAAGAGTTACCGCGGCCCTGGAACGCATAGGGCACAAGAAGGATCACGGGTGGGTTTTAGTCAGTAAAAGTCTGACACTCCCTACCGCCCCACCCAGGGCGGGAGGGGTCATTTGATGATTTCCCATCCAGAAAAAAAAAAAAAAGGTGACAGAGACAATCTAACATTAGATTATTTTTGCCAATCCCATAGAAAAAGTAGTCTTTGTATAATTTACAGTTTCTTAGTTTGAATCAGTCTTAGAACTTTTCATCTCAGTAGGTACTTAACAGACACTTTCAGTGGCCCTTTCAGGTATCCCTGAGCTTTGATAACAGCCGTTTGAATTCGCAACCACCTACTTAAAATGAAGAATTATGTAATTATTATGTTTTTGTGCTACCCGTGTTACCCACTTACTTGGATTGATATTAGGTCCAATAGGTCCCTACTTACTTGGATTATGAAGAATCGTAATTCCCTCCCTAAACCAAAGGATTCCCAAAAGAGACTAATCTCAAAACTTTTTATTTTCAGAACGGTTTAGTTGAGCGTCTACGTGCCAGTGAAAGGGATCAGAGATCAGAAAAGAACCTTCGAGTGATGGTATCCTTCTTTGTACTAGCGTGTCTGACTCTGTTGCTGTTCCGATGGGTCCTCCACGCACACCCTGCCTACAACGAGTAGACCTCCTGTTAGACCTATAGGTACCAATAGTATTAAAGCACAAGCAAGTTGTGACGTAATGCAGGCAGGTCATTAGATTTAATATTAGGTGAAATGTTACTACTTTTAGATAGAGGCGAGAGGTGCAAAAAAGGCTATTAATATTCAAATATTATGTTTTTTTTAAAATTAAATTTGAGCGTTCCTTAAACTCCGGCAGATTTAAGTGATGCTATTTGCCCAGCCTAGTAGGTGCATATTGCACAATATTATAATAATTAAACACTAAACAGGATGTGTTAAGTAATACAATGATTTTAAGTGTTGTAAGAGGCATTAACTTGTTATATTTAAGTAGGTTACCTTCGATCAAATAATTCGCTAATACATAGGTACTTTAACTTCAACTTTCTGTAATCCAGCTGCTATAGTGTTGTGGATAGCATTTTGAAATTTTCAGAAGCGTATTAATGTTGCACAGGTTCTTCGCATCTACTGGTGAAGACTTCTGAAAGTCAGTTTATTGTTACTGGTACATCATTTAGCGAACATACACTCAACTATTGGTTGTAATTAATTACCACATACAATACCTACATCTATTGGTTGTCATTATTTATGTTGTACCGCAATGTGTTATTTTGGTTTGTGTTTTATATGTCACAAAAATATTAAATGTAAGATAAAATTCTAACAGCCCAAAGATGTAAACATTAAAGTTATTAGACATGTTATAGCCATCTTGTCTAAATTATTTATTGCCTACCTTTAAACACAGCAAATTAATATATTTATATGTAGTATTAGTAGGATGGAAAATAATTAAAAATATTATTTTGAAGTTTCACCTGTGTTTTATTAACGTAAAAATCGCGGCATTCTGGATGTTCTGTTGAAGAAGGAACACAGCCATAGCTACATTCTTATTACAGGAAAGAAGGTATGAAAAAGTTGTGCTTTCTCATATTTTGTCACCAAAACCGGATTCAGACAAAACCCTGCTTATTAAGTTTGTTTTTGAAAGCTTCGCTTCGCTCGCCCTGGCGACCTACATTCTCCCGTTTCTATAGCGAGTTCACAAAGTAACTGCTGTTTCTGTATCAATGGTGAAAAGAAAACCTTCTTACCATCGGAGGTACGGTGAATTAATTTTTGTTTTCGCTTCGCTTGTTATTCTAAAGTCTTAAACTACAACTACCTATATCAAATCTAAGTTTGTAAGTACATTTTTAAGAGACTAATTCTCTGGTCTGCAACGAAATCCTCCTTTATATATGTATATTTAAAAAATATACATGATATAATACATAGATGAATCTAAATCTACTTTCTGTCTTTTACTTTGGAACTTATGAAGATTAAAATTTATACCTAATCAGTTGCCAAATTTCATTAAAGAAGTACATAATTATACAACTAATTAAACACATCTAATAATTTTTTAGAATAATCTGTAATAAATTACTTAAATTACCACTGCACTGCACAAAAAAATAGGAGAAAAGAAGAGGCTACTCTCTCCTAATTTTTTGTGCCCGACAGGGACCATATTGATATATTTAGGTACTTTGTATACTATCTGTGTAATAAGTACATATGGTATGCAATAAAGACATGATTATAGATTACCTATTTAAAAAAAAAAGTAAATATATATAATTTTTGTATGTTGTAAAAACCGCCCATCAAAATGACGACATTTTGACCTTGCAATATAATGAAATTGTTTTTTGACCATCGTATTGTACAGCTACAATACGATGGTCAAAAAACAATTTCAGACAGAGAACAATCAATTCAGATCCAGTTTGTCAAATAACAGGACGGTACAGCTACCGTCCTGTTCTTTGACAAGCTGGATCTGGCAACGTTAATGCCAACATTTCTTTACATTGCAAGGTCTAAAACCTTACACTGTAAAGAAATGGTTATTCACAGAAACTTATTTTTAGTGGCTATTGTATTGTAGCTGTACCATCCTGTAATTTGACACACTGGATCTGGCAAAATTCCCAATTGTTATCATATTATCCCTTACGAAAGCTATAGCTACGCTACGCCCTTGTATCTATCTAAAAAGCGCTATCTCTACCAACTTTGCCTTATATTTTGAACATAGGCATGATCGGTTGTCCGAAGATTTATGATAACCGATCTTTTTATTACACAGAGATGTCTTGTATTTGTATTTGTCAGAATTAACGTTGCTATCTAATAAATAATTTAATCTAACCATTAGTACCTAGTAGTGTAGAGTACCTATGACAAAAAACATAAATAATTAGTAATTTAGTACTATAGCCACCTGTAAGTATATTACGGCTTTCCATGCCATCTAAAGAGATAATTAGATTTTTCATACCAGCTTCATACAATTTTTCGTAAAAAATATAATATAATCCCTTTGTTATTGTGGAGCAGTGGTGGCCGAGTGGTAACGGCCCCGACTAACGAGTTGTAGGTCGCGGGTTCAAACCCAGCCAGGGGCATTACTTTGTGTAACTAATTTCATCACCACTGCTCTTAAAACGGTGAAGGAAAACATCGTGAGGAATCGGCATGTCCTAGAACCATAAATTCGAAGACATGTGACATTCACCAACCCTGACTGGGCCCGCGTGGAGAATTACGGCCCATTCCCTCTCCTAGAGAAGCCTGTGTCCCAGCAGTGGGAACATTAAAAGGCTGTTCATTATGCTATTGTGCAGAATTAAGTCGGGTGACATTTTTGTATGTAATCATACCTAACTAATAGAAGCGATATTCGGCAAAAGTCCGGCACTTACCAATTGAAATGCCTAAGTCCATGAAAGCAGATTTTCAGCCGACCGAGGTCCCCCCTGTTTTAGGGAGACACATTCTCATTCCGTCCGTTGACCCATGTTATGTGCCGACCCGTATTACACCTAGTTCGGGTTTAGTCAAGCAGCAACATGGGGTCTCTGTAAAAATCGTCGTCAAAAATGGATCGTGTTTGTAATTCGCATATGACATCAAGTTGTTGTTCGAGATCAGGACAGAGACTGATTGCAGACGTTTGCAGGATGCCATTGATTGGATAGTGGAATGGAGTCATGAGAACAAGCTCTACTTCAATGTGTCCAAGCGCTCGTTGATAAGTTTCACCCATGCACGTGCACCTCTACTCTACGAGCACTTAATGGATGCAGTACCGATGCAACAAGTCACGCAGACAAAGGATTTAGTTAGGGGTTATTCTCAGTCCTAAACTGTCGTTTCGCTATCATATAACTAAGATCTACAAAAGGCATTTAGTAACTTGGGATTTGTTCTGAGGCAGACGGGAGACTTTACCAGCATCTCAGCCATCAGATCCAGGAGTCATCTGGAACATAGTGCTGTCATATGGGCTCCACAAGAGGCTATGTACTGAGTGATGTTGGAGCGAGTCCAGAACAACTTCACGCACCACCTGTACCTACAATAAACTGTATGGGGTATACCCGTTTTAACCTTTGATGATAGGATGTTAGGTAATATTATTTTTAAAGTTGGTAGGAAGCCTGGCTTTTGAGGTTCTGGATTTGATTCCCAGATCAGAGATCTGGAGTTTGGAAATTGGTGACTTGACAACCCCGTGCCGTCTACCTAAAACACATAGGAACGTAAAGCTGTTGGCACCTACTGCGGTACCAACAGCAATCTTATTCAAGTCGTGTCTGATTGCCACATCACACATCGAAATATGAGGGTGGATAAATGATAAATGTGCACCTATTTATACACCTTGTCCCTACACTAATCTCTCTAGTACTTACCTATTACTATATATAATATTAAAATATATATACCTTTTTATAATATTCTATGACCTGAATATACGTACTGTCGTAATCGTAATACAATTTTATTGTTTCCAGTGGATTGCAAAACAGCGACCAGCAACGCCATCTGTCTTAATTGAACCAAACTTTTACAGATGCAAGCTTGGTATACCAACAACTCTGGCGGTCTTTTGTTTACCCGTCTATTTACACTATAGTCTTTTGCATCAGTTGATATAAAAAAGAAAATTATTATAACAGCAGTTATTATTTTCACCTGGCTTGCTTAATTTGTTGTTTTTAATTGCTTTTCGTATAGTTCGCGACGTTAATAATTCTACAACTGCAGTTGTAGAATTACTATCTGAAACAAAGTTTATTTGGACCTGTGATTTGGTCAGGCAACTCCACTCCAAACTCTAAATAAACTTTTTTTCACATTAGGATCAGCAAGTCATGCTTTTCCATAGGCCGCGACGCATTTATAGTCTTTGAACGCAATGTAGGATAGTGAAAACAATGACTACCTTATTACATCTATAGGTATTTTTGTTATCATTTTATTTTTTTGTTTGGACCAAAGACAAATCTTGAATCATCAAGACCTAAAAGATTATTATTCAAACAATCAAATCAAAAAGAATTTTAAAATTAAAACATTTTTGTTTATGGTCTCGTCAGAAAGCTGAAACAATTGAAGAAATAATAGGCATGTTAAAGCAGAAAAATACATGTACTATAAATACTGCGATAGTGAAATACTTGTGACCAAACTAGCAGTGGATAATCTCATTACTTGTAAGTTATTACATCCTTGCACATAGTGTTTGTACTAATCTGAATAATAGCCATTGCAGAGAAAAGGAAATCAAAAATGAACGTCACACGCAAAACGTGAGGTGGCGCTATTGTATATGAGGTTACCCACGAGAGCGAAAGAGATGAAAGTTATTTTACCTGTCAATGTCAATATACTATTCAGAAAATATGACTGAGTCTCAAAATTTATTATTTTTAATTGACACCTACAGAACAAAATCCTAAATTATATTGCATGCTGTAAATATTTGTTACTGCATTGATAATTAATCTTTCTTAAAAGTCAACAAAAACATGGTGACGAAACAGTGAACAGTGGAGTTGTTTGAGGCCAAATTGCATTTTTTCGTTGTGTTTACTAAAACTCTCTTTGCAGGTGTAAATGAGAGTAACGATGTGTTATCGCAACAACAAATGAACAGTGATCAAACCTTCTTTAATTGTGTAGTGTTTCGTTGGTACAAAATATCGTAGCCGCAATGATGAAGAGTACGTTACCTAAGGACAAACCTGGCAAGATGAGGATTCGAGCTTTCCCTGTGAGTATCGCCCCGTCAAACATTTTGATTAACGTGTCGTCATTATCAGCCCTTGGCTTGAAATGTAACAATTATTGCTACGTGACTCACAACCATTAACAAAGCATTATTGTTGATCTCCAAAATAATTGACCAATTTGTATTGGTAAAAATGTATTTTTGACAATGATCTTTAAATTATTTACATCAAGAGCTTTTTCTTTATCCTCTGCAAAAATGTACACAGTTTTGGTAAAAAGTAATAATTCTCATTCAACCCAGGCATTATCTCAGCACCTATTTTTACTTTTAGCATGTTACTCATGGTTTCAATCCTATAAAAAACTTAGGTATTACATTAAAAATTATGGAGATGCATATGACTCATAACAAATATTGCTGTGTTAATTTGACTATGCCTAATTAAACAAGGATGGTTATAGTACCATCCTTGTTTGTCAACATACCATCTTTTTTTTAAATGTAAAGCAATTGCAACATACTTGAATTGTGTCCTCAGTTTTGAGAAATCACTACAGTAAAATTTTAACACATACTTTTTGTTAAAAAAAAGGTTTCATTCAATAAAATTATAGAATGGTAACACTTAAAATGATGAAATGACTTAACTGTCACTATGATTTAAAAATAGAAACCAATTTATTTGCCTTTAGAACAAAATTTTTGTATTCAATATGTCATAATTTATATTTTTGATGACAGGAGTGAAAATCAATCAAAAGATAAACATTTATATTTTTTTCCTATTTTACATATTTAATGTTTTTGAACTGCTATTTTAATTTTGAACAATGTTGGTTTAACACCCGAAGATATTAACTTTCAAGATGACGAGAAAATTTCAAGTGTGGAACTATTCTGAACCATATTACCAAATGTATCCAGACACATGGGTCTGTAGCAAATATAATTTAAGTAATGGTTTTGACTAGTTTAGAATAGTTAAAAAACATAGTGTGTAACATTACAGATGACTATGGATGAGAAGTATGTGGAGAGCATTTGGAGTTTACTCAAGAATGCAATACAAGAGATTCAAAAGAAGAACAATTCAGGTCTTTCCTTTGAAGAACTTTATCGCAATGCTTACACTATGGTGCTTCACAAGCATGGTGAAAGACTTTACACAGGATTGAAGGAAGTGGTCACTCAGCATCTTGAAACAAAAGTAACAAACTTTACAAGTATTAATGAATGTATATATTCTAATATTGTGCATGTTTACATTTTTGTTATTTTTTACAGGTGAGGGAAGATGTTTTACACTCATTACACAATGGATTCCTCCAGACCCTCAATAATGCTTGGACAGACCACCAAACTAGTATGGTCATGATACGAGACATACTAATGTACATGGACAGGGTATATGTACAACAAAATGAAGTGGACAATGTCTACAATCTGGGACTTATTATTTTTAGAGATCAGGTTAGTAAACAAACATGGCATCTTATGTTATTATTTTTGCATTTCTATGTTTAACCAATGCTCTTCAAATGCAGTGGCAGGGTAGGATTTTAACATTAGTTATCTTGATTTTTTCTCAGAGCTTATCTTGTAATATAGTAGTCAAATGACAAAAAAAAATCTGAATATTGGACACGTATTTTTTGATTTATCAAATCTATAAAAATTGAGAGTTAATTAAAAAAATTATGAGGACACATCGTGGTAAAAATTGTAGCGAGTAATGACATCACACGGGTATTCAACTCACTGCATCGTCTTCGTTTTTTATATTTGTGAAAAAGGAAAATAAAAATACTAATATAGATTTTTCTAGTCAAATACATTAAGAAATTGTGGTTTGATTGTTTAAATTATGATGCACATGCTCAAGCATTTTATTTTGATATGTTATTCGGCTATGTTAGGCCGCTCTACTTATAAAAAATAGTTTGCACTAACAATACAATGCTATCCTAAGGTTGTCCGTTACGGGTGCATCCGTGACCACCTCCGTCAAACCCTCCTGGAGCTAGTGGCCCGCGAGCGGCGCGGCGAAGTAGTGGACAGGCTGGCGATACGCAACGCCTGCCAGATGCTCATGGTGCTCGGCATCAACTCGCGAGCCGTCTACGAGGAAGACTTTGAGAAGCCGTTCCTGCATCAGTCTTCAGAGTTTTATAGGGTATGACTATTACAAACAGTCACCAGCCAAACAAAATTGGCAATCAGAGTAATAATTTTCGTGGGCATACTGCCATAATCACGATAGTTGATTACGTGTTTAGTGGACAGGCAGATTCCACAGCTGTTTGACTTGATAGTGTAACCTTTTGATCAAGCGCTTACCTAAACAATGCTAATGCCTTTGATTATACACAAACAGCATACATTTTTGAGAATACATAAGCCAGTTATGGCTATACTTCTATCGAGGTATTAATTGGTTTGGCACTTAATCCTGATGTTGAACCATTGGACATGTATGGCTGTGCTTATTTCGTGGTATGTTTGTTTAGATGGAATCTCAGAAGTTCCTGGCGGAGAACAGCGCGGCGGTGTACATCAACCGCGTGGAGGCGCGCATCGCCGAGGAGGCGGAGCGCGCGCGCCACTACCTCGACGAGAGCACCGAGCCGCGCGTCGTCAGCGTGCTGGAGCACGAGCTCATCGAGCGGCATATGAAGACCATTGTTGAGGTACACATGACGCTTGCATTCCTCGAAAAGATAGGCAGAGGTACATCTAAGGGAGGGGGAGCATTGCGCTATCATCAGCATCCAGACCCTGAACTGCTAACTTCCAGATACTGAACAATTCCAGATGGAAGAACCCATGAACTGCTTAATCTGGGGATGGAATGCATGCAAATTCGAAAGCAAAAATGTTGTCCAAAATAAATAAAATATTCACCAAATACAATTCTACATAGATTTACAACATCTTAACTCTTTGTGTGCTAGTGATGCCTCAGCTGGTCTAATCTGTTTCCCACCATACAAACATAGGTGAAGTAGGCTGTCATTCACCAGTGACTTCCTATGTTAAGTTAAAGAAAAAGCACTGCTGATATCCTTACCCCAACCCGCAAACTGCCATCGAATTGGATCTGATTCGCCATAGTTTGATTTTTGGTTAAAAACAAGGAGTAGTAAGTGCTAAAGCAAGTAGCTATGTCCAGATGGAGAACTCGGGCGTGGTGCACATGCTGATGCACACGCGCACGCTGGAGCTGGCGTGCGTGTACAAGCTGCTGTCGCGCGTGGCCGAGGGGCTGCGCACGGTGGCCGACGCCGTGTCGGCGCACCTGCGCGAGCAGGGCCGCGCGCTCGTCACCGACACGCATCACAACACTAATGCCATTACCTTTGTGCAGGTATTTACACAATCTTGGTCGTTCCCAGTTACGGTAATACACAACCTTAAACTGAACATTCAGTGTCACATTATGTTCATACGGTGGAGTCGTGTCTCCCTCTTTATAACAGGCACGTGTGAACTCGGCAGTTCTACAAGGAATGTAGGAACAAAAATGCAACCGGATTAATTTAGCTTTTTGTTTCGTCCTGTCTTCTATTGTTTTATTTTTATAGTCTACACTCAATACATTTTTGGATGCCTGTAATTTTTAATCCTAATTACAGAATCTTCTCGACCTGAAGGACAGATTTGATCATTTCCTTCAAAACTCATTCAACAACGACAAGATTTTCAAACACATGATTGCATCAGACTTCGAATATTTCCTTAACTTGAACAGCAAATCCCCAGAGTTTCTATCGCTGTTCATTGACGGGAAACTGAAGAAAGGTGAAAAAGGCGTAAGTATTTACTGCACCAGTCTTGTTTAGTCACTAGCTGACCGGCGCCACTGCGTCTGCGTCACATAAGAGAGAAAAGGAAACCCTGTTTTTACAACATTTTTCATTGATCCTCCGCTACCAATTGGTCGTAGCGCGATATTATGTAGCCTTACTAATTTTTCAACTCAAAATCCTTCCTCCTGCGATTAGCGCGTTCACCAAACACACAACCTCTTCAATTTATAATATTAGTATAGATGATGTATTGTTGTTAACAACTTGGTTCTTCCCAGATGAGTGAACAAGAAATCGAAGCGGTGTTGGACAAAACTATGGTACTGTTCAGATTCTTACAAGAGAAGGATGTGTTCGAGCGTTACTACAAGCAGCACTTAGCTAAACGATTATTGCTCAACAAATCCGTCTCTGACGACAGTGAAAAGAATATGATCTCTAAACTGAAGGTTAGTCTACCTATAATACACTAAGGCGTCGACTATATTCTTTATTTTTTATTACCTGCCGAGAAAGATACTTTCTTTATAAATATTTTGGTTTCTAACCTTTCCCAGAGAGAAGGTTTACTTAAGGATGTTGAACCGCGAGATTTTCATTGTATAATCGGAGATGTCTCGCAAATAGAGAATTCAATAAGTGATTAAATGAACAACCCATCCGATCTCCCCATCCTGTCCACATATTTCTGCAAAATTCTTTACCAATTATAGATGGACATCTTTCGTAAGTGTCCTGTGACATGTACCCCTAGTAGTTCTTTTTCTATTGTAAAAAGTCTGCTTAAAGTCTTTTGATTACATATCAAAATTGTTTCTTTCTAAATTAAGTAATAAATTTCTAACAAATGTTTAGGTAAAGAATTTTGCAGAGAATGAAGACTTTAAGCAGGATTAAGTTAATTAGTCTTATTTTTAGTTACACTTTATTGTAGCGTAGTTATATATTAGTATTGGGATATAACTGACCACTACAGCATCTCAATTTTAAGTGGCATTGGGCAGATTTCACTTGTATGAGCACTTTCCTTAGTTAAACGTGAAATGTTATAAAAAGCGAGTCTTGCACAATTCCATTGTCCTGACTAGTACATGTTTTAGATGTCTGCCTACTATTTTGAACTTATTTTTTTATAACGAAATATGTAAATGTTTCAGACTGAATGCGGTTGTCAGTTCACATCAAAGCTGGAAGGAATGTTCAAAGACATGACCGTCTCGAACACCATCATGGAAGAGTTCAAGGAACATGTGCTGTCATCTGGGGTGAATCTTTGTTATTTATTACCTTTACATGGGTTACTAACGTTTTGTACTAAAAATCGAGCTGACTTAAGTAATTGTAAGTCGCGGCGTCACTCGAAGGTTCTTTATAAAAGATATTGCTTTCTTTCAATACTTTTCTTAAAGAAGTATGTAATTTCAGATCAATCTTCACGGCGTAGATCTGTCAGTGCGAGTGCTCACCACCGGCTTCTGGCCGACTCAAAGCGCGACGCCCAAGTGCAACATACCGACAGCGCCACGAAGTGCGTTCGAAGTCTTCAGAAGGTAAACTGTCTACAAAAATAGTGTTATCCAAAAATCTGCTGTCCTTACATTGTGCCGCGACTGTCTCGGGATTGATGTACTATCGCGGACACTTTTGCCTGACCACCTTTAAGCTCATTTTTGCTAGCACTTAAAAATAAAAGCGCTGACTAGCCCCGCCCTCTTGATCTTGAATAGACGAATGAAAGAAAGACTGGCGCGGGCGACGCACGCCGAACGTAGTGTATTGTTATAGCAAACTGGTATTATTAGAAAAAAATCTTACCTGAAATTAGCTTATGCAATTACATTGTTAGTCGAATAAGCCTTGGTTGGTAATTGTAAATTAAAAATTCCAACAAATTCAAAAAGAAAAAATTATATTTGCTGAAATTTTACTTTATTATAGACATGTTATGATATCCTAAAAAAATCGGGTAATATCTCTAATCACTTTATCTAAAATGGAAAGGGCAAGGGGAATAAATAAAATAAACAGAGATATTCATAAAATATTAGGTATCGAATTTGGATACATTAAAGAGGTAAAACAAACAATTCAAGAAGAAGTTGGCAATAAAATCAACTCAAATAAAAATGTCCTTTCCTTGTGTAACTTATTATTCTAAGTAACAGTTTTTCTTTAGAAACAGCAGCTATTCTATTGATGACATTCTTACCTAAATTACGATATAATAATGTCGGTGGTATAGTTATTTAACAAAACATTTGAAATGGCATTATAAATAAAAACTCTGAAAATAAACAATTACGCGAAATACAAAAAACAAAAAGCATTAATTTAAGTTTACCGTTAGAACAAGGTTATAATATAATTAGTACTTATACCCAAACAAAGGGTGACTAGGTCAAAAAGACAAATCAAGTTAAAAACCAAAAAATGTTTTGTATACCTATGACATTCTTTTCTAAAATAACTTTTTTAATTTTTAGGAAGTATTGTTTATTTGAAACCAATAACAAAAATTGAACCGCTCAAAAGTATTTGACACCTGCATTTTTTTGTAAGTTACATGCAATACATTTTAAAGAAATAATTTATTGGGTTTAATTGTTTGTATAACATCGCAAAACACTTATCTACAGTACAATCGTAAACAACTATTGTTATTTGCCGACTCCTGGTCATAAAACCATGATAGTGTTATTGTTGGAATTGCTTCGAGGTTTATCTTTGAAGTCGCAATTTTGTGTGGATTTAGTTATTGAGAAATAAACTCAAGTAAGATTAATTACTACAAATATTTTTACGGTAGTTATCTGATTTTGACCAGAACACACACTCTGCATAGCTCAGTACTTAAAGTCTACCAATTTTTTTTTCCCTTCTGAGTTTAATTTTTTGAAGAAAATGGGTAAAACTAAGGAATATTCGCAAGAGGTCAGAAGCATAATAATCGTCCTTCATAAATTTCAAGATTGCATTGGAGGATAATGCAGTGCCTTCTGGAGCCCATTTAATTGGTCCGTGATTTATATCTCAACAGGATAATGATCCAAAACACACGTTAAGAATATGCAAGGACTTTTTAAAGTCTTTAGTAGTTTAGTAGTCTCTTTTAAAGGACTTTTTTCGATGATGGAGACCCGCACTATGTAAAGCACGACGAACTGTACGCAATGACACGTCGTATTCCTCAGCAAACAGTCTCATCGGCGTGAACGAATAATAAAAAAAAGACGAAAAAGAATCTGTCGGGTGGGTGCGAATTCTCTTGTTGATAGGTGGACCAAAAATAAGGTTTTTTGGACTACAAAGGACACCTATCAACACCCACACAATTCGCACCCACCACACATTGATGGTTTGCTACTGTAATGAGATATGGACATGTTGCCCGCGGTCTATTCTCTAAGACACCCTCTTCTTCATGGCGTCTTATCCAGAGTCTGACTGTGTTTCTCTACAAATAATAAATAATCTCATAAAAGATATTGCTGTTGCTTGTTTAAGATTCTGAAGAGAAGAATAAATAAAATACTTTTTATACCGATACACAGTGGAAAGCATTGAAAATATTACAAATTAAAATATCAAATGTAAACTTAATCAATATTACTTAAGTATTATTTAAGAATACCTTTACCTATATAAAGACCTATAAAATACTCATTCTGTATAGTTTTCGATATTGAGATAGATTCATGATAGCACAAGTTTAAACCTTAGTGGTTTTTGGTTGCTTTTTAACTTAGATAATACTGTATTCTTTTGTATAAATGATAAATAAATAAAAAAAAATGTTTATACAGGGTTATTTTGAAAAACACCAACAACCTCGTAAGAGTTCATTTTACTCATGATTATGAACAACTTTTACTATGGGACCAACACTAAAATCTGCTCCTCACATTTATGTTCGGTAACTCAACAAAATGTAGGGAAAAGCTGTTTTTTTTTATTCGCGATTACAGGGTTGGTCGCATAGTAAAAGTTGTTCATAATGATGAGTACAATATTGCTGGTGTTTTTTCAAATAACCCTGTATAAAACCTACATCGAAATTGAAACAGATAGTGCGTGTGAGAGCGAGAAAGTATTCGAGTTCACGCGTCACAAGTTCATACCACGGGCATAATCATTACAATAGCTTTACAAATCTATGTATGTATTTCTATTATATAATACTTTACTGTTTTAAAACAATCTAAAGAGTATTATTAAATTACTTGCACAAG
This sequence comes from Hecatera dysodea, assembly GCA_905332915.2. Taxonomy (NCBI): domain Eukaryota; kingdom Metazoa; phylum Arthropoda; class Insecta; order Lepidoptera; family Noctuidae; genus Hecatera; species Hecatera dysodea. The sequence goes on from HG995292.1 coordinate 12,253,423, forward strand.
ATAAAATTTGCATTGTAAAGTTTGCACTTTGCATCGTTAGTAAAATTTTATTTATGTTTATATTTCTTTTATTTTAATTTTATTTTAGTATGGCAGGATAAACATGGGTCAGATGCCCCTCGGAAAAGTTATGTAGATTTTATTACCATGAAATCACTTTCTTAAGAGAAACATTCTCGTAAGTTATCAGACCTCTGTTTGTATTAGTTTATCAAATAAAATAATTAATAGAATTTTGAAAAAACAAAAGATCTCATACAACGTATTTTTTTATCTTTTTGTAAATGTCACATACGCTAAAGAAGTATTATGCAAGATAAATAAGTCTTCACAGTGATTTATGTAACGAAATATCGCAAATTAAAGCATTTCAAACAAAAATTTAACGTATTTTAAGAGACACTAGCACTATTTTTTTTTTGTGAATTACCCTTTCTATGCTCTATAACATATATTTTTCTCAAAAAATTTGGTAGCGTAGAACAGTGTTAAAAATATTGTTCCACCCATGTTTATCCTGCCATACTCTTTAGGTTTTTTTTTTATAAATTTGGTAAAGAACCAAATTTACCATAATTGTTATGGTAAATTTGGTTCTTTCTAGACTAAAATAATTGAATAATTTACTTCAGCGATTTGACTAATATTAAAACCTTGTCCATGAAAAATTATAATTTGATTTCGTTCCTTTCGTATGAGGTTTCTGAAAGACATTATGCACAAAATGTTCCAGCACAGTTAATAAAATAAAAATACATCATCCGTAAAATTCACAGCGAGTACCTACACACTTGATACGTCACTACACTGCGCAGTGCAGGTAGCGACTAATTGCGTTATTGCTATCCTAATAGGCCAAAACTTTAAGGGGGCGTGGCTCGGCGCATCCGCAGGGTGTAAGCGATTTTTGTGCGAAAGTGGTCAGGCTTAAATGACCGTGATAGTACAGTGGACCCCACTAATCCGACAAACGGTTTGCAGGGCAGTGACGGACTATCGAATTTGTCGCATTATAGAGTACTGCCACAGACCCCCTATAAAGAGTACCTTGTAATTTGACAAATTTCTAGTGTAAGTGATAAAATTCTATCTATTTAGCACTATATTAGTGAAGATTTACCGTAATAAATAGATAGAAGTACAGAGATAGGCATGTCGGATTATAGGGGGCGCCGGATTGCACAGGGCCCGGATTACCGTGGGTCCACTGTACTTATAGTATTGAACCTAAGCCCATGTGATGGTTTCGTATGTGTCATACACCCCGCGCTTGTTCGTTATCGTGGTGTGGAGCGGCACAAGTAGTAAAGAGACGTGAGTAACATAGCGTGTGCCGGCAGCTTCTACCTGGCCAAGCACTCGGGGCGGCAGCTGTCGCTGCAGCCGCAGCTGGGCTCGGCGGACCTGAACGCCACGTTCCGCGCGGCCGGCAGCTCGCCGCCGCGCTCGCCGCCCGCGCCCGCCGCGCCGCGCCGCCACATCATCCAGGTCTCCAGCTTCCAGATGTGCGTGCTGCTGCTCTTCAACAAACGCGAACGACTCACCTACGAGGTACGCTACCTCTATTTCACCTACCTACCCTTTAACTCACAAACATTGGAGACATTTCTTGCAAATAATTAACACCATGATACTGAAACATCCATTTCATACATGGTTTCGCATTTTAGTAAGGAACTCTTCTTCAGTGCCCTTTTGTTTTTTGCAGGAAATACTCAACGAGACTGATATTCCAGAAAAGGATCTTGTCCGGGCCCTACAGTCGTTAGCGATGGGGAAGCCAACCCAAAGGGTGCTGATCAAGCAGCCGAAGACAAAAGAAATAGAGCCGTCTCACCAATTTTACGTCAACGACGCCTTTACATCTAAGTTACATAGGTATGTACGAGTATCCCATACTTCATCTTAACCCATATCATAATGGGTTAAGATAAAAGGGACACACTTCCATTTCAGATTTTCAAGTTTTTAAAACTAAACTAACTTTTGATTTTCAGAGTTAAAATCCAGACCGTAGCAGCTAAAGGCGAGTCTGAACCAGAGCGACGTGAAACACGTAACAAAGTTGATGAAGATCGTAAACATGAAATAGAAGCGGCCATCGTGCGTATCATGAAAGCCAGGAAGAAGATGGCGGTACGTCATTCAGAGTTACTCATGACATAATTTTGCCAACATTGGTATCTGTATCTATCTGTAACTGTTTCATATAAAAAGTGGAGCAGGACGATTGACATTCCTTTAAGCCACCTAAAGAGTATCATGTTCTTTACCCGTATACAAAAAATCAATCAAATCCAACGAACACTTTAGCCACAGGAAATTATTTTTCGTTTTCTTATATTTCAACATGTGAGTCCGTAATAATAGGTAAACATTGTAAGGTCAAGGACCTGTGCAAAAAAAGTAGGTACGATTTGTTGCGAACACGCAACTTGGTGATTTATTGTTCGCCGACTAAAGTACCTACCTACGTCCCGCACCGCAACTGCCCGCTGCACCCCGCACCACGCCGCGTAATAAGTCAGTGACTTTTCGTAGATAAAGCGTGTTAACTTTTTATGCAGTTGATTTTGATATTAGTTTGTAAATTGCAATTGTTAATTTTTCCATTAACTACTAATTTTCGTGTTTTAAAATGTTTCGATGGACTAGTACTGTGCTCGTTTTAATTTAATGTCGTAAGTCCAGATCCACATTGTATATTGATGTAACGTTTTTCTCCGCAGCACACGCTATTGGTCGCCGAAGTAACGGAGCAACTGCGCGCTCGTTTCCTGCCGTCGCCAGTGGTTATCAAGAAACGCATCGAAGGGCTTATTGAACGAGAGTATCTCGCTCGCACGCCTGACGACCGCAAAGTCTACACTTACGTCGCATAGGTTTGTAGCGACATTTCAGCATTGCTCCGATTGATTGTGTAAAAGCAGCTTCAGTTTATATTTACTGTCTTCTTTGCTTTTCATTATATTTTATTAGACTAAAAGATTCTTTGAAGATTAATTATGTAAAAATATTGTAAATACCAATATAGCTCTAGCACCTTAACGTCATGTACTATGATAGTTTACCTCGTTTCCTTGATGCGGCTATATTAAAAAACTTCCTTTATAACACAATGTTTTATTAAATTCTCTTTTGCGTCTTGAATTTCGCTAATACTTCGAGCTCATTGGGTTTCCGTGGTGTAATCGAACCTAAAATGGGTTTTATTTTCAGGCCACCACAAACTCAAGATCGTTAAGTCCTTGAAGGGGATGCCAAGTTAGAAGTGATAGAAGTAACAAAAGTATTTAAATTATTTCAAAATAAAAATTATTAGTTATTATTCAAGAGTTATTTTATTTGCAAATAAATATTATTACAAAGCAGTATATTGTTACAATTAACGTGTTAGACATGTTAACGCAGCCATTCTGGGGGAAGGGGAAGAAGAAATCTTTGGGTAGATGGATATTAATATGTGGACTTCCAGCATATTCAATTATACTTGGCTTTGACAAATCCATCCAATTAACATCAACAGTAATGACGACTGAAATATCTTCAATGTTAAAACTAACATTTTTAGCAGTTACTTCATACTTAGCTGACAGAATCTTATTCTGCCCTGTATATGACTCTTCGTCGACATTAGCGTACATAAAAGTAACAGAAAGTCTATTGATTAAATTATAACAGTAAAGTTTCAAAGTGTTTTCATTATATTCTCCATAAATTGGTTCATGTTTATTTTCGTCCACAGTCCGCAAGTTAATCCAGTTATCATCGGCGATATCATGCGGGTTCCCAAATGGAGAAATAGATACATTATTGTTTAGCCATAATAGTCTCATAATACCATTATGTATATCGTTACACAAGTTTCTCTTCGATAACGTTGTGTGTGAGTAAACATAGCGACAATTAGTTCTTTTGTTAATCCCAAATTTTACAAAATTATTTGATGTATTAGCCGAAACACACTGTCCATTTCTGTTTTCGGGAAATAACATCCGCCGCTTTGTTTCTGAAGTATTATGGAAAAAGTTGTCTGTGTGATTGTTCTTAACATATGATGCAATTACTGGAAGGCCATTAACATACCCTGGGTTCCCACTTAACTCTATAACATGGTCTATAGATTTATTTACCAGATAAAAATTTACACTTATTTCTTGCATCAATAACGGCAAAATATGTGATGTATTTTGTAAATGTAATTTTATAGTCGCGTTCACAATTTTCATATCGTAATAATAGAAGCCGTAATCAATTTTTAATGCTATGTTAGTACATACATTCTCCGTGCATGACGCTTCATTAGCAGTCTTATTGTAATTCCAACAAATCCCATTTTCACATGCTAAAATAGTCCAATTGATACAGTGGAGATTTGAACAATTCTGTAAATAATTACAAAGAATTTTTAAACTATGAAATATTATACTTACAGGTAATCAATTTAAAATAAAAATATTAAATACCAAAGCAGTGCTGTTAAATGTACTATTTGTTGCACTTATAACCATAGCTTCTTCAGAAGTTTTTAAAATATTAAACATTTCCAGATCCTTGAATTTTACATTGCATGTGATTTTCTCTCTTTTAAGAAAAACTATTGGGACTCGATCGGTACAGTAATTGTTCATCATGGGCGCTGGAAAATCTGAAATAGAAAATAAGTTTCCAAGAAAATAATAGTTGATCATTGTTGCAGTTGATACTGTTTCAGGGTCAATTGCTGTAAAATGATGAACAAAGTGTAGGTTTACCACTAGATTATGTTCAACTCTGAATTTTTGTTCACAGGTAGTCTTACTACATACAGTCAACTGCAAATCAGCGGTAAAAGGGCAATTTTTATAGTACAAGTGTTACTATCATCTATGGTTGACTGATAAATCATTTTAGAAATGAGAACTTGAGACTTGTTAATATTTTAGACAGTTTTCTTAGTATTAAAATTTACTAACCTAAATAATAAATTATTCCATTTTTTAATAGCCAAATAGGATCAGCCCGTTTATACAAAGTTTTTTTAAATTCATATGACTTCTGTGACTGCTGAATGCTTTGCCACTCGAAATATGTACCCATGGGCGCGGCCTCATCATACTGAAAAAGAAAACGGTAATATTTAGCTAAAGATAAAACACATGGTTTTGTTAATAATCATGACTTTATGATACCTTTTTAATACTGCGCTTACTGGGTAAATTCGTTTTGACAACACAAAACAGATTATCAAGCATACTGCCCGCATATCTTTGTTCATCAAGTATGTGGCTAATACAACCATCCATTTCTTTGTTCTCAGCCTTACTAGTTTCATCACATTGGAATATTTTATGTTCATAATCAGAACAATCTTGATCGCAACAGCAATTTATATCACATACTTTGTACTGGAAAAAGATATATTACACTGGTAAAGAAATATATTTTCCTATCAAAATATTTTAATGAATTCTTGGTGCTTACCAATAAGTTGCAATCACAATGTAAACTAAATTTAATTTTTGGTGTAGTGCTTGGAACAATAGATGATTTGTTTTTTGTTTCAAAGAAAGTTATTTCTGTGAGATTCTCAAATTCAGTGCTTGTGGAGTAGATTTCAGTAGTTGTTTCACTGGCTGCTTCTGTTTCAGAAGTATTTTCATCATACAGTACATCAAATATAGTGGTAGTGCCCTCTGTTGTTCCTAAAGTAACTTCTGTCATAGAAGAGTTGTTGTAAATCTTTGATGGGGATGTGTTTTTCAGTGATCTACCCATAACATTTGTTCTGTAGTAAAGAGCATGAGGCTTACTACTTATATTCTTCAATAAGTCATTTAATATTTGTTTCTGAGTAGTAACATCAAGATTTGCAGTATCTTCAGTCTGGATTTTCTCTTGAATGTAGTCCATTACACAAAATTGAATGAGTATTGACAGAAACGTAAAAGCTAAATAAGTAATGATATTCATGTTTTTACTTATACTCTACTCCAAACTGACTAAAATTCCTAAGTAATAAATTAACTTGCAGCTGAACTGTCCCTTTTGACTGGGTCTTTAACTTAAATCTGTAAATAATATTTATTTATAAATTATTATTATTATCGATATATTTATTTATAAAATATATCGGAAACATCTTACCGGTTTAATCCTAAATTAACAATATCACTTTGAATAAGCTGATGAGATCCACCAAGGAAATACTGTCGAATTCTATCAGTTATTGAAGTTGAAGTTGGTATCCAGCAGTTCACGTGGAAAATGTGAGGGCCTGGCACTGCTGGCAAGGTACAGCAACCATATCCTACTATCCAAGAGCGACCAATAGAGTCGAGGCAGCTCACTTGTACTAACAATTTCGGCCAACCTGAATATTATTCGTTAAAAAATTGAAATATGAGAATAAAACAAAAGTATTTGTAAGTAAATGTACCTATGTACATACCTTGGACCCCTTTAGTAACGTAGTGAATATCAAGAGGGTGTGCCCAAACAACAGTCTTTTCATAATCTAATTTACCCGAGACTGTCTGCCCCTCAGGGCAACCTGTAACCACAGTCCAGTTTGGGCCTATAAAAGAAAATGTTGTTTCATACAAAATTTAAGGAACATTCAATCAGTAAACACATGATATGAGCCTGACCAATACAACTAAACTGAATTCCAAACTTTATAGTAATAATATTACGTAACACATACCGGCTTGAAATGAATATCGACAAAATAGAGCAGATTTATCTTGAAAGTTTGAAGCACACTGCAGTTGCCCTAGTATGTGCAATTCTGCCATGAGAAAACAGGCGTATCTTTTACATATAGAAGCATAATCAACAAAAGGAAATTGGGAAATTATAACAATTCTTTGTTGATAAACTTTGTTGCCATGGAAACTGGATTTGACGAAAATATTGACAATTGACATATGTACAACTTCCCGTGTTGCTAGTGTCCTCTAAGCTAGTGTCAGAAAATAAGGGAAGGACAAAAATGTGAGTAGTAACCAAAGACCTTGGTAGTAACTGGCAAAAAGGCAGGGCACATTTTGCGCTACCGCCCTAAGGTGTGCCACAATACTAAGTGCAGCGAAGGATGGTGCATAGTGCCGGTTCTTCTAAAGCTCGAACAGAGCGACCGCTCCAGTCGTAAATTAAATTAAAACGGAGCACGTTAAAACGAAAACAAAAACTGTTTATGTACCTATGGTACCTACCCTCCCCCCAACTGGGAGGGTAGGTACATAAACAGTTTTTTGAGGTTTGGAGATAGTGTTGCCGAGTGAAAATAATTAAAAATAAACTAATCACGTGCTTATACCTATTGTGTAGTAGATTGTATTCAATTAATAGTTCCTGTTGGGGGGTATAGCAAGGTGCAGGTAGTAAAATATTGGACTGTAGAATATATACGGTTTATTCAAGAACACTAGGTCGCGTTCATTTTGTTCCGTCACTCGTTGACAGGTTAGAGCGCGCGCAACCGTCGTTCCACCTGAAAAAAAATCAATGTGGCGACGGGTAGCTATGCCACAAAAGTTCTATCCCCTTTGCTTTTATTAACAGACACAGGGGGGTAAGACGCCTAGCATGCAGGGTTTTTTATTTGAACATACGTACTGGCATCAACGCCGAAGGGGTGCTAAAAGTTTCGAACTCGCCTTGGCTGCAGAGGCAGCGAGAAGAGTTGAGTTCAGTGTCTCTGAGAAGAGTTAATAGATTTCATGCATGCTTCAAAATGAAATGAAACCTTCAAATGCATACTGCATTATTTATTTTCTTCTCGCATTATCCTTTTCAGCATAGATTCGTTCAGGGTGACGCCAGTGTTAAAATCGGAACTAATGTGATAAAGCCAAAACCACAGCTCAGTTAGTTTGGTTCGCATAAATGATGTGATTGTTCATACTCGTATGTGTGCAGTTGGTAAAGCAAATTACTTGAACTATGCTTATCTTAGCTTATGGTCTGTAAGTGCTTTAATGTGCGCCTATAACATTTTTTAACGGTGTGAAATCCTCGTAGATGTCCTCCTAACGGGCAGGCGGAGCCCGGAGGAGTTCGTCAGACTCTAACTGACACCGGGGTGGTTTTAGCCACCCCGGTTTTCCATCACTCACCTACACCGAGAATCTCGGGAATTTATGCCAGTAATAACACTTTTACACATCAATCTTGATGCCGGTGTTTCCTAGCTGACTACCCTGAGAAGAAAAACCGAAACAAACTCAGAGGTCAAGGTCTCTTTTGAAGTCCATACAATTGTACTGGTCAAATCATATGAGAAATATGTAGGTTGGTGTCTGAAGTGGTCTTTTGAGGAAAGTACCATACAGATTTGAGTGGACCTGTCCAAACAGTGCAAGGATTTGTCAATTATCGTGTAGCTCAAACTTAAAATCCAAAGTCTAAAAGTTAGGCCTCTGCCTCGAATTTTGCGGGCAGCGGGGCGGCGCGGCAGCGGGGCGGGCAACGCATACCTGTTCTCCTAACCAGCGGGCAGATCGCGGGGCACTCACTATAGCGGTATTGTCGTGTCACACACGAATTAATTACGTGAGTAAAGTTATGTCTCACTTTTATGTGGCAACACTCAAGACAGATGTCATAGATTATCCCTCTAGTTTTTTATTTTTAGTCTATTATAGTTCCGAAAACCGCGCGAACGTGCGTGAACCGTGTTCAGCAGAGAACGTGTCGACTCGCGACTTGAAAAGTTGGATACCTAACAACAGAGTGAGATTTCCAGTGCGGCATCGAGCAGGTGTCCAGAGTCTGTTGTCGACGCTTCATATAAGATGAGTATTTTTGTGTATCTTAGGTTCACCGAGAGAGAGGCATTCGCCATTGTTGCTCTGGCATCGACCGTGCAATGATCTGGGACGTACCTACTCTTGGCGGGGTCTTGAGGTTCGTACAGATCTCTGATCCATAGGGCAAGGTGTGGGTACTAAGGGTGATCACCTAGTATATATAGTCGTCGAACTGGAGTGGCCGAGTTAGACGCTTGATGTGTTCGATCGTATAATGTCCTGGCAAGTAGTGTCGTGTCACACACGAATTAATTACGTGAGTAAAGTTATGTCTCACTTTTATGTGGCAACACTCAAGACAGATGTCATAGATTGTCCCTCTAGTTTTTAGTCTATAGTTCCGAAAACCGCGCGAATGTTCAGTAGAGAACGTGTTGCGACTTGAAAAGTTGAATACCTACAACAGAGTTGAACAGAGTAGAGATGAGACGTATATACTGGTAGAGGTATATATACCAAGTATGTGCTTCCCAGTACATAGACCAGGTACGGACCGAAATACTGGGTAAATACCTTGAAGGTATGACGTCAGACGCATAGTACGATACGAACCGCTACCACAAGGTAGCGCCCAGTTTAATCGGTAGTTCGGTACGCCGAAGCAACCCGAAGCTACCCGACAGCTTACGAAGGGACCCGAAACGTCATTCGTGCTTTATGAACATTCGGTTGATTTAATTTAGTTAGACAAAATGGGTACTTATTTTTACGTGCATAAGGAACATAATAGCATAATTACATTTTTCGTCCAACAAAAAAAAAAAAAACAAAAAACCTGACAAAACTAAAAAAAATATTGCAAATTAAAATTACGATTGTAAATAAATTGATTTGAAATCTTTTAACTACGCCGGCTAGTTAGTCAGTTTAAATATAATTAATGTTATTTTGCATTGATTTATAAGTATAGAAATAACTAGAATTCATTAATAACCATCGTCATACTCTTGGCCGACAGTCCTAAGCCTGGTAAAGTAGGAAGGAAAGATTTCATATCTCATAATGCATAATTACGTATAGGTACTTGAAACATCGTACCTACATTATATTGGAGGCATACCATACTTATCGCATACGTTTACTTATCGAAATCATACCACACCCAAATACTTAGAAGTATTTTGATACCTGGTATTTGTACCAGGTATTTAGTGATACCCATACCTTAAAGGCCGGGTATGGAGAATGGCAGGTATATCTCATCTCTAGAACAGAGTGAGATTTCCAGTGCGGCATCGAGCAGGTGTCCAGTATCTGTTGTCGACGCTTCATATAAGATGAGCATTTTTGTGTATCTTAGGTTCACCGAGAGAGAGGCTTTCGCCATTGTTGCTCTGGGACAACAATGATCAATGACCAATGATCTGGGACGTACTCTTGGCAAGGACTTGAGGTTCGTACAGATCTCTGATCCGAGTTAAAGGAATAAATCCCACGTAATGATCCTCGCCATAGGGCAAGGTGTGGGTACGAAGGGTGATCACCTAGTAGTCGTCTAACTGGAGTGGCCGAGTTAGACGCTTGATGTGTTCGATCGTATAATGTCCTGGCAAGTAGCGCTGGGTTCGGTGAACTCATCGAGATTGAATAGTTTGTTCCCTGGACCCGCTCTGGAGAGAGAGTGGTAGGAACTGGAGTGGCCGAGTTAAACGCTTGATGTGTTCGATCGTATAATGTCCTGGCAAGTAGCGCTGGGTTCGGTGAACTCATCGAGATTGAATAGTTTGTTCCCTGGACCCGCTCTAGAGAGAGAGTGGTAGGAACTGGAGTGGCCGAGTTAAACGCTTGATGTGTTCGATCGTATAATGTCCTGGCAAGTAGCGCTGGGTTCGGTGAACTCATCGAGATTGAATAGTTTGTTCCCTGGACCCGCTCTAGAGAGAGAGTGGTAGGAACTGGAGTGGCCGAGTTAAACACTTGATGTGTTCGATCGTTTAATGTCCTGGCAAGTAGCGCTGGGTTCGGTGAACTCATCGAGATTGAATAGTTTGTTCCCTGGACCCGCTCTAGAGAGAGAGTGGTAGGAACTGGAGTGGCCGAGTTAGACGCTTGATGTGTTCGATCGTATAATGTCCTGGCAAGTAGCGCTGGGTTCGGTGAACTCATCGAGATGCTTGATTTGTTCGATCGTATAATGTCCTGGCAAGCAGCGCTGGGTTCGATGAACTTATTGAGACTAGATAGTTTGTTCCCTGGATCCGCTCTGGAGAGAGTAGTAGGAATGTGATGGTATAATAATAATAATAAATGTGATGGTATAAATGTATACCTACATACAAATGTGTTTGTCATTTACAGTTAAAACGGAAAAGGGTGCGCAGGGAGCATATGTCGGTTGGCTCTCTGTGGTGGCCGGGATGCTGAAAATACTCAATGTGGCTTTAACCCACAGGTGGTGGGAGGAGATAAATAAGATAGACAACACAACCAAAGCAGAACTCTTCATAACCAGTGAGAAGATACTTATACCCTAGGAAGAATCCAGGTATGAATTATATTGATTTACTTATCCACGGCACCATCGGGATAATCGGAGATACATCCCAATGAATCAGTAAAATCTGTGATACAAGACAGATATAAAACAGTACGATTATACCCGGTCGTCCCGACAGGTGTAGTGATGTATTCGTGGTTGTGTTGTCGAGATATTTGTTTTTATTCGCGAACGAAATGTCTGAAAAACGGCGACAACCATCTTTTTGATTCAAATTTATTCCGAGGACGTTTTGATACGTCACAAAAAAAATGTACACCACTAAACTACAATGCAGACGCGCAACGCGGGCGGTCACCGCTTGACTGGAGTGCACCGCTCGTTGCCCGCCCCCGCGCCGCTGCCACGCCGCTGTTTTCGAGAAACGGTCAATTTGATTTTACGCATAAGATCCTGCCGCTCCCGCTCCGCCGCCGCCGCCGCCCTGCTGCCGCGCTGCCCGCAAAATTCGAGGCAGAGGCCTTAAGGTCCAACAGTGTCGGAGTTTATTCGGTACCAACATACAAGCAAACAAAATTTCCTCTTTATATTATTATATAGTATAGTTTAACCTGTACACGCCAATAAAGCTCCTAGTCCACAAATGTTTTCCGAAACATTAACCTTAGTCGTAATTCAGTCAATTTACACTAAACCTTCATAAATAATCATTATAAACTTGATCAAAAATCACTCCATCCAGCAGACTGTTTTATATTTTTTGTAGTGATAAGTTATAATTGAATAGTTAAAAAGTCCATGATGATTGGAAGCTCGCTCTGGCGTCATCATCTGGGAATCAAAATGAAACTTACAGGACATATAAAAAAAAACATTTATTTTATAATACTTACTTAAAATTATGGAAATATACATGCAGAATCGAATCACATTCCAATTCCAAAATAGTCTTAGGTTTAAATTCAGGATCGACCGATTAAATGGCCGTTATTATAAGTAGGGCTGCCAGCCGTTGAAGAGGCGGCACAAGTTGAAGGGGTCGGTGGCGGTGTGCAGCAGGCGCGCCACCTGGCCCGCCACCGCCACGCCGCCCGCCACGCCGTCCTCCGTGCCGCTCAGCTTGCTCGTCACCACCAGCAGCGCACGCTTGGCTAGGCCGCTGGGACTGCCGGTGTCACCTGGACCAACAAACGATTATATCTATCATATCGTACAAACAACAAGTGTCAAAAATACCAGACCCTTACATTAAATAACTTCCTGAGTTCCCAATTGATTGTTTTAAATTTAGGGTACTAAATGATCAGCACCTAAATTGGCGCCTATCGCTTTTAGTTAGTTTGTGATTGCCAAATTGCCTTGTCTGATCAGTGTGGCAGTAGTGTACCTACAGAACAGCCATATAATTATCTAATGATTTGGGGGCACTCAGTACGTGACGTGACAGTAGTCAAAGATCATGAAATTGAGCAAAATTGTCCGACTTGAGGACTTAAACGCTCCAAAATCGTGCCTGAGGCCCCAAAAACAAACATTACAAAATTATGGCCAAATGGTTACTCACAGACTGCACTAGTGTTTCTACCGGAAGTAGGAGCATTTTGTTGAGCAGTTTTGACTGACCAAGAGTATAGGGGATCACACAGTAAAACCTCTAATATTGTCAACAATGTCTCTTGATTGTCACGGAGAAGCTGCATTGTCTTTTCGCAGCACCTGCAATTGAATACACCTAAATTAATAATTCTGTTATAATTCAAGTTAAAACGGCACCACCAAGGCGATCCCCCGGAACGCCTAAATCCTCTAATATGAGCGATTAACGCAAAGAGTTGACGCCATGCTTGGGCATGGACGCTAGTGTAATTAACTTGGTCAGCTTAAATAAAATGTTAACTTACCCTCTGAATATTCCTTCGGTGCCACTGGATCCAAACCCAGCAATAATGTCCCGCGTCAAACGGAACGGAACAGTTTCTGGAGTGGGCAAAGTTTTCCCTTGCTCAAAGGCAATACCTGTGGAATAAATAATTTTAATACTACGTGAAAACTGGGATTATTAAACGCATTATTGTTATAAAAAGTGTTTTTTATTACCTAGATCTATATGAACAACTTCAGCCGTTCTCTTGTCAATTAGAATGTTGTATACGTGTCTATCGCCTAATCCCAGAATGTAACCCACCATGGATGAGGTAGCAACACTGAATGGGAACAGAAATACAGGATTATTCATTTTGAAAAAATGCTTATTGTCTGAGTGTTCTATTTTCGTCAGTCTTGGGACATTTTAATTTAGTCAGTTGATCCCAAAAGGATCGATTCAGATCCGTTATAAAGCACAGCAACACGCAGCACAGATTTTATTTAAAAAAAGTCTGCGTTGAAATACAGATGAAATTAGTCTGACAGTGACACAGCATCAATGCAGGAGTTACAATGTGTATATATCAGGGATGTTGCGGATGTACATATTTTATTTCACATCCGCGGATGCGGATGCGGATTTTAAGAGCTCACATCCGCGGATGCGGATCTGTACAAAAAAAACTTAAGTTTTGGTTTGGTAGGGTAAAAAAACGGTAATATTAATCCTTTCTTTATTAAATAATAAAGTAGTGAGTTATTTTAATAATTAAATTTGAATATTGGAGCATTATATTTAATGAAAAGTAGAATGGCCGCCTTTTCGGACTCCACTCTGTTTCGCAAGGGTTCGTATATTAATCCTGCGCTACTAAATAACTGTTCACTTGGAACACTGGCTGGTGGAGCTGATAAGAATTAACGTGCTATTTTGGACAACAGTTTGAACTCGCTTTGATTAACACTCCACCATTTAAGAGGACTCTCATTTAAATTATCCCACCAACTTTTTATGACAGTATTCGAATTATTGGAATTACCTACTGATGAAATTTTAATAAGAGTCCGAGAGCTGCTAAGTTCACGCGTGGCTTCTTCAAAAGGTTTCAACAGCTCAACGCAACTTTCTATGATTGTCCACTCTTCTGGTAAAATAGGTAATTTTATAGTCGAAAATCATAGAATTTCGCTGTCATTTATGTGGAGGCTTATGGCGTCTATTGGTTTCAAAAAGCGCTCTAACATGTTTTTATTTATTTATTTTAACTAGCTGCTAACATTTTTTTACGCTTGTGGGTAATAAAATTAGACCTTTTAAAAGTTTTCACAGATAGAAGAGAGCATACAAACAAATTCAGAAATATTTTAGGCGGTAGACAAGACAAAATTTGTTTGAAACAGCATAATATAACCATTTAATTTATATTATCAAAAAAATAAATTACAAAGAGTCCTTTTTAATTTTTAAATGCTCGTACTGAAAACATCGATGTCGACGCCCCGGCAGATCGCATTATATGTATGACCCACTCTTATTAAGTATGAATTCCGCCTGTAATTCGTTCCTACCACAAGAGAATGCAATAGATAGGGACAATAAAAATAAAACGTGCGCGTCAGATCTTGTCACGACAATACAATAGCGAGGCGCGTCACCGTCACCGATTCACTGAAGTCCAAAACAAAATTATTGCTTTCCTATTGGTCAATCAGCACGTCCGGTCGTCGACACTCGACACGCGCCACAGTGCCACTCGCCGGGCCCGCCCCTTTCTTTCTCGTCGCGACCTACACACTCACACATCCGCATCCGCATCAGCTCCGCAACGATTTTATGCGGATGCGGATATCTAAATCGATGCGGATGTTCCGCATATGCGGATGCGGATGCGAATATTCGCAACATCCCTGGTATATATAACCGCGCAGATAAAACCGCGATTCTATTTGGTAAGTCACAACTGACTATTACAGCAAAATGTGGGATCATCAAAAAGACAATTCTATAATTCAATTCTTACCTCTTCGTATACGCCAACCTTCTCTCATACCAAGTAACTGGATCAAGGTAATGTTCAGTAAAGAAATAATGAAACACTGGTTTGAATTCTTTCAATATCTTGTTGAAGACATTCAACTTGGCTTCATGGCCATCATTGCTGCATTCCATCATTTTCTTACGAGCGGCGATACATGAAATATCCTGTAAATGTCGTACTATAATTATTCTTGACTTGCATTTTCATCAATATAATATACTAGCTTCTGTCCGCGACTTCGTCCGCGTGGAATAGTTACTTTAACCCCGATTTTGAAACTCTCAGCCCGATCGGTTTAAAATTGACAAAGTTTAATACAAACTTTCATCTCTTTCGACCAAATTTGATTACCATAAAAACGGTTCTAGTGAGTTAATCTTAAAAGATAGACATATACTGTCGCGGACATTTTTTTAGATCATTTTAAGAGGAATAATATCTTTCCTACATATTTTTTTTGGTATCGTTTTCGCAGCGCACGCAACGGAAGCCCTCAAAGATGAATAATTTTCCCCGTTTTTTCCACATTTTCCATTTTTTCTTCGCTCCTATTACTCGCAGCGTGATGTTATATAGCCTAAAGCCTTCCTCGATAAATGATCTATTCAACCCAAAAGAATTTTTCAATTCGAACCAGTAGTTCCTGAGATTAGCGCGTTCAAACAAACAAACACTTCAGCTTTATAATATTAGTATAGATTATTTGTTTAATTCTAGGACTACACTTTGAAATTATCTAATAATGTAATTTTTTACTAATACGCTCTGTGAACTGCCAGCATTATGAATGCATGACTCAAAAATGTGAATTTGTCCAAGATAATAAAACTAACTCTTGATAAACTTGTTGAGTTCCTGGAACGAATTTATATCATACCTGAGGACGATAGCGGCCATGGGCACCGGAGTTGTCTTGACCTACGAGGTACAAACCCATAGGGATAGTGCCCTCGCACCATTCCAACACTCCTGATAACCGAGACATTGGAACGACCTGTAATGGTAAATAAAAACATTTTCACAACATTAGTGTGCAGATAAACAGGAAAGTCTTCAAAATACACGTGTGAGATTCTTTGTAATGGCGTTCACCTTTTGTGCATAAGGCATATTTATTTAACTATGACAAAGATTTGACTTTACAGAAACGCACGAAATTTTCTCCAATGCTGTGTTACAAAATTAGTACAGAGCCTTTTAGAGGCCCGTGTCATGTATTGTATTAAAACTTACCTTGTAAGTTCTAATCAGTAGTTTATTCTTATTAGTCACAGGATTATTCTCTAGCAAGGTATTCACGATGCTGAATACTTGCTGCATAACAGCATCTTGTTTCAAATCATCCCCACCCTGGTAGAACAAGAAAATTTTGTAGTGGGGTTATTACATTATCAAAAAATCACAAAAACATTAAATACGTTTGACATAATTTATGGATAGCCCCTTCACTAAATAAAACTATTCAATTAAATTTATTTATTTATTTACCTTTATTAATAATACGTTGACTTTTCCGGAAGAATCTGTGCAATTTATCTTCTTGGGACAGTTTACTCCTCCAACTAATTCGAAGTGTGAGTCAAAAGCCTGCAATGCTAAAAAATAAATAAAATAGTAAATGAGCACTGCAATACGTTGTCAACCTTATTCCTAAAAACATAATGGTCAAGAGTGAATAACCGCGCTGCGAGTATCAGTGACTATACCAAGCAATAAAACCAAACCAAAACCGACTTCTTACTATAGAGCCGATTATTTTGTTATAAGATCAGAATCCAATGAAGTATTTAATTAATCTTACTTTTTATATACACATAGTTGCAGTCTTTCTTGATCGGCAATGTGACTGTGGGTACAGACACTGCCTTCAGATGCCGTATCTTGTGGATATTCTCTGCATCAGGTATTTTCTGCTTTCTAACATTCCTTGTCGCGACAGGTGGCTCGTAATTAGCGAAGCTTATGATGGCTGAAAAAATGTTTTTATCTTATTCTTCTTTTTCTGTTTAAGTTGTCCCAAGTAACAAGCAGTAAGCAACCACCAAATTCTGGTATACAACGTGTCTAGCTGTGCTTCGGCAGGTTCAAATAAAACAGAAATCTGGCTACGCAGGAAGTAGCGTGTTTTTCCTGATAATTAAATGCCGACATTACATATCTATACTAATATTATAAACAGGAAAGATTTGTATTTTTGTATGTAACGAATAAACTCAAAAACCACTGGACAAATTTCAAAAATTCTTTCACCACAAGAAAGCTACATTCACCCTGAGTAACATTTAGGCTATATTTTATCCCCGTATTCCCACGGGAACGGGAACTACGCGGGTGAAACCGCGGGGCGATGCTAGTCTTTCAATAAAGTCTAAAATGAATAATCTTGGCCGCTAGAACTGCTACTATTGGGTAAAATTACGGCTAAGCTAAGATCATTTATTTTCAACTTTATTTCAACGTTGACAAGGCTGTCACTTACAGTCTACAGCCAACGCTGCGCACCTTTGAAAAGCTGAACCTACCATCGCACATCTTCTCCATTTGCGTAATAATAGCAGTGAGCTCGTCGCTGTGCCCGCGCAGCTCGCTCACGAGCGCCTGCGCCGCCATAACGCGCGGCTGTTGCTCGCGGACGCGCGTGCTCGCTCCGCTCCGACCGCTCGCATTCAGGATCACGTTGTCTTTGTCAGAGTTCTTCAGCCCAAATAGAATTGGTAGAGTATGGTGGGGATGGTCGATCGCACACCGTTCTTTGTGGGAAATGAAAACTTAAATGTACTAGTGCTTTTTTCTTTGTAATGCAATTTTTGTAACCGTGTTTCAGGGAGAGCTATTAGTATAAATTTAAAACGGCCAGGAAAATATATTTGAAATATTTACTTATGATTTTCTTCAAATTTTTGATGAACGGCGTATCTTCATTGGTAAGTCGCGGTGCCAGCTGCGGCAACACTGTCACGAACTTCCAGGAAGGTATCATATTGAGCAGTTCTTCAAAGGATTCGTCGCCCTCTTGGAACTCG
The DNA here is from genome assembly GCA_905332915.2 of Hecatera dysodea. Taxonomy (NCBI): domain Eukaryota; kingdom Metazoa; phylum Arthropoda; class Insecta; order Lepidoptera; family Noctuidae; genus Hecatera; species Hecatera dysodea. Next base: position 12,271,580 of record HG995292.1, read on the forward strand.
AAGTCTTGGTTAGCCAGCCATAGAGATATCACTCGGAACACTGACAGGTTATTCTCGTCGCATTGTTTTAAAGATAGCAAATAATATCTGCGAATAAAACCAGTTAATAATATAATGTAATGATATGACATGTAAAATGCAATTCACGAGTAAAAATTATTACATGAACAAATGCAACATCTATACAAAAGAATCAACTAATAGCTAGGTGACTTCGTCACTGTCGATATTTATTGTATTACATATTTAATTTATCCATACCTCATAGCCAAGTGTAAAAAGTTATTTTTCTCCACTTGTGAGTAAGCAATTTCAGCTTCATCAAGCTCTTTGAATTTTCTATTAGTAGCTAAGGCTCTTCTCTCTTCTCTGCAACGGATTTAATGATACATTAACACTGATGAACCAGTTAAATTTTATTTTGTACTAAATTTCTACGGCGGCTTCGCTTCAGTCATCCTATTACTTTTTCCGGGATAAGTTGTGAATATATTGTGTCCAAGTGTCTAGTGTAGTTGAAAAGTGTTCGAACAGGTTCGTCATTTTCAATACACCGCACCGCGTGTGTATAAGCATCATAAATAAGTTTCACGTGGAGCAAGGAGACTACAAAGAGCCTTATCATTTTTGTAGCTAAGGAATGTTTAATCCAGTGATTATAAAAATAAAGTAAGAAAGCAGATGGCGCTGTAAAATTTTGCAGTAAAAATATTACTTAAGAATACAAATAACTCACTAATGAAATAAGAAAAAAAAATAGTGGATAAGGAAGTGATAAAAAATATACTAGTTCTTGGGAATATTTTGAGGCTTTAAAATTTGACTATAGATTGCTAAATGTGCAATCATTCAGCAATCTATGGTAACTCATCTGCCTTTTTGAATCCATTGATGTACCCAAATACTTCTTATGCGTTTCAGTCGTTTTTTTTATTGTAATAGAAGTAGCAATAGCGACTGCATGACGTTTATCCGTGATGATCGAGCACCACTTGCTGGATTTTTGCGTATGAACAGCTCGGATAAAATTTCCGTACACTGCTCAGACACAAAAACAACATGAATTGTAATGTTTTTTATTGGATTTTAATTTCTATGTAATGTATGGACTATGTCTGTACTAAATAAATTATTATTATATAAATCGCAATTTCTGTCGTAGTCTAAACTCGGCTTTCGAGAATATCTGGCATTTGAAACAGATTTTCCAGAGTTTGTCTATGACAAATATGTATTTACAAGAATTGGTACTTCTTTTTGTTTCCTTAAATAAAAATGAACTTACTTTGTCAATAACTTGGTAGATTTGTTGCCTAGTGACGAGGCGGTTCCTTTCATATTTTCTAAGCACTTAACTCTGTTTTCGTAAACTGATGAATTCATGTAAGACACCACCTATAAATAAAATGATTGTACACGGAGCGTCATTCCCACGAAACAGAATCGTACTTTTGCTTTAGTCAACCTACCTGCTTATACTCTGCATCAGCAAACTTCGCGATATCGTGGTAGATTTTCAGTCTTACATCCATATTCTCATTTCCCAGTACAGAAAGACTTTTTTGTAAATATTTACTTATAATTTCACGGGGATTGTCGCGTTTCGAGTCAGCCATCCAGAGCGCATATCGTCTAAGAGCAATGATTCAAAAAATATTTCAAATCAGTATCTGAGATCATTACTGTCAAGTAATGAAAAAACCAACTCTATGTTATTCTCGACAAAGTTCAATTTCAATTAATATAATTTGACAAGGAGTCACTGATAAGTGAACTTAGAATGCACAAAGCTAAAGTAAATCTATACTTAATATATTTAATATATATTATATTATATTATATATATTAAGTATAAAGCTGAAGAGTTTGTTTGTTTGAACGCGCTAATCTCAGGAACTACTGGTCCGATTTGAAAAATTCTTTCAGTGTTAGATAGCCCATTTATCGAGGAAGGCTATAGGCTATGTATCATCACGCTAAGTCCAATAGGAGCGGAGCAGTCATGAAAAATGTGACACAAACGAAGTTGCGTGGGTCAGCTAGTAATTAATATATTGGCAATAGAATAGAAATTGTCTGAAGCAAACTGTTTCTCATTATTTTCTTTTACCGAATCACCGGATGATGATGATACCTTAAACAAGTTGCTGCAAGTTTCGCGTCCAGCGTGTGATTGGTGACAATGTTTCGCAATAGAGACAGCGCAATTTCCTTGTGTCCCTTAGCCCATGCTATCTCACTCTCGACCATAGTTACATCTTCAGACAGCTGACATTTCTTTGCTACAGCTAACAAGCGCTGTGCCATCTGGACTCGGCGGTTGTTTAGGGCCATTTCTAAAGGAAAGAAAATAAGTACTGTTCATGAAAATATCTAGTTCTATGTGGCCAAGTCAGTGAAGGAGTGATGGACTGATGGCTGTTGGAGCAGATTAGTCTTTATGAGTCGGCAAAATAATAACTTTAATGAGCTTCTTAAACTTACTAGCATATTGTATCTGCAAAGACACAATTTCGTTTAACATATTGTTATGTGACTTCGCAGCATGCTCAAGTATGAGAACCCGCTGAGATGACAACGCCTCAATGTGCTTGAAGTCAATGAACTGCGGTAGTTTGTCTATGCCCCATTTCTGAAGCAACTCCGACACTTGACAACGATTCGTTCTCACAGAGAAATAGTATTCTATGTCGTTAAATATATGAAGTTTCTCTAAAACTTTGTATATATTCTGACAGTTTTCCATATTCAGATTCTTACATAACCTTGATACAGCAAGCTTAGCTTTATTAAGAGGTACCAGTAATTTACTCTCATACTCCGGCGTACTTTGAATGTTCAAACAACTTTTTAGACAAGAATATTGAAATGCTTTGACTATTGAATTTTGGTTACAATTTGATAGTTTTTGCTTTTCTTCGAGTTCTCGTGTGTCTACGAAATCGCTCCAGTCACCTGAAATATATTTGTAGTTTTTATGAATAGGGTAAAAAAGCTACTATACTGCTTTATACAAGCAGAATGACGGCATTGAAAGAGACACTCACCCAAGAACGCCAGACACTCATATCTGTAATCATTCAGCTGGTCATTCTCCGGCAGTGACTTCATATACTGCAGAGCTAGGTGGTGCATGCCAGACTTGTGAAGCGACCTGACCACGCCGTAGTGGAGCTCCTGGTCGGGCTGCCCACCACAAGACAGCGCGATGTCGTGTAAGAGAAGCGCGTCCGTGAACTGGCCAGTGTTTATCAAGTGTTTACGCTTCTCATTCTCCATCGTCAAGTGCTCGGTGCCACAGCCTTCGATGGCGTCTATTTCTCCGATTGATACGTAACACTGTTGAAGGAATGGATTATTATTTTTCATATCTCGTAACGGGACGGTAGACGCTTGATGATCGGGACAGCATAAAAGCTCCATATTGGTCAAACAAGTAGGAAATGGGACCTATTTTCGCCCGTAAGACATTCGATGGGTTTTTCGAGTTGTTGAGGCGACCAACTATTAGCATGTCATGCATTTTTATTCAGATATACATATTCAACATCTTGTCTGAATTCGTGTGCAAATACTTACCGTCCTAAAAATTCGTTGCAGATTCTCTCCACCAGGCAAGCTCGAGGTGGCTTCTGGTGAATTTGGAGAGACGCCGCCGTTCTGGAAAATTGCCCAGAGCTCGCCGTAGTACACGGCTGCCCAGTTCTGGTCGACCACGGTGGCCGCCCACGCTACCTTGTCATAGGCAAGCTCCAGATAATTCAATGTCTTCATCGCATTACCAGGTCTAAAAAACATTCACGTTGACATTTAAAAAAAAACATACTTCAGAGTGGTTATCAAAAAGAAAAAAACTTAAAGAAAAATAAAGAAAACAAACACGCAACTTTTTTTTTAAGTCTGTTAAAAATGCAAATGCATTAGGTACTCGATTTTTTTTAACTCGATCAACATTACTCGTTAGTGTTATTAGACGTAATCTAGCTTAGTAAAGGCTTATTTCGGTGCAATGGATGTGTGTGTGTTTATAATACTTGCCTCATCTTATAATAGTTTCTTTGTATGCGAACAAAATCTACAATATTAAGCATATATTGAATGATCGTCTTGTAGCCATGGGTCACAGTCCCACCTGTTCTAGAGTTAAAATTACTGTCTCCACTGTTTTCCAATTTGTCATCGAAACTTTGTTCCCAAACGTTATTAAAGAAATTGTTGATATGAGTACTGATTGCTCTGACGTGTCTTTCTGTTAGACTTTGTAGTAATAGTCCAACAAGGGCTGGTAGGATTTGGCGGCAAACTCGAGACTGGAAATAAGAGAAAGATGTAGGCCAGTCAAATTAGCTTAGAGCGATGCAAAAATTCTTAACTTTGTTTTTTTTTTCTTGGACTATATATTTTAAGTTAGCTCTTCTGATAATATAAAAAATAAACATTTTGAAAATAAAAAAGGAAACTCGTTTTTTGTAATAATACGTAAAATTAATTTATTTTGCTGAAGTAAACATTTTCGCCTTAAGTAAAATCTTTAAAAAATATAAACGATATATTTTTTATTTAGTAGCTGTGTTAATTTTATTTTATAATCAACCGACTTCCAAAAACGGAGGTTCTCAAACGGAACTCTTCAATAAATGATAGCAAATCTGTCAGGATAGCTGAAATCGCATGTTTGTTTATTGTTTACATAAATTTATATCACGTACGCTGTGATGGGTATGTTTAGCTGGGAATGAACCACTAAAATGTGAAAAAAAAAATCTTTTTACAAAAAAATACAACAGACTTCTAAACAGAAAATACAAAATAACTCGGAAGTCGGTGTTCAATAAACGAAAAAGCAACCAAAACACCGAGTTCGGAAATTAAAGTTATTTTGTACTTAATGTTTTTTTTTTGTTTAGAAGTCGATTGTATTTTTTTTTTTTTGTAAAAAGTTAACACAAGGCCTATAAGTAAAAATTAAACGCATTTTAGCAAAATCTTCAATTTTATTGGTTGGAGTAATTTATGAAAAGAAAAAAGTTGACCTTAAAGTACAAAATAAAAATATTTATAACATTCTTTATAAATGCACTGATTAATTGAAAATGCCACTTAATACGTTTTCTCGACAAGTTATTATTGAATTTAAACGTTATAAAAAATGAACACATGGGGGTTAACTTTATGCGGGATACATTTTAAAATACTTCCCTCCAAGTCAACGTCGTCGTCTACTCTACACGATAACGGCAAAATCGGAGTTGGATTGGATTAGATTATTGCAAAGTTAGTTTCATTTTCGGCGTAAATTGAATGGACTAATAAGCCACTGCATATAGGCTTATACAATTAGTGAAAGCTTTTACAAAGCACATGATTATTCTCGTTCGTAGAATACATACGTATTCGTTACCAATTTTGAACTAACACAAAAATTATAGTGACATTGTTGAACAATTAATCTTTTAATTGTGGATTACGGCCCATTCCCTCTCGTAGATAGGAATCTACGAGAGAGAATGGGCCGTAATTAACAATGCGGGCCCAGTGCGGGTTGGTGAGTGTCACATGTCTTCGAATTTTTGCTTCTAAGCCATGCCGGTTTCCTCACGATGTTTTCCTTGACCTTGTTGAGAATTTAATTTATTGTAAACTTAGAAACAGTGAACCTTTATAAAATAAATTTGATAATAGCCTGCGTAATTGAGTGTGTGGTCTTGTGCATCCCTTCGCATCGCTGGTGAAAAACGACGACGCAAAATCTGGACCAGTCAGTCGAAGTTGCGTCCACGTCCGAGATACAAAAATGGATGTTAACTTTGGTATATGAGATTTGCCACGGATGGCAAAATCAACTCGGGCCAGAAATTGAAAATATCCAACTTAAGCATAAGCATAATCAGCCTTTTCATGTTCCCACTGCTGGGACACAGGCCTGGGTCCCTAGGAGAGGGAATGGGCCGCTGTATATCCAACTAATGCCGCAAAAAAAGATCTGGCACTTCTCAGATGGCAGTTCTTTATCAATCTTTAAAGAAGAAAGTCGTTTAAACATACAACATGGTGGATGACTTACAAGAAATGTGGAACTTTTCGTAACACATTTGGGAGCTCAAATAGACGATTCAGAACTCTCGCTCTTCTGAATGTTTCTTTTGGCGACATGGTGAAGAAGGTAAGAAGTAATTTCGTTCAACCGAAAAATTTAAGCTCTGTAGCCATTTATCCCAACGATAAATTCAAATCTAGCCATGAAATAAAAGAGCTCATGTAAAAATATACGCCCGGAGCAAATGAAGCTGCACGATCGTGGGCTCCGCAAAACAAAATGGAGGCGTAATTATCAGTACCGAGACCAAACACGACGCAGATTAAAACAAGCAGTTCAGCTCGCTTCATCTGAGCTTACCGCTGATGAACCTAACAAACGCAAACCCCGGATCTTGGTCGTAGGAGTTCCGACTTCTGTCTGAAAATGAGGTGTTCAAGTAGGTACAATTATTGCCGAGTTCACATGTCAACAACCTCGCAAACCGGTCTTTCTCTGCTTACAAGAGGCATGCGGAACGGTTATGTCTACAATCATTGCACGACTCTCAATTCGGTCCACCACCATATTGGCACCAATAGTCTTGGTCAGTGATGATAGACCGATCCCCGTGCAATGAGATATTGTCATTTTCGAGAACTGGGTTGAGCGCATACGGCGCTTCCGATTCCACAAGAGAATTTTGAATAAGGACTTATGAATTTTACAGTAACACAGTACATATTCTTGGGGGTATTAGAAGTAACATAGGATACTATATTTTTTTTTTATCCCGGGATTATGTTCCCTTGGGATAATTTCCGACATTCACGCGGGCGAAGCTGCGGGCAGCAGCTAGTAAAATATATTCCATCTGAAAAAAGCTGATGCAGTTATGAGGATAAAAACTTCAAACGGCAACTCACCTTCAGCGCGCAAACTTTTCTCAAGTTTTTCACGTAATTCGTAGATGAATGAACAAATGTCAGAAGAGTACATGTGACCTCTTTCAGCCAATCTGCATGATCCTTTGTGAGTAAAGCCTTTAGGAATATTCCTTCAGGGCATATTGTGCAATATTCTTCAAACGTCATACTATCAGTAAGCGTATCTGTATTCATCGAAGATGAAGTAGAAAATGGTTTTAATATTTCTTTGTCAACTAGCTCCAAATCTGAAATGAATATAATTGAAAAATGTTTAAGGTTATATTATTATAAGAACTAACTCACCTCAAAGCATGTATGTCAATTAAATGATGAAGGCCCATTTGAATTGTCAAGGTCGGTCGATCAAAAAACGAAGAAAAATAATACGTTTACGAACATGACGCATGCGCTAGCACCATCCAGATCAACCATTTTGATGGGAGCCAAATGATGAAACCATACCATCAAAGAGACTTGAGTACGCATGAGACTTCCAACCGCCTACTACTACCAGGTAATACTTTAATTCATAATTTCAATCTGCGCCTCAATCAAGTATGGACATTGTGTATTTTAAGTTCATTTTAAAGTGACCACCACCATCATCTTCCTGCCCTTGTCCTATGATTCTTGGGATCGGTGCAAAATGTTTTGTTTCTTCAATTCTGTCCTGTCAGCCGTCATGCTATCACTAACTCCCTTTGCTTTCATATCACTCCTCACACAATCCATCTTTTCTTTGGTCTCCCTCTCCCTCTCAATCCATCTACATATCATTCATAACTCTTTTTGTTACATGCCTTTCATCCCTCCTCTTCACATGACCATACCAAGACAAGCTTTTTGCCGCCGCTTTTAAACTGCCTCCAATTTAATTTTACATCCATTTGTATTAAAAAAGTGCGTGTCGGACCACGCATAGTGAAGGGTTCCGTAGTTCACTGTTAAAATCTCATATCTCTAAAAGTATACATATAATCTGTGATGTTCAAACCAATTTTCGTTGGGTTTGTCTGTTAAGTTCTTTTTTGCTCATTTTTTTTTAGAATTTTCAACTTTATTTTTTAAAGTTAGAGGGGGCAGGCATATTTTTTACGAATTTGGAAGCACATATCTCAAAAACGATTGCCTTAAATAAATAACTTTTTTAAAAACCTAGAGCTATCCAATGATACCCCAAACGATTATGTTTGCTGGGATTTATTTTTCATCCCTTAGTTACATGTATGGAGTGCCACCCCTAAAATTATTTTTTTCCATAATATGACAGCATTATTGAATAGCGGTTGCACCTACCAACCAATTTTCATTTATGTAGCTTTAATAGTCTCCTAGACGGACAGACCGACATGACGAATCCATAAGGGTTTCGTTTTTTGTCATTTGGCTACAGAACCCTAAAAAGGACCTAAAAGAGAAAAATCGGTTCGAACTTTGTCATGCATGTCACAGTTTATAATTTTATAAACCACTAGCAGCGCCTCGCGGTTTCACCCGCGTATTTCCCGTTCCCGTGGGAATATGGGGATAAAATATATAGCCTATAGCCTTCCTCGATAAATGGGCTATCTAACACTGCAAGATTTTTTCAAATCGGACCAGTAGTTCCTGAGATTAGCGCGTTCAAACAAACAAACAAACAAACAAACAAACTCTTCAGCTTTATAATATTAGTATAGATTGAAATGAATATGCCACATACCTGGAATATCGTTAACATCAAGGAACCTGAGCAGATCATTAATTGTTTCAGCAATTTCATCGGTGACTTTGGGATCTTCATCAAAGAACACGTCCAAAAGAGATTTTCCAACAACTTGCATGAAATAATGCGTTGGATTGACAGTCCTGACAGTTTCTGTGTCAGCAGGCGGTACTGTCACCAACGTCTTTAGATCGTATGAGCTGATTTCCGACAAACAGTTGCATGCTTCGACTATGGTCTAAAAATCGTCAAAAATAGTAACGATGTGTGAATTGCCATAATTTTTCAGAGCATACTTGAAATAATAATTCGAGATAATTTCAATCCAAAGCCACCAACTCAAGCATTGACTTTAGGTTATGTATTTTAAATTAAATTATGAATAACTTCTGCATAAAAACGGTCCTAAAAAGGTATGTATTGCAATGGAATTTGAACTTTACTTTGTATGACATAGGGTTTATTGTTCGAAAATTTCATAATTATCTCGAATGCTGTATAGCGATAGTTTCCGATTGACTACTTTTCACTCTTTACTCTCTTACGTAATAAGCTTCAAGTAGTCGATCAGGAACATATTGACAGCTACCATATAGCCTTACCTTATCATCATACGTCGATTTTAGAATATTACAAAGCGACTGCACGATCTGATGTACGATACTCGTCCCACAGTCCTCAGAAAATGTTTTAGAATCCAAATCGCAGTATAAACTGCGAATATGATCTTTATTACTACTTAAAAATTGACGAATGCTCAGCAACGTCTCGTGGCTAAAAAATAACAGTTTATAAGTATTATTTCACTCTTGTTTTAATTATGTAGGTGAAGTAGCTGTTAGTACATACCTAGGACGATTCAAACTAATTTTATGAGTTTTTAATTTTTCTTTGAATACAATTAAGTTGGAACAGTGCATGTCATCACCACTTTGCGACATAGAACTTATAAAATCTACAACATCTTCGCTTTCCCTCAAGTAAGCCTTCATATTCTCAACTAAATCATTTAGAAACGCAGTACACTCTCGTTCGAAACTTGATTCTTTCTTGATAATCAGGACAGGCAATAATTCTAACAGTGACTTTCGCATAAGCGTCGCCGTTTCTGGCAATAAATGATCCAAGACCAGTTTCAAAGCATCAATGTATGCTTTCATTTCCTTTCTGTCGCAACAGTTTTTGATAACTTGAGTGAAACTGTTGCAAGCAAAATTGCACATAAATGCGTCAGATGGATGGCCTAGAGGTATATTTCTTATGAAGGTAACATAACCATGAAGAGCCAGTATTTTCAGCTCAAATATCTTTTCTTGAGTAACAGCTTTCCACAGTTCAAACAAAATTTTGAATATTGTCACTGTTTGGTTTATACAAAGATACTGAAGCACGCTTCCATCCGTGAGGTCCTAAGAAAAATATTACAAAAACAATTAGGTTATAGTAATAACTACATGGACGCATCTATTCAAGGGCGCCGGCAGGACTATTTTCAGGGGGGTACATTTTTAAAACTCCGCCTCGAAAAGAATAGGTTATCTTTTGCCCATTCACATAGGTATACAACTAAAAGAGAAGGATACAAGGCCGAGCAAAGGGACCTCGAAGTACCTACTTAACCTCGGATTTACTAGGTTCTCTTTTGCTACACTCTGCTTGTCTATTTTTTTTTTCAATTTCTTCATATTTTCATATGACATGTATGTATTATTGAAAAGCAGTGAGGAACAAGTGCAAACCCTTGCAGCACCCTCCCGGCGCCCAAGCAAGTATTAAATTACCACAAAATAACGTTAATAAAACGACTTCACATAATTGAATAGGTGATACTGCCTCTATCAGAGCAACAGAATCCATAAAAAAAGAAATAAGGTAAATTATAAATCACTCACTTTAAAATATTCTAGAATTGCGCATAAAATACTTTTTGGATAGTAATATTCTTGATTCCGTTGCGGCAATTTAACTTGAAACAGTTGCTCTGCGTCGTCACGGTCGCTCATGTGTGTGGCAGTCAGTAAGAGCAACTCCCCAATGTTCTCCACAAACAGATTACTCCAACTTTCATTTTCCAGCATCTCAGTAGTTAGTTCAAACATTTTAGTTGCATTTTTCATCGACTTCCTAAACGCATCTCGTTTATTAGGTTCGTAATAGTCAATATTGTACTTGGCGCTGACAATATAAGGTAAACATAAGGCCATGATATTAGAAAAACAAATCTGAAACATAAAGACAAACATTACAATATGCCAGATAAATAAAGCACTTGCTAGGAATGCTCAGATGTAATAAGGAATCGATGGCATAACTCAAATCGTTATTACCTGCTCAACTCTTACTAATAAACTAAACTTCAGCAAAAAGTCACACATACCTCAAGCATATTTTCAATTGATTTCTTGCATTTCTTTGCAACTTGCTTCAAAAGATCACTGTTTCGAACATTTCCTTCCCGTCGCCACAATATTTCTCCGGCAATCAACCACTTCATATGTATTTCTATAAAACTGTCTATCGTATCAAAACCAAATAAGTAGAGCGGTAGATCCCCTACTTCGTTATTTTTAGAAAACCAAAAATTTAGTATTGATAGAATATTGTTATTCAAATATGTCTTAAGGTCTTTAATGCCAACAGAGTTGATTATCAGATTCAAAACTTTCATAACTATGCGGTTATCTAATGATTTTAGTTTCTGCAAATGGATCACTTGTAGTATGACGCTAAGTATGGACGATTTCTTCGTTTGCGCCAGAGCAACGTAGGCATGTAGCACTGTGTAAGTCCTGTTAGCAGATTCGTCTTTTAGTATCGATTCTTTACTGTTTGATACCTAAAACAATAATATGACATCAGTGACATTCGATTTGAAACCCTCCACTAATTAATGCAGCAAGAGCTGGACCACATGATAGCCGTAAGAAATTTAAAATCTCACTTAACAGGTGAGCCTTGTGATTAAAAATATGATAGTTTGATACAATACGCCCAGTGGCTGTAACGTCCTTTTCACAGACACATGTTGGAATGATTTTGCACATTCGAGATAGTTTCTAACAATAACACTTACATCAATTAAAAAGATGTCCAACAACTTCATCGAAAATGTTTCAATGTCGTCTTCAGAGAAATTGTTAATCAACTTCATCAAATAACAACAATGAAGACGTATGCTATGGATATTGCCCTTCACTTTCTTCATAAATGCATCTTCGAAGGCATCTACAATATTCGTGTTTTGGCTCTGATTCATCAAGATGATCTTAGTCACGCATTCATAAATCACAGATGCTACTTTCGGTGGGTAATACATGTCTTCACAGAGTTGCAAATAACTTTTGATCATAATGAAACAATTCTGCTTCATATCGCTGTCGTCAATACATAGAGGTTCCATTATTTTTAAAAGTATTTTTAGTATTTCAAAAGACACCTTGGAATTTCTATACAATTTCCGGCACAAAGACTGCAACAGTGTAAAAATCAAACCTGCAAATAATAGTGCAATATAAGAGACCCTGCTAGACCATCATTTCAGTTCAAGTAAAATAATTTATTGTTATTACCTAAAGGAGGATCCTCTACATCTGAATCTATCAGTAGCTCTATGCACTGAAAAACGCACTGAATATCTGATGTAAAGCTGTAAACACCATCATCTAATATTAATTTTAGAATTTCTTCCCGATACTCCGTTGATTTTCTGCAGTATGCAGCAAGTACCAAGAAGCAATTGTGCTTTAAAGTATCAATACTCGTGTCGTCTTCGTCTCCCTCGATGATTACATCGAAATCATCAGATTGAATTTCAGTATTCAATATATTATTTATAGCATTAAATAAATCGGCATCCATACCCGCCCGCAACATACGTGAGAGGAATGGATGAAATTCGGTCACCAACAGCGCTTTCACTAGTTGAAGAGCGCGAATTTTTACTGGTATTTCACTATTGCTCTCTAACAAACGAGTAAATGATGTCCACATGCGTGTCAACGTCGTCGTCAGTAATATATATATCTGCATGTTCTCAATCTCCTCTTGAGATTTTACATTATATTTTAAGAGTTTATCAAAATAGGATAAAACAACAGTAATCAACTTAATGCTGTCTATTAAATCTGAGTTTTTATGATATTGTTTTGAATTATTAGTCACTAAATTAGTTTTCAAGTATTCTTGCACTCGACCCTCCAGGTCAAGAACAGTTCCTACATGATCATACACAGATTCTTGTTCTATCGGTTTTATTGAATTATGTATTTCAAATTCACTGAATAAAATACACTTTTCTATGGAGTTATGTAATATATCTCGTAACTTGTCAAATTCCGCTTCAGGAGCATTCATAGAACTGAACGGAACGTTTTCATTAGAGATTATTCTGAATAATAGTTCAGATACTTCAGTCGGATACAAAGGCTCTGTATCATTTGATGTAAGCCATGATAAGCATTTAATTCTGAAGTCATCCAAGGTACATTTGCTGTAGAACGTTTGAAACATATCGCTTAAAGTTTGAACACTGTTGTTGGTAACTGGCATAACATTCTCGAGGTAAAGTTTAATAAGATTAAGTGCATGCGGGTATTCTAGTACATCAGATCTTAACAATTTCTGCAGGATTGTATGCACAGCTTTGTGTGACGCATTTGAAGAACTACAATTTCTGAAACCAAGTTTAATAATTAATTTTAATCTATGCCTTTTCCCGCTATTCAAATTATAGTATTTCACAATGATCTTACCTCACACATGAATTCCACAATGACACTGACGTGTTTTTAAATTCTTCAGTTTTGCTCATAAAAATCCGAGAGTTTTCCAGTACCAAACAAACTAGCTTCTCAAAAGTGTTCCATTCTATATTGGCACTGTTATTTGTCAGTAGGATTTGAAGACTATTCAGTAATGACAGATAATCGTTTAGGGATATACTGGCAGCATACTGTTCGACATATACATGTACAATTCCCAACCTAAAACGCATTTTATTGGATTAATATTAAGAAATTTTTACTCAAAGTTATTAGAATGTTTCAAATTATTTTACTAACGCAGATAAACTTAAAAAGCTAACATATTTTTTTTTAATTAGTAAAAAAGCTATGACAAGGTTATTCGGCACGCAATACGCCACTATAGTAGTAGCGATACAACCCCTATTTAATGAGTGGTTAGAGAGGCGACACGGCGTCCTCATCTTCCGCTTGACGCAGGTGACTCACCAGACACGGATGTTTCGGGTGGAAACATTGTGTAGATCGCCCGACAGACAAACCAGGATGGGAAGACCTCTACCGTATGGGCACGAAGTATATGAGGCATACGGTAGAGGTCCGCCCTACTAGGGCGGGGAGGAGACGACATTATTTGCAACGCCGTGTCTTCGTCGAAGCGACCTGCAGCAGTGACCTCTCGCTTCCGGCGATCAAATCAATCAGATCAGATCAATCCATGGTCCGGAGCATAGAAAATGTAACCACTAGAGAGCGTATAGGCTGATTTCTTCTAAGCAAACGACTCACTACTGCAGGCCGGGGGACGAGGAAGAATGCGCGACAGCAATTGGTTAGTTCGAGGTCAAGTTGCGTAGGTATGCCAGGCATACCTACGCAACTTGACCATACTATGCCTATCGTTAGGGTTGCACTACTTCATTAGGGGAAAATAATCGACATCGATAAAATGGATTTTAACATTATGAAAAATACTAGATAGGCATAGTATGGTCAAGTTGTTCTGTGCCTTTAGTGCGACGTTGCACAATGGGCTGAAAATCGATCTTCATAGACTTAGGGATCAACTTGGAATTTATTTTTCGGGCAGAAATGGGTTTACAATCAATTTTTTATGCTTATTTTCAGTTTTTATATAAACGTTTTTCTTTACTTTATAGAAATGACTTGGAAAAATCTATGGAAAAATATGTAAAAAGAATATTTTTCGACTATAGTAGGTACAAGTGCTAATTTCCTTTGACACGATTATACCCCATATTTTTCTGCATTTTTTTAAATATCGCACCACGTGCGCACGCTTTAGATTTTGGGAGAAACAAATAAAATATAATGTGTTTTTAAAATACCTATAAAAAGATTTGTTATGATTTGCTATTTAATAGACATTGGGTACTTAGTAGTTGCAAGCAAATTATGTGAACCAAAATAAAATAGGCATAACAAGACAAATTTTATGAAAATTGGTAAATATTTTTTTGTAATTTAATAACGAAGAAGGTTAAATGAGATCTTATGATCCATTAGGCCACTATCTATTATAATAAGATGAAAGCAAAAGTATTTTGCCAAGTCATAAACAAAAAATGGAAGAAGTAAAGACGAAGCCTTTTTTATGACGACTTTAGTTCCCTTAAAAGTAACTGCTGCAGTTGGAATGGAAGTAATTATATAGGAAAAACCTAAGCCGTGCTCTACACTATTCTGTCGACCTGTCCAATTGATATTCACAAAACAAAATGAGTTGGTAGTCAAAGATGAAATGACTAAAAAAATAACAGCAGACAGAAAAACTTTAAGCCCGTCCAAATGTGTGAAATGGAAGGCACAACTAGCATTGAAGTTGAATACAATCTCGTCATGACAATAATTGATGGAAAAGTGTGCACGTATCTATCAGAAGCTCGCTCCAGTGCTGTGTGTTACTTGTGTTTGGGTGAAATCATCCCAGATGAATGATATCGAAGCAGTGTTTCGTAAAGAAGTGTCATTTGATATGATCAAGTCTGGTTTGTCGCCTAACTTACAAACATTATGTCAAAAATCGTTAGATAGTTACCACATACCTTGTTATTAGATGTAACTAGCTAACCCAGCAAACGTTGTATTGCCATATAAAATAAAAATATATATTTAGGGGTGGGGGGTCCCCTTTATCATTTAGGGGTATAAAAATAGATGTTGGTCGATTCTCAGACCTACCCGATATGCACATAAAATTATGAAACTCCGTTATAAGCGTATAGGAATTGTTTACAATTTGTTATGACGGGTGACAAAATGACATTTATAGAACGTTACTATGTAAAAAGTTTCAATTACCCAGCAACTTACCCAGTGATAATTGACCAGTTATTGAAAGGGATGAAAAACGATTAATTTACTAAAATGACTTTTAAAAAATAGGGGTTGTTAATAGAACGGTGAAAATTTACGGTTGTACCTATGTGTTTTTAATGCCACATTATAAAAAAATAAAAACTTGTCAAAAAAATAAATTTTAGGGGTGGACAACCCTTATCACTTAGGGGTATACAAAATAGATAGTAGCGGATTCTCAGACCTACTGAATATGCATATAAAATTTCATAAAAATCGGTCAAGCCGTTTCGGAAGATATATTTACTAAGTTGAATCTAGGGATCAACTTAGTAAATCTTTCTCTATGAAGATCGATTTTCAGCCCACTGGTGCGTCGTCTTACCTGTGATTACGTTAGAAATCATTATTATTATAACCTACCATGGTATATGATTTTGTTGCAAGTCGTTGACAAGGTCAGCAAATGTTATATTCTTGTTGATACTCAATCTTAATCTTTTTGATACATTCTCTGCGCCTGTGTCGCTTCTTTCGGACAATTTAAATATCTGCAATTAGATAAAACCGAGTTACAAACTCACGTTCTCTCATTTATAATATTAGTTAGTATTTTGATCTTACCTGATAATGCACTGATGCAGCCAAGTTATGAAAATGTGAGCATTGTTGAAAAAGTTTATCATTTTGCTTTCGAGTCTTTTGCAAATAGCTCACTTCTGTACATATTATTTCCGTAATACTGTTCAAGTATTTGTTCCAAAGCTCCCAGTTGTTTGCGAGACTCCCTTCTTCATTGCGGAGTCTACCCAGGGGGTGATGTAGTGCCACAGTCAGGTTTAAAAATTTAAACAATGAATTCTGTAATCAAAAGTAGACTTCTGTGTGCTTTGGCCTAAGTATGCTAGTCATTTAAATGTGAAGTCGAACAAGGGTACTTAGGGTACAAATTACATAAGTGACTTAATTTTGCCAGCTGATATTTATATACAGAACTATTATAGATTCAAAATCTTCTAGTGCACACAAAATAAACTAATTACTATCCTAGTAAATCAATTAGTAATCCAAGTAAATTTTAGTGGGCTAGATTCTGTATTATTGCATGCTTTATGAGTTTTAACATTAGACAACATTTGCAAATATTAGACAGCTGAGCACATGGATAACATGTTTTGTTAAAGCTCAGTGACTTTATATAGTTATGTCTTTGGTTGACTATGATATCCATATTGTTTAAGATGAAGTCGGTTAAAAGCCAAGCAGGACCCATAAGGCAGATCATGTCGCAAAGCAGAGCAAATAGTATAATCAAGCAGATATATTGAAATATGTAATTGTTTTATTCATTCCTGAACCCTTGATTTTGTTTAAGTTTATTCCTTACAGCTGCAGAATTAATACTTACCTATATATTTTTATGTACAGTATAAAGTATGTTAAACACTAACCTTTTTCTTTTGATCCTTATTTTGGTCATAAAATTTTAATAATGTTGGCATAACAGTTTCGGTAAAATGACACATTGTCAACCTGTACTCGCAAGATAGCTAAAAATAAATATGTGATTATATACTAAACAAATTACAACAAATGTACATGAAAGTAAATAATTCACATACCGCTTCTAGTAGCAAAGTTATTATATCGATAACTACATCATGTACTTTTTTCTCATTTGTAATGTTAGAAAAAAATTGTTCTAACAAAGGTAGTGATTCCATAAGGGGGCCAACAAACTGACAATTCTCCTTTCCACTTTTCATTACAAGTAGCACCAGTCTTAGTTTTGTATAGTTGTCGATTTTGTAATCACAAGAAAAACATGCAGCAATACAGACATCCAGCAACTCTGGAAATTACAAACAAATTTTTTACCACTACCTACTGTGCATTAAGTTTGAATACATGAATTTAAAAGGACAACATTAAAAAGTATCTACTAACCTTTCCATGTGCATGGTTTTATGGTACCCAAATAGTGATCATAGGGCAGAAAATGTTTCAACAGTAAATCCAAATAACTGTCACCAATAGCTTTTACCATACGATTATCTTTTAGCACATATAAACACATCTCTGTTATTTTGCCAGAATTAATATATGCTTTACCTGAAAAATAACCAATTATATTTTCAGTGAAATATAAACCATTAAGAGTGATATTTACTAGCTTTTGCCCGCGACTTCGTACGCGCATATCCAGTTTGTTCCTTGTCTCTGTAGGAATTTCGGGTATCACCCTCTTAGCTCCCCTACACTCCTCAAGGAAGCTATACACCAAATTTCAGCTTTCTATAACCAGCAGTTTCGTCTGTGCGTTGTCTGTCAGTCACTCCGGACGGAAGAATTTTATGTAGTCTCCGGAAAATTGCCGTATCACTTGAAATTGTAAACAATTTGTTCTTGATAGGACACGAATATATCGTCTTAAGCCTTGATTACATGACAATCGTTTTGCATAGAATAAACCTCATCCAATTTCAATAGTTTCCAATATATCAGAGTCTCATAAAGAAAAAAGGATGTTTACAATATTACGGCATTTGGAATTTTCCGGTGACAGATATATTGGAAACTATTGAATATGGATAGGATTTATTGCAAATGTCACCAGAAAATGGCTTTTAAACAGCAAACTTTATCAAGACTAGCTGCTGCCCGCGACCTCGTCCCCTATTGGCTTAAGCGTGATGTTATATAGCCTAAAGCCTTCCTCGATAAATGGTCTATTCAACCCAAAAAGAATTTTTCAATTCGAACCAGTAGTTCCTGAAATTAGCGCGTTCAAACAAACAAACAAACAAACTCTTCAGCTTTATATTATTAGTATAGATAAGATAAAAGCTTTTTTATTCGGACAGCAGATATACAGTAACTTTATAATAGTATTTTACATAACTAAAAATATTCGCATATTTGATAGTTCTTTACTTTCTGTAAGTCCGTTTGCCAGGTGGCAAAGGCCTCCTCCAACCTACTCCATTCTGTTCTCTCTGGCTACTCTACTCCATGTTACGCCAGCAACCTACGTGATGTCGTCATCCTATTTTTTTGTTAAGTGATAAATTTTATAAAATATGTTATACTGAATACTCCTTATTGTATTGTGTCCCAGGGCCCAGGACGCATCGTTATAAATTGAGTAAAGAGCAGAACTTAAAAAGGGAATAAAACGCACGCGTTCGAACGTTAAATAAGAAATCTTAATCTTATTATTATTATTTGAACCAATAATAATATTTTTTGTTGTCTGCATCTTTTCCTTTTCCCTTCCCTTGGGTACGTACTAATGTGTAATTATTTTGCTCCATTTATCCTTTCCTCTGACCATGTGTCCCAACCACTTCCATTTTAGCCTTTTTATTTTTAGGGATAGGTACATCTTGTATCTTGGTCTTTTTCCTAATTGACAAATGATATTTATTTTGTAAGTAGGTTGTAAATAACACTTTTACACGTCAATATTTTTGGTCGTTATAAACTAGATGAGGCCTTCTGATATTTCTTATTCTATCTCTCCTTTTTACTCCTATCCTGCTTCTCTCCATTGCTCGTTGGCAACTAGCAATTCTATTGGATGTGTTTTTTGTTCAGGCCCATGTTTGGCTTCCATATATTAATATTGGTAGAATGCAAACATTGAAAACTTTGCTCTTTGTTGCTGTATGAAGGTTTTTGTCTTTCATTACTTCCTTTAGACCCCAGTACCTTTTCCAACTGTTTGCTATTCTTCTTTCGATATCCTTGTTTAGGTTGTCTTTGGGTGATATCAGTTGTCCAAGGAATATATTCTTCAACATAGCTAATTTGAGATTCGCCTACATTTATGCTGCCTTTTTATTTCCGTTGCTCATTACTTTTGTTTTTTCGGGACTTAATTTTAGTCCTACTTTTTCACTCTCCGATGCTAGTTCGTTTAACATTATATTTAGGTCTCCTGGTGTTTTTGCTTATAATACTATGTCATCAGCAAATCTTAAGTGTGTTAGTATGCGGCCGTCGTCTATATTTAAATCCAGATTTTCCGATTCAAAGTTTCTGAAGATCATTTCCAAGACAGCGGAAAAAAGTTTTGAAGAAAGAGGATCTTCTTGTCTTGAATGCATGCCGAGCTGTTTTTGTATACATTTCTAATCTATCTTATATATATATTTGTTCTCTTAACGCCTCCCAGATGTTTGTATGTATTAATGAGTCTATGGGTTGATATTCCTCATATTTTTCGATGATTTGCCTAACGACATGGATATGATCAAGTACTGAGTAGTCTTTTCTAAAACCTGCCTGTTCTATTGGTTGTCAGTTTTTCCTCCATACGCTTGAGTATGATCTTTGCAAATACAATTTTGTACAGGTTGGACATCAAACTTATGGGTCGATAGTTTCCGATATCGTACTGATCACCTTTTTGTACAGAAAGGAATCGTTTCCGTCATAATGATATCATTGAAGATTTCTTTGCGAATAGGTGTTTCGCTCGCTGTCTGTTTCGCTTGTTTTAGTACTTCGTTGCTTATTCCGTCGGGTCCTGGAGCTTTGTCGCCTCTTTGGGTTTCAATGGCGAATTCTATTTCTCACTGTATGATGCTGGTTACGGATGAGATTTCCAACAACTCCATTTCTTTTTCCTCTATGGTACTTTCATATAGTCTCTTATAGTAAGATGTAGCAGTTTCTAATATTCCTTGCCTTTGGTTTTCCTTCAAGTTATTTTTTTGTTTCATATGTACGATCCAGTCCTTTTTGTTAGTTAACTCCTTATAAGCCTTTTTTATTCCTCCTGTGTGTAAAATATGTCTCTCTATTGTTTCCATTATTTTCTGAGTTCTATATTTTCTAAAACTTTCTTTTATTTCTTTGCTTCTGTTCTGCTATTTGCTTTCGATTCTCGTTGGTATTTTTTGTCATTAATTAGGTCAGGTCTTTGATTAAAAAGGTTCATGGCTTTGCTAGTCATCAAACATGGAACAAACATGGAAGTACAAGAAAAAAAAATACAACTGGTCAGAAGGAACGATCAAAGCAGCTATTCAACAGGGAACTAGTAACAAACACCTATCTAACAAACTATATATTATTTACACTAATATATAAAGTCGAAGACTTTGTTTGAACGCACTAATCTCAAACTACTGCTCCCATTTGAATAATTCTTTCAGTGTTAGATAGCCCACTTATCGAGGAAGGTTATAGGCTATATATCATAACGCTAAGACCATAGCAATCGTGAAAAGTGTGACAAACACGAAGTTGCGCAGGTCAGCTATTTAGATTATACATAATACCTGATATATTTTTTGGTTTCCAAATTAGTAGTTCCTTTTGAAAAATTAAACTTAAACAAGCTGTTGTCATATGGCTACGTACCAAAAACAAATATCTTATTGTTAACGAAAGCCTTTGTGGATGACTTTCATGATTATACGCCGCCCACCGGCCCGCCACGAAGCAAAAATCCCTAAACGTGAAGTCGGTTTAAGCCCATGAAGGACCCATAAGGCGTAAATGTGTAGGTGATACGATGTACTGATCACGGGTTTTATCAGGTTTGAACTAGACTTTTTTAAGTTTAGGCTGTGACCTGAAGTTATTTGAGTAATTCCAATTTTACCCTTATACTTTCATGAGCTTTTAGTTGTTTAAATTGGAATTGACGAGGGCAAGATTCTTTTCGAGCGAACAAATCAGAATATTTATCAAAACTTGCAAAGATTACACCAATTATTACATTTGGAAACTTCGGAATACTACTTCCCTGTATATTACCAGTATACTTTTATTCCAGACACTTTTGGCATTCATCATTCTCACATACTTATATGGAAGTACATATGTATATTTTCATCAAGAATGATGTAACAAAAAATAGCAAAAAATATTGAATTGAAAGACTGTTGAGTTTCTTGCACAAATCAGCCCAATTTACAAAATAAATATAATTTATCTCCAAGTACTAGCCCATAACTGCAAAAGAACAGGAAAGGATGGAAGCGTACTTTGTCCTGTAATGTAACAGTATAGGCTCATAATAATATAATATTTTAAAATCAAGTATTTAAATATTAAATAATAATCATTTTTGCACAAATGCACAGGATTATGTATGATGAAATGTGTGACATTTATACTGCCCATGCCTTCGTACAGTGGTGTGCAGTGGTTCGAGTTAGGGTAGACCAGAGAAAATGTCCAAATAAATTTTAAAAACTAACCACATTATTCAGGGTTGATTTTTAATGAAATGAGTTTTTTTTTGTTTTTTTTAAATAGCTTATTAAAAAAAAAAAGAAACAAAAAAAATAACACCACATTTCAACCCTGAATAATGTGGTGCATTTTATTTTTGGACATTTTCTCTGGCCTACCCTAACTCGAACCACTGCACGCCACTGCCTTGGTAACAGAAAACTCATTATGGTACTTTATGCTTATAGATAAATTTTATAGGTATGATGTGAACTTGATTCACTAACTTTAAAATAAACTGACTCTAGTAGATAAGTTTTGGACTGTAATCTGTACACATAAAAGCAGGACTGACTGTCATATCAACACAAAAACAAAACTTCTTGGACTTGGAACATGAAATTTTACAGACTTCCTACTGAAAAGAGGGACAATTATTTGTTTTATATCCTATTGCAGGAAATGTGTCTGTGAGAAGAAAAAATAATTAAAATTAAATTACCTTTATTGGAGCCAGCCACACATAGGTGCAATAAACTACTACAAAGTGGCCTGGTGACTGTATCATATGTTTTAGAAGTGTCGTATTTTTCTATCTCCTGTAAAATCCACAACACTTTGGATTAGCATCATGTTTCAGTATAAAGGTAAGTTACAATATTACAATGGTATTTTACAATACAAGTACAATGGCTATTGATTAAGATGACAATTATTATAAAATGTGAATCAGCATATTGTATATAATATTTATTTATTTATTAAAACTTTATGCACTAGTAAAAAACTGTACAAAGGCAGACTTAGTGTTATCATTCACATTTTTTCTGTTATAGTTACCTTTAAAATATATTCATTGATATCATCAAATAGATTATTCCAGGTATATCCCATTTTTTTTAAGGAGTTTTCAGATAAAAGTGACGGCACTGCATTTCGTGTAAGGAATTCTTTTAAATTTTCTGCACTTTTTTTTCGTTCTGTGATGCGTCTGTCTTTAAGACCATTACTGGCTTCTCTAATAGACATTTCTAACTCCATGACGAAAAATTTTCTAGTACCTAATAGAATATTGTTTTTATGCAAGACAGCTGAATCTGAAGAGCGTTACATGTTATGAAAATGTTTTTAAATTGAATTTAGCATAATTCATATAATCTATACATTGATATTAGGTATATCGACAAAGAATCCTATAATTAAGATGACAATTAAATAGTACCTATTGATAGTCTGATAATCAATCTTTTTTTTTAAGTATCACTTCCCGCTCTTTACTTTGCCTGTTCAAGGTAGGTGAGCTCATAATCTTTCAACTTTTATCTTTATTTGATGCTTTTCTTGTAGAAAAATTATTCCTCTATCCCAATAATCAAACCCCTCAAATTAAAACCGTTGTGTGAAACAAGTAATAGAAAGAATCACATGAAGTCCCTAAATAGCGAACGACGAAACAAGAAACAATCCTTTCAACATTTGAATGCTTGAATTTATCCTGTCCTGTCAAGTTAACAGTGACATCCGTCATCATAATATCACCATAGACTTCGTTTTCATATCAACTGATATAACCATGGAATTAGTATATACTTTATTGTTTAAATTACGTCGTGTGATGGCCTTGTGATCTAATAACTTTATCAATTCTAATACTTTTTTTAAGTCTCTCTTGAACTGACATCGATGAAGGAAATTATCATAAGAAAACCACAGTTGGTCATTCCAACCCACCTTTTTTTTCTGGATGGGACATCAACATCATCAAATGACTTCTCCCGCTCTGGGCGGAGCGGAAGGGAGTGTCAAACTCTTACTGACTAAGACCCATCCGTGATCCTTATAGTTCCCTTTGCGTTCCAGGGCCGCGGTGACTATTTCCTACAAATTACGCAACCCTAGCAGGCTGCACTGACCCTGTGGGCCCCGTTTTCAAAGAGCTGTCAGCAAAGAAAACGGGGCCCATAGGGTCACCTACGGGCCCCGTTTTCTTTGCTGACAGCTCTTTGAGGCGCGCGTGGAATACGACGCACCGTCGACCCGGGCCTGGTTGCTATCGGTCGGCAAGCCACCCATAGCTCGCCGTCCGCAGGCCCGCACCTTCGATGGCCAGGAATCGCCCTGCGTTTTGGGGCGCTCAAGTATTACGTAACGCTATTTGGGGGGGAGGGGGTGTCTCGTAAAACGTTACGATGCGTTACAGGGGCGGGAGAGGGTTTTTCTTACAACACGTTACGTAACATTGTATTTTTTTTTAAATAAAAAGTTAGGGAACTGAAACTCCCAAATTGGCAACCCTTTTCATTTACGTTTTACGGGGAATCCCTCGATTGTATTAGTCTGGTCGAAATTTTTTATTTGTTCTCATATAAGTCAATTAAAACTATAACAAAGATAATAACTTTTTGCGACTTTAGGGTAAAAATGGTCACTTGAGTGTTACGTAACGTTTAGAGAGGGGGAGGGGGGTACAGAAAAACGTTACGGTGCGTTACAAGGGGAGGAGGGGACGTCAAAAATCTTCAAGAATTGCGTTACGTAATACTTGAACGCTCCCTTTCCCGACGGATGTGTTAGCACTCAAATTAAAAGTTGACAAAGACACTGGGATATTTCGATATTTCTTGACGGGAAAATTACCTTAAATTTTGTAAGGATTTTGAATATATTATTCTTCTTTGCATTCGAAAATTAGCAGATACTACTCATCTTTTTGCAGCACTCTCAGGCCCCGGCCCATGTAAAAGTTTTTATTGTCTTGAATAACATATTATTGCGTAATTAAGTGGAGCTGAAGATGCTCACTAAAACTTCTGCCTGATTCATCAAAATCATGGGCGATTATGACCAAGCCAACTTCGGGAGTACCAGAAAATATTTTTCCAGATGGGGACGTATGCCCTTGAAAAAAACGTGCACTTATGTTTATAATTTTTATTTAACATGCAAATAAAAGGTCATCATTATATGGTCAAATTCATTGGTAATCAACGTCAACAGTATTACGGGCACTTGCATACAAAAGTCTTACGCTATCGCAATATCCAACACCTCGCCGTGATCCCGTTACTAAAACATAAGCATCGCCGGTTCGTAGAATACGCTTTATTTTACAATAATCGAGTGCAGCACGAACCCGAGAATCTACTTCTGCCAACCAATTAGTTTTTGCGACTTCAAAATAATGCAAAGATCGAACTCCTCGCCAGAAGCGTAACTGTCTTGCTGTATGGCATGCTCTAGTTACAGCTACTATAGGACAATGCGGTTTGGCGTGAGCAATCAGTTTGGCTGTTCGACCAGAGTTGGTTAAGCATATAATTACAACAGCACAAGATCGCATGGCAAGTTCAACCGCATTTATACTAATAGCTTTAGTTGGTTCTTCCAGGATACTTTGCATTAGTTCAGTATTTCCATAAATGTATGGCTGCCAAATGGTTCGTTCGGCTTGCCTACAAATAACAGCTGCTGCAGCAAGACAATGTTCAGCCATTTTGACAGAATCAAAAGAAGGTGAAAATTTCTTCAACGGAGAATCATAATGTAGTTCTAAAGATATAACATCCACGCCATCAATTACAAGATTTGCAATGTCTGATACGCAAAGTGTGGGGATCTGCTCATTTATCACCGCTTTAAATATGCACGGCTTTCCAGCTTCATTACACTTCGCTGATATAATTTTTTGTGCAATAAATATCTTCTCAATAGGCAAATCAGTGCTTAAGACGCATCGATCAACATAGATGCCATCTGCTACATCTAATAATTCGTCAACATGTTCGAATCCTAATACAGTGTCGATACAAGCTATGATCAAAATATGTTTTCCTTTTTCCCATAAAATGCTTCTGACACCATTAATATCACGTGCAGTTTGAGCGTTAGGAACCAATACTGCATCCACATCAGATCCAATCGCCCAAGCTATTTGATGTTCCATATCTTCGAATGGTTGATCGCGCGACGTTTCACTGCAATGTACAGAATCAGTACTTTCCGGTTTCGCCGAACGATCAATTTGATTGATATCTTGAGGTGTGTGAGTGATTCGGACGGTCATTTTGGCACCAATAGTTCCACCAACAGCGACTGAACAGTCTACCGAGTCATCACCAACGTCAGTTACAACAAGTTTAATCTTACCAGGACTCAGGCTATCGATAAATATAACATCATTTGGATGAAGATCTGTCAAGTGATCATAGCCAACAAATAAACAATCAGGGGTTCCGCACTCACGCCAACTTGCGTCAGTTGTTAAACGGATCGTGTTGTATTGGATAATATCCACGATAGACTTGGGGCCACCTTTAAGGTCCCCTGTTATAATAGCTGGGCTTCTGACGTCTACTATTATAGCCAGTGGGTACACGTATTCCAATTCGGCGCTATAATTATAAACAGCCTGTCTTATACTTTGAATCAATTGCGCGCAAGCATCAGGTTCTAAGTCCCGCATGTCAAGTCTGGCCACAGTCATTCCCGACGCGATTAATCTCTGAATAGTAGCTGGCTCTCGGTTTTTCACACCAATATCGCACATGAGTCCCATTTGCAATTCTTCACATGGAGATTGATGAATGTCGAAATTACAATAATGTTTGAATAGAGATGGTTGTGGGGCAATCACTTTTCTGTTATGAGAATGTGTGGAATCCAAAGGAATATGCCATGGTAATGCCATCTTATAAACTCGTTTATAATGTTGTTTTCAATTCTAAAAGATTGTTTATATTTACTGGTAATATATTTTCTCTGATTAAATCGCTATAAATAAAAAAACAAACAAAACTATATTCATCGACTTAAAAAAAACTGACATCTGACACGACATTTAATTAAAAACAAATCTATTATATTTAGAAAAAAAAAAACATTTCTATGAAGTTTTACTAGGAATTTGATGTGGATGTACACAGGTACAACATATTATATTGTGTATTAAATTTTGCCACAAGTCTATCTGGTCGGTCAGATTTACAAAATACTTACGAATTAGATCATAATCATAACAGTATATCATAGTAGTCATTTACTGTATTCGTAAGAATAATCACTACTGTATACCTATACAGTTTAATTTTTAACTATTTTTCGTTTTAGTTAGTGTAATTTACTTGTTTTTAATTTGATAAAGTTTCTCTATGATTATGTTAATACAGAGAAAGAACAAAATTCAGTAAAACTTTGTCAACTTGAAAACAAGTAGGTAAATTAGTAGGGAATCTGCTAGTCTATGCAATAGTATCTATTTATAGCTAGTTATGTATGTGTGTGAAAAGATGTCTGTGGTGAAAAGGCGCGCGCGCGTGTGTTTGTAAATTAAAAGTTTTCGGATGGTGATAGATGCCGCTATTTTTCCAATCAACTGACATTAGTCGACATAAAAAAATCTGAGAGTGGGCTCTCTCTAAGGAACTTGCATGGCGTAGACTAGGCCATCTAGTGTTGCAAATCTGTAAGTTTTACGCATTGACCTATAAAAGTATGGACGGGAAATACCTACGAAAAAGGGGTGCACCGTGCATACCTACAGAACATAAAATGGCTGCCATTGCTAGGGTTGAGTCAATCAAGGTGTTACTACAACGAGTATCGATACTAGTTACGAGTTCCACTAATTTATCACGTTTGGATCATACCTCATATTATGTACTTAATTAAAATCCGTTGTAATAGTAACAGAAAAAGATGAGTAGGTTATCTCACCTTCTGCTATCTATACAAATAAATGAAATTGAAGTGTTTGTCCCGGCTAATCTCTGAAATAGCTGTGACGGGATTTTTACAGGCAGATATGTTACAAGGAGTAACTAAGGCTACTTTTATTTTAGAGAAATAATTAAGGTACCGCGCAAACAAAAGCATTAAAATTATTTTTGCTTTTGGTAGCCAGGATGGCTATAGACTATTTAACATCACCCCACGACCCTTAGCCTCTAACCATTTTTTCTGTAAGCCTTCATTTTTAGGAAACCTATAAAAAAAAGTATTTTTAAATCATTTTGGTTAGAGATGCTATATATAACTATGCTTATATGTAACTAAAACAAACATAAAACATTATAAGCTAGGTGCACGGTTCCATTTAGCTGTTTCCTATGGAGAAGTGCCGGCAAGAAACTCCATGATTACTCTTTTAGAGATAATTAGCTTTTTCAATGTTTTCTTCAGATTTACGTAAAATATTTTGATTTTGGTGTGAAGTGTGAATCACAGGCCGGACCTAGCTAGGTCACTCGGACCGATTAAGACGCAGGATTATTTATGTAAACATCACAGAATATACCGATATCGTTCCAGCGGAGGAACTAGTTTCGTATTACCGCAAGTCGGCAACGGTACAACACTATTTCATTATGTAAACAAACGAATGAATAAACAAATATAATAAAAAGGACTGTTATGTGGAAATGAATCCAAATATCAATACTTTAGCTATAAATTCATGATTGCGTTACAATAGTATCACCGAATGTGTATTATTGTGTGTAATAATGCATGAAAACCGGCTACTAACCTGTGCAAACACAATTGAGGTTGATTTTGACTGTTTCTTGCACCACACTTCACAACACAACACACAGGCATGTTGGATTTATGTTTTCCAACATTTACATGCAGTTTGAAAATGAAAACAATATATCTAGTTTTAATTTCCGCGAATATTAGTGGGTTGCAGGTATGCACCTCCCTCCCGCCCGCTATATTATGCACATGCAAGATTACTGGGCAAATGCAAGGATTTTAAGCACATGCAGGAAGGCAATGCAAAACCCAACACCATTACCGACACGTGTTTCGCCTCTCCACGAGGCATCCTCAGGGGACGTGTTGACTCGCTGACCGTTGAGTTGCGACTGAGCATTTAGTACAAGGCACCCCCCTTTTATACACTGCCACCGTTGGTTATTTGTGTACAACTACCCACAAACATTCGCAGTAAAGGGGAAGAAACCAAATTCGTCTGGTCATTCAACAGTGCAAAATTATTATTATTACTATGTTTAAAAATCTCTAATTGTTCTAAAACACACACACACACACACACACACACACACACACACACACACTTTGACATAAGGTATGGGGAACATGTTGCCGCGTATAGAAATGGCCATTCGGACAAATCGAATTTCGCGAAACATCTAATTGATACCGGCCATTCTTTGCGCGACAACAATAGTTTTAATATACTACATATTTGTGATAAGGGTTTCCGGCTGTGTGTTTTAGAACAATTAGAGATTTTTAAACATAGTAATAATAATAATTTTGCACTGTTGAATGACCAGACGAATTTGGTTTCTTCCCCTTTACTGCGAATGTTTGTGGGTAGTTGTACACAAATAACCAACGGTGGCAGTGTATAAAAGGGGGGTGCCTTGTACTAAATGCTCAGTCGCAACTCAACGGTCAGCGAGTCAACACGTCCCCTGAGGATGCCTCGTGGAGAGGCGAAACACGTGTCGGTAATGGTGTTGGGTTTTGCATTGCCTTCCTGCATGTGCTTAAAATCCTTGCATTTGCCCAGTAATCTTGCATGTGCATAATATAGCGGGCGGGAGGGAGGTGCATACCTGCAACCCACTAATATTCGCGGAAATTAAAACTAGATATATTGTTTTCATTTTCAAATTTAAAATGGATTTCCGCAAAGTAACGCCTGACTCAATCAATTTTATTTACATGCAGTTTTAAAAGTAAAATTCTTCGTAGTTTTCTCGCAAATCTCAATAATATTAGAAGTAAACAACCATTTGACAGCGTAACTACCATGAATTTGTCGCATAATATGGCTGCAACGCTTAGAGTATAGAAATATATAGAGATGCCCTAATGTTCTATATCTTATTTGCTTATACAAATATCTATTAAATCGATACAGAAATAAGAAACTACACTTTGTCTCTTTCTAACCAATGAGTTATCACATTTGAAGAAAGAGACGTCATGCTATTTGTTTTATCTCTTCCTGACAACATTTTCACATATCAGTAAATGTACGTACCTCGCGTGCCATCCGCCATCTTTTGGACCCGTGGTTTTGAAGTACGTCAGCTGTCAAGTGAACAACAACATTGGGTTTAGATTACGATTTTTAGGGATAAAAACGCTCAAAACTAAATTGTATTGTGCTGTGAGTGTCTATTGGAGCAAATTGAATATGCCTACGTGTGCAATAATTCAGTGTGGTGCAAGGAAAAACCCCAATCGAGCCTAATTAAACATGCACAGGTTAGGTTAGGTTAGTATTTTAAGAAAAACTTTATCATACTGCTATTTTTTTGTATAACTATCCTTGTTTTATTTATAGAATCAAAGTTCCCATATGTACATACAAATTATTTCTGATGTTTACCTCTATTTGCTAAATTTATATCATGTTTTGTTTACAATAGAAATGACAATTCAAAATAGTGATGTCTTTTATTATATAAGCTATTGATAAGAAAGTCACATTTTTTTGTTTGTATTATACATTGTAGAGTAGGGTATCAAAATGAAGGGCTTGAAGAGAAGATTTTGAAAATAAAACTAACAAAATAAAAATAGTGATAGTACTAAAACGACAATATCAATTCGTCATGCAGTAGGTGCTGGTTATTTAGTTCACTATGATTTGTTCCACTAACTGCATCAAACTGAAATAAATTTGCATGTTTTTTATTTATACAGGTTCCCTAAAAATGAAGTACTACGCCAAAAGTGGCTTGCAGACATTGGGATGGAAAATATCAAACCTGGACTTAAACCACGTACCACGTGTCTGGAAGAAAATCATGTGAAAAGCTATCCATAAGAAACTATTTTAATAAATTAACATTGAATAATATCGATGGTCAAGTGTTTTTTTTTTAACCAGAAAGTGAGTCAGTATCCAAGATTCTTAACAATAGTTATATAGAATAACGCTTAAACAAACGAAGGGGTAAGTTTTCGGATATAATAACAGTTACATTACATTTATTTAAATAAATGTGTCTTTTCGATCAGAATTATGGTTTTTCTTCTCCTATTTGAACGAATGAACGGTAATTATAGGTCACAAGTTGCCACAAGTTATGAAGTAGTTATATGTTAATTGTTATACATGATTTAGTTCATAATGTGATTTAGAAGGCCACTTTTAGTTTCTATAAAATTAAACTCAGATTTCAATGGATAGTTCACAATTATTGGTAATGGTTGGGACTTTCAAAAGTGCCTAATAAATATCTAACAACATTAGGCATTTACTTTGACCTGGTGATATATTATAGTGAATAAAGGTACATTTTTCAAATTGCTTGGTTGTTTTAATCCTTTTAATACCTCAATTTGAGTATCTTTCTACAATAATTATTATTGTTGTAAATAAACATCTCTATGGGCCGAGCCTACGTAAAGCGGTCGCCCACGCGGTCCCTTACAAAAGTGCTCCGTTGTGGCCCCTTTTTGCTACGTAACAAATATTAAGTTTTCCATCGACTCTACTACATGCACACCTTTAAAGTTGAAATAGCGATACTGAGGGTCAGAGTAATCTTTATGAACAACTTTAAATGTAGAACAAAACCTGAAATCGCAAAGAACCTCAGTTGTCCTTATAGTCACTCGCAAAAACAAAATTCGAAGTCAGTCAGTTGCTCATAAAATGTAGCTTCTCACCCCTTGTATGTTAATATGAATGTTATGCACTATAAGTTTAAAAGTATAGGAAAAGAACTAAAAGACTAGTTACAGTTAGGCCAAAAGTATAATCTAATCATTCAAAGTTTAATAGTATTGATAAGTAACAAAATTAAATGCATCAGAAGAAATGTTAGTAACTCTGGTATAGATATCGATACTTTTTGGTTTTGATTACTTATGTGCTTCCCTAGCAATGGCCGCCATCTTTTGGACCAGGTTTATAGTAGGTATGCACGCGTATTTTGTAGGTATTTCTGGTCCATATTATTGTAAGGTCTTTGCTGCAACGGCACTTACCTATAACTCTCTCTACATCACGACAAAATGTTGCCATAATTAGCAACAACGTAAATATAGTTGTCTCTTTTATCAAATAGGATTATCTCACTAGAAAGAATGAGACATAACGATATTTCAAGTTCTGAATCATATTTCACTCATATTTATATAAGCAAATGTATGTATAGAATAACGCAGCGCCTCCATATTTTTCCTATCTCAATGGTTTTACGTTGTAAATATTTGACCTGTGCTGCCACCTATACTTCCTGCACCCTCCGTTTAGGGGAACGTGCACGAAGTAGACTGCCATCTAGCGTCGCAAATTTGAAACTTTAAGTAAAATATACTTGACATTGACGCGTCTGTGTTACCTATAGTCATCCTCCTATAGTTTCTGTTTCTGCACGTTCCATAAACCCGATATATAACTTTACTCTATGGCGTGTATGTCGAAAGTTTTCGGATGGCGATAATAGATGGCGCGATTTTTCCGATCAACTGACATTAGCCGTCATCAAAAAATTCTGCGTTTTGGCTCTATAGACCCGATATAATTATTATGATATTACCCCGATATTTTACCGCTTACTCTAAGCGGGAAAAAAGAAAATTCTTACTTTAGATCAATCTTTGTGATCAACTCAATAGTGAATAATGTCACGTGCGTGACATAAATGTTAGTACAATGTGCGGCCTTGTCCAGAAAAATACTGATTTCGCATTCGCATAGCTATTTTATTATACGACTCGTGTCTTAGCGTTCAAAGGCCCCGGATTAGTTGAGGCCCTTGCTCGGGTACCAAGGCGGGCATCAAACAAATTTTAATAACACTTCTGTTATCATGTTGGTGTCCTCACTGAAGTGACAATGATGTGTGATATTTTTTTCCTCCCTAGCCTGTTTTGCCCAATAAAAAAACTTGCAATGCACAGTTACCACCTAATTACACCTATCAACGTTCCTGCAACCGTTCTAGCTAACCTCATAATCAGAGTTATTGTAAAGTTAATTGTTTAAATAACAAGGAATATGAGGATTTAATAAAAATAGAATTTAATTGAAAAAATTGAGCTGGTAGATTTTTATTGTTTGTTAGTGGGTATCACTGACATAAAAAAATAAAGAGTTAACAGCGAGCTTGCTTGACTGCGTGTCACGTTTGTTCATAGGCATAATAATCTATCGCGTTTGATTTTTATTTTCCAAACACACAGGAACTCTGCATTGGAATGAGTCGTTTGTAAATAGTGACTTTTATAGAAACAGTGTTAAAAGAACTATGCCAATTACTAATGTTTAGAACAACATAATTTCTTTTACTACCATTTATACCTACTGTGCGACCGTGAAGGTTGAGAATGTTACGTCATTTTGCTTTTAGTGTGTGATATAAACTTACTTATTTTGTTTCTGTACTGAAACGTGTTTTTAACTTAAAAAGTGTTTGATGCTGTGAGTAATATTAATGAGTGTAATACGTCTGAAATGAGTGAAAACGTACGTATACCGGCTGCGAAGAGATGCCGCCATGTTATTTAGGATTCGCAGTTTCGCTGTCAACTACGAATCGCGGGTAGCCCTGATACATTTGGAGGAGGATTTATTTTTATGCTCAAAGATCTGTAAGTAAACATAAACAGTGCAACGCTTTCATTACTGTTCCCATTATTCTTATAGGACTAGTTGTGATACCTGGTGTAAGTTTATATTGTTTACCGTGGTGTATTGACTGTCAATGCAATGACGTCATTGTATGTAAGTAGTTACTGATTGTTTAATTGCAAAAAGTAGACCTTTTAAGCATATCAAATAAGATTTCGGTTTCTAAAACAAACAAAACAAAATTTTCGACATTATTTCAGGTACTACGTTCTTTCAAGGTCCCATTTTAGCCTTGATCACATCTCTTGCTAGGTTATTTTTTGTTCCCATAACAATCACCAGTTTATTCAATGACAGAAGCAACTTTTGTCTAGTTCTTGTGGAGAATGCTATTATAATGTTAGATTACACACTGTTGAGGTTTAAGATATTACAGTAACCATTTTTTATAGCCATATTATATATAAATGAAATTCCAGTATTCTAATACAAATATAGCTTACATGTCATAAACTCAATCTTTTCCTGATAAAAATACAACTAAAAGAATTAGCGTCATTATTAACTATGGTAAAAATGATAATTTTATAGATAGTACCTGTGTATTTAAAGCATTAACTTTATTATTCAATAAAGGTCCAGGCTGCCTTACTACTCACTTACTGTAAAACTAATATAATAATTTGACCCTATAATGAACCTTCCTAAATAACAATGTTAGCAAATTATTGGCCAGTTTTCCCCTTGACATGATTTGGATATATTATTTTATGCACGAAATTTTCATTGATTATTTGTTATTTATCTTTTCATGTTTCATTGTTGGAAAATTCTTGAACACACATTCCATAATTTGACTTAAACATTAATACCAACTTTAAAGGTTCTTTAAACAAACTTCAGGTACTTCCTAATTGTAAACCTTTTATATTGTCCATTTTGACTAATTTTCAAAAAACTCTTTAAACATGATAAGTTGAATTTTAAGTGGAAATTATTTCATATCAGGGTTACTATTACTAGCCTGCATCGTCTCTGTTCCGGGTGAAAGCCTCTCCCCATCATCTTCCTTACTCAGGGTTTGATTATATAAATGACCAAAACGTAACTGAACTAAGAATTTTCATTCTTATTTTTGAAGTATAAAATAAGAATGTAAATCCTTATTTCCTATGGTATCCCATAATATCAACAAAATATAGAATGTGTAAACAAATTTAAGATAAGAAAGCAAGTGCTGATAGATATAACTCAGTTCTACAATCCCTACAGAAGAATTATACTACCTCGAAACTCATACCAGAATGCCATAATGAATGTATGCATAATGCCCCAGAACACATCACAGTGATCAACTGCAACACTGATGCTGCAGAGGATAAAAGCACACAGCCAATCACTAGGAAATAATGCAGCCAATGAGCTGGCCAGAAGGAGATCTGAAACGGTGGCTGTTGGATCCGAACCCATAGAACACATCCACACATAAGCAGAATGATGGTGGTACTCAGTTTGTGCCAACCCTGGTCTGGAAACTAACCAGGCGCTTGGCAAGAGTCATGAGTAGTCTATGAATGGTGGCAGGGACCAACACCAGCACAGACAACACTGCTTACTGAAAGAACACACAGTAGGTATTATGGACAGACCTCTATGTAGAGCATGTATAGAGGAGGAGGAAACAATATTGCACATGCTCTTGTGCACACATGTAGCTGAAATATGGAGACAAACAATAGGGACAACAAATTCACTTGCAGGAAGAGATTTGCTGGTTGGAATGACAACTGCCATAGCTCACGCACCATTGTCATTGGACATGGTCACTAGGAATAATTGCAGAAACCAAATCCTAATAGATAGAGATAGGAGTGCTTATAGAGTATGAAAAAATGTAGTCTGCTTCGCTTAATGTAAAAACAAATTGTTTTTTGCTGATTCTATAGTTGAAAGGGTTCTGCCCCAGTACAGCAACCAATAGCCTTACATATTATATCATTTATGTTGTCCATCATCATTACAATTGTGCCATGCTATTCAGCCAGAGATGGTACTAAATACCAGGATAGTCCATGATGCCTGAAGCAGATTAGTCTCACTATATAAATTATAAGGTGTGAAGAGGACCTCTGCAAGAAGCTTCTAGATATAGACATCTATTGATGCAGAATGTGATGATGCAACTGTTATATTGATGTTTACTGAATGGATGCAACTGTATCCAGAGGCCTGATGCCCATTTATCCAAAGCCAGCCGGCAGGTGGTATTCCCAACCACTAAAAGGCAGGATCAATAGTGGTTACTGCCAGAAAAACACTGAGGCAATTAATCGGAAGAAAACAGTAAAGAATGATATAGGCAAACAAATAATTTCCAATTCCTTCCATATCAAACTGGATACAATTATTTAGGATCTAGGCTAATAGGCGCAGTTACCCAACATGTAGATAAAAAATTTCATCCTAATTTATAGCTGTTACATTTGGTTGCAATAGTAGGTTTGGTAAAAACATTCAATGTTGGAACTATTGTCTAATCTCTCTAACTCTAGATATACCAAACTTATAAACAATTAAACATAATTTTACATTAATTCTGCTAGAAGATACAAAGTGGTTTGTGCATGATGGAACATGCATTGTGAAGGGTTCTAAAGTGTGTAAGAATACAATGTATACTAAATACATAATCTGCTTTTAATTTTACCTATTTTGCCCATACTTCTTCAATGAAAATTGATAAATAAGTAAGTCCTTTACACACTGAATACCAATAAACAGTTATTTAGGAAATTAATCAAGAATTGTTTGACACAGTTCCACCAAGGAGTAACAGCATGAAACAAGCCTCTGGAAACTGTTGTGACAGCTTCCACACTGAAATGCTTCAAGAACTGATTGGACAGACTAGATACCTCCAAACTATTTAAAACAAGCATCAGCTAATAAGTTGCTAGTGTGTCTTACCAAATAAAATAAACTTGAGATTCCTTAACTTACCAAAGCAGTACCTGAAATATAGTTTTTTTGTTCTGTTAAACCAGAGTTTGTGTAGGTAGGAATGGGTTTGAAGATATAAACATTACACATAAAATAAAACAATGTTTCTAAATAGCACAGGCTTTCAGAAATTCCCAAAAAAGATCCTGTACTAAAATGTCTAAAATATGGCCTTTGATAAGCCAAAGAACCTTGCACACATATGGTTCTGTAAATCTGTAGGCATGTAATATAATAGTGCTTGCCACAAAGATCATGTGAACGAAAGGTTCAGAAGTGGTGAATGCTTACAGGAAGGTGTAATGTGTGAAGGCCGTATGATGGACCGATGACCTGATGAAGGCCACTGGAATCTACTAGATATAAGAAGCGCACAACTTTTTGATGTGGCTGTGGTTTTTCAGATGAAATAATGTAATGTTATTTCTACTATATAATTAACGACAGTTCCCAGTTTTGCATGAATGTATTTTATGTACACAAACCCTCCTCGTTTATTGCTCTTTCTGATAGCGACAACTGTATCAAAATCCATTTGTGGGATAGAAAAAGTAAACAAAGAAACAACCAGATGCAGGCTTTGTTTAATATTATTTTGAGATTCTAATCTGATTGTATGATCTGATCACACATTTTTAATGGAAATAAATTTATTATACCTAAACCGCTTCCTAGTGCTGTTTTTTATGAATGTGAAGCCATTTGCCATTTTATATACCGCAATAACGCATTGTTTTGAAGAGGTTTGCGGTTGACGATGTTACCAGTTTATAAGGTAGTACCCGTTCCCATCCTAGTGTTACACATAATATCGAAAGCCTTTTCTGAGCACAGTTTCGGAAAGAGTCAAAGGTCTAAAACGAAGGCCTCTACTTTCTTAGGTAGCTTCCTTCCTTGGGCATGAAGTATCCCAGATTTTAAATCTGGGCCTTCACTCCTCAGCGGCGGCCCAACCGATCCAAGCCGATCGAGTCCAAGCCAAAGCCTGCAGCTTCAAATCTGGGAATCCTAAATAAGATTGGGCGATACTTCACAACTGGGTAGCATCTCAATTTAAACAAAGCTTAGGTCCATTCCTGTATTACATATATACTTATTGCAGTATTGCACTTAACTCGGCGGAACTCAGAGCTAAGCCTTAAAGAGAACGAGGTGCGGATGGCCACGCGTCACAGCCTTGCGTATCGACGTAACGTTGCTTGCCTGTCGGCCTTCTATAGATTGTACTTTGGAGAGTGTGTGCAGCAGCCACGACCTGATAATACTGCAGGTCATTAGGTGCATTCGCACTTCGTTCCTCCTCCACTTGAATTATGAGCACAGCCTGAGTGTGGAACAGCTTTAAAACAAAACCGAACAGGTATCTTGTACGCTCGCTCCTCATCCATCTCTTATCATCAGGCGAGATCCAATTCAAGGCCGTCCTTAAAAAATCTTTCAAAAGAGGTGCCTTTTAAAGGATCGCGCAGACGACATTAACTGTTCAATCAAAGCCTTTCATTTTGAAAATTAAGCATTAATCTGAGTACCAGAAGCATTTTTCAAAATAAATTACTACGGATCATTCCTTCATTATTCTGATGTTTTATTAAATATAAAACATC
Organism: Hecatera dysodea; assembly: GCA_905332915.2. Lineage (NCBI taxonomy): Eukaryota > Metazoa > Arthropoda > Insecta > Lepidoptera > Noctuidae > Hecatera > Hecatera dysodea. The sequence goes on from HG995292.1 coordinate 12,309,647, forward strand.
GCGTCTATCTTTTTGACACACCGATCGCGATCACTATTTTGTCTGACACGCCAAGATTACGTTACAACAAGTCGCTTTCATTTGGTTTTTACTCCTTATCGTCTATCTATTACCCATCTACCATATGCCGTGCATGCGTTTATTTTCATTAAAAAATAATCAATAGAATTTTATCAGCCGCCTAGGTTTATTCCCAAATAGGGTCGGCTTTCAGTCGGACCAGATGTAGCTGAATATGAGTATTTTAAATAGAGCGACTGCCATCTGACCTCCACAGTCCAATTACTAGGCAACACCGGCATTCTATGGTTGTCAGACTTCAGAGCATTCATTAGCGCAGATCAGAGTGGTTCCAGGAGGGGGGTTAAGGGGCTTAATAATAAAGACCAGATTTGTTTGATAGTCTACAGCCTAACGAAATCATTGAAGAATTTACGAAGGAGGGTTGTTAAAATAATGATTTTTTAGTGTTTACTTCGCTAAAACACATCCTCAGCAGGTCAAGCCCCCCCCAAACGACAATTCTGGATCCGCCCCGGCTTCCGAACTTCTGGCTACTCTTGTGTAAATGTTATAAAAATTTGTATGGCGTTAATACACCACTTGGTAAAAGGAAAATCCAGGTGCTTGTCCACATATTTCTTAATGGCATGCGGTAATCAATTGCAGTTAATAGCGATGAGTTGCTTATGACAGCTTCTACTATTAGCTTCTGAAACATATACCTAAAAAGACGGATTTTGTAAAATTGGATAACATATAACCACAGTTTTTGTTTATGTTGCAGTTGATTCTTTTCTCGAATAAGCAACAACGTAACATCGCCACGGAGCGTCAGAACTCGGCGCTGAGAGGCGCCAAACACTTCAATGAACCATATATGCCAGTACTGGCTATTGAAGATGCAAGGTAATATATTTTTTCTCCCACCTTTGTTCATCTTAAAACATTTATTATATATTGAAATTGACCGAGTCTGCATAATTCCACTCTGTTTGCAAGGAAATTATGAATTAATGCTCATCGTCATTCATAGCCACATAACTATGTCAATCAAAGTTTTAAAGAAGCGTAATGGGTTATTAAATCAAAGTAAAAAGAAGTATCTAGTGATTAACTCGGAATCTGGTTTACATTTATTTTTAACTACAAAACATAATAATAAAGTATTTCATCAAACAGTGGTGGTTCCTTAGACAAAAACCGGCCAAGTGCGTGTCGCACCACGCATAGTGAAGGATTACGGAATCCTCCCGGAATCTCCGGAATCCAAAAAATGTTATAATTTTAACAGTGAACTACGGAGTTCACTGTTAAAATTATAACATTTTTAGTTGATATGACCTGCCTTAGAGTGGTTTGGAAATTAGACTGTATCACTCTTTAGTTAGCTATGCTTTAGCTTAGTTTTGGGAAAAGGTACAACGCCATCTGTTGCGGAGTAGCAGAACTAATGTTTCCTTTAGTTATAAAATAATGAGTTGTAGAACTTTTCCTATCAACATAGGTTCTAAGAGAGTTAAAAAGTCGACACGAATTAATGTTACTTCTATTATTATTAATATTTAAGTTACTGTTGCGTCCAGCTGCAGCAAGTGTTGTTCAAACCAATTTGCGCGTATTACTGTTACGAGCTTCGGGTTCGTTACAATAAAATCAGCCGATTCAATAACCAAAAATGACACTTTAATTTACTCAACACTAATATACACTTTAAACTCACTAATCACAAAACACAATCGCACTATTAATCACTTGAGTTCGCAGTCGAAGATCGCTCTCGAAGTTATCACTTGTATCGCAATTCCAATACTGACTCGGTCGGTACATGCGCCGGCCTTATATAGAGCGCCGAGTAGAACTCCAGAAAGTTCGCGTACATATCGGTCGCGACCGACTAAGGTCCGAGTATTCTAGCATAGAAAAATCTCGAAGGTCCTTGAATTCAATAGTTCTGCTACTCGATACTAGATGGCGCTAGTGGTACCGAATGCCGCTATCATCCTAACTTAATTCTGGCGCGCAACACTGCCCCCTCCTAAGACATGCTCGTCCCGAGCATTATCAGCGCCATAATAACGCGCCAGTCGATCAACATGAACGATCTTAGGAGCGCTTCTTGTACCTTTCTGTATACGGTAGGTTACGTCATTGATCTTCGTCACAATCCGGTACGGTCCGTCCCATTTAGCTTGAAGCTTAGGAGATTTCCCTTTGCTGCGAACTGGATTATGCAACCACACTAGTGAACCTTCCTCGAACCCTTTATTGTTCATTTTGCGGTCATAGCGGGTTTTCATCTTTTCAGACATTTGCTGGCCCGATTGTCTGACGTGCTCATGAATGTCATTCATTTTGTTCCGCAAGTCATTTGCATAATCGGTTATACTGCGTGGAGCATCAGGTGGTATTCCGGTGATCAGGTCTGCAGGCAGCCGCAATTCTCTTCCAAAGTTTGCGAAAGCTGGTGTCACTGACGTGCTTTCATGAACAGCACTTCGGTATGACAGCAAAAACGGTTGTATGTGCTTGTCCCAATCCCGTTGCCGGTTTTCCACAACTTTGGCCAGATATCTCTCCAATGTCTGATTAAATCGTTCTACCATTCCATCTGACTGTGGGTGGTACGAAGTTGTTCTCGTTTTATGAGTACCCATAACTCGGCAGGTTTCCTGGAATATTTGGGACTCAAAATTCCTTCCTTGATCGCTGTGAATCTCCAAGGGTACTCCAAAACGACAGAAGACTTCATGAACCAGTTTATCCGCGACTGTTGAAGCTTCTTGGTTTGGAATGGCGAAGACTTCCGGCCACTTAGTGAAGTAATCCATAACAACCATGAAATACTTGTTACCACATTCACTCTCCGGAAAAGGTCCCGCAACGTCTAGGGCTATCCTTTCCCATGGTGCACCAACATTGTACAATTTCAATGCACCTCTGCTACGAGTCTGAGGTCCCTTTACAGCCGCACAACTTGAGCACTTGCGACACCAGTCCTCAACATCGTCACGACAGTGGACCCAGTAAAACCGTTCCCGTATTTTCAGTAGAGTTCGTTTTACTCCCATATGGCCTCCTGAACAACCATTATGGTACAGCTGTAGAACATCCGGTACTTTAGCTTTAGGGACAACCATTTGCAAATGACAGCTGTCTCCCCGAGCATTTTCCCATTTACGGCACAGGACTCCATCCTGAATCACTAAGCTGTCCCATTGGGCCCAATAGCTTTTTGTGATTGAACTCATCGCTGAGACATCACTCCACGTAGGCTTCGGAGCACTGGCCTTCATCCACTCCAGGATCGGCTTGATGTCCAAATCATCCTGCTGTGCACGTTCCAAGTTTTCCTTCCACTCGTTACTAAGATCTGTCTTGATCATCCTCACAGGTACGACTTCTTTACCCTCTTGCCGAGTACAATGCTTGCAGTCTTCAGGGCAAGGTCTTCTTGATAATGCATCTGCGTTGCCATGAGATTTCCCGCTGCGATGTTCAATCACAAAGTCGTATTCCTGAAGTAGTTCAATCCATCTCGCAACTTGTCCTTCTGGATTTTTGAATTGCAATAGCCATTTCAGCGCAGCATGGTCAGTTCGTAAGTGGAATTTCCTTCCCAGCAGATATTTGCTAAAATGCTGCAATGACTTGACCACAGCAAGTAATTCCCGTCGCGTGACACAATAATTCCTTTCTGGCTTCGACAGAGACTTGCTGAAGTACGCTATCACAACCTCTTGATCGCCATTCCGTTGAGATAACACACCGCCAAGTCCTATGTCGCTTGCATCTGTGTCAACTATAAATTCCTTGTCGGTATCAGGATACCCCAAAATAGGTGTTTTGCACAGACGTTCCTTGAGCTCCTGGAATGCAATGTCGCAACTCTCATCCCAGCAGAAATGACGCTTCTCTTCAGTCAGCTTGTGCAGGGGTTTGGCTATGTCAGCAAAGTTCTTGACAAATCGCCGATAGTAGGAGCACAAACCCAAAAATGCTCTGACCTGTGTCTTATCTTTAGGAATCGGCCAATCCTTGACAGCGGCGATTTTCTCGGGATCCGTGCGGATACCTTCTTCCGACACTACGTATCCCAAAAAGCTAACTTGCCGTTTGAAGAATGAACACTTCTTCGGACTTAACTTGAGGTTTGCACTCTGGATCTTCATGAGCACGCGTTCCAGGTTTTGCAGATGTTCATCAAACGTACGGCCTACGATGATGATGTCATCCAAGTAGACCAGACAAGCATCGCCAATTAACCCGGTTAGTACTAGTTCCATCAACCTTTCAAACGTTGCCGGAGCGTTGCACAAACCAAACGGCATGACTTTAAATTGCCACAGACCCTTTCCTGTCGAGAACGCAGTTTTCTCCTTGTCTTTAGGATCAATTTGGACCTGCCAGTAGCCACTTTTTAGGTCCAGCGTGCTGAACCACTTTACTCCAGTAAGCATGTCCAGCGTGTCATCAATTCTTGGCAGAGGATAGCTGTCCTTCTTCGTAACGTCATTCAGACGACGGTAGTCAACACAAAACCGCATGGTGCCGTCCTTCTTTCTTACCAGTACAACAGGTGAACACCATGGACTTGATGAGGGTTCTATGACACCATCCTTAACCATTCCCTCAATCATGGTTTCCACTTCCTTTTCACGTGCTACTGGCAATCTCCTTGGCCGCTGACGGATAGGCAACTCATCTCCTGTGTTTATTTTGTGTTGAACTAAATCAGTCTTCCCGATGTCAGCATCGTTTGAAGAGAAAACATTGGCATACTTCAGTAACATTCTCTTCGCCTTGATCATTTCATTTCGAGACAGGACGCTGCGACAGTCTTCTAAAAGTGTGGTCACTTTCGTTTGTGTATCCTTGCTAAGGTTCCCAGTCGGTACATATTGGCTTCGACGTAACCAATCCACTTCCTCACATGTACCAATCAGGGTGCCCTTATCTATCGTTTGTTCCTTATCACAGAGGTTCAGCACAGGTACTCTTGCGATGTCGGTGGCTCTGACCAAAGTTCGTGCCACTTTCCACGGAAGGTCATTATCTATCCTCTCCACGAGTACACACCGATGAGTCTGCCCAGGATTTCGAGGAAGCCTAACTGGCACAATCGTTTCCGATCTCGGAGGAAGAACAATCTTCTTTAGGCTGTACACATTTCCTGGTAACGCCCCTTCCATGAAAAGTTCCTCTTGTCCACATTTCAAAACTCCTTGCTTAACGTCGATCTCACAACAATTCTTCCTCATAAAGTCTAGGCCCAGCATGCAATCGTCCATTATATCAGCCACGATGACATTGTGACGATAGATCCTGTTTCCTAGCTTCAACTCCATCTCTTTCTCTCCACGGACGGGTATGCGCTGACCGGTGGCCGTCACCAAATTTATGCGGTCTCGGTTGTATGCGGAGTCCCCAAGGAACCGACTTACTAGTTGGGAACTGACAACCGTGCGAGAGGCTCCAGTGTCTATTGTCAGCTTACATGGCGTTCCGTTTACCTCGCCCTTGATGATTAGGCTGTTCCCATCATGGGTTTGTGAGATCGAAATTCTTGGGGCTCTTTGAACATCAGCCAGCACCCGCCCCGCAGTCCTGGCTTTTACTCGTTTCCCTGCTGTTGCTGGGCGGTGTTGTTAACCGCCCTACCCTCTGGAGATCGACTATCTTCCCTGTCTGTAGTTCTCTTAGGGCAACTGGACCGTAGGTGGCCCCTTTCCCCACAGCCATAGCATCTAGGGCTGTATCCTTTAAGCCGATCGCGAACAGTAGCCGCTGCAACCTCCCTGACGCGATGGGAACGATTATCCTGCCGCACAGCTTCCACCTCCAATGCATGTGCCAAGGCGTCTTTAAGCTTCTCGTGGTGCCCGAGCCTCACGGCAGCTCTAACTTCAAGGTCGCGGATGCCGTCAACAAATGCCTGCACCAGGTTTCCTTGAATGAGCGCAGGTGCAGACTGGTATGCTTTTCTGACAAGCTTCTCCACCTCAAGGGCCCACTGCTGCAGGTTTTCACCGCTGCGTTGCACGCGATCCTTCAGCTGCGCCCGAAACACGTGTTCCAGATGAGCGTCGCCATACCTAGCTTCCAGTGCCTCAAGGAGCTGCTCGTAAGTCACCTCGTTACCGAGGGCTTCCAGTATAGTGAGGGCCTGGTCGCGGAGGCCTAGGGTGAGAGCAGTCATGGCCTGATCCTTACTCCACCCATTCGCCTTCATAACAGCCTCAAATTGCATTTTGTAAGCCGACCAGGAAGACGTTCCATCGAACGGCGGCACTTTGAATCCACGTAGAGAAGGTGTAGTAGCTGAGGCTGCAATTCCATCTCCAACTTTAAGGTTTTCCAGCGTTTTCCTCACGTCAACAATCACGTTGTCAACCCGATGATTAATTTGGTCGATTCGTGTTTCAGCTTCCGTCAGGCGGTTCTCGTGCTGAACCACCTTTTCCTTTACAACCTTAATTTCTTTGCCGAAAGTGGCATGCAGATCCTTCATGAGGAACATCTGTTCTTCTTGGCGGCGCGCCTGCTCCTCCTTGTCACGTTGGAGCTGTTCTTCCAACCGACGGGTCTGTTCCTCCTGGCGGCGGGCCTGTTCCTCCTTGTCACGCTGCAGCTGCTCTTCCAAACGACGGGCCTGTTCCTCCTGGCAGCGGGCCTGCTCCTCCTTGTCACGCTGCAGCTGCTCTTCTAAACGACGGGCCTGTTCCTCCTGGCGGCGAGTCTGCTCCTGCAGCATCATCATCAGAGCAGCAAAGTCTGGTGCTGATGATGATGCTGGAGCTACTGCGGACAAGCCGGCCTCCATGGTTGGCAACTGTCTCTCCGTCGTCTGCGGCGTTGCACCTCCAAAACGCCTCTGGTCCGTCTCTTGCTGGCGTTGACTACGGGTACGGATACCCTCAGTGTCGTCCTTCGGTAGAATCGGCATCTTTTAAATCCCACTTCTGACACCAATTGTTACGAGCTTCGGGTTCGTTACAATAAAATCAGCCGATTCAATAACCAAAAATGACACTTTAATTTACTCAACACTAATATACACTTTAAACTCACTAATCACAAAACACAATCGCACTATTAATCACTTGAGTTCGCAGTCGAAGATCGCTCTCGAAGTTATCACTTGTATCGCAATTCCAATACTGACTCGGTCGGTACATGCGCCGGCCTTATATAGAGCGCCGAGTAGAACTCCAGAAAGTTCGCGTACATATCGGTCGCGACCGACTAAGGTCCGAGTATTCTAGCATAGAAAAATCTCGAAGGTCCTTGACTTCAATAGTTCTGCTACTCGATACTAGATGGCGCTAGTGGTACCGAATGCCGCTATCATCCTAACTTAATTCTGGCGCGCAACATTACTAAAAATCTCGATATCTCTAAAAGTATTATAAGCCTTGATATTCAAACCAATTTTCGTTGAAAGTGCCTGTGAAGTTCTATTTGCTCAATTTTTTTTAGAATTTTCAATTTCTTAGTTTAAAAGTTAAAAGGGGGGGGGGGACATTTTCACGAATTTGGAAGCACATGTCTCAAAAACTATTGCCTTAAATAAAAAACTTTTTTAGAAACCTCTATTTCATTTTGAAGGAGCTATCCAATGATTCCCCAAACAATTATGTTTGTTAGAATTTCTTTTTACAGTTACTGGAGAGAAAAAATAATTTTAGGGGTGGCACCCCTAAAATTATTTTTTTCCATAATATCACTAGAACTATTGAATAGAGGTTCACGGGTTGCACCTACCTACCAATTTTCATTTATGTAGCTTTAATAATCTCCGAGTAAAACCGCTGTGACATACAGATAGACTGACGGACAGACAGACCGACATGACGAAATTATAAGGGTTCTGTTTTTGCCATTTGGCTACGAAACCCTAAAAATCAACGCTCATTGAACAGATTAACATACTATCCACTATCTGCACCTTTTAACACTGAAATAATCTTTTATTCTGATTTTTTGAGACCAATGGTTTTCATCTATTGAGTAAATAAATATAGAAACTGTGATAGATTGATAATGTAGTGTCGGTAGGGAGTAATTTTTAATACCACTTCGTAAACCTTTACCGCATTTCTTTCCATATCGATTTGACCCAATCCCAGTTCAACTTTTTCTTCTTCACTGATAAAACGTATGTTTCACAAAGAAACATTTTTTGCCCTATAAAAAAAGCACAAACAAACCGATTTGAAATGTTAATAGGATGTAAAAGTTTAATGAAAATGATTACATTAATCACTTGTTAATTCATTTGATTTGGTTCTTCCTTACTAATCATAATGAATAAACTATTTAAGAGAAGCTTATCTTATTGTTAAGAGGTAAAATTATGTGTTAATTTGAGGAGAGAAAATATCATAAGTGAAAAAAGAGATAATATTATCAGACGTGCTGATCCGATTACAAATAAAAATTAATTGATAGAAGGTGTAGCTTTCTCTACTATTTATTGGACTGCTAAGAATCGTATGTTTTATGATAGGAATAGTTGACGTCCACGCGGACGAAGTCGCGGGCAGAAGCTAGTTAGCCTTTTTTAGGGCAGTATCCATGTCCATAGCTGCTTTTCCGCATTTTATATATAAAAATGACGTAGTTAGGACAGCAATGAGCAGGCGTACCTATCTACGGAGATCGAAGACTGAGACGCGGTGTGGCAAAAATAAATTAAGAAACCGTCCGTCATGGCACAGTAAAAATATGGAACAGTATGGAAACTAAGCCCATTTGTTGAAATAATTACCTACGCTCCAGTAGAGAGCTAGGGTTGTCACTTTTAATGTTTGCAATAAGTGTTTTATTGGAACGAAGTTCTTTAACACGACTTGCGGTAGGAGTTAACTGGGAGAAATAGTCACGCGAAAATGCGTTAGTGCATGTTCTTCCATGCGACTTTCTTCCTTGGTCAAAATGTAAATAATGCCATTGTAAAAAAAAAATACAAACTGAATATTGTTTATCATTTCTATGCCATTTTATTCCATTTCAATTATTCCTAATATCTGCCCTAAAATTTTGATGAAGGATTTCTGTATGTTGAATAAAAAAACTTTTTACAAAAAACACAACCGACTTCTAAACAAAAAAACCCAAAAAGTACAAAATAACTTTAATTCCGGAACTCGGTGTTTTTGATTGCTTTTTTGTTTTGAACACACCGACTTCCGAAATTAAAGTTATTTTGTACTTACTTTTTGTTTTTTTTTGTTTAGAAGTCGGTTGTATTTTTTAAAACAAAAAAGCAATCAAAAACCCCGAGTTCCGAAATTAAAGTTATTTTGTACTTTTTGTTTTTTTTTTTTTTTTTGTTTAGAAGTCGGTTGTATTTTTTGTAAAAAGTTTTTTTATTTTTCACTTTTCAGTGGTTCACTCCCAGCTAAACATACCCATCACAGCGTACGTGGTATAAATTGGTGTAAACAATAAACAAACATGCGATTTCAGCTATCCCGACAGATTTGCTATCATTTATTGAAATTAACAAAAAACCGCTTGTTCGATTTCGATAAAATTTTCATGAGACCATTTGGGAAGTTATACCCTTTCCAACAAAAAAAGAATTTTTCAAATCGGTTGGCAAGCGACGGAGTTATGCCCGAACAAACATTAAAACGACTAGAATATAATGTTGTCGTAAAATTATGGTCATTTATTTTTTCATACTCATAAGGATTAATTTATTCCATATGTTATATAAATTATAATACAATATAAATTAAAATTAGTCTTCGGTATAAGGATTTAATACTAGTATTAAAAATCTGTGCTTGGGTACACAGTTTATGCAAAACGAAAACCTGAGTGGTCCACCTATAGCCATTATAATAGCGTAGGTATTATCTACGAACACGGCACCCGCCACTGAGCGCACCGCGAAAGTCCCTTAGGGGCCTCGTAGATGTGCGCGTCTGTGTGAGTGTGCCGTTTCGACCGTTTGTTCGTAGTTTCTGTACTGTTCCATATTTCTACTGTGGTCATGGTCTTGCTAGCGAAACTGAACACACGAATTAAAATCCTAGTATTCATGGTCTTTGTCGTCTGTACTTTATTGCGTCTAGGGATTCCCTTTCCGTCTTGGCGCGAACCGCGAACCGTTCGCTTTAACACGTGGTCGATTTGATACAATTAGGCGTATACAACATGCCTCAAAACATGCAGGCATGTGTCATGCGCTACTTGTAGGTTTACCCTCATAGGCTCGAGACAGTTGTCGTAGACCTAGATGTGATGACTTAAGGTGATAAGTAAGCGCCGCCGGGCGTATGGTTTAAAGATACGGAATCGCTGATATAGTCGCTTCTAGTTTTCTCACTTACATGTAAAAGTTATGAATTCTTCGGATCCGTCCATTAACACGACGTTTATTAATATCTAGTTATGTTCTGCTGAATATTAAGAATATTATGCAGCAACAACAAATCGCTGATGGTGCTTCGCATAATATTATGCAGCAATAACAAATTGCTGATGACGCTTATCTAGGTATATGTGGTAACTTACAGCGAAAACATTTTTTAAATTATTGACACTTATTCGGGAACAAATACCTAATTGAGATAATGTTGTATTATTAGATAACAGGTCTATCCTATAATATATAATAAGCTCAATCGACGCAATTCCGGGCCAGGGCGTTCCGGGCACCGGGTCGCCGGGCTCTGTGTTTTTACGTCAGAGATCCACCTTACCAACCCCTGCGCGCTGCCCAAGTAGCCCGGGACTCAGATAAGAGTGAACCAGTTTTTCATTGGGATATTCGAACAAAAAATAAGCTAATTGAGCTGGAACCAACTGCATAAAACATGGACCTGGTCCCACTAATCGGTGGATCATTTATAAACTAACTTTTTAAATATTTTGAAGTTATCAATGTGATGAATTTCTTTTAAAGTTAGATTTTTTATTAAAAATCGCGCATTCTAATATAAAAAGAAGTAGTTGATATTTATTTGCATGTGAAAATTTGAGCTATTGAATCGGCACGGTTCTCATGGCGACGCTACGACGGCGATAGACGGTCTCCATGACGACACGAGAGACTTCACACGCGCTGTAGGTACGGGTACGATCAATCCCGGGCGAAGGAAGCCTGCGCCCACCCCGTCGCCACCGCCGCCACTGCGCGTTGCCTTCGTTGCTGCGGTCAACGCGCAATCTTCTCACACCTTCCATAAATATTGTCTTCTTGTATAGAAGAGTATCACAGTACCTTTACAGTAGGTATAGGACAAAAGTCGCTTTTCGTGTCCACTTAAATCTTCTAAACTTCACAGTGAACTTACAGGTGGGTTTGATCATGATATATTACAGAAGGTTTTTGTTTAGAATACCCAAACCCTGTAAAACTGATACAGGAATAGTACTTAGATATGTCACACATAGGTACATGAATCTTGTTTTCTGACTCTTGCTTTTCAACATTGCAAATGCAAAGCAGGCGAGTCCCTAGTTTAACATTAGATGGTTAGTGGGGAGTCCAGTCAATTTGTTTTATTTAATCAGGTAGTATATCGTAATTGCATCTGTTTAATTACCAGTCCATACTGTTCCACTGCATGACACCCTCCCCTCACCAGTTCCTTTCAGAAATTATTTTCTTACAAGTCTTCACACACCTTGCGGAAGATTTTATGGTCACGCAAAATTTAAAAAAACTATTAAAAAAAATCTTCATTGTTGTAAACCAAATGAGTCAGTTTATATGGAGGATAAACTGTTTTTTTTTGTTATGAGCTCCTTTATGATAACATCGCTTGTTCGTCGTAACTTGACAACGTAACTTACACAATAAATGTAACGCAACGTGTAGGTACTGGCAACGCTGGTTTTTCCTGATCTTGGCATTGGTCCTGCTTTGTTTGTAACATGTTTAAAATACAAACTTTAGATTAAAAAGAAGAGGAAACTTTCTACTTATTCATATTAATGTAAAAATACTCATTGTCTCGAATCCTTCAGATTTTATGTAAAATCTATTTACCAAGCACAGTTACATATTAGGTCCAATTATTATCACTATCAGCGATTGATTTCCAAAAAGATTAAATTTTAGACTATCGAATAATAGTCTAAAATGTAATCTTTTTCGACATCAATTCATAATTATTATTTATTTATTTATTAAAACTTTATGCACTAGTAAAAAAAAACTGTCCAAAGGCGGACTTAATGCCATAGGCATTAAGTCCGTTAATTATATGATTTCAAAACTTTTGGCCTGAATACGTTTGACTATGAATAAGGGACCGTATAGGTTTAGCAGTTAATTCTGTTACCATTGCAGAGATTCAACACTGTGGCATGGCTTAACTCTTTAAACTCCATGAATCGGGAATCTTAACTGTAGCGATACTTTTAATCAGGGGTGTTACAAATATGAAATGTCGGATCTAGATACGGATATAAAATTATTTCGGAGTATCCATTACTTTCGGATAGTTTCGGTTACGGATAAGATTATTGAGAAATTGTAAAAATAAAACACAAATTTTATATAAAACCTGGAAGGGGCGCGCGCGACTAGTGTGCACTCGGCCGAATCCGAAAAATTATTTGTTATTTCTTTCCCCAAAAAAATACAACCGACTTCTAAACAAAAAAACCAAAAAGTACAAAATAACTTTAATTTCGGAACTCGGTGTTTTTGGTTGTTTTTATGTTTTTGAACACACCGACTTCCGAAATTAAAGTTATTTTGTACTTTTTGGTTTTTTTGTTTAGAAGTCGGTTGTATTTTTTGTAAAAAAAAATATTATTCACTTTTTAGTGGTTCACTCCCAGCTAAACATACCCATCATAGCGTACGTGGTATAAATTGGTGTAAACAAACATGCGATTTCAGCTATCCCAGCAGATTTGCTATCATTTATTGAAATTAACAAAAAACCGCTTGTTCGATTTCGATAAAATTTTCATGGGAGCATTTGGGAAGTATACCCTTTCCAACAAAAAAGAATTTTTCTAATCGGTTGGCAAGCGACGGAGTTATGCGCGAACAAACATAAAAAAAAAATACAAACATTCGAATTGAGAACTTCCTCCTTTTTTAGAAGTCGGTTAAAAATTGGATATCAAATTCTATTTATTTGTTATACACCTACCACAGTGCTGCCTTTTTAACCCAAAGGTTGACTGATCGAGAATGCCTTGTTGTAATAAGTCCGCCCATGTACCACTATTGTACAAGATTTAAATAAATAAAACTGTCACAATGTGTCTCATTTATACTCCGTCCCTATCCGAAATTAACCGAAACTATTATATCGGTTTCGGTAACTGTTTCTGAACTGAGCTCCCTAACATCCCTGCTTTTAATGGTTTATCCTTTTTATTCTGGAAACCGATCGGCTCGGCTAGCCCTTAGAACTCTTATACTCAACCTTTGAGGGAAAAGACTTTTGAAGGGCTTACTAGACGTTCATTGTGGGATTCTGGAAGGTAGAATTCATGTTCATGGGATAAGGGTTAGGCCCTTACAAAATAAGTTTTTGATTGAAGTCGTGATTTTCACAACATATTATTATTATGATTAATGGGTAATTTGCAGTTAACTTATTTACTAATGAATTTCATGAGTTTGGCAAATTACTGCTACTAATTATCCATTATCCTTATCCAAATGCTGAAACAGCTGCATGTACTTACTATTAAATGCAAAAAAAAATGGTATGGAATCGAAATAGTTCGCGATTCCTACCCTGGATTTGTTTTGAACACGTCCTGGTTTGTTTTTTAAAACCTACTTTTACCACGTGCTAAGGCACGCGCACCAGGTGAGTAAAGTATAGGTATCCTGATTTACTTAGTATTTATGTACTGACATTACTAACAACTTCAAAAATCATTGTACGCAGTCGCATAAATATGGAGTATCTATAGTCGAGTCCATACGTAAGAGTCGTGAATCATCCAGACTCTAGACCACTTAACAATACATCTTCGGTATACGAAAAGATCCAAAAAACGAGGTACATCCCATATTCGTCTTCAGTTCCTTAGGTTTAGATAGTCAGCTTTGCTGTGAATAATGAAATAACCTGTTAAATAAGTGGTCTGTTACGATCCACAGAAAGCTTTTTTAAAGTAATGTGGGCCTCTTATTAGAAGAAACGGGCATTGAACATCCCACTTACACTGCGCTTCTACAGCATTACTTATGAGCGTTTATTATCAAATCTGGTTTAATGAAAATAATTGTACCTAGTTTTGGGTACTATAGGTAATATTTCAGTGGTGAGGCACGTGACCTTGACCCCAGAGCATAGGCCTAACCTGCCCCAAAAGCGTTCAGTTAAAAGTTGGCGGTCGATAAATAAGATGGGGTTCGCGCAAGCGCCAACATTCCCGCTCACTGAATCGATCTGCCCGCCCACGTGACGCAACGCATTTGCGGGGATTCTTTGCGGACACCTCAGTCTTTATACTACAAGTTTACACTTGGAGCCTGTGACAGACCAAGTGACTAGTGAAGCAATGAACGAAAAGGAACTATTGCATTTTCATAAATAATAATTTCGTCATATTAAATTTTTATAATCAGTACATTTTCAAAAAAAAAATGCTGTAAAAATGCGCTTAATCCAACTTAGATTTTTTAATCTATTTCGGCCTTTTAACTACCTTTTAACAGTCAAGTCAGAACTTGATCCAGCATTTACTTAATATATGGAATACCAAGAAGGTAGATGACGATAAAAACGTCATCCAACTTCGTATTTTTATCATTACACAACATTACGAACATTTGTGCTGACTAAGGTAGAATAAAAGGTTACGCGCTAGACAGCAGAGTATTACTTGGCCGGTTTCCTACCGCTAACTAGCTGTCGTCCTCGGATTGGCTCCCTGGGTACAGGGACCTGCCTCAGATTATTAAAACTTGCACAGAGTGCTTCCAATTCGACTTTATGATTCTGAAATAAGAATTACTTTAATTGATAAGTAATAAATAGCTAAGTTCGGTTTATATGATAGAGTATGTGACGGGGACGAGACTTCAGTCCACCCGGTCCCCAACCAATATATTACGCAATTTATATTCTCATTAGTTGTTTCATTTGATGAGATTATCTTCGCTCCCCCGAGGTTGAAGCTCATAATTTCTTGTAAACATCATATTGGTTGAGTTTCATTTAAAGTTAACAGACTGTAAAGATATCTGAGACTGATGAGGAAAGTTGTGTGTTTCTAGTTCAATATCTTCCTAAATCCTTTAAATTCTATTTCAAGTATAAGTCTCATAGACTCCGATCTTCTAATGAATTTATAGAAACACAAAAATTGTTTACAGATTATTTTTATTAAACTAGCGTGGTTTCGCTCCCTATTATACAGTAATAGTGCATTTCTGGGATCAAAAGGAACTTTGAAACTCGAGAGTTTAGCCTTTTACCGGTGAGGCAATCATCGGAATCGGATTAGTGTATCCAAAGATGACCTTTTACAAAAATATAAACAAATTAACATTACTTATGATGTATGTAAAGAAAAATCCGACATGCATTACGGGCATGTACAGGCGTGCTTTATTGCCTTTTGTCACCCTATACAGTCCCATTACCAAGGTGTAATGGCTGTGGGGGATCCCATAGCCATCACACTTTCCTTTGTGATGAATTTGTGATTTCTTTTTCTGACGAATCTTATAAGCTTATAAGTGTTCATGCATGACACGATGTACCTAGCAACTAACCGTGATTAATCTGGCAGAAAATACCGAAAATATAATAGTGCATTAATTGGGTTTAAGCATTCTGTCTCGATTTGCAGTATTCAAAAGACGCGGGAAAAATGAATATTGAATTGGCGAAAAAAGCAATAAATTGATCATTTACTCTTGCAATTCTAAAACAAAAAATATTACCACCAGATATTCAGATCTGGCTAATATCAAATTTGTATTAAAACTAGCAGCGGCCCGCGGTTTCACCAGCGTAGTTCCTTTTCCTGTGGGAATACGGGGATAAAATATAGCATGTTACTCGCTGATAATGTAGCTTTCCATTGGTGTAAAAGAGTTACAAACGGTCCAGTAGTTTCCGAGCTTATTCGATACAAAGCATCAAACAAAAATATAATATATTATAATAATAATAAAATCAATGATATATTAATGAAATGAAATGTGGAGTGGCCGTACGCAGCAGTTTGATCATGTAGACAAACAATATAAGTAACTGGTTTTATTAATTTAACTAGATTGGAATTCTATTTCTTCGCTAAAGTCCTTGTTAATACAACTTGGGTGAAAACGAATGTCACATGTGTTTTTTCCGAAATAAAAACTTGATTAGGTACTCTTCAGGTAACAGAAAAAAAAACATATAATAAAAAAACACCTGCCATGTCAAAAATTGAATTAAAAAACAAGTAACAACAAAAATACAGTGATATCGGTTAAGTCGTTCAGAAGTTATGGTGGAATAAACTCACAAACATACATTCTTGCATACATACATGAACCCTGAAAACATAACACTCCTTTTTTTTGGGCAGTCGTGTAAAAAGATCAAATGCAGTTTTGTATTTTGAAGAAAGTTCCTAGAAGGAGAAAAAGACATGTGATTTGCAATCTATCACGTTAAAAGGAATTTACTAAAGACTTGATTACTATTAACTATTAATATTATTTATTTATTCATATCAAAAATTCAGTCATCCAGGGTAAATGTAACGAGTTATTGGTAACAGTAGCAACAATACATGTCCCTTAACAATAACTGAAAACCCGTTTCCAATTTCACACTGCTAGTAACATTTCACATTCTTCTATTATATATTCAACTCTTTTTAACCGACTTCTAAAAAAGGAGGAGGTTCTCAATTCGGATGTTTGTATGTTTTTTTTTTTTTTTTTTTTTTTTTTTTTATTGTTTGTTCGCGCATAGCTCCGTCGCTTGTCAACCGATTTGAAAAATTCTTTTTTTTACCCCTTGTAAGAAATACCCTTAAAATATACCAAGGGGTTAGTAGGTATTGAAA
Source organism: Hecatera dysodea (assembly GCA_905332915.2). Classification (NCBI taxonomy): domain Eukaryota; kingdom Metazoa; phylum Arthropoda; class Insecta; order Lepidoptera; family Noctuidae; genus Hecatera; species Hecatera dysodea. Next base: position 12,326,654 of record HG995292.1, read on the forward strand.
AAATAACAATTGTTACTATTGATTTTATTTAGCTGATCACATTCATTTGTAAATAGGAAAATCCCACCTCTAACCCGAATTGCGTATTAATCAACTCGTATTTCTCGGTCTCACGTGAATCATTTCAGTCGGTCAATGTCAACAGTAAGTAGACCTGGTATTTGGTACGCCATTTTTAATTGAGAAATGCAGGATTCGCGACTATATCTCCGATGTGGATGTTAAATATTGATTGAATGAATGCTTTAGATTAACGCACTAACACATGATACGTAAATAAATGAGTAGCCCTCTAGTCAACACGAAGATACCGGTGAAGCGGAATTAGAATGAAGTGCGCGGAGCGAGTCGCGGCGGCCGTGTGCCACGTCATTGCCGTGACCCACTGACATAGATCCGCGGGGCCGCCTGCACCGATATCTGCACGCGCCGCGCTCTTCCTCTACTGCCCCTTTACTCTTTTACCTATAATTTGTATTTTAATGAATTTGACTCATATTTATATTCATTTTTATGGCGAAATATATGTTATAAGATTTGTGAAATGGAAAACATTCTTCTTAAATTTATATCCCCAATCTATCTAGTAACGTATCATACGTTACTAGATAGATTGGGGATATGAATGGTTAATGCATTATTTTGGATTGTGAAAGAGACTTATTTTTGAGGCTAAACCCAAAGATGAGAAATAATTATGTACATTAAAATTAATTTAACATTTAAAGACATTCTAATGGGTAACTTGTAAAAACTGTTCAACTTATTTCCAGTTTTAGTTGGCCTATCGTAGAATGAAATAAAAATCATTCGATTGAGTTATGCAATGGATGACCTTGTTATCTAAATTGTGCACTTGACACAAATACTGTTCCATTTCACTTTCATGTAGGTACGAGTGCCTACGTCACGGCTTACAACGTATCGCTGTGTCGCGCGATTTAGCCAGTTATTTTATGTTAAGCTGTATAAAATAGTTGAAATTATATTCTCAGCCTTTAGACAAATAACATAAAATTAAATTAAATAAAAAACAGCGAAAATGTGTGATGACGTATTAATAACTTGGAATATTTCAAGGACTCGTTGCCCTCACAACAGGTATACCCTATTGCATTGTATTCAATCATATACTCTTTATTAAATAAAATAAAATAAACTTTTTGGTTAGTCAATACTACGTTTAAAAAGGTATCGTGAAAAAAAAATACATGAAATAATTCTCATAGTAGCAGATAAGTCATTATCTGCTGCTATAAGAACTTATTTTACAATTTATAACTTATTTTATAATTTTATTATTATAACATACAACTTTGCCCCATATGCAACATAATTAATATATTGAATCATTGGCCTATACCTTGACGTTAATTGTTTATTATATTTCGGTCGTGTTTCGCAACAAATAGATGGCGAATGAAATAGCAAACAATTTTTTGTTATGTATTTATACGTCGTACTAAATCGTACATACTCGGATTTATTCGGCAAGTTCAACCTAGTCGTGTCGGTGAGCGAGATCGCAGGAGACTTCGTAGTTAGAAGTGACGTTTGTGTGACTATAATAGCGATACTGTTCAGTCCGTCAGTCCACCTTCTCACGCTCTTGCTCTTAGCCATCGCCGTCGTCGTCACCGTCGCCGCCGCCGACGTTCTGCGTCGTGTCGCGCCGCGCCGCCCGCCGTGTTGATAATTTGTAAAGCGGCGAACGAAAAGGATGTGTGTATATCTACGTCTCGCCTTTCAGTTGACTTTCATCGTCGTTTTGTAGCGAACGTTTCGCACGGATATCGATAGGAAATTGCACTATCACTACGTAATAAAGTTATTGCATGTTAAAGACGGCAAATATTAAAATTTAAAGAGACGTAATACAAACTTCAGCAGTTTTCGGTTAAATGATTTTGGAGTGGAATTAAGTGTGGATTTAGAAACCTTCATAGTATTAAAAAATAGCGTCGCGGCGGTCGTGGCGCAATGCAGTGTATGTTTGGATGCGGATACGTATTGTGCTGTTTAAAATTGATCCTGGGATCTATACGAATCTCAAACAGTGGCAGTGAACGCTTGAGTGTGTCTTAGCCATGCTGCCTATGGTACAGACAGAACCTGTGCTTTTCAATTGCGGGGTCCACTCGGTGAATGTGGCCGCCTCTCCTCCGGCCACATTGCCACCCTCGCTCACACCTGATTCGGATGTGGATGAGCTAGTCGACATCTTCTTCGACGTTGATGTTGCTGTCAACACCTTGCCCAGGTAATTTGTAAATCAATATCTTTTACAGACATTAATATACAACATGGATGTAGATGGTAACACTTCATGATACACTGTTGTGTAAACACATCTTTTTAGACTAATATTTCTCTTGTACATTTGCCACTTACTATAACGGTACCTGTATGTATGTATTTAAATACGGCGTCACAAAATCGGAGTCGTACATACTAGAACTTTAGTTTGTTGATTTCATGCTGAAACACTTCAGTTTGTTGAATTCATGCTGAAATGTTTGTTTCACAAAGTTTACCCTACGATTCAAAACGATAGGTATTATAATCAGTCAAGTCACAACACCGGACCAATGACATACAATACCGAGACCCAGAATGATTGCGGGTCACATTATGAAGATAAAATTAGTAATTACGATTGATAAGAAAATATTAAACCAGCAATAATATAAAGCTAATCCATTGAAGCTTGATCTTATGTTGAGAATTAAGTAACGGGGCTAGTAAGAATAAGTTAAATTAATATTACGTAATAAGAAATGCTGTAAAACGCAAGTGAAATTTCGTTATCGTGTTGTTATATAACTTAAATAAAATTATTATTTTTACACAAGCTACTAGATGTGTGTCTAACACAAAATTTTAGATTTCCCTCATAAATAACATTAATATTGTCCTAGAATTGATTGCATGTGAATTGATGATAGCACAACATTGCTGTTAAAGAAAATAAATTAAAGGATGATTGGAATCGTGATCACGAATTAACATTTTGGTGCAGTGCAGTTTACAAGCTTTATAATTGCATAATTATCCATCAACAAATCAAGGAATCCATGACTCATGTATTCATAGATATAGCGACGCTACCATGTTTGGGAAACTAAACTTGACAACGTCTATTTGTCCTGGCTTCTTCATAAATAAAAGGTGTTTTTGATTGTTTCTTCGTTTTTTGAACACCGACTTCCGAAATTTACACAAAAATATAATTTACTCAAACAAAAGAACAAAAAAAGGGAAGGACTTTAGAATAACGGTTGTGAAAATTTGTACTTTTGAGGCGGGGGGGGGGGGGGGGGGAGGGGAGGAGATCCCATCCCAGCAAAAATAAAGTTTAGGAAATGCATAGTTTTTTTTTAAATAATTTTTAAAAATGTCATTTTGAGGTTATATTTGCGTATTTTTTTTATACTATTTACCTGATTTAAAGGTGAATAACTGCTTTCCCCTCTGTCCCTAGTCGCCGGAAGACCAGTCGACGGAGCCCCGCTTCGCGGGGCTCCTACTTCTGAGTGGTTTAAAAAAAAATAACCTAACCAACTAACCTAAATCTATCCAAGTCGGGGTGCCCCTAAGTCCCATCATCGAAACACGAGTACAAACATTGAAACTATTGAAAGACTTAGCAGAAAGAAAAAAATTGTTGCCTATAACGTTTCGTTTCACCTTTAGCAGATACCATATGAAAATAATAACTCGTCGTAATAAATCGTCACAAAATAATTTTTAAAATAGTTATTCAAACAAAACAAAACTGAAATCACTGACTAGTTGTTAAACACTACTAAAATAACACAAAAGAACGTGAATAAAAGAAAAAAATATGCGTCAACTTTTTGTGTGCTAAATCAAAACGCATTATTAAAAACTAACTAAAATAGCAACACCTGCTGTCAAAGTTACGTCAAAAGCGTCAAAATTGTCCAAATTAGAGGTTAATTTTGCAAAGTTTGATATTTTTTATTTCAGAAAGTATTTATTTCCTAAACTTGAAACTTCGTGAGATTGTTAAGAATAATAAGTACTTTGCACAAAAAAAATATGAAGACTCTAGACGGTATCCGTTATTCTAAAGTCGAGCCAAAAAAAGTATTATTTTATACTTTTTGTGTTCTTTTGTTTAGAAGTCGTTTGTATTTTTTTTAAGTTTTTTTAATTTTTAGTGGTGACACCCCACACCTAAACGTACCTATAACAGCGTACGTGTTATAAACAAGGTGTAAACAATAAACAGACACGCGATTCCAGCAATCCCGGAAGATTTGCTATCATTTATTGAAGACTCCCGTTTCCTATCTCTGTTTTTCATCAGATCTTTACCAAACTAGAAAGAGACCATCTTGAAATACTAAGATGCTCTTCCAAACCATCGTATACAATTTTATTTTTTCACATCGACGACAGTGAATGAAAACATCATCAATGCAGTCGAAGCCACGCATTATTAGGGATAACTCATAAGTATACCTACAATCAAATTATAAATGGGACCACACGACAAGCACAAACTTTCGAATAAAAAAAGAATTATCAAAATCGGGACACCCAGTACAAATTTATGAGGAACATACAAAAAAAAACAGTCGACTTGAGTACCTCCTCCTTTTTTGGAAGTCGGTTAAAAATATGTACATTAGTTTTCCTCATAATAGCACGCCTGCGCAGACACTCGTTTTAACAACTTACATACTGAACTAAAATCTGAAAGATGAGTTAACATTAAAAATAAATTGAATTTGGGAACTCTGTGTTTGTGGTTGTTTTTTCGTTTTTTGAACACCAACTACCGAAATTTAGGTTATTTTTTGTGTAGAAGTCGGTTGTATTTTATTGTAAAAAGTTTTTTATTTTTCACTTTTTAGTGGTACACCCGCCCTCCCCCACATAAACGTACCAATCAAATTGGTGTAAACAATAAACAAACATGCGATTTCAGCAATCCCGAAAGATTTGCTATCATTTATTGAAGAGTTCCGTTTCCTGTCATCTCTATTCTTCATCAGATCTTCACCAAACTAAAAAGAGACCACGTTGAAGTACTAAGATGCTCTTCCAAACCATCGTACAATATTTTATTTAAACTAAGCCACGCATTATTAGGGATAACTCAAATACTCGTCGTCAGATCTCAATCAAATTTAAATAGGACCACACGACAGGCACCATCTTTCGAATATAAAAAGAATCATCAAAATCGGTACACCCAGTACAAAGTTATGAGGTAAAATACATTCGAATCTCCTCCTTTTATTTATTTATTTAACAATTTATGTACACACATTTAATACCAGTAAGTACACCGAACGTGAAATATTAAGTTCTGCTCCCAAATATATTTCATACATATTTGTATGAAATAGGTTTGCAATACGGGTACTAGTATTTCGATTAATTCTGTACACTAACGATGAGATTGATAAACTATACTATGGTTTTCACTCATTGTCAATGTCGCACAACTGTCAAACTGCAACGAGATCACTTTTTACAGTCATAAACGCGGCCTATGCTGAAATGCTTGCACTTGGAGTGGTTATCCGTTAACGTTTTCATAATCAATTGGATGTGTCCATTAAGAATTCACAATTTAATATATCTTTGGAACGTTTAACACGTGTAGTACTTGTTTAACTTGTTTTGTATTTCAAGGTTTTGAAAATGCAGACCTCCTTGAAAGACAAAAGTAATTTCCTTTCCGCAAGATTCAATAGATCCAAGTTCATAAAATTTAGATTACTATTCTACTCTATTACGGCTCTGACATTCAGAAACATATTTTTCCAATTTTAGAATCAGTAGCCACATTTTGAATAAGAACTTAATAAATAATGTACAGAACAATAGCAAATTTGTATACTTTCGGGTTACTACAATAACACTAACGCTGTATAGGTCGTAGTATTTGTATATTCAAATCCTGGTCACATTGCGCTTTCAAAATTACGTGTATATTTTACAGAAGAAACCCTGGTTGACGTAACGATCGATGTATTCATTGTAGGTAGGTACTGCACCCTCAACTTTCAATAAGTGAAAGTCTTCAAAATCGGCCTAGTATTTTTTGCGTGACGCTCTAAGTGATAGACAAATAGGTGAAACATCCAAAATAGCAGTGTTTCTGTACTTGAATTTAATCACTTTTGCATTCTACACAAATAATCATTGGAGTTATTTGTCCCCTAATACTACCCCCGACACGGGGTTTATTAAACATCCTTGAAACCGAAATATGTAGTAATTGCCTCGGCCCTACATATTTGTGTAGCGCTTAACCTGTAACGTTATTTCGACTTGACGGTAAATTATAGTAATACCTTTTTACGGGATAATGCATAGACAAGTTGAGATAGTTAATGATTAATTTCTTTATGCGTCGTGTACATTACGTAACAATTTTGTAGTGGGTGGGTACCTACGAGAGACGTAAATACAAGAGAAAGAGGTACTTCTTACTACTTTAAAATATAATTCCTTTCTAGCTAGCTGCTTTATTATAGAACTGTTTTTATTGTTTTGATTAGCTGTTTTATTTAAGTAGATGTAGCTGGCAAACTTAATACGTTTGTCAACCATTACAACATTGCTAGTATATACTGAATTCCTTATATTTTACTAGTATATAGTAGTAGTATGAAAGAGACGAAACCGAAGCACAGTCAAGTGCTGAGACTACTTTGGCTTCGTCGCTTTTGTCACTTCACACGTCACTAACACAAAGCAATATATTAAAATTAGTGCTTAACAGAAAAGTAGAAATGTTAATGAGCTATGGTTAAGGCTTCGCAAGGCGCCCAGGTTTATTTCGATGTCTGGTATTAACGTACTTCCATTTTTGTCACTCAGAGACGAATGCTTGCTTGAATCTTTTAATTTGGGGTCACGGTAATGTCCAGTTTGGTTCTTAATTAAAGGAGATTACCAGTTTAAGCAACCCCCCTGAAAATTGAGAATACTTCACTTAAATCTGAAATCTGCGAGACGATTCAATTAGAGCAGATTTCATATTTGTATCATACATGCAGCAAATTAAAATTCTTATTCAAGTTAGTGCAGAATAACGCTTGACTGGTCGATTATATCACTGCGAAGCATTCTTGCGATCTTATAACTCTTATATGTTTTTACTACAGATGGCTTCACTCGGAATAAAAGCATCTTTTGATAGCGGTCGCAACCTAGCTTTTTCAATTACATTTGTATGTTTAGGATGTATATGAAAGTTATTTTTCTAACGAACGAACGAATCGTATAAAGCTAGGTTTGAAAGGAATGCTGTAGCGAAAAATGAAACATTTACCTACTATTTTTTTAAAGTGTTTAAAATATAGCTGGGAATAAAAGAACTCTGAAGATTTTATTTCGCATTTGCCCCATAAACTGCAATTTGTTCGCACAGTTCTTGAATATACCCATATTATGTCAGAGCTAGTGTAGTCTAAGCAACTCGACCTTACTTGATGTAATAAAATCAGACAAGAGCTTATAATAAAGTTGCTTATGTTGGTAGTCAAGTAGTTGTCTCGATGACGAATACCTGTTGAGTAACGAACGATTGAAAAAGCGAAACCTTCGGCTGCGGAGCGCTGACAATACTTACCAACTTTCACCTATTCGAATTTAAGTGTCAACTTAACTAAAACATAAAATAAATATTGAGTTATGCTAATGCTGTAGGGAAAATACAATCTGGGTATTGTCAAAGTAATTCCGTCAATGTTAAAAGAAAACTAAATGGCACAGGTAGGGGTCTATATCATCGTTAAATATCCTCTAAAGTGTGTATCAATCTCAAATACAGACAGGATATGACTATGTACTAGGAACTAGATAGAGGCTTCAAACATTTTCGAGAATTATTATACTATTTCTGGTCACGCTTGTGGCGCGTTGTTGTTATTCCGAACATTATTATTTCAAGGTTGCGCGGCCGTCGCAGTGAGGTTGCGTAGTGGGGCTCCTCGGTAGGCGTCGTTCAACTGGTATCTCTGTCCCTCTTTTGCATTAAGGTTCAGCTTACTCCGTACTTGGCATTTGATATGAGCCGCGTCAATGTGAACATAACTATTCCTTGATAGTCAGTCTATTACGATAGTGTACATCCTCACCTGGTTAAAGTTTTGATAATATATAAACACCTATTTAAAACCTGAATAAATACAATACATTAATCGCTTAGTAGCAAAAATGAGTCATACTCTTGCACTATTATAATTATAATTTGATTGGGGAATCGTCTGTACCGATAGTAAAGAATGCTTCCTTTGTTATTATTTGTTTTAGAAGTAGAATTTAAGTAGATTTCCACCACCACTGTTACATTATTTTAGATTACATACGTAGGTATGTAGAGTAGAACATTATTCTTCATGAAAACGAATGTCTTTATAAAATCACCATCCATCAATCATTATAGTAACCATTTTTTTGTATTTTTTACAAATCATCGTACTTTAATAATAGTTTATTTTGTTTGCTGCTTCTGTAGAATTGAATCCTGTGACCTCCAACTGGGAGACACATGGAGGGGGATGCAAGGCAAGATGAGCGTGACAGCGCCGGTTAAGAAGATAAGAAAAAAGTCAGACAATAAGCCACAATCACAAATGTACGTATAATACGCTTAAAATGTGTATACATTGGTGGAAATGTCTGGGTTTTTGAAATTAAGGATAACTTTATATTAATGTCTATTTTCCATATCGTAATGTGCTTGCATTTTTGTGTGTGCGGGAAAATAACAAACTCCGTAAGATTATAAAATATCTTGAGAGATTGTAAATTCTCGATAAATTGTCAGTTGAACATTTGGAATACTTTTAAATTTATGTACATCAAAATTTTGACAGTCGTATAATCTCTCGAAGTCATTCCGAGAAATTGAAGAAGAGCAAGTAACGAAACGTTAAGTATACATATAAAATTTCAACATTCTAACCTCGACAACGAAGCCCCACTGCGTGGGGCTCCTATTTCTACCTGCAACGTTTAAAGGAACCTAACATGAATGGCATGACGTGAGCTAAATTCGCTCGCTGACGTCATACCATTCGAACCTAACCTATCCCCGTGGGGGTACCCTAAGCTCCCTGTACCCTATGTTCCGCTACAAGGCTAAATATATTTATAATATATAAAGAAAATCCGATTAATTGTAGAACTGTGCACTGATTGGCGCCCAACAGGCCAACATGTCGACAGTTCATGTCGGTTCACAATTTCTCAGAATTACTTCCAGAGATTGTTGACTATCAAATTCAGATGCGTAAAAAAGTATTGGAATTTTTAGTTGACAGTTTATGTAGAGTTTAAAATCCCATAAGATATTTTCTAATCTTACGGAGATTGCAAATATCCAGTAATTTGTCTACAGTAAACCTTCCAGGCTCAACACGAGTAGAGTATCGGTGTCTGTAAATGTATTCTTCATTGGTTTATCTTTTTATTGGTGCACTGATTGGCGCCCAACAGGCCAACATGTCGACAGTTCATGTCGGTTCACAATTTCTCGGAATTACTTCCAGAGATTGTTGACTATCAAATTCAGATGCGTAAAAAAGTATTGGAATTTTTAGTTGACAGTTTATGTAGAGTTTAAAATCCCATAAGATATTTTCTAATCTTACGGAGATTGCAAATATCCAGTAATTTGTCTACAGTAAACCTTCCAGGCTCAACACGAGTAGAGTATCGGTGTCTGTAAATGTATTCTTCATTGGTTTATCTTAAATAAGTTTTTTTTCGTTAGCAGTATAATGGTTAACTAGAGAATTCTCCATGTGACACAATGGACATGGTCTAACTACATTCTAAAATTGATTATTAGTTTTTCGAAAATAATATGTAATGACAAATGAAATTTCCACTTCGAAAATTCAAATGAAAAATATAATTTACTAATAGTTAATGTAACCCAATAAATAATAAAGAAGTAAAATGGTTTGCATAAAATGGGAATTTTGAAATCTTTCAATTATAAAAGCTACAATATTAATAATTGCTAAGAAGAGGATGATAAGTTTAATATTAAAACAAGAAAATTGTATGTCTTTGCACTGCATTGAAGGTTACACTTACATCTATCGTTATCGGCAGTCTTATCGATGGGTAAAATTATTATGGGTAAGTAAAAATCAGTAGGTCAGCATGTCAAAGGAAACATAAGTACCTAATATATGAAGAAATATTGAAAAACCGCCCAAGTGCGAGCCGATCTCGCGTAGAAAGGGTGCTCAACGAATAGAACTGCTTTAACCTGTTATTTTAAAAACATTAGCCTCTTATAATTATGAATGAGGGAGGCCGATCAATTTTCTTAAATAACTAGAAGTTTTTATTTTGGAATTGTGAAAAATAATAAGGCGTTCACAATGAATCCAAAATTAATTTAAAAAAAATTGTTTACGTTACGCCTCCGTGTGTGGACACAGTATTTCACTGTTTATGTGAACCAAATTTCAATTCAATAGTCCAGTAGATTCGAAATAAATTGGCTGTGACAGACGGGCAAACATATAGACACACACACGTGACACGAATGTTTCTATAAGGTTTCAGAATTTTCATTCTCGTACTATCTTTCAAAATCACTACCTCTCTCTTTAATCGTTTTTATTTGGGTTCTATGCATTTTGTTTCATAATTGTTATTGTATATATTTATTTTTATATTATTAGTTCACCTAAGATTACCTACAGTACTGTATTTTCCTTTTCTCTTTTAAATCCATCCAAAGGTTGTCTTGAAAAGATCGCTTTTAACGATAAGGCCGCCCATTGTGTCACCCTATGTAATGTTTTCTTCATCTATATTTTCTGAAACTTATATGGTGTACGTAATAAAGAGTTTTCTACTCTATTCTAAAATACTTTCGAACTAACCAAGGGTTACCCCCTATGGTTACCCCTGTTGTATTAGGGTAACCCTTAGGTACTTCATGTTCGGGAAAGTAAACCTCTTTAAACCCTGATACCAGGAATAGGTTAGTAGAACCGAATTACGATAGTAATAGAGCTAACCTTCTCTATGTGTTATCGTTGTAATTGGGTCTGCGCTTCATAAGATTACAAAAACTTAGCCCATTCAAGATTGTATATGCTACAGAAGGGGTTTATCAAATGGACTGACCATTAAAACTAATTATATTTAAACCCATAGCTGGGCATTAACTCGTTAATCCGTTAATTGTTAATTAACGAAGTTAACATTTTGATTAACGGATTAACTTTTGAGTTAACTTTTAAAAATGTTAACGGACACGTTAACTTCCGTTAATATGCAGAAGTCCGTTAATCGTTAATCCAATACGTTCGTTTCCTCGGGGAACAGATAGGTTTTAAATAAAAATAAATCTATTGATTCATTCAATACAATACTGCGATACCCTCAAGCGCTGCAGTTGAACGTCGGTTTTTCACGGGTAAAGACATTTTAACACCAAAAAAGCCTCGCTTTCAGACTTCAACATGTTAATGTTCATGAAGGGGAATATGCACCTTACGCCCGATAATTAAATTACACCTTTGGTATTATACAAGTATTTTGTTTTATTCCTTACCTTGTAACTTTCAGAACCTAAACCAACAGATTTTATAAGTTCACTATCGCAACGCTATAAATATGCAATTTTACACATATTAAAGTATTAACGATTAACGTTAACTTGCGTTAATTCTCTCGAAATAACGCTTTAACGCGTAACGCTTTAACGTTTAACGAAGTAAACTTTTTTTGTAACGGATTAACGAAGTTAACTATTCGATTAACGGTGCCCAGCTATGTTTAAACCGGAGTTTTACGAGGCTTAGAACTATTTGATCGAGTACAGTGTATATGTCAGTATTTAAATTTCCTTGATAAAAAATCCTGCCGTTGTTAATCTGATAAGAATTTAATTATTATTACAAAAAGCATGCAAAATGTGCATTTTTTTAAAAGATTGTTTATGATCGGAGCGTTACTTTTTATTTATCTGCGTGGTCTACTTAAGTTGACAAGAGAAGATGAACGCTCGGAATGATGCATAGACATGACTTTGTAATCACAGTGTAAATTTAATACCCAATTATATTTTTACTCCTTCTATAATCTATAGGTATGTTATTAATATAACACATCTTAAGGCAAGGTTCAAAGAAAGTGTTTTTAAGAATGGTGATTTAATATTATCTACAAAACACTGATTAAATTAATTGTACATGAATGGTTCTATTTTCAGTGGGGTAGGGTAGTCCAAAGAAATTGATAAAAATAAACTGATTCATAAGCCCCCTTTTTAAAGAATGTAATTGTTTGTAACTGAAAATTAAAAAAAAAAAAACTTAATAATATTAGCGTTGCTCAAAAATCAATAATATTTTAGTTATAAATCTAATTACAAAAAGCTGCCTTCTAAAATTTATTCAATATAAATTAATGATAAGGTAGGTTAGTAATTATTGTGATCTTGTAATTCATACATGCATGAAGTAGTTCCATTCTGTATTTACAAAAGAGAAAATACCTTATAAGGTTTTGTTAGTATTGTGATAGTGTCAGTGAAGAACTGACCCAAGTTACTATGAAATTGTGATTATGAAAAGTTAAGACAAATGGCTATTTGTTTTATTGGTAGGTAATTGTATATCATCTTCATTATAATAAACGACTTGATTGTATCGTGTAGTATTTATAATGTAGTATGCACAAGATTATTCATTAGTTATGAATACAATAGAATATTATCATATAGAACTAATCAATAGTAAAATAATATTTAGTAACAGAAATCGCTCTAATTGTAATAATTTATAGCAAATATTTAAAAAAATAACTTATAAAGGGATATACGTCTTGATGGACTAATTGCATAATTTTTTTCTTTGATTGTTAAAAAGTTTATCGCAATTTGGTAATATCATTGTTTTACACTCAGTTTTTCCTGGACAAAAAGGTTTTGCCTCAATTTTGTTTCGTCTAATAGAGTAAAGAAAAATCATCGTATTCATGTCATTCTCTCATTCCGTCTAGACACGGTTTTATCAAAGCCATATCATAAAGGATTAATCAGTTTTTTTTTTGCTGATTCGATGTTACTCACATATTGTTTAAGTCGTCACCGTCATTACATTCAATATAATCAATGTTATCTTATAATATAATAATCCCACCAAAAACACCATGTAAAAATGTTGCCAAGACGAGTCTACGTAGCTTACCCTGTGAAAAAGTTATCAGGTCTCATGTAGAGCCAAGATTTTTTATAGATGCGCCCTAACTTTACCAGGCCTACCTTCACAAATTCTACATTTTACTCAAAACGTGTGGCTTGGCCATTTTATTTCACACCCAATGAACGAATGCCCATGAAATCTTCGTGACGGTAGCAAAACGGCCATAAATATATTGCTGAATGGGTTTCCCAGCCAGATGGCAAGGTAACCGAAGATGTAGATGATATGCATTAGGCGAGGTTCGGGATTTGTAGTCCAGCTTAAGAGAGATCTTACTGCTGCAGCGTGATTTAATAGTTGAATTAAAAACCAACACATGCATAAACATACATAAAGCGCATTGCGTTAGTACTTTCTTGAGTATCGCATTGTAAAAATACGGCAATACAGAAGACTGGCAGCTGAGATCATACCTAACATTCCTTGTTGCAGTATGTTTACCCTTTATAATTAATACCAGTTCATTGTTTATGATTTTAGAGAATAATTGTTGATATTGTACAAGAAACTCATTTTTAGAGACAAGTTTATCTTTGAGAACTATGCTACCAATTTTATTAGAATCAAACTTATTAAACTCGTTAACTAAAAGCATGATTATATTCTTTTGTGTCATTTTTTTAGACTAAACGTTTTTTCAAAAATTTTATTGTTTTAAAACAGTAAATTCATTATGATTTAGCATACGATTAAGAAACCCATAACTATAGTAGAGCACTGAAATAATAATTTAATACTATTTCATTTATTTTTAAAGCTGCAGTTGAGGCTCATATGTGTAAGTCTAAATAACGCAATCGTACATAAATAGTTGGTCCTCTACCCATAACCATTCAAAACTCACCTCAATGTTTGATGCCATCTGTCGTCAATTCATCAGTCAGTAACACTTTATCCAACTACTCTTGAATATTTAGCAATTAATTAATAAATCAACTACGTTGTGCGGCAGTCAATCGATAATCATGACTACATTTATAGAGATAGGGAGGACAATTTATTATTATTATGTATATATCAGGATATGTACGACTTATAAAGAGATAAAATCTACCTCAGTTTTAAACTTTGTTAGTAGCTATAAAAACATGAAAAGACAGACGGACAATCAGGCAGTCATTGATCACTTCTTTCTTATGTAATTCAGAAAATAGTATACATAATAATTTGGCTCGGTACGCCGCCTCCGATAATAATATCATCTATCACCAATCACCACCTGCACTGAACTCCTTTTATCTACTAATCATTTTATCAATTGTTACCTACTGGAGGCCAGTAAAATACACAGTTTTGCATCATAAAACCAATATATAATGGGCTTTTGCATGAGACTGCTTACAAAAATACTGGATAAATCTTCAAGCTCTTTTAAAAATGACAAAGTTTATCCTAATAAGACTTAGGGCACTTAAAACGATGCAAGTTGTTAAAATTATCTCAAATGTTCGGACTTGAGTCACAGAATTGGTGGTCGCTTTATACATACATTATATGGGTAGGTACATCAAGTTTAAATTAAAACTTGCTAATATTATTTTTATTAGAACCATTTTGATTAACATGAATGCCAGAGTTGCTTGATTAAACGGTTTTCATCTAGCAAAAGTGAATTGACACTTTAGTATGGGTGTGTTTTTCATATAGCAAAAGTGAATTGACACTTTAGTATGGGTGTGTTTTCTTCTGAGTGTCTCAGTAAATTGATAATAATTGTGTATCTATATATATATATATATATATTTAATGTTTGCTGTGTATGTACATTTGTTGTATTACTTATATTCTAAATATTGTATCCTAATAAATTGTTGAACATTTGACTCAATAAACATTTAAGTTTTATTCCACGACTTAATTTCAGCTGTTTGACAAAGAAAAATTAAATGTTTGCAATGTTTGATTTGTAAATCATCCTGAAAAAAATCTCACAAACACTTTGCCTATTTCATTGTCATTAAAAAATACATACTCTTAAAATAATTGTCAAACACGTGTATGGGCGGCGACAGGACAATTAGCAACCCCGTATCGCGTAAAAAAATGGCGATTTATAAATGTATGGGGCAGTCTTTTTATTTGCGATTTCAGTGTCGGTCCCATAGTAAAAGTGGTATTGCGTTTATTCTGTTGCACGCTGTATACTGACGATATAAATTTAAATTGCGTTTTTTTTGTTTTACTAAACCAAAATATCCCATATTTTTCCATGATTATATTACTATACATATATAAGCTTTGCCAACATTGGCGTATTTAAATTATTTTCCAGGGTTTGGCCCCCTAACCCCTGAGATGCAACGACCAATGTAGGTACAGCCGGGATTGGACTTTCAAACATGGAATTTTAGTCCAGTCACCGGACTCAAATTAACGCGTAACGGTCGAAATAAATTGCACTGTTCTGATTTCTGGGATAAACCAATAGTGTGAAATTTGTAGTTTCGAAAGCTAATTCGTGGTGCTCGGAAAACTTGTTTTTTTTTTTCACTGATTTTAGTTTGATTCTTCTCAATGGTGCATTTTACGAGAAAAGTCAATCCGTTCACTTTTAAAGCAAAAAAAATACGTAAGTTAACCTCTATCGTCCATAAATCGTAGATTGAATAGGTGTCGAGATACACCTCTTCAAACGTAGGTAATATTTCTCCTAAATTTAAAATTGTAGTAATAGAGTTCCAAACGAGGTAGCTAGGATTGCTACCAGCTTCGGACTAGGTTAGAAGCGCCTGGATGGCTCAGCACAATTTCGGGCCCGGGACGGTATAATGATAGATGGTATAATATAGAAAAATAATTCAATGTACAAATACACTCTGGAATCCCCTCTGTGCGGCGCCTGTTAGGGTACATCCCTGGGGAGAGTGTAAAGGGTCTCCCCTAAATCTCGCTCTGCACGGCAGCACGTGATCACTGTGCCACTGCCTTTCCTAGGATCACTGGGTTGGCGGACAGTCCCCACTCTGAGCGCCTGTGACCTAACCTGACTGAGTCCCACCGGCATTAAACGACGTAGGCGGGGTTTCAAAGTATAGGCGTCGAGGCGATTGCGTCCCGAGTTATTACATAAAGTTTTTTCTTAGCACTATATAAAAATATATATATATATCTCAATGCAGTAACGTTTACCAGTCACAGTAACAGCAGCAGCTGCCACGTGAGTTCTTGAAAGAAGAATGCTGTCAATTACTTCACTTAATTAGGCAGTTGATGTGGATTATGAAATCTTGCATGGATCAGCAGAAGAGGTTTTTCGCCAACAGTGTTTTTTTTAACCAAAAGTAGTTTGTTGAAATAATTTTGGTCGTTTCACAATTTGTTTCAGGAACTTTTCGTATTTTGAAACATTCTGTTTTAGGAATTGTCGAATAAGGTTACTGAAATGAATACAGTACTTACTAATGGTCTTAAAAAGTATCCAAAATTGAATTGCAATAATGGCAAAATGGAGTTGTAGGTATACATCCGATTAAGTCACGCTATATTTGAGTAATTTATTTTTAATGTTTTTATAAATTTAATCGAAAGTCAGGGGGTGCAAGTGCACTCCCTTGAACCCCCGTCCCGGCGCCTATGAACACGTGTTTGATAATAATTTTGTATTCGTCATCAAGAAACTTAACAGCCTTTTGGTCTGAAAATCATTTGACTGGTTTATAAAACTTCAGTTACTAATATTATTTTCTTTTGGAATTTCAGAAATAAGTGTCACAACGAGAAGAAGCGACGGGAACTCGAAAACGAAACCATAAATCAACTTGAAGAACTTCTGGGTACCTGTCTTGCTGAGGTAAAACAGCCTGACAAAAACGGCATCGTCCGGGAAGCCACTCGTCAGATCCAAGAGGTGCTGAGGCGTAGGCGGGAGTGTCCCGAGGAGTGTCCCCTGCGCGCCGCCCAGTGCCTCTCGCCTGTGCAAGGAGGCGAGGTCAGCTCCACCCAGCCATCCTGCACTGGATTACATTACTCAGAGCTCCACACGCTTATCGAGGTATTTAGTTTCATTTATTTTAATAACTTTTATCCTGTTTGTTTGTAGCATGGAAATTGCTGTCAAATGTATGTTTTATAAAAGTAAAAAGAATATAATATAGAAAAAATGTTTAGACGTTTTACGTAAGTAGACTACTTGGAGCAGCAGCAAGTCCATGGATATTAGTTGCATTTTATTTAAAGAGTTCTTAGTCCCTAGAACAGCTTTGATAAGAATAATCTCAAATTTGTCAAAATTATAATATTTATATTATGCTCTTTTTACTACGTGAATTTAACAATTTTCAACTATGTTTTAGGCTCTCAAGCATTACACCAGCACCCTCGGATGGGTTTTATTGGAAATAAACTCAAAGGCTGAAATCGAATGTATAACAGAAAATATTAAGGAGCTCACTCTGCAGGACAGAAATGAGTTGTACAACAAATCGATATTCTCGCTTTTGCATGTCAAAGATCATGCAAAACTAAGGCCATTGTTAAGAAATATACAAACCTTTAACTGGGGTTCAGGAGAAATCGACAAATTTCAAGCTATACAAGCTCGCCTTCTTGTCAAAAACTCCAATGGGACTGATACTGCTGGGTAAGTACACGCCGACTTATGAGTACCTACGCAATTCAAAATATCATATACATGTCCCAAGGTGCTAAAGACATCGACTCGTCGAGTTACACTATTGATAGCAAACGTGTTTTGCTATTTCATTGTGATAGTAGATGGTGACGGTCGAACGATAAGAGGCCGATTACTTGTTACTAATACGTATTAAAGTCGAGTAATGCAAAACTACTGTAGAAATATATTTCACAAATAAGGGCAATACTGTGCAAAACAGTCAGTTTATTACGCAGTAGTAGGTACCGTTTTAAATATTTTCTTTATAAGCGCGTATAATATTAAACAACGCTGTTTATCGTCCCATGAGAGTAACTCTACACAATTGATATTGAGAAGTAAGCTACGTAACAACTGTACTATATAGGTATATACGGCGTACCTATATGTGCATAATTGCATATTGTTAACACCGAGTGCAGTTTTGAGTTCGGGTTACGAATAGACTACCAACTTGCCTACAGACCTATGAATATCTCAACTATAGACAGTACCATTTATTATCAGTTTTTTTTTTAAATCTTGTAATCTGTACGTCGATCGCCTCTTTTCATGCTGATGGAAGAGTCATAAGATAATAAATCGATACAAAAGGGTTTTGTAAGTTTCGTTTGTGACTGTGTATGTGAGTCAACAATTACGAAACATCCGAAATAGGTATCGTTGATGAATTCAAATTAATGAAAGTCTAACTAACTGCTGCAGTTATTGCGCATTAGTTCGTGTTCAAGATCACATCGTTTGTTTTTCTTTGCCAACGTCTGGATCATCGAGAGCTCTTTCCAGTGCCGCGCTTTAACATAGTGGTGCTAGAGTTGTTTCGTGACATGCATGTGTTGTGGCAGGTTCGCGGAGTGCGTGATCCACGCCGCTTGCGTGCGCGGCTCGTCGTCGGAGGAGGCCGGCTCCGTCATGTGCGTCATCCGGCGCTGCGAGGACGCGTCGGCCGCACTACTCCCCGGCGACGGCGGCCCGCCCGCCATCACCGCCAAGCACTCGGAACACATCGTCTTCAGATTGGATTGCAACTTCATTATTTTATGTAAGTCACCATTACGACGCAATTTTTTATCTCTCCTTATTTACCGGTACGTTACCTATTTTGGAATTAGAACAATGTTTAAGCTAGTTTTATAATGCAACTTTTTCTTATTACAGTTTGTGATTTAAGTGGAGTGGAAAACTTAATAAACACTTTTATACCCCTAGTGGGCACTCGTTATTTGGAACTCGTTGAGAAAAGTGATCGTATTCGCGTAGCCGCGCACCTACAAGAGGCGTCGTGTCTCCCTGCGCCGCCTGCCATCAGTGATCCGTTTCGATTGCGCATCGCTCCTGATAGACCTTGCTTCAGAGTGGTAGCTCGGTCACGTCTTTTTAGAGCGAAACCTTCGTCGGGCGAGCCGGATTTTATAATGTCCACGCACACCGTCCTCAGCGACGAAGACATGGATCTCCTTGAAAACGACGGCCATCGACCTCCTGTCGGTGGACCTCTCATGACCTCCGTCGCAAACGGGGAGTCATCCAACTGTGAAACTCGATACCGGTCCCCCATAAGTCCCAATGATGGTCCTTTCCTTAATGATTTTGACCTTGAACCTTGGGCATCTTCCTTGCTCGGCGAAATGCCCACAGAAGATACAAAAGACCGCAAAGATAGTGTCACCGAAGGACCTTCGCAGCCGTTAACGCCACGAGCACCTTCGACACCGGGCGAAGGACCACCCTCGAATCAGCCTGCAGAGGAGCCCAACAGACTTCGTTCGCTCCTCAGTAAGAAGCCAACACCTGGGAACGACAGTACGGTGAACTCGAACAACCGCATTCTGAAAGATTTGTTGAAGCAAGAAGATGAGGAGGCTACGGGTAGCGAGACGTCAGCGCCGCACACGCCCATGACGCCGCATACGCCCAACGCGGCGCTGTCGCCGCTGCACACGGCGCAGGCGCACGCGCGCCCGCCGCCGCTGGCGCCGCACGTGTCGCCGCACGTGTCGCCGCACGTGTCGCACGCCGCGCACGTGGCGCACGCCTCCAACGCCTCGCACACCATGCAGCAGGCTCATCACAACAACTCCGACGTCCTGTTGAGGGTAAGTTTTGTGACGACTTGTTTTGCGACTTTCGGACGGCTCGCAATGTTTTATCCTACAATACTTATAAACCTTCTTCAATGTCTCAGATATTAAACGACAAGTCAGACGAGGATGCGGATGAAAACAGAAGAAATTCCGGAGACGGCAATAGAGGTGTATCCCAACCCAGCGCGCTGCTTTCCCAATTACTCTCAAGTAGTAACGGGCCGTCCGGTAATGGGCGACAGCAGGACAACAGCGAAAATTACCTTGAAAGAATCGCCGGAGTTAAACGCAAGTTCGAAGAAGGGAACAAAGGAGTTGCCAGTAACTCGAAAAGAGCTACACCTGAAAACCAGCAGGTATATTTACGATCCATTCTATTTTCTTGAATGTTTATCAAACGGATATAAACAAGTTTGTGTGAAAATACCTTCGGTACTGAGGTACCCAATTCCATGAATTCGATTCCAAAGTTAAATAACCTAGAAGTTTAAATTGTACAAATACGTCTGTTTGCGTCTGCTGAAGTAACATGGCGTGGTTTATGGCAGGTCACGTCAAGCGCTCTCCCCGCGTCTTCGACAGCGTCGTCCACAGCCACGAGTCCGGCGACTAGCAGCAGTCCTGGCATGAGCCCGCTGTGTCAGAAGAACCAGATTTTGGTTTCGCTATTGGCGCGGCAGCAGACCACGCCCACAACGCCGCTGCCGCTGCCCAATCCGAATCTGCGCGCCTACGGGCCCACCGCGAGGCCCCGCCCCCCGCCCCCGCCTCAGCTACCGCCGCAGCGACATCTACACTCAACGCTGTCGAACATACTCACCGGCGTCAATCAGTAAGTATATCATATCGTCCATAAATTACGTACGAACGCCTGATATTGATATCTTTCAAGTAGAAAATTTTCTGATTGTTTTAAGTTGTAAAATCATGTCTGACTGCAAATGCATTAACTGTAATTCGGAGGTAG
This sequence comes from Hecatera dysodea, assembly GCA_905332915.2. Lineage (NCBI taxonomy): Eukaryota > Metazoa > Arthropoda > Insecta > Lepidoptera > Noctuidae > Hecatera > Hecatera dysodea. The sequence continues at coordinate 12,347,546 of HG995292.1, forward strand.
GAAGTACACACGAACATAAACGGTGCAACGTTTTAGCGTAATCGATTATTGAGTCCCGTGACCATCGCCATTCCAGCTATAAAGTTCTGCCTAAACGTAGATCCCGCGTGGCTTGAAATTTATCCATACAGAGTGTAAACTAACTTTTATGAAGACGAATAATTATTCTTTATTATTGAAAATTATATCTGCGAATAGTCGAATCGAGGTTACTGTTGATTATAGCAATCGATGCGTGCATTTACGTCCTGCGTTTCCGCTCCTCAGTTTGGCCTGAAGTTAATGAATGTTTATGTCGGCAGCCGCGCCAACAGCATGAACGGCGGCGGGCCGGGCGCGGGCGAGGCGCAGGCCATGGGCGGCATGGGCTCCAGCCACCTGCAGATGGTGCTGCAGAGCGGCGGGCTGGCGGGCGGCGCGCGCTACCAGGCGCCGGCGTCGGCGCAGCACGCCATGCACTACTCCGCGCCCACGCAGCAGCACGCCTACAACACCCAGCCGCCGTGAGTACTTCACACTATACTCGTCGCATCTTGGATCTTGGCTTCAATCTATAAATAAACCAATTCAGTGAAGTAAGCGATTCGGTAATCTTCGTGTTTCCGCAATAGCACGATTTTCGCGCCACAGAGGCTTAGAACTTCATTTTTACGTAGCCGAGCTTTTGTAGCAGCGCTCTAAACATTACGCGTTTGTATCATCTCTGCAATAGTTGTAAATATTTATTTTGCGCGTTCGTATTTCTGATGATAGACTAGGATGCCCGAATCACTTTTCATGGGAAATGTGTACGTATCTACCATTTGCTTATCTTTATCGAGAACAAACAACAAACAACTAAACCGATAAAAATCAGAGAGAGTGAAATCTTTTAATGACTATAAAATACTTCAAAGTTTTGACCCAAAAATTCGTCACTAAGATGATACAATTGCATCTCTATCTTTTAAGCGGCAAAGTATCGAAATTAAGCTGTTACGTCCTAATATAAAGCTTACGCTTGTTTGTCTACAAATATCACCAATCTTGTTATAGAAGTGGCAGCAATCGAGTGCAAGGCGGAGGCGCCGGCGACAGTGAGGTGCCGAGCGACCAGACGCTGTCGGACATTCTGGACGAAGTCATCGACAACATGCCCGACGCCGACCGGCCGCAGCCCGACGTCAATGTGCGACAACGACAGGTACACTATCTGGGCCCTGTTTAATATAACTGACAATGCAACAAATGTCGATTTTTTTTTTAATTTGGCACAATTTTGCGTCTCTTCCTGTTTAATAAAGTCGAAAAACCTTAATTAAAAACTACAGTTAAATCTCTAGATGCGTCCCGCGTCAGGGTGGTAAGCACATTCTTATCACTATTTTCGCAAGATGTCTAATTATTGTCTTGGACACTACAATGTCAGCGGGAAGTCGAAATCATAATATGGCCCTATCATATTATGTCATCCGACGATTTAGTTTGCAGCCAAAGTCTACCTTGTTCGGCCATGGGGCGAATTGCCGCTTGCAATCGTCGACCGAATAGATTGTCTCTGTGTCAATGCTTCGACCGAACCTTCTTCTTCCTCGAGAGAGAAAGACGAGTTAGGGCCCTCGCCCACGGCGACTTTTTGTAGCGATGCAGTCGCGATGCTGTCGCGCGTAGGTATCGATACAGACGCGAAGCTGTCGCTAGCTGTGTGCCCTCGCCCACGGGACCAGATTCAGTCGCGATGCAAACGCGATTCGGTCGCGATACAAACGCAATTCGGACCTGTCTGTGTTGCACTGATGCCGGTTACGTCGCGCGTTTGTATCGATACAATCGCGATGCAGTAGCGCGTTGCAATTGTGTATCGATACAATCGCGATGCAGTAGCGCGTTAGTAGCGCGTTGCAAATGCGACTAACACGCGTTAGAAGAGATGCTGTCGCGCGTTTGCTGAACGCGCGACTGCATCGCTACAAAAAGTCGCCGTGGGCGAGGGGCCTAAGCGTCGTTGTTAGCGTTGTCAGGCGCGGATAAAGACGGAAGGCTTTTTAGCAGCGTGTCCGGCCAGATTAGACGGTGTCCGGCCTGTCCGGCTTCTGTTGGGCCTTTTCAATTAGACATTTTTTTACACTATATGTATGTATGTATGTATAGCGTTGTCAGGCGCCCGGAAAAAGACGGAAGGTTTTATGTCAGCGTGTCCGGCCAGATTAGACGGTGTCCGGCTTTTGTTGGGCCTTTTCTATTAGACATTTTTTTACACTTTATTATATGTATGTATTACTAGCAGCGCCCCGCGGTTTTACCCGCATAGTTCCGTTCCCGTGGGTATATGAGGATAAAATATAGCCTATGTCACCCGGGAATAGTGTAGCTTCTCAACAGTGAAAGAATTTTTCAAGTCCTTCAGTAGTTTGGAGGCCTATTCACTACAAACAAACAATCAAATCTTTCCACTTTATAATATGTATTAGTATGTATAGAAAACTACATATCTATGTAGTTTTAAATTCTAAAGCGCGCTTATTCCGAGAAGAGTCAATAAGAACCACGTCCGTTCGCATTAAGAGTGACAACGTCAGTGAAGTCGGCGCGTTTTTTTTTTGAATGGACTACTACGTTCAGCACACTAAGGATGGTTACCTACTGCTCAACCGGGCAATCCTGTGGTGGCCTCAAATTAATTTAAGGCCCCCAGCCTGAGGAAGTCGGCGTGTGAGCGCTCTCGCCTTTTTATAGATGGCTGTTTATGGTTAAACAAAAATTAACCGTATACCCTAACCATACTGGCGCGGCGAGATTTGTAATTTTATTTCATACTAGCTTCTGCCAGCGACTTCGTCCGCGTGGAATAGTTACTTTACCCCCGATTTTGAAACTCTCAGCCCGATCGGTTTAAAATTGACAAAAGATAGACATGCTGTTTCGGGATATTTTTTAGATAATTTTATGTAGAACATTTCCGTAATACATGATTTCTATGTAACTTTAACCATTAAGGCTACACACGCGACGGAAGCTTAAAAAATGGAGTAACTTCTTCCGTTTTCCCAACATTTTCCTTCACTGCTCTGCTCCTATTGATTGTAGCGTGATGAAAAGTATACTATAACCTGCCCAGGAGTATGAAGAATAATTGCACCAAGTTTCGTTAAAATCGGTCGAGTAGTTTTTGTTTCTATAAAGAACATACAGACAGACAGACAGACAGACAGACAGACAGAAAGACAGACAGACAGACAAAAATTTTACTGATTGCATTTTTGGCACCAGTATCGATCACTAATCACCCCCTGATAGTTATTTTGAAAATATATTCCTTGTACAGAATTGACCTCTCTACAGATTTATTATAAGTATAGATATATGTTGCGTTAAACCGATTTCTATAGTTATTATTTTTAAATGTATTTTAAAGTGTGGAGCATACTCCAGGGCAGGGTACGATTGTAGTCCATAGACTACAATCGTACCAAGTTTGGTTAAAATCCCTTCAGTAGTTTTTGATCCACTGCACATACAGACAGACGGACAAAAATTTTACTGATTGCATTTTTGGCATCAGTATCGATCACCATTCGTCCTCCAATATTAATTTTGAATATATAATCAATGTACAGAATTGACCTCTCTACAGTTTTATTATAAGTAAGTATATACTTTGGTATTTGTTGGTGACCGCTCTGCCTGTAACGCCATCGCAAGCGAGTCAACTAGCACAGTTCTATTGAATATTGCAATAGTAGTTATTTCTACTTAACTATAGTTCTTGATTTACTAAAAAAAGACGTATTAAACTGAGACTAAAAAATTAAGGATTAGGTCCCGCCTTTTTACCCAAATCTCCGGCGAAACTGCCTGGTTTGCCCGACTTTTCGGTTTTAAGACCTGGGAACCCTAGTCGCTGTAATAGAAAGCGATTATTGCGCGAATATGTGATCGTCGCATTCAATTCTACGACGAACTCGAATGCGTCGTCGTGTGGACAGAGAGCGCCTTTCAGTTTTACCTTATAAAGAGCGTGACGAGCTCGTATTCGATTATCGCGATTCTCACTCAACAAAAAAGAGACTATTTAAATAGTGTCTGTCTTATCTGTGTGATGGCATATCTAGTGATTATAACCCTTAGCTGTAATTGTCAAATTAAAATGGATGCGCTCCCTGCATAATTTAATCAATATCTTTGAATGATTGTAAGTTTTCAAGATATTTATGATCCGTTTCTTTGGAATTGTCATTAAGAGATAAATCTTCTAAATATATGTAGAAGCGCGTGTAGGGTCCGCGGCAGAACCGGCATCAGGAGTATTGCCCGCATCAGGCTCTGACATGGCGTAGGTGCTCGAGCAAGAAAACCACACGCACTCAAATCAATATTGTATTTTCGTTAATAATTTATCACAACACTTGCACTGTACAAAATACGTTAACGCGAAAGTAGGTGAAGAGACAGTTTCAGAGTGGTGCTGTCGCCTCGACAGTTCGTTCAAGACTGTTCGTCCCAAAAAGCGTCAAGCCCACTATGACTCTGCCCACGTGTTCTAGTCACGTGCTTCACCAACCAACGTTACATTACAAATCAGCAACTATTAATTTTAAAATCAACCGGATATCCGACACGGCCAGAACTGACTATCACACGTCCTCGTGTGGTGGTGGTATGGAACCTGTAAACAATGAAAACACAGCTTAAAGTTAACTTGACTCGGCCTACCTGACCAAGATTCAGATCACTATCAAATTATGAAAGACAATAGAATTTAAAGATCCAATCGCATTAATTCAAAATAATTAAAACTCACATCATACAGTGCATAGTCAAATAAAGCAACAGTACACTAATTGCACACACTCTTGTAACCCGGCTGCCCCAGGCAGCAAATTCTAGTGACACTGTCACCCGGGGCTTACCAAGCCCAAACACATTATCATAAAGTCTCCATGACTTTCGGGTCACTAACCAAGTCGACCAAACATAATAGTCTCTACGAGACCCGGGCCCCCGCCACAACGCCTGCCGCGCACTGCGCCCTGAACAGCCACGAGTGACTGCAGTTACAGCTACGACTAGACGTGCAGTTCGGCCAAATAGTTACAAGTGTGCATACAGTCAAACAATGGAGCCTTCATTAGTCTCTTCATCACTCTCGGCAATAGGATCGAGCTCTAGAGGAACTCTACTTTGAGGCATTTTCCGAATACGGTCATGAGCGTACTTGTACGTTCTGTTTCCTGTCAGTGATTTTAAAATATAGCGATCGTTTTCAAGCAACTCAACAATTTTGAAAGGACCTTTAAATTTGGGTTCTAATTTTGTTTGGTTTCTCTCTTCATTTTTGATTAATACCAAATCACCAATACTGAAATTAACTACTTTGGCCTTAGTTTTGTCAAAACGGGTTTTTTCGTAAGCCGCACTCTTTTCGATACCGACCGCCGCTTGTTCTCTTGCTTCCGTTAAGTCAATTCCAGTTTCATCATCGTCATATGTAGTCATTAGCGTCAGGGGCCTAGCAACTTTTCCTATTAAAAGCTCTAATGGGCTTGATTTCGTGACACGGTTGATTGTGCAGTTGATAGCTAACTGTACATCATCCAAAGCATCTTGCCAAGATCTTTCTGACGTCTCTACCGCAGTTAACATACCCTTTAACAAACCCATCTCCCTTTCCACTTGACCATTTGCGCGACTAGAACCTGTAGCAATTAAATGCAAGGTAATGTTGTGTGTATCGCAAAACTCCTTGAATTCTTTGTTTGCAAAGGAACGCCCTTGATCGGCGATTATACGACTAGGAGAACCAAATAGAGCAACGCTGGACTTCAATGCTTTAATAGTACTGGCTGCATCGAGACGTAGAGTATGGTACAATAGCACGAACTTCGTAAAAGCGTCTATAAAAACGATGACATACTCCTTCACGTCATTTTTCCCGCTCAACTTACCCGAGTAGTCAATATGCACTGTGTGCCATGGGACGTTGACTTTTGGGATTGGATGCAACTCAGCTTGCACTCGCCCGGAAGAAGACTTAGAGACTCTACATGTGATACAGTTTTCTACAAATTTTCTGACATACTTGGACATGTGCTCGAACCAATAACTTTCATAAAGCTTCTCCAAAGTCTTTTCCCAGCCAAGGTGCATGAGAGCTTCATGAACGTGGTTTACCACCGACCAACGAAAAGCTCTGGGAACTATAGGCATGCAGCGACTGCGACGATTTCGCTGAACTCTACGATGTAACACACCCTTACGCAACTCGTAAGTTTTCGCTACCTCCGTAGGAAGTTCGCCGTTTTTGAGCTTAGCGATAATATCCTGAATTTCGGAGTCTTGGGACTGTTCAGCTAAAAGCCAATTTTCAGATAGAGTCACAAGTTCTACGCGCTTTTCCTCTGTCTTTTGGATGGCAGCTTTAAGAGTTGGAGTCGTATTGGGCTGGGGAAGATGGTTTCGTGACAAAAAGTCCACATGACTCATATGTCTACCCTGGCGATACTCTATGTCAAAATCGAAAGCCTGAAGAAATGCCCACCAGCGGTGGACTCTCGGAGTCAGATCCACTTTGTTACGTGAAGCCTTCAGGGAATTACAGTCCGTAACAACAGTGAAACGATTACCTTGCAGGTAATGTTGAAAGTGCTTCACAGCGTTCACGACAGCTAGAGTTTCCAATTCGTAAGAATGGTACTTTGACTCTGCGGTCGTGGTTCGCCTGCTGAAATACTCGACAACATGCCATTTTCCATCGAACTTTTGGAAAAGGATGCCACCATAACCCTCTGCGCTCGCGTCAGTATGAAGTTCGATTGGAAGCTCTGGGTTGTATATCATAAGCACAGGTTTACTCGTAATAATCGTAATTACACGTTTTCTGACTTCCTCGTGCTCAGCTTTCCATTCGAAGTTCTTACTATTGGTGAGAATAAACAATGGAGCCATAATTCTTGAGAAATCTGTAACGAATTTCCGAAAATAGGAAGCGAGACCTACAAATTGCCGAAGCTGGTGTACATTCTCCGGCGGCGGCAATTTCGTCAGGGCCTCTGTCTTCCTGGGATTGGGTCGTATTTTACCAGCTGTTATCTCGTAACCAAGGAATTCGACTCTACGTTTCAGAAAAGAGCATTTTGAAAATTTCAGAGAAAAGCCTGCTTTTGTGAGTGCCTCAAGTACTTCCTGCAACCGGGTCAATCCTTCTCCTTCATCACGTGACGGTACCAAAATGTCATCCATATACAACACAGCATATGAATGAGCAAGTTCACCTAATGCTTTGGACACAGCGCGCTGAAATACGCTCGGAGCGTTACGAAGACCAAACGGCATCGTTAGGTATTCGTACTGCCCGTTAGGGGTGACGAATGCAGTACGCTCGATACTATCGTCATTTACTGGAATTTGATTGAAACCACTTGCGCAATCAAGACAGGTGTAATAGTTAGCTCCTGATAATCTAGCAATCTGATCGCCTATCAATGGCAGAGGAAATCGATCAGGCACTGTGTTACGATTCAATTCACGGTAGTCTACACACATACGTTTATCTCCGTCCTTTTTATCGACCAACAAAATCGGACTGGCAAATGGGGAATTACTAGGACGTATGATGTTAGCACTCAATAACTCACTGACTTTCTCGCGGACAATCTGCTGCTCATTGAGACTAAGCCTATGTGGGCGACGTTGTACGGTACGGGCTGGATCCACTAATCGAATGTTTAATTCACCTGTTGTCACTCGAGTTAACGGTAAACCATTGATAAAAGCATGCGAATACTTGTTCAAAAGGGACGTCAATTGGTCTTTGTTTGCGTTTGAAATATCAGAATCAACATTATAAAAATCAATTGCGGGAGGTAATTCGCAACAACTTACATTTTGAATTTTCGAAATACGTAGGGTAGATTCAGTTAAATATACCGCACAACCAAGCGTCAAAATATCGCGTCCGATCATAACATCGTATTTCATACAATCGTCAGGTAGTACGTAAAATAAAATTGACAGTTTGTTATTATTCACAACAACTTCGCTAAAAATTTGTTCAGTGCTAAAAACATTCGAATTATCACCAATACCTACTATTTGGCAGGGTTGGAAAAAATCATGATTTTTTTAAAAAATCGGTTAAAGTACGATTTTTTGAAAAAATTCTAATTAATCACGATTTTTTTGATTTTTTCGTTTGATTATTAAATTTAACTATATTTTTTCGCAAAACGGAACGCGCCTTCAAGGGATTGCGCGGGCACAGCGCGGGGATTTCCTTTTTGTCTGACAAATGACTGCCAAGCAAAAGGGAAATCCCCGTGTAGTGTTTTGTTTATTTCGCTTGCAATTACGGTCTTACTTTCGTTCTAACAAGCATTCATTCGTTCAGTTTTGTTCACTATTGTTATTGCTGTGATGCGTGCGTGACCAATTTATTATAAATAAAATGCCTCGCCAAAGAGATGGGATTTGGGCACATTTTACAGAAAAAAGCACTACCAAAACTGGCTGTCGGGCTATATGCAACAAATGTAAAAAAGAAGTTCAAGGTCTGGTTGCGAGGATGAAAATACATTACGAAAAGTGCAAAAATAATATTCCGGTATCTCGTGACGATGTTGAAGTTGTAGGTAAGTTATTAAAGTTATTATTTACAAAACAGACTAAAAAATACTAACTAGTTTTCTATATGGTTTTGGTGATCGTACTCAGTGGACAACAGTATGATTCGTGAAAAATTTTAACTGCTTGATGTCTGTAGACATGATTGTTTTAATAGTACTAACTGCGTAACAAATAACAACATCATAAGAAAAATATATTTTTCAGAATTGGCTTCACTTTCCGAACCTAGCTCATCTGCAAGTTCTTCGGCAAAAGGCGACGATTGCGCGGAACCGTCTCTTAAAAAAAAGAAACTATCTGCAAACTTAAGCTCCTTTATAGTAACAACGCCAAAATCTACAAAAGAAACAATAGACCGACAAATAGCAAAGGCCATGTTTGCTACAAACTGTAGCTTCAGAAGTATTGAACATCGAGAAGTAAAAAAAGCCATTTCATTATTACGCCCAGGATATATCCCACCATCTCGGAAGGATATATCAGGCAAATTATTGGATCAAATATACCTTGAAGAAAAAGAACGGTGTTTCTCTAATCTATCTGGTAGTTATGTGAATATGTCTATAGATGGGTGGTCTAACGTTCACAATGAACCGATTATTTGCGCCACTATTACGACGGAGCAATCTGAAATAATTCTTTTTGAATTAAAAAATAGTGATACAATAATCACATACGGCTGTTCTGCACACTTGTTGAACTTACTTTCCAAAGATTTAGAAATTAGCAGTATAAACAATCATGCAGCTAACAGTTTGTACAAAGCGGAAGGAGGGAAAGCATTAGTGCTACCATCAGATGTTCGTTGGAATACTGTAACTGATTGTTTCGAAGTCTTTGTGTCTGAGTGGCAAAAGCTACTAAAAATATGTGAAGAGAACAGGGACGTCATAGATCCTGTTATTAGAGCAAAAGTTGAAAATATGGTCGTAAAAAGGTCAGTGGAAGATTATCTAATAATTTTGATGCCAATTTCTGTTACATTGGATACTTTACAAAGAAATAATGCAAATTTGTCTACTGCTGTAACAGCTTGGAAGAAGCTTGGAGCTAAATTTAAAGAAACTGGTTTAAATAGTAGCCAAATGTCAAAGTTTCTAAAGAGATATAAGCAAGCAATGACCCCCAGTCACTTTTTGGCATTTTTATTAGACCCAACCCAAACAGAATTCACACTGACAGATGAAGAAGAAGAAAGTGCGTTGGAGGAAGCGCGAAATCATTATGATGGTTCAGTTTTGCTACCATTGATAGTAAAGCTTAAGTCAAAATCAAAACCATTCAAAAGTGTGATGTTCACAGAAGAAATAGTAAAAAATGTGACACCACTAGAGTGGTGGGTGTCACAGAAAAATATATTTAGTGAAGAGGAACAGTCAAAAGTTTTTCCAGTGGTGAAGCAATTGTTTGGCGCGATAGCTTCTTCAGCTGCTGTGGAAAGAGCGTTTTCCACCTTTGGAATTGTTCAGAGCAAATTAAGAAACCGACTGGGAATTGAAAAGGCTGGAAAACTAGTTTTTTTATTCAAATATTATAATAATGATATTGATTTCTCAGATTTAAACGACCCTAGTTTGTAACTTAATTATAATTGTGAGTGAAATTAAACATTTTTGATTTAATCATTGATTTTTATTAAAAAAATCATTTGATTTAAATCGTGATTTAAATCATGATTTAAATCAAAATGATTCATTCATGCCAACCCTGCTATTTGGACTCTTAAAAGTGTACGTTTGCCCGAGAATTTAAAAGCTATACTTTGTTTAACAAGAGAACATTCGGCGCCGGAATCAAAACAAAATGAGTACGACTCACCGGATTGTTGTAGCTGCCCAAGGACTCCGCGAACTTCACAGCTATCCACACGTCGCTGCGGGACGGTGTTCGGGCCGGAACCGCTGGCCTCGTGAGCGCTTGCGGTTGTGCTCGTTCCAGGTCGACTGCACTGCGAGGAGATGTGACCTTTCTCGCCACATCGGAAGCAAGTGATGGGTTTTTTGAACGAAGAAGCCTGCCCAGAAGGCTTTGTAGTGGTTGCAGTTGTAGGAGACATTGGCTTGTCGCCTCTCGTAGAATTGGATTGTGACGCGTTCCTGAGGCGGCAATCTAAAGCCTTATGCCCAGGTTTTTTGCAGTGATGACACAAGAATTGATTTGGTTGTGCCCACTTGGAGCGTTTCACGTCTGTCGCAGCGTGATGATCCTCAGTGTGTTTCCGTTTCAGGAAGACCAATGACTTCATCTCTTGCAGCAACTTATTCCGATCAAGAATCTCAGTGGTAAAGGCGAGACGATGGAGACGAGTATCAAATCGAGATGTATGGGCAAGTACGTACGATACCGTTATCTCTTCCGGTGACAAATGTTTCCACTTCGCGGATAATTTCGCAATGAGGCGTGTAGCGTACGCAGCCAAACTTTCTCCATCTTTGGGTCGGTCGTTGTTGATGTTGATCACGGCTGCGGCCACTGTTTCTGCGCACTCATAGCGACTGATGAACAAGTCCTTAAAATAAGGCCACGTCATCCCCACATGCGACACTTGCGATAACCAGGTGGACGCGGTACCTTTCAATGCCTTGCCTAGGGCGATGATTAGGGCTCCGCCTTCCAACGGCCGCTCAGTCAAACATATGTCGACAGTCGAGCACCAAGCACGTGGGTCGGCATCCCCAACATCAGGGTTGAATTCCGGTAGGCTAAGGACTGGCGGGCACGGCGGCGGTCGCATGGCCTCAATCAGCTGCATCATGGAGCGATTTTGGGCTTCTAGCAACGCCTGCCATAACTCTGCATTCAGGCCTGGGAGTTGTGGTTGTGGTGCTGCTCGAGTAGATCCCAATTCTGATGTAGAAGCGCGTGTAGGGTCCGCGGCAGAACCGGCATCAGGAGTATTGCCCGCATCAGGCTCTGACATGGCGTAGGTGCTCGAGCAAGAAAACCACACGCACTCAAATCAATATTGTATTTTCGTTAATAATTTATCACAACACTTGCACTGTACAAAATACGTTAACGCGAAAGTAGGTGAAGAGACAGTTTCAGAGTGGTGCTGTCGCCTCGACAGTTCGTTCAAGACTGTTCGTCCCAAAAAGCGTCAAGCCCACTATGACTCTGCCCACGTGTTCTAGTCACGTGCTTCACCAACCAACGTTACATTACAAATCAGCAACTATTAATTTTAAAATCAACCGGATATCCGACATATATGTATATAACTCAAAAGTGACTGAACGGATTGTGATGAAATTTGGCATGCAGGTAGATGTTATGACGTAGGCATCCGCTAAGAAAGGATTTTGATTAATTCTACCCCCAAGGGGATAAAATAGGGGATGAAAGTTTGTATAAAACTTTATCAATTTTAAACCGATCGGGTTGAGAGTTTCAAAATCGGGAGTGAAGTAACTATTCCACGCGGACGAAGTCGCGGGCAGAAGCTAGAATGTTATAAGCCTTTCTATATGTATTTTCCGACGTTTGGCTCCCAAACGGGCCAGGGCTGCTTTCAAGCAGTTCTTACCCAATCTAGGGGGACCACACGCCTCCTACTGGAGGCTGAATGCGGGGATCGTGCGGTCAATGACCCTTTCCGGGGCCCCGGTGTGGGGGCTGTCGCTAAAGCAACTGACAGCGCGCCACCTGGTAGCGTCCCAGGGGGTCATAGCCATTCGGCTAGTCCGGGGATACCGCACGGTCTCCGGCGAGGCGGCGAGGCTGCGAGGCTTCTTGCCGGATTCCTGCCGTGGGATCTAGAGGCGAGGGCCTTCGCGCACTTTTATGCGTTGCACGTGGAGGGGCTACGCCGGAATGAAACTGTGCTGCCGCGGCAAATTGCTGCGCAGCGGACGGAGCTTCGCCGGGATCTCACGGAGTTATGGAGACGGCGACTGTTGCAACCCAGCGCTGGGCACGCGACCATTGCGGCGATAAGTCCCCTCCTTGATGAGTGGTTGGAGAGAGGCCACGGCGTCCTCACCTTCCGCCTCACGCAGTTGCTCACCGGACACAGCGGTTTCGGGAGGTACCTGATTCGGATCCAGCGGGAGGACACGTCCGGGTGTCAACACTGTGTGGATCACCGGAGGACACGGTGGAGCATACGGTGGAGGTCTACCCTGCTTTGGCCTCAGTCACCTATGTTTTTTTTTTCGGCATTTTACTTTGTCTAAGTTTAATAAAAATCGTGCCATTGACAAATATGACTTTCTTAGAGAATTCTTAAAGTAAACCCGTCCAATGTCACTTGTTGCGTTTGTTAAACAGGACCCTGATGAAAGCCACTCTCTTTGTCACACTGTATCTTGCTGATTATGTCAAATATTTGTTTGTTTAATCTTAGAAACGTGCATAAATTACCTAAGTTTAATCTTCGCAGTGTAAATGTGGGTATTAATCGAATTTGAAACGTTGATACTGAGGTGGTTCTTCATCACATAAATTCAACTATTGTTAGTGCCTGTAATCATTGGTAAAAAAAACCAAGATACACACTCAGCGTCTAAAAATCGTCCGTATAAAATGAGCATTTAAAATAGTCTCACGTCGGTCGCGTCACTTCACGCTCGTTTAATGTCAAAATGCTCGAAAAAAGTTCGCTGAGAAATTGTAAAAATATTACCTCAAGAACGTTGAAAAAGTATGGGATATCGTATTGTCGGTAAGTAAAAGAGTAAATTGATTTGTTTTTATGACTAAATATAGAAAACAATATGTTATTTTGATTTAATTTGTCTCAAAACTTCACTCAGCGGTCCAATTTGTGGAATACGGCAAATTTTAATTGTCGCTTTCTCAGTATAAGAACTATGAATTACAGTCTCCTTTTATTTTAGCCGCATAATAAAAATGCCCCTGTTCTTATTTATTCAATGGAGTCGATTTTTGTATTGTTTTTATAATTCATAAATTTTCTAACTTTTGAACGATATATACGTTTCTAACAAATATTTGTATGTTATATAATATAATATGTTACATTGCAATATATTTTCTACTAACCTTCTCTATTCAATCACAATAATATATGTCTTATTAAAAGCTAGTATCGAAAAGTTTATTATGTTCGTTTAAGTAAATAAATAAATAACTTGGTGCAATTATTCTTCATACTCCTGGGCAGGTTATAGTATACTTTTCATCACGCTACAATCAATAGGAGCAGAGCAGCGAAGGAAAATGTTGGGAAAACGGGATCACATAGTGATCTATCAATGCACAGCCCAAACCACTGAACGGATCGAGCTGAAATTTGGCATGCAGGTAGATGTTATGACGTAGGCATCCGCTAAGAAAGAATTTTGATTAGTTCTACCCCCAAGGGGATAAAATAATGAACGTTTAAGATGAACGTTTGTATGAAAATTGGTCAATTTTAAACCGATCGGGCTGAGAGTTTCAAAATCGGGGGTAAAGTAACTATTCCACGCGGACGAAGTCGCTGGCAGAAGCTAGTAATACATAATGTGTTTAGATATTATGATAGTTATATTTATAAGTTTTAAGGGTGATCCTTGGTAGATACAACGTGACACTTGAACATTTGAATTTCTCGGTCTGGTAGCACGCTACGCAAACACCTTTAACTAAATAACTATTTGGTATCGATACCTTTTGAACCAAAAAATTAAATAAATGATTTTACCAGTTAATATTTGTTTAATTGATAGTGTGATGTTTGTTTATAGATCTCTTTAAGTTGCTGGCAAAATAATAATGATTTTTACACACTGTTTTTTATTAACAACTTTAAACAATCCGCGTAAGGTTGATTTGGAAAAAGAATTGTTGTATAACTATAACTACTTATGTAGGTTTAATGAGTGTTTGGTGACAGTTTCGAGTGTTACCTTTGTTCGAGACAGTGTATCTTGGTTTTTTTTATATATCAATGCCTATAATGAACAAAATTCTTACTCAGACTCATTGGACTTCAGACGGACACGTAATTAATTTAATATTTGCTTCGATTTTTGTTACAGGGAAAGAACGAGAAGAACGCGATGATAAACGCTATCAGGCAAAGCTTGATGCAATACGAGGTGGTGGGCAAAAGTCCGGGCGGGTCCAGCCCCAGCCCGGGCGGCGCAGGCGGGTCGGGGAGCAGCGCCGGGCCGGGCAGCGCATACTCCGTGGCGTCGCCCGTGTCGCCGGGCTCGCCCGAGCCGCGCGAGCGCTGGCGCGCGCTGCAGACGTGCGGCGCGCTGTACGCCGACCCGGCGCGCGCGCGGGCGCTTGTGGAGCAGCAGCGTGCGCGCCTGCTGCAGATGCAGCGCTCCCAGCAGATGCTGGTGTCGCCCGAGGTAACAACATTCTACTCTCCTCCAGCCCTCACCCTCGATCATTGTTGGCTCTTCACTGTCGAGTTAAAAAATATAGAGTGTAAGTCCTTAAAGGTTTTCGCGGTATAATGTTCTCGCTGACATGTAGTTGACTGATCCTTCACAAATAAGTGGTAGTTCAGATCACAGCATTGGCAGCTCACAACAATTTTAAAGATACCTACCAATATTTAAATCGAATTGATTGTTAATTAATGCAAACTATCGATGTTTCTTCACAGGCTGCTGAACAACCTCAAGCTGATCTAGGTTCCACGATCAACGCTCTGGTTTCGGCGACACCTCCTAACGTAGCTTTAACAAGAACGGATTATCACCATCCTATATATCACCAAAACAGTAAGCGCCAATCAGATTAACTACATTTATACATATATGCCCAAATAGAAACCTGGCTTACCCAACTAGCGGCTTTGCACGGGTGCAAACAATACGCACAAACCTTCCTCGGCTATCGCTCTTGCTATTAATAAAAATCCAATGCAGAGGCAGACAGCGTACGTCGCTGTCTATAATTTAAATGCGTTGCTGTCTACGGTGAAATTAGTGGGAGAAGCGATAAAACTGTGATAAATGTTTTATTCAATGATTTACAGATCAAATGGGTCCAAATTATGGTACAAATAAAATTACTACGTCACAGCAGAATCCGATGCTAAGTCGACAACTAAGTGTGAGTAGTAGTGCATATTTATTTTCTTTATGCTTCAGTTTTTATTGAATGATGCGCGTGCGATTTACATCGAATATTTGGAATAATAATTGTGGTCACCTGCGGGTTGCAGGTGGCGGGCTCCAACGCGTACACGCACAGCGGCGGCGTGTCGGCGGCGGCGCTGCACACGCCCCTGTCGGGCGCGCCGCAGCCCTACCACCGCCCGCCGCGCCCGCACCTAGGTAACGCCGCCGCGCCACTGTGCCGCACCCAGCCTGGATCAACTATCGGCCGACCGATGTCGATGTCGCTCCACACAACTGAAAACATGACCTCATCTTCTAGGCCTTGTGCCATGTCACTTTGGATAGACCCAACACATTTTTTTTTCAGGCCGTTCTGTTAGCCGTCACGCTATCACCGAATCCCCTTTCATCACTAATTCAGTGATCAATCCCTCTCATTTAGACATTTGCGCTAACATAATGTCACTTTGTCTACACTTTCGAGTCTAGAGTATTAAGTTCATTGACTGATAGAAACAAAATGTTAGTAACTGATGTAGAATCCTGTCAATAAGGTTCAGTACGTAGAGTGCAACAACGCAAGTGCACGTGTCCGTTACCTCGGCGGACACAGCTTGTTTCGCCTTGCAAATCTTCATGTTATTATCATGTATTCTATTTTCATGGTTAATTATCAATTTAGCCAAATAATGCTGTTCTGTCTGTGCTAAGCGTAACATATGAGCAGCGTACTTAAACTGCAACGCGGTAATCGACTGAGGTCGCGTCCGATAGTTTTATCAGGCTTACGGCCGAACCCAATAACCGATCTATCGCATACTGGAGATAGAAAAACAAATGAAACAACAGAAAACCTTTATAATTTTTCTGTTGTTTCATTTGTTTTTCTATCTCCAGTATGCGATAGATCGGTTATTGGTTTCGGCCGTTATTCTGCAATAGTTTGCAGAAACTTGACCTTTTGAGATTATAGGCTGACTTTTTCGTTGGTGACTATCCTATGGCCCAGTGAATAAATAAAGTAAATCCGGTGACGTGCTACCGACCGCACAAGGCTTTGCGTCGTCGAAGACTAGTACAGATTTTGATATGAAATATGTACTACGTAATTTGGTTAAATTCATGGAAATTTCGAAACAAAAACGGCTCTACCCGTGTTGATATTGAATAATAATAACAACGCAATTATTGAAAATATTTCGCGGTTGACTATTATATCCCTTCCTTTTTAATCCGGACTTGTTCCAAAATACTGTATCCAATATTTTTTTCATCCTTGGATAGTTGATAGCATGTTCGATTGGAGATGCGTAGCCGTATCTGAGTGTACGGGTCCTAACTTATAATGGCCCTTGCAGTACGACCCGTAGCGTTCTCGTGAACTGGGAGTAGAATCAAGGAAAAAGTCTGCCTATGAAAAACTTACAAAAGACAAATGATACTAATATCAGTTCCATATTTTTTACTGCGCTTACGAGTGTAGACTGAGAAACAAATAGATTTCAAATGATATGATATGATTGTACATTGTGTATTACGATATGATCATATAACAGATAATTATCTTGGTCTAATATTTTGAGTTATACAGTTTTGATTTTCATATCATATTTATATTGAAATTCAGTCTTGATTGATTTATGGTTAATACCGGATTTAAGAGGCTGTTAAAATTACTTCAAATACTTTAACAATACAATGCAATACTAACGAGCGCATTAAAATACTGTAACGGAATATTTTTATTATTATAAATTTGGTTTAAGAGGGTGGTCTTGTGGTTATATTTTACTTATGATTTGAAAGTATGTAGTTAGCTTATCTCTAATGAGGTGATCAGATATTTATATAATGTAATTAAATCAATCTTTATGAATCGATACATGGTTATTTGTACGGCTTTTTTCAGTAAAACTAATGATGATACATACGATTTTGTAAGGTAGATATTATAGATTAGAAATTTGCCGATCGGTTTTATTTGATTCCAGAGCATGATTTTTCAGAAAAAAAAATACGCATGTACCGTAGAACTTTAGAAATAGTGTGTCCTGCCAGAACTGGACTCATTTTTCTAGGAATCTTAGACAAAAACCTATGCATGTCTATATGGCTTCACTATCCGGTATCTTTTAAAATCTTATGAATGCAAGTCACTAAAGCTCCGTCAACAAGACAAACTTTCGCGGTCTCAACTCATATCGAGTTAGTTACCCGTGGTTACGCTCGGGTGACCGCCGACCGTCGGGTACGGTCATCATGGCGTCGGCGACGCTCACGCGCAGCGTCGGTCGACACGGTATCGCGCTCTCGACTAGCCATCCTCGAGTCTCTTTACTCCCCGATACCGGTGTAGTGGCGGCAGGCGCATCGAATTAGGTAGGTCGGGCGTTGTTCACGCCACCGTGCTCGTCGCCCGTAGTACTTAACGCGGCGTGTGTGGCAGTGGGAGGCTACTACGAGGAGAGCGGCGCGAGCGCGGGCTACTGCGGCGAGTACGCGCGCTGCACGCCGCATGCGCCGCACGCCCCGCACGCGCCGCACGCTCCGCACGCGCCGCATCCTGCCCTCGACCACCAGCACGCATGTGAGTATCTCCACACCCGGCGCCAAGAGACTTGTCTTACGTGTCAAAACAACAGTTTTACTTAATCTGCTGGCACAAAAATGATCCTCTGGGATTACTTCAGGAAGCTGAAATTGATACGGGGATTCGCGTTTTGCGAAGTTGGCGTCGAACGAGGTAAGGCTTGGAGTAGTAGTCTTATCTGCTCGGATTTAGCGCCAGTTCTTTCTTCTGATCTATAGACCTATCGCTCTGCATGGTTAATAATAAACTTTTGCATTCTGCGCTTCAAAAACCTTCGCTTACCTGATTTAACTATGGACCAAGTTAGGGACGACCCCGCTGCGGGGAATCCTTCAACCCGGGCCATCGAATTCTTCTGAATGCATCGCGGTAGGGCCATACAAAGGTAGGAATACCGTGAAATGTTCCACCTTCTGTCGCCTGTAATAGATGTAGCAAGGTTGTGAGAGGTCACAGTTGAATGAATGCGATTTTTTAGGTGCAGGTAACGGTGCCGGTGTAAGCGGTTCGGGAGGCCCCGGCGGACCCGGCCCCGGAGGCCCCGGAGGCCCCGGCGGCCCCGTAGGACCCGTGGGACCCGGAGGGCCAGGGGGCCCCGGAGGCCCTGGCGCGGGCGGCACGTCAGAGTACGTGCGCAACGAGCTGCGCGCCGTGGTGGGCGCCCGCTCTGCGCGGCCCGACCTGCACCCTCTGCAGCCGCCCGACATGGACTCGCTCATGAGCTTCGACATGACCCCGCCTGGTTAGTACTCGCTTATTATCTAGATTCAGATCATTATGTAGCCTCGGTTGGTACAGTTACTATTTAGATAAATGGTTCTCATCCTTTATGCGCGGTTGTAAAAAATTGCAGTTAAATATTTTCCATCATGGAAAATTCTTCTCCCCAGTTTGTGTGAGTGGTTGTTATTTAATTATTAGTTTTTTTTTATTGTTTGCATCATATTCAGTTAACTTAAAATGTTGTTTGACTGAATTATGTATTCTATTTTAATTCATTTTTCAATGTTGTAAATTGGGATATACATTTACTAAAATGAACCTTTAGGCTCCGATCCCACGGTAATGATTAGAATAGTATTTTACTGTATAATTTTGAGAGTTATATACAGTTTTATACTGAATTTGTTTTACTATGAATTTTTGAAGTCTGTCCCAACGTTTTTCCACAAAATATTCTTCCAATCATCGCCGCGTGCAACTGTGTGTGACGCCAGGCGTTCAGAATCAAATTCAAATAATAAAATTAGTAATAAAGAACATGAAATATTATTCTAAAATGTTTTTGATGAAAACGACTAATGGCACTTTAGTATATTTGAGACGAATATATATAATCAGTATCTGCAGTAGGGATTCATTTCATTTTCTTTTTAAATTTGAAATCTTGGAATAAAAAATACCTATGACCACATAAACTTAAAACTATGGTTATAAAAAGAAAATAACAGCTAAAATCTAATGCATAAAAAATTATACAATTCACTCATGGAATACAGGGATAGTACGATTTTTGGTGTTGACATTTATAATAATTACATCTTTTATTACAACCCACTTTATTTAATAATCTAACCTGCTTGGGATAACTACTGCCTGCACTAAGCCCTTTGTTTTATCTTTAGTTATGATTTACTCATAAACAGTAATGTTTTCTTTAACTGTGGAAATATTAGATATAATTTTTCTTTTAAATTTTATGTTCCAACATAATTAATTCGGGAAAACATTTGACTTGATTGTGGCTGTACATGACAATGCTGTCCATAAGTGGACACGGATCCCTGATTGACCAGAATATATGAGGACATTAAAGGAACGTTGCTGTGTATAGCGCGCTTTCTTGCACATTGTCAGTGTAGGGGATATCCACTGCCAATGTATACGTGTGTACGTACGTAGGTGGCGGCAGTGTGGTGGGGGGCCGAGCGTCCTCGGCGTCGACTAATTCGTGG
This sequence comes from Hecatera dysodea, assembly GCA_905332915.2. Lineage (NCBI taxonomy): Eukaryota > Metazoa > Arthropoda > Insecta > Lepidoptera > Noctuidae > Hecatera > Hecatera dysodea. The sequence goes on from HG995292.1 coordinate 12,367,717, forward strand.
GAATCGCAGAGCACCCCGGTAAGCTTGGGACGCGTTCAGCGACTACAAAGTATCATCTAGTCACTTCACTACTTTATAGGTTTTCATTTTTCTGTAGACCTACCTATAAGTATTACGTCTGCTCTGCTGCGTGTGTTGTCGATTCGATCATCTTGATACTAGAAGCTTAGAGAAATGTACCAAGGTGCGCTATCTAAACTGGCATACTATTTATGTACTTTTACGTTATTAAAAACCTAACTGAGAGCCAACTGCTTGAAATTAATTAAATGCTTATTTTATGACCTTTGGGTAGCTTAATTGGTACGTTCCTGAATTTTGAATAAGCTTTTGTGATGTGATGTAAAATAATGTTTCATAATTAGTGAGAACTATTTTAATTCTAAAAATAATCATCTCAATTATTTTTTCTTAGAAATCTTGTTTTAAAGTATATTTACTTGAATATATTTCACCGGCTTATAGGATTTTACTAAAGGATAAGCTTAAGATAAAATCGGGAAAAAAATCGCATGCGCAAACTATCGAGTGTGGTGAAGGTTTTGTGACGTTGTAGTAATAAAACAACAGCATTATATTTTTGCAATAGTTTGCTTATTGTCTGCTTATAAAAATGTTTTAGAACATTTTTCGTTGATAACTTTTCGTAGATATACAGGGGACGATTGCATGGCGGTATTTAAGACATATCGGTTTATACCATTAGAAATTGCATATTTACGAGCAGCGATCAAGATCATACAAAACATTGCTACAAACTTAAAGTAATTTAAATGATGATCAGACTTTATATTTTTATTCACACAAGTGCTGTAATACAATTATTTTACAAAACATAAAATCTCATTAAATATATCAGCAGTGTTCCTAGTGAGATGGACAAGTTTACGTTTGAATGTACATAGTGGTTTACAAGACTTACATGGCATATATATAGTAAAAAGCCAATCTGATAAAAAAATATATGATATTATATATATTTTGATCGTTCCTCGTGTATAGTAAATTATACCTTTTGCTTTCGAAAAAAATGCTATCAAATTTCTTTAAAATGCTACATCTAGTAAATAATTAGTTTTGAGCGAAGGCTGAGGTTTGAGGAAGAATAATTTATAAACATGAATAAATTTTGGTATCGATAGTAAGTCTTCAATTTAAATCGTCCAATACTTTGACAGTCGAATGTATTTTTCTAAATATGTAGTTACAAATTAAGTAGGCAGTTGAATAGTCAGTTTATGATCAAAATTAATAATACTTAATGCATCGATTTGACAGTTTTGTTAAATTATAACTTTCGCGAATAAATCGATACTTAAAGAAACGGTTTACAAACACGTTAATTAATGATAACATTTGTGTTAAACGCTTAAAATCGCCGACAACTAACTATGTGTGCTTCAGATTCTGTTTACAAACCTCATTAATTTATGAAGGTGTGGTACAAAATCAATCTAATTCCCAAGTAGTACACTAGTGTTTGAAACAATAAGTAAAAGTCCTCGCAGCATAGTACAGCATAATGGAACTCGCACACAACACGATAAGGAAGGGTTAAGAGCACTGAGCTGAATGTTAGCGCGAGCAGTGGTTCTGATGGGCTCGTTTGGTTCTGCACAGAGTACTACGGGGGCGGGCTCGGCGGCGGCGGGCCCAGCGCCGGGCGGTGATGAGACGGGCGCGGGGGGCGCAGCCAGCGCGGCGCCCGGCAGCGCGGCGCAGGCGAAGGCGTCGCTGCTGCAGAAGCTGCTGTCGCAGTAGCCGCGCGCGCCGCCTGCCCGGGCGCGCAGCGCTACGGGTCTCGCTGAAGTTTGCATTTATTAATTTCTCGCTTCATCGGATGGACGTTATTCGACGATCCTTAGATTCCAGCGTAACGAACGTCGTCGTTCCGAGTTACGGTCTACGTGGTACCTCTGCGGCTGTAAATCTCACTCTCGTGAGAATAATATAGTACATACGCGTATTTATAGACATCTTTAATGTAGTCTAGTAGTGCTAGTGATGTTTTCGAGTTGTATAAAATTGTTTCGTTGATATATTTACTTCTAAGTTCTTTGAGAAACTTTAGGTATGGTCTTTTATAAATATGTATGTATGCATCTTTAATTATGCTCTAATATAACGAAAAACGAATCGATGCGAAATTCGTAGCTTCCTGTGATGGAAAAAAAATAGTGATCTAATAATATCTTATTGACTCGTACGCCCAGTACACATACACAATGTACAATAGAAATATACCGCGTGCAATATTGTATAGAAATATAAAATACATATTTTGGCGTTGTGAACGTTATGTATTATAGTATGAAAGTCAGATGTTACCTGTTATGACAAAGTAATTTGTATTATAGTATATGATGACGAGACGTCGAGTGAAATGGTTTCTCTTATGGAGAATATTATTTTTACGTGTAAATAATATGTTGTTAAATTATAGCTGTTGCTTTATTGTAAATATTTTGTTAAAATATTTCTTTGTGTTTCGTGTATGGTACAATATTCTTTTAATTTCAATCCATTTATGAAATTGATTAAATAATTACAAATTATTTTTTTATGTTCTTCTTATACCTGTTTTCGATTATTTTAATTAATAAATGACAAGTTTAATGTTATAATCACAGTAAACGTTACCAAATGTCACATGAACTGCAATCACAACAATTTTACAACTTTTAAACTCGAATTGATATCGCAAGTACGTATAAGTAAATTGAATTTTATACAAGATTTTCAGAACATGTTAAACGTATGATGAATCTGAAATAGCAAATATTTTATTTTTGCTATAAATTATTTGGTAAGAGAGGCTTGTGATTATAGCATTTATTATGTCTTTCCTGATAATAGAGTAAAACCCCCTTGTTTGGTCGATGAAATTACCCTAATACAAAGGCGCGGATTTGTTATAAATAAATATTAAGAAAGTTATGGACAATTGATGAAAGTATCAATTTAATGTATCGATTAATCTTTGCACACTGTGCAAATACTTGATTCGATGAATAATTAAATATTTGATGACCTACGATTTTTATACGTCTTAGATGCGGTATACATGTACTTCGTACGTGTCACATACATGATATTGGCAAAAACATGTGTCATGTCTCTCAATAATTACTAAGAGACTATTTGCAACGGTCCGAAGAACGAAATTCCCCTGTAGGTGGTGACTGGCCTTTTTGCATAAAATTTTTAAGTTAAACTTTAGGTATTTTCTTTATTTTGAAACTTTCGGGTTAGACTTAAAGTCTAAAAAAATACTTTTTAAATATGAAAAATATTATGAAAACCAAGTGCACATTATAAGTGATCGTTTTTTATAATTTAAATTGTACTGTCGTATAATAAGAGTCACTGTAACCGTTGCAAATAGTGTAAAAGACGAGATGATAAGGGCAATCGATATGATATATTCAGAAACGTCTGTGCGCTTAGAAATTTTATAATCTTAACTTTCATAAACGTAGAAACGTGTAATAAACACGTCGTTATTCGCTGCTGAAGTGAAAATTGACATACATTATGGTAAAGACATTTTATCGTACATCACACAGTCTTAATTATAAACGTTGTTTATATTTGAAATAAATTTCCTTTTAGTAGTTGTGTTATTTACGATACTAAAGCGAGTAGTTTCGTAAAAATAATGTTTATAATGAAGTGCATAAAATGTTATAAACTGTGTGTGTATAATTCTAAGTACTATGGTGGTAGGTCAATGTTGAATACATCAATGTTGGATGTCATTATTAGTAACTATAAATTAAATATTAGGCACGAAAATTAGCAGTATTTACTTCGCCATTTCAGGCAGTACTAAATTAATATGGGAAATTACGAGACTTGAAATTAAAAAATATGACATAACGATGTAAGATATTGCATTCGTCACCAGCCAGCATACTTTCTTGCTAGTATCTTATTTTGGATCTGATAGTTCAAAACACATTTAGACTTTAAAAAATAAATACTGCTTGAAGTGGCATGTACTTTTGACGTTAAAAATTAAGCGTACTAGAATTGCACAATATTATCTAATAATAAATTAATATACGTTAACTTTAAAGTGTAATAATAATAAAATATAACTAAGACCTTTGGGTGTGGTATGTATCCTAATAACGGTCTAATATGTGTAACTTCGACCCTTAAAGTATCCACTGGTATTACGCCTAGCAAAGTGGTTGACAGTATTGTTGCTCCCTTATTTTAATATACGGGACCATGACTTATTAGCCGGAATTTTAAACAATGACCATCCAGATAATAACCGGTGCCAGTGTTCACATCGATCTTTGATACTAGGGTACATGCTATCGCCGACTGTTTTCTGATCAGGAATTGTTATACCTTACCAATTAATACCTGTTTGCACGTTACACGTAGTCCTTATAATTTATTGGCGAGTAACAACAAGTTAATCAATTTGAAGTACTTAAAAGAGTTCAGGGGGTTCACTCAATTTAGATCATAATATAAGTAAGTCTTATAATATGTATTAATTACTTTCTAATAACAAATCTTTTCAAAATACCAACCATAACATTTAGGACATAGATACATTAAAGAAGTAAATTGTGATGTGCTATAACTAAATAATGAACGTACAAAATATGTATAGATAATCCGCAAACCAAGTTAAACAAGAAATCAGACTATGAAATGTAATAATAAAAAAAAAACATATTTTTATACCATAAAATAAATAGAGCAAAGTGTAGGCTACTGACCAATTTAATTTGTCATTGTTGTTGATAAAATTAGAAAAGTGCGGCGCAGTCAGTCTATAGATAGTGAGATAAGCTTTACGCAATCTGATGACCATGGCAACATTATTCATTCCACACGATGGTTTCAGAGAAGCGAGTCCTGTCAGTGTTAATAAGTAAAATTCAAAACAAAAAAGTACAAGTGATGGCCTTGTTACATGGAAATATAAGCAAATAGGCAAGGAAGTAGCCGTGTCTAATACATAAATATATGGTAAATGTATTTACTCGTAACTGGTCGCTAGATGAAACAGCATATAATGCCGTCACTTAGTTTACAACATCTCGACGAGGATAAATGTACACAAATGTTATATTTTTTGCAGATTTACGGTAACATAACTAGTTTATGTAAACAAGACTATATTATAACGTTTCAAACACGTCCATTGCATGATTAAACCGTTTACTTTTCTGTTAAATGTATATTGTAATGTCATGCCGTAATAAAACATCGGTGCCTGAAAATTTTAGATAAAGAATATTTTTTCAAAGCCACCTTTTTAAAAAAGTAATACGATTATTAATAATATGGAAATTGAAATAGACTTTAGTAATAATATGCATAAAATATGGAATAAATACTTACGTCTGCAAACACGTTGATTCCATTAAAATATGATTATAGCTTATACCTAGATCAAAATCATTGTAAATAAACAACATCGAATTTAGAGCTGATGCATTCGTGTGAGATTTAACTACCACACAACATGTAGTGATACCTTGTCATGAGATGATGAATTAGTCTACACAATATGCCTTTACCATAAAATTACCTTCATACAGGACTCACGTCTACGTAATAATGTTATGTAGTTACAGTGGAATTATAATCGGTGAATTTTAGTCTTCCAAAATTAAAAGTAGTCTGGTCTGTAGCTGTTTTGAACTTGGCCCAGGGTGTTGCATTCAGGTCCACGTAAAGAATACGATTTTAATGTCACGTGGTGCCCACACAGTTTTCAAAAGTACTGCAGTTAACGAAAACGCGTGTAGTGTTGTGACATCGTGGTGTATCAATATGGACAATTAATGCGTTGTCGGGCAGCACTCGGTAAGCACTTAAAAACACCTTACTTTTCGACCCCTAATCACAGTCAGCCTTTATCTAGTTACTTGCAACATTAAACACTGTAATATGTGTGCCATTACATTTTGTAGTCGCTTATTAATGATATATCCGACTTGTCCAATTGTCTTTTAAGTTCCTGGTTTAGTAGAATTAGCAGTACAAAATCAAACACTAACACATTTAATCTACTATACTTGAGTCGCGACTCCAGTATCTAATATTATTTTATTCGTGATGGTTTCATTGCGCGGTTTTGGTCAATTACCTACGTACGACAAGTATGTCCTGTTTACTGCTACCAATAGAAGGTAGAAATCGATATTACGATTTGTACAACGACTATAAAATGAAACGCACGTTCCAATTCATTAATATAATCGCTCAATAAGCTACTAAATTATAGAATACGTCATTGAATTCTCTAGCTAAAAAGAGGAAACTTATTCCTACAAAAATGTGCTCTGTTTCAACATCATTGCAACATGTCTTTAATCATCAACGAAAATAAGTATTCCTATAATATAAACAAATATTTTGATAAACGAACGTTTAAATTTTAAAATGGGCTTTATAAATGGATATTACATGTATGGGAATCGTCTAGATATAATCATGTGTTAGGAAGATATTTGTCTTGGTGTAATGAATGAATACCTCATTGTAAGAATCAATTGGAACATCTAGTTCATAACAAAATTGTACAAAATGCTACAATACTGTTTAACATAGGTTGAAGAAAGATCATTTAAAAACGCTAGTGTGTGCTGATATACCTGTAAGTCTTTTTTCTAATTACTTTTAGAATATATTTGGTTTCCGAATTGGGACACCCTATTCAGATATTGTTTTAAAATCTATGAATTTTTCGGAATAAATGGTTATGTCGAACATAAATTCTAAGAGCATGATAGATTTTACATTCTAAAATTACAATTCTGGAGAAATTGGTATATATTGAAATGTTACATATAATTTGGAATTCTATTTAAGAAGATTGAAATAACGTTTTCATTTTATATAAAAAAAAATACGACCCATTGTCTCAGAGTAAATTTAATAAATTAAAAATAATTAATTGGGTCCAAAATTCCATCCAATCTTGCAGAAAAAATACAATTGGACTGCATTAACAAATGTGATATATCGATGTGTAATAGAAATATTTTTTTATCATTCATAAAATTACTCTGCGGCAGGGGCCTAGTAATCACTATCACTATGCATTATGTCAAACGAGAAACATAGACGGGTACGGGAGTCTTTGATTCTGCAGGAAAACATAATTAGTTTAAAATAATTTGTTTTCAATCTTATGTTACATGATGAATCAATTTATGTTATAGTTATTGTTGTTTTTTCCTGATATGATAATAAACAAAGGGTTTTCTAAAAATTCCTCTCCTTAGAGGTAAGATTGTGTGATAAAATATTTATTATAGTAGGATGGCAGTCGCTAACACAACAAGGCATTCCCGTACGCTGCTGATTTTATTTTTTGTATAAAATCATGCCTTTTGTCTTGGCCTGTCGTCTGAGTACAAGGGTATTTTTATATTGTGAATATTGCTTAGGTTTAATATTCTGTTATGACTTATGACTAAACTAATTATGTTTTTCTTAAACATTGCAAAGTGATTTTAGATCTGGTCGCTCACAGAATCGATTTTTGGGGATGCGTGCTTTATTAGTTGTATGATAGAGCTGTGTGTTTCTATTCATATTGTAGGATTAAGCTCAACGGCAGGTTTCCCTCAGTCATGAATTCCAACTATAATATTACAATTTGATATATCAAGCAGTTTTAAAAGAAAACTAGTAAGAAACCTAGTCCTTGTTTATACAATTATCCTTTTTGTGAGTGGCCATTAAGTCTGTGTTATTTAGTTCTTCAGATGTTAGTTAAGGCCTTTTGTGTTGCTGTGCATTTCTACGCATTGTATGTATGTATGTTTATATATTGTAAATAGCTAAAATACATATATTTTTACGATTAGCATACACAACCAAAGTTGTTATGAAGTGATGGTTGATTAAATAAGAAATTTAACTATAGGTCGTTATGTTTATTTTAGAAGAGATACAAAGAAATCTGTACAGTTGCAATGTCAGTACATCCAATGTCTTGTCTTAGCATTTTAAACAACCGCCCTGGTATTAGGAATAATAATGAAATTGTTATTTTTGGCACAAAAATATTGAAGAAAAATGAAATTATAATAACAATAAAATCGACAATGAAAAGGAGTATGTTCGCTCCTTTTGTTCCTAGTAGCTTATTCCAGGTCACTTACCATTTAGTAACTGTCAATTAATAAAACATACAAGTCACGTACTAATACCTTCAAAATGTTTGAATTGTAATATTTTATTCATTGATGAAATCAGGCGTTATGAGTACATAACATTTAAGTTGTATTTTTTTGTACATTTTAGATTCGAAAATATATTAATATCTAAATAAGTGGTGTTTTTATTTATCAACATTCCTTACTCCTTATACACCCCTAGTTTTTAATTAGTACAAAAAATAACAGGGCTCTGTCCGTACCCGTTACTGATCATATTTGTGTAGTCAAAAGTAAAAAAATAAAAACCCAAAATTGTCCACGGATTTTTTTAATAATTGGTAAATTCATAATAGAATCAACATTCATAACAATAGGGTATTTTACTGTAAAAATCTAATTAGTCCGTCTGATAGATTTACAAAAAATATTGGACAAGTATTTTTTCTTTTTTCACGTAAACAAAAATTGTAGCAACGTAGTGACGTCACGTGAGTTTTCAACGCACTGTATCGTCTTCATTTTTTGTTTATGTGAAAAAAGAAAAAATACGTGTCCAATATTTTTTGTAAATCTATCAGACGGACTAATTAGATTTTTACAGTAAAATACCCTATTGCTACTAGAAAATATTACGCACAGTGCTTTCCCATTTTAATCGTCATTTATTCATTCATAAATCAATAGCCTGTACAATATTTTTATAAGTTGAGTGGCATTTTAGGATATAAAAAACGCTAATAACTTTGCTGTTTATGAACATAATTTTTTGAGACTTTTCTTAAATAATAACGAGAACTTTTCTAATAAGCCCAAGTATTTGTACTAATTAAAAACTAGGGGTGTATATCTAATTATTGCCTATATAGTAAAACGAAAATAATGACAAGTTATAATCACCATACTCCTCAGAAAAGGCTTGACCGATTTTTATGAAATTTTGTAAGCACATTCAGTAAAGGTCTGAGAATAGGCTACTATGTATTTTTGATATCCCTAAGTGAGAAGGGTTGTCAACCCCTATCATTTTTTATTTTATTTTCGACGTTTGCTGGGTCAGCTAGTAATATATATAAAACTCGAGGCTGACTACATACTGTTGAATCAAGCCGACGCGAAGCATTTCATAAACTTTCGCGCGTTTTTGTAAGGAAAGTGTACGTTTTGCAGATAGGAACCAAAGTGCTACATACATATCGGCTGTGCTACGGAAAAACAACAACAAAAATCAGTTTTTTACGAAAAATGCCTTATCGATGATTCTGTGAATGTAGCAGTGTCCATTATGGGTAACATTTTACATATATGTAAAAAAAACTGTTTTTTTAAAATATGTTAGTTGCTTTGTTTTTCCGTAGCACAGCCGATATGTACGTTTTTAGATTAACGCTTCCTTGCGACTGCACTCGGTGTCAGTGTGCCCGTGTCCAAATTTTTAAAGAAAACTCTTTTAGTGATAAATGATTTTTATTTTGTAAGTAGGTTGTAAAAAACACTTCACGTCAATCTTTTTTGGCCGTTATAAACTAGATGAGGCCGGTGTTTCCTAGCTGACTACCCTGAGAAGAAACACCGAAACAAATCGGAGGTCAAGGTCTCTTTTGAAGTCCATACAATTGTACTGGTCAAATCATATGAGAACCATGTAGGTTGGTGTCTTTTGAGGAAAGAACCCACAGACATATTTATATGTCTGTGAAAGAACCACACAGATTTGAGTGGACCTGTCCAAACAGTGCAAGCATTTGTCAGAACTTTAAGGAGCTCAACGATTTGATGAACAATACCTACCAAAGTAAGGACATTTGGGTAGGCCACATAAAGAACTCAAACCGCCAGACTAACTTGCAATGAACCCCTGACATAGCGATCTACATGGTCCTCATATTCACAATACGTTATTATGAGGACCATGCAGATCAGTGTCTGAAATGGTCTTTTTAAGAAGGACCACACAGTTTTGAGTTGACCTGCCCAGTCAGTGCAAGCCTTGGTCAGAGTCGAGTAGCTCAACTTAGAACCAATAAGGAGCTCAACAACTCGACGAACAATGCCAATAAAAGAACATTTGGGTAGGCCACAAAAATACTCAAACAGCCAGACTTTGTTAAAAAAATACTTGAAGAGGAAAAAGCAAATAATAACCCATCAGCATCATCTGCCTAGCCTTTTCCCAACTACATTGGGGTCGGCTCCCAGTCAAGCCGGATTCAGCTGAATACCAGTATTTTACGTGAAGCGGCTGCCTACCAGACCTCCACAACCCATTAACTGGGGAACACGGTAGGTACTTCTTGGCAATACTGGTGTCAGATTTTCTGGCTTCTGACAATCCGTAACAACTGCTAAAGATCTCCAAATGACAACCGGGACCAACGGCTTAACGTGCTTTCCGAGGCACGGAGAAGTCTCGTTATGTTAAGATGGTCACCCATCCACAGACCAACCTCGGCAAGCGTAGAAGATCGACCCGTGCGGCTGTCATAATAACCCATATTGTCCTTATATTCACAATAGGGAATAAAAAAAAAATATTTTACAAAGTAGGTATTCATGTCAAAATAAGAAATATTATTAAAATAAAAAGAATACTTTAAAAAGTATACATTGATGTAAAATTAGGAGGTACCTTTTGTAGTTAGGGGCTGAATTTTTGTTAGGGTCAGCTCATCAAAACGAGACGCGACGATGCTTATCGTGGGTCCACATGATATAGACTTGTCTGGGCATACTTTGAACTCTGAATAAAGTCGGAAGTAGGCATGTATGGACGTGTATCGTGTGGACTACCCACAAAAGTGAAAAGAAAATAGTTGATACGCGCGGGGCCGCGGAACACTAATTCATCTCTCGGACCCAGCTCTTACACGCCGCGTTGCGTGGCCCAGCGCGACACCGCAAGGTGTATTCGAATTCTCTTATTTAAATGTGAACCTTTATTTAGTGAATAAGGTTCTATAAAAGTAGTTGTGTGAACTGATCCTTATTGGTATGAAATCTACACTCGGAAGTGCGTCTGCATCTGCGCGGCTGCAAAAACGCGTGCTGTCATCTGGGGTTCTGTGATGCTTACCTAGTATGTACTTAGGTACATACGGTCCAGTTTAATAAGCCCAACTTCGAATTCGATTCGAGTCCTTTGATGTTTGGTCTAATTTGTGTAATGTACCTATCTACGTGAACATTTTAAGTAAGCTTTTCTGTAAACTGTAAATAACTTTAGGCAATGTCTGAAAGAGGTGATTTCATGCTCCTTCTTTGTTATACTTCTGGTTCGGCACTTATTTATGACTACCTACTCTACGTCTTTCATTCAGTTCTTGGTTGAGGTTTATTTGGCGTTCAAACCGAATTTTGCATGGATGTCGTCACAATAAACCTAGCATTAGGTCATTTGAAACAACACTGTCTCCATACAATTCTGGAAACCGGAGTCTGGTTTACAATTTATAAAAAAAAATATTATATGTAAGTAGGTAATCAAAAAACTATACCTAATGAAATTATAGTTCCTTCTAGATAAAATAACTTAAAGTTGAGCCTGCCAAACAAATCAGCTTCAGGTTTTGACGATCATGAGTGAGTACCAAAATCGACGTAGATAGGTAAGTACCTACAATCCTACATATTGATAAATCTAATAACTACGGTAGGAGCCAGATAGCGGTGACGAACCGCGAGTGGCGAAATTTGGATTAGGACGTTTCTGTGATCAAAAGGAAAGGTCTCGACTGTTGAAGTCTAAGCTCCGTCCAGCACGGATCCAGATCCAAAACTCCGAAAGCTTTCTGCTGAATGCCTAGGTAGCTCCTTGGACGAATACAACGATGGGTTCGTGGAAACTGTCCATAGGCTTGGATGTAGGTTTTTTAAAATTCGCCGTACAGATACACTCTCAAGATCAGGAAGGAGAGGCGGGAGATGGTTCTGCAGTCTTCAGACGATGCGTGCAAATACCGTCAGCTCAATAGACGGATCTCAAAGTTAGGTATTAAAAGCGACCTCCGCTTTAATGTCGCCTATATTATCGTGAAAAAATTAAAGATGCAATAGAACGGAATAAGGGCTCCAAGGTCTATGCTAGAGACCTGTTTTTGAGCAGAGCCAGCTCACGAAACTGAAGACCTATGATGGCAGAACTATATCCACCAAATCGGAGGTTCTGATAAGGAGATTGCATTGAGACATTCTATGGACAGTTATACACGTCAATGACTTTTCCCGTTGTTGCGAATCTCCTAACGACGAAGGAGTTAGATTGATCAGGCACTATACCGAGGACATCCCGGACAACATCCTGTATGAGATTAGGAGGGTTCTGAGGCAGCTTAAAAATAACAAGGCGTCGGGTGAGGACGGAAGAACGGCCGAACGCCTCAAGGCGGGTGGCAAACCAGTCTTTAATGCTCTTCAGACACTGTTCGATTTCGTCATACTCGAGGGAATAACGCGACAGGCATGGAGTAGAGGCGTGGCGGTATTCTTTTGCCTGCTTAAGAATTACAGGCTTATCTCATTTCTGAGCCATATCTACAAGCTGTATACAGAGTCATCACGAATCGTCTCGCGTGCAAGTCAAGTTTGACGACTTCCAGCCTCCTGAACAGGCCGGATTCCAGATTGTAGACCACATACATACACTGCTGCAGATTATACAGAAGACCGAAGAATATAATCAGAAAAGTTCTGTAGTGGCAATTGCGAACCGGAAGACGCAGCGTTGGAAGGTCTCCCACAAGGTGGACCTGGTGAGGGTCGCGGGTAGCCAATAGATGCGAGACGCACAGGACCGGTTGTTGTGGCGACACTTAGGGGAGGCCTATGTCCGGCAGTGGACGTCTTTCGGCTGATAAGATGATCATGATGTTTGGTAATTCCCCCAACTACATCTTGAGATGTTTGGCTCTCTAGTGATATTTAGATCGGAACAATAATTGTTCAAAGATACAACGAAACTCTTCGAGAAAAGGTAGGTAATGTAGTGGCCCCTCTTCCTTTGGCACATATGGGCGAGTGCTCCCAGATCTTTCTAAAGCCAAAAATATAGCTTTAAAAATATATCGAATTGAGAATCTCTTCCTTTTTTGAAGACGGTTAAGAAGAATATATTATATTAATCATAAAATAACGTTATTTTCATAAAATTGCCAGTAGTGCCACTGGGTTCCGACTCCGAGGTATAAACGTGAATATAGCACTACTAGGTACGGTACCAATACAGAAATTTGAAAAGTGTCATATTTTATTAATATTCTATTTATACCCGACTTCAAAAAAGGAGGGGTTTATGAATTGATAAAGGTGAAGGTAAGTAGGTAATCAATTATAAATTACTTTTTTAAGGGTTCCGTACCCAAAAGCCAACGGGACCCTGTTACTAAGCCTATGCTGTCCGTCCTTCCGCCGTGATTCGAAAATTTATACTAGAATTTATTATTATTATGTTTTATTTGAATCTTTGACAACGTGCATTAAAATTATTTAATAATATGTGATAATGATAATTGTTTGATATTTCATTATAATCAGCGTGTCTGTGCGAAGATAATCTTTGTACGCTGATGACGGCTAGACATAGCGATCTTTCATAATAATTTGAAATATCTGTAGGTACCTAACCTAGGTATTTATGTATGTTCAATAATAATTGTTTTGTTTTTTTGGAACATAATTATGAAAAATTATTGTTGCCCCTCGGAAATTTACAGTGCCTACGGACGGCTTTGGGCTTAAGGACGTCTTTTGTAGGGTTACGTTCCTCAGTGGCCAAAAACAGAACCCTTGTAGGATCACTTTGTTGGCGAGGGAATCAAAACCTGTGGGGGTATTCCCGTTGACCTAGAGTCATGAAAGGCCTCAAGTCTGCTATTACAATAGTGTCAAAATGGCCTATCATTGGTCTCATAATGGTCGATTCTGACAAGTTTGGTAATCTACTAACATAATAGCGTCATTATGACTTTACAATGGTCAACCACTGACACTCCATTGAAAGGAATGGCATAGAATGGTAATCTCGTACATAATGACAAATAAATGACAGACGTATGCAGTAATCTGCTAAAATTTTGACAGTTCCTTTGATCAGTGACTTACTATTAGAACCTCATGCAGTCATTCTTTTTATTAGTTCGGTTATCAAAAAGTATTACGAGACCATTGACCGACCAATGATCGACCATTATGAATTTAGCAGATTACGAACTTTTAGCAAAATGACAATGGGATCGTGTTGGAATGACAAATTTATAAAAATAGCAGATTTGGGGCCCTGAGCAAGAAGATAGTTCTCACAGTACCTACAGTTAAAGAAAGATTTTGGAGATTGGGAATTTGTAGTACTATCATTTTTTTTTTGCGATTACATACTTTCTGTTTCGGTTGAAGAATTGACAAAAAACATTTTTTCAAATTCATGAACCCTGAAAATTACTCTCACACACACTCCTTTATTTGGTCAGTCGTGTAACAACAAAGTTAAGTTAATTCCTACAATGTTACTTGCTATATGTGTGTCAAAGAGTGCTTTCATCGTAGATAATGTATACTCGGAAAAAATTAATACTCGATCGGAACCCTCGCTGCCTCGGTGCACGAGTCAGACTCGCACTTGTCCTGTTATTTCAATGTTCTAAACCATTTTTAACCGACTTCTAAAAAAGGAGGAGGTTCTCAATTCGGATATTTGTTTTTTTATGTTTGTTCGCGCATAAGTCCGTCGCTTACCAACCGATTTGAAAAATTCTTTTTTAGTTGGAAAGGGTATACATCCCAAATGGTCCCATGAAAATTTAATCGAAATCGATCAAGCGGTTTTTTGTTAATTTCAATAAATGATAGCAAATCTGTCGGGATAGCTGAAATCGCATGTTTGTTTATTGTTTACACCAATTTATACCACGTCCGCTGTGATGGGTATGTTTAGCTGGGACTGAACCATTAAAAAGTGAAAAATAAAAAACTTTTTATTAAAAATACAACCGACTTCTAAACAAAAAACCAAAAAGTACAAAATAACTTTTAATTTCGGAAGTCGGTGTGTTCAAAAACAAAAATTACGCTTGAAATTTAGAGGCATTATGGAGATTTCTGCGACGAAAAATGGGCATTTTTCGGTGCTTCGCGTTCGAACAGTCCCTAAACTATGTAATTGGATGTTATGTTACAAACGTAGATAGCGTTGTTTGAGACTGGCAGTGTATAATGAAAAATGTTTTGACGACCACTGTCCTAGTAGAACAAAGTATCTAACCTACAGGGTTTTCCAATTAGGAGAATCTCATTAGGAGCCCGGAGGCGGGATTCGTGCAGATAAATCTAGCAGAATGTGGGAAAGCACTTAGATATACTTATACTAAACATACACAGCTGCCAACTCCGTCGGAGAATACGGGCGTGTTTTTGTTTAAATAGCTTCTGGCAGCGGTTTTGCCCGTCTGAAAGTCGAAAATTATCCCAAGGTATAAAAACGGTCGGAAGCCGGAATAAAAAGTATTCTATGTTCTATCCTCATATCCCAGGACATGGTTTATCCCTGTGCTAAGTTTCATTCAAGTCCGTTCAGTCGTTAAGACGTAAAGAGGTAACAAACAGACAAAGGGACAGAGTAACTTTCACATTTATAATTTTATTATAATTAACGATTCGTGTGCTCCTGATTATTTAAAAGAATATTTCAAATTGTTGGGCAGTTCTCATAGTCTTAACCTTCGAGAATCCAAAAACTTACTTCTTTATATTCCTTCTCCGCACCGGGTTTATGTCTAATTACTACGCAATTTCTACTATTAAACTCTGGAATATGCTAACCCGTGACATCAAGAAGGCAGAGTCTAAATTTTCCTTTAAGCGCAAAATCCGTACACACTTCCTAACACTACTTAAAAGCCTGTCATTCTTAGTTTGGTCACAAAATATATTATATATATACATATATTGTATTTTATTTATTTGTTGTACACCTACCACAGTGTTGTCTTTTTAACCCAAAGGTTGACAGGTAGAGAATGCATTGTAGCATTAAGTCCGCCCATGTACCACTATTGTACATAAAGTTTAAATAAAAAATATAATGTTGTATTAATTAATTATGGAAGCATAAAGTGTTCGCGTTTAAATTACCCATGAACAAAATCCAGACCAAGTCCATGGCAACGCCTGCCAATTTAATTTCATTAAATGCAGGGAGGATATTCGCACGTAGGTAGGTAATTGTAGCAGGCAATTAACAACTAGTGAACGCGTTGCTCCGTTGTTCCGCGCCGAGTGTGCGCGCTGCCAAGTAGGTACTCATTACTCCTGAGAGATCCACAACGAACACAATTTGTAACGAGTTTTCCACACGAATTTAAATGGTTAAGCTCTAATATGATAGAGCTGTTTTTAGATACTTCTACGTGGTTAATTATTGGTTTATTAACAGTCAGTTTAGTGTTTCTATGTAATATATTTAGTGTCTCGGAAATTATGAAATGGGTGCAATGGTTTCGAAATAGAGATAAGTCTCTAATAACTTTTACAGGGGTAAGTTTTTTAAATTATTTATAAGGTATACTAATAATTAATCATTAATAATAATATTATAAAGAGATGAGATTTGTATTTTTGCATGTAACGAATAAACTCAAAAACTGCTGGACCGATTTCAAAAATTCTTTCACCATTAGAAAGCTATATTTTATCCCCGTATTCCCACGAGAACGGGAACTACGCGGGTGAAACCGCGGGCCGCTGCTAGTAAGGTATATTTTTCAAACGTGGTTTTATTGCTTACATAGGTATTGATGTAGGTATTAGTATTCTTTACCTTATACCTTTCCATAAGAATCTACTTTTTGCGAATGGACAACTAGAGTCACTATAATATTTTTATTTTCAAATGTTTTGACGTTCAAAAGTGCCGTTAATGGTCTAGTTGAAATAAATGAATTGACTTTGACTTTGACTTTGTGGCTATGATGATACGTCGGAGCTAATCCTCTGCAGGAGTAGGTTTCTGGTGGTACATAAAGTTCAGTTAGAACTACAGGCCATACTTACCTACCTAATGTTTTGGACCTCACTGAAACACACTATCGGTAAAGGCTTTAGGACCCATAATTATTTGTACCTCTAAAGAAAAATCAGGGCTAACAGGGAACTGTGCCATGGGTGCATGACTGCATGTGATATTGTACCTTTGTCGGCTGTCATATTCATTCATGGTTTTATACTGACCTAAGTTTTCACAGTGTGCGTTTATATAGATTAGTATTTCAAAGGGCTTAGGGCACTTTTTAACTTACTCGTTCGCGTTAACGTAAACGTTCACTTATGTCAAAGTGTATGGGAAAAAAAGTCAAGTTACAATATTCGCACTAAGGCCACTGTTAAGTAATCGTACGCCGAACATTACCTTTTTTTTCTGGTTGGGAAATCATCGAATGAGTTTTCCCGCTCTGGGCGGAGCGGAAGGGAGTGCCAGACTCTTAATAACTAAACTCCACCCGTGATCCTTCTAGTGCCCTTTGCGTTCCAGTGCCGTGGTGACTCTTTCGAACAAAAACCTGGGTACCTGCGTCAAGCGGGGGCGACGACGCCGTGTTACCTCTCCAACCACTCCGCAAAGAGGGGAGTTATCGACACAATGGTGGCGTGCTCAGCGCTAGGCTGCGACAGTCACAACAGTCTCCATACCGCCATGAGATCCTGCTGGAGCAATCCGACACGGAGGCTTGCCGCCTCGCTGGATACCGTGTGGTATCCCTGGGCCAGCTGGATGGCCATGATCCTCAAGGACACGTTCAGGTGGCGCGCTGGTAGTCGCTTCAGTGACAGCACCCATACCGGGGACCCATGCGTTATGCCATGCAGGAGGCGTTTTGACCCCGTCTTTTTCCAGTAGCCCTACTGGAAAAATCCTCATGGATGTCCTCCAGACCTCCACCCTGGGGCGGGCGGAAGGATCTGTCAGACTCTTACTGACTAAAATCACCCCGGTGTTCCATCTCCCACCTACGCTGGGGATCACGGGAACGTATGCGACATCCGTAATCCCCGGCAGATGCCAGTCCGCCTCTGTGGGCAAGTTCAGGTCAGCGGAGGGAGTGAGGTGTTAGGTTAGGTGTGAGGGAGTGACGATAAAGAGGGGCACACGGGAACACCTTGCGCCGCTACCTCGGGTCCGGATGAATGGGGGGGCGAGGGACGTGCGTTTTGACCCCCTAGATTGAGTAAGAACCACTTGTAGGCAACCCGGCATGCCCCAGTTTGGGAGTCAAACGAGACCTAATTACCTCGTCGTGAGGCACTTAGGTCTCGTTTCGTTCACGCGTATGATGACGTCCACCGTCGTGCAAAGATTCAGCCTTACTCTCATCAGCTCTCTGAAGAGTCGGTTTGCAATGACTCTTACAAAGAGCTTGCCCACCGCGTAGAGCAGCACGATGGATCGGTACGCGGTCGGTGATTCCGCAAGGCGCCCCTGCTTCTCAATGACGACCAGTTTCCCTGTCTTCTAACGAAGTGGGAATAGGGATGTTTCCTGAGTAAAAAATATATGATTATGTTTAGTCCGTCAGTTAGATTATAGAAAAATATTGGACACGTATTTTTTCCTTTATCAAATCTATAAAAAACTAACGAAGATACAAAGCATCAAAGATCAGGAGTGGGGGCTTGTGACGTCACGGCTCGCTAAAAATTGTAGCGAGTAGTGACGTCACACGAGTTTTCAACGCACTGTATCGTCTTCATTTTTTGTTTACGTGAAAAAAGAAAAAATACGTGTCCAATATTTTTCTATAATCTAACTGACGGACTAATTAGATTTTTTTAGTCAACTACCCTATTGGCCGCTCTTCAAGTATGTGCTTAGGAACCCTGGATCCCTGACCCGCAGGACCCCGCTAGGAGGGTGGTCTTCGGCACTCTGTACTGCTCCTGGCTGCACCTCCCTGGCCTGCGCATCTGGAGGGTGGATGCGTGCAATGCCTGATGTACGGCCGGCGCGCAGCAACGCACGCTTCACGCAGCGATGTCAGCTCACGCCAGTACACCTGGTGGCGGGCGGCACATCACATGTATCGGACATGGTTTCCCAGAACCACTCCGTCTTGTCATTGATGACAGCAGGCCTGTCCGGTGGTAACACCCAGGCCTGCACGATCGAGGCTTCCAGGAGAAGTTCCTGGTCCAGCTGTTTCAGCGCCTACCGCGGACAGTTTGGGGCCTGTTGAACCGGTGCAGTTGCAAGTTGCAAGTCTGGGCGGAGACGTCGAATCGGATATACATATGGTCGAAATATGTAGGTCGGAACGAATACCAGACAATTTTTGACCTTTCATACAGAAACAGACGTTCAGGTTTTGTCAACATACCGTCGTGTGACTTGTGTGGAGTGAGCATGAAGAAAGGTGTCATTCCATCTTGTTTTTATAGATTGACAACTCACTTTGTGGTAATTTCACCGTAGCTTACAGGGCGAGATATTCACAGAACCGTACTGCTGGAGTCAACTAGAACGATTGTAACTAGCTTTATGTTGTTGCTTACAAACAGTTATTACCAATGTGTATCGCTATTTTATGTAAATACTAGCTGACTCAGCTAGTATTCGTAAACGTTGTTTCGCCATATAAAAATATATATTTAGGGGTATGAAACATAGATAGAATTAGGTGATTCTCAGACCTACTGAATATGCATATAAAATTTAATAAAAATCGGTCAAGCCGTTTCGGAGGAGTATGGTAACTAACATTGTAACACGAGAATTTTATAATATATAAGATGTTTATTTTTATTTAAAAAAAAATTGATTTGCCATAAACTCAGGGAAATTTTAATCGAAATAGAGTGAAAAACATTTACAAAAAAGATGATAATTGATCAGTTATCGAGCGGGATGAAAAATGATTAAATTACTAGGTTGGTGACAAAAGGGTTAAAATTTAGGGTTGTATGTATTTTTAATGCCACATTATAGAAAAATAAAAACAAAATGTTTGGTCGAAAAATTAAAAAAAAAATAAGGGTGAACAACCCTTATCACTTAGGGGTATGACAAATAGATAGTAGCTGATTCTCAGACCTACTGTATCTAAATATATATAACTCAAAAGTGACTGACTGACTGACATAGTGATCTATCAACGCACAGCCCAAACCACTGAACGGATCGGGCTGAAATTTGGCATTTAGGTAGATGTTATGACGTAGGCATCGGCTAAGAAGAGATTTTGATTAATTCTACCCCCAAGGGGATAAAATAGGGGATAAAAGTTTGTATGAAACTTTGTCAATTTTAAACCGATCGGGCTGAGAGTTTCAAAATCGGGGCTAAAGTAACTATTCCACGCGGACGATGTCGCGAGCAGAAGCTAGTATTCATATAAAATTTGGTAAAAATCAGTAAAGCCGTTTCGGAGGAGTAAGATAACTAACATTGTGACACGAGAATTTTGTATATAAGATAGGTAGTATATTTCATACTTTGTTGACTAAAATATAGAAAAACACTATATAATAGTACGGGTCGCAACCTTAGTAGAGATGATCCGTAGTTCAAGATATCTTCATTAATTAAAACCCGGTTTTATACCTGACTGAAAAAGAAAAACAGTAAACAATTCTTCGATAAGATGACACAATAGATAGTCTAGGCACAGGTCATAATAACAAAATATTAGGTCCGTACATATGAAATTGGCGTTTTGTATGAGAGGAACATAAAGTCGTTTTTTTGTTTAAATAATAAATTTAATTCGTTGAAGTTTGTACCATTGCTATCTATGCACTTTTGCCATCTCATAGGTAGTTCATTGATCCCTTTATTAAAAAATCCATTCGGACGGGAATCAATAAAAAATTTCAAGGCGGTTTGGACTGCCCCATCAGAGTTGAATTTTTCCCTTGAAAGAAGTTATCCAAATTTATAAAAAAAACGTAATCTGTCGGAGTAAGGTCTGGAGAGTACGGTGGATGTCTAAAATATTCCAATTGAAGCTCCTCTAATTTGGTAGCTGTCTGTTATGCAGTGTATGGTCTAGCGTTGTCCTGATTCTGAAGCAGCAGTGGACTAGAGCGATTGACTAGCCTCGGTTGTTTAGCAACTAGCTTTTCCATCATGGTTTGATGTTGCTGACATAGACATCTGCCGTAATCGTCAGGCCAGATTTAAGAAAGCTGTAGTGAACGACGCCGGCACTGATCCACCACAAGCTCTGGTACGTGAGGTATCCACCTTTCAAGCTTTTTCGCCTTCCCAATATGCTTCAACTGGATTAAAACAGTTTTATCTCTAACACCTGCAGCTAACTCTGACGTGGTTTGCGATGGATCTGCTTCTACAATAGCCTTCAATTCTTCATTATTAACTTTGGTTTCCGGCCGTCCACGGAGCGTGTTCTGCAGGTCGAAATTTCCAGAACGAAACCGTTAGAACCAAAAACGCACTGTGTTTTCTTTTGCGACATCGCCGCCATACACACCATTAATTCTTCGAGCCGTTTCTGCAGCACTGGTGCCACGGTGAACTCGTACTCGTAAATAATGCGATATTTCAAGTTTTTCATTTTGTCAAATGAGTGACGCAAAGAAACATACAAAAGAGGAAAAAGATTATGGTTTTCGAAACAAAATAGCTGTATAAACTTGAATTTTTAATTTCTAACCAAGAGTTATTTGTAATCAAATTGGCCAGTGCGACAAAACGCCAATTTCATATGCAAGGACGTAATTACTTAATAACAGTGTTTTCGAATCTCTCGCTCCTTATCAATTTATTTACAAGTAGTTATGATTAAAGATTCGTCTATCTATAGCAGTGATGGCATGAAAGGCTTACGTAAATGCTAATTTAGTATAATTAACGCATTCACCGTCGATAAAGTAAATTAATTGATGAGGTCACTCGAAATAGCACAAAACGTAAATTGCTCTGAATTTGTCGGATGAGCAGTATCGTATGATACTTGCTATTGTGATGCTGTTGCCTGTGATGCTGTTGCTGTCTCCACAATTTTTCACAGGTTAATTTTTTAGCAGGTTAGCGTAATATAATATGTAGTATTGTAGGTACCTACTCCAGATATTGCGTCTGCATACTTTTGGAACTCGGTGTTTTTGGTTGTTTCTTCGTTTTTTGAACACTGACTTCCCAAATTAAAGTTATTGTATTCTTTTTGTGTCGCTTGTATTTCTCTGTAAAAAGTTTTTTGTTTGTCACTTTTTAGTGGTGAAACCACACAGCTAAACGTACCCAACACAGCGTACGTGTTATACATGGATGTAAACAATAAACAGACACGCGATTTCATCAATCCCGGAAGATTTGCTATCATTTATTGTAGAGTACCGTTTCCTATCTCTATTCCTCATCAGATCTTCAAACTAGAAAGGGACCCCCTCGAAATACTAAGATGCTCTTCCAAACCATCGTATACAGTTTGTTTTTTCAATTGTCGTTCTTTATTATGAACAATGTAGAACACAAAAAGAGCGAAAAATTGAATGAACCATTAACAAATCATCCATTCTCGATATTTTTTAGTGAATGACCTAATATGCGACGATTAGACTGAATATAACGTGTGGCCGTGTCTTAAAAAAGACTACTTATACAATTTGGCGAGAAGTAGGTAAGTTGTAAGTAGGCTGAAACGAAATTCAAAATCTCGGTTTCACAGACTTAAAAATGAGTTCAAGCGATTCTGAAATGTTACCCCAAATTCCGATAAAGACGAGGTAAATTCAGTAATCGAAAATATGTTAAATACGTGCAGTGATTTTATGTCAAAAATATAAAACTAATATTTTTTAGTTTCCTTATATTCAAAATGAAAATTAGAGTATTTAACATATTGTGTGAAGGTCGTCAATTCCCACTCGCGACTACTTGAGCCAGTCTAAATACCTCGTGTGGGAATTAATAATTCTTTTCGACCCTTTTATCAAAACACAATCTACCATTTTATTTTGACTTTGAATTAATTTGAATGAAATCCTGCAATTTCAATCAAAACTAAAGGAGCTTCAGTCATAGACGTATTGACCGAGAAAGAGATGCATGGCTTGATTGCAATTCTTATAGTATCCGCAGGTACAATAATGTTTAAAAACAAGACAATTATGAAGGGTAATAAGAAGGGTATAAACTTACACACTCTCTTCTTCAATTAAAAAAAAAGTTGTAGCCCTGCCTACATGACCTAATTTAAGCATAAACGCGTATCAAATGACTGATTCTCAAATACCTTTATCCATTGCATTCCAATGCATTATTTAAACTTGCCCATATATTTGTATCCACTTCAATCGAAGTCCAAAATATCTGTGGTACGCATGAAATTCTTCGCGGTATTTACGTACCGCACCGGCTCGCCCTTTCGTGCTTCATTCCCGCAGTCCCGGCGGGGGGCGTGTGCCCGAATGTCGGGAGTGTTTGGGATAGTATCCTGGAGAGGCGAGCTGACGGAGCCCTGAGCTAGTCAGGAGGCGCGCGCCCGCTCGGCCGCACGCATGCGTACGCTCCCGGATCCTGTTGCACGCATTACGTAGTGCCAGCACCTTCACTACCGCGAATATGTTTACGCTATGTTAGATAACGAAAGCTTATATCATCGGCGTCGTTTTGCTGCATTAAAGATAAGCTATAAATCAAGGACCAACTGTTAAGTCATAAACCAATTGTGGCGGTGCATTAATACATATTTGTAATGTGGTAAGGTCAACAGTGCAAAAAAGGTTTGCCAGATCAGAAGTATGCCCTGGAGCTGTCCGTGGTCGAGAGACCGCCAGCAACCAGTCGCGGTCAGTCCGCCGCTGCATTTGTTGTTGCAGGTTTGTTTGTCTTACTTTAAAGCATTATAATACTTCACTTACTTAGAAAACTCACTTTTAATGAGGATAACCGATGAGAGATGAAAACAAAAAAAAGCCGCTTTCCGATGAAGTGGAATTATAAACCTTCATGTATATCGAGTTACTTAGCAATAGTATGCAGTGTCGCACGCTCTATATATTTATTAGAAGAATTTTAAGATAGTGTAGTCAATGAACTCATTACGAAATTCATAAGTGACAGTTTGATGCCTGTTTAACCGATTGGAAAGTTATAGTAGGACAATCCTAGCAAGATAATGTAGGAGCCAGGGAGACGTTATCCCGGGAATGTTTTAATGGATTTAAAGTGCTCTATGCATGTTAATATCGTGTCCATAAAATGGAGAGATGGACTTCATGCATGACGGCTCTACTTAATTTTTCTGTGATGATGTAAAAGCATGTTATCTTAACTTTTGTTTAATGTTGTTCGTGTGTTTTCCTAATTTTATGTATGTACAAAATTATAAGGTTATGTTTAAGAAATATTTTAAAGCAAAATTTGGTAATGTAAATCCAACACAAATATTTTTTTTATGAATAAACTAACAAAGGTCCGAAATACAATATAGTAGAAGCGTCACCTCTATGAATGACGGAAGTGCCAAAATGGTTAACTTTACCCAATAACAATACCTAATGTATTCAGTGTTGCTTACCTGGCTTACCTGTGTATTTCTACGTGATCCAAATAATATATTTGCATTCTCAACTATTATTACAAACCTGCATATACGAACTACAAATGAATACTTAGGTGTCTGAAATTTACATCACCTTCATATAGGTATATAGACAATCTGCAGATGTGAGAAGTAGCCGAGACTGCCTCTGAACTAGTGATGAGGTTCAGGAGTGCAATCAGCTGGGTCCGCGCCTCGGGCCTCAGTCACAAGTTGCTTGTGCCCGCGACTGCTCGTATGTGCAGCCACCGGATTACCTCACACCAACGTGAATCTATTTACTACTTTTTTCAACCTTAGTGACATATAATTTAAAAAAAAACATTCTGAGAGAAAGCATTCTAAACTCTCCTGAATTTTTGTGCAATGTGAAATGTGATGTCTATTTTGAAAATAGTGACACTGAACTTTTTTTGTTTTTAAAATGACTATATAAAATGCCTTGGAACTGCCTGTGGGGATACCAGGCACCTGCACCACCCTGCAGAGTTAGTGGACCACTGCAATTACTTTTGCAGGTACCTAGATTATTATCTAATACATTATACCATTAATATTATGTATTCTTTTTTTTTTAATTCGGGTCTTACAGTAGAAAAGAGGGTCTCTTTATTACGTTAACGAAAAATATATACTAGGATGGTTTTTCTATAGATAAAATATAATTCACGGGATCTACGTAATTGCATCTAATTGCATGTAATTGTTAGTTTTGTGTTTAGAGTTACAAGTTCTATGGCTACTTACATATATAGAATTACGTAACCTATAGCTCCATATATCGAACACGTAATAAATATGTAGCTCTATAAGTTTGTTTTTTGCAATTAAAAACCATAGGAGGTAAGTTTACATACATGGATAGGTTATACATACGCTAATTAAATAAAAATGATTCAACAAAAAAGTACTAAATAAAATAAAGTAGGTATTGCTGAAAAATATTGAAATTTTGAACCTTGATTTTCCAAAGGGTCTAAGAAAAAGTGCTTATATTTATATCTTTGTTGTGTGTCAGTGTTCATATTAAAGTCTTTCCATTTCTATAATAGCTGGTGATTATGGTCGGAACTTAGTTCAACTTCATTTGTATAAGTGACTTTTTTATTATCCTACATTAGTATTGATACTTTCTTTTGAGTTAAGAATGAGTAATGAATGTTTAATTTTGAATTTATTTAAGTTTTAAACTATGTAACAAGGCTTTTAAGGATTTTTCGGAACTTCGAATTTTATGTTTTCCTATTTTTACGTAGTAGGTACGTTTTAGGGTTAATTAAAATCTATTTGGTTGGCCTGTTTAGTTACTTTGATTATAAAGGTAATTTGTTTTCGCAGATGTGATAATTATAACTTGTGACTTTTAAGTAAGGCAAGGAAAATATACCTATATATTTCGTATGTTGAAATCATAGAAATATAAATTATATCTAGGGTTGAGATGATACCTTCACGTTTAATTTAATAAGCACCTCTAAGGGAAGAAGCAAAGAAGACGGGGCCCCGAAGGGTGAGTGCCTGCTAGGGTTGCGGAATTTGTTCCAAAGAGTCACCGCGGCCCTGGAACGCAAAGGGCACAAGAAGGATCACGGGTGGGTTTTAGTCAGTAAGAGTCCGACACTCCCTTCCGCTCCGCGCTCTCGTCATTTGATGATTTCGCATCCAGAAAAAAAGGGAAGCACTTAAACCTTTCCCTAAAAGAAACTACTTACATATGTAAATGAAAAGTCGCTTTGTTAGAATACTGTATACTTATATTTTGTTAAAATACGTTCTAAAACCTTTGGTAGAATAAATACAAAGACAGTGTTCAATGAGTTTTTATAACGTCCACTTTCCGAATACAATAGGAATCGTTTGTTTGTCTGACCCACAAAAGTAACTTTCAACCTTATGTATACCTAATTGGATCCCTACAACATACAATAGACATACTCCCATTACGTTTCGCAAGAATTTTATTTTTTGTAGATATTTGTACCATACGCAGCGGACAATCTTTGGTAAAGCTTTTATTGATTGAAGAATAGCTAACATTACAATAAATTGAATGATATTGTCTATCGATTAGAATATAAAGCTAGAAACTATTAACGGTAAACCAGTTATTAATCATGGATCAAACATGAACTCATTTCGAATAAAAGCAAATTAATATGATTGTTGTCAGTCCACGCGAGGTGTGCACAAGCGCTATTTATTATCCTTCGTGATTAACATACGGCGCAGGTTACGAAGAATCGATATAGGTACTATAATAATTTCATTGTTGACATCGTTTCATTAGGTTACCTTGGCAGGTAGTATAGTTAACGGTAGAATGCTAATGCGTTAAGGCGAGCTCGTAGCATTGTCGCATGAACTCGCACGCTCGGCGGGCCTAGCTTCCCAAAGGTTGCGCAAGCGCGGTACAGCCGCCCACGAGCCGGCGCCGGCGACAGCGCCGTCACCGGCCGGTCGCCGGCTCTAAGCAAATATCTCCAGACAAGTTCATTGTCGACCAATTCGAATAAATTACGCTTAAAATATCTTACACCGAGCAAAGACACTTGAGAAAGTTAGCCGAGGCATGATAATAATGTTACTTATAATAAATATCTCTGTAGATAACCAATTTAAACAATAATATTTGTACATTAACAACGTGCGAGAACGATGGATATCATTTTTTGCCGTGGCCTACAGGGCCCGGAATTGTACCTTACTCCTTAGCTTTAAGTCCATTGTAAGATTTTCATAGATTAGGCAATGCAAATAAACATATGAATACGAAATAAGGAAGCTTCGCTTTGTATTACACATTGCGTGCCCATTTCGTTTTAATGTAATTATGATGTTGTAGCTGCATTGCGTCGGATAGACGGATGCATGGCTGGAAAACGAACGGCTTGAGTCGAATATATTCAATCGTCTATGTAACGTTTATAAGTTAATTAGGAGCATGTGGGGCTGCGCTCGCGCATCCCGATGGACAACAAAGCCTTTCAGCGGGCGGTGCCTTTGAACTCTATACGTTATTAGTCCGACTATGTATTAATCAGTTCGTATTATACGGGGTGCTTATTAAATAGTATAGATCCTCTACGGACGACAAGAAAGAAAGTTCGCTGCTTTCGTTGAGCTTAGGCAAGGTGTTAATATATAATTATATATAGGGCGGGTCAAATCAAATAAAATAGTAATTAATAGTTTTAGTTTGAATAGGTGCTAAGATAAACAAAACCTTTCTCTACTCTTGCAGATATTAAAATGATTCTAGAGACTAGAGACAGGAAAACAAGAACAAAGGATAATGTCGTAGCCTCGTAGCCGCGTCTACGAGAAGCTCTACGCGAATTTTTTCGCAAAACGTTGCAAATAACTATAAGTTCTACTCCGCTACGTGGCGTAGCAGTGTAAATTGTATCACCTGCATTTTGTATTTTATTAAAATCGTTTTTTATTATTTTTTAACCGACTTCAAAAAAAGGAGGAGGTTCTCAATTTGCCTGTATGTATAATATATATTTTTTATGTATGTTCACCGATATTTCCGTCAATTATAGACGGATTTCAATATTTTTTTATTGGATAGAGTTCACTTCTGAGGTGGTCCTATTTTCACCAGGTCAGGATCTGATGTTGGGATCCAGGAGAAATCGAGGGCAACCACCGAAAATTGTATACTCGTATGGTGCTTGTGTTACGTAATAATCATGTATTACTCAGGTATATGCTTCAGGGTGTCAACATCTGATGCTGCTGTGCTGAT
Organism: Hecatera dysodea; assembly: GCA_905332915.2. Taxonomy (NCBI): domain Eukaryota; kingdom Metazoa; phylum Arthropoda; class Insecta; order Lepidoptera; family Noctuidae; genus Hecatera; species Hecatera dysodea. The sequence goes on from HG995292.1 coordinate 12,396,153, forward strand.
GATGAAGCTACAGAACTCCTTAACGGTTAGGATTTGGGAGACAGTACTGCAATTGGTCGATGGAAACTATTTAATAGTATGTAGGGCTAACGTGATACTTGTAAGGGTAGGTACTACTAAGGTTGGGGGGGGGGGGTCGTGCCACTATAAAGTGAAAAATATTATACTTTTTACAAAAAAATAATAACAACCGACTCCTAAACAAAAAAAGTATAAAATAACTTTAATTTCGGAAATCGGTGATCAAAACACGAAGAAGCAACCAAAAACACCGAGTTCCGAAAATAAAGTTATTTTATACTTTTTTTTATCTTTAACATTGATTTTTTTGTTCTGTGTAGATAAGTCTCTTTCACTTTGACTTTAAAAACTTCTGCTAAATTGGCAACAATTATTCCACCCACATTTAAAGTATTGGGCCCCTTCGGTACACAAACCGAAGGTATGTCTGCAAAAATAGCCTCCCTCCGTCTCGTCTGGATGAATGAAAACGTTGTAAACGTTGCTACGCATTTAGTATAAAAAGCATGGCGAGCAGTTCTGTCGGTGGCGTACTGTCGCCTGGCGTGCTCGGTCATTGCTCGTTCACGCTTCCGTAATCTGTTTGACTTCGATGCTGTCACGGTATATTTTGCGATCTTTTTTATCAGTACCTCTCAGACTAAGTTTTTCCGCTTGTATACCTCAATTTCGTACGCATTCAGGTAGATAGTTGACTCATAATAACTTGAAATACATAATTAGAAAACTTACAACGAAAACAATTTATCTTTCTTGCCTACTTTAAAAGGGAAATTATTTGTAAAGTATGTTATGTTGTTATCATTACTGTACCTAGAAACAGTAATTGTTTGTTCAAATGGTAGCCCGTACATATCAGCTTATAAATTAACGCTAGTGACAGCGCCAGTGGCAAGCGGTGTCGGGAGGCGAGTCTTCGCTAAGGGTATAATAAGAGGCTATAGGGTATGATTTACGACACATTCCTGCGCAGAGCACGACGAGGATCCGTCAGTGCGCCCGCGCAGCCCAATGGGAACAAGATTACTTCTCACACTTTCATCTGGTGAGTGGTGACAGACAAAGCTCTTTGTGCCATCATTGTTCGGAGCACTCAGGAGACGTCTGCCTTAGATGCGCGCGTTTCAACCGCGGATTAGTCACCGCCCGTATATTACAAATTAATATATCTTTAAGCAAGCAGTCAATACTTAAATAAGTGCAATAAAGACTACGATATTTATTACGATCTCTCCTTATATTGTTACCAAGTACCGTATTCGTTTCACATCTGTGCAAACCTTAGCGAGGTCTCATAATATATGTATAACAGTCTTGTAAGTGGGTATTGTGTACGATACTTAGCTTACGTTATTTTACGTGCATGCACTTATATAGGACTACCCGGATCTCGTCGCTACAAATTAAACACTCAGTAGAAGTTCACTTATTAGTAAGTAAGTAGGTGCTTTATTTTGGAGCGTCTGAAATGTTTCATGAAAGTTATTCCTGGTTATGAATTGTTGAAACGAGGGCTCGGGTTTGTATGCGGTATGCTGTGAGCTTAAAAATGATTTCATGTTTATATTCGTAATAGCAGCGGATGTTACGCAAGTGCGTTAGGATTGGGACTGCCCAACTAAAGCGCTTGACCGGAAGTGCGGTCTACGGGCGCGAGACGCGGCTCTCGCGCACAGGTACTAAATGATGCCTCTAATGAACGGCTCGGGAGCGGCTCAGCACCGGTACACGCGCACACGGCTCCGAACCTTATTATTGGTAATGCGCAATACATTAGCCACAATTAGTGCGGCAGTCAGCAGTAATTGCCGCGCGCTTCGGGCGTGTTTCGTAAAACACGTAGTACCCACAAGTATCTACTCTTACTTAAGAAATCGTAGCTATGATGTAGGTATTTCTAATAAATTTATGGAATTTAAAGTGCGGGGCACGATTTATTACGCACCTATTAATAATAAATTCTCCTTAATGTCTAAGGTCCCCGTGTTACGCGACACTCGAGAACGCTAGGAATTCCCGCCGTATATCGTAAAACACTTTGGCCACCTTAGAAAATTATTTTATACGCTACGAATGCGAATGTAGGAAATATAATAACGGTAATATATTGTGAAAGAATTACAATAGCATGCGTAATTTCGAGTGGGTCTAGAGTTTCGCGGTGTATCAAATGTCGTTGCTGAAATTCAAATACCCGTTCAGAGCAAGGTTTCTGCAAAAAACATCACGGTTCGCGAAGCATGCTCGCCAGCTGTCAAACAGACGCGCACAGCGCTCGCGTTATCACGTGTCCACGCGACCGGGGGAAACCATTCAGAGGGCATAGTGCGAGTTTTTTACCAAACTCAATCGCGTAAAAGTAAACTTTCGCTTATGTGTCAAATTGAATAGGAATGCCGGGACGGCACTTATTCAGTTTCAATAGATATAATATATTGACGTTTACGCTAACTCGATCAAGAACGTTAAAAGACTCGCTCTAAGGCTAAAGCTGTGCTTATATTGCCACAGAAGTCTCACACATCGACAAATGTAGGTACTCATCGACACAACGTGCTCCTAACGAACCCGTCGATACTGAAAGCAATTGTTAATTCTTACCCATGAATCAAAAGCCATATGAAAGGAACTCATAAAATAAATTTTATTCCCTTATTGGTACATAAACAGAGTTAAAAATAGTTGGGACCACCTGGTGCACTCTGCTCACAACTTCGAGTGCAGGGAACGTGATTTATGGGCCTTTAAGCCACACAATGCAACCGCAAATATAACCCTTGACTATTTTTCTAGAGTACAAATTGTCCCCGGGTAGATATTTCAAGTGGGTTGACAGTTCCTCTAAAGTCTAACCGGTACAGTACGAAGGCTTATTATACGCTTATCGATATTACCCCCATGACAATCTAGGGGTAATAAATTAATCCATTTAGACAGCTAACTCAACAATTACTAGCTGTTGTACTGACTGGTTGCTAAATGTTTTTGATAGATACAAGTATTGTATTGTAATTTCAATTCATACACGAATTGCAATCTATGTTCTGATAATAATCAGTCTAAGAGGTTAATGTGGTATTGTTCATTTATAAGTTATTCACGGTCGAACGGTGGCCAGATATCCCAAATGACCGGATCGGTGCATTTGGTACTGAGGAGTAGATGTTGTGGACGGTGAGATCGTTCCGTGTACGACGTGGGAGGTCCCATTATTACCTCGGAATTCAATTTGACCGAAAAAGATATTATAAAAATATCGACAAAATTATTTTGGTAAAAATACGTCGAATATGGCAAACATTTCTTGAATATCCTTTAAAAAGTTGTTAATAATCTGATGCTCTTATTCGTACACAAAATTCCAAAAATAAATAATCACTGCATCTCAAATACTTTCACGTCTCTTCCTCTATTATTCTCGAGCCCAAAAATGTTGAGCTCAATAAATGATTATGGCAATTGTAAAAAGAAAACGAAGAATAGATCCGGCCACACTGACACCATTGTCGCGATCAATGTTGTAACGAATGAATTAGGTTTCAAAATATAATTAAATAGAGATGAATAGTATGAATACCAGTTTATTAAGCTGTAACTTGTTTGTAACCAACACAGTTTATTGCATGTGGTTTTAATAAAATGAAAGTAATTGATTATTCAACCACAATCATTGTTTCACCACACAATTACATGTTTAGTTTGTATGAGTATTCTAATTCTAATGAGTGCGTGGTTTGGTTCTGGTCGTGTCAGACGTCATCCCCTCGTCACGTCACTCCTTTCACTGTTGTCGTGCTGACACCTCCAGCAATTAATATGTCACTGCGCAGCATTATCGTTAAGACTTTGAAGCGTTGAAGTAAATATTTTATTAGATGTCTCAAGTCAGCCGCGGTCTGTGATATAGTTTACACTTACAAGGTATTATTTAATGATGATAAGTGTAATTTTGGTTTTGGAAGAGCGGGTTGCTTCGACAAAGTACAAATAAGGCGACCCATGTAATTTTCCGCTTTAAATGGGCAGATTGTTAAGACAACAAAAAGTTCGTACAGAAAACTAATTGGGTTACGTTGCGTCATCTTGGCAAGGTTTTCGCCTAATGATATTAGCACCGTGTTAACTCAATAACATGCATGATATCAACGTTTTTTGTGTTTTCGGGTTATCAGAGTACCTACTTCGACTTAGATATGGGAGGCTGTAAAGTCGCATGAACTGCAAGTTTCCTGTAATCATGCAAGTTGCGCAAGTTCGCCTGAGTGTGAACTGTATTACTGTACCTATATGACGTCATATCGGAGTTTCAACACTGTACAAACAAAGCCGCAAGCCTCTGCCGCACATTGTGTGCTCATTTCCAGGACAAACAATGAATTATTTGGGAAATAATTTACATACAACATTAACTAAGCGGGAGGTCTTCAATACAGATTGTGTTTATGACAGCTTTTAAATCTTCGAAACATTCTCACAATCGTCGCGGATGATCGAATGATGATCTACAGTTAACTTTACTTAACCCGTATAAGTGAAGATTTAATTTAATTGAAGCCCCTTGTGATAAGTACTTTTCAACGAAGATATATAGAATTTAGATTAACATTTTTGGGACTCGACCGAAATGCGGTTGAAGAATTTATTGAATCTGTGTTCAGACGGGCTAGTCAAATAAATAAATTCGGACAAGTGCGAGTCGCACTCGCAGACCGAGGTTGCCCATCTTGTTTTTTTCCGAGTTTACATTACTTACGGAAGTTTGTAAACCATGAGAGCACTCTCATTACCCTGATAAAAATATATCAGGTAAGATTGAAGGACTAATAAATGTTTTCCTATACATTAATTAACGTAACGATCTATTCAACCGAAAATATAGGTTTATAATCGCAAAAAAAATATTTTTATATGAGAAAACTAAGTACAAATTCCTAATTTTCAGACTACTTGTACTATAAGATCTATTTTTTTGCCAAATTTCATGACTCAACGTCAACAGTAGGTTTTAGTGAGTGTCAGAGCATGCGCCGTAAACGGCCTTATCTTTAAATTGCGTTGACTTAGAAGTTTGAACATTTCACTGCTCCAAGAGGTATCAGACCTAGGTAATTGATATTAATTTCAGCTTCTTCCTCCACTCGTTCTTGAGAAAAAAACTTTTTGTGTCAAATATGATCCGTCTGTCAAGACCCTTGTCACCTGACAGACGGATCATATTTGACACAAAAAGTTTTGGGAATACTTTCATAGTGAGTACAGCTAAGGAGTGGAATTCCCTGCCGGAGTCGGTGATTTCCGATACTTAAAGACTCTTACTTTGAAGATATGCAGGTCACTTCAACCTGGGGAAGGTTGTAGCAACCTGCATGTCCTTAAGTCAAGAGTGAACGGGTAACTTCTAAGCAAGCGTGCTCCACCTTAGACCAAATGGTCGCTTTCCATCTGTTGAGATTGTGGTCAAACGCGAGACTATCAGTTAATACAAAATAAATAGAAACCTGTTTTTAATTATGTGAATGCTGTCGTAGTAAACAGTACCAAATTACCATTAATTTTACAAATTATAAGTATAATGGTAGCCAATGGTTTTTAAAACCTACATACCTACTTAAATAAAATGTAGTATGAAGGTTCATGCGCCCACGTCGGAGGCGTGTGGTCTGCGCACTGTGGCAATTTCCGCGTTATACCGAGCTGCATCTCACAGACACAAATATCACTTGTACTGGTGTTCCTACACCGACCGCCATAACCCACGACTCGGGTGGTCTCCCGGAATACGAACTGTACTGAGAAATTATCAATTTCCTTTCGGGTAATGAACTGTTGCACAGCAATCTCACGAAAATTAGATATTTAGATAAGTTGTCATAATCGATGTTAACGTATCTATTTTCTGCTCGTAATTGATCTGAGATTCAAGTAGCAAAAGATATTACATTGCTTTTTACGTTTGTATCTGTTATACATTAGTGAACAGCAGAGCTATCGGTGGCTATAAATAAAGAAATTATGAGCCTTACGAAACTTTGCTACTTGCCTGATATACGAGTGTAGTCCAGCGCACATTCCATCTGAAATCGTGCGGTGTAACCACAGACCCGTATTGGTTCCTACTGCATAATCAAATTACATTAATAGCCATTCTGTGGACCCTCTTAGTCCAAGTCGAGACAGTCCCACACAACTCACAAGTCCGTTGTCAATAAAACCAGACGATTTATTGGTAGTATTGTAGCAACGTTTAATATCATATGAACCACTTTCATGAGCATTAGCGTGATCTAGACTTTCTCTATCACACTTTATATGGAAGTGGTCGAGTGTTTGTCAATCAATCATGAGAACAAGCAATATCTCTAACCTAAGTCGCCTACGTAAAAGATATTTTTATCTGAGCAGAAATCTATCATGACACTTTAGATCTTCTTTCTTTTTATAGGTATCAACGAATAGGAACATTTTGATTTGTATTTTTGTGAACTGAGGGACACATTAATTTTTGGAAACATTTAGACATTAAAAAGTAATTTTACCGGTAAAGTCATTAAGCGGAAAGAATTTAATGACGCCATAAAAAGGTCCATATAACGTTATGTCCCAACTCTACTGCATTCATATTATGAATGAAATAAAATAATAAAGATATAAGTTATTGTGTAGATGAATGAACTGATGATATAGATCCTAATGATGCCCTAGTTTTCGTATTTCACTGTTTAAATAAATATTATTGTTCGGAATCGGCGTTTTAATATTTATTACAAAATAAACATTTACAAAGATCACCCAGAATCATTGCATGCTTGATATTGCAGCTATCGACAACTGTATTATTGGCGGCGGAACGCGTGCATCGATAAAACAGGTTCAATAGTTTATCAACAATATGATTACAACTATTGTTTAATTTCAAGTTATTCGAGAATGTTGAAAAGTTACGTAACAAAGTTCACCTTCGCCGTAAGTCATTACTTAGCCACCCCAGCGATAGGTGAGGGTCCGTCCCTTATATTAACCGGAACAAAAGGGAGTGGCCGGTCATCATCATCGCTCACGGGGGTGAAGAAGACAATATTAGTTTATAACCGGTCTGATGCCCCATGCGATCATTTAAAACAGCGTAGCCCTATCTATTCTAGTCACGCGAGCTTTTGCTGTAATAGTAATTAGTTTTTTTTTTTTTTGAAAATTATCTTGAAAAAATCAATATAAAAAGATGTTTTTCTGTAAAAAATATCATAAAAAGAACCAAAAAATATTTTAGCAGAGCGTGGTTTCGATCCACGGACCTCTGGGTTATGGGCCCAGCACGCTTCCACTGCGCCACTCTGCTCTTATCGAAAGTGATGAAATTACCAGTTAGATGATATGAAGTATTATGAAGTAAAACATAGTTCACATTCTAGTACATCGATGGTTAAATACGACACGAAACAATCATTAAGGCTGATTTAAGCATAGATTATACTAATTAGGCATACAGTTGACATTGATTTATATAACAATGCCAATTAATTGCCGATTGTTTGCCTTGAATTCATTAACAATGCGATTTTATATGAACGTAGAATATAAAAACAGATTTTATAACCATATCAGTATGATTATAAAATCTAGAAACCCGATTTCTGGTTGGTCGTGATTTAGTAGAGCCAAATTTTGCTTCCAAATTTTTTGGCTTAATAAAAATGTTTGTCCCATTGTAGAACAATGGAAAGGAATTTTATCTGGAACGCCGTATAAATGCCTAAAAAGGGTCCGTTCTACTTTAATTGGTATAGGCACTCGTACGTAATTAATTAAAGTCGGTGACTGAACTGCGGCCGACTATTGTTTAAACGTTTAAAGTTGTAGTTCAAATCGCTGTACTCGGATCTGTCTCCTTGAAACACACTGGCAGTGGCTATGAAATTACCTCGGCCGTATGGAACATGTAGTGTTGGTATTTATTGCTATTTTATCAGCAGCGCAGAACACGCGCGCCAATAACTATAGGTAGATACAATAAAGATAAGGCATACACTAGGTTATAAAATAAAGGTTGCAACTTGCACATTAATGATATTAAAAGTAGAACTAGGTATGTAGTTACGTAAGAACATACTTGCACTTAAGAGTGCTGAAAATTATTTTTGTTGTTTGCATTTTTGGAGATGAACGTTCCAGTTTTTCTTCTTAAATCAGATTTTATGTAGACCGTCTGAATTCTGTGTCTGTGTCTCAAAAAATCTGTTGGCATAATTAGGTATTTATGAGACCTGATAGTACCAGTTACCACTATTAAATTAAAGAATGGCTCAGAATAAATGGTTTATATTAGATTTTGTTATGATTGATGACGAGCTAATTGATTTAATTTGTTTTCGATTCGAAGGAATTTCGATTTTCAGTCGTTATTTTGGAACAGATCAAATTCACAATATTTATCGATGATTTATCACTTCCCAAAGCCATTCGATTTGGATTCGGTATCAATTGACATTTGACGTCATTTTCCGGTTTAACAATTTAATGAAGTTCTAATCGATTAATCGCATACAGTAAGTATTTTGTTCACGAACTTGGAATTAATGTACATAAGTAAGTACTTACCCAGAAACAGTATGTTAATGTTATGTGAGTAACAGTGGAGCCGATGCCAAGTGCCGGCCATCGGGCACTGTCGGGCCCTGTCGGGCATTGGCGGGCACTGGCGGACACTGGCAGGCACTGCCGGGTCGCCGCGAGTTGTTCAGCGCGTGAGACAATTTTGTATGGCTTATAATGCTTTGATATTAAACGGATGTCACGTACAAAGGCCTTGAGAAAGCACCACTCGTTGTAACAGATGGCAGACGGCTGCCTGCCATAAGTGCCCAAATATTATTGATAAATGACGAATATTTTGAGGAAGTCGCGATATTTCCTTCGCCTCCCAACTACGTTCCGATGGTTCCGATAAATGGTTCAGTTTACTGGTTTAATTTGACAAGAGTGTTAGCACGTGCGCAGCTTACGAAAGTTTCGCCGGAGCAAACAGATAACCATGAAATTGGAACATCGTTGTACTTTATGCGGCAATAACTTTGTTATCAGCACTACTTACCTTAACTTTTATCTGAGAAAGAACAGTCTCTTTTAATCCGTGCTTTCAGCTGTTGTATGTTTATACATACATTTTAGATAAGTAGGGTTACTTATCTAAAATGTATGTATAAACATAGGTACATATAAGTACTACTGGTTCATCTCATAGCACCGAATCTAATAATTCCATCGATGCAATAATTCTTGTTTATAATCTTCAATGAACAGTTAATGCTTAATGAGGTATCCCGCATCTGTATCAAAGATAACAGTAACAAAAAAGCTCGTTTAACCTGTCTTTAATGAAGAAACATTCTTATCTATATGAATTTGAATTTTAATAAAAGAATGCAGTCATTTAGTTAAGTTTGGCGTTATCGGTGTATATGCAGTAGTAATTCATTACAAAACAATGGAGTTTAATATCAAAGGGCAGGGCGTTCAGTTGATTTATCATTCCGACACCGAGCCCTTTGTTTTCATTCATGGAGCACGGCGGCTTCGATCACATGTCCGCGGTCAAAAGTTCGCCGGCATCCAAAAAGAATATTAATTTTTGTTTCATAGGCACCTCCATAATACATAATCATGACTCATGACCGAGTGTCACTGTTCAGTGAAAAAGACCTACTTACCAATGCTTTCTACTCGCAGTTAGTTAGAAAGTATTTTTACAAAAGGTGTCCTTACTGTTAATCTACTTATCATGGATTTGATTCAAAACGTACGAAAAGTCAAGAGAAGTGAACATTTTACTCGGAAAAGTAAAAGCAGTATCGTATTCGATTGTCTACCGTAGCGAGGATTATTAAGGATCTACCCTTACCACATTTTTTATTTATCTTTTTAATACAAAAGGCGTAGGCTTAGATTGCTACAAGTTCGGCGGAAGAAATAACTCAAACCCCACACAAAGGTCAAAAAAACGTTTGTTGTTACAAGTTGGGAACAGGAAACAAAAAGTGTCATGATGGCGTTACTTTAATATTTCAGCATTGCGGCATTTTTAAAGATTCTCTGGTTGTAAAAACAAATGACAGTGTGATATTAATGTTGTTTTGTTTTGCGTGGAGGGTGCCTGCTACCGTGTGCGGGACCGAGTCGCGCACGCCGTCGCCCGCCACCGGGCCCCAGCAATTACCTCGGGGATATAGCAAATTACTCTGATCGAGACATTTCCGAGAACCAGGCCCTCCATCAACACCGTATGTAACTCAACATTTACTAGCATAATCTAGTTCAAATGTTAATATATCTTACCACCCCGTATCGACTGAACTGCGCCGTACTTGCTTGTTATTTAGTGCAGACCATGCAGAGCTTACTTCTATCTTATTTATTACTAAAGCAAGTTTCCATTCGAGATACGTTTCTGTTCGAAAGCTATCGTAAAATAGAGATATCATTTGTCTCGATAGTTGGGTCGCTCTTTGAATGTACAATGTTGTGTCCAGCTGTTCAATGAAATTTGATTCAGTTAGTTAATGGGGCGCGTGTAATACATGCATTGTGAGGTTTGTGTCAATCTGTTCAGCTATTGCTTGCACCTTTTGGGAGAGTTAGTTTTTTTTATGCGTTTCGCTTGGCACGGGTGGCGCGGGCGCTGAACACCGTGCGTCCTACGCGCGGCGCGCAGTCGTCGCTGCGATTTTAAGCAGGTGTTATGGTCGCACGTGTCTGCGTCGATACATTTGAATGCGTGGAAGTATCTTTATTTGCACATGTGTGCTTAGCGGCATAGGATGCAACAGATTTGTAAAAGCTTATTCAAGGCGAGCTTTTGTGGTATCAGAATGTGAAATTTTGTGTGCCATGGTGCCACAATAGCTTTGCAGTTAAATTTCAGATCTTTACAAGGTTAATATTGAACTAAATAAAATGATAACAATGAACATACTTACTTTATCCAAGTAGCTTACACTACCGGAATAGTAGTGAGCAATCGAGCATTAAAAGCTCTCGAGAGTGGCGTATTCTCGGCTCATGCCGATAACACAAAGGAATGATTTATTTCAAACACCGATTTCAAGTACATCGTACATGTATCATGTGCGCTGCAAATGTGGCGCCTGGAGAGGCGGCGTCGGCGTTGCTCTGCGTCTGCGCAGAGACATGACGTCACCAATTCCAGAACTCTCTGACCCCATACAAAGAACATTGTTGAAGCGTATTGCGTGCGAACGCAATCTGGCGAATCAATATGTCAGATTACGTTCGCACGCTATACACACATAAATGAGTTTTGTATGATCTTACCAATAAATCCTGGCATAATTCCCCTATTAACGTTTGTAGGAAGTTAAGACTCCTCATAAACTTCTCACAATGTGGCAATAAGCATTAACTTATCGGTAAAATAACTAGTCAATAGATTTTTTTCTAACCCACTTATGGATAACCAGGAGCATGACTCAAGCAAAATAACAGATTTCCTTTCCTCGTAGCACTTAAACCTAGACAGAAATGTCTGACAGAATTTACAGCTGTCAGTTACAATTTGCTAACGAGTGTAAAACATGTCAGGGCTTTAGATAAAGATCATGGCCCAGTCGTATTATTGAATGCAAATTGCAAACACAAACGCCAAGTATCGTATTGGAGATAGATTGAATAGAAACTAATTATTTACTCACGCATTGTCCTGTCAGCGACAGTGGTCCGTGTTGGTTTGGTAAATAGAGAAAATCCCTTTAATTTGGTTTGAATTGACTTGCCTAGAATCATAAATAAAACGATAGGAAAGCTTTGAAAGTGGGGTCTACAATCGAGTTAAATCTACGTGTATATTAGTGGTGAAGTTAACTGTGAGAGAATAATAGAGCGGGATAAAAATATACATCGCGTATCTGTATAGTTGAATGGGCTAGCGTTCCTCTCATCCATTGTCCGTGGGCTAACGAAGGGCGAGCCTGAGCAATGGACACACTGGGCAGGTAAGGGCTGGCCGGGCAACCCGTCCCGTCGTAAATACCCGCCGACGTGCGTCCTGGGAGCTCGGACTATCAACAATGGCCTGTCATTTCACGCGCTAGCGTTAAACCTTTTCTAGTCTCGTACTTCGCCTGAAGATATTTGTTCTTGTTAGTCTATGGGAAAATATCGCCTCGTTTAAACAACTTGTTAGGACAAAGACATCTTGGTTGGTAAAGGTAGAAGGCTCGTATTATATTGCTAGGAATAATAATATTGAAATACATTGTTCACAGAAGGAGGGAGTGGGTCAGGCTCACGCGTTTCGGAGCAAATCGTTCAGGAAGCCACGACCATGCCACTGGTGCCATCAGCCGGTACACAACACAGGATCCTGCTGCAGAGGTATCTAATCTAACAATCAACCTCACTAAAACAACTCCTACATGAATGAGTCACGAATTGCACTTGAAATACATTCGAAAGTTTTAATCATGACCGATTTGTCTATTCGCAGAAACTTGACTTGCAATTCTAAAAATCGACAGACTTGACATTCAAAGGTCATTGACGACCTGTGTGCTGACGACAGAATCAGTGCTTCAAGTCAATATTGGAGGCTAAAATGTCACGCTCAAAATTCAATTGCTTGTCGAAGTTTGAACTATGGATTTGTGAAATGTTAGGTGTCTGTTATAGCTGCAAATATCACGGACTAGCTTCTGCCAGCGACTTCGTCCGCGTGGAATAGTTACTTTACCCCCGATTTTGAAACTCTCAGCCCGATCGGTTTAAAATTGACAAAGTTTCATACAAACGTTCATCTTAAACGTTCATTATTTTATCCCCTTGGGGGTAGAATTAATCAAAATCCTTTCTTAGCGGATGCCTACGTCATAACATCTACCTGCATGCCAAATTTCAGCTCGATCCGTTCAGTGGTTTGGGCTGTGCATTGATAGATCACTATGTGATCCCGTTTTCCCAACATTTTCCTTCGCTGCTCCTATTGATTGTAGCGTGATGAAAAGTATACTATAACCTGCCCAGGAGTATGAAGAATAATTGCACCAAGTTTCGTTAAAATCGGTCGAGTAGTTTTTGTTTCTATAAAGAACATACAGACAGACAGACAGACAGACAAAAATTTTACTGATTGCATTTTTGGCACCAGTATCGATCACTAATCACCCCCTGATAGTTATTTTGAAAATATATTCCTTGTACAGAATTGACCTCTCTACAGATTTATTATAAGTATAGATAACGACCCCAGCGCAAAATTTTAACGTAACGATTTCTGTAGACGTAGTGTCTGTTTTATTCACGCTTGAAGCACAATCGACAATAACTGTACATCTTAAAGGCGTAACGTTTCATGCATGAATGGGAAATATTTTTTAACTTTAAAAATATTTTTCAATTGGGACCTATTTATATATAGCCTTTCACCTAAAGTACCTACTATTGTAGGATTCGATGTCTACAAAAAACTTCAAAAACTTTTTACAAAAAAATACAACCGACTTCTCCACAAAAAATCAAAAAAGTACAAAATAACTTTAATTTCGGTACTCGGTGTTTGTGGTTCCTTTTTCATTTTTTGAACACCGACTTCCGAAATTAAAGTTATTTTGTACTTTTTTGATTTTTTGTGGAGAAGTCGGTTGTATTTTTTTGTAAAAAGTTTTTTATTTTTCGCTTTTTAGTGGTACCTAAACCCCCTGCCCTCCCCCCACCTAAACGAACCAATTACATTAGTGTAAAAAAAACGCACTGCTCCAATGCAGAGTAAACTAAAAGGTCGTCAATGTAGACAATGTAGATATTTTTTTAGATTTTTGTTGATTTTTCAAAAACCGCTTGTTCGATTTCGATAAAATTTTCATGGGACTATTTGGGAAGTATACCCTTTCCAACAAAAATTTTTCAAATCGGTTGGCAAGCGACGGAGTTACGCGCGAACAATCAATAAAAAAAAAAAACATACAAACATCCGAATTGAGAACCTCCTCCTTTTTTAGAAGTCGGTTAAAAATCATGCAATTCCGATCAAACACAATGGAAATTGGGTAGCTAAACTTGCGTTACCGACGTGAGTGAAGATAATTTCCATCCAATTTAGCAACAAAAACGTTACCCGTCAGTTAGCAGCTTCGGTTGTTGCAGAAAATATTAGCACTGTTATTACGAATGTAAATGAAGAATAAATTATGTACATAGTAGTTGAATAGATTTAAAAATAATAATAACAGAGTGACGACAAAAGTCAGCTTGTATATAATATTGAGACAAGACAATGCAAATGATTTCTTAATTTTAACCTTGAATTTAATGTAAATTTTGCTATATCTGTATTAAAAAACATTATGTTGTTGTAAACTACGATGTACATAATATTTTATGGTAAATAATAAAACTGTAATTATGGCCACACTATTGAATTAGGAAATTCCTGTAATGATAGTGATGTCGAGTTAATAAATAAATGTTAATTAGCCCTGTTTGTTCCAGTGTGCAAATATGTCTGCCACCAGGCGTGCGAGAGCAAGGTATGTACTGGATCCTACTCCTAATATTATGTAGCGACATGCACATGTCATGCGCTTGCGCCTGCTTAGCTGAAAACGGCGGACGTAACGTGCATGCAATTAGAATTATCTCTAGAATAAGTGTGATCGGTGCCAAGGCTGTACGGAATATAATAATCCGTGTATGAATGCAGGCGTAAGGACTTTACATACTAAGTAGAGTCCCGCCGTTTGCTTTATATGATAAGTCAGGGAGATCCACTGTGTAACAAATTGACACACGTCAATTTTCCGTGCTACCTACATTCGTAAACTGTCAAAGTAACGTTAACTATGGCAGTTGTGATTTGAACGGGTTTTTAATTTCGTACAAAAATCACTTTGCACGTAGGTACAAAATATGGAGCTTTTCCTTTTCTACAAAACTCTACTTACTACTTATTTGGTATCATATTGTTCGCAGGTTTTAAGCGTATTTCATTAGAAATATCATAATTTCAGACATTGATAAAACAAAGTAACATTGATGACTTGTTTGGTGGCGCCCTCTAGTAACATCAAGATGTTCCATTATTATGAGCACTACGCATAGTCGTATGCGCAGAGCGATAATGTTCATTCAGTGGAGAATGTTTGTAGTGCTCCCGAGAGGTGGCGCTCGGCTAGCCTATTGTGATCAGTTGAATAAAGGGATTTTTCGGGACCGATACAAAAAATATACTGGTAACTTACCTATAAATCATTAAATTTCGCCCAATGAGTGAGTCTATAGTATATACATATTATAGAATTGTAATAAATAGGTACTTAAACAATTCAAGCAATCTCTGTTTGTGCAAGAGATGCCATTATCTTGGTGATATCATTGATGTTCGTGACCCGACGGTTGCTGGGCATACCGTGGGCTTATCCGAGCTTACCTAAATTTATTCATATGCTAGATAATAGTCCGGTTTGTTTCTCTGCCTGTCCATGTTTAGCGAGCAATGAGCATTTGATGGCAATCAGCTGGTCGACTCCGGTCACGCTTCCATTGTTCCACGTCTCGCCGAAATTGG
The DNA here is from genome assembly GCA_905332915.2 of Hecatera dysodea. Lineage (NCBI taxonomy): Eukaryota > Metazoa > Arthropoda > Insecta > Lepidoptera > Noctuidae > Hecatera > Hecatera dysodea. The sequence goes on from HG995292.1 coordinate 12,411,742, forward strand.
CCGCTCAGCAAACAATGTACCAACACCGTTATAATAACGTGATGTTAGAAACTGTCAATATGTAACTAGGGACTGGGTAATTGGTTAAGTAAATGTTCAACTAAGGTGCAAACTCGGATCAAATGAATTGGATACATTTATGTAACTTAATATATGTTTTGTGTTTGAAGAGAGATTCAATCGTCTATTATTTCGCCGAGAGTTATGGGGCTATATTTTTTTATCATACTGTTTCATTAAACCTTTACTTCGTCCAGGAAAACTATCACAAAATCACCAAACAATTGTCTTTAGCAATGCGCACAGCAAAGGAGTGGAACTTTCTGCCTTCGTCTGTGTTTCCGAACGAATTCAACCCTGGTCTCTTCAAAGTTAGAGTCAACAGGCTTCTTCTGGGGAAGCTCATTCCATAGTCGATTTTGTCTGTTTCCCCTGCGACCTTGACTAGAGTCAAGAGCATATCCATCTGACAATAAATATAAAAGAAAAACAATCAAATAATTTTGGGTCTTTGAATCGATATCACAGTGTGACTTACGGTCAACAACTGTAAACTTCCCCAACTCTCGTGCATGCAGAAATTGCTTTTGGCAGAAGTGCACAACAAACATTTAAAAGTTTCGTTGTTTTTGTTGTGAAACTCCCTTGTTGTTTGTTCTTGCCAGAAACTGGTACGCCATTGAACAAGACTGCATTGAGACGCTTCAAGAATAACAAACAGATACTAACTATTCCTCGTATTTTCTGACCTTTTTGTTTCGTTTTACTACAATGTGAAGATACAATTTGCCGTTTAATCAACACGAAACCCGTAATGACAAACCTACCTTCGGTGTGCCCGCGAAAATTAAACATTAATTACAATATAACCCGTTTACTAAAATAATGGACCTGACGTCGATGACGTCTCTTCGACGCATGGGTACGGTGTGCAAAAAAAAATATTAAGAGTTTTCACAAACATTTGTTTGAAGTTACCTCAAACAAATGATTGTGAAAACTCTTATTTTTTGGCCTGCTCTCTAATTTAATGGACCTGACGTCATCGTCGTCAGGTTCATTCTTTTAGTAAACGGGTTATAATGTGCACATTTATTCGTTTCTTTGTTCTGTTTGTGTTTCTTTATGTTATATTTAACGAGTAGTTTTTGGTATGTGACGACTCTCGCTGAATAATGCTGCTGTGAAATGTAATAATTATCGGCAATGTTTAACTGTCTGATTTTAAAGAGTTATTACGTCGGTGGACTGTTATGTATAAAGCATACTGTCTACATTTTAGGCGTGCTATGAAAATGAGGTGATTGGCAATTGTTTGGTGCAACGACATGAACTACGAACACGAACATGCTGAAAGCTAACTTTGAACACAGCTAAATGGTTTGTATTTATGTGCAAGACAGTTATTGTACTTTGCAGAATATCTAGTAAACGTAGCGCTTAGATAGGTACTGTACTTTCGAGTTAATTACTATCGTATTAACAAAACATAGATTCAAGAAAATAACTATTTTTTTCGTGATATAACCGAGTCATAACTTTAAACAGCGTTTATTAATAAGGGCCATATCTTGGCTTAATCTAATAAAGCACCATAGAGCATAGACACGGTACCTGGGAAGGTATGCCACGACACTGGGTGAAGCCGAGCCCCGGGGCATCTGTGCTCCGTGAATAGCAGACCTGTGATTATATCTTTACTTTGTCTCCCACGGGACAGGCAGCGTTACCTACAACGTCAGCCTGGGATAGTCTACTTTACTTCATGATTCAAATACTGCTCTTTTGGTTATGTGAAATACATGATCAATTATATTTATTTTGTAAGTAGGTTGTAAAAAACACTTACACGTCAATGTTTTTTGGCCGTATAAACTAGATGAGGCCCGTGTTTCCTAGCTGACTACCCTGAAAAGAAACACCTAAACAAACTCAGAGGTCAAGGTCTCTTTTGAAGTCCATACAATTGGACTGGTCAAATCATATGATAACAATGTAACCTACATGGTTCTCATATGAAACGTGTCTAAAGTGGTCTTTTGAGGAAAGTACCACACAGATTTGAGTGGACTTGTCCAAACAGTGCAAGCATTTGTCAGTTATCGTGTAGCTCAAACTTAGAACTTTAAGGAGCTCAATGATTTGACGAACAATACCAAGTAAGGACGTTTGGGTAGGCCACATAAAGAACTTAAACCGCCAAACTAACATGAAATGAACCCTAACATAACGATCTACATGGTCCTCATATTCATAATACGTTATTTGAGGACCATGCAGATCAGTATCTGAAATGGTCTTTTTAAGAAGGAACTACACAGTTTTGAGTTGACCTGTCCAGTCAGTGCAAGCCTTGGTCTAGTAGCTCAACTTACGAAAGGAAAGGATTTCTGCGGTTTCAATCATTTATTGGGTTTCGCCATTAGGAAAACTCACTGGCAGCTCTGAATCTGCATTTGTGTTTGGTTACTGACTAAAGGCGCACCTTAGAATACTACCAATGACCCATCCTAAGAATATCGTCGAGCAATAGGCTCACCAATTCAATAATAACATTCTAGCGAAATATTAATACAAATGAGAAAAAATACAGGTGCACTGTTACTAAGCATTATTAAAAATATTTTATTATGATCAGTTTTGAAATAGAAATGAATGAAATTCACCTTGGCAAAATATTTGTACAGCTAGCATCCAACTCATCCAAGGTGATTTTGTTATGTAAACGATGAAGTTGTATACAATCAAGAAAACACGCTGTACTTAGTACAGCGTTTTCTTGCCACGTAAATTGAAGAATAAAAGAACCTTTCCAACTAGGGCTGCCAACTGTCTGGATTTCCCTGGATTTGTCCTAGCACGGAGGGCGTCCGGGGAACGCCCGGCCGGGTAAAACCCAACACTTCGCGTGTCAAGGGCAGCTCGATGATGATGATTGAAAAATAAACAATTAAAATTAAACAAATCTTACTTCAAAATTGTAATTGTAACGACATTCGTTACGAATACAAGCCGTATACAAACTTACTTCGGCGCTGCAAAATAGCCGACGCTGAAGTCTATACAGAAAACAAGCTGTAATAAATTACAAAAAAAAAAGTTTTTTTTATTTATAATTATAACGCTTAATTTTTTTCGACGTTTCGACGCAAGCTAAATGCTCTATTTTAAACAAATGTCCGGGGCTTTTTAAGGTTTTGTCCAGCCTCAGCAATTTAGGCGATGGCAGCCCTATTTCCAACCCAACTTTAGTATATGCTAATAGCTCTGTACAAGCTGTAGGAAGCCACTGTGGAAACTTTAACTGTAAGATATCGTAGCGCTGGCACGCGCGCCTGCTGTAATTTGTTTCAGTTTTAATTACAGTGTTTCTTAGATTAAATAAAGGTTTGTGGGCTGTATAGAGAAAATAAATACTCTAGTTGGGAATATCATCATCATTCTTATAAAACCTTGTTTCACTCCTTGAATTGCTTGCGCCATGCTTTTCTATTCTGCGTCTTACCATGGTCATTTGTAAGCCATGTAACGGGCGATCTAATCCTAGCTTCCTAACTTTCATTGAAATTTGACATGTGGTATCTGCAAATACGTGTCCTAAATCGGCAACCGATTTAGGTCCAGTCAAAACTGCTTTAACCTCTCCCAACGACCATCATCACATCAATCTTGCTCGATGTCATTCATCATCAATTCATCAGTCATCCAATATGTCTTGTTTTGACATGCCAGACGCATTTCAGTAGAAGAGCCGTATACTTAAAACTATAGAACATACCCTTTGTGTATTCTTTCCTCAAATGTGACGAGTTTATGTCACACACATGTCGTGAACATATGAAAAATGAATAAAACATTCAGGAAAAATCCGGAACCACAGAATAGATATCAAGTAGATACGAACCGACGTTTCAGTCGATGTGAATACCGTTTAGATGAAGATACGTTTTTTTAGAGACGGCTTTTGTCAAGCTTTATAAATTCGTATTTATTGAAGTGCCTATAATAAGACCGCCTAAAATCCTTATTAAAATAGACAAAAGGCACCTAATTGGTTAGTGATCATGAACATTCATTTCTGATTATAATCTGTCTTCATACTGGTCATCCACGCCCTAGAAAATAGAGATCCATAATAATAATAAATAACAAAAGTACTAATCGATTTTTAGCACTCTTTCTCTATATCAGCAATTTTTTTGGCTTTCGACCAAAGAACCGTAAAAAAAACGACGTTGTAAAAAATTATGGAAATCACAAAAAAGAATTCAGTATTTTACAGAATTCTCATTTTCTGAACGTAGTTATTGCCGTCTTTCTGGAAACAGACGAAACAGTACAATACGTATTTTCAGTGTTGTTGTGATGTCGGGCGTTTTCTCGTGGTATCGTAAATCTGCAATGCTAATGAATCGTGCCCGTGTACCGGTATCAATGGTTATTTATGTACCTCCGGCACAATGTTGTGTTAAACCTTGAAATTGAATGAAGTTTCCTTATACTTTAAGGTTTTATATAAAACTTGTTTCGTAGATCCTTATAGGATGTTGTTATGTCGAGGTTAAGATGTTAGACGAAATAAATGTCAAGTTTACGTATGTTGTAGTTTCTAGTTTGAAGAAAAATTAAGTAAGTACAAAATAATTTAGAACAAAATCCGTAGATAATTATTTTCTTAAATACCAAGCTGTTCTCGATGGGTCTATTTAAAATTGGTCATCTGTCCTTGATGTACTGCGAAACCTTGCAATAAAGCATACGATTATATTTATTAGCTACCAACCTACTAAAAAGTTCTTCGTTATAATACTTCGGTATCCTACATTACGCATGCACCAGTTTTTTATGTTTGGCTAACCATTTCTACTGTTACGATAAAATATGAAATTATCACAGTCCTATAAAAATAAATCTCAGTAGCAATAAAATCTGTATTCTCATAGCATCCAACATAACCTGCTATTAACAATATCAATACGTAAAGAAATTGTCGAACATTCCGTACTGCTATTACCGAAACACAGAGATCACTTGAAAACCCGTTACTTGTGCTTTTTAAATGTAAATTGAATCGTAAAATGCTCGTAAATTTTACTGCACAACGTAGGAGTCTACACGCGAACGCGAACGGAATCTTGGACACAAGATACATACGTCCGAGTAAATTGTATTGTGACAATAGGCACCACATAAAGCAAGATTTTATGATACGTATTGTTGTTGGTTAGTAAAAATATAATAAAACATTTATCGACGTCAGTTCTGTAATATAAACTGAAAAGCTTAGGAAGTTACTGAAATAAGTAACAAAGACACGCCGATCCGTTGGTTGGTGCGGTGCGTTTGTGCGCCCGTATCAGGCACGATCAGCAATAACCGTTTCATTTTACACCCGTGTCGATGTCGCCTGTTGTCCGAGGGTTCCACACTCGCAGGAACATTGATTCCATGTGCGATACATTTTAATGGCCACTTTAGTTGTCAAGCTGTGGCATCCCTAATTTCTGGTGTTGGAATTTTGGAAATTGGCGATTTTTATTTGAGCTCGTTGATGTCTTTTAAATTGCAGTTATTGAAAACAATAAAAAAACACTTCTTAAGCTTTTTTTTTACCCGAGGTCTATCTCTATCCTGTCCGGATAACGCTGTTATTATACAAAAGCTCGGGCCATAATTAATTCGTTAATTTACAGCCCAAGTAATTAAACAAGTTAATTTATTGCGAACTAGGTAAATACCGATTCGTGATACCATAATTAAGAATATCGTTCACCCCTGTTTAAAATGTTTTAACATTTTAATTAACAGTGGGCCTGGCTCGGTTTTCTTCAAGATAATCAAAGTTTACAGCACGAGCACGGAGGCGACAGAAGTGTATTTTTTAAATACGTAAGTTAATTAAGTGTATTTTTAGCACCACTGAGTGTAAAGTAGCTGTAATTGCTGCAAATTCGGCCATGATAAATCGGCATTCGATAAAAGATTTAAATACACTCACTCTCTTTGGTCAACAAACAATCTCTACTAGCGGTTTGCTAAAATAAATAAAAACTAACCTATTCCAAAACTGAGAGAGAGATTTAGATCAGGACGACTGCTCTTTTTAACCGACTTCTAAAAAAGGAGGAGGTTCTCAATTCGGATGTTTGTATGTTTTTTTTTTTTTTTTTTTTTTTTTTTTATTGTTTGTTCGCGCATAACTCCGTCGCTTGTCAACCGATTTGAAAAATTCTTTTTTTGTTGGAAAGGCTATACTTCCCAAATGGTCCCATGAAAATTTTATCGAAATCAACCAAGCGGTTTTCGAAAAATCTAAAAAAAATATCTACATTGCCTACATTGACGACCTCTTAGTTTACTCCGCAAAGGAGCAGTACGTTTTTTTTACACCAATGTGATTGGTTCGTTTAGGTGGGGGAGGGGAGGGGGTGTAGGTACCACTAAAAAGTGAAAAATAAAAAAACTTTTTACAAAAAATAAAACCGACTTCTAAACAAAAAACCAAAAAGTATAAAATAACTTTAATTTCGGAAGTCGGTGTGTTCAACAACAAAAAGCAATCAAAAACACCGAGTTCCGAAATTAAAGTTATTTTATACTTTTTGGTTTTTTGTTTAGAAGTCGGTTTTATTTTTTGTAAAAAGTTTTTTTTTGATATGTGCTTCTTTATATTCAAGTACTAATCATTCACAGCTTTTTTCTTTCATGGTGTTATCTTCTAAATATATATAACTCAAAAGGGACTGACTGACTGACATAGTGATCTATCAACGCACTGCCCAAACCACTGAACGGATCGGGCTGAAATTTGGCATGCAGGTAGATATATATTATGACGTAGGCATACGCTAAGAAAGGATTTTTGAAAATTCGTCCCCTAAGGGGGTGAAAAAGGGGTTAACATTTTGTATGGAACTCCACGCGAACGAAGTCGCGGGCATAAGCTAGTTGAAATATATAATTTATTGTGTAAAATAATTAAACAAAATAATAATTTATAAAGAATTTATGACACAATCAACAAGGTGTTCATATTTCAGTAAGTCGTCGGGACTTGGGGTACAAGGGTGTCATTGTGTGTTGTGCCGTTAGCTAGGCGCTCGGTGTCAACGTTCTGCGCGTGACGCGTGACGTCACCACGTCAGCGCTCATTGAGGCACTTGTGCAAACAAACTCGTTTCGGCGTACAGCTAATATTTTATGCTCCACAATCACAAGCAGTCCATCGACGGCGCGGTTTGTGGAACGACATTCGATGAAAGATATGGCCACTGGGATTAATTGAGTCCTTCCGGTAATAAACACGTTTTTTGATTTGACATAAATACTTACGTTTATAATTTTTTTTTTCGTGCTATACGAAGCAGGTGTAAAGGCTCCCATGGACAGGCGCGACAACGATAACAGATATAAGGTTTTTTTGCAAATAAGTTCAACATACCCTCGCATTGTCGCGTTGCACACATCTACGGAAACCTTAATGCTCTGAATCACAAAGCATCGACATGTGTGACGGGAGCTTTTGCGTGGTAGCGAGTGGCGACATGTTGAGAAGCGCGAGTGAAATGCGCGGTGCTGCTTATATTACTTACTCGCATTACTGGGAAAACTTGGGGTCGGACGCTCCAGTAAGAGTGTTGTTATAGTTACCTACATAAGTAAACTTACATCTTTTACATTCTCCTTTAACTAAATGAGTCATTATGCCAATGCGAAACGAGAAAATAGTTTCATGCAATTGTAGAAACTCAAATCAAATTAGTTGGTTAATCAGCACTTTTCTAGACAAACGTCATATAAAATAGTCCACCAAAACCCCCGTCCGTGGTCACTTCCTAGTGTTGCTGGGAAGAAGTGGCCCAAACAATGCACAGACTTAAATAATTTCGAAAACAACATAATTCATGATCATTTTCAACAACATTCAACGTTGAACAAATAAGTAGGCCCAGCAGCTTTGTAAGTCTACGCTATCAATTTAACTTAGAAATGCGACTGGGGCTTTAAGCTCGCCTGCACGCGCCTTGTAAATCAAATCACGAGTTACGATCGACAGCTATTGATAATCGTAAAGAAAGTAGTGAGAATGACAGTGTGTTGAAGACCATTACAGGATATTATCTCCGAGATGGGGGGGTGGCGGTTGCGTGGATGGAAGCTGGTGGTTGTGGGGCCGCGGGCGCGGGCGAGTCAGGTGCAACGCACGCGGACACGAGCGCGCGCGGCGACGCGACCAGTGCCACCGCGCGCGCCGACTGGCCCACGCGCACGCCAAATCTGCGTTTCGCGATACACATTCGCACTAATGCAAACAGCTTCCCATTTTCAAACAAAATCCTTTTATAGTCGCAAAGCTCGGTCGCTCTATAAATAACGCCAACCGGTGCGCCGATGTGCTCTAGCGTGTTCGCGAAATCTGTGCAAATGTTCCTATGTTATAAACTTGAGATATTGGACTATTTTAACAACTCTCAACCGAATAAGGAGAGCTGAACGCTAGGCGTACGTCTTGGGTGATTATATTTCCATACATATTGAATCAATATTCTCTAACAGTATACTTTGTAAAGTGTGCGTAAGCTAAAGAGTAAACATTTCAACATAAAGATTTGTATTTATGTGACTTTTATAAAGAAAATGTACTTTTATGAGATATAGCTATGCTATAATTTAGCTATGAAAATAAATCTTTCTCAAAGAGTAACCTTGAAATAGCTCGTGTTACTGAGATTGGCACTGACATATCCTTGTGTGTTACGTAGATAATTAAATATATCAACCAAAATGTACATATTCTATGTTATCTTTACGAGCAGTTACCGCAGCGAAATAAATGTTATCTTTTGGATTCACGCAATCATTCAAATAATATGAGTGATGCTATATTTAGTGTTATCTAATTTGCAGCAAAATCAATGTTTCAAAGTTTCCTCAGGTTCTTCAAAATGAGAATAGACTACTGAAACCTGAAACAAGTGAACATTAAATATGCAATCGCTGAATTCTATCGTTCAAGGCGACAGCGATTTTTTGTTATCACTCGAAAATAGTGGATATTACCGCGAATGACGATCGTAGGCGATAACACTGTTGTGTTTCAGTTTTATCGATAAACTCCTTGAGTCACGTAGCCACTGCTCCATTGCTCAACACACTGGTGTAGTGTGTGACTGAGAAGTTTTGTGAGCCGACTGATTAACGTCCCTATTAGTAAATATACCTCCTTATATAACCCGGCTGATTAAATATTATATTCTAATTTCTCAGAAGTGTATGTTGGCGGAGTAGTCGTGAAGTGCTCTACTTGGTCGTGAGAGCCGGTTTTAATGGTGTCAAGTGTTTATTAAGATGAAGTCGGCGGTTTATCGGTCACTTGGAACAATGTGTGTATCGTGCTAATTGTAAATAACTGTGGAGTAAACAGAAGACCCCATAACAATTGAGAACGGACTGTTACTGTTTGCTTCTGTGTGATAAATTGATAATAGTTTGGTCAGTGAATTTGATTAACTTTTTCAAGTGTTATTTGGAAATTGCATGAAAATTGAAAATGTACAATTACAACGGAAGGTTGGATTCCAAATTAGAATCCAGTAGTACATCTACTTCATCGGGTAGTTCTGATTTACGGGTAAGTTTCATTTTATAAAGTATCCCTCTTCATATATGTATCTGTATATAAGTGTGACATTTGCAATTTTCTTGACGAATGGCAATTTCAAAGTATGTTTAATAGTAGCAATATTGATTGTTGCTTGTGGCCGCGGTCTGCGGGTCAAAGATTGCATACAATGATAGGTTTGCGGGCAGCGGGCAACAGGCGTACGTTACCGGCTTGCGGCCGAGTCGCCGCCCGCCGCCTGCGCAGCTTGACGACCTAACCAACCCATTCAATTGCTAGTTACAAGTAACAAACGCATTCCTAGGAATCTTAGGGCCCATTCACAACTCCTAATCAACTTCGTCCTTTAAACCAGTCGTTAGCTGACTGATCCAATTTAAATTAATCTGTCAGATAAGAACTTTTATCGTCAGCCGATGATAACGAGCAACGACCTAAAGAATGCAATTCGTCATGTGTCTTGACCTTCGCGAAACGCATACTTTAATTTTAAGCTCCTTGGCGCTAGTGTTATCCTGGTACAGTTACTTTTAGAAATCTTCTTTTTTCTATTCCTCGGTGTTCACTGCATACATGATAAGCTTCTTCGTCATACCGCAACAAATTAAAAAAAAAATTAAATAATTATTTATTTCAGGATTTTTTTTTGCCATATAAAGCACACATAGACATTAAATGACATGCTATGTCTCACCTACCTACTTTAGGGCTACTTAATTTAATCACAATTATGTATTAAAAGGTACAATTATGCACAAATTGGAAATTACGCTTGTGATAAACATTGCATACAGCGAGAATGCGCCGGCGCAGCCGTGGTGCGCGCCTGGGGCGGCGGAGGCGACTCAACGGTGCAATACTAGCTAAACGCACATTATCTCTCTATTTACCGTTGCACTAATAATGGGGCTCAAGTAACAATTTCAAAATAATTAATTAATAGCTTCCAAAAGAACAAGCAATCTGATAAAGTTGTACTTGTGTCTACTTACCGTAAAGGTTGAATAATAACTGGCTCGTTATGGTAGAGTTCGTTAAACGGCCTATTTGCCATGCCCATAACCATATGAGATTTTGTTGTTATTGCCTAATTTGGAGGGTAGGGTAATATTTATGGGACCGGTGTTTGTAATGTCTACTAAAATAATAAATTACTATAATATATATATTTTAACGTGAATGTAGGTATCTCGTGACCCCACCGGAAGTACCCACATCAGTTTCAAACGATTAATTCTTGCTTGCCAAATCGGTGTCCATCAATTGGCAGGTAATCGACTTGTTTTAACTAAACTGCCATTTCCTTTAGCCTATTCAGTTGGTGGGTCACAGCTTGACATTGGCCTAATTTCCAGGTTGGGCAGTGTTATTAAATTTATCTCGTTTTAATTTATTTTATTGCTCATTTTCGTGAGGAAATTAAACATCACATTGCCGAGGGTTAGATGAATGGTAAAAATATTGCCCATGAATAATATAATATACTTGCATTATCGAGTCGCCAAGTAAACACGTACTATACGACGTGTTCTCATTTGATTTTAAACAAGAAAGTACAGTACACATGTAATGCACAAGTACTTACGTTTGTAGTTAGAAGGTAGGTACTTGCTTACCTGCAATGAGTGTTTCATATAACACCTTTTCCTATTTGCCTAGAATGTAGATTGACATGGCGTAGGAATGTCGTTACGGCGGTTTTACGTAATCGATCCCGGGAAAATCGGCGCGCGTTTTGACTCGTCGCCGTCGCCGACTTTTCACCGACTCAGCTCGACACTAGCTGAGATCGATACTAAGAGTCTAAGACGAAATGAATATACAACCTTTTTAAATAATTTACATTGACTTTTGGCTCTGCGGTCTCCGACTCTCCGTAAAGGATTGTCTCGAATAAGGACTTCGTCAAAGATGGCATAAGTCATTAAAATATTACAACCTCCATTACTATTGATTTTTCATTGTCATTAATTGACTAGCCAATTTAAAGCTGAAGTGAATGAATTCTGACAGATTCGTATGAATTTATCCTTTAAAAATTACGAGTCGAATGTACAGGCTGCTGTCGGTGGCTGCCTTAACCTTAACGCTATATTAAAATGACGAAAATGCTCGTCATGATTCCTTCATTAATAATAATAATAATCCCATTTAAATTCAACACCTTTTCTTGACAGTTAAAGCCTTTAAGCACTACCCACGCTCTTAAAGTTAATACCTCTTTTTAACTTTTCTTTACTCTGTAAAGGAAAATCCGTGACAATAAATAAGTGGTACCCAAGTGAAGTATGTTAATTTTAAAGGGTCCTTGTTCAATAGGTCATCTTGAGTCCGACCCTGGCGCGGGGCTCTTGACAATTGTAGCGTCTTTGAGTCTTTGACAAACCGATTCCCAATATCGGATATTTCCTCGTAACAATCGGAGTGAACTTACTTAAAGGGGTTGAGAGGGGGGAACATCGTCGTCTTCATGTCATACAAATGATATGTTTTCAATTTATCTAGTTATTTTATTTATAATGGTGATGATTAAACTCAATTCTTCACGGATTGTTCGAATTTGCAAGTATGAATCTAACTTCCTAAATAATGTGGTAAAGTTACATAGTAGGTATACATATTGTATATGTACCTAATGTCTCAATTTCGAGTCATCTTCACTTACGCATGTATATCTGTAGTTACCTAATTCAAATCATTCCCGGTACCTCACTGATTCACTTGTGGAACGCAGATTTATAAAGATTTCATCCTAAAAGAAGATTCAATATTTCTTTTGAAATTGGCGACGAAATCATCCCCTTAAATCCGAGTGAGAATCTCGTCAGCCTACTTACGGCACAGTTATTAGGTCGTCGGCAGTTCGGCACGCGGCTGTATTGGGGACTTGGGGTGTGGAACTAATACCTCTTCCGGTAGGTCGGTCGATACTTTAAATGTCACCCAGTTTCCGGGTACATTGCCTTCTACCCGGAGAAGATTAAATGCGACGAGGACCGGTCTGATCGACACGGAGCAATGCTAATGTTGTTAGCTCCAGTTTTGCAGCTTGCTACTAGAAATATTGAAATTCATTAATATTGTGAAGAAAGTGTGGAAATCCGTTGTTTTACAGTAACGATGAATTTTCTTTAATATGCATAACACCTTAGATCGTTTATGAGATCAGACAAAAAATATCGTCATTCATCAGACAGGCAGACACACTTCCAAATCATCGTGGTGAACTAATTATTAATTAGAAATTTTAAGGAATCGGTATTTGAGGCCAATTCTGAATACAGTACCTGCTTACTATCATCTTAGCAGTGATAGCATATTTCCGTGCTTAGAAGCAAACTCCAAGATGAGGCTTTTCCCCACTTAACGTTTATGGAAGAGTTGTGGAAACGGTGGAAACTCTGATGGTCAGCATTTAGCTTGTTATTATGAAGCAGGTGCTTTTTTTTTACGACTCTTAAAAATAATTTCCTTACAATAATTTTTAATTCAATTTTGACTAGTGCAATGTAAGGCTATTGGTTATTTCCTTGTAGTAATATGTAGATAGTTTTAACTGTGTGAGCTTTTAAACTAATCAGCTTTGTTTGTTCGGTATATGCAAAGTAACTTTGTTTAGCCCGTTTACCAGCCGCAGTGCAACAAACATTTGCCATAAAGGCCGTTGCGGGCCGCATCTCTGTCTTATATCGAGACCATATAATCATTCATGCCAAAAGAGTCTGGAACACTAACAATGCAAGGTCGTTTCGGTTGTTTGCAGAATTTTGTGAGCCGCGCCGTGAGACGCAGGATGAGAATTTAATACTGAGGTGCATTCTTGATAAAAAATATGCCTTATGAAATACATAATTTAACTCTAAAGCTCCTTTAGCAGAGATGAAAGTCTGGAGAAAGAGATACGGGACATATTTCCGAGATAAGTTGGTGAGATCGGTCCGACAGGCGTACTTATTTATATCTGCCGCTATAGTTTACGGCCGTCTGTGGTATTCGTTGATTGTGCTAGTCTGTTTGCATGATTGCGGTGCCGTGTTTATGTAGGTACGGTCAGCCACACTAAATAACGACATTGTTGGAATTTTTGTGAGAACTAAGTAACAGTCTGCTGCTGATGTTGTCTGAACTAAGTAACAGTCTGCTGCTGATGTTGTCTTTGTACTTAGTTGTTACCGAACTCCAGCGTATTGGTTACGTCAGTTTTAAATAAAGTAGATGAAGATTAAAACCATCATTGAAACTAGCGGCCTTTACTTAACAATTACACATAATACTCAAATATATGTGATCGATAAATCATTCGTTTATTATGGAGCAGTATTATTATGTACTCGTATTTGATATCTACATCTAGACTACATTTAAGTAACTTGGTTTTTCCTTAGATTATGTTATAACCATTGGACCATTACTGCGACTACGAATAGTGCCGAGTCATTCTATAATAATGCCATTTTCCTGTTCCTGTTTTTTTTTTTTTGTAGTGGGTACATTATTTTTTCTCGACGTTTTTCGGCGTTTAGTCAATAGCTACTTTACAGTCGTTATTAGAAAACATTCACACAAAATTGCTATGTACTGAGTATTTAACCTGTAATTAATAACCTAAATTTATTAAGATTACGTCCAGTTTAGGTAAGGCATTGCTTTCTCCGCGCTCATTAACTTAGACACTGTAGTTTGCAGTAGGTAACTAGTTACATGCTCGTATTAGAATTAATGGTAAATAGGTACTCGAGTATCGTAAGAGAGTTAACGGATAAATTAAGCGTAATGTTGCGAAAACAAAAGATCGTAACATTAAACTCAGTTTGGTACCTTCTCTCCATCACGGGCGTTAGTTTTTCTTTTAAAATTTATAAATACTTAATAAATCTAGAGTGGGTAGTGTATGTTCAGTAATTTAATTAGGTTTTACTGCTAAAAGCTTGAGACTTCCATTATTTTGATACTCATTTGTGAGTACATAGAGTAGCCTGTATATAATTTTCTAGATTTTAGTACCCAGTTCTTACAGGTAACGGATCGATTCAATCAATTTTGCTGTCGATACTTATCACTTTAGAGATAAAGATCTCTAAATTGTTCAGGTTGCTTTATGCTCTAAAGTTTGTGACGTAATTATAATAGTGGTACAAATACATCAAAGGCGTACGTTTAATGACCCGGAACTACCAGTCAATCTCACTGGCACTATGACTTCCGACCAAACCCGTGCGAAATGAACACATTCATTAGTGGTCAACGACAAATATAACTTGACCGTTCGTGACAGCGCCACTTGCAAAGACAAACGTCTATTAATGTGTCAAACAGTACATTTAAATGTGTAGTTCTTTTTTTCACCGCATGCCTAGAAATACTGGTTTTTGCTATACGTT
This sequence comes from Hecatera dysodea, assembly GCA_905332915.2. Lineage (NCBI taxonomy): Eukaryota > Metazoa > Arthropoda > Insecta > Lepidoptera > Noctuidae > Hecatera > Hecatera dysodea. The sequence continues at coordinate 12,426,745 of HG995292.1, forward strand.
CGAAATTCGAATAGTTCGAATTAACTATAGCATCCCGTTTGTGTCCGTTTGCTAATCGTCTTATGACGAGCACATTTTTTGCTCGCTATTAGGTTAGAACCGTGATTCGAAAAGAAAGAAAAAATAAAATAGTAATAATCGATTTCTTGTTAGCACTCATTGTGAAACCTTTTAAAGTGGGTTAAAATAAATTCTTAACGATATCTTTTATTAACAGTTTATATTTTATTAAGACTTGCAAAATTTAATGAGTTTTTCTATATCATTTCATTTGCACTCATCATGTAACTCTGTGTACACCTAATTTATGATCTGCTAGGGTTGCGGAGTTTTTTGAAAGAGTCGCCGCGGCTCTGGAAAGCAAAGGACGGAAGTTTTAGTCAGTAAGAGTCTGACACTCCCTTCTACTCCGCCCAGAGCGGAAGAAGTCATTTGATTAGGTAATTCCCACCAAAAAAAAAATGTAACTCTGTGTACCTACCTATATCTAATCTATAACCGGTACACGAAGATTTTACTCGTATTAGAGATTTAAATATGCATGTTCCGAATTATTTATTAAATGATTTAAGTACCGATTTTCTGCTAATCGTCACACAATAACCGCGTCCCGAAAATATTCATGACATGATAATCTAATAATAAAAAGATCATGCAAATGCAAAAATAATTGCACACAGTTATGTAATCACTACTAATAGCTCAAAGAAGGTTTACTAGACTATGTCAATTATAGTAGTTGTGCAGGTAATCTACTCAGTTGATGAGATTCATGAAACATTAGGCGATGCAGCAGAGCGGCACAAATTCGAGTAAATAGTATAACAACGTAAATGACAATGGAATTACATACTGTTTCGTAAAAGAAGGTTACAGTTCCCATGGCTAAAGTTTATTGCTTTCATAATGTAAGTAGAATTGCATAGATTGTGGGCGTAATGACCCGAAGAAAGAGATCAGCTTAATTCGAATAGGACGATCTTTCATGTCAGATATTCTTTATTGTGTTGAGAGACGATATCGAATGACAAAGTGGCAAACAGAGCGAGTAATTTCGTATATTATTTTCACCGAAATATTTTGGTCAATCCCTTCACAATTTATCGCGTATCAAGTGAACGTATGAAAGTTGGGCACCGTCTGTGTTCCGTTACGACTTACACCTTAATTTGTGGAGACAGCCGATGTCAACTCATCGGATTGAGACGTCCACGTCGGACACTGCACGCAAACAACTTAACTTATTTAATCTCATGCATTTCCCTTTAAATTATGTTTTAAATTATACTTAACGTCGCTGCTCACCTTATAAGGACGACTTTAACGTAATTTGAAGTGTTGCAACAGAAATGCGAAGCAATTGAAAACATATCGTAAAAATTATAAATTATGTAAACTGCCTGTTGCGAAACGGGAATACCTACGAGTTTTGTGCTCATGCAAAGATGAAAAAATGAATGAAATTAGATTGGCACCACCCATAAAGTTAATTAATTTCTTTCTCATGTTTTATCAAGCCTGTTGATGAAGGTACACAGTTCAACAGCCAAAAAACAATATATTCAGGTAAATTCACAAGAGATTCCGTAAACATGTTTCGAAATTGGTTTGTCAGAAGAGCGCCAGGCGCAAGGCGCGAGTGGCCGCCATGCCCCTGAGACAGGACCACCGAGCCTCGTAATTAATAACAGCGTGCTTACAAATTGCGACTTAACTGACACTCGCCGGTAATAGGACACCCTTGCACGTTGCACGCTGCCCACCACTGAACACTCCAAATTATAGCCTGCCATTAATACTGATTGCGTGACTGATGTTATTCTGTTTTTGGGTATTCAATTTTCAAAAATCTTTTTCCCTTTATTTTTCTTCAAAATGTTCCTGAGCTCTGAATTATATTGCATTGCATACCGATTTTATCTTATATATCTGGCAAATACACAGTAAATTTTGCTGAACGAACTGATTTTCGAAGGTATTCGTTACATAAAGTCACATCAAAGACCGTGGATCCCTTTCCCTTTACAAACCGCAGTCTTATTGATGGGCAACTCTTTGATTCGTCATTCGTCGATAGGCGTCTAATTTTGAATGGCGATGCGTAACCACAGAACATCTGAGAACATCAAATGAAAATAAACTGTATTAGAGCATTTATAGCTTCGCCATTTCCTGATCGACCTAATAAACATAGGTAAGTGAGGTTCTGGAGTCGATCAAGCAACACAATCCGGGTCGAACGTTTCCTGTGGGACGGGAGTGCTGCTAAAAGTTTTATTTTTACAGCAATGCGGCATGTGAAGTGGTTAACATACGGCATAAGACTGCATCTTACACGTTGCCGGTTTATTATGTTCTTTGTCAGAACAAAGATGTGCAGCCATCTCACTTTCTCCTTTATCGACTTACACCTCTGAACACTTTCATAACAATCGTGTCCTAATTAAATCGATATAGAACACCTTTCGGTCAACAACATTTCATCCACAGCAACTTTCTTAACGAATCTCTTAATATGGTAGGGTACTTTATTTACTGATGTTACGGTACACAAGGGTTTTCTTAATTTCACACGTAACAACGTAGAACAATGCCACGTAATGAATACAAACGTCCGTTGTTGAGAATCTCATTAGTTTTCTGAGTGAAAAATGTTGGAGAAGGTGACCGATGGCCTGTTATAAGTTACGCAAAGGCATGTCCTCCTTCTCCGTTATTAACCGCATATGTGATGAATTTCCTAAGCTAATGGAAAGTAATGGCGATGGGCTGGCCGGCCGACGTGCACGCTGGCTAAAGGAAATTAACCTTATCGCAACCAGAGAGAAAGGGTCAAAAGCTATTTAAAGTCCGGAAGCGTTCATATCGAGAACAGAGTGGGCCGTTTACTTTAAATGCTAAGATTAAAGTCAATTATGTTTGCGTTAGTACCCAGGCTCATATTTTTATAAATAACTAGTTATGTAACGGTGATAAACGTGTGAAATAACTGTAAATTCAGAGAATAAATTAATACTTATCGTATGAAAATGTAATAAAAGTCAAGCTATCGCAGATCGATCATTAATCGCTATATTGTTTTCCGAAGATAAAACTACATGTTGTATGGATAGGCCGGACCTACTATTTTAACAGATAACTAGATCACACCCGAATTTGTCAGAAAAGCAACGTAGTTTATTTACAAAATTGCTACGAATCTTTAATTCATAAATAGACTCCACAATGCTGATCATTGATCATGATCAAGTATTGGGGTCAAATTCATTTATTTCATGCAAATTACATTAATAACGAAACGGACGACTTATCGGACATACATGGGAGCCATTATGAAAAACATCGTAAGATATTGGTGTTATTATTGCAGATATGGAGTTGTCGGCTTCTTTTAAGGTCTTCACACTTATCACTTTTTCACTCTTTGGACAAAGAATGCGTCAACACTTTCGAAGATGAGTTTTATAATTGTGTCGGCGGCATCCAGTCGAGGAGATTGTGTTGTCAAGTCGGTAGTGTTGGCACCCCTGTAATTTAGCGTGGTCGCGTGGATTTCTCTGCCTACTTTATGAATTATTAAGTGTTACATGAAGGTTTCACCGAGTCATCCATCATAATATTATAAGCCTCAGTAGTCTTAAAACGTGGATGTGTTTTCGCGGAAAACAATTACGGAATTATTGTGAACTGTCTTCCTACATTGTAGAAGAAGAATTGTTAAAGCATCGGCTCGGATTATTATGACATTATGTAACTATTTTGTTATGTTATGCTATTTTATGCTGTTTCATGAAACGTTTAAATCTTTCTAAAACACCAAATGTGCTTAGTCAGTACCTCATAACCTTTTTCAAAATTGCTAATGCTATAAGAGCTGTTATCCCGATCTATTAATGGTTTCAAATTTATCTGCTGAAATTAAGTAGAAAATAATGAAGCTAGAGAGTTTATTGCCATTTCCAAGTACAATGTGTAGGCCATTTTAGTTAATCCCACCACGACTATCAAAAGCACTGAATACTGTGTTGTTCTCGAAATGGTCTTGCTTATAAGTAGGAGGCATTTTTTTCTATAAAACTACTTCTTCTGCCCTTAACGAAGCGGAAGGGAGTGCCAGACTCTTACTGACTGAGACTCACCCGTGTGATCCGATGCGGTCAAACTTATTGTGTTTAGGTAACTATTGAAATATCATTCAGCACAAATATGTGATAAGTATCAAGAAACTTCAAAAAATCTCCAGCTCCACAGTAATATAGTCCCGTGACCAATGCACTTCAGTGCAGAGATATCGCCGCACCAGACAATACCCGCAAATTACCCCCTCGGGGCAACTTGATTCACATGCACCATCACTCGAATACACGCAAATCCACTTTTACGTCCGTTTATGAACTATTTACTACTTTCACTTGATTTGAGAAATTGGTAAATAGGTAACGTTTTCTCTGGCTTCAACGTACGTACCTGCCGATTTTTCTCTGAAGCGAAGTTTTCTTATCTCGTTCCATTTAATGATATTTTATTTAAGGGATGTTGTCCCGACTTTTCGCATCCGAGTTGTTTTTTGTTTCTCCACCCTTAACGCGTAAATTAAGTTGCAAATTTGGGTTCAATTCGAAAAGGGAAACATTGTAAGTGGATCGGAACCCATTTTAATAAAGGTTGTTTGTTTTTTATCACTTTAAGAAGGCATCTTCATTGTTTCGTAAAAAAGGATGCTCGACAAATTACGATAAATAAAAAGGTACAACGTAGCAGGATTGTCTGTAGTCTGCACAGTGCAGATTAGTTAGAGGTATTTATGGGCTGTATTAAATTACCATGCTAACTTTATATCCCAAAGCTTAATTCTTAAAAAAACTTAAAAAAAATTACTTCTTTATTTTCTTCAGAAAGATCTAAGAAACTAGAAAGAACAAAACCTTGTTACACCATACAAATAAAAGCTGGTTGCGGGAATCGAACCCGCGCTTTAAGTATAATTTATTACACTGCAGTGGCACGTAACGTTTTGGCAAGGTGAGTTCGCGTCCAAGTCGCGAATACGAAGCGTAGCGTAGTAGCACAAGGTCACTGCGCCCTGCCTCAGGCGTAGGCAGCTTTTTCTGTCGCCTTATAGGAGCTTATAACGACAACTACGTGCTTTAGATGGAATGCACATTTTGTCCCCAACTCATTTGGCCTCGCTACAATGTCATAGTTTTTATTTCCGTGACTAACTTTCGTGTTCGTGATTTGGGAACACAAAAAAACAGGATTTTTTTTTGTGTTCCCAAATCACGTTCGCGTAGAATATTCTAAAATTGACCACATTTTACTTTATTGTTCACTCTCCCAATCCCAGGGCATAACACAAATGAAATACGTTGTACGGACGTTCGTGATGGCCCGCGCGGAGTCTGTCCCTCGGGAACAATTGACCCACTTAATGTAGCTGACGGTTTGTTTGTTTCAGGTGGCCGGAGCCGTGGAGCTGAGCGACTCCGCCAATACCGCGCAGATATTGGCCCAAGTACAAAACTCTGTAAGTGCTAAAGTATTCACCTTATAACGAGAAACTTTTTGATTTACCGCACCTCCTTAATGAACTGCGCATCTCCTTATCTGTAAACAGATTCCATATTTTTTAACAGCACATTAACATAAAAATATCTTATCTGCACTATTGAAATTTTATAACTGTAATAATAAAAAAATCGTATCGCGTGTGATGTTAAATGGATCCGTGTTTGGTGCGTTTAACCGATAATTGTTGGAAACATGATAAATGAATTCGCTATAATTATTACGGGAGGCATCTTCAAAGAGTTCGATCATTAACTTTCGCATATTCAGCGCTGAATGGATATGAGCTGCGAGATATGGTTGATGTCCTCTTTGGAGCAGAAATTGCTGATATTACTTCCCATTATGATTATGGGACGTGAACAAGAAAGTGGCACGCTCGGCGGGGACGGGTCAAAACGTGGCGCACGCCGCCATCGACTTCATTTTCACACCATTTGGCAAATTTAGGTTTGTGTGAGAAATATTGAGTTATTACTACACGAACAGAAAATTCAAGTAATAAAATTAATATGTAGGTATTAGCTACTAAAAATAGTAGACATTAGTTCCGTATGCGAAGGTTAGGAAAACTAACAATTTATGTGTTAATCGGATGCTTTTGCAGACTGTAGATGACGTAGCTACGGTCATGAATGGAAGACAAAATAGTTTCTCATGCCTCCAGCTAAGTCCAGCAAGGACTTCGAAAGCGCTAACGACAGATCAAACACTGACAGGTTCACAGAGCGCTACATTCCGGGCACTACATTCCTCTTCCTGTTTGATTTTTGTACAAACACCAACGGTGGTAAAGCTACATTTTTAGGATTAAGCATACATGAGGTCATGAAAACAGTTACGGTTCAAGTTCGAGAACAACCACATAAATTTTCTGCTTTTGGATGAAATATCGTGTACCTATAGGAGATCCATACAGCGTACAACTTTATTTGCAAGATCTGTGCTAATTGATATGTATTTTATGTATGAGATAACAACCTTGCATACTAATATGCGGATAGAAGAATAAATGACGTAATATGTGGTGCTAATTATAGGTAAGGTGCAGAGTAGTGTGATACGCTGAAGGAAGAACTTTGACTTAATCTATGTATAACTACAACTAAAGCAACCACAACTTAGCTCTTTTTCAGTTCCATGTTAGTTGATCAAGGAAATAAAGATCATGTTTTATTTGATATATTGTTTAATATCGCTGTCGTCCTCAGAACAAGAACATTTAACAAATAAATGAGCGAGGGTCAAATAAAATTTCTCTAGGAGCAAGGGTGGGCAAGGGCAAAGTGCTTCCGATATTTCAAAGTTAAACAAATTTTACATCGAGGCATCCAATTTGAAATCGTTTTAGCTGTTATTGCCGTAGTTAAATATAAAGTGAAATAAATTGCCGACTGGCTTCGAACCTCAACTCATGAAATCAATAAAGTATTATTTGCCGTTCATAATGAAACATCTCTGGCCTCGCAAAATGTCAATTAGACGAGAATTCTTAAATTATAGCTTGTAAACATATCTACGTACTGAACTTGGGATACCCATAACATTTCGAAATGCTAATTTGCTACGACGTTGAGTTGAGGATTTATCTAGTGCTCTTAGAAAGTATCTGAACAGCAATCTTCTATAAGGTCAAGCTGTTCTTTAATTAAATGTTTGGTTTATTAGACTTGTACGATATAATCATATTGGTAAAACGGTTTTGCTGGATTTCTATAACGTTTACATCCCCTGTCTCAACACCTTATATACTCGTATTGCCTTTAATTATACAGTCAGCACGAGGATGCACTAGCTGGCTAGTGCATCAAGACATTATGGAGCATAGCGCCTACGCTGGCTATAACGAATGTTGCTATAGCCAGTCCCGATCCACTCTAACGTACTGAATGAGTCGCTATACTACTTCTAAATTGTTCGAATTCGAACATCTTATCATACCTATCCAATCCTTGTTAATGTTTTCAGAAACTATTTCATGAAAACATAGTAACTGACAATGACATGAGTTTATTCATATTTTCAATATTTAAATAGAAATAAAAAAATATTGATTTAACTTACTTTTTATGGTGATATTCAAAATATACGGAATATCCGGATAAATCTGGATAGTATTTTGGCAGTAACCGGATTATTCAAAAAGCCGAATAATTGCATGCTCTAAACATACCTAAATAATAACTTTCATTTTATTAGTTCTCCCTTCTCAAAATTATAATTTAGTATAGTGCACGGGGAACCAGTACGTTTCACTTTCATGTAATTGACATCTGTCAAACACAGAAAGCTTTGCCGTTCCTATTTTAGTATTGTTTATAGCAACAACGGATGCTGCTCCTCTATTTCATGCACAAGACATTTCCATAGCGTTGAAATTGTAATTTGATATAAGTAGTAGGTACCTACATGGTCTGAATGTATCATCATTACTTTATCTTACGAGTTTGTAGGTCAGTTTACGATAACATTTTATCTGCAGTGGTATTTGCCCAGTGGCTGTCTTTGCATAAGGTTTTATGGCATTTTTGGGACATTTCAACAGGCAAGGTGGTATTGTGATCTTTGATATCTGGAAGGTTAGTGATGAAGAAGAATGTGTAAACATTGGGGGGCGGGTTCACACGTTTGTCACGGTGTGAAGGTGACGGCGGCGGGCGCGCGGCGTGCGGCCCGCGCGGCGGACAGTGCGGCACGCGCGCGCGACCTGGCCGCACCGCATACCACGGACATGCGCCGCTGACGGCCGACCACGACCACTCCTCCTATTCTCGCGCGACTAGATGGCGCGAAAATAGGCAGTTTACGCGGTTTTGAACAAAAATCGCGGCAAACTTGCCCAAGTGTTGTAGTGATGACTATTTTCTTTGCGTACTCAAAGAGGATTTGTTAGAAAAATTATGGTGTTTCGTGAAAAAGCAAGTCTTTTGTTACGGTCACGTAGCTGAGCCGAAATGATTTAGTAACGCGTCGGACTCTGCAGCTCGCCGGCATCCACTGTGCCAAGATGAAGTTGTTCAAGAGGAGGCTGTCGTTCAGCGCAGATAAACAGAAACAGGTTCCCAGCACAGACGATCCCTTTGAGCACGAGGTACTTAATAGTCAATGTTTCACTCTACATCTTGTAGATATCACTAAGTATTCGCGTGCATATACATACCACATTACACTAACAGCTGGGCTGACATCATAACTAACAGACAGCATCCTTGTACCTACAGTAATTTAATAGATGGCTCCAAACTTCATTAATACTAATGTAAACATTATACCTTCCTTATAATAGCGTCGTTCTTTGTTGATATGGATGTACGATAGTGGACCGGAAGTTTTGTAGAGAACTCAGCGTGTATCTTATTATTAAAATTAAGACGGTTTCATATAGCATGGATGTAATTGATAAGCGTGTTTTCAGTACTATAAGTAGTTACGCTTTAGCTAAGCAAATTGAAAGGCAAGGTTATCTTATCAACGGAGGCCGCGACGGCGACGTAGTGCTCACCGCGTTTAGCCACTTGCGCGATTCAATTCTGCGAATCGAAACTATATGGTTTCTAGCGTCCGCTCCCAACTTTAAACTGGCCCGTACCATACCTGATATCTACTAAAACTAAATACTTAATAGAAATATAATACATATTTTATCGAACCTAACTAAAGATAGAGGACTCTTTTATGTAAAATTTAATTTATTATATTTGCTTTAGCATCAACAAACAAGTTATGAACAAAACATCAATCATCATGAGACACAGACTATAACGTCACGGTCGAGAATTCCACAATGATACCTACGTCTTTGTTAATTATATAGTTACCAAGACACCGATTTTTTTGCGAACTATTAAACGCAGTCGGCGACTGGAAACGAAAATAAATAAATAATTTTCGCAACCTTCCTTGAATTTATACCAAAACCTGACGAATGTTTTTCGCTTCACGCTATCTCAGATCTTTGTAATGCTAATGTTAAACCTAATAGGCATTTATGATCTTACGGCGACCATATGTACGTTTCACTGGAATCTATTTATACAGATGTTTAAATCAGCTCGTCAAACGCCAATGCCAAACGTTAATAAAATACAAGTCATGAGCTCTTAGGAACATAATGCTGTAGACTGAATACTAGCTATTGTGCACGATTGACACAGGCAACGGGCTGTAAGGCCCTAATGAGGTTTTGTCTGACCTGAAGTAGTTAAACTTAAAGGCCGTAGATGGCATGACGGGATAAAGGAAGCGGAGAAACGCGGCGAGGTGGTGTGTTTGTAGTCGCAATCAGCGCGCAGAATCGCAGTGCTAATGTGCTGCGGCCATTTGTCCTTGGCCTCTGTGTGTTACGTGATCAACTTGCATTGGTATCGCACTAATAACGAGTTTGTAGTTTGTATTCCTATTTATATGTAATGGCTTTACGAGGGAATGGAAAAGCTACGCTGAAATAGATGGCTGGAAATTATGCAGCTCAATGTTGTGATGCCTTTTTGCCTCTTTTATGAATTGTTTTACCTTCAGGCTGATTTAAATAGAACATTTAATTACATTCCGTACAATGCCTAGCTAGGTTATTTTAAAGTTACTTTTTGGAGTGTACCATTTTTCCGTAAACATGCCTGCTTTATATTTTAATTTATTTCTATTCAGCTTAATTTGAAATTCTAATTCGCGAAATAAAATGCGAAATTATTGAGGTTCCAACATGTTTGGCTTGGTTTATCATTAAATAGGTAAGTAAGCTACTGCTTCGAGAACATGTTTTGTGTCAACGACAGTGTTAAATATTTGTAAGAAGGTAATTAACACTTAGGCAATACAATTTAATACCAAGTCTAAGGAATTAACTATTACTGTAAATAAATGTGGTCGTTATTATCTTACTATTGTCTATTACACATTCATAATTCTTGTCCTATTATGGAAAGACACAAAATATTACAGTCCAGTTGCTAGAAATAACCGTACAGAACTATGACTAATTAATAATTCACGTTGATTGATTAACGACTCTTGTTTGTTCCAGTTTGGAATTCCTGCGGTTCTATTTGTGACCCTGGAAAGTGGACTGCTTTAGTTTTAATGTGAATGAAACAGACTTTAAAAACAAAACTAATCAAATGACTGAAGTAAAGAAATATCTGGAATTAAGCAGTTGCCTCTAGAGTACAATAGGTACTGAGTGTTTTTTTCCTCTTACATAATAATACGTTGACTTATATTCATCAGCGATTCAATATAGCATCCGGCCATACCTATATTTGGAAATTTCTCTTGATGAGAATTCAATCAACGCTGAACGCAATAAGTGCGTAGTTACTGTGGAATTTTCAATATGAGGCTGAAAAACTTTTCGAAAAATAAAATACCCATCGCATATTCGTAGAATTTATTCGGAAGAATTTTATTGTTTACACATTCTAACAAGTTTACAGAGAAACAATGTTAGTTGTTTGCCACAATCAATCAATGCAACCTACCTCCGATGTACTAAGGCGTGGGTGCAGCGTCATTTAGAATTTTTAACCATTTCTAATACCCACGTAGGTACAACGTACTCACGATTTCTCCGAAGAAAGAAATCGAGTCAACATTTGTACATTTGTGTGTACAAATACTCGGTAATGCCAATGCGAAAATATTTTTTTCCAAACAGCTGTTAATACTTATGTATTAATAATAAAACCAAATGATTGAATCTCAATAATACATTCGTAATTTGGCTTTTGATATTGATATTTCACGCCTTTGGACTCCCTTATTCAATACAATATTTACGCTACTATCAAGGAATTACCGAAACTATCTACAGAATGCTATTATGATATACAATGTATTAATGATAACGATTATGTTAGATAAGTGGATTAGGAAACGATAGCCAACATCTACTTCTACCTCCACCAAATGTTCAGATTGACCTATAAAATAAGATTACCAAGTAGGACTAAAATGTACGTGGCTGAATTAAGGATCGTGTGAGAGGTTAACTAGAAGCGTAGATAACTTTATTAATTCTGTAGTTGGTTTATCTAGTGGATACGTGTTGAAAGTAGTAAAGAAATGCTAAGTGCATGCGCCTACGCAGCTCGCCGTCCGGGAACATGGACCAGCATGGCGGCCGGCGGCCGGCGCTGCATGTTGACAACACTCGCATCATCTCACGTGGGACGCTTGCTATCTTATTATCTTATCTCTCGGCTATTCAATCCGATGTGCTATTTTCACAATGTAGAGCAGGGATTTTGAAATGCTTGAAATTTATAACTCCTTATAAATGACACATTGTTTGTGGCTGTTACAAAACAGCGCCATTCGCGTATCTACTCACTGGTTATTTTTATATCGCGCATGTCGAACGCAGCTTGCGACGGATTCAGTTTACAAATGCACATAAGGTGCGATGCACGACGTTGTTACCTGTAACCAACATATTATTTAACAATTCAGTTAACGTGATAAAAAGTACTCAAACATAAATTTTACCATCGCCTTCCTAAAATATTGTTTCTTGATAAATGTAATTTTCAAATTTTTAAAAGGGAAATTAAATACTACCTGGAAGCAATTTATCAATATTCTGGTTAAATTCGCTTGGGGAATGAAAGGTGCGTTGGAAGTTATCAACCAATCATTATTCAATTTCACCCCAATTAACTGGATGGGATCTCGGAACGTTTGGTACATAAATCAATCGCTCTGAAACCGTAGCATTAAACCAATACGCGTGTAGTGATTAGCTATGTACGTTGGGCTATCTGATTCTGTTATCAATGATTAAGACAAACGCACTAGGAAAATAGAACTATCAAAGAGAAAACAAGCCTCACAGTTAAAGGTTTTACATATACATATGTCAGTGGCGTGCAGTGGTTCGAGTTAGGGTAGGCCAGAGAAAATGTCCAAATAAATTTTAAAAAATAACCACATTATTCAGGGTTGATTTTTAATGAAATGAGTTTTTTTTAAAATAGCCTATTAAATAAAAAAATAACACCACATTTCGACCCTGAATAATGTGGTGTGTTTTTTTTTGGACATTTTCTCTGGCCTACCCTAGCTCGAACCACTGCACGCCACTGACATATGTTTATGTACCTACTGAGTTTCAGTAGTATGTCATGAGGTTACCTTAGGACGTGTCTAGCGCCTTTTAAGTTTGTTATAGCCAATATCCTGTTCTAGTGCGGTTTGTATTACAAAGATGTCCAGCTGAGAAACCTCGGACGTGACCGGAATACGCAGCGCTCATAGTAGCTCCGGAACCAATCAGTAAATATAATAAAACCAATCCTATTATGCACCGGCCTTTGCTTACCAAGTTACGACTTAATAATCGCAGCGGCTGACGCAATGTTACAATCTCGCTGTGATTAGTTTCTTGACTTATAATTTTGTGGCATTTTCGTACACTGTAATTTTATATAGAGGGGCATTTAAGACATTTGTGCTCATTTATTTCAATGTGAATCCGGAATCTTGTCGGTGTAACCTTTGAGGACCGCCGCCAAGTAAACAGAAACAATTCGTCTATTATTCTGATTTGAGTACCTAAAGCAGAAAAATCTATTCTAGTCGTACAATAGTATCACAACGGTACTGTCAGCTTTTTATAATTATTGCCTTTTCAAACTGAATAAGAAACGTCTAAATAAAATTAAGCATATCTAAAGGTTGAATAGAATTGCAACAGTAGCTGTTATGGTTGGGTCTTCAACCCGGATTTGAAAGCTATTGTTAGCGAACACGGGTTGTGAGTATACAACGACTTCGCGCGCTAGCGTGTCTAAACTCTTATTTCAAGTTATACAATAAAGGTACTTTCTTTAATATCGGAAATTGCTCCAGCATAAGCTTTCGTTGAACGCACCAACATCCTAGACGTGCCTTTATACGCTTAGGTAACGTCGCGTAGTCATAGCAAGATCACACGTCTAGGCTGCTAAGCGGCTTCAACGCTGTTGCGTAGGTAACTACGAGCTGCTACGCGGCGTCTACGAGCTGCTACGCGGCGTCTACGAGCTGCTACGCGGCGTCTACGAGCTGCTACGCGGCGTCTACGAGCTGCTCCGCCACTTCTACTCCGTTGTGCGGCGTTTACGCGTCTTACCTGCCATGCGTCTTTATGTTTTAGTTATGTCCGATTAATGTTTGCAGTTGTTAAGTGCGACTGGCAATGCACTTTCAAGACGTTTGTGTCCTTAGATTTCTCAAATAAAAGTACTTATTTTTATTTATATACATTGATGATTTGAATAATGAAATTTGTATACATTTATTCGTTCAGTTTTTATGAAAGTTATTTCCCTGAAAATTGTCCAAAGTGTCATGTGCAAAAATTCTGTGAAATATGTCTGTGATTTCACTTAAGAATCTTAATACATATTATTTTCCATTTTACTGAAACTTTCACGAACCATCTGATAGATTCCATTATTTTGGTAACAGGACCGAGCTCGTTTCTCGGACACAAGCTGGCAGATACACCGCACGTGGATGCGCAATGGCGACCCGCTGCCGCTGTCGCCCACGCCGTCGCGCTCGCTGCCCGCTCCGCTCGTGGCCCCGCCCGTTCCGCCAGCCACCGCGACCGTCACCTTACGCTCTGAACAGAACGGCATCTATGACACCATATCGGTAAGTGAAATTATTGCTTATCAATATTTTAAGTGCGATAGCTACAATTAATTTTATATATAATTAGTTTACAGTACTGTAAACTAATTGAGTAGGTACGAAATGAGGCACAGCTCAATATATTGCGCATTTATTACTTAATATTCATACAGCCGTAAAAATTACCACCAAAAGAATAAATGTAAAAAGGAAAGCCAAGTTCAATACAACATTATGCTTGGCTGTGGGCTTCGCCGCAAAAAGAATGGAGATCTAAACGAGTGCCAAGTTCTATGCAAAATTGAAATATGTATTTATAGGAACAAAATAACATTATGAACATAAACTCTATTTCTTTGCTTTATTGGATACCTATAACAATTGGTGTTACATATTTAAAAATGTGAGATCTTTAAGTAGGTTAGATTTGACTTGGCCAGTTTTCATTACATCATTCATTTTATAAAGTTACTAGCTGCTGCCCGCGACTTCGTCCCCGTGGAATCCCCTATTTTAAAACATTCTTTATTGCTGCTCCGCTCCTATTGGCTTAAGCGTGATGATATATAGCCTAAAGCCTTCCTCGATAAATGGTCTATTCAACTCAAAAAGAATTTTTCAATTCGAACCAGTAGTTCCTGAGATTAGCGCGTTCAAACAAACAAACAAACTCTTCAGCTTTATAATATTATATAGTATAGATATACATGGCGACAAGTGATCAAACTTTAACTGAAATTAATGTTCTGAAGATATATCTGTTCATTAGGTGGTGTCGGGACTACACAGAGTTTTATTACGTTATGTATGAGGCTATAGCTTATTATCTGTCTAATGTTTGTTTATTTAACGCTTATCTGTCTCGAGTAGAGCCGCGTGTCATGTACTACATGTTTATCTGCAATTATCTCGAGAAGTAAGTAATTGAGGAAACTTCTAACCAGAAATCAGAGGTTCGCGGGTTAACGTGTGTTTATTTAATTTTGATATCACATTCCATAATTAATTACCTAGTCATGAGGGCCCGTGACGAATAAATGTGTGGGCAATTTTATGAAGTTAGAAAATTGAATCGAATAAGCGGGTATGCGGACATGGTATTAACCCGTCAAACAGCACGGAGGCCTGCGCGCGCGCACGCCCGTACACGACGCGACATAGAAACTGAACCTCGGCTTTCGAACTATAGATTTGCATTAACTGGTCATAAATCATAATCTGCCGGGCGGCGGCCCAGGGCTCCGGCGGCTTAGAGGCGCACTCACGAGCCGCGAGTTCCTGTTGTTTCGCTAATGTACCTTTGTGCTCGCGCGCTCGTAAAATAAGGGTTAGTGGCCGGCGACCGCCGCCTGCTGTCACTAAACTCCACTGTTATGAGTATAAACTTACAAACATTTTATTTTCAGTTAGACGGGCATTCAGCCAGCCTTTAAGTACTCTAGAACACCCAATATTCATATGTCCATAACAGGAATGTAATGCCTGTGGCCACACAAAGCCAGTAATAACAAACGTCAAGCGAAAAGCTATAAGGAAGTAACGATTGCATGCCGAATAGCTTGTCAATGAAAAGCATCAGTACTTCACAAACTCGTCATCGTCGTTAGAAGTTATAGAAATGGTAATTGCAAGTGAAGTTACAAACGTTGTGAACAAAGGGTCGACATTGGCGGCAGAACTGGGCCGGACGTAGCCACCATTAATATTACGAGTGCGTTGGGACACCATAGAGCATGGCTATTTGTTTCCTCTCGGTTGCGCCCACGCGGCTCCAGTTCCGCACTAAACTATTTTCACTTACTTTAGTATTCAAGTGAGTAGTTGTTATTGTTATATGTTTGGCGAAAATTCAAGTTGGCACAAATTGCGTTTACGGTAAGTAATAGGCGTTCGTATTTGACTAAAATGTAATAACACAGCAGGATAGTATATTCATTCTCAATAACTGCTCGGTGTAGTAGCTAATAATAATGAGTGCTATATTGAGTAAGGGTTTGTATTATTTACAACAGTACCGGTGAAACCAATAATGTTTAGCAACGCAGCCAGTGAGTCACATGTACGTTTCAGGAATAGATATCTCGCGAGTGTTTCGAGCTAGAACTCCATC
Organism: Hecatera dysodea; assembly: GCA_905332915.2. NCBI lineage: Eukaryota > Metazoa > Arthropoda > Insecta > Lepidoptera > Noctuidae > Hecatera > Hecatera dysodea. Next base: position 12,443,036 of record HG995292.1, read on the forward strand.
AAACCTTGCAGCATATTATATTGAAGTAATCCTATAACTCGTTATCTAACCTTGCAATTATTGCGAGAACTAGTTATTATTGAGAATGCTATATAACAAAAGCCCTAGATATTTTAATTAAGACGTAAATCGATACAGTTTATTAGTTTTCATATGATTGCTACATTGCTGGCTAGTGATTGGCACAGTCATGTAATGTGTATGACAACGGTTATACTCGTAAAATATCCTAGGCTAATCAAAATTAAATGATATAAATATCCTAATGTATAGAATACATACATAGTTAGTTGCTCTTTCAAATTAAATGTTTTGTAGTCAACATATTTGTCATAATAAAAGTTCAAAGGTTGCGCTGCTGTCAACTGTCTATAGAAATAGTCCCCTAAGGTCGTTTATGACAATTTCCGGCGCCATAAGTGCTGGCCTCGGAGGGTCGGGGTAGTCCGCAGTTCCCATTAGGGGTAATTGTGCTCCCAATAATTGATGAACCAATCGCTGCTACCTTCCGACTCGGTAATGGTCTTGTTCTAACACCAGTAACTTGTAAATGCGAGCTTTGGGACATTCATCATTTGCCTATTGTTAACTTTAATTACAAGAAGCAGATAAACTAACATAGATAGTTTTGCCTTTAAGTTTTATCCACAGGCAATCACAGATTGATGATAAGAAAACTGAAATGTTTATTATATATTCTGTTTTTTTTTTATTTACCAGAGATATACAAAGGTAACATCCGAAAGATCTTTATGTAAAAGACATCGTACTGATCGAACAATCCGGGTGTCAATACCTACCCTTCTCAAATGTATGTAAAGGAGCTTCCCTTTAAGAACAAAGTATTCTCTTTATATGCATAGGCGTACAAAAGGCCGACACAGTATTTCAATAAGCTTACCTTTTTACGGTCGCTTACTAAGAAATTCTGCAAGTTTGTCCCAAAGCTTCGTAATATTCCGGAGGAATGAAGTTCATTCTTTTCTGAATACGATTACTTGTTATATCCTAGAAACATTTCACTGAATAAAAGGTTGGGAACTCATATGGTCCATTGTCTAGTTGGTTCATATTTAGCACGTATGCTTCTGAATTCTCACGAAATTGCGAAACAGGTTGAATTTGTTATGAAATTACCTACGTGTTATTTCGTTTATGTTTCTTCGATCTAGTTTGATATTTATGGAGATGTCCGTTGTTGCATATTTTAAGAGCAATCTGGGTTGCCGATAATTTAAGAGGAACCATGCTATAACTTCCATGTAACAATTTTGTAAACAAATCAATCCAATCTATACTTAATATTATAAAGCTGAAGAGTTTGTTTGTTTGTTTTAACGCGCTAATCTCAGGAACTACTGGTTCGAATTGAAAAAATCTTTTTGGGTTGAATAGACCATTTATCGAGGAAGGCTTTAGGCTATATATCATCACGCTTAAGCCAATAGGAGCGGAGCAGCGATAAAGAATGTTTTAAAATCGGGGATTCCACGGGGACGAAGTCGCGGGCAGCAGCTAGTATTTTATAAATCTTTGGTATTTTCGAGAATCTTTTAAAGTAAAGAGTATTAAACTAGGTACCTAAGTAACTTTTACTATCGCAGGTAATAAAAACAGTCACAATCCTGGCATTGCAAAACTTCTATGCTTATAATAATATTTAAAGCTTTGCACAATTAAATTTAAAAGTACAATACAGTTCTAGAATAAGTATGAAGTAGTGAAATTCCTGGCCGGAATAAGTTTCTTGCGAAGAAAATCTCATCGCTGTCCCCATGAATAATGTATTTGTTCAAAGAAAGGGATACGCAGATGAGAGCGTATTTTAGCAGCTGAAGCCAGGAATGAATAATTGAGCCTGCCGAGAAACTGTCTTAGATTGTGTAGACCGATATTACAGAATTCTCGGGTCTTTTGAAAAGAATATATCTGCAAGACTAACAAAGCGAGGTGTCTTCCTATTTTAATATTAAAGTTTAATAGAATTTCTTATTACTTTGGTATTGAATCTCTGTCTTTAGTTCTTTGTAGAGATATTAGCAATGGAAATGCTTTAGATTTGAGGAGATCAAATACTCGAATACTATTTTTTCGAACACCCTGCATCCTGATTTATCTATCAGGGACCGGCTGAGTTAATTATCTCCGATAGCTAATGACGGTTGTACCCACATTGCGGATATACATATAAAATAATTACCTATGCATAGTAGATATTCTGGTAAAAGTGTAAGCGTATCTAATCTTACTCAGATTTCTAAGGTTAGAAGTATCCAACAATTGTGTTGAAATGCAAGTTACATCATATATTACATTTATATATTCAGCGAGAGGACAGCAGCAAGCGGCGGAAGACTTTATGGAATCCTAATGCCTTTTGTGCCAGTAAAGTTGAGTGTCGAACATTTAGCATTGCAAATACAATGATCTAATCTCAGTTCTGACTGACAATACAATGCTAAACAGTTTTCTAGGCGTAGGGCAGCGAGAAAACTGTTACGTTATCTGTTTTGGCGTGGGTCTGACACGTTGCAGGTAGGAACTGTTATTTGCATTGTGTGGATAAATTAGTCTGATTAATGTAGGTTTTGACGTACTCATGACTGAATGCAAAAGGGGGCTTCATTATTGTAATGGTTGGCACAGGTAATGAATTGGCTACAAACAGTAAATTTTATATCGAATGCGTTGTATCAGTGGATCGGAATGCCGTTAACATATTAAAATTCTACTATACCTGTATACCTACCACGGCATATACTACTATGATGTCATTAAATAAATAACATTCAACCTTCATTATTTCGCAATCATTTACCCATATTTGCTTGTGCAAAATAACGTATGATTATCTCAAGCAATTACCAGAGATACTTATTCATCTACAAAAAAATAGTAGTGTGTGTAAAAAAGTACCTATTGAATGGAATACCAATGTGTGGTGCGAAATGAATAAAGTAGTAATACAAATTATGACACCTCGTTGTAAACTACTACGTATGAGGTTATAGTTGTGAGCGGACCACCCGGCGACCGGGGAGATACTGATCAGGGCATCAGGTGTCGGCGCACAGACCATCGGGCCGTCCCCGACGTCGTCATAAATAAAATTCGACACTCAAACAATAGACGGGCCCGACCCGACCCACAGACCCGGAGATCGAGCGATACCACTGCGCCACCCGCTCCTCCGCTCTCCGCAATCAAAACACTATACACAACCTGTTCTGGCTGCCGTACGACCAGCTCTACCATCGAGTACCGTCACACCTCTCCACTCAACATTACATACATCACTATCATCTCTATGGCGGCTCATGCTGCTTCTAATAATGTAAACATAACAAAATATATTTCAATTTATGAAATTGAGCAAAACTAAAATAAATAGCCGTCGATATAGGTCGGCGCGGTGTAATTAATACAAATTGCTTTCGGCCGTAAGTGGCTGTCAAAGAGGCCGCGGGCCGGGATTAATGCTAGATAAGTGATTGGGCAGCGGATCGCGAAACTTTCTCACGATAGCTATTGCGATAGCAGCGGGCCCGCGGCGGCGTATCTTCCTGGCTTACGGGAACACCGACGAAATATTGTAGTTCCTTTTACAGTGAGAGATAATGTTGTTTACTCTGACCATTGCACACTGCACTTTGCTTATTTAGTAGCCTGCTTTGTTGGTTGCCTTTGGAATTCGCCCTTAGGGAGTAAATTATCTTTTACATTTACCATTTTTTTATTGATTGCAAAGTTTCTAGCCAGCTTTTGCGTAATACCCATTAAAAACTATTAAGAATACGATACGAAGTTTTTCTCTTAAATAGTATAATTACTCTGTTCATAGTCGCGAGCCTCCGTAATTACCAGCAGCGAGTAAAAGAAGCAAACGGTAGAAATAGAAAGTTTATTCCATAGAAATGAAATGTTATGTAAATATTAAGTCTCCGAGTAAATATTTGGGCTCCGACTCGTTGGTGGACGCTACGCTTACATTCGTTGCTTTTTAAAGTAATATTTACTTTGGTGGACCACTTTCAAAGGCTTGTCAGTGATCATTGCACTTGTATTTTCACGCAGCAGAAACTCAATTTAAATGGAGTCACTATTTATATTTATGTTGGTAAGGTGCAGCGCGTGCAGCGATGTAACGAGGGAGGAATTGGGTTAACTGGCAGGCACGTCGTCACCCTAACTTTAGACGAACGCTCCGCGTTCATATGTATATACGAGTAGATATCAAAATAATCGGTTAATTTCAGAAGTGATAAAAAGTGGATAATTAAGTTGTTTGAGTTCAAAACCGGCTATGTGAGAACGTTTAACGTCTGCCTATATACTTCCTATTTACAACGCCGTGTAAACAAATTGCTAGTAATTTAATCAACGTTTTTAATCACGCACTATGTGATCGATAATCTGATAAAAGTCGAATTAATTTGAGTTACTTGCTGAGATATATGGCAAAGACGTATAACTATTTATTAACCTTCGGATATTAAACGAGTTTGTACCCATAACCTGTTAGCTTGTTTATCTTTATTGTCAACGATGATGGATACGAACAAATTGATGGTGGTGATACTGATTATGTGAAAAGAGACGTAGATCGGCTCTTTTCGAAAAGAAACTCTGTTTTTTTGTCAATTTCAGTCTCGTACAGTCTGTTGTCAACATTATCTGACCCACCCTAAAAACAAACGAATTTGGACGTTCTATCTATAACATTAAGGTTTATTTAATGCAATGAGCTTATCAGACAAGTGCTCGAGGAATCGATGAACAAATACAGTAATAATACAAACACGCAAATTTAATCTTTATACCATTGTCATTAGGTTATATTTTATAAATACTTGTTATAACATAATTAGTCTAATAGCTTATTTTAAAGGAAATAGTTATCTTATTCTGGTCTCGTGGTCTATGCATATGACTTTGAGAAACAAGTTGTAAGGTCAAATCCCGCGGCAAAGACGTCATTTTGCTTTTCAATTTAAAATTTATTCCAAAACTATTTCTTGTAATAATGTAAAGAACTAAAGACGGATATAAACTTTCTGGAATGTAATATTTTCGCAAAACTTGTAATATGTGGGTAGTTCAACAATAAATACTCGGATTCATTTTAAAACTGGTATTCAATATTATGCTAGTGAGGGTATGCAATGACTTCGCGTAAACATATTTTACCTTGCTTTAAAATTGCAAAAACAACGGCTCTTTACAATCTGTTATTTTCTATTGTATAGCTAGTTTTTTATTATCATGTCTTAATGGAGTGGTTACTTATTTAAAATACAAAATAATCTATTTGCACGAGGAGAAGGATGGTTGCTTGTGCAGTGTAAGAATAAACTTTATGAAAGTATACTAGGTATATGGGTCAAATTCTTCAGAATATTGTGTCTAGCATTACAACAACGTTCTAATTTCAATACGACATATAAGAGTTGAGTTGATCTTGTGGTCACTAGGATAGTGCTGAGTTCATGGTTGTAATACGTTCGAAACCAAGTTTGACCTAGAAGTGGCTTATTGCTCAGCTGTTTTTTATTTTATTTTATTACACTTGTTTAATGGACGACGTAGGGTCTTGTCATTTTAAAAAGGTAGTTTGTATAGAAATAAAACTAAAGAAAATTGCAAGTTAAAAATGTTTATCATTTCATTAAAAGACTTAGGTAAGATAAAGTAAGTAAATGCTCATATATTTACAAATTAATATACATTTTATATTAGTATGCCATAATGAAATCTAACAATTTATAAATATTAAAAAAGGCATGCTTATGCTTAAAATTTTGTTTTCGAGAAAATGAATTCATCCGTGAAATGCTTTAACTACAGATTTATAGCTGCCTATATGTAGTGAATAAACATGTTATTTAAATAGAAACAAGCTATTGATAACAATAACATCACCACATAATCTGCAACATTTTAATTGTTTAACAGTCAATCCATTGAGCATTTACTTACATGGTGTGTTTAAAATCCCTACTAGATTAATTAGTAGCGGAGTGGCGCACCGCCCCCTGCTATAACTTGCTGTAAGCGGCTACGCATACCGCGCAACATATTCCAACACAAATCTTTGCCTCTCATGTGCTCCCAAGTCGACGTCACGATCTCAACCAAGTTGTGTTTGTTTCGCACTTCAGTTGTGTCCCAATTTAAAACCATTTGACCCCATAGATTTTCTATAGGGTTCAAGTCAGGACTTTTAGATGGCCAATTAATAACTGTCACACTTTCTTGAGCAGCTAACCAATCCTGCACAATGCCTGCACGGTGGATGGAGCAGTTATCGTGCACGAAATAAATGTGCGATGTTGGATAGGCAATTCGCACAGTCGGCAGCATGACATCACGCAGAATCTCCAAATACAAATTACTATTAAACCTTCCACCTACTTCCACCAATTCACCAGGGCCCATAGACGACATCCAGCCCCAGTAGCCCAAGGTTATTCTACCACTGGTTCTACAAGGTAGCAAGCACTTCTCATTGTAGCGTTCTCCTTTTCGTCTCCATAAGATTTTACGTCCATCTTTATCTGATTTTTTTTTTTTTTTTTTTTTTTTTTTTTTTTTTTTTTTTTTTTTAATTTTATCTGTTTTGTGCGAGTCCTAAATAAACATTTTTCTTTCTTTCTTTCTTTCTTTCTTTCTTTCTGATTTAAATGATTTTTCATCAGTGAAGATCACAACATTTTCTTCCCAATTAAAATTTAAATATTCCTGGGCAAAACGGAGCCTTTCTTCGCGATGAGCAGGTGTCAATGCAATTTTCTGTGCCGGCTTATAATTCTTTATCCCAGCAGCGTGTAAATGCCTTCTCACTGTTTCGACTGAAATATTGTGATTTATTGCGGATACACGAACGGGCAAAAATGGATTTTCAATATGGCTAGAAACAATGGCCCGGTGGCGTTCGAATTCGGGACTATACTTGATGGCTTTTGCTCCTGGACGAATCCGCTGAATATTTCCATTGTCTCCATAACGTCTTAGCCATAGTCTGACCGTATTTCTCTAAAACAAAAAATAAACATGTTTGGAACCGTGTATGTAACTTGTAAGGAATGAAAAAAATAAAATATTATGGTAAAATAACCAATTACACGTTCATTAATAATACAAAACACTTACTGCTATATTAAGTCGACGACTAATTTCTCTAATTCCAACATGCTGCTCATGTAAAAATATGATTTTGTGTTTGGTATAGTCATTAAGTTGCGACATGATGCTTTTTACACCGAATTGCTTAAAAATACTTAACGAGTTATGAGAAACGATTTACAAATGTGTGTGCGCGGTCACTGCTAATAGGCGTAGTGTAACTTTTGTCACTTAGATGAATTTACTATCTACCTCACGAAGCAAATATGTTTTACTTAGTATCCAACCAAATTCTTGTATAAATTCTGTGAACTTGAAAGTTTTTTATTATACCCACCTGTTTACAAGATAAGTTATTGAGCGTAGATTATATTGGTCGTTCTTTAATAATGCAAGCAATAGTGTAGAAATGATAACAAATTAAAAAAGATACTGATAACAGGTGAAACGCGTATTCGAACCAATTTGGTTTTGGTCGCCAATCCAGCGTCAAACCGCTAAGCCACGAGAACTTATTAGTAGTGTGCGAAATAAAAGATTCCGTTGTAATTATATATTGTGACTTAGAAGATTTTCAACTTTAATGTTAACGAGATAATGATTAAAATAGCTTAACGCTTACCTTAACGTTACGTGTTAAAGATCAAATTTGCGTCCTCGCGCACTCGTCTAATAAGCTCATATAAATTGAATAAACTTTAATGTCACAGGCAGAGGGTCCAAATTCGTTTGTTTTTAGGGTGGGTCAGATAATGTTGACAACAGACTGTACTTATACTGGATGGAAAACTGTAATTTCAAGTTTAAAACAGTTACTGAACCAATGCACGAAATCCACGAGTTTTGATAATCTATTTGTATAGAATAAAACTACGCAAAGAAGCTAGCTACGAGGCTTTTTATAAATTCGCTTTCATATTGCCGAATCGATTGCCAACGCGTCCTGAAACACAATGTATATGGACTTCAGTCACCGACAAAGTTAATATCAGTTGAATAGTACGTGATTGGCATTCACGAGTTGGCCCCAACTTGTGCAGGCCATGTCCGTGAGAATGTGGCACTGTCGATCAGTTCAGGACACATCCAGATAAGTTCATAATAAGGACCGTGGGCTGCTTCCGCTGACGTCAGCACAGGTACCTCGTCAGTATATGGAATAATTGGATGATTACTCGTTTGGGTAAAAGTTTTCATAAATGGCGAATTAAAGTTAAAATGATATTTATTTCGTCTGCCACCAGCTAACTGAATACATAAAAACTGTAAATAATAATTAATATTAAACTGTTATTGATGAACAACTAAGAATAATACTTAAAAAAAAACAGTTCAGAACTGTTTAAAAGTATTTAAGTGAAATGTAAATATTTTACAAGTATCAAATCTAATTTAAATTTGTAATCCCGAAAATTGATTTCATAACTACGCGTAAACATGTACAAAATAGGAAGATATTTTCAATCGGGGTTAGTTATGAAGTTATCAAGAAAGCGAGCGAGGCGCGATGCACACGCGTTTGTTTACGGAAGCTTTCCGCCCGCCCCGGCCCGCCCGCCCAGCCGCCCAGCCGCCCAGGCACTACACATGAATGAACCGGTAGCCATTGCGTCATGCGCCGCATTACAACTACTTTTATATTAAAACGACGATCGTATTCACGATAGACATTTACAGTAAACCGACATGAAATCATGACACACCACTCTCACACATTTAAATAATTATCATAAAAAGGTAACATTTGTAATGGAAGTACAGATCCAGTGACTTAAATTCATTCATTTGTAGAAAACTATAGTGTAAGTTTTCTACTAATGAATGAATTTACGTCACCTTGTCGTTGAGTGACGTAGAATATTTTTTGTCACGAAAAAATCAGAAACAAATCACTTTCCAACATGATAGTAGAGCCGTAGAAATATACATGTCATTCTGAAACTCAAACCCTTGCCTCTAAAGTTTGCAAGCTAATTATCTCTATCCCACTTTAATATCGATCAATTCACCGTCATAATGTCCCATTAAACTAGGCACTTCGTTTAACTATGCGACGAGAAAATCATGCTATGCGATTTCATTTGAACTTTATGACGTGATTTTAATTGAAGCATTCGAAAGCGCGAGTTAACGTGCGCTTGCGACTTTAATGACACCTCCTGTGATTAGTGTGCTTTAATGTAAATATTAAAACAAAGAGCTGTCATAGACTAGATTTTATAGTGGAATGTATCAATTTAATACGTGTAGGTTAATGGCAATTAGACTTCGTTTAAAATTTTAAAGCGCTGTAGGTATGAAATTCTCAAGGAAAGTTTTATATCCGTTTTCAAATAAAGTGACGTTTAAACATCAAAACTTGTAGTTAGTAAATAATTCAGCTGACGTTAAACATTTCGAAGTTATCCCTAAACGCTTCGTTTGTTTTAAACGAAACCATAGTTAGTTAATCTTCGTAGTCTAGACAGAGTTGACGTTATCAACGTATTTCGGCTAAAGCTGTGCCAGCTCATTCATAATCTAGAAACGGCTGGGTTTCAGCAATAAGAAATACCCTTCTTCGTACACAAACTCTTGGTCCGAATGTCATGTAAAGCGTGCGTAATGTCTGCACCAAAAGCACTATAAGATAACAGCGAAATGTGTAGTGCACGGTTGTCTAGCGCGTCGCGCGTCGGTTGCCTAGCAACGCTCTGACGCCAGAGTGCCGCCAGAGGAGCGCCGGGACGCTGCGGCGGAGCGCCGCCAGTGCCGCTCCCGACGTCGCCTCACGCGTGTCCGACATGACCAACTAAATAAATCTATGAGCTTGCATTATGGACTTCTTGTGCAACTTGGCTCGAAGATTTTAGACCAGTGCCAAAACAAACGGTTTTATTTTTGAAATTAAAAAAATCTAGATACGTGCAGTGAAAAGTTGATCAGTGAAAACTTTGAATTTAGTTTCAATATGTGAATTTATTTATTAAGGTTTCATTGCGATTTTTTAAGTTGCATTGTGAGAAAAGTGGTGTAAATTGGTTCCAAACCTAAAAACTCTTAATTGGGAAAGGATTTCAGTAAATTGTTTTCGTATCTCGTTAATTCAGATGTTTAAACTTCCCAGATAAGATAAGGAGCACAATACAAGGATTACAGTGCCTTGATAACCGCTTTGCAAATGTATGATAAAGCAGACAAGAGCGCTTCGTAATTAGTTATACTCGTACAAAATTCCAGACTACTTTGTCGAAATTCTTTAAGAAGCAGTTAGATTTTATGTGCGCATATAAGAAAGAAAACTTTTGCAGAATATTAAAAGATACGTTTCAATCGCCCGTACCGTTTGTAATCACTGCTATTCAAAGCAAAAAAGCTAGCGCAATCAAAAGAGTCGTCGTCGGCGGCCGGCGTCTCGGTGACCGCTGATTCCCGTCATATGACGGTCTTTTATTTAGAGGAGCACACCCCCGGGTCATTCACCCCCGCGCGGTAGCACGCGCTTTATGAGGAAGGTCAGGGTTATTGCGGTGACGTGACGGTGCAATCACTCCACTACCCAAGTCCCGAGCCGATTCTCAGCTGTTAATATACAGACTTAGACTTCAACAATAGAGCCCTATCGCTAAACAATGAGGCTGCAAAGCGATGCTTTATGTAGGTAAGATTGTCTGTATTGTGCTCTGATAAGCTTGTGCCATCTCAAAGATTCAAAACATTGAGTAGAGTGACGTAGTGCACAGCGCGCGGTGTCGCAGTGCAGGGTTCGGGGCGCATGCCCCCGGGCGCTCGCTGCCGCCACTCCATGTGCGCTACAAACCACACTCCTTTCATACATCCTTTGTTTTTGTCCACACATGCCTTTAATTTAGAATTCTCTTTTTCAAGCATTCTTTTTCTTTTATTTTGGCCTTAAATGCCTCTGCCTACTATGTTAGGCAGAGCTTTTTTCACGAGGAACTTAACAGAAAATACAACAGGGGAAAATAGGTGTGATGATTTGATATGTTCAGGTAGATGTTATTTTGAATGAATTTATTTCAATAGACGACGGACATAGTGATACAAGTTTAAATGTTATCGAAAGACTGTATCGAATTGATGGACTGGGAGAAGTGTGTGCAAGTGGAGGACGATGCGTGGCCGCTGCAGCAAGGGCGCGGACGCCGCCAGGGCGCTGCACCGGCTGGCGTTTGCTCTGTGGCGGGCAGTCTTCTACCTACAGCGTGCGCCTGCGCGAGCCACGCGGCGCTCGCGCAGCCTCGCCGGGCATGCCCGCGCTCCCACTGCGGTCTGTCTTGCTTGTCTACTGATTGATACTACGAACACTCGTAAAACTACATGACCTATTTTTACATTTTTAAATATCCGCTTTAAAGCCAGATAAAATATTGTATATTATAATATAGGCTCGCGCATAAAACGCTGTTACAGCATTGGCAGCGGCGTTTACTTTGCCTAATATTGACTGACGAAGCTAAACAGACTAAACATAAAAACTGCAGTTTTGAGAATATTGAGTTTTGATGGATTTTAATATGACCAACACATTTTTCGTACACACGGAGATTGTTATACGTATTTTGTTGTTGAAGCAAAATAAGTAATAATAACTACAAAAAAGTTTTTTGCACTATTTTTAGAGATCAAGTTCACCCGGTTGTCATTGGGTGTTTTTTCGAAATCCAAAATCTAGTGTCTCAGAATTCTGACACAAGTCACTTTAAATAATAACAATGTAGTCGTTTATTAATCAGCTGTAATACGATGCGATATAATAAGCTGCAGTAATCACTTAAGCCGCGCCCAAAGGGGCTCATTTGTCAGCTTTATTGACTAGATCCGTCCATCCGATCGCGATACACCTCACCAGGGACTGACGGTGGTAAACTCTGACGTTTCTCGTCTCAAGGTAACAATAAAACTGGGGCCGTACTGTGAAAATTGTAGTAAGTTGTGCGAAGATAGATGAATGCTACGATTTTCTTCGATGGGACCAATGACCACATTACCATGAAATGAGTCAATACAAGTCTACGATCAAAAATATACAAATTAACAAAAATAGTCAAAGTTGTACCGGGACCTAACAATAAAAAGCTGTTCTAACTAATCGCGAAAGCTGCTACAATTTTACTGTGATGGGTACGAATTTCGTAGTATTTAGATTGGCGCAGTCGGCTACAATTTGTTTTATGGTTATGTTTGTTTTCTTTCAAATGTAATAATCTATACTAATATTATAAAGCTGAAGAGTTTGTTTGTTTGTTTGTTTGTTTGAACGCCCTAATCTCAGGAACTACTGGTTCGAATTGAAAAATTCTTTTTGGGTTGAATAGACCCTTTATCGAGGAAGGCTTTAGGCTATATAACATCACGCTTAAGCCAATAGGAGCGGAGCAGCGATAAAGAATGTTTTAAAATCGGGGATTCCACGGGGACGAAGTCGCGGGCAGCAGCTAGTTATCAATAAAGTAGTTATGTTTTATCCAGACAAGAATGATAAAACTAAAATCTCTTTTCTATACTTTATGATCCAAATATCTACTTGATAACAGCTCAATCACACATTCAATGCAACATTATCTAAACAAGATTTTTCAGCTGACAATGAAACGTTCATCAAGTGTTGTCAATAGAACTGTCACGACAACTAAACCACAAACTACACCAAGCCTTCGTAAGAAATGAAATCATGTACCATACAAAGCTCGCCCCAACATTAGATAGTGAAATGAAATGCATTCCTCAATGCCACCTCCTATACACTCTACTATACACTCAATATACATTTCTGTGAAACGAAATCCCATCAACTCGAAGCCGACGTTGAGAAAAAATGACAAGGATTAAATTACTACTTTTGATTTCATTATAATGACAGCCCGACCTCGCGGGGCTTTTCAAAGATTTATTTTGCAATAGTCGCTGTAATAACAGCTTGCCAGTAATCTGTGGTGATGTTTTAATAACATTGCGTTGTTCTTTTGTTTTAGAGTCGAGCAGTGAGTGCGCCCGCCACCCCTGCTTCAACGACATGTTCGAGAGAACAGGTAAGAACACCATTATTTATATCAAATGAAAGTGTAGGTGCATGCGAAAATGTATTCGGATTATTCTGAACGAATTTTGTTTTCGTTTTATATAGCGACAAGTCTGTGTTGCAAACTTTGTAACATAAATTATTTAGTGACATCAACAGAGCTAAACGTGTTAACATCAACCTACGTTATCAGCATTCTCTGATCAGCCAATTAATTAACCATTTCATTAAACAACATTAAGTGATTGATAGCAATCATGTATGTGTACCAACTAGAAACTAATTGATTTTATCTCATATATAATTTTAAGTTATTTTTAGTCGACTGCCCTAGAAAGAGGGTAATGTTTTCTATATTTCTTTCTGCAGCGAATATGAAATGGGCATATTATTTTACGTAATGCAATAATAATATTCATATCATGTCTTTCTTTGGCACGATACCAAACCACTTGAACGCACGATATGTTTTCTCAATGGCGATCATAAAATATAGATTAGAGAACTTGCTTCTTAACAGTTTGTAGGTTTTTATTTTATTTAATCAGGGGCGTAGCTACCGCCGTATCAGCCGTATCAATTATATGGGGCCCCCAGGCTACAAGGGCCCCGAATGTGTGTATGCAAAAATTCCTAAAATATAAGTTATTAACTTTTTATAATATAACTGCTATGTACTGTGCAAATATTTAGTTTAAAAATCACAATACACCGAATAAATAATATCTATATAATTCAGATTAGTTTAAAAAAAACTAAATTATTTGTTTCCAAATCAATATTGTTATTTTTTTTTAATCAATTGGATCATTTTTCGTTTCTTTTATAAAAAAAAAACTTTATGCTGTCGGGGGGCCCCTCAACACGTTTTGATACAGGGCCCGTCGAGGGCAAGCTACGCCACTGAATTTAATGTATGTCATTTCTTCGAAGATGAAAATTCTTACTTTAATGACTGTATGCAAAATCCTGATGCATTTATCAGGATAGATTGTGAGAACTTGTGAAAGATAGGTACATTGTGATAGCATGGCATTTCTGTTCCCATACATACTTTAAAGAACTTGTCGCCCACGGTAGTATAAACGTCCCGATAGCAATATAAGTAGTTTCAAGTAACATGTTTTAAATTCCATTGCAAAGGAAACTAAGCTTAATTCTCAGCAATTTTCGCAATTATCTTTAATCAACCATAATAAGCATTTTAATGGGCCATCGATACAAATAAACGTCTTGTGCTCAAATAGCCTTAATTTACATCACATAGAAGCGGGACTTACGCATAGACTACTCTAATCGGATTAACTGCATTGAAGGCGAAGCTCGCGGAGTACGCAGCTCGGCGTCGCCCGCGCCTGCGCCTACGCAGCGTTGAGACACTTTCACAGAATTATGGCGCGCCTACGACCTTATGTTGGCTGACATAAACACTTAAAAGCAAGACAAATCAGGGCTTTTCTCTTCGCTGTCACCTTTCTATTCTAGGTTATCGTAACAACAGTATGCTTACATAGTTTTCCACACGTCTGGTTCATTTCATAAACCGGAAATTATGACGGGATTATTTCCGAATTCGTTTTAAAGAATCGACAAATGTTTACGAGTCCTTCACACTGCACAGCCGGCGGGGAACACGTGTTATAGCCGAATTTACAAGAGGGGTCCTAAAATAACTCCTTGTGAACGCTTCGATTGCTATGTAGTTTGTTTCCTACGGGTTGACCTTGTGATTTTGTTTTTTATTTTGATAAGGGGAATGTGAAGGGTCTTCTCTCAATCTTACACCAAAAGTAAATGTTACTGAACAAACCGGTAGTCCATCGAACGGAATAGGCAATAATTTTCGTATTAACGGTTTGTTATATTGTATCTGTTGTCCGCTGAGATGAAATAGAAGCTTATTGTATTATTTATGTTGCAAAACAATTAACGTTTTGTTACTATGTCATAATGTGAACATTGACGCGTTGAATTTCTGTTATTTATGCGCATCGGGTGGAAACTCGATATTCTGGTCGATCGTTGACTCCAGTAAGACACAAGGGTAATATTCATTTATTGTTAAACAGAACCATAATATAACTGCAACCTTTTAAAATATTTTCTAAATCACGCGAAATATGCAGATGTTTACCAGAATTATTGCTGAAACACATGTTCAGGGCCCCAAGTCTGCTATTACAATAGTGTCAGAATGGTCTATCATTGATCTCATAATGGTCGATGTTGACAAGTTTGGTAATCTACTAATAAAAAAAACTTTTTAAAAAAAATTAAACCGACTTCTAAACAAAAAAACCAAAAAGTATAAAATAACTTTAATTTCGGAACTCGGTGTTTTTGGTTGCTTTTTTGTTGTTGAACACACCGACTTCCGAAATTAAAGTTATTTTATACTTTTTGGTTTTTTTGTTTAGATGTCGGTTTAATTTTTTTTAAAAAGTTTTTTTATTTTTCACTTTTTAGTGGTACCTACACCCCCTCCCCTCCCCCACCTAAACGAACCAATCACATTGGTGTAAAAAAAACGTACTGCTCCTTTGCGGAGTAAGCTAAGAGGTCGTCAATGTAGGCAATGTAGATATTTTTTTTAGATTTTTCGAAAACCGCTTGGTTGATTTCGATAAAATTTTCATGGGACCATTTGGGAAGTATACCCTTTCCAACAAAAAAAGAATTTTTCAAATCGGTTGACAAGCGACGGAGTTATGCGCGAACAAACAATAAAAAAAAAAAAAAAAAAAAAAAAAAAAAAAAAAAAAAAAACATACAAACATCCGAATTGAGAACCTCCTCCTTTTTTAGAAGTCGGTTAAAAAAGCGTCACTATGACTTTCCAGTGGTCAACCACTGACACTCCATTGAAAGAAATGGCAAAAATGGTAATCTCGTACACAATAACAACTGAATGACAAATTTATGCGGTACTCTGCTAAAATTTTGACAGTTCCTTTGATCAGTGACCTACCATTAGACGTCATTGTGCAGTCATTACTTTTAATAGCTCGGTTATCAAAAAGTATTATGAGACCATTGACAGACCAATGATGGAACTTGAGTCACATTATGACTTTAGCAGATTATGAACTTTTAGCAAAATGACAGTGGGGTCGTGTTGGAATAACAAATTTATAAAAATAGCAGTCTTGGGCCCCAGCTGAGCGTAAATCTACGTAGGTAAATCCAGATGCACGTAAATAACAGTATTCCTTGACCTGCCTGCACCTGACGTCCGTAGCTCAATTAGTGTCCTTGTTTACTTCCCTTCATAGTAGAACTATAGGTAGGAAAAACTCAATTTACTCGTGTTTCTTCAAGATCAGATGCATTATGCCCACGGCGTTTGGGCAATTGGGCAAGCGTCTCCTTGCTCACCTCTATAAATTATTATGCACTGCCTTAAACCAGAAAGCTTTGATGTCATATTCAGGTTTGACAAAGCAGTAGTTTCGCCTATGTCACACAGAACATGGTTGTTTATCTTCCAATTTCTAAATTAAGCACCTGATGTTATGTATTCCCTAGAACGTATGTATAGTTGCTATATTCTTAGCCTAAAACCTTGTCAACATTTGGCATTGAAAAGAGTTTGACTTGGTTTAACACGTGCATAACTCAAAATACTTAATTTAGAAACCAGCCCTATAAATGAACTGACGATAAAGTTGTGTATCAGAAATGGCCTAATTAACATTAATTGTAAGTGAGGTTAAGTAATGGTAAAACTACATAGTTTTACCATTACTCAACCTCACTCATTCTCGACGAATATGCATATTCGACGTATATGTACGTGCATATTCGTAGAGTATTAGTAAATTATTGTTGGTTTTTCTCTTATCCAGGGTGGTTCCCGATCGGCCAGCTACCCGGGCGGTCCCGGGAGCAGGCTAGACCTATGCTACGTGGCGGAGCGCATGCTGGCGCTGCATCTGCCCGAGCGAGACGCGCATGCCGAGGCCCAGGCCGCGCATATGCTCACCAATAAGCATGGAGAACATTTCATGGTGAGTACACTTACAAATATCGTTAAAGTAAATGAAAAACTACAGAAACATTAATTTTTCTCAGAGGTACTTAAGATAGCATTTTTTGTGACATAATCATGCATTCTCCATTTGGAGATCTTTGGCAGTCGTTACGGATTGTCAGAAGCCAGAAAATCTGACACCAGTCTTGCCAAGAAGTACCGTGTTCCCCAGTTAATGGGTTGTGGAGGTCTGGTAGGCAGCCGCTTCACGTAAAATACTGGTATTCAGCTGAATCCGGCTTGACTGGGAGCCGACCCCAATGTAGTTGGGAAAAGGCTAAGCAGATGATGATGAATCATGCATTCTCCTAATAATATGGGTTAAAAGATTTTGATAGTCCATGATTTAGTAACGTTAGTTCGACCTTTTAAAAGCGTATTGATATAGGAATCAAATTATGTCCATAACGCTCAGAGGACCACTACCGATCTTAGCAAACCCTTTTCTCCCTACGGACTTTTCATAATGAAAGGGGAGAGACTCAGCCATATATCACGCAGCAAATAATTTCTACGATTTTTGTTCTCTTAAATATTTTAATTAGAGGAAGTGGTGCCCCACATGGTGGGCGTGTCGCCGCCTCGAAGAGCGGTGCTTTGAAGAAATATTTTATTTGAGAAGTAATTTTATCAGAGGAGCCTATAGTTGCTAGATACTAATTTCATAAAAAATAAATATAAATTATTTCCAGAAAGAGGGCTTGTGCAAGACAAGTTTGACAATATTACTGGAGTCCGATCGTTTGAAGATATTATTCAATAAACCAAAGAACATTTTCTCAAATCACAGCTAAACTCATACAGATACGTATTTACTATTTCAACTGGTACCTATCGGGTTGTAACTATCGAAGTCCAGTGGTACAGCATTAGAGCTACAAAGTCTAATGTAAATTTGACCTGCACCCTTATATGGTAAGCGTTTAGTAACTCTTATGCTAGAAATAAGAGACAAGCCCACCTTAAAAGTCTCCTAGTTAATATCACTAGCGTGACCTTTACTCTTACTATAAAAGAGCCGTAAAGTAGTATTAAACTAATTATACTGAGAAAATGTTGTTTAGTATGGTACCTCTTTCAGAGGTGCATATCGTTTATCTAATTTTTATCAGGTTTTTGTTAGATCTTCGTACCAAACTGCTTCGTAGTTTAAACTACTGCATCTATCATGGAAGTAAGATTTTGAGTCACTTAGTGAGGCAGATAGTGGCAAAGCTTATATTGGTAATCAGACTGGATCCTGAGGCAAGAATTAATTGTGACGTTCTTTCTGCGGTAGCGTGGCGTGGGTGAAGGTGATTGTTAAAACGTCAAAGATGTGAGAGATTAGCAAACGCCGTCGAAATGTTACTTGATCAATCTCTTATATTTTGATGTTTCAACAATACGTAGAATGCCACTTTTTTCTAGCGCCTCTGACCTCAAAACATATGAAAGGTTAAAGATGTATCTGGATGAGCCTGTGATGTTAGGAATTATAGCTTTTAAGTAGCATGAGTAACATCTACGTACGACCACTACGGTTTTAAATAAACAGTTTATCTATCTATAAGTAAGGTCACGTCTTTATCTTCTCCCTCCACTTGAGAATAGGTCTTAGGGAATCAGGACCTCTTGGCACAGAGAGTTGATTTTCATATTGGCTTTTCCATCTTTTCCAGGTTTTCGAGGTGAGTGGCGGCGACAGCGCAGGCGGCGCCGGAGCCGCTCGCGGCGTGTTCGGGCGCGCTCGCTGTCTGGGCTGGGCCGGGGACCTGGCCCCGCCGCTGGAGCGCCTCTGCGCCGCGTGCAAGCACATCGAGAGCTGGCTCGCAGCGCACCCAAAGAACGTGGCCATACTGCTCGCATGGTAAATATCTGATTAATTCGGTTATGGAGTCATTGAGTCTCCTTATAACTTTTAGATTGCATGTCACGTTTTAATTTATTGATGAAAATTAAGACATGACTAACAAGCATCAAGCGTTCTAGCTTGAGTTGTCACGTCTATTTTTAACTGAGTTCAAAAGGAGGTCTGTATGAATTTTTTCTTCACTGAAATAAGCCTATCCTATCAGAAAGATGGATCGCTTGTTTTGTAGCGCCATATTGGCGCCAGAACATACTGTTACTAATCAATCAAATAATCCGGCTGCCCAGAGGTGCCGCGGTCTATAAGGAAAACAGATAATGTTTTTTGGATAAGTTTTCCGGGTGGCGATTACACCAAGAATCCTAGATAAATCGCTACATGTGTAAATAGATAAAACAGTAAATACATAGATAAATATTATAGTATCCCTTTTATTTCTGGTTTTCTGAGTAGGTAGAAAAGGAGTAGGTATTATTTTTTGCTAACCGTCCTAACCTTCTCTAACTTCTTGATATTTATACTGTTGTATATCTACTTTTTATTTGCTACGACCCCGATATTCAAGGGTTACACTGCACATGTATTGGGCAGTCGACTGTTATTCGATTAGATGTTGATTAACCTCACACTTAATTTTCGTTTTCTGTTGTTTCCAGGGGCAACCGTGAGCGGCTAGGCGTGTTGGTGGCAGCTTATATGCACTACTCGGCCATATGCGGTGCGCCAGAACACGCCCTCGACCGATATGCCATGAGGAGGTACCTGGACGACAGGGTGCCGGTATTCCAACTACCAAGCAATAAACGGTAAATAGGACACAACATCCAAATAATGAAGTAGAGATTTAATCGAAATTCGCCAAAAGATAAAAACAGTGATTTTCCAACAAACAAAAAAAAACTAGTTGATGAGAATAGAGTAGAATAGAATACTTTTTATTATGTACGTCATATAAGTTACAGAAATATTGATGAAGAAAACATTACATAGGGTGACACAATGAGCGGTCTTATCGCTTAATGCGATATTTTCAGAAAATATATACAAAACTATAGGTAGTCTTAGATCTACTAATTATATACATAATAGATAAATATATACAATAATAATTATTAAACAAAAAGCATACCTACATCCCAATTAAAAACGATTAAAGAGAGAAGTAGTGATTAGGTAAGGAGTGATTGATCTTCTTATACATATAAAAGCAAAATCTTCGTATACTCGTAGCTCTTGAACTTGGTTTAGAGTTTTAACTTACACTACTTAGTGTTGCAGCACTATGTAAGTTAAAACTCTTCTGATAATAATACTGAAACGCAGACAACTGTGACCACGCCCCATTCTTATCAAAGCTCCAAAAATGTTACTAGTCCGTCGGTAATTCGGCATCCTTTAAAAAAACTACCATCATCCGCTGTGTTTTTCGATAGTTTGCCAGGAAACTATGATCTGTTTTATAAAATGCTGAAATTCCTAAAAATCTTCTAGATATTCGGAAAGGTTTGATGAACCCCATAATAAAGCTCCTCATCAAGGCTACAATGTCTCTCGTAGTGGATAAGTACTAACATAGGGTATAATCTGTTTTTGTTACTAATATTCCTTAAGTTTTTGGTTGATGTTATGTCTGCTTGGGTGGACTTTACTGTCTAAAAAAAAATAACCATGTAACCCTGTAAAACCTAAGAACATTTGTTCTTGTAACAGCTACATCGACACGTTCGCGGGGCTGCTGGCTGGTCAGATCCGAGTGAACGCGGCGCCGCTGCACCTGACGCACGTGAGCGTGGCGGGGTCGCTCGCCTCGCCCGCCACGCCGACCATCGCCTTCCTCAAGATATACGAGAACTTCGTCTGCGTTTACACCTCAGGCAAGTAACAACAACACCATAAACATACCTAAGTTCACTAAGATTTCGAGAAAAGACGCTGACGACAACAGGGTCACCATTCTCACAAGATGATGACATTTTCACTGTTGTAAAAATAAATAAATTGTGGTCACCAATTCAATTTGTAATTAGAGAACAATTCTATAGATTTTGCACCAGTGACTTTTATTAATTTCTTCTGTAGTCGCCAACGCAAAGCACCCAATCTGCCGAAGAGATCGCCCCATTAAAAAAATGTTCTTTTTATGGGCAGTAATCAGTCGAGTTTTATTCATAATTTATTTATTTATTTAGAATAAGCACACCAACAGCACAATCACTTAAAGTTAAAATCATATAACATTTAAAATTGGCATTTCAGTAACCATGCAAATAACAGGTATGCATGACATTGACAAAATGAGTATTAGAGACAAAGAGAAAAAACAAAGTGTGTGTAAATTCTTAAATCCAGAACACAAAAAAGAAAACAACAATTTGAGCTACATACACGTGAACTACTCACACTGTTTAAGTATGGAACGCCGGTATGAAGCGAAACTCATCGAGAATATATCAATAGGGTAATCTGTCAAATTGGACCTTTCATTATATTGCCTTGCCATACGTGTCAGGGGGCTATTAAAAGTGGTAGGTATTCAACGTAGTTGTAGGTAACTGAAAGATACGATGATGACGCTTACTACGTTGACTGGGCCTGAAGTTAAAATAATTTACTAATTGTGCATCTATGGAACCATTTATAATTTTATGGAGAGTTAGTAAGTCAGAGTTGTTACGTCTTTCTTTTAAGCTAATCATTTTAAAGTGCCTTAGCCTATCATTGTAATCAGATATAGCTTTTCTAATCCCACACTTCCTACATAAATACCTAACAAAACGGGCCTGAACAGATTCAACGTTGTTAGTATAAGTTGAATACTAGGGAGACCAAATAGTGGAACAATACTCCAAACAGCTCCTTACTAGTGCATTGTAAAGTAAAATAATGCTGCTAGACTTACGAAAAGGTTTCGACATACGGATTATAAAGCCAAGCATTCTTTTAGCCTTAGTCACTATACTATCTATATGGTCGCGGAAAGATAGGGATGTATCGAACAGGACCCCCAGGTCACGGATGACCGATACTCTGCCCAGTACTGATCCATCAATACGATAATCTAATGTAGTTGATTTTATTCGTGAATGTAATTGTCTGGCATTTTTTTACATTGAGCGTCATTCTGTTATTCAAGCACCATTGTTGAAGGACGTCAAGATCTCTCTGAAACCTCAAACAATCACGTTGGTCCGATATCCTACAGTATATTTTTAAATTATCAGCGTAGGCTAAACATTCACAATCTATTAAATCTAAAAGATCATTCAAAAATACCAAAAAAGCAAAGGGCCCAGTTTAGAACCCTGAGGAACGCCAGAGCTAGGAGAAAAAGGTACAGATTCATAACCCGCCAAGGCAACTATTCGAGAACGATTAATTAAATTACTCTCGAACCACCGCAACAAGGAGCCATGAATACCAGCGCAATACAATTTCATAGAAAGAATTGAGTGATCAACGCGATCGAAGGCTTTTGCAAAATCTGTGTAAACAGCGTCAAACTGACCCCTGGCTTCAAAGGTGTTACTTATGAAAGTAGTGAAAATAAGTAAGTTAGACATAGTAGAACGGTTAGACACAAAACCATGTTGCTTCGAACTACATTAAACTACATTGTATATAATACCCTCAAACATCTTTGCAAATTGAGATATGATAGAGATTGGTCTATAGTTAGTGACATCATTCATACTACCAGATTTATGTATGGGGATAATGTGTGAAATTTTCCATAAATCAGGAAAGGTACCTTCCTTAAGGGATTTATTATATATAATCTGAACTTCTGAAGTGGTGTAATAAGAGCATCAATGCAGAGACGAATAAAGATAGGAGGAAATTAATTATCCTACTTATGAATATTTTACTTATAAATTAAAGATTATTCCCCCAATATGCTATTTTATCTCCGCTTTGGTACGCTGCCATGACGGACTTTTTGAGCAAGAGGAGTGAAAAATACATTTTGTAAGACCCTCCCGTCAACCTCATTAAGGTTATGAAAACCACCTTTATTGCTAAAAAATACAACTGCTATGAGAGTGACATTATAACCATGGCACCATGGTACCTAATGTGCTTGAGAGCCACTGACGAAGTCTTAGCTTGTGGCTAACGCTTTCGCGCGTAATTACTAAATTCATTTGAAAGCGGTTTCCAAAAACCCATCGTGCTTTTAACATATACACATTGCAAATATTGAGCGACACATGTTGTTCAAATATTTCTCAAATATTTCAATCAGTTTGTATTAACACACTACTATGTAGGATGCTCTCATCGGGTCTCCGGTTGTTTGTCTTTGTCTACACATTAGCGGTAGCCAGTAGATAAGTAGGAAGCAAATTGGTTTCTTTGGAAATGCTTTTGCATTCTGATTTATCAAGCAGCGTTCAACCGGAGGGGCTTCCTTTCGGTATACTTAACAAGCAATATGAGTTTTACTCTTGCAGACTGTCTTTAGTCAAATTTCGGGTCGTGTAACCCGAAATGTGACTAAAGACCGTATGGATTACTTAGAACTTTAGATTTTACTGAAATAATTTAACAGATAATTCTTTTGTGCAGGTCTATACATGGTGAATGGCGGCGGCTGGACAGTGGGCGTGGGGCGGCTAGCCCTGCGCGGCGACGTTGTGGTGCGCGCGTACCGGCGCGCGGCGCAGGCGCGGCCCGGTGCGGCCCCTGCGGGCTCCGCGGGCTCTGCGGGCTCGCTGGGCCCCGGGCAGCGGCGCCTGGTGTTCGCGTGTCAGTTCCACACGTGCGCCGTCGCCGACCACACGCTCTCCTTCACCAAGCAGCAGCTCGATCATGCCGTGCACGGTAACCACCACCTTTCTCGCTTTCAGACGAATGTACGGTGAAGGTTACACTAACGATTTCATGTTAACTTGGTCAGACTGACTTACACTAGTACAGTTTCAGGATCATATGTATAGATATCAATCTATAAATATGATTCTTGAAATTAAAATCTATCAATCGTATTATACATCAGTATAATACGATTGAAAGATTTTAATTAAAAAAAAAGACATTCAAATCACACGGTACATTTGTCTGTGCACGTACGGTACATTTGTCTGTGCACGTCTTTTTGTCTCTCTCACGAGTCTTCCTAATGCCAAGGTTTGTCCTGAAACTTGGGAACAATAACGCGTTAAGAAGTTCTGATGCTTCTATACACAATTTACTTCTTTTTGTGCTTTGAATATGTTTTCTGTGCTGCAAACTTACCTCTCATATAAAACCGCCATCGTAAAGATCTCAAAATCAAACATTTAATTTGAACTCTAAAACAACAATGTTGCTTCTAAATTGGCTACTCATGATAATGTGATAGTTATAGGAATTTATAGATAGGTAGGTAAATAAAACATGTCAGTACAGAAGTAACTACTACTATACTAGACAAAGATATTTATTTCAATAAGTCTTGTCGACAAATGGCTGCAATTACGCCAACGTGATTTTGTTATCAGGAAAATTGCTTGGACCATTAGGTGTGTGAGGTCAAAGTAATAAATGTACTAAATAATGTATAGGAACGCTAATTTAATGCTATGCATTTATTAGAGCCGACATCACAATATACTTGTTCTAGAATACGTATTTGAAAGAAATTGGTTTATTAATATGTAAAATAAACGTTCTTTCAAACAGTCAGCGTCACCAAGGAACTTTTCTATACGAATAAACTCAAAAACTCCTGGATCGATTTCAAAAATTCTTTCTGCATTAGAAAGCTACATTCACCCTGAGTAACATAGGCTATATTTTATCCCCGTATTCCCACGGGAACGGGAACTACGCGGGTGAAATAAGTAATAATTTAAAACAATGCTAAGGTAACAATTCCTGATGTTGTATAATACCTACTGGCATTCAAAATTGTGTGGGATTTACAACGCTGTCAAAATGTCTGGTGATGACTGATAGAATGGCATTTTGTCTAGAGAATGTTTCACAGCTTTACCCTTTATGTCCTTGATGAAGTAGGTAATAGGTGCAGTTGTGACGTAGTGTTATATGATGAATATTGTTTGTCTGAGCAGATCCCTCGTTCCCGAGCGACGGAGCGGTGGAGCTAGTTTTCCTGCGCGGCGAGGGCGGAGGCGGCGCGGCGCCGGCGCCCACGCCCGCCGCCCCGCTGCGCGCCGCGCCCGACGCGCTCGCCCGTGCCGACTCGCTCGAGCACCTGCGACCGCTGTCCACGCTCACCGATGACGATCCTGGTAAGTAGCCACACTTGACAGCACGCTGGCGGTATCATGGTACATAGAACTTGAGGAAGAGACACGCATTTTTGCAAGTGACATAGGGAAAGTTGTCAATTTTACAAAACGATCAATGTGCCATGTTGACTGCTACGTGTTTGACATTTCCTAACTTTACACTTTAGGGTTCTATGTATTTTTTTGAACAAGGAAAATAAATAAGTACTGTGGCCGTATTACGAAGTGCCAATGCTATCATGATTCGTGTGAGGCAAAGAGATAGTGCTATTCGTCTTGTGTAACTCCATCTCTCTCTGACACAGAAATCATGATGGATTTAAGACGTCATAATGGGTAGGTAGGTAGGTAGGTTCGGTAAGAGAATAAAGTCAGTGTCACGAATAAGCACTAACATTTGACTAATCTACGTTCACATGGTTCTAAGTCGTTAAATAATGACAACCGAACGGGTCAATGTTCAAACAACGCTTGCCGAGGTTGGTCTATAGATGGGTACTAGTTAGTTGTTATAAGTATTAGTTAGTTGTTATTATTAAGTTATTATTGTTAGTAGTTATTATAAGTAACCAATCCTATGTAATCATAACGTACCGAGATTCCTCGTGCCCCCGGAAAGCTCATTAAGCCGTTGGCACCTGCTGTCATTTATAGATCTTTGGCAGTCGTTACAAATTGTCAGAAATCGGAAAATCTGACTCCAGTCTTGCCAAGAAGTACCGTGTAACCCAGATGCTGGGTTTTAGGGGCATAGGCAGTCGCTCCTCGTAACATGCTGGTATTCAGCTGAATCCGTTTTGGCAGGAAAGCTACCCCAATATGGTGGGTTAAAGACTAGGCAGATGAGGAAACGTTAAATAATTTCAGGTCGTTGTTACATCTCCACATTTTAGTTTTTTTTTCTTATGAGTGGCCTCTCGCTGTTATGCCTAGGAGTTGTTGACTACTTAATAACACTTGCCTCAAACTAAGCGACTACACGCTAAGGGCACCCCTGGTGGGGTACGGAACCCTCGGCTTAGGGCTTCGCTGCGAGGGGAACAGCTAGGGATGAGCTGGATCGAGCAAGGATTATTAGTAAGGAGCAAATTTAAGACACTAGTCTTGAAGTATTGCGGCTTAAATATACATTGTCTCAATTTGAAACTTCACCAAGTAGAAAATGCTTTCGTTTATGCGTACCACATTATTTGTTTCTGAAAACATTTGCTCTATGCTGTTCCGGTGTGAGGCTAGCAGAGAAGTTATAGCATAGATTTTATTTGTATTGATAGGTCAAGAGATGAATGAATTAAAACTGTATATAAAATACAGAACACTAGCCTTAAATGTGACTGCACTTCTCAATCATTCTCAATAATTGAGATTGCTTTTAACATTATTGTAATTTTCACTATTATCAGTTAAAATTCATGATGAACGTTTCATCATTCAATTTTAAGCATTTTTTTTTGTAACATAACTATGGTTCGTTTTCCCGAAATTATTTGTCTCAATATCAACAGTTCGTATTCAAGAATACCAAAAACGAAAAGAAAATTTAACCATACCTACATTGTACCATCTGCATCGAAATAATTACATATCCCTAACGTTGTGCTCGTGCTCGGAGCAAGGGGCGTGGTTCCGAAGCAATTTCGCGGATGGAAAGCATAAATTAATAACTCGAGTGCTAATCCAGTAAAATGCGCTCTACCTTGACTGAGTGACTCGACCAGTTTGTCGGTCAAAGTTAACTATAGCAGGCGTTATTTTTACATATCAATATCCAACGTATTTTTATAGAATAAGTAGAAGACATGTGGTTCCTAGCCAACTATTATTAAGAAGAAACACTGAAACAAACATAAAAGTTAGGTCTTAAAGTGCATTAAGTCCGATGATGGCTGGATAGTTTACATTTTTCAACAGCTGAAGTAAACCACTATGTAACTGATTTTACAGATTCGCCTTATTGCGTTTTATTAGTTCAACATCCGCAAGTTCTAATCTATTCTTGTGAGCATTAAAAGCTTGTCTAAAGATTTGTATGAGGGGTTCCCACATGTGGCTATTGGCAATTGGCAACTGAAGCAGAACATCCGTTGGCCATTACTGGCAACAATGTCACTGACTTACATACTTCAACTAACTTGCGTATTAGCCCTTTTGACAGGAACGGGCCGAAATGGGGGCCGTTCCGTACATCCTGAATAGGTATCTAAGTTTATTGATATCCAGAAGGATTTAGTCAAGGTTCTTTGATCAAAGAAATATATTTCATTATATAGCAGCGCTAAAAGTTGTAGTTAATCTCAAGTTACCAATTATAAAACTAGGTTGCTTTAGTGAAACTGAAAGTCCCGTAACTGAAATGTGTCATGTGTGTTGACAAAGCGACCTAACTACACCGGTTAGCGAGAGGTCGCGACGGCGCAGGTGTCGGCCAGTCGGCTATTTTAGTGATGTGTCCGCCGGCGCCGCCCGCCCAGTCCGTCCGCGCCCGCCTAGCGCGCCGCCACGCACGCGCACGTCCCTAGCTAACACTGCCGGTACGAACTTTTAACATCAATCAAAAGAATTGTAAACTCTACTCAAAAGTTACAACACTCCTTAAATTCGTTACGAGTTTTACAAATTTTATGGTGTCAACGAAAACTTTGATGAAAACTATCAAACAATTTCTTTTGGAAATTTCGAGGCTCGGCTAACAAAATCACAATCGAGGTGAGTGTGACATTAATTTCGCCGCCAGTGAAGCCAGTTTATGACTTCAAAATTAGTGAAGTTAATTCCATTGAATCAGAGTTCCATTTCATGTATGAAGGCCATGATTGATTATGCGTGTCAAAATCTTTACGAAGAGTGTGTCGGAATAAATTGAAAGTGCCTACAGAGCCGGCTTTTCTTATTTAACAATAGCAGGTCTCGGTAGAGATAACAATAGGCGGTGTTAGTGCTAACGACAAATGAGATTGGAGTCGCTTCGTCCGGCGCCTGCCCGCTAATTGACCGGCGTGAAGAATTGCTGATGTATGTCCACGTCTCGGGAACGACAGCCTGCCCTTAGGGCCAGCATTCGACACACATCAATTTAATTCGTTACGAGAATCGAGATCGCCCATACGGGTACAAGCAATAAATAATCATGATCGTTGGCTGTGTCGGTAACCTTAGCAGCATGTTTGTCTTATCTTGATTTTGTTTCTCAATAAAGTCTTTAAAATGAATCGTAGACACAAAAAATAATCTCCTTACTACCCGTCCCATGTTTATGATGAATTGAACAAAAACGTTGCGTTAATAAGATTAACGAACGATCACCACAACACCGTAGTAAGGTCAAAGATTCGTACCTACTTGTACTTATGTCAGCCATGTCAGCCCATACCTAATGAATTTTATATTCGCACGCAAGGCTATGTTTACACTGACGTCATCTCCGCAAAAAATATAGGTTACGATCCTGTCGAACGCAAGTCGAATTAATCAATCTGCAATGTTACATGGTATAACTCAGTGAACTACACTCTACAGTGATGTATTTCAGACACTTGTGTATTTTTAATAAGAGATTTGTTTGAGTTCTGCGTGGATCATTTAAAGATCTGATTCATTGAGCATTTGTTTGTTTAAATTGTCCGTCCATTAGCCGATCCACTCTGCGGTTGTCTGATCGCACTGTTGTGAACACTAAAGATTGTACGGACTGGAGTACATAGTATCGTATTGATCGCATGGAGTTTATCCGCGCTTGCTTGCCCTGACATTACGCACACATGTCCTGCCGCGATAGCTATCAGTATTATTTTATCGCCCCAGCTTTTAGTTTTGATGAACAGTCAATACAACCCGCGTACATACGGCAGACGTGTATTTTGTTCAGTGCTTTCACGATGCTGATTACAGCACTTTCTTTTAAATTAACGATCCAATAAATGTGAAGTGTTACTAAGTGAACGGTCGTTCTGTGTTCCTTAAATCCTGTTATTAATATTGACCTTATCGGCCAATCAGCTACAGTACCATAAAATTCGCGAAGCTACTCATATTAAGACCAAAACAAGCGCATTAATATGCAAATGTTGTTCAAAATAAACCACATTCCTCACTTAGAAAAAAGGTAAAAAAGCGAAACAGGTTAGAATTCGGAGCTAACGTCGGATAACAACGTAGATAGCCCAACGGTCAACGTGGACCCGCATTATTATGCTGTAGAGCTTAGAGTTTCGCAGAATACAAGCGAGGTACCTGATGACATCACTGCGTCTGCGCGCTCACCAACACACGCTCACCTTCATAGGTAACGACGGTTATCGCAACATTGTTAAAACACCACTGTGCAAACACTATATTTCTCCCTTCCAGCGCGTCCTACTACTATTATTAATTTGTTTTTGTATGTCTGCCTATCAAGCAAATCTCATCGGATTTTATTGAAATTTGTAAAAAACGGTATCTTATGATCTGAATTAGGACGCAGGATACTTTACGGTAGTATATAAATACAAGCCAAAGGATAAAACCATTATATCTATGGATAAAACATTTCGTCGTTCACGCAGGCGAAGCCACTAGCAATAACAAGTTTCAGATATACGACCTGTGGGTGTGCCTCGCACATGACCGAAGCTCCACCACATCGCGGTCACGCTCATTTTCAATTGTTAACAAACTAAAATCTTGTTGGACGCAAATTGCCGAGATGTTCCTATGACTTTAATAGATGTTAGCTGCCGTAAACTATGTATCATATGTCATGCCAGTAACGATACATGTCTTCCTTATGGCGCCTTTTAGTTTTGTCATTAAAAAAGTTTTTAATCAAATTATGAAAAAGAGAGACTTTTACATCGTAACTACTTAGAATGCTATTTCTCTGAATATGTAGATACCGGAGTCTGATAAAATGACCAACTCTGCGTAAATCTGACAGCGATTTCGATTAGTGCTGTGTGTCTCTAATTAATGAAAACTGAATTCTTTATCTCCACGCGTTGAGATATACCGCGGGACGCTGCGCAGGCGACGCTGGGGCGCACATCCTCTTCCTGCGCTGCACATTTCGTAACACTGCTCACTAGCCCCCACTCGTCGCGTTATTTTCGTTGACAACACAGAAATAACCGCATCTTCCTTAACAGCGGCCGACGGCGACGGTCACCAGACGCTGACGTTGATATCTTTACACTAATTGCGTTATTGACAACCGCACATTTAGTTCAGTTACGAAATCGAACATAGGTACTCGTAGACACGGCGCCGGCGCTCCGGACGTTTCGCAGTTAGGTAGAGTAAAAATCACAAAAGTGACACGAAACGTTTGCTCGCGAACAAGATGCGTTCGTTATGTAAATTAGGCGAGTAATAGTGTCATTCCTCCTTATTTGCATTCATTCGCTTTGACACTTACTAACCATCTCGTAAATGGTTGCTGGTCAAAATATTGTGTGGGTTGCTTCGATTTCGATCTTATTTATAATCAAGTTCGGCGTGGCGGCGTAGCAGACCATATAGCGACAACTGGTCAGTTTTATTTATTTTATTTTTACAGCTAGGATACAAATAGTTTACAGTAAGTTAGTGAAAGAAGGTCAATTAAAAGTTTTCACTAACAATATTAGGGTAGCACAAGAAACAGTAGACAGGCAAGAAAAAGTCAGAATTAGTAAGCACTCGGAGAGAATCAAGAAAGGGTTTTAGTGAACTTCAAAGAAGCTACTACACAGTATTTTTTTAAGTTTCGGAACACTGGTAGAGAACAAGTCAAGATCATCAACACTCTGACACGTCGTGTTATATTATGCCCTATGCCCTGTTTTTCTACCTATCTATGATTTTATATTATGTAGGTATCTACGATGAATCATTTACCTTTATGCTATCAAAGGACTTAAATCCATCGATGTAAATTGAACAGGTGTTATTGGATGTTGTAGAGGTCGTTTCCTCGTTTGGCAATACCGCCTTGAACCGTCAACTGGCTAGTAGAGTAGGACCATCTTAAAATATTTTAAGACATTTTGATATCACAGGGTTATCACGAGGGTCATGTTTTATTTCTCTGCCTTTAGAGTCCATCTGGTCTGCATAATATCCAGGCTATAATTTATCTTAATATGCGAATATCA
This sequence comes from Hecatera dysodea, assembly GCA_905332915.2. Lineage (NCBI taxonomy): Eukaryota > Metazoa > Arthropoda > Insecta > Lepidoptera > Noctuidae > Hecatera > Hecatera dysodea. Next base: position 12,474,405 of record HG995292.1, read on the forward strand.
TTAGCGACAACGACAAAGACATCTTTTACGTTTATATTTAGCTACATAAAGAACTTGAGACTTCATTACCTTACTACTTCTATGTAGGTATACCGTTCTATGGCAGGCTACTTCTACAAGAGTTGTTTATATGATTTCCGTATAAAAGTATAGGTACGTATCTTTAAGTAGGACGTGGTACCGGCACTTCATCAAACAACACTTAACGGTGTCATCCCGCTGCTGGACTAACGGGAAGCAAACTTAGTCCTTTTTAGGATGCGCTGGCTGCGTCGCGTGTCGGGGCGACACTAACTGCACCCGCTACTGTACCGGGTGCCACTCGCCTAATTAAACGCTCGGGACTCGGATTAAACGCTTGCTCTCTAGCTGTATTATTACGTGTGACTATAATAATACAGAACTCGTCGTGTAACTTACCTACATGTTAATATTGTTAATTAATTCTGTCCTCGTGAAAAGTGCAGTAGGAAATTATACACGTGCCAGCCAGATGGATAGGTACTAGATCGTTGCGGCCCCGCCGGTTTATTGGAGCGAATCGAATCCAATTTAAAAGCTATTCGTAATTAAACCGTCGCTAAACCCATCGCCAAAAGGCGATCCCAATCACGTCGAAGTTATGTGAGAATATTTCAAAGCGAATTTAGGTGAGAGGTGTTCGATGATAAATGAAATATTGAAATCGGTCCAGGTGAGAACAACGGCAGCGCAGAAGGGTCTGGTTCGGGAGGCGAGGCAGGCGACGGGGCCGAAGCGGCGCACACGTTCGGGCCCCTGGACGGGTCCATCTACGCCACAGTGGTGCGCGCGAGCGGCGGGCCCTCGTCGCCGCTCAGCGCCTCCATGGACTCGGGCATCTCGTCAGCGGGGCGGCGTGCGGCCCCCAGCCCGCCCGATGAGCTGGACGCGCTGCTGGGCGACATGCTGCGCACCGTGAGCGCGCTGCCCGACCCGCCGCCGCAGTCGCACGCCGACCGGCCGCCCGACATACCGTACCACGCGCGCGCAGATTCCGCGCCCTTCACCTACGGAGCGCCTGGCCTGCGCCCCGGCATGCTGCGCGCGCCCAACCGCCTCGCCAGCCCCGAGCTGGTGCGCCGCGCCCTCGGTGGCGACCGCAACTACCGCCCCATCGAAGACGACGATGACGAGCGCACCGTCACCCCCGAGCCTCCCTCGCCGCGCACGCCGTTGTCGCCGCGCACGCTCAGGAAGTTGACGCACGAAGATGTCACCACCACCACCGCTGTAGCACCGCCACCAGCATCTCCCATTAGGAATGGCAGGTTAGTCAGTAATTCCAAAAATATGATATCCAAATAAATATTTAAATGTAAATGTAAACAAATGTCAAGACGGGTTAATTAAACGTATAAATATTTGTATAACTACTACATAAATAAAGACAACCTCCAAACGAGTTTTCCCTTCGCTTTAGTGTAGGTCTGAAGGAAATCCTCTGCTTTCAAATGTAAATCATAATTTTAAATATTTTTTATTTAATAAACTCTTGAATAAATAATGGACGGAACGGTATGATCTCCTAAACCAAACATCCGTATTTTGTATCTATTGTTTGTATCTTTAGCTGGGGTCAAAGGCGAAACATTAAATTTTATATTAGTTTAATTAAAAGAAGGGAATCTGCTGGCAGATGTAAACATGTGTTCCTGTGCCGTAGGCGTGGAGGTCGCACTCGCACCGCCTACACCGCACGTTGTGGACACTGTTTACATTCACAACCACATCGATCTCATTATTAGCAAAATCAATTTTTTTTTATGTTCCAAACTATACAGTAAACATATAGGTAACCAGGGCAGAACAACGAACATCAGTAACGTTCGTTGGAACAACGTTGTATCTCACAACTTAATCAGTTTCAAATTGTTTTTATCCGAACTGTTACAGAATGCGTCTCCTCTAATTTATTTAGCCACGTTCCGCTCGACCCACTTCACTGCCAATGAAGAAGAGCAATAAAATATAGCATAACCAATCACCGCCATTACACCACACTAGCTAGACTAATAACATATTTATGACGCCCTGATTAATTGAGTAAACGAGGCTCTGCCATCAAAGACATCTCGGCCGATATAAATGCGAAACTTCGCGGATGCAGCGACTTGTCGAACGGACAATTTTACACAAGTTGTAATAACGAACATATCGATGATTTAAAAAAATGTAGTGTATTTTCTTTGCTTTGTTTTGAAGAACAAATACCAAAGTAACTATCAACGAAGATTTCGAATCTGAGAAAACGGTTTTAATAAATGGTAACTTCGAAGCCGTTGCTGTTTTATCGCAAAATATGAAATCATCCATGTATTTCTCGAGCTCACTGGCTACGATAGTCATAAACTAACTTCATGAAAGTTATGCTTTTCGTTCCATGTTTGTTTAGTAAACAAAACATGCCAGAAAAAATATAGATACTGTAACTAGTATAATCAAGTGCTAATTTTCCAATGTCCTTGCTGCGCCAGTGCGCCAGTAGTTAAACTCGACTTGGGGAAAGCTACCGTAGGTTATAAAATAATTGTGACTTTACTAATTAACATTTAATCCTTAACGTACTTTACATAAACATAATTGCGGTGCTTTCGAAGTTCCAAGATTATAAGTTCTTCACCATGTCTTCCAGTTATAATTACCTATTTTACTATCTGAATGATAACGAATATACTCCATTTACTATATTATTAGACAGAAGTTAAAAAAGGCTCTTTTAGGAGCACACTTTGTAATAAAAGTACTACAAACATTAATATAGTGAAGATTGGTGTGGAGTTTAATTTAATCAATTTAAATAACAGCTGTCTTACTTAATTTTACTTATTTAACCTGTCTACCTTTAGTTTTTACTTAGAATATTGTCATATCAGTGTTTAAAATCTAAAAGAAGCAGAGTCGGACAGTACCGGGATTGTTTTTTGTGTCACTGTAACTCTACCAAATCTATACTTATACTAAATCTGTAGAGAGGTCAATTCTGTACAAGGAATATATTTTCAAAATAACTATCAGGGGGTGATTAGTGATCGATACTGGTGCCAAAAATGCAATCAGTAAAATTTTTGTCTGTCTGTCTGTCTGTCTGTCTGTCTGTCTGTCTGTAGGTTCTTTATAGAAACAAAAACTACTCGACCGATTTTAACGAAACTTGGTGCAATTATTCTTCATACTCCTGGGCAGGTTATAGTATACTTTTCATCACGCTACAATCAATAGGAGCAGAGCAGTGAAGGAAAATGTTGGGAGAACGGAAGAAGTTACTCCATTTTTTAAGCTTCCGTCGCGTGTGTAGCCTTAATGGTTAAAGTTACATAGAAATCATGTATTACGGAAATATTCTACATAAAATTATCTAAAAAATATCCCGAAACAGCATGTCTATCTTTTGTCAATTTTAAACCGATCGGGCTGAGAGTTTCAAAATCGGGGGTAAAAAAACTATTCCATGCGGACGAAGTCGCTGGCAGAAGCTAGTCTAAAATAATTATCTATTCCCTTCATAAATTGTGGCAGCACGAGTTTTTTTTTTTAACTTTGTCGGTCGTTAAAAAAGTTGTTTTTAACAAACTAATTGTTAACACTGAAGAAACACTGTTATTTACAAAAAAGTACATATTTACATTATCTTTTAAAATCTTTTGAACATAACTTGAAAATAAAAGGTTTCGTTAGCCTCTTTTTTTTTGTAATGTTATAATACTTATAAAGACATCGCGAAAAATGCACTCAGACAAGTTCAAAACAAGGACGTATTCGTTAGTTGTAAGATGTAACACCAATTTGCTGCTATTTATAAACATAGGAAAAGTTGCTCTATTTACATAGTTCTACTGAGTGTTACTGTAACTGTTTTATAAATATTATTACATCTGTGTCAATTAGCTCATGTCGCAAAACTGAGACACTATCGATCTTATGTAAGACAGCCAGGTGTAATGCACACGAACGACAGAACAGAAAAACCTCTTTGTCTCTCGAGACCACCTGACGATGTTTAAGAGAATAATATATTTATTGATAACTGCCATAAGACTGGAGTCATATTGAAACTTGACGTTAGGAAACTATTCAATTGATATGTCAAGTAAACACAAAAACATTTTAGAATCACTTTAGTTCAAACAAAAGAAGTAGTGAAACATTAAATAATAGATCGGAGCGTAGGAGCCTGCTATGTAGGCGTGGTGTAAATATATACAATGATTACCACAAAAACTTGCATAAACTGCTCCAGTATTTTTTGTGGGCAATTTTTTTTTTTCAACATGATCCAAATTCTTTGATGAAAAGCGAGATAATCGTCTTTATTTCATGCTGTTATGGCACACGTACTTATAATTAAACGAATGTATCACATTATTCCTCGTCGAAGCGACCGGCGCGGCGCAGCGGCGACCTCACGCTTCCGACCCTGGTTCAATCCATGGCCTGGAGCGATGAGGCAAGGGAAACGGTCACCTCCTTCTACGAAGCAGTAATGCTAGCGAACAAGGAGGCAGAACGCGAAATGGGAAAGGGAAACTTCACGCACCAGCCGCCTCAACAAAAGAAGACGCCCCGGGCGTCGGGAAACGCAGGGCGATTCCCGGCCACCGTAGGCGCGGGCCTGCGGATGGTAAGCTATGGGTGACTCGCAGTCCGATAGCAACCAGGGCCGGGTCCCCGGATCGACGGCGCGTCGTGTTCCACGCGCGCCTCAAAGAGCTGTCAGCAAAGAAGATGGGACTCCATAGGGTCAGTGCCTGTTAGGGTTGCGGAATTTGTTAGAAAGAGTCTCCCGGCCCAGCAGCCCTGAAACGCAAAGGGCATTAGAAGAATCACGAGTGGGTTTTAGTCAGTACGTACGAGTCTGACACTCCTTTCCGCTGCGCCCAGAGCGAGAAGTCATTTGATGATATACCATCCAGAAAAAAAAAAATATCCTCTAAATACGAAAATAATCAAGCAGTCTCAAGTAGGCGTTATAAAGTAATAGGTACCTACACATTATAAATTCGAAGTGGTTGAAATCCTCACAAACCGGTGCAATAACTATATTTTAGCCATGACATGCGTTAACAATAAATAATGATGCGGCGTGACAACAGAAACAAGGAGTAAATTACGGTTAAGTAAACAGTGCGTGTTCGGTGTGTGGCACACTATAGCATAATGCCCTTCTTTGTACTATCCAGTAGCTATATATCAATGTATCAACAAAATAGCTTATTCGCCTGAATCTGTACGTTATGCAGTTTTCATTGTATCAACACAGACATTTTTTTAATGCTTGCTAGACTACTGATTATTGTTATTCATTGTCGGTATTCTTAGAATCCGATCTCCGATTCGGGTAAAGTGTAATTAGAATTTTCATCTGGAATTTCTTAGTAGCAGCCTCGGTCTGTGTTGTGCCTGGTGATGATACTGGGCTTGTCTCTTATGATATTGGACTTAAACATAGTTGCTTAATGTCGTTGCACTATTGGAAGATATAAACCCTCTGTCCATCCCTTCTGGGATTGACGGCGTGTCGTTTTATTATGTACCCACTCGCGAATTCGGTCACGGTCGTTCGGTACAATCAGAAAGCTCTCTGAATTAAGAAAATAGGAAGAGTGTAATGCAGGGCACTGACTGTATCAACTTTTCCATTTCAAATGTCGACCAGCCCAAGTATGTCTGTTACCTCGAATCAACATCAACAAAACAGACTACATCGAACGAATGGTTGCAATATTCAAACAAAGACACTGATAAATCAAGTTGATTCTTAATTTCATACTTCAATGTAAATATGAACAGTATCAGTAGGTAGCCCAAAACAAACATTTTTCTTTGATTTTCAATGATAGTTGATTGATAGATTCTTAAAATCATATTTTTCTGCGGATCAAGACATTACACATTTTATGGAATTCTGACACACATTTTATGGAGACACTACTTATTGCGAGGTTTGAAGGGAAACCAGTTTTGATTTTATATCTAGAAAGTATTTCCCTATGTAAATCATACACGTTTCTTGCAAACAATAGCACGTGTCCCCGTCGGTGTTAAGGCTGACATCAAAATGATCGACATTTTGATAAGTGACATGATACCGATATCTGTATTGTCAATCATATTATCGTAAGCGTAATGCATTGGACTCACAGCACTTAATATGAATGCTTTTGTTATGGTAAGCGAGCGAATAATGCTGGGGACACAAGTGAGATAATATTCGTGTTCGGTTACATTTTACGGTGTTTTACATACTGGTTGAGTCTCGTATCGCCACTGTTGGTAGTACTGAGTTGTTATCAAGATACTACCTATTTTCTAAGTATGGCGGGCTACCGTTATTCCTTAATCATTCTTTAGTTTGGTTGAAATCATCTTCATTTTTCTAAGATGACAAAGACAAGTTAATTTTGAATTACAATGTCATTTCCATAATATAAGCCCTTTTAAATGATGAAACTATTTTGATTAATGAAACCGAATGTCTTACAGTTATGTAAGACATTCGGTTTCATAAATATCCAGTTATTATAACGAACTGGAAGCTAAAGATGAGCTCTATATATCTCAATCGCTCTGACCTTAACAATCGACGGCAAACGAAGTAAACAATGTTAACTAATTTATTTTTAAATTAGCTTCGTACAGCATTTAGCACTAGTCCTAGAACCATTTGCAGTATATTAAGAAACGGAAGCGTTTGTCACATTAATTGAGTCGGCGATAGGCGTGGGCGAAACCAAGTCGAGTATCTATCCACTCGTTCCGCAACATTGCCTGCGCCTGAGCACGGGCAAACGAGCCCAGCTCGGCTGCCTACTGCGAATTATTTATGCGGCGCCCGCTCAATGAATGGCTTCTTAAGTTCCCAGTCAAATTACTGACACGGCATAACCATTCTTGGAACCAACAAACCCATAATTTATCGCTTACATACGGCATTCAAAAAGTCCTTTCTAATCTAGCCATACTTGGTATTAGATTACCCGTATGTATGTAGATTGTAGTTGACGAGATGTTATTAAAAATATTAATAACATCTCGTCAACTAGTAATAGCTCACGTCAGCTTTATTTAATTATCAACAATCAATCGAATCGAATCAAAAAAGTAATCGAGCAGTTAAACTCGTCGCCGTAGATAGACGCACGTCGGAAGGCAATGTCGAGTCGCAATTCTCGATTTGATTTGGAGCGATGGTGTGTGATTGCGTCGCGCCATGACCCAAACAAGTTACTATTTCGAGATAAACGTGGCCATAAACAGGCGGGTGTCGCCCGGGCCACGACACTGCGACGCCTCACCGCCTCACCGCCGCGCCGCACCGCACCGCACCGCCCGCCGCACGCAGACCGATACACTATTTACTTTCTATTAAAGCCCGCTTTGTTAAGCCCTTTTACTTCCCTGTTCATTAGAACAGTTAACTTTCTGTTAAAACATGTGGTTTTACTGTTAATCTGCTCTGTCTGTATTCTTATCTCATTCCGAGAATCCCACTGCTTTAATGCGTAGATGTAAGAAAAAACATGCTCATTGAAGAAATTCCATTCTGAACGGAAGACGATTAATATTCAAATAAAATTCATTAAGTTTAATAATGAGTTATCCATACCTACTCAGACACCCACTATTTAAAGATTCTTAGCACGCGGATACAAGGTTCCCCATTGCCATAATAAGATCACTTGGACCTTCAAGTCCTACACGCAAATACCTAAGTATAAAAAACTCACAAAGATAACAACCGGACCCCGGCCATGAGAAATATTTTGTTGTTTATTTAGTCCAAAACTTGTATGTTTACAACAGTCATATCCGTTATTTAAGTTCTCAAAGTTCGTATAAGACATTACGTCGATCACAAATAATATAGAATAAGACCAGATATTAATGAAGACAGTATCCACTAACCTCTATCTAATCCATCTAAACTAAATCTGTTCTAATTAGTCCAATGATTGGTAAGAAACTTAAATAATCTCCTCAGCAGATGGACAAACGGCGAAGTTGAATGGGCAGAGCGGCCTGCGAGCGCAAGCGCATCTACAAGAAAAACACCACCCGAGAATGGAACATGGCGATCAGCGAGTACCCTTGGCTGGCACGAGAGTTCCCGAGCGCGGGAGCCTCGGCGATCCGAGAGCAGTGTGGAAGGCAGCTCGGGGCTCACGTGGCTACAAAGACAGCAGCAAAAGCTGCGCGAGAGGAAAGAGGCCAGGGAAAGAGTCGCTCGACTTCCGCTCGAGTGGGATACTACTTCTTCCCGACAAGTGCGCCGCTCCGCCAGCCACCGGTGAGCTGATACTTCCATTTCTATAATTATAACAAGAATGATCATCAATTTTGTGATTTTCTGTATCGTTCTAGACAATTACACTATTACGGAATCAGGAACGCCTCTCTGGATCTTCTTACTTCATACTTGAGTGATAGGATTCAGAGAGTTGATGTCAACGGTAAAAGATCTCCTGGATCTGTAATCAGGATGGGGGTCCCCCAGGGCTCAATTTTAGGTCCCTTCTTGTTTCTCATTTATATTAATGACTTGCCGTACCTCATAAAAGCAAACACGATATAGTGTTATTTGCAGACGACACGTCGCTTTTGTTTAAACTAAAACGCCAGCAGATAGTTACTGACGATGTAAATTCTGCCCTTGCAACTGTAGTTAACTGGTTTAATGCTAATAATCTTTTACTAAACGAGAAAAAGACAAAATGTATAAAGTTTACCTTACCTCATGTGCGACAAGTGAACACTGTTGTATCGATAAAGGGTGAAGAGTTGAAACCCGAAGATACCACAGTGTTCTTAGGCATTGCTTTAGATGCGAAGCTGCAGTGGGGCCCCCATATAGACAAACTGTCAAAAAAGCTCAGTTCTGCAGCATATGCTGTTAGGAAAATTCGTGGCTTAACTGATTTAGAGACAGCCCGTTTAGTTTACTTTAGCTACTTTCATAGTGTGATGTCATATGGCATTCTGCTGTGGGGAAATGCCGCCGATATTCAGACAATATTTGTCTTACAAAAAAGGGCTATTCGTGCAATTTATAAATTAAGTCCCAGACAGTCCCTCAGAGACAAATTTAAAGAGATTAATATTATGACTGTGCCTTCCCAGTATATCTATGAAAACCTCTTGTATGCACATAAAAATATTAATCTGTTTAAAAAATACAGTGATATCCATAGCATAAATACTAGGAACAAACACAATTATGTCGTTCCTAAAACCAGGCTCAAAAAAATAGGTGGTTCGTTTCGATGTCAATGTATACATTTTTATAATAAACTTCCTAGCCCTATTCAAGAACTAAGCAGAAATAAATTCAAATCATTTATAAAACGTAAGCTATGCCAGAAAGCTTTTTATACAGTTAAAGATTATCTTGAGGACAAGAAGGCTTGGGATTGAGCTGCTTCAGTTTTGTACACGGCCCAATGTTTTAATGTTTTTGTTTTGTTCTCTTTTGTGCGCTTTTTGTTTATATTTATACTGTTTGACATTTTCATTTACTTTTGTCATGAATGTTTACTTTTTAAAGTATTCTTTTTATTTTATTACAATTTCTTATTTTGACATGAATACTTACTTTGTAAAGTATCATTTTTTTTTTTTTATATCAATATCTCATTTTGACATGAATACTTACTATTGTGAATGTGAGGACTATGTGGGTTATTATTAGCTTTTTCCTCTTCAAGTATTTTTTTTTTAACGTTGTCTGGCTGTTTGAGTATTTTTGTGGCCTACCCAAATGTCCTTTCATTGGCATTGTTCGTCGAGTTGTTGAGCTCCTTATTGATTCTAAGTTGAGCTAATCGACTCTGACCAAGGCTTGCACTGACTGGACAGGTCCACTCAAAACTGTGTGGTTCCTTCTTAAAAAGACCACTTCAGACACTGATCTGCATGGTCCTCATATAACGTATTGTGAATATGGGGATCATTTAGATCGCTACGTCAGGGGTTCATTCATGTTAGTCTGGCGGTTTGAGTTCTTTAGGTGGCCTACCCAAATGTCCTTACTTTGGTATTGTTCGTCAAATCGTTGAGCTCCTTAAAGTTCTAAGTTTGAGCTACACGATAACTGACAAATGCTTGCACTGTTTGGACAGGTCCACTCAAATCTGTGTGGTACTTTCCTCAAAAGACCACTTCAGACACCCACCTACATGGTTCTCATATGATTTGACCAGTACAATTGTATGGACTTCAAAAGAGACCTTGACCTCTGAGTTTGTTTCGGTGTTTCTTCTCAGGGTAGTCAGCTAGGAAACACCGGCCTCATCTAGTTTTATAACGGCCAAAAAAAAAGATTGACGTGTAAAAGTGTTTTTTACAACCTACTTACAAAAAATAAATCATTTATCATTTATCATTGTTTTAAAGAAACAAGATTTTACTTGTTTAAGCGAATTATATTATCTATATATGTATAACACTAGCTGACCCGCGCAACTTCGTTTATGTCACAATTTTCATAACTTCTCTGCTCCTATTGGTCTTAGCGTGATATACCTATAGCCTATAATAGCCTTCCTCGATAAATGGGCTATCGAACACTGAAATAATTTTTCAAATCGGATTAAGTTGTTCCTGAGATTAGCGCGTTCAAGCAAACAAACTCTTCAGCTTTATATATGTTGCGCCCAAACCATTTACTAATTGTGCCCAAACTGAATCTTCAATTCTCCTGGAAAGCAATCATAAATAATGCAATGTCATTCACTTCTTGAATTGCAAGTGCACTTTTGGAGACTTATTAAATGCCACGCGATGCTGTAATTGGGTCCAGTGTATGGTGTTAACCAACGATTCGAAAAGAACAACTTTTTGATGTGAAACACAAGTAACCTTGGGTAATGTTATCTAACAGAGTGGATGGTTACACGAGCGACACGACGGCCTTCGCTGACGACGACGAAGACTTTAGCGTGCCCCTGCATGTGAACACGCGCACCCCTCTCAGGACAGAGCACACCAGTCCGCAGGCTCCAGACAGGTATAATAGTAACCCACATTACAATATTTAAAGCTTTAATCTAGCTAAACACTTTCATATAACAGTTCCCTCAGCAATCTGCCAAGACATCTCCGCATGGTGCATTTATGTTTAATTATGTGCTACTGTGAAGCGATTTCAAAATGTTTGCAGCTTTGCATAAAAATCTTTTTGAAGAATAGTTATTGTGATGTTTACAGAACCTCATCTAGAAAGTTCATGTACGAAAAGATGACGATGCGCGAGTGGAGTACCACCAGCACACCCAACAGTACTCCCGCGCCTGGATTACTGTCGCTAGCCGAGCCCTCCAACACTGATACCGTCGTAAGTTTTTGATTCCTATTAGCATCAGCTCTTGTATTGATGGGACAGTAAGGCTATGCAGGAAAACTGAAAGTTACTGTTGCGGTGTGGTATATAATAGAAGTATCTTGCCACGATAACGGTATGGTAAAGCGGAAGAACGAAAATCAAAGGAAAGTTTTGAGTTTAAAATCTGTTGGTGGCTATAATTAAGGAGTTTAATTCCCTGACCGAGTCGGTGTTTCCTAATCGCTACAAACTTGGAGTGTTTCACTTAGGAGTGAACAGGTCAATCTAGGAAAGCTTGCTCCGAAACGATTTATGGATTGTGCGCAGATGAAATGGCTACAAAGGGATTGATTACTGAGATGACGACTTATGATTATTACTTAGATGTATGGGCGAGGAAGTCTCTAAATAAATTAACATAAGGAAAGAGGATGATGAAGAGCTCTCATCCTATGTACCTAAAATATATTTTTTAATCATCATCTGCCTAGCCTTTCCCCAACTATATTGGAGTCAGTTAAACTGGATTCAGCTGAATACTAGGATTTGACATGGAGCAGCTAAGCAGATTTTCTAATGCAGTTTGTTACTTCAGGACCGTGCCGAGAGCTGGTCCCGCGCGGAGTCGCGCACGGAGTCCCGCGCGGGCACCCCCGCGTTCCCCACGCACCCGCGCACGCCCTACCCGCCCACGCCGACCCCCTCGCTGTCCGCGCGCCCGCCGCGCTCGCCCTCCGTCACCAGGTACAATATGTTTGACCTGGAGGACTCGAGGTAACACTAAGCTGATGCTAACATGGCAAGGGTACACTGTGCCTCGAAAACCTTTTTTGGCTATATCTGTTCAGCTAAAACACAATGACATCATAGATAATCTTAATATTGATCCATTTATGTAACAATGTTAATAACCTTTGAATAGATCCTTTCTTTCTTCAAACGAATTAGATTACCGGAACTGATTTACCTCGCTACAGGTATAAATCGATCGGATACTAATGACCCTGACCTGAATCCGACCAGAATATTTTCCCGTTCATTTGTTTTGCAGAAGTTGATTCTCATTGCTTCTATTTTCCAACTATAGAAAAGAACGTGAAGTCAGTCCTGAGTCGGAATACCGGACATACAACGGCAGCAGTGGGTCCCGTCGCTCCAGCGTCAGTGGAACTGCTGAGCCTCAGCATGTGGCTCCAGACCGCGTACGCTTCGCGAAGGACACCAGCCACTACTGGTACAAGCCCAACATCTCCAGAGACGATGGTGAGTACTACTTGACATAGTTGTTGAAGTAGTAGCATTAACAAATGAGTTATGTTGTCAATAGCTGATCAGAAACACCGTTATGCCATGGTTATGCCTATCAGTTCCAATATAGTAGCCAGTTTAGGTTGAGATGAATTGGAACATTTAGTTCTTACGTTCTCACGTAAAATCATTGATTGATGTAGGCCTACTAACAGGCAGGCAGACCTAATTGCAGTAGTCCAAAAACTGCAAAAATATATGTAATAGACATAGCCCATCATAATTAATGAAATAGTGCAGCTATTCACATTGTCTTGAAAACATACCTCTGCCAAGACATGAATACCTTTATTTGTACTGCTACCAGCCGTATCAGCGCTCCTCCAACTAGAAGAAGGCGCATTCATCGTGCGCGACTCGAACTCGTTCCCGGGCGCGTTCGGGCTGGCGGTGCGCGCGGGCGGCGCGGGCGGCGTGCGCCACTTCCTCATCGAGCCCACGGCGCGCGGCGTGCGCCTGCGCGGCTGCCCCGACGAGCCCGTGTTCAGCTCGCTGTCGGCGCTCGTGTACCAGCACACCGTCACGCCTCTAGCTCTGCCGGTGCCGCTCCGATTGCCTGACAGGTGAGAAGGCTTCGCCTCTTGTCGTTTTTGCACCACTGAACATTGCTTAAACCATATAGTTGGGTCTAAGATTTTTTTGTTGGATATGTGGTCCTTTAGGCAGTCTCAGTTGATACTGCCTTCGTCAGAACCATAGTTAAATGTCTTGTCTTTGGCTCTCAATGTGCCATTTTGTGGAATAGTTAGGTTCGAACAGTACTTAGTAGCGACAGGAGCTTACCGAAGGGGTATTATGTTCATATTTTAAAATACACTTCCTTTCTTAGTATCTTGTTATCTACATAACCATCAACTCGATACTCACTAGCGGAAACCAAACGCTTGATTTTGGAAAAAAGAACAAAATACTTGTCCAGTACTAAAATTCTAAAGGTATGTTGTAACCCCCAGAGATCCATGGACGGGTGGGAGCGCGAACGCAGCCGCACGTGCACTTCTAGCGACGGGAGCGGCGTGTCACGTGCTGCTGCTCGGCTCTGAAAACACTGAGGCGCTGACTGGACCAGCGGCCGTCAAGAGAGCCGTCACCAACATCCTTACCAAGAAGGTCTGTGTTCACAACGACTGTGTAAACGAACGGCTGCTAATTTTAAAAGAAGATATAGTAAACCAGCTATCACTAGACTGACTCCTTTTGCCTGACTTTTTTATTTGTAGTTTTAGTTTTTTTACACTTTGTTTTTTTACGAAAAGCGGAGAGGTGTTAAGTGACTTTCTATTCTGATCATTTATGGTGCAACATGCAGCGCGCAATGACTGCTAGACTCGACCACATACCACGGGCCGGTTACAGTGCCAGCTTCCAAGTATATGAACGGTGTATTCCCCCAGGGCGCCGCACACGTGGTGCACTTCAAGGTGTTCGGCGGCGGCATCACGCTGACGGACGCGGCGCGCAAGCTGTTCTTCCGGCGCCACTACCCCGCCGCCGGCGTGTCGTACGCGGGGCTCGACCCGGACGAGCGCAGATACACGCACACCGACAACAATACGCAGCTGGAAAAGTTTGTATCAAAGCTGCTTATACAATACTCTTTATTATGAAGCATATAAGTTATATAAAAGATAGATGGAGAAAACATTACATAGGATGGCACAATGGGGCTGCTAAAATCGATCTGCTAAAGACAGCCTTTGGGATCGATAAAAAAGAGAAAAGGAAAGGCAAAATTACCATGGTAGTTTTATGATAAATAGGATTATTGCAGGACTCAATAATTATGCCTCTAATTGCGCCTTAATAAATAAGGGTGGTTTTTCTTAGTTTTTTTACTACTAGGTATGTCATGTACGACTGACCCTTTGACTGTAGTTGCATAATGAGGTGACTGCGCGGTCCCGTGACTCACCAGTACAATAAGTCATACGGTAACATTCAATCAGTCAACCTTCGAGAATAAGGCCTCCTACCCGTGACCCATCCATCTACATTTTATTCTATGCAAATAACTTGTTGAGTATGCCTTTTATGGGCTTGCTGGCTGATGCTGATGCTGAGAATTGAGCCGTCAGATATGGCGTATACAAGTTTCAAGCTATTTTAGGTTAACTTATTTTTATTTAAAAAAAAAGAAAATAGCTAGGCTAATCTTTCGTACCAATCTTATCGGTAGATTCCCAGCCTAACTTATCCAGTCGACTTCAACAATCGATTTTCTTTTGCAGACGAATATTCGCGTTCGTGGCTCGGGCATCTTCGGGAGCTGACAACCAGTGCCACGTATTCGCTGAGCTCGAGCCTGAACAACCTGCCACTGCCATCGTTAATTTTGTCAACAAGGTAAAGTGACAGGTTTTGGAATGATATCTATTATTTTCTTCTTCAGAGATAGGTCTGTCCTGGTTTTTTAAAGGCAATGCCTAATTTTTGTATGTTTTCGTTTTGCAGGCTCTATTAGGCAGCTCGCAGAAAAAGGATATCATCTAAATGAAATGAAGACAGTTTTGAAGAATATTGGCGTTACTGAAATACTCACCAATTGAAAAGTGTAAAACACAAAAACTAAGAATGAAGTTAGGAAGTGGTCGTCACTGTTGTAAAATACGATGATTTTATAAAAACATACATACCTGTTTTTATTTATCTGTCGCATTCTATATATTGCACAATTGGATAAGGAACTTGGTTAACGTGATCTTTTTATTTTAAATAAACATAATTTCAGAAGATTGTTCTCTACGATACGCTTCGTTTTCACCAAGTACAATTAACCATAAAATGTGTGTTAGGATGAGCTACATACATCATATAAATATAAATTATAACTTAGCTTAGGGAAGGAACTAACTAGTCTCATATTATTTAATATAGAGTAGTGATATTACGTGTGCCTAATGAATATTAGATTATTAAAACTAAATCCAGTGCATGCTATGATAAGGTCCCACCATGAGTTAACAACAGATACAACTAACGAGGACAAGTAAACAGCAGTGTTCAACTTGTGACCGAATGCATTGTAACCAGTACAACGAAATGAAATCGTCTAATATAGTACAAGTCTTACATGAATTCTAAATAAATAATGTTTCAACAGCAAGCTACTATCATGTGTATAAAGAAAATCGATTGCAGCTTTAATACATCTTGATGAGTTTTATCATTCATGCGTACCTACAACTAGCTTTTATTACTTATAAGAAAAATAAATCATTGCCTTAATATTTAATGCTGAGATATTAAAATTGTTGGCTTTCGGTTAGAATTTAAAACCATTTCCATTTATTAGATGTGAAGTCATATTTGAGCTGAAACTGAAGAAATGCCTTAACAGTGAAGTTCGCGAGTAGCATACCGAAGGTATATAAATAAATATTTAATTGTCACCACGCAGTTCGTGACGCTATAAAGATTGTAACACATTTTATTATTATAATAACTGTTGTAAAATGTATTTATTGGGTAATAATATACTCATGGAAATAATCTCAAGTATTTTATTTTCACCTAGATACTACTAACTAATATAGAAAGGTACAATTATTTTTTATTCAATTCACAATATAAACAGAAGCGTGTTTTAGTTTTACAAAAAAAAAAATCTTAATTTTACACGAGAATTTCGTACAAAAGTACATTTCAGTGTGATATATTTCACAAGTTTTAAAGTAACAGTACATGTAAAACATAAATATATAAAACAGTTAAAAAATAATATTTCACATAGTGTTTCAGCGAAATACATACATAATTTTACAGTCAAGATAACTTCTGAAAATATACTATCTACATTCTCTAGTGACTAGATTGTTAGTAGGAAGCAGTATCCGCTAATATATGTATATAGAGTAAAGAGTTTAAGCACACGATTTGTCTGACGGTCGTTCTCTATGCTGGAGCATGGGCAGATGTCTTTTGTGAGCGGCGCGCGTGCGTCAGTCATCAGACCGACCGAAGCGGAGGTGGCCGTAGTCGTCAAACGCGTCGTCAGCGCGGACAGCCCTCCTGATCAAACTGTAGTCCCTATACAGAGGCCGGTGCCTGAACTCTTCATCCTCCTCCGGCAGCGCAAAGTGATGGAGGCTGGCGCTCTCACAGCAACGCACCAGCATCGCCAACGCTACCGTGATCGCCATCGCCACAATTGTAACTAGTCGCATTTTGTAGGCTGACAGATTCTGTAAAATAACAAAATTTCAACTTAAAAATATCGAAACTGAAGGTTCCTTTAGATTTGGTTGGATATAAAAGCTTGTACTGTAACAGTGGGTTTTATATAAACACTAGCTTCTGCCCGTGACTTGGTCGGCGTGGAATAGTTACTAACCCCCCGATACTTTTTGATATTGATTCGTTGGTGGGAGAAGTGGTGGGAGGTGCCCGACGTTACGGCACGGCACAGTGGTGGCATGCGCGTGGTACTGGACCATAGAAATATAAATTTATTATATCTTTGTACCTACTGGACAGTAGTTGGACATCGCAAATTGCAACATTACTTACTTTACATATATTTCCAAAACAAAAGATTTTTTCTAAAATAAAAGTAGCCTAAGTTCCTACTCTTTATTACATCAGCTACCTGCCTATAAAAGTCCCGTCAAAATGGTCCAGCCATTTCAGAGAGTAGCCAGAACAAACAGACAGGTAAACAGACAAATATTGTAAAACTGTTATTTATTTATTAAAACTTTATGCACTAGTGAAAAAAGCCGTAATGTTGGTGTATGTACCGTATACATATATTCATACTTATGCATGTAGTAAAAGCGGTTATTTCAATATTATAAACAGACGCTCCATTTGTATTTACATGTAGAGATATAGATAAATAGAGTTGCTTCAAACATGTTACTGTCATGAAGAGTTAATTCCAACCTAAAGGTTTTTTCTACCATCAGCATCAGCATTTTTCTATCTATACAGCATACCACAGAATATACTATGTGTATCTGCTGTTAATACTTCAAAATAAGACGAACCAATCAACTTAAATCCTACCAATATATTACAGATGATCTTTCGTTTGATTGTCTGTCTGGGCTTTTTGATAGTATTTCGGAAATTCTTTTACTAATTTAAACCTACACGTCGAACGAAGTTTGCCATCCTATG
The DNA here is from genome assembly GCA_905332915.2 of Hecatera dysodea. Classification (NCBI taxonomy): domain Eukaryota; kingdom Metazoa; phylum Arthropoda; class Insecta; order Lepidoptera; family Noctuidae; genus Hecatera; species Hecatera dysodea. The sequence goes on from HG995292.1 coordinate 12,492,166, forward strand.
GGAGTCGTCCATACTGCGCATATAGATAAAGCTTTCGAAGGAACGCTTTATCATTCATTTTTTTTTACGATTTGAAATGACAAAAAATACGTGTCCAATATTTTTTGAAAATCCAACAGGCGGACTAATAGAATTATAATTTTTATATCTAGTAAAACACCCAATTTAAATCAACTATTAAAAATAAATGTAACAAGTCTATGAGTTTCCACTTACCACAGGGTGCTCGCCAAGTAGCAGAATGAACGGATGAAATAGTAACAGCCTTTTATATACCAAGTGCTCCGATTGGAAAACATCACTTCCCCTTATTAATATTCCCCTCAGAGCCTGTCTGCCCTTATAAATTTTCTAAGGATAGTAATTGACAGATTTCAATTATTATAACTTCATAAAGTAATCCCATTGCTGCCATGGAAATGTTTTCGCAATTTGCTTTCTATTTTTCTGAGCACAAGTGAGTACAATGAAAGATAATGTATTTTTTCTATTCTTCTGTTGATTGAAAATACAATAAAGAAAGTTTCACAAAAAAGTATTTAAAAAATTATTCAACTTTTAAAATTAGAACGTTTTCGCTGACCCTTCTTTTAGAAAGAGATTCCTCTCGACCATAGACTTTTTCACTTTTTTTGGGTTTACCCGCGCTTTTGAAACTTGTATGTCAAATTTAATTTAATATTCAATCTTCAGTACCTACTACATTTTTTATTCAAAATAACACGATGGGTGTCACGGCTGAATTCGAGGTGCTGGAGCAACAGTTTTTAGAACTTATTGGCGAATTTCGGACTCTCACAGTAAGTAATGAACCCCTACCAGATTACACCACATTAAATTATACTGGTAGGTTATCATACTTAGCTCAGCAGAATCCGGCTTGACTGGGAGCCGACCCCAATGTACTTGGGAAAAGGCTAGGCAGATGATGAGGTTATCATACTTAAAACTTCAGAATACTTTGTATGAAAAATAACATAAAGATAAGTATCTACGATTAGGTATGCGAAAAGATGACACTCTGTACTTAAAATGTTATCCTATACTTACATTGAAAATTTATGTTATTTTGAAAAGCTCACTGTAAAAAGAAAAGTTCTTCTACTGATGAGGTGACATGCTTCTGATCAAATATTTCTCTACGTTCAGATTTGACTGATGAATCTGGTGAAGCTCATAATTATGAATGTGGGAAGTGCAACAACCAATTTGTGTTATGATTTTTGGGACCACCAATTTGTACCAATAACCAATTTGTGTTAAAGACCTATGTGCAGTAGTAGTCGTACCTACTATGTAGGCGTGGTGATAATTTAATTTAGATATCCGAGAGTCGTCTGCGCGGGTCGCTCCGCGCCGAGTCGACCCGGAGCGAGGCTGCGGAGGCGGCGCGGGCGGCGGCCGAGCGAGCAGCTGCAGAGGCCCGCAACGGCGCCGCCGCCGCCACTGCCGCCGTTACCAAGGCCACCACCGCGCTCGCTAGCACGCAGGAACACCTCACTGGACTCAAGATTCATCTTGATCTAACGGTATGCCAAGCACCAGTAGTCGAAGCTCCACATAAAGTGACTTTCTGTCAATGATAATGGTCAGAAGTGAAAATGTTAGGGAATCGTGACACTTCGGTAAATCCAAACTTAACAAACGTTACCTATCGCTGGTGGAATATCACTTTTTCAAGAGCACTGTTTGAAAATCCAGTTATAACTTAAATATGAATTAGGTTGTTAATGTCAACTATAAAATGTAAATTAGATTTTCTTGTACCTATGAATAAATTACGTACATTCTTTGCCATAGCCATATAGGTCTCTGGTCTTTGTCATCTTTCGTTATCTTGTCGAAGTCATAAAATATATGTTGGCAGTAATTACCGGTAGTAGATTAGACCTAGAGTAGTTAACACTTTCTTCTTTTGTGTCGTGGGAAAATTCACACTCGTAGGTAACTAAGGCTACCCTCATTGTACTACGTTGATTCATATTTTACTTAGGAGTATCTATAAATACAGCTTCTGCTAGCGACTTTGCCCGCGTGAAAGTCGTTAGTTATTCCAAAAGAATGTGAACCTGCGTTCGGGATAAAAATCATATCTTCAAGCTTCATTCAAATCCATTAATCTATTAAGGCTCCTCCTCCTTGCGTCGTATTCCTCATTACTTTGAATAATTACTCCACCGCCGAATCTTTAACCATGTCCCTTCTTTTGTTTCGGTGTTTGGATTCACAAATATGAGACGGGCACAATAAGATAACTAGCCTTTTTTTTCTGGATGGGAAATCATCAAATAACTATTCCCGCTCTGGGCAGAGCGGAAGGGAGTGTCAGACTTTGACTAAAACCCACCCGTGATCCATCTTGTGCCCTTTACGTTCCAGGGCCGCGATGACTGTTTCGAACAAATTCCGCAACCCTAGCAGGCACTGACCCTATGGGGCCCCGTTTTCGTAACTGACAGATCTATGAGGCGCGCGTGGAACACGACGCGCCGTCGATCCGGGCCTGGTTGCTATCGGAAGACAAGCCACCCATAGCTCGCCGTCCGCAGGCCTGCGCCTACGATGGCCGGGAATCGCTCCGCGTTTCCCGACGCCCGGAGCGTCTTCTTCTGTGGCAGCGGATGGAGCGTGAGGTTTCCCTCTCCTGCACGCGGTCCACCTCCCCTTTGCCAGCATTATTACTTCGCAGAAGGAGGCGTCCGTGTCCCATGCCTCTTCGCTCCGGACTATGGATTGAACCAGGGCCGGACGCGAGATTTCGCCGTCGCCGATCGCCTCGACGAGGACGCGGCGTTGATCTGCCCAAGCAGGGCAGACCTCCACAAGATAACTAGCCTCTGTCAACGAATATTGCAATTATGATGCAATAAAAGATATACTCCAATCAATCATTACGTCATATTTGCATATGTATATGGATACAACACATACTATAATTGTCTAATAGGAGAGGCAGAGAAAGCTTTTAGAAGACAAATGCAGTGACATGACATCCCAGATCACTGCCTTAGAGAGACAAGTGCAGCAACTGAAGCCGGTGCAGTCAGCCCACTGCACCCTGCAACGACAATACACAGACCTGCAGGAACGCATCTATAGAGCCACAGAGGAAGCTCGACGGTAAGTAAATATGCATCAGTTTTCTGGCAATAGGGATATTAAGCTGTATTATAATCTCGAAATCGACTATCGGTACCTGGAAGTGCCCTAAGTATTTGTACGAAAACATCTAGTTCGACTTCAGGATCAGACTTCGAAACCTATCATCCCGCAGCGGCGTGTGAGATAGGGATAGGTACATACATCATTTCTCCGAAACTGGTCACTGCCACAAAAGAGGATGCCTTCAAGGTTTTGTACTAGAAAAGGCTAGGCATTAAAGTCAATGGCGAGTTCATTACTCACCTTTGATTTGCTGACGATGTAGTCATCATTGCTGAAACTACTTATGTAGGACCTCAGTACAATGCTCGATCCCCTCAGTAGAGCTTCCGAAAGAGTGGGTCTTACTCGTAAAATGAACATAGACAATACCAAGATACACCCATATAGCAGCCAGTCCTATCAAGATTGGAGACTCTACACTCGAAATTGTAGACGAGTACGTCTGTTTGGGACAAACGGTGTTAAGTAAGGCTTACTTTGAGAAAGAGGTCAACCGTCGAATCTGACTCGGCTGGGCGACGTTAGGAAAGTTGGGTGGTATCTTCTCATCTCAAATGTCTCAAGACGAAAGTCTATGAACACTTGTTGCCAGTGATTACTTACGGACTTGGAACGTGGTCGCTCAAACGGTCACCCGAAAAGTTCTGGAGTCCCACAAGGTGGACCGATGACCTGGTGAGGGTCGCGGGTAACCAATGGATGTGAGACGCAGAGGACTAGTTGGTGTGTCGACATTTAGGTGAGGCCTGTGTCCAGCAATGGACCTCTTTCGACTGATATGATGATGATGATAATGATGATGATGTATACAGTTTAAAATTCTTTGTTAAGAAAAATCCTTCTACTTAAGAATAGGCTGTAAATGAATATCACTGAAACAGAGAATCATCGCGTCTGGAGAGTGAACTTAGAAGAGTAGAAAAGTGCGCAAGCGCTGGTTCAGAAATTCGAGAGCGCGCACGACTGGCCGCTGCGGCGCATGCGCGAGAGAGACGCCTTACATCCGCAGAGCTGCAACACACGAATAATGAACTACTAGCTGCGAATAGTAAGGAAACACAGTACGGATACTATGTAGGTTAGCAGTCTTAGGTAGTTTTTATTTATAGGTATTTTTCTGTTTTGGTCACAGCGGAAATAAGCAAATTAAGAGCAACTGTAGCCGAACTCCAACTTCAATTATCTGAACTGAATAAAACATCGTCTAAGAAAACAGTTGATCCTGATGTAAAAGCTCTTGCTGAGACCCGAGTTGCTTTAGAAGCTGAAAGAGCTGGAGCAGCGAAGCTTGAACGTGCCTTGGCAGCAGCTTTAGCAGATAATGCCTCTCTAGCTGCACGTGTGAACGCAGCAGATAATAATGACGTCACAATTAAAACTTCTACACCGCCAGAATCGTCTGCTACTAATATTTGTCCAATTGATTCTTTCCTAGCTGAATAATTTCTACTTTGATTCTTTTGAAATTAATCATTCGAACGTAACATATTAGACTTCTATATATACATTTACGTAACTCCGTCAAGCCTAGCTGCTCTTGCTAGTAGGTTACGTAATATGAATATGTCATCACTACTCCGATACGCAAGGATGATCAATTTTATTAGTCAAGTACAATAGACAGCAAAAACTTGCATTTAGGATATAATATTACGATATTAATAATTACAAGTATACCAGTCAAACTTCATTAGAAAACAAAGATGTGGGAGAAGCAACTGTAGCTCCATTTATATTACGAACAGGTTTTATAATCGCGACTCGCATGTCCAAAACTTAGAGGTCACATCGTCCTTTCCACGAATGTTATTCTTTCGGCCCGAACTTTTTAGTAATTCTAGCATTTTTGTACTTAACGGATTATTGGATTGGGCATAGTTTTCCTCATATTAAAGAATTTATACCATTGGAATTTTTTTTTAGGTCAATTAGCATGATTGTATTTAGGTATATGTCTGTACATTCCTACATACTATAGTTTTATTAAATTGTATACAGCCGGTTGGTGACAAGCTTATATTTTTTTTTATTTTCTTTCATACATTTTCTGCTTCAAATAACGAACACGCGTTGAGGTATTTATTTACGACTTGCAATAATTTTTTTTCTTTGTTGTGTTATTTTTCTCAGTCTGCAGTGGATAATAATCTCATTTTAGAACATTTATGCAATTAAATATCAGATTAAATTTTGGAACCTCGATACTTGTTATTGTGATGATGAGGAGGTATGCATATAGATATACGAATCGAAACTAAACTGAATCTGATGCAAAATTGTGTGCATTTTATTTTCATACCTATGCATTTAGCGACTCACGGTATTGTGCGATCTCAGACAATAATGCTTTGTTATATGTACCTGAATACTATTTCTAACCCTGTCTGTCTAAGCGATTATTATTATGGAGTGTTGCATTAAAACTGGTTTCTAGGAATGCACTGCCTCAACTCGCATCGACTTCTCTAACATATCATCGAGCATCTGAGATGTACGCGTCTTGGACGTGATAAACAACCTGTTGTTATGTATAAAACGAAAAAAAAACATATTTACTAAACGCAACTAACCGTAGAACTTGACGCAATATTTGCCATTATAAAATACGGTATTTGAGTAATTTAAACCTTCTAGCACATAATATATCTAGCATTAGCCTAGTTACCTACAGTTCGTGTTATTACGAATTTGAGACCTTGTTAACAAAAGGTTTCTTCGCATTTAGCATTTGGTGCATTGAATATTGCCTTGAATTAGTACTCAACCGTCCATTAACATCTAACATATCAGACCAATCAATATACAAAAAAGCAGTATTAGTAGTAGTCTAGGAAATCGATGTCGTTGCCCTACCGTTTTGGCATCAATAAAGAACCCTCAAGCTAGGCTGTACGGTGCGAGTAGGTGCAGCGGCACAGGTACTGCGGCGGCGGTGGATTTTCGCAAGGCTTCGCGGCGCCCCACCCGTGCGTGCGTAGGCGCCGCTGCCTCACTCCGCAACACTTATTGTTAGTTGTACACTGCACCCCGCGCCGACTGTGTCGCGCCGTCACGCTACACAAACTATGTGCACCCGAATCAAACGATCTGTGATATAGTGATAAGTTATATGTAATTAAGTGATACAAGAACAGTTACTTTAGAAACCAAAAGGTGAGCTTCAGTCAAGTTCGTCAAGTTGCATTTAATTTGGTGTGTACGTAATCTCTATTTATATACAGTTTGAATGTCGAGATTTTAAATGACATCCAGTTGAAACATTTTTGTGTTTACTAATATAAATGGTCAATGAAAACTCAGTCTGATGTAAGGACGTTTATGGTAAGATAGCTTTAATAAGTAGGTGGACACGATGTAAAGTCACGCACTTCGCGTTATTGCAGCGATTGTTTTGTTACCCGAGGAGGTAAACACTACACAACTCAAGCGGTGTCATGGGCCCAGAGAAAGTTTTCTGCCACAATACACTAATTTGTCATGTTATTTCTTTGTATAGATAGAGTATCGTATCTAAAACTTAAATCAACCATTGGTCATTATTAGCATAAAAAAACATAATAATCTCGTCTAATAAATAAGCTGTTTTACCATTTCGGATGTAAAGGCTGTTCCGCCCACGCGAATGTTGACATAGTGAGTCAGAAACAACGCAAGGACACAGTTGTTCATATGTATGACAAATATATGAATTCTATACATTCATCATTCAGAACACCCACGACTCAAACACGTCTTGTCACATGTGGTGATGATTTGCAAAGCAATATACCTGTGTGACATAAATCAATATTATTAATTATTACGCAAAGCATCAATAAACACACTCAACGAGACGTACAAAAACTCAAATACATTAAACTCGAATCATTACTTAATAAAACATAATAAGAAGAACATCATTAACAAACATACGAAGATAGACGTTATGTTTAAACGTTACATGAATGGATTCCAATTTAATGTTGACCATATCTAGAGCGTGACCATTCAGAAGGCTGCGACTGGCAAGATTCCCTTCATGGAATCGTAAACAAGCGTAGGAAGTTAATACCAAACTATAATATTGGCGAATACATATTCAAAGATAGACACATACGAGAACGTGGGTACAATTTTGTCACTCTGAGAAGCACACACAAGAAAGTAAATAATGTGCACAAAAATGTATTTCTATACCTCGCTTTCTAAATTGAATTTTGAAGTTGAGTACAAATCAAATTGTAGCATGAAAACCTGACAAACTTAAGAATTACAATAGGGTGTGACATTTTATTAAATCCAAATTTCAATTCAATAAACCTGGTTAAAAGAAAGCGGAATAAATCGATGCTTGCTGTTTCGTGCTCGCTAAAGGTTAATAAAGCTTAAGGGTAGTGTAATGATTTGCTTTGTATCAAATCGTTGCACAAAATGTTTCATCATTAGTTAAACTGCATCATAATTAAACTGCATCACTGTATTTTTTTAACCAAAGCCTGAAATCGAACCCGTTTAATTTGGAAAAACAACAGAATGTACAAACATGACATATTTATTACAGACAAGCATAAGGCAAACTATATAGGAAAGAGATAATTTTTACCGAACAGTTTTTTTTTACGTACCTAACCTGTCAGTTAAATCTTTACAGAATAATTTTAAAAAATCATGCAGTTTTCTAGTTGCGCCTGAGACTTCCGTGAGTACTTTTGGAAAATACAGGGAATATTTTCCGAAAAAATCACACTGTATTCATATATAATCTATTTTACCTTCAGTTTTGGTAGTCTTTTGGATAAAAAAAACGAACCTTTTTTATTGGTCTGAGCAACGAACATCAAAAAACAATAGCAGTTTCCCAGAAAATTATGCTAATCATTTTAATTTCAGAAAGATGACTCATAAATTAATTCTATACTACATCGTAGCAGCGTTGACAGCACCACTTCTCGTACAATGGTGAGTTTTATAATAAAATCGACTACATATTTAATCTTATGTAAATACTAATTCCTAAGACTCACGACTAAAATCGTTACGTGATCGTCATCTATCTACATGTATCATTAGTCATAAATATCCTACGCGGAACTCTTATCATCAAAAGGTCAACAGAAAAATAAGGATCGACCATTTTCCGCGTGATTTTCCTTTGAATTAATTTAAAGTTTTGGCACAGCACAAGATGTGACACATCCGAAAGCTATCTTTTTGGTAGTTTGCTCATGAGTCTGTTATATTCGCTATCTGGCCTACAGAGCATTTCAGGAATTTTTAAAACTTTACATCAGAAGATCTGAAAAAAAAAATAACATCACACAATAGCGACCTTGCCAACCTTGACGATTTACGTAAGAATTTAGAGCCAATTATTGTAATTTCTTCGACCCCTAAAGGAACTACATAGTTAAGTATGTAGTGCGTACGGCATAAGGTTCCGTTAATCGTATCTAACGATTAACGGATACATACATACGTCATAGGGTGAATTTCAACAAGTGATTTTTATATGTCATTTCGGTGGGATTTTTTAATTTCAATGCTATCTACATATTTTTAGTGACAAATAAAACTTTAGCCTATTTTATAACATTGTGCGTGAGTGGACATCAAATTTCATCAAAACTTACATAAATATTTAAGGATGAATTTTTAAGAGTCCACTGAAATGAAAAGTGTCTACCGAAATGATAAAAATGACCACCGAAATGATAAACTGTGCACCGGAATGAAATAAATCCACCGATATGATACAGCTAAGAACAACCGTGCCGGGCAGCCAGGGTTCCGCACTTTGTTAGGTTTGATTTCCACAAATTTTAGATAAACACTGAGACAGGACAGTAGACAGTTATTTTAATATCATCATTAATATATAGATATTCCAGTTAGTATTACATATATCATTCTTTGAGGTTACAATAACCTCAAAGAATGATATTATTGTAATATTTATTATGATATGAATGAATTGTTTCTTCACTTAAATAACCTTTGGTAATTTTTCTGGTTGTTGTTGTGTGAAAATGTTGGAAAACTTTATCGTAAATGCTGGTAACCATAAATAAATATTTTTGTTTGTTTATGAACTAATACTAATTTACTTGATATATTTTCAAAAGAGTGAACGAAGCGCGATAAGAAAGCTTAAAGTTTCTGATTAATATGATGGCTGCATTTGTAAGTTATGCCATTAATAGTAATACATAATGTGTACCCGTTGCACTAAGAGAAAAATGCTAGGTATAATTTAGTTAAATTGGTAACGAAACGAGAATAGTGTTTCTACAGGTATATAAGTAAAACTTCTAAAATTAAATCAACTCTTATATTTTATACTGGGAGCTACTACCCGATAATATCACCGTGGACTCGACAATATACTGTCATCAGCTTGACCGACTCCGTACAGAAATCAACAAAAAGCGCCGTGAACAAACAAAGATATACTTCCTTCACGACAACGCTCGGCCGCACATAGCCAAAGTCGTTCGTCAGAGCTATTGGATTTTGAGTGGGAGCTACTGCCACATCCACCTTACTCTCCCGATCTAGCGCCAACGGATTTTCATTTGTTACGCTCTCTCAGTAATCATATACAGGACAAAAAATTTGATGATAGAGCACAGTTAACAGATTTCCTCGAAAGCTTTTTTGCCTCACGGCTCCCAAGTTTTTACGCTGAGGGTATCCATGCTTTACCTAATCGCTGGAAGTGGGTTGTAGATAACAACGGTGCCTACTATAAAGACAAGTAATTGTAAATTAAAAATATAATTTAAAATTGTTTTGTTTATTTGCAACGCTCATTACTTTCCTACCAACCCAATATATACATGTAGGTACTAGCTACATAGAAATATGTGTATATTATATATCTTTAATCTTAAACACAAATATTACACAACAAATACACCCGAATATTCTAATCTACACTTACTTACATTACAAAACTATGACTTTATATTTGATAAAGGATCTCTAAAACGTTATGGTTTTATATTTCGGAGATACATTTAATTCCGGTGGACTGTGACACCGAAATGAAACTATTTTTGTCCCCATGTTACTGAAATGATAAACTTACTTTTTTGGCGGAAAAACCGCAAGCTTTGGGACCGCTGCGTTCGCGCCGAGAGCTTGAGCCGGACTGATCCGAAGTGAGGAAAGGTAAGAGGGGCGTAACAACGCAATGTTGACATGGATAATCTACTAAAACTTACTGTCCTCTGAAATGATAACTTTTTTCCAGACAAAAGTTGACTGCCTGTCAAATCCATGAGAAAGAAGATAAACAAACAAAAATAGTTTTATTTGATCGAATATATTATAATTTAATGATAAGAGAATTGATTTAAATCCATATTATGAATCTATTGGCAGGGGAAGGTATTTTATGAGCGGAATTGGGTTCAGGACAGGCCACCGTGATGATAAAATAACACTTTGTAATTTTTTTTTTTGGTATATTAGAGGGTAGAAATCAATGATTTTTTTTGCCAAGGTAGAGAAGTACTTACGTTGTTGAGAAAAAATATATAAAATAAAAAACCAGCACATTGCACTACCGTTCTCAGGTTTGCCGTGTATTTTTTTTGCTTGCGCAATTCACCCCATACTTCTCCAGTAAAATGCAGTCTACTTAGCTTGCATGATTATTTAGTTCTAGTAATGTAGGCTTTTCCTTGTACGGATCTACTTTTGGGAAAACCAAAAAAAGGTTAAACAGTTTTTGAGAGTAGATTAAAGAGAAATTCAATTCTTTTCAACATTTCGAGATCCTAACTTTTGTTAAAAATCATCCTACTTTTAATCTAATCCGCAGTATATCAGTGCTAGGGCCACGACTGCTGCGTCCATACAATTCATACACGGTGGCCATAGCGGGCGGCTCCCGGGCATACACCCTGTACGTTGCCGTAGAGGGCCGCCGAGCCAATGGAGAACAGTTCACCAAGGGACGAGAGGTACAGGTCCCAGCTGCTGCCACCAGGCTAGTGGAACTTGAAGTGAGTATGTCAACTATGTTTTAAAAATAGAACGCTATCAATGAAATTGGATCACATTACAGAAGTAATGTAAGAATTGCTTGGTGAAATGTTGGACGAGTAATGTCAATTTGCCATTTTAAAAGTAAAAATTATTCTTACCTAAATAATGTATGGATAAAACTTAATTTGGTACAGTAATTTTAGAACTTTGTAGTTCAATAGGCCATTCGAAATCCATATTATATGTCACACCAATTTCACCAAACTAGTAATAGGCATTGTTACTGTATGTTTTCTTGCGGAAGATTTGACAGCTTCTCCAACGAGAATACGTGACCAAATCTGTCGCACCTGATACAGATCGCTGACCCTGGACCGGGACAGTACTCGCTGGTGGCGCGGTCAACTGCAGGCCCGCTATTCTCGTCGTCGTCACCGCTGCTCTACCAACCGCGCAGTTTCGCCGTCTTCGTGCAGACCGACAAACGTGTCTACCAGCCCGGAGACACCATTAACTTTAGGGTCATCGCTTTAGACAAGTAAGAAAATGTCATTTCATAGCTATAACACATCCTCTTCGAAGTATCTTTATGATTAGTCGAACTAACACGGAGAACTGCTAAACCGATTTCTAATAGGCAATCGATGCTATCAGCAGGTTTACTGTTATTTGCAAAGTTACACAATCAACAACGCACAGTCCGACGTCCTAAAGTGAATGGTGGTCTGCCTCATCTACCGACTACCCACTCTAATTAAACTTACCAGGGTCTTATTTATTTACACTTGTATTTGTACCATGCTTAAGCCATCACCATAAGTTAAATAATATTGAAAATGATCCTGAAAAACTGTAATAGGTAAGTATTTCAAAACAAGAGTCACTTAACGAGCAAAGCTTTGCTAAGTAGATATTGGCCATTAGACATTACTGATCATATCAAATACTCTTCATGCTTGATTGACTCCATACAAACCTCACTGAGGTCACAAGTTTAATTATCTTGGTAGTTAAACAAAACATTAACGCAATTGTTAATGCGTAAAACATCAATCGATTGTTTGAGTACCTTCGTATCACCTGTGACCATGTTCCATTTAGCGAGGAAGAATTTGGTAGTAAGCGCAGTACCTATACTTTCATTTTCTGTGCCATCGCACGAGAGCTCTTGCGCGTAAGATTACGTGTGATTATAAGGCGGTCGTTGACCTGTGCGCTTGCGCAGGTACCTGCTGCCGCTGTCAACTACTGTGGACATCAGTGTGCTGGACACCGGGGGTTCTCCAATCAGACAGTGGGTAGGAGCTGAGCTGGACCGAGGAGTGCTCACTGAGGAATTGCTACTCGCTGACGAACCCGCACTTGGAGAATGGACTATACAGGTCATATCTATTTACAAATCAAATTGTACAATTGTGCGAAAGTGCAAGGTAGACTAGAATTTCTGAATAATCCTAACATTGCTGAAAGATGTGACATTGGCATTTTTCTTTTCTAAAATTAGCATAAAACATGAAGACTGGTATTTCTTGAAAAGAATACCGATTTCTAGCTATAACAACAAAACTTAAACTTTCCTGCGAGAAATAAACGTAAGATACACATACATACCTGTTGCGCAGCTGAAACTTTCATTTTTAACATTTTTTACTGCGGTCAGTGCATAATAATATGTTGGATCTGAGCAAAGAGTATGAGCAAATGAAACAGTGTAATTTTTCACCCATGCGAAGGCAAGTAAAGCAATTTATACATAAATGAATATTTAATTGCTCTAGCTGAGACGGAAAACAACAATAACGCAGAATAATATTGTCACTTCTATCTCTTAAGTGCGTTATCGTGGATTGAATCGATTTCACATGTTTATTCGAAATAATAAAGCTATAGAGTCCAGTCTTTAATGCCCGTGTCATCAACGCTTGTTTTTTTTTTAGATTTTTACAAAAAGTGAGTGCGTAATGCGTACTAGACTTGAGATTGATTATTTATCTAATGATTAAGGAAATCGCGATTTGTTATTTATAGTTAAGAAATTGAAAACTAAAATAAACTGATTTGAATATTTTTTTTAAATAATTAACTCCGGAAATTGCAATTAGCCTCGAAGTCATAACGCTAAAACTGACCGCTCACTCTACAATGACCTTACACACGTACGGATAGGTGTAACGTTTGCATAACTTGTGCAGGTGGAGGCTCGTGGGCAGAAGTACTCGCGCCGCGTGCTGGTCGCCGACTATGTGCAGCCCAAGTTCCACATTGAGATGCACATGCCCAAGGAGGTCCTCTTCACAGATGGCAGATTCGACATCAACGTCACCGCTAAGTAAGTACCTTTATCAAATTCTCAATAAGCCCAGAGTCAGTACGAAGAAACCTTTCTTGAATTTGGGATGTATGAACCAGTATACTTAATTTTTTATGTGTATGTTTTATAAGTTATAATTTATTCAAAAAACAAGTTTAAGTAATTTATGTCCAAGAACGAACTTTTACGAAGACATGTTTTCTCAAGAAGCCGGTATCGATCGAGTTGAGATTTAGAGTCACATAATACATTCTAAAAGAATAATTTTATGTTATTTTAATATTATTCAAACCGTATTATCAAGAATTCGTAATTGTATTTGCTGAGAAAAACAACACGGTGTTCGTTAATCAACTAGAATAAACTTTTCTCAGCGTTCCTCCAACAAAGGAATTTCCACAGCGAAAGCTGTCGTTTCTCATTACACTGCAGAAAAACTCATCACTCCAATTCAATAGAATAATCATTACGTAAATAAGCAAGAACCGATTGTAGTCGCAACGTTGTCAGTTTTTTATCAGTACAATCTAATCAAGCAAGAATAATTTCATGAAAAAAACCTTATTGAACATCGGTTATTGAATAAGCATCGAATCTTAGGTACATTCGATCTAATTCAATAACCAATGTTCAATAAGGCAATAGCTATTTTTAAGTCACATTGAAGAATATTAGTACATTTGATATAATTTACACAGCTATAAATAAATTTTTACGTATTTATTTACTGACCCTACTTGTTCGTAGTCTATCAGAATGTTACCGAAACATATGTATAATGCTTCGGAGAATATAGAATAGAATAGAATACTCTTCTTTATTATGTACACCATATAAGTTACAGAAAACATAGATGAAGAAAACATTACATAGGGAGACACAATGGGCGGCCTTATCGCTAAACGCGACCTTTGCATTTAAAAGTGCTATTTGCTATCTTTATAATGAAATAAGACTCATATTGGCATAACTTTCAGGCACTTCAACGGTCTACCAGTCCGTGGTGAACTAACCATATCTTCCTACCCAGTATTCTTCTCAAATGTTTTGCAACCGGTAGTCGCATCACCAACTAGGAAAGTGATCGACATCAACGGACAAGCGCAAGTTACATTCGACCTTAAAACTGACCTAGACCTGGCTGAGGATGCAGCAAGGCCGCTGGTAGTGGAAGCCGTGATTGAGGAAAAAGATACGCTGATAAAGCAGAATGTTACGTCTAGAATACTTCTGTTGAGGACACCTTATAGGCTGAAAGTTTCAGCTCCTGATTACTTTAAGCCTACTCTGCCTTATATTGTACAGGTAAATAAGCACCTTGCATAATTTACTGTAATTACTCCTTTTAATATAAATATATACACTTGGTTAAGATTGCTATCCATCCACCAGTCTTGCCATTAAAATAAGTATTTTTTACATTACGGTACACTAATTGTTAGACTGAGTCCATGGTTTCGTAACATTGTGCATTGGAAAAAATATTGACTTAACTATGCGATAATCTTCAGAATGTTTGCTCCGACTCGGCTTCATTTGTTTGACTTCGACAAAACAAACAAATGACAGACTCATGGGTGAGGAAATCCTAGTAGGTAACTGATGACGTCACGTCGTTCAAATACTGACAAATACTTCAATAACAAATTCTCTATTGACAGATTGAAGTAGTGGATCCCTCCGGACATGTGATGTCCTTGGATGGAGATGTGACTGTGGAGCGGCTGTGGGATGATGGAGCGCCGGTCAACGTCACCACCGTAGCACTGAACAAGGGCATAGCCACCTACACCCTCATGCCGGACAGAGCACACATCAACTCTACGCTTAACTTGGTGGTAATATGTTATGGTTTTCATCTAGTGTTTGTCTCATGGCGCTATAAAAAAAAAATCAGTTGTGGTCTCCATATTCGCTCGTTTATGTAGCAGGAACCGGCACCGCCTTCGGACCTCTTTAAAAATTAAACAGTGACCTAGCTATTCAGCACTTATTCAAGCTCATATGAGAATACAGATCGCCTTATTACCCTTCACTCTTGATTAGGAAACTTGAGGATCATCGTTTAATTATCTTTTAAAGCACAAGCTCTATGTAAACGCAATATATGTGAAAACTCAAGTTCACGAGCATTCAGTCTTAGAAGACTGAATGCAGATGACATTTTTGTTCGTGGCGATTATAGACTCCCAGTGCCAATCAACTTTATTTTCTACCACCAGGTAAAATACAAAGAAGTAACAGAACGCCTTGTGAACGTCCAAAGAAGCGAGTACTCATTCGGGCAGTTCCTGACGGTGGAGATTCTGACGCGCGGCACCGGTGTGGGAGGAGAGATGCGCGCGCGCATCACCGCCACTGAGCCCATGGACATGGTGCACTACGCTGTCATTGGACGAGGGGACATCATTGTTGCTAAGACTGTTGAGGTTAGCCTTATGTATCTATTAACCGCGATTGTCTAACAGCAAAGTTTACTATACTCGTATACCTGCTCCAACTAAGCTATATGCTTGTTCGTAGAAACAATACAGCGCAAAGAATGTGAATCTTGTACCTTAAAAGTTGACCTATTGCAGCGGCACGGCAATAGGTCAACTTAATTCAGCGGAATTAAATTGGTGTTTAGAAGCACTGATTTATTGCACAAGCAATGTATATGATTTTGTCTCATTGGTCTTGAAAAGCTATTTAATTGCGAAAAAAAGATATCGTTAGATAAAGATTTTAAATGCAAAATAAATTCATTACTAATTACCAACTATAAGAAGTAAATTTTCGGCTTTACATTTCGTCCACTGTGCACAGTTGAGTCCAGCCCGCCGCAGCGTGGACGTGACAGTGTCGCTGACGTCCCGCATGTCCCCGGGCTGCGTGCTGCTGGCGTGGTATCCGCGCCTCGACGTCAACAACCTGCTCTCCGCCGCCGTGTACGCGCCGCAAGCCAACCTGCTGCAGAATGACGTACGTACTGCCTGTAGAGCAACTGTACCGCCCCATACGTACCTACTACAAAAATAGACTTAACGTCACACAAATCCTACATCGCAGTATCAAAGTTCTCCGCGCGATTCGAACGATGGTTGTTGTTGGGCTATTGTGTGTGCGCGAGGGCTCTCGCCTCCAGATCCCACGGCAGCAATCCGGCAAGGAGGCTCGTCACCTCGCCGGAGACCGCGCGGTATCCCCGGACCAGCCCAATGGCCATGACCCTCTGGGACGCCTGGTATAGTAACCGGCATGAGTCGTGAGCACAAACTGACACCTGCGCAGTAGTTAATTTTCCGGTCTCTTTGGCGGAATGAAAAAGGCAGGGGGCGCCGAGGCTGCACGCGATTGGTTCGTCAGAAAAAGCGGTACTAAATAAATTTGGCCGAAAGTGTACATGCGCGAGCTTGCCCCCGCTACTGCCCATCTGTGCTCACGACTCGTGCCGGTCATTATAGCGGCGGCAAGTGGCGCGCTGGCAGTTGCTTTAGCGACAGCGCCCACACCGGGGCCTCCGAGACTACCTAAACATTTAATCTCTACTGCCAAGATGCGATTCTCGAGCCTGAAACCATGCAAAGTTGTGCGAAACCAAAGCTGTCGATACGAAGTAAACGTAGTGCTGCTCGAGGAATAAATCTACCATCATAGAACTGCTCCATTTAAACAATCTATTGCCCCTTGGCAATCGATTACTATTTAAGTCTCATTTGATAAATAAATGTCTTTTCAGCAATTAATATGCCAATTTATATCTGTATCACAGATCTCCATATCTCCGGTAGCAAGCGGCGGCGCGGGCGCCAAGCCCAACACGCTGGTAGAACTGCGCGTGTCCGGCGATGCGGGCGCATACGTGGCGCTGTTAGCGGAAGACGTGAAAGCTATACAAGCTGGACTCGCTAGCCACAACGGACTCGGGAATGGACTTGATATGCATACTGTAAGTTATCAATGATATCTTGTGACATTTCTCGGGACTCTGAAGCCCCGAACCTTCGGAAGTGGTTTGCTGGTTGTCTTTAGCAAACCACTTTGCTGAATATTGATTATCCAAGGATTAATTGGAACCGACGTGTCCTCGATTGAAGGCCACAAAATAAACTTAGATGATGAACCAAAGCTCTAAAAAGACCGCAGATACTTAATGGGTTATAATCATGGGCGTATTTACCCTTAAGCCATAAGGGCCATGGCCCGGGGCGCCAGGCTGCGAGGGGCGCCGCGAGGCGCACCTCGTTTTTTTTTTTGCTTTACATGCCTGAAGAAATTAGAGAAACGTCTATGTAACCAAAAATTCAACTGTCTTAAAAACCCACCTTCTGGCGTAGTCGGATAAAATGACAACTCATTTATTGGTACCGTGGTAAGTTTGATACATGACAAGCCGCGGGGCGCGGAGCAACAGTTAACTGAAAGGCGCGTCGGCGGCGGCGGCGGCGGTGGGGCGCGGGCGGGGCGTCAGTCAGTACGTCCATATATCGCGCGTCGCGAACTAGCGACTCGATCGATCGGGGATCGGGGAAAATCATTTTTGACGGGTCAGGGTAAAATGAGTTTAAGGCAACTTAGCTCATTTAAAGAAAAGGGTTTGCAAGATGCTTTTCCCTATATCGAAATAGCATTACGAATATTTCTGTGTACTGCAGTGACTAATTGCAGCGCGGAACGTTCTTTTTCTGTTCTGAAAAGAATAAAAAATTATTTACGTTCCCGTTTAAGTGAAGAACGTTTGACTAATTTAGCTATATTAAATATAGAAGCTGACTTGACCAAATCTGTTGATAATTACAGTGTTATTGACAAATTTATTAATGAATCTGTCCATAGGAAAAAAACGTAAATATGTATGAGCCTTTTGAATAAATTGTGTTTATTTCTTTGTATAGCATTTTTTTTACTATCATAATTCTCGGCCCACATCAACACAATGCTGGATTTTGATTGCAATTTTTTTGCGGGCGAGGGGGGCGCCATTACGGAGGAGGAAGTTGTGGCCGCCGTCGCCAGGACTGGGGGGTGCTCTGCCGAGCTCGTCAAGGCGGGCACCCTCCGGTCTGACAACACGGGCATGCAAACCCTTGTGGTGAGCTGCCCCGTGACGGCGGCCAGAACTGTGTCGGAGGGCCGAAGGCTCTTGGTGGGATGGGTGTCTGCGCGGGTAAAACTGCTGGAACCCAGACCTCTGAGGTGCTACCGCTGCCATGTGGGTAACCACACGGGAGCTATGTGCCCCTCGGAGGTCGACCGCAGCGGACTCTGTTTCCGCTGTGGTCAGCCCGGTCATCGGGCCGGCTCGTGTGAGGCCACGCCGCACTGCAGTGCATGTGCGGCTGTTGGCAAGCCGGCCGAGCACTGGGCTGGGGGAAGGGCCTGCGCGCCATCCGCCCCGACCAAGGGCAAAAGGTCTGCCGCCGCCGCCGCCTCTGCCGCTGCCGCGGCTTCCGTCGCCGCTTCTGCTGTGGGTGCTGCGACTCCCGGTACTCGGGAGGGGGCTGAAATGGAGTGCCAGTAATGGCCTCCTCCAGAGACAAGTCGGCCGCTGTGCTATTGCGCAGTGGCTGATGCCTGTGGACGGTGAGCGTGGGTGGCTCGCCGTCCGATACCAGGCTGAGTCGACGACGCGTTGTGCTTCACGCGCGTCTCAAGGAGCCGTCAGCACCAGAGACGGGGCCCCATAGGGTCGGTGCCTGCTAGGGTTGCGGAATTTGTTCGAAAGAGTTACCGCGGCCCTGGTACGCAAAGGGCACATGGAGGAGCACGGGTGGGTTTTAGTCAGTAAAAGTCTGACACTCCCTACCGCTCCACCCAGGGCGGGAGGGGTCATTTGATGATTTCCCATCCAAAAAAAAAAAAAAAAAAAAGGGGCGCCATACACTTCGGGCCTGGGGCGCCGAATTTCAAAATACGCCCCTGGTTATAATATCAATCCTGTCAGCTTTAAGGGATCCCGGAACGGTGCCTTATTTTTGTTTTTTTTTTTTCAGGTTGAGCGCGAGGCAGAAAGCTTTAGCGGTTTGCCCCATTCAATATTCAAAAACGAAGATCATATGCCTGGAATGGGCTTGGATTTGGGAGGATACACTGCTTCAGACGTTTTCAAAGTACATATCACACTTGCTTATTGATCGTTTCACAATATGATTAATGTGCGTGATAAATTCGAACCTACTCCTTATTTTCAGAACGCAGGTGTTGTTATACTAACAGACGGCGTAGTCGTTAAGCCAAGCCAAGATGGTAAGTCATTAGCCACTTTAATTACCAAATTATGACTAGTCTGATTGAAATGAGGATTTACTTGAGTGCTGGAATTTGTCAGGTTCGCTTCCAACAGCAGCGCCGCTAGAGACCGGCACGCGTGCGCCGCAGGCGGGCCCGTACGCCTTCAGCCGACTGCCGCCGCCGCCGTCACCCAGGTACTACCTCACTGTGTCACCGCAGCCCACCTGGATGCTGGCTAATCTTACTATTGGGTAAGTCGAACTAACTTGATTGTTACTACAACGTGTTATCATTAATGCCCACTTTAAACATGACAGCGCCCCACGGTTTCACCCGCGTAGTTTCCCTGCCCGTGGGAATACGGGTATAAATTATAGCCTAAGTTTATTGCTGATAATGTAGCTTTCCATTAGCGAAAATGCTTATTCGGTACAAACAAAGACGAGACGATCTTTGTAGTAAAACGGTTCGGTTAAATTGATTTTATCATCAAGTCCTCGCACGTGAAAGTAAAACCGATTCGCAAGATCACTGCAGCTCGGCTACTACTATTTATCTTATATATTTTAGATACCTAAGGGTATTATACCAGTATTTCATTGAGACTGAAGATCATCTGGTACCAGTTAAAAAAAGTTAAATAAGTGAAGTTGTATTTGAACGTCTATTCTTATTATAGCAACGACGGAAAAGGAACCAAGGAACGTTGGACATCAATAACTCCCGGCGAATTTTCAATCGGCGCGTTTTCCGTGCACCCGAGCCTCGGCCTCGGGCTCGCTGCCCCGCAGCGCTTCGTCACCTCCGTGCCCTTGTCCGTGGCGGCCGAACTACCCGCCACCTTACAACTGGGAGAAACTGTGGCTGCAGTCATTATTTTGAAGACTACGCTAGCAGTCGACACGTCTGTCGAAGTGACATTCTACAACAGCGATCAATACTTCGAATTCGAACCTCTCGATAACGAACTCGATTCAGCGAAAAGTAAGTACAAACCAACTACGTGATTCTTCGCTTTCATATTTTGGAGTCGAATTCAATGGACCAGTGATTGCAAGGACAACTGGTGATTATACCTACTGGGCATAGATCTATGTGTTCAATTCCCAGGTCGTGCTTAGTGTTATAAAATCTTGCCTTCGAGATAATTCTTCGTGATGAATTCCGTCACACCAGCCATGGCGGTGGGGCTGTACAAAACTAACTCCCGGGTGTGCCTCTCTAGTAGCGATGGCGATCTGAGATCGATTAATCGAAGAATCGATTTTTTTAGGCCCAGAAGATCGATTTGTTAATTCGATATGCAGTACTGAATCAATCCAGTGAATAGATATTTCAGCCTTGATTTGCCATTCGATATTTTTTGTTTTGGTAAAAACTATAAAATTATTTACTTCTTTTATACCTGATTTGACTTGGTAGTAAAAATGATTGTTAGGTATTATTGAATTTCCTAAACTAAAGAAACTGATTTTACTGATAAGAGATCATTTATTATACATATTACCTTTGTTATCTTTCTTGTTTCATATAAACCGGATTTATATTTACGTCATAAATGCGCACTTGAAAAAAAAAAACATTTTTTAGGAATTGATCTTTTAGACCTCGAATTTTTACTTACGATTTGGATCGATTTAAAAACCATTTTTTCGGAAAGAATCGCCATCCCTAATCTCTAGGTAATTACGTACCTCTACCTACCGTTTTAGCGAAGACAGCCTACGGTTGTGGCTAACAAGAGCAGCTATTAATTGAGTGAGAGCGGCGTCCGCAGAGATCGAGCTGTTCCGGCGCGTGCGCGTGACGATCCCCGCGCGCGGCGCCGCCAGCACGGCCTTCCTGCTGAGCGCCGCGCGCGCCGGCCACGCGCCCGTCATCGTGGAGGCCAGCGGCAGCGGGCTCTCCGACTCGCTCTTCAGGACTATACAAGTCAAGGTATGGACTTTACAAGGGGGAACACCATGACTTTCCTTTGACAGGGTGGTGCGCGTCGTAACAGACGTAGCGTGGGATAGGCCTCTCACAAGATGTTCCTACAAACAGATGAAAGAAGTAAGGGTTGTTTGGCTAAATTATGATTGTTAATGTTGCACTCATCGTCTTCCATCAAAGGCTATAAATCAATCGGTGCGTTGTACCTAGATGCTAATGTTTTCTCTACCTTAATATGCATGTATTATACCTTTGTGCATATTTAACTTCTTGAATCACACTATCTATTTAAAAACTAAACCGTTGCGTAGTTTTAAAGATCTAAGCATACATAGGGGCAGAGCGGGAAGTGACTTTGTTTTATACTATGTAGTGAAGTCAGTCACGGATTAAGACTACTTGATGCCCTAAGCAATCCACGTCTGTGGGCCCTCCTATCCGTATGTCAACTAGAATGGTCTTTAAACCTTTACCGCCTAAAACATGACTTACTAATTAATTATCATATTAATTGTATTAAGTATGCATAGAAGCCGGCCGGCACAATTACACAAAAAAAAAAACAAAACGAACATTTGATTGATACAGATTTGCGGGGGCGCCAGGCGGAGATCAGCGGGGAAGGGGTGGTTTGTAATTGGCTGATCGCGATTCTGGTGCATTCGAATTGCCGAATGTACTAGCAGGCAGCGAGTGGGCAAGCGGGAGCGGGGTTTTGACTCTAGGTTGGACTCTACATATATCAACTTGAAACGCGCAAATTAGTCCTAGAATTCTTTTTTTCGTCTGGTGTTTGGTGACATGAGAGTGAGACGTGATGCCTTAAGGACGGTTTTTTTGTGATTCTTCTGGTGCCCCCCCCAGACGTGATGCCCTACAACCACAACCAATATATGTTGCTTCTGAGCTGACTTTAATGCGTTCACTGCATCATCTAGTTTACCAGCCGTGCCAGTATAAGTTGACAAAACTATAATTGCACAGTCCTTCTAAATGCCACTTTTCAGTAATATTATTTAATCTTTCTACACAGGACGGATACGAAGAAGACCTATTTTCATGGAGTCTCCTAGACGCTAGTCGCGGCGTTGCTCGAGCTAACGTCACGCTAGACGTACCAGCCGGTATGAAAGCAGGCCCGACCTCCCTGCTGGCTACCGGTGACCTGCTGTCCGGAGCCCTGCAGGCTGTGAAGGAGCCCCCGGCGCCGGCTGCGGACGCCGCGCAAGCTGTGAGGCCACTAGCACTAGCTTGTGTGCTGCTCGACTATTTACAGGTTCGTACCTATATCGTTCTTTAGTTATGCCTGTATTCATATAAGTAAAGAACCAGTAAACCCATATTATGTTTTAAGACCCAAGTTCAGTTACCGGGTACAAATTCAAGTTAGGGAGCCATTTTAAATGTTGTCGCTATTTATAAACAAAGTTCATAAACATACAGGTTTCCGGCCAGGATGTAGTAGCAACAACAAAGGAAGCACGAGAACTGGCAGCTCTGGGCTATCAGCGACTGATGGCATACCGCAGACCTGATGGCTCGTTTGCGGCTGAAATCGACGCTGATGCTGAGGGAGACGTTTGGTAAGTTATGTAGCTGTCGTGATAGACCATGGATCCGTCACTAAAGAACATTATTCTGAGACTCTATGGGGTTGGAAGATGTCAATAACTAGTAGTTTAAGACAAAAACCCAGGACTAAGCTTACATTTTTAACGTCTACGTTTCCAACTGTCGTATTCAGGTGGACTTTTTGAATTGGATTTATCGGCATAACTGTAGAAATGCTGATATGCTGTATATATGTGTAGGATGACAGCGGTGGCGACTCGCTGGCTGTCCCGCTGCTCGCGCTACGTGTCCGTGGAGCCGGCGGCGGCGCGCGGCGCGGCGGCGTGGCTGGCGCGGGCGCAGCGCGCGGACGGCGCCTGGCCCGCCGCACCCGCGGACGGGCTCGCGCGGGCGCCCCTGCCACTAGCGGCTTATGCGCTCGTGGCGCTGCATCAGGCTAAGGTACGTACGTTAATAGAATACTTAGGGCAAGCGATACCTGGGCACGCCACCATTGCGGCGATAAGTCCCCACTTGAGGAGTGGTTAGAGAGACGTCACGACGTCCCCAAATTCCGCTTGATGAAGACGAGCTCACCGGACACGGCTGTTTCGGGAGGTACCTGTGTCGAATCTAGCGGGAGGACACGTCCGAGTGTCAACACTGTGTAGATCGCCCGGAGGATAAGATGGAGCATACGGTGGAGGTCTACCCTGCTTGAGCGGAGCAACGCCGTGTCCTCGTCGAGGCGATCGGCGGCGGCGACCTCTCGCGTCCGGCCCTGGTTCAAGTCATGGTCCGGAGCGAGAAGGCATGGGAAGCGGTCGCTTCCTTCTGCGAAGCAGTAATGCTAGCGAAAGAGGAGGCGGAACGCGTGCGAGAGAGGGAAACCTCACGCCCCAGCCGCCGCGGCCGTAACAGAAGAAGACGCCCCGAGCGTCGGGAAACGCAGGGTGATTCCCTTCCGCTCTGCCCAGAGCGGGAGAAGTCATTTGATGATTTCCCATCCAAAAAAAAAGGGCAAGCGATACCGGGAAAAGTATCGCGCTCTAGGATGGCTTTTGCTCAAATGGTTTTTAATATTTTAAAATAACATGAGTAGCTAGTGGTCCATAGGCAATTCAAAAAACGAATGATAACAAAATCGGGGAGTGTTGTGGTGAAAGAATTCGGTACGCTAAGTGAGGACTGTAACGCATTGCGCGCGGTGGAGAAGGAAGCGCCGCCATTTTGAGGTCATTTTGCTGCGTTTCGAGATTTCCATTTTGATATTACTTTCGGCTCGGAGATGCTGGGAGAGTTAGCTCTCATCAAAGCATTGCATTTATGAATCGTATAAGGTTGAAAGTACTTCTCAAGAGCAATAAAATTATACCAATAAAACACTATATGACCGAGTAAAGCAGTGCCAGAAACGTAAAAGAATGAATGCAGCTGAACTGATCAATGCCGGTGGTAGTACTATCAGTAACTGGAACAGTTAAAATTATTAAGATATATATACCTAAACAGTGCGCAACAAAATGGTAATTTCATATCATTCAGAACATTATTTTACATTTCCATTATTTGTTCGCTTTCAACGCAAGCCCCGCGCCGTTCGTGTTTCGTGCCGTGCGTGTCCTACCGGTCACGATGTCAGACTTTAGTAACCGCGAGTTTTGTGAGATGTTGCGGATGTCTTTATTTGTTGAGTGCCAAACGAGAGCTGCATAACTTGAATGCGAGTCCATGGGATCCGTAACCCCGTGGGCTCTAATGAAAGAACCATTTTAACAGCCACTCGATGGCTGTTTTATCACGGCCTTAATGCAGAAGTACCTACGCATAATGCATTAAGAAGGTACCTAACGTCAATTTAAATTTTATTGTTTTAAAAGTGGCATAATTTTATTGATCATAATGCTTTATATTCTGCATTTCGATGGTCCTAAGCCCATGAAAGGTTGAAGGGAAAATTGGATATAATCTAATAAAACTCGTTTAAGTTTAATTTGTCAAAGTTAGCGCACTGAATAAAAAATATTTCTGTATATAACATTTTCATATTTCTATGTATACATAGGTACAACACTCGGCCGTGTCTATGACACAGTCACACCCAAAGACTACAATAGTATACTGGCTAGTCACACCCTCTTTTCAATCAGATGCATATGCATAGGTACCTACTGTAGAGTTTATTTTCTTTTTAACCCTAGCATGCCTGGTAGTATCCGTTAGACCCACCCTGTTACATAAACTGTTGTATTTAATTAAAATATGATGTTTCAATGCCACCACTCAGTAGCTTTAAGCCGAGGGTTAACCTAACCTCTATCAACTTTCAGGGCAGCGACGTCTTATACAAGAACAACATCAACAAAGCTGTCGACTACATCGTGCGCAACTTGTCCCCTGAGCTAGACGCTTACACCCTCGCGCACATAGCAGGAGCCCTAGCGGTAGCCCGGCACCCACAGCTCACGCAGACCTTAGAAATGATGGACAAATACGCTAATACTACTGGTAAGCTTTATCATTGACATCATCAAAACTGTGGACTACTAGATAGGTCCTTATTGTCTTTGGCTTGTACTTCGCGCTACTTTTTGCCGAAAAATCTACGATATGGGTGCTACACTGCGCCGTAAGAACCGATTGCGTCACCAAGCTTCCAAAGTGATCCATACCACTCTGATGATCTTGTCTACGCACGGTCAAGAAATCGTAGGTTTATACGACGAAAAAATGTGTGTACGAACGTCCTTACTGCAAAAGGGAAAAAAGCCACGGGATATATCTTACGGTAAAATGTTACTTACAGGTCCCACTCTCTTCTGGTCACGAACCCTGTCAGGCAACGAGTGGCGCAACCCCTGGCTGAAGGGCAACAGCCTGGAAGCCACGACGGCGGCGTGGGGGCTGCGCGCCATGCTGGCGGCGCGCCTGCTGGCCGACGCCGCGCCCGTGCTGCGCTACGTGCTGCAGGCCTACTCGCCGCGCGACCCCGACCCCGAACTGGTGGGTGACGACACAGGACTACAAAATGTGCACGATTTCAAAGTCATCATTCTGTCGGAAGATGTCCACGGCGAATTCCTTAGACCTTAACTAGGTTGTATTGGATCATACCTAGGCGCCCTAGGCGGACTGTTTAATACAGTCTTTCATTTACTCAGCTTAGTCACATGGACGGCGACAACTGGCGCTGGACATACCTACTCATTACATCATAGGTAAGTTAATGAAGAGGACTTAAATATTTTTCTGAACCGTATTGATATATTTCAGATGGACTCACTGGCACAGTACGCAGAAACCGTAAAAACGTCTTCAAAACTCCGCGTGTCGGTGAATGTCACTGGATCTGATGAGGCGAGACAGTTCCAAATCGGAGAGAACAACGCACTCGTCATACAATCAAAATCGGTAAGCAACTGACTTTTAATTGATCTGCTGCAGCTTGTTAACATCACAATAGATTGGCGCATAGTGCATACGTTCTTGTGAGTAATAAAATTAGCCCAATTACCATTATTTTGCAGCTAAGTAGGTATCACAGATTAAGGGCATTATTGCCTTACACTCTTACTGATACCTAACCCCACAGCAGTTAATTTGGGAAGGAAAATATTTCTGAACCTATACACAAAACGAGGTACTTACCCTAACAAGAACCTATACCGTTTTGCGTAAGTACCTATCGTGATTGGCAGATTCGGGATATGTGAAGTAATGCTTCACTATAACAATCTCTAAAATTTGCCAAGAGGGTTTTCAGAAGAGTTATTGTTTTAACGATTTTTATTTCTCTATACATAGTTAACTAGATCTACATTTTTATGTCCTCCACCAGATCCGCAACAGTAGGTCAGTAAGTGCAGTGACGGAGGGCCGAGGCCTAGGGCTGCTGGGGCTGTCGGCCCGGGGCGCCACTAACGTGACGGCGCCCTGGCCTCGGTACACACTCGACCCTAGAGTCGACCAAGTGTCTACCAAGGATAGGCTGCAGCTATCTATCTGCTTTGGGTGAGTAATAAAAGCTTATTTACAGTGCAATTGATAGGAAACGATCAACTTATACGAGTACCTAATCACACCAAAAGATCAAGACTTCTGAAGAGAAAACGGCTTAACATGCTGTCCAAGACACGGTGGAATCTCGGTAGATCGGTTACGATCCCATCCACAGACCGACCTCGACGATAAGCGTTGCTTAACCTTGAAAATCGACCCGTGCGGCTGTTATATTTTATGAACTAACGTCGAAAAAAAAGTCCAGGGAGGGTTTTAAAGGTGAGTAAATATGAAAAAAATGATTGGAATATAGTAAAAACAACAATTTCGCTTTCCCTTAGAAACTATTACCAACTGTCCAACATTTGATGGTCGTCCCGTCATTCAGAAATGAAATTTAGTTTAAAAGAATACTTTTGTTTTTTCGTTTGACATTGACAACCAACAATCTCTACTATTATCTACATAATGTATATTTTACGGACTGTCGCGTTGTTTTGGTTGAATTTGTGTATAATGTGGTTTATTAAATGTATGATGTGATGGCCATCTTAAAAATCCATGTTTTTCACATGGCCAGTTATATGTTTTCTATTATATATAATTAAATAACCACTCACTCACTGATTGACATAATTGTTCTCCCACTTCCCGTGCTAGGAGGGGAAAACTTTTTATGGGGTTGTATAGAAGGTGTCGGGGTGAGTATGGGAAAAATCTGAAACTACCCCTTTTCAACCCCCTTCTTTCAACCCCATTGCTTATCTCAGAAACCTGACGGTGAAGAGAAAAATGGTTTTCGGGGTTGTATAGCGGGTGTCTGGATGAGTATAAAACGAAACAAAAAATTACCCCTTTTCAACCCCTTTTTACAACCCCTTTGCGTATCTCAGAAATCTGTCATTTTAGAGAAAAATGGTTTTCGGGGTTGTATAGAGGGTATCTGGATGAGTATATGGCCAATAAAAAATTCAATCCTATTCAACCCTTTTCAACCCCCTACTTTCAACCCCTTGGCATATCTCAGAAACCTGACATTGTAGAGAAAAATGGTTTTCGGGGTTGTATAGAGGGTATCTGGGTGAGTATATGGCCAATAAAAAATCAACCCTTTTCAACCCCCTTCTTTCAACCCCTTTGCGTATCTCAGAAATCTGACATAGTAGAGAAAAATAGTTTTCGAGGTTGTATAAAGGGTATTCAGATGAGTAGGTATATAGAAGAGTAGGCCAATAAAAATTCAACACTTTTCAACCCCCTACTTTCAACCCCTTTGTTGTTAGTCAAAAAATACTAAAAAGACACCGCGAGTTGCTCGCAACTCGCGCCCCCAAGCGAAATACTAGTCAATATATAAAGTTAAGACTGGACATCTGTCGGGTCCGCTAGTAATTAATAAAATATCTTGCTTACAGGTTCGTGGCGCAAGGAAACGAAACTGAGAGTGGGCTGACGTTACTGACAGTTCAGCTTCCATCAGGATATTTAGCTGACATAAACACGCTGACTGAGTTGATGGTAAGCATGATTTTTTTTTATAAATAGGTACCTAGGTACAGATTGGTCTTATCCTAAAATCTCGGGATTGGTCTGCAGTAAGTATGACTGGATGTCGAATGTTCACATCGAGATAAAATTTAAATCTTGGGTAAGACTTTCTTTAATTGCCCCCAATAACAGTCACATCAGTCAATGATCCTCGAATGATAGTCTAGTAAGTTAACGCGCTCTCTGAAGCTTGGCGGGGTTCTCGGGATCTCTGTGTGAAAATGACGGACAGGTAATCGTTGCTGAACATTGCCTGCTCGATCTGTGAGAATTTTACTGACAGTCCGCTCACAATTATGTATTTTTAACCGACTTCTAAAAAAGGAGGAGGTTCTCAATTCGAATGTTTATTTATTTTTTTAATGTTTGTTCGCGCATAAATCCGTCGTTTGCCAGCCGATTTGAAAAATTCGCTTCTAAAAAAGAGGAGGTTCTCAATTCGGATGTTTGTATTTTTTTGTTCATCAGATCTGATGATGAAGCCAAGAGACAGGCACCGGAACTCCATAATAAGACAATGTATCCTAGCCGTGTTTGGGTTTGTTGGAATTGTAACGGTATGCACTTTCCAGGTGAACCACTGATAATATTATATTTAAAAAAAAATAGAAAATTTTTCTTCATTCAAAATATCATTCTCCGGATATATTAATGTTTGTACATAATTCCGTTATACAATGATCATAATCTTCTTAGCTTTCAGTGGTCAATCGAGTACGAATTAATCTAAGACGACGATTATAACCTTCTTGACTTTCCTTTTTTTTTTTACGGGGGGAAATCCTCATGGATGTCCTCCACCCTGGGGCGGGCGGAGGGGTCTGTCAGACTCTTACTAACTAAAACCACCCCGGTGTTCCATCTCTCACCTACGCCGGGGATCGCGGCAACATATGCGACATCCGTAATCCCCGGCTGGTGCCGGCCCGCCTCTGCGGGCCACCTCGCGTCTACGGAGGGAGTGAGGTGTTAAACACCCTCCGTGACTTCAGAGAGGGGCGCACGGGAACACCTCGCGCCGCCACCTCGGGTCCGGATGAATGGGGGGCGACAGACGTCCCCAAGTCCGCCGCCCCTGGACCCATTTAGGGGGGCCGGAAGAGGGCAGCATACGCCCTCCTCCGACGCCCGGTGCGCCTGCTGCGGGCGGGGTCAGAGGTCGAGATCTCTCTTTCCCTTTCCGCAGCCTCCTTTTGCGAGATAACTGTTTCGCAGAAGGAGACCACCGCGTCCCAGGACTCCTCGCCGCCGACCATAGATTGGACTACGGCCGGTAGCGAGAGGTCACTGCCCACCACAGAGATGAGGTCACGGCGCGGCTCCTACCAAGCGGCACACTCTGCCAGCGTATGCCGCGCCGTGTCCTCCCGACAGTCGACGCAGTGGTGACACCGAGCGTCCGGCTCCCTGCCTATGCGACACAGGAACCTCCCAAAGCAGCCATGCCCCGAGAGGACCTGCGTCGCGCGATATGTCAGGGAGCCGTGCCTTCTCCCGAGCCAAAGGTCGAGCACTGGCCGGATGGCCTCGACAGTGGCGAGGCCGGCGGTAGGGCGTGAAAGCCTGTCCCGCCATTCCGCCACCAGGACCTCGCGCAGCTGCGACCGACGCAGCTCAATATGTCGCTGCAACAGTCGCTCGCCGCGCGCCCGCGCGTCTTCGCGCCACCGGTACAGTGACGCGAGAACCTTCGCCTCCAGGTCCCACGGCGGAGATCCGGCCAGTGCGCAAGCCGCCTCGTAGGAGATCGTGCGATAACCCCTGATGACTCTGACGGCCATCACCCTCTGCGGCCTCCGCAGAACTGTGATAGTGCTGGCCGTCAGGTCAGCCGCCCAGATCGGGGCCCCGTAAAGGGCCATCGATCGCACGATCCCCACGTACAACCGCCTGCAGGCGGTGCCAGGGTCCCCCAGATTGGGAAGCAGCGTTGACAACGCCCCAGCCGCGCCCAACAACTTGGGCGCTAGCCGCCGGAAGTGGGGGCCGAAGTCCCACCGGCTGTCGAGCACCAATCCCAGGTACTTCATGGTGGACTCGACAGCGATTCGGACCACGATGTGTGATCCCGGCGGCGGTTCTTGACTTTCCTAATTCAACCTGCGAAAACAGACTAAATATTAGGTATTATACCTAATATTTAAGCACAAAGAAAAAATATACTAACGTTAATATTTACACTTAATAATAATATATTTTTACATACTTACATTAAATACAAATCAATAAAATCAGAGCTCAAACAGTTTACACAATGTAACAACGCAAGAAAAGCAAGGAGTTCGACGATTAACAGCTTTAAGATCTTGAGTCACGTGAACATAATGAGCAAAATTTGTGTAGCAACCTGACTTAGAGAAATATCGGTAACGAAACCATAGCGCGATCCAGAAATGAGGCCTCAATGAACAACGCCATATATCGAGCTTTGTTGTACTAAAACGGAAGAATACTCTGAAATTACTAGTCGTTTCATTACTTAGCTTGGCACCTTCATTACCTACCTTGGCACCGACTCCAAAAATTTGTTAAATTTTATTATAGGTTAATCGTAGGTTAGGTTAGGTTTATTAATATTTTTAACTTTTTAGTGCTTCTAGGGTTTTTTGAAGTCGGTTTTTTTTTATCTCTTAAGCAGGGCGGGTTGCTACCTGCTTAAGAGTAGCAATTTTATTGCAACGAGACTAAGATCGCCGAGATATTGACATTGTTGCGAAATCAGAGGTAAAATAACGATGAACGCACTGTACACAGAAGTGTCCTCCGGCAACTGTTATCTACACAACAGCGTTAAGTAATTCCGAGGTGTTGTCGGCAGGCGGCGCGCGGCGTGGTGTGGGCGCGCGTGCGGGCGGGCGGCGCGCGCGTGCTGGCCGCCGTGCGCGCCGCGCGCTCCGAGCGCTGCGCCACGCTGGCTGCAGCTCGCACTCTGCCCGTCGCCAGGCAGCGACCCGCCTGGGCTACGTTACAGGACCTTTATGACTCCAGTCAGTATACGAACCTCAGTCATTCAAGTTAATGACGATTGCAGGAGATTCGATTTACTGTGTTTTTGTCGTTCTTTAAAGGGCTGTTGAAGCACCATGCCAGCCGCATGTGTTGAGAATATGGACACTTCAATGTTTCCTTAATCTGGATCTTCAAACCAAAGTAATTCTGGGTTCCAGCATTTTTCAAGAATTCCCCTAAAGCAGCCCTAACTTTGTGGCAATAGGCTGTCCCTCGCAGTCAGCGACAATATTCCTTGAGCATCTAAACATTCCAAAAGTCGTCAATACTTAAAAAAACAAAAGTCACCGAATAACTCTGGCCACAAAATGCGGTGACATATCAAAGTTACAAGAATAATACTTTAGTTAGTGGATTAACTAAATACTTCCCATAGTTAGCGAACCGAAACAACTTAAATACAGTGCAACAAAATAACCTTAAACATAACATATTCAGCTTCTTTTGTTCACAACAAAAGTCGATGAACTAGAGTATCAATTTTATAAAAGTTAACCAAAATTTTGTAACATTGGATTGGCGTGTTCAGACTTTTTTTTTTCATGTCCGATCACCGAAAGGAACTCTGTCCGATCACCGAACCTTGATCTGTTCACCGTGTTTTGTTACCAAAGCTATTCAGTGACTAATGATGTTTTAAGTGTTGACGATTTTTGGCACTACTTGCTCATCAAATATCGTCGCCGAATGAAACTAGGTATTGACGGCACATCACATACTTAATTTATAATATCTGGTTGACTCGGCAGGTCACCGCGCACGCGTGTTCTTCTCCCCCGTGGGCGCGAGCGCGTGCGACGTGTGCCGCGCGTGGGCGTCGTGCGCGCGCGCGTGCGGCTCGGCGGCGCAGCAGGTGGCGGGCGGCGGCACGCGCGCGCCTGCGCCCGGCGCCGCCGCCCTGCGCGCGCCGGCGCCCGCCCTCGGCCTGCTCGCTGCAGCACTGCTGCTGCTATAGCCGGCACGCACTGTACTTGAAGGACTAACATTTTAATAAAGTGCTCTGTTTTGTGCAGTGCATCTTGTGAACAGTCTAATGTCGGCACCATTAATCACTACCTGGTAACTAATACTAAGCGACATCTAAATGTTATTCGTAAATAGTGGATAAGCACTTACCCGGCACAAAGAAACATTTTAACATCCACATGGCGATATTTTCTAGAGTGGAGACCGCGTCTCGACAAACGTAGTGTAGGACGTCCTCAGGCACGGTGGAGTGACGACTTGCGCAAGACGGCTGGCAGAAACTGGATGCGAGAAGCCGAAAATAGATCTAATTGGCGTGCAATTGGAGAGGCCTATGTCCAACAGTGGACTGCAACAGGCCGTTGATGATGATGATGATGATGATACTTTGTTAGAACAGCGATTCTCCGAGACGATATATGTACAGTCGGTGATAGCAATTAACTGACCCCCCTAAAAATTACTCGATTTTACACCCTATGCTCATAACATTAAACGTTATTCAATATGGTATGAGTTTATCAGACTAACACTACTCGATGAACAGAAACAATAAATAATTTTGATACGCAAACTTGAGCTTTAAGAGGTTGGTATTAGGTCATTTATTTAATAACTTTTTACCTTTTTTAATAAGTGGGTAGTTAGACGTCAATATGCGTATTCAACAAAAACTGCTATAAATATGACATAAGGACTATGGGGTAGAAGAATAAATTGAACAAGATATTCTATGCACAAATAGCAGTGAATACGCGCGAACATTTTTACCTTGCCTTACTAAATTGGCTTTTTTCCTTTTTATTAATTGTTATCAGTTTTGATAGTTTAATCGTCATGTCTCAGTTGAGTGATTATTTAAAATACAAAATAATCTATTTGCATGAGGAGAATGTTGGTATTAAAGCGATTGCTAGGAAACTTAATATAGCGGTAAGTGTATTATTTTTATGCTTCATTTATAATTATACTTTTTCCTTAATTCGTTAGTCTGCTTAAAAGCCGGTGAATGTAGAATAATAGACAATTAACTGTGTTTCATTATGAGTCTAATTTGAGATCATTTATAGGTCTAATTTGATTTTTATAATCTAATTTGATAAACGTATTTTTTCAAACTTAATCGATAAATTATGTTTACCTATTCGTTACTAATATTATGCTTATTGTGTTGTTTCAGAGAAATACAGTCAGATTGTCGCTAAGACGTTTTGAAGAGGCAGGGAATATTCAAAAAGATCGTCCTGGACCAAAACCTACTACCTATGTTACATACTCCAGTGTCAGAACGTCATCAAGCAATTGTTAGAAGGCATACTGAACAGCCATTTTTGCCTACTCATTCAACTGCAAGTGGAAGTGATCGTTGTTGGAATATGGTGCGCGGTATGCGGGACCGCTTGCAACAAGCAATAGAAAAAATGGTGCTCCACTTCGCTATTAAAAGCATGAATAACTTGAGTAACCAGTGTTGGTCACAAACAATACTAACGTATGTCAGTGTGTGTGTTAAATTAATTATTGTTATAATTTGTAACGAAGTATTTCGAATACCTAGTTTTTTTGTCAAAACCTTATTTTATAACTAAAATAACTTTCATAAAACAAATTGATATATAGTAGACCAGGTAGAACTTCAACGTATAATGCCGTTTTATTTAGTTCAATGATATTTAATGTAGTGATGTTATTGTTATGAAATAGAAATACATACCTATATTTCTAAATATTATAACATGCTGATTCACTACATTAAACTCAGTGCAGTTAACAACGTTATTAGTAAGCAGGTAAATATTATCATCTTCGTGTCGTCATCAATATCATTTATGTTATTCTTATAATATTTTTTTTATAAAATAAAATCGTTTTTACCACTATTTTGGTTTTTTATTTCTGTTCATTTTTTTTTTGTTGTTGTTGCTAAAGTTATTATTTATTATTAATAACTTAAAATAAATATACAAAACAGAAACAAACGCGTCAATTACGCTGGTTACGAACTCGCCACCACGATTTGTCAGCTCACTACAGTCACCACTAGACCACTCGAAACATATTCAACGTGATCGAAATTACGTATTATATTACAAGTTAAAATAATATTCAAGAACATACCTACCTTAACACTGCGTATTAAAGATCAAATTCGAATAACTATTTTATTGATCGTAGACGTTGAACCAGTTCCAACGTTGTTCTAGTTCGATCGTTCGTAACAAGCAAAAGGTTCAAATTCGTTTAATTTTTAGGGGGTCAGTTAATTGCTATCACCGACTGTACATATATAATTCCAGCGTGGCCAACCAAATGCCAACAAAGGAAACTGCTTTACCTTATCTGCTTTGCATGACATTAGTGGAAACGTGCGAAGGCGCCTGTTATAAGCTGTCCATCTCCGCCACTGGGTATAAAGATTGATTAGTGTAGCCCAATTACTTATCAACGCAGCGGAACGACAATTTCATATCTACATATGTCTACGCGTTCTTTGGCTTCTTCACTCGGTATTCGATCTTTTCTGATCTACACAAACTTTTATTATTGGTAAATATTGTTCAGGTATATGAAGACGCCGGAGGAAATTCAGTTCTGTAATTGCATCAAAAGGCTAAAATATTAACATTCAGTAGGTAAATCGTATGCAGGAGACAGAAACCTTCTTGAATCAATGGAAGGAATGAATAAAATCGTTATGCAGTCGACTACCCAAAATTAGTTTGCATTTTAATGAGTTGTAATAAGTATTTAAATACACAGAAATCATAATTATAGAAATAGGTACTTTACAATGTAGAACAAGGAGTAATTGTTTGTACATATTTTACCTAATATTAGCTATGTATTCTAAACATGAATAAAATATTTTGTAAAACGATTGACATGTTAATGGATTCCATACCCGGTTATCATTACTGACTTCTTGTTATTTGAATAACTTGCCTGATTACATGATAAGTGAGGACATAACGTAGGTACAACAAGCTAACATTATTTGTAGTCGCCTCTTCGTTCGAATTATATCAGAAGGCCAATTCAAATAAATTTATAAACGTTCACGTCAGGGGTCCTACTCCGTGGGTCACTGGGGCTCCATAGCCTACAAGTAATAAATAGGTAGTGGGTTAGTGCCGAGTTCGGTATCTATTTTACAAAGACTTGTTAATAAAAACTTTTTACAAA
This sequence comes from Hecatera dysodea, assembly GCA_905332915.2. Lineage (NCBI taxonomy): Eukaryota > Metazoa > Arthropoda > Insecta > Lepidoptera > Noctuidae > Hecatera > Hecatera dysodea. Next base: position 12,528,017 of record HG995292.1, read on the forward strand.
AAATAAAACAGACTTCTAAACAAAAAAAAACAAAAAGTAAGTATAAAATAGGTAACTTTAATTTCGGAACTCGGTGTTTTTGGTTGCTTTTTTGTTGTTGAACACACCGACTTCCGAAATTAAAGTTATTTTATACTTTTTGGGTTTTTTGTTTAGAAGTCGGTTTTATTTTTTGTAAAAAGTTTTTTTATTTTTCACTTTTTAGTGGTTCACTTCCAGCTAAACATACCCATCACAGCGTACGTGGTATAAATTGGTGTAAACAATAAACACACATGCGATTTCAGCTATCCCGACAGATTTGCTATCATTTATTGAAATTAACAAAAAACCGCTTGTTTGATTTCGATAAAATTTTCATGGGACCATTTGGGAAGTACAAAAAAAAAAGAATTTTTCAAATCGGTTGGCAAGCGACGGAGTTATGCGCGAACAAACATTAAAAAAAAAACATACAAACATCCGAATTGAGAACCTCCTCCTTTTTTAGAAGTCGGTTAAAAATCGGTAAAATTACATGATTTTTTAATGAAACATCTTGGTATCCGCACTAACCCTCTAGTCACCTACTTGGCCTCTTTTTTCTATCTCATTCATGTTACTTAAGAACTTTCTCGAGAAAATTACTTTAAATCACTCTTTCCATCCGAACTCTTTTTCGCAAAAAAATCCTAAGAGCGTGTACGCTGTATGGCATTTCATACAATTTTTCAAATCACTATTTTGCGAAATGACTGAACAGATTTTCATGAAACTTCACACATATAAGCAGGATACATAGGTCTTAAAAGTTAGTTAAAAACATTTTCGAAATGTCTTATTTAAAAACGATAACTGGAAATTTATGTTTGCATGAAAAAATTAAAATTGGTCTTATTTAACCGTAACATTATTTATCGAAAATGTTTTCAACTAACTTTTTAGACCCTTTGTATCCTGCTTATATGTGTGAAGTTTAATTTAAATCGGTTCAGTCATTTCGCGTATTCACCTACGTAGGTGTCTTGCGTAAGTACGCGTACCAAATTAAAGTCAGTTCATTAATTTTCAAGAATAAGGACTTAAAGTTTGTATGAATCACCGTGACGAGTTAACACTCTTAAATAATATTTCTTTAGTGATGGACTAATAGATGATTAAGAGAACAGCGTGGGATAATTCATATCAATTTGCGTTTTTTTTTTAATACTTCATCAAAAAGCAGAGGTTTATCAATGATTTTATTCCAAACGCTCACTTTATAATAACTATTTAGAGGCGAAATAGAAAAAAAACATAAGTTGAAATTTCGTACTTTTTTACATATTTCGTGTAACAATATTTATATTTCCATTTTCCTCATCATCCATTGAAAGAAGCCGAGGATTGAGAAGGACATGGTCAATGGAACGGCCGACGCTTTTATCCATGCCCACAGGCTGGAAACAAGACAATGGTTTATTATATTGACCCTATTTCAGGTTATGCATTAATTACAACTCTCCTAAAAGATTGCACTTACTCGTAAGGGTCATCTGATATGTAGAATGCTTGCGGGGTAGGCAGCAAGCCACAGTCGGCGACGTACACATGCAGTAGCGGCCTATCATCTACGTCCGTCGGTGTGTGCTCCAGCATATGTACTACGTTCTGACCTTCCACAACCTTCGGACAGTGTTCATTATTATTAAGATATGAAATAAAAGAAAACATAAGAATATTAAGAACCATTTTACTAATTAAAAGGAGGCTTTTCGAGGATTATAGACGTCACAAATATGACTTAAGGATTAATTTTAAGCCCTCGACTCACTGAAAATACACTCGCGAGCAATGAACTGGAATCACTTCATTCATCGCGGGTTGCTCAAAACATTTTTTTTTTCAATTCAATGAGTTATGGGTATATCATTTGAAAGGTAATGTTGATACCTTTCGACCCCTTTAAATATCTAAAGATTATTCACCTTGTCACGGAACGTAAAAAAAACATCAATTTTCAAAACAAAACACCATATTGTTTGATCGTTCCATATAATAAACAGGGAGATAATATGTCCCGTACCCAAAAATGTACGGAAACGTGAGTCTCCTATTTTCCTCTACCACACGGCAACTACTACGCATGCAATTCAGTAAAAGCAATAGACACGAAGACGCGCACACACCTTCATTTCTTAAATCAAAACGTGCTTACTACACAATCTATACTAGTCTATACTAATATTATAAAGAGTAAAGATTTTTATTTTTATATTTTTGTATGTATAACGAATAAACTCAAAATCTACTGGACCGATTTCAAAAATTCTTACACCATTAGAACGCTACATTCTCCCTGAGGAACATGGGCTATATTTTATCCACATATTCCCACGGGAACGGGAACTACGCGGGTAAAACCGCGGGGCGCTGCTAGTCAATAATAAACCGTATCTCATAGTCATTACACACAGTGTGTATTTACCGTCCACCGTACAACTTACACAAAAACAATGGTCGGTATCGTTGTGCTGTGCAAAAGCAATTTATTTTATACTAGCTTCTGCCAGCGACTTCGTCCGCGTGGAATAGTTACTTTAGCCCCGATTTTGAAACTCTCAGTCCGATCGGTTTAAAATTGACAAAGTTTCATACAAACGTTCATCCCCTCTTTTATCCCCTTGGGGGTAGAATTAATCAAAATCCTTTCTTAGCGGATGCCTACGTCATAACATCTACCAGCATGCCAAATAATAATGTTAACTTTTTTTAATTAGGGATGAGTGAGTATTATAAACGTAAGAGTAAACAAATATAATCAGAAAGCTCCGAACTGCTAAGCTATGGGGAGTTACACGTGTTATTGTGAGTCAACCATAAAAGATAGACATATGCTGTTTCGGGATATTTTTTAGATAATTTTATGTAGAACATTTCCGTAATACATAACTTCTATGTAACTTTAACCATTAAGGCTACACACGCGACGGAAGCTTAAAAAATGGAGTAACTTCTCCCGTTTTCCCAACATTTTCCTTCACTGCTCTGCTCCTATTGATTATAGCGTGATGAAAAGTATACTATAACCTGCCCAGGAGTACGAAGAATAATTGCACCAAGTTTCGTTAAAATCGGTCGAGTAGTTTTTGTTTCTATAAAGAACATACAGACAGACAGACAGACAGACAGACAGACAGACAGACAGACAAAAATTTTACTGATTGCATTTTTGGCACCAGTATCGATCACTAATCACCCCCTGATAGTTATTTTGAAAATATATTCCTTGTACAGAATTGACCTCTCTACAGATTTATTATAAGTATAGATATACGCTAGTGATTGACTAAATCGGAAAGTTATCGATTCTTGCATGTATCACACATACTCATGCTGCCATGCATAAAAAATAAATGAATATTTTGATATTTTTTAGCAAAAGTCACTAATATACTATCTTAAATAAACCGATTACTATATTGCAGGCTTCGGTTTTTACAAGAAACCACTGAACAACACGGCATTCTTATATCTTGTCACGCTCACGGTCGGATGCGCACTAGTTCGCGGAGGCGACCATTTGCGTATGAAATGATCGCTTAGAGTTTAGACCATGTCTCGCCGACATCGACACGCCCCCTTGCCACTTCTCCTGTATTTTATATTTCTATGGGTAGGCCTAATCCAACAAAGGTTGTCTCAGCGTACTATACATAGCTTCAGCTGAGCCAGTCTTGTGTCTCGCATATATGTATACCACATTCAGGGAGACTGGAAAATTTGTCCGGAGACCAAAAGCTGGACGACAGCCATGCACTTTGGTTAGAGATAGCCGCTTTATTGTCACCTCTTCTCTCCGAAATCGAAACCTGAACGGCTTGGGCGTCCAGCAGCAGATCAGAAGTTCGAGGAGACAGTCAGGCGAATACTCAAAGATGCAAACTTGACACCAAAAGGCCAGCCACGGTACTCAAATTGTCTCCAGCCCACTGACAAGCCCGGCTTCAGTTTTCTATTAAACACTTATACTGAGATATGGAGCAGAGACTTACTCTCAGACGAAACCAGGATGTGCCTGCATGGAATCGACATTTGACGAGAGTATAGTAGTAGTAGACTAAGAGAGCCATGAATAACAATGCTGTTTTGCGGAAATAATGGCATACGGAGGTGAGCGCTGTATTATGTTGACAGAGATTTTTATTGAAGCACACTTGCTTGTGCGTCTAGATAGTAAGTACCTGGAATCGTTGCCGCCCAGTGCCTAATCCATTGCGCTATTAGACCAACTGATTCATTGCGCGTATTCTATTAAGCAAACGTGTTTGTTCATAATGAAATAACAGTGTACCATAACTTTAGTTTCAAAAATCATGTTTTAATTAATTTAATAAGAAAAACAATAATACTTTGGTACTTTGAGAAAAATAAAAAAGAAGCTTAAAAGTACATTGAGATCCGGTAACGTAGCTATTATCTCATGAACTACCTGAATAATTTTGAATGCACCTGTAGATCTCGCCTATCGCCGACACAAATAATATCACCTATAAATTTAAATATTTGTTAATTAATGGTACTTCAATTTATGCAGACATCTCGTGTGTCGCAACTATTAGATTTGTTGAGTTACGAATTTAACTACGACTCCGGTAGTCGGCGTCTGTGACACGCTATACACACATGCACGTGGGTTAGAATCTGTACTAGGCAAACGTTGACCTTTCGTTTGAACTTTGCAAAACAGCTGAGCAGCTATTTTTTATTTATTAATTTATTATATATTTATATATTTATTGCACTTTTTGGTAAAAGTAGTGAATTCATTGTTTTATTATTAAAAATCTCATTGGATTAGGTAGGAATAACGATTATAAACAGTCTAAAGTAAAACAAAAACCCCTAAGAAAAAATGAGGAAAATGCCGACGAAAAATTCCAACGCAGGGTGGTCCAGAATACCTCTGAGGTGCTACCGCTGCCATGTGGGCAACCACACGGGAGCTATGTGCCCCTCGGAGTTGGACCGCAGCGGACTCTGTTTCCGCTGTGGTCAGCCCGGTCATAAGGCCGGCTCGTGCGAGGCCACGCCGCACTGCGTTGCATGTGCGGCTGTTGGCAAGCCGGCCGAGCACTGGGCTGAGGGAAGGGCCTGCGCGCCATCCGCCCCGACCAGGGGCAAGAGGTCCGCCGCCGCCGCCGCCTCTGCCGCCGCCGCGGCTTCCGTCGCCGCCACTGCCGCTTCTGCTGCGGGTGCTGCGACTCCCAACACTCGGGAGGGTGTTGAGATGGAGTGCCAGTAATGGTCCCATTTCGGCCTCCTCCAGAGACAAGTCGGCCGCTATGCTATTGCGCAGTCGCTGATGCCTGGGGACGGTGAGCGTGGGTGGCTCGCCGTCCGATACCAGGTTGATTCGACGACGCGTTGTGTTCCACGCGCGCCTCAAGGAGCCGTCAGCACCGAGGACGGGGCCCCATAGGGTCGGTGCCTGCTAGGGTTGCGGAATTTGTTCGAAAGAGTTACCGCGGCCCTGGAACGCATAGGGCACAAGAAGGATCACGGGTGGGTTTTAGTCAGTAAAAGTCTGACACTCCCTACCGCTCCACCCAGGGCGGGAGGGGTCATTTGATGATTTCCCATCCAAAAAAAAAAGGGTGGTCCAGAATCATGTCCTGGACCACTGGTATCCGTTTGTGCGTCGATGTACCTTACTCTCTGTATACCACAATCCATAGTAATTGCAAAGAAATTGTTTTTAGCAATGCACAATGTAGTGGTCCCAGTTTATTGCTCGAGAGTGTATATCGGTAGAAAATCTGTTGTATTGCAGTTTTTTTATGTCATAGCTCATGACTCCTAGAAATAAGCAACTTGGCCAAAATTGTGTGAAAACATGGCTTTAGTCGCTGCCTTTTTGCTCGATGACAACCTATCTACTTATATACCTACTTACTACTTTCTATGAGAAAATAATATAGTAAAAACAAACTGTAATGTAAGATTACCTTTCCAACAACAGTATGCAAATTATCCAACCAGGGTGTCCCAGTAGTTGTTATGATGAATTGACAGCCATTTGTGTTGGGCCCTGTTAATTAATACAACCATTACAAACACATTACAAATTACCTACAAATCACAGATTATCACAAACAACAACACACAAGATACCTTTATTAGCCATGGACACAAAACCAGCCCCACTGTGCTGTGTCTCCAAGTTTTCGTCACTGAATGTGTCGCCGTATATACTGGTGGAGCCTGTTCCGTCATCTGCTACTACATCACCACCTTAATTATACACAAACATTTGAATAAATTAAAATTGATTCACACATACTCACAAAAGCAGTGCCTACAAAAACTGGTAATTATTTTAAAAATAACTAGGATATCAGAGCTCCATTAAATATAAGGGAAGTTTAAAAAGAACATATTGCGCTATGTGGCAAATTATAATTTAAATATTCTCACCTTGTACCATAAACCTTTTAATTATGCGGTTAAATGAGGTGCCTTTATAAGACTTCCCTTTGATGCCTTTTGTTGCTAAAACTTTAAAGTTTTTCACGGCATTTGGAGCCAAGTCGCCAAACAAACCAATAACTACACGGCCAAGTAGTTTATCTTCACTTTTAATATCAAAATACACCTGATCAGTAACACGAAACTGCCGCGCCTGAAAAATAAGCACATTACAATCAAAACAGAATTAATATACAATTAAGACACATAAGTCAATATATTTACACAAAATATTATTACTTACATCACAAAAAATTAGATGAGTTGATACAAAAACTAGAAAAACCAATGAATTGTGGAAATCCATTTTCATTTTGTGGAACCTTTTACTATGTGTCCAGTACACAGGAGTGCTCCTGCCCTACTGAGGTACTGCTTAATTAGATATAGCTAGCTGTCTATGAAAGAAGCCTTTCAAGACCTTAGCATGGCTTAACTGCTTAAGTAGACTTTTGATTCGTCACTTGTTATATAGTATTGATCTTTTGTAGTGAAATAAAAATCTATATCATTTTACAATTAAAAATGTTCTAGTGCATTCATTCCAAAGTGAAAATTTCCATCATTATACAATAAACTGTATTCCAATTAGATATTTTTTGCAGAAAACACCCTCACTCATGTCACTTGTTTGTGCTTTTTGTATTTGATAGGGCTTTGCAATTTTCAACAGTATCATTTTTCTGAGAATCTTTTGCCACAGGACTAATATGTTGTAACATTGGTTTTGTATGAACCTTTATGTGAGATTTTAGTTTATCAGTACGACTAAACTCTTTCTTACAGTCTAAAGCATGTTCAAAAGGACACTTTAACATTTTCTTTGCTTGGTGTAACTTCATGTGTCTTTGAAGCAAATCTTGTCTTTTGAATGTATATTTGCAAACTGAACATTTGAATTGCCTATTACCATGTTTCAGCATGTGTGTTGCCAAATATTTCTTCATGTGGAAACTGCTGTTGCAAATAGTGCACTGAAACGGTTTCAAAGTCCTGTGTATCTGTAAGTGCAGGCGTAATCTCTTATCACTAGCAAATGTCTTGTTACAGTGGATGCACATTTTATTATGACTCTCTGTTTGCATGTGAAGAGATAGTTTTTCTGATTTACGAAATCTGGCATCACATTGTGAACATTTATATACTTTTAATTTAGATTGCTTCTCTTGAGACGCATCATTATGACACTGCAAGTGCGAAGCAATGTCTTCTAAGCTGCTAAATGAAGAGCTACATTTATGACAAGTATAAATGGGGCAGGAATGCAATTCAGACACATGCTGAACTAAACTTTCAACTGTATCAAAATACTCCATACAGTCTCCTTGAATGCACTTGAATTTTTTTAGAGATAAGTGGTTCTTTTGATGAGCTCTATATTGACTGTAATTTTCCACTATCAAATTACAATATGGACATGTGTAGCTCAACAGTTCTTCTTTAGGTGTTCTTGCCGTAGTTTCCTTGAGACCATCTGGCCACATTCGATGAGATGTTATGTGTCTTTGTAAATGTGAATTTTGAATAAAACAACGACCACACACAGGACACTGATAAGGTTTGTCACTGTGACTTTTCAAATGGGCTAACAGGGTTTTCATCTTCTTGAATTTTTTCTTGCATGTAGAACAAGATAGATCTTTAGGCCGTTTCTGTTCTGCAACAGAGTCTGGGAGCTCACTGCCTTGATGTAATGTTGCAATGCTATCTGAAAAGGGTTCAGTACCATCGGCTGGCAGAACTAAATTAGCATGCGTAAACCTTACTTCCGAAATGATTTTGTTACATTTTAACTTTTTATGATCCAAAAATACTTGTAAGGAGTTAAACACAGCTTTGCAAGTTCCGCAAACAAAAATATCTTCATCAATTGCATCCAATACCATAACGTGAGCCATTTTGAGAGTTATTTGATAGAAGACACTGGAGCTATTTCCAGTAGGTATCAGGATATTTTCAACTACACTGCGATAAAATTATACAAAGCAAAATACTTTTCAAATAGGTAATCAGTAAATTGATCATATAAACAATTTAACTGGAAATCGACACTGACATTATGTATGTTAGGGAAGGGATGGCGATGGCGATCTGAGATCGATTAATTGAAGAATCGATTTTTCAGGCACAAAAGATCGATTTTTGAAATCGATATGCAGTACTGAATCGATCCAGTGAATCGATGTTTCACCCTTGAAAATCGCCTTTCGATTTTTTTTGTATTGGTAAAAAGTTTGGACTAAGAAGGTATGAAGTCTCGACTAATAACGAGTATTGACAGACAAAGATGGAAAGACTGCGGAATAATGTAGTTAAAAAGGATAGAATATATTCTTGCAAAATATAACTGCGCGTCGTGTTACTTTTATATGTATCGAAATAATTATGGTTCAAATTCACATGTAGTATTTCGATTGGAAAAGGCCGCGGGTACTGAGCGCGTTGCTTCGTGTAGGTGAGTCATACATCCTAGTAGATATAGCTTAATCTCCTTAAATACCTAGTCTTTGAATCTTTTCTAGTAAATACGCGTCATCTTTAATCCATGTAAAATAAATCAGAATCTGGGGTGGTCAACAAAGATAATAATAATATTCTGTGGAAATTAATGTCACTTAGGCCTAGTCCGCACTGCGATATTTCACCGCGCGATTTTTATTCTCGCGACTTCTATTCCGTGCTCGAAATCGCGCCTAGTACGCACCGCGAGTAAAATTTCGCGCGATTTTTGTCAGTTCGATGCTGTTCCCGGCTGCGACGAACGTGTAATGGACATCAGAAACATTTTCATTTATCTGATACTAACAGCGCCCCGCGGTTTCACCCGCATAGTTCCCGTTCCCGTGAAAATACGGAGATAAAATATAGCCTATGTTACTCAGGGCGAATGTAACTTTCTAATGGTGAAAGAATTTTTAAAATCGGTCCAGTATTTTTTGACTTTATTCGTCACATACAAATCTTTCCTCTTTATAATATTAGTATAGACTACGATGGCGACGTAACAGACGTATAAAAATATGTCATGAATACCTACTGGATTCCTCCATATATGTAGGTACGGGCTTGAGACCTATGAAAGGATTTTTCTACATAAAATATCAAGAGCTACGAAAATACAGTGAAAAGTTTTTCAGCTATTATAGAATGAGTAAAACATCATTCGATAATTTACTACGACTAGTTGGTCCAGCTATTACCTATCAAGATACAAATTGGAGAAAAGCAATTTCAGCTGAAAATAGAGATTCGATAACTGTACGGTAAGATGTTCCATATTTAGTAAGGAGTATGCACCGTAGTGTACTAGTACATACATATACATATCAACGTATCAACTTCGTTCACTGTATATCTCAGCATTTCATAAAAATCGATCGAATTAGAAGAAAGCAACGTGGACTATTATTTGTTTCAAAGTCAAAGTCAAAACGTTTATTTCAATTAGGCCATTAAACGGCACTTTTGAACGTCATCATTAAAAGTTATCATAATTAAGTGACTCTAGCGTCCATTCGCAAAAGTAGATTCTTATCGAGAAGAACGGACAAGAAACTCCGTAGTTACTCTACTTTCTTCGAAATAATTGAAAAAATCGATCTTTATCAAATGCTTAGATATATTTGTACACCTCTGTCATTTGGCGCTGCTTATAGGATGATTATTCACATTGTCTATCTTCCCTTTTGATTAATGCCCGACTGATTTGACTATTGACTACATTCCAGTGAACATTTTATGATATGACTTGAGATGACTGATAGTGACAAATAAAATACTGAGAGAAACGCGCGAATTTTTTTCCGCAGTGCGGCCATAATCATACTACTTCCTATTGCACAAAACATTCGCGCGGGAATAAATCGCGTTCAATTTGCATCAAATCACAGATTTGTATTCCGCGCGAATTTTATAACGTCAGTGCGGCTAGTCCCATAGTATTGACCTTGTTACAGAATCACGAGAAAAAAATTGCGCGGTGAAATATCGCAGTGCGGACTAGGCATTAGGGATATTCACTTTACATCGATTGATTCGATGTTTTGTCAAATATTTATTGTATTCGATATATCGATATCTTTAAAGAAACATCGAATATTTGTTTTTTTTTTGTTTATGACTTTAATAAGGTAACGACATCTGTGAGTGGGGGATTTTATCTAGTTTAAAAATTATTTATTTAGCGGATTTGAAAGCGGTTGCGGTTTAACGCGCATCGCGGGCATTTCGGGCATCGGGACATTCACCAGAGGAAGGAAAGAAAGCGAGATAGGACTGACCTGGGAATACAGCGGCTCCTGGCTCTGGCGATGGTCCACGTGGAATCAGCAGTTCTGCTAGGATGACGATCCGGGGGGGCCACCATGTGCTATGGCTAGTTGTCGCTGCTGTGGTTCTCGAAGGAAAGAGAGACGGCGGGGATATGCGAATGGTTTTTATACAAGTGTAGGACATGCGGTGTGCGGGGAAAGGGGAGGGCAAATGTCAGCCTAACGAGATTTTTTATAATTTCGAATTGCGAGTTTGCGTAAAATTATTAGATTGACGTTTATGGCGTCAACAGTGAGTAACCAGCTTAATTACTTAATCCATCCTAACCATGGACTTATTATACAAACAAGTCCATGATCCTAACAGATCGATTGACTATTCACTCTAAGTTTATATAATCTATGGATTCTATTCGTTCATTGTTATAATTCATTCTAGTTACTTTCACTCTCACCGGACTTATTCACTCATTGTTTTACGTTGACTTTTGCTGTTTGCGGTAACGCATCAATTTGTCGTTTTTATTTCACTTGTAAATGTAGGTATAACTCATCTCAGTCATCTCACCGTTAACTTGGTATTACAATCCTATATTTAAGTATAACTTGTAACTATGTAATGATAGTGATTCTCATAGAAAATCACTATCATTATACTACTAGTTTACTTATGTTACTCTGGTCTCTGATTCTACATTCACACCTGCAAAATCAAAGGCTACAAATGCGCATTTCACTAGAAAAAGGTAATATTAAACTTTTGTGGAAAGTATTCGATACTAGAAAAATATCGATGTTTTCTAGCGATATATCGATAAACATCGATGCTGGAATCCGATGTTTTACATCGAATATATATATCGATATATTTTTTAAGTAATGTCCGTAATGTCACTGTCACTTTTTGGTCATCGTCTAATGTGTAATCGTCTCACAATTTCATCAAACTAGGGCTGTTGATATTTTTTAAAATATCGATATTTCGATATATCGATATTTTTAAATATATCAATATCGGAGTTCGATATATCGAAAAAAAATATCGATATTTCGATATATCGGCTTTATTTAGAAAAAATCGTAATTCTGCTCAAAAATGAATACACAGTTTATAGTCCAGTATATTTATTAAACAAATTAAATTATGAATGTACGTAAGTGTTAGGTTATAGTTCTTAGTAATTATTTTTTAAATTTAAATAAAACAATTATGTATGCCAATATTTTTAACCGACTTCTAAAAAAGGTGGAGGTTCTCAATTCGGATGTTTGTATTTTTTTTTTTATGTTTGTTCACGCATAACTCCGTCGCTTGTCAACCGATTTGAAAAAATATTTTTTTGTTGGAAAGGGTATACTTCCCAAATGGTCCCATGAAAATTTTATCGAAATCGACTAAGCGGTTTTCGAAAAATCAAAAAAAAAAATATCTACATTATCTACATTGACGACCTCTTAGTTTACTCTGCAAAGGAGCAGTACGTTTTTTTTTTACACCAATGTGATTGGTTCGTTTAGGTGGGGGGAGGGGAGGGGATGTAGGTACCACTAAAAAGTGAAAAATAAAAAACTTTTTACAAAAAAATACAACCGACTTTTACACAAAAAATCAAAAAAGTGCAAAATAACTTTAATTTCGGAAGTCGGTGTTCAAAAAACGAAAAAGCAACCACAAACACCGAGTTCCGAAATTAAAGTTATTTTGCACTTTTTGATTTTTTGTGTAAAAGTCGGTTGTATTTTTTTGTAAAAAGTTTTTTTTCAGTAAGAGTTTTTAAAAATACTCTTTGTTTTATATGTTCAGCTGTTTGGCTACTACGATTGTTGGGCACAATACGGTAGATTACGTTTTACGATGATTTTGTAGATTAAATAAATTACGAAAAAAAAATTATTAAAAAAAATATCGACCATCGATATCGACATTTCAATATCGAACTATCGATATATCGTCCAAAAAAATATTAGTAATAAATATCGATATTTCGAAATAATAATATCGATATTTCGATATATCGATATTTTATCAACAGTCCTACATCAAACACAAGATTCGTGAATTTGTCGGGATTCTGGCGGGAACTTCGAAAAAGCGCGGTTTGAAATTTTCTTTCAAAATTCCTTTTAATTGTTTTCGGAGGATTTTTGGGTTTAAAGTGACTAAAAAGCTGTTAAATTATATACGGTAGCTCGCCGAAATGGTGGGTAACGAGGGGGGCGGGGATAACCCGCCCGCCCCTCATAAACGTCCTCGGGCTGAGGAAACAAACGAAATGAAGGAAATGGACTGTGGCGAAGGCGGCGGCGGTGAGCGTATGAACCCTTTTATGCCTTACCTCAAGCCAAATTATAAAAGACTTTATCCCGAAAACTGTAATAACACAGAGTTTAAGGTATTTATTGAAGCAAACGGCAAGGATAGAATCGGCAACAAGAGCCCAATTTATTTGAATCATATTTTTTCCAATGAAATAAAAGGTGTGACGGCAATTCAAAGAGTAAACGCTAATAAAATAGCTATTATATTTAAACAGTACAATACAGCTAATAATTTTATTAATAATACTAATTTCTTAACAAAGCACAACATGAGAGCATTTATACCAGCTGCACAGATTGAAAAAACTGGCATCATACGATTTGTTCCTTCAAACATCTCAAATAAAGAATTATATACAAAATTATCATCAATTTATGAAATTATCGCAGTAAGAAGATTCACTAAAAAAGTTGGCCAAGAACGTGTCCCACTGCAAACAGTAAGCATCACTTTTCTTTCCAATATACTGCCAGACAGTATACAATATGACTTATTTTCTTATAGGGTTTTCGAATATGTTCCCCCTTTACAACAATGTTTTAGATGTTTTAAATTTAACCACTCAGCAAGAATTTGTAATAGCAAGCAACGATGTTCTATTTGTGGAGGTGAGCACTTATATAAGGAATGTGACAAACCAAATGAGGTCTGTTGTGTAAACTGCAGTGGGCCCCATCTAGCAATTTCAAAATTATGTCCGATTAAAATGAAGAAAATAATTGAAAAGAAAACGAAAATTACTTATGCAAGTGCTACCCTGACCAAGAAAATAAATGACACTACAGAATTCCCTCCGCTAGCGCCGCCAAGAATGCAGCCTGTACATAATATTGTAAATAAATCTGTAAATAAGCCTGTACATACCTCTGTAAATAAGAATACTACATATGTAAATAAATCTGTGAATGATGTAAATAAATCAAATGATGTCTTACCTAGTGAAGACATCAAAAATAAAATTATTGACAACAACGATGTACTTATGGCCCTAGTACAGACGTTGGTAGAATTGGGTAATAAGGGAGATAATACACCTACTACTTTAAAAAGTATTAAAGCTACATTAATTAAAAATCTTAAGTAATGGATCCAAATTCTTCTCTATCTAAACTACGTATTGCTCAGTATAATATTCAGAGTGCTAATAGTAAAAAACCCTTATTGTTACAATTCTTAAATAAACAAAATATTGATATTTGCTTACTTAACGAAACATGGTTTAAAGATAACAATTTTAGGATACCTGGATACAATATTTATAACAAAAATTCGAGTAACGCTCATAACGGAGTAGCAATACTAATCAGACCATATCTTAAATATAATATAATAAATACGCAATTTTATGAAAATATTCAAACAGTAGCTTTATCCGTATGCACGGTACGCGGCAGTTTAACTGTGCTCTGTGTATACTGCCCACCAACTAGTGCGCACATACGAATTCATAGATTGCACGACATAATTAAAGATCTTCCTAAACCTATATTTATTAGTGGTGATTTTAACGCCCACCACATTGCATTTGGATGTCTATCAACTAAGAGTCGAGGTCAGGATTTGTATAATATAATCGATGACTTAGACCTATGTATTTTAAATGACGGCAGTTATACAACTGTCAATCGGCCAGGACAAAATCCTTCTGCCATTGATGTTAGCTTCATAAGTTCTAGTCTTGCATCATTGTGTGAGTGGTCTGTGCATGATGATACCATGGGAAGTTATCACTACCCAACTATAACAGAAATTTCATTACTCATAGATAGATATGACATTAGTCCTCCAGTTGATAAGTTTTTGTATAAAAAAGCGGATTGGGAGACATTCAAAAAAGTTTCTAAAACAATATTTAATGATTTGACTCTTAAACTACATGATCCTATTCTAACTTATAATGATTTCTGTTTTCGATTAGATACTCTAAAAGAATTAACAATCCCAAAGCTAACTAAATTGAACAACTTTAAAAGCAGACCCCCAGCTCCTTGGTGGAATGAAATTTGTGAAAAAAGCGTTGTTGCTTCCTACGATGCATTGAAACTATATAGAAGTGAGCCTAGTTTCGAAACCTATTTAAATTACAAGAGAAAAGATGCACAGAAAAAAAGAACCATCTCAGAACAGAAAAAAGTTGGATGGAACAACTTATGTAATAGTTTTAATAGAACTACTCCAATAAGTAAGATCTGGAATCTTATAAAGATGTTCAAAGGTATAAGACCTGGCAATAAATCATATAGAGATGAGTTCATTATTCCATTTTTAGATAAATTATCTGATAACACAAATTTAACTGATTCTGATAATATAAAAAACCTTTTTGATTTAAACAATGATAATCGAAATTCAAAATTTTTATTAGATTCCTTCTCATGGCGCGAATTTACAATGGCTCTGCAAGGTAGACGAAATACAACTCCTGGTTTGGATGACTACCCTTATTTATTGATTAAAAATTTAGACGAATCGGCCCAAAAGATATTTCTTAACGTTCTTAATCTGCTTTGGTATACTAAATCTATCCCGCAATCTTGGAAAACACAATGTGTTGTTCCAATACTCAAGCCAGAGAAACCTCCGCAACTTCCTAGTTCCTATCGACCAATTTCATTATCATCTTGTCTAGGTAAAATTTTTGAAAACATGATTAAATTTCGTCTTGATTGGTATGTTGAATCCAATGGTATCATTCCACATGTTCAGTATGGTTTTCGTCGTGGCCGCAGCTGTGCAGATAGTTTTACTTCTCTCATCTCTGACCTGAAAAATGCAAAGAATAAAAAATTACACACAGTTTGTACTTTCTTAGATGTTCAAGGTGCTTTCGATAGTGTAGATCCTGCTATACTTGTCCAAATTATGTCAAGATTAGGTATTCCTGGTCAGTTATGTAAATGGATTTTTAACTTTTTGAATAACAGGACACTATATGTAAGACATAACAATAAACTATTTGGACCAAAATCTGCTTCAAGAGGTACAATGCAGGGTGCTACACTGTCTCCTTTGCTGTACAATATTTACACATGTGAAATTTGTAAATTTGTAAATAATACTGATGTAAATATTCTGCAATTTGCTGATGATATTGTTATATACAGCAGCAGCTATAATTTAGAAGTGGCAATTGACAATGTGAACATAGCTTTAAATCAATTATTTATATATTATAATGATTTACTACACCTAAAAATCAACCCATCTAAAAGCAGTGTAATGATTTTTGGCAATGATAGCTCCACAACTAATGTTACTTACAACAGTGAAATTATTCCTAGAGTAAATAGTAAGAAATTTTTGGGCATAATAATAGATCAAAAATTGACTTTTGAAACACATATTAGGCACATTTCCAAAAGCGCCCTAAAAGGTTTAAATTTAATGAAATGTCTTGCTGGTGTATCATGGGGGGCAGACCCCAAAACATTATCATTATTGTACAAAGCAATTGTTAGAAGCCATTTTGATTATAGCTCACTAGCTTATATGTACAGTACACATGTAAATAAATTAGATATAATGCAGAATAGGGCTTTGAGAATAATATCTGGCGCAATGTGCTCCACTCCCATAAGGGCCATGGAAGTGGAGACTAAAATCATGCCCTTAAGTTTGAGAAGGCTATTACTTGCACAAAGATATTCTCTCAAATTAATATCATCAAATAACAGAGAGATAATAAATAAAATATTACCTTCTACTCACAGAAATTTTCAGACACAGACAAAAGTTGATATGTTGAATGGTATTTCCCCAATGTTGTCCAACATCTTACTTGAAATAGACAATAGCTGTTCCAATATTAGAAAACAATTTCCATGGCCATGTTACTCCTTCACATATCAATGTATTTCACATCCTGTAAAAGTGTTTGAAAATACAATTAATAACAATTTAGATATGCTACAATTTTTAGAACAAAACAATAGTTATTATACTTTATACACTGATGGTAGCAAGAGTAGTGATTATGTTCATGCAGCATTGTATGATCCACACAGAAAATTCTCTCAAAGCTTTGTTCTGCATAAATCTTGTTCTATATTTACAGCGGAGGCATATGCGGTGTATCAGGCATTACTATGTATACGTGAAATAAGTAACTGTAAATACTTTTTAATTGTTTCTGATTCTTTAAGCATGATAAAGGCCTTAAGTAGCCTTACAGTAACATTTAAGTCTAACTTTATTCTTTATTTCATTAAACAAATAATTTACCAATATCATCTTGAACATATACAAATTGCCTTCCTGTGGGTACCCTCTCACAGTGGTATCACTGGCAATGAAATGGCTGATAAAGCCGCATATGAGGGTTATAATTCTGTTGATGTTAAAAATACAATGGACATCCCTATGACTGATTTCTTACAAAGCATTAATGAAAACATTTATGAGTTGTGGTATGAAATATGGAAAAAAGATCAAGATACGAAAGGAAAGTGGTATGGAAGCATTCAAGAAAGATTACCTATTAAACCTTGGTACGATAAACTGAAGGAGGATGCAAGCCGAGATTTTATCACCACGATAAACAGGCTGCGCTTTGGCCATAATACTGCACCGTCACACCTTGCAAGATTGAATATTATTTCAAACAATATATGTCCGTTTTGTGAAAATACTGAAGGAACTGTAGAACATCTCATTTTCTCATGTCAGAATTTCTTACTTGACAGACTAGTGTTAGCTATTGAATTAAGTGAAGTGAAAGTTAAATGTGATTTTGAATCCCGCCCGCCGCCACTTGAACAGTTATTAAAAGACAAAAACAGCTACAAACCAATATACAAATATATCAAAAATACTATAAAATCCATTTAAAATAAAGTGCAAATTCCAACCAAAGTACTGCAAAGCTGCAAGTGAAGAAGTGCAAATCAGTGCAACAAAAAAAGACTTGACCTAAAGGTCTTTGTTACCAGGTCATTAAATTAAAAAAAAAAAAAAAAAAAAAAAGTGAATTTGTCGAATTCATCTACGAGTGTTTGTTTTGATTTTTGAATATCTGTGACTGTCTTAAATTAATTTATCTTAAATTGTTACGGTACACATTGAAACGCAAAAGGAGTGCATTTATTTGTACTTCATAACTTGCCATCTTATTCTTTTGCTACAATACCGTAACTTCAGTGCTAATTATTTAATCTCAATATTTTCAGGTTAACATGACTGTAAACAATACCATAGCACACCAACGCTTAGTTTTAACTGGAGACCGGGAAAGGTACCGACACAAAATTTATCATACCTTCAATTTTTTCTATTCACGATTTTGGTTTTTGAATAAGCCCAAAATAATTGTATTTGACTAACACCATGCTCATTAGGCATATCAGTAACGTGAAGCAGCTTCATAATTTAACACTTTCAGTGCCCGGAACTCATTATATGGGTAGATCAATCTTGCATCTGCATTGTTGCAACACATCAATGAGGAGTTGTGGGCTTGTTCGAGTTCTGGGCACCAAAACTGTTAAAACAATTTCATTTATTATTATTATAGCTTTATTTCCCACTTAACAATGCAAATATATATCAGATTATAAATTAGGTATTTCTTCATTTTCTTTGTTATATTTTGTTCTTGGGTAAAAAAATGCCTCCTCCATTCTGTTCCACCTTTCCCTGTCCTTGGCCAAATGCATCCAGTTTGTTCCAGCAGTCTTTATTATATCATCAACCCATCTTTTCTTCTGTCTCCCCACACTTGTTTGCCTTTTGGGCTTAGCCATTTTGTAGTTTGGTACGTCCATCTCTCATCCTTATATTTGAATAAGTGTCCTGCCCAGTTAAATATTGCATCATGTTACTTAAACTATGAAAAAATACACAAAATGAGAAATTAACTGATACCCTTCGATTTAATTTAATTTAAGAATAATTAATAATTGTTGCTACAGGTTTAAAGAACTTTTAAGACGTCGGTTAATAGAATGTGGTTGGAGAGATCAAGTCAGAATGCTTTGCAGAGATGTTGTTAAAGAAAATGAAAGCAATAATATCACATTTGATATGTTAGCTACAAAGGTAACCCCTCGTGCTCGCGCCCTTGTCCCAGACACAGTGAAGAAAGAACTGCTCCAGAAAATCAAAACACATCTACTTACTCAAAAAGATCAATAATTGATACTTGGATTATTATTTTAGGTTAAGTTGCTTTTCTCAATGTTATTAATACTTTTAAGTTCATATTATAATTTCATAGTTAATTCGTAAGGTTCTATAAATTATTTTAGCTTGCAAATTTTGTAGATTTAACAATGTGACTCACAAAATTTGAAAACTTAACAAAAATATGTCTTGATGCTGTTGCTTTCAAAATACCTGTATTTTGTGTTTAAAATGAAGTAAAAAGCACTGATTTACAACCAACAGTATATTTTATTTTATAAACATTTATTATACATTCAGTTTAAACAAAAATATATATTGCTTATACATAATACTGCCATAAGGTTCCATTTAATAAAGAAAATATTGCCTTGAATATGTTGTCATGGACATTTTTATTACAACAGTGGTGGGTGTGGTAATGAGATTTTAAAATATAAAAGTGGCAATGTTGAAAACACACCCCATATTTTATCAATATTAAGCTGCCCAGATATACTTTCTTCGGAGATAGAAGATACTAATATAAATCAAATCAAAACAAAAAAGTTTTCTTTTTATGGCTTACTTTACAGTACAACATAGAAATATATGAATCATCTATGATGGGCATCTTTTAATTAAATAACTTGTTAAAAGTAAACTCTTAAAATAATATCACACCTGAAGAAAAGCAAGGATGGCTTTAACTTAGCTAAAATGTTCATCAATAAGGGACACCAAGAATGAATTGATTCTGTATCAAAGTATGAACAAAGGATATAAAAATGTATTACAGAGCTGTCATAGTTCAATAATAATATTTTGAGCAAATAAAATTATGCTTATTTTTCTAAGGCAAACCCAATACCTATTATAAGATTCAATAAAGATTAGAAACTACAAAAGTTTTTAAATACAAATGGACAACATACTACTGTGAGAGCAATCATAATAGTAAGATGAAAGTGTACTTGTATTATCATGAAAATGCCTTATTGTTTTGGCAATCCATACATAAAAGGATTTAATTTCAATAGGGTTTATACCGTTGAGCATAAAAAGGACGAAATTAGGTAATACATAATGTATTTCATCTATTGAAATAGACGCCTGTGTTGAGCTAGCCTGGTTAGCATTGTATAACATTTGAATTAATACTACCAATCTAATAGTATAGACAATCATTATTTTTTTACTGATTTATTTCCATCACCAATTCAGTATGTCACAAATGCATTCAAAATCCACAAACATCATTCAAACTTACTTCAAACTTAGGTGTAAACTTCGGACATTATAAAGAAATCCCTCTTCATCATATTCTAAATAAAAATTAATACAGCATGAGAAGGAAATAATATATAAATGCTTTTTAAATGTATATCAAGAAAGATCTAATCGAAGATTATGAGCAATAAATTTTCTTAGTATAAATATCCTTAAAGCTCTTTGATACCTGATCTAAAATTTGGTAATACATAATTATTACACATTATTTTATGTACAAAGTTATACAAATGGAATGTATTTTGGACTCAGTTTATATACCTTATACCTTTGATCAAGTACAATTAATTTGATTATGCATAACTTAATAATGTAGCCATAACAATATTCAGTACTCTCTTACTATTTTAAAGTTAAAACTAATTATTTTATATAATTCTACTTACACATCAAATAATTGATCAATCCATTTACACAATACTGCTGATTACTAATGAGCAATTCAATAATCAAAATAAATTGCTTCAATGCCTGTATTAGCATTTTAAGATTGGAGGTATCCACAAAATAATTACAGCACACATCCGGTGTTAATAAAGTATCGAAAACTATTAATATTTACATAAAGATACTGTTTGCTATTATTACGTTATAACGTGACCATAAAGACAGCGAACGGTTGGTATTAATGCTGCAATTAACATTAAAAATAGATTATGTGCCATCAGCTTATGACTGCTGGTTCTGATATACCTTCTACCCACGAATATAGACATCGATGAATTTAAGTAATTTACATTACGTATTTAAGAATATATTCACCTACGTATCTTATTGACACCTATCTTCTAGGGTCTGCCAAGCTTAATGTGAGATTGCATCTTCACAATTTGTGGGCATGAGAATAGAAATAATACTAGATACGCAATTATTGATTTGACCAGCAGTTACGTAACCTATCGCGTTTGTAACATATATACAACATTATATTTTTAATTGAGAGGTACCTACGCACTTAAAATAATCTCAATTACCTATATATGTATATTTACGATAGTACTATTTGGCAAGTTAAAATCCAGTAACACAAGAAATTGCAAATGTTAACCGAAATAACAAGTAGTTTTGTAATATACTGTACAATTTCAGATACAAACAAGGAAGCAAGCTACTTTTAACATTAAAATATAAATTTAGAAAATAACTGCCATAGATATGTAATTTAAATAACTAATAATATCTTTTATCATAAGAGATTCATCTATCCGTAGGAACATAGTTTTCTAATGTACCTTAGAAATACTCAGCTGCAATATTTTACTCATATACTAAAAACTTGTAAATAAAGATCTGAAGCTAACTCATAAAATAGACATTCAATAACATTCCGTTAACAAAATGTGGCGTCAACATTACATAATAAAATTTCGAGATTAACAACACAACAGATTAGCGAATATCGGCTATTCACAACCCGCGCATGACTTGCGCTCAATTTTGATACCTTTGGCTCCTCGCTCGCTTCGAGGTGGCGCAATCACGAGATTCAATGATTACCGGAGATATTAGCAGATCCTCGACACAATTGTGTAAGTGGAGACCAATCTCACCACTCATCGAACGATATATACATATTGTAGAAATTTATAACACCTGCCCTAAATAGGTTGAAAATTAACTTACAACGATGCGGCCGTCGAAGACATATGTACGTCACTCGCAGCCGGTTGTGTACGTACATTTTAAACGAAAACAACGTTATAGTGTCCGTTTGCACCTGTAATCCTGGACCTTGCGGAGCTGGCTAGACAAGCTGGCGGCTGAGCGCGGGTAACACCGCTCGCGGTGAGTCAGAGAGCAGGAGGCAGCGCAGGCGGCGCGCGCGGCTAGGTGTGCGCGGCCAGGCGCGCCAGGGGCGGAGCGCGGCGCTGGCGGGCCGCGGGCGCGCGCGCCACTAGCACCAGGGACGACGCCAGCGCCAGCCGCACTGGCACGCGGGACCCGCCCGGCAACCTGCAAAACATTATATTTATATTAAAACGACAGAAACATAAAAAAAAAGATCCCTCATGCTCTCAAGTCAGTCTGAACTCACTTGACAAGCACGGAGGTGACGGCGGCGCGGCCGTCGCCGGTGGGCTCGATGGCGACGGGGCGCAGGTCGGGCGCGCGGCGGCGGCGCGGGCCTGCGGACGTCACGCCGCCCGACAGCATCACGGTCACAGCAGCGAACGGACGCTTCGCCATGTGCAGCATCTGTCATATACACAAAAGTTTCAAGAATGAAACCCTGGCCCAACTCTATCCACTGATATAGTCTCATATGAGATGCAGAAACTTTATGGGATTTGAAAGTGGCAGCATGATGTGCATTCACTATTAGAGGCATTAATGCTTGGAAGACCTTCTGGGTCTTTAAAAACAAAGGAAGTGTTCCGATCACACTTAAAAATAACTCATTGGGATATGCCGTAAGACATGATTCTTTCATAGTATCATGTCTTACGGTATTTTGCTATGGGGACGCGCTGCAGACATGAGTCTATTTTTATTATGCAGAAAAGAGCAGTTAGACCCATTTACAATCTCTGCCGGTGCGATTCTCTAAGGGAACTGTTTAAGGAAATTAACATCATGACTGTACCTTGAATACATATATGAAAACATTCATATTTTTAACAAGATTAGCGACAGGCATCATTGTAATACTAGAAATAGAAATAAATTAGATCAACCTAGGTTTAGATTGTCTAAAGTACGCACATCTTTTATGGGGTATTACGTAAAATTTTATGACAAAATATCAGTCGATATTCTTCAATTAAATGACAGAAAATTTAAAACATGCATAAAATGCACACTATGTAAGCAAGCATATTATAAACTGGAAGATTATATTCTTGATAAAAATGCTTGGCTAAATGCCGGTCCTGCTCTACAGCCTCAATTTTATATTTGGAAGAGATATTCGCCTCCTTTTTTTTTGTTTATTTTATCTTTTTTTATAGAATATTATTTTGAGAATAAATACTTTCTCTTTTTTGACTTGTATTTGCTTGGTTATTGTAAACTATAGTTTCGTATAATGTAGAAGCATTTTATTTTCAAATATTCATAATGTGAGTACCATGGAGCCTTTTAAATGTGATAAGTTAGGTACAGTTTACTTTGTGACTTGAACTAAAATGTCAGTTGAGAGCATGTCATGCTCACTCTAATGTCTCGCTGATGGTGGCGCGTGTGTTGGATCATTCGGTTCCCTTAAAATGGTTGAGCTAAATGGTGCCGATACACACGTCATGTTCGTGAACGGGCGCCGTTGGATGAGACTGGTCACCTCTTAACTGCCACTGACTTGTTTTAATCTTTATACTTCGAATTATTTTATAGTTTCCTTTTTTTTTGCATTGTCCTCACATATAGAAGCACCAAGAATGTAACCAAGGTTATGTAATACAGAACATGGTTTAAAAGAGTGTCCGTGGAGTTTCTTGCTTCTTCTCCATACAGATCTACGCTTTGGAACGTGCAGATAGCTTCACCTATTTCGACTTTACAATTCAAAAGTAAAGGGTTTATTTGAGTTTGAGCTTTCTGTCCGCCCTAAAAGTCCAGACTGTCCTTTTTTTCCCGCTCTGAACGGAGCGAAAGGGAGTGTCGGACTCTTACTGATTAAAACCCACCCGTGATCCTTCTAGTGCCCTTTGCGTTCCATGGCCGCGGTGACTCTTTCGAACAAAAAGAATACTTTACAAAGTAAACATTCATGTCAAAATTGTACAGACACGAGAGTCTGGACGGTAGCGGAATACCGTCCAGACTCTCGTTTCTGTACAATTTTGACATGAATGTTTATAAAGTATTATTTTTATTATTATGACATATTTACTTTGTAAAGTAATATTTTTAATTTTTTTTTTTATTTCAATCACAGTCATGAATCATGAACACTTTGTAAGGTTTTATATTTTTGACTAAATTCAATTTTGTGAATATGAGGACTATATCTGGTCTGGCAGTTAGTTATTTATACGGCCTACCTAAATGACCTTACTTTGGCATTGTTCGTCAAATTACTAAGCCTCTTAGTTAAGTTCTAAGTTCGAGCTAAACGGTAAATGACAAATGCTTGCACTGTTTGGCCAGGACCACTTAAATCTATGGCACTTTCCTCAAAAGGACAACTCAGACATTAACCTAAATTGTTCTCATATGATTGGACCAGTACGGATTGTATGGACTTTAAAAGAGACTGACTTTAGAGTTTGTTTCGGTTTCTTCTCAGCTAGGAAACGCCGGACTTATCTAGCTTAAATTACTAAAAAAGATTGACATGAAAAAGTGTTTAATCTGTTCACAAGATAAATATCATTTATCTAGATTTACTATCGGGCTGTGGAGCTCAGCATACAAGGTGTTAATGTTAAGCGAAGAGATCACGTTAGTCACACTAGCATGC
The DNA here is from genome assembly GCA_905332915.2 of Hecatera dysodea. Classification (NCBI taxonomy): domain Eukaryota; kingdom Metazoa; phylum Arthropoda; class Insecta; order Lepidoptera; family Noctuidae; genus Hecatera; species Hecatera dysodea. The sequence continues at coordinate 12,552,879 of HG995292.1, forward strand.
CTAAACTAATAGATGTTGGGCAAAAACAGTCAGGCTGACGGTTTGGCGATCTCATCACGACATTCATAGGTACATTTGACAAACGCAGCGCCTTGTATGTATGTGTGCGCAAGACGTGTAGGTAGTAACGTACGTACGTACAAAGTTGACGCGCGTCTAGGGCTCCAAGTCTGCTATTTTTATAAATTTGTCATTCCAACGAGATCCCATTGTCATTTTGCTAAAAGTTCATAATCTGCTAAATTCATAATGGTCGATCATTGGTCAGTCTATGATCTCGTAATACTTTTTGATAAACGAGCTATTAAAAGCAATGACTGCACAAGGACGTTCTAATGGTAGTTCACTGATCGAAGGAACTGTCTACATCTGTTATTCAGTTGTCATTCTGTACGAGATTACCATTGTAAGTAATTTCTTTCAACTGAGTGTCAGTGGTTGACCATTGGAAAGTCATAGTGACGCTGTTATATTAGTAGATTACCAAACTTGTAAAAATCAACCATTATGAAATCAATGATAGACCATTCTGACACGATTGTAATAGCAGACTCAAGGCCTAGATCGGGTGTTCACAATACATTGCGCGTACGAAAATATCAATTTCTGTAAACAATCATTAGTGACAATAATGACTTTCACAATTTGGTTAATGGCATTAAGTGTAGACTTTTCGCGAAGTTTGCGTTCGATGTCCCTAAAACCCTGTATGTTCTCTATTTTATAAGTTACGGTTTGTCAGTATTGTTGGTTATCGACGCTTCTTTTACATTTGGCGGCACGCATTTCAATGTAATCAGATACCTAAGTTGTTTTCAAAGAGCGCTATTAATTGAATAAACTTTACACAATACTTTAGATTGATTGTTACGAAGCGACGAGTCGTCTTTGACCAAAAATCATAGGAAGATTCAAACTCGCTACCTCAACAACATGTCTCCGTCGCGCGCGGCGCACGTCAGCTGCTTGTTTCGCCTTCCACGCGACCACACACGCTGCCAGGAACAGGAAGAAGCACGAAAAGAACACGGAGAAGAACACGAACAGATCGATGTGCAGCTGATCTTGTCTGAAGAATATCACTCCGAAACTTGCGGCGCCATCTTCTGTGTGACGAGCGCGGATCACGATGTAGAACTTTGTGTGAGTAAGGTCATGAACGTTCTGAGGAAGGGTCAGAACCAATCGGTTGCGCAGATTCCTCACGCGAAGCAGAATATTTCTCCTATCAACTGTCACGTATGTAGCTAAATCCTTCGCCGTATAATCAGCCAGAGTGTACTCAATCTTGTCATAGTACCACGTGACTCTGGGTTCCTCTGGCACATGCTCATCAAACGATGGCATTCTTCTACTCGGCTCATGCTTATGGTACGTGGGATCCAGTTCCACCGCATGGTCGCCATTGCTGGAGTTCACCGACACGACGAACGAACTGTCGTTCGGACTGAGGTATAGGTCGACTGCTCCCTGAGTTACGTCCACTATCACTCTTATGTCAACATTCATGTATCTTGGGTTTACTGCTACGAATACTGTTTGGCCTGGATAAAGTGGGCGTGGCTTGATTTTGCACTCGTCTGAAAATGAAAATATATATATTTTTTTATATAAATTTGTTTGTCCTTCTATCATGCGGCAACCACAGATCAATGATTTTTTTTATAGAAATAGTTTATGGGCCGAGATTTCAAAGGCATTTCTTTTCGGATTTCAGCTACGTGTAAAGCTATGTTAATTAAGGCATCGTAAAGTAAGTACATTCATAAATGAAATTCTTACCAATAGATTTCCCATCAAAGCATAGTTTGTTTTCAATATTGATAGTCTTGTAACACTGGTGTCCGTTCCTGGGGTCGCCCATGTAGAGGTCCTTGCACTTGACGCACTGGTAGCGCCAGCACTCCTGCGCAGAGTTCTTGCTGTTGGAGGTCGTCTGACACGAGATGTCGCTCTCAGTGTTGTTGCCACAGTTGCACTTCTCGCCGGTAACTGGGTCACAAGTGTCGCCGTGACCGTGACACTCGCATCTAAAACAATCACCCAACTTTAATGGACTATAAAAGAAAGTGGCCAGAAGGCCCAGCTAACTTTAAATGAAATGTTATTGTAAATATTTGCATAATATGAAATCATGATACTACAAAACTTTTAACAACTAACATTTCTAACAGTAATTTTCCCCCCTGCCAAAAGCTACATGCTACTTACTGGAATATATGGAAATTGTGAATATAATAATATGAAGCAGGCAATACAATTTATTTTTATTAGTGTCTCTGTGGTCTAATCAAGTTGTTAACTTACGGTCTACAAGGGTCTCTGAAGTCATCGGATCCTCTAAAGTACCCCTCGATGCACCGCTCGCAGCGCGGCCCGTCCGTGTAGTTGGCGCAGCGCACGCAGCGCGCGCGCCCGTCCTCGGGCCCGTCCTCCAGCTCGCTGGTGCAGATGCTCGTGTGCCCGTGGCAGTACGTCGAGCATGGCACGCATTGTACGTTGTTGACCGGATCGCCCACAAAGTTCGGCTTACATTTTTCACACTGGTCGCCCTACAAAAGGAATGCATTGGTCAGGAAGATAGGTTGAACGAAAGAGCAAAATTCAAAGGCAAGATAATTAAACAGATGATACAGTCGACCTGGCCGGATGAACGAACAACGATTAATCATTGAAAAGAAACAAATTGTCTTCTATCATTTTGTTAATCGTAAGCGATCGATCGGCCGTGTACGGTAGCTTTTAGTAGAAGTAACTCTTACCATCGTATTATTATGGCACTCGATACACTTATCAAGTTTATCAGGTCCCTCACAGTCAGAGTGTCCGTTACACTGACACTGGATGGTGCAGTTGGCGCCGACGTAGCCGAACTCGCAGCGACACACGTCGGGCTGGATGCAGGCGCCGCGCACGCAGCCTTGCGAGCACACGGCCACGCAGCTCCCTGCCGCGCCGCCCGAGCCGCCCGCGCGCTTGTGGCCCGCCCCGCATGCGCACTCGTAGCCTTCTGGTAGGTCACGGCATACCTGACAAAAAAAAAACATAATTAAAATACGTTTACTATTTATGCTGTTTCAGAAAACAGCTTTTAATGACTGCACATAAAGTTTAATTCCCGCTAAGCTTTATATTTTATGACATCATCAAACGTACTAATTGTAAGTTAGTCATTCTAAAATCAATTATATTCACACTAGCGTACGGTTGCTACTGGTTTCATAACAAAAAATCATAATTTAGAAAATCTAATAAAACTCACCTCAGACTCAGCTTTACACTGATGATGGTTATTCTCACACTCGTTTTCAGGTGGGCACCTCGTGTAATGCCAGGAGAAGGTATCATTAGAGTAGTCGTCGTGATTGGCGGCGGTGTAGACGTCGGCGCAAGTGGTGCGGGTGGAGTAGTCGAGCGGAGAGTCGATGGAGCCCTCGGAGCACACGCCCTGGCCGTTGGCGCCGGACAGCGCGCACCAGCCGCAGTGAGAGTGGTGGAGGCACTCCGAGCACTGAAATGTTATTATTTGTTAGATGTGTTTTTCCGCGTCTGCGAGTATTTTGTATTTCGTCATATATTCAGGATAAAGGTAACCTACGTTCTTCTGTAGTATTTTCGTCAAATTACATAAAGTTCGGTTCACAAATAAGATTACTTTTTATTACTTCGTGTTTTGTTGCAAGTACAGGGCTGCCTTTTAAGTCGTGTCGTTTGCCTCCCGAAATTATTAAAAAAAAATTGCTTTCTCATCTTTTTTAATTTAGAATTCGAAAACAATAGAAAGTTTTTTGATAGGTCAAATAGTTTTATTGTAGCGTTTATTCAAAGGTGACAAGTCGGCTGTAAAAATGGAAATATCAAAGGAAAATATGCGTGCGATAATTTTCTACAACTTTCAAAGGGGGTTAACGCGACTTCTGTGTTTAATGATGCAACACCATGTCTTAGGACTGTAGAACGCTGGTATTTAGAATTCTAACGTGGGTACTCTAACTTCAGTGACAAGCCACGTGCGGCAGTTAGTCGTCGAAGGGACCATCCAAAAATCCTGCACGAAGAACTCGGCGTAAGAAAGTTGATCTCTCGTTGGATACCACATTTGCTTAGCGACGACCAAAAAGCAGCCCGTGTTAGATGGTGTCGCAAAACTCTGCGATTCAACCGAGGAGCGTCAATACGTTTATGATTTATGCTTAGTGGTGACGAGTCTTGGATATATATCCAAGACTCTCTCAAGAATCTGGATCGTAAGCATATGCTTACGATCCAGATTCCAAGCAGCAGTCAACTGTCTGGGTATTCCAAGATGAGCCAAACCCGACCAAAGTCATACGCTTACGGAGCACTTAAAAAAATGGTTGCCTCGTTTGTGGCAAAGGGCGGTCATGTCGCCACTATTGTACTAGAAGATCGCAAGACGGTTAATGCTGACTAGTATACCACTGTTTGATGTTTAAACTGTGGGATGACTTGTGGCATAAGTCATGCCACAGTTTCCAAAAAACAACTCAAGACGTCGTACGATACTGCACCATGACAATGCAAGTTCGCACACCGCCACAAAGATGTTTTTGAGCACCTAAAATGTAGCAATTTTAGATCACCCGCCTTACAGCTTTGACTTGAGCCCTAACGAGTTTTTGCGTTCGTTCGTCGTTTTTTTTTACGTTCCCCTAAATTAAGCAAAGTCTAAAAATCGCGGAGAATTCTTTGAAAACCAATAAATAGTAATAATCTATTAGATCGTCTATACTTATTTCAAACGACACAACTTAAAAGGCGGCCCTCTTATGGAGCACCGAAGCATGTTTAACATCACTTTTGTAATATGTTGTAATTTTTTTTAAGACTACTGGAATCGTTTTTAAATTACGAAGAAATGGCGAAACCAAGGCCGAGCTCACTTTCGAAGGTTTGACTCAAAGCTAACATTACCTGCTCGAAAGTATCGCAGGGCGCCGGACACTTGCTCTTATCAGCCTTAGTGAGCACGAGGCCGCAAACTCCTCCCGCGCAGTACACCGGTTGATAAGCAGGCGAGATGCACTTCCCCAGATAAGTAGCCCAGCGGCACTCCGCAAACCCGCCCTCACCCCCGTCAGTACTCAGACACGACTGACAGTCATCCAACACACTGCATCTGTTCGGACATTCCTCGGTCTTTGCCGCACGGAGACTTGTTCGACCTGGTTCTTCTATCAATGCGCACGTCCAATTGAATAGTTCGACAGATTCTTCTGCTATGCGTGTTAGTTGACCTGAAAGTAATATGAAGTTTGTATTTCTAGTAAAATACTTAAGTTTAGCACACTAGTTTCCAAAAAATGTGTATCAACATGTTTTTAATAGAAATTTGTTCAGAAATCAATTTTATTTTAAACTTCATATGTGACTGGAAATAACACCAAAAACTGAAACAATAATTTGAATAATTATGTAATAGTTTACCTTCCCTGACAGCGTGCCTCGTCCACGTGCATTCTTTAGCACCAACACATTTTTCGCAGTCGGACGACGCGCAGCGGAGCTCGGGACAGTTGTCCACGTTGCTGATGTACGTGGTGCCGGCGTTGCATTTCATGCTGGTACACGACTCGTCCGTGGGTACGCATTCACCTAAAATAAATTAATGGTAAAAAAAGTTAAAAAAAAAGTACATTAAAATTTTCAAATAAGGTTTACCTCTAAAACCTTAATATTTTAATGAGTTCTTCAAATGGTATACCACTAAAGTTCAAATTTGTTAAAGTATTGTAAAGACTCCAAATATAATATGACTGAAAAGAACATACCGACAGCCGCAGCACAGGACTCGCACCAGCGACAGGCTGGCTTGTCTTCTGGATACATTGGCCAGGCAGCCAGGCACGAAGTGCAAGTCGTAAAATTCTCACAAGAACGCGAAGACACCAGGTCAGCATCGCAAGCGGCCCCTGGATTCACTGAAACACTATCACTGCCCTCACACCCCGGTTTGTCTACAGAAAAACACTTCGTGTAATTTCCAGTATTGCAGAAACTACAGCCCATATGACTCCGACATTCAAACTTGTTCGAACTCCATAGTGAACACAGATCTTCAGGGAGAGATATCCGGGTCACTTGGCAGTGTGCGCTGCCAGTCCAACCTCCTATTATGTAGATGTAGCCTTCGTTCTCGGCGTCTATATCAATTGCCATTGCGTGAGCTATTGTAGGCGGTGGCGGGTGACCCACGATACTAACACCTGAAAACATGATACATAATTACTAATAACACTGGATGATATTAAATTAAATTTGACATTTTCTCAAAAGTAGCTATACCTTTAACAAGTCGGACCCATTGGTTGCAACTGTAGATATAAGCTATAAGAGAATCAGATCTATTTTCAGGATCAGTTCTTCCACCAAATATGATCATGTAATCATTTGTCGTCACTGCTGAATGTAAGTATGTGGCTTGCGGTAAATTGTCATAATAGTTGTTCAATTGGAGAATGGGGAATGTAGGCAATTCGCTCCATTGCTTTGTGGGGTAATGGAATGAAAACAGTTTGTTGGAAAGGACTGTTCCATTGTACGCATAAAGGATCCCTCCATAAACGTACAGACTCTGGGAAGGCGCGTGGTACACAGTGCTGTGGCCAATTATTCCAGACGGCTTCGCACCTTCATCTTTCAATTTGATCCATTTCTCATTGTCGAGGTCGAACTCCCAAACGTCAAACATGAAACCTTCTTCTAACGAGAATCCTCCAATCAAAACCAAACTTTCGTAGTCCAAATATTTCTGTAAAGTCAAAGTGTGACCTGCCAGGGAAGGAGGACCATCTTTATCTTTGTTACTACGAATATTGCTCCACCTTTGGTCTTTCAAGCTAAATTGCCAAAAATCTCCAAGCGTTTTATTTTGACCACTCTTCTCTTGTAAACTTAAACCTCCGTAAATATAAATATTTTGTTTCGAGTGATAGATCTCAGCTGCATGGAAATATCTACCTTCTGGCATCTTAGCGTCTGGTGTAGCTTCCACAGTTACTTGCATCCACGTGTTATTCTTTGTGTCAAAAAATCGTATGTCATTTAATGGCCCGTGAGAAAGAGAGTATCCTCCGAACATCCATAACCCGCGTCTGTCGGCCACCAAACTGTGACCGAATCTAGGAAGAGTTTTCCTCAAGTGATCTAAGCCATCAGATAAATATTCCGAGTTAAAAAGCTCTGTAAATACAAGTTGCGCTTTGTCTAGTCTGATTGAGCAGTCGTCCCCGCCGAAGCCCTCGTTACATAAGCACCTTCCGTAGCTAGCGTCACATATACCGGCGCTGGCCGCCATGCTGCAGTTGTTCCGACAGATTTCTACTTCGCAGTTCGCGCCACCGTAACCTTCGCGGCACACACAGTGTCTCTTGTTGCAGACTCTCGGCCACACACAATAGCCGTCACACGCCAGCACCTTGTAGCTCCCCTCGAACCCTTGCTCCGGCTGCCCCTGCTTGTAATGCACCGTCAGGTTACCGCTGCGAGCCTCTATGACACCAGAAGAAGCGCCGTTACAGAATACACCCAATAGCTGACTCTGCTGGTTGTTACTTAGATCAGGAACACCACCGAGACCGTCATAAACGTAAACTGCATTCTCATCACAGGGAACGTCGAATGTGGAGGAATTTATAGTAAACTGAATGATAGCATCTTTTATATCTTCAGCAGATATAATCCATAAACACTCTCTTGAAGGTCCAATTGTTTTGATATCGGGATCGGTTTTATAAGAACCAATTCCTTCGGTTTGTGTCGCATTTAACATTCCTCTGGGTTCACACTGATAGTAGCATCTACCGCCATGTCTAGGGTCACCATAAAACTTTGGTTTACAACGTTCACAATTCAAGCCTTCGGTGTTATCTTTGCAGATGCATTCTCCGGTGGCGACGTCACACACGCCGCGCGCTTCGTCGCCGTGGTCGTTGCAGTCGCACCGGCGGCAGCCCTGCCCCGCGGTTGCGTTGCCGTGGCTGCCCGGCTTGCACGACTCGCAGAACTCGCCCTCCGTCCAGTCCTGACACTCGTCACAGCGACCCACGCCGGTCCGACACGTGGAATGATTGTGACAGCCGCAGTTTATAGAACAGTCGGCACCCGTCCACCCCAAGTCACAGTGGCACTTGTATTGAGGAGCTCCAAGACAGTAACCATGAATACAGTTATTGTAGCAGGTTCGCATGCAACTTTTTTTACCGTCTCCGATATATCCTTGTTTACATTTACACGTGAAGGAGCCGTGCGTGTTGTTACAGATGGCGTGCTCGTGACAGTCGTGTAGGCCGAGTCCGCACTCGTCGACGTCGGGGCATTGCGCGTACGCCCACCCCGCGTCTAATGACGTCACGTTGAGCACGGCGGCGCAATCGGCGTGCGAGCGTGTGAAGTCGCCCTCCGTGCAAGCACCGTTGATGGGGTTCTCGTGTGAGTAGCACCAGCCGCAACCCATGCTGCGCAGGCACGCGGAGCACTGCAAGTGGCGCCGACACGATTTGCACTGGCCGGACTTACGCGCCGTGTCATCAGGTGGTGAGGAAGCGCGGTCCAGCCACTCGCGGCATAGCCCGAACTGGTACTCGCTAGTGTAGACGCTGAAGCTGAAGCACTGGCGCGTGGCCTCGCACCACACGCAGCGGCCGCGCTCGTCCAGGCAGTGTTCGCAGTCGGCGCGCAGGCGGCAGGGCGCAGGGCAAAGTGCGCGTGACGTCACCGCGCCACCCGCGCGCCCGCGACGCGCGCACCTCGCCTCGTCCGCCCACCACTCGCAGTAGTTGCCGCTGACGCAGCGCTCGCAGCTGATGTAGTTAGAGCAGTTGGGACAGGCCGCCGGCTGCAGCGTGAGGTACCTCCACTCGCCGTCCGCCACGCACGAGATGGTCTCGTCGATGTTCCGCGGTTCGCACTTGTTCGTCAGCTCGCACCAGCCGCACGCGGCGTCCGAAAGACATAGCAAACAGTTGTCGTACTTGCACTGGCCATCGGAGTATGGCTCTAGAAATTCGAATGTGAATACCTAAAACAACATATTTCGATTCAGGTTTTATATTTTTTTAAAGAAGCACTCGCAAGCGAGATATTTCATAGCAAGAAAAAACAATGAAATCCTGTCTATCCTTACCTTTGCACTTTCCTGAGACTTGTTATGAAGCAATTCCATTTTAGCATGATGATGTGATGGATACAAGCCCGTATGCAATGAATCATTAGCGTGCATGTCCACGGCCAAACGTCCCGGGAACAACGCAGGCCAATCCACGAGCGAGCAGGCTGACGGCTGCGCGGTCAGATTGGCTACTGGGCCACCAGCGTCACCCAACAAAAGGGAAATGTTCGAGTACCCCGCGCAAATGTGCAGCGTTTCACCCGTTCCGTTCCAGTACTGCGGTATATGAAGCCAGCCTCTAAGTCGTGCCTCACTCGGCCCACTAAAAATATGGTTACTCCCCCCTCCCGTACCCCAGTCTACAGTCGTTGCGTTGACCACTGACACTCCATCGGGATGGTTCCAATCTGCGGGTTGCTGATATCTAAGGAATGTGAGACCAGGTCGTTTGTCCAGCATTTTACATTCGTTCGGAGTCGTCACTTCTGTTCCAGTGGAACCCCACCAACCCGGGTTTTCTGAAGGTGTGTCTTCTCCACAAACGCCGTAGTTATCTAAAAGAAAGATATATTATGTTGCTTATTTATTATTCTTACAAGGCAGAATCTTAACTTTTAGCTTTAAGTGTTGACTTATAATGAGACAGAATAAATATCCAACAGTTTTTAAGATCACCACGAGACGACCCCAGCGCGAGATACTAAGTAAATATTGAGAAAATTACATTGTTTAGAAAGAGCTGGTTCATTGAAATATCCAAAGTTTCATGCTCTGCTACAATAGACCCATTTTTTAACCACTCTGCAGGGCCTGCATGGAGGAGGATGAGACAGCAGCATATCTACGTGTAAGCTGCACGGTACTCCCTCATTATAGGGCTAAGTACTTCGGAAGCCCAGGCAACCTCTGTGGGATTGCTAGTAACACCAAGGCGTTGCTGGCCTTCCTTGGCGAGCTGGGGTGGATCGAATGACACATTTGTTCCACCTGCACGCAAAACACGCGCTTTGTTGGGGAATTGCGGAAACCAGCCAGATGAACATACATACACACATAGACGTAGGTACTTTTCTTGATTAATTAACTCACCATCTTTATGATGACACCGAGCATTCTGCACACACCAGTTACATTGATCTAGTCCTAGTTTCGTGCTCACAGATGGCAAGGGCGTGCGGCTACTATCCCGTCTGCCGGGCGGCGGTCCGTGTATGAGGCAAGAGTGACAATCGCCCAGCGCTGGGCATATGCCCCCACAGCGAATTGATTGGAGGTTCGTTGTGCAGTTTGCTCCTATTCTTCTACCGTAGCAAGTCTGCAAAATGTATATAAGGTTGCCCATTTTTATTCAGTTACTACTTCAATGTGAAAAAATTAAAGTACCGTAAGCTGTTTGTTTTTAGGTTCATACTGTGGTGCCATAATATAAATTTTAATGCTGTAATAGTTCTCGTGCGTTTGCTTTGAGCGAGGGAGACATCAACATGCTTTTTCGGACTGGAATTATGATGGCATTAATATGTAGTTCACAATATGGCATCTATTTTATTATGTGATAGAAAGACAAGGGGGGAGTAAAAAGCGAGCTTCATAGGACGAATTGCACCCTTTTTTTTCGCAACAAACCAAGCATGACTCTTATGGCCGAATATCAATTGAAACATAATAAGAATAAACATACATCATCAGCAGAGCACCAGCCGCACTCAGGGTCGGCGAGGCACTCCGGTTGAGAGCGATGTCGCCTACATGCTGATTCCGGGTCGTCATTAGTGATCCCAGCTTGCCAACTAGGTACCATGTATGCCAATAAATCACCTGCAAATAAGAAAATTAACTTAGAAGAAGACTAAAAAAACATCCGAATAAAAAACCTCCTCCTTTTTAGAAGTCGGTTAAAAAGGTCAACACGCGTATCTGCATGAGCACGTTTCCAAGTCCTAAATTACGAGTTTATGTCGTTAAATCTATATTGAACTTACAAACAAAGGTACACTCACCATTTACATTGCCATGGTACCCCCCAGCAATCAATAAAGTAGATGGAGGCCGCAAGGCAGCCGCGTGCGCAAACACGCCTTGCTTCTTGGGATAGAACCGGCGCACTTTGCCTAACACGTCGAGCGGGATCCAGGAGTGGCAGCCCAGGTGATAGATGTACATCTGACCATCGTAACAGATCTCCTCGCGATTATGTCGATGAGAGTATCCGCCAAATACGACCAAATAGTTTCCTGTAAATGTTTAGGCATTATTGTATAGAGATCCAACATTGCAGCCAGATTTATACCAGAATTGCAATAGCTCTTTTAGCCTTTCAATTGAATTATTAAACAAAACTGAATATGCAAAGAGGGTGTTGGAAAAAAGACTGTATGTTACGTACAATATAGTCTGTTTTTGAATACTATACTGCAAGGCGAGATGCAGGTGCTGGTCTAGTTAATGGGCAACTTCCTTTTCAGCTTTAATAAAATAACAAGATAGCACATACCAATAACAGTTGACGTATGAAACGCCCTCTCTCGCGGCACGTATGTGTCACGTAGATGTGCTCGAGGATAGTGGATCTCACTCCAGTGTTTGTAGTCGATGTCGAAGGCGAACATTCTATCTGACAGCTTAGAAAACCTATGTTGAAATAATGTTTTGGTTAATTAAATATTCGGGTACTACATATAAACTGCGTGACTGATATATTTATACTGAACTTGTAAAACAAAACTGGTCAAGTGCGAGTCGGACTCGCTTGTAAAATGTTCCGGATGAAATTCATTTTTAACAGGCTTCATTGTTACACGTTATTTTATTATTATAGACTTCCTATCTTATAGGTTTTCCTGTAATCTTTAGGTATCCAAACAAAGAGTTTTAATGGTAGCAATATGTATGTATGTGTAGGCGAGTTGTAAACATGTTGGACGATAATGGTCTTCTTCCACCAAGGAGATGGGTGGACGAAGTATAAGTTATTGTAGGTGGTGGATGGAAAACAGTAGCCAATGATAGAGAGAAATGAAGACAGTTGGGTTTGCCAACAAAGGACACACAGACGGGCGTTAATAAAATAATTGTTATAAATTTAAATAGAATAAAACAAGTAAAATTTTATATTAAATTATTACAGCCTGCTCGATCGCCAGACCTCAACCCAATTGAGCACGCATGTGATATGCTCCACAAAAGCCGTACATACCTCACACACAACAGCTTTTTGATTTGTTAGAAAGAATGTGGGCGACTATTCTTCAAAGTGATTTTGATGAACTGATTAGAAGCATGTAAAATCGCTGTGATTTCTTAAGATTTACCAAATAAAAAACCTATGCGATTTAATTCACGGCAATAACATAGGTTAATTTCCCATAATTTGTAAAAACTACATTGTTTCTTCATTTTTACAAAATAAAGGGTTAAGTTGTCAGCATAAATATAAGAATTAAAGTAAGAAGCCAGTCTGGAAGACTAGATTTGGTGAATATTAACATTTATATATATATTTTTTTTATTATATATTATTTTTTGCCTCAGTATATTAAGAAATTACAGTAGTAACTTCAAAACGATTGATTTTGAAATACCTAATGGAAACATAAAATCTATACATATAAATAAAAGTGGAGTGTCTGTTTGTGATATTGAAATAACCGCTTTTACTACATGCATATATGAATATATACGGTACATACACCAAAATAACATTTTTTACAATTTTTGGCTGGCTGTTTGCTCCGGCTAATCTCTGAAATGGCTGGACCGATTTTGACGGGACTTTTATTGGCAGGTAGCTGATGTAGTAAGGAGTAACTTAGGTTACTTTTTTTTTAGAAAAATAAAGTAATGTTGCAATATCCAAGTACTGTCCAGTACCGAGCGCAGCTCACGTGCATGTGTGTCTCCACTGTGCCGTCACATCGGACGCCTTCCACCATCCCACGCGGGCAGGTTTTTTTCATTTGAGCACACAGTACAGTTTGAAATTTTTTATTTTAATGTATAAATGTTGAGTATGGGGGTCACTTTTGCATTAAGCAAAAGTGACCCCCATACCTGTGCCCATACTCAACAATTATTTATTAACGCAATGCGTCCTTATTTGGGTCACAGAAATTCAAATTCAAAAGATTTGGAGAAAATTGACTGTAACAGACGGACTGACAGATACCCGAGTAATCCTACAGGGTCCCGTTTTTTACAAATGCTGGGAACCCTAAAACCAGCGCAATTAAAAGTTGAAATTTTGCTCACCTTGCTACACTGGCAACTACTCCTCCATACACTAATATAGAATTGGAATGCGTATGATACACCGCCGTGTGCGCAACTACCCGCACATCCAGTTCTTTGCCGCCTCTCACTTGCACTTTTTCCCAATATTCCGTGTTTACATCACCCAGCTTTATTTTGTACATACTGCAAACAATAGAAGGAAGTAAAAAAGTATTACTTATTCATTCAAATCTAATCAGAATCAAGTCAATTGCATGATTACTCACCTTGAGGAAAACTCCCCATCCACTGTACTTCCGCCAAATAGATATAATTCTTCTCTGACAGCGGTCAATGTATGGCGCGTCAGGCCAGGAGGGGTGAAAGGGGAGTTTATAGCCCGCAATGTCCAAATATCTAATACAGCGTCATACATCCATAATTCTGAAGATAAGGTTCCATCCGAGAGTTTACCGCCATACAACACAAAGCCACTACCAAATGCACATGCTGAGTGACCATACCTTGGCTCTGGCTTTGTAGTATTTGGTTTCGTATCATTACTTACTACCTCTGGTTGTTCAGTAAAATGCAAGTAGCTTTCGGAATATGGAGTAGGTGCATGAGAATACATCAGAGGTAATGTTGTCTTGTCTTGATTGGTAAAAGATGACAATAGTAAATTAAATAATGAGCTTCTGTTGCCGATTTGCCAACTGCCATCAATGTTTCCCTAAAAAAATTATATAAAGTATGTCATTTCTTTTGAAATAATACAAAACTGAATGAGTAATGTGTTTTTTCGATGTTTGCTTACCTGAGTAAATAAAGTCAATAGAGATTTGTCAATCTCCTCATTTGTAGGGTACCTTCGCAATACTTTTCCATTTTCATCATACCACTGACTAGTTGAGAACCTATAAATAATATTATATCATGGTAAATAAATCAGAGGTAATGATCAACAGATTAAACGAGATAATAAAGTGTAATTAAAAAACCATTTTATGTTATAATAAAAATGAATCTTAGGCAGTTACTTGTCAACCATTATGGCATAGAATACACTTAAAATGCAATGTTGCAAAATTATTATTTACTACTATTGCTCTTTTTAATTTCTTTAGAGTAAATTATGATAATGAGAGTACTCAGACTCACTATTATACTATCACCATTATATTGGTGTTCAAATATTCTCATTATTTAACCAAATCCAAAATACACCATACTGAAACTGTCATAAAGTTTATTTTACTTTAGAGTATTAGTGAGAGTGTATAATACATCAAATATTTACATTCTTTAGGGCTGGCCCAGAACTGGCAGTATTCAATTTCAGAAAGAGCAACCTTGTGGAGTCACTTTGCATGTGTGTGTCCTCATTAACATCCCATTCCATTATTAATTTAATGGTGGTTTGACATTGACATTTATGTACCTTAAAAGGACATTTTAACTTACTTGTATACCTCCAATAAACCCAGTACTTTGTTGAGATCATATCCTCCAAATACATAAAGGGAATCTGTATGGTTCACATAGACTGCTGTATGAGCTGCTCTTTTGGTCATTCCACTCTCAGTATGTGACAGCCAATGCCAGCTGTTGCCCTCTTTGTCATTTTTCTTTAAAGAACAAGATTCACCAGAATACCTGTGATAATGAGACAAAATGCATCACTTGGCAGATATGGTCATAGTAGGCTACCAAAGTCTAATGCTATGCAAAGACCATTCTAATAAACATTAAAAAAAATGTCCTGTATAAGATAAATATAATCTAATTAAAGACATATTCAAATAAAGAAGGAAGTAAATATCTTGAGGAAAACAGGTTCTATGCAATTTCTTGGCTAATGTGGCAGATAAAGCAGATTTATCTCTTCATTGCATCATCTGTGAGCAACTTATAAAAACTTGATTAACGTCAGGTTTAAATGCTCAACATAATAGTATTTTATTGTTCCTGATTTTATCAAAGCTACATATATTATAGAAGAATAAAGTAGAAAGTTTTGAGTGGCTAAATTAAATTGCAGTGTGACTTTAACAAAACATGACAATGTTAATGAATAGTATAAAGGTCAATATTGATTTTAATTTCCAGATCATAAAAATTGTACTTGGTACTTAATTGAACTGGAGTCAATATATGAAACAAAAATATTTGTACAGTAGTTATCATGACAGTACTTACCCTTTTTTGCAGGCACATCTATCTCCTTTACACTCTCCATTGTTAGAGCAGGCATTAGGACACAGTTCTACACTGCAGTCTGGTCCGCCCCAATTGCCAACACAGAAGCATTTGTTGGACACACAGAGCCCCCGCCCTGTGCAGTTGTTAGGACAGTTGTGAATGGCATATGTAGCTCGGAATCCATCCAAAACATAATTTGTATCACTGTACAGTAATATTAGCATCTACAATAACAAAATTATGGTTACTGTCTGATAATTGCCACACAACATTTTATTTAGTGGCTTAGGCACTTGAAATCTCCATTCTAAGATGAATTTTTATATTAAAGTAAGCCATATTTTTACAAGATGTTTGAAATACTTATTGACATCATACTTACAAATCCACTAGATGCGGTAACATTCTGGGGTTCAGTTTTTCCACTAAAACTTCCAAGCAAAGGTGCATCGAAAGAGTCACCGTCATACACAAAAACATAGTCATAAGAACATTCTGTGCCCATACGAATAAAACTTAATGTAATGTATTGGCTTTTATTCGCTGCTTTGATGAGCCACTCACAATGGGAGTCCTAAAAAAAGATCTTTCATTAGCACTTCACTCACTACTGCATCAAACATTTGTAGGACATGTAACTGACTTGTGTATAGTTAGAGTTAGTTGGTCCATCGGTGATGATGCCGCTCTGCTCGGTGAATACCCTACGAGTTTTGTCACAAGGCGCTGTAGATGCGGCACACAGAACAGCCAGGCAAATCCAGCTGATTACAACTAAACCAGCACCTTTCTCCCGTACACTTAGATAAAACATGCCTCTTCCGGATCGTCGTAAGACATAAGTCAAATATCAAAGCCATATAATCGTGAATTTGCGACTAATATAGCTAAAATGTAGAATAAACAACACTCATATAAGTTAATAGGTGACATCTACTTCAAGGCTAACCACTTAGATGAATAATGCCACAAAGGCATGCACAACTTTTGATATGGATTAACAAAGATAGCACTCTTGAGTGATATTTGCATTTAATCCAGGTTTTTAGTGGCTGGGAAATACTTTCTAACGAGTTTTTCTTACAAACAAACAATTCACAGATCCATCACAGTATTTTGACATTTGACGTAGAAGTAGAGTTGCCAGAACTTATTCTAAAAAAAATCAAAATAATATGTGTCAGATTTTTTCGAAGAGTCTTGCATCGTATTTTTATAAACGTTTCTTAATTAATAAAAATACCAATTTAAGTAATTAAAAAAAATGGTTTGTAGACTACGTCCTAATAACTCCTGATAAAGTATCAGGAGTACTATAGTCAGTAATGCGCTCTATGAACGACAATTAGTGACTATTTATTGATTTACGATTTCTTTAAAGATCTTGATTTTTATATGGGAAACCCAAACATCTGATTATATAATCAGTTCTCTGACAACTTTCTCTGTCTCGTCCTGGAAAAAATCTTTTTACAAAAAAATACAACCGACTTTTACACAAAAAATCAAAAAAGTGCAAAATAACTTTAATTTCGGAACTCGGTGTTTGTGGTTGCTTTTTCGTTTTTTGAACACCGACTTCCGAAATTAAAGTTAGTTTGCACTTTTTTGATTTTTTGTGTAAAAGTCGGTTGTATTTTTTTGTAAAAAGATTTTTATTTTTCACTTTTTAGTGGTACCTACACCCCCTCCCCTCCCCCACCTAAACGAACCAATCACATTGGTGTAAAAAAAACGTACAGCTCCTTTGCAGAGTAAAATAAGAGGTCGTCAAAGTAGACAAAGTACATATTTTTTTTAGATTTTTCGAAAACCGCTTGGTTGATTTCGATAAAATTTTCATGGGACCATTTGGGAAGTATACCCTTTCCAACAAAAAAAGAATTTTTCAAATCGGTTGACAAGCGACGGAGTTATGCGCGAACAAACATAAAAAAAAAAAAAATACAAACATCCGAATTGAGAACCTCCTCCTTTTTTAGAAGTCGGTTAAAAAGAATTCCATGCACTCGTTATTATAACCAAAGTATCAGCAAGTACGGTAGGTACTTAGTACATAATGACTTATATCCTGTATTTCGCAAATTTTGATAAAAAGAGCATTATCAAGTTAATCTGTTGAATCAACTGACAACACCGAAGAAAGAGCAGTGGCGAGTGACCAATAATTATGAAAATCGAAGAATCGATTTAGTAGGTAGGCACTACTTAAATACCTACTTACTTAGTTAATGGTGATTAACTGACTCATAATATTATTCAATGAAAGACCTTTGTAAACTATAATTAGCAGCACTTTTATATCTTTATTGTTGTTATGGAACTAAGTCAAATACTAAACTTTATTTTCTGAAAGTCTTTAGTATCTTTACCGTCGTGTCTGTCCTCCTATAGGCATCATAAGCACTTTATAGTAGTTGTTGTTTCAAAGTCCAAACATTTCCAAAGTCAAAATCATCATCATCATCTGCCTAGCCTTTTTCCAACTATATTGGGGTCGGCTCCCAGTCAAGCCGGATTCAGCTGAATACCTACCAGTATTTTACGTGAAGCGGCTGCCTACCAGACTCCACAACCCATTAACTGGGGAACACGGTAGGTACTTTTTTTCAAGACTGGTGTCAGATTTTCTGGCTTCTGACAATCCGTAACGACTGCCA
The DNA here is from genome assembly GCA_905332915.2 of Hecatera dysodea. NCBI lineage: Eukaryota > Metazoa > Arthropoda > Insecta > Lepidoptera > Noctuidae > Hecatera > Hecatera dysodea. Next base: position 12,571,080 of record HG995292.1, read on the forward strand.
AAGATCTCCAAATGGCAGCCGGGACCAATGGCTTAACGTGCTTTCCGAGGCACGGAGAAGTCTCATTATGTTAAGATGGGTGCGGCTGTTATAATTTAGCCACGAGCTCCCCCATTTCTAAAGTCAAAGTAAAAACGTTTATTGCGAACTAAGAGTACAATTGTAAGGTTTTATTAAATATAAATGAATTTAAACGCTGTAAAATTCTTGTACTGGCCATACTGACGATGAAATTAAGTATTAAAATAAAATCGGGAGAGAAAACGGGTTGCACTAGCCACACTGGGGAGGAGATTTCGGCGGCTCGAACAAAATCGGGACACTCAGACTGAAGCGGTCGATGGTAGCGAGTGGTCTACTGTTGTACCGAACAGATTGTAGTAGAAAATATACTGAAAGAATTATAAGTTTAGTTTTAACAAATAATCCATAAGTTGTGATAATAAGACGTTTAGCTTTACGTACAAATAAGTTTTGGCAAAATAAGTTTTTGCTGTACGATTAAGTTTAGACGTTTAGACGTACAAATAAGTTTTGGCAAAATAAGTTTTGCTGTACGAATAGTTTGACGTACAAATAAGTTTTGGCAAAACAAGTTTTGTTGTACGAATAAGTTTTGATAAATAGAATAAATAAGTTTGAAGACTAACTGTGGTCTTACTGAGACATCCTTTCATCTCAGAAGTGGGATCAGATCCGAAATGGACGGAGGAAGTGGAACCCGTCGGAGCTTGAATACTCCTCGGCGTGAACGCTCGTGCTCCAGGCGCAGCGGGCTGAGCGCACGACAGAGAAGCAGCACCCATAGCCGCAGCCGTAGCCGACGCCTACGAGAACGAGAACGAGCTTTGTCGCGGGAGCAGGAGCGCGTCCGCCGGATGGAGATCGACCTGCAAAAGGAACGCGACATCGAGCAACGGCGACGGAGCGCACGACGGGGCTCACCTGATGCTGAGACGAGCTACGAGCGGAGTCGCAGAGGGCAGCCGGGTAGTCGCCACAAAAAACATCGAGATCCTACGAGCGCGGATCGCACCAAAAGGTCATGTAGTCCTACTTTTTCATCGAAAGATCTAATACAAATAATACAATCAATAAAAGATGTCTTGCCATCGCAGTCTCAAAACCAGAGCACTGTCACCAATAGAAGCTTAGACCATAAAAATATGATTCCCGAATTTAATCCGCAAGAAAAAAACCAACGCGTAGATATGTGGTTAAAAAAGGTGAACGAATGTGCAAAGGTGTATGACTGGGATGAGAGAACTATAATTCACTTTGCAATGCAAAAGCTAACTGGGTTAGGTAAGACGTGGTATGAGAGTTTAAATACTATATTGTTTAGTTGGGCAGAGTGGCAGGTGAAATTAATGGATGCATTTCCATCGCATCAAAATTACGGGCAAATATTAGAAGATATGTTAAAGCGGAAAAGTAGGCCTAATGAATCAATCGAATTATATTATTATGAGAAACTAGCACTTCTAAACCAATGTGAGATTACGGATAAGCGGGCCGTTGACTGCATCATTCACGGTATCGGCGATAGGACTATTAGGTCAAGTGCCTTGGCATTACGTTGCGAGCAACCAGAACAACTTTTAAAATTCTTGTTAAGCAATAACAAAGAACTTTCCATACAACAACCACCGTCTAGAGATCGAAATATTAACACAATAGATGATAAACAAAATAATAAAACGAGTCCAAAGATAAGTTCGAACTTTTATTGTTTCAATTGTAAAGAGAAAGGGCATCCGTATTCTAGATGCCGAAACCATTAGTTAAATGTAGTCATTGCAGCAAGGTGGGTCATAAAATCGAGGCCTGTAGACAAAAACAAGATACAGGATCAATAAAGGCTGATGCAGTGGCAAGAACCATGCGCATCTCCAGTTCTATACCAAGTAGAAAATTTATGAAAATAATAAATGTAAATGGTTTTCTTCTGGAAGCATTCGTTGACCTTGGCAGTGAGGTCACGCTTATAAGGCAATCTGATTTTTCAAATCTTGGACTTGATCATGATCACACTCCAACGACAATGAAGGGTTTTGGAAATAGCCTAGTGAAATCTATGGGTTCAGTCAAACTTAAAGTTATTATCGACGGCGTGGCTGCTACTGTTTCGTGTAGAATTGTGGGGGATCACTTGCTAGAGAAGCCGATGCTTATAGGTCAGAGCTACTCAGAGCAGCCCCACATTGTTGTTTATAAAGACGTGAACAAATTACAATTTTTGCACATCGGAGTTGAGTTACCAGATATGTATGAACATGAAGAACACTTAGAAAGGGTAAAGGTAATAGGTTGTAGTCGAATTTATGGTACTGCGAGTATAAAGGCTAGAATAGAGACGCTGTTTACTGGTAGTGTAGTGTTAGATACTAGAATTGTAGGGAAGCCAAACGAACAGTTCTTAATTTATGGGGGTGTATACGAAGTGAAGCATGGTTTACTTTTTGTAACAGTGACGCCGTGTTTGGTACCGTGTTGGCTTCAGGACAATTTTGTGTTTTCTCGAGCCGAAAAAGTGCAAGAAGTGAAGAGTCTTGAGATCATTGAGTCTTCAAATTCGAATCAGCAAACTAAAACAAATTTAACTAAACAGTTCGATGACAGTCAAATTCGCGTGGGCGATGCTGTCTCAGATAGTGATAGGGCCAAACTCGTAGAACTTCTTCGACGACACGAGGAATGTTTCGCTAACGATTTAATGGGATTAGGTTGCACTAATGTTTCCGAAATGAAAATCGAGTTAAGTAGTGAACGTCCGGTAGTTTATAGACCCTACCGTTTGTCTTACTCTGAACGTGAAAAAGTTCGAGGAATGGTAGACGAAATGTTACAGGCAGGGATCATTAGGGAATCAGTTTCGAACTATGCTAGTCCAATCATTCTCGTGCGGAAAAAGGAGGGCGGTGTACGTTTATGTGTAGATTACCGGTTACTTAATTCTATCACCGTAAAAGAGAGATATCCCATACCTGTCATAGAGGATGAGATAGCAAGGTTATCTGGACAGGCATGGTTCGTCACACTTGATCTGATGTCTGGTTACTATCAGGTGCCTATAGCTGAAGACAGCAAACATTTGACGGCGTTTGTCACACCGGACGGCCAATACGAGTACAATCGTATGCCGTTTGGCTTGGCAAATGCGCCAGCCGTATTTCAGCGTATGATGAACCATGTCCTAGGTTCAGCTCGGTTTGACAAAGCCACAGTATATATTGATGATGTACTAATTTTTGGGAGGAATACGACTGAATGCTTAGATAGGTTAGAGGAAGTGCTTGGTTTATTACGGGAGGCAAATCTTAAGCTAAATTTATCAAAGTGTAGTTTTTTACAAAACACGATCAACTACTTAGGTTTTGAAATCAATTCAGAGGGTATACGGCCTGGAAATACAAAAATCCAGAGTGTAGTCGATTTTCCCCGTCCAGACAATGTACACGGTGTGCGACAATTTCTAGGGCTTGTCAGTTATTTTAGAAAATTTATTCAAGGGTTTGCACAACTGGCTCACCCAATCACTAAACTGCTCAAAAAGAATGCCGTGTGGGAATGGTCAAACGAACAACAAAAAGCGTTCGAAGCCCTAAAAGTCAAACTTGTGGATAGACCTGTTCTCGCTATTTACGATCCCTTAGCCGAGACTGAACTTCATACAGACGCTAGTAAAATAGGTGTAGGTGGTATTCTCTTGCAGCGTGCACAAGGGAGTGAGGGTTCTTTACATCCGGTGGCGTACTACAGTCGTCAGACGACGCCAGAGGAGAAGAACTTTCACTCCTATGAGCTGGAAACACTAGCTGTTATTAGCGCTCTTAAAAAATTTAGGGTATATCTTTTAGGAAAGCCATTCAAAATTGTGACTGATTGTAGTGCACTACGTTCCACTTTCGTAAAGCGCGATTTAATTCCGAGAATTGCTCGATGGTGGCTGGCTCTACAAGAGTTCGATTGCTCTGTGGAATATAGGTCGGGCACAAAAATGAGTCATGTAGATGCGTTGTCTAGGAATCCGATTGCTGATACAGAATCTCAGAATCCCGAACAATATCTCTCGATTATGGCTATAAATGACGAAGACTGGCTACTTACGTTACAATTGGGGGATCCGGAATTGTGTAGAATCCGCGACATTCTTGCTAGTGATCTAGATGCACAAGGGCTAGAGTACATAAAGGATAATTACGTTTTGAAAGATAACAAGCTCTATAGGTGTATCGGAGGTGACAAAGAATGTGTAAGATGGGTGGTCCCAAAGGGTGCTAGATGGCAGCTTTGCAAAAGAAACCACGATGATATAGGTCATGTCGGTTTCGAAAAAACTTTAGATAAAATAAAGAAGCATTATTGGTTTGCAAAAATGAAACGATTCGTAAAAAAATATGTAGGATCCTGTATTAATTGTGCTTACGCGAAAAAGACTACAAATACTCGTGAAGGGTATATGGTATTACATCCCATTAAAAAGGTTGATAAACCTTTTCACACGTTGCATATTGACCATCTTGGACCCTTTGTTAAGTCCAAAAGATGCTATACGCACATCCTAACTATCGTAGACTCGTTCACTAAATTTTTATTCATCAAACCAGTAAGGAATACAAATACACAAAATGCAATAAAAGTCTTACAAGACATTTTTGACACATTCAGAGCCCCCGACCGACTTGTTACTGATCGAGGTTCCTGTTTCACTTCCCACGCATTCAAAAAATTTTGTCTCGACCGCGGAATAAAGCATGTACTCAATGCAGTTGCATGTCCAAGAGCTAACGGTCAAGTTGAACGCTATAATAGAACCGTACTCGACTCGTTGACGGCACAAAACCTTAGCGCAGATGAGAAAGACTGGGATAGCCAATTAGGGAGAGTCCAATGGGGTTTGAATAATACGATACAAAAGACAACAGGTAGAACACCCGCTGAAGTAATGTTTGGGACGGCAATGAATAGTGAATTTAACGCAGCACTGAATGAAATAGCTGAAACAACGCGAGATGACACTCCCTTACAATCTATTCGCGATGAAGTTAAAAACAAAATCGACAAAACACAACTAGCACAAAAACGATATTACGACCAAGGAAGACGACCTGCGCGTATTTATAAAAACGGTGACTTAGTTAAAATTACCAAAGTTGCATTCCAAAATGATGGCAAGAGTACAAAACTAATGCCCTCATACGAAGGTCCCTTTAGAATCATAAAAATACTAGGTAACGATCGCTATAGAGTTGCACCAATCGCAGGGTTTGAGGGAATGAAAAAAAAGCGAAATACTACGATTGCCGCTGACCGAATACGACCGTGGATCCATGTCGACTCTTTGGAAATCGATAATGATACTGACAATGATGCCGAGAATGATGTAATAGACGATGTAATAAATAACGATGATATGGCAGACTGAATTTGGATATGTTATAAATGATTAACAATTCAAGCAAGTGGTAACGTAATTAAATATTACTTTACTTTAAATTAAATTTTATAGTGTTTATTTACACACTTTTGTTTTCTCTTTCAGGTCAGGTACGAGAAATCGCGGAAAGATTTTACGCCTTGACCTGAAGGAAGAAAACGGATCTGTTAAACTGTAATCTGAGAAAAGGGTGTAATTAACAGATTTATAGATAATGTTAAATAAGACAGATTTTGTTATTTTTTATTTTATTAGTATTACACAGATTTGTATTCAAAATTAGATATTTAAATCAATACTGTTTCATAGTTTGATTAATAAGTTCTTATATTATTATTGTAATTCTTTAAAAGTGTACCCGAGATTTGCCGAGTGTAAGGTTTCACCAGATGCGTGTATGAGGACATACACGTCGTCAGGATGGTCGAGTGTAAGGTTTTATTAAATATAAATGAATTTAAACGCTGTAAAATTCTTGTACTGGCCATACTGACGATGAAATTAAGTATTAAAATAAAATCGGGAGAGAAAACGGGTTGCACTAGCCACACTGGGGAGGAGATTTCGGCGGCTCGAACAAAATCGGGACACTCAGACTGAAGCGGTCGATGGTAGCGAGTGGTCTACTGTTGTACCGAACAGATTGTAGTAGAAAATATACTGAAAGAATTATAAGTTTAGTTTTAACAAATAATCCATAAGTTGTGATAATAAGACGTTTAGCTTTACGTACAAATAAGTTTTGGCAAAATAAGTTTTTGCTGTACGATTAAGTTTAGACGTTTAGACGTACAAATAAGTTTTGGCAAAATAAGTTTTGCTGTACGAATAGTTTGACGTACAAATAAGTTTTGGCAAAACAAGTTTTGTTGTACGAATAAGTTTTGATAAATAGAATAAATAAGTTTGAAGACTAACTGTGGTCTTACTGAGACATCCTTTCACAATGTTGGTGTTATGTTATGAACTTATGACTTAGTAGCCTTTTACAAGCATTGCAATTATTATTTGCCTGCCCTTATCATCCTAAATTAACATTAAGTATTATAACTTCTTCTTTTTTATATTAGTAGGTATAAGATAAACAAATATAATGAATTTAAAATACAATTATTCAGCAATATTAATTAATGTACCTAATTATTTTCAGGTAGGTACCTAATACAATTTACAATATATAACTATAATTTTAATATGAAGTTAAATAATATAATATAGGGTGCCACTTTTGTACCTACTTAATAGAAATTAGTTATGTTAAGCAATACTCGAATTTTTTACTGAGTAGAACCGTTTTTGCATTAGGTACCTATACCTAGTTTTATCCCTTTTTGGCATATCACCCGATGATTAAAGTGGGTAATCTTTAAAATTGTTCGAATCATTTTAGAGTTTCGCACCTCAATAGGAAAAAAACGGAAACCTTATAGGATTAGTTCATTGTTCGTATGTCAGTCTGTCATAACCTTTTTCTCAGGAACTCGTGGAGATATGCACCTTGAAACTAATATCAAATACGTAGGTCAATAATATGGATATTCGAGTTCTTAAAATAAAAATATAAGGACTACACACATCAAAATTGTTGAGGAATCTAGTACCTACCTGCATTTTTAGCTATAAAAAATATCCAATCGGGGGGCACGGCGGTAGTGCCCCCGCCAAGCCGAGCGCACAGCAAACACTGCCATACCATCCTTTACTGGAACCATTTCGCCGCATTTTCAGGCCCCTATTTGAGAACCTCTGGATAAGGCTACAAAACAGAAATTTTCGTCATCCAGTAATCTATAATCATATACCTACTTTAAATCCAAAATTTAAAGTCTGTAGGACATTTAGTCCCGAAGTTAAGCGAAAGCAAAGTTTCGCATTTATATCAATCATGATCATCAAAATAGAACTAGTACAGAGCTGAAATTTGGTACAGAGCTAGAGTTTAATTGCCACATAAATGGGAAACTATAAAATCTAGGATAACCGAAGATCTGGAGTACCTGGTGACCCTGATTAGAAAACACAAGAGCTCAACCAAACTATTAGAGAGATCGACATATCGCCTTTACAAAAAATATTCAACTTGGTGGACCGCTTCTGTTGCTACTGTACAAGAATCAGAACCGGAAAAAAGAAAAGACAGATTTGTAATAATAAAAAAAACTACTCATAAAAAGAAAAAAAACTGTGTCAAATAAGAAAATCTAATACAATAAATCAATATCAAAAGCCAAGTCACTCATAATTAACTATAAAAAATAAATCGCAGTAAGGAACCTCAGACTTGGCACGACTTTGTCTAGATTTCATTACTTTTTAGAGATAAACAAGCAGCTCCATCGAGACTTGGCTAGTTTTTTACAGAATGTTTTTGGTGAGATTAATATTTTCCAGATTGACTTCTTATAAAGTTAATACCTTATCTGTATTTCCACCATTGAATGGCCATCCATGTTCTTTCTAGCAAGTCAAAAAGTTGTTGAGGAGTATGCACGGCTTCCAAACCCGGCAGACCTCTTCTTCGGAGCATATCCCATGCGTGCTCAATTGAGATGCGGCGATCGGCACTCTTGCCGATGCTCGCATCACCGGCCCAAACCATTATCGTTCTCCTTCAATATGAATAAACTTTCTGACAAAATTTCAAACATCGACGTCCAGAAGTCCTCCGAACTCGAGTACGTCTTGTATCCGGTCTCATACCGAAACTAGATTCATCGGAAGAGCAAACACAACCCCAGTCTTCTTCCGCCCAATTTCTGTTCCAAGTTTTACGATTGCGGGGTGCTATAGGTCCTGTCTGCGAGTGGTGATACGAGATCGTCCTCCATGTCGCTCGGCCACGCTGCCTGTTATAAAATATCGAGTCCAGCGGCGGCTTAAGACTCTCTGTTTAGTGCCAAGAGCAACAGCTGCACTACGTTACCTGGAACCAGTTCTCACGATACTATTTTTTTTTCAATTCCGAATTTCCGATCCAGAAGTAAAAACGCTATCACACACTTTTATAAACATTCTGGTTGACTGAATATTTTAAATTTTTAACGATCCAAAAAAGCAAAAATAATAATGCTCCATTGCGGCTATAATACTGTAACGTGTACTTGATCCCTTGGTACTTTTGATGTGTTTATTTATACATAATTTTTGCGACATATTTTGACACTCGCAAGTAAATCAAAATTTACGGGGTACCTACTCCCCGTTTACCAAGAATCATGTTTTAAGATTGAACGTCTCACAAGTAGCTGAAAGAGTCTTAAAGGTGATGATTTGCAGTTATATCAGTTTAAAAAAAATCATTTTTGCAATAAAAAACCTGTATTTGCAGTTTAAGAAAATACCGTGACGTGCATCGACGTAGGTATGGGACAATATTTTTTTCAACTGCAAAATTAAGTTTTTCCTTCAATCGTACTTATTGTTTCATCAGGGTACTGAGAGTGGTTTCATAGTTTATACACTTCAGAGGTAATGTACATACGTATAGTACCTATACTTGGAAAAAATCGAGACACGATTTGCGTAATAGATGAACTATATCTAGGGTGATTAGGCCAGTTCACGACCACTTAGTAGACTTATAATCTTGAAAATCATATTGTTATTACAATAAGTGTTAATATTTAGATATTGAGCCTACATGTGAAAGAAAAATGTTTAAAATACATGATCTGATAAGATTTTTTGTAATTTTATTAATGTATCATTTTATAATTTAAAGATATATCGAAAAGTGTGATTTTATCAGTTCTCGGACACCTACAGTCAGCTTACGTCCGCTTTTTTCGTTAGTTCTCGACCGTTAAAAAGCCACTGTAAAAACAACTCAAGAAATATCGGATTAAGGTCGAAAATAAAATAAAATAAAAAAGGTTTTGAATAATTACGTTTATTTCATATTAAAGCGTACAAAACTGGCAGGTATAATCCAGATGAGCTGCTTCGATATAGGGAATATTTTTAAAAATTGTACATCTTAGATGAAACCATCGGACACATACATCGCAACCAATATTCTTTTCTGAGTCATCTTCGACATCGCTGATCAAATCATCGGAACATTGGCTGCATTTTAAACCGACTTCTTTGTGATTTTCCGTACTGTTTTCTTCTTTCTTGATATTTTGTTATCTCGCTCTTTAGTTTTTCTTTCTTTTATCTCTGCTCTTAATTCTTGTTTTCGTCTCTTTTCTTTCAACTTATTTTCTTTATCTTCATCTTTTTTATTATAAAATTCTATCCATACACTTGTCGATATTGCACTTGGCAATTTAGGACCATTTCTTATTTTGTCTTTTTGAGCTGGTGGCTCAGGAAATTTTAGGTGCTTTTCGAATGAGTCATCAAAGGACAAAGTTAGATTGGTAGCTGTTGCCTGCCCTGTCTGTTGTATTATTTTATTTTCAGGATCTATCTGTTTCAAAGAATGTACATATGTGTCTGTGTTGTGATGCTGTTGGTACTTACATCAATGATAGACGCCTCAAGATCTTCATATTCTATGATTTCATTCATCTCAATATTATTATCTTTCAACAGGCAACTATTTGGAGATTTATCTTTGCCTGTTAATACATTGACAGTTGACGCCTGAATATCGTCACCTGGTAAAAAGTCCACTATATTTTCTTTCTCAGCATTATGGATATCAGCTGATACCGTGATAGAAAAACATTGGTTTTCAGACACAAAACAAACATTGGTTTTAGTAGGCTATTTTGATCCTTAGATATTTCAATCTCATTTAATGGCATCAGGGATATATTGTTTAGGGAAATATACGACCCAGTTTCAGGAAAACTTACATTGTCAAAATTGCTCTCAGTGGTATACATATTTGCATCAGTCCTTACCTCAGCGGTTAATATGTTAAATTGCTGGTTAAGAGATGCAGGGGTTTGTGGGATGGCGAATTCAGGCTCAATGAAACTTAAATTGTCTGGAGTGATTGCAGAGTTAGCTTCAACTTGAACTTCTTTAGCAAGTATACTAGTGCTTTGTTTGGAAGCTGCTGAAGTTCTTGGTGTCTTGGATTTAGAACGGCGATTTGCAAGGAAATTTGCCTAAGCTTTATCTATTTCCTCTAAAATTACTTTGGTGTCAATGTTGTGCTTACGTATGTCGTCCTGAATTAATGAAAAAAATTTTGAAGCTGTATCAAAATCTTTGGCAGATACTGACTTTTGATTACTAGAGTTTGAAGTTCTGACCTTGCGTTGTATATCACCAAGCCACCAATCACCATAATCTTGCCACCAAATATATTAGATAGAAGCATTAGTTTCAAAAATACAGCAGATTTTCCTGTGGTCGACAAACACGCAACTGTCGACCACCAAAGTAAGATAATAACGCTGCATAATCGTAAACTAGCCACTTTACGACCGCCGAAAACGGATAGATTTTGTTCAGAGTAAAATCAATGGTCGACAACAGATCAGTTGTCGACCACCATGATTTGATAATTTTTAAGTGCTTACAATTTCGATTATTTTATACAATTAGCCGGTCGCAATCTGACGGGAAAATTTGCCATGCCGGAATGAATAGTAAAAATTGAAGTATTTTACGTCATATCACGAAGTAAGTGAACAATCTTTGAAAAATAACTAGTTTAATACAGCTAGTTCCCGACCAGGTGGTCGTAAGCTAGCGGAAACGTAAATTTAGTGAGTTAGTTGACCGACCACCCATTATTTTAACAAAACACTCGTAATTTCCAATAGATTATTAGTTTATAAGTAAATACAAACATATTTTGACACACAAAGCATAATACATATGTTCAAAACTAAATAATAACATGTTTTACTAACGTTTGAAAATGTTCCCGTTCACTAATTTTCGATATAATTTGGTGACACGTGTACTGTAGCTCAAGTTTATGATCTCACTGAGCGGCATCAAACTATCCTAGATGGACAAACGATGGCGCGGTGGAAGAAGACAGAATGACCGTTCGTTTCCATACAATTCGAACATTTGCCGCTCTTCGGTTTTACTATTTTTACGTGATTTTCGCTAAGTGGTCGAGAGCCAGCGGTGGTCGGCGAACCAGCGTAATCACCCTACATAAGAGTTTGTACGCGTCTTTTTCTGTTGCGGTGGCTGGGGCGTGAGGTTTCCCTCTCCCGTACGCGTTGCCTCCTCCTGCATTACTGCTTCGCACAAGAAGGTAACCGCTTCTCATGACTCCTCGCTCCGAACCATGGATTGACCCAAGGCCGGACGCGAGAGGTCCGTCCGGATCCGTGCTCCGCACAAGCAGGGCAGACCTCCACCGTATGCTACACCGTGTCCTCCGGGCGATCCACACAGTGTTGACACCCGGACGTGACCTCCCGCTGAATCCGAAACAGGTATATCCCGAAACCCGTATCCGATGAGCACCTGCGTCAGGCGGAAAGTTAAGACGCCGTGGCGTCTCTCCGACCACTTCTTAAAAAGGGGACTTATCGCTGCAATGGTGGCGTGCCCAGTTGTAGGTACGGTGAGCGAGTCAAACTCGCACTTATAGAGCTACAGATTGGGTTTGACTAAGCTTTTGGTCAGTCAGAGGTGTATTAGCGCTACAGGCGTACTATTTTCACACTAGGATCTAGTGTAAGACATAAAAGATCGGTCGGGGTAGGTCAATATTAGGTACATACCTATTAGTGAATAAGTGGTACATGATGAGATAGCCGGTACCTACACTTGTATGTCAATATAACAAGAAAGGTAAAGAGGCAAGTGAATTTTTGTATGTGCGCACCCTCTCACCAACTAGATACTTACTGTCACCATTCCAAGCCCTCATCACAACATGTGGCTTCAGACTGGCACTGGACTACTGGTAAGGCCTGAGCTTAGCTATGTTTATTAAAACTAACACCTGGACATAGGTAGATTAGGACCCGAAGCCCTTGTGGTTAAATGAAAGCTGTATCTACATACATGCGTTCGATACAATCCTTTACATAATTATGGTTGATACGGTCAAAAGAGCTCTGAATATTCTTTATACCATCTTAATCTGATGCCTCGAACACTTTGTAAAACCGTCTTCGGTTTGACTGACGGTCATTATTATAAAGCCTTATTAGGTAGGTGCATGTAGAAATTGTTGAATACCTACGTATGGAAATGGTCGAAAGTTTGATAGCCATTATGTTCTGGTTATGACTGTAAATTAATATCTACCTACACTTTCCCTTTTGTACCTTTACCTACTGTATAAATTCCAACAAATATAGGTAATGGGGAATGTACCACATATTCCTATTACCTATGTATCTTGGGGGTTATACAAAAGTTACTACCTTAGACAAATTACAACGTAACATACCTCATCCAAAAATCATCAAGCTCTGAACTGGTAAACCTAACATCATCAATGTAAAGCTAGTAGAACAAAAAGCTATTCGGTAGGCAGGCGGAGATGCGTGCCTATCGATCGCGCGAGCTGCTGACTCCGCAATCCTCTCGTGCCGCCGTACCGTCGACACGTAGGTATACGTCTACTCTGTGCATACTTCCTGCTGCCTGCCCAGTGAAGCAATTATACAATCAATTTTATAAATGATCTTAGGTTTTGAAAACAACTTTGACATTGAGAGTTTCCACTCTCAAATGCTTCTTCTACTACAACCAACTGTATTCCAATATAGGGGCACTGAAAAGTAACAAAACTTAGAAAACCCTGTACCTACATGAAAAATCAAGAATAGTTTTTTCGAGACGCAACGCTGTCTCGGGTCTTAATTGTTCTTTTTACGTTGATTTTACTAAAATATATTGAACTAGCTGCTGCCGCGACTTCGTCCCCGTGGAATCCCCGATTTTAAAACATTCTTTATCGCTGCTCCGCTCCTATTGGCTTAAGCGTGATGATATATAGCCTAAAGCCTTCCTCGATAAATGGTCTATTCAACCCAAAAATAATTTTTCAATTCGAACCAGTAGTTCCTGAGATTAGCGCGTTCAAACAAACAAACAAACTCTTCAGCTTTATAATATTAGTATAGACTAGCTTCTGCCAGCGACTTCGTCCGCGTGGAATAGTTACTTTACCCCCGATTTTAAAACTCTCAGCCCGATCGGTTTAAAATTGACAAAGTTTCATACAAACTTTCATCCCCTATTTTATCCCCTTGGGGGTAGAATTAAAAAAAAAAACGTAAGAGTAAACAAATATAATAAGAAAGCTCCGAACTGCTAAGCTATCGGGAGTTACACGTGTTATTGTTAGTCAACCATAAAAGATAGACATATGCTGTAGTGGGATATTTTTTAGATAATTTTATATAAAACATTTCCGTAATACATGATTTCTATGTAACTTTAACCATTAAGGCTACACACGCGACGGAAGCTTAAAAAATGGAGTTACTTCTCCCGTTTTCCCAACATTTTCCTTCACTGCTCTGCTCCTATTGATTGTAACGTGATGATAAGTATACTATAACCTGCCCAGGAGTATGAAGAATAATTGCACCAAGTTTCGTTAAAATCGGTCGAGTAGTTTTTGTTTCTCTAAAGAACATACAGACAGACAGACAGACAGACAGACAGACAGACAGACAGACAGACAGACAAAAATGTTACTGATCGCATTTTTGGCACCAGTATCGATCACTTATCACCCCCTGATAGTTATTTTGAAAATATATTCCTTGTACAGAATTGACCTCTCTACAGATTTATTATAAGTATAGATTTGCATTGAACTTTGAACTTCAAAGATAAACTAAACAAGTGATCATCTCATCTTAAACTCAATAAAATCTAGTAAAGTGTAATCTAGTAAAGCAATGTAGATTTAACTATGAGCTGGTCTGAACTTGACCTACGAAGGCACTCAAAGTAACTCCTTAACGGTGAATAGCGCAAACACTCATTATTATGAGAATAATATCAATCAAAACAAAACAACAATCGAAAACAAATACTTTCTTGAATGTGGTTGCTTTTTTTTTGTAAAAAATCTTTTTTTTAATATCGCAACGAGAGAAGACCTTCTTTTTAAATAATATGCAATTTCACTATGAAAAGTTTGTTTTTCTAGTGCTCTTCATATAAATGCAAATAACTAGATGCCGTTGACCTATTCATGATTTGGCTGCAAAGACGTGACTAAACTAATTATATTGATTTTCGTCTCGGTCAGCAAACCCAAAAATCGCGAGAGTCAATCGTCTATTGGCACTGTCAAAAATGGAATCAAAAGTACCTACCCTTCGGTAGGGAGTTTGGTTTCCTGAGGTTTTCATGTGGAATGTAATGCAACATAAAGGTCATTGCAGGTCATTCACCGGCAAATGATAAAATGCAGTAGCACTGTAGATTGTGTCCGTAGCACTACTGAAAACCCACTCAAAAAATGTTCCCATTTTCGCAACATTGTCTGGGTCCCACTAAACTTCCGTGCTTGTAAATAACTTGAATATTATGTAGTCGACTCATTATACAGGCGTGCACCATATTTATGAAGGTGAAAATTAATAAATCATAAGCGCACGTGAGAGGAGCCGAGGGCTGTTGAAGTTTTTTCATCCGGAATGAAGTGATAACCGCTAATGACGCACTCTTTAGCCGACTCATCCGGTACACCATCAAGGCTAAATTAAATTATCGCCATCCGACATCATTATGAGCTGTAGAGACTGATGATCAGTTATCAGCATTACATTATATACCAACGAGATTAAAATACTACCTAGTTAGGCTAGGTAGTTACCTAAATACGAATAAAACACGAACTTAAATAGATACATACATATGTCATGATTTAGAATTACCTAGCTGTTAGTTTGCTTAGGTTACGTCATGTCATTGATGTTTACTCGCACTCGTTAGTATTAGACAGGGTTTGTATTCACCAACAAGCTACTTATATTGCATCACCACGAGATTCGCATAAAAAGTGAAAGATACAGTGCTTCAAGAAACCCTTTCAGCATTTATTTTAACTTAATCCTACATCCTTGCACAAAAACATCCGGGGACAGAGCTCTGATTCAAAATACTGCTTAGATTTTCCAGAATTTTCCGACTCTGCAAAAGGGCCTTTGCAAAACACAAAGATTCTGTAATACATGTTTTGTTTACTGGAAAAAGCGAATGCCATACCTTTTTACGTAAACGGCAAGATTTTATTAAAAGAGTTTCTGTAAAATTCTAAATTTAATGGTTGTAAATTATTAGCGACGCGCTTTGCCGTCCTGTCCTTGATAGCTGGTCTTGTGAGCGACTGACCGCGCGTGACGGTCCATTCTAAGCGCACGTTTACCATGTAAATTAACTGACCTCCGCCGGTCATTTTTTTAGCAGAAAAAGCAAATATTGTCTTTGGTGTTTACTCTGGCGCCCGGTTTTAGCTACACGTGTCCACACGTGCTTTGGTACGTAGCGTTTTAAAAGTTATTCTTTTTCTTTGAATATTTTTTCCAATCATGGTATCGTGAAGGTAGCACGCAGTGCCAAATATTATTATGATCAATTAGACGGTTAGTTATCGAATTGATAAGTACTACAATATTTTAATATTTTAAAAAGTGGCAAAAGTGTCTGTTGTTTAAAAAAAGCTGTCAACCTATTCACATAATTATATAGCCAGAAATGGACTTAAGCTAATATGGCTATCAAACATCATCCGGAAAGGTGATTACGATTTTATAAGTAGGTATTGCGTTTCGGTCGAATACCTTAACTATGGATAGAAAATCCTAGTAATGTATAATTTTGAAAGACGTTATTACCGACATCGTTCTAGCATTTTCCCAGTACCTATTTTTGTACTTTCTACTTGCAGTATGGTGGGCTAGTAACAAGTACGCCAAGTACTTACCATACTCGTAAAGCCGCAAGTCCTGCTATAACACACACCATTACTTACGGGCAGCGATTGCGGCAAGCAACGTCACTTTCACGCCGTGAACTATAGAGGACACCGTAGGGAACGACTCTCGGCTGCGGCCGGCATCATCATACAAATGGCACATTAGCGGCCCGTGTCCGAGCCAGACCCGCGCCGGACGCACCTTATCTGCCTCTCAACTATATTTGTTCTACACCGGATTACCGGAGATTTACCACGGTCACCAACCGTTAACAAGCGATTAAACGTCCTTTACAAATACAAGTAAAATTTAATGTTACGCGTGACCGCTTGAATTTTAAAACATTTGTGAAAAGTTTCATAACCGCTTTTGGGTTTTGTTACGATAAGGTGCAGCTGCTATTTAAATTCTCATTTTCATAAATTAGAAACATTATTATATTTTCACAGGTTTATTTCCATTCAAGTAGGTGATTAACCCAGCGGGTTCACCTCGTTTCTTTTTAAATTACATTTTAGCAAAATAATAACACTCAACTTCGTGGTAACGATTCTTCTTCTTCTTCGTCGTTCCCTCACTGCTGAAGATCGCGACCACATATGACGCGTTTCCAAGCCATGCGGTATTCTGAAGCGTGGATCGGTTTGTACATGCTGCCACCAACACCCTTCTTTATGGCATCGGACCATCCTGCCGGTGTTCTACCCTGAGCGCGCTAATGATGATAGCTCTTAAGTACATAGCTAATAATAATTTATTACACACATAAATTCTATTTCCTTGTAGTGAAACTACTTGGGCGTAGTAGTCGCGTGTAGCTTATCGTAGCAATCGCGTAGCTCATCCTGGCAATTGGGTAGCTCCACGTATCGAGTTGTAGCACGATGTAACATGGCGTAGCATAGTGTAGCGCGGCGTAGCTCAACAAAAGGGCAGAGACGCGGGTGCGATAACGCGGCACCGCTATAAATCAGCGCTGTCGATGCGGTGCCGCCCCGTTGCAGCTCGCGGCTTGATTTGTCGCGTCCATCCCACGCGAATCTATGACCACTAGTGTTGTAGTTAGAGTCGATGCTCTGAATCTAATAGTTGATGTTCTATAATAAAATGTTGAATTATTAGTATAATTTATTATGATCTCTCAGAATTGGTACATAGTATCACTTTTATAGCCAAAATCTTTGACAGCAAAATAGTTAGGCAATAAACTTCTCTGTCATTAAACAACAACAAAAAAACAGACACAACATTTAGTTTTTAATTTATATCCGTAAAGAATATATTTTTCTAATAATGTCGTTTGTAATTATTTTTGTTTTATAATAACACATATAAATAAACAACAACAAACAGAATATTGTTAGCCAAATGACATCGACAAGATTACTGAATAGCAGTATACACATAACTGCACTAGCCCATTGATATCGAACCAATAAAGCGCTCAGTAAAATAAAATCGCCCCCAACCGCGGTCAAACATATCTCCTCTACTGTTGTGACCCGCTTGCATAATCACTATTGTGTGATGCAAATACTACGGTGTAGGAGTTACTTAAATAACATACACAATTTATTTCTTGCATCATCATTATTTCTTAAAAAAAATACATTTACAAATATAAACAATATTTTTGCCCATCGGCATGAGGAACAGGGTCTATAAGCTACGGGGCGTGCCGCGTCGGTCAGGGCTCCACATCCTAACAATACGAGCCGTTTTCAGAAGCATACTTTCTGAAGCAAGCCCTCGATGCCCTAATACAATTATCAGTACAATGATGATATAGAGTCCCTACACATCATACTACATGTCGACAGCCTCGCAAGAAAAGTCAAGATATTTGATATATTTCCCTGATTATTTAACTCTGATATCTGCCTTATTTTTCCTGTACCTTTTTTCACCACCAGACACTTTATAATTGCTTAAAGAATTTGTATCCTCCATAAAATAATATAATAAAACCTACACCAAGAACAAAACTTCCTTTCATTAATTAAGAACTAAACAAATAAATCGTACCGTTTTGTTCCACAGAATATTAGTACGAGGGAACACTGACCCTTAAATACTTAACATGACGGTGTTAACTGCGACCTAATTTCAGATTAATACGCTTAAGCGGAAACCTCACTAAGCAGGTTCAAATGGCAGGCGGCTGCCGGCCCGTTTAGAGAACTGTGGACATGAACGACTAACCTAACCGGCTTTAACACGTTATTACGTTTACTTTACTATCCCGATTCTTCTCTATTACGCAAGTTTAGCAGATTTATAGTTTCCGCCCCGTTCATTATCTGTATTGAACAACTAGCGGCCGTGGACGACGCGTAGCATAAATCTGAATGAAACGCAGGAAAATAGCCTCCCGCCCCAACAACTTTCCGACTCATGTCAACTTTGAGAAGTTCGCGCAACTTTTCGTACGAGCCTCTGATACGTTAACTAATCTATATTAGATAAGTACTCATTACTTCGATTGTGATAAATTGGAACAGTTTCAGTAACGGTCTCTATTATTCTAATTTTATTTGCCTTAAACGAGAACGACAATATTTTAGCTAACTCGATCACCGCCTACAAAGAGAGTACCCCAAATAAAAGAAATATACCGGAAGCCATAACCCGTCCGATTACCAATTCTCCCTGTCCTGTTTCCTTAATATTCAGTTTTTCCTTTGTTGGCATTTTTTCATGTAGTTAAGAAAAACAAGAGCGCCATAACTCTCGTGCCGGTTGATCAGATAGCATGATAATGGCTGTAATGGATCCTGGTCAGCGGCCCGCATGCAAATAAATCTGCGGCCCGATGCAATGATGTGTGGAAAATGGAGTCACCCCTTGCCGCGGCCTGCCCCGCTGGCCTGCTCGCGGCTGCACCGGTCACCCATCGCAATAAAACAAATTACCTTACATTTGTAAGTGATTTTTATTGTTATGCTATATTTTTACTACCCTATAGGTATTATGCGTTTCATAAATATGTGAAAAAAAAATGTGGGGTTTCGTATAACAAATTATGTTTCAATCAATTTATGTTTTGTATTCCTTGTTTTAGAATAGTTAAAAAATGGAAATTTTATTTACAGTTAATGTTATTTTATACCGAAGTTACTTTTTATAAAATAATGACCCTTATAATAACCCCATTATTCCCCTTCGTCAAAAATAGAAACCATTGAAAGTTAGTTCTGTAATGGAAAGTCAATTTATAGCGAAATCGTCGAGCAAATGTGAACTGTTTTTATTGGAATTGGCTGGAGTAAAGTTATCATGATTATTGCGACGACCCCGTATCACGGAGGCAGTTACTGCTGGACGATCTTTACCTGCTGCTGTTGTTTTATCCGGGAAGTGGGCAGCGATAAAAGTCAGGGCAAATGGCAGTCAATAAAATAAATAGCGTCGGCAGGGTGTTCTGTAAATAAGTCGGTGCCCGAGCTCGGGGCGACGATCGCCTTTTTTATTGGCGCCTCGATTGCTCTCGAAACAACGAGTGTGAAGCGGCTGCGGGGCGAGCGGAGCGCGGGGTGACGGGGGCGACGCATATTGCAGTGTCGCGCTGACGCTGCAGATTATACTCACAGATTAGAAATAGAATTCCCCGCGATGTTGCGGCATTGTCTGCTACAACACTCTTATCCTCAATCGTTCTATAGTCCTATTTGATTTTCTAGTCTGAGACCCATCTGTCATCCGCTCCTTACTCCTTGTTCAATGTTATCTTAATCTTAGCTCTGACAAACGAGTTGAATTATTCTATTCTCAATGAACAAAACACTGAAATCTAGGCCGGAGTTTGCGTTTTGTGAAATTTCCGTCTGCTTGTATTTTCCGATCATCTGATTAAGTTACCAGTAAATTTCACAAGCATCCGATTCTATCATTTAACCGTCCACCTACTTATCCTTAATACTCTCGTCTCCAGAGAATAGTGTTCAGATGGGATAATAAAGTATTCCGCACGTATCGCGGCGGTCGCGAGGCGGCTCCCGGAGAGATGTATTAATTTGTAAGAATTTGTCGTCGGACCCTCGCGTCGCCCTCCTCCGCAAGCATTCCAATCACGCACAACAAGCTGCGTAATTGCACCTAATAATTTTCTTAAATAGCTAAAACTACTGGACATCCTACTATCCTGGTAGCGCTTCATGACTTTTTTCCTTTGATACGGTACTAAAACCGTAGTATGTGCGCGTGCTTTATGACGGACATCATCTGTAAAGAATAATAAAAAAACGGCTACTTCGTTAAGTTTTATGAGACACGAGTGAATGACCTTCAGTAGTGGGTTCTATTTGTATTGAGAGACATTGGACGTGGTATTAGGAGCGTGACGGAGGTGCCTGTGCATCGCCGTGGGCCGCCCGCGTGCGTCCCGCGGGGCTCGTCAACACACCACGGACCTAATCCAATCACAACTGCACACGCCCACGTCGACTTTCACATGTTTAGTACAGATAACACAATCATGAAAATATTGATGACAACTAAAGGCATGACAACCTAATCTCAGGAAATAAGGAAAATTAAACCTAACAAATATTAATTTTCATAACTTTAAATAAGTACTGCGTGAAAGTATAATATTAAACTGGCGCGTCAATAAAGCTGATAAAACTCTCGCTACGAACGCGGACTACGCGCTACGCCGTAGCGGAGTCGTAGCGGAGTCGTAGACGCGCTTAGTTAATTTACCTAAGCACCTTACCGCTATCTGTTTTGCGCCCGCGCCGGATTATGCTAATGATGACTTGTAATTCTCTTATCGCGCTTTGTCTACCTACAGGTTGGCAACAATATAATAATTGAATTTTACACCAACTGGGATGAAATCGCATTGATGATAGAAAAGCCAACCCACGTTGATAAAGTACCGGCAGTAAACTGAAATCTACGACGCCTACGCTCAATTAGTCACAAAACGAATAGTGGGACGTTAAGGAAAGATGAGGTGTATTAGAGGTGCAGTTATTAGAAGACTTGATTCGTCCGCGGAGGTCGGGTCGGAGGTAATGGGCGCGAGACGCGAGGGGACCGACAATAAGTCACGGCGGCCATCCGATAGCAGCAAATCAATGACCACCCCACTATGATACATGGGATTAACCGACGTTTATAGTTTTAGCTCCGGTCGACGAATTAATACCGTGGAGGTGCGTGCTATCTGCCACATTAATTTTTATGGTTTTTGATAGGAATCAATGTATTTTATAGGTGTTTTAATTGATAGCTCACAGAGTTTTAGCTCACTTCGGTTACGAGATCATTATTTACGGACAATCTATTACGAACACTTTATTTGTGTGGTCAAAAATGTTTTTATTGTGTTACCAGGATAGAATAAAAGCGTGAGTGTCCAGCTGTCACGAGCACTGGCTGTCAGATAGCGTCGTGCAGTTTAGGGATGGTGCTAAGGGTGTCTGTCAGTGTGTTTTAAGGCGCGAGGGTCGCTTGTTAGCGTGAACGTGCCCGTCGCCGGTAAACACGCGGGTAGATAACAATCTATTTGGATTGCCTCTATATTTCATTTTTCCCCGTGTGCACCGCTCTAACTAGATAGAGGTGCCGCGTCACGTCAACGAATAAGGGAATACGGGTCTGTTTCTTCTGTAACAAGGTTTGTACATTTCTACTTCAGTGTTCGTGCCGTTCAAATCAGGTGTCTTTAACTTAATGTTAGAAGGGTTTCTTCGAGTTACAGAAATGTGTTTAGTATTTTGCACTTTATTTTTATCAACGATTTAATGTCAGACGGAAACAAGGACTTCGTGCAAGTTGTTTTGAGTAAATTACTTGACAGGTAATAATCAAGCTATGATTAAATTCAATAACCACACCCTCACAGATCTTATCCAATAGAACATTGGAAATAACGTTAAAACTAATACGGAGGTGTGAAGCTACGGTTAGTTAGGCAGTGTTTACACTCGCGACCTCCTTGGTCAGTTGATCGCTTCTGCACACACTCGGAGCGTGTGTAACCACTGTAATACAATCACAAATGTCGGTACTGGGGAATGCATGACATTTTGCTGAGAACGTCCGTATTCGATTTTCAAAATCTTAAAAAGGGAAATATAACATAACATGTATTACCCGAAGAGTTGAAGAAAGTCTAGTACACCCTAGTGGGTGTATTAAACTAGCCTCCTACATCTTGTCCCAAGTTGTCTAGTGTTGGCTAGTCTATTACCATCAACCAGCTATAAATCCAGACTTCTGAGAAGTTCTAGATGGAAACACCCAATGCTGCAGATACATTTTCCAGATCCGAGAATAGAACCCGGTACCTCATACTCAACAATAGCGCTTGTAACCTAGACTTTCGGGGAAAAACAAGAAATCACCATCAACTTAGTGAAATTATGACCCGATCAGCATCACGGAGGTCATAAACAGAATCACAGTTACCAGACACTTTTATACTGAACTAGCAACACCCCCCGGTTTCACCCGCATAGTTCCCGTTCCGGTGGGAACACGGGGATAAAATATAGCATGACATTGGCTGGACCTGGGGATAATGTAGTTTCCCAGCAGTGAAAGAATTTTTCAAACCGGTTCAGTAGTTTCGGAGCCTTTTCAATGCAACAAAGAAACAATCAAATTCGTATTTTTTTAGTATAGACAATAATGCTTATGCATATTGTCTATACTAATATCATAAAGTGCATAGCTGGGTAAAATTTCGATGTTAAATAAAATCAAAACAGGAAATTATTTTTCTAACCCCAAAATGTGGTTAGTGAAGGCACACCACCTACTCTGGGCGTACTCTAGTATCGCCATAGATATTGAAGGGTTTTATTATTTTAAAGTGCGCGCTCGTTTGCACGCGAATGGGCCACTTAACCACGCAGACAGGCTCCTGCGAACAGGCTTGTGCGCGAAGAGATCCTGTACTAACTGCATTAGCCATCTTTATGTGAACGATAACTGTTTCGCCACGCTTTTTACATGTTTTTTTTTTTCTGAATGATAGTAAAATTCGACCCGACTGTTAACAGTAAACAAACAAATGCGTAACAATAAAGCTCTCATAGGTTCTCGCGACATCATTGCTCTGTTCTTCAAGGCATCATAAAAACATTGTAATTTTACGAGGATGAATGATAGTTGGAAGGCAATAGGCTCGTTACCAGAGCTCTCTGCAATAGGCACAGTGTCAGACAGAGGATCGGACGTAATGTGGGACGTGACCGGATTCACGAGATTTTCCTACCGCGAAATGAGAACACAGCTCCATTGACAGATCTAAGATTAAGAAGTCACGTCAATAGTATACACATTTTTAATGACAATGATCACGCTAAAACAAGTTAAGTCACGTTTTCAACAGAATTTTGAGAAAGGGTAGATATATCACAAACAATATATTTTATTACCAGTTTTAGTGAAATATAACAACAACAAAAACAAGTTTCAGGATAATTTACATTTAAAAAAAGAAACAGCATATCGTTGTTGAACAATGAAAACGCACATCCATAGCGATACCTTTTGAATATCTACGCTTGTCAATTTTAATGCGCCCTCCATCTGCACTATCAGTCGAACCCCTGTCGATATCACTCAAGGTAGTGTTCTTTATATGTTAAAAAAGAAAATTTGACGGTATAGTGAAGCGTAACATTTTACCAAGCAAGAGAAAATCAATAGTTTCAATAAAAATAGTGCATCAAATTTAATAACAGTTAAATAAACTTATTCCCTAATACTATGATGACTATAACAATAAGTATTATGGTTTAATTTGTATTTATCAACCGTTAAAATGCGCATTGGTAAAGCGGAATCACTAATTTGCAACCCCTCAGTGCGCTGTGGTGTGTGAACCACAAACGCGTTTGATTCTTATTCATGGCGCGGGGGCCGCGTCGCCCGCCCAACAATTTGATAATGTATTCACTTGATAAAGCGGAAGGTGGTACTTCGCAAGTCCCGCATTAAAAAACCAATTACAGCATGGCTAAATCGCACCATCTCTGCTCTCGCCTATTTGTCAGACTCCGGAGGGATAAAGAGTATATTCTAAATTTAATTTCACGCAATTTAAAAAATTGGGGGACAGTCAGAAACGTTATTTTTTATTGAGCGCCAGTTATGAAGTTTAAAACGATTTTAAGGGAGTCAACTGGTGAAAGGGGAAGTCAGAGCAAATCAAAGGCGATGTGTATTTATTAGATTAATACGGTAGGTGCTTACGTTGATAACTACTGTATGAAACTAAAGAAGTATGCATAATAGTTTGTGAAGGTAGGTACTATGAAGAACTTCATAGTACCTACTTTTTTGTCTTTCTGCAAGCCTTCGTTGAACGTTGATGCAGAAATTCAAAACTCATAACTCAATGAAATTCATTGTGTGTTTGTAAGTGT
Source organism: Hecatera dysodea (assembly GCA_905332915.2). Classification (NCBI taxonomy): domain Eukaryota; kingdom Metazoa; phylum Arthropoda; class Insecta; order Lepidoptera; family Noctuidae; genus Hecatera; species Hecatera dysodea. Next base: position 12,595,724 of record HG995292.1, read on the forward strand.
AACATCTGAACAAAACTAATTAAACATGGTTATAAACATTGAACTGTAACTAAAATCTTCATAAACCCTGGCCCTCATTTTAAACAATTTAAATCACATAGCCTCTTAAAGTCTGACTAACCTTCCCACTCTACCGAAACTTTTCAAAGAAAACAATTAAAGAGTTTAAAAGACAACGTCGCAGTATACGTCGGGGGCGAGGTTAGGGCAAAGGCGATGTAACAAACAGCCGCCCTAATACAATAACGGCCGGAACAAACGGCGCTATAAAATATCACCAGTGAATAAATCAGTTTTGCCGTGATGCGCCCAAGACCCTCCACCTACCGTTACTATCAACGATTTATGTTCATACGATATTGTATAACAGATAAAATAATAATTGTCCGGATCTAAAAACAAAGCCCGGCTTCTGGAGTAATTGATTGGTTTAGTAATTCTATTGAAAAATGTTATGGGCGAAATATCTGTGATATAACGTAATATTAGATAGCGTAGGTTTTCACATTTTCAGGATATTAAATCAGAACACATTGGGTATTATAGTCTTATCCGCCTAATCCTAATGTTAATCATCGTATGCGTTCCTGTATGAACGCGTGATGATAATATTGTTTCACTACCTGCCTTGTACACGTCACATCAACGTTACGATAAAAGAAACCGATCAATTTTTGAATGCTTGGAAAAATATGACTAACGTTTTACCTAAACCTGGTACCGTTCAATCTTGTTTCCAGAAATAGCAAAATCATAGTTGGTCACGGCAACTGCACACGGAGGTGTCGCCTAACGCCGCGTCGCACGCGTGAGGCGTGAGCTGAACGCAATCTCAGCATCACTATGCGGGGCAGCAAGCGTGAAACAAACGCGCGACGCGGCGCGGTGTCGCACGGCACGGCACTGATTGAGCCGCGACAAGTTAAACGATTTGAAACAATTTAATAGAGATCAAAAATTCAGGACCCCACAAGCCCGCACAAACTTTTGAAGTTTTTTCCCTCGCTAAAGGGATTATCGGTGAGCGGAAGCTTAGGGGGATATTTTATGGTTTTAGTGGACTTCCTTATATTTTTTCCTTAATACGGGCACTTGTATTGAGGAATTCTCAGCATAGGTTTTAAAACATTATAGTTATCGCTTAAATGACTATATTCACAAAATATGTATAGGTAGAGGTACATATCATATGTATATTTATAACTACTAATTTTAAAATTATGTTTATAGTATTGCAGCAGCTGTTTAAGATCTATCTAGAGTCACTCGCAACTATATCGGATAAGTAGCAATGGGGTAACCAATTTATCAAACAATACAAACAAAAATTATAAATAATAATGGACTTAATACGGTTGTATTCTTTTTGTATAAAGTTTTTACTGAACCTTTCATAGGGCCCAGCTCAGTATATTATAATGTAATTAATAAGGTAGGGTTCCCCAAAATTCCTATCTAAACACAAGTTGCTCCTCCCATCAGTATCGACTCAAATCCTTCAGCTCCATGCATATCCAAAAATCTAATAACTTACGAAAAGATTGTTTTCAATCTGTGGATACATACATACGTTACATTTATCGAAGGAATAACGTGAGCTTTAGGTTATTATGGTCCCTGATCGAGTTCACGTATCTACTCCACTTCTTTGCTGGAAGGCTATCAACGTAAATATCTGCACAATTTTACTGCCTCTGTGACAAGGTACTACCATGTTCTATTTGAAGAGTTTAAATCTAATGCGTATTGCATAAGGTTGAGTTTTCTTGTGGGGTGTAATAATGGAACCTTGTCGTATTAGGAAGGTGAGCGATATGCGATTGCGTTATGATAGGATCAGGGTTCAGCGGAGCGCGGCCCGTGAGAGAGGCGCTCCCAGCAACTCCCAGAACACGTTACTGTATGATGTTAATATCATTTTAAATGTGGAAAACTCTTTGTGCTCTGTTATACCTTCACGAAAGTGATGTAGGTCACATGTTACTTTTACGTAGGTACTGTACTTACTTATTGGGAAACACACTATCGGTATCGTTACGTATTGAATTTTCCAATAATATGCATGATCGTAATCTGGTCCTAATATGTATTGTCGTGACCAACTATTACGGCAAGCAAGCACTCATTTTTTCTACATGAGAAAAAAAGTTTGGCACTGCTTTGTAACAATACATAGATACAAATGTAATATATTTTCCCTCGCTTTTTACAAAAAGTATCGTTTTATTCGCAGTAACTACTTCAAGAATATTTCCATGAGCCCTAAGCAAAACCGAATAAAAAATGTATTTCCTGAAGTATGTACCTATCTTACTTCAGGGTACTGAATCTCAATTTCATATATCTCGCATATTCTTTATTATATCCGCTCTCAAATAAAGCCGCTGGTACAAGTCTACAAGCCAATGTGCATTGCTCTGAGGATTATTGCGAGGTATAATGGAGCAGAACGGCATCTTCCCCAATCGGCTCATCCGATATACACAACCGACCGGAACGGAGTCCCCTGCACGCATCAATCGCACTATTGATTGTCACTGAAAACTTATAGTGCGTCGAAAATCACAACCGTGGAATTTATTTGTAATCCTTTCTTGTGTTTTGATCACAGAGCAATTACATTTTGACAGCTTGGGGCGTAGTATGCCTTTCTTTCGAAATTAATCGCTCTGTGTTTTTGTTCTAAATTAGATTGTCTTTTTATAACTTCAACAGGCCAATTCTTTTAATCGCAATCTGTCAAAAGTTTAGGGAAATTGAGGTGTGTTTGCCCAGTTTGCGAACGAGATGCGAATACGGACTTCGCTTAAAAATTAGTAGATTTTTCCCTCATGTTTGTTTGTTTATTTTATAGCTGACCATTGGTAAGAAAAGCTTGACTTGACGTTTACAGCACTAGATATTGGGATTATCATGAAACTGAACTGCATACTTAGTGGTTGCAAGCGCGACTGCTGAAAATCATAGGTACTCACGGATCACGCAACAAAAAAGTAATTGGGTTAAACCATGAATATCTTAGCGATTGACCTGAGAGTGCCCAGTAGGTACATATATTGCAGTGGAGATCCTTTTTCTAAAAGAACACAGTAAACCTGACAAAAACGTGGGTCGGTTGGTACACATATGCTGCTGGCACAAATGTACCCTTGGGGAAAATAGGCGAAATATTCAAAGCAGGCACGTACCTACTTCTAATAGGTTGGGAAAAAAGTTACTTCGCATTTTTTAATAAAATTCAAAATATTTTTTAATATAGTTTATTTACATTTAACTAAAGTATTTAGGTACCGTTATGTTCGATAACTTTTTGCCATCTTGTAGGTATGGACATGATCCCATTGCTATAGAAATTCTGGGACTTCTGATCAAAATACCGCGACAAGTGGTTTTGGTAGTCCTCTCGTGATGTTAACCTGACACTGCCTAAAGAATTCTAAGGAGAACGAAACAGGAGGAAATCTGAAGGTGCAAGGTCAGGACTTTACGGAGGATGCATTAACACCTCCCAGCCAAACTCTCTTAATTTTTGCTGAGTGGCTAAAGATGCGTGAGGTGTAGCGTTATCATGATGAAAAACCACACCCCTTCTGTTAATTAGTTCCGGCCGCTTTTTCTCAACTTCTTGCTTTAATCTCATCAGTTGTTCGCACTAGAGTTCAGAATCGATGGTCCTGCCTGGTGGTAACAGCTCATAATGAATAATGCCCTTCAAATCCCACCACACACACAGCATCACCTTCTTGCGAGTTAACCCGGGTTTTGCCATAGTCTGTGAAGCCTGACCGGCCTTTGACCACGACCTTTTTCGCACGTGCTTTTCGTATGTGATCAACTTTTCATCACCAGTTATCAGCTTCTTCAAAAATGGTTTGGTTTCATTACGTCGTAATAAAGAATCACAAATGAGTACACGGTTCATTAGGTTTCTTTCAGTGAGCTCGTGAGGTACCCAAATATCGACCTTCGTATACCCAGTTTTGTTCAAATGCGCCAAAACTGTGTGTGTGTTCTTTAAAATTTAAATTTTCAATGATACCAAAACCAGCCAGATACAAATAGTATAGCCAAAGAGATTTTATTACAACTATAATGCGAAAAGACTTTTTCCCCAACCTAATATGCTATATTATAAAGAGGTAACGTTTGTGAGTTTGTGAGTTTGTGACGTTGTAAGGGGTAATCTCTGGATACTGAACCGATTATCAAAATTATTTCACCAATAGAAAGCTACGTTATTGTGGAGTGTCATAGGCTATTTTTTCCCCGTATTGCCACGGGAATGGGCACAACGCGGGTGAAACCGTGGGGCGCTGCTAGTATTTAATATTCTAATTGCAACATTTAAAATATCCCCGTAGGTACAGAAGAAACATTGCAACACCACACTACTGTGAATTGCATTGTTTATTACTGACCGAGTACTCAGTAGTGTCATATAGCATTACCAACAAAAGCTAAGTTTGCACTTTGTGTGTGTCTCCAGTTGCACGCTCCTGCATTATATTATAAAAACATACCTACAATATACGATATTATTTTTTGCGGTATGTTTAATGTAGACACACGGTTTATAAGTACATATATATCTACCAACATTTTATACAAAAGCAAATTATCACGTATATCCATTGCCTGCTATGCCGTAAAGAATGAGTAGGATTTTTTTTCCTTAAAATAATCGAATAAAAAAAATCCTGTGTGACCTCCACGTATTTAACAATTCCTCTTATTGTTAGATATCCTCCCCCACGGCGCATAACAGGATACCTATCGGACGTCCATCGAGACCGCCTTCTTAGGTTTTTGCAGATATAATATCCAATATTCCGAGTTTGTCTTCCATGTGATTCATAACCATCGAAGTAAGATAATCCCTTAGATTAATTTTCAAGAAGTACCAAACAGTCCGATATAATTCATGGAAGATTCATCAGAATCTATAAGACGTTTATAATGACTTCCTTTGATGAAATTCAATCCTTTTCAACATCTTCAAATCTCATCGGTTTCCGCTTGAGTTGGGCATGATATTAAAGTGCACAAGGGATTATATTTTTATAGGACTGGTACAACACAAACACAATCATGATTAATCGGATCTGGACAAATGGCCGGTCATTTGTGCAAACGATCGGAGACCGTGAATGTCCCGGTGACTATCTAAAGTATCGAGATAATAGGTGCAGGGGCTGAGCCACCCCGCGTGCCGGACGACGCCGCCGGACCGGCCGCCGTCCGCCCGCCGCCGGCTGCCGGCCTCCAGGGCCACTAAGGAATAATGTAAGTGTCCGGGGCGACATTTGCACCGAACTGCCGACGACCTCCGCCTCTTACTTATGCGGTTTTTAATATTTTTATTATAATGGATACGGTCAAACCGGAACAAGAAAGGCATGGATTCGACATTTTGTGAGAAGAAAATTGCACATGCTTGTTTATACTATACTCGCGAGCAATAAACTGGAATCACTTTATCGCGCGTTACTCAAAACAACAACCAAAGATTATTCAACTTATTTCATAGAACTTAAAAACAATTAACATCAATTTTTAAAACAAAACACGTGGCGTTGACGTCTGTCAGCAGCTCAGAGAAGTTTGAGAGAGAGCGGTCGGTCAGACCGATTCGGTCTGAGCACGCACAGCGAGGCAAAGACTCAAAGAAGCGACCCCAAAAAGGCCAGACACGGGACCCAAATTGTCTCCGGACCATCGAAAAGCCCAGCTCTTGTTTGTCGCGATGAAGCGTTCCAGTTTATTGGTGGCGAGTATATGAGAGCAAAACCGCTAAAGTTGCATTTTACAAAAAAAGAACAATACCATAGGAATTATACCATTTTAATGATACAGATATCTTAATGCCTTCTGCATTAATTTTTAGGACCTTACCAATTAATTAAAAAACAATATATTCAACAAATTTTACAGTTAAAATGTGCATGCAACAAAATTGACAATCATGTCTCAACGATCAATCCAAAACTCAAAATCGACAACTAGGTACCAACTACCGGAAAAAAAAACAACAAAAAAGTCTCCAATGTTTTCTCAGTTTCTGCATTGTGAGGTAAAGGTTGTATAAGAAGTGTAAAAAACAGCTGTGGGCGCGACACCCTTGCGGTCACCGTTATTGTTGGCGACGGGCAGCGCACTAAAACTGCCCATAAAACACCACCGCCACCACCGTCGATACATATCTACACTTATTGAAACTTTCCATTTCAGATATTAATAATTTTAGACTGCAGGTTGTGTTAGTTAAGGGACACCTCCTGAATTTCAGTTTTATTCTCATGGTTTTCGTGGGTCAGAAAAACGTTTTCTAAAATAGTCATCTAATGTTAAACTGTCTGGCAGAATGTTGTTAGTAGGCAGCCCATTAGTATAGTATATATAACTCCTAACAACTTTTATTACAACGCTATGAAATATATGGAAGTGAAAACATAACGTATATTTACAAAGTAGGTAAGTAATATCTAATTGCGATAACTATTCAGAACATATTTACTGGGAACTTTCAGTTTTAGGGACGGACCGACGACATTGGCAAAATGATTTGATTACGTATGCGTACATTTCGTATCCAGGTTTGGTGGGTGGATTGAAACATTTAAGGAATTCAACAAAGCACCTTATCAGAATATCCTGATTTCAGATGTGTATCAAAAACATATCTTATGCCTGCTATTGTAGGTATAGATACCTGCTTAGAGTAGCACTGTAGTACCCATCCAATAAGTCGGCAGGTAACGGTAGAGAGGACCTTACTGAACAAATATTAATAAAAGATGTCTGTGCGACTGGAAACATAATATACGAGTTGAAATAAAATCTGTCAGTGACCATTTACGGCGGAGTCCTGTTATTAAAATGTAGCGGGGCTGCGGGGCGACAGGTCCGCGAGCCGGGCTCGGCGGCTCCGCGCCGGCTGCCACCACGACACGATCTGATTTATGTCCCGACCAGCAGTATTTTATTCGGCGGGCGCCTCAAGAAAACTATAAGTTTCCGTTTGGCAGGACCAGGGGAGTAGCCCAGTAAATATTGTCTCCGCTCGCTGCATCAATACAGACAGATATCTATATTTATTACGCTACTTTGTAAGATAATTTAGTAATGGATTGGGATCATTACAGTTTTATTCCGTAAATATGCTTGAACTAATAAGAAGAAGATTTATTGTTAGTGTTAGCAGTTTCGTGCGGGTTATTTTTGTATATTTTTATATTGTATCAGAAATAGAGACGATACTGGTGTTATGTGGTGCTCTGGTTGTAGGAAAGTAAGTAGTACTTTTTCTCAAGGCACTATTCAAATATTCAGTTCCAAAAATTAGTCATTTTTACAATGAACTGACTCAGTTTTCTCCAAGTATAGGTTAGAGACACACACATCATAACGGCGCGTCAAACATGACAGTCACTCCAAACCAAACGAAACCTATTATTCAGTACTGCCTATAGAGGCACATATGGAAAAATGTCCATATCGGGCGTTTATAGTGAGTTTCATGATTTGGTAAAACAAAATCGACTATGTGATTGTAAATTTGTTAAAATTTCCATTCAAACATTTATTGTTAAGTTTTTAACTTAGCTGCCATGACTAGAACTACATGTTGTGTTCATCATTTATGCCTTTCTTGTCATATAGCGGCTTTGATTCTAGATACATATTCCAGAATCCAGCACTACTTTTATGACTAGTATAACATACCTATAACATTCTTGTAGCAACTGTCTAACAAAACGGTTTATTGTCATGTCCTAGATACTTCTTACCCAGATAATGACTCAATTAGACCTCGGCAAAGAGTTCCACAAATTGTCCCGGTTGTCAAAGTGAACTGATGAGTGATGTGCTCCGGCGGCCCTGGGCCCCGGGCCCCGAGCTCTGGGCCCCAGCACGATCAGCGCTAATGAGTCGTCAGTGTCACTGGGCCCCGCCCCACGAACGGTGATCAGCGCGGCTCCTGACTCTGACTGACGGAACATCCTTAATTCCTTTAATTTATCTAATTTCGATTGTTATCGCCCTTTTTGCATTTTAATGGCCATTTTTCATTTGATTGGGAAATATTGAAAATGTTGAAAGTGGAAGTTCATTGTCAATAGACTAATTATTGTCCTTTGCATTGTACGAATGAAGACGCCCTATAACGCACATATTTGAAACCTCTTATTAAGACGAGCTGTAAGTTTTTTAACTCTAAGGTCAACGTTTTGATAGTCAAACTGCCCGATTTCGTACTCTTAAAAACGTCTAGCTTTTGCTTCTTTTATCACCTCAAATTGTATGGCCTGACTACCTTAGAAAGTTCAAATAGTCACATCAGAACTCGGCTTAGAACCTTATCCGTTATTGAGAATTCCGACCAAGATACAACTTGGGCGGGTATTTCAACATGCGAAATGTTTCCCACGGAAATGAATGTCTAGCAGACTTGTGCAAGCAAAACAGGCTTTAAGTATAGTAGTAGAGCTTTGCTTCTAAATATAGCAGTGGAGTAAAACTAGTACCCCATAGAAGCCAGTCGTAGTTCCTACTCATTACCCGGTCATTGAATAAAGCTAAGTCCAATTACGTGATTGGATTAGCTACCGGCCGCGGCTCAGCGTCTGTCACCTAACTCAAGTACTTAGCACACGTAACAATCAATTATCGAGCTATTGTGATGTGACATTGCATGCTAGGAGAAACTGGAAAAACCTAACAATATTATTAGAAGTTTACTTCATTGCAGTTGGTTAGATTATAGTTTCCAGGACTTATGACTAAAATAGTGTTCAAATACCTTTTTTTTTTGGTTGGAAATCATCAAATGACTTCTTTTTCTCTGGGCGGGGAGTGTCAAACTCTTACTGACAAAACACATCCGTGTTCCTCCAAATGCCCTTTGCGTTCCAGGGCCACGGTGATGCTTTCGAACAAAATCCGCAACCCTGGCAGACATTGAGTCTGCTAGTACTTGGCGCAGGAATGAAAGACCTATGCGCAGAAGTGGGCGAAGTACGGTGTCGATGAATATGATGGCCTAGCACATCGTCGCGTTTTGTGCCTTTTTCGATAAACTAATGAAAAATCTATTAAAAAAAAATTAACATAATGGGACTTCTCCGTGCGTCGGAAAGCACGTTAAGCTTTTGGCCCGGCTGTCATTTGGAAATCGTTAAATGATAAATGATAAATGATATTTATTTTGTAAGTAGGTTGTAAATAACACTTTTACACGTCAATATTTTTGGTCGTTATAAACTAGATGAGGCCGGTGTTTCCTAGCTGACTACCCTGAGAAGAAACACCGAAACAAACTCAGAGGTCAAGGTCTCTTTTAAAGTCCATACAATTGTACTGGTCAAATCATATGAGAACCATGTAGGTTGGTGTCTGAAGTGGTCTTTTGAGGAAAGTACCACACAGATTTGAGTTGACCTGTCCAGACAGTGCAAGCATTTGTCAGTTACCGAGTAGCTCAAACTTAGAACTTTAAGGAGCTCGTCGATTTGACGATCAATACTAAAGTAAGGACATTTGGGTAGGCCACATAAAGAACTCAAACCGCCAGACTAACAAGAAATGAACCCCTAACATAGCGATCTACATGGTCCTCACATTCACAATACGTTATATGAGGACCATGTCAGTGTCTGAAGTGGTCTTTTGAGGAAAGAACCACGCAGATTTGAGTGGACCTGTCCATTCATTGCAAGCCTTGGTCAGTAGTCGAGTAGCTCAACTTAGAACCAATAAGGAGCTCAACGACTCGACGAACAATGCCAATGAAAGGACATTTGGGTAGGCCACAAAAAAACTCAAACAGCCAGACAACGCTAAAAAAAAAAGGAAAAAAAAAATTGAAGAGGAAAAAGCAATAATAACCCATATAGTCCTCATATTCACAATAGTAAATAAATTAAAAAATATAATACTTTACAAAGTAAGCATTTTTGTCAAAATAAGAAATTGTAATAAAATAAAAAGAATACTTTAAAAAGTAAACATTCATGTCAAAAGTAAACTAAACGAAAATTAAAACATGTCAAAGTGTAAAAATATAAAAGAAAAACACAGAAACAAAACAACAACATAAAACATTGGGGCATGTACACAACTGAAGCAGCTCAATCCCAAGCCTTCTTGTCCTCCAGATAGTCTTTAACTGTGTAAAAAGCTTTCTGGCATAGCTTACGTTTTATAAATACTTTGAATTTATTTATGCTTAGTTCTTGAATGCGGCCAGGAAGTTTATTATAAAAATGTATACATTGGCATCGAAAGGAACCACCTATTTTCTTGAGCCTGGTTTTAGGAACAACAAAATTGTGTTTGTTCCTAGTATTTATGCTATGGATATCACTGTATTTTTTAAACAGATTAATATTTTTATGTGCGTACAAGAGATTCTCATAGATATACTGAGAGGGCACAGTCATTATATTAATCTCTTTAAATTTTTCTCTGAGTGAGTGTCTGGGATTTAATTTATAAATCGCACGAATAGCCCTTTTTTGTAAAACAAATATTGTCTGCATATCGGCGGCATTTCCCCACAACAGAATTCCATATGACATCACGCTATGAAAGTAACTAAAGTACACTAAACGGCAGTCGTTACGGATTATCAGAAGCCAGAAAATCTGACACCAGTCTTGCCAAGAAGTACCGTGGTCCCCAGTTAATGGGTTTTGGAGGTCCGGTAGGCAGCCGCTCCACGTAAAATAATGGTATTCAGCTGAATCCGACTTGTCTGGGAGCCGACCCCAATATAATTGGGAAAAGGCTAGGCAGGCTATACAAAAACGTTGGTTTTGGCAGCTAAAAAATGTTATAATTTGTGTCTATCTAGGAAAACAAAACGTTTACAAATAATATGTAGTTTACAAATCATGAACATTCAGTACATGAATTAAAACTACGACCAGCACAGAAGCCAAAAGATGTCAACAGTATTTTTCTTAAATTTTTTGCTTTACTTTTAATATAAATAAATAAATAACATAATAGTATCTTGTAGTCTGAGGTGAACGCCCTCGAGGCACACTTACCTAATTAAAAATTTATTATTTTGCAATTACGAACAGAAACATTTATTGCAGTAAAATTGTCGACGTTAACATTCCACTTAAACTACAGGTAAGTATTTGTTAATTATTGAAATAACTAAAAATGTTAACGTATGATATTTTTAAGGTCTTATGTTTAGCATTACTTATTAACAATATAAGATTACTTGCTTTTTCAGCGGCTGCGACCGTCGCCGTCGACTGTCGAAAATCATCCCACGGTAAAGCTCTAGGCTATTGAGGCGCTGGCCTTAGTGCTAAATAACCTTTATTAATATTCAACTTTTTGTTAATCAGTTCAGATTAACTAACGAAATTTCAAATATTCACAATTATAATAATTATATGCAGGATGCCTTCATGGGCATAACAATTTAAACATGGTTAAAAACCACTGGCTTCATAGTCAGAGGTGGCGTATGGCGTGGGCGGCGCGGGCCTACGGTCTCGTGGTGCAAAGGGCCTCGCGCCTTACAGCCGAAAATACATTTTAAAAAGTATGGAAAGTAGAAATTTTCTGTTTTTTTTTTCGTTAATATTCCAGAGAAGTAATTACGTAAAAATTTAGGTTTGTTCCTTAATGAAGAAAAACCTGTTTAATTGTAAGTGATTTTTTATTTTATATTCCCTTCTCCTTGCACTATCATAGGACCTCGCGAAATGTACCTAAGTTAAGGTCTTGCGCCGTCACTGGGTTATAGTAATCGTGTATCGCGTGGCTAAAAGAACTGGGTATCAGCAATTCTATTAGCAACGCAAAAGCAAGTGGTTCTCCTTAAAAAAAAAAACACTTTTCCCTAGGGTGTGTGCTGAAAATGTGAGCAGGCAGGGTGATACACTAAGTTATTATTATTGTTAGTATCAGCAATAATGGTGGCGGAACGGTTGTGATTATTAATTTTGGTAACATAATGACTTTCAGTCCAGAAGGAAAATCGATCAAGTGTGAGTTAGGAATGACTTCTTCCATTCTTGGCAGAGTAGAAGGGAGTGTCAGACTCATACCTAAAACCCATCCGTCGGTCGGTTGGCAAGTGATTCTTTCGAACAGATTCCGCAACCCTGGCAGGCACTGTCCCTGGCGGCCCCCGTCTACTGCGCAAATTCAAACGTTTTATAATGTCACCTTAAAACCATAGATTTCTTGTAAGTCTATGTGTAAAGATCTGTTATCTGTATTTTTGTCAAAATTAGTCGCGGGGATTAGGTTGGAACGGTCATTTTTCACCTAATTTCAAAATAACTTCTAAATAATTTATTTTTAAAAAATATTGTTAGATACACACGAGTAATCCCATAAGAGGTCCGTTTTTCATATGGACATTCGAACCCTAAAAATAAATAAATGTTTTTAAAAAGGACCGACTGAAATAGCACATACCTACGTACAATCAAATTACCTTTTAGCCGGTAATTTGATCGTTACGCATAGTTTTGTCGACGCTGTACGGCTTGTATCACGGAGGGTCATTAGGACCCAATTGTTTTGGGCCCAATGAGCCCCAGGCCTCGGCGATGCCCCGCGCGGTAGGTGTGCCCTCCGCCCTAGCCCTGACCGCACGCTAATTGAACACTTGTTTCGCCATCGTTATCATTCAACCATTCCGATTTGTTTAACCATTTCACTGAGTATGCTGCTTTCTGATAGTACAGGTATTGTAAGGATAATTGATCATTGTGGCTGTACTATTTGCGTATTATAAGGATTAACAGTTGGTAATTGTTTTTAAATAGTGGGATCAATCTTACGTATTATCCAATAACTGGTTTGTGGAAGTCAGACTCAGAAAGGCTAGGCAGTCGCTCCATGCTAAATACTGGTGTAGCGGAATTTGTTCGAAAGAGCTGTTACTGCGGCACTGGAACGTAAAGGGCATTAGGAGGAACACGGATGGCTCTTAGTCAGTAAGAGTCTAACACTCCTTTCATCCACTCCTTAACACCCAGAGCGCAAGAAGTCGTTTGAAGACATACCATCTGTACAAAAAAAAACATGTAAAATTGGTACTCAGCTGCATCCAGTTAGAATGGATGCCGATCCCAAATATGTACTTAGTTGGGAGAAGTCTAGGCAGAGTGTGAACAATCTAATCGTCGAATTATGGAAAGTGAACTTACACGGCAGTTTAGAAAGTTTATTTTTATGATAAAATACATACGTTATTGTGTTGTAGCACATCGGAATGTAACAAACATCTCATGTTTCATTGTCGTCTGTGTCTGTGTTTAGTTCGAATATTATGAATATTGTACTTATAGTTAGAACCGCGAACAGATGAATTGTGTAAGAAGAGGTACATAATGACCTCATTATCATCTTCCTGCCCTTATCCTATGCTCCTTAGGGTCGGCGTTTTTTTCTTATATTCTGTCCTGTCAGCCGTCACACTATGGCTATCTCCCTTTTGGAAGTTAGTGATAGCGTGACGGCTGGGATGCGTTGCGTGACAAGATGGATGGGTTGTGTGACGAATGATATGAATGAAAACTCTTTTCTTTGGCGTCCCTCTCCATCCATCCACATACATATTCATAACCTTTTTAATGGCATGCGTTTCATCCCTCCTTTTCAAATGGACATACCAAGACAAGCGGTTCCCTTTCCACTTTTCCGTCAGTGGCTCCACTTTTAAACTAGCTATTAATGTACTCATTTCTTACTTTATCCATCCTCGTTACTCCACACATCCATCTCAACATTCTCATCTTCGCTACATGCCATCTATGCACCTAACAACGATAAATTCCATCAACAACAATAGGTAATTCTAACAACGATATTTGAACTGAGAAGCATCTAGCATACGCAACTGGGCTATCCAACGGAAAGCAAACCTATCCACATACACCTACTGTACTTGAAAGTTCCTATTTCATTCCATAATGGGAACAGAGTCCCGCCACGAAGTCGAAACTAAAAATATTTATGTTCGTGTCGTAGCACACCGGATACGTATTGATAACGAGCGCCTACAATTACATTACATTGTAACACGGGCACCTACTTAGGTGCGGGGATTCCATTGGTGTCACTGTATCTACCTACTAATGTTTAGTTATGAAACCATCACCTTGAGCCTGTGCCACTCGATCTTGCCGCCATCATATTGTTTTTGCGAACCCGACACCGCCCGGGCCGGCCGGAGGACCGATACCGTGTACCGTGTGACGGTCCTTGATTGACTTTGTTATGTTACACGTGAATACAAAAGAATAATTTATCTCGTTCAGTATTTAAATCATTTTGATTTTGCCGCTGTTTAACCTTTATAAGCATCCGTTTACCTCTTCAACGCAAATGTCATTTATCATAACAAAAAAATAGATATGCATTGAGTAGATAATGTGACATACGAAAACTCAGCAGTTCCCTAATCGATCGAAAAGGATGTTGATATTTATGTCGTGAAGACAAGACATGATTTTTTTTTTCCACAGGTGAAAAATAAGAAAATCTTGCTACATCACACAGCATTAGGCTAATTGTTTAAAGTACGACTGCATCGAGGAGCAATTGTTAGCGTCCTCTGCTCTAAGGTTGATCAAACAGTGTTATTAGGTCTTCAGTGTCAATAGCACACAAGAGGCTGAATATGTGTCAATTTAATGACAATATATGCTCATTAAGTGCTCGAGACGTAAGTTAAACATCAATAACGAAATGTAGGTGGAAACTTCGCCTTGACATTTGGTAACCCCTTGGAGAACACAGGATGCGTGATTTTGTGTTGCACATAAAGTATAACCACCGCTTCTAAACTACGTCGTACGTCAATCGGTGGTGGCTGCGAGTATTGCCAGGTCGCCACACTTACGCAACGCGCCGAGGCCGTGTTTCCGGAACGCGGGACGAAGAAATTGTCACGTCAGGCGAAATCACAATGAGCAACACTGGGCACATGTCTAAAGACACACTTACAAAGAGGCTACACGTGCCGTAGTCATGATACCTATTGTTTCGATTTGAAAATCATGTTTTTTTTGTAATACCTTTCTATTCTAGAGGATACATCGGTGTGTCCACCGATGTATCCTCTAGAATAGAAAGGTATTCTGTCGAAAGGTATTCTGTCGAAAGGTGAACGCCTTCTTGGAATACAGACGACCTGGGGCTCAGATAATGAACTCACTCATATTTTGTTAAGTGACAATATCATAAACTACTTTTCTTTTCTTTCTTAATGTTGTAAACGAATACAGAAATATCTAACAAATCCACGCAATTGAAAATGTTGCTTTGTTCTCAAACTTTATTTAACCCGGGACCATTTTGATTTATTTGTTACTAGCAGAAATCAAGAAGAAGATCAAAAACTACTGAACCGATTTCAAAAATTCTTTCGCCATTAGAAAGCTACATTTACCATGAGTAACATAGGCTATATTTTATCCCCGTATTCCCACGGCAACGGGAACTACGCGGATGAAAACGCGGGGCGCTGCTAGTCATGTAGATATTCAAATTTGTCACATAGGTAAGTACCAAAATAACTACCTGTAATCAAAAGTAAGCATTGTCATAGAAAAACAAAATTTCAAATAGAAATTTAAAATCAGTTTGAAACTGATATTTTTGAGGTGAAAAGATTGAAATTTAGAACCTTGGTGGAACACATTTCTGCCCTTGCACTGCTGTAGGCAGATTAATAGAGTCAAATCTTTTAAAAATCACTATGCTGATTTTTTGTCATGTTTTTAGGATAGAAAACAATAGTTTACAGTTTCGAAAGTCCTATGCTAATTGCATGTGTGTTATGGTGTTCGGAAAACCTTGACATTATCATATTTTTTCAGATTTTGTCTTACAGGTTGAGTGAATTGAGTGCGTTCCTTGATGTGCATCTGAAATTACTAACACAAGAGCTGATTTGTAACAATTTGGACCCAAAATATTTGGGGTCCATTATGGGTTGTTCTCCAGTTACCGAAGTTTTTGAGAATTCGATTATCAATTGCTACTTTTCAGATAGCTCACAAAAGAATAAACACAAATCACAAAAATGTACTTTTAAATAAAATTGCCATATCTTTGAAATTTAAGTTCACGCTATTAAAATATTTTGAAATGGTTACAAGAAAGTTAACTCGAAATAAACTTAACATACAAATTAGAAAAGACGCTTCCTTGTTAAATAAGCTTTCTAAAATAGTATAGGCGTAATCACTGATGGCATATATTTGAAAAAATACACTCGATTGTTCCCGACATAGCAGCACCTATTATGATGGTGCTTGTAGTGCATATTTTTCGAAGCACGCCTTGCTTATTCGGATTTTCCTAATCAAACAGATATCATGTGATAGCTGATCAAACAGATGATATCTGTTTGACTTGATTGACGTGGTCATTTTATTTGTAATGATTTATTAAATATTTCATTAAATAAAACATTTAAAAATATAAAAATAGTAGCCCATCGGTATCGGGAACGGGGTCCAAGGTATTGGTGGTCAGGGCTCCTGAGAGAGGAACCTCCTAGCAATACGCGCTGTGTCCAGGAGTACTGCTTTTTGGATCAAGCCCTTGATCCAGCTGCCCAACGAGAGCCTCTTGAGATGTTGGTCGAGGCTACGATTTTACGATTATCGACACAATGACTGCTGTGTTCACATCCCACATGTCGACAACCTCGCGAGCCAAGTCAAGATACTTCGCTTGTTTATCTTTCTCGCTTCAGACATAACCAAATACTTGTAAGTTTCGGCTGAGCAAAGGGATCTAAGGTGTATGAAATCCGAGAGTCGGGTGCCCACGGATTCTGCCTCGCTTGCCTCGCTTCACATGCATCACCACCCCAAATTCCATACTGATGGCGCTACTGAAGGTTTCTGTTACCTTCAGTAGCTTCATCAGTTGCAAGTTAATGGAGGCAAAGAGACGCAACTGCAGCGGCTGGAATCTCACGGCTGGCGCGGGTCCCGGCGGCTGCGAGGCGGAGCTGAGCGACGAACCTGAAAATGTTGGATGTGTGGCTTGTTTACGAGGTCGGCTTCTTGTCAGCATTTCATTTCTAATTCCATGTCGTCAGAAATGGGAGGTTTTCTCTGGATGTGGTTTTATAATACGGATTCTGATTTCTTTTCTTGTTTTACTGATGCTTGATTTCATTTTGGGGATCGTTTTCAAATTAAATTACGTGGAAAAATGTGGATTGACAAAAATATGACGTTGTTGTTGACAGCCAGGCCACAGATTATTATTATTAAAATTACTATTTCTTTTCCAAAAAGAAGGCACCGTAAAAACAGTCTAGTACCAATAAAATCAAAATAACAAAAGTTATCAGAAGTACTAACACATAATTTTGTGTGTGACCAACTAAACCCAGAATAGAGTCTTTCACATTCACACTTCAAGCAAGAAAAAAATCCCGAATGGCTAAATAGATTAAGAAGAACGAAGAAGTTCCAGTAAAACGTACAATAAATATGATTAAAGGCTTCCTACTATACACCTATTAAAAGCAGAAAAGGAAGACCCAATTTATGTACTATAAATAAATTAGGTACATAAAGTATGAATGTATATGTTAGTTTCGAAACTTAGTCACGGTTCTCGGTATAGATTTTCAGGTAGTAAGTACTGCGAACAGGATGTCGCCTGCAATTTGATCTGGTCGCGCCGGCCACTGTGTAAACACGTTACATTGTTTCCGTAGAAGATATCAGAAATTAAATTACAATACAGTTTTGGAATAATAAATGTGTGTTATAGGGAATTTGCTACGCGAAGTGCTACGCTGTGCTACGCAGGCTACGCCGTGCTACGCATAGAACTTTTGAAAGATTATGTTTTGAAAAATGGCATAATTATACAATACTTACAGAATAAATTAATAATATTTAGTAGGTACTAACTGCATCTTATACCCGACATTCAAACATGCACTTCTTTCAAAAGTAATTTACTCGAACTTTAAATAAAGGGAAAATAGCTTACCTGCGAATAAAATAGTTTTTCTTTTTACACCAAGGCATGATCAATTGATTATATACCTTACATATTACCTTGCCTGATTTCTTGGTTCTGATTGAAATAATTTTAACATCTATTTTACCTCAATACAAAACAAAAGCATTAAATCGATTAATGCTCCATTGTTGGACTAGGTAAGAATCCTTGATGTCACTCCAAATTTGACAACACTTAATTCATATCTCCTGCAGAGATGTCAGCGATTGTACTTAACTGTTATCTGAACAGTTGGGAACATATTTGCATAGATCAAGCAGCTTCAGGCGTCTTTTATTGCGACGCAAGTCTGTTAGTACAAAACTCTTGTTACGTCATCTAAGGGCACACATGCAAAACACGTATTTACATGAATTTGAGAGTGATATAACGGGGGCTCTCAGAATTCCGCTCGAAATTTAGTGTAAAGCGGTTTTATTTGTGTGTGTGCATGTGAAAAGCTTTAAATTTACACGAAGTCAAACATCAGTTCAGCATGTAGGGTATGGAAATAGTCGGCAGGTGTGCGCCGGGCGCGGTCTGCCGGTTCGTTTGACGACAATCGTATTTGCGGCGGATCCCTGCGGCGCCGACGGCGTGAGCCCATCACGCCCGATGCCGTCGGTACCCCACGCAAAACGTGGAAACAGAACTTTTTATGAATAATTTATCGATGATAGGCCGTAATACACATGCTTGTAACTTGCACAAAAGAATTAAAGTAGTTTGCCTGCCATAGTGACATACACCAATCAGTACTTGTTATAGCAAAATGGCATGCAGGATACTTGCGAACTGTTATGCAAATTACAGGCATATTTAGGTATTAGGTATTGCCCGATATAGTAAGGAAAATATAAAAAAAATGAAATATCTTCGCTGTAACTGAATGGTTGAGTGGTTAACTAGAAAATAACGACGTTTAAACGAAATAGTTATTAGTTTTCCATTCGGCCTCAATGAGTTACCTATACTACGCCTAGTAAAAACGAAAACAACTGATCTACTTTATATTTCATTTTAAAATAAAGGAAAATCGCTTACCTCATCAAAGTTCCTTCCACACTATTTGACATGATGCAAGGCAGTGTCTTTGAGGTGGCTCCCGTGACGCGTTAAACAGGACTCGAAAGAGTGCAGGGTTCCGCCGCTGAAGGGCGGCATAATTCACTTAAATCATGCTTAAATCACGTACGGAACTCAAAAGAGCTTCACTTGCGGGCTGCGGCTTAGACGCCACACCTAGCACATTTAATACCTTCTCTTGACGCTTTAACGTAACGTGGCATGTTATGAATGGATTTTTTAAGCTTTGTATGTTTGTGTTGGGTTTGGTCACTTGTTCTTACAATTACGATATATCAAAACCAACTTAAAAGCTAACAAGAAAATCGGGGTTCTCAAAATACCTTCCTATTCTTAGTATACTTAAAGACAATCTTTACAAACATAGGTTCCATAACAATACACTCACATTGTGCCGGCGACTTTATTATAAAAGAAATTGAAAGGACGAGGGCATGATCCAAAAATCCCGCAAATAAAATTCCAATTACACAGAAATGAAATGACATATTCGGTTTGCACAAATCCTTAAAACGTCATCCAGATATCCATTACATGTCTATTAAATCTTACGACATATATTTGTGGGGCTCCCGGGCTCCGTCAGCAGAGTTCCCCTCGCAAACACGGCGGCGATTACGAGCTCGGCCGACCGAAGTAAACGAATATAAAACACATGCGCGAAGACGAATGCAAAACGTACTCGTCAAGATTTTGCATAAGTAAACATAAGCATCACCCTTTTCGCGGGTCGGACCGACTCTTGTCAAATATTTGTTATCTGAACGGAAATCTATGCAGTAAAATAACGTACAAAATGAAGACTTAACTAAAAGCCATCATTGTTATCCTTGCAGTATCAACAGCGAGTCTTGAATGAATTTTTGAAACATTAAGTATGCTTATAAGAAACTTTTGTAATTGTCCTAAAAATCTCCTACGTTGTACCACGGCCAGCTGCAAAGCAAAAGCCACCTGGATCCTTTTCAAGGAAACTCAAATGTTATCAAAATAAAAATACAGATGAAAAGAACCTGTGGCTATCAAATTACTTTCAAACATCCGGTTCATTGGCTCCTATCATCATATTGACACAATTACTTGCACGTTCGAGCTTAGACTAGTGAAAGTCCGCTGAGTTTGCAGTCTCCTACTTATTTACGTCTAGCAGGTCATTTCCATGAACCCATTGAGTTGATAAGATTATAGAGTTAGCGAATAAGTAGCTTCTCAGTCCTTATCTAACTATAGACTTGTAAACAAAGACTTGCTGGATAGACATGCCATGGCCAGTAATAACATGGATAGGCACAAATTTTGCTGAAAAAAAACTTTACTGTTTTACATCGAATAAGCTTATACGTGCTATTACTAAGATTAGGACTGTTAAAAGGTATATAATTATGAATTAATTAGGTAATCGATACTTGACGTTTGTTATATCGTGACACAACTGTGGTCATGTCAACAACACCACGTGGAGTTCAACCAACGAAAACCTGACCTACAAAGCTAATTTGAAGGACATCGAGAAAAGGAGAGTGACCTGACGTAGCAGCATCTAAAGTGATGAGTCGCGCGTGTCCGGCGGGCGGCGGCGGCGGCGGCGCGGCTGCCAGCTCCAGTAACGACCTATCGATTGGCAATAGTGCCTAGTTAGCAATCCGCCGCCCGCCGCGCCCCTCCCCACACACTTCATCTAGATCTCTCTATGTTCAATACACTGACTTTTCTAATTTATTCATGAAGAACTGTCTTTATTGGAGACTATAAGAATAGAAATGAATATAAATGGCTTCGATTGTCAGTTAGAAAAGACCTTTGTCTTAATGTTTACAAAGGACTGGCAACTAAACCGAATTTCATCATATCCATTTGTAATTTAAGAGCTTATGGGGTACGCATGGTACTTTAGACATCAGATATTGACATTTGAACATTGTGTAGTAGGTATGCAATAGCAGGTCGTATGCCGAGGTGACGACCCTGCTGCGACAACTGCGCTTCGTCAGGCGGCGTCAGCACGCGTCAGCCCTCGTCAGCTCGTTAACCCGCACAGCTGTTCAGTACTGTGTCATCCATCAGAGTCAGGAAACAGCAGATATCCTTAATAATAAAAAAACACTATTTTTTATTGCTTCATTACTTGATTTCCCTCTTTTGTTTCTTTATTTTAATGCCTCTCTTACGGCCGAACCCAATAACCGATCTATCGCATACTGGAGATAGAAAAACAAATGAAACAACAGAAAACCTGTATAATTGTTCTGTTGTTTCATTTGTTTTTCTATCTCCAGTATGCTACTTACTACTACTATCGTACGTACCTCAAAAAAAAGAGATATTTACTTTAGATTTGTTATTGCTCCCTGTATACTTATTAATTAATTAAATTACAGTTTTGAAGTCGTTTTAATTTTTAAATTACTTTTTTCTATCTTCATTTCTTCATTACATTTTTAATTGAAACTTACTACTTAATTAAAAAGAATAAATACTTCTCCCACTATCATTACTCCTACTTTTCGGGGTAAATCTCTTCCTGTAACTGATCGGCTCGAGCTCCTAGGCATGGACTTGGCTACCAGTCTCAACTTCGGCGCCACCATTGAGTACAAAGCCCAAACTGCGCACCCTAAATAGAGTGAAGCAAACAGCTTTTAACCCTTTATTGCAGCCACCTTTGGGATGGCCAATTTGCTCGCTTGACTCGGTGAAACGCAGAGCTAAGAGGTTTATTGGCGACGAAAAGCTGGTGAATGCCAAGCTTCATAGCCTATAGTTCATCGCTGCAAGGTCGCCTGCTTGTCAGTCTTCTACGATTGTCGGTGTCTTCTCTCGTCTCATCCACAACCTCATCTCACATTCTTACCAGCCCCCTTCTACCATTGGACATCTAGATTCTTAATGCGTACAGCAAAGGATTGGAACTCTCTGCCTACGTCTGTGTTTCAGAACGCATTCAACCCTGATCACTTCAAAGTCAGAGTGAACAGGCTACTTCTGGGTAAGCTCATTCCACCGTAGACTTTGTCTCTGTCACCTATGGCCTAGATTAGAGTCAAGAGCAAACTGATTTCGAACAAAAAAATGCTAAGCCATTTTAACTTTCCTATACACATTGAAATTTTCATCGAGATTATTTAGCTAGAGCCTAACTGTATGCAAACATTGAAACGCCATGCATAATGATTAAATAAAACAAAATTCAAAACTTATGTTAAAAGCACAGTTTGTAAACATCACAAAAACTATTGAACTGATTTTAATTAAACTTGCACTGTTCCCTAAATTGGACTTAGCCACACATCTTGACTAAAATGTAGAATTTGTGAAGGTAAAACTGGTAAAATTAGGGCGCATAGATCAAAAACCTTGGCTCTACATGAGATCTGACCAGTTTTTCATATATTTTGAGTAGGGTGTAGTGTAGAGCTTGTAGGTTTAGAGCGTGCAGTCTTTAGAGTTTGGCTTTATACGAGATCTCATAACTTTTTCACAGAGTAAGCTACGTAGACTCGTCTTGGCAACATTTTTACATGAAAATGTTTTTGGTGGTATAATTTATTTGTTAATAAAAGTTATTACAGAAATTATTTTCCTGGAAATTATATCTTTTTGTTTAACATAAATTTAAATATCCAGTCCAAAATAGGCAAATTTTATTAAATAATTTGATTTTTTTCTATAATTTCATGACAGATTAGATTTAGAGCTATCTAAGCTCTAAATCTAATCTACACACGATAATAGGGAAGATGCAATTACAGAATTCATGAACATTTTGTTATTGAAATGATAAAATAGCATAAAAGAAGGGCCACTGCAATGTTTTTATTGTAGTTAATATTGATTTTTAACAACTATTACGAATTAATATAACGTGAAACGGTACGTAAACAATTAGCGTCTAGTGACGTAACTGGTGTTATGACAACGAAAAGACGAACTTAAATTTTAATATCTCCGAACCTTAACATTGGCAAAATCATCTATAGTTAAACGATGGAGCCAAAACACAAAAAAATAAATAAATAATAAATGACAGTCCATGATCTCTGGCAGACAGGAGTGACTTCATCATTCCTTTTCGCGGAAAAAGAAAAACATTCAGTTTATGAAAGCAAGAGGAAAATATTGCATGTTCCCCATTAAGATACGAATAAAAATACGAAATAGTAATTAAAAATAGGCGAAACATCTTAAATGTTTCGCTTTGCGTCGGAAACTCCAGGTTTTTTTTATTGTAGTGAAACGGCATAGCCTAAAATTCTAACTTTTCTTTCACAATTAAGGAGTGTTCTGCGCTGTGAAAGTTTACCTTCAGATTCTGTTGTACAGCTGTCTTAATTGATCTGCTGTAGCTGCTGCTGTGTCAATTGAACTGTGAAATTTATCAAGACATAAAAACATCGGAGACTGGCCATCATTTAATGATATAGTAATTAATTATTTTAGTGATATAGTTTAATCGACAACGTTAAAATCAGGCTACCGGTTTTCTCAGGAGAAATAAGAACATCTTCTCTCCTGAAACGTAGGCATGGGTAGATACCGCAGGAGCCGGTTCGACCTAGTGCGGGAGTATCGACCGCGGGCGACCCTGCCGCAGAGTGCTGGCTCAGCTCGACGTAAGCGTTCCTCTCTCCCCTACACTACCGTTTACGCGTGCACTCTATCAGCGCTTTCACATACATTCCCCGTAGTATTCACCTACAGGTGTCTTCTTCGAAAAATATACGAACTATTTCGGTTATAATTTTTGTTTTTTATCTGAACTTTTCACGTCTTCTAGAAAACGTCCACTCGATACAGGTAAACTGCACAATAGACTATTATGTCTTTTGAATTCTGCAGATGACAAGTGGCCTTAGTCTTATCATGATGGTATTCTCGCTTGTGGTACTGATACTGATTATAAAAATGAATCAATTTTCAGAAACACATTGGTATCCTTAGATAACTTGAAACTTGAACTTGGTGGTATTCTTTCTGCTGAAAAAATAGCAAAATGTATGAGTAGTGGGTGAGAAAATTCAACCAGGCCAATTTGAAGGACCTCCGATAGGCCAAGCTAAAAACTATAACCTTAATGAATGAAGGTGCAGTCAAATGGGATGGTATTTCTTGCGATTAGAATTTCTCCCGCACATAGCATGTTCAAGTCATTATTTAGGGATCTGAGAGGCGTTAGGGAAGGTCTCCACGAAGTTATGAATCATGGAATACAATTATTACATTTTAAATTTAAATTAGACGTACAAGAAGTGGATGTCTCCTACAGCAATGGAAAGTCTAGACCAGACAAAATGATGATATGAAAACCTGAAAAAATGATGATATTTCAGTTAAGTTTGAAAACAGAAAGTATGGAATGGTGACGTCACCGCTAGCAGCGACCTTGCCACTAGAAAAATGTGCCGCGTCGCCGCCGAGGATGCTGGCTCATCACTACGAGCGCTCGTCGGCGTCCGGACATCGCACCCGCTCCGCTACTACGCAGCGGGTTCGGGCATCATCAGACTTCGGTTCATCTGTTGAAAACTTTTTGTTTAGTTTTCGCCATAGTCGGAGTTGGGACAAGATGTCTGACTGCTCTTGTGTATGGATAAATTGTCTTAGCGAGATAAGACTCATTGTAGTTGTAAAAGTGTTTGCCGAATTTGCCCTTAAGGGATTATAATTATTTGCTATTGTGCCTAAATCAGGATTCAAACATCAGCACTGCATAAGACAATATGCTGCGTGCGCTGCTATACTTGCTACGAGCAGATTAGTTCTTCAAACAACGTTCAAAAAACAGTAGGTTTAGCTTTAGGCCTCTTCTTGGATTTACAGACATTCCTTTTAACATTTTTTGGAAAATATCAATGATTTTAACTGTTTTTGACCAATGGAAAGCTACTTTAATTATCAGCGAGTAAAACAGGCTATATTTAGGTATTCCCATGGGAACGGGAACTACGCGGGGCGATGCTAATTATGTACTTATAAAATTATAGATAAAAAATGTACAAGTTGATTTAGAAAATAAGGGCGCCAAATAGGAATCCTGTTTTAGCTACTGAGTTTTGAAATTGGGTAATGCACGTACAAGGTTTTACAACGATCTGACCAATTAAATATGGACTTCACAAAGATTTTTGTCATAATGACTTGTTTTGCAGTAGACACAGAAGCTCTTGTCAATCTACTAGAGCTAAAACTCTATAAAAATTAAAACACAGAACTCACTTGATACCTAAAACGTTCTACGCATCGCTATGTTATAAAGAATAAGTATATGGTATTTATGAACGACAGGCCAAATAAATAGCAGTCACCAAAAAGCCCTGGTCAGAAATGCAGTACAATGGCATCGTAGAAATAATTGTACCATATATTATTATGATGTACGCCTACCAAATGGGCCATTACACTGGCCGGGGCCGCAGTAACAATGCCCATAATTCTCCTCGACTTCATTAACAGGCCTCCATTTGCATGACAGCCTCTACTTATGTACCGCTATAGTCCGTAATAAGCGGCCGATGGTACGAGAGAGCGGAGGTGGTTGTACCCTCAGAACATACCACTACAAGTCCATAGATACACCAGCATTGTCCTCCACACAAAACATTTCCATTCAAAACTGAGCCTTATTTCTAAGAAATAAGCAAATCTAGGATGGTGTTCAGATGTAAATGCATCGTGGTTAAGTTCGCTTCGGGTAGGCGGCGCACAGGCTGTCTCGCTCTGGCGGGGCGTGGCGCTGCGGTACACGCCCCTCGCGTCCCTCTACGCCGTCTCGTAGCCCGCAGGCCCCGTAGCTCCTCTACGAGATATGGACTGGCTATGTTGACTTCAGACGTCGCTTGATAAATGTACAACTAAAATAATGGTTTCATGCATATAATATGCATGGATCCATTATTTTAGTTGTACAAATAATTACAATAGGAAAACAAAATATAATTTGTGATTTTTTTTATACGACCTATATAACGAATAGCAGTAAAAACTCTTGAAAAATACACAGACTTTAGGTTTTAAGTGACTCTGGGCTTAGGTTAGGTTAGGTTAGGTTAGTGTCCTTCAAAAAGTTCAGTTTCAGGCACTCGGTGCACTTTGGACGTACTAAATGTGGTAGATGAGAAAGACGTACCTAGGTACTTGCAGGTGTGTGATACGAAGCAGGTGGCATTCCTATAGTTTTTCATGTTTCATTTCCTAACGTCATAGGAAATAGGTATGAGTATATGTTGGTATTTTTGTAAGTACAATATCTTTATGCATATATAGCTACAATCGGGCACCCTGTTGCAGTAGGTATGGCGGTAACAAACGGCAGCTTTATGTGACGAATCATAACTTCACCGCCACTAGTCTCAAAACGGTGAAGGAAAACATCGTGAGGAAACCGGCATGTCCTAGAACCAAAAAATCGAAGACATGTGACATTCACCAACCCGCACTGGGCCCGCGTGGTGGATTTCGGCCTATTCCCTCTCGTAGAGAGGAGGCCTGCGTGATGTCCCAGCTGTTTATGCATAAAAATATGCTCAATTAGATTCTAGAAAAGAGATACATAGATTCTAGAAAAAAGTATAGTATTCTTTCCTCTTTAGAAACCAACTAATAATAGTAATTTTACACCACTACTAAATATAAAGACTAGACTTTCTTATCGGAAAAGCGGTTGCGGATGATTTTCTTTGCTTATACAGTACTTGCAGAAATTATACAGTTCAGAGTCCTACCTATCATTTGCGAATATTGTTGGTAACAATTTGTTTCTTGATCCATGGGAACATCATAGCCAAGCCTATGGTATACGGCTTAGGCAAACATTTGACTCAAACTATTATCGTGATACCAAACAAGTACAGAAATAAAGTCTCATATTAAACCCCTTTTAATTGAACGCCATTCAGTTCTTAATAATATTTATTCGCTCTACAAATAAACGGACATTATATCCGTCTCGCTTGTTGGTATTTGCCAAGTTATCAGTGAATACGACGCCTTCATTTCTAATAACACTTCAGCGTCAAGTTACTAACATCGCCGTGAGACGGCTTTGTACAATAAGTACCTAAGTACTCGCAACTTAGTTGTTATCGTGTCGAACAAGCGCCGGAACTCTTACAGACAGTATTTGTCTTGATCTAATTCTCGTAACTGGTTTAAATTTAACTCTAAAATTGATATCTGAAATGTTCAAAAGCAATGCTTGATTTTCAAACTTAGACGTGACGGATGTATGTGGATGTATGTACATCGACATATATATGTCACGACCAACGCTCTTTCTCACATACATATGAGAGAACATTTTTTCAAACACCAAATTATACACATATTATTTCTATACTTAATATTATAAAGAGGAAAGATTTGTATTTTGTATGTAACGAATAAACTCAAAAACTACTGGACCGATTTCCAAAATTCTTTCACTATTAGAAAGCTACATTCACCTTGAGTAACATAGGCTATATTTTATCCCCATATTCCCAAGGGAACGGGAAATACGCGGGTAAAACCGCGGGCCGCTGCTAGTCTAAAATAAAATAAAACTGAACAATGTTTTAGAACCTTTCGTATGGGTGTTCGGCTCGCACCTGCTGGTTTTTTTTATTATTATCTGTTATATGTTTTTATTTCTAGAAATGAAAACAGTTTTTTGTTTACATACAAGTCTCTCGTCGCAATTTAAAAATTGGCTGCAATATGAGTCGTTAAAATATTTAGATAAATGTAGAATGTAAATAACTGTCAAAAGTTAGGCTACCCAATATCTATAGATTTTATAAGAATTAACTAGAGCAAATACATAAGGCTAGCAACCATTGTGGTGCAGTTTCCATAGGTCTACGAGCTGCGATTAATCACATAGGTACGCTACATCCCTTGGCTACGCTAGTTGCCAGTCCCCGACGGATCGCGTTTATCCAAACAAGGTCATAATGCTGAGAGTTTATTTTCAATTTGTATTTCTGAAATAATTAACCCATCGGTATAAATTAAATAGGTCTAAAAAGAATCGGACCACACGGGTCAGGAGGTAAATATGATACAACCCGACGGCACTACATGCTTTCTGAAACAGATCCATAGAGCGCAATTATGGAAAGTGACGACAGCACATTGCTAACTTTCCAAAAGTCTTATAAATTTCCCTAGTAAAAAGTCTAAAACACATTGCCCAAATTCGGAATCAATCCCAGAACCTTGCGTTCAAGAGTAAGTAATATACTTATATAGTGAACCATTCAATTGACATGACACAATCAGCACGAGTAAGTTCACTGCAACAATGTCTCTTGTTTACGGATTATCATTTACGTAAGAGTATGATTCAATTTCCTCAATAACCTATTGATAACAGTAATTTGAAATGGATAAAATGTATTGATAACGAATGTATTTATCCAAAACTAAACATGGATGTTTACTTTCGCACGGCACGTGGCAAAATCGTCCCATAGTAGTTAAGAAAATTGCGGAAAACTCAATTAAATTTACTTTGCGGGAAAACTACGCAAGTACCTACTCTACAAATCCGCGTTAAGACCGCCTATGTTGACAGTCGCTTGTTCGTCTCGGTCATCCAACACATATCAGCCGGTCGATATTATCCGTCCTAATAGCAGACTGAGTGGCCAAGCTAAAAAAGGACAGAAAAATTGATAGTGAAATAATCTGAAATCCCAGAGCCTCAAACATTACTTATATTAGAAACAGAATGTGTGGGATTCATTAGTGTTCGGTAGTATGCACTTTGAACGTAAAAATATCTGCTAGCTTAGGCTGACGGCAAATTTGCTGGTGCTGAAAATAGCTAAAAAAAAATACTCTTATTTCTTAAAGTCTGAGTGCTATTTTTGTTTATGTTTAAAAATGTTGTTGACCCAGGTTCGTGCTTAATAATAACAGCCGCAATCTTCAAGGTACCGCTTGCAGAAGTGACCATCTTAACATACCGAAACTCCTCCGTGCCTCGGAAAGCACGTTAAGCGCAAGCACGTAACCCCAGCTATAATTTGTAGATATTTTAAAGTCGTTACGGATTGTCAGAAGCCAGAAAATCTAACACCAGTCTTGCCAAAAAAGTACCGTGTTACACAGTACTAGAGTGTTGTGCTCAGACAGGCAATCGCTCCACGTAAATACTGGTAGTCAGCCGAATAACGTTTGACTGGAAGCCGACTCCATTTGACTCCAATACAGCTGGGAAAAGGCTACGCAAACGATGATACAGTTGGTCCAATCTAGCAGGTATGCGTACCTTCGCTGATAATACTTACATACATACATACCAACTCTACTCTACCCCACACGTATTGTTACTGGGAAAATAAACAGGATCTTGCTCTATACGCGTTATTCAGAAATATTCTTACTAACCAATTTTATAAAAACAAAATGATATGGGTATATCTATACCTACTTCCATGATTAAACACACAAAATGTGCATTATTATTTTAAATATAAACAATACATTACCTACCAGTGTCGACCTAAATTTCTTGCAACTGTTGAGCAATCGATGTGCGCGATGGATGGCGTCGCAAACATCAACCAAGTTGCACAATTGCCACAAACAAGTCATTGGACTCAAACTTACGACTACTGTTGAATCGACACAAAATATTCCTTTCAATTAATCAACCTTTACTATTATAATTATCTTAGATATCATTAAGTTAAGTAAAAAGATACAAATCTTTAGTCAACTAAAAATCATACTGACATAGATACCGGGTAACTAAAACCGGTTCTAAACTATTTTATGAATAGGTAAAATATTAGTATGTTTGGTTTAATGTTTGCAAAAGATAATGTCTGATATGATCTGAACTAAATGAAAATTCTATTTCCTATACTGGAATTCTTTCACTGTCTGAAAGTGACAAAGTATAGCTGCGCTGCTGCTCCAAAAATCACTGTTCCTGTACGGTAGGAACGAGCCACGAAGCCACGAGGAAAGTTAGTCAAGATAAAACTCCAGATTTAACGTTACTTCTACAAGCTACTAGGTGTACTGATGTCCCTTTACCTCGGCCAAACCCATCAGGAGATTACAGCCGTGATGTTTTGTTATGTTCTACAAGTTTACCAAAACGAAAATATTCACAAAACAAACTGTTCTGAACTGCAGCGCCAAAGCTGTGTAGGCCGTCTCTATTTAACCTCGATTCCACTCTTTTGATTCATAAAAGCAACAATAAATAAGGCAAATAATAGGAAATAATCGCTACCTGACTCTCTCTGTCGTCTGAGCTAACTTCGCAACGAATGTTAATATGAATCAAAAACACACTCACATGCTTTGGCATGACATGGACATGTAGAAATTTCGTCTATGGAAAATAAAACTTCATCAAAATATAGTAATATTTAGTATAGTATATTCGTAGCCAATATTCCTTCCGACTAGGGATAATTCAGTACCTAGATTGAGTATACATGTACCCGCATATAAATATCGTCTCCCATTGTCTTAGTTATTACCCACTTACTTATAAATGAAATCAACAAAAAAAGTTACTACAGTTCAAGTCAAAGTTTGTTTATAATAATTTCAAATGTTTAAATAATATTGTAAAACTAGCTTTATAGCATTTGAAAGTCCAGAGTGCGTTTTTGTGTTTGGTATTACACGTATTTTATAGTTATTTAGACCGTATGTGGCAACTTTTAATGTATTGTGTACACCACTCTTACTTTTATGCGATTTTATTGAGAAATATAGTCAAGTTTAGATAGATAAAATCATTATATTACAATTTCAATATATTATACGATACAATGTTTGAGTAAGCTCCAAAACTTATGCTCATTTGTTTGGACTTCCGGTTCTGAACAATTTTGGAATCAATAGCTGCATTATGTTAATAGATAAATAAAAGAATATTTTCATATATATTTTATTAGGAAAACACAAATCCTCCTATACTTAATATTCGTCATTTATGTATCTATTTACAATTATTCGATTAATCAGTTTTCATGACTCATTTAACTTATGCATAAATTTTAATTTTAATAATACATATACATTAACGAAGCTATGCATATCTTACGACACAACCATATATTTAACGCGGTTCTGGCGAGCCGCCCCGACGTCGGGGTCGACGGCTACATTGTTCCACCTTAATAAAAACAAACTATAGAACTGGAACTCATGATA
The DNA here is from genome assembly GCA_905332915.2 of Hecatera dysodea. NCBI lineage: Eukaryota > Metazoa > Arthropoda > Insecta > Lepidoptera > Noctuidae > Hecatera > Hecatera dysodea. The sequence goes on from HG995292.1 coordinate 12,626,990, forward strand.
ATTACATTTCAAACTTAACAAAAGCACGAGTGTCGGCCCTGTGAGCCCCCGCGGTCCGCTGTCTGCAGACCGGCGGCGGAGGCTCAGTAGCGCTGCCAGGCGCAGGACGAGGCGGCGGCGGAGGCGCCGGGCCGCGGCGCCGCGCCCTGCCGTCACAGCTCCGAGAAGAACTCTGGGGAGGAGTGCGGCGTGGGAGGCGCGTGTGGCACCGCGTGCTCGCGCGCCGCCAGCGCCAGCCGCTGCTTCAGCACGTCGCGCTCGTGTGTCACGCGCGCCACCTGCAACTGCAGCACGTGCAGCTCGTCCTGCAGCGACCGGTTCGTCAGCTCCAGCTCCTGCCTCTGTTGCAATCGTTTACTGCGACAATTTTGCGCGTAGCCGCGGTTTTTAAGTGTGCGTCGTTTTTGCTTCAGTCGTGTCACGTCTTCTCGCGGGAAACCATGGAGCCGTTTGTTGAGTTCTCGCACGCTCAATGTCATAAGCAAGTCATCACTGATAAGATCATCCCCACAGGAGGAAGGCTGATAGGACGGGTGAGGTCCCGTTCGAGGAGACATCGCTGAGCAGGAGCTAGCAGGGCGCAGCGCGACCTGTTGCATGTGGTGATCCTGCTCGCGCCACTCTCGTCGATCCCATTCTTCAAAACTGCCGCAAGGAACTGTCCGCATGTCGAGCGGCTCTCGCATGTGTGGTAACCAAAGGACGTCGTCGACCAATGCCGCGCGACAAGGACTTCGTCCAATAGGCGCCGGCGGGGTCTCCGGAGGTGTACTGGGGTCCACAGCGATGGCCACGTGAGGCTGAGGGTAGGGACCCGCGTCTGGCCACGGGCGGCACGCGCGGGCACACGCAGGTGGAGGTTCGACCATCTCTTGCCAGCCAGTACGCAGGGGTTCGCGTTTCACAACATTGTGGTCTTCGAGGTGGTCTAGTTCAAAGTTCTGCACATACTCGTCGGCGAGCTGGTCTTCCTCGCCTTCGCGGTGTGGCTGCGGGGGCAGGGTCTGCATGGCGCTCGCCTGGGAGCAGTCCACGAGCGCGTGTTCCACCATGGGGCCGTGCGGGGCGCACGCCGGCCGGGAGCGGACTGCCGTCGCGGCACAGGGCGGCGCGAAACTCCGCCCTCCGACCCAATGACGTTTTGCGACGCGCGCATACTCATACAGCCTTTATTTTCACTGACATAAGTTCGCTAATACTAGGATAATATCATAACATAATATAATAATAACATGACATACATTACGAAATATACGTGTACTTGAGTTCGGTATAGCAGCGAATAGGATGAATATCACGTATGTGTATTTACATACGTATTTATATGCTTTATCTAAGTTAGAATTAAAAGGATACTGTGATATAGTTACATATCTAGAAACAATAAGTAAATGTTAACAATGAGAAAGTTCTGACATAACGGGTTACAAAATTGGTCTTTGACGCCGATTCCAAAATTTCGTAGCACCGGTGCTACACGTTACCGTACATTTTTTCGTAGCAGTGCTACGCCGATAGTACTGCGCGCTTAGTCCTAGTGTTTTTCATCGGTCATATTGATAAAAAACTTTGCATGACGTTACGTATTTTATAAGAATTCTATACATTTAATTAAAACTAGTTATGAGCCCATATTTCAATAAAAATCTACTTACGAAAACTCAGATTTCTTCTTTTTTTATATGAATTATCATATCCAATTAATTAATACGAAGCAGGGCAGCGAGGAGGCTAACGGTAGAACAAAGTGATTTCACGCGTGGCGGCCTACGAGCCTAGGGGTGCGGTCGACTCCAGCATAATCGCGAAGTACATGTAATCAGCGGGTAAGCGTGACCTGCCACTCTCGACGTTCAACCCCTTCCTTATTATCCCTTAATAATTGAAACGATGCGCTTGTTATTACAAGACAATGGGTTGTGATTTGTGTTCAAATTACAAGGTTAAATGCTTATGAGGAGATTGCTACAAGTCTTTGTTATAGTTTTTTTTTTTACATATTAAGTTAAAAGCCGGCAAAGTGCGAGTCGCACTCGCATGCAAAAGGGTTCCAAACGAATTTTATTATATTTTCAACGTGTAACTTCAAAACAATATTTACAAAAAATCTTCTTAATTCCGTTATCCGTAAAATAGAAAATTTATTGACAATTTTGGTCATTTTTAAGACAACGCCGAAAATGATCTAAGTGACAGACAATAAAACAATAAATTGAAACCTGAAAATCCATTTCCATCGTTCTTTTAACAATATATAGTTACTCCGGATAGGGTTGCGCCTCAGTCGGCACTCGGCACTCGGCACTCAGCACTCGCAGTGCGGAGCGGGTGCGGCGGCCCGTGAGCTGACGCTGCCGCCGCTGTTTGCTCTCCACGGTCAACATTGTTAGTCGCTCCCGCCACCCGCAACCCGCAACCCTCTCCCGCAAATGTTATTACATGATTAACCCGAAGCCAACACGTATCCCACTTCTGTTTGGCCTAGCTTTGTTAATTGCCCACTTTGAAACTGCGTATATACATCAATTATTTCATCAAATCAAACAATGTCGAACCGAAACACTGGCAGCTAAGTGATTGTGCTGAGGCTTGGGCGATGGTGTTTATGATACCTATATAATTAGTGATGGGTAGATAATTTGCATTTTTAAATGGGTAGATAGTTGAAACGAAAGTCAGTTATGAGTTACCCACTTTACACACGATTTTCTTTAAAATAACTACCATCCATAGTAAAAAATAAAATAAAATAGGCCTTTAGATAGGTTGTTGGTCCTGGTTTAGATTCCCAGGGGCACTAGTCTAGGCAAAGTGACACTATACGTTAGCGATTGTCAAAACGGCAAAATATTTAGGATTGACGTTTCGGAAACGCATGTCAATGAATCTCATACCTACATCTTCGACTTTTCGGCCATCACCAGCCTCAGCCAGCGTCATTGTATCAGCTTATTGGTGATAGAATGACGCTTTGTCTAGACTTTTAGAAGCACATGAGCACAGGAGGAGTGGTTTTTTTCTTATATTTGTATCCGGTTGATAGCAATAAGGTGCCCTCTTAAATTGCTCGCCTCATTTCTATGACACTTACCTTGTCTTCACATAATGCCACATCGCTACCACCTCTCCTAAACGGTCTGAGAATAAGGGAGGGCGTGGCGTTATGAGATAAGTACCTATGTGAATAATTTTACCCACCTAATAGCACAACTCACGATTGAATTAGTAAGCACTCCTCGTTTCTAAGTGGAACCTAATGTTGAACTACCAAGCTAGAAACCAACTTACCTATAAAATTATCTTTGCCAATAAACTAAAAACTAATTAATCAAATCAACATTCAAGTATGCACCACCCTGCTTAAAACTTTAAGGACCATCTGGCATTGTTATCACCGTGCAACAGGAACTGTGATAAGAATGGCTGGCGCGAGGCTCGCCCTCACCCGCAAGAGGTTAGCTCCCAGAGGCGGGACACGTTCGTGCGCCGCTATCCAACCTCTTCATCAATTGATTCCGCGCCCTCGGCAACTCAATAGGACGACGATCCGCTTTCCACTAAACTACAAACGTCCTAAATTCTATTTGGAGACAGAATTATGGAAAATCCATGCTGATTTTATACTGATTTTAAATTATGTTCAGTGTATACTGTCTTTATTTATTTGTTTTACGAAATCAAAATGAAATAAACCTCTCAGTCAGGAGCCAGGTCAATGACTTTGATCAAAACGATCTGGAGATCAACTCGATCCAATTCAAAAAACGACTTATGATAGGTAACCGTTAAACAGATTAGAGGCAAAAAAAGAAGCATTATGTTTTTCGGCGTGTGTCTTGCTCGGCTTGTTTAATTCTGTACCTACCTACCTATATCTTATTTAGTATAGATTAGACCTTAGAGAAGGAATATTCCGACATTCACGCGGGCGAAGCCGCTGGCAGAAATTAGTCTATAGGTACTACTATTATAAAGAGGAAAGAGATTTGTTTGTTTGTTTGTATTGAATAGGCTCCGAAACTACAGAACCGATTTGAAAAATTCTTTCACTGTTTGGAAACTACACTATCCCCGGGTAACATAGGCTATATTTTATCCCCATATTCCCACGGGAACGGGAACTACGCGGGTGAAACGGTGACGTTGCTAGTTTTATATAAAATTTGAAATGATTAGAAGTCAGCCACTTCGTAAGGACCTGGCCATACGTATGGTGTTGGTAGGTACATATAAGGTAGTAAATAGGTAGAAAACAGTGATGAAGAACAGTGTGAGTGTGTGTGTGCGATTAAAGGTTTATTACACAGGCTTGTTTTCATGGAAAAGCAAACATGATTTCCACGGATGACCGGTCGTCCGTTATGGACCCAAGCCTGATATCATCATCAACACATCCCCAGTCAAAATTGCTGTCTAAAAATCTCTCACCTCGCAATATGTTGCTACCACATGGCTTTTTTTTTTTGACGTGACCACTCGCAGTTCAGCACACTAAGGCTGGTTACTACTTAACCGGGCAATCCTGTGGTGGTCTCAAATGAATTTAAGGCTCCCAGCCAGGACTAAATGACCGCTTCGCTAAGGGCATCCCCTGTGGGAAACGGGCCTCGGCTTAACGGCGTCATTGAGGAGGGGCAGCAAGGGACAGGCTGAGTCTGGTAATTATTATTCAGGGGATTTAACGCTAATGGCTCAGCGGCGCGGGCTGGCTCGTTAGGCAAAAGTCGGGGAGGGATGTTACGGGGGCGTCGCGATGGGCCTCGTCGGCGGGGCCGGAATACGGAACGCGGTCTGTTTTTGTTTTTACGAATCGTGCTGGTTTCCCTATTGCTTTCTTGGAGTAAGGTGGTAGGGTCGTCGGGTTCGACTAGGGAGTGCCGGGGACGGCGAATCTTACTGATTTTGGAGGGAGCGTATCGGGCAGCCGATACGATGAGAGGATTCTGGTGCAAATCGGCGGACTCTATGAATCGCTTATTAAGGCGCTTCATGAATTGTTTGATTGTAGGGTCGATCGTTTCCAACGAACCACGGGGCGCCCGTGGCCTTCCGGAGAAAACGGTTTTGGATTACCTGCAATCTATGCATCCGGTATGGCTTAGTGTGCTCAAAGGTAGCTCACGCGTAAGTCATGATCGGACGTATGCACGTTGTATAGATGCGCAACTTGGGATTTAAGGGATAGCTTGCTGCGTGCATTCAGCATGGAGTGGAGCCTACCGAGAGCGAAAGTGGCACGATTACATACCGTCTTTATGTGCTCACCGAAAGTAAGCTTTCGTTCTAGAATCACACCTAGATATTTAGCTTGCTTCACCCAAGGGATCGGCTTGCCAAACATGGTGATCAGGCTGGGGTCAGGTGGAGGGAATCGAGCCCGCGGCTTATGAAACAAGATCGCCTGACTCTTTTCCGGGTACTCTCCATTTTCGGAACCAGGCGCCTAGTGCGTCGGCGGATTTTTGGAGGTGGCCGGCTATTGCCTTTACACTACTGCCGGAGCGGTAGATGGCCGTGTCATCGGCAAATAGGGCAAGTTGCGTCTGGGCATTAGTAGGTATATCGCTGGTATACAGCGAGAAGATTAGGGGCATGAATGGGGTGGGGTGACGAAAGCGCACCTTCGATACGGTACCGAAAAGTGCGGTTTGACAAATAGTCTCGCAAGATGAGCACGAGACGATCTGACACACCCAGCTGATATAACTTGTATATCAATCCGTTGTGCCAGACCTTGTCAAACGCTTTCGCTATTCAATTCAATTCAATTCAAAATTCTTTATTGCTATGTCGAAGAACAGGGCTCCCGTAGCTAAGCCGCGCTGATGGCGGTCGCTGATATGCTCAACGATACGGTAGACCGCACGAGTGGTTTGTCTGGAAACCAAACTGCTCATTGGGGAGGAGGCTCTTTGCTTCAACGTAGTCCTTGAGGCGCTTATATATATTAAGCCTCTCGTAGACTTTGCCGAGAACTTTAAGCAAACTAATGGGACAATAGCTGGATGGGGAGGACTTAGGCTTCCCTGGTTTGGGGATACCTCGGTAGCCTCTTTCCACGTCTGTGGGAACATGTTGTTGGACAGAGCGCCGTTGAAAATGGCAGTCATCAACATGATCAGGGTTGCCGGGAAGAGACGGAGCATCTTATTGGTGATTCCATCCGCTTTCCTGAGTTTGAGTCGCCCGATGATGTCCTTCACCTCGTCAGGAGAGGATCCTCGGGGTCCTCGACTGGTGGGAGGGAGGCTCTACGTTCGACTTCAGCGTCCACCTTATCCAGGTGTGCTTTGTCTACTGGTTGAGAGCAGGGAGAGCACTGGGCCTCTAGGCTGTCGGCCAGGCATTCGGCCTTCTCATTGTCCTCAAAAGCGATGGAGTTATCGGGGCGGGCTACCTCATGGCACGCCAGTTGGATATTTATACGAAAGCCAAGGCATACTACCATAGTACCATAACGACCTCTGCGTGACTCTGAAGTCCTAGTCCTCTGAGGTCCTAGTTGTTTACCGCCGTATGTTGATGTGACCTACATGTGAGTCATAATCTATTAATATGTAGATACAGTCACTGACAAAATACGATGAGAATCCAAAGTCGGAGAGTGCTAAAACTTGTAACAAATTAAAACAACAAAACTCGCTGAATAGCTTTGGCCAAAAAACACGATGAACAGATCAAGGTTACAAATACGATCAAGGTTACATATACATAAGTAGTATTTTTTGCCCGATCAACGGTGGTCGGACATGGAAACAACACGCCAATGTTTCAAAATTCGGTTATTTGTCTTTTTACTTTTAATCCAAAAATGCGATCTATGCTGCTGAAGTGCTGATATGCTACTGTAATCATCATTTGTTTATAGGTATGTTTTAGAAACTAAATATTGATCTGTACTTATTTCTTGCTAATGTGTGAGAATAGTTCTGGACGTCATACTCGTATAATTCCAAATTCAAAAATACCTAATTCATATTTTATCATCCGAATTATCGGCTAAATTGTCATAGATAAAGTAGTTTTACTCTATACCCCATTCACAATAAGATTAGACATTGAAATAAATCTTTTTTACAGTCCGTTCAATCGATTTTGACTTTTATTGCGTTGGTGGCATGACACATGGCAGCTGCAGTAAACAGTTGGTTGGTGGCTTTTAATGGCATCCTTATGCCTACGGAATTGAAGTAAAAATCGGTTGAATGGACTGTAAACAGTTTTGTTTAAATGTCTAATCTTATTGTGAATGGAGTATAGGTATGGCTCAGATCTTTTTAGCAAAACTTATCTATAGCTGACTGCTGTTATTTAATTTTATTTTTGTTTAGTGCAGTGTTTTTCAATGTGTGTGGGTAGCTACAATGAAAACCATATTTTAGTGAGAAGGATGGGCTTGTTTATTTTTCAAAAGTTTATAAAATCGTGACTCTATTTTCGAAACGTTAATAAAAAAAATGTTTTCTAATTGCAGTCTATTTCTCTTTTTAGGTTTAATGTCTAGATACCATTGAAAAAAATGCCAGTTCACACAAGAATGAAGTGGCGCATGGCACTAATAATTTTAGAGCTTATCTTGCCAACTCTGGATATTCCTGTTTTGTTTTCATCCAAAATACATCGACACTTTACGAATAAAATTCCATTTTAAGCATGCCATCAGCAACTAAATCTAGAAGACATCTATACTTAGGTAAAATAAAATTGTAGAAAGTTCAATTCTGTACATTGAATATATATATTCAAAATTAATATTGAAGGATGAATGGTGATCGATACTGATGCAAAAATACAATTAGTAATTTTTTTGTCTGTCTGTTTGTCTGTATGTGCACGCATGGGTCAAAAACTACTGAAGGGATTTTAACCAAACTTGGTACGATTGTAGTCCATACTCCTGGTCAAGTTATAGGCTATATAACATAACGCTAAGACACATAGGAGCTGAGCAGTGACGATAAATTTGAAGCAAGTCGGATGAAAATGCGCTTTCGAGCTCTTATCCTCGCATACGTTGGTTATACACCAAAAGTATGTATAACAAAGATGATGGTCTTCAAAAGATCTACAAAAAAGTCCTCAATAGTATATATCTATCTTTTATAAATTAGCCACAATAACGTGTTTAATCGTTAGGCTTTTCTTCGAAGTCTATTATTAAATACATTAATATTATTGTAATTCAAATAGATATATCTTTATCAGACTTCCATATTCAAAAAGTGCACTGTAATAAATATTTTATTTAAAAAAAAATCATAGAAATCGGTTTATAAACACACAAGATATAGATGAAATAAAACTTCCAAATCCCGCCGCGCCAGTATGGGTACGGCTAAACGGGTGATTTTTGTCTAACGCGCGAAACGGCCATCCGCTGCATCTTTAAAAGGCGAGGGCGCGCACGCGTTTACTTCCCCTGGCTAGGGGCCTTAAATTCATTTGAGACCACCACAGGATTGCCCGATTGAGCAGTAACTAGCCTTAGTGTGCTGAACTGCGAGTAGAGTATTCCAAAACAAAAAAAAACGCGCCGACTTTACTCACATTGTCACTCTTAATGCGAACAGACGTGGTTCTTATTGACTCTTCTCGGTGCGCTTTAGATTTTAAAAATACATAGGTACGTAGTTTTCTATACTAGTCTATACTAATATTATAAAGAGGAAAAGATTAGTTTGTTTGTGTTGAATAGGCCTCCAAAATACTGAACGGGATTCTACACTATTCCCGGGTGACATAGGCTATATTTCATCCTCATATTCCCGCGGGAACGGGAACTATGCGGGTGAAACCGCGGGGCGCTGCTAGTATATTAATAATTTGATTGAGATCTGACGACTAGTATTGGAGTTATCCCTAATAATGCGTGGCTTCGACTACATTGATGATATTCTCATTCACTCTTTTCGATGTAAAAACAAAAAATTGTATACATGCTAGTTTGGTGAAAATCTGATGAAGAACAGAGATAGGAAATGGAACTCTTCGATAAATGATAGCAAAGCTTTCGGGGTTGCTGAAATCGCATGTTTGTTTATTGTTTACACCAATGTAATTGATAAGTTTGTTTGGGGGGTGTACCTCTAAAACATGAAAAATAAAAAACCAAAAAACGAACCTAGTTATTTTTTGTTTAGAAGACGGTTGTTTTTTTTGGATGATGATGATATCTAGATGAATCTTTACCTCATAATTCTACAGAGCCTTTACAGAGCATTAGCGCGTTCATTTCTTTTTGTATTCATGTCCGTACGTATTTGTAACCTTGATCTGTTCACCGCATTTGGTCAGTTATTCAGTGTCTATTGATAGTTCAGGTGTTGACGACTTTCAAACTTTGTACTTGCTCATTGACTTTTGCCACAGACTGTACCAGCCAGCGATACAAAGAAGTACAATCATTTGAGTACCTACAGACTTTTACGACCTCAAAGCGCGATAGCAGTGACACCTATGTATCAACTAAAAAAAAACTTTTCAGTGGTGCAAAAACAGACAGCAGTTGCTACGCCGTTGTGATACTTGTCTGCACGTTCAGTTTTAGTTCAAGCTCTAAACAACAGATGGCTCTGAACGTCTTGTATTATCTTTACTAAATATTTGGATTGCTAGCATTTTCATATCTATGGTATTTTTTAATGGCATAACGTAATAGCAAAACCCAAATCTGTGGGTCTTACTTACCTGTCTTCTTTACAGTCAACTGAATAACGTAGAATCTATCTGCATGTTGCGATCACTTGCGTCCAGTCATCTCTAGGTTTCACTCTATTTATCCATGCTAAACAAAGCATTTTCGTCAAGAAAATGTGTCCTGTTTAGATCACTCTAATACGCATTAGTGTTAAAGGCAAACTGATAATAGTTCATTGTCCTCTACACATGCCCGTCACGTCAAAGGTTGAAGAGTGTATTTGTTATCTATAATAAAGTATAATCGCCGTATCGCGGCCCGAACATTATCTAAGCCCGGACGTAATCAAGGTCAAATCAGAAATATTTATATTTCTTCGAATGCGTGTAAACAGTGCTACCCACGGTCACGTGCTTATGCACATGTGGCCTATTATAAGAATCGTCACGTTTTCGCGCTAGTATTATTGTAACTGTTGCTAATAGCTCTAGTCTAGACGACAATTACATGCCAAATGTTTCAGCACTCATGTGCGTTCAACCCGGCAAACGATTTAATAAAATACTCCTATAACATTCAAAATTATTTTATTTTTATAAAAATATAAAATATATAGGAATAATAATACTTAATATCGTATTATACAAATCCAATCATAACAAATTCATTTAAATGCTTTGTATTTCATAAATGTGTTTTCATAATTGTAAACAATCCCTGTATAATAACAAAAATAAATATTTGTAAAACATTCTCTGAAAAATCTATACTTATCACCTATCACCATGAGTTTTTGTACATAAGAGGTCCTTATTTTTAAATTGTACTGTGTATTTCTCCATATCAACATTCAAAACTAAATGAGTAGATACATATAATCATAAAAAATAAATGTCTGGTAGGAATCAAAATACAAGAAATTATTTTAGTTTTCTTTCGAGACATAGCTTTCATATCACATCGTAACATGTAACACCGATGAAGCACATTCAGTCTTTATTAAAATGCTATAAATCCATTGAAGAGTTGCAGGTAAAATCGACAGTCACCCTACAAATATGCCTAATTAGCCCCAAATAAAACATACTAATGCACTGACCGCCTACACCACAAATAAGGAAATATTTATTTCATTTTTTTAACTTAATAATGATGTAAAATAAAACATACGAGATGACTTTAAATAAAACATTTCATACTTATAATTAAATCAAATGTTTTTGCAACTTTTGGTTAATTCTTGACTTTACCAATTAGACCAATAAGTTTATTTTATCCTTAACACGCTATATTTGTAAATTCTTAACAACCCAAATGTACACTGACAGAAATATGTATTGCACCATTTTTTTTTAAATGACTTCATTAAAAAAAAAAGAAAATAAAGATATTGATTTAAAGATATTGTTGTAGCCTGATGTATTGCTAGCTTATTCTTCTTAATGAGTCGATGGTTGACTCATAATATATTTGAAACAGGAGACACTATAATAGCATCATTCAAGATTTATGTTATATAATACATATTTAAAATGGCAAAATTCTTTTAACCGTGAGTGTCCCTATAAGTTAATTTAATTATGGCACAGTTTGTGTCGGTTTAAAATGCAGCATGGCGTAGTCATGGTAATACATCATGATGGCAAGTGGCTGGCCGAGAATCAGAGAGCTCCACACTATTATGTTGCCCCAGCGAGGCCCCAGCCTGATCTCAGCGTGGCGGGAAATGATCGCGAGTGGAGGCTGGGCCATCATGCCCAAGAACGCCCAGATTCTGAACATTTGAAGTGGCACACTCACCTGTAACAGTTTATTGTGTATTAGTATTAATTAACATGGCTTTCAAAATTTTTACCTTAGAACTAAGATGATCAATGTTGATATGAAAGCAATCTGATAGTTTAGGTGGGTTTAGAGGAAACACGACAGTAGAAACTATACCAAGCTGCAAATCTAATTATTCAAAAATAAGCCATCACATCTACCAGATTTGGAATTTTTCAATGTGAGCTATGACAATGACTTTCAAAACACTTAAAAAAAAAAAAAAAAAAATAATTGATTGAGTCAGGCGTTACTTTGCGGAAATCCATTTTTAACTTGAAAATGAAAACAGTATATCTAGTTTTAATTTCCGCGAATATTAGTGGGTTGACTCGCTGACCGTTGAGTCACTCAACGGTCAGCGAGTCAACACGTCCCCTGAGGATGCCTCGTGGAGAGGCGAAACACGTGTCGGTAATGGTGTTGGGTTTTGCATTACCTTCCTGCATGTGCTTAAAATCCTTGCATTTGCCCAGTAATCTTGCATGTGCATAATATAGCGGGCGGGAGGGAGGTGCATACCTGCAACCCACTAATATTCGCGGAAATTAAAACTAGATATATTGTTTTCATTTTCAAGTTCAAAACACTTACCAAATACTCATGGAACAGCGCAGATATGGCAAAAACAACGATTCCAGCGTTAAATTTGCTGAATCCCAGTTCAGTGATGGGTTTATACACGTGTCTGACAGCCCACATGTGCACAGGCATGTTCCAGGTACTCCAGAATACGGATATATTGTTCGAATTCCACCAATCGGCGTAAAACTTGCGATCGGCGAACTGCAGCAACTCACCCATCAGGTTCAGGAAGGAATGGAAGGCTAAGTAAAAGAAGCAGAGCCATATAAGATGGTTCGGTACCTGGAAATGTAAGGGTTAAGGTTAAAGTATGGACAAAACATTGAGATTGGCAGAAGATTTGTATCTTCTGTGTTCAAAGAAACAACGACCCGTGAGTCAGTATCTTGGCTTATCGATTCACGGGAGCTATAGAGTGTTCTAGTTAAAAATATATACAAACAATAATATGAGCACGTGGTAATGGTGGTCACGAGCCATGTAAACGGGTCATTTTATTATGAGCACATAATGTGTTATTGCATATAATTACTAAACAGCGCCAAATGATAATTTTTCTAACTAATATCCGTCATTATGTTCGACTCCAAAATATATATGTTTTGACGTCTTGCCAGAACGTCTATCAGCAAATCTCGTGCAGTCTCGGCGACCGTGCATACTTGCGTGGGCGGCTATTAAGTTTCGAATCGGTCTAGTCTATATCCAGAAGCGAATAGTTGCCAGATAGCATGAGCTCGAACATCATCAGTCCGTAGTTCTACAGCTTCTTTTTATCTGGTGCCAACCATAAGCCAGGCAAAAAAAAACCTTCAAGTTGGACGCGCCACACAAAAGCAAGACCAATGGATGGACTATTAATATATCCTTCTTTGCACTTCACAGCTATAGAAGTAAAAATAGAATAACTGCGACACAGGGGCCTGTTAATCTTCGAAATTATGCTTTGGTGGCATTAAACCATGATGGTGGAAAAAAAACGCAGAACTCACAGCTAACTTGAGCAATCTTTCTGTGATCCTTATGGGGTCCATTTTTGCAAAAGTCTCCACGGAATTTGTGATGGTAGGTATCATCCATTGTTGGAACAAGGCTAGAGCTAGATTTATACCGAAGAACAATTCCAATACTCTTTTGATTACAAACCTCTTGCGGATTCTGAAACGCATACAATTTAAAAGATTAATGAAATATTTTTAACTGTCTGTAGGAAAAATTAAGGATAAGTTCTTCGGCAGGACTATTGGAACCTAACATAATAACTAAATACCAGGATGCGCTCATCATACAAAACGTTGGCTAACGGGTACTGTTCACCTATCGTCCATTTACCTCAACAATATGGAATTAGATACGCGTAACCGAACACGCGTCTTGTCGTAATTCTTATCCTTTGTGGTGCAGATAGGGTGCCATCTACACAGCTCCAAGTTCAGGGTCCAGTCAGATATACACACTACACAGAACTCGCCAAATCACACGCTCGTCAGAGCATCCATCGACTGACGGTCCAGATGCGCCTGCCATTGAATACGCATTTTTTCCCCGTTTTTGACGAACGACTGGCGGGACCCTGACACTGAAATATGTGGATAGCACCTACAAGGTGAGTTCAGTCAGTTCATCATGGCTTTGACTTTGACTTAGATATATAATCCAACATTACGTGAAGCGATCAGTCAAATTTAGACGTGCGCAAAACAAAAAGCACACGTGATCCTTAAAATATCAAGATATCCACAGTATCTAACATTTGTGAAGATATCGCGCTTACAGTGCACGTGAACTCTTTCACGTTTTCTTGTAAGAAAACGTGAGTTTATTGCCCTTGTCTCACACCTACAACTGAATATGTCGTGTACGGTCAGGAAGGAAAGTTTGTTAACTTGTATTTTTTTTTAAAACAAATGTGTATTTTGCGAGTTTGTGTATGTCGCAGCCAACTGGTTTAATAAACCGTTTAATTGGCTGCCTAGCCTTTTCATTGAACATCACCGTTTCACCAGCGGCCTAAATTACATCCAGCTAATGCATCTATAACAATATTAATTAATGAACGAGCAGGTGCTATTTAATTTTGGGAATTCTTATTCAAACAACAATCGCTACGCAGGTCTTCTATTTCTGACTGTAGCAGGCTGGACTGAACATTGGGCCCAATGTGAAGTGAAGAAGTGTTTGCGAAGTGTGGCCTTATTTAGCGTAAGACTTTCGCAATACATCGATTAGAATAACGTCCAGTGCCATCATATATCAATGTCGTTCGTTTTGTTTTGATTAAAATAGGCTATGGGCATGAGCCCCTTAAGGCCCCCTAGGAATCGCCAGTGGCCAAGCTGCATCCTTTTTGATTAAATCAAAATGAATAGATCTGAAGATCAGATTTAATTTTTTTTTTTTCAAAAAAATACAGCCTACTTCTAACCAAAATAATAAAAATGATAAAATAACTTTTATTTCGGAACTGTTGTTTTTTTGTTGTTTCTTCGTTTTTTGAACACTTTTTTTACTTTATAAAGTTATTTAATAACAGATTTTTACACTCTTTGTGTTTTTTGTTTAGAAAGTCGGTTGTATTCGTTTTGTAAAGAAGCTTTTTTTATTTTTACTTTTTAGTGGTCACCCCATACCTAAAAATACCCATCACAGCGTATGTGTTATAAACTGGTGTAAACACTAAACAGACAAGCGATTTCAGCAGTCCCAGAAGATTTGCTACCATTTAATGAAGAGTTCCGTGTCCTATCTCGGGTCTTCATCAGATTTTCACCAAACTAGAAACGGGCCACCTCGAAATACTAAGGTGCTCTTCCATACCATCGTATGCAGTTTTTTTTTCACTATACATCGACAAGTCAGAATGAAAACATTAATCGAAGACACGCATAGGGATAACTCAAATACTAGTCTGATCTCACTCAATTTTAAATGGGATTTAAATAGGACCACATGACAAGCACCAGCTTTCGAATATAAAAAGAATCATGAAAATCGGTACACCTAGTAAAGACTTATGAGGTAACACACACAAAAAAACAGTCGACATGAGAACTTCCTCCTTTTTAGGAAGTTAGTTAAAAGTTACCCTTTTTTTTGAAATCCGGAAGTGCCACACACCTTTCGTATCAGATAAATTTTCTGTATTCTCTCAGCCAGTTGCACCTAATCAGCTACCTAGCCTGTTTTCGCCTTATACATAATTATGTATGTATATGGTTGCTCAAAAGCTATAGTTAAATTGGGAAAAAAATAAAAGTGGCTTTAATTTTCCGAAGGTTTTTGTTTCAGGGGTCCCTCAATAAAATTCGCTACAGGCCTCGCTTGCTAAATCCGGCATTTAGTAGTTTTCGTTTCTGTTGAGAGTCGAGGGGCAATCGACCATACAGCCTCTATAAGATCGATGGGAGGGGCCGACCGCCTCTAAAAAATCCCCGGTCCGGTTTCGGGTCCCAGTCCGACCAAGTGCTGTAGGATTTAAAAGAACATAACCCGGCATAACATGAGCTTAGTTCGCTCGTTTCGCTCGCTCACTCTAGCTCCCGACATACCGATCAAACCTAACGTATCCGTGTCGGATTGCCAGCATTTGGCGAGCTGTTCAATCAACTGCCAGTAACGGTTACTTAGGCCACTAATTAAAAGGCGACTCACAACGAAAAGGCTAAGCAGCCAATTAAACGGCTGATTAAGCTAAAAAAGCGCATTATTCCAGATGGGCCATAAGAAAAATGCTAGGCATGATAAGTTTATTATGCCTAGTATTTTAATCTACTATAAAATGTTTTTCATAATTTCATATATCAACCAGAGTTATGTTGCGACCTTACGTACAGCCAACAGCAGTAAGCAGTGAAACTACGAAATCCAGCCCTACTGCAACGACATCTGTCGTTGCAGTAGGGACTGCAACGACAGATGTCGTTGCAGTAGGGCTGGATTTCGTAGTTTCGGGAAAAAAGTCGCTTTTATATAAAAGCGACTTTTTTCCAGCGTCAGCCCAATTACACTTAACTGTTAACTGCCTATCGCTGCCGACTGTACTCAACACAGCACACTTTATATTTGATAAATGATAATATAATTAATAATAACATCAAAAAACAGTTGCAATCAAAACTAACCGTGCAGTGCGGGGATAATTCAGCTCATAACAAAGGGTGGGGGCCAACATAAAGTAGGACAAGTCTTTAAGGTTCAGATTGTCGGGGTACTTGGTCAGCCTCGCCGCAGCCGGAGTATCATTTATTAGATCTTCTTTACTCTCTGCAGGAAAAGGATCGTTAGTAATCGGTTGATTAAGTATCTACATTTATTTACAATGCGATTAGTTAACGCAAGCCTTTCACGCAACACTCAGATTAGCAGATAAACAATAGATAAAACAAGGATGCGATAAACATAAGCGTCCAAAATTTTTACAATTTATCGATAACGTTGCGTAACCTATGATTACTACGAAAACTTTATTAATGCGACATTACAAGAAGTAGACTCTTTACAGACAATTTTCTCAAAGAAGGCTAGAACAACGCAGCCTGTAAAATCTTATACTTCTACATAAAAAACTGCAACCAAAGCATTTCCGAAGTAGGCATACCTATGCTCATACTGCAAAAGCTAAAACAGGGCTGCCAACACACATTAAAATAAAAATCACACTAAAAGCAAAGAAAACACACAAGAATGTAAGGCAGGCACGCAGTAACTTGTATTAAACTTACGCTCATGTTCGGCCGTAATTAGTTTATCTGTAATAATTTAACAGTAACCTTTAAACTCTGCATTGCCTCAAATATCACTTATAATTTTTTATTAGTTCAAATATACACATAAGGCCCCTTTGTAAAGTTGCTAGTTATTTCACAAAGTTGATCTTACTGCCTAACTGAATTGGTAGAATTCGCGTGAGCTTAATAAGGAATTGACTTCGGCCAGCAGGCTCAATCGAGATACATCTGCAGACAGTTTTAATAAGGAATTGACTTCGACCAGCAGGCTCAATCGAGATACATCTGCAGATAGTTTTAATAAGGAACTGACTTCGGCCAGCAGGCTCAATCGAGATACATCTGCAGATAGTTTTAATAAGGAACTGACTTCGGCCAGCAGGCTCAATCGAGATACATCTGCAGATAGTTTTAATAAGGAACTGAATTCGGCCAGCAGGCTCAATCGAGATACATCTGCAGATAGTTTTAATAAGGAACTGACTTCGGCCAGCAGGCTCAATCGAGATACATCTGCAGATAGTTTTAATAAGGAATTGAGTTCGGCCAGCAGGCTCAATTGAGATACATCTGCAGATAGTTTTAATAAGGAATTGAGTTCGGCCACCAGGCTCAATCGAGATACATCTGCAGACAGTTTTATCAAAGCAGAGCTTTATAATATGATAATACACTTTATTATATGTAATATAAAGTGTAGTATTCAATGAATACCGAGCTAAAATTAAATCAATCTACACAATCTTAATATCAGCACAACGATGCACGCACCGCTGCCTATGGCGGTCGTAATTGAAAGCAAGCATTTATCTGTGACACAGATAACACATAATTCTGTATTCATGATAGTATACCGGCCTTTTACTATTTCTTACTTATCATAAAAATAAATGTAACACTTACTCCAATTAGGTGCTGATAAACTCTGCCTCCTAAGTTTGTTATCCAGAAACTTTTTCTTCAAACCAAGGCGACACCAATAATTAGTTTGTACATAACTCCAAAGTTTTAAGAAAATAATTAAATAGAGCATACAAACTGTACTTATTCCCACTGAAAAAAAAGAAAATAATTTAGCAAACTTGTCTTTTCATATTAAATTGACAGGTGACCATTGGCAGATTTTATGGTATATCATCATAACATAATCCATAGCTTTAAAAAAGTATGATTTTTAAACTCGTACGGAGACTAAGTAGATATTATTGCTATAATTACCAAAGCTGAAATCGTTGCCCTTAACATGTAAAACTGCTATAGGCAATAAGACCATAAAAAGCATGTTAGATAGCTGTAATATGACGCCAAACTTCTCTGGTATTAAATCCTAAAAATAAAAACAGACATCATTATCATCATTGCTGAGAGGTAACCTTAGGTCATCAGTACTGGTTATGAATGTTACAACTTACAACAGCTATACCCTTTTCCAGTAGTAGGCTGACAACAATAGGAACAATGCTAACTGAAAAAAAAAAACAGTCAGACATTTTAATGAGGTTTAAATAAATACATAATGTAGTGTTGTACTGTTAGTTGATACTACATAATGAAAAACTCACAAATTATCAAAATAACTGATGGATATTGGCTTCGGTCACCCTCGTTGTAACCTGTCAACACTATGATCCATTCAAAGGGGTTAACACGTAATCCGTATCTGTAAAGTAAGATAATTAGAGTGACACACAATTGTTAGTATTACAATATTTACAGTTAGAGTACACATATGACCACCCATGTTTTACATATGCAACTAGCTTCTGCCAGCAGCGATGCTCGCGTGATCCCTTCTAATTTTATAAACGCGAAAGTTTGTATGTATGAATGTTTGTTACTCTTTCACGCAAAAACTACTGAACGGATCTTGATGAAGTTTGGCACAGTGGTAGATTATAGTCTGTAATAATAACACATATACTTTTTACACCCGGAGTATGTTCCCTTGGGATAATTTTCGATATTCACGCGGGTGGAGCCACGGGCGGCAACTAGTATTCGAATATTATCCCAAGGGAAAATATTCTGATGATAATTATGTCAAAGCGTATTTAGATCAAGTAGATCTGAACACAAACAAAAATGTGCCATACAAACTTTGCATTCCCTTTTCACCGCTTAGAGGTTGAATTAACGAAGTATTCATTCATAATAGTTCTTGTACACAAAATATGAAGCTCTCTAGGTCCATGGGTTCAGCCTGGGCGATTATATGAAAACCTATATATACCTTATTTACAGGGAAATCCGACTAAAACTAAATAGGATTAAATTGGAAAAAAAAAATTGCCTAGACCCCAGAATAACCGATAGCCGGCTTTTTATGCAGTTTTTAAACCCATAATGGGTTTAAAAACTGCTGGTTATTCTGGGGTCTAGGCAATTTTTTTTTTCCAATTTAATCCTATTTAGTTTTAGTCGGATTTCCCTGTAAATAAGGTATATATAGGTTTTCATATAATCGCCCAGGCTGAACCCATGGACCTAGAGAGCTAATAATGTAAGTAGGAAAATTATATCCGCACCATCTTGAAATTAATTTCGAGCCTGTTATTGTTCTTAGCAGCTCCATTTGCATTAATAACATAGTGTAGAAAATTCTCTTTGATGAATTAATGATATTGAGTGTTGAAAATAAACATACTTGATCATTTTTCTTAATGCCTTATAATCTCCATACTTCACATACATATTAAATTAATTTATCTGTAATAAATTAATATAATATTTATGTATGTATGCTTATGGCAGGCAACTCATAAAAAATGCCTACTAAATTGCATAATAATAGCAATATTTTTTTACAAATATATTAAATTATATTAAGTACTGAATTACAAATACAATTGCTTTTAAATAAAAAATGAATACATACCTTTATACCTTACTGTTTTCTAAACTATACCTACTAAACAAAAATTTTAACTTATAACAAGTGATTTCTTACTACGTATACAGTATTATACACGTGATGCGAAATAATATTCAGCTTTTGGTTTGAATAACCTTCCTGTGATGCTCAATTTGAATTTTCCAGTAAAGTATTTAGAAAGACTGAAAATTTCAAACTTTACTCACAGTGGAAAAGTGGTTATAATAAGCCATTATACTCACTTGCATACCTTTAATAAAAATGTACCTACCATAAGATTATCTGTTTTCTTTCCTGGTCAATGTTTAATAAAGAATATAACCTTTACAGGCCATTCTAAAAAGGTGTTGATATAGAAATATGTGGCAATATAATCTCGTTTTTCCTCATTTTGACAGAAACTAGTAAAATCTTGCTAACCTTGTCTAACGTACAGTAATAACCTCGGACTTTTGTCACTCCTATATTAATGCAGCTGATACAAAGTCCATGTTAAACTAGAAACCATAACCTGAGTCATTATTGTACTTTGGTATATACATAATGTGTCCATTTTATGAGCAAAGAATCAAAATCTTGATTGCTATACATACCTGGTTCATCATTCTGAGCAATAGAAAAAAAATGGGTAATTAAACACTAGTAATGGTACAAAATGTTGTCTTATCTTTAAGATTACACTAACAAATAAACAAACAAAATACACTCACTTTAAGAAGTTCTCAAGACCTAAGCGGACGCCACCCACAGACAGCATCAAAAAGCCCCAGTTCACCAGCCCCGTAAAGTTGTTGAACTCTGAGCTCCATGAAAACAGAGAATCTCTTGGTATGTGAACACTGGAACAAGATTTGCACAGTAAGTGGCACTGCTAATTTGAGTCTAATACTTCCCAAAAAAATTACTGTGAAACAGGACATGTGCTAAGCAATCCAGGCTATTGCAGATCACAAAAATGTTCAGATTAATCAATCTTACTGAAGGATCTTATTCAATTGACACTTACGGCTTATCCAATTGTAATTTTCTAACTTTCTTCTCTTGTTCTGTTATTTCCTCAGCTTTTGAAACACTTTGCGCTCGCCTATAGCGAAGTGCCTTTTCTTCATTTTCTGTAGTCATTTCCCTTACTATTAGGTCTGCAGCCT
Source organism: Hecatera dysodea (assembly GCA_905332915.2). Taxonomy (NCBI): domain Eukaryota; kingdom Metazoa; phylum Arthropoda; class Insecta; order Lepidoptera; family Noctuidae; genus Hecatera; species Hecatera dysodea. The sequence goes on from HG995292.1 coordinate 12,647,783, forward strand.
GTGTATTTACAAAGTTTAAATTAAGGCATATAATTTAAGTTTTGTAGGTAGGTAGTTTACTAAATGTTATAAATCATACCCCTAAGATGACACACTGACCAGTTTAGGTGTTAATTACTTACAGTGGGTATGATATAGATTAGATTTAAAGGTTTATTTTATAAGAAGCGGTACCTATGTATGTCATCATTTTAACACAACAACAAAAGTAATAAAAATATCCTTACAGTTATTGAGTTAACACTGTAGTAGCAACATAATCAAATTCTGGACTTCAAGATAACAGATTTTTGACTTTATGTTTTTAAATGCGATCACAAACCCACCAATCCAATTAAACAATTTCGAAATCAAATAAATGGAACCATTTATTACCTGTCAAACTCACAACTGGTCTGTCAACGACAAAACGTCAACTGGTCAACCTTCAAATGAACTCAGAGCTGGGTCTACATTTCTACTTTCACATCAAGATTATAGAAACTGCCAGAAATATTGTGGATTTATTTGATAGCCGAAACGGTTTGGATAAAAATAAATATTTCGTAAGACCCTGGTTCATTGATAATACTCTACTAAATTTTGTTGTATAATAAACACATTTTGAAAGTTCCTTCTGTGTGTTCCTGACCTCACATCCTCACATCCTCATTCCACTTAATTTTTTCAACACTGGTTACAAAACTTGCCAGACTTGAAAACTAATTTGTTTATAGTAGTTTTTGAAACATTGCAGGGCCAAGCCACTGCTCCCTACGGCCTGCAGGCACGGACCTAGCGAGCGGCGTCTGAACTGCTTGACGGTGGAATCAGACCAACAGGGAATGCTGAATGCTGGGCGCAACACAAGATAGTGGACTCTAACAAAGATAAACATGGAAGATATCGCGGAAATGCGATAAAGCAAATATTGTTTAATATTTGTTTTAGTGTTCAATGTTTTACATCTGGTGTACAATAATGTGTATATAATATATACATAAATAACATGAATATAATATTCTAGATGAGTAGTGAAGTTCAAACTCGTCGGTCCGCGTTGCTTATGTTCGGCCGGAGGCACTAATGCACCGCTCGAGTGATCTGTATTTATTTTATGCGTGTTTCTTCTGAATGCTATACTTTAGTTTATGCTATACATTTGTACTACAAAACTCCACTTCCTACGAACTTAATATAGGTACTTACTGCTTTTGCTTAGTTTATGTTACCGGTTACGCATTAACGCCGGTTGTGAATGCTATGCAATTACAATCTTGTTTCAAGATCCAAAAGGTGGGTAAATATTTGCCGGAGGAGTAGGTTGAGCAGGAGTATCCGTTGCCTCGATCAGAGGCAGTTAGAAGAACACCGTCTCAAACTTCTCCTCCTAGCCTGACGTGGAGGACACCAGGACATTATGAAAATCGAGAAATTTTGTCAGTCTCCCGATGTCGCTCAAGATTGAGAGACTCGAGAAGAAAAAAGCGCACCTTGAAAATATTGTTTGATAACTTGTGAGGTGTGTGGTATGAATCAGGAACTCAAAAATATATTTCGTTTTATCTTATTTTTATGAATAGGGTGATTTTTTTAGTACATGTTAATCATACCTATAACCATAATAATACAAACAATAGTTAAAAAAAAAATGCACTGAGGCACAGACTTACTAGTAGTAAAGGCAGATAAATCATGAAAAAACCGGCAAAGTAAGAATCAGACTCATGCGCTATGGGTTCCGTACACTGAAAACTATTAGCCAAAGATAGCCTTCGTTTTATTATTTTTTCACGAAAGAGGCTTTCATTCACGTAGGTATTCCGTGAGTTCAACTGGCTACCTATTACATTGAAAAATTACAATCATATGACAGACAAACAGAAAGACGGCACGTGCCACGTAAGATAGTAGGTACTCGAGACCTGTACATCTTTTAGGTATGAAACCGGAAACCTCAAAAGGTTGTTTTTAGGAGAAATTACCCAATATAAAAATGTAAAATGATCTTTTTTCAGTTTACAGTAGGTTTTTTAGCCTTGCATTTAGTAGAATCGCTGATAAGAAAATGGTCACTTCAAACCTCCAGTGAGAGGATAAAGGTCGTCTGTCGTGAATGTGACTACTATGTAACGGAAGTTCAAGGAAAAAGCCAGGCTTCTAATGAGATAATTTTAGTATTATCTCAAAATAATTGATTTATTTCGTAATATTTTATAAAATAAAATGAAGATTTGGACCTCGGAACACACTTTCAAGTAAGTAAAGATTGATATTATGACGCAACCTTCAATTACAAGAGACACAATAGGTACTATCGGTCAATTATTTCTTGTCTTTGTTCAATTACAGCCATCCATGGGAGACGGTTGCTCAAGCAGCATGGCGAAAATACCCCAATCCTATGAATCCAGCGGTTATCGGAACAGATGTCATCGAAAGAAAGGTAGTCGATGGAGTTTTAGTTACACACAGACTTGTCAGTTCTAAGTGGTATTTTCCGAGATGGGCGCAAGCAGTAAGTTTCTCAATTTTCTTATTCGAATAATTTAAATTTCTGAAAATAAATATTTTCACACTAAAGAAAAATAACCGAACCTACAATAAAAAAATATTTATTACAGCTTATTGGGACGGCGAAAATTTGTTATGCGAGTGAAAAGTCCGAGGTTAACCCGAATGAACGAGAGATGACTTTGAAGACCTCAAACCTGACATTTTGTCGTTACATAGCTGTTGATGAGACTGTTCGGTATAAACCACATCCCTCCGATACTTCTAAGACTCTACTGACACAAGAAGCCGTAGTCACAGTACAAGTGAGTAGGAACTTGCATTATTAGTTTAGTATTTACCAAATAAGTAATAATTTCCTTGCATGTCACGCAGCAAGCTTTCATTTATCACTCCTACATTGTTAACTCATAATGTTCTTGAGGAAAAAGCTGTGCCAGTGCTAACACTGGCACAGCTTTTTCCTCAGCCTATTGCCATATCCCAACCCTAAGGTTGGGATATGGCAATAGGCTGCCGATGTTCCAGCTTTTATTATTAGGGTTTTAATAAATGTGATTAGTATTAACATTTAACATATATTTTCAGGGCGTACCACTCAGTAACTACATGGAGGATTTATTAGCCAACAGAATATCTTTAAATGCTGGTAAAGGTCGTCAAGCTATTGAATGGGTCATTGGAAAAATTGATGCAGAAATAAAAGAACTTGCAAGCACTGCATGTAAAAGTACCGATGAGCTATTATCACAAACAAAGAAATCTCTTGATGACATTACTTCAACTGCTAGGCGATCAATGGATGATATATCAACGAAGGCTAAGAGATCATTAGATGATATAGAAAAATTCACAAAAGCCAATGCTAATCAAAGGAGCTGAAAAGAGGAGTGATTGAATTGTTGTGCCACACAACTCATGACCTGCACTAAATGTCTATTAGTTAATTTACATATTATTGTAATTTATTTATTTTCTAATAGTCTTAATGTTAATAGCAAAGTTGTTAGCTACATTTTGCTTGGTATCATCAATCATGCTTATTAAAATGAATTCAGATAAAGGCAGAGTTATTTAAAGTCAGTTTCTGCATATGAAATAAAACTGATTATGTTATCAGTTTTATTTAGGATTGATATCATTGACAGTGAAATATTTGAATATGCTAAAACTGGCTTTAAATAAGTGATGCAGTAGGTACCTGCATTAGCTATTTGATTTTCGAGTAGAAAATCTTGTTGTTGGCAAGAATAAATTACCTCATATGACAAATTTATCATTACATCACAAAGCATGTGTTTGTAGTTCAAACTTAATGAGTTGAGAGTAAATGTAGATTAAAGTGTAATGATTTTAAGTACTGTAGATGTATATATAAATGTAACTTTATTGTATGTGTTCTGTGGGTGCAAAATTCTTTTTGATGTTGTACATGTTAGAATTGTATAAAATGATTATAGTAAATATGAAAACACTTTGTTATAAAAGGTAATTTATACTTAAATCAAACCACTCCGTCATGGCAACTTTACTTTCGATTTGAAATCTATGCCAAGCATTACCAGTGTAGTGAAGACTGAGACACTTTATAAGTTGTATTAGTCTAACTGGCATCATTTGAACAATCAATTATCAATGTGCAATAATTTATACCATTTATCTCTAAAACTTATCTGGTTGTTGAACACGAGTAGAATCAGAGCTGTATCTCAAAACAATAGACTTGCAGTAAATCGCCTTCATTATAGACTCTTGACAGAGATTTATGTAACTAGACCAAACTGGACATTGTACATATTATGCAAAACTCAGCTATGAACAACCATTCCCTATTGGCTGTCATTATGTTAATGGCAGAAGCATTCCAAGTTAATGTCGTTTTTTGTGATGAGTTTATAATTGCCCACACTGGTGATGAAAAAGAATAAAAGCTGAATTATTGTGTTTTTAAAATATCTTTTTCTTCAAATCCTCCTTTTATAGTTCCGTCTTTGAACAGTGTCACTAATATCGTAAAGACCTGGTCAACTCAAGGATTTGAATTAGTTTTTCTCAATGGATCAAATTGTAATGTGACGAAATCCCATTTTAAATTAGCTATAAGTATTTAAAAATCGTTTAGATAACTTTCAATTCCAAATGACACCAAGAACTCTTGGTATTAAATTTAAACTAATTCAGCATTCAGTGTATTTTGAATTTCATATTATTTGCAATAAATTTTTGATGAAGTATCGGCAATTTTATTATTGTCACTCGAAAACTGGCTCTTATTGCCCTTATTTTTAGACTAGCTTCTGTCCGCGACTTCGTCCCCGTGGAATCCCCGATTTTAAAACATTATTTATCGCTGCTCCGCTCCTATTGGCTTAAGCGTGATGATATATAGCCTAAAACCTTTCTCGATAAAAGGTCTATTCAACCCAAAAAGAATTTTTCAATTCGAACCAGTAGTTCCTGAGATTAGCGCGTTCAAACAAACTAACTCTTCAGCTTTATAATATTAAGTATAGATTTATAATATTAGTATAGATTAGGGAATCCTGTCAATTTTACACAAGTGTTTTTGTCCATTTATTTTTTTCCACATACAACGCTCATCTGTGATTGGAGAGTTTATTATTTATATCTCAGCTTCTTTTACACAATACTTTTGATACCTTCGTTTTTTGATCATTTAAATCTATACATATGTTACCGGCCAAACCCGATTACAGGACAAACTAGTTTTGCCTAGTCTAAACTAGTTCTTCCTGTACGCGATATGATTAATTGGAATAGCCTAGTCCAAACTTTCCTAAGCCCGATAGGATAAATCAGTTTAGGTTAGGCCAAACTAGTTGATCCTGATATAAATAAGCACACTCCAGGATAAACTGGTACGGCCTAGTCTAAACCAATTTAGCATAGTCGAAAGTAAGCTGGAAGTTGAACAAATATGTCAGGACAAAACACGTCCCGAGCGCCCAGCGCCGCGCCGCTTTTCGCTCGCCTATATTGTAATACTGTGCCTATACGTTGCTTTTTTAAACTTATTTTGCGTCTAGCTACCAGCCGTGCGGAACGTGTTTAGTTAATGACTGCCATAGAGCAACACAGGCCACCGGCTGACGACTGCAGTTTAAAATTAAAGGTTTACCTGTTATAGGTACTACATTAAAGTTTTGCATTAAAGCAGATCAAAAACGATAGAAGGAAAAGTTTTTAACAGAAAAATAAAGTGAAAATAGAAAGTTTTCTCATTGTCATCAGACTAATATTTGGAACTCGTAGAATAAGTTGAAGATGCAGAAAATTTGAAAAAAGACACCATTACAACAAAGTAGATTGAAACTATTTCTGTGCTAAAAATCGGGGATGTGATAAAACTGATTGCACGGAGTGAAGGTAATATAAAATAGTATACAACGTGTTGTTTTGCATCCTCGTCAAATTTCAGGAGGTTGTCATACAATACATAAATAATCAATTGAAAGTACGGTACCGGTCAATAACCAATAACAATAAGCGCTGCTTTTTTTTGTTATTGAAATTTAACAGTAGGTATTTCAGAATAAAATCCCGAATACCACAGAATCAGGCGCCTACGCACACAGCGACAATGCAGCTGTGTGCGTGAGTGTCGACGTCTTACCTACGAAATGCTAGCGCGTACCTACGTGTGCGATCGTGCGATGACCTACGGCGACCAGTAGCAATAATTTTACCTAATTTTATTTCGGAAATCATCTACTTTATTGTCATAAATTTCGCTTGATAATTAACTCATTTTTAAGCATCATTGGAATACGGAAATCTTACTAATGACAGTAATACTACTTAGTGCGCCAAAGAAAAGTTCAATGACCTGTTATCAGATGATTATTAAAATGTTAGTTTTGTTTTATTGCTATCCGTCAACTTAAAGTTTTCGTAATGTTTTTGTTTTTATTTGTGGATTAAATTGGTTGATTTGAAATTTTCCTTCTTACTTAACAGGCTTAGGACCGGCAATAATACCTACCTTAGTTGGTATGTAACCGATCTAGGTACCTACTAAGTCAAAAAATGTTTTCTACGTTTGATGGAAATGGAAAGATGTGCTAGTTAAGTGTAAGTAAGTGGTGATACTTTCGAATCTTAGGTATTATTGATTCACTTAAAAATCTGAAATCGACTTATTTACAGTAGATAATAAAATTGATTAAGCTAACAACGTAATTACAAAATGAACAAATAAATAAATTACCTACCTACTTATGTTACCCGGAGGTATTGTTCAGTTTCCATCACCACACTCTTGACACAGTCGACCACAATGTAGCTGGTTTTCATTCAGCCTACGTAAAACTAACACCTTCGTTTTTAAAGAGTCGAAAGCACTAATTATCCTTGCACGTAATTTTGTTACACTTGTCACCTTTTACGTCTAAACTAACTTTTTAACGTCTTCTCACAAAATAAAAGTTAAGAGGCCACAGGTCCTCCGCGACCGATCCAGTAGTCAAGAAACCTTTCATGTTTCAGTAGGCGCCACACTGTGGTGTGGTGCACTCCAAAGCGGTCACCAGGCTCCCACGTGCTTGCCCGTGGTTCTCGCTGGATGTATTCCAGGATGTCTTCCTGCAAGGCGACAGGCAGGCCTACGCTGCTGCGTGCTTGAGCATGCATGCCGGGGTACGTCAAACTGCCGATGATCCCGTAGTCTCTGCGTAGCAGCCAGCATGACGCTCTGTGATGGGGGTTCCCGATCGGGAAACATTTCCGTGAACATCCGGATGGCTCCACTGATGGCATAAAGGCGGACCATCTCTACCAACTCGACATTGGAATAATTGTCCGTCATCCTGCACTTTGTACCTACTACGTCTGAACGATGTACCGAGAAAGGAATTCGCAAAACGCGCGCGCACGGCGGCGACATCAAAGAAACTGTTGCTGTTGGATTAGAGGCCGCGCCGCGGGGCGGGGGGAGGCGCGGCTAGGCGGTAGGCGCGTGCGGCCGTGCGCGGGGGATTAGGTACCTACGTATTTGTCGAATGATCGATGTACCTATTGTTTGCGTTTGTTTGTGTGTGTGAAAGCGCAGTTATAAGGCTAGGAACAGACGGGCCGCATTTAAATACGTCTTGTTCACACGGATATCCGTAAATAGCAAAAATAAATTAAAAAAATACCTACTCATTTTATTGTTGATTTGGGTCGAGAATCATTAGCATAATTACGTCCGTGAATTTGACGAGGATGCAAAATAACACGTTGTAGGTATCTTCCATACAATGAAGTTTTATGATGTGATTAACGCAGCTCATGTGGCTGTCGATCACGGTGGTAGTGACAGAATTTTACCCGAAACATCAAAAAAATATGCCAATATTACAAAATAAATGATAGAATAGAATACTCTTTATTATGTACACCATATAAATTACAGAAAATATAGATGAAGAAAAAATTACATAGGGTGACACAATGGGCGGCCTTATCGCTAAAAGCGATCTTTTCAAGACAACCTTTGGATGGATTTTAAAGTGAAAAGGAAATACAGTAGGTACTGTAGGTAGTCTTAGGTGTACTAATTATATATACAATAAATACATACACATGATAAGCCTGTATTTAGATTTTTGGCTAAAAGGTGATTAGTGTCTAAGCCCATTTTTCATTAGGAAATAGTAGGTGCCAAGTAGATCTGATCGATTTTCAGGCACAACCAGATGGAATTATTAAATTTATTATGGTTTACCAAGACCATCTAACAAAATTAGTTCTGCTACGCGCTTTACAGTCTAAGAGAGCCACAGAGGTGGCTTACCATTTGAATGATATATTTCTAACTATAGGAGCGCCGTGTATTCTTCAATCGGACAACGGTAGGTTGCCAATAATGTTATAAGTGAGCTTGCCAGTCTGTGGCCAGAACTCAAAATTGTGCACGGCAAAGCCAGAGCCCCGTTGAACGTGCTAATCAAGATATTGAGAATATGATAGGTTCTTAGCCGTACTTGGTTATCCTGGAGTGTGCATATTTATATCAGGATCAACTAGTTTGGCCTAGCCCTAACTGGTTTACCCTATTGAGCTTAGGATAAACTTGTTTGGACTAGGCCAAACTAGTTGATCCTGTCGCGTACCTATAGGAAGAAATAGTTTAGCCTAGGTAAAACTAGTTTGTCCTGAAATCGGGTTTAGTCGGTAACACATATAATAAAAACTTAGACTCGCCACATCAGGGTCCCCTTTCCCCTTTTCTTACTTTTTATGGTTCCGTACCCAAAGGGTTAAAAGTACGATGGACGTACGTAAACAGGAAAATTTTGATTTTCACCACTTATTTGTCGAGACTGGGTAAAGCTATTATCAGGCCTCGTACCTACTGCACTTCAGCAGACTCTGCGATAATTATCAAGGAAGTGAAGAAAAATATTTTCGGAGGACTTTTTATATTTCACTGATAGATACTTAGATAGCATAACGACTGACCTACAGGATCGAATTTCTGCGGTTACGATGAAACTGTTCGGATTACGAATTTTTATGCCAAAATCTGAATATACAGAAGATCTTCCTAATGTGGAGAAAGTATCAGTTCCTGCTGCCACTCTTGTTACAGAGCATCAGCTATGGATTTCAAATACGAAACGGAAAAAGCTCAAAGAAAATACTAATACAAATTCCATAAGTGTGTGATTTCTACAATCGAAGTTTGCGAAGATAATCTCTACCCAAATATAAAAACTGTTAGAGCTGACGAGCAGAGTCAGAGCAAACATGTCAGAAAAGAAGTTGACTGCTTTAGCTCTTCTAAATATTCATCCAGACAGAGGTAGCCTCAATTAGGTATCAAATATTATCACCCGATTTGCCAATACATAATAGAACGCTTCCATTTGTTTTAGAATATGCGCAATAAAATTGTGTATTATAGGAATGAAGTCTCATTTGATTAGACGTGTTAAAGTCTTCTATATCGATGAACGCCAACTGCACGCACGAAAAACCATGACTAATTGTTACGTTGCGCCTGAGCTTAATATACCTACTGTATAATCTATGGCCTGAGCCGAGCGTGCAAGAGAGAGCGCGGGATAAGTGATAGAGACACGGCGTTCGGCTTGCGACGTATGCAATAATTGTTCATCAATGTTTTCTTATCACGTTATCACGTAAAATTGTCGTCCGTAAACGGACTTTAAAGGCAACCAGTTTTCTTTCAATTACTTAAGTGAAACATTTATTGAACAATGAAATTGCGCGAATCTTCGCTGTCGTGAATATCGCGTCGTGGTAAATAAGAAACGGTCACAACACTTTGCTGCCACAACTCCTTTTTTCGCGATGTGATGCATCAATTAGAGCCCAAAAACGCGTCCTGGCATTTCTTCATTGCCACAACGCGATCTTGCAGTTTTCATACGTGACAAGACGCGACATTCGCAATGTGGTATTTTGGAACAAGCCTCAACGCGTTATGACTCTTTTCGCTGCCTGAGCGATTTCCGTCATTAGGCGTGACATTCATCGCTGGGCTCGCCACCATTGCGGCGATAAGTCCCCTTTTTGAAGCGTGGTTGTAGAGACGCAACGGCGTCCTCACCTTCCGCCTGACGCAGGCGGGAGGTACCTCTTTCGGGTTCAACGGGAGGACACATCCGGGTGTCGACACTTTGTGGATCGCCCGGAGGACACAGTGGAGATTTTCCCTGCTTGGACGGAGCAACGCAGTGTCCTCGTCAAAACGATCGGCGGCGGCGACCTCTCGCGTCCGGCCCTGGTTCAATCCATGGTGCAGAGCGAGGAGGCATGGGAAGCGGTCATCTCCTGCGAAGCAATGATGCTAGCGAAGGAGGAGGCAGACCGCGTGCGGGAGAGGAAAACCTCACGCTCCAGCCGCCGGAATAGAAGAAGCCGCCCCGCGCGTCGGTTAACGCAGGACGATTCCCGGCTACCGTAGGCGCGGGCCTGGCGGCGCCGGCGGGAGGATTATAAAGATAAAGATAGTTTTATTTGTCAAAACATGCGTATACAAGTAAGCATGCAGGATGTCACAGTATTCAGTATTTTGTACGTACTACATGTTTCACCCGTAAGGCGTACAAAATATAATTTACAAAAATCTAAATCAAAATAACAACCTTAACTGGCAGTGCTGCCTGTGGTATTTTATTTTAAATTTTAGGAGCCATACAGAAAACGCTTTTTCCCATTAATGCAGTCTTTGACGTATGCGAACACAGTTGGTTATTATCACGCCTGTTAAGTGGGAAGGTGTCATCTAGTCGTAACGAATAGATGACAAACACCTAACCTAATAAATACCGCAATTTCAAAAATGTACAAAGATGGTAAAGTTAATAATTTGTATTGTTTAAATAATGGCATCCAGCTGTCAGTTGACTTCAAGTTGAACATGGCACGAATGCTCCTCTTATGGGCCTTAACGCTATTACTTTGTGGAATTCCCCCAAAATAGCGCAATAAGGATGCCACTAGACCATGGTAAGATGTTACTAAGGCATCTGTGTTTAGTTCTGGAGCCACTTTATACAAGGCGTACTCAGAGGAGCTCAACCGTTTAACCACGATATTATCGATGTCAAAGATTCATTTATGTCACTATATATATATTTATTTTTACATACTATAGTCATAGTGCTGTCGTCGGCAAAGAGAGTCATGGGGTGGTCAATAGCACTAGGCAGGTCATTGATGTATTATTAGTATTATGAATAGTAAAGATCCGAGTACGCTGCCTTGAGGAACACCGTATGATGTAACTTACTAACCTTTGTCTTAACATTAAATCTCTCAATTTCCGTGTATTGTTTTCTACTGCCGTAAGCTTCTAATTTCTGAATCAAGATTTGTTATGGTCAACGTAGTCAAAAGCTTGTGTTATGTCGCAGTATACATATAGCGCACGCCGGGATTCTCCTATCCATATTCGTCATCATAAGCGTATGTAAAAAGTAATTTATATATCATTGTAAATAGCCATATTGGTTGACATGTTTTGTATAAACCCTTTTTGTTCTTTACTAAAGATCTTTTTCTTTTCAAGGTATGAGTACCTACAGTATTTTTCAAAAATTTTGGGCATTATAGGAATTAAGGCAATTGGCCTATAGTTAGGGTTGCCATCATCGAAATTACCGACGCCGGGCAATATCTTTAAAACCCCGGACATTTGAGTGAAATTGATTTTTTTCCCCGGACAGACTCGAAAAAAAGTCTTATAAACAAAGAAAAAGGATAAACGTTTATTTTATTAATAATCTGTTACAGCGTGTTTGCAATATAAACTAGAGTGCCAGCTATTTTGCTGATTTACGAGTAGATCGTATCCCGCTTACGATTACGAATGAGTGATTACATAACGAAGCATTGTTTTAATTTGTTGCTTATCTTACAAATTTTCAATGAATGGAGGATTCCTAGACACAAAAAATGTCCAGGTAATACCAGGACACCTTTGAAAACCCCGCCCGGACGCCCTCCAAACTAGGACAAATCCGGGGAAACCCGGACGGATGGCAACCCTACCTATAGTTAGCCATTTGTTCCTTATTGTTTTTTTTAAATAAAGACCTTTGATTCTTGAAAATTTTAAGGCATCCGGATATACTCCTGAGCTAATACACAGATTAAATAAGGTAGGTAAGGTAATAAGGTAAGCAAAAGTATAGTCACTAAGAGATTGACACTCCCTTGAGAACTATTGCGTGTTAGAGCGGTTTCACATTAGGTCGGACCGACAGGTTTATCGGGCCGAAAAACGTGTCGGATTAATATTGGCATAATTATGTTTCAATAGCGCCGTTCACATATGGGCGACGACACGACTGACCGCTTTGTGACGATCCGGGCAGTAAAACGACCGTACTGTCAGTGGTGTTCACATTAGGTAGGGTCGGCAGCGTCTAGTGTGAACATCAACAACCGACAGTCGGACAGCGGTAAACTGTCGGTCCGACCTAATGTGAACCAGCTCTAAGTATTAGGAGAGTAATTCCTTCACACAAAGAAAGCTGCAAGTAGGTAGTATTCGAAATTTGGACCATTTTTTATCATGAATGTACATGTTCACGTCAAATGAAATATTAGATATTGTTTGTATGTAGTTAATAAGGGTCTTGTATTTTAATATTACATTTACGACACATACATGGAAATAAACAAAAAATATCAATGGTACAGTACAGTCTATAGGTATAGAAGGTGTTTTTATTTTAAGGTAAATACTTATTTTCTAGCTACTGCACCTGTACTTTTTAAAGTAAAACTGAACAAAAGTGGTATAAGTAATTAGTATTTTTTTATAAGTAGGTACCTGACCAAACAAAATCTTTCGGTTGAATCTTCAGATCACTAATAAGGCCTAGGATTTGAAGAGCTTTCAGCAGGCAGTTTTTTTTTTTTCACTGGTATTATTTGACAAATTTTAATGTACTTATTGTAAGAAACTCATGATTCTGTTTCTGAGATTAACAAATTATATTAACTGTTATATATTTTTTTATATCTAAACTTAAAACTGAATTAAAATTAAATTAGAATAATGTCCTAACTTTACATTTGATTTAAATAAATGTAGGTTGTTCACACAACTAAAGTATGAAAGTCAGTTTTAACATTTAAAAAATCTAGATGCTTCATTGTATGAGTACACAGAACAGATCATAAAAATATAAAATATCTAAGGAATTGATAGTTCATATAAGGTTCTCAAGTGTTATTTTCTGCTATGCTATAAGCTAGTAGAAAATAATAGCAAATAAAAAAATAAGAAAATAAAAGTAAAGCAGAGTCAAAATGTGAGGGGCATCGAAAAATTCGTTCATATAGCTTTTTACACGATTTTGACTAAAAGTAGGATCCTATTATACCAAACACATCTAGCAGATATAAGTAAGTATACCTTACTTATGTACATTACAAACACTTATTCTATAAAAATTCATTGTGTTATGAGTATAAAACTTTAAAAAACGTTTCCAGTAACACAATGAACTGCATTAAAGTTGGTATCAAGTGCTGGTGCCTGAAGATGTCATGCTGCCATTCTGGACGTTTGCTCCAGCTACTGATCTTGTAGCAGACAGATGAGAAGCTTTCAGGCGGTCCAATTCATTGACCCAGGAACGCACATGCTCTAATCTGTGCCATGCCATCTGCAATACTTTCTGTGATGCATAACCTGATCCTTCATGTGGTTGCCCTGTAGAAACTTGTGTCAGATAGTTAATCTGATCACTTAGTCTTGATTCCACTTGTTGCAAAGTTCTCCAGAATTGGTTTGTATTGGTTTCTGCTTGCTTCTGTCCAGCCTTTTCTTTACTTAACTCCAGGAGTGCTTGAGCTGAAATAAAGTATTTTTGGATTGTATTAAGTATTCAAATCTCTGAATCGAAAGTACAGTAGGAGAATTTTTAGATTGTATCATTAAAAATAAAGTAAAAATGTTGAACAGACTAAAGTTAAACATAGGTAGTTTTATTAGAAGGCTAATTAGTTGAAACTTACTTAAAATTTGTACATTCTAAAACAAATTGCAACGAAAATCTGATTTTTGTATTGTCATAATATTGACTTTAATTTTATTAAAAATATTTTTGGATTGTATTAAGTATTCAAATCTCTGAATCGAAAGTACAGTAGGAGAATTTTTAGATTGTATCATTAAAAATAAAGTAAAAATGTTGAACAGACTAAAGTTAAACATAGGTAGTTTTATTAGAAGGCTAATTAGTTGAAACTTACTTAAAATTTGTACATTCTAAAACAAATTGCAACGAAAATCTGATTTTTGTATTGTCATAATATTGACTTTAATTTTATTAAAAAAGTAAATTGTCTATTTGCACTGGTGACAATGGAATCTTCAATTCTTTATGAGTAGTCTATTGTAAAGTTCTTACCTGCACATTGTAGACATGTTATTATATCTTTTTCAATCTCATTGAGTATTTGAATTCTATCCATAGGAGCAGTCATTTTCCAATGTCAGTGATTTCGAGTGCGAGCTGCTAACGTAGATCTTTACTATACCATTTTCTTTCCGATAGTTATATCGTTTTCAGTGTAGCCAAAGAATATATTAAGTACTAAAAAGTAAGGAAAGTGAAGCATTAGCATATATAATTGTTATACTCTTTGATTCGCATTATAGTTAAAAACTTGCTTTCAATATTACCTACTTTACTCTTTGCTTGCTTTACTTGACATTGACAGTTCAATCAAACAAAAGCAATGTTACCATACGATAGTCAAAAACGAATGTTAAAAATGGTACTATTTGTATCCAAACATATGATACATAAAATCCGCGATTCTAGTGCTATCGTTTCTTTTTGTTACCAGGACGCTTCATCTGTGTTGTTCTTTTTTGATATAGACGCTTTGTTTTTATCATGCCTAAACGGTGTGCATCATAGACCAATATACAATATAGACTGGCAACTGTCAGGTTCATGATTTCTTAGCGTTGAGCGACATCTGAACGCCAAGCCAAGAACTAATTGAAATATATCTATAACTACGTAGCTATAGTTAGGCTCTTAGTTCACGAAATGTCAAATCAAAAATGTACTGATCGACCAATTTGTATGAGGAAAATGCCTACTAGATTTTCTGTGATAAAGTAGATAATTCCTCATATAAATCGGTTGAACAGTACATTTAATATTTCTTGAATTAATGGTCAAAATAATATTTAGTTAGGAACAGAGATTCAGGAAATAATACAAAATTATGATGTTCCATGTGTTTTATTTTTAAAGTGTCGACGTCAGATTTTATGAGTTTTGTGGACAATGTTGATATCCAGACTCGCAATACCACATCCAATGCTCTTGATCCAATTCCCAAACTTTGCCAGGATTTCTTTCTCAGGATTTGATATATCAGATGATGATACACTGAGATAAATGGTCCAAACTCCCTAAGGAAGGCCTATCTACAATGTATGTCACAAACACTTTCACAAAGTACAGTCTATACCTACTGCAATTTCGGTATTTCTGGAATATATGGAGGAACTGAAGCTCAACTCAAACATATATTAGTTTATAAACTGATGTTATAGCACAAAAACCCCAAAAAATGCTAAATAATTGCGCACAAGCATGTAAACACACTACCCACACTACACCAGCAGAAAAAAATTGTGACGTTCAAACTTAGTGTTGCTGACGTTTGGAATTAGAAAACTAGTTATTAAGATTCTCTCACCGTAAAAATAGCACTTAGAATAAAAAATGTTTTATAAATAAATTCTGCTTGGTTATAAATTCATATTTTTTTTATTAAGCAAGAGTAATTAAGGAAAAATAGCAAAACTAACAATTGATGAAAACTACCATATTTTACAAGCAAAAAACGTGGTAACATTGCAATAAAAAGTTCCTGGCTTGGCGGATAGATGTCGCATTTCGCAATAATAAAAAAATGTTCTAAGTTACCAGGGCATGGTGTGCATTGGGTTGTTTTAAGCTTTTCAAAACAAATAAACATAAATAATTGAAGGAAAGAAAAGTTATTTTTTTAAAATGTACCCTTAACCCTAACCTAACCTTTTAAAATTGATGCTTGATAAAGTTTTACTAAGAAAAAAAAAACAAAATTCAGTGAAACTTTGCTAACTTGAAAACAAGTAAATTAGTAGGAAGCTAGGTAGTCTATGCAATATTATGGTACCTATAGATAGTTATCTATGTGTGTACGTACCTTTTTTTTTTTTTTTTTGGTGTGGCACTAGTTGTACTTTGTGCCATAATTCATGTAAAAATTTGGGAAACAGGGAAATAAAACAGCGGAACGGAAGGACAGAAAACAAGGATCAGGTAAGTCATAAATATATATAACATGGTACAATATAATATATAATTTATTTATAGTATAATTTATTTATTTATAATTTAATATCATTTTTATACAGAAAAGAGGCGATGATATCATAATAAATTATTGGATTATTTAATAAACAAATAATACAAGTTGGGAAAGGAGTTTTTAAACTAATAAGGGAATCAAGGAAATCGGAACGGTCATGACGAGGACATGAAAAAAAAATATGATCCAAGGAACCAACATCTTCCCCACATTCACACATGCTATCCTCTACAATACGGAGCTTGGCCAGATGATAAGGAGTACATACATGACCCAGACGCATACGAATAATTTGACTAGCAATCAATTTGGAACACTTAACCTTGAAAAACCACGGCTTAACAGGAACTTGAGGTTGTATAAAGTAATAATATTTTCCTTTTGTTCGTGAACTCTCTACCCATGAAACACTCCATGCATCGCGAAGGTATGACTTGGGTAAATTCATGATATCATGGGAAAAGTTTATATAAGGAAAAGTGTCTCCATCATTGACAGCCTCTTTGGCTAGACAATCCGCTTTGTCATTTCCCTTAATGCCACAGTGGCTCGGAACCCAAACAAAATGTACAGATTGCCGCTTTATCTTAAGTTTATGTAATAAATTTCTAATATCAAATATAACAGGATAGAAAGCCTTCATTTTAAATGGGAACTTCTCAATTGCCTGCAACGCACTCTTTGAGTCAGAAAATATAACAGTATTTTGTAACTTAACCATCAAAATATATTCCAATGCCTTAAATAGACCAAAACATTCCCCTGTAAAAACAGAAGACTCAGGTGGTAGCTTAATTTTTTGAATAAGTTTGTACTGTGCATGATAAACTCCTACACCCACACAACTATCCAGTGTTTTAGAAGAGTCTGTAAATATTAGGTGCCAGTCTTTCCATTTGTCATCAATATTACTGTTAAATTTAGAATCGGCTCCACAATCAGTTTTGGTAATGCCCATATCATATGTTATTTCAGGTGCAAAAACTAAAGAGTCAAAAGCGTTATCATTGAATATTGCTAACTTAGGTGCCCTATGTACGGGCGATTCAAGTAGCTTAAACTTCCTGTAACTAATAATTAAACATGGAATAGTTTTATATCTCCAATAGTTGGAGCTTTCAATTAAAGAATTTAGCTTTTCAAGCTTAATGATCAAAGGATGGTTGTAGAACTGCATGACTTTAAATACAAACCTATCAGCTAAAAATTGTCTTCTTAAATATAAAGGGGGTTCTCCACACTCTACTTGTAACGCATTTAAAGGACTTGAACGCATTGCACCTGAAATGATTCTGAGAGCTTTTGATTGGATATTATCCAACTTTCTGAACCCTTTTTTACTACCACCTTCTAATAAAAAGGTACCATAATCCAAAATACTACGAATTACAGCATTGTATAACAATTTCTGGTTAAACGGGTGAGCACCCCACCACACACCCGAGAGGCATCTCATAATGTTCAACTGCTTTTCACATCTATCCACTATGTAACTTAAATGAGATTTACCCGTCATTTTCTTATCCAAAATTATGCCTAAGAATTTAGCTTCCTCCCCAACAGTTAAAGTATGATTGTCAAAGGTAACTTTAGGTGGCGGAAAATCCCGTTTTCTAGAAAAAACTACTACAGAACTTTTGTTAGCTGATAAATCCAAACCATTATTGTCAAGCCAAACCTTTAATAATATGAGGGATTCTGTTAATGAATTACATGCAGTTGGGATAGACTTATTAATCGAATACATGAGTAGATCGTCAGCGTATTGCAAAACACTAACGATACCATTTAAGGACGCCTCGAGATCATATGTGTAAATGTTGTATAATAACGGGCTAAGTACAGACCCCTGAGGCAATCCTTTATAAACAGTTCGTGAAAGTTTTGAACCTTGATTTGTTATTAGATATAAAAAACGGACAGATAAAATATTAACAATAAAATTAACCAAAATCGACGGCACCTGCAATTTAATTAGTTTTTGTTTCAGTACTGGTATAATTACATTATCATAAGCTGCCGAAATATCTAAAAATGCAGCAACCACGGATAAATTATTAGAAAAGGCCAAATTGATGTCTGTAGTAAAGACACTTAGACTATCTATGGTACTTTTTGATTTGCGAAAGCCATATTGCGAAGAAGAGAGCAAATTATTACTTTCAATATGCCATTCAAGACGGTTTTTAACAAGGTGTTCTGCTATTTTTGCGATTACCAAAGATAGGGCTATGGGACGGTAAGATGTCGGATCATCTGGAGATTTTTTTGGCTTTAGTACAGGGACTATTTCTTGAGTTCGCCAAGAAGTGGGAATATTCCCAGAAATCATTATAGAATTAATAATTTCTAAATAATATAGGAGTGCGGAATCCCCCATGTTAGAAAAGAAAGCGTAAGGTATTCCATCTTCTCCAGGACAAGAATCCTTGGCACTCGACAATACGCCTTTAAGTTCGTATAAGGAAAAGGGTAAGTTCAAACTGTTTGATTTATCAATTTCAGAATGTAAGGCGTAACAAGGGATCAAAGACTTTTCTTCAGGAGCGGTTGCTGGGGCCAATCGATCAAGAAAATCATGAGCCAGAGCAGGAGACAACCGAACACCACAACGGTTTTGATTGAAGGCATTCCTAAACCGCCTGATATTATTCCAGACCTCAGAAGGGCAAGTTTTGGGACAAAGAGAGGCACAAAATGATCTCCACCCTTCAAATTTCCTTCTTTTCAAAAACTCTCTGGTGTCATTAATTATATCATTGAGTTTATTTAGATTATCTTCCGACATATCTTCAGCATACTCTGTTTCCGCTTCCTTTCTTCGTCGTACTGCATCAGAACATTCAGTGTTCCACCAAGGTGGCATAGGGAAATTGTTTGTACGTGAACTTTTTAAAGGGAAAATTTCATCAGCTATTTCTAGCATACATAGAGCTAAGGCTCGAGAGCAATCATCTTCACCTCCGTGAAGTATTTCTGGTAACTGTGAGATTTTGACTTCAAGGGTCTGTTTAAATTTTTCCCAGTCAGCTCTACCCAATCTGTACTTTAAACGAGGGGGACGCTTTTCTGTGATGGGATATTTATCAGGGGATGCTATTATTACAGGGAAGTGATCACTGCCTAGTGTAGAGGAAGAGAAAACAGACCAAGTAAATGTTAGGGCCAAACTGGGGGAACAAATCGATAAGTCCACAGCACTCGGCAATTCATTGGGTTTGGTACGTCTAGTCGGTGTCCCAGTATTTAGTACACATAAATTATTGTCATCTAATATTTGCATCAAACGTACACCATCACTTTTATTAATACCGGATCCCCAGGTCTGGTGATGACAATTAAAATCTCCCATTATCAGCACAGGACTTTGCAACGAACAAAAAATATCATTAATCTCTTGTAAAGCAGCGGGGGAAGGCTTTGGAATATATACAGAGGCATAAGATACATTATTTATACGTACAGCAACAAAATCAACTAATGAATACGGATTAGGTAATGTTAATTGAGAAAATGCAACATTGTTTTTTATTAATATGGCCACACCACCATAGCCATCAGTTCTGTCATTACGAACACAAACATAACCTGGAATACCAAATATGCGACCTTGTTTAAGCCAAGTTTCACTCAATGCAAAAATTAGAGGTTTATATTTGTTAACTAAATAGAGAAGATCAGTTTTTTTATTAGTCACTGACCTGACGTTCCATTGAATAATCAAATCCATAATCGTTTTTATCAGTCAGTAATTTACATATTAGTTCAGCGTTGTTCGGTTTTATATATTTTTTATTTTGTAACATCTTAATAAGACTATTAATTAGATCCATAATCTGTTCATGATCTTCTTTTTGTTCAGGTTTATTCTGTAGAGCACACCCATTACTAGTACTTGGTGGGCTGAATTCATTAATAATTGCGTTGTGTGCAGCTCTGTCATAGCCAGGAATAGATTTTGGAGGCGAATGGGGTTTTTTAAAAACTGTTTTTTTGTATGATGAACTCCTAGAACTATTATTGATGCTATTAAATTGAAAGTATGCAGATTCTGGTTGTGATGTTTTTTTGCCTGCAACAACTTTGTCTGCATATGACATAGAGGAGGATGGGTGCAATTTACTGGCCTCTAAATAGGAAATGCAGGAATGAGCCATACTGTGCTTAATATCTTTTTGTCTCTTATACTCAGGACATACTTTATTTATAGCATAGTGAAAGCCTGAACAATTAATACATGAAGCACAATCCTCCTCTATGCGACATGATTCAGCAGTATGATTTTGTCCACATTTAAAACATCGTGGCTCTGCAGCCCTACACTGCATTTTTGTGTGTCCATACCTACAGCATCTGAAGCATTGAATGGTGGGATAAACATATGTGTCAACATTTAGTGCATTGTAACACATAAATATTCTTTTAGGAAGAATTTGACCATCAAAAGTAATAACTATAGTTTCAGATGGTTTCCAAACAGGAATGCCATTAACCTGTACTTTGTAATTTAACCTACGAAGTTTGATTACCTTGCCACACCCCACTGGAGTA
This sequence comes from Hecatera dysodea, assembly GCA_905332915.2. Classification (NCBI taxonomy): domain Eukaryota; kingdom Metazoa; phylum Arthropoda; class Insecta; order Lepidoptera; family Noctuidae; genus Hecatera; species Hecatera dysodea. The sequence goes on from HG995292.1 coordinate 12,668,696, forward strand.
GAAATATTTGCTTCAACTTCTTGCAGTGACCATTCTGATGGGACACCTCGCACAATACCCATTCGAGTTACATTGAATGTAGGTATGAAGGCTTTAAACCTATTTGTATTTAATAAGTTGGAATTTAAAAAGTCATTTGCATCATTAAAATCAGAAAACGCAACTGCACACTTGTTACGGCCAATCCGTTTAATACTCCCTGTAATTATATTTTTAAAACCACCTCGTTTCATAAAGTTGCCAAAAGAAATAGGATGCAATATAGTTCCACTATTTGGAGAGTCAGTGACGCGTTGGACATGAATTAAATATGGTGATACATCAGTATGAATGTATTCCTTCCTACCAACTGGCTCAAAAGTTTCCTGACTAGGCTTAGTTTGGGTCTGTGAACCAGACTGAGGATAGGTTGTTCCTTGGTGAACAAGACTTTGTACATTTTCAAGAACAGTGTCTTGAGGATTGCAACTACAATCAATTATGCCAAGTTCATTTTGAGCATGACCTTTCTTACTTCTTTTCTTAATTCTGCAACTTCTACAGATTCTCCTTCGTTTTCGTGAAGATTTTTCACTACTATCAGTGGCCACTGAACCATCAGTGTCCATGCCACTTTTATCTACAATATCTACAATATTATGTGACATAACAGTCACATAGTTAGCGATATCTTCGGGGGGATTTAGGCCGCCGCCTAAATCCCCCTGCAAAATATTAGGGGGGTCGTTCATACGACTTAAAGACTAATCATATATAATATGTACAAACTTACCACAAAAACAGCTATTAACACTACAATACTAATATATACTATTATTTTACAAAATTACATACAAATATACGACTCAACTGATCAATTGCAATAAAAATTAAATTTCAAACAAAAATTAACACCCGCGCGCAACCGAAGTTTCCCGCCTTTTTCGTGTACGTACCTACGTGTGTGTATGATGAAAGTTTTCGGATGGCGATAATAGATGGCGCTATTTTTCCGATCATCTGCCAGCCGACATCAAAAAAATCTTCGAGTGAGCTCTCTATACCAGATATATTACTTTACTCTATGGTGTATATGATGAAAGTTTTCGGATGGCGATAATAGATGGCGCTGTTTTTCCGGTAATGACATTCAATGATGCCAGAACGTCCCAAAAGGGACGATTTTAGTCCGTTTAGACATCTTTACGTCCCTTCGATGTCCGTTCATATATTCAGTCCCTTTTCCGTCCCTTTTCAAATAGCCAACTACAATAATTTACTTTTCTTAGTACAAAAATGCTTTTATGCAAATAACAAAACGCAGGTTTAAAAATTACGGAAATGCGTAAAACTTTAAGTAAAAACGATACGCGCGGCATGTGAATGCAATTTCAGACTACTGCCAAATATCATATAGATAAGTAGCCATCCTTTTTTCACGCCCAGTGATCCCATATCGCTTGCCTTTACGTTCCACGCACACAAACAACCACAATCATTCGGTTATTGAGCTGAATTCTGGAAAAAAGTTTTCCAAATGAAGGATATTGCCGGGAATGTAAAATACATTTATTGGAATGCTGTTGGTTTTACGATTTGCAAATGCAAGGGTGGGAAGAGTTTGCCTCCAAGAGCTGGGCATCAGTAGTATCAGTATCAGGGGTATCGGGGTCAGGAGGACCTTGACCGGTGCCCGGAAGCTCGAGCGGAGAGTGGCCCGTTCGCGGACGCCCTGGCCGAAAGGCTGAGGGCGGTCTTACCCGCGCACGAGGTCCGGGTGTCCAGGCCGACTAAGCGCATCGACATGCGCGTAGTGGGCCTGGATGACTCCGTGACGGAGGAGGAGGTTGTGGCCGCCGTCGCCAGGACTGGGGGGTGCTCTGCCGAGCTTGTCAAGGCGGGCACCATCCGTCCTGATAACACGGGCATGCAAACCCTTGTGGTGAGCTGCCCCGTGGCGGCGGCCAGAACTCTGTCAGAGGGACGAAGGCTCTTGGTGGGGTGGGTATCAACTGGTGGAACCCAGACCTCTGAGGTGCTACCGCTGCCATGTGGGTCACACGGGAGCTATGTGCCCCTCGGAGGTGGACCGCAGCGGACTTTGTTTCCGCTGCGGTCAGACCGGTCATCGGCCCGGCTCGTGCGAAGCCACGCCGCACTGCGTTGCATGTGCGGCTGTTGGCAAGCCGGCCGAGCACTGGGCTGGGGGAAGGGCCTGCGCGCCATCCGCCCCGACCAAGGGCAAGAGGTCCGCCCGCCGCCGCTGCCGCCTCTGCTGCCGCCGCGGCTTCCATCGCCGCCACTGCCGCCTCTGCTGCGGGTGCTGCGACTCCTGGTTCTCGGGAGGGGGCTGAAATGGAGTGCCAGTAATGGTCCCATCGCGGCCTCCTCCAGAGACAAGTCGGCCGCTGTGCAATTGCGCAGTGGCTGATGCCTGTGGACGGTGAGCGTGGGTGGCTCGCCGTCCTATACCAGGCTGAGTCAACGACGCGTTGTGTTCCACGCGCGCCTCAAGGAGCCGTCAGCACCAAGGACGGGGCCCCATAGGGTCGGTGCCTGCTAGGGTTGCGGAATTTGTTCGAAACAGTTACCGCGGCCCTGGAACGCAAAGGGCACAAGAAGGAGCACGGGTGGGTTTTAGTCAGTAAAAGTCTGATACTCCCTACCGCTCCACCCAGGGCGGGAGGGGTCATTTGATGATTTCCCATCCAAAAAAAAAAGGGTAGGAAGAGTTTTCAGTAAACTGAAAAGGATCAAGACGAAAAGTAGAACCCGCTTCAAAAACCTTAGTGTCTTTGATGGTAAAGAGTTCAGGAATCAAGGATGTCGTTAAGTTTGAGCCGACCAAAGATATGCCAGAAACAAAATTAAAATATTGAATATCTTCGTTTTTATTTGTGTCCTAAAAATATGACAGTACTCATTCATGTATACTTTGTTTTCATTCAATCGTAACAATTAATATTTCCCCAGCCGTCCTTTTTGGGTAAAAATCGTCCCATTTCAAGTGGTGAATCGTCCGAAAGTTGACGCAGGTACTGGCAACATTTGACATTAACCGTCATCAAAAAATTCTGCGAGTGGGCTCTCTATACTTAACTTTATATATCAACTGCCGACACACCCTTTGGGGCTCTCATTGTAATGACCCGTCCTCGAGCTTCTTGTTAGATCTTTTAGATGATCGCAACCTTTGCGTCCTTAATGATGGTTCTGCTACCCGTAGGGTCTCTCCTACCCAAAGCATTAGTGTTCCCGACCTTACTTTCGCTTCCCCTTCTCTAGTCTCAACCCTCTCTTGGTCTGTTCTTCCGAATTCTTACGGGAGTGATCACTTTCCTATATTAATTTCTTTTCCAAGTAATCATCCTCGTATTCCTCCCCTTCAACCCCTACAAAAATATCTTCTTTCACAAGCTGACTGGTGAAATTTTTCCTCCCAATTGGATTCAGAACTTCAAACCATTCCCCCAATTAACTCTTCAAATTCCCTTTCCGTTTACAATGAGTTCGTTGATTGCTTGTTAAGAGCGGCTGATTCTTCTATCCCCTTGAAAAACTCTGCCCGTCACTTTATTCCTTCCCCCCCTTGGTGGGATGCTGAATGCACTGATGGCATTCGTAAACGTAAAGAAGCTGAAAATATTTTCTCCTCTAGTTTAGATATGTCAGATTTCTTATATTTTAAAAGGACTTCTGCTAGTGTCTGTAGGTTATTGGCAAAAAAGAAAAGATCTGGCTGGCTCAAGTTTTGCGAGTCACTGTCTCCACGTTCTCCAGTATCCTTCGTTTGGAAAAAAATTAAATCATATCGCAGAGCATGTGACAATCAGTCTCCCGCAGTCTCAACTAATGACCCTAGTTCTTGGTTAGAAGACTTTATAACTAGGTTAGCTCCTCCCTTTGTTCCTAGTTTTGAATGCCTTCCCACTATAGACTCCTCTTCTGCTTCTTCTGATAGGTTTGATGAACTATTTTCGTTTTCAGAATTATTATGTGCCTTGGATCATCTTCGTGATACTGCTCCTGGTATTGATGGAATACCATACTCCTTTATCTCCAAATCCTCTTCAAACTGTAAGTTTTTCTTTCTCAACCTTATCAATTCCTTCTTCGCCTCTGGCCTAGTTCCAGAGTCTTGGAAATCCCAAATTATTATCCCCATTCTGAAACCTGGGAAAGATCCAAAAGATTCTTCTTCCTACCGTCCTATAGCCCTATCTTCTGTCTTGGCTAAAATCATGGAAAATCTCATCAAGAACCGGCTTGAATGGATTTTAGAAACTCAAGGCATCTTAGCCAAGTCTCAGTTCGGCTTTCGTAGAGGCATGGGCACTTTAGATAGCCTCAGTATTTTCCTATCCGATGTCCGCATTGCTTTCTCGAACAATGAAAGCGTTCTTGGTGTTTTTCTAGACATAGCCTCAGCTTATGATAATGTCCAACTTCCTATACTTAGGCAAAAGTTGCTTCAGCTGAGTATCCCTGTGAGGATGGTCAACATCATTTGTAACCTTCTTATGTCCCGCTCCATCTATGTTCGTCATCAAAACACACTTTCTTCATCGCGTCTTGTGTGGAAGGGTCTTCCTCAAGGGTCGGTCTTAAGCCCTATGCTTTATAATTTATACACATACGATTTGGAGTCATCAGTGAACTGTTTCTGCAAAGTTTTACAATACGCTGACGACATTGCACTTTACTTTAATTCAGCTTCCCTCTCAGATGCCTCTTTTCACTTAAACTCTGCCCTTCATTACTTAAATCAGTGGCTGATCGATCACGGCCTAAATCTGTCTGTACCCAAGTGCAATGCAGTTATTTTTTCTCGCAAACGTAATATCCCCCCTATAAACCTATTTATTGAAAATGAACCCATTCGTATTCTTGATAAAGTTAAATTTCTTGGCCTTATTCTTGACTCCAAATTATCTGGACTTTATCATTTGGATTACATTTCTAAGAAATGTGAAAAAGGTGTCAATATTCTTCGTGCCCTTTCTGGAGTTCGCTGGGGAGCCCATCCCACTACCCAGAAAATTCTCTACAATGCCATAGTTCGTAGCCATTTTGACTATGGAAGTTTTCTTATAGAACCTTGCAACAAAATAGCCCTTGCTAAATTGGAAAAGATCCAGTCCAAATGCTTGCGTATCATCACGGGCGCTATGAAATGCTCTCCTATTAATGCTCTTCAGGTAGAATGTCTGGAGCCCCCCCTTCACTTACGTAGACAGTATCTCTGTGATAGATTTTTTTATAAAGTCATTCAGATTAAATCTCATCCCCTTCTTCCTCTTCTTCGTTCTCTTCATCAGTTAATACCAACGTCCAGCTATTGGACCCACAAAAATCCTCCCCTCCTCGTTAATAGCTTCAGTAAATTTAATAATATGCACATTTCTTTAGTCCAGTCAAATTTGAACCCCTTATTTGAAGGAAATTTTAACTCCACCTAAAATTATATTTAACTTTGGTATCTCGAAACATGACCCTGCTGCTAATGATAGCTTCAAAAAGATTTTATCTGAGGACTGGCAGGGCTGGCTCACAATATATACAGATGCCTCGAAGCTGTCAGATAATAGCTGTCGTCACCTCACACACTATTAGGTATCTAATGTGGGGATGAACTATGTTCTGTGTAGGTACGACAAATACTGGGGGAAGGAAATGCGTCACATACCTGTTGATTAAACTGCTAGCTCTGGTCACTTATTTATATCCTTTATATATTCATCTGCTTTGCTATGTCCGAGTCCGTCTACCACCTGTATAAATTTTTAGCTCAATGAAAATGACTATATCAACACAATTAACCCTATTCTAAACAGTGTACATAATATACGAGTATTAACACTTTCATCTAGGAACATCGTTTCCATAATACGTAATGAATAGTTTTGCCATGACGTACATATATAACATAATAACAGATTCATCCAGGGCAGTTCATAATGAGGTTAGATAAGGATAGGAGGTACTAATAAGACCCGCAATTCGGCGTCTAGCACCTCATGCTCGCCCCAAGTGTGCGAGACTCTAAATCGTCCAGCGGATAAAACCGGAACACGAAACAGCTCGGCGTCACCATGCCAGAGCTACAGTCGACTGGCCACCACCCGGGTAAACACGTACCCGAGCGAGACTTCAAGTAACACTCTTGAGTCATAACATCGGAATCCGGGAGGAAATTCCATCTCCCGTCAGCGGTCCAAGCCCCTTGGCAAGCCCAAGGAGCCACCGTTCCATAATACTAATTACTGGAATCCCGGAGGAACACACCGCTCCAGGCCTCGGCACAAACTTTTATCATACTAAAAGCTGCCTACTCTTTCCAGCTGAGGGTTTGGAATCTGGGGTGTGGCTATCCCAGCCTCAGCATTCTCCATCACCATTGAGAATGCCTCCTCCATCCCCTCTACCTGTCCATGTCTACGACATTGGACTAGGCCTAACCTTATCAGGCCTCACACAGTTGGCTTTAACCTCTAATATCATTATATAGACAATAGGAATCAATTGTGCTGAAATACCAAATTACCACATCGAGCTTAACTAAGATATTTACAAGAAATACTTAGCTTTCATGCCTTCGAAGTCTGAATACATGTCCGTCTTCCAGACACGGCACCGAAAGTCTTTAATTCACATAACTCGTGCTTTCTACATAAGCAACCACAGTTCACTTTAACTATAGTTCGGTACTTTTACACCTGGCGCCATGTTTATAATAATATGTGTAACGTGCTGTTACCCGCTCAAAAACTTCGCACGATTAGCAAGTCTATATTTACTATGCTTACCATAGTCATACAAGATGGCGCCTCAAAATGTTGCTAGAGTTGAAATTAGTCTATGATTTCGCGTTCGTCGCGACACTCCCGACAAAAGGAGAAAGTAGCGTTATAAGGATGCTCGTCCATTCCTTAATCTTTTCAAGGGCTCGGGTGGCAGCGGCTCGTTTTGGTTTAGACTCATGACCTTCTATTGATTCATGATCAATTTGGTCACTTGACTTAGGCTCGGATAATATGTACGACTTAGCTTCAACAGGCTTAGTATTGTTAGTATTTTCTTGATGCACAACGGGTGAACGTTCTTCAGCACTTTTGTCTTCATTAAGAACTTGATTATTTTCACTCTCCACGGGAAGTTCGGTGGTACCATGTCTTGGTGTTTTTTCGACAACTTCGTTTCCAGGTGGTTGTAATTGAAATTCAGAAAAATGGATGTCTTGGTTTTCGGTCACCTCTGGATCTGTCCCTTTGACGCAGTCTTCTTCTCTATCTTCAATTTCCAGAGGATAAAGATGTGCTATTGACCTTGTGAACTCTGTATCACCTACTTTGACTTTGGCTACTCTGCACATACCATCTACTCCTTTTACCAAAGAAACTATTCTTCCAACTTTCCAACTTATTCGGTTTTTATTGTCCCCTTTGATTTGCACAATTTGACCAATTATGGGAGTCAATTTTGACGTTACTCTTGGCTCTTTCGGTCCATGACTGTATCTTTCTCGCAAGCTGAGAAGATAACGATTAGAGAACATGTCTTTAAATTCATTTAAGATTACAAGTGCTCTTTTCCAACCTTTGATCAGGTTATCTTTTGTCACTGTACCTTGAAATTCAGTAGGATCCTTTGCAGACCCTTCCATTGTAATACATTTCCCCATAGTGAGAAAATCTGAGGGTTTGAGTACATGATCTGGTTCTGAGTCTACTCGAGTCAGAGGTCTAGTATTAAGAACTGCTTCGATTTCCTTTACTACTGTAACAAGTTGACTGTCTTTTAACAAGCGTTTCTGTAAAGTTTTCTTCATACAGTTCTTAACTAGACCCACTAAACGTTCGTAGAATCCTCCATGCCACGGTGCTAATTGTGGTATAAATTTCCAGCGTATTTTCTTTTCTACACAGAATTGATCTTGCAATATTTCAGATATTAACTTAAAGTGCGTCGCATTGTCTGACGTAATTAAATCTGGCAAACCCCTCGTAGATACCATTCTTCTTAATGCAAGTAATCCTTCTTCAGCTGTGAGGTCATTGACTACTTCGAGATGTACTGCTCTCACTGCTAGACATGTATATAGACATATCCATCGTTTGCAGTTGCCGTTGCCATTGTTAACTATTAGAGGTCCCATGTAATCCATTCCGACATATGTGAATGGAGAGCTGTAATTGACTCGTTCTTTTGGCAAAGCTGGTGTTAATGGTAACTTATATGGTCCTCCTGTATATTTAACACATTCAGGGCACTTCTTGATAATTCGTTGAACTTGACTTCTCCCTTGAGGGATCCAATATAATTGTCTGATCCTATCTAGTGTATGACTCACTCCCACATGTTTATTGTCACGATGTGTTTTTATAATTATTTGTTCTGTAAAATTTATGTTCTTGGGAATAAGTATAGGATATCTTTTGTCAAACGACCAATCTGCATTTTTCATACGACCTTTACATCTTAATAATCCATCTATGTCTTTAAATAGTCCTAAATTGCGACTTAAGCTTGTCAATTTTCCTTCTACCTCCAAAGGAAAATGTTCAGCTTGAATTTTCTTTAAATTTGTAATTGTATCATCTTGTATATTACTATCTTCTGGGATTTCTTTCTCGTTAATTTGTATATTTGTATCTTTAATCATTGTGTTGTTGATATGTATGTCTGGATTATCTATTTCCATCGGATCATTATTTATTTCCTTCGTCGGACCCTCCCCAACCGAAAATGAATGGGTTTCCACGGTAACAGATCCTTTTGGCCACTTGTCTGGACTGTCTCCAAGGAATTGTGGACCTATAAGCCACTTCTTCTTATCTTCTTTCGAACTGTTTGGTCTCGTTCCGACGTCAGCTGTGTTGAGCTCCGATGGAATATATCTAATTTCCAACTGTTGGTTCTTTTTAATTTCATCAACTCTTCTCGCTACAAACGGTGGTAATAACTTGTTTGTTTTACACCATTCTATGACAATTTGACTGTCTGTCCATAAGACTTGTTTCGTTATGTTCAGTTGAATAAATTTAAGAACAAATTTTATCAATCTACATCCGATCAATACACCAAGTAGGTCAAGTCGTGGAATTTTAAGGTTGTCTTGGTCCTTTATTGGTACAAGACGTGATTTGCCTATGACAAAAATTTTATTAGAACCGCTAACTAAAAAAATAGAAGCAGCGTTTGCCTGCAGAGAAGAATCGGTAAGACAGTGTAATTCATAGTCCTTTCCTTTAGTATTCTTCATGTAGCATCTGTTTACTGACACCTCTCTGATGGCGTCGAATCCTTCATGGATGATCTTCCATTCATTAGTCAATTCCTGTGACAGTGGTGAGTCCCAATTCACCTTAGCTTTCCAAAGCTGCTGTAGAAAGAGTTAAGCTGCTAAAATATAAGGTACTGCGAATCCACATGGATTGTATACAGAAGCAATAACTTTAAGAACTTCTCTTTTTGTATATATTTCCATGTATGGATTCCTAAATTTCAATTGCAGGGTATCTTTCTTGATGTCCCATTCCAAACCTAGTACATTAACCTTTTCATCGGTGCATGCATCCGGAATTGTACGTATAAATTCTTTAGAATTAGAACTCCAATCTCTAAGATTCATCGATATTTCTTGAAAGGTTCCTTTAAGATGTTTGTAGAGCGCTAATGCTCCTGCTGTCGAATCTGAACCAGATATAAAATTATCAACATAGATATCATTTGCCTTTTCTCTCACTTGTTTCTTGCTCGAATTTGACAAGTGATGCTTGATGGTTGCATTAAGTAAATATGGACTGGCTATGACACCAAAAGGTACTCTGCAAAATCTTAGGTAAATAAGATTATCCTTTGATACAGGTCTCGACGTATCCTTAATCCAAAGAAATCTAGTGACGTCACGGTCTTTCTCATGCAATGCTAATTGAAGAAAAGCCTTTTCAATGTCTGATGACAATCCTACACGGTGGCTTCTAAACTTTAGAAGTAAACCTGTAAGATCTTCAAGCATCAGTGGTCCTCGATATAAGCATTCATTTAGACTCCTACTATCTTTACTTTTGGAACTCGCGTCGTAAACTATTCTGATGGGTTTTCCTGAATGTTGTATTGCATGATGCGGTAAATAATGAATAAGTCTGTTCGATGTTGACTCTGTAGAATTCGGTATTATCTCAATCATACCTCTGGCCATCTGATCCTTTAAGATATTATCATATTCCACTAAAGTATCACTTTCCATTCGTTTCAATAAACTTGTTAATCTTCCAAATGCCATTCCAAAATTATCTGGTAAGTCTGGGGGATATTTTATCCATGGCCAGCTGACCGTATATCGGTTGTCAATTTTTTGTGTTGTTTCATTGAAGTGTTTAACAGCTTCTTCATCTCTACTTGCCTTAGGTGAGTCAGTTATACCGATAGATTCTAACTCCCACAGCTTCTTGATATCACCATTACATAATGGTGGATCAGGCTGATTCAAACCCATTAAACTGCTCGCTTGAGTGTAAGTAATTACCGATAATTCGTTGATATTTGCTGTGTCCACTTGACCGCTGACAATCCAACCAAATGTAGAATCTACGAGAAATAGATTTTTACTCAAACGTATCTTCTCTTCACGGATAATATTGAAGTAGTAATCGTTTCCTATCAGTATGTGTACCTGGTTCTTCAGTGATCCGTCATCAGCCAACAAGTAAGATTTATTTATATCTGATAAATTTATGTGAGGGATACCTCCTCTTGAAATGAACTCGACACAATTTGCATGTAAAATAACCATTTCCTCCGTTCGTGACAGCAATTGAAGAGTAACTACAGGACTGTGTATCTCCTGTGGTTTTTCTGTCCCGAAGGTGAAAATAGTTAAATTACTTTCCTCCTCTATTGAAAGTTTTAACTCTTTAGCTACTTTAAATGTAACATAAGATCTCTGTGATCCTGAATCCAACAACACACGACATTTGATTTGTTTGACTGTATTTCCAACGATGCTAGCTTTGACTACAGCTGTTTGTAAAATTGTGGGCCCCTTTTCGCTAACTGTCATAGCTGTTTCTTCTCGTCCAGGGTCTTGGAAAAAATTGATGGGCATAAAGCTCTATTGTGTTTCTGCTTTGCATTACAATGCGCACAATAACTTTTAGACAAACAATTCCATGCAACATGACCTTTTTTCAGACAAATGTAACAGTGTTGTTTCAATCTTGATTTTCTTTCTTCTAGTCCTTTAAATTTTTCACATGTATCACTATAGTGACTTCCTCTGCAAAATACATAGACTGGATGACTGGGTTTATTATGGCCATTAATTTTGAATCTGGTTCTTCCTACATTGGTCTCTTTATGCTTTATATTTTGTTGAAACTTTGCTTTTCTGTTGTCACGAAGATTCCTATCTTCTTTAAGGTTGCATGGATTTGAATACTTTGCTCGTTTTGACAGTACATGTAAAGTTTCCACTGTACTACTTTCTTTATCATTTGACCTTTTTCTTCCTGATATTCTTTCTGCATCTTCCCTGGCAGTGATGGCCTTCTCCAAATTTTCCCTCAGTTCTTGGATAGAATTACTATTTGTTTTAAGTTTTAATTCATAAATCAATTCAGTAGGGAACTTTTCCATTATCATGAAACGTAGATGGTTGTGATTTATATCTTCACCTAGTGATTCCAATATTTTAACATTCCTTTCAATTTCATTGAAAGTTTTTCTACAATCTTCAGATGTATTTTTGGCAGTGTTGATTTTGTACAGCGTTGCATAATGTGCATCAATGAGGTATGAAGTTTTACCAAATCTCTCTTTCAAAATTGATAAAGCTATTTGATAATTTTTGTTTGTTGTATCTAACCCCTCAATCGCCCTTTTGGCATTACCAGTCAAAGAAACTTTCAAATAAGATAGTTTATCAACATCAGTTAAATTTCTAGAATCAATATTTGAACTAAATTGATCCCAAAACTCATGCCAGGTCAGTATATCTCCATTAAATGTTGGCAATTGTAATTTAGGAAGACGACTAGATGAGTTGTTTTCCTGATTAATTTGCTTCAATTTACTTTCCGAAAGGATGCAATTTATCTTTACATTCAATTCGGCTAAGGCTTCTTCTGCTTCAAGTTGTACTTCACTCATTTGAGAAATTTCATCCGAAGCCGAGTTGGATACCAACCGAAAATATTCAATGAGATCAGAGTTAAACCGTTTTACTGAAGTTTCTAGCTTACCATGTGCAATTTGCCCATGCATCAATGTTTCAACACTAAGAGACTCCGGTATGTTAACTAAGTCAACTTTAATCTTTCCAACAATGAGCCTAAGTCTATTTAAAAGTATTTCATCCATGTTGCTGTCTATTCCTGCAATATGAAGACAAACTTACATAGTGTAATAGTTATACAATTCAACAGCTTTATTTTACTTTCATTATTTATGGAGAATTATTAAAATTACTTCCTATTCCCATTTATTCAAAATAAACATATATTATTAATTGAATGTCCATATTCAATCCAATTCAGACCTTGTCTATTTGTTCAACCTTCTCCAAATCAATACATTAACAAATCAAAATGCTTGAAGATGATTTATGAAAGAAGAATTCCTCAACCTCTTTCTACACAAATTAAAATACATTGAATTACTTTAATTTACTTTGAAATTATTTAATGAAAGAGTTAAAATCAATATTCAATGTTCAATCATTATTTTGTATTCAATTTAATTATGAAATGATATAAAATTGTACTTTAATTCTATCAATACTCCATTCCTAAGTAATTGCAATAATGTTTTCCTTTTTCAGACATAAATTATCCATCCATGATCTATTTTTCCCAATAAGAAATAAATGAGTTATTTCATAATACTTACTTAAATGAATAAAATTACCTGTAAGTAAGTATTTATCTTAATGGGATAATTTTAACTAAATAAGAGACATTTATCATATAATTAAATATGTATCCTGTATTTAACTGTGATCACTTTTCAGTACTCTTAAATACGTTTCTTTTTAATGTAACAGTGAAAATTCAACTTGTAATTTTAGTTACAAGGAATCGCACATGTTCGCTTTATAAAAAATGGCGCGTGAGTAGGTACATGGTTTTTTGCAATTGATAGGTTTACATTTGACAAATCTCAGTTACTAACTTGTATAAACGTGTATTTAACACTTTATATCTCAGACCAATAATTTTTATAGGTATGAGCATCATTTATCAAGAATTCAAGATGAAATAAAGTTTATAAAAACTCACCAGGATATTATGAAAATGTCCGTTTAAATAATCCAATTCCGTGTGTTTATTGTCTCAATCCGTGTAATAAGTCTTCAGCGTAACGTAAAATACGGTGTTGTTGCTAAGTCTTAATAATTATGTTTTAAAATATTTCGTACGTGCGTAATGTTAGCCCGCCGTTTTCTTCGAAAGTTTGCCATCAATTCATCAAACATTGCCAGTTAGAACATTCTTAACTCCCCGATGCGATCGCAACTCCCCGATATGGGAAAATATTTCAAGGGTAATATTTTCTTAATTGTTTCGAATTGATTCTTATTACTTAATTCTACTTTACATCTTAACCAATAAATTCAAGGTCGTGTATAAAATATATGCACATATGACAAATATATTATTCTTATGTCGCTTTAGTCCAGTACTAACCGACATCCCTTTATACTTATTCTAAAATAGTTAACACAATATGTTATCGTTTTATGCTCCTCGCATTTATAACACTTTCTTAACACTTGTAATATTAATCTTGAATAGAAGATTTCCGCTAATCCTTTTGGTTCTGCAAAGTTATCTTAGGAAATAATATTTCCCAATTAACGTTGTTAGTGTTATTCAATCAATATTTCATATCTGATTTTATCCAAGGAACGTAATGTTTTAAACAGTTGAAGTCTAATAGACGATATTTCTCTTCATTTACTTCCAAACATTTATTTTATAAATTACTTCCAAGATTCTTCAAGTACTGTTACAATTCCACTTGTGTGTGGAAATTTTCGAAGATCTGGCAACATTGCACACCTTTTACTGGTTTTAACCACACACATATAGACCGCCATATTGTATCCTATTTACGACACAACTCAATCCTTTTATCTGCGAAATCAATTATTTCACAAAGTTAGATTCCATTTTAAATTCGACAAATTTCCTTGAGCCTTTTAAATTATAAATCAATTCACAATAATACTCTTGGTATTATCTTTGTGCCGTAAATAATCTCCATTTCGTGTATCCAATGAAACACGTTCATTTCCACCTTTTCAACTTCCGTTCACGTTTTCATTTTATGCGTACATAACAATACTGTATTGAAATTTTTTCGCCTTTCGAAAGCCTTTCTTGCTATTAAATTAGCAAGATAATTAAACCAAGAAAATATAAGGTTTTCGCTTATATTTATCTAAATAAGTGACTGAAGCGAAATTTCCTTTTCGTACTTCAACGAGTATCTCTGTTGCCTGTCATAGATGTCGCCACGAAGTGTATTAAATTATTATGTTATCAGATTACGAATTATTAAGTTTAACTCGACTGGTATGTTCGGCATTCCCTCTTTGATTGAAATATGAGCCTTTTGGGCACGGTACTTTAAAGTGATGCAAATCCCAGCATCTCCACCATTTTTGTCGTCACCTCACACACTATTAGGTATCTAATGTGGGGATGAACTATGTTCTGTGTAGGTACGACAAATACTGGGGGAAGGAAATGCGTCACATACCTGTTGATTAAACTGCTAGCTCTGGTCACTTATTTATATCCTTTATATATTCATCTGCTTCGCTATGTCCGAGTCCGTCTACCACCTGTATAAATTTTTAGCTCAATGAAAATGACTATATCAACACAATTAACCCTATTCTAAACAGTGTACATAATATACGAGTATTAACACTTTCATCTAGGAACATCGTTTCCATAATACGTAATGAATAGTTTTGCCATGACGTACATATATAACATAATAACAGATTCATCCAGGGCAGTTCATAATGAGGTTAGATAAGGATAGGAGGTACTAATAAGACCCGCAATTCGGCGTCTAGCACCTCATGCTCGCCCCAAGTGTGCGAGACTCTAAATCGTCCAGCGGATAAAACCGGAACACGAAACAGCTCGGCGTCACCATGCCAGAGCTACAGTCGACTGGCCACCACCCGGGTAAACACGTACCCGAGCGAGACTTCAAGTAACACTCTTGAGTCATAACATCGGAATCCGGGAGGAAATTCCATCTCCCGTCAGCGGTCCAAGCCCCTTGGCAAGCCCAAGGAGCCACCGTTCCATAATACTAATTACTGGAATCCCGGAGGAACACACCGCTCCAGGCCTCGGCACAAACTCTAAAGAGAGCTGTCTACTCCACAACATAACTGGTCAGATTCCCAGAGGAACACACCTCTCCAGGCCTCGGCACCAACTTTTATCATACTAAAAGCTGCCTACTCTTTCCAGCTGAGGGTTTGGAATCTGGGGTGTGGCTATCCCAGCCTCAGCATTCTCCATCACCATTGAGAATGCCTCCTCCATCCCCTCTACCTGTCCATGTCTACGACATTGGACTAGGCCTAACCTTATCAGGCCTCACACAGTTGGCTTTAACCTCTAATATCATTATATAGACAATAGGAATCAATTGTGCTGAAATACCAAATTACCACATCGAGCTTAACTAAGATATTTACAAGAAATACTTAGCTTTCATGCCTTCGAAGTCTGAATACATGTCCGTCTTCCAGACACGGCACCGAAAGTCTTTAATTCACATAACTCGTGCTTTCTACATAAGCAACCACAGTTCACTTTAACTATAGTTCGGTACTTTTACACCTGGCGCCATGTTTATAATAATATGTGTAACGTGCTGTTACCCGCTCAAAAACTTCGCACGATTAGCAAGTCTATATTTACTATGCTTACCATAGTCATACAAGATGGCGCCTCAAAATGTTGCTAGAGTTGAAATTAGTCTATGATTTCGCGTTCGTCGCGACAATAGCAATGTCGGATCTGCTGTGTGGATCCCAAAATTCAAAATAATCCTGAATTTTCGCAGTTCTCCATATGGCTCCATTTATACTGGGGAAGGAATAGCCCTTTTGGAAGCGGTATCTTATATTGAATCGCATGGTCTAAACAAATCCATAATTTTCTCGGATTCCCTTAGTTGCCTTCAAGACCTAGTTAAATCGCCTTTTCGATCTCGTCACAATTGTCCCCTTATTTTACAGATCAAACAAATCCTCTTTAGTTGTCACTGTTTAGGCATAGACGTTGTTTTAGCTTGGATCCCTAGCCACTCTGGTATTGTTGGTAACGAGAGTGCAGATTCGATCGCCAAGTCGGCTACTCGGATTGGTACCGAATCACATACATCCTGCTATCCCCGAGATTTGCGCTGTCTTGTTAAACCCGAGATGATGAACTGCTGGAATTCACATTGGCAAAAGACCCGTTTTTTGAAGAAAATTTTATGGCTCCATTCAACCATTTATCCCTACTAAATGCTGGTTCAGTAAATTTAAATTTTCAAATAAACTGGCTACCTCAGTTATAATTAGACTTCGCCTTGGGTTTGTTTGCACTCCAGTTTTTTTGAAGAAAATCCACGTGAGAGACAATTCTTTATGTGAATGTGGTCTAGAGGAAGGTACTCTGGAGCATATGTTTTTTTCTTGCCCACGTTTAATAATTCCCCTTTATGATTTACTCCCTTCTGATACTCCTCGCCCAGTTAACATTCCTTTCCTTTTATCTTTAGCCCATTCCCCCGCAGTTAAAATCCTTTATAAATTTATTAATATTAATAAAATCCAGTTATAACTGATATTATTTGTTACCCTTTTTTTTTTTGTTTACTTACCTTCGTGTCTTAACACTATTAAGTGCTGTTATCTTTATAATCCTAAAACTTTTTGTTCTTTTGAACCTCGATTCACAACAAAAACTGACTCAAATTCACTATCGTTTAGGAGAACCGATCATTAGTTCCTCTCCAAACCTTGACATTGGCAAAATCATCGTTAGTTAAACGATGGAGCCACAACACAAAAAAAAAAAAAAACTTTATATATTACTTTAGGTAGGTACTCTAGGAACTGCCCTCAGCGCGTAGTATCAAGTTTTTAAAGCCCTAGTTGGAGGTTATAATATTTATAGGCCGCCACAGGCAAACCCGGCTAAGCAGTCGACAATCTTAGCTTGAACAGCGAGACAACTCATTAAAAAAAACTACCTGATATGTGTAGGTACCTATGTATATATACGAATATATACCTACCCGTGTTTGTACGAATAGGTATATAATATATATACGAAAATTACGAATACTACTGTACCTCACACATTTTTTACTGAGGAAATAAATAATGACTGCTTCTTTCATTTCATTTCATTATAATTTAATATTTTTAACAAGTGTGAACATGTTATTATTGGTTCCGTATCATAAAACTGCGATTTTAAGGTTGCTGCTAAAATATTCAATTTTTTTTTGCTTATACTAGGATAGAAAAGTGTCTGTTAGGGACGATTTAGTAAAAGACGCGTTACCGTAAAACGGGGTGAATAAGGACTCAGGGGTAAATAGGGTCAAATCGAGGAATCTAGTTTCGAAGCCACAAAATAAAAAAACAAGAACTTCCAATTGCTACCTTTTTTTTCTTCTAAAAGTAGAATATATTATCTTCTAGCTGGCAACACCGAAGCGTTGTGAAGTTAGTAAAAGGTGTCAAAAATCTTCTTTCAAATAAGACTGTAGATGTGAGGTTGCGGTATTGTCCCTTAAGTTGGCCGTTTTTTGGAAGTTCTAGTGTTTTTTTGACAACGTGTGGAGTTAGCCAACGATATAATATCTTTAAGAAGCTACACAAAAAGAAATAAGTCTAGATTTTACATAGTTTTTGTTTGAAATCGTTTTCTTTAAAACCTCTGGGATTGTTTATTTTTTCGAGGTGAATAAATACGGTAACGGGGTGACAAGGGACGGCTAAAGTACAAATAGAGTCGCTTATACTTGGTAAATAGGGACATATGAAAGTTGATTAGGAACGGTAAAGTTTGAATAGGGTCAGGGCTGCTACAACATGAATTGAACATTTTATCGCATTGTTTTGCAGGATTTCACTTTTTATTAAAATAAGGCATTTTCATTTTATTTATTTTAAACTTATATACAAGCATGCGTACAAGGGGAACTAATGAGAAGTAATAAGAGGTACGAACTTGTATGATTTAAAAAACAAGCCTACAAACAAATAATAAAAATACGTAGTGTGTTGAACTAACAATATATGGGTCTTCGTTGTTTTATGCATTTTAATATTTTACAGTTATAGGTTTCTATATTCTTTAAATTTCTTTACGCTTTTATTTTCAACTTAAAAAAAAACCTGGAGGTTCTAAATTCGACTGTATGTTTTTTGTTTGGTTTGTATATGGCGCTATTACTCCGTCATTATCGTGAATTGATTTTGATGATTTTTTTTTGTATGATAGGATATAACATCAGAGCAGGCCTCATAATAAATTTTATCAAAACTGGTTCATCATTTTTTTAGAAAATTGACGAAAAAGATAAACATGTATGCACATTTTTACAGAGATTTTAAAATATTATAACGCTAAGTAGCTTTCTGCAAGATTTTGGATTTATTGTATAATTTTTATTTCCAAAAATTTTAAATTTAATGAAGAAAATTAATCTTTTAGCAGAAGGTAGGTAATTAGTTCTTCCTAAAGAGTTATTTCTAAAGTATTAGTTAGTTCTAAAGAGACAACCCTACTACTTTTTCCCAAGTTACCCATGTCTCGTTCCAGGTCACCCCACTTCAAGCATGAATAGGGACAGCCTATATTTTTGTTAAAATATCTAAATTTTAAGTAATTCTGGGGATAATTTTAACATTTACGAAAAGTATTAACTGCCGGAAACCCTTGGAAAGAGTTATCAATATTGCATTCGTCCTACAACATCGATTAATTTCAGTCACAAGTTCGATTTTGTCCCTATTCACCCCATTTTACGGTAGTCCTTTAGCCATTTTATTAGCAGAGCGATCTTACACAGTCACTCATAGAGTTGGAGCATTCACCACAGATAATATAAAGTACACACAATATTTTACACTCCCCCTCAATTTAGACATTTGTGAAAACTAGTCCTAAATTGGATATACATTCAGTAAATAACAAAATAGCGAAAAAGATAGGTACAGTTTTAATTAGGTACCTATACATACATGACACAATAGCAGTTTAAGTGTTACTACTATAATTTTCTTACATACATTTTTATAATAAATTCAGTTTACTAACAAAATAATTGTGTTTTATTTTTGGTACAGCCTTCGTGAACAAATCTGAAACATTTTCATCAGTCGGAACATAATTTACTGATACTAATTTCTTTTGCACTATATCCTTTATGTAATGAGCTTTAATGTCAATATGCTTGGACCTTTTTCCGTTATCAAAAT
This sequence comes from Hecatera dysodea, assembly GCA_905332915.2. Lineage (NCBI taxonomy): Eukaryota > Metazoa > Arthropoda > Insecta > Lepidoptera > Noctuidae > Hecatera > Hecatera dysodea. The sequence continues at coordinate 12,688,194 of HG995292.1, forward strand.
TTTTTATTAATCTTATAGAGCTCTGGTTATCTAATAACAATGTTGTAGGCATATTTGACAAACATGTCAAATCATAAAGTATGCCTTTTAAGTACATCAACTCGCTGACTGCTTGAGCTGCTGCGACGTATTCAGCCTCTGCTGTAGATAGAGCAACTGATGTCTGCTTTTTTGAAAACCAATGTATAAGGTTTCCACAATAAAATACTGCACATCCACTAGTGCTCTTCCTGTCCGTTTTGTCTGCTGCCCAATCTGCATCTGCATAAGCAACTAGCTTCTTGTCTTCGTTTGTCTTTTTGTAGATTAGTCCTTTTTCTATTGTATTTTTTAAGTATCTTAAAATCCTTTTACTTGCTGTCCATAGAGATGCTGTTGGCTTGTCCAAGAATCTAGACAAATATGCAACAGGATAAGTTATATCTGGTCGACTATTCATAGATATAAATAGCAAACAACCTATCAATTCTTTATATGGTACATCAATAATTTCCGCATTTTCTGCACAGTAGTTTGTCTCCATTGGTGTATTTATTCCTTTACATTCTTGCATCTTAAACTTTTCTAGAATTCTATTTATCATTTCTGTCTGCTTAATTTCCATTTGATAATTTTTCCTTGTAATTTCCAATCCTAGGTAGTTCTTCACTTCTCCTAAATCTTTTACTTTGAATTCTTCTTTTAGTTTCTTTAATATATTTTCATTTCCTAGTAATAATATATCATCTACAAATATCAATAGCCATGTATCTTCATTTTTATAAAGACAAAAATCTTGTTTTGACTGTATGAATCCATTCATAGTAATGAAGTCATGAAATTTTTGGTTCCAGCATTTTGGTGCCTCCTTAAGTCCGTATAATGCCTTTTGTAGTTTTAAAACTTTTCCTTCTTGATCAACTCCTTCAGGACATTTTATAAAGACATTTTCTTTCAGGTCACCATTTAGAAAAGCGGTGGGTACGTCTAGTTGTTTTATTATTAATCCTTCTTGTATAGCATGACTGAGCATTGTTCTGATAGTTGGTAATCTTGCTACGGGTGCATAATATCCTTCTTGTCCTTCTTGTTGATATCCCTTGGCTACTAACCGTGCCTTCTTGGTTCCATCTTGTTTCTGCTTAAATATCCACTTTGTTTCTATTGCTTTGCTTCCTTTTGGTAAATTAGAGACTTCCCATGTTCTTAATTTCCTGTGTGAGTCCAGCTCTTTCTTTATTGCTTGTTTCCATTCTTTATCTTGTATTGCTTCTTTATAGTTTACTGGTTCTCCTGCACATAAACAATAGGCTATGTTCAGATCATATTCTTCTAAGTCTTTTGGTTTATGAATTTCTCTTCCTGATCTTGTTGTATATTTTGGTAATTCAGTTCTAATCTCTTCATTATCACTTTCTTGATCTATTTCTTCAATTTTCCTATCATCTTCTTGATCCTTCTTTCCAGTATTTTCTTTATGTATTATCTCGTTTTCATATTCTCTTTCCACATACACATTATCATTTTCTTTGTTTTCTTTCTCTTCTTTGAATTTTATTTGTGTCTCATCAAATCGCACATCTCTTGATAGAACTATTTCATTACTTTCAGGGTCCCATAGACGATATCCAGTTGAACTATATCCTACTAATCTCATTTCTTTTGCTCTTTGCTGCAGTTTATCCTGTTTTGGTAAAATATATACCCATGCTTTTGATCCAAATACCCTGAGTTTTGTCAAATCCTTGTGACCAAATATCTTTTCTGCGGGTGTTTGAAAATTAATAGGGATGTTTCCTGAGTAAAAAATATATGATTTTGTTTAGTCCGTCAGTTAGATTATAGAAAAATATTGGACACGTATTTTTTCCTTTATCAAATCTATAAAAACTGACGAAGATACAAAGCATCAAAGATCAGGAGTGGGGGCTTGTGACGTTACGGCTCGTTAAAAATTGTAGCGAGTAGTGACGTCACACGAGTTTTCAACGCTCTGTATCGGCTTCATTTTTTGTTTACGTGAAAAAAGAAAAAATACGTGTCCAATATTTTTTGGAAATCTATCTGACGGACTAATTAGATTTTTTTAGTCAACTACCCCATTGCTGAAGATGGGCATCTGTTGATCTGGTAGACAGCACACCGTACTGCTTCACCCCATAATGTTTTTGGTAATCCAGTCTCAAGTAGTAATGTTCTTGCTCTATTGTAAATATTTCTGTTCATTCTTTCTGCAACTCCGTTAGATTGTGGACTGTAAGCAGTAGTAAATTGTTGTATAATACCCTTATCACTACAAAATTTGTAAAGCTTTTCATTTTTAAATTCTCCTCCATTATCACTTCTTATTTTCTTCACTTTATTTCCCGTCTGTCTTTCTATTCTCTTAATGTGATCTATTAAACAATCAGCTGCTTCGCTTTTTCTTTTTAGTAAATATACTACTGTAAAATGTGAAAAGTCATCTATTATTGTATGATAGTATACTTCACCCTCACTAGTTGGTGTGGTCACAGGTCCCGATAAGTCTGTATGTAACAGTTCTCCCACATATTTTGATCTTGGTCTAGATGTAGTTAAGAACGGCTGTCTTGTTGATTTTCCTTCTAGGCATGGTCCACATTGTTTTTCTGAGCTAGGCAAGTTCAATATTCTTAAATGTTTTCTATTAGCATGCCCTAACCTCTTGTGCCACAGATCTTTATCACTAATAACTGAACAACATTTTTCTAAATTTAGTTTCAGATTTATTGCATACAGGCTGCCAAACATTTTACCATATATTATTTTAATCCCTGTGCCAATAGATACAGAATCTTTATGAAATCTAACAGAATTTCCTTTCTCTAATAATTTTTTGACAGATAGTAAATTGTGAGATAATCCTTTAACAATTAATGCTTCTATTGTAATTGGTACATTATTATACTTAACATTTAAAATTCCCTTCTTATCAGAAATTAAGTAATCACCATTGGCTACATAAATTTTTGTTTCCATTTCTAGATATTTAATATTCATCATGTACTTTTCATAACTATTCATTACTAAATTTTGAGAGGCCCCCGAGTCTATTATAAACTTAATATCCTCATTATATGATACTTCCATAGCTAACACATTTTCACTAGCTACAAAAGATATGTGATTTACCTCACACATAGCACTTGTTCCTTGTTCTTGGTTCGATCCAGTGTCTCTTGATGTGCCTCTTGATAGACCTCTTGAGTAACCTCTGAAGCTTCCTCGTCGTTTGTTATGATTTTGTCCTCTCCAATGTCCACTTTTGCATTGAGTGGCTTTGTGCCCCGGTTTTCCACAATTGTAACATGTCAGAAACGCTGTTTGTGGTTGTTGTTTTTCTTCAGAATTCTGTTCTTTCACCTCTGCATCCAACAATCTTGCTTTGACAAATTCTATGTCAATTGTTTTCTCCGTAGTCATTGTTTCAATACTTGTTATGACATTATCATACTGTGTGGGCATAGAAGATAGTAGATAGCATACCTTATCCATTTCATCTACAGTACATCCAGCGGCTGTTAGCTCACATATTAGGCTGTCAAATTTAAGGAAATAATCTTGCAATTTCTCACTTTTTCCGCATTTCAAGGTTATAAGCTTACGTTTCAGATAAAGTTTATTAAATATACTTTTCCTCTCGAAGGTGTATTCTAGTTGACGCATCATTTCTTTACCCGTGTTACACTTCTTCACAATTTCTAAGTACTTATCTGACAAGCATTGAACAATAATATTTTTGGCTTTTGCATCCATTTTTATAAATTCTTCCGTTTCAGGTTTCACATTTCCGCTTTCAATCACACTCCATACCTGCTTTTCCTCTAATAGTAGTTTAACTCTGAACTTCCAATTGCTAAAATTTTGTTCTTGGCTGAGACGCGGTAATACTTCCTTTGTACTTGATTCCGCCATTTTTCCGTTTTGTTAATTCGATATTTCTCCTCACAATTTTATTTGCTGTGCATTTATTTATTATTATATCACTATCTCAACATTTTGGACGAGTATTTTCACACTATTTCGCCACTATTGCGCAGTGGAAGCGTATGTTAGGGACGATTTAGTAAAAGACGCGTTAGTCCTTTAGCCATTTTATTAGCAGAGCGATCTTACCTATAGTTGCAAAACTTCTGAAAAATTCGGAATAATTCCGGAATACTTCTGGGAAAGTTTCTTTAAATCAGAATTATTCAAAATGATTTTAATTAAGATTTTTATTTTATTTGCGGAAAAATCGTATTTTGCATCGATCGTCGATCGCCGCCGACGCTGCCCTTCTGTGCGCCGGCCGCTGGCGTCGCGCCGCGCGCCGCGGCGCGCGCGCCCGACTGCCACCGGCCACGAGTCGTGCGCAGTGTTGCCAACTCCAAAACTACCGAGTCGCTAGACTCTTAATCAAAAGTCGCTAGAAAGTCGCTAAAACTAGCTCCACCAGGAGCGGATTCACGATTTTGTCTGGGAGAATACCTATAATTTTCTCGGGGACCGAAAAGGCGGCGTGAAATATTAGGAGAAGTGAAAAAAAAATTGTTCAAAAGAAATATTAGGTAATCCATTATTTTTGCTATTGCGACACCGACACACGTTTAAGCACTTTATAATTCCTTAAAATTAAAGCAAGCGAGCAGTCGACTGTTCAATATTCAAACATATTCAACTTCGGGGATTTCTCCTGTGTTCCCCTATCTATACAGAGCATACCAACGAAAGAATCGAGCTCAGTGCTGCCAACTTAGCTACATGCGACATTAAATAGTAGAAATTATCGGAGAACTGGCCGTATTCAATAGCAAAACTTAGATTTGAAAGAAAATTGGATGTGCTGCTTTGAATATTTTTTGAAATATCGATTGCTGGCTGTTTTAATTTGTACTCAAAAATCGCCAGATATGTCGCTAAATAATTTTTGTCGTCAAAACTTTATTTTAGTCGCTAAGACTTGAGCAAAAGTCGTCAGTTCTAGCGACTAAGACGCTAAATTGGCAACACTGGTCGTGCGTGCAGGCGATGGTCCGGGGTGCGGTAAGAGGGGAGATGCTCCCCGGAGAAGTTTTCCTCACCCCGCGAGAAAGATTCGTACCCCGCAATCGAATGTTTCCGCCGAATGTTTCCGCCGAATATTTCGCCCGAATAATTCAATGGAAATAATAAACGTGTTTGTTTGTGGTGTGGTGGGTGAATTAGTTATTGTCAGTGGCACATACGTAAGTTTTTACTTACGTATGTGCCAGTGAACAATAATTATCTCTATAAATGTTTATTTCATTATAAATGGGATTGATTAAGTATATGTTGATATTTTTATAGGTAGATATGTTAGCCTGCGATTAACAGGATTTTTATTCTTTTATTTTTAGGTAGGTACCTACTTATTTCGAAATCGAATGCTATTTTTATAAATTTTTCAGTTGTGGAATAAAAACCCAGGCCCAGCATATTTGATTTGTTTTTTGAAAAAGGGTTAGGTACCTGGGTCGTTCTTCTTTTTTATCGACAATGAATTGCTGTTTCTCAGTTTTTCGAGTTTTTCAAGTGACAATATTTTGATTTCAGTATTAGATTTTTTTTTTCAGGTGAATTTAATTTTCATTTGGATTATTTTAATCTTTGTTTTCATGCCCATAATGTTGTTTATTTTATGGTGATTGTCGAGAAAACAAAGTGAAAGAGTGGTCCTTTTTGAGTAGGACATCATTATGAATTACTACTCTGTCACGGTATTTAATGAAAAATTAACACACGCAAATAAAATATTGGCTAGAGAAAGGTAAAGGTACTTAGTATTAAAATGTATAAAGCGATGAGGATGTAAATTCAAACAATAAAAACATAGTAATTCATACTCTAATACAACACAAAGTGAGATGAGAGACCGACCATTGTCGGTAAAAAAGAAGAACGACCCACCTATGTTTTTGGTTAAACTAAAGATAATATAATTTACAACTTCCAAGTGCGAAATAGGTAGTAAGGTCGATTTTCCTGGTTTTTTTTACAGTTGAAATATTCCCAAAGTTTCGGAATGTTTCGGAATACTTCCGAAGTATTCGACGGGAATGATTCGGAATTTTTCCCGCCACCATCTATAATCTTACCACAGAGTACTTTTATATATAGGGTACTAGTTTTTTTCGAGACAGAGACTATAAAGACTGTAGTGCTTTTAAGTGCATTACCATGTCTAGTAAACGTTGTTGTGTTCCTCAGTGTGTGGATGTCGAAGGTACGTAACCAGACTGTTTGAAACCGGTCACCAAACCAGTTCATACGCCCTGTCTTTGCACTGGTGCAATTCGAAAGTTAAACATAGCCTTTTGAAAGTTATGTGCGTACACACAGACTTAATTCATACTCATGTAATCTGTACTAATATTATAAAGCTGAAGAGTTTGTTTGTTTGATTGTTTGTTTGTTTGTTTGTTTGAACGCGCTAATCTCAGGAACTACTGGTTTGAATTGAAAAATTCTTTTTGGGTTGAATAGACCATTTATCGAGGAAGGCTTTAGGCTATATATCATCACGCTTAAGCCAATAGGAGCGGAGCAGCGATAAAGAATGTTTTAAAATCGGGGATTCCACGGGGACGAAGTCGCGGGCAGCAGCTAGTGCTAAAATAATAATAACATTACTAGCTAACATTATTATTTGAAAAAAAGCGCGGGAAATTTCGGTTTGACCGGGTGTATTTTTTCTCAGCAATTTTTCATAATTAAATTTTAATTAGATAATTGGTTCAGTTGAGGTTCTTATGTAAATATATTTTCTTTATAGTGTATGTAATATTATATTTGTGTAAATTTTTCCTGATTTTTGGTAAGTTTTTGTAAATATTTGTAGCATAGCTGATCAAGACTATTCCCGGGTCGTATGAACGAACCGCCTATAGCAGATGAGGGGGATTTAGGCCCTGGCTTAAGTCCCCCTGTAAGTAATTATATTACGGTATCTACTAATTTAGATATGGGTGGTATGGACACTGATGGGTCTGTGGCCACAGCAAGTGGAAGGGAAACTGATGCGTCGACCTCCGGTAAAGTCAGTGCTGCACGTAAGAGGCGTTCACATAAACATAGAATAATATGTAAACATTGTCATAAAACAAAACGGAGTAGACAGGGAGTGATTCCTGAAGGAACCTCTTCTCATATTGACTGTACATGTATTTCCACCACAGAAGCTAATTTAAAATCCGATTTTGTAATAGATAGCAAATCATCAATTCCACATTCTCAACCCTCTGAAATTTCTGTTTCCCAAACTTTGCAGTTGGATCCAACTGCAATACAAACTAACCAACCAGTTGGTGTAGGTAGGAAGGAGTACCAAGCCTCTGATACAGGGCCATATATAGTTCATGTTCAACGTATTACTAATACTGAAAACAGTGGCACCATTCTTCACCCTATTGCATTTGGAAATTTCCTTAAAAATAACAAATTTCAGAATATCGTTCCTGGCAGTGTCAAGAGAATTGGTAGGAATAAGTGTGTTGTAGCTTTTACAAACCACATGGCTGCTAATGTATTTATTGATAGTAATTTATTGCCTCTCAACAAATTTAAAGCATTTCTACCCACTTTTAATGTCACTCGTATGGGCTTGGTCCGGGGTATCCCATCTGAATGGAGTGTGGAAGAAGTTAAAGAAAATATATCTACTCCCATAGGTACTGGTGAAATATTGAAAGTTAGGCGCCTAAACTACAAAGTTCAAGTTAATGGGTCATATACTTGGAAACCATCTCAAACTGTTGTAATAACATTTGATGGTCAAGCTCTTCCTAAAAGAATTTATGTATGTTATAATGCACTTCCTGTTGAGACTTATGTGTATCCCACCATACAATGTTTCCGCTGTTGCCGTTATGGCCACACTAAAAATCAATGCAGATCTGCTACCCCTAGATGCTATAAATGTGGACAGAATCACTTAGGTGAAACTTGTTTAGTAGAAGAGGATTCTGCATCTTGTGTCAATTGTTCTGGATTTCATTTTGCTACAGACAAGAATTGCCCTGAGTTCCAGAGACAAAAAAACATTAAACACACTATGGCTCATTCCTGTGTTTCCTATGCGGAAGCAAGCAAAATACACCCAGCCATCTCAAAATCCTATGCTAATGTTCTCACAACTGGTAGATCTCATGATGCTCACACAAATAATAAAAATTCATACTCCAGTTCCCAACCTATACCCTCAACTTCTTCAACATATAAAAAGACAGTCTTTCTTAAACCCCGCAGTCCTCCTAAGTCAGCACAAGGTTATGATAGAGCAGCTCATAACGCCCTTATTAGAGAGTTTCAACCCCCATCTTTGGCAAATGGGTGTGCTTTGTCTAAGGAATCCGATCTGAAACCACAACAGAACGAGAATGAGCAAGTTGTTGATGTTATTATAAACCTTATCAAAATGTTATTATGTAAAAATACATCTTTTGAACCGTACGACGTGGAGCGGATAAGTAGCTTATTAATAAACAAAAACCAAAAAGATGGACACAATAATTCAATGGAACTGCCGATCAGTAATACCTAAAAAAACGGACCTATTCTACTTATTAAATAAATTTAAGCCAAATATTGTGGCATTATCTGAAACTTGGATTAAAAATAATCAATTATTTGGTATTCCAGGTTATGTTTGTATTCGCAATGACAGAGATGACGGATATGGCGGTGTGGCCATATTGGTTAAAAATAATACCCCATTTTCACGTGTTTCTCTCCTTTCATGTACTGATATTGATATTGTTGGGGTAATTGTTGATAATATTACTTATGTTTCCACTTACATTCCTACTGCTAATAACAATGCTCTACAAGAACTTAGCAATATGTTGTCATCTCTTCGTAGGCCATTTTTAGTAATGGGCGACTTTAACTGTCACCACCAGTGTTGGGGAAGTGGTGAAACAAAAAGAGAGGGGATCCGTTTATTAGAAATTATAGACGATCATAATCTATGTATTATAAATACTGGCGAGCCTACTCGTAGAACTAATGCAGGTGAAAGTGCTAGTGCTGTGGATTTATCTATTTGCTCCCCTGGATTGGCTTCATCTTTATCTTGGTCCCGTTTCACTTCTACCTTTGGAAGTGACCACTTTCCTTTAGTAATTACTTCCTCATTAAAGTTCATTACAACACCGACAAGACCCCCTAGATTAAAATATAGACTCGGAAACGCAGACTGGAATAAATTTAAAACGCTTGTCGATGCTAAAGTTGCTGAGCTCCCGCAAATTACTCAGGGTGGAGAAAGTGATTGCTCAAAAGCTTTAGCGATGTGCCTAGTAGAAGTAGCAGACCAAGTTTTCCCTCTTAAAAAAAATCCTTCCGATAAAATTCCTATGCCCCCATGGTGGGATTCTTCGTGTACTGATGCAGTTAGGAAACGAAAGGAAGCTGAAAAAAAATATGCTGAGGACATGTCAGATGAAAATCTGGACGGCCTTAGAGATATTATTAATGATACACGGATTTTTCTCAGAGATAAGAAACTTCAGGGGTGGAGGTCATTCTGTATGTCTTTATCACCCAGCACATGCCCGTCTGAAGTTTGGCGCAGTATTAAAAGATTTAGAAGAGCCTTTAGTGATACTCCTTCCTTCACACAATTACCTCTATCCCTTAGTAACAGTTTTCTTGACAAATTAGCTCCAGCATCAGCTCCAGAGTATGATCAAATTTACCCTAACTCTACTCCGTTAAATATTGATAATAATTCATCTTTAAACGCTCCTTTTTCATTGTTCGAATTGAAAGGGGTATTAACATGCTTAAAAGACTCGGCCCCAGGAGAAGACGGTATTCCGTATTCGTTTTTCTCACACTGTAGTGATAATACATTATCATATTATCTACAAATAATTAATTCTATTTTGGTTTCTGGAAATATTCCAGAATCCTGGCGCTCTCAAGAAATCTTACCGATCCTCAAACCAAATAAAAATTCTAATGATATTTCATCATACCGGCCTATTGCGTTATCTTCGGTTCTTACCAAAATTGCAGAACATCTAGTTAAAAATCGTTTAGAGTGGTATATAGAAAGCAAGCAATTACTAGCAGGCAGTCAGTTCGGGTTCCGTAAAGGAAAAAGCACAACCGACAGTTTAAGTGTATTTACCACTGACCTTCGCATAGCCTTTTCAAAAAACGAGTCGGTTGTTGGCGCTTTTCTAGATATAACAGGCGCGTATGATAATGTACTTATATCTGTCCTTAAGCGAAAACTAATTAATTTAAACGTTCCTACCTTGATTATACGATTTATCATAAATTTGTTATCAGGTAGATTTATTTCTCTTTTTTGCGGTGACAAGAAAAAAACGAGGACAGTGTTCAAAGGCCTTCCACAGGGATTAGTATTGTCACCTTTGCTATATAATATTTATTCTTATGATCTAGAATCATCTCTACAAAAATCTGCTGATGTTTTGCAATATGCTGATGACCTTTTAATCTATACTACTCACAATAACATCTCAGATGCATGTAATGCTTTGACCGTCTCCCTAAGTCTTTTACAGCAATGGCTACAAATTAATGGGTTAAATCTTTCAATAGAAAAAAGTACTGTAGTGGTTTTTACAAGAAAACGTAATATTCCTTCCCCAACCGTTATTTATAATGGCATTAGCCTTCCTGTGAAAAATCATGTTAAATTTCTAGGATTGATTTTAGATAAAAAGCTTTCCGGCAAACAACATTTTGACTTTGTAGTTGAAAAATGCGAGCGTCAACTGAATGCTATGCGATGCCTTTCTGGAGTATGGTGGGGGGCACATCCTTTTAGTCTAAAACTGTTTTATAATGCAATAATCCGAAGCATACTTGATTACGGAACATTCCTCCTTGAAGATGGTAACAAAAAGGGGCTTAAAAAGTTAGATAGCATACAGTCAAAAGCTCTTCGAATCATTTCTGGAGCCATGAAATCAAGCCCGTTAAATGCCTTACAGGTAGAAGTAGGAGATCCTCCACTCCACCTGAGAAGGCAATATCTATCTGACCGATTTTTATTTAAATCGATGCAGTTTTCTAACCATTTGCTTCATTCAAAATTATTAAAACTCGATAATCTTATTCAAATTTCATCCTATTGGCGGCACAAAGATATTCCGTGTTTAGTTAAAAGTCTCAGGAAGTTTAATTCTTTACCAGCGAGTGTTCATAGGTCACCTACTCTTCCGTTATTTGAGTGCAAAACATTTGAACCCTTACTTGTCTCCCCTGTAGTGCATTATAATTTAGGGATAGAAAAAAGTGATGTAGGAGCTAACATAAAATTTAATGCTACCGTCGGTGAAGACTGGATAGACTGTCATTATATCTTTACGGACTCATCAAAGACCCGGTCTAGTTGTGTGGGAGTAGGTATATTTCATTCTCAGTATAAAGTTATTCAGATGGTAAAACTTCCTCCTGAAACATCAGTTTTCACTGGAGAATGCTTTGGTCTATTCAAGGCGTTGGAGTACGTTTTAATTGCTAAACTTAAAAATGTTCTCATATTATGTGACTCTAAAAGTGCGTTACAAACTATCGAAAAGTTTACATTTAAAATGAAACCATTTTACCCCATTGTATTTGACATAAGAGAACAGTTGCACAAATGTATACAGAGAAACTACACGGTACAGTTTGCTTGGATTCCAAGTCACTCCGGAATCCAAGGAAACGAAAGAGCTGATCAATTAGCCAAACAAGCGGTGCAGAATGGTGACACATACCCGTATAAAAATTTCTGTCATGATCTTGTCAGCCTCCCTAAAGATTATCTTCGACATTCCTGGGAACTCCTTTGGCGTAAGAGCTCTCAAGTAAAGGGCAGGGCTTATGCCTCAATTCAGCCCTCAGTCCCAGTCAAACCATGGTTTTTTAAAATAAAAGGCTCTAAACTAATTACAAGTATGATAATTCGCATGCGGCTTGGCCACGTCTGTACTCCTTTCCACCTTGCTAAGTTGCATATTGTGGATAGTAATCTTTGCGAGTGTGGAGATGATGCTGGTACTTTGGATCACATATTCTTCTCCTGTTCCCGTCATGATCGTTCATCCTTCCTCCGTTCTCTTGTTTCCCAAAATGTTTCCCTTCCTACTTGTGTTTCTTGTTTAATAATGAAACCCATTGAATATTTTAACTTGATATCTGCATTCTTGTTAAAAAATGATATAAAGATTTAGTTTGTGTATGTTTATTAATATATATTTATGTTTACCTAAAGAATAAAATATTTCCTTTCCTGAACCTTACAAAATTCCTTTTCCTCTCCGATATTTTCCGATAAAAATATTTCCCTACCTTTTATTACCCGAAATTGGCACAAAGATCTAACTAGTGCCACACTACAAAAAAAAAAAAAAAAAAAAAAAAACATTATTATTTTTTAAGAAAGAGGGGTTTGGGGTATGTATATAGAAATATGCCTGCGACGTATGTTTAGAATAATACTATATAATGGAGAAAATGATCTTAAAAATAATAATTGAAGTAATTGTATATGATAGGTCACAAGTTTTTCTTCTATAAATGTAATGTTTAAACTCCTCTTTTGCAGGCTCTTACAGAGTTCTTCATTGGTTTCCAAACCCTGATAAGGACATCGCTCGTTTCCGAACATGGGTTCATGCTATTGGAGGAGAAATTTTGAGTCTGAGTAATGAAAATATTTATAAGCTTCGTCGAGTATGTCATACTCATTTCGAAGAGAAATATTGTTGCCGTAACAACAAAATTTCTAACATAGCTGTACCAACATTACTTATGCCAGGTTGGTAAACTATGTAGCTATATAATTTGTCTATTATATGTATAGTAGCTATAAGCTTTTAATGTGTAATAATTTTGGCACTATATGTTATTGTCATCTAACATTAAATTGAAAATAAATATTGCATGTGTTGTATATAGTAAAACATTTACTATAATTTAGCATTTTGCTTATATATAAAGAGTTTCATCAGAATTAACCTGTTCCTTTTAGGAAAATTGAATTAGAATTTCGAATGGAAGATAATATATATTTGTTACCCTTAAGATTTAGAGATATTACTCAGTTTGTTCTTGAATTAATTCAATGTGTTATTTAACAGACAGGTTGTTTCTTTCGTTTTCACAGTTAGGGTGTTTGTATCAATCTTATTAAAATTGCCTACATTATTGTTGCAGGACCACTAACTATATCAAAATTTATCTGCACTGATAGAAAACCATTCAGGGAAGTTGAAAATTTACCTTCAACATCAAAAGGTCAGTACACCTAAACTTCACATAAAGGTGCTCCCATAAAGCAGTTATGTAAGATTATAAAATGTTTGATAACATATGTTGTCTGAAAGTTTCAAGTTGTTTTGTAAGAAAATCTTCAAAATGATGTACATTGTAACATAATATTGTCATGGTACACAATGTTTGATAACATTATCTAACTGATGTGTCAGCACTTCAAGGAGATTCATTAATGTTACTTAGCATGTCTATCTTATACTTGTAATTTGACCAGAACTGCCACAGGGACTGAAATAATGCTCAGCCGAAGTAATATTATGTATTTGTAAGGCCTCGGGGTGCATATACTATTTTTGCATGTTTTGTTTTACTATGACCTCTACAACTTTTAACCCAGCTAATAATAACTTGGCTGAGGCCCGTACTATCAGTTCCTGGCTACCTAGTTAGCCGAGCAAAAGCAATACACACAAAAAATTATTATTATTTCTTAGCCATACACTTCACTTTTGATGTAAAGTAACTATGTATATGAATAAGTTTTTCTATAAATTTGAATTTTGGCATTTATCCTTTATATATCGATGGTCCCTATGTACAAACAGACATGTCAAAAACCGAGGTTTACAGAAAAGCATTTTTAATGTTCAAACTGCTCTAAAAATTATTCTATGTACACATAGAATTATTTTTAGAGCGGTTATATATATATTTAATGCATATATATTTCATGCCGGAGCAACATATATTCAGATATAACAATTGTCCTATTATTCTTGTTTCAGGACCACTACCTCTACGAGATTCCCAAAAACCATTGAAAGAAAATGAAGCAACAGCACAAGGTTGATATATAAATATAATCCAATTTTTTCTTACTACAAGTTTGCTAATTGCAAATTTTTGCTGCTAATTAATAATGTTATAACAATTGTTTTGTTTTATATCAGTTCAGCAGCAAAAACATATTATGCAACTTATAAACGTTTTTAAGTACATATATAGTTTTAAAACTATAAACTTAATTATGACTTTTGTATTCCAGCCACTGTTGAACTTGATACAACTGTTAAGAATCTTGAAATACAAGAATACAAATTACAGGATAAATATGGTGAGTGGCCCTTACTTAAATTTAAAGAAAAAAAAAAATAGAAACCAGAAGATAGAGTACTATGTTCATGCCCACTGCCTTTATCTTTCACTCTACAACTCTTAAGAATGGTTGAAGCCATGGGGAACAGCAGTGTTTATCACATTTGATCTGCTGGAAAGTACTTCTGTTTAAATAATTCTTTTAATATAATAATAGCTAAGGTAGCTTGTTTTTAAAAGATTCATTTTATTTGCAGGTCCAAACACTGCAAAAAAATTAGTTGCTCATGTGAAAATGACCAAAAAGGAGCAAAAGTTATACCAAAAATTGGTAAACATTAGGATTAAATTGTCTAAATGCCGGAACAGAGCGCAAAAACAATCCCTACAGTTAAAAGCAGCCAAAAACTTTATGAAGAATAGCAACTTTATAGCTACTGTTAATAATTTGCCAAGTGCTGCTAAAATTTTAACCATGTTGCAGTTTAGAGAATACAAAAAGAAAGAAAAAGGCAGAAGGTTTTCCACGGAAGAAAAAATATTAGCTTTGGCAATGCTGAAGCAAAGCCCCAAAGGCTATCGCTTTCTGCGAAGAATGTTGGTTTTGCCTTCAAGGCAAATACTGACTACATTTTTGAACCAAGCCAACATAAAGCCTGGTATTAATAAAAACATCTTTGATCAACTCAGAAAAAGAGCTAATAAAATGAAGCCAGCAGACAGACTCTGCATATTAATATTTGATGAAATGTCTCTGAAACCAAACTTAACTTATAATGAGAGAAAAGATTTGGTGATAGGTTTTGTTAATAATGGACGCGAGACAAAACAAGACTTTGCAGACCATGCACAGGTTTTCATGATCAGGGGTCTGATAAGAAAATATAAGCAACCTGTTGCTTATACGTTTGCACAGGCGGCCACTAAAGGCCCAGAGCTGGCTTTGCAAATTAAAACAATAATCGAAAATCTACAAGAAACTGGGTTCAATGTAGTGGCTACAGTGTGTGACCAAGGCACTAATAATAGACATGCATTAAATCTTCTTTTAAACGAAACCAGGGTACATATGCTGAGAAGTGGACAAGAAGTCAGAGAAGATACTAAAATAATTATAATTAATGACAAAAAAATTATTCCACTATATGATCCCCCGCATTTATTAAAAGGTATACGCAACAACCTATTAGAGAAAAATTTAAGGTATACAACAGATAGAGAAAAAACTGCTAAGTGGGATCACATAAAACAATTGCATCAAGAAAATCCCGCATATAAAGGAATCCGATTAGTGCCTAAGTTGACTGATAGCCATGTTGATCCAACGAGGACGAAAATGAAAGTAAAATTTGCCAGTCAAGTGTTCAGTAGATCAGTCTCTTCTACTATGGGATACCTCGCAGGTAAGATCAAGTGATCAATACTTAGTGCACCAATATTAGAATAAATATCTGCATAAATTTAAATATTTCGATTTAAATTCATAATTATGCAATCACCTGGGTTCGGTTACTCTGTAAATTAAAATGTATATTGGTACACCCTCTATGCAACCACATATCGTCCCTTAGCAAACAACACTGCTCAAGTCATTTTGAATTACTCCGATTAATTTAGTGTAACCAATGTACTGGGGCACTTCTGTGACAACTATTTAGATTTCACCTAGATTTGGTTGATCGCCAAGTATAGTTTATGTCAGTTCAGTCGGTAACAAAGAGTACTATTTCCAACACATTCAAATGTGAAATAACTGGCAAAAACGACTTGAGCGGTTTTGTTTGCTAAGGGACGATATTCCAAAGCATACCTTTAGGTTTAAATGTACAATTTTGTACACATAAGTGTATATTATGTGGACAGAAATCTTAAAGCATAAATTATTTAAATTCTAATATTGAATTGTTATTGTTTTACAGATAACGGAATCCTCCCAGAAGAATGCAAGGAAACTGCAGATGTGCTGCTTTTTTTTGACAATCTCTTTGATTCCGTAAATGGCAGCTTTGTCAAAAATAGGTTTTCAAAACCACTCCTGGGACCCGTAACACCAAATTCAAGATACCACGAATTTTGGAGAGAAGCAAAAAAAGTTTTAAAATCCATGAAGTTTATCACAGATAAAAACAAAATTGCTAGTGTACCTACCATTAATAATTGGGTATGGACACTGGAAGGCATAGAAACATTAGTTAAAATGTTAGCCATTGACCACAATGTTACTTCGATATGGATGCGGCACCTAAACCAAGACCCAATCGAAAATTTCTTTGGGGCTATAAGAAGCCATGGGTGCCGTAACACAAATCCAACACCAGAAAAATTTGAGTCGGCCTTCACAACGTTATTGGTCAATAACCTGTCCAGTGCCCATGCCCCTGGAGCAAATTGTGAAGAAGATCAATGCAATGCACTGCATGCCCTCATCGTTACAAAAAATAGGGAACCTACGACGACTGGTAATAATATGTTTTTAGACATTGTTAATGAGATTACCCTTACACCTTTAGAGGAAAAAAGTCAGCCCCAAATAATGGGGCCCCTACAGTATGTATCGGGATATTTTTTAAAAAAGACGAAAAATAAAATATTTAGGTCTTGTGAAGTTTGTAAGGGTAATCTCTATAGTGAAATTGAAAATGATTTCATACAAAGAAGAGAATTTGCCAATCGTCGTTGGCTTTCCAGCCCAAGCCCAGCATTTTTGGAATCAATATCGAATATGCAAGATATAATAAACATAATAATATCTAATAATTTAAAACAAAATTTTCTAAGGGAAAACATAAAAACCATAATTCTTTTATTTTTAGACTTTAATTTTATGAGATGCTCCGAACACAAAGATAAATTAATAGACTTTTTAATTAATTTAGTTTGCCGATTTTTTTTATTCACATATTGTAAAAATATAAATAAAATTTTAACAGGCAAAAAAAATATAGACAGTGATGAGGATGCAATGCAGTGCAAAGCACTAAAATATTTTAAAAGATGTTTTAAGAGGAAAATTTGACATTATTATAAAATAATGCATTGTGCCAACAATGCAATTATTAAAATAATGTCAATGGTGGTGCTCGAAAAAAATCAGCTTTGGCAGAAACAAGTTGTATTTCAAACAATAATATAGTGTAATAAAATAATAACCGGGTATGATCGTGATTCATACTGGCAAACATATCGAAATTGCCAGTTTTGTTATTCAGTTGTCCATATAAGAAGTACGTAGTAGTAGTAGTAGTATGTTCCCCTATTTCTCAAAGACGCCTTCTTTTTTGTCTGAAGGGTTATGCTTTTCATAATACACAGGTCAGAAAAAAAGAAAAGGTCCAGGCGTCTTTGAGAAAAGGGGTATAATAGGGTATTTTACTGTAAAAATCTAATTAGTCCGTCTGATAGATTTACAAAAAATATTGGACACGTATTTTTTCTTTTTTCACGTAAACAAAAAATGAAGACGATACAGTGCGTTGAAAACTCACGTGACGTCACTACGTTGCTATAATTTATACCAGCGACGTGACGTCACGTGAGTTTTCAACGCACTGTATCGTCTTCATTTTTTGTTTACGTGAAAAAAGAAAAAATACGTGTCCAATATTTTTTGTAAATCTATCAGACGGACTAATTAGATTTTTACAGTAAAATACCCTATTACTACAAAAAAAAAAAGTTTTTTTTTGTCTGACCTTTCGATAGTCAATTTTCCACATCAGCCCAGGAGTCTTTGAGAAATGGGGGAAAATACTACTATTTTGAACTGCTTTTATATAGACGACTGAATAACAAAACTGGATTTTTTTATGTTTACCAGTAAGGATCACTTCATACCCGGTTATTATTTTATTACACTACTATATACTATTATTAATAATTTGAGATACAACTCCTGTCTGCCGGAGCTGGTTTTTTTTTCAATGAAGCGTGAGCATTCTTCTTTCTGTTTATGTTAAATTAGAAAATCTAATTTTATGGCTGGTTTTAGAGCGCGCCGACGATCGGCGTTGACAGCCAATATGTATGGTTACTTAAGAAGCGCTTTAGGGTTGTCGCAGGGGCAACCGGATGGCGAGTAGTAATGTAGGTCTTGTAATGGTACAAATCTCCCTCGTATCAACCTTAAGTGAACATGGGGCAAAAAATATTTTGACGAGGGTACTGTTTGGGAATACGTTTGCTTGAAAGGTAACCTTATTATAGTTATAGCTCGTGTTTCTTCTATACAATTAGCCGTTTTCGCACTAACAAATAATAAAAGAAGATTATGTGGTAATCGTTTCAAAATTGGTGAGTTAAGTGCTCACCATTGTAATGCACCAATTGATACACTTTTAATTATTGTCAAATAAATCGAATAGAAAGATTTTTTCCAACATTTGCTAGGATCAATAATATGTATGCTTACCAATTTTGACCACATTTTGTTGTCCTTCGCTAGTGTGTAAACGGCCAGTGTATGTAATAAAAAATGTAATATTTCAAGCAAACGCATTCCCATCTGTTCACATTCCATCAGTTGCTTCAATTTCCGTATCACCAACCGAGTCCACTTGGAGTCAATTCGGTCGATACGAGGGGTATTTGTACTAGATCCTCTCCATGGTCTAGATTTCCACTCGGCATCCGGTGGCCTCTCCAACATACATAATGTAAAGTGCTATGGCTTTGAATATATGAGAATGATACCGATCGGTCGCCAGCGCTGAGCCATACATACTGGCTTGTCACTGTGGACCGTCAGCGTGACTCTAAAACCAGCCTAAATAGTCCAATCAACGGGGCTTATGTTACCCAAAATTCTTCCGCCTATGAAATTTAGCATTGATAAAGTTAGGTGATATTATTATAATTGTTTGCGAGTTGTCGGTTTTTTCAAAGTTGTTTGTTACTCTTTGTGAAAAATTCCTCAGACTGAAATACTTTCTGTATACTTACATACGAATGTACTACTTATTATAGATAAATATAAATCTGTCAATTTATCAATTTTAGAGAATGAAATTCTAAATTTCACTTTTTCTGTAACTTCTACTGAAGTATCAGTCTGATTTTTATATAAAAGAGATTTATCACAAATGCATTATTAAATAAACAAAGGTATACAATCAGGGTATTAAAATACTATAAATCACAATTAGCAGACCCAATTGTTCAGTTAAAGTGATAACGCAAAAATGAAATTTGCGAGTTTCTCTGAAATCGTAAAATTGTGAGATTCCTATGTAAATTTAATCTATTCTAAATGATACATTCGTACATAATATATTATACAGAAAGTGTGTCAGTATGAGATTTTTTTTTTTCTACCAACTTCTTGTAAAAAAGTTATTGCAGTTACCTAATTTCATCACATGCCAAATTACAAAGGTGGGAGAATGTTTCGAAAAATTCAAAATTGTATCTTAGAAAATAGTTTAAAACATGTAACTGTTTTGTGGTAGAAATAAACTATTTTGATTATCATAATTATGGTTTTATTTTCTTCAGCCTTATTTGATTAGTAAACGTATTTTTACATTGACTGAGTGAATTAAGGGATTAATAAATAAAAAACAAGGCTCAAAGCAGAAATGATAGTAGATCTATAGTTATATACATTGCAGGAAAGTTGTATGTTTGTAGTTACAGATGGCGCTGCCAATCACTTTCCTCCTGAACCCGCAGAGTAAAGCCTCTATACCTATATATAAAAGTACTCTGTGACTAGTACAAACACAACGCTAATCGTGAGGAGCAAGAGCTCAACTCAACGAATTCACGGAGAAGCACTAGTTTGATGAAAACACTCGACGTAAACCCAAGGAGCAGTGGCTCAACTTGAAGTAATACGGAGATTCGGAGAAGCACTAGGTTGCAAATTGATGAATTTATCAACAAAAACAACCGGCAACAACGACAGACGGACCGCCATTGATTGTTGACAGCTTGCTTCATTACTGCAAGTAAAAAGTACAAAATAACTACTACGACACGAATGTTGTTAATTGTTTAGATCCGGTTTTAGAGTTTATATTACATTAAACGTTATGGTAGTTTTTTTAATTCATTTGTTAAAACCTTATTTTAAAATATTAAAAAAAAATGGTAATTTAATTAATTCAACGATAAAAAAATTAAACTACTAAAAAAAATTTTTGGTTTTTAATGGTAACATTTAGCATCCACCATAAGGATTATAATGATTCAAGAATAAAATAGTCACTTCGTCACTACGGCTGTAATAAACGGAAACCTTATTTTCAATTTAGTCGGTTAGCAGCAACAAGCGACATCTGTATCTACAAACTGGAAATACATGGTTTTATAATACGACAAATTTAAAAAGGCATTCATAGCAGGTTTTGTGGACTAGATGACGGTGCTCTTTCAATTTGGTATCATTATTTTCGCCAAGTTGCATGATAAAATGTTCTAAGATTGTACAGCCTGGATCTTACACAGTCACTCATAGAGTTGGAGCATTCACCACAGATAATATAAAGTACACACAATATTTTACAGTGTCCAGCTACCAGTTCGTTTATTGTCACCCACAGCCACGGGGCCGCGAGGCGCTATGCTATAATTCGAATTCTTTTCAGTAACTTGAAAACTAGTGAGTTGAGTGGTGTAAGAATGAACGAAATTGAATGAACTCATAGACCGACTCAAAACCGAAAATAGTACGCGGGGCGTAATTAGCCTGTAATTACGCCCCGCGGGCCAGCTCTGAAGTTACTATTTTCGGTTTTCAAATCACCCAATTCGACCCACTAAGGGTCGCCGTACTTGTAACAAAAGACTTGAACTTTTCTGTCATCATCTCCCGGTCTATCAAATAATATACTTGTATTAAAACTTTGTTTTAAATTTAATAACTCGGCAAAAAAAAACAAGATAGGTAGGTATAGACTATTAAAAATTGTAGAATTTTTTGTATATCTTGTTTCTCAGTAGTAATAAAGAAAGATTTGTTTGTTTGTATCAAATAAGCAAAGAAACTACTGAACCGATATTAACCATTTTTTCACTTATACAAAGCTACCTTATTAGCGAGTAACAAAGGCCATATTTTAAACCCATGTAAAACCGTGGAACCAACACAAAATATTGTTGCATCAATAAATAGGTATTTCGTGTTCGGAGTCACTACAAATGTCAAAAACACGTGCTTATCAGTAGTACCTACAAAGCGTTCAAAAACGCTCGAGATGTGTTTGAGGATTTAGCTCCCTCTGGTATGCTATCAAAGTCTGCACCTTAAGTTAAAAAATCGCAAATGTGAAGGAAGTAGTAACTGAAAATCCCAGAAATTCTAGCATAAAGTCGACTGAGGCACTAAAATGTAATTAACAAAATAATTCAATTATTTAAAAAAATAAAATATTTTTTCTATACTAACCACCTTATTTAGTAACATATTTTTTTTATCACTAACTCTAATGAAGACTGACGCAACGCCCGATTCTGGAGAGGCCACGTAGCTACTTGCGAAGAGGCCGTGTAAGTTCCTTCCAATGGCCGCGTTTGTAGCTCGTAGCCAGGGGGGAGACAGTTGCCTACATTATGCTTGGCGATAAATGAAGCAGCGCCATCTTTATTCCTGAACACTGAAACATATGTTTAGTTTTGTCTAGTCTACAATGGATGTCTCTGTAATAAAATTCTAAACACAACATATTTTATTTTTCAACTAATTTCACATTAATTCAAATATATTTTACTCTTCATATAATCAATTAATTATGTTTATCTGTTATAATATAATAATTTACTAAAATGGAAATAATAGCAACACTGCCTTTATATTCACTCGTCTCGACATCGGAATCTAATGCAGTGTTGCCAATTTAGCGACTTAGTCGCTAGAACTGACGACTTTTGCTCAAGTCTTAGCGACTAAAATAAAGTTTTGACGACAAAAATTATTTAGCGACATATCTGGCGATTTTTGAGTACAAATTAAAACAGCCAGCAATAGATATTTCAAAAAATATTCAAAGCAGCACATCCAATTTTCTTTCAAATCTAAGTTTTGCTATTGAATACGGCCAGTTCTCCTATAATTTCTACTATTTCGTTGGTATGTTCCATTGAGAATAGGTCAATGGTATGCTCTGTATAGATAGGGGAACACAGGAGAAATCCCCGAAGTTGAATATGTTTGAATATTGAACAGTCGACTGCTCGCTTGCTTTAATTTTAAGGAATTATAAAGTGCTTAAACGTGTGTCGCAATAGCAAAAATAATTTTGAACAATTTTTTTTTTCAGTTATCCTAATATCATGCCGCCTTTTCGGTCCCCGACAAAATTATAGGTATTCTCCCAGACAAAATCGTGAATCCACTCCTGGTGGAGCTAGTTTTAGCGACTTTCTAGCGACTTTTGATTAAGAGTCTAGCGACTCGGTAGTTTTGGAGTTGGCAACACTGATCTAATGTCAATGACACACTTAAAATGGTCGCCATAGCCTGCGTACGCGCTTGACTATTTTTTGCGGTTGTTTTATGTGTATATCCTAGTTTTTGAGATAACGTCTTCGTTATAAATGTCGAGTCGAGATTACTCCTCCATTTTGGTACCAAGATAATTATCCAGAAACTTTGTGTTGTACTACGCGATAAAGACGCTATATTGTGTTGTGTTGTGATTGCAGTGAATGTTCATCTGTTCATCATTGTTACAATGCCGCACCGATGTACACTGGGATGTAAAAGCACAGGTAAATTCAAATCTACGTAAGTTAATGTCTTACTTATTTTGCAATATTGAACCCTACTGTGGAAACAGCATTTTAGCTTACACACAATAGTAGATTTCACCTCCCAAAACAACTTTTTAGGTATCTCAAATTTATTGTCCATCTGTCATCATAATTATACTTAAGGTACATAGTTGTGATAATTGCAATGTAATTCATCAAAGTTATAGGATACCTAACTATTTATTTATCATATTATATTTATCAACATGAAGAACGAAAGAAGATTTTTTCTATATAATAATCATATATTTTGTTTGTTTCAGATGTGCCTTTGCATATCTTCCCAAATCCAAACAAGTTTCCTGATCGTTTTAAAACTTGGGTGAATCTTGTTGGAGGCAAGCTTGAAACACCATCTGACTATGAATTTTATAAGAAGCAGCGGTTATGTGACATCCATTTTTCAATTGATCATAAAAATCGTTTTAAACGCCTAAATGCATTGGCAGTACCAAGTCTTCATTTACCGGGTGAGTTCCCTCTTTCCACCTTTGCAGATGTAATTGTTACATATTACATTAAGTACCCATGTGTATTAATATTCCTGTTTGGCTTTGTTTTTTGTTTGTTTGCCTTTTCTCCATATTCTTGTAGGACACTACTGCTCCAAAATTATGCATCGCAGTATGATGTTTTATAACCTGGACTGACAATATAATTTTATAGGTAACTCGTGACCCGCCACGGCTTTGCATGGATGCAATGTAGATACTAATGTTTCCTCTACTATAATATGCATGTATTATACATATAAACCTTCCTCTTCAATCACTCTATCTATTAAAAAAAACGCATCAAAATCCGTTGCATAGTTTTAAAGATTTAAGCAAACATAGGGATATAGGGACAGAGAAAGCGACTTTGTTTTATACTATGTAATGATAGTGATGTTACGAATATTCACATTTGCATAATTTTTGACATTCACATGCGCAAGAATCAATGTGAATGTTTTAATTGATTTAACAAAAAGGAGGAGGTTCTTTTGTCTGTATATATTTTTTGACAACTAAAAAGGAATATACCTATACAGTGGCCTGCAGTGGTTCGAGTTAGGGTAGGCCAGAGAAAATGTCAAAAAAAAAACACCACATTATTCAGGGTTGAAATGTGGTGTTTTTTTTTAAATAGGCTATTTAAAAAAAAAACAAAAAACTTTATTTATTTGGACATTTTCTCTAGCCTACCCTAACTTGAACCACTGCACGCCACTTAACCTATACCTAGCTATATAAGGTTTATCTGCGATAAAAAATGACAAGTTTATTTTTTTTAATCTTGAAAATTTTAACCAATGTTTTTGAACATTTGGTTTCAATAATTTATTTTTCCTATACGTTTTCTTTTTTGAAGGTCAACATTTGCATTCTCATTCGCAAATGTCTAAAATGGAAGATTCATAACATCACTAATGGTTATTAATGAAAGAATTTTTGAATTTGGTATCTTTGCTCTTCATAGTAATAATATCAGTGTACATAAATAAACATTTTTATTACATTTTGTTATAGGCACATCTAGAATTCTACAGCCTGTTGTTACCAGTGATGGTCAACCCGCTGCTTTCCTGACGAATCCTGTTGGTTTAGGTATAAAACAAATTTATTTATGAAACATCTTATCACAATCTATTCCATTATAATGTATGTGTTATGTAAATGCAATCTTTATAATGTTATAAAGTGTAAATAATTATTATAATATTGATATTTATATTTCAGAGGTATCTGGAAGTCTCCCGATGGAGACTACTAATGATGATCAGCTTTCTGCTACACAGCCTACTGCTACTCAACCTTCTACTGATGCATTAGGTATGTAATTTGATTACATTAGTTTCATATGAACTGTTTTGTAATAGACAGATAAATTGTTGGCTTGGTTGAATGAAGATTTTATTACTTAATTTTTAAATAAAAATATAACTATTCTATTAAGGCGAGTACCACTATAGAATTATTATAATATTGATATTTATATTTCAGAGGCATCTGCAAGTCTCCTGATGGAGACTTCTGATAATGATCAGCCTACTGCTACTCAACCTTCTACTGATGTATTAGGTATGTAATTTTATTACAGTAGTTATACCTACATGAACTGTTTTGTAACAGATGGATAGATTGTTGGCTTGGCTGTGGGAACAAATATATTAACATTGTGCAATTTTATATTTTTCAGGCGAAATTAACAGTGTTGCTGTATGTCATGTGTTAGCAGAACATAATTATTGTGCAATAAGTGCAGACAAATCAAAAAGAGCTGCTATTGGTAAGCTTTTAATTTATACTAGATTCTGCCAGCGACTTCGTCCGCGTGGAATAGTTACTTTACCCCCGATTTTGAAACTCTCAGCCCGATCGGTTTAAAATTGACAAAAGATAGACATGCTGTTTCGGGATATTTTTTAGATAATTTTATGTAGAACATTTCCGTAATACATGATTTCTATGTAACTTTAACCATTAAGGCTACACACGCGACGGAAGCTTAAAAAATGGAGTAACTTCTCCCGTTTTCCCAACATTTTCCTTCACTGCTCTGCTCCTATTGATTGTAGCGTGATGAAAAGTATACTATAACCTGCCCAGGAGTATGAAGAATAATTGCACCAAGTTTCGTTAAAATCGGTCGAGTAGTTTTTGTTTCTATAAAGAACATACAGACAGACAGACAGACAGAAAGACAGACAGACAGACAAAAATTTTACTGATTGCATTTTTGGCACCAGTATCGATCACTAATCACCCCCTGATAGTTATTTTGAAAATATATTCCTTGTACAGAATAGGGTATTTTACTGTAAAAATCTAATTAGTCCGTCTGATAGATTTACAAAAAATATTGGACACGTATTTTTTGTTTTTCCACGTAAACAAAAAATGAAGACGATACAGTGCGTTGAAAACTCACGTGACGTCACTACGTTGCTACAATTTTTACCGGCGACGTGACGTCACGTGAGTTTTCAACGCACTGTATCGTCTTCATTTTTTGTTTACGTGGAAAAAGAAAAAATACGTGTCCAATATTTTTTGTAAATCTATCAGACGGACTAATTAGATTTTTACAGTAAAATACCCCATTGACCTCTCTACAGATTTATTATAAGTATAGATATATAGAAGAAGATGTATATGATACTTATTGAATACAAGTTAATATGTTCATTGGCTTTGGTTTAAATAACAACTACATTCATTCAATTTGTTTTTAGTAAAAGGTTAATGAATGGAGTATTGCTATGAGTTTTTTAATTATCTTACTCTATTTTGGTACTCGAAAATGTCTAAAATAGTAAAAAAATTGCAATTTTCTCATTCCTTTCAATATGGTTCAAAATGTACAAACTACTTATTAATCACTTTTACACTAATGTTAATTATAATAAGACTTTATAATAATGATAACCATATAGGTAATTGTGTTCATTTATCTATTTTCAGTTGTTTCTGGAATATCCTTCCACACCAGATCGAATGCTGTGCGACCATTCCAGAAGAAAATTAAGTATCTGCAAACGGAGATAAGTGTTCTGCGCAAAAAGGGCCAACTGTATAAGGAACGACTGAGTAATGCTCGGAAGTTGTCACAAAATGTCATGTTTAAGCAAGTTATACAACATATGACTAAACCAGCTCAATTGTTTGTACATATGCAGCAACAAGCTAAAAATAAACCAAAAGGAAGACGGTTTACAATTGAGGAGAAAATCTTAAGTTTGTCTTTGTACAAAAAAAGCCCTAAGTGCTACAGGCTATTATATAAATATTTTGCTCTCCCTTCATGCAAAGCTATGAAACGATTACTGAGCCAAATAAAATTAGCACCTGGGATTAATAATATAATTTTTGAAAAAATAAATAAAACTTTGCTCAAAAAACAGATCCCAGATAGGCTGTGTAGCCTTATTTTTGATGAAATGTCAATCACCCCTCAAATTTTTTATTCAGCTCAAAAAGACAAATTAGAAGGTTTTACTTCGAATTCGAAGGAAGTATTTGCTGACCACGTACTAGTTTTCATGGTGAAGGGAGTGAAAATTAATTATAAGCAGCCAATTGCATATTATTTTACGAATTGTCTAAGTAAATTCCAACTAAAAACGAAATTAAAATCGGTAATCGAACAATGTTTCAAATGTGGTCTCATAATATTAAACACTGTTTGTGACCAAAGTCCAGTTAATGTCAGTGCTATAACAGAATTGGTTCAGGAAACCAGAACAAATTATTTACGGCAAGGTAAAGAATGGCGTCATGAAGTGATGCGTTTTAAAGGTCACGTCGTAGTCCCACTTTATGACACTCCTCATCTAATAAAAGGCATTCGAAATAATTTATTAACAAAGGATCTGAGATATATTATCAATAATGAGGAGAAAATCGTAAAGTGGGACTACTTTAAAATGGTATATGATGCCGATAAATCGTATGGAGAGCTCAGACTTTTACATAAACTCACAGAAGAACACATTAATCCAGAAAAAATTAAAAAAATGAGGGTCAAGTCGGCAACGCAATTGTTCAGTCACAGCGTTGCTGTTGTGACTGAACATTTGACAGCAAGAGGCGATCTGCCTATAGAATGCCGACAGCTAGTTGACTTGACCCTTCTAATCGACGATTTGTTCGACTCATTGAATGTAAACAGTTTTTCCATACCGAATGGCAAATTTTTTAAAGGACCTGTAAAACGTAACACGCCTCATCATGAGCTGTGGAAAAAAGCCAAAATAGTTTTAAGGACCATCAAATTTGTAAAAAAAATTACTGTTGGAAACAAAGTCCGATTGGTTGAAAAAGTGGTGCCGTCTGTTACAAATTTGATTAAAACGATAGAGGGTATGGAACTCCTTTGGCAAGTGTTGTCTTGTAAATATAGACTCGATGCTATGATGACCAGGAACTTTAATCAAGACCCTTTAGAAAATTTCTTTGGAAATATTAGGAGTTATGGAGTAAGAAATGTAGCGCCTAATACTGTAGGTTTTGAGGGGGCGTTTAAAGCGCTTCTCTTAAATAATTATAGCTCTCTACATTCGGGGAGAGGTAATTGCGAGGAGGATTTTAATGAATGCCTGCAAAATTTAGATTTTTTTTTAAAAGAAAAAAATATTACTCCTAATGTTTCCGAAGAAAAAAATACAATTCATTTCAACAATGAAGTTTGCTTTGATCAGCAACATGAAAATGATGCTGGTCAAAGCAAATATGTCTGTGGTTGGGTCTTGACTAAATGTCTAAAAAAAGTTGTCAAAGGTTGCAAAAATTGTAAGAGTGAATTATTAGACAACACTTCAAATAAAAACAATTCTTTTATTACAGCCAAAGAGTACCAAAAAAAGAAATGGCTTTGCTATCCCAGCGAGAAAACCGAAAACTTTTTTAAAGAAATACAAAGCATGGCCATTTCTTTTCTGAAAAGAAATGTGCCCAAATCGTTTTTAAAATCAAATATAACTTCCATATCAGACTTGCTAATCACAAATGTTTTTTAAATGTCCCAGTCACAAAGACGACCTTTATAAAATGTTTACCGACACAACATTAAATATAATTATTTACAGTTGGTGTCGGTCTGTCAATCGGATTTTGTCCGGGAAAATAAAATATGAAGGCGATGATGAGATAAAATTAGCTGCTGTTAATTATTACAATAAGCACAAAAATTATAAAAATAGAAAATAAAGAAAATTAAGTTAAAGTACTTCTTTTATTAAAACCTATTTTTTGCATTTAGCTAGCATTTCCTAAATGGTCCTTGTATTTCCCAGTACCGCACTATTTTGTTCTAATTTTCTTGAAGTTTTGTAATAATACCATATTACAGAATATTGTGTAACATATAAGAATATTAGAACAAAGTAGTTCGGTACTGGGAAATACAAGGCTCAGTCTAATATCAATTACATTAGTGTGTGTGTGGTATAGTATACGTGTGCATATGTGTGTGTAGATCGGTAGTTCTTGTTCAGAAATGCAGATGGTGCTTCAAACTTGTCATGGCTGAAAGTCACGAGAGAGGGCACTCTTTTCCTTTTTATATTATAGTACTCTGTGCTCGTAGCCATTTAGATCTTTCCTAATGGCCGCGTAGGTGCCTCCTGGTGGCGTCTTACTAATATATTTATCTTACTTATATATAGATAGAGTATTCCTAATATTTAACTATTTTGTACCAAAAAAAAACCATATGAATAGAACAGTTCATAGGTAGTGTATAATCTCAGATTTGATTCTAAATTAAACCTACAGTTTGATTGGGAATGCTGTACCGCGCTTTAGTTACCTATATGTGTGACGAGACTGGCAGTGAAGGCCGATTGCTGTATCAGTCCACCAGCAACACCATCTTAATCATCGATATCCACAGATGGGTTGTGTGTTATCTCATGATATCAAGACCATCATACAGACATACCACCCAGATTTGAATCCCATATCAGAGTAACTGTAGTTAAATAATAAATTTTGTGTTTATTCATCATCATCATTAGAAATATTATGCATATTTTAGTAAAAACATCTAGTTCCTTTTTTCACTTACCATTATTGATAATAGTACTTATAATATTAACAAGTAAATATGTGAAGCTGTATCCTATATGTTAATGGTAAATTGAGATTGTAAGATCTGTCTGATAATAACAAACTCATATGAACCCATGCACTTTCCTGTCATCACCCTGCTTCATTGCAACTTTCTAAGGTGGGTACAGCAGTCCTGATCAAACTATTATACATGTTACAGCTACAAATTAATCAATTTACTTATATGACAACTATAAACAAGTACATTTCAAACACTTGTTGTATCAGACAAGACAATGTGTAAATATACAATGTTAAAAGTCTTTCCAGGAACACGAGAACTGCATTAAAGACGGTATCAAGTGCTGGTGCCTGAAGATGTCATGCTGCCATTCTGGACGTTTGCTCCAGCTACTGATCTTGTAGCAGACAGATGAGAAGCTTTCAGGCGGTCCAATTCATTGACCCAGGAACGCACATGCTCTAATCTGTGCCATGCCATCTGCAATACTTTCTGTGATGCATAACCTGATCCTTCATGTGGTTGCCCTGTAGAAACTTGTGTCAAATAGTTAATCTGATCACTGAGCTTTGATTCCACTTGTTGCAATGTTCTCAGAAATTGTGTAGTGTTTGTTTCGGCTTGCTTCTGACCAGACTTTTCTTTACTTAATTCCAACAATGCTTGAGCTAAAATGAAGTATTATTGGATTTTATAAATAACATTTCTGAATCAAAGAAGCATAATTAAGAGAATCTAGATGAGGTTAGCGCAAGAGTCTTGGGTCTGGTACAAGTCCAAATCCGCCCCTAAGATGACACACTGACCAGAAAAGCAAGTTTTTCGGATTCAAAAATAATTTAACTTGAATTATAATATTTTCATGGACAACAAAATTGCACATTGCTAGAGTAGTATATTAAATGGTCAAAGAAGAAAAATAATTTTTGATCTTGGGCTTGAATAAAATTTCCTAGATATTCAAGAAAATTATTTTTGCACTCGTAACTTCATAATATGTGTAATGCTACAGACTGGTGATGTAAGACAATAACTATGCGTCAGTTCTTACCCGCACATTGGAGACATAATATTATATCTTTTTCAATTTCATCAAGAATTTGTATCCTTTCCATAGGGGCAGTCATTGTCAATAGCCAATATTTCACTAATTTCAGAGAAAAGCCGAAGTAATTCACGGATATAATTATTTGTATTTATTGTATTTTATTGTCTGTCGACACCAGTCTTCCCGGTCTTAAATTATTTTCACAGAACACAATGATTAATTTAGGTACTGTTTGCTTGCTCGCTCTTTTTGAGAATTTTGACATTAACAGTGACTTTTTATTAGTTTGACACTTTGAAGACAGGGGTAAGAGGATTTTAACCGGATTAACTAATAAATTGCTCGCCTAGTCAGGCAAAGAACTAAAATCGTCTAATCATTTGTTTATATACAAAAAAAAAACGTATTTTGCGATCAAAGAAGCCAGAATTTATCAATCTATTGTGATGTCAACTCGACACGTTCGTTATTTCATCGCTGTCCCCAATATATGCTGAGTTGAGAGAGAGCCCGTATGAGACGAGTTATGAAAGCGACTAAATATACGAAACAAATAATAGTGAATGTACATCACATTCACTATTATTTATTTCGTATATTTAGTCGCTTTCCTAACTCGTCTCATGCTTTATTCCGACTAATTCCATACTGCTCCTAGAGTCCTATCCTAAGCATTGGAGCAGTATGGAATTCAATGTAGAATTGAGTACCTGCAAAATTACATAGCGTATTTACCATAAGTGATTGATAAGTAACGATAGGTTATCCCTCAGTCACAGCCTTGACTATGGTTAAACTGATAGCAAAACCTATCGCTAGAGGTGAGGCATAAATATTGGATTAGGTATTTTGATTAGGTATTTTTCGATACTAGTCCGTACCTAATCCAAAGCGTCGAGGATTAGGTATGGCACAAAATATTCGTACACAGTCTAAACAGAAGATACCTCATAAAAATGTGGGGACCATTGGACTATTTTGTGATAAAAACAAAAAAAAAATACAATTAAAAAAAAGATAAACCTGAAAATAATAAAATTCAATATAGAAAAATTGCCTACCAATCTCAATTATTGCACAAAGTTAATCAAAATGATTACATACGCCTTTTGTGTGAATCTACACAAGATAGTCCTAAGCCTATGAGAATGTCTAATAGACGACATTTTAAGATTCTGCGTTGGACACAACGAAAATATAACATATAACACACAATTAAAAACGAAATATAATCCACCGTTCCACAATATATCAGAAACGGAACGTCCATACTCCATACCGAATATTTCTTACCCAATCCAAATACGATACATAATATCGTAACAGGCCAGCGGATGTTATGAATAAATATTCGGATTAGGTAAATGGATTAGGTATTTTTAAATACTAGGATTAGGTATCGTTTCTACCTAATCCGACCCATGTCTACCTATCGCGCATTGGGCTCCTAAACTTAGTTGCCAGCCGCCGAATTCAATTGTTTGGCTTGTTTTTTTGGAACCACACGCTTCGCACTTCCTTCAAGTTTCAAATTCGTTTTACAAACAAACGTGTGTACCTACGCGTTGCAAGCGCTTGCGGTTAATTTCATGGGATCGGTTACATACAAGCGAACCACCATAAGCCGGACCCACACGCGTGCCAAACTTTAAAAAACCATCACAAATCGAAACGATAAGCATAAGGAGTTTCACTGTCAGTTTTTTTACACAAATGAAAGGGAATTTGCCGCTAGCATTCTATCTAGCATTTGGCTCCACACGTTTGTTTGTAAAAAGAATTTGAAGCTTGCGGCAGTGTCAAGCGATTTAAAAACGTTGGTGAACCCACTATTTTACTATATAATCTTGTCGTTGGTGTTTGTGGGTGTTTTTAATTTTGCAATTGGCATCCCTAATTGATGACACCTCACTAAGAAAATCCTTTACGATCGGCCATTTTTGTCGCGACTGTCTTCGAACATGGTTAGTTGAGTTATTTAAATCGGTGAATCTTTTTTGAATCTCTGGTTAATAAAAGACTGAGTGATACCCATAGTGATGTTGAATTGCTATTCCTGTGAATATTCTTTTTATTAAAGTGTGAAATCAACTTTTCACGTTGTAATATAGGGTTAGATACCTACAAATGATGATATCCTATTTTTATATTATACGGTTAGAACCTGAGTTCTATGTGAAGATTTTACTAGGGCGGACTGATGTTTACATTTAAACATGTTGCAAGTGTTACTTTAAAGGCACAGTAAGTTTATAGCTTTTATTTGTTTTCAGTCGCATAGAAAGTTTTCGGCGCCCCGCCATGGGTCGATGGGGTTCTACCCCAAGAAGAGGTCTCGCCGTCATCGTGGAAAGGTGAAGGCATTCCCCAAAGATGATCCTAGCAAGCCTGTCCACCTTACCGCCTTTATTGGTTACAAGGCTGGTATGACCCACGTGGTTCGTGAACCCGACCGTCCTGGATCAAGTAAGTAGTTGTGTCTGTTCTAGGTTCGACGCCCTCACTGTCACGACTATATTCACGTTAATTATGCTGTGTTATTTAATGATGTTTTCCAGAGATCAACAAGAAGGAGATCGTAGAGGCTGTGACCATCATCGAGACGCCCCCCATGGTGGCCGTTGGCGTGGTTGGTTACATCGAAACGCCACATGGTCTCCGCGCTCTCCTCACCGTCTGGGCTGAGCACATGTCTGAGGACTGCCGCCGTCGTTTCTACAAGAACTGGTAAACATTTTAATGAATCTCATGAACTCCTTGTTCTGGTCCTTTTAATTTCACAAATTATGTAAAAGAATTTGTATTATTCCATTTTACTAATCAGATACAATAGCTCTCCTCTTAATAATGAGAGTTTAAAATCTAATATGCCTGTTGCATATTGCCACTAACTGGTCTCCGCTCAACGATGAGGCCATTTGGTTTTTCTTACAGCGGGCACTTATGATTTAATCAATTAGGTACAAATGCAAGAAGAAGGCATTCACTAAGTCCAGCAAGAAATGGCAGGATGAGCTTGGGCGCAAGTCTATTGAGAAGGACTTCAAGAAAATGATCCGATACTGCAGTGTAGTGAGGGTTATTGCCCACACTCAGATGAAGCTGCTGAAACAGCGTCAAAAGAAAGCCCACATTATGGAAATCCAAGTCAATGGTGG
Organism: Hecatera dysodea; assembly: GCA_905332915.2. Lineage (NCBI taxonomy): Eukaryota > Metazoa > Arthropoda > Insecta > Lepidoptera > Noctuidae > Hecatera > Hecatera dysodea. The sequence continues at coordinate 12,722,040 of HG995292.1, forward strand.
AACCATCGAAGACAAAGTCAAATGGGCAAGGGAACATCTAGAGAAGCCTATTCCTATTGACTCTGTCTTTGCTCAAGATGAGATGATTGACTGCATTGGTGTCACCAAGGGTAAAGGATACAAGGGTATGTAACAACATTATTTAGGTAGTTTTACTTTACTGTTAGGTATTATCAATAAAATAATCTTAACTGTATTTATATTTTCAGGTGTGACCTCTCGTTGGCACACAAAGAAGCTTCCTCGTAAGACACACAAGGGTTTGCGTAAGGTTGCTTGTATTGGAGCATGGCATCCTTCAAGAGTGTCATTCACTGTTGCCCGTGCTGGTCAGAAAGGCTACCACCATCGCACTGAGATGAACAAGAAAATCTACCGTCTTGGACAAGGTCAGTCGGATTATTTAAAGTGTATTTATAGTTAATGTACAATGTTAGATGTTATTTTTACCTAGTGTGATGTGTTTTAATTTCTTTCTTATCATAAATAAATAATATTTTATCTTACAGGAATCCACACCAAGGATGGCAAGGTCATCAAGAACAATGCTTCTACAGAGTATGACCTGTCTGAAAAGTCTATCACCCCCATGGGTGGTTTCCCCCACTATGGGGAAGTCAACAATGACTTTGTCATGATTAAGGGATGTTGCATGGGACCTAAAAAGCGTGTTATTACTTTGAGAAAGGTATGTTAAATGATATTACTCAAAAATTAAATTACATTCTTGTAACAATTGTTAATAAGTAGGTACATACTGTTTTTTTTTCCAGTCGTTGCGTACACACACCAAGAGGGCAGCTCTTGAAAAGATCAATCTTAAGTTCATTGATACATCCTCCAAGTTTGGTCATGGTCGCTTCCAAACGCCGGCTGACAAGGCTGCGTTCATGGGAGTACTCAAGAAGGATCGTATCCGTGAAGAGGCTGCAGCTACTGCGGCACCAGCAGCTCCTGCCCAGTCCTAAACATCTGTATGGACTAATAAAATAAAAATAAGATTTAAGCCATGTATTTTTTATTTACCCGATTACACTGCTTAACCCTTTCCCTGCCGTCACCGTAATATTCCGTGTTTTGACGCTGATGCCCGTGGCGCTAGTCCCGTAATATTACGTTCCATTTTTTCGATGTCCAATTTTTGACTACATTAAAAAAAATTGAAGAAATTTCATATTATTTATAACACTTCAGGATGTGTACTTTACAACAATAAAACTTTTAAAACTCAGGCTCATCATTTTGATACATAACAATGCAATCTAAATGCAGTAATCAAATGAGGTGCTTTAACAACCCTGACACACAGCGCCGAACCCGTAATTTTACGTGGGCTAGTGATGCGCTAGTAAAATCTAAATAATAAAAAAAACAATGGTTTTAAATTATTAATTATCTTGTTAACCCATGTCTAGACTATAAATTAAAACTTCAAAGTGTTTTTTTTTAACTTGTCATTTGAGTAATGGACAACAACTAAAGAGAATCTGTAGAAAATTAAGAAATTAAAAAAGATATATTCTTGATGTCGATATTATTTTGGGGCGTCACTAATGCAGTCACCGCCTGACGGACACTGGCCGCCATCACCGTGATTTTCCGTGCGGCGCAAGCGATACGGACGCCATATTTGTTGGTAAACATCACTCATCAGTAGCTGTGGCGCCGTCCCCGTGATAACACGTCACTTCGGATGCCTAGTGTTGTGAAACATTTGAATATTTTACAAAGACATATCAACATTGACAGTTCCAAGATCGAAAAACCCTCGTGATGAATATTTCGCTACTTTAATAGCACTCGAAATGGAGACTGTTCCCGATATGTGATCGGTATTATTATATATGAAAATTATTAATCTAATATACCACGCCTGTGGAGATTCAACAGAAGAATTTCAAAAAGAAATCCGACCGTGTTCATCTGCAGAATATTTAATTAATTAATTATGGCTGATTAGATTATGAGTGAGAAATTGATTTGTGTGTTAATTATAATGACCTATTATTAAAGAGGGCTTGAAAATAACATGTTTTATTTTGCATCAATCTATGTATATACCTACGGCCCACTGGCACGGACCTTAGATTTAAAAAAACACGATGTCGCGGTCGCAAGCAAGAGCTAGTACTTATATAATATCGATAACAATTACCTATTCAGATTTCCCAACACTACTCGAAATTATACCTAAACACGTCTGGCCCTGGGGGCACGATTTCTGTGGCAAAATTTGGCAGGGAAAGGGTTAAAGCACATGAGTAGATAAACGGAACAGAGATAAAGCTTCGAACAACCGCGCGAATCGGTTGCACTTCTACAAGTACACGGGGCATGTGTGCGTGTCCACTGGCCGCTTGTCGCGTACACAGCGAGACTGGAAAAAACCAGTTTACGCTGGCACAGCCAGAGGACAATCTAAGGGTCAGCGCAACGCACTTTGTTTGTTTTGTTAGTAGCAACTTTGAATATTTTAATGTAAAAACGTGGTATTTAATTATTAATAATGGTTGTTTATTGTACTGTTTGTACAATAATACTAGAAAAAATAAAAATATATCATACTTTAACTTTTTCTAACTTTCACAATAGGTAAGTACAAATTTGACTATTATTTTTTCAAGTATCTTATTGTATGATAATTTTTAATAAGAAGAGAGTAGTACTACACGGTGTGTTTTACCTTTTTATTGTTATTACAAGCTTTTATTAAACATTTGTAGGTATGTGAGTGGGTTGGTATGTAGTAGGTAGGTAGGAATTATGTGTGTTAATTTTGATAGTTTAGAACGATTTTTATCATGAACTGCTGTTGCAGCCAGAATTGTCTCCTTACGAGGGAACTCTTTAACGGTTAGTAGCATGTTATATTATTTACCACACCATTAAAAGAAACAATAAATTATTCAAAAACTAAAATTATAAAAAAAAAACTTTCGAGTAATATAAAGTATTCTGTCATACTGAATAATAAAACTATTTAACAAAATGTTTTGTTTAATTTGTCACAACCCATTGTGACAACCCTACCAAAATAGGTAACAATTTTGCACGTTCTTAGGAAGCTTGGTCTCTGTTCCGTTTCTTTACTCATGTGCTTAAAGTGCTAGAGTGAACATATTAGCATGTAATTAAGTCTTAATTTAAACAACTACTATTAACGTAATCACACTATAAGCAGCCCCAGGATATCCTGTTTTGAGTTTTTTTTTTAATCTTATTTTGAAAGATTGGCGCGTCTGTCTCGTGTACCTACGCCCCAGCAAGAAAGTATCCTAGACTTATATGAGTAGAACATAGTTGGTGCCTTAACTACTGTAAATGTGCCCCCACATAAAAAATGTGTGCCAACAACGGAGAAACGATTCTTGCTGGGGTAACGTTTGTCTAGCAGGAAAATTCGTGTACGTTACCCCAGCAAGTAAGTACCTACCTATCTCCTAGAGTTATATGACTAGAACGTAATAGTTGGTGCCTTATCTGCTGTAAATGTGCGCCCCCCTGTCGTTTTGTAAAAAAACGGAAATTATTGAATTCTTGCTGGGGCAACGTTTTTCTAGCAGGAAAATTTTAAAGGAATGATCGGAGAAAAATTGTCATGACCAGAAAGCTTATAGGTATCTGTGCCAAAATGTGCCCCTAAAAATAAAATCTGTTAATCGTATAATGTTTAAACCATTGCATGTGCCCCTGTAGAATAAACATAGGTACACGAGTAGCTCTTAATATGTGTGCCCTTTATTGCCCCAATTTATTTATAGTTTTCAAGTTATCGCGGTTTTACAACCTGAAAAAACATCGCAGCATCCTAAATGAGTGTTGTTTATTGTGCAGTGAAATAAACACAGCGCTGGAAATAATGGATTTATTGCCTAACTAAGAATATATCAAATACCGTAAATTGGGGTGAAAAGGGACAAATCTGAACTTCATAAAGAAAGATAAGGCGTTTTTTTAAGGAAAATTCGCTGTATGGCGATCGAAATAATTGAGTCGCGATGGTATCTTTGTGATCAAATATAAATTATGCAATTAGCATTTCAGTTTATGCATAAAAAAGCTAAAATATAGGCTATCCCTTTTCACCCAGAAATTGGGGTCAATCGGGACGAAAATAAGGTCAATAGAGAAATTATCTAGGGCTGCCACTTGTGTAATAAATTATAATTTCTAGCTACCTACCTATTTTTTGTTTTATCTATTTAGGTATGTTTAAATTCTTCCATTTAAACATACCTAATACTAGTTTCTGAATACTATTTGGTCAGAGGTCACTGAAATAAAATCCACTTTTACTTCCATTATTTATTTTAATGAACAAAACTTTTGCAAATTATTTATTAATAAACATTTCAAAATCAACAAACATATAATGTAGGTATCAAGTTGTCATTCGTTAACAACTCACTCTTAAATACACTTCAATTTGAAATAAAAACACTATCATATAAAACCATCAGTTTTACTTAAAATAAAAAAATATTTTTTTACTTTTTGAGATATAGGTACACGCGAGGCATATCTGAAAAAAATAAATTTGCATTATTGTATATAAATATTTCCACTCAATATATCAACACTAAAAATAAACTTTTAGCTCCGTCCAGAGGTGTGGTGTCATTTAATAACTTCCCATAAAAAAACCGAGGCACGTATTTAATGAGACGCCCACTATTCGTCAGTAATGTTGTCGGACCCAACAAATAGGGACCGAGCCTGTTACGATACACTGGACACAATTTCGGACTCTGTACAATATTTCGAAATTCCAACAAAATTTGGCCCAACCCGGAAATCGATCCAGAGACTCCCTGCTCGGCAGTTGCACTTGCAATCATTAGACTAACGCAGTGTAATACTCGCTAATTTATGAAATAAAAAATCAATGATATAAAATATAAAGAAATAAACCTAGTTATTACCTGCCTAGATTACGCAATTTAAAAAAAATGTTAATTCTGCTTAGTGACAACCCTATAAAGCTGTACCTATTCATACATAAGCCGTCCCTATTCATCCCATCCTCATCCCTATTAACCCCGCTTTCGTTGTGATTCATACCTGGGACGTCCCCATTCACCCCAAAAAATACATATTTCCCATGTCATTCTAAAAATCTAAATAATATTAATATCAACTAAAAACTGATGCTTACCTTTTATGTATATGATGGCCCGAACACTAAATAACGTATAAAACAAACACTCGTATTCGCTTGATACAAAATAGCTTTAACACAGCAAAGTTTTAAACACTGTAATAACCGACGTCTTGTTTATGCTATTTTCAACTGACATTTTTGACAATGGGGATCTTTACTGCCATTTTATCACGATAGGTGGCGCATCGTCGGGATGGCCATTGAAAGCTGTCAGTTCAATATATTTTCTAACCTATAACTCACGAAATTTTAATTTTCTCACAATATGCCTCTGTGTGCTGTACCAGGATGTACTAACCCCGGTGTACATTTATTTCCCAAAGATCCAACATTAAAAAAGAAATGGGAAAAGGCTATACGTCGCAAAAATTTTGTAGCGACACAGCATAGCAGGTTATGTCGGAGTCATTTCCAGGAATCTGATTATGTAGGAGAGTCTGCTTATACAGGTGAGTTATTATTCTATATATGTGTTGATACCAGTCATCATTTTTACAGACAGAGACTTCTGATCCCTTTGATGATTAATGTACTTACCTAACTAGCTTGTACGTTATCAAAGTGTGTATGAAAACTGTTTATTTAGTAAATAAACCAATGAACATGTATCCTGTGCTTCCTACTTATATTTTTCAATTCGTGTTTTTCAGGAAATCCTCAAATATGCCGATTTCTCAAAAAGGGAACTGTACCAAGCATATTCCCTTGGTCCACCCGGGTGTCAACAACACCTACATCACGAAGTCTTCGGTATTTAGAAAGAAGCAAACGCAGAATTGAATTCACACAGCCAACTGAGGACGAAAGTATTCCCGAACCATCTACAAGCAATGAAATAGAAATATCTACTATCGAGAACACTTCAGAAGTAATTACTCCCAGTACAGTATCTGTTAGTGTGCAATGTGGTAGTTCTTTAGGAATCATATCACTAGAGAATATGAGGGCAAATCAGAAAGCAATGCATTTTTATACTGGGCTAGAAAACTATGAGAAATTCATGCTCGTTCTAGACACATTAAGTCCCATGTGCCATCATTTAAATTACAAGGGAAGTAAAGTAATCAATGTTTCTGTTGGTGACCAACTTTTGTTAACTCTTATCAAGCTAAGGAGGTATTTACCAGATTTTGAGTTAGCATTTTTATTTGGTGTTTCCCAAACAAATGTTGCGAATATTTTTGTAACTTGGATCAATTTTATGTATGAAATGTGGAATTTAATTAATATATGGCCCAGTAAAGCATTGGTGCAATACTTTATGCCAGAGTCATTTAGAAAAGATTTTGAAAGTACAAGGATTATTGTGGACACAACTGAAATACCCATTACAAAGCCTGGGAATCCTGTAGCACAGCAGGCGACGTTCAGCAGCTACAAGCACAAAAATACTGTAAAGGCTATGATTGGAGCTACACCTGGTGGTGTAATATCATTCGTCTCTGAATGTTATGGAGGTTCAGTCAGTGATAGACAGATTATAGAAAGATCCAATCTTGAAAATCTGTGTGACAGTGGTGATTCTATCATGGCAGATAGAGGTTTTAATGTCCAGGACATTTTTGCTCCAAAGGATATTAAAATTAACATTCCCATGTTTTTAAAAGGAAAATTACAAATACCAGGTGTCAAAATAATACAAGATAGAAAACTAGCAAGCAAACGTGTTCATATAGAACGTATTATAGGTCTAGCTAAAACTTACAAGATTTTAAAATGTGAATTAAGCCCATATCATGTACCGCTAGCATCTAGAATTTTATTTGTTTGTGCTATGCTTTGTAATTTTAGAGAAAATATTATGAAATAAAAGCTTTCTTATCGTTTCATTTATAAGTTTTATTATAAACCTTAATCTTTAAAAAAATATTTCTTAATTACAGCATTTTTAAAAAAGTTTTCATAAAAATAATCTAGTTTTGTCAACATATGCTGAATGAATTGTTCATCCCGTTCTATAAATATAACATGTAAACTTTTATAGGTAAAAATCAATAAATTACAATATAATCTTTTTGTTACATATAACTGCCCTTGAATTTGGTAATAATAAATATTAGTCTTTTTCAAATATAATTGTTCATTTTCATCATATTGCAAATATGGTACTGTAATAGGACTAATTTCCTGATTTCTGGAAGCATATGGACATTTTACTTCTACTATGGCTTCTGGTCCCAGTAAACCATCAGGAGATGCTCCTAAATAAGGCCTTTCTTGGCATAAAAACAAACCACATTCTTCTACTACCACACCATAAGTCTCCATGTATCTTTTGATGGCAACTTTTTCATTTATTATGCCATGTGCCATGGCTTTAGTACGGATATGATTTTTATTTAATATTTGATCCGAATATTTAATTAGAGTTTCACTCTTCAAGTGGCACACAGTATGAAAAACACTGGCTGTTATGTGGGTTTTTCTATACTCATACCACTTTGGATTGGAACTTTGTCCTCTAGTTTCAAGTTCGATTTCTTTAATCTTATTTTCTGAGACATTAAGTAAATTGAGTGATTCTAAAAATACATCCAGTGCTGTTTTTTCCATATAATCATGATCTAAACATATTCCTCGTTGGTTGGCTGGAGGATATAATTGTTTAAGAGGCATTGATGACTTTGGATAATTTAAAATCAATGACTGAAACCGGGATTGAAATGCCTTTTTATCAAAATTAGGGTTTTGTCTCAAGTATGGAGAGTAAACAGAATTATTTATGTCTCTTTTAGATGGTAATCTGGAGGCTCTCAATGGAGTGGCATAATATTTCTTTGCAGGCCTATGGAACGTCTGTAGTTGTGATGTAGAAACTTCATGTAGTAGTATTATTTTTTGCCTGACAATATTTTCAGCGGCCAGAAGTACCACAGCTATGTGTTTACAATGAGCTTCTTTTCCTTCTCCTGCCGCACATTCACAGCTTGCTTCTTCAGGCATTCCATCGTTGCTTAATTTAATATTGACCTCATATTGAAGCTGCTTCATAGATGCCTTGCAGTAACCTGGAAGAAGTATTGATATGTTTAAAATTACATATTAACATTTGAAAATCAACATTGTGCATTGTCAACCATGGAAGGAGTGACTTAGCTACACTTTAATTTCTATCATGTCATCAACTTTTAAATTAATATTTTAAGTGAGAATAAGCTTACCTTTTAGGTATGTATCTTGGCCGGATGTTGCTGACCGTAAAACAAGAAGGTATCTTGATTCATATAATTTTACAGCATCACTAATATTCTTATTAAATCTGCAATAAAAACCATTATGTTAAAATTAATGCTGGACAAAGGTATCAAACAAAATTTACCTGTATCATTGAAATAATATATATTACATACCTGTCAAAGTAATTTTGAATATGTTGTTTGGTAATCTTCGGCAATATGGTGGAGCTATTAACGTCGTGGTAAAGTTCTGCAGCAGGAACGTCAATTGCTTGGCTTTCAGAAGCTTGAGGGCTTTGATTACCGAAATTAAAATTTCGGTCATAAGCTTCTAACCTAAAAAATAAACAATACAATTTTATCATTAAAATAATGTTTTCTCATTTTTCGTAAATTTTCCTACGATGAGTCAAGTAACAATTAACACGTAACTACTGAAAAAATATCCAAACCTAGAGCATAGCACTGTTAAATAATATATTATTAGATAAAAGTTTACCTCTCAATAAGATCGGCTTTCTTCCCAGTTATCCTTCCTCCTCGTTTTTTCAGTTCGTCTTTCAATTCTTTAACCTTCCAGGTACAATACATGTTGTCAAACACGATAGTAGACCGGTTTAAAACACAAAAAAAATGCAAGAACCAAAGTGTAAACAACGCGAATACTATTTGACAGCAGCCATCCCGCCCGTGGCGACATCTGGGCTGAGCTTTGCGTGTGGATCCCCATTTCACTCTTGTTCAATGTTGCCATAGAAAAGTTCCAATAATCTACTATTATCCCACAAAAAATGGTAAAAGTTGGCACGATTTGCAAACTAATATTGAGCGTCAAAAATGTTTCCTGGTTTTTTCCCTATTCACCCCTGGATCCCTATTCCCCCCATTTTACGGTACCTACCTAACAAGAAAAGTATTCTATTCTATTTTTTTTAATGGTAAACATGCCGATGTCGACAATTCTGCCAATGTCAACTGTGCTATGGAAAGACGTGTGAGACCAAAGACAACAAATGAAGATTTTTATAATTTAGGGGAATAAAACCTTGTTATTGAGTTTTAGCAAGTTATAAAATGTACAAACAGAAAAAACATATTTACATGACAGAACTAAAAGACAGAATATAATATCAATCAAGGTTGCTAGGCGACAACACTTCAAAAAGAAAACTAAAACCATAAATTCTCTACAGCCAGCACATTGTGCGATTACAATGAAGGTAAAACAACACCCCCACTTAATCCACAATGTTTAGCACAAAACTGATGTTTCAGCCTAGTAACACCCTTCGTAAACATGTCTGCAGGCATGACATATAGTCCAGGGTCGATAATTTTTAAAACCAAAAAAAATAATAGTAGGATAAAACCCATTAGAAAAGGAGGAGAATATTATAAAAATGAAAGGAAAAATAATTTACGGGCGATCTGAGGTCGGGAAGGGGGGGGGGGGGGGTGAGGTTTTAAGGGTAAAAAACGGTTTATCTCGATTTCCGGCAAAACTAAAAGTCCTATGGAAAAAAGTCAAATGGCAAAGTTGTAGGTAATAAAAAGATCTAAAACTTTTGTATTTACACTTTTTTCACATAACCTCAAAATTTAGGAGAAAAATTCAAAAAACCAAGTTTTTGGTTTTTTATTTTTATCTTTTACAAAATTATTTTTTTTGTCACGAAATTTGATGAAAACTTACCTTTTTATGTCCCAAATACGCTGTAATTTATTTGATTAGAAATATTTATTTTTTCGCCTTATTTTGAATTAATATCGAAAAAGCACCCTAATTTTCAATCAAAAATTCACCCGTCAAAATATCAGCTTTTTTCAAAAAGTTGGTATGCTTTCTGTTCGTTGAAATCTCTACTTTCCGATGGTGAAAAAAAATATATATGTTACTATAGTAAATCTTCTCAGAAAATGCAAAAAATCGGAAAAACTAGAATCGATTTTTTTTTAATTATTATATACAATTTTGGTCTATTTATTAAAATTTACACTTTAATTACTCGAAAAACGTAAGATTACATGTCACGTTGATAAAAAAAAAACTGCAAATCAAAATATACTACTATAATTAACCAAGAAATAAGTTAATAAAATTAATATTTAATAAGACATCTACAATATTTAGAGAAAGTTGTAGAATATTCTTTAAATTATATGCGTAGATGCCTATTTATAACTATTTTAAGATAACTTATATACCTTTTGGGATACAATTCAACAATGACTTTCTGAGTTCTTAGTCAAGCAACGTCAAATGGGGAGACTTAGGAAATTGGAGATATTGAGAAAGTACAGAGAACAATACAGTAGATACTTATGTATTATATTAATCTATGATTGAGAAAAAGTTTCTATCTGGTGTATCTGACACCACTAGTGGCGGGAATACAAAAACAGTGTTGCCAACACATTGGAAGGTGCGTTCCGATAATGGACGCCACACCACCCCCCTACGGAGAAAAGGAACCGCAGGTTAAAAGAGGACTAGAGGTCTAAAATTTGCTTGAAACGAACCCTGCGTCCAGATCTGGTCACCGGAGGCAAGGCTGGCGCAAAGGTGGTAGAAGGCGCATATTCGGGTGCAGCGGCTGATGGTGAGGTTGGTGGACCTAAAGCTGAACCTGGGGTCCTAGGTGGTTTAGCGGGAGCAGCAGCTGTCCTAAAAGGTGTGTGCAAGTTCGGCTCCAGATAGGCAGGTTTCACTCTATCTAGGCTGACCTCGACCCGCTTACCTTTAATGTCTAAGCTAATAGTTTTGTCATTTTTTGAAATGACCTTGTACGGGCCGGAGTATGGTGTCGACAGAGCGCGTCGAACGGCGTCATCCCTGAGGAAAACGTGTGACGCCAATAGGAGGTCTTTATAAATGAAGGTAGGTGTTCCGCTTCCTATATGTCGCGAGGCTGGAACTGGTCGCAAGTCTGCCATGTGCTGACGGAGTTGATCGACTAGGTCAGTCGGGTCGTCGATGTGGCTGGAAGTTTCATTGACCAGGAACTCGCCAGGGAGGCGGATAGGCTCGCCATATAATATTTCAGCGCAAGATGTTTTGAGGTCTTCTTTGACTGCCGAACGCATTCCGAGAAGCACGATGGGTAGAGCCTCTATCCATGAGGATTCATGGCACATAATAGCCGCCTTTAATTGACGGTGTAGTCGCTCTACCATTCCGTTGGCACACGGGTGGTAACTAGTAGTGCGGGTCTTCTTGATGCCACACAGCTTCATGAGTCGACTGAAGAGGTCGGACTCAAATTGCCGACCTTGGTCCGTCGTGACGAGCGAGGGAACGCCGAAACGGGAAATCCAACCAGACATGAAAGTAATTGCAACTTCTTGTGCCGTTATGGTTCTGAGAGGCCATACCTCTGGCCACCGGGTGAAACGATCTATTGCTGTTAAGCAGTAGCTGTAACCCTCGGTGGTAGGTGGTAGAGGCCCAATGATGTCCAGATGAACGTGGCGAAGTCTGGCGGTTGGCGTGTTAAAATTTCCCAATGGCGTTTTAACATGTCTTGTCACCTTCGATCTTTGGCAAGGGATGCAAGCGCGTGCCCATGCATGAACGTCTTTTTTCATAGCAGGCCATACATAGCGGTCAGCCACCAGCCGAGCGGTTGTCCGCGCGCCAGGGTGACTGAGCCCATGCAGCTGTTCAAAAACGCTTCTGCGGAAGCTGTGTGGCAGGAACGGTCGTTGTTTGCCAGTGGATGTATCGCAAATTATTGTTAAATCAGTACCTGGGATGGGTATGCTCTCTAACTTTAAAGAGGAACCGCCATTCTTCGCGAGTTCTTTCACTTCCTCGTCTGCCTGCTGTGCTGCTGCTAGCTCTCTGTAGTCACCAGTTAGCAGTGATATGGCATCGACACGAGATAGGGCGTCGGCGACTACATTGTCGGTACCTTTGATGTGAACGACGTCGGTTGTGAACTGTGAAATAAAAGAGAGTTGGTTAAGCTGAGCGGGAGGGAGTTTTTCACGCCGCTGGGAGAATGCATATACGAGGGGTTTATGATCCGTATATATAGTAGTATGTTGGACTTCTAATATATGACGGAAGTGTTGTACGGCCTCGTATACCCCCAGTAACTCCCTGTAATAGGCAGGCCAGGTGCTCTGGCGAGGAGTGAGCTTTTTGCTGAAGAAAGCAAGGGGTTCCCATTGATTATTTACCTTTTGCTGGAGTGCTGCTCCAACGTGTGTACTGGAGGCGTCTGTAAAGAGACCAAGTTGAGCTGTGCAGTCAGGGTGAGCCAGAGTTGTCGCGAGTGACAAGCTTTTTTTGCAGTCCTCAAATTTTTTTAGGAGTTCAGGGGACCAGAGGAATGGCTTTGCTCCTTTACCGTCAATTTTTGTTAAAGCATCGACGAGTGCAGCTTGGTGTGAAGCGGCTCCAGGTAAGAAACGTCGGTAATAATTGATCATTCCAAGAAATCTGCGCATGGCCTGGACTGTTTTCGGTGCGGGAAATTCGAGGAGTGCTTTTATTCGATTCTCAGGCGGTCGCGTGCCTTGAGCATTAATACAGTACCCGAGAAAAACTACTTCTGGTGCGCCGAAAACGCATTTGGATGGATTAACTACCATACCAAATTCTCGCAGTTTTTCGAAGAGGATCCTCAGGTGCTGCTCGTGCTCTGCTGCTGTGCGCGAGAAGACCAGGATGTCGTCCACGTAGGCATAACAGAAATCGAGGCCTCGCACTATACCGTCAACAAACCTTTGAAAGGTCTGTCCAGCGTTTCGCAACCCAAATGACATAAAGGGAAATTCAAACAGCCCGAACGGTGTAATGATGGCGGTTTTGCAAATATCATCTTTGTGTACCGGAATTTGTTGGTATGCTTTAACGAGATCAACAGTAGAGAATACAGTTGAGCCAGCCAAATTGTGACTGAAATCTCCTATATGTCTAACAGGGTAGCGATCCGGGACGGTACGAGCGTTAAGGGCACGGTAATCACCACATGGGCGCCAGGATGCGTCCTTTTTGGGGGCCATGTGCAGTGGTGATGACCACGGGCTCTTTGATGGTCGTGCAGTACCTGAGGACAACATGTCGGCAAACTCTTTCTGGGCCGCCTTCAGTTTCTGGGGGGCGAGGCGACGAGGGCGGGCTGCGACAGGGGGGCCGTCGGTCGTTATGATACGGTGCACCGTGTCATGTTTCACCTCGCGTGGCACTCCTGATGGTCGAGTGATATCTGGAAAGGCCGCCAAAATCTTTAAGTAAGGTGAGCTTCCACAGTTGTCTACCACTGTTCTGACACTGGCTTGATCAATCATGGCAACAGTGCCATGGCTTGACATGCCTGTTTTGGCATCGACTAAACGCCTATTAGTGCAGTCAGGGAGCAGATGATAGTGGGCTAGGAAGTCAGAGCCAATTATTGGAGTTCCAACATCAGCAATCACAAATGACCACCTGAAATCTCGGCGGAGACCCAGATTTAATGTCAGATTCATGAGGCCATATGTTTTTATTGTACTACCGTTTGCGGCCTTGAGGTCATAATCTGCAACCTCAATTTTCCTTTGTATGGCAGATTTTGGATAACAACATATGTCTGAACCAGTGTCTATAAGGAATCGACGTTTACTGTTGACATCAGTAACAAATAAGCGGCGACTTACAGTATTATGTGAGGGACAGTCAGCAGCCGCTATCACTGACTGTCTCTCAGGTTTTCCGCTGGCTTCCAGCCGCAAGGCCTAGTGCAGCGGGTGGCCTTCGACTTGAATCTACGATGATACCAACATAGATCTGAAGGTGAACGGTCCCTAGATTTAGATCGAGTCCGAGAGGTGCTTCTATCGTTGTGACGACTGCGGCCACTGCTCAATGCTGCCACCTGTTCCGTTAATTGGTCTAATCGGCGACTGATTGTCTGTAGTGGATCATCTGAAACAGGTTTGCTCGTAGAATAAACTGTATTGGCAGTCGGAGATACCTCAACTATGCGGTCTGCTAACTCAGCAACCTTGTGTAGGGGCAGATCGGCCTGGGCAGCTAAAATTGCTTGAACCTGCTGTGGAAGACGTCTCAGCCAAAGTTGACGCAAGATGGATTCATCTTGCAGGTTAGATCCAGCCAGCGAGCGGAGATGGCGCAAAAACTGTGAAGGTGTGCGCTCACCCAGCTCTACGTCACTTAATAGCTGGTTCACACGCTTTTCTTCCGAAATGGATAATCTGCGGATCAGTTCAGACTTTAAAAATATGTATTTGTCCTCTTTCGGAGGGTCAATGAGAATGTCCTCAATGTCTGCTGCAACCCTCTCAGGCAGTACACATAGAACATGATTGTATTTTGTATTATCTGTTTTTATACCAGATATTTCGAAATTTGCCTCTGCTTGCGCAAACCATGCCACCACGCGACCAGGCCAGAAAGGAGGAAGCTTTAGTGCAATGTGTGAAACCTGAGGGATCTGATCCTCTTTGGGGTTTGGTGTGTTATTATCAGGCATGTTAGATTTTAAATTGTACAGAAGCTGTTAAAATAAGTAAAATTAATATTAAAGTTAATTAGGACATAAACCAGTAAAATTAATATTAAAGTTAATTAGGACATAAACCAGTAAAATTAATATTAAAAATAATTAGGACATAAACCAAGGATCGAAATTAACAAAATATGGAAGTTAGGCGGATCAATTATCTATGTTTACAATGCCAGCGTCTCACACCCAATAGTAGTATACATTTAGTGCTAGCCAGTATTTGGAACAAACCATGCAAGTTATACATTCAGGTGCTAACACTTAATATAACTTTATGTTAGTAATTTAGTTAGCAGCTATGCAATATGTAAAATAAACCACTTATTTAGTTAAACTGAAGTGCACACAACAATAACACAAGAGAGGACATAAAGTTCACATAAAAAAATAAAAATAAATTCAAAGTCTTTGTTTCATGCTGAAGATAAAGTTCAAAAGTTCCACTCTGTAGCACCCAAGAAAAAAAAAATATAACTTACTTACAGGTTTTGTTTAACAAACAATACTATATGTTGGTATTATACTATATAATATTGGTGTATATGTATGAGCAGGAATGCGGGAAATTTCTTCATAACCTCAGGTTCATGTGCATGATCATGACTGTATCTTCTGTAGCTTGTTGTAACTTTTGCTTCAATAGTTTGATAAAGTTTGGCTGACAACAGGTGGGCATTTGTTTTTTGCAGTCACAGGCGTCACAGCCAAGTGCTTTTCGGCGTTCGGGTTTCCTTCTGTGTACTTTGTAGGTAGGTAATAACAATAGCTCGTACCTATCAGGGTTTCGTACTGTGAATACTGTGATAGGTAATGCTCTTTCGAGTAGGTAGGTATATCACGTCGGGGTCACCAGTTTTGGGATACAATTCAACAATGACTTTCTGAGTTCTTAGTCAAGCAACGTCAAATGGGGAGACTTAGGAAATTGGAGATATTGAGAAAGTACAGAGAACAATACAGTAGATACTTATGTATTATATTAATCTATGATTGAGAAAAAGTTTCTATCTGGTGTATCTGACACCACTAGTGGCGGGAATACAAAAACAGTGTTGCCAACACATTGGAAGGTGCGTTCCGATAATGGACGCCACAACCTGAATGACCTACGAAAAATTTTAGCCCATCAAAAGGTATTTCATAGAAAAGTGGGGAAGGGGCTAGGCGGGTCTGGGTCTTACTACATACATACCTACTATTTCGTAGCAGCTGTAACAACCGTTAGCCTAGCCAGTATTCGAAATACAGTAGGTACAGTATACAACATCGTTTATAAAAATACACGTGCACGCTGAGTTTTCCCTTAGTTTTCCCTCCTTTTCTAATGGGTTTTATCCTACTATTATTTTATTTCACTTTTTATTATTTTTAAAGGCTTCTACCCTGGTCTAATAGTATAAACAGGGGAAGTAGTTTATCTTCATACAAACGCACCGCACGCGGCTTGTATGTGTGCGCCATAGTATCTATGCGTCGACGCACGCACACTTTAACAAGTCTCGACCCGTTTCTCAGTGCGCCAGTCGGGGCTAACACTGCACGAGGTTCGCGCGTCACCGCTAAATAAATAAAAAATGTCTGACAGACGCAGGAGAACGTATTGCTGTGTGTTTGGGTGTCTCAATAATTCATCGATTCCAGAATTATCTCTGTTCAGATTACCTAATGAACAGGAAAGGTAAGCTAGTCACTTATTCTAGCATATAATTTTTACTTGATGATGAGATACCTACTTACCTACTTATTTTTATTAGTTTTCTATCACACAGAGAAAGTAGGTAGGTAGGCCTAATTTCCTACTAGAATATATATTAGGTAGGTACTTTTGATCTATCAATTGATTTGCCGCTATTGCTTTGTTTACGTTTAGTTATGCCGATTTCTCAGTATTGTAGGTATAGTAACTAAGTAGGTAAGTACTAACAGTTGTAAAATCAAACCATTGTTGAACTTTATTGACTAATGATCACTGAATTAGTTATACAGAGATGTGTTAAAGTGACAACCCTAAGATAGTAGGCAATTATATCGCGAATTAGGCCGGAGATAACCTACTTCCCCTCTTTATACTATGGGCATGAGGGCAGTTTCACAATACTTGACAGAAATTACCCTTTGCTCTGCCAGTTCGCGAACAAAATGGTACCTAATATTTACATGTTTTGTACGCTTACCTATTGCAGGCGTATAAACAATTTTACTGGCACTCTGACTGTCACTATATATAGTAATAGTGTGCCTTAAGTCCGTCAGTTCGGCAAATAATACGTTAACAGACACCACTTCTTTTGCAGCTTCACAAATTGCGATGTATTCTGCTTCAGCAGTACTTAAAGCAACACATCGCTGCTTTTTGGACTGCCAAGCGATCGCAGCTCCGCCGAATATCAGGGTGTAACCTGAGAAAGACTTCCCATCGGGTCCATTCCCCAATCGGAATCAGCATAGGCGCATAAAGCTTTATTACACTTTTTGTAAGACAGTGACAGATCCACCGTCCCCTTCAGATACCTCAACACACGCTTCACTGCAGCCATGTGTGTTGAATCATTGCAGTTATTGAATTGGCTCAACATAGTTACTGCATACGATATATCTGGTCTGTTACAGCATGCAAGATACATCAGCGATCCTATTATCTCTTGATACCGTGGATTATCATTTTTAGATCCACGATCAAGACGAAGATTCGTCTCAACGGGTGTGCTTACTGGTTTACAGTCCTCCATCCCATACTTTTCAAGGATCTTCTGTATATACGTCTTCTGTGAGAGACGGATTTCTTGCTTCTCACTATCTCGTTCAATCCGCATCCCAAGACATTCTCTAGCAAATCCGAGATCCTTTATTTTGAAAGCATTCCAAATAAGCTTTTTCACTACGTCGGCTTCAGAATCACTGTTTGTGAATATGTGTATATCGTCCACATACAGGGTGAGGGCTATAAATAAATTCCCATTCCTCTTGATGTATACGCACTGATCATATTTTGATCGCGTAAAGCCGATTTTTATTAAATGTGCATGAATTTTGTCGTTTCAACATTTTGCAGCTTGTTTGAGGCCATATAAAGCCTTCTTCAGCTTGCAAACCTTGCGTTCTTCCCCCTCTTGAACGAAAAATTCTGGCTGTTCCACAAAAATGTCCTCCTGTAAATCACCATATAGAAATGCAGTAGTGACATCAATATGATGTATACTAAAGTTCTTTTCAGCTGCCAGCGCCAGTAAAAGACGAATCGATGATAGTTTTACCACTGGTGCGTATGTCTCAAAATAGTCTTCGCCCGGTCTTTGCGAATAGCCCTTAGCGACCAGCCTGGCCTTATGGCTCTGAACGCTTCCATCCGCTCCAATCTTCAGCTTGAAAACCCATTTTGATTTAACGACATTAACATGCAATGGTCGATCAACTAGCTCCCAGGTATTATTTGCCTTCAGGGAATTATACTCGTCCTTCATAGCTTCTAACCATAACATTTTGTCTGAGCGCTCCATGGCATCTTGAACCGAAACAGGATCAGGAACATCCATTATATGAAAATTATAGACCATGTCCTGTTCTCGTTTAGGACGTCTATCTCTAAGTGAGCGATCAGCAGGACCACCAACCACATCACTTGCAGGTTCAGGAGCATTCGCGTTCACTGGAACTTGCAAATCCTCTGCCACAGGACGGTCTGAGTCGACAGAGTCGTAAAAGTTTTCTCCGGAATCCGATTCCATCGTTGGACTAGATGTCATTTCTGCTCGACTATCTACATGAACAACTGTACTCACTGGGGTACTAGCTGCAACAGGTCCGACGACTCTCGGTACCTCTGGTTCAGCAGAAATGTCATTCTGTACCAGTGGCGAAGGGTGATATGTTGAGAGAGGTAAGCCGAAGCAAAAAAAAAACTTGAGTGGTGTAAAGGGACACCCGGACGGAACGAAGTTCGTGTCTTATCTTTGTCTTGTCTTGAAAAATCATACTTACGCATCTAAATGATGATTTAAAGTTTTAGGTAATTGATCAGTCTCATTACATTCATCTGATCTCTCTGCAGTTATGTTTTGTACGATTGTATTTTGTAATTTCTTTCTCTCACGATATTCACTACTTACATCTTTGTGCATTTGTCTTTTTTCTTGATGTTATAGTTTGTACCTATGCTTTAGTATGAAATAAAGAATTGTACATGTACATACACACACAAACATATATATATGTATATCAAACATAACTGTTTAACACACCCATCCAAATCGTGACCTCACTAACAGCTGCTTAACTCAACCCATCCTTTTCGCAACTTTGTCAACAGTTGCTTAAAACACCCATCCAAATCGTGACCTCACTAACAGCTGCTTAACTCCACCCATCCTTTTCGCAACCTTGCCAACAGTTGCTTAACACACCCATTCAAATCGAGACCTCACTAACAGCTGTTTAACCCCACCCATCCAAATCGTAACCTCATTCACAGCTGCTTAACCCCTCCGATCCAAATCACAACCTCAATAACAGCTACTTAACGCCACCCATCCAAATCGCGACCTCACCAATAGTTGCTTAACACACCCATCCAAGTCGTGACCTCACTAACAGTTGCTTAACCCCTCCCATCCAAATCGTGACCTCACTCACAGCTGCTTAACCTCACCCATCCAAAACTGCGACCTCACCAATAGTTGCTTAACACACCCATCCAAGTCGTAACATCATTCAAAGCTGCTTAACGCCTCCGATCCAAATCACAACCTCAATAACAGCTACTTAACCCCACCCATCCAAATCGCGACCTCACCAATAGTTGCTTAACACAACCATCCAAGTCGTAACATCATTCACAGCTGCTTAACGCCTCCGATCCAAATCACAACCTCAATAACAGCTACTTAACCCCACCCATCCAAATCGCGACCTCACCAATAATTGCTTAACACACCCATCCAAGTCGTGACCTCACTAACAGTTGCTTAACACACCCATCCAAATCGTGACCTCACTAACAGCTGCTTACCCCTTCCATCCAAATCGTGACACAAAAAGTGTCGTTACAACTTCGTTCCAAAAAAAAACATTATATGCTTACTTCCATCTCGCTCACGCGCACGCTTTTGTATTAAGCATGTGCTACACGGTTTTAAACGGCGGTTTGAAACAGAGGTTTAAAACAGTGTAGATAGTCGTTTTATGCCAAATTTTGTTTGACCTTTAAACACCCTTGGCAGCAAGGCTTGCGTTTGAAACCACTGGTAGAAGCGTTGGTTTAAAATCTGTTTGAAACCGTCTAGCCGCTTGTTTAAAACCTCGCGAACGACAGTCACGTTGCAGCGGCGAGCGCAGGCAGACGCACGCGATGACGTTCTCAAAATGGCACGAGAAGAAAAAGAACGAGAAGTTGTTACAGAACTTCTCGAGCTATATAGAGACTTGCCCTTAAAATCTTAGCGTGGCTATAAGCCTTTCTTCAACAGATAGGTACAGCTGGTCTCATATTATGTTTGTGTCTCTTCTACTTATAAATGGCCTCACCTTGGACAATTATTCGTAAAAACTTTCTTTAGCCATTCCATTAAGAAAGTTATGTATGTTATCAAAGTCCAGTAGGTTCATAAAATATGACTAAGGGTTAATCTCTCCTTTAAAACCATCGCTTCATCCATATTATTATTTTTCTTTCTTTTTTTATTCTTTTGCACACAAAAGAGCAAGACATACCCCAACTCTTTGTTCTAGCTACTACTAGCGACCCGCCCCGGCTTCGCACGGGTGCAATGTAAATACTAATGTTTCCTCTACTATAATATGCATGTATTATACATATAAACGTCCCTCTTGAACCACTCTATCTATTAAAAAAAACATCAAAATCCGTTGCGTAGTTTTAAAGATTTAAGCTTACATAGGGACAAACAGCGGGAAGCGACTATATAGTGTATATACCTATATATATTTATACTATGTAGTGATATACGGTGCGAGCGTAGAGACGTCCTATTCACGCAACGTTCTGTAAAACACTGATGGTTTTAAACATGTTTTAAACCGTGTAGCCGGCAAAGCGCAAATCTGTTTTTTCTGTTTCAAACCGCTGTTTAAAACCGTGTAGCACATGCTTTACTGTCTCTTAGCATAACTCGGCGGATACCGGCTTACCTTGCGGCCTAGAATCGCGATGATCATTGTGACATCATGACGACTATTTTGCCTCATAAATTGAACTGTCAATAAGCCGATAGCGCCTGCGAGTTGTTGAAGAGCAAATTTTGTTAGAATTGAATATCCATCTGTGTATGCGTTTTATGATGTTTCTCTACAGTACTGATTGTGCGATTTTTCAATTACGATAGAGTAGTTGTGTTCCAAACTTCTGAAGGGAAGCCGGCGGGAATCGGCTTATTACCACGCTTCGCCACTGTTCTGTACATATATGTCTACAGAATCATTTGGAACTGTTTCCTTTTTCTTATCTACTGGTACAGTTTCAAAAAATGTTGCGTCTCGAGCGAATATAACTGTTCTGGGATCTTTATCAAAGTTAATGAAGCGGTAAGCCTTCTTGTTCGTGGCATACCCTGTCATTGTCATTTGAACCGTCTTGGTATCAAATTTCTTCCTGCTATGATCCTTTATGAGAACATGAGCCCTGGACCCGAATACTCGTAGATTCGACAGGTCGACTCGCTCTCCAGTAAACACCTCTTCAGGTGTTTTATCGACCAAAGCCATAGTGGGAGACCGGTTCTTCAAATAAACAGCACATCCAATAGCTTCTCCCCATAGCCTTTTATCCAGACCAGCGTCGTGCAGCATACACCTAGCTTTCTCGGTGATGGTACGTATGGTACGCTCCGCAACACCGTTCTGCTGAAGAGTATGCGGCACAGACGTCTGATGCTGAATACCACACTGCTTAAGAAAATGCTGGAATTGGCCATCGGTGTACTCCGTCCCATTATCGCTACGCAACTTCTTAATTTTCTTGCTCGTTTGATTCTCTACGAGAGCTTTGAATTCTTTGAATCTAGCGAATACTTCAGTCTTTGATTTTAGCAATTATCCAAACGTTTTCCTACTATAATCATCGACAACTATTAAATAATATCTAACACCGCCTAAGGATTCCACTTCCATCGGGCCCGCTAAATCCGTATGTACAATTTCAAGCAATTCCTTAGCTCTCTTACCTTTCCTCTTAGGAAATTAAAAAACATGTTTTTTATTCAAAAATCAATTGCCTTTAACAAGGCGCATATCCGACTTGTTAGGCGTAGCTCCATGTCGTATGGTATTCTGAATTCAAATTTAAAACAATACGATCGAAAAAGATGTAAAATGTATCAGGTTTAAAACTGCATCAACAGTTTTTGTTCAATTTTAGGATATAAAAACGCTAATAACTTGGCTGTTTATGAACATAATTTTTTGAGACTTTTCTTACATAATAACAAGACCTTTTCTAATAAGCCCTTATAGTATTTGTACTAATTAAAAACTAGGGGTGTATGTTAGATGAAAAACTCTCTCCGCTTCGAAGGGAATATGGGGATTTAGACATTATATAGGTAATCAAAGGGGATTTATTATAGCCTATGTTCACCGGAGATAGTGTAGCTTCACAACAGTAAGAATTTCAAATCGGTCAAGTACCTAGTTTCGGAGCGTTATTCGAAATCCTGCTGGAGTAGGTAACGTTTGTGGTTTTGCTGGATCTCTGAAATGGTTAAGCGGATTCTTATCATTGTACATATATTTTTTAAGAATTCGTTGTGCAATAAAAATTACAAAATATTGCACCGTTTAAAAGTTATTTATTAATTTTTAAAAGCACTTCAATAGTTCATAACACTCTAAATAAGAGCTCTAAAGAGTTAGGTACTTTATACGTTATTTTTTAGCTTGTAACTGCCTTCAAATGTTATGTGCAGTTTCATTAGTATCCCGTAAGTAAATAACAAATTATGATGATATTCAGTTCGACACGTTCACGGTCACAATGCGCGCGGAGTTATTTGGCCGCCGTCAAATCTGTATGTGGATATGTAAACTGAATGTTATATCAATAATTAGTTGCTTAGTTCAGTTTTATACCTGTAACATTTCAGCGTAGTACATATAATAATTATTGAGATAATAAAATAAAAGTTATTAGGAAGTGCAAAACCCGTTTAGGTAATGCCTCTTGAGAGCAAACGACTATTACGAATGCGGTTATTTTTAACCGACTTCTAAAAAAGGAGGAGGTTCTCAATTCGGATGTTTGTATGTTTTTTTTTTTTTTGACCTGATAACGGTCAGCTCGGCGGGCTCTGGAGACGGAGGAGAGGGGGCTGCTGTGGAGAACGTAAAGTTCTTCCGCAAGCGGCCCAGACGGGAGGAAGACGGGGAGTCGACCTCCGAGGGCGAGTTTGCCTCCGCCCTTAAGATTCCCACCGCTAGGCGGGGCAGGGGCTGTGAGGCGGGGAGGGGGCAGGCTCCCTCTACCCGGGAGGTGGAGCGTCGGGCCGGGAGGTTGGTGGAGGAGGGGCGTCGCCCTGGAGGGAGCGGTCGTAGGGCTCCTTCTACTCTTCCGCCTCCTCTCGACTCTGACGACTTGGGAGTCCCCGGGAGAGGTGCCTCCCACTGTTGAGGAGCAGAGGGCCCAGTTCGCGGAGGCCGCGATCCGCGCTGTGGCCTTCAAGAGGAAGCAGTCCTCGAAGCGGGAGGCCATAAGCGCGGCCAAAGCCTCCATTCTGGCGGCAGCGGCGGCCAACGTTGGCGGGCCCTCGAGGGAGGCGACAGAGTTGCGGGCGGAGGTCGCCCTCCTCGCGGTCTTTACGGAGCAACTCGTTAGGGAGAATGAGGACCTGGCGGGGATGGCCTGGGCGGCCTTTGAGGAGCCGCAAGGGGGGCTGAGTCCGGCGGCGCTGGAGGGGAGCCAAGTGCTGAGCCAGGTGCGGAACCTGGTGCGGCAGGAGCTGGCTCCCTTCCGGAAGCAGTTCTCCACCTTGGAGGACATGGTCCGGCGCCCCCCTGCAGCGGCATCACAGAAGGCCCCGGGCCAGTAGAAGGCGGCCTCGTACGCAGCCGCGGTGGCAGCCAGCTCGGGAACGTCTGGCCAGGCGACGATGGCCAAAGGAGGAGCCGCGCCGGCGCCTGCGACGCCGGCGACGACCAAGTCGGCCCCGGCGAAGAGGGGTAGGAGAAGGGCTGGAGGGGGAGCGGCTAAGGCTGCTGCGCCAGTGGCGCCGCAGCCGCCCCCACCCCCACCCTCGGACCCTCCTGCGGCCGAGGCCGAGTGGAAGGTTGCTGGTCAGATGCGGCGAGGCTTCGCGCCCCGAAATACGCGGCTGTGGTGCTTACACTGCAGCCGGAAGCGGAACAGAGGGGCGTGACGTATCTCGCCGTAATGAAGCGGGCGAAGGAGGCGGTGAGCCTCCAAGAGCTGGGCATCAGCGGGGGCATCGGGGTCAGGAGGACCTTGACCGGTGCCCGGAAGCTCGAGCTCGCCGGAGCGGAGAGTGGCCCGTTGGCGGACGCCCTGGCCGAAAGGCTGAGGGCGGTCTTACCCGCGGACGAGGTCCGGGTGTCCAGGCCGACTAAGCGCATCGACATGCGCATAGTGGGCCTGGATGACTCCGTGACGGAGGAGGAAGTTGTGGCCGCCGTCGCCAGGACTGGGGGGTACTCTGCCGAGCTCGTCAAGGCGGGCACCATCCGTCCTGACAACACGGGCATGCAAACCCTTGTGGTGATTTGCCCCGTGACGGCGGCCAGAACTTGCCGTGTGTCGGAGGGTCGAAGGCTCTTGGTGGGGTGGGTGTCTGCGCGGGTAAAACTGCTGGAACCCAGACCTCTGAGGTGCTACCGCTGCCATGTGGGCAACCACACGGGAGCTATGTGCCCCTCGGAGGTGGACCGCAGCGGACTTTGTTTCCGCTGTGGTCAGCCCGGTCATCGGGCCGGCTCGTGCGAGGCCACGCCGCACTGCATTGCATGTGCGGCTGTTGGCAAGCCGGCCGAGCACTGGGCTGGGGGAAGGGCCTGCGCACCAACCGCCCCGACCAAGCGCAAGAGGTCCGCCGCCGCCGCCGCCTCTGCCGCCGCCGCAGCTTCCGTCGCCGCCACTGCCGCTGCTGCTGTGGGTGCTGCGACTCCCGGTACTCGGGAGGGGGCTGAAATGGAGTGCCAGTAATGGTCCCATAGCGGCCTCCTCCAGAGACAAGTCGGCCGCTGTGCTATTGCGCAGTGGCTGATGCCTGTGGACGGTGAGCGTGGGTGGCTCGCTGTCCGATTCCAGGCTGAGTCGACGACGCGTTGTGTTCCACGCGCGTCTCAAGAAGGAGCCGTCAGCACCAGGGTCGGTGCCTGCTAGGGTTGCGGAATTTGTTCGAAAGAGTTACCGCGGCCCTGGAACGCAAAGGGCACAAGAGGAACATGGGTGGGTTTTAGTCAGTAAGAGTCTGACACTCCCTACCGCTCCACCCAGTGCGGGAGGGGTCATTTGATGATTTCCCATCCAAAAAAAAAAGGTACCTACTACTAACCAATCTATTATGCAAATGTATGTATAGAATAACGCGGCATCTCCATGTTTTTCTTATCTCAATGGTGCTATCTGGCTGGCGGTAGCGGTTGCGTTCATTAGTGCGCAATGCGCATCCTACCTGTCCAAACATAAAAAAAATAAAAAAAATAATAACTTTAATTTCGGAAGTCGGTGTTCAAAAAACGAAAAGCAACCACAAACACCGAGTTCCGAAATTAAAGGTATTTTGTACTTTGTTTTTTTGTGTAGAAGTCTGTTGTATTTTTTTTTGTTAAAGTTTTTTTTTAATAAATTGTTCCATCTACTAAATCGATTGCTGTGATTTAATTTAAAGTTTTTTTCACTTAATAAAAGTTGGATTTTAAAAAGTTTTTTTTTTACCATTAATTTATTTTTTAGTGGAAATTTTTCCAAAACTGTGCATTTCATTTAATGCGTCATTGTTACATGCTCGGTTGTCCGTTAATTTAGTACAGTCTATTTATATTTAGTAATCTCCTTATTGGAGATTACTAAATATAAATAGACTGTACTTAGACATTCTAACAATATGACCCTACTTAAACTGTCGTGTATGCTTGATCTGCAGATCTGCAGGGGAGACTTTTGAATAATGGTGATCAATTGATCATGCATTAAGTAGCCATCTTTATACATACTTTCAGCAAGCTTATTATAACAGTATAAGTAAGAAGATTATTTTAAATTATTTCCATAAGAAAGACAGATTATTGATTGGGTTTCTTAAAATAATTGCATTTTTTAATATACCTTATACATTGTAATACAATGTTACGTTCTTTTCTTATTTCTTTATGTAATAGTTTTTGAAGTAGTGTTGATGGTATTTTCCGTTTTAATTTATAATTTTGTCTATCTGGTTTTTTAGGAGGCATTACATTATTTTCAGGCTTTCTTTTAGTTTTTGTAACTGCTTCTGAGGCAGTGTCATGTTCAGTGTTAGTTTTTACAATTTTCACTTCTTCTGGACCTTCATCATCACTTTCATTGTGTTCCATCAATTTAGGTTTATCTGCAATTGGAGTCTCTAAGGTATTGCTATGAATTTTTGGTCTGGTACTAACTGGTTTTTGATTTTCTGTAAATGACAATTTATTGAGCATTTTATTTTCTTGTTCCCCAGTTTCTTCATCTGATGTTCCATAATCACACATAAGTGATGTTAGGGCTCCACAAAGTACTGGTTTTTGAGATTCTGTTATTTCTTTAGGATTCACTAGGGATTCTTCATCATCATCTTCAATGAAAATATTACTAGATTCTAATGGTTCTTCAGAATATTGATCCATCTCTATATTGACTATCCCAGCAAATGGTTTAAGCTTATTCTTTTCAACAGTAACTGGTGCTTTGGGTATAACTCTTGGTACTTTCTTCTTTTCTGGTTGGCTATTTGTTGAAATTGAAGAATTACTTTTGTTGTTCTGTCTGGTCATCCTCTGATTATTTTTATCAAAGTTATGTTTTCTCTTTAAGTTGGATCCTGCTGTGAATGAGGAAATTATTAGATAAAATTTAAATGATTTATAGAAAGTACTCTATAATTTGTATTTCATTTAATAATACTCTACCTGTTGATCCATGTTTATAATTCCTATGCTCATGCTTCAAGGCCATTTTTTCACCTCTTTCTATTTTTTCTTGAAATTCAGCAGCTTTTTTCTCTATGTTAGATTTGGTTGGGTACTTCTTTCTCCTTTCATCCCGCCATTTCTGTATGTCTTCCGGATTGTTTATATTTGCAATTTTTTCATACAAACCAGTTGAGTGTTGCATTTGTATGTGCTTTGTAATGACTTTAGGATGTGCAATATACTGACAACCATCTATGTTACATTTCTGAAACAATAAAATTGTTATAGCACCACTAATACTGCATTTTATGTAATCATTGTATTCAAAATAATGTCTAAAGCATAAATAGCAAATTTTGAACTTAAGTTTTCGTTTTTTTACTTCACTATTATTTAATAAAACCCTTCCCTTTTTTTGGAGATTAAACGAACTTTTCAAAAAGATCACTCAATCTACACACAAGGCTTTTAAATTAAACTAATATTTTTATTTTACATTCTTGATTTACCTGGTGCTGTAGCTTATGCTTCTGGAGAAGATCTGCTGTATGGAATCCTCTATCACAAGTCTCACACCAGTGCTCTTCACTATTTTCACTTTTCATACCAGGAGCTCCAAAATGTGGATTATTTCGTAGGAAATGAGGAGAACCTCGGTTTGGTCGCCATTGGTGGTTGTAAGGCATAGGGCTGCGATGAAAGCTGTTCATCATACGTGGTCGTAGAGGTGTGTTCATTTTGTAATATAGTAGGTTGCAATCGAGGTTTTCATAAGGTCTTAAGAACAATTTTGAGTGCTTTCGCTGAGTATACGGATTATATAATTTGGAAATAACATACAAGGCATACGAGAGTTTTTAATTTGCATAATCACATTAAAAACCAACTTTAAACGGTTTTAACTTTTCAGTTTAATGTCTTGATAACCTCTAATTTCCAATCTAACCTCGAGAACAAGAAATTCATGTCATGCGAAACATCAAACATTGCATTAAAAAAAAAATGGCCTTGGGAACTGAGTCTTTCAGTACAGTGTCGCTAGCTCTATCATACTAATTCCATTTACTTACTATACTCTATGGCTAGCAGCGCCCTGCGGTTTTATCCGCGTAGTTCCCGTTCTCGGGTGACTGTGAATATGGCCAATATGGAGATAAAATGTAGCCTATGTTACCCAGGGTGAATGTAGCTTTGTAATGTTGAAAGAACTTTTGAAATCGATCCAGTAGAGTTTGAGTTCATTCGTTACATACAAAAATACAAATCATTCCTTTTTATTTTAGTAGTATATTAATTCAAGTTTTTTTCTGCAACTTTTTTTGTTGTTTATAAATAAACCAAAAGTAGTTGCCATGTAAAAAAATAAATCTGCAAGATTATGACACTGACAACAATATCTGACATTCGTTTCGTTTTATTTTGATGAATGCATTCGGTACTGTTTACAATACAATTTTATGTATAAAATCTTGCAGTTTAGAGTTACACTAAGCTAGGAATTATAAAAAGAAACAATGAATAATTCTGCAGCAAATTCAGCTGCGAAGGTAACCCACGAAGCTACATACATTCCAAAATCAGCGGACTATTTTCTGCAACCATTATGTGGTACTGCTATTATTCGTATTGCTTATATATGATTACAGGTCGGAGAAATATTTACTGAGGCTGGAGCCGCGTTTAATAAGTTAGCAGATTTAGCTATGACATTACATCCCATGGGAGAGCCAATGCTTGTGTAAGTTCAATGCATACAAATTGATGTTATTGCATGGTAACTGTGCTCTATCTGAAATACTACTTTAGGAAAACCAGACATTCCCTTTCGCCCAGTTTATTTTTATTGTCACTGACTATTGAGAATATCATGATCCTCTAGAAAAATAGAATAACCATTTAATAATACTTTTTAACAAATTAACATAGTTTTGTTTTGCTTGATTTCAGTCAGCAGCCTAAAACTCCTGTTAAAAAGAAATTAACAGAAGATAGGACTTTAGCAGGTAGCATACCAACCCACAACCAGCATAATATCCACACAGCACCTTTATCCCAGCAGGTATTGTTTTACTTTGTATAATGTATTGCAATCAAGGCACCTCGCAAAAGGCTCAGACTCATACATAGCCGACTGTTTATCTTACAAAAATGATGTTTTTGTGAGATAGACATCAATGAGGTTTTCGCTGAAGTGAACCTAGTTCCTAGTAGAAATGGACATAATCTGAGGAAATTCATGTAACATCACTAGCCTTTTTTCCAATAAGTTGGGGTTGGCTTCCATTCTTATTCTTTGGGTGCAGCTGAATACCAAGTTTACAACAAATATAGTCTATGGAACCTTCACTACAGAGCAACTGGGAAACAAACCACTTGGCAAGACGAGTAGGGGCAATATTGAGTTCTGTGTGTTAAGACTGCGCCGAGCAAAAAGCGACAAAAGGACAGTTACGGTTAAGTTGATATGAACGAAAATAGTTTATTTACACAATCAAAATTTACATAATTATTACCACGGATAATGTGTGTACAATGTTTGCGAAGCAAAAATATGAAATATGGTGTAGTTTTTCTAATGGACTCATATGAAGTTGAGCAAAATCTACAAAAAAGCGTGCTGGCATTTAGGGGATTTCATATCTTTATCTATAGAAATATTCTGTAGATATTAATTCAAGCTAATCTCTAATATGTTATCTTAATAATTTGCGTCTCATATTTTCATAATATTGTCCAGAAGATTTTAATATATTTTTATTCAAAATGCGCTCCGAATTCGCCATACAAAATTTGTACTGTGTCTGTGCCGCCACCTACAATTCAGTCGTCCCCGAGAGCTCAGAGCGACCGCACGTCACTTTACAGAGCGAGCGCATCGATCGCGAATTACCTTTTAAACACATTCTGCTGCATAGAAAAATAAGGTACGTGACATTTTCGATATCTTGAATTTAATTACATCATTTCATGAATTTTATCTTGTAAGCAATTCTGTTAATCGAATGTGTTTAAATTTTGTATATTTACATTAGTTTTATAGCATTAATATTGTTTTAGATAATTTGGAAAAATGGGAAAGCGAAAGGAGAGGTATTATAGAAATAAAAGAAACCAATTTAAAAAAAATGTTCTTCCAAATCGGTACGTATCATCTGCTAGTTTAAGATTAATAATTATCCGTCTCCTAATAAATAAATGTAGGTATTTATGGGATTCGTGAATCTAGCTGATTTACGAATCCCATAGGTAACTACATTTATTTTTTCAAATCTATTGTCGACGAGTCCCTTTGAGGCCGCCAATAATAGAACTGACAAACGTTCTGAGAGCGGCGTACGTCTTACGATAGGCACTAGGATTTGCGACCCTTTCGAATCGAACAAGATTTTTGTTATTTAATGTAAAGCGATTATTAGTGCCATACTAAAGATTATTAAGTCGTTTGTTGTTTAATATTAATAGTAATTGTTTCGGCAAATCTATGTTATTGACAGTGTTTTCTTGTTTTATCTTAGATCAATCGCTTCGAATGATCAAGAAGAAGAACAGTCAAACGTATGTGACAAGTTTACGTTCCAATTTAACTTTTTATAGGACCTTTCAGATCTATTTATAGAACAGTTGACAATCGGTGAAAATATTAGGGATTTATTTTAAATTGATTTAATATGATAAACTTATGTAATTGTTTTTCCATTTTTAGGAGCAAGCCCAGATTGACTTGTTGGATATACAAAAATTGTAGAAATAAAATGCCCATATTCTGCTAGGGGCAAAAATATTGACGATGCTATTAAGGTGAAAAAATTACTTTCTGGAATATAGATCGAGGAGGTAATGTATATTTAAATAAAAACCACGATTGGTATTACCAAGCACAAGGTCAGATTCGTATCACGCAAAGAAAAATATGCATATTTGCCGTTTGGACGGATGTCGATATGAAAATAGAAATAATAGAGGAAGACAAAGCATTTTGGACTGTGTTGGAAACTCAATTGAAAATGTTCTATTTCGAATGTTTACTACCAGAAATAATCGACTCAAGATTGGACAGACAAATGGAAATCAAAGAGCCCGAATACATCCTAGAAGCAATCAATGCACGGGCAAAGACAAATAAACGAAAAACTGAAACTGAAAAATTGACAAATGAGAAACGTAAAAAAATAATAATGATTAGTTGATAGTACAATTGTAATAGTATCATCTATGCCCCTTATATTATATAATAACTCAGAAAATATAAATACTGTGTTTATTGTCACACCACTTGCTGTTTGATACGATCCAATATAGTATACCAATAAAACAGTTCTATTTTTTTTTCTTATTTATCTATAATGTATATAATTTTGGCATATTTTTTAAACTTAGAATGTATTGAAAACTTTTAAAGAGTTGTTTCAAAAGAAGTTTTGTACAAATCGTCATAAAACCTAAAATACATTTTGATATACCTTTCTTTTAATTTTTGCAAAATATTTTTCATCTACTTATACTTATAATAAATCTGTAGAGAGGTCAATTCTGTACAAGGAATATATTTTCAAAAATAACTATTAGGGGGTCATTAGTGATCGATACTGGTGCCAAAAATGCAATCAGTAAAATTTTTGTCTGTCTGTCTGTCTGTATGTTCTTTATAGAAAAAAAAAACTACTTGACCGATTTTAACGAAACTTGGTGCAATTATTCTTCATACTCCTGGGCAGGTTATAGTATACTTATCATCACGCTACAATCAATAGGAGCAGAGCAGTGAAGGAAAATGTTGGGAAAACGGGAGAAGTTACTCCATTTTTTAAGCTTCCGCCGCGTGTGTAGCCTTAATGGTTAAAGTTACATAGAAATCATGTATTACGGAAATGTTTTACATAAAATTATCTAAAAAATATCCCACTACAGCATATGTCTATCTTTTATGGTTGACTCACAATAACACGTGTAACTCCCGATAGCTTAGCAGTTCGGAGCTTTCTGATTATATTTGTTTACTCTTACGTTTATAATACTCTCACTCATCCCTAATTAAAAAAAGTTAACATTATTAACTATTCAATAAAAAAAGAATCATAGAAATCGGTATAAAAACACCAAAGTTATACATGAATACAATTATAAACCATCGCACCGTCGCGCTTTAATACTGATTCATGCTGTAAGATGTTATTGTGATTATATTTGTGTAACTTTTGTTGCTATTTTATAAAATAGGTACTTATTAGTTATTTTGGTAATGTTTAAATATTCGTTCAAATTACAAATTATTATTAATAGTTTCAATTTTATTTCTTTTTAGGTGAAGTAGTAGTAGAAGTAGGAGCATAGATTTTTAGATACCGATAGGTTAATTTGGCTACCTAATTTATGTTCTGTTTTTTTTAGTATTAAGTAGGTAAAAGCGTAGATACTTTTATTAATTAGTAGTTATTTTATTAATTAGTCATACGTAGTCATAGGTATTTATTTTTAAGTGAAGTAGGTATAGGTTATTATAATATAATTTTGCACAGGCATTTCAGCTTTACTTTCATTTATTTTTTTGTTGTAAGTTGTACATATTTCACACACACATAGTGAACGGATCGGGCTGAAATTTGGCATGCAGGTAGATGTTATGACGTAGGCATCCGCTAAGAAAGGATTTTGATTAATTCTACCCCCAAAGGGATAAAATAGGGGATGAACGTTTGTATGAAACTTTGTCAATTTTAAACCGATCGGGCTGAGAGTTTCAAAATCGGAGGTAAAGTAACTATTCCACGCGGACGAAGTCGCTGGCAGAAGCTAGTTGAATAATAAATAAACATAAATTGTTTACATTTCAAACCAAATCAATAAAAATGAAGCTGAGGTAAAATTAAAACACTACTAGAATTATATTTACTCACAATCCACATGATGCTATATTTTAGTAAATTGTAAGTTACCAAGTTTTATTTTTCAACAACCACGCACGTATGAGTTCGCAGCTGTGTGCGTGACTCGCATACAGCGAAAAATTTACCTAAACAGCGTTCGCCGGTTTAGGTCGGCACAGTCTTAAAACAAATCTGAAATCTGAAAATTTATATGGACCATTTTTTATTTTATTTTCAGGTGACACTTAATATGTTAAATGCTCAGGAAACAGAGATGGACACAGATGGGCTAGGTGGAGATGTAAAGCTGGAGTTTGAATCAAGCACAGAAGAAGTCACAACTTAGAAAAAAAAAACATAAAAATATCAAATATTTTTACTTTTAAAAAATTACACTTATTTTGTAAATTATGAAATAATGATTGAGGCATATGACTCTTCTACAAAATACTGTCTCTTTCTTATTTATTTTCTGTTCATGCATGCAATTAGTAAAGGATAATTTGAGAACATAGGTGTTTTTCAGAACAAATTTTATGTATGCTCCGTATGAACACCATATAACAATGTTGCAGCTTAATACTAATATTTAAATTTTGACTAAGATAAAACTTATGTAAAAAATCATGATTTTAAAGATTGGAAGCTTTGAACCTTTCTGTTCCAGGAAGAACTTTGAGATTCATAAGTTTTGGAGTGGGAACCTTCTGATAAAAAATTCTCAATTACGGAATTCACATTACTTTTTATTTTCAATGATTCATAGAGATCAAAAGAGCTGCCCGATTTCTTGACTCTTCTTTGGGCATTTCTATAGCATTTCCATGGCTGTGGTTCAATTATAATTGTTCTAGAGATAGATTTTATAAATTTCAAAAAACCTAGTAATCCTTCATCTCCATTGTTCAGATGAATCCACATAGTTACTGAAAAACAAAATGATAAATCAAAAGCTATGTGCTTATGACAGTCCAGATAACTTTGAATATGAAGTTGGTCATTTGGATCCATAATGTTACAAGTTATAAACTTAATATTAGGGTAGTCATTACATTCATTGG
This sequence comes from Hecatera dysodea, assembly GCA_905332915.2. Classification (NCBI taxonomy): domain Eukaryota; kingdom Metazoa; phylum Arthropoda; class Insecta; order Lepidoptera; family Noctuidae; genus Hecatera; species Hecatera dysodea. Next base: position 12,755,925 of record HG995292.1, read on the forward strand.
CCCTTTCTATTAATGTGGAATCAATGTCTACTGCTAACATATGTATATCACAGTAAGGGTAAAGATTTTTCAAGTATACATATAGAGCCTTGGATAGTTCTCCTGTGTTGCACCCGACGTCCAGGCATATGAGGTGGTTGTCTACTGGTGCCGGAAACATTAGTGGATGAAGATTGTTAATCCTTTCACTCACGTCGTGGAATGAGTAATAGTTTATAAAGTTTCCAAACTTTACAGCGCCTGGATCACTGCCGAAAAAATTGAGATCTTTTGAGCCTATTTCACTTCCACCATTCATTTTGTATCAAGATGGAACAGAATAAAGTTTTTAAAAAATGTTTTGATACTTTAAAACGTGGTGTTATGATGGTGTTATGGTTGCACATCTGAAACAGCTTCCTATACACTGACGTATAAATCATTGTCAAACGCCAAATCAAATGACAGTGACAGTACGTTTTGTTTCGTCGCCTTTTGGTGTGGGTTTATGAAGTTGGTAAAGTATAAATAGGCGAAAAACTGTCGGTCACAGAAGCGAAAGAGTTCGGTTAAACCACACGCCTGTGCACTGTGGTAATAAATTTTACTTAAATAAATCAAGATCAGATCAAATTAAAACCAGACGCTAGACTAGAGTACGGGGCAGCTTAGAAACCGATGTGCTGCAGTCTCATCCTCCTCTATGCAGGCTTTGCATTTGCATCTGTCAGTCACTCCTATGACATAGAGTGTTTATTAAAAGCACCGTGGCCAGTTATTGACGGCTGTCACTGTATGTAACTACTTTTAAACAGTCTTAGGGCTTGTTTCGTGAAACGGCCATCAACAGAGGAAAAGTGCCTTTTTGGCCAGTCTACAATCACCATGGTGAGCCCATTGATTGTGATGTTTTTCTGTGGTGCGTTTCCTTACCAGATTGCGTAAGTAACCAAAAGAGAGTGGCACGATGGGTTCGGGAACCATCGTTGCCATACTCGAACCCCTTCTGCAGAGTTGCTCCGCTGCGTCGTTGGCTTGGGATTCGTTGTCCCTTGATCCACCGAATGGTTACTTTGTTGTATCTATCAACCTGGTTCAGACGTTGGTGACACTCGAAGATCAGCCTGTTGCTATTCAGAGCTTGAAGAAGGCTATTTTGTCCGAAAGTATGCATATTGAGTGGTCCTTAACTTCCCTGCTAAGGATTGCTAAGACCACCAGGGAAATACCAATACACTCAGCTTGAAACACTGTGTGATGTACCTCTTATGTTGTGGCTATGTGAATGTTGAGATACTTCAAAAAGATTCCCGCACCCGCGCCGGTACCTGTTTTTCCTGTGCGCCGGAACCCGCTTTCTGTGTATGGACAGATGGAGCGGGGGAGTCCCAGTATGGCTTCCATCGCCACAGTCGGAGTAGTCCTCATGCAGCCCGTCGTCGAAATGCAGGCCAGCCTTGCATGTGTTGTAGTTTGTTCACGGCCGTAACTAGCTACGTCATGGGCCAAATTACTGCGCTGTATGACCATAGTATTATTTTGGGAGGTAGGCACCACTTCTTGCCTACTATTTTCCTGCATTGCCAGAAGGAGACGCATGCTCTGTTAAGTTTGTAGACTAGATGATTGCTCCAGTTTAACTTACTGTCTAGGATGACTCCTAGGTACCCAACTGAAGTTCTGTGTTGAAGAGCTTAGGTAGGCAGTAGTCGCAGATGACCTCGCAGTTCATCTGCGTAATCTTTTGTGTAGTAACGATGTACATTGAGTTTGATAATGAGGTCATTTATTACCAGGTTCCATAGAAGAGAGGAGAGCTCTCCTCCTTGTGGGCAACCTCTGCTGCTCATCTGCAGGCCATCTGCTGCTCCTCCTCAGTTAAGTACCTGTTCTACACCATGCTTGGAGAGAGCGGCACTTATGCTGGGGAAGTTTGTTTTGTTGAATGCTTCTTCGATGTCTATGAAATTGCCCAGGCCCTTTCTGGTATGTCGCTTCCTCTATCTGGTTAACCACCAGATGAAGAGCAGACTCTCTCAACTTGTGCTGTGTTGGTTGCCGTGTAGTGGTGATTTTTTTAAAACGCCATCTCGTAGTTTCCTTTCGCAGTCTTTCAATGGTCTTAAAAGGAAGGATATCAGACTTATAGGTCGATCAGTGTCGCGCATTTAAAAAAATGGGGCCCCACTGCTGTCTGAATTGGTTAGGTTTTATCAAGTAAATCAAGAATTATTTCCTTTTTGAAGCAAATAAACAGCAGGGTTGACAATAGGCAGCGTCTAGTATTTTGGAACAACAAAAAAAAAAAACCTGTCCATATTTAGAACTTCAAACGTAGTACGATTTTGAAAAACACCTATTGTTCTGGTTTATGTCTGTTGGAAAACGTACTAAAGGCTGTAAAGGCCCCATACCAAGAATTTGACTTTTTTCGTTATCACTTAATATTTTGTTCGTGAAGTTTCCCAAGTCATAAGAAGAAGAAAATTTATCGGAGACATTTTCGAAAAATATAGAGATCAGTGGATCCTCCAAATCCTCCGCTCTTAAGTAGCTCCAAATCATCCACGTTCACATGATCGGCGGTGGAGGTATTTCCAACTGCAATAATTGTCGAATCTTCTTCAGTAGGCAATATCTCAACCAACACTGCAGTTACGGCATTATTTGAATCACTATCAATAGAAATACTTTGTCCTAAGGTACTTGCAGAAGACTGACTAAAAAACTTGTCAGTTTTGGGCAATTTTTGTTAACTGCGTTTAAATGCGTCACTGGGTTTCTTCTTTTTGTCCATAATTTTCATTTTATAATTTACTATCACAATATTTATATTACATTGTGCTCGAGTAGGTACGCACTATTCACTGACGACGTTAAAAGTAAAAGGAAGGACAAACGTAATGATACGCTACAAGACGTCGTTGGGGAATCCCCGGCAAACATTTTATCGCCAGTAATGTTACCACAATTAACGGTGGAGATCAAGATCTCCTTGCGCGCGGGCCTAAATTAATGCACCTACTGCAGGTGACCTGCATTTTTTCACGATATTTCGCGTTATACGATGAGTAGCTGAAATCAATAGATTCGACATGATTTATTGACGTTAAGGACATCAATATCAGTGGTAGGTACTAACTACCAGTACTAAAAAGTTGATTGACATTAGCTTACTTACTCTTGATTCAGCATTAATTTATTAACCACTCTCAAAAAAATAAATCTTGACTCGAATTCACAGGGTACGGTCTTGGGCCCGCTCCTGTGGACCATCTAGTCCGACTGATGGGTGCTGAGGGACGAGCTCCAGCCGGGAATGGACCTGACGTGTTACGCTGACTACACGCTGGTCACTGCCCGGGGGAGCTCGTACAGGGAGGCAGCGTTGCTAGAGACAGCTGCGGTCTCATAAGTAGTGAGCCGCATACGTCGCCTTGGGCTGGAGGTGGCCCTCAATAAGTCGCAGGCCATAGCTTATCATGGTCCCCGGCGGGCGCCGCCGCCGGGATCACACATCGTGGTCGGGGGAGCCCGTATCAAGTTCACTATGAAGTACCTGGGGTTGGTGCTCAATAGCTGGTAGGATTTCGGCCCCCGCTTCCGGCTTCCAAGTTTTTGGGCGCGGCTGAGGCGCTGGTAATGCTGCTTCCCAATCTAGGGGCCAGGATAACACATCGTCAAAAAAATCGGTTCATCCGACCTACGACGCCACAAACGGACACAGATGTTTCGAAAGTTTGATGTGTCTATCTATTTGCATTTCTTTTTTTGACCTGACTGTTCAACACACATTTTAATTAAACTGCTTGTCGTTGAGAAGTGAAATTGTGAGTACATATTCCTTATATGCTGTAAGAATCCGATAAGATACCTATACTTTTTTTTTAGATAAAACTTTAGTCTCCCTTTTTAGTTATTACTATTTTTAGTTATTGTTACTAAAAATAAAGTTTTTCTTTTTTATTTAACAAACATAATTTATTGAATATCGAATAATTCGGATTTACGAGCGTCGTTCAACCACTACTGTTGTGAACTGAGTGTTGAATTTTTAGGTTACGTTCATAAAGCTTGTGAAGATAAATGCGATGCTTTGGGCATGCGACGATTTGTCTAAGGCATTCGATTGCGTTCTACATGAGACATCAGGAAACCGCACTACCTACTGCAGAATCAGGGACGCCTCTCTGATGTTCTTATCTACTTAATACTTCAGAATTCAGAGGGTTGTTGTGAACGGTAAAGATATCCCGGATCTGTAGTCAGAGTGAGGGCTCTCCAGCCCCAGGACTCAGTTCCAGGTCCATTTTTATTTCTTATTAACTTATCTATCTGTCGTAAAATACCGGTGTTCAGCGAATCCGGCTTGTCTGGGAGCCGACCCCAATGTAGTTGGGAAAGGCTAGGCAGATGGCTATCAATGACTTATATGTTTACCTCATAAATGATAAACAATTAGGTATACAGTGTGAAATTTTAATGGTTGTTTTCCCGAAGCGAAATGAGTGTATCGGTAATACAATCGATTTATATATAAAAAAAATATTAGACTCCATAAATGGCAGATTAACAATTGTGATAAACAAAACTCGAAAGCGACTTGAACCAACAGTAGTGCATCGCGCGATATGTAGGTACACGGCGGGCGGTACGTGCGTCTCATGTAGGTATCTACCTACTTTATGTCTAGTGCACTACTATTGATGCTCGCTCTTTCGAGTTTATGAACACTTTACTAATGATTTGAAAAAAAAAAATACATTTATTTTTTTAGTTTAACTTTGTGTTTCGATAGTACTACTGATGGGTAATCGTCCCGCCCCGGGAAAACAACCATTAAGATTTCACACTGTATAGTGTTGATTTTGAATTATACTTTACTTTTATTTAAACTCGAACGTCAGCAACTGGTGACTGACGATGTATGTTAATAGTGATTTCTAAAATAAAGAACTTAAAAAATAAAAGTAGCCTAAGTTACTCCTTATTACATCAGCTACCTGCCAATAAAAGTCCCGTCAAAATCTGTACAGCCATTTCAGAGATTAGACGGAACAAACAGACAGACAGGCAGACAAAAATTGTAAAAAATGTTATTTTGGTGTATGTACCGTATATATTCATATATGCAGTTTGAGTACCTACACTATGCGGCCTACCCATGTGTAGTTACTTTGGTATTGTTCGTTGGATCGCCGACCTCTACAAAGTTCTGAGTTGCACTGTACGATAACTGACAAATGCTTGCACCGTTTGGATAGGTCCACTCAAGTCAGTGTGTTTCTTTCTTCAAAATATCTTCTCGGACAACTAACTTGCAATAGAAATGGATACGGCGATAATTGTTTACAGTGCAAAATGGTCAAACCCAGGCTCTAAACGAGTCATGTAGGTCGAGGTACACACACTACAGTAGGTATAGAACCAAAACCAGAAAAGAAGAATAACAAAACAGTTACAATCAAGAACATAACGTTGGAACGTTCAAACAGTTCGTTTTGCCTATTCGTGTCAAATACAACTGCGTGCACACTGCTTTTAGCTTTCTTTTCCCTATTAATGTAGCAACGGAAGTACGGTCCTTTAAAAATGATATCAATTGTGGATCGTAACTTCGAGGAAATTAAAAATACTTACTTATAAAGATCCAACAATAATTCCGTTCTTTATTTTCTTTCAGATTTCCGGGCCACTAACATATACGATTTGTTTTAAGCGTATTTTGCTTACAGAACTAAATCACAGCGTACTGAAAAGGCAATGAGCAATTATTATTATTAGATAAAAAAATTAGCACGTTGAGGTGTGACAGTGGATTAATATGCGAAGTATTGCGTTATAACCAACAAGTCGGAAATTATGTTACGGCAATGCAAAGTACAACTGTAATAGATATAAAGATATGTAGGTAGTAGTGGTACTAGAAAAAATGTTAGGAACATGAGTCAGAAGCACTATTCACTTAGGTAGGTTTTTGATATTGTTATTTCTATGTAGGTATTCATGAAACATGAGTGGTATGGTAGGTAGGTACTCGTGTTTCATATTTGTGTTACCTAAATATAATTTTAGAAGCTTTTATTCTTCTCTATCCCTCTTTTTTTACTCTGTCTCTTAAGGGTAGTTAGCGTTAGTTCTGCCTAGTTTTTCCCAACCATGTTGAACATGTAACGACTGTCAAGGATGTTTAAATGTTAGTCGGGACCAGCGGCTTAACGTGCAATGGATACAAACTTGATTTTAAATCATCATCTTACTATTCAGTAAATCACAATTCATGCTCGTGACATATTTCATGATTTGCAGCAGATTAGTTAAAACTGAATGTACAGTGTATATACCTACAGTAAGAAATATAACCTAGTTCTTCATATCTGCTCAAGAAAGCGTAAGATATACGTTATAAGAGCACTATTAGCATAGCGAACTGGTCTCAAACTATTGCCGGAAATGCAGATATAGAGTTACTAGCTACTGCGATGAGTCTATCTGTCTTTGGATATGCAACATTTCATTAATTATGACTGCAAATGGGTGACCCCATTTGCAGTCATAATTAATGAAATGTTCTTGTATAGTTTGAATTAATGTTGATTATATTATGTTGCTGATATAATTTTTATTATATTATGAAAATTATAAATTACACATTCTCCGAGACGGCACGGCACTGCTTTTACTTTCCTGTAAATCGTATATAGTCGCGGTTCCTTATAACTGTAGTGACTTCAACATTAGTTTACAATGCCCACTAGAGTGCAAGGCCGATACAGTTCAGCTGCCGCTAGCGCGACGCTGCCGTGCACTCTGCACACGCGTCCATAAAGACTGAAATGTTTTCCGCCAGCTCAGATTCGACGGCAACTAATCAACTGAAATCGGTGTCTTGCGAATGAAATGTGGGACTGAATGGTGTTCACTACGCACGCAACTGCTTCGTTATTACGCTTTTTCACACACGTGAACGTAAAGCAGGTACAGTACTCGTTGCAATTGGTAACAGATATGTGTCTTGCTTTTTGCCGTGCATTTTATCGGAGAAATTGGCTTGGAAAATGGTTCTCGATCATTTTCAAGTTCAGTTACATAAGTGCGCGTGCGGAGAATTAGTGCGGAATAGCGGATGTTTGGTGGTGCTCGACGACCAAGTGGCGCACGGTTATAAGCTCTCGGCCGCGCCAGCGCCAGGCAGTCGCTGCTGGACCACCCTCCTACACGTTCAGTTATAGTTTTAGTGCTGTGTGTGACGAAAAAGAACATGTGTGCCGCTTTCCGGATATACGTTGTATCAGTTATCTGTGTGGTTGTCGTCGCAGGCAATGTGCACGGGCCTCGAAGATCCCGAAGGATGGAGGTCGATGATTCAGCACAGAACGAAATTGATAGTGGACGAGCCGAGGACAGCTCGTGGTGGTGGACAGGCGAGCTCAATGTTTTACAGAAACTTTACGACGACTGCAGTGCGCAGAAACACATGTCGATGTGTTTGAAGGGCAAGGCCTTAATGGCACTCACGAGAGCAGTGGAACAGGTGATGCAGTCAGTGTTTAGTGTGCGCTGTTCCGATTGTTTTGAGTGAAATCAATAGTGTAATGATGTTTCTGTTTGTGCTGTACAGGAGAGCGTTCAGCTCGCCGATGGGCTGACGTTGGTGAAGCAAGCTGACGCACCCTCCGCGGTTGCGGAGCCGCGCTTCTTCCCTGGTATGTCCACAGAAGACAAGCTGGATACCCTGTTGCGCACGAGGTTCGAGCAATTGATGAGCACACATACAATTTCAATGGATTTGGCCTCGGAAGGCAGGGGTAGAGGTAAATATGTGTATCCTATAATTTAATGGACATAATACCTACTTTAAATGCTCTTTGTAACAATGCTTTTTAAATATAATTTTAGGTAAGAAGGTTCTACCTTACCTGTTACTCGGTATTTTCACCACCGTAACCATTGTGGGAGGAATGGCATTAAAGACTCTAGCAGCGATTGCCGGCAAAGCACTCATCGCCAGTAAGGTTGCCCTGACTATCGCTGGTATCATCGCCCTGAAGAAACTGTTCAGCCACGACGGAGCTCCCGCTGAAACAACCTTCCAAGTGCATGCAGATGGACACCACAGGTGAGAAATATATTATAGGGTACCTACTTGATGTGGTCAATAATGATACGTTTTATAATTATATTAAGTAATCAGATTGCCTTGCTTTTGCTTCATTAAATAAATAATTGTAGTAGTAAAATTAGTTTAAGTTTTTAAATTGGGTATAAAATGTTAAGTCAAGAGGACTCTGCAGTGGGTTAATATTTTAGGCTATAATGTTTAGTCTTTAACCTTTTTTCAGGCTTTTCATATTTTAATTCAAAATATTTATAATTCTAGTATTTAATTCGAAGGCGGAACCTGTATGTGGTGAGGCCAGCGAAAGCAGGCGCGGTGGATCCGTACTTCTACGGCGAGCAGACGACGGCGAGCGCGTAGCCTTCGTCTTCACGTCGGGAGCCCGGTGCCCGGCGCCCAGCGGCCCAATACACCGCCGTGTCCGCTAGTCCACCGGCCCTCACTCACCACGCTGGCGACTCCACCGCGCCAACACACAAAATAACCTCAAACCAAAGTACCGTCCTCTGCGGACATTCTTCTGAGGCCTAACGGTCGTCCATCTTGATTTCAAATCTATGTCAGTAAATTATTTAATGTAATTTATTTATTTGTGACTACTGTTGTATGTTTAATATTAATTAATTTATCAAAGTGATGTAAGAGGTAATAATAAAAAAAATGTTACACTCATTTTGGTTTCATTTGAAATACCTGTACCTACTATCCAATTGAAGTTCATCTTAATCTGATAAATTAGCTAATTAGTGTTATGTAATCACATAATTTAAATCAATTTACATTGATCTAAAATATCTATTAATGTATTGATAAACTCTTAATAAAAAATACCTATTCCACATCTGGTTTTCTGGACATGCAATATGAATTGTTTCCTCGTGGTATACACTAACTAAGAAAACATACATAAGAAAAGCTGACAGTGTACTAATAGCACAGTAGCTGCATTACTGTTTGTTTAATTTAATGAATGATGAATCCGTTTTTTCATGTAGATATGGTGTTTTAATGATTGTTAAAGGCCACTTTCTTACCACGCTCTAGTGGCGAGGAGTCCGAGAAATGTGTCTAGATTTTCCGTTAATGTGGGCGCTACGGCTATGAACGTGGAAAGTAGAAAGTTTTAATCGATTCACTGCACATGCACGAATACTGTTACAGTGCATAGCTATTTTATTATCATCTCTGTATCGTAGCATGTATTTATTGGGTTAGCGAGCGCTACTTACACGATCGATTAGTTCATTAGAGCCGAATAAATAATGTGTTAATGAATGACGAAGCCGTGTGTGCACGGAACTAACTAGCTAGATAGTGGAACATTTTACAGGCAGAGGAACAGCGGAGTGTGGTGTGGCGTTTGTTCGGCTGCGGAAGGTCAGCACGTTGATTAGCCGTGCGCCGGTAAAGGCCGACCACAGCGCACGTTTGTGAGCCCGGACGCTGTTTATAATGCAGATATGTGTTTGCCCAATCGCTGCACGCTACGCTGGCTATATGGCATCGTTAATGCGGCTGGCGTCTCTTTGCATACGCAAATATAGGGCGGGCGGACCAACGCTGATTAAGCGGTGCAGCGGCGGTAGCGCTCGCTTCATTTCTGTATCAGGAATTGTGAGCCTCACTTGATTAGTTTTTAGCTTGTATGTTTGACAAATTAAGTTGGTCGTGCGATAACTTTGTTTTAGTTTAGTTGCGTTATCTTGAACCGAGTCATACCCACGCCATGCGCTTTTGTGTTTTTTCGTTCTTAATCTAGCTATATTAAACAACGATGGAGCATGAGACTAGTTTGTGGCTGTGCGTGCATGATCAATGTAACAGCTGTCAGGAGCGGTGATCCTCCGGGGACGTCACTCCGCCAGCAGCGGCCGCCTGAGCTAATATTATCTATGCGCAGACTTACCTTACCAGCCGCTCAGGTGTCACTGTCCACCACCCATCTGTCCACCCCTCAATACTTGATGGCTGTCTACATCTCGAATTAGGCTAACAATTCAAGTGTTGTCTCCATAGATTACTGATTTAGGCGCTAATGCAAATTGTGTGCTAAAAGCAAGCTAGCTAATGCACACATATGTAGGTACATATGCATAGGTATACAATACTGGCCTCTTTGTTATGTATACCAGAATTAATAAAATCATAGCTAAAGTTGTAACCTTCCGGAGCATATAACAATCTACGCTAGTAATGTAAGTAGTAATGCATTTTGTCAGTGTTCATAGGTTTGTGTAAGTAAATACAGACGCGGGGCTGCGGGCGTCACTCGTACAGCGAAGTTACTTTACGGGCGAATGGTCAAAGTATTCGACATAAACCTATTTTGTTCTCTTCTTATATTGGATGTACGCTCCCTTCTTCGCCTTCACCCGCTGCCGCTGTCCACTGCTGTAGGGTTGTCCTGAATTGAAAAATTTCGAATTAATATGTGATTCGAAATTGAAGTCGACTGGGGAAAAAAATAAGAGCTTCCACGCTATAAATCTCAATATATTTTTTTATATAAGACCATATTTGTGATACAATTATAAAAATATGAGAATCTCACTAAAGGTATGGATTTCGAAATCTGAATATTTTGAGTAGCAGCATAAGTTTCGATTAGTAGCAAATCTGCGGTGGTGACGCGCTCAAATGCAGAATATATTCCCGTTGACGAGCTGGTCTAATACGAGCACAATAAAGAAGACCATTCGCTCTGTTACGGTTTGCTCGACTCGTGTTACTACTGATACTATGTGCTGATATCGGATAACTACTTCGTACACCTTACTTTCGTTAGTTTTCTATCTTTAATCGGCACAGAAATGAAATCTTCCCGCGATTGGTTACTGTAGAAATTCTGATTGAATTTCAATTGAAGCTGCTTTGATTAGACGTGTGTTGAACAGCCCTGGCGGCGCGGCGACAGGGGGGGGGGGGTTATGTGAGGAAGTTTTGCCGGGAATTATGTTGGTACGTGCCAAAGCCATTATTGCTGCGAGAAAAGTTCATCAATTTCTGGCCCCATGCACGTACGACGCGCGATCCGAGCGCGTACCTCATACCTAACTGATATTGATGTTCTTTTTTATTAAGTACATAATGTAGGTATTTACAAAGTTTATTTTCTAAAGTGTCGGCTAATGTCGATGATTTAAATATTACAGAACGCAATAATAGAGCAAGGAAACTGAAACCTCTTAAAGTACATAATATATCCTATGAATTAAGTATTTTTGAGAACTTAATGAATATCCTTTGAACAATGCCAACATATTGCAAAATATGGAATTACTTGCGACCGGATTATGATTAATTATTTCTGTTGTACACGATAGGAGAGTGAAATTTATGTGTTGTGTGGAAAATCTAGCGAAGTGAAAGTAAGTGCTCGCGCACGCGTCCAACTGTTAATGGAATTATTGAAATCTAAGTGCATTCGAAATTGCTCAGTAAACTGTAACTTTCTAATTTTCCAGCAAATATAAGTTTATTGATGTGCAGATTGCGATAGTAGGTGACGATTTAACGTATTAGTGTGATAATTAATTATATTATATGATATCGTTTGAGTGTGCATTCGTGCCAATTAATTGTGTAAATAAGATTCAATAAAATAATTAATTTGATAAATTGGTCCAGTAATTAAACATCGTCACATGTTAACATAGTGAATGCTTATTTTTTATGCGGGAGATTCCACAAAGACACAATGGACTGAAGTTCATTGATTTTTCAACATATCCATGTGGATTTATTTCCTCTCATAAAAGCTAGGTGCAAGTAATTCTGTCAGGGAGTTAAGTCCAAGTTGCGAGCAGTGTCATACATTAGTAACGTGGTTCGATGCCAGTGAGTCGGCTCCTATTTCTCGTGGAAGTAAGTGGTAGCCGTAACGGTCGCACAATAAGCTGCTATTAAGTGTTATTTTCTGCGTACGTGCGCCTGCACATGTATGATTCTGAATGTAATCAGTGCAGTGGGTTCACCATGCAGTAAAATGGCAGTGTGTCTCCACAAACGCGGATAAGAATGTATGACGGTGTTTGTGCATCTTGGCCTAAAAGTTCAAGTTGGTAAATCGATAATAAGAATATATCTCTTGATATGGGACTCACTTATTGATTTCTTCTCTACATTTTGGATTAGAGCCTTTTAAAGTCTCACCCGTACCACATATAAAGTAATTATTAGCCAGACTCTCAATGGCAGAATGAATTTAACTTCAGCTAGTTTGATTAGTCCTAAAACCGTAACCTGTAGCGTGGTAGTAGCCATTTTTGTTCCTGTGTAGGTAGTTTAAAATATCAAAATGATGGGTGTGCGGTTGCTAGACGACCCCAATTACCTGCGGCTGGGGTGGTCAGGTGGTCATCGACGGTCACAAGTGCAGGGCGACAAGACCTCCCGGGGAGACAACTAACAGACCTTGACTGCGGCGGGGCAGGCGGCGGAGCCTTCGGGCTCCTGCGTTACGGGTGAGTATCGTCCACCGAGGTGGCGGCTCGGGTTGCCAGCCGGCTGCGCCCCCCCGGCCCACGGCCGCCGTCATTATGTGTCATTAGTTTTGCGACACTGACCAAATGACTGGTCTGCGATATCGGATGACTCATTCCGGTCGTGATTAGTCTATTTAGTTTTATCAATGTCTGTAGGACGGTAATTTCCAGTTCTAGTTACGATTTAACCAGTTGTGTTTTTCTATAACTATCTCACAAGACTGTCTAGTAAAAGTTCGATTCGATTAGTAAACAACGTAGAAGTCACTTTCCCAACAAATTTTCTCTGTCATGAGATTGTGAAGATTACAAATTCATTCACCCCATGATTATGGACAGTGCACGCTGTGCATGATCAGTGTGTGTTAAATTAGTTTGTGTATATCTGATAAGGTAAATTGTAATTAACGACAGCGCTTGCTGAGATCGGTCCGCAATCAGACGCCCTAATACCATAAATTAAAATTAGCGGTGATGGCAACAACAGATCGATGTTTTCTATTAACTGCTTCTTGTGTTATTGGACTTCAAACCCAAAGGGGAATTATAAATTCTTATAAACTCTTACGAAGAGGCAACACATTTTCACCCATATTTTTATGCTGTGGTGCTTGTGTAATTGGATGATTGAATAATTTTCCATTTCTTTCATTATATTTTCCGATTTTTCCAGATATCACTTCAGTCGGTCTCAAGTTAATACGGAAAGCGAGACTCTACCCATTTGTGTACAGTAATAAGTCTAATCAAAGTAGTTCCTAAAAACAGTAGGTAATTACACGCACGGCTAACGAGAGCGGGCGGTGGGCACTTGGGCAGCGTGGATTTATTCGGAGAGGCTTCCCGGCGGCGCCCGGCGCGGCGCGCAATGTAAAGTGTATATCTGAAGGAAAACGTTTCATTCCCGCCGGAATATAATCGTCCGGTCGTAATTTATATTGTCTGCTGCAGAGGCGAGTCCCGCTGCACATTCATTTATTTTATGTGCCATTTACAATTGTCGGTCGATGGTCAAGGGAGCGAGTGAGGGGCGCGGGGCGGAGGGCGCGGGCGGGGGAGACTACGGTGCCTTCGCATTATAAAACCGTGCGGTCATCTGCGAACTCCGTAATGGTATTTGTAATAGGAGCGGTCCGCATGAGCTGTGATGACCGCCTCACAACACATGGGTCTGATGCTTTATTTATAAGATTAATGTGCTCCGTGTCCGACGCTTGCGGTGCGGTCCGGCTCTTAGCTGAATGAATATGTAAACCACTTGAGCAGATGATAGAATTCAATTTTACGAACGGTGAAACATTGAAGAAGATTTAAAACGCGTAATGGTCATATGTTATGTAAACGATAAAAATATCTCACATCAAGAGTGTGTAAAAAATTAACCGATTGTAACGGTTAGGTAATCCTGGGTAATCCAAATTTTTTATAAGTACGAGAAAATCTTTTCATCAAAGTCCTATAATACGTACCTGGATTATTTGTACCAAGTTGTTACTTCAGCACAACTTTTTAATTAAAATTTTATAGCCTAAGTGCCGTCCTTCTTTTAATATGCTAACGAGTGCATTCTATTTGTGTGGCACTTAAAACAAAGTCTCCAGGAATTCATAAAACCCAATTACAGTTGAAGCGTCTCCGATAAAGAAAGTTCCTAATTTTGTAGAATTCTCCATTCTTCTTTAGTATTTAATTGTCAGTCGTTGCATTTTTCGCATGAAAGTCGAACGAGCGGCGTCGGCGGGCAAGAGGCTGAGTGGCTCTGTATTCTTTTGTTTTTTAATTATAACGCCAGCGTCCGTGGGGTGAACCCCCCTGCCAAGTTCTGTGGAGGTGCTTTCTTGTTAAGCTCGGCGGCGGGCGCTCGCCTCCTACGTGCCTCGGCCATTCATTTCGTAGAAACTTATAACCTGACCCGCGTACTTATGAGCGTCGCCAATAAATATAGCGATGACCGGAGGCGAGGTCCCTGTCGAACAGGCGCGCGCGGCCCTGGCTCGAGCGGGACGGCGCTTGCCGTCGCTCGCGGCGAGGCATTGTTAGCTAAATATCTAGGTGGTCAGTTGGGCGGGCGGGGGCTGGGGCGCCTGAAGACGGGCGGGGGCGGGGGCGGACGTGCCGCCCGGCGCCGGCCGATGTATTGAGCGCGTATTGCAGACGCGGTCACGCGCTGCAATATTGCGTTCGCTCTGCGATATTGCCCCTCGGTAACTCAATTTGATAAATTGTACAAAGTTCGCTTGCTCTGTATTGCCATCAGCTAGATCGACTTATTGCCGCCCACACAGGTACATGACATCTACTAAATACGTGTATGGAAACGTAGTTTCACACAGTATTTTAGTATTTTACTTTCCGGTTTTAGTTTCGGTGTATTGCACGTAATAAGATTTGTGCAGGAAAAGGTATTTCACGAAATTCATTTGAGTTGCAAAAGGTCAGTCCGCCAAAATAGAGTATCATGTCCCTAGCATGGAAGCTCCTGCTGTAATTTTTTGTACATAAAAAATAAGCCAGCAATATACAGGAGGCCGACAATATCGGGCCGGACGACACCGGACGCAAGTTATGTGTGTAGCGGCCACCACAAAATTGTGTCTTTACGAGCACGCCGGCACTACAACAAGCTTTTATGTTTTTGTTTCAACTGGTCATTTTTTTGGACCGGACTTGTACAGGAAAGGTGTAATCGATTTTAAAACCGCTTTTACTGAAGATGAAATACATGTCGTGAAAGTGATACAGTTTATGTGGCAAGTATAAGAGCAGTGTACAGCACTATTGGAGCAGTAGTTTCCAATACCGATATGATAAATAAACATCTATATACGATATATGGACGTTTACCAACTTAAGTTTTAGAGCATTACCGTTTAGTTAATGGTACCTACTAGATAAGACAACATATCAGTAGTTCAAAGAATACCACTTGAAGCAACTTAATGGTGTTGGAAAGTGATGGCTTAACCACCTGTAACCATTCAGGAACTGCTGCAAACTTTAGCTCTCCGCTACTGTATGTTAAAAGAGTACCATAAAGAAGTTTTTGTGTAGCAATACATTCAGTTGTGCATGTAAATTGTAAACAGGTTAAACTTTAATTGATAACAATCCCTTCCAATATCCTTGGTAACATTTTTTTTTGGATCAATGGATTTCTCGGCCAGATATCGCCCAAGACAAAGAGATCTGGAAGGAGAGTCGCTTAGCATTTGCCCAAAAGTGGAACTGGATGTAGACCAGCTAAATAAAAGTATTTCTCTAAATGAATATGTCCTCATTTTCAGAACATCCAGTTTTCATTGTCATCTATTTTTTTGGCCCTATCAATAACAAGATAGGTAGAGTCCGTTTTCCTCGATAGGGACACAAATTGGTTAATTAAGATTTATTACTTATTCGTTTTTATAGTCTTAGTTGAGTTTAGGACTACAGTCAAAGTCATCTAAGATGGAAAACCATCTTATTGACTTTTAGGGTCAAACAAATTAATAAAACTAGTCGTAATATTACTAATAGTACAGTTGGCAGAAAAAGAAAAACAAATGTGTATTGTAGCGGGAAGTTTTCGGCGGCGTGCGGCGCTTCAGTGGCGCGGCGGCCGGAGCGGTCCGGGGTGGGCCGGAGCCGGCCGGAGCGGGCCGGATGCGGGTTGCGTGTGGCCGCGGCTACCGGCTTCAGCTCAGAAAATGATTTATATTGTTTGTGTAGCGGAGGCGCGGGCGCGGGGCGTGGGGGGCGCTTTCTCAAGCAGATCCAGTCCACTGCAGATATGGGCGAGTATTATTATTGATCCGGCTCCGGCGGTCGGCGGTCGGCATTTCCTACCGCTCATACTCGGGCGGGGGGTCCGGCCGCCACCCGGCATATTTATTGAGGCGCGCGGAACACACGACGTACAACTTATTATAACGACGACCATCTACTTCAGTGCACTAACCTTTAATGAGAGGCGGAGGACGCCGCGAGGGCGGAGGGGCTCCTCACCCAATCCTAACACGTTATGATATTATATCAAGTCATATCGGCCAATCCCCGCTCGTTATGATATTGTAGGCGGGCAGGAAGTGCAGTCGGCAGTTTTCCGCGTAGGGCGGGCGGTTGTTTATGATGTACAGTTATGAATATAATGGGGTGCGCATCTGTTTTGTACCTATCAGGTGCGAGCCAGTTATTATATTAGGTACTTGTTTATGGGGCAGATACATCACTTTTGTATCATGTCGGAGATGGTTAAGTTTTCTTATTGTTGGACGATTAATTACGGTTACTAAGTCGGTGCAGTAGAAACCTTAAGTTTTCCTTGATAATCAAGTTACTTTGAAAGTAGGTATTGTCTGAACGATGGCAGTTTTAGAATTGTTTTTACAAAGTAGTACCTAATTATGAATTTCGATGATTGATAATAAAATAAACAGACTTCACAATTTATATTAAGATATCGGTGTCTATAGTTTTCTTACCATTTAGTAAACTAACGAGAGAGTAGGTAGTCCAACCATATCAGGAAAATCTTTTCTAAAATGTTTGAAGATTTTCCGCAAACAAGCAGTCTTGTATGATTGAAAAGTAACCTCTATAACAGAGTCAGAGGGTAGGTAAGTATTATACCCGAGGGATCAAAGTTCATATGCTCCGATGTTTGTTCTGCCCTGAGATCAATTTTACACATTTTCCTGAAATACACCAGGAAAGCGTGTAAGTGGATGAGAGAAGTGTGTCTGTAAGTATTTGATAATCAATATTTTGAGAAGGTTTATGATTTCGATAAATTATGAGTAGGTATGTACATATGTGGGTATGTATCTATTATCTATTAGAGGATCGTGGTATGAAAAAAAATTAAATCTTATGCTAATTACTATTATAACTAATTTTTTAAGTTACACACAATCAGTCAGTGATACCTCTTCTTCAAACTCTTCAAGTCCTTTATAATCACTGATTGCATCTGTTTACTGGTTTACTAAAAATAATAGTTCTAGTTTCATAACACAGATATAAAGCTGAGTCTCCACTGCGGCGTGCCCGCGCGAGTGAGCGCTGCTCGTCAGCCTCAGTCTTATGATGACATTTCAGCGACGCTCTCTACCCAATATCACATTCTCCATTTCGACTGTGAGCGGAGGAACGTTTGATTTTATTTTCGTCGATTTTGCAGAATCGTGACCTGAAACGTAGATAAGGATTTGTTGCGCAACTTTCATCTGCGACTTTGTCGAGCCTAGCGATAATTCTGATTTAATACCATTCAACCTTCTTAGTAGGAACGATGCCAGAGTCTGGCTCAGAATATTTCTTTGGTTGTTTACTCCCGAATCACCGAACAGTTTCACAATCACAGGTCTGGTTCTCTATAAGTTCTTACTGTTTATAATAAAGCTAGTCTTATTTCCTAATTGTTTATACTTCGTTGTAATAAAAGCGTATTGAATTAAACAGCGTCCTTGTTCAGCAAATGAGTTGATAATAAAACGATAATAAACAAGCGCCTTTGTAACAAACTATAACAGATCGGTAATTGCTTCCACGATACCTCCTCGCGTTATTACGCCTTTTACGACGCCGTATGGGGTGAATAAAACATTTTTACGAGCGGCCATGGCTGCTATAATACATACACACACATGCCTACGTACATACAGGTGATAAAGTATAAACTCAATATACACATTTGTACCTGTCCCTTATGTGCTGCGATCGTGGCGGAGATATAAAACTTCATTATAATAAGACAATGGCTGGTACTTGGCTGAACATTAATGCGTATTGTGGCCTCGTTCATCACTTGGGGTGTTTATTTGTGTGACGGAGTTCATGTTTACATCTGAGCTTTGAAATAAGTTTGAAACTTCAGAATTTTAAAGGAGCTTTTTCAAATGTTGGTCATATATAGATTAACTTAATTTCTAAACTGAATTTCTAAAATTGATGCTTTGTCCTATAGTACCTACATTTTAGATATCCTTAATTTCACTCCTAGTACCGACAAAACTAGATAGTGTTAAAAAAATATTTATTGCGAGTTAGTTTATTGCGATGTTAGTATCTTGTAATGTAGCTCGGTCAGCAGGAGACAGTTACCTAATTAGTTAAAAAGCAGTTTCAACCTTTAAGCAGATTAAATTATGTTAATTGTAAGAAATTTCTTTAGAATTCAACGTTAAATTAATAAAGAAAGTAAAGTCAAACAATTGGATCTTTTTCATAAAAACTATGTTTAATAGCAACTGTTCTACATACACTCAAGATATCCTCTGCCAACTATATTACGGATTTCTACACCGATCGTTTCTTCTAATGGATATGAGGGAATATCACTCTGCTACGAGCCCTAACTGTTCAAATTATAATAGGTGTCGGAAGCCGGGCTGGGGCACACTTCACGGCCACGCAGGACCACGTAGGACCACGCAGGGCCAGCCTCTCGGGTGGACACATGGCGCGACTCACTCAAACAGATTGCGTCATCGCGTAATGTCGTCCCCGAGCGCAAAACAATTATAGACACGAAATGAATAAAGTATCGCGTCCACCTCCACAGCTCGCTCTCGTTTCATCTCAACGTTTTCTCTGTAATTTGCTGTATACGGGTAATGTAACATTTGTTGAACGAAGATACAATATATATTTTTTTATTTTTTACTCTGGGGACACTTTTTCGACCCTCGTCCGAGCGGTCTCTTTGAAAAGTGGACATCGGAACGCGAGGGAAGGAGCCCCCGAGGACACTGGACAGAAAATGCGTTGTAAACATTGCGACTACATTCAATTTCCCGTCATTTTTCAAACTGATAAATAATTCTGTCATCGAACGTTCGGACAGGGGTCGCTATGAAGTGATTGTCGATGGAAGGACGCCGGCGCCGTAAAAAATAGCGGCCGATGAGACTCGGCCTCTGCTTCTCGTATGTGTGCGATAAATTTCTTTTTTATTATCAGATATCGAGGGACTCGGGAATCGAATAAAGCGCTCATATTTAATTCATAAGATACCGGCCATACAACACTACTCCGGACTATTTTATTTAAGATGTTGAAAGATTACGGATACGGATGCGTGCTTATTCTAAGCAGTACCCTCTGCCAACTTCTGACGCTATCAATCATGCATCGCTGGAAGTTCGACCTTGTGCTCAATGCGCTGTGGAAATACCCATACTTTGATGTTACATTGAACTTTTCCGACTCTACTTTAGAATTTTCATTGAAATCCAATCCATGTCTAACCTAAAATGTAATTTCTTAGTTTTACGTTGGACAGGAAAGTTACATTAATATAATGGATGAGTAACTTTGAAATCATATTAAATTATTATTTTAAATACGTAATCGTATCAAAAATCAGAGAAGTATTAATCGATATGCTGTTTTGTTTGGCACAAAAACATGTAAAAGAATGTGTCATACGTAATAACATAGCAAAATGAAAACGTAATGGGAAGGAAATAAATTCAAATTATTTAATTTATCTTGGCAGTGCGTCTTGTGTCCGGCAGATGTGCTCAATACATTTAGAGTCCAAGCGAGACCGGGCCGGGGGTCACTAGCGGTATTAAATAACTCTCCGACAGCTAAATGAGTAGGGGACGCGAATAACCTCCACGCAGGATTATTCTGAACGTTTTCGATATATTTTCGCACTAGAATTAAGTGTGGATCGCTAATGTGTTTAATTTTACGTATTCATGTATGATTTTGAGTGTTTGATGTCGGGTACATCTGCTGCGTCTATAGTTATCTGTATTATGAATATGAATATGTATAATTATCTTCTATCTTGTAAATAGAAATGGATAAGGTACAATAAATGAATATATGGCATACAGATAACACGCCTAGTAATAGGTATATTAACTATGCAAAAACAATACATGAAACAAAGAAAAGAGATGCTCAAATAGATGAAGTAACGAACCTGTTTTCTGTAAACCAGATGCTACCATCCAGAATCTGGTCAAGCACTAAGACACAAATGTGAGGTAATTATCGTTTCCATACACCGCGAATTTATTAATAGCACGCAAACCAAGATACGGGCCAACTACCTAATAAATATTGAAGAAAACATTAAAGCATGTCTATTTTGATAGTTTCGTACTTGTCTTTATGTGAAGCGGTACAAGAATCGTGTCGGAACTCAGAATAACCCTCTGGATTTGTTACTACCCGTCGTGGTGAGGAACAATAAAGAAAATTACGATACCGACCTACCTATACCACCTTTATAAGTACATCGTTTCTTTATTAAAGTTATTTTTAGTGGAATTACTAGTGTAGGTTAATTGATTGGCATATTTTGTTCGAGGCATATCTTTTAAGATAAATAGAAAGGAAGGAAAATTAAAGGAAATACCGACACAATTTAAGTACAGTCAAGCGCCAAAAGTGTAGTTGCAATCATACAAACTTAAAGTAGGTACCTAAAATCCTAACTAGTCATTACAATTTGTAAATTGTACTTTAGTTAACAATTTATAATCAACAAAATTGATATAAGATTAGTTTAACAAAAAACTTTTTAGAATTTAATGTATACATATAATAATAATAATCTAATAATGCCCATAACGATTTGTAAAAACATCCGAGTTGAGAACCTCCTCCTTTTTTAGAAGTCGGTTAAAAACGAAGCTTGCAGAGTAGTGTTAAATGATTTTTGTTGCTTACAGTACGTCAAAATTTGGCGTAACCTGATAATAATATGTCCTCTTGGACAGTTCATCAAAATTATGTTTGAATAACAACTACAAAAATCTTTTATTTGCATGCTTGTTCTTATTATAGTCTACAAAAAACAGTATGCAATAAAACCTGAACTAAATTAAACTTTTTCGTACATGAAGCTATTAGGTTATCAATATTCTTCTACTGCCTTTAATACATTTCCTTGGCGATAAATAATCATATTTATACCTATAGAATTGATACCATTATCTGTAAAATTTGTAATCCAGAATTCAAATCTATCGTAAAGATAGGATGAGAAAAAATAATACAGCTTTTCCACAGTTCGTCCTCAATCTCGGTGGGCAAACAATGTCATTGTTTAGTACGCGAACCGAACATTCCCCTCAAAGCCGTGTCGCAAAAGATATCCTACAAACCGATACGTATTCTGTCTAGTAATATTATTTGCCTGCAACTTGAACCTGTATAAACGTATTAATTATTAACAAACACTGTGTTATTTAAATCTCCAGTGTTGTTTACCCCAAATGATGTAGAGATTTCTTCAAAATCCATAGTGCGATCGCTACGAACACGCCTGATAGGAACTCGGTTTATATTTTATTCATACATTGTATTGTTGGAATATCAATTGCCTCGCCCGGCGGTAGGTAAAGGGTACATTTCCAATCCGCACGGGATTCACTTAGATTTGAAGGAAAATAGATTTCGATTTCCAAAGCTGCGACAAAGCAATCCGATATATTTTTCAGACAGATATTGCTAGCGATTTCTTTGAGCTTTGAAATATAAGGGAGGGAATTTAAAAAGATTCCATGTATTTTCTTTTCTATACAGAAATAAAAAGTTATAGAGTTGAGTCTTTGTTATTTAGGGGTAGTAAGTTTACGTTTTAGTAAATGTGGAAAGTTTTTATTGACCTTGTGTGCGTATCGATGGGTTTGCTGGTCCACATTAGAAAGAAAGTATTGTATGAAATATTTAAGAGAACACTAGGGATAGGTACCTAAGTATTAGACTTATAAAGATTAGATACTTTGTAATTCAGTAACAATTATTACACATTTTTCTTGGTGATCCTGAAAAATCTAGGGCAAGATAATCTTCAAAAATAAGCCAACTACCCATATACCTTCATAATAGCCATCTAAAAGTACTTTAAAGCTTATTATTTCGAATATGGATCCTTAGATGAAAAAATGGCTCAGGCACACCCGCAATATTTTATAACGAATTATCCAACGACATCACACACCACGGGATAGGCAAAATCATCGCCTCTTTACGTTTAGGTACCCTAGAGGTACATTAAAAAATATTTTCAAGATTTTATAGTACCACATTGTCGGCATGATTAATATGTATACCCATACCAGATTGCAACTTTCTAGTTTTAACCGTCTCTGAGCTAAACCGCGTGCAGACAGACAGACAAACGGACATCGCGAAACTATAAGGGTTCCTATAAGTCAGACTATATTTGGTCATAAGCGTCTTTCCACCCTTTAGTTAATAATAAGGACATAAATTGTTGCAACTGTATGGGTGAGTGGTTGAAGAAATAAAGAGTTTAAAAAGTCAGACTGTAAGAGAAAGGTCATCGGCGTCGTTTAAATACAGCGGCGGTTGTTTCCTCTTTTTTAATTTTGGCAGGCAGACAATGCACCAAAGGAAAACAGTAAAGGGGAAAACTCCAACCCCTTTCGAAGTGATTAATTTATTATGTTCTTTGTTTCTGTTTTGATTTTGGTAACATGAAACAATAAGAAAATGTTAAAGTCGTCATGATGCCAATTGTTATTGTTTTCACTACACAGTTAGATAATGTGTGTTTCTAATGAAGTGTTTAGATAAGATTTAAAACTAAAATCATTATGTTTAAACTAGGATTAATTTGTTAGAAATAAGTCAATGGTTTGCGATTATAATAGAAAGTTAAGCAAATCTAAGATAGCAATATTAGAATGCATAGTAAATCAATACCTATCTAGATAGGTAGGTATGTAACGTGCACTGCTAAAAGCTCCGGTATAAGTTATGTATCAAACCCGTAAAAGTATCACTCGTGCAATATAAAAGTTAACGACACAAGAAAACGCGTTTTCCACAACATTAAAGATAACAACAATACGGGGGCGAGCGAGTGTAGAGCCTCCCGCAAGGGTGGCGGGCGGGGGTCGAGAAAAATTCAATATTAATATGAAGGAGGTGCGAGCGAGAGCCATGCTCTGTCCCCCTCCCGCGGCCAATGGCGAGCGCCGCCGTCGCTGCGATATGATGAATTTATGGATGTAATAAAAGCGAGGTGCGCGATTGGAGGAACGGTCAGGGAGAGCTTATTTTCTTTTTATTTTCATATTTGGAATGTCGGTCTCAAGTCGCTTGCAGTACGCCGTGCACGTCTGACGTTTCTTCTCTGGACTATTGGAGTGGGTATACCCCTCCACTTGATGATTTATATTATGTTGACGCATATATGTGCAATACAATCTTACATATACGCATATATATGAAGGTTTAATTCTCTTTATTGACTCAACACCACTTACGATTAATTACATTTGTTGAATAACTTAAATCAATTAAAAAGTAACATAGTGTTAAATCGTCTTATCGCATTGAATGTTTTGGAGACGCTGAAGTTTGTGTGGTGAAGCTGAGGGCACTCACTGTACAAAGGCTCGTAACTGGCAGTTGATTGAGGCGTGAACGACGCTCGACCGCCGGCCGGGTTTCTTTCTTGATTTGCTACTCGAGTGGCCGAAACGACACTTCTATTTGCATGAGCTGATTTTGGGTATTCCGTTTTAAATCAAGGAGATGACGCTAAGACCGAGAATACGTAATGCAGTGTCTTTCAGGTATCTTTACATTGGGTTCTGTTGTTTGGGAAATAGAAATACTTATTCGTAGGTAAACTTTTGTCTTTATTTTTCTTTTTCAATGAGATACTTAAGTAATTCTGAGATTGATGGCCCATAAAATGCGTGCTTTTGTCCATAATAGTTTTTATTATTAGTACTTGGTTTACGTTTTTACTAAGGAATATTGGCATGCGATCACATGATTAGCAGGTCACTGACCCGACATCAAGAGGATTAATTATTCCATTATTTGTGCTCTACGATTGAGGGTTTAATTAATCCTCTAGTTACTGTTAATTAATTACGATTTTTCGTAAGATTGCATCACCACATGTGTAATTCTAAATAAGCAATATTATGAAACCAATAAACGACACAATAAAAAAGACGACGTGAGCCACTAGATCATTACAGAGCAGAAAATCCAATAAAAATAAAGTCTACCTCTTACGGCACAGCGTTACGTCGCTGAATGATCAGTACATTATGTGAATGGAATTGATACCGTCAATATAATGCGTCGGATTGAAAACCGTTCAAAAGGTAGAGCCGTGACAGCGCCAAAGACAACGCAGACAAAATAAATAGGAGGGTAGGGAGCCAGCCAGCTGGAAGTATTGGGGATCTGCCACCGCCGAGTTTTGAAGTCCAATTATATCGGAGACAGGTGGCGGCCCCAGGCTGTACTGCAGGCGGCACTCAACCCTTGCTGAAGAATCACGGCAGACGCGCTCTTTGAACGCGTTTCTACTATTAGTCACCTGCAATCGACAGCTTCTGCACTGCTTCTGCCCTTATTAATCGGTTAGTGTGAGTTGGGGAAAGCTATGGGTCAATAATGTGGATCTTTGTTGGATGATGAAGACAATCCACGCAAACGAATAGAAAACATTAGAAAGGCGAGAATTGATTTATAAGACAAATACATTTTTGATTCATTACGAAGATGTTGTTCTTAACCCAAATCTGATCAGAATTGATTAGCAAAATGAATATAATTTTAACGAAAGAAGAAACAATCAGCAAGGTAAAAAGAAAATTCTTGCGCACAGTTTGAGGATTATTTAAAAATAGTGTACTGTAAACACACGTTTATAATGGCATTCCAACAATAGATGGCATGGATAGCACACAGATGCCCACATATTTTACCTATAAAGCGAGCACTTCACGGTAGCAGAGTACTGGAGTACAAAGCCGAAGTTTTCCCGCAGCGAGATTCCTTTTTCTTTGTTTGGTGTATTTATTGTAAATTTACTCATAGCGGCCCGCCCGTTAGAAGTATTCCGACATAACTTTTGGCTCGAGCACCTTATGTACCTACTGTTGGTAACGTTCGGTTTTAATGCTTTTGTTTTTCTGTACACGGGTTACAGGTTTTAGAGTGAACTTTTTGTGATATTCTGTTATTGGTTTTGGGGCTACGACGACGGTTCTATTCGTAGATACCGCGCTGCGTATGACTTAGCAAATTTTTGTTCGGAACATTTATCAACTTTGTATATCTTTATTTCTGAAATCGCTTTACAGTCTAGACGGTGACATCATCCATACTCCATAGATCAATGTCTTGGTAGTCCAGAAAATGTAGAAACAGTAAAGCAACTAGGAACGTGTTGCTAATCAAAATGGAAATGTTACAATATGTGGGTCCAGGTCGTAGAGGATTAGGGACGGAATAGTGAAGTGCCGCTCCGGCTCCGGGCCGGCGCCGGCAGCCGGCAGCGCAGCCGGAGCAGCGCCAGTTAATATGATTTGCTCGCACGCCGCTCTCCGCCGAGCGCTCGCACGGTCCTGCTGACATTTTAAGCAACTTAATAAACTAGTGCCTCGTACTCGCACTCGTGCATACTGCTTATTTTCTCTCGACTACGGCACGAATTTTAAAGTCAGTTTACTGCTTTTGATTAGGAGTGTGGGTCGTATTTTTTAATTTAATGCTTCCTACCTGGTTGAAATACTATGTTACAAACTGTATTTTAACAAGGTTTTTAGCGGTCTATATGGAATTTTATAGGTTATAACATTACCTACCGTTTTTTTAGGTGATCAAAAACTAATAAAATATAGACAAAAAGCCTTTGCTTGAGAGCTTAGTCAGGTGCAAAAAAATTAAGATATGAATCTAAATAAAAAAAATGTAATGACAAAGCGATGGGTAGAAATAGTGGCTATCAATATATTGTAATAAAAGTAAGTTTACAACATAACATAAATGCCCATTAGAGTCCGATGTGGCTACGGGAAGTGCTACAGAAGACGTTTAGTGGGTTGGGGGTGGTGGAGTCCAGTCTTCAAGATACTTAAGGGGGCGGCGGCCCTCCCCCCGGCGCCGGACGACTTGCTTATTCTATCAAGCGTGGACGCACACACAGCCTGCACGGACACCACGGACAGCGCACACACGCGCGCCGCATTATACGGCCGGCCACCACTCCACTGTGTCAATACAATACGCTCTCTTCGGCTGGACTTAGATTATTTAGAAAGCACTTGTAACGCTCATATAAGAAGCGCGGAAGACGTATTCCGCGTCACAATGGTCGGTACGTGTCGGCAAGGGCTGAGACGGGATACGCGGAAAAGATTACGATCCTAAAAAAACAGCCCCCACTTGCGAATATACCTAATATTCTTTTCACAATTGACTTAGGGTGTCGGGATAGCTGTTTTGTGTACGTTGCTTTCATTGTTTGAACTGTTAATCACGTTTCATTTTTGTGAGTCTGTAGTGTATGACATAAATACACATATTCACAATTCCTACAAAATTGCTAAACAATAACCCATTTCTAGTGAAATGTACCGTGTCAAAAAAGAGCAGGGTGTAAAGCTGATTACTGTTAAATATGTATGCAGATCTGACAGATGCATTAAGCATGACAGGGAAAGCAGCGAGTACACACAAATATGTCTAGAGGGGAGAGACCACTGGAGTCATATCAGCAGCTACGAGAGGCGTGAGACTACGCCGCTGGACGCAGATTATCTGCTACGCGGCTACGGCGTAGCGTGTACTGCTACGAGCGTAGCATTAGTCGCCCACTGAAGATTGATACAGTGTTTTTTTTGCGAATCATTTCGGTTGCTATTAAAATTGTTATGAACTTTAAATAGAACTGTATGGGCCATTAGCTCGAAACTTACCCATAAACTAAATAGTTTTTCGATCATTACTTTGGTTTAGTTTAACTTCATATCACTACTTGTGCCCTCCAGAATTAACGATCCTTTAAATTAATAAGTGTCAAAGTTTAACGTTGTCGTCCTGTGTGTGTGTGGAGTTCACCGTGCTCCTCGGCGGTGTGACGCGTGTGCGCCAAGAGACATCGGCTCATGTGTGGGTACTTTCATAAATCTGTTGGGAGATATATGAGAGCGCAATTTCCGGTATCCGGCCATTAGCGCCGAGCTTTTATAAGCTTAAAGCTTAGGTTAAAGATTTTCTGGGTAGTTTAATGCGAATCTTGTAATAGGTACGATAAATTTTGTATAAAGTATGTGATTGCATATTAGGTGTCGATTCGGGAACTTTTAATGTGTGTAACTTGGCCTAATGTCTGTTGGGAGCTTGTGTCTACGACGCGGCTTCGACGGCTCCGGTAAATAAAGGTGTATTGTTGTACTCCCAGAAATAAAACGATTGTTTGTGTATGTGTTCACTTCGGTTCTTGGAGACAAATGAAAAGTGCTACGAACAAAAAATGAGCGGTGTCCGAATGTGGGCGGAACGGGATCCGTACGTCTATGTCGGAGGGGGTGCGGAGTGTAGGTGCGGGGGGGGGGAGGGGGGCTCTGTGCTAGCGGGAGCACCGACTTATTATTTTTATCGACCGTAAAAAGGTGCCGGACCTTGTGTGGACCCTTCCACGACGACTCCTCTGGAGAGATTCCAATTATTTACGGATATTTTGTTCCAAATCCCGAAAAATACTGTCCAGTAAAAGGGATGTCCTTACTTTATGCTTGAGTAGGGCCTATATGTTTTGAGACCCATCGTTGATCTACTTGAAGTTTAATGGAGCTCACACAAACCATTAAAAGAGCATTCGAAAAGCAATAAGCCATATTAAAAATCTTTTTTTTTTAATATTCATGAAACGGAATAAAAAATGACGCATAGAGTCGTTGATATTTAATAAAGGTAATGAAGAGAACGGTGTCCATTTGTTCCGCTTGTCGGTGCCGCTGGCATGACAGTGTAATGACAGTGCAGCTGCAGCCCTCAGCCCGCAGCCCGCCCTGCTCCGGCCTGTCACGACCTACTCAATAATGCAACAATGCACACCCATTGTTCTACTAAAACACTGCTACATATAAACATGTTGATACCAACATAAATGTATATTGCACTTTACTTTCAATTTATTCAAATCCCCAAATATTTTACAGATTACAATCGTTCGTAAAAAAATCTTTCCACAATTAAGGCGACAATCTTCATAAATCAATTTCCCCCGAATTGAATGTCAATAAGGGACGGCTGTTAAACGACGCGCCGTAAAATAAAACTTTCCGGAGGGCGGAAAGTTCCAAGCAAAAAGAATATTTACATTAATTCTCTTCATTATGTTTTGAAGAATAATCATGGCACGGTGGCACGCCTCCCCGTTCCACTTTCTCGATTGAGTTTTATTTGAATATTTTTTCTCGGCGCTTCCTGAGTTCGTCTCTGTGTTACAAAAGGAAGTTTTTATTAGCATCTTAATGATTTTACGGCGAGTCCCCGGTTACACCAGCCTTTATGTCGTCAGATTTTCTTAAGTATTTTTTGTCGAGTTTTTTGCATCTTACATTATTAAAGTTTTCATTCCGTCGTTTAATGAAGCTCATTTCTTCTGTTCGCCCGGGCCTTGATTGCCTTTGTTTTGCATAAATGTAAGATTTCTATAGATTTCTTCCAAGCAAATCGAGTCAGTTCGAAAGACTTGGAATTCGTTGTTGAAAGGGGCAATTAATTGTTATTTTAACTTCTTTTCTATATGTTTCAATCGTTTGAAGGAGAACCTCAAAAGATTTAAGGAGTAAACACAATTGTAACATGTTAGATGTTCATAATAGCTACGAACGACTTGAGTATGAGTCACGTGTGTAGGTGGCGCCGGGCGGCAAACGAGGTTCGCTCGCAGATCCGATTTGTCCCGTCCGGTACGGTAATTACATTCATCTCTGCTCCAGACTGATTTATGCTGCGCCTGTGCGCCTTCGCCCTCTGTTCTGTCATTAACTACTTTTCCGGCCAAGTCTTACGCACCACAAAATAATAATCGTCCGGAAAATCGACGGAGGCTGTATGTAATGTTATGAGAGGAAGGCCGCTCGTTTTTCTCGGGTCGCAATCGAGTCCGAGATCTTGCTTTCTTTTTAATTTCCCTGCGGCCTCCTAATGAGGTCCCTGCGGCGGCTCCGCCGTTATCTATGATATTCTTGAGGTTGATGCTTATTGTGCGTGTCACTGATGGCTTCCCTTTTTATTATCCTCTCGAACACAATTCAGTGGCCGCCCAAATGAGTTCTTCTCATTTGCTTTGCTCTCTTTATTTCTCTAGGCGGCAGTTTGTCTTGTGTCGCGACTTAACTTCTTTTAATTTTAATGAAATGGCCACCGACCGAGGACCGCCTTGACTTTATTTAAAACTTTGAAACTCTACTGATCTGCACTGATAATATATTTTATGTGTAAAAACAGTTTATGTTACATCTATTACGCTTTGAACATTTAGGGAGGGTTAAATAAACGCAAGTAAAGCCGGTGGTATTATGAGAGTAGTCAGTAACAAATCACATGACTCCGCCTCCACTTATCTATTAAAATGAGAGATTATTGTCGGCTCACGCGATACGCTATACAATATTCGGGTGTTATTTTCACTGGATTGTCCAATATTGTCACAATCTCTATAGAAGGGCAATTAGAGAAGTGAGACGCGTGGCGCGCACGTGGCGAGCTCCCGCGCGGCGAGCGGATCAGCGCACGCGCCGCGCACCGCACCGCCTCATTACGAACCAATGTTTATACTGTTCGGGACAAGAGGTGACACCGGGCTGTCCCATCAAAAGATAACACCACATATTTATTCTTTCTTAAATCCTCAACATATTGTGCTATCCCAACGGTTCAAAATGGTAAAATCGAAATTAAAATGACAGATGTTTTTCTATCACCTCAACGCGATTACACCCAACCTCACTGAATTAACAAATGAAATTGCAACTGAAAAATTCGGGTATTAAGGAAATCCCCTTCGAGGAATTCACTTCATTTAAATATCGCATTTTTCTTGAAGATTATACCTTACGACAGCCATAAAAGAAAACAGGAGACCCGCCCCTCGATAATGCGACGAGCTTGAGGAATTTTTATTCCGCTCAAATCTCTCCTGACATAGGTATATTTTTGTGAGATCGCCTGGAGATTTTAATACCCGATTTTATTTAAATTCGTTTAGGCGGTGCGGGTGACTGCGCCCCTAGACATTTATCGCAAGGGCGTGATTGTACTTATAAGCAGACAACATTCCGGAACAAACATTGTAGCTGAATAGATATTATTATATGGTATGGTATGCTTAAACATTATAAACTTGCAAAAGTAATAAAAATATCGTTTCAATCAATGAATAAAAAAATCTTTTTATTCCAAACTAAGTTAAGAAATGCTGCAATGCATGTAATGTAGCAGGTTGAGACAGGGTGATCAGTCACTTAGCGCGACGTGTCATAGCGCTGCACCGCCCCTCGCTGCAACTGTTCATCATTCTTCATTTGCCAGCCTCCCGGCGCCATCATCCTCTTGACCGCACATCCCCATTATTACTTAATACATATATCTTACGACTCTACCTAGTAAACTTTCAAGAGTAGGGTCCTTTTTGTCAATACCGATTTTACTTGTATTTTAGTAGTCTAATGGAGATACGAATCTTAGATGATTTGCTTGCCTTTACCAACAAAACGTCAAAATACAGTATTCAGATCAGACAGAAAACTTACAACCATTTTTCCTCCCGTTTTTGCTCTTGCTGCTTCCATCTCAATGAATTTCACCGCCAAATTTTTCCTTACCATTTGTTTCCATCGCGTAAGATCTTTTCGTATGAGGCGAGTTCTGTGTTAATATATGTGCCCGGAATACCGTGGCCATATATTACGCCGACCTCTGGCGGACCGGACATAACAATCCTCGATTTGCTATAATATCGGTCGTGCGTCCCTGTCTGCCGGCGGGGCAGGTGGCGCGAGCGAGCAGGCCGGCGCGGGGTGGCGGCCTACGTGCCGCGTATAATAAGCATTTCATGCACGGGGTGCGGGCGCGGGCTCGGCTACATACATACCTATTTCCGTAAGTCGTGTACCTAACCGGACCGTACATTATGAGCTGAGGGTCAGCGCGTCTCGTGCGCCGTCTCTGTCCCGCTCGCCGTACGAACCAGTCCAAGCATAATTTCGTGTGATATATCGCACACGCTTGGGTCGTCGTGATGGACCTCTATGAAAATCGTCCTCCGTCCGTGGAAACTACTGGGCATTTAGACGAAAATAAAGGCTCTGTTCAAATAGCTCGCCTTCAATATGGGCAGTGTCGCATAAATAAACTAACCTGGATAGTTACTTTACGTTTGACTGTTTGTATTTATACGAGGACGTAAGGTATCGCCCACATATATTATATGCTGTGTAACGTCGGTAGCGGTCGCTTTAGCGCGGAATTCATCTTCTATCTGTACGATTTATACACGAGGAGGCCGTAAAACGGAACAATAAAAACCCAAAACAGCAATAAATTTCAAGCAATAGACGCAAAGGTTCGAGCGCGCCTTATCAATTCCTTCCACGCATGGGATTCGAATCGTACAATAAACTTATGACGCAAGCCTCTGACTCTTGTTATCTATAAATAGCAAGGGGTTCATGATAACACCAAGAATAAAATAACGTTACTGAAGATTTTGTGAAAAGTAAACAGTAAAATGCTTACAAACGCTGTTTACAAGCAATCAACACTTAGTGGACAGTTGTACGAGGGTCGCAGGTAGGTAAAACAAATAGTGGACAAGCCCGCTGCCTCCACAAGGGGAGGGTCATCTTAAAGGACAAGGAAATGCGGCCGGTGTGAACACAGACCATGTTCTTTATGCATTAGTAATGTCTTGTAATTGAAACCGCTTACAGCTTGACCATGCCTTAATCTTAAATTTAAATCCTGCCCAAGGATTAAATCCATTAGTACATTCTGTTATTAATGAGCAGTTATTCGCGTTCGACTGGTCGACAATGAAGAGCACGGCGGCTGAAGGTGGTATTTAATAATAAGAGTAACATTGTGGTGCGCGTACACAGCTATTAATAATTCGTGAGTGCGGTCCGGCGCTCTTACAGTGCCGATTCATTATCGTTACGGTCTCGGCCCGACGGAGATCTACGATATAGCTCTCTGATTGACCCCGCATTAAAAATTACATACAAACAGATAGAGGAAACGGACGCTAATAACGGACCTGTGTACTTTCTTTGTTTCGACTCGTTTCCGAGACCGATCAAAAATTTATAAGCACACGTACCCGATCGATCGAGGTTGCGGCGAGCATTCATAACGTAATTGGCGCAGATTGTTCGTAAGAATGGTTCAGGTACTATTTACTGGCCGCTTTGATTCGTTAGGTTAATTTCAGAGGGGCCCGGGAGGGTACGCTCCGCAGTGGTCGCCGGAGGGTCGAATAAATATGTCCCAAAGAGTTAAGTGGGAGAGAAGTGCGGAGCGGAGACCGCGTCCGACGTTTGCTCTTCCACTCGTGTTGTTGCACCACTTATTACACACAAAGTTCTGTTAAAGTTTTCTCCGACACTCGAGCGCGAGTTTAATTTACTCGATAGTGTAAATAAAGCGGGCGGAGTGGGAAGTTTCGTGGCGAGCCCCTGGCGACGCCGACGCCGGCGACACCCGCTGCGGTCCGCTGATAATAACGTCCCGCCGCCTGGGACTTCCTTATTAATCGAGAACGACAAATTTTAACGACAAGAATTAATGAATCTCATTACACGGGTTAATCCCCCGGTCGTAAAGTGTGCTCGGAGCAGCACACGCGGGGTTCCTCTGGCACCTCGCACTACCTGCGTCAGGAACACGTGCTCACCAACGCCTGATTAATGTTCACACAACTCATAATTCAGTATTTGAATTTTAACAACAAATTAAATTCCCTGATACTAATTGCGATGAATCTCAAGTCATTTTAACATGGAACGTTTTGATGTCAAATCAGTCGAAGATTTGTTCAAGAAGATCCAATAGTTGAACAATTAAAATTAAAATTGTCATGTGAGGTCGTGTGTCAAGGCGGTAAGATGAAACGAGTGCGAGAGCCGACTCGACTGAGGGAATCCAAGATATATCGTCCAGTTAACGACCATGTGCGAATGGAACTTTATTGTAATTGCCTTTTGTAAGATCGGACAGGGTCATTACGGACCGTCCTCACAAACCGACCTCCCGTTTGCTTCAAAACTTTTCTTGTAGTAGTTAACTATAGACATTTGGTTGCTAACTTGAGACAGGTTGAGGTTTAAATAAACTAAACGTACTGAAACATTTTAGAAGCGGATTATTGTAGCAGTCGTCGTCATACACAAAATACTTAGCGGGGAGCTTTAATTACAATGTTGATATTGAATGGAATCAGTCGTGAGGCGTATGTGTAAAGCGTATTCATCAGCGGAGAGGTGTGTGCCACATTAGGGGGCCGGGGCGGCCTCAAAGCCAGAAGACTGATTATGTCTATCCGCAATTTCTCTCCGGCCCTATTCTCGCGAGCGAAAACTAGCGAGTTTTCCACCGCGCTATTAAGCGGTCGCTCTTACATTTGTCCTTATAATGGAAAATGTGCTACTAATTAATTTAAAGCGAAACTCATTTATGTCGAAATGTGTGTCTATTAAGCGATGATGGGATGAACGCCTTTCGGGTTTGCTCTTACGTTCTGCCGTGAATGGTTTTATTGTTTCTAGATAAGTGGTTTTGAGCTTTTGTCTTCTTCGCGCGGAGTAGTGAAAATTATACGTGGTCCGGTTACAAGCCCTCACCCCATTAAATAGAGGCGAGCTCATTCTCGGTAAGACTAATCAAATAACAGTCTCCCCCGCGCCCCCCAGCGCTCCCCCGCGCCTCCTCGCCCAGCGGTCATCTCTCTTATCGATTGTGGTGGAATTCGTGCACAGAATGTGATATTTCCCAACAATTTATACATATAGGACTCAGAACACAACAGGAAATGTGTTCCCTATCGTCTTAAGTTCAATCAAGTCAAGAAGGCTGTTACGATGCTAAAGACAACTTAGTTTCACGCACATTGCACCTAAACAAATATTCACATTGTTGTTAACTGCAATTGATACGCCGATGGCAGGCGTTTCTAGATACTTTGTTTGCATGTGATAATAAAACTCGTTCGATTAAATTACTATAAAACCTCTGATTTAAGTTAAGGACCCTGAAACAAGATCATTACAGGAAGGATATTTCCTTCGAATAGATTTTTATGGAAACTCTTAAAGGCTTAAAGAAAAAAATGTGGTTTGTTAATTGATCTACAGAAGGTCTAGATAACGTGCCATTAACGCGTATTATATAGCGATGGCAACCGTCGAAATACCAAAATATAAGGGTTTACCCAAGTGACATTTCGAAAGCGTTTTCAGTCCTATACATTTAACAAGTTTTGACGACTGGAGCCGATTATTAAATTGATATTGTTTCGACTAGACATACATATGTAGTTCGGTTCTACAATTGCAGGAAAATGACAAAAATATAGGAGTTTTCTCAACAAAAAGAAGAAAGTTGTTAAAAAGTTAAAATTAGTTTCTTTCACTTAGTTTTCGACACATTTCCGATTTGCTTACAGTTTCTGATACAAATGCATAACATAGCAACTTTAATATCTCAAAATGTGTAATTATCTAGTCAAACAGTATTGAAAATTTCCATTGCAGAAACTCTTCAAAGTTACAATAAAAATAATTTATTATAAGAGCTACACTTAGAATATCTACATGTGAGGCAGTTGGTGAGACAAATGTAAATGATGTTGCGTCGGTGTGGGTGCGGGCACGGTCCGGACGCGGCACGGCGCCGGCCGGACCGGACCGGACCACCGGACCGCCGGATCGTTCCGCCATGTAATTCTAATGAGTATTAGTGTCGTCCGTCTGCCTCGTCCTCTCTCGCTACATTCTATAAAGCAACCTCCTATTTCGGCGTTCGTAGGTAATACGATTGTGCATAATACCTAAGTGCGGGTCAAACTGTAGTCGTATTCAAGTACCCATTTATGTAAAGGGTGTAGCAATGCGGATCCCTTTTAAAGAACGTGCCTCTGTTATGAAGTTATTTTAACTGGCAGTCATTCAACTTTTTAGGAGTTTTCCTAAAAGACCAATTGGTTGGCGACTGTTTCGTAGTCTTTTCATAGGTTGCGAGTACTATTGTTAAGTCCACTTAGTTCGTCATAATTAAATATAACTTTGGAAAAGTGATTATGAGAAGTTTTCGGAACCTTTCTTTTGAAAAAGTTAAATAAAAAGTTTAAAGTGCTACGATACTTTTTCGCAGAAAAAGAAAGTTGATGTTTCGATGGTTGAAGCAATTCTCTTTGCAAATGAGTGTAATTATTTAGATATTGTTTTACAAGCGTGCAGCAGAATGAAGCTGTGTGAACGTAAAGCACTCGCTCGCGGCACACGTTGCCGACCGTACATTGCTTCACTGGACTGTGAAAATGATTTAGATTTGACCCTTTGAAGGGTGCTTCCACCGCAAAATTACATTTCCATATGTGAATTTGTGTATGTACCTGACACCCCATACTACTATGTAGTCAAATTGAATTATGAGATTAATTACATAAATAGTGTTTTGGCATTCAGATCTAAGCGTTTCCTTCAATTTATCTACAATTTATACGGGTATGAATTATTATTTTATTTAATTCTGTCACACAGATGTCAGCAAGGTCTATTTTCGAGTAGCTCAAAAATAGACCTCTGTATCAAAAATGTCGCAGCTCTTTATCTCCAAATGTGGCGTCGTGGCAGATAATTTTATTCTGAGAGTATCTCTTCTTACTGCTGATGTATTCAACAGAATATTCCCATATGTGCGTAATTCTGCGGAATGGCAAAAAAGGTCTGTTTGAGGGGTGAAATATGTAAATTTATTGTCTTGGGCGGCCGCGGCGCGGCGCGGCGCGGTATGGCGCGGTGCGGCGCGGTGCCCCCATCATACGCCGACACGTAGGATAAAGGAAATGTTAATGCGCACCAATTTATGTGCTTTTCTATGATTTCGCTGAATCGGGCGCGTCGTTTTCCCCTTTATAGCTTTGCAGCCGAGCATTTTGTTTATAAATTGAAGTGTTTCCAATATCACTATCAACTCTTCAAAATATCGACGTTGGGGAGTTCGCTGTATTTTTGTTTTGGCATTGGATTTTGATCTGTTTACTTAGAGGTTGCGTTTTACTATAATGTCGATAGTTTCTGAATATGTAATTAGAGTTAAACCAGCGTTCGGAATAACTCTTTTGTACTACTAGGAAGTCATAGAATTGGTTATGAACACAAAATTAAGGTACATGTTTCAACTTAGATTTAAACTTTGAAATGAGCCTTCTTTGCCACTTTTTGGCAATAAATATGATAATTTAGATACAAAAGTAATAAATCCGTACAAGAGCACGGTCGGTTAACATCAGCGACAAACATCCAATCTACTCCCCTACTGATATGCAGTGACTAATTCACAAAGGCCAAATGCGACATAATACCAGCATAATTCAATGTTTTGCTCACCATATTGTATTTTATTTATGAGTTATGCTCCGATGAGTATTATACTATCTCTTTCTTTCTTCAATTTTTTATATATCGGTCTCTTTCGCGTCGTAGCACTGCGAGGGTGTTGTTTCATCGCGGCTGTATGAGCGGATGGTTAAATAGTACGAGTTAACTTACACCGCATCCGCTACGCGTCATTTAGGGGTGCTGTGGACCGCTTTATGTCCTAATGCTAATTGTGTTTAAATATCCCTGTTGGTACTCGTTTTGCTCAGAGTACATGTATTGTACGGATTTTGAAAAATCCTAGACGTGCTACGAAATATGCTACGGGCGCTACGAAGCTACGACCTACGACCTCGTAACAATTTGTTTTATGTTTATCATATTATATGAGCTCAATCTCACATACATGACACTTGATGTATTTAATTATTTCCTAAAGATCCAGAAATTTCATCACACTAAAATAATTATTATAGTGTTGAGAGGTAACATTGTCAAATAAATACTAAACTTTTCTACTATTCTAAGTATGTACTTGTAAATATTAACTCGCCACCGAGGCCAGTTATGTGTCTTACAATTCTAGAAAAATCCTGTATCTCGGCGTTCAAATAACAATGACATAAAACTTTGCGGCTATCATGCACTCGACCACCATCAAGTTCGTTTATTATTTCTAATTATTGTTGCACTTCAATCGTTACAATTCATTGTCTTATATATAGCTTTCTAAATTATATCAAAAGTCATCTGTTCAATTTTAAAATGACTCTAAGAGTTTTGATTTGGTTACTTACAGCATAAAACATCGTCATAGATATCGTCTCACGATCGAAACGTCGTAAATGGCAGGAAAAAGTATGGAAACAGTCCCTTTTAGAGCGGAGCTCAGTGGAGCATTTTTCAGATGCGCGTTCATTTAATTTAGGAGGGTCCGCTGTCGATATTTAAATTTTTAAACGTCGCCCAGACAGGGACACGGGAGGCGCTGTACAACCAATTTGTGTACACAAATTTGTCAGCCAAGTAATGTATTTCTGTTATTATGATCGTTTTTATGTAGATTATTTTAATTTGTTTACATTTTTTATGCTTTTTTTTTCTATCTATGTTGAATTTTGTATTTCATTTGTTTAAGCAATAATAAAAGAGAAATTTAGAATGATAAATTATTATTTATATACCTTGTCATTAAAATAGCCAATTTAAAAATAACTATCACTCAGCAACCAAAACATGTATCGCAAAAAAACTACTATAACCCTAAAAAGCTCGGTTAATAAACACGACAGATGATATAAACAAGCAAAATGCCTGCCACGGTAGCCACATGTCCACGATGAAATTAATAAATCTGACTAAATGGCTTGTTTAGCGGCGCATGCGCACGGCAGGGGTGCGGAACATGGATGTTTGATTATTATGCTGCGTAAATAAATTCTACGCGTGACATTTTAGTTTCTGGTAGTTTATTAATATGTTCAAATAAATAAGTTGTTTATTTTGTTTCGTATAGATTTTTAATTTGAAAAAAAAAGTAACTTGAATGTATTCCAGTATACGTGGTGATTATTTTTACATGATAACTATCGTCCGTTTTTACAATTTTTTTACTTGTGTAGGACGTTAAGATATCTTTCTTATCGTCAAGCAATCTTGTATCACAAAATCGGCACTATTGTCCACACATCGTGAGAGTGTGCGCATTGGGGTGTTAATGCAAATTGCGGATTTAGCGTTATGGCGATTGCTATCTGCCTGCGCGTCGCAACCGGGATTTACTGTTCATGATTTATTATCATCGATGTCATAGACCAAACTATAAATAAGTCTAAAAGCTAATTAAGTCAAACTCGATACCAGGATTTAGAATATTTAATTTCTGCTAGTCATTACGAGTTTCATGAACTTATGCATTTAACAAATATCAACAACATTTCCGCATAAATAAATAATTAAGGAAGTTGGTAAATAAGCGTGCGGCCTCATTTATTATTCTTTATAAGGAAACAAAGGCGAGGGTTAGCCGTAATAAGGCTCCGGCACCTCGCCGGCTTATCTTTATTGCCTCCAACCCACGTAGAATAATAAATCGTTTTCATCAAAAACAAATACTCGACAGTTTTTGTCGGAGTCGAGCGAGCGGGCGGAGGGTGGCAATTTTCCACCCCCATAATACAATATTTTCCGACATTTTCCACGGGAATACAGCTTCGAATCGCTCGCTCGCAACCGGCAGGTTCCTTTAATGTGTATTTTTCGTCCAATCAGAGAGCGGCGAGAGTCTCGATATTACCTCAACTGTCACACATAAAGTGGAAAATATGGTCGACAGATGTGGGGGGTGCTCGCGGGTGAGGTCGGGGGTCGCGGGGGTGCTGCTTGCCAGTCGGCGCGCGTACGCGACGCTCCGGCGCGCCGGAAGAAACGCTTCGAACAGGTTTATAGCTTTTCTTTCAGCTCCACTCAGGTACGGGCCGTATCATAACAGCGAATAGCGGCGCGTGATGTGAACGCGTGATAAAATAAATGTCGAGATAGGCTTATGTATTGTACTGTTTATCTTAATAATGGCTGCCCGGAGAAAAGTTTAGATTAAATTTTGGCTTTTTGCACAGCTTTTTTTTTGCTTGTGTTTTTAACGTAGACAATAAAACAGTTACATACATACAGTAAATGGATACTGAAACATTTAATTTGTAAGCAAGTTATAATTATTTTTAAATTATATAATTGAAGCGAATATCATATTACAAATCATATTTATAAAATATTTCACCAGTGTAGTTCCCCTTTTCCGTGGAAATCCGGGGATAAAATATAGTCACCGGGGGCTAGTGTAGCTTACCAACATTGAAAGATTTTTTTAAATCAGTTCAGTAGTTTCGGAGTCTATTCAATGCAAACAAACAATCAAACCTTTCCTCTTCATAATATTACTAAAATATGTTCATCGAAACCCTTTGTGATCTATCACTTAAAACACGAGTTCCATGTTTAGTGAACATGCTGACTGATAATGAGAAGTCAGAATCATCGCTATACATTACGAAAACTAAAACGAGTCATCGAAAAATGTAAAGAAATTCATAGCAACTCAAAACTGTAAAACCGCTGAAAAGGGAGGCCGCAGCCTCACCGCCGCGACCGACACGGGCGCGACTGCTCGCGTCGAGCGGCGGATACAAATCGCGATTCATTTCTCATCGTAACTTTTTGTAGGTTCTTATCTGTTACACTTCACTTTTCATCATCCGAGGGGATTTATGTAATGCCTAGTCATTTCTCGGCGTCGAGGCGAGGCTTATCGGCGAAGCGCGAGCTGGCTTGATTGATGAGCGCGCAAAAATAAATGTTCAGTTAAATTATTCGATAAGTTGGAAACGGAAGTTAAACGGGAATTATCTTTGTCTTGCCCCTGAAGATTTCATGGTTGTAACTGTTATGCCGGGAGTGATTGATCGATTGAAACTCCTTACGCCTCGGGTACTCGGGCCTACTTAGTGGAACAGTTCGGGGTGAAAAAATGAAGATGTGTATCTTCTGCACGTGATAAGGAGCGGTCGTTATCGCGTGGCTACTATGGTTGGTATGAGGTAGGTACTACCTGCTTTAAATATGTCCGCATTCGTCTGTTCTCGAAAAGTAAATCGTGACAGAATGGCATAAACAACGTAGACAAAAACTCTAATAATCCTGAAAAGACTTTTCACAAAATTTTCCATGAGTGATTTTATGTCAATGTTTCATTAGTTTGTAAATAGATATAGAATCGTACAAAGGTATGGAACCCAACATAGTATTTATAATATTTGCTGTGAGTAATACTTTGGAAGAGTTAAAACTTTTATGAGCAAAACATTCATGAATACAAAACCATAAATTCACAAATTAATTCAACAATAGCATGTTCAAAATGAGTGAGTGACTCAATAAATAGCGTAATACTTGACCGCATCGCGTCGGGGAGCAAGGTAATAATAACTGAAGTAGCAATGTAGAATTAGGCATGAAAGTTAATGCCATAATTGAAGGCAATCAGCGCCCCTCGCGATGATTTATGTGCCACCGCTCCGAGCCGCGCCGCGCAGCCCTCAGAACATTTACATCTTTCGAACATTTGCCGCGATTGCTACATGTACTCTGTTGCGGTGACGGAGAAGACGTTATTAATAGTAGTATTCTTCCCTCAATGAACGAAACTTAAGTGCGAAAACAAACCGTAACGTTTAGACGTCTAATTGCCCAAATTGTGTTCTAGATTCTTAAATTGCATGCGGGACTGCAGCTGGTCCACTTAAAAAGAGCATTGCGGCTAATCTCGAGCGACACATGTACAAACAAAGTTTAATTGTGAGCGGTGGTGGAGCGCTGGCGGCCCCGGGCAAAACCGATTACAGTCTTAGCGGCGCGGCTCACCTTCGATTCCTGCACCACCCGGGCCCCGGGCCCCGGGTCGGGCCCCCACCCACACATATTCAATTCCAATCAATCCTGCCACACATATTTATATGTAGAAGTCGAGCGCGTGTTTTTATTGCGCAGTGCATCGAATGACGGCCGCAAACATTGCATCCGCCTCCCTCGCCGCGTCGAAAAAACCTTTTATTTTTAATTTCGATTTTGATTTTTTCCGAGCGTGCCGTGTCGTTCTACTTTTATTTTGTTTCATTTCATAGCGCAGGGTGGCTGTGCGACAGATCGGAATTTCAGATATGTACAATTTAAAATCGTGTAAGTACGGTCAGCGTGCGGTGCGAGCGCTGGGCGGGCGGCTAGCGGGCGAGGGCGGGCGGCTCCCGCTAGACTGACGCCTGTCGGTTTGTTTTCTTTGCTTTTTTACGAATTCTATTTTCATTTGATTGCATTTGAATTTCCGCCGCCAATATCCGCTAACTAAACACGATTAATGCGGAGCGGAGATGGACAGGCGAAGGCAGCGCGGGACGGCAGCGGGACGGCGGCGGAACGGCGACGGGACGGCGACGGGGAGCGCGCGGGGCGGTGGTGGGAGCGTGACGCTCTGTCGGGGTTTTGTCGTTTTATATTAGGAGCCAGCTAATTTATTGCAAACTGCGCTACGGGAATCCTCTTACAACATTGAAGGCGACTCGGTATTAGTAACATTATTTACACAGCTCCAATTGAGAGTGCAAGCCAAAGAATACGTGAAATTATTTCGTACCGCACACTCTTGCACTCGATCAAATTCACAAGAACATGGCTCTAAGTTATTCATAATTTATATTTAATACAGGGTAAACATAGCTTACATTCAGAAATAGTTGCAACAATGCAAATTTATTACTGATTTCTAATATTATACATGACAGCTCTGTCTGTCTAT
Organism: Hecatera dysodea; assembly: GCA_905332915.2. Lineage (NCBI taxonomy): Eukaryota > Metazoa > Arthropoda > Insecta > Lepidoptera > Noctuidae > Hecatera > Hecatera dysodea. The sequence continues at coordinate 12,798,243 of HG995292.1, forward strand.
TTGATGGTACGTATGCACGACTAGGCCACAAACCGATAAAAATTAAAGTCTAGCGTGTTCTCTACATAAAACGAAAGCGAAGCATGGCCGATGCTAGTAACTACGTAATAAAATTACATATTACATAGAACTTATAAATAACAAGACTTTCTAATCTCATTCAAAACATTAGTCTCAACGTCCGCCTTCCATAATGAAGGGCATTATAAATGCAAAAACCTAGACTGGGCATCGAATCGATCACGGCGTTCCGTTATTGGGAAACTTCTCCACAACACGAGCCTTGATTAAAAGTATGCAAATTTTATTACACGAAGCGGGAGGGTCACCTCTACTCGAGGGCCCAGCACTCACACTCGCATGACTGGCAGGTTCGGTATGTCTTGAGGAGCCGTCCATAATATTTTGACAGCGATAAAGACGATGATTTAAGCCTAGTGCTGTGTGTCAATGACAATGTGTCATGCGTCGTCTTATGAATGGTTGGAAAAGGAAGTACGAGATACTACGATTACACAAGTAAATACATAAGTTGACCATCTCCGAACACAAGCCTTGGTACTTCTTGTTTGTATTAATCGTCCGGAGCGGTTGATCGTCGTGTATATCTAATAAATAATTCGCAGCAACGTGCAGCAGTGGGGTTTTGTTTGTGTCAAATTGTAATTTATTGGTTACCCGGATCGACTTGGATATTACACCAGGAGGTCCGCCCTACCCCCCCCCCCCCTCTCCCCACCTACCTCATCCCGCCCGTCTTCCGTTCGATGAAAATTTTATATCACCGTGTCGTCGTTACGTTACGTCATTCCGTTTTTTCTTGCCCATGACCAGCTAAAGCGATCTTTTGATTAAATTAAGGGGATCAACAGGGAATTTTTACACTGATGGATAGGTTGACACAGCGTTTCAAGGAACATTGCCGGAATTTATATTGGGTATAAGTGATTGAGCGTAAATTTGTCTTTGTATAATTTATACAGTTAATAAACATTAGCTGAGACCTCCTCTGATCGAATCGATCAGGATATCGCTTCTATTTTACATTTATTATAAAAGGGGATAGTTTGTTTAGATGCTATACTAAGTTTATTATGAAAATAACCTTTTCATGGGTATGAATTAAAATTCAGGAACCATATTTTTTCAGGATCATATTTTTTAATTTACAAAAGGTGTTTGTATAAAATACCTCTTTAAAAATATATTGAGAAAGTAACCTTATGATGAGGAACAGAATGAGAGTAAAAATATCAGGTAGTGAACCTGTAATAAAAAAATATATTCATATGTACATAGTTCAGAGTATTACCAACTATTAATCTATATATTCGCATCATTATGGCTCAAGTATTTTGTGTCTCTTTTAATTTTTTCCTAAGATTTTACCTGTGTAAATTATACACACAGACAAAGTTACTTTGACTAGATAGTTCAATTACTAAAAACCTTAAAACAAAAGGCAAAAAAATATAGCAGTCCAAAATGAATCTGTTAACTACTATGAATATGATGTGTGCAAACATAGTCCATCGATTATAATAACAGGATGACTGTCCCATTGATACCCAAATATTTGTCCGGGTCACGACCCGCGACCCCATCACCCCACCCTTAAATAAAAATAGATTCGCCCCAACTAATCATTGCAAATTTTTGACGCACAGTTACAATACACCATTGTGTTCAGAAAAGGGACAGTTTGAACTATTGTTGAGCGGACATTAACGTTAATGTGTGGATTTAATTGAAACAAAAGTTTTTATTTATTTCGTTTTTATTTTGTGAACTGACTCATTCGTATGTCGTCGACTGTTTTCGAATTGTTTAATAGGTACAAATTATAAATAGATGTTTACTTGTTGTGATGTTTATTTTGTATATTTATTTTATATTTTAAAGCTTTTTTTTCTGTATGGGAAATCATCAAATGACTTCTGCCCGTTTTGGACGGAGTGTCAAACTCTTACTGAGAGCGGAAGGGAGTGTCAAACTCTTGCTGACTAATCCCACCCGTGTTCCTCCTAATGCTCTTTACGTTCCAGGGCTGCGGTGATTATTTCAAACAAACTCGGCCACCCCAGCAGTTATACTTTAAACCTACACCACAAATGTTCAGATGCTGAGTTAATTAATGTTTTAGTAAACATATATTCAATAGATTCTATCAGCGACTTTGAACGTGTGAAAGGCGATAGTCGATATTTCAAAAGATCATACATACTCCCGAGATAAAAATCTAGTATATTTCATATCGACTATTGAAGAACATGGCCTATTCGTGTTCATCAAAATCCGTGTTTGCGTTAAGACGTGAAGAGTTAACAAACAAACAAGTAAAAAAACAAACTTTCACTAAAATATTAGTAAGGATGTTAAATGTACTGAGGAGCTTACAGATAGCTAAAATAATATAGTGGCACGGTTAGATCTTCGAGGTAATTCAACAGTCTCATGGAGCACAGACAAAAGAAAATATAATAGAAACAGCAAACATAAGGAACGTAAGAAGGCGAGAACAATGTATGTATGTGCAAATATAAAACAATGTAAAACATACAAAATAATTAACCATCGACCGATGTCATGGACTAACGATGGAACACGTGGGCTCAAGTCGAAAGTTATGTTCGGCTGTCGAAATAAAAAAATGGTAAAAACATAGGTTCGTGAATAAAACAAAACGAAAAACTATAGCATCTTTTAGTATTTGAAATTGTGTTAAGTATTTAAAAAAGTGGTGCGGGTATTAGGTCCTTACATATGAAATTGGCGTTTTACGCACTGGCCACTTTGATCTTATATAAATGCTTTTTAACCGACTTCTAAAAAAGGAGGAGGCTCTCAATTCGGATGTTTATATGTTTTTGGTTAGGAATTCCAAATTCAAGTTCATACAGCTATTTACTCATACATTTTTGTATCGAAAACCATAATTCATTTGTTTTTCCTCTTTTGTATTTTTTTGCGTCACTCAGTTTACAAAATGAAATATTGCGTCATTTACGAGTTCGAGTTCCACCGTGGCATCAGTGCTGCAGAAACGGCTCGAAGGATATTAATCCTTCGAGCCGTTTCTACACACACGCCACCATACACACCATTAGGTGTGTATGGTGGCGGTGTCGCACAAGAAAATTTCGACCTACAGAACAAGCTCCGTGGACGGCCGGAGACCAAAGTTGATAGTGAAGAATTGAAGGCTATTGTAGAAGCGGATCCATCGCAAACCACGTCCGAGTTAGCTGCAGGCTGCGGTGTTAATGATAAAACTGTTTTAATCCACCTGAAGCAAATTGAGGTGCCGCTCATGAATTGAGTGAAGCAAATATACAAACGCGCGTTGACTGCTGCGTTACATTACTTAATCGGCACAATAATGAAGGGATTTTAAATCGAATTATTACCTGTGATGAAAAGTGGTTCCTGTCCAATAATCGGAATCACTCATCGCAATGGCTGAACCCTGGCGAACCAGCCAAATCATGACCCAAACGAAAATTGATTAAAAAAAGTTACTTGTGAGCGTTTGGTGGACCAGTGCCGGTGTCGTTCACTACAGCTTTCTTAAATCTGACCTGACGATTACGGCAGTTGTCTATTGTCAGATGGAAAAGCTAGCTGCTAAACAACCGACGCTGGTCAATCGCTCTAGTCCACTGCTGCTTCAGGACAACGCTGATAATTTGGTAGCTGACACACAACAGACAGCTACCAAATTAGAGGAGCTTCAATTGGAATGTCTTAGACATCCTCTGTGCTTTTCGGACTTGGCTCCAATAGATAACCATTTTTTTCGAAATTTGGATAACTTCTTGCAAGGGAAAAAATTCAACTCCGATGGAGCAGTCTAAGCCTTCAAAGATTTTATTGACTAGATAGCAATGGTCCATACTTTGATTTATTATATTTAAAAAGAACGACTTTTTGTTCCTCTCATACAAAACGCCAATTTCATATGTAAGGACCTAATATTATTGCATAGTTGTGGAATGTATCGAAAGTGTAGTGTTTTATTATGCTGGTCGCAAAAAGGAGTTATGCTAAGAGCATGGAACTTAAAGTTACCAACACTAATGGCGCGCAGACCCTACATGAATTCATGTGGTGGTTTCCGGTGTTGTTTGAACTTAGAACTAAATATAACAATCGTTTTTTTATAAACGGCAGCGGTTGGGTGTTTCCAGCAAAGTGAATTAGCGTATTTGAAACCCAGAAATGGAGCAGTACTACGGGGAAAGCTCAAAAAATGGTTTGCAGATGCTTTTGTTCTTTGTTCATATCACGTGACTATGAAATTTAATTTACAATAAAGATTTTTTGACTCTTAGGCATAATTCTCAGCAAAATGTCTTGACCGAAGAAAGTTTATTTCATTTGACTAAAGATAGTAAAATGAAATATTCTTTGACATTTACTTTAATTTATTGTTTATTGAAAAATGGAGTTATGTGAGATTCAAACATTCAGTACTCACTGGAACAGCTTTCTGTTTCTACCAAGAATGCAAAGTCAAAGTTAAAACGTTTATTGCGAACTAAGTGTACAACGTTATGTTATGTTAGTACTTACGACTTAGCAGCATTTTTTCAAGCATTGCAATTTTATTATCATTCGTTTTCCTGTATCATTCTAAATTAGCATGCATTATACATTATTTTCGTTTATATTAGTACAATTGAATTAAGAAGTTATAGTTACACCCTCCCCCCCCCTCCAAACACACAGTGTGCATGAGAGATTTCTGAACCCTTCAAAATAGTTTAGCTGAATGGTGCTGATACACGCGTCATGTTCGTCAACGGGCGCCCTCAATGGAGACTGGTTATATCTTAACTACCTCTGGTTTATATTAATATTGGAAAAAGCAAAGGCAATGGCCCCAATTCCCCAAGTCCTTCCAAGAATCCTTTTCCCGGGCTACCACGTACCCAGCCCCCACAGTACGCGTCAAGGTCGTTTCGCAACCTCTTTCTGGTCCGGCCTCGCTTTTTATTGGTACACCCATTGCGTGGAGACTTAGAAAAAATGTGATCCGCCCAATATTATATCAATCTGTCAGTCTCTATCCCACGTCCAATATTCGCCTTTTTGGAACGCAGGGTAGTGTTTACAATTACCTTTTTACGACCAGCAAATGTTGCTTTCCATTGTTCTTTGGTAAACTTCAGGAAGATCGGCAGATCATCCTACATTGGAGGATTCATGGATTTGTAGCTTTTCCAGGCGTTTTTGATACAGCGATCTTTACTGGCCCAAGTAGATATAGTTATCGACAGATGTATTTCTTGTCCATCCACTTCGACCCTACGCTTCGTGCTGGTCATTAGCTGGGTTTTATCGGTAGTTCCAACTAGAAGCTAACTGTGCTCAACTCTTGGATCATGGTCTGGAGTTCTAGAGCTGTCGCGGCGAAAAGGACACACAAGGTATATATTATACTAAGATTTTTTTTATAATGTTCTCATTATATAGAAGCAACAAGAATAATGTAACCAATAAATGTTTGTAATACATAAATTTATTTAACAGGTGTATCCGTGGAGTTTCTTGTACGTTCTTCCCCAAAGAGGGCATTTCATGTTTTGGACTGACTGACTTTAACAATTCAAAAGTATAGTACCCGCAAGTACCTACAAATTGACATTACTCGTTTTTCATTAAAAATAGAAAAGGACATATGATACTTTTCATCCCGTAAATAAGTTCTCTTGGGTTAAACCGTAGTCAAAAGCTAAAAGGAACTAATATACATAAATATGCTAGTTTCTTTGATATGTCTAAAAAACATCACCCACATAGCACGTTTCGGACCCAAGGAGAAGTTACTTGAGCATCGCGTAGTCGTTAAGCTGCGAGAGGAATTTGTCGACTTAAGCTAATTTTACTTTAACTCGTCCAACAACTTATAATAGAGTAACTTTTGGATTAATCTATTTTTCATCAAAGATACAGTACAACAATTTTAGTGAAGTAAGGGAACAAATAATAGGTTACGCGGGAGATCACCGATGAGGTGGACCGATCAAATGAAGTCTGACTTTTCTGTCAATGAATGCTACAAATTTTCATCTAACAGAACCAAATGGAAATAGATTGAACTATAACAACAGTGATTGAACAAAGTCATGTTGACAACGACCACTCTGTCAACAGACAAGGAGAAGGTTTGCTTGCCTGCATTTATATTATATCATTGCATGTTGGTGAATGAAACAGGAAGCTGGTTGAAGGAGCGTTCGCGCACAAGTAGTTGCCATTTCAGTCGAGAAATTCGGTAGGTAGAAGTACTTTTTTATCCGAGTGACCCGCGGGTTGCTACTCCCGCTGATAAGCAGTAAATTGCTTTTCTTTCCATTTCTTAAATAACCGGCCCGCCCCCTCGCCGCGCTAGCGCCCCTGCTAAAAGATACGCTCGCATCTCGCAATATTCTTTTACAACTCCTAAGAAAAGTTTAATTACAAACCTGCTTAAAAAGGGCGAAGTCGCGTTATGTTCTAATTATTGTACCAACAATAAAAATACGCAAACGAGTGTATTATACAATTAGACACTTCTCCCCGATCGTTAAAAGGGAAATTTAAATGGAATTTTTATGTCCAGCAATTAAGGATAACGTCGGCGTACTAGACATTTTTGTAATTACAAAAATAAGATTCTTGAAATGTAGCGTGAAAAAGAATTAGGGCGAAGTTCGCGGAAAATACTTTGGACGCTACAAGCTGACAGATGGGATAAGTGAGAAATGTTAAAAACTTGTTTGCTATTTAAATGAATGTCGCAGGGCAATTTAAAACAAGAATATCCTTGTCTACTTGACGCCATATACAGGTAAGTATTTTACTAATGCACCTAAATAAGTGAGTTGTTTCATCAACTTTACGAGTCATAATAGCAGTACGTTATGAATGTTGTTAACTGAATTCCAGTTATATAAAATCGCGCTGTGGACGTTGCATACAAAATGTGTAGTTAGGTATTAGGTCGGGACTAGGGGCATACGGAGCGTCGGTGCTGGTGTGTACATGAAGATGGAGAACGGTTAAGAAGCCCGAGGGAGCGGCGGATTTATCGCCGCAGCGGGCTGACGAGCGCCCGCGCCTGGCCGCGCCGCGCCGCTCCGCCCGCTCGCGCGCTGATTTATACCGCGCAATCTCGCAAAACTTACTTCACATTTAAATTTTCAAACTGTCTAAGCTGCTCTTAACGTCGACCATATTATCTCATTCGATCGCCTATAAATTTTATGAGCTGACTTGCCTTTGTCGCATTTTAGCTTTGACTTGAATTAATAGTCTGAAGGGACCGTATGCTCTTTGTTTTTATAGCTTCGCTTCAATTCAACTCAAAAATATATGACCGGTCAATAAAACGTACCGCCACTGACCTCAGCGAGGTCGTTATCAGACAAATCATTGCATGTGGCAAGCCTACTTGTTTCTTGTACTAACTGTTTCGCGTGCCAGTATTAAGTAACTGTTATTGTGCTGAGGTTTACGAAATGAACAAATCTTGGCGCCTGTTATGAATATCTAATATAAATTTGTAATTCTCTGAGTGTGACACCGATGTTTGTTGCCACAGCCGTCGCAAGTAAACACTCGTCCTGTACCACGACACTTCACCCCCGTACGCTCGCGAGCGCGCGACAAGTTTTCGTCCAACCAGTACACATTCCTGACGATAACACCCCTTTGATTAAATCTCGTGGACAATCTTGGTACGGAGTCCATCGGCGCAACCCCTCTCATAATTTAGTTTGAAACTTTTTAATTAGCTTTATATTTGTGTTTGCAGATTGAGACTTCGTCTCTCAGTTAGTCATTCGGGTGACTGCGGTTTAGAAGTTACATTATTAATAATACTGTCAAAGATGTATTTACTTGATGTTATGTTCTGTAGCCATGATTTTCTCTTTTTGTTTTTAATTTACGATTACATGGTTGGACCAGAAAAGATAGTATTGATGAGCTCAGAAGATACTGTCATTTCAACACAGCATTTTTTTACTACTGACAACTGAATTGAACTATCATCCGTAAATATCTACTTGATAGACGGAACGGTAGGTGCCTCAGCAAGGCAGGATATCCAGAAGCAATGAGCAGCTGGATGGACACTAATATATTCAGTTATCTCGGTAATAGGGTATTTTACTGTAAAAATCTAATTAGTCCGTCTGATAGATTTACAAAAAATATTAGACACGTATTTTTTCTTTTTTCACGTAAGCAAAAAATGAAGACGATACAGTGCGTTGAAAACTCACGTGACGTCACTACGTTGCTACAATTTTTACCAGCGACGTGACGTCACGTGAGTTTTCAACGCACTGTATCGTCTTCATTTTTTGTTTACGTGAAAAAAGAAAAAATACGTGTCCAATATTTTTTGGAAATCTATCAGACGGACTAATTAGATTTTTACAGTAAAATACCCTATTGTTATTTTAGCCGTCTAAGGTTTACCTCACTTTGATACTTAGTTGCTATAAATTTTTTTTTATTGTTTATGATCTCATGTTTGTTGACGATATAATTGCATACAGTTTGAAAATCTTCAGTAGGGATTTCATATTTTTCATATTTTCAATATCTAGAATAATCTACCTAGCATCTCTAGTACCTATCTATCGTGATTGTAATTTACTTTTCTGACCATATCATTTCCAATAGTTTCATATTAATAACGCACATATCTTTAGCTCAATAACAATGTTCATAAAAATCTCCGAGTTGTGACGTAATATGCAAAAGGACGTGTAACATTTGTATGTGGAGCGACCGAGTATCGTGTGTGGTTACCGTTGTCGCCAGTGCATGACTAGAATCTGATGAGACCAAACTACATTTTATCCGTCCACAAACATACCTGGCCTCTTGTCTTGTTACTCGCCGTAAATGTGATTTACGACGTTCAACACAAATATTGGAATACGTCTTGTTGGTTTGTACCGCACTAATTAGATAGGCATGGACTATATTCAAACTGAATATTAATGAACCAATACAATTAGACGTTGTTGGTGAACTCAAATATTCGCTAGAGACACCTAAATACATGAATAAGAGGAATCTTAATGTAGGATAAAAAAGAATTTTATCATTCTGATAAAACTCACACAAATTCTCAGTCACTCTCTCTTTTTTTTCGTTCTTCTTCTGTTTAGTGGCCAAACAAACGTTTGAATTAATATGAAACACTTTTTGTAGTGTAAAATTAAATTTACCAATAAAATTGTTTCAAAATTAAAACAGATTTGTTTACCAAAGGAAAATCAACACCGAGCAAATTAGAAAATTAGTTCTAATCGGAATAATATCGTATCTCCAAAAATAATCACCACAGGAATATCTATTTCACATTAACAAAGAATGACGTCATGCGATTTGTTAAGTCAAAAACTAAATAGAACCCTAGTTGACGAGAGGATGGCGGATGGCATATCAGTATCAGATGTATGTCCATACATACTTACCTAATTCAATGTTTGATCTGTGTGGGGTGTGTTTTGATGGTAACTTTTGCAGCAATACGTATTTGACATACTTAGATACTAATTAAACATATATGTTAATCATTTATTCATAAGTTACTCGGAAATGTAGTAACTCTTTAAAGTATTTTTAGTAGAAAATGATTGCGGAAATTTGATAGAAGAAAATTGCTTGGTCTGAAAATTCATTAGTAGGTTTTGTAAGTTTCCATACCATGGAAACTATTACATTACTACTTACATTACATTACTACTTACTTTACTATTTTTTTCATTTGAAAAGCCTATGTTAAATCTTATTGGAATAATTTCATCTGATTTTCCAATCAAATTATACCAATCAGATCGACGTCTCAAATCATCTACATTAATATTATAAAGAGGAAAGATTTGTATTTTTGTGTGTGTGTATATGTTTGTAATGAATAAACTCAAAAATTACTGTGCCGAATTCAAAAATTCTTTTACCATTAGAAGGCTACATTTAACCTGAGTAACATAGGTTATAAATTATCCCCGTATTGCCATAGGAACGGGAACAACACGGGTGAAACGCTGCTAGTATTACATATATTTCAACTAATTTAGCAGCCGGCGCTTGCGCACGGTTAAAAACGATTTTCGTTTAGATTTGGTCTATGGTTACCTGAAAATAATAAGTTACACGTGAAAACGTGACATTAATACCAGTTGATATAAATCCAATAATTGCTCAAATAACAAATGTTAATAAAAGATATTTCAAACACAGATCACATGTCCATGATTTATTTAGCTCGGCAAGGGTGCAGGGTATCATTGCGGCGTCATTTCATGCACGGTTGGCAGTGTTTGTAGAACGCATGACGCACTGTACTGCTACACTGATTTATCTCTATGAGCTACCCTTTGCAATAAACCATATGTACATTCATTTAGGTAAATGCGACGTTTTACTAGTGATATGTTAAGATTGGTATTGTGAGTTAAAAACTATTGGTAAGGAATAAATACTTTACTATTATTGTTTTTTTAATGAGTCGGTTCTCTTTGTATTTGGGAATTTATCCACAACTTCGCTTATGATAATAAAGGTTAGGTATTTAAAAAGTATTGTCAACCCGTCTCTAGGATCCCATCTAAGTATATCTGTACAACAAAATCATCAAAATCGGTTGTGCGATTTCGTCGTGATCAAACGTACAAACTCAATTTCGCAATTATTTATTCATTTAAACTTTATGCACAAAGGTTTACCTTTAACCATGAAGTTTATGTAAGTGTTAGACATTTATAATATCAGTTAAGATATAGTATAGCCGTAACGGCAATTCTGACATTCTTAGTGAAGATTGTTTGTCAGACTAGAGCTATAACGTGACATTCTATCGGCGATAACGATTGTCGAAAAGTTAAAATATATAAGATTGACAGAGGCTACCGTGACGTCACTTGACCAATCCTAAACTTTTGACATTTAGAATTTTCGATAATCCCTATTTCCGATAGATAGACAGTCACTTCCACCTAAAGCCACAAGTGTAGGTAGGATTTTTTTATGTAAATCAAAATGTTGTGCCATTAAATAGTTTATATAATGGCACAACACGTTTCTTTTTCTAATGTGCGTAGAGAACTACTAGGTAGATTATTATCTGTACAGTAATTATAAAATCTGTACGGTTCTGGATGACCTGATTTCAGTATATGTATTCTGTGTCAAAGAGAAATCCACTAATGAGACGACACAAGCTCGGGAGAGTCGGGACAGGATATATTTAGGGATACTATGTTTAAAAAAAAGCTTTAGCGATCCAGTTCGCCATTATCTAATCGTCAGCGAGCGCCTAGTAAAGCACGTGCAGCAAACTCTCACGTTCGCTACTTTCTTCATGTCTTGTATTGTTTCTGCTTGGGCCAGTGTCTTTAAACATAATAATGAAAAACGAGTGAGGTAAAGTTAAGGGCCAATTAAAAATTGTTTGTTTATATGCTTTATTGCGATGGACGAAAATATTAAAAAATACAAATAATCAAAACTCAAAAATTCATCTTTCTTACACAGACAAATAAATAAATCTTAATACACATTTTTCTGTAATATCCTGGTTTCAATGAATTAACAAGTTTTCAGTTGTCGAAACAACGTAAAGTGTGCTCATTTGGAACGAGATCGGAAAGGTGCGACATGCTTCAAGATCAGTTACACCTCCAAGCGTGTGATCCCAAATGAAGCATACACTACAATCTTTTTTTCAGGTTTTAAGTACATTATACCTACATAAATAACAATTTACAGTACGAGCAATTAAGCATTCCCTGACTAAGTATTGGATGAAATTAATCGAAGTTCGGATTACGGCCACCGGGGCTTTAATCTGCTCAGACGGTATCAGGGCGCGGACTTGTTATCTGTTTAATGTCTGGTAAACAACGGGATCAAGGGATAAGGAACGTCCTTTCATACGGTACTGGCCCTCTGGCGTCTGGATTAGTGCGCCTTCCACTGACGAAGATTGCCGCTCACGTATTACATTTTACGCGAATGTGACTCTGTATGTCTCTTTGTACAGACTTCACATGTTTACCATAAAATAGTGAGTATTCTGCTTTAGTAACACAGAGTATTTCGTGAACGAAGGCGAGGTGGTTGTTAGAATGCCCTCTGAACTCCGAAATCACGTTCGTATCGAAGTGCTGTTAGGTCTGCCTAAACAATTAGAGAGCGGGGCTCAACAGGCTTCGGTGCGTAATCGCGCCGACCCGAACAGTTGGTGAACTCGTAATTGTCCACCGGATGAGGCAGCGTCTCAATCGGTGTCGACTTAAGACTCCATGCAAATTCAATTTCGTGCCCAAGCCAACCTACACGTAAGGCCAACCGAACATATTATTGCTGGATTTATCTTTATTGCAGCCGTAGAACACTCCAACTAAGTTCGACTGTCGAACTTGCGCCATTAGTGAAGACACCGAGATACAGGATTGTTTTGGTAGGGGCGGAGTTGTAAGTCTTATTGCTTTTAGTGCCAGCGTAGGGCCGGATTGTTTAATCTAAGGTGTTGTTTTGGGGTTGTATCTTGGATGGGTTAGTGTATTTTTTAAGGATGAACTTCTGACGTGTCCAAGTCTAGATAAGGAAAGTAACAAATTAAATAATATTAAAAAAAAATCTTTTATTTATCAACATGCTTGATTGCAAAGTTGTCGCTTTAGGTACCTGCTGTTCCCGTCCCATCTCTTCCTCGAGTGGGTATACTTCACAAGGTTTATCCGAAATGTTCTGTATTATAAATATTGTACAAAAAGACAGGATGTTTACAGTGTTATTGTCAACTGAGGTTCAATTTAAAATAAAATAGAGCGACAAAAAGTTTGAGCGAGTACGTTGAGTACCTTACTGTTATGACATAATGCGCGCAATACCAAACCATAATACGGGAGACGCATAAAAAGACATCGCTGCCGGCCTCGACAAAAGTAGACGTCACGAGCTAATCCACCCGTAAAATGTCCCAAATCTGTACAAAAAGCGGCCGACAAAAGTGTTGTTGTATAAACGTAAAATGAAATTTAATAAACATCGAACAATGGGACCGGTTGTAGATATTTTGTGAAGATAGTGAATGGGAGATAAGCTGGCAAAAGGTTTGCAGGCTCCGCGTATGTTTGATGTCGCCTCTCGTCGCCGGAGCGTGAACGGTTTAAGAGCAAAATTGCACGAACGCTAGTGGCATCTGTTAACTGAGCACTCCGCACAAATAGATACTTTTAATTTTGCAGATGGAATGTCATTCAACGAATGCTATTCAATAAAAAAATCTATTGAACGAGCTCTACTGTTCTAGATGAATATATTTCAATTTTCGATGCAATCAAAACGAAAAATTAAAAGGAAAACGGGAATTGAACTGTTTTATTCTAATTTTTGGTTACTGTCATAAAACTGTCGATCGAACTTGACGTACATAGATAAAACAAAGTACATTCATACTTTATACGAAATGTCGGTCTACCTTGGCAAATTTTTTATTTTACAATCATGATGATAATAAAAAATGTTGTTCTGTCCATTGCTGAGTTCGTATAGATAAGTCTTTCCTGTACCCTGTGCTATATTTTCCGTCAACGCTTTCCGTTTTCCTGCTTTTGGAGACTGAACATAAGTACGAGTAGTGAGTGCCTCTGATAAAAGCACTGCACCAAATAAACTAGTTCAGACAATTTTACTGGAATATCGCACATTATTCGGGAAGCGGTGGGCAGCAGTGTTATCATACACCCACAATTATTATTATCCATTAACCGTATTTGGTTCGATATGGTAATATTATTGATAGAAGTTTAGAAGACTTAGTTCTGCTTTCAACTGAACGGTTATTTAAGAATAATCAGTTTTTCGTTTTTGGTACTAGTAATCTATACTTATAATAAATCTGTAGAGAGGTCAATTCTGTACAAGGAATATATTTTCAAAATAACTATCAGGGGGTGATTAGTGATCGATACTGGTGCCAAAAATGCCATCAGTAAAATTTTTGTCTGTCTGTCTGTCTTTCTGTCTGTCTGTCTGTCTGTCTGTCTGTCTGTATGTTCTTTATAGAAACAAAAACTACTCGACCGATTTTAACGAAACTTGGTGCAATTATTCTTCATACTCCTGGGCAGGTTATAGTATACTTTTCATCACGCTACAATCAATAGGAGCAGAGCAGTGAAGGAAAATGTTGGGAAAACGGAAGAAGTTACTCCATTTTTTAAGCTTCCGTCGCGTGTGTAGCCTTAATGGTTAAAGTTACATAGAAATCATGTATTACGGAAATGTTCTACATAAAATTATCTAAAAAATATCTCGAAACAGCATGTCTATCTTTTGTCAATTTTAAACCGATCGGGCTGAGAGTTTCAAAATCGGGGGTAAAGTAACTATTCCACGCGGACGAAGTCGCTGGCAGAAGCTAGTGTTTAATATTTTAGATGAATGATGACCTTGTCTGTATATTTATTGATGCAGTTACAAAGGTGAAATAAAGAATTACATGAATACTCGGTGAAGTCCTCAAAATATAAGGAAAAACAGCAGTTTTACTGAATTACGCATTCAATAAGACCTTTAACAGATACCTATAATGATAGCTGTAATCATTCTCTTTAGCAAATAAAATAATTAATTTCGTTCAAATCGCGCAATCATCCCAGAAGTGTATTAGGAGATAAGTATCAAACGTTTCTATTTAACTTCTCTCCCGGGCGGAAATTCCCCGAGCGCCATATTGAAATGTTTATAATTAAATTACATAAAGACGAAGAAAATTAATTTCACAGTGCGAAGTGGCGAGCGCCGCGCCTCGCTCGCACAAAAGCGGAAGCTGGCTCAAAGGAGCCGGCAGCCTCCGCTCGCGAATTTAATTTTCTAGATGTTTTTGGAAATTGCCGAGGAGTTGAATAATCACGTTATAACTTAACGGTATTAAATTTTATACGTTAAAGTGTTAATATTTCATTTTCAAGTTTAATTTAATTAATTCCAAAGTTAGGATTCGTTGGAATGGCGGCAGCGAGGATGGCTTTCGGTGATATTTCTGAAGATATTTATGACTTATTTATGCTGAGGAAGTCATTGGCTAGATTACTAAATAAATAATGGTTGCTTTCATTCAAGTTTAAATAGTTCACAGTATGAGTATAATAGGATACCTCATATTTATTAAACTCTTTGACCTATCCATATAATTTGCCATGGATGGCAAGTATTCAGGTTGGGAACGTTATACATAAGTATCAGTAGAGAATATAACTAATTTCAATATGACTGTCCTATTAGATGAACTAACATTGTCTATATCCGATTTTTAGTAGGTCCTGTAAATGTGTGTTATAAATGTCTTTTATTTTATTTACTAGCCTGAACTGATCACAAAACATCTCAAGACCGATCTTAGCAGTGCTCTCCGTGTGTAGCGACTTCTGTGAGCTGGCAGCAGAGCGCCTCGCGACGAAACAAATTGATGTACCTAAATAATTATTAATGCCTCACGAAATTTAATTGGAAAAGTTGAATTTGTATCGCGCTCACGGCGTAGGTGAGCGATTTGAGTCGCGACGCGCCTGCGACTGTTTACGAGATAATTAATCTCAAAGTATTTACTGCTTTAATCGAGGCACTCCCGAGCCCGCCTGATGGGGAGCGAATAACTCGCGTATGTAATAATGTTGCCTCTCATGTCGATACGTCTATCTACAATATTACATTGTGTAAATACTGCTAGTGTTTTAACTGTTGTTATTTAATGTTTGTGGGTTTTTCTCTGGGTTCCTTGTAACCAGCGTTATACGTTATTCTAACTATTAGGTACTAAGTTAGAACATCTATCTACTAACACAAGTATCTAAGCAAATACATATATTCCTCATAATAATATGCTATGAACGTGGAAAACTGAAAATACAGATTTCTACAAAAAATACCTCTGTAATTATTTTCTTTGAAACTATTTCTTGTTGTTATGAAAATATACCTACATACTGCTAATACGCAAAAGGCCATGTTTTAATCATCATAAAATAAATCAATCTAAACCTTTAATGACATAGAACTGATAAAAAACGCAACAACGTTTCCTTGGCAATTTTCCTTAATCTATTCGACAACAGGTGGCGCTAGGAGTATGGTCTACGGCGGGCTGCTACGAAGTTTTAGTTCTAAGATTTGCCGTAGCCCTGTGGCGCCATTCTCTAACTAACTTTGCCGTTACAACATCAAATGAATTATTTGAGTAATTGCTTAGGAATTAATGCTTTTTCATATTATGGTATAAATATTGGCTATATATATATATAATTAAGCCAATCATATATATGATTGGCTTAGTTATAATTATGATATTATTTATACGAGTTTATGTGAGAAATTAGTGTTGTGTAGCGGTGGTGCCACGATGTGGCGGCGTACTGGCACTCGACAGGTTTTGTTTGGCATGGCACAGCGCATGGGCCGTTTAAGCTAATTAACAATAGATCGAAACCGACTGCAGCAACAATGAAAAACGAAGAATAAATGTCAATTTCACAAACGACGAGGAGGGTTCGGCTTTAAATCGAATTCCGTTTAATAATAGTACTGCGTTAGAGTTGAATGCACTCTTGATAGTGCGATAGTTTATTGTATTTTAAACGTTGTGTTATTAGAATTTTTTGAACGTTTAATGAGCAATTTTATGGTTTAGGAAGACCGTACAAATGGTCTACGTACCGATAGAAATGTTATTAAGAGATATGTAGGTAGCTATATTTTTTAAATCCGGAAAGAAAGTTTATATAATATCGTAAATCAATTTAAGATTAAACATTTAGTACAATATATATTCCAATATTATAAGTCAATTTATTAAAATATTCCAGAAAGATAAGACATTGTATTTTAATATAAGGCAAAATAATTGTATTTGGTGCTTATTCACATATTAAGACAGCAGTACCTACCAATAACCAAATGTGTTGCACACATGAAAAAGTTGTACAATAAGAAAATTTCAAACGGTACTGTTTAATTAAAGTTCCGAATCCTTTATAACGAGAAGAGAAAAGGTCGCAGATAATCGGATGGCATTTTTAAAAAGCTCGGTACCACAAAATAAACCATGGGCTATTTAGTGTCGGAATAGAATCGGATGAGTCCCCCTGACCGTGGACTCTGATAAGGATCTGCTCAGTGAATTCGTTCATTTAAACCATAAATGAGTCGGAATTGGTGAAAAATCTCGTTGAGAAAACGAGTGCCGGGTCACTCGCATGGAGATACTTGTATGTACCAGCAGACCGAATGTTACTGTATGTACTTTTCATTACAGTAGAGCGTTTATTTAAGCTAAGTAGAACTCTTATAAATTCATTGGTCCTAACTAACTATTAACGAACTGTAAAAATGAATATAGGTGTATTTTATAAAGTAAGCATCCCAGGAAAGGATATATGGATTTCTTTAAATGATCTTAAGGTTGGATACTAGAAACTATGTTATATGTGATATTCACACCTAAAGTTGGAATGACGATGGCAGTTAAATGGTTTATTCAACCAATATTGTCACATACCTACATATTTATTGGTTTATTCGCGCTATTTTGAAGTAAGAACTATGTAATTCTGATCCGAGATTGTTTAAAAAGGAATTGGTTTTAATGACAGCAAACTAGGCAGGCAAACGTTTCGTTTGTGTCAAAAAGATGCTCAACATAATATAAAGCTTACAATAAAATATAATATTAGTCTTACTAATTTGAATGAGGACTTTTAGTTATGAATCTAAATTACAGTTACATGTGCAAGTACTATATCTAGTAAAAGACAAGATTCACTAATTAAGCAGGTACAGTGAACAATAAAACTTTAGTGCTTATCAAGTTTTGCAAAACTGAACATAATTAAAGTGGACAGATGTATGTAAAGCGTTGTGAAGCAGCTGAAACATGTAAAGTTACATTAAAGTTAACACGGTCTAGTATGAGGAGAATAATTGCCGACCGGGGCCCTCGCGTCAATGGTTCGAGTATGAGGAACCGTCCCTCCCGACTGACCACCGCCACCCCGTTGCCAGGCAACCACCCGCCACCTAATCATCATAAACAGATAAACCCGCCATCTTTGATATAGCTTAACAGCCCAACAATATTTCGTGAGAGTGTCACATTATAACTTAGTACCATTTTATGTCTGTATGTAAGCTAACTTCTGTCAGCGACTTCGTCCGTGTTGATGTCGGCTACTCGTAAGTATAGGAGCCAAAAAATATTTTGGCACTAGTCAATAGTATAGTTTAGTTTATAGAATAATCAAAAAGGAGGGTTATGATTTTAACTCGTATATCTACAGATATGGATGTCTGCATTATATATCATATTGAAATTGAAACATTCGAATAAACAATAAAGTTTATGTGCTAACAATTTAGTTTGATAACATTTTGAAATAATTCGAGTTCATAATCTGAAATATCTTTTACAGTGACTGAAGTGCGGGTATTTGTATACAAAATACATTGTCAACAAATATTTATGCAGAACCCAATTGCATACAAACATATCAATTCATATCCGCTTATGTATGTGTTTTGTAATTAATACTAAGACAAACAAAAATATTCTCTTAAGCCAGCCAAAGTCAACGACATTTATAAAGTAATCTAATCCTTTCAGTTGATCGTTTAACCCCCCATTTAAAGTTAAAGCCGTCTGAATATTTTACAAATTTCAAAGAGATGTCAATCGAGTGTTTTATTTTGCATAGGGTTTAACGCAAAGTCGCAGGGGTGCGAGTCGCGAGCGGCGCGAGTACATTTCGATGTATGTCGTTCGTTTGTCTCGCTCGAGTCGCTCGCATCGCCCGCAACGCAACCCTTGCACCAAAATATTGCACTTATTGTTGACAGAATATCAAATTACTTTTTCATTTTGTATATTATTGAGTGCTGTTTGAAAATCTCGATACATTGAACTCTGGGTTTTTTTTTGTGCCTAGTAAGTAAGTATTTTTGCTAGAACTTGTTATCCTACCAAAATGACAATTAATTGTAATAAAATAAAATAAAATTGCTTGGACAGTAAACATGATTGGATCTAAATTTTATCGGAGTGTTACTGTGAGGTAAACGATGATCATAGCAATATTGGTCAAACAAAGAAAGAATTTCCATTTTAAAGAAAACGTAGTTGACGTAGCATCTAATGAGCTGCTATGAATTTTAATTGATTGATATCGAGGATGTTTCGAAGAGCAACCATCATGTCACAGAGCGGTAATGGATGCATGTCTTGTCGGCTATTGTCTTGGCTAAGGTAATCGCTTCCGTGAGAGTAGGGCTAGGGCCGGCGCGGGCGGTGGTGGTGGCCAGCGATCGGCCGGGCCGACAGTTTCAATTTGTATGCCGACCACCGCCCGCGCCGGCCCTGTCGCCCACCCTGCACGTTCTCACGCCACTTCTTCATTTAAACTAATTATTATTTTAGTTTTTAACAACTGACACATGTTCCGCTGTTAACAATGTACTTATTGTAAATCGTCCGCCGTGACTTTAATATTAAGAAATTTAATCATGTGAGCATGTTCAAAATAATGTAATTGATATTTCATTAATGTGTTAAATATAAGTAACATGTTCGGACACTTTCTTGTCACCGTAATTACTGCAATTTGTTCAACTTTTTAAGAAGTTCTTAAACTGAAGGCGGTTGTTTCTCGACGGTATTAAAAAGCAAAGTGGTTGAGTTAGTCGTATAAGGTGAAGCCATTACAGACCATTATCATCTATTCAAGGGACGTTTTCAAGTTCAGTGTATTTTGTGTCTCATCTGTGCTTAGGCTTGAATTGTCCTGGCGTTGAAATAGGAGCGGCTACCTTTTGAATGCGACCTAAAAAAATGTATAAAGTGAGATAAGTCAGAAGATGAATGAACGAAAATTGCGCGTAGCGGGTGCGAGCGCGCGCCGCAGCGGGCACGCTTCGCCACCTACCTATTCAGGATGTGTCGGTTATGGTATCGATCTAATGATCCTATCCCGATTTGGCACTACTTCGAAATACGACTTTTTGTCGTTTTTCTTGCATCCGATGTGGCTGTCCGCAAACGGGACGTCATATAACGGCGACAACTGGTATTCAATGTTAAAATCATATTCATTTTCTATTTTTGTAGGAAGACGTCTGTGTTATAGAGACGCTACCGGTTATAATGTATTCTAGCTATTCAGTTACGGTGTGCCGCTGTACACCAATTTAAAGGAACGACATACTCTGTGTGCCATAAAAAATAATCAAGGTCATGTAATATGCTTTTAGGTATCCACCTAAGTACTTTTTAGGGTTCCATACTCAAAGGCCAACGGGACCATATTACTAAGCTTCCACTGTCCGTCTGCCTCTCAGCGGGCTGTATCTCATAAACCGTAATAGGTAGACAGGTGGCATTACCAAAGATTGTGTATTTCTGTTGCCGCAATAATAAATAAGTAAATCTGTCACGATGGTACGGAACCCTTTATGCGCGAGTTCGACCTGAACTTGGCCGGTTTTATAGAAATCAAAGGAATGAATATAGACCCTAGGGGGATGCTGGCTTTTTTGAGAAACTGTTTGCCTTTATATCATAATAAGGGCCGTTTTAAATATAGATTGCATTACTGGAGTAATGACCTGAAAAACAGGTACACAATTAATTGTATTCATAAACACATCAGTTTCATAAATTAATATCCACTATTGCAAAGCAAGACGTAAAAATCTCCGTACTCTACTTGAACACAGTCCAGCACATGCATTTAAGCAAGTATTAAAATAAACGAGTTGTTTATGCAAGCATTATAAGCGGTACATAAGTGTATATTGCGAGAATCACATTAGAAGCATTAAAATCCTCCTTGCATTCGTTAACCGCGACTGTGTAAGGCAAAATATGTGAACCGACTTGCTTTTGCTCTTAGCTCCGTATGATTTTCAGAAATGGCCACGGCTTATAGGCAGTAAAGTATACAATATTTTTATGCGGTGCGTTTTTCCTTAGTGGTTGTTTTTACGACCATTACCGTATCTAAAGTAGGAAAATCGCTCGAGATGCTACATTCTAATGATGGCTCGCAAGTGAGCGCGTGCTCCGGTACTCTCCGCGTCGTCACAGGGCTGTCACCGTCTTTACGTAACAATTTTTTAAGTGAAACTTCTTTATCGGCGTTGGAAAAAATTGACCGTCACATTTTTCGGTTACACGTCACATTTTTCCGTTACGCGCCATCTTTTTTGAGTTTATTAATAACAGAAGAGGTTTGTCACTTTTTACTTTCAATTGTCAAAGTCTTAGAGCATGTGCATGACCTGGGCCTCAAGTCTGCTATTACAATAGTGTCAGAATGGTCTATCATTGATTTCATAATGGTTGATTTTGACAAGTTTGGTAATCTACTGATATAAAAGCGTCATTATGACTTTCCAATGGTCCACCACTGACACGCCATTGAAAGAAATGGAATAGAATGGTAATCTCGTACATAATGACAAATGAATGACAGACGAATGCGTTAATCTGCTAAAATTTTGACAGTCCCTTTGATCAGTGACCTAACATTAGAACGCCATTGTGCAGTCATTGCTTTTTATAGGTCGGTTATCAAAAAGTATTACGCGACCATTGACCGACCAATGATCGACCATTATGTATTTAGCAGATTACGAACTTTTAAGCAAAATGACAATGGCATCGTGTTGGAATGACAAATTTATAAAATTAGCAGACTTGGGGCCCTGGATGATTCAATTGTGAAAAATTCGAAGTTTCACTTCTTACGTGTGTACCTACACTAGTACACGGACACATTGTTTTATTTTATACCAGTAACCGACTTAGAATCAAACCATTAACGCTGATGTATTCAATGAAATAGATTTTGTTAAAGTGTTTGTTTATAACACTTCTTCAATATCCTAAAAATAATTTAAGACAATGTTGACTAGTAAAATGGTTGTTACTTTTAACGCCTACTGATAGGATTGAATAACGTACAATCACTTGACTGCTCCCTGGAAAACTGTAGTGCATGCATATGAAAACGAAGATATGTCGTAGGAAAATGAATGGTTTTCATAGTTTTCATAGTATAAAGGGAGTCTGAAATACCAAGACAGCCAAATTCAACCCGAGTTAAGGAGTTAAATAAGGGAAAGGCATAACTGATTTACGTGAACCCTAGGCAGCTTGCCACACCTTACAGATATAACACATACTACAAATGACTCTAGGTATCGAGAATGGAGAGGTATAAATCAATATTAATGCAACTATGTTTTAGTCTGCGCCTAAAGGACTTACATAAGTACTTACACTACTGCAATAGTTCAGAAAATACCCACCATTTTTTTTGACAGCTATTTATAAACTAAATACTTTTTCTGTTCTTTTTCCCATTTTTTTTTAAATTAGGGACTTTTACACGACTGTGCATGCCAGTCTCAATGTACCTTACACAATAGCTTACTTAACTAAATCGATCTAAACTTTGCGAACTTAAAAACTTTGAAGGCAGTCTCCGAACTAGGCGTAGACAATATCTGATGGAATATACCCACATAATACTTTAACTCTAATTGATTCCGACACATCCCGTCAGTAAATGCAAGATATCCTTCGGCGTTGCTCACACCTCACGGTTTGGTGAATTAAATCCATATATTTATTTGCCAAATTGTATATTTTTAATTTTTGGATATTATCTGATAGGGTGCCTAATAGATCATCAAACAAGAATCTTTCCTACCTTAGACCTACTTTTCAGGTCGAACCATGTGACTTATTGGAATCTAAAATGATGGATGAAATGTGGAGAAGCTCTGTTTGTGGATCGTAAATAATCACGACTGCTGCTCCACTGTTCAACCTCGCAACGGACCGGGAGAAACATTCGGAGGTGATAACCTTCAATTCATGGAGATGCAACAAAACAAGAAGAATGGTCAAGTTTAATTTTCAACAGAGTGTATTAAACATGAAATTCATTTATAAAAAAAAAAACAGATGTAGGTACCTACTTAATAACAGAGTCCAGATACAGATATACGTTTCTGAAGATTACCGTGAGTACAAGTGTTAGGTACCTATGATATGTTAGTGTAATAACAATCAGAAAACATGTTTATCAATTGCAAAAGGAAACAGTAACTTTGAAATAACACTATGAACACACACGAATAATTACGTGTTTATACTCTTGGGAAAAGTTATGACAGTTGTGCATATTTGGAGTTTCAATCTCTATGCTAAGCGGCGTGCAGTCCGACCAGATCAGACCAGATGGCCATCCGGTGAAACTCAGTAGAATAGTTAATGTTGAGGGGAAGTAGTTATGCAAGTAGCCGGGTAAGCACAAGTTGCATATTTGCGTCAAGAATATACCGAGATGTGAATTGATTAAATATTGAAATGCACTTCGAGGCTGTCAACATCCCCACATCACGACCTGCCACTACCATATTAAAGAAAATAACTAGACCGACCACTATTCACAGTTTATGATTTGCGTCACTCACTGAGTTTATTAGATTAATCTATAAGGCAGCTGTGACTTGTCAATGTATTTTATTAGGACATGAATCGGCCATGTTCGCATAAATGTAATTATTTACAGTCGTGGTTGGATTTTGATATGCGTCTCTCGCCATATTGATAACCAACTTAAGGAATTCCTATGTAAATCAACTCTATGTAAATGTTGATTTCTAAATATTGCACATAGATCTCTATAATTACACGGGTACAAGATTTGCATAAAATCTTAGCTTAGACATATTAAATAGAATTAGCGGATGGTGAAAAAACTGAAAATAACAAAATAAAGTAAGTGGAAGCGTTTAGCGAGCTAATTTGACGGAGTCGGCGGGAGTGTCGCAAGCGATGGCATCTTCACGGCTTACAATAGTAAACAAATGTGTCGCGCGGGCGCAATTACACGGCGGCGGCGCTGCGCGGGCTGCGCCTGCGCCGGTCGCGTCACGCCGCCCGACGGCGAATCGCGCACATCACGCTTTGCTCCGGACTTATGCTAATGGCCACCGGACCGCGTAAATTGGAGTGAGTTTGCTGTAAAACAAAATGGGTCCGCCTCTTTATCTTATTACTGCAGCATTTGCCGTGCCCGAGCCCCCTAACTATCTTCGGAAATGAATTCTATGCTATTCACCGATGGCATATTTTCATACGTGTGAAGGGCGAAGAGTCCCGGTCAGACAGTAAACCCGCAGATTGGCGAAGTGAAACTCGAATACAAAAACTAACGCGGGAAGGAACGTGAAACCGATTAAAAGGCTGCATCACGATTTTGTATGCACTTTGCACTCATTCTATCCTGTGAGGAAAGTACCGGCTACTCTACCGATACATTGATTTTCTGTGTTTTGTATAGATTAGTCAAAGGCGCCTTGTAATTAAGGTGCTTTCGTTCTGTGATTATTCTTTAAGTTTCTTTTCTTTTGTTTCAGTACAATCACATTGTATTCTTTTGTTTAAAGAAAGGTAGAGGCAATGGTCAACATCGTTACTGTCGATTAACAGACACAAAGAAATTCTGCCATGTTATCGATGTTTGTAGGATCCAATTTCAGAAATGTTATAAGCGCTAAACAGTGTAACTAATGTTGTGTTTTTTATAACCACACAGAATTCATCAAGTGGAAGTGAAGTAGCGTGATGATTGAATATTCATCCGTGGATCAACAATAATAGATCCCATCAGCGGCTGGTATGTGGCATCACATTTAATATAATAAGAGTTCAATACATCTCACCGTGAAATGTGTCGATACAAAAACTTAACTAAGTATAACTGCTAACGTGTGAATCGTATTAAAAAGCTGTTTAGTCATTCGACTTCATAAATAGGTGGCATTCGATTTGTCGTGATTAAATTTCGTCCATTAGGACACCGTTATATTGATCAGAGAATGTATTCGGATAATGTGTCTTATAATCCGAATAGAATTTGGACGGTGATATCAGTCCACAGCGATATCTGATAATAATTTAATGTAGTAGGGATTGTTGCAGGTCGTGTCCTGTGGCTTGATTCACTTTATGATGTACCTACATATCTATCAGAGTGATTTAAGAATGCAGAGATTGCTATTCATATGAATAGTTCAATGTTCGTTCTAAATTAAATCAAAGAAAAGAAAAATAATTTGTCACCTTTTACTGCGACTTCTGTTAATGCTTTCGCTAGCTAATATCACTAAAGCACTTTACTTTTTTCATACATAGGTTGTTCCTGATAACAAAACTAGGAAAATTTGAACAACAAACTAAACACTTGCGTAGAGTATGTTCTTAACAACAATTGTTGCAAAATGGTGACTCCATTTTGCAACAATTGTTGTTGTCCACTTACGATCGTTCATATTGAATGGGCGGAAATGTCCGCTTCGAAATTAGCGTGGAAACAAGAGAAAACCTTTAAAAGCAGCTCGTTTATTATATTTAAAACGTTTTAAATTGAAGAAAGGTACTGGACCCCCACTAATGTGTTTCACTTGTCCGACGTATGTACCTCGGAAGCGTTACACAAAAGCTTTCACATTTTTTATGAAGTTATTATTAGTGTGGTCAGAGCAATGTTTGAAAAAGTAATTCCACTAAAACATGAGTAAACTCTTGCCTATTCACGTATACGCTGAACGCGGATTTTTGGATGAAATTTAGCACTCGGCTAGACCATGTCGAATACATACGACATAGGATATTTTTCATCCCGGGAATACTCCCGGGATGAAAAATATAAAAATATAAATATAAATATATATTTATTCCAAGAGCACGTATGTGCTCTTGGGATAAATTTGACGCCGCCGGTGTTGCGGGCATCTGACAGTGATTAAAAAAATCATTTACTAGTTTTTGCCTGCGGATTCACTCGCTTTAATATAGATATGTGAAAGCGTGACACAAAAACAATCAAATTTACTTTATCATTTATATTTATTAGTTAGGATTTATTGAATTTTAAAAACTACATGTAGGTATGCGCAATTCCAAAGAGCATTGCTTACATATTTATAACGTTGACGGATTCGGTCTATGGTCAAAGACAATTGACATCATTGGCGAAGGTGATTGTCAGACATCAAAAATGTATGGTGAAGCGCCGCCGTCGAAATGTCACGTGGTCAATCCCTCATATTTTAGCATCATGACACTCGCAGTCGCTGGTAGGTAGGCGCTTGCTCGGAAAAACAACAATTAAACATATTCATTTTTTGTCATGATATTACCGGTCATATTAGAATATTGAAGCGAATATTCCCTATTCGTGGATTCACCGCGAACAAGAAATAAAAGTCGTCCGAGAATCCTATTACAAAACGCATTTCACATACAAATGCCTAATTTCGGGGTAAAGTACGCACATTATACAGGCGGGTTCGCATTTAAATTATTCCAGCGGATCGTTTATAGGCCATAACCGAATTTGGGAATTAGCTATAAAACAACATTTGATACGGGCGGGCGCGGGCGGTTTGCAATTTGAATGTTTCACCCGTTTCAGATCTCATTGGGTTGCGCGGCGCGTGCACCGCGTTATCTATCGTCGCCGTGATGTGGACCTGCTCCGCCGCCCACCGCCACCTGCCTGCCGCCCGGGCCCTTATTCATCTCCACCACTCACAAATATGAAACTCAATTGTACCTAAACATATTAGTGTCACAAAGGTAACCTGGTAAAGTTAGTTTTTCCGCAGCACTGACCATGTGTAAAATAAACAATTTAAAACCATATTTTGGTACTTATTCTTGTATTTCTGTGAAATTTTTAGGTACATAATTCATAACAGAACTCTTAGGTAACGACGAAATTTTGTACACAAAAGTCCTACCGGTCAACGGGTTCGAAGGATCGTTGTGTCGAAGTGTTCTTTGCTATTTTAGACGAGGAACAATTTATTAATCTTCATCCCAATTTTGCCGAGGCATATTTTTCAGCACTTTGGTTTTAATCCACCAAACACCCAAAAACAGTAATATCTATAAATACGACAAAACAATGACGACACAGAGAGCACAGAGAGACACAGAGAGCAGTGGTGGCCGAGTGGTAACGGCCCCGACTTACGAATTGTAGTTCGTGGGTTCAAACCCAGTCAGGCGCATTACTTTGTGTAGTTAATTTCATCACCACTGCTCTCAAAACGGTGAAGGAAATCATCGTGCATCGTGAGGAAACCGGCATGTCCTAGAACCAAAAATTCGAAGACATGTGACATTCACCAAACCGCACTGGGCCCGCGTGGTGGATTACGGCCCATTCCCTCTCCTAGAGAGGAGGCCTGTGTCCCAGCAGTGGGAACATTAATAGGCTGATTATGCTAATGACGACACTAGCTACTGACTAGCTCTGATAGTGCTTTAGCTTGAACTGCGTTAATTTGTTTTGGTTAAATAAAAAATAAGCTTTAAACTCAGAGAAAGTTTATTTTATACCCCGATTCCATTTTCCATACACAGTTAAAGTCTTATCCCAACTCTTTTGAAGTTCCAGTCTAACCGGATTTAGCTGAATACCAGTATTTCATGGAACGGCTGTCTTCACAACTCAATAAATGGGTAATACGATACCCTTGGCAAGAATGTAGTCAGAATTTAGCAGGCTTCCGGCTATCTGTAACGACTGTCAAAGATGTTCAAGACAGTCGTGACTAACAGCTCGACGTGCTTTCCGAGGCACGGAGGAAACTCGGCATCTAATGGATGGTCACCCATCTCGGCATGCATAGCTTCACCTCGGAGTTAGTCCCGTGCGATGGTGATTGTTTAGCCATGGTTCCGAACACCAAATTGCCAATAACATCCCAGTTTTTATTAGTTCTATAAAAACTTTATGTGTAAAACATATTAGTTATTCCGACATGGATATTTTTGAACCAGGAAACTTTACATCACAG
Organism: Hecatera dysodea; assembly: GCA_905332915.2. Taxonomy (NCBI): domain Eukaryota; kingdom Metazoa; phylum Arthropoda; class Insecta; order Lepidoptera; family Noctuidae; genus Hecatera; species Hecatera dysodea. Next base: position 12,826,188 of record HG995292.1, read on the forward strand.
GGCTAACACTTCTAGTTATTAAGCATCGTTCGCATATGCACAAGGGCGTATTTCAGCCGCAATCTGTCAAAATTGCGACAATGCATCTTTAAAATATTGCGATTGATTGATTAACAGATGCGAATACGGCCGATGCTAGTAGAATTGGCGTCAGAGTTCTACAACCACATGATACTTTTATCTAATCTTCACACACGATATTGATGTATTTCCTATTACAGTTGCACTTAGAAAACATACGATTTATATAATTCACGATTGACTGAACAATTACGTACCAACGTACATTAGAAGTGGGGCTTGTCACGTCAAAGAGTCGTCGTTAAGTAGGTACCCGCCAGTGCTTGCGCAGCCGTGTGAATAGCGAGCCCCGCCATTAAGTGGAGCAAGCAATTTTGCAAATAAAACAATAATGATAGTGCCTGCAATGATGTTTCCTCTAATTTTATCTGCATCGTGACCCGATCGCTGCATCCTAGTAGATACATCTATCGTGTGATGCAATCTAAGTGGGAAATTCCCATTATGCATTTGAGTTTTCTACATGAAGATCATGGCTTTTGAAACGCAGTATAATGATCATTTAATACTATTATAGTATTCCACACGTATGTAGGTATTCTTATATGGTAAACTTATAATACAATCATATGGATGTCGGTTACAGCCTTACAGCAAAATAAGTGACATAATTATTAATTACTTACCTACACTTATTTTTCTGTACCCGACAGGGTCTTAGCAAACTACTATAGTATAAGAATGATGTAGGTAGATATTTTCTGAGACAAACTAATAACTTTAATATAAAATATAAACAGGTATCTATTGACAGATCTAATAATTAATTAATAGGTCAAATGAAATTTTAAGTCTCGAGTAAAGTTATGACTTTATAAGTCTTTCATTTATATTCATCTACCGAGCTTTTATTTAGCAATTGTGTCTGTTTTTTTATATGTTTTTTTTTGTTATATTTAGCTCTCTTTTGGCCAGAATTTAATCATTTCGTTTAAATCACGCACTTTCAATATCAATAAATAATTTTTAGTTTCAATCTCTTGTGCTAGAAAAGATTCTAAATAGTAATAAGTTTAACATTGATGTTATTTTGCGTCTGACCCTCAGGCGCCGTCAGTCCAACGCTATCCGATTGCCATGTCCGTCAGTCAGACGCGTCAGTCGCGTCAGTTCTGCTCATTGCATTGCATAATTGTGTTCCTGTACCTGTATGTGGAAAATTGGAACATTAACTATTTATTTTCTTTAAGTGATTTTTTTGTACATTCTAGCCAAGACTGCCGCACTACTTGTCGTAGGTATATCGTTTCTTATGTTGTGTTCTGTAACACAAAGTAGGTGTGCGATGTTAGATGTCAACAACTTTATAAATTGTATCTGCCAATAATCGCTAACGGTGTAACGTTTTACATTAAAGCAGTTAAGACCCTTCAAAATAAATCAACACGAAAAATAAATTAATTTTGGTAACACGCGATGAAACAAACAATTTGTTTTTGAAATTGCTTTTTAGATAATTTCCAACAAGAACGGTTTTGTGGTTTTTATGTCAGTTACAATTATTAGATCTTTTATCAGTCATTGTTCCGAAGGTTATCGTTAAATTGGATCAATTCAAAATAAGTGGAAGCCGTTGGTTGTAGGCAATCTTATGTCATCAAATTGTGGCATAGTGCCGTACTACTGAACGAATATAAAATTGAAAAATCCGCAGAAAACAGAAAGGGCCCAGCTCTGTTTTGTTTCATGGTTTGAATTTGTATGGTCGAAGGCGCAAAGTCATTGCACCATACAGAATTATTTTCAAAATATTTGCATCAAGGCGATCCCGTATTAGATGATAAGATATCGTACTATGATGATGACATAACCGGGGGCAATATTATCGCGCCCTGCTGGGATAAGTGAAGGCAGCACGCACAGGAAGTGGGCACGTCCGGCGCCATGCATCGCTTCCTCTCGCCGACTGTCACTGCTTCCGCTTCCGCTAGATCATGTCTTCTACTCATGGAGGAGCTGCGGAACCCTCCGCTGAATATTTTCTGCGTAGCGAGCTTTGATCACACAATTTATCTGCTTGTCAATATCAGGAAAAGGTCACGTGTCTCTTATGGCTTTAGGCTCGATTGGTTTCATGCGAATGAACGAAATGTTATCATTTTGCTGGTCATCTGTAGTGTAAACATTACTCCACCTTGTTTACAAGAAAAACAAAAACAGTTTCTTCCACGATTATCTTTATTCCGGAATAGTCGATAGACAGTGTGATAACGATGGAAAATCAGAGTGATACATTGAGCGTGTTAGCGAAATGACAGGCGCGAAGATTAAATAATTTGATGAGCTGCAGATAAGCTGATCGGGAGAGCGGTGCTGGCCTCATCTCGCCGTGGGGTCCCCGCCGAACATGTGGACAATCCTTCACGCTCATGTGTGCTCACCCTTTTTTGGCGAGGGGGTAAATTGTGAGAAACTTGTGGACGTTTCCATGAAATTTCCTTCATTTTAATAATGTTTTGATCCAGTTTTTCGCAATCGCTTTTGAAGAATGTATTGTTAGAATTATTGTTGATTGTTTCGATTTTATTTAATAGAAATGTTGTCTAATTTTCGGCAGAATAGTCAATGATACAGTGTTTGTCATTTGAATAATATTTAAAAAAAAATGTGTGATGTTGTAGAAATCTCATGCAATGCTTACAGTTTTTACAGTGACGTATCTACGCTAGGGTCAATGTGTCGTTGATTAGAGTCCACATGTATGGGGTGCGGAGAAGAGACCGTGAAATTGTCTGCTCACTTTTGTAAATATAATTTCGGCGACAAAAGGTCTATAAATGATATACTCAGGGTCACAGTGCAAGTGTGTCGCGCATCTTGTTACACGGTTTAAAAAATATCCCCTTGGTGCATTTTGGGGTGCTAAGTCCATACGTAACTAGCAAGTAAGTATCTATCTACGTATGTTTATACTATGGAGATACATATCGATATTGTGTGATAAAGATAATTTTCAACATTCAGACACTCATGTCGGTTTGCAACGAACTCTTAAAGAACATTTAAATGTCGTATAAACCAAGAATGATGAATCGTCATCTATGTTTTACCTACTTTCTTCTACAAACGCATACACAAAGACACTTGGCCAAGAAATACGTTTAACATATAAAATATCACCAATATTGAAAAAACAAGCCATATAGACGTCCTAAGCACAACTTCATTTGATTAATTGCAGTTTATATTGCAAGTTGCTCAAATTTTATTGAATCTACACATTAAAGTCGTGACTAATGAAATCACAGAACAATAAAATTAAAATGTAAATAGTGTGACGTAGAAATGCTAATAATAAATTTCTCCATTTTAATAACTGTAACTGTGAGCGAGGGGAGCTTCTGGCCTGTTAAGTCAATATAACACTTCCATTACTGCAAATTAAATTCCTCGGGGAGCGAGATGAAGTTTTTATTCGGCAGACAAAGGCCTGGAAGACAACTGGTCATGCAATAAGGGATATTTGCTGAACGATATACTAGAATACAATACAGTCAATACGTGAAAATTCACTATAGAACTGTAAGAGATTAGATATAACTAAAAGAGTCAACAAAAGTTGGCGTTTAAGTAGGTATATGGTATTTAGGTTCCTACTGTGTATTGTGTCTTGTGCATAATAACAAACATTCCCTCCATACTCTTCTCTACTCACATACCTCTCTCAGCATCACGAAAAGCAATACTACTTATGTCGACACACGACACCGGGATCAGGCTAGGCGGGGGTGACGTTGTTCCCTTTACGAGGTAGTGGAATAAAACAAGCGACATAGAGGTAAAAACACTTTGTATTCACGTAATTCTAATACAATCACTCTACTTTACTTGTTAAACTAACGATATGAGTCAAAATAATTAACACGCGCTATTTATAATAAACTCGGCACAACTTTACACAGACTTTTTATACTTTGATACAATTTCACAGCACAGGGAGACAGCGAGTAGTTACTCTGCTGGAGGACAAGTGAAGACTGACTCATTGTTTTTTTTTTTTTTTTTTTTTTTTTTTTTTTTTTTTTTTTTTTTTTTGGAATGGACCACTCGCAGTTCAGCACACTAAGGCTGGTTACTGCTCAACCGGACAATCCTGTGGTGGCCTCAAATGAATTTAAGGCCCCCAGCCAGGGCTAAAAACTACTAAAAGCTAAATGACCGCTTCGCTAAGGGCATCCCCTGTGGGATACGGGCCTCGGCTTAACGGGGTCATTGAGAGGGGCAGCAAGGGACAGGCTGGGTCAATTATTATTATTTAGGGGATTTAACGCTAATGGCTCAGCGGCGCGGGCTGGCTCGTTAGGCAAAAGTCGGGGAGGGACTGACTCATTGTTCTAACGGCGGTCTTATTTATAGATTACGCACATGGGCGCAAGTATTGTGTACACTGATTTCTATCTGCGCCGGATCTACCAAGCGTGGGCGCGCAAGCGATGGCCGCCCGCCCCTTCCCCCTTGTCTTCCTCAAGCTTGGCCTGCGACTAACAATAACAAACCCCGACAGGTTTCGACTTGTCGAGCTTGAACCCGGATGTAAAATCTTCATCCAATCAGCGGGTTTGTTTACTTAGATGGATGGAACTTTGTCATATTTACTTGTGGAACATTACTTAAATTGTATACCTATGTTTTCCATCTTTATTATGATTTAATAAAATACCTATAATCAAAACTATCTCTGTGCAATTACAAACTGTCTTACTTACATTCTAATTACTTATATTCAGTCAGTCAGCTTACTAACAATAGTTATAAGTCAATATTGTAATTACTAACACAACGGGTCTTGACTATCTAAATAAATGATCTATTTATTATTGTTTCTAATCATTTACAGCTAATCGTTACTGTGCTTCACCTACATTCCACCCCCAGTAACAGGGTTCAGCCGCATTACTTCCTGGTCTGTGGGAAGCACAATAATTTTAGTAACGGGCCGACGCAGGACCCCATTCACAGTCTTAATATCTACTACACGGATAATACCATCATTTCCGTGGTACACTGCTTTTATAATACCTTTTGTCCATGCACTTCGTTCTTTGTTATTGTCCGCGATCACTACCACATCACTGATACGCACATTTGGCACATTATTTGCCCACTTTTCACGACACTGTAGAGTCGGGAGATACTCTCGGAGCCAGCGCCGCCAGAACATGTCGGCGAGCGCGTTGACACGCCGCCACTGCCGGCGGGAGTCGATGTCCTCGGTGTCGCTCGGCGCAAATGGCGTACTCCCGGAGGCAGTGCCCAGGAGTAGATGATTCGGCGTCAGGACCACAGGTTGATTGTGGTCGTCGTGCACGTAGCTTAGTGGCCGGCTGTTCACGATGAGTTCGGCCTCGGTGAGGAGGGTGTAAAGGACCTCCTCACGTGGTGCTCGTTCCTTCAGCGTGGCCCGTAGCGCGTTCTTTACGGACCTCACTAGGCGCTCCCAACAGCCACCCATGTGTGGGGCTGCCGGGGGGTTGAAATGCCACGTTATACCTCGATTTGTGGCTTCGTCCTTGACTTTGTCGTGGTCAAATTCTTTGAGTGCTGCCCGAAGTTCGGTGTTGGCTCCGATAAAATTAGTACCCTGATCGGAGTATAGATGTGCTGGTTGCCCGCGGCGTGCTATCAGGCGCCGAATACGTGACCACGAAGAATATCGCTCGTAGTCCAGGAGCGGTGTCGCGGGTGCAGTTGACGTGTGGACTCGTTGGATGCACTCGAGGTCCACCTCCGCCGCCTCAGGTTCATGACACGCTGGCCACTGCTCCTGTGGGTCACGTAAAAACGAGGGGCCCGAGAGCCACTTCGTGCAATTATCGGGCCAACACAATCTGGTCGCTTCGTCAGCAGGGTTATCCTCCGAGGGTACCCAGCGCCAGTTGCCTCTGTCTGACAGCCTATCTATATCATATATATACAAAGGGCCTATCCTGCATTTTAATAGTATTCCTAACAATGAATTCAACATGTCAGGTCCTGTCAATATGTTATCATTCAGACACGTACCGTGAGACCTGGCGGCCGCGTCAAAAACTAAAAGTAGTTTCCCCGGTTTGTTGGGGTTTACTACTCCGAAATGCGGTAAGTACCAAACTGGAGAATTATCTTCTTTACTTATCACTTTACGCGCATAACCTTCATCTAACAATCTTTCTATCTGTTTCGTATACGCCTCGGCGAACACAGCGTCCTTGCGCATGCGTCTTTCTATGCCATATAATCTTTGTCGGGCCTGATTATAATTATTAGGTAACTGAGTGTTCTCATGCTTCCACAGTAAACCTACTTCCCATTGTGACTTGTCAGGAGTGCGACGACTGGTGCTTTCTAATACGTGCAACGCTCGCTCTACGTCTTTATTTTTACGAGTATCTTGTGAAATGCCTAGGGCTTCTAATTCAAACTGAGATTTGACTAAATTATGTAAGTCGGGGAGGGAGACTGTCATGCAATTTACTGAATTATTATTGTTACTATTTTGAAGTGGTCCGTGTATGACCCAACCTAGCTTCGTAAGTGAGGCAACTGGCTTACCAGATCGTCCCCGTCGAATGTCCTGGCCGACGAGCAGCTCCCAGTTGTCCTGCCCGAGTAGTAGTAGCGGCTTGGCTCCCCTCATTTCCACGCAACCCAAGTCGCTGAGGTGCGCGTTATCGTTAATCGTCGCGGCGGACACTGTTTGCGTTGGTAAGTTTATGTTTGCCATTGTGCGGCACTTAATTTTATGGCACTGTCCATTAGGACCTTTTACTTGTACTTGTACCACTCGCGAAGTTAAGTCTGTTACTCCGTAGCCGCCCGCTGTTTTGAGTGTGAGAGGTACACACGGTCCCTCTAAGTTAGCGGCGAGTGAATTGTCTATGAGCGATACCGTCGCACCATCGTCTAATAACGCGTAACACTGAACGTCGACACTGTTTTCATAGTTTATAGTCACTGGCACTATCTTCAGTAGGGCTGAGGCTCGCCATTCCCCGATGTTAGTTACACTTTCTGTTTTGTTTACTTTCTGCGCTTTGTCCGCGTGTAACAATAGGTGATGTGCATAACCGCATTTCTCACATTTGTCGGCGCGGCAGAACCTCTTGGGGTGTTTTCTAATAAGACACTTAAAACACATGTTCTTTTCTTTGATTGTGTCCCAACGCTGTTGAACACTTAACTTTCCAAATTGCTCACATTTTTCAATAGCGTGCTCACCTTTGCACATTACACATTCCTTAGGTGAGAGGGACTCGTCACTCTGTGCGTTCACTCGTTGCATCAGTGGTGGCTTGTTAGTGACATGACGTGCGCTGTTCAATGGTCTAGTTTGACCGTAGACTTGCTTCTGTTGCTTCATGGGAGGTTTAGATGCACTAGGCTCGTTCATGATCGGCTGTACATAATAGGAGGTCGATCGTGCTAAATGTGTTAAGAAGTGTGATATTATTTCTAAGCTTGGTGACACTCTTAAATCCACCCCTTGTGAGTTATCTAGGCCCATAGCAAAGTCACCATACTGCGCGCGTTGCACTGGTGTCAGTTTGTTTAGTAGCTCACTCACTAATTGTGGGTTATTCAAATAACCTTCTGCACGAATATTCTTTAACAATGATACACAGTTTCTCACAGTCGTTGAGAATTTCCTCAGCTCTCGGCAGCTTTCCGTCACTCTGGGTAAATCTCTGACCTTTTTTAGTGCACACTGTAATACTAGGGTCGGATGACCGAACTCTTCCTCTAGGGCACGCATTATTGCTGACGGGTCTGTTGACGTTCGCAATAAGTCTTCAACCGCTATCTTCGCTTCGCCGTGCAGTGAGGTTTTCAGGCGTGCTAGGTTTTCATGTGATTTGAAACTGTACAACTCAGTAGTGTCCCAGTACATGTTTCGATAGGAAATCCACTCGGCGGGGTCGCCATTAAAATGAGGCAATTCATAAGCCTGCCTAGGTACCGGTCGCGGTCGTGCCAGTCCCGTAATCGCTTCTGCCAGTTGGTCTATCTTCCTGTCTCTTTCCCCTGATGACTCTCGCCGTCTTTCTGTTTCACCCACTCTGTCATATCTCTGCCGCCGTGTATCCGACTCAAGCGTTGATACTCGAGGTACACTTGCGACCGGAGTGGTAAAGACGGGATTATTCTCGGGCAGACGGAATCTCACTGCTGTCGACACTGCTGTCGACACTGGCAAGTACGCCGGCGTAGTAGGTGTCGTTATGTTGCCCACCGATACTGACGTCGACGACTCTATTATGCGTGGCACATTTATCTCGCTGGACACTGTAGGTTCACGGTACGTAAGAGATACGTTATTCACTCTACTTACGTTTTGTTCCCGGGTCACAGAGGTTTCACGGGGCGCGGCCACTTCAACAGGCGCGCGCGATACAGACTGCAACACTGTATCTTTTTCAATTACTTGGGGCGTTGTGTTAATCCATTCTTCAACGCGATGTGTCGTATCCACATCTGAATTTGAGTCATCACTTTCAGCAGCTGCCTCTATCTCGGCGATATCTGCTTCCACCCTTTTCCTCACGAGTTTTTCTTTTAACTGTACTAGCTCGCGTTCAGCTTCATACTCAATCCTTTTTCGTAAGAATTCGACGCTCTTGCGACTATTCTTAGATGAGCCTTTGCTGCTTTGTCTTGATCCCTGGCGCCTCCTCTCAGTTGTCTGCTCCGTATAGTCGAACACTCGGCCGGGGCCCGTCAGAGGTATATTACGAACGGATGTTGACGCAACAGTTGGTGCGACCGACGGCGAGCCTGGCGTCTTTTCAGACGGTAAACCTGAGTCCGAGGGGACGTCATTCTTGCGCCGCTCACTCATCTCGTCGGCTAATTTACGTAACTTGCTGCGCGTGGTTATAGCACTCTTTTGACTCATTTTATTCCACTCCTCTTGATGAACTAGATCCGGCTCCGAAGGACCAAAATGTCGACACACGACACCGGGATCAGGCTAGGCGGGGGTGACGTTGTTCCCTTTACGAGGTAGTGGAATAAAACAAGCGACATAGAGGTAAAAACACTTTGTATTCACGTAATTCTAATACAATCACTCTACTTTACTTGTTAAACTAACGATATGAGTCAAAATAATTAACACGCGCTATTTATAATAAACTCGGCACAACTTTACACAGACTTTTTATACTTTGATACAATTTCACAGCACAGGGAGACAGCGAGTAGTTACTCTGCTGGAGGACAAGTGAAGACTGACTCATTGAGACTGGAGAATTTCGCGGCGCCCCCGCAAGGGGGCGCGGCGGCGGGCGTAGGCTAGGCCTTTAATCCCGCGGCGTCGGGGTGTTCGCGCCCGTAACTACGGGCGCGGCGTTGGGTGGCCGATATAGGCGCGGAATGTGGCGCGCGCGGCAGTAGTGCCGCAGCGTGCCTAGATGTGTAGCTGTCATTGGTGTTTCAGCAGGAGCGCCCGGCACTGCCTCGCAGTGCCGTGTTTCACGGCCCTACGGCGGTCAGTCCCCGCCAGGTGAGACCCCCGGTTACCCGAGGGAGGCCCGGCGAGAGACGACCAGCGACGTAGGGTCCGACTTTGGTGGCGCCCTCTGCTGAGAAGGTTGACCCCCGCTCGTTTCGCTTCCAGATCGAGCCGTCCACGCTCCGAGCTAAGGGGCCGATGGGTGAGTTGGGCCGGCATTGTATTGTGTAACGCCGAATACCCTGTAAGCGAACGATACGCGCGTCCGCGCCGCACGTTCGTCGCGTGAGTTCGTATGTTGTAGAGTCATGAATGTGTGGGGTTCGCAACGCTCTATGCCTATATTAACTTAGCACACAGAGCGCCGCGAGTGCGTGTTATGCATGTAGAGTCTTATTGTTTGAGAGAGTCGCGTGTCGGTGTCTGCAACTCACTCAGCGTCAAGTCCGGGGGGGGGGGGCGTCATCGTCTGGCAGCAGATCGCGTGGGAAGCGCCTCGCGTCGGGTGGCCGCGCGTGCCAGGGCGCTATGTCCTTGACATGCGGCCAAGCAGAAGCGTCGGCACGCGCGAACATGTTAGACGCGAGGCGGGCGCAGAACTCGTCCAGGCTCTCGATCTTGAGGTCGCGCTGTATCACGCTGTTCCTCACGAAGCGAGGGGCGGCGACGATCTTTCGCAGCGTCAAGTTTTGTTGAGCGCGAAGCTGTTTCTTGCTCGTCTCGCTCGTGAGGGCGAGCCAAGCTGGGGCGGCATATGTGAGCAGCGGGCGGATGTACGTTTTGTATACGCCCAGCCTGGCTCGCAGCGGGATGCGTGACGAGAGCACTGGGTCGAGCAGCGCGCGGGCCACTCTGCCCTTGGCGGCGATCTGCTGGACGTGACGGCCCATGGAGAGTCGACGATCGATGGTGACTCCGAGGTACTTGACCCGGGCCAACCAATCAATGTCGACTCCCTGCAGTCGGAGGGGTGGTGGGAGGTGCGCGTACCCGACGAGCAGCGCCTGTGTCTTACCCACGTTCACCGACAACCTCCACTTCGACAGCCAATCGGGAAGCAGATCCAACACGCGCTGCATCTTGACGGCCGCGTGCCTCGCATTCAGCGAGGTGACGATGTACGCGGCATCGTCAGCATACAGCGCGAGGGTGCATTCCTGCGTCGTGGGGATGTCGTCGGTGTAACATGAGTAGCAGAGCGGCGAGAGGCAGCTGCCCTGCGGCACGCCTGCTGCTATGGGTCGGGCACTAGACAGGGCACCATCGACCACCACCTTGAACGTCCTGTCCGTGAGGAAGGAGGAGACCACCTTGATTACGCGACGGGGCGCGTCGGTACGCGACATTTTAAATAGGAGACCGGCATGCCAGACTCTATCGAACGCCTTTTCCATATCGAGAAGTACTGCAGCTGCCTGCTCCTTCTTGTTCAGTGAAGCAGTAAGCAGGTGCAGTACTCTCGATAGCTGGAGCGTCGTGCTGTGCTCCGAGCGGAACCCGAACTGTTCCGGACGGGGGATCACGGCTGGGATGAGGTGTCGCAGCAGGAGTTGTTCGAACACCTTGGAGATGGTTGGCAGTAGTGTGATGGGCCGATAGCTCTCCGGCTTCAGCACGTTCTTTTTCGCCTTGGGCAGCATGATGACGCGCCCTTCCTTCCAACAGCTCGGGAAGGCCCCTGTGCGGAGTATCCCCGTAAACAGGCGCGCCAAAGCCGCTACCGTTCGGTATGGCAAATGGCGCAGCGCTGTGTTGGTGATACCATCCGCACCTGGGGCCTTTTTCGGCTTAGTTTTCAGGATGGCGCGTCTCACCGCCCCAGGCGAAAAGAAAATCGGGTTTTCATCGGGAGCTATCGGCGATGCGAAATAGTCCCCAAGGTGTTTCTCGACTGCTGCGACGTGTTCGTGATCGGCAGTCGGGTTCGGCTGGAACTGACGCTCCAGGTGCTCGGCAAAGATCTCCGCACGGTCTGATGCGGCGTACCTTGGCGTCCCGTCGCTGTGCAGGAGCGGGCGCACCGGAGCTGGGGAGTTTGTGACCGTCCGGCACAGTCTGTGTATCGCCGGCCAGTCGCCGGCGGTCGACTCTATGTAGGACTCCCAGCTCTCGGAGTTGTGCTCCTGGAGCTTGGCCCTAGTCCTTTCCGCAAGACGGTTTAACTCGGCTTTCATAGTCGGGCATTTGGTTATCAGCCACCGCTTGCGTAGGCGCCTTGTGCTGGCGACCATTTCGCGAAGGTGGCGTGGGAGGGGCCTACGAGTAAGCCCCTGGTGGGTGCTCAGCGTGTGGGTCGCCTCTTCAAAGGCGCGCTGAATGCAAGCGGTGACCTCACCTGCCATTCCGTCCACGTCTGCGGCAGTGACGATGGGCCAAGTCGGTGTGGTGGTCTCCAGCGCTTCCGTGAAGGAGCTCCAATCAGTCCTTCGACGTGGCGCTGGGGGAGAAAGTCGGGTCGGCATCCCGGACAGGACGACGAGCACGGGCTGATGGTCTGACAGCAGCTCGTCGTCCAGTACCTGTTGGGCGATCTGGCAGTTTAGGCCCCAGTGGACCGTGATGTCCAGCACGTCCGGTGAGTGACTTTGATTGTCCGGAAAGTGCGTCGGCACGTCCGGGCCGGACACCACGTACCCGTGGGCCTCTGCGTCAGCAAAGAGTCGTCTGCCCCCAGTGTTGGCTAATCTAGAATTCCACGCTGGGTGCTTGCAATTTAGGTCGCCGGCGAGGAGAGTTGGCCGTTGCGACCCAAGAAGTAGCGCCCGCAGCTCCACCACATCGAATGGAGCGGCGGGCGGTATGTAGGCCGCGTAGACGTCTATGTCCTCGCCGGCGACATGCAGTTGGACACCCAGCGCGTAAAAAGAGTTGGGTGATGGAGTAAGGAGTGGCTGATGGACGACTCTTCGCTTCACCAGTATCGCCAGACCGCGATAACGGGTTCCGACAACCGACTTTTCGTCCTGCCTATAGGTGACGTAACCTGGGAATCGCGGTTTGTCCGCTGGGCCCAGGAACGTCTCACTAATAAGCGCCACGTCGATTTGCTGATCGCAAAGGAGGAGGCGGAGTGGCGTGGCCTTGCTCATAAGGCCGCGGGCATTCCAGTGTAAGATCCTCAACGACTCAGCCATTGTAGAGCGCAAGTAGCGCGGCCAAGCCGTCGAGGATCACTAGCTCCGCGTCCTGTCCCTGCCTGATGGCCTTAATCAGGTCCATCAGGAGTTTGATGGCGCAGGCGGTAAATTCTTTGTTGCGCTCGCGCCCCTCTTCAATCGGGACGCGAGGCGTTTGGGTGCGCTGTCGCTGCTGTGTGAGCGCGGCGCTGGCGTGTGTCTCGGCTGGGGCCGGAGCGCTATGTGCCTTTGGGGCAGCGCTCGAGTCTTCAATTGGGCGCCGCGCCATAGACACTGCCTTCTTGGCTTGTGTGTCTCCGGCAGCGACAGCTGGTTTCGCCTGCGCCTGGGTTGGAGCAGGGTCCGCCTTGGGGTCATCTGTGGTGGGGGGGGTAGTCGCCTTCTTCTTCTTTCTCCCCCCCCTCTTCCTCTTTCTCCGCCCCCCGGAGGTGGCAGCATCTTTGTTGGTCGGCCCATTAGCTGCCGCCATCAGCGTAGCGCTCGGCGCCTCGCTGTCGTTGGCACTTACGGGCCCAACGGTTGCAGAGGGCCGGCTCTGTCCACGCGTAATGGAGGCAGTGCCCGCTCTCTTGTGTTTCGTCTCCTTAATGAAGACGGGGCATTTGTGGTCGCACGCCGGGTGGTCGCCCGCGCAGTTGGCGCAGGTGGCCGGCTCCGTGCGTGGCCGTGGGCAGTCTCTTGCGGCGTGGTTAGCCCCGCATCTAACACAAGTGAGCGGGCGGTGACACTGGCGCGAGCTGTGTCGAAACTGCTGGCACCGGTGGCACTGGGCAGGACCTTGCTTGCCCCTCCACGCCTCGACTTTGACACCACGCATGTACAGTAATGTCGTGATGTCATAGATCTTCCTGAAGTCGGGCGTCCTTTTTAGCACTGCATGGAATATGCAGCCGGGTCGCCCTTCGCGCGCCTTGATGTTGCGCACGAACTCCGGCTCATAGCCATGCAGGCGGAGCTCCTCCTCGATCTCGTCCGGTGGGGTGTCCGCGGGCAGCCCGCGAATGGCCACTTTGACGCTGCGCTCCGCTGGCAGCGAATAGGCAAACCAGGCCAGCCCACTCGCCTTTTCGAGCTCAGTGAGGTACCGCTGGACCACCCGGTATTCCTCCTCGCTTTCGGGTAGGAACCGAATGCCACCCTGATACGGGCGGGCATTCGGTGGGTGGCCCAACTTGGCACTCACGGCTCTAAAGTGAGTGGTCCAGTCGGGCAGCTTCTCCACTATCAGCGGAGGATAGCGGGGCGCGCTCTTTTTAGGCGCGGGTTTCGCGGCGGTCGCGGGCGTAGCCGCGGACAAGTCGCTGTTAGTTCCGGTAGCCGCAGTGGCGCCCTCTGCAGTGGGGGCCTGTGGGCTGCGGCGGCCCGACAAATCAGAGTCGGCGCGCTGCCCCTCCCGACCCCTGCCGCGCGAGGCGCGCTGCGGCAGTGGGTGGTCAAGGCAGTGGCGCTTGGCCTCTTCGTCGGCCTCGTCGTCGGGGCTTCTAGGACGGCGCTGGGGTCTGGACTCAAGCTGGAACTCGAATCCAAATCCCAGCGCGTCAGTTGAGGTGGAAGGGCGGTCCACGTCCATATACCCGGCTCGTCCCGGCATATCCTTTGACATGTCGCGGTGAGCCGCGTAGGACCCGGCCGAGGACGCCGACATGTCCGACCCTTGACGAGAGGAACATGCCGACATCATGGCCGGGGAATCCTGGGCGGAGCCCCTCGGTGGTGGTGGTGAAAACATAACCGGGACTGACCTGGTTGGCAATGGGTCCAGGCTGGCGGCAGCTCCTGCCAACAAGCGGCGTGGAGCGGGCGATGCCGCTCGGCGTGCTGTGGCAGCATAGCTGGCTGCTGGGTTTGTGTCGCTGCTCGACGTCCGGCTTGAGGCAGGTGTGGCGGCGGCGTGATGGTCGGTGGGCGTCGTCACTGTCACTCGCGTGGGCGCGCGCGCATCGGCGGGCGGCGCTCCGGTCGCGGCGGCAGGTGCGGGACGCGGGGTCGGGGTCGGGGCGGGTGCTGCGGCGCGAGTACTCGACGCGGACAGGGGCGCAGGCCCCGGTTTGGTCGCGGTACGAGCGGGCTGCGCCTCGGGGCGCGCGGTCGCGCGAGTTTTGCTATCGGTCGGCGGGCACCCTACATGTGCTGCCGACTGGCGGAATTTTTCGGCAACTTTGTCCGAGGTGGCCACCTTGGGCACAGGTGCACCTGCTTGGACGTGTCGCGTGGCGTCGGGGGCTTCTTTGGCGGCACTCACTACTAGTGGTGCCGCCTGGCGGATATTCGCGGAGGCAACGGTTGTTATGGCGGCGCTCCGTACTGGTGCTGCCGCCTGGCGGTCACTCGCGGAAACGCTCGCCCTCGGCGCTGCGGAGCGCACGACGGGGGCTGCGGCGCGCATCGAGTGTGCGCGACTTGCGGCGGCGGCGGCGGGCCCCGGGGCCTGTATCGGCACGGGACGAAATGCAGGAGGACGGACCGGGACGGCCGGTTGCCGGCTCGACGACGAAGTCGGCGAAACGCGCGCAGTCGCTGATGCCGTCGGCGGGCCGGTGGCGGCCTGACTTGGTCCTCCTCGTGTTCGGGCTTGATCGGCGGCTGGAGCACCAGGCGTCGTGTCCCCGATATGCGGGAGCGACGACGCCCGGTCCCCCATCGGACGATCCGGCGGGGAGCCGGCGTCGCGGCCCAGTGAGCCGCGACTGCCGGCTTTCTTCGACATCTTCTTCGGTTAAAATTAAAATTTGTTGTTTTTAAAATGTTCGCTGCTAGTAGCGGAGCCCCCGTGACCGCGACGGTGCGTTGCCGCACCGGGCAGAACGGGGGAAGACGCCCTCCGTGTGCTCCCCCGAGTGTTTATTGCTAAACACCCGAGACAACACACGAAGAAAGTCTTACTGGAGTTGCGGTCCGTACGGTATAGGTGGCGCTGAAGTAGGCACGTCCTTCCTTGGTGGCTCCGGGCTGTCCGACTGACTCATTGTTCTAACGGCGGTCTTATTTATAGATTACGCACATGGGCGCAAGTATTGTGTACACTGATTTCTATCTGCGCCGGATCTACCAAGCGTGGGCGCGCAAGCGATGGCCGCCCGCCCCTTCCCCCTTGTCTTCCTCAAGCTTGGCCTGCGACTAACAATAACAAACCCCGACAGGTTTCGACTTGTCGAGCTTGAACCCGGATGTAAAATCTTCATCCAATCAGCGGGTTTGTTTACTTAGATGGATGGAACTTTGTCATATTTACTTGTGGAACATTACTTAAATTGTATACCTATGTTTTCCATCTTTATTATGATTTAATAAAATACCTATAATCAAAACTATCTCTGTGCAATTACAAACTGTCTTACTTACATTCTAATTACTTATATTCAGTCAGTCAGCTTACTAACAATAGTTATAAGTCAATATTGTAATTACTAACACAACGGGTCTTGACTATCTAAATAAATGATCTATTTATTATTGTTTCTAATCATTTACAGCTAATCGTTACTGTGCTTCACCTACAACTTAGCTAACAAAAAGGCATGAACAAAAGCGCACTTGTGTCTGACTTAATTTCAATAAGCCGTTTATAAAGTGCAGCGCGGGTGTGATGTGTATTAATATTTCACGGAATTAATCATTATAATCTTTCTGGCAAACAAGTCGCCCTCGGGAGCGCGAACAATATAATGAAGTTGTCATTTTTTAGACTACACGGGGGAGGCTGGAGGAAATCCAAATTGAATCATGCGGCGAGGGAATTGTGCTATTATGTTATTAAACAGACGAGGGCAGGACCCCGAGCACGATATTTTTTTGCGAGGAGGGCGTCTCAAAGCCAGTTGTCTCGAAACAGTTTCTACAATAGAGTTATGAAATAATTTGACGACACTGGTGCCGACAGCCGTGCAAATGGAGTCTGAAGAATGTACCTACTTTATGATGTAGTGATTTTGAAGTTACGGCTAAAAATATGTTCATAGTATTTATTTGCGTAAATTAATAAGAGAACATTAAACGAAACGAACGGTGTATGCGAGCCCCCCTTAAATATTTATTTAATTTTAATTTTATTATTAATGTAAAAATACAACTGAGTATTATTTTGTGAATATTTCAAGTGCCTACCTGTTGCCATAATTAATATCGAGCAAATAAAAGGCAAAATTGAAAATTTTGAAAAAACCCACGACGGTAAAAACATAATTGAAAAAGAATTAAATAATTAATAAAAACTCCCGACTTTCAAAATTAATGTAACCTAAGAATATACGTCAGGGCTGCCATTCAATGAGCTAGTTTGCAGATAGTGATGACAGCCCCCGTCGGATATTCTTAGGTTACATTAATTTTGAAAGTCGGGGGTTTTTATTAATTATTTAATTCTTTTTCAATTATGTTTTTACCGTCGTGGGTTTTTTCAAAATTTTCAATTTTGCCTTTTATTTCAAACTTTTTAGAGAGAATTTTATTATGAATCAGCAGCGCCCCCTGGTGAATTGTCACCGTAACACCTATCCAAGAACATGCGCCAATCAAACCTGAACACATCACTGAAAACTACATCAAAATAGGAGAAGTTTTGTTTTTTTTGCATAAACATATGTTTACTGCAGCGCCCCCTGGTGAGTTGTCACCGCAACACCTATCTAAGAACATGCACCAATCAAACCCCAACCCATCACTGAAAACTACATCAAAATCGGAGTAGTTTTGTTTTTTTGCAAAAACATGTTTACTGCAGCGCCCCCTTGTGAGTTGTCACCGTAACACATATCTAAGAATATGCACCAATCAAACCTTAACCCACCACTGAAAACTGCATCAAAATTGGAATAGCGGTTTTGAAGATAAATGGCAACATTGGTTTGCCCAAATATCACTGACTGCAGCGCCCCCTGTTGAGTTGTCACCGTAACACCTATCTAAGAACATGCACCAGTCAAATCCAAACCCATCACTGAAAACCGCATGAAAATCGGACTAGTAGTACTGGAGATAAATGGGAACATTGGTTTGCACAAACAAACAAACAAACAAACATCCTCTCACCCCAAACGCATACACTGTCTCCGTTCCGTCGTGGGAAAAAGGGCAAAAATCGCGTTTAAATATTTATTTTATATTGTTTTTAGTATTTGTTGTTATAGCGGCAAAAGAAATACATAATTTGTGAAAATTCCAACTGTCCAGCTATCGTGGTTCTTGAGATACAGCCTGGTGACAGACAGACGGACGGACAGACAGCGAAGTCTTAGTAAAAGTTCCCGTTTTTACCCTTTGAGTATAGAGCCCTAATAAAGAAATATCTAATGAAATGAAAATACAAAGTTTTTCAGTGTGCCGACATATCGAATGAAAGGGCTTATGGTGAGGATCAAAATATATTCTAATATATTTTTCATACATACAATGAAAAGGTTTAAAGTTATTTAAGAAAACAGATATGGAATTAGCATTTTGCCATATCTCCGAACCTACTGAGGCCCAAGTTGTGAAAAAAAAAAGTTTTTTCTTGGTTTCAGGAAAACCTATAAGAAGAATATGATTAATTATATCACTGAGCAACAAAAAAAAAAAAGGTTTGTGTGTCACAAGATAACTTTTATCAAATTATGTTTAGAACATGTTTAAGTATCATAGAATTAAAATTAGAATGATTTAGACACGCACAGTTTTCCTGTAATATGATTTTGAAGTGGAGCTTTAAGGCGAAAACTGAAGTTTTCAGGTGGTTCCTGTACAGACTTAATATCAATCGAAAGGATTGGTTGTGTAGCAAATGGCATGACAGGATACTCAACTATCCTTTTATATTAAGCAATGCTAAATAAAACTCACTTTTTTTCTAACCTTATGACGCAGAATTTCTTTTTAAGCCTTTAAAAATAAATTCACCATAAATGTAAAGAAACTGGTATCACTTGTATAGTTTTTCCACATTATATAAGAAGAAAAAAAAAACTTGCTGAAATGAAAAAACGATTAGTTTATAAAAAGTAAAAAAAGTCTAAGGTAAAGGGAAAATTATGTTCCTGTTAGTAGTTGTAACACAAAAAGTAGACGTGATATAAAAATCTTTTTACAAAAAAGTACAACCGACTACGACCTAAACATTACAAAATATCTTTAGTTTCGGAAGTCTGTGTTCAAAACACGAAAAAGCAACCAAAAACACTGAAATTAAAGTTATTTTGTTCTTTTTGGTTATTTTTTGTGTAGTCCGTTGTATTTTCTATATAAAGATTTTTATTTTTCACTTTTTTGTGGTACCCCCCACCTAAACGTACCAATCACATTGGTGTAAACAATAAACAAACATGCGATTTCAGCAAAACTGAACCGAAAGATTTGCAATAATTTATGGAAGAGTTCCGTTTTCTATCATCTCTGTTTTTCCTCAGATCTTCATGAAACTATTAACACAATTTTATTTTTTCATTTTATATCGTCAAGAGGGAATGAGAACGTCATCAATGTAAACTAAGCCACGCATTATTAGGGATAACTCAAATACTAGTCGTTAGATTCCAATATAATTTAAATGGGACCACACGATAAGCACCAGCTTTCGAATATAAAAACAACCACGTAAATCGGATCATACCTGCCGAATTGAGAACCTCCTCCTTTTTGAAGTCGGTTAGTAACAAAATTAATATTATTTTTTCGAAAAGTGTAGGTAGGTTATTCAAAATTAGTAAGCACATTCCAAAATCTGGTTGACACTGTTATTTTTTCATCGTGTTTGTCATTTTCATGGTTTTCAGCGCCGTTCATAACGAAAATGGGTTCGTTTTTTTGTCATCGTTTCGTAGGGAGTTTATACGAAACCGTAGTTTGTACGTGGTGCGACTCACTTTTGGCTATTTTTATATAATTGATTGTCCTTTGGTGTATAATAAAGTACCTATTTAATAAATAAGCAGATAAATATTTATTCCCGTTTAAAATATTTACCTAAAGGTATAAGTGTTTTTTTAAAGGTTTATTGCCTACTTGTTGCAAAGATTGATTAATGATTTCCTTGTTCCCTAAAATGGCTTTATTTTTAGGAAAGGCAACAAGATAGATATAGATATAACATTACATTTTAAAGAGATATAATGGCTAGAGCACGACGTGCTCGAAATCGATAAAGAGTATTATTTAGTATCCACCATACTATTTCTTTTAAATTCAATTAATTACATAATAACATCATTTTCGATTGAAATATTTTATCTTATTAACCATAAACACTCTAATCTCTATCTACATAATATATAAAATGTACTTATCTCCTTATATCACGGTCCAAAGAGCTGAGACTGAAATGAAAGCTTTTATCCATATGTCAGAAGAGTACTTACAGCGGCTTATTGTCACCCCCGCTAGAGAATTTGATAAAGCGTGTGCGAATATTAACAAAAGGAATATCTTGTTAAATTGATATTGCTTGCTCTGCCAAGTAAAATTAAACCTTAAATCGTTGTTTTTGTTCCGACGTCGGATGTATAATAGACTGCACGAAGTTAAACAGTTACTACGTTTTGCTGTAAGGGGCGTGAAATTGTCTCCGTTGGAAAGTGTATAATTCAAAGGGGAAGATTAAAATATTATCCATGTTAAGTAAATATTCAAATGAATATTTTCCGTGTTAGACAACAACGGGCGCCTGCAAGGGGGAAGGTGGCGTAATTTGATAGATACCTATCTACAAAACGGTCTTTTCGTTAAGGGACCTCCCTGTTATTATAAATTATAAGCGCGATTTGGGAATTCTCTGGAATTAAATGATTCTTAGAACAGAAGGCGGGGTGATTCTGAACATTGATGTTATTACATGCCTATTTATGGGTTAATGATTATGTTATTAATATTTTAACAAGTAAATGGGGCCTTGGTTTATTTTTAAACGTCGTTTGTTGAGATTAATTATTTCGTGACAATATTATATGAAAAGGCTCAAATTGTTACGATTAGTCGAGATTTTTTTTGAAATGATAACCTAACTCAGCCAACGTAGAAAATATTATTATGAGAAGGTGAATTGCACGATGGTTGGAGTAAGGAAGAACAGCGTTATTACCTTGATTACACGTAACAATTACGTAGTACGGACAGTTTTGTGTGTGACAGACCACAGGTCGGTCAAAATGCATACAATTTAGTTACATGCTCCCAAAATAATACAAATGCATACTCAAATATACCTTATGGTACGAAGCTCGCTTTGGCTGGTTAAAAGAGAAAACCGGCCAAGTGCATGTTCCGTAGTTCACTGTTACAATCTCATATCTCTAAAAGTATATAAGCTGTGATGTTCAAACCGATTTTCGTTGGGAGTGTCTGTGAATTTCTATTTGCTCAAGATTTTTTAGAATTTTCAACTTCATAGGTCAACGTCAAAAGTTAGAGGGGGAGACACATTTTTTATGAATTTGGAAGCTCAAATCTCAAAAACTATTGCCTTAAATAAAAAAAACTTTTTAGAAACCTCTATTTCGAAAGATCTATCCAATGATATCCCTTACGATTATGTTTATTGGAATTTATTTTTTCATCCCTCAGTTACATGTATGGAATGCTACCCTTAAAGTTATTTTTTTCATAATATCACAGCACTATTGAATGGCGGTTTACACGTTTCACCTACCTACCAATTTTCATTTATGCAGCTTTAATAGTCTCCGAGTAAAACGGCTGTGACATACAGACAGACGGACATGACGAAAATACGAAATTATAAGGGTTCTGTTTTTGCCATTTGGCTACGGAACCCTAAAAAAAGAAATAATTAACGCTTCCTAATTTAAAAAAAATAAGTAAAGAGAATTATGTTAAATATAAATGTTGGATAGGTCCAATGTTTCTCTCCATACATTTTTTTTCGTATGAATTATTATTATGCTTGCATCATCACTACATAGTATAAAACAAAGTCGCTTTCTCTGTCCCTATATCCCTATGTATGCTTAAATCTTTAAAACTACGCAACGGATTTTGATGCGGTTTTTAATAGATAGAGTGATTGAAGAATTTATAGTAGAGGAAACATTATTATCTATATTGCACCCGTGCGAAGCCGGGGCGGGTCGCTAGTTATATATAAAAGAGTAGTATAACTTCATATCAAACGGCTAGGACATTTTGAAATACCAGGGTTACGAGATAATTGATGTAGTGAATGAAAGTGAGTGTATTTGGCGACAATGTGTCATTTAAATTATACACTTGCACCCTAGCATAGGGTGCTCCGCTCCGTAGGGACAGCGAAATAGCTCGGCTACTGGGTCTATTGTTGTTGGGAAATGCCTTCTCACTATGCTACAGTGCAAGAGCCCCAGACTTAAGAAATTTATTATTATTAAGGCCTAAAATCAGATAACAAGTATGTTCGAGTGCCAGCAATATGCTGAGCAATGACCGTTTTGTATCGACAGACGTGACGCGTATTAACCCTAATGGTGTTTCTTTTTTGGGGATCCGTACCTCAATGCAATGGCAATGACGGACTTCGTTTTCGTTTGTCTGTCTGTCGGTCAGTCATGCCTCTTTTTTCCAGGAACGCGTGGAGGTGTCACGTTGAAATTAATATCAAATACATAGGTCTATAGTCCTCTAAAAACTAAAGTTTATAAGTCAACGCAATAAACAAATACGGCCATTTATGCGACATATTTTGATATCCACAAGTAAATCAACACATACAGGGTACTTCCTGTTGACCTAGAGTCATGTTTTAAGAAGCAACGTATCACAGCACAATTTTAAAAAATGTTTGCTGTTGAAAACTTTACTGACGAATATCGATATATGGGAGAGTATTTTTCAACTGCAAACTTTGTCTTTGAATATTACTAATATTTTCGAAAGAGTAATAAGAGTGCTTATTTAGTTTTAAACTTCAGTTGGTAATCTATACTTGGAAAAATTGAAACACGCTTCCCGACGAATTACCTCATATGAACTACCTCTACTGAACCCTCGGTGCTCCAGTCAGACTCACGCTAGTCTGTTTTATTTTAATTTTACGGGTCCCATACCGTAAGAAGAACATACCGTAAGAAGAACCCCTGTATCTTCGTTGTTTGTCAAGATCCTTTTTCTCAGGAACGCGTAGACGTTTCATGTTGAAATTAATGTCTAACGCATGTTTAGGTCTAAGTTCCCTTGTATCTTTAATTAAAGTCGAAGCTTATAAGTCAACGTTATAAAAAATTTGGCCATTTTAACGACATAATTTAAATTGAATGCTTTGCAGACTAATTTTCTTAGATTTAGAGTCGTGTACGGTGATTTCATACCTAATCTATAAACTTCCGTAGGTGTTGATTATTATTTTTCTTCGACTATGTCATTTTTGAGGAAAACCACGGGGTCGCTCATAACGAAAATAGGCACGAAACTATAAATTTTTTGTCTTGGTTTCAGGACAAAAAACTACGGGAATTCTTGGATTTTCATACTGTTGATGAAACGGTATTTTATTTTTTTGTAGCGTTATTATAGTGACGTGCAATATTATTACAGCTGAAAATAGGAGAGATTTCGAAAAATTATGTACTGTAATATCGTACTGTTGATAATACCTAACTACATATACCTTTACTTTTAGCAATAAGGCCAGCCATTGTGTAACCCTGTCTAATGTTTTCTTCATATATCGTTTCTGTAACTGAAATGTAACCAAGAGTATTGTATTCTATGTTACCTTACGACGACTTACGTCAGCTACCCTCTGTCATTTGCTGGTATGTATGTACCATTGGAGGGTGTCGTTAATATGTTTATTTTAATACGCGCGTCATGTGTATAATACGGAATTTATTATGGCCCCGACCCTCCCTCCCTTGGATTAATGCGATACGGAAGATTTGAACGGGACTCGGAGAAATCACTTAGATTAGTTTGTTCAGCGGGTTTTTAGGATTCCGTAGCAAAAATTCGGTGTTTCTGGTTGTTTCTTCTGTTTTTACCGACTTCAAAAACGGAGGAGGTTCTTGATTCGATTTTTTTAATATTCTTGTGTTCGGTGATATTTTCGCTGATTATGAATTTGGATGTTTTTTTTTGTTTGGGATAGTATTTTTTTTCGGACTGGTCCCATTTCAATTTGGTGAAGATTTTATGAAGAACTTCGGAGATAGGCAACGGAACTCTGAAATAACCGTTAGTAATCTTCCGGGATTGTTGAAATCTCATGTCTGTTTATTGTTTATACTATTTTACACTCACACACTACAAGTCAACTATGTTTTTGGGGTTATCTATTCGGGCATAAGTTTATGAACCGGTCTTGATGATTGTTTGAGCGTTGGGTTTCATTAAATACATTGAACTTGCTTTGGAAGTTGTGATTAAAAAAAATGCTAGTGCAAAGTGAGATATTGTTAGATTATATAAATCCTATGAGCTGGTCTGTAATAACTATGACTTGAACTATGAAGGCACACAAAATAATTGCTTAGCGATAAATAGCGCTACCACTCTGAAAAAAACAGTATGGGAATCATGCAAATTTAGATGCGATTACCATTATAAAGTGAAAAATAAATAAGTGTTTTTTTTAGCATCGAATTCCGTAATAAAAGTTATTTAGCGCTTTGTAGTGTTTTCGTTTGGAAGTCTTTGTATTTTTGTAAAAAGTATTTTGTTTTTGACTATTCATATTAGAAAGTTATATTTGGGCCTTACATAATTATGAAATTGGCGTTTTGTCGCACTGGCCACTTTGATCTCAAATAACTCCTCTTTGGTTAGGAATTCCAAATTCAAGTTTATACAGCTATTTACTCGTGCATTTTTGTTTCGAAAACCATAATGTTTTTTCCTCTTTTGTATTTTTTCTTTGCGTCATTCAGTTTACAAAATGGAAAACTTGAAACGAGAGAGACGAGTTCCACCGTGGCAACAGTGCTGCAGAAACGCTTCGAAGGATTAATGTTACGGTGTCGCAAAAGCAAATACAGTGGGTTTTTGGTTCCAACGTTTTCGTCCAGGAAATTTTGATCTGCAGAACAAGCTCCGTGGACGGTCGGAGACCAAAGTTGATAATATCTGTAATATATGATACAGGCAAAGAATCTTACACATATGACATAAGGGTGGCGAGTGGTCATATTCCATCTTATTTCTTGAATATTTTTATTTTAAGAGTAACGCTTGACCCGCGTTTATTTCGTTTTGATCCTGACGAACTTCAAATTTACTTAACAAGTTTCTAGTAAATCTTACCACAAAAAAAAATCATACAAAGTTTGAAATCCCTTTTAACCGCTTCGAAATTGAATTTACGAAATATTTGTTCGTAGTTCTAGTACGTAAAATATAAAGCTCTCTAGGCTCATGGGTTTAGCCTGGGCGATAGTATGAACCTACGTTATTTACGAGGAAAACCGACTAAAACTAAGTAGAAAACGTATCAGCCAAGGTTTCAGTCAGCGAATTAATGATAACTTTTATTATTTCCTTCGGCCAGTATAAGTACTTACTAAGTTTCAAATACAGTGCCCCAAGGAATAAGGTTCTTCTACACAAACTTAAGCACTCTTAAACCAACTTGTATAGTAGTGAAACACAAAAAATAATGATCTTTAATATTTACCTTGGCCAGTATACGTACTAAGTTTCAAGGATATTGGACAATAACAAAGAAATAAGATTTTTCATACAGACTTCCACGGTCCACGCCCTATTCACCCACTCTGTGGGGTAAATTTTCTTTAAAAAAAAAAACAAATTTTTTTGTTCATTTTCTACGCCTATGTTCGACGATACTATTTTCCAACTCGTTGCCTCCCTGCTTTTTGGCGCTCCTTGTTGTTCTCCTCATCGCTGCCTCTGTCGCGAAGTTGTCAACAGTCATGGACACCACGGCCTGTCATGCGGTCGTAACGCGACATCATCCGATGAGCTCACCGTGTCGGCATTCCGGCTGTATTAGAACCCACTGGCCTGGCCCGCGACGAATGGCAAGAGACCGACCGTCATGTCGTTATTTCCATGGAAGATGGGTGTCGATACTCTTGTGCCATCTTATCTTCCTAGCACATCGTGTTGTATTGGTGCTGCCGCTGCGGATGCTGAGAACCTCAAGCGGCATAAATATAATAAGCTCGGTGGTAGTTATATTTTGAACCGGTTGGAGTTGAAACTCTCAGTTCGTGGGGTCCGAGTGCTCATAACTTGTTTAAATATCTGTCAAGATGCTTAGTTGACACTTCGCGTGACCCATCGACCGACTTTTACCTTGGTCAAGGCTTGGTAAAAAAAGTTAATTCATTGGGGTGTATACATACACACACAAGGGTAAGTTAAAAAAATTACCCTTAAAAAAAGTGAGGAATTAACTTTATGGAAAATTACAAGTGAAAAAAGAAATGACTGTCGTATCTAAGTATAAAATCCTTAACATTCATTATTGGCACAAGGTTGAAAATTATGGAAAATTCTGGTTTTGGATCGTTTTCATCTCGCACCCGCGTCACCTTTCACGTAAAGGGCAAAAGTCAAGCTCCAGTATTTAGAAAATAGTTTTTTGTTGTTGTTGTGGGTCCAAATGACCGAATTTTCCGTTAATAAGTGTTGTCCGAGGTTGGACGATCCTGAGGTTCAGATATGATTTGTTTACTTTTTTAATATCAATCAAGATTAATGATGATGAATATCAATGATGAATTAGCGGTACCTATGGACATAGGTCGGATTTCAAGAGAACATCGTTTTAAAATTGCATTAAAATTAGGTTTAAAAAAATCTATTCCAAACATTTTGCGCCTCGTTGGTAAGTCTTGAACCACATGAAAAGGGAGGGTTGTGGGTTAAATACCTCAGCTTCCAAACAATCGGTGTTTTTAGTATTCTTCACTTTAGATCTTATTTAAAGGATCAGTCGCTACGGATGTACAATGATTTATAGCTACTAATAACGGGAAAAACTGGCTATAATCTATTTTGATTTGTAAACAAATCGGTTGAACAAAAAACCATAAAACACCCCACACAAAGCATTTTTGTGTAAACATAATAAACATAAAGAAACGTTATATCTGTTGTTTTAACTCATTTCGAAAGTCATTCAATACGTGTATTGTATTGGTGCGATTGTATTGTACTATTAAAAGATTTTATCACGTATCGTCTGCTATGTACCTACCCCTTACGCAACCCAGTGCTCCTTAATGTTCGAAGTCCTATAGTAGCTAAAAGTCCGGGTGATTAGTATCGCCACACTGATGATTATTCTTTTCTTGCGTGGACACTTCTAAGCAACATTTCTCGGCAAATCAACATGGATTTGGAGTTAGCAATTATCCGGTGACATTCGATCACGATAGTGTTAGTGCACTTGTAGGCAAGGTGCTTTGGTCTATTTTCAGGATATACACAATACTAGGCTGTATAAACCTCGATTGACGAGACATAACATTTTATTTGGTAGACCATAGTTTGGGAACGTTTTCAAAAGCGTTTTCACGCTGAGAGTGCAGTCTATCTAGTAGAAAACTGTCGTAACTCCAAAACTTGGAAAAAATCCCAAAAGAAATAAAACAACTTGTGGTGTGGTAGGTAAGAGTGCATGTTGGATCTGAAACATGGTTGCTTACAGTGGACCTCATCAGAGGGTTAAAAGACATCCAAAGGGCATTGGAGAGGGCAATGTTCGGAGTTTCCTTGCGTGATCGAATCGGAAATAATGATATCCGCAATAGCAATAGTGGATCGCCAAACTAAAGTATTAGTAGGTAGGGCACATTGCTCGCATAACACATGGTCAATGGGGCTGAAAAGTTCTGGACTTGCGATCGCGTACCGGAAGACGCAGCGTTCGAAGCCTCACACAAGGTAGACCGATGACCTGGTGAGGGTCGCGGGTAGCCAGTGAATGTGAGACGCACAGGACCGGTTGTTGTGGCGACATTTGAGGGCCTATGTCTGGCAGTGGACGTCTTTTGGGTGAAATGATGACGATGATGATGATGTGGTAGGTACATGATAAAAAAACAAAATGTATGATTTTACATACGTAAGTATCCCTAGGTATGGATTTCGAAGCATAGAACGCGCCGGTTTAGAACTCGTCGGTGCTACTGTAGAGTTTAGATTCTAAAAGGCTACAGGCATTTATTGTCACTCTCTTGCAGATCAACGTATGAGTTTATGGTGTGCTCAACCGGAAATAAGTTAGAATTAATGTTGTGTTTTTACCGAACTTAATTGTTGTGTAACTATTTGTGTGTACAATAAAGTATATTTTAAGATTTTTGGTAGCCATCTTCATCAGTTCTAGCACTCGCTTGAAACGATGATAGAAACACAATTATTGTTCTTAAAAAAAAAAAAAAAAAAAAAAAAAAAAAAATTGATTGAGTCAGGCGTTACTTTGCGGAAATCCATTTTAACTTTGAAAATGAAAACAAAATATCTAGTTTTAATTTCCGCGAATATTAGTGGGTTGCAGGTATGCACCTCCCTCCCGCCCGCTATATTATGCACATGCAAGATTACTAGGCAAATGCAAGGATTTTAAGCACATGCAGGAAGGCAATGCAAAACCCAACACCACCGACTCGCTGACCGCTGAGTTGCGACCCAGCGGTCAGCGAGTCAACACGTCCCCTGAGGATGCCTCGTGGAGAGGCGAAACACGTGTCGGTAATGGTGTTGGGTTTTGCATTGCCTTCCTGCATGTGCTTAAAATCCTTGCATTTGCCTAGTAATCTTGCATGTGCATAATATAGCGGGCGGGAGGGAGGTGCATACCTGCAACCCACTAATATTCGCGGAAATTAAAACTAGATATTTTGTTTTCATTTTCATTGTTCTTAAACTTTGGTTTCGTTTTTAAACGAGCATGTATTCATGTTTCAATGTTAAGTTTTATTCGCATACAATAAAAAATATAAATTTTATTGCTTATGTAACGCGAGGAAGCGAAATGAGAGAACAAATAATTAAAAGGCTGTTGGCGACTTAGTTTCGCACAAACAAATTTAATTAACATTCGTTTATTTTCCTGCTTGATCCGAGGGAGACAAACGCTAAGTAAAATTTATGTATCGGAATCAAATTCAATTTCGGGTTTACATTTTCTTAACTTTTTTAGACCTGCTTCACTGTCCCTTACAAAGTACAAGTTTAAAGAGGATACGTCTCCTTTTTTATCTATGTAGGTAAACAAGAGAAATCCATACTTATAACATAAGAATAAAAATATGAGAAATTATATTTTATATGTATAAAAAAGGTTAGAACATTTAACGTCTTATTAAATTATGATCTGACGTGTTCCGCATAAATCGATCGAAATAAATTTATATCATGAAATTAACTATTGGTGTAGGTACAGGCTTACAATAGTAACCATACATGGCGCCATAGATGTGCGAAGTACATAATGACGCTGTGAGTAGTATGTATGACTGTTTCCACCAATTTGCTATGAGCGTGCACTGTGCAAGGATGTGTAGCGGACTCTGTGCAGTTGTGCACACACCTTCCACTGTGTGCAATACATTCTTTGTGTGCACAATGTATGCAAGGGATGCACACACGCCCGCATCCCTTGCATACATTCGTTGCCAGCAGCCCTAGCAACCATTTCTCGCTTTTTTGTATGTAAAATCTCAATCAATCATGCTCTGCTAGCCCTATAGCCTAGCCGCGGTAACTCTTTCGAACAAATTCCGCAACCCTAGCAGGCACTGACCCTATGGGGCCCCGAGATAGTCCTAAGCCTTGCGTAGAAAACGAAGTTAAAATGGGCCCTTGTCCATAGGGTAAATTCTTAATCACTCATACAAAAAAATGTGTCAATTTTAAGGTTAACTACACGACATGAATATCTTAGACTACGTATAAATGTGCATACACATAGCTATGTTTAGGTACGTCTTATTAAGAGTTTTAGATCCATATTCCAAAACAAAAAGCAAATTTCAAATCAACTGGAAAATGTTAATGAAAGCTTGTTCAATTGACGTTATGAATTAAAGTTTATGTGTTCGATAGATGAGCAACATTTTAGACAAGCTTTCACTGACGTTTTCTTGCTCATGTTGGAGTTGGATTTGGAACATGGGCCTTAGCCACAGTTTGGTGGTAGTCCAGGAGGGGGCAACTGCACCGCCTGATGGTCTTATTCACCTTATTTACTGTAATACCATAAAATAAATAACCCATTATATTTTTAACATTCGTTACGTAAAATTTTCCTTTACTATTGTTTAGGTTATAAAGTTTATTACATAACTTTCACAATGAGTAATAATAAGTCATAGAAGTGTCATAGACTTGATAAGTCATACATATATGAACGTAGTCATAAAACGTAGTCATAGACGCAGTCATAGAATAGTCATAGAACGTAGTCATAAAACGTAGTCATAGACGCAGTCATAGAACGTAGTCATAGAACGTAGTCATAGGACGTAGTCATAGACGTAGTCATAGACGTAGTCATAAACGTAGTCATAGACGTAGTTATAGACGTAGTCATAGAACGTAGTCATAGAACGTAGTCATAGACGTAGTCATAGACGTAGTCATAAACGTAGTCATAGACGTAGTTATAGACGTAGTCATAGAACGTAGTCATAGAACGTAGTCATAGACGTAGTCATAGACGTAGTCATAGACGTAGTCATAAACGTAGTCATAGACGTAGTTATAGACGTAGTCATAGAACGTAGTCAAAGACTTGATAAGTCATAGACGTGTTGTGGTGATATGATTATTACAATATATAATTGCACGGAAGTAAATCAGACTACTAAAATCTATTAAAAATAATCAATCTTAGCCTTAATTACATACTTACCTATACTTCCTGGAAACGAGCTTTTTACAAAAAATAGGTACGTCTTCTGGAAAAAAAAAGATTTACTTATAACTGTATTCTACTTATGCAGTTTCATACATAAGCTGAACAATATCTGAGATGAAACAATAATTTAATAAACTGCTAGATAGTCGTAGAAAATGTTTTGACCAAAGCACGCAGTTGCTGTGCCCCGGCAGCAACTAGAGATGTCAGGCCTTATTTTTATGTTGCGAATATTTTTTAAACAGTTACCGCGGCCATGGAATACAAAGGGCACTTGGAGCAGCAGTGGTCGGTTTTAGTCATTAAGAGTCTGAAACTCCCTTATTCTCCGGCCAGAGCAAAAGGAGTCATTTGATAATTTGCTATCCAAAGTAAAAAAAGGTAATTTAATAAAAAGGCCGTGCAGTTGTAATAAACGCTGATCGCTAATTCGGATCACATGCATTTTCAGAATTGTAACAAGCTCGAATGGATAAACAATACCTCGCGAGTTGATGGTACAGGACCTAAGGTTTAGGTTTATTCTTTCTTCTATTCATTATTGATACCTAAGCATTTCATATTATTAGCTCAAAGGATTTGACTTAGTAAACCAACGACACTGGGCGAATAGAATATATTAATACGTAAATCATGAAAATGGGTGCGTTTGTTTCAAAAGGGCTTGCTTAAAATATAAAAAGTAAAACATTGCAGTTCCACGTGTTTTTACGATCCCGTGAAATTTGTTTTCTTACAGGATTTTTCTAATCTTCTTTAGCATCGTTTATATTGATTATAGAGCTTCTCCTGCCTAATTTATATTCCGCTAGTGTTTTTTCATCACGCCTTGTGCTTAATATCGCAATTTGTACCGTAGTTGGCGTAAGCCGAGGGGACCTGTCACCTTTACTCTCCGATGCCCGTCTTTCTCTGTTCAATGCCTATTTTATTGCTCGCTTACACATAAACAACCAAAGTTTACGATCGTTTTTACATTAAGAAATCGGCCAAGGAGAAAAATAAATCAATAACTAATAATACTTAATGAAAGACAGGCCCGCCGTAAGCGGGCGTGCAAGGCGTGCACTGCACACGGGCGGCACGTCCAAGGAGGCGGCAAATCGAGCGACTCATTACGTAATATTCAAAGTCATAGTCATAATATAATAGCCGGTGGGGTGGCTACAGCATAAGAAATATAATCGCATTGAAAAAAAACCGAAGGTGCTATCTTATCCGTCAGCAGGTACCGCAGGAACCGCCCGCCACCGTTTGGACTCAAATTCAATACAAGTATCCATAGTCGTGTTCTATGAAAACTGAGCTTATTTCTCAGTTGGTAGGTTAGGTAGGTACTTATTGAGCATGCCACCATTGTGGCAATAAGTCCTCTCTTTGAGAGTAGCCACGGCGTTCCTAGCACCGGTACTCACCGGACACGGGTGTTTCGGGAGGTACCTGTTTTGGAATCCACGGGAGGACATGGCCGCGTGATCGCCTGGAGGACATGAGGAAACATACGGTGGAGGTCTGCCCTGCTTGGACGGAGCAACGCTGTGTCCTCGTCAAGGCGATCGGTGACCTCTCGCCTCCGGCTCAGTTTCAATACATGGTCCAAAGCGAGGAGGCATGGGAAGCGGTCACCTCTTTCTGCGAATCAGTAATGCTAGCGAAGAAGGAGGCGGACCGCGTGAGGGAGAGGGAAACCTTACGCCGAAACAGAAGAAGATGCCCCGGGCGTCGGGAAACGCAGGGCGATTCCCAGCCACCGTAGGCGCGGGCCTGCGGATGGCGAGCTATGGGTGGCTCGCCGTCCGATAGCAACCAGGCCCGAGTGTTGCAGGCGCGCCTCAAAGAGCCGTCAGCAACGTAGACGGGCCCCATAGGGTCAGTGCCTGCTAGGGTTGCGGAATTTGTTCGAAAGAGTCACCGCGGCCCTGGAACGCAAAGTGCGCAAGAAGGATCACGGGTGGGTTTTAGTCAGTAAGAGTTTGACACTCCCTTCCACTCATGATTTCCCACTCAAAAAAAAAAAGGGCGGTATAATCGGTATTGCACGCGGGCGATCAAACAGGTAGCAGCGGCCCTGATGAAAGACTGACGTTGTCAGTAAATAAGTTTTATTTTATTACTACCTTCTGGCAGTGGCTTCGCCCGCAGTATATTCGAAATTTATCCCATGGGAATATAATCCCGGGATTCAAAGTGTACTGTGTCTCATATTTATTGTAAAACATAGGAACACGATAAGTTCTTAGTTGATTATACATTGAGGGCGCTATGTGTTGATTATGGACGAAGAACTACGATTTGAGGCTCATATTGCAAATTGTGTAAAAAATTGCTTCTACCGATTAAAAGTGTTATATAAAATGCGCCCGTATCTAAGCGAAGACCTACGTGTACAGCTGGTTGAAAGTCTGGTTCTATCGAAATTAAATTATGCCGATACCGTCATAGGACCTCGGCTTCTGTCGCGTACCGTAAGACTTATTCAAAGAGTTCAAAATGCTTGCGCGCGATTTTGCTTTAACGTACCACCAAGGAGCCACATCACACCCTTTCTAAACAAACATAACATTTTAAAAATGAAGTCTCGTCGGAAGTTGCATTTGGCTTGTCTTCTTTTTGGCGTCATCAAAACTAAATGTCCGTCATACCTGTACTCGAAGCTTACGTGGGTAATCAGTCACCGCAAGCACAAGGCCAGGCGTTGTGCTCAGCAGCTGGCTACTCCGCATCATCGTACTGCAGCTTTTCGAGGAAGTTTTAGGTACGCGGCCTCCAAATGTTGGAATAATATTCCTCCACCCATTAGGGACCTACAAAATATAAGTACTTTTAAGGCTAGACTTAAGCAATTTATTTTGAACTAGCTGCTGCCCGCGACTTCGTCCCCGTGGAATCCCCGATTTTAAAACATTCTTTATCGCTGCTCCGCTCCTATTGGCTTAAGCGTGATGATATATAGCCTAAAGCCTTCCTCGATAAATGGTCTATTCAACCCAAAAAGAATTTTTCAATTCGAACCAGTAGTTCCTGAGATTAGCGCGTTCAAACAAACAAACAAACATACAAACAAACAAACTCTTCAGCTTTATAATATTAGTATAGATTCACAAATCCAATTTAATGAAGTTAATATTGATTAATCGTTTGTATAATTCCATTACACATACTAATTTAATTATTCATAAAAATGTAATAATATTAATAACGCATCCTTAGAGTGCATATAATTAAGAGTAATTATATGCACTCTAAGGATGCGTTATTTGAATTTGAATTTTAATCATTTATTTTAAACACCATTTTTGTCACGATTAAATAAAAATTAAAAGTTATTACCATTATGTTATGTACCAATTTCCTGGTAATTAGTGAGTATTTAGTAGGTAGGTAGGCTTGATGCGGTGATCCTGTTGCACCTGTGTCCCCAGGAACATCATGTTTTGCACTTTCACTTTTAATTTGTTTTACGTCTGACTCTTTTACAATTGCAATATAAACTTTCCATAGCAATTTAACTTGTTTAGGAATTAAAAAAAAAAAAAAAAAAAAAAAAATTGATTGAGTCAGGCGTTAATTTGCGGAAATCCATTTTAATTTTGAAAATGAAAACAATATATCTAGTTTTAATTTCCGCGAATATTAGTGGGTTGCAGGTATGCACCTCCCTCCCGCCCGCTATATTATGCACATGCAAGATTACTGGGCAAATGCAAGGATTTTAAGCACATGCAGGAAGGCAATGCAAAACCCAACACCATTACCGACACGTGTTTCGCCTCTCCACGAGGCATCCTCAGGGGACGTGTTGACTCGCTGACCGTTGAGCTCAACGGTTATATTCGCGGAAATTAAAACTAGATATATTGTTTTCATTTTCAAAATTTGGAATTTATTTAATTTAAGTACAACAATCGCAATTATATTTTGTTTACGTGATTTCACTCCTTTGTGGCCGCTAATAATCGCTTCTCGATTATTTAATCTCTTTGATCGTCGCATCGGCTGATGTGCACTCGTAACATTGTGAGTATTGTGGGTATTATGGAATTTGTAATTTTTAACGAATGTGGCAACTTTTTTCGTTACGTGTTATGCTATCTATTTATAAATATGTTTTATTTACGTATTTTAATCACATTCAGTACATAAACATCTTAATTTAGTTCAAGTATATATTTTATTTACCCTCGTCCGTGCGTCACTGCGGGGTGCCAACTGAAAACCAGCGCTGGGTGTCTGACGCCCAGCAAATGCTGAGGTGGTAACCCTTTCGGTTCGGACACGCTCGGCGCATTCTGTACATTTCTTCTCCTGTAATTTGTGTTTGTAACCGTTGTGCTGTGTCTGTTCTGAATAAAAGTTTTTCTATTCTATTCTATTCTATTCTTTTGCCTCTTGGGCGTTCAAAAGTAGTAATACATGCAATATAATTAAAACAAGAACTTAATACAGATATATTAACCACAAATAAACAAGTAAATAAATTAGATTATATAAAAAAAAATGTCCGCAGTTTTTATCTATATCATACTTTGCCAAACCATTTCGCTCACTAAAGGGTTGCAATTAACAAAATGCTGAAATAGGTATTTGATTAATTATTACATCAACCAGTATTAAGTTCAAGTTTCAAATAAATCTGACCACAAAAAAAATGTTCCATACAAATTTCATCGTCCTATTTCTCCTCTGAAGGGTTGCTTTACGAAATATTCTTTCATAGTCCTGGTATACGTAGTAAAAGTTACATCGGCGTTAAATTGTAGCAATCTATGTCCAAGGTCCAAGGGTTTAGCCTTGACATGGAAACCTTTATTATTTAATTAAATGCTATTTTTGCAAAAAAAGAACGGAAAGATACAAGAATTTTCCATACAAACTGTAAAAGTCCATACGTCATTTTTTCTTTGAAACGCGGCTTGCTAACATAACTACGGTTGACGCTCTTACAGAACTGTGGTGGCCAGCTCTCGCCGCAACGTGCAGGGCTGTACACTATCCGTAAGTAGTAGTGTTAGTAGTGACTAACTTGATTTTTTATTATGATAAACAAACAAAAGATCTTTAAACGACACAAATTTCGCCAATCTCTCGAGATTCAAAGAATCCTTTGGTTGTAGATTTCTAATAACAAAATAGGTATTTTATAACTTTCTTAAGAAAACTTGATGAAAGTCACGACAAAAAATAATCATTTTTAGGCAGCTAAATAAAAGTTAGGTAGCTGTTTCATCTAATAAATATTCATCGCTGGCGGTATGAGAAGGCTTTCGAATTTTTCGAGATTTGTGCAGTGGTCAGACTGCTTTGCAGGCAGCGGGTTGGTCGCGGTTTTGACATAAATAACGAGTAGGTTCATCTCACAATTGAAATAAGCAGATGACATCGCAGACCTGCAGTAGATGCTGGACGGTCTACTTGATTCATCTTATCACATCGGTCATCGGATGAACTTTCACAGTAGAAAAATCTCAACTCAACTGTAACTGTAAAAGCTCAGGTGGAGCTTTTACAGTTACAGTTGAGTTGAGATTTTTCAGTTACACGTTTCGAGACTACGTTTTACTCTTCTTTTTCCATCTTCCTTCTTTGAACCTGCGTCTAACGATTTTGATATCCTATACATTTTGATGCAGTACTTAAACTAACCGGTAAGACGACACGGTTGGCGCAGTGGTTGAGTTATTGACTGCTGCGTTGCGGGTTCCATTCCCGCACGGAACAAATATTTGTATGGCCTACAGAAAGTTGTTCCGTTTACGGCTGGTTGTGTATGTGAGTTTATTGATATTTATTTTATTGCCTTATTTCGACTTTTTAGTCCCTTATTAATCACCTAAATTGACATGAAAATAAGTTAAATTGGTTATCACTGTTTTTCTCCGTTCCTGTAAATGTTTTAAGTATAGTAGGTACTTATGTACCTACCTAAAATGATAATTTTATCAAACATCCCATGTAAAAAACTTTGTACGTAAAAGAAGTATCTTGGTATAAGGATTAGGCGGACTTTCAGTTTTTTTTATGTATTTAGATAAACTAATTCTGGGCAACAACCATACATTGATCACTGTAGTTTTTGTTATGAATAGTTTGGTAGCAGAACTAGATATGTATAAAAGTATAAGTATCACTCACTTGGCATTCAGGGTCTGATTAATAAATCAGGAATGTGATAATGACATCGGAGAGGGACGACTTTGGACTGAGACGAAATTCTGAGAACTAACTTCTCTATGGCCACCCAAATGATGATTTAATTATCAGTATGATTTTGATTGATGTGGCAGAAGAAATTTGGCGGCAGCCGAATTCTTTTCATAACAAACGTATTTGCTTTGTTTATTACTGAGAACTAATTGATCTGCGGCGCCACAGTTTTTGGCTATGTCGCTGTATCTGATTGAATCAAAATTGAGTCGTAAAAATAAACAAGAAAGTAGGTATATTTCTATTGTAATCCAGTTATTGGACCTCACTGACTAAAAATGTGTGAGTCCTTTACTAATTTTCCTAGTTTTTCCATAGTTAGAGTTTCTGTGTTATTGCTTGACGTTGTCTCGGAGCTCGATGAAATCTCATGATCATGTGCAAATGTGCATCGTTCTCAACCTCACCATGGAGCACTTCAGTCATTAGAGAAAGTTCACGAAATTTCGTATCTTCTTCGAAATTGTAGTAGTCTTTGATACTGTCGCATTAAAAAGGTTATTAAAATAAGAATATTTATTTAAAAAACTGAACCACAGAGGCGAGTTTTGTAATAGTATTGAGCACATATTTTAATACCTAATGATGTGAAGGTCATACGTTACTTCATCTAATATTATCCAATAACACAATTTAAAATATTGTAAATATGTATAGCGCCAAAATCCACGTTAACAAAAAGTTAGTTAAAAACATTTTCGAAATGTCTTATTTAAAAAAGATAACTGGAAATTTATTTTTATATGGAAAATTTAAAATGGGTCTAATTTAACTGTAACACTATTTATCGAAAATGTTTTCAACTAACTTTTTAGCCCTATGTATCCTGCTTATATGTGTGAAATATTTAGCTGTGGTCACATGGGTTCAGAGAATCAGAGTCGAGTTAAAATCGATTCACTTTGTCATTTTATCTTGAAGAGCACGAGGCTAATCTAGACTTTTCTTACAGACTTTTTTTTAAGTGTTCTTCAGACCCAGCTCTGCCGTTGCTATCAACTAATTTCCTTTAGGTTCAAGAAATTCCTCCGGTCCAAGAATATAGTGGGGTGTTCACTGCTTTTGAGGTATTTTTAAAAGGTTTTGATAAATATGATAGTCGTTTTTAGGATTCCATGAACTACTTACATCTCTATGAGGCGCGCGTGGGACTCAATGCGCCGTCAACCCGGGCCTGGTTGTTACCGGACGGCTAGCCACCCAACGCTAGCTGTCCACCGGTTCGCGGCTACGGTGATCAGGAATCGCCCTGCGACTCCCGACGCCCGGGGCATCTTCTGCTGATGCGGCGGCTGGGGCGTAAGGTTTGCCTCTCCCTCACTCGGTCCACCTCCTCCTTCGCTAACATTACTGTTTCAAAGAAGAAAGTGACCGCTTCCCATGACCCCTTGCTCCAGACCATGAATTGAACCAGGTCCGGGAGCGAGAGGTCGTCGCCATCGATCGCCTTGATGAGGATACGGCGTTGCAGGGCAGACCTCCACCGTATATGCTACCTCGTTTCCTCCGGGCGATCGACATACTGTTGACACGCAGACGTCTCTTCCCGCCAAATCCGAAAGAAGGTGACGGTTTAACATGCTTTCCGAAGTAAGGAGGAGTCTCGGTAACTTAAGGTGATCACACATTCACAGACTGACCTTGGCAAGTGTTATGGGTTGCGCGGTTCGGCATGAGGAAATTAAAATCTTCGTCTACAGTGTAAGGATCATTGAAATGAAGTATTGGGTAGAAATAACAATAAACATATCGTCTTAATTCCTCTCTGCTTATGGACAGCTTTATGCGAACGTTAATTTATGTGACGTCGCGGCGTCTCAAGTTCAATATTGATTCCTGTGATAATAATGACGAATCATTATTGTCATCAGTCAGGTACTTATCACTTGTAGAATCAATGTTGTTCTCTTATTCTACATTAAAGGGCTTTTTTTATTTGGATGGCTGCATTTTTGGATTTTTAATGGATTCACAAGGTGTTTGTGATATAAGCATCTATACTAATATTATAAAGAAGAAATATTTGATTGTTTGTTTGTTTTGAATAAGCTCCAAAAGTGCTGAACCGATTTGAAAAATTATTTCACTGTTGGGAAGCTACACTGTCCCCGGGTGAGAAAGGATATTTTAGGCGTAGTACCTTCTTGTGCTGGTTAGCAGGGTTACATAAAGGATTTACGTACAAAATCAATTAATTTTACACTACATAAATTTTGTAATTTCCTAGTACACTATAAATTGCTTTAATAAAAAAATTAATGAATGCATACAAGTAACTCAGGTCCATAAAAATGAAGGCAGTTTTACTCTTGGTACATTTAACTTTATTCAAATGGTTCGCAATAATAAATGCAGAGGAGACTAACAGTAAGTTACCAGAAAATTAAATAAATATGGAAAGCTAGCTAAGGGATAGCCAGGGCTAGATTTTAATGACAAGGGTTTTAATACCTAAAAAAAATATTTTATATTTAAGTTGAAGTTACAAGATACTTCAGCGTTATTATGTAGCAGTTCTGATGAATCCATAGTAAATTATGCTCTTTGATAAAAGTTTTACAACAAGTGTGGTGTATCTATTTAATTACTGGTGCAATGAATAAGGAGATCCAAGCAAGTCAAGTATATAAAAAGAGTCAAAGAAGTGATTTGCTGGAGGAAGACAAGTTTAGTACAGAATTTCATAATCTTTCTACAAACACAATAATCGCAAAAGAGGTCTTTTGAGGAAAGTACCACACAGATTTGAGTGGACCTGTCCAAACAGTGCAAGCATTTGTCAGTTATCGTGTAGCTCAAACTTAGAACTTTAAGGAGCTCAACAATTTGACGAACAATACCAAAGTAAGGACATTTGGGTAGGCCAAATAAAGAACTCAAACCGCCAGACTAACATGAAATGAACCCCTGACATAGCGATCTACATAGTCCTCATATTCACAATACGTTATATGAGCACTATGCAGATCAGTGTCTGAAATGGTCTTTTTAAGAAGGTCCCACACAGTTTTGAGTGGACCTGTCCAGTCAGTGCAAGCCTTGGTCAGAGTCGAGTAGCTCAACTTAAAACCAACAAGGAGCTTAACAACTCGACGAACAATGCCAATGAAAGGACATTTGGGTAGATCACAAAAATACTTAAA
Source organism: Hecatera dysodea (assembly GCA_905332915.2). Classification (NCBI taxonomy): domain Eukaryota; kingdom Metazoa; phylum Arthropoda; class Insecta; order Lepidoptera; family Noctuidae; genus Hecatera; species Hecatera dysodea. The sequence goes on from HG995292.1 coordinate 12,865,968, forward strand.
CAGCCAGACATCGCTAAAAAATACTTGAAGAGGAAAAAGCAAATAATATAGTCCATATACCTAGTCCTAATATTCACAGTAGGGAATAAAAATAAAATATAATTGATTGAGTCAGGCGTTACTTTGCGGAAATCCATTTTAAATTTGAAAATGAAAACAATATATATCTAGTTTTAATTTACTGACATTTTTTTTATTTTGTTTTAATTTTATTTTTTTCGCAACTCAACGGGCTACTTCCCGTTATGTCACATTCCCGATTGGACAACATGTCAAAAGTTTTAAAAACAACTGAACGCTAGTGGCGTTTGGTCAAGATTTTGATTTTCATACATTCATTCCCGATTCGTCAACATTTGAAAATGCCTACATTCTTTCCCGTTTGGTCAACCTTTTGTTTGGAAAGTACAATCAGGGGCAAAAAGAAATGCCTCCATTTATGTTCTATCTACTTATTAGCTTCCGCCCGCGGCTTCGCTCGCGTCTAAAGTGTTTTGATTATCACTTTCAGTTTCCTCTGGATCAGTATTAAATTTGTGATACTAGCATATTATTATCCCGGAGAGCTCTTTGTATTTTGTTAATAAACTAGCTTCTATCTGCGACTTCGTCTGCGTGAACTTTAGAACTGGCCTCAGGAAGGTATAACATTATGAAAGTTAATCCCGTTGTTTCGCAATTCAGTAATTTCGGGTATTTTAGGCTGGAGCATCATTTCTTCTTTTTGGCTTATTCTTCCTGGCTATTTTGCTTATTCCTCGAATCCTACGAGTCATAGATTGATATTAAAAATGTATTCCAGCCCCAAGGAAAAAACAAGTAAAGTATCCTGGTAGTTTTTGAGTTTTTAACATTCGTAGGTACTTCTAGTCCCGGAAATATATCTTCATGATTCTGGTATCCTGGTAGTTTGTGAGTCTTTGCCGCTTACAATTCCAGCCCCGAAAATACTTCGACATTTTTATAGTCTCCTGGTAGTTGTATTGTAAATCTTGACCCCTTGGATTTTTTGCACTTCCAGTCTGATTCAATTTCAGTAAGGTTAGGACTATCGGTTTTCAAAGTTAAATAGATGAAAGCTATTGCCATGGTACATATCTATGCATGTAACGTATATAATTTAGGATTTTACATATGCTAAGAAAACAATAACCCACCTCTGGGAAAGTCGGGTGGTGATAAAAAGAGCGTCAAAAAGGACTTGGTAACTTTTGTAGTTGACTGTACCGTACAAAGAACTAGTTTAAAAAAAGGGTGACAAAACGAGAATGGATGTATGAAAATCAAAATCTTGACCAAACGCCACTAGCGTTCAGTTGTTTTTAAAACTTTTGACATGTTGTCCGATCGGGAATGTGACATAACGGGAAGTAGCCCTCAACGGTCAGCGAGTCAACACGTCCCCTGAGGATGCCTCGTGGAGAGGCGAAACACGTGTCGGTAATGGTGTTGGGTTTTGCTTTGCCTTCCTGCATGTGCATAAAATCCTTGCATTTGCCTTGTAATCTTGCATGTGCATAATATAGCGGGCGGGAGGGAGGTGCATACCTGCAACCTACTAATATTCGCGGAAATTAAAACTACATATATTGTTTTCATTTTCAAATTTAAAAATAAAATAAAAAATATAATACTTTACAAAGTAAGTATTCATATCAAAATAAGAAATTGTAATAAAATTAAAAGAATACTTTAAAAAGTAAACATTCATGTCAAAAGTAAATGAAAATATAAAAATGTGATATTGTATAAATATAAACAAAAGGCGCACAAAAGAAAAAATAAAACATAAAAACATCGGGCCGCATACAAAACTGAAGCAGCTAAATCCCAAGCCTTCTTGTCCTCAAGCTAATCTTTAACTGTATAAAAAGCTTTCTGGCATAGCTTACGTTTTATAAATAATTTGAATTTATTTCTGCTTAGTTCTAGGAGGTTTATTATAAAAATGTATATATTGGCATCGAAACGAACTACCTATTTTTGAGCCTGGTTTTAGGAACGAGTTACGGTTAATTGAGTGCGTTTCTTGAAATGGGTTATACAACAGGTGATTTGCAACGACTTACGAAGAACCACGAAAACTTGGGTCATATTGAGTTGTTTTTAGCATGAAGCATAATCAGCCTTTTAATGTTCCCACTGCTGGACACAAGCCTCCTCTCTAGGGGAGGGAATGGGCCTTAATCCACCACGCTGGCCCAGTGCGGGTTGGTGAATCTCACATGCCTTCGAATTTTTGGTTCTAGGACATGCCGGTTTCCTCACGATGTTTTCCTTCACCGTTTTGAGAGCAGTGGTGATTAAATTAATTACAGAAAGTAATACGCCTGGCTGGGTTTGAACCCGCGTCCTACAAATTCGTAGGTCGGGGCCGTTACCACTCGGCCACCACTGCTCCCCCAGTTTTTTAGCGATTGTTTAGAAATTTTGTCGCGACAAAAAATTTCAAATGATGAGAAATCTATTTTAGTCTGTACCTAGACCTACTTCGGTCTTTAGAGAAAACGGAGTGTAAAAGTTATCTCGTGCCTAATCTAAAGCCTAACATGATCACCAATGTGTTGCCACAAATGATAGACCACAATGATAGACATAAGGATGACCTAAGAGTTTTAGAAAATGTTGTGTATGTCATAGGTACTGCCCCGCTAAAAGTAGTTAATTCAGAATGGAGGAACGATTTGCCCATTTTTATGTTTTAATTTGAAGTAATTGGGAATTGACTGTATTTCGATCGTTACAGATTTCAACAGAACATCAATTCTACGTTATGGTCACCACAGAACGCACAAGTGCCTTGACTTCCAAAAAGCTTATGTGTGTATAAATAGATGTCTGGAACGCGGTTATGATATTGCTTCAGCTGATGAAAATTGCAAGTGTTCTTGTTTTAAAGATGCAGTAAAAGCAAAGCATTTAAAAAATAAATACAATTCTTGGAAAATGCCCACTACCACCAGACCAGCCTGGGCTGGGAGTGACCCATTAAAAAAGGCTACTAAAGGAACATTTTTGATTGTGAGCCCCGAACCTACCTACAAAATACCCGTATACCTTAAGTTTCCAGTAAACGGTTCTTCGTTCATTGGCGGTGAACAGGAGGATGCTTCGGGAGGAGAATCCGAGAAAGAGACAGATGCAGAGGAAGTAGCCAAGACAGTTAAGTCCGGGGAAGCAAAAAACAATATAGAAGATGTACACGTGCCATTACAGGCCGAGCTAGAAAATAGCAATGCAAAAATAGTAACCGATACAGGAAACATAAATGAGTCAGGAAATGATACTGTGGTAGATATAGACAAGACAGATGAAACCAGTGCACTTGATGCGAATGTAACCGATGTAGTTGATGCGGATGCAGCCGATGTAGCTGATGCGGATGCAGCCGAAACGAAGGCAGATGATGATGCTGCTTTAGACGACGACCCGCCGGAATAATACGTTTCAAAACAGTACAAAAAATGACAATATGTGATTTAAGTTGCCCTTCTATTATTATCTGGCATTTGTTTTAAATTTTCATCAATACCAACAGCTGAGGTCCTCCTCCTTTTATTTTTTTTCTTTAAATAACTTTAATTTGAATTATACATTTTAAAATCATGAGAAAAATAATTTAAAACCTCCAATATAAACTCTTTCATTTGTAAAAAACCCACGGGATACAGTGTGAATCTTTTTATTTTACATGTACAACGAATTACAAGGTTACGAAGCCGACCGACGCACAATTAGAATATTAAAATAATATCATCAAATGAATAATATATAAAACTAGCTGCTGCCCGCGACTTCGTCCCCGTAGAATCCCCGATTTCAAAACATTCTTTATCGCTGCTCCGCTCCTATTGGCTTAAGCGTGATGATATATAGCCTAAAGCCTTCCTCGATAAACGGTCTATTCAACCCAAAAAGAATTTTTCAATTCGAACCAGTAGTTCCTGAGATTAGCGCGTTCAAACAAACAAACAAACTCTTCAGCTTTATAATATTAGTATAGATGAAAAAAAAAATATGAATAACTAACATTAAAAAATACAATAAAAAAAAAACATAAAATTAAAACATATTTTATAACTTATCTATACTTACATATAATAAAATCTTAGACTAGCCGTGTCCGTACATTGAATATTTTTGCAGTAAAATAACTGAGAAATATTAGAAAAAAGACATAGAAAACAAAAATACAATTTTTGGATTTTTAGTCTATTTGTCTGTGCGTTTGTGGGAGCATTACGCAATAACCACTTATTGGATTCGAAAGCTAGTTTCTAAGCTAGTTCTTAAAAATATTAACTGTTATCCAGAATTTTATCTATCGTTTATTTCATCAAAATTGATCGACAAAATCGAAAGATATTTGGACCTGCAGCCATCACGTAAAAAGTACAACACCAAGTCCAATATAGATAAGTTTTTACATAAGTGCGTTACTATTTGTACATACAACTTAGTTTTTGTAAAAAAGAAATGTATTAAAGAGTGTACAAGAAGAAATTCCTTGCAAAAATGGTGCTGATACCTGCAGCACCATTTATTGAGCAAAGAGAACGAACCTTACTAAGTTATGAAGACCAATGAAAAATAATGCCAGAACTCAGGCATTTTAATACGTAGAAAGAGAAATTGAATATTTTGCTATCTATGAATGTAGGTATGTAGGTCTGTCAAACGAAAATTTTGACAGTTTAAGTACAATGTCAGTAGATGGCGTTGTCTGCAAAAGAAGGATTTAAATTTCCTTTATTCACAAGGTAGAGAGGTGAAGGAAATTAAGCCCAAAGCCATTTCGCGAGTTTTTGAGTAATTTTGTGAAAAACTGTCGTCAATTCTTAAAATAATTTAAGGTACATTCAAGGAATTTGTATACCTTTATCATAATTATGGAAACAAAAAATCGAATTTGATTTTGTAGATTCATTGGATGATACTAAATCTGATCATAGCCTATCCATTTCCCAACGTAAGCTTATTGTAAAACCGGATTCAGCTGAATGCCCGTGTTTTACGTGAAGCGACTGCCTTTTGTCTATAAACCACTAACAAGAAAAAAAACAAGGTAATTCTTAGCAAGGCTGGTGTCAGATTTTTTGGCTTCTGAAAAACTGTAACGGTAGTCAAACACCTACAAATGTCAGGAAGGATCAACGAATTAGCATGTTATCCGAGGCATGAAGGATTCCCGGCACTCATCTATATATTGACCTCGGCAAACGTTGCTTAACTTTTAAGATTGAACCGTGTGGCTTTTATTATTGAGCTACGAGCTGCTCATTCAGTGTTCTCATTCCTCATTATGTGCTAAATATCGATTAAAAGTAACGATATTCGATGACGAACAAGCCAATGTAATTAGACCCCTATAAAACTGTTTAAAGATATACGACCTACCTACAGGAAAAACAGATTTGAATGAATCTATACTAATATTATAAAGCTGAAGAGTTTGTTTGTTTGTTTGAACGCGCTAATCTCAGGACCTACTGGTTCGAATTGAAAAATTATTTTTGGGTTGAATAGACCATTTATCGAGGAAGGCTTTAGGCTATATAACATCACGCTGCGAGTAATAGGAGCGAAGAAAAAATGGAAAATGTGGAAAAAACGGGGAAAATTCTTCATCTTTGAGGGCTTCCGTTGCGTGCGCTGCGAAAATGGTTCAAGATACCAAAAAAATATGTAGGAAAGAATTATTCCTCTTTATATGTCTATCTTTTAAGATTAACTCACTAGAACCGTTTTTATGGTAATCAAATTTGGTCGAAAGGGATGAAAATTTGTATTAAACTTTGTCAATTTTAAACCGATCGGGCTGAGAGTTATCAAAATCGGGGTTAAAGTAACTATTCCACGCGGACGAAGTCGCGGACAGAAGCAAGTCAGTAATATGACATTCATGTGTTATTCTCATTGAAAATCAAAGAAAATTGTTTTTTTTTTTAATTCATGTATCAAATTGATTCGACAGTTCCTTAGTTTGAATATTACGAGTACAAACAACCATTCCTTCGAAACAGTCTGTTTTGTTCATCAATGTTGATTCGAGGTAACAGAATAGGTATACTTGGGTTGTTTTTTTTTTTTAATTTGAAACGGAAGAGGTGATGCAGTCAGTGCCCTGCATTAGGTACCCTCTTCCTATTTTCTTAATTCTAAGAGGGATCAAGGTTGTGCAGAAACACTTCAGCTAAAATATAGTACAGTAAGTGCTATATTTCAGCTGAAGTGTTTGTTTGGTTGAGTGCGCTAATCTCAGGAACTATTGGGTGGAATTTTAAAATTATTTTAGTTATGGAAAGCCCCTTTATTGAGGAAGGCTGCGATAGTTTATATAACATACACGCTACGATACATAGGAGCAGAGTATTAATGAAAAATGTTACAAAAATGTTTTTTTTCTCTCTTATGTGACGCAGACGAAGTTGCGCGGGTCAGCTAGTATTAATAAATTGTTAAAAGCATACCTTAGTAATTATCCATAATCATAATCAGCCTTTTAACGTTCCCACTGCTGGGACACAGGCCTCCTCTCTAGGAGAGGGAATGGGCCGTAATCCACCACGCGGGCCCAGTGCGGGCTGGTGACTGTCACGTGTCTTCGAAGTTTTGGTTCTAGGACTTGCCGGTTTCCTCACTATGTTTTCCTTCACCGTTTTGAGAGCAGTGGCGATGAAGTTAATTATAATACAAAGTAATGCGCTTGGCTGGGTTTGAACCCGTGACATAGGTACGTACGTAAGTCTATATAATACGTAAGTCAGGGCCGTTACCACTCGGCCACCACTGTTCTCAATATAGTAATTATCAATGTCAGTTAAACATCATATTTTGAGTCACAGCACTTCATACATATGCAGTTCATGTACCAATTTCCACATGATCCTCTGGATTAGGAGCGAACTCACTGTGACAGACGGACATACAGTCAAACGTGTGATGCTATGAGGGTTCCGTTTTTATTCAGTAGTACGGAACAGTTCTTATTCATTTTATGATAAAGTTAAAAAAAGTACTTCGGTATCACTACAATAACAAGGGTTGCAAACTTTTATGGAATACCCGAGAGGCGACGCTTGCTCGTGACGGCTATGACGTATCACTAAGATTTTTTTACTAATATATTGAGAACATACATATTTTTGCTTTTATGTCGATATATCAATTTCTTTTATACGGATTGACACTTTCACAAAATATTCACAGGCACTTTTGGGACAAGGGTAAAAGTGGTACTAAGAAATATTATGCCGTGTTAAAACAAGGTTAGTTTTTTGAGTTCACACTTTTACCGTATTATGAGATAAGTTTTTTGCCTACCACATCTTTCAATAACATGAAATGTTTATGTTTTCAGGAACACCAGGATATTGTTTTTAACAGACTTCAAAAAAAGGAGGAGGTTTTCAAGTCCTGAAGTTACGAGGTACACAGACAAAAAATTACGTCATAACTTCAAGACTCGGAAAAAAATATGTTTTTTTTTTTACAAAAAAAATGCAGCCCTGTTTTAATAACTTTCTCCAAAATCAGACTCTTGACAAATAAATAACTGTTAGTTACAAATTATTAGTTCATAAGTAACAATAGGGTAGTTGACTAAAAAAATCTGATTAGTCCGTCTGATAGATTTCCAAAAAATGTTGGACACGTTTTTTTTTTCTTTTTTCACATAAACAAAAAATAAAGACGATACAGTGCGTAAAAAACGCGTGTGACGTCACTACTCGCTACAATTTTTACCGGGCCGTGACGTCACACGCTCCCACTCCTGATCTTTGATGCTTTTTATCTCCGTCAGTTTTTATAGATTTGATAAAGGAAAAAATACGTGTCCAATATTTTTCTATAATCTAACTGACGGACTAAACATAATCATACATTTTTTACTCAGGCAACATCCCTATTGGTCGAAAAAAGCATTTTCAACCGACTTCCAGAAGGGATGAGGTTCTCAATTCGACTGTTTTTTTTGTGTGTTACCTCATAACTTTGTACTGGGTATACCGATTTTGATGATTCTTTTTATATTCGAATCCCATTTAAATTTGAGATCTGATGACTAGTATTTGAGTTATCCCTAATAATACGTGACTTAGTTTACATTGATGACGTTCTCATTCCCTCTTGTCAATGTAAAATGAAAAATAAATTTGTGTACGATGGTTTGTAAGAGCATCTTAGTATTTCAACGTGGTCCCTTTCTAGTTTGGTGAAGATCTGATGAAGAACAGAGATGATAGGAAACTTTTGAATAATTGATAGCAAAACTTTCGGGATTGCTGAAATCGCATGTTTGTTTATTGTTTACACCAATGTGATAGGTACGTCTAGGTGGGGGGGGGGGAGTTGGTTGTGCCACTAAAAATGAAAAATAAAAATCATGGCAGTATGCTCTGAAAAGGCTTATTTTGACTTGCGTCGTACAACGTGCATATCTGCGGATCAGCATATTACCTCGGACAGCCATCGCCCAGCGCTTCCTTTCTATGTCCAGATCGTCATTCAGGTCATGAGTGATCCAGTGACCCAGATACTTAAATTTCGTTACTCTAGATACCGGAGTATTAATTAATGTGTTCAATTATTTCAAAAGGTAACTACGGATTAAAAACCTCGTCCTTAGCAGTATAAAATAATTGCATGTATAACCTAAACAATGAGAAGGTTATTAAATGCAATAAGTCAGCTAAGCCGGTTCAGAATACTTCGGTGGAAGATTGATTTATTTGTAGTAAATCGCTTCTGGACTCTCTTTTATCTGTCTGAGCACAATGAGGGCGAAACAAGAGAGGAAAGCAAACAATAAATCCACCTACATAAAAATTGCAGCAACTTTGTTCATAATGCCGATAAAGGCATCATCAAAAGTTGGTTCGATTCGCACCCTCGCGCCCATTCGTGCAGAGATTACCAATAAATCCAATACGGGATAATTGGCCGACTTAATTCTGTTCTATCTTTCTACTTAGTTCAGTCGTCAGAATGTGCCAGCTCAGGCCCCTGGGGAGAGGCCAGGCGAGAGCACAAACATCGCCTGCTTGCTGAACAAAAATAGCATCTTGTGTACTTTGATACGAACGAATTTCTTTTGCAAATGCGAAACAAAGCAGAATAAACGACAAATAAAGAAATTGGCTCTGTTAATGAGGTATTTTTAGTATTCTGTTGGATTGTCAAAATACTTGATTTATTTGCGTCACTGTCAAATTGCATCAATAAATTTAGGTGGTTTTACAGAATCGTCCGGATCGTGAGAGCTAACGTCTGCAGTTGGGTCTTTTTCAAACAGAAAATAATGGCAAATTACGAATAAAATGAGATAAACATGGATTCGAATCATGTGACAGAGACAGGATAGTTCGCGTTCAATGCCAGGAGGATGAAATACCTAATACTGCAAAATCCTATATACATATGTATATGAAGTCTAAATATGATTTTTGTTTAATATTACATTGCTAGGTCTAATACTGTACCTAAAGTCAGATCGACACAGGACATACCTGTCTGGTGTCACTTTGCCGTAATGGATGGAGATGATGGAATCAAGGGGTGGCAACGATTTCATATTCGCATCAGTTGGGGCCCCTGGGACCGCCGTCGAGCAGCGACGTGATTCAATAGTGATGTAGCGTCAACGGTCGACATATTATTTCACATATGAAGGTACCAAATATATAGAAAGTGAATATTGAAACATTCCTAACTACCTTTGTCTACGGTTTGATTCTTGTCAGAATGCTTTGACAGTATTTACACAACATAACTAAACTCATTTTTCAGTTATAGTAAGTTTTGGAATACGTTCAGCTACCCTTTATAAAAATTTCTATAAATCGGGTCCAATTGGTTTGAGTACCTATGGTTCCAAACAGTATTATATATTTTTTTAACATTTCACATGCGATTAAACAATCAATTTTACTTAATAGGGACTACTTCCCACTTTCTATTCTATGCTACTAATCATATTCTGCTCATACTATACCTACATTTGATAGTTTGTGAGGGCGGATTGATGGATGATGTTTGTTACCTACTTTTTACGCACAAACTACTGATAACCATGAAACTGTATAGAAGGCTATACAGTTTCATGGTTATCAGTAGACCTCAGAATAAACACACTCTAACGCAACAATTGATGAACTTACATCTATACTAATATTGTAAAGCTAAAGAGTTTGTTTGTTTGAACGCGCTAATCTCAGGAACTACTGGTTCGAATTGAAAAATTCTTTTTGGGTTGAATAGACCATTTATCGAGGAAGGCTTTAGGCTATATAACATCACGCTTAAGCCAATAGGAGCGGAGCAGCGATAAAGAATGTTTTAAAATCGGGGATTCCACGGGGACGAAGTCGCGGGCAGCAGCTAGTATACTGATAACACGCGGGCGTCCAACACACAAAAGTCATCCTATTAATCAGCTCGAAAATATGTCCTCTGAAAACGGCCACATCCAAAGTTTTGTGAGTTAGTAGGTAGGTATGTCTCCCTACATAGCTATAGTGTTCTTATATAATCTTCTCCCCATGACGAGTTAGAATTAAAACGTCAGGCAAAGCGGGAAAATCTCGTTCCAAAAAATTAGCCAGCAGAATTCCAACAAATAATTAATCTGGAATAATCATACAAAACGATGCGAACGGGATGCTCGCCCATTATTACCATTCATTTCAAATCAGGCGTGCGGAGGGTTGGGGAGGGTTGCGGAGGGCAGCCGCGCTCGACCTGAATAAGCATACATTTTCCAATCAGGACACGTATCATTTAACTTGCTATTAAATTCGACTTCTTCCCTCTGAATTATTATCATGTCAAAAAGGATCTGAGTAAGTAAATACGAGTTTTATAATTTCGACAGGAATACAAAACAAAAAGTAATTTCGAAATGCAAAGAAATCCATAGACCTTTTCCGCCCTAAAATTTATTGTGTGGTGAGCATTCAAATTCTCAAAAGGCAGGTTGTTCGTTATGCCAGGAGTGAAATACTTTTCATAAACGCCGTCATAACATTCATGCTTAAGACCTTTTACGGTAATTACTCGCTGCGTAAGAGCTCTTTTAGTGAATTAGAATTTTGTGATGGAACTCATTCTAAGTTGTTTTCTTACATCGGTGAGCATGAGGTTGAGCAGGGTCACTACTGAATAAACTAGATCCATCGAGGATCAGTTTCGTCATAATGGTGCATGCGAGTGGGGCCGGGACAGCAGAGCTCGCGGTCACCTGACACGCCGACACCGACGCACCGTCACGCCGGCACGTCACCCGACCTCCCCTTATTAATTTAATAACTTGAACACCGTCATTATCCGACTAATTGGAGGGGTGATGGGCTCCTTTTAACACATTACCTAAGCGTTTAACGTTACTTTTATGAACTGTGTAATTAATATTCCTTGCGTAACGTGTCATGTAGGTAGGGCGGATATACCTATGTCGACATGACTATTTTTTTTGTCTGTTGCATCGAGAAGTTCAATCTCAGGAGAGAGCAATTCTAGATTGAAAACAATTATATATTATTTTAACAATCCTTATCTAATCTAATCAAGGCTTCGAATATGACATTAATTCAATAAAATTCTACGTAAATGATGTGTGAAAATAAAAATCAAATCGCTAGTCTCTATAGCCCCATACAGACATGCAGACGAATGTTATCACAAAGTATTAATTAACGCCTAACGGTAAAATTTTTCGTTGTTTACAAACATATCATTTTGCTGTCTTGCCGACGCTCTAGGCTAAATTTTACTTAGAAATTTAAGAGATATAATTAAGAATTTTGCACAGCGCAATAATTTAGGGCTCGTCATTAAAATAAGAGTGATATCAGGTTTCTCGTAATTAACGCCAAGGGCGGATTGCTATTTTTGTTATCAAATATAAATGTTTAGTTACTCTGATCTGATGTTTTATTGGATAGCTGTACTGAAGTGAAAAACATTGTAGGACACAGTGCTGTAAACTTGATACATCATAATACATTAAGTGGATGGCGAAGACCTTGACGAGCGGTGTACGTTTCCCTGTCCGACTCGTCGAGGCCCTACAATCGCGAGCGTGATACAAATATACACATAATTTTAATGCCGGGGTGAAGCATTAAAAGTCAGGGATCAAATGCCTTTAATACGACATTTGAAAACTGTGGAGTAGCCTTATTAATAAAAAAATAAACTATTGTTGTTGTGTTTGCCTAGGCCCCCAATGCAAGAAAGGCAGATATTTATGTAGATCTTCATATGTTTAATATTTTAAGTAATTAGATGAAATTATATTTCCGAATATAACTAAAAACAGCCGCAAGGGGTTTCGGAGGTATGATAGGCTCCACACAAAAAAAAAAACTTGTATACAGTTCTCCCATTCAAGTAAGTTACTTGACAGGTATCTACAAATTTTCAAATTAAACATTACTACTGACCCGCCACGGCTTCGCACGGGTGCAATGCTGGTACTAAATCTCTACTATGTTATGCATGTATTATACACATAAACCTTCCGCTTGAATCACTCTATTTGGCGGCCATCGGTCTGTGGGACCATAGTACGATTTTCCATAATTTTGTGATGAATTAAATATTTAAATAAAAAAAAAAAATGATGAAACTTCTTGCTAATTTTATTGTATGTTTTTCATATCACTTTATTTTTTACTTTATTTAAGATAGATACGATGTTTCGTTTTCGTATTTTCCTAGAATTGTGCATAGTTTTACAATTTGTCAGAGGCTGAAAAGATTCTTACTTAGTAAATTGATAGTAAATGATTGATTAATTCATATTGATAAAATATCATGTAAGCTGATTCGTAAGTTTCGGTCTGTGAGACCGTGCGCGGCTATCGATGTCACAAAATTTGGTGCGATTACAGGAAGATGATTGAGTTATTGTGTTGACGTCTTACTCAGTAAGGACCACTTTCACTCGTAGACAATTTTTCAGAAAGTCTTTCATGTATTATGATTAGTTTAGTTTTAAGTGATTGTCAATTCCTGGAAGCTGTCGTAAAATTACTATAGTATGCGTAACCTGGGATGGCCTAACCTATACGATACAATGAAATAGATTGAAACACATAGAAACAAGCAGAACACAACATAATTCATTATTTAATAACCTGACTTCGTATATTATCTATAAATGCATAAATATATGAATTACAATCAATTTTCTATACATATTTTTTTATTCAAAATGTTTGATATAGTTTAATTTATTTAATGTAAATAGGTAATATTGCTATTTTCATGTGGTTTTGAGGGCACTATCAATGGGTTTTATCGCCTGAAGCTATAAATATAAATGCTTATTTTATAGTTAAAATAAAAACCGTATTATTCTAGTGTCTTCAGTCATTGTGGATTGGTAGGGTTTTTAACTTGGAAACATCAGCAGTTTCTACTGTTTGATATCGAACCTGGTGCCTTAAGGTGGCTGGTTGCTGAAGACGTTATCGTGGCATTTCTCGACTTCTCGTACCGGTTTTATATGTAAAAATATTGGGTGTAGAAAAAAAATATGATTGGCTCTAAAGTTTTCGTAGGCTAGGCGTTTTAAGCAGCGGGGGCACGCGACGCGTCGACGGTCGCATTACTTATGTTACTTCAATATTCACTCATATTTACTAATTACATATGTAACTGGTTGACTTATCGAACCCTTCAGTAAAACCCTTAAATAGTATCTATAATAGCTATTTTTGGCAACATTCATGAAATTAGATTACTATCAGAACACAAAATGCGTGGAATAAATCATGACATGTGGGTGAGAGGAAATCATCACTGAATTAGATAGAAAGATACATGTGGGCCGCGGGGAACAGTTGACGCACGCTCCGACGGTGAACGTTCTAAAGTACATATCTATAGTGGTTGGTCTCATTGAAATCAATGTTTTGAATTTTTGACCATTACATAATGCAGATAATAATAATATCTAATTATTGTGCAAAGATACCTGCTATTCTGGAATGTTAATGTAATTATTTAAAATGATTATATTAGTATAATACACATGGGTAGTCACTAAGCGACACAGGTAGGAATTGCTGTGGTCTTCAGAAAATTACCATCTATCTACATATATCATGTTAGACCGGCTCGGCTGTACGGATCTTGATGAAAGGACATGGCCGGTATTTGTATGGATCTGTGCCCTAACAAAAAATATTCATGTACACAGACATACAGTACGTCGTATTAAAACTTAGATGTATGGCTTTACAATAGTCTAAGTTTTAAGATCAGAGATTTTGTGAAACCATAGATATGAGTGAAACCTATTTTGCCAAGCTTTATTATACTTATTTTATATAATTATCATATTAAATATAAATCCATTTAATAGATTGACACGTAAAAGTTATGTATGCTTATCTTCTGTGTCAGTTTACCGACATACCGACGCAACTCAAAAACAATGGTCAAAGTCGTTTATAGTCCTCTGTTCTTGCGCTGAATAAATGTTTTATCTATCTATCTATCTACTATGCGTCAGTCACCAAATACAATAGTTATTTATTACTTTTAGTGTTTCACTGGTTTCTGAGTGAGTAAAAATATACCAACCAAATGAAGGAAAACATAAGCACAAACATTTATTAAAATATAGAAGACGTGCTCTATAGGTACCAATCACTGAAATCTGTCTCTGCCTGATTGATTTGAATTTCGTATCGTACCAACTATGAACAAAATCCGCGACACCGATAGGTAGTTTACTTGACGCATCGCTATTATCTATCATCAAATATTCAACTAACTCCGCACACATATAACGCATCCGTCAATAGGGTTTGAGCCGTCACCCTTTTAATTTAGACGGGGACGAGGGGTCATTAAACAATAAAGTGTTGATTAAAAGCCCCCATGCGCGAGGCTCGTTGCGAATAACTGCGCTTCCTGCACCGGACCCATTATATTATCACCGATGATTGGCACGGGCCGACACGACGCTCCCGAGTGTCGACACTCGGCTCGAGAGTCAGAACTCCTTCAACTAACTGCACCGAAGGTCAATCGTTATAAAACGTGTTTATCAAAACGATGCGTCAGCTAGATTGACTGACACAGCTAGGTAGATAGGTACTTTGTCGAAAGGAGAAACGCGTTTAGAAAAGTAGGAAGATTTTTTTTTATAATGCATGTCTTTTTGTATTTCATTGGACATATAATAACATGCGCTTGGTTCGTAGGTGTTAAAAACAAAAGTAATAACAAACTTTCAATTAAATTGCAGATTTATTGCCTAGTTTTATGCGGTATGCGGTTACATACTGATCATAAAATCTACTTATGTAGGTAATACTAGTATTGATTAATTAATAACGCTATTAAGTATTTAATTAAATATGTACCTGATAGGTAACATTTATTGCTCGTCTTTATGAAGAAATTTATGTTCGCACTTCGTCCCGATAATAATTAATAAGTATCGTTATAATGGTATATTGATATGAAAGTAATTATGATATGTAGGTATATGACACAGGAACATTGCAGACTCCGTAAGATGGTAATAAATCTTTATCAGATTATAATTTCTCGATATTAATATGATAAGATCGTTTAGTGTAGAATAAATCCTGTGCAAATGCAATAGTTGTCAATATCCTTGTCTCATTAAGAAAAAACTAGTTTACAATTTAACACGATATTTTACAATCCGGTGGTACTAATTACTTACTTGGATTTTTTTTAAACCAATCATTTTTGCGGCTATATCTGACACTCCGTACTTCGGAATGAGTGGTCGTAATGGCGGTTCTTTTCGCCTTAGTCTAGTAGTGGATATCGTTCGGTTGAACGCGATGATAATAATATACTGACATTTCACGAAAGTTGAACAGCTGTGAGTGCTGTCGCTACCACGCAGAAAGAGTGCCGCGCTCAGTAGTCTTCTGTTATCATTGTTCGTATTCGTTACGATTAGAACTAGCCGAGAGAACCACAGTTATTTTAACATAGCGACGTGTTATGCCTTATTATGTGAAATGTATTTCGAACAGAGATAATCTGGAAAACCTTTTATGGAAATTGTATACCAATCGTTAAAAAGAGAACCGTCCTGTTAACAGATTTTAAATCATTGCCGTCAATGGCCACCATTGTAACGTCAAGTTAGTTCAAAAGCGGTCGTTCCAGTCGAACAAAATGATCGTCGTCGGAGTGGATTGCAGGTTGCACACCTCGCGGATCAATAGATCTCATTCAAATAATAATAAGGAGTTATAGATCAGTCGGCGGGAGCAGTGCGCAGCGCCCGCGCCCTCCCGGCACTCTCCTACATTTGAGTATGGAAATGGATATTTATTTCATGTCTGGGCCGGCCGCCGCAGCCGTCTGCGGTGATCGCCGAAGATGATAACGCTTCGATTTATATATTTCACTCGATGATCGGTAGCTGCTACTATGTTCACCATACAACTGCCAGAACGGATCGTATTCGTGTATACAGGATGTCATCTGGTTAAATCACATTTTAGAAATGTTTGAAAATCATAGTACCTAGGTAAGTACCGGGGTATTAGCGAGCATAAGGCTGCTGAGGTAACAGTGGGAAATTATATGTAATTGTATTTGTGTAAAATACATATATAATGCGCGAACTCTTGTAAAGTAGAGAACCCAGAATCGGACAAAATCTATTGTGCCGATATATACCGATGCTTCTTATCACACTTGGCGAAATGTGATTTGAGATAGTTCTACAAACTTGGGAATTTTCGGTGTCCCAGCTTAAATAACATAAACATTTTCATACTTAACTAATATATATATATATGAATAACATACTATAAAAAACCTATATCTAATTAGTCACTAAAAAATCAGATTCAACATTATTTTCTTGACGAAATTACTTTTCATAGGGCCAAATTCTTTAGAACCTATAGTGTCTCTTCAGTCCTCAACCAAAATCGAATAAAATATGTAACGTGATTTTTTTACTGCGGCACTGAGGCCATACATTAAACCAAAATAAAGAAGTGATCAATTAACGTTGATTCCGGTTAATTTTCGGTTAATCGTCACTTTCCTGGTTTCATTCTCAGCAGCTGCTTGATTTTCATGAAATATTTTGACTGTTCCGCTTAACATAGGCTTATAGACATTTTATTCTTAATAAAAGGCTGGTGTAACTTAGCCTTTTATTAGTAAAAATAAAAATTACACAGCTATAATCTCCAAAAAAAAATCAAACCGGAATATGATTCAGTTCATCATATTCAGAAGCATCGGTTTACGGCCTACGGAAACACACATATCCTAAATGTAATCCTACGGGATTTCCAAAAAATCGGATCGGATAAATTACCTACTAATTCATTAAAGGCACTTAAATATAGTCGCAATATAGCTATTATAAATAATTTTTCCGTACGTGTCTATGTCAAAGAACTCCTCCTCAATGGTTGTCCCGATTTTGATGAAGTGTTTTGTGTGTGTGTTTGAGTAGCTTCCTAGATGGTTAAGATTCACAAATAGATCCAGTAGGTGGCGCTACAATTGAGTTTTAGTTTTCTTTTCTTCGGAAAAACCAGGATTATAGCAGACAGAACAACGTCTGTCAAGTAGTCTATTATTACAGTCCGGGCAAAAAAATACCTAGTGTAAAACAACAACCTGTAGCGCAAACTTGAAATTGCATGCAAAATGTACTATTGGCCATAAAGTCGCCTCCTCGCTTATGGTTGAGAGATCGCCGACAGGAACGAAATGCGTCCAATGTCACATTCAAAGGGCAGAGAGTTGATTAGCATCTAATAATTGAATCGTGGAACGGCCTTGTGAGACTTTGGTGTAGACACAACTAGTAGGTATAATATTTTAGCTGTTTAGGGCCGTTGAAAACCTAAATTTAAATCTGATTCAGATATTAGAAGTTTAAAAAATAATCTTTTAAAAAACAATATTTTATTAAAGTGGCCTAAAAAGAAGAAAATAAACTTTAAATTATGATGATATAAAAGCTTGTCGCGAGATTTGCATATTTTACAGTAAACATTTTCTTTCATAGAATTACTTATAATAAGTATGTCAAGCAAGGCATAGGTAAATCGACAAGATTTTAAATCTATACCTACTAATATTATAAAGAGGAAAGATTTGATTGTTTGTTTGTATTGAAAAAGCTTCAAAACTACTCAACCAATTTGAAAAACTCTTTCACTGTTGGGAAACTACACTATCTCGCGTGACATAGGCTATATTTAATCTCCATATTCCCACGGGAACGGGAACTACGCAGGTGAAACCGCAGGGTGTGGCTAGTCATTTAATAAATGGTGTAATACAATACTAATATTTGATTATTTGGTTTTATTTAAGTGCCCTAAAAGGAAAAAGCTTATTTCTTCTTTTTAGGGCAGGCACTTAAATCAAAGCTTATTTTTAAAAAGATTTTTTTTCACCACCATTTTTTAGTTGTCTGTGCATTTCATTTAATGCGTCATTGTTAGTCGTTAGATGGTAGTTTGTCTGTTAATTTAGTACAGTCTAATTCTTCAATAATAAGAACTTCTAACGATTTGACCTTGCTTAAGCCCACGTATTCTTGACCTGCAGGGAAGAGCTTTGAGCCTAAGTAGACAACGGCATGGTCGACATTACCTCCCTATATTTTATGTACTGAGTAAGCCCAGTATAATATGCTCGGGTCATTCTTCGTTCTGCAGCACCGTTTGCGGGAAATTGCAGTCTTGGGTTGAATGATATGAACACCGTCTTTACCGAAGTCTATGCCGACGGATGGTATGTCAGTATCGTACATCTGTGCACTTCGGAAACAGGGTCAAATGATTTCTGTTTATATTGAATACATCTTGGATAATCCCCCATATTTTGGATTTAATGTGACGTTTTATTAGTTTTCGTGTTCTCCTCAGCAATCCCTTTCATTTGATACTCATACTGTGGTAGTGCAGAAAAATTAACTAGTCCGCCATTTTAGATGATCCGCCATATTGGAATTTGTATTGTGGCATTTTCACCTAAAATAAGCTTATATACCAAATGTCAGTTCAATCGTTTAAAGATAACTAATTTTCCATCTGGACAAACATGCATACAGTGCAAGTTAAATAAAAGCTTGTTAAAATTAAATCTTTTTTCTTCTGCATGGGAAATCATAAATGATTCCTTCCGGTCTGGGCGGAGCGGAAAGGAGTTTCAGACTCTTACGGATTAAAACCCACCCGTGTTCCTCTTAATGCCCTTGCGTTCCGGGACCGCGGTGACTCCTCGAAAAATTCCGCAACCCTATTAGGCACTGACCCGATAGGGCCCCGTCTTCTTTGCTGTCATCTCTTTGAGGCGTGCGTGAAATACGACGCGCCTCGGCCCGGGCCTGGTTACTATCGGACGACAAGCCACCCATAGCTCGCCATCCGCAGGCCCGCGCCAACGGTGGCTGGGAATGACCATGCGACTCTCGACTCCCGGGACGTCTTCTGATGTTTCGGCGGCTGGGACTTGAGGTTTCGATCTCCCTTGCACGGTTGCTTCGAGCTTCGCAGAAGGAGGCCGATTTCCATACCTCCTCGCCCCGGATCATAGATTGAAGCAGAGCCAGAAGCGAGAGGTCGTGACGCCTATATTGAAGAGGCGTCACGGCGCCACGACGGCACACGTCGCTTCTCAAAGAGGGGCTAACTTTATGTATGGAATGCTCTTCCATTTTCAAAATAATTCATCTGTGTCTTTGTATTTTGTTTTTCCTGTAATATAGCCTATATAAACTGATATAGTTTGTTGTGAGGTGCCCAAATATTTGTAAAATTTTTAACAGTCGTTGTTGATTTCGCGTGATATGCTGTGTTTTAATTAAGATCAAACTTTAAAAGATCTTTTTGATTCTATCTTCTATATTTCTTCGATCGCTACAGACGCCTGCTTATGATCAATAAATATAAATGATCGTTACCCACAGTAGCAATCCACAAAACAACGTCGACCGTGTGATTGTTGCATTATTAGGTACGCATTTTTTTCATCTGATTATTCTTTTTTATTTTATTGCGTAATTATTATTTATGTTTTTATAAATAAATGATAATTTCTTCATTTTATAGATTGACAGTGATTTGTTTGCCAAATTCTAACATTATTGTTTCACATAGTTCACATTCTCTAAAGAGTACCTACCTATAGTTTTTAGGTTTTCCCAATCCAACCTACATGGTTCTCATATGATTTGACCAGTACAATTGTATGGACTTCAAAAGAGACCTTGACCTCTGAGTTTGTTTCGGTGTTTCTTCTCAGGGTAGTCAGCTAGGAAACACCGGCCTCATCTAGTGTTATAACGGCCAAAAAAAAGATTGACGTGTAAAAGTGTTTTTTACAACCTACTTACAAAAATAAAATCATTTATCATTTATCAATCTGCGGAAAAAATCCTAGTGAGCTTAATTTTGGTATGAACCTTTTTTACGGTATTTTAATGACAATCTGAAAAATCGACATTAATATCGTACCAGATAAAAAGTAAAAGGTCAAACAAAGGTCACAAAGATACGTTTTTCACGAATATGTCGCGTCTTATTGCTCGGAGGTGAATAAAGGTTATTATGAAATTGTTGGTCACCTGATTATCTATAAAATATTTCTTGCTGTTTTCTGTACGATCAACCTTTTTTGGAGTAGAACGAAAAGAAAGCGAGCAGAACGCGTTAACATGCGGTATTGTATACAGTAGGTACACCAAGGCGTAAACTCTATTGCTTTTTATCCATGTTTTTGAGTACCTATATTAAAAACTTTGATCTCGTGCCTGGGTGTTTTCTAAACATGTATGTCCAGTATGGACTTTGACCTCTGAGTTTTCTTTCGGTGTTTCTTCTCTGGGTAGTCGGCTAGGAAACACCGGCTTCATCTAGCTTAAAATTACAAGTAAAAGTGTAATGTTTAACGTACTTACAAAATAAATATCATTTATCATAATTGTTTTAAGATTCGTAAAATTTATAAGAAATTAAAATTACTTATATTACAGAGGTTTAAGAAATTAGTGGAGTAGTGTGGACTTATAACATATAATATAAACGACTGGCAGATGTTTTGTATTTCATTGTTCCGAGACCCATCCATCCCCTTATACCCGCTACTGCCTGTCAGACTGTGTTTGGTTCAGTTAAAAATATTTCTTGAATGTAAAAGATGATGATCTTAATAGTTTAATGTAGGTATTTGAAAAAAAATCAGCATTAGGTAGTCATGATATGCTTTATAGGCAATCAATTGCTATCGGGCGGTGATGTAGTACTAGAAAATGCTAGAGTTGATGGTCAAATTGAATACTTAAATACTGTGACGTCTGTGAATGTTCATAGTTATTGTCGTAAAAACTAACCGCACCTTTTTTTTCTGCAATCTACTCTATAATCAGTTGATCGTACAGATAATCGGGCGTTGAACAATTTCTCAAAAAACCTGTACCTATTGACCTCTTAAAACACTATTTTTGTGACCTTTGACATTGAATAACTTCTTTTAGTCGGCACGATACCAATATCGATTTTTCGAATTGTCATTAAAACACCGTAATAAAGGCGTACCTATACCAAAATTCAGCTCACTAGGATTTTTTCCGCAGACGCAATTTACAATGACTGCCTTGATTATTTGTTTTATGCTCCACAGAAGTCTATTTATTTTCTCGGAGGTTTCGAGCAGATTTAAAAGTTATATCTCGAGCATGTCACGTCCCGGGTTAATTAGGTGTATGCTCCAGGAGCGAGCGATGCGCCCGCGCCTATTATTTACACCACTGCGCACGTATGCCGCTCAGAATAATTATAGACCTCTTCGCCTCCTTTACACACATTTTGCATACGTACTTGCCAGATAAAAGTATATTTTATTGAAATGTTTGTGATGCTGCAAATAAAGCCGCTAATGAAATAGTACAATCTACTTTATTGAAAGTATTTGGATGATTCGAAAAATATATTCTCACTTTTTATGGCTCATGATTATAGTTCTAGACCAACGTCGTTTACAACAAGCTGAAATGAAAGTATTTTTCTTTATATTTTTGGCACTAATGGGTCTTAGTTTATACAATATTTAGCAAAACAAAAACCAGTCACCATACTCAGACAAGTAGGTACAGTTTTTCGCTGACTCCAGCAAAACTTGCGCATTCAAGCAAATGTTCCATACATTATCAATCCACATCGTTCTTTAGGTTATTTCCAAAACTGCGATTTGCCAAAATAACATAAGTTTGGCAGGTCAAATAACTCCTTAACTCGTCAGCGGACTGGAATGGCTCCGTAAATCGCATCACAAGTCTGTAATGTAAGCGATTAATGATAAATTATAAAATATACTTAACAAAAACGTAACACATGAAAGCGATTTAATATAAGCGATAAAGGGCGTACATTATGAAAGGTTAATAAAACACGGCTCGCGAGGGTCTGCCGCATATTTCCAGCATTAATTGGAATATAAGGCGATAAGTGACCAAGAGGTGGTTCTTCATCATTAAGATAATATGCAAATATCTGTAGAGAAGACGCTATAAATTTTCTCGGTAAGACACTACGGATCAGACTTGATTGATTCGCAGATGATAGCACGGATAAAATGCGAGTAGGCAATTATTATAGTGGTGCTAGCCACAGTGGTTTCTATTTATATGTCGTTAGGCTAATCTATGTCTGTGTACTCATGAATCTCGTAAAGCAGCGTACAGAATATAAACTTAGATTCTCGATTTAGATTTTCATTCAAGTTTATCAATTTTCCCAATCGGATAAGACCGCCTCCCGTGCCATGTGCCTGTAAACGATTATATTTGAGTACTAAACCAATGAGTAAGAGACTTAATGAGTCTATCTACGACTAAAATATTACCGTACAAACAACTAATTGACAGTGAAACATCTAAGATAATACTTGTTTCTGATCACTGACGTTGTAATCACTTTATTATGTCGACTAGTCCGCATTGATTAGTTCCTATCACTCGTAGTGAAGAGTGCTCATACAACTGCTATGAAGGCTTGTTATGTTATTGATATGACCGTCCTTCGTGATTAAAAAACTTAAGAATGTAAAATTTCAGAAAATGTAGCAAGTGTTTCTGGTACGTTTCCCGCTACAAATGCAGGATAGCCAACGCGTGACCCCTGCGCTTGCGCATATTTACATCTCACTTTACGGCTAACTAGCTGTACCGCGCCTCGGCCAATCTATTGTACGGAAATGTCGGGCGGTGCACGAAACAATCCCATTTTACCGTAATATCTGCATACAAATGTTTGGGAATCCGGTTTTGGTATGTGATCGAAAATGCTTTTGCTTTGATTTTGCGCAGGCCATTTCTTTTATCGTTATGTAATCTAAAAAAATTTCGATAATATAAGTACACAACTTGCTCAGACACCTTGTTTATGCGTAAGTCGTAGAAAAATAAATATATCTGGAACTCACCCGATGGAGTCACCAAGAACCAGATTGACTATCTTGCCATTAGCTCCAAATGGCGTTCTTCGCTTCTCGATGTCCGCAACTGCAGGGGCGTCGATATTGATAGCGACCACCATCTAGTGATTGCTGAAGTTCGGCTTAAGGTAGCAGTAGCCCGCGCAATAGGTGGTTCCCGGCAAGGTGAGAAGAAAGTTTGACGTCACCAAACTTCTTGAATTGAAGACCTTTAAGGCATTTCAGCTTGAGCTGGGCAATCGGTTCTTTGTACTCGAAGATGCTGATGACGCACTCATGGAGTCAATAGATGCGAAGTGGACTCGCATTGAAATACAGAAACCAGCTCCATCGTTCTGGGACATAGATCGCCGTCTAATTCTTGCGAGGACTGTTGCAAGAGACTTGAAACCTTTTTGAGGACAGAAATATATATACGAGAGAATCTCAAAATTCATTACCTACATAAGATAGAAAGCGGTGGGCTGATGATATTGTTGATCGTGATCAACACGTACTAGTGTAAATACTGGCAACTTGAAAGAGCCACTAATACCTTGAAAAGAAACAGCAGGCACAACAAGAAGCCACTTAAATCGAAAGAGGGGCAGCTCATCGTGACGGGCAACTATTTTGCGCTGACGACAACACTTTAAGGAGGTCTTCCGATTGTCAGCGGCACAGCGGATCGCCACAGCTTCTTGATTATCAACACGGAACCACGGACGGCTTCCAAAGTAGCTGAAGCGGTTCTGTCTTTGAAAACAAGAAAAGCAATAAAAATTAAAAAAATCTGGACCGCTGAAGAACTACCGGATGACTGGAACAAGGCAGTTTTAATTACCGTACGTAAAGAGGGCATCTACAAGAGGGTGGGTGTTTTATTGTAGATATAATAATACTTATGTATTTGAAGTCAATACTGCTCCTGACAAAGACAGACGGTATGTCATTGGAAAGAACGTAATGTAAATTCTATTATTACGGCCTTTTATTTTTCAATTACGAAACCCCAAGCCGCTCGCGCCCTCTTTAGCCTCGGGGTTAACTCTGTGAGACCCTAAGATATTTTGTTCTTTTATTAGTCGGCGTTTGTTTATTTTAAAGATTAAAATTTTGGTATAAAATATGTTTTCTGTCTATTCTTTTCAACATTCGTCATCGTCAGCTTTGTTTCGACTATTTTGGAATTGTAAATACCTACTAAACTAGAATTACTGCTATGAAATATTTATGATATAAACCTGTCAATTTGATTACCAAGTGACACGTCAACATAACGACACAAATAAACGTGGTGTGTGAAACAATTTCGAGTTGAACATGTAAACGACATTCATAACAATAAAGTGTTTCGTGTTTGTCTAACAATCACAGGAGCGTAATTATAAATCATGTAAGTCATAACAAGGCGTGTTTTAAATTTGTTCACGAGCACTCCATTAAGTCAACACTGGGGAGTCGGGTCACGCAATGCAGCGCCAACGTGCAGACATTACACAATAGTTCTGAATTAACTTTTTCACTTCATTTAGAAAATATTTGTGCAACGTTCTAATCTGTGTAGTTGTCTATCTACTACTAGCTTGAGCATTTCTTTTCTACTGTCTACCGCTAACTCCGCTTTTATATCTAGCTCGGCATTTCGCTGTTATTATTTGTTAAAAGCTTGGCTCTCTTTCTACCTACGTCTAGTTTGTGCTTGCTGTGCTGAAAGTTTGTGATCTCCTACACGTATCTGCTAAAAGTTTTTACTCTACTTTAGTTATTAGTTTGGGGTTCTTCTTCTGCTATCAACCTACAATAATTGTCTGTGTGTGTTCTGTTGTGTCTTTTAGTTACGAGTCTGTACTTTCCTCTTCCACTATCTACTAGCTCGGACATTCCTCGGCTATTCGTTTGTTCTTTCCTCTGCGACTAGTTTTTCTTTCTTTTGTTACTGCATGATACTAGGTTGAGTATTCTTCTGTTACTGTCTACTAGCTTGAGCGATCAACTTCTACCACCACCAATTCCAAAACATAAACTCCATTTTCCGAAACGTAAACTCCAACTACAACATGAGCTTGAAAAGCTCAATGCAAGCTTGTCTAACTGACGTTATAAATTGTCTTTTAGCTTAGAAAGCGCGTCTACGCATTTGCTCTTGTTTTATGTTATCTCTTGAGGACGAAAACTTAAATTTATGAAAAGATTTATTGAAAGTTCGAGTAATTGGAGTTTACGTTTTGGTATATGGCCCTATATTGTACCTTCAACGTTATTATAAACTTACAATGTTATTGAATTATAAAATAAAACAAAACTGATCGTTTTCATCACTTCTATATATGTACATATGACCAAGTCCAATCTTGTTTCAAACTGTCTTTCTGTTTCCTGTCTGTATTTTGTCTTCAAAATAACTACAAATGATAGCTGGCACGGGTCTATAACCGCGACTACTCAACTCCCTCGAAGCCACTCCACGAACAAATTAAATCATTTCTACTTGGTCTGCGATTGTACGCACGCGATATCCTTCGTTATCATTGTGAGGACATAGGTATCGCGTCGAAACTGCGAAGTTATTGTGTTGAAAATTTAAGTTGATTTAGGGAACTATACCAAAGCATTATAATAGCTAGAGTGAAGAGTTATATGTTATAGAGATAATTTAACTAACTATGAGGAAAAAATTAAAACATTTTAAACATTCAAATAGATTAATATTAGTTGCTAGCTTCTGCCAGCGGTTTCGCCCAAGAGAACACATTTCGGGGCAAAATTAATACTTTGTCCTAATTCAGGACATGGTCAACTCATGTACCAAGTTTCTTCCAAATGCGTTGAGTTAAGAGGTCACGAACATAGAGATAAAGAAAGTTGCTTTTGCATTATAATTATACTAGTTGCCGCTCGTGGCTCCCGCGTGAATGTCGAAAATTATCCCAATAGAACATACTCCCGTACACTATGTGTTATTCCAGACTATAATCTACGTCTGTGCCAATCGTCTATCTAGATCCGTTCAGTCGTTCTGAAGTAATTGAGTAACAAATGTACATCCAAACTGGTTATAAGCTACAATACAACGACTCGTCCTGTGCTTTAAACCAGCCGATTCCCGGGGCCTTCAGTAGTGTCACGGATCATAACATCGGAAGTTGATACCTTTATCCTAAAACGACTTTCGGGACCTAAGCCTCAGAGTGCAATATTGTGGATCTGTGAGTTGGTTTGAGGAGATGCAAGAGATAAGCCTTCGGTGACATCTAGTGTTTACGTAACACGATTACCTACTGTTTAAGCTGCTATAAGTGATTACAAAAATCCTGTCGCAGGCTTCTTGACTGACACAGTTTCGTGTTATAGCAATAGTCAGTCAATCATCCGAGTAATCCGTGCTACAAATTTCATCTGACTTTGAGGTAAGGTCGCTTTAAAATTTGGAGCCGTCTCTAAACTCATGGATTAAATGGCATTCTCGTGTCTATGAATACCTTTACCTGATTTTAAACATGCTATGATCCACGCTTATTTCTACATTATTTCGAGGTTTCAACTAATTCGTGGGCCGCAATAGCATGTCGTGCTCATGCACAATAAAGTTATAATCGGTGTTTCGGTACTAAAATAATAATGTAAGACGCATTGGCAGTTGAGCGGGTCGTCGTTTGAACACCTACGTCGCAGCGGCGCATGGTCCGCAGTGCCGTAATGCACTGCATATCGAGAGGATCCATCGCGTATCTGTTATAAATCTAAACGCAACGAGAACATAAAATTTTATTCGAAACGACCACTTGTTAACGTATGTTATCCGTGTGTCGTGCAATTTCACAACGAGCCGCCGTGCCGGATCACGTACTCTGAAATCCACGTTCAGAACATAAACTATTTACCAACTATTCAATATTCAATACGCGATTGCAAAATACGCCAAATTATTGCATTAGTAGCGAACAGGGATTCCCGATATTGTGGTTCAGCGATCGGTAGTCGGCGCACCGCGATATGCGGCATAAATAATTTAATAATTCGCAATACGGAATTTACCATACGAAGTGTCGTACCGTTTGTCTGCTTCGTATTCAATATGAGTATTTGATTCTCATACTACTGTCGCATTGGGCAACGTTCAAGCGGCGAGTTTTCACCGAACGAAACGATGACTTCCGCGCCGCGTATAAGGTTTATTTTAATAAAGAGGTGAGTGCTTGGCTTGGATCTTTCAAGTTGCATGTGTTCATATGTAGGTGAATAAAGCACGTCTGTACATTTCAATATCGGGAACATCCGTGTTATACGCGTGACCTTGCAAATCACAGCCTGCTTTCCAAACGACTTCACAGAATCGTCGTTCGGCGTCTGTATTGCGAGCCGTCACAATGTTTATAGAATATTTTATTAGTTCGTACCTATTGTCAAGTTATTTAAGCAATGATAAGTCCACCGCTATGAGAATTATTAACAAGCATATTTTATTCGTAAGGCGTATGTACAATCATTGTCTCGAAGCATATTTTATTGTCATGGGAGTGTTTATATTATGAGAGAATTTGAGCTCATTATTATTCAATTCTAAATTCCAACTACGTAAGAATCTTTTTGGAAGTAGTGTATTAGCAGACGAATTGGTTTAACTCAAGAATTATCATAATACTTAATGCTTACAAGTACAACCTCTTCAATCAAACAACACTTAGGTAGGATGCTGAGCGCGGGCCTGCGGACGGTGAGCTATGGGTAGCTCGTCGTCTGATAGCAACCAGGCCTGGGTCGACGGCGCATCGTGTTCCACGAGCGCACCAAACAGCTGTCAGCAAAGAAGACGGGGCCCCATAGGGTCAGTGCCTGCTAGGGTTGCGGGATTAGTTTGAAAGAGCCACCGTGGCCCTGGAACATAAAGGGCACAAGAAGGATCACGGGTGGGTTTTAGTCAGTAAGAGTCTGACACTCCCTTCCGCTCCGCCCAGAGCGGGAGAAGTTATTTGATGATTTCCCATCCAAAAAAAAGGTAGGATGCTGAGTGAAAATATAATGCATGAATGCTGAAAAAATGCTTAATTTTCAGTTTTTTTTTTGTTGTTTCGTGAAATTGGTTTTCTCTAATGTTTTTGCCTTACGTACCCATACAAATATATTTTGAAGTTTTTTCCTTTTCCCCATTCATGCAACCTTTCAGTATTTACAAGTCGTAACAGAAAAGTCTAACTGACGAAAGACACCTATGGGTTGACTGACCTGTTTAGAAGAGTCTGAAGTCATAATACCTATATGAGCGGATACCGTTATCTCATTTCTATGTAGCTATCATTGGTCGGTGGGGCCTCGCGGTCAGATCGCGACTAGCCGTTCCCAAGGTCGTAAACTGAACCGTGTCAATATGGCAGCTAACCGCGATTCGGATTTATAATGCCTACTGTCGATAATATCATCCTTTGCATGCTGATAAGACTGGTCGGCTGTTTACTGTCACGAATTCGGTTGTGACATGTTTGCGACACTGAGAAGGGATCCGCTGACCGTCGCAATGAGTTGTAGTCTGCTCGCCCAACTATGTGGAAATTGGAATAACTTTCCCATTTCCAGTGCTTTATATTTGTCACGTTCACTTACTACCTATAAGCACCAACTATCGGTCAGCTTTCTTTTTTAAGCTCTTGAGGTACGCACAGTCGCGCAATTTAATCGAATATGCACATCGCATTAATTTAACCCAAGCAATAAATTCATCAAGTGAGTCATTAAATTCGTAGATAGAAGTCAAATGGCCAGGACAGAAAGTTATGAACATAAAAAATATACGGCTCGGATAAATCTCGCTCACGTTAAAAGCCCTAATATAACTTCATATCTTAATTACTGCAATAAAAGTATACGTCTCTTAAAACCTCATAACTTTGTCTGTAGTGAAAAATAGGATGACAAAAAACTTCATAAAAGATAAGGGCGGGCGGTGAACAAATTGACCGATGCTTATATACCAGCGCCGATAGCGGCGCCGTACTGCCCACGAGCCTCGCTCTCCCAGTGATAGTGTGGGCCCAAAATAAATTATACACTTAATAGAATCTTAGACTTTGTCCTTCAGCACTTAACTTGAACTAAAATATTAAACCAAAAAGTTATAATAGATAAGAAAATCCACAGAAAAACGTAAAATGGTTTAACGAATTCGTTCCGTCTTTCATCGGACTTCTCAGTGCATCTGGCTAAGTATCGAATCGTGCTAACCCTTCTAACCCTGAGGAAAAGAATGAATAAAATAATCAGAGTCGCCTGAGCTCTGAGCAATTATGTGGAAATTTCCTGACAAATACACGTTATTGGTGAGGAGTGGGACACGGTAGCGGCGGCGTGCACGGCAGCGGCGCGGCGCGGCGCTGTACGGTGCGGAGCGGAGCGGCGCGGCACGGCGTGCTGTCGCCTAATGAGGCCGCATGCTTCTTTTATTTATGTGACAAATGTAAATTGTTGGGTGAATCTTTCACGAATATTTAGTGCGAGAACGGTCGAGTACACGCCGCGTGAATATTCAATTACGCACTTTTCTAAACGCGGATACATTGTTACGAATACGCTATAAACCTATCATGCAATGTGGATTAGTAAAGATTACATTTAGGGAATACCTAAATATGTGATTCGCGACATTAAGTTCCGTGATCGTGAGATATAATTTGTGTGAATTATCAGTCACCGTGGAGTGCGGTTACTTGGCCGATACGATAATAAATTTATCTTTTACGGGCCTCGTAGGTACATGTAGATACCTAGACGTGCATAGAGTTTACAAGTTTAGAGCGTGTACACTAAAATTTATGTTTGAAACATTTGTTCGCCACAAATAAGGTTGTCAGCGTGTGTTATCTAAGGGATCGTTAATTAATTAGAGAAATTGAACGACCGCCGCGTCGCTCGGGGAGCAATAACTCGCAACCCGGCTCGTATCATAGCTTCACTCGCCTTTATTTATTTTTACCACTCACGTAAGCAAAATTGAATTCGAATAGGTCGTGGACATGTTCATGCAAAGTGCAACACTTATTATGTACGTTTTGACATTTAAATGTAGTATAATGATGACAACCTACACTCCTGAGTTGTTGTTCATTTATTCAGAGCGGGTGAACGTCTCTACATGTTTATGAGTAGGACTGAAAGCGTAAATATGTATGGATCTGTGATTTTAAGAAATCTACGAACGAATTTACACCTTGGAGCCACCACATGGGGAGCATCCATGACCTTCATTTAGCTGGAAGACGTCCTTTGCTGGTCATAGGTTTTCGACTAGCAACGCCACATCTACCGGTCCTGTGCTATTGGGATCCATCGGATTCCTGATGATTCACCAGGTTATACGTCCTCCTTGTGGAGCCTGCCTATCAAATATACAAATATCCTTACTTAGTACTTAGTTATAGTTAACGGAGACTGGTCACTTACTGTTGAATGCTGTCCCCCTCGCCGCTGTGTCTACATTGACGAGGTGTGACAGTGGGAACATGTCCTTATCACTACAATTAGCCACAATGAAAATGCTAATTGAGTTGTTTTGAACAGCGAAACATACCATGTCGTCAGTAGTCTTCCAGCTAAAATATTATCCCTCTGGGACACTAGAATTACGATCTAAAATTCTAAATCATTGTGTAGTAGCAATTTTAGTGATAGTCGATACCTAGGATTTAAAATACTTTGATAGATAATAAGTATTTTAGGTTTAACCATAAAACCCTAGTAAAAATATTGTATCTGGCCAAGTACAAGTCGAACGTGCGTGTAAAGGGTTCCGAACGAATATATATTTTTATAACATGGTTCTTAAAACCATAGCCTTTTTATATATATCTTGTTATCTATAGATGAAACTCAAGACTTTAGGCTTTAGTTTCGGAGATAACGTGGTCAATTTTCTTTTGTTTACTTTAATAACTATGAAATGGAAGACTATAAATTATGAAGAAATATAGATACTTTTGAAGCCCTCCATGAAGAAATTTCATTTGACACGGTACTGTTTGAATAACTTTTGTTGTTTTTTCTCATTTGCACCCCATTTTCAATATTTATTCATTTTCGTCACGTGTCCGTTTTTGGGTCACAGATGATTATACATAATGTGTAGCTACCAAATGTGTGTGTAGTGTGTAGCTCTCAATTGAACTGGTCTAGTAAATTCAGAGAAAATCGGCTATGAAAGGCGACAGACAGACAGACCCCTCAGATCTTATAAAGCGTTTTTCCATATAGAAGTTCGAAACCATATCAACTCCATCTCAAATGGAAATCTTAAAAGGAAATGGTAGAAGGACTCTACCACGTGAAGAACGTCGGAAATCGATAAAAACTTATAAATTAGAGTATTTGACTTTGAATATTAGTCAGTCTAGTTTAGCACGAAGATGTGTTAAACATTGGCAATTAACTCTACTAGGTTTGACACGTTCTTTTAATACTTCATATGTAAGTACATAGGTTCCGTCGACTGTTTTCCGACTTAACAGAAAAAAAACGAATGAAGTTTTATTTTAATTATCTATATATATAAAACAAGTCGGGTTTGTTACAACACTTATAACTCGAGATCTGCTATATATATAAAACAAAGTCGGGTTTGTTACAACACTTATAACTCGAGATCTGCTGTACCAATTTTCTTGGTTTTTGATTCGTTGGATTTGTCTCCGCCCCGAATAGCAGAATACATCTTAAAAACAATGAAAACTCTATTAAAGTAAACGCAGTGGAAAATGGTTTTAGGTGAAATATATTTAGTGCGTTGTAGATAATTCAAAATTAACAAGAGTGTAACCTAGCAACCAAAACAAAAGATTAATAAAATCTAGAAAGGTCGCCTTCATAGAATAAGGCTGGAAGTGCTTTCTTAACAAACTCAACGAATACATGAAAGAAAGATGAATCATTTTCCATAAATGTTCCTTTGTTTCGTAACTGTCAAAAATTGCATGCGCTAAAGATTCACAAGTACTAGAAGACCAGAAAGAAACATGTCGAAAACTTAAGAAGTAAGGATTCACGCGTACCAGCAGATCATAAACATGTCGAACCATTTCTGGGGCTGGAATTGTGAGTGAAGACTTACAAAGTACCAGGATATCAGAACCATAATTATTTAACATCAAGCTATTATCCTTAGCAGACGAAAGAAAGGTCAATGAGCCAGAAAGAATAAATGGCGCAGGCAGGTGAAACCGCGGGATACAGCTAAGAAGTATTTTAGCTTTAAGTTTTCTATTTTAAAAATTATTTCACCAATAGAAAGCTACATTTCACCTGCGACTTTCTTTTATATTTATAGAACATCATTCATATCCCTAAATATTGTTTTTACTTTATATGGCAAAACAACGTTTGCTGGGTCAGCTAGTTATCTATATATATAAAACAAAGTCGGGTTTGTTACAACACTTATAACTCGAGATCTGCTGGACCAATTTTCTTGCTTTTTGTTTCGTTGGATTTGTCTCCGCCCCGAATAGCAGAACACATCTTAAAAAACAATGAAAACTCAACGAATACATAATTATTAAAGACGAATCATTTTTCCAAAATTTTCCTTTGTTTCGTACCTGTCAAACATTTCTAAGTAAGGATTCACGTGTACCAGCAGACCATAAACATGTCGAAGCATTTCTGGGGCTGGAATTGTGAGTGAAGACTTACAAAGTACCAGAATACCAGAACCATAATTATTTAACATCAAGCTATGATCCTTAGGAGACGAAAGAAAGAACACTGAGCCAAGAAGAATATAGGTATGGCGCAGGCAGGTGAAACCGCGGGATACAGCTAAGAAGTATTTTAGCTTTAAGTTTTCTATTTTAAAAATTATTTCACCAATAGAAAGCTACATTTCACCCGCGACTTTCTTTTATATATATAGAACATCATTCATACCCCTAAATATTGTTTTTATTTTATATGGCAAAACAACGTTTGCTGGGTCAGCTAGTGATCACATAATTTATCTTCTAAGGTTTTGGAACTATAGACTCGTGTCCCAATTTTAAACTATTTATACGAGTCAGCTATTATAGTACCGCAATAAGGAGACAATTTTCCATGTTGTGAGCTGGCTGGTTACACGGAAGAGTATGAAATATGGTGGAGTACCATCGTTACGTATCATCGTATTTGCATTTTTACGAAATAATTTGATGGTGATCTATTTTTCATTCTGTACTCTGCACACAGTCATAAAATCTGTTTTAAGTGGACATTACATTTTTCGCTTTGTTTTCCAAAATTATTTAGGAAGATACGTTCTTCCTAGTATTTGCGGTCATCGGGTAATCGTATATCGTTCTCAACATATAATATAACAGAGATGAAACGACCACTATGACGAAAACATACACATTGATGCATGCACGTTTAGACTTCAGCAGAGAAACAACAAAATAGCCCAATAAAATGGCGGAGCATAGACAAAACGCTACAATAACATCAGAACGGGAACGAATCGCCAGTTTACGACATGAGCGCAACGACCGACTGCTCTACAAATGAATAAGCCATCTGTTCTAATAGCTGCAATTAAACATGGTCGTCCGAGCCGCCTAGGTCCTTACTACACATTTGGACATAAGAATCGATAAAAACTAGAAGACGAATTGTACTAATGTATGCAACGCCTTGCGACATAGCGACGCACAGGCGAATGTGCAAACATATCGTTTAAACGACTTGATTGTCCTTATTCAGCCCGATTTGTACGAGGACACATGTGTATGCAAAAAATACTGCATTATCTTACATTGTTATCAAAAGTCGTTGACATCGCCGTGTCTAAGATAATGTAGGTAGCTACTATAAAGCTTTTTATAAGCTGTCAAGTTGCTCTATATAGGAGAACTGTTATGGGACGAATGCCTGTTTTTTGAGTCCGTTGGCCGCAGGCACGGCCAAGTAAACCATTCATATATGGCGAACTGTCATAATTAAACTTAATAATGAGGCTCCATCGATATGTTTTTGTCGATACCGAGAATCATCATAACTTAACGTCAGTTTGATGAGCGCCATCATGACTGAAATTTAATGATTATCATTCTGTCGAGATTTCCATACAATGGTCTGATTGAGAATAACAAGGAAATAGTTGACGGATATTTTGAAACGTGTTGATTTGTACTTGATTTTATGCATTAAGGGTTGCCTGGCATAGTTATAACTATAATGAATTTCCGCCATTTTAGACGTTATTTATGATTTATGTACACGTTTCATAAAAACAAAGGCACGCAAAGTAACCACCAGGTATAGGTGCATGTACCTACTAGGTAATTGTTATTCTATAACAAAGCTCACACAAATGTATTTCATTAGGCGTAAAGCACGTAACAGAACCCTCGTCTTTATCCGAGATGAGCAAGCGAGTATCTGCGGCTAGCTGTCGTATATTTTTGTAAGTGAACATTCAAAATCACAATGGCGGTTCTGGCGGAGTGGCAGCGAACTCGGCGCGAGTAAACCCGGTGTCGGTTGGCGTGTGCGGCAGGCCGCGGCAAGCACTGAGCCTCTGCTTGCTGACCCGTAATTGCCAAGTATTTTATTGCACTATCTCAGAAGTTTTATGTCATTCAATCCACGACTCTTAATTGAATAAGCGACATGAAATTTACAACCGTCATACGTTTAACTCGTCCTAGTTAAGAATCTTTGACGTTTTGCGCGCTCTCCTCTCTGTGCCATTAACTTCGGGGTTCCGTCTTAGTGCGTAAGGAATTAAATGCCTTTTTTATTATTACGCATCTTACTTCAAGCTATTAAAGTTTCACTTATGAGAAAGTTATGTTCATGAACTCTCCTTTCTGTATCTCAGATAGCACCTATAAAATGAAGAATTGACTTGTTTTATACATTTTTAACACATCTTCAACACACCTATTTACTTGATTATAATACGTAACAGTACCAACATAGGAATATCTTTTATATAAAAACTGGCGCAAGTGATCTATTGCGTACTCTTCTAGCTTCTCAGCTTGAGCACTGTTCGTTACTAGATTTGGTATCAATTAATTTTTCACGGAATATTTTCCATGTAGCGATGAATAACTTGATGCTTTAATAGTAACTTACAAAGCTAAACTTGTTAGAATACTAGGCCTAATGCATACCTGTCGTAACCATAGAGGTTTTACTTTTAATTTAACATTCCATACTGATCTAAAGTCTTTAGATCAGTATGGAATGTAAGGGCAATTGATTGGTACCTTTCTTTAGCAGGTACTTGCCCGTGTAATAATCTGCTGTTATTCGAAATGAATGACAGCTTTATCCAAATAATCATTGCAGCCACAATGCAAAAAATAATAATGCTATCAGTTATACTAAGGCTCTTCTTCAGATAAACCATTTAGTGAAAGTATCTAAATAACTAGGAAACGCATCGATATTGGCTTACGTAATTAAAACATAAAACGAATATACAAAAACAATAGTACACAAAAATATTAATAAGCAATACAAAAAAATTAAACAAATACCAAAATAATTACAATACTTTAACCGAGGTGGTGGCAAAATAAAAAAAAAACCGCTGAAAAGAAACCACAGAATACGAATCAACAGAAAAGAACAACTATAGTGCGGTGTGCGCTTCAAGGTTGAACAAAACGGGAGTCCAGCTCAACATGTGTCAGGCTTATATTTTGCTAGATCCCTGATGTCGTATGATAGAGGTGGTACGTAGGTATGGTTTTAAAAGACAGACAAGCATTTCATAAACTTTGGGAATTCATTGATGATGAAAATGCTTGGATTAAGCAAAGCATTTATCATCATTTGGTCTACTCCTCATCGACTGAATCAGATGTGAAAACATTTTTGAACCTGATGAAGATTGTAAGACCATCTTTGCATTATATAGACTCAATCTCTATTGAATTATGGGTGAATTTCAACAAGTGATTTTTATATGTCATTTCGGTGGGATTTTTTAATTTCAATGCTATCTACATATTTTTAGTGACAAATAAAACTTTAGCCTATTTTATAACATTGTGCGTGAGTGGACATCAAATTTCATCAAAACTTACATAAATATTTAAGGATGAATTTTTAAGAGTCCACTGAAATGAAAAGTGTCTACCGAAATGATAAAAATGACCACCGAAATGATAAACTGTGCACCGGAATGAAATAAATCCACCGATATGATACAGCTAAGAACAACCGTGCCGGGCAGCCAGGGTTCCGTACTTTGTTAGGTTTGATTTCCACAAATTTTAGATAAACACTGAGACAGGACAGTAGACAGTTATTTTAATATCATCATTAATATATAGATATTACAATTACTATTACATATATCATTCTTTGAGGTTACAATAACCTCAAAGAATGATATTATTGTAATATTTATTATGATATGAATGAATTGTTTCTTCACTTAAATAACCTTTGGTAATTTTTCTGGTTGTTGTTGTGTGAAAATGTTGGAAAACTTTATCGTAAATGCTGGTAACCATAAATAAATATTTTTGTTTGTTTATGAACTAATACTAATTTACTTGATATATTTTCAAAAGAGTGAACGAAGCGCGATAAGAAAGCTTAAAGTTTCTGATAAATATGATGGCTGCATTTGTAAGTTATGCCATTAATAGTAATACATAATGTGTACCCGTTGCACTAAGAGAAAAATGCTAGGTATAATTTAGTTAAATTGGTAACGAAACGAGAATAGTGTTTCTACAGGTATATAAGTAAAACTTCTAAAATTAAATCAACTCTTATATTTTATACTGGGAGCTACTACCCGATAATATCACCGTGGACTCGACAATATACTGTCATCAGCTTGACCGACTCCGTACAGAAATCAACAAAAAGCGCCGTGAACAAACAAAGATATACTTCCTTCACGACAACGCTCGGCCGCACATAGCCAAAGTCGTTCGTCAGAGCTATTGGATTTTGAATGGGAGCTACTGCCACATCCACCTTACTCTCCCGATCTAGCGCCAACGGATTTTCATTTGTTACGCTCTCTCAGTAATCATATACAGGACAAAAAATTTGATGATAGAGCACAGTTAACAGATTTCCTCGAAAGCTTTTTTGCCTCACGGCTCCCAAGTTTTTACGCTGAGGGTATCCATGCTTTACCTAATCGCTGGAAATGGGTTGTAGATAACAACGGTGCCTACTATAAAGACAAGTAATTGTAAATTAAAAATATAATTTAAAATTGTTTTGTTTATTTGCAACGCTCATTACTTTCCTACCAACCCAATATATACATGTAGGTACTAGCTACATAGAAATATGTGTATATTATATATCTTTAATCTTAAACACAAATATTACACAACAAATACACCCGAATAATCTAATCTACACTTACTTACATTACAAAACTATGACTTTATATTTGATAAAGGATCTCTAAAACTTTATAGTTTTATATTTCGGAGATACATTTAATTCCGGTGGACTGTGACACCGAAATGAAACTATTTTTGTCCCCATGTTACTGAAATGATAAACTTACTTTTTTGGCGGAAAAACCGCAAGCTTTGGGACCGCTGCGTTCGCGCCGAGAGCTTGAGCCGGACTGATCCGAAGTGAGGAAAGGTAAGAGGGGCGTAACAACGCAATGTTGACATGGATAATCTACTAAAACTTACTGTCCTCTGAAATGATAACTTTTTTCCAGACAAAAGTTGACTGCCTGTCAAATCCATGAGAAAGAAGATAAACAAACAAAAATAGTTTTATTTGATCGAATATATTATAATTTAATGATAAGAGAATTGATTTAAATCCATATTATGAATCTATTGGCAGGGGAAGGTATTTTATGAGCGGAATTGGGTTCAGGACAGGCCACCGTGATGATAAAATAACACTTTGTAATTTTTTTTTTGGTATATTAGAGGGTAGAAATCAATGATTTTTTTTGCCAAGGTAGAGAAGTACTTACGTTGTTGAGAAAAAATATATAAAATAAAAAACCAGCACATTGCACTACCGTTCTCAGGTTTGCCGTGTATTTTTTTTGCTTGCGCAATTCACCCTTATATACTATCAAGAAGTGTAACGATGATTTTGTGAACTTTTATATAAAAGAGTGTCCATGGAGTTTCTTGCACGTTCTTTTCTCTTTGGATCGTGCAACTGCCGCGCTTGAGATAGGGTCGGTGAGTTTGTTTTGCTGCAGAACATCTACTTGACTGACAGACCTTGACAATTCAAAAATGCCTGTAAGTGGTCTATTTGAAATGAAGGGCTTTGATTGATTTGATTTGAGAAATTAAAGTGCAGTAATTCGACTCCTTACAAATCTCCCCTGAAAAGATAAACGCGTCATCCCCGAATAGACAAATGACACCCAAGATTAAGACTGAGGTAATTCAAAGTGCCAGACACAACATGTAACTTGAACTTTAAAGTTGAACTCGAGGTTTCGGCTGTTAGTAACCTGTTAAAAGGAAGGTTTGTATACTTAGGTATATAATTTGTATCCGTGCGAAGCCAGGACCAGATCCAGATGCTAGCAATTTATACGAAACAGTACATAATATTATTATGTAATGTTTATTGATATTCAAAATAAATCACACTACAAACGCATATCACGCTAAAAATACATACTAATGTTCCGATGTTAAAGAATAACCTGATTCTCGAAGGTTCGTACAGGTAGGTATGACATTGTCCCAGGCAGGCTTCTAATAAAGGTCCACAATGTAAAGGGGCAGAATGGCCCGGTTCACCCAATTAAAGATGAATCTCCCCGCGGATCATGTGACAACAAGTCCTGATGAAATATAACCAACTTGTCTCCAACAGACCAAAGTGTCTAGATACTTGAAATAAGAATTTTCATTTTTGAATATTGACGATTAAATTTGTTTGTGATTTGATACATATGAGAGCTATTTATTAAGCGACTCCAAATAAAGGAGGTTGTTTACTCAGCGCAAAAGAAAGTTATTTTGCTAAATCTAACTTACACTTAATCTAATTGATAAGAACATTCTAGAGACGTTGTAACTTATTCTCCTTCTATGTTGATTGTCCTCTTTTCTTTATATTTTCGTACCTGCTGCATTTATTAGTAGTAGGAATATCAGCTGATATTTAACCACTACTGGGCAAAGACCTCCCTCAACTTTTTCTAATTCTCATTGCTGTTGTTGTCTAATCCAATCCAGTCAATAAGCAGTCAATTTGGTTGCGCCTCTTCACCTAGGTAATCAACGGCGTCGCATTTAGTCAGATATTAATTTTGTCGACCGATCATCCGGCATTCGATATTCGAGCATGTCTAATCCCACTATTTACCTATTTAGTGACCAAAAATCACACTATGTAATTATTTAAGAGCAGTATCAAAACGATTCCGTCCACAAATAAGGATTTGCTAACTTCCAAAATGGGACTGACATACCAACGTAGGTAACATGTACGTTATATATTTCAGTATGAACTATCGTATTTTTATTATAATGAGCATTAAGAGTCGCTCCCGCGTCCAAAAAAGGCTGAATATTTGATGGGTCGGCTCATATTTTACTCTCATCTCGAAAGCCGAAAGCAGA
Source organism: Hecatera dysodea (assembly GCA_905332915.2). Taxonomy (NCBI): domain Eukaryota; kingdom Metazoa; phylum Arthropoda; class Insecta; order Lepidoptera; family Noctuidae; genus Hecatera; species Hecatera dysodea. The sequence goes on from HG995292.1 coordinate 12,905,990, forward strand.
CATATAAATCAAAGACATGTTTGCAAAGAAGGCGACCGCTCCGCACGTCTCTGTAATTGCCGCAAAAACACACGTTGTGTGATTTTCGAAGACGTTGGCAAATTTCCGAATAATTTTTAAACCGAAAGGCTTAGTGTGACAATGTTGTCCATGGCAAGAAGCAGTGCGGGTGGCTATTGATTACGAAAATTTACATGTATTATTCCAAAATTCAAAGTACGCATGGGCTTATACGTGGAGCTGCCTAATTAGTTTAAAGATGTCTTCGAGTGCATTTGGAGCAGGATAAAGATGCGGCGCGCAACAGGTAGGTTATAGTTTGCTGGTCGGGAGCTGATTAGCGAGGCCTGCGCCGATCTCTCAATGGCACGGAGCGAGCTCCCCGGTGCGTCATAAATTTCCATTGATTGGATTAATCTGATTTGGATGTCAATTTTGTACGGCATCTACTGGCTCTTTATAAGAGAATACAGTCATGAGACCTCTGGGATATTCAGATCGCGATACATAACAAATATATTGTATCAGCAAAGTGAATGTACGTCTTGTCGTATGCACGCTTCAAAATTCATTTGTTACTTATTTTCCTCTGATGTAATCGTTTCATGAAATGCAAATGTTTTGATGTTGGGACTATCCATCTTTTTAAATTTACTTAGTGAAACAAAATCAGAAGTTGAAAATGTCACACTACCAGCTAGGTCCCTCTGGGTATAATTTTGGCTTCAATCATGTGTTTTACTTACCAGGCAGATTTAAGGATTAGCTAGTGGTTATTGACTGACAGTTACCTCGGGACTTGAAGATCTACTTAGCTAAAATTAATGCAGGTGAGTGTAGTGTATAAAAAGTGGGTATTAAAACAGGAAGTGGTGGTGATCGAGCGCTCGCATCCCGTGTGCGCACCCGGACACTGCATACTGTGAGCTACCTGTTTGATTGCTTTAGCTTTTCCAGTTATTATGACATGTACAAACAACTTTTTACTTCACATATTCATTTACTAGCATCGAGCCATAATGTATTATCGCCGCTCTCCATATTCAATGTTTAGAGACATTCGCTCATAACCTGCGCATACCAGCGGGGAAGGGCAGCCGCGCATACTTTGACAGCATTATGATTGAATTATGCAACGTCGGTATCTAACAGAGCGATTGATATAATTTATTGTACAATTTATAGACATCAGCTGCGTACCCTCAGTCTCAAACGAGCATATTTCCCACGTCAATTTTGATTGCGATATCATAGTGAACGATGACATTTGAGTACGTACTAATTTAAGCCCACAAGAGCGGCTGCGAGGCGGTGCGCTATCTGCACATAGATACAGAGTCGTGTTTGCAATACAGCAAATTTCTCCTTATATTTCTGCGCAGGAAAGTCTATTTTTCAAGCAGTCGCGCCGAGGAGGTAATCACGCAATGCTGGCCTCTTAGCGCTGAGTAAACAAATCTTCGACATTGTATCTGTTCGCCTTAACTCTCTTTATTCAAAGGAACATTGTCAAGAGAATGTACGATTATTGTAGTGTTTCTTATGGATTGCGTTACGAAAATATATAACTCGTGGTCTACGCTAAGGAGGGTTTCGCTATCTTTGATTTCATGTTGTTTATCAATTCGAACAGGCCAATAGACATATTCACTCTCGTGCACCTAATCTATGTCTGCGCTCTTTACAACATCCACGATTACCGTGAAGTTACTATAAAACCCATGTTTAGACAAAGTGGGATATTGTGAAGCTTATAATTCATGAGCTTGGTAGAACATCGTCTGTTAATATAAACTCAAACAAATATGAAAGAAATACACGTGGCAGTTGGAATATCAAGAATGGAGCAATGGCTCCCAAGACTCCATAGTTCGCACAATCAGCAGCTAACATCTCTTGCTGAGGCTGGCTATAAATTTCAACTATCATATAGTCGGTCATCTTTCTTTGTTATCATATTAAAGGGACGACATTCCATCGACGTAATTATGCAAAAAGCTGGACCGTGGTCGCGGCGGCTGTCCTTTGACAACCGCATCATTATAGTTGACATAAACTAAGATTTATGCGATTGATTTGTTAATAAATATGAATTTATTACCTTCATCGAAATATTTGTTCGTAGTGACTAAGCTTCATCTATCGCAAAGGGACACAAAAAAACGCAAATGTATAGTAACGAATAACTGCAGCTTCATTTGATGAGATACGTAAGACGAGTAGAGCAGGGAGACTTCCGACCCCCGAACGAGAGCAAACGAATGCGTAATTCGGTGAACAGTGGTTAAAATTAGCTGGCGATGCGGGCGTCTTTATAGTCCTTAAATTGGCAAAAAATCGAGACAAGCTTCGACTGACACCGATCGCGGAGGCATCAGCGAAACAGGTGTTATCATAAACATACATTTTGCGATAAAAACAAAATAATTTTCATGAGTGGCCGGTAGGCGCGAACTGCCGTTCGTGTCGCCGACACAATGGCGATTTCATAGTTTTTTTTTGGTTCGTCGTCGGCGTAAAAGCCGACGATATTAAATTTAGTAAGCGGAGAGGTGTCCGAAATCTCACGCAGACGTGCGATCCGCCACACATATTTCCATCTGCACAAAAAGCGGAACTATAGCCATAAATATGTCCAAATAAACATTAGTCGACGACCGACTGAATAAGGTTTCGCAGGGTTCCGTTTGTTTTGCAATTAAAAAGTAGATAGCATTTATAAGTGCCAACTTATATGTAATTAAATAAAGTTTGGCATCTCAAAACTAAATAAGCAAAACATAGGTAGGTACCAATATCATTCTCTATCACGGTGAAGCAACTAATTATTGTGTATCTGTTTGTTGAAACAATTTTTGTCTGCATTTACTGTTAACAAGCACAAACCAACGATACTTAAGTATCGTCTGCGGACGTTTCTGCGGTTTTTTTTAAATTTAATAAAACTGCATTTGTGTCATAAAAATGCTATTTCTGTTTCTTCCTTTTTAACGAATCCACAATTCGAATATTCAATTAATTTATTTAAAAATACCAAAATTTTATACAAACTTTCTAAAAGTAAAAATCCTGTAACACGTGGCTACCAGTTTTTTTTTATACCAATTCCAAACACTATTATGCACTATTTTGGTATTCAAAAAGTAACGTATTATTTCAAACAAAAAGATTAGAGATTCGTCTATCAGTTACTTTACTATAAACTGCATAAAAGACCTAAAATATATATATGTACATTACAGATTTACGTTTGAAACTGATCCTCATCCAAAAATGGAAAGAAGATTTCTAACGAAGGTGAAAAATCAAAACAGTAGGTAATGATGAAGGATCAGTGAGCTTGGCATTGTCCGCTAACAACGAGCGGCGCGGCGGCGTGTGCGCAGCGTCGGAGTGGTCGCGCGCATCGCTTGACAGCCGCACCGCGCACCCGATAATATGTGTACATATGTAACATTAAACTGCACAAATAAACGAGACTTTCACACTACATGGGTTCAAGAACAAGTTTTTCCATAACACAAAAGACGACACTGAATAGTTATAGCTGCTTCGCGGCCTCGCCGCATAATCCAATAAAACAATCCGCGGAATGTACCGTCAGAACAATATGTGTCATTGCCTAGTACAATGTTCTACCAGCTCTCAGCTCTCAGCTGGACGTCAAACTTTATGCACTTGTATGTTATAATAATATGTCATATGTGTTTCTACAATGCAGTTTATAATATGGCAGTCATTGAAATAAGTTTAGCTAAATATCCTTTACTAACTAATCTAGATTTTCCTCGTTTTTAAAGATCGTGTGGGGTGTAAGGTACAAAAGGTTTTGACGCATTTTGACAGGTACCGAATGCTTAAAAAAACCTTATAAATTGTAAGTAGTGTTTTATTGAAAACTTTTTTCCTATCCGTACAAATGAAATTGGCGACTGAATCTCAAAATATATGAATTTGATTCAATGGAAAGGCAAGCGGCTTCTCTCTGTTATTCCAAGGGCTACCACCGGGGCATTCGGCGGACACATTTTTTATTATTTTTAATATTATGGCCGCATATTTGCGACTTCACCAAAATATTCTTTCATATTTTTGTGTCCTCAAACAAGTTGAGATTAATATTAATGATATGATAAGTATGTCGTGACTATGCTTACAATTACAACGTGATAGTAGAACGGAGGTAACCTTAGTACATTTACGTATTCAAATTAACATATTGGCACCGACTGTGATTATTTACTTAATACTTTCTATTTATTTGAATAGCCATGTACAGTCAGGGAAGGGAACTGTTGAGCAAATTGACAATTATCGAACAAGACTATCTAAATTATCGTGGTGGGTCAAGCAATAATAATAATATATCATTTATTTCGGGTAACAAAGACCCATCATACTTATATACCTTACAGACTATCATACATATTTATAAAAACTACAAAAATACACTATTGTACACGCAATGTAACCGTTTGGTCAGCAGCGGATTGCAGTGGACAGCCAGTGACATAAAAATAAAATAAATTCAATTTGGTCTTCGTTAAGATTAGGTACCATAAATAACTGCAGATATTTATAAAAAGAAAAGTTGGAAGTAGCAATAATGGATATTTAGGGTAAACTGAAAAGGTAAACAGTACAGCTAGAATATATAAGTTAGTTGCGGCGCACGGATAGCCCTGCCATCCATTATGCAAGTCGGTAACACATGTAGTAGTCGGTCCGCACCTCGGCGACACCTTTACCGGACTTTACCATAATTGTCTATACGTACCTACTTATTGTTCAAAAAGCGATTATAATAAACTCTAATAAATACAATTTAACATTGTGTTCATTCCATTTCTGAAACTGTGGTAACTATTCATTGTTATGTCACTTCTTTTTGTTAATTAGCTGTCTCTTTCGAATTAAATTTTCGAGCTGTTTTCAGTTACGTTTAGGTTATTTAATCTGCCTTAAATTGAAAACATTGGGAAGGTTTCTACACCAAATTATTAGATTACTTAACTTTTTATCACTGCAGCCTGTACGAGGATCATGTCAATGAATTAGAAATACTTGGTCCGCTGTATCTAAGTTGGTCGCCGTGATTTGTCTCCATTATTTCCTCTTTTATTTTCATTCACACGCTTCGTCGAAGTTCGCCCTTTCCTTTTGTCAAACATAAGTTTCTATTGTAAGATCTGTCATTGTTATGCTACCACCCGAATAGCAAAGAACTGGACGAACACTTTTTAGGCCTCTTCTTTTGGTTCACAAGGAAAATGTCAGATTGCGTTTCAGATCACGCAATGGTGTTGGTATTTCGTATGAGTGGAGGTACTCAACAGTCAATATTTGCATGATGTTTATGTCTACCTAGATTTACCACACCGCCTGTGTCACCCATGTATATACCACTACACACTAGATGGCGCATTTACTGCTGTTGAACCTGACCAAAGAAATGAAAGCACTGGCACGTTGGGATGAGAAGATGTTTGCTCAATACTTTATAATGGTAAAAACCCTACAAGTGAAATACTTACAAGATGTTGTGCCAAAAAAGGACAATTAACGAGATCAATTAACGATTTCTGTGTCGAAGTATTTTCACGGTAGTTCCTTGAATAAAGACGAGCCTCCTCAGAAACAACTCTCGAGCTGCGAGGAGATTCCGCCCGACTGGTGGATTCGAGTGAGATGACTGGTTAATTGCCTTGTACGCAGTGCACGTACCGCCGCTGACATGTCACAAGACGTCTGCCACCGGCAGCGGCGATCCCTCAACGAATTCCAATCGGGAAGAGCGAAAAAGACACGAGCCGAGCATGCGCGGATAAAAAGTAGCGGAGCGGGCGCATCGCCGCGGGAGGCAGCGAGCAGCCGCGCGCCCCCGCGCACCCGCGCGCCGCCCCGCCGCGCGCCTAATGCGCAACTGAATCACGCGATTAAAACGTTCACTACTATGCGATACATCCCATCTTGCCAGGAGTCATTCATGTTTAGCACAAGTCCTTTTTATATGACACCGATTGGCGGAAACGCTCCGCCGGCCGTTCACATCGCCTATGTCTAGCTCTAGCGTTGCACGAACATTGTTAAATTAACGTTAATTTGCAAACAAAAGCAGGCGTAGTCGTGTACGAACATACGTCATCTTCAAAGTAGGCAGGTATGTGTTTGATGCGAAATGTCCTAGTTCCCAGTATTGTTTCGGTCGATTTAAAGAATCGGCGGCGAAAGGCCGGCCGGCAGGCGCGCGTCGCGACTCACAAAAACAAAGCCGTCTGGTGCGGGACGCGGCCAGTCAGCCACCGCCATCAAACATTCACAAAGTTCGCGACGCACAGCGCGGGCTCAGGTCGCCACGTCACTGTCCAAACTGCCTGATAATGACGTGAGCGTTTTCTACATCATCCCTAACTGCCACTCACAATAACTTCAAGATTAATCGACTCGGCAATAAGATCTTACAAAGCGAAAGGTACTTCTCAACTGTACAGTGATGACAGTCCGAACCTAGCTGTCTGCGTATAAGTTTTGAGGAATAAAGTAATCGTGTGATCGCGGGAGTCGCACGCGCACCGCCAGCATAGCAATGGGCAGCGTCTGCCGACGCCGGCGTCATACGAATGATGCGATATAACGGATCGACCCGATTATTTCTGTCCATTTCACGACTGTTTCATAGCAATGTTAAACTCGGCGAAAGCAAACATACACGCCCTGTTTATCGAATATTTTACGATCTTCACCGGATTCATTTTAAAATGCTAAGCTTTGTGGAAGCGGCTGAAAGATTATTTGATTCGAACGCATGTTACTAGTTTTACTATTTCAGATATTTATATTACAGTTAGTCATTTACCATTCTGATTTACCTGCATGTATGTTTATTCAGACGCAAGTGTTTATAATACACGGATACTTTATTTCAAATAAGATTTACTGTTCAAGAAATAATTTGGCGTTGAAACATCTGGAAGAGTTTATCTAGCTCTTTCGTTGCCCGCCCAATAACATGTTCGGGAAATTTTTAATACCGACTTCAGAGAATTCTTATAACGCACACAATTTGCATACCTATTATATATTTTGAATAGTGAGAATGAAAATAAATAAGAATTAAACTGAATTGACGCTGACGAATGGTTCTGTTTTCACTCAACAAAATGTGATCTACTAAGAGATAGTCCCCTTGTTTGTAAACTTTGATAGATCAACGTGCATAAATAACAATGTAATTATAATTGGGGTACTAATGTGGTTTTTGTGTTAGTGACACCGTCTCGCTTCCGTTCAGGTGACGCCGTCGATAACATCTACTTACATAACCCTGCCTACACCGTTTGTTACTCTGTTCATGTTATATTTTAATATATTACTTATTATAATAGATCTATGCGGGTGCTGTGTGCTCAGACCCTTATTAATAGCTTTCGCTACAAAGATAATGTTTAACGCTTGACTGCCGCTACAATGTGTAATATCGTCACTTGGAGACAATCAGTGAAACATTATTAAGGTATCAATATTCACTTAAATAGTTCCTATATTGAAATTACTTCAGGACACAGTAGTAGTAGGTAGTAGTAGTAGTAGTAGTAATTAAGGACACAGCAAAATACGTAGCGGTGCAATTCGTTAAACATTTTACTTATGAGTATCTGACTAGGTATTTCTTATACCTTCAATTTCGCTGGCGTAGCCCAAAACTACGTATATTATTTCTTTGTGAGTTCTGGTAGCTTCATCATGCCACTTTAGCTATGGGAACTCTTCCAGCTTCATGCGAAAGTATTCACCTAATAGGTAGCTCTATGTACAGATTCTAATCTAACAATATTAGATAGGTAGTATTATGTTACAATGTAATATATTTTGTTACTATAACAACCAATTAACACTTGAGTTTATGGTCTGCTCATCTGTCAAAGTCCAAAGTACTGTCACACAGAGGAATAGGGATGTTTCCTGAGTAAAAAATATATGATTATGTTTAGTCCGTCAGTTAGATTATAGAAAAATATTGGACACGTATTTTTTCCTTTATCAAATCTATAAAAACTGACGAAGATACAAAGCATCAAAGATCAGGAGTGGGGGCTTGTGACGTTACGGCTCGGTAAAAATTGTAGCGAGTAGTGACGTCACACAAGTTTTCAACGCTCTGTATCGGCTTCATTTTTTGTTTACGCGAAAAAAGAAAAAATACGTGTCCAATATTTTTTGGAAATCTATCTGACGGACTAATTAGATTTTTTTAGTCAACTACCCTATTATATCATGTGGAGCTTTGGGAAAATAGACACATAACTTATATTTTTTATATCAGATCAACGAAAGCTATTACTAGTCTGACTGAATAAAACAATTGGGAACTGTCCTTTCTAATAAAATTCGAACCTATTCTATGTTTTGCATGCTTGTATCCACGAAGGTTGGCTTAGTTTGTTTTTTTTTTTAATATTCACATCTATTGTTGGCACAGATTGGGTGCGGAAAGCAGACATCTAAGTGCCCAGTCTAGCCCAAAGATCATCAAGTGGATATGTACCTACACTGTACCATTTCTTCTTTCAGCTGTAGAAATAACAGTTGGCAACACAATACAAGTAAAATGAAAATTATTCGTGGAAACTAGTTTTTCTGTCTTAAATATAAGGCTAGGTGAAAATTAATGAATTTTCGTGTAAAAACTATTTTGCCTAGTTATTCAATTTAAAATTGTTAAATAAAATTCTTGTACCTTGATATAAATGCAAAATAGCTTCTAAGTTAGAAAAAAAAGTTTCGAATTTTTTAAAGAATTAATTTAAAGAAATATATGTAAGTATATGTAGTGTGCAGAAAATTACCTTTTGGTGCTGATAGATAAAAAGAAACGGAATACTTTTAAATAGTCAATTTACAGGTTGGTAACTGGAAAATTCCATTTACCTAGCAGATGCCTAGGAATATATAACAGTTCACATATCGATTTTCAATAAAAACCTAAGTAGGTACTCGTACACACTCAGAATCACAGATCGACAACCTCTTCTATTTTGACTATTCAGAATAATCCATTGATGACTGATGATTGCAGGTAGATGTTATGACGTAGATATCCGCTAAGAGAGGATTTTGATTAATTCTACCCCCAAGGGGATAAAATAGGGGATGAAAGTTTGTATGAAACTTTCTCAATTTTAAACCGATCGGGCTGAGAGTTTCAAAATCGGGGATAAAGTAACTATTCCACGCGGACGAAGTCGCGGGCTGAAGCTAGTGTTAGTATAAAAGACTAAAACAGTAATCTTAATTACGTCACCTCACGGAGACACCCGGCAACAGGACATGCACTGCGCACTGGTGCCCCATAAGGTGGCTCTCAGTCTTACTAGCAATAAAAATCAGAAGGCAATCTTCAAAAATAAATGGATAATACTATTTTCCTAAATGAGGATCGATGATTTCGAATGTCTTGCAATTAGTTTAAATATCATATATACCAATCACCATTCGTTGATAAGTTTAATAGATTATGGCTATGCTATACCTAATCCCGGACGGCAGCAACATCTTAGTAGCATCAATACATGTATTAGAATAATAAATGATTACTCACAGCTTACTTACCTTACACGGGAAAAGACGAGACATGGCATCCATGCAGCATGCCATGACATGCATATTCAGATCCTGATTTCAATAGTAGGTAGGTAATACTAATTAGTTCAATAGAGTATTTTAACGAAAAAATCTAATTAGTCCGTCAGATAGATTTCTAAAAGACTTTTGGTAAGTATTTTTTATTTTTTCACATAAACAAAAAAGAGATGTCAGATGAGTTCGTTGAAAACATGCGTGACGTCACTACGTTTTACTAGTGGCGTGACGTCACCAGCCCCCGCTCTTGAACTTTGATGCGCTTTATCTTTATATTTTTTTACGATTTGAAATGACAAAAATCACGTGTCCAAAAAAGACGGAATAAATAGAATTACTTATGATTTTTATATCTAGTTAAATATACCCAATTCACGTACTTTCGAGCACTATAATTGCTTGACAATGATGTTGGGAAACTTGCCCATAAAGATGGCTATCACGTGACGCGTATAATAAAACCTGACATCGCCATAAATTCATTGTATTCATAATAATACCTACATAATTATCATCACGATAGATTATGAGACCGTCCTGATTAAATTTTATGAATAATTTACTTTTGCTCCGGAAATCCTAACAATTGTCTGTCGTCCGTTTCACAAAGGCCGCTTTTGTTATTTTTCCTGATATTATTAAAAAATATGCAAATCGATCGGCGCGACAGGATGTTCATTTTAGTAATAATGTCGATGTATTTGCATGTAAATGGCGCCATATCCGCGGATGTTACAATTACTAATTGTAAATGTGCATCGTCATAGTTGTAAACAAACTGCATACCTACCTGCACATTACAATATTTCGACACAAATATTGCTCACTTCCGTTGTTACAAATTTATTATTTTTTACGCGATCATAAAAAAGACAAACAAAAGAAACTAGTGAGGAAATATTGACCCTACAAGGCAAACAAAAGATTTAATAGGTAACTTTAGAATAAAGCTATGCCAGGTTCGTACAAAACTATTATATTAATTTACATAATTAAAACGTTCAGTATCGTCGTAACATTCAAAGCTTGTAAAAGTTGTAAAATGTACAACTATAGTTCTGCTATCGGCCGACAGATGGCGTTACTAGTGGCTTACAGTAAGCGCTTGCTATTATTTCGGCTACAGTTCTTTCAGGACTTTCGTGCAGAATTTTATTGGATAAAATAAAACATTTGCCATATTCTTGAAATTTAACTTTGGAAAACTGATCAGTTTAACTTATTGTTAACTTTGTTGGATAGACGTTACGTTTAAGGAAAATTGTTATATTATAAATAGCGTGTTTTATCTACTTTTATTTTGACTTCTAGTGGTGAGTTGTCTGTTGTGATGAGGAGCAAGTAGTGTAGTGTTGCAGAGTGCATCGCTCAAGGCGTGTGGGGTCAGCGCGGCAGGCTGCACCGCACGCCCCCGGCCCGCCCCACGCCGCCCCCGCCCGCGCGCCACACCACCGCGCCCCCCTCGCTCAAGACCTCAGTTGTTTTGATGTAAGGTGTCCACCGGCCACTATGCAAAACTCATGGCTTGCGAGAGAGGTGGCAAGTTCGCCGTCCTTGTCGCCATAGTAAGGTGAGATAAACTTTTGAGTTCGCACGCTTCAACTGGATCTTTTTATTGAGCTTGTTGTCCGCTAACTTTAGTTGTTTTGTTTTTGGTTGCTATTGTTGTTACGAAATTGAAACGATAAACTTTTTTACAAGCTGCAAACTAGACAATTGTACCTCTGCTTTTTTTCATACTTAGTCATACAAAAATATAACTACCAAAAAATAATAAGACAAGTAGATAGGTTACTATTTAAGTTATTAAGTGTACTTAATTCTAACCCACTAAGATGAAGTTATCTATCAGTAATGGCATTTTTAAACTCTGATTTCTCAAAAATTATATTTTCGATTGAGCTGGTTTGAAATTTATGGTTTGATAAGAATATTTTCCATACCTGCCTAGCAATGTAGGTACTTATGTAGTTCATTATTTAATAGGTCCAAACAAGAGTCAAACAAGAGTTGTAACATTTGCCAAAGAACACTAAAATCTCTAAAAATTCTCACCTTAGAAAATATTTTTTCACAAAAGTTTCTTATAATATGAAGGATTTTTGGAATTTCATCAGCTAAATAAAAGGGATTAATTAGGGGATAAAGTTTACAGCAATTGGTCATTTTTGTCGTTATTAATGGGATTTCCCACTCCATACGGTTTATCAGATGATTAATATTTGAATGAAAGGAGCTTTTCTACATTCCTTAGGTACTTCAAAGGTCGACAGGAGCATTTTACCAAGGTTTTGCTAACATTTGTTATTTAATTTTATTTACTTAGTATTAGATACTTAGTACACTTCATTTAAGTAGAAAAGCTAAAAAAAATACTAATTGTTAGTTAAAAACTAATTGTTATTTAATTATTTTTTTAATATTCCTAGATTATATTTTTACCAACTGATAACAATAACAAAACATGTAGATGAACTCCACTTCTATAATATCTTCTCATTCTTGTCTAAGTCGCCTATAAGAGGAAATATGTTTGAAAAGATTTTTTTTTTTCTAATCACGTTGCACACATCCACTTCAAATAGGTAGGTACTTAATAAATTCTGCTTTAGATTTAGTTTAAATTCATTCAAACGTTGATACTCTTTGCTCCATTTTTTTCCCTATGGGAAATCATCAAATGATTTTTCCCGCTCTGGGCGGAGCTGAAGAGAGTGTCAAACTCTTACTGACTAAACCCACCCGTGATCCTTCTAGTGCCGTTTAGGGCCGCGGTGACTCTTTCGAACTAATCCCGCAACCCTAGAAACCTCTTCTTAATATTAATAGGTATCCTGCTTCCGTAAGTCAGTAGGATTCATTCATTCATAAAACGGAATTTTGAAGGAATTTCCAAATCCATTGCTGCATATGTTTGAAAAGTTGGTCTGCTCTACAACATTAATAATACAATGAATGCTTTTGAACTGTCATAATGAATGACACTGTCATTGCTAGCCTGATTATCAAATTGCGTTATAAATTATCAAATAGCATTTTTCCCCTAGCAGTTTTCCTTTTTATTGGGAAATTGTTGATTTAGTTAGTACTTACAATAACTGTAAGCAAACCGTTTTTTGACGTTATCATTATCGTTAGTATTCTTGTTGCAAGAAGTTAACCTACCGAGGTAGCTGAAAATCTATGCAGAAGTTTGGATCTTCAAAAATCCAACAACTTCAGAAATGAATGTAATTATTAGGGACGGGATTACATACATGCATTTGCATATTTAAGCAATTCTCAGCGATAGTAGCATATTTTACCTAAGATCTAGTTTTGATGCATATTATCGGCACATTTACAATATTTTTCCGAGAGTGTATTGAGTGAACTGCACACAAAAATGCCCTGCGTTCCGAAATGCAATAAAATGATAATATCGCGAATCCGACCAAATAGTGACAGAATATAAGGGCTTTTGAGTGATGATTGCGACTTTGGTTGGATTCGTGATATTACTCAGGTCATAAACCCAGGTTTTGAAAGTTTGTGTCAAACTGATAGTTTCTTTAGAACTTTTGCCAGAAACTATAAGTGCTAACAAAGCACATAAGCTCAATTTCTAGCCAGATACCACAGTGGATGTGAAGCGAACCTTTTCCACAAATATTCTAAATGATTGAAGACACAATCTTACCAATGAAAATTTGAAAAATATTAAGTAATTTTAATGGCATGTAATGTTCCTGTAAGTATAAATAACTAATTGTATGCTGATTTTAAAATAAAGGAATGAAAACTCACATTTATATTTTTTTTTGGGTTCCTAAAATGAATCATTATTTTTCATATAAGTTTGCATTTCCGCCAATTTTCGTGGATATCTCAAGAATTTTTTATGCATATTTGCATGAATGTAACAAGCTTTTTATGTTGCATACACCTAATCCAATTTCTAGTAATTATTTTACCTAGCACAAACGAACGTAAGCTTATAAATTCTAATTCTATGGAAATTCTTGAACAGTTATAAGACCGAATACCAGCAAACATTAGCAGCATGGTGGTTTTAGAAAAAGAAGTTGTTAGTGCACGTGATGTTTGCGTAGAAGCCAACAGCGACCCGGCACGCCCACCTTTTTGCTAATGCTACGGTTTCTAAATTTCCAAATTTTATCCAGAAGCAGAATAACCGTAATATGAAAACCGTTACTAGTGACGTGATCTGCCTTTGTATTTCGGAATTTATCGGTTTATCTGCCTATACGGTCAGCAGTCAGCCATTCCGTCACGTTTGTTTTGATTCTACGTTACTACTGCGAAGCCGGATTCGAATGTAATGCTTGTGCTTATTTTATTATAAGTCTGTATCGACGCACTATACCGCAAAATCTTTCGCTTCTTTAATACTACAGAAACTTTAAAGAAGGAAGGGATTTGTATCGTCTCTAGTAAAAATATTTCCACATTCGTGTACTTCGTTTCAGAAAGACTTCATAAGCAGGCTGCTGCTCGGCTTTAGATTAAGCATAATAATCAATGATTGCCTGAACGAATTATAAGCTTTATCTATCGTTTTTGTTTCGGAAATAAATAATCTATACTTACTTAATCTAAACTCATATTATAAATAGGAAAGATTTTTTTTGTTTGTATGAAACCGATAAGTTCCGAAAGTACTGGACAGATTTTAACCATTTTTTCACCAATGGAAAGCTAAGTTATCAGCAAGTACCATAGAATATATTATATCCCCGTATTCCTATGGAAAAAAGTAGAAATCGCACGGCACTACTAGTTACGAAATATTTTTAGTGTAGGACTCGAAAAGGCTGAAAACTCTGAAAACTCTGCCAAAAAATGTCAGCTTCCATCTACCAAAACTGTAGGTAGAAACAACGAACTGTATCTACATATATGTAGGTATGTAATTGTCATGCTATGATAATACCCGCATACAGGTATTGTTCAAAAATTAACATAGGGATCCCTCTTTAGAACGCCCTCTCTTTCTCCAAAAGAATCACTGCCGTAAAATGCCGCAAAGAATTCGTCCAAAGAAGCCCATAAACGAATTATGACCGCCCCTTATATTCTCATGTTAGTATGTTTAAGTATTGTAATGACATTTAAAGAATGAATTAAATATTTACACGACAAGACATTGTACTGTTTTATCACTGACAGCGGAACTTGATTGTCACCGCGAAATCCTGGAACGGCTTTGAACAAAACGAGTTTTGATGTAAAAAATGAGTTAATTGATTTCGTTAGTTTAGTCATACTAATTTGCTGATTAATATTAAACAACCGCCATATACGTGCCGATGTTGCAGATGGCCTGTAACTACTTGTTTTACATCGGGGAAATTTTATGGTTTTGACTGCGTTTTGTTAAGTCGCAGCAGTATCGAAATGTCTTCCTATGGTTTTACTTTCACTGATGTAGTCAGTGTTTTGTTTTCTTTTTCAATGATAATGAGAGTTGTAACTTTAAGCATTAATACTACCGTAGTAACACTACTGATTTTTTGTGATGTTGATAGCCAACTCACAATTAACAAGGAGATTATGTAGATACTAGCTGCTGCCCGCGACTTCGTCCCCGTGGAATCCCCGATTTTAAAACATTCTTTATCGCTGCTCCGCTCCTATTGGCTTCAGCGTGATGATATATAGCCTAAAGCCTTCCTCGATAAATAGTCTATTCAACCCAAAAACAATTTTTCAATTCGAACCAGTAGTTCCTGAGATTAGCGCGTTCAAACAAACAAACAAACTCTTCAGCTTTATAATATTAGTATAGACTAGCTTCTGCCCGCGACTTCGTCCGCGTGGAATAGTTATTAAACATTCTTCATTGGTGCTCCGCTCCTATTGGTCTTAGCGTGATGATATACAAATATAGCCTATAGCCTTCCTCAATAAATGTGCTATCTAACACTGCAAGAATTATTCAAGTCGGGCTAGTTCCTGTGATTAGCGCGTTCAAGCAAACAAACTCTTTAGCTTTAGATATTAGTATAGACTAGCTGCTGCCCGCGACTTCGTCCCCGTGGAATCCCCGATTTTAAAATATTCTTTATCGCTGCTCCGCTCCTATTGGCTTAAGCGTGATGATATATAGCCTAAAGCCTTCCTCGATAAATGGTCTATTCAACCCAAAAAGAATTTTTCAATTCGAACCAGTAGTTCCTGAGATTAGCGCGTTCAAACAAACAAACAAACAAACAAACTCTTCAGCTTTATAATATTAGTATAGATTAGCATAGATTAAAGAGAGAAGGAGCAGCGCGGTTGATTAAGCGCTTAAACTTCCTTTTCAGATTTTTATTAAGTAGTATACTCGTGGCATATTTCTAACTAGCTTCTGTCCGCGACTTCGTCCCCGTGGAATTCCCGATTTTAAAACATTCTTTATCGTTGCTCCGCTCCTATTGGCTTAAGCGTGATGATATATAGCCTAAAGCCTTCCTCGATAAATGGTCTATTCAACCCAAAAAGAATTTTTCAATTCGAACCAGTAGTTCCTGAGATTAGCGCGTTCAAACAAACAAACAAACAAACAAAGAAACAAACAAACTCTTCAGCTTTATAATATTAGTATAGATTAATAAAATAACGGTGGTGAATTGAGTTATAAATATTTTGTTTTTAAACTCTTACTGAACAAAGTGACCTGCATTACAGACAATCATAAAAACCGCCAAACCTGCAAACATAAAAGCTCGTAATTACATATCTTTAACTTTTTTACCCCTATTACTATCGCGAATGAATACTTTTTCAGCGTTTTTTATATGGTACGAGTACCTATGCATTATTATCAGCTGCCTAGCCTTTTTACAACTATATATTGAGGTCAGCTTCCTGGCAAATCGGATTCGGTTGAATACTAGTATTTTACGTGGAGTGGCTGCAAATTAAGTATAGCCAGTACCTATGACTTAACGTGGTTTCCGACTTAACGGACTCCCGGTATGCTAAGATGGTCTCCCATCCACAAACCGTCCTGGACAAGCATTGCTTAACCTTGAAGATCGATCCGTGCGGCTGTTATTTTTAACCACGAGCTCTTCCACGATATTTCTTTAAAAGTATTCCTTTGTGCCCTGAAAAGGAAGCTTGCTTTGCTACTATGCATTATTGGCCTGTATGAACAAAACTATGATTAGGCTTGATCTCTGTTGAAGATTACGACAATACTTATTTTTTACTAGCTGCTGCCCGCGACTTCGTCCCCGTGGAATCCCCGATTTTAAAACATTCTTTATCGCTGCTCCGCTCCTATTGGCTTAAGCGTGATGATATATAGCCTAAAGCCTTCCTCGATAAATGGTCTATTCAACCCAAAAAGAATTTTTCAATTCGATTCAGTAGTTCCTGAGATTAGCGCGTTCAAACAAACAAACAAACAAACAAACAAACTCTTCAGCTTTATAATATTAGTATAGATTTGCTTAGGTTACATATGTACTTATTATTCTACTACTTAACTTACGCTGTATGTTTATTGGTTGAATTCAACGGAGTTTCTTGTCCGTTCTTCTCCATAAGAATCTACCTTTGCGAATGGTCACTTTACTATGATAACTTTTAATGATGACGTTCAAAACTGTCGTTTAATGGCCTGTTTGAAATAAACGTTTTGACTTTGAATTGGAACTGTTCAAGTCAGAGTATAAGAAAAACAAAAATTGTTAAAAAAATAGTATACCATTTTGTAAAACGTACTGCCTGTTCCTACATTGAATTATTTTGCCAGTTTAAGATATTAATAAATGTTTATTATATTATAATTTCTCGACATATTATGAAAAAAAAAAACGTTTTTTGTACAGTAAATCCCAACCAAATTCAATACTTTCAAATACATCTGTGTCTTATTAAGAAAAAAATGTTTATAATTTCACGCGTTTTTTTACAATCTTACAGCGTTTATAATTTTCCTGTGACATATATAAATATAGTTTAAATCTACATATATAAATGTATGTTTTTAATGATGCCCCACACTAGGAATTTCTCCTGTATCTATTGTGGGTGCATAAGTAGCCCATTATCTTTCAGTACTGTGCAAAAGCAAGCAGCAAGTACTGTGCAGTTTTGTGCAAAAGCTTTGATCAAAGACATTGTTACTTAACTTTAAAAAATAGCCTGGGCAATATGATAGATATGATCCTATTGTCCAATATCCATCCATGTTTCAGAATATCGTGTCAGATATGAGATTGTAAAGAGGCAAGTGTGTTAAAGCAATAGGGATGTTTCCTGAGAAATAAAAATATGATTCTATAGTCTGTCAATTAGATTATCGAAAAATATTGGACACGTATTTTTTGCTTTATCAAATCTATAAAAATTGACGAAGATAAAAAGCTTCCTAGATCGTGAGCGGGGGCTTGTGACTTCACGCCGTGATAAAAATCGTAGCACGAAGTGACGTCACAAGAGTTTTCAACGCACTGTATCGTCTTCGTTTTGTGTTTACGTGAAAAAAGAAAAAATACGTGTCCAATGTTTTTTGGAAATTTATCTGATGGACTAATTAGATTTTTTTAGTCAACTAACTAACGTTATTGGAATGAATATTATCGATGAACAACAAATTAGAAAATCGGCTGGCATGTGATGTGGGATGAGAAACTTGCTTATATAGGTAGAGGAACGATAGATGAATAGTATGTATAGAAATATCAGTTTTCGGATGGGGTTTACAGGATTGAATGTAATTAAATGTAACATCTATGTAGCTGATGCTAAAATTTCCGGGCTCAGTTCACTTTTGGCGTTCACTTCATTCGCTTTCCAAATATTCTCTCTCTGGCTCAATAATTGCACTATCAATGGTACCTTCGACCGTTCACGTTATGGCGATGATCATTCAACTTTGCTATGTGTTCGCTTCGATTTTGTAAATGCTCAAATTAGACAATAACTGATTCCTAAAAGACATCCAACAACTTATAAGTAGACATAAAATATTGTGTGAAGCACAATAAGTAAAAAAGTCGGTATTTAAGTCTCCTACGTAGTACAGTTTTTACGCGAGATTTTAATATTTAATTCAAGTACAAAGTCGATTTATGATCGTGGTGGGAATATCTATAGAGTATGTACAACAGTAATTTAATAAACAAGAAAAGCCAGTGAAGAATTGTTAGTTTTTACTAAAGTGGAGATCGGCGCGCGCGCACCGCTCTGGCGATCCCCGCGGGTGGCGCAAAGCGCAGGCGCGGCCATGTTTCATAATTAGCTCTGTTATGAATTTTATAAATGTTTCATGCGCTACATGGGTAGCCGACAATTAATTAACTCCTGCGCAGTGCTTACATTAATTAGCAAGAGACATGTCATGTTCGTTCGTCATACATTATACATACAAGCCCGCGTTCTCTTGGAAAATTTATTAATATTACGTTACTTTTCAATAATTCAAACTGAATTGTACTCATACTACATTTTACTCCTGGACAATTGCTAATTGGACCACCCCTGCTGTATTTTGGCGGTAAGCAATCAATTTCCTACTTAATTAATGTGTATTATAATTTTATTATGGTGTTTTTGTGTATACTTAAATTGGACTGTCCACGAAATTCATTAATACGTCCTCTATTATGTGTTTATGATACTTAATTTGAGGTCGAATCTAAGTTACAGGTAGTAGAGACCTGGCAATAAACATATTTATAAAATCATATAACCTGTTATTAATAAATAAAGCAGTTAGGAGCTCGAGCACACAGACGTACATCTTCTCTTGATTACTTCCTTTCAGTTCACCCTGTAATGAACAATAAATATCTAATCCTAATTTAGAGTGCAGTTGCCATTTCACCCTCTCCCCTTCGGATACAGTAAATGAGTTTCCTTATAACAATGACATCATTCCTATATCTAAGTATTTAAGCCATACAGCCAGTACTTTCTCATTTAGTTTTAAAAAGGGTCTGATTTTCATTCTCTTTTATTTCGAAATCAATATTAATTGCCTACAGCAGGAATTTGATATCGTTCGTAACATAATAAAAATTATGCCTTAGCATAATATTTATTTTATCCGATTTATATTGCGCTCCAATAAATGGCCGACATTAATAATCAAAGTGGAATATTTCATTAAGACAGTAGAGACCACTAAGTTTTACAACTTAATTGCTTTCGCAAACTATAACAGGATCAGTTTTTATGATACACCCACAAAGGCGTCCCGAGAATCTCGGCTGTAATCATTCATATTATTTATTTTTTGTGTCATAATTCCTCGCGACGAGGAATGGGCGCCGATCATCTCAATAGTTTTATTCGTTTTATAACGACAAAGTTATGAGTCGGCAATATTGCTTAACTTTCTACGAAATGATCTCCGTATAAATCAGGGAACAGCGCCGGTACGGGACGAATGACTATTGTCGGTAGGTACTAAACATTCTAATCATCCTACTGTAATCTAGAGAGTATTTGTCGAACGGCATGGAATATTGCGAATGTCAGGAATAAGCCGCAGCGCACAATGGGCCGCGGAGTGATAAGGCGAGCGGCGGCCTGCCCGCAGCGCCCGCGCGACCCGACCGACCGATTGTCCGGCCATCGGTAATGTTCCCATGATCGAGAATGTAGCGAAACGATACCCCAGCATTGTCTACACTCCAAAAGCTATCGTTCAATGTATCATTTTCAACGTCAAAATACTTCAGCAATTATTATAATTCCCTTCCTGTCCTCATTGCCCCCTCGCATTGTGAGTCAAGTAATTAAAGAGGCATTGTATAAAAGATAAAAGCTTTTCAAATACAGTCTAGATGAATTAGGGATACGAATTCCTAAAAACAATTGAAGCAGTCGATAAAGTTAGCCGTCTACTTAGCAATTAAAAAGTAAAAGAAGAATGTTTTGTTTCCAGATAATAAAGCTTCAGGCAAAGAGTATAAAGTTCAAAATGGTATTACGATTTACATCCTTCGAGAAAAATAACCTTGCTGGAAGTGAGAAAGCTTTCCACCTATTCACTGAAAATAAAAAGTAAAAAAGTGGATGTTTTAAAGAAAATTAAAAACAGGGAAGTTTTGCCGATTGCGCCTGGTACCTAATCTACTCCGTGTAAAGAAGAAATTAACACAACTTCCTTGGATATTTATTACGCTACTTTTATTACCTTACTTTTATACTGGTTTGAAATTTAAAACAGTAAAACAGACATTTCCCTACTATTGTTTCAAAATTCACGATCACGTGTTTAGGTAACAGTCTGCTTTTGGATAGACCTTCATAATGACGACGCCCAAAAAACACGAGCCTGAAAAATCTGGAAAATGGTGATAGCTAATAGGGTAGTTGACTAAAAAAATCAAATTAGTCCGTCGGATAGATTTCCAAAAAATATTGGACACGTATTTTTTCTTTTTTCACGTAAACAAAAAATGAAGACGATACAGTGCGTTGAAAACTCGTGTGACGTCACCACTCGCTACAATTTTTAGCGAGCCGTGACGTCACAAGCCCCCGCTCCTGATCTTTGATGCTTTGTATCTTCGTTAGTTTTTATAAATTTGATAAAGGAAAAAATACGTGTCCAATATTTTTTCTATAATCTAACTGACGGACTAAACATAATCATATATTTTTTACTCAGGAAACATCCCTATTATTAAGTATTCTATGTGAAAATACCTCAGTGCGTACGATCCACTTCCTTGCAGTAATTGCATAATCATAAAGTTAGGAACGGATTTACTTAACACGGTCACACACAATCAATAGCAATTTCATTTTGACAGTTCAGCAACATCCATTGCGTTCCTTGCGTTTGATATTTTTCAATCATAAAAAGCAATGGGTCATGGTTCCTTTAAAATCCTTTGAACTATGGTGATGGTAGAAAGTGTGTCGCAACATTGAACAGTTAACAAGTTTTACAATAAGAATTACCAGTCTTAATGTTAATGATAATAATTAAAAGGAGGCAACCGGTAACGAAATTAAAAATTGCCTCAGTACACGAATTCAAAGTTAATTAATTAATTGTAATTATTATCGTGCTTCATTATGTAGCTGAAGTGAGTAAAGAAATTATTCGTAATATTTTTCGGTCGATATCCGTTTTACGAATATGTATGTATATCCCATATACCTACACTCATACCATAGGTGGCAACGGTTCCCCACATCGATCCCTATTAACTACTTACGAAATAATTAAATAATATGCTAATAACAGCTCGTCCGACGCAAACAGGTTTGTCCGGTAGTAAAGTTTAACACTTCTAATCAATCTAAATCAGGCGTCAAGAAATGCTGCGCATTTCCCAAACTCGTGAACACTTTTATAAGTACACAGCCTATGATAACGACGTAAATAAATTAAACTTGTATCAAATCTATGCGGTTGTGACCGGTTCGTAAAATAGAGAAGGACCCCCCACGGAGATGCGGCCGGTTAGCTGAACGAAGATGTTCTGGAGTTGGCGAAACCTTGCCGCTCGACGGTGTCGATGATAACTGAGCGCTAACTCGCGATAATGACTTATTTGCATTTTTATGACGTTCATATAAAGTCATAAACGAGTGTTAAGCGTCCCCGGGTTATTGCCTACTTCCGTTACCTATAAGTTTTGCACCGCGTCGTCGCTCGGTTATCCTACAGTCACGAATGCCTCGCCACGGAAACTTGATTTGTGTTACAACTTCAAAACTTATTCAACACTTCAGCCGTGATAATAAACAGATCTAAATTGCTGCGCTAAGTTTAGAACAGTCAAACATAAACATCTGCTCGTGATTGTATTGTGTCGAATCTACGACCTTTTTCCTTTCCAGTTATAAAGTATAGATTGTTATCGATAAAGTTATTTCAATATACTGCACATTTAAAAAGGATTTTCGTTATGGAACCGTGTCGACATTTCTGATTATTTATCAAGCTACGAGAGCCATAAAACTTAAAATGCCTTTAAAAATCAGATTATAAAACAAGTTCTTTGTTTCTGTGTTAAAATTCGTGATGACGGTCCTTTGAAAGGCTATAATGAGTATTGATTTAAATTACATGGATTAAAAAATCTGGGAAAAATTATAACGAGAGGACGCCACCATCTGTTCGCCTACGATGACCATAACGTGGACCTTATTCTATACCGATAGTAGGTCAATGTTCTCTCTTGAATTCAGTTCAGATTCGGTCATGGGCGTCGCGAGGGGGTGCAAAAAATTTAAGAAATAAAAATATATATTAGAAAAGCGGAAGTTATATTGAACCTAGCAAAACCGAGGCGAGGCAGGTACTTCGAGCTCCCTTCGCCCGGCCTTGCAACCGTCTTTAGTTGTATTTCTATGAGAAAAGAAACCTACATATCTTATACGAGGCGGGGTTTTATAGATGTACCTCCCTGAAAGTCCAAGTCCAGTCCTGCCGGCTGCCATGGGTGGATCTTTGGACATGTTGTCATTACTTCAATCTCCTAAATATGCGACTTTACCAAACTGCGGCCCTGCCAAAATGCGGTGAAAAAACCAATAGGTTTTATTACCACCGCGCAATAAAGTAATTCGTATGAACTCAGTGTTTTGATCTTCATTTTATTTTTAAATTATGTCTTATGAAAAACAAACACAATAACATTTCGAAATATTTATAGCACAATTAAAATAAGTCCTTATTGTATCCATTCCACATTAATCCTCACGTTAATTTTTTTAAGAATAATGAAGCAGACATTTTTATAACAAAGGTCCTTGGCCGTGCATCTTGATCTTAATGTTATCTCTAATAGGTCAATAAATAAGAAGTAACGTGCAAGCATCGCGTAGCGGGGGCGCGCGCGGGCGCGGGAGCGGGCGGCGGCGGTGACACAGACACGCCAGCGACTTATTAAAATAAAAAATAATCAATACGATCGCCGTTCACAATATTACACAGTGTTTATATTCATATTTTATACCTACCCGTATAAGAAACAAGAATACTTCGACAACTTTGTCATGCAAATGTTAATATTTTTTATTGTTTCCTGTAAACTCCATTTAAAAACATTTTTTCTTGTGCATAAGCGCTTCTCTCTTTGTTGTTCAAACATTTCTTATTGCAAAGGAAGTCAAAATGAATGCAAACAACCTTCAAACAAATTATAATAAAACGCAATATAAAGTTAGGTTTTATGATAGGACAATCTTGCTTATGAATGAAATGTAAACAGCCGCAATGAAATGATATAAATGATGCGCGGTGGTGCCGAGGTGCAATCAGACGGCGGCATCTAGCGGCCAGCGAGGCCCCGGCCCGGACCGGCCCGGCCCGGCCGCTTTATGATGTTACACTCTTTTATTTAGATATTTGTACGGATCCCCTCATTTTTATTCACCCGAAAACATTATTATGCATAAATAAGCACTCTTTTATTTTATTCCCATCGTTATTTTAATACGTTGAGTTTCAAAGTTGACTTCGTCACCTCTTGTTCGTGCGCTCGCGCCGCCCGAGATGTGGCGACAATATTTAAAAGATAACGAGATAAGCCTCTTTTTAAAGCGGTTTGATGTAACTTGATACTCTACTATATCTATTATTTTATGCTTTATGGATAGGGTGTGACTGTAAAAAAGGATATTTACGTTTATTTGCCTTTTTGGTTGTATTAAATTAATGTAAAATTGAATGCCTTTTCGCACTATTGCAGTATGTACATTATTACAAGCTTGGCAATTGCTAGTGATCAGGTTTTTTTTGTTAGTTATAGGGAGTGACGGCACGAGTTAGGAGGCATTAGCAAACATTTATCATAGTGCAGTAAGGTGTCAGGCAGTAGCGGGGGTCGAGCATAACAATTAGCTGGCCTCGCCGAGCGGCGCGCGGAGCGACGAGCGGCCGCGCGGACGGTAGCGCTCCCCGCTGGGCCCCGGGCCCCCCGCCGGGCCACGCGACCCAAGCCCCGAGCTCCAACACGACAACACATCTAATATTTAATATCTTAATAACCGATTAGGGCGTGTTTAATATGCGCTTTGAATAATTACACACTTCATTGTAACAAACCGATCTCTGATTATGTAATTTACAAATGAAGTGTATCTGACGCTGTCCGCTCGCAGTGGGACGCCTCCTCACAATCACAACCTGCTGCCAGTTGCACAACGACACTTGCATGCATGTGAAGAGGTCACACATTGCACACTTAGTTCTAAACATTAATAATATGACTTAGTGCTTGTGATCGAAATAGATTTAGAACAAATTTGATTATTTGATTTAGTACCGCATTAGAATAATTCAAATCGGTGTATGTAAATTACTATAATCAAAATTTATTAAAAGCGGTTCCAGATTGAAGGAATGACGTGACCTCCGTCTAATGACAAATGTTTTTGGTAAGGGGTCGTTAATGGCTGGAAAGTTCAGCATCGAGGACGCAAGGAGACGCGCGGGCGGCGGCGGCGCATACATCGGTTATTGAGAGCGATTTGGGCAAGCAGTCTCAATATGAGTACATGCGACTGATTTACGAGACGAGCGTGTGCCCTTTGTGCTCCAGCTGACTAATGGACGGACGCTCACGGACATTTATGTAGATTGATTGTATGAATTTTATTCACAATGTTAATACAGTAACAGATTTAGATGTCATTTAGAAATGGCGCTCTAAAGTTGTGCAATTTAGGCCGTGAATAATGGATGACGAATGGTTAGTTTCTATACCGGCTCGTGCCGCACGCCGCGAGGTGGGGCTCTTATTGTGAAGGCTGCCCTAAACGCACAAACACGATGTGTGGACCGCTTTTAATGTGTGCCTACCTATTCATATTATGGCTACATCACTCGGATTCCGCTGCAGTAATTTGGATACATATTAACGCCTGATAAGAATCAACAAGACCGGCCAAGTTGACGACAGCGAATGTCCGTCCGGTTATATACTATGTAATTTAATACCTATATTTAGTAGGGAATTATACAAATATGAACGTGTAAACTCATATGTTTACAGCCTAGGTGAATATTGTTGTAGTATTAAAGTTTACTCAAAGCAACGGTTAAGGGTCACTAACCATGGGCACGCCACCATTGCGGCGATAAGTCCCCTCTTTGAGAAGTGGTTGGAGAGACGCCACGGCGTCCTCATCTTCCGCCTGACGCAAGCGCTCACCAGACACGGCTGTTTCGGGAGGTACCTGTTTCGAATTCAGCGCGAGGACACGTCTGTCAACACTGTGTGGATCGCCCGGAGGACACGTTGGAGTATACGGTGGAGGTCTGCCCTGCTTGGGCGAAGCAACGCCGTGTCCTCGTCGAGGCGATCGGTGGCGGCGAACTCTTGCGTCCGATCCTAGTTCAATCCATGGTCCAGGGCAAAGAGGCATGGGAAGCGGTCACCTCCTTCTGTGAAGCAGTAATGTTAGCGAAGGAGGAGGCAGGACGCGTGTGAGAGAGGGAAACCTCACGCCTCAGCCGCCGCAACCGAAGAAGACGCCCCGGGCGTCGGGAAACGCAGGGCGATTCCCAGCCACCGTAGGCGCGGGCCTGCGGATTGCGAGCTATGGGTAGTTCGCCGTCCGATAGCAACTAGGCCCGAGTCGACGGCGCATCGTGTTCCTCGCGCGCCTCAACGAGCTTACAGCAAAGAAGACGGGGCCCCATAGGCTCAGTGCCTGCTAGTGTTGCGGAATTCGTTCGAAAGAGTCATTGCGGGCTTGGAACGTAAAGGGCACTGGAATGATACCTATGTGAAACAAATGACACATTTTTTTAAGAACTTCATACATCGTCATCGTTTTCAATGATAACGTGAAGAAAAAACCGGCTGAGAACAATACGTTTGTGGGGTGCTGTCAAAACAATAGCGCTATCATCAGGCCAGGGTGGCCTTGAGAGTCACAAAGAACATCAGGATGAACACGGATGAGTTTTAGTCAGTAAGAGTCTGACACTCTTCATAATTTCTTCTCTTCTCTGCAGAAATATGTAACCAAACGAAATCAACATGAATTCGTCTTCTAGACTTATAAGTACATCTACCGCCAGATCTTGCACCTGCATCATCATAAAAAAAATATGTTTCCCAAAAATTCGTCCACAGCACAAAAAGTATAATTTAAAAAGTTATTAAAGTGAGTGAAATAAAAGAAGTGTCGATGCATTCCTGATATTTAAGGGCATAATATTTTAATATCTACGTATAAGACGTAAAAAAATGTATAAACATTTAGTTACGGCTCGAAGAAAAAGGACAATATGAGAAGGACTTGCTGCGTCATCTTATCGACACGGATCAAACGTTGTTAATCAGAAATTTTAATGACCATAGTTCAGAAAATAATAACTTTTCTTTAGCTACCAATACACGATCTGTGAGCTAGTGATATTGATACTTGCCTAGTTTTAAAGTGGATTTTTGATAGTTGCAGTTCTGTATGAGGCGATGCGGGAAAATAATTCATTGGATGGACTTGGGGGCGGCCTTCCCACCAGTATATAAATAAAAAAATCGGCTTTGATACATTTTAAACGACATACACTTAACTATATCAGTTAGGCCCTGTTACGGGAAGTCCGAATAGCCACTACTGACTGAATAGTGACAACAATGGAACATAATTTGTTTGAAATTATCTACTAAGTTAACAGGAGCTTAATCATAGGTACCTAGTTAGGTGGTGAAACAATCCTCAAGTCTCTCATCTACATTGTATAGATTGGGGTAGGCTCCTATTTGCGTTATATACTCGTACAAATTCAAAGATATTTTTCGCATTATTTAAGCAGTTTTTAAGTATTTTTTCGAACATTTGAATGGTTTTTTAGTTTTATCAAAACTAAAATCCAAAAATTGGCCATAATTCAAACAGTTTTTCCTTGAAACTATTTAACGACTTGTTTTTTCTTAGTTTAACTATAAGGCCTGTTAACATAAGCACACAGTCCAGAACAGAATACAAAAACGCAACTCCATCGCGAAGCCTTAATTTAAAGCAAATGTGTCCTATTCGAATGCTCGAAGCATCAAGATTGTTCAGGAGGAGCACTAATGGTCACGCGTAGTGGCCATGCGAGACAGTTCGGCATTTAGCCTCATTGTGCCCAAGTTATTAACTGTATTCGATCCGTCCGTCAAATTGTCGCCCATCGAGGTACGTGCTGTGCCGCGCAGGCCTCGAGCCACGTTAGCTTTTCTCGGAAAACACAATTCAGCTCCCATACCCTCGGATAAAGAAAAAATCTGGTGTGATTCATATTGGCAACGCAACCAACTGTGATACACAAAAAACAAAGCATCCTCTTTATTGCTGTGAAGTATGGCATGTAGAATTAAACATCTGATAAAAAATCGCAATGAACGGCTAGGCTTATTCATTAACAGTCGCCATAAACGATGCGCTATGTGGTACGGTCACAATGAAAATTTAAAATGCTCAGTCGTTGTAAAAGATCAGTTCAATAATGATAATTTTTCGATTTGCACTCACGTAGCGTCATAACAACATCAAACGATTTGCTCAACACGATTTATGTCCTACTTTTAATTGTAAATTATCGGGTATCAATAGCTTTTGAGCAAAATTATAATTGCTTGTTCACTATGGATGGTATAATTCAGAAAGTTGATAGTTGAAAGAGATTCTTATTATGTTACGTTTAAAGAGAGTTATTGTTTGTGAAGGTTTTTAAGAATGGTTTATGAGTGAAGCGCGGGCTGCCCAGTAGCGCGGTGTAATCGATTAGTCACGGATGAGTATCGCCGGCGGTTCGATTATATGTCGACGGTTAAATTAAAGATTAAACGTGTCTGAGACAATAATACCAACATCTCTTATATTTTATTAAAATAGGGTTGTTTCCTGAGGAATAAAAATATGATCCTATTTAGTCCGTCAGTTAGATAATCGAAAAATATTGGACCCGTATTTTTTGCTTTATGAAATCTCTATAATTGACGAAGATAAAAAGCTTCAAAGATCATGAGTGGGGGCTTGTGACATCAGGGCGTGGTAAAAATCGTCGCACGGAGTGACGTCACACGAGTTTTCAACGCACTATATCGTCTTCGTTTTTTTGTTTACGTGAAAAAATCAAAAATACGTGTCCAATATTTTTGGGAAATCTATCTTACGGACTAATTAGATTTTTTTAGGCAACTATCTAACTAAATAATAAGCTTCGTAGGTTCGCATAGATACCTCAAATATTAGCGTGGCAGTCTGGTGGACCACATTATATGAGGTGTTCGATAACTACCATTAAGTACGTGACGATGATGACCAAAATCGATCTCAAACAGTGAACCTGTTTTAATGGAATATTATCACGCAGCGGGATCGTTGCGCTATCGCATTATCAATACAGTTTAAAAAAAAAATGATGGTCACGTACCCCACGAATTATATGGACGAAACTAATCGAGCACTTCCAAAAATATAAAAACTTACTCGTCTGAGCCAAAACGAAAATCTAAATTGACGCGATGGTGAGATGTATTTTTTTGTTTTCAAAACTTATCTGCCTATTATCCAATGACTGAATGTTCAAATTAATCACGCTTTACGCAGTTAGTAGAGTTTGGATGGCATGACGGAGCAATAACTAATAGAAGTGAAGAAGACATAATGGTGCACGGTGCGCGGCGCGGCTTTGTGGCGGTACTGTGGCGGTGGTGTGGCCGTGCTCCTGGATGTGGCCCACGCGAGTCGATTTTGATGTAGTTATCCGCAAATAATGGTGGGTGCGGCAGCGGGCGGCTCGCTTCGCTGCCGCTCGCATTGTGCTCTCTATAATAAATGGCAACAACAGGTGAATAACTAATTTCACTCATAAAATTAGATCTTCATGGGTGGAGTGCAATATTTAACTGTCAACAGTATCCGCTTGTTTATATAGGTGTGTCGTGACACAACCATTCACGTTCTGGAAAAACCAATACACAATTACAGCCAGGCTTTCTACATTTTGCTGCAACGAATACTCGTATAGTGTCACAAATAGACAGAAGTACTGTAACGATTGACTTAAAAGCTTTCCGATTAAAATAATTGATTTATTATGGAAAACAAATGACATTTGCAAAGGAAACGAGCGGTTCGTATATCCTGTAAAATATCCCCGGACATTGTTTTTGTCACTATTAAATATGCAAAACTCAGAATGAAATATTTGATGCGGTCGATGCCATTATATAAATGGAATTATTCATGGAGCCAGACGCCGGAAAAAGCCAGTGAAAATCGACAATTCATTTGTTTGTGCGAGTGTTGCGGCTTCATCGCCGTTTGACGCAACGCTCGCGCCGCGCCTATTAAATATTCCCAATTATTTTCACCTTCGATAATTGGGTTAACGATATCTCGTGACATTTGAGTGCGTTCATAATTCAACTGTAATTAAAGAATTAATCAAGTGAATTAAATCATTTGTTATTTTTAACGTAGAACTGTAAATTAATATGTGTGTAGTTACTTCAGAACGACACTTCCTCATATGCAAATAGGTAGGTAGGCTCGTAACCCCGCGCGGCTTTCCCCACAAGTGTTCAAAGCGGGTGAAACGACTAGTCAACCCTTTGCCGCTCACTCGCACGTGAAATCACTCAAATACTGAATATTTTAATCTGAGCAGATAACGAGCTCGCAATTCTATTAGATGAAACATAGCTATGTGAGGTTAAACACTGGCGGCCCGGCCCCTGCACTGGCGGCCCGCGATGCACACACACACATTATGTTATAGCTACGGCAGCAATCAAACGGCCATCTATTAATCCTTTAACGATCAACAAGGGGAATAATTTGATTCTATAGACGAAGAACTATAAACTAAATCTAATATAGATTTTAATTTAAATACACTTAACAGTAGGTAGTAGTACCTAGGTGATCTTCTTATGAGAAGACCACCTAGGTTTTCTTTTATAATATTCAATTTAATGTGTTAATGAAACAAACGCAACTCATTTAATCAATCACTACGAAGTCTTCCTTGCACAAAACTATAAATTCGTATAGAGCTTACGGATATACAGTTCTAAACCAACTTTATTTTAAAAGCACATATAAATATATCAGGTTGAGCAATAAAGCTATCAAATATTTACTAATCTGAAACGGTGCGAGAGTCGCGCGAACCCCTTCTGGGTTCGGGGCTCATAAAATAAATTGAAATAGTCGCGCCGCCCCCCAAATTAAAATATTCAAATGGGACGCACGCGCAAGAAAATTGAAAATTGTCGTCTATCGCCCGCAAATGAAACCTATAACTCCTCACATACACTTAGAGCCAAAAAGGTGGGTAAACATTTCGATAGGATATTGCACTGCGGATTTGCGATCGCGAGCGAAAAATGTTACATCGTCTAATGGATATGATGAACGTACGGGTTTTTTTGTAAGTTTTATGGGGTTCCTTTACCTTTTACCGATATCTCTCAAAATATGTGTATTATCTTGATAAATCAAATGTACGAATAGTTCTTTTTTTACAAATTAGCTAAATAATTCATTACAGAATTATTTAGCTAATTTGCAAAAATATTAACGTAAATACAACATCCGTAGTTGCTAAAACGATTACTCTCGTGAGTCAATTTGATTGCACTGCAGTGTAACACGGTATAGAAAGCACGGATTCGATATGCCTTCGAATAATGCTATAAATGGTCTTCACTTTTATGACTGCAATTTGGCTCTGATACTGAATTAGTGTTTGTTTTATGCAAGAATGGATTTAATTTACAAACTGCAATAAAATAAAAATATCTGAAGTTCGTTTGACGGGAGGGTGAATAAT
Organism: Hecatera dysodea; assembly: GCA_905332915.2. NCBI lineage: Eukaryota > Metazoa > Arthropoda > Insecta > Lepidoptera > Noctuidae > Hecatera > Hecatera dysodea. Next base: position 12,937,377 of record HG995292.1, read on the forward strand.
GGATGCTTATAAGTATTTGTAATAGAAACTTGAATAGTTTATGAGCTGTCAGGTTGTAGACATAGTGATTTCTGAGTGTATGTTAATAAGTCACAGGTACGTGAGAGAGTAGGGCCCCACGGCGGTGGCTTCCGTTGTTTTGCGGCCGCCGCTGATTTTGTGGTTACATTTCGCGTAACTTGATAGAGACGTATACTTCACTTGCACATCCTTATAGTTCAAAGTGGTGAGCTAGTGGTGGGCGATATCGATATTTTGAAATCGATTCGAAAGCTTAAATCGGTTCTTCAATTACATAGTATAATATTATTATAACGATAACTCAGTCTTTTTTTCCTTTGGTAATAATTAGTTCAAGTAGGCAGCAGAATATAAATATTCCTATTGAAAATATATCAATCTTATGTGTGAATGGGACCCTGTACTTTCAAAGTACTCATTTAGTTAAAGTTCTTCAAAATTAAGATGATTTATTAAAAAGAGTAGTACCAGCCGCATCCACCCATGCGGCTGGTACTACTCTTCAATGTTAAGCAACACTTGCCAAGGTCGGTATGGATGCGTGATAATCTTAATAAAATACCGAGACTCCTCCTTGCTTCGGAGATCACGTTAAATCGTTGGTCCCGGCTGTCATTTGTAGATCTTTGACTGTTGAAGCCAGAAATCTGACTCCAGTCTATCCAAGAAGTACCATATGTTACCAAGTTAATAGGTTGTGTAGATTTCTTTCTGTGTGCAATCGCTCTACGTAAAATACTGGCATACATTTTATTGAAAAATAGAAAAATACAATATGTATCGAATAATACTGTGTGGAGGTGCGTCCTAGTGAGCGGACAGCGTCCGGTGTTCGTGCAAGTGATACCCTGGGAACCGACCGCCTTCCGTCGCACTCGCCTCGCGTCCCGGCGCGGCTCGTACGTTACCCCTTTACTTCACCCCCGCCACCATAGCCTCTCACTCTATAACAACAAGGTAGCAATATACCCAGCACCTTATTACTTTTTAACACCTTTAATTTACAAGCAGACGACCTCCATTGCCCCGTCGGAAACGCTTTTATTCATTTCATCGCATTTAAAGATTTAAACCGTTTGCTTCCATTCATAAAATTATTAATGTGATCGTAAAATTGGGCAAATTTTATTGTCTCGAAGGCATAATGGGAAACTAATGTAGCGTGTTATTATTCAGTTCGGTTGTAGCCGTAAAATACGAGTATTTGTGAGAGTCCGCGGACGACGCCGAGTCTCGGCGAGCGGCCACCGGCCTGCTGCGGGCGGCGAGCGGCGCGCGGCGGAAGCTCCCTCGGCTATTTGAATATCAAACATATTTCGGTTAATAATCATATTTCAATGAAACAGTTATGATATTCTTCCTTTACATTTCGTGCACGTGCGTTGAATGCCCTCAAACATATGTAAATATCTATGGTCAAAGTTTCAATAATTTCCATTTTGTTTGACGCTCTATCATTGCCCGTCGATTGAATTAATGAATATTTCTTATTGTTTTATATGATTAAATTTATTTGTCAATCGATGGATAAATAAATCGTCTATTACCTTTGGAAAGATATGAATAAATAAATTACGCACAAAGTACGTATTGTATGTAAATATTCTAATACAATAAAAAAAGATTACGTAATTCGGCCCCTGTGGAGTCAATGTTAGATTGTAATATGGAATTATTTAGTGTGTTATGAACTTATGAGTAAATAAGGCCTGTCGGTGGTCGGCTCGGCACAAATGGAAAGGTTCACAGAAGTGCACAGAGGGCCATTTGTTCCGCGCATTACGGTCACTGAGCGCTGAGCGTGGCTCCCGCCGATATGAAATTATTATTAGGAACATATGATTTCGCGGAATTACTGCCCTCTTAGCTCATAAAAACATGAGAATATTTTTTAAACATACCTACCTAATCTGCTAAGAACCAAACTTGATAACAAACTACGAATCTCAACACTATCCTAATGTTCAACTATCTGCTGGTAGGTACCTACCATACATAATGCTGATGGTTTTTAACCGACTTCTAAAAAAGGAGGAGGTGCTCAATTCGGATGTTTGTATGTTTTTTGTTTTTTTTTGTTTTATTGTTTGTTCGCGCATAACTCCGTCGCTTGCCAACCGATTTGAAATTACACTAATGTAATTGGTTCGATTAGGTGGGGGGAGGGGAGGGGGTTTAGGTACCACTAAAAAGTGAAAAATAAAAAACTTTTTACAAAAAAATACAACCGACTTTTCCACAAAAATCAAAAAAGTACAAAATAACTTTAATTTCGGAAGACGGTGTTCAAAAAATGAAAAAGGAACCACAAACACCGAGTTCCGAAATTAAAGTTATTTTGTACTTTTTTGATTTTTTTGTGGAAAAGTCGGTTGTATTTTTTTGTAAAAAGTTTTTTTTTATTATGAGGTTTACAATAAAGTATATACATATACTAAATGATTAATAAATAAACAGAAGGAAAATAGACTATCAGGTCGAATGAACAAAGTGAAACTTTACCAGATAAGTCAGCTATGTCCAGACTGCAGCGTATTGACAGGGTTTATCGCCGCAGACACCATGAGCACTGAACAGCCATTGGAAATCCCGTTAATAAATTGGTACTAAATACTCGAGGTGGTATTCGAGTGGCTGAAGTATTTTGGACACGACGAATAAATATTAATAAAACAGCACCAATGTCATTCTTTTTCGAAAGAAAATATGCACGGGAAGAGCAGACAATATGCTTTTGTTTTTCTTTATTGTTATTGCCGTAAAACATTTAGCGAGCAGCGCTGGGCGATAAAACACGTTATTTTGTGTGACAAAACGTCGCGCTTCATGAGAAAATATTGACCCGCAGATAGTGGAATAAGCGAATTATTGGTGATACCCATCACGGAACGGAACCAGCCACTCCGCCGCTCCGACTCACCGCTGCCAACATTACGTATTATTTTTATGATTACGATGAACACTGATAATAATTAGGTCGAGCACTCGATGCTTTTAGGTCACCCTATTTAAATGAAAATTACAAGGTGCGGTTGCTAAGTACTCAAATACTACACTTCGCCTTGTTCCTTTTATTCAAAGATTCTATCGACTAAGTAACATCATACTGAAATAATATATGACAAAATAAAGCCCTCCAAAGCATTTTATAAAACGATAATACAAAATATGCATTTAAAGCTCTATTATGGTTGAGTTATATTGATGGCTTACGTTTTCTATTGTAAGCTGGTTCCTTCTACCTTGTCTCATCCATATGTTAATGTGACGAACGATAAATTGGCCACTAATAAGATAATTGGCCGAGCTCTATACCCACGTAAATCAACATCTTAACAGCTGCGCCGGCGCAGGCAACTCCCGGACACAACAGAGTGTCCAAATACTCGTGGAATACAACAAATATTACGAATTTACTTTATTTTCTGACCTTTGTCATACCTTCGTGATATTTTACTTTTGTTGATGTGTTTACATAGTTCTTGCTGATCCGAACAAATAATTATTTGTGAATGATAAAATTTAAGGTGACACCCGCTATCGCGAACGTTCGTTCGTCGTGAACGTTCTGACACGATGTCTCACTGCCTGTTGGCAACATTAGTGTCTACTAGAATATATTAAGCGTTAATAGTTTCAGTCATCGTCTCTGATATCGGACATATAGTGCATTGTGATAAATTACCGAAAAAAAAATTAGCAAAACCACAGTGTGCTTAAACAAAATCTGTAGTGTGGCTCATAATGTCTCTTTTATTCTTAATAATACATTAGCTGTGTTTTAATTCGAAGGAATTTTCATAGGGAATTGTTTGCTTGCGACTTCATTATAGATTTCACCAGGCGTGCAATACATTTCACGATGTATATATTACTGAAGATTCGTGTTTAGGGCGCACCCTGTGCATGGTATGATTCACTTCATTGTTTTGGAGCTATTTGAAGTAAACAATCAATTAGATTCGAATTACAGTACGACCAATAATAGTGGATATTTATTGTCATTGGAACATTTTATAACCATTTTATTAATTTAATTGATATTGATGAGGTTCACTGGGCTTCGCGTGGGCAGATAAATTCAATGTTCCTTTTTTGGATAGTCTCATTGTTTTAAAACAAGTTGGATATGATACAAACATTGGTGCATGAGCTATTTTAAACATTATAATGTAAAATAACCTAATTTAATACATTTTAAAGTCATTGTTTAGAGTTTACGTTTACCTAATTCATTGAATTTTAAAACTTTATATTATAATTATATAGGGCGTTTGACGTTATGCGTATTGTAATCAATATCATCGACACAAATTTGTCAACTTTATTTTTGAAATCAGTTCTTGTATACCTAATCGTTTTACCATTTTAGTAATAAGTGTTGGTATAACGCATGTGCGTGCGCAGGTCCTCTGCATGACAATTGGCGACGCGGGCGCATCGATGCCGTCTACGTAATTTGTCAACGCTTGACTGCGTTACACAAATGCTTTTAGGTCAACAGTTTATTGGGAAACGATCTGTCCATGTAGTAAAATATAAATAATTTGTTTGAAACGAAATGAGGGCCATTTAGAAACATGAGGGTAATAAAACTAGTGAGTGTCATGTAAACTCGGTCGCAGGCCTACGTACAGAGTATCCATATTGTGATGAGCCGTAGACGTCGCCTGGTCGTATGCTGTGGTGGGTGCGAGAGGGGGGCCGGGAGGTCTCGTTACATTGTCACGGAGTCAATTTGATCGTCGATGTGTTCGGACGAATGGTAACGTGATTAGCATTCTAGACGTAGAGAGAGGTACGTGCGCTGCGGGCGCGGGCAGCGCTCCATCTACAACAATATCCTTGTTTGCGTCATAACGTATTGATATTGCACATAATTTGTTCACATCGACGCTATGGGAACATTTATTCATGTCGAACATGTCATTGTGCGTGTGAATAGTTTGTGAATTGTTATCGAGGGCGTCTACCAGGAATTTCAGAGACGGAATGTTTCATGCTAACTATTGCATGTCTCATTTTTATAACACTACGAAAACGGAAAACTCAAAGCATTTATTTCAATTAAACCCTTTACAGGCACTTTTGAATTGTCAAGGTCGAAAGAAGTGAAGCTATCTGCACGTTCCAAAGTGTAGATCTCTATGGAGAAGAACGTGAAAGAAACTCCACGGACACTCTTTTAAATCAATAAATTGTTACGACGTTGTGGATACATTGTTCTTCTTGAAGTTATTTCTATATGTGAGAACGATGTAGAAAGAAGTGTATGATACAGGTATCCAGAGTGAAAGGAACAATTTAAAGTAAAAATATTAAAATAAACCGTGGCAGCTGAGAGATGACCCGTCACAGCTGACGGAGCCAAATGATGAATGAAACACATACGCCACCATCAGAGAGACTTTTGAGTGAGCGTGACACTACCAACCGCCAGGACACGTTCCAGTCAGACATACATAAAAAGACGAGACTCTATTAAACCATTTTATTGAACTTTTTTTTTTCTGATAATAAAAAAAAACCGTTTATTTTATCTCCAACAAATTACAACACAGTTTTTAGTTGACAGGTATTTCGAGAAGAGACATAAGGTAATTTGTGGGAGAATCTGGAGTCCAAACTAAGCGAAAGCCTGTATTTTAGAGCTCCAGGCCCCACATTACATCACAAATTTAGACAGTCAACGTGCGTGTGTGTTGCATGAGTGTGCACACATGTAAATATAATAATAAATATATAGGGTATATTACATAGATATGTATATATCAAAATAAGAAAGTATACAGTAAAATAGATGAATACAGATAATCCTAGGTACTACTTTGCTACATCAAGTAATTTTTCCGTTTCCGTGTAATTTAAAGACATTAATAATTTAATCAACTTATTTTTGCATTCTCTTTTACGACAGTTTGTTATATTTATAATTTTATTTAATTTATTGTACAATTCACCTCCACGAAATGGGAAATATTTTTGCGCGAATGAAGTATTTACCGCAGTTGTCTGACATATTGCATAATTTCTTCTGGAGTGTGCTATGCGTTTTTTCCGTTCTTCGGGTAAGTTGGAGTGTTGAAGAAGTACAGTAAGCAATACGTAAAGTTGACGAACAGTTAGCACTTGGGCTTCTTCGTAAAGTGTCGCGGTGGAGAAAAGACGCGGTTTGTTTAAGCTGACTTTCAATATCATCCTTTGGGCTCTTTCAACAATGATGAGTTTAGACTTACATGCTCCACCCCATGTGGTGATGCAGTAGCTGATGATTGATTATACCAGGGTTTCGTATACCATCCTTATCGTTTGTTTCTCTGCTACACCACGAAGTTCTTTAAAAATATATGTGAGCTTTCTTATTCTTTTAGACAGAAAATCAATGTGATTCCCAAACGTTAAGTTTGCGTCAATTTGAATTCCAAGATACTTGATACATTTAACGGGATTAATACTGGGACAGTTACAGTTTGAAGTTAGAGGAAAGTTACATTTATGTGCTCGGATATTATAATTAGCGAGGTTAGAGACTTCCCTTTGATTTCGAATAGAAAATAAAATGTATTTGGTTTTATCGTCTGATACTCCCAGCAAAACTCATACCTGGGTACACCATCGACTCTTAAAGAAGAACAAGTTTCTTTCTGTAGCTCAAACTGTCACATTAAGGATTCCGTTATAGAAATCGTAAAATTAACGTTTATTTTATAGGAGCCCTTTTAATTTTTAATTTAATTTAATATTCATTATCTAAACTGTCTTCCTATTAGAGTTCATGAGATTCAACCCGCTGACTCGTGGTAGTCGTGCCCGGTCCTGACATTGTTTTTAGTTTTATTAAGATGTTATTCTCGGTTTGTTTTTGAGTTTGTCTATTTTATTTTTTTGTGCGTCATCTATGGCGGAATAAACGAGTTTTCTTTCTTTCTTTCTTTCTTTCTTTCTTTGATAGACTAACTTACTACAGATCAGTAGAGGCTTAATAATACGGCTGCGATGGTTAATCTTCGAGTACGGAACCCTAAAAATATTAAAACAGTTACTGAGGATGGCAAAACAAGGAAATGAAAAATTGTAGGTACTTAGGTAGTAAAAACATATGCCTTGGCAAATGTGTTTGTGTTTCATTGGAAGTAGGCTCTTGAGCCTACTTCCAATGAAACACAAACACATTTATTTATTACTAGCTGCTGCCCACGACTTCGTCCCCGTGGAATCCCCGATTTTAAAACATTTTTTATCGCTGCTCCGCTCCTATTGGCTTAAGCGTGATGATATATAGCCTAAAGCCTTCCTCGATAAATGGTCTATTCAACCCAAAAAAAAATTTTCAATTCGAACCAGTAGTTCCTGAGATTAGCGCGTTCAAACAAACAAACACACAAACTCTTCAGCTTTATAATATTGGTATAGATTCTGAGCTAAAGTATTTAGGTATGTTAAACTTGCCCTACAATAAGCTGTATTACATAATTCAAAGTCGCTAGATTAACAAACACAGTTACCAGTAAAATCTAAGCACAAACACTTTGATATATTTAAATATTGTACCAGCATGACTAATGATGACACCGATACCCATTGGCTCGTTAAAGATATTCATCTAGAATCTCCCAGCCATACATATTTGAATATCTAAGGTTTTACGCAAAAATTGCCATGATGCCTTGTTTGGTATTCAGTACAAGTATTGTAATACGAATAAAAATCGTTTGGTGATGGGTTTGCGTCCAAAAATAGACCGTTAACTGTATCTCTACTACTGTTCAGTGAATTGGAGCCCACGGTACAACAGTATAAAGAAAGATAACTTAGAAAGCCTAGTTAGATTAATTATATTCTTGAACTAGCTTCTGCCAGCGACTTCGTCCGCGTGGAATAGTTACTTTACCCCCGATTTTGAAACTCTCAGCCCGATCGGTTTAAAATTGACAAAGTTCCATACAAACGTTCATCCCCTATTTTATCCCCTTGGGGGTAGAATTAATCAAAATCCTTTCTTAGCGGATGCCTACGTCATAACATCTACCTGCATGCCAAATTTCAGCCCGATCCGACGATAAACGTAAGATTACTGCTAAGCTATCGGGAGTTACACGTGTTATTGTGAGTCAACCATAAAAGATAGACATATGCTGTACTGGAATATTTTTTAGATAATTTTATGTAAAACATTTCCGTAATACATAATTTCTATGTAACTTTAACCATTAAGGCTACACACGCGATGGAAGCTTAAAAAATGGAGTAACTTCTCCCGTTTTCCCAACATTTTCCTTCACTGCTCTGCTCCTATTGGTTGTAGCGTGATGATAAGTATACTATAACCTGCCCAGGAGTATGAAGAATAATTGTACCAAGTTTCGTTAAAATCGGTCGAGTAGTTTTTGTTTCTATAAAGAACATACAGACAGACAGACAGACAGACAGACAGACAGACAGACAGACAAAAATTTTACTGATTGCGTTTTTGGCACCAGTATCGATCACTAATCACCCCCTGATAGTTATTTTGAAAATATATTCCTTGTACAGAATTGACCTCTCTACAGATTTATTATAAGTATAGATTATTTTCCAAGAACAGTTCTGTTTCTTTCTAATAATATCCAATATTAGTTGATTTAAAGTAACTTTTTCTATTTTACGTAAGTATGCTATTTCACTCCACACGATTGTTAACAGCGGTTCAATCCGCAATTTTTTACTTAAAAAAAAACTTCTGTGTCCTTTACAAACAAATATTTGTTCCGTGCGGGAATCGAACCCATGACACGCTTGCTCAACCACTGCGTCAACCGTGCCGTCTAAAACTAAGCGGTGACTAAGGATTAACAAGTACCTACTTGTAACAACTTTCCCTGCCTCCTTTCCTATGAATTGCGTGAATGCTTGCAGGTGACATAATATTCAGATTTTCCAACAATATCGAATCTACTTAGAAACAACAGCTTTGTATGCATGTGCCTACCTACCAAATTCAGTAGATACGGCATTTATTAGATGTTGCGAATGCATAATTGAGAGCCTCACAGATTGTTAACCGACTTTAATATTTAACTGCGCTGGAAATATAAATGGAAATATCCAATGATTTGTGACTTTAAAATGAAATTTTGATTAAAACTCACATGTAGCGCGGCGAGTGAAATAAAACAATTCAGTCCGCAGGTATGCTAGAATAGAACTGTGTCGACTTTTTAACGTGTTTTTTTTTATCATTTTATAGGTCACTGAAAATATATATTGATATACAGGACACGACGTCTGTTTAAACATGTTTAACTTTAACGAAATAAGTAAAATATGTTTAATAAGCTTTATCACATTTTACAACCAAAAGGCTGTAAATTTGGTTGAGTACGATCGAATGATAATATTTTTACAAGCATAACGAGGTCAGCATATGTTTTCATATAAAAATATATTTTGTAACGTGTTTCATTAAAAGCTTCTTATCTTAAATCACGTCGAAATAAATAACTGGGGGGCTAGGTTGGTCAGGTATAAACAAATATTGCAGAAACCATCTTGAATTGGCTAGTGACATGGTGACTAATGTAATTGTAATAAGTTTTTGTTGAATATCTGTCGGCCTGTCCCCTCGTTGTCAGCCACGTGACATTTTGAAAACCATGTTACGACATTATTTTACAAATGCATGAACGTCATGTTAGTATGAATCCGAACCGAACTCTGATATGAGGTATTAGCATAAAGATTTTATTTTACTCGCACGGCAAGGTCTCTTTCTGGTCTAAATTTAAAACTGAATGTATTAGAAATTATTTGAATCTAAAATGATTGAGTGTTCAATATGGCTCTGCAACTATTTTATGGTTTTTCGATTATTTCGGAAAAGTGCTCCAAAAGCTAAAGAACTGATTATTTCCATGGACCCATCGATCACATGTGTTTTTCTTGTTATGAAACACCTCTCGATATTATGGAAAACTATATTCACGCATCCGGCGCAATTCGTTTTACAGACAGGTTGATAAATCCACAATTTGTTTATCTTTCATATTTCCATACCTATGTCCGTTTTATTTATTTGTCAGATATGAAAATGTTAGCGTGTACAACACACGAAACACGAATACAATAATAATTAATTACAAAGCCATAGAGCCGGTGGTTCGTATAAATCTTCCAGTGGTCGTAGATCATTGTGCAGGCATTCTGCCGCTAATTAATTTAACGCTTTCTTTTTCATAGCAAACGAGGGGGAGTGAATGAAATTCCAAAAAGCGTAAATGAACGTGTGTATAAGTTAGTACAGTGCTCATTAAACGCATTCCGGCGCAGCTTCATAACCGCTGTCATAGAGCTGCGCGCGCGCACCGGCTACCGCACACGATACAGGCTGATCTATGACGTATTGTATGCTAACTGAAGCGATACTTATCATTCAAGCTTTTATCAGTAATAGTCCGAGAACAGTACATTACGAAGCGTGAGGGAAAAAATAAAGATTGCATCGGTAGTGATGGATTGTGATGCGTTTCGTCAGTAACGTTAAGTACCGTACCTACACACTTGTATTCGTCTTGCAGGTGAAACAAAAACGCAACACATAAACTGAGTACCTATAAAAATAACTAGGTGTTTCTAAGCCCTATGCATAACCATTTTCAGCCGTAAACACCTCATATAATTATGTCAATCAGTAACCCAATATAATTTCAGCACCTATAATATTATGACTAATACTGAAATATGCTAATGTTTTAAAATACCTATATCTGATGCATCAGTAATTGTTGGCAGCATGAAGCAAATAACATATTTCAGCCTCAGGAATCTTGTAGGTGGCAGCAGCAATTTTAAACGAATTCCTATGTTTGAAAATGGCGAAATGCGGAATACGATTATAAATTTCAGCTGTTGTAATTACGAAGGAGCATTGTAGTAGCTGGTAATATTACAAGCGGTTTTGGAAATAACAAGGGTTGGTTCCTATTGCCTAATCTTTGTTAGGAGATGAAGGGATGTAGTACGTAGCCTGTAAGCACGATGACTGTTTAATGATGACCATAATCGTCATCATTGCAACCGTTTACTGCTGGACTATTGAATTTTGAAGCTTTTTTTTTGTTTAATTTGCTCGCCCTCAGCAGGCCCGCGCCTACAGTGGCCAGGAATCGCCCTGCGACTCCCGACGACCAGAGCGTCTTTTTCTGTTGCGGTGGCTGAGGCGTGATGTTTCCATCTCTCTCACGTTGTCTGCCTTCTCCTTTGCTAACATTACTGCTTCTCTGAAGGAGGTGATTGCTTCCCATGCCTCCTCGTTCCGGACCGTGGATTGACCAGGCACGGCAGAGAGAGGCCGCTTTGGCCCAAGCAGGGCAGACCTCCACCGTATGCTCCTTCGTGCTCTTCAGGCGGTCGACACAGTGTCTACCCCGCCGTATCCTGCCGCCGAATCCGAAACAGGTACCTCCCGAAACATACGTGTCCGGTGAGTACCTACCTGCGTTAGGCGGAGCGTGATTACGCCGTGGTTCCTCTCTAACCACTCCTAAAAGAGCGACTTATCGCCACAATGCAGCAATGGTGGCATACCCATTTCTAACACACCTGTATACCTTGGTTGCATTGGTAGCACAAATCTCTGATTCTTAACTACTTTTCACATCGCGTAACATCCTGTGAACAGTGCAGAATACTTGTGTATGATGGATGGCTAGCTCTCAGTCCGCAACATGCCCCAGACGTCATCTCATGATATACTCGACATATTGTGTGGTAATTCTGCTCGACAGTTTAATTGCCGTTTCAGTGTAGTGTGACAGTAGGAAGATTAATTTATTAGGACACCTTGAATAGCCATGTTTTAAACAATAATTTATCATCATTAGAGACAAACCAGTCATGTAGGTATTTGATGCGCCCTTCATTAATTCCGGCGACGCTAAAAACGTTTGTTCTGTATCGTAATTAGATGATGTTAATTATTGCGAATAGTTTGGTGTTGATGAGATGTGACGGTAAAAACATAATGACATAATAAATAGATAGATACACCTGTAGTTCTAGGTATACGCTTCCACAAAAGGACATAAGCGGGCATTTTGTTACACTTGTTCCCAAATGAAGAGAAGAACCACAGTATTGCAATGCTTGTAATACTGTGGAAGAACCCCACATTTTGAAAACTAATTTAGGTATAGTTTCATATAAAAGATGAGCCTATTGCAATGAACAAGGCACACATAATAATTGCGTAATACATGATTTTGACAATATTCATTTATTTATTTATTTACAACGCCTTAAACTATCATTACAAGGTTTATCCTAATGCGACAGCAGGCTAGGGACTTAAACTAAACTACTAAATTTAAAACATACACTTGCAACCAAATTATAAAATATTAAACTACCAACATTATTAAAATATGACATTATTTAAAAACACAAAATTTTCATGTTCATGTTCATTCAATGCGTTATTTACAATGTCGAGAAGACGAATTTTCCAAACCTATGAGGCAATGGATTCGGAGTAACCGTCTAAATCCTTAGGTTTGTGATATAAAGTGTCAGTGTAATTAGGATGGGCTGCTACTGAGCAGCTTTTATTACAAACTGTTGTCATCATCATCATCTGCCTAGCCTTTTCCAAACTACATTGGGGTCGGCTCCCAGTCAAGCCGGATTCAGCTGAATACCAGTATTTTACGTGAAGCGGCTGCCTACCAGACCTCCACAACCCATTAACTGGGGAACACGGTCACAGTATTAAGGAAAAATATTGTAATACTGTGACACGGTACTTCTTGGCAAGACTGGTGTCATATTTACTAGCTTCTGACAATCCGTAACGACTGCCAAAGATCTCCAAATGACAGCCGGGACTAACGGCTTAACGTGCTTTCCGAGGCACGGAGAAGTCTCGTTATGTTAAGATGGTCACCCATCCACAGACCAACCTCGGCAAGCGTTGCTTAACCTAGAAGATCGACCTGTGTGGCTGTCATAATTTAGCCACGAGCTCCTCACATTTATTACAAACTGTTTTAAATTACTAAAATATTGTAGATTTATAAGCTGTCATACTATGACGCATCTGAAAAATAAAAATGCACTACCAACTTTTGATCCACATTGTTAAAATGTAAACATATTATACTTATCCAAGCGCAATTTATTTGAACAAAGTGTAGATGAGCCGCTGTTTCTGCGTTTTTTTTTTGTAGTCATATAATGGCAACACTTATCACTCTATGACCATAGCTGATACGTTTGTTTTAAGGGATGCAGAATGCAAATTTTCTAAAGTGTTGTTTTATATTTGACCGGTTCTGGTCCTAAGCGACTGCCTATAGCAACATTCTTAAAGCATGTCAGGCACTGCTTGAAAAAGATATTTTTTCATTTGTTTTAAATTCAATACACCAGTAGCACAGTGATCCAAATTACCGGTATATCGCAAAATGCTTGTAATAAACATTACTGGTGAAATTCAGGTGTTATAGGTTGCTAAAATCATTACAAACTTCTCGTTCTTGTGAAGTGACACTGTCATAATTTTTCGTTATATTGGTCTCACCCCTCTTTTTCTTCTGGATGGGGAATCATCTAAATTAATATTGATAAAATACGTCAACTCGTGGCGTCATCCCTAACATATTCAGTAAGTTAGCGTCAACGTCAACCCAAGAATTAGTATCAAGTAATAGGATTTCATATTCATACAAGTGACGAGTCAGTTTCATTATAAATATTAAAAGAGATCGCCTTTATACATTTTTAATGCGGCTCACGTCAACATTGTTATATTTTCTATTCGGTTTGTAAATGTCACTTGTTTGTTGCTAACACTGTTTCAAATTCATCGTTATTGATAAGTACAAAGGTACTTTCATAAATATTTTATCGTCTATTGAATTTCTATTTATAAATATATGGAATATCTTTGGCTGTCTATTTGTCATTAATTCTACAGGGGTCAAGTCCGTCATTCATACCAACTAATAAGTACGGAACATTAGATATATCGACTTTGATTTAGGCCACAAATAAAATTATGTATGAAGTCTATTTGAATAACATTTACCAATTTTGTAAAATAAACGAGTAAAAACATTGTACAAGACATATATCTGCAAGGGAAAGGGATCTCATTAAATCCCGAAATATCGTTTAAAAACAATAGGCTCAAAAAGTACTTAATAGTGTCGATTAATCCTGGCGCTCGAATACACGTTCTAAGTCTGTACGTTAAGCTGCTCTATAAATTATGTGATAAAATTAAGTGCCTAAGACAACGGCAGTCGTCTCAAATATGAAATGTGTTAAATCGCAGCTAACAGCATAACGCGAGCTTTTAGATTTTTTGTTGACACGACTCCACTGCGGTATTTCCTGCTACCGCATATGACAATATCGTCCAACCACAAAACAATACCCTATCGCCCTCATCTTACAGTCCACACTTCAACACCACAACGCAAATTATTCAGCTTCCACTAAGTGGTGATTAATTGTGATATAAAGACTTTTATATTTGGGTTTAAAGATATCTTTATTTATTCTAGAAGAACATACATTGTTCACTTAGCGAATAAATACATACTTAAAGTAAGTGTAGTACAGTAGCAATCAGTTTTATTTTCTTAATGTGGGTAGGTACGATGTTGACATCTTATCATATTGCAATCAGCTTATTTCGTTATCTTATTACTTTTGTGTTGTTAGTGACGTAATGCTTTAGTTTAGCTTTAAATATGTTGAAAGAAGATGTGCTCCTGATATCTGCCGGTAGATTATTATATAGTTGAACTCCCTCATATTTTATATTTTTCCTGCCATATTGCGTCCGCGGGGCGCGCGTCTGTAATTGGTTAGGGTTTCTTTGGCTGTATTTGGATGTTTTCGTGGTGAAGGATAATTGTGTGTGAATGGTTTTGTCAAGAATTTTTCTAATGAGAACGCAGGAATTGAATGTGTAAAGTTGATGTATGCTCATTAATTTGGTTTTTTTGTATAGTTCGGATGTAGGTGTGTGGTAATCGTAGTTAAATAGAAGTTTAATTATTTTGTTTTGCGCTATCTGTAGGTCTTTAATCGTAGATTTTGTGGCGCATCCCCAGATTTCGATTAGATAATTTATGTGTGAGCGAACTAATGAGTTGTAAATATTGAAGCGGATTCTTTTTGGAATGTTGTTAATGTACCCGCGCATTGATCCCATTAGCGATATTATTTTTGTCGTTATGTGATCAATATGAGCTTGCCAAGTGAGTTTGTTGTCTAACCTAAGTCCGAGATATTTTTCACAATTACTTTTTATGATAGTAACGTTGTTTATGTGTAAAGCTGGGTGATTGGGGATTTTTTTATTTTTAGCTGAGAATATCATGTATGATGTTTTTGATGCATTTATCGTGAGTAAATTAGAGCTAAACCAGTTATATAAGATGTCCAAGTCTTTTTGTGCGTCAGCTATTATTGTGTTTATGTTGTTACCGAAGTAGAACAGGCAAGTATCGTCGGCGTACAAAGTTAGTTGTCCAATTAAGCCTAAGTCTTTAATATTATTTATATAAATAGCAAATAAGAGGGGGGATAACAGGGATCCCTGGGGAACACCAAATTCTATGGGAGATTCGCCACTCGTCGCGTTTCCCATTTTAACTATTTGTTTCCTGTTTTCTAGGTATGAGGAAAGGATATTATACATTTCTCCGGTAATGCCAATGCTTTTTAGCTTTAATAACAAGATTTTATGAGACACCGTGTCAAAAGCTTTTTTTAGGTCGATAAAAATCCCGACTGCAATGTTTTTATTGTCGATATTTGTTTTGATGGTGGTGACTAAATCGATTGTGGCGCACAAGGTGTTGGATTTGGGTCGAAAACCAAACTGCCGATCATAAATATAATTGATGTCGTTTAGGTATTTTTCTAGTCTTGTGTAAATTAATCGTTCGAAAATTTTTGATAGTACCGGCAATACCGATATGGGTCGATAGTTTCCGGGATCTGATTTTGTGCCGGCTTTGTATATAGGGTTGACTTCTCATTTCTGTTGTTATACCGTCGCGTCATTTTAAAAACGCGACAATAGTTTCCATAAACATATCTTCGCGGTTTATATTTAGCGTTTTATATTTTTCCTGTTCAATAAAATGTCGGTGAGTAAATGTAAATTAAAATGCTATATCGAAGGTACGGGACATACAAGGAAATGTCCAATTAGGCAAAGGCAATGCTGCGATAATTCTGCGAGCTGAATTGATTCCACGTCTGCAGATAAAGCGACTGGATGTTGTCTAGAGGGATGTTATCAGATCGGAGTGCGCTCGGCACACGCCGCCCACCACGCACGTGGGAAACTCAGCCATTTCTAGTCCAGGAAAGCCTCTATGACGAGTACTGACGATCATATGAAGAACAGTCACGAACTTAATCGATGTTATCTCGCACAGATATGCTCACGTGTGACAAACATCTGCAAAGAAATCTTAGCAGCTAACGACATACGCTTTGTACAATCGTTTTTGTGCTCTAGAAACGAGTGTAACTTGTGAACGAGTTCCATACTAAACATTATTGGTAAGAAAAGCTTGATCCTAGCACCCGTTAAAATTATACATGTTAGGAACTTGTCAGTAGATAGGTACTATAGGTTCTCACAAAGCTTGACTGCAATACGAGTATCTATATTTTGTGGTACTTAATACGATTTCGAGAATCTCTTGTCAGTTAACTACAAATTAAGCGACATAAACAAAGACTTCTTTAAACTAAACATCGAAATAATTTGTATTTACAACGAGAAACATTCAATTATGCTAATGTTTATGACTATTTACGGAGTGTATCGACCTAAAGAGTCGAACAAACGTAGCGCTCTAGCTTCATATTTTACAATCATAAAAAACGTATATGGAGCAATATGTGCATAAATGTCAATATTTGTGTAGTTCTGAGCGTGCTGGGAGCGGGCGGCCGATTTATAAGCAACATTTAGTTCCTAAGCAGCGGCGGCGGCCAGCGCGCACAGCGGTATACCTGGCGTTATAACGTCCAGCATCGTAATTGTCGATTAATTATCTCGATTTCAATAAAACATACGCCATACAGATGAAATTGTATAATTTCAAACGATAAAACGTCACTAATAAGGTATAAGTACGACTTCGCCCGTCGAGAATTTTTACGCCATGCACATAAAAATGTAACAGTTGTAAACGAATTATGGTTTCGAAATAATTCGGCTGTATGCGAATACGTGATGGCGAGCCTGTTCACGGATACGTTAGACGGCGGAGCGGGTACGTAGGTATGTGAAAGTATAATATTGATGTGTTCATTAATGCAGGCTTGTGTTATTAACGACGCATCACGTCGACGGTTCTCAAGGAGCGGGCGCACCGAGCCTCACATTTATATTCCGTCAGCTAAGCTGTGGCGTTTAGATTTGGATTATATTTGGTCATTGTTATTCAGTTAACGGTCCCCAAAGTTTGTTTCATTTGGGAAACAATAATAAAACGATTTGAAACGAGCTAATAACAATATATCAGCCGTTGTTTTTTATTGCTTAAGGATACCTATATCATAATAATATTACTTTATTAAAGGATGTGAGGTCAGTTCTTCTTTGGTTTTGTATTGTGTGACATCATTGTATGTAGCGGCATTCTATTTACTTTAGTAGTACTTACTCTAATCAGAAGCCCGAAAGTCTATCATCAGAGGCCCTAGACAAGTGACATTCTGTCGGTGGTAGTGCGGGGTAGGCGATTGTCAAAAGATCAAAAATGTATGGGATTGAAAAATGTTATCGAAATAACAAGTGATCAGTTTCCCTCATGTTTTGGCTTTCAACAATCGCCATCGCTAAAACAATAATATTGCACTTTGTATAAAGCCTGAGGCTCTATACAAAGTTACTCTATACAAGGGATACCGTGTTATCTAGAAGGTAACTGGGATGCGGAGGTCAGACAAATGATAAAAATGTTCTCTGTAAACCACACTACATCTGATTAGACTAGAAGCTGACCTCAAATAGTTGGGTAATAATAATAACATAACTAGCCCCAATTGAAAATTTTCCTGGAATAATGGAAATGACTGTGTATTATCATGAAGTCTACCGAACGTGGTCGGGTTCAAAAACTCTCTTAGCAGCAAAAAGCTCCACCAAGCACTTTAACCCGGGCTTAAACTCAAGACCTCAGAACTGTTATCTGTCCTAAGTCACACATGTTACTGCAGACCAATGAGGCGATTTACACATAAGATAGAAAGGATACACATACCAATAAAACGCCATATTTGGCTTTGCAATTATAATTATCAATTTTACAAAGTTCATCAGTGATGTGCTATAAACTACTCTTAATTGACACATTTGCCAACACAATGCTCATTACAAAATGCTAGGGCCGTGATAATTATACAGAGACACCTTAACTTAGTCATCAAAATGGAAGAAAAAACAGCGCACAATGTTAATAAGCGCGCTATGGTGAACAAAATGACAAAAGGACGTTAACAGAACAAATGACAAATTATAATAATAGGGCACACCTGCTATTCTTTTGATCCGACATTTCTCTCATTTATGACGTTAATCGAGCGGAATGCTCGTGTGTTCACATAGTTCTGTCGAATGTCCCCAACAAAGCACCGCACTCAGACAATGCTCGATACTTTACTGATATTTTTTGTATCAAATATAAATTCTCTTTCATCTCACTTAATTTTAGATCAAACTATAGTTCTTACATGTAGATCACGTCATTATTGTCTCTGCGGGTCGCGCCGAAAAATTAAATAACGTCTTAATAGCCGATAACGTTACGGAGATAAAGACTCTAAACGGAGCATCAAAAGGTCTAATATGCCGCTTATTTGGCGCCTAACTTGCGTCTGTCAATTTGTGTTTAGTTGACAGATAAATAATAAGCGGCATTGCTTACAAGCGGAGTGTGGATGTGGTATGAGCGCTTAGGTTGCAGTCGCGGGTCGAATTAGTGAATAGTTGGTTGCGCACACGCAGGCGGCAGGTTTTGTCTAGCGCTCGGCCTCTCTCGCACATTAATCTCCGGGCCCGAGATGAAACGATATGCATTTGTCATCGTGTCTGCGATTAACTCGGAGAAACTCTTTCCATTGTATTGAATCAATTCGATTATTGTTTGAGTGGTTTTATGTAGCAATAGTTAGTATTCAGGAAAATAATAATAAAGGCGATGTGTTCACGTGGATTAGAGTGCGTCCTGTATATTTTGCAGGTGTTCGCCGCTTATTGTGTAGGTGACTGAAACGTCCAACTCATCCTTATGGATAAAGTTAAAAATAGTTGTGCGTAAATAAATTAGTCAGTCGTTAGGCGGTCGGCAAATATCTCAGAAATATTATGTGCATGAATAGCGCTCCGTATGACGGACAGCAGAAAGGGCTGCCCTTAAACTTACCTTGTATTATTTTGTCATTATTAAATTCCCCTGTCACCGGCATGTTCTCATTTCGCCCTAAGAAAATATTGTATGCAAAATTATATGACATTTGAATGAGCACAAAAAGGTCGTATCGGGATTTGTTTACAAGTTGGTCCCAAAGAATATTTGTATTTGAAAGATTGTATTCGTATAACTTAAACAAATACAAAGTAGCGAGTAAGTACTTATCTCACAATTTATGTAAGCGTAGTGGAATAAGTATACATTCGAAGTGAGCACTCCACTTAATATTCATTTGAGTTGAAATCGCATAAAAAATTCACCACCGCACCGCATGAAATCCTCAAATGACCGATCATTCGTGGTTAATAGCACAAAATGGATGAAATGAAGTGTAACATAAGAGCAACAACACAAAGATACTCGAGA
Organism: Hecatera dysodea; assembly: GCA_905332915.2. Lineage (NCBI taxonomy): Eukaryota > Metazoa > Arthropoda > Insecta > Lepidoptera > Noctuidae > Hecatera > Hecatera dysodea. The sequence continues at coordinate 12,957,251 of HG995292.1, forward strand.
AGGCAATCAGGTTTGACAGTGGAAACGTCGAATCTTCAGAGAGAGGCCCTCAACAAGCCGCAAAATGAAATTTCTCGACGCCGTCAATCATTTTCCCCTCGCCGCGATCGCCCCACTAGTCAGCTGATAAAGTTTTGGCGCAAGTCACAACCATACAGCGGTGTGGAACTATTACAGCTGCCGAGTAGGTACAAATCACATGTGCAATGAAATTCCTATACCTGTTACACAATCATAAGATAGTAAAAGTATTACTCGTATGTTACAATTTTCGCCAACGTGCCTCAGACTGATACCATTGTTGAAAAGTATGTATCAGAAGAGATATCACATGACATAGAAAGGATAAGTACTCATATTTTTTGACATAAAACATTCGACAATATGTAATCTTGAAAAAGCCAGAACTGACGGTATTTCCTATGTGAAATACTACGCAACTGCATATATAGCTATGCCAAACGTTGTCTAGGTTACTGATCGCTGGACGCTGATGACTTGCGGCTTGCGGTGGGAGAGTAATCGAGACATTATTCCGGTGCGTAAGCCCCGACCATCCGTCTCGAAGATGTTACGTGGAAACTCCTCACATGACGGCCTGCTCCCGAGCCCCGGCCTGCACCTAAGTGGCTAATAATCACACAACCTACCCATCCAGAAAACCATTATTGTTGATGGGAAGCTGGTTCATGCATGTGGTTATTTAGCAGGTGAACAGCTTACATACGATGCTTTGATATTGAATTTGAAATTGGAGCAATGGTCCAGTGAAAACGAGTCACGAGTTACTAATACCCTCTAATAGAGAGAAGGCGTGTGGCTCAGCAGTCAAATAAATTAGGGTTACATAACAACACAAGACTCCTGTTTATGCTTCAGCTTACTGCTTAACCCAAAGCAAAAGCCCAAAAAGTCACAACACTGATTTAACTAATTAAAATTTTTGAACACCTACATTTTTAAATACAGTACGATTTTTTCAATTAAACACTACCTTTTAGAAACATTGCTATAAAAAGAAATAAGGAAAAATTAGCATATCACACGACACTTGCGACAAACGCGACTGCGACACGACTCATGCGCCGCAGACGGAAAAATATTTCGGAATTGAGATTGATGTCGCACGCATGTGCAGACGGCTTGTCTGTATGCAAAACAACGTGCCACCAAATATAGAACTAATTTATGGTCATACTCGGCGATTATGTGCCGGTAAAAATAACTGGCGGTGCTCCCCGTTTCCATAACTTATGCAGTTTCTCACTAGAATAACTAAGCGCTCTTGAACGTCATGGAACTAAACGTATGTATCTCAGCTGGATAGAAGTTGAAAAATAACTGCATTTTTAATGACTCTTTATCCCATAGGTGAGTACCGACTAAGAACTGCCTACTCACTACCGCTAGCACATGATTAACTGTTGTCATAACCCTGCCCTTCATCACCATAATCTCAGAAATGATCTCATAATGATCAGGCTAAGATTTCAAAGGACACAAAATGTTTTCAATGAGCATTACCGATAAATATAATTAAAATAAATCCCATTTAAGGGTAGGCTCCCACGCGATAAGAGGTGTTATTTATACACCCTCATCTCACAAAGGAACCGCTGCCGAATATCACCCATAAATATTGGGCTGAGGTGTAATTTTTCACATACCACGTCTTCTCGAGCGTCGCACCTTTAAAATAAATGCAAACAAAATTTAATAGGGAGAGATGCGCGGGATCGCGAGCTTCAGGTAAAAATAAACGATAGTCAACTCGACCAATCGCTGCAAGATATTTTATTATAAGGCTTTAGTCATCCTATTCTCCTGTAATATAAATATTACTTGCTAAGTTGCTATTACTTACATTCCATTTGTCCGTTCACCGAAGGCATTTTTGTGTTTACAAAAAGAAAATACTAGAGGATCTATCGCTGAGCGCAGTTCCCCGGGGTTCGCAAACTTTTGTAGCAATCCTTGTGCGATTTTCGTTATAATTTCTGTGAGTTACACGGAGGAGCAGGAAGGCGCGGATCGAGCTGCGTTTATTTACGATTATTGGTTATGGACAGAGTTGATCGGCGGCCGGTGCTCCCGGGAGCCTCGTAACGCCTCGGACTTCGGCCGTGCGCACTGAGGGTGCCGCGTCTGACGGATATATCCGTCTCCTGAGAATACTCCGCCGTTCGCAAAATTATGAATCGCAAAAGGGTGTTGTCTCGACACCTTTACAAAGAATAGACTCTGAATAAACAGCTCGAACATTCTTGTCTCACATCAAACAGATTTTATTACGACGAGAGCAACAAGAATAAAAAGCGCTGTCAATAATAAAACGCAAAGGCGAAAAGCAATAACCGAGTTCTTATCCGATACACATATCACAAAAGATAGCCAATAAATAGTCCTATCTGTATTTGTCACAAAATAAGAATTCCATCAAATAATTCGGCGGCAATAAAAAACGGATAGAGACATTGCACGCATTTGTAATAAAAGTCTCACCATAAATAACGATCATGAAATATAATACACCTGCAATCTTCAGAAAATGGGAAAATCATTTTCCGAGGGCGGGCGCGGTCCGGCGTAATATTGTTATAAATGTACTTTTCTGAGGGTATAAATAATAATGGTGATCGCGCGCCGGACGTCGGGGAAGTGTCTGCGCGACGCTCGCTCTCCACACCGGTATTAGTGAACTATCTCTAGGTCTTATTTCAAATAATCTTTCAAACAATGACCTGTTGAATGTAATGAGTATCTGCTGCTATAATATATTTAGATTTGAATAGAGAACTAACAGTTTAAATATTCGGTTGGAGCTGCTAAAACGTCTGCTAAAGCTGCGTAGACGTAAAATTGAGCTATGGAGACGTCTTATAGAGCTCCGTAGAACAAAGTTTACGTTACGATGATCTGTGTAGACGTCTTGTAGAGCTATGTAGATCTTTGTAGCAGTTTCGTTGAGCTTTTTAACGTTACATGGATCTGGGTATGTTTTAAAGTGGTTTGCACACGTCGCGCTTCTCGGACTTTTATAGTTTAGAAGTAGTGATAAGCTACATCGATGTCTCGTAGAACTTCGTAGACGTTATGTTGAGCTAAGTGGATGTCACGCAGATCTTAGTAGACGTTATGTTGAGCTAAGTAGATGTCACGCAGATCTTAGTAGACGTTATGTTGAGCTAAGTATACGTCACGCAGATCTTCGTTAACGTTGCGTTGAGGTACATAACCGTCTCGAAGAGATTTGTAAACGTAGCGATGATCTTCGTAGACGTCTGGTATGAACTCAAAGACGTATTTTAATGTTCTAAAGAAATTTGTAGACTTTAATTTAAAATTGAGAGACGTCGCGTTGGGCTTCATAAACACCTCGTATTATACAAAGCTCTCGTCAGAAAACCAAAGCTTAGAAATGTCACTAGATAAAATTTATTAATAAAATACTAATTAATTCTTAACATAAAAAAATCTAACTACAAAAGACTAGCCCTACAAAGTACCACAACAAAACAAAGATTTCAGTTACAGCATGTTTCTCGCGCGCTATAGTTCCGACGCGTACTGCCCGGAGCACCGTTGGGAGTCATTTCGCTCCGACAGCCTGTAAATTCTCCATTACGCGATATGAAATATGCTTTGCCACCCTGCACGCCGTTTACGAGCGACTGCTATGATTTCTTATCCATCAGACGTCCATTCTTTGTTCTAAGGGAGTGTACTGCTTTCGAAATAATTGAATGGAATAAGCTTTTGTTTTAGCAGGTTCGGATTTTAGATTTTGATTTTTAGAATGACATTATTCACTTAGGTATAAGTTAATAACGAATCTTAAAATATCTTATATCTAGCAAGATTTACATTGGGAAGTATAATTTTATTTGAAATGATACTTTCATCGATTAACATTTTTTTTTTCAGTAATAGTTATACATTAAAAAAAAACCTTTTGTGTGTCCTAATGGCTCGTAGCTTGTAAGTTATTTTTTGTTTGTTGACATCTTGTTTTACCTTGTGGAAAGCAAATAAACGAATACAAATATGTTGCGCAGGCCTCAAATAAATTAGGGTAAGGGCTAGAGTTTATTAGTTTAGTCGTAATGTAGGGTCATCTTGAGGTGTCTAACCACCAGGCCCTTATTCTTTGTTTTAAGGGAGGAGATTTTCGAAATGGTAAAAAATTATGAGTATATTATTTTATTCTTTTGGAGTATTTATAGTGCTTGAGTATACTTGAATGAAGACACATAACAAGATTGGTTGAATTAAAACGACTGAATTTGAATAGTACGAGATGTCCTGGCAGTTGTATGGGGTAGCATTACTTTTCAAAAGAGGCTATTATTGTCGCATTATGTGAAGAGGTGGAATTTACCGCAGCTTTTATATATATATGCTTAAACTTTCATTGAATTATTCAGGAGCTAATTTTAAGTGTACATGTTTTTGTTTTTTCAAAACAACAGTAATCTCAGGTATAATTTCCGATGAAACCATCGTTCTCTTTTAGCAGAATGACTCAAGTATGTAGGTACATAATTATCCGTTTATACTTCACATTACAATATTTTGTGATTTCAACACAAAATTCTGCTTTTGTTCTCGAAGCTTTGTAATGTCTTTATGCGGCCACTAACGTGATATTATTTCAATTAAGTGCCTGATTTAGCTTCGCCGGAAAAACTCAAAACAATGAGGTGTCGACGATTGTGTCGAGAAAATAATGCGCAATGAACCGTCTGATTTGTGAGCGAACCCACATAAAACAGTTTCACAGAATAACAGCCGAATGAAAGCGCACTCGTTCATTAAACGATGAGCATACGTTACAACCGTTCACAACTTTGAACAGTAAGTTAATAAAGTATCGTTCACAGACAGTTATGACTAAGAATAGGCAAGGGGTATTAAGAGACACGTCTCAACAATTATACACGTCGTCGCTTGTCTTGTAAGACATCAAAATAAAATCACTACTATTTATGTATCTGAGAGCGTATTAACGGCACGCACCGCCACTCTTATAATGTAATAAATCGTCTGGAAAATATAACCGTCAGCGCTGTGTCATATGCATGTCGGAGATGCGCGCGCGCATGCCCGCACCGCGCGCCTGCGCCCGCCTGCGCCCGCGCCATCGACCACGTCACGCATCCATACGCCATAAATTGAAAGACGTAAATAAAATCTGGCGTTCCATATTTTAAAACTTTATTTTAATAGGCCACTATTCAACGAGAAATTAAGACGTGTTTATTAGCTGAGCGCTCGTAATACAAACAAGTCCTTCCTTCATGAGTTACTTTGCTCGGAGTGTCATAAATCTGTATTCACATCAAGTCACTACATAAACCTATTAAGTTGCTATGTCTGTACCATCTATGATAAATATCACAACAAATAGTTTTACAATATTATTCAACGGTAAGAGATGTTCTTCCTACTTTTTTACTGACACAGTATTTTTTCTGGATATAAGAGAAATTATTCTTTCCTACACAAATTGGCTAGACGAATGAATGATACTTACATAAAAATATTTCTGGTTCATATGCTAAACTCGAAGAAGATCAATAAGACCGACAAAATATCGTTGCGGACCAAAACATATTCAATAAGCATGTTTTTTTTCATCATCGTAGTTAGAATATTTTTCTTCTCCCATAAAACAATTCGATAGAAATGTATATTATCATGTAAGTAGCAATCTGGGTTCGAATTTATGTATCGGAAGAAGTGTATGGAAAAAGTTTTTTGCCGAAAGTGTATTCAGAGCATTCTTCATGCGCGCCACCCCTTACAATTTTTGTAAGTTCTTTTGTTCAGAGATTATAATAGCGCAGGTACTATTATTGTAGAACAATGTTAAGTGGTCGCATTCGAAGAAAACCCACAACAGCTGTCCTACTAATCAATTATGCGTCCTCATAATATGACTCTTGTCTTGACGACTATAAAATTGCCACACATAACATTTTTTTCTGTGCCAAAAATCAACATCATCTCGGACGGAATGTTAACAACATAATATTTTTCAGCGTGATCTTAATCTCAACAAATTGTTGAAAATGAAAATTTTTAATCGCGTTCCTTCAAAATGGAGAATGTGACAATTTACAATTAACAGAACATAGGGGATCTTGACGATCATTTTCAAACAATAGTCGAAATCTTAGAATGAAGCTATAATTTAATTTGCCTCAGTTTGACTCGCTGCCAGAATGACAAATTCTCGCCAACAGGCCGTGACTCTCGTATTATTGCAATATTTTCTGTTCAATTGTTAAAATTCAAACAGAAGTTGAATAACTATTAAATAATGTATCTCTAAAACGAGTCTAAAACATACATAATTTAGTGAAAATTAAGTGTGGATTCGCATTAGTGTCAAAGTGTCGCGCTACGTAGCTTCGCTCGTCCGTTTTTATCACAATCACATGAGGCCTAACACCTTTAAACATCCCTATGATTATTTTTATTTGTATTTAGATACATTTTATATGCTTTTATATGTCTACCTCTTATCATTAGCATTTAAATTTATGTCTAACAATTCTTCTCTGTTACGAATGAGATTACCTGCCGAAATTACCCACTATTCTAATTTAATGAGCTTTTATAGTGCTGGGCGACTTTAAGATCTAACATGTGTTTTATTTGTGAGCTAGGTTTCCTAGTTACTTTTATCAGCAATGTGACACGGGACTTTACACGGCTAAGGACAGCTTAAAAGTTATTTAGGACTATAGAAATTAACTGAAACACGCATCGACGAAATAAAATCGGAAAGTATGATATCCGATATTACGGCAACCAGCCCACCTGTTAGCGAGACCGCAGATGGATTTGGTGCAAGCGTCACGCGACACGACGCGACTACGTGACGACAAAGCGACAGCGACTCCGACATGCAGCGATCGCAAAATTCCTCCAACACGTAATAAAATTGTATAAAACCGCGGTTATCGTAAACAGAACAAATAGCAAAGTTTATGAGCCATTCGTCGCGCTTTTCCATTTGCATGATACGAGTATGTCATAGGAAATACGTATCGTACGCGGCCAGGGGTTACGGCGATGTCCCAGGTCACCGCACTAAATTATTCGTCTCGTATAAATTTGTTTATGTTAAAGTTATGGACAGTTGTCAGACATCGTCAAATTTCCAATTCCTCTATAGTACAAAAGTTGCTGCGATTATTTTGCGTCTATTTTCTTTACGACTTTACTTACAAGAACCTTGTTTATACTGAAATAAATATCGGGTTACAAGTGATAAATACAATATTGGCTATCAGGCGGCTGGTAACAGTACGGGTAATATATAATTCGAAGCTGGTTTCTATTCAGCCGATCTCATCCCGTTCCGCCATCTCGACATCCATAAACAATGTGTGAACATTCATAAAGAGAAAAATAAGAATAGACAATAAAACGTCAACGTACCACGCGGTGCGGCGTGTTTACAAAAAATCTTGAGAGACGCATTTAGAGTTGTTAGCGCTTCTTTATAATAAAATGGTTTTAACAAAGGCCTATTAAAAACTGAAGTCATAACAGGAAACATGATACAGTGGCCGGCGGGCAGCGGGTACGGGATCACCTCTTTCATCATAAAGACGCGGTGAGCGGCAGCTGGCGCTTCACTTTATGTGGTTTCTGAAGAGCTTCTCTTTAATAATTGTGTTTATTTTAGAATGTGGAACACCCGTAACTTGGATGACTATGAGCATGTGTCGTTGACTTGAGTGGACGCTTCGTTACATGTCACACTCGTTTTGGTGTCAGCGAAGCTTTTGTTATGAATGTTTGGAAAACGAGAAGTATCCCTTTTTAATTAAGTATCTATACGTTCGTCTGTTTCTTTGTGGTATCAATAGTTACAAGTTATGTATTAAATCCACATATGTAAGGATTTTACTTTACAGTTGTAAGTATTTGAGTACCTTCGTTGGAATTTGCTACGAGGAGTCTGAGAGAAGTGTGTATGACTAGACTCGAGTGCAAACAAGCTACAAACTTTCCCACAAAAGATAATATAGGAAATGTTGGGATTAGCTCAAGATGGGTTACAAGAACAACACCCAACAGGAGACAGAGCCTCAATAAAGACATGTACCGGAACAGAGGGTAAGCAATAAGCCTCCGTCTGCTAATAACAACAGCGGGATCGTTGACGATATCTCAATATCGTAGGTGCGAGCAGTTAATTAACACATGACGCTTGTCGTGGAAATAGAATTCCTGTAAGCGAGTGGTGCGCGCGCGCCCCGGGCTGCCGCTGTTTGTTTACAAGCACGAGACTTCATTACGCCGCCGGCTAATGTATTCAGCTTCAGCCTCCACGTTAACAGCGACACTTCTCGGAATCAATATGCTCCTTGTATGTTTTGATTGGCTGTCGTCGCGCCCCGCAACACAATCCCGCCCTAACCCGCCAACGCATAAAACACACTTTTCCGCATCACCGCCACATAACTTTAATGACACCGAATACAACGAACGGATTTCAGTGTTAATACTTGCCAGGGATAAATTTCCTATAGTGGTAACGACCTCTGCATTGAACTTGTCCAATTTTAGGGTTAACGCACATTAATTTGTTTTATTAACGGCTTTAAACGTTTAACCGTTTCCTGTCGTCACTGCTCTGTTTCGTATCATTCGATTGTGTATTTTGTTAGTTTCTAATTCGACGCTAAATAGGCCGACAATATGAGAGTAACTAAAACAATTATTTGTTCTTAATGGTAACATTACGAATACCTTTAAGAAACTACAGATGCGTGTGGTACAATCGAAGCCACAAAACAGTGTTCGCTGACACAGCGTAGGAACATTGCCAAATCCATCGAAGCGACTTCTGATCCCTGCGCGCCCCCAAAAATAATAATGTTTCATCTTATAAAAATATTTCCCTTACGACTGTCGCGCGGTATATCACGGTATTTGTCACAGAGGATCACCCTTTATGTTCGTTTCCAGTCAAACCCCTTAGATAAGCGAGCCTTTTATATGCCAAATATAATATATTATGGTTTACAATTCTTGTTCGAACTTAATGTGGATAAGGTATTGCTATATTTTAAAAAAGTTCAAATTTTTCGTAGCCATAATATCGAACAGTTCGCAGGCACCATAAAATTCATAGCGTAAGATTTCGAATCTATTTCTAATAGATATGTTTCGTTTATAATATTGTAAATTAAAGTTACCTATGTATTGTTAAGCAGATCTTATTTAAATATATTGACAGTACAGTTAGTAACATTTGTGTACAAATATTGATCAAAAGGCATTAGGAAACAAAACACCATCCTGTCTTGTCCTCTCATAGCATAAGTAACTTTTTTGAAAATGATGAACAAGAAAGTAAGAAGCTGTACCGCGTATCCACAGTCAGCTAACAGGCACGAGCCATTACTTCCAACATATGAGCAAAGCAAAAATATCAGCGTATTATGGGTTATCAGAGGCAGTCGCGTCTCCGAGACTCCGGCCGCCATTCATGCCGCTCCGACTTAATGGATTGCTCGCTTTCATATTCCGAACGTACACTATGTTTGCGCTCCTATGATCACGTATAGTGATTTAACGCTTTATGCTTCCTCTACGACATGTCTCAGCCATCCCACTACTGTAAATTACAACTAATATCACAAAATAAACTCAAAATAAAATTTACATTTCAACTTTCAAACTAATAGCATTTCCCGGTACAAAAACTTGAGGAGTGCGCGTGTCACCCATCTGTTTGCACGTCTATAGCTCCCCTTTCATATGAGAGACGAAAACAAACAGAGAATGTGCCAAATAGCAAACAATATTATACGGAATGCACAATAATATCAGTTCCGCTGTGGGTGCGGGCTGGCTGTTTGCTTCCGCGAATAAATATGAAATTCGAAGAGTCTCGCCTCACACCCGAGAGCAAATATTATGGGAGTTTGCTTTGGTAAAATGATAACTGTCAAGATTGAAAATTTGGGTTTAGCCGCCGGCAGGGGAGCGTTATTGAATATATGACACGTTCCTAGACCACTCGTCTTTTTATGACAATACTACGTAACCCTACGCTAACTTTATAGTGTATTTTAATGACTTCAATTTTAAAACAGCTATTGTAAAGCATTATCAAATTAAAGTGTGCTAAATACTTTGGGTTTAAATTCAAGAGCACCAACTTATTAGAAACTCTGAAAACGGTTATTGTAACTAACCAGTTACAATAACCTTGTTTTAATGGGAAACTGAACATGAAATTAATCTACTGCTGAGCACCTGTCCGTCTCCCAGATGACGTCACATAAGTACCCGAGTACCCGTCTGTCAAATATAACCCGCCACCGGCATCGTTGTCAGATTCGCCACCCCAATCTTGAATATTTTACACTAGATTGATTCAATGAAAGTTTCGTTTTGTTGACAAACGTCGGCCCCTGGGAATCCGAGATTTTATCTAAGAATGAATATCATTTTTCTTGATAAGGAAAGAAATTCTGTTATATTATTACAATCGATTTGAGATGTTTTCAAGTCTTGATAAACTTCAACTTTTTTTATTGAGGTTTTGACCGAAAATAACTGGTAAAAATGTTAGCGATAAGCCAATGAATGTTTGACATGGGACATTCTTGTTTATAAGTCGACTATTAATTAACCCATTTTACAGTAAACTCGTGCAAAAATGGATTCAAACAAAACCAAGTTAACATCGAACAATTCGGAACTAAATCAACATCGAACGTACATCATACTGATCACCCCTCAAATAAAGCTATCAAACATTATTTGACGCCATCAATAAAATATTACTTATCATTTGCTACAGCGAGCTCCACAAGTCAGTGCGGGCCCCTGCCCGTCACAATCCCGCGATCCCGGCGATCCCGGCGATCCCGCGGTCCCCACCTTATCATCCCGTGAGAATAACTTTCAGATTTATGTGCCACGTAAAAGTTTATGTCGTGCTTTGTTTCGTGCATGCCATTTTATTGTTATCAACAATTTTCGAGAATTGACTGGGAAAAGGGAGTTTTATGAAAATATCTATTTTTAGATTCATAACAATAATTCGTTTTTTTATGCTCCATCGTTATGTCTAACTAGGCATTCACTACTTAGTTTGTTCATTGATTTTGCTATATAAGATAAACTTTGGAAACCGGTCAATTTAATTTCAGAAGGCCCTAATAGAAATCTATAGAATACCATTGATACGAGTACCAATGTAATATTTTTTTAAATAGCTAACAAAAGTATACATATGTTTTCGTTCTTACGCATTAGCTATCAAGTAGATATCCAACTTCATTCGTCTTTCTAAACATAAATGTTACCAAGGAAGTCGAACAGTTCTAAGTACAAAAGTTACAGATTCTAATGCTCTGTCAAACAGAATCCACAACGGAGCTTTGACGGCCACTGCCCGCTTGGTACACGTTTAACCAACCTAGCTATGTATATAGGTAGGCCAAATTATTTTTTATTTTATTTTTACTCCCTTTGTCATGTATGACTGTGCATACTATTGCATAGTATTGCATTATACAAATTCAAGTTCTCAAAAACAACAGACAAATGTGTGGGGAGTTTGTTGCACCATTTCTTTTTCCCAACAAAAACACTAGGAAGTGAAGCATGGGTTACAAAATAACATACAGCATATTTTATTTTAATTTTAATTTACATATACACGTATACGAGTATTTACTGTCATACTACAACTGTACTGCAACTTTGTATGCAGGATACATAGCATTATACCTTCTTCAAAACATCATGGATGTCATGGTAGGTGTGGTGGATATCCGCTAGAAATAAGAAAGTGTTACTGTACTAAGTTCCGTTCAAAAAGTGCTGTCTCTCAGCCTAGTTTGAATAAATGACTTTTGATTTTAAGATTTAAGTATCAATCTAGTGTAAAATACATATCCAAAAATAGTGAAAAAATTTCAAAATATCATAAATCCCGGGATTGTATAGATAATCTATTATTCTAGTAAGTCTGGTAGTTTGAGTCCTTACTTTGGTATTGTTCATCAAACTTACTTTGGTATTGAGCTCCTTAAATTCTGAGTTTGAGCTACACGTTAACTGACAAATGCTTGCACTGTCTGGACAGGTCCACTCAAATCTGTGTGGCACTTTCCTCAAAAGGCTACCGCAGACATTAACCTACATGGTTCTCATATAATTTGACCAGTACGGATTTTTTGGACTTTAAAAAAGATTTTGATCTCTGAGTTTGTTTCGGTGTTTCTTCTCAGGGTAGTCGGCTAGGAAACACTGGCTTCATCTAGCTTAAAATGACCAGAAATATATGACGTGTGATGTTTAACCTACTTACAAATTAAATATTATTTATCACTAGCTGCTGCACGCGACTTCGTCCCCGTGGAATCCCCGATTTTAAAACATTCTTTATCGCTGCTCCGCTCCTATTGGCTTAAGCGTGATGTTATATAGCCTAAAGCCTTCCTCGATAAATGGTCTATTCAACCCAAAAAGAATTTTTCAATTCGAACCAGTAGTTCCTTAGATTAGCGCGTTCAAACAAACAAACAAACAAACTCTTCAGCTTTATAATATTAGTATAGATTTATAGATAATATTCACTGACTACAAAACATTACGGAATACTGCTCAGAACTCTGAGCTACGTCCATCACACATTGGCACGGTTTATGACTCCTTTTGCTTGACAATTGGTGGAAGCAAAGTCGAAAACGAAAACATTCGTCCAAACAATAACATTACATAAATTACTCCAAAAATAAGCTTATAAGAGCTGACCCAACTATATATGAGTGTACCTGTAATGTGTCAATATTCTCATATTAATAAATTTTTTCGTTTAAAATAAAATATATTCAACAAAGCAGTGCTTTTACAAAGAAAATACTGCTATGGAACTTTTTTTTTCACTATAGAAAAGCCGACTTTTAACTTTTCCATCGGATTGTTAATAAAATTTTGAAGTGTTGAGGCTTTTAAAGTTAAGCCCTCAACAACAAAGAATTACTTTGTTTTCACTTTCTCCAACTAATATAATATTATAGCACCTTCTTTGTCCTGCAAGAAGAAAAGCAACTCAAGGAGCTGGAAGCAAAACTGACAGCTTCCTTGAAGATTCGAGAATTACATCCAGAAGTTGCTCCGGGAAAGGAAAGACAGCGAGGTGGATGTCCAACAAATGTTCCATAAGAATACACATAAGTTCTCACAAGAAACAGCTGGCATTTTCAGCACCTGCACTTAGTTGAAACACTCAACTTCAACATATGCCTAGTACCATCACATCATTAGAAGAACTGACAGAACTGGAACAGGAACTGTGATGCCCATAAGACTGTATATTGCAGAGTTCATCAAGGTCAATGACCCGGTTAGCAGTACCTGTACTAAGTATAATAGGCACTGGTATGGTTAAGTCTAAATCATTGAGTCAGTTGTAATAATAAATTTGACCGGTGTCGATACCATCAACCACAATCTATGATAATAGAGTAACATCAGGCCCTCATGTTAGGCAATTGTAACAAAAAGAGGTTATAAGTTTTTTTTTAATCGTTCAAATTAATAAACGGATTAAAAGGCTCAAAACCTCACTAAAAATTAAAAAAAAAAAAATTTTCCTAATAACATTCAAAAGTTATAAACATCGCCCGTCACATAATAGATCAAACAGACTACATTTAGAGATCCGCAAAACTTTTCGATTAAACAGACGCATCAATATATATATTTACAATACGAGATTTGATGGGCATCTAATCGTATATCGTTTGACGACACATTGAGATGATCAGGACCCCAAGGTAAGGGCTGCGGAGTTGAGTGGACGATAATAGAGAAACGTCTTTACGAGTTCGACACCCGCTTGTCACATCAACACCACACAGACATTGTGCGCTCGGCCGTGACAGAGCTGTAGTAGAGTGTGACAGTGAAGCCGGTAGTGTGCCAAACCTGAACCATTACCAAGGAATAATTCGTAATGGAATAAGTACAAACCTAATTAAGTAATCAATATTAAGAAAAAAAAATAGTAATAGCAACTGCAAATGAAGCTACGGACACATTTATGTGTCGTGTTTTGTCGTTGCTCGAAAAACAATAATCAAACGAATCTGTTTATGCGAAACAAAACTTGATATGATGTTTTGTAGGCAATCAACAGCATCAAGAAGCGTCACGACATTACACAATACAACACAGTAATGTGAAACAACAAGAGCGTTTTTGAAAAATTTCATAAATTTCTAAACGATTAAGTGATAAAGTTAGTCTTGATTGCTGTGCAAATAAGTCAAAAAATGGCTGCCAATCAGAGAAAATACCCAAGGGTATTCAACAGCTCTGATGTTATGTAGAGACAGCCGCCACTTTCTGCAATGTCATCGGTGCATATAAAAAGTTATGACCGCTGGCAATATTTCCGAGAGCGGCCGGCGCGCTCCGAGCTCGTAGGAAACGATATGCAGTAAACGGTCGGGCGTGAGGTCCCGCGGGCCCACTGCGCGACTGCGCCCCCGCTGACCCGCCCGATTTTATGCCAATTTTCATAAAAATAAATCTGACTCGCGTTGATTGAACCAGTCGCCGGGCCGCGTTTCGTGATCGACTTTCTATTTTATTGTTATTAGCTCAGTCGCGCAAGGGTACGAATTATTGTTTTGCCATTTGTCCCCAAAAATAGAAAAGGCTATCTTCACACGAAGGTATAACTTGTATGACAATCAATTTATTCGAGACTGCCCTTCGTTTTCTTGTATTCTTCGTTCGCGTAGATTTTATTAGAACAAGATTGTGTATGGCAAATAGGTGATTCTGCAATTCTAATTATAAGAATGCGACTGAACAACAAAACGCTCGTGTTTCGAAGTGTTCATTACACACAAAAACAATGCAGGGACAACTTGAAAAACTGTTGCACTATAAAGGACGAGACGTGAATGGATCATTGGTTGAGTTAAATAACCGGCGGTGCAGCGTCCGGCCGCTATCGCTGTTAACATCAGATGGAACAAGTGTTATGGCATCGTACGCTGCCTTATACGATTGGAGGCATTCCCGGAGAGATATTCCGATGCTATCGGCGGCCACACACGGCAGCTCAACAACCACCGAGCATAACTAGCTGACGCCAGACGCCAATTTGCGACACTTTTACGCTCATAACAGCTTCTGATACCATTTATGTTACACTATGGCCATTTTAAGACGTGTTTTACTTCAATCCACCTTCATTTCCACGGTAATAAATGCCACCACATAAAATCCCTTTTATGTATCTTGTATTAATTTAAAAAATAATGAAGTAAATATATACATATGTACCCGCAGATAAAAGGGAAACAGAATGATACGTCTGAACAAAAGTGCAGGGTGTAGTCAAAGAAGCATGGCGGGCGATCGTGATTTATCGTCGGCCGCTTTTGAATATTAAATAATCTTTAATGGGAGCGCATGATCGGCCCATTAGCCGACGTCGCTCCTTTCACGTTTAATAAAGAGTCATTTATAAGCCAGCGACGCTTTTCCCTTATCTGGCCGAAGTATGTCGAGCGACTGAGAGGTGCCGCCCTATCAGGATTAATTCATAATTTTATCCGTGTATGTTGATGTATTCAATGTTTTTGGAATCGGAATGTACACAATTAAATACGTCAATCTTAATTACCATACAAACACAATTATCAGGTTAATGTCTCCGGGCTCTATTATAATGGTCGCTGCTTTGGGTGCTACTATCCCACTAAGTTAACCTCACAAGTGTAGGTTCGATTCCCACGATGGGTAAGTATCACTTCATTGAATCATTAGGAAATTACCCCGTTTCCTCGCGCCGACACCGACTGATCACGTCTAATGTCGTTCCTTTGAATTGAACCTCGGACACAAAATAGTTTCACAAGTATTATTAACCATGAGAACAACATTGCGTGGCTACATTGTACACAGATGTTAATTAAATAGTGCTCATTTACAGTATTTCATAGTTAGACTGTAAAGTATGTCAGGAAAAAGTAGATCCTGTGCTGATCATTGATCTTAGATATTCCGCAGCCAGCTTAATCAGCCGGCAATGCATTTAATGCAACATTTATATGCATTGGCGGCAGGCCGATCATAAAATAAGGCAACCGTGTGACAGAATTCCATGAAATTTTTAATTTTGTGAATTCTAAATTCACACTTTAATCAATATTAACATTCTAACCTTGACGACGGTGGCCCACTTCCTGTCAGCAGGGTTTAAAGGAACTTGAAAAGCACTTCGCTCGCCAGTCATACCGTTCGAACCTAACCTATACGTGTCGGGGTGCCCTAAGCTCCGTGTGCTCTATGTTCTTTTAGGCCAGTCATTAAGCGATATTAACCAAGTAACTTTCCTAGCTATTCAATAAGATGCTGAGATGCCACTTAGGCCGATTGATTAACGTCGCCGTTCAATGAAAAGGCTAGGCGACAGATAAACCACATTTTACTTAGCCAGAATTGTACCTAAACCGAAAATACAAAAACGTCTGTAAAGCACATTATGTTAATTACAATTCGCAAAGTTAAACATAATTCTTCAAACGCCAATTAAAAGCGCGCCCACGACGAAAGAAGCTCCATTTGACCATTACCCGTCCCAATACGCTTTGCAAAAACAAATGAGTTATAACTAACACTCTCCATACTGAGCCACTGAATGCGTGTAATTATGAAGATTAATCTGCTGGCTGCTCGAAGGTTAACATAACTTGAGGGCGCACATCGGCGGTTACGACTTCCTAATGACACTTCGATCTCGGCCGCCGCTCATTATCGCGAAACATTCGATCGGCTCGGCCGAGTTATTCCTCTTAATATCGCGCCGACGGTGGCTGAGCGGTCAGGATATTGTCACGTATGCGCACCGCACTGCCGTAATTATATCGGCGCAATTAAAGACCAACTAATATATTATAATCGTTCTGTTAGCATCAACGCTTTTTGCCAGAGCACCGGGTGCCGACAGTACCGGCGTTCACACACTCATCCCCGTAACACCCTATTACGATTGAAACTGATTGATCAGGAATGTTCTAGGAATAGCTGACTCATTCGGTGTGCTTAGCAGCGTATACTGCACTAAACTAGAATGAAGAATTTGGACAAAGCATTCTGTTGCGGAATTTCGCCGCGGCCCTGAAACGCAAAGGGCACTAGAAGGATCACGGGTGGGTTTTAGTCAGTAAGAGTCTGACACTCCCTTTCGCTCCGCCCAGAGCGGGAAAAGCCTTTTGATGATTTCCCATCCAGAAAAAATGAGATGAGCTTGGTTTTAAAGATATTATTGGAATCAAATCCACGAATGCGTTATTTCTAACATTTTCCGCATTATAAGTATAGTAGTTACCTACGTAATATGGAATACAAAGCCATGTAAAAGGAAATCTCCGCGGATAAATTACATGGTGCAGTCGTAGTGATGTACATTAGGCAGTCTCGTCAATGTGACTGCCTAATAAACGGGTAGGCTGCGGGGCAGTTTGATTTCCTCGCGAATCATGAGAAAATTATTCCGCAGACGAGTCAGCCGCTTTGAGAACATCCGACGGATAAGAATAATTACTTACATTGATTGAACCCTTATAATCTCAGTTTATTTAATAGTCGACAGATGTTAATCGGTGCGCCGACTATAATTACGCTTCGATTCCTGACGAGAAAAACGCTGAAGCGTACCTCTATCAAATAAGGCACAGATGTATACATTTATGTACCTACTACACCTAACAATATTGTTGTAACACACCAAGTCGTGTTTACTTCACGTAATTTGCCTGTTAGGGCAATTATTGTTCACAATAGGATCTATCTTGAGTGTAAAGTCATAATATTGGTACGCGTCAGTTCCCCAGATCATAGATAAGCTTCCTATAATGCAATGATGATGAATTTATAAACATTATTCCCGAACAGTAACTATTTTCGTTGTAGGCATATAGTCGATTTGTTATCTTCTCTAGGTACCAAGTAAGGTAAGAATATAGCAGGTCGTAAAATGCGAAAACAAGAAGTCAGTAGAAACCTAAAATTGAACCTATTTGCATACATATTACCAACATTGATACCTATACAACTCCCAGTAACAGCAAAAACTACCGATAAAAGTGAATAACTATTAAAATTTACACGGTCGGTTCACAAGGTCATAAATATCACTAAAATGTTTCACAATGCATCGAGAAATGGGAAGTTGTATTCGTAACAAAACGGCATAAACTGGCATAGCTGTTTTAATTAGAGTTCATAGTAACGTGTCGGGTGTGGGGTTTATTTTACCATTTTTCCATTGTATGTAAAGCAGCTTGGGAGTTCATCCATCACTTCATATTCGCGGCTTGCTGACGGCGCGGGATTGCGCCCGCGCCGCGCGCCGTGTGCCGTGCCGCCCTACTGACCATACACACGCTAATTGGATCAACATTGAAAGAATACCTCGGTTTAATTATCGTACGAATCCGAATTAGGAACTGAATTTTGTTCTTCGTCATCTCCGTCGTCGGCATTCGTGTGGCTTTCCATGCAGAAATGTCATCAACCTGGAGGTGATGGACCTGTTTACAATGTCAATATTTATGCTTAACAATTCAAAACTAAGTATAAATGGAAATACCTTCGCGTACTAATGAAT
The DNA here is from genome assembly GCA_905332915.2 of Hecatera dysodea. NCBI lineage: Eukaryota > Metazoa > Arthropoda > Insecta > Lepidoptera > Noctuidae > Hecatera > Hecatera dysodea. The sequence continues at coordinate 12,975,927 of HG995292.1, forward strand.
ATAAACATCTATATATGATTAGCCAATTTCATCGTTTTTCTTAAACACTTTCCGGAAAATCACGATAAGAATCGAACATAACAATCAGAAATTGTAATGTTTGATCCCAACATTTTCTGAAGCTTTGTTAAAACTGTATTTTACTTCTAAGGCTATCTGTTATGTTGGGATCTAGACGATCGACTCCTTTATCTATTGTTCCTGTAAAGTTGTAAATCATTATCGTGGGATCTAATTCTTCGTTCGCGATCTGAAGATAACGAGTAACAATAGCAATAGGACACATATCGGCGAAGCAGGCCACAGTATCCTGTCCCCTGCAGCATATCCATGTATTTAAATATCAAAGTCATAAATGCTATACGCGTGCTTGTTAACGCGCTCATGTAAATTCTAATCCTTGTTGCATTTAGAACGGGGCGGCCTAGTAATTATGTGCTTTCATTTGTCTGTTTCTCGGAACAAACGAGCGCGCCCCGGCGTGTAAGCCCGCTCCATGTAAAGCAGTTAGCAGTACTCTAATCTCGCACTGCCATTAATTTAAAGAATACGTCTGCGTAACCGACTTTACCAACAACGTCGAAACACAATTCTCCTTCACATTTTCTTATTTGCATATTAAAATAATTTCGAGTAAACGCAATACGTAAGTCGCCTTCCACCCGCATTGGGCGCTTTCAGAAACGCCATGCGTAGTCATTCATTGCCATAGGAAAATAAACCTTGTTTTGGTAACCTTTAATATGATATCTGTTGGAGATAAATTTAACAATTACGCTTGTCTTGTACTGAAGACTTGGAGAACGATGACAGATAAAGGCGGGTTGTGCGCCCAAATAGATAAACTAGTGTGGAAATTAATGTCTACATTTACTGGTGCATGAAGTTTGTAGTTAATTATAGGTTTATAGTTATTCGCTTTTTTAAATGCGTATAACTACCACAAAAGCCAACCATTATCGTTTTAAAAGGAAGTGTATAAATTATCCATAGTTAGTGGCTTATCAGTGGACAGACAAATATTTATCAACTAATGTAGTATTCTCTCTGAAGCGTGAAATTGTAATGTACAGGTGAGCTTTGAGTACTATTATGACACCCGGTTTTTATTAGCATTACCTACTTTGTTTGGTTTGGTCATTAATTTGTTGATATTAACCCGTGGTTGGATAATAAATGCACAAGTAGGATGTATTTAGGTACACTTTCATTTCCTTATGGCATTAATTACATGGCCTTTTCGTTAACTCTGAGACTAAGGCTTCGTCATTCTCGTAGAACCAGAACATTATGTAGGCATTTTACACGTTTCATACACAGCCTTTTCGATCAATGCTAGAAAGACTGGACTTATTACGTAAGCTTTCTTTGAAATAAAACGTATGTATACCAGGCATACAAACGTTTCGTGAGAAATAAATCTTCCATTCAACTTATTAGCTAAGCCTAGATAGCATCATAAAGATACAGATCCTGAACATATGCTAAGAAAACTATGCGTGAAAGCGTTCCGAGGGTTCCCATCGAGCCATCGTGCTCACTCACCATGCCTCGTTTAATAAACATATTAATATTATCAAGCCGGCACTCGACTCGTCCGATACACCATCTAAAAACAACACTGTTATGAATTACTAATTTTACGACGCCTATTACGTACCTAATGTAATTATGCGTTATAATTTTTATGATACGTTCATTTAACAACTTAACACATTTCACTTAGCACCTTTTAAACGCTACAGTAATCGTAAGTCAATTTATGCATGTTTCTCAGCATTTTACATGTGTAAGTACTGTGTTACTTACACATTGTTTAATACATTCTTTACATGCACGAATGAAAGCATTTTTAATTAATTTTTAATTTTTGCTTGGTTTAATATTCAGGAATGTATTAAACATTATATGATAACGAAATGTCAGAGTTCAAGATTAAAATAACATTTGGTTACATCACAATATGTCATACCTATGTTATGGGTGACGGAGGGCTGACCGGCGGACGCAACCCTAACATACTTTAACACTTCACCAATTTTTAACGTTTGTTGAGTCAATTAATTACAGTGTAACAGAGGGCTACTATCGAGCTACTAATAAATGCAGTCGATATCGGCGTTAAATTTGTTGCGTCGACTCGCTGCCGATGAATTGTATTCAGTTATTATCTATGGTTCTGGTAATTTTTTTCACACATTCCAAGGAGGCGACGTGCCGTGGCGGGGTAGGTGTGTGGGGGGTGCTGGGCTGGCACCCGCCGGGAGGCGCTCGCGCGTGAAATTATTATCATATAATACCCGCTTTGAACACAGCGCGATTATTCAAATGCTCATCGCAATACTCGCGCCTCGCGCCTCACGCCCGAGCTGCGAGCGCCGAGCTACGTTCCCTCGCAGCCGGCTTTCGCGCACACATTCTTGGATTCCTATTCCACGCCGTCTTTTGCTAAAACTTGTCAAATATATTCATGTATAATGCACGAGAATTGTCATGTGAGCGATAAGCAAATGACAGAAAATGTTATGTAAATTCAAAGTATCCATAATCCTTAGTAAACACCTTCATAATGTGCGCCCGCGGGAGATACCGCCGGGAACGTGACTTATTCCCGCTGATAAAATAATGCTTTGTCTACACTAAGTATTATGGCTTTTTATAGATGAAATATGCTGTCATGATATAAATGCAAAAGATACTTTAATCTTTTAAGTAAAATACAAACACAGCATAGTATTTTGATCTAAATATCAGATACAATGTCCGACTGGGCACAATTAAGCGAATAATTAGCGGTTGCAGACGGCTGCGTATATTTTTATAAGGTTGTTATTAGTAACGAAAGGTCACAGCTAAATCTGATAAAAGCTATTTTATAAGCATTTGTTCTACGTATACGACCGGCGCAATTCCATCAATCTGTCCAAATGTGAGCTAGACAAGTGTGTTTTCCACTGTGCACGACTTACTTCAAGTCACTTTTGTCTCAAGTTTACTTACTTACCTCATGTCAAATAACACTTAACGTCTAGTTAACCTGGAGAACAAACTTCAATTATCCAACTTGTGGGTTAAATGATTTATGACCGAGGTATTGAATATATACTGAGTCAATGGCGTCATGGAAAACATGAACTGAAAGGATTTCCTTGACTAACACTGAAAGGTATCGTAACTCGTTCACTGACTCGATTATAAAGTGGAAATTTAATTATAAAATAGTACTAAACTTAAATAAACTTGTGAGTTTACCCTCCGGTCGACTTGACGTAAACTTGGCAAGTGGAAAAGGGCCCGAGACGTAAAGTAAGCGTTATCTACGAGTATATTTTGCTTTGGACTCTTTATGAGTTTCAAACGAGATCCGTCACGCGACGTTAACTCGGAATAGATGTGATAAAGTGGCCGCTAATCTGTCCTATTGGGGCCGCACTTAGTACACTTTATTAATCACAAAGCTTACAAATTACACTATACTTCCTGCGGCGTGACACCTCGCCGAAGCGTATGTTAATTTTATTGTCGACTCTATTGGACGATTTGGACACCGTGACAACTTTTGTTGGGGTGGAAAGTGCTTGAATAATGTAAATATAAATCGCCCTTTTTTATTTTTAACTTTCAGACGTACAAGACTTTGTTTAATTCATTATATTTGTCAAGCATCATGTGTATAAATAAACGCTAGAAGATTTCTAAAATAGTAGACTGTGCTCTCACAGAAACTCTCTTCAGAATTTAGAATCTTCAGTGCTGTTTGCAAACCCAGCAGAAGTGCATTAACTATGCATTAGACATTCGATTTCAATGTTCGGCACAAATATATTCACAATACCAATTTGTCATCGTGTCTGTGTGTACAGTAGCAGTAGATAAGCGGGTAGTTAAAAAATATGTAGGTAAGTACAGTCGGTGATAGCAATTAACTGACCCCCCTAAAAATTAAACGAATTTGAACCTTTTGCTTATTAGCAGTAAGCTTGTCGAACTAGAACCACTGGTTCAACGTCTACGATCAATAAAATAGTTATTCGAATTTGATCTTTAATACGCAGTGTTAAGGTAGGTATGATCTTGAATAATATTTTATTTTGTAATATAATACGTAATTTCGAGAACGTTAAATGTGTTTCGAGTGGTCTAGTGGTGACTGTAGTGAGCTGACAAATCGTGGTTGTGAGTTCGTAACCAACGTAATTGACGCGTTTTTTTTCTGTTTTGTATATTTATTTTAAGTTATAAATAATAAATTATAACTTTAGCAACAACAAAAAAGAAAAACAAACAGAAATAAAAAACCAAAATGATGGTAAAAACGATTTTATTTTATAAAAAAAAATATTATAAGAATAACATAAATGATAGGTATTGATGACGACACGAAGATGATAATATTTACCTGCTTACTAATAACGTTGTTAACTGCACTGAGTTTAATGTAGTGAATCAGCATGTTATAATATTTAGAAATATAGGAATGTATTTCTATTTCATAACAATAACATCACCACATTAAATATAATTTAACTAAATAAAACGGCATTATACGTTGAAGTTCTATCTACTATATATCAATTTGTTTTGTGAATAGTTATTTTAGTTATAAAATAAGGTTTTGACAAAAAACTAGGTATTCGAAATACTTCGTTAGAAATGATAACAATAGTTAATTTAACACACACACTGACACAAGTCATTCATTCAGAACACTGGTTACTCAAGTCATTCATGCTTTTAATAGCGAAGTGGAGCACCATTTTTTCTATTACTTATTGCAAGCGGTCCCGCATACCGCGCACCATATCCAACAACAATCACTTCCACTTGCAGTTGAATGAGTAGGCAAAAATGGGTGTTCAGTATGCCTTCTAACAATTGCTTGATGACGTTCTGACACAGGAGTATACATAGTAGGTTTTGGTCCAGGACGATCTTTTTGAATATTCCCTGTCTCTTCAAAACCTCTTAGCTACAATCTGACTGTATTTCTCTGAAACAACACAATAAGCATAATTTTAGTAACGAATAGATTAACATAATTTATCGATTAAGTTTGAAAAAATACGTTTATCAAATTAGATTATATAAATCAAATTAGACCTATAAATGATCTCAAATTAGACTCATAATGAAACACAGTTAATTGTCTATTATTCTACATTCACCGGCTTTTAAGCAAACTAACGAATTAAGGAATAACTATAATTATTATAAATTAAGCATAAAAAAGAATACACTTACCGCTATATTAAGTTTCCTAGCAATCGCTTTAATACCAACATTCTCCTCATGCAAATAGATTATTTTGCATTTTAAATAATCACCCAACTGAGACATGATGATTAAACTATCAAAACTGATAACAATTAATAAAAAGGAAAAAAAGCGTGGATTTTCGCAATTTAGTAAGGCAAGGTAAAAATGTTCGCGCGTATTCAATGCTATTTGTGCATAGAATATCTTGTTCAATTTATTCTTCTACCCTATATTCCTAATGTCATATCTATAGCAGTTTTTGTTGAATACGCATATTGACGTCTAACTACCCACTTATTAAAAAAGGTGAAAAGTTATAAATAAATGACCTAATACCAACCTCTTAAAGCTCAAGTTTGCGTATCAAAATTATTTATTGTTTCTGTTCATCGAGTAGTGTTAGTCTGATTAACTCATACATATTGAAAAACGTTTAATGTTATGAGCATAAGGTGTAAAATCGAGTAATTTTTAGGGGGGTCAGTTAATTGCTATCACCGACTGTACCTCGCTGGAATGAATAGTTTTGGCATTAAATAAGGTCACCTTGGAGCAACCTTCTGTAACATAAATTGCCATCGTATATTTATTATTCTTATCGAGACGCATTTTGTTCAAAGTGTTTATGCACAATTTTATACTTTAATCGCAAAATTTACACTTTAAACGTGGGGTTCTCGACATGACGCCTTATGCAAAGCAGGTGCTACCTGATACGTGAGTTCACGAGCAGGTTACAAACGGTGTAAGGCTCGCGGGGAGGCTCACGAAAATTTGTTTACTGCTCGAAGTACACAAGGAACAAATTCGTTTCCATAACCTTTCGGCCGCTCCATCTGTTCGGAATATTCAAAGCACTAAAAATGTAATACAATAATGGTAATTCTATTTTAAGCGCTTGTAAGTCACATTTTCGTGAAGTTTTCCGCGCACTTACAGCGGCTTACAGCCGTTGGCCGCTTATCGGGTGTCGATCGCATATAGCCATCATAAAACGCTCATATCGGAACAAGTATCCTGAGTGCTAAAAAATAAAATCGTAATAAGGCCGAGTCGGCGTAACCGCGTACGTAGGTAGTACGAGTACTTATTAGTATTTGGAGATAAAATGAAGTTGGCCCGCTTTGGGCAATTTATTGGGGTAAGTTATGGGCGGCGCGCGGGCTCGAGCGGCTAATTTATTCGCCGTGCACATAAATTACTTGATTATGAATTCAAGTTAGCTCCACTGAATTGTTTGTCTGTTGTTGTAAGCAGCGCTTTTGTGTAACAAACAAGGATATTAGAATTTACCAGATTCTTGTCTTATAGTACCGCGCATAAATTACGGTTTGTATGTAGACGCGAGCAGGAGAAATGGTAAGAAGTTTTAAAAGTAACGAGAATCTCCGTTTTGTCGCTTCTTTGTTCAGAAGAAAAAACGGCTTAACGGTAACATTGTCATTACATCTAATGTTTGGTAAAAAAAAAGATATAAATGAGGAGTGAAAGTAGAGAGAATCTAATAAAAAGCAATAGTAGGGATAATGTAGAACACCAATGGTAATGTCGAGTTGTTTTCCAGGCGGTACTAACGCGCCGCAAGTCGCTGCAGCGCGGAATAATCGCGGATACCCATAAAAGATGTAATTTCAGATAAGCTGAAACAGACGAGCCCCGCCCCCCGCGCTCGCCCGCCCCCTCCCCCCTCCCTAGCTGCCTACTTTCTAATGACTAATTATTATGCTGTGCGTTCCAAGCTTTAACGTCAGCGAGTGAAGCCTACCTTAGCTGTACTTAGTTACGTTTTGCGCCGCGACTATGTTTATCTGTACCTACAAGTGTACTGTTAGCTGATACTTTTCTTTTACTTTTCTTAAGTTTTCTCGTGATTTTGCTGAGAGTTAAGGATGTTTCCTACGCCTACTCATTTAAATGCAAACATGAAAGTTCAATGAATATTAGCAAAATGTCATTTCAATATTAATCGTTTCCTGTTAATAAACCAGAATTCCTTCCGTTAAAACAACGCTAATGTGGTTTTAATTGAAAATTATTATGCTCGGCGCCTAGGCTTCGCATAAGAGGCATCTATCGAATGGTAAGTTCCGATCACCGATATGGACATGAATAATTTGTAATTGATAATGAAGTTTAGCTGCTTATGACAGTAGCGCAGTGTGTGGACCGGCGCCGGCGCCTGCGCGATGACGCCGATAGGGCGACGGCGGCGGCGACTGCGCCGATGTGTGATACCGGCATTAACATAACGCTCGCACACTGCTCCTCTGCTCTATCTGTGATTACCAGCACTAATGTATTATTTGGTCATCGCTAATAATTTGTTAGATACTTGAAAATCATGGCAATATGCTTTTGTGGGGTAAAATGAGATAGAATGAGGTAACTAATCAATATTTATTACGATTCTCAACATAGTACCTACCTTTCTTCCGTGTGTATATGTGTGTGAATATGTTTAATTTCATAAATAAGTTTTGTGAAAATCCTGTGAGAAAACTGCTGAGGAAAATATGAAAATACATTTTGCGTAGTTCGACGTCAGCCGTACATGAAAAGATCTGGAATTTTACATAAATCTCTCTAAATACTTGGTACACCAAATAGTTATAATGTATGAATGGATGGATTAACTAACTTTCTGAGAATTTCGTGCGTACCGAAAAAATAGTGGCGCGTTGATATATTGATACCTCGTAACATCTTTTGTCTATTAATCTTCTAAATCACCTACCACTACACTTTTAAAAGAGAATCTAATAAAACAAGGCTACTAAACGGCTTTATTATTCATACTAATGTTAATATTATTCCGTCTTACTTACTTTCCGTATTTCCTTTTCAATTGGAGGGAAGAAATTGTCTATGACGTGAACACATGGCGGTGTGCGTGGTCCAAGATGGCGCCCCGCAAGTAAATCGTCCGAATTATACAAATAGCGTTTGCCTAACTACATCGGCGTATTGGCATATGTTCGTGACTAGTTTACGAGTGCTGCGACATTGCATATTAATTGGTGTCGCTATCGAGCGCGCATCGCTGCGACCCAGCTACCTCCGCTATCTGTGCGGAGCCGTACGTGCACCATACGTTGTTAGATACGTGCTGTGCCCAAACATATGCGGCTCTCACACGCTGAACTGATTCAGCAATATTTTACTTGTCCCACGGAATAACGAGTTCATTTTAAATAATTCACTTTTCCAGGTATCTTTCACAATTAAGTTATAATTAGGCACTTCATTAAATCAATTTAATTGACATACAGTACAAAGTAAATTTATTGGCTATCTTACAAAACTTGAAAGTTTCCACTTTCCTCTAGCTGAAAGGTCGGGAAATGTCAGCAATATAAGTATGCAAACGTCTCTCAAACTAGCAACTGTATAATTAATAGTTCGCGATACAGTCGAACAGGCACATCATTAAATGCTCGATTTATCTTATTTAAATTATAATTAAATTACTTCTTTATACTTATTTATGTCTCATCACATCGGCATAATTTATTTTATTATTTACATGCTGATTTATTTCCCTTGAGTACTTAATTTCTTTTCATTCTATTTTTTTATTGCTTACGTCATTCTAGTTGACTTGATTACGAAAGTGAGTTAATTTGATAAACAACTAATACTAATATTAAAATTGCGTTTTTGCAAATTTTTCCACAATAGTAAAAGAGTTCACAGGTCGAGTGCGTCACAGCTGTATATAAAAGAAAATATTTGTACACTGTCTTTGAAAAACACAATGCTATATTCGCAGCTTATCGTTGAATAGGAACTAAAGTTGTCAGTCGGATGGTCAGCGCACATTCGTCCGATGCAATGCTGGCTCCATGATAGAGCGAACGCAGTCTAATATGCAAATGTATTTAAATGCTGAGCCCTCTTCATTACGCCGGTATCGATCTTAGATATACAATTTGTAACTTGATAGGTGCATAAGTCTAACGAATCTCCAGCTAATACCCATTGTTGAATACGCTCGGTATTTATGTAGCTGGAAATTTGATGAGAGATGGATTATGCTGGTAGTTATTATGTATGTTTTGAGAATAAAAGCTGCAGGTTTTGTGCTTTATTCTAGAACTAGCTGGCCTACGCAACTTCGTCTGAGTCACATAATAAAAAAACAACCGTTTTTGCAACATTTTTCATTGATGCTTCACTCCTATTGATCGTAGCGTGATGTTATATTATAATTTATTTTTTATAAAACAAAAATGTATATTGGTTTCGTACTTTTTACGTAATGTGTGCATGACTCAGTCAATGCGACGCTTAATATTCTATAAAGTTTCTTACTAAATGATAATGGATTTTCATTAAGTAAACGCTCATTAAAATTCGAGATAACTTCGTAATATTTTAGAGAACCTAGATTTCAAATCCAACCAGTGATGTTTGCGTGATACTTACACAAACATACAGGTAAATAGACAAAAAATGCATTCTGTCTTTTTCCTAACGTTTCTCTTTTATTTTGATGCAAAAATATTCAATATACAGACACGGCATGTCTACTATTTTATTATATCTATAGATAATATGATTAGTTTTTAATCACACAATCATCATATACATACCTATAATACTTTAGCCAATGTTGGTCGGAGTGCCTGCTTAAACAAACAGTTATTGGCACACTCAGGCATTGCATTAATTAGTAAAGACCATTGGCACATATATTGGAAATGGTTTTACATTATAGGTACCGTACAGTTAAGCTTATGAGGGTGCCTTCATCATTTTAACGTTATTTCTTATTGGCATATTATTATTAAGTGAAACGGCAACACGCAGGTGCACAAAAATCTCTCTGGGAAACTCAAAGACACCTTTAAGGAAAACTCGACAACTCTGATGCAGAAACCTCATTATAATTCATAGAATTTAGTTCACACATCTTCTAATCACGTCACATTAGCAGGTTCTTCACGTCCATGCTAATTATACTAATTAACCCGCAACTAAAATCTATACACAACGAATTAAAAGAGAAATTCCAACACAATTAGACATTGCTTTATACTGGCAACATTAGTATTCTAACATGTAGTAGCGGCCCAATCAGATTAATCTTAAATATTTATTGCACATAGTGTATTGCCAGGTTTGTTAAATTAGTATTACGATGGTATAGCGATGGTGGTGGACATGGTAAGCGTTGCTGAGACGTGGGTGGGCTGTCAGCCACTGATTAAGACTTGATGAATATTAATCTGCCCCTGCGCAGCGGTGGCTGGCGATGTCCTATGTGAACTACAGAACTGTCACCTTCAGTTATGCTGATAAAGAGGAAAGCTCAGTTGTGTTGTGGGAATGTGAGGACATCAGTAGTTGTGAATTTTGCGCATGTGTGAGTCATTGGAAATCTATTTATTGAGTAACAATTGTACACTTACAGTTTGCACCAAAGCGCATAGGAAGCTCACAACATATAATTCTACTTATAAACTAAAAAATTAAACCCTATGTACGATAACGTTTGCACAACAAAGGGTTTTGACAACTATCCAAAGTTACTTTTCATCAAATTATTAACGATCTGAGAAGAGTAACCTTAATGTAAGTGAAGCACAGTAACGATTAGCTGTAAATGATTAGAAACAATAATAAATAGATCATTTATTTAGATAGTCAAGACCCGTTGTGTTAGTAATTACAATATTGACTTATAACTATTGTTAGTAAGCTGACTGACTGAATATAAGTAATTAGAATGTAAGTAAGACAGTTTGTAATTGCACAGAGATAGTTTTGATTATAGGTATTTTATTAAATCATAATAAAGATGGAAAACATAGGTATACAATTTAAGTAATGTTCCACAAGTAAATATGACAAAGTTCCATCCATCTAAGTAAACAAACCCGCTGATTGGATGAAGATTTTACATCCGGGTTCAAGCTCGACAAGTCGAAACCTGTCGGGGTTTGTTATTGTTAGTCGCAGGCCAAGCTTGAGGAAGACAAGGGGGAAGGGGCGGGCGGCCATCGCTTGCGCGCCCACGCTTGGTAGATCCGGCGCAGATAGAAATCAGTGTACACAATACTTGCGCCCATGTGCGTAATCTATAAATAAGACCGCCGTTAGAACAATGAGTCAGTCTTCACTTGTCCTCCAGCAGAGTAACTACTCGCTGTCTCCCTGTGCTGTGAAATTGTATCAAAGTATAAAAAGTCTGTGTAAAGTTGTGCCGAGTTTATTATAAATAGCGCGTGTTAATTATTTTGACTCATATCGTTAGTTTAACAAGTAAAGTAGAGTGATTGTATTAGAATTACGTGAATACAAAGTGTTTTTACCTCTATGTCGCTTGTTTTATTCCACTACCTCGTAAAGGGAACAACGTCACCCCCGCCTAGCCTGATCCCGGTGTCGTGTGTCGACATTTTGGTCCTTCGGAGCCGGATCTAGTTCATCAAGAGGAGTGGAATAAAATGAGTCAAAAGAGTGCTATAACCACGCGCAGCAAGTTACGTAAATTAGCCGACGAGATGAGTGAGCGGCGCAAGAATGACGTCCCCTCGGACTCAGGTTTACCGTCTGAAAAGACGCCAGGCTCGCCGTCGGTCGCACCAACTGTTGCGTCAACATCCGTTCGTAATATACCTCTGACGGGCCCCGGCCGAGTGTTCGACTATACGGAGCAGACAACTGAGAGGAGGCGCCAGGGATCAAGACAAAGCAGCAAAGGCTCATCTAAGAATAGTCGCAAGAGCGTCGAATTCTTACGAAAAAGGATTGAGTATGAAGCTGAACGCGAGCTAGTACAGTTAAAAGAAAAACTCGTGAGGAAAAGGGTGGAAGCAGATATCGCCGAGATAGAGGCAGCTGCTGAAAGTGATGACTCAAATTCAGATGTGGATACGACACATCGCGTTGAAGAATGGATTAACACAACGCCCCAAGTAATTGAAAAAGATACAGTGTTGCAGTCTGTATCGCGCGCGCCTGTTGAAGTGGCCGCGCCCCGTGAAACCTCTGTGACCCGGGAACAAAACGTAAGTAGAGTGAATAACGTATCTCTTACGTACCGTGAACCTACAGTGTCCAGCGAGATAAATGTGCCACGCATAATAGAGTCGTCGACGTCAGTATCGGTGGGCAACATAACGACACCTACTACGCCGGCGTACTTGCCAGTGTCGACAGCAGTGAGATTCCGTCTGCCCGAGAATAATCCCGTCTTTACCACTCCGGTCGCAAGTGTACCTCGAGTATCAACGCTTGAGTCGGATACACGGCGGCAGAGATATGACAGAGTGGGTGAAACAGAAAGACGGCGAGAGTCATCAGGGGAAAGAGACAGGAAGATAGACCAACTGGCAGAAGCGATTACGGGACTGGCACGACCGCGACCGGTACCTAGGCAGGCTTATGAATTGCCTCATTTTAATGGCGACCCCGCCGAGTGGATTTCCTATCGAAACATGTACTGGGACACTACTGAGTTGTACAGTTTCAAATCACATGAAAACCTAGCACGCCTGAAAACCTCACTGCACGGCGAAGCGAAGATAGCGGTTGAAGACTTATTGCGAACGTCAACAGACCCGTCAGCAATAATGCGTGCCCTAGAGGAAGAGTTCGGTCATCCGACCCTAGTATTACAGTGTGCACTAAAAAAGGTCAGAGATTTACCCAGAGTGACGGAAAGCTGCCGAGAGCTGAGGAAATTCTCAACGACTGTGAGAAACTGTGTATCATTGTTAAAGAATATTCGTGCAGAAGGTTATTTGAATAACCCACAATTAGTGAGTGAGCTACTAAACAAACTGACACCAGTGCAACGCGCGCAGTATGGTGACTTTGCTATGGGCCTAGATAACTCACAAGGGGTGGATTTAAGAGTGTCACCAAGCTTAGAAATAATATCACACTTCTTAACACATTTAGCACGATCGACCTCCTATTATGTACAGCCGATCATGAACGAGCCTAGTGCATCTAAACCTCCCATGAAACAACAGAAGCAAGTCTACGGTCAAACTAGACCATTGAACAGCGCACGTCATGTCACTAACAAGCCACCACTGATGCAACGAGTGAACGCACAGAGTGACGAGTCCCTCTCACCTAAGGAATGTGTAATGTGCAAAGGTGAGCACGCTATTGAAAAATGTGAGCAATTTGGAAAGTTAAGTGTTCAACAGCGTTGGGACACAATCAAAGAAAAGAACATGTGTTTTAAGTGTCTTATTAGAAAACACCCCAAGAGGTTCTGCCGCGCCGACAAATGTGAGAAATGCGGTTATGCACATCACCTATTGTTACACGCGGACAAAGCGCAGAAAGTAAACAAAGCAGAAAGTGTAACTAACATCGGGGAATGGCGAGCCTCAGCCCTACTGAAGATAGTGCCAGTGACTATAAACTATGAAAACAGTGTCGACGTTCAGTGTTACGCGTTATTAGACGATGGTGCGACGGTATCGCTCATAGACAATTCACTCGCCGCTAACTTAGAGGGACCGTGTGTACCTCTCACACTCAAAACAGCGGGCGGCTACGGAGTAACAGACTTAACTTCGCGAGTGGTACAAGTACAAGTAAAAGGTCCTAATGGACAGTGCCATAAAATTAAGTGCCGCACAATGGCAAACATAAACTTACCAACGCAAACAGTGTCCGCCGCGACGATTAACGATAACGCGCACCTCAGCGACTTGGGTTGCGTGGAAATGAGGGGAGCCAAGCCGCTACTACTACTCGGGCAGGACAACTGGGAGCTGCTCGTCGGCCAGGACATTCGACGGGGACGATCTGGTAAGCCAGTTGCCTCACTTACGAAGCTAGGTTGGGTCATACACGGACCACTTCAAAATAGTAACAATAATAATTCAGTAAATTGCATGACAGTCTCCCTCCCCGACTTACATAATTTAGTCAAATCTCAGTTTGAATTAGAAGCCCTAGGCATTTCACAAGATACTCGTAAAAATAAAGACGTAGAGCGAGCGTTGCACGTATTAGAAAGCACCAGTCGTCGCACTCCTGACAAGTCACAATGGGAAGTAGGTTTACTGTGGAAGCATGAGAACACTCAGTTACCTAATAATTATAATCAGGCCCGACAAAGATTATATGGCATAGAAAGACGCATGCGCAAGGACGCTGTGTTCGCCGAGGCGTATACGAAACAGATAGAAAGATTGTTAGATGAAGGTTATGCGCGTAAAGTGATAAGTAAAGAAGATAATTCTCCAGTTTGGTACTTACCGCATTTCGGAGTAGTAAACCCCAACAAACCGGGGAAACTACGTTTAGTTTTTGACGCGGCCGCCAGGTCTCACGGTACGTGTCTGAATGATAACAGATTGACAGGACCTGACATGTTGAATTCATTGTTAGGAATACTATTAAAATGCAGGATAGGCCCTTTATATATATATGATATAGATAGGCTGTCAGACAGAGGCAACTGGCGCTGGGTACCCTCGGAGGATAACCCTGCTGACGAAGCGACCAGATTGTGTTGGCCCGATAATTGCACGAAGTGGCTCTCGGGCCCCTCGTTTTTACGTGATCCACAGGAGCAGTGGCCAGCGTGTCATGAACCTGAGGCGGCGGAGGTGGACCTCGAGCGCATCCAACGAGTCCACGCGTCAACTGCACCCGCGACACCGCTCCTGGACTACGAGCGATATTCTTCATGGTCACGCATTCAGCGTGTGATGGCACGCATACTTATCTTTATCGGCCGGTGCCGCAAACACCGGGCTACGACGGAGCTGCAGTCTCAAGACCTTGAAGAGGCGCACGACTGCCTCATTAAGTTGTGCCAGGAGGACAGCTTCAAAGAAGAACGGGCTGCCATCCCAAAAAGGGCTTCCCGTACCTAACAGTAGCCACATAAAATCATTAGACCCGATGATCATCAACAATGGGTTGCTACGAGTGAGAGGACGTCTGAGTGCCTGCGAGGAACTTACATTTAATGAAAAGCACCCAGTGATTTTAGATGGACGTCACCCATTGTCCCGAAAGTTAATCGCACACTACCACGCGATGGCTTTACATGCTAACCACGAGACTGTTGTCAACAACCTTAGAGAAAAATACTGGGTTACGAAGGTCAGAACATCAGTAAAAACGGTAGTCTCGAATTGTCAGCTCTGTCGCATTCGCAGAGCCAAACCCATTACACCTAAAATGGGCGATTTACCTCTCGCACGGCTGGAGTCTACAAGAAGAGCGTTTGTGAGAGTGGGGGTAGACTACTTCGGCCCAATGGAAGTGACAATTGGCCGACGCCGTGAAAAGAGGTGGGGGGCGCTTTTTACTTGCCTGGCTACGCGCGCCGTCCACCTGGAATTAGCTGCCACACTGAGTACCGACTCAGCAATATTAGCCTTGCGGCGCCTGATAGCACGCCGCGGGCAACCAGCACATCTATACTCCGATCAGGGTACTAATTTTATCGGAGCCAACACCGAACTTCGGGCAGCACTCAAAGAATTTGACCACGACAAAGTCAAGGACGAAGCCACAAATCGAGGTATAACGTGGCATTTCAACCCCCCGGCAGCCCCACACATGGGTGGCTGTTGGGAACGCCTAGTGAGGTCCGTAAAGAACGCGCTACGGGCCACGCTGAAGGAACGAGCACCACGTGAGGAGGTCCTTTACACCCTCCTCACCGAGGCCGAACTCATCGTGAACAGCCGGCCACTAAGCTACGTGCACGACGACCACAATCAACCTGTGGTCCTGACGCCGAATCATCTACTCCTGGGCACTGCCTCCGGGAGTACGCCATTTGCGCCGAGCGACACCGAGGACATCGACTCCCGCCGGCAGTGGCGGCGTGTCAACGCGCTCGCCGACATGTTCTGGCGGCGCTGGCTCCGAGAGTATCTCCCGACTCTACAGTGTCGTGAAAAGTGGGCATATAATGTGCCAAATGTGCGTATCAGTGATGTGGTAGTGATCGCGGACAATAACAAAGAACGAAGTGCATGGACAAAAGGTATTATAAAAGCAGTGTACCACGGAAATGATGGTATTATCCGTGTAGTAGATATTAAGACTGTGAATGGGGTCCTGCGTCGGCCCGTTACTAAAATTATTGTGCTTCCCACAGACCAGGAAGTAATGCGGCTGAACCCTGTTACTGGGGGTGGAATGTAAGTGAAGCACAGTAACGATTAGCTGTAAATGATTAGAAACAATAATAAATAGATCATTTATTTAGATAGTCAAGACCCGTTGTGTTAGTAATTACAATATTGACTTATAACTATTGTTAGTAAGCTGACTGACTGAATATAAGTAATTAGAATGTAAGTAAGACAGTTTGTAATTGCACAGAGATAGTTTTGATTATAGGTATTTTATTAAATCATAATAAAGATGGAAAACATAGGTATACAATTTAAGTAATGTTCCACAAGTAAATATGACAAAGTTCCATCCATCTAAGTAAACAAACCCGCTGATTGGATGAAGATTTTACATCCGGGTTCAAGCTCGACAAGTCGAAACCTGTCGGGGTTTGTTATTGTTAGTCGCAGGCCAAGCTTGAGGAAGACAAGGGGGAAGGGGCGGGCGGCCATCGCTTGCGCGCCCACGCTTGGTAGATCCGGCGCAGATAGAAATCAGTGTACACAATACTTGCGCCCATGTGCGTAATCTATAAATAAGACCGCCGTTAGAACAATGAGTCAGTCTTCACTTGTCCTCCAGCAGAGTAACTACTCGCTGTCTCCCTGTGCTGTGAAATTGTATCAAAGTATAAAAAGTCTGTGTAAAGTTGTGCCGAGTTTATTATAAATAGCGCGTGTTAATTATTTTGACTCATATCGTTAGTTTAACAAGTAAAGTAGAGTGATTGTATTAGAATTACGTGAATACAAAGTGTTTTTACCTCTATGTCGCTTGTTTTATTCCACTACCTCGTAAAGGGAACAACGTCACCCCCGCCTAGCCTGATCCCGGTGTCGTGTGTCGACACTTAATTTAAACAAAGAGAAGCGTGAGTAATGCCTTTTATTTTACAACCAATACTGTGCGAAATTTTCCTACCTTTGAAATTGAACCAGAAACCTAACCGTTATTTAATTTGACAGCATCTGTAACAGTCGTAGCAATTATTCTGTTAGTTCAAAAACATTTTGACAACATGCATTAAATTAAAATATCAAAAGTCGTAAAACTTTTGAAATGGTCCTAAAAAGAAAACTATTTGATGTTACATAATTAACACGGATAGTTAACATTCAGAAGATCAAAGCGAGAATTAGAATGTTCGTGAACGTTCCGAATATTAATGGCCGAAAAAGGAATTGCATCATCTAGCCATAATAGATCATGTACTAATAGAAGACTTCCCCTTCCGTATCGGGAACCGATTAGTTACTAGCTAATCCTGAACCTACAGCGAAGTTAAAAAGAACAAGAGGCCGGCTGCCTCCACCTGTCGAATCTGATAAAAGTGTTTTATTTAAATTTCTTTGGTTGGCGATTCAAAAACGAGCACAAAGTTGTATTTGTGTCTTATTAAATGAAATTTATAGTTTGGATATAGTTGCTGATTGACCTCGGTCACTGGAAGGATAACAGGTTCGCATGAATGCTAAAAATGAGCTTTTCTACATAATATTTACACATGTACATAAATAAAGCAGCCCAGCTTCGCACAAGTGCTGAGACGACATTGTTTATTTAAATAACATTGTCAACTTTGATTCGACAAAATAAAGACAGTGAAATAAAGAGTTGTTCGGTGTAATACTTTCGTAATTGTACACCGTATAAAATGCGAAGACGTGTTTTAAGATCAGAGGTGCGAAAAAGGTGTTTACTTAAGTAAATAGGGCATTAAGAAGACGCCAACAAGTTCTCAAGCCCATGATATCGCTATAAATAGCATGCAACAATGCACTATAAATAAAATACTACTTAATTTTATGTCTAAAGGCCGAATGTTGAGCAAGGTGCGCGTACGCACGTGCCCGTCGCCCGCGGCTCCACTACAATATCTGTTCCGAATTCAAATTCGTGTCATACATCTTATATGCTTAGGTAACAATAACAACAACAGAAATTATGTAAACTGAACTCTAGAACCCCCGCTTAAGGATGATTTGAATAATAATGTAAAAGGAAATGGATATTCAAAATAATATCACCTCGGGGTTAACGATTACCGGTGCGCGCATGCGCCACAGATGGCGGGATAAACCGACGTTTGTTTCCGCAGTGATATCTGAATTAATGGCGATACGAAATGCTCGAAAGGTGCTCATTAACATGATTTATGCAAGATAATAAGTTTCTTATGCAGGCCCTATTGTACTGATTAAAGCTTCGAAATGAACCCGGTGGAAGGCTCTACTCAACAAATTAATACGTTTTTTCGGTTAGTGATATCTTTTTGAACGATAATATTAATTTATTTTACATTCGATGAATTTCAATTAGATAGGTAGTCAAAATATTCAAGCATGACAATTTATTTTTTAACATTCGTTGAGTTAAAAGTTTTGTATTTTTTTAGGATATCCTGTGCAAGAAAATAATTAAAAATAATTAACTTAGTAATCAAAAGCATAGAAGACAAATTCAGTTCATCCATCTGGAGGACGCAGGATGGGTCAGAGAACAGACAGGTATTGCACAAGAGCTGGCTAGAAAGACAAGGCACGGACTTCTTGACAAGTTCTTCTTTCTTTTGCGTTGGCATTTTAGAATTTGGTGTTATGATTATAGGTTTTAAATACCAAACGGCATTACAAAACGTGATAAAAACATCATATCCCATAAACGCAAAAGTTTGTAAGCATGGATGGATGTTCGTTACGCAAAAACTACTGAACGGATTTGGATGAAATCTGGCACACAAATGATTTTTAACCAGAATTAACATATAGGATAATTTTTACCCCGATATTCCCACGGGATCAAAACTTATGTGTAAGTATTACAATAATTGGAAATAAACAGGAGCCAGAGATGACTACGAATAACCAAAATCAATTAAATATTAAGACAGACATGACAAACATTTAGGGTTAGCTTCTGAATTGAGAATTCGGACTTGTTTGTGATCTTGTCAAACCTTATATACTATAATGGCAACATTTGAAAGGGTTTGAGGCCAAAGCAGAGTGAGCAGAAATTAAATTCTTAATTCACGAACCTTGATCATCATGATCATACTACTAACTGACAACAAAATAAATCAGAACAAAAACTCAAATACATGACACGAAGCTTTTGTGCTGTTACTTCTGAATGCCAGAAAGACATCAATAGCGCACAATCGCAAGCTTGCTGTAGTGTTCTGCTGATACCGATAAAGCGTTTTCATAAAGTAGGTAGTGCATAGCTAAAGGTTGGTGGTCGGATAATATTTCGCGGTATTAGGCGGCGGAACATGAATGTGTAGCGAGTCTCCTGCCGCCGCCGTCCATCTCACGCCTCGTCCGCGCACTGAGTACATTCCCGTGTAAGTTTTTACACCTATTATTTTATGTGTCGGCGAGTAAAGTTCGGTACGTGAGTTATAAACTCGCTCGCGCCTCTCTCGCCCCTACTTTATAGGTATTAACGACTTGTCCGAGAGTTTTCTTATAAATAAATTTGAAGGGTAACAAGGCTCGCTTTTGTCGGATTAGTAGAGTGGATCTTGTTTCACTTTGTTGCGGAGCCTCTCTATCTTTTTTAATGGAAAATTTATGAGGAATTTCTATAGGCTTTGTGCGTGAATATAGACTGCGTTCGCGTTGATATTATGATTGTGCTTAAACAACTAGAATAAACCTCTGTTTATTCTAATTGTTTAAGCACTAATTTTCAGCGAAGGACTCTTCCTCGGCTGAAAATTAGTCATTTCCGACCATCGTAATTCTAGTGGATGATTTGATATGCGGCAATAAACTCATAACATTGTAACCTTTTTCTGGTGATTAAATTGAATACTTTGAATGCGCAATAATTTTCCTTTTAGTGAAGGAATGGGGTACATTTGGGAAGTGGCGAGCGGAATCAGCGACTCACGTGACATTAGACCATAAGGCGTAGTGCGCACTATAAAAGTGGGACGTACGAGTATGTTAAGAGCACTACCTGTAAAATATCAGAGCAGTAAAGTAAATGCAGTGCTAGTGAGACAGAGGACGTGCTTCGGACTCTTAGCGACTGTTTAAGACAAGATAGCCTCATATTTCATCGTGGCAAACTTTTACATTTTCTTTTGGAGAGGGAAATATAGGTACTTTTTATAAACCACAATCTTAAAGCAAGTTCAGGTACAAGCAATATTAAACAAAATCCACAATTTGACAGTATGAATAAAATTCTGTTGAGCTCTAGCCACTATAGCTTAGCGCAAACATATTCTCATAGGAAAACCTTACAAAAAAAAAGAAACTGAACCTTGGATAATTACTTCGTCATATTTGTTCGTATGGGTAGGACGATTAAGTCACTATTTCGACATTTTATATCATGAAAATTGTGAAAAATGTAGGTCAGAACTATTTTATAAAAATTCATAATAAAATAAATGTCCATAAAAATACTTGTTTTGAATACCACATTGATAACTCAACTGAAATGTTGTTTCAACTAACATGACAATGACAAACCTTATCTACTACTAGCTGCTGCCCGCGACTTCGTCCCCGTGGAATCCCCGATTTTAAAACATTCTTTATCGCTGCTCCGCTCCTATTGGCTTAAGCGTGATGATATATAGCCTAAAGCCTTCCTCGATAAATGGTCTATTCAACCCAAAAAGAATTTTTCAATTCGAACCAGTAGTTCCTGAGATTAGCGCGTTCAAACAAACAAACAAACAAACTCTTCAGCTTTATAATATTAGTATAGATATAAAAATAAGTCGGGTTTTCCTTCCTGACGCTATAACTCCAGAACGCACGAACCGATTTCCACGGTTTTGCATTCGTTGGAAAGTTCTCGGGCTCAGTGAGGTTTGTAGCAAAGAAAATTCAAGAAAAATTTCAACAGAAAAGCGGGAAAATCTTTTTTCATTTTTTTATATATGGCAAAACAACGTTTGCTGGGTCAGCTAGTTGCTTATAAAAATATTCCTCAAGCTTTGGAAAACGGGAAAACTATCAAAGATAATCTAAAAATATATTTTAAACATTTTAAATTGAATATAAACTAAGCTTGAAATAATCGGAACATCACAATGTAAGGTGATGTTCCGATTAAATATTGCCACCATAGTAACTTGACGCTTACCTGCAGTGTCTCCATTTCCTAAAAATGTGTCCGACTGAAACATCTCGATTTCTTCCTCAGATTTGGACTATCCTAGTATCTAGGATTTTATGATAATTATGTACATTTATTTATATGATATTAAAGTGTTCGTAGATGGCCAAATCCAAAACTATGAGGAATATCCAAAAACACCGAAAGAAGTCTCGAGCCCGATTCTTATGAAACTAGTTTCACACAGTGTTCCATTTTTGAAAAATCAGTATTCTTAGTCAAGAATCGATACGGTTGATTTAAAAAAAATCCAGACATTATGATATCATCCGAAAGTGTCGCTAATAAAGATCCATTTCTAAGAAATACCGAAAAACATTGGAAAGTAAAGGAAAGTGCTGATTTTTATCGAATTACTGAAAACGAAAAACTAAAGGACTTTGTACAACTGACGCTGGTGATACCTTACTAAACGTCTTTAATGCGTAGGAAGAGGCACAAGATGGGTATCTTTTGTGAGCTATCTAAGGCGTTTGATTGCATTAATCACGAAACATTAGTCTTGAAGCTCCAGCATTACGGGCTAGGTAAAACAGTGTTTAACATAGTAAAATCTTATATGAATGATAAGCGGCAATTGGTAAAAACAAACAGTGTTAATTAGTCGGGATTAAGAATGGAAATAGGTGTCCCCCAGGGATCGATTTTAGGTCCTTTTTATTTTTGGTTTATGATTGTTTTAACCTATTTATTGCATAAACTACTTTATATGGTCTTGTTTTCCGATGATACCTCTTTAATGTTTAAGATAAATATACGGAGCAACAATCTTGACGGTATAAATAACGCCAGTCCGATATTGGTTCACTGATAATAATAATTTGGTTTTAATGAAAAGAAAACGAAATGCATAAGATTTGCCTTAACAAATGTCAAAAACAGTGTTTGTGACATAATATTAAACAGTGACACAGAATTTGTCTATTCCTAGGGATTATACTTTACTCAAGGCTACAATGGGTCCTGATATATGTAACATCTCTTGCAAGTTTCTGCTAGTGTTGCAGAATTTGTTTGAAAGAGTCACCGCAGCTCTGGAATGCAATAGGCATTAGGAGGAACACGGGTAGGTTTTAGTCAGTCAGTCAGAGTCTGACACTCTCTTCCTTAGCCCAAAGCGGAAGAAGTCATTTGACGATTTCCCATCCATAAAAAAAAAAACTTAACGGCTAAGTTCAGCATCATATGCATGCAACAAAATATACAAAACCTAAACAGTTTATCTGAAAATATCCAAAAGTATAAAACTAACAATGAAAATAGAGTAAAAATTGACTGAAATACAAACGAGGTATAATTTCGGACAAATATATCAGTCCTCTCTCGCAAAAACCACTGAAAAGCGTCTCGAGCCCAATTTTAATGAAAACTAAAACTGCATCATTGGCTTTTTCAAAAATCCATATTCTTAGCCAAGAATCGATCCGGTTGATTTTTAAATAAAAACACACTCTGTATTATGATACCTTGTGTAAGTGTCACTACTAAGGGTCAAATTATAATATACCAAAGGGCTGCGCTCATTTTTAACGAATCACTAAATGAAATAATTGTTAAACATTTCGTTTTTCGGCTCGTTTCGGCTTCAAAATTTGGGTTCGAGAAGGTCCTTATGGTTTCAGAGTTGGTCATCCAAGCACGTTTAAAAAAATTACACGTTTAAAAAAGATGATCTTATTTAGCGTTTCTATTTTCGCCAAAATAAGATATTTTCGGGAAAAGCATTTCAGACACATATTCGCTTCTGAAATACTGATTTGTATTTTTATAAATACCTTTATTGTATCTCTATTTATTGGATCTTCATAAAAATCTACTAGCTAGCTACACAGTATCCCAAGAGGCTAATTATGTATAAAAAATAAACACACATACATAATATATCCAACGTAGTGGAAGGGATCTCATCACTGCTGCGACACTACGTAACTGCGGCATAGCCGGTACGCAACAATCGCGTAGCAGCTTGTACACCAATCCTTCAGGCTTACTGACCCGCGCAAGGCAGCAGTGAATCCAGAACGACAAAGTCACGCAGCCGCGCGTAGGCGCAGCAGAGCCGCTACGCAACAGTTACATGGCAGCGCGTAGACCACGACTTCAGCATTGCAGATCCGCGCGTAACCGCTGTGTAACGGAACGATAGCGTCGCGTAGCCGAGCGTAGCAGCAGCAAAGCCGCTACGCAACAGTTACATGGCACCGCGTAGACCACGACTTCAGCATTGCAGATCCGCGCATAACCGCTGTGGATCCGGAACGATAGCGTCACGTAGCCGAGCGTAGCAGCAGCAGAGCCGCTACGCAACAGTTGCATAGCAGCTCGTAGCAGCTGTGTGCAGCCACGTTTCAAGTACGTAAGTTATCACTGCAACACGCACTGATGTGATATGTGAGACAAGAAGATACAACGCAACTTCCCGAATGCCGCCCAGCTGAGTCGGATTCGATGGTTGACCTCTTTCTCGAAGTTAGCCTCATCTAACCGGACCGTTTGACCCAGGTAGACACGTTCGTCTACAACTTCGAATCCTTCGAGTAGAGTCTCCGATATTAATAGGATTGGGTGTTTACCATAACCTTACTTTATTCCATTTCCATTTTAAGACGGTCTTAAATGAAAATGGAATAAATGGTGCCCTAGTAAGTAGGTACATATATGTAGGTAGTTGTATGAAATGAACGCTTGTGCCGCGTCTTTGGTAAATTGTAATAAATATACGAGTAAGAGATACGTACGTCGACGCACTTCAGCTGATTCGTTTCATAAAACTATTTATACCCCGCGAGACGAGGCAGCGCGACATATTTAGTCAGTTAAGTAAAGTAAAATATAATAACAATAGCTTCTATTCTTAGGACCGGGTTATTACCAACAAAAGCGAATTTATGAGTGCACTCTCTACAGTTTCAAATATCCCTAATGGAGCAAGAGTGAGCCGTTTTACATCTTCCCCCACAAACTGTATTATAATGTCTTTACCAAAAATAACCGCACATAAATATAAAACAATGTGAAACCACTTAAAGCGAATAAAATACACGTCGACTTCAACTCAAGTAAAATGAATTTATTAATAACGGAGACAATGAACGTCTGAAACAAACGTTTCACTTTTTGTATTTTTAATTGTCCTCCGGACGACAGCGAAGACACATTAGAAGAACGAAAATAAACCGGAGATCATATTGGACAGGCGGCCGGCACGGCGCGGCTGCCGGCCGCGCTGCGGCTCCGGCGGCACGGGCGGTACCGGCACGGCAGCGCCCGCGCCGCTTCCGAGCGCGGCGCGTGCGATGCACCTTGCTCACTGTCCGATATTTTCGTGTTAACCTGTAGTAAAGCTGTCACTAATTAAAAATTCTTCTGTAGCCTCTGCCGCAGATATAATTATTGAATTGTAATTTCGCAATGTCTCTCATATAGTATGGGACGCAGTGCTTAGATGATATCTTCCACGTAATTAAAAATCTTGTCGTGACATTCAGAGCCCGGCTCGCCCCCGCACTCCTCGACTCCTTCAATATTGTTGGCGATTGAATCGCAATTAAATGTAACGAATCAAACTACACTTTATTAAAAGGGCTGATAGCTCAAAATGGAGAGTATATCGCGAGGCAGAATCGAACGTGCTCCCGTCGAAATGCCAACCATTTTATTTATTCGCCTTAATTATGTATCTTGTCTTAATTTACGATTGGATCATACGATAATCTGAAACGTAATTTATAACAGATGCCTAGGTATTCGAGTCGTGTCCATAACGAGATTTAGGATTACGTAGATGACGTCGCGTTCAGTGCTCGGTGTCGCGATTAAAATATATTATCGACATTCATTGGCATTTTGCAATTAAGTGCGCGCGTGGATAGCGGCGAAGAACGAGCAGCGGACTCGATGCGCGCGCTTCGATAGCGTCATCGCGTTTAATTTCGTTATGTGTCGATGGCATGACGGCCGGCCGACATCTCGATACGGCGACTGTCCACAGATATCCCTTAATGAAAGTAATGGAGGTTTATTAACGATCGTCGACTACTCTTCTCGCAATACATACTTATAGTAATAGATACGAAACGAAGGCGAAACGTGCGAGCGAGAACAAAGAAAGCTACATTTGCTAATTGCGGTTTTGCTCGTGTCGTGCGCACGGAGGCTGGATCGTGAGCTCCGGAGATATGACGATAACACATTCATAAATAATTAGAGCGAAATTTTCTCATTTGTAAGACGACAGTCATGATATTTGGTAGCAGACTCCCTGTTCTCGGAACACTCAGATCTCGATAGCAGCGCGCCGACACGCTTGCGAGCCGCTCATTTTACTACAACGATGACTGCGGTGACAAGCGCGACTATGTGTATGTTAGAACACGAAGATGCGGTGTCTTTCTGAATGATTGAAAATATTGGTAAAAAACGGAACACAATAATGAACAATTCGTTTTCTTACAAACGTCAACCAGGCAAGTCAACTGCCAGGTCAGCTATTGAGCCACAGAACAGTATAAAAAACAAATGTGAGGTGAAACGCTGTGGGCTCAGTCACGGTTGTCGGAGCCTCGCCATGACAAGGTTCAAATTTCCACTTCCGCCCGATCCATGAACAATCGATATTGTTATCGTCGACTCTTCATTATAAACCAAACAAAAATAATTATACGAAACGTTGGAATAACAAAAAATATTCGGGTACCTACGCATTCACGTTTTAATAACGACATCGATAACAAATTAAGCATGTTTCATTTCCCTAAACCGAATGTTATCGAAAGCATCGTAAATCATTCGGAAGATAAAAAGCTTTAATTGAAAGAAAAAAGTCTGCAACACTGCAGGATTCTGCTCAGTCACTCCGTGCAGATTAGAATTCCGGGCGTAGCCAATTATTGCAGTATGAAATTTATTGGTTTCGGGTATCAGTTGAATGACGTTTTTCAAATCACTAGTGATCCGCTTAAGAAGATTATGAAGTACCAGCAACCGTTCATACCAATTGTTAAAGCATTCCGGGTCTTTGAATCACCGGTCATCGATCACACTTTATTTGTTCAAAGTAAAATTTTCGTAACTTCCTCGATCGATTGGAGTGACGTTTTGCTACAAAAAATAGCGATGAAATAAAAACAAACAGTCTCTGTAGCGCATAAATTAAAATTTCCGCTTGCCGATAGTAATGTCCAATCAAGCATAAATATTGTTGGGGGATTCACTGATCGATACAGTGTTATTGCAAGCATTGTCAGAAATATTATGGGGCTTATTTATGGGATGGAATTTTGTTTTTGATGATTTAAAAGATTTATGTTTAGTGTCTGTTACAGACAGTCCTCCTTTAAAAGAAGTTTACCCACATACTTACCACGCTAGAAGTTACTATTAAACCTCGTCGGTGGGTCGATCCGGTGCATAACTCTCAATTAGTTTTACTGCACATCATATTCATTTGAGAGTGCACTTCCCTTGATTAGTGGAATGCTCTTTAAGGGCCGAGGTGCCATTAAAATAAATAAACAACTATCCGAAACAATTCCAAGTGTTAAGTGTGTGGTGGCTATCAAAAATTACCAGATAAGCGTCGACAATGCTCGGCTGGTGACTTATGAAGTGATTAAAAAGTTGAGTACAGTCAACAACACTAGTGACTCACGGAGTAACTTTTGTCAGAAAATGGCAATATTTAGTATTTACTTCGTTGCTGAAAAAAATAAAAAAGAACGTTCTTTGTCACCTGTTTTTTATTTATATCGAGGTAAAACGAAAATTATTATGACACTCTCCAAATAATATTTTCATAATCGTATTTGATATAATCTTTATTTTAAGCATATCTCGTTTTTAGATGACTTATATAATAAAATACAGTTCCAAATGGTTTCATGATTTTAGATAAACATAGTTTAAAATTAAACTTTCACTTACGAACTCTACGCGAATTTACCTTGTTGCATTTTTTGCCCATGATGCAGAATTATCGGGTTAACCAGCGAACAGACTGTTGAAATATTGTA
The DNA here is from genome assembly GCA_905332915.2 of Hecatera dysodea. Classification (NCBI taxonomy): domain Eukaryota; kingdom Metazoa; phylum Arthropoda; class Insecta; order Lepidoptera; family Noctuidae; genus Hecatera; species Hecatera dysodea. The sequence goes on from HG995292.1 coordinate 13,003,451, forward strand.
CACGGAGACCTGCCAAGCTGGATTTATCAATTATATTTTATTACTGTCAAACCCATTGATGCGTACATTGACTGAACGACCATAACGGCTGATATTTACCAGTAAAACGTAGTACATAAAATTCGCCAGAAATGATTATATGAGAAATATGGATCCGAGTTTACCTTCCAAAGTATTTGTTTAATTATGTGTGTGGATGCTCTAGTGTGAGTCTGTTGTGAAGATTCCTTAAGGCAAGCGTCCACGGTATCGGGCGGCTAACTTTACGCGCGCCCTATTACGTCCAGCGATAGCCACAATCAGGTAACAGCCACCATGACATCTTTATGATGTTTCAAAAACCATTACTAACGACACCTTTTTAGTTACTTGCGATAGGAGCCCACCAATGGCTTGAGGACAAAACGATTTGGTGTCAACGGCACCTGTGCGGTCAGACTTATGACCGGCTACAGTTATGTTAGTAATGTACTTAATAATAAATAAGATTATCTCTTTCTCTAGTCTCGGCATGAACGAAATGTGAATAGCTCATACACTAGTTAAAATAATCATGCCTTATTCTCATCTATATTGGGGTCTGGTATTCAGCTGCCTACCAAACCACCGCAATCCATTCACTGGGTAACACGGTACTTTTTGGTAAGACTGGTGTCAGATTTTCTGGCTTCTGAGAATTCGTAACGACTGCCAAAGAACTTCAAATGACAGCCGGGGCCTTTCAGAGGCACGGAGGAGTTTCGGTATGTACGCATGGTCGCCCATCCACAGACCAACCTCGGCAAGCGTTGCTTAACCGTGAAGATCGACCCGTGAAGCTTTGTGTACCTGGGTAAATCAGCACAGCAACAACTGTTTTCTTAGCCTCTGGAGGCTCTCAAAATAGTTACATTCTTTCATCAAATACGATTTTAAAAAAGTAGGATAATTTTGTCATTAACATGCGCTACCGAAATGTGACATTGTCAACCCGTATTCTTAGCCCAGCGCCGCCACTGATAGAATTGCACTTTATCTAAAAACCTCAGGATCGTACCGAAAAATACACATACGTATGTATGTGTTTCAAGGAAACGTAATTTTAATATCTCATGCAAATTATATGCTATTATTTTCCTGTCATGTATGATAATGCTATGAATTTACAAACAGATTATTAAGACTAAAACGTTTCTTTTTTCATGTTTTTTTTGGAAGGTCTGACTATTTTGTCGTTTTATTGTATCTAATATGAGTTAATTATCTACCAAATGGATGGATATTAAGCAAACGTTTTATTAAGTTAAAGGGCAAGAAAAAACCCATAAACCAGCGTAGTATGGACCTTTTACTACGACAGATAACTACCTAATTAATTCTTCTATTAATTAAAAATCTATCGTTATATTTGTTTAAATAATTCATATTTTTTATCTGTTATTAACATCTGAGCTACATCTCTTATCTCACAGCCGCATTCCGAGAAGAATCTGTGAACGAATACATTTTTGTTTTATAGCCCACTTTATATTAATTTAATATTATTTATTACCTTGATTTCGGGTCAATTTTGTGTTTTTAGTACCTATTAAGCATCAACTTAAGTATTATTCCATTCTCAAAGATCTTGTGAAATAAATTATTTTTAGTGCGACTGACGTTGTTAATAAGCTATCTCAGTCGATTTATAGCAAATTCTGTGCTTGAGTGTAGTTGGAGTAAGCAAACATAACTTGCAGAGGTACTTGCTGGCGGTTAAAGAGCAGAACTATTTAAAAATGAATGTTGGAAATGAAATCAATACGTTTGAACGTTTGGTTGGCGAGGAACGGCGCGTTATGAGAACATAAATCTCTGACCTTACGCCGAGTAGGTATCTGAACACCTCCCCGCCCCCCTCCCCGCTACCCCTACGATATAGTGGTGCACATCTGATGTTGTGAGAGATACCACTCAGCCCACTGAATTGAGTCTTATTCATTACGAGATAGTGTTGTGCAAGCCTTCCTGCGAGCGAGGGTAAGCATTCCACGATACAGTCTGTTTATTCACATCTACTAGATCAAACTAATTAGCTACATCAGTTAACTCGCGTTATAATAGGAAAATGGTGTAGGTATTTGACATAGGGTTTCGTCGAACATAAATAAATCTGTTAATCTTCATAAACGAACAGTACAGAATATGTAAGTTTAATAATTCATCAACCCAGCGCCATATTTATAAAAAATGTTATAAGAACATTTTTTTTTAATATATACCTATTGGATAAGTAAACCAGAGAGCGAATTCTACACAAATTTCTATGCAACGCTCGCCTTAGCATAGCAGTTGCATCTGTCAAAAATGTCTTAAAAAATAGTAGAATCGGCGCTCTGAGCTTCTCACGTCAGAATTGAAAACTGGAATGGTATCATACACACATTTTATAACAAACTAGCCTAGCAGTACCTTGCGGTTTTACCCGCGTAGTTCCCGTTCCCGTAGGAATATGAGGATAAAATATAGCCTATGTTACTCAGGGTGAATGTAGCTTTCTAATGGTGAAAGAATTTTTGAAATCGGTCCAGTAGTTTTTGAGTTTAAACGTTACAAACAAAAATATAAAAATACAAATCTTTCCTCTTTATAATATTAGTATAGAGTATAGATGAGTGTCCACCCTCCGTAGGTTAACACACATTTCGATCAAGGGATCGAAAACTCAACCCAAATCATACGCTCTACCCCTGAGCTACGACTATGTAGGTCATGTCATACAATGTAAACAGCTGATCCAACATCATGGGACATTCTACGCACATTCATAACTTGATTCCAATAAAAACCCATTGGCCAAAGTGTCGCAACCAATACATTCGGTTCCCATGAAGATGACATGTTTGTTTAATGGGTTTAAACGACACACGTGGACATCATTTACTAATTTGAATAACGTCAACTTTCACCTGGCAACGTAACGTCGCATTTCAGTGAAAACAAATTTTCCGTATCTTATCTGTTCACATAAATCACACGCGGCTAAACCTGTTGTGTCATAACTATTTAACACGTTAAGCTATTTGACGTGTTATTGATTGTCTAATAAGCTAAAATGATGGTTGTTTCGGACGTGAGACGAGACGTAAGTACACTGGAAAACGCTTCGCGCTTCGTCCGACAGATATGAGCAGGCGGGCAGGTTATATTTTATCGGAAGTAACGGCATCTAACGTACGGCCAATTTCATAATGCCTCGACCGCCCCCGCGCGCACCCGCCGCGTCCCGCCGGCTCCCGCTGCGAATGTGCCTCACTTATCAATTTGATATCTCGATGTGGAAACATAATGCGCCACAGATGAATCGATAGCGGGATATATGGAAACCAATATCAGATAACTTATTAACACCACAATCAACATATTGTTACATTGTTTTTCATTAACAACCACTGACTTAGAATCACTAGAGTCTTCAATTAATTAACAGTGTCCACGAAGCTGTAAACAACCCGATTAAATCAAATCACAATGTTTAATTAGCGATCATTGATGCATGTCAAAAATCGATCAACTCAATTTCACAGCTAATAATAAGCACCTAATTAAAATCCCAGTCCATAAAAAGTCGCGCACAAATAATAAACACATAGCTAATCCCTCGTAGATTATAATAACACACAACGGTAAAACAGACGACTCACTCTGTCAAATAAGTCATCAGTGCGTCAGTTAACTCAATTACACCGAGATCAACACACGGCTACCGTGCATGATTAACAAGCTCACTCCACAAACAACTTCAAACTCAAAATCTATACTAATAACCCCTAAAATTGTTTAACTAACCATACTCCCAGTAATCCTGCTTCATAAATCATTTAATAACACAAATGCACAGCCACACACTGAGCTATTCCTTCCGTTGTTGGAATTATGATATCCGTGTGCAAACAAAAACCACCTCTAAATGTAACTACCGAAGTCGCGATTCAGAGAAACATACTATGATTTTAAGCTTTTTGAAAAGTGTTAGTGAAATTATCCGCTACTAGAAGAGCAATATGTGTGATTTATATGTTACAAACAAATAGAGCTCTGTGTGGTTTTCAGAGAACTTATTTTGCATGAAACGTTAGAGTTGGCCTATATTGTGATGGTTTATCCGTCGTCCGGGGCGGATGCCACGAACTGCTGTCAACCCTTGACATACAGGATAAGTTTGACGGAACATGCACGAAAATGATTTAGGACATGTGTTTAATTGTTAAACAAATACTTTATGCTCGTTCCGTCTATTTCTATAAATAGCTACGACCAATTTACTAAAAGTGTTATGATATTATATATCAGAATTAAAATAAATATTAATTTTAAAATTTGAATATGTCATAAAATATCATATTTCCTACAAATTAAACGTAATATGAAAATTAATATTATAACAACCCACATCGCCCGACATCGAAACATAATACTAGATGTTTTTGTAACTTTATATCGGCTCAAACTAATAGCTCTTGTTAAAGCAATACTGTTGACAAAACCGTTGACCTTTCAATCAACGCTAAGCAAATATTAACATTTCAAAATATCAACTGTATACGAGAACCGGAAAGTGGTCGTTAAAATGTGGACAGAGGCGGCCATAAAAATAAAATATTAATAATTAGCGTCTTGAGGTTAATAGTCCATTAGCAGTGTGTTCGTGGTAGTCACTTAATAACTATGCGTCAGGGGCCTACAGAAGTGTTAAAACCATCATCATTCCAATACAAGAAAGAAATGTAGCTGTACAGAATGAAAATCTATCTACACTAATATTATAAAGAGGACAGATCTGTATTTTTGTGTGTGTGTGTATGTTTGTAATGAATAAATACAAAACTAATGTGCCAATTTCAAAAAGCCTTTTTTTTTAAATCGGCACAGTATTTTCCACAATTCGGAAAGCTACATTCACCCTGAGTAACATAGGCTATTTTATCCCCGTATTGCTACGGGAACGGGAACAACGCGGGTGAAACCGCGGGGCGCTGCTCGTCATTGCTGTCGCTGTAGCGAACGTCGCGTCACTGAATCCATTTCAGCTGCGGTTGGCGATGCTGGGCCTCCTCTCCTTCCAGTGGAACGCGTGATCTACTCCTCGCTCCTGTCTTCGATCTTGCTTCTACTCCTCGGATTATAAAAATCTCGTGTAACAGTGTTTGTTATCGAACTTCTCCAAAATTACTTGACCAATTTTTATGATTTTTTTTTGTGTATATTTGGTAGATCTGAGAACAGGCCATAGGCTATTTTTATACCCCTAAGTGATAAGGGCTCTCTAGATATCCTACTTATATTGTAAACGCGAAAGTTTGTAAGTATGGATGGATGGTGGGTGTTTGTTACTCTTTCACGCAAAAACTACTGAACGGATTTGGATGAAATTTGGCAAATACTTGGTTTATAACATATAGAATAGTTTTTACCCCGATATTCCCACGGGATCGAATCTTATGCGGGTGAAACCGCGGGACGATGCTAGTAATTTATATGGCAAAACAAAGCTTGCCAGGTCAGCTAGTTGTTCAACTCTTCATCTTTGCAGTATCTACGTACATGTCAACCTGCCGTTATGAGATTTGTCTAATAGGCTTTCTATCTTTACTAATATTATAAATCTTTATTATAAAGAGGAAATATTTGATTGTTTGTTTGTATTGAATAGGCTCCGAAACTACTGAACCGATTTGAAAATTATTTCCCTGTTGAGAAGCTACACTATCCCCGGGTGACATAGGCTATATTTTATCCCCATATCCCCTCAGGAACGGGAACTATGTAACTTATAAGTGAATTTCATATTACTAGGCTATTAATGATTCAGCAGGAGAACTGTACAACTCCAACACAGGTTATGGAAGAGAATGAGATACTGGTATGTAGTTCACATTAAAACTCATGAGGAAAATATTCTGGTACTAAATTTAAAATATCTAGAATTGGAAAAATTATATGAGAGTCAACCCTAACTGAAGTTTATCGTGCGACTCCACCTATTCCATCTCGCATTCCGAATATTATTATAATAAATAACATATTGATAAATCATATGCGTTAAGCAACCATTCAAATCACTTCATCTCAGTTTAGATACCCGTTTACATAATGCCATTGTACTTGTCTCTCTCTCTCAAACCCAGGTTTCATAATTATATTTATGAAATACTTTCATATCCAAGAAGACTGAGCATAAATGACGGATCGAAAAATGACGAAACGCTCCAATGGACAATGTTTAAAAACTATAGCAAAAAGATTTTCGTAATCAACGAGGTGATCTACTTTCCTAGTCGCAATATTAAATCGTACAAAAACAAGATAATAATTAAACCACCAGCATCGCAGTCGCGGCAGGTGCGCTGCTGAGCACAGCTCCAGCAAGACGGCCACGGCGCAGCGATAACGAAAAACTATACCGTCACGTTGAATGTAAAAACAAATTATTTATCAAAGAAGAAATAAAAATCCATCGAGGAAGCGGTCACAGTTGAGTGTATCCACAGATTATCCACAGCTCTATGAGTAGATTTCTTTCTTTATAATATCTTTGTAGAACGACGGAAACTAGCAGTCCTTGATTGTTTGATCAGTTTTCCAATAATTATTCCCTATAAAAACACCGGAAATGGAACGCTTAATCGATTCCGGACCGCGCCTCGTAGTGACGTGGCGTTTGATTACTGAAATTATATGGCGAGACGAATCGCTCCAACTTTGTTTTGTGTATTGTTGAACATGGCCTTCGTTACAGGCGAAAAATAAAAACTAATACAACTATTGTTTTATTCTTGTCATTATTATCGCTGGCTTTGAGGAAGTTAATTGACGGTCTCAAGGTGAGCGGTTCTACCTCCATCTTGTTTGATGGTTACGGCAAATACAGCAAACGTATTAGCCTCACAATCGTTCGTATTGCTATCGATTCGCACAGCTACCCTTGGTTCACGCTTATTAAAATCCAATATAATTTCAGCGTGGACCGATGGACTCAGTATGTCGGCTCTCAAAGTAAAAGCTTCATACTTTGCACACAAATAGTATTAGACACGCCACGTATAGAGTGTACCCCGTGTTCACATTAAAGATTGATGTCAGACGAAAAGATGGGGCCACTCTGCAAAATTTATCTCACATCTCCACTCCACCAATGACAAGAAAACTGTTACGGTTTGCAACGGTCTGAGTGTAACATTAAAAATTCAAGTCGTCTTACCCACTTGTGTGAGGGATTGCCGCATATTCGCCTTTGGACAGCATTTATATTTCCTTTGGCTACGGTTATACTCAGCATTCCGTCAAAAGGGAATTTCGTATTTGAGATTTATTTTTGTAGTGGTGCGCGGTATCATTTTTTATTTATGAAAAGGATTTTTGTATGCGTTATATGTGGGACAGCTAGGAATATCATGAGACAAGTTCATAGAGACGGGTCAACGCGTTTGATGTTGTTCCTCACGCCGAGTGCTGAGCGCTCAGGTGTGACACGCGGTGTCACGTCGTATCTGATATTGCTCCTTTTTTGCATTTGTTGCCAAGACTAAAATTAGTTACAAAGATAACATCTTTAGATTTGTAAGTCACTGTACCTACGTCTACTTAATTATCTTTTTACGAATCTCGTTTCAGCTCTATAGCAGACACAACCGCGAACATTAAAAGTCTACGTTTGACTCTTGATCATTCGGTGAAGCGAAAGTAATTGAATTTTTCTGTTAGGAAAATCTCAGATACAGCAGGGATTGAAATTGCGGACGCTAAAGGGCAATTGGCTCGCCCTCTATCACTTGGGACCTGATACCCTCCTCGTCGACAGTGCGTGTTAAACAACTCTGCTTGACCCTTTGGAATTCACCGACATTCGATTATTTCTAAATTTAATTTTAGTTAAAACAATACCTACAGTACAATCTGTAACAAAAACCTCCCTAAAGTTACTTCATTGGTTAAAATAAATGATGTGACATTGTGACCTTTTTATTACGAATATAATGGCGGCGACGAACCGATATTTCCGTTTGATATTGTGTTTGTACATTCGTTAAGTACAATCGATAACATCGTGCTTATGGAGTCATTCGATACGACACCGAGCCGAATTACAAATATGAGAACTTTATAAGCGACTGATTGTACTTATAAATTCTCACAAGACAAAAAATATTCTCTTAATGTCATGATAATAAAAGGAAACAGGTTGACTGATTCCACTTCATAAATAACAACGTTCCAATAAGATGTTACCAGTCACCCAAAAAATGGTGGGCACAAACAATTTATCATAATGTGAACTTGTAACAACATTGTGACAGTTTTTGTGGAGAGTGTACAATGAGTGTACAAGGTGTCGCCGCTGCCACAATGTCCGGTGGCACTGCGCAGCGTCACGGCCCGCCGCACACCAGCTCACAATACGCGATTGGATTCAGGTGCTTTATCATATTTTAGAATAAAGAAATCAACTGACAGAACAGATTACTGATAACCTGCCGCATTTCTCAGTGGATCCGATTTTAAAGATGAAATCCGAATGATGAAATAACCTCATTTATATTATGAACAGAAAGGAATTAGAGCGTTTTATTATGCAAACGATTGTTATATGCAAACAGCAGCTAAACAATTCTACATATATACATGTATGTAAGTAGATGTATGTACATTTAATTAGATATAACACACTTTACATTTCAGGTACAGTCTGTTACAAAAGTGTAAACGTGCGGAGGCAAAGTTGTAAGCTATTAGCCTGAGCGGACCAAATTTGGAATTAAATGCGAGATAAATAACTGTTTAGTGACGGATGTACGTAGTACGCGAGGTGTGCGCACGCGCTGGCACTGACAGCTCGGAGAGCGAGTGGAGCCGCACATGCGCCGGGTGACGGCTTCCGTTTCATAAAGTTTAATGGCGCGGTTGACCCAGCTTTGTTTGTTTTACACGACTCCACAACTGCACCATTCATAGTCGTTCTGGTAAACTATTAATTGCTTGTGAAGCGTCAACATGTAAAGGCTAAAACAAATCCCTTACACGTCATAAAACATACTTTGGAAATTTCTATAAACATCACAATCTACAGAAAGTTTCAATAGTACCTACAAAATATAGCAATATATGCTTTTTCATCACCATTGCTACTACGCGCCAACGCCTGCTCGTTTGGCCTTACCCCTTACCAAAATAATAGTAGAACATATTAATTTATGAATCAATTATAATATTAGAATGTCATTAGTCACTCTTATTTTTACATGAATTAAAAACTCCTCGTAACCAATTCATTAGCATTTGCGAATAACATCGGTAGATTTTAAATAGTAGTTATTATTTCATATTATTAAGTCATATATTTTAGTAGTAATTATAAATAACCTATCTTACATCTATGACGTTATGAAGTTATGTTATATCTGTTTCCTTAATTAACAGAAAATCCTAACACACTGGCATTCAGAAATATCAGGGTGACTTAATCAGAGGATCACATCTCTTAATATACGGGCCGCCGACGAGTGAGATCTGACACGAAATTCCCTAAAAATAATATTTAAAATGGTAATGGGCCCTGGGCTTCATAAATTGGTGCGCCATATGTCCCGTGCGCCTACCGTGTACATAAATATGTCAAGTATTGAGAAGCTGCTGTATTGTACCGTGATGGGAGTTCTTGATATTTGATGAGCCACGTAACTATTAATGAACTTAGTTGAAATGTTATTTACATTCGTGATTTTAGGGTTCTGTATAAAGGAAGAAACGGAACTTTATAGGATCAATTCGTCGCCCATCTGATGGTATGTAGTGACTAGAGGTGTGCCGATTATGATATTGGCTGATTAGCCGATTAGTCGGTTGTAAAGAGGCCGACTAGGTGGCCGATTAGTCGGCCAAGCCTATCATGGTTTCGTGGATTTCCGTGGCGCTTCATTTACAACTGATTCGCGCGCAAGTTGCAATCGAGCCAGCGTGTATATTCCGAAAATGTGTTTACTAAAGAGAGGAAAACACTCGGAAAAAGCATTAAAGTGCTAAAGCCATTTGACTGTATGTTCAAGTTGCTCTTCAGTGTCTGAAGTAGATAATACCTCATCTGAAAACCTTACTTAAATATCTAGAAATTCTTAATGAGGAAAACAAAGAAATCATGGAAATGAAAGTCCTGCTGGAAAATGATTTGAAGAGTAGGTTTTTATTAAATGTAAAATCAAAGTCAAAATTTTATTGAGAAATACTTATAAAGAAGGAAGCAGAATAGTCGGCTTTACCAACTAGTGGTCGACTAGTCGGTGCATCTATAGATTTTTCATATAAACGCGTGAAGGTATCATGCTGAAATTGTTCCTTTGCAGCCCTAAAAAAATCAAGCTTCTAAGTCAACAAAAGAATTTTATGATGAAGAAATTTATGAATTTCTCACACAAGTAAATCAAATCAATGGTATAGGTAGGGTAATTCCCGTTGACCTAGAATCATAAAATATCAGTTACCTAAGTAAAAAGTCTGACAATCGAAAATGTATATTTTTATTACTATTTAATAGACGGACTATCTACAGTACGTTTGTACGGAGCCCTCGGTGCGCGACTCAGACTGGCACTTATCCGTTTTTTTTTCTTATATGGAATCTGTGCACAGATTTTCCAAGAATCTAAAACATGTGTTCATCAGATTCTTATTAGTAAAATGACTCATTGGGTATCTTTCTTGTGAAAACTCATAAATAACTAGATTATAATGTAAACCAATTCATTGGATATATTTTGCGTTAACCCTTTCTATTGCAAACTACATAATAATATACAATAAATTCATATTTTTTTTAGTTTACTCCAGTTATTTTTTAAAAAAGTGATATAGTTATGTACATTATTAAATAGCTTTTGCCTCCGGCTGCGCTCGCATTAAAATAGATGTTTGCAAAAAGAGCAAGTAACAATGTCCAGTGTCCAGCAGACAGCATAACATACAAACTCGCTTCCGCATTTATAATATTAGTTAAGATTCAAACTTTACGCACAGTGGTAGTGTGTAGTTGAATACTACACACTAGTAAAATATAATTTTTGATATACAAATTAAATAAAGATTCAAATTAATGCATCTGAAGTATCAAAATTTCCCGTGAGTGGTATAAGTCAGTGCATTGAGGTGTAGACACAGTGGCACGAGTCAAATAGATTTTTTGACACCGACAATTTTGCGTTTTGGGGCTTTGTTTGTGGAGAGACAGAAATAGTGCGCACTAAATAATAGACATTTGGCCCCAGCCTGCAGCCATAACTGCACGTGAAATATTTTCATGGATATTGTTACGTTTATGAGTGTAAATAACTGCTAGACCTGTCGGTAGGATTTTTGATAAATACGAAAAAATATGACATCAAGTGTATGGCTGGACAAGTGTACGTGGGCCTCGTTGTACTTTCTGCTTTCTGTTAAAAATTGTAGAAAGAAATACCTTTAGTACCTACCTACATTATTAGAGCTAGCTTGCCATACTTTGAATATGTGAACTTGCCCAATAATTAGGTACTTGTAGGTACTTATAAAAGAATGGAAAGTATCATTTACTTCTTCTTTTTTTTCTGGATGGAAAATTATCAAATGACTTCTCTCGCTCTGGGCGAAGTGGAAGGGAGTGTCAGACTCTTACTGACTAAAATCCACCCGTGATCCTTCTATTGCCCTTTACATTTCAGGGCCGCGGTGACTCTTTCGAACAAATCCCGACCCTAGTAGGTACCGAACCTATGGGCCCCGTCTTCTTTGCTGACAGCTCTTTTAAGCGCACGTGAAACACGACACGCCGTCGACCCGGGCCTGGTTGCTATCGGTTGTGAGGTCCCTCTCCTGCACGCGGTCTACCTCCTCCTTCAATTTACCGCGGCAGCAGAGTTTCACTCCGGCGTAGCGCCTCCATGCTCGATGAATCCTCCTTCGTTCTTTATGTCGCCAATCAACATTTTATTCTTCTCATTTAGTTACTGAGCCAGATCGGATTCTCATATCTAGCACCTGCAGTGCTGAGTTTCATTAAGAGAACTTTATAAAGACATTGGAATTCACACAGTAGCATCTCAATTCATTTTTGCAACCATTCTATATATTAGGCAAAATACTGTAAAACGAGCGACATCCACCACTTTAACACCAGAAACAAGCACAAGCTACATGCTCCTTCCCACCGACTTCGCAAGGTCCATGAGTCATTTGTGGGGCTCGGTATCCGTTTTTACAATAAACTTCCACTTTATTTTCTTGACCTGCCTTTAACTCATTCAAAGCTAAAGTTAAACCTAACCTTTATTCGAAGGCATACTATTCTATTAATGACTATTAAGACGATAAGGATAGTTGGTCGCTGTGTTGAACGCAAGACAATGTCATATTTATCATGTTCTTTCTCTATAAGTTAGCTTATGACAGGTTATATGAGTTCATATAATTGTGTTTGTTTGTTGAATTTGTTTTTTGTGTTTTTTGATGACTATGTAGGTCAATTTGTTTTACTTAATTGACTCAATCTACCTACTCTTTACAATGTTTTATAATTATTATTTTTTTCCTACCTTTTGGCATGTAATGACTTTGCATACTATTGTATAAATTAAAGTTCTTAAAACGCAATAGACAGATGTGTTGCTGGGGAGTTTGTTGAGCCACTTCTTCCCAGCTAAAACACTAGGAAGTGGTGAGGGGTGGGCGTTTTGGAGGACTTTCTTTATGTAAAATTGGACGTTCAAAAAGTGCTGTCTCTCAGCCTAGTTTGAATAATAGTTTTTTGATTTTGCAAAGTTCAGTAAAGCAAAGGTTGGCTGCGATGGATCTGCGCACGCGCAACTTCTTAGTAGTCTTTGCTAGATGTCGTATTAGGCCGTGTGATCTGTTACAAACTTACGTAAACCTTCACGCATTATCGATAAATAATAATATGAAGTATTACTTGTTCACACCCTCCTTCACTACAGCAATTTATAATCCTAAGAATATTTTGACTATGGAGCCCACATGCGCGAACTTCAGAAATAGACGACACTCGCGCCGTAAGCTTATACAAATAAAATGTAGGTAAAATATTACCTCCAAAAATAGAACTGCTTAGGTAAATTCACTCTGAATCTAGTTTCTGAAATCGATTTTATTTTAATATAGGAAGGACCTTCACAAACCGCGTAGTTTACAAGAACAGCAAATATAAATCCAATTAAACCACTGCTGTTTATTTTACTCTCATCGAACAGCTTTTATGAAAAACGCGGTAACGCGAGAGGAAAACAATAAATTTTGAAGCTTGTACAATACACTCGTGGGGGACCTTAGCCAGTTTTCGGTCAACAATAAGTAATCTTAAAATCCGTCTAAGGACTCTTGTAGAAAAGACCCCAAACTATGACCAAAGAAAACAATAAATCGTAATGACGGCGCGCCCGAGCCCCCAGGGCACCCTCGGATGCTCGCTATTTTGGACTATAAATAAATGTGTAGATGGATTGATAAATATAAATATTAGGGGCGAAACGAAGAAAAACAATGTTTATGAAACTCGTGTCGTTCGCATCATAACTGTGAGTTACGACTTCCGACGGCTGCCGGCATATGGGTCCGCAATTTTTTGTATTGCAGCTTATCTTAATCTAAAAATAGATAATTAAATATTAGGGCTACCTGACCTATGATTCGATGACTCATAATTTAGTCTAATCTCATGACCCGTTTCACTTAGTGGAAACTAAAAACATACATTCAATAAGTGTCTTATGAAAGTAACTTTGTCTATAGCGCGAGCGCGCGAGGTTCCACCACCCTTTCATACTTTATGAGATGTTCAGTAAGTATTTATGTCAAAGTACAGCTGTATACTACTTAGGAACTCCACAGGATCCTAAAGTCACGTCTTACAACACCCAGAGAGCTATAGAAACCTATTCTTATCCCCCAGAAACTATTTTCCTAAACCTATACAAATAGACAGTGAAATGAAACGTTAGGTGTCAAACAAATTCCATGGCATAGCAAATAAATTCTGTTGCCATAATAAGATTAACAGAGTCGAGCATGCGTGTACCGCTGAGTTGACGGGACGTTAGTCACGGCGGCTATACTTAGCCGATTGCATTGTCTTCTGAAATATCTATTAACGATTATTGACAAGGGATCGGCACGCGAATTCTCCCTGTGGTAGGTGCGACGAACTGCTATAAATATATTTTATGTGCGATGCAGCGACGCCGATGCAGGTATGTGACGGATAGTCGCGCGAACACTCGAACCAGCGAACGCGACCAGCTTATTTGTGTAACTTAATCGTGCTACAACGCTACTGACGGCCCCAGATGAACGATGAATACATTGTAGGTATTGATGACAAGAAGAAACATTTTGCTATCATATGGGCAAACGTAGTGACAGTGGCAGCTTTATATCGTGTAACTAGTGGTCATAATTCACATGATAAATAGCTACTATAAATAAATGAGTTAGTTGTCAAAATAGACGACATCAATTCAATTCACGTCAAACATTTCCGCATACTAAACCCCGAAACACACATATCAACATAACCTGCACAATCTATAATTATATTCCGTTAACAAATTAATGAAATTCACGTCAAAATTGCAAATTGTGAATTCAAATTGATACAATTCGACAATTGATTACAATATGCACACGGAGCAGATCGTCCACAAACACAGGCGAGCAGTCAGTGAGCCGACATCGATTCATATCCAACGAGAGCTTTTCATTTTGTATGTTAAATTAAATTTCCATGAAACAAGATTGAATTTTTCGCAATCAACGCGTGCGAAGCTTGCTCAAAACGAATTTGTGTGTTTATGGATACATAGATTTATTTATAGTTTGTGTTAAATGCATTTATAGAAGCGGAAGAGTTATTTGTCGTATGTGCCGATATAGGGTTTCATCGTAAATCAAAATGAATACATGAAAAGTATCAATAAACGTCAAACCGCGAGTGTGGATGAGGCGCGCGGCGTCGACCGCAGCGCGCCGACGAGCTAGCAGCGGCTTAGCTAATTTACAATTTAATTATCAGTCGGGATGATGCATCGTTAGCGCGCGCCAAACCGAGTTTATGCGACTAATCAATTGTTTGACGCGACCACTGCAATCACGCGCCGCCCGCTCCCGTCCGCCCGCCCCGCGCGACTACGCGCCGCTCATAATGTAAAACATGAATATCGCACATAGCCCTTCACTTCAGTCATCATGCATAAGTCACGCTCTGTACCGCTTAACATTAATCGAATGTTTCGATAATTATTTTATTGCGTTAGCTATAATGAATCTCCGTCGACACCTCATAAAATAAGTATCGATAGACGCTCTGCAATCCAATCGAGAGAACAATGCGGCGGCGTGTCGCGCCCGCGTTGATTAAATATAGCTCAGAATCCATCAAGCGAGCGGCGAGATCGAGCCGTTGCTATGGATTTATGCGCTAAATATTCGACAGGTGCCAAGTGTGTCGATCGTAGAGTTCGATCGCCGATGACTAACTACGCCCTAAATTTTATTTCAAATGTCAAATAATTTGAGCACCTGCCCTGCGCCCAGACCGCCGCCGCCGCCTAGCCACCTAGCGAGCAGTCGCCCGCTGCTCGCATACCACTTATAACTGCGCATCAAGCACCACTCACTCGGTCACACCGCTCCTCCTTCTCACCGACAACATGGTACACACAGGTACATATCTTCAAAGCTGTGAACGCCATCAACTTTATGAAGTGCCTACATTAGCATGTACGCGGTCAGTAAATAATGATTCAGCTACTGTTATCCGATAACGGTAAACAATTGCAAATATACGTCATTAGAAAGTCACGCGGAGTTTTCATTAATTTATTAAGGACGGTTAAAATGAACCGCTCACGAATGAGAATCGTGCGACACAATCGTAATGTGAACGCTCACAATTCGCTAATCCCGCGTCGCTACCGTTACATAAGACAGCTGAGTAGAATATAAATGTAAAACACAATAAATTTCATGCCCCGTAGGAAATGAATATTCATCACGAAATCGCCATGCATATTCTCTTTTGCTACAGAATTTCATGTTCCGTAGCGCGGCGCGCGGCGCAACAACAAAGTCAACCTTAGCGGCTCCACCATCAGTTAGTATTCGCGTGCGGCGGCGCGCGCGGTAAGGCCGGGGTCGGCGGTTCAGCGAACGAGCTCTCGTAAATTTCAACATATAGTAAAGTGATTTACGAATAATTGTTGTGTTGGCGTATAACTAGAGAAATCTTTCCGCTGTTTGCCGCTGCTTAATTTATATATGAGGCTTAGGTAATTCGCGAGCTGCGAGTAATTGGTGGAGAGAACAATAGCTTTTGTCATACCCTTATCTCGTGCGCCACGTTTGTCTCTTCAAAATGCCCTCGTAAGCACAATAACGTTCACATCAACCTTATCTAAATTGTCTACATATTTCTACTTCTCGGACGTATGTATTGTTCCTGAAAGCTTCAAAATTAGTAGGAGTGAAAAAGATACGATTTTACCCAAGCTGTTATTTCTCTTAGTTTTACTTTCGTTTTTAAGTGGCAAGGGGTGGGTCGTCGGGTGGGTAGGCACATGATAACAACAGAAGTGTAACGCAATTGGTTTGGAGCGCAAGAGTCGAGTAGGTAATAAGCACGAGACATTAGCGTAACACTTAATCGAAACATGTGTTTATCGTAACATGCGAATCGGCCTAAGGCGAATTAGTTCTCGCACAATGCAATTTGAATGCACATTACACAACGGACGAGGTACGAACGCTTTTTATTGCGGCATCGTGAGATCTTATCTCGGAACTGCCACTTCCAGCAGGCAAATTTCAGATTCCCGGTGAGTCGTTGCCGGTTTTGCACTCTACTGCGTTTAGCCCAAAGCTACTTACCGCTTAACATGACGCGCCGCGCCCCGGTGTGGGTATGAACACGTACGCACGCACCCTACCTTACATGTTTAAAGAATTCAACATAAAATCAGCAATAAAATTGAAAACATTTTGTTGCCTTTTAAATAAGTTTCGTGATGTTGACCGCAGTGCCACGCGACTTTCATCCTTCCACGCACACACAATGTGCACAATTTCATATGGAGGCTCTAACTCTGAAATCATTTCTCGATCGATAAGAAGCGTTAATTTTACGAGCCAGTGATAATTTGCTAACTTCCGACAGAACATCGCCCTAGTTGAACCGTTCCGAGCACTTGCCGCACAAAATTACAAATTCGAAACCGAGTAACATAATTAAGCAGACTTATTGAAAACATGCGTACCTTGTTACTGTATCTATTTCCTTACTTATTTAAAATGAGTACAATAAGGTGTTGGTCCACATGGCGGAGCGCGACGACGGCGACCGCGTCGTATGACCGGCACGGGTAACAAAAACAATTTGCAGCTGTTACGTTACATTAATTAAATTAACGACATTTTTGCAGCGTTGAATTAAATTCCTGGTCATCTGAAAATTATTGAGTATCAGCTGTTAACTGCACAAGATATAGCAGATGACACAGGCTAATAGGATGATAAGTAAGTCGATACCTACTCGTGATCTCTTATCGGACCATTACAATTTGTTTCCTATCAAAAGAAATTCCTGTCCACTATTGTTCTTTATTAAAGCTATTTTATATTAATTGCATTTAACTATGAGCGGTGGCGTATTCCTCGAAAAGAAGAGAGACCAATGATTACGGTGAAATTAATTACATTGCATTAAACGACAGTCGGTCACATGAAAACATTCATTACGGCCGGCAATGGATCAACAGAGATACAACAACAACATGTATTATCTAATCGCATCTATTTAAGCCTACTTTGTATAATTATTTCTATTTTGTTTTGCATGCTAAAATTATTCGCTTTTAAAAGGACTTTCAACATGCAAGCGGCTCTAAAATTTTAATGAGTATTGAGCGTAGCGTTGGAAACTTGGTAACTAAACATTATGACTTATACAATATTGATGTGAATCGGATTCAAACTGCACTTGTTTGGGGTACGTGTAGGTTCAGTTTTTCATGGTCTTTTATCATTATTGGCATGTATTTTATCGAACCTCAACTACTTTTAAAGTAGTCTGTACCTATGTCACCGGAAAATTGCAAACTAATAAGATTATAAAATATCTTGAGAGATTGTAAGCTCTCAATTGTCAACTGAACATTTGGAATAAGTAGGTATTCCAAATGTTCCGTTGAAAAATTGATGTTTTGATGAAATGTTGAAATTTTGATTATATAACTAAGCAGTTACTCATCAAAATTTGATAGTCAAAGCTGTAAATAATTCCGAGAAATTAACTGATGATTCAGAAAGATGGTGATGATGCAACTGAAAAATATATTTTTATACATACATATATATAATAAAACAATACTCCATTAAACCGGATTATTTGTATGGAGCAATAAAAATAATATGCATAATTACTTCTTGGAAAGATTACAAGTACTCGGTTAATTAATAGCTTGCCAAACTGAGAGCATGCGCCCGCGCCGGCCCGGCTGGGCCCAACAATGGATAATTATTTTCACTGCAATGCTTTTTATTAATTACACTCCCCAATGACGCCTTTGTATTGTAATTTGACAAATTCACAGGTTTCACACGAAAGTAGCCAGCGAGGTAGCGAACCACTGAATAGACCGACAAATTAATTCCAATAAGAAAGTTACATTATTTTTATGTACATAGGTGTGCACACCTACCTTGTTTTATGTGCCCCTAATGAATGAGCACTGCTCTGCTTAGTAGTAAATAACAATGTTAAGCACCTGCGTTGGTAGATAGGTAGTGTTTATCGAATCAAAATTAGTTATGTGCCATACAATTTGTTTCTCACGGTGGATGCCCATGGACACTGAGATTCACTAACGGATCCACTTGTACTTACAGTCTGGTTAGAGCTTGCCAACTTTACTGAGAAACTATTCCAGTGCATTTCGCAATTAATATACTCATTACATGTTGGATATAACGAGAACTAACTAGAATGAAAACTTCCTGTTGGAATAGGAATGGCGATAGCTTTGATGTGTCCTATATTGGACTTGAGAATAATTGTGGTTCCTTCTGTCCGATGTAGGTTGGAATATCTACCAAATTAAATCATGCACAGTCGGTGAGGAATTGTATTAATGATATTTGTATAATGTAAAAGAAAACATCGCCTGGCAAAAAACACGACAAGTTAGTACGCAGATACATCGGGTGCCAAGCATTAATCATAGTGATAGACACAGTAGCAAGTCTGCTTGACCCGTAGACTTGTGCAAACGGAAAACATTACAATAAAAATCCTGGCCAACACTAATAAGACTTATTGTATAAATCATGAAACGTAACAGAAAATTTAAAAGTTCCCGCAGCCGTTTTACAAACAATCAGAGATTTATTGCTGGCGAAATTAGGACGCTCACACGCTGACTAATGTATTAGAAGCGAACAGCACATAGCAATCCAATAAACACGCTTCTTAATTCCAGCGTGCGGCACACCGGTAGCAGGGACACGGGTGGCGACCAGCCGCGGGGCTGATTGGCCCCTTGCCAACAAGGTGAATGCCACGAGCCACGCATCGGGTCGAGCAACCCACTTTACCCAACACACGGAAATATATCCTGCCCTCGATACCATAATGTCCGCTTATCTAGTCATACCGCACCACTCGCATCTTAGCCTGTTGTCCGCCGAACACTTGCCACGGGGGTCTTAGCGCTGTTCGAGTATTTTCACACAGCTCGATAACGTTACGATATCGATACCGACGAAATATGGGAAAACATGGCGCGGTTTACAACAACTAGAGTAACTAGATGTCTCTACCTAAATATCGTGGAAATTATCTCAAACATTTGCTTGCCTTGACTATTCTATTTCGATTTGCCTACCATAAATTTAATTTCTGATTCAAATGCAGAAACAATCTTGCAATGGCTTATACAATTAGAATTTAGTTCTTGCTAGGAATATTGGAAGGTAGTGGTTATTTCTGTGTGGGAAGTGCGACATTTTTACGAAATAGTGCTCATCCTACTTCAGCGTTGTTACGTGATTCGATGGTCCATGTGGCAATGACATTGACGAAATAAATAGCGTTTGATTTTATTTCGCCGCCGTTTATTTGTACAAACTTGCAATCGTCGTGCTCACAGTTTAACACGTCTGTTTTTACTGTTCGCAGATTCTTTTTAATGAATGACTATCGCGTCATTTGTCTATATTTATGTTAATGACTTGTTTATATCCTGTCATTGCTGATAAAAGATTTCAGTTCTTAAATAAACTGTGAAAGGCGTAGATTGGAAAAAAAAACATAACACTGTTTTCTTAATAACTAGCGATACATTTATTTTTCATGAATGATGAAACATTATTTCAAGCTTGTATTTAGATTTTTAAGCTAACTAGATCCTTCAGAGTAAATAAATGTATTCTGATTACTATTGGAAAACATCCGACACGTGATGTGAAATCAAATCCAAAAATCAAGTGTCCATAACTTTCAGCGAATTTCTTGAACGGAAATATCCAGAAAGATGTATCGTAAGATTATGTCATATTAGGTAACTTAGAAACAGTAAGATTATTAGATTAGTAGCAACTAAGTGAGATAACTATCCAAGACTGCAATTTGGCACAATACATCAGCAGTGCGTACCGCGTTCATTTTGGAAGTTTGCCGGGAACTGTGCAATTCTCAGCAGCGGATCAACGCGATCACACGTTGGCACTGAATTTTAGAGTTCATTGTACTACTATGTAACGTTTTCTAGGGTAAATATATTTTTATATCGTATCGCGGAAATATTTTACTAAAATATCCTATATTTTTTCAGCAACTGAGATTTTTTTGGAGTTCTTCTGAAATGTGAGGTACTAATACTTAGTAGGCCGGTAAACACCCATAATGCAAAGACTAAAAATGGGTCTTATATTATTATAGAATCGTGTCTGCAACTTATCTGAACGTCACATCAATAATTCAGCGCATTTTATTCGCTGTAGTTAGAATCTGAATGCATTCATACAACTAACCTTTTATGGGGTTATGAGTAGTGTATTAATGTGAGCCTGTTAATTATGTGCGTAGGTACCTGTAAGTAGCTTGTTCAGACAGCCGTTTGTCTTTTGTGATGCAAGCTTGTCGTTGTATTTTTTGTGAACAAGTCGTTGGCGTGCCTATACAAATAAATAAGTATTGGTACACTACCTAATTAGACATTATCCATGGGTTTTTAATTAGACCTATCTGAAACGACATATTTATGTAGATACATGAAAAAACTCTTCGCGTGATAATGTAGAGTGGTGGTGGTCCTTGCTAAGTCAGTAGGTATATTTCAGTTACCAATTAGCTAATATAAAGAAATAATGCAATGTGAAAAAATAAGTTTTCTCTATTTATAGAAAACTCAATTTTCATTTCAGTATTGAAAGCACCGTTTCTCAATAGCTATATGTATCCATATCCAGACATTGTGATACAAGTGAACGAACACATAGCTACAATATGGTAACAAACGTCATGCCTACATATTCAACTCGGGTAGCTGTAGGTATTGCAGCTGAAATGCAAATTGATATAATGCAGGAAACGTCTGAGTGGGCCTCATAGCGGGAGCCTATACCGCATGAGTAGCATAAGTTCGTTTACATACGACAGTCGACGTATTTGCATCCCAAATGTTCGGGCGGACCGCTCGTTCGCTCGACTTATCTCTGTACCAGGCAAAATATTACAGTTTGTGCATCGCCACTCGCAATGTGCATAACTGAATGTCAATACAGGAATAAAAAAGGCCACCAGAGGCGTTCCCTCGCAGTCGAGGCGGATATGCTGTAAACCAATGGGCGAGCAGAGCTCAGCATATTCATAACGATATTACCGCCGTCGGAGCCGCGGCGTCATCATAATTCATACATAATAACCCTTCCGACGGCGCAGCGCCGCGCCGCCGCGCCGAATGCGTCTCGTTCACGCCAACGAGCTCCTCCGGAGACGAACAGAGACGCTCGATGCTCCAAATATCATAATTCATAATTTTATTTTTTACGACCGACGTCTTTCATATACACATACGTATCTACGTGTAGCTGAATTTTCCGTTTCACTCTATCACGTTGCCGGAATCGCCCACACGTGAAATGAAAACAATGTTTACTGAGTTAATTTTAATTTGAAATGTGAAATTGAAAGATATAGTTAGTTGGAATACAAGAAACAGAACATGTTGGGCATGTACAGACGATGACAGCTATTTGTAATTGGAATATGACGAGCCTGGTGCGCGTGCGCTCGGCGCGTCTCATTCGTCAGTTTATAAATAGAGCTCGGCGTCTGCGCCGTGACGACTCGCGCCATTAATTTATATGAAATAACTGTCGGCAGACGGAAAAATAAGTTCGATCGGGAACGGCCTCCACGATAATATTTATGTTTTACGAAGTGGCAGACGGACCCGGGCGTGTTGATGTATGCGTGTCAGAACTGTATGCATGGGAGGTATAACAGGTATTAATGCTAGATTCATACCCACTCCCACTTGCAGCTGTAAATAAATAAACTGTTCGGCTCCTTTCATTTCTAACGTATGAACAAACAGTAAACTGATTTATTGTAATTTACATACGAATGTGCAGATGTTTGGTCATAAATATAGAAAATATAAATACTTGCGGAACCCAACCTCATTCTAACATATTCGCATGTTTTGTTTCAATTTTAAAGGTAGCATTTCGCAATGGAAATCACCCAGTTCTTGTATATATACTGGCCATTTGATGACACGTTGACGCCCAGAATGAAAACGCAAAGCTATAATAACCCTCTTCGAGGCTGTTTCTTTCCTCATTACTACTTTATAAACATCACCAAATCCTCTTTCACAGTTCTTTTGAGAATCAATAAACAACCGAAAATACTGATTTCCGACGATAATAATGTTTGCAAAGTACGCAAAGACAAGATGAGACATAAATTCGTTAGCACGTGTGTAATCGTCACGAACATGCGACAATAATTTACGTTCGTAAATTTTAAAGTTGACATCAGAAAGAACATCTTATAAAGCGATAATTCAAGCACATTCTAATGAGTCATGGTCTTATTCAGCGGTGTGGAGTAAACCACGCATAATCAGCATGTGCCTAGAGGCGCCTAGCTTGTTTAGGTATAGCCGCGAATTTGTTAGATAGTTTCAAGCATTTCGTAATTGGAAAAGAGCGTCAATTGTTGCCTATTTTCCTTGAATTTATTTATTATATATTTATTCTTGAAATAACACAAACTTTAAAAAAAAGTTTGTGTTATTTCAAGAATAAATGTTACACCAACCCGAACACCACAAAAGCGCGTTTCACGAAAAGGGGAATTCATAGAATTAGTGCAGTCTGTGCCATTTTTCAATAACTTTTCCGCTGAAAATGTCATATCTATACACCCACTTCATTCGTTCAACTTTTTAGAACCTAGATTCCAGCACATAAAAAAGTCAATAACACTCAAAAATTCCAACTCGCAATAATAATTTCACATTTTTCTGTTGGAATATGAAGTTTATGTCAGTCAATTTATGTCAACAAGTTTCGTTTACTACTGAAACTTTCTAAATACCTGTTAAAATAAAAAAATAAAATATAATGAAACAGGCGAAATATATGTATACAATAAGTTGTCGTCGTCGCTGAACTAATGGCCAATCAGTTCTGCCACACAAGATGAACTAAATGCCCTCGTCATTTATTTTCACTACCACGCAACTTAATTCACGAAAACCATATTTTTCAGTTATTACCTAGTTTTTACAAATAAGTACCTACATTATTAATCATTCCTCAAATCACGATGTGGATGTGGACGTTATAATTAACTAATGCAGTACGTAGGTACCTACCACATATACAAATAAATATAAGTACCTACTTCCATTAAAAAATGAACACCAGCATGCCATTACACTTCATCAAAGAATTTCAATTCGTTAAAGCTACTCCACAAAGATATAAATTCGACAAATTAATTTCACTCACTAACGAATTCAAAGACTAATCTATACAAAAGATAACAGATATTAACCTAATGGATTCCTGAGTTACTCCATCTGAACTCGTATTTAAAATCTACAGATATTTAAACACATCGCCCTCGCGCGCTGCTCGCCATAAATAAAATAAATACAAATATTCTCACGTAAACGAGTACCTCGAAAGCGTTCATTTACATTTGTGAATGTAATAAATGGGGCATCTTCTTCTAAATACAAAAGTTAACTGACGAAAATAGTCTGTTTTTGAAATAGCGTCTGCCTATGATTAGAAACTGTCTACTAAGAAATATATGGCGAATCCGCGTTCCACACGTATTTATGTAACGTAATAATAGGCAACACTGTAAAATGTATATAATAGTGTTGTAAAATATGTGTGTGATAAACTGTTGTGTTTTGACTTGACTTTATTAGTTATTGTCGAACCACGGATTCAGTCGAGCACGCCATTGTAGTTTATCCAAATCTTCATATACATATTGTGTTGTATACGGATGGCAAAAGGGTTGGCACACCTGCATATTCATTCTCATACTTGCCCACAGATTTACGACCCGGTATTGGACCAACAAATAAGATCTTCCAAAAAGTGCCTCCAAAAAATATAATAAGAGCATCACAAAAAGCTCAGCAAGACATGTCAACGTCAACCGCGCACCATTGGCCGGGCGAACAAAGAAATATTACCGAGCGTTTATTTGTTCTCCTCCACGCCATATTTGCTATTAAAACCTTTTGTTTTGTTAATATTTGGTCTCGGGAAGTTCTTATGTTGAACTGAAGTGTGTTTGAAAAATAAATCAAGAAGCCTCTTTCATAGAATAACCTCAGAGAGCCACGGCGAGAGAACTTTAAACAAATATCATGATACTAATTATACGTTAGTTTATTTAGATTATACTTATCTAGTTTATAACATATTTTAGTGCACCATAAACAAACATAGCAAGATTTTACAGCTCCTGACGGTCCCGGCTCACATTCGAGGCATTGTGCCTCTTATAATTTTTATTAGGGGCAATCCGTCCGCCTTGATTTACTTCTTCCCGAACTGACGGATCTTTCATTTAATTTACGGTTCTACCCCAGTCTTCTAAACGTAATAAAATGTTACAAAAACAAGCAAAAATTACATCGTCCCATCGGGCGTTGTAGACTTTTTATTTATTAAATAAACAAGAAAAGAGGCCTGCATTAAATTATAACCAAACTGTAGTGGGTGATATCGTTAGGAAAAGTTATGTATCCCATATTGAAATAGGTAATAAAGAGTTTGTGTAACGTAGGTGTTAATTAAATTAGGCATTACAACTTTCTACTCAAAACGTTCAGTGTTATATTATAAGCATAAGGCTTATTACATACAAACTGAAAGTTTTCATTAGAAAATATGTCTGAATTTTGTGAGTCAGACACATTTCTCAGCTCGTGGAAATCCATGAAGTAGTTTAAAATTGTATGATTTATGTTTCATACAATCGTAACAAAAATTTATTGTTTGTATTTTTGGTACAAATGGTCGGCAGAGCAGCCCACTCCCATCAGCTCGTATCCGACAAGCACTTGGCAACGATTCCGAGATAGTTATTATAATAATGACTCTTCTACTCATAACACTAACTATTGCCTCGCGAAACGTCTTCGTATCCTCAATAAGCCATAACTCGTCAATACATTAAAGTCACACTAAATCGAATTTCAAATGAATTCTTTGATTCATAAGACGCTGCATCTGTGTTACGAAATATCTTTCGCAGTAAAGGGTATCTCAAATAAAGCAAAAGTATATGCGCAACAAAGCAGAATATATCAAAAGATTCCCATGAGGTTCTTTAAATTAAATAAAAAACTGCATTAAGAAATTTTAATTATTCGTAGCTACATCATGAGCGAGCCAACACTAACATGTTCGGTGTGTGTCTCATTTGCAAGTAACAGGATGCGTATTATAGACCCACGAAGGCAATAAGATAAAAAGACGCTCTATAAGGCGCGATCAGAGGCAAAAATGAAATAAATTGCCGGTGAATAAGAGTGCTGTGTGCAATTGAGGCGAACACGCTTGCTCATTAGACGCGCCGGGGACGACCCGCCCGCCGCCGGGCTGCGCCCGCGCACCGCCGCACCCGCGCCCCCGCCGGCTACCCCAGTGCGTCGCCCTGAACTGCCATCATAAACCCAATAATGCAATCTGCATATGCAAACACCATCCTTCTACTCTTCTTAAACGAAAACAAAAGTATTCAAAATTCTGAGAACGTTTAGCATATGAAGCTGGCCAAAGTGGTGACAATGACTTCACTTGCAGCCCTTTTGCCGAAATTCTGTAAAATCGCTGCCATTAGCATAACAAAGCCGGTGATTTAGAATGACAGAGCGTTCGGGTCCGCACACGACGCCACTTTCACTTATTTCGAGATTTAGCAAAAAATGTTTCCTACTATTATTATAAAGTATTTAGCTAGTGTGTACATCGATATGGAAATTGTTTAAAACCGCAGGCTCCCGGGAACAATGTAACGACGGCAAACCGCTGGAGCGTGTCGGGAGTTCGGGACGACACAAAAACTTATTTCACTCGGATATGGAATCGAAACGCCAAGAATAATGAAAGGCATGTCTCGGTTTGCATAATGCGGCAAATTAAATAAATTTTTGGTTCTGCTAAACGATGGAAAAACAAGTCGATGGAGTTGCTACTACTCACATTCTGTAACATGCTACACATATTTTTTGAGTCAAAATATTTTGTCGGCATAATATTTACATAGCAAACTTGTGCGTGCTTTTGAGAATACAAAAATACATTAAAAAATATACGAAAGAGAAGTTTAATTAAAACTTTAGATTTTGTGTCAATACGAAATTGGTTTGAAGTTGCGCACGACTCTACTCATGTCTGTTTGAGCTGGTAACGTTGTGGTAACGAGCGTGGAGGCGCACTGAGTCCACGTCACACATCTCCATGCACCATTTGCATGCACCCGGGCGCATCGCGGTGCATCCCGGAGGGGCCCCTACAGGAATAGTGTAATATCATATCAAATGTCTAGGAGCGCGTGCCATGACTACCGTGTCACTCACATCACCGACTGTCACCGACACGACACCCGGCTGCAAACTAGACCACTTGTTTTACGTGTTATGTTTTTACAGTTGCTCTCACAAGGATTGAAGTTCAAGCTTCCAGTAAAAAACATAAAGTCAAGTCGTGTACCTGGCTCTACTTCAAATATTTAAATAGGTAGAGCCGATTGTGTAGGTATCTTTCCGCAGAATTTAAGTTAGTAAAAACGTCCTTCCGAAGTGTTAAAATTTTATTAACATTTAAACAACAGCCAAAAAATGCTTATGACCATCGGTCGTGCCATAAATTTTGTAAACGTGTCATTTTTTTGGGTCTAATTTTGAATAAATTCAGTTTTTTGTGCTCATGACTAATTGGTTGGCTGCTACAGCAAGTAACGACGGGGCGCAGGACACAATTGTTTCGTCGGGTATTGCAAATATAATAATAAAAGTTTATTACCCCGTTTCTGAAAGGGTTTGTCTACAGCCGCACTGAAAGGGTAGCTGTAAAACCTCAGTCCGTGCCATCATAAGTCAAAACGGGACGATTGTTCGGTTGCATATCGCCATAAATCAGTTTTAGAAAATATTCAGTGAATGGCAGTCGTTGTTACTCAATACAGGATCATTATACAAATATAGATTTTTGGCATTTGTGCACGCTTCGCGGTGGGAGGTATACACGCTTTGCAAAAATGTTAACTGTGTAAACGTTTCCGCGAAAAGAAAGCTGTTGTTTGCTGGGAATATTTGTTTTGCCACCTGCTCTGACTAGAGTGAAAAGAAATTGACATATCTATTTTTAATCATCCTTAAATGGAAGAACAAGGGTGATTTCAGAACAGAAAATACTAGTATTAAAGTGAATTGAAAAATATATTGGTAGGTTACTTCAGAGAACGAGGGTTCGCGAAAGTTTACAGAAGTGGAAGCAGCCATTTGCTCATGATTGGGACAAAATCGTCCCACAGAACTTCGCCACAGATGGATGAAGACCCTGATTATATCAATGACTGACAGGACAACCATTTTTATCATCGACTTTACCTTTCTTGAAACAGTTATTGAGCTATCCAAGCTACAAACCACACCAACCAGCTAATTAGTCGCCCAATTCCTATTCAAATCTCAAAATACACAATGACATCAAAGCTGTCACAAGCAGAGAGTCAGTGTCATCATCAGAACGTCAGCGTTGATGGAAGAGTGATGGAGCGGGTCAGCGGCGGGGTCAGCGCCGCCATGCGTCATCGCTAACGACGACAAATGACGTGACGTGACGCGACTCAACAATATCGACGTAGCTTTACATGTGCGTAGTAGGTATGTATGTAGGTAGATATATTATGTACGGTTACGGTACGTAAGTTTGTGGCCGCAATGTGACTAGGTTAATGTTGATTGAGAGAAAAACGTCGAGACAGCTATACAACACATAAGACATTGGTAAGACATTGGTTTGATGCACTAGGCTCTGCTGTGTAGACATTATCGATCTACGACATATATTACTAGATCGGTACTACACTACACGTAGGATGCTTGTGAATGACGTCATAGCGAGGGTGTTAAATGTGTAATAAAATGTGCTTATTGACTTCAGTCCTTTGTCTACACTAATAAGAGGAATGATTTGTATTTTTGTGTGTGTGTATTTGTAATGAATAAACTCAAAAACTACTGTGCCAATTTCAAAAATTCTTTCACCATTAGAAAGCTACATTCATCCTAAATAACATAGACTATATGTTATCCCCGTAACGCCACGGAAACGGGAACAACACGGGTGAAACCGCGGGGTGCGGTCTAGTCTTAAATATAGCACTGAAATTTCATCGCAAATAATCTACATAGGTCTTGAGTAAATTCTTCATATCAAGCTAGTGTATCTTCAGTACTATAAAGGCGGTCGCCCTTGCGCTTATTTCACGATGAATCTGCTTTTGTTTTAGAGCGTAACGTAGCATTTTGCTACAGGTTTAAGCCGTTTGATGAAATATTAGGCCCTTACATATGAAATTGTCGTTTTGTCGTACTGGCCACTTTGATCTCAAATAACTGCTCTTTGGTTAGGAATTCCAAATTCAAGTTTATACAGATATTTACTCATGCATTTCTGTTTCAAAAATCATAATTCATTTGTTTTTTCCGCTTTTGTAATTTTTCTTTGCGTCACTCAGTTTACAAAATGGAAAACTTGAAATATTGCATTATTTACGAGTACGAGTTCCACCATGGCACCAGTGCAGCAGGAACGGCTCGAAGGATTAATGGTGTGTATGGCGGCGGTGTCGCAAAAGAAAATACAGTGCGTTTTTGGTTCCAACGTTTCCGTTCTGGAAATTTCGACCTGCAGAGCAAGCTCCGTGGACGGCCGGAGACCAAAGTTGATAGTGAAGAATTGAAAGCAATTGTAGAAGCGGATCCATCGCAAACCATGTTCGAGTTAGCTGCAGGCTGCGGTGTTGGTGATAAAACTGTTTTAATCCACTTAAAGCAAATTGGGAAGGCGAAAAAGCTTGAAAGGTGGGTACCTCACGAATTGAGTAAAGCAAATCGACAAACACGCGGCGACTGCTGCAACTCAAAAAGTTACTTGTGAGCGTTTGGTGGACCAGTGCCGGTGGCTTTTACCTACAGCTTTCTTAAATCGGGCCTGACGATTACGGCAGATGTCTATTGACAGCAACTGCAAACCGTGGAAAAGCTAGCTGCTGAACAACCGAGGCTGGTCAATCGCTCTAGTCCACTGCTGCTTCAGGTCAACTCTAGACCCACACTGCATAACAGACGGCTACCAAATTAGAGGAGCTTCAATTGGAATGACTTAGACATCCACCGTACTCTCCGGACCTTGCTCCAACAGATTACCAATTTTTTTTTTTTCAATTTTGGGTAACTTCTTGCAGGGGTAAAAAATCACCTCCGACGGGGCAGTCCAAACCACCTTCAAAGATTTTATTGATTCGTCCGAATGGTTTTTTTTTAGTAAAGAGATCAATGAACTACCTATGAGGTGGCAAAAGTGCATAGATAGCAATAGTACATACTTTTATGACGACTTTATGTTCCTCTCATACAAAACGCCAATTTCATATGTAGGATCTAATATTTCGTAAATAAATAGTCTAGACATCTAGTTTTAAAGGATAAGTCGCTTTACTTGTGGACTGATGTCATATTAATGTTAAATGTTTGGTGAGAAAGATCGTCTCTTTGTTAAGCTCATTATATCGAAGTATTAACTCAATACATTACTTGATGAAAATATCTCAACTCCATTTAAAAAGATGTAAAAATGAATAGTTAATGTTTGATAAGTTAAATGTTTTCGCTGATGACAGACTGGTACTCAAGCGCACGTTCTGAAAGAATCGAAATTCGAACTTATTTTTTACCAAGCAGAAGGAAAGTGTCAGTCGTCACCACTATCCGTCACAGCGTTCGTTTCCTGCTGGATGCACATTAATAACGTTTTAAGACTCCGCTGATCCCGGCTTTATTATGTATGCTCATCATTTAACGTTTTCATGAGATCATTAAATATTCAAAAAAATCTGGGCATGCAATCTATGATTTGTAATATGACATCCCACTCGCATCGCCCGACGTTAAAACGCGAAGACGTATTTACATTTTTTTTTTTGTATACAAAATCATAAGTTTTTATAATACGCATAGATATTAGGAATGAATGTTATACAAGTTTCCCACAGAGATTTAACATAGAGACCGCGCGCCGGCTGCACGCGACACAGAAATAGCACACAGTGGTCGAAAAATAAAATTTTCCCCAAATAGACAGAAATATACAAAAATGTGAGGCAAAGGCGAGGGGCGAGCGTGATGGCGTGCCGTAATGTGCGCCCCTAATTAAAACGTTAAAAACCGACCGCTTCTGAAAAACGTCAATTTTGAAGAGAAATGTGCCGTCCAAAAGATCCCCTTTCATACTTTTGTTCCATTTATTTTTATCATTTGAGCTTTTAAAAGAAACAAATTGCAAAGAATATATGTAGCATCACAAAGTTGGGAGGGTATTTATAACTTAGGTCACAAAGAGTCGCTCTGGGATGTGCTTAGGTTTTTTTAAACGTAAGGTAGTTTGTGTACCTAACTAAGTACATCTTTACCGCTAGAAATGAACACGATTCGTGAATTTATGTGCCTTTGACTAAAAAAGGTATTAGTAAAAACCTAATGTAGGTATGTACATATATATTGGAAAATCTTAATGTAATTGAAAAGCGGAATTAGCACACGGGTTAGGTTAGTTTAGGACTAATTATTAAGGAAGGAATGTATAAAGACTCACTAGACCCTACAGTCGAACTAGTACTACGATTTTGTGGGGCTAAGTATTTAGTTTTTGTATATCATAATGAGAGCATTACAAATAAAAAAAAACAACACAAACATGTTGCTCCATAGCCACCGGTAATTTTAAACGGTTCCTAGTGCTTAGAACTTAGGACTTGTTGTACCTACCTGTAATAGATTGGATCTTCACTAAACCTCTTTTTTCATTGCTGGTCTTCCATGTTTTAGCAGCTTGGCATTGTTCGAAGGTCACTGACGGATTAGCAACATTATACAAACTAGAGAGGTACGTACCTATTTGGTGAAAACGGGTCCATTTTATTTTGCATTATTAGCATCCAATATAAATAATGGAATTTCATTCTGCCCGCGTACTCTGCAGCAAACAATAAATTTATCCATCTATTTGTACAAATCGTTAAATTGGGGTTTTAGTTAGAGTTTGAAACACGGACATGGAACGAATGGATAAATCTAGCCGTTAAATCGATATGCAGATCTGCATCGACATTCATTACCTAATTAAAATCGCAAGCCCCTTCCGCTCGCTACATTTCTCCAACGCGCTGCCAATAAATTTCATCCGCCAGTCGCCCCATAACGATAACCAGTTCCTCGGGAACTATCGTTCAATCTGGCGTCGATGCCGTATGTTGATCCGGTCGTGTACCCGCCGCTCTTCGCAGACGGCGCTGTCGATACCTATGTATTATTTAGTGGCAGCACTAGGGCTCCGCAGCTCGCAGCCCGCAGGCACGCACCAGTGTGCGCCACACACCGCCACTACGCGCCACGCACACAGCCGCCGCCGCGAATGTCTTGGGCCACGTCAGCCCACAGATAACGAGCTCACATATTCATAAAGAATAAAGAATTATCCAACAGCCTCTTCACTCTCCTCGCCCGCCGCCTCCCTTTTTGATCGTAATGCTCTCATTCACACTCTCTGGCCGATCTCGATCTATCCGTTCCCCTCTAAGGACTCGATAAGGACGGTCTTACGGCGACTCGGCGGAATTGGATTATGGACTTTAATTTATTCTGGAGAAGAAATATTTCATTTATCGTCGGCACACGCTCATGAAACCCTTTAACTCCTGGCGAGGCGCGGTCGAGTCGTTTCAAAACGATCATTCTAGTCTGAGACGTAACGACCGGTTTTAATTCTTACATCCATGATACGAGAGACCATTTCATCGTCGAGTCGCATCGGACAAAAGATCATTGTAGAATTAACAGGTTTGGGAGTCCAACCCTCGGAGTCAGCATCTTTATGGGCGACATATTTGATTCGAGAACTTGTTATGCTTCGTCCTAAATAAATTATAACGAGAAATTGTAATCATTAAATGGATATATTTAATGTGTGTAGATGTCGGCGCGACTCGGCGCGGCGCGGCGCGAGTCGAGCGGGCGCGCGGCCGGTGCGGCGCGTATCGGCCTACACGAATGCGCGCTCGCGGGAGATAGCTCGCACAAATCTTCGCGACCTTTGTTGCTGCTGCTTTTATGTGTCTCACTCACTTAACACGATATTGGAATGATTTATTGACCACGCGATTTTACCATATACTAAACAGATTTGTATTGTTTTCAGCACATCATCGTTTGACCATATCACTTTTCCAATTCTTTGCTGACTAGTCCATCTTTCACAGGTGCTGTGTCACAAAGTCTATCAGGAGAACCCACAATAAGCCCTATGTAGCTTATCTTGTCAAGTACCGGTAACTTTATTTCACACCTAATATAAAGCGTTACCTAATAAAAAGGAAACCTATTCCTTTTTGTATTTCTAAATTGGTATATAATCAATTATATGTGTATAATTATATGCCTTCCTAACTTTCCAAAAAAATGAACGAGTTTTGTTAAGCTCACCTAATTCTCATCAGCGTTCGACATCATCGTCCCACGCCACCAAATGTTTACTCAGCTCCCAATATTAATTTAAGACATTAAGACAATTTATATGAATATGGAAGCAAGCAACTATTTCATTAATTAAAATGGAAATTGTTTATTGGCGTGGGCGGCAGATCCAGTTTAAATGAACGCAGTATTAAATACGATCGATTGTAGAATAATTGTTTATCTGTTTCAGAAACGTGCTTGGCTTTTAAATCAAATTAATTTATACTGTTATAAATCTGGACCTAGCTTGCGTAGATACTTAAGATATCTATTTTTGATAAATAATTTCTAGCTAATTGATACTTAAGTCAAAAGGATTAGTCGATAATTTTCTGATACTGACTTGTCGGCCACGTTTTGAAAGGGCTTCTAAGTAAATGTTAAGACCTGAAAATTGTGTTTACAGCTAAATATAAACCACATACGAATTTAATCGCTTTCCTATTGGGCCTACCTACTCACTAAGTAGGTATTGATTGTGACAAGTGCGAATTTACTCGTAAATTGTCGTCGGTGTGCTGCTTGGTTGACTCGCTGTCTTTTAAGTCATATATAGTATATCGGATGCGGCGAAATTTTACTACAAGCCATCGTACCTACTATACTATACAATCAAGCCCAAATTATCTAAAAGGTTGGGCCTTTAACTCATAAACATTTAGCCAGGGTGAACGAGCTAGTAACCGAGCACATGCTTTCACTTCGAGAATGTTACTCAGAAAAGTTTGACAAGAAAATCTCATAACATGTCTTCCAACCTTGCAATCGTATCTTGTCCAAATCAAACCTCCAGAAGCTATACAAAGTGTCTCTCTATCAGCAAAGGCGTTTGTATGAATATAAGACACTAGCAGCGCCCCGCGGTTTCACCCGCGTAGTTCCCGTTCCCGTGGGAAAACTGGGATAAAATATAGCCTATGTTACTCAAGGTGAATGTAGCTTTCTAGTGGTGAAAGAATTTTTGAAATAGGTCCAGAATTTTTTGAGTTTATTCGTTACATACAAAAATACAAATCTTTCCTCTTTATAATATTATCTAGATAAAATATAGCCTTTGTTACTCGCTGATAATTTAGCTTTAAAATGTTAAAAAATGGTTAAAATTGGTCCAGTAGCTTTAGAGCTTATTCGGTACAAACACACAAACAAAAAAATATTTCCTCCTTATAATATTAGTATAGTCAGCCACACATGTCATATATTTTTGATGTTGAAACAATCGCCTTCGTCTCGCTAACGCCGACAGCAAATCACTTGTCTAGATTCTAAGGAAACTGTATGAGGGAAGCTCATAGAATTCTGTTTAACATTAAATTAAATAAATATTGCCACCTACAGTTACAAAATAGATTGCTGATCACGATTTGTTGATATTAAAGCAAAAAAGAAATGTCTTAAAATTATGCACTCTTGAACCCTCAAAATATGGCTTTTCCTTCAGCCATATTTCACAATACCCGCTGGAAGAACTGTTTGTTACAAACTCAAAGCATTTATTTCAATTAACCCTTTACAGGCACTTTTGAATTGTCAAGTCGAAAGAGGTGAAGCTATCTGCACGTTCCAAAGCGTAGATCTCTATGGAGAAGAACGTGCAAGAAACTCCACGGACACTCTTTTAAATCATGTTCTGTATTACATAACCTTGGTTACATCTTTGTTGCGTCTATTTGTGACGACGATGCAGGTTTAAAAACTATGACCTCAGTCCTAACAGAATCTTAAAGCATTTTTCCAACATTCAAAACAGTTTGAAAGCTTTTCCTTATTAAATGAGGGCAGAGCCTACCTAATCTACAGATTTCCCCACAAAATCATATAATTATTTGACCCCCAATATCTGTGCTTATGATCAGGCACTTTAATTAAACATACGGTCACATTATTCCCAAACAACACGTAGCTATACGCTGTTACTCACGAGTGATTAATAAAAAGTAAAATCAACGATGTGTTGAATACACAAAAAGCAAGTCGAGATGCGTTGAAATAAAATTTTATATAGTGATCGTTAACACTGTCCCGTCCAATATTAAATGGACAGCGGCGCAGGAGTAAAAATTAAAGACAAACATAAATATCGGAGAAAAAATCTTTGATTCAAACTTGTTGTCGTCGAACATTTTGACGATTGGAAAGAAATCTGATATTTTCGATCGGCCCGTACTGTTTCATTGTTACGTTACAAACTGTATATTTATCTTATATAAGACTTTATGAATGGATAGTTGGACAAGCGTTGTTTACGCTAAGGGCCTTTACACTATTTTATGTACATGTTTATGTACAGGTGTTAAGTTATAGTGCATGCTGCGGGGAATACCAGATAGCTGTTTGTTCGAAACATGTCTATTTAGATCCCTTTTTGGCATTTCACTTCTAAAATACGTGACACATTTTTCTGGAACATTGACATTGCTAGGAAGATTTACAACTCTACATTTGAATGAAAAATATTTTTGCGAATTTTGCAACAGCGTTTGGAAATTAAACGACTTCTAATCAGTGAAGTAACCAATGCTTAGTAAAGCTCTTATAAACTAAGCCCTAGTTAGTCCACGTTGCCTTAATTTATGTACAAAATAGAGTTTTAATAAAAGTCATAGTAAAAATCAAGGTGCTACAGAGAAGGTTGCACCAAAACTGGATTGTAAGTGGAGACGAATAAATTAGGAGTTAAGTTATGAGCGGTCGGATCTAACAACATGAATGAACCGCGCCCCGCGCCCTCGCCTGCCCCTCCCTCGCTCGCCCGGGCCCCGCGCGACCGCGTGTGGCCTTCTACCAGCGCCGCAGCAGGTGTGGACTTAGGTGTCACTGAAGATAAGGAAATGGTAAAGCTAAATGCAAACAACTAAGCAATAAGTTAAGGTTTTCTGAAAGATCCCACACATATCATATCCCACACGTCTTTCAAGCTGTGCTGATTGAAGCTTACATGTTTTGCAATAAAATGTCAACCAGATTACTATAGCACTATCTGCAAAACTAGGCTCTTGTAACCTGGTTACCAGTTCGCTACAACTTTGAAAACGTTCTCACCATTCATTAGTAGGTAGAAAAATCTCATATCCATAATTAATCGAAAATCTCCCGAATCCGACCCTGGCGAGAGGTGAGATGACGCCCTATCAGCATCGGTAATCTGAACCGAAATTATTACGATTCAAAACTTGGTCAGGACCTTGCCTCGCTGTCGACACCAGCCCGAATAAACTAACTGTGACCACCATTAAAGGGAAAAGTGAACATTTATAACTCAGACCCTGAATATTTTATTTGTTCAGTCATAATAAAAACGATGTCAATTAAGCTCAGTAGAAAATTAATGTGCGGTCTTTTTAAAAATAATTAATAAGTAACGGCCTGTTTATTAGAAACAAGTAATGCGTATAGAAGAGTGCCGGCAATGATTGAGATAAGTGCGCGCAGGCGCGCGACGCCACACATAAGTTGTACGCTAAGTTTACATCGCCCAATCTAAAAATATAGCACTTCTAACTAGTGTAAAACTCTTTGTTTTTCCATTCTTTTCGTAATAAAGTTTAAAAGATCGCATTAATTAATCTTGATTAAAACACGATAGCACTTTCACAGCTTTATCTCTGGATCATAAAATTTTAAAATACATTTTATTCTATTTGTATAAAGTCGCATGTGACATGGACAAACGAGTTCTCAGATTCTGAGTGGATATTGCCTTATGCTGAGACAAAACGCTGGCCATATATTAAGCGTGTGTGTAAAAATTCCGCTCCTCTTTATGTGTCGCAATTTAATTGAGATCTTATATTAATTAGGGTGGCGATGTGATGCACGAAGTCGAATGTGCCCGCCGCACGCAGCCTGTGCACGCAACCAACTACCTCACCTACATAAATATCGATTTTTTCGTCATTTTTAGCATTCTGCAATACAGATGCAAGCAACCATTTTATTGCGCTTGCTGCGGCTTGTTAGCACGAGTTTCATCGTATGTACCTATAATGGCCTAATTATATCAATTAATCTAGGTATACCTTTATAAAAAAGGCTCACTTGAAGATAAAAACGGACTGCAATAATAAGTGTAGCAAAACTATTAACGGTCTCAGTCTGAAAGACTTCTAACTATTTGAGGGAAATTTATCTTAGTAGGCCCTCGGCAGGTACCTACTTATCATTTAGTCCTTCCCCATGTAAAATTGTATCCTTTTGGCAGTTCATATCATCTATTCGGACAAACGACTGTAATTGCTCATTCATAATATATGTATGAAACTGGCAAATCAAATATTGGCAAAACCCTTGCAAAACGTTTCGTCCTTCCCCAAGTTGAAATACTGAGTTTAACTATGCACATGACGTTTTATCTTTGCAGCCATAAAAACAAATATTGATTTGGGGCCGTCCCCGGCATGCAATAACGACATTTCCTCGGCCATACTTCTCGCAAATCCTCCGGTTTCGCGTGATTTACTGACAAATAAACAAACGCGACCAGTTTCGCATTTATAATTGTATTATAGGGATGAGGAGTGATCGCGCAGCGTGCTCGCGTGCCTGATGACGTGATACCGCCGTCACGCGTGTTTACACCAGGCTTATAACAAGTTGTAAGGAGCCAAACTAACAAGCCCGCGCTATATCTTGCCCTATACCATTAGCGATCGAAGCATGCGAGAATTTTCATGTAGCACACACTTATTATAACGTCAGCTCACACTAAGAATAGTTGGGACTCTTGAATGTTTAAGAACAACTAAGATCGATAAAATATATAAGATAGATAAGATCTAAGAACATTTTATAATCGAAATCGGTCAAAGGGCTAATGGAAATACCGCGGGCGAACGAAGTAGGTACTTTTAGAATCAGGCTGAAAAATGAACCTGATTCTTAGTTGCAGATATAGGTACCACAGGAGACAAGCGCCATATCCACTTCAGAAGTGCAGCTTGGAAACCCACAAAAAAGTATTAAAATCTGTACAGTGTGCCTACGCTAGCTTTTCAAATAAAATGAACTTCAAAATAAAATAGGGAGGTAGGTATATTAATCGAGTGTACCTCATCCGCGTGTGAAAGAAAATTAGATTAGATAGATGTAGAAATACCTAAGTCCTGTTTTACTTGGCATGGAGCCGTTACCACGATATTGCTTTATACTAACACTTGCACCTTGCTCGCGATTACGTCGACGCGGAATCAGAAGGAAATACAATTTATAATCATTAATTAGCCAGCCATTTTTGCTGCGTATCCTGTGCTCCCAGGATCAGCACAACTGTTGTGCCCTTCACCCCGTTGGGGTTGATTATGGAAAATCGTTAGATCTGCTTTAATCATACTACTTTTAGATGTTCATACCAATTTCCAAGTAAATTGAAGCAAGCAATAATGTCATCTCTTAAAAACTTCATCACCCGTTTTCACCCTTTCAGGAGTTTTCTTCGAAAAATCCAAATAAATGTTATTCTTATTATTATTTTTTAATTTATTAATGCCGTGTTTCAACTTCATCGGACCACGCATTAAGATCCTTCTTTACAAACTTTAACTCCACCTAAACCTCCACGAGGGTATATATGTATGTATGTAAATCGGGCTGGTTTCCGCAACTCCACCAGTAAGCGCGTATTTTGCGTGCAGGTGGGACAAATGTGTCATTCGATCCACCCCCAGCTCCCCAAGGAAGGCCAGCAACGCCTTAGTGTTACTATCTCACTGAGGGTACCTACCTGGCTTCCCAAAGTACTTAGCCCAAGAACTTAGAACCACATGTGCTGCTGTCTCATCCTCCTCCATGCAGGCACTGCAAAGCGAGCTGTCAGTAACTCCTATGGCATAGACATTAAAAGACCCGTGGCCAGTTATGACGAGAGTGGTCACAGCCCTCGGGGGGTATTGAGAAACAACTGTCATTAGTTATTTAGATCAGTATTTGTTCCAAGTTTATAAACCTAATAAATAAGATTCTTCCATTTTAACTTTAAAACAGCCTAAATCGTGTTTTGGGGGTTGTTCTGAAAAACTAATAACGGCAACCTTTTGAATTCACTTAGGCCAGTATATGTAATAAGTCTCAAATATATCCCAAGGAATAAGTTTTTTCATACAAATTTCTACCCCCTGTTGCACCCCTTTATGGGGGGAGTTCCTGAAATCCTTTCTTAGCTTCTATTCATGACCTACCTCCGTGCCAAACATCTCCATAGATCCAGTAATATTTGAAAATTCGCGATTAATCAGTGAGTGACCTTTCGCTTTTCTGTAGGTACATAGATGTCTGTAACTTGTAAACGGAAAGGTCCGATTTGAATAATTTAAAGTATTACACTTTAAATTATACATTTACATGTACATAATCAACCTTAATCATCAAACCATT
The DNA here is from genome assembly GCA_905332915.2 of Hecatera dysodea. Classification (NCBI taxonomy): domain Eukaryota; kingdom Metazoa; phylum Arthropoda; class Insecta; order Lepidoptera; family Noctuidae; genus Hecatera; species Hecatera dysodea. The sequence goes on from HG995292.1 coordinate 13,043,209, forward strand.
TAATTGGATAAGGATTGATATCATGATACCAAAATCACCACTATTCCATTCCACCCGGGTTTTGTTTGAATAATTTGAACAAAAAGCAGTAATAGTGATTTAACCATTATGCACCTACCAAAACACCGACCTACCTTTAAAATGTCCGCGAACCCTTGAATAATCAGTCCTTTAATCATGTAGTTATTTTTTATTTAAAAACAGTTTTCTCAGCGCACACCAAATAATTAATTTAATAGGCAGTTTTGTAACCTATTTTTTAATTTAATCATGTAGCTTTCTAAAGGCGAAGGAATTTTTAAAATCGGTTGAGTATTTCAACCTAATCGTGACAAACAAACAAATAAATCTTTCCTCTTTATTATATTAGTTTAGATGCAATTTATCATGTAAAATTGTTTTTTACGACTTTCCAAAAAAGCTACGTAATTGCTACGACAGCGCTACGAAGACGCTACGAAAAGCTAAAACGAAGCGTACCTACTTATTTAGTACCCATACAAGCATTTTATAAAGATACCGCCTGTTTACTAAAGTAAGCCTTGTTTGCTATCAGTTCTAATTAAACTCCAAACGGCTCGTCTCGACTGATTTTTAAATACCTCATAATAAGTCCCGATTTTTTTTTCAACCAATACCTAACATTATTATGTATTGGTTTAAAAACTTTCGATATATTACTAACACTAAATTAATGGCTGGCCTTAAGTTCTTCGCTCTTCTTTCTGACGTAAAAATTCACCAAGAAGAGCTTAATCCCAATTTAAAAAATAAATCTCTCCTTGATCTTCGAAGCTTGTTCTTACATAACTATTGATTAATCCGACTTCAAAAGATTAAACGTCTATTGTACATTTGTATAATTAATTAAACCGTCCTAAATATAGAAGGTTGTATTGTGTGTTTTGTTTGAGGCTCACATGAAAGCTTTACAAAAAATATGTCGCCATTGTCAACCGCACTAATGCTTCATAATTGTCGAGATATTTCCTTTTCATTGAAGCCAAGCAAGCCCTCTTTACCAATAATTTCTCTTGTCATATTACGAACAAGTACCTGCTTACAAACAAACGCTTTACACACAGCACGACTATTGTGTTCATGTTCTAAAGTTATCAACTTTTTACCGTAAATTATTTACTTTCTATATTTTGGATCGGCACGTTTCGAATGCCATATAATACAATTTTAACGAGTGAAAAAAATACGTAATGTGCAAGGATGTCTTTTCAAAAAACGCAAATCGAATCGAACTTACAGATATGTCGAACCATATGAAACTTGACACCTGATTTAATCTCAAAGTAAAACTTGTAAATTAAGTGAGAAAATAATTTCGCGTAGTGTGCGCCGACTCATTTGGTGACATAAAACATGGAAAGGAACCACAAACAAAAGACGGAATAATGTCCCTTAAATAATATAATATTACGCGTCACGAAACCAAAGCTTTATGAAATCGGATATTTTTGTCATATCTTGTTTTATTGCGTCTCAATAGAGAATTACGGCCATCGGGACTCACCGGAGCTATTCAATTTGGTAAATGTACGAGGGTGGAAACATCTTACCTCGAAGGGTAAACAAAAAAATGAAAATCCATAATTTTATTACCTTTATTGTCAATTTTATTGCACTGTTAACTTTTATGTTTGCCACGTTAATGTTAATTAAGAACATCTAAATATGTATGAAAGTATCATTTTTGACTTAAAAGGGGTGCGTTTTTCTTTATATAAAACGTTAACCCGATATCTACATATTTAACGTTATTAGAAATAAATACGTACCGGCTTTCAATACAACAAAGCTTACGGCAAAAATTCTCGGCAACATGGACATATTAATCCAATCGTGTAATACAAAATCACGGTGCGTAACAATTTCAAATTTTGCACAAATCTAGTCGTATTTAAAGTATTGTGTTACTTGATGTATTAAATAGCCGGTTGACAATTGTCGTGCGGATATTATCCCACAAAAAATGTCCTCAAATGTCCCGAGGATTTTCCGCTTCACGCAGTGGTGCACTCTCCGCGGCCCGTAGTCGGCAGTTGACAAAATATTGCATTGTTCCTATTATCTACGCAGTATTTATTTAAAAACGTTATTTAAATGGATGATTTTAAGCTCAGACAGTTGATGGAGCCATTGTACTCTTCTTAATATGGTTACACTTTGTTGCGACAACACACCAAATATGTCTTTTGACGACGGGGACATACCTAGCCAGAAACATCGACTGTGTATCCAAGTTATTAGCTAAGTAACATATATTATTAGAGGTTTGTACCTAAAGGTTCTAATGGCGTGTAGCTAAATAATAGTGGACGATATGTAGAGCTCGTGAAACCAATTTATTACCTTTATTACTTCGTTCACTTTGTTACAGTCATTCAGCTATCACCCATATCGCTGACCATAAATTCAAATTCACTCAGTGACTTCCAATAAAGGTAATGAAGGCAATCATCGGCCAAACCAATAAAATAATAGAAATAAATTTGATATGACCGACATATGGTGGCTCTAATGCGCGCCGAACCCTGTTATTGGTGTCAAACATGCGACAAATAGCTCAGACCCAGAATTCCATTTCATTTTATCCAACCGTTGATTATACAGTATTGGTCCGTTGGACGACAATGAAAACAATCTACAACGAGCAATATGTTCACACCCCTTTCTGTTTTTGATTCAGTACGATGACCAAAAAGTAAATTCCAGTTTATTATTATTCCATTACCCGTCACCCCATTTTAAAAAATATGTCAGCAGATGACGAGTGAGGAAGATGGGGGATCCGAGTAATCTGCGAGTGAGGCGAGCGGGGAGCGCCGGAATACTCAATGTGTTTATATAAAATAATTTCCATGTTCGACAAGTCGCAACACAATGCCGTATATTTTTTGCTCTGCCGATAAATTGGCAGGATTATCATTTAATGGAGGGCTCATGTTTGCTTGTCCCGATTGCCTATGACTGACATGATTTTATTAACACCATATCGATGTTTTACTGTGGCCTGGAAAATTTCACAGTGACAGGAGCGTGGCGTAAATAATTTACACGGTTTCATTTCAAAAGGTAATGTGCCAATTTAAGTTGCGAATAGGAGAGAGTTCAGATATTAGTTCAATTTAGGAGTTAGATAGACAGACTGATCAATTATTCACAATATATGGAGGCTTTCTATCGCTGACACATGAGTAAAATTTAAATGACAATCAAATATTTATATTTGTTTGAAACTTGTTTCTGCGTACTAATGTGGAGAGCCTTTGTTATATTGAATTGCGTGAGCCAGGGCCTCACTCAATAATTAAGTAAAGCATCTGATTAACAACGTAAACTCAGAGTTTCGAGACAGAAGCAGAATATCTTGATTGTTAAGACATGAACAAAACACTTTTAATTTGAACATTTTATAATTTTATCACATTACTTCTCAGCTTGTTATTTCGTGATGTATGAAATCAGGTAAAAATAAATAAAAATAACACAAAAGCTATCCTACTTTATCATCGGACAAAATTGTTAAAGAAATGTTGTCAGACCCAATGAAAGCATCCACATTGTCGTGTGACCCAATTTTAACGTATTTATGGTAACGGGACTTAATCTCTTTTATATTATCGCAAATAATCGCGTACAAATCCCTTATTAGCGAGGCAGAAATATTTTTTCTTGTGACATAAAAATGTGTTTTTATTGTGTGATACGCGTTCTGCATCGGAACTATGAGATGTTATCTGGTATAGTGGAGTCCCGGGAGTCGCCCCGCGTGTTTACACTAAATATTGTGCGACACAATGAAATTACATGACATCTGTACTACAAATAACGGGAATATCTTTATTCATACCGCGGCGGGCAAACAAGCTCCCCTCGCGTTTGCATTGTCACTCGCCGAACGTCTGCTTACTGTCGCCGGTCGCGTCCTTGATACTCCAATAAACTATATTCACGCTATCAAACGGGATTGCAAATCTCGGTTTTTTAAAGTGATTCTTTTAAATCATAATCATATATTTATCAATTAATTAAGTCAAACCGATGGTGTATTTTCTTTGTTTTATATTATCTTCATATGGTAAAGTAGGTCTCATTTTAAATCTTCTGTTTTCGATCTCATAATGTGCGTATATTTTTTATTAATGTTTAAGCTGTGTACTTCTTTTAGTGACAAATTCACCGTAATAATAGATAAATGTTCAAATTCTTTTATGTTATATGTAATTAGTGAATAAGTCGTCGGAATACCTTATGTATAAATAAATAATAATTATCTACGTTATCTATCTAATTCGTTTTGACATTCATGTCTTCTGTTCTTATGAATATTAAGTTTTCCGAACAGCATTAAGTGACAACTATACTAGGAATCTAGACATCAGAACTAATATTTTAAATTTTACAGTGACTTCGTTTTTTTGTTAAGCTTTCACGCCTTATTCGCTGAACCGATTTTGATGAAATTTGGTACAGAGTTTGATTGGACCCTGAAGACAGTTATATATATATATATGTATGTTTAATAGCGAATATCCATATTTATGTGAAGCGTGGGCAAAAGCTAGTAGATATTTTATGTCCCGAAAACCACACAGTTTTCACAAACAAACCGCATGCTACAGTGCTGTTTGCACGGGCTACGAAAACAGTGATATTGCTCGTAAGATGGCAAAGGAAGCGATTTACAATAAATAACTTTAATATTAGAGTTACTCCCCCATATTGATACCGATAGTAAGACGAACCCCACGCGCCTCCGGCAGTAGCAGACGTTGCAAACATTTTTGGATTTACTAGTTATAAAACCGTTTTGAAAGAAAAAAAGTTTGGATATAATTTCTTATATGTCCTACATTTCCAGATGACCTAAAAAACGAAGATACGAAGTAAGTCATTGTTTGCAAAGATACCGGCAGATCAGCAACAGAATCATCGACAAAACAAATAAAAACCAAAACAAATTGTTTCAATAGTGCACTTCGAGATGTTAAATGGCAAACAAAAAAGCGTTCAGAAAGCAATCACGGAAGTAAAGCTACAGGTAATAAAAACTCGTAGTGTCGGAGCAGACCAACGGTTCGTGAGCCCTGATTTAACGTAAAAAACGGTAAAACAGTCGTAACGTAGCGGAGGAACAACTATTAGTTTTCTTTACAACTTTTATTCACAATAGACTCTAATATCTATTTGCAGTTATTCATAACTGACATGAAATGTTGCGATTTCCTGACTTGAATTCCCTACATGGAAGTCTTGTCGTAGATATTTATACTCGTCGTAACAAAGTTAAATGTATGTAGCTTAGAATAGTAATTTACAAAACATGATTCAGAAAATATGAATTTAGGATCCGCTAATCACTATTTAAACTTGTCATATGGTTAGAACGTTGTATGTATTACGCTTTTTATTTCTGGACGGGAAATCATCAAATGACTTCTGTCCCGCTCTGGGCGGCGGCGCAAAAGGGAGTTTCAGACTCTTACTGACTAAAACCCACCCGTGATCTTTCTAATGCCCTTTGCGTTCCAGGGCCACGGTGACTCTTTCAAACGAAACACTAAGACTAGCAGGCACTGACCCTATGGGGCCCCGTCTTTTTTGCTGACAACTCTTTGAGGCGAACGTGGAACACGACGCACCGTTGACCCGGGCCAGGTTGCTATCGGACGGCGAGACACCGATAGCTCGCCGTCCGCAGGCCCGCGCCTACGGTGGCCGAGAATCGCCCTGCGTTTCCCGATGCCCGGGGCGTATATATTATGCCTGAATTATGCTTTTCAAATTAAGAACTTTCAATTTAATAAAATTTCAATTCAATTTGTTACCTACACGTGGCTTAACTATTAACTGGCGAACGCGTGTGTAGTAAAATATAACTCCAAACTGTAAATAGTTTTTACTGTAAAAAAATAATAGGTATAAATCTCGTAAAATTAAGTACCTACTAAAAGTTTAAGTACTAAAAAAAATATTTAAGCTTTTTTCACTGAAAAACAGCACCGATTTCTTAAGCTTAGACTTGATCTTGTTAAATGGTCATAGATTACACGTTGATTATTTCATCAGTCAATAGCACAACGTCAAGCTGAGAACGGACAAAAGCCCATTGCCATGTAATATCATAAAAAAACTCAAATCCCATGATGACACAAACCCCATAAAGGTTAACTCTATGTAACTTTTTATTATGCCTAATGTATCCTTTACGACAGGAAATACTAAATACTTATCTAGAATATTATTACCTCTAATATATTAGCGATATACCAATAAGATACCAGGTGAAGCGATGTTCAACAAAATTGAATTATCGAATGAAATAACAAAGAGTTATGAGTATAATATAAAAACCGCCTTCAACGGAATGTCGGTATTGAGCACAATTAAGATATAAATCATCGAGAGAGCGTCATTGTGTGTCGAGGACGTTATGACTGCACGGGTTCGATTCCGGGTCGAATCACTCATTGCCCAGCGGCCATTAGAAATGGTCACCAATTTATCATTAAAGCAATTTTTGCAATAATTGTTTGCTTTTGTCCGAAGCGACATCGACACAGAATATGCTCTACATACATAGATAGGTACTACGAGTATTTAGCTATGACAATTTCATTTCAGTGATTTGTGCGTGTATTTCAGTAATTTGTAATTCGCATTGTACATTTTAATTTATGTCATTATGATACGAGTCTGTTTGCGAAACCGCATTGCTAATATTGATTCACATTTGAATTTAAATGCGAATGTAGTCGTTAGCTGCATGCAATTTAACATAACTGAGTATCTATAAATGTTGTAAATGTCAAACGTTCCGATAGCATTCGAAATGACAATAGCATGCTGTTCATATTAAAGCAAATCAATAATATAAATAGTACTTCAAGCACTAAGATGGAAATTGAATTCCCCAGATACAATTATAGAAAAGTACCGAAGCAGTTGTACTTATTCGTACCTGCCTGTTAATTTGACAGAAGTCAACACACATTAAAACAGTGTCTATTTATAAGCCACGCTCGAAATAAAAGCCACAAAAATCAAAAAGCAAAAATGTAGAGCAAAGATCAAAAACGCAAAGTAGAGCCTCTTTCCGTTCGTGCACGCACCGGTCATCGGTCCACCCACGCTCACAAAAGACGCGTGGGTGCAAAGATTATTCTCATTCAATTGAACCGCATTGTGCGCCGGCGCATGCCACTTCCAGCCACCTCTTAATTACCGCGCAGCTGCTGACCCGCGTCCATCTGGATCATACCACCTACACCACTGACAGGCTACAGGCTGATCGGCTATCGACGATTTAAAAACTATTTAGGGACCTAATTTGAGTTATTTTTACTTGAATATTGTGTTGGTGTACTGCACAAGTACCTAGGTACCCACTACCAGTGGCGTCCAAAAAAAACCACCACATTATTCAGGGTTGAAATGTGGAGTTTTTTTTTTTTAATAGGCTATTTAAAAAAAAAAACAAAAAAAAACTCATTTCATTAAAAATCAACCCTGAATAATGTGGTAATGTGGTTATTTTTTTAAATTTATTTGGACATTTTCTCTGGCCTACCCTACCTCGAACCACTGCACGCCACTGCCCACTACCGTAACTAATAGTATGCACTCGTTACCATATAGAGCTTACACTATGACTTTTTTAAGAAATCAAAATGATCTACTGAAAAATTGTCAACTTTAATTCATGTAAAACTATGTTCGCAAAAATCGTCCCTTAACTGTTTCTTGTAAATAGGTAATTCTCCTGATGATCTATATGCTGACACAAGCATACTGAAATAGGAATGCAAATGCAAGATACAAGGATCATTATACCCGCACGTTATCCCACAAAGCATTTATATGGTAGGAAGGCATGGAACAAGATGACTTGCTTGCAACCCGTCTATCCAATAGCACTGACCTAGTTATTCTCTATCCTATTTACGAAGTAAATAAAACCTACGAATTATAACTTTTTTGTGTTAAAATGTTCAAGAAAAATAGTACCACCAAAATTCGAGACGAATTACGATAATTATGATATCAAAGTATGTAGCATTAAAAAAACAATCAAAATTCACGAATTGGCACTGTAAAATTAGGAAAACAATCTAAATCGGACAGTGAAACATTAAAGGCTCAACATCATCAATAATAATTAAAAATTACCAATTTTATCACTATAAGAAAATCGGAACTTCGTAGCAAAAAATGTATTAAACGTGTATCAAAAAGAAACACCCTGTGCACTTGAATGAACACGCCATATTTAGTTGATCTGTGTAATATAAGGTGAGAGTGTCCAGTGACAATAGCGCGACAGTTTTGAGTGGCCAGACGTCCGGCAAATCTCATTTGTGGATTTATCATTAACCGTATTTCATCCACCCTTCCCTCCATAGCCTATTAAGGGTTATAAATTTTATATCCGTCCGACATGTCCAAAGCTTTCCGTTGTTTATTTATCGTAATTTTATTTGTACACATTTATATTAGATAGAGACGAAGGAATACTTCCATTAGACATTATAAATTTCATAAGTACGACTCTGCTCGCTACACGGACAAAGCAATCTCGTACTGAAGTCGTAAAAGTGGAAAAATATTGGCTATATCAGCGCCGCGTTCGTCAGAACAATGAGGCGAGCCCTAATCGTGCGCCTTATCGGCACTAGCTTTTGTCTTAATTCGATGAAGGGTAATTTATGGCAGACCACACTTGCCATAAATAATAGTATTTTAGTGAGTTTGCTGCCCTTAGAGTGCTGTTCTGTCAAAATTCACATAAATAATGACGACCCGACGAGACAGATCTTATCTCCGAATAGCGACAAGTCTACGACGCGGTTATAAACAAAAGACGCACTCTAATGACTGAATGAGCCATCGTAAACCCTTAATATTTACGCACGAATCTTTCAGTTCACCTTTTGAGAGGTTTTATAACTCGGCGGGGAGATCTCCCGCGCTCCGGACAGGCGCCTACGCCAGTCTCGCTATATCTGATTTATTCATACCACCCGAAACACATGATCGGTTTTTCGGATATCCAGTTATTCTTTTTTTACTGCTGAGCTTTAGCTAGGTCAGGTATATCTAACTATTGTCATTTTGAGGAATTTATTTGAAATTGATTGACATCTTAGAATTGTTTTTCACATAAGTTGGTGTGAATGACTCCCATGAACAATACTTACTCATTAGACTCGCGAATGTTCGCTCTAATAGCAAATCTTTCCACTGTTTGCAATGACATAAAAGTGCAGATATCGGGTTGCAATTAAAACTATTGGACGCCGCTCGTTAACTGCACGAGCGCGTGGGTGGACAAACACGGCAGATGTGCGCGACCCTCGCTGACCTCTGCACTCACCCCAATACTTGCAATTAGCCACCTAATGTCATCACCCAGTTTCGATGCTTCTACCCTTCTTACGAACAACGCTGAAACCCGTGAAATACCTAAAACACTAAGCCGTTCAAACGAAACTATGGGAACGAACCATTTGGGAGGTCTATTTTAGGATTTAAACCCAAGTGACGCAACCTCGGATAGGTGAGCGATAACGATTCAATATTTATTGTCACCCGACGTCCGTCATTAAGATAGTGTCAAAACTGACTGGCTCGCACACAGGCATTACCGGAGCCGGAGCACTCATAATTATTACTAATGCCTTAAATATGTCAAAACAGGAATCCAGGTAAAAAGGCGTAATTTACGCGCGTCCGATAGAGATTTGGCAGTTGGCGCCGACGACGCACGCGCAGCCAGGCATCTTCGCGAAGAGGCGCCCACTTTTTGTTAACCATTGTCTTTTAATATAAATTTTAAATAGGAAATGTCCCTTTTTATGGAGATCTAGTTTACGGCTCTGACAATGAAGGCATAAATCTAACGAGTGCGTCACTCTGGCTCGGCGATGATCGATCGATAAACATTATTTATGTACTTCCGTTGAGTAACACACGATTCGAGTCGTGGACGTGAACAAATTCGTAGAAATACGCCTCGAATATGTTAGTAGTCGTTATAGTAGGAACACAACTGCACCCTCTGATTTAATTTTCTAAATAATTTATAAACAGAACAGTAGCCTTCTACTTGAGTGTTTGTTTCAGATACCTAGAATAATAATTAAATGATAATTCACAATTAGAATCACACTAACAGCTACAGCTATTTACTTATAGACAAGTTAGTCTAGAAAATAAGAAGTTGAGGTCTGAGTCCATTTGGAACCTTAACACTTGCGTCACAAGATCCAGACTTGAAGTGATATCCCTGAGGGATAAAAGGTGCAAAGCGGTAAATAAATACAAAGAATGCCTCTATATGATCGGTATAATTAAGCCAAATGTTAATAAAGAGAACAATGCCGCTCATCCATACGAGCCAAGTGGCCTCCAATCAACGTGCCTTCAGAAGAGGGGCTGATTAACGACAATAACTCAGCGACAACACCAACTTGACCACGTTTATTTTTATTTTAGGCCCTTTCCAGTCGATCTCTAATGAATACGGTTTATCTTCAAGTTTATATAAAAAATAAATCGCTTTTAACTGAAGAATCACGCCTTAAAAAAGAAACGCTTATTAAAATTTATTTCTTTCTCTCCTCGCGGCACTGTCGTGTACTTCGCCTCGAATAAAATTAAAAAGTCAAGAATTCTTATTTATTTTAATACAATAAACCGCAATCGCTGAATAAAGATAAATAAAAAGCAATAAAAAATAAAATCGCATTAGCAATAAACAAAATACTTCAGCGGATGTGGGCAGAGCGCAGAGCGCGCACTCGGAGAGGCGTGGAGAGGATGCCGCGCGGTCAGCAGCGGCTCAACTAGCCGATAAAGGGAGTTTGTGTCCGGACAAATATGCCAAATATGTACCAAACACAAAAAAAAATTATGTCTACGTCTCAAAATTAGTTGTTTTCTCAAATTCAGAATCATGTTTTATAATACTTAAAACCGAACTAATACAGTATCGCATGTTATATAACGCAAACTCCGAATTAGAAATGTTATTATTTTTCTAATTTAGCTTCAAGATCAAATATTTCAAGACGCAAAGGAAGCTCCACGGCACACTGTTAGCCGATTGTCACGAGTGCTACCCTCGTCGGCGTTTTCTTAATTGTGCCGAAATATTTATTTGATTGCGAACTTTGCAGCACAAGCGTGCAACCGAAATGGTCATCGGCATCCTGACCGCCGCCACAATAGCACCGCCACCTCACTTCGCCACATTAAGTCTATGTTACCAATTCAAATCTATTTTTGCCAGGTTTAGCAGCCAGCCCAGCTTCATTTGAAACCAAAAGTGTGAGGACGTGATACCATTATATCTCTTCCGCTAATGTATGGATTTAAAATCAATTAAGAATTGAATAATGTAGCAATTTGTTCACTGGAATTGGAATTATTTCTTTGCTCGTACAAAATAGATGTTTAATGTTTTCATTTGTATCGGGCATTGGTCTTTCGTGGGGCTTTCAGTTAAAATAGTTTTCCGGTGTCTACATTACATACAAAAGCACATCAAAGCAAAAAGTAGTTAAGTTACAGCTGTCAGTCAAAAACACAGTTTCCAAAGTTGGGCGTGCGTGATAGAATTGAATAATGTCGGAACACAATCAATTTAGGACAATCAACTGAGCGATCACGTTCAGTGCTCAAGACATTCCTGCCTTCAAGTCAGAGCGACCAACGCGCGACTGCTGTCCGTCAGCAAATTGCAGTATCGTAGATCTAAATGGGCCACCGAGACGATGCTGGATACATTCGCGACAGCCACGCATCGTGCGCTGATCATGCGCCGTGAACAAGAGATGAAATAAAGTATGAAACTGGTCGCGCGTTCCGAACGCAACACAACCGTATGGTCCCAGAGCCAACAATCGAGATCTGAAGCGCGATAACGATGTCAACTAGTGCAGCCTGTCCTCGCCGTTCCCATGATTTGCGATGCCGTTCTAATCGTAATAATTACGGCCTATCCATCAAACGGACGTATGACAAACATGCGTCTCGGGAATCTGACCAAGAAATGGTAATAGTTATCAATCTCAGCGTGCCGACTGTGTTCACAGTTTGAGAAATAGCAGAGATCATTTTTTGCGCGAGTGACGTGTTTATGAACGCTCCGTTATAAATTCTCTTTGATCTCATCTACCGTGTCACATTGCTGTCTCGATGTAGTTTTCCTCGTATATTGAGACCGCAGATGGCGCTCGTATACATATTTTTATTGCTCTAATTTCTCTACGCAGCGTTAGGATCGAACATAACATTCGTCAACGGTCCTAACAAAGCTGACTAATTATCGTGGCGCGGCATGTCGTAAAACAGTGCATATTGACGGAATATAGAGAGGCCGGCACACAGTGCTTAATGACATTAATCACATTGATTTATTGTGGTTCCGAGTTATTACAGGCCGGCCGGCGCGCGCTGTGTGCGTGATGCGTTGGTACCGACACGCGCGCGAGTGTGCGCCGCTTCTTGTGTAAATGTAATACGCACTGCATACAGGGTGATACACTACACCTGTGCTCTTGCTGCCCCATACCGTCGTAGTTTTCGAAATAAATCAACGCCTTCCATATGGAGTCAAGAAGTAATAAGTCATTTTCTTAACAGTTATTACTCGTAAAACACTTGCTAAACTGCGATCTAAAGCAACGCTTACCCACCCTATTATTGGAAATCATAGTTCTATATACAAAAACGTACACTCTGAACCTTAAACTGAAATCGGAAAAACCATTTTCCGAGCGCTGGAAGGAGCACCCTGGTTAGTGTAGGCGCTAGTTCACGGACGGCGCCGCGGGTGTGTGCGTGTATGGCATTAGGCAACAATTTACGCTGTTTGCGGCGTGTTAATATTGATTGGCTCGCTTTATTTCGACTCGCGCGAATCTATCCACGAAACTACGTCAATGTGTGTGTAAGTAGATCATACACTTCTTCGTAATGCTCTAAATACACTTTATAATCGAAACTTTTCTTACCGTTTGTTGTGACTTTTCGACCTCATTACTCGACAGGGTGATACAATTCGTGAGTATGTCGACTGCTCATATTTTTTCGTTACTTGTAAGTAGGTTAATATATTAGATTACTTGTTTTTCTATCGATCAGTGTGAGTGCAGGTGTAAAAACATGCGGGTGTTTAGTAATCTGTCTGTACGCGGATGCACTTGTTATGTTTGATGTATGACGTAGTTTCTATTCACAGGAATATAAAGTTGGTGTATATTTATAGGAGCAAATATGGTCATAAAACTGTGGTATTTAGAGCAAAAGAGCAATAAAGTTGGCAGTGATCTGAGCCCTGGCGCTAGTGTCCATCGCTCAAGTATTTAGTACAATAAGGTACGTGTGGACAGCGGCTCACACGTCCCAGTCCGGCCGAGCGCCTCACCGCATATCAATCACGGCATTATAATTTCATAATGCACGTTTGTCAACGTAAATAATACGCAAAATTTATGTTACGAGGTTCTCACCGTTCTACAGAGGCACAGGGAATACTTAATAAGCCATCATTAAATGTAGAAAACATTGCGAGTGTACCACTCATATTCATTTGACGACGTGCCTATAAATTCAATTAAGTCGTATGTAGATGCGTACGTAGGTAGGTACGCGGAGCGCACGATATAAACCGTGTTATGAACGCGAATATAAATTCATTTGGTTATTTGCATAAATTGCTATTTAAACTGTTTTATAGTTTGTTTGTTTCGTGCATGAGTAATGAAAGTCACAAATTGGAGTAAGCAAGGGCTGATATTCAGTCTTTGGACCACACTCAACTAACAGACTTACAATAAGGTAATATGTATGCATGCACAAAAATACTTTTTATTATTGCTTTCTTCTATGAACTCCGATTATGATAAGAGCTCGTAGCCACGTAAGAGTTAGACTACCTTAGGGGACACGCGGTAAGACGCAACTCTTTTTCTAAAAATGGTTCTACGGAAAAAAAATGAAATCAAGGCCTCAAGACTGCTAATGTGTGTCAGAATGGTCTATCATTGATTTCATATTGGTTGATTTTGACGAATTTGGTAATCTACTAATATAAAAGCGTCACTATGACTTTTCAATGGTCAACCACTGACACTCCATTGAAAGAAATGGCATAGAATGGTACCTAATCTCGTACATGATGACGAATGATTGACAGACGCATGCAGTAATCCGCTAAAATTTTGACAGTTTCTTTGATTAGTGTAGTAACCTACCATTAGAACGTCATTGTGCAGTTATGCTTTTAATAGCTCGGTTATCAAAAAGTAGTACCTACGATCAGAATTTAGCAGATTACGAACTTTTAGCAAAATGACAATGAGACCGTGTTGGAATGACACATTTATAAAAATAGCAGACTTCGGGGCCCTGTTGTGCAGACTGTTGGTCAGGTACCTAGGTAAGGTATATATTTTTATGAACAAAAGATCAATCTCTAGTCTAACTAAAACTATAAAATACGTACGAGACAGCCATTGCTGCGTATTGACTGTGTCATTCCCTTGCTACCTGCTCACCAATTATTTCAATTACTTTTATGATTGTATACTTCAATTAATCAGGAAAACTATCATAGACTTTATACCTTCGCTCTGAGTTCGTAGCAATCACTTGATAAAATCTATCTCGAGTAGATTTGAGACAAACTGGTTTGTTTGATAGTAAACGACGCAGACGCCACCTATCTTTATGTTTGTGTAACTATTTGTTAACAGTGTTTGTTATTGCTTCAAATACGCATAGGCTGGTAAATAGATAATATATGCATATGAATGAGGCTATAAAAAGTCCTGTTCGTACAAACGATTCAGTTCAAAGGAAAAGTAGCTCGTTCTTCGTAACTAATTGAAGAAGTATAATTTTGGTTCCCTATAATAATGAATACCTATTTAAAATATACTTAGATAATTGCACAGAACTTAACTGAAAAAAAGCAAACTTCATACTAAAACATAAAATGAAATAAAATCCAAAAAAAAAAAAAAACTATCTCGGCAATCTCTTCACATTCTGTTGGCAGAAAAAGAGCTAGAGAACTCCAGCTGTAGCAGTTTAAAAAAATCTTTTGGTATTTAAAGGTAGTTTTCCCTAAACATTGAACAGAAGACTTCAAGATGAAAAGACATTAAGAATAATTCGGTCAAATCTGCCTTTTCGTAAATCTCTGTCAGAGTTTTATCCGCATTAACTGACGATATAATGTTGTCATGTTTAATGGGGAGAGTCCATAATAAAGCAGCCGTTAGCCGTGTCGGTCATCATTAGCGCGTTATCCGGCTATTTTTGCGCACTCGTGTGTATGCGAACCAAAATAACTCAGAAACACTAATGAATTACACTTTATTCGATTGTTTATCCTCAAAATATCTAGCCGTACACTCCAGTCAGTTAAACAGATAAAAATATCTCACTCAGATTTTCTTATACACTCAGCAGATATACTCCATTTGAACGCCAACGTACTCGTACCGTACAATCCCTGAAAAATCCGTTAGTAAAACAGGCAAATATATCTTGTAGCACATTGAAATTAATGTTGATAAATATACAAAAGGAACGGCGGAAGTGCGGACGTCGCGGCCGGAAGTAGGTCCATCCATCATCCGCCCGCCCTGGATAAAAACGGTCGTTAGCGCCGCCCCCCGGCTCTACCTGCCTCTCTATTAATGTTACACTCAAGCGCCTCTATTACTCCTGTCATTTATTATATCCATTTTGGCAAATTGGCTGATCTCGCATAACGCTATCCGCTAGACGTAATTAAGGGGCTTTTTGCAACCCTAATATCACTAATACAACAAATGATAGTTGGGATAAGTAAGTGATTATTTACTAATAGAGATAGACATGTTACAAGATGTTTTTTTTTTATTGCCAGTCCTGTCAATGTCTTCCATTGGGAAAATGCTATCAATTGAAATTAAACAAGCTCTACAAACATCCCCCAAACGAAAAAAATTACACTAACTGTCACAAGAAAAATCTAATAAAGAGCACCTATTTAACAAATTAAATCTGTCTATACAAACAACGTAAACAAGCCAAAAACGTGGCAATAAACGTCAAAAGAAAAGTAAAAAGATTCCCTCGGGTGTGTTCAGCGGCAAGTCAGCGCGCGGAGACTGAAGGCATGCACGCGAGGGTGACACGCTGCCGCTCCGTGCCGACTCCGGCTCTTCGGGGAGCCAAAACCGCTTATAAAAGTATGCGCCGGAAATCCGCGGGTTGCCGCCCGGAGTATTAAAATTATTATGAAACCGCCGCGCCGCGATAAGGCGGGATGATACCGGCTTAACACCACCCCCCCTCCCGGCGCGACCCCACCCGCGCCCGGGACGCCACCCCCGCACCCTCGGCACACTATCGCACCATGCTCGAATGCCTTTTCACCGTACATCTATGCGAAAACTTATACGACACTCTAGTTATGCATAAATGTTTATGCGAAGCTAACCAGCTAACACCTACTTGACACCACGCAACTTGTACGTAACCCTTGCTGAGTTATAACTCTACTACCATTTAAACTTTTTAGGTGTGGAAAACTACGTTACAGTCATGCTTTGATAATACAAACATGAAACTGAATCAAAACGCTACACCAATAAACTAATAACGCTCCAATAAGCATCGTTAATCTAGCTGAGAGTTCCGAATAAATCAAAGTGAGTAAACTTAAAACATTAACCAGATAAAGTTATTTCAACAATGTAAACGTCGCTGGGCAACTTTATGCAGGAGCTGCACTGGTATGTCGAACTACAATTATAACTTTGGCCCGGACGCGACAGAACGTTGTGTTGCAACAAATAAAATATGTCCACGAAAACGCGCGAGGGGGACGGCACAGCGAAATTTCGTACACGAGACAAAGATAAGCTTAACCAGCACGAAATTATGAGCGTTTAACTGTTTCTAGCTGTAGAATCTGGCACGGGTGCTTCGCCGGCTCGCCAGCGCGCGTTATTTACGAGGGGGTGTCGCCCCCCGCTGCACCCGAGATAGTGCCTTCCCCGGAAGAGCGCCGCCGCCGCGCCGCGCCGCTCGCCGCGCCGATCCAGCCCTTGCGGCCGCGGCGCAGGGTGCACTATGCCGCGCGCCGCCCGCCACCACAGCACCTCGCTTACACCTCGCTTCTGCTTGTGCAGATTGCTGCCAACCCGCACTTACTAGCACGCCGCTCGACCCACGAATATCACCTCTACGACAAACGCCATACGGTCACCTCTCGAGGACGCTTGCTCGCTTTCGGTTCACACGGCGCCCACCGTTTTCCTACATTACATTATAGTGAAGATGTCTGTATTTCTTGTTTATGATAGCATAAAACTATGGTAGGTAAATTGACGGCGCTATGTCGGTGTGGCACGTCTACGGCACGGCCACGGCGCACCACCACCGGCGCTCGATGCACTTTGTTAACATTAACGTGTGCTTATACACTAATAAATCACGCCGTGCTTTGTACTTTAACATTGTATTTTTGAGGCATTACCTGACCTAAGAACGAGGACTATGTATGTAAGTGAAGGTAGGTAATTAAATAGAATTATTTATACAATGAAGCTTGTACCTATGTAGGTAGGATATCCTAAGGTGTTACCTTTGTACTTAAGTGATTATCGCTCGTGATCCTTTACGTGATGGGGAAGCAATAGCAGTGTTAAGTCCAAGGGGTAAGTTTTACAAATGGATCTGATACCGTGCCTATCGGGCCCCAAGCAGTCGAACATGCTTAATAGAATCTACAACATATAAATAAACGAACATAAGTAAGTATCTCCTTACCATTCCCGAAATACCACTAACTTATCTGTTTCTTGCCCCCATTAATCGAAATAAGAATCTGTTCCTAATGAGCAATTGCTACTAAATAATGTAATTTTATTAAGCTCCCCATACATTAAGGTCGTTACATAAAGCACGATTCAAGCGAACAGCGGCGACGGTCACGTACCTACGTCATTTAAGTGAAAATATACGACACACAGAAAAGAGAAAAATGCGCAAAAACCATCTAGAGCATTATGGCTCGCGGCGAACCATTACTTTTAATATAAATAAAATAACAAAATATGAGCGTCCGGCCGTTGAGTGCCCCCGAACACTTTTATATTTGAGCGGAGACACCGCCGTCCACCACACACCCTGTACCCTGGGCCGCCAGCCGCACCCCCACACGCAAGATTTATATTTTGACTTGTTCACTACTTATCCCTTTAAAGCTCGGACACATCCGACGTTGTGACGTCAAGACTTACGTTCTGTTATGGAAGTGTTACACGCTGATCCGAAAGTTTCACACAACTTGGAATGTGGCATAAATAATTCTCACGTAGACTTCAATCAAAACAAAAGAATCTACATAGTTTTTCATATTTGTCTGTTTCAAGAGTGAAGAATTAGTTGAGTTATTATTTTAAGTTTTAAAACGTTTCAAACTTTGAGATTAAGTTAAGGTGTGACACATTCTTAGGCCCATGTTCAAAACGTAAACTCTTACATTACACTCTTTGACTCCAACTCAACTCAAGTTCCAACTACTTGGGAGCATCAAACTGTCAATAAAGGTCGTCATAAATTAGTCAAGCATTCATTGACGATTTCGTGCTCATGTTGGAGTTGTGGTTCGAGTTATTTGAAGTTTGCGTTTTGGAATATGGGCCTTCGAGGCTCCTCAAAATCGTACTTTTTAAAGAGCGTACACATTCACATTGCAGTCGCGAACTGTCATAAAACATCACTAATTTCACAAAATGTTGACAAGTTCTTGACACTGATTGTCACTGATATGATATGCATTTGGGCGCTTTTTAAGGACGAGCCGGCCTTCATATCACCAAATAAATGCACATATCTCAATTCAGGTACCGTCTATTTAAATCCAAAAACGTAGTCAAGGACACCTAAGTGGCGCTACAGTAAAACAGCAAAGATTATAAACATGACATTATGTATGTTCCGTGTGTACATATTTACATAACTAAACAATAAAGATTAATGTTAGGTACTAATGCGAGATCAATATCAGACGACTGATACTTCCCATTAGAATATCATTAATTTGTGACATGACTGTAACGTTATAATAAAGAGCACCGAGTGTGCTAGCATTGACACCATAATTCAAACTTAACAAACGGCCGTGTAATCGTTCAGAACCGGTTCTGTGTGCATATTTACTAACCGCACTTACATATTAAACGCCATATTATTATCTACATAAACATAAAACTACAATTAAATTCGTAGTTTCAAAGTCTTGAATTTTGAAGGCCGACAAGTGTATTAAAAAAACTGATAAAGATGAAACATTTAGTTTAACAATACATAATAATGGTGTTCAGTAAAATATGCCAAAGCGCATTTGAGGCAGCGAACTGTTCTCATACAGCCATCATTTTGACAAGTTAAGTGTTGTTTGTAAACGAGCTGCGTCGACAATATTTTTCTGTATAATTTACGGTATTAAAATTTCATCTCAATGTCTGAGGTAGGACGTAATAATGACTTGACACGCACGTCTTACTGCTTCTCATACATGTGGGGACTGCAGGCAACTTAGTATGGAACTTGATCTCGTATACTTCAGAACCATTATTTTTCAACGCTATAAAAACAACAAAATGCTCAATCAATAGAAAGTCAATAAGACCTGAAATAAGCAAACGCGATTATATTGTGACATTGAATTGTAACTGCAACATAAAACAATTAACCAAATCAGGAGTAAGTTCGAGTACAAAATGAAAATCGAGGGGTCACTTAAAAGCTCTCGAAGTTCATCCGTAGCTCACCATGGCGGCTATCTCATTCATGAGATTAGATGATAGTCTGTACAAAAGGAAATATGAGTTACGCTTCACTGGAGTGTAAACAAGTGAATGAACAAACTCAAGTGCTCGACACAAGAGTTGCGTGCGTTTCCGCGATGCGTGCCCTTTGCACAAGCTCCAATCAATCAATGTCCACTTTTAATGACTTAATACTGACATACTCGACTCGCTATTCCTTCAGAAATTCGCTTCATAAACGAGGAAATTTACATGATTACAGTACACTCTTATTATCGCCTCAATGAACGTTCCGGCCGGCGCTAATTACACTCGATGCTCCCTCGAAACCTTACGAGGTTTCATCGACCGATATTGTCCATCGCACTCGATCGTAAAGCGGGCCTAACAAAACAAAGAACATAACACGACTATAGAGTTCGCAATAAAACCGCGTGAAAATGGCAATAGCTATTCAGAGGGAGATATTAAAATGCATGGAAATAAATTCGGCGTCGCATTCGGGCGTACAGCTCGGGGGGTGCAGTAAAAATAAACAGCGACACCATTAGAACTCACTTCCATATTCAAATTTATGAACGCGTCCGAGCCGCGTCCCTCGCTGGCGTGGCTTGTCCGCCGCCACGCCGCTACTACGCGCCCGCTACAGCAACGTTACGGCGCTGCTCCACCAGTGCTACGACACTGCTACGCCAAGCTATAGCAGTGCTACGCCACCTCCAGGCCAAGCTGCACTGGTGCTACGCGACTACTACGACAACGCTACGGCCGCGCTACGGCACGCTACACACTAGCTACGCCACAGCCACACACCCACCGCTCATTTATACAGCCATCACTTTGACGGTCAATTTAAAAATTTCACCCCTGTTTTACCTAACATAAACCTACATTATACCGCTCTAACTAACACCACTTTTTTCGCTAACTCGACACCTGTTAGCGTAAAAAGTAGCTCAACGATAATGAACAGGTAGTGGGTATTTAAAAGGTTATTTTTATGGATTTATAGTAATGTGTAACATGTTGAAACACTAACAAATAAAATAAACGTAAGACAAGAGCGTTCGGGAGGCGGGCGGCGAGCGACGCGTGCTTTAGCTTAAATAAACAGACGTTTTCAAAAATTTGTGTATTTAAATCGTATGTGACTTGTGTTACTGGTCTATTTCTGTTTAACGGCCGCACTGATGGATCTGAAATAACACCTCCACAGTGCCGTTCAGGGAACTCACATTAAATTCATAAGGGATTAGATGTCATCATAAACAGGAATTATTTAGTCGACTGAGGTTAAAAACAACAACATAGCTCCCCGACAATTATTTTTAATGGCAATTATAGTGCGGTTAATGTGCTCCTGAAATATCTAATACGTCCCTTTTATTATAATGTGGGATTTCGTAAGTCAAAAGGGGAGATACCTTTCCGCTAATTTAATGGGATTTAGAACAAACGTAGATTAACAGAGGGATGTAGTTGTGTAGATAAATATTTATCTTCTTCGAGCACATTTTATCATTATGTTGAAAATGGTTTTCGCTATCCTGGTTCACTGGGACTCTGGGGATTATCTACTTTTATGACAGAGAAGAAGCTAAGAAACCTGTGCAAAAAAAACGTTTTGCAGAACCGTAAAGAAGGTCAACTCTGAGAAATTAAGAAAAATAACCCAGCAGATAGTTAAAGACACAATTTTAACTCTGTGAAGCAAATATTTATAAATCAGAATATCCATTCACTTCCAGATAACTATTAATTCAGTACAATCATAGAACATATCATAAATATACCTAATCTCATAAAAAAACCTGTGTTTATTATCTTTCAGTAGATTTTATAAACTACCTACCTGGTCTATTTTCCAAAGCTCTAATGTAGGTCAATAGTGAGAAGTTAAAGAAAATCGTCAAGCATAGATTTGTATAAGTAAAGACAAAATTCTGACTTTATACAATTTTCTGCTTCACACAGGATTCATTTTCACGCTCCCAAACCAGAACACCTCATTGACTTCCACATAACTATTAGCATAATCAGCCTTTTAACGTTCCCACTGCTGGGACACGGGCCTCCTCTCTAGGAGAGGGAAGGGAATGGGCCGTAATCCACCACGCGGACATAACTATTCATTCAGCACAATTAAATCATACATCATCAATACACCTACCTCTAGCCACCTGATATCTATTTGATATTTATTAGTATATTATATTTTATTTATGTATTTTATATTATTTTGAATAATTAGTATAATATTCTCCTTTCGTTCAGTCCATCCAAAGGTTGTCTGTAAGAGATTGCCTTGTGCGAGAAGACCGCCCATTGTACACTTGTTTTTATAAATGTTTTTCCTGTTCTTATTACAAGGTGTACAATAAAGTAACAGCAGCGCCCCGCGGTTTCACCCGCGTTGATCTCATTCCCGTGGCAATACGGGGATAAAATATAGCCTATGACACTCCACAATAACGTAGCTTTCTATTGGTGAAATAATTTTGTAAATCGGTTCAGTAGATCCAGAGATTACCCCTTACAACGTCACAAACTCACAAGCCATACCTCTATATAATATTAGTATAGATATAATAAATAAAATATCACCTTTAAGTTAAGAACAAAGCTTAGAAAGCTCAGAAAAAGCTGAGGTGAGTTTATAATACGTCATAAAATATCGGTTTTTTTAAACACAGCCCTAAAGTGGGTCAACTATGAAAATCATAAGTAAACAGAAGGACTACAAACACAACTTTGCTGTATAGCAAATCTTTCCAAACCAGAAAACTTCCTCATAAACAACAACACAACTATTAATTCAGGACAATCAAAGAACAAATCAAATCACTGCTGCCAACAAAAAACCAGTAGCATACCGGCAACAAAATAATCCGAGACCCGGTACATAGTTTCGTTAATTAAAAAAAATATATATCCACCCCACATCCAAGGCAAATGACACGGAGGAAACAGAGTTGGCGGGCCTAGTCGATGACTGGCGAAATGTAGTAGATTGCTTCCATCAGGCCGGGTCACAGACACACGTATTCGTTATATTTAATTTAAAGCACACAAAGCAATTGACACGGCTCCCGACATTCGCTTTTTCATAACGACTCCTCGTAAATTTGTTTCAGAAATTAAAATTGTGTTGAATGGATCTTGTTACGGACGTGGGCAGCAGGGTTTTGTACGCTTGCCCGTGACGATGAGTTTGTGCCGTCGAGCCGGCTGGGATGCTTTTAAAACTTATTTATTCATCTTTTTTATGATCTTAGAAGGAAGTAGGCTGCGTGATTTGATAATGAGATGCTGACACACAATGACTTTTTTTGATGATGCCGCAGTCATTAACTAAATGACATGGTGGTCATGTGGTATAAGTAACAGACCTATACAATCCAACATACATCTACCTACCCTACTTGCATGTGTACCTAAGTATACTACACAAGTCTTGGAATATACATATCTACATAAAATAAAAAACAAAAGCCCGTTTTATTTATGAGTTATTAATTATAATTAATTAGATTCTTTCCTAACACGTGTAACCTAACCAGTCAAAGTTTATATATTTTATTATTCATGTGTTCTGTAAATTATTCTGAAACCTTTAATGATCAATTGTGCATGTAGTAAAAGTAAAGAAAAAATTACAAAATTGCAAAGTTCATTACAACAACAATAGCAAAATAAATATTTTATAAATGCAAATCGATTAGTAGGTAAGTTATTAACAAAGTTACACAACGAGTTTCGTGCTCGTAAATTACCGAGAATCATCTCTGGCAATTAAAAAAGCCATTTAATAATAATATAATTATTGAATACAAACAAAAAGTTATGACGTGCAAGTTCAATTAGTGTGTGTGGTGTGGGAGGCTTCGCGGGGCGACGGCGGCCGCCATCTAGCGGGCGTCAGCGCCGCCCACCGCGCCGCGCCGCCACTGGCCTCGCGGCCACATGTCGCTTATGAATATGAGGCGTTATGATTATGAAAATATGCCCCGCCCCGAATATGGAATATGGAGGAGGGGGGCCCGTGTAGCGCGTGCGAATGGGCGAAGTTTGATTTATGAGCCAGGCGCGGCCCCGCCTCCCTGTCATAACCGAGTACCTGGTGCGCGCGCGCGGCCGCCCGCCGCCCGCCGCCTCGCGCTCAGTCCCGCTTCAGATGGCGAGTGGTGCGCCCGGTCCCACGCGTCCGCTCCGCACAGTGTACTTCGTCCGAGCCGAGTAGCGGCGCCGCGAGTGTCCCGCGAGTGCAGCGCGAGCAGTGCCATGCGCCGGCCCTGAGCCGCCAGCGGACACCATGCCGCGCGTCAAGCCCTCCTGCGTCCGCCGCGTCTCCATCGGTACTTAACCCTCACTCCGACATCTCACCACATCACACACGGGTGCCGCCGTCTCCGTCACATCTCACCTGTGACCCCACTCTCACGAGGAATTACATGTGTTTTTGTCGATACGTTATTGTTGAATCCACGATTTGATACTCGTACCGATAAAATGATTCAGTTAGCGACGATAAAATATGGCATACATGAGAAAGTGAGCACTAAAATTCGTCACCAGCGGGGTGAGTAAACAGTGCAGTGAATATTCACGCTTGACAATAATATGTAGATAGTTCAGAGGAAACAAGTTGTTAGGGAGGTACGTAGAGCTTTACTATTTAGTTCAGAAAAGCTTACCTAACGAAAACTTTGAAAGCTTGCATTGGAGTGTTGAAGTTTCATGACTAAAAGTGCGTTTAAAATAAGTTCACTGAGATAATGAAAATAATTTCGTAAGTAAATTCGTACAGGTATTTCAAAAATAAATATGTAATTAATTTAACGCACTTGTTAATCTGATCTGTAAATTGTATTTCATTTAAAATTCAGAAATTTTCTGAAGAAGACATTTTGATTGCCAGATTTTGTATCAGACCGGAACAATTTACATTTTCCAGGAAGAGAAAAATGTAAAAATAAAAATGTTTGAGAACATAAGGTCGGATGTCCCGGTTACATTGTGGCGAACTTGGCGATCGCACTGCCGCGCGCTAAATATCTTAAATGGTCCAATTAAAAAACGGTTACGAGCAAGCAATAGGTCGAATTTCAAAATGTTTATTGCCACGGGTATTAATAGAAAGCTATTGTGGCTTAGCATTTATTTGTAGGCTATTCTGTTGCATTAAACGATTAGCCACCGTGTCCAGTTTTATGACTACAACTATTAATAATCTGGACAGATATCTTTGAAACACTATTTATAATATAATTTATGATGTCATTTTTAGTGTATCTTTAAACAATATTTTAGCTATATTTATTGTAGGACCATTTTATTACAGTAAGATTGATTTTTTCACTATCAACAAATTTTGTGACTATTATGGAAATGTTCCTGAGTGACTTTAGAGTTTAATGAATTAGTCGGTTTTTTATTACAAATCTATATTTAATGATAGTCGAGGTCTTCGAAGGAACATGATAATTTATCACAAACAAATAGGATACTTACATGACGTGTGTGCTTTTGCGACGGCGGCACCTGTACCAAGAACTTCTTTCTGTTTACACCTTCATTTTTTTTTTTCTTGCATATTTATAATGATATAACATTTTAATGGCTTTTTAATGATATTAAAAAATTCGCCGTATAAAATCCGTTGACACAGATGAATACCTTATTTAATTCAATGACATTTATTTTTTTAATAGGTATATTTCCAAAAATATTCATATATAACGGATGTCAGTGGAATATTATAATATTAGAAAAATATCTATAATGTTGATTCGGCATCGTTTTATAGATAGGTACACTTAAGGATTCATATATTTTCTCCGAAAGCTCATTAACTTATATTTCTCTATGTAACAAAGTCGTATTTTTAAGATTGTGTTAATGAAAGAATTTGAAGGGATCCTAAGTTCAGTTAATTCTCATGGATAATCGACTTATCGTTCATTTTTTTTTTTTTAGTTTTTAATCTGAAACTTGCAAAGTTTACTTAACATAATTTAAAAAGACTTCCTAATGTTATAAAAATATAATTTGTTTGTTATAAATGTCTTATATTTGTATAATAAAGACACAACACATATTTGCATGTCTAATATAACTTTTATAGCACATTACTATAGCGCCCCGCGGCGCTGTCCGTCGTTTTAATGATTTCACAGTTCATCATTCACTTTACCATGATTTTCTTAAAATAATAATTTTGTAGAAACTATTTATAGAGCACATTGTCATTTATAACTATTTATAACACCAAACGTTGAAGAGTCAATATAATAAGCATTTGAAATTTTGATTAGCGGTTACAGTCAATGTATTCCGGTAGCGTTATCATCAAAATAATATCACGTAGGTAGTGACATAACGGGAGAATAACAATGTTTATATAGTCTATCTATCTGGCCTACAACAGGATCCTATTCAATTTCTTAATAGCATTTTTCTAAAGCGTGAGAATTTTAATTTCAAACAATCGTTTTCGAATTTTCTCCCTCCCTCTCTCACTTCCGGTCGAACTTCCTGATTTTCTTGAATTTTTCTAAACGTTGCATCCTGGTTTCACAGCCAATTTCTAATCAGTTAAATGTTCAAGTTTTCTAAAACATATCTTTATCTTTGTTTTTCTTCTGATCTTAATAAAAAGGGCATTGTACTTTGTAGGATAACATCTTACAAAATATTACCTAGGTGTCTAGGTGAGAGTTATAAGTTAATAGTAATGGATTTTTTGATGTCAAACAAGAACTTGATCAATTAAGTATGAAGTAAGTTTATAGGTACTACTTAAAGTTTACTTAGATAAAGTTAGAAAATAGATAGGTAGTTAGATAATTCAATGAGATAAATAAGTGTATGATGCTTTTGACGAACTATCTAGTAACTTTTTATAATTATTTCTACTTTTAAATCCCATATTAAAAAAAATCTAAGTACCTTGTACTTATGACTTCCTCAACGAAACGATTATAAGTCCAAATAAAACATACTTTCACAGTTTTGCTTAAAAAGCGCCATTAACGCTCTGATATAATTTTAATCGACCATTACTGATTACAAAGAAATGTCTTTATAGAACAGGCTGACACGTTGTCAAAATATATTTTATCTTAGCGGTCGCTAGTCTATGGTCGGCTAATCTCATTGCTGGTTTTACGAGTGCTCTATAAAATATTTATTGCTGACATTCTATCTGCTAACGATTGAAATAACCTATTCATATTCTTATGAAATACTTATATTCTCTATTTGTTTGATCGGCTAATAAATTAAAAACTAAACTCGTTAAATATCTAAGCCGGTTCTAATTCGGACTAAAATGAAAGATCACTATGCATATCGCCGTTCATTTACCTTGAATGATGAATAATAATTATTGTTGCTGTATAAATTATAGACTTTCTGTCAGTTGATTAATTAGCATCGACATATTTAATGGCAATTGTAATAACATTAACAACACGTAGTTGCTACAAACACGTTACATTGAGGCTGACGCTGCGGCGGAATGTTTGGCAGTCCAACGCTCTCTCGATCATTGTAAACATGTTTCTTTAGCATGAAAAGGGAAGCTCAATATTGATGAGTTTGCTTTGTGGAGAAGTTGGACAATGTCGGGCTATGAATATCCGCAACGAGCGGCAGCCTAAAGCCTTTCTATATTTGTGCGTAACGCGGCGGCGGCGCGCGACAGCCTCCTATTCCCAGTTCTCGCGCCGGAGCACTCACAAACACCAACAAACAGACACCACTAATCCTTCTTCATACAACTAACTATTAAACGCACCGGCATCTCGCTACAAATGAGTTATTTAATCCGCGCCGCAACATTATCCCGGATTATATCATGTTTTGTGTCGGTGCTCACTTATCCGTCCGCTTTCCAAAACACCACAAACGTCCACAAAAAAATGCGCATTATGAAACGAATATTCAAAAGCACCAGCCACCAGCCGAGTGACATTGGCAGGTAATATCTATAAAAAAGATATATTTAAAATATTAAAACGGTGAAAGTATAAAGTTGCTGATAAGAAAAATTTATGCACCAAATATATTCGGAAATCTTTAATAACAGTATACCTATTAGGGCCAGTAAGTGGTAGATCAGGTCGGGTTTTTGGAATCTCGATAAATTAATATGCAAGGAGGTAGGTACTTGTGTACACACTTAATTTTGTTTATTGGTAAATTTTGTAAATGCAACACACTTGCGTGGCTAATTAAGAAAGTCTTGGACTGGATTGTGCTTCCGTATAAAGTATCGATGAGTCGTGAATGTCGTGATATAGTTAAGAAACAGCGTGCTGTTAATAAGTTGCTAATTATTATTAGGTGCGTTAACGCAAACGTAAACCGTTAACGTGCGATAAGCGCTGTTAACGCCGAATGCAACTTTTGAATCCTTCTGGTATCTGGTACCTGCTGTGGAGCAATCGTATTATTTCAATGATACGGGAATCTGTTTTGTAAACTTCGCTGTTTAACTCTCAAGGGTCAATTGGAACTGAATTCTTTAAATACAATGTCTTTCAAAGTTTCTTTATTTAGTCTTTATCTTGAAAACCAGAAAAGTTTTTGACTTACAATAACAATTTCTCTTAACTTCTCCGGCATGCCATTTTGCTTTAGGTGTATTTTAAGATGTAGTTTTGATTTAAAATAAATATGACACACAGGGACCAATTTATCAAAGTGACAAATAATAAATCGAATTATTATTTTTTGTGTTTAAAATTAACCTAACGAGGGATGGAAGAAAAATGTCAAACGAATCGACTGTTCTATCACTTAATGCTCGTAATAATTTAAAAATCTAAATCATTTATCAGGAAACAGCGATTTTTAAAAGCTTAACCAATTCAATAAGAATATTATACCTACCTACAGAAGGGGAAATACTTGAAAAGTTTCAAGTAGTGGTCGAGAGAGGATTCGAGAGTCAACCATGAATCAAGTTATGACTGTGTTTAGGGCTGCAGATAAAAATTTTTCATTAGTGTTTATCACCTAAGCTACCAACAATATATCCCTCTGTCAAATTTTCCAACAACTAAGCCACAGTATCTTCTTAATAAATCTGTGCCTATCTATTTTCTTTAGGTTAAAATAGTTGAGGACATTTACAAAGCAAAACAATTAGATTTCGTTTTTTTTATCTTTAAGATAATTTATACTTTCTAGGTTACGTTAAAATATATATAAATAAATAATTTAAAAATGGTTCAAGTAAAAGAAATAAATCAACTTTGTCACTAAAGAATCTTTTTCAGAATACCTAAGTGCTCATTCTAATCATACCTATAGCCTATTCTATTGTATTCAGTGTTATTTACATATAAATATATGAACAGGGATATATTTGTTAGAATATATTAATAACTATGAAAGTGTAACTATCACTTTCTGTTTCCGGGACTAAAGTACAAAAATACCTGTCCCAATAATAGTAAAAATTTGAATATTAGAGATCTGCAGACATAGGTCGTCGACCTGCCTTTTTCATCGTGTGGAAATTCTTATATGGATGTCATGTCTACCCTGGGGATTGTCAGGCTCTTGACTAAAACCACACGGAATTCTGCAGTTACCTTTGACCGGATCCGAATTCATTCGCGGTTCCGTACAACATGTTTTTTTTCTTCTTTCATACATCACCATTTGCCGTCATCTCAAAAGTCACCACTAGTATTCACACGATTCTTACGTAATATCTTTGGACTTTCTCTACCATTCGATTTAATCATCAAACTAGTGTCAAAACATTATCTACCCTTACTTAACACGCTAATTTGATCTTAACTATTTGCAACTTATTGAAAAACCTTAGGGTATTCATTTTTGGACTTGTGTACTTCTCATCACAGGTGAAAGTTATGCTCCTATACCTTATGGATCCTTATGGTACCTGCTCTGGACGGAGAGGAAGGGAGTGTCAGACTCTTACTGACTAAAACCCACCCGTGTTCTTACTAATGCCCTTAACGTTCCAGGGCCGCATTGACTCTTTCGAACAAAATCTGCGACCCTATTAGGCAATGGCCCGATGAGGCCTCGTCTTCTTTGCTGTCAACTCTTTGAGGCGTGCGAAGAACACGACGCACCGTAGTCTTTTCCCAACGAGATTGGGGCAGCTTCCAGTCTAGCTGAACTGCTGTACTTTTCATGGATCACCTGCCTACCTGTCTTCCACAACCCAATAACTAAACTTGTGTTAGAATTTCTCCATTCTGACTACCAACGACGTAACTCTCAACTAACAACTTGTAACGACTGTTCAAAAGACTTTCAGGACCAACGGCTTAGCGTGCTTAACGACGCAAGCAGGGTTCTCGCCGATCGCCGGATCGACCCCGGCAAGCGTTGCTTAATTTCTATGATCGACCCGTGAGCCTATTTGTGATCAATTATAACGTTACTAGTAGGTACCTAAATATGTTGCGGAATTTGTTCGAAAGAGTACCGCGGCCCTGGAACGCAAAGGGCACAAGAAGGATCACGGGTGGGTTTTAGTCAGTAAGAGTCTGACACTCTTCCGCTCCGCCCAGAGCGGGAGAAGTCATTTGATGATTTCCCATCCAAAAAAAAAAGTACCTAAATATATAAAAACCTCCTTCAAGGAGAGTTTATTTCCATCTGTGTTTTCTCATTACATCTACCGAAATACTACCACTACTGAAACATGTACATGAATAGCTCATAATTACTAATAGAGACAATTCTTTTTGCTCGTAATCTTCGGTCAAACGAACGAATTCTTTTTGGTTCTAGCTTCCAGACCTATTGCTATTTCTCAGTAAAAACAGCTTGTTATAAAAGAATGTCATCTCAGCGGAATCGGACACAGTAAAAAGTTAGAAAAAAATATCGATTATGTTACAAGTTTTGTTGGCAATAGAGACGAAAGAAATAGATCGGTACGGAAAAGTTCAGAACATACCTAATATTTGTCTATCTTAAGCTTGTATGATAGGTATTTAAGTTATTTTCTTCTTACATACTTTGCTCCAATATCAACCAAATTGATGTGAAATAATATTGATATAAAAATTGTTTCAGCAAAATAAGAAATACCTGTTTCTATTCAAACGAAACAATTATAAGCACACGCATATTCACAAAGCGAAACTTCCAAATAAAATTTCACGTCGATGCGAATGTTCTATCGTGATATTTTTAGCTTTCTACCCTTCTCGTGTCTATTGTCACAAAGTTCGAACTAAACACGGCTTTCGGGGCGCCGTGACAAGCTACAACTAGCGACATCTATTGTTGAGTAGCCGGCAACTGGAAATGTAGGCGCGAAAGTAAATTGAAAATTAGGTGTTTTTTCGCGCTAAGTGTCCTTTTATTTTATGAAATATTGGTTTTAAAATATGGTTGGTTTTTATGGTGTACTCTTTCTCTTGGTATCGATTGTATGTAGGTACCTTATAATAGATTCAAACCGAGTGTCACTTTTTATTATAACTTTGTTTAAAAATATTTCGTCCGTATGAAATAATATTATATCCATATCATGTCATCTCGTGTATAAAAAAGAATACTCCGCTTTCCGCGTCGCAACTTGACTATCCCGAAACTATATTCTTGTGGGAATTCAGTAAAATCTTGTGACAGCAGTTTTCTACCTCGAAGAGGGACGTGCACATCAAACAAAACCACCGTTTGGGACGCTCCCCTGATAGTATATCAGTCATCTTTTCCTTTTACGTTTAGAAAATAAGCTACATTTTACTCGAATGTTTCAAAAACATACATTTGAATTCCTTCGGTTAAAACTTAATTAAATAATTTGTCGGATTGTTAAGCCGATACAACAAATTCTAAATATTCATTTATAGGATTAAAGACATAGTTTAGATATTGTTTGGGACAGGTGACTTAGGCCTAAACTGAAACCTGCATAGATTAAAGACAACTCAATCATCAGCAAGGTTATTTGTTTATTTAATAAATACCTTTATAAGTAGGTAATTTGTAGGTACTAGTATTTCAGGGTGTGGCTTTCTCAAAATGGCGATCATTTTATTATTAGTAGGTAACTCATATTCATATGCACACTCTATCTACTCATATAAAGTTTCACTACTTCATTAGGGAGCTATGTACCTACACTTCTTTAAATATCTACCTACCTCATTTAATAAACTTCCAAAATAGAAACACTTTATTTTACATTGAAATTATCTTTCAAACTGTCATTTAAACACCGAAATGAACCTGCACTCTGACAGTTTGGTCACACATTTCGTTTTGCATGTGCTTCAGGGATATGAAATTAACGTATTATTCT
Organism: Hecatera dysodea; assembly: GCA_905332915.2. Taxonomy (NCBI): domain Eukaryota; kingdom Metazoa; phylum Arthropoda; class Insecta; order Lepidoptera; family Noctuidae; genus Hecatera; species Hecatera dysodea. The sequence goes on from HG995292.1 coordinate 13,075,369, forward strand.
TTTGTTCTAGGTGAAAGTTCGGGATCGTGTTCAGAAGAAGAGATCAACCATGTGTCTGACGAGACGAGAGACAGACCTGAGGCGCACATGTGTCCGCGCTGTCAGGAACAGTTCGAGAACCTGCACGAGTTCCTATATCACAAGCGACTGTGCGATGAGAAAGCATTGCAAATGGGTGAGGAGAGAATGCACTCTGATCCAGAGGAAATGGTCGTCTCAGGCGACGAAGAAATGGATGGACCTAACAAACGATTAGAACAAGTCCGACGGCATCGACAAGATGCGGAAAATAACAACAGCCTCGAAGATGGCGAGGCAGAAGTGCCTGAAGCCGATGTGCCGCCGGTCGGCCTGCCCTTCCCGGTGGCCGGCCATGTCACGCTCGAAGCTTTACAAAATACTAAAGTTGCCGTAGCGCAATTCGCCGCAACTACAATGGCGAACAATGCAGATAATGAAGCAGCGTTACATGAACTAGCCGTACTACAAAGCACGTTATTTACGCTACAGCACCAACAAGTGTTTCAGCTACAATTAATACGCCAATTACAAAACCAGTTGTCATTAACGCGACGGAAAGATGACCAGCTCCCGAGCCCGCCTCCGAGTGAACCGGAGCCGGTGTCGGTACCTGCCGCTCGATCGCCGTCGCCGCCTCGTCCGCCACGGGAGCCTACTCCTGTCGCACTCCCTCCTCCCACTAGTCAAAGCTTACCGTCAACCCATTCGCATCTCACACCTAAGACGGAACCCATCTCCGTTCCTAAACTCCCGACCTCATCTCCACCGATGATGTCCCATCCACCGTACAGCTCCATTTCCTCATCGTTAGCGTCTTCAATAATCACAAACAACGACCCGCCACCGTCTCTCAACGAACCTAATACGCTTGAGATGCTACAAAAGAGAGCACAAGAAGTACTAGATAATGCGTCACAAGGCCTACTAGCCAATAATCTTGCCGATGAACTCGCTTTCCGTAAATCGGGAAAAATGTCACCCTATGATGGAAAATCAGGAGGAAGGAATGAGCCATTTTTCAAGCATCGCTGCCGTTACTGCGGAAAAGTGTTTGGAAGTGATTCTGCGCTGCAAATCCACATTCGATCGCACACAGGTGAAAGACCTTTTAAATGTAATGTATGTGGATCACGATTTACAACCAAAGGGAATCTCAAAGTACATTTCCAAAGACACACAGCAAAGTTTCCGCATGTCAAGATGAATCCTAATCCAGTACCAGAGCATTTGGATAAATACCACCCCCCGCTGTTAGCGCAACTGTCGCCGGGACCAATTCCTGGCATGCCACCACATCCGCTTCAATTCCCTCCGGGTGCACCAGCTCCTTTTCCACCAAGCTTGCCGCTATACAGACCCCCACACCATGACTTATTACCACCTCGTCCGCTCGGAGACAAACCTCTGCCGCCTCATCCACTGTTCGCCATGCGAGAGGAACAGGACGCTCCGGCTGATCTCAGTAAACCATCCGCGCCGAGCCCTTCTCGATCAGCACCCGAGGTTAAGTCTGAGCCACAAGACGATGATTGCCATCGAGATTCCAGTTTTGAAGACGTTGACCGCGTATCTCCTAAACGAGAACCTGATGAAAATGATGCCACACAGGATCAAGAACAAGACAGATATCCGTCAACATCGCCCTACGACGACTGCAGCATGGACTCAAAATATAGCAATGAAGAACAAATCGGCAGAGAGAGTCCTCATGTGAAGCCCGATCCAGACCAACCGGAAAATCTCTCAAGTAAGAATTCACCGATATCCGGGCCAATTTCAATAGCAACGGGACTGCGTACTTTTCCTTCGTTTCCTCTTTTCCCTCAGTCTCCCAGCAGTATGTCCTCTGGTAGTTTAACTCCTTTTCCGAACTCTGTTCAACACGTCGGTGACACAGATCTGGCACGTGATCCGATGTTTTATAATTCACTTCTGCCCCGGCCAGGCAGCAATGATAACTCTTGGGAAAGTTTAATAGAAATTACCAAAACTTCAGAAACATCAAAGCTTCAACAGTTAGTTGATAACATTGACAATAAAGTGTCTGATCCCAACGAATGTATCGTTTGCCACCGAGTTCTCTCTTGCAAGAGTGCGTTACAAATGCATTATCGTACGCACACGGGTGAGAGACCTTTCCGATGTAAATTGTGTGGCCGCTCTTTTACGACTAAAGGCAATTTGAAAACCCATATGGGTGTCCATCGCATTAAACCTCCAGTTCAAATGTTACATCAGTGTCCAGTTTGCCATAAGAAATTTTCGGATCCTACCATATTACACCAACATATACGACTTCACACGGGCGAGCGCGCCCATATCCCTTATGATCAAATGAGAAGTATCGATATTGAGGGTTTTCCGTCACTGAGTAACGGGTCAGACGTCAGCGACTATCAAGCTCAGCGCCCCTTCCCGCGCCCGCTGTTCCCCACTCCGACCACTCCCGGCGACCGACGGGCGGACTCCCGCGGGACCGACGATGAGAGCGGCCGGGACGAGCGCGAGCCCGCTATTCGGGAGTTCGACGACGACTTAGATATGAAAGATCGTCGAACTTCGCCGCTCTCCGTCTGCGCCTCGGCGTCCGAAAGCGAAATAAAAACCATCACCACAACGGCTTCCCTCCCATCGGCGACAGGTTCGGAGAGCGGGCGGAGCGCGCGGGCCTCGCCTCCGTCGCCCAGCATGTCCACGCTGTCGACGCCGCCGCGCCTGCCGCTGCACTCGCCGCTGCCATCGCCGCCCACGCCTATCGCCGCGCTGGGCGCGCTCGGAGGATCGCCCTTCAGCCCACTCGGACTCGCGTTCCCTCCCGCAGGTATGCGATAGCGGGATCTTATATTTTCGTCCGCCCCGGTCGCCCGCATTTCCATTTCCTTGTTTTGATCCTTGCCCACCACTAATAAATAAATCACCGGGCGCTCGAATACACGTCAAAGTCACCGACCAAAACTAAATGTGGAAGAAGTAACTCTAATTGATAATAATACAGTGTAATCGTGCGTTCCGACTGTTGTACAAATTAGTGACAACGAAGCCGCATTGAACGATGGATTTATCTGTGTGCAGTGCGCGGCAACACGACCTGTAACCTCTGCTACAAGACGTTCGCCTGCAACTCCGCTCTGGAGATCCATTACCGGAGCCACACCAAGGAGCGGCCTTTTAAGTGCACCGTCTGCGACCGCGGATTCTCCACCAAGGTTTGTCTCCACCACTTCTTATTATACCTTAGACTCAACCCTTTGATATTTATATCTCTGTTTTGAAGTTAAACCAAGTGAACAAACTGAGGTACCAACAGTATATTTGATCCTACTTGTCGCCTGATGTGTCTGTGTCTAACAATGCCGTGATATGACTATCACGTAATAGTCACGTATGTACATACTCGTAGCTCAGATTGAGTGACTTTGGCTTCAGGCCAGATCATACTTTATTGTTACACAAATAGCTAGACGTACGTGTTTACGACATTTCCACTAATTTTCACTACATCTAAAGAAATTCATTGATAACAAAAATCTTTTAAAATATATAACACTAGCCCCAGGCAGCTCTATCTATGTTCGTACAACTAGGTTAAAAAAATCTTTAATTTTCTACTTCCTGACATCGTATTAAGATAAAACATCTTAGATCCTAGATCCAAAATGACACTTAGGTAAATACCTACTTTAAATGAATTACATATTTTAGTTGAACTGCCTAAAACAAACGATTTAAAATACTAAAAAGCGATAAAGTTTTCAATTACGCGGGATTTAAAAATAACACGGTTCTTTGAACTCATTTATGTTTGTAACTTAAATGTGTCAGCATGTTTTTCCTTTACCGTGTTATTGTTAAAGTGTATGCAGTTCCTAACCTCTATTTGCATACAAGCAGTAGTTAGAAGAGGTATAGATGGGGAGGCATAACGGCGCCAGGACGTATATAGTTCGCGTTTGATAAATAACACGCTGCTATACTAGCGGCATCGTATTCCAAGTTGAAGCCGAGACATCGACAAGCGCCGCTGTGCGCGACTAACTTCATGCGCCGGTTTCATTTCATCCAAGTTTCAGTGCATTAATTTTGCAGGCAGTAATTACAAGTCGCTAGTCGACGCCTCTAGTTCGCATTAGTTTTAGCTGTTGTCTTCCTCCGTCGCTCGCATCCGAGCTGTGCCGGCTCGCCGAGTAATTGACGACTAACTGCGCAAACTTATAGGCACGTTTGTTCCGATTTAATCAAAACTATGTACTGCCTTATTGATCGCATTCAACGTTTATGAATGGTTTATAATTAAAACTCTACCTTTGTATTAATATCAGCGTGTACGGTAATGCGTCTGATATCAGCACAAATGCAACCACTTGTTAGCCGTGCGCCGGCCACATTTAACATCGTTTCCATCTACAGATAATTAAACTTTGTTTATTATACAACTTCGCTGCCTTATAGATAATCACAAATTGAACTGTACGTCATGTCATTAATTTATTAGTTTGCGATTAAACTTATTTTGCATATCATACGGGTACCAAGTAGATACATTAATCGATATAAAATGTATTCCTGTCCACATTTTTCCTGGAGTAACATGTCTTTTCCTGTGTGTTGTATTTTCTTTTTATAGTAAACCACAGTAAACATTTCAATTAGTAAGATGAAGCCTAAGAGCAGCTCAAGTAACTGACTTTGTATCAAAGAAAGAGGCTTCGACCACAAGATGCACGCAAACCGCAAAGATTTATGAATAGGCTTCCGTTAAAATGCACATAAATGAAAATATAGCTACCGTACACTCCGCCACGTCTTATTTCCGCGTCTAAAAATTAGGTTTGAAAATTAAGTCGTAATTTTCTGCATCAACTTATTCGATGCCTTTCATATTTTTATCAACTTTCAAGTTTTGAATAGCACAAAACAAAAGTAAACATCATATAATTTAATCATTTACATGTATGATTATTAATGATATTTCGTTATCTTCATTAACGCTAATTTGCTACTTGAATACTGGTCATTACCAAATAATATGCAAAAGTTCGGCTCCTCATTTTATTATAACATGTCATCTTATCGTTTTAACATATTATTGTAACCGTTTAATTGCACTTCACTAATCTGAATGTTCGCACTTAAAACTTACTAATGAACATCTGAGAAAAACTGTTTTATAGATATTATACAAATAACGAAATAATAATGTGAAACATTTATTAGCAGGTAGATACGAACAAAATGAATTAATTCAATATTTTAGACAGTAAATAAAGGTTGTTAAAAGCATTTTTATGATGATACAAGTTTTATACTCGGTTCGGCCAATATTTCAAGCGAGTAGCGTAAAGCTGCGCTTGCGACGCTCCATCGCGTCGCGCCACAAAAATGATAAGTCATAAAAACAACGTCACGGAAAACGATCGGAATATTAATTCATGTCGTAAAATATTTATTGCTTATAAATCCTTGAGCCTTTACCTACGCTTCTCGTCATAAAAAGATTATTTATGCTTGACAAAGTAACATTTTTCGTATGTTACCGAAAGTGACCAGGGGTCTTATCAATAAAATATAGGTTATTTACGATGGCGCCGAGGTTAAAAGTTTAAAACCCCACAAAGGCACCTTGCGTACCTCCGTTGGGCTAATTAAGTTCTTCTGATAAATATAGCAGCGCTTAAGTACCGGCGTACGTAATCTATGATTTACATTTCTAGTGACCCAGAAGCCCAGATAACTTGCAACGAAACGTAATAAATATACATGATACACGTAAGTTACGATTCATACAGGTAAATGCTCTTTTACTTGTTATTTTTTTCACGAACATTCTCGAATGACTCAGAGGAAAGCTCCGATTATACTGAAATGTTGATTACCAACATTGAACAAGTAGGTACCTTACCTAGTTTTCTTTTAAAACTATGCAAGAAGCAACGATGAACGAATGAAAATCTTATTCTTCTAAGCTGGGCTATTAACTTAACCACGCATTTTTTGACCCACCCAGGCTCACACTTCCAGTGACCGCATTTCAAGTTCAATATGATTTTCCGAGTAAAATGATTCAAAATGACAATATGAACCATTAAATACCTAACAATTCCTATTGGTCACGAAATGAGTGATGTTACTCCCAATATGGCCACTCCTAACTCTGACTCAGAACACTTTATAGGCACCGATGACAAGTTGACATTAGGTATTAGCGTGCAGTACGATAAATTATCATTATACTTAATTGACAATTTAGCAAAACTAGATTCCGATTGAGTTACATTTTGTTTTGATAAGTTGTTATAAATTATTGTTTTCAAAGTTGTCAGTTCAAGTTAGGATAAAAACCGTGCTGGATTTTTTCATTTGCTAAGGAATCGTCCGTGTGAAACGCGTTTTTCATTTTGATACTATAAAACTTTCCACTACATGACAGACTTCTGAATTTCATCGTATTGAGGACTCATCTGTAGGCGATGAAAACAATTGAATGTCTTAAGCCTAGCCAAAAGGTAGAGTTGATTATCACATACGAAATAAAAGCCTAAACACAAAAAAGTCAAAGGAAAATCTATTTTCTAGCGCGATCTTATAAATTTGTTGCCCTCTGCTACGAGACATATTCTTCTCCATATGTATGAGAGATTACAAGCCCAACTTTATATGGTTATTGAACAAAATTTCAAGCACATCTATGTATTATACGAATCTAACTAAAAATATCCCTTCAGCTAGTCGAAAATTGATAACATTAAGCACCTGCTTACTCCACGAAAACAAAAACATGTGATGCACATTCTGGCGCCGCGTGTCTTGCAAATTACTGGACTTTAAAAAACAAACAACAGTTTTATTTTATTCAGTTATTAAAATATTAACGCCAACCCATCAGTAGTTGTCAGCGAGCTAACTGACGGTGAGGGCCGGGACGGTCCACTTAACATTTATTTATACTTTATAAGAAAATTAAGCTCCCAAATCGAACTTTTAATCGTTAGAATGTTTAGGAATGTACGAGAAAGAAATGCGTATAAATGGGACCTCGTATGTAGGTATGCCGTAATACTGAGCTGGACGGAACTGGTTCGTGTCTGTGTGATGGTAGTGAGAGACAAGTCAGCAACCTGTCACGTCCTACGCATACTTGCGAACGCCTCGGATACTGCAGTATGTCGCCCTCCTCGGAGGCCTGACTAGACCCTACCGCTCTTGTTCCTACACCAACTTAAACAACTGACAATGTGCTAACAAAACTAAGCTTGCATTTGAAGTCGGAATACCATACACTAAAATTTCGAAAGCCTACAAAAGCTGCAAAAGAAACATCAACCCGTTCAGTTTACGTGTTTCTACTCAAAGTGGGCCTACCCTCTTAACAAAACATGAAGTTACAAATATACATATTTCGCTAAAATGCTTGAAAGCCAAAAAGAGGTGCTTGCACTTTTATTCTAAAACGATATATCCCAATTCTGTCCAAACCTTGACCGACTTTTATATTCAGACCTTATATCGACCGTGGGCGAGTTATTCTGGGGTTGCACTCAATGGCCGGTACGGATCGGGGGGCGAAGCTTTTTATTATGAATACGGCACGGTAATAAAAAACGTGTCAATCATCCAAACAATACCCAGGGAAAGAAGCTTAATACGAAAATAGAGACCGTAGTACTTATTTTAGAAATTCCAATAACCTTTTTCGTTACACTCCACATGCCATCTCGTGAAAAACCTTAAAACAGTAAATTGAATGTAAAATTCATAGAAATGAAACGTTTAGTTTTCAATTTAAATCCAGGGAGTAGATCTCATGGTCCCGGGTTAGTGATTTTAAAGATGGCGGCTCTAGGCGTTAACCGCTAGTGCCTGGACCAACTGCTTACGAACACATTTAAAATTACAATAAGTGTCGGGGACACTGCACCGACGAAAGTTCCCGCGCCAAACTATTTATCGATTATTCCAATCTTCTTGTACTACATGTAGGTACAGTCGCACTCAGTTTATTGACTCGAATAACGTCACCAAAACAGCTAATGCTTCTTGGTTATAAATAAAAACACCCATATTTCATACGCCATTGTATTTATGCATATAAAACTGAATTTATAACCGATGCCCACTGTAAACCTCATGTTTTTTTACTATATTTAAAGTTATGTCCAATAAATGTGGCAGTTGAAAACCCGACGTAGGAAAGTTTCCTTTAAAAAGTGTTCATAAGAATGCCAGAGGCTCGTCATTGTTTTCCTGAAGAAAAATAAGTAGCTACCTACTTACCTTACATTTCATACGTTAGATATTGAAATCACTACGTAGTATAAAACAAAGTCACTTCCAACTGTCTGTCCCTATGTATGCTTAGATCTTTAAAACTACGCAACGAATTTTGATGCGGTTTTTTTTTAATAGATAGAGTGATCGAAGAGGATGGTTTATATGTATAATAAATGCATAATATAGTAGAGATTTAGTATCAGCATTGCACCCGTGCGAAGCCGGGACGGGTCGCTAGTTTAAAATATAATCATGCAAAATCGTGTTTTTGGATGTAGACAACATCCAAAAACACGATCAATTGCTAGTTACAAGCGACCCGTAGCAATTATATGCTCTTTAGAACTCCGATCAGCAATTAAATAAATCCATATTCCCAAGCTTATACGCGGTCGATCGAACAGCTTAATAAATTCAGTAGCAGTTTAGCGATTTATAACCCTTAAACTAATGTAGAAACAGGCAAAGTTATTAACCGCCACAGCATAGAAATAATGACCCAGATGCTAAGAATACGAAGTCATATATTGTAGAGTTATTGCATTTACCTAGACCCAGACTACGCCAAATTTAAAGGAAATTATTATTAGTAATAAAGAACCTAAATGCTGCAATACCGGTTTATCGATGAGTGAAGTTCTCATTGTTCAGATTCTCGTTTATGTAGCAACCTATGCTAAAAATATCAGTCATCAAGAATACTTTGGTGATCAATACGACACGGAGCGCTTTTTACGCGGTGAGCGCGGGATGTTTTGCGGCATTTTATAAATAATTAACTACTGCTCAAAAGTTTGGTAAAATCGTTAAAAATATTGCTAAAACTGATCAACTACGTGACATCATATATTTATGGTGTCACGTAGTTTACCTAACAAGTTAAGTTAAATTGTAGCTTTTAAAATTATGTTAAATAGGGTTTCTTGCAAAACCGTTGTCTTACAAATATTCCTTACGTGTTCTGCCTTAAAATTCAATCAGAAGCTTGTAATTTTAACATATTGTAGGTAACTACGGCAAGTTTTTTGTTCTGTAGTTAAATAATAATTATGGGCACCTAAATTCGCAAATGTTCGTTTTTCAACCAATGTTCAAATACATAACATTAATTTAATGTTGTTAGTAAATAACTGATCGCAAATTGATCGAAAAACGTATTTAACGAATATGTTATAATATCTTTAACCATTGGTTGACTTAACTACGGGGAAATTAGTAGGTACCATGACCACATTACACGCCGATTTAATAAGTACCTACTAAATGGGCGTTCAAATAATTCAATCAATCATGTCGTCAAAGATTAAATGAAAAATAAAGCGACAAAACAAAATAATTTTGTATGGACGAATCTTACTCAAAATTCCATAAAAACACCAGAAAATATGAAAACAACCTACAATACAAAAATTATGAATATTTAAGTAAAATGTCATTTTGTTTAATACTTCCCCGTTTAAGAGGTATATAAAATATCATCGGTGAATAAGAATTAGCTACTTAAACATTATTTAATGGATTTAGTGGCCTCATATTTTAATATAAATCACCAACTTTTGTAATAATACAACCGCTCCTAATTAATTTGTGTTATCAATGTCGATATTTACTTAATATTATATTTATTATTTAACTGTTTTAAAAGTATATCTTTAAAAATTGTTAGGAGAAGTTCACCACGAATAACAAATAACATTATTGATTTGTAACTTTTACCGATGACGTGAAAAAGTAGGAAAACGTGTAACTTAAGTACATTTTTAGTTTCAACTTGGGTTTTTTGTTATCTTTATCGACCGTACAAACTCAAGAAAAGGGTACCTAACTGCTCGTAAATTGATAGGTAACAATATGTCTATCTTAGGCAAGTAATTAAGTATATAAAGTAAAACATTGACTGTAAACATTTCCATCATAAAGAAGAGTTCACAAAAACAAGTTTGTGACCTCTTGCTATTTATATCATAATCTTTTATTTTAATACATCTAATACTAGTTTTAGGTAGTCTCCTTTAGATTAGCCCCCCGCTGTAGTTTGAATTTGAATTATAACTGTTGGTATCTTTGTGCGATGATAATGCCCTACATTTTTTTTCACAACTTCCAATTATGTAAACAAATATCAGTAACGAATTTTAATTCACCGGCTTTGAACTGTTGTAGAAGACTGCTTGATGTCCAATTTAAAGACTGAAGCGTTTCAAAGTTAGTTTACATGATTGGAAATAGTGAAAACAACCTAGCGTGTACCTATAATTGTGTATTTGTCCCACGGTGCTGTGTGCGTGTGGTGCGTGTGTAACGCCTGTGTATTTGTGGTTCCAGAGCAGTGGCGGCGGTTGCCGGTGCGGTAGGCGCGCGCGCGCACCCCGCCCCCCGCACGCCACTGCTTTGGACCTGTGGAACGCCTTCGTTTACCCGGTATGCGAGAGTGACGCCTGGCCGAGGAGCGACCATATCATGAGCGTTTTTTATTTTGCTTACATAGTTTGCATGACCCTTTTTACTCAAAGTTTAATTACCCCCAAATCAAAGTTTAAGCGCTCCTGATATACAGTCAGTTCTTTTGTTCAGTTATCATTATTTTAAGACTAACTTTTAACACGTGTACCTAACTTCCTAAATTTGTGAAGCAATTAAATTTGAATTTTTAGCCAGTTCATTAACTACCTATAAAAAATATACATATCTATATAAATCAGTTACGCAACGCTTGAACGAGAATAATTACTTGATTAACACATTGAATTAATTTTCTGTTGCGCTTAACGTTGTTAGGTACACTTTTTGCTAATCTTATAATAGATTTATTTAACGTCTAGATTTGTATTAGATACTATGCTTACACATTTTAGTTGTTAATTCATTTGGCAGTTAATTACAATAAAATGTTTGTATCGTCCTCAGGGCAACATGAAGCAGCACATGCTAACGCACAAGATCCGCGACGTTCCACCCGGGTTCGACAAGAGCTCGAGTGGAGCCGATGATGGCCGAGACCCGAGCCCCGACCGCCGCTCGTCGCCCGACAAGCTCGACCTCAAGCGATCGCCGCCTGCACATCCCCCGCCGCAAATGACACACCCCCCACCTATCGATATGCCACCGATGCCCAAGCGACCCAGTGGTAAGTTGCTCAACTTATCAAACTTCCGAAGTGAAGCCGATATTAATCGTGTTACGTAGACTCACACATGATAAATTGTATTGGATTCAAATAACATTGTTCGTCTGCTCCCCAGTACCCAGCGGGCCGACTCACCCCCCACCGCCGACGTCGTCCAAGCATCTGTGCGGAGTGTGCCGCAAGAACTTCTCGTCGTCATCTGCACTACAGATCCACATGCGCACGCACACCGGAGACAAACCTTTCCGATGCGCTGTCTGCCAGAAGGCCTTCACCACGAAGGGTAACCTCAAGGTAAGCTATGTACATACAAAGTCTGCACAACTAGCTTGTGTTTCCCAAGTGTGCCAAATTCATCAAAACTGGTGAATAAGAGCGAACCTGCTTACTCAAAAGGCCTCTAGATTCTTATAAGGCATCTTTCGAAACGTGTTTAGCTGCTTTGAGTACGACAGATTTGAGTATGCCCCTTTCTGAGATAAGGTGATTACTGACTAGACCTTAAATAGCTTTCTGTTTACCAGTATCAACGCAAGAATCTATCCTGCAGTAACATTGTTTCGGCACAACTAACTAAATGTTTGTCCTCCAGGTGCACATGGGCACTCACATGTGGAGCGGCGGCGCGTCCCGGCGCGGACGCCGCATGTCACTGGAGCTGCCCCCGCGGCCGCTGCACGAGCCGCACGACCTGCTGCGCCGCCCCGACCTCTTCTACCCCTACCTGCCCGCGCCTTTCCTCAACGGCATGCAGCAAAAGGTAAGCAGACCAAAGATCAACACAAAGAAAAATCCATACATTTGTTATAGACAGGTTCTACAAATATTATTTTTTGTTTGTCAACAGTTGAATGAAATATCAGTAATACAACAAAGCGCGGGTCAAAACGGTGTAGCCGGAAAATTCCCAGGACTTCTTGGTTTTGGAGCATTCGGGGGCGCGAGACCAGGCGCTGCGTCACCCCTGGAGAGACCACCTTCACTTGAAGGTGGAGACGAAAGGCAAGCCGCCATGCGCGAGCTGGCCGAACGCGGACGTGAGCTGGCTGAGCGCAGCCGCCAGATGCGCGAGGACAACGAGTACCGGTCGCAGGCGCCGCACGCGCCGCACGCGCCCCCCGCGGCCACGGCGTCGCCGCCCGCGCCGCACCACCCGCACCCGCTGGCGCCGCTGCCGCCGCCCGCTCGCACCGAGGGCCTGACGGTGTAGGCGCCGGGCAGCAGCGCAGTACATTCCAGGGGCCGGCCGGCGCGGGCTCGGCCGGCCCGGCGGCCACGCGACGTCGTGTCTATATTGTACAAAGAGTTAGTCTAGTGAGAGAGTGCGGACGTTCGTTCGACGAGGCGAGCTGTCGTAGCGTAATTGTGTGCGAGGTGTAGCGCTATGTACCGTTGTTATTCCACGTGTTATAACGCCTAGTATTACTGTAAGTAACTTATTATGCACGAGTACGGGCCTGGGGCAATCGGGGGCTCGTCGCGAGCTCCACGTTTATGTCATTACTCTGTGATAGTGCACATTTGGAGGCTGTGTCCGACGGGTCGGAGCGTTCGGCGGAAGCGATGGCGTCTCATTGACGCAGTCGAATGTGCTATGACATCAAAAATTAAATATAAATTATCCCAAAAATTAAATAATTTTCATAAAACTATATCTTTTTAAATTAAATGTACATAATTTGTAAAATAGTATTGTAATGAACGAGTAGTTATAAACTTGAATTTAATAAAATATTATATATTGTATTGTACGACTACAACTGGAGTGCAATATGCATGATTTTGTCTTTTGCCACATTCCAAATGATTGATGTTACTGAGAAAAACAGATTCGTAACAATTAATTCAGTGAACATTTTATATATGTATGTACCTAAAGTAAACTTATTCCGTACGATTATACTGCACATTGTATGAAAATACCAAAAAAATAAGTCTTGGAAATTCTATTACCTATGCATCTATTGTCTTTAGGTATTCAATATTGTATTACAATACATTTAATTGTAACAGAGGTTAATGACATATTCATATCATGTAAATTAAAAGTATTTGCATTTGAGGTCTATAGTTATAAGTATTTAGAGTCATAGCTATTATATTGCTTTAGAATACTTCAACATATCTTTGTAAAAATGTGAGCGACTGGTGTTTTGACGAGACGTTGACTATGTACTTAACGGTTATATACTATGTAGTATCACCGGCACTGTACGCAGACTGACCACGACTATGTACACACATTTATATTACATTTCTTTCCAAATACGCATTTTCTCAATGCTTGTTAGTAGACGCCGTAGTCCAGTTGCTATAATAAATTTAATTATTTTTTAGAGAATTATATATGTATTTTATACTTTGGAGACTAGTTATCTGTGTATAAATGTCCTACTAAATTATTTATAAATTATAAATCATGCATACACTCTTAGTATTAATGACCGCTTGCGAGGCGATAGGTCTCGCGCGCCAGTTTAGTTGTCTAGAATAAATTCTCATAGCACCTACGAGCTAATTATTATATCAAGTTGCAGATAGATCTTAGAGAGTAGTATTAGTCATGAATATGATGGTGTCACGTCATGTCAGTATAAATAATCATTGTAAATTATTAAATGTTTATGTAAATGTCCAAAAAGTATTCAAATTATTTAAAAAAACAATTATTATACTAATAATTATTTTCTTTTTTGTTGTTCCTTTACCCTCAACCTTCACCTTTTTATTTTAATTTAATCAAGTTATCTACCTACTCATTTTGTGAGAAAAAAAAAATTGTGTTTGCCTATTTACAATAAACTACGCTAAAAACATTACACAAGGCTGATTTTTACATAAAGATTAGCCTAAATGCGTTAAAATCTAAATTTATGTATTTAGATTTTAACTCTGGCCAATCATAATTCAAGGACACTGATCTAAATATACTTACAGTGGTTAAAATAAGTACATATGGCCACGCCTTTTTTCTAAGGGGTTTGGCAGAAACGCCAGAATGCTGCCTGCTACAATACCTGCATACTCTTAAACAAAAAGTTTTATGAGGGGAAACCCTAAAAATTTGCCCTTAGAATTTCCACTCGGACGAATCATTACATTTTATTCCAAAGTAAGTAAAGCTACAATGAAACATTTAAGTAGTCGTTTATCCGAACTAAGAACCTAACCAAATAACTTACGTAACAATATTAAAACAAATAAAAACACACCGGACGATACGACTATATTTCTTTTTATTAAGTTTGTTCAAGGAATGTCATGTAGGATACATGGTTTTATTAAACCTCGTCAGAACTCTGTATTCATTGAAATACAAGTGCAACATCACCATCAGATCGTGCCAAAATGGTAGTTTTTAAAGATTTTCTCTATCAGCTAGAACAACTACTTAATCTCTGATATAGTCAATCAGTGACATATGTACATTAGTATTGCCAGTCACGGAGACTATTTTTGTTCAAGCAGTCATCAATAAAAGTTCCAAAACCAAATTATTTCTGAACTCAAGAATTAGGAAGAATCTACATACTGTAATAAAACAAACTACAATATAATTACTTAAAAAGGTTATATTATAATAATGTTACCAAGCACACATGTGAATTAGAAATTGATGACGCTGGCTAGTTTCTTGACGCGGTTGAGTAGTAAGTCCCCCTCGCGTATGGTCGCCTGGTACAGCTGCGAGCGGTCGGCGTCGGCGCCGCGCCCCGCGCCCGTCACCACGCAGCCCGCCACTGCGTCGATGCGGCACTGCAGGCGACCCGCGGCTGTGAAGCTGAGAATGGGAACAGCCCGTTAAATATACACATGGTTTAAATGGTTGAATCCCTTAACAATTCAAAAGTAACAAGTAGTATTAGTGGTAGTGAAATGCTTTAATTTAACTAAATGCTTTGATTTTTTAACTTGCTCCAAGAGTGTGACCTGGCTAGGCTAGAGAGGCAAACTCTCCGTAGTCTACTAGACTGGCTTCTTACTCTAATTCATATTTAAATATAGGAATTAGTATGAAACCAACTTTGCCTATATTTTGTAAAAATTAAGAAAAATTGCAATTTTTGAAAATCGTGGAAAATTGACCTAGGTCTAGGTTAATGTCGTCAATTAAATATAAAAAAGGCAATAATGAGGATTTTAAACAATTTTATTGGATAAAAATAATCTAGTTTTTCCACCATTGACACAATCACAGTATGCTTCAAATCAGTTCATCAAATTCACTTTAAGGAATGGCCGCTTGTGGGGTATTTACACCTTCCATACTCGGCAGAGCTATTCTTTGGAGCATATCCTCTAATGGCAGAACGTTGATGCGAGCATCGGCAAGAGAGCGTGTTCCGATTCCAGCCGTAGTGTTGTCGTGTATTAGTCGAAACGAACCACCCAACCGGTTACGCAAAGTGATGATTATGTCTAAAATTGGATAAAATTCCTGACATCATTTCAAACGTTCTTGTCGTCCAGAGACCCTCCAAACTCGAGTACTTCTTGTATACGGCGTCACACCGAAACGAGATTCATCGGAAAAGCAAACAAAACGCCAGTCTTCTTCCTCCCAATTCCTGTAATTGTGAGTCCATTGTAAACGAGCCCTACGATTGCGGGGTGCTATGGTGGAACTCTCAGCGGCATTCGGGAACGCGGTATTTGTTCCTCCCTTTACGTAAATGATTTCGGATGGTTTGGTCGCCTATCAGCCAGCCTGAAGAGCTGTGGAGTATCCTAGTAGCGATTCCGTGGGGCAGTATTTTGGAGTTACCGATGTCTGCAAGTGGTGATGCATGATCGTCCTCCAAGTCGCTCAGTCACGCTGCCTGTGATAGTGTCCAGAGGCAGCTCATGATGCTCTGTGTAGTGCCAAGAGCGACAGCCACAGTACGTTGCTTGTAGCCAGGTTGTAACCTTCCAACGGCTCTCATCATCTCTTCTGGTGTCAAATTATGTTACCGCTGCATAACGATGCATTTTGCTTTCGTTAAAAACTTTATTACACTTTCATAGGAATCCTGATTGATGGTAAATTTTCTAATTTTCATCAAAATTCTATATTCAAATAGTTAAAAGAACTAATAACGATCCAAAAAACATAAAATAATAATCCTTAATGCGGCGATATGATCCCTAGATAAAAACTCAGTAGCAAATGGAATAACTTGCTGTGTCCACCATGTGGTCCACAAATGTCTCACATGTTAAACATGTAAGACATTTGTTGACTACACCCATCTTGTTGGACCAAGCAGCGACCATACATGAATCTGAGATTCGTCATGAACATTCATTCCTCAATCCCAAACGGTTCACTTATCAGCTCATAACCATGCAGGCCAGTAAATATTTATAAAAGTTTTTTTTCCAAGAAAGTCGATGTAGATGTGACTACAAGAAAAAAGTTATGCTAAGGGCGTATTGCTTATTTAATTTTACCTTAAGTATCAATGATAATGTTGGGGAACCAGAGCGAATGGTATGCGTGTAGCAGCTAAACATACCTTGGTATGACCCTAACACTGAACACAAAAGGCCATAAAGTAAATAAGCATGAACTATGTTTATGATGAGGAGCCTCAACCAAGTCTCGAAAGATCATGATGTAACAGTGAGCTTGCCTAAGGTGTGACGGTAAGCGCGTCGAGTGAACATTGATACAAACCTCCTTACAGCATTGATACAACCAAAAGTCTGTTCTAAATATCACTTACTTAGAAATCTCCTCCTCAACAAACTCTCGGGAAACCCCGAAGGTATCAGCGATGTTGTCGAGGCTGAGCGAGCGGTACGCGCGTAGCAGTTGAACATAAGCCTTGATACGCGCCTCCCGCACGTAGTGCTGGTAGTGGGGCCTGAACACTGGGTCTACGCAGATCTGAGTCTCTACCTGCAAGAAGGTATTGAAATAGTTAATAATACTCCAAAATAATAAATTATTTCAATGCAATATTTTGAAAGAAAAAACGTTCAAGATAAACAATAACACTATAATATATAATCCATAGATTTGGCAATTAAAAAAATAAATAATAAAAGTAATAGAGTAAGATCCCTGAACCCCCAGAAGGTCTGGGGGTTCAGGGATCTTACTCTATTACTTTTCGTATTTCGGTACAATATTAATGCTACATAGATTTAGCACATAACATAACAAATCATCATAGCAGACACTATCATAAAAACCAGAACAATTACTGTACCCAAGCAAGACTCTTCAAGAAGTCAGCATAGCGACACTCATGCAGGGACTCCACCAGTTCCCTCAGCTCTGGGAAGCGGGAGCGGAGGGCCTGCACTGCTGCGCCCTGGCGCCTCAGGGCTGACTGCAAAGCATGGCGCTCCAGAGCCAGGGCACAAGCTAGCACGCAGTATTGTATGATGGTACCTGTAATAAAATAAAGTTAGAAGAGAGGTTAGAATAGCATTTCAAGTACAAATACTTTTTATCTTGGTCCATACACAACAACCCTATTGTTAAGTTCTAAAAAATCTAATTAGTCCGTCGGATAGATTTCCAAAAAATATTGGACACATATTTTTTCTTTTTTCACGTAAACAAAAAATGAAGACGATACAGTGCATTGAAAACTCGTGTGACGTCACTACTCGCTACAATTTTTACCAAGCCGTGACGTCACAAGCTCCCACTCCTGATCTTTGATGATTTGTATCTTCGTCAGTTTTTATAGATTTGATAAAGGATAAAATATGTGTCCAATATTTTTCTACAATCTAACTGACGGACTAAACATAATCATAATTATATTTTTTTACTCAGGAAACATCCCTATTCTTTGGAGTATTTTGTGTATGACTTATAAATTAGACAAAAAAGTATTTTAAGGTTGCTGATCAAGACTATTCAAGACACAAAAGTAACCCTTTTTCACAATAGAACTCAAGCATTAATTTGGACTCAATATTTACTGTAATGTAGATGCGACTCACCAAAATCAACAAGCTCATAAGATTCAAATGTGGAGACACAGTCAATAAACAAGTCTGCTGCCTTGCTGTAATCTCTGACTGCGAGGCAGTAGATAGCTTCATATGCCTTCAGCTTGTTCCTGGAGCGCCAGTCTCCACCCTTGTCAACAAGCTCATGAGCCTAAAATGTTTAAAAAAAATGTTATGAATATCAGCTTCCATGTGTAATCTCTAAGATTTATTTGCAGTTAGATAGCTAATTCTACTTATTCTTTGTTACTAATCAATATTTATGTGTTTAGTTTGCATTAAGTCTTTGTCTTGAATATGTATTTAATTTTCCAACATACCTTTAACACTTGCTGTTTTGATTGAGCTTGTAGAATTGACTCAAGCTGTTGAGGTTCAAGCCACCAAGCAAAAGATTACTCCCATGGGCTATGGTGCGTGGGCAGGTTATTTGAAAATATCTGCTAAGTCATCTAATTAAAAAAAACACATCATAGCATACCTTATTTATATTCTTCCCCATTTCTTTGACATTGCAGCCATGGAAGTAAGCAATCCTAAACAGAGCAAAAACAGCATCCAAGCGTCTGTTAGTAGTCAATGTTGCATCTTCATACTTTGTGGTGGCCAGTGCTGTTGCTGCTTCCTTGTCCCCAATAGAACAAAGGTAGTCCAATCTGAAAAATTTTAGTTTTTAGTTGGACATGGCTACAGCTAACTCCTGTGTTAAATGATGATTGTTTTACAAATAATTTTTCTGCTACACTATTTTCAGTACCTCATATAGATCAATCTGGTATAACTCTTAAATTAGGAACTTTAACTAAAAGCTTACCTATCTTGCCAAACAGGTGTTTCAGAATCGTCTTCTTGGAATTTGCCTAACCTGTCCTGGTTTTCCTTTGCCATATCATCATAAAACTTCTGATCAAATCTCCACCCAAGGTCAGTACAGACCTCTTTGTAGTAAGGAGCCATGTTTCCATTCTTGATTCCTTGCAAGAGCTGTTCTTTTAACTGCGGATTATCTTTTAGCTGGGGCAAACTAAGTTTGAACTTGATTCCAGCCAATTCCATATACTCAGGAGTTTTACCTTCAGCAGAAAGCTCCATTTTTAATATTTGATTAGCAACAAACTTATCAAATAAATAAACGTATTCAAATTATTTTTGAAGAGAAGATGATCAACGCGATTCATACAATAATTTATTGAATCAACTCATACAACTTGCAAAATCAAAAGTCACTGTACACAAGTCGAGTTTGGTGAGCGTTTATACTTTAGCATTGAAGGTTTTAATCTCTCATTTTTTCCAAAAGAAATCGATATGTGAACACTATGAACTCTCAATTTTATGCTTATAATATATATATATCTGTTTGGAACGCACGAAACAGATAATTTTTTGTTGATGAAAAGACATTGACCTAAAAATAATGCCTGTCAATAGTTGACATTTGAAAGGCGGATTTGAAATGTGGTCTCTGGACCTAAAATAATAGGAACGACCTGGGGTTAAAGCCGCGGGGCGCTGCTAGTGTATATATATATATAGACAACAAAATTTTGTATAATTTCTTATTTTTACATAGGTAATTTTATCGTGCTATCGTCAATCAAAAAAGAGGAAGAACTTGTCACCATCCTCCTTTTTGTATATTTTTAGATAAGCGCGTATAAGATATAGGATAAGATAAGTGCAACATTTTACCATATCTATAGAATTTTCCCATAATCATATTACTCTGATAAAGCCGTTATCTCAATGGTCAACTTTACTTATCCCTAGCAACCCTAAATTTGACTTTGTTTTGACTTGACAAATGACATGATTGACACAAATTCATAAATTATTGTCAAATTGACAGGACGACACTAATAAAAAATACAAAATAGAGAGAATTAGTTAGGTACCTACCTATCGGATGATTAATCAACATAAGTTCCAGTAAACAGCAATAATAAGTAGATAAGTAACTGTGCTGCCAATAGTTGTGTTCAATAGTTTAAGATAGAAACAGTTGATATTCATCAACATTTCAAACTAAAATTATGTCATAAGGATTGCTGATCCAACGATCCAACTTTATACTAGTAAATTATTAGAGAGAAGAAAAAATTCGAGACAGTTATTACGATGGATATTAATAAACTAGTCAGTGAGAATCAATCCATTAAAATAGTACCTTCAATCGAGGATTCTTTACGAACTATAGGTCTGAACGTAGATCTTGATGATAATTCCAAAATGTGGTTAGAACAACTAAAAGTAACTTGGAAAACATGGAAGAGAAGCCCTGCTATAGAGACTCACATCGAATCTTTTCTTGAGAGTGCAGAAGAACGATACAGATTAGCATTAGTTTTTGTTATTAAATGTGATGATTACAAAGATTGCAAGCCAAAAACTTTACCTTATTTTATTATGGAAACTTTATTGAAGTGGTCCGAGACAAGTGAGATTTTACCAGATGAAGATTTAAAACTGCCAGCATTCCATATAGCTACACAACAAAGGAATCAACATTTTCTGTGTTTGACAGTCAAAACATACAGAATAACTACAATTAAAGATAAAATTCTACCTATTGTGAAAGATATGGTCAGTAAGGACAATTGTAAGCAAGCATCGCAAATTGTAATATCAATGGAATTGTTTGATGAAATACCTGTTGAAGACCTTGTGTTTCCATTGATTCTTCAAGACAAGTCAAATTTAATTGATGAGTATTTAAATGAGTGTCCTAGCCAAGTAAAACCACTGTTAATCTTTCTGGATAAATTACTGGACAAATCAATAAGTATCCGAGAATATGTTCAACAGTACATCCATGACAACAAAATTTCTCATGTCAGGTATGATAAATTACACTACAAACCACTTGGAAAACTAGTGGCTCGTTTATGCAATAAGTTTAACATTCCTATAGAGACATGTAAGAACCTCAGCAAAAATCGCACAACTGGTGGATTGAGATATTTAATACATCAAAAATATCAAGAACATAATGTTAGTTCATCAGTATGGGAGGACTTAGTGAAAGATTCACTAAAACAAAATGCAGGTTCTGGCCAAGAATTTATTGAAATGTTAGTTGAATATGACCGGGTTGAAGCTCTCAAGTGGGCTTCTTACTTGAAAATGGCTGAGAGTGAATTACCTCTGGCACTCAAAGAAATCTCTTTGAATGATGTCCCTGCAGAAGAGAACTGGGATACAAATGACAGTTCTCCACAAAGTCCTCATGAGTATTACAAGTTTTGTCTACATGAAGATCAGATTACCCTTATTGACTCAGGAGAAAAGTTCTATGACCTAATGATATCAGATGTTGTTAAGAGCAGTGTTGTAAGCATAGATTGTGAATGGAAGCCTTCATTTGGAGCTACACATTCTAAAGTAGCGTTAATACAAATTGCCACTACCAGTAGAGTTTATCTTATAGACACTCTAGTGTTGAACAAACCAGATTATTCAAGCTTTTGGTACACTTTTCATAAATCTTTTTTGGATAATGCCGAAATTATAAAAGTTGGTTTTGGACTCGAACAGGACTTGAAAGAGATGAAATCATGTTTAGTTGGATTGGGGAACATTAAAGTACAAGGCGAAGGACTACTAGATCTTGGTACTCTGTGGAAGAGTCTTCTCAACAATGGACTTACCTTGCCTGGTAACAGTGATAATGTGGGAAACAGCCTTAGCTGTCTAGTTCAATCATGTTTTGGCCTACCTCTTGAAAAATCTGAACAATGTTCTAATTGGGAATTGAGGCCATTGAGAAATACCCAAATACTGTATGCTGCTTTAGATGCTCATGTGCTTATACAAATATATGAACATCTTCAGAAACTATGTTTAGAGCAACAAATTAATTTTGAGGAAATCTGCAATGATGTTATGTTAGAAAGCAAGAAGAAATGCACTAAGAAACCTAAAGTTGTTGACAGGTTTCTGACTTGTGTACCTTTGGTGCAATCAAGATCAGTCCATGAGGTGAAATTTATAGTGGAGCCTGTGCTATCTCATTTGATGCCTTATTTAAGATACTGTGGTATAGACACAATATTGATTCCATCAACCATGTTATGGCATGATGTAATAAAACTAGCAATATCACAAGACCGCCTGATACTATTATGTAAATTGAAACATACACCAACAACAAATTATCCACAAAGTTCAATATTAGAAGTTGGCAAAGACACTGTTGTTCAACAGTTACGAAAAATATTTAATAATTTTAACATAAAAGTGGAACAAGACAATCTTTTCAGCTTTTGTATAAATTGTAATAGTAAAGATTTCAGAAAACTAAATTCAGACGAAGTTGTCAAAATGTGTACTGAATACCAAAGAATGTTTAAACCTGACAATGTTGATCAAGCAGACAGATATGGTGGTGGATATGAAGATGATGAAACTGCATATTTTGACAATTTTTTGAGTGATTCAGATTGTGATGAAGATGTATATCAACCGGATGTTTACTCAAAAAGTATATTAACCACTAATAAAGGAGTCACCATTGACATACATAATGCTTGTAAGCTACATTCTCTAAGTAAATCAGCAATTTTATGTGAAACATGTGGCAAATTATTTTGGGATGAAGACATATTGTTAAAACCTGTTGCTGAGGTTGTGTATAACTTTAAAAAGCTTAAAATTTGGTAAGTTAAAATTGAAAAAAAATATCAAGTATCATATTATTTCATAATAATTTATTGCCATGTAAGTAAAAAAAAATCAACATGATAGACCCATTTAATAATAAAACTGTTAAGATTACTGATATTAAAGCCTTTGTCCTGTCGATATTTGGAAGTGTCACAGCATTTGAATGTTTCTCATTCAATTAATACATTACAAAAATTCTGACTATTTGTAACAGTTAGCATATTCATGTTATAATACCAGCTGAAGCATACCTACACCCACATAAGCATTGTTTCCTATTTGGTTTAACCAGTTCATTAGTAGGCCCCAGTAACTTAGCTGTGCATTGGGACTTTTTAGCCATCATTGTAACGCTGGCCTCCATATTGAAACAGACCAATTCAAGCAAACCTTTTACTTTTTACTAAAGTCCCTTACATTATAACTTCCTTTTTAGATGTTGGTGAGTGTTTACAGTTTGTTATAGTATGTTAAAGACTTATGTATGCCACAATACAAAACATTTGTTACTAAAACATATATGTAATAATAGATATATTTTTCTAAACAATAAAATGTCTAGATATCATAGAGAATTGTTGAATAAACAAATTATAAAATATTACAAAAACATATTTTAAGAAAAGTGAACCTCTAACATATTAGAAGTAGTTACTTACTAGAGAAAAAGCATACAGTCATTCATAGTCTAAACTTGACAAACGCTTGTTGAAGGCAGGCTAAACTTAGGTATAATGCAGGTAAATGTTAAGAGATGTTACTGGAGACTGTACACTTAAATAGTAAAGATAGGGCCATCCGAATGTTGCATTCATTATACAAGAAACACTGCATTTATACTGTCAGACTAGCCAGGCCTATGTCTGGTCAATTTGCAGTGTCAGGAAAATGCTCGGTCTGCCATGTCCTTACCATATAAGTCAATACAGGAGACAAATCTTTTTGCAGTAACTATAATTTAAATAATAATTATGAATAGAAATAAGCAATTACTTTCACCTTTAGTTTGTAAGTCATTGAAATCATATTATTATTGTTTTTCTTTTTTTTTTGTTACAATCAGTCTATACAAAATCGTGCACTTTAGCAAACAATAAACTTATAAATAAAATGTTAGCTCTTAATGATTAATATTACTTACAGCTTCAAATATCTATTTTCTATAAAATCAGTACAATAACAATTATATTATGTATTTCCAATAAAGCCTTAAAAAAAAACAATGTGAATGAAGCTGCAAGTATAAGGTGCTTTGAAATAAGTTTGTTGAATACTGCTTTAATTAATAGTTAAAAATGTAATAATTGTTTTTTTTGTATGTAAAAGACACATTTTATTTTTTTCCAATAATGTAAGTCAGTTTTTACCCCTATATTTAATATATTAATAGGCTATGTTATTGACATTAAATCTTTAGTAATCATTAAAAAAATACTGGAATCTTATTTACATTGCTGGAAAAAACAAAGGCACTTTTTCTGTTTTGTGTGATTATCAACTATGATTATAACTTGGACCATTGTCATTGTCAAAAATAGTGATATACTTGGTAACACCTCTACTACAAAAATGCAGTTTTGCTTTTTCTCAAACTGGTTTTTCTCATAATGACCATGACCATGTTGGAGAAAAATAGAAATACCTATAAAGAAAAATATAGCAAAAAATCATATTCAGCTCCTTGTGCAAAAGTGTGTGCTGTGTGAAGCTTCCACTTTCCATCTACATTCAGTGTTGCGGCGGCTTAGTAAGCTGATTATTTACCACTGTAATAATTAAGTTGAATATGTAAATCTTTATTAATTAATATTTTTTAAATATCTTTTGCACCAAAAGGTGTCAACATATTCTTCAAAAAATCACTGAATAGTTGCATCTTTCCTTAAATAACTCCACTTCTTCTTTAACTAAATCATTGTTTCCTGTTAAATTCAATTCCTCCAGATTCAAATGAGGAAAACCTCTCAATGTCGTCAGTTGATTATTCCTTAAAGATAATTTCTGTAATGTAAAAAAAATAAAACTTAAATTAATTGAGTGTGATTAAAACTGGAAATTTGGTAAAATAATGGAAATTGTTGATAACAATTCCATGAAAATGCAATAAAGTTTACCTTACAGTTTTGAAGAAATTCTAAGGCAGGTAAAATGTTTGATGTTAAATTCTGATTAGATAAGTCAACATTTTCGCAATGGCTATAGTACTGCAAATGTGGTAAACTGAAAACTTTATCATCAAACATGATTGTGAAATCTAGACTGTCTTTTTTATAATCCTGTGTAAGTTGATTTTCTATACTCCATTTAGTAATTAAATCACTATAGTAACCAGCTCGCAAATTATCTATAGTTTTTAACATATGTAAATTTTCGATTATTTCCTTGTGATACTGTTTTGCATCAATACAATGAAGAAAAACTGTGGTGGTAAGAAGAGTCCCTGAAAATAAAAAGAGTTTAAATTGTAATTGATGAGTCTACTTACAGTTTATGTATACAAGTTGACAATAGCCACAAATATGTAATCCAAAATACTACTATGGTATATTTTGGATATTACCAAGTTATAGCTTGAATTTTTTTTTGTATTTATAAGATTTCAATCTTATTTATGTACTCAGCTATGGGTACAGTGGGTAGGCTTAGGGGTTCGTAGGGTGGGATAAGGCTTCCAAATGATTTAGAAAATCTCAATACAAGCATGACCGAGCTAAGACAAGTTACATATTATATTTGTAGTACAGTAATTAGTTATTATTCATATTTACATTTATTGTCAGGTTCCATAGCCAGCAACTGACGACAGGCATCCAGCTGTTTGTTCAGTTCCTCAACAACTGGCTTTGAATATTTTTTCTCGAAATTAATCTCACCTTTACCAATATAAGTATTTGAATTATGTTTAACACTAGGAATTATTTGTAAGTTTCCATCTTCTCTATCATACTCCATCTGCAAAGTATGAGGAAACAATAAAGTTATAATTTTTTCTTATCTATGTTTTTATTGTTTACTTCCATTCTATCCATGTATCCAATAGTGTATTTTGATAACCATAATTTATACATCAACTTATTACCTTTACATCCAAACCCTCAGTGATTTCTACATTATGTTTAAAAAGCCATAAAACGTCATATTGGGTTCCTGTTAATGACTGCCACTCTCCACTTACTAAATCACTGCCGAAAAACAGATGTGTTTTAGAAGCTACAAATGACTGGTTGACAGGCTTACTGAATGCAACCGTCGTTTTTAATGGCGACACAACATAAACTGCAACGTCTATATTTGTTCTAACAGCTCCTGTAAACAAGAATTTTCCAGTTTTATAAACCTTACATTTCCCTACACCTAAGTAACAGCAGCATAATATAAATAGGTCCTTATGTTAAAAAAAAGGCTTTGCCAAGGCAACTAAGGAACACTTTCAGGCAATTTTATTATTATATCATAGAAAGTTTAATAAATAGTTCACCTAACACCCATCTTTGATAAAACCAAGCACTGGTGTCATCCGGGTCAGTGAATGCTGCACTCTGAACCATTTTCAACTCATGTTTATGATGACTATCCTCTATTGGCCGCCCACCTGTTAAAAAAAAACCTTTATAAAAAATATATAATTATGTAATGTTACCACCAAAATCCATTTTGCATCCACAGTTTGATATCCCCACATGCTTAACTAAACTCTTCATTTGCTGTGTAACTTGCTTTAGTCCTGGTTTACAACTGGTTATCAACTAGAAAACAAAACTAATTAATTTTTACTGAAATTCTTTGTGTTTATGCAAACCTTCTAAATCAGGATAAAGCTCTACAAGCAATTTACTCCTGTAGTGCCAGGCAGAATAATTGGAGAAATTGTCCATTAGTTTTTCAGTTGTGTAGTCGAATTCATCTTTCAATGATGGCTTGAATTGACTGACAACAAATCTCCTGTAATCCCAGGTGTGAACTGAAAAGTAATAAAAAAGTCATATCAGTACCTAATTGTATAACATACAATAATGCTGTTAATGTCTAATTCAGAAGGTAAAATATTATTAATATTGAGTTAGAGCTATGCGAGTGTGAGACCAAGTGTGTGTGTGCAGATTTGATAGTAAACATTCATGGTAACAATTTGCGATAAATTAGACAATTTACTATTAATACATACAATTTCTTTCATCCAACTTCAGATACATATTGCATAGAGCCAGCTCTTTTTCCCAGTTGGGGTCAGTCCTGGTAGTTAGCACCCATTCCCTCTGGTGCCAGGCACAGTAGGATTTTGGGTTTATTTTCAAACAATACTCTGTTAGATGAAGTTCTGCATCATATATCTGAGACAGCTCCTCTTCATTTTCATAATTCTTCCTAGTTTTTGTAAATACACAATACTTGTTAAGCTTGTAGTTTTTCAAATATCAGGCTGTGATGTTACATTAAAATTCCAATGTGAATGTATGAAGGAATTAACCAAAAATTAGGAAAGCAACTAAAGGAATAGGAAATTAATTATTTTAATAAAACTGAGTCTATAATAACTTCATAATTATCGTCATTGATAAGCATATTGTTATTTAATAAGAAATTACTTGAAAATGATTAGTATTTCTCTCCTGATGTTCCACAGTGTATAGATATCTGGGTTGGTGGACAACACTTTTCCAGTAAGCTCCAACAGATCCTTGTCTAGTTCACCTTCCATCCTCTGAAAATAGATATTAAAATACGTACGGTACCACCCATAAGGATATTAGTCACAAAGATCATTAGATGTATTCCAATAGGTACATACCTTATGAAATATCTTTTGCATAGCATGTTTATAAACCTTGAGTTTCTCTTGACGTTCTTTTTCTTTTCTAGCCCGTTCTTCTTCCGTAGTACGAACCTTGACCCGGCCGTGCTATAAATTAGGTACAGTAAAATCCATTTTATCTTAGTTGTAACCTCAACTATTCCACAACTTTGTAATAATATGACTTACCATGTTATGTTTAAAGAGATATAGTTTGATTTCACTTCTCAAAAAGTAGTATTTATCGTAATTATTTATTAGGAATAAGACACAATATTTCTCATTAGGTCTGATACAATCTTAGGATTATAGGATACAATCCAGAACAGAACTCAAAAATTTCAGGAAATGTCAATGTCAAACACTTTTTTTTTTTTGTGGGCAGCCGGCAGAGCAATGTCAAACACTGTTACTGTCAAATAGGCATGGGCAAAAATATCGATATTTTTCCATACAATTATCGTTATATATCATCGATATTTTTAGTCGCGATATATCGATATTCAATTTTTAGTTTAGACTATCGAATTCGTATCAAATTCAATATTTCTTTTTACGCAATTTTGTTGCGTGTTTTTAATGTTATTACAATAGATTATCCTTGCATGCTCCTCGCGTATTGTTAATTTAAAAAATCTCGCCACAATCGTTATTAAATGCAATATAGCAATTTAAGACTACTGGTAGCGTGCACGAAAATACAAATTCTATTAAATTATCAGTGTAAGACGAATATGACCTTCAATTAACAGGCAACTAACAATTTTTTTGTTTTTTCAACAAATCAATCACAAAACTTAAAAATATATTTAGGCTCGAGCATTAATAAAAAATACTATTTTCTTGTATTGTTTATTACGAAGTTTGATTGCTTTGGGATTATGTATGAATAATCATGCGAAAACTGACGATATATCGATATATCTATATTTTTCACTTGATAATTATCGATAGTGTTTAAAAATATCGATACGATAAATATCGATATATTTTTTTCACTTGCTCATCCCTACTGTCAAAAATATTAATCAAATTTTACTTTATTAAATGATGCTCTATGATGCGTCTTCTATTGATTCATTTCGATATTCCATTTGGTCATCGCCAGCGTGCCATCTAGAGGCGCGAATTTAAAACTTTTACGTTATATCTGCGCTGTCTCATAAAACTTCTCTAAGAGTAAGAATGCCATTTGCAAAACTTTTTATAAAAAAATATAACCGACTTTTATACAAAAATAAATCAAATCTAATTTAAGTAAGTGCCCTAACACATTTATAATTCAAAGCATAACTGGTTATTTCCATGAAAGATATTATGTTGAATTTCAAAAATGGCTATAACGCTGGCAATATGGCCTCTCCCTCAAAACCGAATGACAGATTGTAAACTTATTGACATTGGTATTGACAACCAATTTTTGTGTAAATGAAAGAGAAACTCAGATTTTTTGCTCGAAACATCAGAAAATAACCTGACCACTATCAAATCTGGTCTATTATCTCATTAAAGTGATAAACTCATTAGTAGATTAAGTGTTTTTGATATTTCAGCCGTGGTTTTGTTAAAAATCAGTTGTAGAATGAATAATGCACCGCAGTTCTCTTTACGCTGGAATAATTACGTATCTCACGTAACAGAAGCGTTCAATGTTCTCCGTTTTGAAAACGATCTCGTGGATGTGACGCTGTGCTGCGATGGAGGCAAAATCAAAGCACACAAAATGTTGTTATCTGCTTGTAGTAGTTACTTCAAGCAAATATTCAAAGAGAACCCATGTCAACATCCTGTGATTATATTCAGAAACTTCAAGTTCGAAGACCTCAATGCGATCGTCAACTTTATGTACCATGGTGAGGTGAATATATTCCAAGAACAACTGGAATCATTCCTTATAACTGCTGAGCTGCTAGAAGTTAAGGGTTTGACTGATAACATGGAGGACGAATCATCTAAAAGTCAGTTGAGAATCACAGACAACACTTCTTTAGATTTAAGTTCTAAATCAAGTAGAATGACTGAGGATGTTGTGCCTGTGTTGTCTGATGAACCAATCAACTTAGCCACAATGCAGAGTTCTAGAGAAGAGTACATTCCACAACCTATGACGCATACAACTGTGACACATACCCCAAATAAAAGTATTCCAGAACAGGAAAATGGTGTTGTTGAAATGCAACCTGAAGCTTCAAAGTCAGATGATAATGTTAAGTTGAAATCAGCTCCATCTACCAGTAGTGAAGAAATGCAGGTTGATACACAGACAACGTCAGTTGAAGATTTGTCTGAAAAAAACAATTCTGGTAAGTGGCTATAGCAAGGAAAATATCTATTTTTGATTTTTATAACTGTGTGTAAGTAAAATTGTTATAATTTCTCATCCTATGAAAGAATATCAAAATAGGGATTTTGTAACTTGTATCTAATATAGTGGTATTGTCTTATATTATTTAATTCCATATTTGATCACTTGCTTTTTCTTATATTAAACAAAATTTCAATTTCTGTTACAGAGTCAGATCTGGCCAAGTTCCGCTGCCAACTCTGTCCAAAAGGTTTTAAGCATCCAACTTCATTGACATTGCACAAGGATTCACATGCAGGCAAAACACAATGTCCAGTGTGTCATCGTTCTTTCTCGCGGTCTTATGATATGAGGAGTCATCTTCAAAGAATACACCAAGGAAAGCAACTGACTATCAAAGAGATCAGATACAAGAATACAAATGATAGCGTCGCCCCCAAGCAGTTTACCCATCACATTTAGTTATAGCTTCACGGTAACAGAGTCACCACAATTTAAGCACACAGTGCAAATGCCTAGAACTGTCTTATATTAAAGAGTTTATGTATAACAGCTATTACTTATATTGATATGAAAAAATATTTTTATTTACTATTTTTATTAAGTCACAAATGATATTGCTCAGTGCTAGCTTTGGCTATTTTTATACTAGTCTGTAAAATTACTGTTTTAATATAATAATTGTTTCCATTATTATTTTTTTGTTTTATTTATATAATTCTGCATCATTTGTAGACGTGGAAGACTAAAGATAGTATGAAAGTTTCTAGTATCCTAACACAGGAGCAAGACATTGTTATATCGAAACTGTTGATGTCTTGTATTAAGTCACCGGATCAGAACACAGCACTGGTAGTTGCTGAATCATCAACGAAAGCTGCCCTGCTTTGCTTCACTGCCCATGCTAGGTATTGCTGGTCTGTAATAAAATCTCACAGTGATAAAAGAATTACACTAGCTACTGGTGTCACTGAGCCAGTGTGCTGGTTACCACATTATGGGTGGTAACCGCCATTGGCTTCCAGCCTATACTACACGATACAGGTACCTTACGAAGAACCTGCGTCTACCGTAAAGTCAGTTCACAACACTCCCTGTACCGACGTCGTCGTGTCTTACCGACGCCGTTACAGCGTGCTCTAAGAAGAACAGCCGGACCTACGCCAATACGGGGCAAAGTGTCCAATCCTGTTAATTAAATGTAATCTATCCAAGATAATCGTAGATTAAACATTTTTCAAGTAGGACACCTAATGGAAATTATTTGTTATTACATTACCGAGATAGAGGCCACACTAAGTGTTCGAGATACATCTTTAGAATACTCTAGCAGTGCTCGATGAATGAACTCCTGAATATCTATTAATGTTGCTTCACACCCATCCAAATCGTGACGTCACTAACATCAACCTCAATAACAGCTAGTTAACCCCACCAATCCAAATCGCGACCTCACCAATAGTTGCTTAACACACCCATCCAAGTCGTGACCTCACTATCAGTTGCTTAACCCCTCCCATCCAAATCGTGACCTCACTAACAGCTACTTAACCCCTCCCATCCAAATAGTAACCTCATTCGCAGCTGCTTTACCCCTCCGATCCAAATCGCAACCTCAATAACAGCTACTTAACCCCACCCATCTAAATCGCGACCTCACCAATAGTTGCTTAATATACCCATCCATATCGTGACCTCACTAACAGTTGCTTAACCCCACCCACTCAAACCACGACCTCACTATTAGTTGCTTAACTCCACCCATCCTTTTCGCAACCTTACCAGCAGTTGCTTAACACACCCATCCAAATCATGACCTCACTAACAACTGCTTAATCCCACCCATCCAAACCGTGACCTCATTCACAGCTGCTTAACCCCTCCGGTCCTAATTGCAACCTCAATAACAGCTACTTAACCCCACCCATCCAAATCGCGACCTCACCAATAGTTGCTTAACACACCCATCCATATCATGTCCTCTCTAACAGCTGCTTAACCCCACCCATCCAAATCGAAACCTCATTCACAGCTGCTTAACCCCTCCGATCCAAATCGCAACCTCAATAACAGCTGCTTAACCCCTTTCATCCAAATCGTGACACAAAAATACAATCATCCGAATTGAGAACATCCTCCTTTTTTAGAAGTCGGTTAAAAAGTGTCGTTACAACTTTTCGTACCTATATTTTTTTCCGTCTAGCCCCCTTTCACAACGCGCGATAAGGAACTTTGTTCCAAAACGTCATGTTAAGTTTTGTGTACGTTGTTACTTTGCCTGAACGTCCTTGCGGAAGAACTGAACCCTTATAGGATCACTCGTGTGTCAGTGTTTCTATTCTGTCTGTCTGTCCGTCTGGCTGGCTCTCTGTCTTTCTGTCTGGTTGGCTGGCTGTCTGCCTGTCTATCAAAGCTTAATGCTAAGAAAACAACTAAGCTAACTGCATACTACTAAGTCTACTGGACCGATTCTGTTGAACGGTTCAAACGCAATACTTCTGTTCTTTTTCTGCGACCCAGACATGGACGCGTTACGTAAAATTTAAGAGTAAAAACTATTTTTAAACCACAAAGACCTGAAAACAGTTCATTGCCAATCAAAGATTACGGTAAAGCCTCTAGGTACATGCTTTAAAAACCAAAAATATGACTTGTTCAGAACCCTTTGCGCCAGAGTAGCTACTCGCACTTGGCCGGTTTTTTATTTTGTGGATTTGCACTAGCAGAAATATGACACAGCCAGCCTCAGTGTTATTATATTGGTACCTACTTATCTGATATACCTGTACTGTACCAACAGTAAAAACCTACCCGTGTACCTACAAGTAATACTCCTAATTACTTACCTACCAAATTAATTATTATAATTGAAAAATATTTTAATTGAGACTAAACATTTTTAAAAACTCAAAACGAGTGAAAAAAGAATCTGTATCAGTTATTATAACGAAGCTTTTGCTTTTAATTAGATAAAATTGCAAGTCGATAACGTTTGACAATCATTGAAACTGCTAATACATAATAAAATAATTGAAGAGAAATTAACCGCGTTAGTGCATGCAGTAATGCCCGTAATGGCGAGGCACGCAGAGCCGCCGAGGGGTAAAAGCTAAGAACCAAAAAGCTTCAGTAGCCGGGCGGGACAATCAGGGGTTGTAGAAGCGAGGGTGGCGGGGGTCGGGCGGAGGACGCTCGATACGCGCGCGCGCCGCGCTCTGCCATCAGCCAGTCGCATTTCGACGTCGTTGCGTCCGGTTTGTGTTTCGGTCATCGGCGCGCATCTGTCAAACGCTACGATATCGATATAAAAATCTTGCGTTTTTCACAACGTACGTATTTTGTTTATTGAAATGATCTAAAACTATTAATTAGTATTATTGTTATTGTGAATCGGGAGTGATATAATTGAATTTTATGGTATTTCATTAAATTGTTTACATTCAGACCACATGTTTACGCGTTACGTTAGGGTTGTTTCTGATAAGAAATTTATAATGCATTGATAATAGTCAATTTATTTAAGTGAAGTGCATCCTTTAATAAAAGAAAATGAGGTTGAAATTAATATTATAGGTACCACTGTAGTTGCTCATTAATCGTCTGAAATCTGAATAGTGCATTGAAGTGGTGTTTTCAGCGGTTCTTTTCATAAATCGTTTGGAGATTTGTGTAGTTTCGTGGAAATAGCGGGTGCTTTTATTCAGTAAAATGAGTGTGTGAATTTTTGATGGTGTGTCGTGAACGGGAGCGCGTGTAGAGTTGAGATTCGCTCGCTGAGCGTCGCGCGACGGCGCAGCGAGGGTATTGATCGGCGGCGGCGGCGGGTCGCGAGACGCCGGCGTTCGCCCGCCGCCTAAATAAAGCTCCGCATGTGTGCGCCCCGCCTCGCCGCCCTACGTCGATGCCGCCCGAGCAGTCGACGGCGACGTCTTCGTTCCGTCGCGTACAACATGCGCTAGCCCGCTGTTCGCTGTCCGCTGCCCGCTATACTAACAACACACTATCAGATGATTCAGTCATTCATTTCATTTACCTACGATCAACAAAAATCTGCATTATTTGTGCAGATAGTGTATGATAAAGATTAATGAATACACACGCGTGCCTACCTCTAAGGTATTCTTGAGTGTCTCATTGATCCCAAAAGCACCTTGCTTGATATCGATCAAACAGATTAATTGAATTTATTATGGAGGTCCGCTAAATTGTATGGATTTAGTTCAGTCGATCTTTCGTGGCGATGCACTTGTACCTAGCAGCCGAAACAGATCTCATGATAAAATTATAAATTCAGGAGTATTAATAACTTTACTATCTACACTATTTTAGAATTCATACTCGTAGGTACCTACCTACATACTCGTACGTACACAATGTGGTTTTGAGAAAGATGCTCCAACCGCAAAGAAACAGACGCCATAAGAAATAATTACTTACCCGTTACAATTTTATAGGCAAAAGTTTTAATCATGAACGCATTTCGGGAACATTTAGACTGCAATTTTAGATTTAACAGCTGGTTTCGTTGGGCTCAGGGCATTGAACCCATTTGTATAAAAATACCACCCCTAATATTGCATCGATCGATAATGCTGCTGATAAGGATCAAATTCTGCTAAGATTAATGGATTTTGGCGGATAGCCATAGCAAATAAAATTCACGTAAACGATTATCTCGGCGTACGTTTTAATTATTATTTATTGTTCTGTTGAATATAAGCACTCTATGTCCTCCACGTGACCACTGTCATTTTGGATAGAGAACTACACATTTTTTGTACAACTAAAACCTACGAATTTTGTGTGCAATCTTATTTTGATTGTACAAATATCGATTACCTCAAAAAGTATCTCGTTTTATCCATGGATCCCAGATTTCCTTTAGGGTCGGTCCTAATCTCAAAGTGACAGTCGTCGAGAAAGAATTAGATCGATCAAAGCATGATTGCCTTCGAGCGTCATCATCATTCAGTCCAAAGATGTCTGCCTACTGTTGGACAAGGGACATTTTGTTTACATATTTTTAAGATGTATGATGTAAGTACCTAGTAAAATAATGTAATGTTTGTTGTAGGTGTGAAATGTCAAAATAGTTAGACGAAATCCCCGAAAGAGCTATGGCGCACACAGTGCTGGCGGGCGGCGCGCTGCTCTGCGCGCTCAGCGTCGTGCTGCAAACGCGCGCACTCACCCTTGTGCCGCACGACGTGCGCCCAGGACATGCTGTCAGACACTTCATAGGCAACCACTCCAGATACACGCTCTTAGATCCAGAGTTCGCGCCCTACTTCACCCTCCTCGATGACGGCCTACTCATGACCACCGCTGATCTAACACCACTACTCAATCAACCCGTCAATCTAGCCATACTAGAGCAAACTCCTTACAGCAGTGCAGCTCATGCCATCCATCTTCTAGTAATGGATCGACGGCAGATGCTACATTTTACCGCAACCGAAGGATTGATAGGCGAAATCGCAGAAAATGCCCCACCGGGCACTGTTGTAGACGTTCTACCTATTAGAGCTACGGCCCTTGTCGATGTGGGTCCACTAGCTTATAAAATCATTAAAGGAAATGAAGATGGTATATTTTCACTGCGACAGAAAGGGAAAACCGAATCTAATTCGGAAGTTAAGTCAGTTGTAACTGATGGTGATGTTGAAATGGTCGCTACTAAAACTTTAGACGCTGAGGAAAAGAATTTGTATGAAATTACCATTCAAGCAACAGACATTCATGGAGCGAATAAAGCCCACCTGGCAGTTCGGATAGATGTGGGCAATGAAAATGATCACGAGCCACGTTTTGATCAAGACATCTATTATTTTGCTGTAAACGGCACTACTGATGAAAATAGTCCGAATGGCACTGCACACTGGCAGAGATTCTCTAACATTGGACAAGTTCAAGCATACGACGCTGATGGAGATCGGGTGTACTATTCTTTAGAATCGCCCAGCAATTTGGTGGTTATAGTACCTCAGACTGGAGAACTGATATTAGCAGGTGAACCAGATGGCCATGACGCCGAATTAAGAGTGATTGCTCATGATACTGGCTTTCCACAACGTAAAGGTCGACCAGCACGAGTCTTTTTGGATTTTGTTATTCGTGACCAGAGAGATTTACCAGTTCTACATCGTGAGAAGCGTCGTGTAACACGGGCTGTTAGACCAACAAAAAGGATTGAGTTTACTGAGGCAGACGGTGAAGTAGAGGGACGTGCTGTTTTCACTTTAGAAAAAGAGACTGATCGCGAGACATTTAAAATTCGGGACGAAAATCCGTGGGTTACCGTTGAACCAAGTGGTGTAGTGAAAGTTAAAAAGAAGTGGGACTATGAGGAGTTGGGACCTGAGAAGACTATCGACTTCTGGGTGACTATCACCAACGCGGGAAATGGAGGTAAGTCTTTAAATTTAAACTTGATAGAGAGGAAATGCTAACTTCCAAACATATTCATGAACATAATGTGTTCCCTAATAATAATCTAATATTATATGTCGCGTTGTTGGCTTAAGTGTTTAAATTAGCGTGGTAGAATTTCGGAAACCTTGCGTTGTTTTTAAGGACACCATGTGAACTCAT
Organism: Hecatera dysodea; assembly: GCA_905332915.2. Taxonomy (NCBI): domain Eukaryota; kingdom Metazoa; phylum Arthropoda; class Insecta; order Lepidoptera; family Noctuidae; genus Hecatera; species Hecatera dysodea. The sequence goes on from HG995292.1 coordinate 13,112,089, forward strand.
TTTAAAGAATGCCATTTTTTTGCATAAATAGGCACGTTGTATTGCCGTAAATAGCTTTGGGTCATTGAATATGTAGGTAAACATAGGTAGATACTGCCTCTGCAAAATGCAATAAACTACTAAAGATGAAAACTATGACTTCGTGAGTCAAACAAAAAGCTCTAATATTGAACAACTCTCGAAGCAATCTAATCATCTCCAAAAGAAAAGGTGTAACGCAATTTAATATTTTTTCTTCCAAGTCGTTCCTTTTTTATCCGTCCATCCATCTCTTGAATGTCTTTATCAAGGGCAAATTGAGATAATGATAGGGAAAGAATGGGGTGGGAAGGGTACAGGATGTGTATTATACGGTCTAACAGCGACGGCTTTAAAATTCTGTTAATATCCGCTTTCATTTACTAATGACGACGTTTAATTACATGTTACTTATCTTGTTACTGTGACAAAGCTTTTGTTTCGTTTCATGTTGCCTCCTTGAATAATTGTGCCACACTTATCATGATCATGTCACAGGTAACAGCATAGGAGAATTTTATGACAGCAAGTAAACTTATTTGACAAGGTTGAATCATCTCAAAGAAATCGAGCGTACCTACCTAAATCATGATGACACATTGCATTTTTGTTTTATTAATTCATTTCAATTACTCTTTGATGATAGCATTACTAGACAAATTGGAAGCAATCGATTTTTGTATTAAAAATAAAGCGTTAATGTAGTAAATATGGTATACGTGCCGCATGCACCTGACGGATCGAATGGCGCAGTGGAGCATGACGCCGTGGTCAGGTCCACGGTCCTGGTCACGAGCACTCGCGAGCCACCGCCAGCCTCCGTCGCCCCCATCACGACTAGCTAATTGTTTACTCTGTTGAAACGTGTCTCTGTCTAGCCTTAGGAAACGCCCTTTTGCCAAATTATTGTACATAACGTGAATTGTATCAGCTGTCGCCTCTCAAATGTTTATTTTTTATTTTTCAATATTCTGCCGAATTCAACGAAACAATAATCATTTCGTTGATGGGAAGAAATACGAAGAACAGTATTGTTAATTAAGTTAATTTTCATCATTCAAGTTCGAAACCAAGTTGATACGTAGGCTTTGTAAAATTGACTTCTGCTGAAGAAATTCCAGCATCCGCGTGAAATAGAAAGTACTCAAGAGCCAGTAGCGTTCGTTACTCTCGAACTAACTCTAGGGCCAGGTATACTAGACAGATTAGATTCTATAAATAAAGTGCGCGCCTCATCAGACGTAAATTAGCGATGGCACGAGTGTCCGGCGCGCGTGGAATGCCCATTAGGTACAATGGCTGTCAGGTGGAATGGTAGCAGGTTGCATTGTGACTACGGCTGCCACCGTGCTCAATGCGTGGATAATCGGGGACCTGTCGCACGGCCCGGCCGCTCCGCTCCGCTTCGCATCCGATTCTACGCATCGTATTTCGTGACAATTACCGTAGATGTGGAATTTCACCATTAACGTGGTTTGTTTTTTTATTACGAGCACATGTCCTCTTAATCTCTAACTTCATCCAAAAGCTTTAAATCGATTGGTGGAATCGAACGATTCAACCAATTGATTTGTAACTTATTTGGAAGCGAATATTTCACACTGATGCATATTGTTCGAATAAGTGAAAACAATATTAAAGTTACAATCGAATCTTTTAATTAGAATAAAACATCTACAGATAAAAATCAAAGTAGACCATCAGTTTATACGCCGTGGTCCAGCCGAGTGTTATCGGTCATTATCAAAATAAATCGGGAAGGGTTTTGTTTAATTACATCATCGGGGCGCATCCGAGGTGGGTGGGCGAGTCGAGCTGCGGGCGAGGCACCCGAGTCCCGGACCTCGCCAGGAATCTAATCATTATCATTATTGTTTGGATACTTGTTTCAATTATATAATACTGAACATGCAGGATTTCTTTACTTACCTGTGAGAATACCCCTTGAATTTTTAAAACCAATTTTAGATCCTTTGTAACGTGTGTGGTTTTAGTTGATAGATCTATTATATTTCAAGCACCACATTAAACTAAGTAAAGGCTCCGATGAAACATTTTCGTGCAGCGGCCCACACACAAGTCGGTTCGTGACGAAGTACTCGGGGAGCCTCGTCAAAGCACCTTTGTCTACTGAAAAGCGTGTTCTATTGGCAAATTAATTCTCTACTCTCCTCCAGCAACGCTTCTCTTTGAACTAATCGACAAACACTTTGAAGTGTTTTCAGAACCCTCATTCACTTTTACCTTGGAGAAGTCTGCATTGATTTTGCAAAAAATCAAGTGAAAAATGGTTAAGTGTCCCATTATTCAAAGAATGTTTTCCTATATGTAAAACATTTGTATTATGTATGGGTGTTGTAAATGGGTGGAATATTTTTCTTGCAATAAAGCGGCCTGGCCGCACAGGTGCGCCGTGAGTCAGCGTGGCATTTTAATCCTGCAAGAGGGATGTTGCAGTGCAACAAAGAAGGAACGTTCAGTCCCAAGAGTTATCAATTATCAGGATGCAGCGAGACAACTAAGTCGCTTTTTATAATATTTATTTTTTGAGTTACGTAATATTTATGTATGTGTTTGAGATATACAATGTGTTCCAGAAGTGCGTGGCCATATTTCAGGATCGTGTTCATGTACAATAACAAAATTGAAAAAAATATTGACTTTTTAAAGCTGACCTCATAAAGCTAAAAAAAAAGTAAAAAAGACTCTTTTCAAGCAGTCTGAAGCAGTTGATGGCGTTTATTTTAGTTCAATCACATATTAGATGCTACCAAATGTCTCTAGACTGATTGAAAAGGGTTTTTGTTTTTTTTTAAGGCGTAATTTTGAGCTCGAGTTTTTTTTATTCAATATTTTTATTTTATTTTGATATTGTTTCTTTATAGTATAGCAGATACAGAGTACCACCTTTGAATATGACCACGCATTTTTGGCAAGCCCTGTATGTATGGTCCGGATATAATTTTCCGGTTTTTTGTACGTAGTCTAGGTTTTTTGCTACGACAGTTACTTTCATATAGCATGGTGTATCAGACGGTCTGTCAGCGCTGTCGGTCACTCACTTTATTATTTGTAGTTCATTTCGGTTTGGCGCGGTCGCGTTATGTCCAATTTACTTAACTATTTCTGTCGTTTACAAAAATGTATAAATTGAAATATTATGGAATGAGAAAAAGTGTTTCAATTGTGAAATTTCTAGAGAAGTTTTTTCTGAGGTATGTGCTCAATCAGCTTAATCAAATGAAGTGTATTGAATATTGAATGATAATACGCAATGCAATGTAAACACTAATAAGCATCGATATCGATATCCGTGGTGACAACATCGTTAGTAGAACTATTTCGAGTACTGCTTTCAAAAATTAGGTTCCGAGAATAGGTGTAGTATCGGTTGCATCGGATATCTGGTTCGAGCTGGAGGTTTGCGCTGCAATAGTATGTCAAGTCGAATCGATAATTGAATACGATAGCTGGTGTGACGTACATATGTCAGGCGCGCCGTCGTCGTCGTCGGTTAGAAATTGGCACATCCGGACAGGGGTCTGGGCGTCGGGAGACGGTTTCGAGACCGGCCTAGTCTGTTTTAGATTATACAGCCCATGTTCCGACACAGGAAAGAAGGTTTCAAGAATTTCATGTGCTATAACTATGTCTATAGTGTGCAACATTATTGAATCGCGAATAACTTTTAGATGTACTTTAATGAATGAATGTCGCAGACCGGTTACGGACCGTTTGTAGTGCTTTGTTTGTTAAATTCAGTCGTCATTCAATCAATAGAGATGGGTGCGGGCGTCGCTCGCACAACAATCGCACTGGCCATTACTGGCCAATTCCCCTCATTGTGACCACTCGCCGCAATTACGTATGCGCACTTCCTATGGTCGACCCCAAAGCTATGATCATAACACAACACATCTGTTCTGCTCTTCATCTTTTTTTGAAATTTTACGGTCTCTGTATAAGGATGCATCTCGACTGTTAATAAGCGCTAATAGCTTTAATTAGAACAACGCAAACGTTGGCTGAGGTCATGTGAAAGTTATTTCTTTTATTTGTTTGCAATCCTATTCTGTATCATGAATTTAATTTTAGTCCTGAAGGGTTTTTAGTACTCCTTTGAAAAACCTTCGTCTTTACAAACACAATATCTCAATCAAATAATATCGGCGTGTTCCATTCGTAATTTTCTTTTCATCTGGGTCTAGGGCCAGGCTGTGAGCCTATAATAATATTTGCTCACCCCTCATTTATTTTAATCAAAATACGTCTCAGTTGTGTATTGTGGACGCTGTGGTCGACCCTGATTATTTCTGGGGTTGCATATTTTATTGTTGTTAGAACTAGAGCTATTCGGTTCAGAGGGGTATAATTTAACAAACGCCAGAGCCGCAGTTTTTCTAAAGAATGTTTTTTTGCATGCTTTGATCCTAAAGTATGTATTTGTTTAATTGCTTTCTTTTTATAAAATTACTAAAAGTAAACACATTTAGTACATTATATTGCTAGGGTTACTTAGACAGAAATAGCAACTGTACCTAGGACAAATGTTTTAACACGTGAATGGGTTTTCGATGTACCTAATTATATGTTGTGTTGGTCCAGCTAGTACGGAGTCGTGATCGTGAGTGATGCGCACACATCTCTCCTATAATTACATCTAACGCATTGGTAAATAGCAGAGGCGTCGGTGCGGGCTGCGGGACTGCTGCGATCTCGACCTGCCCATTTATAGGCTTTCACTCTGATTGTGATTTGATTGCGGTCATTTGCTCGTCTACATAAACGGCGAGCGACTGCGATGCGTTTACACGCTCTACCAATGTTAGATTATCAAAATTTGCTAGCCGAGTAATAAATCAGCACGGTACGCAATCGATCTTAAAGCGATAACAATCACGTTTGCGTAACGTCTCTTTTACATAAAGATACGGGGTTGATCTCAAAGGATATCCCTCTGTGACTGTCTGTGAGAATGAAACAGTACCTACGACCTAAGTCCTTTCTAATCTTATCACTAAGCGACCCCTAATTTGTCCTTCTACTGAGGCGCCGTCAAAGTCTCGTGATATCGATTTAGCGTAAACGTGCCCGTAAATCAGAGGTTACTAACACGTAGAATTTTGGTGTTGGATGCTCTCTCAACCAACGATTATAGTTGATTAATGTAGCAATAGATCTCCGTCAATCGGATCGCGGTGTGTGATGTTCGGCTATCAATTGTTGAGTACGTCGTGGTCTCGGTACATCGTACATGGGATACAACACGCAAGCATAAAGGCAGTAACAGGCGTGTCATTTTACAACGCTGTACGATGGTTGTGCCTATTGCTATGACTGCTCACATGACCTCGGCACCTTCAAATGTCATAGGTACTAGGAATGTATGTTTAAATCTTGATGCTTATCTTTTGTTTATTTGATTGAAGATTTGGTTAGATTAGATTATTATTTAAAACAGTATAGCTAGATGCTTTTAAGAAAATTAATATATGAAGACGTTCATTCAACAGTCCCTCAGCACATAGCACATTTCACAAACCATCCCATGTTGATAAATTACTTATTATTATGCGCGGCTAAGCTAGTTTTAACTTATTATTTTAATTCGTTTGTTTACTTTTAAATTACATTTTTAAATACTTCAGTAAAAATATCCCCTCTTTGCTGATCTCTCTCTATCACTCAAAGATTTGCTGGAAGAAAACTCAACTTTGAGTTAAGCTCGCCTTTGTACATGCAATTTATTATTTAGAATATAAGTTGTTTTGGTGTACAATAAAGAATTAAAGATTAAAAATAAGAAAAAACAGTAGCCCGCCGGCATCGGGAACAGGGTCCAAGCTACAGGCGGCAGTGGCGTGCAGTGGTTCGAGTTAGGGTAGGCCAGAGAAAATGTCCAAAAAAAACGCACCACATTATTCAGGGTTGAAATGTAGTGTTATTTTATTTTGTTTTTTTTTTTAATAGGCTATATAAAAAAACAAAAAAAAAAAACTCATTTCATTAAAAATCAACCCTGAATAATGTGGTTATTTTTTTAAATTTATTTGGACATTTTCTCTGGCCTACCCTAACTCGAACCACTGCACGCCACTGACAGGCGGTCAGGTCTCCAGACCGCTTTCTGAATCAAGCCCTTGATAGAAAGATTATTGAAGGATGGGAAATCATCAAATGACTTCTTCCATTGTGGGCGGAGCGGTAGGGAGTGTCAGACTCTTACTGACTAAAACTCACCCGTGTTCCTCCAAATTTGCGTTCCAGCAGCAACATTGCAGGCACTGACCCTGCTTGCCAGGGTGCGTCAGGGGCGCCAGGAGTGTCTTCTTTTGTTCCGACGGCTGGGGCGTGAGGTTTGCCTCTCCCTCACGCGGTCCGCCTCCTCCTTCGCTAGCATAACCGCTTCGCAGAATAAGAAACGTTCGTCTCACAGAGTGCTTCACTTTTGGGCCAGGGCCCCAAGTCTGCTATTTTTATAAATTTGTCATTCCAACACGATCCCATTGTTATTTTGTTAAAAGTTCGTAATCTGCTAAATTCATAATGGTCGATCATTGGTCGGTCAATGGTCTCGTAATACTTTTTGATAACCGAGCTATTAAAAGAAATGACTGCAAAACGACGTTCTAATGGTAGGTCACTGATCAAAGGAACTCTCAAAATTTTACGTCTGTCATTCATTTGTCATTATGTACGAGATTACCATTCTTTCAACGGAGTGTCAGTGGTTGACCATTGGAAAGTCATAATGACGCTTTTATATTAGTTGATTACGAAACTTGTCAAAATCGACCATTATGAGATCAATTATAGACCATTCTGACACTATTATAATAGCAGACTTGGGGCCCTGAAGTGTTGATCTCCCCGAAACAAACTAGTTCACCGATTAGCTGGCTTGTTTTCGTCGTATAGCAATGTTATCAATGACATGAGCTACAAGTTCTACAACTGGTTCAGGCAATTTAGATGGTCGGTAGTGGAGGTTTGATAGGCCGCGGCGAAAACCAGAGGAGATCCTGTTGGCTGGCAATGCGGTTATCAAGTACTTTGATGAAAGCTTTTTACAAGTATGAATCAAGTCTAATATGATGGTAGTTGGTTTATATCTGACTTGTCTTCCTTTTTATGTAGTAGAATGATGTTGGAATGACAAAAGTTAGTAGGAAATATGCCTGTTTTATTTTTAAATTGAGTTGTTAAGATTAATTTAGATTAAGAGACATCTGCGAGTTGGAAAATGATGTCGTCGTTTAAGTATAAAAATGTTTATAATTGCGTGCAATTTTTTATTAATTTTGCCCCATAAACCTGTATTCTGTGTTTCTTTCATTCTTAAAAAAAATACGTTTTTCAGCATTGTTGTCCTTCAAATGTGTAATTGGGGATCGGCCTGTTTCTCTCGTATGGCTGTCCTCAAGAAAAGGTTATTCGTTAAAGTGGAGTGAGCGGGCAAAAATATTTTTATTCTCACATTTCACAGGGATTCCTATGAAACAATATTTTGTTAAACATTTTTTGCCCACCCTGCAAAGTTAGTTTAGAGCACATTCGGTACGCCTGCAGCTAAAAGAGCTTGTTAGAAAGTTTTGTTTGTGCTTATAAAACATACTTGGGTTATATAATACGAAGCTGTGTGCTATCGGGGTGTGGCAGGAGGAGCGACCGTTCGACGCGAGGATCGCACGCCGCGTGCAATGCGGTCGTGCATGTACTTCATTCCGCATTGTTCGGTTTCGCAATGGCCGCTCTCGAGACCTCTCCAAACACATCCACGATTGACATTCACAGTTTGTACCAGACGGCTTAAAGTTCACCCCCCTACAAAGAATGGGGTGGCCCTGCAACAAGACGCTCTCAACTTGAACGTTCCAATCCTACGTTACATACGAGCAAGTTTATGTGCGAGCATGCATGGGGTTGTACAACTGCTAGTCTTGCAAATACAGTTTGTTCTATAAGTAAGTACACTACATTTTATCGTTTATCAGAACAATCTTCACGATACTCGAGACGGTACAAGAAGTGTATTATATTCATTCAGATGGTGAAAGTGTTATGAGAACAAATATCAAACCGTATCAAAACTCAACACATTCTAAACTAATGTGACGTGCCCAATAGACAGTAATTTACCAAAACATACAGTTAGCCGCTCGAGTGAGTACTTACATGAATGTTTGTCAAGCACACGCCACGGCGTCAGTGGTAATGTGGTTTTAAAATGCGCTTGACATCAAACTTATCCGTAATGTCACATCAGCTTGTGGTGTGGTATCAAGTGTGCGTCAAGTGAGACACCTCTAGTATGGAGGTGAGGTGAGCAGGTTCACGCACCGGGCTCGTCTGACTCAAACAGAACGACCGACATACAGTGCAGTTGTTTCTAATAATAGCCAACAGTGGCCATATGGGGATCTTTATTGTATCATGCCAGACGCTTTGTTTCTGCCACATAATTAGGCCGCTTTCTTGATTTCATATAAAATATATGTTATGTGAACGTCCCGATTGAAGGGCTAAAATTGAGATAGTTTACCTAAATATCGTTTCTCCTTCATAAAATGTTGTAAACATATTAGCTAGCGATGTGTAGATCCGACTACATAAACTAAGTAGGTTAAAGTAATTCATAGATTCCATAGTTTAACGATGGATGTTGTGTTATCCCACTGTACGGTAAGGTATTCGAGCTCGCGTTTAATTTATTAAGGATAGACGGCAGATTGGGGTCTACCCGCGGTGGCTTTATTAAGATTTACAGCACCTCTGGGATCTGGGCGCAATTATCAGCAGACTCCTTGACACCCATGGGAAATATCGTAAGGGACATAATGTCATACTGACCCTCGATGCTCGTAACTATCGATTCATAAAATACAGTTAACAAATGCATTGGATTAAATTACGGCGGTTTGTCCACCCGATTTAAAAACATGAATGTGTGAAAATTACTCACGGAAATAGCCGTGAGAAAGTTCTTTACCGGCTACTAGTTTCTTTAACAACTCCGGGTAAAAAATAATAACTGCTATCCGTTCTTATAAATGTCCACGTCTAATTACTGTCAATTTAATCTTTAGATGTTAGTAACGCCGCTACACGCTTTTTAATTGTTTTTTTACACACATTTCTGTTAGTGATTCAATGGGTGTTTTACTAAATTATTTAATGAATATTGTATTATTATAAAAGGTCATGTTTTCCATCTTAAATGAGTTAGCTCTATATAAAGCTCATCATGACCTTTTAGACTCTTTAAAGATAACCAGATTAATAACTATTTGGTGTGTTAGTTGGAAATTCCATAAAAGTTAGAAGCGGAAACTACAAAAACGTCTGATTTCAATCTTGTCGTGCATAATTCTACGAACGGCCATATGGGTAGAAGTGGTCCATTCATCATCTTGAATGATTATGGAGCACGTTTCCCCTTTTAATTTGCATTTTGTGCGATATAAACCTCTTGATTAATTGTGCCGGGCGCAAGTAGTGAGTAGTGCGACATGTCGGCTCGCGCTGTTTTTGGGATTACTGGCTGCTTAATTGGCGCAATCATAGTTGTGTCGACATTGTTCAACAGTTCGTTATCTCGCTCGACGTTTGTTCTGATTCGCGACTCGCAGATGATGCTGAAAATTAACGGGTTTCGGCTGCTGTCGTGCACATACAATTTAGCCGATTATAATAAACCTCAATTGCTAACATGGTGTGAGGTTCTAGTTTCGTCACGGGCAGCGGTCGTCACGAAACATTACGAATATTTTAAAATTTGTTTTGGTTATGTAGATACGCTGTATGCCATGCAACGCTCAAGACTTTCCAATCAAATTCAAATCCAAGTTATCGATCTAAGTATATTTGATTTATTAATATTATGTTAAGCTTCACTATTTCATCTGTTAAATGCATTCCGAAACATTATTCTAACACGCGATCGAAATTTAGAATCCGCAGGGGTCCTGACACCTACTGTTACGGGCACGGTTAGATGGTTCGTAATATTTTTAGTATTGGTTTATGCGATCGACCATTTGTATCAGTAAATTTTTATTGTCTATTACTTCCTTATCTTCATGCTCTCATAGTTTCTGGGTTCGTCTTTCATCGCTATTGTGAATAAGCTGTGACAGCTTAATAGCCCATCTCATAGCTTACCGCTAAACCTTGGCTTACGAAACCAATAGCACAGAAACAAATTATGTTTATTGTTTACCGCAAAACGCAAGGTGGAACCCGTGGAACTATTAGAAATGATTAAGTAAGGCCCTTCATACCATAAATCCTTTTTTCTCGAGGTTTCCTAGAAAGCATTCGAGAAACGCGCTAAGTGACTCCACTAGAGAGACAAGAGAGCCTTAACTACCGGTCAAGAGAATTGGTTCCCACAACACTTCGAACTAGTGTAGAACGTGATTGACAAATATGGATTGTAGTTTTTCTTATTATGGATATAACTGTTATTTCTATCGACATTTTGCAATTAATCCCAAATATCTACTTTTTCAGCAGGAAATTGTTAGCTGCCCAATGATATGAAAGTAATAATAAATTTACCTGGATGACCTTTTAACCCGCCACGAAGTTGATCTCGATCGATGGTGCTCTCGAAGATAATGCACGCAATGGATTCAATCTTTAATTCTAACAAAGTAACACTTTCTAATCCGAATTTACAGTGAAAGAGTGAACTGCTTGCAGTGAAAAACTTCCTTCTATTTCCTTTTATTGTAGCTGCAGCGTTGCAAGTGTTGATTAATTGCGTTAAATTGAAAAAGCATTAAGTTTAACACGAGAGAAGTACTGGCAATTGTTCAAGTCTTCAAGAGTGTAGGAGCGTACATTGTTCAGTGTCTTACATGAAACTAAGCAGCTTTCCCGCGGTATATCTATTCAAGTCAGCGTTACTTTGGAGAGTATCTGAGGGCGTAATAGAGCACCTAATGAAATTATCTGCAACAATGCAATTCGTGACCGGAGCTCCGCTAGTCATCGCCAGCCAGGACCCCGGCCACTCGGCTCGCGAGCATCTTAGCCGCAATCCCCCCGGCGAAATTGCACTTCATTTGCGTGCACGCGGCTTAAGAGCTCGACCGACGTTCTCACGCCCTTCACTGAACCGAACCTTTGGAGATATCGTAGACGCATCATCACGTGCATTCCGAACGATACCGTGCCTGCTAATAGAGCGCTGACACACTCGTATATTATTTAGAAATCCCACTTATACAAGTTTAATTACATATCTTTTAGATTGATATCAAAGATGTTTTGCTGCATCATTCTGTTTTACTCTCACGGCTTCTGATAGCGTCGAGTTGTAATACAGGCGGGCTCGCTTAGTGCTCTGTTGTTCTCTGAGGATCTGGTATTCTATGGATGCTACATAAAAATACGAGACTGCGCATAGAAACGTGTTTAATCGTCAATGCTGGCGATGCAATGTGGGCCGAGCTCATCCTGCGTTTGGAGCGAGAGGGAGATAGGGCCCCTGCACGCGATAGACCAAGCGCACGATGCAACTTTTGATATCATAATTAAGCCGGGACGACCGGCGGCGGGTAAATAAAAAATGTTTATCTTACAAGCTTAAATGAAGATGATTTTTAATAACTCGACACGTTTGGTCATTAAATCGAAGCTCGCCGGCGTTGAGGTCGGTTAGTCACGCTTCTAAGTCACACGTAGCTTGGAGCCGGCGAACTGTTAATTAACTTGAGAAAATTGGTATTTAATTAAGTTGTTGTCAAATTAAACAAAAGTCTTTTAAATTAGTTGAGGCACTGGCTTCATGGGTATAGGAAGTTCGGTGCATTTTTGCGTATTTATTGCCTTACTTACCAAAGTACCTAACTGTAAAGTTTAGCTTTAGGTACAGGAAAGAGAACACAGCGACGTGTAATGATGTGCTCTTCATCACGTTTTTAATTTCCTTCCATGTTGAAGTCGTACTTAGGAAGTAATTATCGCCCGTAATGAATATAAAAGCTCGTGAATAATATTATCTGTGAATAAACATTTGTACCTACATAATGAAATCGACCTTAATTAATCTAATAAGGATAAATCTCCAATTCATTTCTATAGAAAATGTCTTAATGAAAATAATTGGTATTTTTGAAACGTGCACACACTTACTGTATGAATCTTTTTATATAATAAACTAATTAAGGAGAATTTACCTAGGAACTATGTTAAAATAATAGAAAAACATTTTTTTATTTCTTAATGAAAACTTTTTTCATGCAGAAGAGAAAATTGTCTTTTCTTCACGCGTGCATACAAAAACATAATCAACGAAAAACACAGGCGCGAAAAATCACGCACTCGTTAATCTTTCTAAGTTGTTGCTAAAGCTCTCAATCTCCAAGACATGGTATCCGTCGAAGGTCGCAGTTCGGTGCATTATTATTATTATAAATAACTTCGCACAGTGGCGAGCGGATGCACGTGTGAGTCGCCCTCGACAACTTTTTATTGTGCTGCGTTTTGTCGCACAAGCGCGCCAGTGGAACCGCCCTTATTGCATGCTGCGCTATGCTGCGTCATTGCACCCGCAGATTTTTGTCATGAACAAACACGACTTTGGTGGTTCTGGGTTGTCTTTGTTTTAATTTTAATTTTTATGTAAGTATGGATGTTTATTTGAACTTATAATTTTGCTGTCTATTTCTGTTTTTGGGCTTTTAATTTTAATGTTATTTAAGAATCCATTAATATAATACTTAGAGATTACTCACGCACGCATTATAGTACTATTTTTGAAATAAATAAACATCATCAATTGGCTCTTGTATCGTTCACAACGGATATCGGGTCTTGCTCTTTTATAGGCGCTCCCTTTTTAGAGATTTGTCGAAATATTTACGCCCCATATTGTATGAAATTTCCCAAACAATGCGATCGGCCGCGCGCCGTACTCTCCGCGCCACACGTGCGCGCTCGCTCATAGATTAGTCAGCCCGTTGAATAAATAGAAGCGGCACGTAGGCAGTATTAGGCGCTGTTTTTTGTACAGTTCCTTAAGAATATTTTATGAGTTTATATTATCTTACTAGCTTATGTTGTCATCATTTATCCATATTTACGGGTACCCGGGTACCGTATTTTTATGCGGCATATTACAATTCTCCCATTGACTCATCTTGGCAAGGGCACTATCGTGCCCTCAGATTCGTAGACAAAATGAAGTGTCCACCAGAAAACTGACAGCAAATAATGACTGTATAGTGATTTTACGCACATTATTATAATTCGTAGAACAAATAACTGTCAACTAGGGCCCGGTCAAAAAATAATGGTATGAAATATTATCCGAAATCAAATACGTATCTATTTCTATTAAAAGGTCTGTCAAGAATTTTAATGAAAACTACGAATATAATTTATATCCCATACACGGGACAGAATACTCTCATATTGGCTTTATCCTTCAAGCATTATCCTCTCGAACAATACCGTGAGAGCACAAGCCTATTACGTATTCATCGAGCAATGAGCTTTCGTTTATTTTTTCTGAGAAGACTTGGTGTAGATGGATGAGCGGCTGTGTTAGTGGGCGAGAAGCGGAAATGGAACTTGAATAAATTGAATTGTGTGACTATGATTGCTTCAATATGGAAATGTACACAGTGCTAAGATGTTTTATTCCAATCGATTCTGTAACATCTAACATTCAAGTATGGTAACAAATCAGATTTAAAAACTTTTAAATTGAAAACATCAGTATCATCCAAATTGATTTAGTTTACCGAATTGTAAAGTCCATGTTAATGGTAAAATTTTCGTGAACTGTTTGCAACAGAAAAGTCATTTCTTTAATTTATGGGGCTAGTAGGGAATGAGTGTAGAATCCTGTGACCCTTTATAAGAGGCGATGCTAAAGGCGCGGCGACACAGCACAGGGTCACACATCGATCGGGGTGGATGGCGGCACATGTAGACAAGGGAGAACAATTGCTACAACCTGACACCACTTTTCTACAAGCGGTATGATGTACTACTTACCTATAGACACGTTCGATAAGCATAGTCCATAACAAATTAATATTGTCGATGGTTTGCAAAATGGCGTAGAGTAGCACGAATAGAGTAATTGACCGTGGTTATTTATTATGCATTTATGGACTATATGTATACTAAGGTTGTCGAACTTGATTGACAGTATTATTAATTTAAAAATACTGAGCATATGCCAAAAAAAAAATCAGAAAAAAGAAAAAAAGACAAAGTATGATGAAGTGTGATGTTTGACGTTCAAAGTATGATGTTAGAAAATAAAATTAAAAACAATTCTCCAAACCACAATTCACTTAAACTACGATAAAAATAATAATTTGACACTCAAATGACGAAAATAAATACAGAAAGCTGTAAAATACGTTCAGTAAACCTAGCTCGTTTCATGCGATTCAAATTAGACAGTGTTTAAGATGTTAAATATAGAAACTGTCTCAGGCTAAACTGAGGCATGAATCGATTGAGACACAGACACGCAGACACACCTTTACATAGTTAGCACAAGCTGAGCGAAGTCTGCGACACAATCTAACTGTTACTATTTTGATCGTCTCGACTAAGCTGTTGCAGCACTGTTCAAACGATCTCGGTTAATACCACTCGGATTCCGATAGAAACGACAAGCCTGTGCTGAATACACGCCTCAAATGTATTCAATCCTGTACTAATTCGATCCTCAAATATACCCAACGCCCTATAATGTGATTAATTCAGATGGAAATACTCTGTATACAATTACACCTTAGCTAATTTACTAGTAATCGATCGAACTACGACTGTAGTAGTCGTACTCGTAACAAAATCGTGTTGCTGTTAATAAAAGTCCGATGTATTCTGGATTTTGCCATCCTGGGATACCAATGTATTCTGGAATTTGGAATCCTTTTGAGACTTGAAGGAGGTTGATGATATCCGTGTTGCCAGGATGTTAATTCCTTTGGGTGCTTTTTGTTTCCTGCTAGTTGCGTTTCAGAGTTGAGATGGTCAGAAACTTCGTGTGAAATATTGATTGATTATACTTACATTACACATAAATTCTGGTGAAAAGTCAAGTCTAACGTTAGAATAATTAAAAGCTAACATTTTTAAGCAAAACACCGAGGCACAACCAAAAAGATATTAACCTAAGAAATATCCTTAACCATAAACTGCGAAGTACAAAAAATGTTTGTTTATAAATTCCCGTTTTATGTGTATCAATGGTCATCAGAGCGAGCAGGTCTCCGGAAGGAAGTGAGAGGCTCAATTACCATGCGCGGCCGGGCGTGTGTAACGGTGTGGTCACATGGAAACCCACGACGATCGATATTAACTGTTGTGGTGATTTACACGACGCAAATTCTGTGTTAAACGCAAAATCGGAGAGGGAAGGGACACGTTTCTGATTAGTGAGGTTCTAGATAAACGTCGGTTTCCATTAGGCTGTCTTTAGGAGTCATCTGACTGGGGGTAAGCAATGTACGTATGAATTGATTACACATTTACATCCATTAAGTACTTGTAAACGAAGAAAATAAAAGTGGCTTTGATAACATTATTTTGTAAGGGAAAAACAAAAAACGTAATTTAGGTTATGTAAAGAAATCCCTTTTTCCTTGTAATTTACTCAATTCATTGCGGGTCTTATACTATTTCTCAGTAAAAGAAACGTATTGGGCCCGATGATGTTCAGTTCAGTTCCCACAATAGTAAGATCGTGACCGCCTAGACGATCAGGAGCTGTGATAACTCGCCACTCCGCTTTGTTCAGAATTAAGACTTACATCGTGAGGGCATTTAATTGTAGGTAAATTGTAGTCGAGATCATCTATCTGTGAATCTTAAAACGTTACTCCTATTTTAAATGACACACATTCGTGTATATAATGGATAATAGAATACACAATCGAGTTCAAGTATCTATTATCTATAATTTATATATTGAAAGATTCAGCTAAGTTTTGAGGTTATCTGTATTTGCATCGTTCTAAGTTAGATAGTTCGCACCTCGAGTAATCTACGCTCTTGTACATACGAGTAACTACTATTAAGAAGTTATTGCACCTGTGTCTACAGGCTATTCATATTCATGAATGGGATGAATTATCCTTACAATGACTTTTGATGAGTATGAGAAAACTTTCTGTTAATTACTAGATATTTTCGAGCCTTTTGATCTGTCGGAATCTGAGTAGAGACCTTAATTCTAAGTATCTGTGCGGTTTAAAAATAGAAATATTTATTCCTTACAATAATAATTAAAAACACGAAACAATGGATTACAATTTTACAAATGAAAACAAAGCAAGTCGTCTACAAGAGAACTTTACAAAAGAGCTTGAAAATAAAAATAAAAAAAGAAGTTCAACGGCGTCCTTTTATATCTATGTACGTCTTATTTATTAACTGAGCACATTCAATGAAAAGGATTCCATACACTCGTGTTAAGCCAAAGTTTTAATTCAAATACAATTTTCTCTTCCAAGTATATGCTCGTTCGGCGTACTGGGAGCTGTGCAGAAAGGATATACGTGTACAGTGAACAATTACGTTATAGATATAATTAAACATGAATGACACTCTAGGAAGGGTGGCGGTTGGAAACTTGGAAGTTCTGTATCAAGTTGCGAACAATAGCACAAGATGTGTGGGCAAAGTATACTCTAGGTAACGTTAGGGTACTATTCAGAGGCTTTCATGACGCCTTAACAATTGAACACTTGCATGTTTATAGGAACTGTTCATTTGGTTGGTAACGTAATAACTGGGACTATAAATAGAGTTAATGCAATGATGACTGATGTTTTTTTTTAATAGGTCGGGCGCCACTCTGCTGGCCATACTGCAAATACGCCGAGTTCAATTGTTTAATTCTTAATAATTAATCATGGGGACCACGATCCCTTTTATTTAGGTGACCGTTAAATGGCGATTATTTCATTTAGGTATTTAATTCTACCGATAAAAATTTTGGACATTTCTCCTAAAATATGTTTATCCTCTCACGAATCCGTTGGCATTATAATTATTTTTTTCGTTATAAAACCGAATTTGTTTTTGTCAGCAGTATTCTGTATATTCAACAATATTATAGAAAAAAGACACGAAATGATATAAAAGAAAATTGAACTCGAGAATTGCATGCGATTTTTGGTAGCCGGCGCGGCACCCACGCCACGTGGTGACAGAAAAGAATTAGGCTAGTAATTTTAGTTGCCCTAGATCTCCAAAGAGATTGGATTGTTACGGTCTATTCGTCCGAACGCTGATACAATCGACGTATGGTATGTGTACCGGAGTTTCATAACACTATCAAACGTTTGTGAGATCGACCGACACGGGGTTACCTACATAATAATTCTTTACATAAAATGTGCTGTACTGTTTATTGTTAAGTAGTTTCGGACGCCTAGTGATAGTGCCTATTTATCTATACTTCTAATACTAATATTATAAAGAGGAAAGATTTGTATTTTTGTATGTAACGAATAAACTCAAAAACTAATGGACCGATTTGAAAAATTCTTTCACCATTAGAAAGCTACATTCACCCTGAGTATATAATTTTTTAAGGCTATAATTTATCCCCATATTCCCACGGGAACGGGAAATACGCGGGTAAACCGCGGGGCGCTGCTAGTTTTAAATGTTAATTTTGGTCTTTAAAAAAATTGTGGAAAGTTTTAAAGTTTCATCGGTTAATTGTAGCATGATTTTGATTATAGATTGACATGGCATATACATAAATAGTGATGATAATCGCAGTAGCTATGACATTTTGACATTGTTTGTATAATTAGCAAGATCTACATATATGTACCTACCTACTTAAATGATAAAATAAACAATATCTCAATTCTTGGTTATTCCGCATGTTTATAGTGAGAGGCGTTTATTGCAAGCGCTGATATCGTAGTATTAAAAATAAACAACGTGTGATGACGACGCGACGGCGCTGTCGGGATACGTCACGCGGACATTTCATACTAAGTGGTAAGGTCATGTTCTTGGAACTGAGTGAACCAATTATAATCAAATAGAAATAAGTAAATGTAACTATGGTCTAAAAATTTAGGTACTGGAGAACTTTTACGAAAAAAAAAACGAAGAGTGATTTTTCACTCTCTCTCTAAACTTTTTTTTTTGATAGGTAAGTAAGTTCTTCATTAACTTTAACATCTAGGTCTTTAGCATATGCGTAAAGCATACTAGATTTCACTATAATCGGTTCGTCATTTTCAAGAATAATGACTTGCCAGCTTGTATGAAATACCTACTTAGCGTGAGCAGTAAATGCTTTTAACCCTTTGATGTTATTATAAACTTATCATCATCATAATAACGACTTCCAGTGAGTAGTTATGAGTAGACAACATTGTAGAGGGTATAGTTTAACCGTTTCATATGCTTGCGTTGCGTTACTGCAACATTTAATTTAATCTTTGAAGTGTCTGTTTGTCGTCTCCGAGTTACGCTCATTTGCTCTCAGCATATTTACGCATCATTTACCCATGACCGACGTCTGCTTGCATTTTCTACGTTTTCTTTTGGAAAGTGTGAAGATCTGTTATCTATACTAATATAATAAAGCTGAAGAGTTTGTTTGTTTGTTTGTTTGTTTGAACGCGCTAATCTCAGGAACTACTGGTCCGATTTGAAAAAATCTTTCAGTGTTAGATAGCCCATTTATCGAGGAAGGCTATAGGCTATATTTTATCCCCATATTCCCACGGGAACGGGAACTACGCGGGTGAAACCGCGAGGCGCTGCTAGTTGATATTATAATGATCGTTAGTTTGTATCGCCTTACCGATCAAAACTGATAGGAAAGGTAGCAAATACAAACACAACTTCTACAGTAAAGCTTGATGTTTTGCTCATGGGCATTTTATGATGACTTTTGTTCAAATGGTGAAATAATGATGTGCCCAATCATTCCCCAATCCTAAACCGCATAAAAAGTAACTACAACCAAATTCGAACGCTGCACCCAATTCGATAGGTTTGTTTGTGTTCAAATCCAAAAACATAACGGTCCATTCGTGAGCAGCCGTTCACGGTAAACGCGTAGGGAAAAAATCCAATGGGATACATAAACATAGTGCGGGAGATTCGTGTCAACGGCCGCGCATTGTGCCCCTGCCCCGCGCCCGCCGCCCGCCCCTTAGCCGTCCACGCGACGGGGAAGCGATTTCAAGGGTGGCTTGGCTAGCTACAATATTTCCTTTTTCCTCCCATTTATCGATAGAGTATCGAAGACCTCCGAGACACATCAACTCCAGTATCTTTATCTCCACGGCCCGGTTTCATTAAGATCTTACGCGACGGCTTTATTAAGTTGATTGCTTTTGTACGATTTTGAATGCAAAATTTATGGACGCCCTAATTAATAAAGGCCTTGAATGGAGTGAGGATGAGGACCCCTTTTAAATGTTTTGTTGTGAATTTTAAACACGGTTTTCATTGTTCAATGTTAGAATATTTTTGGTGTTATGTAATTCAAGATTCTACTGTACCTACCTAGACTAAATAAATCATTTGAAAGTCCACCTTATTTATTTCACATTTATGGAAAATTGTCTTTTAATAGTGAATCATCCTTGATAAATATTTTTCTTGGTTACATTATCCCAAAGAGTTTTCATTTTATGATTTTTGTGGGATTCAGTTTTATCTTCCACCGAGAAAACCTACGCACAAGCACATACGGCCATTGAAAACATCCTTTCAGGCGAGTCATAACATGGACGAAAATGGACCCATCAAAATGTAACGCTGGCTGATAGTAACTCCTAATATAAGTTTTATCTCGAATCGCGAATGTAGCGCGCTGCTCGTGACGCGAAGCGAATAAGACATAACATTTCGCTATTAGGGTGGCTCCACATCAAAGTGGAGACGAATTGAGAGGCGCTGGATAAACACCCACCAAGTAGGCCGGTTTATGTTTACATTTTTACTAGATTAGCGACTTATTGGTTCATTAATACAGTTCCTCCTTCCCTCGAGCGTCTACAAGTTCAGAAGCGCCCTCAGTTCAATCGGACCCGAGGAGTCGAGGCGATCGATCTTGCAGTTGCGATACCAAGTCTGTTAACTTATTGGTTTGTTCGTTTCCTCTTTATTTGTGCGCCTTATCTCAAAGAAGAAAACCTCGTTTGTAACGCGGCAGTGGGCCAATGGATTTTTTTGCTTAATCATCCATTAAAACTAATTTCAACGAGTATTATCGTACGTTCTAGATTCTCTTAATTCTTCGAAGGATTAACTATGCTATTTTTAGACTCACTGCTTATTCATCCCCCTAAGATATATCGCAAACATCCCCTTTGAAAGGGGGCTAAACTGTGTATCGAAAATTACTTTTGTTATTATTGATTACGTTCATCTCTTTCAAAGTATAAGTAACATAGCCTAGGGCATTTTATTATATCTATGGCCTAGGGATTTCGTTCATGTCATTAATCAAAATATACTTTTTTTTTTGTTTTACACTGCAATATCGTGAAAAATAATGATATCTGAGTGACTGTTACTTATTATACCCTAAACTTTATACGAGTAGAAGTCGTTTTTTTCGCTCTTTATTTATTTTGGGGTTTTAATCTAAACATAATATTATGTCAACCATATCGTGCCTTTTACTTAGAAGTACATAGATATAGACGAAAATGTCAAAATAGCGGTATTTGTTACCGGATGATTGCAAACGTTGTAAGATTGTAAATTATCGCGTGAAATTGTAAACTCATTTTTCTCAATAGGAAACAAATAAATTACCATTGAATCTGGATGGAATTTATCGTATTGAAAATTATCTGTTCAAAATATATTGAGAATTATAATTTAACAAAGATTTATAACAATCTTACAGAGTTTGCGATTTTCTGGTGACATCCTACTAATATTATTAACGCGAAAGTTTGTAAGTATAGAATATGGATGGATGTTTGTTACTCTTCCACGCAAAAACTACTGAACGGATTTGGATGAAATTTAGCATACTGATGGTTTATAACTAGGATTAACATATAGGATATTTTTTAACCCGATATTCCCACGGGATCGAAACTTATGCGGGCGAAACCACGGGGCGCTGTTAGTACTCAATCATTTATGTTCGAATGGTCAGGCTAGATAGTACCGAATTCCATGCACAGTGGTTGTTAATTTATTACTAGGATTTTCAGAATGTTCTCATTGCATGGAATCCTATCCCTTAAACGGTACTTGATCTGGAAGAACGACTTAGGGTGGACTATTGGAAGATCTAGACTGGTTCCCTAGATATATTACCTAAAGCTTTCTGTAAGCTTCCTACTTTCCTTCTACTTAAATTGAACTTATTTTCTAACATTAATGAAATAAGTTTGAATATACATAAATTCTCAAACTGTTTTATACTGGTTGTGCAATTGCCCAAGTTTCGACGTAAAAATTTGCAATGTTTTCAGGAAATGAGAGATATTTTTTGTTCCCCTCCACTAAGTTGTTGAGGAAGGTTGAGAAACGAGGGGCTTATACAGGGTGGTTTTAGATAGATATGTCGGGAAAATTTGCGCCTAAGTATAAAATGACACATATGAGATGAGATGAAAACTATGTTAACAACAAAAACACGATGACATACTATGTGCACGAATGGGGTGACGCGATGGTGGCTCGAATCAAAAGGGTTGTTAGGGTGTGATTTATATGATTTATACTAGCAGGGAGAGCTCTCTGTTCACACACAGCGGCCGCAAAAGCATCATTTCATTGGTGTGATAAAATCATTTGTATTACTCTTATTTTTGCGTATACAAATAGTCAGGGAAAACTTAAAATTTGAATTTCTTACTGAAAATGATAGTTTACGTGCCTAAATTGGTTTAAATATTTTCAAATTACTCCATACTCATTGGATAAGGTCGCTAAGCCTGTAGACACAAATTTAAAAAAAAGTACGCCCCAAAGCAAAAAACGACTAAAAAGTTCTAAGGAAGTCGCTTTCCAAAGAATCAAATCAAATCAAATACATTTATTTGTGTACACAGGTAAAAATGGGTGGAACAATACAGGATAATGTGTCTCTGTGTCCTGCCACAGTAGGTGACATACAAATATTAATTGAAATTACATAATTAAGCATATTAATAGATATAAAATTTAAATCGGAAAAAAAGAATCGGATGCAGTAAAATTTTCATGTTCATTCGCAATTTAGTTTTCTACATTTAACTTAGTTATGAGAATAGTCTCCTCGAAATCATTATTTTGATATCCGACATGACCATGGCTTACACAACATCGATTTTGGTAATTTCTTTCGTTATTTTAGTCTTCAGAGCGTACCTAAGAAATACATAGACATATAAACAAACTTAATAGATTCATAACATGTATATCCATCCATACATACTCTCGAAAACTTTACCACCAATATTATTGTAGTCGTCCTAAGTTCATCAGGCGTATTGCCAAACGAAGTAAATGAATGTTCTGAGATGTTAACCCCTGTTTCGACCATTAAGCGGAAACTAGGAGGCACGTTATCGAGGGGAGGCCGGGTGATATATCGACGCATTCCTCAAGAAATATTGTCGAACGCACGCGATATAAGTAGCGTATCCCGTATGCGAGTGCTGGTGCGGCCCTGAAGGGAGACTTTTATATTCTGAAAGCCTTTGCGGAAACTCAACCGTATGTGAAATAATACCATAAAAGAACAGTAATAATACGCATCGCGATTACTTTTATCCCGGCATGTGGTAATGTCTGTAGTAAAGCAATTTGGAAAACCAGACTACTTTATTGTATTGGTGTACAATACAATATACAAACAATAGAATAGCTACAGAAATATTTTGATGTGTTTTTGTCTCGGAAGCATTTAATCTCTTAGGCTAAACATTTACCTGCCTTCCTCTTTTGAAACGCAATTATAATCCGTCCTTTACTTTAGAAGAATTGGTTCATACGACATCACGCTTCGTTAAGCCTGTCATAAAATAATATTTTAACAATAGGAACGATTTATTGCGACCGTTTCGCATTCTAAAAATGAAATATAGTTCTGGTTCCGCATTGCAGTCCTTGCATGGGGTAGCTCGCAGCAGTGCTGGTGGCCACAGTGGGGAGGCGACACAATGACATGGAAATACTTCCACTGGAACGGAGAGCGTGGTTGTCCCCTGTTACAATAAATACCAGTGCAAAAATCCATTTCACTTTGTTGTAAGTATGATAACATGTTATTTGTCTGTTATTGTACTCAGTATATCCTCATCTGTATGCATTTACACGTAGCCAAAGAAAACAAGGAAACAGCGTCCAGTGTAGCTTTTAATTAAAGTTGGCCCAAGAGTTTTGGGGATTACCGACACTGTACAGGCTCGCGTCTTTATTAGTATAGATAGTCCGGGGAGTCGGGCGGATACTGTCGATTTAGCCGTGACGGCGGCACGGTTTACGAATTGATTGTTCTCGACAGTAAAATCAATAATAACGATTTTATTATTGGCGGTCGCGACCCTCGTTCTGTAGCTTGCGCCCAAGGCAGGTTGTAGTGTACTGTGAGGGGATAGGGTCACCAAATGGTAGTGTCACACTAACAATATCGTGAATCAGAACGCTAAAACACCTACTGTTTACGTTTAATCGACAACGCAGTACAAATTAATCCTGCAAACTTAATTTTAGACTGCAACAAAGCAATTCTGTGCTTTTACGCGAAGCTAGCGGTTGCAACATTACTGGAAGCGATTACGAAGTAATAGACTTTATAAAATTGCAATTACTATTCGTGATTCCATGTTGATGGAATCGCACAGATTGTAGATTTATGAGTTTGTTAGAAGTTGAGAAAAAGATAACAGATACATTGTGGATTAAAATATGTATGATGGTTCGCCCACGCCATTTTTAGAAACGATTTTTTTTGTGATTTTGTTTTTGTTATCTTAGGTCAAAGGCGGCTTTTCAATGGATTATGTTTTTCGTCAAAAGTCTGAGTATAGCTTCAGTGATGTAATATTTAAGTAAGTGCTTAAAGGATACCTTTATACAGTAGACTCCAGTTTATCTTATTCTTGTTTCGTTGTTAGCAGTCGTAACAGCCACTTGCTATTTTGCTCATTTGTGAAACTTTGTAGTTAGCGGCGACGAGTTAAAATTTCGTTACGGTTTACAAGTAGCGGAGTTTTGATTGGCGACCATTGTTATATTGGCAAATTAGTTTATTTGGGACGTAGCTTGGTGAGTGGACACCATTTGGTGAGCTTTATTAGTTTTAAGCATTTGATAAAGTTAGACGATCGTGGTATTCCGTATTCGAAGTTATCGTATCTATGCCGTTGGCCAATGTCTGGTTACTCACTGGAGAAGCTTATCCAAAAACGTATCATATTAAATGTATCACCGCAGGCATATTATAGACTTGGCACTGTCCACGCTAAAAATAAAGATAGATACTTTCATGAAACATGATAAATTATTTCATTTAAACTTTATTAGGTTTGCTTGCGCCATTACCTTTGAAAACCTCCATTTCTAAAACCAAGTACCTAGTATAATATGAAAATACATGTTTCTTTTGTTGCATAATTGAGTTCATTTTGCAGAAATTGTACATAACGTTCAAATGACCGCGTAATAAAAGTTCAGCTATAATACTTTGAAACTGGGTTTTCGCAATAAAGTTTGGTAGCCGTGATAAGAGCTATAGTAAAGTTAATGCGATACTTTGTGGTACACTCCCTGGCAAATCTAGCTGCAATTTGTATCTCATACAATTCTCGTGCCCTACCTACGAGCTTAAATATAATTTGATATTCTTTTGTGCGAAAGGCACCTTCTATGTTAGGTGATCGTAAACATAAATACTCGAGTTCTTTGTGTTAGAGACGCTAAAGTGAAAATACTATCACATTTTTTTATAACATCCTTTTACGGTTCACAATATTTTTAGTTTCAGGTTCATTGTGATAGCTGATATTAATATGAAATCTTCCTCAATATGTCGTATATGTTTATGCTTCAGGAAAACGGTTTACGAATTTTCTTCTCATGTATTTAGTGTCGATTGTTTCAGCCATTTTGGAAAAAATAGTACCTTTTTTAACCTCTATTGAACACTTTCCACGCGTTTCCGTTGAAACTGAAACATTTACATAAGTAAACCTTTGTTTATATTTTCGTTACGTTGAAACAGGGTTTATTACCTCCGCTTTGTCCTCGGCTGTGCTTTGCGCCCATGTAAAATCCTTTCCAACTAAATTGCCTCCATCTCACCGGCAAAGTGGGTGAAAATGCACCTTTATTTTGCCGTCCTCATTTTTCGCTGTTATTAAACAAATTATGTTGATAACGTCTTATAATATTAAGGCCACGAGGTTCTAAAGACCGAAAATGTGAAAATTTTGCGTCTCCGTATTTCTTTGGTAGTTACGTATTCATGTTAATATTTTGAAGTGGAGTAAGTTGTACCTGAAAGGGAACGGTATATGAAAATGGGGAGTGATTTTGTAGTGTGGAGAGATTGGAACGGTTTCCCTCGGCGTCAGTGCACGTATTCTTTTAAAACACCCTTTTGAGATGTCTCGTCTGTGAGCTGCGAGGGACGGGGCTCGACACAAGTACCGCGATGTATGGCGCTCGGCAAGATACACATTTATTTAGGAACGAACTGTTCGCGATTTATGTTTTACGTATTTGTCGAGTTTTTCAAATATGAGAAGACAAAGCACAATTTATCGTAGCATTAAATTGTTTATCTTTTTGGTGCTGTGTAATTAGCAAAAAGCTGTTTCTAGTGCAAATACATGTTAGCAAGCTGCTCCAAAGTCTGGCTATGATAGGTACTGGCAAGTTGGTGCAATATAAGAAAGTTTCCTCCCAAGTAAAGCTAGCGCGCGTGCTCGGGGGCCCATCTGATGAGTTTAGTAAGTTTCTCGTCGGTCGTGTGTTTTGTTACACGTTGCGGGCGTGTTCCGCACGCTAAATGCTACGTGTGACGGCAAACAGACGGCTACCGATTTATGACACCGACAGTCAATTAGTAGTTACCTATCTTGTGCCAAAAACACTGGCCATTGGCTACGTAAGGTCTAATTCTACTAAAGAGGTTGCAACCTCTTCTTTCCATACATTTTGACTGGTTGCGGCTGAAATGTAAACGCGAACGAAATTAAAAAATATATAAGCAGAGGTCTAAGTGCAAACTAATATTCTAGAGTAGAAAGATTTATTTCATACAATTTGCCTCAAAAACTACTTAACCGATTTAAAAAAAAACTTTCACCGTTAGAAAACTGCATTATTTACTTAAAACATAAGATATATTATATATATTTAAAAAATACATTTCCCTATAAAAATTGCAATAATGTGACCCAAAGCAACAAAATTTGCTTGATTTGATGATACATAATAATAATATACTACATGATACTGTTCTTTATTTAATCGCCTATAAAAAAGTTCGCGGAGGTACAAGTCTAACTATTGTCGTTGTCTAGTAATAGGAGTAAGAATGACCGCTTTTAGTTCAAAGGATTCAATAAAACTCCGGCGGAATGGAATAGTGCTGATTTTGGTATCATGATATTAGTTATCCATTGAAATGGTTTAATAATTTAGGCTGGTTATTATGTACATTAAAAATACACTTTAAATTATTCAAATCGAACTTTTCGTTTAAAAATTACAGTATAATGTATATCTTATATATAACATTCTCGTGTTACAATGTTAGTTACCATACTCCTCAGAAACGGCTTGACCGATTTTTATGAAATTTTATATGCATATTCAGTAGGTCTGAGAATCGGCTACTATCTATTTTTGATACCCCTAAGTCCACCCCTAACATTTTTTATTTTATTTTATATGACAAAACAACGTTTGCTGTGTCAGCTAGTAACATTATAAAAGCGAAAGGTCACGTCAAATAGTTTCGTTGGTGTTAATGTTGTATAGAAGGAAATCTTAATGCTTGGTCCGATGAAATTAAAACACTGCACTAATCATTTTGATAACAAAAATAAAATAAGAATAACTTGTATTTTTTGTTATGTCGAAAATAAGCTCCTAAAGGGATGAATAGGGGCGATGAAGTTTCAAGGGATGACATTATTGCTTGCTTCAATTTTATTGTAAAATGGTATGAACAATCTAAAAATGGTAATTGCAGCGGAATTAACGATTTTTCATAATCAACCTCCAACAGACATGAAGGGAACAGTTGAGCTGATCCTGAGACTACAGGGTCAGCAGACCAGCAGTAACAGTGGCTGGTTAATTAATGATGATAAAATGTTTCGATTAATATTCAAAAACTACATGGTAGTCTATTCCACTCAATGAGGCTTTGAAGTTTCTAGACTCTTTACCTAAAAAATTCACGGGAAATTGCATAAGTAGAACAAAATGCTGGATTTCTCCAGAACGTCTCATTAGGTACTGAAAAGTAAGAATACTTAAATAAACAAAATAACTCCTCCATCAGACAATATTTCACTGGCATTTATGTTTGCAAGGGTGTTTGCTAATTATTATAATGATTGTAAACACGAACATTTAATTAAACTTTTGATGTATTATATATTGTTACAGGACCAACGTTAATTATAACTTCGTGTAAATTATTTGTTTGCGCTGAATGAGCTGGGACCGCGTTATGACAGAGAGATAGTGTTCTGCAAATAGTTTACAGGGAAGATACCGTCTACGTATGAATATATCTCCGAAATGTCGGAGACATTGCTAAAAGATAACCGTGTTAGAGTATATAAAAATGTCTGAAGAGTCGTTGCGGTATTTTAGTAGAACTATTTGATTTTTGAGGAATTACTAACTCAGAGAGGGCTATCTTAACTTCTTTTTAATATTGCGATTTTCGAACGTATGTATATGGTGAATTGTAAGAGATTTTTGGTTTACATTTTTGATTTGGTAATTAGAAAAGAGTTACACTTGTCACGCGAAATTACAAAAAAAAGAAAAAAAAAATGTGTTTATTAGTTTGAACTCGTAGGATAACCCAAGGCGAATGTGGAGGCCTTCTTAACCGACTTTCAAAAAAGGAGGAGGTTCTCAAGCCGACTATCTTTTTTTTGTGTGTGTCACCTCATAACTTTTTACTGGGTGTACTTACCAATTTTGATGATTTTATATTCGAAAGCTTGTGCTTGTCGCGTGGTTTCATTTAAATTGATTTAGATCTGATGATTATTATAGATTTGAGTTATCCCTAATAATGCATGGCTTCGACTACATTGAATATGTTCTCATTCTCTCTTGTCGATGTAAAATGAAAAAATAAAATTGTATACGATGGTTTGGAAGAGCATCTTAGTATTTTAAGGAACTCTTCAATAAATGATAGCAAATATTTCGGGATTGCTGAAATCGCATCTGTTTATTGTTTACACCAATTTATACCTCGACGTACGCTGTGATGGGTACGTTTAGCTGGGGGTGGTGTACCACTAAAAAGTGAAATAAAAAAAAAACTTTTTACAAAAAAAGTTTTTGCTTTTGAAAACTTGACTGACACACTGCCGTGTTTCTAGATTCAAATAGTATACTCGTAAAATGTATAAAATGAAAACGTCCCTTTTTGATATTCCATTTGGTGCATAATCTTAGTAGGCACCCATCTGTTGACAATTTAATTTTCCGTCCAACAGCTACGTAATGTATTGAAATGTCTCTTGCTTGAGCAAGCCAATAGGAAATTGATCTGCGCGTAAATAACTAAGTAACGGTTGTAGTTTTTTGACACAATTTATTGTCGGTTGTCGCCCATCAAAAGTGAACAAAAAATATCCAGCTGTTATCTGTGGACTTTGCTTAATACAAGGTATTATGATTGATGAAGCAATTGTGTGAATTAGTTTTTGAATAACTAAGTAGGGTAAGTAAATAAATTATTTTCGTAGGTGTACTAAATATTGTAAAAACGTGTTTTTTTGCTCTCTAAGCAATGAATAATGAAAACGTTGCAGCACAAAATAACTTGAAAAAAAAACAATTTTGCTTTATATTTTCATCAATTTATTTAAAAACCGTTATTTATAAATTAGATTCGGAAGAAAAACTGAAGAATGCTCGGTGGGAGCGAGGGCGAGGGCGCGGAGACGAAATTATTGATTTCAGCGGGCGCGAGCGGGCCGAACTTTTGCATTCGCTTGCCTTACTAGACAAATTGCTTATCTTACACTATTATTTACGCTCTTATAATTTCTTCTTCCTCCACATCCTAAAGTTAAATTGCGGAATACATTAATTTAAATTTTGCTGTGGAATTCACGATTGTTTTTAAAGTTCTACTGAGTAGGTATTCATACCAACCTGTAAAACATTATCTTTGACATGAAGAATTTTTCCTGGCTATTGCTCCAATTTATTTGAGATTACCAAATAAGACGAGAAGCTTTTTAGGGAAAAGCCTTCCTAATAATCTCCCGTAGTCGAGAAAAAATAGAACAGTTTATAAATATAATTTTGAAGTGTATTAGTATAATCGCCTCGTGAGGTAAGCAGATTGGTGAACAGTGATCACAGTATGATGTTATTATCCCGCAGGTAAACGCTGCCCTCCTGACGTAATCCCTTAGTCGCCTCTTATGACACGACGCAAAATGCCGCAAAATAATTAATTAACACCTTATAATTATACTGTAATTTATCAGGATTAAGGGATTCTGCAAGTACACAATGGGTTGTTAGTTCATCCCACGTGCGTTACATATTAACATCATTTAATTAAACTCATGAGAGTGTTTAATTTGATGGACGTATGTACTTGCAGAAAAGCTTAATTCTTCTTAAATAACCTTATCATATTAAGTCTTTCTTTTAAAAGTTTAATCTCATAATGACTTGAGAAGAATTTAAGTAACTCGCCATACTGCCGCGCTTTCGTCTGCAAGGCAGCCGTAACTTTTATGTAGAAGAGAATAGAAAACTTTAAAGACGCATTAGGTACATTTTTCATGAGCAACTTCAGCTTAAGTGGACATTGCAGCTACAGGGTGTGTAGCGAGCTTCTCGCTAATGACTTGAATGGCTTCATTAACAGAGTTACTTCGATACGTGACTGCAAATGCTAATTAGTTTAGTCAGTGGAGGGGATCGTGTGAGCCTTATTTTTTCTCGTAAATGTTTTATTCGGATTGTAACGAGATTTTCTTCTCGCGAAAGGTCAAAGTTTAGTATCGGAATGAGCGCATTGTTCGAACGTACACATGTGCAGTGTAGTGTACCGTCCGGCTAGGGTAGGGTGTGTTAAAAATAGAGTGGACCGGACATTGAACCGGTGGCCCCGGACATCGCAGTAATGAAAGTGTCCCATCGTGTACGGCGCGAGTTTTCGCGAGTGAACCAATTTCCCGCAGTTCGAAATAATTCACGTTCTGCCATCCCAGCTATTTACCAATACTGAATG
The DNA here is from genome assembly GCA_905332915.2 of Hecatera dysodea. Taxonomy (NCBI): domain Eukaryota; kingdom Metazoa; phylum Arthropoda; class Insecta; order Lepidoptera; family Noctuidae; genus Hecatera; species Hecatera dysodea. Next base: position 13,142,537 of record HG995292.1, read on the forward strand.
GGTTTCGAATTTTCATGTTACGGTTCACGTGGTTTTTTATACAAGTTTCAAATCTATTCGATATTTATGGTTAGGATTAAATTACGAAGTCTGGACTAGACACAATTTAATTAAATTATTTTAGGCGTCTATTCTTGTCCAAAATTGTTTGCGAAGCGGCCGACATAAATTATATTTTCAATTTGAAACAATATCTATACTATCTATAGCTAATTTATAAACAGGGTTAGTTAGAACACGCAACAACATTTAATTAGCGCACTAGAAATGTCAACAAAAAGCTTGTGCACCTTGCGCTCGGTACTCATAGGCCAATAATTTAAAGCTATTTAGTTTGAAGTAGCGGAGGAGTTTCCCAGAAGACCGTTATTACAGGCATATCGTCGTGCAGGTACCAGGGGATAATAAACGACTGCTGGTATTAGCAGAGCGGTGTGTATCATTAGTCGCGCGCTGTCGGCACGTGCCGCCACGGCATGCGGCAGCCGTGGATCCGATGCGATGTATCGAATGAAATTCTCTTTTCTTTTAGTTATACGAGTACCTACCTACCGAAAAAGTGAAAAGTTGAAATCGTCTTTATCAGATCTAATAAGGGTTTTGCCCTCATAGTCATGGGGCCAGCCTTAGTCTTTAGCTTTACGCCATTTCACCCCAATTCAGTTAGTCTTCGGAAACTTGCTATTATTGAGAGGTCTTTCTTGACTGAAAACTGAAACTAATGAAGCTTATATTTAACTTGACAAAGAGCTATTAGACACTACGCGCTCTCAATAATCATCTAAGGTACCTAGTTTAAAATATGTATATACATATCTTCTACCTCTTGCAGATCACTTCATGCCTGGTATTATGAGATCTATACAAACTGTCCTCCACCAGAAAATATCTGCAGCTTGCACACTACATTACTCTGTAAGTGTAAATTCACGCTGTACTGCTGATATTACTCTCTCGATACGTTCTTGCCTCGATACAATTGTAACTGAAATATTGAATTGCATCGGCACATCGATGCGCTATCGATAGTGTGGATCTGAATGTTTCTCCTCCATTGTCTCCTGAGGACATATCGATAGCGACGTAGCGGTGTGCCTGGAGCCCTATCGTGTGTACTCATCGCCACAAAGTTTGTCAACACTAAGTGGTGGCAAATGGAAAGCGTTAGTTTGCTCTGCCGCATACTAGCGTAATTTTACCCTTATTACTTTGTATTACCTAGATGGTGTTAGCGGTTGCGCTCCTGCGGTTATAATATTTTAGACAGAGTTTAGGTTATATTTTGGAATAAATAATCTAGCTACTTTGTGGTAGGTCGAGGGAAAGAAGTTATTGCCGTAGTTACAAAAATAAAATGGTGGTGTTGAAGAAAAGTTTGCCTCACTAGACGTCTCTGATGGACTTAATAGTGCTATCGCTTGTTAGGCGATGTACAAATATACTTTGCCATGATAGGCCAGAAGAATGAAGTTGGTTAGTCTGAAACACTTACCTAAAGTGACGCACCAGTAACGATAAATGGACCCGACGTTAAGGTGCCGGTGTATTAATACCCAGTGTACTCATTACTCAGCTACATAGATTTTTACGATAGCTCATCTCGAACTAATGTGCTCTTTGTTACATCGGCACACAATGTGTAACTCTTCTGTAAATATGTTCTACGGGAACCTTTTTGTTTGATGTGACGTGCGTGGGCCTGCCCATTGTCCGGAATCGCTGTTTTGTGCCCTTTCACATAATGGCGTGTGCTTCAGTCGTAACTGACGTTTCATATCTAAATTTTTCCATTATCACACCGTTTGTTTATTTGTTATACCTGCCTGTCACAATACTTGAGAAGATACGGTGACGGTGATTTAGTGCTTGCTTACATAACAAAGGTATAAAACGAAATGAACTGAGTGCTACTCCTTACCTAAGAAGAAAGTTCTCCGCCCGCGCTCGTTATTACAAAGCTCTACAAGACGATGGTATCCGGCGACATCTCTTGTAAATCAATATAATAAGATCGGTATGCACGATACCCTTGGCGCGCTCTCACAATGTTACGCTGTACTGGAAAACATTACTTTTTGTGGCTTGTATAAGTTGCAAGGTTCGTTCGCCCTGCTGAAAGTGAGTCAGGTCGGTTCAATTTTAGTTACAGTTAAGTTATACCAGCACATTAAAGTTTCTCTATGACTGAGCGATGCAGCTCCCTCGCGACTCGCGATATGATTGTATTTAGTTCCCGACTTTGGTTTGGATCGACTTGTCAGTTACGTGTCATTTAGCGAATAAATAAGATTTCGCAGCTCAATCTTTCATTTAGGGGATGTGTACTGACTTAGTCCCTCTCCGAACTCCGCTTCATTTTCACAAAATTGGGTGTTGCGGACCTCTCGACTCGCTCGTAGCCTTTGGCAACAATCTCGGCCATTTTCTCGTTTATTCTCAATAAGGCTTTAATTTCAGGGAAGGTTTGAACGGAGATTTCATGAAGATTTATTCAGCTGGTATTACAAGGTGATTTTATTAAATTATATTTTTACTTAACAAATTAGATCAAATTGGTTGATCGGCAGCCCTAGGTTTAAACATATCAAATAAAGAATTCGATCGCTAAAGTTGAGGTTATGGGCAGTGACCACAGTGAGCTAAGCTTAATGTGGATCTGGGAGCCTGTTTAGTACCTCCTACCCTACCTAGCTAGTAAGAAATGGAGCCTCTCATTTTCATTTAATCTTTGAATTTAAACCTCTCAGTTCCGGACCAATGATTACTTATTTTATTGCGAGGCCCGTTTACCTATATACAATCTACTGACAGCAATATTGAGGTTAGTTGGTAAAACAACATGAAAGAGACTTATAATGTAACGAGGTACTCTCCTGGTCGTGATCAAGGAAACTCATACTCATAGCATAAGGGAGGTAATGTGCAGCTATTTAGATCAGGCAAAATAATCAAATTAAGTATGTTAATTCCACACCAGCTCATTAATGTTTATATTCCTCCCCTACACTCGGCGGTTACTGACGGCTAAATATAGGCCTCCCTCGCAGATTGCAGGATATTGCTAGTCTAATAGCCATGCGGTGCTTTTGTCTTAATCAAATACCTTTTCGATATATTCGCGGATTAGGGTCTATGTAGATTCTCTGAACCATTATCTGTTAAGAGCGTATAGGTACGCCGTACGGCATTTCATACAAATTTTCAAGTCCTTATTTTCCGAAATGACCAGTGATGAGCTGGTGGCTAAATTATACCTGCCGCACGGGTCGATATTCAAGGTAAGCAACGCTTGCCGAGGTTGGTATGTGGATGGGTGACCATCTTAACATAGCGAGACTTCTCCGTGCCTCGGAAATCTGACACCAGTCTTGCCAAGTGTACCGTGTTCCCCAGTTAATGGGTTATGGAGGTCTGGTAGGCAGCCGCTCCACGTTAAATACTGGTATTCAGCTGAATCCGGTATGACTGGAAGCCGACCCCAATATAGTTGGGAAAAGGCTAGGCAGATGATGACTGCCAGGACTACTCTCTATCTCCTTAGCAAGACTGGTGTCCGATACTCTGATTCCCGACTTCTCGAAACGACTGTCAAAGATTCACAAATAACTGCCAGGACCAAGAGCTTAACGTATTTTCCGAAGCACGAGGGTTCTAGGTATGTTATGAATGTCATCAGTTATCTACAGTCGGATCTCAGCAAGCGTTGCTTAACCTAGAATATTTTCTCAATGACGTCTGACCGTAGTCTAAAACGATTAATGTGTCTAGACAAGGGTTCACAGTGAGTGAATTTGAAATTAAAACATAGTAGGTATACATAAAGATTTAATTGATAACAACAAAAATAAGGTGACTGGTCCTTTACACGTTCCCGATTATAGCGCATATACCTACTAACACTTAGTTATGAATACTTAATTTTATTTGTCTTCTAAAACGATTCTAATAATCGTAGATTCGTTGTTTATCGGCCACTTGAGAAGTTCAGAATGATTCGCAAATATTTATAACCATAATTGATTACGAAGATTGCGTACTGATTTGATTGTTTATGATGTATTTGAATTAAAGCCGTTGCAAAGCACTTAGCCGCTTTTATTTACACTAGAGGACGTTTGGTACAAACCAATAATGAGGAAAGTAAGCGCACGAATTTTTGTTTAAGGTGTACTCACGAAAATAATAATCGTCATTTTTTAAAGCAACGGAGGCTCGTAACGTGGCCTAATGAAGCCCTACAAAGCAGTTTTAATTGCCCTTATAGCTAGCCCGTATTCCACACTGGCGCCCTCAAATGACCCAACAAATTGACCGCCTCACGCGATGCTTAACTTATATTATAGACATTTCCAATAATGACTACAAATTAGGAGTTTTTATTCGTAAATCAATAGGAAAGTTACACAAACATTGTTCCAGCGCTGATTTGTTCATGATACAGAACATAACGAGCCATTATTTATGGTTATGATTTCCATTATGTATTTAATTTGCTTCCGAATCGTCTTTTTTGTATATTTCATTCGAATTTTCAATACGTAACAATACTAATAGTGTTTCCGAAGAATGTCATTTATGGTTCTTCGATTCAAATCAAATATAAACTACCTATATTTGATTTGAATCGAAATAGTGGTTGTTTTTAAAAATGTATAATTTGCAGCTGTTTCATAATAAATACAGCTCAAGTGCTCGTCCATCTCTACATAGGCCTAGTCTACAATTATGTGAGGCATCGTAATTACCTAGTCTTTCCGATCATTCACTCACACATTTGCAATAAGCTAAACATTAATTAGCAGCCCCGTCGACGATGCCAATTTTAGCGAGGATTCCGTTCTATCGCTCCAGCATGGCATGTGCCACATTCATAATTGTGGATGGAACGACCACTCGCTCGTACAATGTTTTAGTTCACTGACCGTGCAATGTGCAATTTAACAGCGGTTGCGACACACACCATAATTTTTAACCTATTAGCACAATTGCAGTATTGTGGTATCAGTTGTAAATATCTACATCTAAGAATATGTTTGTCATTCGTATTCAATTTCCATTTTGTCATCTTTTGAAGAAAAGACCGTCCACCTTACATTTTATCAGGCCGGAAAGTTATAGGGTTCCCCAGGATATTACAAGAGAGAGCCGGTTATGAGGCTCGGCTGCTGGCACACACAATAAAAGGCGAATATCCTTGAATATTCATCACTCACGAAGGACGTTGAATGCAATATGCTGTCTTGCCTCTCTTTGATATATGAATTTCGAGAACATTGACGGTAGAAAGGTAGGTAGAATTTTAAACAGCGCCCCGGCATTATTTTGGCTGTCTATTAATAATAAATGAACACTCTAGGGTCGACAAATTGAAGGAGGGACATAACATTCTCGTGAAAATACACAAAACCGTGTCACCTCTCTATTAGTTAAATGAGATGTGTAGCGCAATTATGACATATGGCACAACTATGCGTGTTGGCCGGACATAGTTATAAATAATTTTATCGCTTTCAAAGTGTGGAAAACCCACAAATCCATGAAGATTTTAAAATGATAGAATAATTGAACTGTTTTAATGGCGTTAATGAAACGGTAATCAATTTTGGATGTTTATCATCACATTATAGTAGAGGTAATAAAAGTATCCATTATTTTCATATGTCCTAGAAAATAACGCAGGTAACCCCCGTAGCCAACGGAGACGCTAGCTGATTTGAATTATGCTAACGCAGCGACTTATTACGCAAATGTACAGAAATGTTTATACAGTCCCTTTCAAAACAGGAAAATATCCGACGAAACGTTACTCTAACTGATTACTTACTAACGCTTTCAATTTTTCTACTTTCAGGTAAACATCGAATACTTTCTTCAATTGGTAATGGGAACCATGACAGGTAGAGAAATCGCCACTTCCACGTCGAAAGTATTTTATGAAACTGATTTGAAATGCATTGCTTGACATGAAACATGGCTGTGACATGTTATAGGTTTACAATACCTGCCTTTATAAAATATGCAGGAATTGAATATTTAAAACTTCCATGTGAATTGTACAAAAATACACGACAAAGTATAACGACATGCGACGCTGAACTAGTTTCTGAAAATTTTCAACTGAATTTCAGGAAATATTGAATAATGTGCATTTACTGCTCCACATTTACTTCTCAACATAATATTTCGTTGAGTTCGTAGTTTGTAACAAAATTCGAGTTAATTTAGGCAGCTCAATGTGAAATTTTGGAAATATTAAACAATGGTGGTCCATTAAGTCATTACGTGCCTAAATTATTGTAATATCCACCTTATCACCAGTGATAAATCGCCGCATAAATATCGTGGAAAGCATTATGATTGGGGACTTCTACACTTAAAATCTAATTTTCAACAATTGGGGGGTTATTTAGTGTTGTTGTTAGCTTGTCACAGCCCACAGTTGAACAAAGGCTTTCAACTTTATTTTGTGGCTTCAAGCTAAACTTGATTCAGAGCGACCCTAAATTATACGATGTGCCTCACAAAATAGAAGTGATGACGACTTCTAACTTCCCGCCTAATCTGGGAGATAAAACAAAAGTGGTTGAGAAAGAATTTAAAGCGAGAGGGTTTGATCTAGCTAATATCGGCTAAAAGTCAACTAAAGGTCCTGCAAATTAGTAAGGCTTAGTAAGTTACCCATCAAACTGAAAACTACAATTCATCAACTCTTAACTGTTAATCCTTACATTTATAATTCTAATCTTGGTTTTAAGAAATGTTCAGGCATCCATTGAACCTTAGCTAAACCGACAGAGATTATGAGCTTGACTTTGTCTGGGAGTGTCATTCTTTTTGTCTCAAATTTCATTAAAAGATTTAAGAATTATTGTCATAAAAATTTGACGAGCACACGCCTCTTTTCCACTTCAGTGCTTTGAAGCTTTGCGTTATTATCTTTTACACTGAAAATTTTATTTTCTTGTATATTTTAATTTGTCGTACATTAAAAATCTTTATTATCTCCGATGATATAGTTCTCGTGTGTTTATACCTTTTTTTGGATTGGAAATTATCAAATGACTTCTTTCGCTCTCTCACTCCCTAACGCCATTTGCGTTTCAGGACCGCGATGACTCTTTTGAACAAATTTCGCAATCCCAGAATAAATTCCACAACCCTACCGTGTCGTTTATACCAACCATCCGTCTTTTCTATTGGCGTCTTATCAATCTATTATATTGTCTTTTTCCATTCGTGTCACTCTTTTGCAGATGGTTATAAGAGTTCTTTTAAACGGTCGATGTTACTTGAATAAATATTCTTTATGAGCACTATAAGTGCCAAAAGACAGCATTGTTTGTGAGCCAATGATCAGATTTGTGTTGCCTTAACTATCTAATACTTGTGGCTTGTTTCTACCAATTGTGTGAGTATAGTAGTCTCAATTGACTCAAGTATTGTCTCGTTTTAGTATTGAAGCTTTGAACTCAATAGAGGCGTGGCTCTAAGTGGTATGAACGTGTCTTGTCTAACGCTGTCTTGTAAAACATTTCGCGACTTCTAAATCGAAACTACGAATAACACGTTCCTTTGAGCTTTAACTGTTCACAGACACGTTTTTTCATAAACGACGAAAAAATTTTATTTGTCAGTTTCATGTAGAGCCACAATTTTGTGTGCATGTATTTCAACTATAACACACATTAAAATATTGACTCCCAAAACATGAATCCCGGTTTAAGCCCCACTGACACGTATTTAATTGGTAGCGAAAAAACACGTAACTGTTTTAAAATAGAAAACATTGAGCGACAGATCAATTTTGCATATCAATTTAAAGTGTCGACCAGTGAAAACCGTGTTGAAAAAAAGTTGGTTTCGAGATGGACGTTGGGTGGCGGACGGCTGCTAACGAGTCCCGGCAGACAATGAATTAATGAAATAGCACGTAGATCAAGGTTGTCATTACTACGGAGCTCACACCTCGTTCAACTTGTTAAAGTTTCAGCGGTTCATTGTCAGCCGTGCAGTCACAGCATTGCGCTCATATTGAGCGCTTTACAAGTAATACCCACTTTGCATGCGCATTTCTGCTCAGACTGAATAAATTTTGTTGTACTGCACACTGATTCGACTGCTTTGATATAAAAGTGTACTTAGTATATTAAATCGATCCGCACTTTCATCATGAACCTTCCATCCGTTTCTATTAAAGTCTGTAATATCGTTATGGATGCCGTACCGTAGGTATAACGTTTTAAAAAATATTTGCTTGTTTGGTCGCCATGGAAACGTAAAACGAATCGGTTAGTGAGGTCTGGCTCCATTCTTTACGTTATGGTAGTAGCAGTAGCGGGCTATTGTTATGAAAGAAGTTCGCCGTTGCAAAGCAGTGTAGACTGAGTGTTGAGTTGTAGCCGAGTTGTGCATGGTCACGAGGAAAACACGCTGGCGTAGTGTACGCATGCGCAGTGCGGGGCGGGCGGATCAGGGGCGGGGGCCCGGCCCCCACGCCGCTCATGCCACCTGCTCGCCAGGTCGCCTGCCTCACACCTGCACCGCCGTGTTAAAACCTGCTATATTTCACGGTTTCCGACGAGTGTCATTTATGCCTCTGTTCTCTCAACAATCAAGGAATGAAAATTGAATGTTCGATATTATTTCAGCCGTGACTAACCAGAAGTGCAATTGAAAGCTTTATTGACTCTGTCTGTCCATTGTCTTCCAATTTCTGAATTGTTACGTTTTTGCAGTTTAAGCAAATTGCTTTCAAGTTGACAAACTGTCTTAAGAAAAGCGGTTTTTATCTTGGCATGGACTGTTATTATCAGCGATTGGCGATATGCCAAGACTAAGGGTAGGGGTTGGGTCATCGGAGTTTGACTCCGAGTTTTAGGCACTTACTGTCAAGTCGTCTTCGATAACTTAGTACCTATTTCTTATAATTGGTGAATAGTAGGAAATACTATTAAGTTAAAGTCGAAATAGAGATTGTTCTTGTTACTAAATTACCGAAAGCATTAGTTTACTGAGTGAACGTAAACGTAACGATGAACAAACGGAATTAAGCATAAGAAGCATTGGTCTGTCCGGGCACACGTTTGGAGAGTAAATAAAAAGCGAATAGATTTGAGGTGGCACACATTCAAAACAAATACCGCCAGCCACCTAGCTATATATCAATAGTCTCGTATAGGTACTACATATGCTTGAGATATTTGGCATTGCTCCAGTGTTTGTGGGGAGCTCCACAAACGTTCACTTGCTTGGTTATTCCCTCCTGTTGTCAAGAGTTACTTAAATTATGTGATAGTGTTTTGTTTGTGGCGGTATTAAAGGAATGGCATTATGATAAAAGTCCTTTATTAATCTGATTCTGTTTCAAAGGAAGCATGTTGATTTTCGCTTCTTAGTTTCTGAATAGCTATGTGGTTTCCGTGGACGTCGTTCCATCACGCTCTTTCACTAAGCTCTTATGTTTGGCATAAGAGCTTAGTGAAAGCTTTTTGTTGATTTTTTAAGGTAGCAGATCGCGATGTTGTCATTTGCCAGTTTGTGGGATGACGACTAACTGCCATGGAAATTCGAACTTTTCTAAAGGCCTTTTTACGTAACGCTAAAAATAAACATTGAATTAAAAATACGTGAACGATATTAAAGTAACATTAGAATGAATAAAATAAATTATACCATAGGAACGTGCCTGATGTAATTATTTTAACGAGTTCGATAGGTATCGAGTTCGGTCCCCTAATCTCTCATGAAAAATAATATACAACTCAATATCGAAAGGTCAGTGAGTAGGTGGGAAAGGCCAGCCTGATATAAGTAACAAAATAAATACCTACTTTAGTAAAACATATAGTTTTACAAAAGTAGGTATTTATTTTGTTTCTGATACATTTCAAAAATAAGGTTGTTATCGTAAAGATTAAATCTTAAAGAGACAACGCTTCAGGTCAATGTCTTGTAATGTTCAGTTGTGTGTGAAACTATACCCTAAATGGGCCGTAGAATGGGATTACACCAAACTGCGTATTTATACCGAGGATTTACTGGAATCCCATCGGACAAAAAGGATACCGCATAGCCACGGCAGCATTAAAGGCTATGTTTGATAATACGTGCTGTTTGTATTCTGCTGTTGGCAGCTTTGAACTTACACCATTATTTTATGTTTTATTGGACAATTGACAAGTGGCGCCCTCTGACTTATTCTATGAATATTTTTGGGTTGAAGTGGATACTTGTAAATTAATAAAATCACAAAAATGATTTTAATGAAGTGAAAATATAAATATTGTCCAACATTGTAAATTAAGCCTTTCGTTACAGGACGATATGCAAACAATGTTTTTACTATGGTCTACCAACGTATGTAGATCACATTTTGAGGTCATCCATCTAATTAAACAAAAAAAAAAACAGCTTGTATTATTTAATTTGTATGAAGTATTTACTAAAGTGTGAAGTGGCGATTTTCAATCTCATATTTACATACATTCTTAGTTAAAAACGTCTTTCGACTGATTAGCGGATTCCGTATTAATCTTTTTAAGGACAGGCGCACCGTGATTTCACCAGCGTAATCCTCGTTCCCGTGGGAATACGGGGATAAAATATAGCTTAATTATGTTACTCGCTGATAATGTGACGTTACATTTATCAAATAATTTTTAAAATCGGTTTAGTGGTTTAGGCGTGAAAGGGTAATAAACAAACTTAGGTACATTCTCATTTATAATATTAAGTTAGTATTGAATTTCGAATCTGCTAATCAGTCGCAAATTATTTTTATAAGTAAAGACAGTCCTTTGTGTTTTTATTGATTTTAAAAGTTTGATGATGTGCTTATTGCTAAAAATGTGTGCTAACTCAAAGGTGAAGGTTACTAATGTGTGTTTTATTGTTTTTTCATGCTAACCAAACAGTGGCACTCAAATGTAAGTATCACCCAACCTCTATCTTATATATTAGTTATTTGCCAAATGATATGTGTGTTTAATATTTATTTATATGAAAGCGCTTTCTGAACTGTCTTTGACGTAGTTTCCGTGTGTCTTCCAAACACGAGGCGCTTCTAGTCACATGGAAATACGGCGAGACACGGGAATATAGCGCTATTGCAGAATTTAAACATGCTAGTGCACAACATAAAATATGTATCCACCATCCGGGTATACGCCGCTATAAAATCACAACATAAAACTCGCTCCTAACCGGACGAAACTGTTCCTACGACGTGATAAGCGGATTCTCTGCCGTGTAAACTAGTGAGACGTACCGCACGCCAGAGAAAAAATGGGCACTATCCTTTAACAAACACAGCCGCCACGCCATCCATACTGGTTGCACCATATTGCCATTTTGCAAACTCAACAATATTTCACACAATCATTTTTCTCAAAATGAAACCCCCTCTGTTGATTCATGCATACCATATTATGTATGCCCATGTTTTAACTGGATTAACCAAGATATGCCTGTATTTTACATGAAAATTTATGATGATTTTCCCGACAGCGAGTTCTAAATTCGACTAAAAACTAACACCCATTTCATATTTGCGTGCTTAATTAATTCCTGCGGTTTAATACCCCTCAAGTACACTTCAGATAGCTTAATAATTTGATAGTTTTGCCAAGAGGCCCTCAGACAAACACTACTTGACTTGGTAATGGGTATTTGGAGTCCCTTTGACATTAACATTGTGGTTTTTCAGATACGGACAATCAGCGAGTGATAATTCACGTGAAGGACGTGAATGATGAGCCACCGTACTTTATCAACCGGCCGCTGCCGATGCAAACGGTGGTGCAGCTCAACGCCGCTCCCAACACGCCCGTCTTCACTCTCCAGGCTAGGGATCCTGACACAGACCACAACATCCATTACTTCATCGTCAGAGACAGAACCGGGGGAAGATTTGAAGTGGATGAGCGGTCAGGTGTGGTGCGCACGAGAGGAACTGACCCCTTTCAGCTCGACATGGAATACGTGCTATACGTCAAGGCTGAAGATCAGGTCAGTGCTCACATATTTCATATAGTTAATTAAGGAAGCGAACAATCCATTAATTAAAACATATTCTCGATGCATCGGTTATATTAAACCCGATTAATATTGCAGTAATGCTGTGGACACATTTAAAATAAAATGTTGTGAGGATTTCTTTGGTTATGAATTGTAAATTCATTCGAATTGCATACAGCTGTAGTAAAATTATGTGGCTATTTAGGTACTGCTAAAATCTGGATACATAGCCATGCATAACAACGTACATATTTAACTTGTCATTTATTCAGTAAATTTAAATAAAGTTCATAACAAGTATGTACAGTTTGGTTTTCCACGTATTATTACATGGAATGGTGGCGTAGTTCAGTTCGACTTTATTGCCGCTTCTTCGCAGAAAGAAACCATGCTTGACCTAAATTAAGTAACTCAATATTTTATGCACATGACACAGCATTTTATGAGTCATGCACTCACCGTATTACTTTATGGTTAAACGTAACTAGCGCCCCATTTGAAGTAAAATATCTTAAGTTTAAATAGTTTTACCAATTTTCCTTTATCGATAGAACAAATGTTTAAACTTTAACAGTTTCCCGCTGTGAAAAACTTTATTGAAACTGAAACGGGTTCCTATTCTTAAAAGTATCTGCCTTAAGATAGTTTTTATCGTCGTTGGAAGAGACTTAAGTAAATATAAAATTGGAAACATTATACCTACCAATAATGTAGAGAGGTGCTTGATAAGCTTAGCAACTCGGCTTGTATTATATTTTAAGTAACCCAATTTAGATAGCTACCTAACTTTTGTAGATAGGTATACGATAGTAGATTACAAGTTAGATTAACAGTTCAAATCTTGGCCATTGGTATTGGGGACAGACCAGTAATTCTTATTAACTGTATTTTGCTTCCTCTGACGGCACAGACAGGAAACTTCCCCGGAGATATCGTACCGCGTAGATTAAAGTTTCTATACGCGAGAGGAACCGAATACGTAGCAGAAAATATTGTGTAGTTACTTAATACCTTTAATCATATCATTTTATACTTTAGTAGTTTAATTATTGCGAAGTAATTAACTTACTAAATTGACCTGTGAATAGAAGGGTTGCACTTTTTACCGACTTTCCAGCTTCAAAACAAACTTTAGATTCCTAGGTTCGGATAAAGGTGGCATTATTTCTAAGAAAATGAAAGAGCAGCAACGATCAGGAAATTTAAATGGGATTTGCAACTTTGGGTTGGAAATTGACGAAGTAACCAAACCTTGGTCACAGAAGTTCGTAGCAAGAATAGTGTTTATAAGTCTTCTACATGACAGTATTTTCTTCACACTAAGTTAAAGGACATGACGTTTTTCATAGTTTTTTGGATGAAGGTGGACGGTGTAGGAGCTCATGGCTAAATTATAACAGCCGCACGGGTCGATCTTCGAGGTTAAGCAACGCTTGCCGAGGTTGGTCTGTGGATGGGTGACCATCTTAACATAATGAGACTTCTCCGTGCCTCGGAAAGCACGTTAAGCCGTTTTTCCCGGCTGTCATTTGTTGATCTTTGGCAGTCGTTACAGATTATCAGAGCCAGAAAATCTGACACCAGTCGTGCCAAGAAGTACCGTGTTCCCCAGTTAATGGGTTGTGTAGGTCTGATAGGCAGTCGCTCCACGTAAAATACTGGTATTCAGCTGAATCCGGCTTGTCTGGCAGCCGACCCCAATGTAGTTGAGAAAAGGCTAGGCAGATGATGTGGATGAAGGTGGATGCCCAAGTAGCACATGACAGCCGCATAGTGACTTGATTATAGAATTTTGTGACACTCAAGGCTGCTTTAGTTACCTGCTTAAGGGCTGTGTAGCTAACTACACAGCCCTTGTAATTCTAATTTGGGCCCCAAATTAAGCAGCCTTGAGCATTACAGTGGCTGGTTAACGGTGGTATAATCATTGAAACAGCTGTACGAGGCCTGTACAATGGCTTATACTGCTATACAACAGCCATTGCAGCCTAAGATTCAGCTACTTTAATTCTCTTCAACAGCTTTTAGATGTTTTGAGGCTTGGCAATAGCTTTTATTAAAGTATAAATAACCAAACAAAAATACTTTTTTATTTAATTTTCTTTTGTGTATTTTGTGACAGATGACATTTATTGTTTGTTAAAGTGCGCGGGCGGACTATTATTTAAGGTAAGATATTTTTAATAGTTTTCACGTTGGTTTTAAGTGTCCTGTATGTAAATTGAGTTGCGAGTACCACTTTACTGTTAATGTGTATAGGTAATTACATCAAATATTTCACGCGCCATCAGAATAATATCGCTTTAACGAAAATATTTCACAAGATTAAATGGTGTACGAATACTTAATAGATTTATCACTCAAATTATTGCTTTCGAACTTAATGTATTCTATTAGGAAATAAGTGGAAAATATATTGTTTGAATTAAAAGCTATCAAATATCCTTAAAAACTATAAGAAATCATTTGAATATTTAATAACAAATCGTTTCTGTACTGCTAAAATGGCGTTAATTTGTTATCCAGTACAAATTCTCCAGAAATTCTTTTAAAAAGTTATTTGCTGTACAGTGGTGTTACCAAGTCAATGTACCAGCTTCTAGCATTATAATGGCTGGAGAAAGGATTTTAATTATCTTTCTTACTGTGTACTGGTTATAAATATAGAGCATACAGTAGCTTTTCAGGGATAAAGAAATCTCGACAGAAAACCATTTCAATATGTACATTGTTTGGCTTTCGAAATACCCTTGCAAGCCCAGTAGTTAGGTAATTTTGCGCATCCTTCTCTTTTTTTAATTTAGTTTAGAACAGCGCTATCCATGTCATTTCGTCAAAACAACCGAAAAATATTTTGCTTTTCCCTTTTCGTATTATATTATGATTGTTAATTAGTTAATTATTGTTTTCAGGAATAATAATGCCGTTTAAAATAATCAAAACCGTTGAAAAAGGAAACGAAAGATTATAGAGAAGGAGAAGAAAAGTGGTTGGGAGCATTTCATTTTTCATAATGGCATTCGTAATTATGTTGTATTTTCACAAATTATGTTTCATATTGATTAAAAAACAGTATTTACAAATTTATACAATGATTTTTTATTTTTCTTATCATCCTTAATAAGATTGTATCTTTGCTAAATTTTGAAAATAAATTTTGGGGAAACTTTTATTATCCTTGGTCATGAAAAGCACCTCCTTTCGATCAGTACCTAGCACAACATTCACTGAGTCTTTTTGCTACCTGCGAAAGTGGTGTGCTACCTCTTTGCAACATCATTTTAATCAAATGCAATTTATTTTCAAAAGGATAGGCACACAAATCTATTTGTGCGGAACCCTATGCGTAAATGACACTGGCTTGTAAACATCAACTGCATCAGTACTGCTCCTTTGCAATTCGTCCATAGAAGCTTCAGCGTATTCTTTTAACAGTTTTCTTTTTACTCCACTTTTCATTTTTTATTTAATGTGTATTATTAAAACATACGTAGTATAGCTCTTGAAATCGCTTCGCACATTATGCAAAAATAAATCAAATTTGACGTAATTTAAACACCAATAATCTAGATTTACTCTTAAATAACGATGAAAGCTGTATAATAACTGTCAGCTACACTTTATGCATTGGCATTAGGATGGAGTACTCCTATTCCAATTTACAACTCAGGGTGTTTAATTATTCTCTTATAAATCTAACAGCATTTGTAGAAATTCCTTATACACTTTTAACCAGCCATTAACAAGCTCGTTGAAGTAGAATTACAATAGAATTAGTGTATACCAATTAAAAGCTAGTGGCATTATTCAATGTTTTAATGCAGCCCGCAGCATTACAAGAGAGGTGAATTTTACGTATTAACCAGCCGTTAACAAGCTTTGGGCTTCTAGACCAGCTAGTAGTATCTCAAACAGCCAAAAGCTGGACTAGAGCATTTTAAAATTCTACTTAAATGTTTTTAGTATACTTTTTCGCCACTATCAAGTCATTAGTCAGCTATGCTGTTTAATAGTGTATAATCTTTCCTTAATACAGTCTAAAGACTCACCCTATCCTTTAGTACAGCTGTATAAAAGCTGTAGACTGTAATGTAGCTTATTTATGACCTAATTCATCGCTAAAGTGCTACTTGGGT
Source organism: Hecatera dysodea (assembly GCA_905332915.2). Lineage (NCBI taxonomy): Eukaryota > Metazoa > Arthropoda > Insecta > Lepidoptera > Noctuidae > Hecatera > Hecatera dysodea. The sequence goes on from HG995292.1 coordinate 13,158,688, forward strand.
GGTTATAGGGGTTGTGGAAGACTGAACTAGGATTGTTTAAAACATATGGCTAGAAAGATATGTGACCAAGTTAAATAGAGATGTATTGAAAAAGAAGACACGCTGTGCCGACCCAAAATAAATTGGGATTAGGGTAGAGCAGTGACAAAAAAGGTACCGTACGTATGTCAGGAGACATGACCACCGTACCTTTTTTGTCACTGCGCTTATTATCAATTGAGCTGAAGTCCATTTCTTAAACTTTAAAACCTATATAATTCAAGTCGTAATGTCATCTCAGCGAAACTTGAAATCTGGCAATCGGTTCATAATTATTATTGTGCTTTTCATTTGTTTCTCAACCATTTCGAGGGGGTAACTGTTTGGTAAAAGCGGTTACGCACTGCATCTGATCTGAATCCGTGAAAATACGTTGCGAAGTGGTCACAGAACTATTTGTATAGTAGTTTACGCATTAGATATGACTTCCGTCATCCGATTTCTCTCCGCCAACCGTGAGTCTCCAATTCGGAAGAAATATTGGCGGACTGAAGTCAACGTAGTAGGTACTGTTTATATGAACGCTTTCGCATTACCTGGGATTCAAATCGGGCATATCCAAAAATGGTCCTGAATAGCATGGATTTGGATCAGAGATCGGATTAGTGCGTAAGCAATATCCGAACTTCCTCCGAGTTTTTTATATCCGTATTTTCACGGACTCGGATCGGGTGCAAAGCATAACACCACTCTAAAAGTATTAAAAAAAACTAATACCATCGAATAACATGATTTATATAATTTTCATTTGTTATAAACACCTATTGTTATAAAAACTTAACCTCCTTGAGATAACATAATTTCAATTCATATAAGCTGAAGTGGATATAACATAAACTTTGTTCATTTAATACCTACGAGTATGTTGTATATTCATTTTATTATATCCCCATATTCCCATATCGGGAACTAATGATGAAACGGATGAAACCGCGGGGCGATGTTAGTTTTGTATAACTAAAATTTGATCTAACCGATGCGCGATGAAGAAAGAGTGAGTGGGGCCGGCTCGGTTACTTAGGACACCCCGACATGGATAGGTTAGGTTCGAATGGGGTAACGGGAGCTAAGGAGTAAGCTTAGTAAGCGAGCGAACTTACCTCCCATGATCCCATTCATGTTAGGTAACTTTAAACCCTGCAGACAGAAATAGCAGCCCCGCACAGCGGGGATTCGTCGAATTCCCTTGGTCCGTACTTTACGTCGAATTTACATTCGATAAAATTGTATAATATTACCTATGTTCACCGGAGATAGTGTACCTCCCAACAGTGAAAGAATTTTTCAAATCGGTCAAGTAGTTTAAAACAAAAACAAACAAAAAAACAATCAAATCTTTCCTCTTTATAATATTAGTGTAGATGATATTCAGATCTAAAGAACGTTATAAGTACTAAATAAAAATAAACGAAACAAACTTTGCAGAAAGTGTTGTTAAAACAATGTTGTTATAAAAACTGAACTGAAAAAAGTGAGAATTAGGTAAAAGATTGTTAGATGAAGTCATAGAGTATGTAACCACATTGTCTTTGGATGAAGTAGACGTTATTTCATTTGAGCGCTTTCCAAAATAGAGCAAATAATCTTATACTTAATGAGTATTCGTGGAGTTTCTTAGTGGCCAGTAATCCATTGCTATTTTCTGCCATTTCCAGAACGGTCGCGTTGATGAGAGAAGGTTCCAGTCGACACCGGAAGAGCGGCTCAGCATAGTCGGTGGCAAGAGAGCTCCCCAGTTCTACCTGCCAAGCTACGAAGCCGAAATCGCTGAGAACCAGAAGAAAGATTCAGAGTAAGATGATTATTTTATTGTTATATGTTACTAGCTTTTGCGGTGAGCATCTAACATACCGATATTCCTCCATAGCTGGGAAAGCACGTTGAGCCGTTCATCTCCGCTCATATCGGTCATTTGGAAATCTTTGGCAGTTGTTACGGATTGTCGGAAGCCAGAAAATCTGACTCCAGTCTTGCCAAAAAGTATCGTGTTACTCAGTTATTGAGTTTGGTAGGCAGCCGGTCCACAAGGAGCCGACTCCAATATAGCTGGGAAAAGGCTAGCCAGATGATGATGATGGTACTAGCTTTTGCCAACGTCTTTTTCCGCTTGAAAGTCGGAACGTTTCCTCCCGAAAACAAATTGCCGGGACAGTTTGGTCATCATAGACCCGTGCGACGTGTTCCAAATTTCATCTAAATCCGTTCAACCTTTGTGCCGATTGATTGATAAACAGAACACATTACCTATTAATATTAGTAGGATTTTAGTAAACTACATGTTTTGCTTCGTAGCGCTAAAAATTACGTTCCTTTGAAGTAGGCAAACTTTAGGTAAATGTGTAATTTGAGAGCTATCGTAGCGAGAGGTCCATTTAAGAAAACATGAATTTCCAAGAAAACATGCATGAAGAAATTTAGTGTCTTTGGGGTAGGTATATAAAGTTTCAATATTAACTTTTCTGAATTTTTGGATCTTTTTACTTCTCTAGCAAAACGAAATAATGCAAATCAATAAATAAATACTTATATTAAACCCAGATTTATACTGTCTCATAGTAGAGCGAAAACAAATCACTTGTGTTTGTTTATTTTTCCGGAAAGTTGTGAGTTGAGAGTAATAGATTACTCGGCCTTGGAAGTGAATGGGTTCCAGTTTGGTCCCTTCTTATTTGTTAGTTTCAATAAACAGATAAAGTATCTGTCAACACTGTTTTTCGAGATGATTTACTCTAGTAGGGTTAGTATTTGTTTTGGCTATTGTTCGTTCAGTTATGTAAGCTATAGGTATATCTGTGAATGTTTGTTGTCAGAAATTATGTCATAAGTAAATTATGTTTAAAAGCTTTCTTAAAAATATCAGTGGCTTTTTCAAAACGCGTTCGTTATTAATATGTTTTTAACGACATTTTTTCGCTTAAGTGTGTTGATAAACGGCGTTTAATACACTCCTTTATAATGTAATGCAATTTTAAGTGACAGTATAAGATGACCGACAAAGTCGGTTTACGGACTTCAAAAAGGGAGGTTTTTATTAGCTATGTATAACAACACATTTCTTGCTTCCTATTTCTCATGCGTCCTGATACAGATAAATCTTCCATTAATTAATTGAACTCGGACAGAACATGTTGATCTCTGATTCGTCCCAAATTAATACGGCGAATGTGTTGACATATTCAATTGTGGAAATTTCACCTAACGGCCACATGTCCGTTTAAAAACAGAAACTAGGTCAGACTGCTGTTCATCTCGCTATATGATTGGAATAAACTAACTTGGTGTTTTATTACTTCATTGTCCGTTAATTTTATGTGTATATCAAGTTTTTATTATTCTGTAGTGAGGCTCAGCTTGAGCTATTGAATTCGATATCAGGCAGTCCGGCAGTGAAGTTAATCGATCGTGTTGTATGCCCTTATTGATTAAATATGCATTTTTATGTGCGTGTAATCACCCAGTTCATTACAACACTACTTTTAAAAACGATGTGGAATTTAGCTGTGATAAGAACGAACGGATTCTTGTTCTAAAGCTCTATACTTAGTATAACGTACCGTGTTCTTTTGGGGGACCTTTAAATTAATAATGAGTAGGTACCATACTTACAGAAACCAACATTTCATCGCTCTTGTGTTCGTATGTCTGTTTTTCACAGAGCTAACTATTTTCCGAGCTAAATTCGTTGATATTAAAACAAATGCAACATGTTTCTGTTACTAAAGTACTATCATTCTCCTATTCCAGCATAATATCAGTGAAAGCTAAGTCGTTCGCTGACCGTGAGATCCGCTACACACTCAAGGCTCAGGGTCAAGGAGCAGGGACCTTCAACATTGGCCCGACATCAGGCATCGTGAAGCTGGCCAAGGAACTGGACTTCGAAGACCTGCGGCAACCTCACGTTTACTCATTGGTGGTGACGGCTACTGAGGATTCTGGAGGATTCTCTACTTCTGTTGAGGTGTGTACTGAATTCTTTCGCTTTCTGTATTGCACATGAGCTGTTGGATTTGGGCCTGCAAGATTTAAAGTCTTTCCCTCAATTTATGAACTAGAATTTGAAGATGAGTATGTATTTGTCGAGCTCTATGTTAGCGTAAAAACATGATAAATAGCTCTCTCAACCGACACCGACCCTTAATGATCATTAAAAGATCTTAAAACTCTCCAATAGCAGGCTGCTGCGCTCCGTGTCGTGGGTTCGATTCCGGCACGGGACAAGTATTTGTATGGCCAACAGATAGTTGTTCCGGGTCTGGTTGTTTGTGTGTGTGAGATTGTATGTTTGTAAACGCACCCACGACACAGGAGATATTCCTAGTGTAGGGCAACGTTTTTTTTTTTAAAAGAAAAGAAAGAAAAGTGCCGTAAATAAGGCAGTGCCACCGGTGCCCAGGCACAGGGCGTAGACACTGGAGGGCCGGGCGCAAGGATGGCCAGACCAGTCAGGATTATTATTCTTTCGTTGTGCCCCTGATAAGTTCCCGCTGCGCCCCTAGTGCTCGATTCCAACACATACTTACGTACTTACATACATGACAGTATCATCACAAACGTCTGTTCAATTAGACAAAACATCGCGCTCATTTTTTTGACAGCACACGAGCGTATTTGTGTTTAGTATTTATCGGAGTCGAGCGGCTACACGGTCGGTCGGACGGAGACTAAGCTTAGCGGCGGGCGGGTACCAAAGTGGCCCAGAAATTTAATATAAAAGCGTCAGGGTGGGCAACGCACTAGTGAACATGCGTTTGAGTTTTAGTGAGTGCGATTCAGTGGGTGGTACCTATAATAGGCGAAGGGTCCACTTAAATAGGGCGCAGTTATAGAAGCTTGCACAGGGCGCAGAAAAGGCTATATACGGCACTGATAGTAGGAGACTCATAGAGGCTTAATATATGAAACTAAGTAAAATCTTAAAACATACCTAAACCCATGCTCATTCAAGACCTTTTTAACAAAATATTCAATGTAGGTAAAAGACTTGTGAAACACAGTGAAATAATTTTATTTTTAACTTTTCACAGCTAACAATTCGCGTGACGGACGTGAACGACAACGCGCCGAAGTTTGAGCTGCCCGACTACCAGGCACACAACGTCGATGAAGACATTCCACTAGGCACCAGTATACTCAAAGTCAAAGCCATGGACGCTGACTCCGGAAAGAATGCTGAAATTGAATATTTAGTTTCAGGTAAATACTTACCCGCGTCAAAAGTTCAGACAAAGCGACTAGCGCTATCTAGTTTTTTTTTTGAAAACTTCTTGAAACCTGAGCAGGTCGATAGATGGCGCTGTTAGTATAGATGTACTATGGTCGTTGACATTTGTACTTCTACTTTTAGCACAGGTGTAAACAAATGATTTATTGAAACTTAGAATTTAAGCATAGTAGAATACTTTTGATTCGAATAGTTAATAAGTACTGCAGATATTAATTTTAATCGATCATCTCAGTACCTTACGTGATATGTACCTACCTACGTCAATATCACGTTTCCAAATATTACATCGTGTTTTGTAACGTACTTTTATTTTCTCTCGGTGTACTGACAAAAACAACGTGAAAATATAGGTAGTCCTTTGATTACACGTTGTTTTTGTCAGTGTTTCATTAAGGTAGAAAATAGTAAGTTTAAATAAATCATTTTAGTTTTGAATGTTAACAGACAAAACATAATAATTATAAATGTGGTACATACAATTAAAAACATCTGCAAAGCGTCTTTGTTGTTACATATAATAACATATTGAATTACACTTTATTTCAGATGATCACTTCAGCGTGGATTCGAACGGTATCATCACAAACAACAAGCAACTGGACGCTGACAATAATAATGCCTATTACGAATTTGTAGTCACAGCCAAAGATAAGGGTGAACCAGCAAAAACTGGAACGGCTACCGTCAGAGTTTATACTAAGAACAAAAATGACGAGGAACCAAAATTCTCACAACAAGTGTATACTCCTAACGTTGATGAAAACGCTGGGCCTAACACTCTCGTAACAACCGTTGTCGCTTCTGATAAAGATGGCGACAACGTACGGTTCGGATTTGTCGGCGGCGGCACCAGCTCCGGCCAGTTCGTAATTGAAGAAATCACTGGTGTCATCCGACTACACAACAAGGCGATATCACTCGACAGAGACAAATACGAACTCAACGTGACGGCCATGGACGACGGCGCCTGTTGCGTCAATGGAGACGCTACAATCCACACGTCTACAGCTGTCGTCGTCGTGTTTATAACGGACGTCAACGACAATAAACCCATATTCAAAGACTGTCCTACTTACTTCCCAAAAGTAGAAGAAGGCGCTCCAAACGGTAGCCCCGTTATTAAAGTGCATGCTACTGACGAAGATAAAGGCGTCAATGGTCAAGTAAAATACTCAATAGTACAACAACCAAATCAGAAAGGCACAAAATTCACAGTCGACGAGGAAACTGGTGAAGTATCAACTAACAAAGTGTTCGACAGAGAAGGTGACGACGGAAAATTCGTATCTGTAACGGTAAAGGCAACAGATCAAGGAGAACCTTCTCTTGAAGGTGTCTGCTCATTCACTGTTGAGATCACCGATGTTAACGACAACCCCCCGCTATTCGACAGACAAGTAAGCGCAATAGTGTACATAACTGTAGAATTAAGCACAAAGATTGCATGATATCACAACTAGATTTTTGTTTGCATGAATTTCAGCGATCCATCGCGATTGTTGACTGTCATTATAATGTGTCTTGCAGAAATATGTGGAGAACGTAAAGCAAGACGCCAGCATAGGCACAAATATATTGAGAGTGTCCGCATCCGACGAGGATGCCGATAATAATGGGGCCATTGTTTATACTTTGAGCGCACCCTATAACCCTGCTGATATTGAGTATTTTGAGATCCAGCCCGAATCGGGCTGGATCGTTCTAAAGAAACCACTCGACGTAAGTATGCTTTATTTTTATAACTTCACACTGATCACGTGGTGAGAGCATTTGATAAGATTGATGAATGGAAGGGATCAACTTTACTACAAGTTTGGTGGATGAGTGCTACCTACAGGCCTTAGGATTCAATTGGCACTTACTTTAAGTTCATTTAACTGTAAATAGTTCTAAATTAACCGCTGCTGTAAATTGCTGTGGAGAGGGGTAAATCCTGGCTGTGAGGAGTAGTTGTCCATTGAACGGCAGTGTGGGGCCCGCGGGCCCCGCAGCCGTGGGGGCTTGTTCTTCTTGCAGCACAATTAGTTTGAGTTGCCGCCAGCGTCGGCTCCGCACTAAATCTTCGTTAAGATTTATTTCCGCAGCACCATCTTGCATTAACTATCTTACAGATGAATACAACTTGTGTATAATACCTACCTTGTACCAGAAATTATACTGCTGTAAATATTTCACCGTTTAACCTGTGTTTAGTTCTAAAACATGTACAGTTTCTGTAACAGCACTTCTGTATATTTCGCACAAACTAGTTTCAAGGTTTTTTTTTTGTAATTAATCGATTAATTGATTTGAGAAGCTTACGCTTTTAACATACCTATCAGTATTATATGTATTAAGTACATGTTTTGTTACTAATCTGATTTTATTTTGCGGAGCGATAGTCCCGGCCGGTTCGAGCCCAGCCGCGCATCGCTGAGCTGTAGACGACTACTCATGCAATATAACATCGTATGCAATAGTGATATCATGATAATTGTGATTTTTTACAGGGCAGCAGTGCTATTAACATAATTTGTATTATATTAGTTTAATATTTGAGATGGTCAGATTGCCTACAAGGCAGTTTGGCCATCTGGCCAGTTGTGACATATTCCTTCTGTGAAAGGGGCAACGTACGCGATTCCAAATTTGTACAGTTTAACGTAACGTCCATCGTTTGTAATATATCCATTTCAATGAGTGTCGTTTCGTTGTAGTAACTAAGAGGTCACCAAACCATTCATATGACAACCTGACCTTTCCGCCATGTCTTGTATGCAGAGCTGCATGCATTGCCTGCTTTCCGTTACGTTTTTTTTTTTAATTTTTAAGATTAGTTTAGTTTGATAACTGTAAAAAGTACCTAATACCTATAATGTACAGTTTGTCTTTCTCCTTATTGTACAGACGAAACTTGTAAAATATGATCAACATTTTTATTTCCAATTTATTTCTTGCACCATCTAATATTGGCTACAACAGTAAGGAATGTTCTCTACTGTAAGTACGACAGTGCCTGTGCTGAGTGGGAGCAGACGACGTGAACGAACGTAATAACACAAGTTTATTCTTATAGAATCTAATTCCTCTATGTTTTATTTTGGCTTACTGAATGTGAGAAGATGAGTGTAAGCTTTTACTTTTTTAGCACATTATACTGTGAAATAAAACATTTGCAAACAGCCAATAATGTGGAAGTGAACCGTACCTACTTCAGTTTATTTTTTAATTATTTTAATTGTTTATTAGCGATGAGTACTTATGTGTTTATATTTTAGTTGTGTTATGTTTTGTTTCTCCCCGCTGACCTCTGACCCGTGTATCTGTAGCGGGACAGGTACCGACTGCGCGTGCGCGCCTCCGACAGAGGCGACCCGCCCTCCTCCGCAGACGTGGACGTTGAATTAGACGTGGTAGACAGGAACAATAAGCCCCCCATCTGGGACATGACCACGTATGGCCCCGTTCACATCAAAGAGAATGTCACAGTGGGTACCGTAGTGACCAGTGTGAAAGCCAGGTTGGTATAAGGCGCAGCGGGCCCACGGGCCCGCCGCACCTCTACTCCTTAACACTACTAACGACGTGGTTTTGTCTGTTTCCATCGACTCTTTCCCCGATAGCGAGAAACTTACAAGTTGGAGGCTATGGCTCAAGACAAGGGTTTCCCGCCCTTGTCCAGAACCGTGGAGGTCCAGATAGACGTAGTGGATCGCGCGAACAATCCCCCCGTGTGGGACCACACGGTGTACGGCCCGATCTACATTCGAGAGAATTTACCCGTGGGTGCCAAAGTGGTGTCCGTGAAAGCAAGGTGCGTGTAACTGTTCGGCACGGGCACCGCACGCAGCCCCGTCACCTGCACGCAGCGTGCACGCCGCGCGTACGCCCGCACGAGGTCGCGCCCCAGGCTCACGCCACGCTTTTCTTTTTAATGCTGGTACTGGACCCGACAAAATATTCGGCCTCCTGAATCAGTAGTAATAAGCTAAGTCTTCGGGTGATCTATGGGGTGCGACATTTTTCCATCGTAGAAGGTGTCGTCCGTCGGCGCCGACGCTTTTGATTTCAATCATCGAAACGAGGTTACTGACTGAGTTTTGATGCTTGAAATGCAAGAGAACGCGTTGGTGAACGTCACTTTCTTACGGTGAGCCATCTGAATCGTCGCATGAATTTAAACCTTGCTTTCTGTTGTTCGTTGTGGTAGTGTGTGCGAACAAGGATGTTTATTTTGATGCGGCAAGGTCGGAGGGTTGTGTTCGTGCAGCACGTAGGTGCGCCGCGCGCGTCTCGTATCGTTTGCCTCTCACTTGGTGGTCTGACTACGATGACATGTCATGGTCCGAGAACATCAAATGCATCGTATGGCACACGCGGACTGTCGTGACTCACCAGCGTGCATTTAGAAGGGCTCACTGCTTACGTGGAACGGGGAACACTGTCTTGTATTGTTCAAGAACATCTATTGGCACATCACGATTAAAAAATGATATTAAACTGAATGTACACCTAAATGAAACTGGAAAGATGTTTTTCTTTTTACTAAAAGTTGGTACGTAATAAACGCATAGGTTTTGCTTCTGTTGAGTAAATCAATAGATGTTTTTGAACAATATTGTGAGAGGTATCAAATGGGTACTTATCTAATACCTATTAAAGTCTGTGTATCGTATTGCATGTAGGCATCAGTGCATTATGAGTTATTACATTAAATCAAAGTTTTAACTAAAATTCATTCGAGACTATTAATGTACGGGCCGTAGCATGATCAGAAATACTTTAAAATGTTTTAGTTCGTAGATTGATTGTAGGAAGTTATTCATTCATTATTATTTACTTTTTATTTGTCAGTTCATTTCAAAAGATTAAAATAGTGCTTGACGATTATGATTTTTTGGTGTTGTTGATCTAGGGATTGATTTCAATATTTTTTTAACATCATTTACAACTGTAAGCAATGATAAATGCCGAACGAATATATTTTCCTTATCTACCTATGCATATTTAGTTTTTAGAAGTGTCAGTTTAAAAATTTTGGAATTGTTAATTGTATAACCTATACCCTACCTATAGAGTTATTTTTTTCTCTTAAGAATAGTTTTTTTTTAAACGCATAAAAATTCATACTTATTGGCATAATTACCTAATGTTATTATCTATTTTGGAAATGTCTTCCAAACATTAAAAACGCATCATAATTGTTTCCATTAATATAGTTACATAGGGATCAGTAAGAATAATTATCATTGTAGGGAATATAACTTATTTTGAAACATAACCACGTTTCAAGTAAGTATCTTAGGTAGATTTCTTTTTTGTTTGAAACAAATACTTACATAAATGTATGTGCATTACTTACATGCCACGGGTTATTATTATAATAGTATAACTGTTATGCAATATTATTACAACTTCATAATGCATCAATCACAGAGTGCTGGTCGATGGCAAGTTTGGTTCACATCTCTATGGTCTATCTGTTCGTCCTAAACAACACACATTTCAAACTCACAATATTATAAATATACTAAGACGAAACCATTACTAATTCACCTTACTAATTTTAAAGTCGCCTCAAGTCGAGGCTGCCTCGACCAGGCGCCTTGAACTGAGTGCGCGAAACATCAAATTGCACCTCTTATTGAGACATCAATGGGAGTCATTCTGCATTTTATATTTATTTACCTTTGAGACTGCCGTTTAAGGCGTTTCCCTGACCAAATAACCTTGAGCATTCGTTACCTCTTTGCCGCCCGCAGCCTGCGCACGCCGAATTCACACAATTTTTGGAATTATTTAGATTAAAGAAGATAAGTAATCTTTTGAAATGAAATAAACCGTGTATAATATAGATTTTTAAATTATCTATCCATTAGTGTAATCCTCAAATGATTAGAGCGTTGCATTTAGCAACAGATGCATAAAATCAACAATTTTAGTCATTTTTTTAAAGTAGATTTTAAATTTATTTATAACACGTATAAACAAATTAGTACGTGGAATATGATGATAAGACATCGAACATTAATAATCTGCTATTACATTTAGATTATTTCTCATAACTAATGAGTCTCTGAATAGCGAAGAAAAACGCACTATCGCAAGGTTTTGGTCGGGGTATCGCCTTAACCCGTCAGTCTCAAACAATGCAGGAGCTCATAGGTAACTCGTTTACAGTTTGGTAATATTGATTACATCCATAAAGTTAGCCATCACTTTCATCCGAAACCGAGTTCAACAGAGCGCAATTGTGCCTCGATTTAATAAATTAGATATGAGAACGGAATTCAGTTTAGCTCACTTCGTTAAATAGGTTTCAATTTTGTTAAATACGGAGCTGGAAACAATATGTGCAGTTGCTCTTTTATGAACAATATCGTGTAGTTCGAATATTGTTCAGGCTTTCGATCAATTAGTGTGCCAATTTAATAGCTTTTATTAAAGGTTTGTCTGTAAATGAACAAAACTACACTACTACTACTACGATGTGGCGAGTGTTTATTTTTAGTAGCTTAGCTTATCCCGCGACGTCGTAAGCGCGCATGTTCCGTTTTCTTGCTTTTTGCCTACAAATATCGGGAGATCATCTCCACTCCCCAAGTAACCTATATGTCAAATTTCAACTTTGTACGACCAGTCTTTTGGACTGAGCGTTTTCTGTCAGTAACTCAATAGCGGGAGAATTTTATATAGGTATATACATATTGATTGATAAATCCACACCGCTTGTTTCCACTACCTAAATAGTTTATCGGTAAATTATTCTAATTTGTTTTTATTGCACTGAACAAAGGATCATCAAACCATAGAAAAGTTGAGTTAAAAAAAAAATCACTGTAAATTAATATAAGTTATTATGGTGTACAATACGGAATTAAAGAAAAGAGCATCGTAGAAGAATATCATACCATCATACCTAATTCTCTTGCCCTTATACCAATTTATTTATGGTCTTTCATATTACTGTATTAATTAGCCTTTTTGGTAGTCTCCCTTTTCTAGCCATATGATTATCACACAGTGCAACTATCGTTAAAAAAAAATACGCAAAATGTTTTAGCAATCTCTTAAGGTATCCAAACAATTTGGAGGCAAGCGCGGCTTTTGAACTATTTACCAACTCATCGAATGAAAACTTTACAGCGGAGTTTAGCTATTCTACCGTTATTTTAGTATTCCTTTGAGGGTTTACTCAAGAAAATTCTGATTTACCAAACTGTAAAGGAGTTAGCGGAATTACCTATCAGCTGTTTATCTCATATTTTTCGTTCTCTAGTTCAGTAAAAAAAAAGTAAAAATAGTATCTATTTGATGTTTGTCCCTATAAAGCATTCATTGTTTAGTTTTTATTTGAATTCAATATATTAAATAATTTATTTTGCGATATTTGATGTCGTCATGTGCATAAAGTAGCTGTTTTTGTTCCGTCACTGTGATTTATGAATGTTTTTATAGAAAACGTTTGTTATAACGTGTTGTGTATTTTCAGTTCGGGTATTGAGAACAACCCGACCGTGTTTTACCGGCTCATGCCCGGCTCCACGGCCCAGACTAACAAATTCCACACATTCTATTTACAACAAAGGGCCGACAACGGATTTACTTGGGCCGATATAAAAGTTAATCATCCACTCGACTATGAGAGTATTAAGGAATATAACCTTACGATCCGAGTTGAGGTGAGCTTAAACCGTTTATATTTACGTTACGTATGGTATTAAAAAGCCGTACATTTGAGTGAATAATTAAACATAATGACGACGTCATGAAATTGGGTTATGGTCTTTTCTCTTATTTAATTGAATTTTCCGTTTCGTCGAATTTGAGGGTATTGTGGCAGTAAACTATGTATACCTATTCCGAGGTTATTATTCAAATGTATGTTTTGTTAACACGCGTTCGAACCTATCTATTGTTCGGTTCAACATAATTTTGTGGTCGGAAGTAGTATCCAATTTCGAAAACATTAAATTCAATTTATTTGCTAACGTACATACATAATTGGTAATGATTCAGTGAAATTGGAGATAATTATTTAAGTTTTTCAATATCACTGCCTCATTGATATAGGTAACAACATAGTAAGTATGTACCTTTCCCTAAAGTTCTTTTAATCAAGTATTCACTCGTTATTCAACTTTACATCAATCGGTTTTTAAGCAGTATTATCTTGTTCCGCAGTCTTGCCTTCCATAATGGAAACAAATACCCAAATATGCTGTTCCTAGCTCCTACACCATTTTACAAATTTCGATTGTGTATCCAGAACAATGGCGCGCAACAACTGGCCTCAGAAGCGACGGTGTACATCATGCTGGAAGACGTGAACGACGAGATCCCTCTGTTCACCGAGAGGGAACAGGAGACGGTGTTGGAGGGCGAGCCCATCGGGACCAAGGTGACGCAGGTCAACGCTATCGACAAGGACGGGACCTTTCCTAATAATCAGGTAAGATTAGAGGATAATTTGGCTTTCAAAATGAAACGTCGAAACAGGCAATTGGAGTGAGATCCTTTTCTCGCTCAGACTTGTGGGTTATTTGCGTAAAGTCCAGCAGTGCTATTCTGTAAGAACTCACGTGCGAATTCGATTTATATCTCATTTTCGATTACACTTCGTAACTCACCTGAAGTGAAAAGTATTTGATATTCTGACTGTCAAGTTAAGTTCGCTTCACCTATGTTCTCACTTAGTGGCGCAAGTGTTGTTTCCATCAAGTTACAGAATACCAAATACAGTTTTCACCGAAGAATCAGAAGTGAGAACTGGAGTGAGTTCTTACAGAATAGCATTGCAGAACCGAGACCGGCTGCCTCGTTGGTCCAGTGGCAGCAAGCGCTTCTGTTGAGCGTGAGATGGGTTCGATTCCTGTTTGGAAGTGTTATTTGATGATGAGAGGCTCGCTCGCTTTTGCATGGGGTGCAAACGTAACTTCCCGTAGTCATATACATAATTATATCAGTTGATGAAAACTTATGTATGGTTTTATTTTGGGAAAGCTATGATTTCCTTGAAGTAACTTGTCTCCATTTTTTTAGAAATAGAAATTCTTAGTAATCGAATCTAGGACGTAAGCCGTTTTTAAAATTTAACCACACTTTTCCATTTCACCCTGTACACAGAACACAACTCATTGTAACCTAACCTTATTATTTTTTGCTGTATTTCTATGTATCAATATAAAAATACATGTGGCACACGGGGACTGCCGCGGTAAAGCTATTGCATAGCATTTTTTATCAACTTATGCAATTATATATTTTACGCTTACAGCTATTCACTGTTGTACATAGATGATAGATACCTATACACCTATATACTTTTTCACAAACAGCTGCTTACAACTAACCGGCAGTGATATGCGGCGCGTAGCGAGTTGTGAACAATTTCGTAGCTCCGCGTAGCACTGCTACGAGAAGGCGGGGCCTAAACGAACGGCGTAGCGGTGTTAGGTTATTTTCGTTACGGAATTTCTGGATTCGGTCTCCACGCTCAAGGCCCGCGATAGAAGCTATGCAATAGTTTAATAATAATGAAACGCAAAAAAAGCGAATCAACGCAAGACCACTGAAGCCAAGGATGGGAATTAGTGTGCCACCTTCATTCAGGATTACGGAATTTGTTCGAAAGAGTTACCGCGGCCCTGGAACGCAAAGGGCATTAGGAGGAACACGGGTGGGTTATAGTCAGTATGAGTCTGATTGATTTCCCATCCATAAAAAGGAAATACCCTGATACACAGAAAGCAGGACATTTGAAATTAAACTTTAAATATTTAAACATCTGTGAATAGCTCAACCGTGGGTGTGATAAAATGTGACTAAAGGTCGTGTCCCATTGAGTAACACAGGTCAAAGTTGCTATTTTCGAATTTGCAATTTGCGTGTACGTCACTTTCAAGGTTCTATTCGCACGCAAATATCGAGAAGGGTTTCTCACGTAAATTCTGTTGTGTGACTTTCAAATTTTATATTTGTTTTTGTTCCCATTATTGTATTATCATTATCCAAATACATGCTTATTGGCGTTGCTTATGAAATACAAAACACAAAAAAAACTTATTGCATGGCAAACTGTATCATAATTTTTTAGTCGATCATTTTTTTCACATTATTAAAGATGGACCTCTATTATCACCTGTTTTCCGCTCTCTTGAAACTAAGAAATCTATTCATTTTCCGATAAAAGATTTAGTTTTTGCTAATTTCGTAGTCCGCGTTTCTACCTGCACGCAACTAGCATGCAAGTTAAGTTACATTGCGGGGCACGATCTAACGATTGATCACAATTTATCTTACAATACGAACTGGGTGCAGCTGGAAACCTCGCCTTACAAATGCATATGGCATAGACAATAAAATGACACATTTTTTGATATGTAGGTGCTTCTAGTACTATGGTAGTAAACATGCTTACTTGAACTGTATCAGGACGGTAGATATTTACGTAGTAGTCTTCAATACTGGGTAAGCCCTTCAAAAAAGGGTAGAAAGGGCAATATCGCGGTTATCGCTTTTCCCAAGGTTAAAATGAACTAAAACAATTTCGCTGTTTGTTTATTATTCATTAAATTCCTTTTTATTACCCCATTAACCTCACATTTACGGTTAGTCTTTACACAAAGGTACGCTTTGGTTCTTTTTAAATTGGGTGCTTAAAAAATAATTTTCTGAAAACGTCTTTCCGTGGTGTAAGGTGCTTGACCTCTTTGATAATCCAATCAAAGCGGTTTCTTGCATTAGACGAAAGAAAGAAAAAAAAGTTTATTAATGTCAGACATGACGCATTCATTAGTCATGAAACACATGCGGTGATCCACACGTGGATCATCAGTACCTACCGTGGTTTTTAGGATTCAGTACAGTCAGTACTTGCAGGGTAACCAACGAATCTATCTTTAGGAAATCGATACATTAGAACTCGATTTATTGCTGAGTCGATAATATAGACTTCGATTCGAATAGATTTAAAAATCGATCTTGTTTAGGAAGAATCGCCATCCCTATCGGCCAGTCCGTCTGTCATCTGGCTTTACAGTTGCATCTGCGTGAGACGAAACACAAAAGTAAATATTATCATAACGGAACGATAATATACAGTACTAATACGTTATGGTTACGGTATTACTAATTATTTAGCTATTTATGTGTCTGATATCATTTTTGTGGTGTTTTTGTCTAAAGGTTCATACTTAGGTACGTAATTACCTACCTAGCAATCGTTAATTTACTGTTTATCTTAAAATCCAAATTTCGGATACGAAAACAAAATTCCTGAAGTGAAAAGCTTGTAAAAAATAAGTAAATAATTTCTATATTCATTTGATATTTTTTCTTGCATCTTTGATAGACTACTTTTGGTCAATATCCTTTTGCACACATGTTTAGAAGCCGGTATAGACTAACGTATGCAAAAACTATACGATTCTAACATAAATACATATGGGTCGAATTGACAACTTCCTTTTTTGAAGTCCGTTGAAAATTTATTTACCTATACGGGCCCTGAGCTCAAGCGGGTTTTTGATGATCGTCCCTTCGGTTTCCAGTTACTTTTTTTCCAGAAGCAGGACGGTTAGGTACGATTTAGTAACATAACTAAGTTTTAGATATTCGTACATATGTATGTTGCCTCGGTATTTATATTCCGGTGTATTCCGTTCGAGTTCCCGGTGACCATAGATCTTCCTTAACCCGCCTGTGGGGATCGTAAGAGCGTCTAAGGGATTACGTCTGGAACATTGGCAGCACTATGTCCCGTCTGCTAATAACAATATTGACTGGGCTCACTCACTCCGTCCGTACCATACCAATATTTATGCTCCTTCATCCATATTCTAAGCCTACACACGAGTTTGGATCGTATACTAGGTAGTTAGTTATTGTAGGATTCACATTAGGAACATATCACGAGTTATTGCAAAGTCACCACTTTGCAATAACTCGTGATCAGATCTCTCCAACAATGATACTAAATTAGGTTTTTGAGTACAAGAAATTACTACATGATTTAATAAATAGTCGTTTGAAAAATGTTTCTAAAATGTTATGATTTGTGTAAAATAAATCGGCGGAAAAAGATAGTGCATTTTTTCGTTGAATTACATACATTACATGCATCCTTTTCGTTGAAACGTCGTTTGTACTGTGACCTTAATGTCAGTTTTTTAACGTTCCCTATCGCATTAGCGTGAACTTGAATTGGTATTGAAACTGAATAAGTGCCGTCTGGTGACAATATTGGAAAACTTTTTTTCCATAAAATTTTACATGTGGACGTTTCTTAACGTGATCTCGTACGTTTTAAACTCGAATTAAGCGCTATCTATGGCGCAAATTAACTATGGCGTGGCTTCGCCATACGAAATTACCATTTGTCATTTTGTCTTGTATTTTCATTATATAAGTATTATAAAAATAATCTTGTCAAATATTTTGTAGTTAGTTTCTATTTACATAAAAGCTAGCTTAATGTAAATCTTTCAAAGTCCTGGTATCAACTATCAGTGTGTAAGACGGACATAGTAAATGATTTATTTTACGCTAAGACAGAGCTTTGACCTGTCCGACCAAGATGCCCTTTTTTTTTTTTTTTTTTTTTCTGGATGGGAAATCATCAAATGACCCCTCCCGCCCTGGGTGGAGCGGTAGGGAGTGTCAGACTTTTACTGACTAAAACCCACCCGTGATCCTTCTTGTGCCCTATGCGTTCCAGGGCCGCGGCAACTCTTTCGAACAAATTCCGCAACCCTAGCAGGCACCGACCCTATGGGGCCCCGTCCTCGGTGCTGACGGCTCCTTGAGGCGCGCGTGGAACACAACGCGTCGTCGACTCAACCTGGTATCGGACGGCGAGCCACCCACGCTCACCGTCCCCAGGCATCAGCCACTGCGCGATAGCACAGCGGCCGACTTGTCTCTGGAGGGGGCCGAAATGGGACCATTACTGGCACTCCATCTCAGCACCCTCCCGAGTGTTGGGAGCCGCAGCACCCGCAGCAGAAGCGGCAGTGGCGGCAACAGAAGCCGCGGCGGCGGCAGAGGCGGCGGTGGCGGCGGACCTCTTGCCCCTGGTCGGGGCGGATGGCGCGCAGGCCCTTCCCCCAGCCCAGTGCTCGGCCGGCTTGCCAACAGCCGCACATGCACTGCAGTGCGGCGTGGCCTCGCACGAGCCAGCCTTATGCCCGGGCTGACCACAGCGGAAACAGAGTCCGCTGCGGTCGACCTCCGAGGGGCACCTGTGGGCACATAGCTCCCGTGTGGTTACCCACATGGCAGCGGTAGCACCTCAGAGGTCTGGGTTCCAGCAGTTTTACCCGCGCAGACACCCATCCCACCAAGAGCCTTCGGCCCTCCGACACAGTTCTGGCCGCCGTCACGGGGCAGCTCACCACAAGGGTTTGCATGCCCGTGTTGTCAGGCCGGAGGGTGCCCGCCTTGACGAGCTCGGCAGAGCACCCCCCAGTCCTGGCGACGGCGGCCACAACTTCCTCCTCCGTCACGGAGTCATCCAGGCCCACTATGCGCATGTCGATGCGCTTAGTCGGCCTGGACACCCGGACCTCGTCCGCGGGTAAGACCGCCCTCAGCCTTTCGGCCAGGGCGTCCGCGAACGGGCCACTCTCCGCTCCGGCGAGCTCGAGCTTGCGGGCACCGGTTAAGGTCCTCCTGACCCCGATGCCCCCGCTGATGCCCAGCTCTTGGAGGCTCACCGCCTCCTTCGCCCGCTTCAGTACGGCGAGATACGTCACGCCCCTCTGTTCCGCTTCCGGCTGCAGTGTGAGCACTACAGCCGCGGATTTCGGGGCGCGAAGCCTCGCCGCAATGGCGTTGGCCTTCCGCCGCTGCCTCCTCGCCTTGTTTTTGGCCGCTTTCGCGGCCCGCCGTTTCTGGCCAGCAACCTGCCACTCGGCCTCGGCCGCAGGAGGGTCCGAGGGTGGGGGTGGGGGCGGCTGCGGCACCACTGGCGCCGCAGCCTTAGCCGCTCCTCCAGCCTTCCTCCTACCCCTCTTCGCCGGGGCCGACTTGGTCGTCGCCGGCGTCGTAGTCGCCGGCGTCACAGGCGCTGTCGCTGGCGCCGGCGCGGCTCCGCCCTTGGCCTTCGCCTTCGCCTGGCCAGACGTTCCTGGGCCGGCAGCCACGGCGGCCGCGTACGAAGCCGCCTTCTGCCGGCCCTGGGGCCTCTGTGTCGCCGCTAGTGGGGGACGCCGAATCATGTCCTCCAAAACGGAGAACTGCTTCTGGTAGGGAGCCAGCTCCTGCCGCACCAGGCTCCGCACCTGGCTCAGCACTAGGCTCCCCTCCAGCGTCGCCGGACTCGGCCCCCCCTGCGGCTCCTCCGAGGCCGCTCTGGCCATGCCAGCCAGGTCCCGACCAAGATGCCCTGATGACCTATATCTTTGTTGGTTTTATCACCCTGAGATTGAGTACTGTAAATATTGATGTCATACAGCATAAACTAAACTAAAGTTTGCCTTATTTCGATTAAGTAACTTGATAGTTGGGGGATGTAGAGAAGACAAAAGAACGACATTGAATGAACACACAATGTTCAAATAAGCATAGTTTCGATTGAAATGAGTTGATCATTTACGGGCCCGCTGTTTTGTATTGTCTATTGTTTAAATTATACTCAAAAATAATTAGATATTTTATCGTTGAAAAAAAAAACGTATTATTACCTAAATAAGTAACGTTCGGGGTGGTAATCAAATAAGCTGTTAGGTACTAGGAAATCAATAATATCTTTGTAGCTGTAGTAGGCTTACAACTTTTTAATACGATATTAGAGTTATTTGCTTTCGTAATAAATTAAAAATCAACGTTGATCGAAATGTAGTTTTATATAACTTCCCAGTAATTCTCGTCTGTGCTTGTTATGTCGTGATCGTAAATTCAACAAGTGTTTTCGTTCATTATCTTATTTTGTATTTTAAGACGTAGGAAGATATAGGACATAATAATTATGGTAGGTACGTACAGTCCAATTACAAGTCCTAAATTCTGGTTTTAAACCAACCACGCACAACACACAACACTAAAATATTTTTTAATTTTAGCAAACGAGCCAACTATTTTTATTTACTCTAGAATCGAGATCATCGATTTAAGAATATGTATCGATAACACAAACCACTATCTGACATTGATAGGCAGACATGTGTAAAACCATTAAATAAATAATAGCCATTTGTTTATATGAATGATTTTCATACATGCATATTTGTATGTTTCTGAGTTTATTTAACAGATAAACTTAGTAAATATGAAGTTTTCAAGAAAACATTTAACTCAGAAATATGTGGGTGGTGTAAACTATAAAGCCAGATCTCAACGAAAAGGGTGCCAGAGGCGGCGGCAAATGTTCCGCTCTGGTATGAACCCGTGGAATTTGTTTTTCCTCTTAGAAAGGTAAAAAATATTAGGTACACCAACAGTAATCTAGATATTATAAGGAACAAATCAATATGCGTTTGATTACTATACAGGCATTACGCGTGGGGGACTGACTTCTGCAGCAATCAAATTAATTCCTTTATAACGTAAACTTTAAAAAAACACTCATTAAAAACACACCTAAGTGTGAAAATTGGAGCCAAGTTCAATGTTAATAATTTGCTTGATTTAGATTTCTTCTTCTAAATGGGTGCCAAGTTCTGAAGATAACCTTGAAATAAGTTAGATTTAGGCTTACGATCCGACTAGGCTAGTTTTCACATATTATTATGTTATTCGCAAGTTACAGTTTTATATTGAAGAGTCAACATAATTATCTTACTTTGCTGGTAAAAACTTGCTAAGTCAAATCATGAGCCTTAATTTATCTATTTCAGGATTGGCTTATTACTTTAAATTGTCAAGTTACTAGTAAGAAACCTACTACCTTAGGCATTGCGTACTTCTTCAATAACATATTAATTACGTCCGTGTCTGCGCTGTCTTTGGAGTATTACTTTAGAAAAAAGCAGAAATACGTAGGTAATTGTGTTCTTAAAACGAATCTTTGTCGAGGAATACCCTTTTTTTCTGGATGGGAAATCATCAAATGACTTCTCCCGCTCTGGGCGGAGCGGAAGGGAGTGTCGGACTCTTACTGACTAAAACCCACTCGTGATCCTTCTTGTGCCCTTTGCGTTCCAGGGCCGCGGTAACTCTTCCAACTACAAATTCCGCAACCAGTTGAGGACTACCCTAAGATAGTAGTAGACTAGGCGACGTTTACATTTAAATAATAAAGTGGGTACATATCTCTCACAAATTAAATCATTAATGAGAAAAGAGATTAGGTACCTACATGATGTGTAATCTATTCGTATTAATTCTAGCCTTTCACCTGACTGTAAATTAAAGCAAAACAAAATGTTAAGCTCTTAAGTCAACTGCATTGCATTGACTAACAGAATTCCTATACTATGTATGTATTAGCGTGACTCGAGTGTAATCAATTTGCTTGTATAATCGGTTTTGGAAGAGCTCCTCCTTTAGCATTTCGAACGCTAGCAGTAACCAGAAGCAACTAATATATTATTTATAGAGTTGTTTAGCTTTAGGCAACCCGGATTTAATCCAACACGTCTTTTAATAAACTTGGAGTACCTATTGATGTTGTTTACTACCTACAAATTCACAAATTTATTTTTATTGACTTTGTACAGGTATCTGTCACGCTAGAAAATTGTCTCCTTGAAAGTAATTTACTTACAAAGTAACTTAGGTAGCTTATTATTCGTAGAGTAACCGCACGATAAAGCGTGAATTTTATGTCGAGAGTAACATAATATATGAAAAGGAGTTTGACAGAGAAGTCTTCAATAGGTATTCATCGCGTTGCTAATACGAGCACGAAAGGTGAATTTTCAACTTATTTAATGGAAGCCGCTCCCTACAGACCAGACACGAAAGGGCTATTTGTGTATGTGCTTATTATATATACTTACTGATGCGTGACTTGTTGTTATGAATCATAAAATCCGTGTTGACCTTTCGTCCTAACAGTGCCGATAAGACCGGGTCGGTACTTGTAACTTTAATGTCAAATGTACTATGTAAACTAAAGCGGGTTTGATATCAGTATTCAAGCTCCATGATACTTACTTTCATACGTTTTATATTTTATAGCCTTTTGTGTTTCTTCTCCTACATATATCCTTTAAATCTTTTCACGTTATACAATTATGTGATAGTAAAATGCCTTATTGTTGGCGGCCTCTGCTATAAACAGTTCAGTCCTCACAGTGGTTACGATCAATGATCACTGATAAAATTATTGGTCGTTCTTTATTCATCGTTATACGTGCTTCACCGTGCACTGGTGCACATTCGCAGCTCAAAGTATTTCTGTATATTTAAACCTACAATTTTAATTAATCCCCCATAACATGCAGAGACACGCGGCCGCTCAGCATGTTATATATTTCTGTAGAAATATGCAACTGCTACAATTTACTGTGCCTATAATTTTCGGGAGCGCCTGGGAATAAAAATGCAATTTTCACCAGTTGTGATTGCGCTCTAGATTGGTGCGCAATCGTGAATAATTAAATACATTGCCTTCGTTTAGTATATTTGTACTTTGTAACTCCGCTGCATTGCGCTGTCATATAAAAATATGTGAATTGTGTTCGCAACCATTGAGTTACGAAACTATGGACAAAGTCAAAATGGAATTGGATAGTATTTTTACTGTTTAATGTTTTACGCATGGAAACTTCATCTATAACTATGTAGGTACCTATGTACGTCTAAAACTACGTCCCTTTTCATATTATGATGCTTTTGTTCAAGACACGAAGTATGTGCCTACCTATCTCTGTAATTATTTCCTACGAGAATCTGGCATTGAGTTCCGCTTCTCATTATTAAATGCCATTTAAAATACCTCCGTAAATATTCGCCAATTTCGTGAATTTTCAATTCATTCAACGGAAGTGGTCATAATGGCAAGAAAATGAAAATTGCTTTTTATTGTCATAATTTTCGCTCTATTGTAAATAGTAATTACTTTCTTAATGGGTGTTAATGGTTAACCTGTTTGTTCGGCCATAAATCAGGGTGTTTGTACGAGCCCTCTTAAATACTTTAATTACTTAATAAATTATTTTTCTTTCTGATGTAAACTGTCGGAGCAGACCTTTACGTTGTCGTCAGAAAGAATTCTGGATATTCAATGGGCGTAATAGACTTGAGGCGATTTATTTCAGTCATTTTGTGTAGTCTCGCGGCAATATTTGCCCGCCGAGTTTCATTGAAAGTCGAACGTTATAAGAAGTACCAAAATTGAACTGCCCGCCCCCGTCTCCGGTGTCAATCATAACTGCTTTAAATATTCACTGCTCATGATATCAGCTTTTATCTTAGATTTTGAATCTTTTTCATGTCTCTTTATAGCAATGATTGAAGACATAGGTATTATTGGTATAGGAAACCTACGTTTTGCGATGGATCTGCGTTTATACAATCTGAGCTCTGTTCAAAGCTTAGGTCGTTGCGACGTTGCATTTTTGTACCTCCTAGTACCATGTTTTTCCATTGGAAAAATACAAAATCTTGAGAAAATACCACTTGAGTGAAGTATAGTTTAAGATATTTTTAGCTCACAAGGAGGGTTGTTAGAAACTTGTTAAGTATTTGTTATTCGATTCGCTAATTGGGTAGCGGCTGTTATTACTAAGTTTGAGGTACAGTTCTAGACGTTTCATCTTTCAGCAGTAGAGCAACTGTCTGGATCGGAGGGTGGTACGGCAAGATTTACTTAACCTACCACGTTACGTTAGACTCAGACTCGAGAATGCCTTATTCATTACCATGAACGTCTATGGAACATTTAAGAGCTTTTGAATATTAAATGCTTCAACTTTCCTCTGAAAGTTTGTGCGGCCTTTAATGTGCCACAATTATCTCTTATATGTAGGTTTAGTAGGTACAGTACCGTAGAATTAGTAGAAATGGAATTCTAGGATATTCTTGAGTCAACTGAAATATTCAGCTTTACATTAAATTTCACTTATTAGAAACACACGTTTAGCTCGAAATACGACATTCAAAGTCTAATAACCTGTTTCGTAATAGTTCTGAGCAGCTTGCATGTATTATAGCCGTCATTAAGGCACCTAAAGTCTGCGTTTAACATGTACTACACCCCACTAGTGCACAATGTTGGTAGGTGGTATGTACATAATGGCTTGCTCAGCAGTTTGTTCTCTTGCTCCAGGCTGGAACTAACAAATATATTATTCAAACCAATTCAAACTGATGTGTTTCGTGAAACACTTCTCGGTTAGTAAGACATCTTTATTGATACATTCAGTTTATAACAGTCAGTTTCGAACGCTCAATTATCTGCTTACTTATTCAACAGAAAAAAACGAAGCATATTACAATTAAAACGGTCTAAACATTATGATTTTATTTTCCTAAATTGAACAAAAAACTTCAGCTGTCAGAGTGTTCCAAACATTTTTTTCATTTCAAATCATATTGAAATCAACACGCGTTTCCGTATTATTATTTTTTCGTTTGACATCATTTTCACCTATTTTTTTTCCGCGAATAAAATGTTAGAGAATCTAATTGGACGCGTGTCAAATATAATGGTGGCAGGCTTCGCTACCAAAGAAATCTACATATGTGACGAGACAGTGACACTTCTGATATTGACGTATACACATGGTATTTGGAGAATCCGGAAATTTGTCTCTAAGATTTTTACGATCATGTTTTCTTAACCTGTTCACGTGTATACGGTGTACCTACATGCTGCTGTTATATTACATTCACGGGTATTGAAACGCCACATTACACAAAGTTAACTGTAATTTCGTTGAATGGGATTCGTCGGAACCCCGTATGTAATATTACTGCTTATAATATGAGTTTGTGACATGCCAGCTCTACGTTTTACTACGGGCGCATATAGAAAGGATTTTTGAATTTGCCTGTCCGTACGTGTTTTTATGAAGGGTTCGCTACTTATGTTTGTGGAAGTACACAAAGGACCCGGAAGTCTTAAGATATGCGGAACGTGTATCGGACTTTATGAATAAATCACTCGTTCTTTTTAGGTGTACTACTACATAGTCGACTCTCCGCGGAATGAGGGGAAGGACTTCTTCGAGATCAGCATGCAGACGGGAGAGATCTTCACGAAGGTGGTGTTCGACAGAGAGAAGCAGGGGGCCTACGCCCTGGAAGTGGAGGCGCGCGACGGAGCACCCTCGGCGCGCCCTAACTCCGACAACCAACCCAACTCAGGTATGTTTGTCATTATTAAATAAAGCCTCATTTCTTGGAGCGTAGGTAATAATAATAACGTATCCCTATATTAAATTGAAGTTAATAAGAGCGGAATTGGGTACAATTAGGTTGCCTCGAGAAGAAACTCAAATAAAGCCTGTGGAATGGGGGGAGTGACATCATTAAAAGGTACTGAGACTTTAGTAGGTATATGTAGATTTTTAGCTGAAACGGAAAAATACGAAAATGAAATCATCACCATTGCTACAGTTAAGCCGATTTAATACTATCCAAGCCTAAATAAAGCTTCTTCCATTTAAATAAATGAAATGGACCAATTTACGTCAAAGATCCCTGTTAAAACCATGATTTACAAGTGGCACGGTGTTTTCAATCGCAGCCGGGGGTTGCGAGATGATCACTCGGGGGACTGCGACGATAGATATACTGGAAATGTTGCATTTAAATGAATTCGAAAATGGACGTTCGTATAACGGACGGCTATTGGCTGTAGTAAATCGACATGTTGGCATACGTACGCTTTGTATTGCAGCGGTTTTTTCGTCAAGTTTACACTCACTTTGGGACCAATTACTATTTTCAAAACTCCTGGTGCCCTAGTCGTGTTTCCCAGCTTAGAAAAAGTCTGTATACTCTTTCTAAACTCTGCTAGATAAACATCAAGACGAAACTAAAAGGACTATAAAAACACGCACAAATAAAGCGTCTGGTTTTTCTCCGGATTTACTAAAAACGATTTTTATTTATTCTGACAAACCGAGGGGAAAAAGTTTAAGGATTATAATGAGAGGAAGGAAGCTATCTCGATTTATTTTAAGCGCAAAGAGAAAGAATATTTTTTATGCTTCCGCAAAAAGAAAAGTAATTTGTTGATCTGAAGCACCGGTCAACGGTCTTAAAGGCGATTATTTACAGAAGGAAAACAGTTTATACTCCTCAATATTCTGTTTATTTATTTATCTACGGAAGAAACTAGGTACGTTAAAACACTTAATATACACTTCTCATCAGAAAAATCGAACACCTTGCAAGTCTATGTTTTGTAAGGATTATCAGAAAAATGTGTATATTTAGGAATGTATGTCAAATGTCGTTTAATAGTGAATAATATGAGGTTTTCAAATCCTTATTTAATGTTCCAAAATCAAAATAAATTTTCATAGGTTTCGTATTTTGTTTAACAAGTCATTTTTACCCTGTATGGGGTATGAAGGAAATTGATTAAACAACACACGTAATTAAAAAAAAATGCTAAGAAACTTTTATTTAATAACTTGTATTCCCTCCCGAGCTCTTATTACTGCTTCCATACGGTTCTTCATCGATCGAGAGAGTCACGATCAAATGTTGTGGTATTCCATTCCATTCGCCTTGGATTGCATTTTGCAGCTTTCTAAGTGTTTCTGGTGCAGGATCTCTTGCACGAATTCGTCTCTTTAATTTATCTCATAGATGTTCAATCGTATTCATGTCCGGGCTTCTTTTCTTGGCCATTCCATAATGGAGATATCGACTTCGGTAACATAATCTCGTACGACGCTCGCGGTGTGAGCCCTAGCATTGTCGTGCATGAATAAGAAACATTTGCCAATAAAATGACAGGGCATCACGTGAGGCTCAAGACACTGTTCAATGTACCGATGACTGTTTAGTGCAGGCAGACGTGGCCCAGATACAAATACAAGCTCTGTTTTACCGTTGGCGCTGATTCCTCCCCAAACCGTCCACGAACCGCCACCATAGCTGACCTTTTCTTCAATGCAGCATTGTACAAAATGTTCTCCATTCCTTCTGTAGACCTTGTTCTTCCCGTCGTTACCATACAGCAAAGTTTTACACTCATCAGAAAAGAAGACTTTGATTCACTAGAGGTTTTTTTTTATTCCAATTTAGGTGCTCACTTGCAAAGTTAAGACGGGTTATTTTCTGTTTGTTTTTCATTTGTTTTTTTTTGTGCGTCATCTATGGCGGATTAAACGAGTTTTCTTTCCTTTTCTTTTTTTCTTTCTCTTCGATAGTCTGCTGTTGATTTCGGTCCATTTGCTGGCTTGTGCGTTACCAGTTCACGTTCCTTCAACCTTCTTCTAATTGTGGAGCCACTTACAGCCACCCTGCTGCTGCAGTTGAAATGCATTAAGGCGTCGATTTCGTAAAAAAGTTGTTACAATAAATCGGTCAGCTCGCTCAGAAGTGACCCGATTCCTGCCAGATCCTGAACGGCGCGTGAACAAGCCAGTCTCCCGATAGCATTTGTAGACTATGAACAGAAAGGCTTAGATGCAATTTTTCAGCCACAACACGCTGATTAAGTCCAGAATCCAGCGATGTCACTACTTGGCCGGCTTCTGCAGGCGAAATATCCATGTTTTGAAAAAAATAAAACTTTTTCAGACGTTCTAAAGTCACAGTAAACAAATAAAGAACAATTATTTTTAAAAGAAGTGTTAATTTTTAGTTTTCAAAAGTGAAATGTAGGTACTCCATCTCTAAACACACATTTGTCTCAAAACAGTGAATCATTTCATTTATAGGATAAACAAATGAAGGGTCCACTGCAATAATGATGAAAGTCCATTTTTGTAAAAATTCTAAGTAAGCACGTCATTCAGCCACTGGATATCTGTAGTTGGTTCTAGTTAACAAACTTTGTTTAGTTTGTTTAGTTTGTTTTACAACAAAGTTCGTTTAGTTTTTTTTTTAGACAGTTGACGCTTATATTACACAAAAGGAAAACTTTAAATAATATATTTTTGACTTGGTTCTTCAATAAAGCTTGAGTAAAGAAACAACATAATATCAATAATGAAAATGTGCTGTAACCAATATATTATATTCACACCACCAATGTATTATATTCATACTTTTCACAACTTTCCTTTTCCCATTAATACAATTGAAACGCAATTATCTCAAAACGAGGTAACAAGAACATTTATCGTTATTGCAGTTGACCCTTCAAATGATTTTCTAATTTAGAATTTACGCTTATCACTTTATTGGCCAAACTGCCAGCTATACCTAATCATGTGATTTTTTCATGGAATGAAAACTCTTTTGTGTTAAATTAGGACAAAAATCATAAAAAACGGAAGTGTTTCGATTTTTTTTGATGAGAAGTATAAATGAAAAAGAATGAACAGATTTGATTTCTAGATGCCATGTCCAAAGATGTGATCTAACCTACATGTTATGTTTAAGTTGATATGCTACTCCTGTGTAAATGTTTTAATTAACCACAGTTCATGTGGTAGATATTGTCCTTTAAGAACATTGTAGGAGGAGATTGTCTCTTGGTTCCGCACCCCAAATGGATACAAAGGCATGACTTTCGAATGAAGCACAAATATATTATACACTCTTTGAACTTGATGCGATAGGTCGACAGGATATATAACAGTATTTTTTTTTATGTGAACCCGGGTCAACGTCATAAAAATATAGGCTTTTTAAACTTTATTCGGGCATGGCAGATATTAATGGCGTTGACTTAACAACGCATATGCGATAAATGCGTAAGCATTTATGGTTCGAAGCGTATCATGAATCTACCTGTCAGCCGACCATGTAGCATAAAGCATTATGTTTATTTGAAATGGATCCCCAGCCTATATCGAGGTAAGGACCCTCGGAAGTTATTTTATTATCTTAAACGACTTAGAAAAAGGCACATACTGAATAAACGGCGGCAGCTGAAGGAATCGTTCAATTCACGTGCGCAGATGTAGGGTTGTTGCCCGTAGGGTGGCAGGCGATCCGGTCCTTGGGCTAATCACAGCCACGACCCGCATTTAAATGTCTTTTTCTCTCTTGTAAATATACGTAATGTGGAAACTTCGTGGACCGATGTGCGCACTTGAGTAGTGTTGTGTCGCAGTGGAGGTCAGACCCTTCTCGTGGCTGACACGTGGCTCTCGTATTTCACAATGTTCCCCTGTCCCTGCCGCCGGGATTCGTAGGGAATTGATTGTATAGACACATGGCTCACGATAAATTGTCCATTGCGTGTACTCCGTGTATTAGGTAAGGAGGTAGTCGGCGTCGTGTTGCCGTATCGCGTCATCATAAATCAAGCAGTAGAATAATCAGGCGTCGCCCGGGGCCATAATCCGTTTAAGCTGCTCATCCCTATCGCCGTCTCGCGGAGACAATAGCTAGCTGTAGGATCTACTTACCTCTATAATCCGTAATAGAATTCATGCGATGCAATAAATGTTAAAGTAACCGGCGTTCAATCGCAGCGTTGTGTTAGTTCACACGCTCTGAATACTAATTCGTGGTATTTATGTTCACTGAAATAGTGCGTGTTGTAACTGCTGAAATGTGAGATGGATTATATTATCATTAATGATAAAACGTGAGGTCGATATTTAGGTAGGAGCTAGAATATTGTGTCCCCGGGCCACGTACCAATTTCAGCATATTGCAGCTGGTGGTGGTGAGACGAGGCGCGGTGTCCACACGCGTGACAGGAATACTGATCAGCGTAACCACGTGCTTCTAACATAAGGATTTTCTCATCTTACTGTATTACAACCAATTAATCACGTACAACTAGCACCAACCACTTTTTTTATCTAGGTTTATCTGGCATGGACCAAAATATTTTTTTACGGTTTGTACCTTCATATTTTATTCCTAAGAGTAAAACGTTGAAGTAAAAATAAATCCGTTAATAAAAATACAATAGTACACTCGGCAAGTTTATGTGTTTCCATATTTTTTTATTCATACCTCAATACGTATTTGTTGCGGCTTTGTTTGTCCACTTTATTTACAGTCAAAGCGTTTTGCCAGTCTATTCTGTCAACATCAGACCGTGTAAACTTCGGTGAAGTGAACAGTCAGTTCACTTGTTTGTAAGGATTGACGGCTAACTTCATGTTTATTTCACCTAAGCTTACAAGGTGATCAATTTACAGAATCGCACTAACTTATTAGTTCATAGTAGGTACTAGTAGGTGCGTACTTACAACAGCTATATTTATTTTTTGGGACACTATACAGCTGCAACTCCCACTGTCGGACTAAATTAAAATCTGCGTAGTTCATTCAGACTCGGAAAACTAAATATAAAATACTAGCAGTGCCCCGCGGTTTTACCCGCGTAGTTCCCGTTCCCGTGGGAATATGGGGATAAAATGTAGCCTATGTTACTCAGGGTGAATGTAGCTTTCTAATGGTGAAAGAATTTTTGAAATCGATCCAGTAGTTTTTGAGTTTATTCGTTACATACAAAAATACAAATCTTTCCTCTTTATAATATTAGTATAGAGTATAGACAAAAAGCTTTCCAATTTTTTTTTGCAGAAATTGAAATCGAAAATTCTGTGTATGTATAACAGGATATAAGTATGCAAATCTAAATGGAGAAGATTCTAATATTGTTGAACGGCGCGCTCGTGGTCAAAAGTCATGATCAATTTTGTCACGCATAATGGGCGTTGTCGTAGTCGAAAATGTCGATACTGCTGTAAACGTGTATTTTCATATTATCCTCCATTGCGGGTAGTCAGAATGGCAATTTTAAGCGGGCATTTCGGGGTGCATTTAGCTAAAACGTGTTCGGTTTTTGGAATAATGATGTCGCTCAAAATTTGCGTCACTTTGTCGTTTATTAGGAAAAGTATATACCATCTTGAAAGGAAGAAAATCTTGATTAAACTTACGAGTGATCTAAAGGCTTATACGCTTTGTGACGACGATTTTGGTGTGTCTTAGCTGTACTCTTGTAGCTTCGGTAATGGCTTCACTTGCTTAAATCTTAAGCACTGTAGTAAGTACTTAATATGCAGCTGCTACATCAAACAAGATCTGAGCATTAAACATATTACGGGCGCTACTATTGCATTAATATTGATTCTCGAGCTCTAGCGCTCGAAAGCCTGCAGTTAATCTAGAATAGTCTATTATCTACTGCGTCTTTGGTCTGGTAGCAGTCGAGCGTGAGGTTCTTGGTACACATGTCAGACAGGAAACCGCATGCTATAAGTATTTTCAGTATTAGGTAGCCCTAGGAGTTGTTTTGAAATTGCCGTAGGCCAAATGATGGCAAGAGCTTTTGCCTTTTGTAACTCAATGGAGCTATGGCACGCAGGTTAAACAAAGCCCCATGTGTACCTACTGAGAATAATAGGTGAAGTTTAGTCAAACTGGAAAATATCTAGCGTATGCCAATAAACCAATTAGCCGGACCCCGTGGTCATAGATACTGAAATATAACATAAGCACGCGTTGAAATGTAAATAGGTATTCGGTTTTAGCGCATGGTTAATTGATTGGTTGCGGCGTAAGCGTGGTATCAATCAACACCAGACACTTGATGTTATCCTAATCTCATTATTATGCAATACATGATAATCATCGGATAATGTTATTAACATATCTCGTGTTAACCACAAAGCTGCCATAATACCCACGTTTATCTTTGACATAAGTATTTTTGCCATCTTTTTCTTTCAGGAATTAAATTGCTTTTTACAAGATTTATGGGAGTGCAACGTCTCTTTTCATGGAATAGACGTGCCTTAAATTATTAATAGGCTACCGTGGATAGGAGAACTAGAAAGTTTTAGCACCTTAACGTAGGTTACGTACACTCTATGTATTTAACTTTTTAACATACACTCTGTATTTGATTTTTTTTCGATTTGTTGTTTTGATTCTATTATGCCAGCAATTTATTAATGACTAGCAGCGCCCCGCGGTTTCACCCGCATAGTTTCCGTTACCGTGGGAATATGGGGATAAAATATAGCCTATGTCACCCGGGGATAGTGTAGCTTCCCAACAGTGAAAGAATTTTTCAAATCGGTTCAGTGGGTTTTGAGTTTATTCGTTACATACAAAAATACAAATCTTTCCTCTTTGTAATATTAGTAAATATAAGAAAACATACAGCATATCCTAAATTTTGCATTTTCAATCAGTGAGTTTTAGTTCATCTAGTTTTGTAAGAGAAATCACTAAGCCAAGTAAGTACTGAGGTCATTTTAAAAAGTAGATAACTTGTCCAAGAACTTCTTCCAGTACATTCAATTTTATTTTACTGGAATATTATATAAAAGTATTTTATGATATGCTAATTCGATTCGACACATTTTTAAACCTTTACCTTATTCGGAAAAGCTGCTATGTTACGATCTATATAAATTTTTATTTTTTAACCCGGTCGGGTCTCCTTGGATCCGTGTTATGCGGTATTTTCATTCGACCCCTAGTTCCCTAGGTGACTATTATCGTTTATTTATGCGACTGTTTTAATTAGACTTCCTGATTGTTTGTTTACTGTTAGGTATATTTGGAATTAAGAATCAGAGTCTTAATTAAATAAAGCCGGTGTTTTTGTTGCGAAAGTTTTTCGTGGAAGAGGACGCTCGTTAGTTTGGGCGTAACATCACGGAGACATAAATTGCCTCCGCGGAGTTTAGTTAGCGGCGACAATGCGAGTCCGGACTGAGATGTTCGAGGCAGTACCGGCGCTGGGCGGAGCTTTGTTGCTATAAGTCGTCTATTTCAACTATTTCCAATTACTTGGGCTTAGAGAAGCTGTGCGATGTCGCCAAGTGACAAAGCAATATTCCGCTTGGCGGGCGGCGGGAACATGGTGGCCTACATTTAACGTTGCGCCCTCGGGAATTCGTGATGAGGACGCGCCCGAGTGCACTGCCTGCCGAGGATTACTGTCAGCTTCTATTAAATATTGCCCTTTACTAAACAATCTGCGCCGACTGCTACGCTCTGATTGCATTTGAGTTGTAATTAGCTGGAAATATGCTGCAGAGTGGATGTTACGGACCCGAGTTGTTGACATCGTTTCCACTGCGTTTTCTACTTTTTGTAGCCTTGTTTGAGCTGTTATTCGGATGCACAATTTATGAAGGCTCTATCAGGACTCATTTACCAATTTCACAATTACGGGAAACGATTTACAATTTGAATAGAGTTCACAATTATAAATTTGGATTCTATAAATTGAATTCAAGGTAAATTGTGTGAAACGCCAAAGTTATTGCAGCCTCGTTTTGTCATTGTATTTGTAATATCGGAATGTTTCTACAATTTTCCTTGTCGTTTACAGTTTCAGCCATTCACAGTCGAATTCGAGTAATTTGAAAGATTTCTACAGACGATGCGGCGAAGCGGGGTGAGAGTCGAAATTTTTGCTAAATCGTCAAGTCGGCACGAGCGGGTTTATAGGCGCCATAAGTTCCAGCAATCACTCGCCTCGGCCCTCATAAAAATCACTTCACCCCATCTCGTTTGTGTATATTAAGCTCGTCTGCTCTTAACGTAACGTGTGTGGTGACGTTCGGTATTCGCCTGATTACATTCTAATGATTTTTTGATTGTGTAGAAATTGTAGGCTATAAAAGGGAGATACAGAAAGCTATCGCCGGTCGGGCGTAAGTTTAATTAAAACAGAGCATCGTTCGTCGGCGAGCGGTCGAGCGCTCGGAGTCCGCTCCGAGCCGAGAGGCGAGCGGAGCGCTTTGCTACTGCCTACCGAGACGCGCTCTAAGCGACTCTAATTAAAAACACTATAATAATTAATTCGAAACATTCGCATTTACGGCAAAATTGCCTTGTTAAATGTTATGTCGTCACCTCTCACTTTTGACGTTTACAAATAGTAACATCAGCGCAGCGATATTATGTCTTTGAGTAGAATAAATAATATCTTGAACTATTGCCAAACGAACCCACTTGAATAGTTGTTTCGAATTTAGTGAAAATCCTTTAAAAGTTAAAAGATTTAACTTTTCCGCAGTTATCGGGCACTTGTTTCAAGGAACTTGCGAACTGATCGCATCGTTTTATACAGATAGGTGAGTTTAAAACTTGACTAAGCAAAAGATCTACAAAAAGGTGGTTTTAGAGCACCGGTGGACTTTAAAATTAGAAGCGTTAAAGTTTGCGTTCTCTAGGCACCATTACTTATTTTAATTGGCGTTTTAAATGCCTATTCAAAACGAAGCAGACAGGTGATAAATTAGGAATTAAGAAAGTCACTTTTAGAATATAAATCACCTTTTATTCAGTAGAATAAAAATACACTGTAACTTGCTCGTAACTTGATTCAGCTGAGTGATTGAATTCAGATATTTGCTCGCTAAACTATCGCTTTCGAACCGCCCGATGTTTCTTTGTTTGAGCCGCTCTGTAACGTTCGCTGGTTATTGTCAGGCTGGCTGAGCTGGGGCACAGCGTATCAGTATTGGGCGTGGCGCCATGAGTAATGGAACTTTGAGCATGAGGAGGGTCCACTTATGTCACGAGAAATGCTATGATTGATAATACTACCTTCAGTAAAAACACTGCTCTTTTGTAGCGTAACGATGCCATTCATATATTTTGTAGCGCGAAGCACTTGGCTGGGAAATAATAAATAGTAAGTTCGAAATATTTTCGAATAATTGAGAACAAGACTGTAATTTTCCGAATATTATATCGAAACGAGGTAGGTATCGGTTTGTTAATGTGGGTGTGGGCTGTATATGTGAAGCCAATAAGCAGAGCCGCGGTCCCGCCGGGTAAATTAGCTAATGTTGGAAGTTTGCAAGTCTTGGTTAATGAGAGAGGTTGTAAGGGGGCAGCAGGCACAGCGCGTTCCGACGGGGTGCCCACGGAGAGCGGCTACGTAATGGCTTGTGAAGGAGGGTGTAAGATGCCGTTACACACAAGTTGCCGCCAGTAAGTACGACTTTTGAACAAATGCAGCGTTTCGTCAAGTTGAAAGGCGAAAGTTATTGTTGTATCATTTGGGGCGAACTTTTCCGTGTTGTGTTCGTCGCGAAAATAAACTCAGCGGAAGTACTTTTATTGTTTCAAAATTGAGTTTGTCAAAACGACCGCGCTGGAAATTCTTGGAGTTTATTGCGTTGAGTTCTCATAATTTGAAGCTTAACTTAGATTTAACAGTTTTATATAATACTTTTTTCATTGAATAATAAGAAAAAGTCAAGTTTTGTAGGAAAAATGTAGGAATTATCTAGGCTGTGGAACAAAATAAAGTTGTTCAGTGTATTGACTACGCGAATCATAAGATTCTAAATACGTAGGCATGACCTTAACCCCAAGTGAAATACATATAACGTAACTTCCAAAGAAATAAATAAATAGAAACAGTTTAGGAACATTTCTGTCTTAAAGGTTACTTCCTCTTCAAAACATATGTATTTATTATTCAAATTATACCTTATACGCATATACAAACAAATATAATCCACGTAAAGTTACCGCGTGCGCAGTGCGTAGCTACCGCCGAAATATGAATCCCCTTTTCATTTAAAGGTGTTAGGTAAATAGCTGTGAGTCTACCTACATTTTAGCATGTGATAAAAATATATTTTTAATAAACTTTTACGACCAAGCCCAAGTAGCATTTCCTTCTTTATTATTTTAAATTATTCATTTTGTCTGTCGGATATTGTCCATTCAGCAAATGTACTTTTTGTTGCATTATATTTAGAAATTAACGTCCAAACTTGTTCTCGAATTGTTTTGTGAGATTTCTTTAGAAGTGAAGTTAGGGGAATGTTTAAATTCTTCAACGTAAACGCAAAGCTGAAGTGGTTGAAGCATCGCTAATTAATGAAGTAGCACCGCAGCGCTGCGTCGTCTGCGGCGGCGGCGGCGCGCCGGCGGTCTGAATACTTATAACGAGGATATTATTGTTGCACCGCGACCATTATACTGCTGTCTTTAGTGCGAACCTCCTCACCACATGTGCCAATTTAAAGAGTTAAAGTTATAAATTATATTTTAACAAAGCCCAAAGTGAAAAGGTCCAAATTGTAATTTAATAAGACAAGATTAATATGACAGCCGGGTCCGAGTTTTTCAATTCATTCATAAAGTGGCACACTACGCCAACGGCAGACCCTTGCAAAGGACATCTCGTAGATTCATTATTAAAACCTGTGGATGAAATAAGAGCAGACCGGCTGCTGAATCAGTGTGGCCATTCAAAGAATCTTCACAAGCTGTTGAAATTAGTTTTAAAAGGAATATTTGTGCTGGCGAAATTGTTCATTAATTTATCATGAACTTAAATTTTTACACCTTGCTCTCCAAGATTTCAGTTAATTTTGCGGAAACTCACAGTTTCCTCCACCGCAGCAGGTGTTGAAATATAGAACACAACTGGGGTGTCTTCAATTTCCCCACTTCCACTAGCATTTTCAGCTCACGTGCAATTGTAATGTACTACGAAACTGATATGGCGTAAGTTAAAACGGCGCTCCAACAGATTCCGCGCTGTATATGTATTGTAATAACGGACGGAAATAAAATGAAACCACAACAAAACCAAAACAAAATGGAATACATTTTTGATACGTTAAAAATACATTTGTTTAGGCGCTCTGTCTCGCATAGCAAACACTTATATAGAGATACTTTTGGCTATCCAACTAGTCACAAATACCACACAATAGACAAAATATTATATTATTGTAATATCCTATAGAATAATTGTTGGATTGATAGAAAAACATACGTTGTTTACCGTCGCACAAATCATTGAATGAGGAAAGAGTTATTGTGGTGCTTATATGAATGTTATGATTTAATATTGTTATTATGGAATACTGTGTCGCAATTTTAAATACAGTTGTAATAAATTGTGCACCGCTGCGACGTGTCGTGGTGCAAATGAAAAACCATAAGACAACCTAGTTTACGAATGTCGCACATTATTTTACTTTAATGCTGTATATATTACATACATGCAAACAGTGAATACTGCGTGCTATATATTTCTCGTTTTTTAGCAGAAGTTTCGTTTCGTATATTTGATTTCGGAACTATAATATTTTAGCACGAAACTATTATCTTTGTGTTGAACTTTGCAAAACTGTTCCTAGAATACAAAGTACCGTTAAATTAGAACTTAAATACGGTAAGAACAATAAAGCCAGCACTATTTCAACTAGGTATCAAATATACACCTACATGAATATACGATTGTGGGCTTTTATTAGATTTTCCAGTGTTCACTTGACTGAACAATAAAATGGGAATCGACGGCCAGTCTGTCTGTTTGTGACATATGTTTGACCGGTATGAAGCAAACATTCTATGAAGAACTAAAATTCAGTTTTTTTTATTAATGTTTTTTCACAGAAAAACTAACAAAAAAAAAAAAAAAGTTGGCTGTCGCGACTGTGGATAAACCGTAAACTATAATAGTGTGTAGTTTATGTGAAACTATATGTACGGGTGTTTTACTTTTATGCTGTGTTGAATTTGACTGGTGTAGTGCACTTGGCCGGCTAACGGAATATCTCGCTTCTCGCTCTTGACAACCTTTTTAAAACACTTGTGCAAAATGTTCGCCGTAAGCAGGTGTACCAATAAACGCTGTCTTTGCAAGCCTTTCAGCTCACGTTCCCGGCAAGTCGTAACACCAAGGCATTTCGCTTATATGAAATACCGTCTTTATGGTTACTTATTGCTACGAATATGATCGCCATACTGAACATTTATATGGTATTTTTTCTACGTTTTTCTGTTGCCAAGACGGAATTTATCGTGTTGTAACCATAAAATACATTGTAACTACGCATGTTATGTCGCATGTATGTAGTAAATATATAATAGCATAGGATTCGTGGTCATCTTGTTATATTCGCTACTTTTAATAGTGATTTCAATTTCTGTTTCTAAAGAGGCTTTTTAGTAATTCGGTCAGGTTCTTTGATGTGTACATGAAGGTCGATTTTCAACTGAAACGTTTCCCCTTTTGGGATCACGTACTCTCGTCTTGTCTACTGTAGATAATATAGAATTAGGGAGTAAAGTCGGTAACGAAAGTGGATAGGTCGCTGTAATGTGGTTGTTAGGATCGGGTGGATCCCCGATACGTTAGATTAATTGAAGTCTTTAAAACGTGCTTTCTGTTTAGAAATAAGTGGAAGTTTGTTTGCGGAATACGTAATTAGTATTGAGTAGAATGTGGAGTCTTACATACGTCAGGCGACTCCACGGAGCGGCTGATATCGTCCTAAGCTCCTCACAGACTCAAAGCGCTTAAACATGTAAAATATGAGCGGTTTGTGTATGAATTGCGCAACTAAATTGCTGAATTTTCTGCTTTGCCGTTACAGTTCTCTATGTGAGTAAACTAAGTCGTGGTATGATTCTTAAATCTGTTTAATCCCATCTAGTAGTTACGCGTTTTATATCTGTGGCTGTTGCATTTAATTTTGTTTCCGATAGAATAGCCCCTGTTCGGATTTTATGTGCCGGTCATAAAACGTACCTTATTTGTGCAAAAGGCTCTAAAGTTTACAGGATTTATGTGTAAAAACACAGATACCTATTACTTATCTTTATTTACTTATTGAAATATCTACCTTCTATGTTAAATAGAATAGAAAACATTTATCAACTCAGATACAAACACACAAAGTAACAGAAATAATAGTAGGTATAGAATTGCGCTGAGCGTGCCCATACTGACAGGGTTACCATTTCAGCTGGGCGTCAGACACCCAGCGAAGTGACACACGAACGAAGATAAATACATATAAACAAAAACCTTAATTAAATATCTACCTACTATGTTAAATAGAATAGAATAGAAAAGATTTATGGGGCACATACGTTATGGTAAGTAATAGTATTTTTGTTATTCACACGAATTACGATTTGTTTGTTATTTAGGTAATAGTCGGGATTTTAAGGCTTTGAGTCTGTATGTAAAGTTTCAGAAAAAGGTACATCATAAGAGCTGTTTAAAATGTCATGATGAACATTTTCAGCTTCTTCAAGTTGCATTTCGTAAAAAGAAATACTGCTCCATAAAAATGCTCATTTCAGCTGTGTAACATATTCCCCCACACACATTCCGCCGTGAAGCAGATAACATGTTTTGTTCTTCACTCCATTCTTAGAACGCGAACATGTCTGAAACTCTTCCGTGCAAGTTTAGCGCTGCGCGAGAAACATCATAAATAAACAACTCTAAAGAATCGTTATTAAACATATGAAAATAGTTGTTGTCGTACCCTAACGCAGGTCAGGGCAAAGGTGATTTATACGTAGGCGTCCAGATGATAAATAGGTACACAATGTAAGTGGTAATTTATAGATATGTGATAAATCAAAGCGAGAGTCTCTGGGGCACAAGCACACGAAGGTGAACGAATCAATCATGATAAATTATGCCGTGTGCTGGCATCGAACGCTCATACGAGGACGATTCAACGTTTTGACATAAAAATGCAAAAAATAGTCCTCAACAAAAATATATATATTTGATCTTTAGCAAGAAATCGATGTAACTTTTTATGGAGCTTGACGAATGTTAGTAGAGATCCATAAAAAATATTTCGTAATTCGCCGCTTAGTTTTCACAGCTGAAATATTCGTTGTGTAAGTAGAAATTTCTTATAAGTAAGCGGTTTCAGACAGATGAGATTCGTTTTGCTCTATTGGTGCCTGGAGAAGAATAAAATAAAGTTGTTGTGGGGAGAAATACAAAGAAATAGTTAGTGGTGGGGTCCCTTGCGGCAAGTGCCGTCGACAGGTGTGGAGCGCGGCTAATGTGCGCGTGACTACCCAACAATGACTTGGGGGAAATGATATAACTTTATTCTGTGCTGTTTTTCTCAACTTTTGTTCTATTTATTAAATGATTTTTCTTTTGTTTTGAATGAGAAAATAAGCAATAATTGTTAACCTTTCCTGATTTGGCCATAGTCCATAGATCGAAATCACAACTGTCATTCTTTAACACTTGTGGAAAATGGCTATAATACGTCAAATCTACGTACTGTGTCAAGCTGCTAAATAACTTGTTTCCATGACTTTACATCTCACAGATAATCTGGTTATTCAGTGAGTTAAATCGGTTTTCACAGAAAATGTCTCGCAATATGTGGCAGTTTATACACAGTTGCACTCTTTAATCTGGTTACTTTGTTGGTGCACCTCGGAGGGAGCTCACGGCAGGATCAATTCCAGGTGTGCTGCGATCGCAGAGCTCTTTCCGCTCAAAATGAAAACTCGAACGAAACACGTACATATTGTTTATAGGAGACACGTAGCTTATTTGGTGCCAAGCGTTCACCATGACGAGTGGAATGTGCTTAGCTCTTACATACTTGATAGTTATCTACTTGAATCTGGCACGGAATTTATGATCTTCACTTCTATCACACTCTGCAGCAATAAGTTATGTACGTGGTATTTGTTATTTCGTTTCCTGTCGATGTTTTGAACACATAAAAAGAAGGAAGGTGGACTTACGTTCCTTTCTGTCATTTACGAATAGATTAAACGCAAATTACAAGTAACTTAAGCTGTCTGCTAAACCCACATACAACTTGATATATTTCTTAAATACAATCCTCGCGAATCGTATTACTGAACGTTTCAGGGAAACAGGAGGCGTGACTGACGGCGCTTGACGTAAAGTGTTGTACCCTGAGATTGCTACAAATCGCTTCCTCTTATATTGACATTGTTCTTTCGTCAATGTTTTCTCTTCACATGTGAAATACTTTCATATGTGTCTAAAAACCAATACTCGAAGAGTTTGTGTGACGTGTGGTTATATGGCAATGTTTCGTTTATTAAAGATTTTTTCTTCTCGTAATGCCGGATAGTAAAAGCTTTGGGTAAAGTGGAGTGATATTTATCGTTATTGTACCGCATGTAAGTGATAAATGTTTTATTTTTCTTATTTTGCGCGGCGTTATTCTGCTCAGTTGCCAGGGTGGACTAATTACAAAGAAGCGTTGTTCCATATAAAAGTACCAACTTTTTATACAGAACCGCGCTTTGAAAGTTTTTAGCAAAATTCTGTTTTATGTAAGCTCTTGCTTGCTGCGGCTTTGTAGCTTGTGTCGTCAGGCCAATAGCGAAGTGAATATCCGTAATGATGCGTAACTGTTGATAAGTTGCCAGGTCATCCTTGAATAGACCGTATCCATTTTGAACGTGGCTTTTTCGAATATTGCGCGATGCTCAGCGGATGGAACTGTCCTTTGTTTCATTTCCAACGTGACATGGAATCAAAGCAATTGTGCGCCTCTATCTCTCTACTCATCTTTCACTTTTTTTGTAGACAAGCTTAGTTCTGTTTTTGTTCAGTTTTGTCGCTGTATTTTTGCGACATCACATTTGGTTCTGCGTAACAGTTGTGGCTTAGATTTTTTTTCCTTATGTTTTGTATAAAAGAGTGATTTACACGCAACTTTTTACCAAAATTCTGCACCCAGGTGGCTTACTCGCTATTACGTAGGGATTTTCCTTTAAGCCCTTACTACAATTTTATTCATGGTCATGAATAATTACTTACTTGCCTATAGTTGTGCGTAGATGCCTTTTCGTACCGCATAAAACGCTTAGGAGCTTTTGTCGCATCGCGAACTTTGGCTACATGGAAGCCACGCTGGAAAACGATTATTTGAACGGATAAAAAATCGATTGCAGCATTGCATTTATATAAAGTCCGTTGCAATTGCGTCGCAACGGTTATTTTCTTAGGCAATTTCGATTATCTTGGCGCGGCGAATCATTAGGGGCCATCCGGGGCTTAGCGCGACATTGCGGATTATGCTTCCATCTAGTAAAAGAAGATCGTTTTTAGCTCCATCTTCCTCCTAGATTTTCTCCTTTATTAGGTCCGTGTTGTTCGTTGGCAATGTTTTATTATTTTTAAACTGTCAGCTATAATGTTGGTAAGTGCTGCGAGTGTTATGACTGTCCCGCGGAGATATTGTTGGCATCGAACTCGGATCTATTTGTGATGGAATGAGGGTGTTCGTACTTGTTTCCGTTTTCGTTGTTATTCCCGGTCTCTGTTTTGGTTATATAGGCACGATTCTATCGGGAATTTATTTTATATGGGAAGCTGAACGATCCCAGCGCTACGATTTAGATAAAGGACTGAAACAGCTGTAATGACTGATTTTTTACCGACCAGTGTTTTCAATTCGTTATGAGAGTAAAATCTGTCATATTTTCAATGCACAGTTTTATTATATATATAACTCTATAAAAACCAGTTACCTAATTGCATTTGCATTTAATTGTGTAATTAAAGGTTTCCCAGTAATAGCGTTCGTGTTTTCACCGAATATATGAAGCTCATTTACAACCGACAAATTACGACTGACAGAATAAAAGCTATTGAAGTACGAAATGGTTTCAAATATATCGAGCGTTTTAAACTGGTAACAATGGAAATTATATCGTGCATAAAACACTATTTATTTGAAACTACGTATTTGGTGACGATGATTCAAAAGCTTTCACCACATATAATTTATTATCATGTTTTGCTCGGCTACCAGCTCCATAAATAAAGAGTAAGCACTTAAAAGCTACGTCAAGTGTTTGAATAATACTATTATATTACGAACGAGAAATAGGTACTAAAACAACCTTTTACTTTGAGAGCCCTAATAATTATGTTAATAACACGAATATTTGAAAATCGACGTTTCAATTTTAAGCTCTAGTTGCGGATTTTGTTATTATGGAAAGCGCCGTAAAAGGTATATTTTTTTCGGGGATTAGTTAGTTTATGGATCAGATTTTTAGATACGATTTCAGTTTTATACCTTTAAGTAGGACAAGCCTTTGGAACTCGCCATAACATCTTTTACGTTTTAATTTTGCGGATCATCAGAACATCTGAACTTATTCAACATTTTTGTGACATCTTATAATACGTACCTACATATCTAGTCTCTCTCCTCAATCGAAACAAGATTTGAAATCCCGATACTTGATTATCTATTCTGGACAAGAAAGTATATTACCCCCGATATTTTCTTTTTGCTTCCATTCGAAAAGTTATGAATATTACCTTCATAAAGGTCTTACGTCCATGATAAAAGTGTGTTATTAAAGGCGGTCTTTGTATTAGCAGCCAACGCCGGTCGATCTACTCAGTTATTCGTAAAGTAACATTCCTTACCTACTATGTGTTATACTCCCGTGTAGAGTGACCAAGTTCCCGGATAATATTGCACTTGCATTGTATACAGCACTATGTAGTCCACTCTCATATAACTTGTATAAGTAGGAAGGTTTATGTTAGGGTTTATAGCTGTTCTCGGGAGGCCTGAGGATTCAACCACCAAATCCTTTCGTTGGTTGAAATTTTTGTATAATATCAACATAATACTGTGTACCATAAGAGACTCGTATCTCTAAAACCCTTCTTAAGCTCTCGGAGTACTCATGTGGTGTTTGCTCCCAAACTTCTTTACATTGAATTAAACTTATTAGCGTATGAACAAAACTACAAGTGTTCTGGAGAAGAGAACATCCTTGGGTTAATACTTGTGGAACGGAGTAAGGTGACCCCAGTCAATGAGCCCGTGTCTAACGTAGGTACCTACATACGTAAGTTTTGCAATGTACGGGCTGTCTACATATCTAAGGCGGGGCTCGTAATAGTTTAGGCTTTTTCTGATACATTTTTACTCCAGATCTGTAACTCCATTTATTCGAATTTATGCGTAAGTCGGCGTATTAGAAATACTTACTTTATTACAGCTGTGTCCGCGACTGGACCCGCTTGTAAATTCTTTAGTCTTCAGTATGTTAATTATTTGGCTTAATTCAGAATACATTTTGAGTTTACACAAAGTTGTATCCAAAACCGTCCAGCAGTTAGGGTGTGATTAAAACATAAACAGCTATTTAAATTAAAATGTTTTTAATCACTTTTTAAAACCAATTTTATTATTGTTGTTCGGAAAATTATTGATTGATATTTTTTTTGGAGGTATATAGGGTAGTTTTTTGGTAGTTGTTTGTTTTTTAGTTAGCAATTGTTTTTCATTGTGTTTTCTCTTTTCAGGTAAGCTTGGATTAAATATCGTGCCTCAGTCTGAGTGAGTATGTACGAAAATTATTTCAACCAGCATT
Organism: Hecatera dysodea; assembly: GCA_905332915.2. Taxonomy (NCBI): domain Eukaryota; kingdom Metazoa; phylum Arthropoda; class Insecta; order Lepidoptera; family Noctuidae; genus Hecatera; species Hecatera dysodea. The sequence continues at coordinate 13,203,080 of HG995292.1, forward strand.
AGGTACTACTTAGGTGTTAACTAAGGTATTTATTAGTGTGTGTTTTAAAACTATAAACATAACTTCCTTTTACTTGATCTGTTATCAAAGATCATCAACATCAACAAACTACTAATTATTGATCGTGTGGTTCTCTTGAGCACGAACTTTTTTCGTCTAAAATATATACATATTTCCAAAAGAACATAACATAGCATAAGCCTAATTTAATCTTCACTCCTACAACCGCAACAAATCACTGAAATAGTCTTATCGGAACGTCGCCGTCGCCGACAAAAAATAGCTCTGACATCCGACATGGTAACTCGCTTAGGACGTGAGGTCTTTATTACATTTTCGCACTAAATATCGCGGCGGCATACTGATCTTGTTTGTCTTACGCGACGACGGAACTGCTAACGCAATTAAAGATGGTAGCTGCCTTTGATATGACATCACAGGTCGTAGGATATTTTGTATTGCCGTGAGATGGCGACTATCGATCGCCTGCCGCTGCCCGTGTCGCCTTCCTCGAATTCCGCCTAGTAAGCAGTAAAAATAAATGACGGCAAACAGGGTTGGGTACGCTTGGTAGTATGTACGACGAAACGTTAACAGCTCGATTATACGAGCCCATCGAACGCGTACGTACTAGAGCGATCCCGAGGTACTCCGGTGCCTAATGACGGGTCACGCATTTAAATAGGCGGTCTGTTCTCAACCAATCGGTTATTCCAATACAATAGGTACGCTCACACGGAATTCATTCGATTGAGGCGTTATGTTTGCGCGTGCGCCTCGCGCGCATGCAGTGCGCCAGCTCCTCGTGCCTACACTGTACACAGCTCGCTCATGCTAACGCGCTGCATTATCGCACAGTAGCTAGTGCTGATTTATTCTGGACATGAATAACACCATTCGTGGCAGTAATGCAGCTATACGTAGCTACATAGTATTTTATGTCGGTACGCCTCACCTATTCCCGTTTCCAATTGTAGCCGGCTAGGTGATGTGAATAAGTAAGTTGCTTACATTTGCGGCCATAAAGTCAGCACTTTGATACATAGTGTTTTATTGTACGTAACCCCAACACCATGTTATGAGAGGCCATTTGTTAATGTCGAATAGAGATGTTTAATATGTTTTGCAAATAGCTTAGGCGTGTTGCCAAAATGTTAACAGAATAGGAAACTTATCCCAACCATGCAGGCGCACAACTTCTAACTACTTGCTGTAAATAAGTGCATTCTATTTTGTTTAGTCGGCAAAATGGCTCGCTTCCATTCGATTATTACAGTTTTTTTTTTCCTAACAAAAAGCTTATCTTATCATGTAGATTAACTTCCCCGTTTCAACAATGTCGCTATCCAAACGACAAAATAACAAGGCTGTATCTTTTTAAAATAAGCTGAAAATCAAAATTTAGGTAAAAAATGTCGATTCATTTCTAGATAATGAATGGAGTTCAGCAATTCATTGTCAGTGGAAAATAATTAACTGGCTGACTCGGCACAAATCGAAGCATCCCAAAGAAAGTCCAAAGATTATGCAAAGATACAATCCTCTTGTTGAGTAGGTACCTCTGTGTCAACGGAATTAAAAGTAAATCTCACACCATTTAGACGGCGTGACGAGGTTTGGTTGCAATATATAATTTAAATTTAAAAAGTAGCTAGCCCTTCACTTGATTTGTTATAGTCGCTTTGACATGATTTATATAAAGCTAACAATCCTTTTAGCGTGTACATTATAATTTGGGTGGTGCAAGCGGGCAGTGCGAGTTTAGCGCGGGCGTCATTGTTTTCAGGCGGTAATTTATATTGTGCTTTAGGAAATTAGCGAGGCGCCGCCACAGGCCCAGGCGGCCGAGAGCGCCCCGCCCGCCCCTGGGCGCCCCGGAGCGCCCAGGTGCCACCGCGCGCCATTACCGACCAGATTTACTCGCAGATCTCGCTCTGCTAAGACAAGTAATTTGTTGTGTAATTATTACAGCTCATTAAAAATGTATTAACTACGTTCCCTTTATTTAATTTCACAAATAGATGAATTTGTCGGCGTTTGTTTTATAGCATGGATTTCAGAAATCTACTGTTTTTTGGTTGATCGAAGAAGTATTATTTGTAAATGAAAAAGTTTAATCAATTAATTCAGCCTGATGAATAATGATTAATTAATTAGTGAACTCTGGCGTCATCATGTTCTCTGTTATTACCTGTTTAATGTTGGTATCAATTAGTCGATATTAAAAACTATCTGCGAACCACTCATTGTTGAACTGAACAGAATTGACTTTGGCGCATTGTGTTCACAGTGAATGGAAGGGCATATAATTGTGTGCGCAATTTCAGTAAATCATTGAGAAATCATGGAGCGTCATTGAATATAATTAGGTGGTATTGAAAGCTGGGAGGGAAAATTAGTCTCCGGTACTTGTGATTTTCACAATTCAATTTGCGAGTTTTAATCATTGGTATTTAATATAATGCCCAGATATGGAACAAGTAGATACGTTCAGCTGTGTTAGACAATGTTTGTAAGTCTGAAAGAGCACACTGTGGTCACAAAGACCTGCGGTTCGTAAACGAGGTATAAAAACTTCATAAAATAATATGTCCGCCGCCGGTTGTTTTCGTCGTGTATGCGGCTGCCGTTTTACAAAATTTCAGCGCGTTTTAATGCGAATCTCTTTTTCCTCTTTTAGCGGTAATGGTGACAGCCTCCAGTTCTCCCCGAGTACCATTTATAACGAGTTTTAATCGTGACACGGAAATTAGTTATATTACGCGTCTATCCGCCTGCCGGCTATATTATATGGTTATTAACTCAACGCGAGTCACGGGCCCGGGGCCGGGGATGCCTCTAAATGAAACACGATAATTATCCCACTTTATTAAAAACGACACCCAACTTCTGAAGCGGGCTATCCAATTAATACACCTCATACTAAAATATACGTTTATTGTTTGACGATAAAACTGAACTGCAGTATTATTTTCCTGAAAGCAATAAAATGGCGCCGATTTTTCTATCAAATAATGTAGCCGTCCCCAGCTTATGCATGGTTTTCTTATAGTCGTACTGGTGCAAGGTTTTATGTATTTTTAGATTTACATATGTGCCACTAATGCGTAATAATGTTTGTGCAGCTCCGTTACTTACGTCATATTTATAAATAATAAAACATGAACTGGAAAAAAATATTTAATTTTCAATTGGGTTTTTTTATGTTAAGCAGGGTGTACACACAGAAAAAGTTGTTTACCTTGTTATAAGACATGGTCTTAAATGCGTACTCGCCGTAAAAAAAACTCGTCCCCAAAAACATCTTAGCTTTGGCTACAAAGTCGAGATGTATCTCGTAGCGACCCTGTGTGTATAAAATCACGTTTAATTTTATGTTTACGACGGCTCTCCGGAATTAGTTGATACTTATCTGAAAATCTTACCTTGTTAACTTTGCAATTCTTAGTCAAATTAAATGAATCGACAAGAACGGGGCCCAAAACAAAATGCTCACAGGGTTTGTTCAGAGCATAGTTCCACAGCTTTTTTGTTATATTGTTACTTCTCGTACTAACCACAACTTTAGCCTGTTAAAAACGGAAATTAGTTAATGAAATATGTAGCATGATAGTTTTTTTTTAGATAAAATTTTAATTAAAATACCTACCGAGGTAGCCGGGCAATCAGCGGGAAAGTCCAGCAGGAATACTACGTCCGACATGTTTTGTGAATTTTTGATTTCAAACTTGCCGCATTCCGTCTGTTTGGGACCTTTACATTCTTCAAACTTTTCCCATTCCATTAGGTATGGACCCTAAAATAATGCGACCAGGGTACAATTAAAATTATCTGCTCTCACTCTACTTGTACCGTCGTGGTACTATCTTGATGACTTCAGAAGATTACCAAAGTAAATCGGGAATTCTCAATAATTCAAAATTGAGTCGATTTACTTTCTTTAATCGCCCTCGCCCTCCAAGCTTTATATAATAAAAATTGCATGTTATTCGAGACCCAAAATCTTTGTATAAACAAAAATTCTTTAGTAGATCAGATTTGACGATGTGTTAAGAATATCAATTCGAACGTTGCTTAAAAATAGTAGAATTAGCCTTGAAGTGTGAATAGATTTCTGCGAATGACGGATCATTGAGGTGAACAAATTTCTGGGAAAACGGATATTCCTTTGTCCAAAACTGTAGACGTTACACTTGGCTTAATCGATGGCAACTACTCGTATTTAGGAGTTGAAGAATATTTCGAAATTTAATGTGTTAATTAAGTAGCGTTTAAGAACAAATAGTGTAGTGATTGTATGGGTGGTCCTAAATTCTAATTAAAACAAATAAAATAATTTAATGAAGCTTAAACAACATTTGAGGCTGCTCCGCCCAGAGCGGGAGAAGTCATTTGTTGATTTCCCATCCAGAAAAAAAGGCTGCAAGAAGCCAACCACCCAAAAAGTGTCAAAAAGCTCGGCTGATGTATTCTTCTGAAGTATATTAATTTAGTATGTTTTTAGTATGTTAATTTTCTTTCAATATTGCTCTTGATAAAAATGTTGTTTATTGGCTTGGAATCTCCTCGATTGCTTTATACACAGTCAACGCACCGTCGGCTTAATGCGCTCGAGTGCTGTCAAGAAAAATAAAATATAGGTGTGCCGGGAACAGCGCGGTTAGCTCCCGGGGACGGCAAACCGACGGCACAGCCCGGGAGCCACGGTACCGTCGACAAGTATACGTGCCGATGTGCTAATGGTAAACCGTTGCTTGAAGTTAATGTCGATATCGGTGGAAATCCCGCCAAGCAAATCTGGCGGGGCTAATACAGATAAACATCGATTAGTAAGGTGCGCTTTGCATAAGTACTCACATAGTTCTTGGGGTCCGTTTGGCCAATTCCTTTTATAATTAGTGAGAAAAATATTAGAATATAAACCAGACACTGCATTGCCTCGCGCGGCACGGACAGAGCCGACGTACGATAAGTTTGACGCATGTCGTGCTTTTGAATAAATAAAAGAAAATTTCTAACAACATAACTGCACGAATTATAACTAGTAATATTAGAATTCTGTTTACAAACGCCGTCATTAAAAAAGGTAATTTCCGGAGATCTGCAACGATTGTCAATAATTGCGTACACGCGGATATTGAATAGCGAAGGAGAGATGTAATCTGATAATGTGTAATCATTATTCGGCCCACAATTTCTTTGTTCTACAAGATAAGCTGTTTACTCGAATTATAGTGTCTGGTTATGTTAATGTATAATGCGCAAAGGAATCGTATAACAGCATTAATCGCGAGGGGTCGTTACGGGGGGGGGCGTCGTGGCTCCGGCAATCATTAGTGCATTTTATTTCTCGCGCCGCGCAGCACCGCTCAGCTTCGTAGGCGGCTTAATGCGTTTCCCCATTACCTGTCACCTCTACCATATACAATCCTTTTTAGCTTAACCCGTTATTGTTTTCATATCGGAGAGTTTCATTATTTATTCAACTACATACACTGTCAATATGTTACTTTGTATTATATTTCGTGTACAGATTACGAGTACCTACATTAATACAATTTGTATTGAATTTTAGTATTCAGCATTAACTAATGAAACGATTTCGCACCTGTGCCTGATTTAATTGAATTGCTAATGCAAAATATGATTTTATTAAAAAAAATCGTATTTCAATTTTCGACTAATATGTTTGACCGAAGAACTTAAACGATAAATTGCTTCGATAGAATAATGCAATCAAAGTGTTGTACGTCAAGTACGTTTAAAGTGTCCATACTGGTGGTCGACATCGGCGAACAGTTCTTGTGCAGCGAGCACTAGCTTAGTTGAGTGGTTTGCTCCGCCATTTGTTATACGAAACTAGATAGTGAGTGCACTCGGTTCGGCGGCTATATCTGAGTCTTCCCGCAGACCCTCGACCTGTTTGCCAGCTTATGTGGCGATCGCTGGGCTTAGTCTAAATTGCAATTAAACGAACTTGCGCTTTTGCCCGTTCGCCGCTACGTTATTGAACTGTATGTAGCTTGGGGCGTGAGAAAATAATTTTGCAACAGAGAAAAGGAATTTTTCCACTTCGTGAAATCTATAAAACCTCGACGCTCTGTCAGCAGTTTGAGAGATATTATGTTTTCATGGACACTTTCGCCGCTCAATCTTTAGAAATGGCTCGCACGATAAAGCGTTGGATAACGTCCTTCTGACCTATTCGACAGTTCGTAAAGAAATCGTATCGTCATCTTTCGTGCTAAGTATGTTAGGAGATGGACGTATGTAGTGTGTGCGGACTGTCTATGTTCCTGTGAGGTAATTTAGTCAAATCGATTCACCATCTTACGTATTCTACTGGCGGCAGGTTTAATAACGTCTTTGATAAAGACGTGTATTCGGGACGGGTTGGATGAATGTGAGGCCCTAATATGCTCCGCCTCCGTCGCGCCGCCGTCGACCGCTGTCGGCTGCGAATATGGGTTCCGCCGTCATATTCGTTGCCGCAGCTCACGCCCATTCATATGGATAGTGCGGCATAGTTTACATATTTTGATGCGCGGCCGCTTTAATAAAGCCATTAATTTTAATAATGCTTCGCTCACACGTTAAACATTCGTGGTCGCATTTAATAGTTTCTCCTTTACCTACACCATGTTACGAGAGTAAGTTATTAGATGGCAGTTTAATTAATGTCGTGTAAATATTAACACTATCGCAGACGTTCGTCTGCGACCTACAGAAGAAATTAAGGAAAAACCGAGCTCTATGTACTTAGTTATGTAAATAATAATTTTGATTTGTTCTTTGCTGAATTTAAATTAGATGTCTGTGTGATAATAAATATGATTTTTTACTTTTATGCGATACTTGCTGAAGAAAAACAATAAGAAGTCGTATAAAGCGGTCGGAGGTCGTTAGGTTACAGGTGCGTCGGCGTCGCGACGCGTCGCGCGAATGTGTGTCAATCACATATGCTTTGTCGAACGGAGAGCGATCTCTTCCTCCCGGGCTCTTCAACCCGCACTTACTAATGATCTCCCGAGTCGAACTCCTTTTCTAATCTCTATAAGCTTGACGAATGACATTTTCCTTGTTCTATCTCGCATGATTATGGATAAGAGCTTTAACGACCGTCAGTTCGGGTCGTAACGAAAAATGTTTATGTTCATAAAAATTCATGTGTTTGACTTTGGACGCGGATATTTTCCTCACCGCAGCTTATTATTATATTATAATTTCATATTTTCATTTGAATATAGATTAAAGTATCTTATTAATATTAATCCAGTTTTTACTAAAATATATCGACTTTAATCAAAATTTAAGTGATCTGAAACTATTTTAGGTGTAGTTAAGTCTTTTAAATCTTTTTGACATTTAATATAAATTCGGATTGAAGGCGTCCCAGTGATGATAGTTTAAACAGAATTTAACTTATGTAAAAATGGATATATTTTTTATAATATCGATAGTGAAATGGGATCTACCTAAAGAAGATGGGATCATCAATCAACACAATTGATCAGCTACTCACATAGCTAATTACTATGATGCGGAGTGTACTTAACAAAATGCCGATATAAGTAGTTGATTATAGTGCACTAAAGCACTTAAGAGAGCTCGAAGTGTGATGAATGATCGTCTCCAGGCGTCGGCGGCGGCAGCAGCGGCGGCGGTGTGGAACACTGCGCGCGCCGCCCGCCGCCGTTCGCAGTATGATTTATAGTAGCTACTTTGTGTTACATCAAATTACTTCAACCATAATCATATTCTATATATTGATATCAAATTCTAACAGCCTAATATACCTAAGCTAGATCTTAACGATATTAAGATGATATTGAATCAAGTTCAAAAGGTTGAACTCCAATTTAAACTTATTTAATCGCCTCACATTATCTGCGATATAAAACTGGCCAAGTGCGAGTTGGACTCGCGCATGAAGGGTTAGTACCATCGCCATTATTTTAATCCATAATGTGTGTATCTTACAATCCATAACCCATAATGCTGATAAAATCGAGTAATAAAATTTAAAAAAACACATCCTCTTGGCCACGTTTTTTTCCAACTAGTAAAGCAATATTAATTCTGTGAGCATATCAAGTTATTTCATACCTGTTGGCATTAACAAATAACATCAAAAAACACGTTTCTAACAGGGCAACTCCCTTTAAATTGAATTTATTTTTATTATTTGTTTTTATAGCGGCAACAGAAACTGTTGCCGCTATAAAAACAACCTTGTGAAATTTTCAACTGTCTATAACCGTTGATAGACAGACGGACAGACAGACAGTGGAGGCTTTGTAATATGGCCTGTTGGTTACCCTTCGGGTACGGAACCCTAATAATGGACCTTGGAACGAGACTAAAGGCCCGTCGACGCCCTACCTTGTCTCGTACTCGACTTCAGTCTATAACTCGATTGTCTGATAAAGGTCAACGAGAGTTTCGTTAGTACTTTATTCCCAGGCGATAATGCAAGTAAGACCTTTGCCGTCTCCGTGAGAAAATACGTTTATTATCTCATACACTTACGGAAAATACATCAGCGCGTTAGTTAGCAGTAGTTCTATCCTGTTCCGCGAGTGTTGTTCTGTTGTGCGCGCCCCTCTCACCTCAGTGGCGGCTCTTGAGCAAGCAAACTAACGAACGATGCGTAAAATGAATTCGATGCGTTGAATCGCAACTATTTGTCTTACTTTATTTTCTTCGCATAGACCTCGTACTATTTTGATTAACTCATTTATTTTCGAAATGGAAGTGTGCGAGGAGTGGACCCTCTTGTGACTTTCCCGTTGAGCTAAATTACCCAAGTCGGTGATGTTTGCAGTGCGAACGTGTTGAGTGTTTGACTCCCTCACGACTATTAACTTTTTGTTGCTACTCGCTGCCGACCGTTTACTGTCACTCAATACCTTTCTCTGAAACTACACGAGTATCTATACAACACTACAATATCAAGCTTCTTTTCGAAGAAAAACGGTATTTCCAACGCCGATCATTTAATAAAATCGTATTGGAACTTAGTAAGGGACACGTGAATTTTTTTGGAATTTCGAATTAGAAATTCGATCGCGTTACGAGCAGAAGATTGGTTCGCAGAATAAAAGACAAAAGTCAAGATAAGTCATCGATATGATATATTTTAGCCTCGTATTTGTACGGCACATATGTGTTGGAGGAGATTTCGCCTAAAGCCGAGCGATATCGTTTTAGAAGTTAGCTTAATGCAATCGACTATTGATACGGGGTCGTCAAAGACGGTCGCCGAGCCGTGGGCGGCCACTTTGCCCGTAGTTGTAACGTATCTCGTTAATACAGGTTGCCACATAGCATGCTGTAGTACATCGAAGCGCCAGCTGATTGGTCACCTCTATTTAGAACCTCCACATTCCGGTGTTAACCTCGGGCATATCGGAATAGCTCCCATTCCTGTACCTGTGTGACTATCGCTATATTGAACGGACTGTTGTACATTGATATGAACGTACGCAGCGTACCTATAGGTAGGGTTGAGCTCATACCCGATTGATATATGTAGATGCGTAGGTATACTGTAGTGTTATGTACCTACACGTATGATTAGCTACTATACTAATCCATGCGTAAAACTTGATCAAGCATCTATAATTCATTAATCAACAAGATTTTGCAACAAGGGAATTTTGGGTTACCTACCTACCCTTATTGCATAATCTAATATTTATTTTGTTTTGATCACGTCTAGTTTTTGTGTTACTGGTACCTAACCTTAGAATTTTCCTAGTAGGGCGTATCTGATTATTAGTTTTACAAAGAGAGAGCAATGTTATTTATTTGGGTACGGAACGTATAGAAAAACGGAGCACGTATAAGATCACACGGTTGTCTGTCTGTCCGTCTGTCACAGCCGATTTTTTCCGAATCTACTGGACTATGATGTTTAAATTTGGTGCAAATTCAATCTCTTCTATATGTTATCATTTTCTGTGACCTGAACACAGACGCGAGAACGAAAATACACATTAGTAATTTTGGAAATGGGATCACTTTGGGAGGCTTTTTACCATTGATAGGCACGCATTTGACCAATATCTCACTTGATGGTAAGCGATGATGTGGTCGAAGATGAAGCACGCTTGCCTAGAAGTTAGTAAGTCAAGAGTGAATAGGTTACCCTATTCACTCTGGCACAATCCCAAAAATACAACCTATAGAAAACCGACAGGCTAGCATCTCAGCGTTGATGTTCAAGACTTTGGAGCTTCGATTCCTCGAGTCTATCATTGCCTATGATCCTCTTGGCTCGTTTCTCAAATGATTGAGGGCATCAAGCTAGTCAAGGTGAGAGCAATAGGTACTCCATGCACGATTGGAATTGCGCTATCGGCACAGCTAAACCTCGGAAAGAAGGAGCGATTTCACCGAGTATATTGAAACCCGAAAAGGGGTCGTTTTATTGGGTTTTCACTTATTTCGATTGTCTAAACTTTTAATCCACTTTCATGCAATAAGCCTTTTCTAAGTAGAGTCCATATTTTCATGTTGTAAGGAATCTCGTGTTAGAGCTTAATTCTCGTTTACAGCGAAGCGCGAAAAAGGAACAAACACATAAATCCTTTTATTTTATGACTGACAGCAGCACAAAAACAAACGTATCTTCTATTATATCCCACATGACGTTCTTTTTAAAGGCTTTACGGTATGACATATGTAAGACTTATAACGAAAAATAGGTACCTAGGTACCTGGAAAGAAAATCGGCCGACTGCGAGACATTCCATTCGCGCACATACCGTTCTGTGTCACCTTATAGCCTGTGAAATTATTTTTAGAATAAATGAAAGGAAAAAGGAGATATTGCTGTGTGTTGACACATGTGCTAAGTTTGTATATAATTTTGATTATCCATTTGACATGCGACTATATCTATATTACTTATCTATAAAGCTGAAGATTGTGTTTGTTATCGTTAATCGCAGGAACTACTGGTCCGAAATAAAGAATCACAGTGTTAGCTGATCTATAGAGTAGGGCTATAGGCTAAATATTATTTCGCTAAGACCAATAGGAGCAGAGCAGTCATGAAAAATGTGATACAAATGAAGTTGCGCGGGTCAGCTAGCAATTATCTATTCGCATTATTTGAATTCATTAGTTATTACGAAATTTAAGTCCAATTCAGTCTCTGACAAACATACAAACTTAGACTTAGTAGAATAGCATGGCTTTGTGCAAGGAACCCAAAAAGGAATATTATATTCAGTCAAAAGTGTGTGCAACGTAGCTATCGTGTTTATTTTCGGGATATTATTCTAGCCGACAGACACCGATTGTTATCTGTGCACACTATGGCTGTTTGGACTAACTATTCCTGAGATCTTGTGAGCCATGCCAAAGCTACAATGGAGAATAGACTATTAGGACGGTATGAAATGATTTTTATGAAGGAGGAATACATGCCTCATACCATTTAATGCTAACAGAAAACAAACAATCGTTTTTACGTTGGGTTTTGATGCAAGTAAAAGTAAATGTAAAAGTATCAAATATTAAGTGGTTGATTGTCGAAGTATTTTTCAAAGCTAATAAAATTATTTAAAAAAAAATACTCAGTGTTACTATTATAAAGAATGCTATGCTAATGCTACTAATATAATGCTACTAATATAAAGAATGCTATGAGCCAATCATGCCATGTCATCAATTTGCCATGAGCCAAATTAAAAAAAAAGCTACAAAATATAGATTTCACAGTGATAAACTTTCACAGTGGTTTTATAAAAGTTCTTTCATTAAAACAAATATTTTGTGTATAATCAAAAGTAATTCGGAGAAAAACATTGGATATAAATACACGCACCTAGGTAATATTTATATTTACTTAAATACAGATATATAATGCTGCTGCAGAATAAAAATACTGTTGCATTCATTGCGAAGTCCATTTACCAATTTTTTTTTAAAATGTCTGGCATGTTTTTTAACATGAAAAGCTTTTAATAGTTGGTTTATTTAAAAAAAAATATAGTTACAGTTAATTTTTAAAAATAAAATAATGAATAAACGTGTTTAAAACAATGACGAGCACTGAGATTCGGCGGGGCCGAAGGTTCGGTGATTTTTTGTCATAACTTTGGCCGAAACCAACCTTCGGTCGATCTCCACTGATTTTACTTTCTGTAAGATAAATAATCGACTCTTCGAATTCTGCACAAAGAAGATCTAAGCATCGACACGACTAGCAAAATGATCCCTGTTTCCTGCCAACTTAATAGAGTGCAATCCAAAATTCATTCGACCACAAAATTACGTGATTTCACTAAAATTGTGACGACGCCATTCTTTATTGGGATTATTATGAAAATAAAATCGGGAGTTTGGTTGAAATTTACAAACTTCCAAAGAGTTTTCGTAGTTTACTAAGCTGGCGTTCTATTTGAAATTTTAATGAATGCTCTGGCGGGATTTTGTCAATGGATAAAAAATTGCGGCAGCTTACCTACTGGGCGTCGTAGCCGCTTTTTCGGACTTAGAATTTCATAGTAACTTCACGTATTCAAATAGTAAAGTTGACGTAGGTTTTTTGACGAATAACTCGCAGTTTATCCCGAAAATAAACAGAATAAGAAAGTGCTTTAGTAAAGTGTACCTACTACAGGTAGAAAAACGAAACATATTTTTGTAAGACGAAAAGCAAAAAGTGTGTCTTAAAACTGTGATATAACTCGCACCAGACACCAGAGATGTCATATTTTCAAGATCCCTTTGTATGTACACGTTAAAGAAAATAGGTAACATTTTTCTTTTTATGTCATGTGTATTATTTTTCTGTTTCTCGTCACTATTGTCTTTGTAAATTCTGAATTTCGTTCGCCCAATGTACTTACTGTTAGGGTAGCTGAATTTAAAACTGAATCCATACACAAGCTGAGCGTAACATTCGTCGGGAGTACGGTAGGCTGCGTACAGCGGCATGTATATTTTTAGTCTAATTTCAACCATTCCTCGGTTTCGTTTCATCTTTATCCGGATTTGCGGCTCCTTCTTGAGCCAAGTTGATCCATTGCGCAAATTGTGTGAATCATGCCGGCTGATAATGGCCCTCGGATTGATCGTGGGCCTATTGAAGGCGAAACCAAGTTTCGAGAGTGGCAGTAACTCGCGTTCTGGCAGCGGGCGTTTCGTAAGAGAACCTTTCTCTATCGTCATCTGCAGTCCAAACTTCATTTACATAATTAATCTGCGTCGGACGAGCGCGTCGGCGGTCCGGGCCAGCCTCCATTAAATAACGATATCACAGAAGCCGTTTGTTCACATGTTAATCAACATGTGAATAAAGATACCGTTTTATTCAAATTACACAAAAATGAAAAAATTGGTTGACGGGAAATAAAAAAAATATGCCGGTGTCAATTCAGAAAGAGCATAGCACAGATTTTGATATCAATTAAAATAAACACATCAAAAGTATCTAGGGATCAACATATATTTTTGCAATAACTTTCCTCCTGATTGATATTAATTAAAATTTTCTTTAAGGATTCATCAAATAAAGTGTTTTCGTTTGTCACAGTAACGATAAACCAAGTCACCTTTGCATTAATAAAGAAATTTGCCATTTTCCTAATAAAGGGATTTTTGACATTTGAACCACTAACATTAAAGTTCGAAAAAAAGACTGAAATAACAGTTTTCTTTAAAATTTTATTGGGTAACTTAAACAATTAATAATCCGTGTTTCTACCGCGAACACTAACAACACAAGAACATCGGTTTGGCATACTCAAAATGAGTTCATCCAAATCACGCTGTGGAATGGCCGCCCATGTTCGTTGCAACAACAAAAAAAGGTCTTCTTGCGACTGGATACCCTCCATATTCGGCAGAGCTCTTCTCTGTAGCATATCCCATGCATGCTCAATCGGGTTCAAGTCTGGCGACTGAGCAGGCCAGGGCAGGACATTGATGTTAGCTGCGGCGAGAGTCTGTCTTACAACTCTTGCGGTGTGCGGTCGTGCATTATCATGCATTAACTGAAATAAGGGACCGATTTGCACTTGTAGAGGAACGATGACGTCTGATACAATCGTCTCAGCATAAATTTGAGCGTTGAGGTTGCCTCTGATCCAAATCAACTCAGTTCTTCCGCCGATCCAAATACCCGCCCATACTATGATGGTTCCACCACTATAAGGATGGACTTCCTGGCAGGATTTTAATCGCTGTTGGCGTCCAGGGGTTCTCCAGTGTCGTATACGTCTTGTATCCGGTCTCATACCAAAACGAGACTCATCAGAAAAGCACACGAAACGCCATTGTTCTTCTGCCCAATTTCTGTGTTCAAGAGCCCATTGATATCGAATCCTACGATTGTGCATTGCTATAGGTGGTACCCGTAGCGGTCTTCGGGAATGAAGGTTCACTTCATGCAAGCGGTTTCTGACTGTTTGGTCGCTAATTAAGTTCCCTGAAGAGTGATGAAGCCTCACGGCTAACATCATGGCGGTTATTGTTGGAGCTCTTCGAGTTAAGATTTGAATGTATCGGTCTTGTCTCCGTGTGGTGCAGCGATACCGTCCTCCATGGCGCTCAGCCAAGGTAAGCGAAGAGCTCTGCCGAATATGGAGGGTATCCAGTCGCAAGAAGACCTTTTTTTGTTGTTGCAACGAACATGGGCGGCCATTCCACAGCGTGATTTGGATGAACTCATTTTGAGTATGCCAAACCGATGTTCTTGTGTTGTTAGTGTTCGCGGTAGAAACACGGATTATTAATTGTTTAAGTTACCCAATAAAATTTTAAAGAAAACTGTTATTTCAGTCTTTTTTTCGAACTTTAATGTTAGTGGTTCAAATGTCAAAAATCCCTTTATTAGGAAAATGGCAAATTTCTTTATTAATGCAAAGGTGACTTGGTTTATCGTTACTGTGACAAACGAAAACACTTTATTTGATGAATCCTTAAAGAAAATTTTAATTAATATCAATCAGGAGAAAAGTTATTGCAAAAATATATGTTGATCCCTAGATACTTTTGATGTGTTTATATTATCCTCAACTAACTTTGAGGCGACGACGACAATTTTCATCATAGTCGTAATATAATCATCATAGTAGTAATAAAAAAAAAAACTAAATAAAAATGCAAAACTATAAATACACATTTGTTTATATTTGTATTATTTTCTTTTAGCCAACCTCGCCTAGATAATAGAGAAAAAGAAAGCTTCGTGATAGTCTCTTTTTGAATTTATAAACGCACTATCACTACAGAGCTGAATTTAATTTAGGTAATGGAAAACACAAAACGCCTTATAGATACGAGAACAAGTTTATTTTAGAGAATAGAAGGTAGTGAGCGTAGCTATAGAGAATAGTGTTGTGCTCGGAACCGCCCACATAGAGCAGGCCGCCCCGGCATGCCGGCCCGGGCCATGACGAGGGCGCTTCAATTAAAACTGTTCAAGTTTGTTTAAATGTTTGTGTCAGCCCATCGCCGACTAAGAGTTACAACGCTACAGATTTCACTGTAAATTAACAACCAAATACTTCGTCCATTCTTGGGTAATACAATTTTAGGGTAACTACCTACCGATGTAGTTTACTCCAAAAAACAGATAGTTCAAAACGTTTCCGCGTAAACATTTGACGGTAAACTTCGAACTGGATTAGAGTTTATTTTCGATAGAGAGTTTCACATCATCGAATTCAGTGAATAACGCGATTGTCGATACTTTAATACTATTAGGTTGTGGTTGAGGAGAGATTTGGATTTCACCTTGCATGGGTCGGTAAAGTTGGAAGCTCTGATTCAAGCTGACTTCGCTGTTTCATTCGCGCTAGAACTCAACTCGGATTAACCCTTGATACCACCAGCCTGACTTTGTTGTCAAACTAATTAGCTGCGCCCGTCCATTTCATTATAAATATTCGCTTTTGTATTTCCTTTATATAGGTAAATTTTGCCCTCTACAAAAAGCTTTTTGGTCGAGATGAACTAAGAGATCTTGTCGCCCCGTGAAGATCGCTCCGATAGGGCCTACTCAAATTAAGCCTACTGGTCGTAGAATTAAAACCTTTTTCTTATTTGCAAGTAGCGTCTCTTTGAATATTTATTTCTTCCTTTTCGAGAGGATTTGCAATTTGAAATTTCAGCGTACCAAACTAAATCTCTTTTAAGAATTAGTCATAATCCAAATATGGTTAGGTAGTCAGCGGGACGTCTGTGATATTTATGTAATTCTCAAGTAAGCCGTTTAATCGTCCATCGCGTACTTAATGTTTGAGCTTCTAAGAAACGGTAGGGGCGGGTGAGTCGGGTCGGAGCTTGCCGGAGGGGGGGAGGGTTGTTAGGGATCCCAAGGGTTGGCCTCGTTCTACTAACAAATCGCTCGCCGCACCACGCACAGGTAGTGTCACGCCTCATTACTCCAACTTTATGTTCGCCAAATCACTCTAACGTCATGAATAAACAAGATTTAGGCTCATGACCTTCAACAGCACCCTTACACTATTCAGCACGTTTACTCGGCGAGTTTTTGATAAACATTTTTGAAATTATATCGAACCGGTTTTATATCTCAGATCAACACGAACGAGCCTGTCGTTCATGTTGATCTGAGATATAAAACCGGTGCTAAAGTTAAAAGCTAAAATGAATTCCGTACCTATTTCAGCATTGCGCTGAGTAGAAATGGCACAGCATAAATATTAATTAACTAGCATAATACAGTACTTACCTAGGTGCTTTTATTGCTGACATAATCTAGCTAAGTGTTTGTTGTTTTGCCGCGATGGAATCACGGATTAGGAAGTGGTTGTACTCACGAAACAATATCAGGACATAACATTAAAATGGTTGTTACACGAATGTATTTCCTATCACACATATTTATGTTTGAAAAATACAACTTTTTTTTGAATACAGGCCAATCAATCCAAGAATGTTCGACCTAAAAATATTGTTATCCATTCGAGGTCTGGAACCCTAAAAAGAACATAACTATATTAATATATTCTCGGCAGTTAAAGTTTTCATAAAACAAGCGATCCCGGTATTCTTCACTTTTTTGTTTTGAAAATTCTTTGCAGTTTTCTGCTTCTATTCACGGTGTCTTCAGGAATTTAAAATTAAAAACCGTGTCATGCTATGCAAACAATAGAATTTATAAATTAAAAGCATTGTTTTCATCTCATTTTCTCAGTAGCTGCATTATGATAGCTAAGTCGGTTTCTTAAACAAATTAAATCCTTATATATTTTTTTATGTGTACACGTAGCACTAATTAATCATTATAGCCAAATTAAACTCGCCTCATGTAATTGCTTTCGTGTACTAAAACAATGATTAGTAAAATGAGGCATGTCGGGCGCGCCCCGTGCATCAGCGGCAATAATTATGTAAATGGCTGACCGGACATCGGCGCGGGACCAATAGAATATGTCGTCTAATTTAATAGGCTAAATCGATCCGATAGTTTTAGCACTAAGCAAGCAAAGCCACACTAAAATAAAGCGTAATAGATGAGACACGTTTAGCAAATTGGAAACACATAACATAGTTTGTGAACGTGATATGTAACAAAAACGGAGCTGTCCTTTTACAGTTGTACGATGTAATTATGCGGAACACTCGACAAAACTTTCTAATGGTCATAAACTTCCACATGTTTGTGTTGTTCAAATTTGCATACGCAAAATATTAACAAACTCCAAATTAATTTGACCGCAGCTGTGTCCCGGGTATTTTTTAAGGTTACTTGAAATTGTGACAAACATTTTGTACATTAGTAACATTCATATTTAACACAGTTTTCTGTGAAGCAGATAAGTCATAAGACAGGCTGTACTTTATTTAATGAAAGCGGAAAAGAGCAAGCATCTTTTTTATATTTTTACTATTATTTCGATGAAAACACCCAGAACAGAAGTAAAGTAGCGATTGCAAAATGTAAAAAGGGAAACGCAAAAAATCGTGAGCTTCATAAAAAGAATATTCGTGGGCTAGCTATTTGAATAAAATATCAAGAGAGGAACCATTTTTCAACGCGTTGGTGATAATAATGACGCTATTTATCAACGACTCGAAAGGGTGGTAATTATTAACGTAATATTTCGGTTTCGTTTGTTTACTCACATACATTTCGCGCGATATTTTTCACAGTTAGCGACATAACAGTAAGGTCATTTCGTTTGGCTGTGAGAGGATGGCTTCCAATGATTTATTGTTGCGTTGAATATGCATGTCGAGATGAAAAATGACGACGAACGTGCGAGTGGTTAGTGTGTGAGGATCGAGCGGCGGCGGCGTGGCGGGCACGCTGCGTGGAGCGGACAGCCACGCTGCGTGAGTCGCCAGCCGTCGCGCACGCCGCCAAACGCGTCACATTGCGGAAGTCGTTAAGAAGATAAATCGCGAACCACACAAGACCCCATAATCCTTTTAAAATATCTAAGTGAAACCTTTTTTCACTACTTGGCTTAGGAAATGCTGAATATTTCCGCCACTATTCCAGTTTTATAAGATTAACTTTTTTGGTGGTGTATTTCTTCAAATATATAATACCTTTATTTTCATTCCACCTCGGAAAACCTCAAAGTTTCAATGCAAGTTTCCACCAGACAAAATTTTCAAAGTGTGAGACATTCGCAAAGTGCATCCAAGAGCGAACTTAGAGGTATGGGTACCAGTTTTAATAGTTGCCGAAACAATAGCGGAGAAGTTTTACTTGCCGCTCGCTCCGGTTCCGTACCCGTCCCCGTTCATTAATACGGCTGGAACACGGCACCGTGGTACGTTAACTCGATCAGTTTTTGTAAAAACTGCACTATGTTTTTTTTTTTGAAATAACATCCATCAGGATCGAGAATAGGTTGGCTTTAATTTCCGCCACGATAACATATCGCTTCGAATTAAGAAGATAAAATAACGTTGCGGTCTTAAAAAGCGAAAATTTATTTTATGGCCACTTTCTTCAATAGTTTATTGCTTTCGGTTACTATTTCAGTGAGCTTTCTATTTACATTCTCTTAGACTTTTATTGTTACAGAGAAAGTGGTTAACTTGAAAAAAAAAGCACATACTCATCGGTTGAATAGTCTGTCCTCATGAATATAGCTGACATAAAAGTCCGAATAAGAGCTGATTGAGAAATGCTTGGTTTATTATCTTTATACGTGTTTATTTAGGTTGGTTGGAATGTAGTTAGCATTGAAGACCATGGTAAACATGAATCGAGCGGCTGTGTGGCAGCGGTTCGTTTCTCATGTCAGCGCCAACCGGCAGCGGCGTTCCTTTCTGTGCTGGCTGCGCAAACAAACTATCGAACAGACCGTTTTACTCCAATTAATGACGTCTCTCCGAAACATTTGTCAGCCTGTAGGTCAGGCTCAACAATAAAATCTGTTTTTATACCATCTAATCATGAAATAATAAACAAACGTCGGACAGATTTATTTCATAGAAATTCTGCTTTTTTATTCAAGTGGAAATTTTGTTTCCTTTTACATTATTTTTTTGCGGTTTTTGTTTAGGATTGTTTGTACGTGGGGGAATATATCTACCTACCTAGTATTATTTTTAACATTAGAAGACTGTCCAGAGAGGCAGTGATTTTTTTGTTCATATGGTTCTCTGAAAACAGACTTTAAGCGCAATAGCAGAAAATAGGACAGTTCAGCAAGGAAGCGAGCTGAAATGTTACACATCACCTTTCGGCTGGGAGGGGGGCGAACGGAGACTGTTGAAATGCAATTCGATTGTCATGATTATTTTCTTCCCCAACGCGACATGAATATTGGCATAAAATATATGTATAAACTTAAAAAAAAATTGACTCTGCTAGCACATAACCTAAAGCCTAAAAACATAAACTTTAGAGGGTTATTTAAAAGTATTTACCACCCTATTTTTGTTTTGATTTGTACTTAAGTCCCGAGCCCTAAAAGCGGACACTTCACAGCTACATTTGGGTCATCAACGTCGACGTCATTCATTTCGCAACTGGCTGCTATGCCGGTTGGTTAAAAGCCATAATTAGTGGTGAACATTATGCAGAAAAATATTTTCTTTCACTCTTTCATTTGAGTTTTGTATTTTAAGTCGCCAATCTGCAAAAGGAGAAAACGGCAAAAAGCTTTGTAATTAGGGAGTTGACTCGACAGGAGCTTAATAACACTCAGTCCCAGTTGGAAGCCTTTCTGAAATGGATTCTAAACTACAACTAATATGACTTCAGGATATTCTGTTTGGAATGGGATGAAGTACTTTAAATATTTCTATTACGGAAGGTTCGTGTCATAGCTGTTTATGTGTGTGTGTGTGAGGAGCTCATACAACAACATATTCAATCCACTATGTTGTGCGAGCTTCACGTTCCGGGCGCTATTTTCATTTGATAGTTTCGGAATAGGGTCTTGAGTTTCTTCTCCAATTCATTTTCGGGATATTTAGATAAACCTAAACCGGTCAATCTAGAAATTATAGGAATTTCGTACAGCTATCTGACGGAGAACAGTAATTCACTTTATTTAACTTTTTCTACGACTTACGAATTGTAGGTCGCGGGTTCAAACCCAGCCAGGCGCATTACTTTGTGTAATTAATTTCTTACTACACTACGCTCTCAAAACTGTGAAGGAAAACATTATGAGGAAACCGGCCTGTCCTAGAACCAAAAATTCTCGAAGACATGTGACATTCACCAACCCGCACTGGGCCCGCGTGGTGGATTACGGCCCATTCCTTCTCTTATGTCCCAGCAGTGGGAACATCAAAAGGCTGATTATGTTATGTGATATAACTTTTTATACACTAATATTATAAAGAGGAAAGATTTAATTGTTTTTTTTTTGTTTGCATTGAATAGGCTCCGAAACTACTTGACCGATTTAAAAAAAATCTTTTACTGGTGGGTAGCTACACTATCTCCGGTGGCTATATTATATCCCCATATTAACACGGGAACGGGAACTACGCGAGTAAAACCGCGGGGCGATGCTAATCTCAAATATATTACAAGAATATCACGACCAAGAGTATCAAGATATTGTCAAACTTTAGAAGAAAACCTCACGAATTTCAACTACCAATATCTATTTTTTGATATGTAAGAACTTTAAACTTTTAAAACTCACCGATATAGTACTTTGCTCTATATCGAGACTCCTTCAATAGCGAGCGAACAGAGTTTACAAATAATAAATAATGTAAGTAGATAAACAAGCTGGGCAAAGCGAAAATGTTTCTAGAATGTAAGCGATTTAACAAGTTTTATAGTAAATCTAGATAATCCGTTTATGGGTGAAACATAGTTCCAGTGGTTGTAGTTAGCTATAAGTGCAATCAAACAGCCCTCAATAAACGGCGGTATTGTTTTGCCGGTTATTGCGATTCCGTTGCCGAGACACGTCCGGAATAAATTAAACTGCAATTTGGGGCCTTTAATATGGAGTGTTGTTCGCACTATTGGGCCATAGTGGCGTGTGGCAGCGTGGCGATATGAGCGGCATTCGAATGAGTACACAAAGGGGTTCGGCGCCATGCCGCCCATCGGTAATGCAGCCAAGCACATGATTGCAGCGCGACTCCCCAGGGACCACGTTTTGTTACCTTCCTGCGTACCTACGCATGATCGATTTACTGTCAAATTTTCGCTGCACATTTAGAATTTGGCAGAAAGCCCCGCCGTGGAATAGCTGTGAGCGCCGAATGCAGTAGTCGTAGTAATTGCACTGAAACGGCTACGTTTAGCGATCCTCAGTTGCTGACATAATTTACATTGCAACAAATCCGATTTGATGAAGGTTTAAAGCATCATTGTGAAGTTGTTTACGCTTTCCATTCTGTGCTTAGATGTCAAACTTGAAATGTCATATATTGTCATTTAATATTCCAGTAAAATCGAACTCCTATCTTCTCGGTCTTATCAAAGAACTTCAGTAATTATAGTAGACGATGGAACAGCAACCTTAATATTACTTACCTAGCGCACGTGAATGTAAGCTATGCAACTAAACTTTACTCATCTAAGTTGCATCTGACCAATGAACACTAAACTTCCGATATCGTAATGAAATTAAGGTCAATAGCAGCGAGTAGAGATGGGGTGGGAGCAATAAACATTGGCGCATACGCAGAAGCACCAGGGCTTGGTGTTTATTGCTCGCAGAGAATTCTATGGCACCATTAATGCACGTAGCGAGGCGTAAGGTGTAGTTGCTCGCTCAATTTGCGGTATGGCCCTGAGCTACCGTCACATAAATAGAGTCCGAGTAGAGAGCTCCTACAGATCTACAATAATTGTCCTGTTGGTTTGTCCTTCCGCATTCCTGAACAGAACTGGTTACGGCTTTCAGAACGCATTAGTACTTTCATAAACACCACATCCATTGTGTGCACAGGTTAGCCGTTGCAGCCATTTTCAATAGGTAGGATTTATACATTGACTTGAACGAGGTACCTGCATTTTGGTACGTAGTACATGGCAGTCGTTCCGCTGATAGCCCAGTCATTGCTTTGAGATGTGTAAGCGTATGGCATTTATAAAGTTGCTCCCCTGGCGACACTACACTTCAGAGGAGCTCTGTTTTTGTTCCCGAGGGGAATCGCGATCAGAATTAACGAGACCTTTACCTTCATTCTCGCAGTTCGCTCTTTAACGCAAAGGTAGGCAATCCTTGCTTTTGTAAAAATCCGGTTAACAATGAAGTTTGTGATGGAGATAAAGAATATCTTACTACTTTTATTTTATGTGATGTATTTAGATTAGACACAGCCTTTAGTTACGAAGTCCCTCCGTTAAAATGTATATTTAAATTAGATAGGGCTCTTAATTTCAAGGCCCAAGAATCACAATTAATCGTATTACCCATTTGCCTTAATGCTTAGATCTACGACAGTTCGCTTTTTGTTTGGAACTGCTCCAAGTATATATCTATCAGAGGCACTTTTATTATCTTTAATGCGTTCGACGTGCATTTGTATGCCTAACCTCGTTCCTATGAATGCCTTTATTGCATATTAAAAACGAGAACAGTCTAGTAAAAACCAGTTCCGCTGACAAAGTTACATAGTTTGTCTTCTCTGAACAAGCTGGGTGATTATGGGGTTCTCGTCAAACGCCAAATGGAGCATTTGATGTTTTGATCATTAATAAACTTTTTTTATTACGTTCTGCTTTCAGTGATTAATAACCGAGTCCACAGAACGTGCGACCTATCAAACGCGGACATCGCCAGACGTCGCTAGTTTAGTGTGTAGTCATCTGACTATGTCCGCGCACTGTGTACCTCCCTAATGAGATTCTATCTTAATTATTTTTCAGTGTTCGTCGTAAATTTCCCTCCCGAGAGTTGCTGAGCCATTCGGTGGCGGAAACATCCTTTTCCAGCTTAATTATTTCCTTTTTTTTTACTATGTTCAATATTCATTCCGATTTTCGTCGAGCAGACATTAAAATTCATAACTCAGCTATTACACTCGTCAACATCTGGCGCCACTTGAACGTTATTATCTTTAACTCTCAGAAAATCATTAATTAAGAAGTTACTTTTTATGTCACTTTGAAATATAATAATTTTTATGCGAGTTTATCGAGCAGGCAGCCACCAGGTGGGTGTGGCGGCAGGGGGATTGTTTCAATATACCTATACTTGTTTACGTATGCAGCGCCCGAAGTTATCCTTCGATTAAGAGTGGTCATTTTACGAGTTTCGCTCCATAACACTTGAGAGCTAGTAGCTATTGTTCTATTCATCGAAGAGGCATTTTATGACGCGGACACACTCGTAACGGGTCGTCGTCTCGAGTTCCGTGTCTGGGCGCACGAGATAAATTTACGTCGGCGGTTCACGCCCACGAGCGTCGCCAACTCGTAAAGCAGTTGACGGCGGCGGTGGGGGTAACCTCATAAATAAGGTCCGGCGGCCCGCCCGGGCACCACGCACGCCTGCACGCCCTGCCGCGCACAAGTGCACATGCGCTCATGCACCTACTTATCTATCCCTGCAAAGTGACAAGGATATGAATGGCCACCAGCTATGACTACGATAGAAATATGGCGCTTGCCTCTCCAGCTTATTATTTTAAAGCGTTTTTTAGATAAAAATAAATGTCTTCTCATTTAGTTGTAAATGAGCAATTTTATTCGCGCTTAAAATGTTAACATATTTCAAGTGAACTTTGGACAGATGAGGTTAAATAAACTCTTTTGGTAAATAGTAACTGAGCGCAAATTGAATGCGTTGTTGTGCCTTTGTCAGTTATCTCGGATTGACGACAACGTAGGTAATCAGTGGATTGCGCCAAGTTTATTGGTCGGTACGACTGTAAATGTTAATTATTTACTCTGTTGATAAATCAGAGCTGCTCTGTGAAAGGAACGGTCCGTCGATAATTTATCAATTACCGTTGTTCGGTGAAATTGTGTTTGAGGATGCTGTGATCATTTTATTTTAAATTTTGTGTGATATTTTACGAAACAGTCGAGTGAGTATCCTTACTATAATATTACAAACGCGAATGTTTGTATGTATGGATGTTTGTTACTCTTTAAAGTACTGAATGGATCTTGATTAATTTTGGCACAGAGGTAGATTGTAGTCTGGGATAACACACGGGATACTTTTTATCCCGGGAGTATGTTCCCTTGGGATAATTTTCGCCATTCACGCGGGTGTGCCGCGGGCGGCAGCTAGTTATATTATATAGTGTGCTAGAGGTGCAGTGGTGGTGAGTTTCCCTGAGACGTCAGCAGAACACTCAATAATAAATTTCATTTTGCGAAGCGACCGATTCTCTAGAGCGTCGCGTTACTTTACGGAAATTCCGTCTTCTCTACGATGCTCACCTGCTTTCTAGTGTTCTTCGTAATGATAGATCGAAATTCTATGTTGTGTTGCCTCGCAGACAATTACACACAGACCTTGTTAGCTCAGAAAAGCAGATGGAAGGTAGGTTATACTAACAATGTTATAGCTAATATTTTATTATTCAACACGAAATAAAACCCGATAACAGATAGGGGTGCAGTGTCGGAATAACAATAGGATAAAAAGGGAAATGCTCTTGCTTAAGATACCGCAAAAGATGTTATTTTTATAAGAAATTGTATTATACGGAACACTAATCGTGAGCTGCTACTGACTCGAACCCGGTTTTTTCGCGTTCGCTCCACTCGGATCCGTTTTACATTTTTATTTTACTCCTTTCAGTCTAATTTAATATGCGGCCTCGTAGAAGAAATTGCCAGGATATATTTTTGCATTTGTTAACTCCTTGAATAAAATCAGATTCTACTGGCGAATTTATGTCGAATTGTGTGAGACAGGTAAAGAGACTTCGACTGCTTCACGTGCGTATCTAAATCACGTACTGAGCTTATGTGTTATTTGTGCTGCAATATCGAGTTTGTGTTGCCAGATCGTCCGGCGACTGCTTTCGAATAATTCGCTCTCACGATGCATGGATCCGTCCGCTAAAGCTAAATAGATTTGCGCGAAAAATGTATCGGAGTAGGCCACCTAAATTGAATAGGATTTCATTAAAACCTTCTACAAAAAGAAAAAAAATCCCATCGTTGCTTGGAATTTAGACAACCGTCTATTGCAAGATTTTTAATTAAATCGACTTTGATCACAGGACTGGAATGTCTCTGGCGAAACGATTAAAACCGGTATAAAACAGTTGCTGTGTAATCTTTCCGCGTAACATCCCCACGTTAACGATTTAATCAAATGCTTTTAATCATTTTTATGTAAATGATTCAATAACGTTTTGTTTCTTTTTAAATTTGTGCCGAGCTCATACATTGTGAGCTGAGATCTAGGTGTACAAAGTAGAGCAAAGTGAAACAAAGTAAAACTGTGTAGCCTCAATGCGCAGCTGTTAGTTTTCACCAGCTTTTCTTCTTTTGTGCGGTCGACGCTGTCGCCGCCTGGAATATAGAATTTGTAGCGATAAGTACGTCTTCGTTAGAGCAAATATCAATTAGGGGCAGACTACGTGTCGGCGATAGACGGCGGGAGCGTGACAGAGCGCGCGACCGCCGGCGTAGCGACCTACGCGTCCGCGCGCGTAGCCCCTCGTAACGCATCGTAGACGCTTGTAGCTCATCGCGTAGCACTACGTAGCATAGGTGCTACGAAGTGCTACACATTGCTACGAGCTACGAACATCTTACTACGAAAGTGCGAACATGCTTACAAACTTCACCTCCAAATTTCGAAACGTGCTATTGCTTAAACAGCCACTTACTTAAACTAAGTCCCACTCTGTAACTCGAACTGTTGTTTACTTATTTATTAATTAAGATTAGGTAGGTGGGTGCTATTAGAAATGTACCCTGCGAGACCCCTTTCAGCCCCTATGTTTTGCACATCGTATTTGTGGCAGAAATAATAACACGGTAACCGTGACGTTGCTCTCTTGGAACAAATAATTTCGTGTAATGCACGTTGCGTAACTTGGCCGTCTGTTCCCATAATGTTTTTAATAAAGCCGTCGATATGAAATGAGGGACTAAATTACAAAGTTTTTGACCGAAAATACGTCACGACTTTAATTAAATTGTAGTAGGCTCTTCTGTTAGTCTACGTCTATTAGTCTTTGTAATTTAGAGTATAATAATATTATAAGAAAACTGAAAAGAATTCTCATTTATTTGTGACATTTCACGATTCTAAAACCAGAAAAAACATTATTAGATTATCTCCTAATTGTTCGGAGGTTCTACAGTTGGTGTGTCATTTGTCAAGACAGAATAAAATGAAAAACGGAACGGATTCAAGCCACCGAAGTTGAACTAAAAAGTAACAAAAATACAAAAGCCAACAATTCGCGTCGAAAGAATAACCCTAATTATAACAATATTATAAATGAACCTTTTTTGCCACTTAATATTCTGTATAACAAGTCAAAGTAACTTTCAAGGTTTCAGAATTGTTTGAACTGTAATTTTAGAAAATTATATCGTGATCTTTGATAACAAAGCGTCTCTGAGGACGTGTCCTGACATCCACCCAGTACCTGGTCTCTGGAGGGCCAATTAAAGACTTTAATTAATCTAAGCAAGGGCTGCTTGTTGTAAACTCTTAAATGACAGGAGCGCATGTTCCTGCAACCGTTTTGAAACTTGACTAATGGACGAAAACTCGAGAAAGGCGAAAACAAATTTTATTTCCAATATTAAGTTTTGACTAACAGCCCCGAAAGTTCGCTGAAAGATAAACGATTCTGTTTAAATCTTCAATGTCATCGGCCTAAAGTAGGGATTATAATGAGATACAAAATGGTTAGGTAGTGCGATACCTTAGTCGGCGCCGTTCGGGTTAAGGATTTAAAGTAAGCGTTATTTTTATTGAGGTACTATTTTATTCATGATTACGAGGATGGCCTTTAAAGGTCCTCTACTGAACAAGGGACGTTGACACTTGCAAATAACGGTTATAGGGGTATTGTCATTGTAATCATGCTGGTAGACGCCGAGACGAATTTGCGAACGCAGTACTTTGAGCCCAGCCAGTAGGGGTGCAGCTCCTGTTCATCTTTGAACAATTTGTGACCTTCATGGCATCTCTGGCCAGATATAGCTAACTTATTTTGTTGACAGATTAGCCTTTTGTCAGCTGAATAGATCTTTAATAACCATGTAAAAAAGCGTTGTGCATTGTTACATATTTTATTTAAATATATCGACGATGTCCGATTTCCGTGGCTTCTGTTTTAAATTACAGTGATTATTTTCATCTACGATATTTTCCCATTTTTATGACTATAATGTGTTCCAAAGGCACAGCTATTACTGTACATTTCGTTAGCATAGTTGAAGAAGATTAAAAACTCAAATTGAATAATAGTCTACATTGAGAGTGGAGTCGCATAAATCTAGCCGATTTAAATTGTTTTTATTTGTGTCTGTTACACTTTCGTATCTGGAATAGCGCGGCACAGTTTTACTTTATAAGTTCATACTATTTTGGTACCTACTTCGTTTTACGAGATTTTTTTTCATTCATTTTTATTATGGAACTATTTCTCAACGAGGTCGTGTATGATTGTTTTTATGCGCTATAATCGTTTTTGCTCGAAACTTTTTCTTGAAATGTCTCTCAGCGTTCACAGTTTATATTTTCTTCACGACTTTTTGTAGTGTAGTATTTTTTAAAGACCTTCTGTGATGCAAGCTTATATTTTCACATATTTCTTTAGTATAACATAATATCGATATAGATATGGATCGTTCTACATACGCCTTCTAAGAGCCAAGAATTTGCATTGCATACATATTTAATTTCGCAGCAGATTTCCGTGGCCCTGAAAGTTAAATCCCTATGGTTTTCTTTAAATATTTATGAAGGCCCCAACGTCCAACGACTTATAATACTTTGAAAATATTATCATATCCTTGTTATAAGCTTTTCCAGATAAATAAATTCTCCGAACATCTGTTCGCAGAGTGAAGTAAAGGTTCTTATTGTTATATAAAATAAAATTTGATAGCAGTTTATCTTTCATAAAATCGGATATGTACCAATAGCAAGTACGAGACAAAAATTACAATGATAGTAAAGAAATACTACATTTCGATGCGAGATAAATTCATTTGAAGCTGCTCGATGATTTATCAGAGCCGGCAGCGGGGGGTCGCGTGCGACGTCATCGTCGCAGCTTCCTCGTACAGACATATCGTTTTGATAAATTGCGAAGAATCTCTGAACGAGGTGAATTCAAAAATAAAATCGTATTATTTCAGTAAAGACTATTGTTTTATATACGTCTACATATGTGTTATGTCTCACACGTTTATGTTTACGGTGGGAAGTTCGAGATAGCGAGAAAATTGTAAGTAGTTTCAACTCTAATGTTGTTTTGCATATGTGAGCAGTCGGAACGTGCTTCCGGAGGTGCTTCGGTGGTTAGATGGGGCCGTTGAAGATATTTTTATCGAATGTGAGGAGTCGTCAGGGCGGGCGCGCGCCAGCTGCCGATGACGTGGCTCGAGCCCCTATTATGCCGCTCGCCTTTTATTTATGATCGGGTTGAGCGCTGCTTATTACGACTGCGGGTGCGGGACATGTTTCATATGCCAGCCTTGTTTCTGCGTTAACTTCCTCCTTGACGCCTATTGAGCTGTTCGCCGGCAGCCATCCCGTTCCTCTATGGTTACGATTTGATAATGCTGTATTCATTCATCTCGAATCTAGTAACGATCTTTGATTTTCTCATAGTATCTATTGTTGCGGAGCGAGTGTCGACTAATTACTTTTACTCCTACAACTTGGATTAATTTGTATAATTCCAAAGTTTATCTATATACATAAATCACATGTCAAGTTTTGATGATATCTGCCGCCGGGGGTTGCACAAGTTGAGGCATACTTATTGTTATTCACGGCGTATCTCGAAACTCTGCAGTGATATGTGTTTCACTAAGCCCCGACATATAATTCGCCGTTTTTGTCTATCACTTGGCAGCAACTTCTCCAATGTTTTCTCATTCGCCCGCTCAGTCTTCCCAAAAGTTAGCTCATTCCTGTCTCGGTGGGTGCCTCAGCGAATTACGAACTCGGCACTCAGCCGCCGATGCGTGTAAAATGTCTTTACGAGCTCGGTAAATCCCGTGATGTGTGTGTCACCGGCCGCGGCCGCGGCGCCTCCTCACTGGCACCATTTTTTTAAATCAATTAGTTGTTAATCGAAAAACTTTAGAGTGCTCACAATGTACCACCGGAATTCAATCCGGTGATCAGCTTGACTATTTCAGTTGCTCCACAAAAAAGCCTTAGGGAAATAGGTAAAGTCTAAATAGAAAATAGGTTTTTGCTGCTTTTGATTAAAAATCTCATACTACAGTAAACATATAACAATACACATACATATGTAAATAGAAGCGATTTTATCATATATAATTTAATAGACTGCATTTAAGTTTAAACTGCAATAGGGTCCCAATAGTTTGAATATTCCGTATTAGAAACGGTTTGTTCTCTGCAAATGTAGAGGAATATTGAGAACGACGGTATTCTATGCACACTTATGTATCCGTATAAAATTGAATACGTGAAAAAGTTTTTTTCTAAATAAAAAAAAATGACAGTTTAACTAAAGTTAACAAATAAACTAATCTTACAGCACACCAAAATGCATAAAAAAACTCGTCCTCAACGCTATCAGCTGGTAATGTGCCCAAGAGACTGGATGTATGGCCTCGTTGAATGGCAGTGCTTAGCCTCTGGCCAAAGTAAAAGCTAGCTCTTGCATCACGGGAAGTGTCTACCAGCCACTTTGATTAGCCACTTTGATTTTCTTAAAGGCTGCAAACGCAAAAGCTCTAGTGTCCGAGTGTTTCAACTACAAACGGCTCGAAAATAAATTATCAATAAAGTATTTCTTATATTTATAATTTTAACTGGTAGCGCCTCGCTGTTAAACCCACGTTGTTCCAGTTCCCGTGGGAATACAGAGATAAAATATAGCCTATGTCACCCGGGTATAGTGTAGCTTCACAACAGTGAAATAATTTTTCAAACCGATTCAGTCGTTTCAGAACCTATTCAATACAAACAAACAATCAAATTTTTCCTCTTTATCAAAGATATGTATATCAAAAAGGATATTTACGTCGTTTGAGGTTTGCCGCAACCATCTAACACTCTCTTCCGCTCCGCCCAGAGTGGGAGAAGTCATTTGATGATTTCCCATCCAAAAAAAAAAGTTAGCCACACATTAAAGTCCAAAAAAAGCAAAAACATGCTGTCCGGTCTTTTTCCATCGTCACGTGCTAAAACCATTGGGTTCTAATACGGCTGGAACGCCGACAATGACAAGAACTCATCTGATAATGTCGTTTAAATTAGCGTGCCGCGGAAAACGGCCCGCACTACGTCCACAAGAAAGGCCTTGGTGCCCGAGGCTGTTGACAAATTCACCACAGTAACAGCGATGAGGAGAACAACATTGAACTCATAAACTTAGTGATGCAGCGTGGCGGAAAGTGGTGTCGTCGACCAAAGTGCGTAAGATCAACGACGGTAGTGCATGAAGCCTAAGTCCCATTTTCCTGCAGACAGCAGGTGCGCATACTTAGCAGTAGTAGCAGACGTGGTCAGTAGGTTGTTCTGGACTACTCTGCAGAGTGGCTAATCCCCACGGCCTCTGGGAAGATGGTTTGTCAGGTTGGTCAGTATACGAGCAAGCGAGTTTCCAGGCATTGATAGCATCGGTGAAGCACAGCACATCAAAATTAACCAGCGTGGAAGCCAGAATATTCCTGATTAATTTCTCAGTGCTGTGGACCGAAGATATGAACGTCGGTAAACTTATACTAGAAATTTTCGAACGCCGGACTGCCAAGCGGATAGGAAGAGTAGGTATCTTGTGTCCAAGCTCGATCGCCCAAGGCCACATTCAAAATTAACTATAAATTTCGTCAAATAGTTTGGTCTAAAAGGTGAGTTCCATAAATGGGAACAAATAACGGATGCATGTTTATTTGGAGCGATCTTTCCGAAAAGTTATCGATTTAAAAAAAATATCTGCAATAAAATCGGGAATCGAGGTGTCAAATACTGGAGATCCAAGGAGATGAAGAGAGATAATTTCGATCATTTCGATTTCAGGTGCTCTCGCGTTAAAGCAGCAGTTGTCTGTCAGTGTTGTCCTCTAACGGCCGAACCCAATAACCGATCTATCACATACTGGAGATAGAAAAACAAATGAAACAACAGAAAACCTATATAATTTTTCTGTTGTTTCATTTGTTTTTCTATCTCCAGTATGCGATAGATCGGTTATTGGGTTCGGCCGTAAGTATAATTCATATTTTGAAAGTTTGAAATCCAGGCCAATGAGATGGAGGTCATTTTTCAAGAAATGTAGGTTATATAAAACAGTTTTTACTTCGCCTCCCTTTTAGAATTTTGATTTCGCACAATGGGCGAATGACTAAACTAAAAATCACTAATAATAAAATCGTTGACTCCGTACCCGTTTCGTGGTTTTTTTTTGATAAAGTTTTCCACGAAACGGGTGGTTTTTGCTCCTATTTCAATCGAGCATCAGAATAGAAGAAACGAAACAAACATGTTGAATGTAACATGTCTGCGTCCGACTATTGGATGCACTTGTTTGTTCGTTATAGTCCGTTTCACTTCAGACTTAAAATTCTAAAAAATAATCCCGGCTCAGCACGTTAATGTTCAGATCCAATAGATAAAGCTAAAATTGAAAAAAATATTTACAAATTTGGCAAGGTCCATTTTACGGGAAAAGTGGGTACATTGTTAAAAAATGTTACCTAAAGCATTGAGTTTACATTTATTTGCATTTAATTGAAAAATGTTGTTTTGACTTATTTTGAAATATTTTAACAAATTCTGAGAATAAATGCCAGTTGTGTTAGTTATCGACACTTGTTAAAATGTGAGATGTTCATGACACCGGATATTTGTAAAATGCATAAGATTATAAAATATCTTGAGAGTTTGTAAACTTTCGATAAATTGGCGACTGAATATTTGGAATACTTTTTTACGCATCAGAATTTGATAGTCAATAAGGACCTATCAGTTACACTTTATCGAATTTGATGGCCTAGCCAAGTAGCAGAACATAGGGCTCAGGGAACTTAGGGCTCCCTGACACGGATAGGTTAGGTTCGAATGGTATGATGGGAGCTAGAGCGAGCGAGCGAAGCGAATGAATTAGCTTAGTCATTCATGTTACTTTTTTTAAACCCTGCATACAGAACGCAGCGGGGCTCCGTTGTCGGCTAGAATGTTAGTATTGCAATACTTAACTTTTCGTTACCTGTTATTCTCAATTTCTCGGAATGACTTCGAGACATTAGGGCTACGTACCGTGTAGCATGTAAGGTATTATTAAGTTACTTAAGTGATAAAAATAAAATCTTCTTGTATATAAAATTCTCGTGTCACGGTGTTTGTGGTTGAACTCCTCCGAATCGGCTCGACCGATTTTCGTGAATCTTAGCGTGCATATCGGCTAGGGTGGCGAATCGGAAAACATCTATTTTTCATCCCCCTAACTATTTTTTATTTATTTTATATTTGGCAAAACGACGTTTGCCGGGTCAGCTAGTAAATAAATAAATAAAATAATAGTCTTATCAAATTTTGGTGCGTAAAAAAGTGTTCCAAACGTTCAGTTGTCAATTTATTTACAATCTCTCAAGATATTTCATAATCTTACTGAGTTTGCCATTTTCCGCTGACATTCATACAAATCTGTATAGTAGCATCAACCACTTTTTGATGGTTTCGGGCAATGAGAAATTGTGCTGTTAGGATTCTTAATAATATAATGTATGTGTTTTCGCGCTGTTACGAGTGCGCGGTGAGATGTGACTTTGCCTCGGTCGCTTCTGTTGAAAACATTCTTAAATATTTATTTTTGCACACTCGTGATACCTGCAATTAGGTATGATGGCCATTTAGGTAACAAATGATTTCTCTAAAAAATCTCAATGATAAGCGTCATAGCCACTAAAATTAGATAATGGTTATAAATAGCGAATGATGAAAATTCATATTTGTTCAAATATTCAGAGAATCGTTAAGCTATTTAGTTTTCTAGTTTCTTCGAACTAAACGTTCAATGCGCATTGCTGTAAACTTTTGAGTGCGGCTTTTATAACTTACATAACATTTAATGTTACCAGTCACAATATATGTCTTACTATTTATTAAACTTTGTGTTTATCTGATCATCTTAACTTGGTCAGGAAGTAGCGCAGCCAAAACAAATTTCTTAAAGGTTTTTTCAATGTTGTACATAAACGCGACGAGTAGGTATTCCCGGCAGAGTCTTTACTCTATTAGACATGAGGCTGCAAGTGACTGGCGACAGGAAATGGCCGTCGTCGGCATAACAAGGTTAACATCTTGCAATTCTATCAAAGTCTTATGTATAATAGCGTTATCAAGCGACTTCCGCCGCCCGCGTCCGCCTGCTGCTAACAATGCGCCACATTAATTAGTGTTTACATGCAGAGATGTAAACACTAATTAAAGTTTTTGGTAATCAGTGCTACCGCTAGTAAGTTCTCAGAAAAACTTGGGTCACAAACTCAGAAAGTCTTGTTTCCACATTATCTAGTGTGACAATCACTAGATGTGGAAACAAGACTGAAAACGTAATTACATTTTATTTGTTCTGGCCCACAAATAGAGTTTCGCCATGATTAGTATGTGAACGAATAATATAATTGTGAATTTCCTGTGCTACTTTGAGATGTCCTTGTATTTAGTGCGGAAAACTTTTTAAAATAATATTTTATATTTTCCATGAGACGAAAAGGTGGGTCTAGCAAGAAAAATTGTGCCAAGACTGTAAGCCTTGACATTAAGTATTCTTTGCCACCTCCGCAAGAGAGCTGGCGTGATGATTATTAGGTGACGTATTTACATCAGCGAACATATAAACGAAATTTTGTTTGTATGTTCGCTTTTTATTTCCTCTTTCGAGTTAATGTGGATCAATTAGTCTTATTTATATTATGTTAGTGTAGAATTCGACGTTAATCATTATTTCTGGACATCTACATTAAAAACAAAGCAGTATACTATGTTTACGGTGTTAAAAGCAAATAATCCAAAGGAAGATTTTATATAAACGTCTAATTAGTCGGTTTATATTAATTTTCCATTGGGTTTTCCTTTGGGTTGTATTAAAATGTTGTTTATTAAAGCTCTTATGATTACACGCGTGTAGATACATACATACATACATACATACTAAGTGTAATCATGAGCTTCAATAAACCACATCAGATAAAGAGATGACAGCGTTATTATAAACAGTGATACATTCAATTTTAAGATTTAGATATCTCGCAGAATTTGCATATGTATGCAGGAGAAATCTTGCACGTTGATCTTACGAAACGTCTAGCTACACTGTAATGCTTGCTTTAGTTTCACAAACCGTATTCATGGTTGACAAAATTGGTGTTTCAGCGGCTTACTGATTGAGTAGCACTACCAGTAGCTGGTTCGCAAACTGTGTACGTTAATTTAAAAAGGGGTTAAGATGTATCAGCTGAAATATAACGGTCGGATGAGTCAGAGGTTCCGGCGCGCGTCGAGCGGGCATCGAGCCACGGATCCGGGAGCGTTTCTTTCGAGCTCGTTAACGAAACAATAAATAATGATTTGGACGTCTGCACCACTGCAGGCTATTGTGCGGCCATCATATTTTCCGTCGGGCCGTCGGCATCAGGCCGTTGACGTGACGTCACGCTTCCTAGCCGTCGATTTGTCCACGCTATATCCGAGCCGCTGTGTGTTTCCGCCTGTCATTGTTACATTTAATCATGCTTTCTAACTTAAACACAAAGTAATTTGTGAAAGTTTAATTTCCATTTGTTTGTTACAGGTAAGCTGTTATTTTTAGAACATCGAATTTATTTTCGCCGTGACGAAAAGTAAGTGGTTCTTAGGTATTATTAGTGTAATATACATTTTAATCTGGATCTCATAAAAATCTTCCCTAAAATACATCATTTCGGTGTGTTAAGTGAAATAAAATTGGGCTTAATTTAGCAAAATAAATGAGGTCTCTTTTGAAATAATTAAAGGGAAAGGTCAACTGAAGAGTTTTAAAACTTATTTCAAAAAGCACGTTTTTAGCTTTAGTGTTACTGGACTAAAATTAGCTTATTCTGCTTTAAAATCTAGCTTCAGAGAAATGTGTTAAAAAAATGTAGTTTTTTCTCCTTATCAAAGTAATATGTTTTCATGACACCATGTCGTCTTCGTTAGAGCAATCTCGTTATGGGAGCAAGTCGTAAAAAGTGATGAATGGATCAAAATAACCATAAAAATTCAATAAACGTGTAAAAATTGGGTGCGACACGACTGGAAGATTGTTGCCAATTTGTTTCTAACAATAGACGGTTAGAGTTAGATTTTCCGCAAATCTGTCATCGGTGAACGAGACAAGTGAGTGAATAACATTCGCTGGGTATTGGTTGTTTACTGCCTCCTTCCCCGCACAATTTATTTTTTTATTGTGTTGTTATCTCTGGTTCTGGAATTCATCTGCGTGGATTGATTTTATAAAACAATATTGAAATATCATAACATACGTAGGTTTACAGGGGTGATTTCTAACTGAAGGTTAACTTATGCTTCGCTTTGTTTTTTCATGATATTATCTTTATTTTTTTTATTTAACATTTATGTCACAAACAAATGCAATAATTTGAAAGATTTTGCTTCTACGAGTATTCGACTGTCAGTGTATTGGTTTAGGCCACTCGTTGCCTGTCAGTTACTGAACTGTTGTTGAACATACATATGTACAGACAGAAGATTCAACCCGCACATGACCGCGCGTGTCACCAAACACGACGAGGCCGGAAACTTGTTAAATGAAGTTACATAACCCCAACTTAAATTAATTTGGCAGTTTGTATTTAATACAATAATATACGAAAACTCCATTCTTCGCAAATTTTGTTATCCAATAAATAGCTACTTCCTGTATCTACCTGCCAACCTCGTAAGTAATTCCCGTGAAACGTTAGAAATGTTCCAAAGTTAGGATATTCTCCAATACGTGCGAGGATTTTAGCGTCAAGAAATAATCTAATTAAAAACTCTGTGAAATGTGATGAAATGTTTGTACGTTTTTTGTGAAAGTTGAGGCATAAAGCTTTACTCGTTCCATTCAACTTTTATTTATCAGAGGGTAGTATAAAATAAAGAAATTTCGGAATGGTAGAAACAATTGTTTTTGTTTCGAGTTTGTGTAGGCTTTGGATTGGATATTGCATTGTGTGCGCTATACAAACAAGACACCTGAGGCAACGGATGGACCATATCGGAGCGTATCGTTCTACGTTTCAAAGCATTGCAAGGAGCGTCCGTCGCTGCAAAAAGCGTAAAGCGCATTGTTTTCGTTGGTAGAGGAAACGTCCAGCGCTGTCAGGCGACGCTCGGGTCTAATGGACCGCTATTTACTTTGACTGAAGGCTTTTACGAAAACAATACTACATTTGGAGTACACACGCTCTATAGCGATTACTAATTTTAGCTGCTAGAAATGTTGGCTTAGGCAGCGAGTATTCACTTATCTTTCATTTAGTGTTGTATGAGAACGCTTGTATTTTCACCAAAACAATAATGATGTCATGAAGATAATAATATTTAGGGTTTCGTATTGTTGTGCTCACTGTGTCACATTAATACGACGTACTCACGGGGATTAATGTGACTTATCCGTCTCTCGTTTTCGTCGTATCTATAAGAAAATAGGCATAATACTTCCCTTTGCAACGTTTGTAATCTAATTACTGACTTCGAGAGTAACAGACCTTCAGATATTAAAATTAAGGAATGGAAGAAGCATATTTTTATTTTCTATGCGAACGTTTAACTTTGCTTTCTCTTGTAGGCGTGTAAAGTCTGAAAAGTACTCACCGCCTAACATTTAATATACGTTTTATTTTATTTGATAGGAATAACAAACAGCAGTATATTACATAGTAGTCACACAATATAGAAACTTATAATAAAAGTAACAAATAAACTACTCAAGACGTTATCCACAAAAAATGCTATACAGAATAGTTGGCTGTTAGCAGAAAAAAATAACAAATTAAAAAAAAACACTTAAATAAAAAAGAAAAATTTTAAAAAGCACTTATTAACTAATTATCAGGGTTATGATCTCTTAAACTATACGTTTTGAAAGAACCGATGTAGTTCTGTGTTTGTGGAATTCTATGTACAATAGTGTGGATTTAAATCATAATATTGCACGGAACCATACGCTCGCATTTTGCTTATTCAGAACTAAGTTCCATCAAAATGCATAGGATATGTGCCAGGAAGGCGGCGGTAAGACTTTGATATCTAATACTGGCCAGGTTTTCCTTGGCAGGACTTGTGTTTTCTTTGCTGAGACTCGAAGAACATTGCTTACCCTAGTCTTAACTTAATAGTATATCTCTTATCCTGATTGTTACTAAATATTAGCTTTGTGCTTTCAATGTATTTCCTTAAAGGACCATGTCTAGGTTTATCAATATATAATTTTAGATACTATCGTGTGAAGTTATGGCGAAGTATAAAGTCTAAGTTATTAAATTTGTATAATTCTAGCGTTTTCATAGTCTCGTGTAGGTATACGATCGCTTGATAGCTGGAAGAAGTTGGTCCAGCGCTATCGGTGCGTTATTTCATGTTATACATAGTTTATAACTTTATTCAAACTTACACCTCTCTGATTTTTACAACGATTTTAAAAAACAAGATTTCATTTTCTTTACAAAGTAGTTCTATGTAGAAGTAATTTCTGGTGCAAACTTCGAATAATAATCCTACTCAGAACTAAGGATTATTATCATTATCATATGGAGCATGTTACGGCGGCCCACGCATCGGCTGGAGGCCTCCTCTAAGCTCCACACACGGATAAAGTCACAAACTACTTACTCAACATAAATAACTTACGTAGGTTTAGGACACTACTATCTATGACCAAATAACTGCCAACACTCGCACATATAAAAAGGAAAGTTGTAGTTTTTATTTTATTCATATATGTTGGTAAATTGACTTACATAGTCCCGAACGTGAGGTCGAGTTTTTTAAAAACTTAGTACGTGGGTTCATGGGGCCGGCCGCAAGCCGGTGGCCGCAGCTGACTTAATCTGGGTTGCGGACAATCCATCCTTGGTACCGCCGACACGTGACGCATGGAGCTAATACGTCGCAATCACGCTTGCTCACGGTATAATTAAACCCTAAATAATAGTGGGCCGTCGGTTAATCCCAGGCTTTGGACCAGCGACATTCATTTTAAATTTTATTGACGTAACGCATTCAATGGCATTTAAAAAGTGAAATACTGCGTCTCGCTGCGCTTTCCATCCAAAAAAAAAAGATTAATTCAATCATATTTTTGGGTTTAAATTCGACATTGGTATGGCTATAAAGACACACTTGCAATTTAATAAAAGTTCGTTAATTCCGTGGAGTAATTTTTTGCGTAAGCTGTCATGGAAATGAGCAAAGTTTAGGGTAGGAATGCAATTAGGCTTTTTAAGTGTCAAAAAATAAATACTAATAAAAGTGGAAGCTAGTTTACTGGTGCGAGTGCTGGCATGATCATTTGTTGTAAGCGTCATTTAAATATTAAGTATGTACTCAAAATTTTTAATTAAAAACGTAAGAGTTTAGTGCGTGTGGCGTTTCGTGCGCGTGGCGGCGGCGTGGCGGTGCGCGGCCGGCCGGGCGACAGTGGCCCGCCTGCCCGCGCCGCGACCACGCGTCTCGCCCGCGTCCCAACCGCGCCGCTTTCCCCCCAACTTTCAGCCGTCTAATACCGCGAGTTTCATTTTCAAAACACATGAAAACTGGATTCATGAGGATCGTTCAGTGAAATATCTCAGTGACACTTGTGATCTTTGTGTGTGAATATAATTAACAAAGTAGGTAAATAATTAGCTGTTACCCAGTATATCATACCTATGTGTATGTTATGCATTATTTAACATATATATAAAAAACCTACAAATATTCGTTACAAATAAATTGCATCTATGTTAATTAATCTTAATTAGCTGTAACTGTAGTCTGATTTCAATTCCACGTAAGTAGATATGTACAGATATTATTGATGGTCTATAAATACATAAATAAAGGCATATAGGCATACTTCTACATAAAAGAGAACAAATACATTTCATAACTAATATGAATCAAAACCAATATTATTGGCGGTAGAAAACTACGGAAGTGGAAAACCAATAAATTCACTTTAACATAGTTTTAAGCCGTAGGTATCTACGAATTTTCTTTTAAGTACGTCCTACTTCAAAGAAAATTGCGGGGCATTAAGACATTAGCTCTGCAAAAACCCGTGCTCCAGTGCGGCGGAGGCGCTGTGTGGCGTGTGCCGAGCTAGCTGAATATAAGCCCGTTATACATGAGTTGTGGCAACTTGGATACCGATCTAGCCATGCATATCTGTTAGCTAAACCTGAGCTTAAGATATTCGGTGCGAGACAGGTGATTGGCACGCCACCTCACTCACCATGATCCGTCTTGTTCATTGTCCCCGACCTACATACTAAACACTCTGATTAAGAACTTGCCGAAACTATAATGTTGTCAAGAAACTGGGTCGTGCAACACACAAATGTATGTATCACACGAAATATATGATTCTCGTAAAAGACGGCTTGTGGCCACTTAATAGTTGCCAAAACAAAGAGCCTTACGGCGAAGTAGAGGAAAAACTTAGCAACGAGCTTACAGCTCCAAATAATGGTCGTGGAAAGTACGGCAGCCATTAATTGACGGAATTCAAAGAACATTTATGTACTTGACAATATTGTAAAATGCTTTGTTGTATACTCTGCAGGTGTATATAGTTCTGAGGATTGAATATACACATTTCAGATGAAATCCCATTATGCATTGAGCACTACACAATATACAGGTCAGTAATTGTAATCACGGGTTTACGTATTATCTCCTATTAAGTTTATAGTGTATCTACTCCGTATACGTAGGAACTTCATAATGTTATGCAACTCTACTGTTAAACTGTGTTGACTGTTAATTTATTCTTTAAAATTGTTCTGACTACAATTTTCATTTCTGAAATTGTTATTTAATAAAGAAATCCCAAAATAAGTTACTAATTTGAATAAAGTGCCAAAGAACAAGAAATTACCATTTCAACTTTAATTCTTAGAGGAAACGCCACGAAACGCCTGCAAATGACTGTCCCAAGTTCTACAAGTTTTGCGTTCTTTGTTACAGCGCCAAATAGTAAACCTGCATTTTCTTTATCTGATGGAAATACTCTTCTAAAGTTACTAATTTAAAAATTGTAGGAAAGTATTTTCATGCGAATGTCGTCGCCGTAAAATTCTTTCTAAACATTCCTTAGGTATAAAAGATTATTCCGCGTGAATAAATAGCTATTGGAAATAGAATTTTAACAGTCTCTCGGTTACTCGCGAAACGTGTCCATGGAAAACCCAAATCAGCTCAGTTCAGGTGTACTGACATAAATTCTCGCTCGCTCGTCAGCGCAGCGGAACAATGCTAACATCTTGTTACGCTGGTCTGTATCGCCACACGACCTGGCTGTTTAATTTATTTAAACTCAGAATTGGATTCCGGCTTCGACGTTGTAGCATTTGTATTCCCAAGTCCGTGGAGCACACACTGCGGTACATAGTTTAACAAACGCGTTCAATTCAACAAACACGCCTCACAAAAGCAATAGTGGTTGACTTATTCTGCTAGCGTCTCCAGCCAGAGCAACGTGAAATAACATGTTTGACCTGACTCCAATTTGGGGACACCTAAACCGTATTCAAGAGGCTGCTGTCTGTAGCCGTTTATCGTGCCCATACTGTCCGGTAAAGGCGATTAGTATTCTTTCTGCGTACTACACGGTTAAACTTGTGTCCCTAAACGTCAAATATGGAGGGAAAACACAATTTTAGAGGGATTACGTACTATCCAAGACAGGTTACCTGACTCCGGTCAAAGGTTTTTTGC
This sequence comes from Hecatera dysodea, assembly GCA_905332915.2. Classification (NCBI taxonomy): domain Eukaryota; kingdom Metazoa; phylum Arthropoda; class Insecta; order Lepidoptera; family Noctuidae; genus Hecatera; species Hecatera dysodea. The sequence continues at coordinate 13,244,599 of HG995292.1, forward strand.
TGTCAGCATACATTTGGTGGTTTTTACTGGACGGGGCAGTGGGCACATATTGTTTAGGGGTGTCGTGCGTGCCATGAAATACTAATGTAGCCAACTTGATAAGTAAAACTGTATATGTAGTTGCTATATATTTTGTACATGCTGTGCAACTAAGCATGTCTTAAATGGAATTATGTCACACTAACTTACTTAGCTAGTTAGTTACTTTAGTTCCGAAATAGTTTTACATTACAATTGGCTTAGTCTTAATTCCATGTAATTTATAATTTCGTTCTAAATTGAACCGTATTATATAAGTGGCTAACATGAGCCACTTCATTAAGCATACATAGAATCTCGTGTATATAATTACTGAAACGGATTTAATTACAATTACAAAAATTCAGTGATAATAAATACAGTCAGCAAAAATATCATGTTCTTTCATTTTATTAAATCAAACTCCTGGTAATTATATTACACCATTTTCCTACAGTTCTCTGAGAGGTTTAATGATATACATAAAACGGACATGTAAGCATCATACAAGTACGTAAACAAATGCTTACTTGTGTGATAACATTTGATATGTGTAATTTACTTTTATAAGTATACCGTTTGTGTATATTTCTGTAACATTTAAATTTTGCATTACCTGAATGCAAAATTTTCTAAAAGGTTCAACACCAATATGAAATTAATAAAGTCGTATAATAGAATTTGTTCCACGAAAACGGGACTAGTTGTCGAATACAAATATTACTCTATAATGAAATCCACCAAACCGTTTCTAGTTCCGAGTCATTCGACAGTTTTCTATAGTATACATAATAAGTTCTATTAAACGACGCTTTTGTAAATAACAAAGTTTTAATAGTTTCTGTAGTCTGTGAAATTGGGTAATTTATTATTAAATATTGTAAGAGCAAAAACGTGTTAATGTAAATAATTAACAAAAGGAACGAAGTGAGTGCACGTTTAGGTTTAAGAGCTAACGTTGGCAACACGTACATATTTTTTATTTTTATTTATTTGGGAAAATAAACAGTTACACATTAAAATCTTACACTAACTTACAAGTACTTATACAAAAAATACAAATGTATAACCTACGACATTTTCCACAACATATGAAAAGTTATATATAACAATGCGCTATTTTTAACCTATTAAAACAGAATAGTAATTATTTCTGAACCTAAACATAGGCATGCAAATAACAGAGAAAAACACACAGAGGGAAACAAAATAAGTAAGTATATAAAAAACTAACTATAATAATCTATAATTTTCTTTGTGACCAGATTTTTAAATTTTTGGGCAGAGACAGAAAAGAAGTCGATGTCTTCAAAAATCTTATTGTACTGATTCGTAATGCGGCGTAGTGGTGCTCGCAAGCCTGCGTTTGTACGACAAGAGCTTACCGCAAATAAAGGCCTTGCGCGCACCCCACGGCATATTGTTGTTCTGGGTACAATATAACTAATTCTGTTGCGAATATCGATGCAATCATAAGTATTGCACAGATCAAATAAGAACATGGTTTCCAACATAATTCGTCTAGACTTTAAACTTTGCAGATTATGTTTTTTCAATAGGTCATCGTAGGATGCGTGAGTATGATAGCAACGAAAATGCATGGCCTTTAAAAATTTTTTTTTTTACATACATACATAACACGTGAATAAACAAATGTTTGTGTGGCGGGAACCTTAATAATTCGTTTATAATTCACAAAGAACACTTACAAACATTAGCTAAGAAAGCGCTTTTCCTGACGGTTAATTAGAAGTATCGGCAAGGATCAGTGTTCAATTGATTGGTAGTTTGTTTGACTTGGAAACTGATAGATTGGTTCGCTAATAAAGCCATTGAGAGTACATTTATGTGGCACACTCGTATCCAGCGCGGCAGCTAATAGGATTCGCCGGCGACATTAATGGCTATTTGTCATCCGTCATACGAGTCATACGTGATTACTTAATTACGTATTTATTAATTACATTCTCGATACTGATGCGATCCCGATCGATGCGAGTTTTATTTTAATAAAAGTTGGTCACCCGTGACAGGAAGAGGGAATTTTACTTTGACGTTGGGTTATTTGGAACGCGATATTTTTTAGATATTTTCGATCGTATCTGCCTTTATGAAATCACGATCTGCCTGTCGCTGTGCAGCAGAGCTACAAAGAGCGTAGGAACGAAGGCTCGCTGTACTGAGCTCGCCGGTTAAAAAAACACGCTCATTTTAGGATTCTCTGTTATCACGTTTTTGTTATCAATACTGTTCCACCATAGACGCAGCTTTTTATGCAAATCAATATTACAGTATTTTTACAAATTACCCTTTCCAGCGGGTCTTTGTTTGTGAAAATGGCGCATGTTTTTGTCCTCCTTTGACATCTCTTTTATCTTTCGTGTTTTTGTACGACATTTCGTTAGAAAAACAAAGGATGTGTAGGTATTTATATTTATCATATTGATAACTAAAAATAACCCATTCTCCAATACATAACATATATATACATACGTAGGTACCACGACACACGACAGAAACGTTTCGATACTAATTTAGCTACAAAAATATTTGACATTTGTGTCGTTATTTGTAGGTAGGTAGGTACCTTATACGTATCGTTAAAATAATTGGTCATGATTATATTTCAATACGTACACAAAGCCAACAAATAAAAATATGTAATATTTTTTTTTAAATCTCACATGTCGGTGGAGGTTTTGTTGAAACTGACGTTGGATTAGCGGCTCGTTGAACTGCCGGTCAATCACGAAAAATGCAAAATGTCCGCGGCGGATCAGCTGACGCCGGATAGCTTATGTACTTTAAATGCAATCACCTGCAAATCCTGGACACACAGCTACATGAACATTACCCACCTATGAGGCCATGACACTTTAAATATATCCAGAATAAATTCGGCGATCAGTTACTCGCCTAATTCAAATGGACTGGAAATATCAAGAGTGAAGTGAAATAAGATCTAGAGAATATCTACGTACGCTCGATATTTTCTATCTACTTACGATCTCTTGGCTGAAGTTTCGCATTTGAGCAGAGTTTTAAAGTAAACAATAAGCTTTAGGGCAATGCAGTCTTAGAGAAAATTATCGAGACTTTTTTCTGTAGTAGCGGAATAACAAGGAGAAAATATGGGAAAATATTTTACTTAGTCTCGTTCGCTAACTTTAAACATGTTATTAATAATAACATCATTAGCTTCTACATGGGGTGTAATTAAATGTTTATTAATTAAGTTCAGTTAAATTTCTAAAAGATAATCTTGTCTTTCATTACGAGGAAATCTTTTTTAATCACAAGATAACATCCGAAAATCCTCTTAAATAAATGTATCAGTCTCTCGTATCCGATTTATTTTACCATGGATGTTCTTAATTCCGAAAATGACGTTTATATAAAGGATATCTCCATTTAGGTATATTCTCCTAAGGGAATGTTGGATATAAATGGATTACGGTTCTTCCAAATTACGGTGTTGTGTGCTACGTGGATGAATCTGGCCCCACGATAATACTCCATACCTATTTTTTGCCTATTTTCGTTTCTCGTACCTACTAAATACGAATATGTATTTTATTTTTTCTGTGTTTTCCTAGCTTTGGAAAGAAGGTACGAATATCCTTAGTATAGATAAAACCTATTTTTGAAACTGGCTGATTTCGCGCTAATCTCAACCTAAATCTGTTCTTTGATGTGAGTCTATCCTAAAAACTAAAGTGCCTCTCTTTAAAGGTATTTTTTTCTTTAAAATAAATTGAAGAAATCGTAATTATGTAAGCTGGGTTCTGCTGGTATTATTAGAAGTACTTACTTCTATTTACATAAAATCAACTCATTTAAGTTTCATTTGTAGGTCGCCTGTATAAAACCAATTGTGTATTTTTAACAACTGTCGCTTTTGAGACTCGTGAAAAGGTATGCATAAAAATATTTTTTATCGCAATGAAACCTTATCTGGGACATTCAGCGTCCAAGTCATAACTGCTAGCAGCTATTCATAACTACAGATTATGAAACTTTAAATCACCCTTAGACATTGCGTTCACCGAACTGAGGAGAAATGAAATTAAAATAAATAATCCGAACGGATTTTGAAATTATTTACCTAGTGAACGGTAAAATTGTAGTTTTTCTGGGGCTTGAAATACCTAGGTAGGAACTGCTGAGAGAATTTTCCTTGGTATCTGTTCTTGATTTGTATATTGTCGTATATTTATAAACTAGCAGCGGTTTCGCGGTTTTTTCCGCGTAGTTCCCGCTCCCGTGGGAATAAGGGGATAAAATATAGCCTATGTCACCCGGGGATAGTGTAGCTTCCAAACAGTGAAAAAAATTTCCAAATCGGTTCAGTAGTTTCGGAGCCTATTCAATACAAACAAACAAATATTTCCTCTATAAAATAGTAGTATACATAGATGAAAGGTACACAAGTGCGGCAGAATTACCGGTCAAAAGAAACAAAGCGTATTGTTATCTCACTTAAATGAGGAATTGTGTCCCGGGATATACACTTTGATATAAAAGAGGTTTTTTTGTACTTTAAATCGTTGTATAAAAGCAGATTAATCGTGGTTCGGTCTGTTTCCACCGTTTGTAAATACAGTAGTTGTTTTTCACGCTTCATAAATCTTTCATATTTTTTTTTCATTGATATTATAGAAAAAAAGATTCAATTTAAAACAATGCCGATTGCTAGTGGTCCGAGTGTAATAAATAAATATAATAAATAATTGTTTGCAACACGGAACTCTTAAATATATACAGAACGGCGACTGCAGTCAAAGTGGGGTTTACGTTTGATCCAGCGCAAATTGGAAAAATAAGCTATTACGTTTTCCTCCGATACCTTTTAATATAAAATCTCGTACTATTGTAGAATTTAAAAAAGAAAACAATAGAGAGTAGATATAAGTGGCCGTCTTTAAAATTGAGATAGTAAAAAATCTAAACGACGTACGTGCTTCCTTCCAGCCATAATTGAAGGTCGTTGGCAAAGTTTACAACGATGCTAGGAACATAATAATACAAGTTGGCTCGTAAACTGTAACAGCTGCATGGGATGTAATGATACTTACACTCGAACCGCGCCCCAATGGGATATTGAATAGGACGTGGATACGGAAATACTAAAAAAGCGAAAGAACAATAGAGAAATCGTTTCCACCAAGTTTGACGGAAACTAAGTGCGAGGAGTTTCTCTCACAAGGTCTCGGCCGCCTGAGAAGGCGTTAATATCATTTAATACACAGTAAATACAACGACTGCCTCGCTATAATGTAGTAATCACCTTTTGTGTCGTTATTTTAACTAAGCGATTTCATTGAAGCAATCACTAAATGTTTGTGTTGATTAAAAGGCCCGTTTTGCTATCAGCCTTCAAAGAGTCGCTTAAGTAGACTTGTGTTTTGACGACTCGTCAATTTTCACTTGTATCGATATTTACAGCTGTTTAATAAATACTTAAGTAAATAGGTATATATATATAGGTTGTAATTGCAAAATTCGTAAGATTATAAATTATGTTGAGAGATTGTCAACTCTTGTTCAATTGTCAACTAAACATTTCGAATACTTTTTTATACATCAAAGTTTGATAGTCGATCTCTCGAAGTTACACCGAGAAATTGTGAAACGACATAAACTGACGACATGTTGTCGACCAATCAGTGTACAGTTCTACAATTTATCGGGATTTCTTGCCTAGCCAAGTAGTAGAACAAAGGGAGCTTAGGTCTCCGCGACACGGATGGGTTAACTTAGAATGCCATTCAAGTTAGTTTTTTTTTTAAACCCGTCGTCGAGTTTAGAATTTTGAGATAGAAATACTTAACGGTTCATTACTTGCTATTCCACAATTTCTCGGAACGACTTCGGGAGATTACTAGACTATGAAATTTAAACTCGTAAAAAATATTTCAAATGTTCAGATGACAATTTATCGAGAATTTACAATCTATCGAGATTTTTTTATAATCTTACCGAGTTTGCAATTTTCCGGTGACGTATATACTAGAAATAAAAATAAAAGCTGTTAACTTAAGTTAATCTTAAAATATGACAGCAAAAAATTCCTTCGCATCGCTGTCGACTGGAAGTGTGCCTGTGCACGTTGTATGGCAAAGCTTATTCTCTGACCAAGGTAAAAGCCAGTCCTTAGGTCACTCGTCATTACGTATCTACTGTCCTTTATAGTAAAGTCAGTATTCACTTCAGAATAACGAGGAACCAGTTGTTTGCGCTGGTTTAATTAAGTGTAGAACTATTCTCTCGCAAACACCATTATGCTAGTACGCACGTGTGTATCTATGAAATATTTGCTGTTCAGCTGCAAAGTTTGTCTTGTTACCATGGGAACAATAGGTGTGGGACATTTTCATCGTTTTAATTACTCTGGCGTGTACAACAATTGGAGAGGCGCGGTGTGTGTGACAGGCAGGTGCCATGAAGATGACGTGAGCGGCCCCTGGGGCCAACGAGTGCGCGCCTCCTCTTGTACCTGTCATTAGGGGAAGCGCTCCAATTCTCTGCCTATTAACCAATATATTACGGACAACCAGCTTCATGTCAAAGCACGAGACACTTGATACACATAAAGTTAAATAAAAAATAAAATTTACCGCTAACGATTATTATACATATAAACTTCTAGCTAACGATTATTTTATTGGAATTTAACTTGTTCCTACGTTACTTAATGGGTCAGAACTTGAAATTGGAGAGTTTAAAAGAGAATATTCATTTGTTTCGGAATGAACCATAATAACCGCTTCTTTATGTTTAGTTCTGTTGTTGCTTCTAACAACGGCCATAATGTAATTCACAGTACAGACATTCTGCAGAATGTTTTATTGGTCTTCTGGGGAGGATCACGAAACTTTTAGATTTCTTAGAGTCCAGTTCGGTCAATAGACACATAAAGAGCGAGTTATTGCATAGGGTACAGTAGTTTATGTATTCGCCAGTACACATTCCTAGATACATCCAATTACTTATTTTTATTTGTTCTGCAATTTCATTAATCTAGTTAGTTTACTGTTACTTTGGAGGATGAGACATTCAAATATAGTATTTGGAGTCTAGTCAGAATTAAACGTAGATTTGTCGACACCGGTCCGCGTCTGTTTGCTATACTCGCAGCGCGACATGATTCACTGAACAAATTTGTGAAAATCGCGTTTGAACACGTCATACATTTCTGTATGTGTATTTTATTTTATCATGAGCCCGATCCGAACCGGTGACATTTTTACGGGCTGTGAGCTATGTACACAGGTAAAGAAAAGGTTAATATGTTAACAGAGGGCTTTTTGTATCTGTGACCGACTTTTACAAGTTATTTAACTGTAGGTTAACTTGTTAAGCGGATGTCGTTGACGGTGAACTTGAACGTTAAGAGGCTTCTGGCTAATTAGCATGCGAGCCTCCGAGGAGCCGTAATGACCACAGCTGTGCCGCTCGGGCACTTCTCGAAAATGAGGCGCTCCCTTACATATACTTGTGTACCTATATTATAGAGTGTTCACTAGTATATGGACATTAATTAAATTGGGAAATAAATAAAAGCAATACCTTTGAATTCTACCAATGTGAGAGAAATGAACATCAAGTAACATACTACTTGTGAGGGAGACATTACTCCGTTGATAAAAAAGTCGTAAATGGTTTGTTGTTACGACTTGAAGACAGTTTGCAGCCTCTTTTATTGTCACAAAATGTATTACAATTCCCTTAATCTGTTGATTGCTCGCGAGACTTTAATATACTGCCATTTTATACGACGTCACTACCTGTAAACAAGTCTTATACAACTACCTTTAGCTTGAATTAAATTTAAATATTTTCTCACGCGAAACGCAATGGTTTTTCCTCTCTACCGGGATTTCTCGTCTAACAAAATCTAGTTTATCCCGTCTTATGCAGTGTATGCACGTACTGCAATTAGGTTTCTATACGTAAAAACCTAAAAACCACCCAACCCAACCAACCAACCAACCAACCAACCTTTTTAACCTTCGTGTAAAATAAAATAGTGTATTGTTTTTGTTTTTATATAAATATGTATGATAGTCTGTAAGGTATATATGTTATGGGTCTTTGTTACCCGAAATAAAAGTTATATTATTATTATTATTATTATACGGAGTTAAGATTACCTTTTGTGTCGTTACGAGGCTTTATACTGTGCACTTTCCGTATGCGTTTGAGTATTCCCCCGGGGAACACGCTCCGCCCAATCTAATTAGGCTGCAACTACGGAGATAGCAGCGATCGAAACTTGCGGCTTATGAGAACGGCCAACACGACTGACAAGATTACCAAACTTTTAGCCACAACCGTACCCAGCCACTGAGCCGTGTGGAACTCCCTATCTGCACCATCTCGGCTGCTACTACACTCCTACCTACTTCTGTGTTAACGCAGCCACTTCTCAAAGCATTTTTGTAAATTGCTTATATAGAAATCTGCGCGACTCATGACATAATCACCGAGGAACCACAAGATAAAATCTTTTTGTTGTGAATACTACACAAAAGACTGAAATTGCTTTACAATTGCGGTGGATGGCTTATCGCAAAACCTCCACCTAAAAACTCTTGAATCAAAATTAAGATCGCTCAGCAAAACGCAAATTTACTATTCTGAAAAAGTATTCATCGTAAAAAGTTATTTGTGCCATAAAACGGTGAAGCGGGGGTCCGGTTAAGCGCGTATATAAATTTAATGATATTACCATAGGCCGTTAAATGTTGTTTTCATAGCAATTTTTAATTGATGAAGCGATGTAACAATTGTTACATTTCAGCAGTATTATAATACAAAGGGCCATGACAAGCTACGTACCGTGTAGCAGTTACCGTTGTCCGGCTGCTACAGATAAATGTGGAAAATTCATTGAAACGCAAACTTACTGATACCACTGGTACCTACTAGTGGTACTATAGGTACCTACAACATATGAAGTTCATTTACATTTAAATATAGCTGATAATTATAAAGTCGTAAGATTTTTTTTGTTTGCTTATTTGCACCGGATACGCTTTGAAATTATCGGACCGATTTTAACAATTTTTTCATCAATGGAAAGCTACATTATCAGCGAGTAACACAAAGTATAATTTACCCTCGAAATCTCACGGGAACGGAAACTGCGCGGGTAAAACCGCGAGGCGCTGCTAGTAGCTAATATTATTATTGTAGCAGGCGAGCATTTGTAAAACTTATAACCATCACGTAAACGCGATAAAGTATAACGATCATTACAAATAGGAATAGTAGTAGCAATATTGTTGGAAAATAAATTAGATTCACATTAAATATAGCTTTTAATAACGTAGGCTCCACTAAAGCCGCCTTTGTTTTTATTATGACGGATTTCCTCGTTTATACGTCATAGTCTCCGTGTGAACGCTGCAATACGATTTCGGTACGGCTTTGTGTAGTGGAAACAATGTATAAAAACGCGTAGAATTACAATTGATTCAGTTTCCCGACGTGGAAAAGAAAACCACGAACGTTATCAGTACCAAATACAACAAACATGTAACGCACACTCGCGTACTGTCAATCATTATGGCGAGTTCTCTTTCAAAATAAATAACGTTGCCTTTGTCTAAGTTTGCATCGAATGCCAAAATAGCGTGATTGTGTTTACATGAGCTTTTTTTCTCTAATTATTATCGTAGTGTGCGTACGAGAATACTTGCGACAGTTTGCATTATGTTGTTACTCGCACGTGTACCTGAAACAAATGACACGAATTTGTTGAACTGGATGGGAGATTCCGTTGCTCCTCTGTTCTCTAACTACATGTTTATCGCAGCTCGAGTTACAAATCGAACTTGTGTATTGTGTGAACGTAGAATTATTACGCCGCATGGCGTCGTAAACTCGCGAAGTTCCTCGCGCCATGCTCACTCAAGCTATCCGGGATTGATACATTTCAATTTAAAGCCTACTCTGAATTTCGTTCGAAATGTTAAGTTAAAGTTGCTACCTATTATATCGTGTGAGAAGTAAGAACAAATGTCAGGAAAAGGTTGCAAAAGGAGGTAATACTTATATAGTCAAGGTTTAGGCGCATACGGATTAATTAACTAATTGAATCGTAGCGGATTTTAATAAAGGCCGGCAAACAAGTGTGAACGTTAAAAAAGCTTACTCTGTGATCCGCGGTATAATTTGTGTAATACCTAAGCTAACAGAGGCTATATCAAACACCTCCCTTATAATATTTTAAATGCTTCTTACCACCCAGCCTCTAACGGTCTCGAAAATTTAAACAAATTACGTTTGATCGGTTAAATTAAACGATACTCAGCAGTATTCTTCAGAGAATAACTTACTTTCAGAGTCTTTTGACTAGAGAAATATTCCACTAATAAAAATAAGGGGAATTTGTTATCATTTGCCTCGCTCGCGCTTTGAGCCAACAGTTCAATTATTTTATCGTTAAGTAAGTAAATAGTTGTGTAGTCTATCTACCATATATGGATAAATAGACTTATGTAAATTTTAGTATGTACGAGTAAACAGACTTTATAGATAGAAAGTGATGTTGTGTACATACATCCCCTGCGTAGTTTGTAAAATAAAGATACTGTTTTCTAGATAGTTTTTGTTTTTCAAAATTTTTAAACGCCACGCCATATTTCACATAAAACCGGAATTCATCAACTTGATCTTGCTGTCAGAATCGGTATCTGAGCAAACTTATCGTAACAAAGCAAACACCTATTTATATTTTACGTCAAAAAATGAGAGTGAATTAAGATGTTTAATTTTGTTTCCAACCAAAGTCTATTCTTTAAAACGTTCAACGTATCTACTGAGTATTTGTTTTTCATTTCGTTAGAGCTTATTTGCTTTCTTGGAGGTCACCGCCGCCGGGGCGCGGGCGGCACAGCGGCGGGAGCGGCCGAGCTAGCGGGCACGGCGGCAGGAGCGGGCGCGCCCCGATGTTTTCCCCGGCCGATGTTTCCGACATTTTATCAAACCTGTTCCTGACGTACTTGCCATTTTCCCCTAACTCGTTACCAAAGAGACAATGAATTGTTTATTTCGTGTCGTTTTTAAAAACAATGCTATCGACACAGTCTCACAAACCTCTCGTGACTACGTTAAAAATAAATGACAGTGCCTATAGAGGCGTACTTTTATTGTGTCGGATTTATACGAGCGGTAGGTAACTTAGTTTCCATGTTTTCATCGGTCTTTTTCGATTTGTATCTTTCTGCGCTCCAGGCGTTGAAAGCTACCTCTGTGCTATTCGGCCATTGAAAATCAAAGCGATTTAGATTTGTAGCTCGGAACTTAGATTTATAGGCGCTGAGCGTTATATTGCGTTTACTGAACTTGTTTCTAAAATATTGGTTCCGCGTATGTGGAATAGTTACCAGTATGCACATAGAGAGGTACCAACTTTCATGTAAATTAAATATGGCAGGGGTTATTTAAATTTAGTATTAGTCGTCATTAGTAATTAATCAGTTACCGGTGGCATCAATAAACGAGCGTACAGTAAATGAATCAATCAATACCTATGTATATATAAATATCTTCCGTTATTGATTGACTAATAGAAATTCTTACGGAACAGGAAAACGTTATATGTGCGTCTGAAGTCGCGGGCAAACGGTGATTAGTATTATATGAGTAAATTAGAGCAGGTCAATTATTGTTAGACGCAGCGCTCGGCGAGGCAGCCATATTTCATCCCGTCGTCGTCGATGTCACTGTTGAGGGGCGATGCTCCGGTACAGATTAAGCTCAAGAATTATGCGAGAGATTGCATTGCTAAGCGCTCGCAGATTGACTGAGCACAATGCATAAAATGATTTCGTCTCAGCACTTGTCTGCGCTCGAACACACTCCGAACTATGATTGCCGTCCCACTTGTTACTCTCATATACCGACTCGAAAGTTTTCTACGACTTCAAGTGACGTTACATAAAAGAGCTCATGAATCCGCCTCGGATGTCGACTTTCCATATTATGACGCATGCCACTGACGTTTATGACTACTTCGTTAGATCTGCGTTACTGAATATTAAATTGATATCCCTTTGCGTCGTCGGAATCTCATTTCATTGATTTATATTGTACGAAATTGGTTTATCGAACTACACGATGATTGCATCGAACAATTCAGTTTATTGAACTGTTCAAAATTGAAAAGTTTGTAGCCGTTTGCAATATTTCCCCGTGTATGGATGTTAGTGATCTGTGTTCAACAATGTATTCACCATCTCTAATATACTCTACGGTGGAGGTAGACATGATCAAAAATCTACAGGTATTGGTCTCCCTAGAGCCTTAAAATGTTTTTAGATTGCAATTTAATGTTATTGTCTTCCAGCAGTATCACCTGACAATATTAATCCTTTTTCAAGAAGGTAGCGAGCGGCAATTTACGCAGCTCTATATTTTTCAAGTCTGTTCAGTAGATTTCTCTTTTAGCTAGAATTTGCGCGCTTCATCTCGGCCCAGTTAATGGGTAGACGAGAGCCGTACAACATCCGCTGTTTTCCATCTCCCTGCTTACTCTGCTTCTTCCATTTGCTCACTACCGACCACTAAAATGCCGCCATAAATTGTGTAGCCAGTTATTTGTTACCTGTGGTCAGCGTCTTTTTGCATAAAATGTTAGTTTCCGTTGAGCCCGTTTTCATTTAGCTTAGAACATCTGTTTACAGTAGTATTTTCGTGGAACAACCATGTCAAGCAGATGAAATGCAACATTTCGCGTAAATAGGTTCTTCACATTAATTGAAAACTAAAGTTTCCATTCGCTTAGCTTTGTAAGCGCCGTCGGTTTATATTACGAGTACGCAGTGAGTGTAATTCGTCGAAATAGGGATGTTGCCTGAGTAAAAATATATGATTATGTATTTTTTCCTTTATCAAGTCTATAAAACTGACGAAGATAAAAAGCATCAAAGATCAGGAATGGGAGCTTGTGACGTCACTGCCCGGTAAAAATTGTAGCGAATAGTGACGTCACGCGAGTTTTCAATGCACTGTATCGTCTTCATTTTTAGTTTATGTGAAAAAAGAAAAAATACGTATCCAATATTTTTTGGAAATCTAGCTGACGGACTAATCAGATTTTTTTAGTTAACTACCCTATTGTGAGCTAAGGCCGGCGCCACAGACGCGGCGTGCGGGTGTGCTGCTGGGCGCTATGTCGGCGTTGCGCGCACCGGCACGTCGCGGCGTTAACGACTCTCCGCACCTGAACGCGCATCATACTTGACAAATTAAATTCCTCACTAATGCTTTACCCGAGGACGAACAGAACGTTGAATACAGTGGCAGATTTCCACATCGTTTCCAATTCGATTTGGGACAACTGCACACTTTCAAGGAATGCGATGTTTCAAAAGGGAGTGACGAACAATTCGATTGAACGTGGAGTTCTTTTATTGCATCTTTATTTTATTGCGTTATTGACAGTGTCGTCGGTACTTGCTGGTACTTTCGTATAACTGAATTGAATGTTGCGCGCTACATGACAGATGTGCGCTGCCGAGACCGCTCGTTGTTTGCTCTCAGTCACTGTGTCAGGGAAATGCATTTGATTCGTGTGCGGACGTGTCGGCCACCAGTATTTTACTGTTTACGAACCTAAAGCTACACCGAAAAACTGGTCTTAAAACGAATGTATCGTTTTAAGACCAGCTTACACGAAACAAAACGATGCTGTGTAGGTAGGTGTGTATTTTATACGCACACGATATTAAAAGAGATCAAAATATTTTCCTGCGTTTTTTTATTTTCATGGAATCAGAATGTACTTAACTGTTCTTGCCACTATTGTAAAGTTTCTTCTTTAAGATTAATAAATTTTTTTTTTCCTTATGGGACCTTTACCCTAGTAAGTGTGTAGGTACGTGTTGAGTTGTTTGTTGTGAATTCTCCTGTGTGCAATTTCTTAGTATCAAGTGTGCTTAATCAGATTTTCCTATTGGAAAAATCTTTTATAGTTCACACGTTTTCCTGCTCATAAATTGTGATAACATCGCAGTTCCTCAGACAGCATCGTCGTCAACAAACTTGAGTGGAACAACATTTCTCAGCAACTCTTCGAAGATGCCAATCTTGGCAGTTCAACACATGCATCAAATTAAGGCAATTATCTTCCGTCCATTAATAGTTCATATTTCGAGTGAATAGACATCGAACGTCGGATATACTTGGTAAATGTATACAATATTTAGTGCTTCGGAATCCGGTTCCATTCAGGGTTGGCCACGAGCGACTATTAATAACGTCCGTGTGTGGCTGTATCCTCGGACCTCCGACCTCTCGACCCTCCGGCCTTCTATTGATCACACTCTTGTCATAAACACATTTCCTCTAATGGACTCCGGCTCCGTCTTTGAGACACTATTGTCTTTGTTCACAATCAAGGGTACGCTCCGGCAGACATTCTCTATGATTCATCCCTAGTTCCTGCTATGAATCATTGAGCACATTATGGGAATTATTAATGAATGTAACCATAGGCATGTACGCAGATGCCTGGCAGTATTTTTAATCCCTGGAACTCCTTAGTGTTATGAATATGTAAATATATTGTTACTTGTTGTACCCGAGGTACAAACAATAAATAAACAATGAGGTTATAAATCCGTTTATCGTAGTCCCACGATTATATCAATACTGCTTTTAAGATCATAATATTAAATATTACCTTTCGTAAGTTCACATTAATATTGATGGAATACTAGGTTCAGGAATAAAATAAATTGGCTACTTTTGTTGCCAGAATTCCAACGTCTAGTTTGGTAAATTGGTTTGACTTCCCTTTCATCGGTAAACAGAGCGGCTTTTATCGTCGACAAAGATTACTTTATCCCAACGGAAGCGACGAGATTGAACTCCTTACACGTTGAAACCAATATCCTGGGGTATTTCCTCGGCGGTGAGAGCTAGTCCGGCAACCTTGAGGCGCCACCACTCCCGCCTCCGGCTCAATAAATAATTTAATTATGATCGGACGTGGCACGCTACGTGCTACGGTGTATCGGAATAAGTACAGAACCGACTCTCGCCTAATTCCGTTTGTAATGTATGGACACTATTTTTAATGAAACAGCGCACCGTTTATTCGTAATTCGTACTGGAACAGGGAGTGCTTATTACGGACCAAGTAAGTTCAATCTCTTTTATCGCGGCATTATAGCGCGGAGAATTGAACGCTGCCTCGTATCCCAACAGTTCCTATAGCGGGCGCCCACTCTCCCGTAAAATTATGTTAAACTTGTTCTTTGTTTTTTATATCGCTATTATTCTTCTTATAAAATTCTAGTTGATAGACCTTGCTATGAGGGCGCGTTGATAACATGGCGAGAAAATGTAGCCTCGAAGGTCGCGTCTCAGCCTGATCGATTGCACGCAAAATATTCTGTCGAGATACGTAGAATCTGTAGTGAGTCGGACCGGTGCCAGCTCACTCGTTTATCATTTGATGTCGGGCACAGGTTTCTGCGGGGAGCATCCGTATCCGCTAGGTGAATGTTTCTAATATTATGGGAATGTTTTTTTTTGCTTTATGACACCGAATTTCCGAGATGTCAGATACATTGCGCTTGATTTCCGCAGTTATGATGGGTATCGCGTGTAGCCGACCGGCCGAATTTAAAAAATAGCTTGCCGATTATGCGGCGAGCCGCGCGGCGCGGTGCCGTAATTACGGCGTCACTCGGCTAAAACGACGAAATAAATTGAAAAGCGAGCTCCGGTGAAAATGCGAGCCGGAAAAATATATCTCCACGGCACTTGGGCATCCACTGACACGGACGCAGATAATGTATTTGTTTTTGCTAAAATCTCATTGTTATGCGGGAATAATAAATTATTCCTCCGTGACAATAATTGCATTGTACTTTTACTGAATAATTGCTTCATTAATGTTAATGAAGCGAAGCACTGTCCGCAGCGGCTGTCTGTTAGATCATTCATTAATCTTTTATTTTGAGAACTGTCCTTGTTACTAGGAACTGACCTATAAAAGCGTCATTAATTAATATTACCAAAAGTATTTTTCAGTCTGTTCATCGAACGACGAGCAGTCCTACTTAATAATGAAAAAGGTTCTGTGATTTAATGTGCTTCTAGATTAATTACATTTCTCTACAGTGACCCGAAACTCTTTTTCTGATTGCCAAATATCGTTACGTTACGGAAATTCAGTTAAAACAATTATCAGGAGTGGATTGAAAACATCAATCGTCTCGGTAACCGGTGGTAGATAAATGAATGGAAATCTCGTCACATGTTCAGAGTGACTGACTGACTTTTACCGCTTTTTCTCACTTATTGCCGCATACCTTCGTTCGGTGATCCTTGAGTATCTATGCCACAAGATTATAAATGGATTTATAATGAGCTCAGAATTTTGTTTGGGACCCTTGTCAACCTAAAAAACTCTGAAGTCTGTGAATATTGCCCTTTTACTGAGAAAATTTACTTACCTCCTGCTATTCTGGCCTGCATATTTTTAAATAACTGCACTTGCCTACGAAATGATAATTGACTTGAATATTATAGCGACGTCTTTCAAGCTTAACGGATATAGAAATAACCTATTTCATCGAAGTTAATTGCATTTATATTTTGAAGACAGGAAATAAACTTCTTAAATTATTGTTTTGCACAATAAACAAGTTCACTAATATTTAGCTGATTTCTGTCTCCCGATAATGAAAAAAGTTGAAACTTTTTCCTTTGTAACTTTTCTACATAATTAAGTTTGAAATTATCCGTGGGTCGAGATACATTTTCAGTAATGTAACAATATTATGAGTGATTTTTGCCCTATAATCGGCTAACGTCGCCGGGAATTTGAACGTGACTGAAATACATTCAGTTTTCTTCTAGAGTAAAGAAAACGGAATTCACTTGCAGCCAAAGGATATCTGCGATTCCTGCCGCAGATACCTTTCATTGCTGGCAAGACATACAAAGGACTTGGTATACCATTACTTAGGCAATAATTATTGCTTCTGGCATGCTACATGCTAGTTCAATCCGATATACAGTCCGAATAAGTTATTGCAGAGTTTATGACGGCTTTATATCTCCTTTAATGCTAGTTAACGATCAAACTTCGTGACTAAGGATGTGCGAAGTTATGGCGCATATATTTGTGTTACACAAACCCCAAATGTACGGATCAGTTCATGTAACGATTGCGGATACGACCATTCTATCGAATTATAATTTGGTTGAACACCATGAATTTTATAAGAGACTTTATTGTTGGTACACAATCGTAAAGTGGTTGCACGTCGCGGTCAAAAGCGACATGGTCGGTGTTATCGCGAAAATAAATGTGTGCCCACGTAAAATATTAAGTTTTAACACGGAATAATTTAAATATTTTGTGATTTTGTTTTTCATGAATAAGTTGATTTCATACGAAATGCCTAAGTTTGTGGGTAGATAAATGGAAGTATGTAGTAACAAATGAGGGTCGAACAGGCATCATTAGGTCATCATCAGTCACAAGTCGAGGCCTTTCAGTAAATGTGCGACAAATTCGAAGGATTGATCTCGACGCCATTAAAGCAATGACTGACATCCTTTATCCCGCAAGACAAAGGTGTGTTTGAACGAAAACCGTCATTGTCTTAATTCCTGACAATCCGGATTTCTATTATCATAAGCCGTAGCAGATAAAGACAATTATAAGGAAAGCTCGGCCCTATTTATACACCATATAAATTACGTGATAATTTCCTTATTGGTTCGAATTACCCATCTCTGCCTCCTGGCCACCTTCTGGAGTTTTACCTCCCCGTTTGTAATAATAGCACATGGACATAATTATTATTGTAGCTTTAATTATTTGTAGCTGTTTGGACATCAAAATACACCGTCTTACGAGTACTTCAGCAATTAAAGTAAATTTTTCTTTTATTTTCTTAAGAACATTTCATTTTATTTCGTTAGCCAACGTTTTTTCATCACGATTAATGAAACAAAATAAATTTACTTACGCGTAATAAAACGTAGATTGGTTTCGTGGAAACAAAATATTCAAAAGAAACCGGAGAAAAATTGAAGATATTAAGTCTCCACAGATCCATTCAGTGTTAATATCTCTAAGCAGGGTTTCGTTTTATTTATACAACTGAAAAAAGAGGAAATAAACATGAAATGTGACTTTCCGGGCCGAGGGACAGCTTGAGATTTTTGTAAAGAAGTGAGTGCTAATTTAGCAAAACGAATTGTAAAAGAGAATGATGAATCTGCCTGGAAATTAAGCTTAGCTTGCAGAAACCTTTACGATACGGAATCCACTTAGTGTAATTGCTAGTTTTTATTTGAATTGCTCAACATAAATTTGATTTCAGTTGAATATTCTGATTGATGGTAATGTTTTCCTAATGTTATCGTTAAAAAGTTCTCGGAGAACAAACGCGCTCGTTGTTGTAATCATTTTCTTCTTTACGTTATTACCGTAAGTAAGCACAAGAGGATAATTGTGGCAGATTTAGCTCCAAGTTATTGTATATCTCGGAGTAAAATTGCAAACTGGCTCACATCTTCATGGAATGAGAGTAGTTATGCCCCCTGACGATAGATACCTACGTTTTTATTTCACGCAGAGCGGCGTGCCTGAGCCGACCACGATAAATTATCTATTGTTGGGCTCTGAATTCAACAAGAGCCGTTTTTGTTCAATTCTTCGTCTCGTCGTCAATGGGAAATTTATTACCTCCTCTGCCGCATTTAAATACGGCCGATTATATCAGCAAAGAACTTAAAATGTTGTGAGCACTCAAGTGAAGATGGCAATTTTTCCATTTTATTTCGCATCTTTATTGGAGGTGCGAATTATTTTACGCCATTACCCACAGCATAAGACTTTTATTTACTTACTTTTCGAGTAGCCATTTCACTAGTTCTCAGCAATGTCTTTGTTTCTTTAGCTTTATTTCATATGAATGGCATGACGGGACCTGAATTCGCTCGCTTCGCTCGCTCGCTCTAGCTCCCTTCATATCATTCAAACCTAACTGTATGTAACTCTTCAGTTACTTCAGTATTGTTTTCCCGTTTCTAGAAATGTTTATTAGGTTTGAAGAAAGGGAGATGTTCGGAATGTTTTCTTAATTCTAATAAATTGCACTTGTTAGCTTCTTACTGTTCTCAATAGCGTTGTTATAATAATTTACGACAAGTTACTTATATCTTTACAAGAGTGTCGAAATTCGCAAACTCGCGGTACAAACTTGTCAGTTTCTCTATTTTCCATACTTGGTAGTTTGACACCAAAAATTTGATGGAACTTTTAATTGAAACAATTATCAAAGTACTCTCTTTACCTTGAAGATTAAAGAAAGTTCTCAGTTACCTCGAAGTGCTCTTATAATGGCGCGCGGATCCAGGACCTCAGTCGTCCAGCGCTCATTTGAAATGAAAGCAGTTTTTTTATTGATCTTCCGAATGGGCCGGGCGCAGGTTGAATAAAGTTGTAAGCGGTGACCGTAATCTATTTTGTGCTCGATCCCAACAACGTGTGGCCGACGTCAGTCGGTTGACCTCACATATTTCTTCTATTCGCCGGTGCTCGTTACTTTCGTGAACACCGGGATTCCATCTATCATTTTCCTCTCGCACCGATGACCTTTAACATGACGTCTGGGAGATTTCCTCTTGCAGCGTCTCCTTTCATATTTTATTACAAAAGACTGTTCGACAGACTGTAGCTGATTCCAATATGTCAGACAGCTGCCGACAGAATCGACCGTGATAATGGAAAAGCATCGAAAACTAACTGATATTTTAATAAGAGGCGGATGTATGGGCGGTCTTCTCAACGTAAAGAGACTATTTTGTTACTCCACTGTTGATTAACCGTCTGCTGTTCGCTCTGAATCGTTTATCCGTAAATCATAACAATTTTTGTTCCAGGCAGAGTTTTGTCGATATATTCTTATTACGCATTGCTTAATAGACCTCGACACGCTACGAGCAGTTTCATTAATAACATAAATAATTTAAGTAAGATGGCAGTTATACCGATATTTCACAGTATATGAACTGTTTCATTGTAGTTACAATAAGCTTGCAACGTTGCTCGCTAAATCTCTTAATTTTGTCTTGATCCCGGAACACGTTTGAACAATTAAATCGATCCGTTGTTTCGAAGCTTTCAGTTGTGCAGAATCCCTTAATGTCATTCTAACTGTTCCGCAGTTAAACGGACGTCGTTTCATTAGCTATCTCGCTGATAAAACTGGACAGTTTAGTTCTTTTCTGAGCTACCCTTTTTTGTATTATCTCGCAATTTAAGAGATTACAGAATATCCATTTCAGAATGATAGTGATCATTTGATTCAGTCTGAATGGATGTAAATATCGTCAATCAAAGTAATAAATGGACATACATAGATTTAAAATGAACGGTTGCCGGTTTTTGGAAAATAATACTTCACGTAAAAAAGAGAGGAGCTCGTGGCTAAATTATAACAGCTGCACGGGCTGATCTTCGAGGTTAAGCAACGCTTGCCGAGGTTGGTCTGTGGATGGGTGACCATCTTAACTTAAGGAGGCTTCTCCGTGCCTCGGAAAGCACGTTAAGCTGTTGGCCCCGGCTGTCATTTGGAGATCTTTGGCAGTCGTTACGGATTGTCAGAAGCCAGAAAATCTGTAAATCTGACACCAGTCTTACCAAAAAGTATCGTGTTCCCCAGTTAATGAGTTGAAGAGATCTGGTAGGCAGCTGCTCCACGTAAAATACTGGTATTCAGCTGAATCCAGCTTGTCTGGGAGCCGACCCCAATATAGTTGGGAAAAGGCTAGGCAGATGAATACTCCCACTTTTTTAATTTTTATTGTCAGATGGATATGCTCTTGACTTTCTTGTCATTTGCAAAGGTATACATATAAATAACAATAAATAAGTAAGCCTCGTAGAAACATAGAAGGTTGAGTGGTTCGCTTTGCATACATATAGTCGTTGTGATAAAAATGAAAGCAGGACACTTTGATCTCGGCAGATCATGTTCCAAAAGCTTATTTTATGTGGATAAAGCTGAGAAGAGCAGAAATGGTTCTTATTCTGAGCCAGTTCCAACCTTAACTGCAAGTCAAAATACTTTTGCAACTTTTATCTTGATCTAGAGTTACTTAGAGAATTTAAACCTAAATGCTAAACTGAACAAATAATAATGAACTATGAGCAAGTTTTTTGTGCTTGTTTACTTTATTCTGATTGATCCACATACCATTTGTTGCCAGACTTCTTATTTGAAAGCCTTGACCTATAAGTAACAGGAAGTTAACGTGATGAAAACTAAGTGTTTTTTTTTATTCTAGTTAATTCTACATTTATTGAGTAATGGTACTTTGGTGATTTGAAGCTGGTGGTTGATCTCCATTTATCAAAGATCGGAAAACAATCTAAAAGAATATATAATTGGGACCTATACAGGGTGTTCCAGAAGTACGTGGTCATATTTAGGGTGGAAAGAGTTTTATTAAATTATTATTATTATTAAAAAACAATCATAACTTTATCCACTTTCCAGTTTGATGCAGTTCTGTTATTGAACTACAATAAACGCCACAAACTGCGTCAGCTTGCTGTTGCTTCAACAGAGATTTTACTTGAACTTATTAGTCGTTTTATAGGGTCGGGTTTTTTGAAAAATAATGACAATATTTTTTATTTTGTCAATTTTTCTTAACTGTTTAGCAGATTCAGAACACCACTTTTAAATATGACCACGCACTTCTGGATCACCCTGTATTTTATTGTAACGGTAGTTTTCCTCGGTTCTCCAATTAAAACCGAGGTAATTAAACAATTTAACTCCAAAAACTCAAACTAAACTAAATATCCGAACAATCGGTGTTATATCAATTAGCCGAAGTTGATTTTAATTTAGCCCCAGTGGCTGACCTATTTGGAATATTCATCGGTTTCGCGCCTCGTTCATAAACCAATCGATGATTCTCATTGCTCGTTGTATTAAATTAGAAGAAATTCTCAACTCCAAAAACTGTTTATCCTTTGAGTCGAATAAACACTTTTTTTCTATTTGAGTATTTACGGGAACGAACCCATCGGTAAATCCAAGTCTTAATATTTTTACTTTAATCACAAACTCGGTGAATTCCTTATCCCCCGAAAGCAGTTCTTTCAATTGGTACGTAGGAATTCCTTTGTCGATCGCTACTGTCGAAAAAGACATCAATTTACTGAATACCTATTAATTACATTCTTTCGTATGTTTGAAAGGTATGTTGTTACTCTAGTCTTTGTCCATGTTAGCTTTCGACACATGTTCAGACTTCATTCCAGATGACTACACAAGAGAAAAAACAGGGACCTCCGTGATTGGCACAAATCTAGCCTAAAATTTTCTGAGAAAAATAGGGTTTGCCTATCTCTGAACTTATCCTCAGTTTGTAAATCCAAAAGGACCGTCCAACAGTCGTAGCCTTTGAAAAGACTGAAGAAAATTTTATCTTGGAACGCTAGTAAAGGATGAAAGTGTCTCCTACGCTAAATTATAGAAGACTTCGCTTCGATGTTGGAGGAGATACGAAAGCGTTCGTTTAACCAATAACGACTTGTCAGATAGAATCGGGCATCAGCCTGTTGCAGTCAGTCGGCCACTGAATAAAACCCTACCTTTTCCCGATAAATAGGTATGCATTTACATAATTTATGTATGTATTACTTCCTGTTTTTTTTGCCCCTTTACTTAACCCTTACTATTCATTCCATTTCTTCGAGTAATTTATTCTAAAGAAGTTCTTCGTGTTTTTTCGTCCGAACAGAACTCTTTGATCTATCGGCTAATAGTGTAATTTCGATGGTAATCTGACACAGTCTGATTCAACGTTTTTAGTTACAAATGAAAGCGATTGCGGATAGCGTCGGGCATGATTAGCTTGTGCCCACATCCTAGCTCGCAGATGATTGCTTAGTAAGTAGCCTTGGCAATTGCTCCAATATTAGGATAGCTTGATGATCCCTTTTGATGTAGAGGCTTATTTTAGTATCTTAATATTCACATGTGTTAATTAATTTACTGAACTTTAATTACTTTATGTAGTCGACTGTTGGGATACTGTTTCATGTAAACATTTCAACCAAGTTATTTGGCAAAAACTTTGCATTAATTAGTACAACGCGCAGTGTAAAAGTTTACTCGATATTAAGTTTCCAAAGCAACCGTTAAGTCGTGTTACATAATTCTCTGTTAGCGGGCACAATCATGAATATAAACGTGAGTAGCTCTTTCATTTCAATTGGAGATTCCCCTCCGCATCACTCCACTCACCTTCAGAGTATCCTCGATTAGGTAGCGCTATTAAACTGCGATCAGTATTCTGTGAATGGCAGCAATCAGACAAGGCCAACCTCACGCTGAGGTACAATGGACGTAAAACGATAATTTTACGATCCTTATAAAACTCTTACAGGATTATTGCTATCGTGCGTGTAATATTCATGATCTGAATTGATGTCTGGTAATCCCTTTACGTAGTATTTAGATTTTGCTGTTCGATTCACCCAACATATATTTGTATTCGGAATATCGTGTGAGTGAGAGCATGGCTCCAATAAGCATATTTTCCGTGAGCATATTTTCTCTTGAAATTCATCGAATACTGCTTGTGTGCTGTCGTCTGCTCTATGAGCAAAATGCGTGCTGCATCCCTTTGATATTTTTAGACATTATCAGAATTCCGGTTGTAAAGAACCCGTCCGAAATTCCACGAATATTTGATTGCATTTTTTGGGCTAGGTTTAAAATTATCTATTGCATTAAGTTTTAGCGTAATTTCAGACTAGCAAAGTTGTCGGTGAGCTGACCTAACTTATATCGCTACTCCTACTTAGGGATACATGCACTGCATGAATATAATTGACATATTGTCTGTATAACTACTAGTAGATGATCGCCCAAGTAAATATACATTTGCATCCAGTCGTACCCGACTCGGTAATTAGGTGCGTAAATTACCGAAGCCGCATGCTGCCGAACTGCCGACCAATCCGTGAATTATGCGTAATACGAATTGTAAACGTAATCTGTGAACCTTAACTGACATTATTAATTCAGAACTGATGTAGAGCATCGATTTAGCCATAAGTGCTTATGTAGTTAATTTATTCATATACTCCAAAGATTCTTAAGGGTTATAGAGTTCGGATGACAATCGTTTTGCAAGAACCGCAATTTCGCCATATCAAGATTCAAGAAACTTGTCTTACGGTTGCTAATGAGGGCACGACACTTCCTTAAAACAAAGCGGAGGCTGGCAATAGGAAACCGTTGAAATGAAGAAGAAGGGTCGGGGAAGCAATCTGGTATTCATTGAAGCCGCATTGTACAGTCAACTTGGAAAACCGACTTGTCTGTATAACAGAATAATGGAGTTTACTGAAATATATATACAGAAGTTGGATTTTAACGTCATACCGAAATCACATAGAGTGGAATGGTCGTGATCTACTTGTAAATTCGTAGTGACAGGTTGCTAGTTGGTTGCACAGGACCTCCATATCAGACCGCTTCACCCGATTGACCCTCATAACTTACACGGTTTGATAAGCATCTGATGTTCCTACTCACCTTAACATATGTATGTTATCTTATGCATATTTTCGGCTCCCTGTAAAAATATGGAAACTTATCTTTATCGTACGCTATACGTACAAGTTTGATTAATACAGAAACGAGGGGTAGCCTAATGAAACCCAGAAGTAGATAATATAATACCCGCCGGAATGTGGCAAAAGAAAAAATAAATCAGACGGAGTCGAGATAGACTTTGGCAGCCCGGGGAGTAATTAATCTGCTCCTTGAGGTCGGGCCTCACCGCGGTGTGAGCATTTAGCGCCTCAAGTAACGAGCACTGGGCCTCACAAGCCTGATTGGCATCTTTAACATGCAAAGACGCGTGATTGTGACCCGCCCCACGGTCAGTGACCCCCACATCTTCCACCTTTAAACTTTTGCGTCTAATTGCCGATAAAAACAAACCCCGAACTTTATATTAGTAGCTATTATACAGCTACTATAGTGTTATCTCTAATTAATACTAATTTCTTGACGACGCGCCTTTATGTGCGTACGGAGCTGAAACGAGCTCCATTTTGAATCACTAACTGTAAATATTATCCCTTTTAAGTAAAGATAAAATGTAAGTATTGTGACCGACCTCAGAGAGGATTACTAACGTGAGCTTATCCTTTATCCGTGTCTCTACATATAGCCGTGTTTCTATTTAGTGGGAGTTAAACGTTCACTCGCTGCTACTGTTCCATTCCAAATATACTGTTTTTCACTAGATTTCTTTTCATAAAATATGTGCATAGCATTGTTTCGGTATTATCAGCTCTATTCGATTGTATGACATAATAGAAAATATTTATATAAAGATAAAATCTAATGGTGGGCCCAAATTTTATTTATTGGTAAGATTAAGTGTGTAGACAAGGGCTTAGTAAGTTACCGGCGACTTTCTCACAGTATTCTTTGGCACTTGAACTTTCTAATGGCCCTAATATTTAATTGATGTCTGTGACTAATTAAATTATTTCTTTATTTATTGCCTAATTAGAGATAGAGCAATTAGAGACTTAAGTACTTCGAATAAATTATATAATACATCGTGTTTTTTTTTTTCACAAATAAACAACACAGCACACGAAAGGAACAAGTTTTAGTTTTTCTTGCCACTGTATATTCACGCTACACTAAAATCTGTCGAGACTGAAACAATATTGGCAACACAGTGTGAATTGACCGTAAATAGCTTGTCAGTTCCATGAATAATAAGGTTGTGATGTGACCTGTAAGTATAATGTACTAATATCAATGTAAATGTCTCCACAATGGATGTGGAGCACTCAATATAATTGTTATGTTGCGACATTCTGCGCCCCGATGTTAACTGTTACTTGACACTTAATAGACTCATGAGAATTACTGCTAATGGGCCCAAACATACAACAGATTTTCCGGGAAATATCGTTAGCTTTTGAAAAAAATCACTTTAGTATCCCACGCGAAAAACTATTAGGTAGTTAGCATTTATTGCTTGCAACATCCTGGCCGACCGGCAGCATACGGTCGGGCCATTGAAAACAGCTGGACTTTACGTAAACATGCCCAAAACAACCCTTAAAGACAAAGAACATTTGGCCGTATAATTTTATATAAGTAGACTTAGTATTTAAAGTTCCGTAATATTCTTCGAGGTATAAAAGTACGTCACGTTTTAAAATTCGCGCAGCGTTAAATCGCCACGTTTGCGTGGACCAAATTCAAAGCTTTGTTGTTTTTATAAAAAAGAGGCAGAAAGTCGACGTACCATATTTCTGGCTAGTGTGTGCGGTCCCCACGAAAACTTTATTACAGACATAGCATGAAAAATATGTGGCCGGGTTGGTTAAAACACAGTATGAATACCGACGGTCCCCATAGAGCTTGTAGCTATGTACGGTACTGCTTTCTTCCTCGAGTCTCGCGGAATCTTTCAGCTTTCGCACTCTTTTGTAAATGTTCCAAATTCTTTGTCTACAGCTTCATATTTCTTTCCGTGTTTCGAATTATTGCGTTGTTTACAACTGCTGTACCAGTTAAATACTCTTTGATATAAATAATCCATCAGAAATGTTGGAAAAACATGAATTTCTCTAGAGGCAGTTGTTTTAAACCGAAAACTAACCGTTTGTTCTACCTACACTGAACAAATGGGTTTAGACCAAAAGCTTAGCCTGAACTCAATAAATCATAATAAAAAGCTTTTGGACAATATGATTTCAGCATTTGGATATCGTAGCATAGAGGTCAATATTTATAAATCATTTGATTACGATTATGGAAATACGTGCGTCCCTTTCAACCAAATCCTGTATTATGTAGGCGTACGCGGTGAAGTGTATACCTGACCTGTTTATATTTAATGGTTTCGTCCCCTCATTTGGTAAGCATTACCGCTGTAATTTTCTGTTTTAGGTGCGAACAATTAATGTGTATGCCGAGTAATATTGTATTGTTTAATGTGTTGAGCGGGTCGGTGTCAAGTCTTCGTGACGATGACGTTAGAAGTCGCTAGGCAGCATGTTTTTATCTTGGCGCTGCAGGCGTGGCGCAGTGGGCGGCGCTGGGCCACGCTTGTGTACCGTGGCCGCACTCCGTCCTGCCAGCCGCGTCACGGCTCACCACACAAATCACTACGACGCACCCCTTTTAAACACTTTTTAAACCGTGATTTATTTTGCGACAGCATTATCCACACTGCTAATCCTCTTGTGAATTATTATTCTGAAACTTTGTTGTGGCTGCGGTTCAAGTAATCTAAAAGCTTCTAGTTTTTATGCCGTTTTAGGGGAGACTTTTGTAATCAAGTTTAATCTCGATTATATTTACATTACGCCCGTTTGCCGTAGCGATCGCTGTTTAAGAGGATATGGAAACGCTTCATCGAATAATAACGAGAATTTATTTTATAACATTTGAATACTGCTCGAATGGCCATTGTTTCCGGGAAATTGTTTTAATTTTGTTAATTTCCATTTGAAGTTTGTAATCCGATTTTCACTCTATGTAATAGAGGTCAAAATTAATAGAGGTCGTGTAATGGTTGAAGTAAAATCAAAAGTAGGTCCTCGTAATGTAAGGTTCGCATGAGGTGCCCTCGGTTCTTTGTTCGGGTCCTTTCATGCTGTGGCAGTGGCACTCCAGCCGACCCGCGCCTGTTTGTATTCCGTTCACGAACTTTCCGAATATATTATTTTGTAGGGGTAAGTACAGACGTGAAGGAAACTGATTTAAGAGTTCCCATTCAATAGGGCTCTAAAAGTGCTCGGATAAATTCTCTCCGCCTACATGCGTGTCCTCTCAATCGAGTAAGAGTGTGCTTACTATTGTGCGATTGTTTATCAAATACAGCATATAGTTGTTTTATATTAAGTATATAAATACGAGCATATCGTAATGAATACGTCTGCTCCGTTTGTTTTCTTATTCTCTAAAGTTCTCAGTAATACGATTGAACGAAAAGCGAAAAGGCTTTTTGAATTGATTGTGAAGTAATTATAAAGTTTAGGTGCTTATAAACAAAATCAATAGGTAAATATGAGTAGGTAGAGCGTATAACAAATATGAAAATATAAAATATCTTGGATGCCGCACAAACTTTTGATAATCCTACGGCATCCTGTGCATACCTATCTCAAATTGAAAACTCCCTATATTGGCTTATTTCGCCGTGTTTCCGCAACTTTTATTTTTATTTCACCGAACTTGGTCGCTCTGTAGATACCAAATATCCATGCTACGGGTTTCCACAGTATCTATTGCATATAAATACATACCGAGACGAAACATATATAGAAGCAAAAAGAACCAAAACAATGTAGTAATGTTACAAGTTTATTCAGTTTCTGGAAGGTTTGTTTTTCGTAGATCAAACTGAAAGTGCGGAACATCTGCAGGAGAGTGTTCGTTTATTCTGGAGTGAAAGCAGTGTCACTGAATAGTTTCTTTTGAAATTCTGTTAAAACGATGAAAGGGGATATGTCTGCGTCGCCTATAAATGAGTGTTTAGCATTTTTGCCATGTTTTTGTTTAGCGCCGGCGAGCGCTGTCGATCGGTGCTGCCAAACAAAAGAGAACAATTTGCATTTTAACCAACTGATAACTGGACCAGCTCGGCGTCGCGCCCTCTAATTTTCTCTGGACCCACCGGAGACAACGCAATTTTCTTTTTTTTGCACAGACTTAAAGATAAAGAAATAATATTATCTTTTCCCATGACGATGAGATAAAACTTTACCCCATCTACTAACTTTATTCCAAAGGCACGGTTCATTATAGCCGCTTCATTACAATCAGACACCTGTAAACCATTCATTATTGTTTCGATGGTTATTGTTTTGACCGCTCCTCATTCGCTGGCAGCATATTCATGAGCGGAGAACACATGGCACAATGGCTGCGATACAATTCAAACGGCTACGGAGTGTAACATAATATCGTAAAATATTGATTGATCTAGATTCAAAGGCAGAGTTTAACTTACTCAAAGTCAAGCGAACTACAATAACTTATGTTCGTCGAATAAAACTATCTAAAACTCGCTTTAACATGTGCTGATAACTTTGACAATAGTAGCTTTCTCCGCTCGTGAGACTTATGATAGTATCTACATGGGGGGCTGCTAGCGGCGCGGGGGCGGGGGGACTTGCTTCAGGAATTTTGTAGGATTAGCTTGAATATCGTAGATCCAAGCCTCGTTGAGTAATCTGATGTAAAGGCCTGCTTTGTTATTTTGTTGTTGCATATTTCATTGTTTAATTTACATCCGAATTTTTTTCTCGTCCCAGTGAATATGAAAAGCATTGTGGCTTTATGAGAACAATGCCTTTTATTCTGATATCAGTAAAATAAAATATATCTTGGACAAAAGATTTGTACGTAATATATATACAGTGGAAGTAAAATGCGGAACGTACACGTACGATACGAGCCAGGTATTTTATTTAAAATTGGTAGGTGTAGTAAAAGTAATATATTTTCGGTGTAATCCTAAAGTAATTACGCTTAGGTAAAAGATAACGTGAGGACGATAACGTCCTCTTACATTTTTTTATTAAAATATCGCAAACAGTGCCCCGCAATAAATCACGGAGGAGCGTGCATTTATTCAGAACCGTAAATTAAAAAAGTTACCTACGCCAATTTTGAATGAGTTATTGTGCAATATTCAGTTCTGGTTTCTAGTACAAGTGGCACTGAAGCCTCCGATGTTGTGTGTATCGAGAAGATAATTAAACATCTACGATAATAACCAAAAATAACCACAAAAATAAACCAGCATTTAATTAAATATTTGTCCATTTTAAAAGTAAACGGGCTTCAACAAACGTATTCTACACATTGAGGTCTCTGTTTCATAGTTATTAAAATAAAACTTCATTGTCTGTGTACGTTAATTAAAACCGCTGTTATGTACACAACAACAAAATATTTGCCAAACGGTTTTGTTATTAACGTTGCTGATAAACCGCTGTTAAATTATGTGTGACATAGAAAACGTATTAGTGTCAGATATTATTTGTTGAGCTCGACTGTAGTACATTTGAGTAGTATCTACTTGCTGTAGTTCATGCTAGCTTGCCGGTGTTAAACTACGTTTAATTTTGGACGCCAACAATACAAATGTGTACACAAGTGTGCGGAACTTTGTCGCCATTTGTTTCGCACTGCTCACAGCAGAAGAAATGAAAGATACCGCGCTAGTAGAAATAAATGTGACACCCACACATTAGTTGCTATAATCTTGTGAAATAAATAAGGCTTTAATCTCCTATTTCGTATAGTTTGGAGTATAGTCTTAAATAGTATTACATACTTTGATTTTAAAATAAACTTTCACAATATATCAGCTACCTCAGTTGAGTTTAAAGTTATTACAGACGGTGCTATGACGTAGGTACTTACTTGGTATTATGTAGGTAGTAAATGTTATGACCCTAACACCTAGAGCATAGCAAACACCTAGAGAATAGCAATACTCTATCATACATACAACATTGTAGGCCACAGGCGGTTATTTATCTTAATACTAATTCCGTCTTTCATGAAATCATGACAGTATCCCGATTTAAAAGTAACTTGTATCGAGAGATAGAGTCCAGTGGAGATTAAGTATTGAACATTGACGAACAATGACACTTTTTCCAAAGACGTTTGATATGAAGTGTGGACACTTGATTGGACAAATGTGAATATAGTCTGTGATATCTGGAGCGCTGTGGTGCGACGGCGGCGTACGGTGTGATGGCTCGGGTTCGTGTTGGTAGAGTGTGTGCGAGCGAGACCCATGGCTAACTCTCCAGACCTGGGCTTACTCGCCGCCAGCCTGCTCCGGCTTATCATAGGTAAGTCAGAAATGATCATGTTGACATACCTGTCTCGCTTACTCATTCGTGTCTATGAATAGTGTGTGGGCGAGCGAGTCCTATGGCTAGCTATTCAGACCTTATTGCGGAATTTGCTACCGCGGCCCTGGGAAGCAAAGAGCATTTGGAGGGAAACCCGCTCCGCCCAGAGCGGGAGGAGCAATTTGATGACATACCATCCAAAAAAAAAATGCTCTTCAAACCTAGGGCTGATGATTTATTTTAATTGCCCTGTCAAAGATACTTATTTTTAGTCTCCATTGCAATGCTTCCCGGACCTAGTTCGTGACGTTGCTCTACAGCACGTTGACTAATTTCTAGTAAACAAACTTTGAAGACCACAAATGAGTCATGTGCCTAATAGCAATTGGCCCTTTGTTACATGGAGCTTTACTCATGGCAGACGTGTATTCTCCATTATTCCTTCGGGAAATAAATACCAATGTGTGTGTCATGTTTTGTTCACTCTCACACTCACGCCAATGGCTATAATTGAATGTATATATATATATATCTAGTCACGTGTAGACATAGCACTAATGAAAGACTTTCGAATTCAATTTACGAGTTTTGCACAGTCATGTAGAAGAATCTGAGAAATGTTTTTTTTTTTTATCTTTGACTTAAAAGGTACGACATGAGAAACAACTTAGTCCCGAGTAAGTAAAATAAAAATAAACTACCCGCTTTTTCATTATTCGCCTTCATACTATTTCTAGACAAATATGTGTGCTTTATCTTCATTGATCTGTATTAGGTAAACTGTCTTGGATCTCATTACTTTAATGTATCATCCGACTTGGATAAATTTAATACCTACCTACCATATTTTTTTCTATTTAAAGTTTTGTACGGTGTGGTAGAAAATCTGTATTCAAATCACGGACTATCTTTTTGGTAAGATCCGGAAAAAATGGTGCTTTCTTGGAATAACTTTCATCAGGACATGATCTAAATATTTCCATGAAGTTTGCCTCGAGTATAGATCCTCATCGCAAACGATGTCACAAAATGAGAGTTTTCGCTTCATTTTACCTTATGTGCGGATGCTGAGCGATAGATGCGGATATTACAGGATACATCTCGGCTTCTAAGCAAGAACATAAGAAAACATATGTGGTTAAATTCGTTACGTTACTCCCTAAGATATGACGCGGAAAACTAATGCCGACGCATATTGATGACGGCCATAAATATGTAGGAGTTCAAACAAACTGGGAAATATTGCGGTTTCAATCAATAGCCCGCACAAGTTCCATTCGACATTAAACATGACACGGGTGTCTGACATGTTTCTATGAATCCGAATGAATGTGGGGAATTGATAGCGTCACCGCACATAACACTCATTACCACATACTTATATATTATCAATTGCTGGATACAAAACCAACTGAATAACGACAAAACTTACGCAATAAACTGTTTATGAAATGATTTTTGAATAGGTACTCAGAAAACTTAATCAAGTTATAAAAATGGCGTTTGACAGCTTATACATAGAAAATGTGTATGTCAAAGCGCTTTATTTACGTCTCAAATAAAAGTGATCTGAGTATTGAAAAATCAGCACTAAATCAATTGCACATAGAACATATGTTCGTATGTAGGTTAAAGTAGATAACCTTCAGAAAATAAACAAAGGTAGCCCTAACCTAATGTACTCCTGCCTCTGCAAAGGTAGTTGTATTATGCCTTTCGTATCCTCCAAATGTGAGAGGAAATTGGGACCGACGAGCATAAATCTTGCCCATAGCGATGTCTCTGTCACATTTGTGATAATAAACGAGACAAAAGTATCAACATTTAAAATAGTGTTTTTCTCGGTTTTGTGCTACTTATAGTTGGGTACGTGACTGTTTCCATATGTCCTAACAAAGCGTTATACAACGGTCATTATGAAGTTCTTCCCTTCCCGCTTTTGTTTTACATTTAGATGGTGGAAAGAAATGAACATGGAGGGAAGATTGCTTTTCTTTCCTTATTTTTATACACATGTAGAAAGGAGTATTTAGTGAGGAATGGAATTATTTTTCAATTTAAATCTTCACTCGGTTGGAACATTGCAACGTTTACTTTAGAGGAAACTAACAAATTGTTTATCGTGCTTTGTCTCAGTGTAGCATGTTGAAGAAATACCTTGAGTCAAACAATTTGTACCTAATTTCGGATCTTAATCAGAAACAATGCTTTCTAATTCCATCAACAATGTGATAACAATTCAGTTGTCATCGCTAGATGAAATAGCATACAAACATTTCACTTAATAACTAGTGCAGCTAAATCAACACAAATACTAAAATACGTATAACCCTTTGTTTAGTTATAGTCAAATTGATTGCCTTATTTGATACAGCTACGTGAATAATATAATTGTATTTAGTGTGCACGTGTAGACCGTGTAAAGCGTGCAGAGCGTGTTCCTATTAACGAAGCGTGTGTAGTTGACGACAGTGCAGAGACAGTTGCTTCGCTTCTTTGCTTTTACAAGTTTTAATCTTCCTAATGCGTTCGTCTGGTGTGCACACTTCACAAAACGCTCGCCTCCGCTTATGGTAACCGGCTCTGCTTATGTTTAATATTTGTTTTAGCATAACGATTGTTGGCTTCTCAGACTTATAATATTATCGTATATTTTGGTTGCTGTTTCCTATTGTGGAACTATATTATTACTATAAAAGAGAAGTAGGTATGAGGAAATAAATATTAAAGTTACTACATAAACTGTAGCTAGGTACAATACATTTTGAATAAAGATATAAATTGAAAAAGCCGACCCGTTGAAAACGAAATCAGATTCTGAAAATAATTTTACTGTAAAAACTCGTATTAATCCCTGAACAGAATATATTTTATTTAAAACGCATGGAGTTCAAATAAATAGTGGTGTTCGTTCTCGCTGCGACTAACCCAGCCGCCCGGCGGCACTTGAGCAGCTGTTACTAGCAGCGTGACTAATTCCCTGCATCTACTGCCATTGTTGTCGCCGTCTAGGTGACAAAAACAACTGTTTCGCCTCATATCGCGGCTTACAATTTGACGTGGAACGTTTTATTCAGCCAACGGCATTTGTTCACGTTTTTCAACCTCACAACGTTATTTTATTCATGGTC
This sequence comes from Hecatera dysodea, assembly GCA_905332915.2. NCBI lineage: Eukaryota > Metazoa > Arthropoda > Insecta > Lepidoptera > Noctuidae > Hecatera > Hecatera dysodea. Next base: position 13,278,676 of record HG995292.1, read on the forward strand.
CTTTCAAGTTTACCTTTACTCTGTAGTGACACAAAAAGCTGTATAGCTGTTTTTTTTCTGTGCTTTTATCGTTACTTTTCAAGGATTGGATTATGGGTAAGTATATCTATAATTTACGCGTTGCGATACTGAAGGGATTCCCAAATTCTGCTCAAATCCGTCTTACCCGATAAATCCATTCGGTTTTGGGGCAGTGATGCCTGGGTACGACCGCGCGACGCCCATCTCCGCGCAGAACACCGACTACTTACGACTTTGCATGTTGGAAACACTTGTAGCTTTAATTGGTCTAGGTTTAGTTCGAATTCGAACTCGCTTTGCGACGTCACATAAACGATGTGACCCTGCAAACCGAAGTTTGTATTTGTGTACGTTTACTGAACTTAATTGAATTCCCCCATTCTATGTTTTACGTTGGAATGATTGGTTGTCATTTCGGAAATCAATGGTAGAACTAATAACTGTTGCGATTGAAACAATGTCAATACCATTATCCATAAATGTGCAATGGTTGACATATCTGGGTAATGTGTGCTTTTGTATTCGTTGTATATAGTTATGTTCAATAGAAACAGTGTGTACTTGTGATTGTTTATTAATGAATAATTACACTAGTTTAAACGAACTTTATTCAAAGGTGAAACCACTATGTTTTTTAACCTAATTTCACATTGGGAAGCGAAAACAAAATTAGGTCGTCTAATTTTCAAGAACATCATCTGATGATATTTAAGATATCATATTATAATATATTTATCTGGAATTAAAACCTCATAAAAGAGTAAAAAATAAAGAAGAATTCCTTAGATTACTTGTTTTTTATGTTTATTTGGACCAGTTACTTGTAATTGCAAAATACGGGGGTTTTTGGGTGGTTTGAATCGTGGTGAAACCGTTCTCCGTTTCTTTGCATATTATTTTCTAGTTTTTCAGAACTAATTTCAAGTGCGTATCCCGTGTGTAAAAATGAATTTTCCAAGTGTTTTTTAAACCTTTTATATTTTGACGATCAAAATTTTGTCATTCCTTATTATATTTTAATTTGAGGGCGCATAAATATTTCTTGCTTTAGTTCGACGACAAATAAATTGATAAATCCTATAATTTTTATAGAGAACGTGCAGAAACTATAGCACAGATGCGGCAGTGTCAACTATATTTTACTTATAAGTTTCAACTTTGCAACGCTAGATGGCACAGTCTACTTCGTGCACGTTCCCTTAAGAGCGTTCATCCGTAAAAACCACGCTGGAGTCAAAATTGATGATTTCCGACGGACAATAAAACGATAATCTATTTAATTCGTAGATAAGATATTGACGTCAAATTATTGAGGATTTCATAATCTAGTGCTTGGCTGAAAAATATTTTCAAATGATCGTAAAGTTTTCTCATTACAACAGTTTTTACTCAATCCCTTTTTAAAAGTAGCGGTCGATGGTCTACGCAAATGCTAGATAATAGTAAAACCATAAACGACAAACTTATAGAAATATTACTATTAAAAAAACAATAACATTTACTAGTGCTTGGCTGAAAAAAAAACCTAATTATTGTAAGTTTTTATACAAGAAAAGTATACTCAAAAGTGTCATTTTTAGCCACTTTTCGAGTTTTTAAACGTGTTATTTTAGGATGAAATCAAAGGTATTTTTGTTGTTTTTTAGACCTAGTAAATGAAGACATTTACGATCTAAAACATGGTACATTTTTTTTTAAAATAACTTCTATATTAATTTTACTATAAATTATTTAGTACTACTATATAATCGACGCGGAATCGCACCAGCGCTCAGTGCCGGCCGAGGCCTTTCAGAGGTTGGACGTGTGTCGCTCCCGTTGCCGCGTGCTGCGTAAAATTGTATTATAGTTTGTCGAGTTTTTAGAGCGACTAGGACGAATTGATACTTTTTGTTTATTTTTTTTTAACGAAACAAATCTTTGATGATTACATATTTTAAAGTAATGGAGTTCAAATCATGAAAGAAGATAACTCTTTTTATGTATGATTTCATTTTTTTTTTCGATAATTATGGGTAGCAATAGGCGCTATACGGGGCAAAAAGGAAAAGTTACGGAAATTTGGCCAAAGCTAATGAAGCTAAAAAGTACGTTACCGAGGAACCACTTTTAATGTCGTAGCTGGTTATAGCCAATTCGCATTTTTCTTACACGGGGATTTTAATAACCGATAAAAAATAGAAGGCTAATTGTTATACGAAACAAGTTGCGCTGTACTGAAACTAGTTTTGTGAAATTAATTATTTCTTCTTATTCTATTATTCTTTCTAAACCATACAAAAACTGCAAGTCAATGCGGGTATGTCACAAGAGAATGATACCGAAGAATCACAGCTACCGCAAGAGTTGATAAAGAATTGGAAATACTGGAATCGCAATCAGAAATAATAAATGTGACAAATGAATGCGATCTTTAGGTATAATTTTCCACTATTATTATTTATTTAAAAAAATACAATTCTTTCAATGTAATATGTGCAATTCTAAATTCGAACTGAATAGTCACGATGAAACACAAAAAATAAACTAATTAATTATGCCATAATTTCAGGAATTTGCCTAACAAATTTGAATGAAGTTGTTACATCGATGGACTTACTGTTATATCATTATTCACTTATAGTAAATGTCATGATAAAGTTGCTGAAATGTGGAAAAATTCCGCTGAAGAAAGTATGTTTGCATCAGCTCAGGAGGAAACAGCTGCTGCTCGATTACAAGGTGACACTCGTGACATTCCGATGATACCAGTGGAAGCAGTCAGTTGATGGAGCAAACGCTCATATAAAAACCAGTATAATGCATTGTCCGTGTGTTGCAGCTATTATAGGACATCACACAGGAAAAGTTCTCTACATTGGGGTCCGGAATAAGTATTCTAGAATTTGTGCCCGCGCAAATAAAAAGGAACAACAGCCTGTTCCTCACAAATTTTCTAAAAATCACGTTCATAATCTAGTATGGAACCAACAATACTGTTCGTCGATTCTGTAAAATTCAAACATCAACTCGCATCTCACATCGCTATTCACTCTCACTTCGCTTAAGGTTCAAAATGACCTTGATTTTGCATTCTGTAAGCATCACCTAATCACATGCGAAGTGAAGTGAGTTCCGAAACGACCAACATTGTACTAGTGACGCGACACTCAACAAAATGTTAATCTAGTTTTATCGATTCCAGTTTTTTGACACAATTATTGAGTTTGTGGCACAGAATTTTGGCTAATATGATGTTTAAATTAATATATTTTATTTGAGGCAGCTATTAAGTAAAAAAAAAAAAAACAAAACTCTAAATTCGTGCATGAATTTTTGTCCCTTTACGAAAAAAATAAAAAGTCAATGTCACAATTGTCACAGTGTGTTTATTTTGATAGTGCGTTGCGTTGTTTCTGTGATCGTTCAGTGCCGAAAATAATTGTGAAATAATCATGAAGTAAGCATTTGTGGTTGTGATGTTTAAAAATAAATTAATTATAATAGTATTTATTTTGTTTTTTAATCCAACAATAATGTTTCAGTCTAAATGAGACACGTTCCTGTTATCCATCGTCCGCTCAGGTTGAAACTCTGGTACCTAGTTTATGGAAAAAAACCCTGGCACGGCGAAGGGTTTCTTGAGAATTCAAAGTGCTAGAGAGCGAAGACAACTCCAGTGCGAGGAACTAGCTGTGCGCCTAAATAGTATGGCTCCGTGTGTAAGTATATACAAAATAAAAATAATTATCAAAACTTCATTTTTCAAACGAATGATAACGAAAAGCTGCTATTTAAGATTTTTTATTTACGCATTATAGAAATCGGTGTTCTTTTTTCAGCATCACGTCACACGTCTTCAGTTGCTGCTCCTCCACCATCTCAATGGCGAATGGAATTCTTTACCACTACCTACTGAGAGATTCCTAAGGGTGAAAGAACAGCAGCTGGAGATACAACAACTAAATCTACAAATCCTGCAGTCCTTTCTAGAGAGGAGTGCGGAAAGAGAAAGGGCCGTGGATGAAAGGAGTGCAGAGAGAGACAGGATTTTAGCTGAAGCTGTGACTGCAGTGGGGCAAGGGCTGCTGTAGTAATATAATAAATAAAACACTTTTAAACGGATATTAGAGCAGTTTTATTGAATTAATTATTTTGTCATTGGTGATTAGTTTAGATTAGAAGGATTTGGTTTGATTTTATAAATTTCCCGATGTGCTAAAAATAGAAATTTATTGAATCACCCACCTTAGTACTAAAAAGACACTACTGATTAATTGTGACATGAACACCATAGCCTATTTACTAAGTTTCACATACATAGTAATTGCCCAAGAGCTAAATCGACATTAGATGGCAAATCCCTAGTTTGCCTCCGTTGAACATCAGCAATTGTTTGGAGCTCCTTTAGTCTCTCTTCTTCTGAAATTGTGAATGCCAGCATTCCTGTGCGATTGCACATGTTGTGCAAAACACAACATGCAACAACTATTTTTGCAACTATGTCTGGATGATAATTGAACACTCTGTGTACTAGCAAGCACCTAAATCATCCTTTTAGGAGACCAATTGTTCTCTCTATATTGCAACAGTTAATTGACGTTTGTTGTAGTAGTTGTAGTTCGTTGTAGAAAGCTTCTGGGGAATTATCTTTAACACCACTAATTGACGTCGTAAGGTAGGTGCGCTGAGAATATACTGAATCACCTGAAAAAAAAGTAGGTATCAAATAATTATGTAGTTTTATCAGTACTTATAGTCTGAAGTAAGGGTAGGGATGGATTAACTAACCAAGCAACTTGTTCACCAGCATTTGTTAATTCCTTTTAAGAGGGCTTTTATTACACCATAGTTAAAAATGAAGCTATCATGAGTAGCTTCCACTATATGTTGGATCCACATTTAAAATATTTAGATCTGCATCTGTTATCTGCAAAAACATAGAAAAAGAAATATAATATAGGCTAATTGAATAGGTAGGTACCTAATGGCAATAGATACAATTTGTTTAATTTAGACTAATTCAATGTCCCTATTTGATTACAACATTAATAAATTCCATTTTACCAATAAATTGCACATTTCTTGCATGGTAACCTTTGCAGCAGTAGAAACGTTCTTCATTCTCAACTGGTTTATTCAATGCCACCAGAGTGCCATCGACAAATCCAAAAGCTGCTGGAAAGCCAAACTTTTTGTAGAACCTGAAATTTAAAGTAACCACTAACATTTAACTAGGTATCACAAAAATGTAAAAATCAAAGTTGAGTCACTTTAATCATAATTTATGCACCTACTAACTTTTCTTTTAACTATTGTCTTTCTTGTATATTTTGAAATGAATCTTATATATTTCTTTACAATTGCTGGATTATTAAGAGCTACTTACTACTTCATCTAAGCAACGAGATGCTGATGGTTGCAATAAATATGTCCTTATATTTTTTTCTGATAACTACCAGTAGCCAAGGATGACAAGGTGCATAATATCTGTGATATCTTTATCTTATTATAATCTAGATCTAGTCAAAACAAAATAGGGACCAATATGGTTATTACTATATTAAACTACCTATGTATATTAATATAGGGTCCTTGGACTAACATGAAAACATAGCTAGCAGGGCAACAGCAACAACCTAAAGGGAATATTATGAAGTGTTTTCATGAGTTTTAAGCGATAAATTATGTTGGTGTAGTGTGCTTGGTAACAAGTCTATCAGCTATAAACTGTAAATACTTATAAAGTAACTTTATACTTAGGTACTAAAATGAAGCGCTTACTTTTACACGAGTTGAAAGTCCTTTGCCTCGACGTTTTTTGGGCTTTATCAGAGGCAGTATCTCATACTCTAGTTGGTCAATTAGGTCCTTTGACAATCTATATACGCTCACATAGTCGTCATCTCGGGTTAATAAAGATAATCTTCGAATTTGGTTAGATTGTCGACGCTTTTCTAGTTTATCCAAAGCATGAGCCTCTTCTAAGAAAGATTTACTTAAACAAAAACATTCTTGCCATCGTATTCACTTTAACACAAACGCCTAAAAATGAGTTTTCAATCACAAATTATATAGTTATTGTGCTAATTTTTAACATTGTGACATAAAAATATTATTTTAATACTATTTTTAGAGGATTTCTCCTATTTTCACTCGTAAAATAGATGCTTTTTATTTGACACTTTGAATCGGGTTCGAGTTCGAAGTGAGCGTCGAAGTGACGGGGGAATTACCGTATAGAATACCACTTCTTACGTCATCTCATACTTTATCTGTCAAAATCTCACCGTCAATTTAGTTCAACTCGCTGACACGCTCGCAAGAGCGGCGCTAGTGTAAATTCGAATTATCAACCGAGTTTTTAGAATGCCAATCAAGAAACTCACGGCGGATTCAGATTCGAAGTTTAGAATGAGGTCTTACAGAATCACACTGCTGGTAGAAGGATTCAAGTCCTCCGTAGAAACTCGGAAATTTAATATAATACATTGATTGCTGATGGTGATGCCAGCATATCCCGGCGTTCTAATTCAAAAAATTTAATGTACCAACCATATCCTCCGCAATTGCAACTGAAAAAAAATATTGCTTAAAACTTATACATCTATCCCTCTGTCGGAGCGTAAATTGTTGACTTCTGAACTATTGATTCGGCTGAGAACAGCAGTAAGATTTTCGGTACGGTACTGGCAAACACAAACTTTAACCGAATCAGAAAAGAATATAAAAATACTGAGAGATATTCTGAACAGCGCCAAACACATCCTTGAAGATCAGAGTGAATGTGACTTGTGCTACTGCACCAAAGAGAGAAAAAAGAAACAAACCAAACTCTCGAAGCCAAAACATTGATGTTAAAACTGCAACGCAATGTCTGGCAGCTGGCTCATCTTTCTCGAAGTCTGCCCCACGATTTTACCAAAAACCATGCAGAACAGTTCAACACCATAGTAGCAAAGACTGTAGGTGGGAATCGCATAATTCCCTAAAAGATTCATATTCCGTCCGTTGTTATGCCGCTTGGTTAGTTTAAACACAGATAAACCTCAAACTACCCTTTATAAATGTGCCTACCAGAAAAGTCCAGGTCAATCCCTGAAACATTTAGAGCAAAACCGTTTTTCTATAAATCAAAATCTGAAACGCAAAATACCTCGCCGAAAAATAAACTTTAGCACAGGGCTCCTGAACAAAGTCAATTACGCAAATGCATGTCAAACGCCTGTCATGAACCCAGACAATTTCAAGCAGGCACATGTAGTTTTCCTTGAAAATTTAAAAACACTGACCTTAAAACGGCATTTCATTGAAAGGGATACAGTTCTTCAGGCTGTGAGTGCCTTGTGACTCGAGCTGAGAAGAAGTATTTTAACAGCTTCCAATTTTGCCAAAATTTGTAAACAACGCCCGAATTTGAATTCAGCACTACTCGTTAAATCTATTTTCTATGGATATTATTTTTATTTCATGGCGATAACGTAATTTTCAATGTTAAACATGACTGGTATTACCAAAATATGTCAAACAAAAATGTGTGTCTTTTTGCGGTGTACACTAGTCCTGAATTTCCAATAAAAGGTGTAAAAATTTACAAAGTTTTGTAAAGAATTTCAATTTTGTAAAGCAAAATGATTCCTCGTTTAACAAAATTTTATTATGTATGCGTTCTTCCCGAAATAATTGATCCCAGAAATAGCCGATCAATGCAATTGAGGGAAACTATTTTATGATTTATACAGCTTTTTATCATAAATGATTTAGGTACTAAATATAACATGATAAATCTTTATTTCATTACCCACCTACTCATCCTAACCATAAAATGAAAAAAGCTATCAACAATCCACTAGAACTAATTACCAACACTTAAGTAGGTACAATTATTAATATTATTTTTCTCCAAAATAACTAGATTTCGTCTGTAGAGGATTTCATATATGAAAAGGTGTAAAGGCAAAATAATATTTCAAATATAATTATTTATTAATCATAAATCTACAAATCATCAGAATAACAATAATTTGTATTTAACTTCCAGTTTAATTTTTCTATAACAATACATTATTATTGCTCTAAAGCTAACGGATCAAAGTTGGTTAGTCGAAGTACAAAGAGAGCGCACGCGGCTAGTCTACGCACACAGTTACCCACGCTTCTGTGTGAGTGAAATTTGCGAACTATTTACCTAAACCTGACGTGCCGCGCTAGGCATGAACGCTCTTAAACGGAGCGTGCAGGTAGTGTGGGTTGCGTAGGCGTGTGAAGAGGTAGGTAGTGTGAAGAGATGAAGAAAAGTCCGAAGTACACAAGAGGAAGAAAGAAAGTTTATTACACAGACACAGGTTACAGTTCACACACAAGAGTTCCACTAAGAAGAGTAAGAAGGAGTGGTAGAAATATAGATAGATAGATGATCGAGATATAGACGAAATACAATCAGTATTTAGCGCGGCGAAGCTATGTTTTTGAAAAGGCAACGGTCGCGATCAGCTGAGTGAACGTACTGGTCATGCGTGGCCCACGTCGTACCACGCTTGCGCGAGCGCAACGCAACGATAGTCCGTCCCGCTCGCGCAACCGGTTCGTGGCCACCAGAACAAAGGACGCGTCATAGCTACGTCGGCTAGCTGATAAGAAATGATCTACTAATACGGAATATCTGTTTGTACGTTGAATGTTAGTTACAAATAATTATTTTAGTTTGTTTATTGATTTTTGATTTTATATAATACTAGTTGTTAAGTAAATTTGTAAATATGTTAATAAATTATTTTTGATTTTAATTTTAAGCAATTGAATAATTTTAATTTAATTTTAATGTTATATTTACTGCATTATATTAGGGTAGGTCACTACATCACCCCCTTCCAAAGACCGTCAAGGGCGATAATAGTCAGGAAATCTAACGCGACGTCCCGACCGCGTCGTTTTGATGACGTCATCGTCAGCCGAAGGCAAGTTTCGGTTATCCGCGTTGGGTGTGTAGTGATGAGCGTTAGTGTTGAGTAGTGACTGTGGTGTGTCGTGGTGCATGTTGGTATTTGGTGAGTGTGTGTTGTCAGGGTCACGCAGTATGTAGGCCGGCTTAATGCGGTCTATCGATACGGTAACCTGTTTACCGTTTACCAATATTCTGAAAACCTTGTCACCTCTTTCGATGACCTTATGAGGACCAGAGTATGCCGGCTTCAGACCACCACCGGCAGTGCAGTCCCTAAGAAATACGTGAGTTGATGAGGATAAATCCTTGTAAATAAAAGTTTTGAAGTTGCTATTGTGCCTGGCTGCTGGTGATGGTTGCAGATTCCGGATAATACTCCGAAGCCTTGACAGGTAAGCAGTCATGTCGACAGTCTCGTCCGGCTGAGGGTCAAAAAATTCGCCTGGGAGGCGCATTGGCTGGCCGTAAACTAATTCGGCGGCTGAAGCTTGAGCGTCCTCTTTATAAGCGCTGCGAATACCTAACAGCACTAGTGGAAGAGATTCCACCCAGCTGTCATTTGCGTGGCAAGTGATCGCAGCCTTGAGTTGACGGTGGAATCTTTCCACCAGTCCGTTACAGGCAGGATGGTACGCAGTTGTTCTGCGATGTTGGAACCCAGCAATGGCAGACAGGCATTTGAAGAGCGCTGATTCGAACTGTCTACCTCTATCGGTTACGATATCCGATGGACAGCCAAAACGAGCGATCCAGCCACTTAGTAAGGCCTTTGCCACTGTTTCTGCAGTTATGTCTGCTAACGGTATTGCCTCAGGCCATCGCGTAAAGCGATCGACGGCTGTGAGACAATAACGGAAACCTTGGCACAGTGGCAAAGGACCTACGAGGTCAATGTGGATGAATGCAAACCTTGATTGCGGTACTTTGAACGTTCCTATTGGAGCAAAGACATGGCGTGTGGTTTTTGAGCGCTGGCAAGCCAGGCATGAACGAACCCACTCTCGACAGTCTTTCCTAATGCCAGGCCACACATATCGGTCAGCGACCAATCTTGCTGAGGCCTTAGTGCCTGGGTGACTCAAAGAGTGCAGGCTAAGGAAAATTGTCCTGCGCAACTCCTTGGGCACAAAAGGTCTTGGTGTAGGGGTACTGATGTCGCAATATAGCTGCGTCTGCGATCCTTGTACGCTGACTTGTTGCAAGCGTAACGAGTTTTCCCCAGTAAGCAGTTCCTTCAGCTCCTGATCTTCTAATTGTGCTGCAGCGATCTTTTCAGCGGGCACAGGTTGGGTAATCTCCTCAATGCGCGAGAGGGTATCCGCCACGACATTATTTTTCCCAGATATATGCCGGATGTCCGTTGTGAACTGGGCTATGAGATCCAGGTGACGGAACCGTCGTGGGGAACAATTCTCTTTACGAGTGTGGAAGGCGAATGTGAGAGGCCTGTGGTCTGTGTAAATCACAAAGTCGCGAGCCTCAAGCATATGCCGAAAATACTTCACACTCTCGTAAATGGCGAGCAGCTCTCGGTCGTAAGGTGAGTACTTAACCTGCGCAGTAGTCAGCTTCCGCGAAAAGAAGGCAAGGGGCTCCCAAGCCCCGGCATTCAGCTGCTGCAAGACCGCGCCCATGGCTTTGTCAGACGCATCCGTGACCAACGCCAACTTAGCGTTGCAGTCAGGGTGAGCCAACAGTGCTGCTTGACAAAGGCTATTCTTGCATTTCTGGAATGCCTCGTGCTCTTCCGATGTTAAATTTACTGGATGTGAACCCTTAACTGATCCAGTAAGCAGAGCGTTCAGGGGTGCTTGGAAACTAGCTGCACCTGGAATAAACCTTCTGTAGAAGTTCAACATCCCAAGAAATCTGCGCAGCTCTCTCACGGTCTTAGGTGCTGGAAATTTCTGCACGGCTTCGACCTTGGAAGGTAATGGTCTAGTGCCCTTAGCTGAGATGTGGTAGCCCAAAAACTGTACCTCAGACATTCCAAAGGTACACTTAGAGCTGTTTATGACCATACCATAGTCTCGGAGCCTGGAAAAAAGCTGACGCAGGTGGTGCTCGTGGGTCTTCTGGTCTTTCGAGAAGACCAAAAAGTCATCTAAATAAGCGTACGTAAAATCCAGACCCCTGAGCATTTCATCCACGAAGCGCTGAAACGTCTGTCCGGCATTTCGTAGACCAAACGTCATGAATGGAAATTCGAAAAGACCGAACGGCGTTGTGATTGCAGTCTTCGGGATGTCGTCTGGATGAACAGGAATCTGGTTGTAAGCTTTTACTAGGTCAATTTTGGAAAATACGGCACAGCCAGACAAGCTATGAGCGAAGTCCTGGATATGCCGGATGGGGTATTGGTCGGGGATGGTTCGTGCGTTCAACATCCTGTAATCGCCACAGGGGCGCCAACCATCGTCTTTCTTAGGTGCTAGGTGGAGAGGCGAGGACCACGGCGACTCAGACAAGCGACAGGTGCCACACTGCAACATTGCCTCGAATTCGTCCTTGGCGATTTTTAATTTGTCAGGGGCCAATCTACGAGGTGAACATGATACTGGCGGCCCTGGTGTAGTGCGGATGTGATGTACTGTATTGTGTTTTGGAGTGCGGTGCATACCATGTGGGCGGGTGATGTCAGGAAATTCCCGTAGTATGTGAATGTATGCGGAATCACCAAGACTTACTTTCACCGAGGAGACGACATCAGAACGACGGACAGGTGACGCCGGGGTGGAGAGCGTTGTATGATTGTCGATGAGGCGTTGGTTCCTGCAATCAACAACCAAATTATAAAAAGATAAAAAATCCACGCCTATTATCGCCTTTGTTACATCGGCAACAATAAATCGCCAAGCGAAGTCGCGGCGCAACCCTAGATTTAAAGTTACATTTATGAACCCATACGTTGTAATCGATGTTCCGTTTGCCGCACACAACTGGTAATTTGTTTTTTCTAGCCGTCTTGTTATTGCCGATCGAGGGTAGACGCAGAGGTCGCTGCCGGTGTCGACCAAAAACTGCACCTTCGACCTTTGATCGGTGACGAATAAGCGACCAGCACTCGGACAATCATCGGTCGCCATCACTGATTGCCCTTCACGTTTCCCGATGTAGGGTAGTCGCACGGCTTCACGCACTTCCTAGCCTGGTCCCCAAATTTCCGATGATACCAGCACTGGGGGAACCTTCTGTAGCTGGATTGTGATCGATTGGAGCTGGAGTTGGACCGACGGCGCGTACGACTACGGGACTGACCTCTAGGGCGAGACAATCGCTCCACCTTCTCCGTCAGCTTCTCCATCTGCTTGGTCAGGGCGGCGATCTCGGAGTGTACGCTGTTGCCTCGGGTGCTCGACGATGCAGCTGTAGCGATGGCAGATGTTGATGCCACCTGGGTGCCGACGACGTCGTGAATCCGGTCCGCCAGCTCAGCCAGCTCGGCCAGATCCGGCTTGGACTGGGAAGCTATGATCGCCTGTGTACTTGCGGGTAGGCGACTCGTCCATAAGGTCCTTAAAAACTCCTCCGGAACACCTGGACCAGCGAGGTTGAGGAGGTGACGGTAAAACTGGGAAGGCTTTCGGTCGCCCAGCTCTTCATGCATGAGAAGTTGCTTGATCTTCTTCTCACGCGTTGCCGATAGCCGTCTTATGAGCTCACTCTTAAGCTTCTCGTACTTTCCGGTCGATGGAGGGTGGTCGATAATATCTTCGACCTCGGAAGCATATTGCGTTTCCAAGTTGCCGGTAACGAAATGGAACTTGGTGTCATCTGACTTGATGTTGGCCAGGATGAACTGCGCTTCCATCTGGTTAAACCATAATCCCGGCTTCTCCGGGTAGAATGGAGGTACTCGCACACCGACACGAAAACTTTCCGCTGCCGACTCGCCGACATCTTGATGATAGTGCGCTTTGTTTTCGGTCATCCTCGTGCTCTTGAACGGGGTCACCAATGTGGGTTGCGTAGGCGTGTGAAGAGGTAGGTAGTGTGAAGAGATGAAGAAAAGTCCGAAGTACACAAGAGGAAGAAAGAAAGTTTATTACACAGACACAGGTTACAGTTCACACACAAGAGTTCCACTAAGAAGAGTAAGAAGGAGTGGTAGAAATATAGATAGATAGATGATCGAGATATAGACGAAATACAATCAGTACCTATTTAGCGCGGCGAAGCTATGTTTTTGAAAAGGCAACGGTCGCGATCAGCTGAGTGAACGTACTGGTCATGCGTGGCCCACGTCGTACCACGCTTGCGCGAGCGCAACGCAACGATAGTCCGTCCCGCTCGCGCAACCGGTTCGTGGCCACCAGAACAAAGGACGCGTCATAGCTACGTCGGCTAGCTGATAAGAAATGATCTACTAATACGAAATATCTGTTTGTACGTTGAATGTTAGTTACAAATAATTATTTTAGTTTGTTTATTGATTTTTGATTTTATATAATACTAGTTGTTAAGTAAATTTGTAAATATGTTAATAAATTATTTTTGATTTTAATTTTAAGCAATTGAATAATTTTAATTTAATTTTAATGTTATATTTACTGCATTATATTAGGGTAGGTCACTACAGTAGTATAGGTGGCAGCACAGGTCAAATATTTATAACGTAAATGTTTCAGATTTGCAACACTAGATGGCATAGTCTACGCCGCCGCGCCGTGCACGGTCCCTATACAACAAAAATTTAAGTTTAGGCGCCATTTGCAACTCCAAAATGAAAATTGGGACCCCAATTTTCATTTCTAGCAACCAACTTCGTTTATATAAATACGTCTACAATTCTTCACCAGAACTACATTCTATAAAGATTTTTTATCGGAAATTGGTTTTATTGGGAGTGCAACCGTTTTGATTCTTCTGGGGTCTTGTCATATCGTAATTGAGTGGATATTTAACAGTAAACATTGCAAGAGTTGATTGGATTTAATTTACATTATCTAAGATACATTTAGAATCACACGAAAATCAACGATTAATTACCAATGACAACCCACCAAGACCGGATTGCTTGAATCATTTTGTGGGTACTTATATTAGAAAACTGGATGTGATACAATTATGCATATACTTTAGTTATAACGGGGTAAGCAGAAAACAAAATAACTATTATTCATCTTTGGGTAGAAGTAAATTATGAGTTATCGTGTTCTCATTTAAAACACGAACATTATACGGTTTAATAATATAAATTTGCGGGCCACCATCGAAATTTTAGATACATAATTGCAACAGTAAATTTACTTCATACACCGTCAAATGAAGTGCCAAACTCAGCGCTCGAGAAACTTTAAAGTTAATTATTAACTTCTGAAGATAATTAATATCTGTGCTGTTGGTTGTGACAGCTTCACATGTCGTGGATACAGTACTGAGATAAACTAACACTGGACTGCGGAACGGACGGAACTTTCATTCAAAAACTTTATATATATATTCTCATTTAAATTGCAGTATTCTCAAAATGTTTAATATACTAGTTCAAAGTGCTCAAACATATCTAAATGTGAGTTTCCGTAACATTGTTCGTTCTGTTATTCAGTAACATTAAATCAATATACTTATGTATATAAAACTCTACCATTGTGTGAGTGACTAACAAACAACGCACAGCCGAAACTGCTGGTAGTAGAAAGCTGAAATTTGGTATATAGATTCCTTGGGGAGTGTGGGTAGAACTTTTAGAGAGGATTTCCCAAAATTCTTATGGTAACGGGAAAACACGGGATGAGCGCGTACGGAGGCGCGGACAAAAGCTAGTACCTAGTAAAAGATAAAAGTGAACGTAATAAAAGTGATGTATTTGTGGTGTATTACCTTTTGTTTTAAATTGACAAAATAGCTCGGGAGTCAAATGATTGAATGCCGATTGTGTGTGCTGTCTGCGGTTCTCGCTAGCGGACTACGGATGTTGGTCACTCTCTGGCTACCATTGACGGATTATGGGTCACCACAATAAGCTTATAGTAGACCAACGTAGTTTAACGTGACGGCAGTCCGTATCCGTACTTGTGCCTCCCACCACAGAAAAGGGTTTCGTCTCACATAGAGACGTACCTACATGCATTGTTCATGTGTATGCTTATTACTCTGCGGTGAAAGATTCAGATAGCTAAATCCAGTTTTTCTGTCAATGTTTTCCGTTACCGTGTGAAAAGTTTTTAAAGTGCCACTTTTAAGAGGTCACAAATCCCCAGTTCTTCACAATTAGTTTCCTAATCTATTAGGCCACCTCTTCCAGGGACTTTTTGTGGCTCATTTTTACCCGGCCATCTTTTCAGCCAGTATGACGGCCAAACTTTTAGAAGTAAGAACGCCTCGCCTTCGGGATCTTGCTTTAAAATGTCAATTTCAACTTCATTCAATAGATTTTTCCAATTTTTAAAACATTCGTTCCGTAAGGAACGAGTTGGCGCAGGACTATTTTATTCTCTTTAATTGAAACTTGGCAATAGCTTACTAGGGATTTTATTGTTTGTTCTGCATTATTACATAGTTTCTTAATAACGGTGTATTTGTAAAAGACAAGTAAAAGCTGTAATTATTCAGGCTGATCAATGGGGCTGATTATTGTTATTAGAGTTTAGTTGTTGTTTGTCGTCGACCGGCGAGCGGTTACTTTGAGAATTAATTATAAAATGTAGCGGCTATTGTTTCAGGAAGGGCAATTAAACCGGTATCCGGCCATGTCGCCTTGTTCTTTACGTGACAACGCCATATTAATGTCTGATGCAAGCGCTGAGGTTTTGTAAACGCGCTAAGTTTTCTTCGATTAAAATCGACGGAAAAAAACCCAAGAATATGATTAAGAACAATTTCACATGATTACAAAAACTTTCGAACTTACTTTTGTGTTTGTAGTAAAGGAATCATCAGAAAAAAAGAAATAAAAGGCAAACACACAAAATAATTGAAAGATTTAGACAGGTGGTGCGGCGCGGGCGCGTCTCGTCATGGCGCCGGGTCAAGAGGCTATGACGCGCTCTCGACCTGCACCAGCTCAACACGGCTTTTAAACTTTTTCGAAACCCTACAGAGGCTTTCATTAAGCCACGAATACTGCCACTAGTCTGGCCGGCGGATTTCGTAATGTTTACGTCAGGAAAATAAAACTAAAAATGTAATGCGTCATGTTAATTACAAAGTTTACAGTTTACAGTGAAAAGCGTATTATGTCTCTTCAAGCTTAAAAAGCATGAATTCAAATAACCTGAACTGGCCAAAAAAGTTAAAATATAATCCCTAAATGCTTAGGTATCTACTGTTCAGGATGTTGAAGAGTTTAGACTGTGGAAACGAAGTGCACAGTTAAGATTATAGAACGATCAGTCTTGTCGATTGAAAATCGTTTATAATTTTTAACTACACAGAAATCAACTGTAAGTAGTACTAAAATTCGACAAGCCTCGCAGAACTCGCTTGATATCCTTGAATTAATCCATAGACCAAATGTTATCTCGACCATGTTTGTGGTGGTTTCCATTCTAACAAATACGACTGTATGTACAGTATGAACGTATGTATATCTCAATATTTCACTGTCGTCTGTGATTTGACTTCCGCTCCCCAATTATGGGAACAGCAAAAACAATTGGATTATTAACTGCTACTAATCTGTCTATTCTGTCATAATATGTCGTAGTTATATTGTAGAATTGGCCATTTCATTATGTAGCAAAGATTTGAGGTGGTCAACCGCTATGTGAAAGGGCCGATCACTTCATGAAATGACCAATGGTACGCATATTGTAGAATTTGCCACTACGAGGTATAGATGAGGAAGTTTTGCGAAATGAAATTATTCATGGTTTTTTAAAATTGTGTACATCGCTTTTCTTTCTTTTACCTCGGATGCCCATAGATACGGCAAGTTTTTTTTTGTAGTTGCTCAATAATTAGAAGTTAGTCATGAGTTGTATCACGTATCACACTGTATGTGTGTAACTTTACCTATTAAGATATTCGAGGTTTTACAATTTGAATAAATCCGCAAAATCAACTCCATAATAGACTCTCCAGATCCAGGAAGACCAATCAACTGTATGTAACTAATCAATACAATCATACCATAAATACAATTGTATACGACTTGTAGTCATGTTTCAATTACCCTCTGTTTAAGCACAGTAACCTGATAAGATCCGGTGATATGATATCACAAGGGCATCTAATTATAGCCCTATTGATGACCAGTCAATAGGGCCCAGATTTGTATAACATTACCCATCACCTGTATGGGTAATGTTATTACGCAGGTAGTTAGAGAAAGACTTGTTTGAAATAGTCACGTTAAGTAGTCACATTTTATTTAGGTAAAGCTTCAAGAGCGTCATTCACATTTTTGTAGTAGACTTATGCCATAAATAACTCAAATAACTGTGCATGAAAGATTTTAGAAATACTTCCTTGATGCTTTATATGCACATAACAGGGACAGGGGAAGTGAATTCGCACTTCCAGAAATTCTGAATACACTGAGTGGACTGATCTGCTTCTGGAGGGATGTTGGCTGGTTGGAGTGATAGCCGCCATGACCCACGCACAATGGTCCAACACTAGGACCAAGTGCGGAAACCCAACCCAAATAGACAGATGCGCCTTTTGTGTAGTACTTATTTTTAGCATGAAGACTTAATATTTTATCCGTATAGTTCGTATAGCTCAATAGGCAAAACTTCTCTTATAAAAGTTCCCGGAAGGATACTCAAAATAGAATTTCCATAATTTCCCATAATAGCCATGGGCAAGGCCCTATTATCTGTAACTCAATACTGTCACCGCATAGTTAAACATGGGTACACCATAGTAAACGCCCCCTTGCAAAACCGACGGGATCAAAGGATAAACGGTTATGTAAATAAATTTAATAAAAAACACTCGTGGGTGCGTTGAACAAACGATGATGTTTGTTTGAATGTCAAATTTTGATGTCCACTTAATATAAAAATGGATACGTCGGAAAAGAAAGAGATAAACAGGCTAAATTCTTCAAGAGAGTGGATGGCCAGATTCGAAAAAAATACAAGTTAAGGTTTAATAGGTAGGCGACGCAAAATATATTAAAATGTTCTCTTTCTTTGATCTACTCTGTTATTATTATTACTTCCCAGAATTTATCCTTTTTAGCGTAATAAATAATACAATGAGTGTTAGTGTTTGGTTTTTCCAAAATCAACGGATTCTATGAATGGTTAGGAATATTGAGTTAAAAAAAAATAGAATAGAATAGAATACTCTTTCAAAAAATCCAAATGATGCAGTTTTAAATTTCGTCATAATCGGAGTTGCGGCTCTGTTTAGTGTATTCTACTCTCAGAATAAAGAGAGAGATATCAAGAGGGATTCTTTGTATCAGCCCGGAGCCAGAAAATTTTAGACGGCTCGCCGCCCTATAACTGGAGAAATATTGGTTATCAAAGGTACACCTTTGATAACCCCTGTGAGGAATACATACATGCGTGATGTTAGATATGTTAAGGTTTCCTTCACAAGGTTTGTGCATCCTGTATTCTGCAGTAACACTTAATTTCTGATTTTAAAAGTGTACAACAAAATGAGTTTGTATTTGCAGAAATATACGACTCTAAGAACAGTGGAGACGAAATAATCCGCAAAGGTATTTATTTCTACAAACGAAGTTTTTTAATTTGCTGTTCAGCACGCTAGTGGTTCGTACAATCTCATTTGTTCTTTGTCTTTTTTTTTTCGAAACAGTTCGGACTGGAAATATCTTAGTAGGTATTATTGATTTTGTCTGACTGGTTGAACGAGGGATTTTGAAAGATAAAACTTTAATATTGCAGTTAATGTTACGCAAATTGTAAAATCAAATTAATTGTTTAGCAAATTGTCTAGAAACTTGAGTTGTCTTTTGGTATATTCCGATCACAAATGACTTTATTTTTCGAAATGACGATAACATGGAAAATAGTTTTCATTTGATTTAAAACTTCTGTTTGTACATGAAACAGTCCGGATGATTCCTTTTTACGGGAAAACAGATAATACACCTCCCGGGTATAACAAATATTCCATTATGATTTGTAAATATTTCCTCGATTTAAATTTTCATTTAGGTATTACGAGTGAGCATAAATAAATCTTTACCTCTTGTTTGACCATCACAGTGTATATTTGCGAGACTACTTAGACATAATATTATGTACGTCACGCATCATTAACAGATTCTCTCTTATCATTAGGTCTATATCAAGGATTCTGTGACATGCTTATGAATAATTACTTGATCTATTGTAGTACACATGTCTGCCTGCCATAGTCGCTAATTAGCGTTAGTATTAACGCTCATTAGGTGAGATCACGCCGTCCCTTGTGGTCGAAGGCAGCTTGGGCATACATATGTGTACCGGCTAAAGTCATCCATGTAGTTGCACCAATTGTAAATCAGATTGACCGCTCGATCTCTGGTTTATAATTATTAAAAAAAAAAAAAAATTGATTGAGTCAGGCGTTACTTTGCGGAAATCCATTTTAACTTTGAAAATGAAAACAAAATATCTAGTTCTAATTTCCGCGAATATTAGTGGGTTGCAGGTATGCACCCTCCCGCCCGCTATATTATGCACATGCAAGATTACTAGGCAAATGCAAGGATTTTAAGCACATGCAGGAAGGCAATGCAAAACCCAACACCATTACCGACACGTGTTTCGCCTCTCCACGAGGCATCCTCAGGGGACGTGTTGACTCGCTGACCGTTGAGTTGCGACTGAGCATTTAGTACAAGGCACCCCCCTTTTATACACTGCCACCGTTGGTTATTTGTGTACAACTACCCACAAACATTCGCAGTAAAGGGGAAGAAACCAAATTCGTCTGGTCATTCAACAGTGCAAAATTATTGTTATTACTATGTTTAAAAATCTCTAATTGTTCCAAAACACACAGCCGGAAACCCTTATCACAAATATGTAGTATATTAAAACTATTGTTGTCGCGCAAAGAATGGCCGGTGTCAATTAAATGTTTCGCGAAATTCGATTTGTCCGAATGGCCATTTCTATACGCGGCAACATGTTCCCCATACCTTATGTCAAAGTTTCGGCCCGTCTGACCCACATACACCCCGTTGCATTCATCACAGACCAGCTTATACACCCCAGACTTTTTACTATTTTCTAAAATATCTTTTAACAATAATTTTGCACTGTTGAATGACCAGACGAATTTGGTTTCTTCCCCTTTACTGCGAATGTTTGTGGGTAGTTGTACACAAATAACCAACGGTGGCAGTGTATAAAAGGGGGGTGCCTTGTACTAAATGCTCAGTCGCAACTCAACGGTCAGCGAGTCAACACGTCCCCTGAGGATGCCTCGTGGAGAGGCGAAACACGTGTCGGTAATGGTGTTGGGTTTTGCATTGCCTTCCTGCATGTGCTTAAAATCCTTGCATTTGCCTAGTAATCTTGCATGTGCATAATATAGCGGGCGGGAGGGTGCATACCTGCAACCCACTAATATTCGCGGAAATTAGAACTAGATATTTTGTTTTCATTTTCAAAGTTTATAATTATTCTCAAAAGGAACAATGTTGATAATTAATCTGTGCCCGTTCAACACAAAATAATGTGGGTTCGACCACTTTACACGAGTGCATTTTAAAAATAAAAAGTTTTTGCACCAACAGCCGCAAAAGTAAAATTTGCTTTCTATTTTATAAATTAATTATATTCAATGACTCCATTGGAAGCAACACTAAGCACTGCAGCTTACCGTTGCCTCTTTGCAGTGCTCGGGAAAACTATAATTGAGTTTTTCTATCACAAAAATTCTTGGTTATTTTCTTCGTGAAGAGCTGTGCCGCGCTTTTATGGTATTACGTTTTAACACTTTATCTGAGAATTCCGAATGTATTTGTGAAGATTTATTTTGTTACTCTTTAAAATAACGGGACGAGTGATGGGAATAACCGCTTAATTAAATTTCATCAAATTATATCCACTTCCTTGTTCTATTTTCTATTTAGAGGAGGGTAAATCCCGATTTTGCTTCCCAGTTGGGAGCAAAAGCCCAAATATAATCAATTTCTTGCTAAATGAATGCTTGTTGTTGATTAACGGGTTCATGATGTATTGGTATAGTGAAATAGCATGGATTCTCACGATAAATTCGTAAATGTGGAGGCAAACCGAGACAACAGGGTTTGATCAGCACAATACTGCCGGGTATACAAAGGGCACGGACTAACCAAGTGGCTGTAATTTGGACCCTTTGTGAGTCGAGGAGCGTGTGTGTGGCAATCGTCATCGAACCCGAAGGTGTGTGGCTCTATTGCCTACATAATGCGAGATTTAATAAGTGCTGGCCGCACGCCTCTATTCTCAGCCACCCTCTCGCATACAGAATGTTGATGCCCTTTGTACAAGCCACTCTCAAACTTCATTCGCCGAGATTATTATTCCACGAAGTATAGTCGGCATAACTTATACTCATAGAATTATTTGTTACCCCTAGGGAAGCATCCTAGTTATCTGGGGGTATACAAACAAGTGTCTTTGGATTGCTCCATTTTTATATTTTATCACTTCATATATTTTCCTGTCGCGTTTTATTGAGTACAGGTAATTTATTCCCCCGGCTCCATTGAATCGGCAACGTGCATGAAAACATTTTATAGTTTTTCTGCCTGCTATATCTGTTTTATTAGAATGGGCCATATCGTAAAATTGGTCATTTCATGATGTGGACGACCTTTTCGTGGATGACTAATACTGAGCTAATATTGAACAAGTCGTTTGAACGTCATAGTTTTATGATATATCAAAACTCGTTTGACCACATCATGAAATGAAAACTTCAAACCTAACTTCGACAACGAAGCAACCAAACATGAATGGTATGACAGGAGCTAAGTTAGATCGCTTCGCTCGCTAACTCTAGCTCCCGTCATTCCATTCGAACCAAACCTATCCGTGTCAGGGTGTACTAAGTTCCCTCAAACTTAATTGAAATAACCTCGACCGCATCATGAAATGAACAATCAGCCACGACATAATCATCCAATCTCTTAAAAATTAACACACAAAATTATTTTCCTACTTGACGTGCATATATGTATAATGTGACGGAGCATCTTGTTTTTCTAACACGCACAGGAAACATTTATAAAGCCAACCACGTGTGTGAAATTGTTTTAAGTGTAAGTATATTTACTAAAGATTAAAGTACACGTATTCAAGGGATCCCTCTCCTATCTACGGTAAAGTTCAGGTCATGTAGGCAAATGGCGGCATTAGGCGGCGCTTCGGGCACGCGCGTGACGATGCTGAAGAGCAGTGTGTAGCATTTAAGTTGCGCCTAAAGCCGGTATGCGTTTGGAATTAATTAGCGAATCTGGGCGCGAGATGCGACCGCAGCCGGGCGTCCAGCGCACTGCGGTCGGGCTGCGCGCGCCCGTCCACCTGTCCGGCCCAAGCTTTCGCGTTTCGCTGTAATCCTATTATCATTTCTCTGTTTCTGCCACAGAAAATAACGTTAATTGGCGTTTCGTAACGTACACTGCTGCTGAGGGATGCAACATACATTTTATACAACTGCACAATAGTAGAGTAGCATCAAAGCCTGCGCCAGCGGCTCTGTGAACAGAATGGACGCGCTACGGTTCGCGAGGATAATGTAATAATATACAGACTCGTTGCTTGTATTCGTTGGGATTCTATTTTTCTGCAAGGCTGACATAAAAATATACGCGTTGGCTGTCTGTCATTTTGTTATAATTGTGGTAGAATCTTTCGTCATTCGCATTTGAATGTGGCAACAATTTTTGAACAGAATGTGGACCTTTTAGGTTTTCATGTGGCAGAAGAAATGACGCTGAAATCCTATTTGACGGGTGCAGGACGAACACAAAACTTGTGAATGCTGACATTCAGCTAGCGGTTTTTATTTTATGTATGCAAACACAAACAATTGTTTTTGCCCAAGATATATGAATTTCTGCAAATATTGTTTGCTTGGCGCTTTTCATTACTTTGATAGTTAATATACCATGGTTAATGATTTGCATCCATGACCTATTTTGCGCTTCATAGATGTTGAAATGTTTTATTTTGTCAGGTTCGCGTTTCAGCATAACCTCACCTTTAATCTCGCCTGTTAGCGTATGCCTGAAAAAACCTTTTGAGAAGCATTACCCTATCACCAATGCTATATCTATATATGCAATATCTTCTTTGAATTCACAAAATTTCGTGGTCGCGTTTGTATGTAAAAATGATTGGTACAAAATTACCCCTGGTGAATTAACAGATTTGTCCTTCCCGAAACCAAAGTCTTTGTTAACATCACACCCTTTTTGAGTTAATAATTTGAGAAGAAGACAATGATGGTTCAAAATTATTTATTCCACGATCGTGACCCACGTCAACTTAACAAAAGGGTACATTTTCAGTAGTAGCCAAGTTACGAATTATGAGTATTAAGTGGCTTAATATCTTGTTCGTAATGAGTTCTAGAATAATCTTTTGAAGCTTCCCAAGTATCATTAATATTACAAAAGATAAGAACGCAAAATTTTCACTCAAAATTGTATTATACATTGTCTAGTTAACAGCAAACTTGACTCTATTTACAAGTTGTATTTTCACAATATAATGTGCCTGGCTGCAGTTTTCGTAACTTGTGAGTTCACTGCACAAAAAGTTCTTGTCTTGTAGATAGATTTACGAGGCTAAAGTAAATTGCCAAATTGACTAATGTTCCCGGAACAAGTCCTGCCTGATTGCACTCATTTGTTTTTAAGTTTCCTTTTCTACTTTGTCTATGCGCTGTGATTTACGATTAGCTAATTGGAAAGCCTTTGTGATTAACTCGTTGCCAGTCTAACTTTAAATCTATGAATGTCCCCTGAACATAGGGAAAAACATACAGCGAAATACAAAAAGCTACGATATTTTTTAAATAATCAAAAAAACAATAAAATTTCTGTCTGAAGAATTGTTTTTTTTTTTTGCAATACCTTCCTAAACATAAGTTTTTATTGAGCTTTTTACAAGGAGTTATTTATATTCGTTGACAAATAACAAAAGTAATAAATGCTAAATTAAGCTTACCTACCTTTAGACGCTCACTAAAGGTAGGTAAGCTTAGTTTAGCATTTATTACGTAGGGATTCTTTTTCGGGAACCATAAATCCAAAAATTGTACCCACACTTTTGAAAGCCAAGAATATGAAATAATTTGTGACAATACGGTGGAAGTCTATAATTTTAACCATTCGGCATAATGTTAGAGCAGTCGTCCAGGCGCATGTAATTTATAGCCCGCGATAACATGAAAAGTGCACCAGTCCAAAGCGATTTATTTAACACCCATTCATATTATTTCTTTCTGTGACTGCAGGATTTACTAATGCTATAAAAGCAACAAAACTTCAGCTGGTTCCACTGTTTTAATACATTTTATCTAAACGGCAACATTCTTTATATTTTCTTAGTATGAAAGCAGTAAAAGTTTTGCTTATTTTCCGCTTCTCTAATAGCTATTTCTTAACGTTTCACGTTGGTATTTACTTGCTCGTTATCAAGGTTGTCAACACATCAATCATTTATGTAACGCGTAGGCAGTGAAAATAAAATATGATTTCGTTTCAGTATAGCAGTTCAAGTTCTTGTCACATTTTAACAGCGACATCTGTTGAAGATTTGTTGAAACTGTTAGAATTATCCTCTTCAGATGGCGCTGAAACTGTAAGAACATTACACCCTGCTCCATAGCGCCATCTGTATTACTTTTTCAAAAACAGTTTGCTTTATAAATCAGCCACCACCCGCCAGATGGCTCTGCATGTCTGCGTTTTAGCTTACTTTCGTATTCGCTTCTTGACTGAAGAATTTTTCTATAGATGGCGCGATGCTTGAAACCTTTGTGAGTTGAGAATAGGAAAGATGGCGCTGCTCGTTCTCTACACTAGTCACAACATAGATGACGTTAGGTATCGCGTTTTTATAAAGGAGGTAAAGAAAACATAATATGTTTAAATAAAATAATCCTATAGTATTGATGTTATAGTAAACGCTGTTTTTGTAATCTGTGGTAAGTTCATTTATCTATTACCAAAGGAACTTTATATCATCTTGGCTCAGACATCAAATTTGAATAAATAATTAATATTTAATTGAAATTAATTAGAACGCTGCGGAGTCACCGTACTAATTGGAAATTCATTAAAACTCCTTAAGTTTCTGGTGAAGGCAAACCCACATGCCGTATTTCGAATTTTGCTTAGGAGTGTTTTTTTTTAAGGGATATTCTTTGGATTAGGATTATTCTTGTTGTAGGCAACAGCATTTTCTGAATGCAAACATATGCATTCTATAACATACTTGGAAAAGTATTATGTTTTAACACCTTCTTGGAAGGCGTGGTGATAGTCGCTAGATTCGCTCATGACTTGAAGCAATTTAAGAGTAGGTTTATAAACAACTACGAACATTAACGGCTTATTCAAAGAATTAAGTACAGACCCAAGGTAAACATGAGACAGAGAAATGTGCATGTCTATAAATAGTGGAAGGTCCCGCTCCCTGGCTAAAAGAATTTAATAAACGATAATAATAATAACATTTCCCCAACATTTATTAATATTGCTATATAAATAATACTCCACTTATTTTAACCATCGTTAATATTTCGAAACTTCTAGTCTTTTAATTAATTTACTAAGATTGTTTTGTTTATAGCTTGATCATGATATACATTTTTAAGTATAAATCTACCGATTAGCTACTACTTCTCTTTAAACTTATCAACATTTTGTTTGAATTCGGTTAAACTATTGCATACCTACATTAAAGGTTAGACTTCATGTTGGGATATTGGCTGACTTTTAAAATATTTAAACTGAGATTAGGTGAAAATGCGTGTGCTCGTGTAATTGTTTTCGTGTTCAGTACTGACATTATATTATATATAATTAAATAACCACTCACTCACTCACTGATTGACATAATTGTTCTCCCACTTGCCGTGCTAGGAGGGGAAAACTTTTTATGGGGTTGTATAGAAGGTGTCGGGGTGAGTATGGGAAAAATCTGAAACTACCCCTTTTCAACCCCCTTCTTTCAACCCCATTGCTTATCTCGGCAACCTGACGTCGAAGAGAAAAATGGTTTTCGGGGTTGTATAGAGGGTGTTTGGATGAGTAGAAAACGAAAAAAAAAACTACCCCTTTTCAACCCCCTTTTTACAACCCCTTTGCGTATCTCAGAAATCTGACATTTTAGAGAAAAATGGTTTTCGGGGTTGTATAGAGGGTATCTGGGTGAGTATATGGGCAATAAAAAAATCAACCCTATTCAACCCTTTTCAACCCCCTTGTTTCAACCCCTTTGCGTATCTCAGAAACCTGACATTCTAGAGAAAAATGGTTTTCGGGGTTGTATAGAGGGTGTCTGGATGAGTATATGACGAATAAAAAATTCAACCCTTTTCAACCCCCTTCTTTCAACCCCTTTGCGTAACTCAGAAACCTGACATTGTAGAGAAAAATGGTTTTCGGGGTTATATAGAGGGCATCTGGATGAAAATATGGCTAAAAAAAATTCAACCCTTTTCAACCCCCTTCTTTCAACCCCTTTGCGTAACTCAGAAACCTGACATTGTAGAGAAAAATGGTCTTCGGGGTTGTATAGAGGACATCTGGATAAATATATGGCCAAAAAAAATTCAACCCTTTTCAACCCCCTTCTTTCAACCCCTTTGCGTAACTCAGAAATCTGACATTGTAGAGATAATAATTGTTACTAAAAATACTAAAAAGACACCGCGGGTTGCTTGCAACTCGCGCCCCCAAGCGAAATACTAGTTATTATATTATATATAATTAAAAAACCACTGACTGATTGATTGACTGACTGATTGACACAATTGTTCTCCCACTTCCCGTGCTAGGAGGGAAAAACTTTTTCTGGGGTTGTATAGAAGGTGTCGGGGTGAGTATGGGAAAAATCTGAAACTACCCCTTTTCAACCCCCTTCTTTCAACCCCATTGCTTATCTCGGAAACCTGACGTCGAAGAGAAAAATGGTTTTCGGGGTTGTATAGGGGGTGTTTGGATGAGTATAAAACGAAAAAAAAATTACCCCTTTTCAACCCCCTTTTTACAACCCCTTTGCGTATCTCAGAAATCTGACATTTTAGAGAAAAATGGTTTTCGGGGTTGTATAGAGGGTATCTGGATGAGTATATGGCCAATAAAAAATTCAACCCTATTCAACCCTTTTCAACCCCCTTGTTTCAACCCCTTTGCGTATCTCAGAAACCTGACATTTTAGAGAAAAATGGTTTTCGGGGTTGTATAGAGGGTATCTGGGTGAGTATATGGCCAATAAAAAATCAACCCTATTCAACCCTTTTCAACCCCCTTGTTTCAACCCCTTTGCGTATCTCAGAAACTTGACATTCTAGAGAAAAATGGTTTTCGGGGTTGTATAGAGGGTGTCTGGATGAGTATATGGCCAGTAAAAAATTCAACCCTATTCAACCTTTTTCAACCCCCTTGTTTCAACCCCTTGGCATATCTCGGAAACCTGACATTGTAGAGAAAAATGGTTTTCGGGGTTGTATAGAGGGTATCTGAATGAAAATGTTAACCAAAAAAAATTCAACCCTTTTCAACCCCTTCTTTCAACCCTTTTGCGTATCTCAGAAACCTGACACAAATTATTATTTTCACAGGGAAATAATAATTTTTAGTAAAAAAATACTAAAAAGACACCGTGAGTTGCTTGCAACTCGCGCCCCCAAGCGAAATACTAGTTATATTATATACAATTAAAAAACCACTCACTGATTGACTGATTGACTGATTGATTGATTGATTGACATAATTGTTCTCCCACTTCCCGTGCTAGGAGGGAAAAACTTTTTATGGGGTTGTATAGAAGGTGTCGGGGTGAGTATGGGAAAAATCTGAAACTACCCCTTCTCAACCCCCTTCTTTCAACCCCATTGCTTATCTCGGAAACCTGACGTCGAAGAGAAAAATGGTTTTCGGGGTTGTATAGAGGGTGTCTGGTCGAGTATAAAACGAAAAAAAAAATTACCCCTTTTCAACCCCCTTTTTACAACCCCTTTGCGTATCTCAGAAATCTGACATTTTAGAGAAAAATGGTCTTCGGGGTTGTAGAGAGGGTATCTGGGTGAGTATATGGCCAATAAAAAAATCAAACCTATTCAACCCTTTTCAACCCCCTTGTTTCAACCCCTTTGCGTATCTCAGAAACCTGACATTCTAGAGAAAAATGGTTTTCGGGGTTGTATAGAGGGTGTCTGGATGAGTATATAGCCAGTAAAAAATTCAACCCTATTCAACCCCCTTGTTTCAACCCCTTGGCATATCTCGGAAACCTGACATTGTAGAGAAAAATGGTTTTCGGGGTTGTATAGAGGGTATCTGGGTGAGTATATGGCCAATAAAAAAATCAACCCTATTCAACCCTTTTCAACCCCCTTGTTTCAACCCCTTTGCGTATCTCAGAAACTTGACATTCTAGAGAAAAATGGTTTTCGGGGTTGTATAGAGGGTGTCTAGATGAGTATATAGCCAGTAAAAAATTCAACCCTATTCAACCCTTTTCAACCCCCTTGTTTCAACCCCTTTGCGTATCTCAGAAACTTGACATTGTAGAAAAAAATGGACTTCGGGGTTGTATAGAGGGTATCTGGATGAGTATATGACGAATAAAATATTCAACCCTATTTAACCCTTTTCAACCCCCTACTTTCAACCCCTTTGTTTTTAGTCAAAAAATACTAAAAAGACACCGCGAGTTGCTCGCAACTCGCGCCCCCAAGCGGAATACTAGTTGACAGATAAAATTAGATATAATATTTTGGGAATAGTCTCTGGCTTTTGTGCCATAGAAATAAATTAAACTAAATGTTGTGTGGCCAACACTTCAAAGAGCGTTCAATTACTCTGACCAATTTTTAATATTTAAGAGGCTGTACCACTTTACGTACACTATAACACTTTTCAGTAGAAGGAAACCGTAGCGAAACATTTACCGGCTTATTCATGAGAGCAAGTAATCAATTATTGTTCTTTGTTTCAGGTAAGGGGAACCTTTCAGCGAAAAGCAAGTGGCGCCGACCCGATAAGTATAAGATAGATTCTCTTACAGTCAGTTACAAGTGAAGAAAAATACTGAGAAATAACCAGGCCAGAACGAATCAGAAGTATTAAGTACCTCTACAGATCATATTCTCGCTTTAAATAATATTAAAAAGAAATCTATAGGCCCCGGAGCCAATTTAAATTGCTGAAGCTACAAACCGATGAAAGGCCTTTCATTCGTGATAGTCGATGTTAAGTTACGTTGCCTTGATACATAATAATAAACTTGAATTTCAATCAGTATGTACCTGCATAAAAGGTTTAGGATCCCAACATGAAGGTATTAGTAAGGTGTCGAGCGAAATAGATACGATACACAAATATGTAAGCACACAATTTCACACAACACAATAAAATAGACAGTTTCGTGTCGCCACAACCAAAATGGCGGGTCCAATAAATACATAATGTATTATAGCCGTATGGCGAGTATTTGCTATAAAGGAAGTGCCCTACATGTTCCTGTGCAAATATTCGAAGAGGCTGAGGCGATAACAAACATCGTGACTGATTTCAATAAAACAATGTAGGTCGTTACACTCGGTACTTAGATATTCTAGACCAAAATCTAGTCCAAACTAGGTTTATGGTCTCGTCAGCATTATTGTTATTATTCTATGTAAATTTAACGGCATCATGAAATATTTCTATAAGCTCCGAAACAAATGGAATAAGAAAATGTTCAATTAAATTCTGTAAACTAAAGTGCGATTTTAAAAGTATTAATATTAACCAAATAAATCAAATTACTTTCTACGTAAGAAGATTACACAGTCATTATTCAGTCCTGCTTTGATAAATGTGAACAATTTCCAAATACTGGCTGATTTGTTAGACATCGCAGCGCAAAAGTTTTAGCACCATTCTTTCATATTGTTAAATAGAAGATTAATGACATTCTCAATGTATACTTAAGCGTTGTTTGTTTTTAGGGTTCCGAACATTCATTTGAAACGGAACCCTTATACGATCACTCTATTACACCGTATTATTCCGTCTATTACAGTCAATTTTCCCCGAATCTTCTGGACTGATTCTATTGAAATTTAGCGCTCACATGAATTTCAGTGACTCAAACACGGACGCGTTACGTACTTAAATAAATAGATTTTGAGTTTGGGGTCACTTTTGGGGAACAAAACAGCAAATTAAAAAAATGGTTTTACAAACTGAACCATGTGGCATATCAAATGAAGGTCTTATTTGCGGCTTATTTGAAAGTTTTAAATATATTTTTTCATAATTTCAAAGTACCTGTATAGTTTTGAAGTTATCCAAGAAATTAAATGAAAATTACCAAATCCCTTTTATCTCCGAATTTAAATTAAATAAATTAAATTCGTTCGGAACGCTTTACACCCAAGTCCGACTCGCACTTGACCAGTTTATCATAATAGATTCTACTACTACTTTCTAGACGCTACTATGATTACTGAGTTGATGTAATCGTATGGCTGTACCTAAACAGTTTATTATGTAAGTAAGACTATAGTTACATCTAAATTTAATTGAAACGTCGAAAGCAGAAGTGGTAAATTGTATTGTTAATAATTAGGGACTTCACTCAGTAAACTGTCACCCTTTATTGTCATGCAAATCTCCATTGTAAAGCTGGGAGTTAATTTGCAGTAAATACCTCTATAAAGTTCGCGATTACATTAATGAACAAATTGTGAAGCTTAACATCTCGTCCATTACGGAACGGCCATTTTGTTTTAAGAATGTGATTTCTTTGGCAAGTCTTGAGCCCTGGATGAGTATTTGTCATCAAAAATACAAATGTGTATTCTGAACAGTGTCATACATTGTAGCTAGTGGAAATAAAATCCTTTTTTTGTAACATATCACACGTTTTAGTGTAACGCTACATTCGGTTTTATTATCAAACAATTCTATTCCAACAGCTATTAAGGTTTTTTCGGATATTGTGTCTAGACCCAACGATAGTTTTAATTCTTTTCTAAAAAAAACTTTGATTTTCGTACGTAGCGAAATACGTCAAAGCTAATATAGATTGTGGCAGAATACATTCGTGCATGAAACGTATATGTTACATACGGGCACCTGGTCGTTGCCATTGTCTTCTAACTGGGTCACGTAAACATATATTTTTCGTAAAACCTAAAATATATTCATAAACTTGATCGAACAAACATTATTGCCACTTAGTAGCATTCGATTCTGAAAATAAATCCCTTTGTTTGCAGCTTTACAAAGCGTTTAGAAATGGTTTGGGCTTTGTTTAAATATTTCTTAACACGCGCGTTTTAAGGTAAACATAAAACATGCCACGAAAAACGTCTGAATATTAACCTAAATATGTTAGGTTTACGAAAAGCCTCGGGCCTAGAATGTGACATGTTGAGTAGCATTTTTATCGTTTATATTTAGCATGGCTCAACGAAAAAGTTTCACTTTTCAACATCGCGTGACCTTTACATTTTCCTGCCTTATTTCCAAAGTACACAAACCGCGCGCCGCAATCGTGTTTACCCCACAATATTAAAACATTATTCTCCTTTAAAAGCATTTTTCTAAGTCGGGCACCGCGGCCCATTTGGTAGAAGTTGCATTTAAGATTGAATTTTCCATGACTTGTGCTTCTTCAGTAGATAGCAATAAAAATCACGTATTTGTAATGCATCTTATGTGTGGTAGAGAAGTAAAACAGTTTCTGTAATAACTCGTAGCAATATCTATGTTGGTGTAGCAAGAGTGTTTGTTGGATGTATCGACATGTACGGTAATAAAGGCCCAGCCCTGGCCTGTAGTGCTTAGGTACATAGCGCGGTTGACGGACGGGAACGACGATTGTTGCGGCCGGATGCTGCTACCATTTCCGTGTCCAATGCCCACCATTCACCTGCCGAACGTTTACGTTGAACGCGACTCGTTATCGACCAGCTACCTCGGTAATTACCGTACAGGACATCATTATTTTCAGCACCTCTCAGTATTGTTGTTACAGCCATTAGCGCTAATGCTGGAACCGAAAAAGTATTTCTTGAAAATAAGAAAGACTGACAGTTCTGCTTTTTGCTTGTCTTTTCCTTATTTGTTACAAAGACAATATTATGGTAATTAATAACGTTATTTCGTTGGACGAGCTGAAATGTAACATTATCATTTTACGGTAGCAGGAATCTCTGTTCCTCGCAAATATTATTTCTACGAGGCGTCTCTGATATTTTGACGTGCGACGTTAGTTAAAAATGAGTTTTGGCTTTGTGTGAGGATTGCGGGCGGAATAATTATTTTTTGCGAAGCTCGAGGGCGCCGTCCGCGCCCGTGTTCCATTTATCTAGAGCTAAATGCTAGCATTCAAGCGTCCGTTTCGGGGTGTGTTTGGTTTTAGGCTGCGGTGCCCAGTCCACAGTACTCCACAGTACACAGAGCGGACTACGTACCTGTGTAGGTAGTTGAATATTTGTAATGACGTGAAGCGTCGACGAGTTAATTAGCAGACAAAGCCGATTGTTTGAAACATGAGTCCTACAACATTTGAAATGTCTTTGAAAGTAAAATATTCAAAGCTTTTAGTTCTCTGTTATTCCCTTGTAGTTTTAAACATTAAATATTCATTGTATTCAAATTAACAAAAGTCTGAAAGTTCTTACAACTACACTTCGTAAAACTGAATTAAAAAAACGAAACACTAAAGTACTGAACGTTAGCATCTAATCACTCTAATGTTCCACTTTGCCGTTCGTTTTGTTTTCAATCGTGTGTGGTACGTTTACACTTCCAGCTTTGTAGAGCATTTTTAGTTTGCCCTGTACTGATGACCTGTAACTCCTGGTGAACTCGGCATGCCTGTGTTTCAGCGCTGGCAGCCTTTCTCGCATAATTACCGGAATGCATTGTGCGCGCGGACGCAGTACGTGGCCCGTTTAGCGCTGGAAATTGCTCAAAACTACTGAACTATAAAGGCGGAGAATATCTAGCTTATGCCCGAAATTGGCCCGCTCTTATATGTACTATTCATCACATGTCACCACCGCTATAACCCCTGACGAGAAAGCGTTAATAAAATGTACTTTTACCTTATTTTACCTTTTGCTGAGCATATTACTTACTTACCTGTCTATTTATAACTCTTAGTATGACTAAGTTTCATGTTTACATTTTCTTCTTCAAAGATTTTCCTCTCTACCTAATAATTGTTTTCAAATTAATTATTCATATGTGTGTTCTAAATTAGCATACATGCATTAAGTTCGTGTTAATTGGGCAGTGTTTATGTTAAGATAGCGTTGTTGTGCATCTATACAAATTGATTCAGGAAAATAGTGCAAGCCGGCCTCGAGTTTGTCTCATCGTAAAATGGGAGCAAAAATAAATGAAAGTCTTGAGTTGACATTAAAACGACGTGTATTATAAAGACGACAGCCATCTCTGACACTCGTAATTGCTACGTTCTTGTACACAAACGCATTCTGCGTTACGTGATGTAAACCAGAGTAGCGATGCGTGTGTTTTTAATTGAAGAAAACATTAGGTAAACAAATCCGGCAACATTACTTATCCTTGTGAATGTTTTACTTCAAAACGTAGCGTGAGTAGCGTCAGATGGACGCGGTTTCGGCAGTAGCTAGCTATAAGTTCTGCGCAGCGTCGGCATCGGCGTGCAGTGAACAGGCTCGGTTTGTGAGATGCGCTGAATAGTACCGACCGCAAGCGTAATTTCGCTCGTCGAAATAGCGTTATTTCGCAGCATCATAAACCGTCACACGATTTCGGATAGATTTGCGGCGAGCGCGTATCGATCAGGCGTCCGCGAGTTACGAGCGCGGCTGGCTTGTCTCAGATAACACTCAGCTGTTTATGACGCACTGTAACTGTCTCATCACAATAGTGCGCAACTTAGCATACAAGTTATAATATTTATATAATTTTATCACTAAGATAATTGAGTTGCGTTAGTTTGTTTACACGCTCAATCATAATAAGCTGAAATTATTTTTCTCTCGAGTGTTATGGTTCGCGTTGATACGGGTGTTTCAAACACGCCTGTCTCATAATACATGTTAATACCCTTTCTGTGCCCTCCTCGCGGGTATTTAACTTTAATATTGTGGAAACATTTTCTGGTTAAACTTTGTAATAGGTTTGGGCCCCACCTGTGAAACCTATATTTTGGTGCTAGATTGTACGCAGCTACTTATATGCAATTAGATTTTGTTAGCTCTCAAGTTAGGAGCGTAGGGAGAGCTAAGATTGGCAACAGTTAGGAAGTCTGTTGACATGGTTCCTCTTCAGCTAGTTCTATAACGCAAACCTACCTCGTTCATTTATGCAACTCAAATAAAACTAAGTTCCGTTGACGCTCCTGTACGCGACTTTATCTGCATATTTTAGACTACGGTGGTGCATGTCCAAGTTCTACGGACAAATTGAACTTCTACGCGTCTGAAGATTTATTTTAAAAGTTATTTTGTGAATTCAGTTAAAGTTTTTTTGATAAGAATATCTTTCACCATTACTTCAAAGATATAAAGATTGTTTTAGCTTGCGTCAACCGTGAAATGCTCATTACTGGGTTTCATAATCAGTCATTCTTATTCGAGGATCCCGTGAGGCTGAGCATCGCGCGACGACGGGTGGGTGAAACATTTGCATATTAAATCGAGTGTATCATTTTTAAGTACCCCACTTAAGACTAATTGCTAACGTGGGGCTAAATACATAAAATATAAATACTGGTAGAATCCGAGTGGTCGTAACGATGAACAGTTTACAAGTACGGGCGTGAGAGCGCTGGGAGCGGTCGGAGCGGTCGGCTCAACCATTATTATGAGTTAGTGTGCTTATCGGTGACAGTTTTAAATTCCGTCTCAGTCAGCCGACGCTATATCTGACAGCACGACCGTTTCGTTAAAAGTACCTATGCTGAAATAAGTGCTTTAGATGATTCTGTTGTTACTGTATTGGAAACGTTTACTGCTATGATATAAACGATAATTCTGATTAATAGAGCGAATTATTGTAGTAAGAATATTGCTTCATCGTAATAATTTTATTGTAAAGTACTCTCTATAAAGAACACAGACTGTAATACCTACCCAACTAAAAGTTGGAAATAGAGCCGAGCTAGGTATTTCTGCTATTCTCGCCAGAACGATTCTTACTGTAGTTTCAATCCCTTTCTTTTCCATTCTTCACAGTTTTGTTTTGTATTCAGCGGTTTTTATGAGTTATAGGTTAAAATGTAGTTAAAGTCAGCTCTCGCCGGCTATTTTACGAAACGTCGGAATGTTCTACCAGATTTATTTGGAGTTTTGGTATGTTGCTCAAAAAATATTAAAAATGCTTGGCCGAATTTGAACTTTATGCAAATGCCTGGATTTATTGAGGGGTACTGGTTTTGCGGTTTGGAATTTCTTGAATATTAAATTATACTAAAATGCTTAAATTTTTGAAACTCGTTTACATTTTGATTAGTACAAAAGGGTAGACAAATCTTGTTAAATGGATACGTAGATACTTTAATTCGGTAGTGCTTAGCATAAAAATAATAAAGTATTATTCTAGCATTTGTACAGTTTGCTTATCGCTCGCAGTTATCATTATCAAGCTGTCAAGACACCATCAACACACCAAACAGAGGTAACTGATTCAGTTTGTCATACGATTGCCAATCTCTTTCCGAAAAGGAAGTGTAAATTGTATCATTTCGTCTCTCATACAATTGCAATATTGTTCGACTGATGCTGTTAACGTGGTACTTGGCCCGCAATTTCAGTGTCTCGGGGAAACGCTGCAATTTCCCTCTCTGAACATTTTATCCCTATATTGTATATGTCGTGTTGTTGTGTTGTCGCGTTGTCCTGTCGGATTAATCACGTTACAGCTTGCCAGACATTTATTTCGCTACGTTTTAAGATAAGTGCGGCGGTCACTTGTGAGTGTTACACTAAGTGCTCACTTACAATAATTGTGGCTTCATAAACATTTATGATTGAAAGCTTTCAAATAGTAAGCAATTTTAATTCGCTATCGTCGAGTGCGAGCTCGTTCAATATGGAAAGAAAGCTTCCTTTCAGTCAAGTCAAGATGGCTGCATCGGGGAAACTGAAAAACTTATTCAAGGATGTTTGATCTGCCTTGTGATTGCATTTAGAATATAGGGATTCGATTTTACGAGAAGCGTCTCAATTTCCCGGCAGAAGAGAGCAATTTCCTTGCGTTTGTCGCCGTGTGTGGGTGCGACCCGTCGCGACGTCGTGCCGTCGTCGTGTCGTCGTCGATTACCGACGCGCGCGGTACTTGCGTTCGCCATGCGGCACTAACCCGGTTCCCCAGTTCCTCGAGCCCGCGGATCCCTCGATGGACATGCTAGCTCACTCGAAGCTTACGTCCTTTATATTTTCTATACAATTTGTAGAGCACACGCGACTTCGAGTACTTCTTGTTATCCGGACATTTTATTTGTATGAAGTAGGTACATATTATCGTGAAAGCGTAGTCGTGTTGCTCTTTGTTTTCTTCGAGCAATATTACTTTAGCTCCCTTCAAAGTTTTTTGTAAATACAAAACATATGAACAAAGTAAGATACGTTTGCGTTAACTTAATCAACTGCTTGAAGAGGTGTTGAGGCCTGGCGGCGCGGAGATAATCCCGCGCATTTTTAATAAATAACGCGTGACTTTTTGCGGATGTCATCTTGTCTATTTATCCATTTTGGAATGCAAAAGCTGGCATAAACCCCACTGTATTTTGAGCACAGCTGTTGTGATATCGGCACATAGTTCTCAAATGTCTTCGTAAGTCGTGTGATGATACCAGCAGGGTGGAAAGTCGGTCACTCGAGCACGTCCTGTGCTACTAAGCTGGAATTCTTAGCATAGTTTGTATGCACGTTTTCGGTATTTGTAACGTTTGAAATATCTTGGGTCTTTTCGATTTAAGCGGCTGCGATAGATATGGAATTTAAATATTTAAAAAATTTGAAATGCTTGTGCGCTTCAAATTTTCGATACAGTGTGGAAGTTGCTTTAGCAAGAAATAAACTTTTGTAGGTCAGTTTCGTGCGAAAAATGATTTTTGTTTTCGTGTGGGTGTTGTTAAAGGTTACTTTGGGATGAGGTCAATGGAATGGATGGCGGGATCTCGTATGTGCTAATAGCAATATACTGCTAATACCGGTCTGTTTGCCAAGCAAATATGGCGAGTGCGACAATATTAACACTGCTACTTATTGTAGGTTCTAGGTAGCGCTAGGTAGTGTTGTACGTAGGTCCATTAGTAAACCATGATTCTCTAAAAGTCTTTAAAACTTACATCAAAAGATATAAGTAATATAAAGTAGATCTCTATCATTTAGCGTGATACCTTCCTATTAAAAGGTCCCTTTCACTCAAAAGGTTTAGTCGCGTGGAAGCGGTCATTAGCAAGCGCAACTACAGAGTTTAACCGTGACATAGTGCTGACCCCCGCCCTTAAAGAAACCCGGTTTATGCTCTGATGTTATCTTTTAGTACTGCTCACTCATCAGCCTGATATCTCTTGATCATTCGTTATCATAAACTTAAATAACCGCTTCTTGTCGCAAAATCATTTTGGTGTCCACGACGGTATTTATTGCCTATTTTTGCTGGGATCCTAAGTTTTCTCTCGAGAAAAGCGAATATTACTAGTTAATAAAGTTGGATAGTTCTTGCTCAGCAGATTTCAGCTCATGGAGCAAGTCTGGTATGCTTTAGATCATAAACAAGGCGTCGGCGCACACGACGTTACTTTTATGGAGATTGCTCTTCAGAAAAGAAATTCCGGAGATATACAGGGTGAGCATGTAATGTAACATTCATTTTAATTTTTAAGCACAGTGTTGAACGTTTTTGTCAGGATTAAATCTCTGCAAATAACGACATCATAAATACTAACGCAGGCCGAAGGTAACGACTGGTTTTTTGTATCACTACTTACTGACTACTATAATTTGATATCGAAAAATTTCTCCATTAAAATCGATCCGGGTTTACTTTAAGTAATACCCCAAATTGCCCATAAAGCACAAAGAAGATAGATAGCAGCAATAAAAAAAAACATATGAACCGTAATCTTGTTTTATTGTGCAGAGGTATGTATGTAAAGGAACACAAATAAACAAAGTAAAATATTTCAAGTAAACTGATTTATCAAAGTTTCTTCTCATCAGGTTTTACTCAGAAATGCTTTTAGGAACGCGCTACGAATTTTGAATGCCCACATTTAAATAAAAAATAAGAGAAAGGAAACAGCAGAAAAGAAAAATTAAACAAAACTTGGCGACACGGAAACTCGTATAAAATGTGTGTCGGTAGGTCTCATTACAGTTTGTATTACGTGCATGTGATGTTTGAATGGGTATGAATTTCATAAAATACAAGTGCGCATCGGGCAGACATTTTCCGCTGAAGCTTTGTTTCAGCTGTTGACGTTCTTTCGGTTTCAACGTAAACCATAAAGAGTAAACATAGAGAGTGGGAATGGCGTCAGAAGTGCGATGCTGCGGGCTTCAAGTCTCGCCCCGCACCCCGCGCGCCTTGCCCCTCGCCGCCTAATGTGTCGGAATACTAGCTTTGGACAATGCGCTAGATTGAAAAATCACACTCATACGCCGAGCATTTTAATTGCGGCGAGCATCGCACTCAGCGAAGTAACAATTAGAAATTGGTGATAGACAACTTTCTGTGGGTTTTCAATGATTATTTCAAACTAAAGCGAGATATACACGTCTAATAAATAATACCTACTGCTAAATTATTGCTTGAATTGACTTTCGGATGAACACTTGGTATTTACAATAAAAAAAAACTGTATACCTACCTCTTGCATATTATGATATACAACTTGCAATTCACATGCGATCGAATATAGTCTTAAAATATAAATTAAATTTATATAGTGACATATTATACTTGTTCGTGGAAAATAATGTAGTGAAATTCCCAATACTTGGCAATTAAAATAAATACCCTTTCCGTAAATAAAACCTTTCAGTTTTTACCTTAAAAATATTGCAACACATTTTATGTTCTCCTTTGTACATGTTTAAATTTTTAAACCGCTTGTTAGTATCAAATATCTTTTAACGGTCGAAATTTTGTAATTTATGAAAATTGTTAACCAGTAAGTAACACGAGCATCTCGCTCATAAAAAATACTGACAAAATGTAAAAGAAAATTGTTTAAAACAACGACAGCTGGGACTGGGGACGTAATTTCGCGAACTTAGGTCACAAAAACAACTTTGGAGATAGAATTAATGTATGATGCGAGCCCGACTGTCCTCGTAGAATTTAGATAATGTGATTATGATTTCATTTCTAATATTCACTCTCCTCACTATTGTCAGGGATCTACAAGTCATACCTAATTAAAACAGACGCGATAGTTCTTAATTAATGCCATCTATCAACGAGTTGTAATTTGTTTCCATACATAGTAGGTATGGAAACAAATTACAACTCGTTATAATATAAAAATAATTACCATGAAATTATTTAAAATGACGATTTAAACTTTCGTCTTTGATTGGCAGTGAATAAAACATAACGTGGTCATTATGTGTTCCTTGCTTGTTGAAAATCCTACTTACGTTCAGATGGCTGATTGCCATGGAACACCGCATTATTCACGGTTCGTGGTTTTTATGGCACGATGGCATCCGCCGCTTCCATTTTATGATATCCTGGTACCTAATTTTATAGACATCCTGAGTGAAGCCTTAACTGGAAATTGAAACGGTAACACGGTCTTATACGATCGAAGCATAAAATAAACGACATAAAACATACGCTTAGGTCCTTCTTCTTACAAAAACAGATCTCTCTATATAATATATTATTGTGATATTAATTAAAATTGCTATTAGTTAACAAGAAACTATTTCTTATAACCATAATAAAAAGTCTGACAAGAACCACATACAATACAAATAGTGCAGCGTAAGTTTAACAACTTCCTAATAAATTACACCGGCAGGTTGAACTTATTATAAACTAAAAGTTGCCATGTTTATCTGGCGATGAAAGACTGGCCGTCTCGCAAGTTTGTGAGACTTGTACCAGGGAAGTAGGTCGTGCAGGCGTTCGAAGGTGGCAGCAACCTGTCAGTAACTAGTGCACCGTTGTGATCCCTAACCAAGTTTATTCAGTTGAACTTCTGCATCTTTGACGCATGTAAACATGACATACCTATCTTCCTACCTAAATAATACCTGCACCGATGATATTAATGTATTTTTTATTTGTTATAGTTAATACATGAGTATTAAATGTGTTAACCGGAAAATACAATCGCAAAACGGATTGCGTTGGTTCTATGTATTTTTATTATCATACAAGCCGATTTCACGTAAGTTTTTCCCTGGTTTTGCTTTAACGAATTCGCTTTCGCGTCACCTATCGTCTCCAAGGTCTTCATCAAAATCGATTCTACGATTTAGGCGATAAAACATAATAAACAAACTCACTTTAATTCAGCTACATATCTGGGTAGATGAACTAATACTCCTTGTTAGAGACCACAAAGAAAGACAGTTTAAGATGAAACCAAATAGTCCTAAGACACTAGTTGTTCAAGGTTCTTCAGATCGATTTCAGGAAAGCGAAGCTCATTATTACTTTCATCAACATAGATTAATGTCTCCCTCTTAACGGTAATGAGGCACAGCCTGCGCCATTTGCCTCCCAGCTTCCACAGTTTCAATCACTACAGATACCTGTATAATGTATATATAGATCACACGTGCATATGTATATCTATGTACTGGTAAAACAACGTTGCGTTGAAAACCCGTAGGTTAGCTTTCTACTCGCTAATGATATTCTATAATTGCTCCACAAGTATTGAGCCGGTTAATTGTAATTAATTAAAATGTTTTAAGCTTTATATTATTTTTTACATACAGTTTCATGCCAGAGACGAAATCGCCCAGC
Source organism: Hecatera dysodea (assembly GCA_905332915.2). NCBI lineage: Eukaryota > Metazoa > Arthropoda > Insecta > Lepidoptera > Noctuidae > Hecatera > Hecatera dysodea. The sequence continues at coordinate 13,319,685 of HG995292.1, forward strand.
ATGTCGCATTACTGCTCGTCAAACCATACGGGATTGACTGACATACCTATCCCGGTTCAATTGGAGCAGATTCGGCAACATCCAGCCTGTATTCGTTTTCAGCTTTGATATTTCACAAAAGAGACGAGAATAACCACAAAGTAAATGAGATACTTACAATCGGTATTCTTCCTCTGTTTTAGTAGAAAATCGTCGATAAACATCAGTTGGCTCCAACATCAATATTCAAAGAGTCACTTTGTATTTTATTAATGGAATTTGTAGTAATAAAACTTTATTAATATCATCCACTAAAGTGGAACCAGACTGGGAACAAGGCGGGAGCCATCCTCTCCCCAGTATAAACGATAGATTCAATACCCAAATTTTACTTTATCCACTCTATTTTCTAATTAGCAACTTTAATATCAAACTTATTAAATTGTTCAACGGTGAAACCGCTTCCAAGTAAACAAGGGTTAATAATTTTGTTACTGTTTTTCAACATTCTAACGAAGACATAACAATATCAACTCTTCTTTGCCAGCCCCTGAAATTACGCCCGTAAAACCTAATGTAAATTAGTTCCTTTTTACATGATTGACCTAAAAAAGGAAAATACTAAAACCCCTTTTAATTTCTTCGCTACAGTTTATGTACTAAAAGTCTCTTGAATTAATTTGAAATTGTAATCTATGGCCTTCTCCTCTTTTTTATTATTTGTACTTAGATATGGGGTCATTACTCAGTATAATCCGTAAGTACGGTAAAATAGCCGGTTTTTGGCCGCGAGCCTATTTGGTTAACTAATTTGTGGTATTATAAATTGTAAGTTGCTAAACCTTTGAAAAGCGACCTAATGTAAAGTTTAATGTTTCGAAAATTAGGAAAATGGAGAACTGTAAGTCTTTACCTGCGCTACGCATGGTATGTTCAGAAATCTTTTGCCTTTGTCGTATCACGCAGGAAAAGTAGGGGCGTGAGATGTTATATATACCCAAGAGTATGTGTGTAGGTCTATGTGCCTTGCTCATATTACGAACATGTCGAGATGACATGCTTGAAAAAAACAACTGCTTTGCTTAGACGTCGATAAAAGAAGAAAATATAATGTTCCCAGTAGAAGAATATAGAAGATTAATGACGTTCCGTTTTACCGGTCGCCGCCCTCCTGCTCTTGATTATTGTAGATATTATTATTTGCGTTATATTTGGTATACACAAGCTTATGATACCTATGATCTATTTCTTATTATTTCATTCTTTGCTTGTGTTCGTATTTTGAGCAAGTGTATTAAAGTAGATATTTCGACAGTTTATTGACCCTAGCTATACTCACAAAAGCAAAAAAACAGTTGAATTGTGTACCTACTTATAAAACAAATAATTGATAGGTACCTAAATGCCTGTCCAAACAAATCTAAGATAACAAACTGTTTAGTTTCAAGTTACAACTAGTACGTTGATTTATTTATTTTTATAAATTAAGTGCAGCAAATTGGCCTTCTTCTCTCCTTCTCCTTCTTCTCTTCTCACAGAACCGCGAACATTCTAACAAAATCGTCTTCAGCAAACAAGTCCGGTCCAGAGTTGGTCTCCACGAGCACGTTCAGCGTAGTTAGCATACGCTGTATAGAAGTGGACAAAATGGGACATTAAAGAATTTGTGTTTCTAGAGCGATTGTAATTATTCCGAACAAATAATTGACACAGCTCCAAATGCAAGTTCGACGCATCGGTGTAACCGTGAGGAATTGCTAAATAATTTATACGTCATACGCCGTAGTAAAATATTATTAATCCACCCATTCTTCACGTTCAGTGAGGTATACTCTGCGACCTTAATACGTCTAGACTTTAAACATACATGCAAGGTAATAGGCCACGTCGCGTACATTTTTCAGATAAAAGTGCCGATGCGTGCGTGACGTAATATGCTCACATTAGGGCGCTCGTGGCCTATCGCGCCACTTTCTTCCGTCATATTAAATTATCGCCAAATGTTGCGTCCCTGATTTATCCCTAGTAGGTTATGTAGGTATGTACGCGCGGAGGTACCCAGCCGTCTCAATATCGTGGTTCAAACTACCGGTCGTTTAAAGTTGAGCCGCTGTCTCTCCACACTAATATGGCCGGCATTAACATACGGCTTCGAACTCAAGAATCTTTTGTTGATGTTCGCGACGATGCGTCTTAGCTACATAGTATAGGTAGTTATAGGTAGCTATAGTAGTACATAGAATGTTGCAAACAAATAAAACCGCGACTACATAGTATAGGTAGTTATAGATAGTTAGTTAGTACATAGAATGCTGTAACAGATAAAGCTGCATAGAATAGATAGTTATAGGTAGCTATAGTTGATACATAGTTTGTTATTGAAATAAAACACATTCGTTACAGTTGTTTGCTCTCAAGAGGCAGTATATAAGCCCTTGGAGCCTTTATTTCTCCCAAGTAAATAGAATATAGTTAGGTAGGGTATCCTGTCCCTTACACATAACAGTAAACACATGGTAACCCTGGTAATCGAAGGTATATAAAGGTAATCAAGGTATATAAAGGTATATCGGTGGTATATAAGGTAATCGAGGTATATACACACACAGACAGACATACATAGGTAAATAGAAAGGGCTTGGTAAATTGAGACCTGAAATATTAGGTCAAAGGTAGTCGCATAGCTAAAAGCGACACTGACCAATCACAGAGCAGGAGGGTGCTGGTACATGATTGGTCAACAGTTTTTGATAAATAGCCCTGGTGAAGGTATGCACAAAATAAAACACTTTGCATCTACCCTCTTCCTTTCCCGAAAAAACAAGTCTAGATTCTAGACTTCTAAATGTCTGAAATAGAACCGCCTTAAAAAATCCTTTCAGGGGATATATAGATGTCTATAGTGTATGCAGGCATAAAGCCGTAATTTAGGTTTAAATAAAACTGTTTATTTTTATCCCCCTGAAACATATACGCTTATAGAGTTGCAACCCCTTAAGTGACAGGGTTGAAACATATGTAGTTTTGTAGAGGGTTGTCGTATCTATAGAGATACATATAGCTGTATAGCCCTCCTAGCATAGTTTTACGGTAAATTCACCCCAAGTAGGTAATAGCTTCGTGCCTACAATAGTTTTGTATAGTTTTCGACATCCCACCCCTACGTGGAGGGGGATGAAGGGGTGAATTCGTCTCCTCTGCATGGAGCATACCGAGGGCTATCCATAGAGGTACGACAACCCCTACTCACATAGACCTAAGCCTAGATATAGCCTAAATTCTAGGATAGACATAGTGAAAATTAGTGTTAATAAACTTCATCACACACGGTGATTTTTTGGGTGTCGATACGGTACAGTTACGCCGTACAATAGTAAAATAGGAAGTTTATTAAATTTGTAGTCATTTGCAAGATATTTCGGATTTATACCTAAATGTAGAATCATATAGTCGCGAATTTCACCCTTCAAATCGCTAAGTGCATAGTGAACAAGTTAAATAGTGTTTTATTGTGACTTTATTGGTAAGCCCTCTATACCTACCCCTATATACTGTGTCAATAACAGCAAGTATAGCAAGTATTCAGCTAAGGGTTGCATCCTCATGGCCCGTAGCTTATAGACGGAGCGTCAACGCGTCTGGATCATTTATACCTAGGTGGGTTGTCACCATACAGTCCACTTTTGAAGAATAGGATAACCTACCCTGGCCACCCTACAGTCCAGTCGATCACGTCCGCCCCGTACATTTTCTGGTCCATCGGAGCCGGATATTTTGAAGATAGCCTGATCTAGCTATTTGGAAGTTGGATTTATCGAACCACGCAGCTACCCTGAAGGCGCAACCCCTATTGTGAAGTCGCACCCCCTTGAAGAAAAAACTACCCTTCAACATTTCAAGACACGAAGGGTGTCCCTAGAAGCTAAATAGAAGTCGGACCTTGAAGAAATCATCCCTTCAAGAAAACTACCCCTAGGCAGATTGATGTTGAAAAATAGTGAAGCAACAACATAGAAGAAATTTAATCAAGCTGAACTTAGAAAATTTCGAACGACTTCACACTTTGAAAATTTTGAGGGGTCCCGACACTTAGAATATTTTTGAAGATTTTGAACTTGGAAAATTTTTTGAAGAATTTTGAACTTAGAAAATTTTCAACAATCCGGGACTTGGAAATTTTTTTGAAGATTTTTGAACTTGGAAAATTTTCAACAACCTGACACTTAGAAAAGTTTTGATCAAGCGGGACATAGAATATTTTTGAAGAATTTTGGACTTAGAGAATTTCGATCGACTTCACACATAGAAGATTTTGAACAGTCTGGGACTTAGAAAAGTTTCAGTCAATCCGAACTTAGAATATTTTTTGAAGATTGGGGACTTTGAAGAATTTTGAAAATTTTTTGAAAATTTTTTTTTTTGGAAACTTGGATTGAAGTTTCACCTGAGGCTTACCAGTGGACTACCGAATAGTTTTGAAGATTCATTGAAGACTTCAACAATGCCGATCACGAGGTCGCATGGCAAATCATCCGAGGCGTGGACAGTTCCGATACAGGAACCAGCCGAGAGGGTTCCTGCTATCCATCATCAGGTGCCGCCGCGTTCGCCTTCATCGTCTGGGACGGCGCGATCGATGCAGCAGCGCAGTGAAGACGTGTCTCCGCCTGCTGCCGCTGAACGAATAGAACAGATAGAAGCTTCAGCAATAGAACGAGTACCTGCACCATTGCCGACAACAGTACAGAAACAGATGCCATCGACCTCAAGGAAGGGAACCCGCTTTGAGACGACTTCAGATAGTACAATGAAGCCGTCAAATAGAAGAGATAGCCGAGTCTTGCCAATGACTACCCGGGGTGACGCCCGTATAGAACATAGACGTCCGCCGTCGACCATTGACAGGTCACCGCGGTCATATAGAAAATTACAGAAGGCTCGTGAAGACTTATTAAAGATTAAGTTGGAGCTTGCCCAGTTAGCACTTCAGAGAGCCGAACAAGAGTCGGACGAAGAATATTTGGACGATAGAAACTCAAATGAAGAGTACGTGCGTTCCTGGCTGGAAGAGGCGCCTGAACCTGTTCCTGATCAGAGAGAGACCAACGCCGCCGAGGGGGACATCCGTGATAGTCGACAGCAACCGCCCCCCCCTGTGGACTTCGAACCAATAGTGGACTCTCGTCGAACGCACATAGATCCAGATAGTGCTAAACAGATAGAGCCACCACCTATGAAGAAAATAGAAGACGATAGGAGCGAGGATAATTTACGTCCATTCGTTACGGACCTTACGGCTGCTATAGCATCTTTAGTTGACAAGAAAACAGAACAGCAGTCACAGAATTCCTCCTCGGCGTCGAAGGTCATTATGACTTTACCGAACTTCAGTGGTGCGCATACAGAATGGTTGTCATTTCGAGCCATTTATGAAACAACTCGAAAATATTTCAACGATGTCGAGAATACAGCAAGACTTAGAAGAAGCCTGCATGGACGCGCTTTAGAAACAGTCAGTTCAGAACTCATCGGCCATGCAAGACCAGATGACATCATGAGGGAACTCGAGCTGCAATTCGGCCGACCAGATTCGATAGCACAGGCCGAAACAGATAGATTGCGAGGACTGACACGATGCAGTGAGAATCCAAAGGATATTTGCTCATTCGCAAGCCAAGTGAGGTGCGCTATAGTAACGCTGCGAGCATTGAAGAAGGATCATTACCTGATCAACGCCGAGCTCATGCGAACCTTGACAGAGAAGCTACCGAACTCGATACGTGTACAGTGGTACCGTATATATACAGAAAAGTACCAGTCCTTGCCAGACTTGTCGCTGTTTAGCGAATTCATTACCGAACAAGCTCGATACTGCAGCGCTTTTGCTCCTGCTGAAAACATCAAGACAGAGGGCTCATCCAACCGACGCACACCGCAGCAGAGGACTCACACAACAACAGAGAAGTCAGCAAGCAAGTGCCGACTGTGTGAGAAGGATGGCCATATAGAACGCGATTGCTCAAAGTTCAAGAATAGCAATAGTAACAAGAGATGGGAAATTGCGAAGAATCTAAACCTGTGCTTCCGTTGCCTGAAGCCAAGAAGAGAGCGGCATAAATGCAACGCGAAGAAGTGTGACGTCAAGGGGTGTACAGCCACGCACAGTCGGCTACTTCATTACGACAAGAAGCCTGCTGCGGTGGCAGCCGAAAAGCCCAGACAGACCGAAGTCAAAAAGGAGCCCAAGGAGACAGTCGCCAGCTCAAGATCATCGTCGAATCACGCCTATTTAAAGATCATCCCGGTCCGGGTCATTGGACCGGCGGGAGAGGCATCTACGTTCGCCCTACTCGACGATGGATCGACCGTATCGTTGATCGATGAAGACATCGCCGACCAAGTCGGAGCCGAGGGCAAGATCGACCCACTGAAGATTGGTGCGATCGGTGACACCATGATCGACACTCCTTGTTCGAAAAGAGTCACAGTGACACTCGCGAGTCAGCATAGAAATAGGGTGCCGTTCAGAGCGCGCACCATACCGAAGCTTAATCTCGCGTCACAGACAGTCCGTGAAGAAGATGTCACACATTGCAAACATCTCATCGACTTGAAAGAGCAGCTAGTCTATGATGTTGGCGCGCCCAAGATTTTGATTGGCCAAGACAACTGGCACCTTCTCCTTGCCAGTGAAGTCAGAAGAGGCCCCAGGCACCAGCCAATAGCGTCACTTACAACGCTTGGATGGACGCTACATGGCGCGCACACTAGAATACTCGGTCAGCAGGTGCATTACGTCAGCGCATGCAGAGAAGATAGAGAAGATAGAGACGATAGACTGAACGAGCAACTTCGTGAATTTTTCGCACTCGAGTCCCTAATAGTTAATCCTCGGCGTCCAGATTCTGATCCAGAGAAGCAGGCTGAAGACATCTTGAAAAGACATACCAAACAGTTGACAGATGGGCATATAGAAACAGCTATGTTATGGAAAAATAACAACTTTGAAATGCCCGATAGTTATGGGACAGCACACAAGCGGCTGATCTCTATAGAAAAGAAGCTCGACAAAGATCCGAGTCTTCGAAATAAATACATAGAACAGATGGACTCGCTCCTTTCAAAAGGGTACGCAGAAAAAGCGCCCAAACAGACCACGCCAGGAAGAACCTGGTATTTGCCTCATTTCGACGTCTTCAATCCCATGAAGCCGGAGAAGTTTCGAATAGTACACGACGCCGCAGCTAAATCGAATGGAATGTCGCTGAACGACTTCCTACTTACAGGACCGGACCTGTTACAGTTGCTGCCCGGCGTCATGATGAGGTTTCGTAGATATCCGATAGCCATTTCAGGTGACATTACCGAAATGTTCATGCAGGTCAAAGTACGACCTGAAGATAGAGACGCCCTCCGATATTTGTGGAGAGGCAATAGAAGAGAAGGAGCCCCCGACGAGTATCGAATGACGTCAATCATATTCGGCGCGGCAAGCTCACCGTGCACGGCCATATTCGCGAAGAATTGGAACGCGAACCGGCACATAGAACAGCATCCAGAAGCAGTAGAAGCAATAGTGAAGAACCATTATATGGACGATTATCTGGATAGCTATACAACAGTTGAAGAAGCGACACATATAGCAACAGCGGTGAAGAAGATACACCAACAGGCTCGTTTCGAAATTAAGAAATGGGTATCTAATGACATCGACGTCATACAAAATATAGAACCGTCGCTTATAGAAACAGACGTCGTCGACATCGGCGATCACATAATAGAAGCCGAATACCTCCAACAAGCGGAGAGGTTACTCGTGCAAGCTGTACAGCAACAGATGTTTTCCCGCGAGTCAACAAGTTTGCGAGAAAACGAAGAAATAGATAGAGACAGCGCCCTGCGACCGTTACAGATAGAATTCAAGGATGACGTCATACGCCTCAGAAGTCGTATAGATAGAATCGACATAGTCATAGAAGACGTCAAGTACCTACCCGAGCTCCAACACCGGCGGGAGCCCCATAGTCGTGGCCCTAATCTGCAGGTGGGTGATCCCGTACTCATTGCAGACGGCCAGCTGCCTCGCAACACGTGGCCGCGAGGCCGCATCATTACAGTTTTCCCGGGCGCTTATGGCGAAGTCCGGACGGCTGAGGTGCGCACATTCGGCGGCACCTTAAAGCGTCCGGTACAGAAGTTTGCCACCACAGCGGGCGACGCTGCCCATAGGCGCAGCTCGCCCCCCCCGCGGACATATTCGGTCCGCAATCGGCTCGCATTTTGCGGGCAATAGACGGCGACGCTGCTCACACAGCTCGCCAACATAGCGGGTGACGCTGCCCACTGGCGCAGCTCGCCCCCCGCGGACACATTCGGTCCGCAACCGGCTCGCATTCAGCGGGCAATAGCCGGCGATGCTGCTCTCACAGCTCGCCAACCAGATAGATGGGTGACGCTGCCTACACGCGCAGCTCGCCCCACCGCGGACATATTCGGTCCGCAATCGGCTCGCATTTTGCGTGCAATAGACGGCGACGCTGCTCCCACAGCTCGCCAACCAATAGACGGGTGACGCTGCCTACACGCGCAGCTCGCCCCCCAGCGGACATATTCGGTCCGCAATCGGCTCGCATCCTAGCGGGCAATAGCCGGCGATGCTGCTCTCACAGCTCGCCAACCAATAGATGGGTGACGCTTTCCAGCTCGCCCCCCCGCGGACATATTCGGTCCGCAACCGGCTCGCATCCAGCGAGCAATAGCCGGCGATGCTGCTCACACAGCTCGCCAACCAATAGATGGGTGACGCTTTCCAGCTCGCCCCCCCGCGGACATATTCGGTCCGCAACCGGCTCGCATCCAGCGAGCAATAGCCGGCGATGCTGCTCACACAGCTCGCCAACCAATAGATGGGTGATGCCTCACAGCTCGCCCCCAGCGGACACATTCGGTCCGCAATCGGCTCGCACCTAGCGGGCAATAGACGGCGATGCTGCTCCCACAGCTCGCCAACCAACAGATAGATGGGTGACGCTGCCAACACGCGCAGCTCGCCCCCCGTGCGGGCATATCCGGCCCGCTACCAACTTACTTTCAGCGGACAGAGAGAGAGTGATGCTGCCCACCGGCGCAGCTCACCTCCCGCGGACATGTTCGGTCCGCATTCGGCTCGCGTCAAGCGAGCAATAGCAGGCGATGCTGCTCACACAGCTCGCCAACCGATAGCTGGGCGACGCTGCCCGCAAGGCGCAGCTCGCCCCACTGCGGGCGTATCCGGCCCGCCGCCGCCTTGCTTTGTGCAGGCGACACAGCAGGCGATGCTGCTCTCACAGCTCGCCAACCATAGATGGGTGACGCTGCCCGCAAGGAGCAGCTCACCCCACCGCGGACATATTCGGTCCGCATTCGGCTCGCATCAAGCGAGCAGTAGCAGGCGATGCTGCTCTCACAGCTCGCCAACCGATAGCTGGGCGACGCTGCCCGCAAGGCGCAGCTCGCCCCACTGCGGGCGTATCCGGCCCGCCGCCGCCTTGCTTTGTGCAGGCGACACAGCAGGCGATGCTGCTCTCACAGCTCGCCAACCATAGATGGGTGACGCTGCCCGCAAGGCGCAGCTCACCCCACCGCGGACATATTCGGTCCGCATTCGGCTCGCATCAAGCGAGCAGTAGCAGGCGATGCTGCTCTCACAGCTCGCCAACCGATAGCTGGGCGACGCTGCCCGCAAGGCGCAGCTCGCCCCACTACGGGCGTATCCGGCCCGCCACCGCCTTGCTTTGTGCAGGCGACACAGCAGGCGATGCTGCTCTCACAGCTCGCCAACCATAGATGGGCGACGCTGCCCGCAAGGCGTAGCTCGCCCCACCGCGGACATATTCGGTCCGCATTCGGCTCGCATCAAGCGAGCAGTAGCCGGCGATGCTCTCACAGCTCGCCAACCATAGATGGGTGACGCTGCCCGCAAGGCGCAGCTCACCCCACCGCGGACATATTCGGTCCGCATTCGGCTCGCATCAAGCGAGCAGTAGCCGGCGATGCTCTCACAGCTCGCCAACCATAGATGGGTGACGCTGCCCGCAAGGCGCAGCTCACCCCACCGCGGACATATTCGGTCCGCATTCGGCTCGCATCAAGCGAGCAGTAGCCGGCGATGCTGCTCACACAGCTCGCCAAATAGATGGGTGACGCTTCACAGCTCGCCCCCCGCGGACATATTCGGTCCGCAACCGGCTCGCATCCAGCGGGCAATAGCCGGCGATGCTGCTCTCACAGCTCGCCAACCGATAGCTGGGCGACGCTGCCCGCAAGGCGCAGCTCGCCCCACTGCGGGCGTATCCGGCCCGCCGCCGCCTTGCTTTGTGCAGGCGACACAGCAGGCGATGCTGCTCTCACAGCTCGCCAACCGATAGATGGGTGACGCTGCCCGCAAGGCGCAGCTCACCCCACCGCGGACATATTCGGTCCGCATTCGGCTCGCATCAAGCGAGCAGTGGCCGGCGATGCTCTCACAGCTCGCCAACCATAGATGGGTGACGCTGCCCGCAAGGCGCAGCTCACCCCACCGCGGACATATTCGGTCCGCATTCGGCTCGCATCAAGCGAGCAGTAGCCGGCGATGCTCTCACAGCTCGCCAACCATAGATGGGTGACGCTGCCCGCAAGGCGCAGCTCACCCCACCGCGGACATATTCGGTCCACATTCGGCTCGCATCAAGCGAGCAGTAGCCGGAGATGCTCCCACAGCTCGCCAACATAGCGAGTGATGCTGCCCACTGGCGCAGCTCACCCCCGCGGACATGTTCGGTCCGCATTCGGCTCGCATCAAGCGAGCAGTAGCGGGCGATGCTGCTCACGCAGCTCGCCAACATAGCGGGCGATGCCGCCCACGGGCGCAGCTAGCCCCCATTGCGGGCATATTCGGCCCGCCACCGCCTTGCTTTGAGCAGGCGATACAGCAGGCAATGCTGCCTACACAGCTTGCCACCGCAGCAGGCGATGCTGCGCGCACTCGCAGCTCGCACAGACAGCGGGCCATCCGGCCCACAGCTCGCTCATTTGCGAGAACCTACGCAACAGCCTTGCGACTGCAGGCGACCCACAGCAGGGAAGCGGCAGACCGGCGACTGCACAGCTGCATCGAGCACCGGCATCGAGCACCGGCGCCGCGCAGCGGGCGACGTGGCTACAGGCGTCGCTCACCGGGTTTCTGCAGCGCCGCGACGTCATCGCACCGAGTCATCGCTGCACTGCACGGCGGGAGAGATGTTCGCGACGATGCGTCTTAGCTACATAGTATAGGTAGTTATAGGTAGCTATAGTAGTACATAGAATGTTGCAAACAAATAAAACCGCGACTACATAGTATAGGTAGTTATAGATAGTTAGTTAGTACATAGAATGCTGTAACAGATAAAGCTGCATAGAATAGATAGTTATAGGTAGCTATAGTTGATACATAGTTTGTTATTGAAATAAAACACATTCGTTACAGTTGTTTGCTCTCAAGAGGCAGTATATAAGCCCTTGGAGCCTTTATTTCTCCCAAGTAAATAGAATATAGTTAGGTAGGGTATCCTGTCCCTTACACATAACAGTAAACACATGGTAACCCTGGTAATCGAAGGTATATAAAGGTAATCAAGGTATATAAAGGTATATCGGTGGTATATAAGGTAATCGAGGTATATACACACACAGACAGACATACATAGGTAAATAGAAAGGGCTTGGTAAATTGAGACCTGAAATATTAGGTCAAAGGTAGTCGCATAGCTAAAAGCGACACTGACCAATCACAGAGCAGGAGGGTGCTGGTACATGATTGGTCAACAGTTTTTGATAAATAGCCCTGGTGAAGGTATGCACAAAATAAAACACTTTGCATCTACCCTCTTCCTTTCCCGAAAAAACAAGTCTAGATTCTAGACTTCTAAATGTCTGAAATAGAACCGCCTTAAAAAATCCTTTCAGGGGATATATAGATGTCTATAGTGTATGCAGGCATAAAGCCGTAATTTAGGTTTAAATAAAACTGTTTATTTTTATCCCCCTGAAACATATACGCTTATAGAGTTGCAACCCCTTAAGTGACAGGGTTGAAACATATGTAGTTTTGTAGAGGGTTGTCGTATCTATAGAGATACATATAGCTGTATAGCCCTCCTAGCATAGTTTTACGGTAAATTCACCCCAAGTAGGTAATAGCTTCGTGCCTACAATAGTTTTGTATAGTTTTCGACATCCCACCCCTACGTGGAGGGGGATGAAGGGGTGAATTCGTCTCCTCTGCATGGAGCATACCGAGGGCTATCCATAGAGGTACGACAACCCCTACTCACATAGACCTAAGCCTAGATATAGCCTAAATTCTAGGATAGACATAGTGAAACTTAGTGTTAATAAACTTCATCACACACGGTGATTTTTTGGGTGTCGATACGGTACAGTTACGCCGTACAATAGTAAAATAGGAAGTTTATTAAATTTGTAGTCATTTGCAAGATATTTCGGATTTATACCTAAATGTAGAATCATATAGTCGCGAATTTCACCCTTCAAATCGCTAAGTGCATAGTGAACAAGTTAAATAGTGTTTTATTGTGACTTTATTGGTAAGCCCTCTATACCTACCCCTATATACTGTGTCAATAACAGCAAGTATAGCAAGTATTCAGCTAAGGGTTGCATCCTCATGGCCCGTAGCTTATAGACGGAGCGTCAACGCGTCTGGATCATTTATACCTAGGTGGGTTGTCACCATACAGTCCACTTTTGAAGAATAGGATAACCTACCCTGGCCACCCTACAGTCCAGTCGATCACGTCCGCCCCGTACAGTTGATTTATCTGAGAGATCGCCGTATAAATACGAGTAAACATCACCGGTTTCTGCAATGTGTATTCAGACCGATTTTATGCACACTCTGTTGTGTCGTGCTCTGGAATGGAATAGATCGCACTGAGGATGTGTTACAATACTTCCGTTTGTGACGTTTACACAGCGTAATCTGTACAGTTAATATAATTTGTCGGAGCTTTTACTCAGATAATTAATGAGAGAGTATTCGACGCTAGCACTGTTTGATCTTGTCTAATGAGTGCGGTTTTGAGTGTATGTAACACACTTAAGCTTAAGAAAGCCACTCGGTGTCGTGTAAACCCTCCTAGTTTATTTGTTATTAAGCACAAAAGCAAACGTATTTAAGCTTATAAATATATTATTAAACTAATTCCTGAAACAACGGATTAGTGGTCGTTTTGTAAGTCTAGCAGAAAATGGCTTTTAATTTTCTTCATTATGTTTTAGTGTTGTTGTTTCCGAATATTAAGGCAGCAATGTTACAATATGAATGCTTTCAATGCAGCCCGGAGGAATGTTACAATATCCTAATTTTGATGCTTTTATTTTCTCAAATTTGAGAATAACTACGTAGAACTGGGAAGGGAATAGCGGTTTCTGAACTACGTAAACTACGTAGAAATTATACGAGATTTCACAACAGTATAGAACTTGTTAGCAGTGTACCTACATAGTTTATGAGCCTTCTCTATTTGATCCGAAAATATATCGACTTTATTAATTATCGGCTTTTCTTAAAAAATATCCCGTGTTTACACATGTATCGTATTAAAGGTCATTCAGTAATATTGAAGCAGTAAAAATATGTTTACGATAAAAATTGCTGATGTTCATGAAAATATAATTTACATGTTCAGAATGTATGGCCTCAGAAGCGGTAAAAGTAAATAAATCTGTAAAAAGACTTTGATGATATCAAAGAAAATATACAGTACCTACCTATTGACGAGATTATGTTCGCATTTCAGAGAAAGTAGGAGAGGTAGAAATGCCTACGAAGTTCCAGAAACGTGCAAACTCAACGGCTGTGAATTATCTGACTATATATTTATTACCAAATTTCTTTGGAAAGTTTCCCATTTGATAGGTATTCCAATTATTTGATAAACTGATTTAAGACTTATTTTGTTTCATTCCCGAAAATATCTGCCATAATTACTTGTGACTAGTTTTAAAACTTCGACCTCGAACTTTAAATCTCCTAAGCAGATGGTATTGTTAACCTAGAACGAGCTTTAAAATATGCATCGTAACATTCCCATTTATATTCTAGACTTAATATAGTTTGCATGTTCCGTCTTTGTTCTAATATTTTCATGCATTTCTCATTCTATCACTTTCCTGACAAAATTACTCGAAGTTAATCAAAGTAGGTAGTTTGAAATACTGGAACATAAAAGTAAAGGGAAATGGCAATAAAAAGGTAGCAAGGCTTCTAATATTTTCCGTACGGAGTGCCCACAACTCTAAATAAGTTAAAAGACATATAATAATATGTTTCAAAACAGTTGTCCAACTCCTTAATTGTTCTAATAACGTTCATACTTGTAAATACTTGGCTATCTTTAAAAACTCTCATTAATTAAATTCCGTTTCAGTGAATCATTAAAATAGGTAACTTCAACTTCATGAAAAGGAATAAAAAGGATTGAACTATTTTTAGACCATTTTATCTCGGTTGAGTCGTTCCATCTCTCGATAAGGTAAAAGAATGAATGGCAAGCGATAATTCTGCCGGAACACGAGTATTTCATTTAAGTTTGGCTGTGCTCAGGACCACTGACACAATTAAGTACTTAGCGACGATGTGGGGAATGTCAGGCAAACGAGGTCCACAGAGGGCCTGTGCCTGCACGGGACTAAGTGCTGTTGCTATACTACACACGAAACGTTTACAATTCTGCGGCTGCTGGCCATGCACAAGCAAATAAACAGTTTTATCAACGAGTGGCCCGTAGCCCCACTGCTGCCCCTCCCCCAAAACTTTTTAGTTTTAATTAAAGGCATAAGCAGACGAAAGCTTTTTGCTCATTAATCAAAAAGTTTTCACCTCCAACATTCAAGGAGGGCACGACGAGTGCTTTGGAATTTCACAATTCGTAACCCTTAGTCGGTGTCACCGGGTCGTTGTCGTTCACAGTGTTTAGTGAAACGAGCCGCAACCCGGTATCCGTATTCTGATAATCTGGAAGCTGTCTTCATTTCAATCGATAATATACTGTACGAAGTTCTAGCATACGGAATTTAGTTCAAGCTGAATCACATTGTTTATAACATACGATATATATCGAAACACGGACTCCATAAGTCGTCTAGAATAAGTTTCCATGCCAAAGTCGTGGCAGTGTTTCACCGCGACCGATACGAGCCAATCCAATTTTCTATCCCCAACCGAAAATCCCAGTTGCGCTGCACAAGGACCATTTTGCCCGTCGACACCCGACTGACACTGGCAACACAGCCGACATGCATTGTACCCTCCATTCCCGCCTGACATTATACTGACAACACTACCGCCGCGTACCGCTATAGACTTGTTGCTCTGTTATTTGACTTGTTCGCGCACGTCCAATACATGCCATGTTTAGGTAACACACAGTGGCTAATGACGTAATCCTCTCTTTTGATACTGGAAAAAGTTGTATAGTGTCGCTATATTTAGGTATCCACAACAATATCCTCACCTAACACTTTTTTATTAGGTTCCTGCGTGATACTGTAAGCTTTGAACCCATTGAGATGGATTCATACGTGAACGTATCTCTATTCAACAAACGGATACCCTAAAGAAGGGTACAAATCTTATTATCATGTCACACGTTAAAAATCCATCCACGTTAGTCCGGTCGCCGGTCGCCGCGCAGTTCGAAGGCGGGATGTATCGGTGACACAGTTCCATAGATCACGTTTTATGTGTGACAAATAGTCTCGAGTTAGGCGAAATTGCTTTCCGATCCACTCTGACAAATAATGTCAGCCCACTGACGCGTGACCTTAGTCGTTCTCGTGACGATCACAATTTGCCTATACTCTGAGATTCCGGATTCGAGAAGGGATCGCATTTGAGTATGCGAATAACGGATGTGTCCGGTCCTTTATTTGCTGTAGAACCACAACTACTTATAAAGTAGATCTCGGAAATATATTTTTTCTCCCAAAGCGTTGAAGTTTACCAACTTGTAAATAGCAAAAAGTTTCCTTATAGACTTAACTTTTTCCTTGATATTGTTATGTCACAACTTAAATTAAAATATCGACGTATTTTGAGACTTTGTTTATATTTACCTTCCTGAAAATTGAGTTTTCCAACATTGTCGTTCGCGAGTACCTACCTATCTGAGTACTTGGAGCGGGTACCTTAGCCGTGCGGCTTACATTTGGAATTCATTGTGTTCAGATGTTTTGAGTGTGCAATACCGAATGTTGTTGCGGTGAATGCCGTCTGTGTTCACCTTTAAATTAGATTGTCGGTAGCGATCCGGCTATATAATAATACAATGCGGTCGCTAGGCCGCTCACAGAATTACAGTGGGTGCGTTGTCGCTGTCCTATTGTACCGCGACCGAGCCCGGGATAATATACGAATCTTTTATTCAAGTGCCCTGGCCCCCGAACGCAACAAGAAAATAACACAAAGATGAAGTCAACATTCATTGTGCTGCTCTCAATAGGATTTTGACGGATTTGAAGGGGTCCAGAAACATTTAACGACAGCAATACTTTCCTTATTGCTCTTTCTATTAAGAATTATAAACAATGCTACTTGCCTGAAAAATGCTATCTTAAAATGTTTGTTGTTATGGCGTTTCTCGTTCTATGATAACAACGCCGGTCCTTTACAAAATAAATTCAAGATTCGAATTGTTTTCCTTCACAAAAGTTTAATCAATGCGGCAGGTCTGTGCCGGTAGCTACAGCACTTCGTAGTTGTGTTCACTAACAGCAATATAGCTGATAATAGATTTCGGCCAATTGTTTTTGTTGTCCTGATCAACATTTATTGCCTTATTCGTATGCGGGACCAAATCTAAAAAGGTTCGGAAACGTACAATAAAATTTTATTTAGTTTTAAGAGGAACGAGCTGATATACAGCTTTCTAAGCTTGTAACCATCAACGATATTAAGGATTGTGTTATGTTGGTACCTACATACATTGTCAACAAATTCATGGTCGTATTTCGAGGTCACTTGTGTAACTAGTAATCTTAGTTTCATTACAATAGTTACGATGGCTGGGGCGGAATGTTACAGTTGGCCGGCTATTGGTAGTACGAGTTGTAACTCCAAGTTCATAAACATGAACCGCCGTCGCCTTTTGACGGGGTTATGACCACCGGAGACAGGGGCTAGAGCCTTTGCCACGTAATTTACATTTAAATCGAGACTAAGCCACGAAAGCTTCACGTTTTATTATTTTTATAATGAAGCCAGAATCACGTCATTAATATTACTTTCTCGTTTTATATTATAAACTGTCGTTTAGTATGATAACTGTTCGACTAAGCTAAGTGTCATGAGCTATGTTATGGCAATTGTAATGCTTTTTGCAATATTTATGTAAATGCTGAAATTACTATTCGTAGACAAAAACAATATACGATTACGGTTTTTTTCTTTGAGCGTGCACGGTGGCTCGTATACAAAGTAGTAATAGTAAAATTTAGGTAACAATATTATGGTTGTCCTTTTTCTTGCGTCTCCCGTCGGAAGTGGGTTGAGTACCTACGACTTAAAAGGTCGGCGATAAAACGAACAAGTGTCATTGCGTTCGTCGAGGACCTCCTGAATCCAGACGTAAGCAAATGTGGATAGCTGAAGTTTAATGAGCCGTGTGCTTACCCCGCATCTAACTTCGTACAAACTCCTATTTAGCTATCGATTTTTCCTTTCCTTTAGAATTAAATAAGTGAAACGCCATTTAAACTTCGTAAGTGCTCAACCTTTATACGAGGTATTATATTCGGTCTTGTGTGGCGCCCGAGTGAGACCTTCCGCTCGGCGGCGGCTACGACCATCACAGATGCAACTGTGTGTTTTAATTATCTGTTTGAGAGGGAAGGTCGGTCTTCTGTAGTGGCAAGGGATAAGAGGATTCCTTATCTTTCAGAGCTGGCACTGTACTCAGAAACTTGAGCTCACTATACTAGACACATAGAACAGAAATGTTTCAATTGATTTTCCATTCTGTTTGCAAACTTTTTACCTAGACAGGAAAGTCTGTAGTTTCTTTTAGTTAGGTATACATTAATAATAAAATTGAGCTTCTACTTTAAAAGTCCTTTACAGGTTTCCGAAAGGTCACCCGGTCCACAGACCACAACGGTATTTGCACCTTTTTAAATAACTTTCTGAACAAAGTCTTGCGGCGAAACTTAGTTGGGATTTTATTTCACAATTTCGCCCTTTTTTTTGTATGAGAAATCATCAAATGACTTCTTCTGTTCTGGGCGGAGTGGAAGGGAGTGTCAGACTCTTACTGACTAAAACCCACCCGTGATCCTTCTTGTGCCCTTTGTGTTCCAGGGCTGCGGTGACTCTTTCGAAAATTCCGCAACCGCATTTGGTACGCCTGTTGTGCTAATTATAGAGCTATACTAGAATTGAATACATGCCCGCATAGCCCAGATTTTCGATGTTTATCTAAGAATAATATTAAAACTGGGAAGGGTTTTTCGCCCGCATCCTCGAAGGTGATTTGTATGTAGTAAGTGAGATCACATTTTGCAGTAGAAAAGTATCTTTATTTCTGCGAGTGTTGCTAAGTTCACGTGGTTGCCATAAATCATACATCGGCGCTATCTATCTGCGCCGCGCGGCGTGCTATGTGTGTAACGCGCACGCCTACTGAGTAAGCAATCAACCCGCATACACATTTAGCAAACTCATGTATACCATAATTTGCATTCAGCGTATTGAATAATTTACTTATGATATTGTACTACATAATCATGTGAACAATTGACGATTCCATGTAGGCATACGCGTATATTTTAGTAACGTACGTAATTTCAGAATAACTTAATGTATTAATTAATATGTCGCTCATTTGGTGCACGTATACTTCCACATGTTTATTAATTGTTTATTCACTCATTACGCTTCCCGAAATAGATAATAATGAGCAAATTTTCATACAGCATCATAATTTTCAATGCATTGTCAGACATTGACACAAGTCAAAGCCTTCTTATCAGCAGGTGCAGGCAAAGATCAGAACCGAGCTCACACAGAGAGCGGATGCTGGCTTATCTCCTCTTAGCACCGCAATGGCACCCTTTCTACTGCTCACACTATTAATTATCGTTACCCTGTGGAACTTAAATAAATTTGGTCGTTAACTAGAATGTACATAATGGTGAGCGGAGAAAGTGCCGCGCCTGCTGCCCCGTCCTGCGAAGATAAAACGTATGGCCGAGATATTAGATTGATACTGCCTAGTCAGCGACGATCCATGCTCGTGTACACTACATACGCTGCATAGGCATAACGTGGCCTCTACTTCCCGCACCGAATATATTGTTATCAGCACAACTGCAATAACTATGTCAGTGTGTATTCGTACTCGTACATACGTCCGCGTCCCTCCGGCTACATTGATAACTGACACATGTGTCTATTACTTGCTACCAGCACTGATTTACTAGCTCTGTAAATGTAACTGTGCACACTGTGCGGACTGACCACTCGGTTGCTCGAAACTGTGAACTGCGAACAAACAAGGACTTTTTTGTTTTTTTTTTATTCAGGTCACAGAGTTTTTAGGTTAATCTTCAGTTTCGTTTCAACTGATGTTATGTCTAACGCTCGGGTTAGATACTGGGTACACAGAGTGCCGCTTACTAGATGACACTATCACTCATAAGCAAACAGAATGTATATCATTTACGCTTATTTCACCCTTTCACGGTAACAAAAAATACACTTCCTCTTGTTGATGGGGCCAATGATGTTTTTGCTCATATCATGACTAGGGAATGCTACGCAACGAGTTTTTATACATATAACGAGCAGCGCAACACACTTCGCACTTCCAAAGACGCACAAATTAATTAAAAAGCAGGTTTTGATTTATTTAATTAATTACTTCCATATCTTTCGTCTCACGAACTTTTTACAACCTGAAAGTTTCGGGATAAGATATTATTCTTGGAAACAGACTCCATGAATACTTTACACTAAGTACTTGTAGCTTAAAAATACAAAAGAACGTTGTATTTCTTAAAATGTAAAGTACCATTCACTTAATCTTTGGTACCTCTGAGGGCTTGGTTTTTTCCTTTTAACGGGTTACAAAGAGTAAGGTATTTGAAAAGTTAATTTTAAAACTTAATTTAATGCCGTTGGATCCCATTAAGCGGTCTGTTTGCCGAGCACTGTGGCGCGGCTCGGGCGCTCGCCGCTCCTCGCCAGCCAGCTCTTACTCCGCGACCAAGCTTATTATCCAGTAATGAAATTACTATTCATAGCACGTCTCAACAATTATCTTGTACTTGTCAACGTCATCAATATTTCATAAAGGCCGCGGACTTATCCCGCTGTTAGTGTTGTGAGCTATGAAATTGTTGTTATCGCGGTGCACAATGACGTATTGTAATAACATTTCCGTCCGTGTGGGGTTATTATGTTGGTAAACGAGCATCTAAATTAAACTAGGATTCACAGTGTAGTGTTTAAGCACATTGTGTGCGAATTTTAGTTTATGATTGATGATTATACAGGCGCATTCGAATTGATAATTATTTTAATTCTAATTAATCCTGTGTTATTTCGTTGAATTAGAAAACGCAAACTCTGCTATAATTATTATTTACTGTGTGCTTTTCATTCGTAATATTTAAAATAAAATCTGATACTAAACAAAAGATATTCAGCGGAAAGCCTTGTATGAAAGCCTTGTGTGTAAATGTACGTGTATTACGATAATAGAAAAATATAAATCCTATTATTCATATCACGTGTTACGATCGACAAGACTTCTTTATGCGGTGTATAAGGAAGGTAAGTTATAGGAGGTTACCGACAAGTAATATGATAACTGTCAGAAACACTGTAATCCAATCAATAATAATGTAATCTGTGCTAGTAATATTGATTTCGCGTTTGTGATAAAAACCACAACCGCTACGTGGCTACGCCGTAGCCAAATTCGTAGCTCTACTTATTTAATACTTGTATGTATATGATAGGGATTATTCCTGAGTAAAAAAAATGTGATTCTAATATAATATATTCCTTCACTTATATTATCAAAAAATATGGAACACTTATTTTTTGCCAATTCAAAACGTAAAAAATTAAAAAGATAAAGTGCATCAAAGTTTATGGGGCTGGTGACGTCACACTTGTGTAAAAGTGTACTCAAATGTATATCACGCGACATTTCAACGCACAATATCGTTTTCATTTCTTGTTTACGTGAAAAAATAAGCATCCAATATTTTTAGGAAATATTGGATACGTATTTGTACTATCTGACGGACTAATTAGAAATTAGCTGTCTACTCTATTGTCGTTCGTACTTTACAATACTATAAATATCAAGGTACATAATGCCTATTTAATAATGTGGTCGTATAATAATAGCAATTCATTTTGTGGTAAAGAAACCGTTTCCAATATTTTACTAATAACCTTTATCCGGACCAATAAAAGTGTCCATTTTGGATCTAAATCAATATCAACAGTACCATACTCGTATCTCCATTTATGGAAACAAATACTTCTTTCTTTAAATATTCTCAAAAGACATAACACAGATATTAGTCAGGGTTCCTATTTAAAGAATCCTTTTATATTATTGTTTTAAATTAAAACGTGCTGTTCTGTTTTACGTTAAACCATTCCGTTAGATGAAAAATGGTTCGAATTCTTATTTCAGTTGCATTTCGGAGAATACTATAAAAACTGGAACTGTGACAGAATCGTAGCAAGCACTTTATTAATTTCCAGGAAAATTTTCAGATCTCCATAATACGACGAAACGTTCCAAAGACATTGCTGAAATAGTGCAGAGATAATGGGGCGAGTAAATTAACGACGTATGCTTAATGTGGGAATCTAGGTTTGTGCATCTGGGTTAAATCTGCAGCCTAAATAGTGCGCGGTTGTAGACGGCACGAAGCACAATATTCTGCTCCGACATCGCCGCTCACAGCGTCCAAACTACTTTGAGGTCATACACACAAAATAGTTATCAGCCCGGACCGGCCAAAGCGGTATTCGGTGCCATAGAAATTTATATACCAGCATAATATGTGGCATCCCGTGTGAGAGAATCTATTCCGATGTCCGCACGCTGGCGATCGTATCTTTGTGTTCAATCGCGATCGAGCCAATGTGGCTGGTTCAGCGAAGTGTCGCTTAACAATTAAGGCGCATCTATGATAAAGGAGAACATTAACACACTAGACTTGGAACGATACTCAAAGGTAGGTATTAGTCGTGTGACAGTTCCACTCAAACGAACTCAATATTCCTCTTACGTGCGTCTGTCGGATTTGCTTCGGAAATTATAGTCAGAGATATCGAAAATAATAAATGATTAGCACTGATATTTTTGTACGCAGTACCTAAGTTATGATTATTATGATCGCGTCCGACGCAGTCTTTATACGTAATCTTCTTTATTGGACAGTATAAAAAAGGGGTTACGTCTGCACGTCAACGTTAGGTAGGTATTATGTAAGGCAAGTATCGGCCGTCGCCAGGTCCTTGTATTAACAACCTGTTCGCTACTCTCCCACTTGGCTCCCGCCCTACACCGCAAGCCTTGCGTGATTTCTCTTTGTTTTCTCAAGAATAATCGCAGCAGCCCAGGGGACGGACGAAACGACTCACAGCTAAATTAGCTAGTAACTTTTTTATTTATACAATATACAAGGCCCTCCCCAGCAAATATTCTTTGAGATTTTCATTATATTAAGGTATTTTGTGGAGCGCACAAATCCTCGATATTATGAAGGTAAAAGCCGAAACACATTTGTGCGGTTAAGTTGTACATATAATATTACTTTGTGCGACCACAGTGTTGGCTCTAGCTAATATACTCGTAGAGTGCGAAAGTGGAGCAATTGTGTGAGTTGGGTCATTAGTGAAGCCACTCGTATCCTTCAATGTTATATGAAAGTAAGAAGACAGCAAGTGTACCTCGCGACGTCGCCACACAATAGCGCCAGCTTGAGTCAATATAAAAGCGTCTTTATTTGCACAACACGGAAAAAGGCTTGTACAAATATGGGAAAATTTTCAGTAAATATATTTACCATCACAAGTTAGGCACACTAAAGAAAATAGAAAAGATTTGCTGAAAGGCTATTGTTGCCATAGCTTTATTTTATATTGCGAAATACGTTTTATTCTTGTTTTCGTATAATAACAACATTTATTTTTTGCGTAGTTATTGGAATCAAAATAATTGCCTGTTCTGAGGCAACTTACCATGTTAAATATATACGTATTTGTTTGTAGAAAACTTTTTGCAACAATTTGTAGTTTAAGCTGACTGAACGGGAATGCTACAAGCTTATCTGAAGCCTCTGATGCAACGCAAAATGCCACCGTCGATACACTGCTGGGTCATTGTTCCACAGGTAAACTGATTACATCTGCTTTAAACCTTTTTACTTAAGACCAAAGCAAAAATTCGTAAAACTTTATCTTCAATCCTTTAAATATTCTGCAAATAATATCATTGATTCATCTTTGCTTAGCTATGTGTACCGCCTTAAATCCTCGCGATCACATCATTAAGTGAATCCAAGGCAATCAATCACCGCGCTCTGTCACTTCTGCCGAAAATTATGTAACGAGTATACCTACTTATGGTAAAAAGATGTACTTTTATGATCTCGTATTTATTGAAGCGGCCCAACGTGAGACCCTCGTCAGCGTTATGGTAGCCATGAATTAGTTACATCCATTTTGTCCCACTAAGCGCTCAACGCTTACACTTTCCATGTCAAAAACCACCTGCTACCAACAAAAATGAGAAAAAGAACATTATTAATATTTTGCGTGTTCATTTCACGCCAGAATCAAAACCGTAATGCTTATTTAGAATTTCATTGACACGACCAGCTTTGATCATGCTGTATTTGCTGAATTACAAATATTTTGCTTCACACCGAAGGGAATACAGAGCCGAGAGAGGTAAAACTTAGAAAAAGATGAGAGTTCTAAAAGTGCTTAGATTTATTTGTTATCCTATGCTTGTTCAGCTCAGAACAGTCTCATTTAAAACTGACTTTGGTAACTTTTCAATTTACTCTGCGATACTTTATCGCTGTGTTGTTGCGGTTATGTTCCCACGATTTGGCTTGTATTTAACACTGATTTATGGCGTATTTATAGATAATTCTCTCAAGTATATTGCACTGCAGCATTTTATTGTAACAAGCTACTTGCACTTAATCTTCCTTACCAAGGTTCTTGGCAACGTCGTTGTGAATTCAAAGAACATTTTTTTTACAGTCACAATTTTCTTACGTTTCCCCCAAAGTCTCTTAATAAAATGAATTAGCACGTTTCCTTAAACAGACTACCTATCTTTAAATCCGCGATATAACTAACTCGCTTACAAGTACCATAAATATACAGAAGTTTTGTGATTATTTAGGTTTGTAATCTAGGCGAGGCCGAGTTCTTTGATTATAGTTACGTTTCCAAAAATAAAAGCTCTACAAGGGTGTTTGAGGGTTCCAAGTATTAAAATATTAAATTTTAACCACAATTATAAACACGGTTTCACTACGGACCTAGCACTGTTATCTTTCTGTTTATACTCTTGGAGTTTGTTGTTTGTAGTCTCTGCTTTCATGAAAATTTGTTGACCTTGTTAATTAATCGTTTTGTATGCAGACGGCACGAGCTATCCTTAAGGCGATTGTTATTTGACGACACTCACGGGATCCGTATCAAAGTGTATCTCTCGGTATCGGCGTTCGGGCAATTGATCATGTAGTGTTGTGTGCGCAGGGATGTGTCGTGACTCGTGATATAAACTCGGAAAGGCTATCGTGAGTAGGTACATACATACGTCCGGCGCTGTGCGCTGTTCGCTCGCGAGATGTTTGACATGGCTGTTTCTCCACGTACTGCGACTCACTTCCTGACTAATGGATCGCCGCACTCGGCGGAACCTGGCCGGAACTGGCTCCGTGATTAATGGCAATCTTATCAGATTCCAACACTATACATTTAACAGGCCGATCGCAACGGAC
Source organism: Hecatera dysodea (assembly GCA_905332915.2). NCBI lineage: Eukaryota > Metazoa > Arthropoda > Insecta > Lepidoptera > Noctuidae > Hecatera > Hecatera dysodea. The sequence goes on from HG995292.1 coordinate 13,344,738, forward strand.
TTAATCGCCAAGCCTGCCGTCCGAAAGGTGCAAATTAATTACACAGATAGCTTTAACTCTCCGATAGATTAATTTGTACCTAATTGATTATTTGTAGGGATTGCTTTGATTAAAATCTCCCATAAAACATAATTAATTTCGTGATCAGAATTTATACGAAAACAGCGGGGAGTCGGGTGTAAGCAAATACCGCTGATATTATTGTATGATGTACTTTGCATATTCGAAACGGCAAGCATAAAATAACAGCACGGATAAGGAGTAATGTTGACGTTACTGCTAAAAAATCCAGACAACGGAACAAAGTTGGGTAGTTTGGTAGTTGTAACTTGGCAACTAGTTATTTTTATAGTTATCGTGCCATCGTTAATGAAGATTTCGTGTCCATTAGTATTATCGGGGCTGTTTTTATCATTGAAAAGTATGTTGGTTGGTCGCGTCGGCCAGGCGGGGTGCACGCCGGGCGCGCGTCAGTTCGCATCGGGCAGCTCACCGACCGCCCGCCTCGCGCGCCGCACCCGACCAAGCACCCGTACTTCAATGATAATTAATTCCGTTCACTCGGAGTCGGGAATAAGACCGCATGTGCTTAGTGATTTAAGATTATGAATAATAGTTGTTTACGTGTGCCGCCGACTGTGTTTGTGTGTGATAGTAATCAGCGTTGACAGTTAAAGTGCGCCATGCGGTGAAGCGCCGTCGGTGCTCTATGCACGCGCGGATATGGTGGACCCGCTGAAAATATTTTGGGTTTTAACAAATAGTACTTACTTAGGTATGACGGTTTTTTCTTCCAGCTATTTGCACGAAGCAAATAAAATCACGACGGGCAACATCACCTCTTTAGTTTATCGCCGAAATTATTATCAACTACTATCATATAAAACCAGTGGCTCGAGTTTTCCAATAATCTTATTTATTTTCTCATCCGTAGAGTAGGTGGGTCATTTATGACTTTTTTATGGTCCATTTGGCATTCGGCACGAAGGCAAGTTTTCGCACGTTTCCTCATGAATGCTACAATTTGAAATTGTACCTGTATACTAACAGGGAACCCTTCTCACATACGAACCTATCTATAGGCTGATAATACTACCTGTCTAAGAGTTTCGCAAAATTGTTAACTGAACATTTTTTGCTTTTCAATTTCGTTTTCAATTAAACGAAGAGTTATTGAAATATGTTTCGCAGCGAAATAACCATAAATCTGTGCTCCACAAGGCTTACCATTATTTCCTTTGTCTTATGGTGGTGACATCTAAGATACGGGTGTTGGGTAGGATGTGTGTTTACCCATGAACATTATTCGTATTTTATAGGTCAACTGATGAAGCTATTTGACAAATCACTTCATCAAATTTATTCTCATGATGCGTAGCCCTATTGTTTTAAAAGTGACTCGGTCATTAAGCCCATTGTCGGCATTATACTTTGCATCTATAGCCGCGCCTCATTACAGCAAAATTTATTAACGTCAAGTTCCCCCGACCTTTCTGTATAAAATAGCTACCTACCTAATAAGGAAAAAAAATACTCCAGATTTATTACACAAAAATCATTGGTATCTGCGCTTTTGCTCGACGAAAACTCACATCGTAATATTTTGTCAAAAGTATTTGCCAAGTTTGCAGGGAAGTCTAAAAGTAGGCTGTTTAATAAAGATAGGTTGAGATTTGCAAGTAAAGTTGTCGTGACAAGAGCTCGGGAGACTAACAGCTTGATTAAATTTTAAAGTTTCTGTTTGTCGCTCACAGTACCTACATAAAATGATAATATAAATTATACGCGGACTGCACTGCACTGCTGCGCTCTCTACTACTTCTGATTGAGTTCATTTGTAAGTTTGTACAAAAGTACCTGTAAGTTCGGAAACAATGTTCCGCTAGTTAGTTACACAGGATGAAAATATTCTAAATTTCATTTAGCAGAACGTCTAAAGACAGCTCGGAAAAATCTCACGATGTTACTAACGCTCTGTTAGGTACTTGTTGCCATTGAAACTTCACTTATATGAAATAAACTCATAACATGTGCGTACATATGAGAAAAGAGTTTGAGAGCGAAAGTAAACTGTATACGTACACGTACAACATAACATGTTGTTTCTTCCGTAGGTACGCTACAAAAGAAACATCTGGGACATATGTATTTAAGGGTATGAGAAAGGACATAATATTCAATTATGGAATATAGCGCTAAACAGGAATGGTCGACAATTAGAACGACATTTTCCTTCAATTAATTATTTATTTAGTCGATCTCTTCGAAATTAGCAAGGCGTGTCCCTTATACGCCCCTTGCTCTCTTAGGTTAAGTTAATGAACCAATACTTATACTATGTTTTTGTTCGATTCGAACGACGCGAATTAATTGCCAGGTTCCATTTAATACGTGTTCTCATTTATTGGACCAATTCGTTAATTCAATTCGGTAGGTAGCTAATCAACTAATCAAATTAATAACTATTGGTTTATGTAATCATTACCAAATTAAAATGATTATGTTACTGGGGAGAACACGGGGTCGAAAGGGGTGTTGCAAAATTGCTATGAAAACAAGGTTCATAGAAATGAGTCTGCGGGTCAGCAGGAAACCTCTAAACAGATTGTAAAGTAATTTGCCTGTGCTTACTGCTTCCAAACTGTGTCGATAGTTCAAAGCGTGAGTGGACGCATTTACTTTGATGTGGTATTAACGATAATTTCATACAACTTCTTAAGGAAGGTTACTCATAGGTTCTATTATTAAATCCTTGCGCTGGGATGAATTCCTAGAAGTGTGTATATTGGAAGGTGTCGGATGTCAACAATACAGCAACCGCGGAGTTCGACGGATTTCAAGATTACCTGTGCGCTCGCCGCTGTTATTATATGTTTGAGTTACCACAACTAACAAAGGAGGTGTGAGTTGATGTTTTGAAGATGGTTAAACTTTAGATCACGGTGGAAATATCAACACAGAATACGAGAGAAGCAAATAAGTCTAGAATAGTTCGGTCCTTGGAATATCAATATTGACTGGTAACTAGACAGCAAATATCGGTAGGCTATCTCTCTGTGCGAAATACTGACTTTCAACCACTTTTCACTATACGGGATCCGGCCCCAACATAATTGGGTAAAATTTAGGCTGAATATGTCAGGCATCAAATATTGCACTGGAATTAGACGGCCTATTCCGCCGATAAACGGATGAACGGTTGTGTGGTTGGTTGCCTATGGTCAACCAACTACTTAACAGTTCATCCGTTTATCGTCATACATTTAGACACAAACACAGCTCTAATTGTGATATCGTGTTGATATAAGTAAACATTGATGGCTGGATTATGGATTATCGTGGATGGATAATACCTTTTTTTTTTAATAGGAAATCATCAAATTACTTTTCCCGCTCTGGGCGGAGCGGAAGGGAGTGACAGACTCTTACTGACCGAAACCCGTGATCCTTCTAGTGCTCTTTGCGTTGCAGGGCCACGCTAACTCTTTCGCACAACAAATTCCGCAACCCTAGCAGGCACTGACCGTATGGGGCCCCGTCTTCCTTGCTGACAGCTCTTTGAGGCACGCGTGGAACACGACGCGCAGTCGAACCGGGGGATGGATTATACCTACTTTAAGTATGATGTTTGTAAAATATGCACAGTTCCTGTTGAAAGATCACGCGAGCAAAATCGCGGGTAAAAGCTACTTCTTTCATATCAATCCTTAAATTAACAAATATAACTCGGGCGCACGTAGGTGCCCATCGCGTGATAATGTGTACCCTTATCAATCACCAAAGCCTTAAGGATTAGGTGAACCTAACATAAAAATCCATTAAAATACGCAAAGCCCTTTTACTTCATATGCGTAGGTTCAGGAAAATGTTCATAAAATCTGTAAAAGTATTCTAGCTGCTGTACTGGTCGATAGAGTAAAGTAACAATTTTTGTGTAATAATAATTAAGGAATTCATAACAAAGATATTTATGTTAGGTAAAATTAAACATTTTTGCCCTTCATTTTTCCCTCTCCTAGAGAGGAGGCCTGTCTCCCGGGAACATTAAAAAAGGCTGATTAAGCTATGCTTATACTTAAAAAAAATTGTCAGAAAACTTGCTACATGGCAGATGTTCATGATTAGGGTAGTTGACCAAAAAATCTGATAAGTCCGTCGGATAGATTTCCAAAAAATATTGGATACGTATTTTTACTTTTTTTCACGTAAACAAAAAATGAAGACGATGTCGTCACACGAGTTTTCAACGCACTGTGCGTTGAAAACTCGTGTGACGTCACTGTTCGCTACAATTTTTCCCTAGCCGTAACGTCACAAGCCTCCACTTATTATAGTGGATTAAATTAAGGAAAAAGTCCGACAGTTACATTATTGAAAAATATTGGACATGTATCCAATATTTTTCAATAATGTAACTGTCGGACTAAACATACAGGATCATATATTGTTTACTCAGGAAACATCCCTATTGGGTTTTCTATTGACAAAATTCCAAAAATACGTAATTTTCATTTTGCTTCAATATTATATTTATTTGTAGGCATTAATTAACATAGAATTACAAAACAAAAACCATAAAAAGGTGCATAATGTGTAATGTTATATTTCGTCGTATCACGCGATCCTGTATCTGCTACCGACAGAAACATTCTGAACATGACGAGGAGATATTAATTACACATCAAACTGAAACTCGTGATCGATACCAAGATAAAGGAAGAGAAGACATTGATACCAAGTTGTGCAGGTCATAATATGTTCTAACTTCAGTACAAACACACTAATTCCTTTCAAGATCTAGGATAATATGCGTTTCCTTTAATTGGCATCTCAGAATATCGAGACCGTATTGCATTAAATTGTTTCAATCCAGTTTAGAATTGGGCTCGGATAAGTTCCTTAACTTCATTACGCTTCAAATTGTAAAAGAAATTGACCAATATGCTGTAGGAACCTGATTGTAGGTTGGAACCATAGAAATATAAAATACATCTATGGTTGGAACATAAAGTTGGAACCGAACTACCTCTTCGTTTAAATAATGTATGTAATATGTAGAGAAAGTAAACAAAGCAATAACACTGCGACAAACAGCTTAGCACAAAAATAGCAACACGTCTCTATGTAAATAAGATTATATTAGAAAAACGGCATTAGTGATGCACCTGCGCCCGGACTGGCGGCGGCGGCGGCGGGAGGCGGCGGGGATACCGCCGGCGCCGTCGCAGAGACAATAACTCAATCCGCGGGGACCGGTGTGTGCGCGAATGTAATCGACACAATCCAGCACAATGGCCAATCCACGACCATCCGAACCCACTTATACTAATGCGTCCTATTGAAAACCGCTGTACACTTGCTAACGAGAAGGATCCGGACTGCGTGCGAGTTAGTTTATACTGATTTATCCTGATTTATCTCCATCTATCTCCCTCTTTTATTATAAAGGTGGTCCGAGTTAAGATATCCAATAATATATTTTTAATGAAAATTCTCTTTGAATAATAATATCGTTTCATTTTGGCTTATGGCGTAATATTCATCTTCGGTGTGGATATAGAAGCGTAATGAATTACTGGCGAATATTATGAAGAATTGATTTGAAATTTAGATGTTAAATCTTGGTTCTACATTGAGATATTACTTATTGCTTTTTTACAATATGGAAATGATGGAGAGAAAACGTAATGATTAGCGTTTGAAATTGTTTCCAATTAAGGGCAGGGCATGTAGGCAGAAAAACCTTAATTTTGACCACTGCAACCTAGCTACCTAGCAAGCCTAGTAATGCTTGTCGAAGAAATTAATCTAATGATCTATGTTCAACTATCTGCTGGGTCTTAAAGCCTAAAGCCGAAGTAAACACAAGGTGTAAACATTGACTGATTACCTGTGAGTCGCGCCATGTTCAACGTGACGTCTTGAACGAGACCGACCCTCAAACAAAGGAACTTTGTGTGAACTAGTTGGTGGCCATGTGTTCATCCAGATTAGCCCCATATATAAACAATAAAACTAAGCCATAAAACAGTAGAGCAATAAAAAATGCAATATGAAACGGGCAGTACGCGTTTGCACATACATATTGTTTGTTTTGACAAAAAATACCAGTTCGTTGTGCGTCGCTACAAGAATCTATGAAAAATCAATTAAAATTCAAACACAAAGCCTGGCCTTGTTATCTTGGTTTGTTACTGGGAGCTACTTCGTTCCTTTTAATTGCTGAAAAATCCCGATAGTGGAATACATTTGGTCTACAATTCCTTTATTGAAACAAATATCCAGACGAGTACACACGCGTGTGTTTTCACCGAATTAGGGAAGAGTGATAAAAATATACTTGCAATAACGGAGAGAGGTACGATTATGGCTTCGTAAGACATACCGATATCAGTATCTCACAAACACATAGCGCAATATTCGAGCGATCCGCACATTTCTTAGGAATGCGGCTGCCGCGCCCTCTGCCAGGCAAACACGCGAAATTAGTTTTCTTACAGTAGTGCGAAAATATGCCTTTGGGGATGTTACGGCTTGTAACACCATCGAAAATACGTGAAGTATTTCCGATAAACCTCGCGTCACACCTTGCCACCTGTCCTTTATCGTATTAAAGTAATTGAATATTCTGAGCGCGGTTGTAAATATAAATAAAATCCGTTAACAGAACGGCGTAATGGTTTATAACAATGCACGTTTTCGCAATTAATTTACAATTTAATGTATAAATGCGCTAATAAACGCAATCTAGTGAATCATCATTATGAAAACGTGTCAAGAGGCCGCCAGTGGCACGCGCCTCTACTCTCTAGATTTTTATGCGGTCCCCCCCCCCGCGCCCGCGCAGTTACAGCTGGAGTGCTGCACTTACAACGCGTTGTTTATTTCATCCGCCCACGCGCACACTTTGTGTGTGATCCTCGCCCGCTACATGACTTCCGAACTACACATAATTCAATACCCTTACGTTACTAACTATATTTGTACAATACGTAGGTACCTACCCACAAGTAGGTAATTGGATATATATCGGTTTCCTTGAACTTAGGATGTTTGTCTTAAACTTGAACGTCTTGATGGCTATTCTGCGGCGAATTGTTGCAGCTCCGTAAACTTCCACACACATTAATATCATGGTTGTAGATTGATATTTTGATCCAATAACTAATATTTGTCGGAAGTTACAAATATTCGTAAAAGTTTCGTAATTTACCCAATTGACTTGTATCTATTAAACTCGTGTATAGGTTGGTTCATAATATCGAATACACATGTTCACGTTTCAGTGCTAAACATTAGATGGTCGGGCTCAATAAAATCGAAATCTTCGGTTCTTTAGTTCATCTTGTTATAATATTTGCATTAGCTACTAGTGCAGTGTATACCTAGAGTAGTAAAATTTTTGTATGTGTAAACAAAACAAGATTGGTTGATTTTTTTAAAAAAAGGTCGCTACGCGTGTCGAACACGTCAGCAGTAAATCGAAGACAGCTACCAGTATATAACCATCCAGGTTCGGAACATATATTTTTCTCACAAACACAAACAGCCCATGGGACAAGTTAGAGCTTTTTCAGACAACTTACGAAACCTCAATTTATTTGGCAAGCTGAGTCTAGTGTCGGAACATGTCCGAAGTAAACGCTTAGCTATGTGCGAACACCGAAAGCCATTGCGTTGGTTTTGTTTATAAAGCTCATTCAGCTTTCTACCGCTAGCACTTAATATTTAGACAACAAAACGTACAATAAGTATATTGCTAACTTATTCACTACTAAATAATGATTCATTTGACAGAAAATATTGTTCTTCTCCACTAAATATAGCTGTCAGCGTATCTCTATTCAGATTTTAAACCGAATTATTCCTGGTTTTAGTTTATTAAATTTGTATACATTGTTTAACAAACAATGTTAGTTTTCTTCGTATCCGAAATAATATAGTTTGGCATGTTAGTGTCAAACGCAGATGTATTATCTCTACAATCCTTTGCGGGGGTACCCGCGGCGCTGCTTTGCAAATAAATCTATAACATTTCTCATATCGCTCGCTCCTCATCTGAATATTATTCGATTGCTTTCCGCCTGTGAGGTATTCCTTTAGGAAATTGTTTTTTCTCTTTCCCAGAAATATTGAATAGATCCTAACTTTCAAACTACAACTTTTGATATTTTAAGACATTTTAAAATGGTACGCTTCATCGTAGCGGTACGTGGCTAAGTTCATTCTCAAAGTTTGCCGATTTATTTGAAGTTATATCGACCTGAATCGAATATTGCGTAGTCGGAGCAGTTTGGGTTTATCGCGTACCTTCGTCGTGAAAATGTGAGAATACGGTCCCTCGTAAATATGTCTTGTTTTTCCATTTACCTTTGTATCGCCAATCTACAGATACCCGCGTCACGCTCCTGCCGGGACTCCTCGAACGATCCTGTGGCAAATCGGGAATGACCGCGATCATACACATACGACCAGAAGTATTCCTTGGGGAAATCAAAACCCGATTTGTGATATTCATCTGTGTTTTTTGTTGCAAGAACATACATGTATACCTATCCAGTCATGGTATGGTTTGATTATACCAAGAAAGGAAAAATAAATAACTACCTGAAAGTTTTTATTAGGGCATAGGTAACTAAAGTTCCAAAAAGGAATTAATGCCTTCTATTTCAAGTTGTAAACTAATATATCTTGAAAGCTGCCCTAACTCTTAGCTTTTACTCAGTTTGTCTACTTGGGAAGTTCGGTTAACCGGCAGTTCAGCTCAAAGACAATGACAAACTGTCGCGGCGCACCTCGTCAATGAATCCAATTAAGGAATTTTACACTCATCCATTAAACTTGGCTGACCCGTTTTGAGAGTTGCAAAGCGTTAAATGTTGCGGTAGATCGATTAATGGAGACAGCTAGGCGGTGGTCACCCACCCAATGAAACGAAATAAAATACATGTGGACGAGCTAGCCAAATTCTGTAGTTTGTTTGTGTTCAACCGCCAATTACTTTAGTCAAAGATTGATTTGTGACTCGATATTTTTCCAATTATGTAAGCGCGAACGTGTCTATACGTATGTCCACGTGGATACAGCTTTATGTCATGTGCAAAATCGCAAAGCTATACCGTTCATAGTTTATTGTTTCCGAGACCATTACGATACACACCGTTTAACGCAAAAAGCGAACCGCTGAAACGATCGAAAGCTTCGCAAAAATCCCGTTCCTACTAATAATTGAAACGGGAATCGGAGTAATGAACGCTATGCATGTGTACCAGGTTTTATAAAAGGGAAAAACACGGTCTACCTACTTTTTTTTCAGAAATGTGAAGCAGTATTGCGTTTCTATTCTGAACAGAGCAAGGGATTAAAATGTACTGCTAAATCTAAGTAGAACCTCAATGTATAAACAAAATAAGCTTTTTATAAAATTCTCAATTTGTATTTATTCAGAAGCTTATTCTAAGTACTTTTGTCTTAAAAATAAATCTTTATAAAATACAAGACTCTCTACGAAGCCATTGCTTTTTGAAGATCCCAAAAATACTCAGAATTTATCGCACCGGAGAATAGATTTTATAATTTAACACTGGTTTTCAATCGGTTTCACTGAAAGCGAACAATCCCCATTTATCTTCTAAAGTAGTTCGGGCAGATCAGATACGACGATTGCAGAAGGGACGTTGGATTTTTACGGATTCGAGGCGCGAACTCTGCACCCCGTTGTTCCAGTCCGTAATCGGACAAGACGGATGGGCGCGGTCCGAGCGCACACTTTTTACCATACCAACTAAATGCATTTAAGCCTTTATTACTTTTACCTATAAAAAGAGCACTACTTTTAAAATCAAAATACTGTTTTTATTTATTCGCGTACACAATTCAATTCGGGTCAAATAGCTATTAACCCTTACTTGGTCAATAAGTGGATCTGACCCGCAGCGTTCTCGCCCCTTAGAGCTAAACGCCATAAACGAAATGGGTTTAATAAGGCATACGTTGTAACAGGTTGCTAGTTCACTGCTCCCAGCGTATTAAACCTTTTCCTTACTCTATTTTCGCAGCCATAGGAGCAAGCTTTATGCCTTTGAAGGGATTTCGGAGGTCCTACATGACCAAAAATTGGAGAGCCACCGATACGGCACAGATTGTCGTATCTACTTTGTTTCCATAATCCGGCACTCGACCTTCCGCCAGCCCCAGCGACGTAAAGGCACGTCCCGCCACTCCGTGCACCTCTTGATAAAGAATTTCATTATCAGCACACCGCTGTATGAATGTGTCCTGCAGATAAGCTCCTCGGACAACGGGTCCCGGTTATTTTTAATGAACAAGCTCGCTTCATAGAATATTTAAATCGTTATCTTAGGACCGGTGAAATAATAAAGTCTCTTTACCTAAATGCACACTCCTACAAACCGCTGTTTTAATTAGGAAAGTGGGTTTAGTAGATCAGAACAAACAGATCTTCAATTTAGTTATCATATTATTTGATTTATTGCTGAGGGTATAAACCTATAAAAATACATAATTTATTTTCTGCCGGGTCTCCTCTGTTTTGCATGAACTTTTGAGATTATGCAAATGTATTTGCAGCTTAGTTTTAGTAAATACAGTTTGATGTATATCCTTTTTGGGTACTAAAACTTTGTAATTGTGAAACTCCTAACAACTATTATCCAGTAATATTTAAATGATTCGACTACAAAGCCACAAGTTGTAAATATTCTTGTTTTTGTTTGTGCTGAAACAGTATTCCACAAATATCTGCACACGGACCACTACTCATCTGTAATGATTATTGTTAACAGCACAATAAGTGTTACTTCGGTGTGGCCTTTAGTGGTTATGGCTTATTGCCCTAAGTTATGTTTAGATGGGGAGTGTTTGAGGCTCGTTTCAGTAGGCCGACCGGGCCGCAGCTCACTCATCGCGTCGACGCGGGCTCGCGGCTGTTTGTCATTACACTGAATGAAGTGAATACAGCATCATAAACACTCACTAGTGTACACTACTCAAAAACTTAACGTGTAGAACACGCGCTTAGCGCTGGTGTGAATGTGCCCTTAGGGCGCGCCGTATGAATACGGACGATGCCGCACTGACATGCTGTAGGTAACAGGATATAGTTTGTAGGAAGCTCGTTACGCCGCTGTACCGCTGCGTTTGATTGCCGTGCAAGGGGAATACTAATGTTGAAACCTATGCGATTGATCAAACGGATTTAGAGGTTACAAATTGAGAAACGAAGCTTATTCCCAGTGCACTATTTTAAGATTTCTAAACATGTTATTTGTATTGTGAGCTCCAATCAGGATAATGTAATAAGCTTTGCTTTACCGTTGCCGAATATAATCGATTCCACAATTTTCATGTTTATTTGGGAACCAAAGATCTGATAGGCAGCCACGCAGTCTCACATAAAGTACTGATATATTCAGCTGAATCCGGTTTGACTGGAAGCCGACCCCAATATATAGTTGGAAAAGGCTAGGCAGATGGTGATTTGGGAAACAAAGAAAAACATGGGAGTTCCCACGGATGTTGTAAATCAACATAGGAAAGCAGAATAATGTGTTTCTCATGAGAGGAGCTACCGCTCTACATTATTCACGTGGGATGAGCCTCTTTATCATAACAGTGTTAAGTCAATTAGTCCCTATATGAGTAAACACACTGTTCCAACACAGTATAAGTAAGTATATTACAACTTTGATTTCCCGATCAAGTAGCAACCTCACGCAAACACAAACAAGTCTGTAAAAGTCAATTACCAATAAAAACGTACACTGAGTAAAAAGTATATTGATTTCATCGACTTGGGGTTATTTAATTATAACTGGGTGATGCCAGTTTCGTTTTATGCGACCATTGACAGAAAAGTTCGCTAACAAAATTGTCCCGTCAGTTTCAGATAGACCGGCCCTCGCGTGTTTGTCAAAAAGTCACTCTCGGCATCGTTAGACCGCTCTTAGCGTCCCTGATTAGTTTTTATAGCATCTAATTCAACTCAGCGCTGAAGCGCAAGAAGGGGAGAGCGGCGCGTGGTTCATGGTCACCCTCTAAGCGGTAGTCAGGGATTACGCGTCGTGCACACCGCCGCTTTAACGTAACGACTCTTTGACAAACTTCCCCAACATTCAAATTTAGTATTCAATTCAAAATTCAACGTTATGTTCTTTTAAACTGCAGCTCACGATTTATGCTAATTAATACAGCTGTTCAAAAAGACATAGAAACTTTCGGCGATTTTATTATTGACTGAATACTATCGTTATGTGGCTACATAACTTTAACTAAATATTTATGAAGGATTCTACTAACAAATTCAAATAATGCTCTAAAATACTTACAAATGGTCTTCAGCTTGACTAACAAAGTTTCTCGGAGAACTAAACAAATTAATTCAAGTTATGAGTTTGGCCAATATTTGTTGTTACGTAATATAATTTGATTTGTAATTTTGCATTAGTTGGGCGTCGTGGAGGCTTGTCACCATTTCGCTACAGATGAAGTCGGGCTAAAAGCCGGCAGGTCGGTAGAACCTCCATTGTTTTCCATGTCGCCAGCGGCTTTACGTCAATGAAGATAAGGGCTAGATTACTGGAGCTGGGCTTAAAAGCCTCCGTATGTTTGCTAATAAAGCCGCCGGACATTTTGCCCAGAGGGGTCCTAATTTATCATTGTTAGAGTGCGCCTCAAACGAAAGCAATTTCCGTCTAGAATTCGTTTTTTTAGAAACGATTTCTCTCGAGAATTGAGCTTAGCTCATTTGACGCCGTCCAATTAGGATTCTATTACAAGGCTTTACAAAGAACAAGGGTAAATTAATTTATACGAAAATTCATATACTATCTGAGTGCATGGGTACTGCAACAAACTTACTTAACTGATACTTTTTCTTATAATCAAACATTTGGCACGTCCGTTTATAACTATGACATACATATATTGATTTTAAGTTTTCTAGAGATACTTATAGAAATAAATATTTGTTATAAAACTACACAAAGAATATAGAAAGACTGTCAGTCGAAACGGAAATGAACGTAGCGGAGAGCAGTTGAAAAATACACCGATACCATCTTGGGGCTGGGCAACGTGGAAATTAAAGGATTCTATTGTTTGGCTCTGCAGTGTACAGTTATTCTCTCTTTACTTGTCCCCATTTCGTAGATAAGATTAGAAAATAAATACCTTGTAAAGAAAATACTGAAGCATACTAATTCGATCGCAAGGCGCCTTAGTTCAGCTTACCAGCGCTTGTCTCACATTTTTAATATCTTTTCCAAACAATTCGCTGTGAACGCACGTCAAGTGGCTGTCTGAACTGAACTCGTCTAATATTCATAAAATGCCAACATTGAAAGTAGCTTCAAATGTTGTCTATTGAGTATATAAACACGTTCAATGCGAGCAGGCACACAGACTCATAGAGCTGTGCATAATTCACGTTGACGTACAGTTTCTAGCAAAGGTTTTTACTTTTTACTTATCAATTGGAGCGAGAGACCTCAGATGATAACCAGTGATTCGTGAACAAGTTCTTGTTCGCTGTTTGCCATTTCTTTTGCCATTACAGAATTATTTGGGCGTAATAATGTTACATTTTTGGACAAATTGCTTTTACTGCGAAAGTAACATAATAAAACCCAATGAAAATAAACTCTGATTGACTACTTTTACTATAAATTATTTGACAAAATGTTTCAATAGTTTGGTATTCAGAGCGCACCCGTACGTAATGTCAGTTTCGCACTGAAAGCTTTCTGCTGTTCCCGCGCAATATATCATTTTATTTTATAGCCAAACAAGCGAGAACTATATCTCCATGAACGCAAAGATATGTCGCGACATTTATATTTTCACCTCTGTTTCCTTTGTAGTAACGTGGGTTTCTTTTTCCAGTGACTAAATTCATCCGCATCGGGATCGCCGACAAGAATGACAACCCGCCGTACTTCGACAAGGAGCTGTACGAGGCGGAGGTCGATGAGAATGAGGACATCCAGCACACCGTACTCACCGTCACCGCCAAGGATCACGACGAATGTGAGTACATAGCATAGCAGCGTTAACATATGTACACAAGCTTATAAACTTCTCAATTAAACAACAAAACGACTATTTTTATAAAACTTGTGCCAAATTCTCCTCTCACGAAAACAAACATAGCAAGTGGCGTGTTTATAGAATAAATATACGAGGCGACCCTAATACGAGGCAACACTGCAACAAGGAAAGAACATCTAAAACAAAACAAAAAGTCCCACACATGGCCGCTATATTTTATGCCATCGGATCAAGTTCCGCTTAACTTTATAAGAAAATCACTCGCTGTGTCCCGAAGATATTCCGCCTTACATACGGATTGTAATCGAATGGTATTAGCTTCGAGAAAACTAATATATAACGCAGTAAAGCAGATATCACGTACAAAGTACGAGACTTCTTCATAATGTACCTCACCTGAGCGCTGTATACACAGATTACGGGTTTCAATCTTGTGCCATTTATTGAAATTGAATCGAGTAGTTGATTGTCCCCTAACTACTTATTGCCAGATTCTCATCAATATAACAAAGCCGTGGAGGCTTGCTATATTTCCGAGATTATAACATTCTGCGAAAATATAGTTGTGAACGTGCATCGATAAAACAATAAAAATGACACTTCAATCATTCCAGCAGCTCACAACTTGCTCGCGAAAATTGTCAACATTTCCGCGCGGACAAGTGAACTTTATTATTGAGCTGATGAGTTTTACTGAAAAAATTGAAAGGGTTTTGTAATTTAGGCGTAATCAAAAACCTGTCGAATAATTACAAGTGGCCGGCCATCGATAACAAATCTTTAATATAACTGAAATCAGAGTCAATCTTTTTGAATGAATTCCGCTAAAAGCGTAGATTGACAAAGCATTTTGTACTTGGTATATATTTTACTTTAGCCATTGTTCACACGCTTTGTTCCGCTAACGCTTTGTCCGTTTTCTTTTAAGTCGATCTAAGAAATTGTTGACGTAGTTGTTATTGTTATTAAAAAATAAGCATTGTTGTAGTTGCCGGTCTGAAATTACCTTTTTAGGTCATACGCCTACCTATGCTACTTGTCAAGAACGCTTATAAATATAATTTCCTGTTCAAAGGGATTAACCGGGAAATAAAAATCGTGGCAACGCACACACCTAAAACATACAACATACAGACCTGTGTATTTTATATCATACTAGCTGACCCAGCAAACGTTGTTTTGCCATATAAAGTAAAAACAATATTTAGGAATGATGTTCTATAAATATAAAAGAAAGTCGCAGGTGAAATGTAGCTTTCTATTGGTGAAATAACTTTTGAAATAGAAAACTTAAAGCTAAAATACTTCTTAGCTGTATCCCATGGTTTCACCTGCCTGCGCCATTTATTCTTTCTGGCTTAGTGATCTTTCTTTCGTCTGCTAAGGATAATAGCTTGATGTTAAATAATTATGGTTCTGGTATCCTGGTACTTTGTAAGTCTTCACTCACAATTCCAGCACCAGAAATGCTTCGACATGTTTATGGTCTGCTGGTACGCGTGAATCCTTACTTCTTAAGTTTTCGACATGTTTCCTTCTGGTCTTCTAGTACTTGTGAATCTTTAGCGCATGGAATTTTTGACAGCTACGAAACAAAGGAACATTTTATGGAAAATGATTCATCTTTCATAATTATGTAGGTATTCGTTGAGTTTGTTAAGAAAGCACTTCCAGCCTTATTTTATGAAGGCGACCATTCTAGATTTTATTAATCTTTTGTTTTGGTTGCTAGGTTACACTCTTGTTAATTTTGAATTATCTACAACGCACTAAATATATTTCACCTAAAACCATTTTCCACTGCGTTTACTTTAATAGAGTTTTCATTGTTTTTAAGATGTATTCTGCTATTCGGGGCGGAGTCAAATCCAACGGATCAAAAACCAAGAAAATTGGTCCAGCAGATCTCGAGTTATAAGTATTGTAACAAACCCGACTTTGTTTTATATATATAGATGACGATGTTTTCAAGATATTAAAGATATTTTTGCATTGGGATAAGCCGCATAAACATTTTCTATAATAAATAAAGCCGAGTATGACATTCGTATGGAAATACGATTTATTCCGAGTATTCAGTAAGCTTCACGAATTAATTGTTATAATTTATTTAAAGATACATGGAGCACGCCAGTGATTATATTATGGTGAATCTTCATTTTATTTAACAAAATAAAAGATTCGTAAATTGAGATTAAATGAGAGAAGTTCAGAGACAGCAAGCCTGGTAGCCAAGATTGAATATACAGACACACAAAAAAAAAAAAATTAAAATATATGAGAGCCGTTGGCGCATTTTTTTTATTACCGTCCTCGACGGATCGAGGTGCAATCCTCCAATTTGTTTTCCATTAAACTGTTTGTGCTCAATCATTCCCTTTGTATGATATATATGATACTACTCAGAGCGCAGTTTGCATAATATACCTTATACAAACATTGACGCAGAATTGGTGTCGTTATTATTTTGTAGTGCCAAGTAGATTCAACGTTATGAATATTGCTGGCTTCGACAGTGTGACCGGGCGACGCGGGCGGCACAGCCAGCCCGTCACGAAAGTTCCATACGAGGAGCGGCAAGTGTGCCTACGTACGACGTCACAGCCCCACAACTGTAACGCTTTCGTTTGATCGATGAGTTTGCACAGTTGCTGTGATACATTACATCAGAGAATTCCGCCTTCGCTCAGCACTGCCACGCGCCGCGCCGCCGTGTCGCCCCTCTAATACGGCCCTTATTAAACTCACAACCTTTCCTGTACCTTTTCATAATGACATTACTGACGCAAATTGTCTGACTTGATTATATAATTAACTTAAGATGGGTAATGCTTTAAATTACCGGCAATCTGGTCATGATGAAAATTCTCTCGGCGAGTACAGGTAGTCGGGAGCAACTACTTTATATCACACGGTAGACTGTATTTGGAGGTGGGTACGAATTGAAAGTATAATAAAATTTTCTCTTACTAAATCGTAAATCTTTTGGGGTCGCGTATGTCCAGCCGTTTGTTTTCACCAAGTGCTATTCAATAATGAAATTGAATTTATTTTTGTGCCAGCAACGTACAGAAAACCATTTTTGAAACTCTTTTAACTTCGGGCGTTTTATAAATTAAAAAGGAATTTCCATCTTCCGTCGCGAAACTAGCCGCCCTTGAAGATACACAGTTAATTAAACGACAAACAGCAAAGAGTTGTTAAATCTAAAACTCTGAAATGACAGACCTACTTTACTCTCTTTTTTTATTAAAATTTATTCTGGAGAAGTTATTTGAATTACTCCAGTGGGTAGGTACGAGTAGGTATAATTGATGATAGAGCAAGATCTCGTTTTAGAAGTTTTAGATTCTTCTCGTCGTCGGAAAACTTACGTACCCGTAGATCCAACAAACGTTTGAGAGCTCTCTAACATTCAGTCGAAAAGTGTTTTCAATCTTTTATTACTTTCGTTTACTTTTAAAGTATATTTTCCATTTCTTATGGCATCATCGTCGAATGAATGGTTTTGAATACTAGTTACTCTAAATACCTACATAGATTCACATTTACATGGCCGCGATAAAAAATAAAAAGGTTCGACATGATACTAAAAATGAATAGATAGGTACTTGTTTGTTATCATGAACAGATGAACCAAATAGGATAACATTAAGGTACCTTCTTCGTTTTGAAATTATCTTCATGTACGGGCAAACATAACAAAGAACTTATATACTTACTTTCAGCCCAACGTCTGAATCCATATTAGATTTTCACAAATAAAAGAAAAAATCTTATTGTTATTTTCTTTCCGAAATTAACTTTGGCGAAAAGGCAGATAAACGTATGTGCTCAAACAAAAGTGTAACTAAGCCTGTCTTCGGTACACGAACTCGCAAGTAGTTGTGTTGTGTTGTGTTTACATGCTCTGCGGTGCAACTCTGCCACAACTAAAATAAATGACAGTTATTACTAAAAATAAATGACACCCGCTAAGTTCTCGATGCCATCAATGTATAAAACTCTCCCGTTACTGATTGACAGACAACGCACAGCTGAAAGTGCTGGTCGTAGAAAGCTGAAATTCGGAACGTCGCTTCCTTATAGGATTTTCCGATATTCATACGGGAACGAGAAAAACGGGATATGCGCCCAAGTTGCGGGCAAAAGCTAGTTGGACTATAAACAAAGTTACAATTGCACACAATGAACGAACAATACGAGACTTGTATCAACTTCACGAGAAAAGTAACTATTTAGAAATGGAATCGTCTTGCAAACCATGCTCGTCTGTATTGTGTCGTATCGTAAACACCGCAGTCGTTCAGTCGCAAAGACAAAGAGAAAGCTTACTATAACATCCCATCCTATCTTCACTGGCTTACTTGTTACTGCTATCTAAAAAACATCAGACTCCTCTCGATTTCCCAAATACCAATTCATCCAATTTAATTTTCTGAAATCGCCCGAGTTAGTAGTGTCAAAGTTAAAGTAACGACCTCGGTCGTACTTGGATAGAATTTCAATGATTTAAAGGTCAATAAGTCGGCTTTAGTGGAAGTGCTTCATAAAAGTAATATTTAAAAGGCGTAACTTGGAAGACACGTTATCTGAAATTGTTATCTTTAATCTATTGGGTTCATCTTTTTGTACATCGCGCGTCGTAGCGATCGGGCTACATTTCGTAGCATTGCGCTACGTCACCGTAGCGTTGTGCTACGCCCATAGCACCGCGCGTAGCATTGCCACGGGCGTCGGCGTCGGGCGCTTGCTACTACATTATTTCGTATTAAAATCTCCGTCACCAACAGATGTCGCCGAGACGTACCGATTCAATCTTGCTTCGTTTTTTAAACTGCCCCCGTTTCTTTTTCTCGAGAAAATTAAGCGTGCGGAAACATACGTACAACCAGCGCTCTCACCGCGTTTCATGACAAATTAGAATTTTATCTGACGTTGCAACTAGACCAGTGTAATCGTTCCGAGTATTTTCCGGACTGAAATATAGTCTCATTTTAAATAATGACTCTATTTGCGCCAGGTTTATTGCGTATGTACGTGCTACAGCAACTTGGTCGCTCCAGTAATAGCCAGCGTGTAAAAATATTTTTGTTTGCCAGACGGTCTGTTAGCTGTCTTTTAATATCGCTGGAATTCGTAGCGAGAAACAGCTGAAACGTGTTTCTTTAAGAGCGTTAGTCAATCGTTTTTGATAGTTCTAAATGCATCATCATCATCATCATCTAGCTCCCCAAGAGCACCTCACACCCTCCTCGTAATTCCACGCGGAAAGTAAAAAAAACTTTGATATCGCGACACCCCGTCAACTAATTCAAACCAATACTATAAAGTAGATGTTCAAAGTAGACTAGTAATAAAATTATTCGTTTTGTATAAAATGGCCAAATCGGATTTATTCAACTTTTCTTGCCACCATTTCGATGTAACGCCAGATTTGCAGTTTAAAAGCTGTCATTTTGTTTTGGACAGTTTTAAAGACATTAATCACTGCATTAACTTCGATAATTGTGTTTGAAATTGGTAATACAATTGAAGAAGTTCCAATTCATAATTATTGCTTATAGCTGAGAAGGCTTTCGACTTGTTCAGTGGACAGACTGTTTTGGAGGCGACGGGGTGGACGCTGTTTTGACATAAATAGCGAGTAGGTACATCTCACAATTGAAATAAGCAGATGACATCGCAGACCTGCAGCAGATGCTGGACGGCCTACTTGATTCTTCTTAACACATCTGGCATCGGATGAATTTTGACAATACCCACCTGAATTTTACTGCGTTATGTTCGATCAACACCTTTCAAGAATAAGTTTTCTTCTTGTTTTTCCCTCATCCTTCTTTTCCCCTACTTAAAACGATTTTGATGCCCTGTAAAAAGAGATTTTGATGCAGTATCTGAACAAACCTGAATCTTTGAAATGGCAAGCTTCGATAAGATCTATAAGTGGTTTTCGAAAATTAATATTTTAATTCTAATAAAATTGGTCAGTGGTAATAGACATCAAATCATCTAAGTTATGGCAGCAATGTGTAATGGAATCACCAAGAACTTTTCGGGACTGGCATCATGAGCAGTCAAGACTCTGTAGACTCACAAACTAGAAGGGTTTCAGAATCATGAAGGAGTAAAATTTTGCGAGACTAACAACTATTTTTGAATAAATACTTGTTAGTCCCGATTTTTTTACCTTTTTATTTCCTTTTAGTAGGACTATACATTTTTTTTTTAATTATTGTCATCTACCTCTTACCCAGTCCTGAAATTCTTGCAGGTGAAGTTGTGGCAGAATCTAGTTTCGTAAGCTGGCAATTTAATTTAAATTTCTTGAAGTTTGACATATGTCAAACACTAAAATAAAATTACTTTATTCAGTTTTTCTTTTTTTTTCATACCAGTTTTATACACAATTTCAGTCACAATAATATACACACACATGGTAGAAATGCTTTTGTAACACTTATTTTAATAAATAAGTACTTTAAGCTACTGAACTATGTAAAAAATTGTTAAATATAATTAAATTATGAAAATCGATCCGCTCGGATCTGCAAAAAAGTGACATAATATGTAGGTATATCTTAACGAGGTCCACGAACCATCTGAATTGAAGTTGATGATGCAAATGCTCTTAAAAGGAAAAGAAGAAATGGCGATAGAGTTAGATAAGGTTATTTTCTATGTTTATATGCTCTTTCCATAACAACAACCTAATGCATTACACCATGAAATTTAAAATGGTTAGAAGACAGATCAAACTTTGCGCTTTTTTTTCTTTTAATTTAGGTACATCATAAAGTCAAAAAACATAACCCAAAATAACAAATGAAAAATAATTCTGTAAACAGCCTTTTTAGTCGCTTTGTGAAGAAAGTTTCTTTGTGAAATTATTAGATTACAATGTAGATGTAGAGAGAGATTGATATAGGTGGAAGATATCGTATAAGAATAGCTCAGTCTCCCTCTCCCGTTAATCAAGTGAACAATTTCAACAGAACAGTACCTATCTGAGAAAGCTTTTCAAACAGTAACTTATTCTCGTTAAGTTAGTTCAGCAAACGTGGTTTACATTTCTCACATTGTTTTAGTGAACAAAGGTGTAGTATTACAGAATGTAATTTGATATATTTCATGTGACGTGGAGTTCTTAATGGGAATTTCGAGAAGGTCAAACAAAAATATATCAACTGCTATTTTTATTTCAGTTAATCGAAATTTTCGGCGTTAAGTAAAATGTCACGAACATAGCTGCCATCAGGCGTTTACAGTAAAAAGTTGCTTAAACGATATTTTTGTTTGCAACAGGCTACATACCAGATGCCGTTGAATAATCAGTTAATATCTGTCCCGCGGGGGATCAATTAGCCGCGCCATTACACGGGGGCCTGGAAATAAGTGCCGTTGTCTAGGACGCCACAAGCCCCGCGTCCCACGCCGAGGCCATTACGCTAAAGAATGAAAATTACGTTCGCTATCCAATAGATTGACCACGTTTAGTATAAATCAAGCGGCAGGGACGTGACACCCGGAAAGTCTGTATTGATAAATTTATACGCTTGTTTTTGCTGTGTGTCGTTCTAATATGATTTTTTTATTTGTATGACTGCGTCGAGAGAGGCTTCTTCCTCTCATGCAGTAGAGCTTGTATGATGCCACAAAATAAATGAAAGTTCAGTCTATCATGATTCAAAGTGAAAGCCATTTTAATTTAAAAATATGAATATAGTGCGGCGTTATGCATGAATAAATAACTGGAGATTATCAAACACTCCCCGTCCGACGGAAAGTATACTTTGAATGTTCATCTATGTATTTTAAATAACATTTTTAGGAAATCTAGTTTCACATTTCAATATCGATGGTACGGTTGGCGTAGTGGTTGAGCGGGACATGCAGCGCCCTGCTGTGCTGCGTAATGCGGCTTCGATTCCCACACGGAGCAAATATTTGTATGACCTACAAATAGTTCTGGGTCTGGCAGTTTGCGTATATGTGTTTATATGTCTGTAAACTCACCCATAATACAGGAGAAATTCCTAACGTGGGGCAATTTTTTTAATATATCAAAACATTATTATTATCACACGCAAAATATGTTTGCCTCAATCAAATTATAAATTGTTAAGCTTTTGAAAGATAGCCTGAAATTCTTGATCAGTAGACCCGAATTACTTAACCTCATTTTAGATATCTTTCTTTAGTATACATTTTATGACTCGCATAAAACATCTATAGGTAGGTACTACAGTACATTATGGTAATTTGATATTGCCAACACCTCTATTTTGTAGCTGTTAAGGACAATTTCCTTTATTCAAGTGTTCGGTTCTTCTATTGCAAATTATGAAATGTATAAACTTTACATTTTAACATTTCTATTAACGATTCAGTTTTCTTAGGTAACATATTGATTCACTGTAATGAATGTCGAAGCTTAACAATGTGGTTGCTCCAAACAAATTGACTGATGACCCGAGTTATCGCCCTCTCAGAACATTACACACGGATTTATTTGAACATATAGACTTCCTCATGCTTCAATAAATCTTCTAATTGTTAAAATAAATGAAATGGTTAGATTCTTTTGAATTTGTTTTTAATCAGACTTTGTTGCCCAGATTTTACTTACATTGTAAATTATATTGTAGGTATCTAAAATAATTCTCAACATAATTTCGTTAATATTAAATCAGTAGTTCATCAAGAATTTACAGCAACCGTCGTAAAAGGATTATCATTTTACTGCGTGGGACTTTAACTACGCGAAATTTACCGCATAAACTCCCGGCTCTTGTACCTAAGGTTTACAGCACGAATCGTCATGTTTTATTTTTATTACTGAAAGCCATTCGACATTAGATAACAAAGACGACCGATACTATGTACCTACCTATTATCGAAATAAAAAGAAAATATTCAAGGCCGATGAACGTTCTCATTTCTTAGAAGAACAGCGCCAGTAATAAAGCAATCACGTCGAGGTGGCGAGAGAGCACAATGACTAATTAGACGTCATTCTCAAACTCATATTACCGCACACGTTATTATTCGCGAACACAGACGGTAATGAGAAGCTCGCCGTCTGAGCTCGCTGGCGTCCACCGCGTACAGCGAGTACAGCGGGTACAAGTATTTATTAATATAAACGTCAGGAAATACGCGGCGCTCCTCGTGGCGGCACCGCACGCGAGCTGCCTGTCACAGGTAATGAGTTATGAGACATACAGACACTATCCGTGCTTCTAACTCCCCCCAGATTGAACTACGAACACCCAATTACGCAAATATCACAAATTACTGCAATCACGTTATCATATAATTCGTCCACGCTCGTAACTCTACTAAATATATTATGATGTCGACTGAATTAAAAACTAGGCCCCAAACCTCAGCGTTATAAATAACGATGCGATCGTTAATTCGTCGTGTATTATCACAGTGCGTACTCTGGGGTCCATCTATAAATTACAAATTTTACGAGCTAAGCTAACCTCAATTACGTCAATCTGAAATTAAATTATAGATTTGTTGTATTACCCAAATCTCATGTTTTAGTTATGAAGCACTATGAATCAAACTAGAATATTCATTGTTAATTTATTAATACAGCAATGGGCATGCATATTGTATGTACTTAATACCTAGCTACCTACCTATATCCTCTCTAGTGCCAGTTGGGATTATAAGAAACGTCATGTAACAGATAAAGCAACGGTTCGCGTGCTTGTTAACAACCGTCCAAACAGTTACAACGGGTGACAGGTAACACAGTAACTCATTCAGCTGTACCTTACAATACAACTATTTTAGTCTGTACCTCGAATAGAAATCTTTATAATTGCCAAGAATAGAAGCAGTAGAGTAAGCGCATAGTTCTTTGTATTCACTTAAGAAAGTATTATACATAAATCACAGTATAATTTTGAGCGTCGCATAAATCATAAGGTTACTTTATATCAAGAGTTAACTGGATTCTCGGATCTGGTCGTATCTTTTCGAACAGACGTTATAAATCATCCGGCAGTTTGCACTATCGGGCGTGCGCGTTGCTCTAATTAATTCTGCAGCCGACGCGTGAATAACGTGCTTTAATTGTGGACGACTTTTGCTTCTCATCTTTAACTTACGCGATTACATTCGCAGAGAGCTCTCCCAGCCACCGCTAATGGATAATAGAACCAACGTCAACGCGGCTAACAACGGCATAAATTAACGAACCCTCTGAAATGCTTGATAAATTACAACATGCCTCTAACCACTCGTATGTTTAAATATTCGCTCGTTAAAAGCCCTACATATACCGTTCTGATATAGTTCATACGGTAAAGTTCTTAATTCCTTTACGTTGCGTAGTATATTACGAAGAGACCCAAATTTTAATAAATGAGGGTCTCAATGTTCTGGATCACTTTAGTAAGCATACAGCGTCTCGCGAGAAATGAACAAATAGTAATCTGTCGAGTGTCGACTTAGCTAATTGATGAGCTGTAATTGCTGGGTCAGATATCGCTAACTGGCACCGTTTGCCAGATGACACAGGCGTCGGTCAGGACACATTTGGGTCAACCTTAACTGGAGGGTCACTCGTCTGGAGTGTAGTCCTCCATTTGCGTCCTACGGGCCGCTCGAGCCACAGCGTCACGTTGAGTGATTGTCTCGCTAATTCTCCGTGACGTAAACGATCAGAGTCCGCCACACTGCCGCCCCGCGCACCCCTGCTTGCCCCTGCTTGCCCTACATGCTTATTGCTCGAGACCAGTCAACGTCCTTCAGCAATAATGGAAATCACTATCTATGTAAGCAAGTTATGTTAGTAAGTGTAGCGAGAAATATAAGTAACCTTACAACCTCACTCGACTTGTTGACGGGAATCATAATTAAATTAACAAGTTATAGCACCACCGCAGCAGAGACACAACTTTTCATCAGTGTAAAAGTTAGAAACGTCAGACTAACTTGATCTAACAAATTATAATTACCCTCCACTAAGCACAAAGCAGATATTAAAATTGTGAAAAGTCATCTTATATCAGAATAACCAACAAATCTACATAAGGCTGTTATTTATATTTAAATTTCGTATGAATATTTAAAAATTCCAAAGTTTCTCATCTCAGTTGCAAAGAGACATTTGCAAGTTAAGTTGAGAAAGTATTTATTTTTAGTAAAATTAATTGGTCTCCTTTGCAATATAGATTGTTCTTAAAGAATATTAAGTCCTTAAAATGTTTAGGAACGACTTAAAAGATATTTATAGAGGATTATTTTAAAAGGTACGCCGTGTCCTGAATACAAAGTAGATTAAATCTAATAAGACAATGAAGGTAAATTGTGTTAGCTGAATCAGGGCAATGTCATCAATACGAGCAGAACATGGCCATGACGCCGAGCGGTGTCCCCGGCGAGGTGCGTACGCAGTCCCGTGACACTTGACAAATTACATTATGATTTTGTTACGGAGTCAGCGCAACACAGTTCCAACTTAATTTTCAAGTTGCGCGCGGTTTTAGTAAACGGGGAACTTATTTTTTTCGTATCAACGTGAGTGAGCGGCGGGTACTTTGGGCAATGCGGTGAACTCGGCACAAGTTGTGCCTCTGGCGTGACTCGCCCGCACCGCGCGCTGCGCTGTCAAGCTGTCTCAACTTGCCTGCCTACTTTATTTCTCACGCCTCGCCTCACGCCTTCTATACTCCCCACTGATGAAGTGTCCCCCTACTCTCCGTAACATTGTTAGTTCCCTCAACTTCAACTCTCAACCGGATGCGTGTTTATAACTGCTAAACTGACACCATTAATTCATTTCTATTGCTCCGAATACGAATTCGAATAATAAAAGAGGAATTTCAATAAAATTTATGTTACTCACTTCGCTATTAAAAACGTATTTCAAACGTCGTTTAGATTTATCATTGCTTTGAAATCAGCATTCTATTCGTTTCCGAATACTATGCATAAAATAGAGGCATTGAAATAACTGAAAAGCCGTTACGTATGATCGAAACAAATTAAAGTGCTTTCAAAATTAAATGGCTACTCAAAAGAATATCGCTCGGTTACTTTCCATTTTTTTTAGGGTTCCCTAACTGAATTGGCATAAACGGAACCCTTATAGGATCGCTTTGTTGTCCGTCTATTAAGACCATAGATATAATAAATAAGGAGATATGCCCCGTAGCTGAAAATGTATCGGGATCCGAACCTGTGCCACCTACTTTATACTTCTAAATTAATTTAAAAATAAGGCCGTTTATGCTCCGTTTATGGTGCGTGTTTTGACGCTCATAAAGGAACCAAAACCTATAGGTTAAGAGCGTGTACGCCGTACGGCATTTCATACAAACTCACTATTTTGCGAAATGACTGAATCGATTTTAATGAAACTCCACACATATAAGCAGGATACAAAGGTCTAAAAAGTTACTTAAAAACCTTTTTTTTATTAAATATTTTTTGCGATAAATAACTTATATTTTCGATTGAAGAATTAACCAGACATACATATATTGATGTATGAGAGAACATTTTTTCAACAAAAATATGTATATGTGTATACATATATATCTATCAGAGTAATGAGAGTGCTTTCATAGTTTATAAACTTCCGAAAGTAATGGTATACTCGAAAAAAATGAAGACTCGATCGGAACCTGCGGTGCGCTCTCTTTTGCCGGTTTTTTTTTTATTTTCATGAAACTCTCTTTTAAATAGCTATCGTTTTAAATACACACTATTCTATTTTGAGACTTTCCGAGTAGTTTTGAAGTTGAACAAAGTCTTTGTTCATGAGCTCATAGCGTCACAATGTTGCACGAATTACGTTGGACCAAGCATAATTTTATCCTGCTCTTCTCGTAGCGCACAACTAGCCATGGCGTAGGCGAACGCGTAGCTGTCTCGTAGCAGCGTGCTACGAGTTGCTACGCGGTTATTAATTGCTACAGCGCGTAGCGAGCCCTAGTTAATGAACCACTAGAATACCGATTAACTTTTTGCAAACATAGTACAGGCAATATTTGTATTTCATGATGAGGGGATGATAAGTAGGGGAAAAGTATTTTTTGTAAAACTTTTAATAAAATGTCCGACCGCAATGGGCAAAATTCAGTAAATATGAAACACTTTCAAGCTCCATTGAAATATTTTTAATGCGGGGACATTTTTCTTCGTCAGTCATTGTGCTCATGATATTTTTCGAGCGCGTTATCCGAGCGCGCCGTGTGTACTCACGCGCTCATTGAGGGCTAAGCTTAAACGCCTCTTTGACAATGTGTGCTGATAACAATGTACATCACGTAAATGGCTCCGCGAGCTTTTCACAGCAAAAAATATAATGAAAAGAGCTCCTAACCAGCACTTCATAAAGCGATATGACAAGTTATGTTTTTCTGATGATACTCGGCGATTTATAATAAGAGGGAATATTATGTTATTTAAATGAACTCGTTTTACGTAATCGACTTATCACCAAGTCATTCTTATTGTTTCGCAGACTCCTTCTGTTCGAACGCACGGAAGCGTAGATGTGGGCGTAACTCCGTAATTCATATGTATTTTACTATAGCTTATATTTACATAATATTACAATAGAGCCCGTTTTATTTGCACGAAAAGTTCGGGTCGGTCATATAACTATTTCTTTACATTTAATTCTAAAGATAGGCTTGATATAGACTTCATAGATTATTGTAGGGCGCTTAGTCCTAAGCGAGGGATATTTAGTAACCGCAGATAGGTAACTGTAATCCGTAAGGGTAACCGAGCTCAAACGATAGTGGCTCCACACAAAGCCAATAAGTAACTAGCCGTGTCACAATGTGGAGTGAGCAGCTGCGTAGCACCGTGTGGGTGTGCCAAACCAGGCTCCGTTATAGCCTAATTAGGCCCTGATAACTATGGCTGACTTTAGACACAGTAGGAATGGCCAGTAATAATATTCCAGCGAAATTAACATCCTCGCGATACTAAACAACCTACATAAATTTAATTATGTGCACTTACTAATTATTTCATTCATCTCGTTTGGCATCCATTTTCCCAGTTATCATTCCCCACTTAATATAAATAATATTAAACTATAAACTTAATTTGATTGTTATTTTCACAATTTTATGTTAATAAGTTGAATATTGTTTGTCGGCGGTTTCTATCACGGCGGCAATTAATCTCTGCGCCGACCACAAAAATAGCGGGAAATACGAACGATGTGAAAACAGCGCCCACAAAATACGAAGGAATACCATCACAAAAATAATATCCCGTCTCTTTCTCCAGTGTTTTTCTCGCAATTTCCACCCTTCTGTGAGAATTAAAAACGACACAAACTATTAATCATTCCGCTGCAATTTGTTATAATCAAGTGAAGTAAACAAATTGCTGGAGAACCTACCTCGAGTTGATGGACTCCCTACTCCACTATTTATACAACCCGACCGAAACTTTTGCGTGAACAAATAGAAACCTTTTTTGGACATGCGATACTTTTAGGGTAGAATATTGTACCAGAAGTGCGCAGTCATATCTAAGGATGGTATTCTGATATTGTCTTTACTGTACTAAAGACACAATATCAGAATTAAAAATACTGTCAGTCTTCCTCGAGAAACGATTAAAAGTAAAAAAAAAACACTTTTCGAGCAGTTTGGTGCAGTTGTTGGCTTCTATCATCGAAACACAGGTACGATGCCACCAACTTCAGACTTCTTGAAAAGTGTTCCTTTTGAAACCTTCTAGGCATTTTTTGATTTCGAGTTTTATGAAAAACTCGATTTTTTTAATATTTTGTATTTACTGAATAGCAGCTACAGAACGCCACCTTCAAATATGGCCACACGCTTCTGGAACACCTTGTATACAATTGAAACATCACAGCATAAGTAACATGAAATAAGTGTACATCATCATGGTTGACAAAATTACCTAAATAAAATTGATAACCTCCTTTTTTGAAGTCAGTTTAATTTCATAGGTATTTATATAAAATAATTTATAACTTGTAACATAATACCATTCATTTGCCTGCCGCCTACGGGAAAAATAGTGAAACGGAGCACA
Source organism: Hecatera dysodea (assembly GCA_905332915.2). Classification (NCBI taxonomy): domain Eukaryota; kingdom Metazoa; phylum Arthropoda; class Insecta; order Lepidoptera; family Noctuidae; genus Hecatera; species Hecatera dysodea. The sequence goes on from HG995292.1 coordinate 13,373,859, forward strand.
TCCAATCATTCCTCTTGTAATGATATCCCTCTGATTTTTAACCTCCGGGGAGGAACCCTATTAATCTGTAATCTGGATTATCTCGAACACAACCATGCTCGAGACAAATACGTCATTAAAGGCGTCTTATGCTTATTTCAGTTTGGGGTGGAATAATCCTCTTAGCGTGGTATGCAAACATACTACGTTAGTCAAATCATCATTTGCCTAGGCTTTTCCCAACTATATTGGGGTCGGCTTCCAGTCAAACCGGATTCAGTTGAATACCAGTATTAAACGTGAAGCGGCTGCCTACCAGACCTCCACAACCCATTAACTGGGTAACACCGTACTTCTTGGCTGACTGGAGTCAGATTTACTGACTTCTCACTATCCGTAACGACTGCCAAAGATCTACTAATGACAGCTGGGACCAACAGCTTATCGTGCTTTCTGAGACACGGAGGAAACTCGTTATGTTAAGATGGTCACCCATCCACAGACCAATCTTGGCGTTGCTTAACCTTGGAAGATCGACCGTGCGGCTGTTATTCTTTAGCCACGAGCTATACTATAGTAAAAAATACAAGCGACGTACAAATCGTTACTTAGTCATGATTTCTTATGCTGCCGAGCTACTGAATAGTAATAGCACCTGCGTTACATTCCTGCTTTTATCATTCATGAATACATTCGATTGATATATCCGATAAGCTTGTTTCGCATATGTCAAGTTGCTAGCTGTCTCATTTTCAGTGATAATCCTTTATAGTGTGCTGTTTTTTCATGATGGTTGTTGACCGAAGTAGCAACCATGTTGACATACGAAGTTTGGATCAAAGAATAATTTGAATTGGAAGATGACTTAGCCCTTGTCTCTATCGACCTGAATCTTGTTCTAATCCAGTTTTTGACACGACCTGGCTACCTTTGCATCAAAAAGTACTAAGTCCTGTATATATGTATATAACTTTCAAAGGAGTGGGTGGCGGGAGAGGTAACGGTGCAATTCGCATTTCACGGAACCAATATGAAATGTTGTAACGTAATGAATCCTCGTACTTGCCTAAACTCAACACAAAGTAACCTCAAAATATTATGATTGCGTCCCAACATTTTATGTATTCTGAACATAAAATAAACATGTCTGGAAAACCGAACAATATCGCCTGAACAAAACTTTGACATAATTTAAACGGCCGAACGTTAAAGCTTATCTGTGCGGTCCTCACTCGAGGATACAGTGTTTAGTATGTATTTATTATCGAGATGCTGAAACCTCAGGACCATTATCTCGGTAATTAGACTCACGGAACAGTCGATTAATTCAGGATCCAAGATTTAAGCACACCCAGTTCGTCGGAAACTAATCGGATATCCCGGATTAAAAGCCATTGGTGACTTATTGGAATTCTTTGCCGAAGGGAAAAATACAAATGTACTTTCAATGTTCATTAGTTGGGTGATAGGCGCAGCAGCATGGCGTCATCGAAGTTTTTATGCTCGTAAAAAGTTTATGACAGCGTACAGAGGTAAAATATTTTTAGAAAGATGCTTGGGTATGTATGACTGCTTGTAATTTTCATAAAAATACTGGCATTACTGTGCCGTCATCGGTGGTTACGACTTTAGCGCAGACCGCAGTCGCCGGCGATCTTCGTAGCGCGATAATTAGCCGCGTCAATATGCACTGTGCGCACTCTGCCCTCTCAGACCACCATTTGAATATTCCCCCGCGAGCAAACTTTGTGGCATACTATTTAGAAATCCCGGATGGAGTTTTATTAATGTCCGAAATGATAACGACATGTTGTGGCTCCCGCACCTCACACGGTCGGCTGTGTGAATAACTCGCTTAATCCACAACGGACGTCATAATATGTATTTGAATTTCTATTTAAATGTTACAAGGGTTGCACCGCGCTATGACTCAAAAGTTTCGTAATTTGACATAGACTATTGTTTGACATAGTTTGGACAGTCGTTTGTAGTTATATGTTGCCGGTTTTGCAAAGCCCTCTCGTGATATATAAACATGATATTCTAATTTAAACGTCACGTGGCTACACGCTAAAAGTAAAACATATAAGAATATTTACAATACGAGGAATGTTCATGTAGAAATGATTATTACATGTGATTGTAATATGAGGGACGGGAGGCAAGAACGGACGCAAAAAGCGTATTGTCGCTCGATTACGAGACCATGTCACTTCCATGTCTCGTTGGCCCGAAGATTTATGTCGTTGCAATAAAATCTCCTCGTTTGAATAAACATCTCCACGGTTGTGGGCCGTGACAAATTGCTCTCTGGGCCGCCAGCAGTCGAGACGAACATTAGCCGAAATAATTCTTTTTAACGGCGGCGAGTGGCTCGACTTGCCGCCTAATTATTCATGTGCGACCGTCCGATACGCCTTGCCAACTTGCCGCCCGTAGCCGCCGTGTTACCGTCTGTCGTGACGCTACCTTATTAATTAACTTATCGATTTATTACGAAGTCATTAGAAGAAAAAGCTATTGGCAATGCGTTGTACTCAAGTGCTACCATTTTCTTTTTCTTCTTCTGCCTTGTCATAATATTTTCCTAAAAAGTTATTTCCTGGAAAGCGATTTGCTATAAAATACTTTTAGTAACATGATAACATTACAAAACACTTGATTAAAAATCACCGAATGCAATTTCAGCAGTTGAATTTCCGTGAAATTTTATTACATCCGTGTTAAATAATAAATCTATGTGTTTGAACGCGTCGCGGGGCGCCATGTTTGTTTTCTACGCACATCTCATCGTTTTACATATATTTTTTTCCCATAAATTCGTATTCTTTTTCTATTTTTCGTAATAAGAATTAAGTTTTATATTTGTTTCTATTTTATTTGATACCTAAAGTTACTTCACACTTTTTATATTATAGTATATTGCGATGATCAACAAAAGTTAAAGTCGGTTCGGAAACTCCTTGTTCTCTTTAATCAATATCGGCGAACAATAACTTTAAAGAATTCATAAAGTTTAAAGAGAAATCGGTTGATTTGCCTTTGCCAAAGTTTGTGACTACTAAATTTCCCGTTCCTTCAAAGGCGGGTAGGTCGTTGATCGTCGAACAAAAATTAATTAAACCGAACATCGGCGCACATGTGTGGAGTCGAAGAGTAATGAATACTGGAGGCAGACAGAGCTCACCTCCGGCGCGGACGCGACGCCACGCTCCTAGAAAAAAGAACTTTAATTGAAGCAATGAAAAACTACCGAGTCTCCCTTTGTACATAAACTAACTTATTCTAATTAATAAAGTTCAGAACGAAATCTAAAGTTGAAATTATTCTTCTATCTAAATAATACCCTAATGACAGTGCGTAGTTTAATTAGTTAAGTTCCACTAGTGGAGTCGACGACAGGTGATAGAGATTAGCAAGCGGCGCTAGTCGATCGGGATCTGAGTAATTCCACCGGTGTCGGTAATTGAGTCGGCGTCGTGAAATCGTTCATTTCCGCCGCCGACCACGCGATCCCGACGGACTAATCATACAGCTCACCGTTCTGCGATCCAATTAATTGAAATATGAAACTTTTACCTGTTATGAACTCCTGCTGGTCAACTTTATTACTGTCACCGACACATTTATTTATACAATTTAAAAGCATTTAAACAACCCAACATTATCAACATGAAAGTTTATATTTAGCCGCCACGAGAGATGCGGATAGTCGTTTACTGTGGCACTTCCTGTGCACCATTCGCTAACCTAGCTTAATTGTACATTCAGCAGACATTACACAGACAAGCACGAATACAATAAAGCAGAGCTGCAACGTTAACCGCAGTGTTGTCGCAAAAACTATTCTGTTCACCGTCACTTGAACTGACGAATGGTGTAAGCTGCTATAAACTACGACACCTGCTGCCGCTAGGTGCTGAGCGGCCGCGGAATGCTGAGAGAGCGTGACACGCCGGAATGCTGGCGACGCACTCGCACGACGTGATAACAGACGCGAGGCACATTCGCTGACGCCACGTCTTCAGTCTACGCCGCCACGCCGCGGTACTTAGTCATCAGATCCGTGGACTCAGCTCGCACCGCTCTCTCGCGACTCTCACGTCGCCACCCCAATTAACTCTCAATGCTCCAAACTTCTTCACTCGTTATTTCCATGAATTTTAATAACGTCTCAGAAAATAAGCTTTATTTTTTTTTGGCACGCCATGCTTTTTTCCAAATTGTTATTACTTACAATTGTACCACACAGCAATATTTAGGTAAAATGGAAAGATGCCAACTTTCAATAATAAGTACACTTTTACGAGTATCTAGGTCTGAATGCGTTTGAGCTGTTCTAAACTGAACGCTGAAAATCCCGAAAGCAGGAAGTTGTCTTCTTTTACGAGCGTTATTGCTTCTGCCTGCCGTCTTACGACAGACATTCACGTACATTTCATGGAAATAAATTTTCCGATATCAGTGATTTATTATAATTTTAGCTCGGTTGTGGAGATATAGCTTAGTGCGGTTATTGTGTTAGTAAATATGTGGACTTTGTGGAGGCCACAAATATTATGCCGTATTATCATAAGCTCACGCTTCTATTTCCATAATGCAGTGCGTGATTTATATGATACTGTTGGGTACTCGACCATGTAGTACAAAGGGTATTAATAGATACTAATGATTTCGCTGGTGTAGCGCAGTATAATACCGTTTCGCAGTGCGGGGATACGCTGATCCTTAGTATTAGCAACGCTTTTGTAATTTGATGGTGTTCGGATAATCTGCATGAACGCGGCCCGGCCACGGCGCGGGGCGGCTGGCCGGCGCGGCGCGCGCGTCGGTCCCTGTCCGGGCCACTCGGATATTATTCCGGAACGAGCGGACCATCCATGCATATTCATGTGCTCGATCCAGAGGCGCGTATTAATTTGCATCCCGATCCGACACCGGCCTCGTTACATTGTCCATTTTCGTTTCTTTGCCATAAACCCTAGGACGTCGGACAGTCTCGACGGTGTGATGGCTCAATGGATCGTGAAATCGGAACGGTCAAACCATCCGCTTTGAGTCATTTGTAAAACTCAATTTTAGATTCATTACCCACAAAACGGGTCGCGTTTATGTACGGAATTACTATTATGAATGCTTTCAAACAGATTGAATTTCTTTAATAAAATTTACTCTCACTGATTTGCGCGTATTGGGATCCGTAAGACGGGGCGGAAGGATAGGTTGCGAGGTTTCATACGAATCCATTCGCTTTGAAAGTATTCTGATCATGGGATATCGAAGATTTATTGTTCCGTTTAATACTAAATCTGATAAATTGTTTGTTCGCTTCGTTTTAAAACACTTGAGTTGTACGAGGGACATTGGTTTAAGTGTTCAATAAATCAGCAAACGTGCTGGTTTATGTGAGTCAGGAGATCGGGATTCGTGCGCTTTCGGAATTAAACCCGATGCGGTTGAAAACAACCAGGTTATTTACCTATGTATTTGTTTTAATTGCGAACAGGAAAGTTCTATTGAAAGTCAGTCTGTTAATTAAAATTGCAGATGGTTTAGACAGATAGTGGGATCGACCCACAATTTACTGCCGACTATTTAATTCAATACGATTCTAATATAACATATACATTACATTCAAATCATTTAGCTACATGCGCGTGCTCTGTAACTCAAATACAGACAATAAATAAACACCATTTTCTTTTCCATGAAAATGAAATGACATGTAGCGTATGAATACAAATGCGAACATTTGGACTATGAAAGAGTCATGATCCAATATTTATTTTAGTGTTCGCACACATCGTTCATACTTTAGTGTTTAAATTCATGAGCCTCCCTTTACGGATAAAGCTATATAATTTATGTAACGTCATTAAAACTGATCATAATCGATATAGATAGATATTTCCATGAAGTACCGACGGAACAATTTTAAATAATGTATTTGGGCAACTTTATTACCGTAATTGTGTATTCAGACTTTAAACGCGGACAACTGACGCCCCGTTTTGTGGACCTTTTAGGATTAGGTACGTTTCGGTTGAATTCGCACAAGTCTCGTGTATTTTTGGATTATTTGTGGAATAACGAGATTTATCCTCGCGGGTAGAAAGTGCGCGCGGGAGAGCACGTGGCGCAAATTGTTCGCTGTACTGCTTATTGTTGTAACTGTAATACAGTCAGCGGCCATGTTGCGCTGCACATTCATAACGCAGCCAGCGACCAGCCCGCACACAGTATTTTCTACGCAAAAATATTTTCAAAGCTCTTACCTATTTCGCCATTTACCGTTATGAACTGGCACAATCGTGAATTTTACGCTTTTGGGCGGCAGTAGTGTCCAATTAATCTCTTTTTATGTTCCCGTTCCAAATTATCATAGCAATGAGTTTCTTTGGAACATATTCGTGGTCATATAATTTCGCCAGTTGGTGTTATTTTAGTTTTGGCGGTGTTTAGTCGCGTAAAGATGTTCGCTATCGCAGCAGATACCTTGATAAGAGACCGCGTCACCCGCGACCGATCTAATCAAGATCACGCACTGGGATATAATGACATTTATCGTGAAATGTTTACCACACAACACTGGCGGAGGCGGATTGCTTTGTACGCGTTTCATGTTAAATATGCCTGAATTATAAATTTTATCCGGCTTAAAATTTAGTAAATTACTTTTATTAGCGCATACTACATTTTTGAATTCGTCCTATACAATAAATGTATATGATGAAACACTTTAAATTCTAACCATCTAAAATATTATCGATCATATTATGATGTTGTTAAGAACGCATCACATTTTAAGAAGGTTTTAAGATTGATTCCTTTTAATAAACGAAATCAATAAATCGGATATTTACTTGGCAAGAATAAGACACGGTATATTTCTCACATTATTTGTTTGAATGGGTTCCGTAGCTTTCAGGAAATTTGAATATTGCTCTTTCTGCCATGCTAGCCAGACTCGCATTCCAGCGTTAATCCAATTTCTTGCGATTTGTTCCAGAAAAGTACTTAGATATTTTCCATTTCACCGGCGCAAAGGCCAGCGGACTTAGTCTAATATGGAACCTCTACGTGTTGAAAATTAGTTTTACTTTGTTCGGCACTTGTGATAATAAAATTACGTATTTGTTAAATGCAACGTAACCTGTTTGTTTTTGTTACTAATTGCTTTGTTTGAGCGAGCAGGTAACTTATAGAGTTTCCCGATGTTTTTTGTATGCCTCGCGACGAAAACTTGTAAGTAGGCAACGATAGATACTTGCCTCCTCAGTTTTTCTTCTTTGTGAGCTATTTTTCCTAGAGAGGCTCAATAGTCTGCTCGATGCCGATGCCGCTGCTCGGTAATTTCTTTGAGAGGCGCTGCGCTGGCATCGAATAGACTTCGACAGAAACTAATTAAAAGCGAACATCGCGCAATCTGGCGAACTCGCACAGACACTAATACGATTTAAAATACCAGTTCGCGAAATGAATAAATATTTAAGAACAATAGAACTCTTGTAATACCTAATGTGCATGCAGACCACGTTCTGAATGTTATGTTATCACAAAATGTCTGCTTAATGCATGGATGTGCAATTCTGGATAAAAGTAACTTAGCAACCCCAAATATATTTGACCACTTATCGTTCCGTAATTCGGAATGGTATGTACTAGCTATAGATATCTGGTTCGAGATAATGATCATTAAATGGCTTTAAATTGAACATTTATAAAACTACGAGTTACAAATGAATGCGGTGTGATATTTGCCGCATGATGTACCGTATCTACTGCACATAGTCCATTTGAATTGAATGAATTTATTTAACAGATTCTTTTCAAAATGTTTACCTATTTTTGTTCACATTTCATTCCGAATTTAATAGTTATTGCCCAAAATACATAAAAAACACCATTGTGAAGTGTGCGAAATACATGCAAATTTAGGCACATCCTTTGTTGGGAATTTGAACAACCCGGACAGATTTTCCAGTTCTCAATACTGAATTTTAGAGACAATGGATTTTTATAGAACGTTCACCATCCAGAAATAATAGTCGTTTATACGTTGTAACATATAAATCTTTTTGAAATGTTTTATGAATGCCTCGCGTAAGGGTTGAGTGTCACAATATTTTTGCCTAGATTTAATTTATTTCTATTCGCATTCAGTCGGTGCATCGATCAAAAAGATTGATTTTTTATTAAAAATACGAAGTTTTCTATTGAATATTAGGTATTACATAACATTATCTGCCTTTCATTTATTTCTGTTTCAAAAATGATAATGCTTGTAGGTATTGAATATCTATCTAAAGAGAAAATATTTATGTCAGCAGTTTTTGATAAATCTAAGGTTAATGTTCTATTTGGTCATTGCACCGTTGTTTTTGTTTTGTGTCCTCTGGGAATCAATTATTTCGCTCGCAAAATATAAGCAAACTATAACGGTAGCTGCTATTGTTTACTTATTAAACGTAGTCTGTTAAAGTTTTAGCAAAGTTTCATGTTCCACATCTTAAAATTATTAAGTAAAATGTTTGGAGGAATTAAAACAATAAATCGTTTTTAGTAAGTTTATTGAAGTATCGGATGTGCTGAGCTGGCAACAGACGGAGAACGGAATGACGCGTTAGTGCGGTCCCAGGAACTTGCTCTCGTTAACAACTTAAGACCGACGTTCATTACAGTGCCAAGCTACCTACCTACAAGTTGCCACAGACTACCTACGTCTGCATTTTCAACGTAAACAAACATAAAAGGTGTTGGATACACACACAATATAATTCCTCGCACTTTTCAAAAGAAAAGTAACGAATGGTTACTCACTCTTTAAAAATATTCAACGGCGAAGCTCTTTTCATGCATTTCATGTTACTTTGCATACCATTCGGAATGCAAAACTACTCCGATACATGTAATTTTCGAATCTTGTTTGCTTATAAATTCATATCCTTCTCACTCACTCATAAGAAGTATGTATGTACGATGCTATGTACTCGCTACGACTTTTCCTGCCTTGAATTTTAAACTTCTATTCTTGCGTGCCTAAAATGTGAAGTTTTTAGCTGAACATATAGTAGGAACTGCACCTGTGTGCTGAAAAATCATAAGAAACACACACAGCTTCAAGTAAATGAGAGTACAAAGTAGACGAGGGGTAGCGCCATCTACCCCCACAATGTATGTATATTTATAATAGAAGGAACAACAAAGTTGTTAGATCTGTCTGAATTGTTTCTGCGTGGCGCAATCAAGCCCGCGAGAGGCTTGCTTAGCGAGTCACATTGTTTCAGAAGACCTTTGCTCTGCCCTCTTACAAATTCACCGCTGTTTTTATCGTTTTATTAGCTTTGTTTTGGAAGTTTTCTTTCGCATTCTCTTTAGATTTTTGTTGTCTTTGATGTGCGGCTGTTCGCTTCGCCTTTTTGCAACCACCTCTGTGCATAAACAATGGTACATTTTATTAGCAGTTTTTGTAAAAGATTTCTCTTTGGTTCAGAGGTAGCTAGGTACTCTGATATTTTAATGAATAGATTTTACATGAATAAACAATTTTTTTATAGAATCTATTCCGAGAAGTGAAAAAAAATACTTAAAAATTGGATTTTAAATTAATATGATTGCTTCTTAACATATTATTTATAGCTTATTTGGCTTTTGATATAAACGAATAGCACATATTTTAAAAAACGTTTACATCTTTAATATTAGAGTAGAGGCGCTAAATTCATCAGTCGATAAGGACATCTGTCCGAACAGATTACGTTGACGGATGAAACCGTGCGGAGCGCTGACGACAGCATTAATACCGATAACGTACATTATATGCATATTTGATGGCGCTTTCATGCTTTGGGAATTCAGTGTCGGTCAACGAGATAATTCGTATGAGGCCGAACGAATGTATCCGCAGTCAGATTCCAGGCCGATAGGCGTAAAGCGACTCACAGCGCTCACACATTGTTTCATGCCAACAATTTATAACCGCATAAATTCGGACAGGCCTGAACAAGATATTTTGTAAGTCCCGCGCATAATCCCGTCGTGCTCATCGTGCCCACCGTGCCGCGGTCGTACCACCGCGCCGCGATAAAAACTGTGACGACATTTCCCCGTTACACTTGTTTTGAAAAGAATAATGCTGTATAATTTAGGATGAGAGAGGTAGATAAATGGGCAGCTTTATGAAGTTTCTCATTCATCCTTTACATTTACCACGTTTGTTTAGGTGCGCGTTATGTATGTCTGTGTCTCTTAAGGTTTTTATCATCAGGCAGATTTTCAGACACAAAATGTTTACGACTGCAAACCCACTAAAACACTGACACGAATAGGGCTACACACAAAGTACACAGATAGTGTCAGGCTTTGCATGTTTCCCTTTGTTGTTTGCTAGTAAAGCGGCCGCAGCCCAACGCTCTGGATTAAATTCACGATCAGAAAGTCATGAAAATCCAACTTCGTGGGACTATATTGTGGTTAATCCAGTCCCAGCAAAAACACATTTAGCTAAATTGGACAGACTCTATCGCAGTGCTGTTAGGAACTTAAGTATCTATGTATAAACTACTATCGAACTAATGAAATGAGAAAATAATATTCATCGAATAAAAAACAGATCCAATTTCTTTGTATTTTAAAATTGGATTATAGTAAACAGATTTCGGGCAAATATAATTATGAATTAAAAAAAAAAAATAATTCAAAGGGTTCTATTAGCATAGGACCAGTACAGCCGATTCTCGCATAGTAATTTCGCTACACAAAAATAGAAGGGCGATTCTTATCTGTTTACCCATACATGTATGTTAGCTCATTATAGAAACGGAGCGTTGTTGTATTGTAATCAGTGTTTGTTTACCGACGAGCAACGCAGTATTTCTTTATACCGCGGAGTTATATTTACGAGTGCGACGATCATAATATAAATGTTAAATGAATATTACGGTGTTTGCGCACACGCCTAAACACTTCAATCGTCGTGAATTATTCAGTGGCGGTGTGGTGCTCGCGCCCAGCGCACCGGCCGCTGCCACCGCTTCGCTTGCCTCTCAAATGTGGCCTTAACAAAGCCAATTGTTTATTCAATCTTGGATATTACCCTGAATTGAATTCTATGGGGCACTGAACTATTTACGTATAAACCATTTTTATAAATACCTGTCTATTAGTGTAACAAAATCCACTTCATATGTACATACAGAATGAATCGTCAATGAAAACTCTATAAAAGGATTTCATTGAAAAATAATGTCTCTCTCTCTCTGTTACTCGTATTTTGATACTAAGGGCTGTTGAATATTGCAATGGGTTAGGTTTCAGTGTATAAGTTTTAGATGAATAGTTAACTCGTCAAATACGGCCGAGTGTCGTAATATGTGGGTTCGGATTACCATCGTGTCAGATGGTTCCAAAGTTAAATGGAGTCACGTCGGCGCCGGAGTTGGCGGCGCGGCGCTAGTGCTGCAGATAGCGCCGTCAGGACCCACACCCGCGCTTTTGGCCCGCATGTTTAAACTTTTACAATAGCACAGCCCCAAAGCCTACATAAATCACGCGAGGCTTCCTTCACACATCTTGTCTGAATTTAAATAGGTCCCCACACTACACACATCATTCGTGATTTAGGTTCTGCACTGGCACCACTGGCTTTTATGTTATATCTGATTTATCAAAATGTCTTTTTTGCTGACCCACTGCTCGTTGTTATATCGTAAAAACTTACGAGGGAAGTAATGAAGCGCTACCACTAGCTTGTGTTAACGAACCGAGAAAACTTGGATATACATTATGTTAATATATTTTCATCGAATTATGCGTCCAGTAAGAAGAGAAGGCACCTCTTCCGGTTTTCTTTGTGTTTACTTTTTCTATCCTTTCATTACTTAATATTTCAACGCTAACATTAACGCAGATGAGCGCGACATAAAAACGTAAGCCGCCGTAACAGCGCCCGCCCGGCCTACTCGCGAGCGCGATCCAACGAATAGGGAGAAAACGAGTACTAATGCTTCGGCTTAGGCACATTATTTTAGACTGTAAATGTAAGCGGTACGGTTATTTGAAGTAGGCATATTTTCCGAAGTGGAGCTAGCGAGCAAATTACAAGACTGTTCGGAGCGCCTACCTCCGAGCTCCGAGCTATTTAGAGGACTATTAAAACTCCGCCGGGAGTCCTTCTGAGATTTACATGGTGAACGTGAATTATACGCACACGAAGTTCGGTTTCAGCCTTATTAGTAGGTATGTCAGGTAATTACTCATTAAGGGTAATTCAGATATTCTGTAACAAAACCCAAATAAGCATTAAAACTTTTCCATATCGTCGTATTCGTATAGGCTCACTTTTATTGCTTGAAGCTAACGTTCTTTATTTTTCTTTTGCCTGAAAATAAAGTTTGCCACAAACAAAAAACAAGTATTTGCTATCTCCATAAACTAGATACACTTAAATAAGGGTTATGATCTATTGTTTTATTCTATCTTTTTCGTCGGGGCTTGATCCCTGAAAACGGCAAGTTTTAACAGAATATGCCTTTTGTATCGGGTAGCGAAGACAATATTCATGAATAATGTATGAAATCGTCCCGCCAGCGAACCATCTGATCATCCGATAACATTGCCCTTGTTTACATGGGACTGGCTAATCCTGTCTTCCAAATTTTAACAGGATTTGAGTGATGTTTCGAACATCCGCCAAATTTGCGGGAGGCCTCCCAAAGATTTCCGATATTACGAAGATATATTGGCTCAATCTTTCCGCGGAAGCAACAAACGCGTGGCTGCGATACTTTGTGAGATAAACTCATTCAGTTAATCAATGTCGTCTGTATTGCAGATATAGTACAAGACAAGTAGCTCACGATAAGTTAATTGACTCAGCTCAAAAGTTAACTTATTTATAACGGGCGTCTATTTCCATCGAATACAATCTATCAGTTTCAAATAGAGCGTTCGCAAAGTTGCAAAACCTTTGCTTCATCTCAACTTTCTTGGAAGCTATTTAGACTACAGAAAACTCTTCAACGTTTCTCTAATGTTGCTCTTCGTAGGAGAAAAGGCGTATAAACGGGTACGTGATTCTTAAATAACAAAAGTTTATTTTTTTTTATGATCGTGGTCGTATATTAAGATAGATTGGACAATACGCGGTGACTTTAATCTACAGTTAAACGCCGTCGGTAAATTGAGCCCGCAGGTACTGACTGAGGTAGCTCATACCTGTCGCGGTAATGGCATCCTGAGGTGATAACAATGGCGGACCGCCCTGTACGTACACACAACCTTCATATTACACGCAAAAATAAAAGTTGCCATTATCGTTTTATTGTTATTGTGATGTGATGTATGAAAAATGTAATTCTCCCTCTCTCGCACGAAATTGTACCTTTGAGAAAATGAAGGCATTTTTATTGTATGTTCTTCTCTTCTAAGGACATTATTTCTTTTTGTCTCGTTTTTTTTTTTCTTTATAGAGCTGTGTGTACTTTAGTAACGTTAATAGCTTTGTTTTAATCAAAACTCAACAAATAATATAAATAAAATAACTTTGCGTAGCTAAAAATTCGTAGTTTTCAAATAACCTAGTTTATGCAGCGCCTATTTCGTAGTAGGAAATATTATATTATGGTTTGGTATTGCAGTGCGGATCTGTAAACATTAGTACGGCTTTTTTACCGGTACCGGCTGGCCGACTTCCAACGAATTATGTTCAATGAACACGGGGTAACTTGAAACTTAATTAAATACCGTTCTGTTAGTGAGCTGTCAATACTTTGCCTGGTTACCCATAGAGCAGCGTTTGATAACACATCGCTCCCAACTGAATTGGATGTGAAATCAAATACCTACACACCTAATGAATGTGATATTAGTAAGTATTCTGATTTGCCTATAAATTCTTGGATTCGGCCGTAATATATACGTATAGTAAATATCTGATGCAGTTAGGTTCGTCTAAATGCTCCAAAAAGTTTGGAGCCGCTGCGCGAAATAATTGGCTTTGAAAAAATGTTTGCATATTGAAATCTATAAATTGTTGAAACAGGAATTCAATCCGCTACGCCGGAAACCGAAGCTGAGTGCGTATAGCTGCTTGTATCGGCGAGTTAACAAACCATGGCCGGGTCCGCCGCCCCTCAGACGACGCGGGTACTCCATAATGAGCCCGAGACAATCTTTTATTGTCTGTTTGGACTGGGATAAATTGTGATAGATGATCTTCTGCGTCTCCCAGATTTGGAGCTAGATCTATCCGTCTTCTAATTTATATCGAGGGGTTTGTTGTGAGCGCTGATCCTCCGCATACATTGAGCGTTTATTAAACAGACTCGTTTTATACTGCAGAAAAATGTCGTCGTTTTCCGCATTCATTTCTCGCCTAATGAAATGCGAGCATCAGGCTCGAATACTGAAACTTTTTATTGTAAACCCCGTCCGACAGACTTTTTCTTCTGTCCTCACGTCGCGCTTATGAAAAATAGTGCGCATTACCCTCGCTATTTTGTAAAGAATCCAGAGAACCATGTGCGCTAAATGGTCGCTCGTACACCATATTTATTTAAAATTTAGAAATATCTAAACATTCTCAGCTTAAATGTTTAATATGTGCACACAGCTGTGGTTTTCGGTGACATTTGAAATTACATAATAATTTCTAACCAAACTCTTTATCGTTATTTAAGTCAGTTATAATTGCTTCACTTGTAATGCCTAAGTGATATAAACGAGAGCAATATTGTGTGTTGTGCGATGATAATGGTCATAAAACTGTAACTACCTAAATAATTCGCTTAGTGTATTACACATGTAAACACATCAGGCTGTTATTAGACACATTAGTAATCACATTAGTCACGTACTTAATAATGGAGCTAGTTGCGGAACATTAGCAATTGCCAAAGCTATACGGCCTATTTACGTTTGTTTCACCGCGGGCCATAACTCAGAATAAAATAGCAAGCATATTGTTATTAGCAGAGAGACGGGTGACAAAAGCACCGACACGAATACTTTGTCCTCGTCTGAATGAGTGATGGCCGGCGGAGCGTCTGAGCCGTGTGCGTGTGCAGCAAAGCTGATCATGAAACTGTTCCAGCATCTTCTTTAGACAAATGAGCAGGCCCGGGTGACGCGACGAGGTCACGTTGCTCATTGCCGGTGACATTTGACCGAAGCCTCACTTCCACTAAAACACCTCACGCCGGCCGCCTCTGCAATTTCCGCCCTCTAAATGACACCCCTGGTCCCTGAGCGACGTCCTTGAAAACATGTCGAGAAATCCCGACGTTTTACTTTTTTATATACCTACTTATCTCGCTACATAACAATGTAGTCGGCGCATGGCGGTTTTGATACAGCCGACACTCAATCTCACTTTTATGGTGGTAAGAAATTATTCTTGTGAGGTATTCGTAACTGCAGCAACCTGTTTCCTTATGTAAATAAGGAACAGGTAAACTTACTACCAACTTATCACGGTGTTAATCTTTGAAGTTTGCAACGGTTCAACATTTTTATATATGACTAGCAGCGCGCCGCGGTTTTACTCCCGTAGTTCCCGTTCCCGTGGGAATATGGGGATAAAATATAGCCTATGTTACTCAAGGTGAATGTAGCTTTCTAATGGTGAAATAATTTTAGAAATCGGTCCAGTAGTTTTTGAGTTTATTCGTTACATACAAAAATACCAATCTTTCCTCTTTATAATATTAGTATAGAAATGAAATTCTATACAAACTCTCTTTAATTCAACTTAGATAGACACAATTCATCCGGAGAATTTATGATAGTGAGTCGCCATGGGGCCCCGAGTTCCCATAGTCGCTACGGTATCACATACCCGAGCCATTATTAGAAATCCAAACATACTTCCCTCGATCCCTTGTTTTAGCCAAATCCTTATGTTAGAAATGATACTAAAGTAAATTAAATTAGCATGGTAATCGTGACCCCGTGAGAGATTTGCCAACTCGCACCAACTTGATAATGCTATAACTCACAGTCGCTTTAGGATTTATTATCAATTGTAAACCGCATAATGTCTCCAATGGATAATTTATGGCTGTTGTAATAGTAATTATGGAAATGAAACGTCCCTCACCATATCTGCGGTATAATAAGAGGAATCAATATACATTCGGTCTTATATGAGCCCCTTTTCAAATACCTTGCGGTATGACAAATGCTTTTTTATTCTCTAGCGAATGTGTACTCTATTGGAACTTAAGAAAAAGACGGTTACCCAAGAAGTGGCTTTCTCAACCCAAATCCGTATATTCGGACGTCCGTGGCGAGGTGATTTACCGCGAGGCGACCGCCGTGCTCGCCTTATTGAATACTATGTTCTATGAAAGAAAATCGTATATTGACGTGCCACCAGCTGAATTTACGACTTTCATTTATTCGCCATGACAAATGACAATTAAAAGTGGCTGGTCTTCGGACCGTTTCGCAAACCATGACGTTTTTATGTCCAGCTCTAATCTGTTCCCATTGGAAAAGTTACGCTCGAACAATGTTACATCCTTCAATTTGCAGCCGTAATGCGATTGAAAAGGTCGTCCCTATGAAGTGTTTCAGTCCATTTGCGTTTTATGGAAAAGATTTGTAAAAATGTTCGTTTTTATGCAGCTTTAAAATACCATTGCCAATTTAATAGTGAATGACTTAATAAATAGGTAGCTATTAATCTATAAACACTAACATTAAATAATTATATTGTTGTTGATAAAACCTGAACTCATACCCACCCATTATTCATCTAGGTTAGGTATTGTATCGTAAATGAATTTTATTCTATCAGAGCTGACTTTGTATAGATATCTGTTTTCCTCAGCAAAAAAAAAAAAAACTGAACAGCTAGGTTGGAAAATAACTTTTCCTTGGCCTCGGGTTTCTGCGCTGAAATGAAATAAAATCACAGAGCAAAATGGCAACATTTTTTTTGTGAATATTGCAACTTTATAACATTACCTGCTGCCTTACCTTTGGCGGGAATCTATGATATTCACAATCTCAAGTTACTGAGAGTTATTCGTAATCATAATAAAAACAAATGTACAATATTTTCAATTCCTCGATTCGAGGCAATCTCGCCGCGTTTGCAGTAAAACAAACAAACGTAATTCAAAAATAGAAACCGCTCATTAATAGGCTCGATGCTCTTGTAAGTAAAATGAAATTCTGGCGCAAAAGGAGGCAAAAGGGGTGCTACTTTATAGGCCAATTAGTCTGAGAATACGGTATGCGTTCATTACTCGACGGTGTAGACCGAGGTTTAGGAGTGGTGCGACATAATCTGTGGACTGTAGCGTCTGTATATATGGCGCGAATGTCGCGCGGTACTGCTGTCGCCACCCATCCTAATCGCATGTACCCCTACCATCATAATGCGCACTTAATTAAATTAACTTTACTACATATTACGGCTTGTGTCGCGCCATGATACGACTTTCTCATTAACAAATAATACTATTTACATCCACAGACGAACCCATTCGAGCAATATGATCCAGAATAAAAATATACTATTACCGTTAAGCTTTATTTATTAAACCCGCTTACAGGCTGCAGGGGATCGCGAATTGCATAATGATTGCTTGGATACATTTACTTGGAATTCGTATACGATATTATACATGCTTGTTTTTCGAAATGTTTGCGGAGATACCATTAAAAACGCTTAAGGAAATTCATTCACAACTCGTTCAACCGTTTGTGTACACTTACATATATTATACGAATGTTGAACCAAATGAAAGCTAAAGTTTTCAGATTTATACGAGTTTTTATTTATTTAGTATGCGTTTCAGAACTTTTTGGTACACAGCCGTGCCTTCACATGGTTGGAGCGTAATTTTTGGCAAACATTAAATATGCTTTAATATTCCTTTGAAAACACGTTACTTACGTAATAGATATTAAAACTTTGAGTATGAGCTATATGATAAATGAGTTTCACTTGAAAACGGCTCGAATTCAATTCACAGATGCTTGAAGACCAAGACACTTTTTATTATTTTTAAAATTGTTTACGAATTTATATTTCAAATATTATTTGTATACTTAACATCTATGTAGATATGTACCTCGTATCTTTTTTTTAAATTTAAACGTTGCCCCACACTAAGGTTTACTCCTGTATCGTGGGTGCGTTCACAAACATTTAAACGTTGAAATGTTTTTAAATGTTTGTTTTTGAAATGTTTAAATGGTCTGGACCCGGAACAACTATCTGTAGGCCATACAAATATTTGTTCCGTGCGGGGATCGAACCCGCAACACATAGTGCATATGCGAGTTTAAATGTTTTTAAATGTTTGTTTTTTAAATGTTTAAATGGTCTGGACCCGGAACAACTATCTGTAGGCCATACAAATATTTGTTCCGTGCGGGGATCGAACCCGCAACACATAGTGCAGCAGCCGAACGCTAGAACACTGCGCCAATCGTGTCGTCGAATCTGGTCTTCATGGCCTACTTAAAAATTTAACTATGTATCTTTGAAATTCTTTACCAGATAGAACTACAAGAAGCGCCAAAGAAGTTTTGTAAATAAAAGATATAAAAACAAACAAAAAGCTATAAACTATTTTTTGCCTTCCGTATAGGAAAGTTAAAAGTACTTACACCTGCCAAACGGTGCCAAAACGTTCAGTCTCATTTATAAAGAAAATGTAATTAACTTCTCAATTAAAAGAAAAGGTCGTGTATCCCTAAAACGGTAAAGCGTTCCTCAGGGGAGATATATCGATGTCCTTTAGTCAATTCTCTGGGCCATTAATCCGAGGAAACCCGACATAATCCTGCTTTACTTCCCTGTAATACTTTAGTTAAATGCATCGCTGAGGTTAGTACATATGACTGAATATCTAGCATTATGATATACATTTTAAGTATAGTATCTCTACATTCCAGCATAAACTATCTCAGTATGTAACAAAACCTTTTTACATAAAAGTACGATATGAGGAAGTAAACGTGGTTTTTGCAAGCTAACATCCGACTTAGTTATAAATATACAATGATGAAGGATCTGCCCCACTCACCGGGAAGTTTGTGGCAGGCTTTCACCGAGTTACAGCAGGTCGACCAATGGCAACGTTACTAACGCACACTACTTTCTTGCCTTTGAGACGTAATGAGATAATACGCATCATCCGACCGACTGCCCAGCATCCCAACTTGCCGTACAAAAATACTCACAGATTACGAGCACAGTCGAAATGGAAGCAATCTTCTGACAATCATGACCGGGCCAGACCTTTCCAAGTTCCACAACCGCTTATCTACTAACCCTGACCATTACTAGTAATGGAAATCGAATTACTATTTAAGCTAGATAAACGGAAAACGTGCGGTTTGAGCGGTCATCGTTTTAACTTACAAAGTTACACACGAAAGCCTCAACTTTACGGGCGATAAACAAAGCGAAATGTTACGACACGGACACCGAGCCCAGAGGTAGACCTTTAAATGTTCTAATTCTTTAACGTATAATGCCGCTTCCCCACAATACGGTTATGTGCTGACATTAAAATATCCCTTCCATAACTAGATACATTACGAGGCTCCCTGACGATCGAGATTGAAGGTAATCGCACGGTAAAGCGATCGCCTTGATATATCAACAGCGTAATTATCTTACAATTTATACGCAATCCTGTAGTACTAATGAAAATCAAATTTCATGCCTCTCGGCAGCTCCTACCAATAATGAGCAGCTGTTGATATCGAGAAATGAATAACAAATCACATTTTATAAAGCGACCCGAGAGAATCAACGCCAAGTCAAGGGGCAAACTCGTAAATCTGTTAAGATTTTTCAAATTTTCTTTTTATTTTATTTCTACCTAAATTATGAGTACCCACGCGTTCTCAAGAAAGAGCTAAGATATTTCATTCTGTCACTGTGAGACCAACCGTGAAGTTTTAGCTTTATTAAAAGTTAACGTTCAACTTGCCACTTGACGTTTAAACATATCTGTACAGTGAGCGTTATCCCGCAAAATGATAAGCCTTTACTGGTATTGCCTAGACTAGAATACAAAATAACGGAACATAACGTAGCTAAGTATACGTATTACGTCGTCGACAGCACTAGAAATTGCCTGAAATTGGTGTTCTAAGTTGGAAGTGTCTGTTGAGATAAGTATCCTCGTGTTTCAGTATTTATTCGCCTCGCGGCAGAATATCGCGCGAGCTTAATATATCGCCTCTACTTGACTGACGTATATATTTTTTCCTTAACATCTCTGACAATAAAAAGGGAGAATTCAGTCTGAAGTATTATTGATCGTTGTGATCTGTAAATACGTAGCCCCGCATAAACAATCCTGTGAAGGGGTGAACCGAGTGCATATATAATGGTGTTTATTTTGTTGCAGCGTCGCGTATTCGATACGAGATCACGAGCGGGAACATAGGCGGCGCTTTCGCCGTCAAGAACATGACCGGCGCCATCTACGTGGCAGGTGCGCTCGACTACGAGACCAGGAAGCGGGTGAGCCTTCATCTACGTTTTACATTTTTAAATACAATATCAATCCTAAAATACATGATATAACGTCAAGCCCAATAAACAAAAAAAAAAACCTTTTTCAACTTCACGTTTTCACAGAATGGCATTAACAACGGTTCAGTGGGTCTTGTTTAAAGAACCGTGAATCATACGTTTAAATGGGCCACCCTTTAATAAAAAGTATGTATCGAAAAATGTATGCAAGTTTACATAGGTACTGGTTTTCTATTTTTCTATTAATTACTGTTCGTTGATTCTGATTATATAGACCACTCGTAAGTAGAAGAACTTAGAAGTAATTGTTCTACCATCAGAAGCTAAATAAATTTCATCATAAAACACGATGAACGGATCAGTGTGGGAATAGATACAAAATACATACGTTTAAATTTGTGTAAAATAACCGAGATTAATATTCATAAAGGGTGATAATAAAGCTTTGTAATGTGGGTGTTTTAAAACAATCGCGCGGATTTATAGTGACGGATGGTTCCCGAGAGGGGCTGTAACCACGATAAAGAGGAAAATAAATAAATCGATATCAGAACGGTTTTGTTGAGTCGTGATGTGGGGAATTTATTTTATGTATCGCCGAGTAATAGTGGGTGGAGAATACTTACGCGAACGCTATACAGGCAATTCGTTATTTGATTTGTTGAATTACTGAACAAACGAGCAGAGATATACGTTACACCAAAATGTTCAGCTTACACGACATATTTAAAATTCCTTTTCTGAAGAGCTCTTGCTTGTTTCGTTTTTGCACCGGATAATGCTCTTAAAAAGCTTCGATTACATCAAGACAAAGCGCGCCCGAGTTGTGCCACTTGGACAGGCTCGTCTCTTGCCTCTGCTTCGTGCCCAATAAACTTACTAAGTCGTCCATTTAGTACTTATAAACTTTAAACTTGGACTCATTCCATTCGTTCTAATCCAGTACTTCATTAAAAACCATAGTTTGAATAAAAATCCATGTAAGTTTCAGCAAAGCTTCTGAGGCGCTAATAATATAAAGTAAATCCAGTAAAGTAATCAGCGTAACTTAAAGTTGCTCAACGAGTAGGAGGTCTAAGTTCGTCATCAACAATTATGTCACGTGTCAACAAAATCCCAAATTAAACAAGTGAGGGATAACTAAGTAAGCCAACCTAATTAAAGATAAACCACTCGTACAAACACGCAGGTGTAAAGTATATAAATACAGCTAAATGCATAAACACTACGTCCCGGGCCGGGTAGGTACACACCTAAATAAAGGAGCCAAACCTAGGTAAAGGGACAAGGGTTTTTGCGAGTTCAAGATCTTTCTTGTTTCAAAACAGACGTCCACGTTTTTAAAGACCCAAATACCGATAGCTGTTAGCTGTGTAGTAATTAAAGTAGAGGTGAGCTGGATCAACAGAGAATTAATATGCCTTTGAACATAATTTTGTGCTAAAATAAACGGGCGGCGTTAAACGGTAACAGTGTTTCGCTTACTTTTTGCCCCTTGGCGAGTTTCAATTTTAAAACATTGCGTCGTGGATCGCGAAGGCGGTCGCCGCTCGCCTATCAGAACGCCCTCTTTGTTACAGCCTCGAGAAAGTTCCCACCAACTTTTCACGAGATAAATAATTTAATCTTTAATACCCATTTAAGCGAGCCGGCGTAGTTGTTACCAAAGGCTGTATTGCTATCAAACTGTAGATTCTCACGGAGCTTTTATGGATGTAAACCAGTTTACTCTCCACACTCCTTTTGCTTTTAAATGTTCCAGACTTCGCTTAAATGTTCAGGAAGTACATTTTATTGTTATATATTTAGAAGGAAATAACGCTTCTCTGGTGAATAAAAGCAATGGGGAAGGCTCGTGGGAAAATTGAATTTGCTTGTCATGTTCCGCCCTTAACGCGTTGCATAACTTTGTTTCCGTGGACGTCGCAACTTTATTTATTGAGCACCTGGAAGTCTGACCTGCATGGGGTATCGGTGCAATAGCAACTAGGCAATAAAACGAGTGAACCCATTGCCCGAGGTACATACTCCTACATAAGCTGGATCCAGCGCCGCCGGGGCACCTGTTAAATACGGATAATGTACCAGGATTTTACTGGAAGCATTAGTCGAACCGAGCGTAGTGCTCACCTGTGCCTATTATCGAAGACATTAATAGACCCGAAATCATAACAATAATCTGGAACTGAAATATATGTAGATTCTCAAATTATTAAGGCATAATTAACGGATAACGGAATTTTTCGGTTCACGCAAATCAGAATTAATATATTATAATCAAATGAATGCAGTGCTCGAAGTTGTATAAAGTGTGTGAGATGACTTTTGAAACAAACATTTCCCTCCCGAGTGAGGAAATTACTGAACGACACTGACAGATGACACCAATAACTCCCGCGGCACGCAAACACGCTCACTCTATTTTCGAAGCCAAGTGTGGACTTGGTGAACTTTTGGTAACAATTTATATACGCGAACGTATTCGTTAACAGTTTATTCGTTAAAAGTTTTGAAACTTTTTCCAATAATTGACTGATATTATCCTAATTTGTTGCTATGACTAAATTCGTCAAATCATGTCAGACGTAATAATTATTATCATAAGGAAATGCTGCTTTCATTCCGTTATCTCCAAGTTAATTATCCCTGGTATTAATAAATTACTTTTTCTAACGTTCTATTAAACTTTTGAAATTACCTTGTTAAATTGTAATTACAGAAGTCAAAGGAGTTTCCTTAAATCAGCGAATAGAAAAAAATGATGCCTTAATTCAAAATTATAGCAACGTCTGAGGGCAGTTATCGCTGACGGATTTTCATAAGTAATAACCGAGAAGAAACTTTTTTAATTAATTAGGAACATCGCTAGGTTTGGAAAATATTGCCTAACTTTGAGATTATGGGTAGTAACGTGTTTATATTAAATGACAATAGTACGAGCTGAAGCTGGCGGCGTCCGACAACCTGAAGGAGAACTACACCACCGTGGTGATCCACGTGAAGGACGTGAACGACAACCCGCCCGTGTTCGAGCGGCCCACCTACCGCACGCAGATCACGGAGGAGGACGACCGCAACCTGCCCAAACGAGTGCTCCAGGTCCGACTCGACACTAGCGCCCACTTCGATTCTTTATTGAACTCATTCGAGAAGCCAGCGATTGTTTCAAAAGAGAATCGAATGAGGCTCCGCGATCCCTGGATTGACCCTCATAGATATCATTAGCTTGCATGGCATGGGGATTTTTCGTTTCGTTTGCGTAGTTTTGTTTTTTTTTTTTTTGTTTTGCTAGTGTCCTTTTTGTATTGTTTTTGCATCCAACTTTATTATTGCGGCGGGTAGCAGCTCCAGAACGAAGTGGTGAATACTCATTGCGAAATTGAACAGTTCTTTCGAATTTTTCATGATTTGGCTTTTGCTATAGTAGGTATTATCAGACTATCGAAATTCTTTATTGTAATCTTTTTCTTGTTGAGTTTAATACAAAATATTTTAGTAAGCGAAATAGCGTGAGAATTCTTTTCTTTATAGAATATTGGTACGACTGCTCAAGAAGTTCAATTTCATGTAGGTATTGGTTAAACAAGCTTGCTGCGATGAAATATCAGCTCTAGTGACTTATTCGCGTCGCTAGCTGTTCTCCTAATCTGTTCTACGACAGATATTGAAATCACCGATCGAATATCACTCGAAATAAGCTTCGCACTAAAACGACCAAAACTCACGTGAGTCGCGTAATACCTCGTCCGGCGCGGCAACTTTCCTAAAACAACCACTCTGCGGTTATAAATATTTATTTACTCGGCTCCATCGGAAACTAAGCATTTTTAAATATAATTTTATAGTCAAAGTCGACTTTTGGCATTTTTATAACGATAATGACGAGAAGTTCGGCAGCTGGCCGCGAGTTGCCGAGAGCGTTTGAAATTTGTACTTTTCAATTATTGCAGGAAGCCCGAAAGCAAAGTTCTTCGCGCGGCATAAATTAACTTCTTCCTTGCGATTAATTCGCTGTGGCTTTTGGCGAAACATTTTCTCTGATGACTTTATCTACTCAAACAAATATTTATATAGCACAAGGTCTAATAAAAACAGAGCGCGATACATATAAATCATGCTGTATCGATGTGATATATTACACGTAGGTAGTCGCGGCATCCGTTAAAACTGCGACTGTGGAATTGTACGCTGGCTTATCTGCAACAAAATGGACTTTTATGAAAGGGATCAAAGGTAATAAATCATAAACAACCACATATTCACATGTGTGCTCAAAAATTTCGTGAATAATTGACTTTCGTTCACTCCTATGTAGGAGGCTAGATATATTTCTCTATTCGTTTTTTTTAATGAAACATGTAGTTTCAAAAATGTATTGTCAAAAACAAGGCTGTTTTTGTACTGGAGACGTAGAACGCCACGCTGGCGTGAAGCGTGGAGCATGAGCATGAGAGTGACGTGTGCGTGTCGCAGTACGAGTTGACGCTGGTGGCGTCGGACGGCCGCAACGAGAACGCCACGCGCGTCGTGGTCCGCGTGCTGGACGTCAACGACCTGCCGCCCAAGTTCACGCGCAGCGCCTACGTCACGCAGGCACTCGAGGAGACCGGCCCGTTCCCACACCCCCTTATACAGGTTTTTTTTTAGTTGTTTTTATTTTAAAGCGTTGTCCCGGTTCAGTACCTAAGGTCCGCTATCTCTGTCTGTAACTCTAATCAGTCTTTTACGCAACTAACCTCCTTAAGCTGCCCCAAAATACCTTCGAATAACCCAAATTGAACTCGACATAAACATTCCATTCCCTTTTATACAAAATTAAATTCTTTTCTCGCATATTACAACACTTCCGCCGGCAGCTGCAAACACATTTCAAATATTGACATGCAAATTTAAAAGGATCCCAGCTAGAAACAGCAAACGGTACTTAAGCCGATTTTATTTTTTGGCTTTGCTCAGTATCAGGGTTACGCTCATAAGCATAAAAAAGTCCATTTCATAGATAAAACCTGCCGATTCAGCATGTTAATACTGAGCATGTAATTTGTACGAACCACCTCTCTTCACTTCGAAAACCATTAGGAAAGGTCGTTTCGATTGTAATGAAGCGATAAAAATGCCAGCTTTACATACTAACTTATACAAACAGTCACAATTTGTTATTCCCACATCATACTTTATTCGCTTTTAAAATTATTTTATGTCTTTTTTATTTGTTTTGGGGTGCAAGGGTCTCCTTTCGTAAATCAACTAACAGCAAACTTGTATCATACTTTATTGTTAACCAAATCTGGATCCACAGGTTCCAGGTAAGTTATTATGTACATACGAGGATTTAACACAGCTTTTAGTGGGAGTTCACGCATCACTACAGTTTATTCGCGGTGGTGTTTCGAAGCTTGGTATCTATATGTTCTAGACGCTTTTACTAGATCGAAACTTATTCCACTCCTGTCAATAACATATGAGAACATGAACAACGGGAAAATATTTTGCAAAATATTTGAAATTGCTTTTACTCAACTTTGTCTCTGTGTTGTATTTGAGGTGATGTTTCAAAGGATATTATATCGTTTGTTTTATTATTTAGCAATGAAAGTTCTAGGTAGGTACCTACTAATTGCTTGCCGCCAGACGGCTAACAAGACATTGAGGTATTTTCTTATAAATTGTTGAATTTATTTAACTAGTTAATAACCTGTAAGGGTAAATTTAGAACAATAGTCTTACAAAAACGGTTGAATTTGTGCTACGAAACAGTTCCCAGGGCCGAATGCCTTGACTTTTATACTCAATCATGAAAATTCACCTATCTCTATGAGTGGGGGCTCTCGTCCCAAGTCGCTTGTAGTGACAAGCTTTTTTATAATTGAAGTGAGATTCGCAAATGATCCGAGTAATTACGCAAACGTCGACCCTCTTCATTTCAGACGCTCCAGCCAGTCTGACGTAATTGGACATTCCAGTTGCCATAAGTTCACTTATCCTAATTTTAAAGGGATCAATTTCTACATTAAATACTCGATGAACAGTTAAGCTTTGTCATGAATTTGAAAACATCTCTCTCTGATCCCATACGTGATTGTTTATTTGCCATTTCCGTTTTATATGAAACGTTTATCGCTGATATTTCCTTTCTGAAATTCACTTCGCCTCCCCGTGAGCTTTTCAAATGGTGATAAAATTCCTTCGGCTTTCTCGTCGTTGTCCTTAAAAAGAACAAAGTTTGCGATGCTTCCGCTACTGGGGGCCGATGCAAACAATCCGGGGTGTCGGGGTTCATAAACTTTGGAGAACTTCCGTGGTAGCTTCGCCACTATAAAATACATAGTAATTCACATTCAGCCTGGGCTTAAAGTTGTTTCGACGTTTTATGGCGAGATCATAAGAGAGAGATAGAGAGATTATGAGAACTGGAGCGAGACAACATATTACTTCTCAGTAATGGGATATCTTTTTGAATTGCGAATAATTGATATCCAGATAAGTATAATAGAGACAATTATCAATATAAATAAGTAGCTTATTATAACTTTCCAAGAAGTATTAGGGAACCTACTGGGAGCGACCTTTTACTCGCGACGTGGATCGGTTGTCGCTCGTCGTAAATTAGATCAAATATTACTTTCTTCCTTTGGCAAGGGATAATTGTTTGAGTACAATAGGCCGAGGGTGAGGGTGGTGGGGGTCACTATTAAAAGCCATCTTTTCGTTAGTTTCTAGATTAATCATCATGATGCTTTAATAATTTCTAGATTTTTATGTCCATGTGAATAGATTGCGTAGATATAAATTGAATTATTATTGATAGATATTAATTTAGAAAGCTATTGCCTTGGTACCTAAAAGCCTATTGAATTTAATTTGCTATCAAATCCCATGACAAGTGGTTTGATTGGCTGTTGTTATTTAATTTAGGCAATCACAGGTGCCAATGCGATTTTAACAGCGTGTTAGTTAATATTTGTGTAAATAAACACATCAAAAGTATCTAGGGATCAACATATATTTTTGCAATAACTTTTCTCCTGATTGATATTAATTAAAATTTTCTTTAAGGATTCATCAAATAAAGTGTTTTCGTTTGTCACAGTAACGATAAACCAAGTCACCTTTGCATTAATAAAGAAATTTGCCATTTTCCTAATAAAGGGATTTTTGACATTTGAACCACTAACATTAAAGTTCGAAAAAAAGACTGAAATAACAGTTTTCTTTAAAATTTTATTGGGTAACTTAAACAATTAATAATCCGTGTTTCTACCGCGAACACTAACAACACAAGAACATCGGTTTGGCATACTCAAAATGAGTTCATCCAAATCACGCTGTGGAATGGCCGCCCATGTTCGTTGCAACAACAAAAAAAGGTCTTCTTGCGACTGGATACCCTCCATATTCGGCAGAGCTCTTCTCTGTAGCATATCCCATGCATGCTCAATCGGGTTCAAGTCTGGCGACTGAGCAGGCCAGGGCAGGACATTGATGTTAGCTGCGGCGAGAGTCTGTCTTACAACTCTTGCGGTGTGCGGTCGTGCATTATCATGCATTAACTGAAATAAGGGACCGATTTGCACTTGTAGAGGAACGATGACGTCTGATACAATCGTCTCAGCATAAATTTGAGCGTTGAGGTTGCCTCTGATCCAAATCAACTCAGTTCTTCCGCCGATCCAAATACCCGCCCATACTATGATGGTTCCACCACTATAAGGATGGACTTCCTGGCAGGATTTTAATCGCTGTTGGCGTCCAGGGGTTCTCCAGTGTCGTATACGTCTTGTATCCGGTCTCATACCAAAACGAGACTCATCAGAAAAGCACACGAAACGCCATTGTTCTTCTGCCCAATTTCTGTGTTCAAGAGCCCATTGATATCGAATCCTACGATTGTGCATTGCTATAGGTGGTACCCGTAGCGGTCTTCGGGAATGAAGGTTCACTTCATGCAAGCGGTTTCTGACTGTTTGGTCGCTAATTAAGTTCCCTGAAGAGTGATGAAGCCTCACGGCTAACATCATGGCGGTTATTGTTGGAGCTCTTCGAGTTAAGATTTGAATGTATCGGTCTTGTCTCCGTGTGGTGCAGCGATACCGTCCTCCATGGCGCTCAGCCAAGGTAAGCGAAGAGCTCTGCCGAATATGGAGGGTATCCAGTCGCAAGAAGACCTTTTTTTGTTGTTGCAACGAACATGGGCGGCCATTCCACAGCGTGATTTGGATGAACTCATTTTGAGTATGCCAAACCGATGTTCTTGTGTTGTTAGTGTTCGCGGTAGAAACACGGATTATTAATTGTTTAAGTTACCCAATAAAATTTTAAAGAAAACTGTTATTTCAGTCTTTTTTTCGAACTTTAATGTTAGTGGTTCAAATGTCAAAAATCCCTTTATTAGGAAAATGGCAAATTTCTTTATTAATGCAAAGGTGACTTGGTTTATCGTTACTGTGACAAACGAAAACACTTTATTTGATGAATCCTTAAAGAAAATTTTAATTAATATCAATCAGGAGGAAAGTTATTGCAAAAATATATGTTGATCCCTAGATACTTTTGATGTGTTTAGGTTTTTACGAACCGGGTTCAGAGTCATTCTTGGCTGAAATACGTTCTATTAGTGGGTTGGGAAGGTTGATTTTGAAGGCATAATACAGTCAGTCGTTAGTGCCCCGGGGACATTTTCATCAAATGACGCAAAACTTCCTAACTATTGTAGCTATATGATTCGATTATAATCAAAGACAACACAGAGCCGGAGGCAATTTAGTATTGAACGAACTGACATCACTAACTAGTATGGATTTATGTATGCTACTTACTGGCTTGCTTTCTTGATGTTTTGGTTAAACTTACCCCCGACCGCATGAGGTAAGTTGGTTTCGACCTACATATGTATAAACCTATTTTTGAAATATATAACACCAATGGAGTATTTGATATAAACCTATTGTCATGTAAGACCCAGAAATTTACACGTTCTCTCTCTCAAACAGGTCACAGCCACGGATGGCGATAAAGACAGACAACAGAACATAGTTTATTTCCTCACCGGTCAGGGCATCGATCCTGACAATCCTGCGAATAGCAAATTCGACATCAACCGTACCACGGGAGAAATATTCGTGCTCAAAGTGAGTATTCCATTTAATATAAAAATAGCGTCATTTTTAAAGGTTGCAGGTATACTCGAACACCTGATGCCGATGGCATCGGAGTGAGAGTCGCGAACTCGTGAGCAGGATGGCCGGCCATCGGGCGCGCGCTTTGCATGCACAATGCAATCACACATTTATTGCGTTCCATTTACTCCGTAATTTGGGCACAGATATTCACGAAATGAGAAAAACCGAATGTCCCCTGAATGTTAATTACCTACTCTTTAGAAAATTGGAATACTTTTTTGGTCGCCTCGCTATCGAATGCGAAGGACTAGCGACTTTAACTTTTCTGTGAGTTTAGGATCGGTTTGTTTGCAGATCACCAAGTAAACACTATCTCTGTATTTACCAAACCCTTTTAACAACATTTATATAGCTATCCCAAATGTGTGTTTTTATACCTACAAAAAATAGGACAATATAATCACTATACAAACAAAATAACTACTGCTGTAACAGTACTAATTTCATTAGTCTAATTAACACATGCTAATTCATTCTCAAAACTAACAGGGCTACTTAGAAAACTGCCTGCCTACACATGTATAATAACATGTGTATAGTTGTTTAATTATGTAGAAAAGCGATCAACTGATACTTAGTTTTTAAATCGGAATAAATTTGTAATTAAGAGTAGGAATGTAACACGTTATTTGTCCACAGCCCTTGGATCGAGATCAGCCTAATGGGCGGCCACAATGGAGGTTTACAGTGTTTGCACAAGACGAAGGAGGCGAAGGTCTCGTGGGATACGCAGATGTTCAAGTCAATCTTAAAGACATTAATGATAATGCTCCTATTTTCCCTCAAGGCGTATATTTCGGTAATGTCACAGAAAATGGAACAGCTGGTATGGTCGTTATGACTATGACAGCCATCGACTATGATGATCCCGCAGAAAGTAATAACGCTAAACTGTGGTATTCTATTGAGAAAAACGTAATCGAAGAAGAAACAGGCTCACCTATATTCGAAATTGAACCTGAAACTGGCGTTATTAAAACTGCGGTCTGCTGTCTAGATCGCGAAAGGACACCAGATTATTCGATACAGATAGTAGCATCTGATGGAGGGGGGTTAAAGGGAACTGGTACGGCATCCATTAGGGTAAAGGACATAAACGATATGCCACCGCAGTTCACCAAAGACGAATGGTTTACTGAGGTAGATGAAACGGATGGAACTAATTTGCCTGAAATGCCTATCTTGACAGTTACTGTTCATGATGAGGATGAAACGAATAAATTCCAGTATAAAGTTATTGAAAATAGTGGATATGGTGCTGATAAGTTTACTATGGTTAGAAATAATGACGGCACTGGTTCGTTAAAAATTGTACAGCCTTTAGATTATGAAGACCAATTACAAAGTAATGGATTCAGATTTAGGATTCAAGTTAATGATAAAGGAGAAGATAATGACAACGATAAATATCACGTAGCCTATTCGTGGGTAGTTGTTAAGCTTAGAGATATCAATGACAATAAACCTCAATTCGAAAGAGCCAACATAGAAGTTTCGGTTTATGAGAATGCCGAAGTCGGTAAAAGTTTAGAAACCTTCAAAGCAACTGATCCAGATCAAGGAGGAAAGAGTAAAGTTTCATACGCTATCGACAGATCATCCGATAGAAAGCGCCAATTTTCGATAAACCAAGAAGGAACTGTAAGCATACAGCGCTCATTAGATCGAGAAGATACGCCCAGACATCAAGTTAAAATTTTAGCCATTGATGACGGAGTACCACCGAGGACTGCGACAGCCACCCTAACAGTGATAGTCCAAGATATAAATGACAATGCTCCAACATTTTTAAAGGATTACAGGCCTGTTCTAACAGAACATATAACACCCAAAAAAGTGGCTGAAATCTTAGCTACGGATGACGATGACCGATCAAAAAGCAATGGTCCGCCATTCCAGTTCCGACTCGATCCCGGCGCGGATGATATTATTCGAGCTTCTTTCAAAGTGGAGCAAGATCAGAAAGGTGCCAACGGTGATGGAATGGCGATAGTGTCGTCATTACGATCATTTGACCGAGAGCAACAGAAGGAATATCTTATTCCTATCATTATCAAAGATCATGGAAACCCTGCTATGACTGGAACCAGCACTTTAACTGTTGTAATCGGTGATGTAAATGATAATAAAATGCAACCAGGCTCTAAAGAAATACTCGTGTATAGTTACCAAGGTCAAGCACCAGATACCGAAATTGGCCGAGTTTATGTTTATGATCTTGACGATTGGGATTTACCAGATAAAAAGTTCTTCTGGGAAAGTTCGGAACATCCAAACTTTACTTTGAACGAAGAAACTGGAATGATACAAATGAGACACAAGACCAGAGAAGGTAGATATCATCTAAAGTTCAAAGTCTACGATCGGAAACATACTCAAACAGACGTACCTGCTAATGTCACTGTGTACGTAAAAGAAATATCACATGATGCTATAATAAATTCTGGATCAATCCGGATATCAGGAATATCCGATGAGGACTTTATCAGGGTCTGGAATTATAAAACTCTCAGTGTTTCAAGGAGCAAATTAGACATATTCAAGGACAAATTGGCTGACTTACTGAATACTGAGCGTGAAAATATTGACATCTTCAGTGTCCAGCTCAGGAAGAAGCACCCTCCAGTGACTGATATTCGTTTTTCTGCACATGGAGCTCATTATTATAAGCCTATCCGATTAAACGGCATTGTATTGATGCACCGTGAAGAAATTGAGAGGGCCGTGGGAATTAATATCACAATGGTGGGTATTGACGAATGTTTATATGAAAATCAAATGTGTGAAGGATCCTGCACAAACGTCTTGGACATCAGTAATTTGCCCTACATGGTTAATGCAAATAAAACCGCTCTTGTTGGCGTACGAGTAGATGTGATCGCTGAGTGCACGTGTGGTGCTCGAAACTTCACTCAAGCAGAAACATGCCGCAATTCCCCTTGCTACAACGGAGGCAGATGTATAGAAGGAAAATATGGCTTGACGTGTTCTTGTCCTCCTGGATATACAGGGCCAAGATGTCAACAAACATCGAGGAGCTTTAGAGGCACAGGGTGGGCTTGGTATCCTGCTTTGGAAATGTGCGATAGTTCTCATTTAAGCTTCGAATTTATCACGAGAAAGTCAGAAGGTGTGTTGCTATACAATGGTCCGATTGTACCTCCCGAGCCGGAAGAAATAATGGTATCTGATTTCATATCTGTAGAGTTAGAAAGAGGTAATCCCAGACTTCTAATCGATTTTGGTTCTGGCACTTTAGAACTAAGAGTAAAAACAAAGAAATCCTTAGATGATGGTGAATGGCATAGAATAGATATTTTCTGGGACACAGAAAATGTCAGAATGATTGTTGACTTCTGTAAATCAGCTGACATTCAAGAAATGGAAGATGGAACTCCGCCAGAGTTCGATGACTCTACCTGTCAAGCCACTGGAACAATACCTCCTTTCAATGAATATCTTAATGTCAATGCACCGCTACAAATTGGTGGCTTGTATATAGAACACTTTGATCCAACTCATTATCACTGGCAATACATGCCCATTGGCAAAGGATTTGACGGGTGCATAAGAAACCTAATCCACAACAGCAAGTTATACGATTTAGCTCATCCAGGCCTTTCCAGAAATTCTGTAGCAGGATGTCCTCAAACTGACGAGATATGTAATCAAGCGGACACTACTTCACGGTGTTGGGAGCACGGCACCTGCGTTGGAAGTTTCTCAGAAGCCAGATGTCAGTGCCAGCCTGGTTGGACAGGCCCTTCGTGTAACTTACCAACTACGCCTACCAGTTTCCGGCCTCAGAGCTACGTGAAATTCGCTTTAAGTTTTGAACCAGACAGGTTTAGTACACAAATTCAACTTCGGTTTAGAACACGCGAACCTCACGGCGAACTTTTTAGAGTGAGTGATCAACACAATCGCGAGTATGGCATACTTGAAGTGAAAGAGTCGCGATTACACTTCCGGTATAATCTAAATTCGCTTCGAACTGAGGAACGTGATGTCTGGCTGAGCTCCGTCGCTGTCGACGACGGCCAATGGCATATAGCTCGTGTCAGCCGCTACGGTAGTGCTGCAATGCTTGAAATTGATGGCGGCGAAGGCAGAAGATATAACGAAACATTCTATTTCGAAGGCCACCAGTGGCTACTGGTGGATAAGCAAGAAGGTGTCTATGCTGGTGGCAAAGCTGAATATACGGGCGTTAGAACATTTGAAGTGTATGCTGACTTCCAAAAGGGTTGTTTGGACGATATTAGGCTGGAAGGCAAGCACCTCCCGCTACCGCCGGCGATGAACGGCACGCAGTGGGGCCAGGCGACGATGGCCAGGAACCTCGACCGGAACTGTCCCTCGAACAGCCCGTGCATCAACGTGCACTGCACCGAGCCCTTCGTTTGCGTCGATCTCTGGAATGAATACGAGTGCACGTGAGTTTTGTTGCTATCCAATTCATTATTTTACTGATTTGATGTCATCGGTATTGTCGTTGAAAACACATCCGTTTTAACCTAGGTTCGATCCCAGGATTTTAAAACGTACCTACCTACATGGCTTAAAAAAAACTATAGTTTGTTTGAACAAAGTTTAAATTGAGCCCGATAAATTATACTAACTGGGCAATTTTATTGTTCCCCTTGATTTTAAATTATTTAAATTGAAAGCATATTTCAAAATGGCTACGATCATCTCTTTTAATCTTTATAATTACGATAACACTAATTAACCCCATGATTACAATGTTTTAATTTTGTACCATTTATTTTGAAGCGCGCACTGAGTTTCGACTTATTATATTTTATTTACTTATTATGTACCCAATTTATCTTTGTTTTAAACACTTTTATTATTGTATGCTCTAATATAGTAATATTACCTATTAACATTAATTTATTTATACACAACAAATATGTTTACAAAGTAAATAATTTGAGTTTCATATTTATCTATTTAACATCTGTGTAATACTAATGCTTATAAATTAAAACATAATATTGGAATGATGTTCAGTTGCGGTGAGGGTTTGGTATTGTCTCCGGATGGCAAGGGATGTGTAGACAAGAACGAGTGTCTGTACTTCCCGTGCCGCAATGGCGGCTCGTGCGTGAACCGCGAGCCTGGCTACCGCTGCCACTGTCCCGAAGGGTTTTGGGGCGAGAACTGCGAACTCGTACAAGAAGGCCGCACGCTCAAGCTCAGCATGGGCGCGCTCGCGGCGATCCTCGTCTGCCTCCTCATTATCATGAGTGAGCACTAATGTAGTCACGCTTGGCGTGCCCCACTAGACGATCATTCCGACGCACTATCACTAACGCACTCACATCATGTACCTATAGACCTATCTGTGTATATGTAGCCGTGTTTAGCTCGATGTTATTCGTAGTGCATGCTATATGGGGGGCTCAGTGCGCGCGGCGGGTCGCGCGGAGGTGAGGTACAGTAGCACGTGTGTAGGTGCCCCGGGGGCTCGGAGCGCGCGGCCGGCACGTGCGTCAACGTGAACGAGTGCCTGGGCAGTCCGTGCCGGCACGGCGGCACGTGCGTGGACCGCGAGCCGGCGCGCCGCTACGACTGCGTGTGCGCGCTGGGCTACACCGGCCACGACTGCGAGCTGGAGCTGCTCGCCTCCGGCATCATCACGCCCTCCAGGGATTTCATTATAGCTATCATTGTTTGTTTGTTCATGCTTTTAGGTGAGCACCACATTCTGTTTACTTGCATGCTATTACCGCCCCTGTGTACATTTGTGCTATTAATCAAAGCCAATGTTTACAATTACTTTTTATCACGATTCACGTTTCATTAAATCAATGTGTGCATTAGTTATAATCGAATAACATTTGTGTTGCGATTATAATTTGTAAAGCATACAAATCATTCACATTCACATTTGGGATCGGAATGTACTCGTATGTTAATTTTAGTAATCCAACACGTTCATTTTGCCGCGTCAAAACGTGACGCGTTAATGTTTTGAATACGTTTACAATTTCCGTTTAAAAAGTTATCAAAATGTTTTTGAAACAGTACCTACCTACGTATTAAACCGATTTGGTATGTTTATGCTCAATAACGTAGTCGAATAGCTCATTCAATTTTAAAAATATTTGGACAGTAAAATTCAGTCATAACTTAAATTATACATTTGGTATGTTCAAATAATTTTGAGTAATACCATTGAATGAGACGAAGAATAATTGAGTTACTGTAAGTAGGTAGGTGTCTAACTGTCTCCTCTGTTCTGAAATCATCGTCCGGTCCCTTCCTTTATTAAATACCTATCTTACGGAAATTGAAATAACTGAAACAGTCCCAAACGTTAGAGCCCCATTATGATCAATTTCCGAGTAACAAATCGTTGCGCGCCTTCTGGACATTCATATAGAAATATCTGATTTAATTAATTAAGTTTAGGACTAAAAATACTATACATATTAAAATTTTAAACAGCGAATGATTGTTATAACACAGAGTTAATGTGAAAAGTAATATTATTATGAAGTGTTTTAACATATCTAATAAAATAACATAAAACTAAATGTTTGGGATGATTAATGACACCGTAACAACATAACTACCTACTTACTTAAACGTTTTATTGGAAATTTTTACAAAGATTTTCAACCTAAATAATTTGGTTCTCTCAGAAAATATTTAAAACATTCTTGTAGAGAAAATAACATCATATCAAAGAATATTGCATTTAGGAGAGTAATTTATTTCAAAAACGTTTTAATATTTGCCGACATCATCCCTGTATATGCACCTTATATAAATTTAATTTTGATTTGATTTTTAGACTTACAAACTTTCCTGAAACCAAATTTATTTTTTGAATACAAAACTACAACTTTTTAACTGAAAATAAATCACAAACTCGTAAACTCTTCGGTATGCTTGAGAATTTAAAATCATCTGAACGTAAGTAGAGCTTAGAGTATGTATGTAGATTTAACATTTGATTTCAAGTAACTAAAAAGGATAACGTAAACTGAATAAAAAGTAAATGCTAGAATTTATTCATCCAGACAGAGCAGGTACATTCGTAATAAGAAGCAAAGAAATAACACGTTTAAGAATGGAATAGAAACGACCCTAACGATACTAGTACGAGCGAGCGGTGAGATTCCGCGGCGTGGGTCACTCCACTCTACCCCTAACTAACTTAACTACAGAAATGCACATAACTCTCTGTAATTCATTTTTTGCTGTGTTTCAAATCATACTCATTCCGTCGCAACTCACGACTGTTATTCGCTTTTGCAAATTGTTCAGAAAATTTTACGCTACAAGTTTAGTTGGCCCGAGTTTAAAACTGTCCATAAAACTGTGTTCTCTCGTCACCAGTCCTGGTGTTAGTGTTCGTGGTGTACAACCGACGCCGAGAGGCACACATCAAGTACCCTGGACCCGATGACGACGTCCGCGAGAACATCATCAACTATGACGACGAAGGAGGTGGTGAAGACGACATGACGGCCTTCGACATCACTCCGCTTCAGATACCCATCGGTGGACCACTGCCTGATCATGCTCCTACTAAGTTACCATGTAAGTAACTATCAAATCCTTAACATTAAGATCCTTTTTCTTTGAATATCATGTCACAAGACAAATGCTTCCAAACATTTATATTAATTGCTGTCTATAGATACAAACGTTTTCGCCGTATGTCTGTTTGGACGAACAGGGCCTCAAGTGTGCTATTATAATAGTGACAATGGTCTATCATTGATCTCATAATAGTCGATTTTGACAAGTTTGGTAGTCTACTAATATAAAAGCGTCATTATGACTTTCCAATGGTCAACCACAGACACTCCATTGAAAGAAATGGCATATAATGGTAATCTGATACATAATGACAAATATATGACAGACGTTTGCGGTGACCTGCTAAAATTTTGACAGTTCCTTTGATCAGTGACCTACCATTAGAACGTCGTGTGCAGTTATTGCTTTTAATAGCTCGGTTATCAAAAAGTAGAACGAGACCATTGACCGACCAATGATCGGCCATTATGAATTTAGCAGATTACGAACTTCTAGCAAAATGACAGTGGGATCGTGTTGGAATGACAAATTTATAAAAATAGCAGACTTGGGGCCCTGGTTTGTTTCCCAGAACCTATCGAATTATTGAGAACGATCACAGTCAATCACAGTGAGGGTAGGTCAGTCGTGAATATTGTTTTGTAGGATCTTTGCAGGTTTACCTGCATTCTTAAATGCACACAGCCCCAAAGACCAGGGTCTCAAGTCTTGATTTAAGTGTTGATTTTATCTCAAGATTAACCATTGTTCCAGCAGAACCCCTTCATCACATTTGTATAATATTTATGTTGTGCAATGGTTACAAATGAACGCTCCGTCACTTTACACGGGTGGCGTGAAAGGCGATAAAGGGATTATATAGTTACATTCGGGCCCATATTTTGTTCCGAATGTCTATGGGGATATGACTGTTTTATAGCAGTCGTTTTTGATTTGCAACGCTGAAAAACATTAATGATACGTGTATGTAATGATTTTGGTACAACAACTTTATAGAGGTTGTCCGAAACTTTTCATAAATTTAGATTTTCTGCATTTTCTGAACACCTGTCTTGTTACTTTCTGCACCTAGATCCTGTAATGGGCCTGGGCTTGGGAGTGGGTCCGATGGGCGTGGGCGTGGGCGTTCCAGCAAGCGTGGGCGTGCCGCTGCCCGGCGAGACCAACGTGGGCATGTTCATCGAGGAGCATAAGCGGCGCGCTGACAGCGACCCCAACGCGCCACCATTTGATGACCTGCGCAACTATGCGTACGAGGGCGGCGGCAGCACAGCGGGCTCGCTCTCCTCGCTCGCTTCCGGTGAGTTTCCAACCCCATGCATCACCACCCCTCGTAAAATTAGTTGCGCCAATCCCACTTTAAAATTTATGACGGCGCCTTGCTGCGATTCATTCACAATGTATGAGGCGAAAAATTGAGGCACC
The DNA here is from genome assembly GCA_905332915.2 of Hecatera dysodea. Taxonomy (NCBI): domain Eukaryota; kingdom Metazoa; phylum Arthropoda; class Insecta; order Lepidoptera; family Noctuidae; genus Hecatera; species Hecatera dysodea. The sequence continues at coordinate 13,412,511 of HG995292.1, forward strand.
TCCAGTCTTCGTGTTCGAATAAATTATTCATATGAAATCCTAATGCGGCGTTTGTGTGCTAGGTACCGACGACGAGACGCACGAGTACGACTACCTGGGCGCATGGGGGCCGCGCTTTAACAAGCTGGCCGACCTGTACGGACCCGACCTGGACGAGCAGCTGTAGGCGTCCACCGCCGCCGCTCCTTTAGTCAATTGTCTCCCACTAATGTACCACTAAGCCACTGTACCCCTGCTGTCTCCGGGCGATCGTTCACGCGCCCACTTTCGTTTTGTAAATAACAAGTGCGACGCGGCCGCTGAGGCTGATGAGCCGTGACGCGCGCCACCCGCCGCGCTTGTAACTCTAATCAATTTTATACGACATTATTTATTGTGGTAGACATGTTAAGCTTAAGTAATCGTTTAAGATACCTATTTAATTGCGTAATTTTTTTATAAAGTTTAAACTACATCTTCACCAAATATTTGATATAAGTTTTTATTCGAATTAGCCATATTATGAGTCAGTATTTTATTGGAAGTTACGGAGATAAAGAGATGTCTGCGGCGGGGCCGCACGTGAATCTGAACAGTGGGTGTTTGTAGATAGTGTGCTATAAATGTGAATAATTTATACGAGTATTTTGTAAGTCCACAGCTTTACGTGATATCACTTAATATGGCGGCCCTCCCGCAGAAATCGTTATAGAGTAAAAGAATATGTTATATTTTAATAATGGTAAATAACATACTTGAGGTGGTCCACTCGGACGTCGAGTTACATAATGCTCATTCGATATTATGTAAAATTTAAACGACGGGGCTGTAAATACAAGAACACTCTAGAAACAACTCCCCGATTTTAATTAAACGTGAAACTATTAATTTAACTTTAACGTGTAAGCGAACTGTACAGTAACCGGTGTTCCTCTCCTAATGTCTCCGTGTAGTGCTAGTTAAATAGTATTTGGAAACGACTACGGTCTACTCGTAACATTAGGTAACTAATAGTAGTCATGGTCGCGGGAGTTTTCGTTTGCGAGTGAGCGTGAGAGCGTGTATTTGTGAGCGTGTGAGTGTAGTATGCGTGGGTGCGTGCAAGCGACGGTCGTCGGGCGTGAGTGAGTGCGTGCGTCGCGTGCGAGACCGTGCGACCCGTGCGACCCGAGCGACTCGTGCGACGCGAGCGTGCGACTGCACTCGGCCGCCGGCGCACGCTGGTATGAGTGGGACTGTGCCAATTTCTTAGCATTATCGATGCAGCTAATGACGGTAGAGTTAAGTGTTTGCACTTTATTTATTCGTATGATTACATATAAATTTAGTCGCACCTAGGAAAATATCAATAACTTATTAAGAGTGTTGTGCTAGAATACTATTTCCATCGATCTTGATGTGAGATAGTTGTTGAAACCTGTAGAAGTCATTAATTTATAAATTAATTTTTAAGAATTTATAGTAAAATATAATAATAATAATAATAAAATGGTTTTAGAAACTGTCTCACTTCGACATCGAGTTATAATCAGTGTAAATTTTAGAATAATACTGAATTATGTTAAAATGACTGATTTTATTATGTGTTTGGAGCCTAAGATTTTGTAGACTCGGTTTAAATAGACTTCTAATAACTTACCTAATGTAAGTTCACCCTCTAGTTTGCACTAAAGACAAATAATTAATATTCAAGTACCTACATCAATATTAAAGCAATTCTCGTTAATTATTATTCATGTAAGTAGGATTTCATAGTTATTATTGTTTTATCGATATCATTACACTGCCAGTTTCATACATATAGACGAATTACGATAGTGATTTGGGTCCGATTTTATATTTCTGTCTTATACAACGGTATATTGTAAGTTTTTGAACTATTTTATAAAGCAACGTTTAGTTTCCGCCAGTGCAGCAGTGATGCGCACGCGCACTCGTTCTGTTCTCCTCAGCTCTGCGCGTCTTCCGCGTGTACTTCACTTGTCTGTTGTTCTTCGCATTGAGCATTATTATTGTAAGCTGCTACACGGGCAGGCTGTCATGTCGTCGGGGTGTTACAGCATTTAAAAATGTAGATGAACAACATTTGTAGATAAATACTTTGCAGCCTGTCGATGTAATTGTGGTGTCGGAGTCAACTTTGAGAGTAAAGTTACTTTGTCGAAGTTGGCTGCTGAGACAGATCTAAAGTCAATAAGGCAATAATGCTACGTCACTCTCGATGATATCAACCTGTGTGAGTGAGTAGTGGTTTGCACAGCCCGCGGTGCTTGCAGGGCGCCCGGCCAGTGAACGCAAATAAAACATGGAAGCATTATTTCAAAGGATCTAAGCGCGAATCGTGACCCAAAAATCAAAAAACTCACACATCGAAACCTCGTCGCTGATTCGCCGAACCACATCAACAATATTATTGCTAATACGATGCACAGTTAAAAATTGACCTTATTTCCCAAGTATTTGAGTTTAAATTACCATGTAACGAATAGGCCGTGTAACTAAACACGTGAGCGGCGCAATCGGTAAGCCCCGCCTACCGCGGCGCAATGTGCTTTGGGTCATTAATTTTTTGAGTTAGGAATGCTTCCATGTTTTATTTGCGTTCACTGCGCCCGGCTCATAGGCACACGAAACACAAGTTCACACAACGCTCGCCCGCGTACACCTGGACAGCAGAGCACACAACCCCAGTACAAAATACTAAAGTGCGATATCTCGCTAACGAACACCGATTTGTGTTTTATTTTAGACATTAATTATAATACCTACATATATAGTTATGTTTTGTTTCAACTGTGATTAATTAGTTGTACAACTCTGACAATTATAAAAGAATGAATAAAATAATATGAAAAATATTGCCGTTTTTCTTATTTTATCTAATTTTATCTAAATATAATAAAATACCTTTATGCTAAGATACACATATTTATAATAGATTTTATTGAATGACTACATACGTACATATCGTATTTACATATTCCATTTAACAATAACATAGTCAAAACAATATAATGGTTTGGTAAATATATACATAATTTTAAATCATTGTGGACCCCGTTGGGCACAGCAAGATAGAATAGAGGAATATTAATATATTTTTAATTATACTTGCTATAAGTATTAAACCTATACTTCAGCTCGAATGCGAATTATCACATTCAAAGTGAACAGAAAAAAGAACTTTTTGACCTCGTATTTACGAAGACACCACAAAAACCATTTGCTACCATTTAAACTCGAAGGAAGAAACGGCGCAACAAATTTCCCAGCGGATCTCAAGATTTACATACCTTACTAAGTAAACAATGGAAGTATCTATTCTTAAACAAATGACTGAGACTTCACCAGCTCACCTACATCGGCACAAAACTTAGCAGACACATTACGTAACACATGTTAACAAATTAGTTTAACTGACAACTAAATCTGTAATTAAGTAACACACTTAAAGCAATTACAGTGCCATTTACAGAAGCAAATCGAATGTAAGCGACGTACGCCAAGCAAGTCAATCGCATAACATAGTTATTACATACATAGGCACATAGGCACCTACTTGTCTACGTGGTTACTACAAACAATAATCTTACCCAAGCCTAACGCAACCTGAACTAATACCTAGTAATCTAAATCAAACAGAGCCTGTGAAGGGCCTGGCTATACACTTCACGCCAGTACAAATGCGGAATACACACACAATATACAATAGGGTAGTTTACTAAAAACATCTGATTCGTCTGTCAGATAGATTTCCAAAAAATATTGGAGACGTATTTTTCTTTTTTCACATAAACAAAAAATGAAGACGTTGCAGTGCGATGAAAACTCGTGTGACGTCACTACTCGCTACAATTTTTACTGGGCCGTGACGTCACACGCTGCCACTCCTGATCTTTGATACTTTTTATCTTCGTCAGTTTTTATAGATTTGATAAAGGAAAAAATACGTGTCCAATATTTTTCTATTATCTAACTGACGGACTAAACATTATCATATATTTTTTACTCAGGCAACATCCCTATTACACATACATGGGGCCCGCGCGCCAGTACCTGGTAGGGTTGCAGACTTTGTTCGAAAGAGTCACTATGGCCCTGGAACGCTAAGGGCATTAGATGGAACGCGGATAAGGTTAAGTCAGTAAAAGTCCAGACTCCATTCCGCTCCCTCCAGAGCGGAATAAGGCATTGGATGATTTTCCATCCATAAAAAAGGTACACATACATGTGTTCATTACAATATCTCTACTTAGAATTGTCAATACGATTTTTACTTTTTCCTGAAACGAAGTGTAAAGGTAGTTCTATATTACCATAAGACAGTATTTGGATGAAATAGCTAGTGTACCTGCGTACGCGTAAGTAGGAGGTACGCTGTAAGCTTCAAACGTAGCCACATCTCGAGGGTCACCCTCACCCCCCCCCCCCCCCCTCCCGGCCGGTCTGAGCAGGCCGCGCGACCACAAAACTATCGCTTTGTTCAACTAATATCCAAAGCTCGTTGACAGGACAGAATTAATTGGATCGACTTTTCCATGAATCCAAGATAATTACCTACCCAACGTTTGTTTACCACAACATTTCGAACAGACCACTGACTAAATAAACTTAGAATGTTGATACATGCTCAATAGCACACTGTGGGATCACGGGATTTGAATTTAATCAAAACACATAACTCGCCGAGGCTAGTTTCTGAAATTATGCAAACGTATATTGTTATAACGAGATTTACAGAATTATGTAAATACACACCTACTTTTATGCCAGGGTTGAACGTAACTACCATAAACTTAGAAATATCAAACCCAACCCCGATATAAACAAGTGGAGCTCTACTTTTATGATCTCTGGGATTACGATCGTGCCTAACCATTCCCCCGACCTAACAATCTAAGCAATTATCATGTGCGGCCTTCGGGCAATGGGCATAGTAGGTGTCAATGGTCGAACACGGGCCCGGATCATGTACTTGTGTCGTATGTACATAGGTACGGGCTGTTGTCAGTACCTACCGCCCCCAGTATGATGTAGTTATTGTTGGCGAGACAATTGGGCCGCAAGGCGTCGGAGCAGCACGTTTATGTCCTGCCTATTGTTGTGTCTGGATAGATTTACCGGACACTTCCAAAGGATTACTGATGGTTTCTGAAACTTCCTTCCTAAGTCGCATAAGTTATACGCATACACTGCTTACGATAGCAGAGACAATAAGGAAAGACTAAGTAAAATCAAGTATTGTTGGGTAATGTTTGTTTGCAGGTATGTGACGACACATATATGTATTACAGGTTTTATTCTAAGCATGAACGTACCTAATAAAATGAAGTTTCCTACGAAGAAAATTGCCGCCATTAGGTACACGTAGGTACCTACGTGACTACACGTCTATGTCTCGCCTGTTCGCCTATGCTGCTAGCAAATCTAAAATGTGGTAAATGGCAGACATTCAAACCGGTCAAATTACATCTTACAATACAATACAACTTTTAAATCTGAAAATGTTTTTGGCAAACGTAAATTCAAAAGGTTTGGCACTGACTCCTGCTTCCTTTCTAAGATAACGATACACATAATATGCAACAATTCGTTGTACAGAACAGATATCTTCCGCGTAATAAGGCCCAAACTCAACTAATCCCGAACTTTGAAAAACTGACTTGTTAAAGTACCTCTCTAGCAAAATTTTAAATCACTTCGCAAGGATTAACTTGCAGGTTAGTCCTAACTCCTAAATATACATAGAACCCAGTAGGAAATAAGACAGTTTGACGCAAATTATGCATTTAAGGTTGGGTTTAATTAAATAAGCAGGTAAATCTCGATAGTAACTACGAGTTACTTTAAAAAGTTGTGAAAGACACTATCAGTGGCGGCATACCTATTCAACATTTTAAATTAGTTTCTGTTCAATCGCAATTAAATATCTAAAGCCATGACTTCTGTAAAGTTTCACAAGCTAATCCAATTAGACCTTGTAGATGCATTTTTAATCTTTTACTAATCAATGCATATGCAAGCGGCAGTCGCTTGGTAGGTAGGTGCGCTGCCCCTTGGCTCCTCACTCAGTCTGGTCAGGAGCCGCAACATTAACTAATCGAAGTTTACGGTAACCGGTACGTCAGCAAGGCAATTAAGATAAACGGGTTACTATTGTGCTCTCAAGCGACGGACTAACCACGACTCCACGGCTAAGCTATCAATTACTGCTCCACTATTACGAACTTTGAACCCTAGCTCGTTCATAAGAACTTGAAATACATAAACGATGCATTTTCTCTTCAACAATAGAAACGGTATAACGAAAGAAAATAAAATTATAGACGGTTTCAGTAAAAGGACGTTCGTAAATGGGGTTAATCTTTAAACGTTTTTCTTTTAAACAAAGGGCGACTGGTCGTTTCAAGGCACATAATGTTACTACATACTTCAGCGATGTGGAATTTCTGTATTGTGAGATGAATTTTAGTGTTCCAGAATTTCGCTCTTATTTATCAATGAGGAAAAGATATGTCCAAAATGACACTTTTCGACACCTAGAAAACTACGTGGAAAAAAATAAAATTAGCAAATACCCACAGTTTGCTTAGTTCCCCTTCAGCTAAATAGGGTGAAAGCAACATGGCAAATATGAACTTAATGCCATATTTTGAATCCCTAAAAATGAGGAAGGTATGTAAGTACCTCGCTTCATGTTTGCATCATCATTCCAAGAACAGTTGGTAAGTTGCATGTACGTAGGTAGATCAATGTTTATTTTTCAAGTGTATATATAATTAGATTTAAAGAAATAAAATAAACATATTTAATATTGATATCTATTAAAATAAAGTAGACCTTTCGTTAATAAGTTCGATTTGTATTTGTTGTTTTAAATAAAGACCTAACATTTGTTTTCTTATGAAAACTTGTGAATCATAAGATTGTTATAAGACGAACGATGAACGACCAATTAATGCTCCAGATAGGAATCCCTAGAAATGCAAATCTGTCGACTAGGGCGCCATTGTTGAACTTATTTATAGATTAAACATCAAAGGGACTCGAACAGGAAGCCAGTTAGAGAGACAGTCGAATTGAAGCTCAAGCCTTCTACATTTTGCTGTGAATAATGAAAATAAAATATTTTTGCCAACTTATTGTTTAAAAATTCTACTTAACAAAAAAGTTATCATGTTAAGTCAACTACATGTAAAAGAAAAAGCGGGATTATATTGTACTAGATACCTTTTTCTTTTTAAATCGTATATCATCAAATGACTTCTCTTGCTCTGGGCGGAGCGGAAGGGAGGATAGTAACCACGCGTGATCCTTCTTGTGCACTTTACGATTCAGAGCCGCGGTGACTCGTTCGGAGAAATTCCGCAACCCTAGCAGGCACCGACCCTATGGGGCCTCATCTTCGTTGCTGACAGCCCTTTGAGGCGCGCATGGAACAAGACGGCCAAGACGCCTGGTTACTATCGGACGACAAGCCACCCATAGCTCGCCTGCCGCTGTACTAGATACCTACAATAGTTTATGAGATAATTTTTTCAGGAAAAAATATATTACTGCCGTCATAACATTTCTAGAAACATGAAAATAGACAACATAGGTATAAAAGCTTATTGTTGTTGGCATGTTAATACTGCTCTAGTTCGCTTTCAGCGGAAAACGTTTAACACACTTACCAACAGAATATAAATCACGATCATACGATGCAAAAAGTTGCAAGGGAAACGCTACGTACCATAAATTATACCTACTATGTAGGTGAGCAATCTACCTACGACCATATATTACAGCGTATTTTTTGTGATAAGAGCCACGAAACCCCTAGCTGTAGCCCAAACTAGAAAAACCAAGAGGTTGAAAATGGGGCATAATAAATATAACAAAGAAAGTGATCTAGGTACTAACTTAAGGATGTCATGACCAGGCTGGATCAGCTTGGGATCTACAATTTTTCCGAACCGGAGCAGAAATTTGATACGGCGCCCCCCTCTCTTCCACGTTTATAAAAAATATTATCACGTCTTTTATCACATTTGATTATATTGAATGTCAATGTCAATGTTAATATTGAAGGTCAAAGTACTTGTATTATACACTTTTTTATATAAAATCTAATTCCAAACACACATACTGCGGAGTGATTGCGAAACATTTACGAGTAGATACAATCAATCAAACAGATGATTTTGTCAAAAATACAAGGCAATTAGTTATTTCCTTATTGGTTTAGGATTGTAATAAAAAATGGAGTTACGAAATCAGGGTACTTTTTATGGGAAATCGGAAAATCGCGCTCTGAGCGAAGTGGAGTTTCAGACTCATTGTAGTAAAAATCCACCCGTGTTCCTCATAATGCCGTTTGCGCTCCAGGGCCAGGGTAACTATTTCTAAAAAAAACCGCAGCGAATCAGGGTGTTGAGTGGGACTTTTCGTGACCCATAAAAACCTTTCAATAATATTTAAATAACGTTAATCACTCCTCGAAACGGGAATAAGAACCTTACCAAGGTTTAGAGTAATTTTATGCTTAAACGCTAAAAAAGAGATCCAAGAGAGTGTAAAATTAAAGAGCGATCGAAACGAGCCCAAAAGTTTTAGCAGCTCACATCAAATAAGTTTTTTCAAACATTTGAATTTGGTGTCCCCTGAGCTTGCCGTCTCTCTCCTACATTTCTTCGGGCCTGCTGGGCTAACAAATATGGGTTAGGCAGTGAATTTGAGTTTAAGCCACCTAAGAACACGATAGCGTATTGAGTTCACGATTTGAATGAAAAAAAAAACACAAAACGACACGAATTTATTAGTAAGTGAGCATAAAGTTTGGGAAATCAATGATTGTAAATTGCCAATTTTAGAGGAAATAATACTGTTGGTCCTTGAACAATAAATTATTTGGAACTATTACGTTCAGCCTGAACGGTTCAGGGACGGGCTGACAGCACTGGCGACGGCGTCGGGAATACCTACTAAACCACGAACTCATTACAATGCGCTGTTTGGAACAAAGGCGAGGAACGCCGAGCACATAATTGTTAACAAATTCTTGTTTGACGATTGACTGGTTAGAGTAATCACCATCGCCGCCGAGACAAAAACTTTTACCGACAATGCTTCATAATATATATATATATATATATACCTATCAGCGGTCTATTCATAAATAAACGCTCCTGAATTAAAAATGAAAGTCGTAGCGAAAGAATGACTGTTATAAGAGTATTTTCAATCGTATCGAGACTTCGACAGCTTCACAACTACGGTTATTTAGTAAGCCCATGTTTATAGGTCTCTAAAAAAAACTTTTACAAAGTTGGTAGTAGGAATAAGGTGTTTTTCTTCTTTTTTACCATGATGTAAAGATTAGTAATTGCCGAAAATAAAAATTCCTAGATAGGGTAACTAAGTGTAGGAAGTGTGTTAAACAATGAAAATAACAAAACAAATAATTCATTCGTTCACAAATAGTCCACATGTATGTACATTCTTTTGTCTACAATCGTGTGTAGAATATTTAGTACTACTTACCCTCATTTGGTAAATATTCGATAGTTTATGTGTAGGTACAGACGCAGATCAATATTCGAGCACGCTGCCAGCATGACGATCAAGGCGTAATCTCGTTACCAGCCAATACCCAGTTGTACCTACCAACATACTATATGAACTTTTCCTTTTAAACTTTACAATAAATATAGGTACCTACCTATTCGTTTTTTGCTCGCAACTCTGCCTTTGTGTTGACAGTACTAAAAGACATTCATAAGATTCATTAGTTACCTATTATCTACTAGATACTATTATATGTATTATCTTCTCTATCTCTAAATAGTATTAAACAAAGTCTGATTGTCTGTTTCTCCGGTCACATCTTCTAAACAACGGAACGGAAGAACCACGACCGGAGATTGTTAGATAAGGTTTTTCCTAATAGAAAGAGCGAGAAACTAGGAAGGGTGTAAATATACGAACCGGGGCAGGTCACTAGTACAAATATACTTTAATAGTAATCGCAGCCTTAGAAGTGTTCAAAACAGATTGCTGGGTGAACGCAACACATCGGTAAAACCTTTGGCCAGCAATTGAACTGGTATATAGGTTGATCCACAAGCGGTTGATATAGAAAACCTACATTTTTACCACGATTGTATAATATAGGTGCTTAAACTAAAAGGTAGAAATACACATTATACATTAGCTAGGCACCTACATAACTATAAATCAAAGTCTTAAATTGATATCAAGATTCGATTTCAACATCATTTCTTAGAACAGCAAACTAGTTTAGGGTTTTATTACAACAATTGATTACCATCGCCCTTCAGGATGAAACAACATTCCTACGAGTAAGCCTTTTGCAAGTTTGAAATTGACACCTTTGATCAAATTGTTTCCTCACTGTCAGAACACATTTTCTTTTTATATATAGGTTGTAGAAAAACCATCAAAACTTTAAACTTTTTATCGTGTGTGAAAACCACTATAAAGGACACGAGTTATGAACGATGTAAAGTTCTTGGCAGCTCCTGAAGAAAGTTGCGTCTCTAACATTTGAAAAATTATTAAAATTGCTCGATAGATTCCTTGCCCAAACCATAATAGTAAATAGTTAGTTATATATGTATATCGAAATAGTTATCTACCTACACAACTGCACTAGCAGCACCCCGCGGTTTCGCCCGCCTAGTTTCCGTTCCCGTGGGGATACGAGGATAAAATATAGCCTAAGTTACTCGCTGATACTCGAAACTATAATATAATAATAATAATATTGTTTATTTACTATAGCTTTCTATTGGTGAAAAAATGGTTGAAATCGGTTAAGTATTTTCGGAGCTTATTCGGTACAAAGAAATCGTGCCTCTGTGCAATATTAGTATAGATAAAAGCCTTTTTATGAAACGAGTACATACTTACATAGTTCCGCATATGGGCACAGAGATATCGGACAAATTCAGACTGAAGGATTTTAATCCAAAGGCAAATGCAATAACACCTTGCCCAACCTGGTGATTCAACCTAAAACCCTGCTCTGCAGTTGCTTGTGACCGTTATCCAACGAATAAATGAACACAATGTTAACAAATTACAATGTTAGATTTACCAACAAAACGAACCATTATCGTTAGCTAAATTACTCTGCATATTGTCCATTAGAACGGCGATAATTTAGAAATCATTTACGGAAACCAAATCGGAAAACGTATTATTCGTGAGCTGGCTGCCAAAGGACGGTTCATCGATGAACTGAGCATGGATGTATTTATCCTCATAGCCCGAAATGTTACTAATTAATTATCTAGTTGAACTGAATTCAGTACACCTCTGGAATTCTGTTATAATATGTTAGAGCTACTAAAGTGTGGCAAGTTACGATGTGGCGATCTCGAATCTGAATAAAGAGATAAAGTTCCTGAAGAGTTGAAGTCGAATGATAAAACTACGGATTTATGTTTAGAGACCAAACTAACCTCGTGAAACATTCATCGACGCACGAAGTACCACTTTACTGTAGGTTTTGTGCTTCGCTATATGTGCTATGGGCTGAAAGATACAGTCACTCTATAATAGATTTATAATAGGTAGGTACCTATATAATCACCGAAAACTTTAATATCGAATAATTTATTTAAACTGAATGTTTGACACCAGATTGCAAGCAGTAAGCTGCTCAATCAGCTTAAATGTTTCAATAATCACTTGACGATTAAAATCTTGTTACGAACCTACTTAAGGACTTAGCTCATTTTAATAAGAAAGATCTCGTCTCTCTTGACATCTGCTGAATTCACTGAATAAGAAAAAGTTAAAAACAGTTTGCGAAGCTGCGCAGGTAATCTTAATGTACAGACAAAAGAAAGCGATTTAGCCTAACGGCCTGCTATTATATTCTTTGCGCGTAATACTTATAAAAATAGATTAAAGCACAATAACCGTATCACGGCACAATGCATGAGAAACTTTATTTGTATAAAAAATGTACCTATATTTAAGGTATCTTATTAAATACTAGCAGCGCCCCGCGGTTTCACCCGCATAAGTTTCGATCCTGTGGGAATATCGGGGTGAAAATTATATGTTAATCCTGGTTATAAACCATCTGTGTGCCAAATTTCATCCAAATCCGTTCAGTAGTTTTTGCATGAAAGAGTAACAAACATCCATCCATACTTACAAACTTTCGCGTTTATAATATTAGTACTAATAGGATAGGAGTATAAACTCACAGGTATCGCTATTTACTGGCATTCGACCAATATTTAATCATTGTTCTTTTTACTAATGGCCAATATAAAACTAATTAGGTATAAATTAGATTTTAGGTTTGGTAATACATATAAATATTATAATTAATTAAATTCTTAAATCTGAAATCTTCTAATTCTAAAATCTGCGTATTAAGACCTAGTTAGAACTACATTTGGTAAGTAATTATTTCAAGTACCTATACTTGCGTGCTTACACTGGTAAGGAGATAGTACCTAGGTACTTATTTGAAATTTAAGCATTAGATGATATATTACTTTTGGTAGGTAGATAGGAACAGTTAAAATAATCAGTACCCATATCTGCCTTTTACTTTTTTTAACAAAACATTTTTTCTTTCAGAGTGTAAAATCTTTTTTTTTTGTAATTTCGATTCTTATATTTCAAAGGGAGCTCTAATTTGTTTAGGTATATTGTTGCTGCTTTTTATAGATGAGATGTAATATTTTTTTGAGTAGCCATTTTAAATGCGTGGGGTGTCGACGTGTACCTACATAATTTATGTACATATATGTTGAGAGAAAGAGCTTTGAAAATTGTAGACAGCTCTTTTACTAAAATATTGACTACGTTAGCGTTTTTAATTTTAATTCCTGAAATAGAGTTCTGCATTATAAGACTTTTTTTTATCTTATCGTATCTTAACTGCCTCACTTGCTGTTAAAGTAGTCGATTTTCCCCTTTGAAACCAGTTTCTTTTTCTTCTCTTACCATATGATATTTTTCTAAAAGTTACACTGATGCATGAATTATTCAAAGACTTTCGTTGATTAGATATTAGGGTTATAGGGCGCTAAATAGATAAATCGTTTCTGTCACCTTGCTTAAAAAAAGGGGTTAACGATTGACAGTTTTAGCGTATCTGGAAAAATACCTTACCAGAATGAAAGATTTAGCAGGTCTTCAATAATTGGGGATATAATAGTGGTATACGCTTTGATAATATGAGTTGCTATACCATCAAAACCAACTGATTTAGTGTTGTTAGAGGCATGATTGTACATATGTATGTTTTACTTCATCCTCATAACATGGATGTAGGATAATTTATTTTGAGACATATTTGGCAAATCAATTGTTAGTTTTTCGCCAGAGAAAGTTTTATTTTTGCTATGTTATTCATTGGCATTATGAAAAAGCCGTTGAAAGATTCGGTTATTTCTCTAGGTTGACTAATAAGATTACTGTCTGCTTTAATGGTCTCAATATTTGTTTTTGTATTGACGTTATCGTATCGTTATATGCCATACCGCTTTGCCTTTATTTTATGCTGATGACATGATTGTATAATTGATAAGGTGCTTTAATCGAAAATTGTACTGTATTTTGTATAGTTTGATCTTTACGAAATGTATAGGCGATAAATCAGTTTTCTTTTTATTTGCTTGATTTTCTTATTCATGTTGTAATCCACCTTGGTAACGATCAGTTCCAGTTCATACTTACTTTTTTGATCGGAAAGCAAAGGTTGTAAAATAAGCAGAACGTTTCATGAAATGTTTCGAAAGTTGAAGTAATGTTTTCGTGAGTATTAATTTTTGACCAACGTAGCGCAGATAGACATGTCATAAAATCGAGGTTGTCTTTATTACACGTGTCGGTAATAAAAGTTTAATAAAGTAAGACTGTTCCACCTACGTACGCATGGAACGAGTTTGCTCAAAATTGCATTTTTTTGGAATGCAATATCAGTTACCCGCGGTAAATCGGATTGAAAAGGCTTCGCACTGCAACATGAAAACAATAGAGTCAGCATTGTGTGCACTATGCGGGACATGCCCAAAAGATATTTGTGATTTGTCTTTGATTAAGTACAACAAAGATTTAACGAGTTTTCCGAGGCAAGGAGGACTGTCGACATATTATTGAGTGGTAACCAATCCTAGGACTGACCTTGGTAAGAACTGATTGCAGGTCAAATAATTCAATCAGAAGCGTGCTCTAGCTTTTGGCGTTTTATAAGTGCCCATGTTTGCCTAACATAACAAAGTATTTGAATAGGGTAGTTGACTAAAAAAATCTAATTAGTCTCATTAGTAGTAAATATTTGACACGTATTTTTTCGTTTTACACGTAAACAAAACACAAAGACGATACAGTGCGTTGAATACTCGTGTGACGTCACTACGTGCTACAATTATAACCACGATGTAACGTCACAAGCCCCAGATCTTTGATGCTTTTTATCTTCGTAATTTTTTATATGACTTGACGGACTAATTAGAATCATATTTTTTTTAATTCAGCAAACATCCCTATTGTGAATATTTTCGTAAAAATATTCTCGCGTTCCTATTTTCAGGAAATTTTCATATTAATAAAACAATAACAATACCCAATAGCGTTATCAATGAACTGAACATTAAGTAGAATGTTACTTCTACCTAAAGTACCTATGAAACAATATCTAGGTACGTATCTACTTGTTATTAAAATTTTAATACTATTACGGTTTCGAGCGAACATCATGATTTTATTATAGTTTTACGGCTTGTTCATGTATTTGCTATTGGACAATTTAACTGGATTATGTTCTAAGGGCCCAGTTTGATCTAGATATATTTACAGTTTGGTGTTTGATATTGTTCTTTACATAGGTATGTTACCTATACCTTCATTCATTTATGGATTCTTTTATTTCCACTAGGTACCTACCCCAAGTAAATGAATAGCATTGTTGGCTTCTTACCTTGTAACTACAGGATGTTCCAGAAGTGCATGGTCGTATTTAACGGTGATGTTGGATAGTTGATTTACATAAATGAAAAAGTAGCAAACCAAAATATAGTGACTTTAAAAACGACAAAAAAAAATCGCAATAAATGATTTTTCAAGCAGTTTTTTACAGGCATTTACTTTAGTTAAATCGCAGATTAGATGTCACCAACTGCATCAGACTGGTTTCAAAGTTCGAACGACAAAATTTTGCACTTTTAGAATAAAAGGGGCTTGATTTATTTTAACTGAATGTAAATACATACTTTAAAACCCAGTGATGAAAAAGATTCCGAAATATAATTGGGAAAGGGACAGCTAACACATAGGTCTCGGGTTATATTTGTTTTTTCCCAACACTATTTAAATTGATTGAATTCTTTCGCATATGCCAAAAAAATCAATTTTTACGTTAGGTCCCTTTCATTCAAAGGGTGCGATTTGTTCGGAACTTTTTAGGTAGTTTTTTTTTAAAGCTTTTTTTTAATATATAGTAGCTACCCAATATCATCCTTAAATATGACCCCGCACTTCTGGAACACCCTGTATAAGTTTCGAATTGAGTTCTTTTATGTTTCAACAATTCCGATGAATAATTTTCAGTACAAAAGAACTTCGCCAGAACGGCAACTTTCAATGAAAATGAAGATTGTTGTGAAATTTTTACCTTAAATAAAACAGGATAACTGTTTAGCATTTTTTAAAGTGAATTATGCAAACGTGGCGTGTGTTTAGCTTTGCAAGTGAGATGACGTGCACGGTGCACAAACAGCTCGGAGAACGTGAGGCGCCGACGATGCTTCGCGCACCGATACGCCACGAATCTGCACTTAACCAATATTTATCTTGCATTTATTAATCAGATTCTAAAATCATCTATGTACTTTTAACCAACCTATTTAATACAGTATATCAGAGTCCAAAGCTGTATATTGTACCAAAAAGGATGTAATAAACAAGGAGAGTGGGGCGCGCGGCGGTGGTGACCGCAGAGCGCTCTCGCACCGGTGACGCTGCACGACTGTAGGTGCCAGTCAAAGCTCTAGCTCACTAGTTTCTACGACGAACATTTTGATGGCTTTAACGTTTCAAACATTGATTGGAATACAGGTACTTCGTTACTCGATTCCATTGGCGTTGAAAGCACTAAAATTAAGTTCCTAATCAACAACCGCACTAGGTACACATTGCTTAATAAAAAAAGCGCTTCCTTTATCTAAGAAAGAAGGAAAGCTATGGTCTATTGCCCAATTGTTTTGTGGTCACGGGCTGTTGCCGCACGGAAAAAATATTTGTAAGCCAACAGATAGATGTTTCGATTCCGGGCGTCTGTGAATGTGAGATTTATATGTAGGTATGTACATATGTACATGTGCAGCTACTATACCGTAGGAGTATTATTTCATACAACGTTTTTACAATACTTTATCCACGAAAGTTTAACTGTGTCGACTGTTATTGTTTCAAAATGCAATATTGTCGTAATACCTTTCGATACTTTATAATATCTGAGCCAAAAAAAAATCCTTCCTTCAAATATTTTCCGACTGTTAAAAGGTCGCGTCACGATATTTTGGTCCGATAGTTTTATCACGTTGTTCCCTCGTTTGATATCACGCTCCACTGATGAAACGAAACGCTTGAAGCACATTTCATCTCTATTTTTATCCTACGAAACACTTACATACCTATGGCAACACATAAAACTATTATATTTTCTCTCTTTGCTTTCGCCTAGATTAGAACGGGAGGAATCTGTACAAATCCCATGTTCGAGCGAACTGAGCGCTTACTGCGAGCGCCCCGCGACGAAAAGTACAGACACACACACTCGTCTATATTCCTACATAGATATAGTACACGTGTAAGGATACGTACCGACTCTCTGAAAAGAACCCTGAATGCAATTTATAAATATAACTGCAGATTCAGGGAATCGGAAGAAACGAATGCCGGGCGAAATGCACTGGATTTCGCTAAATGTGTCTGGTCTCATTAAAATGATGGGAAGTTGTTATGGTTCGGTGAACTGATACACATAATACAATAAACCACTGAAGTAGGGTTTTATGATTATACCACTACTAAAGACTACTTAGTATAAACTACTAGTCTTTACAACAAGCCCTTTTTTATGGGAAATCGTCAAATGACTTCTCCCGCTCTGGGCGGAGCGGAAGGGAGTGTCAGACTCTTACTGACTAAAACCCACCCGTGTTCCTTCTTGTGCCCTTTGCGTTCCAGGGCCGCGGTGACTCTTTCGAACAAATTCCGCAACTTTACAACAAGCCCTTAAAATATAAAATTGATATACGTGAATTTGTCCCTTCTGGTATAAACATGCCAAAACAGCAGCTATGCATCCCCCGAGGCTCGCAGAAGTTTCGAGAATCTTATTGATATGTTTCCCTCAATAAGCCCTCGCTGTGTATTTATCTTAAAGCCCGTGAAAGTTAGTATACAGTCAATAGTGGCCGTAGCTTCGAGCAATACCGCAGCAAGACTTGTAACTGTTTACTTGGGATACCTCACTGTAGTTAATATACAGCCACATAGGTACATTTGCTTAACATGCGAACAGCAGATTACAATGTTAAACAGTAGCGAGATCAAAGTGAAATCAAATGAATGGTTATCATTGGTATGCAATTACGTCATGTGTGGCCACGGTCGGTGAAGTACGTCAGTTGCAGATAAATCGAGTCACAGTGAATGTCATGCCGTTTTGTAGTCGGCGAGCCCGTTACCAGTACTTTTATGTTTTAGGAGTTACGGACAGATCACGGCGCAGTTTCAATTCAACAAAGGGATTCTCGATGCCGTATATCTGCTTCACATATACGTACTATTATGCACAATAGATAGCTTCAATGGATGCCCATTCGAGATTGTACCTGTGTAGCTCTTTAAGGCCTTTCATATAGCTACCGATGCATTGAAATTTTTGTATATCGTTGGAATGGTCAAAGAATATATGTATGTTTTGTGGAATAACATCATATCCTACAGACTAATTACGAGAGTATATCAAGCTTTAATATACTTATCTCGATTTTTATAAGCTTAATGTAAGCATGTACCTAATATTTACTTATACTATCATTAAACTTATCCAGTTATATTTACCAAGTTCCAAGCAAGATTTATATTCACGTCTATTTACTGTGCTTTTTTTCATTATTAAAATTTCTTCTTTTAACGATTCTCTTGCAACGTAGATATATCATTTAATAATGTGGTCTGTAAAATATTATTCAGCTCGAGAGGCTCATTATATGCGGCACTTGGATATGTATGTACATCTAATACACTCTCTGTTACCCGCGACTTCGTTTGTAGAGGTACTTTGACCTCCCGTCTGACCTCACATGATGATTTGAAAAATTCTTAACGGATGCCTGCGTTGTTTATGAAGCCTACATTTTCAGCTTGTAGGCATCAACGAATGAATGAATTCAAAATCTGCTATGGGCAGACACATAGCAGATTTTGAATTGAAAGTGGTTTTAAACTTTAATTTATTTTAGTTTGACAGATGAACCTAAAACTAAAAATTCATTCCCTCGGTAGGTACTGTAATGTCGGAAACATGATATGAATAAAGTTGACGACACTTATGTACATATATCGATGGCAAGACAAGGTAGGATTTAATTGGTGGTATGTTATACGCATTAATGTATCCTCGCAGTCAGTTTGTAGTAATTGACGATCGACAATTAAGCTAATGAATGGGAATTTATCTGTGCAATTTGTCGAGGCACGTTCACGGATAGATAGCTCTCAATAAGACTATGTTGTGAAACGCTAGCTTCTTTTACATTGCTCTAGAGTTAGGTTTTAATTGGCAGTTTTTAAGTTTGTGCTACTCTGTCGGGTCTTCTTTGTGTAAGTTTCTGTGGACGATTCAATCTAACTGTGGTCGTTTGTAGGTTCACAATGATGTGGTCATAGTAAGTGGAAGGATAAAGAAACAAAAGTTGTGATCTAATTTGCTCATTATCTAAATATGTAAACCAACAAAGCTCGCAGGTAGAAGTACTGCTAGAATTAAAAGGTGCAATGTTTGTTAATATTCACGATAACTCAACAACACAGTTAGTGGGTGGACTGTATATGGGAAGTAATTAAAGAAATTTACCTAAAATTTCAAAACGCGTAAACATTTTCAGTGACATAAACTGAAAAAAATAAAGAATATTTTCTAACGAGCTCGTGGTACCTGAAACTATAAGGTGGAAAAAATATAAAAGTGCTTGCATTGACTAAAACATTTTCTCGGAAACTCTACCGTCAAAAATGCGTTTTTACGTGCTCAGGGATTTTATTGTATCTGCTCCGAATTGATACCGGCGCCATCAAATACTTATGACATACCTGAAATGCTGTAACTTTCCCTGTACTTGTTACACACAAATCATCAGTTACGACTTTCGGTAAAACAATGCACTAGTCTTTCAGCTGAATGTTCGTTTCAGTTGAGTGAACTAATGCGGCGTCACACGCAGTTATTGCACTAAATCGGGCTATCGGCGCGCAACAAATCAGACAAATGTTCAGTCTACATGGCACAGTTTTCAGAACTAAGTTTGTGTTATTTCAGGAAAGGAGATGCGAAGTTTAGCGGTAAATCATACTTAGTTGAGACAACAAGCATCCGAGGAGGTTGCGAGTGCCGGCGCCGCCTCGCGTCCACACCACATCAACACTCGCTCGGCATTGAACTGAAGTATGCACATGGGAAGTTTGCACCTACTTCCTTTACTGTTCAGAATATTCTAAGTCATACATAAAAGGCGACTTGGAAAGCTGGATTTAGTTAGGTACTCTTTGTTCGCTCAAACTAGAGTAAACTCAACTCATGGTCTGTAAATATACGCCGGAATATTTTAGATATATGAGCGGGAAACTAACTACAATACGGAGCAGTTTTGGAACATTAAATAAGTAGTTTTAATTTCTCGTAGTAAAACTGATAACCGCCACACTATACCTAATGCATTATTCGGCAAATACCCTCGACATTCGGTGTAGTAATTAGACCGGGTTTTATATGAGGTTTACCCACTTTAGAGCGTTTTATGTGGAAGATGAAACTTTCCACGCAAACAGCTGTAGACTACTTAGTTGCTTCACATGTGTCCATTAATTATATAAGCGGTTATAAGGTTTTGAATTCTTGTTGCTATTATTGTTTGAAATGGTATGGTAAATAATTGTCGCTTTGTAAAACTTTCTATATATTCAGGTAGGTATAAAAACTGTATGTTTGTCCTCTTTGTCACATACAGGGTGTTCTTAGTGGTGGCCGTTGACTCCATTGATTTTTCTGTACCTCAACCGGGTACAGGAAAATCAATGAAGGCCTTCTATAATACGATCATGATCATTCCAACATGTCCGTCTCAATTATTCATGTCTTACCAAGTCGTCCAATTCCGTAACAGTTAAGTCATAATTCTTAACTCGTGTCTATTATCAGTCTTAACCGACGATAAAGTGTTAACCGCAGATTACAAAACAGATAAAAACGTAAACTCTCAGGCTCAGATACAACTGAAACATAGATGTCCAATATCTAGATGTGACTGTGGCACTAAACAAAATAACCACTCCAGTTGCTGGGAAATACCCAAACACTCCCTCGCCAAAATTTACCAACGGCAGTGCTTCACGGTGGTGCGGTGCAGTGGCGGACTCATTGAAGAGGTACAGTGAATTAAATGCTCTACAGAAATAAGACACGAGTAGATGCCAGTACCGCAGGTACGTGCACTGTTTATCGAGTTCCGCACAACGTACGACCGTATTTAAACGTAAACTTTGTATGTTACCAATTTAAATCATCTGGAAGTTTAGACTCAAATGTTTCGCGAAAGATAATTTGGTAGTAGTTTTGTCGGTCGCGTTTGCGTTCTAAAATACTCATGATGGAAAGTTATCTGCGCATACGGGTAAGCATAATATAGATATAAATCTGTATGCTTGAAGAGCGGTTGTTTGAGATCCTTTAAAAGGTTGATAAGATGTTTAGAGGTCGTCTACTCAAAATTTCTGAAGGATCAAGCCAATCAACTCATCTTGCAAGCCAACAGGCTCCGCAGTATAGCTCATCGAACTAATTAGACCTCTAATTAGGTACGTACCAGTATATAACAAGATCAATCGGATTTTGGCGTCGTCTTCTTGGCATCAAGATCTCAGAGCAGTCAAGATATTACGAAAATATAAAGTATCCAAGTAATTGGGGTAAGTCATAGCCTCGAAATCCTTAATTTGTACCTATTTATGACGAACGTGAAAATAAGTTAACAAAGTTATTGAACAGATTTGGATTGATTTGGGACGCAAACAGTCTTGGGTTAACAATACAATTTTTTTTTCCAAAAATAATTCGACCCTTTAAAAAGGTCATTGCCTACGGGCCACGTGACGTTTCATATAATATATGCGTCCCAAGAAAAAAGGTTGAAAATCGCTCCCCCGGACGCGTTTATCATGAAAATTCACATGAATCATGTGAAACTACTGAACAGATTTTAATCATGTTTTCACTGATGCATGGTTCAGTGTCCCGAGTGTGTCTCGTGGGCTTTATTAGAGGGTCACATCTCTTTATTGTATTATATGTCATATCAGCCTTCTGCTGCTAAACTGAAATATTGTGGGGCTCTTTAACGAAACTGCTTTAAAGTTTTCCGACAAGAAGAAAACATCAAACTTAAAACGTCTTTGGGATCAGTACACAGTACCTTCAGCTTAATCTCTCGACCTATCTACCAGATATAACGTCCCAGCGAGTCCCTTAGAGATCAGCGGGGTCAGCTTACGGTACAATACCCTCGGGATCAAATTCCATGCCCTATTTTTACACCCGAAACAAGCGACCGACAGAAACTAGTTAAAACTTAATTTTAAAACATGTAGGCATGTTGTTAATAATTTCGGGAACAATAAATAAAGTTTCTCTATAAATATGGGAGCGCAAAACAATCAGGAACACCTATTACGGCTTGTGTGCTAATAGATTAACGTTAACAACGTTGTGAGAATTTCAATCAACTGCTAGTAACTCACGAATTAGTTATTAATATTCATTCAGCTATACATTATTTACCTAACTTCCTAAATACTGTAGTACGTTATAGATGAGGCTGGTGATTGTTTATCACCAAAGATCACACATTTTGCTAATCTGGCGAAGGCTAAAACCTATTCCTTCTTCCTTTTGTCCTCATTATTCTCAGGTAAATGCGAGCATTATTTCTTAACACGTACGAAACATGATAAACATACTTGTAAACGACGCTTCCATTGTATAATGAACGGTCGCAAAGTAAGTAAAAAGCGTTTATCAAGCAGTTGCGACCACTCGGTAGTTTAATTAAATTTTTAATTTATTGTGAAGGAGGCCGCGTGTGGCGCGCCCGCCGCTCGCAATTTGCTCCCCATCTTTATCTAATGTAAGTACATCCTATCTGTGTACTTACAAATGAAATATGTGCTTTAAGGAAACTTATTTTTAGAGTGCCATCAAACGATATTACCTAAAACTTTATATTTGCCTAGCCAACTATGACGGGGACGGCTTCCAGTCAAACCGGATGCAGCTGAGTAGGTACCCGTGTTTTTCATGGACCGAATGCCTTTTTAACAACGCAGTATCTGGGTGGATATGGTATGGTACCCTTTGGGAAGACTGTGTCACATTTTCTGGCTTCCACACTAATCACTATCACTAATGACTTTCAAAGGTTTAAAAATGAACGGTTCGAAAAACAGTTTAAGATGCTTTCCAAGGTAAGGAGGAGTCTCGTTAATGTAATGGATGGTTAGGGTCATCTATCCACGGACTGACCACGGCAAGAGTTGATATTATTTAAAATTATTACTAAAAATGTACACTACTACTGGCCTGCCACATTGTAGCATTATATTTCTGTATAGTCCAATTTAAGTTTCAAGCGTACTTTCTCAAAAGAAAATACATTTCGTTCAGTTAAATTAATTTTAAAACAAGCTCTTTGCTTTTCATAGCTCAATAAGTTTTTTTACGAATAATTAAAATTATTTACTTGTCTGCGATGAAGGAAGGGCGAATTCATTTTTCAACTGAAAACTTTGAAACAAATAAAAATGTAATCACTCTTATTTAATTATTTTCATTTTCGTATCGGATGATCGGCTTTGTATCATTTATTATTATCATTTATACATATTTATGTGTATATTTATAGTACTTATCATTTACATATACGTTAATATTACAGGCTGGACCGTTGGGGTACGTATGCTACAAGTTTAGTGTTTATTTCCGGGTTTCGAAATGTGAAACTGGTACTCCTGGCTCGGGTTGAAAGATAGTCGGCGACGGGTAGAAACTCGATAGCTCGGTGCTAGGGTAGTGAGACAGCTTGCATTTATACGGCTTACACATACACTTGGTCACTAACCACTGGGTACCCAGCGCTGACTGCCTGCCCGATAACTAGCTTGTGTGCGAAAGGCACACTATCAAGGCCGTCCTACGAAAATAAATCGGATTGGTGATCGCAGTATGTTGTTACCTATAATGAGAAAGGACAAGCGGTTGCCCATTCCTTTAACGTAATCCCTTAGATGCCTATTACGAGTCCCAAGGGAAGGGAGGCTGGTCTTTATTTGCCGGGTATCACAGTCCATATGCTACAGTCTTCCTTATAACAATGTACTGTAATCACCAATTTGCCAAAACCCTGGCCAGCGTGGCGATTATGGCACATTGACCTCTAGTAACTTGTTAATTATAAAATACACTGTCGTTTAAATAGTTCATTCGCCCTATAATTAGCATGAAATTGTGACCTTTAAGTAATTAACCTTTCGCTAATTTGGGTAGCGATATTAATGCACGTAGGTATCTCCTGTTCTACATTAATTTGGTCGGCAACAAAAAAGTACACCATTATTATGAATATAGCCTTGAAGGAAGCCGAGAGCTTGCTTCAAGGCTATTATCAAGTTATTTATTATCAGGAAAAACGAAAGATAAATAATACGCCTTTTTAATCAGAATTAATTTTAACAATATTATTCCTCGATGTCGCGTTTGTTTACTTAGTTATTTGGAGCAATATCTGTAAAAACATCAGGAGTTTCTATGTTACTATTTACTGAAAAAATAGAATGTTTGTTTTGTGAAGGACGTACTCGTATAACTTGGGAAGGATTTTTATATAAGGGTTATGAATATATATATATATATATATTTGGAAGGAGAGTTGGTTTAGGAAATGCATAGTTTTTGTTTTATATTTCAAAAAGATTTCATTTCAAGGTTAGTTAGCGTATTTTTTTTTACAATATAGTCCTGATTTATAGGTGGAGGGAACATACCCCCTCCTCTATGGCACACCCTGTGCTCCTAGTCGACAGAGCCCCTCTTTCTGGGGCTACTACTTCTATGTGTGTTCACACACTGTACATCAAAACCATACCGCGACTCCCGCACGGGCAGCGGGCGGCGCGGCGACGGCACTCGCCATTGCACCATCCGACACGACCGCGCTCGGACATACCTATCTTTGATACTTACTTAGTTTGCTAATATTGTAAAACCGCCGAATAAACTTATACCTAATACAGTCCACTTGCTTTACTTTAACCTGGGCCTAGACAATGTGGTTTAAAAAATAATAACCCCACCTGACCGAGTCAGGGTGCCGCAAGTCCCGAGTACGCTTCGCTCGCTTGCCATCTCTACTCAGGAGGGATCCTGAGTAGAGATGGCGATCTGAGATCGATTTTTCAGGCCCAAAATATCGAATTTTTATATCGATATGCAGTACTGAATCGATCCAGTGAATCGATGTTTCACCCTTGAAAATCGCAAGTCGATTTTTTTTTGTTTCAGTATAAACCATAAAATTATTTATAATTAGTTGAATGTATTATAATATTACGATGTTGCCGATTAAAGGTTTAACTACTCAAAAACTCGCAAGATGACAGTGTACTTAGTTTTCTTCGTCTCCATTTAACAATTCAAACCATTCCTACTCCTGAGTTATCTGTACCTTTAGTTATTCACACAAAAACGCTCAATTCAATGTACATTAACAAATCAAGTAATAAGAAAAGTAGTACATATAACTAGAAGTTAATTTATCAAAGATTGATATTTTTCATATCGAAAAGTACCTATTTATTTCCTAAGCTGCAAACAGCAACAGCGTGTAATTGTACAAAGTAATAAGTACCTAGGTACTTTGCATAAAAAAAAGTCTACGGGTCCCGTACATGAAAGGCGAGCCAACACTTGAAGCGAAATAATCCCTATTTACAAGTTGATATTATTATCTGTTGTTACAAACGTTAAGTAACATCAAAATAAAAAGTATTGGCAATAGAATCAACACAAACCCACGTAAGTCGGTACTATATTATTCTTTCTTACATCTAAGGGTACGTGCCCTACAAGTTAGCGCTGAACTTTTGATTTAAACATAAACTTTCTGTCAGTTCGATGTTGCTAGATATAATTCAGTGTTGCGAGAAATTCTCAAAGAATATGTTGTACGTATAGTAAAAATTATTTACGTACTTATTTATGAACCCAAAGATACGCATCGGTGATGGCAGCTGATCATCAATTTGTGATTTTATGTTTTATAATATATTGTTGCCGTCAGGACGCCTGTTGTTTTTCGGTCCTAAGACTCGACTCAATTAAATAAATTCTTATCGCTATGAATCAAGAAATCTGGGTTTAACAATGGACTATGAATTATGGTTTGATGCCCAACTCTCAAACTGTGTAGAACTCGTATAAGATGGCCCAATTTGTACAATGGGTCAGTGTACAACTAATGGAAATGTCCCAACAACCTATAGACTTCTGAGACAGTAACAACAGACAAACGTACGTGACGTTTGTATTATCCAAAGGTTTCAAAACTTGGGTGCGATTTTGCTTTAACGTATCACCAAGGAACCACATTGTATCAATTCATCAAGTACAAATGTCCAACTTTCCTAACTCGAAGCTTGTGTGGGTAGACACCGGTGTCAGAAGGCCCTGGGCCTCAAGTCTGCTATTTCTTATAAATTCGTCATTCCAAAACGATCTCATTGTCATTTTGCTAAAAGTTCGTAATCTGCTAAATTCAAAATGGTCGATCATTAGTCGGTCAATTGTCTCGTAATACTTTTGGATAACCGAGCTAATAAAAGCAATGACTGCATAATGACATTCTAATGGCAGGTCAATCAGGATCAAAGGAATTGTCAAAATTTTAGCAGATTACCGCATACGTCTGTCATTCATTTGTCATTATGTACGAGATTACCATTGTATGCCATTTTTTTCAATGGAGTGTCAGTGGTTGACCATTGGAAAGTTATAATAACGCTTTTATACCTATTAGTAGGTTACCAAACTTGTCAAAATCAACCATTATGAAATCAATGATAGACAATTTTGACAGCAGACTTAAGGCCTAGGTGTTATGCTCAGCAGCTGGTTACCCCGCATAACCGGACTGCAGCCTTCCAAGTTTTCGTAAAGAAGCCTCCAAATGTTGGAATGTTTGGTATATTATCCCATCAATTATGGACCTAAAAATATAAATACTTTTGAGGTAAAGTTTAAGAAATTTATTTTGAATTCACAATTCGAATTAAACTATAGGTATAAGTTGATAAATCTTTTATTGAATTCAATAAAATATTTGAAATCTTACTATTAGTCTTATCAAGTACTGCAACGTAAAAAAACACCGATTTAATAATGTATCCTTTGAAATTCAATTTAAATAACTTATTTTAATCATTTATTATAAAGCTCACCAATAAGTTCTGTACCAACTTAATTTTAGGAAATAAGAGTATAACGTTGTTCCTGTCACCGGGATCTAGATAGGTTTGTGTGTTCTTTTGTGTATAACCTTGTGTCGCTTGGGGTTACCAACTCAAAACGTGAGTGTCTGACGCCCAGCAAATGCTGAGATGGTACATAACCCTTTCTGTATGGGCACACAATTTTGTACTACTGCTTCTTTTACTTAGTCTGTGTTACTATTATGTTGTGTCAGCAGTGTATTATATGCAATAATGCACACTGCCAAGTATTTATATATCCACAATTCTTCGGGTAAAAGGCATTCCATGTTTCTGTCGTGTCAAATCGGTAGGAAAATCTCGCAATTTTTTAAATATTAAAGTGAGAATAGCCATTATACCATTTTGTAGAAAATGCCCGCACTTTTAGTGTATAAAACGCCCGTTACGGCAAACAAAGTACCGAGCTACTCTCACCCAAGTGTAATTCCCGAGTTGCTAACACTTTTAACTAAGTACTACTCTACAATCGGTAATAATTTTCAATGGCACATTCAATGTTATTCTACAAATTAACAGAAACGACTCTTTTTTTCTCATGAAATGCCGAAATCGATTAAATTACAGCGAGATATCTTCTCAACTTCACGAAAGCAGAAACTAGACTATGAATAAGGTCAAGATCGTAGCTAGGAAATATGTTTCGTGGAAAACGGATTTGTGACTTCAAAACTTAGCTCGTTGTAAAATATTTTGTAGGTAATAAAACTTTGATTTAGGTACTCATGCGATGAAACTATCCCTTTCAATACTTTACTTCTATATACTGCCCTTTACATTTATCTACTCAAATTCGACTGCGACAATTTAGCAGAAATAAAAAAGTGTATCAAGTCTCAATCTCAAAATCAGGTCAGGCGCTTTACAGTATCTAGTAAATCCACTTCCTATATAAGGAAACACATTTTGCGAAATCCCACGAAATAATCTTCGTCCTATAATGTTATAAGTACTAAAACCAGAAAAGAGCATTATCCTCTTGACCCGTAAATCGCCAACTACTACATTATGTAATTCAGCAGACACAAACGCGTAGCACTTGCCAGATATGCCACGTTCATAAAATTGATTCGATGAATATAATACGGAAAGCATGCAGTTTTTAAAGTTCGTATCGTAATAGCTATGACATAGGCCGGTCTATTTGCGATTTAACCTACTTAGAGTAATGTCAATTTTGACTAAAATTATGGGAAAGTTAAGAAAACGATAGGTTAACCCTTTGCACGCCAAGCACAGCGCATCGGAAGTATGCCTCTACGCCAAGCCATTTATCTACTGTTAAATACCCAAAAACGCTAGTGATGGCTATTACCAAATATCGATAAAAGATTTCTTTGCTACTGTAACGGATTTTCCATAATAAAGGTGTTCAATTTATCAAATAAATGGTTTAATAGTAGCACTAATTAGCATACATAAACTAATTAAACAATTTCCAAGCTAGTTTCACAATTGCGAACTCCAAAACATTTTTTTAAACAAAGCGCATCCCTAAAATATATTGACGTCACTACTAGTCGCCTGAAAACGAAAACTCGATTATGTAGGGATGTGGTTATGGATGTCACCGGGAAATGGCAAACTCCATAAGATTACAAAATATCTTAAGAGATTGTAAACTCTCGATAAATTGTCAACTGAACATTAGGAACACTTTTTTACGCAACAAAATTGGATAGTCTATGACCTCGTAATTCCGAGAAATATTTGGAACTACTGGATGGGATTTATTCTATACAAAACGATTTTTAACCGACTTCTAAAAAAGGAGGAGGTTCTCAATTCGGATGTTTGTATGTTTTTTTTTAATGTTTGTTCGCGCATAACTCCGTCGCTTGCCAACCGATTTGAAAAATTCTTTTTTTGTTGGAAAGGGTATACTTCCCAAATGGTCCCATGAAAATTGTATCGAAATCGAACAATCGGTTTTTTGTTAATTTCAATAAATGATAGCAAATCTGTCGGGATAGCTGAAATCGCATGTTTGTTTATTGTTTACACCAATTTATACCACGTACGCTGTGATAGGTATGTTTAGCTGGGAGTGAACCACTAAAAAGGGAAAAATAAAAAAACTTTTTACAAAAAATAAAACCGACTTCTAAACAAAAAAAAACCAAAAAGTACAAAATAACTTTTATTTCGGAAGTCGGTGTGTTCAAAAACATGAAGCAAGCAAAAACACCGAGTTCCGAAATTAAAGTTATTTTGTACTTTTTGGTTTTTTTTTTGTTTAGAAGTCGGTTTTATTTTTTGTAAAAAGTTTTTTTTTTTTTCATAATATATTGAGAAATTATAATATAAATATCAGATTTATTACAATCTAACGGAGTCTGCAATTTTCCGGTGACATATACAACGTATAACAGAACAACTGTTACGACTGCCCTTACAGTATGTGCGTATAACTCGGCAAAGTGTACTGAACAGCTGATTTGTTTTCAATAGGTACTGTGTCCGGAAAATAGCCAACTGAACATGACACTATTGAAGAGATGTGACGATGGCAAGGACGTGAACGCAAGATTGTTCCAAATTAGTAGCGTGCCTACTCGATGACCAAATCGATGTTTTGAATGTGTGTATTTTTAGTTTTATTCAATGTTCATATCAATTAGTACAATCACCTTGTAAATACCACGCCATTGTCGCTTCAAAGCGACAATGGCGTCTGTTGAACGTATATTTCAAGGTTCAATCTTCGCCTCAAATAAAATTAATAATTTGTGATTAATACTGCAAATATCGCGAGATACATTTTGGTTCATTAAAATTACGTAGCATATAGAGAAGACCTTAACCTTTCACCAATTTTCTAAAATATGAGATTTTAAAGTAGCACATGTTTTTTCGCCTTAAGTCATCGTTGGCGTTCACTTCTGCAAGAACATATTCTATATTGTACGGGTACATATATTCATAAAAACGCTACAAAAAAAAGTCAAAAGGCGTCTTCTCGTAGCACAGAGCACCAACAGCATAATGTAATAGAGATCCTTACAAACGCGTAACACTTGAAAATCTGTTCGTTGTAAATAATACGCAGTAGTTTGAAAAGCCTCGTAGCATTCGCAGCTAAGTACTAGTAGCTACGGCGTAGTCGCGTAGCGTAGTCCATTTGCGATGTAGTCCGCTTGCTACGCTCGCTACGCTTGCAGCGATAATGTGTTTTTGCTATTAATGCGGAAATTACTACTGCGAAGTTTAGCCTATTGCTATTGAAGCTATCGCCAATAATTCGGGGTAATAATGTCAGATGACAAGTGTGATGGTCGATAGCCTGATTGTGAATTTATACCGAATGGTTCGCTGGTGATATTAACCGCCACCGGAGTCGTGTGGTGGATTACAGACCGCACTATGGTTGAGTGAAAGCCCGGGTCCTAGAAGTGTGAAAATAATCAATTTTAATATCAGGAAAATAAAACCCACTTAAATTGAATATTTCTTTCCGCAGACTGTGATGAGCTGCTCTTCGGGTTGATACAGATTAGCATCCCCGAATACTGTTGAACAAAATACCACAACTATCACTGCGGTACCAATAAGAAATAAGTCTTTAGATATGTCCTCTTCTACCCAGCCCGTTCTGGGAGGCAAGATGGGCAATTGACCAGAGCGACAAAAATGAGAGCGGTTGGCGGCTACTCAATAAGTAATTTTATGAATTTTACAATGGAGGTGTCACCGGAAAATTGCAAACGCCGTAAAATTGTAAAAAATCGCGCGTTTTCAACCGACTTCCAAAAAAGGAGGAGATTCTCAATTCGCCTGTATGTTTTTTGTGTGTGTTTCTTCATAACTTTGTACGGGGTGTCGGTGTACCGATTTTGATCAATGTTATTTTTATATTCGAAAGTTAGTGCTTGTCGTGTGGTCCCATTTTGATTGAGATCTGACTACTAGTATTTGAGTTATCCCTAATAATGCGTGGCTTAGTCTACATTGATGACATTTTCATTCGATCTTGTCGATGTAAAATGAAAAAATATAATTGTGTACGATGGTTTGGAAGTGCATCTTAGTATTTCAACGTGTTCCCTTACTAGTTTGGTGAAGATCTGATGAAGAACAATAAACGATAGCAAATCTTTCGGGATTGCTGAAATCGCATGTTTGTTTATTGTTTACACCAATGTGATTGGTACCAATAAAAAGTGAAAAATAAGAAAACTTTTTGCAAAAAACTTTAATTTCGGAACACGGTGTACAAAAAAGAAGAAACAACGAAAAACACCGAGTTCCGAAATTAAAGATATTTAATACTTTTTTTTTTTGTTTAGATGTCGGTTGTGTTTTTTTTTCACGGATATTTTAGAAACGAATGAATTTGGATTATTAGATTATAATTTCTCGATATATATTAACATTTTTTCATAAAATATCGAGAAATTATAATCTAATAAAGATTGATCACAATCTTACGGAGTATGTAGGTATGCAATTTTCCGGTGACAGAGGTAAGAGTTATTCGGATATACTTTTTAATCACATAGCCAATTAAATAACCGATAACCCGAAATGTAAACATTATCCCATCTATTCCATCTAATACATAACTTTGGACATAAATGGAAGCC
The DNA here is from genome assembly GCA_905332915.2 of Hecatera dysodea. Lineage (NCBI taxonomy): Eukaryota > Metazoa > Arthropoda > Insecta > Lepidoptera > Noctuidae > Hecatera > Hecatera dysodea. The sequence goes on from HG995292.1 coordinate 13,443,929, forward strand.
AAGTTCAATGTTAATAATATGCGTGATTATAGACTTTAACAAAAAAATATTGAGATCTAAATGGGTATCAAATTCTGTAGACAATCCTGAATTAAGATAAATTAAGTCTTTCGAATTGGTTAAAACTTACATGCTATCTTTTATACCACGTCAGTTACAGTTTTATTTGTATTAGGTATTGGTGTTGTATTATATGGTATTGAAAGTTCAAGAAATATGTAGTAATAATACACAGGGCTACTGCGTCTCCAGTTAATTTTGTTTGAACTTGACTGAACACGCTACTGCGTTTCCAAACATTCCTCGATTTAGAGAATAAAAGACGATGCTCCCGAAGTAAATGTAGTAGGACACGTAAGTATTATATAGGTATATAATACCTACCTATTACAAAAATAAGTAAGTACATATGGGGCAAAATTATATCATCCTTTCTTTAACTATATTATAAACTTTGTCATTAAGTGTTCAAAAGGGCGGCAAATACTTATTATTTTGTCGAGAATGGCTTAATAACTAGATCTTGATCGTACACTGTTTATTCTATTTTAAAGCGATTTTCGAGTTCATTATGTTCGTTTTTTTTACCAATCAATGCAAAAATACATTTTAGTTTTCGGAAATATCAGACACAGGTTTGCATTAAGCGCCACCTGTCTTGTTGAATTTGAATTAAAACAGCGGCAGGAGCACGACGACACCATGAAAACTAAAAACTTTCCTGACGCTGTCTTTCAGGACCTCCCGTACAAAGTGTTGGTTCTAAAAGCTGCCATTTCAAAGGCAAGTCCGTGGTACGGAAACTGCATGACGTTCCAACTATTTTACAATGGCGAATACCTATAAGCTTTCCATAGTTTGTAACATTTGGACAAGCCGTTGGTCCCAGCTGTCATTTGCAGTCGTTACGGATTGTCAAAGCCAGAAAATCTGACTCCAGTCTTGCCAAGAAGTAGGTACCGTGTTACCTAGTTGATGGGTTGTGGAGGTCTGGTAGTCAGCCGCTCCACGTAAAATATTGGTATTCAGCTAAATCCGGTTTGACTGGGAGCCGACCCCAATATAGTTGGGAAAATGCTAAGCAGAAGAGAGCATTTGTAACATTTAATGACCTGATTCCTGGTAATACTGGTTGAAAGCCGCTTGAACTTCTTAGTAGGTACCCATAGCAACTGTCAAAGATCTTTGAAAGACAGCGAGATTTATATTCAGAAGAATATACATGGTCTGTTCGCACAAAATAATAATTACCTAAGTATCTAGTACCCAAAATAGTAGAATTTTATCTCACAAATAAATCTTTTCATTATATACGACAATTAATAACTTGGCAAACCACAGGAACTGAGTAGTTTGCACCTACTAATCATTTGTCTACACCAAGACAACTAGAAACTGGGATATCGACTATGATTGATAGGCAAGCTTGTTCGCGGAATAGGTACTTGGTAGTAGGTACCTGTGATGTGACGTGATAACTAATTAGTCGCGATTAATGAAATGGATACAGATGAGATCGACGCAAGCTAATCGCTCGTCAATTCGTCATAACATTAACTTAAGTTTACTGGCGACATACATTAAAAAATCTTATCTACATACAAATCCCAACCCAACATTCTTATGATTTGTTTCTAGCCGGCGTTACAATGTTGATAGGTAAAATAAAATTTAAAAGTACCTACAAAACTTGGAATCTTTGCCTGTGTGGGACTAGGTACTCTGGCGTAAAGGCTAACATAATTCGGAAACCCGATTAGGCGATTACCGAAGCGCATACCTTTTCTGTTTTATCTGAACTTCGCTGCTTAAACAATGATTTGCGAGTTTAAATATTAATAAAACTGCGAATAATAAATATGGTAGGATCCGATTCCCACAATAATTACTTTTTGAATGGCTTATGGTTATCATTATGTGTGAGTATTACATATAAGTATCACAGTCAGCAATACTCATTTTAACAATAGGCATGTATGTCATACATGCCTATAGGCAATATTTGTCTATATGCAATAGGCATGTGTGTACATAGTAAATACTATAAATACATGTATAACACAATAATACATAGTAAAGGATGTTGTTTAAAATAAAAACACGTAACTGTAGATTTTGGTTGTTTATTTCTCAGGAAGCAAATGATTCACAGCATTGGTGGGATACAGAGGTCTTACAATACCGGGCCGAAACATTCAATTTCCTGAAGTTTGATTTTACTAGCAATAGGTACAACAGCTTAGAATATATAAGTACCCAAATATAAAAACATGGGAAAACAACGTTACACAGCTGTAGAATAGTATAATTCATTTAGTAAAGCGAGTTTTTTTCATATTTTTTATAAACTACACACCTTACTAAATCACAATTTCTAATTATGTCGAAAATTATGTATCACATTTATAACATTCTGTACAAAGTAAAAAAATATTTTCATACTCCACTAGTACAAAATAAAGCTGCATAGACATTTCCGACCATTATAATATTATTGTTGCCTATGTAGAAAACGAACTTTTAGTTACACATTTACCGATTTCACTGAAAATGTACTTTGTTGAAAACTATTGAGCAGATGCAAAAGGTACGATAATCCACTTCAATATCACACTCAATTGAACATCCTAACATGATATGCAGTAAGTAATGCTATCATCTTATTGCATGAACGGTACCACACTGGGTCTAGGCTACAGGCATACTTATAAAGTTACAAATATTAAGTTACTCTTTCTATGTTTAATCTATACTTCAACTTGTTTTAAATATCATAATAAAATTGTTAAGATATAAATAACACAAAAGTTACGTTATGTGGACTTACAACCTTCATAAGGAGTGACATATCATGTATCTTACAAAATAATAGTCCCTTACGGTTCTGTAACAGTTACACTATTAAATTAATCACTTATAGCACACAAATATATTCTCTTTGCATTTCATCGGCTGTGCGTTGAAGGCACGAAACTCTGATAACATACTGACATGTGAATACAAGAGAATACAGTCGTCCAAGTGATGAACAACATCAACAAACGTGTCGCAAGCTGTGTCCCTCGGCCTTCCCGACAACACCCAGCACCCACCCATGCGCGTCACTCATCTGACTTGATTAAAAAACATTTTTTTTATAATTATGCAAAAACAATTATACAACCCTTCTAATTTGAACTTTTCTTCGAAAAACTGGGACTTTAAAAATGCAAATTGTGATTTGTGACAGTGATCATAGAGAAACAATTGAATATACTCTATAGGGACACTCAAGTTATTACAACGTAATTTACAAATATAGTCAATCTCTAAATATTAACTAATTTATATAAACTGAATTATTTACAAAATATGAACACGTCGGATGCGACGTGTCACCTCTCTTACATATTTGTAACTATTTACAATGACTATTATTATAAACATTAATTAAGAGCATTGCATTTTCGTGAGCTTGATCAAAATAATCCCTTGTTCAACTCATAAGTATAAAATGGTTTAACATTACTAGGTTCATTTACACCAATGCGTGGCCAGTCAATATTACTTCAGTTGCTTCTCAACCATTAAACAAACAGTCCTGTATTCAGAAAGTGGCCGACGCTCGACTTACAGCGAACGTCGATTTTGTATTAGCTTTTAGAAGCCCAATTATTTGCTAATATTAGAGATCAGTCTTGGGACAAAGGAAACAAATTCAGTGCTTTTGCATATAATTCGTCACATTTCGACTTTGAACTGTATATTAAATAGTTTAGAAGCATCATATTTACAAGATTCTGATGATTTGGACAAACAGAATTGTATTATATAAAAGAGGTAGGAGAAATTCAAGGCAGAGTTAAGAATTTTAGGGAATTCCATAGCATCTCAAGATGCAAAAAGCAGCACAGCAGTTATGTTATGAATGATTGAAGATAGATTTGGTTTACCCTAACATTATTCACACTTGCTTTTGATTACATTATTAACAATTAAAACAAACACTAGAGTACTTCTATTATTATGTTATTATACTAGCTTATAAACCATGTCACTTAATGAAAACTCTTAACTAATTATCTTAATCCAATTGTTCAACTCATACAAATTTTAATTTGTACTAATGTTGATGTACTATACACAGTCAGTGCATTATTGTAAACATAAAAAGTCAATTTCTTGCTGATCTCCTACTAAAAATACTTTTTTTTTGGTTCTGATCACAATTCCAAATGTTTAGAATCATGAATAAAGATTTTTTGCATTTTTTGTATTTATTCATGGCGAATTTTACCAAGTATTTGAAAGGTTCCCTAAGTGCCAAATACTTAGTTACCGAATAGAGACTCTTGCGTAACTATAGATACTCGTAGCATTGACGGGACTTATTCACTGTATCATTCTACCACCTAAATAAATTTTAAAACTTCATACTGACTAAACATGAAAATTATACACCAATATATGGCACTTATTCTGAAATGACATGATAATTAAATATTTGAAAGATAGTAAAATTGATCAAATGAAAGTGTTTGTACCAATTTCTTATAGGATTTAAACTTTACCATATAGCGCCCTTATTTCAAGTTTTGTGAAGCTGCCAATTTAAACATAACTATATAGACGCTGCTGCTCGAGGTGGAATTCCCTTAAAATTCTACACAAGAACTGTTTGCATAGATGTTTACAAATAATTGCACTTTCAATTTTTTATTCAGATTCGAAAATTGTATCTTTTTCATTTAGACAGATTGTATGAATTAGTTCTAAATTAATAATTATAATTATGAAAGAGTATAACAAAATCAAATATTAAATTGATATTAAAAAAACTTTTTGGTAATAAAATAACAGGCATATTATTATTATTTTACCCAAACAATAATTAAATAAAAAAATCCATTAACCTTGCAATAAAATTATAAACCACACAAATCAGCATATCCTACAGTCATTTTCATGTATACTTGATGATCTTTATGTCACCACTAAAATAGAGTTCAAAATAAAACAGTGCGCTAGATTATACTCACATAACCGCTCATCTCAGTGGAATATTGTGTCCACTTTGTTAACAAAGCCTTGTAAGAGTAACTATGGCTGGGTAGTTTTAATTGGGCGATAGATCAACTGGACCAATTTTTTTTGTATTCTTTAGATTGATCAATATTAACGAAAACCAAGAGGAGTTCAAAACTAATTAATAACACACGGGTTAATCTTCAGCATTAAGCAATGATTGCCGAGATCACAGCAAATTTTTGACCAACTTCATATGTTTGTGCAAGGGCTCATAAACAAACTTCTATTTATTCACAATGAGCATCCTCATGGCCGCTATTAGTGAGTTCTGTTCACCAAAACAATTGCGAACCAAGCAAGTATTTCGATGAAACAACTAAAAATGGACGTAAATACTATTCGCAGGGTTTACTTAGAAAAATAAACGAGAATGAAAATAAATAAATTATTATGGATGCGCCTTTTTGAAAGATTTGCGTCAGACACTTTCATTTTATTATAAAAGAGGACTAGTAAAAATAGTCCTCATGTCAAATAACAACAACACACATCATTCAATAGGTTTTTTTTTCTGACAGTATTAACTTCTAGGTCGGCAATTTTTTTTTTTCAAAGTTGTTACGATGTTTCGTAGGGCTGACCTGTGAATGGTAGGTAGCGGATATCGACTAATTAATCGCTGGATAGTGGTAACCCTACTATAGCTTTGTAAACCCACCTAGTTTGTGCTCTTTTTGCATGGCTTAAAGATTCCTGTTCATTTTACGTGATGACTGAGCTAGGCGTGAGGTACCAGCCCCCTTGAATGATCACTAGTAAAGAGATAAACTGCTCGTAGACATTTAAGAGTTCCTATATACCAAGTCAGTCATCAGGTAAAACGTACGGGAATCGTTGTGAAACATCTAATAAGTCGACACTCAACAGCTTACTAGAAGACAATCAAGGGCTAATTTAAGTACCCAAATTCAGTCACTACACCCGCTCAGTGGTACAATATTGTCGTCTTTTCATAGAAATCCTCACAAAGCCCTCTTCAAGATCCTTTAAAAGCGATATGCAAGGGTTTAAGGCTATTTGAAAAGTGCCGCCATAATTGTTTTTGTTTTATATTCACCTATCTAAGAATGTATGGTGATTTTCCTGTTATGTATGTTTTATTCCTGATGTCATATTTGTGTCCATATTCAACTTAACCATAATATAGACTTTTTTTATTTGTAAAATATATTATCATCAAATTCTACAAATTCGGAAGCATTCTACAAATTATTAGTTTGCATACAGAATGTAATAAGAAATGTTTAGTATTCATGTTAGTCTCACCAGATATTCTAATGCAAACAATCAATTAAATCGTTGGAATGTCATCAAATCCTACTAATATACATCGAAAGTGCAATTACTCTTAACATTATACATAGAATATAGTTCATCCCCCTAATAAATTAATCCGATAAGCGCTCGTAATAATAACGTCATAGATCTACCTAATATCTCATTCTACGTCAAAAGAAATCCTTCGGGTTTCACGTTCCCAGGGTTCACATCACGCCGGGTACCGACAGCAGCCGTACGGGCCGGCCGGGGTCGATATTTACAATTTTTGACCTCACACTTTGGTACTAATCTGGACAGATCACACAAGGACGTCGCGAAGAGTTCCCGCGGCCACCTACTTGTCGGCAGGCTCGGGCGGCGCGCCGCCGAAGTCCAGCTGGTAGCCGCCCGCGCGCGTCATCTCCTCCATGCTGGGCTCCTTGCACTCGTAGCCCGCGTGGCCCGCTGCGCCGCAGTTCCAGCACGACAGCTTGGGCGGCGCGTACAGCACGGACACGTAGCCGGCGTACGGCGGCGGCTCGCCGTTGGCGAAGGGCGGAGGCGGCTGGCGGTAGGCCTGCGGCGGCGGCGTGGGGTAGGCGAAGGGGCGCGGGTACTGCAGGAAGGCGCCGGGCGGCGGCGCGGGCGGCGCGGGCGGCGCGGCGCGGCGCGGCGGGCCGGGCGTGCCGGGCGGCGACGACGCGGCGCTGGAGCCGCTGTCGGACGACGAGCGCGGCGCGCAGTACGGGCCCGTCAGCCGCCGCACCCCGTTCAGCTTCTCTAGCGATCGATATTGCTGCTGGTGCACCAGGCTCAGTTCACGTAACCGCTCGTCGCCCATATTATGACGCATCTGAAAATGTATATTATAGTAACCATAAGAAACTCGGTCAAAGGGAGCACTTATCCGAATCACACTTCTAGCAGTCACGCGTTTTCACTGATTTGTTTCCAAGTTAATTTGCATCTTGCATAATAAACTGAAAATAAACAGCAAAAAACTAGAGCAATCTTTTGACTGGTGCTAATAGGTTGGAAGGCGAATGTTTGTGACTGCAATGAACCAAAATGCTTCAATCAGGCTACTTGTACGCAACAAAGTTCCATCTTGACTGATTAAGACCTTGTGGGAACCTCAGAAAACGCAGCCTATGGTCACTGGCCAAATTGGACAGTAACGCATGATATCGCACATAAATAAACACAAACTCGAAGATTTCAAAGCACACACGATTATCAAAAGGATTGCAAATATTATAAGAAATATATTTAGTTTATTAGAAACACAACATAGTGGGAACGACTCTTTTTGGATAAAGATTGCGCGACACTGTGCGGCTAGACTCGCCTCATGTGAAAACAGCATTAATGCAGGAGGCTGTCTGTGGCGAAGTAGTTCTGCTGCGAACACGGCGAAGGGGCCACGTTGATGCAGAGAGGGACCCACCTCGGCGACTGACATGCTCTCAAAGTTGGCAGCCAGCTGGTGCGGCAGCGGCGGCTCGGGCGGCCCGGGCGGCGGCGAGCGCTCGCGCGACACGCGCCGGCGCCCGCGCGGCGACGCGGTGCGGCTGTCGCCCGGCGACGACACCAGCGGCGACGTCGGCGCGCCACTAGCTGCCGTGTAGTTTATTACCTGCAAACAGTTCAACTATAACCATAAGAACAAAAGATACATACAAGATTATTTTTTAAGCAGTGCAAAAATATTTTGATGGTTGCATATCAGTAATATATAGAATACATTTCCATTATTTGTTAAAATATTAAAAAAATATATGTATATATCCGGGTTAAATCAGCAAAATATGGGTACTGTCTATTCGTCATAATAACATACAGGCCGACACACACAGCGGTGTTAGTGCCGGGGAAAGACCCGCGGGAGGCAGGGTGGCGTCCGACAGTTGGTCATCACACTTGCAGTTGTCGTGACCTCGTGTCTTATCGCTTTCCCGCAGAAGCACCGTTTAATAAATCGCGAGTTGTATGAGATGGTGCGAGTGTATTGGTAATTTGTGAACTCAGGTAATGAAAATTTACGAGCTTCTCGCAGGATATCCTCGCCTGCGAGCCCATGCGGTCCGTAACGCCGCGTACACTAATGAATGGACCATTTTAGCGGCCACTCAAAGGATGCTTGATCGCGGCCTCAATGCAGAAGTACCTATGCATTATGCATTAAGTAGATAATGTAAATTTTATTATTATTTAAAAGTGTCATAATTTAATTGATCATAGTATTTTATTTTCTGCATTTTGATAGTCCTAAGCCCATGAAAGTATGAAAAGAACATTGGAATTACTCTTAACTTAAATAAGTCTTGTTCAAACCTAATGAAATCAGTAAGAGTATACCTACTTTAATGCGTTTCGCTTTTCATGTAACCATAAAGTCAGTTTCAAAGTCATCTTTTGTTAATAATAACTTTTTTTTACTAATTCATAACAATATAAAAATAGGTGTTTAGTATAACTCAAGTTTTATTTGTCAAAGTTTGTGCACTGAATAAAAAATATTCTTGCATAAATATCTAGTACCAAAGCAGGTATCTAGTACTAAACTATCCCAGTTCATATGAGCATGTAGTATGTGTAAGCAGATAGACATAATAATCGACGCAATACTGCACACAATGCAACAATAGCGATTATCGTCCAATTTAGCTCTGAATTGCCTCTTGGTAAGGTTTCCATGAAGTACTTAACAGATGGGGTGACAATGAAATTGTATGAGCTAAAAATCTGCATAAATACATAATCAATATTAACATATTAGGGTGTAGTGGAGGATATGCCACAGCATTTTTTTTATCATAATTGTCCTCTCTTTGCATTAACAAATAATTTTACCCAAAAAGTAAAGTTAAAATGTTAACTCCTAACATTACTGATAAAACCAACCTTTTGCAATTCAATATTAAGTTTAATTAAAATTGGTTAATTAATTTCGAAAAACAAGCACTTTTAGAGTTTGTGAAATACTTTGAGGAGTAAACATTATGAGTGTTTACTCCTCAAAGTAGTAGTAACAAGTGTGGATGAGACTATTTTAGGAGTAGGTCATGGCACCTTTATATGTCTACGTGAATTAAGTGTTTAAATAGACAAATAATAACTACATATTAAATAAAAATAACAAAAACATCTATTAGCTATAAGTTCACTTTTAAACACAATTGGAATATGAATCTTAAAAACCTATCAAATCAATTCTTGTTTTTTGAATGATAGCAACATATTATGCTACAAAATATTGAACACATTAATTTTGTCTAAAAATAGGGAGTTCATGAATATTACAAATGTTTTACCTCAAGTGGTTGATTTATAGGTGATACTATGATATTTGCAGGCCATGCATTACGCCCCATATATTCGGCCATATTGTACTGTGGGAGGGGTATGCCCGGCGGTGGGTGGGGGACTTCACTCAACATGGGCACTACTCTCCCGGCTCCTGTCAACACTGGTGGTGAACTCAGTTCAGGCACTGTGTCTGCACTTTGAGGCTGAAATAAAATAGACAATATTAAAACATTACATAAAAGTAGTTTCAATGCATATTCGTTTACCATATTGCGATGCTAAAGCTACATACAAAGCAAATGAACTATGTACAGATGAAGCATTTCTCATTCTTCCATCATGCTAAAATATAAAAATACAATGTATCACATTAAAAAGAAAACAAATGAATGTAGTGGCTCTTTTTTATTACATATTTGAGGATGTTAATATTGACATAATGATGATATAATACGGTAAAATTCTGTCACAATAATGAAACACATATGGAAAGATACCATGACAGAATAAGAAATAGAATTTAATGGTAATGAAAACATTCATGAGTGAACTTGTTATAGTAACCTTAGATACATGCATTTTGAAAATAAGAAAATGAGTTAGCTTGTCTGTACTATAATAGTAACCATTGGAAGCAGATTACTTTTCTATTGTTATTGTAGAACCAAAGATTGTATGTGAACACAATACAACTAAAAGTTTGAAACAAAGACTCACATACAACAAAATTAACTTAAGTATTCAGATCTCAAATAAAGCCCAAGTTTTATTTGAGAACCTCTAATTTTAGATAATAAATAAATGCCAAAGTTGACATTAACAACATTCATACATAAATTCTCGTTCATACAATAACCTTGACTAAAAAATGTTATTTAGATTCTCAGAAAAAAAATGATATACTGATTTTAAAATAGTCCCTTCTACTAACATGATTGAAACAAAATTATACGAGTGGACTTATGTTGGTCATAGAATTACAAAGGGGGATGTGTACTCCTAGTAGAATTATGGTGATGAGTGGATATGACAACACTGACCTGCACCCCAGGTGTTTTGACAAACACAATACCAGGCGGTGGCCCCAAGCTAGACAAGTTAGGCGGTGGGATTGACATGTTTGCTGTGATATTTGATTGTGTATGGCATGCACTCACTGGCACTACATTTATATGCTCTTGTGGTTCAGGAAATTGTATCCTCTGATCTTCCATTTTTAATTTGTCTAATATTTCACCGAAATGTGACTTTTGATCAAATGTAAACGCTGGATGATGTAACGCCATCGTGTACAGAAGTAAAATTTCCTCCAGGAGATCGCCGTACAAGCCTTTCAATAAGCCACTCTGTTCCAAACTGACCATGGCATTGTACAATGTGGTAGCACACGCGAAATTACACGAGCGTAACAACGACACATACAAGGCCATTTTCCGTCGCGTCCTGGGGTCTGTGTTGGCGCCTCCGATGTCCGCAGCCAGGTCTGTGGGGTTGTTGGCTCTTAGTTCGGCACCACGCAACTCCTGAAAGTCCCGCTTACCTAGTTCCTCTAGGTATGTGCCAATGAAACGCAGTTCAAATGGCAAACACATATTTAATAACGTACACATCGCGTCTATGCGTTTATAGCTTTCCAATTCTTTAAACCATGATACCACGTCCTCTTTGCAAACCATTTCCAGAACACATTGAAATTTTATGTAAAGAATCAACCGGTCCCCTGCAGCCGAAGCGCGTCCGTTGCTTAAAATTTTTGGCACACGCAATTATTGCGATAATGTGATGGTTGTAATCCAAGAATATTCGATTGTAACATTAGTAATTATAAGCTTTTATCCGTATTTTACAAGTACAGTATATTGGTTAAGCAACTACAGGCAATGCTAGTAGTTTTGTCTCGTCTATAGTTTATGGAATAGGCCAGCCAAAGACAAAAGCATGCTTATAGACAAAGGTGCTACGTACGGAAAACAACAAACATAATGAAAAAAATCGACTTTATGTGTTTCTAATAGAGCTTAAAATCCTAACTCAAACCCATTTTAGAAAAATGACAGTTGTGGAGCTGCCTTTCCGTTTATGGAAACACAGAGTAGATATGGAAAAGTTGTATCTTTGTTGAAAACTTGCTTTATGCAAAACTGTTAGTTGCTTAAAATCATCTAAAGCAACTAAAATAAAATTGATTCACTTTCTGCACGACTTCAGACTGCTCCAAATCATGCCGAATATGGTATGGAAAAAGCGAACAAATATTAACATTTCGCTATTTGTTATTGCTAGATCGCCTTCTACCAGACATACCCTTAGGACATTCCAGATTCAAGCTAAGCGTACGAAAGCGAATGAACGATACCAAATAGTGTCAAGAAGAACAATTTGTGCGGTGAATCCCATACATAAGTGTTCTTCCGTAGCTTTCGACTGTTCGAAGACGTTTCAACAATTTCAATCATGGTATACCTACACATATTGTATCTGCATAATAATATGCGAGTAGTATGTAAATCTTATGCTTACGCAGAGGTGGATCAAGTAAAACAATTTTTGAAATCGGTCCAGTATTTTTTGAGTTTATTCGTTACATACAAATATATAAAAATACAAATCTTTCCTCTATAAAATACTAGCTGCTGCCCGCGACTTCGTCCCCGTGGAATCCCCGATTTTAAAACATTCTTTATCGCTCCTATTGGCTTAAGCGTGATGATATATAGCCTAAAGCCTTCCTCGATAAATTTAATGGTCTATTCAACCCAAAAAGAATTTTTCAATTCGAACCAGTAATTCCTGAGATTAGCGCGTTCAAACAAACAAACTCTTCAGCTTTATAATATTAGTTTAAATTAGTATAGAAGTATAGATATAGATTTGTAAAAATTTAGGAACAGACAGTTGTATAAGCAAACAAAACTGACCTAACTGAAACCCTTTACGGAGAATAGAATTGTCTTCACTCTAATATAATTGCAACCATACCTACTTACCTACTTGATTGCACCAAAAAGCCTGTATTGTTTTCCAATAGTGGTGTTAAGCCCGATACACACGCAGTGAAAAGTTAAGCTGCTGGCAACTCTCTGCAATGAAAATGCAAGTAGGTACTACGAGAATATCATCTTTAAAACTTCACAGGAATGTATCCGAACAGATTTTTATTTTTTAAACCGTGTTCCATACCTTCTCGCATATGGTCGTTTTACATTTATTTTACTGCAACCTCTAATTTATTTGAAACACAACATTTTGCGTTTGAGTCTAAGAAAGAGATAGCAATTGCATTCCATTTCAACTTGCTAAAGATACTGGTTTTTTAATTTATTTTTGTTTGAAACGCTTATAGTTACTCGGCATTTTTTGACAAAAGGATCGAAAAACATCAGAATCACTGATTTTTCAAAGAAGATTGCATTTATTTGGAAAATTATTACAGAACATATAAAATGGCTCCTGCGGAAGATGTCGAAATGAAAAATGTTGAAAGTCCAGCAGCAGCTAGTGATGTAGAAACACCCGAAGTAAAGAAAGATGCAGATGTGCTTGCTGTTCAAGATTTGAGGGAGCACGTAAGGCAAATAGATAAAGCTGTTACATCCAAGGAGCCGAGGTTTGCTATGCGAGTTCTGAGATCTCTTCCTAGTACCAGAAGGAAGTTAAATGGCAACGTTTTACGTGCTATTTTCAACCAATTGTATCCGTCAAATGCTGACAAAGAGGGATTGATTGCGTTTGTTGAGAATCCTCTGCCTGGCGCTGTCGACATTGAACCACCTCGCTCTCGTAGTGCACCGAAGCAACCCGTTCCAGAAGTGGACGTGTACTTGCACCTATTGGTGCTGCTTCGCCTTCTGGACACCAACAGGTTGGAAGAAGCTACCGAGTGCTCACAGCAGCTGATGAATAAGGTCTTAGCTCAAAACAGAAGGACTCTTGATTTAATTGCTGCCAAGTGCTACTTCTACCATTCAAGAGTTTTTGAACTAACTAATAAATTAGATCTTATTCGTGGTTTACTTCATGCAAGACTTCGCACTTCTACTCTGCGTAATGACTATGAAGGCCAAGCAGTACTCATTAACTGTCTTCTGCGTAACTACTTACATTATTCATTATATGATCAAGCTGATAAGCTTGTCAGCAAGTCAGTTTTCCCGGAAAATGCAAGTAATAATGAGTGGGCAAGATTCCTGTATTACCTTGGAAGAATCAAGGCGGCTCGTCTGGAGTACAGTGATGCTCACAAACACTTGGTGCAAGCTTTGAGGAAGGCTCCTCAGACTGCTGCTGTTGGTTTTCGTCAAACTGTCCAGAAGTTAGCTATTGTTGTGGAGTTACTGTTGGGAGATATTCCTGAAAGAGCTATATTTAGACAAGCTCCTCTTAGAAAAGCTTTGGCACCTTATTTCCAACTCACTCAAGCAGTGAGGCTTGGAAACTTGCAAAGATTTGGAGAGGTGCTTGAGAACTTTGGCCCTCAGTTCCGCAGTGATCACACTTTCACATTGATTCTCCGTCTCAGGCAGAATGTAATCAAAACTGCCATCCGCTCTATTGGACTGTCATACTCACGTATCTCTCCAAAAGACATTGCCAGGAAACTAGGCCTAGACTCTGCTGAAGATGCAGAGTTTATTGTTGCAAAAGCTATCCGAGATGGAGTTATTGAGGCTACCCTTGATCCCGAAAAGGGATACATGAGTAACAAGGAGAGCTCCGATATCTATTGTACAAGGGAGCCTCAGCTGGCCTTCCACCAACGTATATCTTTCTGTTTGGACTTGCACAACCAGAGTGTGAAGGCCATGAGATATCCACCCAAGTCATATGGGAAGGAACTGGAGAGTGCTGAAGAAAGACGAGAGAGAGAACAACAGGATTTGGAGCTTGCTAAGGAGATGGCAGAGGAAGATGATGATGGCTTCCCTTAAATCTATTTCTACTCATGTGTTATTTGCTAATTTTTATGCATTAGATGTTTTTGTGCATTAACCCTAATATAATAAAATGAAAATAAATGTGTTTGTATTATTTTAACTTCCTCAAAGTTAAAATGAAAGTAAAGTTAATTCATTTATTTCAACTAGACTATTAAAAAACACTTTTGAACATCAAAACAGTTTCTAAATAAAAATATTGTAGTGACTTGTCCATTTGCAAAAGTAGATTCTTATGGAGAAGAACAGACAAAAAACTACACAGTGACACTTTCCAAATATAAGTTTTACAATATTTTGTAAACATTAATCAACTGATTATATGTGAGGACAATGCACCCAAATAACACTAAGTATTGTACTACTAATAGGTACAACAAAGTAATAGCAGCATCTAGGTAAAATTAATAAAGTTTTAGGTGACATAGTACTCACATATTTACAAATTTTGCAACCATTGTTAAATATAATTAACAACAATGGATCAATTGTGTTAAATTAAATATTAACAGATCAGTAACTACACCTGTATACATAGTAAATAAATCAACAAATACAGACCCGACCAGTTTGGCTTTGTCTACTACACCCAATATTGTCCTATGGAGCAGGACTAGCATGTTTCTAGCATTCTTATGTTGAATATAATCATCTAGATTCTAGCTTGTAGTAGGTATGCTTGTTTACAAAGTGTGCTTTTAACATAGGTTTTTAATTTCCTTTCATTTAATTCTAATATAACATACAAGGTATTTTTGTTGTTACATTTATCACAGTACCCCATGAAAGATGTTCGTACTTTGCCTAATCTATAAAATGGTTGATCTAATTTATTTCTATTTTTAGTACTTATTTTAATTATGACTATCACTAATTTTGCTAAAGAGATGTCGATTTTTCCTCACATACATAATAGTTTCATGTAAATGAATTGACAAGGGACTGTAATAATATTAATCTTTTTAAAAAGTTCATATCAGCAGCCCGAACCCACACTAGAATACCGTACGACATATTGATAAGAAATAACAAAAATAGACCAAACCTGCGGTTTCTACATCGGTTAACTCTATTATCTTTCTTAATATTCGCATAAGCAGCGGATCTAAGCCGCCCCACAAGAAATGTTACGTGAGGTCCCCATTGCAATTTCTCGTCTAAAGTGATTCCTAGGAAAACCGACTGATCATTAAATTCCAGTTTTTGTCCATTCAATATGATGTCATTTTCGTTGCTTCTAACATTAGGTAAAGTAAATTTAATACATATAATCTTTTTTCATTTAGTAGGTAGTTACCAAGTTGTTTGCCGTAGGTATACCAATATTGGACCTGATGAATAGAGTTATTCACGTCAAGATTTTGTGATCGTCGGTCTATCTATATCTACTTACTAATATACCTTTAAAGCTGCCAGAGTTTGCTAATCTCAGGGCCGATTTGAAGTTGCGGAATTTGTTCGAAAGAGTCACCGCGGCCCTGGAACGCAAAGGGCACAAGAAGGATCACGGGTGGGTTTTAGTCAGTAAGAGTCTGACACTCCCTTCCGCTCCGCCCAGAGCGGGAGAAGTCATTTGACGATTTCCCATCCAGAAAAAAAAGAGGGCCGATTTGAAAAATTATTTCAGTGTTAGATAACCCATTTTTCGAGGAAGGTTCTAGACTATATATCATCACGCTTAGTCCAATAGGAGCGAAGCAGTCATAAAAAGACACAAACGAAGTTCCGCGGGTCAGCTAGTCATGTATAAACCAATTATGTTCCTTTTATTTTCATAAGATTATCATGCACAGGTACAGTATCATATTATAAACTGAATTTATGAAATACAAAGAGAGTGTCTGTCTATTTTATTAATTTTGATGAAGTATAAAATTTACTAGGTACCTTTACAAATAGCCATGACAGTCCAGTCAACTTTTGATACAACCTTGAAATGCCGAAATAACGCTTTCACAAGTTTACAGTTTATTCCAAGCTGGACCTTCGTTTTGGGCCATGGCCATGGGCCATGTATCTCCTGCGGAATCTAGGTAGAATATCTGTACAAAATATCGTTACACAGATTCACCTACACAGTGTAACGAAGTTCCGAAGCGTATCGATAGATGGTGCTAGTTTCAGTTATCTCTCACAATTATTAGGTAGGTATATTTAAACCAACGAAACCAACAGTATACCTAGTATTACTTCCACTGCTGAATATTATGGATTTCGGCCAATACACCTATGTATATACTTTATGTCACAACAGTTTTGGAGCTTTGGTCGCGATCGGTATGTTAGGTTTAGAAAACTGATTCGAAACATTAGCATCTCTTTTACAAATTTGTTTTTTAACACAAGGGATCGGTATCCTAGCAACGTAAAACATTGGTTACTGCATTCATTACAAGAATTTAACATTAAATAGGTGTCTATTTACTATTTTGCATAGTGCTGATGCAAATACTTAATTGTATTGTGGTGTAGGTACTTATCCTGTGATTACTGATTATTCGAAAGATCTAAACATGTTCACGCCAGCGCATATGGAAAGTCTGGTGAGCTTATTGAGGCCGCCAGAACCAGAAGTTCTGCAAGGAGATGATTTGCCATCTGCAGGTGGGTACATGCCTGTATGTGATTTAGGATTAGAGATAGGTACGTTGCCTATACTAGGCCAGGTACCACACATACCTCTACCTCCACCGCGTCGTTGGGGCTTACTTGGCGGAGAGGTGTGTCACAGATCTGGGACGTGATGGCAGACAACAGCGTGCAGCGTCCCATGTCGTGCGATGTTCCACAGATTGCGGTCTGGAGCCCGTTCTTGTGGAATACCGGTTAGATCGGGTTCACATAAGATCGGACCGACAGTTTTATCGGCCCGACCAACGTGTCGGATCCATATTAGCATGTATTTCAATAGCGCCGTTCACATATGGGCGACTCGACAAAACTAAGGGAGCCGACACTTTTACCGGACGTTCAGCCACGATTTCTGTCGGGTTGGCATACCTAATATTGGCGTACTGGCAAGTATAGCGCCGTTCACATTTGTCGGCGCAAAGCGGCGGAGCCAATTCCACCCGCTCATTCCCCGCTCTCGGCACTCGCGCGAGCAGTTTCGTCGACGTGTATGCAGAGACAACACGTGTATCGCTGTCGAGTAGGTACACCATGAAGTAACTAGGATTTGTGCTCGACGGTCCCTACTTCCGGCGACTAGCGCCGTGTTGTGCGTGGCTTGGGCGCTTGTCAAAGCTACTTCCCAATCTGGAGGACTCGAGCACCGCCTGCAGGCGGCTGTACGTGAGTATCATACGATCAATGGCCCTGTGATCATGGGCCTCGATCTTGGCGGCTGACCGGACGGCCAGCTTCATTGTTCTGCGGAAGCCGCAGAGGGTGATGGTCATCAGGGGTTATCGCACGATCTCCTACGAGACATTAGCCGGAACTCCACCCTGGGACCTGGAAGCAAAAGTCCACGCGTCATTGCGTTGGTGGCGTGAGGTCGCGCGTGGCGAGTGACTGATGCAGCGACACATCGAGCTGCGTCGGTCACAGCTGTGCGAGGTCCTGGTTATGGAGTGGCGGGACAGGCTCTCACGCCCTTCCGCCCGCCTCGTCACTGTTGAGGCCTTCCGGCCAGTGCTCAACCTTTGGCTCGGGAGAATATACGGCTCCCTTTCGTTTCGTGTGACGTAGGTCATCTTGGGGCATGGCTGCTTCGGGAGGTTCCTATGGCAGGCAGGAAGGCAGGGAGCCGAACACTCGGTGTCACCACTGTATCGACTGTCGGGAGGACACGGCGCGGCATACGCTGGCAGAGTGTATCGCTTGGGAGGAGCCGCGCTGTGCCCTCATCGCTGTGATAGTCAGTGACCTCTCGTTGCTGGTTGTAGTCCGCGCATTTGCGGCGAGGAGTCCTGGGACGCGGTGGTCTCCTTTTGCGAAACAGTTGTCGCGCAAAAGGGATTGAAATCTGACGAGTACCTATTTGAGTAATTTCTAATAATGCGTGGCTACATTGATGATGTTCTCATTCACTCTTGTCGATGTAAAATGAAAAAATAAAATTGTATACCTAAGATGGTTTGAAAGAGCATCTTATTTCAAGGTGGTCCTTTTCTAGTTTATTGAAAATCTGATGAAGAACAGAGATACGAAACGGAACTCTTCAATAAATGATAGCAAATCTTTCGGGATTGCTGAAATCGCATGTTTGTTTAGTGTTTACACCAATGTGATTAGTACGATTAGGTGGGGGGAGGAGGGGGTGTACCACTAAAAAGTGAAAATAAAAAAATGTTGTATTTTTTGTATTTTTCGTTTTTTGAACACCGACTTCTGAAATTAAAGTTATTTTATATACAATCCCCATGAATCCTAGGATACCTACGTCCTGTGTGAGTAGAGTGGCACACCTTAGCCACCTCCTTGGGTATCTCC
The DNA here is from genome assembly GCA_905332915.2 of Hecatera dysodea. Lineage (NCBI taxonomy): Eukaryota > Metazoa > Arthropoda > Insecta > Lepidoptera > Noctuidae > Hecatera > Hecatera dysodea. The sequence continues at coordinate 13,462,936 of HG995292.1, forward strand.
TGCCTAACTACCTACAAAGTAACAGGTATTGACCTACGGAGCAGGTTTCAGTGTATTTTGTAGGTCATGTTATCATGTGCCCTTTTCTGTTGAAAAGACAGGCTTTCTTAGGTATCTTCATTTAGGTACTACTTAAGGTGCCTAGGAAAGCCTGTCTTTATTTAATTAATCCATAGGTTTTCATTTAGGTATATACGTCCGTACGGAGCGTAGGTATTTTTTTACATACTTACTCGTACTTACCGAAGCTGTACCCTTTTTACTTTTCTTTCTCAGGGTTTGAAATAAGTTCTACGAGAGGCAAAATTCCATCTTCCAATGATGTGAAGACTCCAAAAACGATTGAAGAATATGAGGAGCTGGAGGCAAAACAGGTGGAGAACCTAGGAAAAGCTGGCGGGGGCCTAGGAGGACTTAAGACTCCTGAGTACACCATGAACTACCAACAGTCCGTCTCCGCTGAAGATGTGTATCTTCAAGTAAGTTAGCTAAATGTTTTGTTAAGATTCTCCACACAATAATGAACTTCGTTTTGCTTGTCCATGCACGATTACTTAGCAAAAAAAAAGTAATAAATAAGACGACGAAAATAAAAAATTGACAACTTAATGTCTAGGTTTTTAATCTAAGTAGCAATGTTTTTGGTTGTTACAGATTGGCCCAAAAACTCCAGGGTCAGCTAGCTGCGAGAACCTTATCGTCAGAGTGAAGATGCCAGGAGATAAAAAAGAAAACGTAGATTTAGTCGTAGACACCTCTAACGTCGCGGTGACATCTTCCCAATATTCCTTGAAACTGCCTCTCCCACATGAGGTCAACCCTGATCAGTCTAAGGCTAATTGGGATGGGGACTCGGAGACACTAGTGCTCACCCTTAAGTTAGATAGGGAGTTGGATTTTGTTAATTTCTAAATTACATATCTACGAATTAATCTTCTCAGATCAGATCTTCTTCTTCGTAGATATATTATGTTGTGGCCATATCGTAGAATTGGCAATTTCATAATGTTTCTTTTAAACTTATGACCTTGGAAAATGTGTTTCATTCGTCAGCTCTATTTAAGGCCGGTCTATTTATTTATTTCTAATACGTTACTAAGTCTACGATGGCTCTAATAAAATTATTCAATAAAAACATTACCTACATAAAATGATGCATTTAATTGTAATTTTGCAAGCTACATTCTTTGTTCAATTGTTCAAAGATTTACTGTAAGATATTTCAATTGATTCGATCACAGTAACAGTCTTAAAGTAAACATGTCTAGTATAGACATATAGTAAGGAGACCTAGCATTTAATAACTGACTAATAGTCAGTTGGTAGGTACTAAATAAATATCTAACAACATTACATTCGATAGTCTTGGTTCATAAAAGTAGGTAATCATTGGGACTGCGGTTCATGGTGTTAATTAAATTGCACCGATCGATGATCCGTTTCATTGTCGGCAGTGCAGAATCGTTACACAGTGATCTCCTTCTGCCGCAGAAGGAGACAGTGGAAAAGGCGAGGGAGATTGCGAGTGCTCTCCGGGCCCGAAGCAGGCGCACCGGGCGACGGTGGTGGCGCGTATTGTACGCGTAATTTTTTTTTTGCACATAGAAATTACTTAGACGACTGCTGTGATATTGCAAGAAATATTAATATCAAGCTTGATATTAAAGATTTTAGCACTTCAAACAGTCCCATAAATACTTAAGTCATTAGCTGCCCCTCTTTTCCATTGGGAAACCTTGGGCAATGCTAGATATATTCCCTGCGCAAGTGGAACGTTGGCGAGAAACATTGTAATGATTGACGTAGATAAAGTTATTTGGGTATGTCACGGTCAGGTGATACTGAGTGTCGTTGGCTATAGAAAATACTTGTAAATACCAAATTGTGGCTCAGCCTTTTACAGTAGGTAACTCATATACCTACATAAATCATTATTACTAGGTTGTATTTAAATTGATAAACGGACAAATAGCTGAGTCAATAGCTAGGTAGGTATGTATAATGTGAAGATCGTATGATTACTATTATAACGCTGATTATAAGAAACAGAATTATCAAGTCTCAGCTATTTTCATGATCACCTGTTTTGCGGTTATTTGGTTTTTTGAACCGTACGAATGTTTCATACTCATATTCATATTCATTTATTTGCATCTACAATGTTGGCAAGTTGTAACAACCTTAGAGATATGCATAATTGAAGACCCTGTTTGGTGGAAGTGGAAGCGCGGAGACTTCTAATACAAGCAATTCCTTGCTTAAAAGGAGATCTCCAAAATTATGTATCTAAATGCCCATTGTAACTGAAATAAACTTTTATTTTTAGGGCACAGCAATATATTTTTTTATATTAAAATTAATTTAACATTACATACCTACACCAGAAAATTTGTAAATAACCATGTAATTTAAATGATTCATTATTTTTTAAAATAAAAATTGAAAATTATAATAGCATGTCAAATAAAGAGATGAAGAAAAGGAAGAGTGGAACAGAAAGAACAAGTAGGTCCAATTCAATCAATTTTGGCGAAAAGATTTTGCCAGTCAGTGTACCAAATTGATTAAGATTCTCCTTTAATTTTAGTTTAAAGCATTATTTCGTCGTAGTCTGTATAAGGCATGATGGGTTTGGCGTATCGATTTGGACAAAAGCCCCAATTTAAACAATAAAAATATAATAGTAATAAAAGCTAGTTGTTACTTCCACCATCATAATATCAGCCGAAAGACGTCCACAGCTGGACATAGGCCTCTCCTGAGTGTCGCCATGACAACCGGTCGTGTGCGTCTCTCATCCATCGGTTCATTCAGGTCATTGGTCCACCATATGGGAGCAATGTGCCCTGCCCACTGCCACATGCCAGTTTGGCGATGCTTCGGGCTATGTCAGAAACCTTGGTTCTCTTGCGGAGATCATCACTCCTAATTCGACACCGCAAGGAAACTCCGAGCATTGCAATCTCCATTACCCTTAGGGTGACTTTAAGCCTTCGATGATGCCCATTGTGAGCGACCACGTTTCAAGTCCGTATGTCATCATGGCACTGTCGCGCACTGATCATAGAGGTTCCCGAACGCCGCCCAGTCGAGTCAGCTTCGACGGTTGAACTCTTTCTTGAAGTTAGCCTTTCCAAACTAGCGGTTTGTACCAAGTAGACGTATTCATCTACAACTTCAAGAGAGATTTTGATAGGAGTGGGTGCTACATGGATCATGACCATGACCTTGGTTTGTCCATGTTCTTTTTAAGACCGACTTTTTCGGAAGCTCTACTAGTCATCGAGCATTGTACTGAGGACCTCCATAGTTTCAGCCATGACGACTATATCGTCAATAAATCAAAGGTGAGTAATATACTCGCCATTGACATGAATGCTTAGCCTTCTCCAGTCCAAAATTTTGAAGACATCGTCCATTACGGCCGTGAACAGTTTCAGAGAAATTACATCTCCCTGCCTCACTCCCCGCTACAGGAGGATAGGTTTCGAGGTCTGATCCTGAAGTCAGATTGACATAATTGCATTTTCATACAAACACTTCAGCACCTCGATGTACCGATAATCGAGCCGGCACCGTTGGAGAGACTGCAGCACAGCCCAAGCCTCGGTCGAATCGAAGGCTTTCTCGTAGTTCACAAATGCTAAGCAGCGGGGCAGATTCTTCTCTTCGGTCTTCTGTGTAACCTGCCGCAGCGTATGTACGCTGAAGCTTTTCGGAATCCGGCTTTTTCGGGAGGCTGGATGTCATCAAACCTATAACAGCTTGTAGACATGGTTGACAAGTGAGATGATGTAATTAATTAGCAGGGCCTTGTCGCCTTTCTTAAAGAAGAGTAGTTCCAAGTAGAATATTTTATCCAAGAAAAATTGCACGCACTCTTCTTTATCCGCCTTATAAGTTTTTAAAGAAGCAGTGAAGAAACACGGGGAAATGTATACCGCTGGTTCATTACCCAAGCTCTGCTCATGCCTATAGGTAGCTACGACCCCTACAACACTTAAAACAGTACCTAACAAGGTAGTTAGTAGGTACAGTTTAAGTATAAATCTACAGGTCTAGGTTAGCCAAGATTATAAAAAGCAAGATTCAGATAGTAAATAATGTGCAACCTTGACCTGCGGTCAATCAACTCGGAATCATTAAAAATATGCCTCGGCAAATACTTCCGATTTAAGAGTTATTATTCATCATTCTAAATTTGTAACTAGATATTATGTTTACTATATTATTAATATTGGCATATCTTATACTCGTAGCTTCTTATATATATCCGGAGTCCTTAAAATGTGAAAAGCTCAGAACCGGTCGAGCTCAGGATAATGCTATGCGCGAGGCTAATGTCCACAAGACAGTACGCGCCGGTACTCGAACGACCGGAGAAAAGTAGTTCTCTTGAACAATGCGATTGCTCTTATACCTAATAGCATAGATAAGGTGATAACATCAAACATGAGTCAGTTCATTCTTAAGAGAAAACTTAACCTAGTGTTTATCATGAAATAGACACGTTCCAGCATCTAAATGTAAACTGTCTAAAAGAAGGCATAATTGCAGTTACAATAGAATTACGTCTCTGTTTTTTAAAAACTGGCTGTGACTCTGTGGCAGTTATAGTATGGAGACAAAACACAACCTCATACCTAATTTAATCACCGTAGGCACCTTGGTATTGGATATCTTAAACACGATCTATTACAAATGAGTCCTTAACACAAAAGGCAAACATTGTGCTTCTAGAACACTGTTCAGATGTTTATCTTACCTCGTGTAATAAAGATAGCAAACTCATGGCATTGTTCCCAATATCGTGACTATTAATTAATTTCAACAAATTGATTACAGTTATGAACATTCAACTCAACATTCAACATTCTTAACACAACTAGGAAAACTTTACCAATCCTAGATATTACGGCACTATAATACCTGCTGCCTTGCAGCCTTTTCCCAACTATATTGGGGTCGGCTCCCAGACAAGCCGGATTCAGCTGAATACCAGTATTTTACGCGGAGCGGCTGCCTACCAGACCTCCACAACCCATTAACTGGGGAACACGGTACTTCTTGGCAAGACTGGTGTCAGATTTTCTGGCTTCTGGCAATCCTTGACGACTGCCAAAGATCTCCAAATGACAGCCGGGACCAACGGCTTAACGTGCTTTCCGAGGCACGGAGAAGTCTCGTTATGTTAAGATGGTCACCCATCAACAGACCAACCTCGGCAAGCGTTGCTTAATCTCGAAGATCGATCCATTTAGCCTCGACCTCCTCCATTCTATAGTAAAGCCTAAGAATTTCACTTAATATTTCGGTGGACATCTAATGGAAAACCAATCCAGCTAATTTATTTTAAGTATGGCTCGCATTTTCGTAGTTGTGGTCAGACCACAAACTATCTAGGTAAACTATACTATGTAAGTATGAAAACGTAGGTACCTGTGTTATATATAGCTAGTGCTTAGCTAAGCTAACGCTGTTAGCTTAAGAGTTCGCTACAGCAGTCAAATGCTGCAGTGATCTCCACACAGTACCTTCAAAACCTATTCTGCCAAACAAGGGACTGGACAAGGACACGGTTCTGGCACAAAGTGATTTCTAAAAGTTACAGATTCAAGATTAATCATGTTTTATTTATGTATAACTTCGGTTACCTTATGTCCGTTACATTTTACATTATATACAATTGTTTCTGATTCGTTTCGTTCTCTGCCTCATCGACTCTTGCTCATGCATCGTTAAACTGCCGTTCAGTAAAATAAGTAATACTTATTAGGTATCATTATCAATTTATCACACACAGCTCGCTTTTAAATAGTCTCAGTAAAGTCATTTTTCATGTAATTTCTTGAGTAACTTTATAACCATAACCCCCCAAAATGGAATACTCACTTAGGTTTCCTACAACTATGAAAAGTCAATGACATTTGCTCATAGATTGTCTTTGCATTTGCTTGACCAATATTATTAATAAACATAGATGATGGCTAGGGGTGACTTGCAAGTTGAGGAATTTGTTCGAAAGAGTCACCGCGGCCCTGAACGCAAAGGGCATTAAGAGGAACACGGATGGGTATTAGTCAGTAACAGTCTGTCACATCGATATTTTCCTATCCATAAAAAGACGGGGTGACTTACAAACTCAATAAATGGGCCCCCGTAAACGACTGCTAGCACTTTTGTGACGTAAAGAGGGTGGGGGCAACATATCCTGAGGTGCTAGAGAAGTTTAAAGTCATTGGCAGATCCAGAGGGGATCTAAGGGGCTCAAGTCGCCCTCTCCCCCCCCCTATGCACAAATCATTTTATTTTGCTTGCTATGCGTTAAGCAAAATAAAATGATTTGTGCTTTTTCAGTGTTTACTAAAAAACACCGTGAGTGGGGTCAAGCCATAGATTATACAGTACAATTGGGCCCAAACGATAAACCTGAATCGGTCCCTAGTGGAGATGTATACCACACCTATCAGGACAATCCCGGAAGTACGGTCAAGATCCTTACCTTGTTGTCTCTCTTCCACACATAAATACAATTATTTTTTTAACGTAAATATGTTGTTACTTACATATAGTATTAGGTGCCAAAAATTAGGCATTCCAATTTTTATAAATTTGATATTAGCATCACTCTCACAATTAAGACGAATCTGACGATACATATCAAGCCGTTCGGTTGTCAAAGAAATACACATACTGAATTTTGTATGAAGTGACTCTTTCGTAAGAACCTGTGTATTAGATATAATAGGTATATAAACATCTCGTGTCAGTGTTTGTTACCGAACTCCTCCGAAACGGCTTAAACAATTATTATGTTTTTTTTGTGTACATTTGAGAAAAAGCCGTAGGCTGTTTTTTATACAAGAGCCACTTTCCATCATTTATTATGGAAAAACAATATTGACCAGCGGGCCTACCATGACGTCTTAAAACGTGAGTCTTCCGAGTGAGAAAAAGGGATGGAGCTATATAGGGTGTATAACTCTATCCCTCTTTCTCGCTCGGAAGACTCACGTTTTAACACCTCATGGTACACCCGCTGGTCAGCTAGTAATAACATAAAATGTTAATGTTATTTTGGTAGGATATAAATATACTATATACACACCTGTACCTATGTATTGGTGTTATAAAAATATGGCATTAAAAGGTAAACAAACCAGGACGACACGTCTAAGTCAGTAGGTACTACAAGAATCTGTTCTGCTGTAGGTACCTTTTACCATGTTACTTCAATCCATCTGCCTACCCTTTTCTAAACTCAATGAAAGATATCTGACCTAAACAACACCGGTACTGAAAGAAAAGAAAGGAAAATGTTATTTGGGACTCGTACAAGACGAAAATCAAAATAAAATATAAATTGATTAGTTAATAACTAAATAAAAATATGCAAGCGTGCTGTGTTACCATCAGGTGAAATAGTGGCCAAACGCTTGCCTACCAATAATAATAAAAAAAAGATAACAACATGCATTTTACCAATGCGATACTAAAAAGCCTTGAAGACTAAGCCTGATGTAATTAGGTCTTATATAAAAAAATCAGACAAAACTGTTTGATTCAGCATGTTGTCCCATATTTGGTACAATCCAAAATTCCATCCAAAATCATTGAAACAGACCTATGGAGTCCAAAGTTCTCGGCACTAAAGGTCAATGTTTCTGTTTGTTCCCAAAGGTACACACCGGAAATGAAGCGAATACACAAAATATACATTGAACACACAATACAAATAAATGATAATTGCAAGGTCAAAAACAAGAATGGCTAAAAATTCTCATTCACCGTTGAGCTCCGTACTTGCGTAGCCTAGAGAATGGAATGCGTTTGGTAGGACGCATGTTAACATTATATTACAAATTGAAAATACCAATAATATCAATGTAGGTAGATACTGCACATAAAGGTAAAGTAAATTTAGAGTTCCTTAAAAAATATAGAAATCTTTGATAGGCCGAGGTATATACATTTCAGTACTAAATTTTTCCTGCGTTTTGCCGCGCCATGTCCATATTCCACAAAAACCGTGCATTTACGCGTGATCAAATAATTGTTTTGCTTTCTATCAGTGAAGGAATTTCGGATTATCTTTTAAGTAAAATGATACTTATAAATAGATGTAGAGAAAACAAACCAAATAAAATACTTACCTCTTTATAAGTTTTGATGTGCAGTTACGCATCTGTCCAACATTTTGCTATACTTACAGCTAAAAGGGTAATATGGTTTAGAGTCGAATGGGTTTCCGAGAGATTCAACGCTGATTGGGCATTTACAAAAACGCAGTCAAAAAATCGTAGTCTTAATACAGTTCAACAACTTAAAGAAAAAACAGTAAATAAAGCATCCCAGTACATGCTATGTGCAGATGAAATTCATGAAACGCTCTCAACCGTACTCGGTTTCCTCAATTAGTCTTCTCCAGAAACTAGCATTATATTAGCTGTACGTAATTAGTGTTAACTCAGAAACATGTAAATATTTAATCAAAGAACCCTGTTGAACACATTCTGCAATCGTTTATGCCTTGTCAGTTATTTTTTTGTATTAGCTAGACTGCGAGTCGTTGATCAAGGATCACTTACTTTGTAGTGGTCGGCACGGTCAGTATGGCACTGTACTCTTCTGCTTATTTGAATTGAAGCGTTCGCGACGCGCGGCTGTGATTGCCACACATTTATTCAACCATCAAAATTCTCAGGACATTGTAATCAAATAAACATATTCATCGTGAGAATGTTTTCAGTCACCTTTGTTCAGAGAAGCAGTCTTGTGTGATCATCCGCCGAAGTGTGATGTAGACAAACCTGTACTAGGACAAAACTCCTAAAATTAATAGCAGTGCCGTTAATAACGTCGGAAAGTAAGTACTAAACTAGTCAATTCTTGCAAAAACTCGCTGTGGTTTAGGCATTTGGAAAACAAAGCTGTTAATTTGCCATGCATCGTAACTCTTATTAAATTGAAATTAACGCATATCGCTGTTTTCTCAAAGAAATAATGAAAATGGCGTTTTCTAATTTAGCGATAATGCTCTTTCTCATATTACACTGTAGTAGAATTAGAAGTTATAAAGTGACATATTTACCTGTTCAGTAAATATATTTGTTTCGACATCGGCACAATGAATTGGACATTGATGCTCTACATTGCAAAATCGCGCCCTGCATCTAACTAAATTAAATTGGCAATGATTTAATAACGCGCAGCAGTTCATTGCCTTTCAAATTGATAGTTAAAAAGCATTTAGAACAAATTAAAGTTGACGTGGCGAAGATCAGTGTGCACCTAATGGTTTCTTCAGTATTAGTCGGTATAATGAAATTCACGGTTCAATTGATTTAGAAGAATTGAAGTGTGTTGTTGTGGAGCACCTATATTAAAACATAAACCGTAACTTATTTCATTTTACAGTATGTACGTACAAGGCGCACTTTTCATCCAAATTTTGGTCTTATTAAATGTAGCTGTTGAGTTGGAAACATTGAAACCCTGGAGTGACAGACGTAAGTGTACCTATTATTAGACAATAGAAAAATAAAATGGATTTGTTTTTAATCATAAATAGGTCAATTTATTTAGGCACCAGTTGATTTTAACTCGGTATGTGACCCCTCCCCCCGTCCTTGTCACATCTAGTCACATTTGTGACACCCCTAGTGTGACGTCACATATTTTAAAATTTAATTCGTGTATTTGTAAGTGTTTTACTTAACACTCAGATTAAAATAGATTTTGAAAAGTGACGTCACGATATTTAGGACACCACCCCTTTGTCACACAATGTCACACTTTGTCCACCCCCTCTCACCCCTTAAAGTGTGACGTAATTTATGGTGGCCCCTTTTCACGCTTGAACCGTTTGACAGATTTCTATACAAAAAATATTTATTATTATTATTAATCTTCAAGGTTCAATCTATTTAGATTGGACCTTGGAGAAGTACATAGGATACTTTTTGTTCCTGGAGTATTTTCCCATTAATACTTGCAGTTGGCAAACCCGCTGGCACAAGCTTGTCTATAATAATGGAATATGTTTTCATAACTATAAGTCCACAATTACATGCTATTGTATATAGGTTGTTTTGTATATTTTTAGAGATGTTCCCACCACATTTAATACCGGACAATGCATTGCACCCTCGTCGGTCGGTGGTGCGCAGAAAAATTGTGCTGTACCATAACTTCTTTCGCACGAAGGTCCGGCCCAGTGCTGCGAACATGCTGTTAATGGTAAGTATTAATTTGTGATTAGAATGCCGAATACGTAAACTTATGTGTACACGAATATTTAAACTTCTGTGTACACGTGCAAGCACACAAATACTTTACTAACCTATTTAAACACCACTATTGATTAAAGATGTTGGGCAAAATGGAAAAAAAACCTGCTACTAAGCAGGTGCCGTGTAAAGAAAGAAACAAAGAAAGAAAAATGTTTATTTGGGACTCGCACAAAAAAAACAAAATAGTAAACAAAAAAATAAAATAAATTGTATATATGTATACATATCTACGAGTACCTATTGTGTAACTGTTATTATAATTTGTGATTTTAAACATTCTGTTTAGAAATTTAGGAAACAAGAAGAGTGATTATGAAGAAGATATTGTAAAAGTAAAAGTAATCTTTAAAAAACATGCAGCAACTTGCCCCATGAGTAGTACTACTACTCGTGGGGCAAGTTGCTGCAAGTACTGAGCATGAGTTATTTTATGTGTATCCTCCATGTTTCTATACCAAAAGAAAGCCACATTGGTGTTTTGTCTTAGATTCTAGAAGAAATTACCCTAAAAAAAATGTCGTAACTATCAAAGGACATACAATTGATTTGATGTCTACTAGCTTAGCAAGTTCGTCTCGTTCCCTTGAATCGGAACTATTTTGCAAAACAAAAGAAAACTTCACCTCATCTTTTTCTTTGTGTATGAGTACCTGGCACGAGTGCTTTGAACATGTTGAGAAGTCCAGGGACTCAAATAAACGGTTCAATATATAGCTCTGTGAGTTCTGGAGAACACAAGAGTAGACAAAATCAGGGATCATCTGTGTTTCCAACAAAAACATCTTCACCCCCTATTCATCTGTTGTAGTGCACGCTATGCACTTATGAAAAACGTTACGTTACGTAATATATAACAATAACTAATACTAGAGTACTCTTCGATAAGTGTACCTGCCTATCAAATACAATTTAAGAGGTCTTCTCTCAAGTAGATTCATTTAACCCCATGCCTGACTCGAACGGCATACAAATTGGCGCTTCGGCGCCACGATGATATTGAAGCACTCAAATCACTCATGCCTGTCTAAATACTGATTACCTACATAGAATGCTGGGTACAGTTAGTAATTATTTTCAAGGATAGTTTTTGTTTATATCAGTCTACAACAACCCACAGCTGGTCAAATGTCTCTCAGAACCCGCCGTTTATTTAAATTGATAGTGATTCTCTTCCAGCTGGTAGCAGCAGGATAAGAGGCATTCTCGTCACTCAACCTTGACTACCTTACGATAGCTGATTCGCGGATTCTATACTTATTCAAAACATATGTATCGGTTGTACGAATAACATGGCTTCAACTAGTTTATACCGAGAGCGAGCAATGTCGACATATACATTATACATATGTATATTTTTCAAAGTATACTTATTATCATTAGCTAATTTTAAAAAAGCCAAGGTTACGGGTACAACTCCCATTTTTTTATTCAGCTTGTTGTTCGATTATCGCAATATTTGTGATGATTTTTCATACGCACAGAAAGATGCAATAACATGGTATCAGACCAATAAGTACTACATTGATGGACCTTTATGTTTTAAATTTTGATGTCATTATCGTATGGTTTTCAGACATGGCACGCGGGTGCAGCTCGGCAGGCACAAGACTACGCGGAGAAATGCATGTTCCTCACACATAATGATGTTAGAGAAAACACAGTGCCCCATCTCGGCACGTGCGGCCAGAATCTGTTTGTAGCCGCACAGAAAACTCCATGGTCCGTATTAATTGTTTCTCTATTATTTTTCTTTAGCCTCTATAATTATTTAATTAAGTATCTTTTAAAAACAAAAGTCGGTTTCCTAAGTTTTTTTGTCTTATTGTTAGACAAAAACTTCCAAATATTTTTTGTTTATCTACATTCTTCGGAAGACATGGACTTTAATTATTACTTTATTTTTAATTTAACTGTTTTTTTTTCAAATTATGTTGCCTTGACTATCTAGGTATATCTATAAGCCGTGATGGGTTATATCTGTCACCGAAAAATGGCAAACTTCGTAAGATTATAAAATACTAGCTGCTGCACGCGACTTCGTCCCCGTGGAATCCCCGATTTTAAAACATTCTTTATCGCTGCTCCGCTCCTATTGGCTTAAGCGTGATGATATATAGCCTAAAGCCTTCCTCGATAAATGGTCTATTCAACCCAAAAAGAATTTTTCAATTCGAACCAGTAGTTCCTGAGATTAGCGCGTTCAAACAAACAAACAAACTCTTCAGCTTTATAATATTAGTATAGATATTGAGAGAATTTGGAACACTTTTATAAGCATCAAAATTTAATAGTCTATTATCTTTCGAAGTCATCCCGAGAATTTGTAGAATAGCAAGTAACGAAACGTTAAATATTACAATTTCAACATTCTAAACGTCGACGGCGTTCGACCTATTTCTGTCTGCAGGGTTTAAAAAAAATAACATAAATGGCATGACGGGAGCTAAGTTCGCCCTGTGCTCTGTGTTCCGCTACGACTTGGCTAGGCCAGAAATTCAGATCAATTGTAGAACCGTTGATTGTTTGCCGACATATCGTCAGTTCACGATTTCTCAGAATGACTTCGAGAGATTATAGGCTATCAAATTCTGATGCGTAAATATGTATTCCAAATATTCAGTTAATAATTTATCGAGAGTTTACAATCTCTCAAGATATTTTATAATCTCACGAATTTTACAATTATCCGGTGACATATCTATCTAATAACAGTTCTGTAGGTATCTGAACATAGATTAGCTGTTTTAGCATCGGCTAATCTGCTGTGCTTTGATTGAATTAGTTTCAGCCACATTCAGAACGAATTTTACTTCAGACGTTAATAATGTCAAATTAATTAGCTATAAAATACGTTATGCAGTAAATCTTGAACTTATTCGTAAGTTTGAAGGTTTTCATGGATGTAATTAATGGCGCACGTTGATTTGTAATGAAGAAGATGAATTATAACTGTCTGTTTTTTTTTTGTCCACAAAAACATTTTAGTTTCCTAAACCTGACGGTCACGGCCTACTCACGATTGTCTTTATACTTCTGTTTTATAATAGTTAATTCGTGAATGGTGTAATTCGTGATTACACATAATAGTTGTAGGATGATTGCCCTTTAGAACGGCACAAACTTCCACAAGTTAATTATTGTGACTTACGGCCGAAACCAATAACCTATCTATCACGTACTGGTGATAGAAAAACAAATGAAACAACAGAAAAATTATGTAGGTTTTCTGTTGTTTCATTTGTTTTTCTATCTCCAGTATGTGATAGATCGATTATTGGGTTTGGCCGTTAGTCGGTACGATATAATTTTATCTGTCGAACTTGAAGGGAAAATTAGCTGAGTTTGAATTAGCGTGAGATACACATCGGCTTTGCAAACGTGATATCACGTTGTTCAAGTGCTCGTATATTATGGTTTTATTAGATTTTTTTATGCAAATACCTAATGAATGCGACTAGACCGAGTTATTTGTAGACAACGTGATTAAAATATACGTGCAACTAGCAGTTTGTAAAATAAAAACTGTAGACAAAAACTGTATAGTACCTATTTCCAAATGGCAAAGATTTGAGTAAGGTTAAAGTGTATCTGGAGTCTGATCTTAATAAAAATATGTTAGAAATCTAATTCTAGGATGATGTAAACGAAAATGCCAATAAAGATTGCTGGCTTTAGAGGTCTGTCAAGAAAAAAACTACGATACCTACTAAAATAACTGCGGAAGATTTTGGCTGCGCAGCTTCATTACAGAGTTGGGTACTTAACTACGAGTACATCTGTTTGTTGCGGGGTCCGAGACAGTTGAGTCGTTTCTTTCGTACAAGACTAGCTTCATTGCATCGGCATTTTTCTGTAGGTCGTTTCTGTGGATTCTGGCTCACAAAAGTTGCAGTGGTTGAGTGTAGCGGACTCATATCAAAAGAATTTAAAAATTATAGAAAAGGATACGAAAATTATAGTAAAAATTAATCTTTACAGGTTCTTCGCAATCAAGACGTGGTTCCTCGAGTACCAAAACTTCACATACGGCAGCCCTGCTTATAACTTAAAGAACATAGGCCACTACACGCAGATGGTGTGGGCCACCAGCCACAAGGTGGGCTGTGGGGTGGCCCACTGCAATGGAGGCCCGTGGGGACACTTCTATAACTACGTGTGCCATTACTGTCCAGGGTGAGTACAGCTTTCGATTTTGCTACTTAAATCAATTCTAGGGTAATGCTGTGTGTCACACTGAAAGTAAGCTGTCTAACGACTATGTAAAGAAACTTCTATTCTAATTTATCTTACTACTAAAGTATGCATACATGTTTGTTACCCATAATCAGCCTTTTCATGTTCCCACTGCTGGGACACAGGCCTCCTCTCTAGGAAAAGTAATGGGCCGTAATCCACCACGCGGGCCCAGTGCGGGTTGGTGAATGTCACATGTCTTCGAATTGAGAGTTTGTTACTGAAACCCAAAATGGCTGAACGAATCTGGAATAGCATACTTTTTATATCAGGAGAGAGTTCCTTTGGGATAATTTCCGATATTCACGTGTGCGATGCCACTGGCAAAATGTAGTTACATCATAAAGTACAGAATCTTTGAAAAGCTTGAGCTAATGGTATCGTAATATATACTGCCTTCAATATTATACTTACTCAATATGCTTGTATTCAAGTTAAGCTTTCCCGAAGCGTGGTTTACGGGACCTTGAATTAAATCAGAATTACTTGTTTTGGTATAATATATCAATTAACGTACATTGCTCCGTATAATATTATATAGTAGACCTCTAAAGCCCCTCCTTATATTATTATGATCCTGGCCTTCATTATTCTCAATATTTTTCATTACCTAAACAAGTTGACTCATGACATGGCATGACCCTTTTTACCAATTATCACTTTCTAGTATCTAATTATCATTAAAATATGGGTCCACGTCCACTGTTGGATATTATTATGGTTCTCCTTTCTAAAAATCGTCAATAATAAATAAATAAATCGTTACTATCAAAATCAAATACAATTCGGTCCTAACCTATCTGAAATTTTGTTTCCAGTGGCAACTTCCACAGCATAACCCAGTACCCCTACAAAATCGGTCAGCCGTGTGAAGAGTGTCCTAACCACTGCTTGTCCAAGTCCTTGTGCACCAACTCCTGCAACAAGATGGACTTCTACTCCAACTGTCCTGAGCTGGTGACCATCTCCAAAGACGTGTGCCGCCAAGGTGTGTGCAACGCTACCTGCAACTGCGCCACTGATAAAATACACAGAAACTATCCTTGGAGATAAGACTCCTTATTACTTGATTAAATGTAAATACGTCGAGTATAAAAAAAGTTTTAGCTTGTAGCGTATCCACACTTTATCCAATTCGAATCTGAGGAATGTCGGCCAGCATTAGCCATAGTATTAGGTATTTGTAGGAGGCATTGCGCACTGGATCCGAGCTCCGACCGCCCAAGATCAGGGCCTCAAGTCTGCTATTACAATAGTGTCAGAATAGGGTAGTTGACTAAAAAAATCTAATTAGTCCGTCAGATAGATTTCCAAAAAATATTGGACACGTATTTTTTCTTTTTTCACGTAAACAAAAAATGAAGACGATACAGAGCGTTGAAAACTCGTGTGACGTCACTACTCGCTACAATTTTTACCGAGCCGTAACGTCACAAGCCCCCACTCCTGATCTTTGATGCTTTGTATCTTCGTCAGTTTTTATAGATTTGATAAAGGAAAAAATACGTGTCCAATATTTTTCTATAATCTAACTAACGGACTAAACATAATCATATATTTTTTACTCAGGAAACATCCCTATAGTCTATCATTGATTTCATAATGGTTAATTTTTACAAGTTTGGTAATCTACTAATATAAAAGCGTCATTATGGCTTTCCAATGGTCAACCACTAACACTCCATTGAAAGAAACGGCACAGAATGGTAATCTCGTACATAATGAAAAAATAATGACAGACGTATGCGGTAATCTGCTAAAATTTTGACAGTTCCTTTGATCACTGACCTGCCATTAGAACGTCATTGTGCAGTCATTGCTTTTAATATACGAGACCATTGATCGACCAATGATCGACCATTATGAATTTAGCAGACTACGAACTTTTAGCAAAATGACAATGGGTTCGTGTTGGAATGAAAAATTTATAAAAATAGCAGACTTGGGGCCCAGATCATTTCGAATGGTATATCTAAATAGGACTCGAAATTCAAAATTGGTTTTGTATCGGATGCAGTGCACAAATGCTGTTATATTACACTCATTGTATTGTAATAGTTTTTTTCTTAAGCTAATGTGTTATATAGGGTGACTGGTAAATCGGTGTATTGCTTGAAATACTAATTAGTAATTATTTTTGTCCTGATAACTTATTTAGTTTTTGTAACAATTTTGATAGCTATAATTTGTACCGGATCAAAATTGTAGCAAATTTGCTCTCTACTACAAAACATTTCAAGGAATGTACCGAATTACCAGTTCGCCTATTTGCTATAAGTTCATCAATTCCCAGTATTTACCTACACAAAAGTTACTTGTCTAAATAAGCCTTTATTTTAAACATTTGTAAATAAACTCTAAAATATAGATTTGTTTTTTTTTTCACATTGAAAAATCAGATTTGGCTAACCTTTGAAGCATAAAAATACTCGCAGTATGAGAAGTTCTTTGAGGGATGTAAGAAAAAATAAACATTAGGCATTATTTAACTTCAATTAAGTATTAACGTTAGTTACTTACACATAGACTTCAAAACTAACCACCACACAAGAATTTACATCTGCGTTATCAGTCTAGAAAGAAGAACGAAAAAAAAGAAGAAAAATCTTTATTTAGGACTCGCACAAAACAAAACTAAAAATAATAAAAGCTTATTATTAATTTTAAACTGTGCGAGGCCATAAAAGTTCTAGGGAACTTTTATGGCCTCGCACAGTTTAAAAGTTCAAAGTTTTTTCTCAGCATATGAAAAAAGAAATTTAGTATATAGGTACCACAGCGCTGGTGTTCTGAGAGCACCAACATTTAGCAGCAACATTTAGCACCTTGTAACGTCAGTGCCGTAATATTTTTTCCTAATTCTATTTCTATCAAATAAATTGAATCATTCGAATTGATTCCTACTTGCCTATTGGTAGCTATTTTTGTTAGATGTGAAGGGTTCAAGGGTTCGGCACTCTTGCGCAGCAGGTGAGTCACAGGTGGGGTGGTTGCCGGTGCGGAACCAACCTCGGTGTTTCAACGTCCCTTTCTTTTGAATACGAGTGTTTGGAAGATTATCTAATAACGGCGCGTTGGAAGATTGTAACTTCGCTCTTTATTTGATGTGAATTTGCTATTTGTTTTTATTAGGATTCTGATGAAGCTCCCCCCTATCTCCTGTATTAAAGTTTACGGTGCACCAACCTGTATTCCCTAAACACAAGGATTTATTACAAAAAAGCTAAAATATTAAATGTATGTTATATTATCATCATTAGCTGGATGCTTGTCTATCTAGACAAGTATAAAAAATACCTTGGGATTTTACCAATAAAATAAATAATTCTTGGTTTTTATTTGTATTAAATTATGTAAATAAATTTACTTATGTACTTGTATATGAGTAGGTACTTATCGAGAATTTTATTGGCATCAATTTGTATTCAGTCATGTTCCCGACTGACCGAGCAACATGTTTCCCACCCCCACCACGAGTCCGACCCAATTGTAATGCACGGCGGGCTCGGGTCCGGCGCGCACGCATTGTGAGCGCGACGCTCCCGCCACCACCTGCGCGACATGGTCGCCGGCCGGCCGCCGCACGCCTCATCGCCGCCCGCGCCGCGCAAGTCACTGCGCCGCCTCGCCTCCACGAGAGGCTTCAGGCCCCGCGCCATCAACGAATATGGCTGGATACGCGTCTTCGAAGGTCTCGAACCGTTCGCCATCGATGCACCCAGCAAGCTCATCAAGGTCACTCTCAATACCACCGTAGAAGAAGTAAACAAAAACCTTGGCTTTAACGATGAGCTGTCGCTCTGGCTGCAAATTGGTGGAGCAAACGCCCGAAGATTGGAACAGGATGAATTCCCTCTTCGAATCCAGGAACAACATTTAGCAACATGTGGTTGGAGATCGCAGGCTCGAAGGTTGCGGCTAGCAGTGGATCCAGAGTTACGCCACTCCTTGAGATGGTGCGCTGGGCCCGCTCCACGCACGGGAGGAGTACTGCGCTCTGGTACAGTGTATGTGCTGAAAGGACACGTATTTCCGCAGTGGAAACCAAGACCTGCTTATGTTATAGGATCCAGACTGCATTCTTACGGTTAGTGGCATTTTGATTTATGCGGAAATCTGGAAATTTGTTTGCGAGCTCTTGAATAATCCTATGAACAAATTTTCAGGTACAACATGGGAAATGATGGAACTAAGTGGTGGAAGCATTGAGTTATGTCAACCTAAGGCTCAGAGACTGGTGCTCTGCGTGAAGCCGCGTTGTCAAGGCAACATCGTATCCGGAGACAACAGCATGAATCACCTCTTCCTAGGATTCAGTACTATTTGGGAGCGAAACATGTGGTTCTGCTGGCTCAAAGAGGTACGTTCTGTTAACACGCGTGTGTAACACTTAATACTGATTAACCTGACACGGAGGGCGTGTGTAAAAAACTAATCAGTTCATAAAGTAAAGCTTGTGTAGGCGAATTGAATTCTTACAGTGGGTTAGCATTAGTATAAGTAGTGTAATTGGAGCAAATCTTATGTAGTTTAATGTTTAGTTCCGTCGCGCGCTCCACAGCGTGCAGATATGAGCTCTTAGCAGATGATTGAGGATTTGATTCCGGTACACTTCTCAAACTAACGAACCGTCAAGTTAACAGCAGTAAATTGTTAGAAATTTTCTAAAGCTTATCAAGTTTTTGACGTTTCAATGTACAATTTACGTCAGTCACATTAGGGTTGTGTAACTACGTACAATTTATTCGTCTTAGTACTGTGACATAATGTATGTAGGTATTAGACATTAATAGCTTATACCAGCGGCTCCTCTCGCTTGACAGCCCGAAGTTATGCCGAGGAAACATACTCACTGGATAACAAATGACCTTTGTCCTGTGTTCAAAGTTTCTTCAAAATTCGCTCAGCCATAAAGACGTGATACCTTTTCACGTCTTTACGGCTGAGTGTATTTAAAAAAATAGAAATAATTAATTTGGAATTTTAATATCAAAGCATGGATTACTTACCACAGATTCACTTTTCATATGGCACTACTAGGTAGGTATATTCGTTACAGTTGGGTGCTATCGGAGAACCAATAAACTTGTTTTATTCAATAACTTTCAAGTAAATGTTGTTTACTGCAAATTACTTCAGAAAGTAGCAATAATGACTTGTGTGAAATTATTCATGAACCTGTGGATAATTTACGACGTTTGAGCGAAGTATGGTACAATAAGAAATTGTTATCATGTGATTAATTCTACAGATAAGAGGTTTGTGCGCGGGAGAAAATTTGTTAGTTTTGTGATGGAAGGTATGAAAAGTGTGTTAATTAAAAATAGTGTGCACTACACCCTGAAAAAAATGTCACGGTCGAGATGTGCAGAGTGTGCTGCGCCGGCAGCGGTGATAGAGGCCTGCGCGCACGCCGCCGCTTCACAAGTAAAAAGTCACTCGCAGCGGTCGCACTAAGCTTACCCTCAGTGCACAATTCGCTTTCATCACCAGTGCAACGTAACTTATTTGTAAACAATACCGGTGCTTTCAGTACTCGTTCAACTTCAACTAAACTATTTAACAGTCAAATAACTTAAACCATATTTAGCAGTTCTGGCAAAGAATTCAACGATCATGATTTCTAGAAATCAGTATTAATCAAGGACAAAACGCCATTTATGCAAGCGTCAGCGACGTGAATGGAATAATGAAGTGTACAGGAGTTACTCTGTAGTCTTTGGGAATAACAATGCTTGAAGGAGTTCGTCGGCCCCAGCGTGGTTACACACCGAGACAGACGAACACTGTCTTACTGCAGTTGCTTTTAAAATGTCATTTGATGTAGCGACAATGATACGTTTACCACAAAACTCTTCAGTTCTATTGTTTGTGTTGTGCGTGAGTGTCAGTTGATTGTGATGGTAGAGAGAAAAACAATGAAGTGTGAAGAAGAGGAGGTCGACAGTTTGGATGTGTTCACACAACCGAGCCCTGAAGACATATTCCTGGACAGCTTGGAGCCTAACACCCTCAGAGAAAAATGCGAACTTTCGGTTGGTTAACGTTCATGGCTCATAAACATAAACTTTCTCACAATTAGTTAGTTTGTAATGTAGATCACTCTCATAGATATATCGTAATTATATATATTTTTAAATCTTTATTCGTGTGCTTACTAATACAGAGAACTAAATTAAATATAGCCATCACATGCAAAGTTCTGCTGCCTATGGGCTAAAAATGTCAATCTGTCCCAAAAACCTAAATTGTTCTGCAAAAAGACGGAAAAGTCGTTTGCGTATAAAATCTCTCACTAACCAAACTCAATATTTCCTAGGGTACTCAAAGCACGCAGCCCCCAAATGTCCTGGACCTCAGCGGCGGTGGACGTGCGTCCCTGGGTGCAGCGATGGCGCAGCACGCGGCCGGCGCCTTTACCGTGCGCGTGCTGCGCCTGAGTAGCAACGCGCTCGCAGCGCTGCCGGCACAGGCCTGGACGCTGCAGGCTCTCACGCACCTGGACATCAGTGACAACAGGATCACGGAACTGCCCCCGGAGATATGCCAGCTCACACAGTAAGTAAATCGTAAAACACCAATGTAGTATAAATTAAAGTCTACAATAGCTATGTGATATCTATCATCCTGTGCGCATAGTGGTTGGATTACAGCTTGTGGGTTGGGTTTGACAGCCAAACTTGCCGGGCTGGGTTAGGTGTCTAGCTAACTCCTAACCCAGCCCGGCAAGTTTGGCTGTCAAACCAAAAGCTGTATTATAGCATAACAGTAGGAACCATTAAAAATAAGTATAGAAAACTTAGGTTTAGTGCGCGCAGCGCTTGACACTCCATTGAAAGAAATGGCATGGAATGGTAATCTCTTACGTAATGACAAATGAATGACAGACGTATGCAGTAATCTGCTAAAATTTTGACACTTCCTTTGATCATTGAACTACCATTAGAACGTCATTGTGCAGTCATTGCTTTTAATAGCCGGGTTATCAAAAAGTATTACGAGACCATTGACCGACCAATGATCGACCATTATGAATTTAGTAGATCACGAACTTATAGCAAAATGACAATGGGATCATGTCGGAAAGACACATTTATAAAAATAGCAGATTGAGACAGTATAGCTGGGCCCCAAGCAGCTATACTGTCTCAAGGCCAAATGTATCAATAAAAACATACAAAACTGATAAAAAGTTGCAGAAGCCAAAGAGCAACATTTTATTATTATTTTGGTTAGTCAATTTTAAAAAAGTCACTCGCAGCGGTCTTGCAGTTTCAAATATTCAGTTGAATATTCACTTGAATTGCAGTTTCAAATATTCACTACATTTTTAGTATTTTCTGAATTCCATCTCAATCAGAATTAATACACACTTAAATCTTCTTGATCTCAAATCATTCTACATTTAAGTAAATGCCACAAATGGGCAGAGCGGTTTTTATAATTTGATCACTCCTTTTCGTTATAACCTGAATACTGAGATTCATTATCCCACTGTCCTTGTTACTTGGGGTCAGCTCAATACGTTTACTCTTCTATTCTGTCAACCGTCTCTGAAACTAAAAGGTTGTAGAATATGAAAACTAAAATCAAAAACTTGTGTCATTGGTCAAAAATCAAAATGTAGAGTAGTTTAAAATTCCTTAACCTCTATTTGTCGAATTGCTTTTATGCACTAGTATTGTGCATCCAAAATAATGAAGTGGTTTTAGCATCTTGCCTCATCTCAATGTTGCCTTAACATTTTCAATTGTGTGTGACTAAAATTCGAAGACTAGTTTGGACATATTCGTGTCTAAACTAAACAAACCCACGTGGTGGTTTTGTGTCGTAGCAGCGGGGGCAGTAGATATAGGCTTGATTATGATAAATCTTAACAATCAACGATTAAAATAACGTCTCGAAACAGCTCATTCCTCATTACTAGGTTTAAAACTGCGGATGAGCTTGGGATCCACGTGACAGAATATAATTATAGTACTGACGTAAACACAATCCTAAAGCTCCTCCTCCGGTTCTTTTCTGATTAAACTCATTGCGGGATCCACAACAGTTGGATCGTTTCATTGATTTTTTAAGCTTAATTGGCTCGACGTTTTTCTGGTGGTATCCACTGTTCATTCTTGTTCTCAGGAGTTGTAGTGGTTGGGAATAGTCTGTCGTTATTTGCAAAAAAAGTCTGTGCTTGTCATGATTCCTAAAAATCTTGAAATTACTTCATCTTCTTTAGAAAGCGAATAAAATTGATATTCTACATAGATCACGTCAGTTGTACACAAAAACAATATGCGTTTAGCGTGATGCCTCAGTATCACGCTAAACGCAATCATTTTATATGTTGGTTGACTGAAGCAAGTAGTGTTCACGTTTGGCTATGCGATCATTACTAGTCTCATTCAGTAACGCACGGCTAACGAAGCGTGGCGCTCGCGCACCTCTCGCATCAATCTTAGCCTTCGGCCTTTTGCGGTTCTTACGGAGCGACTCGTTCAGGAGAATGAGTCGCTCCGGAGGGACCTGGCGGGGATGGCCAGAGCGGCCTCCGTGGAGCCGCGAGGGGGACTGAGTCCGGCAGCGCCGGAGGGGGGCCAAGTGCTGAGCCAGGTGCGGGACCTGGTACGGCAGGAGCTGGCTCCCTTCCGGAGGCAGTTCTCCATGCTGGAGGACATGGTCCGGCGTCCCCCAACAGCGGCAACAGCGGCGACTCAGAGGGCCCCGGGCCAGCAGCAGAAGGCGGCTTCGTACGCGGCCGCCGCGGCTGCCAGCCCGGGAACGTCCGGCAAGGCGAAGGCAAAGGCCAAGGGCGGAGCAGCGCCAGCGCCTGTGGAGCCGGCGGCTGCGACGCCGGCGACGACCAAGTCGGCCCCGGCGAAAAGGGGTGGGAGGAAGGCTCGGGGAGGAGCGGCTAAGGCTGCGGCGCCAGTGGTGCCGCAGCCGCCCCCATCCCCACCCTCGGACCCTCCTGCGGCCGGGGCCGAGTGGCAGGTTGCTGGCCAGAAGCGGAGGGCCAAAGAGGCGGCCAGGAGGAAGGCGAGGAAGCAGCGGCGTAAGGCCAACGCTATTGCGGCGAGGCTTCGCGCCCCGAAATCCGCGGCTGTAGTGCTCACACTGCAGCCGGAAGCGGAACAGAGGGGCGTGACGTATCTCGCCGTACTGAAGCGGGCGAAGGAGGCGGTGAGCCTCCAAGAGCTGGGCATCAGCGGGGGCATCGGGGTCAGGAGGACCCTAACCGGTGCCCGCAAGCTCGAGCTCGCCGGAGCGGAGAGTGGCCCGTTCGCGGACGCCTTGGCCGAAAAGCTGAGGGCGGTCTTACCCGCGGACGAGGTCCGGGTGTCCAGGCCGACTAAGCGCATCGACATGCGCATAGTGGGCCTGGATGACTCCGTTACGGAGGAGGAAGTTGTGGCCGCCGTCGCCAGGACTGGGGGGTGCTCTGCCGAGCTCGTCAAGGCGGGCACCCTCCGGCCTGACAACACGGGCATGCAAACCCTTGTGGTGAGCTGCCCCGTGACGGCGGCCAGAACTGTGTCGGAGGGCCGAAGGCTCTTGGTGGGATGGGTGTCTGCGCGGGTAAAACTGCTGGAACCCAGGCCTCTGAGGTGCTACCGCTGCCATGTGGGCAACCACACGGGAGCTATGTGCCCCTCGGAGGTGGACCGCAGCGGTCTTTGTTTCCGCTGTGGTCAGCCCGGTCATCGGGCCGGCTCATGTGAGGCCACGCCGCACTGCAGTGCATGTGCGGCTGCTGGCAAGCCGGCCGAGCACTGGGCTGGGGGAAGGGCCTGCGCGCCATCCGCCCCGACCAAGGGCAAGAGGTCTGCCGCCGCCGCCGCCTCTGCCGCCGCCGCGGCTTCCGTCGCCGCTTCTGCCGCTTCTGCTGCGGGTGCTGCGACTCCCAACGCTCGGGAGGGTGCTGAGATGGAGTGCCAGTAATGGTCCCATTTCGGCCTCCTCCAGAGACAAGTCGGCCGCTGTGCTATTGCGCAGTGGCTGATGCCTGGGGACGGTGAGCGTGGGTGGCTTGCCGTCCGACACCAGGTTGTGTCGACGACGCGTTGTGTTCCACGCGCGTCGAAGCCGTCAGCACCAAGGACGGGACCCCATAGGGTCGGTGCCTGCTAGGGTTGCGGAATTTGTTCGAAAGAGTTACCGCGGCCCTGGAACGCATAGGGCACAAGAAGGATCACGGGTGGGTTTTAGTCAGTAAAAGTCTGACACTCCCTACCGCCCCACCCAGGGCGGGAGGGGTCATTTGATGATTTCCCATCCAGAAAAAAAAAAAAAAAAAAAAAAAGCCTTCGGCCTTTTGTTTCGATATCTGTGTACTTTAGATACAAAAGGGAATAACGTTCACTCAGTTAATATGTTCCAGAATGTTCCTTATTATGTATGGCAAATAATGTGGAAAATGTTCTTTCTTCTAGCACTTCCAAACCAAACGGAAACAACATGCATTTGACTACTTTTATTCCAGAATTTGCCTAACGGTCAAAGCTAGCCAAATTGAACCAGTCAAGAAAAAAAAATAGAAAGATTCTGAAAAACTTAAATCCTATAATTCTTAAATGAAATCAAATTCCAACATTTTTTTCTTGTTTTTCACCGAATAAGCAAGTTTAGTTGCTGATACTTAGACGTGATGACTAGATCAATTTTGAGTACCTATATACCTTCTTATAGAACTTGTAGATCGGAAGTCCGAACTCTTCATCGGAAATGAATGACTAGTCTCGCATTCGTCTTGTCCAAGTTAGCAGTCATCATATGTTAGTGTAAGACACGGAGTTTCCGTTGTGTGCTAATTTTTTTAAGTGTGTGCTTGCGTACGCGCCGCGCCGCGAGGCGGTGCTATCTACATCTGCTCGCCGGACCGTGCGCGTTACGTTCACTTTGCGCACTGCTGCAACCCCTGTTAGTATTAGCTAATCTATATAGCACACTTGTTCCAGTTACTTATCGATATTCAATTCTTACGGAGAGTTTCCTTTTGTTTTTTTTTAACTGCATGCTAAATGCTCGTCAACTGCAAGCGGTCTATGAAGTCATTAGCAATGAAGCTTTTGTAGGAAAATGCACGCTACCATTTGGTGCCACCAAGGCGAGAGGTTCCCCTCTTTGAAACTGTAACATATGACGTGAACATGACTCTTCAACTAATTTCAGAAGCGGCAGAAAATGCAAGGTTTGACAGGTGCCTAAATCTGACGCCTCAGTGCTAGAGTAGTCCTTGAACTGTGGTCAAGGATCACTCTAGCATTATAGGTTACATTTTTTTTAATACCTTAATATTACTACTACACATCTTTTTATCAGGGCCTCCAAGAAATATTTAGTCTTCTACATATTATGTACATTTTTTCTCTTTAGGACTTATAGAATTTTTCCAACAGGGTTCGCTAAATTCCTGCTCTTGAAATTAGATCTGCCTAAACATGGAATATTATTATCATTCTATCAGATGAAGGAAAATCGTCATTCCTAAAAACAGATATCCCATCAATTAGCTGAAATAACATCTAAACAGGGAATGTCGAGGTAAGGCTAATACAAACAGATAGTTAATAATAATTATTTGATCGTATCAAGCAGCGTTTGTGAGTCATTTGAGGTATTTATTCGTCCTTTACCATTTCCGTACATTCTACTGTAATAAAGATTCCGTTTATGTATGTTTTGTATTCGCAATTAAAGTTCTTTGTAGAACGACAATAGTGCCTAATAGGTAGTTAGAATTTAGATTCATGATAAATTGTAAATATTGAACATAATATTAATAGGTACTTACTATATTTTCACACTTAATACAATTTTTCTAGTAAAAAACGAGGAACGAATTTTTGTATCGTAACTATTATAAGGACCAATTTATAAAATCATATTGATTGTGTAGCCATTTTTTGGTTCCAGTTTCTGGAACGAATGAGAAGTATCCTGCAACTTTTCTGGCCATTTGTGGCGCACAATCACTTTTTTGGGCAAAAAATCTTGACAGTCTTTTGAAAATACTAAGTCCTACCTATCTAGCAAAATTTATTCCAATTTCGTACCACTGTGATTGTGACACACATTGTGACTGTGACAAAATATAAAATTCGATTAAAGGAAATCTCTATGAAGAAACATGATAAATGTTTGGTAGTACTGCATAGATACATTTATAGATAGGCGCACAACAATGCTTGCATGTAACATCGATGGTGCTTGGACTCAAGTACTCGAGTGTGGTTGCTTCAGCGGCGCGGTCAGCGGGGCGGCGCCGGCGCATCGGTCAGTCTGCCCCCACACTCACCTTACGTTAGCAGTATCATTTGTTTTTATTATTTTAAAGAATAATTACACTTTTTTTCGATTGCAACACGTATATTTTAATGGTGCAACGTACTAAATTTATGATGTATTGGCGGAACAGTGAATGTGTTTTGACTTGGTTCTGTACTTTGTTCTACAGTAACTATAAGTCTTTATATTTTTCTTTTACCTTGTACTGGTAAGTTATTACTTTTTGCAAAATTTTAAACATTTTAATGACAGGCAAAGTCAATTCCCGTTAGTCAACTATAGAACATTACCTGTAATGTGTGTTTCAGATTATCGATTGTATCATGCTTTCATTTTCAGCCGATTTTATATACATAGAATAGCCTCTACCATTTTCTCAATAACCATATGAGATTTCCATGACTGAAGTCATCATCTCTAATGATGTTGACGCAGAACCACATCACAAATAAAATATTCGCTATCCTAAGTTCTCTGACGAAAACTCACAACACCATATAATTCTTCACCATAAAAATTTCACGTTACCGCTAAGACAATCAGACTACCGTAAAGTCCTTCCCAAGCAGCAAAATTATCCTATAGTGCAGATGCTATAGGCCTCCAGCACTTATAATATTCTCTTAACGGTTCTAGTATTTACTACCACGCTTATAATAGCCAGCATGGAGTAAGTTGGGCCTTATAGTATTTCTGATCTTATACATTAACTTATAATCACTTATAGGTAGAAATTAAGGGTGCAATATAAGTTTGGGTGACCTATAATAGTATCGCGAGGGTGTAAATGCACTCAAGAGTAGATAAACTGGTAAGCTATACTTATAACTGCTAACAAGAAGCTTTATAGAACTACTATAAATAAAGTACGCCAATAAGAGTGACAAATAGAACTAAACAAACCGGAAACTATGTGCATTTATTACCCGGTTTTATAATGGTTTATAAATTCACTTTACGGAACAATTATAAGTAATATGGAGCGGTTTTATAGTGGTATAAACCAAAATTGTTATAATCTTAACACGATTATAAAGGTTTAATTTAATATACTTAGTATCCAAAACTATATCCGTGGTGTCCTGTACAAGAATACATTGGTTTTTACTATTATTAAGGTTTTTAAAGCTCGGAAATCCCTTTTAGTCAAAAAGCGATCGACGTCCAAAACATTACCATTTTCAATGTTGACACCTAAACAAAAGAACTAAAATAAGCCACGTATCTAATAGAAATATAAAAGAACCGTCCGGACGATAAAAATATTTGCGGAACTCTAATTCCAAACAATATGGCCAAGCAATGGTTCTGATATTTACCATTATTAAACAAAGTAAGCCTATAACGGTTTGTTAATGTATTTGGGAAAACCAAATTTGTCAAAATGGCGACTTTTCGTTGTATGTCTTACTTAAACTAACATTATTTTAAAATTCAACTTAATGAAAACGCAAATTTCAAGGGGCGCGTCAAAATTTTGACAAAAAACTTATTATACTTCACAGAAAATATACGTGCGCCATGCTGTGCACATTCAAACACATTATACATCTTGATTTATTGTTGTTAACTAATACTCTACTCATAATTTATATTCTAGATAATATTTATTAGAAATGGATATGTTTTAATCTTTACAAATGTGCGCAGTAACATTTACCAATTCACAACACTTTGTATGAGCTTGTAACAGATTCACTGTGTACATTATTGTTGTATTTGGTTCCATTAAGCGCTGATAGTTAGCTTCGCGGGAGCAAATAGTTCTACGTAGTCCAACTATAAGGTCGTTACTGTCGTGTTTGGTTCCATTATGTGCTGATAGTTAGCTTCGCGGGCGCAAATAGTTTTACGTAGTCCAACTATGAGGTTGTTATTGGTAAAAGTGGTATTCACCAATTCTACTATAGACATTTAATTAGGTAAAATACGCCTATAAATTGGGCCCTTTTCCGTGGTTATAATTGCTTACTATTCCTTTATAGTCCTATGAAATGGTGGTTCCAGGACAATTACTCGACCACATTTTGCTGCCTGGGTTTTTATGTCGGTCAACAGTTATGAACTTGTACATAATAATTGTTTACTCGGTAATTGGCACGTGTCGCTCTCGTTGCTCCACATGTCCACATTGTCATGTCATCGCGAGATGACAATCGCGACGTCGTAAACATTTAATAAGAAAGGTGTTTAAAAACTTAACAGGCATGTAACTAAGACTTGTTTTTAATTGTGGCTTTTCAAAGTATACGGTTTGTTTTGATATGTGGGCTCTGCTTGTATTTGTGCCGATTTTATCAAGAAATTCCTGAAAGAATCGATTTGACAATAATATGTTGCTTGTTTCTAAGGCAGAAACAGACTCAGCATCTGAAGGGCTCATTACAGACAGATGAAAGACTTTCTAAAAAAATATGATACCTCCCTATGATCCCTATGATACCCCTAATTAAATATTGATGCGCGTTGATGTCTTTTACCCCCAAAATTAAATGATAAACAGTATTTCAGTTATAGCCGTCATCTAAGCTGATTAAGAGAAAGCTTAGGGTACCGAAAATTAAGAAACATGAGTGGTCATGACGTAGGTGGGGTTCAATGTTGTGAAATTCATTCGAAACAGTTAGCGTGGTCCTGGAACGCAAGGGCATTAGGAGGAACACGGATGTGTTTTAGTCAGTAAGAGTCTGACACTCCCTTCCGCTCCATCTAGAGCGAAAGAAGTCAGATGAATTCCCATCCATAAAAAATGTGGGTAGTTTTCATCTACTACAAAGAGAGTCAATAGGCTGCCATAGTGAGATAGGACAAAACCAATGAGTAGATACTTATCTGTATTTCACGACTTCTTATATCATCCATTGTTTCGGAAATTAAAGCTGTTAAAAAATAAATATATTCAATCAACTTTCAACACCTAGATTAGAGTAAAAATAACTCTTTGTTGTAGATGCATTGTTTAGAATAGTTTATAGCCTTCATAAAGAAGAACATTCGAGAGTGTTTCTTGATTATAATCTCATGAATATACTAGTAAACCATTTTAATAGGATACAATTTTTATTGGAATTCCTAGTAAATAAGTAGTTAATTATAATAATTATTAACGTTAATGTGTTGTGTAAATTCGTGAGAAATCATTCGTTCGATGGTTTTGCAAGAGGAAATCGTGGAAGGCATTTGTTAAGTTAATAATTAATTAAACACACAAAACGATACTTTCCTTAAAAGTGTAGCGCTACTTAGAAATATTTATAAGAATTATTATTACTAAAAAAAGCTTTTAATTGCATCGGTCACGCTGTCCGAACTAGTGGGCCACACATTAACATGCGCGTCTCAGTACAGAGCTGCGAAATAGTGAAAATCTATTGTTGAATGTAAGTGATGCAACTACATATATTAGCGTTATAAGAATATACTGTATTCAATGATAAGGAATACTATAATAGGGCACAGGTATTTCTTTGCTACTAAATAACCTATGAACCGAGATGTGATCTATATAGTTTCAGGTTTTCTTTGTTAACCTTACTGAGCCCCTAGACTGATGTTTCGGCCGCTGTTCCATGCTTGCATATATTTGTACCTATACCTAATGAGTATAAGATACATATGATTTCATGTTTTATCCTATACTAGCTGCTGCCTGCGACTTCGTCCCCGTGGAATCCCCGATTTTAAAACATTCTTTATCGCTGCTCCGCTCCTATTGGCTTAAGCGTGATGATATATAGCCTAAAGCCTTCCTCGATAAATGGTCTATTCAACCCAAAAAGAATTTTTCAATTCGAACCAGTAGTTCCTGAGATTAGCGCGTTCAAACAAACAAACAAACAAACTCTTCAGCTTTATAATATTAGTATAGATTAAAAATGGCTTTCAGTGAGAGTGCCTCAGAATATTTGTAACATCTTTGACCAACATGATTTTTAATGATTCTAGAAATAAACTTAGCAATTAAAAATGCTACTTTCTACTTAGTTGCAGTTGTTGTTGTAATGATTTTGTTAGATTCTCGTATAGAGACTTATTCGCGGTCCGCCGTAACTTCTAGATACAATCTCTGGTTGTTGGATAACAAATAGACTTGTTGTGTCGGCTCCGTATCTAACATTCATTTACATTGTATCTACTAATTTGCAAGTACGTTCAACTCTGTGTATGCATTTTTGTACAAAATAGTCTTTTGCAATTTACGTTTTTACACGACTGCCCAAAAAAAAGGAGTGTTATGTTTTTAGGCTTCATGTATGTATGTAAGTATGTATTATTGTAAGTTTCCTTATTCCACAATGATTTCTAAACGGCTTAACCATAGAAATATAAAACTGATTTCAATTTACATTGTGGTATCGTTAGAAGCGTTGAGTTATCGCGGGTAGCATTATGCTAGTGACAATTTTAAAAGAAGGGGGTGCCATGATTCATAAATAAAAACGAAAATATATTGTTTTCATGAAAATTACGACTACGTATACTATCATCGTCTCAAGCTTGCTTAGTAAATAGCAAAAAAGGTATGAAATAAAAAACAAATAGTTCAAAACATTAAAAAAACACTCCTGCTATATCCAAAAGTGAACTAAAAAATTAAAAACAATGTTGATAATTTCTTTTCATTGCGGTCGGGGGACGGTTTCTTTGAATAGTTCTTTATTGTCCCACTGCATATCAAAAGAGTTCTCACAATAAATCAGCTTTGTCACTCGAAAAAGGAATTATCCCAAAGTAACTTACCTACTCCCAGGATAAAAAGTACAAAAAAAATCTAATCTTCTGACGTGATTGAGTGACAAACATTCATCCATCCATCCGTCCATCCATACCAACTTTCTCATTTATAATATTAGTATGATCAACAATGTTACTGTAGACGGATTCATTTTAAATCAATTTTAATTAATACAATAGTTTTTTTTTTTCTAAGGCCTTTGTAATAGGGTAGTTAACTAAAAAAATCTGATTAGTCCGTCAGATAGATTTCCAAAATATATTGGACGTATTTTTTTCTTTTTTCACATAAACAAAAAATGAAGACGATACAGTGCGTTGAAAACTCGTGTGACGTCACTACTCACTACATTTTTTACCGGGCCGTGATATCACACGCTCCCACTCCTGATCTTTGATGCTTTTTATCTTCGTCAGTTTTTATAGATTTGATAAAGGAAAAAATACGTGTCAAATATTTTCTATAATCTAACTGACGGACTAAACATAATCATATATTTTTTACTCAGGCAACATCCCTATTAAGACACGTAGTTATGGTCGATTTAGTATATTTTTTTTATTGTTAATAATGGTTATACCAACTCATGATGAATGACTTGTTCACCTATCTTCAGATTAGAGGAGCTGCAGGTGAGCGACAACGAACTACGATCTTTAGACAGTGTCCTCCGACTGCCACGCCTGAGGACCTTGGTGGCCTCCCGGAACCTCATCACCAGCTTTGGGGTACGTCTGATAAACGTTATTTAGAAAAAAAACATACATAGGTAGCCATTGTAACTATATTAACTAGTCTGTTTGAATTATTTTTCATTCATATTTGGTTATAAGATCAGGGACAGATACGAGTAGATACTACCAGTATTTGTGTAGTTCTGTCTGTGACATAGCTCTCTCTCTGGCTAGGTTTTTTTCGAAGTTAGTTGCATAAGACTTCAAGAATGTGTTACCTTGTTCATATATATATAGGTCGAATCAAATTTGACGTATTTGATGTTCGCTTTTCGCTGCACAGAATTTTATCCTTCAGCTCCGCTCTGACATGAATTTGCCGTGAACTGCTCAGTACCATTAGGTTTGATTACCACGACCATGACGTCTTAAAACGTGAGTCTTCCGAACGAGAAAAAGGGATGGAGCTATATAGGGTGTATAACTCTATCCCTCTTTCTCGCTCGTAAGACTCACGTTTTAACACTTCATGGTACGCCCGCAGTTCCATTGAAATAACAAGAAACTACATTTAAAAGTATAACCTTCTACATTTCAGTCTAGCATTACACAAATGGCACCCGAAGATGAAAATAAATCAGAGTACCGTGCCCCCCTCACCACCGTGGACCTGCGATACAACAAGCTGAAAGGAAGCATCATATTAGGCAATTATGAGGTACGCAGAAGTAACTACTGGAAATAAAAACTCTAGGTTAATAAATTAGTTCGGATGTCCGTTGGTAGCGGAGGCCATGGCCAACATGCCGTAGATTCTATCAGCACAGTATTTTTTTACATTTACGTAATGAATTAAGTAGATGTGCATGTAACCTAGAAAAAGAAATTAAATACCTCGTGTTGTATTAAGTCTCTCAGATACTCACTCGCTTAAAGTTTTCTACTCATTGATTATTTATGTATAATTTAATCATCGATTAATAACAATTAGTTACGATTCTAGCTTTCGAAATCATAGCAGACTTTAGTGTAATCATCATCATATTATAGAGGTGGTTTTAGAAATCCAATCATTACGTGTTAATACTAGTCTTTATCAGACTGATTGATTGACGTTCAACATCCTTTACTAATACGCACCTTTGTTTATGTTATTGCTAAAGTATTACCACCTGTTCCAGCACCTTGTATCTCTGGACCTGTCCCACAATAGTGTGGAAGTGCTGGTCGTGTCAGCCTTGCGAGGTCTCCGCGAGTTGTACGCGGCTCATAACGCGTTGCAGCATCTCGCGTTGCACGGTGCCATGCTAAGGACGTTGCGAGCTCCATATAACCGTAAGTATTTAATAAGTAGCAGGTTCCTAATATTTAAAGAACACTATTTTATTTTTCTTTTTGATAGCGTGCTTAACATTGTAAATCCGGTAGTGAGACGTGAGCTGTTCATGTTACTTTATGTTTGAGAGTTCTTTTATCTTGAAATATATTTTTGTTATAAATTATTTATCATCTCATGGTCATCAGCTTGATCTTGAACAAACCATACTTTAGACTCAGCTAAAGTATCAAAGTACTTATCTTGTAAATATTTCTCATTTTCAGAACTAGAAACCCTCACAACAACAGTACCACCGATCAACCTAGTCGAAATCGACGTGTCCCACAACAAGCTGACGTCACTGCCGCAATGGCTCAGCGGATGCTCCGACCTCACCACGCTGCACGCCAGTAATAACCAGCTCACCTCCCTGCCGGAGCACCTATTCTGCAGCGAACTGTCCAGTCTCAGCAGCCTACACCTCGCACACAACAAAATATCCTCCATACCTTCCATGCCAAGACTGAGATCACCTCTCCGAGAACTACTCCTCCACGACAATTGCATACAATCCTTACCAGAAAACTTTTTCTCAGCATGTGACAGAATGTGTGTCCTAAATCTCACAAACAACAGGCTCAGTCGACTACCACACGCGAGAGGCCCGTCCTCGCATTGTCTAGAACGATTGTATCTGACAGCAAACTGTCTCACTGACGAAGTAGCAGATGTTATCATAGCCTTCAGAGGATTAAAGATACTACACATTGCGTACAACTGTTTGACGAACCTACCAGAAACATGCATTAACTTTTGGCCTGATATTGAAGAGCTTGTCCTTTCTGGGAACTGCCTTTCGAGACTGCCTGAAACCTTACCACAGTTGAACAATATAAAGGTGGTTAGGGCTCATTCGAACCGATTACGTTCTGTTCCGATGTTTGCGTGCAGTGCCTCGGTGAAAATATTAGATTTCGCGCATAACGAACTTGATAGTATAGATTTACGACTCCTTGCTCCAAAGCAATTAAAGTTTTTAGATATATCGTGTAATAAAAAGTTACAAGTGGATCCGTCGCAGTTTAGTGCTTATAGGTGCCAACGTCCTCTCAGTTTAGTGGACGTTACCGGAAGACATTCTTTGCCTTGGACGCAAAAAAGTGGTTACCACGAAGAATTAAATGGTTCGACACCTTGGACTACAGGTTTCTCAGAATGCCCGAATAAATCGTTACAACTATGTTGTGCCCAAATTCGTCTTCCAGCCTTCTGCAACAGGGAAGGTTTGTTCGCTATCATCGATGGTGAAACCGATATTGAAGTGCCAAAAATTTTACAAACGTGCATACCCGGACTCGTGCTTGAAGAGAAATCTATAAAAGAAACTGTAAACGAGTACATGAAATACGTTGTGTTATCTGCACACAGGGAATTAAAAGAAAAGGGCCAGAAAAGGGGTGCTTGTTTAATTATGTGCCACTTATCGCCCATAACTGCACAAGAAAACGGATTTGGTCACACAGCCCGAAAGTATAGCCTCAGACTTGCCAATGTAGGAGATACGAAAGCAGTTCTTAGTAGACGAAATGGACCTCTAAGTTTAGGTATAGAAAATAACAAAAGACTAGGATATTCGACGAGGTACCCTAATACAGTACCAGATCCTGACGTCATTCAAACTGTCATTAAAGAAGACGATGAGTTTTTAATATTAGGGAATGGTAAATTTTGGAATGCCATCAGTATGGACACCGCCGTGTCTGAAGTTCGAGCCGAACGCAATCCTGTGCTCGCCGCCAAAAGATTACAGGATCTGGCACAAAGCTATGGCGCAGAGGACTGTATTTCGGTATTAATTATTCGCTTTGACGCAACTCGCTCAGATGTAGACTTACTAATGCGAGAGCTACGGCAGACGATAAATAGTAATAAGTCTGTGTGTCGATCGGATTGTTGCTGCTCCCGTTTGGAACCTTGTTGTCATTCAGTTACGCCACCGAAGCCGAGCAGTGACCGATCATCTCCCAGTGGTCAGAGTGACCGCCCTCCTAGTGAAGCAGTCAGTCACCAACATTACGCCAGCGTACGATCGCAAGCCAAAGCATCCGAACGCAGGAGTTGTCGGGGAGGCGTCGCTCGCGCCATACGTGTGCGAGTCGAAGAAGATAAGGAGGAAGACCACAGACAAGACGACGTTTCCAACCCCGAGGAGCAGTTCAAATGTTGGGAGTACATGCTCGAACAAAACACACAGATGTTATTCGACAAGGAATTAGATAACCTGTCGAAAGGGATCAAGTCGAACGTCAGTAGTCTCCGAAACTTGAAAGGTTTGTCGGGAAGCAGTCCGCAGTTACATTTGACTGGAAAGCAATCAAAAGGTGTGCCGTTCTTGTCAAAGCATTTTGGTAGTGCAAGATCCTTTGGCACGGCACTGAAGCCAGATTTTCGATTCGGTTCCGGAAGATTACCGAACGGGGGTCCAAACGCTGCATATTTCGGGTCACTGCAGCGGTTGATGCCTTATCATCTGGAATATGACTTCGCTGTGATACAGGAGAAGACAACACAGGACTCTTTAGACCTCGAGGGTCGCATGCAACAGTACTGGGGAGTGGCAACCACGGAGTTATAAATATTTGGTAGTGACCATGAGTACTGATAGTTCATAAGTTGTAAATAAAACTTTATTGTAATTACATGTACAATTATTTATATAGATACCATTCATCTGTCGACTAGATTTTTTGCACAAAGTATTATAATCACTATGGACTTGCCTATATCAGCTATTATTACTTATATTACATTAATTCTATGTACAATATTGTGATAATTTCTGTCGAATGTTAAATAAATATTGCGTTACGTCTACGTAAATCATATTTTCTTTTGTATCATTATTATAATAATGTACATATAATATAATTGGTACTCTTACATCATAACATTTATTAATGACTCTATAATCATATTTTATTTACAACGATGTACCTTGCTAGTATAAGGCGATTAATCATTATCTTGTGCTCGTACTTTATGTACACATATATTATTTTACAGTCCTAAACGAACGGTACAATCACAAATATACACTTAACAAAACATCAATGTAGGAATCTTACCTCAATTTTTAAGGTAAGTACAGGAGTAACTTCAAGACGAACAAAGTCGAGGGTTTATTGTTTGCAGTATCCATGGAATTTTATAGTCATCTTATATACAAAAATGCAAGTCTTGTGGAACATCAAAAACGCCGATAACACTCACATCAATGTGCAGCCACCGCCACCACAACAAAGTCATTTAAGTTTAGTGTTTTTAGTGTATGCTAAAGCGTCGCATTAGCAGTCTTTAAATTTACTGGCAATTAGGGTCCAAACAGCTGTGGTGGTCTGTGCTAGAGTTGCGGCACATCAAACTCACTAACTTTCAGTAACGTCTTGTGCGTAGAAAGGTTCAGTGTGGTGCAGTCACAGCTCGCGCTTGACCACCAGCTCGAGAGGTTGTGCGAGCATGTGCGGGAAGGCGCGGGGAACGGCGGACGGCGGCGGGGGCGCGGGCGGGTTGGGCTGCGCGTGCGCCGGCGGCGGCCGCCGCTAGGGGAAGGCACGTGGCGAGTAGTGGTGCGCCTCGCCCAGCCACGAGTCCGGCGACGGCGGGAAGTCTGGGTACCCGCCCGCCGCCGGGGAAGACGAGCTGCTAAGGTCTGACGCACCACCCGCACCACCTGCGCCGCCTATGCCAGCTCCACTCATCGCTTGACCTGTTAAAAACGAAACTATTTATCAGTTTTAATTCTGAACGCCGATGGCAGCAAAGTTCCAATTAAGAACACTTCAAGAAGAATTGCAACGATGTCGGTAAATATTTGGCGTTGTTAAGATCTTCGACTTGTAAATGATTTTGAATTAGAAAAACATCAAAATAAGCGCCCTATAGCGTAGGTTGCGAAGCAGCTGTTACGAGCGTTTAGCGCGTCATAGCACCTACCTAACAACAACAGCGTAGTGATCCCTTATGCCTGCTATCAGAGAAGTAACCACTATAAAATAATGTTAATAGCGTACCTATGTTGGTGTAAACGAGATGATCTGGCGGGTAGTGGTAGTGTGGATGCGGCGGTGAGTGCGCGCGGAGGTACGGCGGCGTAGCGGCGTAGCGAGCCCCCCCTGCCGCTGCACCCCCGCCTGCTGGGGACCCCTCTTCGCCGCCCAGGGCTACGGTGCTGTAGCTGTCATTGCTTAGCTCTGAAAAAAATTAAATTGAAATTACAGTACATTAGATTAAGTGGTGAAGAAGGGTAGAAACGTTAATATTTTTAGCAATTTTCTTGAACTTCGGAGTGTACGAAGCTAATGCAAAATTTAAAATAAAAATAAAATGTTCTCATGTGTTCCTAAACGAGTAACTGTCTGTCAGGAGTTAAACAATTACACAAGTAAAAAATCATCATGACCGTCTACACTCGGTCATAAATAAAGACTCGTCTGCCTCCGTTCAGAAAGAAAAATCAGTGAAGTTTAATTAATAGGAATGCCTAATTGATTTGAAGGCGTTTGTCTTAAAGATGTACAAAGTCAGTTATTATAAAGATAGTTTTAAACTCTTTAATAAATAAATCAATATTACCGTGATGACTAAATGAGTCCAAGTCGATCTTGAGCTCATCCTTGTCAAGCAGCCTGTCGTGTCGAGGCGAGCCGCTGCCACTCTTCATAGACCTGAAGTACTGCGACCAGCGCGTGCGGCCCGCGTCTTTCTTTAGCCGCTTTTCTTTTGCTCGTCTGTTGGATTTAAAAATAAATGTAGCATTGTTAACTGGTTATAGGTTCTGACACGCTGGGTTGTACCTAATATAATAATTTGTTAAAGTTTCCATGGCATCCATTTACGTAGTTAGTTAATCAACGACTAGCCTTTAATTCAGATGAAAAGCGGTTATTATTTTCCTACTTGTCGGGTACAAAAAATCCGTACATATTATCGAGTTATGCGCACATAAATGTATGGAGCAACCTAATATTTTTTTCGCGATTTTGATTTTGGTCCCATAGTAAAAGATGTTCGTTATCGGGAGTAGTTTTCTGTAACTTGTATGGTGTACATAATAAAGAGTTCTATTCTATGACCACATTTCATATATGGTGTTCATTCTGTTACACGTTCAACGCTCATAAGCCAGTCATTTTAAATCTTAGGTCGCAATAAATTTCACTGTGTGTTTTGGGATATTTTTGCGATGCCAGAAAAAAATAAAAATTGTGTGTACAGTACACACAATTTTTCAGCTTTGAAAGACCTGCACTAACTTAACGTGGTGCTCGGAAAACTTCAAAATTTTCAGTCATTTATCAGATTTTGGCTTATAACTTCTAAATAGTGAATTCTACGTAAACATATAATCCATAGATCTAGAGTTGACAAAATTAGATACAATTTGAGCGCAACATAGCTATTATACATAGCTCAGTGTAGTGTGTATTTATCTTGAGTTCAACAGGATAAATCAAGACAGTGCAATTTATTGCGACCTTACGCGTTTAATCTGTCTACGGTATCACAGGCACATAAAATAAAGCTTTTTAAGAAGTGGGTTTTCAAAAAGTGAATTTCTGCACGACACTTGCCAGTACTACGAGTATGCTCAAAGTAAACCTCAAAATATCAAACTTTTTTAACTGAAACAGTTTCTAGAAAAGTTTGTAATAAATAAATCAAGAGAACATGACAATTGAAAAGCTATTAATTTGATAATCATTTAAAAAAATGGTCAAAGTCAAAACGTTTATTTTAATTAGGCCATAAACGGTACTTTTTAATGTCATCATTCAAAGTTACTATAGGTAATAAAGTGACTCTAGCGTTCATTCGCAAAGATAGATTCTTATGTAGAAGAACGGGCAAGGAACTCCATAGTTACTCTTTTCAAATAAGTGTTTTACAATATTTGGTATACAAAAAACTTTTTACAAAAAACTACAACCGACTTTTCCACAAAAAATCAAAAAAGTACAAAATAACTTTAATTTCGGAACTCGGTGTTTGTGGTTCCTTTTTTCATTTTTTGAACACCGACTTCCGAAATTAAAGTTATTTTCTACTTTTTTGATTTTTTGTGGAAAAGTCGGTTGTATTTTTTTGTAAAAAGTTTTTTATTTTTCACTTTTTAGTGGTACCTAAACCCCCTCTCCTCCCCCCACCTAAACGAACCAATTACATTAGCGTAAAAAAAACGCACTGCTCCAATGCAGAGAAAACTAAAAGGTCGTCAATGTAGACAATGTAGATATTTTTTTAGATTTTTGTTGATTTTTCAAAAACCGCTTGTTCGATTTCGATAAAATTTTCATGGGACCATTTGGGAAGTATACCCTTTCCAACAAAAAAAGAATTTTTCAAATCGGTTGGCAAGCGACGGAGTTATGCGTGAACAAACAATAAAAAAATAATAAAAAAAAACAAAAAAAAAACACAAACATCCGAATTGAGAACCTCCTCCTTTTTTAGAAGTCGGTTAAAAAAATACTTCATATATGTATGTGAGGACGATGCGCCAAGTATACTTGCTAAAGAACTAAGTATTACCAACAAAGGTAAACTTCTAAATAAGCTCATAGTACTCACATATTTACAAATATTGAAATAGGAGGCAAACAGAAAAAAAAGTACAATTAAAACATAAAAAATGCATTAATCCATACATAAATTAACCAGTTTGATTTTGTCTACACCCTTGATTGCCCTATGGAGCAAAACCAGCATGTTTCCAAGCATTCTTATCCTGAATGTAATCTTCTAATTTGTAATATGCTTGTTTACAAAGGGCGCTTTTAATAAAAGTTTTAATTTTTAAATTTTCTTTTATTAATTCTAATATGTTACAAGGTATTTTGTTGTAATATTTAACACTGTAGGTACCCCATGAAAGATGTGTGTACTTTAGCTAATCTATAAAATCGGTGTGATTTGTATAGAATGTTGAGTAGAAAAATAATGGAGATACGTTGCTTTCTCTTATATAATATTATAAAATAATATTCTTTGTTTATTATAGTTAAGCAGAAACTTTGCTAGGTTAGGTTAGTCTTTCTGTAAAAATGTAACATACATTTAGACAGACAGCGAAATACTAAAGGTGTATTTAGAATTATTAGTCTCATTGTAATGTGACGTCACATTACAATGAGACTGTAATGTCACCTCACATTACAATTGGTGTTTGAAGTGACACCTAGGTAGGTATGTATAAAAAACCAATCAATATTTTGTTTCCATTTTAAAACGGGTACAATATTAAAATGGAAATAAAATATTGATTGGTTAACAAAACGAGCATACCGGACCTTTGTAAAAAGCTTTCCTCGAACAAACTTTTCACACAACTACAACCCTGTTTATTTTCAACGATGAGCACTTCGAATAATGACTGAACTTTGATTTAATAACGCAAACTCGTTATTACGCTTCGATTACTTTCGATTTAAACAAATAATCGTGTATTCGATGTATAAACAAAACACCCCCGTCGCATGTTTTGCGTGTGTTGTTATTAGCGCAGCGGCGGGGAGCCGGGCGGCTTTCAACAAAGAGCTTGATTAATTAAAGTACCTCCACCCAGTCCGCTGGGAGCGAAGCGCGTGCTGCGATATACCTCATGCGGATTATTGATACATACATTGTCCCGAATTGCCTTCTTCGTAATTTGTATTATTTAGGTAATGGCCCAATCTGAATGAGTCGCCTCTGAATTTGCCGACTGTTTAGTTCAAATAAATTTAATAGAATTCAATGCGATAAGAAAAAACACATTCAATAAAAACCAAAATTGTTATAAAAATATGAAACTCATTCACCCTTGGCTCAACTCGCGAGAATGTCGAAAATTATCCCAAGGGAACACACTCCCGGGATAGTAAGATGCCTTGTGTTATTCCGGACTATAATCTAACTCTGTGCCAAATTTCATCAAGATCCGTTCGTCCGTTCTGAAGTGATTGAGTAACAAACATCCATCCAAACTTTTGCATTTATAGTATCACTAGCAGGGACCGCGGTTTCACCCGCGTAGTTCCCATTCCCGTGGGAAAAGAGGGATAAAATATAGCTTATGCTACTCGCTGATAATGTAGCTTTCCATTGGTGAAAGGATGTTTCAAATCGGTTTAGTGGTTTAGGCGTGAACAATAAACAAACAAACTCAACTTCGCATTTATAATAAGTATTTGTTGAAGTATAGATATAGATTAAACCAAAAATTATTACAAACTTTTCTACTCATATAATAAATAAATTATTGCAATATCTTAATCTTAGGAAATTACTAAAAGAAGTACGTAGGCGTTTTCATGTATTGTTAGCCTAATATATAACCGTTAACATTAGAATAAAATCTATTTGCATCTGAAGAGCAGCATTCTATTTAAGTCAATTTATAAACGGGCTAAGGAAACTTGTGTCTATTTGTGAGAAGTACGCGCAGGCGCATGGGTTACAATATATCCAAAAAGAGTGAAATTTTAGTACTCGTACTTAAATCAGGAAAGCAACAGCCTACCCATGTGCCTCCTGTATTTCAATGCAATAGCCCTAAAGCAAGTTCAAACTTTTAAATATCTAGGTCATATTGTGATAAGTGACCTCAGGGCCGATGAGGATATTGAGCGGGAGCGCAGGGCTCTGGTGGTGAGTGCTAATATGTTCACCCGCAGGATCACAAGATGCACGAGAGAGGTGAAAGTTACGCTATCCAAAGCTTATTGCCATTCCTTCTCGAGCGGCCTGTGGGTGAGTGAGATATACGCAGAGAGTCTACAGAGCCCTGCGCACTCAGTACAATGCGTTCAGGATGTTTTTGGGTCTGCCGTGGCGGTGCAGCGCATCTGGAATGTTGCGCTGATGGTTTCCAGGCTATCATGCGCAAAAAAGCAGCTTCTCTGCTGGCCCGTAAGCGGGGTAGCAACAACTGCATTCTGAACGCAAAAGTTGTACGTTTTAACTGTCCTTTTAAAAATCAGTGGGTCAAGTCTTGTGTAGGTGTGGCGCGTCATGGCAAATAGAATAAATAAGAAATATGTACTAGGTTAACGTGTCTATGGGTCTGTGTCACCCAAAATAAAGTTATTATTATTATTATAAACAAAACTTGTGTGGCAATCTATTGTTTCAGAAATAAAAAAGGTCATATGAAGATAGAAGTCAACATGGATAAAAATTGAATATTTATTTAGAAAGAATGTATAGTCTAATGACACAAAAAAATCGATTTCAGAGTGTCATTAGGTATAAACCCACTGAAAACCCATGACAATTAAGTACGCTACAACATAATTATAAACATTACCATGTGTGGCAAACGAAGTTTTTAAGTAGCATGCCAATATAATGCGGAACGCTAACAACATGTTTAACATGAGCACGTATTGTAGATTGTACTTATATCGAGCACATAAAGTAAAGAAGTCGAGCATTGTGATATCGCGTCCACGTTTACGAGGCGAGGCCGATGTGCAGGGCGTGACCATAGCGTGACCGTAGCGTGACCGCTGCCGTGACTGTGGCCAGTCGCGCGCGACACAACATAGTTCCGCGACTGTGCTCCCAAAAACACCAACAAACAGACGTAGACGTACAATACGCAAATATCCGAAGGACGTGCTTTTGTAAGGGGATCTTTATGATTGGATGCGTCAGAATCGATGGATAAGTCGGCCTCAATATCAAGGGAACATCCGCGGATACGATAAATGCATTTATGTAGTCAGAATCCTGAAACGTGGCTGAAAACTGGCATGCAACATTGTGGTTAACAATTATATACATTTTTCATTATGGTTTGCTAAGCTCTAATAGTCAACTGTACCCATCCCATGCCAAATCCCAAATCAAATAATGTTATCTCTTTCATTGAAAAAAGCCCAGGATGTGACTTGTCGCATTGATACTCTGCAGTCAAATATAAGTCGCCTCCTTTGTTTAGTAGAGTAAATAGTTGCAATCTAGTTGGAACTTTCAAATTTGTAGGTCAACAAGAATATTCTACTTCAAAGCGAGTCACGCGTCGGGATTTCTCTTAAATGCTATGTAGATCAATTGCATGGGTGTAACCTGCTGCTAGCAACGGCTTATGGCCACAAAATGCACGGAACAAGTAAAGTTAAGAAATTGCTCTTATCATCAACTAATATTATCAGATCAATATCTGATAATATTAGTTGATGAAAGAAAGCCCAGATGCCTCAATAGGCATCTGGGCTTTGTTTCTGGGCCTTCTATGGTTTCCAACCTTTCCTACTAAGCAATAGCTAAATAATACATAAAAATAGAGAGCCAGCAATATTACCATTCTGATTTTAATTCCGTAGTACTACGAGTAAATAACCGACGCAGTTGCACGTCACATTAATTTTACCGAACATTTTAATGTTTGGCCATAAAAGCTCTAATCTCTCTTTACGTCTTGTTAACTCACTTGACCATTTCAAAATCATTTCGTTAACTTGAACAAGTCGGACGGTGCTCCTGCGCAACAAACATTGATTACAGATATCGAATGTTTCGGAATTCGGCACAGTTAAAGAGGCG
This sequence comes from Hecatera dysodea, assembly GCA_905332915.2. Taxonomy (NCBI): domain Eukaryota; kingdom Metazoa; phylum Arthropoda; class Insecta; order Lepidoptera; family Noctuidae; genus Hecatera; species Hecatera dysodea. The sequence goes on from HG995292.1 coordinate 13,507,051, forward strand.
TTACTTAGGTTTGCATGGCGAATTTATCAACGTCATCTATACTTATAATAAATCTGTAGAGAGGTCAATTCTGTACAAGGAATATATTTTCAAAATAACTATCAGGGGGTGATTAGTGATCGATACTGGTGCCAAAAATGCAATCAGTAAAATTTTTGTCTGTCTGTCTGTCTGTCTGTCTGTCTGTCTGTCTGTCTGTCTGTATGTTCTTTATAGAAACAAAAACTACTCGACCGATTTTAACGAAACTTGGTACAATTATTCTTCATACTCCTGGGCAGGTTATAGTATACTTATCATCACGCTACAATCAATAGGAGCAGAGTAGTGAAGGAAAATGTTGGGAAAACGGGAGAAGTTACTCCATTTTTTAAGCTTCCATCGCGTGTGTAGCCTTAATGGTTAAAGTTACATAGAAATCATGTATTACGGAAATATTTTACATAAAATTATCTAAAAAATATTCCACTACAGCATATGTCTATCTTTTATGGTTGACTCACAATAACACGTGTAACTCCCGATAGCTTAGCAGTAATCTTACGTTTATCGTCGGATCGGGCTGAAATTTGGCATGCAGGTAGATGTTATGACGTAGGCATCCGCTAAGAAAGGATTTTGATTAATTTTACCCCCAAGGGGATAAAATAGGGGATGAACGTTTGTATGAAACTTTGTCAATTTTAAACCGATCGGGCTGAGAGTTTCAAAATCGGGGGTAAAGTAACTATTCCACGCGGACGAAGTCGCTGGCAGAAGCTAGTAAAGAAATAAATGTCAGTTATGGCGAATTTAGCCCGGTTTATGGTGTCAAAAAATCGTTTTAATGTTAATAGAGTGATGATGGTGTGTTGCATGTCTTTAGTTACACCAAACCCTTCTCGTGTTGAATTTATTTGCGTTCATAGCGATGACTGCAACTTTACGACAAACACCACCTAGATCTTATATTCCTACGTTTTTGCTGATTACAATAAATGTCATAATTAAAGCCTACGTTTTTGTACATAAGGTATTTTTAAGATTTTCAATTTTGCTAAATCTTCCTGGCTTCTTCGACACTTCCAGACAACAATACCTACCATTGTCATATCAAATCAAATCAACTGACCTGTTCTGAAACCAGACTTGCACAACCCTCATATCAAGCCCCGTATCATGTGCCAGCTGTTCCCTCACATGGCGCGCCGGCTTAGGACTACTGCTGTACGCGTTTTTCAAGGTCTCCAGCTGCTTGGCTGTGATGGTGGTGCGCGGCCTCTTACTGGCTGCGTCGCCGTCTAAGGAACCCTCGCCGCCTGGACATTGCACATTAGAAGTGATTTTGATGTAGATTTTGCCATTTTCTTTTCCTAAGGAGTGAATAATTGACTTATAAAAGAGGGAAAAATACCAGTTTTTATATATCTCTACAATTATTCAAAACAGCATTTCATATTTAAGTTAAACTTTGCTTTCTGACATATTTATTAGAATAATACTTGCGGTGTAACATTAATTTCCGCATTCACGAACCTTTCGCTCTTGCAGCTTCATAATCAGGTTTACAGACGAGCTTCCCATCCTCCATTAGATAGAACTCGTCGCCAGTGTTGAGCGTCCTGGCACAGGCGGCGCAGGCGAAGCAGCGCAGATGGTAGACGTGGGACTGCGCGCGCCGCACCACCTGCGTGGGGGGGATGCCCTGACCGCAGCCAGCGCACTTGGTGCCGAACCGCCTGGGACAACAGCCGCAATCACAACAACATTATCAACGTGACAGATGCATGAAAATACGGAAAGATCAATGATTGGTAAGCAATGGGACGCATAGCCTTGAATTGTATTTGCAATATTAATAACATGCAACACGTAAATAAATTATATCAAAGTTAAGCGTACAATTTTAGAAGTACCCTTGGACCTAATTCTCTCCTACTTGCATGAGCGAATCGATGCTGTAATTTTACTCTTTCTGCTTTTTCACTTTGTGGGAGAAGCCAAACTCATCCATCTAACATTTTCCCAACTGTATTGAGATCGTCTTCCAGTATAAACGGATGGGTAAAATATTTTAAATTCGATGGAAAATAACCCTTAAAAACATCCAGTAAAAGAGGCTTACTTGAAGAAGTCATCTGTGCAGTAAAGCTGATTGTTTCTCGCGAAGCACTTGCCGGAGAGCATGGCACGGCACTCCACGCAGCGCAGGCAGCCCGCGTGCCACGTGCGGTCTGACACCTTCAGCACGTAGCGGTCCACGATCATCTCGTGACAGCCGCCGCATTTCGGGATACTAGCTGCAACATACACTGACGTGGTAAACACTGATGAAGGACGACCTTTAATACTTTTTTATGATGATGATCTGATGAAGATTTTTGGAGATAGGCAACGGAACTCTTAATTCAATGATAGCAGATCTTACGGGATTGCGGAAATCGCATGACTACGGGGTACGCAGAAGTGAACCAGTCAACCATATTTTTTTGGGTTATCTATTGAGGCATAATGTTATTGTTATTATCAAGACCGGTTCATAAACCATCATTTTTGCGTTGGGTTTACTTAAATATATTGAATTTGCATTGGATGTTGAACTTCAAAGATAAACTGACCTACTCAACATAAAATCAATTATTTATTGTTTAAGGTCGTTATTCGTTAACATTGTATTCACTTTAAGATTATCTTAATACTATTCATACATTAATCTAGTGCTGCAGCACAGACAACCACCACATTACCGTATTCAACTTGGCAAGATAAGATGTAAACAAGAGATTCGAATTAACAATAATGTATATAAGTACAATGTAAAATATGGCTGATTAGGTTTATGTCACTCCTAAAGTAAATTACATATTTAACTATGGGCTGGTCTGGACTTAAACTACGAAAGCGAAAGTATGTATAAATAAAAACATTTTATTACAAAATTAAAATACAACCGACCTCCAAGTAAAAACTACTACAAAGTATAAAATAACGGAATTCGGTTTCAAAAAAAAAGATTAATAATTAATTAATTATTACGTAATTTATATTTTATTACTAGCTGATGCCCGCGACAACGTCGGCGATACATAAAAAGCTATTCTTTCTGACGTTACAAAGAGACATTTCAATTTCAATTTATTTGTATCGTATGTATTTAAATTGTTTTAATTATGAAAATTTACATGGACCAAACCTGGAATGGCAAAAAATACTGTAATTTAATTATTGTTTTTATCAATGTTTAGAGAGGAGTCATTCGCTCCATGTAAAATATTGATATTCCGTAATATTGATATATAAAATATTAATATTGCTAGCTGCATCCGACTAGGCTGTAAGCCGGTCTCAAACTCAACTAGAAACAGCACAGCGCCATTATTAAAGTGCTGACTTTAAAGCAATTCTGGTATACCACCATAAAAATGAAAAAACAAGGTAAAGTTATGACCGTCAGACAGGTCTTCATCAAACGTTGATGTGATTGGAGTATAGTATTTTGATCTTTTATTAGATGTAGATAGATGTCCCGACATCTACAATTCTACATCTAATAGAAAATCAAAACATATCTGCCTTCAGGACGACTTTTAGAACCAATTTGAACGAGAGACATTTCCATCCGAGTATTTGAAATTATAATGCAGGTAATAAATAATGCAATATAATATATAATGTAAATCGAATGTAAAAGTAGAGTGAATGATTCAGCGACTCACAACTCAAACTTATCAGGAAATTGAGATGAAAGCTGTTTAACTATTCTGACGGTACAAACATCCACGTCTATCACATGTACAATCATTTATTGATTCCACACACATATTCTTCATATCCGTGTATCTGCGGAATTGTCTGCAGTAATTGAAAAATATAATTTACATACATAGCATCTTCTTTGGGAGCCAGAAGTCGATAAAAATCGATATATTGTTTTATATAAACAAAAACATCTTTTAACCTCTTATAGTAAACCTATTCATCTAAAAATTGAAATTTAGGAAAAAGCATGGGAGAAAATTCAACTGATTTTAGTCTTTCAACATTTTGAAAAAAATAATTGCGTAGGACCTTTTTGCCTATTAAGTAATGAGAAATTATTATTAAAATTGTATTAACGTTCCTTTTGTGAATGTAGAATTTTGGTGAAGGTCGCGCATGCAACACAATCCAACAACCAAACATACGTCGTTGACGTAACGTGGACATTAATTATTGCTTCACAAGAATAAAAAAAAAAATTGTTTAGGTTCGTACTCAGGTTCATTCAGTCTTCTGTAACACAAAAATATACGCGCACATTGGTTTTCCAATGTTAACGAAGTTTTCGAACGGTCCGAAATACATTTTGTTGTAAAGTAAGTGTCTTTGCTGCGCAAATACATAGCAAATACTTTACAACGTAGACAGTCTCTAGGCCTAAATTATTGTTGTCGTTTTATAAATTAGTAGGTGCAGTAGAATATACCTAATTTAATTCAGTTCTGTTCATGAGACACAGTAGAAAACTGAAGCCGATAAGTTAAACATCTACTACCGCAAATAAATAATTTTAGTTAAAGAACTTTAGTTTTTTTCTTAGGAAAGAAAACGGTAATGGAAACATTGAATCGGATTCAGTGAAAAAAAAATCACAAGCAGGAAAAGGTACTGGTGCCCCATGCTTGAAAATAATGTGTTCAAGGATGGAGCAATTGGAGCATCAATGGTGGCCCTTAAAATGAAACGAGAATCCCTTAACGTATGTACATAGATTTACGTACAAACAACAGAAAAAAAATGTCTGCTATTTCTTACTTGCTTGCTATTTTTAGCTTAGTAAAATTTTAAATTAACAACAAGCTTTTCAACTTTCAACACTGACGTAAAAAAAACTGCATCATAGTTTACTATAACTACTAATATTTTTTAAACGCTGAGCGGTTTGTACTTTATTCTATAGAAACTGGCCTAGTCATTTTGAGAATTGCTCGATAAAACTCATATGTTTGGATTTATTACACTTACAACAGACAAAAAACATCCCTCAAATAGTACCGTACAGTCAGCAACACGGAAATATCTCAGCAACACAGCATTTTAGTTAGGGCACCATTCGTCGAACAAGTGTGTACATACAATACATATATTGCCAAGTTATTGACATATTGTTTTTTGTTGCCACTTTATTTGGGAATATCATATTTCGATTATAATTTATTTATAGTCTAATCATTTGCATTTCCCAATTCTTTTGCACGATATTTGTTTTTATTAAAAATGAGTTTGCCTTCATGTTTGACTTGCCCCCACTGCCCGGGTTCTTCTCGCGTTTTCTCTGCTCACGGGCTGAAGGTGCACATCGGGCGCATGCACAAGCATGCCTTGCGTTCAGGAGCTGTGTCACAGGTCCCACCGGTCGACACAGTTAACGCCTCGTCGTCGGGAGAAGTGCCTCCGGTGCTTGCGCCTGCCCAGAGTCCCTTAGATAAGCTAGCTGCTAGCAAGGCTAGTATTCCCGTTCTTCGGCATATACCTAAGGGTGCACGAAATCAGGCGGCAGGGAAACTCTGTGACATAGTAGATGCTTGTGTTGCTAGTAATGGGGTAGATGAGTGGAGTGCTCTACTTTCATTTGCCTACACATCTTTAAGAGTCCCAGCGAAAGAGTTGCCCGGTAATGTGACATCTAAGGTCAAAGCCAATATAATGTCACCTGTGCATTGTCTTGACGATGAAGTGGTCGCAAGTAGGAGGTCGGGATCCCGATCTATAAAAAAAAGTATCGAGACAAAGGTTTTCGAGGGCGATATGAGAGGTGCAGTACGGCTATTGATGTCAGACGACTCGTTCGCTCGAGGGGATGCCGACACCCTTGCTTCGCTGAAACTTAAGCATCCCGATCCTTCACGTCCTCTCAGTTTTCCACCAGACCCTGACCCGTCATTTACGGCATTGTCAGTCACTGTGGAGGATGTGGTATCGGCGCTTGGTTCTTTTTATACAGGATCGGCAGCGGGGTTGGACGGGATCCGGCCTGGGCACCTCAAGGAGTTGATTTCTGTGACGGCGGGGGAAAATGGAAAGCGCCTTGTAGGGGGTTTGACTAGGCTGGCAAATTTTTTGCTAAGTGGTCAGTTGAACCCTTGCGTTTGTCCGTTCCTGTATGGAGCATCACTCTTTGCACTGGAAAAAAAAGATGGTGGTGTAAGACCAATTGCAGTCGGTAGTGTCTTTCGCCGTCTTACTGCAAAATTAGCGTGTCGTGCAGTCAAAGAGGACATGGCCCGTTACTTGCAGCCTCATCAGTTGGGTTTCGGCATACGTTTGGGATGCGAAGCTGCCATCCACGCCACGCGAACATTTGTGATGGACCCGGAGAACGAAGACTCGATTCTGCTGAAACTCGATATTCGCAACGCTTTCAATTCTTTGGAAAGAGACGTTCTGTTGAGCGAGGTAAAGGATAAAATCCCTTCTTTATATCCCTTTCTTCATCAGGTTTATAGGCTGCCTTCAAATCTTTTCTCCGGTAATAATCTTATTCTTTCAAAAGTGGGAGCCCAGCAGGGGGACCCGCTGGGGCCACTCGTTTTCAGTTTGGCCATTCATAAAGCGATTGTCGGGTTAAAATCTGGCTTAAACGTGTGGTACCTCGACGATGGCACTATCGGGGGTAGACCTGAGGATGTTTTTCAGGACTTAGAGGCTCTTGTCCCTCTCCTCAGAGACCTGGGTCTCGAGGTGAATCCCTCGAAGTGCGAATTCTTCCCCTGTGGTACTGAAGCTCGTACACACTTTTCTCGCTGTAACTCCTTTCTTCCTGGCCTCAGAAAACTTTCATGCTCCGACTTCAATCTGTTAGGATCCCCTATTTTTCTTAGTGCAGTTCCGGAGGCCATTACTTCTCGAACTCGGCTTCTCCTTTCTGCTCACGAGCGTCTTAAAGATCTTTCCGCGCACGTTGCGATTGTCCTGTTGCGCATGTGCTTCGCTCTCCCTAAAATCACATATCTGTTGCGGACCGCCCCTACTTGGCTTTGTCCAGAGGAAGTTTCCTCTTTTGACAACGCCTTGAAATCGGTGGTAGAGTCTGTTCTCAATGTCTCCCTGGATGAGCCCCAGTGGAGACAGGCAACTCTACCAATCCGTTGTGGTGGTCTCGGGGTGCGGTGCGCACGGGATGTGGGTCTGCCGGCTTTCTTGGCGTCTGCGCATGGGGTTGCCAACCTGGTCACTGTATTACTCAATATTAATGGTGACGGGGGAAGCATGCCCTTTGTGTCGGATGCGGTATCAGTTTGGTTGACCCTCAACTCGGGTGCGGCAATCCCCGAATCAGAGAATGTTCAGCGGGCGTGGGATGACATAGGGGTGAAGCTGATCCAAGAGCATTTGTTAGCAAATGCTATGAGAGTCGATAGGGCTAGACTACGAGCTGTGTCGCAACCCGAGTCCGGGGCGTGGTTACAGGCGATTCCTTCGCCTCATCTGGGGACCCTGCTCGACAATGACTCTTTGCGTGTGGCTGTGGCTCTCCGTCTGGGTTGTAAGGTGTGTGAACCTCATACTTGCACCTGCGGTTCTATGGTGGAGGCTGATGGCCATCACGCATTGAGTTGTCGGCGCTGTACAGGGAGGTTCCCGCGTCACCATGCCCTGAACGACATAGTCCGAAGGGCCCTTGTATCGGCAAACGTCCCCTGCGTGCTTGAGCCTCCAGGTCTTAACAGATCTGATGGTAAGAGGCCGGATGGGCTGACCCTGGTGCCATGGAAAAATGGGAAGTGCCTGATCTGGGACGCAACTTGCGTCAGCACTGTCGCCGCCAGTCACCTGAGTCGCACCATGCACACTGCCTCTGCCGCCGCTGAAGAGGCCTGCTCTAAAAAAAGGCTTAAGTACGCTTCATTGGTTCAGCTTTACCATTTTGTGCCGGTTGCCGTGGAGACTCTGGGCAGTTGGAGTACGGAGGCAAAATGATTTGGGTCATAGGCTAGGGGAGGCAACTGGTGACTCCCGGTCCGGGTCGTTCTTAGTGCAAAGGATGGCCATCGCTATTCAGCGAGGTAATGCGGCGAGTGTTATGGGCACCTTTGCACCGGGAACGATCAGGGGCGGTTTATTTATTGACCTGTGACAATTTATTTTTAAATTGATATTTCTACTGTTTTATTTTTGTGTGTGAATATTTTGATTATACCATTAAGGAAAATGTGATATTTGTATCGGACTTGGATTACATTTTGTTTGATACATATATTAATGTATTTTTCTGTTAATAAACGGGCCAAGTGCGAGTGGGACACTCACACGAAGTGTTCCGTAATATAAACCGAAAAAAAAACACTTGTATGAGATCCCATTTAATTTTAATTATTTGTTGTTATAGCGGCAATAGAAATAGTCACTAAAAATTTCAATTGTTTACCTATTACGATTCTTGAGGTACAGCCCGCTGACCGATAAACGAACAGACAGTAGACTAGGTAATAGGTTTCTGTTGGTTATCGTAATGCAAGAAGGTGATTGTTAATTAAAAAATATTGGTCGACCGAAGATTAGCGTTCTTACGATTAAAGCTGTGGTAAACATCTAAAGATTGACCGTATCGGTTATGTGTGTAATAGTTTCTGGGGTTGATCTCTAGGTGGGTCAAAAGTCTATTGACAAAATTAGTAGTTGTTTAACAGCGATAAACTTGATGCTATTGCTAATGAAAGAAGATATATTTATTCTGCACAGACACAAATAGATTACACGGATATTATCAAATAGCTTAGTATTTGGTATTTTAGTTTTATTGCGTTTAACTCAAACATAACTGACTTTATGTGTGGTGGACCATGTACCTCTGTAGGATAAATTCTTGACTTTAACCACAGTCTTCAAAGCAATAAATCCCTATCGTCATTGACTTTGAATTTGAAATCTTGGGTGAAAGTGTTATTTTTAAAGTCATGCTATAGGTTTCTATTAAAATGAAACGTATTTTTTTTTATCAGCAAATGCTGAATGTATTAGCACACTCAGTACACTTCTATACCTATTATTGTTTCTGTTACTTTGTTTTTGTTACTGTACGCTGTATGTTTTCTATTCTATTCTATTTATCAGTACTGATTTGGTCAGACAATGGTCAGCTTTGAAAGTTTTGGTCTAGGCCGATACTGGAAGGAGCCGAATATTCGAATGCGGTTTTGACTAAAAATAGTGTTTCGGTCCAACAGTATTAATAAGTTAGCAATTTCTTACATATTTTTGTTTGTTTGTTACTCTGCACTAAACGTGAGGTATTCCATGAAGCACACCCAAATGAAGCACACCCAGACGAAGCACACCTAAAGTATTCCACTTAGCACACCCGTAGGTGGGCTTCAAATAAAAATTTAAAATAATTAATTTCCTATTCCACGAAGCACACCTACGAATATCACTCGCATAGTGCGGGGACTAAGAAATAAAAATATCGATAGAAGAAAATATTTATTATTTAAAAGGCTAACTTAAATTTCTAACATCATTCAGTTTCATTATAATAATGTGATACAATATTTGACATTTTTGTAATCTTACTATTTAAAATCACAGATTGTTTCATAATTGTCTTTCCAAAAAAAATTTTAGTTTTTAACTATTTTTCTATTATTTTCCTTTTTTGTGCTCTTAATAAAATCACAGATTGTTTCATAATTATGCAATAAAAACTTGGACAAATATCAAAAACATTGTAAATATAGTTTTCTATAGATATCTATGTTGATGTTTTCTTATAGCTACTACTTAACTAATAATAAAAAAAAACTTTTTACAAAAAACAAAACCGACTTCTAAACAAAAAAACCAAAAAGTATAAAATAACTTTAATTTCGGAACTCGGTGTTTTTGGTTGCTTTTTTGTTGTTGAACACACCGACTTCCGAAATTAAAGTTATTTTATACTTTTTGGTTTTTTTGTTTAGAAGTCGGTTTTGTTTTTTGTAAAAAGTTTTTTTATTTTTCACTTTTTAGTGGTACCTACACCCACTCCCCTCCCGCACCTAAACGAACCAATCACATTGGTGTAAAAAAAACGTACTGCTCCTTTGCGGAGTAAACTAAGAGGTCGTCAATGTAGGCAATGTAGATATTTTTTTTAGATTTTTCGAAAACCGCTTGGTTGATTTCGAAAAAATGTTCATGGGACCATTTGGGAAGTATACCCTTTCCAACAAAAAAAGAATTTTTCAAATCGGTTGATAAGCGACGGAGTTATGCGCGAACAAACAATAAAAAAAAAAAAAAAAAAAAAAAAACATACAAACATCCGAATTGAGAACCTCCTCCTTTTTTAGAAGTCGGTTAAAAATACTCTAGTAATAATAAGTAATAAGAAAACTTCAACAGATAGATCTCTATGGAAAACTATATTTACAATGTTTTTGATATTTGCCCAAGTTTTTATTGCATAATTATGAAACAATCTGTGATTTTATTAAGAGCACAAAAAAGGAAAATAATAGAAAAATAGTTAAAAACTAAAAATTTTTTTGGAAAGATAATTATGAAACAATCTGTGATTTTAAATAGTAAGATTACAAAAATGTCAAATATTGTATCACATTATTATAATGAAACTGAATGATGTTAGAACTTTAAGTTAGTCTTTTAAATAATAAATATTTTCTTCTATCGATATTTTTATTTCTTAGTCCCCGCACTATGCGAGTGATATTCGTAGGTGTGCTTCGTGGAATAGGAAACTAATTATTTTAAATTTTTATTTGAAGCCCACCTACGGGTGTGCTAAGTGGAATACTTTAGGTGTTCTTCGTCTGGGTGTGCTTCATTTGGGTGTGCTTCATGGAATACCTCCTTAACGTGCGCTTCAATTTATCAAATAACTGCTACAGATTGAAGTTACAGTTGTGCATTCGCCGAAATTTTAAAATCCATACTGATTAACCTTTTTTCATACCCCGTACATTACATAACTACTTACTTACACGAGTTTTATTTACAATGGATATTATTCTGGTACATTTTCCACGCTTGTTTTTTATGCTTTAATGATTTCAAATAATTCGTTACAGATTCGCAGTTTCCCGATAAAATTATATTAACCGCAACTATCTGATATGTCTACTTTGTGCAGCAGCTACTTATGTTTTGATATTTTATACCTAAGAATTTCTTTCGGAGAGACCTGCCCTAACGTTGATAACATTGTGAAGTTATAACGGTTTCTAACTAAACACTAGATAGTACAAGATTACACAGGGAACTCCAATTCAATTTTTCAGAAAAGTTACAATGATAAGCAGCGATCACACGTATTCCCCGAAAACTTACCTACATACACACGTGTGTAACCGTTAATGCTGAAGTCCCATGTAAATAAGACGCATATATTTGCTAGAAGTGAGATCTAGACTTTGTGCTGCTACTGAGAAGTTGCAGATGGACAACCCGAAGATCCCAGGATCTTTTGCTCGGCAGAAGCGCTTTTAACCACTACACCTACACCAACTAGGCCAACATACAGTATTGTTTTGTTGTATTGTATCCGGCATAGCCAGCATGTTAGCGATGGAAATCGGTTAGTTCTTCGGTTTCTAAATTACCTATAAAGAAACATTCTTTTGTTGTTACAGTAACTTTGGGAAAATATATATAAATATAATATTATAAATTAAAATATATTATACTAGGTATACTCGTAAGTAATAAGTTCTCTTCTAGAAAAGAAGTAGTTCTTTACAAATTTAAAAAAAAATGTTAAGCTGTTACCAATTGTCAAAAGCCAAAAGCCAAAAAAAGTTGTGGAGGTCAGGTAGGCTGCGGCCGCTCCACGTAAAATACTAGTTTTCAGCTGAATCCGGTTTGACTGGAAGCCAAACCCAATATAGGTGGGAAAATAAGCCTGTGTCGAAGACGAAGAAGGGGGATGAGAAGAGCTGGTGTGAACCTGCCAACAGGGGTTCGAAACAGCTAGGTCCAGCCACGGGTACGAGTGACCAGGATGGCTTCGTGAAGGTGGAGAGGAAGAGGAGGAAGATGCCCCCTAGTCGGAACCAGTGCGGGACCGCGCTGGTAGGACCCAATATGCTGCGTCCGGCAATACCTACGACGCAGCTCTATGTGTTACATCACACCACGAAGGTTGAGGAAATCGTGGAGTATGTTCGAGCGAAGACCAGCTGGACCTTAAGGGTAGATAAGTTGGAGCCGCGCCATAACACGAATATGAAGGTTGAGGGGGGGGGGGTGGGTTGAGGTATATAAACACATCAAAAGTATCTAGGGATCAACATATATTTTTGCAATAACTTTCCTCCTGATTGATATTAATTAAAATTTTCTTTAAGGATTCATCAAATAAAGTGTTTTCGTTTGTCACAGTAACGATAAACCAAGTCACCTTTGCATTAATAAAGAAATTTGCCATTTTCCTAATAAAGGGATTTTTGACATTTGAACCACTAACATTAAAGTTCGAAAAAAAGACTGAAATAACAGTTTTCTTTAAAATTTTATTGGGTAACTTAAACAATTAATAATCCGTGTTTCTACCGCGAACACTAACAACACAAGAACATCGGTTTGGCATACTCAAAATGAGTCCATCCAAATCACGCTGTGGAATGGCCGCCCATGTTCGTTGCAACAACAAAAAAAGGTCTTCTTGCGACTGGATACCCTCCATATTCGGCAGAGCTCTTCTCTGTAGCATATCCCATGCATGCTCAATCGGGTTCAAGTCTGGCGACTGAGCAGGCCAGGGCAGGACATTGATGTTAGCTGCGGCGAGAGTCTGTCTTACAACTCTTGCGGTGTGCGGTCGTGCATTATCATGCATTAACTGAAATAAGGGACCGATTTGCACTTGTAGAGGAACGATGACGTCTGATACAATCGTCTCAGCATAAATTTGAGCGTTGAGGTTGCCTCTGATCCAAATCAACTCAGTTCTTCCGCCGATCCAAATACCCGCCCATACTATGATGGTTCCACCACTATAAGGATGGACTTCCTGGCAGGATTTTAATCGCTGTTGGCGTCCAGGGGTTCTCCAGTGTCGTATACGTCTTGTATCCGGTCTCATACCAAAACGAGACTCATCAGAAAAGCACACGAAACGCCATTGTTCTTCTGCCCAATTTCTGTGTTCAAGAGCCCATTGATATCGAATCCTACGATTGTGCATTGCTATAGGTGGTACCCGTAGCGGTCTTCGGGAATGAAGGTTCACTTCATGCAAGCGGTTTCTGACTGTTTGGTCGCTAATTAAGTTCCCTGAAGAGTGATGAAGCCTCACGGCTAACATCATGGCGGTTATTGTTGGAGCTCTTCGAGTTAAGATTTGAATGTATCGGTCTTGTCTCCGTGTGGTGCAGCGATACCGTCCTCCATGGCGCTCAGCCAAGGTAAGCGAAGAGCTCTGCCGAATATGGAGGGTATCCAGTCGCAAGAAGACCTTTTTTTGTTGTTGCAACGAACATGGGCGGCCATTCCACAGCGTGATTTGGATGAACTCATTTTGAGTATGCCAAACCGATGTTCTTGTGTTGTTAGTGTTCGCGGTAGAAACACGGATTATTAATTGTTTAAGTTACCCAATAAAATTTTAAAGAAAACTGTTATTTCAGTCTTTTTTTCGAACTTTAATGTTAGTGGTTCAAATGTCAAAAATCCCTTTATTAGGAAAATGGCAAATTTCTTTATTAATGCAAAGGTGACTTGGTTTATCGTTACTGTGACAAACGAAAACACTTTATTTGATGAATCCTTAAAGAAAATTTTAATTAATATCAATCAGGAGGAAAGTTATTGCAAAAATATATGTTGATCCCTAGATACTTTTGATGTGTTTATTATAGTCTGTAAGGTATATATGTTATGGGTCTTTGTTACCCGAAATAAAAGATATATTATTATTAAAACGCTAGGCAGATGATAAAAGTTAGTGGTAAAGTTAGTGGTAGTTTTGGTTTTAAGTAATACATATTTCTTACAGTTTCACAGCTGCATATAAATGTATAGAGTAGGAGTGGTGTAACAGCTGTGAATGATTCCATTTAGGACAAATTGTTGACCTATTAAGATACTATATTCCAGTGTTCTGAGAGACGGAGAAACACAAAAAAAGCTAATTTCTTGTTTCCGTCTGCAACCAGCTCAACATGCAAGTTGCTTTACATTGCGGGCTACCGAGGTAACATGTTATCAATCGCTCGATCATGCCCCGCAATGTAATTAAACTCGCATGCAAGTTTTCTTGTAGGTGAAAACAAGAAATTCCTAATCCAAGTAGTTTTCATGACAGTTATCAACAGTGTTGTTATTATTTAAGATGGTCTATTTTGCACGAATGCTTCTAAACCTAAAACCTCCTTTAACTGTAACGGTGGGTATTTATTTATACGTACGCGTGTGTTTCAATTTTACATTACGTTCTTAATTGGTACATCGTTTCTTTACACCGCTAAACAAACTAGGTAGGCACCTCCTGCTGTTGTTAAATCACGACGCTAACAAGTCATCTGAATACGTGCTGCGATGTTTTTGCTTCTACAATACCTATACTTTCTTTTTTTGATTTCTTTTATTTGGAACGTTTTGTGACCACGTGCAGGTACGATCGTAACCGAAATTCTGTTTACGTTCATTGATTCGCATAAATATACAGTTTGAACACATATCAACATATTCTCAAACGTCACAGTTCCGACTAAAACGAGTGCACGCTCAACGTTAACGGACGCGACACAGAGAATAGCACAGCACACAGGACACTGACACACATAGCACACAACATTACGTACATAGGAATACTTCGGGCAAGTGCTCGAGCTGTATCGGCGGCACGCGCATGTCCTCCAGCTCGGCCTCCTCAGCGCCCGGATACATCATGGCCCCCAGCATGGCGACACGGCCGACCCGGGCCGCTGCGTCCGGCACACTGCCGCCACCCCGCCGCGCAACCCCCAACCCTCTTATCACCGACCAACTCCCATTGGCCGCCGATAACAACCACCACGCCCACCGACCAATCCACACGACACGGCTACACCCACCGATCGATTGTAAAAAGATTTTTCGCAGCATTTCCCGTCGATATTGAACACTTTACATCGCTCAAGTGTTT
This sequence comes from Hecatera dysodea, assembly GCA_905332915.2. Classification (NCBI taxonomy): domain Eukaryota; kingdom Metazoa; phylum Arthropoda; class Insecta; order Lepidoptera; family Noctuidae; genus Hecatera; species Hecatera dysodea. Next base: position 13,522,133 of record HG995292.1, read on the forward strand.
ACAGATGAGCGCCGCCACACCGCTTAACTTTTTATGCACTATTCTTTTACATCAATAAAGGATTAAAGGTAAATCGGAATGTAGCTATAAATTTTCATAAATAGGATGTATATTTTACGTACATGCGTACTGCAAACATGGAATGTTGGTGAAAAGCTCAGCAGCCCGGCTACGTGCTACGTGCTACGTGCTACGGTGATAGAGATGTCTTGTTATGATTGAGCGACGCGTGGCGTAGTATCTTCGTAGCATCTCCAGCTACGATAACGTCATTGAAAGTTAGATACGCAAAAGACAATTCAAAAGTGCATTTTAATAGTTTGCTTGAAATAAAAGCTTTTAGTTTCAGTTTAAGATAGGATTCTACGGTTTTTCACAGTTGCCATTATATTTTATTATTCAAATATTATTTTTGTTTCTAAATAAAGTACTTGGGCTTTTTCAAGAATTATTTAGAGCCAGTTTCCGAATTTAGCGTTTGGAGTTATTAACGTTTCAAAGCCCACTTTAAGGCCTTTTAAACCGTTAGGTATAGCATAGTCAAAGAATGTGGACGAAACTATTTTTCTGTTTTTTTAGGTTAACTAATGTTTTAGGTATTAGGAACTTATTAAGTTAAACACTCTCTCGTCTCTCTTTATTATTCAGATCAGTTGTGTTGTTGGTTGGTTTGTTTAAACCATTTTGTTTAATATTACATACCATTACCCTTCAAAAAGCGTATTTGAAATCAGAAAAATATGTCAGAAATGATTGTCATTCACATAGGCGTTATAAAAAAAAGTCTGTCTTCTAGTGTAGAACTAAAGAAAATCTTGACATAACGTTACGCTTATTATTCTCCAAGGGGTAAGCAGCGGTGAATACCGTATGTTATACGCAAACATTGCAATTTCATAATTAAAGTCGTATCAAACACGCTAGGCTTAAAACTTGGCACGAAATCATACACAAAAGAGGAGCTTCTGAATATGGGTATGTAGGTGCCTATTAGTATAAATCGTTTAATTAAGACCAGGCTTATAAAATTAACCTGAAAATTAACTGATAAATTCAACAAAAACGAAAAGTAACTAAAGCAGCAAATTATTTAATAAAGTATATTGTTTGAAGAAAATCATTTGTTTACTTAAAACAAAATGTGGAAGTTGTCTTGGTTTTCTGAAAACGCTCTGCCCTGAAACAGCTGATACATTGCCGTCTGCTAACTAAAACATGTCAGCGTATACTATGGCAGAACTTCGGAAGTTTATCGTGGTGACAAGTTCGCGAGTCTGTAGCTTAGCTTATTGCCAGTTTTTGGTTGGATTGGTAAGTTCTATTCGCTGTCTGTTTTGTAAATTCGCAGTTAGAGAGTTAGTTTCAGGAAGACTTCGCAGTGTTACCTACATATGTTTGTGTGTGTGTGGGTGTGTCCGTGTGTGAGTATGTGTGTGTGTATGTGTGTGTATGAGTGTGTATTATACATACATACATTAGGTAATTTTATAGTGGCAGGATGAGAAGAAACCTTCGGGTAACTATATAGTCCTATTTATCAGTAAAAAAACGATCTTACACTGTTTTCTTCTCGCTTGGATTACCCTATGGTAGTAGGCCACTTTACGTCTTAGTGTCTGAAACAGATTGTGCAAAGATAAGCGAGAGATAAGCTTCCTAATCGGCATTATCGGCACAACACTTTCCAAAATACCTTTAAAAACATATTCATATTCATTTATTTACATCTACAATGTTGGTAAGTTGTTCAATAAAAATTGAAAATTATAATAATAGAATGTCAAATAAATCAGATATAAAAATATAAATAAAAATACAAATGTCAAATACAGTAGGCAAAATAACAATAACAGTAAAATTACAAGTACATAATAGTACTAACATTCTATGCAATTGTCACTTAATATGTTTAATGTCAAAAGCAATAATTTAAAATTAACCATATACAGGCACTTTTGAATTGTCAAGCACGTCAGTTAATGAGATGAAGCTATTTGCAATTTCACGTCCAAAGTGTAGATCTTTAAAGATAGAAAAACGTGCAAGAGAGATACTCGCTCACTCTTTTAAATCAGTTAATAGTTTTGTAATTATTTACTTGCAATTTTACAATGCAAAAATGTACAATTTTCAGCACAATGAATCAATTTTGATGCGCCCTAGTGGCTGTGGAGTGAACCAGCATTGAGCCAAGCATTTTCATCAACAATGTATTCTCCCATCTTATAACATGCTTGCCTACGTAGTAAGCGTGTCATACAAGATTTATTCGTGTCATTCAGTTCTAATATTTTATTACAAAATTTCAAAAAGTATTAAATCACTCTACTTAAGTCAGTCTAAGTCCTAATTACACTAAGTAGTTTATATTTCTAGTAACATAGTTGTCTGTCACCTTGTTTACTAAAAAGTTGTAGGTAGATTATTTATGACGAACATATGACAAAATGATTTGATTTAGTTTGTGTTTTTCGAGCGCGATGAAGTACATATATTTCTGACACATTTGAAACACTTGTTCATTTTGGGCGGCTAATGGGCAAAATGTTGCCTTTTAACTGGCATTATCTAGAAAATAAAACTATGCGCCACTTTAAATAGCTTAGCGAATATTTCACATCAAACATTTGCCTATTCAGGATAAAACACCTCCATAGATTGCCATCGTCAAAGGAAATTGTGGCCGTTGAACTTTTACCACTGTACATACTGCAAAACCTTTATGAACAAACTCATTCAAATATTATTGAGGCAAGATAAAAGATTAGAACGTGAATATATATAAACCAAAACGCTAACAAGACTGCACATAACAAGCTCTTTTTCCGTCAAATCAAAATGGGCACGTTACCAACTTAACCACACACATATCCCTAGCCACCAAGCCATTCGGCTATTTTATGGTGGGCGATACTATAAATACTCAATATGAATCGTCGGCTCAATCCGGCCAGGCCGTGGTCAACCGTGGCCGCGTGGTTGCTACGATAAATTATCCAAGTGAACGCGAGGCCAGCCGTGTGCAACTTTACGACGGCATAAATCACGGCTTAGCGTCGCTGGAACCACCCTAAACGCGTGCGCAGACCAGGTTACAAGGTTATACATTATGAAACGTGAGCGAGCCTTGATTCGAGTGAGCCGCGGATGTTACGGACCACGGCCAGTGGGTCAACTCGATGTTTTATTGATAGTCTCGCTGAAAGTCCCGTTGGTGAAGACTGTAACATTTGCTGCTGTTCTACATAGTGGAAGTAGTCTGAACTAGTATTTATGGCATTGGCAAGAAAATACTAACAAAACGTGTAGTTTTCCAATATTAGATTAATCATTATAAACTGTGGGTGAAAAAACGCGCAGGAAGAAAGGTGTCTGCGCGCTTATCGCAATTATGTTATAGGTATATATACTTACTTCGTTTAGACAGAAGTTAAAAAAGGCTTTTTTAGGGGCACACATTTTTACAAAAGTATTACAAACATTACTACAGTCAAGATTGATGTGGAGTTAAATATAATCAATTTAAAACAACAACTGTCGTACTTATTTAACCTATCTACCTTCTGAAATTAAAAGGCTCTAATTAATTAATTTTATTTAGTTTTTATATAAAATATTGTCGTGTCAATGTCTAAATCTACAAGAAGCAGTGGCGGGCAGTACCGGGAAGGTTTTCCATGTCACTATAACTACCAAATCAAAATGTCACCTATTCCCTTCATAAGTGGCAGCACGGTTTTTTAAATTATGTCGGTTGTAAACTTTTTTATTTAGCAGTTGGTTTTTACTAAAAATTGTTTCATTTCATTTACCTATCCAAGCATCGTGACGAGTAAATCGATGAAATATGCTTTATTACATTTTTTTGCATTGTTACTTACAAATAAAGCACATATATGTACATTATCTATTAAAATTGTTTGAACTTAACTTGAAAACAAAAGGTTTCGTACTTCTGCTTCTACAAGCCTCCCTTTTCTAATGTTATAATAAATGGAGTATAGGTATTCTGAGATATAACAAAACTACTTTTCCGCAATTTCATGGCAGTCAGGTGTTCTCAGCCAATTGATGATTGTAGTAGAGTACAGTGCTGTGAAAAAATATAGACTCAACAATATTTTCAATTTTTATTTTAAAATAAGTACCAATTATTAAATACCGTTACATTCAATAAATGCTACAAAGTCATTACTCTCTTCATATTAATAGATCATTTGTATATGTTTGTGTTATGAACAAAAAACCAAATAATTAAAAAAATCAATGGATGTTCGTTGTGAAAAATTATAAACTCAGTGTACATAATGCATGTTATATTTAGCTAAAATTTTATCCATTTACCCTTATTTTTAATAACGTCTATCAATCTGTTAGGTACGCTATCAATTAACTCCCTAATTACAGTGGGTGAAACTTCAGACCAAGAAGATTGCAGTCTCTGTTTGAGTTGTTGAATATTATTTATAGGAGGCTTTTCTGTATCGTAAACTTTCCTTGCTAGAATCCCCCACACATTCCCTATCGGATTTAAGTCTGGACTACACGCTGGCCATTGTAATTTCGATATATCAAAGTCTTGCAACCACTTTTTTGTACTGTCACAAACATGTATTGGAGCGTTATCTTGTTGAAAAATAATGTTTTCGTCTTCAGTCAGGGTTATGAAAGGTAAAAGGTATCATATAGTAGCTCTTGATATTTAGCAGCGTTCATTCAATCATTACAAAACGCCAATTCTGTCTTTAGATGGCCAGTGATGCCGCCCCATATCATGACTGATCCACCTCCGCGTGCTCGACGTGAGATTATCTTTGTGTCGTGTCTTAAATCATGCCAGTAATATTTGAAACCATCGGGACCATCAAAATTAAACTTTTCATCACAAAAAATTACGTGTTGCCAAAAATCTTGTCCTTTTTTTAAATATTTTTCTGCGAATTTAAGTCGGTCTGAAATGTGATGCTCTTTCAAGGCAGGTTTACTAAGATATTTCAAATGTCCGGATGGTTTGGCCCACTTCCTAACAAGACTCGGATCACAGTCTAAGTTATATCTGTACACCAGCGCCGATGACGATGCTCCAGTGTTCGACAATTCTCTTAGAACGGTGCGTTTGAAGGTAGAAGAAAACTTAGGAGGTCGGCCAGATCGTTTACTTTTGCCATAATTTTCAATTCCTATCTTTTAAAAGTTCTTTACCACACTCTGTGATCTACCAATAATGTGGGCTATTTGTCTTTGAGTTTTATCACAGCTGCTCTCAAATCGATAATTCTGTGTTTCTCTATATCACTTAATTGTTTACCATGAGGCATTATCCTAGTTAATTAAAATATAATCACCACAACAAAACAAACTCGTGAATATAAACTTCTAAAATAACAAATAAAAGATGCAAGCACTTTCCCCTATCACGTTCTAATTGCGACTGAGTTTATAATTATTCACAGTGCAAGTCGATACGTGTGACAATAAGCGTTGCGCTCGACGTCAAGCTCACGCAGAGACAAACCGTATTATACGTACTATACATGTGGGCATATTTAGTATTAGATGAATTTGTTAGAATTTAAGTTTGTTTAGTTTAATCTTTAAAATATTGAAAAAATGATTTGAGTCTATATTTTTTCACAGCACTGTACCAACTGTAGCCGTTGATAAAACAGTTCTAACTTTAAACGATTAAACATTTTCGGAAAAGAGCTGAAAATATATTAAAATTATGACCATTTTTTCATAGACCTTCCCTTCGTCAGAAAACTCGTGCCCAGCGCAAAATTATGATTTATAAAAGGAGCGCATTCGAAAATATTTTTATAAATTTTAAACACACTACCGGGGCGTAGTGATGTATGTACTTTGTTCCATAAATTGTGTGGGGCGGTCGTGTGCCACCGGTCCCTGGGGCTCGGGCGCGTGCGATGCCCATCGTAATTGACGGTTACCGAGCACTCCTGGTGCTTCTTTCCCTTCAATCTGCACATCGGATGCGACAGCAGCCAACTCGCTCGGAAACACTAGGGAAGCATTAGTGCTTCTTTAAAAGATCCCCTTGCCATATCGTGTAAGTGAAACAATAGACGCCGACAAACTCTATGGTGAGCAACTTTTTTTAGACTTTGAGGTTTTGCAGCCTCCTGCATAACATATGTAGAAGTAAAACGATACAAACTAAAACTTAAGATGTCTACTTGAACAATCAAAACCAAAATATGGTATAAGCCGGCTATATCGAGTGAATTTAAACTTTTATAATCTATTTTTTGATCTTTTAATTTCATACATTGGCATAAAATAACTTTAGAAAAAAAAGCTATTTCTCATACCAAAAATTAAATAATTTGTAATAACACTTGCAAATAAAATACTTAAAAATACATAAATACTCATATGAATTATCGTAGGAATTTTCTTGCACCACATACTAAACGTTCAACTATCTGATGTTTGATACTACGACAGATATTTGTCCCTATTTGTGCGCGATGTATCCGAACGCGTGCCGGTGGGCCGCGGTGTCCAGTTTCTGTGGGAAACTGCTCCGCAATGGACCTTGACAAGTTCCCATGATCAGCTGACTAATATTGACCGCCGATGTTATGTAACTTGTTAGTCGTCATCATGTTTCGTCAAAATAATACAAAGTAAGTCGGTCGAAATGAATATTATATTAATTGGAAACAAAAGTGAGAGTGTTATTGTTATTGTTTAATATTTTTAGATTCCATTGGATTCCATCACCATTATTAGACATGTAAGCGTGTAAGTAGTATAAACTAATATTTCGGTAACTATGAATGATTCCATATAACTGAATACTTCCAAAAAATTATAATTTTAAACTTAAATGGGATAATAACAGAGTTACCATGAATTATAATATAACACAGGACAACCAGGACGCGATCCCGCCCGCTGTAAAGCGCTTTAATTTCATAATGTCTGCTTGATCTGATTATAGCAGAACCGAAAAATTATATCGTTCCCTAATTAGGTTAAAATGCAATTCAGAGATGCGCCGCGGGCGGCACGCGTTCGCCGAACACTTTTATGGTACTTTAGCAGCTGGGGGCTGTGGGGCAACCCTACCCTGACGTAGCGTCGGATCATACGATGATAACTAGAGATGCGAGTGATTGCTTATTGTTCTTTTGAGCTGCACTATCCGTTTTTATTGCTTAATTATTTATGAGTTTAGTTGGATGTATCTCCTTTGAGAATTTTTACTTAGCAAGTTAACATAGATTGGCGGCATAGTCACAGATTATTTGCAGGCGCTTAAGATTTTCTTTTCATTACAGGGTATAAATAACTATAATAACTAATAATTACTATTAGTTATTATAGTTATTTATACATAACATTAGATAATTACTATTATTACTAATTGTCTCTTAATTTTAATAATCTTAATGTTAATCTGAACTGAATAAAGAATAATGGTAATGAAATAGAATTACAACCTAACGATAATTTCTAAAGACTAACATAACATCACCTATCCAAATAAGATTACAGTTCTAATTACCCCGTTATAAACATAGGTACCTATGTGCGTTACGTCCAAATATCTTAATTATTTGACTATAATCATGAACCACAAGCAAAAAGCATTAACAAAGACTATAAAATCAAACCTAACAAAATAAACCTAAGGCGAGCTGACGTCCCCCTCAATACCGACGAACCCCACTTATTAAAATTAATAAGTGGGTCCTTGCCTGCATTAATGATCGGCTTGTGTCAATAGAGATGTAATATATTTGACAAACAGCGTTAACCAGATCGTGGCTAACATTCGCCGGTCTGTTGATAAATAGGTAGGTACGTGACGACCACTAGCTTTAGCTTTTAGGTTTGTAGCGTTGAAGTTTATATACAGGGTTATTTGTAAAACACCAACAACCTCTTAAGAGGTCATTATACTCATAATTATGAACAACTTTTACTATGGGACCAAACATGAAATCGCGAAAAAAAAATCAACTGTTCCTTACATTGATATTCGTATAACTAATTAAAATGTAGGGAACAGCTGATTTTTTTTTCGCCTTTTCAGCTTTGGTCCCATAGTAAAAGTTGTTCATAATCATGACAACAATGACCCCTTAAGGGGTTGTTGGTGTTTTACAAATAACCCTGTATAAGTATATTATTATAATGTGCACTATATTATTGAACGACACAACTGTACCTTATACGGCAACTTATCTGATCTCTTCAACCCAGTTATTGGGCAAAACGATAAATACCACTTGACAAGACATCATCCGACTACAAGTTAAGAATAACATAGACTTACAAAATGCAACCGGGCTCTACATAATGTATGGTCAACCAATGCACAAACCATTTTGAAAATCGATCCATGCGGCAGCAAAATCAAAACAACCTAAAGATTAAAACAAGTGAGTCGGTGAATCAAGAACAGCTATTTTCTAACAGTGAAGAAAACACGATGATGTGACTGAGCTTATCCAATTTCCAAACAGCGGAGTATAAAAATGTCCGCATTAATGACTCTTCACTTTGAATTGAAGGGCATACTCTGAGTCTTTGATCCTTGTTTGCTTAACCACTGCAGACCCTCTAAGGGTAACTGGGTAACCAAGGGAAGGGGCAATGTGTTTGCTAAATAAATATTTAAAATAAACGCACTTGTATTATTTGCCTAATAATTCATTATGACAGGATCTGTTTATAATTTTAGATACCATAAATTAATTAGTTATTTAATGGTACGTCATTCAGGTCACAAACTTTTTTGCGGTAACATACAGCTTTGCAAAGTAAGAACCTATTTCAGTCTTTGCCTATTGCTGTGAAGTGCCTATTGCTTTGGTAGGTTATATAGTTAGTTAAGTTCACATTCTTCTCTTCCCACAACATTTTAACTGTTCGAACTTAAATGCCTAGCTAATATAAAATTGTAACTTTATTCGAGGTTCACAGCATTGAAACATAAGTGCCTATTCTGTTAAGCACTGGGCGTCAGATTGCAAGTAAGAACTCGACGCGATGTTATTGTTTACGCGGTTTCGTCGGTTAATGAGGTCGGATTCAAAAAGAAAGCATTATTTTTAACGCTACCTCATTAACCCACAATGCGAGCGTGGCGAAGTCGCCGCGGCCCGGGGCTCCGGTGGCAGAAATTGAATCTCGAGCGCATGCCTGCTGCGACGCCTCGCGTTTAGTTCTGCTCCCGTGCAACGCGTCCTACAATATGACTACGACGATTCATAAACGTAAGTAAAACGCTGGAGTTTGAAAAATAAATAGCTCACAGTTGGTAAAGTACGCGAGCTCAGGTGTAACTTGATAAAAAAATACGCTCAAACAAATCCCAGCTAAAACACTAGGAAGTGGTGAGCGTGGGCGTTTTGGAGGACTGTCTGTATGTAAAATTTGACGTTCAAAAAGTGCTGGCTTTCAGCCTAGTTTGAATAAATAACTTTTGATTTTGATTGATTGATTGACTTGAATAATACCTCTTGTTAGAGACACGTCCCAATTAATTATTGTGTTTCATGATAATAAGTAAACTAAACGAATTAAGAGTTTAGAATCTGAGTGAGTCTAATGGATTGGCGACTGGATAGAATCTGCTGAAATGAATGGGTTCTAGAAGGAATCGTACCACCTATAAAAGCAACAAACTTTAAAGGAATTCATTTGAGCCGCTAAAAATAACTTTTATAATCTTATATTAATATACCACTAGCTTAGATCCTTAGGCCGTAATGAAAATCAGTCCAATAATTTAGTAGATTTTAGAAACAGGGGACATCCCCGTCGGGGGGATGACGACCGACCCGATGCGCTGCATAAGTTTCAATAACTAGGTAATGAATTAAAGAGCTAGTACTACAAACTAGCTTCAAATCTGTTGCATCCTCATTTTTTGCGAGGTAAACTTGACAAAAACTTGACCGTAACTCATCGTCCAGTTTGTCTAAAAAACGCAGTATTTTTTGTTAGTCTAGTAACTAGTGCGTTCTGTACCGGGCACCGCGCACTAACAAAAAATGTAAACAAACTTTTATAGAACTCTCGACTTGTACGAGTTGTGGCTAAACAACGTGAAGTTTACAATTTTATTTGTTTAGTTTCGGACAATACAGTTAATCTGTTTTTTTTCTTCTCCTTTATGCAGATTGAACGATTTTTATTGAGAGTGCTGGCCGAGTGGTAACGGCCGACGAATTGTAAGTCGCGGGTTCAAACCCAGCAGTACCTAATTCATTTCATCACCACTGCTCTCAAAACGTTCAAGGAAAACATCTTGAGGAAACTGGCATGTCCTAGAACCAAAAATTCGAAGACATGTGGCTCGCGTGGTGGATTATTACAGCCTATTCCCTGTCCTAGAGAGGAGGCCTGTGTCCAAGCGGTGGGAACATTGAAAGGCTGATTATGCTATTCTTATACTAGCAGCGCCCCGCGGTTTTACCCACGTAGCTCCCATTCCCGTGGGAATAAGAAGATAAAATATAGCCTATGTTACTCAGGGAGAATGTAGCTTTCAAATGGTGAAAGAATACAATTTTTTCCTCTTTATAATTTTAGTGTAGATTTCAATGGCCTCCCTCCTGTATTGTATTCCATCCCGTATTAAATCTACAAATGCAACTGTAGTACATAATAGTTCACTTCTAAATATATTTTCATAGGAGAACTCTGGCGCCTAAAGCGCCGTCGCGTGACGCCCTTGTGGGCTTAGATCTATCCCAGCCCTCAATCTTACATTTAATAGGTAGCAATATTAAAGTAATTAAATTTTGTTACATAACTTTCTCAAATAATTTAAAAAAAAATTTGGTGTTATTTTCATGTATTTTATTTTTTCTCGTAATGGAAACTAATTTCTTCGTAAATGGTTTTTAATTCATAACTTTTTATAGAGTGAACCGATTGGGACGAAAGAAATATGAGCTGTATTCAGAGTAACGCAAATTTCTTATGTATAAAACAAATCTATATTGGTTGTACACTCTTTACATTATGCGTGCAGGACTCAGTCAGCGCGACGCTTAGCACTATGAAGTTTCTTACTAAGAAATTCAATAGCTTGTGATTTTGTATGTTGATTTCGATTAGTAAGTGCCAAATTCGGGATAACACTTGATATTTTTAAGTACCTAGATTTCAAATCCGATCAGTGGTTTGCGTGATGCATTCACAAACATACAGACAAACAGGCCAAAATTTCAAAAATTGCATTTCTGTATATGTTTTTCTAACGATTCTCTTTTATTTTGATGCAAAAAAAAATAAAATACGGACACGGTAATTCTATGATTTTATAATATAAGACTTTGAACATTGTTTGCTTTTTAACTAAATACTTAAATCCGTTTAATTATATTTGCAAAATTTGTACCTACAAGTTAATTTTCGTTATTATTCTAACATTCAGCTTCCGTAAATGAGGAGTTTCCGCACATAAAAAATCCACTAAATGAGTACCTATCCGGTGTCTGGTTAAATACATCCGCCATCACCGTACCGTAGGATAACGATTGGAACAATCAACTCATTTGCCATTAGTTTAGTTTCGTCAATGATTGTCCTAAAAATTTCCAAAATTCTTCAGATCATTGCCATATATGTATTTAAATCGATCTAATGTAAAATGCCGTTTTACTTTCGAAAATTTTATATTTTAATTTGTAATCGGACGTTAAAAATTCGTCCGCATCGCTGTCGCCTGGAAGTTAACGCCAAAAGACTGGCGGCATTGCCACGTTGTATGGCTATGCCTACTTTTTTTTCAAATCTCATCTGAATTTTATATAAGAGGGGCTAATTTTATCAATTTCTACAGACACAATATCATGCGCTGGAAAATCGAGTCACACTAGAGCGTCGTATGTTTGATCGTGTATAATAAAGCCACACATCTAATATGCTATAGTAAACATGACCTAGACTGGGCACCACGTCCTCGGTGGGTTCGTCACAATCACTGTGATCGTCCTGCCCTTGTGCCTGTTGCGAGCGTTGCGTGCTGCCTCCAGAGCGGTCCATTACAGCTAAGGTTAACGCTTCAGATACATGCCCTAAGATAACAACGTGTAAGAATAACGATAATGTAATCATACAGTAATCACGGCCTTTGTATCGTCTGAACTTAATTTACCGTGTCCGTCTGAAAATAGGCGACGATCGAGATGACATTATGTTTGTCTTTGTAGAATACACTTTGGAAGGAACATTAGATACGCCTCTTATGCATGGTCATAGTTAGTAGGATCTAGTACTAACATTCAATACATTTTTTTTAAACTAAGCCAGGGCCCCTTCCTTGGAACAGTGATAGGTACCAAAAGATGATGTCGTGCTCTCGTTCCATTTACCCGATTACAAAGATCCAGTCAAAAATCTAACCGATGAATTTTATTCACCCATCGGCAATCCCAGGCCATACACTTAAAATATTTCTGTCGAATTAGGTAATTCTGGAAGCTTTAAACCTGATGTACTTCGAGCGATGTGTATCGTTATCAACCTTATCGTGCTTAATAAGAGCAGCTTTATACCGTTGTTTTTTTAGACAAAACTGCCGGTCACCTGGCTGGTCACGCTAACTGTGACCGCCAAATGTGTCAAAGGTCGCGCTGAAAAATGTATTAATCTATAGCTTTTGCAAGCGATTTCGTCGTCGTGAAACTGGGCATTTATCCCACGGGCACACACTCCCGGGACACTAATTAAATACTACACTTTAGCATACTTCTGTTATGCATCTTTATGAAGACTATGGGCGATATCTGCGCATCCTGGCACTTCTCATCGATTTGCTTTAGGGATGAAAAGTTGGTATCTCTTGTCCCAATCGAAGCCATGGTTTACCTGTTGATTGGTTAACAAATACATATACCTCAGATACCTATAATTCTTTGTATGTGTGTATAAAGTAGAATACCTATGAGTTTAAAATTAACCACATTCCACTGTATTTTTCATTCAATTCTATGGCAAATTTTAATCGCACCGCTATGGACTCGACATCGGTATTGTCTTGTTGTCCTGTCGAAGGCTAACCTGTTTTCCGGGAGGAGTTTTCATTTCTGACCTTCAGGTGATAAATTGATTAAGTATACCTAGCCTTTTATTAAAAGTAGTTCTGATCACAATCGACCTTATTCCCTATCGATACTAACTATTAAATTACTATCGATTAGATAATGATCGAACGGTTAATGATCGATTGTCAGAGGCAAGGATTGATCTAGGTAAACGGTTTGGCAGTGAAATGCCCAGTTGCTAACCCATAATTCCGCATTCAAAGTTAAGTTTGTAAACATTGATTCATTAAATAGCTTCAATTATGTAAATCGATTGTTTGTTTTAATAGTTTCTCATTAAGAACAATCAATTTTCTTTAAGAATTTGTGAGTATTTTTTGTTTTCGAATTGGACCTACTCGTAATTATGCATAAAACAGCCATGTCGAGAAAAAGTGCAAAGACAGGTATAAGCTATTTTTCTGCCGATAGGTGTCCATTAGTTTTTTATTGCTCAAACATAAAATAATCAGAAAATCAATCTGCCAACTGCTTATACTTTTCCGAAATAGCTGTTTTATGCATTACCTACTAGGTCCAATTGATCTAAGGTAGTAAAAATTGATGACTCCTCAGATACCTAATTGATTTAGTTTTGATGAAATGGGAACGTGCCCATGCTTTATCCGCCATTAGCTATAACTACTATCAGATAGTCCAGAGCTCAGAAACAGACATACTAATGGCAAACAGTCACAACTAAAATCATTTGAATTCAAATGCTTTTCGCGCCGAATTATAATTCGTTTTGAGAAAATCCGTCTTTGTATCTGATTTCCCAGGAACCTACGCATTATTTGTGGAATTGTTATGTGAGGAATCGAACACTGAATTATACTCACGTAGCTTTATCTATAGTTGATTTGAAGGAATTATCTCTACGAGCCTTAATAACAATAATTATCTCTTCCGTGACAGATAATCATGATGGCTACTACAACCCGCTACTAACAGAAACATTATAGGAAGTCAGTAAATCAGTACGGGTCAGCTGTTGCGGGGAGATGCGGCGCGTGCTATCGAAGACCCTCCGCCCTGCGGCGCGCGCGCAGGGCTTCGCGTGACGTCAGCGCATCTGCTAGCCAGATGGCGCACCCTCGCTCCAGATAATATCGCACACCGCACGCACCAACACTTTCCACGGAATCAAAATCAGGTATCAACAAAAGTTGTGTGTCATAAGTAAATAATATATCCTGAGAATTTTGGTGTTTTAACAATCAAAATACGTACGATATGATAACTTAAAAAAATTGTTGGGAAAAACCGAAAAGGAAAACTTTAATTACCTCTTTAATTAAATTGCCAAAAAAGTTCGCATACAGCCATTTGTCCGAAAAAAATCAGCAATAAGAAAATAAAATTTAATGTCATCAATATTTTTTTGATAATTGCCAGCAATCCCGATAAAATCATTAATCAAACATAATTCTCAATATTCAAAAACCTCTATCTTAAAGGAAAACGTACCCACTTTAAAAATACTTGTTTCTTTTCAATCATACTTTAGTAAGCCCGAAAAGGTAGAGATCCGAGGTTTAAGTAATTAATTTTCGATTAAAGTCATATAAATAAATGCATCAATTACAAGCAAAATTACATTACAATAAAATTTTCATAATAATGCGTGTATTTGTGGTTATTGATTGAAACTAGTTTTTTAAAGATTTGTAAGACTGCCCAATTTTGAAATACCTTAATACACACCACATAGGTACTTGCGTGTACCGCACAACCCCATTGTTTTTATGGCTGAGTAAAACGGTAATTACCGTAGCATCATCATAATAGTAAGTGATTTGACGTCATGTAGGGTCCCTCGCGCCATATGCCGCACACGCCAGATCCATTACTATATTTATGTAACAGGCTAATTAAGTGATTGCTCATTTGATCATGAATATATTATTATTACATTACGTCTGCGGCAAACTTACGGTATTGATATATACATATGTATGCAGATTATGGCAATAAATGCTCTGGTGGTATATTTTATGTCCTACTTCAATTTGGAGAAGTCACCACCTCGGGAAATAGCCAAATAAATAGGTTTAGACAGACTACAGTCAACCGCACATGGATAGATAGAACATACTTTATTGTACATCATTATTATTGTAGGCAACACGTTATGTGTACACGTTATTGTAAGAATATGAAAAAAATTAAAACTATTCTTAAAACTAGTTACAAGTAAGAGAAGGGACCTCCTACTAAACATTTTTTGTTTCGTTTACTATGTATTGCTTGATTTAATTATTAAATTCTCTTTCACTATCATTACAGGTAAGTTCCTCTTTATTTGATAAAATTCCTACTTTTCTTATTAAAATCGAAACTACGTATTTAATAAAACAGAGGTGCTTAACATAGCATGCCGCACCAACAAATTAGATAAAAGATAAAATAGAATTGTTGTCCTCGACCAGCAATAATATAATTTGCTTATTCAAACATAATAAATCCAATAATTGCCTCGTATAACGACACTGCTTTTATTAACAAGTTTTAAAATGAAAAATGTCGGATGATAAATGGTTGTGTCACTAACTGTACTGAGGTACTTGGGTAAATTATGAAGTGTTATATTATGAATAAATGTAGTAGGTATATACATAAATGAGTATTAATTTTTAAAATTATATCAACCGACATGTTAGGAACTTTTACTTTGTTCTTTATGTCATTGAATGTAGCTACTGCTTTTGTTTATATCCGCGTTCGAAACTGCTCCAAATATCTACTAAGTATAATATTTTCCTTATTGCTATTTCGTAATATAAATCGTAATAATAAAAAGGGTATTAATAAAGCATGTTCTTTTTTCACAGAATTTGACCTTCAACGTTTGCTGAGTAAAGATAAAATTAATAAAGAAAAGTAAATAAGCTGGTTGATGCATGCCATCTAGCAATTTTTCAATAAGAAGAAAATATCTTGCAAAAAATATTTGTTTAAAATTATGTTTGGTTCAAAATTACACTGCCAAGCTCAAGGTACAGGAATGTCACCAATGTTTATTGTAAGGCCAACATACTCGTATAGTAGAATTAATCACCAGTGCGGTAAATATCACGCCTTAAAACCACCATGATTTAGGTGAGGGAGGGAGACGAATATCCAAATAGACAGCCTCTCCAGTCTTTTGCCTGCAGCGAGAAGTTGTAAAATAGAACCCATACTGAACACTACCTATCCCGAGTTCCATACTTATTTTTTTACATCCGAAAGTAACTATGTTTTTCCGTCTAAATGTACGTTTGTTACTTTTCACATCGTAACGACTTAACGGATTTGAATGAAACTTGGCACAAGGGTAGACCATATCTCGGCATAGGACTATACTAAGATAGTTTTCATCCCGAACAGTAAAAAAGTCAGTAATTGTGCCATTGTGTTTGTGTTTTGTTTGTGTCAGTCAGTCAGTGATTTTCGACCTTCACGCGGACGAATCCATTGGCAGAAGCTAACTACCTTATTATACTTAATTAAAATGTTACTTCTAACCACTGTTGATACTACACCATGCAGCAGTCAACGTAGATTGGTATAAACAATGTAGTGATCACTATTTCTCCACGATATACATCCTGCATAATATCATTAGCATTTCATACAAATTTTCAAGTCACTATTTTGCGAAATGAATGACCGAACCGATTTTAATGAAACTTCACACATATAAGTAGGATACATAGGTCTAAAAAGTTAGTTAAAACATTTTCGAAATGTCTTATTAAAAAAAGACAACTGGAAAATGTTTGTATGGAAAATTTAAAATGGGTATAATTTAACTGTAACTGTCTATTTATCGAAAATGTTTTCAACTAACTTTTTAGACCTATGTATCCTGGTTATCTGTGAAAAGTTTCATTAAAATCGGTTTAGTCATTTTGGAAAATGAGGACTTGAAAATTTGTATGAAATGCCGTACGGCGTATACGCTCTTAAGGAGTTTTTCAACCGCATGAAGCAAATTCGTTACACTATCAATATGTTCTGCCATTTAAAAATTATAGCTATAGATTTTGTGTCGGTTGTTTTGAACATTTTTTGCAGAATTTAGGCAAGGCATGTTGGGCTAATAAGGAAATCGCAACGGTTGGTCAATGTGCAGTTGGGCACGTATCTAATTAAGACAGATTGTTGTAAATATTTCCTAGATTGATTCAATATATGCTAAATATAGAACCAGTTACAATATGTATAGATAGTGTTCAAGTATAAAGATAATTCAATAAGTACCGAATTGTAACCTAAAGTAATTCAAATTAGGTACAAATAGAATTAAATATAATCAAATAGTAATTGGTTTCCTGATAAGTATATACCATATCCACAAAAAAAAGTCTTAAGTTAAATCCTATTTACGTTTACTTATAGTTCGTAAGTCGTTAAGAAACCTATTGATCGGTACATAGTAAGCAACTGTATGTCGTCGAGTCGATGCTAAGCAGGTATGATTGGCACTTGGCATAATAAACGCAAATAGAGCGCCTCCCTTCGCTACCCTACCAGTGTGCTACCACTAAGCCTCGTATCCACTTGGCAACATTTGACATGCGACATGTAGCTCATCATGTTGAACGGCAACGAGGATCTTTTTTTTGACAAAATCGTCAGTGTTGTGCGCCTGCTGACAACGTCGCGCGTTGTTGTGCACGTTGCAGAACATGTTGCGCGTCACATGTCTAGTTGATATGAAGCTACTCATGCGTTATGACGAGCAAAATAAATACTAGAATAATAATAAAATAGAATAGTTTCTCAAAAAATAATGATCATTTTAAAATAATGAGTTTCAATGAAATTCATTATTTTCTATTTATTTGATGTTTTCCTAAAACATCTTTGTCTTCAATTAATCTAGACAGGCTGACTTATTGCCATAATCTACCACATCTCGACCGATAAAATATGCACTTTTATGTGTACACTAATCTACATAATATGCGGGAACTAGTGTAAAAGAAAACAACGTGTCACGAGGCACTCGTGTTTTTATTCGTATCGCTTCGTTTGCTATCGATCGTCGCAGCAGACGCGTCCATTACTTAATTGCCAAAAGTCATTGAGCCGCTTTAACTGCGCTTGGATAAAAATAAAACTTCTATCGCTTTTGCCTTGTTCGCATCTTTCCATTTTTAAAGCCTTGCTTTTATGGTTGGTGAAAAGGAAAAAAACAATCAGATTTACTATTTTGTAAAAATACTACGTTTTGAACTTCAGTGTGAAGGTACCTTAGTATGACTTTTTTTATGGAATTACCTATTATTCAGTCTTGAACGAACCTTCCAATGCAGTGTTTCTGATAACGGAGTCAAAACGAGTAGGCTCAGTCAAATATTTATGTTCACATTAAAGTCGAAGCAGACCTCTAAATTAAACTTTATAGAGGCAGCAATAAGTGATTGTTATTTCGTTCAAATGCATGAAGCCTTTTTATGAGTATACTAAATATTCTGACTAAATACGTACCTCTCCTTGTATCTATAAGACCTTTGGGACAAAAAAATCCATGAGTATTTAGCAAGTTAAACCTAACTATTAAATAATTCTAAGAATCATACTAAGCGAAAAGTATTGAAGAGGTACCTACTGATTAGTACGTGAGCATTTTTAAGCGATCTCTGTCACTTAAATCTATATCATTTTACTGGCAAAGTGGTTTGATTAAGCATCTATAAACATAAAAGTTACCGTGTTAAGGACACTATCCATCAATTTACATTACGTTTATTAATTAATATTCATAGATAAATTACCATTATGTAACTGAACATAGGTAATTATGGCGCAATAGCGTTACAATTTTCCTTGTTCCCTGATACGGGTCCATGACCCGTCGATTTTTCATTGAGCGACCTATAAGATAGGAAGGTGAGAAGCCTTTGATGTTCTTAAGATCTAACCATATCTTTTCCTGCAATTATGTACCTACATATATCTGTCTACACCTGTAGTAAAAACATTTAGTTCATTTTAAAATACACGCCGTACATAACATATTCATAAAGTAGGTAGGCAGTAGGCAGCACTTTAATGAAGTGTTTGAATCAAGTCTTTTAGTTAATAACGTACACGTACGGAAAAATCTGACTTCAACATCGCACGATCAATGTTTGCTTTTCAATGAACCAAGATAAAACATAGTTGTGTCGTACATGAATTTCGAGTCAGGAAAACATACAAACAAACCACAATGTTCCTCCACATTAAGACTAAAAGAAAAACGTGCGTGGTTTTACGTAAAAACAATGAACTTTCACACGCGTAGGATCCACGTTGATTTAGTGTAGTTTAGCGCGGAATCAAAGTCGAGAAGTCGGCTTGCGGTGGAGTTGTAATTGAATTTGGAGAACAATCAGTTTCCCGAGCCGCGTTCGGATACATTCGCAACACGCACGCCAAGCACGCACCTGTTCACCATTTTATTAGATAAAAGAAACCCAAATATATTTATGGTTCCGGGTAAACATATAATGAACTCCCCCTTTCTCTTCTTTAGATCCCGTCCCTAGTAAGGATTAGATTAAGAAAGTGTTCCACAATAACTTATTGCATTAGTTACATAACGATTTATTTCATTTGAAGACATTACAAAAAACGTTATTTATTTAATATTTTATTGTTAGCCACAAATATTCCAGAATAATATTAATTTATCTGTTAACTAGCCTAGTTTATCCTAACATTCTTCGAAAACAGCAGCCGCCAACGTCCTTGTCAAAACGAGGGCACGTGGCTATGCTTTTTAATCACGAGAAAAAACAATAAAGCAATCTCTCACAAGTATCGTTTTCACCCGACAATAGATGTAAGCCCCGCGTGATAATTGAATCGAGGGGGTCTGACCGACCCCACAGCTCACATTAGTGTTACATTTGATTCGTATGTGACCCACACTACAAAGACACTGTTATTTTCTGCTGGAAGATTTATCTCACAATTAGATACTGTTCTTGTCGAAAGTGAAACTACCTACGTATAATGTAACAATGCAGAATATGCGCTGTTTTTATCTTTAGTAAAGAAAATGTTCGTATACCTACAATGTATATTTTATACTATGAATATGGTCTAAATAAGAATATCTGTTTTTAAACATTACACTATATCCACTTGCTTTAATTAAGTAATATGAAAAACTATCGAATAAGTAGTAGACGTTTCAGTAGCAGACAGTAATGCCAGGAAGACGTAGGTTAATCGACCTCAAACTGCGTTTGGTGCGCGACAAATTGAATGCGGATCGCAAAGTGCTATTGACATAAAACAAGTAGAAACAACAGCAGCTCGTCTCAGCGGGCTCCAGTTTGTTTGTGCTCCTGTGGGAGGGGGTCATTACTGAACTCCATTACACTTTTTGTGCCAAGTGTTTTGGTGGTATAACAAGGGTGAAAACGACCCTATAAAACGAATGACATGCTCTCACTGTTTTTATCGTTTGTGAGAAAGGAAAATATTTTGTAGTGACTTTTTGTTAGATAAACTTTGTGTATTTGGGGAGATTGTTGGCAGTTGCTGAATATAAATTCCTAATAGCGGTTAGCAACAATAATAATACCTAAAGCAAAACTTACTTTTTAAATATTGTCAAACTCACACAAACCATCCACCTCTTTTTCAACTTTTCTTTCGGAATCATTGTAATATACGCTACATTCGTGCTAAAATGATCTCTTATTAACATAACAGATACGGTCATTTTTTTCTGAATGGGAATTCATTTAATAACTTCTTCCGCTCTGGGCGGAGCGAAAGGCAGTGTCAGACTCTTACTGACTAAAACCCGTATGCAAAGGGCAATAGTAGGAAACTAATGCCCTTTGCGTTCCACGGCCGTGGTGATTCTTTCAAACCAATTCCGCAACCCGGTCAGACAACGGTCTTACTCCGAGAACGGGCCAAGTTTCCAGCAGCGTTGTGTAGAAACTGTTCAGCTTTTTGATTACATTCATGCTGATAACTAGTTTAATTCATGCTTTACATAACCCGCTACAGACCATATTCATCTCTCTCTTTTATTTTACGAAGCCAGCAAAAATAACAGATTCGCTTACATTTAGTATTTTATTGGCGAGCGAGAGAATTTGCTCAGCGAAAGTTAGCTAATGAAGTGAAGTGAAAACCGAATAGGGGTTCAATGACCTGATAACGATCTGCACCTTGGTGATTAAGTCGGTGAGAATAATTTAACGAGCCTTTGTGGACCGAACGAAGATGTGTTTTACGTAAAATGTAGGTATTTGTTTGCGAACCTGCATTTTTAATTGGATTTTTATTATTGACAGGTTGAGTAGGACAGATTTTATATTGTATCACCGATGACATCTTTATATCAACTAGAAATCCAAACGTGTGCAAAGAGTAAATGGGTGAATTGCGCAAGCAAAAAAAATACACGGCAAACCTGAGAACGGTAGTGCAATGTGCTGGTTTTTTATTTTATATATTTTTTCTCAACAACGTAAGTACTTCTCTACCTTGGCAAAAAAAATCATTGATTTCTATCCTCTAAGATACCAAAAAAAAAAATTACAAAGTGTTATTTTATCATCACGGTGGCCTGTCCTGAACCCAATTCCGCTCATAAAATACCTTCCCCTG
This sequence comes from Hecatera dysodea, assembly GCA_905332915.2. Lineage (NCBI taxonomy): Eukaryota > Metazoa > Arthropoda > Insecta > Lepidoptera > Noctuidae > Hecatera > Hecatera dysodea. Next base: position 13,543,816 of record HG995292.1, read on the forward strand.
CCAATAGATTCATAATATGGATTTAAATCGATTCTCTTATCATTAAATTATAATATATTCGATCAAATAAAACTATTTTTGTTTGTTTATCTTCTTTCTCATGGATTTGACAGGCAGTCGACTTTTGTCTGGAAAAAAGTTATCATTTCAGAGGACAGTAAGTTTTAGTAGATTATCCATGTCAACATAGCGTTGTTACGCCCCTCTCACCTTTCCTCACTTCGGATCAGTCCGGCTCAAGCTCTCGGCGCGAACGCAGCGGTCCCAAAGCTTGCGGTTTTTCCGCCAAAAAAGTAAGTTTATCATTTCAGTAACATGGGGACAAAAATAGTTTCATTTCGGTGACTGTAATAACTCGTGCTAGATTCGTTTAATTTGTTTCAAAATTGTGTATTAAATTCGCCGTAAGTACTGTTTTGTTTGAGTAGTGTTCATATTTTTTTAATAATTTTATTACGGAGTTAAATGTAGAACTAACCTCTATTTTATCATCTCAGTGTTATCATTTCAGTGGATTCGGTGGACTATTATACCAATTACAGTCCACCGGAATGAAATGTATCTCCGAAATGATAAAACCATAAAGTTTTAGAGATCCTTGTATCAAATACAAAGTCATAGTTTTGTAATTTAAGTGTAGATTAGATTATTCGGGTGTACTTGTTGTGTAATATTTGTGTTTAAGATATATAATATACACATATTTCTATGTAGCTAGTACATGTATATATTGGGTTGGTAGGAAAGTAATGAGCGTTGCAAATAAAGAAAACAATTTGAAATTATATTTTTAATTTACAATTACTTGTCTTTATAGTAGGCACCGTTGTTATCTACAACCCATTTCCAGCGATTAGGTAAAGCATGGATACCCTCAGCGTAAAAACTTGGGAGCCGTGAGGCAAAAAGCTTTCGAGGAAATCTGTTAACTGTGCTCTATCATCAATTTTTTTGTCCTGTATATGATTACTGAGAGAGCGTAACAAATGAAAATCCGTTGGCGCTAGATCGGGAGAGTAAGGTGGATGTGGCAGTAGCTCCCATTCAAAGTCCAATAGCTTCTGACGAACGACTTTGGCTATGTGCGGCCGAGCGTTGTCGTGAAGGAAGTATATCTTTGAGTGTTCACGGCGCTTTTTGTTGATTTCTGTACGGAGTCGGTCAAGCTGATGGCAGTATATTGTCGAGTCCACGGTGATATTATCGGGTAGTAGCTCCCAGTATAAAATATAAGAGTTGATTTAATTTTAGAAGTTTTACTTATATACCTGTAGAAACACTATTCTCGTTTCGTTACCAATTTAACTAAATTATACCTAGCATTTTTCTCTTAGTGCAACGGGTACACATTATGTATTACTATTAATGGCATAACTTACAAATGCAGCCATCATATTAATCAGAAACTTTAAGCTTTCTTATCGCGCTTCGTTCACTCTTTTGAAAATGTATCAAGTAAATTAGTATTAGTTCATAAACAAACAAAAATATTTATTTATGGTTACCAGCATTTACGATAAAGTTTTCCAACATTTTCACACAACAACAACCAGAAAAATTACCAAAGGTTATTTAAGTGAAGAAACAATTCATTCATATCATAATAAATATGAGCAGTGGTGGCCGAGTGGTAATGGCCCCGACTTACGAATCGTAGGTCGCGGGTTCAAACCCAGCCAGGCGCATTACTTTGTGTAATTCATTTCTTCACCACTGCTCTCAAAACGGTGAAGGAAAACATCGTGAGGAAACCGGCATGTCCTAGAACCAAAAATTCGAAGACATGTGACATTCACCAACCCGCACTGGGCCCGCGTAGTGGATTACGGCCCATTCCCTCTCCTAGAGAGGAGGCCTGTGTCCCAACAGTGGGAACGTTAAAAGGCTGATTATGATTATGATAATAAATATTACAATAATATCATTCTTTGAGGTTATTGTAACCTCAAAGAATGATATATGTAATACTAACTGTAATATCTATATATTAATGATGATATTAAAATAACTGTCTACTGTCCTGTCTCAGTGTTTATCTAAAATTTGTGGAAATCAAACCTAACAAAGTACGGAACCCTGGCAGCCCGGCACGGTTGTTCTTAGCTGTATCATTTCGGTGGATTTATTTAATTCCGGTGCACAGTTTATCATTTCGGTGGTCATTTTTATCATTTCGGTAGACACTTTTCATTTCAGTGGACTCTTAAAAATTCATCCTTAAATATTTATGTAAGTTTTGATGAAATTTGATGTACACTCACGCACAATGTTATAAAATAGGCTAAAGTTTTATTTGTCACTAAAAATATGTAGATAGCATTGAAATTGAAAAATCCCACCGAAATGACATATAAAAATCACTTGTTGAAATTCACCCAAATAGACATTTTGTATAACTAATCTACCTACCTAAACAACTTCCTAATAAAAATGTTTGCATAATCCATACTTAAAGTATTACAATTTCAAAAGAATTTCGCAAGCTATTAGACTAAGTGATCGCATAACATTTACATGCCCTACTACGTTTGAATGCAGCAAAGAGAGAATTGTCATCAATCTTGAAGGGGTGTGGAGCGCCATAATGCGCTGCACATATGGCGTCATAGGCGCTAGGCCGCGCGTTCCGCTCCGACGGGCCCAGAGGACCCACATCGGGCCCAAGTGACCCGCAGCGACCTTAGACCATATCACAGCAGATCACTGCTCAAGTGGACACTAGCCTTTGAAGCACCTATTGTAGCCACCCCTTTGTGAGGTACACGTCAATAACAAATGTTACATTGACGACGAATTCAATGCATGTTATACATCCATTTGCAAATAACCCGCATTTAATCTGTGTAATCTTTTTGTAGGATTTTCTAAACAACAATAAACAAGTGTATGTTACAAAAAGGCGACTGTTTTGTCTCGTTATATATTCTTCTTTTTTTCTGCACACAAATCATAATGTTATGGACAGACTATGTTAACATATCGCAAGGTGATTTCTACTTTTAAGTGAGCTTTTATTGGAACATTGAGTTCTGTTTCAGAAAGCTTTTTTAGCGATAGGCAACTAAAAACTTTGGTAGAGGCGACTAGTCCAGTTGAGCTACTCCTACTAAGGGACCATAAAGTAAAAACGTTTCGGCTCCGCGGAAGGAATGTTGTTTCAAGCTGCTAGATCACTCGGTATCTGGTTCAGTTACAATTTTTTTAAACACATTAAATCTTTAAACTGATGAGATGTTAATGCAATAGAGTAAGTAAGTAGTATGATTTCTGAAAATCAAACTACAATAAACTGACGGTACTTTCTGAGGCTGCTTTGAAATATTTGTCCAGTGATTTAAAGATAACTTTGATCAAGATAAAGTTTATGAAGATGGCATTATATTTGAAGTTGAATAAAAGACATTTAAGAAATCGAAATTAGCGTTGGAGATGATAAAATCGTGTTGATGAAGAAGAACAATTTAAGGTAAGTGTTAAATAAACTTAATATTGTGAAAATCGATGTTTTTGTTCTCACTGGTTTAGACAGTCGAGAGCTGGCAACCCTGCTCCCACTTAGTTGAGTATGAAACTACTATGATCTGATCTGGTACTTCTACCTATCTCATTTACCAAATACCTAAGATTAGGAAAGAATAAAGAACGTGTTACGTTAACGTGTGGTGCATATAAAAATTATGTCTTCGATTAACTTTACGTAATGGTCGCCATAAATATTTATGGGTTCGGATTTAGTGCGCAGTGTATCATAGTCATAGGTGTACGCGGGCACGCGCAGGGAGAGGGGGTGCTAAGTGCCGGGAGGCCACATGTCACTCTCGTCGTGCTAATCTCCAGGATTTGCCATCCAATGTCCCTCGACATCCCATCTCACTCGCACCAACGACAACACATACATCCATTCCACACAGCTCATTGAATATTATTGCTCCATAGGGATTTTGAAAATATGGAGCCGTTTAGCGAAAGCCGTACATTGTATCCACCCAGTGGAATTATTCATACCCGACTCGTTGCATTTATCACTTAATGGTATTAGCTATTAGACCGTTTAATCGCTCGATGTGCGACTTTATGGCCGGATTTAAGTTTTACAATTCATGTAACATGAACTATGCTAGTGGAGTCATTTGACAATGATTATGTCTTATTTAACGATACCAACTAGAAATAGAAAGTTTATTCTTATCTGTAAATCACTTCATCCGATTATTTCCCGCAGAAACAGAAATACCTGAAAAACGTAATCGTAATTTCTAGTTCAAAACAATTGACAGGTGTGCTATTGTTTGGTGTCACTGCACTTTATTAATTAAAGTCCTGTCACGGCACTTGGCGAACATTAAAGTCTATTGAAATAAATCAGTAAGTCAATGTCTGTGAGCATAATGATCGCTCAGTGCTGTCAGCGCGCCATGCGGCACGGGAAGCACATGGCGGGTTTTGTTCAAACAAGACGAAATACTCCGCGGAAAAATGCAATTCGTCCTACTGTGAATGAAAATAAAGTCGCATTTCCCCTGTAGTTCAAATCGCTATGTGCAGTGACGCGCTGGTTTCATTGAGTGCATTGCGGGCCCCGCTTGTCATTGCTTCCCTCCAACCCTAAAATGATTCCATTCGGCCGCCGGACGAGCCGACAGGTTAACTTTTGTTATTCTACAAAAGCCGCGCATTACAGTCCGATTGTTGGCACAAATGTCGGATATTATAAAGCATTTCGTGTTCCCTAACGATTATTTCAAGTGTAAATGAATTCCCGAATCATTCTATATTTTAGGGTAATCTTTAATTAATAGGAAGGTGAACAATTTTACTTTCTGGCAAACTCAATTTTTTTTTTTAGGGATTGAGATTTGATTATAATATAAAAAAAACTGTTTTTACAAGAGTTCCCAGGAATGAACTTTCAGGAAAGATATTAAAATAATAACCAGATAGATAAGACTTACTTTTTGATGGACGTGCTACCCTATAGTTTGACAAGCTTGGCTTGGTTTAGCTTTGGTCAGCCACATGGCGTAGCTATACAGTCACCAGTTCCTTGTGTACAAGCACCCTGAACTTTGTCCTGCTTGTTTCCCCTTCATTGACACCTTCCACAACCATGACTAAATATCGTTGTAATAAACGTTCCTACACGGCGCACAATATACTTAATCCTAGTTCAAAATACCAATTTAGGGTTATGGTATTTTGCTCGATAAGAAAAGTAAAGTGGTATAGTTAGAAGAACAAAAACCAAAGCCACACAACGTCATTCTATATTTATATACTACATAAAAGTAAAGTAACAAAATGCATAAAAAAATACATCAAACCTCACTGGCTACATTTTTCCCTCTTTCACAAAACCTCTGTCTGGGGGTATTGAGTTTTCATATCAACAAAGAAAACGTGAAAATATTTCTTTACCAAAAGGTAAGTCAATAGAGGTTTGAGGCATTGCCCTCGAGGTGGTTGGAGAGGCGCGAGACGGGCGGCGTGCGGGGCGCGGGGCGGGGGGTACGGTGCGCAGCCTGCGCCAGGGGACGGGGGTACTCTTCTTGATTACAGCGCTCCCTACAACCCCCGCCCTCCACCTCCACAGTACCCCCTGCCTTGCTGCAATACACATAAGCCTACACAATGACAGTCCTGTATAACTTTCATTGTTCAGGTTACAGAAAATATTTAATTTAACTTACAACATGCGGCTTGCTAGAAATTGTATGTGAATAACTTATGTATTTTAGTGAGATAAAGTTTCTGTATTATTAGAATGAACAGGGCTTCCTGAATAGGCTTAAATGGGTTGACAGCATAAAGATGACCATCTAATAATATAGTACTTTTCCTAACAACCTATTTTCAGCTAGCAACAGAATCCAGGAAACAGTTTCCCGAAACTCTAAACTACTAAAACAAATCTAGTGAGATACGTGAAGATTCAGTCAGGGTCGCAGGTGGGACGTGGAGCGCCGAGATTGTCCGCATCAAACATGCACGAGCCTTCGCCCCGCTCGCTCGTAAAAATGCATATTCAAGCGGAAGGGCGGATGCTTTTAATACAGAGCCGTAATGAGCAGCGGAGGTCGGCAAACTCCTTAATTTTCTCTTTACAGGCCTATTCAGGTAAATTGTTAGCCCTTATTAATTGCTTTACAACAAGGTGGGCCCACATAAAAGTTTATGGTGGGGTAGACGACGTGTCTACCACTCTACCCAACTCTAATATGGTTAAGATTGTTAAATTGGCGATTTCAAGTTGAACTTTTTAAGGTGTTATATTTTTTATTTGTGTTGTATTTGTGAACTATTGAATGTGCTATAGCATTGTTGTATTAGTTCCATGATTGGTTATCTACTATATAACTCCAGAACGCACGAACCGATATCCACGGTTTTGCATTCGTCGGAAAGGTCTCGGGCTCCGTGAGGTTTATAGCAAAGAAAATTCAAGAAAAATTTCAACAGAAAAGCGGGAAAATCTTTTTTCATTTTTTTTTTATATATGGCAAAACAACGTTTGCTGGGTCAGCTAGTTAAATATATTTCAAACATTAATCGTTATTACACCATGTTTTTTTATAGATTAAGCATAGCAATAATTCCAAAATGATGCGTCAGCGTTAATTTATTAAGACACGTATCATTTTTTATACCACTTCCAATTTACGGTAATAGGAATCAAAAAGCCGGCTACCTCATAATTAGCCACGCGAACCATAAGCCCCCTTTGCCGGTATGTTACGCAAGCGGATGGGCCACATGCTGCGCCCATTTTGTTTTCATTATTGTGAATAGTCAGGGCAACCGTTCTTAGCTAATATTGTACTTGCTTCTAAATAAAACTTATCACCGTACTTAAACCAAAACTTAAAGCCAGCTAAATAATTTCACGCTATACTAATTTGACCTCTGATCTCCTGTCCTTAAGTTGTTATAATGAGAAAAAGGCCAACCGATTTTCAATCTAAGGAGAGAGTCAAATCAACACGAAAGATAAGAATCATGAAGAAAATGATCTAAATCACTAAAAAAGATTTTCCCCCCATGTTTGAGATCTGAACTTTTCTAAACATTTTCAATAAAAAAAGATTTTTCTCTCACTTTCGAACGAGCTATTTCTTTGCTAGGACTATTTAATTTAAATTCATTTCATAGTTTTCAATACATACTTGCAATATAAAGCAACAAGATATCTAATAAATAACCTATCCAACTCAAAAAGAAATAATTTGATCGTCTCAGCCGATATCGAATACGCATAAGCCCTCGGCTCAGAGAGGCGTACCATTTCTCTGATTGATTAAAACGCTAACAAAGGGATAACGCTGATCACTGCGAGCTTTGTACCGAAGCCCTTTATGTACCTACAGCCTACGAGTAATCAAACCAGCCCTCTATAAAAATCACCCACGGAAATTATAACTTTCCACTGCTCTCCCTTTTGTGAGTAAATGGAGTTGTATTGAGGTTTTCGTCTCAACAAAAATAATTATTGTTTGATCTTTGACATCTTTTTCGTTTTTTAATTTCGAATGTTTGAATGGCTTTCATGTCTGAATTATGTTTTTTTTTTCACTGCCCCTTTACTAACGCTGGTCTGCCTAACAAAAGACCATATCAATGTGTTATTATTGCGACACTAATTTAAGGAATCTGAAAGCTGGAAAGCATAAAAGACTCCTTCGTAAAGACTCTCCGCAAAGTACCGCCACTTTAAAATACATGTAATTGAACATCTTACAAAAATGACATCGCTACGAAAATCGTCTCCCAATTTCCAAGCGTAGCCCGTAGCTTCCCGTAGCAACCCGTAGCAAAGTAATCATAACTGATCTAAATCAGGTGAGCAAAGGTGGGCAGAGACCAAGGGGTTGCAGCTCGACTTTGCCCGATTGCCCGATGCCCGACAGATGTCGACCCCCGCAGCGCGGATGATAATCGGGCCCCACTAAAGTACGCATCATAAACTTTGTTGTTATGTATTATTTTATATTTGAGACGCCAATTACGTACCTTACTGATGTATGGTGTTTGTTTCCTTCTAAGTTTAATGTTATAATTTCTCCCAAAAAAAATGCACACAACTATTAGTGCACAATTTTTTTTTTTACCATGGCCTGTCTTTGACTATAAGTTCGTGACCAAACCCTGCAAGATCAATACGAAAAGAAAATTGTAAGAGGCTTAGGTATCAGGTAATAGAAACTTTAAAGAAAATTAGAAAATTCAAATTAAAATATAATCTATACTAATATTATAAAGCTGAAGAGTTTGTTTGTTTGAACGCGCTAATCTCAGGAACTACTGGTTCCAAAATTTATGAAAATTTTTTTTGCGATTTGTGACTTTTTGAGTACTCCAACGATGGTTGATCCCATACAACAGGACCGATTACCATTAAAAAAAAATGTGTAAAATGTATTTTCCAGTCAATCTTTCATTTTTTGAAAATCTGTAAATGGGGATCAAAATTCCATAAAAAATATGGATAGTCTTCTAAGACCATTTTCGTGTAGCTGCAACGTGTAAGGCACTTCCCCTTACTGCCACTCTGAAAGTTTCCATCGTTTATAAAAGTTATTCCATGCAAGATATCTTTATTCATATTTTCAACCGACTTCCAATAAAGGAGGAGGTTTTCAATTCGACTGTATTTTTTATGTTTTAACAAACATTCTCATAACTTTGTATTTCGAATATAAAAAGAATCATCAAAATTGGTGCACCCAATTTTGATGATTCTTTTTATATTCGAAAGCTGGTACTTGTCGTGTGCTCCCATTTATGATCTAAATCATATCAGATTATATTGATAAGAAATCATGTCAGATTGAGATCTGACGACTAGCATTTGAGTTATCCCTAATGATGCGTGGCTTAGTATACATTGACGACGTTCTCATTCCCTCTTGTAAATGTAAAATGAAAAAATAAGTGTGTACGATAGTTTGGAAGAGCATCTTAGTATTTCAACGTGGTCCCTATCTAGTTTGGTGAAGATTGTACCACTATAAAGTGAAAAATAAAAACACTTTACAAAAAAATATAACCAACTAAAACCGACCAACGACAAAAAAAAACAATTAATTTCGAAAGTCGGTGTTCATAAAATGAAAAAGCAACCACAAACACCGAGTTCTGAAATTAAAGTTATTTTATTTATTTATTTATTTATTTTATTATTTATGTACACACATACAATAATTATTATTATTATTATAATTATTATTATTTTATTATTTTGTACTTTATGTTATTTTTTGTGTAAAAGTCGATTGCATTTTTTGTTAAAAGTGTTTTATGTTGAAAAATCTTTATCATCCTCTACTTTGTATCATAATTGTATGCTATATTAAGGCTAATTTAAAATTGTATTTTATAATTAAAAATTAAATCCAAGCAAATGCAGAACTATCACGCACACACACACAACACACACTAAATCACACAAATATAAAAATAATATCGTTTTTGGTGAAGAAGGTATATTAACTACAAGTCTTCCGTTTGCATCATCAAGTTGAGAACTTGATAAAGTGAATAAGAAAACCTAAACGTAAGGAGTTCCCTGCCTTCCGTCTTCATTATACTATCGGATCAACATCAGGTTTAGTGTCTTAACAATACACCTATGTGAATGTCAAATTACAACAGAATTGGATCACAGATGATAAATCAGTGGTTGAAAAATCCTCTTTTTTAACTCGTTTAGCTTTAAAATATACCTTTTCTGTATCGATCATCTCAATCGGACTACCCTGTACAAAGTGAAGCGTGGGCAACAATAAAAAAAATGTAATATAAATCTCCTTTAATTCGTCGGAAAAAATATCAATTAAAAAAAACTGCACGATTCGAAATCACGCACAATGCATACAAAGACACTATTATTTAATGTAATAAGACATTATATCAAAATCAAATGCAGGATACAGTGACCAGAACTATCCCACCGAAAAATAGCTATGTAGGTCTTGAACCCGGAAGGAGGCGATTCGCCGCGCACGCGCTGCCACGTGCCCACTTCCGGTTCTAATGCGATAATATAATAGGAGACATCTCCACCACGTTTAGTCAAAATACTTTGTAAATATTTACCACGGTATTTTCTCACACTTTTTAATAAGTGTTGATTCATCGAGAAAAAATAGGTGACTATTCACACGGCTTTGTAAAAGGGGGTTTCAATGCAGGTACTCCTGCATTGTTTTCAAACTATGTAAAATAAATGAATAACGTTATTGAGCAAAAAATACATTTTAAATATTATTTTATATTAACTGCAATAATTATGAACGATTAAAGTTTTTTAATTCTATGTAAGTACTTACGTCATTCGGCCACTTGGTATATACCTATGTAGTTGGTAATCTCGTTTACAAAATCAGCAATATCACTTACAGTCCCAACAGTGTTGACAGTGATCGGTACTATTTATTTTTATTTTATTTAAGCATTTCAAATCATACCATATTTAGGAATCTGTTTCTCAAAAGGCAAAGAAGGACCGGCTTGTGGACAACTAAGTGATCCTATAGCCCTATAGTATAATAATAATAATAATAATAATAATAATAGTTGTTTATTTCTCTCAAAAAGGTACAATTTTGGTACATAGTATGTAGGTTACAGGCGAATTCAACCTTTGTGAGAGCTGGAGTCTATACTGGGCTCGGGACCTGTATGACAGATCTCCAGGCTCACACCCTTAAAATTACAATTAATGTGCACTTACTTACTACAACAATAAGAACTCTCCAAGTGTTGGGAGAAAGAGAAATACTAATACTAAACAAAAGTACTGTGAGTGTCTTTGGATAGTGTAGTGTTCGTGAGTGCAATATAAGTCCTCACCCCAGAGCTCACAAGGGGCCCTGGTAGTGAGCACCTACATGCCCGAGAGTGAGTGTGTGTGTGTCTGTGTTTGGCAAGGTTAAACGCGGGGATTTTTTGAGTATTTGAATTTTTGAGGTAGGCAAAATTATTTTAAAATATTCAGTATATTTTCAGTATCTGTATAGTCCAATTTAAGTAGCCAATTCGTAATAGTTATTTTACATTTTGATCTGCACATGGGGTATATATTCAACAATTTATTAGCCTTGTTGTAGACGTAGTTACTGAGGAAAGTGAAACTACGTTGAGCTGAGCGACAATTTGTACGGATAGAGGGACAGACAGTATGCTTACGTCGTTGGGAGCCAAACTTGCATGGGGAGTAGGGATTCTGAGAGTGTGTGGTTAAAACAAGGTTAAGGATAAATAATTTGCGAACAGAGAGAACCGTACATGTTTCATAAAGATCACTGGTAGGAAAGCGGTAAGGTAACCGCCATCCAACCTTTAGGAGTGCCCTTTGAGCACGTTCCAATTTCAGCATATGAGATTTAGCTGATCCGCCCCAAGTATTTATGCAATATTGTAGAAGTGATTGGCAGAGGGCGAGATATACAAGTCTGAGCACCGTAGTATCCGCAGCGTCACGAAGGTACTTAAAAATATAGATCATCCTGCGCAGTCGTGAAGTGAGAGTGCTTATATGCGTAGAAAATGAAAGGCAATCGTCTATTTGCACACCAAGATATTTAACACAATTGGTGCGAGAGAGGAAGGGGCAATTACAAGCTGAGAGGTGAGGCGCAACACAAGAGTGAGCAATCAAAGAGTATGAAGATGGAGGTTTACCAGCGGCATTAAAAGAGAAGGTTAAGTAGTTCGTTTTGTCAACATTTAGAGTAAGCAGGTTTTGAGCCAACCAGCTGGTGACAAGGTTGAGTCCAGATTGTGCATGCTGGAACACCCGTTCCCAGGAGCTTCCGTGAAATAGTAGGGCAGTGTCATCGGCATAGGTGAAGATGGATGCATTGAGAAGCTTTAGCCGGCAGAGCTCATTTATATAAATAAGGAAAAGGGTCGGACCGATGATACTACCCTGGGGGACACCATACGAAATTGGGAGCTCGTCGCTCGTCCAGTCACCGATCCTGACGCACTGTCGTCTACCTGTGAGGTAACTCTCAAAGAGAGCAAGTTGAGTGCCTCTAATACCAATCCTTTCAAGTTTCGCAATAAGACTGGGGACAGATATCGTATCGAAGGCTTTTGCCAGATCCAAGAAAATACCAATCACCTTCTGCTTTTTATCCAGGTTGGAGAAAATGTTAGTGGTAAGTTTGAAAATGAAAACAATATATCTAGTTCCCCCGCCTCAACCAATCACCCCGCCCCGCCCCGCCTGACTCAATCAATTTTGTTAGTGGTAAGGTCTAGCACAGCATTATTTGTGGAAATTCCGGAACGGAAACCATATTGAGACGAAGAAAGAAGATGATTTTGCTCAAGGTACTTGACCAATCTGTTATTCATGAGCCTCTCAACTAATTTTGAGAGTGTTGGCAGGATTGATATAGGTCTGTAGTTATTTGATCGATCTCTGTCCCCACCCTTATGAACAGGATGCACTACTGCCAGCTTAAGCGCATTTGGAAAGACGCCAGAGGAAAAAGCCAGGTTACATATATGAGTCAGATGTGGGGTGAGAAGGTTTTTAAATTTCTTAAGAAACGTACCCGAAATTACATCTGAGCCCACCGCACAATCGCTTCTCAGCTTCCCGATCAAAATATCTAATTCATATTCGTCCGTTCCCAGCATTACGAAACTGTTATGATACGTTGGGAGGTCATCGGTTGGTGGAGGTAAGCATCCAGAGACGCATGGTATATTTTCGGCTAATGTTCGTCCAATGTTAGCAAAGTACGAGTTCACTTCATTTACAGAGCGCTCTGGTTCAGAGGATGACAGAAGAGCGTTGGCTTGTGTTTTAACCTTTGAGGTATAGGTGATAGATTTTATAGCATTCCAGAGTTTTTTATTATTATTTTGTGCGTTACTTAAAAGGGCTTTATCATAATTGGTTTTAGTAGTTTTTAGTATCTTAGAGCAGTAATTCCTGTATCTTTTAAAAGTGGTTTGAAGTATTTTATTTTCCAGGTTTTTTTTTAATTTCATATGCATGTTGTCTCGATTTCGTAGGCATCTAAGGAGCCCTGGGGTCATCCAGGGTTTACTTAGCCTTTTACGGTTGGACACGACCTTCAAAATAGAGTTTTGAACTATGACACGGTTAAGGGTGTTGATAAAGAAATCAGTCGCTTCATTCACATCCGGTGTAGTATAAACAGGGCTAAAATCTGTCTGAAGGAGTTCCAATTCAATTCTAATATAATTCAGTATAGGGCTATAGGATCACTTACTTACAAATAAATTTTGCAAGTACAATTTTACATTTACAGTTGTTGAAATGATCGTGACGTATCGTTTCATCAGAGTAATGAGAAGTGTTTGCATATTTTTTTTTAACTTCAATTGGTAATCTTTACTCGGAAAAATCCAAATACGATTACCGTAATAGACGAACTATATCTATACCGACTTTGTACGGAACCCTCTGAGCGTGAGTGAGACTCGTGCTCATCCGGTTTTTTCTTAGTTAATCTCAAATAAGGAAATAACCTAAAACGAATACTAAAACTATGCTACAGTTGGATCCGCTTATAATGACATCGAAGGGAAGTGAAAAATACGTCATACTAAGCGGACGTCATAAAAAGCGTAGTCTTAGGAACTAAGCTAATTACCATCTTGTTAGGTATTTTTGTAATAAGGAGATAAACAAAAAATGGTATAATGATAGTCGTAGATCAATCAAAACAAAGTGATGAACAAATTCGGTATCACGTCCCCAATTATGTTTGGTTATAGTAATGACCAAACATAATTTCTGAAAAATAGGTCATAATAAGCGATATGTCAATAAACGAAGTCATTATATCCGCACTTTTTTAAAGAATTTAATATGAAAACCAAAATGAGCTTTGTTTTACGTCATATTAAGCGGTTGGTCAATATAAGCGGCGTCATAATAAACGGATTTCACTGTATATCATAACAAACCTTTTGTGTTGATACCGTTAAACAAGGCTTTTCCCATTGATAGAAGTGCAATTCTCGCAAAACAAATAAATTTATCATCATTGCAGTGCACCCTTCATTTTGTCCACAATTGAATTTACAATTCTCAAATCACGAGAAAAAATAATAACCTGGTTCTCACACAAGGGTAACAGCTGATAACCACAATATTTTCTTAGAGTAAGTATAATAACAGAGCTTTATGTATAATAGTCGGAGATTAGTCAAGTTATAATAACCGCGGCCGCCGGCGCCGGTTGCCGACCCGCCGGCACGGCTGCCGGCTGCCGGATGGACTCCCTAGCCACGTAATTATAGTCTTCAGTGTATTGTTCAAGGGTTTAGTACAATTCCTTCATAGATTTATTGATGATTAATATTTTATACGTCTCCTATTATATCAATCAAAACAAATTTTGAAAAGATATAAAATTATTTCTGAAAAAAACAAAACAAAAAAGCCAGCGAAATGGTTTCTGCGATACCCGTTATTGGGAATGTTTCAGTGAAAACCACTTTATCAGAAATATTTTGGGTGCAAAAACGGAACCCTTATGGGATCACCTTGTTGTCCGTCTGTCAAAAGTCTTTTTCTCAGGAACGTCAGGAATACAAAAAAACTCAGGTCAGTTTCCCCTTGGAACACTGAAAAATCAAAATTTTAAGTCAACGCAATCTAAAGATAAGGCCGTTTATGACGCATGTTTACATCTAGAGTTTAGCAAGAAGCTATATAGCTTCTTGTGTGCAGTGAAAATTGGGTATTCATAGTTATATCAAACCTATATAAAATCATTATTTGCGATTACAAACTTATATTCAATAACTGAGATACATTGATGTTAAATGGGAGAAAAAATATCCTTCAATCTTAAATGTTACATTTTTGTCAGATTAATAAAAGTGCTTTCATAGTTTATAGACTGCCGTAGGTAATATATGTATACTCGGAAATAAAACAAGACTCGGTCGGAACCCTCGGTACGCAAGTCTGGCTCGCACTTGACCGGTATTTTTAAGTGTTCTGCATGCGCGAGTACACGGACGAGTAATGTTAATAAATGCTTTTTTCCAATGGTTAGGAATGTAGGGATTATGACAAAAAATATTAAACAACCTGGATCATCATGCTGTTTCACAGATAAGCTGCATCAACCTTAGTCACACCTGTTTAACCATTTTATAGATAACATATCCACACCATTTACCTATTTGTTGTTTAACCATTTTAAAGATTACAAATATATTAAATGGTCAAACAGATTTTCATGAAACATGGCTAAAAACTACCCCGATTAAGCATGCTTTAGGCCAAAATAAGTTTTTTGTAACTAAATCTAAACGGCTTATGTAGCCGTTTAGATTTAGTTACAAAAAACTTATTTTGTACAATATAAATATTGTCAACATTCAACTTCAAATACAAAAAAAAAACTAAAAGCATAGGCAGTACTCGTCAATTTACTAATAGGTGCGTTATCGGCATAATAGTACCAGTGTAAGTCTTGTCTGGTGTTAAAATCAAAAAAAGCCCATCGCCACTCCTGTGTAGAGCACTTAACTTGATTATTCGAAGCCGTATGGCGTGCGTGGGTGTAAACCCGTAGAAACAAGGCCTCCCCGACGCGTGGCGCGTCCTTCACTAAAACCCTAACACGTGCCCATAGGCCTGTAATTGTAGGCTTGGGGACTTTAGCTATGCATGCTCTTTGTTACGTATTATGTGCTCTTTTTCAACAATATCTAAAATATATGGTATGCAAGTAGCGGCGTCTGAAGCTGACTCATTCATCTTCATTCATAGGCGTTATCTGCTGCCCATTAGTCGTGGATATGCAAAGAAGTCGTTTAAGTACGCAAATATCGCTATTGAAATGTAATTTCACGAATAAGACAGGTTGTACCGATCTCAAATAAATTGGCGTAGACAAGGACAAGAAAACGTTGATGAGTACCTATGATATCACTTTATGATTAGCAAATGAATTAATTAGTTAATTAATTTTCTATGTAATATTGTAAAACATACTTAATAATTTAGTTTTATTAGAATCAAATTAAATGCAATTATGTAGGCAAACATTATTACAGTGCTTGATTGCTTATCCGTGTTGCAATTATTTGTGACTGCTAGATATAAATAAAGACGCATCATACT
This sequence comes from Hecatera dysodea, assembly GCA_905332915.2. NCBI lineage: Eukaryota > Metazoa > Arthropoda > Insecta > Lepidoptera > Noctuidae > Hecatera > Hecatera dysodea. The sequence goes on from HG995292.1 coordinate 13,559,939, forward strand.
GCTCCTGAGTAGCAGTATAGTACCAAGAATAAAAAAAAATGTTTTGATCAGTAAGTAACAAACGACTACAAACAAATAGTATTCAAGTCAGTTTCAGCCGGCGTATCTACCTTCGAGGGCTTTGTTCCTGGCGAGCAGAGCCAGTAGCACGTCCGGCGGCGGCGGGTCCAGCGCATGCATGGGCTCCAGCGCCGCGTCCATGGGCCCCTCGCGCCGCGCCTCGCAGCCCGCCACCACCTCGCCGTACGCCTCCATCGACACGTCACTACGTCCCATAAACACACTGTAAACATCCAGCGCCACCTTCACGATTTAGCATCCCGCACGAATCCCGTAAACAACACAGCTCGACGAACACCTGTGCCTAGTTCCCTGGCGACGCGGCGACGTGCAGGGAGCGGCTGCAGCGGGCGTCGCGACGCTGAGCACCGGGCCACGTGGCGGCGCCGCCCACGCCCGCCCCTCGCCGCCGCGCCGCCCTCTGCCTCCCATTGAGAAGTCATTTTTTACCCCCTGAATCTGATAAACCCTGGGGCGAGCGGGGAGGCGCGGTGGCGAGCGCGGCTCCCCCGCCCCGAACTAATTTGCTGAAGTCGTACGACACACCCCGGGTACTTACATCCATCTACAATATTATTCTAGCACGTTATCCCGTTCGCGGGGCCACTTCGTATCTAGTCATCTAGTCATTGTGATGAAAGAAATTCTGAAATCATAACCATATTTTTCAGTTCTAATATGCTCGGATTTAGACAAGGTTCAAAATCACGCTGGCTTCATCGCCTTCTGCTGCTGTGTATTCACCAATTGTCAGTGGGGCCTGACTACACAAATGCGACTAAATCTGATTTAGTAGGTACTCAAAACCACTATACAATAAAAAATACGTTTTAGACAAGAAACATTTATTATGAAAAGGAGATCTGAAATGTGTTCAAATCTAACTTACAGTAATAGAAACTTTATACTTTCTGAAACATAGACTATTGCGTCATTTTGTCAATGATTGACAAAAGTATTTTTTGATTTGTTGTCATCTAACATACTTATCTTTATTTTTGATAATTATTTTACAATATTGTTGAATAATGTCAAAATGTAATAATTATAATCCAGATAATGTGTTCAAAAGATTTAAAGTGGTTGAATTTCCAACATCTTTCGTGGGACTGTCGACTACACAAATTCTCGATGTGGACGTCGATCTCAGCAGATCTGCATACCTGAAGACGATGTGCGAAGGCCGCCTCATGGTACTTTGACTTCGTGAGACTAGATAATCATTTGTAATCTTGATTGGGTAGGCTGCTAGGCGTCCGAAGAGACAGGTAATCGGAGGAGGTGCTTAGCTGTTGCTCATACCAAATGAGCTGCATTCAAAGCCTTGGTGCGATAAGAAGCGGACGAAGCTACATGCGGTTCCCAGGAATGCAAACTATGTTTCAACTAAGTGGCTTTTTCTTATTTCAGAATTTTGATGAAGCACGTCTCATAACTGCGTCACATAGAGCTTTCAATATTGAAATCAAAGATGAGCATACAGTGGAAGTTATATTTGCGCCTAGAAATGATTGCGTATCCAAAGCAATTCGCAATAAACAACTTGATAAGAGATTTGTTTTTGACTTACGATTAATACAAGTTGATGAAATAAGGTGTTGTAACCTCGAACTTCATGCAGAAATTGGCCGGTATTATATAAGTGGGCAATACGAATATTGTAAGGTTACACATTCTCCAAAAATTCTTAACTTTGGTGACGTAAAAATTAATAGTAAAGTAACAAAATATATCCGTATACGGAACGAGTCAAATTTAATCGCAGCCAAAGTATGGCTTGAAAGGGTTACGTGTTTTGAATTTTCACCGATGAAATTTACGATAGCTCCAAACTCTTCAATACGATTATCAGTTTCCGTAAAACCAACTTGTTTAAAAGTTGCAAGGAGTATTACTTTAAAAATAAGAAATCCGCATGACTTATTGTTTGAAACTCCACCCGGGAAAGCTCCAGCAGATGAAAATTATATTACTTATGTAATTGCTATTAAAATAAACATATCCTACGGTAAAATACCGAAGGTGCCAGTGATAGAATCTTTACATAAATTGACTGAACAACTTCCTTGTTATACTTATTTAAATGAAGAAGTAGAAATACAAAAGGAACGAAGAAATCAAGCTAAAAAGTTCTTAGAACTTTGCAAATCGGCTGCTCCAAGTAAAAAAGTGGTAGAGAAATTTAGTACCGGGAGAGATAACTGCTGCACAGATATATTGAACAAAATTCAAAAACTAGACAAAAACTTTTGTAAAAAAAAGAAAATTAAAATTACAACCTATGAATTGTTTGATGTAGTGATGTTTCCGTGTTCCGTTGATTTTGGAAAAGTTGCTATATCCACATACGGAGAAAGTGAATTAACAATTAAGAATAAAACAAAGTATGAGATTGCTATAAAAATGATTCAAAAACACTATATTTCATATACTGAAAATATGCTACCAGAAGTGGAGATTAAACTGAAACCATTACAAGAAACTAAATTAGTTGTATTTTGCCAAGGTTTTCATGAAGGGTTTTTTAAAGGTTCTTTAAAATATATAATTGATGAAATTTACCGAGGCAAACACTCATATTCTCTGGAAGTGGGAAATCCCTTGCTGATGATACAAGAGAAATGCCTAAAATTTGGAATGGTGACATCAGACTGTTTCATCACTTCGGTCCCGGTACGAATACACAATCATTTTAATATTCCGGTTGATTTCAAATGGGAAGAACTACTCCCAGACACTCCATTCAAAATATTGCCCATTTCTGGCACTATACCCAGTCACAGTTGTAAGATATGTAATGTTGCATATGTTTCTAAACCAACAAAAACAAAAGTCCACGAGGTTAATTTAATTTCTAAAAGCAATACTCCTCAGGCCATACCGATTGAATTAAGCGTCATAACACGAAAGCTTTCCATTAAGTTCTTACAACAAACCGTGACATTAAAAGACATTCCTTTGAACTTGGAGACTGTAGAAAAAGTCAAATTAGAGAATTCTTCGAGAGAGATCGCCTTTTTCCATGTCGTGGAGCCCTTAATTCCAGGTTTAAGAATGGAACCAATGAGTGGCACAATACGACCAAAAATGATAATGACTTTCGATATAATAATCAAAATATCATGTGTCATGGAGTTCGTCTTCGATATTTGTGTCAAGATAAATAATAAAGAAAATGTAATGTTGCCAATAACTGGAAACGTTGTTGAGCCAAAAATATTAATACACCCCAAAAATATTTACATGGCACGCATACCATGCTACATGGTGAGTTACGTCCCCGTCACTTTCCAAAACCTCGGCCTTGTGAGAACTGAAGTCGAAGTGCTTGATACTGACGATGAAAACATATTTGATGTTTATATAGCAAATGGAAATGAAAAACAAAGAGTATACGAATTTAGCGTCGAAGCTGGACAATCTAAGATTGTCTACATAAAAGTACGAGACATATTTCGTAGAGAATACGAAATGTATATTCCATTTAAAATCAACGGATTATTGGGTCCTCCTGATGGGAATGCGCTGTCTACAGAACTTCAGTATTATATTGGCAAATATGAGCAGTAAGAATTACTCTTCCAACTTTCACTTATACTGTAGTTTGTATATCATTGTGTTTAAATATGTGACCCCATCCACCGCTGTCGAGTCACGCGAATACTCTGCTGTAAACAATACAATATTATTCATAAAAATGATGAAGCCATATGATTACTTTAAACAGTGATTAGCAGATTTACTCGCGTATTTTTCCATGATGGTGATCATGATGGGCTTGTTGCACCACCTACGTTTTAGTAACCGTTAACTTACTTGACAAATAATTTCCTACATATTCTCGAATTTATTCAGAAAGTAGTTTCTATGCGAAAATCATAAAACAGACCCTAGGCTGATAATCTCAAACAACTGTACAAAAGGCGCCATTTCAAATAACTCCAGCCTGATATTAAGCAAGTCCGTATTTATTATTATGTATTAAAAGTATATTAAACGACGATTGCTTTCAGGTATTATGAAAATAATTCAAAAGTTAAGTTAAAACCTGTGAATAAAGATATTAGCTATTGTCGTATTACTGGTGTGATCACTGTAGCCTGGATACATTTTTCTGTGGAAAAATTTGATTTCGATTTTGAGATTGGTGGAAAAAACACAATACATTTTGAAATGACTAATGTATCTAAATATTATTTATATGTTACCATTGTGACGTCAAAATTGGCGCCTCACTTCACATTAGAACGGCTACCCGATGGAAATGAAACCGCAGTCGTAACAGAAACTAACATCAAATTTGAACTCGACCGAGAAATGAAAGCAGAATTCACTTTAAAGTTCCACCCCAAGTCCCATGGCAGATTTGTTACAACAGCTTTAATGTTTTTGGATAAGCATATGAGTACACCTTATCACAATTTAACATTTAGCGGGAGGAGAGAAACAACTCTAATGACGCCCAGTACTTACAGAATAATATTCCCACCTTGTCAAGTTGGAACGGAAATCGCAAGAATAATTACTATTGATATGGAAGCAATGTCTGACTTGGATTCATTTCATTATTATTTCAGAGAGACCGCAAATCTTAAAGTAAACTTCCTTGACAGTGAAATAGTGGAAAAAGATGAAGTATTTCATACGATTGTAACAGTTGCATTGAAAGTGTTTACCACAGCTCCTTGTACAGGAATTGCAATGGTCCACTTTAACCACGACAGTGGATCTGCCTGTGATGTACAAGTCATCTTTTGCGTTACTCATTGTTTACTGACGTTACACGCCAATCATCTAGTTAACCCTGAAGACAATCCGTACCCCTACTTTCCTTTAAGCACCCAAAGCGATCTTTATCAATACATGGGCAAGTGTTCTAATTTTTTAGAGAAATGGATGTTTCAGCAAGGCTTTCGCAGAGATTTATACCCAGTTATTCCTGATACATTCCATGCGTTATCTTCTGCATTATCATCGCAAGGTGGGACTAAAGCAAAAGGAATCAATGTTTCTTACTTAAACTTTATTCGAAGGATCGCAGGACCACTTATGAAGCACATTCGAAAAGTATCGTAAGTATATATATGGATATTAAATTTACTAAGACAACGTGTCTGTAACCGTTTAATGTACTCAAATTTATCAATTTCAGGGTTAATGAAATTAACGATACATTTAAATTTATAAAAGAAATCCATGACACGTACAGAGAAATACTAAATTTATTGAGATCTCGTGGTGCAAATTTGTTAGTCTTACAAGCTAAGTACCTACTAAGTCACGACCAATTTGTCATTTATTCTGAAAACGTCACCCCGAAATGCAATGCCGATATTGTACTAACACAAAAATTAGTGGCAGACATCAATTTATTCAAGAGATTAAATAAACAATGTTGGATTGACTTCATTTTGCAAAGTTATAAGGTTTTCATCATGGACAGCTGTTTTTTTGACTGTGTTTGTGTCAGTAATCAGCCTAGAGACATCATCAAAGTGTTAATGGATTGGTTCAATGAGCAGATACGGAACCAGCATGACAAGCTTCTTGGAAAAAACGTACCAGTAAAACAGATTACCAACATTACGACAGATCTAACCGATGGCATCGCCCTCGCTTCAGCCATCATGACGTATTGCCCGTTTCTAACAGATCATTTTTCGTTGTTTTGTGAGGTAGAAGAAAAAACCAGAGAAAATGACGTCATTAATAACGCTTGTCTTATTATTGAAGCAATGAATGTACTGAGAATTTTTTTCCCAATATCAACTAAAGACTTCTTTCGGCCTAATTATTTACAAATGTTATTTTTGTCTATACATTTATACGTTGTGCTGCCGATGTTCGAAACAAGAGATACAATCCAGTTTCATCCACCACTCTTAAGAAGTTCTTCGCGGTTAGTTGCAATTTGCCCCGCTAGTCAGGAATCACTTATTTTTTCTTATTTTATCTTTGGTCAAAATACGCATAACTTTCTGGTTGAAAAAGCTCCTGCAGCGGACAACGGGAAGAAAATGTTCTTAAGCGTTAAATATACGGCCAATTTTGTAACGGACGAACGTTGTATTCTTTTAGTACACGGATACAACAAAACACGAATTTTTGACACGTACATTATATTTTTGCTCCGCGGACAAGTCGGCGTATTAAATCCACTAAGAAAATGCAAAGTGACTGGACCATTATATCGACCGAATAAAGTTGATGTGCAAGTGTCGTCACCATTTGTAACTTCAGCTATGTTTAAAATCTACATCACAGATGTGGAACCAGCGATTCCGGTTCATTTTGAAGAAACGCCAAAATCGAGGTTTTTCATAAGCCGACTAAACTTAATTGATAAAGAAATCAATTTGATCGGTATGCCAAAGGATGCAAAGGAGCAACAGCAAGATGTTCCAGATCATAAGCTGTATTTACAAATGATTTGTCTTAGCACTCAAGTAGGAAACACATGGGTTTGGTTTATGAGCGACGTGGGCCAATTTTTCATAAGGATAACGACGCAACCTCGCTGGGATTTACCGATAGACAGTCTGCAAGCGAAAGTACAGACTTGGCCGATGGATCCGTGCAGCTGCGGAGAGTCTTGTGAGTGCTACCGAACCACTATCCTCATGATACCGCATCAAAATGAGCTCATGATTAAAGCTTTACGATATGCTTTACTTGAACATGCATCTAACACCATGATGGAAATATTTAATCGATTAATCGGTATGTTAGAATTTAAATGATTCGTTTTTGACTTGGACTCGTATTACCAAATCAATTTATTATCTATGATATTTTTTATAAACTTGCAGAATCGAGGACTGGTAAAATTATTCTAGCTATGCTATTGGAAGAGGGGGGTACCACTATGACTGAAGTTAATCATATCCTTCGTAACAGCATTTCGTACAGAATCACTTCGCGCGCTCTCCTGCCTCGCATCGATCGCGTCAAGCTGTTCCACCACACCAATGCTGTACTAGCACTGCCCGTCACTATACCAGCAAAACAGAAGTTTGAGAAATACTCCGTTGCATTTACTTCAGATTGTGGCATGGATGTTCGCACTTATAGAATATTCTTCATTCAGATGAGTGAGCCCGTAACCGGCGAGTCGAGTAGTAGTGATAAATCCGTCAGCTTATAAACTGCGTTGTACCTACATACCTAGTACCTATGTGATTTGATTATAATTTTATTGATTCACCCATCTCATCTACTTTAAATCAAATTTTGAATATTATTTTCACTAAGTGAAGTCGAAGATTATATTAAAATCAACTCTCTATTTTAAATGTCAATAGATGCAAAACTTGATTTTGTAACTCTCTATATTATATTTATTACCATTTGCTGTCAATATAACATGTAAAATAATGAAAGCAATATCTGAAAAGGGGTCATTGAATTCATCATAATGAACAACTTTTACTATGGTACACCGAAATCGCGAAAGAAAAGCTGTTCAGTACATTTTGTCGAGTTATGCGAACAGAAATGTATGAGGCTAATCTTTTTTTTTTCGCGATTTCAATGTTGGTCCCATGGTAAAAGTTGGGTGACAATGACTCGTTTTAAGGTATATCGTTTATTCTATTACACGTTGTATACCGTCCACTATTCATTGCAGCTTCATCAAGTTCAAGACATTCATGCAACAAGTTTGTAGTACGAGTAGGTAGCGTGGATAGTATCTACCTACGTAAACAAAGGACAATTCATTAATTTCGATACTAGTTTTATTTTAAGTTGTAAAAATACACATGTGATTACGTATATTTTTATTGGTTGCATGAAACCAGCACAACGGGATGGCAAGAGAATAGACGCCGTCTGTTGAATGTCTCTTATTAAACTCGTTGCTACAAACGACAACATTTTAATCAATTCATTTTATACTTAAGCGAGATACCTAGGAAGATAATTTCTTAAAATAATGAAGCAGACACTTAGGTAACGTCTACGAGAACTAACTTTCTACTCGTTCGATTGGTAGAATAGTTACAATATTACCTAAGCAAACCCATAACATCCCCACCAAAATATTTTTCCAGAAGTTCGACGTGTAGAATAGATACTAATAAAATTAAAACTAAATGGTTCCAACAAACATATCCCTTTAATGTTATCTTATTTCATTCTTGTACATATTTACAGGAAAAATAACTTAGTCAAGTTCAGCAAAACGTTCTAAAGAAATAAACCCAATGATATAATTTCCTTACTTATTATTTATTTATAACCTTCACTTTTTATCTGGATAAATTAACATGTATGTATTTCATATTTTTTCCTATACCTACATGCCTTTATAAATATTTATTTTATTTTATGATTTAAATTAAAACTTAATTTTATTTGATACTCAGTATTTAATTTACACCATTATTAATATAATTTCTTGAATACTTGATATCCGAGTGCTCGCACTGTACATTTATTTCCTAATGGTAATGTTACATTTGTTTTTAAATAAAAATATTTACTCGTGAGCAAGTATTTTATTTCCAACCTTTCTCCTGTTCGCTCTTGGGAATCTATTGAGATCTGTTGATATTTGTGTTGTTTTGCATATGTCAAGTAATCTAATTTTGTTTAATTTAAATATCTACTTTTGATGGTTGAAGTTTTACAAAGAATTCACCGTTTTTTGAAGTTATATTCCAAAATCTTATAATTTACCAAAAATTTAGAAGTTAGCACAGGTCATTCGAAGTTAATAATTGGGTGTAGTGTACCTAAACTCAATTTTTAACCGAGTTTGAAAAAGTTATTCGAGTTTAAAAAACGGCCAAGTACGTGTCGAGCCCCGCGCAATATAAGGTTCCGTAGTTGCCCATAATAATGTGAACTTAATTAAAAACTGTTTTGGTTGTTTAATACTGTGGCCAGTTTGAGTTCTAGGTAAACTCATAAACAACGCGTGCAAAGCCGGTACAAACCGCTAATTTTAGATATTTTTTGTATGGTCAATGAATTTACATTTATAACGTGTTTTACTCTACTAAAAACGTCATCTTATGTTTCGTCTAGTTATGTTCAAAGCAATTTGAACGAAAATAACCTTTATACTTCTCAGAGTAAATTTTTTTTAGTTGATCGACTATTAGTCAGTAACTTGTGAAGCCTTCTTAGGCGCGATAGTTTTCCTTTTAAATTCAGCATATTTCCTACTCCCGTGATTTTTTTCACATTTCCAAAAGCTACCGTTTAGCCGGTAGAAGGGGGGGACACTGGACTCGTAACGTTTTTTTCCACTTTGGAACTTCATATTTCACAAACGGATCCCTAAATCGGAAAATGATTTTCAAACTCGTAATATTTATGAAAAACCTATCTTACAACACGAAAAAAAAAATCATCCCCACTTGAACATAAAAAAAATATTTTTCAAGTTGTTATTTTACCATTTAGTCGGCTTCAGTCATGCCGAATTCCAGCTTTGTAGTCCCCATGGTGTCTAAGCAAAACCGTGGACTGACAGACAGACGGACAGACCGAAACTATAAGGATTCCTTTTCTACTAAACTATAACGAAATTGGGTGTAGGTACACTACTGGAATTTATACCAATACTGTCTCAAAAAATCAGGACAGTATAATTTATTGCGATGTTTAAAATTACTGGCCTGCAAGTGCTAAACGTGGATATAAATAAAAACCCTAGTACTGATGCCCAACTTGATGTGCCTCAAAACATGTAGCCATGACCTCTAAGCTGCCACCGACTAACGACGTAGATGTGGAAGTGTTGAAGCGTCACAAAGTAGAAGACACATTCATCTCATCTATTTCACTGGAACATCCGCATTTGACGGAAGCGTTGGCTGGCGCGATCCCGCGATGGCGCGGTCGCTCGGTCAATGATGCGCAAACGCATCGGAAGCGTGCAGCGACGACAGCGCCGCATCGCCTGCCGCCTTGACCGCGCCACTCAGCCGGCACGCCGACTTGACCGGTCATGGCAGACGCCACATAACACACGGAAACCTTTACTTTACGAAAACTATGTCATATCATTTTGTTTGTGTGGGGCCTTTCTTTGAAATGGTTTTTGATACACCTGAAAATGAAGAACGAGCAGAAGAGTCATGGAGTTTTTTCATTAAAAGCGTAGATATCAAATAGGTTGATGTAATATATTATGAAAAATGATTATGGCAAGGAAAATAACAAAAAGGCTCTTGCTTTAACCACGCGGGTGACGCACGAACACTGACAGGCCTTACCATTCATCATAACCATAGATTTATCATGGAAATCATGCCACCATACCTACTAATAATAAGAAATAAATAGCCATAAATAAGGAAAATCCCAACTGTTCTGTACCTACATTTCCAATGTCTGAATCTGTATCACTCGTTGTTTAATTTGAGTTATGCACAGCCATGCAAATTTGGAAATTCTGGATAATATATAATCAATCAATCAAATATTATCCAGAATTTCCAAAGTTCACAAAAAAATCAGAAGTTGTTGCTAATTCGGGAAGCTACTAGCACAGGGGCTTTCCCATCATCACGGGCCTGCGGAAGGCAAGCGATGGATGGCTCGCCCTCCTATAACAAACAGGCCCGGATCGACCGTGCGTTGTAATCTACGCATGCCGTAAAGAGATGTTAGAATAGAAGACGGGGCCCGCTGGCCCGCGGAGCCTGTGCCTGCCAGCCAGGGTTGCGGAATTGGTTCGAAACAGTCACCGCGGCTCAGGAACGCAAAGGGCATTAGGAGGAACGCGGGTCGGTTTTAGACAGTAAGAGTCCGTCAGTCCCTTCGGCACTGCGAGCGAGCGGAAGAAGATGATGATTTCCCATCCAGAATAAAAAGGCGTTTCATTATTTCTGTTAAAAAACATAAATCTTGGCACATGCTCCTAACGACACTTAACACTGACGAATATTTTATCAGCCTAGGGTAATTTACCCTAGGCTGATAAAATATTCGTTTTACCAAAATAATGCTGCTTAGTTTTGGTCGGTTTTGACTGATAAGGGGCGGCAAACTAAATATGATACGGATTATGTTCTGGAACAGGACTTAGTTTAAGTCGGGAATGTGTTCCCTTGGGATAATGTTCAAATTTCACGCGGGCGAAGCCGCTGGTAGAAGCTAGTCGTAACATAAAATCAAAATAAAGTAAATAAAGTTATCTTTGAACTTGAACGATCAAATCTAACTAGTCTGTTGAAATATCCAAGTGCAGTAAACGCGTGCATAGTGTCCTTCACCTTTAACAAAAAATCTGCGCGCATAGGTCTATAAGGAAGAAAAATACAAATACATTCACTGTTTTGCTTTATAAATCAAGTTGTGGTAGCTAAATGGTTAATAACCATTTATTTTTAAATATAAAACCGGCCGGCTGAGACGTTACTGGGCCCTTGGTGCGTAAGTAACCCGCCAAATATTTCGCAAAATAAAAATATTATCACGTAAACCTGAACTCCTGGATATTATAATTGTGAATGAAAAAGAAATGTGAAGCTAAACTGGAAGATCCTAGAAGTTATTGCACTAAACAGGTTTACTAAATTAGGTATGCAATTTGTAAATAGAATTGTAAAGCAGAAATGCTACATTCACCTCTCTTTTGATAACTTTCTTATAATTTTATTAAAACAAAACAAAACGATGGCAATAGTTCCCAGAAATTAGGAGCCTGACGATGTACTAAATAAGAGGTGGCGAGAGACTTACACGCCTGCTGCCAGAGTTGGTTCGAGCTGGTTCGGGACAAAAATATCTGGACGGACTTGAGGAAGTCTTTGCCCAGCAGTGGGACAGTATAAGCTGAAAATAAAACAGCAAAACACTTTAAACTTTAGCTAAAATCCGAAATAGGCATCATAATGTAGGTAGTAGGTAATTAAGGACCTAATTCCGGCGATAAGTTATTCGGGGTTATTGTATTAAGTAAATCTGCAGCATCGCTATGATGCCCAGATATGTATGAGATGTTTATAATGTAGAAAGACTCGTGCATGTTCTAATTACCTAATTCAATACACAATTGTTTTAATAGTGCATTCAAGTAAACATCATTAACCCAGTGCTTCTCTTCCTGCAAGTTTTAAATGGTGCTGAGAAAACAAGTTATTGTGTCTTCATATTATGCAAAAGTGTCGTGAAACGGTCGCTCTCACTGTACCGACGTTATCATTCACAATTAACGAGTCTGATAAACAGAAAGTGTAAAATATTGATGAACCAAGCTGAATGGGAACAATTAAGTATCAAATTCGCCACGTTTAAAATACTTCTGGCCGTTATCCTGCCGAAGTGCATAGCCAAAAAAGGCTGTTTTGAAAAAAAAAAATATCAACATAAAAAACATTATCGCCGTTTCTGCAACTTCAGATTTCTTTTATCGGAGTAATACTATTTTAGGTATTTACCAGTTCTCATCTTTTTGTCAAGTAGGTAGAATTAAAAGTGTTAGAAAGTAGGTCCTTACGTTGTTTACTCCTCTCTGATTTTTTCAGAGACCGAGATTCAGCCCTTGGCATTTTTTGAGACTTAAAATTTTCAACAATTTTAATGCACTTGGCAACAAACCATGTTAATATTGACGTCAGTCACAAGAAAAATATGGTACAGGCCTGCTATCAAAATTTTCGTCCACTGCAGCCGCAACACTTCAGCCCGTCTTGTGGTCCCCAGTATTTCTGCCGAGTGCGCGAGCGCCTCAGGCGGCTATAGAAAGCCGATCTGCGCCTATAAATCCACCTCACGCCAGCCACAACCACCATTGTCTCGTTGATCGTCCTCTTAACTTCAAGTGTCATTACGTTTTTCAATCTGATCATTGTTATCGCAATTTTTTTAGAATCAAGTTAAAAAAATACCCTTTGTTCATATTTTTTATGAATTAGAACAGTGTCAGTGGTGTAACATGGACGCGCAACAGTTTCGCGAATTCGGCAGGGCAGCCATCGATCTGCTAGCCGATTATATTGAAAACATCAGAGAAAAGTAAGTACCGTTTTTATATATTTAGAATTGACATGTTCCTAAGTTAATTAACTAAACAACCAGTAGGTAAAGCCTTATTAAGCAATAAAAAGACGAGATCTAATATAAAATTGATTTCAAGTCCATGTTCTAAGTAAAATAAGTATGTAATAAATAACATTGCCATAAATTGCATACCTTTAGGTACATTTTATAAATAGAAGATACATAGGTAGGTTGTCATTAATGATGAATATTAAATGGAACGACATCGTTTGTCATATTTAGTCCTACCAACTCCAATGCAAATACAATCATACATCATTGACAAAAATACATCGGAAAACCACTAGCAGTGTATATTTTACGTCTAGACACTGTTAGTTCTCGGAAATAATGAAACGATTTAATTGTTGCATTAAAGTATCTTTGCTTTAAAGTGATAAAATGACTTACGTCATTGCAAAGAGGTCGTGCGGGTTTGATTCCCGGTGTCTTGAGAAACAATACACGAGTTTGTTGGAGACGCTTTACCTGAAATGCTATTAGAGTGTTTTAATTATTTTTTAAGTCTCCAGTTGTATTAGAAGATTCCCTAAAAATTTAGAGGTTGCAACGAAATTTAGACTTGTATGACATAAAAGGTTTTGTCCCAAAATTTAATGATCTATCCTATATCTCGATTTCTGAATTCTATTACTTATTTAGATACTTAAGTCGTATTTATTTTCTGTCCAGCTGACTTTTATTTACCACAGTAATTGAATACACTAAAATAAAGTGACCAACAGTTTACTCAATTGTTTTTGAGGTACCTACGTATTAGTTATTTTGTTGCTACTTAAGTAGATCTAGGTATGTTCGTATGAACAAGAGGACTACCGGACTGCACTGCTTATTGCTATTTACTTCTATAAAACGGACCTTTATTTAAAATCAGGTTGAGATAGGACATTTTATAGCTTATTCAAATATAAATCAACTCCTTATGCCGGTTTTATCTAAAAATATCTTATTTATTTATTTAAACTTTATGCACTAGTAAAAATACTGTACAAAGGCGGACTTAATGACATAGGCATTTTCTACCAGTCGACCTCTTATCTGATCTTATGTCAGTCGCATCTTTGTTTTCATTATGTATGTAGATGGGAATCAATAGCTGAGGTAACTTTTTAATAATATAATCATGGCACTGAACTGGTAGATAAAGTTTACTTACAGTAGTACAATAAAAACATGCGTAAGTACTAGAAGTAGCTAGTCTGGTTTAAACCATCTTAACTTGAAACTCCAGTACTGCAAAACAATTATGCAAATCAATATAATTTTCCTTTCAGTTTCATTGTTTATTTAGTAATACCAATTAATTTGCCAATTAATACGATGCGCACTGCCGCAATACCCGTCATCGCTAGATTCTACAAGATAATAGCAAAAAAAAATACTAAGAACACGAAACATTCCATCAATTATACAATTAAACCACAGGTTATGAGTTATTTTCCTTCTATTGTTGTATGAAATAATCAAATACCCTTTCTTTAAATATTTTAAACCGGTACACGAAAGAAAAATAAACGATGTTTTAGAGTGATTGCAAACATAGTCTTAGACTGAAAATCAATAACATTGTGTTATATCTACTACTCTTCCATGCCTCGGAAAGCACGTTAAGCCTTTGGTCCCGGCTGTCATTTGTAGATCTTTGGCAGTCGTTACGGACTGTCAGAAGCCAGAAAATCTGATACCAATCTTGCCAAGAAGTACCGTGTTCCCCAGTTATTGGATTGTGGAGGTCTGGTAGGCAGCCGCTCCACGTTAAATACTGGTATTAAGCTGGATCCGGTATGACTGGAAGCCGACCCCAATATAGTTGGGAAAAGGCTAGGCAGATGATATCTACTACTTTTAAAATGAAAGTAGGTACTCAGATAAAAATCATTAGGAAAAAGGCGTGATCGACTGAAACGGACACCCCGTTTCAGTCGATCACGCCTGTCCGGTTTGGAATCGGTTTTTCCATCTTGATAGTATAGCATCCATATATGATAAAAAAAAATTACCATTCGAAACAAAATGTTTTTACTATTTTTTTAAATATTAAAATATTCACTAAAAATGTTAAATTAATACGTCAAAGAAACACTGTACACGCGTACTTGCCGGTTTGGGCATTGCTACTACGAGTACTATTCCGCGCTACTATTTTGATTTTAAACAGGAATTTTCGAATTTACTGTCAATTAATTCGGATTATTTTATGCTTATTTTTCTATGCTGATATTTTAATTTTAATCTATTAATGATATACATTAACGAGTTTAAGGGAACGCCCTCTGTTATTTAACATCTACTATATAAAAATAAGTCGGGTTTTCCTTCCTGACGCTATAACTCCAGAACGCAAGAACCGATTTCTACGGTTTTGCATTCGTTGGAAAGGTCTCGGGCTCCGTGAGGTTTATAGCAAAGAAAATTCAGGAAAAATTTCAACAGAAAAGCGGAAACTTTTTTTTCATTTTTTTTATATATGGCAAAACAACGTTTGCTGGGTCAGCTAGTACTGTATAATTGTACAAAAAATGTTGGGTTAGTGGAGTATCCGTGGAGTTTCTTGCACATTCTTCTATTAAAAGATCTACGCTTTGAAACGTGCATATAGCTTCATCTCTTTTGACTGACCGACCTTGACAATTCAAAAGTGCCTGTAAATTATTTAATTGAAATAAATGCTTTCAATTTGAGAAAAAAAATATATTATTCAAAACAACAGTGCTTTTAACATTTGAAATACGGAAATTAATTTAACTATTTTACGATCCATAACTGAATTTACATACTATTCGCTGCAGTAGATCAATAACAATCTCCTTTATTTTCAGAGATGTGTTACCTTCGGTGGAACCTGGCTACTTACTAAATGCACTTCCAGAAAATGCTCCAGAAGAACCGGAAGATTGGCAGGAGGTGCTGAAAGACTTCAACCAATCAATAATGCCTGGAGTAAGTACAGGGACCAGGCTTTTGTATCTCCTTCCCACAGTGGCGTGCAGTGGTTCGAGTTAGGGTAGGCCAGAGAAAATGTCCAAATAAATTTTAAAAAATAACCACATTACTCAGGGTTGATTTTTAATGAAATGAGTTTTTTTTAAATTGCCTATTAAAAAAAAAACAAAAAAAGACAAATTTCAACCCTGAATAATGTGGTGTGTTTTTTTTTTGGACATTATTTTCTGGCCTACCCTAACTCGAACCACTGCACGCCACTGCCTTCCCATTTACCGGCTCCTTCACTACTCAATTGTGTCTCTTATTTACAGTTTTGAGTTTGATATCGAGAGTACATTCAGTTTAGTTGCGACCTTGATCTAGACCTCGACAGTATTTCTCAGTGCGAATACTTTTGCTAGCTGCCAATTAAATACCGTAGAAGGTTTATTTTAAACTGCTGGCATCATTCGTTAAAACTTCTTAACAGTATAATATTTGCTATCTCTTTAGATGTAACATGCATTAAGTTTACATAATACTTTTCTAGATTACGCACTGGAATTCTCCACATTTCCACGCGTTTTACCCGACCGGCTCATCTTATGCAAGCATCGTAGGAAACATGCTGAGTGATGGCCTGTCTGTCATGGGATTCAGTTGGGTAAGTTTTAGTCTAAACTTAGATTAAATGAAAACGTAGCTTTCTGAAAAGCGTCTATACTTCTATAACAACAAAGTCCCCCCCTTAAACCCTAAAATGGTTATATATCATCTGTTTCTTATAGTTATCGAGTCCTGCATGCACAGAACTTGAGGTCCTAACTATGAACTGGCTGGGCAAGTTGATGGGAATACCTGAAGAATTTCTGCATTGTTCCAGTGGACCCGGAGGAGGTATCATTCAGGTTAATACATACTGTTATCAAAACACGGCCTGGGATTAATAGTACAATTGTAAAACAGAAGCAAAATTTTAATAATATTATAAATCTTACAGGGTTCGGCAAGTGAAGCGACTCTGGTGGGACTCTTGGCAGCTAAAGACAAAACTGTTCGTAAACTTATAAGAAACGATCCTAGCCTAGATGAGGATGAAATAAAACCAAAACTGGTAGCTTACACGTCTGATCAATGTAACTCATCAGTGGAGAAAGCTGGTCGCCTGGGCTCTATGAAAATGCGATTACTAAAGTCTGATAATGACGGCAGACTTCATGGAGAAACACTCAAAAACGCCTTCGAAGAAGACAGGGCTCAAGGTCTTATACCTTGCTATGTTGTCGCAAATCTAGGAACCACAGGAACCTGCGCGTTTGACCCCTTGTACGAACTAGGACCTGTTTGCAATGAAGCTGATGTGTGGCTGCATGTTGACGCCGCATATGCGGGAGCAGCGTTCATGTGTCCTGAGTATAGACACCTGATGAGAGGCATCGAATTGTCTGATTCCATCGACATAAACGCACACAAATGGATGCCTGTCAATTTCGACTGTTCCGCTATGTGGTTGAAAGATGGATTTGACCTTGTTAGAGCATTTGATGTTCAGAGGATTTATTTGGACGATACCAAAACAGAAAACAAGATTCCTGATTACCGCCACTGGCAGATTCCACTCGGCCGCAGATTTAGAGCTCTGAAATTATGGACTGTAATGAGGATTTATGGCGCGGAAGGTCTAAGGAAGCACGTGAGGGATCAAATAACCCTAGCTCAGTATTTTGCTAAATTAGTTCGAGCTGATGAAAGATTCTTGGTTGAACCCGAGCCATCTATGGGACTAGTGTGCTTTAGACTAACAGGAGGAGACATTATAACGAAAAAATTATTAGAGAAATTAACTGAGAAGAAAAAGGTGTTCATGGTAGCTGGCACTTACAGGGACAGATATATTATAAGGTTTGTTATATGTTCGCGTCTAACGGTAAAGGAAGATATTGACTATAGCTGGAAAAATATAAAAGATGAAGCCGATTTGCTTTACGCAGAGCAAATATACACTAAAGCGCAAATACCAGCTATTGATCAAATAGTAGCGAGAGAGGTTTCTGAGAAATCCAAATAAACATCTATAGATTAAGAACAATTCAAAATATTCTATGGGAGACACTTGTATACGAATAGATAGTTGTAGTAAATACGTTTCACTGTTTGGTGCTTAGAACACAGAGGCAAATGTAGATGAATAGAAAATTGGGGACAGAATAAATCAGGGCGTTATCATCATGTCAGTTTCAAGGAATTAATTAAGTTAAATAATAAGTATTGAATAATGTTATAGTTAAAGAAGCGCTTGTGATCAGACCTTTGTAGCATCCAGGTTCTGTTAGTACTAAAATAAAAATAAAAACTGAAAGATGACTACAAGTTTTATTTCAAATTTAAAATTATCATTGGCGTCATGCTTATTTGTGAACTGCTGCTAGGAAACTACCTCTAATTATATACAGCTACAAGTGTGACTAACGCAGATGCCGTAAGTGTAGCCTTTGGGGAGACAATGCTCTTGGCACACCGCGTCCTCGTTGGCTTCTTCGAAATCACAGGACACTCGACCAGGAATCTTATATTCTGAAAAATTAAATACAGACTAATTAGAAAGCACTAGAAACTTCTATGTTATCCACCTACAGGATTTTTGCAAGTCATTACCTGGCATCATGGCCTGCAACATGTCGAATATGAAAGTTAAAGTTATCATTTAAATACAATCGGCTACATATTATATATGGTAAGTATAAATCTCAACTTGGAGTAAATCAATTATCTTATTCAGATAGTATTGGTGGAAACAGAAAAACATAAATAACTTCGAGGACATTGAACCTATAGTCACAGTGGCATTTTATTAACATCTCTAAAACTAGTTATGCAAAATATAAATTCGCAATTATGTAACTTATTCACGCAATCATATGAAAACATTAAAGTTACTTATAACAAATTGATCGAAGATTATCACAAAAATTATAATGTTCAGTAGTGAAACGCAAAAAAATATGTATAAGTACCTGCAGTTGTAGGAGCATCCTCTGATTGCGGCGTGATGACCTCCTTCTGCGACAATGCATCGTTGTTGATAGGCACCACACTCTGGTCCTCTACCACGGACAGGCCCCTCTTCCCCACTGGGCACACTGGGCACGTGCCCAGGGCCCCGCGATAGATTGGGGCCCCCTAGTCTAGTCCCTACTCCATTACTACGCCGACGCTTCATGTAAAATAAAATAGTGTTTGTTTTATATAAATATGTATGTTAGTCTGTAAGGTATATATGTTATGGGTCTTTGTTACCCGAAATAAAAGTTATATTATTATTATTATTATTATTACCAAACGATAACCAATAGCTACTCTACTCTCTCTCTTCGTATCAGAGGTGAAGGTGATACAGTTCTTTGAATTGATTCAGAAAGTGTATAACTTTTTTTCGGGCTCTACCTACCGTTACCTACCGTTCTAACAAAACACATAGTGCTATATAACTATAGTCATAGGGGCCCCATTATCCTAATGTGCCCAGGGCCTCTAATAGGTGAAAGACGGCCCTGACCACGGAACTGTCCCTCGGCTTCGGCTTGCCAAACGCAGTTTGCACCAAACAAGCTGATAGCGCAATTAGCAGAAACACATTTACTGCCTTTAAACCCATTATTTCTTTGTTCGCTTATTAAGTATTGCTACAAGGAAATAAACGTCGTTATTGTTGTATGGCTAATTAACGAATAACCGACGTATTACGGCACAAAAATAGACGAACACAATGTGATGAAAGGTCAGCAGAGGCGGCCTTATATATTGTGCATTCAAGTTGACAGTGGACAAGTCAACATGTACCTACGTACTCGCACAAACGACCCACTCACACAGTGAGTAATGCATCGATTGCCGCCGTGGTTACACTGATTCGAGGAAAGGTGAATCACGCGACTTTGTTTGTACTCATTTACGAAACAATAATTAATTCGTCGCAAGTAAGATTGAAATGGATTAGCCGTACGTGCTAAATAGCACCTTACTATAATATTATTTAAGTACTTTTGTTTTATTGTGTAGCTTAGGTCTTTGCTGGTTATTCTTTTAAGAATAGTTATTTATCGTCTTCCGATATTGTTCGTTCCTAACTCTAACTAATCCTATCCTACTTTATTTTTCTAATTTTCCTTTTTACCCCGTAACTAACAACACCACTGGAATGTCACAGGAAAACAAAATACGCAATAATAATTTCTTTTAATTGGATGACATATTTTTCCAGCTATTTATGTAGGTACTTATGTATTTCGATTTAACAACCTAACTACTGTCGGAATCGGAAAGTATTTACTTTCATATAAAAAAAGATTTTTCTAATCGGTTCATAAATGACGAAGTTATGAGGTAACAAACATAAAAAAATTACAACCGAATTGAGAACCTCCTCCTGTTTTTGAAGTCGGCTAAAAACTGAAAATGCTTTGTACGCTTGTTTATTACCTACGCTTTCAAGCCTAAATTACTGAACCGATTTTGAATTTTGACACAGAGATAGATAGGGCTCTGGAGACGACTTTGAGGACACTAAATTAACACTAGTTATGGTACTAAAAGCTAATTTGTAGACTTATGACATAGATTTTTGGCTGCCTAGCTACTAGAACGCAAAGCACTACTAGGATGCGTTGTAGACTTATACGCGTAGTTCTCTTAATCTCTTCTCTACGTTATAATTATAAACATTACCTATCTACGCTGTAGCATGGGCACATACATCGTTGCTTCCAAAATTCACGTTGCACAATGCCAAAGAATTGCATTCAATTCAATATTTCAATTACTACACTATTATTCAATTACCAACTAAAGGATAGGAAGGAGCTAGGAATGTAATCTGAATCAAACGCTTATTTTTTTACTTATAGGTTGCTACAAAATAAACGTAGTACATAAATCAAATTATAGTTGTAAAACAATAACTGAACCTTGCCAATTTAGTTTAGGAACCTAAAACAATTCATTTATCTGATCTATCTATATCTTCTATATCTGTACATACTTATAATAAATGTACACATATATGTATAAGTATATAAAAAAACATTTATAGAAGAGTCGATTTTGTACATACTTTACACTGGGTACCTTTTTTCAGGCAGTCACAGGATAACAGCTAATAGAACCCATTTCCAGCATTTTAAAAATTAGAAAGTACAAAAGTAATATAGAAAACGTTTATACATTAAAATGGTGTGGTACTGAGAGAATAACTTAGTTTTTGTTTTATTGCAATCGCTTCACTCTATCAAAAGAAATTCGAATTTTAAGTGTTCAAGAAGAATTTACTTTTCATTAGATACGTGAAGCACGTACACGCAACACCATCTATTGAAATAAAGAGTAATACTTTTCGTAAACATTGTAAACAATACCAAAATATATTGTTGAGTTATTTGTGAAAAATTTGTTGAGACTGGTTGAGACACTTGTTTTAAACTTGTTTTAAACCGACACTTTTGCTTTGTTTTGTTGTTATTAGATGTAATTTAGGTACTTATTATAAATCTGCATGCTTCGTCATTAGACGACGATAAATTTATGTTAAAATTTAAATCTCATATACTCGTAAGTGAACTGTATCATGTTCTTATGAGAATAAAGAATCTTTAAACCTAACATTTAATACCTACGTAGTAAAATAAAAGTGAATATTTTATTATCATATCGTTATATCGATATCGTCCGAACTCCATATTATTTTAACAGATCAATTTTATGGTCGATAGATCGCGTTATTCATATGATGTCATTTGATTGACGTTTGCTTATTTTGCTAAGTCACAACTTTTATGCGTAACGGTATAGTATTGCCAGGTTTTAAAACTTGAAAGCCGACGACGAGAGAAGCCGAGTCGAGCCGTAATAAATTCTGAAAAAGGCCGGACAACCTATCCTATTCATGGTTTAGTGCCGAATTTTACCCACCATCTAGGTAACACGGTACCTCTTGGCAAGACTGCTGGGGTCAAATTTTCTGACCCCTGACAATCCGTAACGACTGCCAAAGATCTTCAAATGACAGCTTGGATCAATGGCATAACGACTTTCCGACGCACGGAGGACTTTGTATGTTAAGACGGTCACCCATCCACAGACCGACCTCGGCAAGCGTTGCTTAACCTAGGACATCAATCCATTTAATATTTAGCCAGAAGCTTCAAACGGAAAAGGTGATACGGTCAGTGCCCTGTCTTTCTTTTCATTTTCTTAATTCTAAAAGGGTCAAATAATGCAGGGCATTTACTACGGATATCTTATGTATGTGACTCATTTTTTCGACCTCCACGCGAACGAAGTCGCGGGCACAGCTAGTTATATATTAAATAAGATGGCTGTCCTGACTATTACCTAAAATTCGGTCGGGCATTAAAGTAGGCTATGTTAAAACTTGAATTTCCATGAATGAAAAATTGTATTATCTTTTAACGCGGTGGTACTAATTTAAGAAAGTACATGTCTTCGAAAATAAAAAAATGTGTATAATTATGTAACTATGTATTTATTTAAAGCTGATTCTGAAAAATTACTTTCAGATCTTGTGTTTATGCTATTGCATATTATAAGCACATATACCTATGCGGAACGGTGTAAAAACCCGCAAACCTCTATAGAAAAGGGATGTTCTTCACTGCGTTTCTTTTTGTTCCGGTACAAAATTTCGCTTCATTCGTTTTTCTTGTTATTCGTGTAGTGGAGTCGATGCCGCTACACACGTATTCAGGGTATATTAGGTCATGATATTATTTATTTTACCGTAAAAGCACGAAACCACAGATAACATAATACGAAACACACTGCTCGGGACTAAGTATAGGCTATATTATGTGGTAATTTTCCGAATGCTATGTAACTGGAAAATAAAACAGCAAAGTACTTATTACTTCACTTTATTTACCTACTCTCGGCATTCGGTTTCATAGCATAAACAAATTAGTCGTACTATAGTTTGACCAGAACTGCTGTACCGCGCCTTTGGAAGGAACAGAAATGAAAGTATGGGTTCACATGAGTTCACTATTGTCAGACAGATCTTACGATATCAGTTAACAATATATTTTAGGCTAGAGATATAGCTTCATAAGTATAGTGAAAACTATAGGTAGGTACTTTATATATCAGATCATATTATATACTTACTAGCTGACCTGCGCAACTTCGTCTGCGAGGGCGTCTGCAAAAACGGGGTTCTTTTTTCTCTCATGTGAGAGAAAAAAGAAACCCGTTTTTGCAACATTATTCATTGGTGCTCTGTTCCTATTAGTCTTAGCGTGATGATAGCCTTCCTCAATAAATGGGCTATTTAATACTCGAAAGAATTTTTGAAGCAAACAATTAAACTTTTCGGCTTTATATGTATTTTAGTAGGTATCGATTATAAGTAGTTAGAAAGTAACTAGGTATATTTTTTTTAATATTTACATTATTTCAAATTATTATTAAATAAACTACAGCTACCTACCTTGATATGAGATTCAAATCTGGGTGGTACAGCGGCGTCGATATGACGATCTTGATATCACGAGATAACAACCTATCTCTAGATATTGATCTCCTGTGCATCTGCCATAGACAGTCCGATGATGGCGAACTATTTCTCAATTCTGATCCTATATGTCCATCCTATCCCAAATTCTGTTAAAATGTTTATATTCCGTTTCCCTACCTTTACTTTCTTCGAACTAAACGTGACATTGGTTAAATGCACAAACCGTGCGATGCCAAAAAAAAAACTATTTCTCAATACATATTTGTCTCAATACATATTTGTCTCAATACATATTTGTCTCAATACATATTTGTCTCTCTCTCTCTCTCACCACATAATAGTTAGAACATTTACCAGGAAGACTTAGAAAATAAAACTAGACGATGACGCCCCAACGAAATGCTGCAACAAAGCTACGATGCCGATGCCGTTACGCCATGCTAAGATGCCGCTACTCAGTGCTACGATTATACCTACCACATACCTACTAAGCTACAATGCCGCTACGCCAAGCTACGACACGACTACGCACTGTCATTACAATGCTACGACGCCGCTACGACAAAGCTACAACGAAGCTAGACAATCGATATTGCTGCTTGTCCACATACATATACCTACACCAGAGTAGCTAATGAGCGCAACTGATATGCCGTCGATGCGATAGAAAAAGAAGAATAGATATTTAAAGTTTAAATCACTACAAAAAATAGTCTAAGTATATTTCGGAATATTGAAAAACAAATATGTACTTATAGTTAAATTGAGTATAGGTACCTAGTTTATTGTTAAGTTTCATCAGAAAATATAATGTTTAGAGATGGCTTGTTAAATATTTTTCAACATTTCGATAAACATTTTTGTTTATTTGGTTTCTAACGACTGACGATAAAGGACAATTATTTTTTACTTTTTAAGGGTTGTTCCTCAAAATATAAGTAGATATTTTTTTCGTAGGGTTTTTAAAAAAAAAATAATTTAATTTTTATTTTAAAGTTTTTTAAACTGAACTAACCTATAGGGCAATTCAATAAATATTAAAACCTAAGGAGTTTAATAAATAACGATGACATAATTTATGTTGGGAGTACCTCCAAGCGGTGAAGGCGGTAACAGCGATAGATACAATCCATACCAGCTAAAACTATTCCAACTAAAATTCCCATTCAATTAATGCCCATGCCTTTGGGCTTATGTTGTTGTTGTCTGTGTGTTTTTCGTTGTGAATACAGCTAATAGTAATAAAACCGTCGGCAAGACAGTTTTAAAAATATTTGTTTGTCTGTATTTGATTTGTTGTGCGTGTTCTGTGTACAGGTGAGATAAATTAAAGAGTCGGACTCCAAGGAAGTAAATGTCTTTTATTTGGGTTCCACAATACTTGTTACAACTAACTACGTAGGTACTAGGTATGCGTCAAGGCGGGGCGGTGGTACCTACCTGTGACTGGCGAGTCGATCGCTCGGTCCCTCATATTTCGTCAAGAATGCAACTCAGCATAGTTTGACGTAGAATGCAGTACTCTGGAGACCATCATTCTGTTTACAGTACCAGTTCAACGTATTGCAAGATCATAAGCCGCAAGGTACCTACTCATTGAAAATAATCTATTGAACCCGAATACGATATGTCTGCTGCGAGTTTTCGAAGAGTTGGGTTATCTGGAGACCATTCTGGTAGCAGCATCAGGTCGAAGTTATCAATTAAGTAATTGTAATTTATCGATCATACGGGCACGCGTGATGCATTTAATCGACTAATCATACGCAAACAAAAATTCCTTAAGTACCTATAATGACCTATATCATTTTGGAAAAGTGCTGATAACTGACAATATGAACCAAACATTGCTAAGAATCACAGCAAGGAAACTAACTTTCAAATGAAAAAAGCGCATCGTAATCGGTCCATCCGTTGAGACCCAAGATGCCACGGACAGACACACACAGAGACAGACATCGACATAAAACTTATAACACCCCTCTTTTTGCGTCGGGGGTTAAAAAACATTAACTGACCGATGACTTCTAAATATAATGGTACTTACAGTTAGAGATTTCTACTACAGTGTCTACAATGTGAGATGCAGTGCAGTGCAGATATAGCTTTTACAGCTACCTACCTAACAAAGGTATGTAAGTTGTTAAGTTGGACAATCGTCATTGCAGATTCTTGGGTTCATAAGCCTTCGGCTCGAGCGTCTATTCTGTCTCGGAAGCGATGACAATGTTTATTACCCACTTGCATCAAATATTCCCTTCCTCCAGCTAGTTCAAATAGTTTGAACAACACCTGTAGGTATTATATCCTTAATTAATTTACCGCATAGTAATTTCTCAATTTCTTTATATTCTAGTCTGTTATTAATGTATTTAAAATAATATATAAGTATAATAAAACCATTGTTGATTATATATGTATAATAACAGTTAATTACTTAATAAACAGGTAAGTAATTATACTCAGTGACGGATTAACCCTTAATCAAATTAAGCAATTGCCTAGGGCATCACGTCTGGGGGGGCACCAGAAGAAGCCCAAAAAAAAAACCGTCCTTAGGGCATCACGTCTCACTCTCATGTCACCAAAAACCAGACTAAAAAAAAATCTAGGACTAATTTGCGCGTTTTAAGTTGATATAGAGTCCGACCTAGTCATAACCCCGCTCCCGCTTGCCTACTCGCTGCCTGCTAGTGGATTCGGCAATTCGAATGCAACAAAATCGCGATCAGCCAATTACAAACCACCCCTTACCCGGGGATCTCCGCCTGGGGCCCCCGCAAATCTGTGTCAATTAAATGTTTGTTTTTTTCTTGTGTAATTACGCCGGCCGGCTTCTATGCATAGTTAATACAATTAATTTGACAATTAATAAGTAACTTTTTTTTTTTTGGATGGGAAGTCATCAAATGACCCCTCCCGCCCTGGGCGGAGCGGTAGGGAGTGTCAGACTTTTACTGAATAAAACCCACCCGTGATCCTTCTTGTGCCCTTTGCGTTCCAGGGCCGCGGTGACTCTTTCGAACAAATTCCGCAACCCTAGCAGGCACCGACCCTATGGGGCCCCGTTCTAGATGCTGACGGCTCCTTGAGGCGCGCGTGGAACACAACGTGTCGTCGACTCGCCCGGTTGCTATCGGACGGCGAGCTACCCATGCTCACCGTCCACAGGCATCAGCCACTGCGCAACAGCACAGCGGCCCACTTGTCTCTGGAGGAGGCTGCAATGGGAACATTACTGGCACTCCATTTCAGCCCCCTCCCGAGTATCGGGAGTCGCAGCATCCACAGCAGCAGCGGCAGTGGCGGCGACGGAAGCCGCGGCGGCGGCAGAGGCGGCGGCGGCGGCGGACCTCTTGCCCCTGGTCGGGGCGGATGGCGCGCAGGCCCTTCCCCCAGCCCAGTGCTCGGCCGGCTTGCCAACAGCCGCACATGCAACGCAGTGCGGCGTGGCCTCGCACGAGCCGGCCTTGTGACCGGGCTGACCACAGCGGAAACAGAGTCCACTGCGGTCCACCTCCGAGGGGAATTAATAAGTACCTAAGTCATGTTTTAGGCGGTAAAGGTTTCCTCCTTCTGCGAAGCAGTAATGCTAGCGAAGGAGGAGGCGGAGCGCGTGCGAGAGAGGGATGCCCCTCGCTCCAGCCGCCGCAACAGAAGAAGACGCCCCGGGCGTCGGGAAACGCAGGGCGATTCCCGGCCACCGTAGGCGCGGGCCTGCGGATGGCGAGCTATGGGTGGCTCGCCGTCCGATAGCAACCAGGCCCGAGTCGACGGCGCGTCGTGTTCCACTCGCGCCTCAAAGAGCCGTCAGCAAATTAGGCGGGGCCCCATAGGGTCAGTGCCTGCTAGGGTTGCGGAATTTGTTCGAAAGAGTCACCGCGGCCCTGGAACGCAAAGGGCACAAGAAGGATCACGGGTGGGTTTTAGTCAGTAAGAGTCTGACACTCCCTTCCGCTCCGCCCAGAGCGGGAGAAGTCATTTGATGATTTCCCATCCAGAAAAAAAAAAAAAAAAAAAAAAAAAGGCGGTAAAGGTTTAAAGACCATTCTAGTTGACATACGGATATGGGGGCCCACAGGCGTGGATTGCTTAGGGCATCAAGTAGTCTTAATCCGTCACTGATTATACTTACCTGTTTATTAAGTAATATAAAAAAGTGTACCATGAACATAAAGATACCTAGGTACGTACGACTGCAGTTCATTCCCGATCGATTTGGCAGAATTGGCTACTGGGTCCTACTGCCATTACTAAGAATTAATTTATTACAGTGAATCATTGCACATTTGGACGGCACCGATAGCAAATATAGGTAACTTGTACGTTGTATCTAAATTGAGTAATTGCGTCGTAAGCGGGGAAAATCCAACAGATCACTTTTGTGGTAGGTAGTGCTATATTATATTTGTTTATTCGGAAAGTCCGGTCGGAAAAATTAAAAATCTGGACATACCAGACAGGGTAACACGGGTCAAAAAACTCCCAACAGCTACCCAAGCTTGAATTTCGGGATTACTTATAGAAAAATGCAGGCTATTCAAGACCATCGAAACTCTGCTGCACACTTGCTTTTAGCCTGTTGTTTAGTACGTCTGCTCGCCAGCAACTCGAATGACATCTGATCAAAAAACATTAGATTTTTTTTCATTATGTTTTTGTAATTAGAAACGTGGTATCTATATTCCAACGGCCAATATAGGTAGGTAAATTAGTACGCACAATATTAACAGTTTTTCATTCAGTGATCTATTAAAAGACCACTTAAATTCCTGAACCTAAAATAAAATTAGGTTCAGAAATTTTGTAGATAAAAAAGGCGAGGAAATGGTAAATTTTAATCTAAGTTATTACAAACTAGCAGCGCCCCGCGGTTTCACCCGCGTAGTTCCCGTTCCCGTGGGAATACGGGGATAAAATATAGCCTATGTTACTTAGGGTGAATGTAGCTTTCTAGTGGTGAAAGAATTTTTGAAATCGATCCCGTAGTTTTTGATTTTATTCGTTACATACAAAAATACACATCATTCTTCTTTATAATGTTAGTATAGATGTAGGTATAGATATCTTTGAGACCTTTCATTGCTACAATTATTATAGGTAGGTAGGTACATTGACATTCTCCTCTCGATTCATTCCTTATAATACCAGTGTTAATGTTACACGGTAGAATGAACATGCAACAATTTTTTTTTCTCTTTTACCGCCCACTTACTCAAAATTCATTTATTTACTCACATTACCTATCACGTCCGTGTGTGGGTCAAACGAGTTAAATGTAAGTAAACGAAACAATTATTAACTGTGATAGACGGACAGACGGATAGACGAATACACGTGAGATGTAGAGCTCTAATTTTTCATTCAGTAGTAAGGACCCCTAAAAAAACAGGTACGAAGCCCGGGGACGGGCCTAGACCACCTAGACTGCATAGGTACCTACGGCTGTGGTCTCCACCTCCCGTGCGCGCGTCAAGGTCGCATATCCAATTCCTATATTGTATTGTTATCGGTGCAAATATTTGTGCGTCTGTGTGTGGTTATCGATTAGATGTCTACGTATTTGCCACGTCTGGCCACCTCTCTGACAAAGGCAGTAGGGGCAATTTTTACCGATCTAAAAAAGGAGGTTCAGTAGTTACTTACGTAACACTTTAGTGATTCTATCAAAGCTTCTGATTTATATAAGGTAAAAGCTAAAAAGCACCATCAGCTGTCACTTGGGCAAGTAACTACACAATATAAGAGCGCTGCCATTTTAGTGGTCATGTACAGTGACAAGAGAATAGTATCTCAACCCAGTGCCTGTCGACAAAAATTAAGAACTTCAATACAAACAGACATTGATAACCATTATATATTTTATTTTTATATTTATAACTTCAAATTAATGAAGTTAGTCTGCGTCGATTTCCAAGTTTCTAGACACAGCAGCTCCGTTTAAAATGTCCGTTTTACTAAACAGGACATTACATTAAAATTTACATGATTAAGATTTATTTAAAAGTTGCAGGGATTAATATTCCGATATTAATTATCTGCTTAACCTTTTGATAAAATAATTGTGTAGGTAACTTGATTTTGACGAATAAGACAAGAACACCAAGATGACAACTGATTACAGAAATTGATATACCTATAACTGAATATTATGGTAATGGTATGGTAATGGATAAACCAATGGAACGAAACGTAGGTTTTTCAGTTTAGATCATTTTTAAAAACAACACACAGATACTTATGAATTAGTATAATCTAGATGTTATATCTGTCACCGGATATTTGTAAACGCGTAAGATTATAATAAATATTGAGAGATTGTAAACTCTCGATAAATTGTAAACTGAACAAAATTTCATAATCTCTCGAATTCATTCCGAGAAATTGTGAACCGACATAAACTGACGACATGTTGGACAAAAATCAGTGTAGGTACGGTTCTACAATTTATCGGATTTTGTGACCTAGCCAAGTACCGAGCGAACTTAGCTCCCGTCATGCCATTCAGTTCAGTTGACTATTTTTCGAATATTTTATAATCTTACGAAGTTTGCCATTTTCCGGTGACATATGCATTACATTTTTCACGTACATAAAGTATTCTAGACATCATAATTTAATCAAATATATCATCGTAGGTCAGCAGAGTCCGCTTGGCGTCTTTAGGCGGCGGCGGGTTGCGGGGCGAGGGGGAGGGCGTCCAGCCCGGCGCCTGCGTCGGAGGCCGGCCGCGCGCGACTGAGATGCGCCACCCGTCCTCCAAGCCGTCTAATGACGTCAAGGCTTGAGCTGCTATCTCGGGCGTGTCGAACGACAGGAATGCTCTAAATATATAAAAAAAGATAAAACATTGCCATTAGCACCCACTAGACAAACTCTTCCTCATAAAATACTAAAAGATTTTTTGTTCCTCTTGAAATTATCGCTTTTAGCGATATGGCCGCCCATTGTGTCACCGTATGTAATATTGTAATGATTTTTTCATCAATATGTTCTGTAACTTATATGGTGTACATAATAAAGAGTATTCTCTCCCTGTCCTCTCCCTTCCACTTCGTAGTGAACATAAATATCAAGTTGAATTTCGCCTAGTTTTAAATAATGAGCAGTACTTATCTATCAAATACACCTAAAACAACTTAGTTAACAATAATGCAAACATTTGTAAATTCAACTGCACATAGGTGATAAGTGTCATAAGGTCATAATTAACACATTTACCTTGACCTGGTCCAGCTTAATGAGGCCAGAATATACTAACTTTGTTAACACTGATATGTATGACATTATGGCCTACTGAACTTAGAATGATTACTCACTTCTCATCATCAGGCTCATGTGTGAATGAGAAGGGTTCATATGTGGCCAGCCGTCGTCTAATGGTTTCCTCTGAGATGCGAGCACCCGCTACAAGCAGTACTGAACTCCTGCTGACACCAGTAGGTATTGGAACAGGGGTTTCGGCACCGGCAGGAAGAGGGGTGCGAGGGGACTTCTCTTCTCTTGGGCTGTAACAGACAAAGTATTATAGATCAGATTGACATTTCTTTTCAATTTAGTATTGGAATTCAGCCTTTTCTAAATCTCTTTGGTGTGTGTAAGTCAAAATGATATGTACACACAGAATAATCTCCTTGAAAAGAGAATTTGTGATCACATTTCATAATCATTGGCATACATGGAGTGATCTCTGTCCTCTTAAATGTTATTAAAACCCTCTCAACAGATACTGAGTTTTAGGCTTATCAATGAATTTTAAATGTATTTTGCAATATTTTTTTCTTCAACCTATATTAAGGTCTCCCCCATAGCCTTCCACTCTTCCCGGTGTGTTGTCCTCTCCAACCAATACGTCATAAATGTCTCCAAGTCGTCACGCCTTAGGCCTTACTCGGCGACGACACCCGAACTCAGGCTCTCATACACTGCATGACAACTCTGGTCCATCTGTCCTGATGCATTCTTGAATTGATTGATTTTCGTGAATTTGACTGATTCATCTTTAGTCCAACCTCAAGGCTTTGCCGTGCACAGATCTTGGATATTTTACAAGTTGGTGCAAATAGGATGATAACATCAGTGAAATAAAAGTTGGATTTTGCTAATATCAAGGAATAATTTAGCAACTTATCAGACGGATTTTTCATATCTATCTTTATGTGAACCAGATAAGAATATGATGATCTCAGTAGGAATAATACTTACTTCTCCCGAGCTGTGACAAATGAGTCATAGAGATACTTGACACGAGGACTCTGCTTCTCATCAGGTGGGGGTTCTTGAGAGGCACTGAATGGTTGATAAGATGCCACACCACCTGCAGCACTTGCAGACCCACTGAGTTTCCTCTCCCTACCTGAAACATTAATCATACAATGTTAGTCTTTTGTTAATTATATTTAAAAAAAACACTTCTCAGCATGACACGAGGTTAAAATCCTATAAAACCTCTCTTAACAAGTGGGTCAAATAAAATTATACCTGCTCTTGGTCGCTTAAATGTAGCATTTTGAGGCTGTGGCGGAGGACTTTTTATAGCTTGAATAGCTCCGCTCTTTATCAACTTGCGAGCAATTTCACGAGCATCGCGTGCTTCTGTTGGTCGCTTCGGCAATATCGGCTTTTCTGGCTCTTGTTTGGGAGCCTTCAATGCTTGTAAAGCCTTCTTTTTCTTTTTCAATTTCTGGTATTTTGCTTGTAACATTAACTCTTCTTCTGTTAAATTGGATGGAAAATGTAGGTAAACCATTTTAAAACGATGCAAAACAGGGTTGCTGTTGCTTTACAATCAGTAGGTACAACAACAAAACACCAACAAATACGAGTTATTATGTCAATGTCAGATGAATGATGCTGTGATGCATGTCAGGAGACGACCACAGAACATATCATATATTGCCTTAGAGGGGGGACAAGACAATGTCTATCACAAATCACAATCATGATCACAATATTTTTTGTTTCTCACTCACTGAGTAAGCGAGTGGCCTATGCTGGTGGACGAACAACCTCATGATATTAGCCCCTAATAAATGAAATACAAACATTTTATGAAATTGTCGGCCACATCATGAAATGGCCAATTCTAGTTCTAACACATTGTTGACTTTACATTCAGTTAGACCAGAGCCCGCTAGAAATGGTCGAAAAGGTCAAGGATTCTTAAGGACTAAACTAATTTACATTACTTAAATGGTCATACGATCTCCACAATAATGCAGAAAAAAATACAGAAATCGCCACCATTTGACATGAAAGCGATGCACGTGTTTTATCTTTATCTGTTGCCTACATTCGTTTGTTGACATCAGTCATCTGTGTAGTGACAGAAAAATTTACAAAATCGATCAAAAAAATTGCAAAATGATTCGTTTATCAAAAAATATTATACCTTCGCTTGGGAAAACTTTGTTGAAAAGGACAAATCAGTGCCAAAGCTCTGATATCCTGATATTCTTGTATGGAAAAAAATTACTTTCCGATTCCGGTAGGTAAACAAAAACAAAAAGTTTTCCATTGGAAGATTTTTGCATACGGCTCATTAAGTTTTATTTCGGTAGCTTGAAAATGATATTCTAGTAATATTCTGTACTATTTTCGTTTTGCTTACGTAATACAACATATCAACACATGAAACGCATGAAACTTATGTTGGCATGTCATACTTACCTATTATTCAAATTGCAAATCCAAAAACACCATCCGATGAAATAAAAATATTAAGAAACATGCTGTTTACAATACATTTAAACATGCTGATATATTTCAAAGATTCTCATTACAGCTTTCTGACCTCAAATGTTTTTTTTTTTTTTTGTTTTTCAGCTGCTGGTAAATTCTCAGTAAAACATGAAGACATTGGGCGACCATTATATTTCGATGCTCAGGCCACGACACCTGTTGTAAGTTATTCACCACACTCCTTAAAAGGCCACTTTATTAACAACATTTCACCACTTAACAAAAGCTGTCATGTTCTAGGACCCAAGAGTCTTGGATGCTATGTTACCATATTTTGTAAGTTATCATGGTAACCCACACTCCCGTACTCATGCCTATGGATGGGAAAGTGAGGTAGCAGTTGAAAAGGCCAGAGAACAAGTAGCAGATTTGATAGGAGCAGATCCGAAAGAAATAATATTCACATCAGGAGCAACTGAGTCAAACAACATATCTGTAAAGGGAGTGGCTCGGTTTTATGCTCCAAGAAAGAAGCATGTTGTGACTACACAAATTGTAAGTGACCCTTGGTAATAAACATTAACTAAGGTGACTGTTATGGTATGTTAAAATCTAAATAGAATGAAAGAGAAATATCAACAAAAAACCAATAATACTAAGACTGGATTGTTTATTTTCCAGGAACACAAATGTGTGTTAGATTCTTGCAGAGCTCTGGAAGGAGAAGGATTCAAGATTACATACTTGCCTGTAAAAGAAAATGGAATCATAGATATCAATGATTTGGAAAAGGCACTCACACCAGAAACTAGCTTGGTATCCATTATGACTGTGAACAATGAAATAGGTAACATCAAATTATTTTACTTTTACTGTAGTCTGTAGATCTCACCAAGATCATATTTTACACTTTAATAAGTATTGTTCTAGTAATAAGCTCAAAACTTTAGTTATTCAGAAATTACAAAAAATGCTACGGTAGATAAATACACCTTACAATTGTCTGATGGCAATCGCATTCTGCTTGAATAAATACAGTGGACCCCCGGTTATCCGACAAATGGTTTGCTGAGCAGTGTTCGTCTATGGAATTTGTTGGATTATAGGGTGCTGCCACAGACTCCCTATAGCCTGGACTTTTTTGATTAAATGGTACCTTGTAATCCGAGAAATTGTGAGTGAAAGTGACATTCTATTTAACATAACCTATCACTAAATAAGATTTATCACGGTAAATCTTCACTAATGCCCAGTGAAGATTTACCGTAATAAATCTTATGAGTGATAGGTATGTCAGATTACAGGTGGTGCTGGATTAGACAGGGGCTGGATTACTGGAGGTCCACTGTATTGTAAGCACAAGGCTCATGAAATTTAAAAAATGTTTTCAGGTGTTATGCAACCCATTGCTGAAATAGGTGCATTGTGCAAGAGCAAGAAAGTATACTTTCACACTGATGCAGCTCAAGCATTGGGCAAAGTACCCATAAACGTGAATCAAATGAATATTGACTTGATGTCAATTTCTGGGCATAAGATTTATGGCCCAAAGGGTGTAGGTGCCTTGTACATAAGACGCAGACCTAGAGTGAGGGTGGAGCCTATCCAAAGTGGTGGTGGACAGGAAAGGGGCATGCGCAGTGGTACAGTTCCAACCCCACTAGTTGTTGGACTAGGTTCGTACTTATTATTATTATTATATTGTATATACCTTAAATGTCAAAATCCACCACTTATTAATCCTAATTGTTTTTATCCAGGTGCAGCATGTGAAATAGCACAACGGGAGATGGCTTATGACCATGCATGGATGGAGAAATTGTCACAGAGATTCTTAGATAAAATTTATTCAAAGTTAACTCATGTCATAAGAAACGGAGATGCAGAACAAACATACCCTGGCTGTATTAATTTGTCTTTTGCTTATGTTGAAGGTATCAATATAAAACTCTTCCCTTACTAAGTAACTGACAGACAACACACTGGAACTGTTGGGTTGTAGAAAGCTGAAATTTGGCATTTAGGTTCCTTGGGGAGTATAGAGGAGCACTACGAGAAGATTTCCCGAAATTCCTACGGGATCGAAAAACGGGATATGCGCGTACGAAGTCACAGGCAAAAGCTAGTTATAGATAAGATTAATGATTTATGTCTTATGTTGTTATGACAATTAAAAAGTAATAAAATTTTATTCTGATATCAGTGCTGTTTACAAAAAATACCATGTAGATAAGGTAATTTTAATAAAACTAAAACAAACAAACTTAAATTTTGTTGTATATCTTTTAGGTGAGTCTTTATTGATGGCTCTAAAAGACATTGCATTATCAAGTGGGTCTGCTTGTACTTCAGCATCATTAGAACCATCTTATGTTTTGAGAGCTATTGGAACAGATGAAGATTTGGCTCACAGTTCTATCAGGTAAAATATACATTACACCTAGTACTTTAGCCCACTAGAGCTAAATTCTCAACATGTTGTATAATTCTTAGTTTCCTAATCTTGTCAGTGGATAGTAAGTATTTACGAATGTTGTATTCAGAAAATTATGGGTCTTAAAGACAGTCAAAATGTTTAATTACAGATTTGGATTAGGAAGATTTACAACAATTGAAGAAGTAGACTACACAGCTGAAAAGACAATTAAACACGTCGAACGCCTAAGGGAAATGAGCCCACTTTGGGAGATGGTCCAAGAAGGCGTAGACATCAAAACTATTCAGTGGTCGCAACATTGAAATGGCTCATATTTGTTTTGTAAAGTTATTCCAAGATTAGATTTAGGTGATATATTGTGACATGATAAAAGGAAAAGATCTGGTGATTATATTGAAAAGTTGGTTAATTTATGTGTACTTGACACTTCAATAGTGTAAATTTGTATGTGCTCGGCTCTGGAATACTGAAATATCCAAGAACCATCTTTGTAAGAATATTACATCAATATATGACAACTTATATTTGTATAATTTGTAGCCCGTCGTATCAAATGCTTATTTTATCAAAAGTGATTATATTAAAAACAAATGTTTTGCTTGTTCTTTGACCTCAATTAAGAGCAATAAAAAAATAGGTATTGTGTTATCATTTATTTGTTTAATGTTAAATTATACGAATTAATTGAAATAATTGGGAAACTAATACTTTCCTACAACCTTGGTTCTATTTTGAAGATCTTCAAATATTATCAAGTGTGTTATTGCCCAATCCACTGAAATGCATAATGGTAGAATGACTACAGTTTGTTCAGTAAGAAACAAGTCTCACTATAAATTCTTAAATCAT
Organism: Hecatera dysodea; assembly: GCA_905332915.2. Taxonomy (NCBI): domain Eukaryota; kingdom Metazoa; phylum Arthropoda; class Insecta; order Lepidoptera; family Noctuidae; genus Hecatera; species Hecatera dysodea. The sequence continues at coordinate 13,596,433 of HG995292.1, forward strand.
GCTATTACTTCCTTTATAAAAGGGTCTTTATGATTCTTATGTTACAGAAAATCAGTAAATGAAATTATTCTAGATTTATTTGGTAAACAGATGCATATTTTTAGTCTTAATTTATTAAAGGCAAGCAGAACATTGATAGAGTTAATAAATGTTTAATATCAACTTACAGCAATACATTGTTTTAGAAAACTGCTTCATTATAATTTTTTTGTTGATGTTATTAAAGTACAATTTATTGAACATGATGTTTTTTCTTTGTCAGACTAGAATATTTTGCAATATTTGCAATAGCTGTCATAGGGAGTGAAATTAAATAAGACGCCTGCAGCAAAAACACTAATAAAAGTGACTGCAATATTGTTATGCCATAAATGTATATTCAAATTGTCCAAGAACCTGGACAATCAACATGTTAAACTTAATAAATAAAAACTACTTTTACAGCAGCCAATAAAAACCACAATTTTATACATGATAAAGATAATACATACATAATACATATCTTGAGTATCGAAAATTATATACTTGGCTCGGAATTATCAACCTAATTATTTAATACTGTTAGGCCATTTAGTTTTAAGTATTGTAGATGAAAACCTGTATACAACAAACTTCACTTAATTTTTCACTGCATCTTCTATTTATAATAAAAATAAAAATTTTAGATATAAAAAAGATTCTAGATGCAAACATATTTTTCAGAGATTCTTAAACTTCTAAACTTAGTGACTTAGCAAGGAAAGGCATATTATTGAATTAATAAACTTAGTCTAGTGCTCATTTTCATTTAAATAAACCATCTACTTAAACACTTTCCGTGTCCAGAACTTTGATATGGGTTTGCACAATAATTTGTTGTGAGCCTACAACTCGTTATATGCAGAGATGACAAACAAAATGATTGTTCAACTCATATGCTTATTAATTCTGGGCACTGAAAGTGTTAAAGCATTTTCCAAGTTCTATTATGTATATTTGTATTATGTAGATTTACAAGGTTTAAAAAAATATACAAATAATATTAATTAAAGCAACAAACAGTTATACTGAATCAACAACTACATGATGGCTCTTCTACAGGTTCAGGGTTTGATATCTTGAAACTGTTGTGATCTAAAGTTTGCAACTCAATCCTTGATCTATTTGATTCCACAAGTTGCATTGCAATATCAGTAAACATTTCTTCAATACCTTTGCCAGATTTACATGAAGTTTTATAGGTGGTGCTGATAAGATTATGACACTGCTCACTGAAAATAAATAAAACAAGGTTGAAAACTATGCAACACGGAATACAAGCTCAAAAGAGAATCAGATGAAATAATTACCAAAATGTTTCAATATCAGCATCAGTCACTTGGGGTGAAGAGCCTTCCAAATCAGATTTATTTCCACATAGAAATATTTTTGCATTCTCTGCATATGTTACAATGTCTAGCAAATGCTGACTTAGAACATGAAACGAGGATGCATTGTCAAGTGAAAACACAAGGATTGCTGCCTCAGCAAACTTGTAGTAGCTTGAGGTGACTGAAGCAATCCGTTCCATACCTCCAGTGTCCCATAGTTGTAACTGAAATGGAAGTTTATTTATTAACTTTATAGTCAGTGAACACAATAGCCAATTATGAATAGTGACAGAGAAAATATAGAACATAAAAATAAATCCTGTTAGTTTTGTATAAGTTATTACCTTGACTGTTTTGTCTGTAAGTAGATATGGCTTTTCAAAGTGATCCAATCCTAAAGTTGACCTTCTATCTGCATTAGGAACAAACGTATTGTTAATAAATCGACGGAAAATTGAACTTTTTCCAACTCCATATTCTCCACACAATATCACTTTTAACACTGGGGTTTTAACCATAGCCATTTTTTAATAACACTATTGCGCCAAGGTAATTAAAAACAAAATCTCATTGAGACATTTCAAACGAGATTAATTAGATAATTAATGCATTTTAAATACGCAGCTACACTGTGCACACACCCATATTCTGGTATTCTGGTTGACATTGGTAGAGGTGTACCTAATTATGTACCGCTAGATACTAGGATCGATCACATACTGGTTCCAACAGATAGTATGTGATCGAATATAAGTATTTTGTGATTTATATTAATACCAAACATTTAATAAGGTTTTGTTGGACTTTACTAATATTGAATATTCTCCAGAATGTGGTAAAATAGACTTAGTAACAGGTTGCCACAGGTCGTTTCCCAATAACAGGTATTTGGATAAATACCTGTTATTGGGAACACCTCTAAATATTTCAAGTTCTTAGTGTTGTGCCTGCCTTTCCCAATGTTTACCAAGAAACCCTAGGAATGTTATTAAGACTGATTAATTTCTCTAACCTCATTATTTTAGTTAATTCCGCTTAATTCAGTCAGTCGTAAGCTGGATAAGTGAGAACTAAATTGTAGACTATTATCCCTTCTCCTTGGAATTTTATAAATAATTTTGTTGTAGTATAATTCTCATGTAAGGCTGATAAAGGATCTAGCTCAGGGTAGACTAAACCCGCGCGCATAGAGTAAAGTAATACACCGGGTATACAGAGCCCACTCGCAGAATTTTTTGAAGACCGCTAACGACTGCTAAAGTGCTAATGTCATTTGATCGGACAAATAGTGCCATCTTTTATCGCCATCCGATAACTTTCAACATACACACACAATACACACATACATAACTAGCTATATAAATAGGTATTGTAACATTGCATAGACTAACTTCCCTACTAATTTAATTGTTTTCAAATTGAAAAAGTTTTACTGATTTTTTTTTTCTCTGTAATAAAAATAATCATAGTATTTTATCAAAATCAAAAACAAGTAAATTAGTAAGAAAGCATCAATTTAAAAAGGTTAGGTTAGGGACATTAAAAAAAACACATTTCTTTGCTTCAATTATTTATATTTATTTTGAAAAGCTTAGAACAACCCAATGCACACTGTTTAGGTATGATAAAAACAAAGCGTCTATATTACAAAAGAACAACTCGGACGAACCGTCCTGGTCGCAAAAGGAAACGATTGCACTCCAATCATGGAGAAACGAACAGTTCAACGCGCACAATATCTTCAGACACTGCACTGCAGAGGAGTGGGCTCAACTCAACAAGGATCAGCGGAATTCATTTCACAAAGAAAAGCACAAACATGGGTCGAAAACTACAAACACGCGCATACGCAAGATGTACGCAAGGAGCAGTTGACATTGACAAAAAAAAAAAAAAAAAAAAAGGAGCAGTTGACATATTATTCACGAACGAAATCAGTAGTTTACTGTGTAGCTATCGTAATTATTACGCAGTACAAGGTATGTACACAAAAAAAAATCAAATAATTATAATAAAGGTCAAATAAAATGTTTCGGTAATTTTATTATATAATTTATTTTTAGTCACAAATTATATTGGTACTGAAGGTGTCGCCATCTCTGGTTACATAAGTAACGAATAGTTTACGGATGGTGATAACAGATGTCGCATTTTGGAAAAAAGGATCCAAATCGGTCATTGTAATGATTGTATGGAAGATATACTTACTATACTCTATGTATGGAAGTGTCCTACTCCATGCCTACTCCTGCCCGCGCGTGAACTTGTGTCATTCTGTCATCATTGAAACTAAACTAGTAATAGATATAATATATTGTACACAAAAAATAAAAAACAATTTTAAAAATAAAACTCTGCATAGTGTAAAATTTGGTGAAATTAATTTGAATCATATTTTTTCTTTCTATTATTGGCAATGACATCCAATATACTTAATTATGTTATTCTGAAGATTTTTTTTTCTTCGAAAATCAGTGTTTTTGGCTATCTTCGTTTTGTGAACACTGACTAATTATTAGTGGTGAAACCCAACAGCTAAACGTACGCGTTATAAACAGACATGGGATTTCAGCAATCGCGGAAGATTTGCTATCATTTAATGAGTTCGTTTCCTATCTGCGTTCCTCATGAGATCTTCACCAAACCAGAAAGGCACCTCGAAATAGGTACTAAAATGCTCTTCCAAACCATAGAATAGGTACAGTTTTTAGGGTCCCGTAGCCAATAGGTTAGTTGACTAAAAAAATCTAATGGGGGTGTATCCTGAGTAAAAAATATATGATTATATTAAAAAATACGTGTCCAATATTTTTTGGAAATCTATCTGACGGACCAATTAGATTTTTTTAGTCAACTACCCTATTAGTCCGTCAGATAGATTTCCAAAAAATATTGGACACGTATTTTTTCTTTTTTCACGTAAACAAAAAATGAAGACGAAACAGTGCGTTGAAAACTCGTGTGACGTCACTACTCGCTACAATTTTTACCGAGCCGTGACATCACAAGCCCCCACTCCTGATCTTTGATGCTTTGTATCTTCCTCAGTTTTTATAGATTTGATAAAGGAAAAAATACGTGTCCAATATTTTTCTATAATCTAACTGACGGACTAAACATAATCATATATTTTTTACTCAGGAAACATCCCTATTGGCAAAAAACGGAGTCCTTATCCTTATGGATTCGTCATGTCTGTCTGTCTGTCCATCCGTATGTCACAGCCATTTTACTCGGAGACTATTAAAACTACATACTTAAATGAAAATTGGTAGGTAGGTGCAACCTGTTAACCGCTATTCAATAATGCTGTAATATTATAGAAAAAAAAATTAGGGGTGGCACTCCATACATGTAACTGAGGGATGGAAAAATAAATTCCAACAAACATAATCATTGGATAGCTCTTTCAAAATGAAATACAGGTTTCCCCGTTTCGCAGTTTTTCGTTCATGACTGTAATCTGACATATCATTTGTCTCTAAGTATGTTTGATTGTGATTATGATGCTATATACCTTTTTTATGTGTGTTATGAAATCATCAAATGACTTCTTCCACTTTGGGTGGAGCGGAAAGGAGTGTCAACTCTTACTTAATAAAACCCATCCTCCTACCTAATGCCCATTGCGTTCCAGGGCCGCATTGAATTTTTTGAACAAATTCCGCAAACCTGACAGATACTGATCCTATACGGACCCGTGTTCTATATTGACATCTCTGTGAGACGACCGTGGAACATAACGCGTTGTTAACCCAGGTCTGGTTGTTATCGGACGGCGAGTTAAGCAACACGCCCGCAGAACGATTTCAGCCTGGCCTGGAAGGTGGTCTTCCAGGCCAGGCTGGAATCGTTCTGCGACTTCCAACCCCAGAGCGTCTTCTTCTGTTGCGGCGGATGGGGCGTGATGCTTCGATCTCCCTCATGCAGTCTGCCTCCTCCTTCGCTAGCATTACTGCTTCTCAGAAGTAGGTGAGTGCCTCCCATGAACCCTCGCTTCGGAATGGATTGAACCAGGGCCGGGAGTGAGAGGTCAACGCCGACAATAGCCTCGACGAAGACACGGCGATGCTCCATCCAAGCAGGACAGACCTCCACTGTATTCTCCACACTGTCCTCTGTCCGAATGATGCTGTATACCTGGACTCAACACATATAATTATTGTTGCTTGATTTAATGGAAAATATATTTTTCACAGCTTTATTTCATACCATTGGAATTGCCAGTTTTGAGTGATACTACTACTTGGTACAATATTTTCAAATTTTTGTTTGTGTAATTTTCATTCCTAATTAAAAGAAATAATAACGGACTCTACTTTGCTTGAGAGAGATGAAAATATTAATAATTTTGTTCCTCTTTTCCGAGATCTTTTTTTACTACTCGCTATGCTACTCGCTCTGGTAACACAGTTACAGTATGTCATGTAAACGCATCTTTTATTGTTGTATTTATTTGTTGATAAAATATTGAAAGAAGTTGCAGATTACGGCTTAAAAACTCGAAAAGGATAATGACAGTACTGTCTGAATGTTTGTGAAACCTACACAGTATAATATTAGAGGTTTTTATTTTTTAATCCATTATGGATCTTCAAACTTCGCATTTGGCCGCAGCATTGATGTCCGGCCCTACATTACCTATTTATAATAATACGTCTGCTGAGCCCACAGCGACAGTAACTTCACCAGCTAATATTACCAATGAAGAAGTCAAAAGCGAGAAACCTAGCGAACCGTCGAAAGAGCCGCATGAGGAGGAAAAAGAAGAAGCAGCAAGTGGAGACGAATTTACTGATGAAGTAGGATTATATTTTTTATTTCTCGTTACATGTTATAGTGTCATTGCGTTCTCATTGAACCATTTGAACCTTAAAAGAACTGTTAGATTTAAAAATCATTATAATTAATGGGTAAATAATATGTTGTAGTGCATATTATATCTTCATTTTTAATATATCAGACTTATATCCTTTTATTCAAGCATTTAATCAATAACATAACATACTATCTTATATATTATTATTTGAAAGCTACTAAAGTCTCAGAAGTTATGATATTTTAGTCAGATTTCACTAAGACTGTAATTGTTTCAGGAGATGGAAACTCAATCAGGCAGTAAATCAATGCCAGGCAGAGGAGTTACGTTGCAGATGCTTTTGGAAGAGAAAATGCTTGAGCCTGGGAATGCAGCTATGACAATAGAGTATTTAGTTAGTATTGTTAATTTATTGCCCCTCTATTCCTAGATCCTATTCATTTGATGAGATCTCTCATGAAGGCATTTTCATTGAAATCTGTATTGTTTATCCTAGGGGCAAAAGTTTGTTGGAGATCTGCAAGCAGATGGGAAGATAAAGTCCCATGAGACTGAAACTATATTTTGTTCCCCATCAGCATGGGCAATACATTGCAAGCGCATAATAAACCCAGACAAGAGATCTGGGTGTGGCTGGGCCTCTGTCAAATATAGAGGGAAGAAACTAGATACTATTAAAGCTACATATCTCCGAAAGAAGCAGCTACAAAGAGAAAATATGCATTCTGATGGTAAGGATTTCAAACATACATCAGCTTCACTTTCTGAGAGACCAACTCCTTCACAAGTGCACATTATAAAATACAACCAACTTCTACACATAAAAAAAAACCTACTGTTTTGGCCCACCTAAACGTACCAATCACTTTGGTGTAAACAATAAACAAACATGGGATTTCAGCAATCCCAAATGTTTTGCTATCATTTATTGAAGAGTTCCGTTTCCTATAATCTATGTTCTTCATCAGATCTTTACCAAACTAGAAAGGGATAGAATACACAATTTTTTTTTCATTTTACATTGAATGAGTATGTCGGCAATGTAAACTAAGCCACGCATTCTAAGGGATAACTCAAATACTAGTCGTCAGATCTCAATCATTTAAATGGGACCACACGACAAGCACCAGCTTTCGAATATAAAAAGAATCATCAAAATCGGTACATGCAATACAAAGTTATGCAGTAACAAACTTTTAAAAAAAAATACAATCGAATTGAGAACCTCCTCCTTTTTTGGAAGTTGGTTGAAAATAGGGTTTAATTGAAAAAATGCTTTGAGTTTGATATGATACTTGTTTATACATTTAAACAGTATTAATAGTTTGATGTACTCGTTTATCCGGAGAGGCAAAAAGGCCGGATTACAGCGATCACCGAACAAGCGGGAGTCCGGATCAACGAGGCCCTACTGTAATTACAATGATTAATACATTAATATGTTATTGTTAAAATTACAGAGGAGGTAGAAATGGAGGTAGAAAATCCACCAGAGCCACCACCACAAAGGATAGTTATGAAACACAACACTGTACCAAACAGAATGATGCAGCAGTCAGTACATACTTGTATTATTCACCTAGCTTTTGTGTGTTTTTAGTTTCAATAAACTTGGAGCGAAAGACATTGAGCATAGTTGTTAAAATTATTATTTAATACCAAAACTTATTAGAGCAGAGTTGAAGTGAATATTGCTTTGATTAAATCATATATTGAAAAAAGACACACATTCAACCTTCTAATTTTTTAATGCAACCGCCTTTTTATCTGCCTAGAATAGTATTATGTTGTGGAGGGGTTCATATGCTATGAATATTTTCGATACACATTTTGACTATGAAATGGTCAAAAATAAAATAACTCAGACTAAAAAAAATACTGTGGGTATAATGTCTATGATTATCCTCCCAATACAAGTTTGAAGTTGTTGTTAAAACAACAGATGAGCTCCTTGTTTATTGTTTCTAATGCACCTTGATAATCCCTAAGGATTTCTATATAAAAAATTTAAAGGAATTCCTTTTCGTATTTCAGTGATGCCAACATGTTGATAGAAGCTATATCATTTTCATCAGCTGGTAAAGTGCAGCCATTCTTAGTGTCAGTCACTTCAAATGCTAGTCTTGTTCTAGATATCCACTGTCACTTGAAAAAGGAAGAAGTTTATGGATATTTAGCTGGCACTTGGGATTTGAACAGTCACAGTATGTACTATTTAATAGCTTTTTATAATTTGTGCTAAATCTCCTTAGATCAAATTATTTTATAACTTTAAATTCTCATATATTCCAGATGTCATGATAACTCACACATTCCCATGCCTAATCAGTAAGAATGACAGCAGGCCACGAGTTTTAGTGGAACTAGAGATTCAAATGGAAATAGAGAAGCTGGGTCTTACTCTTCTTGGCTGGTATCACTCTCATCCAACAAATCCTGCCATGCCAAGCCTTAGGGATTGTGACAACCAGCTGGAATATCAAATCAAAATGCGAGGCCCCAGTGAAATATCTTATATACCTTGTATTGGAGTCATTTGCTGTAAGTAAAACATAAAAAAAAGATTTAATAATTAATTTTGTTCAAGCTTTTCAAATTATGTATTTTTAATTTTCAGCACCCTATAATCCAGAGAGTCCAGTCTTGGAATCGTCACTTACTTTCTTCTGGGTGATGCCACCGCCAGAGCAGAGGCCTACAGAATATCCTCGACCACTGCTCCTTCAGTACAACATGGTTCATGACAGCCACCTGTCAACACACGCCATGGAACAAATAAGGAAAAGCATCAAGTACTACTTTTCATTTTCTGATGACACATTCGTCGATTTTAAAGAGAATTTCAAGCCTGATATCACGTACTTGGACAAATTGAAATGCACATTGACAGCTAAATTTCCCAGAGAGCAGAGCGATGGGTTGCTGTGGCATTTTATTAGAGACGAGTTAGGTTGCTCTTCTGAGCAAGATGATAAAATGGATCTCGATGCTTTATTAGCAGTTCCGCAACCAATACCTGTGTCAAAGCCTAGTCAGGTGACGTCGGTCCCCAATTTCCCATCAGTGAGTACACTGCAACAGATGGTTAGCCGGCCGGCAGGCGTGCCTCCTATAAATGTGTCATCAAGCATTGGATCGGGCTCGCCTCATAAATTTGAAGCACCTCAACTGAACATTCCAGTACTACCAACGTCTTCTAAATCGTCGTCAAAATCTGCTACCCCTACTCTGCCGTCGTCATATCCTACAGGGCTAGATATGCTGACAAGCATGGCTCTCGGATTAGGTTCTCCCAACATGCCGCTACCAATGGGAGCTTCTAGTTTGGAAAGTTTAGCTGCTGCAAACAGCATGCTGACTGGGCTAACTCCAGGCATGTCTTCAAGTCTAGCGGCTAGTTTATCGGCTAGCAAACTCCCCGATCCGCCGTCGTACGCTGCATCTTTGCAGAACTTGACAAGCAGTATCGGAAGCTACGATAAGACACCAAGCAGCACCGCAACGAGCACCAGCGCCGCCACGGGCACCATTCCCGCCAGTCTGGCCTCCAACCTCATGATGAGTTCAGCAGACATTGCCAATGCTCTATTCTCAGCTAGTAAATACTCCAGTGCAGGTATATTGGGAATACCAGATCCTATGTCCAAATCGACGTTAGCGGCAAATAATATGTTCTTATCTCCATCATTAATGAAAATGCAGGAATCTCTATTGAAACCGCTTTCAACTAGTAGTCCTATATCTACTAAAGCTGGTTTAGATCAGAGTATGCTGATGAAATCTCCGCATGACTTATTAAAAGGCAATAAAGACTATTTACCACCAGATTTTGGTAGTATTGGAAAGGGAAAGTCGGATTCTCTTGATGGTATGAAGTTAAACGAAACAAGTAATTCATCGAAAATAGAAACGACTAAATCTGATAGCATGGATGCCCAAGCGACTGATTTCAGTATGCCTTCGCGAGTGGGTGGGGAGTCTTTTTTGAATCAGATGTTAGAGTTAACTAAAAAGACGACTATGCCGGATTATTTATCGGATTACAATCAACCTCTCAAGTTAACTAAGGCGGAAGATTTGTCAACGTCCGTGCCCCCCTCCAGCCATCCTTACATGAGTTCGTCAAGTATCGTGGACACTATTGCTCAAGTGGCGATGGGAAACTTTTCTAAACATGACGAACCTAAGGACTATGTGAAGGAAACTGATTACAGTACTAGTAAAGTCGGTTCTTTACCTGGTGGTAATGATAACGAGAACTGATGATCTTTCCAATATATTCAATTTTACTCAAACTACAAAAGCGATTGAAGCAGCTACAACTTATCTAGTAATACAACCAGTTCCCAGTATCTGATTAATTGTGTTAAACGTGCATGACAGAAAAATCTCCTACTGTAGTAAATATTCAATGTCAACCAGGCTTGTGATTTCGTCATGACTACTTTCTTGAAGTGTCATGGTACTTTTGACAGTATTTCTGGTTAAAATATTTTGAACTCCGATGGTATCTATAGAGAAATAAGATTGTATTGTCGCTTTGTGATATTGCATTTAATCTGCTAATAATTATCCGTGATTTGATAGCAGTTTATATGGAGCCTAAAATAAACTATGGTACGAAACATTCGAGTACACCTTCTATTTCTTTGATGTTTTGGAAAATGTTGCATGACTCATCAATATGTGTTTTGTTTTATATGAATTTTCATTTATCTGTGAAAAAAATAATTCTATGTACCAGACATCTTTCTATCTACTATTGTCCGGTGCGTGGGTTCGAGTCGCACATAGTAGGTTTTTTAACATATCCTGCATTAAGTATCATGTTTGAATACATAGAATACTTTCAAATTTCAAGTACTCGAATATTTTGTGACATAGTGTTTCAATTTTAATCAAATTAAATAAAAGTAGTATTGTGATTAATCATCGGTCTCGAATTTTGTCGTCTGTATTTAATAGTATAAGCTAATCTATTAATAAATTTAGGTTCTCTTTATTTATAATATTTTTTACCTATAATTTACTATATTTATTTAATATTTAGATATTAAACTTTGATTGTGACTCAACACTGATATTGTTTCCTTTGGACCTAGTAAAAGTACATTGATTATTTTAATCATTGATTTCGTTGTTGTTAAGTGTTGGCTCTTGATGTGGATAGTATCTTTATCGATAGATCATCCACGCATGCACTTTACCAATGCAGGAAAACGTTGTACCTACTTCAGTTTCCCACCATGTTTTTAAGTACAATGTTATTGCGTACGCTTTTGTGAAGGCGTTCAAAATTCTTGTGTATAAACATAGCGATGACTTCAGATAAGACTCATTTGTGAAAAATGTAAAGGATGATCGTTTAATTTGATAATAATTGAAATCAAAGCGCGATTGATCTATGATATTCGATAGTGTACCTAATCAGCCGCGATATCGAAATGACGGTCGTTTGATATCAGGATTATGTTTAAACGGGCAAGAACGTCTCAGTGGTGTTTACCATATCCTCATTTGATTTGGCAAGTTTCCGGTGATAATACATTTATACATTCTGTTGTTGTTTATTAAAAATAATTAATTGCGATATATGTACCTGTTGCTCTAATAGTTGAAAATTGTGATAGTGATTATGTGTGTCTAAATTTTTTTTGAGGTAAGATTATATTCCTTATTAATATACAGAAGGGTTAATACGTGGTAAAATGTTAAACAGTTACTCTCCCACTGTTTTCTTATGACTACCAGCTAAGTCGACCCAATCCAACATTGGGCATAGGCCTCTCCAATGGCATATCCCTTCACTCAATAACATATTCACCTTACTGCTACGTTCCAAATAGTTATTTTACGGCTAATCGGTTCATGTATTTTAGTTAACTAACAAGGTGATCTGTGTCCTATACATCTGTGTAGTGCATAGCTAGCAATAGTGCAATAGTGTATTTTTGTAGTTTTTATAAATATGTATGATAGTCTGTAAGGTATATTTATTTATTTATTTATTTATTTATTTATAAGGCACACCAACAACTTATTTACAAATTTAATATTATAAATTGTGACATACTAAGAGTCCTGTGTAATTAGGTCACTTACAGGCATGCACAACTTTTACAAAAAGAGTTTGAAACATGAATATAAATTCATAAGCATAAATTAAATACTTTCATAATAAAATTAATATAGAATTAAGTTATATATAATGTGATTAAACAATATTAGAATTATTAAATTAAGTAAAATAAAAAAAAAACTAAATTGAATAATGTGCATGAAAAAGAATTAAAATTTTGTAATTTGATGTCAAGGATTTTGTAATTGCATAAAAAATATATCAAAAAAATAATAATAACATACTTGGGACTACGGATCATCAATTAATTTCATAATTTTCGACTTAAATTGGGCTAGAGAGTCTGAGAAAATGTCCAAGTTGTCTTGGCTGTTAGAGCAGATCCTGTTGTACGTGTTCGTCATTCTACTCAGGGGAGCGGATCGGCCGAGGTTAGTTCGACAACTTCTACTTGCGAATGTTCTACACATTCTCACCGATCTGACCATGCCCCGGCGGGGTACCTCTAGGCAGATTTCTTCAAGCAAATCGGGAGTACATGTTTTGCTGTTGACAATTTTGTACAGCAGAACCATATCAGCTAAAGTTCTACGTTCTTGAAGAGAAGGCAGTTTGTAGTGTTGCATAAGCTGCGTGTAGTTAGCTCTGTAAGGACAACTGTGGTCTTTAAATCTGAGGTACCGCATGAAATTACGCTGGACTCTTTCAATACGGTTAGTATGGACGTTATAAGTTGGGTTCCAGACCGGGGATGCATAGTCCAACGTGCTCCGGACAAGACAATTGTACAATGTTTTTAGAGCGATCGTGCTTTTAAATTCCCTACAGGTTCTCTTAATAAAACCCGTCGTTTTAGCCGCTTTTGCGATAATATTGTCGAAGTGTGAATTAAATGACAGGCTACCGCTAAACAGTACCCCTAAATCTCGGATGGTCTCTACCTTCCGCAATGCAGTGCCAGCGAGAGAATATTGCGATGGTATTATGTGTTTTTTACGTGTGAATGTGATATGATGACATTTGCCGACGTTTAGTACCATACCATTCATGTCACACCAGGACTGCAATGAGTTGAGATCGCGTTGAAGAAGCTCGACATCCTCGAGTGAGCCGATTTTCCGAAAAATTTTTAAGTCGTCTGCGAAAAGAGAGCACTGACTATGGTGAAAGCAGTCTGATACATCATTTACGAAGATTGTAAACAAAATAGGCCCTGCGTGTGATCCCTGTGGCACTCCAGACGTGGCAGTATATTCTGAGGAGTGATAACCCTCCACCACCACTCTTTGTTTTCGCTTATCTAGATATGATGCAAACCAGTCCAGGAGGATTCCATGCACACCATGATTTTCGAGCTTCAACAACAGCAATCGATGATCAACTTTGTCGAAGGCGCTACTGAAGTCGGTATAAAGAGCATCAACTTGTAGACCAGCGTCCACGGCAGCGGACAGATAATTCATGTAGGACACTAAGTTGGTTGTGGTTGACTTATTGCCACAAAACCCGTGTTGCTGTGGTGCAATCTGTACTTTTATATGAGCAGTTAGGATGGGGCACACCAGGCATTCGAACACTTTGGAAAAAATAGAGAGCATTGAAATGGGACGATAGTTAGTCGCGTCAGATCTGTCTCCTTTTTTATATACTGGGACCACATTTGCTTTTTTCCATTCTGACGGAAAAAGGGCGGTAGTAAGGGACCTATTGAATATTAGAGTCAGAGGGTGAGCAAGGTTGCGAGCACATTTTTGTATGAAAATCGGAGGTAACCCGTCAGGACCGGCACCTTTTGTTATGTCAAGCCTTTGAAGGGCTTTAAGGACATCTCTTTCAGTAAAGTGAACCTTGCTGAGAGTGTGTTGAGGAAACCTATGTGAGCACGAAGTGGATGATTCACCATTACTGGCACCCGTAGTAAAGGTTGAGGAGAATTGCGAGGCAAACAGATTACAAATATCCTCGCCATTAGTAGCCACCGAATTGTTCAATTTTATCACAGATGGAATTGTGGAAGATCGTGTGTTTTTAGCTTTCACAAAAGACCAGAAAGTCTTTGGGTTGTACCGAATATTGCTCTCCATAGGTATATATGTTATGGGTCTTTGTTACCCGAAATAAATGATATATTATTATTATTATTATAGCTGATAAAGTAATTGTTTTGAGCAGTACCGATTGTTTCAGATAATATCGAATGGCGACGAAGCCCAAGACTCCTGGATTCACGGGTTTGGGAGACGAAAGCGAAGATGAGTCTGAGTATACTCCACTATATGATGACATCGACGATTTAGGGTAAATACATTTTTCATTCACAATGAATGTTGATATGCTATGAATGTTTAGACACTTGCAAGTCGAACGGTGGCATACTCAAATTAAGTCAATTTAAAGCCGTCGTTAATTCAATGATGTCTGTGTCACTTGAAGGTGTATTTAAGAGATTACCACACTTTTAAGAACGACTTGAAAGTTAAGTGGTGTTTGAAAACTCAGGGGGGGTTTTGGTATGGTTCACTTTGCTGCTATTTCGATGTAGGTTATTCAAAATCAAAATAAAAGTAATTTATTCCAACTGGGCTGAGAGGCAGCACTTTTTGAATGTCTAATTTTACATAAAGACAGTCACTTAAAACGACCACCCTTCACCACTTCCTAGTGTTTTAGATTGGAAAAAGTGGCAAAAAAACTCCCCAGCAACACATGTCTATTACGTTTTAAGAATTTGAATTTATACAAAAGGTAGTATGCAAAGTAATTAATACATGAAAAAGGAGGAAGGAAAGGGTAGTACTTAAACAGTTCTGTAGCCGTACTACGAAGTGACAATGCTATTATGATTCTGTGTGAGGGAAAGGGATAGCGCTATTCGTCTTGTGTAACTCCGTCTCTCTCTGACACAGAAATCATGATGGATTTAAGACGTCATTGTAGGGCTGCTGGTCCCTGGTGAAAGCGGTTGAAACGAATTTCTGTCGTCCCACTTTACTTCCGATGTTGAAACCTGATGGGTCGCTGGCTCACTCTGCAATTGAGAAAAAAAATATTTGCATCTCTCTTTGCAAGCAATTCACATCTGGACACCGGCGCCAAGCAACCACCAACTGTACCTCATTGTGATTCTTCGATGCCGGACATTGCAACTCATATTAAAGAGGTCCGAAGAGTACTGTGCAGTCTAGACGTGAACAAGGCCAGCGGGCCTGACGGCATTCCAGCGAGAGTGTTGAGGCAGTGCGCGCCTGAACTATTTCCTGTGTTGTTCCGCCTCTCTCTCAAAAAAAGAACGGTACCATAATCCTGGAAGCTTGTAAATGTACAACCTGTGCCCAAAAAAGGCGACCGTGCACACCCTGCTCATTACCGTCCGATCGCTATTACCTTCGTTCTGTGTAAGGTTATGGAAAGGGTGCTGAGCAGTAAGTTGCTGACCTAACTTGAACACTATGATCTCCTCAGTGACCGTCAATATGGCTTTCGCAGGGGACGGTCAACTGGCGATCTTCTTGTGTATGTCACGCACTGCTGAGGCGAAGCCAGCGCGAAGCACGGCGAAGCACTTGCTGTATTGCTTGATATCTCGAAAGCCTTTGATAGGGTCTGGCACGCAAGTCTACTTAGCAAGCTTCCTGCTTATGGCATCGCAGCTGATTTTTGTAGCTGGATATCAGACTTCCTCAGTGAACGATCGATCCGAGTTGTCGTTGACGGCTGCTCCTCTGATCTCATGGTTATTGATGCCGGAGTTCTTCAGGGGTCTGTTCTCTCTGCAACTTGAGTAAAGCTTGGTATTGTTGGATACGCATATGACAGTACGGTTTCAGAGAGATTCGTTCCTTGAGAGAGGCCGAACGCATTCAACCCTGATCTCTTCAAAGTTAGAGTGAACAGGCTTCTTCTGGGTAAGCTCATTCCATCGTCGACTTTGTCTCTGTCACCTGCGACCTAGACTAGAGTCAAGAGCATATCCATCTGACAATAAAAAAAGGAAACTAAAATAAATAAT
Source organism: Hecatera dysodea (assembly GCA_905332915.2). Lineage (NCBI taxonomy): Eukaryota > Metazoa > Arthropoda > Insecta > Lepidoptera > Noctuidae > Hecatera > Hecatera dysodea. The sequence goes on from HG995292.1 coordinate 13,612,689, forward strand.
ATCCAACATGGAAATCATAATTCACTATGAAACATTGTAAAGAGTAGATTAAGTAAAATTGATTAAGTAATGTCAATACCTACGTAAAAACGGAGTGGCCTAGGTATATAGTCATCAGATGAAAAAAGTAACATTATTATATGAACTTGTATAACTTGTCATAAGCCAACTTATAGAGAACTAGCGACCCGCCCCGGCTTCGCACGGGTGCAATGTAGATACTAATGTTTCCTCTACTATAATATGCATGTATTATACATATAAACGTTCCTCTTCAATTACTCTAAGTATCTATTAAAAAAACCCGCATCAAAATCCGTTGCGTAGTTTTAAAGATTTAAGCATACATAGGGACAGACAGCGGGAAGCGACTTTGTTTTATACTATGTAGTGATGAACATGATGGACAGTCTTGTTTTCAATACAGCGACCTTTTCTTAGTTTAAAAAGTCATTAATAGAATACCTAGTATGCCTTCGAACAAAGGTTAAAGTTTAACTTTAAATGAGTTAAAAGGCAGGTCAAGAAAATAATGTGGAAGTTTATTGTAAAAGCGGATACCGTTGGAATCGTTTTTTTAGTACGAGTTTGAAATGTGCGCAGACGTCTAGATAATCAATCAAAGCACCACCTAATGTAAATGTGCCGTAAACAATGACTGTCTGATGACATTCAAGTCAACATCGACGTCGTATCGTTTTACATTTAATCAAGTGGTTTTGAGTGCAAGTAGCACTCGTTAGTCCTAATAGCAACGCTGCTTCTATATCGATCTAAAGGACCTTATATAATAAATGCTCTAATCTAGACTAAGACTATGTTACCTACACTACGCAGTTATCCTACCTATTTCGAATATGTTGAAATATCGTTGATAATTCCCATTATACCTGATTTGAAACAATCAACAATAATAGTTAATATACAAACTATTACTTCAGACAAAGAACAGCTCAAGAAACAAAAGGATGGAATCTGTTTCGGGAGCTGCCCGTAAAGAAGGAGAGTGGGTCTATGGAATCCACTGCCTGCATAGACACCAGTGTGAAAGTCCTTAAACTTCTCTCGTATATCTTCATATTTACGGTCGTGCTTGGATCCGCTGTAGTATCTAAAGGGACTCTGCTTTTCATAACATCGCAACTGAAAAAAGGCAAACAAATAACTCATTGCAACAGGGCTTTAGGTGAGTGTGGTCACAAACTTCCTGTATAAATATACATATATCCGAGTGAGGGCTTTTACATAGCTAATTATTTGTTATTTCGTATCACCAGCGCTCGATAAGCAGTTCATAACAGTTCACTCGCTGGAAGAACGAGTAACATGGTTGTGGGCAGCTTTCATCGCATTCAGTGTACCAGAGGTGGGCATATTCTTAAGATCACTCAGAATATGCTTATTCAAGACCGCTGGGAAGCCAACATTTGTACAGTTTTTGGTGGTAAGGCACTTAATTGTTATACGAATAAATTAGAATTTTTTGTTATTATTCATTGCGTGGCTGAGAGAGTACAAGTTAACTTTTATTAAGTAAAAAGTAAACTGAGGGTAACAGAAAAAATAGGTATCATCGTATATTTAATGAATGCAAAATGAGGTGATCCCCGTATTCAACGTGATTAAGTACTAATCTATCAACATGTTAAGTAATAACTCTTTAAATTCATAATCCCTAAAACAGACTGTACCCAATTTAGTCAATAAATGAGAACCATATTGACATTTCTAAAATATTTATTAGTAGATAAGATAATTTTCGCCATCAATTTTATATTCATTTTATTTCTGTCTACAAACACAAAGACCGGGTATCTTATCTAAAACAATAAAGTGAAAGATATATGCTTGTTTATCATAATGATCTCTTTTGTGCCACGCTACTCTGGGCCACGTGCGTGTATAATGGTTTTACTTAGCCGATAGGTAAAACATAAGACAAGACATCAGAGCATGTTACAGTTAACATAAAAAATATTGTTTCAGTCCTTAATAATAGAAACACTGCACACAATCGGACTAGCATTACTAGTTCTGTTTATCCTGCCGGAACTAGATGTCGTCAAGGGGACTATGTTGATGAGCGCGATGTGCTTTGTGCCCGGGATTCTGAACGCGCTCTCTAGAGACAGCACTGAGCCTCGATACATTTACAAAATAATTTTAGACGTGTTTGCTGTATCTGCTCAAGCTACTGCTTTTGTGGTTTGGCCCCTCCTAAAGGGCGATGTGATTTTGTGGACAATTCCGGCAGCATGCGTGTTGGTTTCTCTCGGCTGGTGGGAAAACTTTGTCGGCACCTCGGGAAAACAATGGTCAGGTAAAAATGCGTCATATTGATTTATATTCATCTTTACATGTGAGTATATCAAAAGAAAATCAATAAGTCACTAGTGAATCGCGCCGGCTTCGTACGGGTGCAACTATTTATTCCGCTCAAACCAATGGCGGGTATACACGAGACAGGCTTCCATGAGCTTCTATAGAATTTTGTCTGTACAAAAGAGCAAAAAGAGCAATGCAGGCAAATGTCACTGTGATAGAGTTTTTTTATTTAGAGTTCAAAGTTTGTACACACGAAAGTCTGTCATGAAAATCTTTTGGACCAATATGACAAAGGGAAAAGACATCTAAATACCAAACTTTGGAATATATAATCATGTGGTACAGGCCGAATAAAAAATTGCTTTTTCGTAACAACCGTCAGCGACGACGTCTGACGCTGTCTCTTCGCATTGCTTCATGGTAGTATCACCGCCGCGCCGCCGCCGCTCGTGGTGTTTTCATGAAATATTAATAAATAATATTATTTGGTAGCACGAGTTATTTTCATTTTTATTAAATTATGGAGACGGCAATTTCGTTCTAAATTAAACACTCAATATGACTAACATATTTATTTAGATAAAGATTTAAATTATATTGATAAAAACAAAAAACCTTAACGAATTATACCTACATATATACTCCTCTTGAATCACTATCTATTGATGAACCGCTTAAAATCTGTTGCGTAGGTACAGACGGCAGGAAGGGGAAGCGACTTTGAGTTATATGATTATAAGAGTCTAAGTCTATTCTTGATCTTTTGGCTACAATAGTTTACGTATACTGAATTATAGATTCATGAGATAGGCAAGGGTGTAAGAATATATATTTTACTTACACTAATAACTTAATATCATTTGATGGGGACACTTAACCATATCTTTCAATACTTAATTCAAAACAAACTAACAACACTTAGTTGAATTATTACAGGGAAAAGAAATTTTAATAAAGGTAATGCCTACACTTATTTATTACAGTCCTACAACCTTTGCAAAATCTCCGCGACGGACTCAAAAGCGGTCGTTATTACACGCAGAGAGTGGTTTCAATATGGAAGATCTTCATATTCATGTGCAGTATATTGATATCTTTATACATCCAGAACGACGACCCGTTCGCTTTCTTCACGAAATTCAGCAGTGGCTTTGGCGAGCGATTTTACACCGCTCAGGAGGTAAGTCATGTCACTTTTTGCTATGAAAGTGGGTGCTAAATATTCGAAAATTTGGGATGAGTTGCGACAGCAATTTGATACATTTCTTAATTTTATTTTCTTATTACAGGTTCAAGTAATTCAGGATGAATTCCGAGGTTTCTTGGGTTACGCAGTGGTAGGAGAAAGCTTAGTAATACCAACGGCATGGGATACCCCTCTGTGGGTGGTTGGCATCCACGTCTTGACCGCATACGTCTGCTTTGCTGCCTGTAAAACTGCTTGCAAGATCCTCATACAAAACTTCAGCTTTACATTTGCATTAAGTCTTGTTGGACCGGTCACTGTTAACCTACTAATCGTTTTATGCGGATTGAGGAATGCGGATCCGTGTGCGTTTTATCAAACTATACCCGACTATTTGTTCTTCGAGATTCCACCGGGTAAGTTAAGCAGTTCGATCACATTTATTAATAGTTATACTCGTAAACTACAGACATAGCTAATGCAAGGCGAGTGTGCACGAATGAAACTTCGTACTTTTATGAAGTCGTCGTGGTTTCGATGACCGATATGAAATTCTAAATTTTTCCGCAGTTTACTTCTTGAACGAATTCATAGTGGAGCAGATGGCGTGGATATGGTTGTTGTGGCTTGTCTCGCAGGCCTGGGTGACTGCGCACACTTGGATGCCGCGCTGCGAGCGCCTGGCGGCCACCGACAAACTGTTCTCCAAGCCGTGGTACTGCAGCGCCATCATCGAACAGTCCATGCTCCTCAACAGAACTAAGGATGATGACCAGGATATATCATTAGAGGTGATGGTTTTGCTTTGATGATGATACATTCAGCCTAGTGACAGAACAGTGACTGAGTTTAAGCCTTGTTTCTTACTTATTTTAGGATCTCAAAGATCTCAATGGAGATGATGCGTCGACGGTTAGCGATGATAAAATATCAAAAAAGGACATCAAGCCATCTGACACAATCACAAGGTAAAGTTATGTGATAATGGATCTCCAATGTAAGGCGCGGATCCAGCCTTCAAAAAAGGTTATGGTCACAGCCAACCGAGAATTAACCAAGTTTGCATTTCTACAAAGGAGTTACAAAATATATGACGCACTCACTGACCACGATTTTGTACAGGGTATAGTTTCCCGTGCGCAAAGCCGTGGCGAACAGTAGTAAATGAATTAACCAGTGTTAGTTTTTTCGCTCACGAAAATTACAAAAGTAAATGTATTTTTGTTTGCACATCACAGTGTCACATTTATGTAGACTCTGAACAACTGAACCGATTTTAATGTCATTTTTACAACTGTCATGGATATTTAGGTGCTTACTTAGGTACTACTTGAATTACGAATTCAAGCTTACATTTCTTTTCGCGAAAACGTAGATAATTTTATAGATAGGTATACCTAATCTTTCTTGTGACATTGAGGAACACAAGCAAAAATTTATTCTGCGCGGAGTAGAAAATAGAGATTATTTATCTCTGCTGTAGCTAAGGAACACTAGTAGAGTTAGACATACAAATAAAGGTCGCATGCTTCAATGAGATGTTCTACTGACTATAGTATTAAGATTCCCTTTTCGATTTGCCATACAGAATCGGTATTCATTTATAAAAGTTGAGGCACTATCCTTAATGAATAGGGTTGTGGGCATGCCCATCGTACCCACAACGGGGGGTCCACGCTTGTCCAATGACTTGTTATAACACGGCTTTACAAAATTTTTAATGAAATCTGTATTTTACGTTACCAGGATATACGTATGCGCAACGATGTGGCATGAAACAAAAGAAGAAATGATTGACTTCTTGAAATCTATTTTCCGCATGGACGAAGACCAAAGCGCGCGACGCGTTGCGCAGAAGTATTTGGGAATTGTTGATCCTGACTACTATGAACTGGAAGGTATGTAGCGAAGTAAAGTCATCCTTAATTCAATAGGTAGGTAGATAAACCGTATCATCGTTCCGCTTTTAAGCATGTAGTTTAGTATTTTACATAAATAGTTTCATTCTTGGCTCTATCATACTCCATTCGTTACAGTGCACATTTTCATGGATGACGCATTTGAAGTATCGGATCACAGCGCAGAAGATTTGCAGGTGAACCGCTTCGTGACCTGCCTCGTAGAGACTATCGACGAGGCAGCCTCAGAGGTCCATCTCACAAACGTAAGACTGAGGCCGCCCAAGAAATACCCCGCTCCGTACGGCGGCCGCCTAGTTTGGACACTGCCAGGAAAAAACAAATTAATTTGCCACCTCAAAGACAAGTCCAAAATAAGACACAGGAAAAGATGGTCTCAGGTAAGTTACTGAATTTCGCATTTTATTGCTCTTGAAAATTTTTTAATTACTCAGAAATAATAAGGCTACGATAAGTTATCGTGATAATAGAATGTTTCGACTTTGTAATTCATTTCCTCCGTGCCTGTTTTGTTTGTAATTCATTTCCTCCGTGGCTATTTATTACAAACATATCGATCATCTTAGATCCGGGAAGATTACGAAGAATCGGATTTTAAATTAATGGAAGTGAATTAACTTTTAATCAAAATTTGAATGATTAAAAAAAGTCTGTAAATAAAAATAGCTTATACATCATAATAGAATTTATACATCATCGTTTTGAGTTAGTTTTAGGAACTCCATAGATTTTTTGATATTTTATAATGACTTGATGGGTATCTAATCATTGGTGATTCATGGATATAAACCTTCGGCTTTGTTTGATAATCAATAGATTCGCTGTGTAGCACAGGGTTTCTATACTCTGTATATAAATACAGAGTACTGAAACGATCCGTCTAACTTTGACCAAATGCAACGTCAAAACTTTGGTTACCAAGCTCCACAATGCTTACTCGTGTACAGGTAATGTACATGTACTACTTCCTGGGCCATCGTCTGATGGATCTGCCGATCTCCGTGGACCGCAAGGAAGTGATCGCCGAGAACACATTCTTGTTGGCTCTGGACGGCGACATCGACTTCAAGCCAATAGCGGTCACGTTACTTATCGATCTTATGAAGAAGGATAAGAACTTGGGGGCCGCGTGTGGACGTATCCATCCTGTGGGATCTGGTGGGTGTTTCTGGTATTTATGTTAAGAAATAACAAACAAATTAAAATTGCGGGAAAACCGTCACTCTAACTTTCTTTGGAGGACTTGTTTTCGGTACTTGAGTTAGCGATCTAGTTTATGATCATCAACAGACGTACGTAATTTGTGAATCTGTTATAGTCTGATCATTCTTGACCGAATGTTCCAGGCTTCATGGCATGGTATCAAATGTTCGAGTACGCTATCGGTCATTGGCTGCAAAAGGCGACTGAACACATGATTGGCTGCGTACTCTGTAGTCCTGGATGCTTCTCGCTCTTCAGAGGAAAGGCTTTGATGGACGACAACGTCATGAAGAAATACACACTGACTTCGCACGAGGCACGGCATTATGTGCAGTATGATCAAGGTATGATATATGTAGGTTTGCCTTGTTTACTTTCCATCAATCTATCGACGTTAATGAAGGCCGCGGTATTTTTATAGATCTAGTTCCAATAGAAATCGTGAATGCGGTTTTGAAGGTTTAGGGAAACGTTTTAGTTTTGCACTGAAACTTCCTTTATTCATTTGATAGATTGTGTAATTTTATCAATGAATTTGCGGTGATTTCTTAAGGTCATCATTGATCCCGGTTAATGCCGATCATAAATCTTTTTCACTCTCAAACGCCATATTAATATGAAGGACGTAAATGCTATGTTACAAAAATATCCGTCATGTTATCTAATTACTGTAAACTCTACCTATGCCGATCTTTAGTAGTTACATGTAGACGCTACATGTAAAATACAGCTGCATGCGGTAAGACGGCCGAACTTAAAAGAAAAGCTAGTAGATTGATTGGTCCAAAATACTATGGACTTTCATAGTTTGTTACTCACTCATAGGTGAGGACCGTTGGCTGTGTACCCTGCTGCTGCAGCGAGGCTACCGCGTGGAGTACTCGGCCGCTTCTGACGCGTACACGCACTGTCCCGAGCACTTCGACGAGTTCTTCAACCAGCGCCGACGATGGGTGCCCTCCACTATGGCCAATATCTTCGATTTGCTAGCCGACTACAAAAGAACTGTTAAAATTAATGACAATATTTCCACTCTGTATATTTGGTATCAGGTATGGAATTATTTAAAAATTACATAATCTAAACTATGTTTTAACAGTATGAAATATATTGTTTGTTTGTTTTTTTTTTTAAACTAGGGCAAGGTTCGTCATCTTGGCGTTTGCATTAAGTCCTGAATGTTCATCAAACGCTAACATTGTAACAAAGTCAAAATATAATCTATGATTCTTGCCTTTAGTGCTCTGCTTGATGGATTTTTAACCGACTTCTAAAAAAGGAGGAGGTTCTCAATTCGGATGTTTGTATTTTTTTTTTTTTTTTTTATGTTTGTTCGCGCATAACTCCGTCGCTTTTAAACCGATTTGAAAAATTCTTTTTTTGTTCGAAAGGGTATACTTCCCAAATGGTCCCATGAAAATTTTATCGAAATCGACCAAGCGGTTTTCGAAAAATCTAAAAAGAAATATCTAATTTACCTACATTGACGACCTCTTAGTTTACTCTGCAAAGGAGCAGTACGTTTTTTTTACACCAATGTGATTGGTTCGTTTAGGTGGGGGAGGGGAGGGGGTTTAGGTACCACTAAAAAGTGAAAAATAAAAAACTTTTTACAAAAAAATACAACCGACTTCCACAAAAAATCAAAAAAGTACAAAATAACTTTGATTTCGGAAGTCGGTGTTCAAAAAATGAAAAAGGAACCACAAACACCGAGTTCCGAAATCAAAGTTATTTTGTACTTTTTTGATTTTTTGTGGAAGTCGGTTGTATTTTTTTGTAAAAAGTTTTTTGATATAGTTTTCACAATGGTTTTATAGATTTTCTTTAGTGACATACAATTTTCAGGGTCTGTTGATGTTTGGTTCCGTGCTCGGTCCGGGCACTATATTCTTGATGATGGTGGGCGCTTTGAACGCCATCACTCAGATCAGCAACATGCATGCTATGATACTCAACTTGGTGCCCATCGTCATCTTCATCATCGTCTGTATGACTTGCAAGTCTCAAACGCAGGTAATAATGCCTTATGGTATAAAACTAAATTATGTATTTATTATATTTAAAATAAAATGGTCTACTACTGATTTTGAGTGAACGAGAGTGTAAGATTTGAGTATATCTAAAAACGCATACGCAGTACGCGAGAATTTCGTAATTCGGATATAATTATTTGCCTACCCTATACTGGTTTTTTTTTATATAAGATGAAAAATAACCAACACACTTTAATTTTCAGCTACTACTGGCCAATCTGATAACATGCTTATATGCCATGGTTATGATGTTCGTGATAGTGGGCATAGGCCTTCAGATCGTGGAGGACGGCTGGCTGGCTCCGTCCAGCTTGTTCACGGTCCTCATATTCGGTTCGTTCTTCATCACGGCCGCGCTGCATCCCCAGGAGATCATATGCTTGCTGTACATGGTCGTATACTATATAACTATTCCCAGCATGTACCTGTTGCTGATTATATATTCGCTGTGCAACTTGAACAATGTGTCCTGGGGAACGAGGGAAGTGGTGCAGAAGAAAACCCGCGCGGTAAGCTTGTTTTTATTTTTAAAAGATTTGAACAACGGCTAGTTAGGTAGATTTTGCAGAATTAATTGGCAACTGAGAATATAATACCTACATGTTCCAGATAAAACCTGTATCATATTCTCAGTAGCCATCAAGTTATCGGGGTTTTCATTTCATAACCAGCCCCATGCAATGTAACTTTATTGGCGCCCAACGAAATTAATCTACACGTACCCACATATTGGTATTTTTGTATGAATATGCAAGTTAGAATTTAAAAAAAATATGTACAGTCGGTGATAGCAATTAACTGACCCCCTAAAAATTAAACGAATTTGAACCTTTTGCTCGTTAGCAGTAAGACAACTGGTTCAACGTCTACGATCAATAAAATAGTTATTCGAATTTGATCTTTAATACGCAGTGTTAAGGTAGGTATGATCTTGAATATTATTTTAACTTGTAATATAATACGTAATTTCGATCACGTTAAATATGTATCGAGTGGTCTAGTGGTGACTGTAGTGAGCTGACAAATCGAGGCTGTGAGTTCGTAACCAGCGTGATTGACGCGTTTGTTTCTGTTTTGTAAATTTAAGTTTTAAATAATAAATTATAATATAGTTTAAGTTATACCTAAATAATAAATTATAACATTAGCAACAAAAAAAAAACCGAACAGAAATAAAAAACCAAAATGATGGTAAAAACGATTATATTTTATTAAAAAAATATTATAAGAATAACATAAATGATATTGATGACGACACGAAGATGATAATATTTACCTACTTACTAATAACGTTGTTAACTGCACTGAGATTAATGTAGTGAATAAGCATGTTATAATATTTAGAAATATAGGTATGTATTTCTATTTCATAACAATAACATCACCACATTAAATATCATTTAACTAAATAAAACGGCATTATACGTTGAAGTTCTACCTACTAAAATATATCAATTTGTTTTGTGAGTAGTTATTTTAGTTATAAGGTTTTGACAAAAAACTAGGTATTCGAAATAATTCGTTAGAAATTATAACAATTAATAGTTAATTTAACACACACACTGACATACGTTAGTATTGTTTGTGACCAACACTGGTTACTCATGTCATTTATAATTATGCTTTTAATAGCGAAGCGGAGCACCATTTTTTTCTATTAGTTGTTGCAAGCGGTCCCGCATACCGCGCACCATATTCAACAACAATTACTTCCTCTCATGAATGGTTTTGGTCCAGGACGATCTTTTTGAATATTAAAACCATACGTCAAACGTTTTAGCCACAATCTGACTGTATTTCTCTGAAACAACACAATAAGCATAATTTTAGTAACGAATAGGTAAACATAATTTTATTTATCGATTAAGTTTGCAAATTACGTTTATCAATTTAGATAATATAAATCAAATTACCTATAAATGATCTCAAATTAGACTCATAATGAAACATAGTTAATTGTCTATTATTCTACATTCACCGGCTTTTAAGCCAACTAACGAATTAAGGAATAACTATAAATGAAGCATAAAAAAGAATACACTTACCGCTATATTAAGTTTCAAAGCAATCGCTTTAATACCAACATTCTCCTCATGCAAATAGATTATTTTGTATTTTAAATAATCACTCAACTCAACTTGGACATGACGATTAAACTATCAAAACTGATAACAATTAATAAAAAGGAAAAAAGCGTGGATTTTTACAATTTAGTAAGGCAAGGTAAAAATGTTCGCGCGTATTCACTGCTATTTGTGCATAGAATATCTTGTTCAATTTATTCTTCTACCCCATATTCCTAATGTCATATCTATAGCAGTTTTGGTTGAATACGCATATTGACGTCTAACTACCCACTTATTAAAATAGGTGAACAGTTATAAATAAATGACCTAATACCAACCTATTAAAACTCAAGTTTGCGTATCAAAATTATTTATTGTTTCTGTTCAACGAGTAGTGTTAGTCTGATAAACTCAAACATATTGAATAACTTTTAATGTTATGAGCATAGGGTGTAAAATCGAGTAATTTTTAGGGGGGTCAGCTAATTGCTATCACCGACTGTACTTATCACTACTTATAGGAACTTGCAATGGAAAAACAAGAAGCTGAAGAGGCCAAGAAGAAGATGGACAACCAGAGCATAAAGAAGTGGTTCGGCAAGGGCGAGGAGAGCAGCGGCTCGGCGGAGTGCGGCGTGGCCGGCCTGTTCCGCTGCGTGTGCTGCACCAACCCCGCCGACCGCGGGGACGACTTGCATCTGCTGCAGATCGCGCACGCCATACAGAACATTGAGAAAAGACTGGATACGCTGTAACTATTTCCCACCAAAAACATTTTCATGTAAAAATGAATATCCTGTGAAAAAGATCACGTTTAAAGCCAAGCTCTAAGTCTAAAGACTGCACGCTCTAAACCTACAAGCTCTACTCTACACCTTACTCAAAATATATGAAAAAGTGGTCAGACAGATCCCATGTAGACAAAACTTTTGACCTATGCGCCCTAACTTTACCAGGCCTACCTTCACAAATTCTACATTTTAGTCAAAACGTGTGACTTGGCAGATACAGCGGTCGCTCGCACGCTCGCGTTGAATCGCTCGGAAGTGTTTGTTGAACGACAAGGCCGGGCCGAATCAAAATTGGTGTATTTTATTCGGCTAGTGCCGGTCTAGTAGCATTACTGAATTAATTTTGATCAATAAACCCGACTGACATAGTCGAGCAGTTTGCCGCCCTGCTGTGCAGATTAATGCCAGCCCGAAAAAAAAACAGACTTGCATGACAATGTATTATAGCCCTATTTTGTTAGTTATGGTAAGTCCCAAGTTATAGTAGGTAGCTATTGACATCAACTGGACACATATCCTGGGCCCCAGGTCTGCTATTACAATAGTATCAGAATGGTCTATCATTGATCTCATAATCGATGGTCGATTTTGACAAGTTTCGTAATCTACTAATATAAAAGCGTCATTATGACTTTCCAATGGTCAACCACTGACACTCCACTGAAAGAATGGTAATCTCGTACATAATGACAAATGAATGACAGACGTATGCGGTAATCTGCTAAAATTTTGAGAGTTCCTTTGATCAGTGACCTACCATTAGAACGTTGTTTTGCAGTCATTTCTTTTAATAGCTCGGTTATTAAAAAGTATTACGAGACCATTGGCCGACCAATGATCGATCATTATGAATTAAGCAGATTACGAACTTTAAACAAAATGACAAATGGGATCATGTTGGAATGACAAATTTATAAAAATAGCAGACTTAGGTCCCAGGCTCCAGACTGCTACGGAGGTATTCTAGATAGAGATGCCCTATACCATTTTTCCCAATCCGGGAATCGAACCCAGCACCTCGCTCTCAGTAGCAGCGTTCCGACCACTAGACCAAAGAGGCCGTTCGTTCGTATGTATTGAAGAGAAAAAGTGCATTGTATAGTCAGGTATGGCAAATTCGCTTGACGTCACCTCTTCTTGCATATTACTTGTTGTAGTTGTAGTGTCTCATCAAGTTTGTTAATTGAGTTTTACGGAAGTTTGAAGAAGAACTTTATTTGAAACCTGAGTATCTCGTCGATTTATAGCTTTTGGTAGTAGCTATGCTTGTGTTGATACGACTTATCTCCTTTCCATTAGTGGGGCCTCCGCGGAAGAAGCGGATCCATCGAATCGGCGCCGCTCATCAGCAGCGCTGCGCCGGCAGTCCGCCCTGGACCCTCTCGCCAGGCTACCCGAGTACGAGGAAAGCGAGGTTTCCACCGACATACCCAGGGTAAATAAAAAATAAAGATTTTCCGACGGTGTTTTCTCTAACTAGTTTTTAACCGACTTCTAAAAAAGGAGGATGTTCTCAATTCGGATGTTTATATATATATTTTTTTAATGTTTGTTCGCGCATAACTCCGTCGCTTGCCAACCGATTTGAAAAATTCTTGATGATTGAATGATGATTTAAAATTTTAGGTAATTAATTGATCAGTCTCACTGCATTCATCTGATCTCTCTGCAGTTATGTTTTGTACAATTGTATTTTGTAATTTCTTTCTCTCACGATATTCTCTACATCTTTGTGCATTTGTCTTTTTCCTTGATGTTATAGTTTGTACCTACGTAGTCGAATCTTTAGTATGAAATAAAAAAATGTGCATGTACATACACACACACACACACACAAATATATATATATTATTATCAAACATAACTGCTAAACACACCCATCCAAATCGTGACCTCACTAACAGCTGCTTAACTCCACCCATCCTTTTCGCAATCTGGCCAACAGTTGCTTAACACACCCATCCAAATCGTGACCTCACTAACAGCTGCTTAACCCCTTCCATCCAAATCGTGACACAAAAAGTGTTGTTACAACTTCGTTCCAAAAAAATAACATTATATGCTTACTTCCATCTCGCTCACCCGCACGCATTTTGTATTACTGTCTCTATCATAACTCGGCGGAAACCGGCTTACCACGGCCTAGAATCGCGGTGATCGCGGGCTGGTCCTTGTGACGTCATGACGACTATTTTGCCTTATGAATTGAACTGTCAATAAGCCGATAGCGCCTGCGAGTTAAATAATGTTGTTGAAGAGCAAATTTTGTTAGAATTGAATATCCATCTGTGTATGCGTTTTGTGATGTTTCTCTACTTTTAACATTACTGATTGTGCGATTTTTCAATTACGATAGAGTAGTTGTGTTCCTTTCTGAAGGGAAGCCGGCGGGAATCGGCATATGACCACGCTTCGCCACTGTTAGGTTTATTAATATAGGTAGGTTATAGAATTATTTTTAACTTTTTAGTGCTTCTAGGGTTTTTTGAAGTCCGTGTTTTTTTTTTGCAAAAAATATTTTTTAACATGTTATGTATGTGTACAGTTTTTATTAGGTAACACACAAAAAGTGGAAGGCTATGGTGGCTATACATATATGTATATTGAAAAAAAAAATCTCTGTTGGCGCGACATTTACATATGAACAAGTGCGAAACCGACCACAATATTATGATAACTCCATCAAATAACTATGTTCGTAACAGGAAGAGCGCGACGACCTGATCAACCCGTACTGGATAGAAGACGTAAACCTTCAGAAGGGAGAGGTCGACTTCCTCACCACGGCGGAGACAGACTTCTGGAAGGACCTCATCGACACCTACTTGTTCCCTATCGATGAGAACCCAGAAGAGCTGGTATGTAGTTGTTTAGACCCTAAGCCATTGAGGGCAATAAAGCCAGACGCTACTATTCGTTAAGTTAACGTTTTAAATAAATAAATAAAATAAACCTTTATTGCTGTTAAATGTTTACAATTACATAATATTCTTAAGCCTAATCTATAAAAACTATACAAAATTAGTTTATTATTTGACATCGGCAAACAGTTCCCTCTTCTCAACAGCTTGTCCTTCGACAAAGGCCTCCTCTAAAGATTTCCAAGAGTTCCTGTCCCTTGCAAGACGTAACCATAAACGTAACCGTTAACGTTTTATACGAATGTAAATAAAATTTTCATGTCTGTAGCGTTCATATTCGCTTACGCGTATGTGAGAAAGCGTATCGCGCGAATGTGGTCATAACTTGTTATGAATAAAGTTCACATTCGAATAAGCGCCAACTTTACTTCGGTATGTGAATCTTGTTCTGTCCGCCTTTGTGCAGTTTGTTTTTTATTACTGCACGGAAGAAATAAATTGGCAATAACGGGAAGAATAAAAATCACATAGTATTCTCCCATTCATTGCCATTTCTTCCTGCTTTTTAATACCGTATACTAACTTTACCCTCCTCTTCTCAGAACCGTATCAAAACTGACTTGAAGAACCTCCGCGATAAGATGGTGTTCGCTTTCTTGATGTTGAACACGTTGTTCGTGCTGCTGATTTTCTTACTGCAGCTGAGCCAGGACCAGCTGCACTTCAAGTGGCCTTTTGGACAGAAGTCCAGAATAGAATATGATGATAGCCTGAATTTGGTATGTTTTTTGTAATTGTATTTATTAAAAAACCGGTCAAGTGCGTGTTGGGCCACGCGCAATATAGGGTTCCGTAGTTGCCCATAATAATGTGAACTTAATTAAAAACTGTTTTGGTTGTTTAATACTGTGACCAGTTTGAGCTCTAGGTAAACTCAAAAACTACTGGAACGATTTCAGAAATTCTTTCACCATTAGAAGGAACGCTACATTATCCCTGAGTCACAATATAGGATAATTTGAAAAAAAAAATGACAACGCGTGCGAAACTGGGACAAACCGCTACTTTTAGATAATTTTTGTATGGTCAATGAATTTACATTTATAACGTGTTTTAGGCTACTATAAACGTTATCTCAGTTCTGTTCAAAGCAATTTGAACGAAAATAACTTTTGTACCGTGCCTTCTTAGCCGTAATAGTTTTCCTATTCGGTATTCGGTTTTCCGTAAAAAAATACAACCATCTACTGCACTAAAAAAATATTACAAAATCATCATCATCAGTCATCGTTTTGCGTTTTTGAGTAACCATACTTCCAATTCGCAATTTTTGGCGTCCAATGTTACAAAACTTGTGTTACTTGCTGTATAGTATGACTCGTTTTAGATAAAGATCTCCGAACTAACCAATTCTTATTCTTTCATTGCTCACGGTTGCCAAAGCAATAAGTGTTTAATTATGACCGGCGGCGCGGCGGCACGCAAGGGTTTCGTTTACAAAGTTTCGTTTAAAAATGTTTGTATCGGAGCTGTCATAGTCACCAGCCGCCAGTTTTTTATTCTTTGTAAATTACGGCGCTTTATGAAACATGTAAGTATATATGGGTAGAGAACACTATCAAAAACAAACAAAAATGCTAACATGTTACCCTAAAGTGTCATGTTGCCGAGATATTTGGAGTTAAAGCTTTTGACAAATACTCAACTCCAATGAAGAAACCGGGGTTTATTTCATTTAATGAAAAACAAACAGTAGCACAACAAGAAATAGTCATAATATCTTAAATAAATTACATTTTAAAACAATGATGAAAAACTACCTAAACTGCGATACTTTGAACTCCGAACCTGCATTCGAATGCAATGAAATACTAAGATAAGTATTTGTCGTAGCAAGCATTAAAGTAGGGATCTGAAATGCGGGAACCGACCTTCTAACTTGGAACTTATTTCCTTCGGTCAGTTCACCATAACACAAGACTACCTGACGCTGGAGCCCATCGGGTCCGTGTTCCTCATCTTCTTCGGGACCATCATGATCATCCAGTTCACCGCGATGTTGTTCCATCGACTGGGCACGCTGTCCCATGTGCTATCTACCACGCAATTCAACTGTTATCTGACTAAGAAGGTAAGTAGGTATCTGAAGTTTGTCATTGGAAAATGAAGTCATAAATTGAATTGGAAGATTTTAAAATGTATTCAGAACTCAAGTTTCTTTAGCAGTAATACGAGCCATGAGTAAAAAGTCATTGACTGACCTGATAGAACGAAATATGACTTTCCATCGGCTCTCATAGTACTTCCTTTGCCAATATCCTTTATTCGCTAACCTGAATAATACTAGGTATCTGAAGTTTGTTTGATGGAGTTTCTTGTCCGTTCTTCTCCATAAGAATCTACCTTTGCGAATGGACGCTAGAGTCACTTAATTTATGATATTTTTTATTGATGACGATCAAAAGTGCCGTTAATGGCCTAATTGAAATAAACGTTTTGAGTTTGAGTTTGAGTTTGAGTTTGAGTTTGTCATTGGAAAATGAAGTCATAAATTGAATTGAAGATTTTAAAATGTATTCAGAACTCTAGTTTCTTTAACAGTAATATGAGCCATGAGTAAAAAGTCATTGACTGGCCTGATAGAACGAAATATGAGTTTCCATCGGCTCTCATAGTACTTCCTTTGCCAATATCCTTTATTCGCTAACCTGAATAATACTTTATACTGTTAACAGCCGGACGAATTGACAGACCATGCCCTTATAGAGGCTAACGCGTTGCGAATAGCCAAAGACCTGCAACGTCTGAACACCGACGACTTGGACAGGCGCGACAACAACGAACACGTCACCCGCAGGAAGACCATACATAACCTGGAGAAAATGAAGGACACCAAGCAGAGCGTTATCAACCTTGATGCAAACTTCAAGAGGAGGCTGACTATACTGCAGAATGGAGACGCGGGTAAGTCTATCATTATTTTAATTGCAAGTAATGCAGCCCTTTACCGAAATTACCATCGTGCGGTGACCCAGCTTTTGACATTCATCTCGCCTAATAGAAAGCGATAGATATCCAGGATGACTTTTTTAGGCTGTGCACAAAAAAATTTTGGTGGTTCCGTATCAGTAATAGAAAACATTTCGATTATTTTTTAAACGTTTTTTTTATTGAATTGATTAAATCGGCAAAATATGGTTATTGTCTATTCGTCATAATAAACGCACCCGGCGGTGGTAGAACGGGGCACACTGGGCTGAAAACCGATTTTCATAGATTTTGGGATCATCCTAGTAAATATTGTTTTTTTTTAAGCAGAAATGAGTTTAGATATCGTCTATTGATAAATTTAATGCTGTTTTTTTTAACGTCATACGAAATAGATTTTATAAGAGAGATATTTTTAGAGTATATAAATGTTATATCTAAAGAAAATATATCAACAGTTTGTATAACTCACGTTTATTATGTCTTGAGAACGTAATTGAAATGAAAATATACCAAATAACTTTATATGAAATGAGACGTACCACACAAGACGTCTTGTCTTATATCGCTTTCCCACGGAAGTCCCGTTTAATAACCGCGAGTTTTATGAGATGGTGACCGTGTATTGGTAATTTGTGAACTTCAGTGTTGATTATTTACGAACAGTTCAGCCCATTGGATCTGTAACACCGCGGTCCCTAATGAAAGGATCATTTCAGCAGTCACTCAAAGGATGCTTGTTCACCTCAATGCAGAAGTATCTATACTTAATACACTAAGTAAACATAAATTCAGATTCAAAGTAAACATGTTTCGTTAGCAATAACTTTATTTTTTTACTAAGAAATATCAAAATTATAATACCTTAATACCTACCTATAAAAGTGTTTAATAAAACTCGTTTAAGTTTAATTTGTCAATGTTTGTGTACTGAATAAAAAATATTGCTGTGCGAGGTTAACAATGGAACGAACGTGCCTAGAAGATGCCTGTTAACGCTTACTTTGAAGGCTGTTGAGTCATAAATTAAAAGATTTTTTTTAAAAGTGACCACTAATCCTAGGCCTGATATCCCGGCTGCCGTCGCTGGGCGGCGACGCGGCCACGCGGCGCGCCACGCTGCGCGCGCTCGTGTCGCGCCGGGACTCCGTGCTCGCCGAGCGCCGCCGCTCGCAGGCCAGAGACTCCAGCGGCGACTTCATGTTCAGTACGCCCGGCTCAGTTACAGTAAGAACTCCATTCGGAATACTTCATTTATTTGTCATTCAACACAAATAAACAATTGATTTATAAATGCTTCAATAAGGTATATTTGAAATAACTCAAACCTTAATCTTGAAATCAAGGGGGATGATTCCCGAGTCGAAAAAATATGATTGTATTTAGTCCGTCAGTTAGATTATCGAAACATATTAGACGTTTTTTTTCTATAGCAAATTAAATAAAATACGGAGATAAAGCGCATCAAAGTTCAAGATGTTATTAGTCAACCCCCACGGTTGACTAATCACATTTGAGTGAAAAGTGTGACACGAGTTTTCAATGCACTGTATCATCTTTATTTTTAGTTTATGTGAAAATAGAACGCGTAGTTCGCGTAGTTGTATATATACACACGTAATATGTGCACGTGTCCAATATATTTTGGTAAATTACCTGACGGACTAATTACAACATAATACAAGCTATCTAGCCTGTACTATCCAGCTGCATGGACAAAACCTGTAAACACGTCACTGTAAAAACTGAGGTCAAATAAGCTCGAAGTGAACTATCATTCCACCTTTATAGAATCGATTGATGTCACTTCATGGCGGTCCATGTGATGTTTACTTAAAAGGCAAACTAAAACAAAATGGGTTATTTGAGAAGACTAAGACATCTATATTTTAAAGTTCGAGTCATTTCAATTACACCCTGACTTTGCTTGTGTTGAGAGTGACTTGGTAAACTTGGTAAATCTTCAAAATAATTTATCCAATTTGGTTGTTATGTGTAGCTGGATGATATGAATGGGCGAGTGTCGACGGCGGGCGCGTACGTGAACCGCGGCTACGAGCCCGCGGTCGACAGCGACGACGCTGACTCGCCGCCGCCGCGCCGCTCCACCGTGCGCTTCCACGACCGATACGCGTGACGCAGCGACTGACTACACTGGCCGATGTTTTATATCTATTTGTATCTCAATGCTGGGAAATGGTGTGTTGCACTCCAACGGCCACAACACTCATCCTCTGGTGGATTTATTAGAACAATATTGTAATATTATGCATTCTTTCACTGACACGACAAATGTCCGGCAAAAATTGAAGCAAACGATAACAAAGCATCCTTGCGTTTCTAACTTGCTATCGTAGAAAAGTGAGGAATTAGTCATATAAAAATATAGTCTTGAAACAGCCCAATCATTCTTTATTTTATTGATTAAAAAAAATAGATTATATCCTACACAATAATTCAAGTCTACTTTGAATCTTTTTTGAAAATCTATTTGTAATTAGTGATTGCTGTACGACACTTTTTTGCATTTTTTTATTTGTATTAAATAATATAATCAAATTAGTGCAATGTGTTTTTATAACTTAAAATTTATTTTATTTATTTACCTTAAATAATTTCGGACACAGAAAAATAATTATAACTCAAAAGAATAATGACAATTTTGCAGCCACACCTGAAAAATTAATGACATCGTTTGCTACGCAAATTTTATTTTTGGGATCGAACCCGCAACGCTGCGAGAGCTTTCGCTTAACAAGAGCGTGTACCGTATTCTTGCCTACAAGATTTGATGTCTTTTTTTAATCAATCGTTTGTTACTTGCATAGTTAAATATCATTTAATAGACACTTATCACATAACTAGCTGCTGCCCGCGACTTCGTCCCCGTGGAATCCCCGATTTTAAAACATTCTTTATCGCTGCTCCGCTCCTATTGGCTTAAGCGTGATGATATATAGCCTAAAGCCTTCCTCGATAAATGGTCTATTCAACCCAAAAAGAATTTTTCAATTCGAACCAGTAGTTCCTGAGATTAGCGCGTTCAAACAAACAAACTCTTCAGCTTTATAATATTAGTAATAGATTCATGAACATCTAAAATACCCTTCTACAAATAATTTGGGAAATCCCTTAAGAAAATTTGAGTTGTCTGTGTCTCAGGTGAGTCAGTAGAAACAGCCTGTTAGGTGCAAAGTAAGGGGTCGTTAGCAGGCGCTCGCGCATTGAGCGCGCGGCCCGCCAACCGAACGCACGCGCGAACCATGCGCAGCGACGCCGTCCCGCGAGTGCACTCCACGCTTTACCTCAACATTGTGAAGTGATACATAGTACACATACGGATTAATACAACGCTAATCTCCTCAGGATATATTCAACGGTAAGTTCAGTTCAGATCTAAATCTAATCCGACTTGAGATATGGATATGACCTTTCAGGCCTCGAGGCTGCTGAGCGCGATCAGCTGCGAAAGTGTGCGAGGGTGCCAAAAAGGTTCCTTGCACCGTCATGCCCATACATGAAGGTGTCTTATAAACCTATAAATTCCTGAAACTTCTCATGTTGCTGTCAAGGCTTAACGTACGCGAGACTACACTGGTTTCTCTTTCGAAAGTTTCGTAACAAAATGTATGTAAAGTGAGACTGACCGTTCAAAGAACGTGTCTAATACGATTCATAATGTGTTATTTATTCAAAAATTTGGCAAAACTGTGGACTGTATGGTACTCATAACAAGCTTGTATCTCGTAAACAAAAGTGAATGTAGGCGGCATGGGATAGAGAATGGGAAACAAAGACTGCGGTATTTCCTTAGCCAGTCGACAAATGACCTCTAAATACCGACTGTAATAGATATGCTGAAGTGATACATAATTAAATTACATAAAAAGGTTTAAAACATTGTGTAACCCATACCTTACGTACATTACATAAGGTCTATCTACAGATTGCACGTAACTTTGTTCGGTAAATTGATATAAAAACAATGTCGTTTCGCAGTTTGGTAACTAATACAAATCTTATTGGTTGACTGACATCATTATTATCGGTAGACTAATAGTTTTGACAATTAGGGCACAGTACGATGTTCATTCAATATGGTTTATGTTGGCTCGATGTGGTGCAGATTCTTTTTTGTTCTTTATACAACTGTCCAAAAAGGTACTGATTTACTTCCTTTATAAACCCAACTATCAAGAAGACTCAAATACATAGATGAGGTAAATCTTATAAATCGAATGTACCTCCATAGAGCGGTTACTTCAAAGCTCGTTTCTCTAGATTTGTACGCCTTAAAAATGGCTATTAGGTACAGTATTTCTGGCCTTCAGTAATCTATGCCTAGCAGTAAAACTTCGATGGGACGGGCCGATTGATTAATATTCTCATACAGAAGTAATAACAGCTTCATAACAGTACCAGTAAGCATACAAACTGCAGCCGAGCGCTCAGGCCTCGCTCACATCCGCCGCCAGAGGGTCGTTCTCACTAGAACAAGAACAATTTGATGGTTTCCGCAATAGTGCCCACTAACCACTATTACATTAGCCAAGTGCAATTAACTAATTAATAATAATCTTTGCGTTGCGCAGGCGCGCTTGCAATACAAAGCGTAATTAAGGTTTGTTCAAGGAATTTTCGTTTTTGCTCCTACTCATTTACATATGAGAGTTGTGTGACGGGACTTTGGCAAGCGACTGGATTCTGTTAGATTTCAGATAGAGTAACATGTGAAAGTGTATTTAAAAATTAAATAGGACGATCTGTATACTTGTCACGCTGATTGTTGTCAACAGTTCAACCAGGTACTAGTATCAAAGCCCTATCTATATTTATCACGATACGAGTTTGGTTGCCTGTTTATGTGTAGAAGCAAGAAAACATCAAAACTTAGTAGAAATAAATTTTCTTATCATGTTAATAAAATTGTTTGTTTACAAGAGCAGTTGCAATTCTCAAATGCCTGTACCCATTCAAAAACACAGCTTTACAAAGTTCTAATAAAAAACTTGTGTGTGACGCATGTCGCAAGAACCTCAAGTCTACTTCGCTCTTACAGCTACAATTGTCAACGCACTACTGGAAGAAATAACGCAATGGAAAAATAACTGCATTGAACCACTTTCGGGCACAATCCTTGAGCTGGTTTCCGCATTTGTAATTTCATTTCATATTTATATCCGAATTGTTATTTCCTGATCGACAGCTAACCTTACATAAATGAACATTACAGGCGTATCCACCGTTACTAGTTTCTGCCAGAGCCTTTGCACGAATGAAAATTATCCCAAGAGAACATATACTCGGGATACAAGTTATCCTATGCCCTTAACCAAGGTCCAATCTATCTGTATACTGAAATTCATCAAAATGGTTTCACCGTCTTAGATGTGAAAACGTAACAAACAAACAGATACGAGTTACTTTCACGTTTATAATATCAGTATGGTTTATTAAACTTTTAGTGAAACATTCCTCAGGTATTTCATGGTCGTTAGTAATATTTAATTGCTTACTTTCATTTGCCATTAATAAATTGTCAAACGCAAATTGTTTTCAAGTAGACCTTGACAGCGGTGACCGGAAGAAAGTGGGGTGCGATTAGCATGAGGCTGACGTACCAGAACGGTTTATACCTATGTACGTATGTAACGGTAGTTCAGTACGTGGATCTATTGTAGATAGCTTTTGTCATTGACGCAAGTTTTTATGAAAAGGACACATTCTTGATTTGGTTAGGTTAGCTAGTAATCAATAAATAATATAGCATCAGATGGGTTCGACTCATGGCTTTTTGAGCTGAAAAGTAGCTTATAATAAAATTATCAAGCAACAAAGATATTCAAGCTCATGGTTCCTTTATCCATTTTTTGTCTAGTTGTATGTTTCAAAGATTCCGTTTTCGCCGGATTGTTCTCCCATGAGTTCACTCTGATAACTTCAACTAGGTACTAAAAATAATACCTACATCTATGCCAATTATAACACCATAAGTAGTCATACACTAAGTATTTACACCGTAATAACACAGGCATTTTGCAAAGCCTGCAATTATTGCAAAGTTGCTCTACAAAAGACATCAACGCACGCCCACTGCTACGAGAAGTGGAAATGTCAACATCACAACATACCTTAGTACAGCGTTTAAAGGTATTTATTAAAGTATATACATTTATAGGTTGTTTTAAAATGGATGAATGTATTTATGATAAATTAAAAAAAGTAGGTTTTTTATTTGTTGATTTGTTTGTGTTCGACTCCCGCGTCGGGCAGGGGATAATAGAGTTTACGATATGGATTTTCTCAGTAATAGCTGGGAGTCTAGATTTGTAGCTGGTTGAGGGCAATAGTTTCCGCTCGATGGGTATATCTACATATGTATGGATCTATTGGGGGTTTGGTTTCCGCAATTAGTCCCGATGTTAGACAACTAAGCGCGAGCCATAGCGGCCGTCATTCCAACAGCGTCAGCCAACCTCCCTCCAGGAGCAGATCAATCCTCCCAGTGTGTTCAGGATATCAATTACTTTAAAGTCTTTTAAATAACTAGCGCTACGTGGTAAATCTCAGCCTTGCCCTTTGGGGAATGCTAGTAAGATATTTGTATATTTTATTTCAATAAAAAATCAACAGCATCAACATTTTCAGTGTTAAATATTCAATGACGAATAGTGGTTTTATCCAAGCACTAGCTGCTGCCCGCGACTTTGTCCCCGTGGAATCCCCGATTTTAAAACATTCTTTATCGCTGCTCCGCTCCTATTGGCTTAAGCGTGATGATATGTAGCCTAAAGCCTTCCTCAATAAATGTTCTATTCAACCTAAAAAAGAATTTTTCAATTCGAACCATAATATTAGTATAGATTATTGGTTTATAAGAAAAAAAAATGTGATTAATAGGAACAATATTGTAATAATATCGGAACTTTATAAGTATGTACATAGGTCATCATCATCTGCCTAGCCTTTTCCCAACTATATTGGGATCGGCTTCCAGTCATACCGAAGACAGCTGAATACCTCCACATCCCAATAACTGAGGAACACGGTACTTCTTGGCAAGACTCATAGAGAATGGCAGGACTGGTGTCAGATTGTCTGGCTTCTGACAATCCGTAACGACTGCCAAAGATCTACAAATTACAGCCGGGACCAACGGCTTAACGTGCTTTCCGAGGCATGGAGGAAACTCGGTATGTTCGGTATGTCGGTGTACCCATCCACAGACCAACCTTGGAAAGCGTTGCTTAACCTTGAAGATCGACCTGTCTGGCTGTTATTCTTTAGCCACGAGCCCCTCCTAAGTATATACATAGGTATTTCATACAATTATGATAGAAGGTAGGGCTTTAATTAGTTATAATTATTGGGAGTTACTCACCTAGTTATGTGCATATTTGTGGTAAGGTCATTTCACCATCGTTTTATAAGGCGACCTGGACTATTTTTGGTGTGACGTGATGAGCTTTCCGAAAATGGTTGCTTTATAACTAATTATACCTACCCAGAATTTCAGCTTTTTTCTCATGCTTCTCCTGTTTGGCGACAGTATCGCTTAGTTAATGAGATGTGTTTTTTGTCATTCATGCAGAGGATTCAAAATTTGTCTTCTTTTAACTGACAAATCTGAGGGAATGCTAATAACATTCACATAAAACTACCAAGTAATGAGTGGACTGCGTGTTCTCGGGACATAAAGGGTCTTAATCAATCCTCAGACTGACTGGATACACGTTATTTATATTGTACAGTAATCATTAGCCGTGAGAAAACGACCTTCTCAAATATGTATATGATGGGCTGACTCACCGTTTTAGAACTGATATAAATATCATGTACGAATTCACATGTTCAATTCACCTACTTACATGCAGTTTTTATTCTTTCCCAAATTATCATAAATCTCACATTAAAGTGAAAAAACAAAGAAATCTCTCTCACAAATATTTACATAGAGTTAACCTCCATTTGAACTAAGTTGCGCTAGCGCAGGTGATTGTACCAAAAAGACAAGTTGCACGGCCTACAACTACTACATAATAAAAATTGCGCTAATAAAGCCCACTTTCTCTTTTTTGTGGAGAATTTCTCGCGTCTGTATCGTTTATTAATACGTGAGTACGTAACGATCGCTCATTGTGTATTTATAGAACACATGCGATTCAGTAACATTATGTATTGTTAGCTATAGCTTCGGATTGTTTTCCATCAATCAGTTTTCTGCCACTACTACTTGTATGTGGCCCTTTCCAACAGACTGCTTCCTAATATTGACATACAAAAATATATGGTAAGAGTTAAGTAAACTGTTTGTTAGGAGTCCTGAAGGGAGAAGTCAAAAAGCTGGAAATATCAACAGCTTTGTGACTTCATCCTTCAGGCTGTTCTTAAAGCTCCACGTTGGTTCCTCTTTATCTTAGTCATGTTGCATGGTCACATGAAGTTAACAGTATGCAGAGTTGTTTTCGTAATGAATCAATTTCATTGACATGGTTTTATGGCTCAAAACGAGCATAACCTTCATTTAGACTTGAAACTTAATTGGTACAAACATAAAATTTGGTACAATTGATTGTTTCATGAATACATGATTGACTAACAAACAAACGCAAATCTAATATTATAGGCATCAGATAGAATATAATCTTGTCGAGGCTAGCTACACTAAAGTAGGACAGAAATAAGTAAGATAGATCCATAATGCAACGATCGAGCGCTTGTAGCTTGATTTCGTAACAGTTCTGCGACTATTTTTATTTGCATAGCTAAAAGTTGACGTTTTGTACATTTTTCCTTAGAGAAAATAAACGAGACGTGTCTATGACATCTTTTTTTTTCTTTATTTGGTAAAGCTGACAGATACAGGTTCTTTGCATTTGAGCCAGTTCTTTTATATCGCATCCGGGTTTATTGGAACAGCACAAATGTTTCTAGGAATATAGCTCCTTGTGTCGATGACAAGTCAGTTGGATGTGGATTGGCTCCGTCGCCGACTCGAGGTCGTTCCGCCCCACTCCTCCACGCTCCGGTGATCCAGCGTGATACTTACTTACATTAAGATCGTTACGATTTGTTTATTGACTCGGTATAAGAACGATTAACGGCTAATTTTATGTTTTAAAATAATTGGGATCATTAAGCTTTGTCAACAACTTGATTAGATTAAAGTTCCTGTTGATTCAAATTTTTGGTTATTCTGTAAATAAAAACAATCACAGTTGGAAGGCCAGCCAGTGCCTATTAACCCCGTAATATTTTTATGACCAAAAATTAGCACATATCCATTTAAGACTTCTTACATTAGAAGTATTGATTAAAGCTTGAACGAGTCGAAGTTAAAACGAGAAATTAATGAGATATTCAAATTTGAAATCTCTTGTAGTTTGCGGAATGTCTAATTTTGCTTGTAGCTGATGTTGTTAAATCGTAGATACCTCGACACGCCAAAAACTTGAAAATCGTCAAAGCTCACTCGTCGCATCCAATCATCTACGAAACTGGTTTCACCGACTCTCGTAATTAACATCAATCGGCGCTCCTTAAAAGCTGAAGATTATCTACACTCCCATTGGGCTGCGAATTAGGCTCGCGTTAGGCAAAGCATTCCTTATCGTTAACTCATCGTCTTGTGCAAGGCATGTACTTGATAGCGACACTATATAAAGATACGAAAGTACGAATATAAGGCAGTGTTGCGCAGCAGTGAGGAGGACAGCGGGTTGGTGCGGCGGGCGCGGGCGGGAGGGCTGCCAGCTGACGGCCTCTAGCAGTGAAAGTAAACCTGCGGCCCTCGCCACCAGTCCGAGCACATTGGTGCTTGTAATACGATTTAAATTATGATTTAGTATTGCTAGTACTTTGATGTCATTTACAATGTCTGAATGTGCATTGTATTGTAACAATCAATCGATAGATTGTATTTCCCACTATAGAAATAATTGCAGTCGTTTTTAGTTTGGTACTCCGATTCCCTCTATCTCACACTTTCGGAAAAAAACACGTAAACATTAGTTTCTTCTTTTGTTTAATTATTGACCCAAAAACCGAAGCTTTGTATTAATTTATTGCCTTTTGTGTACGAAGTCTGGTTATTAACCTTATTCTGGCAGGTAAAATACTACCTACATTAGACGTTTGACTACGTACATAATGTTTGATCGTTTCCGCTTATTACGAATTACGTCAGACTTGTAAAACTTAAATTAAGTAAAGCGTAGAATGTGAAGACATCGTTTTAACGGCATTATTTATGAAATACCAACCATTCCTATAATTTTATAAAACATAGTTCAAGTATGTAACAACCATTCCTATAATTTTGTAAAACTTAGTTGAATTATGTATTACAAAAGAAAAACAAAATACGAGCAAACATCCCTCGTATGTTGATTGCAATTAGCACATTAAATTAATTTACTACAGGATGATTAGACGATATCTAATGTGGAGTTATTCATTTCTTTTGTTATATGTTAATACCTGATTTATTTATTATTTATGACGTTCTTGTCGCTTTAAGGCTCTCTGAACTTAGACTAATAAAGTTGTTAACTTTTGAATGACTGAACAATACACCGGTGTGCTTTTGTAGAGTCGACTCTGTGCCTATGCGACGAAAACAAGCAGTAACTAAATTGGATATTCTCAGTTCAGATTGTATCCGTTGCGTACACTATTTTTATTGAGTCCAATAAGTCTTGAGCTACATAGGATTGCTATTTGCTCTGAAGTGCTTGTAAGGTTGGGGTCCATTGTGCAGCTGAGGCCGAAGTCGCTGACCTTGCGGGCGGCGCAGGCGCAGCTTGCTGCCCACCGTGTCCACTAGCGCCGTGATCTGATACGATGGACATTGCCTGTTCAATGCAATAAGCCAGCCTAACAATGTTTATGACTTCTTTGTGTTGGTACCTTGAAACTGTTACATACGCGATGCGTGCCAGGTTCTGCCTATTGTTATGTTATATGTATAACCATATGTTTTAGTGTTGGGAATTTGCGATATTAAATGAAGAAAAATTAAAGCTAAGAGATTTCATAGTTACGAATTATAACAAAATAGGCGGGTGTAGGTAATCGTTACACTTATGTTGTAACACTACCTTTATCTTCCTTACGGAAACGTGTTTAATCGTTCGCAAGTATACCTAACAGGAAAACTTGAACTTCTTAATATTAGCGAAATATCCTTAAACGTTATTTTGAAACGATAATTTCGATAATGTATTTCTTTAGAAATGCTGTGTGTAGATATACTAAATATATTATGGTTAGGTGCATATGAATGAGTAATAAATCACTGGCAGAGGTCCATAACTCTGCGAGGGATGAATGACCGGCAAGGTCGAGGGCTCTCGCTGGAATGCGCAAGAGTTCTGCTGGACACGCTGTGATTCACGCACTCAATACATTCTTATTTTCTGAAGATATATTTTACCTTCAGGGTACACTTAGACAATCGTACTCTTGAGACATTCGTATTACCTATGTAGCGATTCTTATTTTATTACGAATATTTTTTGATGGAACGCCATTTTATGATCAAACTTGAAGAAAAAGCCTTGGCCGCTAAACGGTAAATTTATTACAACTAAGAAGGTGAAAAGCTTAGCCTCGATTGTTATCAATGCAATGCTTATTATTTTACAAGGATTTCCTACATTTTTACAAATAATTTTAAATTATAAATACTTTATAGGTAAGACTAGGCATATTAGCATAAGATATGAGATAAATAGGACCTGTGGTTGAATACTTAACCTTTAACTGAAAGGTCAGCCGTGCGCTCACTGGAGAGGGGACCATAAATTAGGATCACTTTATAGATCATTTGAAAGGTTAGGCATTGAAGTATCGTCGTGCCTTTGTTTAGGTCTCCCTTCGTAGCAGGCTAGTTTACCTGCGCTACGAAGGTGCTACGTTACATTTTTGCTTGGCTGAGGATGTTTAGAGCGGCTTATCATATTTCCCTTCGGTTTTTCATATTGCTCTTATGAGTGATCTTGATAATGATGAAATTATTACCTAAATAAAATTAAAACAAAATAATGTTTATTTCTTGATTTTGATAGATAGTTAGAATATACTTTATTGTAGCTACACCAAAACTAGTTAGCCTCTAGTTTGTCTTAATTTCTGTAACTTCAGCGCTGGAGCATTTGGTGCTTCGCTTTTTACCTCAGTCTCCATCTTAACAAAAGTAAAGCTCGTTGATATACAGAGTGAGGCACAGTCAGATTCACGAGTCCGTAAAAGCGTGACAGTGGACACAGTTGGAGCCGTTCAAAATGGAAAGTCGTGATGTCGACAATTTCTATGTTAACGGTTCTAATAAGTAAGCGAAGAGACTGCACATCTGCTAATTACATTTTCTTGGTCGAATGATAAGTCTTTTATTGGTAATTTTTTTAACAATAAGTAACTTATTATTTTGGGAGTCTAAAAATAATTTTAAGCCTACTTATTATGATTTTTAAAATAAATTTTTCGTGTAATATGTTGTAGAGAATCAATTATTTATTATAATTTAAGTTAATATTCAGCTTTTTATGTACAACAAGAGTTTGCCCGCGACTTCATACACACATATTCCGTTTTTCCACTAATAATTTCGGGAAATCCGATATTAGTGCTCCCAAGAATTCTACACGTGGACAGAAATAGGAGCCCCGCAGCGGGGCTCCGTCGTCGGTCAGAATGTTGAAATTGTACTTATACTTAACGTTTAATTACCTACTTACTATTCTACAATTTCTCGGAATGGCTTGAAGAGATTATAGTAAAAATGTTCCAAATGTTCTATTGACAATTTATCGAGAGTTTACAATATCTCAAGATATTTTATAATCTTAGGAAGTTTTTCATTTTCCGGTGACATACAAATAGTTAGATATATGTTTTGAAAATCAAAAAGAGGTTAGGTTTCATCACATACTAATTTTCTTATTATTTTTCTCTTGTTTTCAGCGAAAAAGTAAATAATGGCGACGTCGGGAGGGAAGCCGCGGCGCGAGGAGGCCAGCGACAACTCCGACGACGAGCTCACACCGCTCGCTAACGACATCTATGGCGGAAGGTGTGTACTAAACGTTATTGTAAATTATGCATCGATCGAGATAAATCAGTATCTTATGTCGCCCGTGTCTTAAGACGTTGCCATTTACTGTTGCGAATTCGAAACTTTCATGTTAAATACATGACATTGACGTGCTGCCACCTATGGTTCCTGCACACACCTTTACGGAAATGTGGACGGGTATACCATCTAGCGTTGCTAATTCGAAACTTTTACGTCAAAAACGAATAATTGAAAGAGCTATCCAATGACACGATTGTTTGTTGGAATTTATTTTTTCATCCCTCAGTTACACTTACATGTATGGAGTGCCGCCCTTAAATTTTTTGTTTTTCCATAATATCATAGCATTATTGAATAGCGGTTCACAGGTTGCACCTACCTAAGTACCGATTTTCATTTATGTAGCTTTAATAGTCTCCGAGTAAATCGGCTGTGACATACAGACGGACGGACGGACAGACGGACATGACGAAATTATAAGGGATCCGTTTTTGCCGTATTGTTTAAGAACCATAATTATCTAGCTACCACTTTTTATTTATTTTCACTGACCTGTGTTACCAGTATAACTCAATGCTTCTAACGATGTCACATATCTTGATATCGGTTAAGCTGTTAAGAAGTTATGGTGGAATGAAGAAACTGACAGACATACATGAACCCTGAAAACATAGCACCCTATTTTTTGGACAGTCGTGTAATATAATACTTGACATTCACGCTTTTGTGCTGCCGCCTATAGGTCCTGTCCCTATTTGAATTAAGTTCTATTTGTTATTGAAATTCTTCGTTATTGGTCTGAAAAAATCTATGCTCCGCTTTCTATCGTGTCCTTTATGACAGAAAAGCTGCAGCCCAAGTGAAATTCGCTACGACACATGAGTCCGTGGAAGTGACGTAGTTTTGAGCAACCAAAATTTGATTTATGTCGTTCCAGCGACAAGAATCTATGCTCACAAACGTGACTCAATAGTAACTCAAGAGCTTTCGATAGGAAACTCTGTCCTTCATACATATTTAGATGAATAATTCCCTATGAATTCCAGCTACAATATTAGTAACATTAGCTTATTACGAAGAATATCGCTGCAAACATTTGTAAGCATCGTCGAAACAAAATGTGATATCATTATTACGAGCCGTCTTGAATAGCTGCCCATAAAATATCTGAGTTAGATATTAGGAATTACATAAATATACGACTTCATCTTTGATACAAAAGCTCGGCAGCCAGTTACGTTACAAGGCGGAACAGTCTCCGTAACGTATGATATCACTCATCCCAATCAAAGCGATACGTCATCGTCGAGCGATCACTCGACGGTTGTTCTCGTGTATGTGTTACCTAAGTACATATACTTTCACCTGTACCAAGTTACTGAGTAAATAAGGAAATAATAACACTCTTTGCTTTTGTATTAAACTCTTTAGTATTGTTTAAAATTAAAAGCCTTTTAACCCGGATAAGATTTTATGTTACTGAAAAAAGTTGCATTATGTGTTCATTTTTTTCTTAAACGCTTATCATGGGTATATCCGACAATGATTCATGCGAAGATCTTTGTTGCTTGACACCAATTTAGTGTGAAGGCTATTTAACGAAGTGACATCTAATATCGCATTTGTAAGGTCAAATGTGATCATGAAGTTAATATAAGACCGTATTTGGATGTCACTAAAAGCGAAATTTCAAATTCAAACGCTAAAATAAGTAATTTCGGTAAC
Organism: Hecatera dysodea; assembly: GCA_905332915.2. Taxonomy (NCBI): domain Eukaryota; kingdom Metazoa; phylum Arthropoda; class Insecta; order Lepidoptera; family Noctuidae; genus Hecatera; species Hecatera dysodea. Next base: position 13,644,864 of record HG995292.1, read on the forward strand.
AGAACAAAATTATTCAATTGGCATTAGAGATTATTGTATCCCCGATGAATTGATTTGACTGTTTGTAATATAATTACGCAAGTTATTAGAAAAAGAAACAAATTCAACTAAAGTAGAATGCCGTTAATGGTCTCATTAGTGGTAACAAAGATATTAATATGGTGTTCAAAGCATAATTATGTGGTTGAGCATGACCAAGCGGTGGTATTTAAGCATTATTTTCCCATCATAACTATGTTGAGTAATTCAAAAGCAAATCAGATGAGTCAGATTCGCAATGATGATAAATTCTTACATTGCAATTTTCCCACCATGAGGTTCTAACCTTTAAACAATCTAGGCATTGGTTTCTTCTCCAATTTAACAATTTTGTGTCTATTGACGCCGCTATTAGAATAACCGGAGTTTTAAAATTACGTCAATATTTTGAGGTGGTAGATTTGTAATTCAGATTAGATCATTTAGATTTAGAAAATTTCTTAGATTTGGAAATTTTCTTATGCCAAAAGTATCAGCAGATTTTTCAATGGTCATTAATGCAACTCGCTTACAATGAAACACCTGTAGTCTAGGATAAGCAGAAGTAATAATGTATGATATTATTTTTATTGTTTATTATAAAGCTTTATTTAGCCAGAGGTCGAGTCGCTCGCGCCGATCGGTCACCGCGGCCCGGAACCCGTTCAAATGCCAAGGTTGACAACTCTGACGACACAACTTTCGATCGATCGACTGCGCCACATTTTTGCGCCCCACTTCGCTCTATGGGGCCTCTACGCACATTATTATAGGATCTATAATGGCCACTTGGGATGATTTACTTGTCCCATGATGTTCGCCCAAATCAATCTAGATGAGAAATTGAAGACCTTGAGAAAATATGTTGTAGTTTTTATATCCTGTTTCAACTTCAAAGCCTCTCCATTCTTCGCAGCAAGTTAAAAAAAAAAGAAAACAAAGAATAATAGTGTTCCAAGATGCAGTCGGATTCTAAGTTTTTTGTTATTCTGTCTGTTTTACATCGTTCAATTCTACGATTTGTTAGATCACGTTTAGTTATAGTCTGTGAAAATCTTGTTTAGTAGCTTAAAACTTAATTTGGAAGAATCTTGGAGTTGTAATTTAGAGGAATAGAATAAATAAGGCTATTTATTCGATTTAGACTGAACGGTGTCTAGCAGTAAACGCTTTCGTAGGAGGTAGCTGAGACGAGCGGGGTCGGGCGTGACCAGAATGCTGGTAGTACCTGCCTACTGGCTGACCAATGTGTTACTTACCGGTTGTTTTGGACTCATTATAGCAAAAAGAATTTTATACATATACATACCTACATATATAAGCACGAATTACAGTCCTTAAAGAAATCAGTGACTTGATTTTAATTGTTAATTTCGTGCTAATGATATGCGTTGGATTAAGTTTTGCTAATACGTTTTAGCGCGCAAGAGCGAAGGTGACATTTTAGTATAATAACTATAACATACATATGTATATATATATATAATTATATACCTCGCCTTTTATCCATGGAGGTAAGCAGAAACTACAGAACGTCACTTTCTACAATTAAAAACTGTAAGAATTTATTTTATTTTAATCACGTTTTAACTTGTGCAGCACTAAATATACTGGATAATTTGATCATCCTTTCTAGGAAAAGTAAACAAGATAATTTTAACCACGTTTTAACTTGACAGTACTAAAAGCACTGGATAATTTGATCACCTTTCTAGAAAACGTAAATAAGATATCGTCATCATATTCTGTCTACAAATTACCTATTGACAGTTAGGTTTTGACCATAATATTTAAAACAACGGCGTGTTGTGAGTGTTATGACCACCGTAATGACGTAACTGCAACTTAGCTCAGGTAGGCTCATGACAAACATGGAAGTTAGCAGACATGTGCACAACATAATGCTCCCGTCCACACCATGGTCGATGACCTCCGACTGCGGTGGACATTGGGCATGGCCGGGAGTAGCGGCGCGCATATAAAACAAAACGTTACCTTGTGATGATCACATGTAAATTGGAAAGTTTGACGTAAGTAACTACATATTTTCATTGACTTGAAGAAATTTCTTGTTAGTTATTGGTCTCGTGGTAAAACTATTTTTTATGACTCGTCTGAACACTTTTAGAGATCAGGTTTTGGTTGCCAAGACAAAAAGCTATTTTATTAAACTTTGAACAAAGTTTTTTTACAGAATCGTTACGGAATATTTACTATTAAGTAGCGGCATAACAACAAAATCAATAAAACCAGAAATTATTGCAAAATTAATCGGAATTTTGGTAAGCTTGTAGAACTATTTCTGAACAGATTATACCAATTCACTTAAATATCTACTTGGAACTTACTTTGTGAAACACAATAATCTTGGCCAAAGAAATAGTAATTTTATTGTTATGACATTACGGGTTACTGTTATGTTACTTACAACATCGCGGGGCCGGTGCACATGCACGCGAGGCGGGCGAAGGCTTTCGTAAGTTTTCGTGAGCTGTAGCGACATTGAGCGATCTATTGTTCTGAGTGGCAAGCTTCGTAGGCTGCGCTCGCGCCGACAAATATCTAATCCATCTAGACGCGGCCAATGTGACTGTCGACAGTCTGGATCGTGTGTGGAGGAAGGTCACTACACACTTACATTTGATTTAAATTCCGACCTCGCGAACAAAATAATGTTAGCGACGGTGACTGCTAGCTCAGGGTGAAGATAAAACTTGCAATAGGTTACATATGTATATAGATACCTAATGCAATTTTGAATGTTGCAATTTTAGACACGAATAGATAATAATCAAATGACATAATCTTCGTAAATAGCGACCAAAGCAAACCTTATTCTATGTACAAGGATGCGACGAAACCTATATAGATTTTTCTACTCTAATTAGGTAACAGTAAACTACTGAAAACATTCATATTTACACTTAAGTCAGAGGCATCGGTAGAATTCGTATATTTGCAAGCTTTTTCGGTGAGTCAGATTAATTAAATATTCCAAAACAAGCACTTAGTGTGTTACTTAACTCTCAATACGCAGTTTGTGCATAAATATTGGAGCTAAAGATCTGATTTATAGAGCTAAACCTTGTATATTTTTATATTGTTAGTTGAATGTATAATGATGAAGCGTGTAAATATGGAAACTTTTTACTTCCTCATGTAGCTACAAAATTAATGCATAGGACGACCAGTTTATCGAATTCTACGGGTTTCAATAGTTACGTGTTAATAAATCGAATCGTTCTTAAATGTATATGTAAATATGTAAGACTTTTAGAATATATGTTTTCGCCGTGGGCAGCCGTAGTTATTGTTATTCGAAGTTGAGCACTCAGTTTAGTAAAGTCTTATTTAAATGACAGACAGCAGCAAGTTCAAATAAACGGTGTAAATTCATGTGGTTTAGGAGTCAAAATGGGGGTACCACAAGGCTCAATACTGGGTCCTTTCCTCTTTTTAGTGTACATTAATGATCTACCCTATCTTTTGAAAAAACAATCACAAATGGTGTTATTTGCTGATGATACGTCCTTAATTTTTAAGATAAATAGACGTTCCGCAAATCTTGACGAAGTGAATGACTCCCTACAGCAGGTCCAAAATTGGTTTACTGCTAATAATTTAGTATTAAATGAAAAAAAAAAACTAAATGTATTAGATTTGTTTTACCAAATGTTAAAAGTAGTATTGAGGAAATAGTATTGAATAAAGAGAAACTAGAATTCGTCGAAAGCACAGTTTTCCTGGGGATAACGCTCGACTCAAGGCTACAATGGGGTCCTCATTTAGCATCACTTGCAGGACGGCTAAGTTCAGCAGCATATGCTGTCAGAAAAATCCGTCAACTTACTAATGTAGATACCGCGAGACTGGTCTATTTTAGTTACTTTCATAGTATCATGTCTTACGGTATTTTGCTATGGGGACGGGCTGCAGACATAGAGTCTATTTTTATTCTGCAGAAAAGAGCAATAAGAGCCATTTACAATCTCCGCCAGCGCGATTCTCTAAGGGAACTGTTTAAGGAAATTAACATCATGACGGTACCTTGTCAATACATATATGAAAACATTATGTATGTTCGGAAAAATCTTCATATGTTTAATAAGATCAGCGACAGGCATAATTTTAATACCAGAAATAAAAACAAATTAGATCAACCTAGGTTTAGATTGGCTAAAGTACACACTTCTTTTATGGGGTATTGCATAAAATTTTATAACAAAATACCAGTCGATATTCTTCAATTGAATGAGAGAAAATTTAAAACATGCATAAAACGCACACTATGTAGGCAAGCATATTATAAACTGGAAGATTATATCCTTGATAAAAATGCTTGGTTAAATGCCGGTCCTGCTCCACAGCCTCAACCACTTGGGTTAACAAGTTAGGATTATATATTTGGAAGAGATGCTCGCCCTTTTTTTGTCTCATTTATTTATTCCTTTTTTATTATATTATTTTGAGAATAAATAATTTATCTTATTTTTACTGTATTTGCTTGGTTAATGTAAACCATAGTTTTGTATACTGTAGAAGCATTTTATTTTCAAATATTGTAAATGTGAGTACCATGGAGCCATTTACATGTGATACCTTATAGTTTATTTTGTGACTTGAACTAAAATGGCAGTTGAGAGCATGTCATGCTCGCTCAAATGTCTCGCTGATGGTGGCGTGCGTGTTGGATCGTTCGGTTCCCTTCAAAATGGTTGAGCTAAACGGTGCCGATACACGCGTCATGTTCGTGAACGGGCGCCGTCGGTTGAGACTGGTCACCTCTTAACTGCCACTGATTTGTTTTAATCTTTATACTTTGAATTGTTTTGTGGTTTCCTTTCTTTTTTTTTTCTTTGCATTGTCCTCACATATAGAAGCACCAAAGGATGTATTAAACGTAATGTAATACAGAACATGATTTAAAAGAGTGTCCGTGGAGTTTCTTGCACGTTCTTCTCCATAGAGATCTACGCTTTGGAACGTGCAGATAGCTTCACCTCTTTCGACTTGACAATTCAAAAGTGCCTGTAAAGGGTTTAATTGAAATAAATGCTTTGAGTTTGAGTTTGAGCATTTGCCAAACTATAGTCTGAAAACCTATCAAATTTTGTATTCAAGTAGGATTTGAGACACTTAACTCGAAATATTTTATCAGAACCCAGTTCTATGCATTCTAATAATAACCAGTTAGGTTGCAACTCTAATAACCACATACACCTATTTTAGGTCAGTTTTCAGAAATTACTCTAGCGTACTTCCAATTTACTCTCCCAGTTCAAGTGCCGCTCATTTAGTACTTAATCATACTTTCTGTAACATGAAAAACTTTATTGCTCTTTCGTGATGTTTACTTCATCTAATAATACTTGACAGAACTTGCTAATATAATTTTTAGCTTGTATAACAACATTTCTTATTTGCATTTTTGTATTTTGCTATAACAACATTTTCTTTAAAGATCGTAGATCGAAGAAGATAACCCATTCTCCTCCTCCAAGTCTTTTAACATAATTACCATTTCGTGTAACTAAAATTTTATCCAAACGTTGAACGAAAAGCGAGCTCGGAAATTTAGGGCACCCCGACACGATTAGCTGAGGTTCGAAGGGAATGACGGGAGCTAGAGTCAGGGGCGGATCTATTAAGGGCTTTTCAGACTGCAGTATAAGGTCCCCGAGCCATCGTTGAAGAAACAAAAAACTGATTTTAAAACAACGACTAATTAGTTCCAAACAAATCAAGGAGTTTGATGCAGTTGGTGGCCTTGTTTTTTCGAAATGAGTCCATATTTTCTTATGCAATTATTTCTTATACCATACATTTATAATAATATACATATGACGACACTCTTTTGAAACATCCGTTATACTACATTAGCAGATATAGAATAGCAATATCAAATTATCAACCAGCACTATTTATCTTTCCATAAATTATGATTTAAAAAAGAACTTACAATGTGATGAGCAAATAAAGGAATCTGTAGCACTAAAATTTCACATAAACTTTTATTTCCTTTTAAAATAAGGTCTTACGGTTGATGTTTGTGTGTCTAAGTTATCTATAGTAATATTATAAAGAGGAAAGATTTGTATTTTTGTATGTAACGAATAAACTCAAAAACTACTGGACCGATTTAAAAAATTCTTCAACATTAGAAAGCTACATTCAGACCTGAGTAACCTATGCAGTATTTTATCCCCGTATTCCCACGGGAACGGGGACTACGTGGGTGAAGCGGAGCTTTGCTAGACAAAGATTTGTATTTTTGTATACACAAATCTTTCCTATTTATGATATTAGTATAGACTTAAAATGGGCTCAAGATTAAAATAACAGACGGCGCAAACGAAAATTTTTGTAATTTTCTAGCGTTTTTAAGGTTTTTAAGTTGGCAATGAAGAAAATTTACTGGATAAATTAAATTCTATGTTAGTGCCAATCATGCACATTTGAGGACAAGGGATGGGGGTAATTTTTATGGTAATATGTGAGCCGAAATGCACTTGAATCCTTTACTGTATACATCATTACCGAAACGAGTTTTTTTTTCCAAAATGGCAATAAGTTGATTAAGTAGGCAGGCCCCTAAGTAGTATTAGCCCAGGGCCCCAAAAACTCAAGGTCTGCCTCGCTAGATTGAACGAGCAAATGAAGTAATGAAAATGATATCAAACGCAATTTTGCAAAATTAAAAATCATACTACACAGGATAACAAACGCTATACTTAAATGTATTAATAAGTCGGAGACATATATACCCTATGTATTGGTAGGTAATATTTGGTTACAAGTGGTAGTTAACTGATTGGAAAGTGTTGAAACAAAGGCTTCACTTATATGCGGTGCGGTGCCGATGCGATCATATCAATTAGTGAGCGGACGATATAATTTCGCGTGCTCACCACTGCTGAACGAAGAACTCTCCGCACACTGGGTAGAACTTGAAGCAAGGTAGACAAAATTGTTAATTGAGGATTTCTGATTCATAACGTTATTGCGCATTTTATTTAATAGCGCCTTCGGATATGCCAACAAATGTCATGGACAACCCGCAAAGGTATTAAAGCATCGTATTCTATGACGATCTGTGAGGAAATACTTAGTCTGGTTCCAAATTATACCATTATTCCCAATGGTATGGTGTCTTGGTCGAACTAAGATTTATTGGTCCTATTCAGCGTTTGCTTATGATATGCACACAATAATATTCTAGGATCTCGCGTCCGGCCCTGGTTCAATCCATGGTCCGGAGCGAGGAGGCATGGAAAGCGGTCACCTCCTTCTGCGAAGCAGTAATGCTAGCGAAGGAGGAGGCGGACCGCATGTGGGAGAGGGAAACCTAACACTCCAGCCGCCGAAACAGAAGAAGACGCTCTGGGCGTCGGGAAACGCAGGGCGATTCCCGGCCACCGTAGACGCGAGCTTGCGGACGACGAGCTATGGGTGGCTCGTCGTCCGATAGGCCCGCGTTAACGGCGCGTCGTGTTCCACGCGCGCCTCAAAGAGCTGTCAGCTAAGAAGACCACACCCCATAGGGTCAGTGCCTGCTAGGGTTGCGGAATTTGTTCGAAAGGTTCGCCGCAGCCCTGGAAAGCAAAGGGCACTAGGAAGAACTCGGGTGGATTTAGTCAGTAAGAGTCTGACACTCTCTCCTGCTCCGCCCCGAGCGGGAAAAAGTCAATTGATGATTTACCAAACCCAGAAAAAAAAATGGCTGGTCCAATGCTCAAGTATGAATTCACATTAATATTCTGAATTATGCCTTATTCCTGAATACAAGCCTATAATTCTGATTTTATTTCAACATTTCAGTTGTCTGGTTACCATAACACAAGCTCTGCTTAGCTTGGGATCAGATAGCCGTGTGTGAGTTGTCCCAAGATATTTATTTATTTTTTTTTATTTTTTTATTTATTCATATCTAGCCCAATAGTTTAGTCGGCAGTATAGCTAAATTTTAATCGAGCCATTTTATCACAGAATGTTCATGTTTTGAATCGGTCACCATTTTCAATAGATTTTCTTTTCAATAGGTCATTACTTTTAATAGATTTTCTTCCGCTTTCTATCACATTATTTGGATTATTATATTTATTATAGAGATATGTACAATTTTGTGCTGCATCATAACGATCATAACGATAAGGCATACGACTGTTATAGGAGTTTGGGATCTACGTTATACGTTATCTACGTTAAATCTACAAATTAGTAGATTTAACGTAGATAAAGAGTGTCGATATTAGAGCTTTGTACAAATTCTTTGACAGCGTACATAGTTCAAAATGATTTCCATAAACTAAAATCCCTCAGATCTGAAGTGTGTTGGTTAAGAACTCATAATTAGGTACGTCAGATACCTATATCTGCCTTCTCATGCTGCCTACTAATTTGCAAACGAAACCACGAACCGGCAATTTTGAGGTAATAACGTACCTATCCCATATATTGAGGAAATTAATATTCATACTTTGTCCAGTACGAGACAATAGCGTATCACGGGGCGACGCGGTGCCCAAGCAGTCGTTATTGCGATCGCACCGTTCGCTGTCCTCATAACAATCGATGAGTTCTCCTATACTATTCGGACTGACTGGACATTCCATAATTATCTTAAAATTTCTTTAAAAAAAAAACATAAATTTTAAATGGTGATGTGATTTTTGTAAACATGGTAACTCAGTGAATCGTGTAAATATGAGTGATCGCGACCGAAAAAGTCATTATGAAAGGGACGATGCCGAGGAACCGCTTTACGCCGCAAATAACAATAATTCGATTTATAGCAATGGGACTTTGCATTATTGTAGCATATATAGGTAAATGTTGCAAGTGATATAATAATTTTGTTAGTCTGTAGAACGGTGTTTTTTAACTTATCGTTTAAATACTTCTGTTCGACGTAGTGAGGGAGGAACCGGAGGTTTGGCGTTACAGGTAGAAGATGTCAGAGAGTCAGACTAGACAGGAACTGGTCGTATTGCCACTACTCCATGTATTTATTTACGATCACCACAAACAAAAGTTTTCTTATTTTTCTTGCTGCTTGCTCCTACTCTATTAAGGAACAGCGGGTAACGAATTTAAAGATACTCCATAAACCATATTTATGTATATGCGTAGTACTGTACAGATTGTTTTAAGATTTTTTTAATTTAAGTTATAAAAATGCAGATGTCTTGTAAAGGAACTTCTATGTATGCCTTAGATTGTTGTGCGTAATGGCGGCGTTACGCATAATTAAACAGTGTTCAATCAACAACTTTCTAATTCCTTACATGGATTAAAGATCCGCTCAATCATTTATTGTCATTGAAAGCAAGTTAATGAGTGAATGAAAAATTATTTACTTTTGTCATGAATGAAAATTGACGTAGAAATTATTTATTATTTTTTTTATCAGAAGATCGAAGGAAATATCGGGGCTCTTCAAACGTAAGATTTTAAAACCTTATCGCAAATTTAAATAACGCTTGTCTGTTTACAATCTTATAGATACAACGGTCAGATAACTGCAGGAAATTTTGCCAACTCGCCAAGCTAGGCAACCGTAACAGTTAGTAATTGGGTCACCTACCACCTTCGTTGGTTACATTACGTAAACCCCACTGTCACAACCAGTACAAGTACTATATGCATATGTATTGCAATAATAAACGTTGTAATGTAACGGTTTTCTATCCGCGTTAATATGCTACACACGCGAAGGTCATTCCCGCGAAATATTGTCTATCGGAAGGAAGCTGCGTATGCCGGTCGGAACGCAATATTTTGCTCGAGATTTCTCTCTCAACTGAATGCCTTGTGAAAGTTGTTTTTCTTGCTGCAATGTTGGCTCTAGTTTTCGTTCTCGAGCAGGTGTAAGAGTGTACGCACTCGGTACGAGCGAGAAGGAGATGCCAATATTTACGATGATTAAGTCTGTTAATTACACTAAAAATATTTGAATTAATAGGTACTTATTTCTTCTATTTCAGTCAAAGGACAGTACAAGAAACGAAAGGATGGGACGTGTTTCGGGAGTTCCCACCGAAGCAGGACAGTGGGTCCATGGAAACCCAGAAATGTCTGGATTTCACGGTGCGGTTGCTGAAGGTGGCGGCGTACCTAGTCGTCTTCATTGCGGTCCTTGGCTCTGGTGTCGTCGCGAAGGGCTCCACGCTCTTCATGACTTCACAGCTAAAGAAAGACAGGCGGATTGCATATTGTAATAGGAATTTAGGTACGTTTGGTTTCACTTTAGAACTTTTCGATTTAAAACATGCGTGGCCAATCAAACGCCAATCGTTTAAGAAGGTCCACACATTAAACAAGATCCGGTGTGGCGCAGCCGCGAACGTTCCAGGTTCATTTTGGACTTGAACAATCTTGTTGCCGTACAGACGTGGCTTGTTTGCCAATAATATTGGATTTATTTTATTCCACATTACAAACATGTATTGCGAGAATTTTAATAACGGCGAAACGCAATTGAAGTAATATTAACACCATTTATTTAGTTATCCGAGGCCAAGCTTTCACGCCGGTCATTAATCTTTCAAAATCATTCTGATGTATGGACTAAGAATTTGGACCGCTGATTTTTATTCAACTCTTTTTGCAAAATATTTTACTGAAAACTAATACAAACTTCATTCATATTTCCAGGTAGGGATAAGCAATTTATAGTAAGTCTTCCAGACGAAGAACGAGTGGCCTGGATGTGGGCCCTGTTAGCAGCATTTGCCATCCCAGAAATAGGAACACTGATACGTTCAGTGAGAATATGTTTCTTCAAAACTTCTAAGAGACCAACTAGCACGCAATTTATTGTGGTAAGTAAAACTATTAACTCGTTGCTCTCTTTTATCTCCCGATTTTTTTTGTTTTTGGTGGAGTGATCATAGTATTTTATTTTACGACAGTTAAATCCACAATGCTTGCATCTTTTACACTAATATTATAAAGAGGAAAGATTTGATAGTTTTTTTGTTTGTTTGCATTGAATAGGCTCCGAAACGACTTGACCGATTTGAAAAATTCTTTATTATTATATTATATCCCCATATTCCCACGGGAACGGGAGCTATGCGGGTGTAACAGGGGGATATGTTAGTATTATATAATAATCTTAAAATAAGTGGAAATTCAGAACCGAAGTAGAGTATTCAATATTTGGTTTATTCTATTTTCCGTCCGTAAGGTAAAATTTTATAGATTTGTCATGATCCTAAATCTTATGCGCTGAGTTTTATTAGCCCGATGCATATTTCACCACAGTATAACCACAGTATTACAATTGTATAACTTTCTTTGGGTTGATGACGACTGGCATGAGATTTGTAATTTGTATGACGACTCTCACTCACGACATCAATATTAAATAATGCATGCATGTGCACTGTTCGGTTATCAACTTATCATAGGCCTAATATTTTAATATCGAAAGTAAAAACCGTTCGATACTGGTTCGTAGAAATTATTCCAATAATATTTATACGTTTCGTTTCCGTTTCAGATATTCATAGCAGAGTCGCTGCATACGATAGGAATGGGCCTCCTCTTCTTCATGATTCTCCCAGAACTGGACGTAGTCAAAGGAGCGATGATCACCAACTGTATGTGCATTATTCCTGCTATACTCGGCTTGCTTTCGCGAAACTCTCGAGACTCGAAGCGATTCGTGAAAGTGATTGTAGATATAGCAGCGATAGTTGCGCAAGTCACCGGCTTCATAGTGTGGCCACTGTTGGAGAACAAACCAGTCCTGTGGTTGATACCAGTTTCATCGTTATGCATATCTTTGGGATGGTGGGAGAACTACGTCACACGATCGAGCCCCATAGGTAAAAAGAAGACTATTCTAATAGAAAAATTCAATGTTTTTGACGTGCAATTTGTATTAATTGTTCTTCTTTCTTTATAGGCATAGTCAAAAGTCTGGGCAGATTAAAGGACGAGTTAATTTTCACGCGCTATTACACATACCGTTTCATATCTGTTTGGAAAATCTTGTTGTTCCTCATGTGCATTCTCTTCAGCATATGGATTGATGGAGACGAGCCTGCCATGTTCTTCCAACTGTTCAATAGCGGTTTTGGACCACACAGTATCGTCGTTGAAGAGGTTCGTTCCAGAATATTGTTTCAAATAACACTGAAATCTGGATTGGATGCCATATATTTATGTTTTTAATTTAATTTTCAGGTTCAGATTCAACTAGGCGGTACCGTAATTCCCGACTTAGCCAACGTTACTCTTACTGGGGATTCGGTAGAAGTGGCAGCTGCATACAAATCCGCATTCTATGTGATGCTTATCCAAATATTTGCAGCGTACATCTGCTACATTTTTGGCAAGTTCGCTTGCAAGATCCTAATCCAAGGCTTCAGTTATGCGTTCCCTATCAATCTCGTCATTCCTTTGGTCGTCAATTTGTTGATTGCTGCATGTGGTATTAGAAATGGTGATAATTGTTACTTCCATGGAACCGTGCCAGATTATCTTTACTTTGAAAGTCCACAAGGTAAGGTTTTGGAAATTTATTTGTTACTTAGTTTATCGAAATCTATTTTATGTGTCGAATAATAATATTCTGATTATATTGTTTTCAGTGTTTACACTAAGCGATTTCATATCACGTCAAATGGCTTGGATATGGCTACTCTGGCTGCTGTCACAAACATGGATCACTATACACATCTGGACACCTAAAGCAGAACGTTTGGCCTCTACGGAGAAGTTATTCATAATGCCGATGTACAACGGTTTACTGATAGATCAGAGCATGGCCCTCAATCGAAAGCGAAATGACCAGAGAGATGTTAAGACAGAGGTAAGTGCCAAATGTTGTACAGGAAAACTAAATTAAACATTGCAAATATTATCATGAGTACAAGATATATGTTGTTAAAAATATTTTTGCTATAGGACCTCGCAGAAATAGAGAAAGAAAAAGGCGACGAATACTACGAAACAATATCAGTTCATACGGACAACACTGGTTCTTCTCCAAAACCTATTAAATCATCAGATCAGATCACCAGGATTTATGCATGCGCTACGATGTGGCACGAAACTAAAGACGAGATGATGGAGTTCTTGAAGTCTATCTTTCGGCTGGATGAGGATCAGTGCGCTCGGCGAGTTGCACAAAAATATTTACGAGTGGTTGACCCTGATTACTACGAATTCGAAAGTGAGATTTTGTAGCTATTTTAAAAACCAAATTGAGTCTTTTTATAGTCAAATTTTACACTTGTATGCGATAAACGTTAAACTGTTTTCTCTCTATTCCAGCGCACATTTTCTTAGACGATGCCTTCGAAATATCAGATCACAGTGACGATGATTCTCAAGTGAATCGATTCGTGAAACTCCTGGTTGACACTATCGACGAAGCAGCTTCTGAAGTACATCAGACGAACATCCGAATTCGCCCGCCGAAGAGATTACCGGCGCCATATGGAGGACGCTTGACGTGGGTACTACCAGGAAAGACGAAGATGATCTGTCACTTGAAAGACAAGGCGAAGATTCGTCACAGGAAACGTTGGTCTCAGGTAGAAATGTTTTATTCGTACAAGTTGGAGAACTTTAAGTAAATAGATTTTATAGAAAACCACACTAGTAGAAAATTGTAGGATTATACCATCAAAACTGATGACATTGATTATTCCTTAGGTTATGTACATGTACTACCTCCTCGGTCACCGTCTAATGGAGCTGCCGATATCCGTGGACCGTAAAGAAGTCATGGCTGAGAACACTTATCTGCTAACCCTGGACGGAGACATTGATTTCCAACCTCACGCTGTACGTCTGCTCATCGATTTGATGAAGAAGAACAAGAATCTGGGAGCTGCTTGTGGCCGTATTCATCCTGTAGGCTCTGGTAAGAATCGATAACCAAATATTCTTACTCAAATCTGTGCTTGGCATAAAAAAGTACTGCTGTGCAAGACTTATGATTATTTATAGACTATAGAAGAAATATAAAACACAATTTTTTCCTAATTTCAGGACCTATGGTGTGGTATCAATTGTTCGAGTACGCTATCGGTCATTGGCTGCAAAAGGCGACTGAACACATGATTGGCTGCGTACTCTGTAGTCCTGGATGCTTCTCGCTCTTCAGAGGAAAGGCTTTGATGGACGACAACGTCATGAAGAAATACACTCTCCGGTCTGACGAAGCTCGGCATTACGTACAGTACGATCAAGGTGAGAAAACTTCGAATACTAGGTGCAAGAATTTGTATTATAATTTATTCGTATTGTAATTGTCTTTGGTTATAGGGGAAGATCGTTGGTTATGTACGCTTTTACTTCAACGAGGTTACCGAGTAGAATACTCAGCTGCCTCCGACGCCTACACCCACTGTCCCGAAGGTTTCAACGAGTTCTACAACCAACGTCGTCGCTGGGTGCCTTCCACCATCGCTAACATTATGGACTTGCTTGCCGACTGTAAACACACTATCAAGATTAACGACAACATTTCGAGTCCTTACATTGCATACCAGGTAAGCTTTTTCTTTTTATGATTTGTGAGGTAACAAAGAAGAGGCACTGGAGTCCTCTTTAAAAAGAGTCTGTTATTATCGTTAATAATATTATAAAGCTGAAGTTTGTTGGTTTGTTTGAGCGTGCTAATCTCAGGAACTACTGGTTCGAGTAGCATAAATATTTGAGGGTTGGTTAGCCCATTTATCGCGGAAGGCTATATAACATCACGCTGCGACCAATAGAAATGGAGCATCAATGAAAACAAAAATTTCTTTCTTGTCTCTTATGTGATTCCCACGAAGTAACGCGGCAACTAATTTTAAATAATTGTTACCATGTAACGTTTTTTTTTAGATAATTTCTTGACTATAAGGTTTTTTCTCACTTTAGTTATGTTTTTTTTTACAGATGATGTTGATGGGTGGCACGATCTTGGGTCCCGGAACTATATTCCTTATGTTGGTGGGTGCCTTCGTGGCTGCTTTCCGAATCGACAACTGGACTTCTTTCGAATATAACTTGTATCCCATCTTGATCTTCATGTTTGTCTGCTTTACGATGAAATCCGAAATTCAAGTGAGTGTTTTTTGTAGCAATGAAATAATTCCTACATTGCGAGAGAAAGTGATGGGGCTATACAAGACGAATAGCAGTACTCGTTTTTTTTACAATAAGCGGCTTAGTTCAATTTTCTAATGTTTTTTATATGCTTCTTACAGTTACTGGTGGCTCAGATACTCTCGACGGCATACGCCATGATAATGATGGCTGTGATCGTCGGTACTGCGCTCCAATTAGGCGAGGACGGCATAGGATCTCCATCGGCTATCTTCTTAATATCACTCTCGAGCTCATTCTTCATAGCCGCTTGCTTGCATCCGCAGGAGTTCTGGTGTATCGTACCCGGCATCATTTATCTCTTATCTATACCCTCTATGTACTTGCTTCTGATTTTGTATTCAATTATAAATCTGAACGTGGTATCTTGGGGTACTCGAGAAGTGCAAGTTAAGAAAACGAAGAAGGTTGGTATACTACTGGTTCTTTCCACCTTTAATCCCTCAATAGAAAAAAAAAAATAAACTAACACTTGTTTCTCGTTACAGGAAATCGAAGCAGAAAAGAAAGAAGCTGAAGAAGCGAAGAAATCGGCAAAACAGAAGTCGCTACTAGGTTTCCTTCCAGGAGTGAATAGCACTGAAGAAGAAGGCTCTATAGAATTCTCGTTCGCTGGCTTATTCAAATGTCTGTTATGTACGCATCCCAAAGGGAATGAAGAGAAAGTGCAGCTTATGCATATTGCTTCGACTCTTGAGAAATTGGAAAAGAAACTGGAAACTGTTGAGAGGTTAGAAGTTTTACCTGTTTACTTATTTTTTAATTCGTAATAAAGCGAACTGGACATGACGTAGCCTTCATTGATTGTTTCAGGGCTGTTGATCCACATGGCATTAGTAGAGGACGTAAACTGTCGGTTGGACCGAGAGGTAGCACCAGTGGAGACCATGGGTTGGATGCTTTAGCCGAAGGACCAGAGGACGATAACGACTCCGATTCTGAAACTGATACTCTTTCTACTTCACCCAGGGTAAGTACTGCGACCATTTTAGTTTCGATTGCGTATTGAAGTATCCAGACCGAATATTAAAATCTCATTTGTTATTTTCAGGAAAAGAGAGATGATCTCATAAACCCATATTGGATAGAGGATCCCGAATTGAAAAAAGGTGAAGTAGACTTTCTGAGTCCCGCTGAATTATCTTTCTGGAAAGATCTCATTGACAAATATTTGTACCCCATTGATGCTAACAAGGAGGAACAGGTAAAGAATAATTGAAGACGGGGTCAGGAAAACGGAACACATTCTTTTCCTGATACCGGAATATCATTATAATCGTGGCTTAAATCTGCTTTTTTTTTTTACGCATAACTCCATATGAAAGGTCCACTGCAATAACGATAAATGTCCTTGTTGCCTGGTTTAGAGATAATTGCGTTCCAATTGTATTAATGGGAAAAGGAAAGTCGTGTTTCAAAGGTACGAATATAATACATTATTGGTTACAGCACATTTTGATTATTTATATTATGTTGTTTCTTTACTCAGGCTTTATTTATGAACTAAGTAAAATATTATTTAAAGTTTTTCAAAACCAAGACTTTCTTGAGTACCTACCGTCCATTTATCTAATATAAGCGTGAACTGTCTAAAATATCGGGATTGTAAGTAATATTGCCAAGTTTGTTAACGAGATTACCAACTACAGCCATCCAGGGGCTGAAAGAGGTGCTTACTTAATGTTTTTACAAAAATGGACTTTCATCATTATTGCAGTGGACCCTTCGGTTTTCTTGTTACATTTTTTTTAATAACAGAGAATCGAGAGATACTTTGAATACATGAAAATAATGTTGTGTTTGTGTGTATTTTCTGAAATAAATAGCAAGGCAGGCAAGCAATTACTTAAAACAGTGCTATTTTAAACTATGTGCATTTTAATAATCTTTTATTTCAGATATCTAATAATTTGATCTCATAATCATACAATTATTTTTCATAATGCCATACTAAATGTTCATGATGATAATCTTCCCCTAATTTTAGGCCCGTATCTCGAAGGATCTGAAAGAATTGAGAGATTCATCTGTTTTTTCTTTCTTTATGGTCAATGCCCTCTTTGTATTGATTGTATTCTTGCTACAACTGAACAAGGACAACCTTCACATTAAGTGGCCCTTCGGAGTTAAAACTAACATAACATACGATGAGGTTACTCAAGAGGTAACGTGAGAGTCCACTACACAGCGATCAGCATTCAACGATGACTCGGGACGGCGCGCTGCGAGCGAGATTGAAAGTACCTAACCTTGGCCATGACCCCAGTCACCCTTGAAAGTTGATTCGAATTATTTAAACATATTTGTTTTATGAAATTTTACAGGCTCGCATTGCAGGAGACTTGATTGAACTTCGCAATAAGTCGGTTTTCGCATTTGTTATGTTCAATGCTTTATTCATATTGATAGTATTTTTATTACAACTGAACAAAGATCAACTCCACGTGATTTGGCCTTTGGGAATTAAGACAAATATTACGTACATCGAGGAAACAGGCGAGGTATAGCCAAATATTACCACTAAAGTGTGTCACTACACAATCCTAACGACCTTCTTCTAACCGGTCTGTCTGGGAGGGCACCAGCATGGAGTCCCGGCGACACTGAAGACTTAACAACTCTGATGGTTTTACGTCTAATCAATATCCAAACCCGGTGTCCTTTTGTTTGGTTTTTTGGAAACCCCGCGTATATCCGTAATAACACACGAAAATTCGACTACGGTGTGATGCCAAGAGAGCTGAATTTACAAACTTTGGTGTTAATTCTTTGAAAATTGTACAGGATATCCATTCCCGCATAGCCTTTAAACTGGACACGAAGACCAATCCAGCAACTTCCTATTCTCCAATCCAATTCCGAAAATATGACCCGTAGTTTTAAAAACAGATAAAAGCGTATTTTTTTTTCATTGGCCGTAGTCGAATCCAAACCCAAGATCCAAACCATGGAGTTTCAAGTCCCAATATGTGCACACTTTCCAATCCAATTCACCGAGAGTAACTTAATGTTTCTGTTCTGTCTATTAAGGTGGCGGAGTTTCTTTTAATAAACGCTAGTAACTCAGGGACTCTGGTTTCCTTTGTACATACGTAATTGTACACCTTAAAGGGTGTGGTGATATGCATAACACGTTTTATAGTTCTCAGGATATTACGGGAAATACACCTACTGCGAGACAAAACGTTGGATCGGAATGTTTGTGTAAACCCGGTGTTTTACTATTTCAATGTTCACGAGGATCGGAAGCATCCCAGAAATACATTTAAATGTTTCACATGTCTTCAACACTTAAAAATAATGCACTTGTATATAACAAAACGAAAATTCTTCATAATTAATTGTCACGAGTACCTTTTTCTTCGTTTCTAATGTTTCGTAGTCAGGGGTGCGCTTTTAATTTCAAGAATTTATAATGTCCTTGTTAGCAGAATATTTTGGTACTTACCTTTACTGAAACCGTTAAATAAAATCTGAACAGTTTAAAAGCACATGCTTGACTTGATATAATTTGTAATCTATAATATTATATGTAATCAATAATTTACGACTTTTGAATTTGATCATATTATAAAAAGGACAAATGTAAAGCAATCTTAAAATTTACAGGTTTTAATTTCAAAAGAATATCTGCAACTGGAACCCATTGGTCTAGTGTTCGTATTTTTCTTCGCCTTGATTCTGGTGATACAGTTCTCCGCTATGTTGTTCCATCGATTTGGAACTCTCTCGCACATATTAGCGTCTACAGAGCTGAATTGGTTCTGTTCTAAGAAGGTAAATATTTAATATAGAAAAACTACTCAACCTTAAGTGAATGAATTAATCTATTGTTATGTCCGTATTCTGTTTTACAGTCCGATGACTTATCTCAAGACGCTCTGCTAGATAAGAATGCAATAGCAATAGTGAAAGACTTGCAGAAGTTGAATGGTTTGGACGACGATTATGATAATGACTCGGGCTCGGGTCCACATAACGTCGGCAGAAGAAAGACCATTCATAATTTGGAGAAGGCTAGACAGAAGAAGAGGAATATAGGCACACTGGATGTGGCCTTCAAGAAGAGATTCTTCAACATGAACGCGAATGACGGTCCAGGTATAATTTAAACTAAGAATAGGGATGTTACCTGAGGAGTAAAAATATGATCCTATTTAGTCCGTCAGTTAGATTATCGAAAAATATTAGACACGTATTTTTTGCTTTATGAAATCTCTAAAAATTGACGAAGATAAAAACCTTCAAAGATCATGAGTGACATCACGGCGTGGTAAAAATTGTCGCACGAAGTGACGTCACACAAGTTTTCAACGCACTATATCGTCTTCGTTTTTTTGTTTACGTGAAAAAATAAAAAATAAATGTCCAATATTTTTGGGAAGTCTATCTTACGGACTAATTAGATTTTTTAGGCAACTACCCTATTTGCCTGCATCACAGAAAAAAACTAACATTTGAGCAAATGAAAACATATTATGAATTATTTATAGGTACACCAGTATTGAACCGCAAGATGACATTGCGTCGAGAAACGTTGAAGGCCTTGGAGACGAGAAGGAACTCCGTGATGGCGGAGAGACGAAAATCACAGATGCAGACACTCGGTGCCAATAACGAATATGGAGTGACTGGAATGGTAATGTTATAGAACATCTTATAGTGCCGTTGTACACAAGTTATTACTGCTACTAACTGCTGAAACGCATGTTTCGCTCGGATATTATACATCATGTTGCTGAAAGCTCAGAGATTTTATTGAAAGCAGAAGGCCCTACAATTTTGTATTTAACTAGACCTAATACTTGTACAACTATGTTCACAGCTCAATAATAACCTGGGTGTCGTGCCTCGGCATAGAACATCGAACGCAAACATATCAGTGAAAGACGTTTTCGGCGAACCGAACGGAGGTCAAGTCAACCGAGGCTACGAGACCACGCTGGGCGACGAAGACGACAACAACTCAATGAGATTACAGCCTAGACAAAATCAAGTTTCCTTCCAGGGTAGATTTTAAACGAGAGTTGCCAAACTAAAAAAAAGTGCCTAGGTTAAACAAATGTAGATATTAAAAATATAGACTGTAGTATTTTTACGATGAAAAACTCAGCAAATGTTTGTGTGAGAAATGTATTGCTTGTGATATATACTTTTTTTAAGGTTTCCGACAGCAGAAAGTGCGGTCATTAAATACCAACATTGGACAATTTACAGCTTTATTATAAGATAAAACATACGAATTTACACTGCCACTTAACTTTACATTTATTGATCTTTTTATACCTATTAAAATAATATCTTTGTATTAAAGATTTTTATTTTAGTTTTTATGAATATAGACTTCGAATTAGTGTTGTATGTAATAAATGAGATTAAATTTATAGTGTTTTTAACTTTTTTTTCCTGGTTTTCAATTTACGCAAGTTACAAAAGGTATTAAAAATATAAATATAATTTAGAAGATACAAATTATAAGACTTACTTAATTTTCTAAGAAAGAAACGAATTCAGTGAGTTTGAACAGTTGATCTTCACTAGAAGTGTGCAGTGGTGCAGGCTGGGTAGGTGGTGATGGGCTCACGGTGACACCATCTTCATTCAGAGCCCACTTGCGGTCTCGGCAGACATGCAAAACTGCATCCTTGCTCAAGCCAGTCATTGAGACTACAGTGTCCAGTGATATTGAGCTGTATGAACGACCCACCAGGTTGAATGTGCGCTCCCTTACTTTATCTGGAGAAAGGCATAAAAATACATAAATATATAAAATAGGAGAAAGATAATGATTTTTAGAAAATTATTAATTGATAGGCTCGCGTTTCACCATTAGCACGCATGAGGTGCAATGGAAGTCACATTGCAGCCGTAGTTGATAAAAAACCACCCACTAAAAAGTCTTAAACTAGATTTCCGTCAGCTTCACATTAAATTTCTCTTTTTCTTATGGTTTTTTATTTATATTAACATGCCATAAATTTTAAGTCACTTCATGTCAGTAATCAATTTTTTTTTACATAATGCCAAGTAAATGATGTTAATCATCATCTAAAATGAACTAAGTTTGTTATTGTGTCTTACCTTCCAATGCTCGGATGATGTTAGCAACTGGTTCCGTCCAATTGAATGCGGCTAATGCATGGTAAGTCCCAGGGAGGTCTTTCTTCCACAGCTTCTGGCCCACGGCCCAAATAGCTGCTATTTCTGGATTACTACTTGTTATGTTTTGAGGGATTCTCTTCCATAAGAATTTTGCATTACACCTGCAAATTGGTTTTTGTTTTTGGATGAGTATTAAGTTTATTAAGTTAGTTATAAGTACAAGACACAATAGGGAACAGTGGGTTTTAGTACTTTTAATTAAGGTTGTCTAGTATCAGAATAAAACTGGCTTGGCTTTTTGGGGTCCTGTACCCAAAGACCAACAGAACCCTATTACTAAGCCGTCTGTACAGTGGGCTTTATCTCAAGAACCAAGAACAGGATAATTATGTTTCTATTGCAAATAAAAAATTTACGAAGGCGCCAATACAAGAAAAGTGATTTTTTATTTTGTTTATGGTACAAAACCCTTTGTGTAAAAGTTTGACTCGCACATAGTTGATTTTATATTTTTCTAGTAAGACTAGATTCCATATGAGCCTTAAGGTATTCCTTAAGGTTCATATGGAATATTGTATATCATTTATGGTTTTTTTATATATTAGGTATTTAATACTGAGATGCAAAATTGTTACGTTAATAAGTTATCTGGCATTTTAGTTAATTTTTCCTTATCAAACAGCTAAACAAGTTGTTTGGTTCCAAATTTTGCATTTAATGTGGCTCTCTATTACTACTGAACCATTTTTGTGATCAGAGTTACATATAAAGCACCTGATTCGTACCCAACAAACAACAACAAAGAATTTGGCTTGAAGTTATTCTATTTTATAGATAATTGATTTTCATGATTAGATATCCTATTCAAGCCACGGGACCCTAGGCGTTGAACTGCATGGTTTTGTCAGATCAATAGGAATTCAAATAAGTTCGAACACCATTATCAAATAAGGTTTTCTTTGGTACCTAGTTGATGATGAAATAATAGTTTGTAATTTTGGTAATACTTACAAATCATTTTGGTATAAATATATTGCCAATAGTTGAGCATATGTAGATGGAGATGCTACACCAGTCGGGGCCTGCAATAGAACATATTTTTATTTGCAAACTGTTTTGATTCGTTATTTGTTACGATAACCTATAACTTCAAATTATGCGATTTACCTCTAGTTCTTGTTTTTCTAGTTCACCACAAAGTTTATCAAAGTTCGTAATCATTTTGCAAACCTTATATCTTAGAAAATTAGAATATTGTAAACAATGCGGGAATCAAGATTCGCAAAGCATTTGACAGCCAGACAGCAAAATAAGCCGATTTGACAACTTTGACAAGTACTTTTTTTTTAACCTGACGGGAAGACTATAGTCTTTTGACCATATTGCCGTGATATTGCCCAGTCTTACGTGACTGATTAGTAGATGAGACAGTGAAAGTTTAGCAACACTATCCTTTTTTTGGGGTTTTTTGACTTGGCTGCCTTGGTATTTAAGAGAAAAATTTAGTTTTTTGATTGAATAAATAAACTGACTGTGTGACTAAAAAGGGCTTTGCTTGAAATGTATGGTCAACTGGTGCCATTTATTTTTTGGAATACCAACGACACCTTGTTGGATGTGTAACGTACTTTCATATAAACAGTAGTAGTTACTATGCCAGCTCAGCCTTTAAGCTGGGTACTGGGTGGGGTACTGCGGTGTTACGGCATGCAATATAACATGTAACAAAGCAAGCATTTGCACAGTCACTACGTAGAAATGAGCACCACAACGCGCGCAAAAGTTATTCAGATTTTAGGACACAGTGTATCATATCAACTCGCTGCGAATATTATATTACGTCTCTCCGACACCGGTCAGTACATCTGTCTCGAGTCATGGGCCCTAATCTATAGCACGTATTTAATGAGGAAAACTACGTGCTATTGATAGCACTACCGCCACTTCTGTTAGGGTATAGTCAAAAAGAAAGAAGGCACCGTTTTTGGGCGGGAGTCAGAATTTAAGATTCAATGCATTAAATTTAAAAACCATCTATAGCATAGAAATATAAAATACAGGAGAAGTGGCAAGGGGGCGTGTCGGTGTCCACGCGACATGGTCTGGGCGAGCATGTCTTACGCAATGGTCGAATCCGCGAACTAGTGCGCTTCCGACCGTGAGCGTGATAAGATATAAGAATTCCGTGTTGTTCAGTGTTTTCAAAAATTTAAAAACCGAAGCCTAAACCAAAACTTTGTTAATTATGGAATCACTTACCATATCAAAATACAAGTATTTTACTATATTTGTCTTTAAAATCATGAAAAACAACAAATCGTAAAATATTTCTTGCTTATACTATGTTATTTTTGTTTTCAAATGTCAAAGCGACAATAACATATTACTATGAATACACTGCTCCTTAACCACTACCTAAGTTTGTCGCTAAGTGACTGGATGAGCAATGTAAAAATCACAAAACGATACTTTAGCAAGCCGATGTATCGCATAGTACGGCCGCTGCTTCTTGCCGCGAGTTAGTGATGTAATTGTGCAGATACACTGTCGACAACAATGTCGATTGTTGAATGAAATATTACAAAAGTGTACCAAACTTTCTTAGATTTCATTAAATTTTTGGTAAATAATCGTTCAAGTGTTTTTGGCTTTGAATTATCGTATTTATGCCTTATCCTCGTGCTACTTCCTTACTTTTTATGGTAATTGTATTTTACTTTCGATAAAGTTTCGAATGCATTATAGTAATCGGCATGTTTAAGATAATATATTAGTGACCTTTGCTTAAAATTATTTGTTATACATGGGCAGCATAGTGTGTGTAATAAATGCCAGAATCGATAACTTTCCGATTTAGTCAATCACTAGCGTATATGTAAAATAAATTGCTTTTGCACAGCACAACGATACCCACCGTTGTTTTTGTGTGAGTAAGTTGCACGGTGTACTGTAAATATACGCTGTGTTTATTAGGATAAGGTTTATAATTGATTGTGTAGTACAGTCCGATTTTAGAAATGCGGGTGTGTGCGCGACTGCGTATCTATTGCTTTTACTGAACTGCATGCGTAGTAGTTGCCGGGTGGTAGGGCAAAACAGGAGACACAGGTTCCGATACATTTTCGGCTACAGAGCATATCTCCTTGTTTATTATATCTATGATCTATAGGCACTTTTATCAAAGATATTTATTAGATCCAGGCCCACGTAGCATACGATGGAAATAAAAATTGAGGAATATTGGACTTGGGATTGGATTTTCAGATTTTATTGGGGCCCCAAATATACCGATATTGCTATACCTACTTACTTAACAAAAAACGAATACAGCTATTGACTCGTAAAAACGAACGTAGGATTTACTCAAGTATCGTGGGTGCGTTCACAAACATGTAAACACATACACAATACACCCAGACTCGGAACGACTATCTGTAGGCCATACAAACATTTGTTCCGTGCGGGTATCGAACACGTAGCGCAGCAGTCGAACGCTCAACCACTGTGCCAACCACAGAAATCTTAATAATTATTACGATTTCTGTGGTGCCAACCGTGTCGTGTGTGTTATGTGTATGTGTATTTCTAATAACAATTAATCCTTATATCAATTTTCAGATCCCTAGCGTCAAAAAGTCTCATATAAACTTCCATCCCCAAGTATTATAATTATTTTTTGTTGTTTATGTAGCTTAATAGTAGCTAGCCTAGCCTAAGTACATACCAAATTTCAGATTTGAAAAGCTAACAATAGGAAATACTTACCTACCTTCAGAATGTTGATGATCATTACATCAGTGGGTCAGTGAAGAAATCAGGGTTTAAAAATCAATAAAATCTAAAGTAGCTATAAGAGCTATGCAATTAAAATTGTAATTAGCACTTAGATTCTAACAATGAATTAAAAGTAAGTTGGCTGTGCCGCAAAATTACTTAGGAAATGTACTTGCCATGGGTAGTTGAATTTTCTTACTGTCACTTAGTTTAATAAGCTTCATGGCCTCGATTTTTATAATCGAATTTCACGGCTATTGATCGAGGGCTTGGGCGGGCTTGCCAGTCGACTTGTCTACTCGCCTTGCTATTACATTGCATCACAATAGGCCAGTGAGCACAACCGGAGCTGATGGCCTGACGCGCTGAGTCACTCCTCAGTATTGTCGCTCATAATGCAAATTTTCTCGTTATGCTTGTATCAATTTGCATCTTAATGCTTTTTCGTTGTACAAAGTTGGTCTTATTTGTTTATAATAATACCTCTAGGAAATTAGTTTTGTACTTCAAAAGTGGGTGCCGTCGTTCATTGACATTTTGTAAGGTGTATGCAAATTATAATTATCTGGTTGCTTATCGTAGTTCAGGCTTGAGATTATGTAAATAAAACCAGGACCACAGCACACAGTTGGGGACGGCTTATATGGGCACTTGACTTGTAACCCCAGCCCCCCTAGCCAAGTTGATAATCTGCAATCGTTAACGCTAGTCGAAAACGAATCAAATGTATGAGAATGAAATCGTCTCAACGATAAGTCACGTGGTTAGAGCAAACGAATAGAAAATTCGTAGCCAAGTTCACATCGTTCAAAATGATAGAATGAATTGTTATCGTTTCTACAATGTTCAACGCTACATCCTTTGTTAAAATGTTTAAACTGAATGTTTAAAGCCATTTAAAAAGAGTTTAAATTTTAATCTGTTTGATGTTTGTAGAATCAATCGCCAGAGACTAAAGAATAGGTCGTTTTTCTAAATACATTGTAGAATGAGCGGCCGACTCAGGCGCGTCAACATGGCTACCAACTTATCGTTTTCTACAGTTGCTGACACCGAGGCGTTAACGATTGGAGAATAGAATTCGACACGAAACGTTTGTAACTTGGCTAGGGGGGCAGACGTTAAAGTTATACAATTTATTGATTTGTTCAATATGAGTACAAAGTTGTTAGACTAGAATGACATTTATTTCCACTGCAACAATTTCTCACTAAGTAAGCAGGTAACTTTTTTATGGATGGGAAATCGTCAAATGACTTCTTTTGCTCTCGGCTGAGCGGAAGGAGTATCGGACTCTTACTGACAAAAACCTACCCGTGCTCCTCCTAATGCCCTTTACGTTCCAAGGCCGGTTGGTGACTCTTTCGAACATCATCCTACAAACCTTAACGAAACTAACTCCCCTCACGTTAAAACTATAAGTACGTAGGTACCTACTATATCAGTGACATTGCATCAAGTGCAGAAGTAATTTCTTTATTAATATGTTATATTTAGTCCATTTTTCAAAATATTGCAAAAGTGACAATGTTGAACCGGAGCTCGGAGGTGCGATGAGATAACGCCTGTAACCCCCGTAGGATTTTGGCACAAGTATCTAAATATCTGTATAACGAGCACCCATTATGGACACTGATTAGGTACGGGCAAACATTCAATATCGATTATATATACTTGTACCTACTGAGCAATTCCTATTGGAAAATCCATCTGGCAGAGGGTGACCCATATTTACCATCAGGAGCACCGACCAGGAGACGATCAATTCATATCAAAAAGTAGCTAAGTTTTTGATCTGCTGATTTATAGATTAGTACAAAACAAAATCAGTTTCAGTTTAGAAGGAAATTCATGTTTTAATTTTTGAACTTTACAATTCAAAAGATAAAACTTGATTTTGCTTCAAAACTTTAGTTTAACTTCAAAACTTAGCTAGGTAAAGACGGACAGAAAAGATTAAAAATTCCATCTGCGTTCAAGTAAGAAAATTCTCAGTGATTTTCCTTTATAATGTTTAAAGCTTTATATAAAACGTAGACGTATGTATTTTAATTATAGTTAAGAATGTTGGATTAAGGTTTAATAGTGGCCTAATTGTCGTAGTTAATTTAACCCGAGGTGCTTCGTGCAAGGAGCGTTGCGTCACTTTCACTGTTGGTTGGATTGTCCAATGAAACTTGTCACGCTTTGGCGACGGTAACCAATGGGTATGCTCACCGCCCCGCCTCGGAGCAGAGGCGTGCGCGGCGGCCGCGGCCCTGATGCCCACAACAATGCCTTTGTCCCACGGTTCTAGACATCCACCTGAAACGGCGCGTAACCACTACCTACTCAAGACAAACCATGAAAGCCCTCGCGCAATATTCAAATCTGCCAAGAGTATTAAAATACGTTTGACGTCGAAGCTCCTCTGCTCTCCGGTGACCTGACTACAGTCCTGACCATAAATATTGGTGTTATGTGTGTGCAATGAAGTTGTTTTATATTTATGCACTAGGTCGATTGGTAGTGCCCTCTCCCACGTTTAGTTCACATAGGGTTGTCGCGAATATGTAGGTAATGCAGAAAGGTACATTTTAGTTTATATTTCTGGATTTGCAGCAGAAAATTCTTGTTTAGTTTTACTTAGAACTTAACACTGAGTTAATCTCTAGATTCAAGCTTAGATCAAGCTTATGACGAATGAAAGTAAGTAATCGGTCCAATCCTGGCATACTCTCTGCAGTCAGGAATTAGCATTGAAAACTGATGATGGACGCTTTTATTACAAGACACTACAACGTTTACTGCATCGTTATTGCTAGTGAATTCTTTTGATCGGGTATTATATTTGCATAAATATTTTCTACTACAGGTGCGTGCTTCTGGATCTCTTAGTAAAAGTATAGCCAACACATAGAATATTATATAAGGTTTCGCTCCAGTAATACAGCAAGTGGTGCAACCGGCCCGGTTGGGCCCGCGGCCAGCATGACCCGGGCGCGGGGTCACCGGGCCCATCGCCGCCGCCTGCGCCCGCGCCGACAGCGCTGTGTAAAATCGCTAATTACATTCAAGCCCGCTGCCTTCACGCTAGCGAGCATACACGTGCTTACGCTCGCAGTCTGTACAATATTCACTTAACATGATTAAATCTGAGATTTCTGTTTCTTTATTATTCTATCAATAAATTTCCTATATATTTTTTTTAAAAGGAGCAAACCTTTCTATGTAACCAAAACTTGACCTCTACCCAGTGGGGTAGGTCATAAGTTCAAAATAATATTTCAAGAATCCGATGACTGCATTGTTTCTTCAATCAGGTAAGATATTTGCTACCAATAATTGCATGCTTTCAGAGGTAGGTACGTTCATACTATATTCTAGTTTTAACAAAACTAATAATAGGGGTTAGAACAGAAATTGCCGTTTTATAGTAATAGGTTTTTTGAATTGACATATAATCTTCGTGGTTTGAGGTTTTCGAAAGAAACTATTTTCACATGGTTTCTATGATGTTTTCTTTTAAAAAATGTGAAACATTTAAAAATCGACTTTCATTTATTTTTGTTATTCAACTTATACAAGAAAGATAAGGATACTGCAAAAATTCGAGTGATTTTTGAATACGAGTTCCGACGCGGAAGTAACGCGTCAGAAACAGTCCGCAATATCAATGTTGCGTTTGAAGAGGTGTCTGCTAATGAACGCACCGTGCGATTTTGGTTTAAACGCTTTCGTGATGGAAACTTCGACTTGAAGAACGAGCCACGAGGAAGACCGCCCACACAGGTGAATAACGATGAATTAAGAGAGATGGTGGAAGCCGATCCTAGTCAAACTACCCAGGAATGAAGGGCATTGTTCAACGTTACCTTACCAACAATATTGACTAATTTGCATCAAATCAATCAAATAAAAAAATACGAAAAATGGGTGCCTCATGATTTGACTGATCTGCAGAAAGAAACACGTGTTGCCTTGTTGAATCGCTACAGAAATGAAGGAATATTGGATCGAATTGTGACATGTGATGAAAAGTGGATTCTTTATGATAACCGTAAAAGAAAAATGCAATGGCTGACCCCAGGTCAAACGCCACAACAGTGTCCTAAAGCAAAACTTACCAATAAAAAGGTAATGGTAACTGTTTGGTGGTCTCAGCATGGTGTTATTCACTATAGTTTTCTCCGATCTGGTCAAGCAGATGTCTATTGTGTCTAGTAACGGCAGATGTCTATTGTGCCGAACTCCGAACAATGTTGGCAAAACTAGCAGTAAAACAGCCCCGACTCATGAATCGATCTTCACCATTATTGCTGCATGACAACGCGAGACCTCATACAGCACGAGAAACCATCCTCCGTATTCGCCAGACCTTGCTCCAACGGACTACCATTTTTTTCGTGATTTGGAAAATTATCTACGTGACAAGAAGTTTTCTTCCCAGCCGTGCTATTTAAACGAATTAATTTATCATGTGAAACTAAAGAGTTTCTCATGATTTCACTGCGGATTCAGAAGTGATTTCGCAAATAAACTTTTCAGAATAGCACTGCTGGAGGCAGTACAAAATGCTTTCACACAGTGCAGTCTAGATCCTTAGAGTTCTATCGCAAAGGCATAAATGATCTTCCTATTAGATGACAGCAATGTATAGATAATAATGGTAACTATTTTGATTAAATACATTTGTTAAAAATTATAAAATACACAATTTAGATTTTCAGTACAAATCGGCCATTTCATACTTTAACCCCTAATAGACAAGATTATGTCTGTGTGTTGCCCATCGTTAAATACTAGACCTAAATTTATAAAACTTGCAGAATTCATATAATTAAGTTTAGAACCATCAAAGCTTATAAGCAGTAAAATTATTAAGTTATAAGTGGGTACCTACTTATTTGGTTGATGAATATTTTTCACATAGGTACCTACCTAGCTATATCTGTCTGAATGCAAACGGCACGAGGTCAAAATTAAGAAAAGAAACCAAATGACAAGAGCTTTAACGCATCCAAACTTAATGGACATTAATTAATACAATTAGCCCACGGCAAATTGCACGTAAAGACTGAAATAATGAGCGTAAATTGAGGCAACTTTACACTTCTGATTTATTGTCCTGCACTTGTACGATTTCGTCGAAAGAGAAAACGGACCAGTTCCGACGTATATTACGAACAGTATATAAAATTGATAATGAATATTTATAAAAACTTAATCACCGCTTACTTCGTTTTCCAGAGGGGTCAGCATGAGAAACCATTAATCAGAACATTTCCACTTAATCATGTAAGTGCACTTGTTTTCTCTATACTTACCCTGGCGACTCTCATGTAGGTAGACATTATCAATTCTCATTTGAAATCTCTTGTTTTTGTATAGCACCTACCACATCATTGCATAACTTAAAAACTGGAGCCCAATCGCGCTATTATTTTTTCAACGTAATCGCAACTGAACCGCTACCATATCACAACTTTTTGACCGTTTCGTATCGCGCTAAAAATTTGACAGCGCGTTAAGACGCAACGCGATCGTAACTGGAACGTTACCGCTGTCAAATGAAAAGTTCATGGGACCCTACTTTTTTTGGATCGTTGGTGAATCGTTAGATTGTTTTGTCTTAGTTGTAAAGTGCTTCCGAGTGAAAATCTTGAAAAATACAACATTACCATGTACGGTTACATAGATTTATTAGAGATATCTCATGAATACGATGTAGCGGTGGCTCGAGCCGAAACCAAAAGGAAAACTTAAAAGGAGTCTTGCAGTGATCGTCAGTTTGTGAAGAGATATAGACTCACGAAAGAATTAACCCGTGAATTAATTTGCAAGTTGACTCCTCACATGCCACCCGTTCTCCGTTCAGATGCTTTGGATGTTGAAACCAAGGTAAGAACCGTAAGAAGATGTGATGATTCCTCTGTAAAGTGATCAAAAGCATTATCGCCTTTACTACTTTTTCATTGTATAAAAATAACCACAAACCAGTCAACTAATAATGTTAAAACTATGTGTGCATAGGTCAATCAATAGATAACCTGAATTTGTTTTAGATTTTGGTTGCATTGGCCTTTTATGCTTCTGGGTCCTATCAGACCATTGTTGGAGACAGCAGGAACCATTTCATTTCCCAGGCCAGCGTTTCAAAAGCTATCCGGCAAGTGACAACAGCCTTGAACAATCTGGCAGTCATAAATGAATATACCTATAGCTTTTCCATTCAAACAATGTGAGAGGGAACAAGTTAAAAGAGAGTAAGTAGCATATAGTCTTCTTTTTAAATATTCAAAAAAAAGCCCATGTTCAAGTTTTAAGTACATAATTGTATATATAATATTTATAACTATTTTTAGTGTCTACCATAAGTTCAAAATACCGCTCTGGGTTGTATTGATGGGACCCATGTGGCAATTGTATGTCCTGCTAAACATGAAGAACGTTTTTTTTAATAGAAAAGGATGCCATTCGTTAAATGTTATGATAGTGAGTATTTCTATTGTAATAATTCATAACATTTTTTTTTTCAGATATGCTTTTCTAATTTAAATATATTGTATGTGAATGCAAGTTACTCTGGGTCCACACATGATAGTGTTGTTTGGGCCAACCATCCGTTGAATGGTTATATAGAGAGACTCCACATTAATCATGGAGAAGATTTGCATCTCTTGGGTATGTTGAAATTGAGTATAATTTATGTTCCAATCTTATAATACATTGTGTAATTAAATTTAAGTGGTTTTAATACTTTTTTGGTTATTGCAGGAGACTCAGGGTACCCTTTGAGACCGACAATGATGACACCCATCTCAGAATCAAGGCCAGGCACTCCAGAGCAATATTACCAAGGCCTGCACTTGACCACCAGAAATGTTGTTGAACGCTGTATAGGTGTTTTAAAAGCTCGCTTTAGGTATACCTTGAATATCATACCATTGTTATACTGGTTGATATGATAAATAATGTGACATAATAAAAGGATTTGTCTTTGCAGGTGCTTATTGGTTGATAGAAAGCTGCATTACACTCCAGTAACTGCTGCGAGAATAGTGAATGCATCCTGAACAGAAAAAATAGTATAATATTTTGTTTTAGTTTCTTTCTATAAAACTGTTTATGAATAAAGGCTATTTGTATTTTTAACGCATTGTTATTTTAATTAATCTAGCAAAGTATGTTAAAATGTAGATTATCACATAATGTAGTTTTATTAAGGTGCAAATGATGGTGGGAAGGCAAAATCAACCTACACTAGGCAAAAGGGGGTTAAGGGCTAGTGCCTAATTTCAAATTAAGGAGAAACAAACAAAGTTTATTTAAAATATAAATCTATTTATTAAAGTACTATTTGTGGCACACATTCCATAAGCGTGCCGCAACTTGACGAGCCTCTTTAGACCTAACTCGTCCAAGAGCGAGATCTTGATGCGGCTCTAAGAATTGCACCATTAGCTCCATTTATCGGACCGTCATGCATCTGCGACACTCATCCATTTACACCAAGTAAAACAAGCAGTACACCACAGTAAAAATAAGAAGTGAAGTGTTTCCAGGAAGTGTGAGTGGTTTATGAAATAATCACGCCTCCTAATGAAATGATAACAAATATTGAATGCGGCTGTCCAAAGGGAATAATATAACTTGAATGTTTATTTACGTTTAAAACTTGCTTACGTTTTCAAATGTTACTCGTCGAAACTAGAGGTGCACACGTCAAAATTTATTACTAAACGCTCGGAAATACACAAACTAAAAGAACATCACTAACGATTGACGTAGCGCAACGTTCCAACTTCTATTAGAATTTCAACTTTAACGCAATACCAAAATCGGAACAGCTGAATCGAAACCTAACCGTTGTCGCAATTGGACAGTAACGTTATCGTAAACGTTCGCAGACGTTTGAAATTAGCGCGATTGCCCTCCTGGGCTAATATCTAGACACTCAAACATAAGCTCCGGTTATATAATAAACTATTCACAAAATGCATGTCATAGTGTCCAAAAATATGCATTGATGTGCAACATTGAACATCTCTGATTATTATTTATAAGTATATTTATTTGGTTTTAGAATAGTGACAGTGCGACCGCTATTTTTGTAGGTATACTTTTGTTCACAAGTGTACCTACCTGTTCATGCAAAATTCAAATGTGATAGTGCTTCGCGAAGGAGAGCTCCACGTTTAGCTCTGTATTTTGTAAACGCTTGTAGATTCAAGGCCTGCGACATCTCGTTTACCGAAAGTCGTTTAGCTTACATTGTAAAATACCCGTTTGCTTGCTGTTTGAATTTTGTAACACTAATTTGGGAATAATTTTATAATTTTGTCATGAATAAGCTAATGAGAATGAATTGTCTGCAGCTGTCATGCTTATCTATTTATGTTCATTGCAACTTTATACACGAGGCGGTTCTACCGCTACTAAGGGAACACTAATGTAGATATACTAGAATATCCGATTACAATTTGCAAAAGATAGTTTATAATTGGAATAGGTATACAATTACCAATTAATAATCACACAAATCTAAAGATTAAGTTGTTTCTCAACAACAATGAGCTGTAGGTAGGGTCAGGTGGCCAACAGTGAACCAAGAAAAAGTTAAACCTCTGTCATGCAGTCATATTCAAATTTAACGTTTATTTTTTTCATTTATACGATTCAGTGTCTATAAGACTTCATGTTTCTTTTTAAATTTCAACTTTAATACTAATAGATTTGACAATAAGAAGTGTTTAAAAAAAAATGGGAAATGGTTCACTGTGTACAATATTGGGTACACACTGATCCAAGATGAAGTTCACAGTGAACCACTGTTGGACACAGTGAATCATGTCATAATAAAACGCAGTTAAGTTACATTTCTACTGTGCCCACTATGGTAAATCAGTCATCAATCGAAAGCTCATCCATTAAAACATAAAAACTTTCATATTCCGTAAAAGGTTTATTGAATAATAGTTTCAAGAAAAATCAAAATAGGTAGTAAGTTGCGACTTAATAAAATTAACATTATACATTGCACGTATTTAAAAATAATGATTAAATGAGAAAACCTTAAAGTATCTGTAGAAAACTAAAAAAGCAACATAATTTTTTTTTTCTCGGTTTCTAGCAAAATAACACAATCTCATATTTTTGGTAAAAAATTATCAGTCAATATTATATTTTCTCCTTCTTCTTCACTTTCACTCAGAAATTCATCTTGTTTGCTATTTAATTCTTTGGAGTATCAGTTGCGATCATGCTTTTTCCTAGCTTTCTGCGCTTCTTATTTCTTCGTGGTTCGTGGTACACACGGTTCACTGTATACCCTAGATTACTAAGTCACTGTATACCACCTACATCATTTGACAGTTGAAGTAAGATAAAAATAACAATAATTAGGTTATGGAGAAAACACAATTACCAAAAGATTGCCAAATAGTAACTTTACATGTATAGCAAATTCAGTAAGAAAATCTAATAAACCGCATGTTTGAGGAACAAAAACAAAACTCACTTTTTTTTAATTTTTTGTGCTGGAAAACACAAAATGTCCCATCACGCATCTGCTAAGCGGGGGCGCCCGCCGTCAATTGGGGAGTGAGGAAGACGTTACGAGACACGTTTCTACGTGTCGGTTGCATGAGCTAGTTACTACTACTTATGGATATACTTATACTGGTTATCTGTGTACTGCTGGCTCACTGTTGGCCACCTGACCCTACCTACCGTTGCGAACGTGGCATCGTGTCTATATTGATTTATTATCCTATTTACTTTAAGTCGAACATTTATTAGTTAGGCGTGTTGTAGGCCCTTAACATAAATAACTAGTTAGTAAAAAGCTTATAAAGTTTAATGATATTGAAGGCCTACTTAGCTACATGAACAGGACTTGAGTTTTGGGCTTCTAATATAACATTTTGTAGCGTCATGACTAGTGAAACATGGATAGTGTCATTATCTTCTGATAAACTACTTGGAAAGTGCGAATAACGGTTCTTAAACGAAACTAGAAGTGACTTGACGTTTGTATGACAAAACCAACTATAAGTATTTTAGTAGTTTTTTTTCTTTATTAGGGTTCCGTAAAACAAGGAACCATTTATAGTTTGCCACGTCCTCCGTCCTTCCGACCGCGATTTTACTCAGAGACTATTGATACTGCGAAGCTATTGGCATTGTTATATATAGATATTGTACACGATTGTAAAAAATAAGTTGTAAAAATAATAATTTAGATATTTAAGGTGGGTCGACCATGGACGGCCATGCTCCTTCGAAAGCCAGTTTATTACAATGTCATAGTTATTGCCATGTGATGACAAATTCCTTCTATTTACACACACACCCATCGAACTGAACATCACAGACGCGGCGGCAAATCGGTCGCGCTATTTTGGCACTACGGTCCCTCACTTCATTGATTTCGGGAATCGACGACGTTAAAATAAGGTGGGTGTACCATAGAAGGCCACTCTAACAAATAAACAGTTATTATTCGTTTATTTACTGAATAAATGAAACTAACAAATATTTAAGTAATAATTTGTTTTGTTACGTAACATATTTATAAACCACTTCTTTTTATTGTAGATGTAATCGCTATTTATCAGTTTTGATTGATGGAGGAACTACGGAACCTTCTACCTAATGTGCGTGGCGCACTTCGCCGGATTGAAAGGGTGCATACTTGAATATTCATTATCATCTGCCTAGCCTTTTCCCAACTTAATTGGGGTTGGCTTCCAGTCATACCGGATTCAGTTGAATACCAGTATTTATCGCGGAGCGGCTGCCTACCAGACCTCCACAACCCAATAACAGGGGAACACGGTACTTCTTGGCAAGACTGGTGTCAGATTTTCTGACTTCTGACAATCCGTAACGACTGCCAAAGATCTACAAATCACAGCCGCGACCAACGGCTTAACGTGCTTTCCGAAGCACGGAAGATACTCGGTATGTTAAGATGGTCACCCATCCACCGACTTGAATATTATAAACGTAAGTAATCCAATGTTGAATATTATTGGTGTGTCTAATAATAACAATATAATAGGTACCTACTAGGATCTAGTGTGAGGCTATAAACGTAGGTTGCAGAATTTGTTCGAAAGAGTCACCGTGGCCCTGGAACGTAAAGGGCACAAGAAGGATCACGGGTGGGTTTTAGTCAGTAAGAGTCTGACACTCTCTTCCGCTCCGCCAAGAGAAGAAAGGCTATAAACGTAAAGCACGTTTATTATGGTTAGGTACGCTTGGTGTCAGTAATGCGACAATCTTAATAAAATGCGTGATATATGGCCTACAAGCTTCGGTTGCACTATGAGTGGCTTATGACAATCATTTTTCTATTACTATCGTTGTACCGAAACTGATTGATCACACCCGAAGCTCGTTTAACACAATCGATGTTAGTGACAGTGAAAAAGCTAATACAGAAGCGCGTGTTTTAGAGTTAACAAAGTGTCGCAATGGTGGCCTGTCGCGGCTATCGGCGAACATTTAATAAAAATGAGTGTCGATGATGGAGTGGCTTCAGTAAACGTGCCAAGGGTCCAGCCATTACAATCTGACAGGCGGTGAGCGATGGCCGCCGAGCTTCCTTCACGCCGCGCCGCCATTGTCACAAAACAATGGACACTGAGTTATCTTTAATCACAACAAAATGGATTCTAATTGGATCCGCAATACTTGGTGTGTTTTTTGTTGGTTTGTCATTGTATCGTATCTGTTTTGAACGTATAATTGAATTTGGATATGAACGCTGTGCGGAGCATAACATTCTGTCGAAGGTACGTAAGTACAGGCAGGTGTCGTAACAGTTCAAAAGGTTCATACCCGATGAAGTAAGCCTACACTACTAACATTTAAAATATCAAGATTTTCGGGTATTTTGCTCTGCCAATGCATCTGGGGTAATATTTACTTGTTGCTTAATTAAAATACCTATACGATGTCTCAAATAACCACTAGCTACATATCATTATATA
The DNA here is from genome assembly GCA_905332915.2 of Hecatera dysodea. Taxonomy (NCBI): domain Eukaryota; kingdom Metazoa; phylum Arthropoda; class Insecta; order Lepidoptera; family Noctuidae; genus Hecatera; species Hecatera dysodea. Next base: position 13,681,847 of record HG995292.1, read on the forward strand.
GGTTGATATGCTGTACGCCATGATTTTGCCTCATTAACTTTATTTATGTGCATTCGGGTCAATTTATCGATAAATGTTCCGGGACAGAAGAAAAATGCGAATTAAGAATTTCACATTGATTACATCGCGGTACTCGTAAACTCGAAACTATATACCTATAGGCTGGCGTGAATTTAATGTTATATAGGTACTGAAATGTAATTTTGTTACTATGGATTTGAAAATATTGTCGTATCCATTACTTCGATATATAGGGATGTTTCCTGAGTAAAAAATATATGATTATGTTTAGTCCGTCAGTTAGATTATAGAAAAATATTGGACACGTATTTTTTCCTTTATCAAATCTATAAAAACTGACGAAGATACAAAGCATCAAAGATCAGGAGTGGGGCTAGTGACGTCACGGCTCGGTAAAAATTGTAGCGAGTAGTGACGTCACACGAGTTTTCAACGCACTGTATCGTCTTAATTTTTTGTTTACGTGAAAAAAGAAAAAATACGTGTCCAATATTTTTCGGAAATCTATCAGACGGACTAATTAGATTTTTTTAGTCAACTACCCTATTGTAGTTTATGAAGAGTGGCATTTTTATGAGGTTTGTGCTGACCCCAAATATGATTGATTGTTTAAAAACTGTACCTACCCCTGAGTAATACTAGCGTCTGATTTTTCGGCTGGCTGGGAGGGAACACATATGAGTAGGTAGATAACGGCTTCGGATATAAGCTATGCATCATATGGCACCGGAAACATTCTACATGAGTAAAATACGGTCTGATAGGAGTAAAGAACATCGGGTATTGCCCAGTAGGTAGATATCGCTTCTCAATACTTCAGTATCTCGAATATATAAAACTTATTGCGTGTGTATGACATCGGCCGATTCAAAGCATGATCGATCGACGCCCGTGCGCACTTTCGCACATCGCGGTCCGTAAGTACCTGTGGTGAAATATTTTAATCCGTAATTTAAGTGTAAAGTTGTCGTAACAACTTGGAAGTATATTCGTAAATATATGTTAACATACATATATTGAATAAAAATTGGCGTAAGGCTGGGTGTTCTGCAGATTTGCTGACTTAACAAGTTAACCACGGCAGCGTCTGTTAGCGGTTGACATTCTTTAAAACCATTTTAAAACCTTCATGTATAAGCCCTGAGCCGTGCTGATCGACAGAGGTTATCATAAACAACATTGAAAAATCCCACAGAAATAGTCACTTTCTATTTTTGCTTAATTTTCATGTTCAGTGGGATTCAAGCTTTACTATCATGTGTTTTGACACATTTCCCACCTCATCGTACATGCATAGTCTACTTGTAATGCGCACATGAAGTGTGTGGACACTGGACTGTCATGTGTGTGTGTGTCTAACTCATCTGAACATCTTCCTTGCGATGCCATTATGACGCATTGACGCATAATGCCTGTGATTTACGGAGTAATAGAATTCACAACTTGCCAACATCCTATGAATTCATTTAATTGCTCTACCTGAATAAACTATTTCAAGAACTTGAGATGCGATTTGTAGAAACTGGTCGTAGATGCTTATCTTTTATTAATGGTAAGTGCGATGTGCTTGAATATAGGATTTGTTAGGACATATTAGATACAAACAATATTTTCATAGAGATAGTTGCAGCAAACGTGGCGTGAAATGGCCAGTTAGTGAGTAATATCATGTTATTTGGAGGCGACGAGGCGAGGGCGGTCGTGACGGTACGTCGGCGGCGGGCGCGCGGCGCCGGTCACGAGTCGCTCTGCTGACCCTACAGCCTGCCTCTCCTATTGAGCCAAAACATACTTTATTTACATAAATGGCTGATTCGTATATGTAATGCCCGTTTAGCCGCTGTTATATGTTGTTCATGCCGCAATAAAACTAGTTAATTCGGTCCGACGGTGTTTTAAGAAAGTATCAGTTTGATCAGTGACAACCCTGCACATCACTCGCTCGTTTATAAACAGGTGTCGCCAAAGGTAATGAAGACTCGGATGTCTTAATATCAGCTAGTTATAAATTAAACGAAACACGAATGCATTAGACGAAACTTTGGCTTCACCCGCTCTAACTGGGCGCATTAAGTATAATGTCCGTTGCATTCGACGGTAATTTTATTAACATTTTACTGAGGGCAGCCATGCCTGCGTCCGCGCTGCGAGGCTACACAATCAGCAATCAGCCAGCAAGTAAATTGTATACCTGTAATGTGTTTAAATTACTGAAGTACCAAAAATGTTATTCAAATTTTCTGATAGACGGAACATTATCTTGATTTCGATGATTTGAACTTCTCAACTTACATGTTTTGCTTAAAGTCGTGTTAAAGCATATCGTTTATTTCAGGTAGTTTAGTGCGGGGCTGCGGCTAGACATTAGCCGATACTACCGTTAATCGCGGCGGGTAATCGGATGCAACAGAGGCGTGCTTGATGTATGGATCACTTAATAGGGGCAGGCTGCGCGCACGCTTTCTTTAGTCTCTATAATAAATTATCACGAAGCAGTGGCGTGCAGTGATTCGAGTTAGGGTAGGCCAGAGAAAATGTCCGAATAAATTTTAAAAAATAACCACATTATTCAGGGTTGATTTTTAATGAAATGAGTTTTTTTTTATTTTTTTTTAATTGCCTATTTAAAAAAAAAAACAAAAAAAAAAGACACCAAATTTCAACCCTGAATAATGTGGTGTGTTTTTTTTTGGACATTATTTTCTGGCCTACCCTAACTCGAACCACTGCACGCCACTGTCACGAAGATCATGTTCCAGTGTTGTAGTCTTGTGCCGGCTTGTAAGTAGCATGGGAATTTAGCGCCCGATAAGTAAACCTTCTGATGGCTGCTGCCGGTATTGTGAATCTTAATTTGATAAGCATAGAGATCAAATCTTAATACCAGTGCTATTATTTATCTGCCTAATACCTGATATAGCTCTCCTTTAATTTTATATAATGACACGGACGTTATGCTTTGCTCTAGTATTCTTAATGGCTTTTATAAGTAATAATTAATAGCTATTAAATCGTTGTAGGTATATGCATATGAATTTGTGTCGTACGTATTATTTCTAATTATTTTATAAAATGAACTTGAGTAAACGTAATATAATATAAGCTATATCTAACACGAACTCATCTACTGCACATCTCTTTAAAATTCAATTTTGGAGGTCGACTTCTACCTAAACGATGTAGTTATGCAAAAATATTGAAAGAAGCACAATAAATAATATGTTGCTGTATAATTTCCGAAACAAAATTGTATGTCATTCTAGGGCGTGGTAGACATGCGTAATTATAATTTGGTGATTTATTATTTGACATTGATGCAATAAACTCCAGTTTATGCGCTTTCCTTGTTGAAAATCGGTGCATATTGCGCAACGATCATGAGTATGTGAGTGGTGCGACTGGCAGCTCCGTCACGCAGTAGTCTGTTACAGCTACGCGCGAATCTTGAAAAGCTTCTATGGGGCGTGTGTTATTTGGGCTTTGTAATGCATTTTTGCAAGCGGCTGCGGCTCGCGCTCGGCGCTGTTACGCAAGGATGCTCGGAGAACTGGTCCAACCGGCTCTGGATCTGGGCCAGAGCCATCTCTCCGCTAAGATATTACCGCTAATAGATATTGAACATCCAGTCACTAGACCCACCGCCCTCTAAGCCACCGACTCGAACGATGACGGTTTCATTCAATTTTTAGGGTGTATCCCACTATTTCCATGGAAATACAAAATAGAAAAACCGGGACCAGCGTTTTTTACAAAATATATCCCATTATTTCTATTGCGACAAAAAGCGCAGTTACTTTATGTTATTTGAAAGGTTTACCACTTTTGAGGAATAGATTAAATTTAAACACGTCTTCTCGGTATTAAAAATAAATAAATGGAGAACAAATTAATAATCTGCTATTTTTTAAAATAATTCTCCACCACATACTCTACAGTACCAATCACACAAAGCCACCTCGCAAAACTAATAAGAAAAGAGAAAAAGAGCCGCATCAACTTCTGTTAAAGTATTTGCGTTCAAATTAAAACAACACTTCCTCCGAGAATAAGGCCCTGTTTCTATAGTAGGACAATCAGTCTGAATCAGGCCCAGTATGTCTATAAATAGAAATACCTAATAGAAATAGTGGGATACACCCAATTTTTATGTAATGGCTTCAGGCCCTCAAACGGAGTTTCATCGTCACTACATAGTATAAAACAGTCGCTTTCTCTGTCCCTATATCCCTATGTATGCTTAAATCTTTAAAACTATGCAACGGATTTTGATGCGGTTTTTTTTTTAATAGATAGAGTGATTGAAGAGGAAGATTTATATGTATAATACATGCATATTATTGTAGAGGAAATATTAGTATCTAGTCGCTAGTTTCAATAAATTTCCACGACAAATTTAATTACCTGAATGACCAACAATACAACCACGTACTGCCAGTTCATCGAGCTTACTGCAAGTTTTGTCTCGTTTTCATGTTCCTAATTCTTAGATATCAAACGCCCATTTATTTATTGCCAAATAGGTACAATTGCAAGTGCTGGAGCAAACATTTCCATTGTTTTGTTTATTTCGTAAACAGATTAATTTTGGAGGGCAGGACGAGAACTCGGTTTACCTTACACAATTCTGATTTCACTAAGTGCTGACATTTCATTAAAATATATTGAAATCGTGAAATGGGGCTTGCATCCCATTGATTGGAAGCGGTGCGGCGGGCGGCGCGTGCGTCGGTCAATACCCGATATTGATTTGCTCCGTGTTTCGAAACAGATTATTATGTTTAATGGTTGTACGTGGTGCTATTGTGAGGAGTCAGGTTAGCAAGCACTGAAATTATGGTTTGCTACGAAAATCGCAAATGTGTACCAGCCACTATATTTTGTGTTTGATTGATAGATTAGTGACGAAATAAATAGCCAGTGTATGATGCAACCGCAAATACTGGTTTACAACATATTTATTAGGTTTGGATTCCAAAATAACTTAATTAATTACTTATGTGCCATATCATAGTACAACTAAATAATTAGTCATCTTTGACACAAATTATATCTCAAAATCTATTTCAAAGAAAATAAGTATCTTGGTACGTAGGTAGCTGATAAATCTAATTTATTGGCAGCTCGTGCAATCATGCGCATGTACCCAGTAAACACAGAGTTTATCTCCGTAAATAACTAGACACCGGGGAGATTCATTAGGCGTCGATCCATGTCGGGCTGTGCTGTAATCGAGCAATTGTTCTCGGGGGGAAATTCAATTATTAGCTCGTAAAAGCCGCAAGCGCGAAATATCGACCATTGGGCAACCCGCTGCGTCGTTAGGAGTTAGAAATAATTGCTCGCGATTTATCTTGGTGGTACTGACTATAATTAAATGCTTAATAATTGAAGGAGCGCGATGATCGGTCCAGCCAATAAATCGCGGTGTTGGGCTTCGTCGCGGCCGGGTCGCGCAGGCGGCGCACGGGCACAGGGCGCAGCTCTCGGGCCCCGGCGCGGCGCTCGGGCACAGGGCGCAGCTCTCGGGCCCCGGCGCGGCGCTCGGGCACAGGGCGCAGCTCTCGGGCCCCGGCGCGGGCGCTCGGTGCGATACTGCCGGTCGTGCTTCATGCTCGCTGTCGATTAGAACGGTCCGCCGAGGGTAGTTCGCTCTCACGCTTCCAATGACTAGTGTAATCGTTTTATGCGACGTGTTGTTGAATTAGTTTAGCCGTCTGATACAGTTAACTAAACGTGTAATTACGTACAAGTTAAATACCAAACTATTAACCCATTAATACTTTAATGCATCTATGATTGGGCTTACGTGCAAACATTTCTAATAGGTAGGTATTTGTCTACGAAATCAGTAAGGTAGAACTCGTTTTTAAAGAACAGTTAATTTTTAATCTTTTCGATGAATTTAATAAAATGTTGACTTTTTTTGTTGCTTTGTATACTTGCCTGAAGTCTGCTGCTGAAAAGTAAACTTAAAAAAAAGGATAACACTTTACTTATTATGTTTTGGATCGTCGGTCGGTGGATGGATCTGTCGATGCACCGTCCCTATTCAAGGACTGAGAAAGGTTACTTAACACGAAAACTTCTAAAAGTAAATCTACTTTCTAATTTCTTCATCCATATTTTCTGTAACTTATATGGTGTACATAATAAAGAGTATTCTATTCTATTCTACTTTATTCAGGTTCTAGTCAATTATGTAGATCCTTATTATTATTATTTTTTAATAGAAGATAATGCTAGAAATTGTTAAAATTGCACAACGACACCAACTTACTTTATGTTGTTATATTATGATGTTGCCTCGTCTGTCTGCAAAATATAAAAGCAAAAACCTGTTAGTCTATAACAGGTTTATAATAACGGCTAGGGTAACATTTCAAGGGGTTTCTTTCGAACAATATTAACGGTCAGGTAATCGTTGTTAGGGTGAAAAACAATTGGGGTTTTTCACTGTGCTTTTACCCCATGATACTTTGTATTGGGGGCAGGTTTTATAAATGGTCTGGCACGACTAAACAATTAAAATAATCAAGATCGAAGAGATCAGATGCGATGAAGTTTGTAAAACCAGAAACTTAGACCATTTAAATAAAAACGGACCAATTATAAAAAAGTAATTGACCCTGAATAGATATGCAAAGACGTGATGATGGCAGGTAGAATAGAGATCTCACTGAATAGTTATCGACGGATAGCAGAGTCGGAAACAGATGATAGCGGTTAAGACTTGGTTGGCACAGTTCAAAGTAACATGGCCCATATATGGAAACAGGTCTATCTGAGCTGCGGGTGAAACAAGGAAACCTCGAATGAAGAAGACGAGGCTAAAATATTAAAATAGTGTGTGAGTTATTGTTATCTGAATAAACTTAACGATAACGTATGGTACGCAAGACTGTCTATAAACATTCCTATCTTCCCATTTTGGCCTTAAGATAAAACAAATCGATGCATTCTCATCGAAATTATGCATGAACCTATAACAATAAACTGTTAGTATGCAGGTGTCATCTTGAGAACTACCTCCATTGGCTCCGCGCTCGAACTCGGTTAACAAGTACAATTGCATGAATTTTCTCGTTGAATTATTCGCCCTGCAAGCGTACCTATAAGGTCATATATGGGCACACTATTTTGCTTATGCCGAGCATCCTACACCTTATTCCCCAATAAAGATCCTCTCGTGGAATACAAAAGAGCCCTAGACGACAGTCTTATTGTAAACAGCCAACAATATGGTAAACGTGATGCTAACTGTAAAATTTATTTGTAACATGCGGAGTTAAACGGTGCGCCTTATAAATAAATTTCAATTGTCTGTTGTCATTAAATATTCGACGTTATAAATCAAAGCTTTATCGGAGCTGGTCGTCGTAACGGTTACATCGCACACGCTCGGGAATATAATTTAATGATATCGATAGGGGCTGCGTCTGCGCAGAACACGCGCGCAGCAACACGACGTGCGTTAATGAAGTGTCGCTACACTAATCTACCAGCCCTTTATTTATCTCCCATGTTTTCTACTTTGTTAGTTCAATACGGTTGATAAACACAAGATACAACAAAAGATTCGGCTGCCATTTTACCACTGATAATAATTACGATGTGCGAATATTGCGGTTCCTTAGATTATGCTTTGACAAATCACGACTTTGCAATTCCAATGCAGCAGATTTAATGTATGGGCGGCAGTTTGCATTCTAACCGCGACCCGGCAGGCCACCTCTTTCCTAATGCACGCTTATTTGAGCTTTTTAACCTTTCATCTGTTGTTGGGTTTAAGCATTGAGGGACAATCAACACGATGCAGATACTTAATGTAGTTATTGTCCACCATAAGCGTAGAGCGGTGAGCACTGGGCACTGGGAACACACGAAGCGGTGGACACATTGTTGATGTTCGGGGATAATGCAAATGTGGTTCGAAGATAGCAGATTATATATTGTAAAGAAATAAATGGACTGGTCGAAGTACAGGAGGAACGGGTAATTATGAATATTAAAAATACTTAATATACCTATGCACATGGCTGTGCTTCTTATTATTATTAAAACCGTGTTACCTAAATGAGTAGGCTTTTCAAAGAAATTTTGTTGCATATAAATTGCGTCATTATTTAAATATTATTTTGGCAGTAAGATCGAATTTTAGATCTAGATAATAACTACTAAATTCTAAGATTTTGGCCTTGGAATAGTCTGAAAACAAATTAAAAATTTAGAATTAATAATTATACTATTAGTTATACCTACGTACTAAAATTTGGTAAATTAGTTATTTTATAACCCATGTAACATTTAATTAAACGGTTATTCCCTTCTCATAGATTTGAAGACTTCTAATTAAGTAAGTGATGCCATCAAGCGGCTTCTAGCCGATTATATTGATAAATTCCGTCTTACTATATAATTACAGACAAATAAGATGCCATTCAATATAATTACATCAATTTGCAGGCAGTCATGAAACCTTAGTCGCCGCGCAGTAAAGTTTAGTTGGGGTTGAAATTGAAAGGCATGAAGTTAGCGATCGGTTGTTTTGTAAGCGTCGTTTTCATTATGAGCGCGATGGGGCAAGGCCCGAGGCGAGGCTGTTCTGGGAACAGCGTGATGTGGTTGTGAAACACCGTGTGCTGGATGAGGGTAGGACGGAAGGTTGGCGAGGCGGGGCGCCGCGGGCGGGCGGCGGTGAAAGGGCTGGGCGGGGCGGCGTGCGCGGCGCCGCCCACCGCGCATTTCACCACCGCCGCGACGACGCTCCGCGCCCTACTTCTCTCGACAGGTTCGCTCTTGGTGTTCCATTGTGTGCCAACCTCTGCGAACAATACTATTGTGAAACGTTTAGATAACATCCCCGCGGCACGTAATTTAGACTGTTAATTCAATTCTGACTAGAGATTAGAAGAACCCATTTTAGTGTGGCTGTAATATTATTTGCGAAAGTATTTAGGGTTAAACTGGATTTAGATGGAACCATTGCTTCTAAATGGGCGCACTGCAACGGCGACGAAAAAGCGTCACAATTCCGATTAATAAAAACGTCATACCTTGATAACGTGTGGTGTGCAGTACTGTCAACCAGCTCAGTCGGAAGTAGAGATCCTAGGCAAACAAATAATCTAGCAGAAGTAAGAAACGTCGCCTAACGTTCGAAAATACTAAAGATATACAGGGTGTTTCAGAAGAGCGTGGTTATGATTAAGGGTTATGTTCTGTTTCTGAAATAAAGAACCCGAGCGCAAGAAAGAATCGAAAAGTTACAAACAAATCACTTTTCAAGCACACCGATGCAGTAATAAAATCTGAGACTGGACTAAAATAAAGTCACCAACTACGTCAGACTGCTTGGCAATTTGATTTTTATGGAACTTTTTGGTAGATTTTTTATATTTTACAATGATTGTTTCTTTACTGCAGGTATATCAGATAAACAACATCACCCATATATGAGTTCACGCACTTCTGAAACACCCACCTTATATATATATATACCTTATATATGTATGTTTGCTTTCGTAACGAATGGCCTATAACATGATAGATAACATGGCGTAAGTTACTGAAAAATTTCGTTAGTTTAATAGGCAATGCCTGAGACCAGAAAGTTACCCTTTTCTAGTAGATATTGCTTTCCACACAAAACTTTCACTCAAAACATTCAGATTTACAAGACTTGTGGATAAAGGAAAGCGAGGAATATTAAATATCGAGATAAATATTGCGGTCGGCTAAGAGTAAAAATGAAGAGCTTTTTCTAAATTTCTTTATGGTATTTGTCAAGCCAAAACGTGAAAGCCAACATAATTCATGTTATGTACAATGAAAAATCATATAAAGACCGATCTTTATACGAGAAAAATAAGCCAGAATGTATGTATTCGTATCTACCACGGAAGACACAAATAAAACAATTGCCCACTAAATTCGTACATAATAAGGCTATGATTTCTGTAAGCGGATTGGACGCCATCAAGCACTTGTAGGTGCTGTGTTAATGTGAGTAACTTACAGGTTTGTGCGAAACGAAGTCCATACTTGATTTGATAGTCGGCTGCTAAACGCGCCGTTGCTCGCGGACGTAATTGCGTTGAAAGGCTTCAATTTGAGCCACGTTTGTGCCGCGTTTGGTTCTAAATAAGACGTTTCTGTACGGAGCGGTAAAGAGGCCGCATTACTCTTATTGAGGCCTGGAGCCTGCATTATCTGCGCGGCGAGGGGCCGCGTGTCGGGCTGCGGTGTCCGTACGACGCACTACTCGTAAAACTAAAACCCACTTAACTCCGCACTGTCTGTGCTATTTGTGCCTGTGCCTGTATACATGCACAACACGAAATCTGTAATGAACTATTGATGTAAAATGAAATGATAAATTGCTACGCGTTAGTAGAATGCAAAGATGACCTCTGAAAACGTACAAAGGTGAGACCTCGCCGTACTGATGTACATTTAAATGTAAGTATTTAGACAAACCTTATGAATATAAACCCTGTTAAATACCTAAGGATGTACTTATGTAAGAGGCTTGTATAAATGTTTCAGTTTTCATGATACCTATACTTAATAACACTTAGGTCAGGTATTTTAGCTTTTTGATGTGGTGAGAGATATTTAACATGTAGTAGCACTGTACAGCAGTAATATTGTAAGTTGTTAGCTTGGCTATTGTCGATGACTAATATTATAACGTCATTTCAATTTCACAAGTTGTTACTCTCATTAGAAATTCAACACTATTGCCCATTAATCTGAAGGGGCGTAGCGCGGCACGAGCGGCGCGCGGCCGCGTCATGTGCGCCCGCGTCGACTACGCAACGTTCAGCTGTGCTGTGCTGTGCTGTGCCCATATTTTCGCGGCGATGTCACAGATCCCAAAAGGTCGCTGAACCGAAACCCCATTGTTTTGAGTTGCGTCAACGTATCGTCTGCCTCGAGCAACGATGAATTGAATTTGTACCGTGCCTATTATTGTTACAGCAATATGTTGCCAGGCCCATAATACTAACTATTATATTCAAGGTGTAATTTTAGTTTTGTAAAACTAATACGAATTAAAGTGTATGTAAGTAGTTTGATTTCTAAAGGCACATTATCATAATATCGTTATATTCGCACTCTAAGTCGTAAATTCCTCAAAGCGTTGAATAATTTAGTTTTCATAACCCTTTCAGTTGAGACAAAGCACATAAACAATAAAACTTTATAGTCAGCTAACCGCCGATGCAGATGCTTCTGGTGTCTTAGTCGTCGTAAACATAAGTACAAGTTCTTATTACAGAAATATATTTTCCTAACGTTCTACAGTGTTCCTGCAATTAAACATGAACATAAGGCGTGAAATCTGGCTATTACGTTTCGCAAGTTGAGCGATTATTATTTTAGTATCTGCACTGTAGGTAGGCGAAACGACTCTTGCAATCAGTAAATATTATAATTACATAAATAACGTACACTTTCCCGGTCATTCTAATGAATTCCCTTAGAACGTAACATGTACCTAGGTATCCATGAATCTTTTGCCAAATGAAATTCATCCAATTAAAGCAAATGAATCCAGGGTTGCGAAATTTGTTCTAAAGCGTCACGTAAAGAGCATGAGGAGGCACACAGATGGGTTTTACTCAGTTAGTGTCTGACACTCCTTTCCACTCCGCCCAGAGCGGGAGAAGTCACTTGATCATTTCCTATCCATAAAAAAAGCAAATCAAAGTTAAATACTTCATTTTGAAAACTTGATTTAAAATTTAAGTGATCACAGATAACTTTTCAAAAGAAAATATTCAAAGATTCAATGGAAAAGTCAAAATGACCACATTAAGGGAAATATTGCAAAATCGAAGTTTAAGAAATGCATAGTTATTGACCCCTCATAACTTGGTTAAACTGTAAATCATTCAAATCATAATAGAGCCCATTGTTGGTTACAGATTTTAATGAGCCTTTCACTAATACAATCCTTAGACCTCGCTAACCGGATCGGATATGTATGTATATAGTGCATCATATTATAGATAGCGAGGAACATTTTAATTTAACCCCAAAGGGCAAACCGCAAGTGAAGTCATGGATACGAGCTAATTAAATTTAAATCGTCTTATGATGTGATGTTGGTACACGTAATAAGATCCGGCAAAGTTAATTTACATCAATCTGCAGGCCGAAATTAAAGTAATGTACTATATGTACTACGTGTCGGTAACATACGAACGCATGATGATATAAAAATTCTGAGAAACGCCGCCCCGTAATCGGTTCGCGCTGGCAACCATTGATCCATGATGATTGGCGCCGCACTTTTACCAAAATCACTTATTACTGCACAAGTCGTCGGCGTAGTACACTACGCCACAGAAAATTCTGCAACAAGCACGGGAAACATATTATCGGAAATCTCAAGTGACAGTTCACATTATTTATTTCATAATTATATACTTTGGAATTATTTATTTGTTTGTGTTTTACGCGACCCAAGAATCTGTCGATTCACAGGGGACTAGACAAAACAATATGATCCAACAAGCCGGATAGCATTGTTCCCGTGTCTCGTATTTCTCGAAAGCTTCGTCCCGGCGACAATCACCCTTCGAACAAAGACGTTTATCTCTCGGATACTTCTTAAATGGGTATAATGTTTAGGAGTGCGACGCACCGGTGAGCACGAATTGACAATAAGAGCAAAGTTCAGCGCGGTTCAGGACTCGAGAGGAATGTGGGGGCGCGGAGGAGCGGGGCGACGCTCGCGAGGTGCTACGGTACTAACCTCTCTACAAAATCACGATTAGGCACTATTTATATCGACATTTCTAAAATACTTATACCTGTATCAGACAATATTAAGCACCTAGTATTACAGTATTAAGCAACTTTGTAAGCTTAGCTGCTTGTAAGATACACCTGTACTATAGTTCCTCACGCGAACTTTAAGAGTACCCTACATTACGCTATTACTGAAATAACGGTGTTTTGGTAAGTTTACTCCCTTTATGTACGTATGCATTTTCTTAGTAACCCACACTTATAATGTTGTAAAAAGCTCGTACACTTGCTGAATTTATTCAAGAATATAGCGTTAGCATCTTATTCATTAGTTGGAGTGGAAATACCGTTTAATAAATGACTGCAGTACATTTTAAAGAATGTAATGAACAAAATGTGTGTCTGGGTCTCTGTGTTGACGTAATTAACAGTAAATAAGGGGCTCGTTGTGGGGTTAGTGGGTCGGCTCAGTACACTAAACGAGATCGTCTTCTAAGAGGCGCAGACTTGGCGAAAGTAACGGCGGAATGCTACAAACTATGTTCACGCATGACCCGTGGGTCAGCCGTACATATTCTGTTCTGACACATGTCAATTAAGGGGCTCACCGCCTCGAGGCGCCGATTGAGTGCTTGGACATGTTTGTGGAAACCTTCGTCAGCCAGATTGATTCATTACTACGTCTATTGAACAAAATTTACTGCTCGCCAAACATTGAACATCCATACATATCGTGCGTGCTGCTTGTTCATTTTCTAATGAAGATTCATCGACTTTGGGAGTCGTTTTGATTGCAAATGTGTAAATAAATAACCGAAGTACATATCTGGTGACAAGTACATGGAATAAAAACAGACAGCGCGGAGTGGTAATTTGCATTGACAAACTGACAATTACAGTGTTTGTACTTTTACGCATGTTAGTAGTGAGTATACAATGATATACAGCTGCTTCGTTATTTCCCAAGTGTGTCTGCAGTTGGCAATTTACCGCTCCGCAGATCGATCAGCTCCTATTATTGGAAGAGGTCGGACGTGTACAAACATCGATTTCGAGTCGTTAATGTGAGTCTGCGTCCCCGGCGAGGTGAGAGCCGACACTGCGCCTCACCTCACGTACCGCACTCAAGATAACGACATGTAATCATAATGATACACTCTAATCTGCAAAGATATAAACACGGACTGGTGCTCGTTGCATCCTGCCCTAATTGTTCACCATTATGTACTTAAAGTGTAGATCTCACGTCGGAATAAAGTTTGGTGTGCGCAGTTTTATTTTTATGTCTTACTTTGCAAAACAAATTAAGATGACTATCATTCGTATATTCGCTGCGCTAAACTTCCGTGCCAATGTTTTAATTAATCTTAAATCAAAATGTCCAAATTTTAATTAGTCAGACATAAAAAGCTGTCACCATTGCTCTATAAAATAAGAATAATTGTACATTTCCGACAGTTGAAATGTTGGGCACAAACACACGGATAAATATAACTCGTTGCAATTATTTATTTCCCACTTAGTTTTCACGTGTGAACAAGGCTACAATATAAATATTTTTCGTTTAGGAAACATTAAAATCGGCAGATTACCATAAACCTCCAAGTAGATGCCTGTAATAGTCTGTTCTTACTTATCACAAAAGCAAATCTAGACATTTGATAGCAAACAATCATTATACATAATTTGCGATTATTATGTATCAATAATGTAAATGGGCAAATTTAAATTAAGTTCAAACGCTTTGGTAAAATCTTTAAAATCGTTAGGTTAGGTTAATAGATTAATTATACGAGTATATTGGTTACAATATATAATTAATTATTTTATTGAATGCAATAAATTATTTACTTAATGGAAAATCTTTAGTTTTTTCAGTATTTAAGTAACATAGTACTGTTTAGATAAAAGGTAGATAGTCATGTGAAAAATAGATACCACAGATTAACTATTTTTTCAAAATTATAGTTACAGAGCAATTACTAAGCTAGTTTTGGTTAGTAATAATTTTTAATGTCAGATACATTAAAATTAATGTGGAGTTGCAACCACCTTCGCAAAACTGGTGGAACCAGCGAATCACACTGATAGTGTTGTTGACGGTAAAGTTTTAGCCAAGTTAGTTTAAAGATATTCAAAGCATTAATGAGGACAGTGCGATTATCTCTCTATTTGCACATCCCAATACAAATAAGTACATTATGTTGAATGCTCGGTTAAAGAAAATCATTATTCATACGCCAGCAGAGTCCCGGCACAGCTTCCGCCGAGCGGCCGGAGCTCGGTGGTTGCTAGAGCCCGCCCCGGCACGTTCGCTCATAGCGCGTGATTGCGGCCAATTATTTTCTGTTTATCTCTAATTACGCATGCGCTGCCAACGTCGGCGGCTTATCGCCGATCTGCCCTTCGGCCCGAGATCCAATCGTTTTCTAATCAGCTCCCCATCCGCAATACAAGGAACATCACTATAGCGAAGATAAATCGGGTCAAATCTGTCTTTGCAACCATCGCAAAACTGTCGACTTTCACAAAAATATGAGAGATTCGTTCCGTTCGTCATTTTGATTTAATCGAAGATAACGTGGCCTGAGTTAAGTGAATTCCTGGTAGTAAGTTTTTACCGAGAGCATGAAAGATTGCCGCTATGCATCTGTCGCTCGGCAGTCGGCAGTCGCAGTCGGCAGCCGACGACATGCCGCGCGACAGGATGACGCGGCGGCGCGAGGCTCGTGCGTGTCTTACTCGCCGCCGCCGACTGCGGGAGCACTCGCACAGTATTAATTTATCGACAAGTCGTGCAAACAGAATGACGTGCCAGTTTTTTGGTGCGCACTCACGGCGGGCTTGTGGTGAAATTAGGGTGCATTAACGCAACAAGGTCAGGTCGCTGCGCCGCGTCCTGTCGCTGCGGTCAGCCCGGCTTTTTAGAAGTCCGTGAGCATTGCGGTTGATCGTTTCCGCATACAATTTAACAACAATGCACCCTGCATGGTTTTTACGTGATTATAAGCATAATATCAATAATTACGTTGTTAGAAAATTTAATAATACAACATACATATATGCTTTAATTAAGTACACAATACGATTCATGTTGTAACAATTGTATCTGCGTCGTCGAGTTATCTGAAGCATTTATCTATTAGCTGTGTGAGAAAAAGCCAATCAAGTGAGCCACCGCCGAGCGCGCACCGCGCAGCCGCAGCCGCAACCCTTCAATGAGCACTCGGAGGTGACTAACTCCGCAGCTATGAGCGACTGTGTAGCCAGACGAGCGAACTGATCCGAATACTTATCTGATAGGCATCTACTGCCTATCGTTACCGTTACCTTGTGCAATTTCAGACACGGTTGAGGTTTTCTAGGTACTTGGAAATTATTGTCATTTGGCATCTATGACAATGTATAATTTTATCTGGCAGAATGAACAGTTCTCACCAATAAATTACAATAAAGTTATTTTTTTCAAATTTTTAAGAATGGATCCTATGGATAGATGGAGCAGTGGTGGCCGAGTGGTAACAGCCCCGACTTACGAATTGTAAGTCGCGGGTTCAAACCCAGCCAGGCACATTACTTTGTGTAATTAATTTCATCACCACTGCTCTCAAAACGGTGAAGGAAAACATCGTGAGGAAACTGGTATGCCCTAGAACCAAAAATTCGAAGACATGTGACATTCACCATCCTGCACTGGGCACGCGTTGTGGATTACGGATTTACGGCCCATTCCTTCTCCTAGAGGGGAGGCCTGAGTCCCAGCAGTGGGAACATTAAAAGGCTGATTATGCTTATACTATGGCTAAGTTACTCAAATTTCAGTTATTTTGAAACTTCCGTATATATTTTTTTTATTATTTTATTACTTAAAACCGGTTAATAAAAAAACATAATCGTAAAAATTCAAAATAAAGAACCCTCCTCTCCTCTCGCATGTGTATGCGAGCAATAAACTGGAATCACTTCATTGCGCGTTGTTTTAAACAATTTTTAACTGATGTTTTTTTAATGTATAATCGAGCATAACTCCGTCAAACATATCCGTCAGTTTTGATTATTTTTTTTATTCGAAAACGGTTTATTTCGAAATGGTCCCATTTCAATTTCATATATGTAGATCTGATGGGTTTCGGAGACAGACAACGGAACTCTTCAATAAACTATAGCAAATCTTTCGGGATTGCTGAAATCTATGCAATGAACTATGGATTTGTGGTATGTATATCATTTGAAAGCTGTTAGCCTTTGATCTCTTTCAATATCATAATCAAAGATTATTCACCTTATTTAACGTAAAAACAAAACACATACATTTTAAAAATCAAACTCCATTTTGTTGGTCTACCTGAAACCCTATACAAAATGAGCGGTTTTGAAAATTGGTCATCAGTCCAATGTTTTACGGCACTGAAGCAAAAAGAACATGGAAACCACATCTATAGAAGCTTCATATCTCCGAAATCGACACCTGCTCGGCGTGGACGTCCAGCGGCAGCTCAGAGAAGTTCGAGGGAGAGCCGCTAGCGTGTGGACAGTGAACGGAGGCTTAAAGAAGCAAACTTGACCCCAAAAAGGCCTGCCACGGGACTCAAAGTCTCCAACCCACCGACAAGCCCGGTTTCAGTTTGCACGCGATTACTTAGATTGGGATATAGGGCAATGGAGCCGTGTCCTGTTCTCGGACCAGCAACCGGTTTGTGCCTGTATGGTAGCGAACGTCGCCGGAGTACCTATAGCAGACCGGGGGAGCGATTCGCACAATGCGGTTTTGCGAAATAGTTATAGACGGGGATGAGTCCTGTATGATGTAGGCTAGGATTTCTATTGAAGCAACAATGTTCCAATAGAAATCACGTGGCCTGCTGCCACACCGCTACAGTAACTAGACAGTACCTGGAGAAGTCCGGAATCCCACACTAGACTGCAGTCCTGACTTGAATCCAATTGAACATGTCTATGTGGGACGAGCTGCAAGGGCGGGCTCATCGGCAAACTCATTCGGTCAATCAAAATCCGTTTACAGGCAGGCATTAAGGCCAGAAGGGGAGGAAACATTAAATATTTAGGGGTAATAGCATAAATTGTAAAAATATTATTAATATATTATGTTTTCCTATTACTGCCTCATTTATTTACATAAATGTACATACTTAAGTTTACTTTAAAATTACAATAAGCGTATTGCTACGAAATGCTACGAGGTAGCCGCGTAGCAGTGTAGCGGCGTAGTACGCACTGAACGTTTCGTGCTTTATTATGATAGGTACAGCTCGATAATTTCAGCTTTAACAGAAATATACTAATAAACAACTAGACTAAACGTAACTAAGTATAATAAACGTAAGCCACTCAAACGTCCATGGGGACTCTAGTCACCAGAATGATTTTTACCTTGCCTGTCCGTGGGGACTACAGTCCCCAAAACGATATCGTTCACTTTAAATTTAAACACTGATAAAGTCGGGCGATAGTCGTTTAGTCGAGTATTGCTAAAAGGCAGGGTATTAAATTTGCCAACCGTCAGAATAAATTTTGTCTGTGGAACTACAACACAATATTTAGAAAAAAAAAAGTGAAAGTGACAGTTCGACTTTTGTGTAAACAAAGTGTTATTGTGTGGAGCTCCTAACAAAATGTGGTTTGTTTTTTGTTTTTCTTACCTTATTTCTATTGTTATTGTACATCAAATTAAACGTGAAGATATTTTCTTTACGAAATATGCATTACTACGACAATTTCGAAACGGTTACATAGAATAATCTAACTGGAATGTTATATGATCATTTTGACCACATAACTTTCTCTTTTCTGAATCATCCTTATAAGATTCTAATTGCATCTTATTGGTTTACAATGTTTTCTAATTGGATTTTTGGGTTAAATTCTCATTACTTCACTATAAACACGTTATTAGCCTTTTACAAACGAAATATATTGAAATGAGGTCTAGAAACGATAATTAAAGCCACCTTGTCACATTTTTATGTCGCCCGAGGTACGGGGACCTTTTGAAAAGTTTATTTTTTCATGACAGAAAACTAAATATTCATATTGAGTTATGTATGTCATTTTAAAGGGTATATAATGAACTATTATAATAAAAAATAATTGTTGGCAAAAACTATTATACTTTTCTTGTAAAACTCGAAACAAAAAATAAATACGACATTTTTTGTCATTTCCTCAACTTTACACTTAAATATCATCATTTATTATTACTTTGAATGAGTTACTTGTAATCAAATTACATTCTGTAGTGTTTGAGCTTGCCGTGAGTGTTTACAGTTCGAGTGTAGCTTAAGTAGTTTATCAGCAGTGATTGTTTATGTTAAGTGGGTCGGGCGCGGTCGTAAAAACGATAAGCGTAATTTGAGACGCGGACGCTTAAGACGCTAGACGCCGCGGCGCTTGGACGTTGTAGTGGCTAAGTATTATAATAACTGAAGATAATAATTCTAGATTAATTAGTAGTAAAAAGAACTTATTGGGGATCAAAAAGTTCATCCATATTGCTGTTAAAGCACATTGAATAATAATACCGATTCTTTGGCCGAAGAAAAGCCCAGCTTTCTGGCATTCGCTGTTAGCTGGCGTCCCAAAATACTCGATTCGCGGCTCATGGAGTACGAGTATTCATCGAGTGTTTCATCTGTATCTAAACCCTAAACGGTCAACGGTTTTCTTTTTGTATACATGGTTTGGTCCAGGAGTTTCCATTATCTACCTGTTACGATGATTATGTTTTGTTTTGTAGCTTCTGGCTACAAACTACTGATATTTTTTTCTAATAGTAGCAATTTTCAAGACTCAAATCAAATTGTGTTTAGTTATGAATCAGAATAATTAAGAGTACTTTGACGACACGGTTGGCGCAATGTTCGAGCGTTCGGCTGCTGCGCTACGTGTTGCGGGTTCGACCCTCGCACGGAACAAGTATTTTTATGGCCTGCAGATAGTTGTTCCGGGTCTGGGTGTCTCTTGTGTATGTGAGTTTAAATCTTTTTGAACGCACCCACTATACAGGAGTAAAACCTAGTTTTGGAGCAACTTTTTTTCAAATTATTTTTATCCATTACCATTACCAAACAAACTCTTCAGCTTTATAATATTAGTATAGATAACAATTTTATTTCTATTGGAATTTTGATATAAATTCGAATACACATGACTAGGAAACTTTTCGCATACTTAGCCGATTTAGAAGTATCCTACAGTGGAAGTCTGCATGGATTTCTATTTCGAGAGTTCATTTGATAGACTTTTTTGAACAATCCCTTATTATTGTAAACATAATTAAAGATTCCGTAAATATATAGTGACGGAAGTGGTAATATACCTAGCTTTAAAAAAAAAACTCAACATGACGGATACCACAAATGGCTCTGATGCATGTCTTTTGCGCAATAAATTGCTCTGTGCCTATCCGTGTTGTTACCCCAAAAAATAAGTCCATATCGTAAGATAGATTCTATATAGGCGTGATATGTTGTAATTGCTGTTTTTTTGTTGGTAATAGTCTTTATTTGTCTGAGAGCATAAAATAAACAAACTTGTTAATCCTCTCGCACAAGTTATCCAGTTATTCTTTCCAATTCAAATCTTGATCTATGAGTACTCCTAAGAATAGAGTTTGTTGAACTTCTTTTAGCCTGTTGATATTAAGTTTAATATTGTATTTACTTAGTGTGTTTAGATTTATTGAACTGCATATAATTATCTAGATTAATTTTTAATTTATTTGTCTCTAACCATTTCATAAAGTCGTCGATAGTATTATTAATGTCCACTTCATGATCAGATTTAGTTTTATACTTTTTATCAGATGTCACGATAATCGAGATGTCATCGGCAAATAATACACATTTATGATTAGTCACTAGCGGTAGGTCGTTTATGTATATTGGAAACAATAAAGGTCCTAATATACTTCCTTAGGGGACGCCGCAATTTTTAATTCTATGGATAGGTGAATACGAGGTTAGGTAATACGTTTTCGGTGGCTTAAGTAAGACTCGATAAACTGCAGTGACTAGACCTCTTATTCCACTTTTTTCTAATTTTCTCAATAATAAATTATGTGCTACAAAGTCGGAAGCTTGAAATAGAAATCATGAATATGCCTAAAAAGATTAGCAATTGCTAGTGTGGTTGACTTGTTCTTTTGAAACCCATTCTGATCTTTTGTTATGATGTTGTATTTGCTACAGTAGTGGTAAAGTCTCTTGTGCATACATTTTTCAAATAATTTAGATTATATGGGTATAAAGGTTAATGGGCGATAATTTTTCACATCATTTTTATCGTTTTTTTGTACAGTTATAACGGCGGATAATTTTAGGGCATCGGGAAAAGTTCCTGATGAAAATGAAAGATTAATTAAATACGTCAATATAGGAATTAGTTCTGCACTGCAAGTTTTCTACTCTATTATCTCTTTTATTATCTCGTCTAAGACTAGAAGAAGATATACATTTTCTACTGTTTCTTTTTAATCTTATCGTCAACTGATAATAATAAATAAATAATAATGTAATATATGTATATGCATAACTTTAATAGTATTATACACACATCTATATATATAAAAATCAATGCCACTTTTCGTTGTAATTCCATAACTCAAGAACGGGCTCACCTATCCAAACCAAATGCTTAGGATTTGGTCGGCATATTTAGTAGATGGTTTATGTGAAGTTTGCACAAAATCGGTCGAGCGGTTCCTCATTTGTCACATTTTTTGTAATAAATGAATTCAATAGAAACTTTTTTCACAGAAACTTTTTTGAAGTTTTGTTGACAGGACAAGCACGTTGTTATGTCATTCATGCCGTCAATTCATTTTGGACGTGGTTTGATTAAATCATATTATCAGCGATAAATTTTTTCTTTTCACATAATTGCATTTGCAGTGCATTCATACAAACGGTGAGTCCTGAATTTATGTATACTTTTCTAAGTTGCCGTATATGATTTCACATGGCATCATATGCGACAGCTTCTTGGGAATTTGTTTTTTTTTTGTTCTAATTTTTTTTTTCGATTTTTAAGCGAAAACATATGTGCATACGGGAAAAATGCCACCAGCCAGACGAGCAAATATAGGTTACGAAATATTAATCCACCAAAACTGTGTAACGGAACCAGATTGGCAGTGAAAAAGTTATTGCCAAATTTGATTGAAGCTACGATCTTAACTGGTAAATCAAAAGGAGAAGTTGTTTTGATACCGCGTATACCTATGATTCCAACTGATATGCCTTTTGAGTTCAAACGTTTACAATATCCTGTGCGTTTATCATTTGCGATGTCCATCAACAAGGCCCAAGGTCAAACACTTCACGTTTGTGGTGTGAATTTGGAGGAACATTGTTTTTCACATGGCCAGTTATATGTTGCCTGTTCCAGAGTCGGTACCCCCAGCCGTTTGTTTATTTATGCTCAAAATGGAAAAACAAAAAATATTGTTTATCCAAATGTTTTGGATTAAGTGTGTTGTAAATAGCTAGCAATTGATTTCGATTTTAAATAAAATATTTTTTTGATTAAATAAATGAATTTGATGTTCCGATTTGTTTATTTTATTTCACTTTATACGTAGCGAAGCACGTACCGGGCCGCTAGTCTTATATATAAAATTCTCGTGTCTCAATGTTTGTTACCATACTGCTCCGAAACGGCTTGATTGATTTTTATAAAATTTTATATACAGATTCAGTAGGTCTGAGAATCGGCCAACATCTATTTTTCATACCCCTAAATGTTAAGGGTGGTCCACCCCAAAAATTTTTATTTTTATTTTATGTGGCAAAACGACATTTGCCGAGTCAGCTAGTATATTTATATATTTTAATTTTGTGTGGTCTCCTATAATTGAGGGAGCACATGTATTTTTGTTCTTTTCCTTTATACTATTTAGGTATGTAAGGTGTATTCTTTGTTGGAGATCCAAAATAAAAATAAGACGGCAATTAAGTATGTAAATACTTTTTTCTGTTGTGACTTCTTGATGACGACTTCTTCCGCTCTGGGCGGAGCAGAAGAGAATCCGACTTTTACTCACTAAAACCCATCCGTGTACCTGCTAGTATTACCCTTTGCGTCCCAGGACCGCGGTGACCCCCACCGAATGTGTCTCCACGTTGTCGTCGTGGTGGGGCTTGAGCGTCCCAATGATCTTGCGAGCTTTCCCGGTAGAGCCACTCATGCCGGAAGGTCGCAAGTGAGGGATCAGACCAAGAGAGACACACGCTTGCTCGCTGCTCTCTGGTACGCGTCTGATCATCAGACGTGACTGAGAGAGCAGCGAGCAGGTGGAGAGGTGAGGTTGGGAGAGAGGGCCCTGAGAAGGGGCGGAGCGAAAAGGGACCACACCCTTAAAAGGAACAAAAATGAAAAAAGACGCTTGCAAAATGAGTCTCCAGGTGGGTCCCGACTGCTCAGCGGTCGGGGAATCCCACCCCGCTTCGGCGGGCTGCCCTCCGTACTCTGGGGTGGGCACCAAACGTCTTCCGCTTGCCAGTGGCAACAAGAGCCGAGGAGGCTCCAATTCGTCGTCGTCATCCGGATCCGCCTCCTTTAAGGAGCTGATGGCGCACGAATTCGCAGAGGAGGGTTCGCCTGAGCGCCGGGGTGGCGTGGAGTTGGATTCCGGCTCCGCGCTAGACCTAGTAACGGTCAGCTCGGCGGGCTCGGGAGATGAAAGAGGGGGGGCTGCTGCGGAGAACGTAAAGTTCTTCCGCAAGCGGCCCAGACGGGAGGATGACAGCGGGTCGTCCTCCGAGGGCGAATTTGCCTCCGCCCGCAAAATCCCCACCGCTAGGCGGGGCAGGGGCTGTGAGGCAGGGAGGGGGCTTGCACCCTCTACCCGGGAGGTGGAGCGTCGGGCCGAGAGGTTGGTGGAGGAGGGGCGTCGCCCTGGAGGGAGCGGTCGCAGGGCTCCCTCTACTCGTCCGCCTCCTCTCGACTCTGACGACTTGGAGTCCCCGGGAGAGGTACCTCCCGCTGTTGAGGACCAGAGGGCCCAGTTTGCGGAGGTCGTGGAGGCCGCGATCCGCGCTGTGGCCTTCAAGAGGAAGCAGTCCTCGAAGCGGGAGGCCATCAGTGCGGCCAAAGCCTCTATACTGGCGGCAGCGGCAGCCAACGCTGGCGGGACTGCCTCAGACGAGGCGTCGGAGTTGCGGGCGGAGGTCGCCCGCCTCGCGGTTCTTACGGAGCGACTCGTTCAGGAGAATGGGTCGCTCCGGAGGGACCTGGCGGGGATGGCCAGAGCGGCCTCCGTGGAGCCGCGAGGGGGACTGAGTCCGGCAGCGCCGGAGGGGGGCCAAGTGCTGAGCCAGGTGCGGGACCTGGTACGGCAGGAGCTGGCTCCCTTCCGGAGGCAGTTCTCCATGCTGGAGGACATGGTCCGGCGTCCCCCAACAGCGGCAACAGCGGCGACTCAGAGGGCCCCGGGCCAGCAGCAGAAGGCAGCTTCGTACGCGGCCGCCGCGGCTGCCAGCCCGGGAACGTCCGGCAAGGCGAAGGCAAAGGCCAAGGGCGGAGCAGCGCCAGCGCCTGTGGCGCCGGCGGCTGCGACGCCGGCGACGACCAAGTCGGCCCCGGCGAAAAGGGGTGGGAGGAAGGCTCGGGGAGGAGCGGCTAAGGCTGCGGCGCCAGTGGTGCCACAGCCGCCCCCACCCCCACCCTCGGACCCTCCTGCGGCCGGGGCCGAGTGGCAGGTTGCTGGCCAGAAGCGGAGGGCCAAAGAGGCGGCCAGGAGGAAGGCGAGGAAGCAGCGGCGTAAGGCCAACGCTATTGCGGCGTGGCTTCGCGCCCCGAAATCCGCGGCTGTAGTGCTCACACTGCAGCCGGAAGCGGAACAGAGGGGCGTGACGTATCTCGCCGTACTGAAGCGGGCGAAGGAGGCGGTGAGCCTCCAAGAGCTGGGCATCAGCGGGGGCATCGGGGTCAGGAGGACCCTAACCGGTGCCCGCAAGCTCGAGCTCGCCGGAGCGGAGAGTGGCCCGTTCGCGGACGCCTTGGCCGAAAAGCTGAGGGCGGTCTTACCCGCGGACGAGGTCCGGGTGTCCAGGCCGACTAAGCGCATCGACATGCGCATAGTGGGCCTGGATGACTCCGTTACGGAGGAGGAAGTTGTGGCCGCCGTCGCCAGGACTGGGGGGTGCTCTGCCGAGCTCGTCAAGGCGGGCACCCTCCGGCCTGACAACACGGGCATGCAAACCCTTGTGGTGAGCTGCCCTGTGACGGCGGCCAGAACTGTGTCGGAGGGCCGAAGGCTCTTGGTGGGATGGGTGTCTGCGCGGGTAAAACTGCTGGAACCCAGGCCTCTGAGGTGCTACCGCTGCCATGTGGGCAACCACACGGGAGCTATGTGCCCCTCGGAGGTGGACCGCAGCGGTCTTTGTTTCCGCTGTGGTCAGCCCGGTCATCGGGCCGGCT
Organism: Hecatera dysodea; assembly: GCA_905332915.2. NCBI lineage: Eukaryota > Metazoa > Arthropoda > Insecta > Lepidoptera > Noctuidae > Hecatera > Hecatera dysodea. The sequence continues at coordinate 13,707,065 of HG995292.1, forward strand.
CATGTGAGGCCACGCCGCACTGCAGTGCATGTGCGGCTGCTGGCAAGCCGGCATAGCACTGGGCTGGGGGAAGGGCCTGCGCGCCATCCGCCCCGACCAAGGGCAAGAGGTCTGCCGCCGCCGCCGCCTCTGCCGCCGCCGCGGCTTCCGTCGCCGCTTCTGCCGCTTCTGCTGCGGGTGCTGCGACTCCCAACGCTCGGGAGGGTGCTGAGATGGAGTGCCAGTAATGGTCCCATTTCGGCCTCCTCCAGAGACAAGTCGGCCGCTGTGCTATTGCGCAGTGGCTGATGCCTGGGGACGGTGAGCGTGGGTGGCTCGCCGTCCGACACCAGGTTGAGTCGACGACGCGTTGTGTTCCACGCGCGCCGAAGGAGCCGTCAGCACCAAGGACGGGACCCCATAGGGTCGGTGCCTGCTAGGGTTGCGGAATTTGTTCGAAAGAGTTACCGCGGCCCTGGAACGCATAGGGCACAAGAAGGATCACGGGTGGGTTTTAGTCAGTAAAAGTCTGACACTCCCTACCGCCCCACCCAGGGCGGGAGGGGTCATTTGATGATTTCCCATCCAAAAAAAAAAAAAAAAAAAAAAAAAAAAAGGACCGCGGTGACTGTTTAGAACAATTACGCAACCCTGGCAGGCATGTGACCAGCTAATTATATTGTGTATTTTTTCTATGGGCCTTAGTTGCCTGAAAATAAAGTATTAAATAAATAAATAATAAAGCCAGAGTTAACTACTTACGAGCGTTTCTGATTAGATGTTGATTTCTAAACTGTAAAAAAAGTTAACAACATAAAATTGTCCCTTTTCTTGGCATTTTCTAGACATAAGGAATTTTTTTTCATTCAATCCAGTATATAATAATAATATCTTATTTTTTTTTGTATGGAAAATCATCAAGTCTTCTTCCGCTCTAGGCGGAGAACGGGTGGGTTTTAGTCAGACTCTTACTGACTAAAACCCACCCGTGTTCCTCCTGATGCCTTTTGCGTTCCAGGGCCGCGGTGACTCTTTCAAACAAATTCCGCAAATCTAGCAGGACATAGTAATAATACCTAAGCTTATGTTTTAAACAGTAGGTATATATTATTCATAGGTAATGTCGTATTCAGTGTTTAGAAAAACTGGGTCGGGTACGTAATGCGCAGTCTAGACGCGTATTAGTGCGGCGGTCGATGTAGATGAGATTAGTCAAATCAATTATTGAGTTCTCACGGCGGGCGCGGCGCGGTGCGGCTACCGGCGCGGGCCTGCGGAGGAGCTTCTCAGCCGCGGGTACTTTCAATGTACACGCGTCACGCTCCACACATGTGAGGCATTTAACATGTAAAAAAAATACAGTTTTTGTTACCTACAAAGAAACAAAACAGTTAAAATTCGCTCCGGCTAAAGTATGTGCCGTTATTTTCTTGAGCTACTTGCGTTTCTTTCACCGTCGGTTTACGATTTCATTTATAGATAAAAGCTACTAAAAATGCATCGATGGTCGTGGTAGCAAATAAGCCTTGCACCTGTTCCTAAATAAACATCCATTGCGAGTAATCATGGATTACTGTCCTTATCGTAGCCACGGCCTGGCAGTTTATCACTTTATGTAGGTATGTAGATACTGTATAACCACCATCTTTTATATCTTCGCTCGAGGGCCTGTCACATCGCCGGGAAATAAATACACAATAAGCTCCATTAACACAAACAGCTACACGAATGTAAGTCAGATAAATATTCAACACCTTCTATAAAAAGATTTGCAGCTGTGGCGCAGCGTTTAGGTAGACGAAGCCGTGTCTCGCGTTCAGATGCGCTCATTACGAAAATTACTCATCGGGTATTAGGTACTAAAATCTTGTCTGCTAACGTAGTAATCAAACAAGGTATAAAATATGGCAATAGTATGAGGATGGCGTCACCTCGGTAGCTCCGCCGCGCGCCGCGCCGCAGTCTATGCGCGGGCGCACACTAACGCAGCGAGCGCGCTCTGTATCGGGATTGTTCGCTCCCACGATACACAGATAAGATTGCGAATGACTGATGCGTAGGACAATATGTAATAGATCAGCTGCAGTTTAGAACGAAACTACTCGCCTCGAATAATAGCTCATTTATAGAGATAACTGTCAATGTTAACTCCGTTTCGTTTCGGAGAAATGACTCGTGTTCTAGTCCTCCTGAGAAAATATTAATGCAATAATGATGTTTGAAGGTAGTAGGTATTGTCTTGGAATAGACAGAAATAGAACAATCTGCAGTGAAGGCTGTCACTCAAGCTGCATGCTTGTTATGAAATATGGAACATTATAAATTCATTGCAATTTAGTTTTAAATATAAATGTGTTATTATAATTACAGCCATTTAGTAGAGGTCAATTGACTTTTTGAAGACTGGGAACTATGATTGATTCATGACTTAACTTTTTAATTCCGAGAATGTATTAAAATTACCTTTATTTAATATTATAAAAAAACACGCGTTCTGCCACGCCTAAACACAAAAAAAAACTGATACATTTAATTTATGTGTCTAGAATATTTATATAACAGAATGCCTAACTCACACAGATATTGTGTTCCGCCGTATCTACTTATTAGCATTAAAATATAATATGTTAATTGGGGCAAACATTGAATTAAATTTTGTTACGTACCTATCCATACCTTGTCAAAAGAACTCCTAATGCAGAATTGAAAATATAGACATAAAACGTATGAAAATATCTATTTAGTTAAATTTTGATTGTTTTTTTATGGATATGAAGTGCTTTAAGAAATATGTATACATATCAAGATTTAAAAAAAATAAACGTACCTATGCACCTATTGAAAAGTCACAGTTCTGAGCAATTGTTCTTTGAATTCCCCGTAAGTAAATTATTGAAATGATAAGTATTTGAAACTTATTAACAGAGAAGTACGCAGGCCTTCAAGATGCAGCAGAGTTTCATCAACATGGTCATGCTCAAACATTATATGTTCATTACCACATGTTGTAAAATATTACGACTCACAATCATCATTAACTCAGCTTTGCGAGGGAATAACACTGCTTTATAGACAAAGCCTAAATGAGGCTTTTCATTACTGATTAGAAACGTAAACTTAATCGGTTTGGAACAAGTATCTTTAGTTACCACATTCCTTATTTAAGAAGGTAAATACTGGAAATCTAGGTAAAGTAAAAACCATATCAGCCTCGAAAGCTTGCATAAGTATATGTATGTCAGTGGATAATTGTAAAATGCGTTAGATAATAAAATATCTTGAGAGATTGTAAACTCTCGATAAACTGTCAACCAGGCATTTGGAATAGTTTTTTACGCATTACATTCTGATAGTCTATAATCTCTCGAAGGCTTTCTAGGTAGCAAGCATGTCATACATACATGTTTTGTGATGTGTCATGAGCAACACACCGTGGGTGGCCTTATTTCTAAAAGTGAACATTATCTTAATGAAAACCTCTGGATGGATTTAAAATAGGTAACGAAAGACGTCAATCTCGATTTACTAATCTGTCATGATGTGAGTACTATGGAATAGAGTTATATATACATTAGGGATTCCGTTATATTCGACCGGGTCCCTGATGCGCAAATATTGAATGTTACTCAGAAATATACCTAACACAAAATCCAGTAGACTTTGAAAAATAACAAATGATGTTAAAACAATTTAAAGTAATATACACGGTAACACGGTACTAAAGCTTTATAAAGCTTATTTTGAAAAATCGACTGATTGTCTGACTGGTCGTTCACTATTGCCACAACGAACACATTTAAAAAAATGTACGTTTATTTTCACCACAATATTTAACAAAAAAATAATAATAAGTATTTCCAAGTGGTATAATAATAACCACTAAAAAAACATGTTAGGGCAATTCAATGTTAACTAATCTGCGTTAAAAGCTTGTGAACATTCAAATAAAATAATATCTGTACTATTTTCCTTGTTCTTGTCTTGCGTACGTACCTACTTCATCTTAACCGTGGTCGCAACTCATACCTAAACCACAAACGGCGAAATGGTACAAATATCGACCCTAATACGATAGCCATCTGAATCTTCTACATTTTTCATATTACATTATTATAATATTTAATGATTTCTACTAGGTCAATTTGAGAATGGTAACACTTTCTGAACTTACGTAAGAATATGAAAAAATATTCATTCTAAATGCATAGGCACAGCTTTATGAGGGATACGTGAGAGGCATTTTAATATCACAAATGCACGTCTCGGTTACATCACTATATTTCGCAGATGTGAATAAATTCGCAAATATTAATAAGTTTTGTGATATATATTTCATGCTATTTGCATAAATGTATAATTAAGAACACGTTGTGACTGATCTCATAACGAACCAAGTGAAATGTTGCACCCGAGATAGATACGTCCGACACCTTTCTAGTTTTTGGTCATTAGCGAGAAATATTACTGCAGAATATTACTTAAGGTCTATAAAATGAGAGGTTACGAAGTTATTACCATCTTAGTTCAGGTAATTAAAACGATTTTTGATTATTTTTTATTGAATCGAAACGTTAAAAATTAGATTACTCAATTGCAACTTTGAAACTAAAGTTAATGTGCACTCAGACGTGTGTAAGTACCGAAATATTAAATAACACCCGCTTTTTACACTATCACAGTCATAATCCCTTAACGGAGACGATAAACCAGTGATAATAAAATTTACACATAACTGAAAGTAGATACAATAAGGAAGACAGTTTCTAGAACATTCGTCGGAAATATTTTTCACGTAAAATGATACCAATAACGAGAATAAAAATAGTATCAAGTTGAAACATTTAACGACTCTGAGATGGAATAAACCTCAGCCGATAGTAGTTCGATGTCCGTTTTATGTGTAAGCTCGCAAGCCCGTGTGCGGTACATATGTAGGTACCTACACCGTTACTACAATGTTAAACTCGTTGCAGCGATGTTGCAAATTTGGCCGAGAAATCGTCTCGTATCGCACACTTTCATAACAATCCGGTGATTGATTATATAAATTTGAATACTGACGCCGTTAAAACCAAATTAAAATCATCTGCGGCATCGGATAAAACACGTCGCGACTGACTGATAAATTACCGAAATGATGATTAAACGACTATTGCGTATGTTCACTGCAGCTCAAGTGACGCCACCTATCGTAATTTCATATGCACATTACAAACTTGCGACTTTAATTTATATTCAATTTATAAGCAAAATAACATATCTACTTTCAATTTATTGTTCGCGTACCGTTTTGATGTAACTTTACTGCCAAATTATAGGGAGGAATGTACCGCGAAGCATTTAACAGGACATCACAAATTAGTGGAAAGCGGTGGAGCGTAGCACGTGGCCACAAAGGGCCCCATATTTTGGTCTTATTATAATAATTAACTGTATATAAAACCGCCTCACAATTATTTTAATGCTTATTAAGCACGTGTGTTGAAGTGGAGCGTGAGTTTCGGTTGCTTTTCGTTGCGAGCACAATTATCGCCATTGATTCTGCGGTTGTCTATACCGCCCTGTGAAAAGCTGGCAGGTGCGGGCTAGGGGCACATAGAACTTTATATGTTCCCATGATTTTGTACGGACTACCCAAAATAGCCGTTTCCGACTCTAATTTAGACCCGAAATAATTTTAGTAACTAATCAAAATTTAGTCAATCTGTAATTATTTGTGGCAGGGAAAATTTATTATATTGGATGTTGCTTACCTACTCTGTGTAAATTACTTAATTAATTCTATATATATGCGAATGTGATTGTTGTGTGAGAGTTTGTTTGAATTTTATGTTGCGCTTTCGCGCCTAAGCCACTAAACCGATTTTAAACATTTTTTTACCAATAGGAAGTTACATACATTATCAGCGAGTAATAAAAATAAAAGTAACATACCTATAGGCTATGATATGTTATTTTTCATGGGAAAGAGATCTTCGTGGGTGAAACCGCCAGGAGCTGCTATTAATATTTTATATACGAAAGTTTAAATGTTTTTACTCAATCACGTCAGAACGGCTGAACAGATCTTGATGAAATTCGCACAAAGGTAGATTATAGTCTGGAATAACATATAGGATACTTTTTATCTCGGGAGTGTGTTTCCTTGGTATCATATTCGACATTCCTGGCGTTAATAAATAAAAGATAGCGCACAACCTGACAAAAATACTTACTTTTATCTAGAGTACTATGAGTCCACTTAATTTCCTCTAGGTAGCAAAAAGAGCTAAAATAGATATCACGAATAAAAAAAAATTATCTGGGAAATTAAAAAAACAAAAAATTATGTTTTGGAAAACACCGAAAAAGAAACGTATAAAAGGTTTCTTATTTTCACTGTCGCAAGGCTGCACATGCAAAGTACATACATATCATTTGTGGTTATTCCGGTGTCATCTCAGACTTGTGCCAATCAGTGCTTGAACGAAACAATAAAAAACTATTTAAGCAATTACGAATATGTCTAATAGACTACTTGTAAAGAAATGTCTCTTTACCTACAACTTATTTTTAATACGGTATTTACGATTCTCAAGCAGATTTCAAAGAATAAAACTTTCGGAATGGTGAATTCAGACCATGAATACATCGTAAAAGTTTATTCACATTGTGTTTCGTGCAGTCCATTAATATTTTACATAAAAAATATGATCTCGCAATTTTCACAAAATGCAAAATAACAGTAGGTTTATGTACATTAATATGCACGCAGCAACATAGCTGCGTGCATATTAATGTATTTAAAACCTAGGAGTTATATTTAACACCTTTGATTATGATATATAAAACACTGTGGTTATAAATTTTATACCTTAGAGTTTGAAACTGACGAGTATACGAGATCCGAGATTGGCGTGTTCATTAGCATTGGCACGAATAGCGCTATCGACACAAATAACCCGTGCGATGCGAGTGGCAGCTCGCGACCGATGCGCCCGCGCCGCGCCGCTAACACGGGCCTAGTATCTATGTTAATTAAACGCCTGTCATTTGCTACAATAATGGAGGCTTTGTGGAGCTTTATCACGTTTTAATGTTGTGTAAACTTTGTCTGCACTGACGGCACAACGACACAGAACCTTCTTAATTAAGTAAAATGGTACGTTTATTAGCTGCATGTACGTTCTAGAGCGCGATGCGCATGCGATTAAAGAAAATAGTATTTCTTCGATTGGATGTTGTTTAACACGGGCAGATAGAACATCAAGCGAAACTGATTAGTGTATTGATGATATCGCATGAATGCACGTCCAGGAATAATTTATAGTATCTCAAGGTGTTCATTACGAGCGGTTCATTTCTAGAGAAGAGACAAAGAGGCACACTATAATAGTCACAAATGTTGTAAAAAACAAAACAACGAGCACAACAAGAGCTGTAGGTAAGTGGTCTCATAGAAAAAAGGTTTTATTGACAAACTGTATCATAAATTACTAAGCCGTTTTAAAACTACATATTATAAACAAGACATGTAGGTAGGTACTTGTGATTCGTTTGGGCAATAAATAAAGAAGTGAACCATTAGGTACTGCCTCCATTATAATTGGCGCTATAAATAATAGCGTGGTGATAGATGGAATATGGATCATTGCGAAGGCGGGGGCGCACGCGCAGCCTCGGCATGATCGAGCGGTTCGATGTGCTCTTAATATTACGTACCTTTATAGTGCAGATTGTGCTATAATAATTTAATAAAGAGCATGTGAATGTTACACGTAAAGCCATCAACCATATTTATAGTGTAGTATATAGCTTTTTCCCGCGACTTCGTATGCGCTTTTGCCGTTTTTTCCCGTTCCAGTAAGGATTTCGGGAAATCCTCTCTAGAGAGAATAGATATATCAGTCACTCAGTATTAAGACTACTACGTATATAAGCCTTTTTATATACGTAGGTTTATTGATAACTTGGTGAGTCACACTTGGTTAATATTTAAAACTTTCAGGCATTTTCGACTTAATTGTGAAATAATTTTGTTTTTAGCGTTGGGATATTTTTTATTCAAACCGAACAAATTACTCAAAATACATCTGATTTTGGGAATATATTGTCTTTTTATCGTTCTTATAAAACCCAAATTGTTTAAGGCCGAAAGACGTACTTATTTCGTTAGTACCTATTGTCCACCTATTATGAGAATTAATATCATATTACATCGTGAGAGTAAAATTGTTTTTTAATCTGCAAGTAATAAATAGGCATTATAATTATGTGTGCGTTATTATCGAATAATCAAAGGCGTCAAAGTTGAGCAACGGCGTGGTAATGACGCTCGTCCATACGGCGTTGTGAAACCCAGCCCGAGGGCGCTGCGGGCTTGTCGTAAATAATTGGAGGCGCACTGTTTGTACTAATGTACTATCTAAACACATAATACCTCTTTCTGAATTGAGCCATAAATTAGTTTCAGATACAGCATAATTCGAAAACGTTTGTTTCGAACGTGGGCAGTATCTGGCAGAATCGAATTCCAAATTAACTTATAGATTCTAATGTTTACGGTACGTATGGAATATTACATGTTAGTGTTAGTGTTAGCCAAGATGTTGCAGAATATTGTCTCATTCGATGCAGGCATTTAGTAAAGCGATAAATGTTGTAAATAATCAAATAGAAGCGTGCCAATAGCCGTGTCGTCCACCGACGCAATCTCTAATGTTTTGATATGGTTTTGAGCAATTCTGGTGTTCGTAGTTTGTTGTTACAATGTTACAAATGTAAAGCTTATTGTAAATGCAAAAACAATAGGGATGTTTCCTGAGTAAAAAATATATGATTATGTTTAGTCCGTCAGTTAGATTATAGAAAAATATTGGACACGTATTTTTTCCTTTATTAAATCTATAAAAACTGACGAAGATACAAAGCATCAAAGATCAGGAGTGGGGGCTTGTGACGTTACGGCTCGGTAAAAATTGTAGCGAGTAGTGACGTCACACGAGTTTTCAACGCTCTGTATCGGCTTCATTTTTTGTTTACGTGAAAAAAGAAAAAATACGTGTCCAATATTTTTTGGAAATCTATCTGACGGACTAATTAGATTTTTTTAGTCAACTACCCTATTCTGAAGGTTTTCAGAGATTTCTTTGCGTCGAGCTTTTCCTGCGAACTGTTAAGAACTTATTGAGAATTGCATTAGTTTGCAGCAAATGTAATTTTTAACAAAGTCACAACTACCTATATTAATGACTGCCTCACAACTATCCTTGTTTAGTCGGCGTCCACGGTCCGGCCACGCCTTTTTTTATGGATGAGAAATCATCAAATGACTTCTTGGGCTCTGAGCGGATCGGAGGGGAGTGTCAGGCTCTGATTGACAAAACCTATCCGAGTTTCTCTAAATGCCCTATACATTGCAGGGCCGCGGTGATTCTTTCAACCAAATTTCGCAACCTACTTCATTGTAAGGAAAGCTCTGGGTGGGAAAGTCCATGTGTACCTATCCCTCATCAGAGGAATCTTGTTGTCCGGGAGGTCCGGACCGAAGGCCCTAGCGAGCGTCGTCTTCTTTGCTGATATCTCTTGAGGCGCACATAGAAAACAACCCACCATCGACCCGGGTCTGGTTCTTAACGGATGATGAGCCACCCAACCCTCGCCGCTCGCAGGCCCGCGCCTTCGGTGGCCGGGAATCGTCCTGCGACTACCGACGCCTCGCGTCTTCTTCTGTTGCGGGGGTTGGGACGTGAGATTTGCCTCACCCTCACGCGGTCCACTTACTCCTTCGCCAGCATTTGCTTCGCAGAGGGAGGTGACTGCTTCCCATGCCATGCGCTCCTTACCATGGATGATGCGTCAAAACTTACGCTTTAGAAAAGTCCGGAGCGAAGAGCACACTCCAAGCTTACTAATGGCTGCTCCAATAAATGAGCAATCAGCTCTGATGTCAACTTGGCATTCTCAGTATGTGCTTAGAATCTATATAATTGTGATTTGCCCAAAGCCAAAAAATGTGTGACCATGATTAAGACTGAATTCTATTAATTAATCTGTCAAATATATATTTTTATAATTAAATTAATAGACTGCATAATTATCGTAATTTAATTACTGAACATCTTAAATGCAGCTCAGTAACAGGATACGGAATACAGTTAATAAAAACCAATTTCCGTTAAAACCAGAAATAATGTTTTATTGATAACAGTTACATTCGGTCAGCCTTGTGATTATTATATTTAATCCATTTATTGTCGGAGCACGACGCTAATAACTATTCTAAATAAGTTTTCAACACCTTTGTGTCTGGTAAATCGGCTTACATACGCTTCTGCTGTCAGTTCTTGAATATGAAATATAAATTACGTGCGTGAGAAGAATAGTAGCTTGGACTTAATGACCTTGATGTAAGCATGATGATTCATAATTACATGAATACCTAACAAATTGAAAACAACGCTCAAGCTCCTGTACAATTTAAATGACAAAATATTGATAAATAGACAGTGATTAAACGGCAACATGCTAAGCTGGTTTGAAGGTAACCACATAGACAATATAAACACCTAACAAAAAACAGACAAATCGACGCGATCCGATAAATCACCATAGTTTCAGAATCAGTAACAAGAAATATTGGACGTGTAAAAGTGTTATGTTTAACCTACTTACAAAATAAATATCATTTATCATTTATCATTTATCAGTATCGCAAACTACAAAAAAATAAAACAAATCTAAGTTTTGATAATAACTCTAAAAGTAGGCAACACGGAATTGATGTTTGCGATGCAACGTCTGGACCAGACACGTCCGACTAAAACAAGTTCCACCGATTCGTTCTTGTAATATCGGTGTAATTTATTTAATGTTAGAAATAGACCTCGCCAGCGCCACAAAGAATATTGGCTTTCACAACGGAACCTGGTAAATTTATGTGCTGCGAGATTTTGCCAACAGTGAGCTCGCAACGGATCACGAGAACAAAGCATTACTACAATCTGCCCTGTGTCGGCGTCGGCGGTGTCTCGCCTTGTTTATAACACGTTAACAACACGACGGAGGCTCCGAGCTGTCTTAGCACTGCACTCCAACTATTAATTACTTATCTCTATCGTATTTGTCATAAAGTCACAATCAGTCAGACGCCGTACACTCGCAGGACGAATGGTAAGGCATGATTATGATTGAACTTGTTACACAAGCAACGGATAGAATTAACGGAACTATAAAGTGAACCAGCTGAATTAACTGTTCTATTTCACAATATATGTATGTTTAGGAAATGAAAAAGCTCGTTACAGAAGATTTATCGCCGACAAACTATAACTGCAACGATCATCACATATCTAGGAAATATTTATTACGACTTGATGAGAATACTGAAGGCTATTATTTTTATTGGTTTTTAGCGAAAGCTTATCTTCATGTTGAACTGTAAAATAAGAATATTGAGACCGCAAGGAAGTATTCACAACGGTAACGTTTCCTTACTCAAGTCTACCATGGAATTCAATAACCGTATGATGGGTACGTAATGACTTTGTCGTAAAAAAAACATCTGGGAGCTAGTTCACTAAAGAACATTAAACGATCAGGAGAACATCAACAGAGTCTAGTTTAGCTTTTAAATCTACCTGTAACTACGTCGTACTATCTGAAAATAATTTTCCTAATACACAATGTATAATTTCTGCCAGTAAAATGGCCGGCCAAAGGTGCTTAGTATTACACAGGGATCTATTATGGTGAACTAGTAATTTCGCTGCCTAGTAGCACGTTTCCCTAGTATCGCCTTAAGCCAATGCCGTTACTAGGAATTATGAGTGGTCGATGCCACCACCTGCCCATAGAAACCGTTCTCGTAATTACGCTAATTGCTCCACTATACATGTTACATATATAGAAATATTAGGCTAGGAAGCGACTCAACGTCGCCTGCGTTTTTATTCAGCACAATTAATTACGTGTAATAACATTTTTTCGAACACATTCGTTTGACTGGCAAACAATTTTTTTGTAGGTTCGTTTGCAAAGTAACTATGTTGCATTATAAAACTGCTGTTCCGCGCTACCTGGAAATTGTAGCACAGTATTATTCCGACATTCGTATGTATGTAGGTAGGTGTCCTAGATATAATGATCGTATATCAAACGTTAATATTATCTACATACCTATCCGTTGGTAGGTCTGGTGATAGTTATTCACAAAAAAATAAATAACTTCGATAGTAATTACGATCTTCATCTTTAAATAGCATCGTTATCGCGTGCGCAGTGGTCTGACTGGTTTCTTAATACCGATACCAGCAAGATGCTGTCAGTTAGTTGTAACTAATTGACGACAGACGAGGCGTTACAATTATTGTGTGTTGGTAATTGGCATGATCATGGAGCGATCTTGACCTAAGTCACAAGGCGGGCGGGTGCGCGCGTCTTGCGCATGAGCGGTGCACCGCGCTGCCCGCCGCCGCGCATGCGCGTTTCATCGCGTGCCGCCGTGTAACGGTCCTAGCAGCTGATTCTCGCTATTGTCCTTTAATTAAAGTCAATAGCGCAGTTTTGCAAATATTTTTAGAAATTTATAAGACACATGTATATTTACTGAAAAAAAAAGAAAAATGTCTGTAGAGTAAGAAAAATTATGGCATTTGTTTTTATTGATTGGGTGCAGTTAGTGGTCTTAATATTTCTCATTTTGCATGGATTAAACTAGTCGGTTTCAGATAGAACGTGGGCATTAAGATAATCATGTCTAGCTTGTGCACGGCGGGCGTGTGTATGGCGGCGTGGGGTGCTCGGGGGCAGCGGCCAGGCGACGTTGCTCTGTCTAATTAAGCGCGGCTTGGGCTAATTTGACGCGTGAGCGCCCTGCGCGCCGCCTAATGAATGGTATCGCACACGTTCATCGCGCGCGTCGCCGTCGCCGTCGCTTGACTCGTGCGCCGCGCCCGCGCACACGGAAATCTAACCACTGACCGCCGATAAAAGAAATTATTGCGAAATTAAACAGATCGACGAACGTGCTCGATTCAATGTGCACCCACGTTATGCACTTACAGGGAAGTATGACACAGCTACATGTTAGAATAGAACCATTTTGTATGCAGCTGACTCCGGAAAACTCAGGCTAATGCTTATTCAGAGTGCTTGCATCAGTCCGTAATGTTGATTATAGACATCGGTAGAAGCTTTGTGAGTGCAGTTTCTATCTCACTGATGCAGTTGTGCACGCACAAATCATTCTACAAATTACATAATTGATATGACGGTACCTGTGACATAGGTATGCACCGCACGCTAATTGAATTAGTTAGTGAATAACATTAATGTATACTCGATTATAAAACGGATATTCAGTTTACGCTTAGTCGTTATAAGTTTAGTGACTTAATGAATAAGAACTAGAAACAAAGGTAGATCCACTAGCGATAACTTAGTAAAAGGAAATTTCGTGGGGAAAGCTCTACTAAGTTTTTCTGTTAAACCACTTACTGTAAAAAAGAAGAGTGAAGACTCCCAAAAACTTTACTATAACGACTTTCCTTGTACACGTGAAAAATCTTGCACCTATTAAGTCAATTAATTCTAGTCGTAAAAATTGTAAGCACGAGTACCTACGTGTCGTTATTACACCGTTTAACTTTGTCAGTTTCAAACTAAGTGTTTTAGTTACAATTATTAATGGGGCTCGTATTAAATAAATTACTTTTTTGTAGATACTATTTAACGGTAAAAACTACCTAATTAACTTGGAAATATCAAAAAAGAGAACAAAGGACTATCGGAGTAAACGGCGTCTGCGCAGGCTCTCGGTCTGAATGCGATGCTATCGCCCGCACCGGCTGCTCCATAGTTTTTTTAAATTACTATTCCCACTTCATCAACAATTACCACTGAAGTACCAACTATTATGAATCGACAAGAAATTATTTAATTAAGGACAGTTTTTGTACCACAAAGTAGTACCTAGGGTTTGACATAACCTGTCTACAATAGGGACAATGAGAAAATAGAGGGTGAATTATTATTAATAATAAAAACTACTCCTTGTAATTATTTTCAACCTTACGGATAAATAATGGCGTGCGTACCTAGATAAAAAGCTACAAGAAGTAAATAATGAATGTAGGTACATAATTCATTTCTAACGATTTTCTTTTTCCAATGCGTTATTTTGTCTTACTTCACAAAGTATTGTTAAAAAGGAAATTGGCAATAATATATCACAAGTTCACAACTATTATTGTGGAATGTCAATAAGAGAAAGAATAATAGACAAGTTATATCGACTCTAAAATTTTCCACAATGTTAAGGATACAATAATATAACCGAACACCTTGCAGGCAAATATTTAAATTAATGCATTTCTATAAGATGCTGAGTTAAAACAGCTTGTAGCAAAATTTTATTTATTTATCCATTACTACTTGTCGCTGACTATATTACCAATGTATAATTTATTTCATAAATTGATTATATTATAATCGATTTAACATTGCGAAATGCAGCATGGAAATTTTCTTACATCTTTAACATTAAAATCAATTGACATATACAAAATTCTTCCGATATTGTTGACGGAGTTACTGTCAGACGGTGGAGAGCCGAAACTACTGGTAGTAGAAATATTGAAAGAAAATTTTGCATATTCCCTACACTACGTAGGGGAGAAATACGAGAGGATTTTCCGTTTTTTTTACGGGAACGGGGAAAAAGCGATGTGCGCTTACGAAGTCGCGGGCTAAAGGTACTAGCAGTATAACTCGTCTTAAGTAGCTTGTGAGCTATTTGCATTCATTTGGTTTAAAATTAAAAAAGCATCTAAATTAATGAGTAATAATTAAAAAGTGTACAGCTAATTACTAAATGAATGTGTTACTAACTGATCAACGGTTTAATTAACGCGTTGCAGTTAGTAAGACGTAACATTTTTTGTTTCATACTCGCTACGAAATTAAAAAAAATATATAAAAACCTGTAGGTACCCAACGTAGGTAGACTGGTGACGATGTTCCGACGAATGTCGATCGCTAAACACTGTGTTTAGTCAGGTATTGAATCTGAAGGTTTCAATCAATATGTAGGTAGCTGAGGTAGAGGTAACGAACGATCGAGTTTAGCCTTTGTCGAAACTTTTTGTCTAGTTTTAAAGGAATTGAACACTGGAGCGAGCCTGTTATCATTGTTTAAATAATAACTTATAAAAATTCCACGTTGTAGATATTCGATGGCCTTGTGCGTTTCGTTTTATTGCCGTACCAAAGTCCTGTTAAATCGTGCACTAGTTTTGTTTTATTTTTTATATTACTTATGTAAATACGGTCCTGCCGGATCTAAGATCTGAGTGCTGAATATTGGTTTTCGTCGAAGGAGCGAGTGGTACGAGATGACGTCAGTGGTCGCGACAGATGCGTCTGAGTTACAGTTGCATGCAGCAGCAATGAGTCTGGTTCTCTCGTGACCGATATATTAATCTCACAGGCCCTTATCTCACAATTTGTCACAATACTGACAACGTTTTCGGCTAAATGTCGTCAAAGAATAAGGCTGCAGTCTTGAGTGGGTACAGTCGATTCATTTCTCCATTTTCATAATTATTACAGCTATAATAATTTTATTGAGCTGGTGGCTAAATTATAACAGCCGCACGGGTCGATCTTCAAGGTTAAGCAACGCTTGCTGAGGTTAGTCTGTAGATGGGTGACCATCTTAACATAAAGAGATTCCTCCGTGCCTCGGAAAGCACGTTAAGTCGTTGGTCCCGGCTGACATTTGGAGATCTTTGGCAGTCGTTACGGATTGTCAGAAGCCAGGAAATTAATGGGTTGTAGAGGACTGGTAGGCAGCCGCTTCACCTTAAATACTAGTATTCACCTGAATCCAGTTTGACTGGAAGCCGACCCTAATATAGTTGAGAAAAAGGCTAAGGAGATGATGATGGTTTTTAATAATTTTACAGCGTTGCAAGTTTTAACAGTGCAGTTTTAATTAGGTTTAGTATCTATGGCTATGAAGCGAGCTGATGCCGCCCGAGGCGTTGTAAGATCTACTTAGCTATAACATATTACAGTCCCCTACACGTTTACTTGCTAATTCACAAAACAACATAATGATACATTGCTCTATGGTCTAAAACCTGTACGGAAGGCTGCCTAGAGCCTATGTTAACATGGTCACACTAATATCCACCAAACCGCGCTTTTACTAGTTACATGGCTTAGCGATGAAATAACAAACTCTGAGCCTGATTATTCGACCTATTAAGATAAAAGTGTATTCTAACAAGAATAATATTCCCATGCTTAGAACTTAATCATCGATCGACAATTCGTTAGAGCTTAGTCGAGAGCGCATTCTTGAAATAAGATTAAACTAAGAACACCCAACTGTACAGCTCGCAGTAAATCGGTCGACTTAATTAAAAACGACACCTCCGTTCGGCCAGTAGGTACTGGTCCGAGTGCGGCTCATTGTGCGGGACGTCTTGCATTACATGTTCTGTGGCGCGCCGCACAAACAACTCGCCGGCTAATTACTCCGCCGACGACTCACGACTCTCACCCCGTTAAAAAGCTTTAATACTTTAAGCTGCGTCATTTGTTCGCGACCATAATGGACTGATAACAGATAGGATTGCCGCTTTTGATATCTACGCTCACACCCGAAATCACATCGGATCCAAATATGTAAAAAGCGAAATCTCTCCATGTAACGTATTGCCCTGTTACGTGTTTACTGCGAGTAAATGACGCCTTATTCGCGAAAATAATTTATACAAATTTGAAAATTAATTACTTTAATTATTTAAACACATTTTATCAGAGCGGTTTTCTTGGCTAATGGAGTGTAATTAAAATCAGTACATTTACAGAAAGGACATTTTTTGCCGTCACACATGATATTATTGGAGACAAAAAGAACAAAACTATGCAAAACGATTTATATACCTACGCATGAAATTAAGTATAATAAACATGCGACACCATTTATGTAGACAATCAAGATACCTACCAAATATTTAATGAATTTACGGTTACTTAAGGGCGTGATATTGTGACATCCATTTAATTCTGAAACAGAATTATAATAATTTCACTTAATTACGGCATTTATTCCGCGGCGAGGCCGCGCGGACGCACTCTATCTTGCACTCGAGCATTATCGCTGTTATACTTGTACTTCGCTGTTTATATCAACGACAATGAACTTAAAAGAAAAATAAAAGCTTTTCCGTGTTATATTTTTCCGCAAAGTACAGTTTAATCAGTCTTAAGATAAAAGTTTCAAGCGCAATCTCGCGCTTAATACCTACATAATATGTGAACGGTTCCTGTCGTATTATCTTCCCATTTAATATGAAATCAATAAACTTTTAGGAGACAAAGGACCTCTTGTATAATGTTTTAAGAGGCTAAATAACCGAATTATTCGATTGTTTTATTAGACAAGTGATCATAAAATGTAATGGTTTAGTGTGGGACAGGCAGCGACGCGCGCTGCGCCGGTCTCGTCGTAAGAAGTGATTTTTGTGTTCGAACACTTGTATGACAATAAACTACTGATTTTATTGTTGTGTTATGACGATAGGGAAAGGGAAAGGAAGGATAACGCGGACTAGCAAGGTGAGAATGTGAGAAGCATATTATACTTGAAATAGGATCCGCGTGCATGTTTTCATTTCACCATCGCACGCAGGCTGTCTCGTACCTACTGCACTCAGATAATGAGATTCTATTAAGAGATGTTTATGGTTGCTAATGATTAACTTATTACCTAGGTATTATGGTTTACTCTGTAGAACTGAAAGTTTAAAAAGTAGAATGTAGAGCAGCTGCTAATACGAACGTAAAAAATTAAACAGCGGAGAAGACATAAAATAAAATTTGTACATTATTCCATAAACTGACAACCTTTTTTAAGGATGGGAAATCATCCACTCTGGGCTCAGTGGAAGGGAGTGTAGTATTTCTGACAAAATTCCGTCCATGTTCCTCTTAATGCCCTTTGTGTTCCAGGGCCGTAGTGAGTCTTTCGAACAAATACCGCAACCCTGGTAGATACCCAGTCGTAACCACAGGAGCGGCCCCAGAACCGAACCATGTGGAAAACCACTCGACAGCTCTCGCCAGTTCCACTCTCCCCGGTGAACCGGCTAGATGACGGCTCTGTCCATCAGATAACCCTCGACCACGCGACGGAGGCAGATCGACATCCGGTGATACCGGAGTGCCTCTCTGATCCAACTCCAGGTATTTAAGGTATTACCGAAGTCAAGAGACACCACCAAGACGGCTCTGTTCTGGAACCTCTCACGAGCATGATGGCGTTCACCGTCGAGCACCCATTGCGGAAACTGAACTGTTCTTCGCCAGATACGGCCCCATCCCCATCAGATGATCGACGAGAAGGTTTGCAATTAGTTTTACAAAAAAAGTTTGCCCACCTCGTCTAGGACCACGATGGGCTAGTATGCAGACGAAGAGTCAGCAGGGCACTCCGGCTTCCTAATGAGGACCAGTGTCAAGTTCATGCTTGGAGAATCTCTCCAATTATGCGCTTAAGAAACCCCTTGGTCGCAGCCCAAGAGACTCCGAGGCCAGGACCCAGGCTTTTCCAGGTGAGCCGTTGGGTCCTGAGGCGATATTTTTGGGCGTCAGCTTGTTTACTGTAAACCTGCTACAACGTAGTGCGGTTTTATCACCTTCTAAATGAACTTACTCAAGTACGACAAGGTTTCTAAAAACGCCTTGGCACTAATTTTTGGCGCTAAGGTTTTTGTAGAGAAATAAGCATGTGTGGAAATGTCATTCAGTCAATAAAAAGTCTCCAAAAACAGTGTCAATGACACCTCCGCACACACCGCTACGAGGCATGAGATCTATTACTCGCTGAAGCTGTACCATCACTTTATATTATCGCGTCAGCAATCTCATTTCGGAAGCTCACAGAGATTACATCGCCCAATATCGAAGTTATTATTAATTTATTTTTCTTGCCGATAGTCATCGGAGTAATCCGGAGTGAATCAATGGCGATTCCCACGTTACCAATATAACTGTGCCATACATTTACAGATAAGAAATTGAATAGAAAATTAAATGTACCATTCAATGAGACAGTATCTCGAAAACATTATGTATTACAACTAATAGGAAGACTAATGCTGTGTGCTTTTCGGTTTTATTGAAACTTGATCCTTTAGGGTTCAGTAACATAACTATTTAGTATGCATACATGTCCTCGTGTGTATTTGCATAATGTCGCAGCAGTACTTCGGCTCAAGGAAATATTTAATAGAACATACATTTATTTCAAACCATATGTGTCCATGTGTGTGAAAATTGGCCATTTTGCATTTGATTGAGTTGAAAATCTAATTTTATATTACAAAAATGATGCCAACTGGTTTAAATTTTGTTTACTTATTTTATTTCGCAAACTTTAATCTGTGTTAAAAACTGCATGCTGAAATGCATATGCAATATGTGGTAGACCTTGATTTAATTTAGATTGTAGTAATAGATCTCATTTAGCAGTGAAGCTACCTGGTCATTAAATCTTTTGTTGTCTAAAATCACACACGTATGGGTATGTACGAATATGTTTCATAATTACAGTTACAATAAATCTCCAACAGTAGAATCAACGATACCTTTGTGCGCCCGCGGCTACCAAATACATAATACTAAATAAAACCTCTTCGTCATTGGTTATAATTTATAGACTCGGGTCGAAAATATCGAGTTAATAGGAAGTACCTATTAACTCGATATTTTGACACTCCAACTGCACTGTTCCGGCGTGTGAAAATTTCATAACAGCAAATTGAATATTTCGAAAATATGACAAGCTACGCATACGTTATCCTGAAATGTGAAGATCACATGACGGATTGTAATACGTTTATCGCGTATTATTAAGGCACCACCATAAAATCCATACGTTACCGCTCTCAGCGGGCACACATGCTCCTCTGCAGATATACGTCGCAATATTTCGACTGCTGTATATTTTTCAGCTGCCCCGCTGCACATTCTTTTCACCGAAAAAGTAATGGAGTCGGGGTAAAATGTGAATCATGCTCACTGTCGACAACCCACTTAATCGTCGGGTAACTTAATACGCCCGTCTTCCGTATACACTCATACATACGTTTCTACTCAAATGTAATAAAGTAGTTTTTTTATTGGCAAAAGTATACTCTGTCGTACAGACACTTATGTACACAATAAAACTGTAACGAGGCTATTTTTATTTTTGTATTTTTGGATAATGTTATAAATACTTATAATACAGAAGCAAGAACTCTTTTTTTCCACAAACAAGCAGGATCTCAGGGTACTTTTTTTTTTTTTTTTGGATGGGAAATCATCAAATGACCCCTCCCGCCCTGGGTGGAGCGGTAGGGAGTGTCAGACTTTTACTGACTAAAACCCACCCGTGGTCATTCTTGTGCCCTATGCGTTCCAGGGCCGCGGTAACTCTTTCGAACAAATTCCGCAACCCTAGCAGGCACCGACCCTATGGGGCCCCGTCCTCGGTGCTGACGGCTCCTTGAGGCGCGCGTGGAACACAACGCGTCGTCGACTCAACCTGGTTGCTATCGGACGGAACATGCAAATATCTAGCCGATGGGGCTGAAAGTGGGAAAACGTATGATACTTAACTCATATTGGTCTTGTTCTATTTCAGAAGTTCAATCCATTTGCAAGAAAACATCAAATAATTTGAATCGCGGTCTACCCGAGCTGCCTTCACAACGATTTTCGTAGCTTAGTTTTAGTTGAGCGAGCGTGTTTATGTAGCATATATGAATTACAGTGAAATATAGAGCTATTTGTTTTCTACAGAAAACTCTTCGAGAAAGATCTTATTATTCTCTGACGAGTACGAACGTCAATTAGACAAGCTTTTAGTGACGTTTTGGTGCTCATGTTGGAGTTGGACCTCGAGTTGAGGTGGAGTACATGTAGGTAATAGAATGGAATATGGGCTTTACGTATTTTATTGACAGTCTAGGATGCCTGCCTTTATGGTGGTTAACTACCCAGTCGTATTAACCGACTATTTTTTTGAAAATAAGTTATGTTACCTAGAATTAAAACTCAAGACAACTTTGTTGATGTTGTGAACATGCTATTAATAAGCTCAGATAAAAGCTATCTTGTATTTTATTCGCTCCAACAAACTCGTCAAATAATAACAGACAACAATTAAATATAAGTCATGTCGTACAATCGAATTGTATAATAGAACATGGCAGACAACATGTTACAAGGCCAGGTCGGTCGCATCGTGTACTGCGCACGGATCTGCAGTCACCTGCGGATCCTTGACCCATCCAGAAGAGGCTACTCAAACAGAATGCACCTCGGTCCTGTCGCCGTACCTAGATAAATAGGTATTTAAAATACCACTTGGCGTGGGAACCGTGACGGGCGCCCGAACCGCGATAACCCTGCGCCTGCGCTGCGCCGCTCGCAGCCGATGCCGTGCGCCTCCGCCGCCGCGCGCCGCCGCGCGCGCCGCGCCGAAACGCGCCGCGCTCACCTATACGACGTGAATCAGACAATGAACACAGATATCGAAAGCCATTTGGTTGCTTAATTTTGTAACGAGGTACCTCTATCTATATTTTTATCTACGTTTTATTTTCAATAACTGTAATAGAAATAAAGTACTATAGGATGTACAGCGCGAGCGTGCAGACAGCGCAAAGTGAACTCTGTGTGGAGAGCCGAAGTGCAAGCAGGAGCGCGCGATTAGGACAGAGCGCATAGAGTGAGACTGCACGCTGCGAGATGTCATCTGGACCCCTGCCGCGCCTCGCGAACAATATTGTCTCTGCTATAAACGCGTTGTGAATTTTAAAATCAATTCATATTCACTGCAGCGAATTGTTATATACTGATATGAAATAAAACCTTGCATATATTTGAATAATGTGTATGTTTAAAATCCATTAAATAACGTGTTATGCCCAAATAAGAGGCGATTATCCAACAAGCTCGTTAAATAAAATAATATATTAGACAGGTTCAACTTTGTTCTGCCTTTGAGTATTATAATTTTAAACGACATATTAAGATTACTTTAAATGCTATTTAAAATTATTTTCTCGCGACTTATGTATATATTAATTTCTGTCGCATTCTATGTACGTGTAATATATGATTCGGATTAAAAACTAATGAATGATTTAAAAAAAATATAACAGGATTAATATATTTGAAATACCTAAGCAAATCTAAACAGTTTCGACGCCGCGTGACAACTTGAAAATTGACGCCTGTACAGTCTTATAAACAAGTCAAAATAGTTATTATAATAGGATTATGCATCATCTCGCATGAATACAGCTCATCTGAATTATGCGACATCGTCGCATTAGTGTCGAAACTGGTACTATGCAGATCTACCGACACAATAGGCAAAGATTTAAGTTTGCATATAATATTGAAATACTGATTTAGAAGTGCTGTTTTGGTTAGAAATAAGTACCTATGTATGTCTTGCCACTGGACCTAGAAGTTTAGCTTTTCCTTGGTCTATAATAGCCTTATTCAGGTTACCATCTACTAAGAGCAAAATAAATAAGTAGGTACCGATATCACACCAATATACTATTAAATTTGGCGCAAACCTTTGGTCGAATTACGTAATGTTCCTTAAAAATTTTGGCTGACCTATTTCCCCCCACAAACATGTGAATGTCAGTAAGCTAATCAAACGACCACGTGCTCATCTAGTTTTTGGTGAAATCAACAAGCAGTTAGGTGACTCTTCACGTGACCAGGAGGACTGGACTTTTCTTGGCCAAAGAATCAGAATTGTCATTCAACTTTGCACCCTGTTAACAGCAATGTGGACTAATTTTATGATGCCCTATAGTCCCCGTAGCCCTAAAGTTCTTCCCCTAACCTTTCTATTCCGCTTGTGCATTTATACATATTTTCTACTTGCTTGTTTTTTTTTTAAATGAAATTGTAGGTACTTAAAACTAAAATAAGCAGAATACCAATTCAACAAGCAACGTGCGCATTCATATCTTACGACGGAATCTGTCAAAAATGGATGGAAAATTAGGTTTTTTCGATTGCGACTGCTGTCATTGTTGCTGTTGGCAACACAAAAAGCAAAAGATAAGATATTGATTAGTTGCATAATAAACAGACTAACCTACCTGATAGAGTTATAAAAATAAATACTGGTTTACGCTTGAAAGTGAGAAACAGGTTCTCTATTCGAGCAATTACCATTGAACAACAACGTGATTTGAAGTAAATGGCTATCGACGCTAAATTCGCGCTTTATTGTTTTCCTGCAAGCAAATTGCAACCAACAAATTGCGAGTGAGGCAACCAACAAAACATCCTCCGATGTGTGGATGTGTGTCAACGAGATACCGGTGTCGAGGAACTTTGTGCCGCAGGGAAATAGGAAAATTGACTCTGAATAGACTTGTTAGCATACCTACTAATTTTCGTGTGGTTACTTGGAATAGGCAATTTTATAACGACTCAGTTACTGACATGGCAACTGAGATCATTATTTTAATTGCCATCTTCCGCCCATACTCCTTTATGTTGCGAAAGCGTAACAAAATCAATAAACGCTCATTATCCTTCATGACGAAACTTTGGTACCTATTAAGCTACGTTCCCGACAAAGCGTAGACGAGGCAATAAATAATAAACCGCTTGGTGCTGACTCTAAAAGTCGAAATTGCCACTTTGACTCAAATAATTTTATTGACCAAAAATGACTACAGTTCAGATATTATTGTATAGTTAAACAGGTCAGACTAGGATTAACGGGACGAAGTGAGAGATGCAACATCAAGATATCGCACCATCATATCATAAAGCAACTCATAAACGTGTTAATGCGTTCCGATGATGGTTATCTACGATTTTTATGGCATTGCAAATGGATTTTTGAAAGTTATATCTGTATTAAAAGCTAAACTAAACTGTACCATTAATCAACTGGCACAATAGAAAATATAGGGTCTTTCACCACCTCGTTTTGGAAGATAACGCCTACTGATAATTTTCATATAATTTTGTTTAACAGTCTGTTCATTATTGTCCGCCTTATTTTCTATTTAACGATCGAAACACGACTGCTGACATTGTTGGCGCTTTAATCTAAATTACCTTTAAATTCGCGGCATCTTTTATCTTAGCATTAACAAGATAAAGAACTAACAATAATCATTAATTTAAGGACTACATTAAAGAATATTTTAGATTAACGAATAATTAAAAACAGTACTAACAACTAGCGTTTCAAGTAGTTTTAATAGTTATAATAATGAAACTATAAAATTGGACATAAAAATAAAACTCATAGAATTAAAAGCGATCGTTTTATAATAAAGCTGGCCAGTGGCCGTTTAGCTAGCTGCTAGAGTAACTCATCAAAACAGCCGTTCACCTGCGCTGTCCCACGATCGCTCGTCTCGGTTTATAGATATCGCAGAATCGAAAGGCGCTTCGTATTTTGCATAACGCTTATAAGTTTTAGCACAATAGCCCGTGGCTTATAACTAATGCGTGCCTGCGATGGACCGAACTCGCTCAAGGGACACACACTCCTCACAAACACCGCAGCCATCATGACAACAAATGATTACCCCGCATATCCCATTCCATTACGAAATGATAGTAATACCAGCAAATTAATATTTTAACATTAATATCTTAACGTGGCAAAACTAACTGATTAATCGCAGGTATTAATTTCTTACTTCTATATATGCAATTGCTGTAGGTTAATGTACCAACATTAGAATATTTATTACCAAAAGAAATACATTATCGAAATTACGTACTTATTATGTAAATATATATATTACTTATCTATTACATAGGAACTAAACATCAAGTTATGTATGCGGCCGCAATACCTCTCGCAAAAAATGTAATGACCGATATGGCACTTTAAAAAAGTATTCGAAAAACACATAAATCTTATTGTTGTTGAATTGGTTTAACTTCCTGTACCGACCAGTCTCGGTGAGCTCGCCGGGTCGCCACTTCCAAATAGGTGTTCTGATATTCTTTTTCTTCGTGAATAAAAATAGAGCAAAAACACAAGTTGCGAGTTTTTTTTGTACCCGGCGACCTTGCAGCTGAGTGGCTTACTGATTGTGATACACAGTTACTAAAAAACGAAGAGTGTGATAAATCGTAGCTATTAAAACGATGATCTCCGCAGCGAGATTGTGAAGGCGCCGCCGCTGCCGCGCCGCGCTGCTCCTCACCGCGCACGCAGATGGACCACATGCTTGCATTTGTTTTGCAGTTATTGGGCGATTGTGCTCGAAAACCACTTTTTGTTACTGCTTTATATTCGTACGGACAAAAAAATACCATTTTTTGCAGCTCCGACTTTGTACTTAAAGTCTGGACCTTGTTTGTCTGATCTGAGGTCTGGACGCATGCTTAAAACAATCGATAATACATTTGAATAAAACGTGCACTTCCTAGACCCGTGTGGTAGCTCGTCTATCAATCAGAAATCCTCTTTAAGCCTTTTGAGGGTTCACTTTTGTTTTTATTCTATAACATAATCTACCTACTGAATATTTATGAGAGAGCTGCGGTTAATAACGTCATTCGTTATTGGATGTTTCGACATCATTATTTTGTTCATCAAGTGTCTGTCAGTGGAAATCAGTGTGTGGAGAATACCACGATTACTTACTCAGCTTTGGACGGACATGTTCGCCTTGCTGTAATGACGCACCACCATGAAAGTATTATGGTTGCTCTAAAATAATATATCTGTCAGCGGGTTCCCCGAATAAAGCTGATACATATATTTATGCACAATTAGGTACTTACATGATGAAGACAAAGTGGCATGCACAATGAAATCAGCTTCCTGTTCCAAATGGATTCATTTATACAAATAGAAGTCTGATTTTATACAAACATCAAAATACAATGAAACAAGACATGAGTTATAGAACAAAGACATACAGGTAGTGCTTAATAACAGCTTCATCTGTCTGAACCGAAAGCGTGTTACGTCAGTAGAACACGAAAGCTGGTAGCGTTTATAATTTTTGTTGATTACCGTCAGTCAATCATCTGTAGTTAAACAATCAACAAATGTCTAGGTAAAACTTTCTTTTTTTTTAAAACAAAAAAAGATTTTCCGTCGGTAGTGTTTTAACTGATTAAAAATTTTGCAAGGTGTCAATGTCCAATTGTCGTACCGTGTCGATCGTAAACCGTTAGCTTCGTAAGGTATGTTGTTCCAAGAAAATGTTTAATAGCTGATCATATAGTTATAAGATTTCCAATGAATTTAATTTACCTTGGTATGTTGTGACCGCTCGTAATCTGAGTTTCCTCGGAGAAAAGCAACCTCAAAAACTTAGCACCATTTACGTCATCCAAACTGCATAAAATAATAAAAGTAGGTACGTATTGGATATAAAACTGCATAATTATATTAATTAGTACTTTAATTAACAACAACGGGCTAGTCAATCGCTTTTAAGCTCTGTAATTTCATTTAATTATCTCTCACAATTGCAAGGCTTAAAATGATCTTGCGAATCGTATTCTCAGATTTCGGACTTATAATTTTAATACCAATTACCTTCCAATAAAATCATAATAATAACTGAACGAAAAATGAAGTGTCATTGAGGCTTTCTCCTCATTTCCTGAAAGAGTATGAATGATCGATGAATAAGCTGTTTATTCGGCTATTGTCAATGATCTGCAGTTTTGTGTGCGCTGGCGCCGAATAGCGTGGAACGGACAATACAGCCTTCGTCGAGTGTTTTATTTATTTTTATCTTGTTAATTAGCCAATAGCAGCACGTGATAAATTAGTTAAACGTGTATTGATGCACCAAACGTGTTCGTGGTTTTTGTGTGTATGTTAAGAAATTGTATTACTTTTATTTTTAAACAAATACATGGATATTTTAGTAATTTGTTATAGTAGCCTCATTGCGGTGTACCTAGCGAGATCTAAACGCACACTAAGCCGTAGCTTCCCACTTAAAATTACGTCTGTAATTTCAAAGGAGTAATTTCACCAGCTGTTTAACAATAACTGGGATATCTATTTAACCAGGTAAATCGTAAACCGGGAAACAGTACGGTATTTAAGCGAAATCGACGGATACTTGGTTGGAAACAAAAGGTTTAATCACAGAGAAGAAAATTACCAATTTGCAAAGGTTTACTAAGTATGCTAAATACGAATTAGAGTGAGGTTTATTGTTTACGTAATATTATATGCTTTTAGGACAGCAATGGCTTTTGATCTAAAACTGGTACGATTATTATTGGAATTATGCAATTTAAATTGTGTTAATTGGAAGCACTTGTTTTTATCAATAACTAGCTTTTGCCCGCCACTTCATACTTCATCTCGTTTTTTTCTGTTCCCCTATAGCCTTCCTCATGAATCTGGCTATCATGTACGAAAATAAAATATATTTTTTTCAAATCCTTCCGGTAGTTCCAGATATTAGCGCGAAGAGTTTGTATTTTAACATACAAACTCTTCAGCTTTATTATATTATAATAGTAAGTATAGATTTCTCAATGGCGGCTATTGGATGTTTTGATGGCAATAAGTTCATCCCATTAGGTAGGACATCAGGCTTAATCATACCTGAGGGCCAATTGTAATAATTTTTAAGTTTGCATTTGCATCTTAGTCTCAATCTGTCAAAAATGTACGGAAATTGAGGCTTTTTTGACAGTCTGCGACTGACATGCGAATGCGAACGTTGTTTATTTTGTTTAGGTTTGGCCCTCTCGAGCAATATCAGTTTACTTAAACACCTACCCTCTAAAACTATACCATCGATTGGGCGGTAAAATGGTATGTTGTGTTTCATTCTAAAAGTACTTGTTTAGAATTATCGCGGTCACCACTGGTCTCCAACTAACGAAGCACTATTTCAGCGGCAGAAGGCAGGTTCCCGAACATAAAGAAAAACATCGTGAGTTAACCTGGATTTAATGGTTTGGAATTGCGAACGAGTGCAAGCGAGCTAGCGACCTTTTGATGCCCTTTCCTTCTCTATATGAGAATCTGAGTTGGCCCTGATCACTACCACGGCTGACTTTTACAAACTTGGTCTTTAAATATGATTTAGGGCTATTCTCGTTCTTCGAAAGTCCAATCTTGAGGTTCTCATCATTATCATAATTTCAGCTGAAATACTTCAACCACTGGACATGGCCTCCCAAATGACGCCACACTGACCGATCCTGTGCTGTTTATGTATCGCATCTTGAAGTTTAAAACTTTAATACATATCTATTTTATTGAACAGTTAACGGCAATAGCTAATAGCATAAGCTATTCTTTAATTTGTATCACAAAAAGTAGGATCCATTATTCAATTTTTCAGCTAGTCTATAATTTAATTCATAGAGTGCATTAGTTGGTGCTATCCCGTAGTTCGTATTCACCGAACAGTTCGATAGCGCACAATGGCTCGGCTAGAAAGTCGCTTATCAATTCAATTGTGTGGCCCCGCCTGCGCGCGTCACCGGCACATGCCTATCTCATTGTGCCGATAATTCGAAACGCCTATAATGTAATGCTGTGTAAAGATACTGTTAGAGTTCTGAGAGGCTTGAATATATTACAGTTGAAATAAACTTAATTAGTAGGCCATTTTCTGTTTCAGCTATCCCAATGCCAATGCTGAGGTTGTACAATGAGTTGCGAGTAAGTTAGTAGAGGTTGATTTAATGGGACAAATATCGCTTTATATTGATAATAGAGTTCATATTTTCGTTAAAACCTGTTAACGTCAAGACTTAATAGATGAGTAATAAATAGGAGGCAGACTTGTGTGCGATATAAATCTTGTATAGTTAACAAAATATTATACATACCTACAAACACGCAGTAGTCGCCTTAGTGAAATTATAATCACACCGCGGAAGTTATAACCAGAAAGAGCCAAATGATCTGCAGCTATTATGTCGACAGATTAATCTCAATGGAGAAAATCAGTTTGATTGATTATGCTATACATTCATTTTGTGATAAATAAAAGTTCAAAACAAGTGACTTTATAATGAAATAAAAGTCATCGTTTCTGGTTTGTCATCTGGTATCAAAACCGTTTTAATTTTTTATTTCGTTTCAATGCTCCAGTGTAGCACCGACTTGCCTCCTAAGCCAAAAAACAATGCAAATACTAACATCCTGATAGTCGTCGATAATTCAAGGTTGTATCGGAGAAGCCTCTCGAAATTATGTCTGTATTGACAAGGCCAGGAAACACGAGGCCGCCATATAAATACTTATAACAAAAATCAAATAATTACCGTTTCAAATAAAGCACGCGGTTGTTACGAAATGCAAGGTACTTATTGTGAAGTGACGTACTTACAACGATTGGGAGTACTGTCTGCCGTACTCGGGGAAATACAACGAAGCCTTACCGGAAGACGAGGTACTTGATTCAAGGATGCGCTTAATTTAATTCATTTATTGGAATAGGAATGGTATCTGACTGTAAGCTTATTAGACCAAGTAAATTATATTTTATGTCTTAGGTTCACATCATTTTGTTTTTCAACAAAGAACATTAAAAAGCCATTAAGTTGCTGTATAAATAAACAGATGCGTAAATACCGCAGAACATGAAACTACAAGTGCGTTGATGTCTTTTGTACTGAGCAATAAAATTAAGTATTCAAACTGAAAATTCGCCACTTTGTTGTTTTATACAAATGAGTATCATAAAACAAAGTTTTCATTGAAATCGATAAAATTAAATTGAGTTTCGTTGAGTCATGCCCTTGTCTAGGAGTCATTTCGTGCGAATGTGAATTAATGAGCTTGTTTAAAACACACCCATGTTGATATCGGAACCTGTCCGGAGCAGTCCGTTGCAGGAGTGACCGTTCTTTGTCCGAGTCGTCCTAGACAGCCGCCCCGCGCCGCCGCATTCATGCATAGTAAATAATTACAGTGATCAGCGGCAGGTGGAGGCGCACGCGCGCGCATAGAAATAGAAAGGCACATTGCAGTAATTATTTAGTACAGTTATCCGTAATGGGCCGTTTTGCGAAAGCTGTTAAGTAAATAAGCAGCGTCCTGCGGTTCCTGCCGGCTGCGCGCGCGCCGCCCGCCGCACGACACATGCGCGCGCGACCCCCGCTCCACATTAATCGCAAATGCTTCATAATAAGAATTCCATACGTTAAGCGGCTCATTTATACTTAACTAGCCCACGTTCCATGGGCTTTCGTGTTATTCTAGTTTTTGTTCCGTTAAAAAATACCTTTTGAATTTTTTATTACAGGCGATTACGAATATGTAGGTACTTCGGTATATCTAATAGCTGTGCAATGTGCATCATATTTTACAGTCATTAAGTTGTGTATTTTTCACTAGGGAAGAACTCGTATTTCAGAAAATAATTAAAAAATATATCAATCAAAGAAATATTACGGTATAGCTGGCGGCCGCTGCCAAATAATTGGCATGTTCTGCTATAGTGAGGGAATTGGTCACGTTCGCTGGAGGGAGCTGAGTGACGAGTGCGAGCTCGGGAGGCAGGACGGGTCGGCGCGGGTCGGTGCTGGTCGGGACGGTTCCACGCGGGGCAGAGCGACCGGCGCGGGCGCAGCGCTCCCGGGCGCGGTGCGGCGGCGGCGCGCGTGGGTCAGGGGTTAAGCGATACTTTATTTTGAATAATTTATATGTCGTAGCGCGATAGACGGCGTGCCCTCCGCCTTGTACTGTTTATGGTAATGCGGGATATCTCGCATTGCAAATACGCTGAATGTGTCGCCACCCGAAGCGGCCGCTCGCGATAAGCTCCGTTTGGAATGTATTTCTCTCGGGAAATAACCATGTTTTCGGACAAATACTTCACAGCACAGTCTATATTTCCAAGAAATACAATGCTAAGAGCTTTGCGATTTTAATTCCTTTTTGCATGCTATACTAAAAGATATACATAGGTAATAAAAGATGCAAATGGGAAATCTAATGATATAATATATAATATACGAGTACGTTAGCAGTAACCGACAACGGGCTTTTATTAAAATCGCAATCGAAACAAGAACAATCGGTCAGAGATCAAGACTTAATTAAAATGTAGAAGGTTCCATCGACGGCAAGACAGGTCGCGCTCGGAGATAGCAAGTCAAAAATTCACTTTTAAGAAATTGTCATTAATCAAAATTAATGGAGTTATTATCGCACTGGAACTTTCAAAAAATATTTATTACAGACATAAATCAGTCTTAAGGGCCGTAACGAAGCAGTGCGGTGAGCTTTCTAGGACGAGGCAGGCAGGAGCGCGGCGGGCAATTACCGCGCCGCGCGCCCTAGCGAGACCCCGCAGCCGAGTACCTGACGCATAGCCTCGCGCGCTCCATAAAAAGTTTCCTTATACCTTCCTACGTCCATCTAAATTACTTGCTCCACGTAACAAGTAGGCAGATAAGCGCAAAAACTATAATACGCTGTGTACGGGTATACAGGTAATGCAATATATACATAAGTGTCATGAGACCGGTCCAATTGTTCTCCTATATATGACGGCTTATTAACTTCCAGCTCGTTGTTGAGGAAGGAATAATTTTCTTATCATGTTGACTGTAGCATAAATATTCTTTTGTATGTATGGACGGTGTTCTTATAATGTACTTTTATTGAAACAACATTTTTAAACAAAGAAAACCTAAACTGGATGTTGCTTCGTAAGACGAAAACATCTCATCAAAATAATTCGTTTAGGAACTGACAAATTAACTGATAAGTTATTTCATTTCGATAACTATGTTTATAGCACCATAAAACACCGTATACTAAATAAATCAATGTATAAATCACGTATTTCCATTCAAATATCTTCCCAAAAGATTATAGCTTACTCGTAACAAAGCGTAGCGTAGAGTCGCACGGAATCGCACACGGTAGCTTGCATATGTACGTACCTATTTCAAACCTTTTAAAAGTAACTTGGAATGTTATAAAATCTCTACTGGAAATGAGCTTCTTAGTACAGACAAAAAGACAACCATTTGTTTATGCAAAAGAGCACCGTTATAGTGCTCGAATGATTTCGCAAGTGAGCCGAACACGTGAGAGTTGAGTTTCATAATTACTATTGTTGTGATTTATAGGTGTTTCGAGATATTCCCCGATAACGAGACGAAGCCGATGCAGAAAGTAACTTTATACAAAATAGCGAACAATATGACGTGATATTTTTAATAGATAATGATGTTGATGGACGACAGCGCCCCGCCATCGCCAGCGCCGCGGCCGCGCACCGTGGGAACTATATTTCGGCTCTACGATCTCTATGTTTTGCAATCACTCGCTATACTCTACACAGATACTTTCTTTTTGTAAACATTTACTACTTTGTTCACAATCATGGTTAACTACATAAACGTGGATTAAATATTATAATGCATTAAATTTGGAAGTACTTTTGTAACACTCGTAAAATCAGATATTTATATTTCAATGACGAATCTTACAAATAGGAAAAATAATCACAAAAATACAAAACTGCTCCAAGGTTCGTGCAAATGATCTCTGCAGATATACGGAAACGAAGAAATCTGGTCGATTTAAAAGATTAAGAAATCGATATTGTAGCGACTGCAAGTGCGCGTACTTTGATTATAATTGGCAGTATATTAACAAACAAAGTAGTGCCGGGGGCGGGGCGCCGACATGTTTATGTGACCCGCGCGGCTCAGGTGACCCGCCGAGTTGCCAAATTAACGAAAGCTCACGCAGGTCGAGACACTTTCTACTGGCCCCAGTGGCCTGCATGCGTACCAACATTTTCATTATCGATCGCTTTCATAATTCAACTGACATTTTTGTTCCATTCAATTGCATCGCTGGAAAAAAATTACTACAGGCGCATTTATTAAGAGTTGTAATCGTCGCCGAGGAACCCGTATTTTTTATCTCGCATTACAAAATACGGGCCGCACTGTGTACTGTAACGAGCCAATATGTTAAGAATAAATGTCTTCTGGGTACATTTAAATTATAATCTCGTCCGTAATTGATTCATAGAAACACTTAGTTCTGAATGTGTTTACTATTGCAAAATTTTTATTTTTGGTGTTCGACTACTTTGATTTGCATTTTTTTGTAATGACATCAATGTCTTGACTTATACATATTTATTAGTATAATTTATTATACCATTTATTTTAAATCATTGAAAGTCTGAGTGATTTAAATGTACATTTATATAAAACGGCTATTGTGTTTTCATTTCACTAAAGAATAATTGCTGGTCAGTAACTGGACCACGACTTTGTATTTTATTTTCAGTGATCAATTTCTTTGCTTACGGCGTTCTGTGGTGATTTCCGTGACGTGGTGATTTATTAGTCAGCGGACCTGTCCTTAATATAATACCTTAACAACGACCATTAAGATTTCAGCTTGGAGTTTTATTTACTTTGTTGAATCTCGCCGTTAATTATAACTGCGAGAGAACAAAAGGTAACTAAATATATTGGGGTCTTTAGTGTCTGTGGAAATACTTGCGGCTCTGTTGATGGATACATCTACATAGAATAGCGTTTGTTTGTGTGTTAAGAAATCTAGTTAGAAGATAGACATTAGGGCCTGTTGTTGCAAACACCATATTATATTAAGTAGGAAGGTGTGCACGCTAAACATCAGATCGCATGTGAGATGTTCAGATAACGGCAGTTCAATCATGGAATCAAAGCACGTAACTTCTCAGAAATCGTCTAATCCTTCCAAGACCTCGCTGCATATAATTCAAGGTTATAATCTGAGAATTCCCCACAGTTTGCAGTGAATAGTTTCGGATGTAAGGTATCTTCCAGCTCGCGGTAACATGGCCGCCTGAGCGTCAGCACAAAGCCGACCTCGGACGAAATCACTTTTAGTTTCTTTATTTGTCACACCGCACCTACACGATATTATAAATAAAGACCACGTATTTTTATTCCATTTGTGCAGTCATATTAATAGAGAAAATAACTAACTTGACATTTATAACTGCCACCTTCCTCTGATAATTCATTATTGCTTGATTATGACGGTGACATAATTCCTATAATAATGTAAGATAATAATAATATGTCATGCGAAGTCCCTGAAGATGTCAACTACATATGTTATCGTGCAAATAAATAGTTTAATAAGCGGATTAGATGGTTATCTCTGAGTGCTTAGCAGTCACATGTGTAAGTTATGTGCTAAGTGAAATATCACTAAATATTTTATAGGTGAGTATTAAGCACAAATAAAACTAAATCATTTCCTATCCTTTTTTTTTTTTTTTCTGGATGGGAAATCATCAAATGACTTCTCCCGCTCTGGGCGGAGCGGAAGGGAGTGTCAGACTCTTACTGACTAAAACCCACCCGTGATCCTTCTTGTGCCCTTTGCGTTCCAGGGCTGCGGTGACTCTTTCGAACAAAATCCGCAACCCTAGCAGGCACTGACCCTATGGGGCCCCGTCTACGTTGCTGACGGCTCTTTGAGGCGCGCGCGTGGAACACGACGCGCCGTCGACTCGGGCCTGGTTGCTATCGGACGGCGAGCCACCCATAGCTCGCCATCCGCAGGCACGCGCCTACGGTGGCCGGGAATCGCCCTGCGTTTCCCGACGCCCGGGGCGTCTTCTTCTGTTGCGGCGGCTGGGGCGTGAGGTTTCCCTCTCACGCACGCGTTCCGCCTCCTCCTTTGCTAGCATTACTGCTTCGCAGAAGGAGGCGACCGCTTCCCATGCCTCCTCGCTCCGGACCATGGCTTGAACCAGGGCCGGACGCGAGAGGTTGCCGCCGCCGATCGCCTCGACGAGGACACGGCGGTGCTCCGCCCAAGCAGGGCAGACCTCCACTGTATGCTCCACCGTGTCCTCCGGGCGATCCACACAGTGATGACACCCGGACGTGTCCTCCCGCTGGATCCGACACAGGTACCTCCCGAAACAGCCGTGTCCGGTAAGCACCTGCGTCAGGCGGAAGGTGAGGACGCCGTGACGTCTCTCCAGCCACGCCTCAAAGAGGGGACTTATCGCCGCAATAGTGGCGTGCCCAAAATCATTTCCTATCCTAGAGTTGGGTTTACACCCAATACCTTAATAGTACAACACTCAGTTACCCCATCCTGTAGGTCCAAAAGTGTACAAACAACCGAATCTTATCTTACAAAAGCTCAAAACTTCAAGATACCTATAGGTTAGTATACAAGCGAGTAAAGTATTTCGACAACGTGCGAATGACCAAAGTATTCCAATAAAATTTAACGCACCTTTTAACTCGCGTATATCCACCCCATCAAAATATTTGTGTCTTTTTATGAAAAATGTTTGTTTACCTGCCATTACCGCGGCTTGTACGGCGAGCTCATAATTACGATTATAGTGGTCACAAATACTAACGACAATGCTTCCTCGAAGGGAGAAAGTAGGAGGAGTATGAAGGAATAAATCATCGCCAGGTACAACGACAAGGCTGAGATAAGGCCATCGATGAAATAACGTCGATTGTGCGAACATGAGCCAGCAACATGTGCCATGGTGGCGGTGTCGTACGTTGTGACGAGCGGCCTGCTGCGCTTACAATCACCTCCATGATATGTTATGATATTAAACAAGCCTGCCTCTATGTGGTCGTGGCGATGTATGGATAGAACTCCTCGCATGTTTTCTATACATCGGTGTACGCACGCTCGTCGCCCGCTACCGCGAAAATCTAGCCTCTACCATAACCTCGCAACGAAATAGCTACTACACGTTTTAATTAGTTTTCTATAGCAGTTTTAGTATCAATAAAATCCTTGATATCTCCAAGCTTAAATTACGACCAATTTTGATCTCTTAGACGTTTAATTAGCCCCAGCACAAACCTAAGAAAATTAAGTAGTTTGTTGAGAAATATTTTAATTCCTAAGAAGTGCTAATTGATGTTACATTCAGTTGGTAAATTACACCTTCACTCTCAATCTTTGGATGTTGGACCAAAATATTTGGAATAGGTACCATAAATCAAGGAGGAGTTAATGGATATCTTTATATCTATTTAATCTGTTGGGGTTTGATTTCCGCACTTAGTCGTGATGTTAGTCGTTGTGCGTGAACCATAGCAGCCGTCACTTCAACCAGTCAACCTCCTTTCAGAAGCAAATCAGTCCTCCCAGAGTTTTCAGGATATTTGTAAGCGAATTTGTCTCTATTGTCCTTATTTTACTATTATTGCCCCTATGCCTCCGTATTTCAGCGTCACCTATGCACTCTAGAAGCACGAGCGTTACCGTTTCCTCCTCTTCCATGCACGCTCTGCATAGAGGCCTGTGTATTATACTTATTGTGTGGAAATGTTTGTTCAGTGAGCAGTGCACAGTGATGGTTCCCGTCACTATTCGTAGGCTACGCCTGTCCAGTCGCAGAAGGCGCCTGCTTAGTGTCCTGTTCAGGGACAGCCTGCAGTCTAGTACCAGCGTTATGCTTGTGTGTGGGACTGAACGGATATTATGAGACTTGATCCAGGAGTGAACTAGTCAGTAAGTTTTTTTTCATATTTCAAAGTATATTTTACTAAAGTAAAAAGTAAAATAGGGTAGACGTACATACATGTAGAAAAAAAATGAAAACAACCAACTTCTAAACAAAAAAAAAACACAATAAGTATAAGATAACTTTAATTTCGGAATTGGGTGTTTTTGGTTGTTTCTTCGTTTTTTGAATACCGACTTCCGAAATGCGTGGCTTCAACTAGATTGATGACAGCAATGTCGTCGAAGCACCAGCTTTCGAATATAAAAAGAACCATCAAAATCAGGACACCCAGTACAAAGTTATGAGGTAACACACACAATAAAAACTAGAGTCGACTTGAGAACCTCTATTTTTTAGAAGTCGATAAAAAATCCCATTGACCAATTGGACATAGATATAGACAGCCATTCAGAGGACCATCCTGTAAATATTTGAAACGAAAATAGTCCGCTTGCCCGTTTCATGTAAGGCGATTAAATTAGGGAATATCTTCGACTTTTACATGGATAACGCTGGTATCAGGGGCTAGTTCTCCTCTATTTTAAGGCTTTTTTTAGAGATGGGAAATCATCAAATTCCTTCTTCCGTTCTAGGCGGAGCGAAAGGGAGTGTCAACTTTTGCTGACTAAAACCCATCTGTGATCCTCCTAGTGCCCTTTGCATTCCAGGGCCGCGGTGTATCTTTCGCACCAATTCCGCAATCTGTAGGTATTTTAAGACTACCTTCATAACAAACTTTTCAAACGTTATATTCCAATCAGCATTACAATTGCCAGGCGTTAAGCGCAACGATTACGGCGGGATCATTGCGATTGTCTGCGATTGTTCATTTGCTGTGAGCATTACCAGTTGATTCGATGTTAATTGTTGTGTTCAGAGAAGATGATTTTAGTTTTGTTGGAGTTATTTATTTGGTTTCGGCTTTCTGTTTTTATTTTCGTTATTATTCCCGGCGTATTCATGTTCTACTGAGTTTTATTGAGGAAACTGCATGCAGTTGCGGGATTGTTCGAAGTGTCAAAGCGCGACACTGGAACTCAAAGAGTGACACTCCCCCATGCCACCCAGAGCGACGATTACTTTGACGATTTTCCATCCATAAAAAAGGACTACTTGCAGATGGAATTTCCCCCTAAACAATATCAATACCTAATGCCAGATGTTTGTGTGAACGAACCATTCGCAGCCACACCTTTATGTGGTTTATGGTAAAAGCTCCAGCTTTTAAACGTGAAGATTTACGGACAAATCTCATAATTTACCGATAGCTCGTGATTAACAAATTAAAACGTAATAACTGTGTCGGGCTATTACCTGTCGGGCGTGAATGGTTTATATGCAGTCCATGGGAGCGCCGAACACCTCGCTCTCCACATAACTTGTTCAAATGTCAATAAAACAAATACGAGGAAAACATGTCGGGATTGGTCCCCACTTATCTCTCTGTATTATCTTAAATAATTGCACTAACTATCTTTTTAGGAAATTCTATCTCGGTGTTAATCTGTTTCAAGCGAAACACCTGTAAGCTTTCAGAATTTGTAGTTCATTTTCCCATCATCCTTATCGTACCAAACTTAATAGTGAGTATCTTAAATTACATGCATCATTATTTAAATTAATACTTATTACGCAACAAAATTAACCGTTGACATTGTGGAGTACAATTTTCAGTTGATTACTTGGAAAACGCTCACGAGTAAGTAAAATAATTAAGCTCTTCTTGTTAACGATCAGTGAAAAGATATTATGCAGAAGCGAAATTCAGTTTAAAAGCAAAGTGAAGTAGGTCAATCTGTTATAAAATGGCTATTGAAAAACGAAACCATAGCAATAATGTGAGCAGCGCAAGAAGGTCGAGTGTTGCGGCACGGCGACAGCCGACAGCCCGCCATATTGTATTCACAGGGAACGTTTGCAAAGAAATGATCAATAAATTTGAGCCGTCAATAAAGATATCGATCAAAATTACAGGGTTCCGATGATTTAACAAATATGAGTGGATCGCCTGCGCGGGCGCACAGGGTGGCCGCGTGGCTCTTCCGGCTCTTCCGTGAAATTGTAATTTTATGGCCCTTAACAACAATTTAGCTTACCCACGAGAGCTGCACCAATTTCTTTAATTAGTCAGCCGAATTGAGCTGTTCGAGTCACTTAATTAAACATAAGAACATTATTTGCAAACAATTTTTATGACGCTATTCTGTTTACAACAACGTGTTTATTAAGTTCGCATGTAAATACGATCAGGGTTAATGACTCCAACGCTTTGAAAGTGGTATGAAGGAAAACAAATAAAAAGCTATAAAACCAACTGTAAGAACGTAAATAAATGTATTTTTATAGCAGGCATTCATTTTTTACGATAAATGAAAATGTAGAGTCCGTGCCGAATCAATCTAGTGTTGTGTCACAAGCTAGACAATGTCCGTGTGCAATCATTTTAGTTCGAGATGCGCAGGTAGCGGCACTACGGAGTACTGCGCGGGGTACCGAGGACAGGCCCGGGTGCAGCACGCTACAGAGATGGGCCACCCTAGCTGCGTGCGTTACTCCCAATAAAAAGCCGAGTGCGTCTCATTAACGCCTTGCGCAAGCTCGAAAGCGGCCCTTGGGGCGCTCGTTGCCAGAGACAAGCAACGCAAATTACTTTGGCACCGTTTGACGGCGGGAAATTTCATTACCACGAGCACATATCATTATTATCTTGCCGGCAATCTACATATTTTACTCGGTAATAAATGCGCGGGTAGTTTCACTTTCGGACACTGGTTTTCGAAAATGACCCGACTTTATAAATTTGCTGCGGTTCGGTTCTTGTGAAGGGCGTGTTACAGTTTTAAGTGAATTTCTTTTTGACCTCTTGCTCCAAGGTGTTGTCCGTAATTACTTGGACACTGCTATATAATTTGGTGTAAACAACGTAAACTGATATTTAAATATGTGACAGCAGCTGTACAAAGATACAAAATCTTATTAAATATTAATTAGTTGACATTCGAGTAATTGCAACAGTATGTTCTATCTCAGTTAAGTACATTTTTGCGCCTTCAATATATTCACTCGTCGGTTATTCAATCTCGGTTGTATTGTATATTGTTATAAGGTGACAAGTTAATATTCATCAATTAAAAACATCACACCCATAGGCATATTCGTCTCATAGGTACATACGTCCAGCGGTACTTATCCGCCGAAAAAACAGAAGGTACTGCAGAGAATTAGTTATCATATAATTTGAAGTCGACGTTGAATTCATATTATTATGTTTAAAGATTAGTTTGGAATCGATAACATGATATTAGGTTCAGAAATGTCGCCGCTTATCCACATAGTAGTTAGAGCTCTACTACATGAAGCTGACTGCTAGAGCGCGCGAGGCGCTCTGGTTCGCGAGCGGCTCGTTAGCCGCCACCGCCGAGCACCGACAGCGTAATGACAGAACACGCCTCTTGTAATCACTGTGCGTGATTTTACTCCACATCGCACTTCTGAGACGTTTTACGAATTTAATTTTTGGAGGTTATCAAAATCCTCACACGTTTCACCTCGCCGCCTGCTAAGCGTATCATTACGTGAACTGAAGCCTGCAATTACTTACTTGCGTTGGTGTAAAAGTTTTCACAAAGTAGCACACGTTCTTTAAGATTAAAGGATTGATTGATTATTACTATGTGCGTGATATGTTCGGAAAGTAGACCCTGGACAATTTTAACGAGTCTCTTGATTCGATCTCTGTAATGTAAGTACGCGGCGGCAGGTGGCTTAACAAGGCTTATGAAGCCTGAAATAGGTTCTTGCACCATTAATATAAGTAAAAAAGCAAAAGAATAAATAAGTGAATAAACACATTTACAAGCAGCTTGAAAAGAGTTCATATAGAATAACTTTGGCTAGGTAGGTAACGGTCCTTCGAAAGATATATCTATCAAATTATATGAACATGGAACAAAAATAAAGAATGCTAGTAGGAGCTCGCAGTCGGTACAGATGGCCATATCATTCCTTGTATCCCGCCGCTGTAATATCTGATAGCAGCGGCGCAGCTGTCAGCGCCGGCTTGCCGCGTGAACAGTTTCAAGATGCCGTCAGTAATTATTCCACGTCGCCGAAAAATTAAAGCAAGGATACGATAAACTTTAAGTGCAACGTGAATAAAAAAAAAACTGGCAGTGAGAGCACCGCGAGCGAAATGGAACGTCACCGCGAAGGTTGATGTCGTGTCGCCGAGGGCGCGGGGAGATGACGGCTCAGTCCGTTGTGCAAACCCGTACTTGTACAAATCGATTACACCCGTGTTCTGTACT
This sequence comes from Hecatera dysodea, assembly GCA_905332915.2. NCBI lineage: Eukaryota > Metazoa > Arthropoda > Insecta > Lepidoptera > Noctuidae > Hecatera > Hecatera dysodea. The sequence goes on from HG995292.1 coordinate 13,747,872, forward strand.
CGTACGGACCGAGATCGCGTGACGGCCATTAATTACAGGAGGTGTCGATTCGAAAAACGGTGTTCAGAAAACAACTTCGAAATTGGAACAGATCATAGTCATTATACCAATTTGCTGAGTAAAGGCTTTTTATCCGTAACCTTCATAAACTGTATGTAAGTCCCGTTCCGTGTCAATTAAGTAGGTAATCATAGAATTCAGTATAAACACCGGCTTGGTTCTTATATAAATGCTTCCTAGACGGCGCGAAGCTGATAGCTTATACTGTCACAGCCTCTCAGTTGAAACACAAATACCTACATAATTTATTATTCGACAACTTAAAACAATAATTATAATGTTTCGATTTATTGCCACACGTATATTATGTTCAACATTCCGAAGTGTTTTTTTATTATAATTAACAATAATTTTACTAATCCGTACGCTTGATACAACTTTATGACTGAATATAATTACAACAGACAGACAACATTTCAACATTGTCGATCAAGAGAAGAATATTAATAAGACATTACTTTAGGGTTTGTTAACAGATTAGGCAAAGAGAAGCTGTAAAAATAAATAGAAGCGTGATTTATGATTCCGGGCTTCATTCAGTTGAATAAAGAGCAATGTCAGGAAAGTTCGATTGCTCTTGGGGTGCCGCAGTGGTGGTCAGCTTTGGACGCGTTGTACTTACGGTTATAAGTTTGTCAGGCATTAGGGGTTTTATGGAATGTGATCAGTTCAGTAAGCTCCGACTTGAAAAAGTTTCCACTGTGTCCTACATAAGGATACAGTACAGTGTGGTACATTGGTTAGTAGGCTGCGGGGTGCTCTGGCCGCGGCGCGGACGCTATCGCGCTATCTCACGCCCGGCCGCCACGCTTCTCACCTCGGGACGCCACCTCCGCCTCGATGCTTTATCGCCCGCAATCGCACCACTCATCTATTACACGAACCTTACCCACTAAACCGAATGTCGATGACCCACTTGACCTCATCCCTCCTTATGAGGAGTTGCAAGTGACAGCGCCGTGCCAGCCTACTCATGTGCATTTCTTCATTATTTTTATCGATGAAATACCAACAGTATTTATATGCTCTAACTTCATAGAGATGCAATTTAATAAACGAGCTATTATGTTTGTTAATATTCCACAACTGCTAAACATATCTATTGAATTTCACATGAAAATTGTTTTAGATAATTACAAAAGTGATTTTGATGTTTCAAATTCAAAGCAACAGTGAATGATAAGTTCCTTTAATCCATTTATTATTATAAATTTATCGGACCCGGTCTCTGGGAAACTGGCATTTAATTTAGTTGGCTATCTAGGCTGATCAGTCAAGCAGTAACATCTAGATTGAAAGGTTTTATTAGTCTAATCCTAACTCAATAACGCTTTTTGCTTGCGGGGCGCGGGTGCTGGCTGCATCCTGTTCAGCGAGACGAGCCGGCACTGAACACTTTCGCGACTAATTGTAGTTAATGCAACGTGATCTAGTTCGATGGCCTAATGTCAACGTGTCTGCCCACATTTCGTGCATTAGCTTTAGCACTGATATTTACACATCAGCGATGCAAGTTTGGCGACTGCATTAGCCCGTTTTGCATTTGATTATATTTTTAGATGGCTTTTAAACATAAGCGTAGTGTCGCAACAAAATTTAGCGCTTGAATTCACACAGCACGATTAACAGACAACATATTTGTGAATATAATAAAACTTGTATATTTATTATTTTTGTTGCAATTTTATCACGCGTCTTTGAATGATTTACACAGGCTTCGATTGGTGTCTGGTAGGTAATTTATATCTCCAACTATCATGATGAAGCTTCATCAGAATTTGTATTGCAAAACCCAAATGAAAAATCTTTTCATAACGACTGCGTTCCAGATACTTCAACCTTATGAATGATACGAGTATTTATTCTCCTTTTAAATTAATTGTCATGAACAAGAGAGAAAACCAATCTTGGATTTAAAAATATAGTTGTTTTCCAAACTGCTGTTAAATGATGTGAGAAGTTTATGTTATTTTATCCGGACTAGTCATCGCGTAACTCGCTGCGTTATCAAACACTTGACTGTTTGTGCTCGAGACTCCATTGTCACACTGAAGTATTTAGTATCGAATTGAGTATTCAGCTCAGCTGTCTACATTTGTTTGGCTAGTTCTCAAGTGATCCTATTTGAGCGTGCTCAGGCAGCCGACTTGAGTTCATACGGTCTGAATACAGCGGCCATCACAATGCATCAGCGACTGCGCAAGTGAAGGGCACTCGGAATTCTCGGATTATTTTAACTTGTCTTTTTCAATGTCAGCGTTTAAAATAATTGCATCACAATTTTAAAATGCGAGGCTTTTGCTTTTAAGACGGTTTAAAGCGTCGTATAATAAGATTATTTCCTGGAAATCATGAGACACTTCTTTGTCGGGCGCTGCTCTTAATGTATGTAACTATGACCGTGTATGCTGATCGTTGACTCTAATCTACAGATTTATTAGTCTAATAGAATACTAGGTATGTCTGCTTTGATCCTGTTTATTTCGAATGCTATTTAACAACTTAATTAAAGGTCCAAGTAGATTGAATCATATTATCTATTCAGCAACTTATTTTGTAACAAATAAGAACTTGCTCCGAACATGTAACAGCGACAATGGAATGTTCATCTCAACAGTAACAACCCGAGTGAGTATATACGCTTAACGCACACCGCAATAACTGCAAAATCAACACAAGTTGATGTAATACGTAGAGACAATTCTGCGTATCGAATAATAAGGAGTGCAAGACAAGAGGACGCACGCTCGTGACCGGCCGAAGGCCTTCCACTCTAGCGGGCCGCAATTATTTATATTAAAATTACGGAAAATCACTCTCTCCCGACTAGCGAGCTTATCGACCATTGTTTCATGTCGGAACTATTTTGACAATTGATGGTCGGCCAGCCCGCGCGGTTAAGTGCGCAGTGGAGGCACTCGCGTGGGCCGTTCTCTATTGTAATTCGATTTAAACATAGGTACCATCGTTCCGGCGACATTGAATGCTTCTCAGAATGAGATTCAGTTCTAGATAGTTACGGATGTTGTTTCGATACAGTTTTGAAATACCAATCTGCCGAAGCAACGCGGTTGTGAAACATTCAATATTTCACCAGTTGCCCAATATAGGTTGAATATCGTAAGATGAGATTACTTAGCGATTTACTTATTTCACCCTTTTATTGAGAGCTTATCAATGTATTAAATTGTAATTGTATATTACTTTGGATAAACTCTATCTCAACATTCAGCCCATTCACTCGGCGGCGGTATCTTAAATGCAAATACAATTAACTATGCATCATCAAGGACCACTTTTTACCGTATCTGGTAACATTTAGCAAGTTTTACTGCATAATAATATATTACAAAAAGACCAACCAAACTAGGACAAAAATTATGTACATTTTTCCACAAAATGAAAGGATCTACCTATTCAGAATAAAAATTATTGTCTACTGCTAATAATGAGGGTGAGCGTCTTATTGTCAATAAAACGTCATGATATGTATACTTTCTTAGTTTTAGAACAGACACCGATTTTCCAGTCGTATATTCGAGTGGTTTGTTTGCTAAGTAGCAGTTGACGAGGTGTCGGTGTCTGTGGGAATCGCCCGCGGCCGCCATGCCTAGCTCATTTATACAAATGAGAATAGATAATTTGATGCAATATGACCGGCCATCATCACGTCAATGCGGCGGCGAGGCAGGCCAGCGTCCGTCATTATCCGCGCATCGACAGATCCCGGCGATGACCGACACCGTTAGTGCCGCAACAGTAACACTGATGCTGATAAAACTACTCAAATATGTAACTATTGCGCAAAAATTCTTATCTTAAGCTATATTTTGAGCCACATTTCATAACAAACACATATTTAGCGGACAACATTTCTAAAGCGTCGTGATTCTTATTCGACATGCATATTACTGAAATGCGGCCTGAATACAATTGCACAAGCGTTATAAAACACACAAAGCTCACAATTTAACTTTCATAATAACATTCAGATGTACATACATACTCGTACACATTGATCACGTTTAAAATTGCATTCTTGATAACCATGTATTAAAATCGAGTGAAATCTGTAATTCGTTGGAGAGTTTGTCCGAGTAACATGACTTGACACAAAGTAAGCACAAAAAGCGGTCGGACACGGGTCATTCATTCCATCGTTATGTAAGGACAATATTTCGCTGTTCCTTTTTACTCAACGGTAATGATCATTGGACCGAAATAAAACTATAATGTAATTTAGATCATCATTTCAGCCAAAATACGTCCACCACTTGGACATAGTCCTCCTCCTAGTATCGTCACTGATCGTCACAACTACCCAAAGACAGGTTACATTCTCTATGCAACTACCACATACAAAGAGGTTTCAATGTCTCACACATACACGTAAAGCTTTTCCTAATTAAATTAAATAATTAAAGGACCTTTTAGTCGCAAAAGATGAAGTTTATTCGTAAGATGTGTTTTCCCACGAGACGACTATTCTTCGAACTCTTGAGAGCAATTACCTGTTTGGAGATACCGATATCCTATGTTTAGAACGGAAACAGTATAATTTTATCCGGAATAAGTCCGTCATAAAAAATTATACCCATGGCTTCACTAACTGTAAGTTAGTTCAAGTTTTATTGGAGGAAAAATAAAATACTAACCCCATGTGCTGCCGCGAGTTGACTCTTAGGCAAAACCTTCCGAAATAAGTTCGCTTGCTTCATTATGAAGGTACTCACGTAGCAAATGAACAGACGGACAAAGTTTAGATTAAAACAATATATGATTGTATTGTGGTTCGGGTAGTCGCAAGTGGTAGGTACCGCATACAGGGAGCATTTCTTACAGCATGGATTATTTAATCATAGTTATACTTAAACTCAAAGCAAAAATTACACATATATAAATTACCTAAAGCTATTTTAAATAGCTTTAGGTAATTTATATATGTGTAATTTATTTAAATATGCATGATTAAATTATTTACCAAGAAACGCTAGCAACTGATGATATAAAGTTAATTTATCAGCTCCCGTTCATCTGTTATCTCGAGACATTTTAAATGTAGATGATTGATTCTTTCCTAGCATATGAATAGGTATGCTGTTTTACTAATTAATTATCATCAGCATAAGTATCCGCATTAAACTTATCGGTGGCAAAGACAAATGTTCGTGTCAAATATGTACATAAAATTTATGCCTACTACATAAAACGGCAAAACAATGAGTGAGCGGCAAGTAGCGGCGCATTATCTTTGTTAGATATTTGACGAATGCCAAATACAGGTATTACCTACATGTGGCCTGAGGCTATGACTAGTGTAAAATAAGCTTTCGAAATAACGAGCTGTATTTGCGATTTGAAGGAGCGCCTAAGCTAATACTTCCCGGGAAATCTGTGTCAGAGGTCGCGCAGAACACGCAAGATTCGCATGTAACTCGCCGCTGCCATACAAGGTAATTAATATAGTGTTTAAGGTGAACGCCAATTAAAGGACTTTCATTAATTAAGTGAGATTAACATCTCATTGACTAATAAATTAATTTACACTGTTAAACTCTCTTATTACTGCCTGCTTAGGATAGTAAGCGATGAGCTTATTTATGGTCCCCGCGGTTATATGCTTGTCTTCTATTAATAAATGTTACTAATCCGAGGAAATGGTAGCGTTTCAGTGTTTGAATACTAAGTTAGAGAAATTCTCAATTAATGCAACTTGGTTTTCCTGTAGTAGCATCATGGATTTTTTTGTTATAAAAATGCAAATTAACAAGTTTGGATCGGAGGTAGCAGGCACAATTTAAATATATTGGTATCTGTATTAATAGATGGTAAACGATACTCCTTGTTCTCTCTTGAAAATTTACTGTAATTGACTTGCGTAGTAATCTGAAAGAGTAAATAATCAATTAGGTAATATTTTCCGATTTATTCTCCAACTAAGAAAGTTAACGGCACCGGTGATTACACGTTACACCACCTGCTAAACGATGATACGAACTGCAAGCAGTGTCCAGCGTCCACGCGGACGCCATATGTAACATCACACTTAGGGTGGAGAGGTCACGCGGTAGTCGCTACTAGTAAAACCAGAAACCCTACATATCAATATTGAAGCTCGTTTGTGTGTTTGTAGTTACCGCGCAACCAATTACTTCTCTTACTTCAAACAAGGTAGACACCGGCGATAGCCAGAGAAATGTTACTATAACTATACATCGTTCCTATATCTGACAACGAAACGTTTTCCTTACCGATTGGTAATAACTGTAGTTCTTTGTTTTTAATTTGAGTTCTAGATTTTAATGACGGATAGACTAGTGACACATATGAATACAGCTATATTAATATTATCGACATATCGGTCGGTTAATAATACCAGGCAGAGTAAAATTAACGTAGTTAACAAAAAAATCTCGCTAGACGAAATAGTTGAAAAATGCCTTGCGATGCAGGAATAAAATGAACGAATAAGTATTTATACTGTTTATGATTTAATGAAGTTGCCATGGATGAAAGTTATAGATCACCTACCGATAATAACTAACAATTTAAAAATAGATACCGATATTTAGTAGTCTCAACATTAAAAGTCAGCGAATATCATCGCTAACAAATGTCAAATCACTGAATTTTACAGGTAACTTGTGCGGAATTTTGACAGTCCGTTAAGCGTTTCGATATTATTCGGTAGGCATGACAACGGTATTATTCTGTAGAAATTACACCAGGTCACGAGGAAAGGATGTAATGGTGATATATATTAAAAACAAATATTTGGAACATATAAAACAATCGCATACGAGAGCCATGACAAATGAGGGTACCTCTGTGCTAATCGCCGTGTTCATCTTCAGCCATCAATCTTCATTACCGTGTAAGAGGCGCCCGCGATGCGACTCATTCTGCCGACATAGAACCTACGTGAAAGTTGCGTCATTACTGTTTCATGTGTTATGTGAACACGTCTCACAATGTTATTTGTTTCCTATTATACTGGCCACTTCTAGATGCCCGTTTCATGCAACTCAAGACGTTTTCATTTGCAATTTTCCTCATTGTTCTTGCAAATTAGATTTATTATATATTTCCTGCAGTTGAATAACTCTGACGGGCAATCTTTAATTCTTGAAACCACTTACGAAAACCACATTGGAAGCGACTAGCGCGTAATCAGTAACAGTCATTAAAAAGATATTACATCAATTAATAACAATGCATTTCATGAGAAATTTTATTTTGTTTGTAAGAAATGGTTTTCCTCTCGGTAATTATTCTTAAGATTGCAGGTAGTAAAAGTTTCCAGGGTCAGTTCTTGCAGTCGAAAGCGATGGTAACTCGAAGCACCTTCACATTAATGACATTTCGTGCTTCGCAGCAGAAATATGTCACCTTATAATTGGTTTCATACTCACAGTAAGAAATCGGAAAATGGTTCAGTATTAATAAATTAACTGAGGTAGACAGTAACATAATTTACATTACAATAACATGTATGATGTCAATTACTTCTATTCCTGTCCAGAACGCTCTACTGCTGAAAATAGGCATATTTTGCTGTATCTCTAAGTACCAGTGATCGGAAAAAGGTGAGCTAATTTATCTAAACTTCAAAGAACAGAAACGAAAACTGGAGACTTCCTTACGACAGCATTTTTTTTTTTTCGGGAAAATTGACTCGGCTTCGGGATATCACTAAAGTATCTACTATTAATATTACCTGACGTTATTTATATAGAAAACAATTGAATTCGTTTCCTGTTTTTGTTTTCCAAAGTTACATACAACCAGTAGACACGTTTTTTTATTGTTTTAAAAAAATAAAAGACAATCGCGTATCTTGGATTGAACGATGTGCGAAAGCTCGGAAGCTTATGTAATTTACTTACCAGCTTTACTAAATAAAAGAGTATGTATAAAAAAAAATATTTTTCCATACCATTCATTAATTTTGTACAACTATTTGAACAAAACGTTCACAGAAATCGAGCTCAATAATAAGGAAACTCACCACTCTAAGTACCTACACACAGTCAGAATATTATTATAGATGTAGAAAGTTGTCTCTTAATCTAAATCGCTACAGTATCAGGAGCAGAGTAAACAGTTTTTGGGAAACCAAAATTGGAAACGAAATAAATTGTTTTCTGTATGAATTACATAAATATTAAATTTACTTTAGTGATATCCCAAAATCGAAAAAGTTTCCCGAAAAAAATGTCGTAAGAAAGTCTTCACGTTATGTCTCTGTACTTTAGTTTAGGTAAATTAGCTCATTAGCTAATTACACTTATAACTTAGCACTGCAGTACTTAATTCGTAGGTACTGTATTGAAATACGAACCCGGTTTAACACCTTCTTCTGAAAAGCCGTACCAAAATAAATGTAGGTATTCAAATTAAGTATCATACTTACACAAATTAAAATGGACGCACTAAAGTTCATAACTTACCTTAATGTCAAGACCACACCGTATGCTCACCGAAAATATGCAAGCAGAAAAAAATAAAATCTTATTAAAAAATTCAATCATAACGAAACAAGATCACAGTTTTGGGTCATTGTTTTTGTTCGTAAATTCGGTCATTCTGCAAGCGAACCAAGCCGATGCTATGTCGTCGTCGGCGCGGCGGCCCGTGCCCGCGCCTTTCACCGCAGGTCGTAGGTCAGGGCGCGCTCAGGTGCTCCGCCCTCGGCCCCCCCTCCCTCCGCCCCGCGCCCCTTACCCTGCTGTCCACCCGCGCTGCACTAACGGCCCGCCACCATTGCCCTATTCAGCTGTCGTCGCGAGAACAACATCGCCGCCGCTGGGAACAACAACACTTATGAATTATTCCACCGATCTGTACTGCTTAGATACAATTACAAAACAATACGAATTCATAACATAGCTTTCACAATGCTCTTTGTGTGCCTTCAGCGCTCCATGCTCTCGTTTGCTGCATTATGGCAGGCGAGGGCCGCGCGGACCATCCTCGACGCTCTCTTAGACAAATCGTGAGATATGCATACATATTATAATACGAAACACTAGAAAGTCGCATCTGCTCGAGCCGAAATTTAGGTGGCGATGTTTTGCGGCATCGCAATGATAATTTCCTGTTGCTAAGATGACGATCGAATCAATTTGGCGCGGAGTGTGTGCAGCGCATTGCGTATGGTCGCGGTGGCGTGCGAGATGCATCGTTAAGTTAATGCGGCCGTAACGGCGGAAGCTGCGCATAGCGTTAGCGAGCTTTCGGCGGTTCCCACGGCACCCCTCCCGCGACCGCGCGGTTACACAATGCGAGGTGAACGCGGATCTAAGCAATCGCTTAACCTCGCCCACTGCGCGCGCGCCGCTTCACCGCCGCACCGCACCGCCGCGATGCACCTCCACGCCGACACCACAGTTTCATAAAACACCGACAACTATTACACTATCGAACTGTTACACAAGTTATCGTATTAAACATTCTTATTTAATGTTTTAAACATTCACAATACTGTGCTAACGTGAATGTAAATGATTCTGTAATAGTGTTATTTGAATATAAAACCATTAAAATTTAAATAAACATTGTTTATGAATAAATAAAAGAAAACTGCCTTGTTTTCCTATGTTCATTTATATTACAATGGAATTTACTAATTGTCGGTTCCCTTGTTTTTTCAGCATGATATTGGGAGGAGATTTGCATTTACAACATGGACATAGCGTCAATCCTTAAATGCCTACCAATATTTCTATGTACAGTAGAAATGAGTAACGGTCTTGCGATAATGGCGTATGAAATTTTTCTACTTATGACACTCGATGACGGACGTAACACAGGCCGGAAGATTGCAATGAGCACTTTCTTTACATCCGGCAGTTCAGCGGGGTCACGACCGATCTTTTTGTCCAACCTCCAGGCTGAATGCACGCGACCCGTGCGTGATTATGTTCGACGCGCTTAATTATGCTGTCACATCGTCACTTGATGGGCGATAGTGAAAGCGAACGATACTTGCCGTAATAATAGACGAAAATAAAGCCATGTGAGCGGAGACGTTAGACGTGGACAGCTCGCAGACGCAACCTCGCCAAGTCGCCGCCGCTGCCGCCGTGCCACCATCACACAAACCGGTGATTTCTTAACGACATTAAAAGTTGTATCACGCTAATAGCACGTGCATATAAATTAATGTGTTTTCGGTAGATTATTCAGTCTAGTCGTTATACATACATAATAAACGACGGAAAAAACCTACTTAAAAAGTTTTCGATCACATTATTTTTTCGGTTTCGCGTGATTTAACGAAGCTAAATCACGTAAAGCGAACAGAAGCGGTGAGAGTCTTGGGTTTGGAGTATCGGACAGAAACGAGATACTAAGATGTCGTGAATTCAATCCCGGCCGTGTATCAATGTGTTTTTTCAATATATTTACACAATTTACGACTCGACTGGCTTCAACGGAAAAAGAATAAATATATTGTTCAGCTCCTTAATAATATGGTGACAGGTGCTGTCATCTTACTTCATCTATATATACTTTGGATACCAACACAAAGGATATACGAGTTTAAAATCTGATAATATTTCAGACAATAAATGTCTTCAAAGAAATGCTTATACCTAATAAGGCTGAAATTGTGGCTCACCTTCACAAGTTTGCATGTAGACGATGAAATACTTTTTACATTATCCTGAAAGCCTTTTCAATAGGCATAAGTATTAATAAATAGCAATTTTAATTTTATTTCAGAGCGTAATTGCCTGATTTATTTTTGTAAGCCAACAACAACAAACGGGTTCACGTTTACATACGACAAGTGCGTCATTGTTGTCGGCCGACTGTATTTGACTCATAAACATAATTTTCGAAAAATTTCCCTGTGAATTTTTAAATTTTGATCTGAAATCACGGAAGCTTATCTCGAAAATTGAAGCCGTATCGTAATTTACTGAAACTGTACACAAATAACGACCTGCCTACACTATTCAGGTTTTTTTTTGTTTAACGCTTGGACAAAAAAGAGACAAAGCATATTCGCTCTTGATTTAAGTATTAAGAGAACAGTTCTCGATTCGGTCGACGTGAGCGCAGAATTTCCATGTGCGGGTTCGGTTCCGGCTTCGAAATAGTCCGGTCCTCCTTGAGAGCGCCGCAGAATCCGACGGGCTCGACCGCAATCTTTTAGATCATCGTCTATATACGTACTTACCTACTATAACATATTTTATTATTTACGACAAAGCAGGTTTGAATAACGGAGAACAAATTCGATTTCAAACAATATTGTTTGCGGTTTATAGTTTTACACAAATGTCCGACGTCTGTCCATCTTTTTCCTTTGCGCTTGTGAGCTGGTGAGAAATCTACTGTCTAATTAGGAAATGTTATATAATAAGAGATGTGATGTAATTATCTAGCATAGTCGAAGGTCCTCGACCCCGTGACAAAAGCTCCGGTACATCGATGCTGGGTTGTGTAAGCAAAAGTTTCTAGCAGTGGTTGGAGATGACAGCGGTGACGCGGTGACGCTATGACGGGATGACGCGTGGGTGACGACTGCCGCAAGTGTGCAATATGCTTCATTTATTCGCAAGTACCTACATACTAATGAAACTAATACATATTATGTTTCAATGCGACGCGTAACAGAACAAATTGTTCGGAATAATTATGTTAATTGAGAAACGACATTCGATCTAACTTGTGACAGTCTATTTATTTTGCGGCAGTGTTTTATCACTTTCAGATAGCACAATTTTAGTTTGCTACAAGAGTGGCTTTGTTTTAAAATCGTGCAATATTTTATACTACAACAAAGTGCACTTTAGCTGTACACAAACTTTAGCATTCAATATTTAGTGATTTATGACCTCATTGCAAGCTCTGTTAAAAATGATTTCAATTTTATTGTTTACTTTAATTTCAGAAGAATGCATTGTATATCAATTTTTAAGCCTCAAATTTAACAATTAGGTGTAGAGGTAGTATTCAAAAAGCTTGTTGATATTTTTGTTATGCTAGCAGCTGTTGAATATAATTATCAAAATACATTCACAGGATTGTCAGTTAATCTCTACATCCGGATAGCAATGAGTAGTCATTAAATAAATAGTTTCATTGAGGATTACGCACGCCATTTACCTCGTAGGCCGCCGCTATTCTAACTGCAGATCAGGCCCCATCACTATAATGATATAAATGCCGCACTACGACTGCTCTACAATTGAGTTATAAATGTGCAATTTCAAGTTACTAAGTGCTGAAACTAGGGAATAACTGTTGTTAAAAAGATAAGTAGTTACTCTTCATGTTAAATTCATCTTCACAATGATTATGCTGTTATCGATAGCATGTTTTGTGAGTTTCAAGAAGTAGGTAAAACTTTTTTCCCTGTAATATTTTAGAACTTGAATAAAAAATCTTTTAATAGGTTTTTCCTTTAAGAAATATTGAGGGAAATACTGTATTACCAACATAAATGACATGATAAAATGGTTGGTGAAAAAAACCCTGCTTTTCCAAAGCACTTGTCTCCCTACAAGCAATAATGTCGTCGTATTTGTGAGACTTGCAATTTAATAAACACTACTTTATGAGTATTATGAGTCAGCTTTACTACCTTTAGGTACTTGTGGCAATTAATGTAGTACAGAATCACCAGGATACAGGATCTAGAAAATAATTGTTATATAAAACAGGTATGTACACGCATAACCGGAGCTTGTGGAATAATACAGCTTTTGCAAGCTCAACTTGATTGTTTTCCAATTACACTTACTAGCAAGAATCAATTTATTTTGGATCATACAAAGCAAATAAAATATGATAATTAATAAAGTAAGATCATGCGTTTTGTTTGCAAGCACAAAAAACGTAAGTTTATGAAGAAACATTATAAACGTAAATAATACATATTGCAGCTCACTGAGCATAAAACAAACACAAATCCAAAGCGACGAATTCCGAAGATAGATAAAGCTCAGCTCAAAGAAACTTTTGAACACAAAGACGAGATTATTATCTAAGTTCATGGTTCACATTACTCATTGTTCGCTTTGTGTCGCAAATACTCAGTGCGTATATCAGGAATGGCGGACCTTTTTGGTGAATGTGTCATTTCAAACGGCTTCAACAAAAGCAGGAGGTTCTCAATTCGACTGTTTTTTTTTTGTACATTTGTTCATCGATATTTTCGCCAATTTTCAACCAATTCGAATTATCCTTTTTTTCTTTTGGAAGAGTATTTCACCGAAATGCTCCCATTTCAATTTGATGAAGATTTTATGAAGAACTTGGGAAATGGGCAACGGATCTCTTCAATAAACGATATGTTATATTTATATAATATAAAGGACATTGGCAGCCCCCCATACCTACATTGTTTTAGCTGAGTTTAAATTCTTACGTCTTTAAATGAAAAATATATTGTTTAACTCAGCGTCACCTTTTGAATTAGTATGTGCAAGAATTTTAGTTCAAGAAGGCCGAGAAAAATATGTAAATAAATAGGTTATGTCTATGGTAACTTGGTAGGTAAAGGGCCCCCGAGACGATCAAATGCACTATGTATCTAAAAAATAATATATAGTAAAACTGGTCTGAGGCAGGCAGTCGCCGAAAGCATTGTTTTAGGTATTGAAGCAATAAGATTTATCTAACATTCTGGGATTTTATAATGACATGCTAAGTTTCGCAAGCTTAGCAAGTATTTATAAAATCCTAGACTGTGTGTAGAAATATCGAGTTGGTACCAATAAAACAAGTTTTATTTTTACATCTATATTTATTCTTTTTCATCCTCTTACAATTATTTCATCCAGAAATTCTGTGGGTTTGTGTGAAATTTTGCCGTTGTCAGGCCCACCCTAAATACCAGCACCCTAAATACTAGCGTCATTACATGTATAACAAGTATTACAAGTATAAAGGAAATTTTCGTTCAATTTGCTTTGAATATAACTTAGATGACGTTTTTAGTAGCGTAAAACACGTTATAAATGTAAATTCACTGACCATACAAACAATATCTAAAACACAACGCATGCGAAGCCGGGACAAACTGCTAGGTTTGTCCCGGCTTCGCACGCGTTGTTGTGGGTACACAAACAAGCTCGATATTTGGGTACCTCACGAGCTCACTGAAAGAAACCTAATGAACCGTGCTCATTTGTGATTCTTTATTACGACTTAATGAAACTGAACCATTTTTGAAGAAGCTGGTAACTGGTGATAAGAAGTGGATCACGTACGACAAGAACGTGCGAAAAAGGTCGTGGTCAAAGGCCGGTCAGGCTTCACAGACTGTGGCGAAAGCCGGGTTAACAAGGTGATGCTGTGTATGTGGTGGGATTGGAAGGGCATTATTCATTATGAGCTGTTACCACCAGGCAGGACCATCGATTCTGAACTCTACTGCGAACAACTGATGAGAATAAAGCAAGAAGTTGAGAGAAAGCGACCGGAATTAATCAACAGAAGGGGTGTGGTTTTTCATCATGATAACGCTAGACCTCACACATCTTTAGCCACTCAGCAAAAATTAAGAGAGTTTGGCTGGGAGGTGTTAACGCATCCGCCGTATAGTCCTGACCTTACACCTTCAGATTTCCACCTGTTTCGGTTTTTTCAGCATTCTTTAGGCAGTGTCAGGTTAACATCACGAGAGGACTGCCAAAACGACTTGTCGCGGTATTTTGATCAGAAGTCCCAAAATTTCTATAGCAATGGGACCATGTCCCTTCCTACAAGATGGCAAAACGTTATCGAACAAAATGGTACCTAGATACTTTAGTTGAATGTAAATAAACTATATTAAAAAATGTTTTGAATTTTCTTAAAAAATGCGAAGTAACTTTTTCCCTAACTTATTATTATTACGCTTTGTGAGGGGGTACGCAGATGTATGGCATAGCATACGTTTTACTATCAATTTGAATTTATTAATACTAAGGTCTTGGATGTAGGAAGGGAGTTTATTATAAAAACGTATACATTGACATCTAAATGAACCATATATTTTCTTGAGCCTAGTTTTAGGAATGACAAAATTATGTTTGTTCCTAGTATCCAAGTTATGAATATTTTATTTTATTTTATTTTTTACTTATTAGGATCTCCAACAAAGAATACACCTTACATGCTATTTTATAAAATATTTAATATCACTGTATCTTTTAAATAGATTAATATTTTTATGTGCATACAAAATATTCTCATAAATATCTGAGAAGGCACAGTCATTACATTAATCTATTTAAATTTTTCTCTGAGGGACTGTTCCAAATTCAAAATTGCCGGGAAATATGGAAACGTCAGAACTTAAAAGGCATGCCTAGTACAATTCTAAAAAAGAACATCCAAATCGGTTGACAATTTTCAAAAATATCGACCTGTTTTTAGGTCGGTGAAAGTTTTCAATGAAGCCATGTCATGCCACCAAAGAAAAATCTTAACTTTGTGATTTAATGGACTAAAATAAAACTATTCATTTAACTCTTTATCAACATCTTTTGATTCTCTCCTGATAATTAAAATAGTTCTTGTACATAGGCGAGCTTAACTGAAAACTGAGTTTTCTAGCTTGCTGGTAGAAAACTTAATTTCAAGTTTGAGTGATAGAGATATCACAATTAATATAGGATCCAGTGCATACATTTTACAATACTGCATATATATATGTATACTACAGTATTATCTTTAAACCAATAGTAATACTACAATTTAGCGCGTGCCACAGGTTCGCCAACCCTGGCATACTCAAATATTATCTACTCGTACCTACTTATACTTGAGCTGTCAATTTTCAGAGTCTGTTCATACATCACACGGAAGTTATCGACAATCGAATGTGATGGTCTTTAATGTGATTTGATTGAACACTGCATCCGCGTTTAGTCCTAATGATATCTTGAAATCTCCTTAGAGAATGTATCGATATATCGATCTCTATTAAGAACTAAAATGTCTACATAATTATGTAGTTGAAATAATGAATAGATATACATTTATTTGTGTTAAGAGGATCGCAGTGGCGTCTGTTTGATACGTTTAACAGTTCGATTAATCTTTTAGCTAGAAATATACTAGTCCCTAGGTATGTATGTTTGTTCTTGTAGGTAACTTTTGTGGTCCTTGTAAACTGCTTAAATCAAGGTCACCACATTGCGGAAAAATGGTATTGGAAAAACCCAGTCTTGTAGTAAATAGCTTTTAAAAAATGAGTATTTCTGCAGGGTGATATTTATAGGGACTGACACTTTTTAATACATATGTAGGTATTACAAAACCAACTCATAAATAGTAAAAGCATTCTTAACACAATGTAAATAATAAGTGTAGTAACATACCCACTGTGACACTTCAATAAGATATTGCTCACTTATTGTGTCTCGCCTCTCGTATATTTTGAGCTTAGCACTATTAAAATGGAAAACAACAATCGATACATTGAAATAAAGTCGGTATTCTTACTCGATTTAATATTCAAGTCGAAGACAATGGGTAGAAGTATTATGTATTCATTCGATTTATATGTTGTCACATTAGTGCTGTGGAAATGTTGTAGAGTTACCGCTTCTGGTCACAAGAAATATTGCACGTCAGGCTACATGGCGGACGCCTTGCAACGGACACACACACTCAAACGGCCTATCTATTATGTAAAAATGGCATTCATAAATCATCTGTGTGATCAATTTACAGTGTACGGCCACGCAGTGTGGGCAGAATAAGTTTAGGCGATAAATTTGAATAAAAATAACAGGCGGCCCATGTTCTCGTTCCTTTCGCAATAACAATCGGTCACATATGCATATTTAATATAGTATACATATACAGTACCTACAACAATTTGTTATCATTACTACATTGAAAGTTTCTCTGGCTGTCCAACAATAGATCATTTGTCGTCAAGGCATTATATTTTCCGCTGGTAGCAAACAATTAAATTATCTTTCCAAAGATAAGTTAGTGTGAAGTGTTAGTGAGTTGTACATGATCATAGCAATCCTCTCGATACCTTTCCATAAACATTAAGGAAGTGTGCAGCAGTTGAAATGTGTCACTATATTCAGTACTAGCTTCTGCCAGCGACTTCGTCCGCGTGGAATAGTTACTTTACCCCCGATTTTGAAACTCTCAGCCCGATCGGTTTAAAATTGACAAAAGATAGACATGCTGTTTCGGGATGTTTTTTAGATAATTTTATGTAGATGACTTCTTCCGTTTTCCCAAAATTTTCCTTCACTGCTCTGCTCCTATTGATTGTAGCGTGATGAAAAGTATACTATAACTTGCCCAGGAGTATGAAGAATAATTGCACCAAGTTTCGTTAAAATCGGTCGAGTAGTTTTTGTTTCTATAAAGAACATACAGACAGACAGACAGACAGACAGACAGAAAGACAGACAGACAGACAAAAATTTTACTGATTGCATTTTTGGCACAAGTATCGATCACTAATCACCCCCTGATAGTTATTTTGAAAATATATTCCTTGTACAGAATTGACCTCTCTACAGATTTATTATAATATATTCAGTATGTCTTTCTATCATAAGTGCAATGTACCACTGTATGGTGATGCAACTTCAATAACTTCCGCTCATAAAATACGGAGATGAGAAAAGTTTAGTAGTTTTTACTTCAGCGTATGTAAATTGTCATAGTTGATTACGGGATTTATGCACGGTTGTGAGTAGCCGCGGCGCGGGGTGCGGGTTGCGGGGCGCAGCAGTGAGAGGCCACAGAGCCTATCAAACCGATACATCATTAATTAATACCGAACTGTCATGGGAAGTGTTGCCCAAGACAATTTGTGGACAGACTTAGGATTGATGACCCCGCGTGAGCCGAACCGAACGCTTGCGGATGAGCAGATTAACATAACGCTACTAAACTAAGATGCTAAATAAATACTTAATGAAATTCGTGAAATGCGCAGTGATTGTTTAATATTTGTTTATTCCGTGATTCAGAACATTTCACGTTACGCAATGTTGCCAACAATCTGTCTGGTGTCCCAAAATTCGTCAATTCTGAAGTAATAACCTGTCTTGCCGAGTCAAATGATTTACATGAGTAATGCTGTTTAACGTCTACAGAATTTGCATTTTTTATGTGTGTGTGTGTGCATGTTCAAATCAGTAGTTTAATAGCGTAAGACAATCTAAAGTTAATAGGCTCTAAAGTTACTTCCATTACGGAGATGCATGGCGTTTCGTCACCGCCACTAGTTTCTAAGCTGCTAAGTTAATGTAAAGTTATTAGTCTTTCTTGTTTATATTTTCTTACTACACACATATTCTCACTCATTGACCAACACGTGATTCATCAAGTTAGCTATACTTAAGTACAATGTGCATGCATGTAGGTATAAACCTGCATAGTTTAATCATTATGTCCTGAGCTCCATTTTCAGTGAAAACAAAGATTTAATTGGTTTGCTCATAAATCAAATACTATCTAACATCGGTTTTGGCTATTTAGTAACAGGTAATTTAATAAGCATCCAGTTGACGTCCTGGGAACCTTATGATAGGTCATATCGTGCGCTTGCTAATGAGAGCACGAGCGATTCTTTGAGCGCGGCGGTCTACACAATGGACCGGAAATCGTTCTAATAGGGAAGAGCAGTCACACTCACTCGCGTGAGCGTATGAGTTAATCTCATGTACTCGATTGTTGTCAGTCATCGTTGGCAATCATAACTTCTACGATTTGGCGGTGATTCAGCAGTCTCTGTCACCATTCTGGGAACATGTTTGATAAGTATGTATTACGAATTTAAGAGTTAAGTAGGTACATGTTAATTAGACTGAATTGAATTTTAACGTGTCGTACATGACATCATACGTTTTGGGCTTAATTATGAAAATGCTGCAATTTTTGTTTGTCCCAGTACTTTATAGCATAAGCATAATCAGCCTTTTAACGTTCCCACAGCTGGGACACAGGCCTCCTCTCTAGGAGAGGGAATAGGCCGTAATCCACCACGCGGGCCCAGTGCGGGTTGGTGAATGTCATTTCTTCAAATTTTTGGTTCTAGGACATGCCGGTTTCCTCACGATGTTTTCCTTCACCATTTTGAGAGCAGTTGTGATGAAATTAATTACACAAAGTAATGCGCCTGGCTGGGTTTGAACCCGCGACCTACGATTCGTAAGTCGGGGCCGTTACCACTCGGCCACCACTCCCTACTTTATATTTAGCCCAAAAAGGTATGGGTCGTGAATGACATCCTTTAACTATTTAATATTTACGGTCAGTTCATTCCCAGGCTTTTTGTAATGATTAGTCTTTTGAAAAAATATCTCAAACATAAGAAGGCCCATTTAAATCTATGAAATACACATATCAAGAAGCCCCCAATAAACTCATATCTACCCAATAGGTTTGGTTTTGACATTTTATTTCAAAACATATATTATCATTTCTGCTGAAATATCAGAAGCCCATTTAAAAGATTTTATCTCAGATTAGACTATTAACAGTTTTGTAAGTATGGCGTTAGAAATCTACCCACATCTGTATCTTTATAAACTAAATGCAAACCACTTTATAATTTATTCTACACTAATAAGCGATAAACATTTGATCATTTGATAGACGATAATATTATATCAGGTGGAGTTACAAGCTACTCGATACAATGCCACTGCTGATTATAATGTTATGGCTTTCAAATCTCTGTATGAATAGGCCGGAGGAGTAATTTATAATAATTCATTTAACAATAAATTTGTGACGTTTAATTTAACCAGAGCTAATTATGTGACATCACTGGCGTCACTAACGCACCGCAGCCGTGGAGTCGCGTAGGACTATATACGAAAGAGAAGGGTGGCTGGGAATTATGTTCGTTTAAATGGAATGTTCTAGAGCTATACCTAAAAGTGTAATCTCTGGTCTTCAACGGTTGAACTTAGAGACCATATTGATTTTCACTTTTTTATTATTTGTTTTTATCACGAACAAAAATTTGTAATTATGAGAAATCTCCTGTAGCCCTGCAACCTGAAAGCTTTTGAACGAATAAACATCTCCTATTAAAATTTATAAAAAGACACAATACTTTGGAAACCAAGCGTCGTAAAGTTCTAATATGTTCTACGAAAATTTATTAAAACTTCTCATGTATAAATAACAGTTTGAGATTACTTGATAACCACCCATTTTATCCGCTGAGTTAGCGGGTCAACATCGTTATATATCAGCTGTAGAACATGCCCACTTAAAAGAACAACCCTTTGTTATCAGTAACTCCGTAGGTATATTAAGTAACTAAATATTTACACAAAAGCAATTAACTTGACATGAACATACTACAGTTTTACCTATGTATTTAAAATGTGCCGATCAACCCCAAGAGTTGTACGTAGTTCGTCCGCGTAGTAAATCTCGTAGCGCGCTACGATGGCACACAATCAACAATAAAGTTTCGCTCAGCTGATGATACACTCGATTTGTACATAAGCACTACATATTTTACTGGTTACTTTCCGTGTCGTCACATTTTCAACTCGTCAACATTCCAAAAATAGTAAAAACACCTGAACACAAGTGGCGTTTCGTCAAGATATTGATCTTGATACATTCATTCTTTCGTCAACCTTTCTTCAAACTAAATTTTTGTACGGTACTGTCAGTTACCAAACTCCTTTAGTCTAGGTACGGGAACGAATGTATGAAAATCAAAACCTTGACGAAACACCACTTGCATTCAGTTGTTTTTACTACTTTGTCATGTTGACGAATCGGGAATCGGGAATGTGACGAAACGAGAAGTAGCCATTTTATCTTACTGCAACCCAGAATTAATATTGCTATTTTGTTTGTTAGCTAGATTTTCTTATTGTTTTACATTACATTCTAAGTATTCCACCACAATCCTATAACAAGAACCCCTGGAAGAGTGCCCCTTGACAGGATTAACTATCGTCAGAAGTTCTACAATCGACAGCCGTGACCAACGGTACGAAGCTCTGTTATCAAAGGCTACTTACTAATGTGCCATGTTCGAGCGTTTGTTTTTTTTAACGAATTTAGCTCTGAGAAACTAGATATCAAGAATCTATTACAGTTCTTATAGTCGCAGAACTTCGTTTGGAAACAACTGATTTTACGGGAAATAGCTGTCAGAAAAAAATGGAAAAAATACCTAATAATAAAGCGCGCCCGCGGATGGTTGACGTGTTACGTAAGCCTATCACTTGATTTCATTCCTATCTCGTGACTATAATGAAAATGCGCGTAACTATTCCATAATAACGATATAATCGTAAGTTAAAGACAGCGTCAAACCGTATCATGTGGGAAATATGCCGCGCCATGTAAGGAAACAGAACAAATATGTACGCTTGACTGTCAATATTCACTGTATCTAATTGTTAAATGTTAATAAAGGAATTAGCGTGTAACTTGTTTGTCATAAAATATTTCTTTGTAAGCGAATGTGATTATAACAGTGATTAAAACACAGACTATGCCACAATAAGTCTGTATTAATTATCAGCGCGTTTTTTCTTCTGATGATGTGTGTCAGCACATTATAAAAATACTTATTTATGTATTACCTCAGTAGTAGTAGACACATTAGTTCATTACTCAGAGACGGATGGAAGCTGACTTGTCTCTTAGTCGAAGCTGTAAAGTAAGTGTAAATAATTCATAGATTATCGTTCATACATGGATGTAGACGC
The DNA here is from genome assembly GCA_905332915.2 of Hecatera dysodea. Lineage (NCBI taxonomy): Eukaryota > Metazoa > Arthropoda > Insecta > Lepidoptera > Noctuidae > Hecatera > Hecatera dysodea. Next base: position 13,769,609 of record HG995292.1, read on the forward strand.
TTAAGGTACTCAATGTGTTAGTTTATACTAATATTATAAAGAGGTACCTAACGTTTTTGAGTTTGTGAGGTTGTGAGTTTGTCACGTTGTAAGGGGTAATCTCTGGATCTACTGAACTGATTTTGCGCGAACTAAATATTCAATTTTGTTGGTTAGCGTATTAAGATACTAGCTGCTGCCCGCGACTTCATACCCGTGGAATCCCCGATTTTAAAACATTCTTTGTCGCTGCTCCGCTCCTATTGGCTTAAGCGTGATGATATATAGCCTAAAGCCTTCCTCGATAAATGGTCTATTCAACCCAAAAAGAATTTTTCAATTCGAACCAGTAGTTCCTGAGATTAGCGCGTTCAAACAAACAAACAAACTCTTCAGCTTTATAATATTAGTATAGATTAAACTAAGTAATTAAAAAAAAAAAGTATTTAATTTTTAGCTTGAAGTACAAAATAAAAAATTAATATACTTAAAAATAAGATAGTTGCGCGGATTAATAATGTTTAATATACAAACATGCCAGTAATTTTTTCCCAAAGAGTTATTATCGAAATTAGATGAGATCATTTGTAAAACACAAACACGCGGGGCTTAACTTATTGCGGGATTCATTTTACATACTTCCCTGCCTATACTCTACACGTGAGCATAAAATCAAAGTTAAATAATAGTTAAGTAGCAACGCCGTGTCTTCGTTGAGGCGATCGGCGGCGATGAACTCTCGCTTTCAGCCGTGGTTCAATCCATGGTCCGGAGCAAGGTAGTATGGGAAGCGGTCACCTCCTTCTGCGAAGTAGTAATGCTAGTGAAGGAGGAGACAGAACGGCGTGTGGGAGAGAGAAACCTCACGGCCCAGCCGCAACAGAAGACGCCCCGGGCGTCGGGAAACGCAGGGCGATTCCCGACCACTGTAGGCGCGGGTCTGCGGATGGCGAGCGATGTGTGGCTCGCCGTCCGATAACCACCAGGCCTCGTGGCGATGGCGCGTCTTGTTCCCATGCGCCTCAAAGAGATGTCAGCAAAGAAGACGAGGACCCGTAGGGTCAGTGCCTGCTGAGTTGCGGAATTTGTTCGAAAGAGTCATCGTGGTCTTAGAACGCAAAGGGCATAAGGAACCCACCTGTGTTCCTACACAGATGGGTCTCTAACACTCCCTTCTGGTCTGCCCAGCGCGGAAGAGGTACCTTCTTCTAAGCAAGTTTACTCCATCATCGCTTACTATCAGGTGAGATAGTGGTCAAACGCGATCCTATGAATAATTGTAATAACCCATGTTCTGGCGCCGTCGGGTAAAAAAAAAAATAATCTTTCAGTCTTCATCTGAGTATTCACATCCTGCTCACAAATATTAGCACAGAGTGCATACTATAAACATAGGGAGGTACCGCGGGAGTTTTGTAAAAGGATGCTAAAGACCGTGCACATAGGTGCTGAGCGCCGTTATTATATCATCACGAGAGGTTTCACTATGTTGTTAAACAAAATTACATTATGCAACCGAGTATTGACTATCTTCACATGCCTACACTTTTTACTTCCTCAAAGCGTCTGTAAATCTTTTATTTTTTCCTCCACTTAAGTAGCCGAAAAATTATATAATTTACATAATGATTGCCTAATTATTTGTGATTACTCACACTCATCCATGTTTAGTCTACCGTTTTGATAAGTACATACAGAAAATGATAATAAAAACATGCATTACAAGCTGGCTCTGCGATTAAGTTATCGTTCTTTATTTGTAAACAAGTGGCCTATAAATAGAATATTCATATGACCTTTAACTATCGTGAAATAACTGGATCAGTTAATAATTCAAGCTCATTAGCGGCGGCGGCGCGTGCGCTGGTATCGGTCATTGTCTGATTTAGGTATTTTTATAGTCGTGTCAAGGGGTCATCGACTGGCTCCCAATCGCTATGACATCAGCTTCACTACTTAGGATTACAAAACACTCTCTCTCACGTAACAACACCACTGCGCTAGACCGTACTGTAAGAGTTTCAATACATTTTGTAACCTCATTATACCCTGGCAGCATCATTGTGATGACTGATGAGTAGTGATGAGACATGACTTTCATATTTGTGGATTTATCAGCACTTTTTAATGGACACTAACTCACTAAACAGATGAGTAGCTACCTACATGATAGATACAATTGCATAATAAAGAGCTTACATCTACATGGTCCATGGAAATTTTCCTGTCTGTATTTCATATCTGGATATTTCTAAGAATTGCTAGTTTAAAAAAACAAATATGTCGTCGGTCATCAATACTTTTTTCAGTTTAGAGAAAATGTACGTTTTCAATTAAATTAACTTTTCAGAACAATGTAATCAGCAAACTAGCTAATAGTCTCCGGACCTCGTGTTTTACACACTATTCTCAGTAAGGTAAAAGTCTCGTAAAAATCCCGCTTGTTTATGGAGAGCGTACACAACTTTGGTGTTACTACCGGATTTTAAAAATCTAATTTCAGTTCAAACCTACCTACAGTAGTCACCCATCGATAGTTAAAGCTGTTTGTGAAATTTTCCTCCCAAAACATTTTAAAAGTCCACATAATTTTTGCGTCTCTGTAATTTATTTACCTACTTTCATAAATGTGTCATGTACATCACATAATTGTTTGTAGCAAAACGTAAGTTTTTTTTTTATAGATGGGAAATCATGAAATGACTTTTCCCGCTCTAGGCAGAGCGGAAGGGAGTGTCAGACTATTACTAAAACGCACATGTTTTCCTCCTAATGCCCTTTGCGTTCCAGGGCCACGGTGACTCTTTCGAACAAATTGCGCAACCCTTATGCAAAACGCTAAGCTAAGCCTATTTTGTCAAAATTTTCAGCTTGCTCGTTCAGCTAAACAATCAAATACACACACTTTTAGTACCAGATAGCCTTGCGATGCTTTGAAAAGTTTAAGTTCGACTATTTATTTAGGGAATCTATAAATCTGTCTGTCTATTCCTTTCCACTTCGTAACGGCAAAAAGGCTTTGAAAGAAACTTTGTCACACGTGACACAGAGGATACTTTTTTCCCTGGAGTAGATACTGTTGGCGATACGGTTAGCGCAGTGTTTGAGCGATTGGCTGTTGCGCTACGTGTCGTGGGTTCGATTCCCGCACGGAACAAATATTTGTATGGCCTACAGATAGTTATTCCGGGTCTGGCTGTTTGTGCATGTGAAATTGTATGTTTGTAAGCGCATCCACGACACAGGAGAAATTCCTAGTGTGGGGCATAAAAAAAATACTCAGGAGTATGTACCAACTCCGGGAACAAAAGTATCCGTGATGATTAATTTTATAAATGAAAATTATATAAGGAAAAATTTCCGTCGAATAATTTTAGAATTTCTCGCGGGTAAAGCCGCCAGCAGAGTCTAGTACCTACATATGTATATAATTAGAGTCTGTAATGGTGTACCTAAGTGTAGTGCAGATCTTTAATATAGTAGGAAAAAGGTAGGAATGTAATTATGATACATGTTCGATCCACAAAATGCTAATTTTAAAAGCTAGTAAAATACTTCGATTATTTATTTCCCATTTAATTAGATATTCTAATCACAAATAAACAAAATATGCGTGAATAGTATATCAACCTTTTCATATAGATCTGAACGAAACATTATTATACTTGATAAGTTTGATGTCTTAAAAATAATGACGAACATTAATAAAAGACGAGATAACTCGAAGCCTAGCCTTAGGCATTTTTACGAACATAATCATAGAAGTTAAAAAGTAATCAATCCATTCTCTTTGGCAACGTTTATAAACGTCTTCAACGACTCGTAAAATCTCACGACTCTCACTCAGAAAACATTGTGAAATGTTTTAAAGATGCGCCCGTCTAGCAATTTTGCGTTTGATTCGGTAAAAAAGTAGAAAATTGAATTAGGAAAAACAAAATTTACCTACTTCTGATACTTTCCAGTTTGTCTTCTTCATTGACTGGGCAGTTTTCTGGTAGTCGACACTGTTGATTGTGGATTTCAGTGTTGTTGGAGTTGCAGTGGAGTTCCAAGTAAAAAATGGTGTAATTGCGGTTGAAAAGTTAGTAAGGTAGCTAGCACAATGGGCCGCAGCCAGGGTTATCGACACGGGACAGTTTCTACAAACTTACGTTTCTGAACACTGCAAAACCAAGAGTATCTAAATCGGATTTTTAATCATATGGTGTACATAATATTCATGTTGCAACAAGAAAGTAATATTTATGAACTTTTACTTTAAAACGTACATTGACAGACTGTCCCGAAGAAAATGTATATTTAATCACTTTTTTACCAACCTTTTCATCGCCATGCTGGGGAGGTCTGCCGCCCCCATCTTTTCAGTGTGTTGCCTTCTCCGATCAAATTACTATAAAACGCTTCAATGGTCTCTATTAAAAAAATAACATGGTTTCATCATCATTGTTTAGTGACCTGCTTCTGGGACTACTGGTCTAGTTTTCTCCTTCTACTACCATAATTATCACAAATTAGCCAGGAGCTTTTGATATCCTTCGTACCTATTGAAAACGTATAATAAATAGTTGGACAAGATACGAGTAGCTTTTGAAAAGTCAGCAGTCTTTGACGTCAGCAACAGCAGAATAATGTATTTACAGCTGCTAGACATCGACTGATATGTGTTCTTTTACACCTTTACCTGCTTTACCTGTTTTTCTTGTCTTATAAAATTAAAACAATAGTCCCCACATCTTCACCATAAACTTTTTATGCTATTTTATACGCTATTTCCAAGTGACGATAACATTAATTAGATAAACATTAATGTTAAGCTTAAGTTAATGGGCAATTTACACTAATTAAATTCCACGTAATCTAAAATATAGGTTTTTAATGTGTTTTATACTTCAAGCTGCCTACTGGCTTATATCTAGATATACATATTAGCCGCATAGATGCTAAATAGATATAAGTAGAGGCTGCGTAGAAGCTGCGTAGAGGCTGTGTAGAGGCTGCTTAGAGGCTACGTAAACAGACGTAGTGTGTATATAGACACTCATAGGGGCAGTGTAGAGGCCGCGAGGACGCCAAACTCCGGTGCAATAATTTACTAACAAAATAGAATATAAAAGCTGTAAGAGTAGCTACCTCTATGAAGTAAGTAATAGATTGACTAGTAATAGACCTGTAGATAAAATTTAATAGAAGCTCATCACAATACAATGTAGCGAAAAGTTTCATCCTTGAAATATTTTGCAACATCAGACCACCTGAACAGGTATTAACGCGATTGTCCACAATGTGACCTCCACTTGATCGATTAATATGCTAATTTAGATTATTTATTAGGCAACAACCGACCAAAATTTAGAACTGTTTTGCTTATTATAGTTTTTTATTTATTTTCGTATTTTTGTGAATGTTCTTGCTTAAACCTTCCCATTTTGAAATGAGAGAACGGGTAATCTAGGAGGGCCCGAGGCAAGATGTATGTATATTTTAAGTTTAGTTCGAAAAAATTAGGTCAAAATGCAGTTTCGGCTTCAACAGGACAGCCCCAACTTGACATGTTTACAGGCTTCGTCCTTGGAGGGTCCTACACAGTAAACAGTAACAGTAGTCGCTGGTCATGACTGGGTCGTTTTCTGCTTATATCGGAATTTATATATATGTATCTATCTATATATTGGCTATAAAATGTGTCAAGTACATGCCTCTATATTTTAAGAAAATATACATAACACAGATTAGGTATATATATATATAAGTATAATGGATTTTACACGTGTATTTAAAAAAAAAAAAAAACTTTATGACTCAGGTGTTTTATCAGGAAACACAGACAATATTAATCAACAACTAGTCACCACGACAGACGTTATGCCTAAGAGCCCGCGACGATCAGACCTTCATTATTTTATAAAAGCTGAAAGTTTCTCCGTGTATGGCCCCAATACAGGTAAGACCAATCCCCAAAAAATGTACCTCGAATTAATTAAAGTATAAAACCGACTTCAAAAACAGGAGGACGTTCTAAGGCCGACTGTATTTTTTTTTTGTCTTACTGCATAACTTTTTACTGGGTTTACCTATTTTGATTATTATATATTCTTTTATATTCGAAAGGTGGTGCTTGCCATGTATTCCCATTTAAGTTATCCCTAATAATGCGAATTTTACTGGCTTCGACTACATTGATGAAGTTGGCATTTTCAAAAATCGACGAAAAAAATCTGTATACGATGGTTTGAAAGATCATCGTAGTATTTCGAGATGGTCCCTATGGAACTCTTCAATAAATGATAGCAAATCTTCCGGGATTGCAGAAATCTCCTGTCTGTTTTTTGTTTACACCAGTTTATATGACGCCGGTACACTGTGATAGGATACGTTTAGCTGTGACTATCATCACTAAAAAGTGAAACTTTTTTGGATGTCGGTATTTAGAAGTCGGTTGTATTTTTTTGTAAAAAAGTTTTGATATATTTTATTAATATTAAAAATCACATATAATTGTCAGACACCTAGTAAGGTCAAATAACTCGAAAATAGTATTAGTATCTTACTATTTCTCACGGGCTCTTACTCGTTATCCTCTAGTGCTATTCTGAAAAAGTCTGTCAAAACTTATTTGCAGTGAGCTGTCATTCCATACTTACAAAGTTACAAGATACAATGACAGGTCAGTACAGTTTTCAGAGAGATGCCGGGTAAATAGACCGGCTGATCTTCTTCAGGTCATACAAAAAAAGAACAAATAGATAGGTACTATTTTCTAATGGTTTTTCTTATGCAACTTGCCAAAATTTATCATTGCAGCCGTAGTGGAATAGACATCCGAGCCAAAGGTAAGGCTGTTATGGGGCCAAGATACTGCGATGACAAAGCCTACTAGTATTACAAAACATAACATTTCATAAAGATGAAATGGCTCGCGGATTACGTCCCACACCTTGCTTTCATTGGCGCTGATTGGCGCTTCTATGCGCATCGGTACGAAATACACGTTACTGAAAATTTTAAAGCGGCTGGTTTAGGAGCCAGATTTGAAGACAATGTAGAAAAGCTATACGAGTTTAAAAAAACAATGTTTTTCGAACTAACTTCAAAATTGGCTTATTTGCAATTTATCCGCACTTTTATTTTCTTAAAATCTTTATTGCTAAACACTTATTTGGACTATTATGTACATTTTATTCTTACATAGATCCATCCAGTGATGTGCTTACCAACGAACAACATTGATTTTTCATTACAATAGAAGAGAAGAATAGAGAAGGAAAACTTATATATTTCTGACCATCTCTTTTTTATTTTGTTTCATCATCTGCCTAGCTTTTTCCCAACTATATTGGGGTCGACTCCCAGACATGCCGGATTCAGCTAAATAGGTACCAGTATTTTACGTGGAGAGGCTTTATACCAGACCTCCACAAGCCATTAACTGGGGAACAAGGTAGGTACTTCTTGGCAAGACTGGTGTCAGATTTTCTGGCCTATAATCCTTAATCCTTAATTGCTTGCTTAACGTGCTTTCTGAGGCACGGAGAAGTCTCGTTATGTTAAGATGGTCACCCATCCATAGACCAACCTCGGCAAGCGTTGCTTAACCTCGAAGATTGACTCGTGCAGCTGTAATAGTTGGCTTTTTTTATTTTGTTTGTCAAAATAAAAAAAGATGGTCATTTTAAAGTTAAGAAAAAAACAACTCGTTTAAAAAATATTTTTAAATGCGAAACATATTACCCGTCAATGTATTAACATCAAATAAATACTGATGACCATTCAAAATATTATTTCATATAAAATATACTGATTGCACATCAAATTAACCAGAGCGTATACGAACTTAGGGCACCCCGAACCCCGACACGGATAGGTTAGGTTCGAATGACATAGCGGGAGTTAGTGAGTGAGCGGGGAATCACCCGTCAAAAAACGTGGATTGATATAAATATCATAAAACATAGATTTTTTTATTAAAAGATATTGCCAGTTTTCGCTGACCATTTCATGATATGAATAGTTACAAAGTTAGTTGTCTAATTAGTGCGCTAGTTATTATTAGATATGCGTCCATACAAAAGCTCTTGTTTTCAATTACGATGCGCTATGATTTTTTGCTTAAATAATGTTTTCAGGTAACTAATTATTTTGCTGTGCAATCAATATTTATGATTAGGATTGGGATTTTTTAAATAAAAAATTGCTTTATTTAGGTGCATTTAAATACTAGTCATTTCAAATGCTTAAACAATTTGCATTTTCGGTCCAAACCTGTCATTTTTACGATATTTTATAGAACCAAATTATTTTTATCGAAACACGTATTTTTGTAATCCATTCAAATTGTCTAGATCTAACAACTATAGTTTTAAGACCTATTGACCTACAAGCTCTGAGCTACAAACATAGATTGGTTGTAGATGCTTAACATAATATTGATTCATGTTACCGGAGTGGAACACGACGTCATCGGCCGGAGCGCGACGCCGACGCGGCGGCGACGCCCCGCCGCCGGTGCAGCGCCGGACGGCTAGGCGACGCGACGCGACGCGACCCAGGGACGCCAGCCATTGACGACCGACGTGATGTGTAGGCAGATTTGTCGCACGACATCGCGACAAGCTTCCATATTAACTTATCCAGTGCCAAGTAACTTACCGGTTTCACACGAGTGGGTGCTACTAGTTCTTTTTCTAATGCTAATTGGACCAGTATCTATTACTATCACATTATAATACCTCCACAGTCAACCGATTTCTGTTGTGCCATACCTGTCTTTTAATTCACTCTCTAAATATCACCGGCAGATAGGTACGCTTAATATACATATACGTCTACTCAACAGCAGCTACACACATAACACATTTAGGAACCCCAATGCCGATCTAATTTTACATGGCTGATCTCCTGCAACAGCTGTAAACAACGCTGGCGTTATAAGTACTACAGCAGGTACTAGCCGTGACTATCAGCGCAGTACAGTGTATACGATTACATACTTTACTAAAAATACTGCTTGACGTCGTGCTAGGTGCTTACTTGGAAATAATTTTCCATTGCGGATAAAATCTAATCTAACATTATACATCCATTAACAAATAACCCTTTCCGAGGCTCGTATCGCAATAGATAGATAAGTACTGGTACAAGCATGCTCAATGTGATAAGTTCCATGGCGTCAAGAAATCGACTTGGGACGAGATAAAATTAAATTGGCAGCTAAAAGTAAGAGATACTGCGCGACCTTGGGGCACAGTGGTTTGTTCCGGGTTCGGTCCTATACCCACCGCCCGACGACCGGTCGCTGCGCCTGCGCCTCTCCGCTACACTCACCTGTATCTACCTACCAAACATAAATGTGTAGGACTTAAATTGATTGCAACCGAATGCATTAAATTATAGACAAGATGGTATCGTTAAATCTGTAGGTAGTCTGTGTGCCAATTTAGTGATATAAAATACCGCTTGAGATATGTACCTACAAACGGTTATAAATTCTTTTAATAAAAACCAAATTATGACAACAAAAAACTTTAAAAAATATTCATTGGTTGCTTTACCCTAACATGAATCTAGGTGATGTCAATACGGGATGTCGGGGTGCACGGTGAGTAGTACATTCACGTGTTAGCTAAAGGTACCTATCGGATGTAATATTAACAATAATGCACAAACAGCGAGGTTGCTGGCCCATCCATCGCGCATAAACACACCTTACGTAACCTTCTTACTTGTCTAACGAGTTAACAACTCAAGTGAGAGGACACCCGCCGTTCTTAATGACCAAACAATGTTTTAAAAGATAGCACGTAAGTATTTTGAATTAGGTCACTTTGACATCTGCAAATCACTGTAATAATCCTTAACTTGTTGACGATTAAACTTATGCTAATGAACCAAAAACTCGTCATATGCTAAAGAACAGTATTCTGATTACTAGGTAGGTACTCGAAATGGTACTGTTGCACTACATTTGTTTGCTCACTTTAATTTAGTCGTTATGTTATTTTCCCACAGCCGACTTTACGAGTTTGCCTTACTTATCGTTTTAAATACAAACTTCAGTTGTTATGATCTCCACGGTATAGAACTGACCTACATTAACAAGGAAATATAAAGGATAATGGATCTAAACAACAAACTGAACACGAACAATTACTGCTAAAATAATTTATTCAGTTTTAGCAATGTTTTAATGAATTAAATAATAAGGCAATCACGTGGTATTTGCAACTATTAATGAGTATGAAGTTAAATTACAATATCAATACAAGCAAAAGCTGAGATTAATATACCGATTCGGCGTTTTCACCTATCACAATTTCTTTGGAATAAAAACATACTACTTATTCGTTAGCACTCGACTCTTCGATTGTAGTCATAGTCGGGTCTATGGCAAGGTCTAAGTGCGATTTGTTAATGTGACTATTGGTTAAAGAATTAATATTTGTATCTGCATCCGAATCAACTCCGTCCTCTTTAGTTTCACGTTCGTTGGGCGTTTGTTCTGCAGCAGCGTCATTGGACACGCTCAGTGCAGTGGCGCCTTCCTCGACTTCAGGTACAGTTTGTGCAAGCGTTGGAACTTCGATTGTTATAATCTCATTTTCAGTTTCTTTGGATGATTCCGCTACTTTATTCTCTTCCAGTGGTCTAAATATTTCTTGTAGCGATGAAACTTTCTTTTCAGTTGGAATTATTCTATTTAAATATACTAATATGTCTGACAGAGAAACAATTCCTACTAGTTTATCTTCTTTATTTACTAACAATAATCGATGACTCTCAGTTCTAACTATAACTTCTAAGGCCTCATATAAAGTAATACTTGAACGACATTTTTGTAACTTTTCTTCCCAGTCTTTCTTTTTATTTCTTACTTCACCTATCGTCAACGACAAATTCGAATATAATTTTTCACTCACTAGATTTAACACTTCATATTTTGCATAAACGTCAATAAGCGTACCATTGTCGTCTAAAATTGGCAAAGCCGAAACATCTTTCTCTAGCAATAACTGAAACGCTGTTTTAATATTTGTTTCTTCAGTAACAGACACGATATCATCGTATGTCCCGATTTTCAACTCTGTAAGTGTTTTGTGAAAGAAAGTTAACTCGGGAAATTCATTAAGATATACAAATAAAAATCTCAATATTCTTTTATGAGACAGGATATACAAAACATCACCATTAAAAGGATCTATCATTAAAAGACGATGGACGCGGTTCTTATGAAGTAAATTGATGGCGTCATGTAGTGATTGATCGGGTCCAGCACTACATAAAGGCTTACGCGTTGATCGTAACAACTTCCTCCAAGTATGAAGTGTGTGTCGTTCCAAATCTTCAACTGATAGGTTTTCTTTGTCAAGATATAGAAGAATCCTAATAAAATCTGTAACAGTTATCATACCTACGAGTAATTTTTTAGTAGCATCCCAAAGCGGTGCAGAGCGAATACCGTGAGATATAAGTGTGGGAAATGTTTTCCTGACGAAAAATTGTGTATCAAATATAATAACTTTTGCAGACTTTGGTAATATTTCATAACATTTATGATATTTAAAGAAGTTCAGTAAGAGCCTAGTTTTATCTCTTCCGCCTATGGATATCTGCACAATTGATAAATAGGGATCATATTTTGGAAGACCCCGAACCTCCCTAAACATTTGTTTTGCTTGCGACGGTTCCAGTGAAGCGTACGAGTTTTTATGGTAAGTAGGTGAAGTTGTCTCAATAGAAGAACGACGAACTTGTTTAGCAGGTTTCTTCTTCACTGGATCTGCAGTAGTTTGAGTGCTTTCAGGATGGGGCTTGCTGCGAAATATATCCATCACCCTAGTTATAGGACTGTACTTTCGAGAAGATGCACCAGTTACCGTATGGTAGTATTTCTTATGTGAATCTTTGCTGTCATATTGCTGATCATCTTGAGCTTCAGGGGCTTCTTGGCTCTCCGTCGTTTTCGCCTGTTTCGGTGCATATTTCTTAGCATCACTTTTTCTTCTTAAACGGAATATATCAAAAATAGAGCTCCGTGGACTAGACGACGTTCCATGAAAAGTTTCATATCCTTTTTCGGGTGCCGGTTGGCGTTCAGCACTCGATGCTCTAGATGTGTCAGCATTTCTCTCTTTAAATATTGATCTTACATGGGGCCTTTGTGACTCGACTCCACGCGTTCCAAAATGGACCGTATGTAGATTACTCTCCGCTACTCTAGAAGGAACTTTATCTTCTGTGTTGGATAATGTGGTAACAACAAACTTCTTTCGCTCACCAACAACTGTTTGATTTTGCGCTTCCGATTGTTTCTTCTTTTTATTCTTATGTTTTGCCTTGCCATGTTTAGTCGGTGATTCGGTCGTCGCAGATTCATTTTCTAGAATTGGATCCATATCCAAATATATTTGCAAATGAAAGCTTTATACCTTTATCGTGTAGCATAATCCAGGAAATTGTTTACAATTACCTGTAAAAGAAAGAATAATATTATAAATATGACATACCCAGCCTATTGGAGCTGTCTCAAGGTCAGAGGTTCACTCATCATGAAATAAAACACTAATATTAACATGAAAAAAACTATAATATAAATTGTAACAGGTGTAGTTTTAGGATTAAAAAAAATAATACGGAATCGAGTTTACATCAATACTTGAGTATTGTGCTGTAAATTGGAATACCCTAGTTTATCTAAATTCGACATATAAAATATGATATTTTTAAACGACTTCTAAAAAAGGAGGAGGTTCTCAATTCGGATGTTTGTATTTTTTTTTATGTTTGTTCGCGCATAACTCCGTCGCTTGTCAACCGATTTGAAAAATTCTTTTTTGTTGGAAACGGTATACTTCCCAAATGGTCCCATGAAAATTTTATCGAAATCGACCAAGCGGTTTTCGAAAAATAAACAAAAATCTAAATAAAAAACTTTTTACAAAAAAATACAACCGACTTTTCCACAAAAAATCAAAAAAGTACAAAATAACTTTAATTTCGGAACTCGGTGTTTGTGGTTCCTTTTTCATTTTTAACCGACTTCTAAAAAAGGAGGAGGTTCTCAATTCGGATGTTTGTATTTTTTTTTTTTATGTTTGTTCGCGCATAACTCCGTCGCTTGCCAACCGATTTGAAAAATTCTTTTTTTGTTGGAAAGGGTATACTTCCCAAATGGTCCCATGAAAATTTTATCGAAATCGAACAAGCGGTTTTTGAAAAATCAACAAAAATCTAAAAAAAATATCTACATTGTCTACATTGACGACCTTTTAGTTTACTCTGCATTGGAGCAGTGCATTTTTTTTACACCAATGTAATTGGTTCGTTTAGGTGGGGGAGGGGAGGGGGTAGGTACCACAAAAAAGTGAAAAATAAAAAGCTTTTTACAAAAAAATACAACCGACTTCCACAAAAAATCAAAAAAGTACAAAATAACTTTAATTCGGAAGTCGGTGTTCAAAAAACGAAAAAGGAACCACAAACACCGAGTTCCGAATTAAAGTTATTTTGTACTTTTTTGATTTTTTGTGGAAGTCGGTTGTATTTTTTTGTTTGAACACCGACTTCCGAAATTAAAGTTATTTTGTACTTTTTAGATTTTTTGTGGAAAAGTCGGTTGTATTTTTTTGTAAAAAGTTTTTTATTTTTCACTTTTTAGTGGTAGGTGGGGGGACCTAAACGAACCAATTACATTAGTGTAAAAAAAACGCACTGCTCCAATGCAGAGTAAACTAAAAGGTCGTCAATGTAGACAATGTAGATATTTTTTTAGATTTTTGTTGATTTTTCAAAAACCGCTTGTGCGATTTCGATAAAATTTTCATGGGACCATTTGGGAAGTATACCCTTTCCTATAAAAAAAGAATTTTTCAAATCGGTTGGCAAGCGACGGAGTTATGCGCGAACAAACAATAAAAATAAAAAAATAAAACATACAAACATCCGAATTGAGAACCTCCTCCTTTTTTAGAAGTCGGTTAAAAAATATCTACATCGTCTACATTGACGACCTCTTACGGCCGAAACCAATAACCGATCTATCACAAGAAAAACAATTGAAACAACAGAAAAATTATGTAGGTTTTCTGTTGTTTCATTTGTTTTTCTATCTCCAGTATGTGATAGATCGGTTATTGGGTTCGGCCCTTAGTTTACTCTGCAAAGGAGCAGTACGTTTTTTTTACACCAATGTGATTGGTTCGTTTAGGTGGGGGGAGGGGAGGGGGTGTAGGTACCACTAAAAAGTGAAAAATAAAAAACTTTTTACAAAAAAATACAACCGACTTTTACACAAAAAATCAAAAAAGTGCAAAATAACTTTAATTTTGGAAGTCGGTGTTCAAAAAACGAAAAAGCAACCACAAACACCGAGTTCCGAAATTAAAGTTATTTTGCACTTTTTTGATTTTTTGTGTAAAAGTCGGTTGTATTTTTTTTTTTTTAGTTTTTTATTGAAGGAACCACTGCGTGAGAAAGCCTTTATCAGATTGTATTATTTACATACCGACCTACGACTCCATCCATTCACTAAGTAGCTTGATTTTGATTTAAAAAAAAATCCTTTTTCACTGAGCAGTGCTCCTTCACACACAGCAAATTTTTGATTATGTGTCTACTTCACGAATTATTTTTGTGTTGATTATTCAATATGTGACCGTTATAAATTACCAATAAATTTACTTATCTCCAGTAGATAGTTAGATTAGTAATAGCGATATGTTTTATACAGAGGTGGCTAGTTCTACGCCAGCCCTACGGCTCTTACTACAAGCCAAGCAAGCTATATTCTTATTCTAGTACCTCAGTCGAAGTTTCCTTTACCGAGAAACACGTGGCCTCATTTAAATATACACAAAACGACAAGCTGCATTTGAAACATACATATATTGAAGGAGCATACAGAAAAAATGCCATAATTTACAGGCGAACAATTGTAATCATAAATAGCACTTTCAATAGCATTTACAATCACATGTAGAAAATATACTACAATGTTTGCGTGATCTTTAAAATCGATGTTTAGTCTAGAACCATCAGTTACTCTGTACTTACCTAGCTTACGTACATGCTCTATCAATTATAACCCTTCGTATTTTAACTACCGCATAAAATAATGCTATGACACCTTATATCGTTGCTAGGCAACGCAATGCGCCAAATGCACTCATTTTACTACATGCGTTAGCTATTTGCTGTAGCATTGCGTAATCCACAGACTACGTCCTCGTTGCAATCTCAACAGAACATCTCAATGAGACTGATCAATCTTTTCTACGCGAAACATCAGCATATTATAACATCCGACACATTAACACGCGTAGCTAAGTCTATATTTGACACCATTTCGCTGATCAATACTTTTCTAGTGCGAAAACTATGCGGTATAGAATAGATTCAAAACATACCTGGCATTACCGAGAACTTCATCTTTTTATTCCAATGATTTTCACGCACTGATTTGTAACGAGGCGGTTAGTATGTATTTTGTTCGGACTGAGCACTATTTTACTGGGGTCGCGTGTTATTCCCGACGATATTGTGTGCGGCCATGTTGGTTGTCAAATTACGCGAGGGTTTGTGTAGTGACATCTGCCGTCGGGCGCGGGGATTACTTCGCAGGGCGGCACGCCAGCCAAATCCGAATGGGTGGGAATGCTATCATTGTAAGTAGCTCGCAGTTAGACTTTCAATTCGTGAGATGTCACGGCGAGCTGATTTCAGATAAGTCGTCAGGTATTTGTAAAAGATGCAATAGGGTAGATAACATTGTTAATTAAATGGATGTAACATGTTAATGGGCAACCACTACATTTTAAAAGTTCTAATAAAAAACTACGAATTAAAAAAAATCTTACAGTACAAAACTATACTAGTACATTATATTAATACTACCTAATAGCTGTACATAAATATCAGCAATTGTGTAAAACCTGAAGAAGTGAATAAAATGTCTGATTTCTATCAGCTCAGCTCAAAATCTTTCGAAAAAATCTAAGTGTTACCTTTGTCAAATGACTTTATTTAGAATTAAGTACAAAAGATATTTAAGAATACAATAGACAATTGAAATATACTCATAAATATTATGTTCAGCTTATATTATTTCTTATTTATGTAGGCATAAATAAGAAATAATAGTGCAATATTGATTAAAATAATTGTTATATTTTCTATATATTAGTGTACTTATGTAATTTAAATCAATATTTTTATGCAACCTACCGTGGTAAGACGCAGAGACCCAATCCCCTGAAATTGTTCCACCCTTTTTTACCGGTGTACACAAATAAACGTATTCAAAGCCTTTTTTTTGGTGGGAAATCATCAAATGGCTTCTGCCGCTCTGGGCGGAGAGAATGGGAGTGTGACACTTACTGACTAAAACCCACCCGTGATCATTCTTGTGCCCTTTGCGTTCCAGGGCCGCGGTGACTCTTTCGAACAAATTCCGCAACCCTAGCAGGCACTGACCCTATGGTTGGGGCCCGACGACGCACGACGCGCCGTCGGCCCGAGCCTGGTTGCTATCGGACGGCAAGCCACCCATAGCTCGCCGTCCGCAGGCCCACGCCTATGGTGGCCGGGAATCACCCTGAGTCTCCCGACGCCCGGGGCGTCTCCTTCTGTTGCAGCGGCTGGGGCGTGAGGTTTCTCGCACGCGTTCTGCCTCCTCCTTCGCTAGCATTACTGCTTCGCAAAAGGAGGTGACCGCTTACCATGCCCCCTCGCTTCGGACCATGGTTTAAACCAGAGCCGGG
This sequence comes from Hecatera dysodea, assembly GCA_905332915.2. NCBI lineage: Eukaryota > Metazoa > Arthropoda > Insecta > Lepidoptera > Noctuidae > Hecatera > Hecatera dysodea. The sequence continues at coordinate 13,786,342 of HG995292.1, forward strand.
CGCGAGAGGTCGTCGCCGCCGATCGCCGCGACGAGGACACGGCGTTGCTCCGCCCAAGCAGGGCAGACCTCCACCGTGTCTTCCGGGCGATCCACACAGTGTTGACACCCGACATGTCCTCCCGCTGAATACGAAACAGGTTCCTCCCGAAACAGCCGGGTCCGGTGAGCACCTGCGTCAGGCGGAACATGAGGACGCCGTGGCGTCTCTCCAACCACTCCTCCAAGAGGGGACTTATCGCCGCAATGGTGGCGTGCCCATCGCTGGGTTGCAACAGTCGCTGTCTCCTTACCTCACTGAGATCCCGCCAGAGCTCCGTCCGCTGCGCAACAATTTGCCGCGGCAGGAGTTTCACCCCGACGTAGTGCCTCCACGCGCAACGCGGAAACGTGCGCGAGGGCTCTTGCCTCCAGATCCCACGACAGCAATCCGGCAAGGAGGCTCGCCACCTCGACGGAGACCGTGCGGTATCCCCGGAATGTATTCAAAGCCTTAGGTAGAAAACGGTTAAGTAAAAGAGAAGCGATCGTTACGATAGTTTAACAATAAAGAAGAGAAGCGAACGTCATTTAGATCGCATCGCTGTAGCTGAATATCACCTTGAACATCTTAGAAAAACAGTTGAGAAAAATAACTTAGTAGTCTAACAGACCCGTAAAAACGAGAAACTCTCAGAAACATTTCATCTTCTAGAATAATATAGATTTTATGTCACTAAGTAAAAGCAGTTTTGTTGGTCAAATCCAAAAACAGAGTGACTTGTGCTTATGCTCTTGATATGACTGTCAAGTCCCCAACTGAAATTGCATTGAGTGCTATTCCTATTACATAATAGGCTGCATGTCAGTAGTAACATAACCAATATAATTTGACCTCTTATTCTATTGAAACCGCGTAACGCGCTAGGCCAGCTCAGGGTCAAAGTGCTAGATCTGCTGTGCAGCCTAGCCTGTATGCAACAATTTAACATCAAGCAATAAAAATAACAAGAGCTTGAAGGGCAAAAGAAATTAATTTGATTGGATGTGGAGTACCTACCCAATTTACATATGTATGTACGTAGGTATTTATAATAAACGCAATGTATGTTATTGTACATCGTGACGAATGTCGCAACATTGAAGTATGTGCGTAGGGAAATAATCGCAATATGAGCTGCTAAATATAAAATCAAATATTTTGCTCTCTGACATATAATTACGTTAGTTATCCACAACGGTTGATAACAAAATATGTCAATGCGACACATCACAGTTATCAGTTTAGGTTCACTTCAATCATAAGTAGATACTGAACTGATGCATCAAAGTGAATTGTTTAAATGAACCTAGCTGTTACACCGGCCGATGTTTTAGATATTAAAAGACATGATTTGTGCAAGAATAATTTCTTTAAAAAGGAAGGAATAATCGCCCATAGTTCGAAAAAATGTAGTAGCACTAGCTGATATTTTTTACTCTCGTCTACTGCTAAACAGAGATAGCCCTTTTCGAAGACAACAAATATTCTTAGAAGTAATACAATATAATCGCCATCCTTGAATAGCAGAATGGTAAGGACAGAATAGCGTCAATGAGATGCACACCTTGTTCAGATGATCGTTACTACCCTAAATCTTATATCAAAATTCTTACTAGACTCAACACAGCAACACCCACGTGAGACGTTTCACTCAAGAGTCTAAATTCATTTCATCAATGGAGCTAGCTAGGCACCGCGAAAATTCTACACCCACGCATATTGAGTATTTTTAAACCTTTAGAAATAAGAAAATATTTTCTGCTATAATGGGTACAGACACAGTTATAGTAAGCTGAAGGTGACAAGGCTTAATGTATTTTTAGGAAAGAGAATTTATGCAAACCCACTACACGCTTTGTAAGGAATAAGTGAGAGTCAATTTCAAGTTATCCTACATAGAAACGAAGTATGTATGTACTTCCATTTATCTCGGTATGACGGCATCGCAGTCTAAATTTAGGTAAATTTTGCCCAACACAATGCGCATGCGGGAAAACGGTGACGTAGGATTTCGTCATGAATCAGTGACGTCACCGTTACAGAGGCACGAGGCAAATGATGACGTAGTTGCGGGGAGGAGGGCAGTGGCTGGCGGTGCGATCGATAGTCACCCGCCGATCATGATATTCCTGTAGTTCAGTGACGCTCGACTAACAGCGGCACGGGAGTAGAAACAAACAGCCTTTCGATAAGGCACGGGTCGGCAGCTCACGTGCATCGTCTTGCACCATGCACATTAAATAATGCACAGGTCAGTCGTTTGATCGAACAGTTCACAAGATGCGCTCACATGACATTCTAATGGACCATGAACCGTTGAACCGTTGAAACGGTGAATTGCTTCCTAATGATTTTACATATACCTATTTCATGGCTATGCTTTATGTGATAAATGAATGGACAATTTAATAAGCCATTCATTACTAACCTAACTTTTGCACCTTACGCTAAGAAATGTATATGAAGTCTCCAGAAGATTATTATTCTATAAACTATTCCTTAATCAAATCGATGGCATTACCTGTTCCAAAAATAGCTGGAAATTTTGTACGGTTTCTGAATAAACCTTATCTAAGTAGGAGTAACTTCGCGTAAACATCTAAAGAAATATGAGTATTGGTGACGCTCAGATTAACACACCGATCGGTTTGTGATACAGTTCTATTTTTAAACATTTGACGCGTTTACAGAACTCGTAACTGAATTTTTATTTTTGTATGAATATAACATACACCTTCAACATTTACTATTTTGATTGAAACATGTGTAAGATGACCCGGGTAAATTGGTGTGGTGTTTTCTTTTTTCAATATTTAAATCAGTAACGGTATGAAATTCATTACTCGGCTTCGGGTGCGGGTTTAAGTTGGACTATTTCATACAATAACAGATAAGGTAATAGATCAACTTTATTCAAGGGTTCCACAAACCAGATACTTGAAATGTTGTCAAGTATTTAGTAGCTTGACCACCTAACAGAAATCTTAAGTGTGAAATATTAAAATCCAGGCTATAAACTATGTAAGTAATAGAATCTTGTAAACATGTTCTCAAATCTCAATACATTACGTTAAGCCAATTGCCGTAGTCAGAAATTAGTACCTACCTAGTACAAAATTCAAAGCAACGCTTATCGGCAGCTGATCTATTGAATAAATGAAGTAATCATGCTGGTGTAAGTGATTAAGCTGTAATCTGGATTGATAAACTAGCTCTGTCACGCGCGAACAGTCACCAGTCACCGGCTTATCCTAAATATGTATGGACTCGAGGCATCAGTGCGGATCAAGCATGCACTTTATTTGAAGAATAGATCAGTACAACTAGAAACAATATTAGTTTCCAATGCATATACATAATTTTGTTATTAATTCAATGTTAGCACTTCGACCTCGACACCATTTTTTCATCTAATAGATACTAAATGCACTTCTAGTGCGCCCGTATCACACATCTAGGATTGAATGTACCTACTACATCTAGGTACATGCAATGCCCTGTCAAACTATAAAAAGATTAAGATAACCAGTTCTGCAGGCTCTTAAGATATTAAGAAATCGCCGGTCTCGTTTGTTCAAATCTCGACTAATCCCGACATCTTCAGACTGATAACGTAGTAGGTACATACTTAAGTAGGTACCTCACGAGCGCGTTGGTTTATATATTTAAGTAGGCGCTTACTGATAATGATAAATCCTGAATTGATAAAAGAAGCAATCTTTGAATAAGTGGAATATATTTGGCAATTAACTTATCAAATAATTCAATGTCAATTTTTTAAATTCAAATTTGTAACTGAAATGAATGAAGTTTAAACTACAACATTGTTTTTCTGGACTAAAACATAGGTATAATGAACATCTCAAAACATTAAATACCATTCCTGACCAATTTGAAATGGTGTTTCAAACAAGACACAACCACGCACGTCAATTTTGCAGCACCGAGGTCTAATCGGTGTAGTAACAACCATAAAAAACATCGAATGGTAGAATTGGTAGATCTCTTGTTTTTCGAACACCGATAAAAAGTTACTAGGTATCTTTCCACTTTAATTATTATGAAAACGTTCTAATCAGGGCAATATAAGCCTTCTGTGCATATATTTTAACTTTTTCCATAACCGTTTAGCCTGTTTCCTCAATCACATGGTGATTAGAGCTAAACAACAATATACGCACTAGGCCATGTGGTATACAATAATAAATATGTCTTAATATACGGGCTCACTTCTGTACCCTGTGGTATTTTCGTGACGAGCACTTTTAAACATAACCTCAAAATGTTACACAATATACGCCCGTTTGATATTATTATTTTAATAATGTTAGTTTAATAATTGATGCAGATAGTATACTCACAACATAGATCATTACGCTGATCCCCTCTAGCACTGACTATTTATGAACACTTCACACACACACTCGCAATATGCATAATGCATCCAATACTAGCGAATAGTTTCATATGCGTCGTGTTCGCGTTAAATCGAACACAGGTAGTTCACTGGTCGATTATGCGGACGTTGTATAACATGGGCACTGGGACGGGAATTGATGGATCCACTGTTTTGTCAGCGGAGACCGCCATACCCAATTAGTACAATTTACAATCGAGCCACAGAGTGTTCCAACAACGCGCTGACGGCATCGAAACAAGCGAGTCGCGTTCACGGTATGGAATTCTCTCGCGGCCGCGGGCTGTTGATGCGGCTGCGTTCGCGCACCGATATGTGCCGCTCGCACACATGCGCGCGGGCGCCTAAACACACAGCGCACACGAGCCGCGCATCAAATGTAGATGACGCTACCGACGGCTGACTAAGTCGTAGCTACTGATAAAATATTATGTCACTTATCAGTCAACTTTCACAGGTAAACATTGCAATGAATATGTAAATATCTAGTTATAAAATTTTAAAACAGTTCTAGTATAACGACAATAAGAAACAAAATAAACAAGTAACTGTCATGGCGATGACAGTATTATTTTTTTAACGATTAGACACGAATGTAGAAGAAAGCTACAACGTCATGGATCATAAACGTAATGAAACCTCTTTATTGATTATTTGTCTACTTTCTTTCATTTGATTGAACTCCTAACTACCTTTATTAAAAAGTCTCGTGATATGTATGTAAATATTTCTTTTGAACTATTTACCATAATATCTTATAGCTCTTTAAACTGAAAACTGTAAAAATCTGTGTAACAGTATGTACTGTTCTATTATTTGAAAATTCTTAAATTTTGTCTGCACTTATTAGAAACTGTTTGGAGTACCCATATAAATTTGCTAAAATCCAAGGCACAAGATAGGATAGGATGAAAAAGCTGAAACCTGTCATCCTATCATGTACCGAGTTATCCACTCACAGGCATCAAGTAGTTCATATCTATGTATGAGTACTTCCTTTATTTGACCCTTGAAAATTGCGTGAGACTGTAACTAAAACGTCTCATTAGGTAATTTAGATAACTGTTTTGGTACCTCCTAGATAAAAATACGATTATGATATTCACTAATTTACGAATAACTTTTCTAACATACATTTTCAGCTTCAGTTTTTCCTTCAGCAAGAATTTAGTTTAGATTCTGTGGCTCGATGTATTTATCAACATTTTTTCTATTTATGATTTTCTATTACCATAGCTACCTTTACTTAAAATAATGGAGTTTTTTTTGGTTTACCCAAAAATAGACGTCTACTGATAACTCTTTAATGGATTTTCGTGTTAAGTCATTAATGTCATCACGAGTGGGTGTTGCCCATGCATCCACTTGATATAATTCATTAGAACTTGCCTTTGCGACACCCACGGGTAGGTTCGGTTATGGGTAGCCTATTCTTAGCGGGGCCCAGCGGCTCGTGTGCCTACATTTGTACGTGCATTAACACGTAAGGTATATCATCACATCATGCACTATCAGTCATTTTTAAAGCCTCGCCTCTCATGATTAGGGTGTTGGGCTGAAACCCGGGCTTTACTAGTTTATCTTGGACATCCCAAACGGCCGGCGGTTGATGATAACAGGGTAAATGGCTCCTGCCTCCCTGTCATCTGGAACTGTTACAGTCTTGTGTTACTATACCATTTTTTATCTAGCCTGAACTGTCTCACTGCGGGACAAAGACCACCCCTCCATTCCTTCCAATGTTCTGTGCCAATTCCTACGGACGAGATCCAAGTCGCCCGCCATCACCTTCGTGGTCCATGACTCCTTCTTGCCATGTCAGAGCGCCAAATTCGTGTTTTATGGGCCCTGCGCTCGATGGGCATGTGGCTGACATGTACACAGTAAAACAGTCTCATTTAAGGTGGGATCCTGCTGAGTCACGAACAACGATCTGTGTTTTGGAGTTTTACTACCGTGATTCAATTATTACAATCATATTTTATTAACTTACCGGCACGATACCGAATACGTGTTTGATGTTCACAGTTAGATCAGAGAGGTGTTGCGGAATTTGTTCGAAATAGTCACGGCGGCCATAAAAGGATCAAGGGTGGGTTTTAGTCAGTATGAGTCTGACACTCCCTTCCGCTCCACCCAGAGCGGGAGAAGTCATTTAATGATTTACCATCCAGATAAAAAGAAGTCCTAATTACTACTCATTTTAAGCAAAGTTCGCATACGCATCTCAGGCGCAATCCGTCAAAAAAACCTCATTTATCATACACTAGCTGCTGCCCGCGACTTCGTCCCCGTGGAATCCCCGATTTTAAAACATTATTTATCGCTGCTCCGCTCCTATTGGCTTAAGCGTGATGTTATATAGCCTAAAGCCTTCCTCGATAAATGGTCTATTCAACCCAAAAAGAATGTTTCAATTCAAACCAGTAGTTCCTGAGATTAGCGCGTTCAAACAAACAAACAAACAAACTCTTCAGCTTTATAATATTAGTATAGACTAGCTTCTGTCCGCGACTTCGTCCCCGTGGAATCCCCGATTTTAAAACATTATTTATCGCTGCTCCGCTCCTATTGGCTTAAGCGTGATGATATATAGCCTATAGCCTTCCTCGATAAATGGTCTATTCAACCCAAAAAGAATTTTTCAATTCGAACCAGTAGTTCCTGAGATTAGCGCGTTCAAACACAAACAAACAAACAAACTCTTCAGCTTTATAATATTAGTATAGATTAGTATAGATATCTGACAGATTGCCGCTGAAATGCTAATGCGAACGTGGAAAATTTGTAGAATTGACACTCTGGTTTCCTTGTAAAAGAAAAAGATACCCAACCTTGCTCGTCTCTATAATAATAATAGTTTTTTATTCAATTTTCCATGGAAAACAGTAAATACCTGATTTGCCTGAACTAGGATATCCTGTGTTACAGGCGATAGTAGGTAAAACCATTACGAATAACTCTAAATATATATATTACAAAGTGCCAATGTAGCATCCTGTATGATTTTAACAGTAGTATGACACATCATGTGATAATTTACTTTTTTTCTATAACATAACAAAGCGTTAGGTCTTATTAAAAATTAAATGTTTAAATTATGTGTACAAATATCAGAGATAACTGTAAAACCCTGAAAACGACTTGTAAAGCAAGTCTTTTTTTTCTGAACTAGGTACCTGTATATATATTTACAATTTCGCACTTGTGTGGATCATTTATCCTAAAACCACACCCACCTTGTTCTAAAAAAAGGCCTCTAGGGAAAATGTGTCCTTGAAACAAATCACAGAACCGTTAATTTGACCTTGTTGAAATGTTGTGACCTTGACTGAAAAAGTCTTGGAATTTAAATCACGATCAAAGTGAAGTTCAGTGAATCCTCTGAATATTATTAAACTAGTTTCTGATTGTTGCTTCGTCCGCGTGGAGAAGGACACAATCCCAAAGCTCCATCCAGACCTGTAAAGATTTGACTTGCAAAATACACAATATGTATAAGGAGTATTTTAGTAGCAAAAGTTAATCAAATGTCTTTCTTTATAGAAAAAACTAGGCTTTATGGTTGTTGTTATCTTATTATTTCTTGCTTGAAATTGAAACCAAGATAAAACCAAGGGATAAGCTAATTAAAATAAGAGGTGTTTTTTACCGTTCTGTTCAATATCTAAGTTGACTCTCCAGTCGCCGCATGTTCGGACCGTGACCTTGTCGATTAAACTCAATATTTTATTTATTCATAATCTATAAGTTATAATAATTACCCGGGACCATTTTCCTGCTAACTAATTGTCATTTATCATAGTTATAACAAAACAATTCTAATATTCTACCTTTTTTAAGTGTAGAACATTGGGTGAACTTCTACTTGTCTTCACATATTCTTGTGCCATTGGCAAAGATTACTTTTATTTGAGAGGAAAAAATAGTCTTATCTCTTTCGAATAATGTGAAAACGGGACCTTGAAAAATATATTAAAAGACGGTTGTTTTATCATAACACAAAATAACCTTATTAAATTACCTTTATATCTAGTTATACCTAGACAACTAAAGCAATGTCATGCTTAGGTAAAGTCTAAGACCACTTCAGATCTATTTTAAAAAGATAGTCAGTAGGACTCCCCAAAACCTTCCAGGTAAATAAAAGAAATACGAAGACGAAAAACTTGTCTTCTAATATTTTCTCCAACATTTCTCCATTCAAATAAAACTGTGAAACTTCCGTGCATATCGACTGCGACCTTGATCGTTTATGTCATTTTCGCAATAAGCCACGATACAAGTAATACTACTTGCTATAATAAAACAGCTGTAGAATCCATTGTTTTATAACTCTGCAATGAATCAGTTTCCGCGTTATCAATGCGATAATAGTAGGTATGTGAATAGTGAATCAACAGAGCAAACAATGTAACCATTATATGTAGTTTTAACTTACCATAACTTTTATTAGATACAAATTCGAATATCACATTGCATGACGAAATACCAAAAATTGCCTGAAATATTTAAGTATGTTCGTTGAAATAATTATTTATCTTCATATTTAGATTCAGTCTACACAAAGTATTTTAACATAATCATTAATTACACTGGGGCCACAAGGTCAATCAATTATAATTATGTCTGCGGAAAATGGCTATCTCTGTACGATTACAAAATATCTTGATATAGATAACTCCTGATAAATTGTCAACTGAACAATTGGAAACATTTTTAATGCATCAAAATTTGATGGTCTATGGTTATAGACCATCAAATTTAATTATCAAACATAATTTCTCAATATGACTTCGAGAAACCTCTCGAAGTCATATTGGCAAATAACGAAACAGTAAGTAATTAAACGTAAAGTATTACAATTCCAACATTCTAACCTCGGCCACGGAGCCCCGCTGGCCAGGGCTCCTATTTCTGTCTGCAGGGTTTAAGAAAAACCGTGTCGGGGAGCTCTAAGCTCCCTGTGCCCTATGTTCCGTTACTTGGCTAGGCAAGAAAATCGTAGAACCGTGCACTGATTTTTCGGCAACATGTCGTCAGTTTATGCCGATTCACAATTTCCCCCAAAATATTTTATAATTTTACGCATTTTTTCCATTTTCAGGTGATTTACAAATATACTGTTCCGTTGCTGAGTGATTGTGGAAGTGATAGACAACGCACAGCCAAAATTACTGGTCGTAGAAAGCTGAAATTTGGTATGTAGGTTTCTTGGGCACTAAGAGACGATTTTCGGAAATTCTTACGGGAGCAGGCAAACGGGATATACGGACAAAAGTTAGTCTCCCATAAAATACATCATAATACTACCTAACGACTTACTACATTTCTAACTTTACTCACTTGTGAGCTAACTAAAAAATTATAAACATTCCAAACTTTGTCGCTTTTATGACACAAGTGGTCATTTTCTTCTTGCGACATAAGTGGCTTAGGTGTTATATTAGCAAATCAGCGACGGCACTAACTTCTTCTGTAGGTAGGTAATAAGCAATAAATTACATCCACAAGTTTTATTGCAGGTGAATAAAACTATACTTTTAAATTATAAACTTATTTGACAGATGGATAAGTCTTTTGTCGATGAGTCGACGATACGACGACATCGATTATAATGTAAAATTAGAATAACTGGACGGTTGCCCGCTCTGCGAGCAGCAAATAGTACTGGGGCATGCGACCAATCGTAACAGCCGCAAATACATGCACCGCGCTGAATGCGGACACTGCACGGAAGACAACAACCCCCCACAGCCGCTCCACCGGCTACGGCGCCGGCACCCGGCACCCAGCCACCCGCTGCAAGCTGTCATGCGGCGCTAGTTCGCTGCCCGCCTCCCGTGCCGTCAGCACCGCTTGCGTCACGCAAGCTTACTTATCTCATACAAACCATACGCCTACATTGTTTTCAACCTAATCAAGTAGTCCTGCCATCCGTCATACTAACGAGGCGTCACATTGCGCGTGCAATCCAAACAAATAAAAGCTCATTCATCACGCTGTTGACGAGCTACCGATAACTTAACGTACATCTACCGCTGTACGAAACAACACAAATATTGAACTGCGCTAACAGAACATGCGGCAGATTTCTTGTTCATACACAGACAAGTTTTAAGCGAACAAAAATGGCATAATGTAGACAGTAATGCCTCATCAGTTACGCATACATAAGATGAGAGAAGTTGTTCCATGGTTGCAGTATTTTACAATGACTTTTTATGAATAAATTCGTAGAATGTGAAGTGCGAAATATAATAGACGGTGTTGAAGAGTATTGAAAATCTTTTATTGCTTACCACGGGAATACCTCTAATTCAATCAACAAACCTTACCCAAATTGATTTCCCTGGTTTCCTAATACATCTGAGGCAATCAATATTATGTGTAATCATTACAACCTAATACAAAAAAAATATGCATGAAATGCGTTTTCCGAATTGTTATCCAGTTCGTTATCTCAATTTTTTTGCTATCCTTGTTGGTATATATTTTTTGAGACGGAACATAAAGAACCTAAGAGGAAATGGAAAATAATGGTTAATTTTATGTTATTTCACATTTTAATTGATTTGGGACTCTAGATCCAAGCAACAAGCAAGGTTCGAGCATCAAGTCGGTCGATTCCCACAGAACGCCAAACATTTTGATACTTCCGTCCAACGAATCAAAAGAAAATTTAAGGACTAGGATTGCAGATGGTATCTAGAGCAGCGGTTGCAAATTTAATATCGGAGACACACCAATGCAAGTCTGCAACAAGTGTTCGAACTGCGCTATAAGTGTCCTCCGTGTGACGACGGCCACAATCAATGCGGAAACGTTCGCCAGTCTGCCCCGAATGGGAGCACGGGATGCGACGCGATGGACGTCGCCGGCGCACCCGCTCCGCGCGCCGCACACCCCCGCTCATGCCGCACCCCCCCGCGCCCCGGATCAGCATCACCGACACATTTGTCTCCACGCACCACAATAAACACTATACTTATTGTAACTGCCCCTTTCTGGAACATTTATACATAGAAAGCAATTAAACGCCGTAATCCATTTTAATAAAGAATGGACAACAGGAAAGTTTGCTCGTATTTGGTTGTTATACAATATAGGTACAGCAGCTTCATAGCGAATCTAAATCTGTCAACAAATTTAGTGACGTAGTGTTTGAAAGAAAAGAATATGACGACAGGTGATTTTATCGAACGCTTGTGGTCTGACGTATTGTAAAAGGAAAGTGAGGGAGGGAAGATCGAAAGAGGCTTGTACGCAGAAACGGGCTAGTACGAATTGAGAACGGCGATGACTAATTAATATTGGCTAAGCTACAGGCTTTAGATCTGGCAGAAACTTACACACTTAAACGGTAACACCTTTAAAAACTTAAAGACTACAAGCTTGAATTAAATTTGTGATCAAAAATCGTCACTTATTTCAAATCTGTATTTTAAGTTTAGGTGAAAAGAGCTTTGCCCCTAAAGCTCATTAACAAGTGGTTAAAGTCGAAAACAACTTAACTCACAAATAAATATAAATAGCCGGTTATGATTGAAAGAAAATTATCGCCACCCTGAATATTAATTTACGTACAGATAAATGTGAAAATAATTATGATACCGGATCGAAAGCCTTGACTGAGTAAATGTGTACCGTATAATATACTGCAGTGAAAACCATTGCCGAACTGATTCGCCTCCCGAGCTATCATGATCATTATTGTAGAATTAACGACAACACGCCATTTTTGTTGCACTTCTCACAAAATGAGGTTATACCACTCGAAGGCTGTGATAAAACTTAATCGTAAAACAAGTTGAAATGGCGATTTAAAAACCGCGTACTTATATATCTACACTAACATTATAAAGAGGAAAGATTTGATTGTTTTTTTGTTTGTTTATTTGCATTGAATAGGCTCCGAAACTACTTTACTGATTTGAAACATTCTTTCATTGTTGGGAAGCTATACTATCCCCGGATGACATAGGCTATATTTTATCCCCATATTCCCACGGGAATGGAAACTAGGCGGATGAAACCGCGAGGCGCTGCTAGTGTTATATAATCTGCTCTCGTTCAACAGTAAATAGGTTTACTGAACCATTGTAGTCTCGATATTTAATGCCGTACTGCCAAGGATTATAAAGGATTCTTGCATTAAAAAAAAATCGCTTTATAACTGACTCACGAAAAACAAAACCGATTAATATCTTAAACAAAAAAACGAGTCTATTAATTTTTTCTAATATATACTTACTTTTGAAATTTTCTTTTCTGCTCTACCTCCTCTATCTGATATATACATATACATATATTTATCTAATTCACTAAATATATGTAATTTAGGCTACATACAATTATGTTTTAATTCGTAGGTAGTAGTACATGTGTATTATTATTTTACTTAAGGAATACTGAAGGGATTCAGGTATTCTTCAATGAAATGATAATGTGTGGAATACGCAAAGAAATGTAAGAAAAATAATTATACAGCCTACGCAAATATATTTCGCTTTCATATAATTTGGAACTCAAATAAATTACATTTGAAAGAACCCATGTTATGACCGACTGATTAAAATTCATGATATTAATTAGTCTGTGAACGTTGGCGTCAACCAAAACTAGGTATTAAAAAGGTATTAAGGAGCGCAATGCGAAGCTCTATATTTAGCTTTTCCTGTAACATCTTATAACGTCATAAAAACAACAATCGGAGTTATTTTGAGAAGTTCTCGATTTGTTCATGAACATTTTTATTGAATGACGTACATTTGTAATTGTAAACGGTAATACTTGTGGAGGCGCGAGCTCCGCGCTCGGCGTGGAAAGCTCTCTCACAGTGAGGCAGGAAGCAAGTAGCGGCAGCGCGGGCGGCGCGGCGTGCGAAAGCTCCTCTCGTACTAGCGGTGCCGTTAGCGCAGGCTCGGGCGGGCGGCGGCGGGCGGCGGCGGGCGGGCCGTGGGAGGTACCGTTAATGACGTCGCGTCCGTGACGTCACCGTCGTGACGTCAGACGGCGCGATATAGCCACCAGCCTCGGCGGCGGCGGCCTCAGTAACGCACCGCCCGTTCGCCAGCGCGTACCTCCGCGCCTCTCGCGACCTGCCCGCCGCAGACTGACCGAGTGAGTGAGTGCGCGTGCAGTGAGTGGAATGTGCCCGGCCGCATGAGGATCCTGCTGAGCGAGCTGGGACTGTCCGGCGCGTGCCTGGGTCTGACGCTGGATCCGCGCGCCTCCTCGCTGGAGCCCGCCAAGCCTGCGCCAGGTCAGCGCCCGCACGACCATCCGGCATCCACTTCTGTGTTTATTTTCGCTTTCGTTGTGTAGAACCTCTGGGTGTAGTAGACTGTGTGGGACTGTCGTGATGATGGCCATCGGCTAGAATGCGAGGTGCGTTGCTGACGCCCTCCAGCCAACACTGCGGCCTTAGACAATTCCAACACACACGTACGTACCTCCCTTTTTGGTTTATTTTTTATTTTTATTTGTTAATAATTTAATTTAAGAACTTTTATTTATTTACTTTTGCCCTGAATGTTTCCTAGTCCAGTGCTGAAACCTCTCTACCAGAACTTGCCGACAGAACAACTGTCAAAACATTTATTGTATCAGAGCTTTTGATTATTTCGTATTAAAGTGGAACTTACAGAGTGGAATTTAATTGTTCTTTTGTATTAAGAAAAGGTTATATATTGAAAAAAACTTGGTTACGATACCCACCGATTACAGCGCGTGGTGAAAATTAAGCAAAGAAAAGTTTAAGGGAAAGCTCCTTCAGTTAATTACATCGCTGCGATAAATATTTCAGTACAGCTAGTGCATTTATAGTTTATTATTTTAATACGTAAGTTGTATGTTAGTAACTCGCTTTAGGTATACGTTCTTAAAATAAATTTGAATGTTTTGGTAAAAGTTCTTGAAAAATAATCAAAGTACTCTACACCCAATTGTTTATTAATTAAATCATTAATTCCAGTACTTACAATGTATTATACTCATCGATAATTGTTAATATTCCATAAAATATAAACCACGAAATGTTTAATAAATAAAAAAAATAAGGAAGGAATCAAGGAAAATAGAAACTAGTCTTAATTTTTGACAGCAATAAAACACAGTGTAGACGTACGCAAAATAATACATATTACCGGTTATATTAGTTCGCTAACAGAATAGGTACATATTTTTTAGATTCTCGAAGTCATGTCAATCGACGTTTTCAATATTTTTAAGACAGACGGTGAATAAATTAGAATTTAGGTAAAACAAGTACCTACCTACCTAATGGTGAAATATCTATATTTCCACACCGGCAGGGCCGGTTTAGGATGACACACGCCGCGAGCTCACTAGCATACATTAACTTGTACAACTATCGCGGCATATCCTATTAGCCATCACCTTAGTTCAAAACCGTTCGGAGAGTGTACAACTCGATAATTGTTTTTAAGTCGAACCGTTAAATATAATCGGATTTGTTTGCCGGGAGCGCGTTAGGTCAGTTGGAGTATAATGTGAGATGTTTATGTCGCGATCAACGCGGTCCGATGGCCTCAGCCTGCTGCCACTTGCCCAATCCGCTGTCGCAACCGGCAGACGTTGCACCTGTCGAGATGCGAGCCTGTGCAAATTGCCGACGCACATCTGATACCTACTATTGTACCGCACAAACCTCACATATTATCAACCACGCCAACATGTTGAATTGTTAACGCTCAGCCTATAGTTCCAAGTTTCCTGCACATTATAGCAACGTTCCTAAAATACGCGCTGAGGTGCCAATGAATTATCTAAATTGACGCTAAAATAGAATAACAAACTTTCACTTTTAGTTTTCATAAGCGTGTGCTGTTAATGTTGGACAAAAGCGGCTCTATAAATAATACGATAACGTTTTGGGTTAAAGTGGGGTATTGCATTTTTGGTCAAAATACTAACTCGAAATCGTTTGAAAAGTCTTTGAAAGTGTCATATAGTCAATTAATTGAACAAAATAATGACGTAGGGAAGGTAGGTTGACACTAGACGGTGTATTGATAAGTCAGCTATCAACCGCCAGCTGGCGTGACGTCACGACGAACCCGACCCGAAGCGCGTCACTCTCGCTGCCCCCGAGCCCCGAGCCCCGGCGACCCACCCCTATCCACAAATAAAAAGATACTGCGATTTCCCCCTACAATACGCACAGCGGGAGAGTTCATCCGTTGACGCTTTAGTGGATGATATTATCGCCATTATAATTTAATTATAATACATAATAGAAACATAACTCGGTTATCCTTTATAAATTTCAAACATTATTTAAGTATAACTATAACGGGTAGTGCCGCTATCACTCATTTGCCCTAAAATCGTGAAGTGAGAAGGTGTCGGTATAACGTCTGCCCCATTCCTCCAAGGCTCTATTTTTTAGACGCTGCTTTCCGTTTAATAGCGCGGTTGCGTCACGAGTCTAAAAATAGGGTGGTGTTGGAAGCGGTAGTATGGGGTGGTCGGCAGAGAGTCAGGTGGCGCGGTGGGCCTCGCTGGCCTCGGCCTCCGCATCGAGCGAGCCTGTGACGTCATGGAGGCGTGACGTCACGCATCGACCGCGCGACTCGCTTCAAGGACGCCCTTGCTTGACGCCCAACCGGCTACTGACTTCCTCCTAACTTAGAGTCACTTTACGCAAACAACAAATATTAAAACATGAGTAGTCCGCCGGTAAAACAAAAATTTGCATCCGATAATATTGACCCGCAATGTCAATATACTTAACACGATGAATAGTAGAGCTTCATCTAATGAGAATACCGACATATTAAGATAAGACGACCGTTAAAGCGGTTCAAAACTTTGCAGTTCGAGGAAATCAATCGAAGACATAATAAAGCTCTGATATAAATTAACACAAGGAAAATTCACCATCATCCACACGACAGGGGTGTGACCAGGTCAGGGGCACCACAACGTATACACGTAGGTATGTAGGTTACAAAACGATAACTATGTTTTTTTTTTCTCTTTTGAAGCTAGTCACGCTATCTGGATTGGATTTGTAATGTATTAGTAGTTTTGTAGTACTTATTGTCTGTGTTACTTAATTAGTTTAAGTTTGTACCGTAGTTTTTATTTCTGCTTACAGTATTAATCTTATTTTCTACTTAGTTGTTAGTTTCCTACTTTACTTGTTTGTCTGGTCATTCATTCTCGTAAAAACGTTTGAAATTTCGTCACCATTTTGTATTAGTATCACTACAAAATAAAGTGATTTATAAGTAATAAATATTTCGAAGTCTTAGAATCACTTAAATACATGGTTACTTACCAAGGCCAAAAAGAACGTATGCTCGGAACATTATTTTACGACGTTTGGTACAAACGAATGTACTACCTAGTTGTCTAATAACTATATTCAATGAAAAAAAACAAGATGTACCGAATAAAGAAATCAGAGATGTTACAAAACCTAAATTCTGAAAGCCCGTATATTTATAGTCTAATAACTAATATCCCAAACGGTGCTCATTTGGAGACAAAATATTTATTCCCACACAATTTTTTTGTAAAGGAAAACCTACATATCAAAGCAAAATCTTTAACAAAAGAATAAGCTTTACGCTCCTAATTGCCAGTTCACGAATAACTTGATATACCTATAAATACTTATGTATAAAAATAAATATGTGTTTCTGTATATTCGCGTGTATACCTACTTTTCTGTACCAATGTATAATCGAAACTGTTAAAAGTATCCGATAAAAACAAGGAAACTGAAGTTGTCTAGACGATATTAAGATAAAAAAGGCCTTTTTTTTCTCATCTGCGTCAGGCTAATAATCATAATTTATTCTGAATAAATAAAATAATCCCACTTCACAAAATGTTTTTATAGACCTAATACATGTGAAGAAACTGGCTTTTCCGCTACTTAACCTAAACGGTAAGAAAGCATGAACAGCAGCACATAACTCTCGATAAAGAATTGGTGTCCACCTGACTATTCCTTTGCAAAAAAAGGGTACATTAGTCAAAATTAGGCCATTACAAGGAATACCTATGTACATAATATAGTATGACATATTCCATATTGTCAATTCCTCCTCAGCCAAGTGGACTATAGTAGTGGGGACGAAAGGTTACGATGAATATAATGCTTATGTAAGCGATACGGCAAAAATAAATTCATCCTTTACTGTGTAACTACCAAACCAACATTCATTTTAATTATACTGTCAAGAAATAAACACAGTCCTTGAAATTGTAAAAATACTAGGAAATACTTCAATCACAAACGTCATCCATCATATATTTCTGTTAGTTTCAAGTTCCACAAACAATCTCTGCAACAACAGAAAACAGGTGACTGAAATAATATAATCACTATGCTCGTGTAACAAGTTAGTCGCATTATATTATTGCCATTTTCAACATTTTCATCATCCCCAAGAAGCGCTACGCTTGCTTATTAGACAGTGGCAATAGCGTATCTCGTAGCAACCGCGTAGCGGAAACAAAATACTCGTAGCGGAAGCAAAGCTTTCGTAGCAATAACCGTAGCAAACAAGTCAGCAGCAGGTCCTTTTTACAATTATTCAAAAACGGCTTCCCATGTTAGATATTTATGTGTATTAAATTTTCCAGTTTACTAAAAATAAAAACACGTTTAACAAGAACTTTTACTTTCATAGCTACCGTAATAAACTAACAAAAAAAAACAACTTTATCTAATCATCGTTTCATCTAATTTATTTCCCTTTATAGTATACACTTAACTCATTAGCGCAATTTCAAAACTCTAACTTCATTTCATATTACAAAATTAGACTCGGAATAGAGGCGGTATATTCAATAACGTTTTACCTGCAGACGTAAGGTGGCGGGGTGGCTGTGACGTGGATGCTGCTGACGTCACCAGTAAGCCTCCCCCGCCCACGCCGCCGCAACAGCTGATAAATTCACCAAAATCACGTTTATTTGATAAAATACACGCGATTGACGCGCGCTGCCCTTATGACCAGTTGCCACCAGGCTAGACAACGTTACGTACACAAAGCTTCATCTATTTTGTAGTATGTATTGCATAACTTATGTTCATTCTGGTGTGCTCACGGTGAAAATTACGCAAGAACTTTATATCAACAATATTGTGTTTTAGGTTGCCACGCGAAACGTTATGTTTCATTCGGTTAAAGCTCTGAAATAAATCAATCTAACACGTGCATTGAAATGTGAGTCTCAACTAGTTTCTGTTAGCTATGATAATTTATTTAAGTTAGGAATAATATGAAGGTTGCTAGAACAGGTAGGCTGCAGTTGCCGTAGTAGCTGTTTTATGTACATACATGCCTTTTCCGCGCGCACACAAGTTGTGGCGGGAAACGTAAGTTTTAGACCGCGCTGCCGTGAAAGTTCATTCATTCAATTCTTCAGGTCAGTAGAGAATAGCCCTACAAAACCATATTTTGCAAACGAGGCAATCATAATAATAATATGGTATGACTACGGTATGGATAGTATGGTTAATCGTTCATTGTACACATGTTAGTATATGACCAATCTTTGCACAACAGCTAATCTGTGTACACTTGTCACTGACGTATTTACGCGCAACTATTACGCAAAAAGCCACGCGCAAAAACGTCGTGTTATGAGAAAGCTCATAAAAGCTTGTTTTCCGATAACGTGCGTCTCATACGTGTGTCTACTTCAAACTGAATCGATGACGAATGACGTAGCCAGTCGCATTAACGCAAGCTGTAAGTAATCAATATCTCTGCTCGCACCATTCTACCGCCATCTGTCGGATAGTTCGTGACACGATTAGACGGAATGAAACCTCCTTTCGACCGAAGCTCCCTCGTTCGTGTGTAGTTTTCTCGCCATTGTAACTCTTGCAAAGGCTAACAGAGGGCATAGAGCTTTTCAGCTATGGTTTCAAATATTCTGATATCTTTTATTGGAGTAACTTTTATAGATGTTCACTTTCAAAACCTTGTGGTAATCAAAAAAAGCAAATAGAATAATTTGACGCCTGAGCCGACAGGAAGCAATGACAAATATCCACGTCTATCTAACGACGTTATTAAATACACTTTCTCAAAATGAAAACATTTAAATTTATTATAAATTTTGAGAAAGTGTAAGAAGTATTTGATAAATTTTGAACAATGGTTTTCGGATTTTATTTCGAGTGCGTGCTGTATTTTCATGGGATCTGCAGCAAGAGCTGACCGGCAACCAACCTGATTTTAATTGAATAGGTAGCCCAGCTGCCTCGTATTCCCACACGATATTTTTTTTCGTTTTAAACAGTGGGATAGGCAGGAGCCAGTCTTCGAAATGACACTATTGGCGTAGTATGAATTACCCTAATCTACCTTTTACCTCTTGCTCATAAGCAAACAGCATTCGCATCGACTGGTAAGCCAACCAACGAACAACATTCTGTTCCGTGCGCATCACTTGAACAAGATAATAATATAATAATATTGTTTATTTATAAAACAGGGCACATATACAATAAAATACATTACATTACATTTTTTAAAGAACAGCTTATATGCCTGAACTAGGTTGCACCTGAGTTTCAAACTAGATAGTGCTTATACTAACATAATAAATTAGCAATGGATCAATAACCATATAATTACAACTAAGGACATATCATGTTTTATTTACAAACGCAAAAAGAGGTCTCTTCGTAAGAGATGATTTGTAAATATTGCACAATTGTTTTCTACAGCTATATAGTTTAACTTATAGATACTTAGTTTTCTATTTAATCTATTGTACAAAAATGGAGCTAAAAATGTAAAAAATAGGTTTGCAAAAACATATTTTGAAAACTCATTAGAATCACATACAATATCACTGCGTCTCTTATTACATAGTAATATCGGTATTGTAAGAAAGTATGGTGTGCTGTTTAATTGAGATCGGACCGATTTGTCTTATTTTTGTTCAAAAATGTTAGTCACAGTCCGAGAATACTTTTATTGAAAAAAAGGAAGAGATACCCTAAAATAAAAAAGATATACTGAAAAACTGGGAGCACTTTTTTTCTAAAAGGCGTCTGTAGGAACTCAGAGCTCGTACAACGTACATCATCAGTAATCAGGTAGTGTTCAATAAATAAATACATATGCAAGTAAACAAATACAACTTTGATTAATTTAAAGTCTGTTGAGTCAGTGTAGAGAATAACGGATAGGTCTATGCAGTTATCCATGAAACCTGAACAAAAAACACTTAACTCTTATATGATAATGCGGCATATTGTAGGTCTTGTTACGAATTATTGGCTACGGATTAGTACCTACAGGGTTATTGTAATGGCTTTCCAGGTATTCATGAAAAATACGACTTGTACAAAAAACATAAAACACTCCCGGAGAAGAAAAATAATAATCCGCTGTTCAGTACATTTTAGGTAAGTACTGAATTCGTCAAAAAGTAAAATAATTGGCTGCTCATTGAAAAAAAAAAACCTTGTTTATCTTGACATATCCGACGTACGCTCAGATATTTCCACACGTTTTAGTTATTTATTTTGCACAAATATAAGTAATTTTAAAAATGGAGGCCATAATTTGCATTCTCGTTATTTAACAATTTATTTAATACTAAAATAATAATCGTTGTACTATTGATATTAGGGGGAGTTCATAAAGGTAATACATATATAAAAATTACAACACATGCCCTGTGGTCTCACATGGCAACATACATAATCATGATTATTTATTTGCAATTTGCATAAAAATTAAATAAGCAAGCGTATTAAAATTATTTATATCTGAATACTTTAAATACAGACATTTGTGATTTAATCAATACTAAATTCTTTTAAACATCAATAGTTCGAATATATTGAATTGAGAACCAGTCCTTGATTTTTACATTGTTTGTTACAATTTTAGTATTGGATTATGCTTGTATGACATTCTCTGGCTGAACCGGTTACTGCAAAAAGGAACGTTTTTTTACTAAAAACAAAACCAAACCTAACTAAACTTACATAGCAATGAATGAATACGGGCATTACATGTAACTTATTAAAACAATATAAGAAAAGTCTAAGAAGGTACGAGTACATAGATATTATCATTCTATTATGATAGGTAACTTTACTTTCAGTTCTATAGTCACACAGTGTATTATCTAATCTGTGCTTCCAACTCGTATTCCCAGTGGATAGGTTAGGTTGTGTTTTTTTTTGTTGTAACAACAGTCTTTATAGTAATATTAGTTTACATACCAAACAGCTTTCTAGGACTACAGGAAGTACCCTAACAATTTTGATTATCAGTGAGTCAGTGACAAAATCGAGGGTTTTGAGACATTAATAAAATCTACGATATTAAAACTTTTTATGTTTAATGATTGTACTTATGGCATTCGATCTTGAAAATGTTTAACTATTTAGCATCATCAAAGGCAAAGTTGTGAGAGTTCAAAAAAACGACGTAGCGTTTCGAGAAAAGGTAGGTGCCCTTGCGCTTCGCTTGGCTCGTCTTGGCGGGGCGGGGGCACTACCGTGCCCCCCCATTTTGCATGGATAGCTACAGCTCGATAAAATTAGTTAATAAGCTTTTAAAAATGCCCGACTAGACGAATATAGTCGAGCTCAAATGACCAACCAGGCCATAGTCTGGTCACGCACTGTTTTAAATAGTAAGTACTAAGATTATTTCCGGTTTTCCTTTAGCTCATTATATACCGAATGGTATAAATGTAACTAAATAGGCGGTTTTCATGACGAGTCCGTGGCTACTCGGTTCATATCCACTTTTATTGTTCACTAGCTGTGCCCGCATCTAGGTTCGCGTGGATCTCAGAATGAAAAAAAAAATGTCGGTTAAATAAGGTGTAACTTGTACGTAACTGTAGTTAATACTGTAGGTAAAAGTGAATACCTTCCATAACCTGACCACACTTAAAATTTAAAATATAATAGAAATAGTATAAGATATAGTATAGTATAGTATAGTATATAGTAATAGTCAATGCAGGGCACTGACTTCTTTCGTTTAAAATGAAAAACTAAGTCATCAGACTATCGATTGAATGGTGCTAGTCTTCAATCTACGAAACAAAGAAACTGATGAATCAAGTTCATTATTTATTTCGTACTTCAAATGAATGTACATTTTGTCGAACCAATAACCTAAAAATAAACAATTTTCTTTGAGAATTGTATCTACATTATAGAAGTATCGTGAAATTACAAATTTTACCTGTACTACATATATATAAATATGTTATAGGTATACTTTTCATATGTCCAAAAACAGCGGTTAAGTTTTTAGAGTGGCGGGGCATATATTTCTAACAAAAAATATAACTTAGGTACATATTTCATGTACGGATCTCAGAAACGAAAAACGGTTCATCATAACCCGATTCCGAACCCCACACGATTGATCGGACTACTAACAAAAGCATGAAAAAAATTACTTCCGGATTTTATTTTCGACCTGTGTCGGCGTGATTTATATCAAATGTAAAACAGCGGACGGGCGCACACAGGTACATGACGAAGCTAGAGATTATTGTTTTTCTACGGAACCCTAAAACGATTAATACATTAACGATATTTCTCACCTTTTTTTGATCAGCTCAAAGACATTTTATAGTCAAACGTGTGTGAAGGTCTTTCATCCGCTGAGCATCATAACACAATGCCATCAATGGACTCTGAAGTTAAACTGCCAAAATAGTTGCGGAGAGAATCTGACAAATTGAGATAAATAACGATAAAATATCAAAGTGTTCACTTTTCTTTTCAAGATATATTTGTGTTGGTGATATTTTTATTCATCCATTAATACTATTTTTCCTCAATAGATAGCGTGACGTGTCTCTACATCTCGAAATGAAATTAGTAACTATACTATAAGTACCTACCTACTGTACTTATAGTTACGCTAAATGTTGTCAATATTGGTTTTGTACTTTTTATGTGATGCGTGCAGGACTTAGTTTCTTACAAAACTTAGAAATCTAAGAAACTTAAAACACAACTTTTTACTAATCTTAGAATCTTTTGATTTTTTGAGTCGAATTTGTTTAAAAAAAACGCTAAATAAAACTCGGGATAATACGTAATATATATAGATACTATGTAGATACTTGATCATATACACAGCATCACGCAGGATCCACTGATTGGATTCGAAATCTAGATAGATTTCGAATCCAATCAGTGGATCCTGCGTGATGCTTCCACAAACATTCCGACAAACAGATAAATAGACAAAAAAAATATGAAATGTATAGATTTCGAATCCAATCAGTGGATCCTGCGTGATGCTTCCACAAACATTCCGACAAACAGATAAATAGACAAAAAATGTATAAAATTTATTTATGTGTTCTGTCTTTTATTATATTGTTATTATTTCTCATATATTTGTATGCAAAACTATTCAATGTACAGACATATCGGTTCTATGATTTTATTATCTAAGTATAAGTACAGATGCTAAAATGTTAAATGTACAGACACGGCACGTCTACGATATTATTGTATCCTTACTAACATCATAAAGCAACATTTTTTTTAAATAAAAAAGTGAAAGCAAATGTTTATTGATGAGTATATCTGTAGGTACCTACTGATTCGAATGATAGTATCTGTAATTATTACAGTGATATAAAGCATTTAACTAACGATGATTGTCTACTATATATTTTTCAATTTTTAATATTTATAAGTAGATAGTTGGAATTAGCATGACGTGAATAACGTAGAAATAGCTGAAAAGTTTTCCCATTCAATAAATAAATCCTACTGAGTATGAACCAACCTGAAAGTAAAAAAATGGAATATCTTCAAAAACGTTACTCCCTGATCTTTTCCCCAAAAATCCAGACGCTTTTTGAAGGTTTCCCCTCGAAAAAAAAATCCTGTTACCATTTGTATCACAACTGACCCTGAATGAATTGCAAGAAGCACAGTATAATTGTTAAATTTAATCAAAATAATTGGTTTTATTTGAGTATTTACATAATACACAATTGAACTTTACTGGCTATCTAATGCTTAACACGGATTCAAATCCAATACATGTAGGTAGGGTACAAAACACGAGCCTTTCTTGTTGATCGTTCTTTCTATTAGTGAAAAGAATTCATAATCCCAAGACTTTCATACAAATTTCCTCCCTTGAAGTAGAAACTTCTAAAAATTCTTTCTAAGCTAAATACTCAAATAAATTCCCAATTTCATCTGTCTAGACATGAGTTTGTTTTGGCTGTGAGCTGATAAGGAGTAGATACCGATTTTATAAATACGAGTACGTATAATTTCCATTGTACCTATCTATTTTTTTAAACTTTGTCTCACACTCAGAATTACTCCTGTTTCGTAGATGTGTTTACAAACATACAAATTCTCATACACAAACAGTCAGATTTGGAATAACTCATATCAATTAAAAGTATGGTTGATTCCTATTGAAAAGTAGCTTTTTCGAACGCAGTTACATCATTAGAATAAAAGCATTGTAGTGCATCTCCCCACAGCTTTCTGGATTGTGTAAATTAAAAAAAAAGTACAATAGCATAGTTTCTTTTTTCGTACGTAGTCACTAACAGTTCAACACTCTAAGGTTGGTTACTACTTAACCGAACTATCCTCAAATAAATTTAAGGCCCCCAGGTAGAGTTAAAATCTAAGCTTATAAACTAAATTAGTGCTCGCTAAGGGCACCCCCCCGCGATGGGGTACGGGCCTCAGCTGAGTGGTGTCAGTTCGGGAGGGCAGCAAGAGATAGGCTGGGTCATACACATTATAACAATTTTAAGAGGATTTAAAGCTAAAACAATAGAAAAGTAAATCTTAGTAAAACTTACAGCAAATCTGCTTCCTCAAACCCAAATTAGGTATACAATATCATTAGGTATCGCACTTGAGAATAGAAAGAATATTAGTTTAATATTTTTGCATCTAGAAATATCCAAAACAAACTTACGGTAACAAAAGCTTGTTTTGTTTATAGCTTAATAAGACTGGAATTAATGGTTCTTAACATAATAGAAACTGCAAATGCCACTGATTTCATAACCTCCCAAGGGACCCATCGCCTTTTCGCCCCAAAAAATTTCAAACGAGTGTGTTACGCCGATGTAGACTCTAGCACGATACATTAGAGGGTAAAGTTATCTTTTTGCTGTTGCTCGTTTGCGACGTTGTTTTAATAGACCTAGATGAGGTGTATACATAGAATTCAATTTTCTGGGCGTGGCGAATCAAGCACCGTGACACAATGTATTCAAAACGCCAATATTTGGTTGGCAAAACTGACGTATAAAACGAAAGACCTTTCCTTCCCATCTTCATTGTTAGTCGTACAAGGGTAGCGATCAGCACTGGTCAGGGTTTCGATACCAAGCTAGAGTACTTAGATATCGATTAGTAACGAGTGCTTGTGGTGAAGGAAGAATCAAAGTATGTTCGCCGAGGGTAAATATAAATGATGCATGGCTCGAATAGCGTGATAGTTCAAAGGACGGTGCCGTCAATATCATGTCTACCGACTCCCCGACGCATTCACAATCGGCCTTTCGTCTTGGTTGACCGTTTCGCGTTGAAGTAACGGTTGATTTTCGGGATTGCGGACTTTGTTTACGCAAAAAAAAAACACCTTTGTTTTGAATTAAAATAGTCATAGATAAAAATAGTTGTGTTTACTGGCTCGTACTGAAATGATAATGTCTGACTGTTGCAGGGCCGAGCGCCGTCGAGTCGCGCTCGCCGAGCGCCTTCACACCCAACTCCTCCAGCATGCTACTGCTGCAGACACACGTGAGTATTATATTTTTATAGTTTTATTAAAGACTCTAATCTTTTTTTTTCGAGATGCCAACACAATAATAAGTACAATTAACAAAAAAAATACGGCTATAAGTACATTAAAGAATCCTTTCAACAATCACTGGTATTTTTTGATAGTCTAGTTTTTTCAATGAAATAAATACACATTATTGATTAGAACACCTGCATCGACTGACAAACAGGCGGTAACACAAAGCCCGTCTAGGTACAAGTAGACAATTGAACAAGCACGCCATTGGCTAGTTCGGCCGCCCCTGACGGCCATCCGCCGCCTACCACGGCTGCGACGCCTCCATTATTGATTGATACATTTCTATTTCAGAGCAACTACGGTTCGTCCTTCACTGATCTATTGTCGCCGCAATACCAAGAAGACTCTACTGAAATCTTAGAAGAAAATCTAGACCCATTCCCGGACGTCGAGTTTCACGCCCCTATCCTACCTGAAGTTAAATCTCAACGCGCTACACCTATTAGTGAGGCTTCATCGCCGACCCTAGGCCCAGCTCTGCCTAGTTTTGAAGAAACATATTCAGTCCGTTATCCTAAACAAGAAATGGCAGAATTTGGAATAAAAATGGACGAGGATTGCTACAATGTTAGCGCTTATCAAGGACACACGTCCACCCAACTACTTTATCAATATCATCAACCTTCAATTCCTTACGTTCCGTCAACATACTATGCACCGTCGCAACAGTGCAGTCCGACGTTTGACACCGGTGGTGTTACACCCAATCAAGACTCGTACTCTTTACCACCATTTCCAAGTACGGTGGATCTACACATATCTACTGACCAAAGTGCACGGCAACGACGCGCCTCCTTGCCAGTGCAACGATCAGAATCTACCAGTTCTAATGACAGCCCAAAGGTTCCCGGTGGCAGAATCCACTGCATGCAAGCGTCTGCGCCCAGCTCCGCGTCGAGCTCGCCCGGTGTGGCGCCAGAGAGCGCCGGGCCGCGCGTGGCGCCGTCTTCGCCCAGCCAACTGTGCGCCGTGTGCGGGGACACAGCTGCCTGCCAGCACTACGGGGTCAGGACTTGCGAAGGATGCAAAGGATTTTTTAAAAGGACTGTACAGAAGGGTTCTAAATACGTTTGCTTAGCTGAAAAATCATGTCCAGTAGACAAAAGAAGACGGAATAGATGCCAGTTTTGTCGATTCCAGAAATGTCTCAATGTCGGAATGGTTAAGGAAGTGGTTCGAACTGATTCTTTGAAAGGAAGACGTGGTAGACTGCCCTCCAAACCGAAGTGTCCACAGGAATCTCCTCCAAGCCCGCCCATATCTCTGATCACGGCGCTTGTCAGAGCTCATGTCGACACTTCTCCAGACTTTGCCAACCTTGATTATTCGCAATATCGAGAACCAAATCCCATGGAGCCACCGATGTCTGACTTAGAAGTTATTCAACAATTTTACACTCTTTTGACGACATCCATCGATATGATTAAAGTTTTCGCGGATAAAGTGCCCGGTTATGGCGATTTGTGCCCTGAAGACCGCGAGCAGCTGTTCGCTTCAGCTCGTCTCGAGCTATTTGTATTGCGACTCGCATACCGCACACGCCCCGAAGACACCAAGCTGACCTTCTGCAATGGCGTCGTGCTAGACAAGCGACAATGCCAGCGCTCGTTTGGAGACTGGCTTCACGCTGTACTGGACTTCAGCAACACACTACATTCAATGGATATCGACATATCTACATTTGCGTGTCTTTGCGCATTAACTCTGATAACAGGTGTGTATATATATAACCTAACTCTCAAGATTTATTTTGAGTTTTTTGAGAATTCATATTTATTTTTAAAGCACCTCCAAATATCGAAAGTATTAAATGCTTTAGTCCTAATTTCTCTTGCCCAGAATCCGTTTTGAAAACTAAATGAAATATAAAGTCTGTTAAAGACGATACCTATTGATATTTATGTTTTATGGCATAGTTTACTTATGAGGTTTTCATTTTTAACAGATCGACACGGTTTGAAGGAGCCTCACCGTGTGGAGCAGCTACAGATGAAGATAATAGGCTGTCTGCGAGCACACATGCCAGGTGGCGGTGGCGGCGGCGGAGGCGCGCCGCACTTCAGCCGCGTGCTGGGCGCGCTGCCCGAGCTACGCTCGCTCTCCGTGCAGGGCCTGCAGCGCATCTTCTACCTGAAGCTCGAGGACCTGGTGCCGGCGCCGCCACTCATCGAGAACATGTTCCGCTCCAGCCTGCCCTTCTGAATACCCTGCGCCCCACCCTTGAGGACCACTCCCGCCTTCGAAACTTGTTCTCCTTCAGTTTTAGAGCCGACTCCGTTATTTTTTTAAGTGTTTAGATTATATCAAATATTTTTCTAGAGATTAGATGGACGTTAGTTAGGACGCGATCTCCCACGGAATCGGTTCGTGCTACTCGTATGACTTTAATATTAAGTATTTACTTAATGGAGACAATTTTACCATGTAAGTCCTAAGTTAAGATTAATTTATTGAAAATGTTTAGGAATTTGTCTTTTGGGTGTGATTTCGTTTAATCTTACAATGTTGTGTATTTAGTAGTCTGCATTTGAGTTACCGCTCGTGATCGATGGCATCTTGTCGTACAAATATTCCTATGTTATTTACTTACGTATTACTTAGATAGGGAAAATCTAGTCACAAGACTTAGAAATGTTATAAAAAATTGCTCGTAAATGTCGGGCTTTTTATTATAATTAATATGAGTAAGAATTACTTTAAGATCGGTGAGGCATTTAATGTCCTTTCGTGCGAATGTGAGCGAAGGGCGGGCGGCGCGGCCAGCCCGCCCGGCCTCGCGCACCGCGCGCTGCGTCGCCGGGCGGCCAGCCGCATGCTGCCCGGAGCGACGTGAGCGACTCAACGACACGATTGTTGGAAGTTACCCTTTACTTTTAAATTATTTTGTAATATTTTAGACGCTAGGACACTAACGTAATTTGTTATATAATTATACCTAAGGCCTGAGAAAAAGTTCAGCATGTTTGACGTCCCCAGTGTAAATCCTTAATACAACGTGTCTTAAAGAGTACCTTTAAAGGTAGATAGCGTAGATTTTTCTTATGTGGACCTTGTATATGCTTACTTTAATACATATTATATATGTATTAGGTAAATATTTCAACATATCACGAGATTGATTTTAAAATTGTGATTGCACTTTGTATTAATTTATATCCTTTGCATCTCATTTAAGCTAGGCCATTTTAAATAAACAAATTTACATTAAATTAAATTGCTATTAAAGTCACTGTGTATTTTTGCTCGTAAGTATATCTATTGGAAACTACTGATATAATCAGGTTAGATGAGTGTATTTTATCTACTGCATTTTGCGCAAATTGAATGGACTATTTAAAAAAACTTCACTGGACCAAATAGGTGATATCAAAAGTCCTGGTGCGGTCTATCTGAAAGAAGCTGTGCTGAGATCCTATAATCTATAATCTGTTAATCGTCTTATGACGGGTATTCTTTATGTACCCGCCGGCGTGAAAACATTACATTGTAGCTGAAAGTTGCCTTGTATCTCCTAAAAGACTAGATACCTGCTGCCCTGTAGGTATAAAACTATTTCGAAAAGAATGCACGTACCTATTGTACCACTAGGTGCTTTGTCCAACCTTAAACTACGGTATAACTTAGGTAGGCACCTACATAGATAGGTCAAGGAATTTAACATTCATATCTGACTATTGAGTAGATGGGTGAATAAATGTAAGTTAGGTGCCCACTCGGGCAACATTTATTCCTGTAAGAGAGTGATTGTTGAAGTTGATGTCCTTATAGATGGAGTTAGTGATAAACGTTGTCTATTACATCGTAGAGTTTAAGAAGTTCAAGAAGCATGGATATAAATAATTTTATACAAAGAATTGATAGTAACCTTAATAATTAATGCTGGACTTTTTACTCGAATGCCACCACTCCCTTCTAATATTATTAATTTTATAGATTTATAAATTGTAATCAAGGAAATTATCTGTCGTTAATTTTAAATTTTGGAATGAGTGAACCTAAATAGGTAGGTATTGTTCTTATTTAATATTTCGGTTGTGCTTGAGCAGTAATGCTTCAATATTGTTACCTATCTACCCTTCATCCAGGCCGATATATTTTAAATTTATCACATATCTAAATTTTTGACATGAGATCTGCAAATGACATTCCTAAATTACAAGCCTGTTAATTTCGTATGCCTCCTAATGAATTGATCATTACATCACAATTAACAAGAAAGTCGGGTACCGTTACGGCGTCGTCGCATGTGAGCGCCTCTATCTAATAAATAAATAAAGAACGGCACGAAAACAAACCTGGGCTGCATTAGTACAAGCTAGCCATTTAATATTTATACCCCATGCAAGCCTTGTCATTGTTATAGGTCATTTCATATCGATATTTCTAAAGCTGTTGTCTACTTTGCCGCACACATACGACGGTGTACCGTTTTATAAAGTTCTCAATTTGTACTGGAAATACTCTGAATATTTTTAGGCTTCTCCAAAAATTACAGGCAGTTAAATGAGTCTCATCAAAATATTTACCTTATGCCTAAGTCACAAATGTTATCATATTTGACTTTTCTTCTTTAAGGTTTGTAATGAATTGCATTTCTTAAATACATAGAAACATAAATGTGCTTTTGTTATGATATGTTATACATTTTCTTTGTAAATATTTCGTGAAAATAATATCGATGCAAATGCGTCAGTGAAAATATGCCTCTTTTATTTATTTTCAAAAACCTTTTATTACCCCCAATACAATACCTAGTTGGTGTATTAGCGCAATGTAGTGGATAGGTAGGTATATGAAGAGGAGAAATGGGAAACATGTGCGAGCAGAGCCATCAATTACCTATTGGAGGCCCCAGGCACAGGTTCACAGGGACAGTGGACTATTTTGGTAAAACAGGCACAAAAAAATAGACTTCTGTTACCATACTTACCTACTCATTTACTTATACCTACCAAATAATTTTCAGTTTCGAACATGGATTCGCCCGATTTATGTATCTAACTGATCTAACATCAAATATCACCAAAAATATTTAGAAATGTTTTCTTTTTTCAAATTCAAATACCATTAGGTATTGTTTGTTACATGTAGATATAAGATCGTTTAACTATGTAGTTATTATAATAGTAGCACTGTAACATGACTATAAGGTGCACAATATTCTATTAGGTACGTTATTATTAATTATTTTAAACCAACTCACAGTTTGGTCTAGGTCTAGTCACTCTTTGCATTAGTCAAATTACATATAACTTAAAAATATAATAGTACTATGTTTTAGTCAAATTTTACATTAAAAATAAAAACGCATACATTCAATAGACATATATCACCAATTAAAGAAAATACATTAACCCAAGTTTTTGTCATTAAAAAATCATTTATTGTGTTGTACGCTTTACCTATCAAGAATTCCTTGAGTTTGAGTTTAAAGATATTGATGGCTGAAATACTTTTAGTACAGTTAGTTTGTTACAACAGGTAGTTTGTTATAAATTTTTACTCCCATTCCAATTATCGGTATTAGATTTAAATTTAATGGTTCTACGCCTAATTCCGAATAGCTCATTTTTATTTATGTCGTACACTTCTAAGTGTTTCATATTTGGGTGAATTTCAACAAGTGATTTTTATATGTCATTTCGGTGGGATTTTTTAATTTCAATGCTATCTACATATTTTTAGTGACAAATAAAACTTTAGCCTATTTTATAACATTGTGCGTGAGTGGACATCAAATTTCATCAAAACTTACATAAATATTTAAGGATGAATTTTTAAGAGTCCACTGAAATGAAAAGTGTCTACCGAAATGATAAAAATGACCACCGAAATGATAAACTGTGCACCGGAATGAAATAAATCCACCGATATGATACAGCTAAGAACAACCGTGCCGGGCAGCCAGGGTTCCGTACTTTGTTAGGTTTGATTTCCACAAATTTTAGATAAACACTGAGACAGGACAGTAGACAGTTATTTTAATATCAT
Source organism: Hecatera dysodea (assembly GCA_905332915.2). Lineage (NCBI taxonomy): Eukaryota > Metazoa > Arthropoda > Insecta > Lepidoptera > Noctuidae > Hecatera > Hecatera dysodea. The sequence goes on from HG995292.1 coordinate 13,818,622, forward strand.
CATTAATATATAGATATTACAATTACTATTACATATATCATTCTTTGAGGTTACAATAACCTCAAAGAATGATATTATTGTAATATTTATTATGATATGAATGAATTGTTTCTTCACTTAAATAACCTTTGGTAATTTTTCTGGTTGTTGTTGTGTGAAAATGTTGGAAAACTTTATCGTAAATGCTGGTAACCATAAATAAATATTTTTGTTTGTTTATGAACTAATACTAATTTACTTGATATATTTTCAAAAGAGTGAACGAAGCGCGATAAGAAAGCTTAAAGTTTCTGATTAATATGATGGCTGCATTTGTAAGTTATGCCATTAATAGTAATACATAATGTGTACCCGTTGCACTAAGAGAAAAATGCTAGGTATAATTTAGTTAAATTGGTAACGAAACGAGAATAGTGTTTCTACAGGTATATAAGTAAAACTTCTAAAATTAAATCAACTCTTATATTTTATACTGGGAGCTACTACCCGATAATATCACCGTGGACTCGACAATATACTGTCATCAGCTTGACCGACTCCGTACAGAAATCAACAAAAAGCGCCGTGAACAAACAAAGATATACCTACTTCCTTCACGACAACGCTCGGCCGCACATAGCCAAAGTCGTTCGTCAGAGCTATTGGATTTTGAATGGGAGCTACTGCCACATCCACCTTACTCTCCCGATCTAGCGCCAACGGATTTTCATTTGTTACGCTCTCTCAGTAATCATATACAGGACAAAAAATTTGATGATAGAGCACAGTTAACAGATTTCCTCGAAAGCTTTTTTGCCTCACGGCTCCCAAGTTTTTACGCTGAGGGTATCCATGCTTTACCTAATCGCTGGAAATGGGTTGTAGATAACAACGGTGCCTACTATAAAGACAAGTAATTGTAAATTAAAAATATAATTTAAAATTGTTTTGTTTATTTGCAACGCTCATTACTTTCCTACCAACCCAATATATACATGTAGGTACTAGCTACATAGAAATATGTGTATATTATATATCTTTAATCTTAAACACAAATATTACACAACAAATACACCCGAATAATCTAATCTACACTTACTTACATTACAAAACTATGACTTTATATTTGATAAAGGATCTCTAAAACTTTATGGTTTTATCATTTCGGAGATACATTTCATTCCGGTGGACTGTGACACCGAAATGAAACTATTTTTGTCCCCATGTTACTGAAATGATAAACTTACTTTTTTGGCGGAAAAACCGCAAGCTTTGGGACCGCTGCGTTCGCGCCGAGAGCTTGAGCCGGACTGATCCGAAGTGAGGAAAGGTGAGAGGGGCGTAACAACGCAATGTTGACATGGATAATCTACTAAAACTTACTGTCCTCTGAAATGATAACTTTTTTCCAGACAAAAGTTGACTGCCTGTCAAATCCATGAGAAAGAAGATAAACAAACAAAAATAGTTTTATTTGATCGAATATATTATAATTTAATGATAAGAGAATTGATTTAAATCCATATTATGAATCTATTGGCAGGGGAAGGTATTTTATGAGCGGAATTGGGTTCAGGACAGGCCACCGTGATGATAAAATAACACTTTGTAATTTTTTTTTTTGGTATATTAGAGGGTAGAAATCAATGATTTTTTTTGCCAAGGTAGAGAAGTACTTACGTTGTTGAGAAAAAATATATAAAATAAAAAACCAGCACATTGCACTACCGTTCTCAGGTTTGCCGTGTATTTTTTTTGCTTGCGCAATTCACCCATTTTCTTACACAAACAAAACAAAGAATTACAAAAGACAAAACCGAAATTAAGAGCCATGAAAAATGAACTAAAAGCACGCTACAAACTCATAAGTAAACTTATCAATCTAGACTATAAGGCACACCGCACAAGAATCATCGAAAAGCATCATAATATGTACAGCAAATAGTGTCAAGAAAGCATACAAGGAACTGAGAACACACAAAGTATGGATTGAAAAGTTAAAAGACGAAGCAAAAATAGCCAAAATAGAGCAGAAATAATGCAACAAAATTCTACAAGAACCTATGTATAATAGCGCACCGAATCAATATGCAATTGAATTCTCTCCTCCAGTCTATATGTGTTCTACCGAACACACATAGACTGGAGGAGAGAGCATTCATAGATGAATCCGAATTTAATCCCTCTAGTTACTAGAGGGACACAGGCCCACACAGGTAAATAACGATGAATTAAAAGAGATAGTGAAAGCCGATCCTAGTCAAACTACCCAGGAATTAACGGGATGGTTTAACGTTACCTTACCCACAATATTGACTCATTTGCGTCAAATCAATAAAATAAAAAAATACGAAAAATGGGTGCCTCATGATTTGACTGATCTGCAGAAAGAAACGCGTGTTGAAACTTGTGTTGCCTTGTTGAATCGGTACAGAAATGAAGGAATATTGGATCGAATTGTGACATGTGATGAAAAGTCTTTATGATAACCGTAAAAGAAAAATGCAATGGCTGACCCCAGGTCAAACGCCACAACAGTGTCCTAAAGCAAAACTTACCAATAAAAAGGTAATGGTTCCTAACTGTTTGGTGGTCTCAGCATGGTGTTATTCACTATAGTATTCTCCGATCTGGTCAAGCAATAACGGCAGATGTCTATTGTGCCGAACTCCAAACAATGTTGGCAAAACTAGCAGTAAACCAGCCCCGACTCATGATTCGATCTCATCATCACCATTATTGCTCCATTCGCCCGGGCCGTTTTCTTCTGTTGCGGCGGCTGGAGTTGCGGCCCGCACGCGATCTGCCTCCTCCTTCGCTCACATTACTGCTTCGCAGAATGAGGTAACCGCGTCCCGTGCCTCTTCGCTCCGGACCATGGATTGAACCAGGGCCGGACGTGAGAGGTCCCCGCTGCCGATCGCCTCGACGAGGACACGGCGTTACTCCGCCCAAGCAGGGCAGCCCACCACCGTATGCTCCACCGAGTCCTTCCAGCGATCCACACAGAATCCGAAACAGCCATTTCTGGTAAGCACCTGCGTCAAGGCGGAAGGTAACGACGCCGTGGCGTCTCTCCAACCACTCCTCAAAGAGGGGACTTATCGCCGCAATGGTGGCGTACCCAGCGCTGGGTTGCAACAGTCGTCTCCATACCTCCGTGAGGTCCTTCCGGAGCTCCGTCCACTGCGCAGTAATTTGCCGCGGCAGCAGAGTTTCACGGCGTAGCGCCTCCACGCGTAACGTGTAAACGTACGCGAGGGCTCTCGCCACCAAATCCCACGGCAACAATTCGGCAAGGAGGCTCGCCTCGCCGGAGACCGTGCGGTATCCCCGGACCAGCCGAATGGCGTGACCCTCTGGGCCGTTTACGGATGGCGCGCTGGCAGTGGCTTTAGCGACAGCGCCCACACCAGGTCAGGCCAGTAACATACAATGTCAAACATTGCACAAACTTTCTAAACAACAAGCTTTCTAAAAACATTTCAATTTCCAATATATGGAAGCGCCCCCTTGAATATTTTCATGAAATAATTTCAAGGTAAGTATGCTTCTGTAGCTGGAAAATGCTGTAGAGGAGTGCATTCAATTGGTACCTTTTTTATGGGTAATCATCAAATGACTTCTCCCGCTCTGGGCGGAGCGGAAGAGAGTGTCAGACTCTTACTGACTAAAACCCACCCGTGTTCCTTCTTGTGCCCTTTGCGTTCCAGGGCCGCGGTGACTCTTTCGAACAATTCCGCAACCCTAGCAGGCACAGACCCTATGGGGCCCCGTCTTCATTGCTGACGGTTCTTTGAGGCGCGCGTGGAACACGACGCGCCGTCGACTCATTCAATAGGTACCTGAGTTGTTATTTATGGGCTCGGTTATGCCTATGTAGAAACTGAAGGTGAATATTGTATCTGTGACGTTTGCCTTTACGTTTTGTACGGGGCGGGCGTGATCGACTAGACTGTAGGGTGGCCAGGGTAGGTTATCCTATTCTTCAAAAGTGGACTGTATGGTGACAACCCACCTAGGTATAAATGATCCAGACGCGCCGACGCTCCGTCTATGAGCTACGGGCCATGAGGATGCAACCCTTAGCTGAATACTTGCTATACTTGCTGTTATCAACACAATATATAGGGGTAGGTATTGAGGGCTTACCAATAAAGTCACAATAAAACACTATTTAACTTGTTCACTATGCACTTAGCGATTTGAAGGATGAAATTCGCGACTATATGATTCTACATTTAGTTATAAATCCAAATTATCTTGACAATGACTACAAATTGTGTTAATTTTCTAAGTTACTATTGTACGGCGTAACTATACCGTACCGACACCCAAAAAATCACCGTGTGTGATGAAGTTATATAGTTATAGTTACTTTTCACTATGCTAATCCTAGAATTTAGGCTATATCTAGGCTTAGGTCTATGTGAGTAGGGGTTGTTGTTATACTTTACAACTAAAAAATGCCTGCTCAACTGTCCTTTGAACTTGATTTTGTATTTCTGAACTACTAAACTACTACTAAAAATCTATTTCTACAACATAAATTCATTGTTTATGGTTGTCGATTTTTTAAATTGGTGCGTACGGTTGAAATTTTCAGTAAAATGGAAAAGTGGTTAAAAAGTGCAGCTACTGTTTAAAAAGAGGTAAGTAGCATGTTCAGCATTAAAATATGATATTTATGTATACTTATGCTTATTTTAATCCAGTTCAGTATTTCAAAATGTGTTCAGTATTAAACAAATTTAGAATAAAATGTGTTTTTATTCCAAAAATATAAATTCTGTAAATATGTGGGGAATCAATCAAAAACAAGCGGGGAATTTCGAGGAATTGACAACACTGACGCGGGGAATCGAGAAATTTTCATTGGCAGCACTGGTTCTGACGTTTACACACTGTCACTGTAGTAGGTATTATATCATATGTGACATGTCATTGTCAAAATACTAACAAAATAAAATACTTTATGGCAAGTAGTTTCCAATGTACCCTGACCAGTTATTTCTAAATTAAAATAAAATAAAAAAACTTATATAAATAACTTATCATCAAAACAACCAATTTTTCACATTCAGTGAGGTCAGTGTCTTGTTTATTTGTGCATCTAAAAACGTCAGTTTCTAACGTAATCAAACCAGATTGAAAATTATGAAATGAACGTAAATTGAATTAATTAGTGCATTTATTTTAAGCTCCTGCTACTTATACCAACTAATTAATACATTATGTTGGAGTCTACCGATATTAAAGACGTGCTGGACAAAAATCTCGAAGATTTTGAAATACAAGAAGTTCTACAAAATGGAACTGATTTACGAGAATATGCATTACAACTAGACAAAGGAATCAAGGATGCTGAGAAAACCTCTGTGGCGGATTACTTAAAAGAGAGTGAAAATATAGCCTCTCTGCACAATCAAATTGAAGATTGTGATGGGATCCTCGCGAAAATGGAGAGCATGCTAATGGTGTTTCAAGTAAGTAAATATCACTGCTTTTACTTGATGAGTAGCCTTTTTAAAATATATTTTTTAATAATTTTCATAATTTTACAGAATGACTTGGGTAGTATCAGCAATGAAATTATAAGCTTGCAAAAGCGTTCAGTGAACATGTCAGTACAACTCTCGAACAGACAGGTTTTAAAGGGACCACTCTCTACTTTCATAGAAGATATGGCAGTTTCTGAAACCCTCATATTGTAAGAAAAATACTCCTGAAATTTTTAAATATTTTAACTTAACAAAGGACCCTATATTATCCTTTTGAACATTTGAATTTTTCAGTGGCATCAATAATGTTCCTGTAACTGACAAGGAATTCATGGTCCAGCTTGCAATTTTGAACCAAAAACTCAACTTTGTTAAGGAACAAGATTTTAAAGAAACAAAAGCATGTCATGATGTCAAGGATGTTCTGGAAAAACTGAAAATTAAAGCAGTATCTAAAATAAGAACATATATTCTGGAACATATTTATAAGTTTCGTAAACCAATGGCAAATTATCAGATACCACAAAATGCTATGCTTAAATATAAGTTTTTCTTTGAGTTTATTTTAGCCAATGAGAGAAATGTTGCTCAGGAAATATGCAATGAATACATTGACACATTGAGCAAAGTATATTACTCATACTTTAAATCATATGCCTCAAGGCTAGACAAATTAAAATATGAAGAGACACCCACAAAAGATGATCTAATGGGGATTGAAGATGGGTCGAAAGGAGGCTTCTTTCAAAAATCAAACTTAAAAAATAAAAGCACAATATTCACTATTGGTAACAGAGGAGATGTACTGGCACAGCAACTTGAAGCCCCCATTATAGTTCCTCATGTACAGCAAAAAACTAAGGTAACTTACTGCCAAGCAAAAAAATCTAATTTTGCATGTTACAAAAATCCAATTGCTCTCAAGGAGCTCGTGCAATACCGTTTCCTCCATCTGCATGCATGCTCTGCATAGAGGACTGTCTGTTATACCTGTTGTGTCAAAGTGTTTCTTTAGTGAGCAGTGTTCAGTGATGGACCCCGCCACTAGTCCTAGACTGCCTCTATCCAGTAACAGAAGGCATGTGGTTAGTTTAGTTTAGTCACCTTGGTGTCGAGAGCCCAACAGCCTTTTGCTTGTGTGGTGTCTTTATCATTCCCATCTTGACATTTGGATCATGCCAATTTCAGCAATGCTTGCAACATCATGTCAGGAATTGCCAGAAAAGACTACATTATCATCAGCATAAGAAAAGGAAAAATTATTGACTTTAAAGTTGCAAAGGTTGTTGATGTAGATCAAAAAGAGTGTAGGGCCAAGCATGCAGCCTTGAGGGATATTTGTATCATATCAACAAGTTCACTTTAACCCTTTGCTTCCTGTTTGTGTGGCAGTCTCCAAATAGTTTGAGTGGAATTCCTCTTACGCCTTTTAATTTTTGTGCAAGGATTGGTACAGAAACTGTGTCAAAAGTCTTTTTTAAATCCAGCAAACAGTCAAACATTTGTGACCTTATATATTAACCCATATACATTAACTACTTTATATTTTTGTTGCAGTACTCCTATGAAGCCCTATTTAGGAGTCTTCAATATGCACTTGTGGACAATGGCTGCAGAGAATATTTATTCACAACAGAATTCTTCCATGTAAAGGGAAGTCATGCACAGGAACTCTTTGACAGGATCCTAGGAAAAACTTTATCTTTGCTTGTGGTATGGAGTTTTAATATAATAACTAGCTGACCCAACAGAGGGCCTAAACTAAAAAAAAAAAAGAAAGATTACTTAAGGTTTTTCATTAAAAATCCTTTTAATACTCCAATTTATTTTCCATAGAAAATATTCATAATAGCAGTCTATTAATATGGTGTCATATTAATAGTCTCCTATTATGAATATTTTGAAACAAGGCCACAACAAAGTGCCTCACTTGAGATCTCATATATCTCTAGTGAGACACTTTGCAGTAAAAATGTTGAGAAATACCATAACTGAACTTTATTTCACTTTTTTTCAGAAAAATGTTGAAAACTATGTACTTGAGTGTTTTGACTGCCTGGCATTGTACCTTTGCATACAACTTATAAATAGATATCGCTGGATGTGTCACAAAAGAGCTGTGGCTGCTTTAGACAGGTATGTACCTTCCAGCTAGTACCTTTACATTCATTGTAACTAGAGTTGCGAAACCCCGAAATATTCAAACTTCGTAATACTTCCGCAACAAGACTGCAGGGTAGGCATGGGCAAAAAATATCGATATTTTTCCATACAATTATCGATATATATCGTCGATATTTTTAATCGCGATATATCGATATTCGATTTTTATTTTAGAGTAGGTAATCAATTCGTATCTATTTCGATTTTTTTTTACGTAATTTTGTTTTCGTGTTATTAATGTTATAGATACTCCTTGCATGCTGCTCACGTTAACTTTAAAAAATCCCGCCACAATCTTTATAAAATGCAATATAGCAGTAAGACTATTGGTACGCAACCAATAGTCTTACTGCTATATTGCATTTCACGAAAATAATAATACTATTAAACCATCAGTGCAATCAGTGTGAGACGAATATGACCCTGAAGTTAACAGAAAATTATCAATTTTCGGATTTTTTATTTTCATCAAATCAATCATAAAACCTTAAAATATATTAAATTGTTTAGGCTCGAGCATTACTTATTTTCTTCAATTCTTTTTTACGAAGTTTGAATGGTTTGGGAATATGTATGAATAATCATGCCAGTAATGGTCCCATTTCGGCCTCCTCCAGAGACAAGTCGGCCGCTGTGCTATTGCGCAGTGGCTGATGCCTGTGGACGGTGAGCGTGGGTGGCTCGCCGTCCGACACCAGGTTGAGTCGACGACGCGTTGTGTTCCACGCGCGCCGAAGGAGCCGTCAGCACCAAGGACGGGACCCCATAGGGTCGGTGCCTGCTAGGGTTGCGGAATTTGTTCGAAAGAGTTACCGCGGCCCTGGAACGCATAGGGCACAAGAAGGATCACGGGTGGGTTTTAGTCAGTAAAAGTCTGACACTCCCTACCGCCCCACCCAGGGCGGGAGGGGTCATTTGATGATTTCCCATCCAGAAAAAAAAAAAAAAAAGGGTACAAAATATAAGCTGTTTCCGTTATTAGCTAAAGTCATCTAGCGGATTATAGTAGAACTATGCCACTCGCACGTCTCGCACTATATACGAGTGCTAGCTTGGCTGTTGTTCATTGATAAGCTTAAAGAATATTTCAAGCTTTGTATGTGTGCGAAAAGTATTGCGTTTAAGTATAGGGGAATACATCCCTCTCATAAACTCGCAATTTTGACCAGTTTTTATTATGTATGAACACTTTAGCGTCAGTAAAAATATTTGGTTTGTACGTAGTTAAGACTTCTTTGATATATCGTCAATTTTCGCATGATTATTCATACATATTCCCAAAGAATATGTATGAATAATCATGCGAAAATTGACGATATATCGATATTTTTCAATCGATAATTATCGATACTGTTTAAAAATATCGATACGATAAAATATTTTTTTCACTTGCCGATCCCTACTGCAGGGTACAAAATATAGGCGCCGGCGGCTGCGACGCCGGCGACGACCAAGTCGGCCCCGGCGAAAAGGGGTGGGAGGAAGGCTCGGGGAGGAGCGGCTAAGGCTGCGGCGCCAGTGGTGCCACAGCCGCCCCCACCCCCACCCTCGGACCCTCCTGCGGCCGGGGCCGAGTGGCAGGTTGCTGGCCAGAAGCGGAGGGCCAAAGAGGCGGCCAGGAGGAAGGCGAGGAAGCAGCGGCGTAAGGCCAACGCTATTGCGGCGAGGCTTCGCGCCCCGAAATCCGCGGCTGTAGTGCTCACACTGCAGCCGGAAGCGGAACAGAGGGGCGTGACGTATCTCGCCGTACTGAAGCGGGCGAAGGAGGCGGTGAGCCTCCAAGAGCTGGGCATCAGCGGGGGCATCGGGGTCAGGAGGACCCTAACCGGTGCCCGCAAGCTCGAGCTCGCCGGAGCGGAGAGTGGCCCGTTCGCGGACGCCTTGGCCGAAAAGCTGAGGGCGGTCTTACCCGCGGACGAGGTCCGGGTGTCCAGGCCGACTAAGCGCATCGACATGCGCATAGTGGGCCTGGATGACTCCGTTACGGAGGAGGAAGTTGTGGCCGCCGTCGCCAGGACTGGGGGGTGCTCTGCCGAGCTCGTCAAGGCGGGCACCCTCCGGCCTGACAACACGGGCATGCAAACCCTTGTGGTGAGCTGCCCCGTGACGGCGGCCAGAACTGTGTCGGAGGGCCGAAGGCTCTTGGGTGGGATGGGTGTCTGCGCGGGTAAAACTGCTGGAACCCAGGCCTCTGAGGTGCTACCGCTGCCATGTGGGCAACCACACGGGAGCTATGTGCCCCTCGGAGGTGGACCGCAGCGGTCTTTGTTTCCGCTGTGGTCAGCCCGGTCATCGGGCCGGCTCATGTGAGGCCACGCCGCACTGCAGTGCATGTGCGGCTGCTGGCAAGCTGGCCGAGCACTGGGCTGGGGGAAGGGCCTGCGCGCCATCCGCCCCGACCAAGGGCAAGAGGTCTGCCGCCGCCGCCGCCTCTGCCGCCGCCGCGGCTTCCGTCGCCGCTTCTGCTGCGGGTGCTGCGACTCCCAACGCTCGGGAGGATGCTGAGATGGAGTGCCAGTAATGGTCCCATTTCGGCCTCCTCCAGAGACAAGTCGGCCGCTGTGCTATTGCGCAGTGGCTGATGCCTGTGGACGGTGAGCGTGGGTGGCTCGCCGTCCGACACCAGGTTGAGTCGACGACGCGTTGTGTTCCACGCGCGCCGAAGGAGCCGTCAGCACCAAGGACGGGACCCCATAGGGTCGGTGCCTGCTAGGGTTGCGGAATTTGTTCGAAAGAGTTACCGCGGCCCTGGACATAGGGCACAAGAAGGATCACGGGTGGGTTTTAGTCAGTAAAAGTCTGACACTCCCTACCGCCCCACCCAGGGCGGGAGGGGTCATTTGATGATTTCCCATCCAAAAAAAAAAAAAAAAAAAAAAAAAAAGGGTACAAAATATAAGCTGTTTCCGTTATTAGCTAAAGTCATCTAGCGGATTATAGTAGAACTATGCCACTCGCACGTCTCGCACTATATACGAGTGCTAGCTTGGCTGTTGTTCATTGATAAGCTTAAAGAATATTTCAAGCTTTGTATGTGTGCGAAAAGTATTGCGTTTAAGTATAGGGGAATACATCCCTCTCATAAACTCGCAATTTTGACCAGTTTTTATTATGTATGAACACTTTAGCGTCAGTAAAAATATTTGGTTTGTACGTAGTTAAGACTTCTTTGAATATGAACTGATCTCAGAATATTGCAAATGTATAGCTAAAACATAAATCATTAATGAATATAGTACAAAACTAACATGTACACACATTATTATTGATATGATTTGATGACTGATTCATGTATATTATTTTCCTGTATCCTTTGAAGTATATTTTTGTCATTTCAGCTATTGGGATTCATTGCAAGGTACACTATGGCCAAGGTTAGAACATGTGTTGAAACTAAACATACAAAGTGTGCGAGAATGTGATCCAGCAAAATTATCAAATAAAGAATTAGGACCTCACTATGTAAGTATTCTATCATAGTAAACAGTCAATCAATACCTATTCCCTAGCCCTCTCCCAAATATGTTAGAGTCAGCTTGCAATCTAACCAGCTGCAGCCGAGTCCCAGTATTTTACATAGAACTACTGCCTATCTAGCATCACAAGCCAGTCAAAAATCTAGTGTTCAGTCAACGTCAAGTGTTTTTTGAACGACAAAAATGCAATAGTATGGTAAAACATTTTAAGAGACTATGTGCACACATAAGAAGTCACCCACACACCTAATGACAGCTGGGGTCAACAGTGGTTTCTGAGGCAAGGAGTATGAATCTCACAATCAGTATGTTAGGATAGTCACCCATTCAAGGACCGACCGCGACAGGCGTTGCTTAGCCTTGAAAATCGATCCGTGCGCCTTTTATTATTTAGCCACAAGCTACTGTAAACACTATTCACAGTACAATAACTATTATGTAGATATTCAGCAATTGAATTTTATTGCAGATTACTCGGAGATATGCAGAATTCTCAGCTGCTATGCTCAGCTTGAGTGAACAATTCCCTTCAGAAGAACTTAGCAATATTCTGCTTGTTCTACAAGACGAAGTTCATTGCTTCTTGCTTAAAATGGCCGCTGAATTTCCACAAAGAATACAACAGTTAATTTTTCTCATCAATAACTATGACATGGTCTTAAGTATATTAATGGAAAGAACAAGAGACAATACTAAAGAAGCGGAAAGTTTTAGAGAGCAGCTGCAAGCTAGGAGCTCAGAATATGTTGAAGAGATCTTGAGTCCTCATTTTGGGGGAATGATACAGTTTGTTAAGGAAGGAGAGCAATTACTTGACTCTGACAAGAAAACAGAATTATCTAGTTTGGAAAGAAAATCTCTTTCTTTGGTAGCTTCATTTACTTCTGGGTGGAAACAAAGCCTTGAAGAAATTCACAGAGAAGTTCTGATTTCCTTTCCAAATCTTGTGACTGGTTCTGGTCTACTACAAATGGCTTTAACCAACTTCGTACAATATTACCACAAGTTTGCAAAACTGCTAACTCCTAATGCGCGGACGCAATTGGTCAATATCCATGTTATTATGGTAGAAATAAAAAAATATAAAACTAATTATTAAGCCAAACAGTACACGTCTTCATTTTGTTGTTCTTAATTACTGAAATATTAAGTTTGTTTGAAAGATTGTGTAAAGCTTATTTTATTATATTACTTTAAAAATTCGATTGCGATCTTTTGATACCTATATTTGAATCCAGAATTCAAGATTTTTATCATGTTTTGGAACAATAAATTATGCCATTCGAGACAAATTTCAATATTCATTGCAACCCACACATTTTTATAAAGTAGGTATATGTACTTATATAATACAATTGGTCACTTAATATCAGCTTAAAAATTCTCCACCGCCCAAGTCGATGCTTGAGTGTGCGATGGCGATTTTTCGTAGTCGTAATAAAATCTCTTCGGAATAGAAATCCAAAAAGTTTTGCACCAATATAATATCATGATTGAGACTTATTGGCAATCAAATTATTTTTCTTGTTTTTAGGGTTCTAAGCGTCCGTATAGAAAAACGGAAGCCTTTTAGGATCACTCATATGCGTGTCTGTCTGACCCATCGTGCATTGGAGCATGACCGCACGGCACATGGAGACTAGTCTACGTTTCGATAATTCCTTCCTAATTCTGGCATTTCTAGTCAATACAGAATGAACCTTATTTCGAGAACCATAAGATTTTTTTTCGATTATACAAGCACCGCGAATGTTTTGACAAAAATGCAAAGGGAATGAGGATCTTTACTGTCATTTCATCACGATAGGTGGCGCATCGACGGCATGGCCATTGAAAGCTGCAAATTCAATACATTGCATAACCTACGAGTATCGTTCAGTTAATTTTAATGTTATCGTAAAATGCTTCTAGATGCTGCACCAGAATACCCCGGTGTACATTAAATTCCCAAAGATACAACGCTAAAAAAGAAGTGGGAAAAGGCTAAAGCATGTGCTACACGGTTTTAAACAGCGGTTTGAAACAGAGGTTTAAAACAGTGTAGATAGTCGTTTTATGCCAAATTTCGTTTGACCTTTAAACACCCTTGGCAGCAAGGCTTGCGTTTGAAACCACTGGTAGAAGCGTTGGTTTAAAATTTGTTTAAAACCGTCTAGCCGCTTGTTTAAAACCTCGCGAACGACAGTCGCGTTGCAACGGCGAGCGCAGGCAGACGCACGCGACGACGCAACGACGTTCTCGAAATTGCACGAGAAGAAAAATAACGAGAAGTTGTTACAGATCTTCTCGAGCTACCTATATAGAGACATGCCCTACCTATATGCCCTTAAAATCTTAGCGTGGCTATAATCCTTTCTTCAACAGATACAGCTGGTCTCATGTTTGTGTCTCTTTTACTTATAAATGGCCTCACCTTGGACAATAATTCGTAAAAACTTTCTTTATCCATTCTTAGAAAGTTATGTATGTTATCCAAGTCCAATAGGTTCATATGACTGAGTTAATCTCTCCTTTAACCATCGCTTCATCCATATTGTTTTTTCTTTCTTTTTTTATTCAATTGCACACAAAAGAGCAAGACATACCCCAACTCTTTTCTTTAGATAGGTAAGGCGCTATGACGTCGTTATAGTGAACTAGCGACGCGCCCCGGCTTCGCACGGGTGCGATGTAAATACTAATGTTTCCTCTACTATAATATGCATGTATTATACATATAAACCTCCCTCTTGAACCACTCTATCTATTAAAATAAAATCCGCATCAAAATCCGTTGCGTAGTTTTAAAGATTTAAGCATACATAGGGACAGACAGCGGGAAGCGACTTTGTTTTATACTATGTAGTGATATACGGTGCGAGCGTAGAGACGTCCTATTCACGCAACGTTCTATAAAACACTGATGGTTTTAAACATGTTTTAAACCGTGTAGCCGGCAAACCGCAAATCTGTTTTTTCTGTTTCAAACCGCTGTTTAAAACCGTGTAGCACATGCTTAAACGTCTATTATGTACCTGTCAAAGGAATTTTGAATATAATATATTGTTTGGTAATCTTCGTCGTGGTAAAGTTCTGCAGCAGGAATGTCAATGATTATTGGCTTATGATCGTTTCTGTCATGTACATTTATCGACATACGAACGCAAAACTACATGCACAAGCACAACACTGATTGAAAATTCCAGAAGTCGGCGCTCGTTTATTAAATGACCTAAGAAGCGGTCGTCTTTATCCGACCGTGGCGCAGGGCGTAGGTACTAACAAAGTAGGTTTCGGAACATGTAGGCTAGGGATGGGATATATCAATTCAGTCGCTTACATAACACAAGTAAATTTACTTAATTTTAAATTAATTAAATGAAATGCTCACAAATATTTATAAAAAAAGATGTTTTATTAACAATTGCTGTATTTTTTAAAAGTTAATTCGTCATTATAACAAGAAATAATTGATTTTTGTATCGGTAAATCTTGGCATATGTCCCGTCCCTTATGTCGGATTTTGTCGTCATGGGCGTTGCACACAATACAATTTTCTAAAAATAATGTTAGTAATTCATTTAACTTTGGACATTATTTTTAGGACTTCTAAATAAGAGACTAAAGTGTATTAAACTGTAAATGATTACTTAGTTAACTATTTAATTTATAATAAACATATTTTTGATAGAATATAGCGTGATTAAATAAAAAAAGCAACGAGCAGTGATATTTTGGTCGTAAATATACGACTCTGGCGAAATGGGCCCGAAAATATTTGTCGGATTAATCCGACGTAGGCGGTTAAAAGGTTTCTATGGTCTTTTTTTTCTGTAATTTCGTCATATTTTTAACCATGATCACGAAGAAAATGATGTGACCAATAAAACACTGCATTCAATTATTGGGTTTTTATTATTTGCAAAGTTAGAACATAGTTTTAGCAGGTATGTACACAGTGGATCCTAATTATCTTATACGACAATATTTACAGACAAAAGCCTTTTATTTAGTGCAAAAAACACTTAGTACGTACCATGAATTAATTTTATTATCACAGTGAGGTTAGCAAGGCTTTGCATAGGCAATATTGCCAAACTTACCTCGGGCTACACACACTACACAGCGTTTTCCACCACGTTTCTCACTACCGATAATTTCTTAAAGCTCAAATAAATGACACTAATACCTCTAATGCTCACATTTTCTATTATTATTATATTAACACTAATAACCGGATAGGACTATGTCCTATTTCCTTCAGCTCTAGATTAGTAAACATGCAGAGAAACTATTTTAATTTTCATACTTGTTGAGATCAAAAATAAATATTATTATATACATAATTATGTACATTCAAATCGTTTTAACCATAGTCAAGTTTAATTTAAACTTAGAATGATTTCCTTTTTCTGGCCAGGACTACTGTACTGCATAGACAACTATATATTTAAACAGTGAAAAAAAGATCAAATAGCATAAAACATTTCGCCAATGTTTAGTTGATCTAATTTGATTTTAAACTAGATATTTTGCTGTAAACAAAAATGGTAATGCTCATGAACGATAAACTTACTTCTGAAGTCGAAGCCTTTCAAATAACATCTGTATTTACCCCTTGCATTGCTAAAATAACAACAATAACGTAAAATTAATTTAAAGTTTGCACAGGGATGTTATTTTATTATTTTCGATACATCAACATTTTTTAACCAATCATCTAATCAAAAAATCTAATTCAAGATAATTATTTACCTTCACGTTATGCAATAAATTACAAAAGTTCCATCGAACGTCTTTTTTGCAGACCGTTATTGAGCTCACTTTAGGTCTTCACTGTGTCTTAAAACATTTAATAGGTACTATCAATCTACATTCTATTAATTTCACTACACTTAGGGCCGTTTTCTGAATTATGTATTTGTTGTTAAGAACGCGTCAATCCCTACTCGAATGGCAAATTTTGATAGGTTTTCAGGCTAGAGTTTGACAAATGCTTAACTTCAAATTCTTAACCAGAAATCGGGGTTTAGGGTAAGCTCGCACTGAAACGCACTTTTATAAAACAGATATACTAAACTTTTTATGCCACCCAAAATCTTTGACATTTAGTGAGAAGAATGGCCGGCTGCGATGCGTTGCAGCACGAGGTATACGCGGCATGCAAGAGCCCTCAAAGATCTAGGGCCGCTAATGGACCGTTCACACGACACCGACTTTTGTCTGCCCAGACTTTGAACGCTCAATAAAAAAATGATGTATGTCTACACTGACTTAAATCAAATTATGTGCAATGGACCAACCACACGACGCTGACTTTTGTCTGCGCAGACTTTGAACTCTGAATTAAAAAAAAAAATGTATGTCTACACAGACTTACATCAAATTGTGTTCAGACATTTGTCGGTATGATAAGATTTTTTTAATTCAGACTCAAGCCGCGCAGGCACAAGTCTGTATCGTGTGGACGTACTATAAGACGAAGCGCTTCGCACCGTCGCTATGCCTTTCGCAGACCTGAACGGTGCCCGCAACAACTTCCTCTTCAAACATAGTAACGTGCGTCTCGATGTGAGCTGACCCTTATACCTCTATGATATTAAACTATTCGAATTATAGGACCTAACCTCCGCCTTTTAAGGTGAGGAATCTTAATCTACAGTATTATTATACTTTACAGAACACATTATCAGTCACTGCTTAAAAATAATGCAAAACGGGCGTTAGACCCGGTTTCGAGAACGAAAATCAGCGCAAAAATTTGGTAACAAATCAACCATATGTATGATTGATTCATTGAAGTATTAACACTCAATCAGTGGAGTCGTTTGACACGTCAACGATTGTAGTCCCAGAAATCGGGGTGGTACACTAATGGTACTTTTCTAATTTCAACGACGAATTGTTGTTAAATTGGTCATCCACATTTTTAACGGCTTTGATTTTACGTATTCGCGAATTGCTTTTTCCAGCGCTGGAGACATCGGTTTCATTTTGCGCGACAGAAGAGTTTTGTTGACGCTGCGCTGATCGTGTCTGTTGATGTACATCATACTCGTGATGGCCGCTTCTTCCATTTCAGGAGATGCTGTAAGCATACGACGATTAATACCCAGACACTCACCTAGTGGCACTACGAAACAAGGAATTATAAAAAAGGTTTTCGTGTACTCACGATTCTTATTAAGAATATCCACGAGCTGGTTGATTGCTATTTCACAATGTACTTTCATATCAATTGGATAAGGTTTCATCAGAGGTCCAATCATTGATACACAAAACTCTTTAACGTTATTACGTTTCTCCTTCTCTATCATAGGTTGAAGTAAATTTTTGATTAAATTGTTCTGACACCATTGTGGTCCTTGTCGTTTTGCAAGAATAATCAGGGCCAATCTTAGCATTTTCTTTTCAATTGAAATTTCTGAAACAGCCACATTGTTAATAATGTAATATTCAAAAATATTACAGTAAGGGGAATCTTATTGGCTTATTTTGTTAAAACTTTCGGCTTCGGCCCAGTCACACAACGACACAAACGGCGGATGTTTTGGCCGAGGCCTTAGGAATGACGCAGACCCGGTGAAGAGCAACGCACTTCACAGCCAAACATAATAATTTTTTTTTTTTTTTTTTAACGTTACATCACACTAGGATTTACTCCTGTATCGTGGGTGCGTTCACAACATGTAAACTCACATACACAAGACACCCAGACCCGGAACAATTATCTGTAGGCCATACAAACATTTGTTCCGTGCGGGGATCGAACCCGCGACACGTAGCGCAGCAGCTGAACGCTCAACCACTGCGCCAACCGTGTCGTCCTAATCAACCTATACCAAACCAATATCAACCTGCGTTGCGGAAATTAAAGAACGAAATTAGGTTGAAAATAAATAAACTCCTTTCTAAATGTTGGTTCTTAATTTTTAATACAAATTAATACAATTTTTTTAATAGACTCCATTTTGATATTTATTGGGCAATGAAATTATGTGAGTACTTAACTAGGTCTGTGCCGGCAAAGGAAACATTTAAGCTTGACACGCGCTTAATAGTTGATTATAATAACGAAACAAACAACGCTGCACAGCAGTTTGTGTGTTTATTACCTTTTAAATCCTTGATAGAATTTTTGAACATTTCTAGAATTTTTGCTTCATTCCAGTCCGTGATTTGATAGTAATATTTCTCACGTAATATTTTTCTAATCTCGTTCACCCTGTTGAATTTGTCTTCACACTTATAGAAATGCAGAAGATATACTAAACATGTCACCAATGGACTTTTTGCTGGAAGAAAAAAAAAACGAACATCTATTAATTTGCAGTATAAACTTATGTACTCATATAGTACCAGAGCCTGCAAATAAAACCCATACCTCCATTATCGATTATCGCTATAATATCGTAAGATTACTTAGATCATGTGTTTCCATCCAGTCACACGTAGATGGCATAGAGTTAACGTCTTTCTGTCTGTCCAACTGGCAAAGCTGATGTTGTAAAGAGTAACGAATGCAAACAGTGCATTACACCAGTGTTGCCGGTATACTACGTCTGGTATTAAGTTTCAGGTATTAGGTATTATTATTATTTTAATCCTTAGCAATAAGAGACGTGCCCAAATGGAGGGCTATAAGTTACCAATTCGAAACAACTACTTATTTAAGTTACATGAAATTAATTTGATTGACATATACCATAAAAAGGCCCTGTATTTTGCATAAAAGATATTTTGAGTTTCACAGGCTACATTTAAAAAGAGAATGATATGATAACTTACCCATTCCCAAATGTGATAAAGGTATTATGTGCATCCAAACTTCTAGGCACTGCTTTATTAAGGGCACAGATTTAAATTGTATGCAATACATGGCATCTAACATAAACAGCCGCAAGCGACTTTTCGCTTTAACGTATCTACAAAGAATTGCATAGAAATGGGATGTAGTTTCAATAACGCTGAATTCTGGTGTTCTATTCAATTTGAAAAGTGTGAATTCTATGCTACTCAGAACAGCGTCAACAATATCCACAGAGGGCCAATTTTTTTCCAGTTGATTTATCGCATAGAGAAGAATTTGTTCAGCTTTAGTCATGGGTGGGGCAGGATGTGAGTAAACTTTTCCAAATAATTCATCTTTTCTTTCAGGCTTCGCCAAAAATTTTATCAAGCCCGCTATAAAGTGCTTGTAGTTAAGTTTTCGCAAATCATCAATGAAATTATTCATAGCATTTTTATTGTCTCTTGCTTCTGTTATTGAAGTTATACCCTGTTCCATTTTTTCACAAATTTGCTTGACTGTATTATCTAAAAAGAATCAACCTGTTAGTACACATAAAATCAACTGGACAATTAAACTAGCATGTCTGACTCATAAACTTAATTGTATGCTGCAAGGTGGAACACCCAGCTGTACAAACACTATGGCCTGAGCACGGATTACTGTATCATAAAAAAGTATCACGCATTTCCTCATAACAAGTCGATTTTTATGAAGATCTCTCTAACTTTCGATTCAACAATATTCGGTGTATGCTTGTAAGAATATTGTTTTCGGCGTTCAGCAAAATAGGACACAGAAGTTTCTTGTCCGTTCTTCTCCATAAGAATCTACCTTTGCAAATGAACGCTATAGTCACTTAATTAAGGTACTTAACTTTTAATGATGAGGTTCAAAAGTGCCGTTTAATAGCCTAATTGAAATAAACGTTTTGAATTTCACAACATACCTGGTATTTTCTTTTGAAGTGGTCTCACTGTTTCCACACCATGTTTCTCTAGCATATAACACAAAATACTCTCTTTTGGATGACAAGTTGTCGCTTCCGTATTTGCTTCTGTCACTGGAGCCGACGTTTTCTTCTCAAGTGGTACATCTTCAGAAAATACATCCAAATCACCGTAGCTAACCAGACTATCGTTGTGTTGATTAACTGTTGATTGCTTGCATTGACGGTCATTTTTATTTTTGAGTTGCGAATCTTTGTCATTTGTAATTAAATCAGTTATTGATTTCCTATTACTTGCACCTTTTGATTTAGACAGTTCAATATTTTCTTCCGTACTCAATCTTGTATTTGTAGTAGTACTACGTAATACTCTCTTAAATTGTATTACTGGTTCGTTAGAGGAATGTCTTTTCCTCGATTGTATTTCATCGCATTTTGCGGTGTTTTCTGCTTGTTCTTCTTTTATAATCTTGGAACTGTTATCTTCTATTGCTTGATGAGTCGCGGAATCATTATCTTCTTTTGCTATATGAGTTGTTGAACTGTTTTCTTTTACTTGATGAGTCGTAGAGTCGTTAACTTCTTTTGCTCTAGGAGTTGCTGAACTTTTTTCTTTTGCTTCATGAAGCGTGGACTCGTTATCTTCTTTTGCTCTATGAGTTGTTGAACTGTTTGCTTTTGCTTGATGAGTCGTAGAGTCGCTACCTTCTTTTGCTCTATGAGTTCTTGAACTGTTTGCTTTTGCTTGATGAGTCGTAGAGTCGTTATCTTCTTCTTCTCTATGAGTTGTTAAACTATTCTCTTTTGCTTGATGAGTCGTAGAGTCGTTATCTTCTTCTTCTCTATGAGTTGTTAAACTATTCTCTTTTGCTTGATGAGTCGTAGAGTCGTTATCTTCTTCTGCTGTATGAGTTTTTGAACTGTTTTCTTTTGATTGATGAGCCGTGGAATCGTTATCTTGTTTTGCTATGAAATTTAGTTTTGTGGGACTGTTATCTTTAGCTTGATCAGTCATGGAGTCGTTATCTTCTTTGTCTCTATGAGTTGTGGAATTGATATCTTCTGCTACTCTATCAGTAGTAGAATCGCTACTTTCTTTTGCTGTATGAGTCGTAAAATTGTTATATTCTTTTCCTGTACAAATTGTGGAATCGTTATCTTCTTCAGTTCTATGAATCGTGACATGGTCATCTATCTTTTTTCTCCGAGTCTTCAAATTTTTAACATCTCGTACTCTACGAGTTATGGAATCGTTATCTTCTGCTGCTTTATGATTGGTAGAGTTTTTAGCTTTGTCAGGTGAGCATAATAATGAATCCGAAGAAGTGTCGAATAGTTCAGAAAACTTCCTTTTACTTCGTGGTTTGATGGAGTCATTTTGAACTACCTGATTATCACAATTGTTGTCATTAACTTTTTCCAAACAAGCCGTACGTCCAGGAGACCTCAAATCTTTTGTATGTTTAGACGATTTTGCTTTGGCACCCTGTTGCGAATTCAATTCTGCCATAACCTTTACGGCTTTTTCATAAGCTTCTTTTTGGTTGAGAGATGCTGATGTATCATTTACTGTAACCTTCTTTTTATCATGAGTGAGTTGTTTACATTCAATTCGCAAGTTCCGTGGTGGTGTTTGTTCCCTTCTAATTTTATACTTTGGTTTTAACTTCTTTTTAAGCCTACCCAATTTGGTCATTTTTTTCTTTTTAGGTTTTTTCAAAGCACTATTTGCTATGGGTGATTGGACATCACATGCAATGACTTCAAATATTTCATTGCTCGTCGTCAATTCCTCAGAAACAGAATTGTTAAGTGTTTGGCTTCCGTCCATTGACATGTTTAAGTACTTTTCTGCTTGTTTATGTTTAATCATGTTTGTATTCATATGAGGTGGTGATGCGTTAGTTATTGTTATTGAATTGTTATCATCACGAATTATTCGATCTTGGATTTTATCTCGTAATACGGGCAAAGACTCATCGTGTAATAATCTGTTTTCGCCTTTCTTAGTTTGGAGTCGCTCTGTTGTTTTTTCTGATGATGATGTTGTTGATTCTGAATACGATATTGATACTAAATTGTGATCATCATGCGACAATACACAATCAGATTTATCCATGTTGGAGTTTGAATTTGATATAGAACATTCGGTCAAGATTTGTCTTAATTTTAAGATAGAATCAAAACACGAAATCAATCTGTCATAATCACTCATGGTTACACAATTCGGATCGGCATCGAGCCGTAATGACAATTGCATCAAAAAAACACCAGTTTCCTTGGTTAATCTATTGCATAAGTCTCTCTTTCTCTGGAGTTCAATAGGACTGAATGTAGCATCCACCTCGGGTAACCATACTGGCGTTCTTGGAATAGGCGATACGAGCCTGAAATTTAGTTTCATTGTACTAAAAATATGTCCTAACTCTGCGTCAGTATGGCTATAACATCGCAAGCTATTATTCATTTCTAGACATTCTTTTTCTTGTTCACTCTGAGTGCGTTGTTTGGCGCTGAAGTTATCAGAAGTATCAGCACTTTTGGTAACTTCCCTTGCAGCAATGGTCTGATAAGGATCACCCGATAACTTAGAATTATTCTCGTTTTGAGACTCACTGGTAGGTTCACAGACATTCTTGTTTTTATCGTGTTCAAAGGTTATAATGGGGGAAGTTTCTATTTCATCTAACAGAACTGAACTTTTTGATACAGGTGCATCTTGGTTTTCAATGTTATTTCCAATCGGAGGACTGTTATTTAAAACGTATTCTGGACTGTGTAGGCTCTTATCCGTATCAGTGTTAGCAGCAGAGGATCCCCGGCCGGTATCAACACTTTCTACTTCATTACAAAAATCATTGTCTGAGTCGCGTGGCACTTCAACATCGTTATCAGCAATCGGAGACTTCCTGGCCTGCAAATAAAACAGTTACGTACAGTTCCCTTTTTTTAATTTTGGTCAAGCCCAGTGAGACGTTGAAGAGATGCGTAAACAATGAAATAGTGATTGTTTAAATTCATTACTTCTCTGCTTCGCCCGTTGCTTAAGGGGAATGGAAGCGGCTTGCAAAATGAAATTGTTTTTGATAATTATGTAATCAAAAGTTATTCAGAACTTTGATTACCACCTCAAAAATAAACTTCGACTACACTGAATAAATTTATTCTGAAAAATGAAAACTGCTAAAGTACGTTGTACATAATTGCTTAAATGAAAATCAATATCAATTAAGATTCGGCACTTACGATAACAGTATCGTCTGGTGTAGGCGACAACAAAGGATCCTCAAATTCGCCAATAGCTTCGCTGTGGTCACACCATCCGCCGCTTCTATCAGGCAGTGACTTATGCTTTCTTGGAAGTTTACGTGGTGATTTACCTGGAAGAGAGGTAGTCATATTTACATGCATTTAATATACGTGGAGAATTTATATCCACAGTGTTGCCTATGTGAGTAAATGATTGGTGGTAAGCGTAAATAAAACACAATTCAGCAACCGAAGATTTAATGGTGATAGCTAGCTAGTTTCAAATGTTCAGTTGACCATTTATCGAGAGTTGACAATCTCTCAAGATATTTTATAATCTTACGAAGTTCCCCATTTACCTGTGACGAATACACGAACGAATTAGAGAAAAATATGATTAGCAACTCGATGATAGTTTCACAATGAAACTATCATCGAGTTGCTCATCATATTTTTCGAGCTAGCGAAAAAGCAAAAGGATGTCATTTACATAATAATATACATTACCTTGATTGTAAAAAAAAAAATTGATAGGGTCCTACATGATCGCATCATTTTAATCTTAGATACAAAAAAGGCATAAAAATAATCCAGAATCTGTGTTGGAACAGCAAGCACCTGTTCATATATTGCGCGTTGTTGACAATGAGAAGTAAACAAAGGTTCTATGTCTTCATCTAAACTTCGAAACCCGCCGTATTAGAAGCGGCATTCAATTCAATGATAAATGATTTTTATTTTGTAAGTAGGTTGTAAAAAACACTTTTACACGTCAATCATATTTGGCCGTTATAAAAACTACTCGTAGATGAGGCCGGTGTTTCCTAGCTGACTACCCTGAGAAGAAACACCGAAACAAACTCAGAGGTCAAGGTCTCTTTTGAAGTCCATACAATAGGGATGTTTCCTGAGGAATAATTTATTATATAATATATATAATAAATGATCCTATTTAGTCCGTCAGTTACATTATCGAAAAATATTCGACACGTATTTGTTGCTTTATCAAATATATAGAAATTGACGAAGATAAAAAGCTTCAAAGATCATGAGCGGGAGCTTGTGACATCACGGCGTGGTAAAAATCGTCGCACGAAGTGACGTCACACGAGTTTTCAACGCACTATATCGTCTTCGTTTTTTGTATACGTCAAAAAATAAAATAATAATCCTAATCAAATCATATGAGAACCATGTAGGTTGGTGTCTGAAGTGGTCTTTTGAGGAAAGTACCACACAGATTTGAGTGGACCTGTCCAAATAGTGCAAGCATTTGTCAGTTATTGTGTAGCTCAAACTTAGAACTTTATGGAGCTCAACGATTTGACGATCAATAACAAAGTAAGGACATTTGCGTAGGCCCCATAAAGAACTCAAACCGCCAGACTAACATAAAATGCCTTTGATACAGTTCCTACAATGTCTGATCTCCTAAGTAAAGGGAACCAATTATATAAGAGTAGCGAGATGGCTTACTCAAAATGTCGCAATTTAAAAAAAAATAGGTGGTTAAGGTTGCTACAAATTGATAATACTAGTATCTAAGCATATTGTTGCAAATAACAGAAAATTATATTTGAAAACCAAATCATACCTATTTCGTTTGTTGTTGAGGTGAGATGTGTTAATCGAGTTTCAATATCTTCCTCCTTATTTTGGATTTTGAACATCTCCTTTCTAAGAGCTTTATTTTCCATCTCGAATTTTGCGTTCTTGATACGAAGGGTTTCAATGTCTTTCTCCAAGTTTGAGATTATGACGCTTTGTTTGAAAATTTTTTCATCCTCATTCCCCAACTTTGTGATTTTGGCATTCTCTTTGCGAAGGCTTTCAATTTCATTCGTCAGTTTTGGGACTTTGGCATTTTCTTTGCGAAGGCTTTCAATTTCATTCGTCAGTTTTGGGATTTTGGCATTTTCTTTCTGTAGGCTTTCAATCTTTTTTTCCAAAGTTGACAATTCGGCATTTTTTTTGTTAAGAGTTTCAATTTCTCTTTCTAACTTTGAGATTCTGGCATTTTCTTTACATAGACTTTCTATTTCTTTTTCCAATTTTTGAATCCCGGCGATCTCGATACTTTCATTTATTTTCTCCGATTTTGAAAATATAGTGATGTTTTTCCTAAGACTTTCTATTTCTTTCTCCAAGCTAGGAATTCTGGCATTCTCCTTGCGAAGCTTTTCATTTTCTTTGTCCAAGTTTAAGAATTTTGCGTTGTCTTTGCGGAGAGTTTCAATTTCTTTTTTTGCATTATTTGCACCAGCTTTGCCGTTTTTCTTTTCAACTTTGACAGGTGTTGGTTCAGGTTTATTCTTCTCAATTTCCAACAGCTAAAATATTTACAATAAACAATTATTATGGCATAGAGTACATAATAAAATATACACTGCTGAGATAATAGTAAAAGTATTACCAGAGTAAAAATAATAATAGTACCTACTTTAAGTAATAAATATTCATTTAATGCTTACATGATATATTTTTTACTTTTATTAAATATAACAATAACTATACTATGATTTGTACCAGCACACAATATAATACTTTAATTCGTTTACTAATATGATTTAACCTAAAACATACAGAAAAGAGCTCTTTTCAAACTTATATAACAATGCAGAGAATTTTTGGTCCCATAGTATAAAATTCTTAAAATAACATTTTCTGTAGGAATATTTCCGAGAGAGGGCATTCACCTGCCACCCTTTTTAACCTAGTACAGGAGTCAGACTTAAATGACGTTGTGACCTTAACCTATGCAAAGAAAAAGATTCTTATTAATAAGAAAACACTACCTTCAACTGAGTCTGAAGCATTTGAAGAGCTACGATCTGATTTTCCAATTCGCAAATTTTTTCGTTCTTTTCTCTTTCCCGAGCTTCTGCAGCTTGAATTTCCTGAAACATGAAATGAATTCCATAGTGAATGTAAAATAAACACAGTCACATTTAACAAATAATTCGCAATCATTTTAATCCCATCAAAATCAATACATGTAAAAATGCCATGTCTCGCAATGCAGTTGTTCTACCGCAAAAAGTCATGAGATCTAATTTAAGACAAAGACAATCAATTTATTCAGTAGCTAGCTATGGGAGCATGCATCCAATAACTTTATCATCAATTATTACGCAATTAAGTAGTAAAGTTACAACATTTTAATATCAGAAATATTTATTCCCATAATAAAGTTGAAGTTGAGTTGAAGGGTAAGTAGTTAACTGTTAAAAAATACTAAATGTGGACTAATAAATATGGTTTGAACAATATTTCACAACGAGCACCAATTTAATTACCGAGAATTAATATTTTAATTTCGAAAATTTAAAAATTGTTATTTTGTACTGTTATCCCTAAATAGAATATCTTATATAGTGGATTGATATTTATAAAACCCATTTGCAAACAGCAATTTTGTGTATGAGAGTACACACAATTTTTGAGGTAGGTACTCTTGTACAAGAGTACCTCAAAAATTTGAGGTACTGTTCACATAGAATCATTCCATGTTTGATATCCTTTCACAGGTATGCTACGAGTTTATGTGATTTCTTAGAAGAAACGAGACAACTGCGAGATGGACTCCGT
The DNA here is from genome assembly GCA_905332915.2 of Hecatera dysodea. Taxonomy (NCBI): domain Eukaryota; kingdom Metazoa; phylum Arthropoda; class Insecta; order Lepidoptera; family Noctuidae; genus Hecatera; species Hecatera dysodea. The sequence continues at coordinate 13,845,295 of HG995292.1, forward strand.
GCAAATCCGACCGTTCCGTCCGTTCGTTTCGTTTTCTTTCATTTGAAATTTCACATAGTTCGAACATTTTTTTTTTCCTTATAAGCCGAATACCAGTACTTTGCGTGGAGCAGCTACCTAACAGACCTCCACAACCCATCAACCGGGTAACATGGTAGGTAAGCACTTCTTAGCAAGACTGGGGTCAGACTTTCTTACTTCTGACAATCCGTAACGACTGCCAAACATCTACAAATGACAGCCGGGACCAAAAATAGCTTAGCGTGCTTTCAGTATAATATAGGTTAGTCTAGCTTAAAGATTGTTTGTGCGGGTCCTGTGTTGTTCCCACTGCTGGGACATGGCCTCCTCTCTAGGAGAGGAATGGGTCGTAATCCACCAAGCGGGCCCAGTGCGGGTTGGTGAATGTCACGTCTTCGAATTTTTGGTTCTAGGACATGCCGGTTTCCTCACGATGTTTTCCTTCACCGTTTTGAGAGCAGTGGTGATAAAATAAATTACACAATGTAATGCCGCCTGTCTGGGTTTGAACCCGCGACCAACAATTCGTAAGTCGGGGACGTTACCACTCGGCCACCACTGCTGCGGGTCCCGTATTCAAAAATAGGTATCTTGTGCTGAAGCTCAATCAAAATTCACACCAAAATCATAAAGAAATCGGAGGACTTACTCCTCTTTAAATTATTTAAAGTCTACTCACATTTTCTAATCTGGTTACTTTTTCGATAAAATTTCCTAGTTCTACATGATGCTGTTTGCATCGGTCCTTAAGTTGTGTTTCTATGATTTCCTTTTCTTGTACTTTGTTATGTGCACTATAAAACGCAGACACATATTGACTGAAATAAAAAATAATGGGTCAGTGTTAATAAATTATTAGTAAAATGAGAGAGAACAGAAAAGTGTTGAAGTTACAAACTATAAAAAAAAATGAGTAAAAAATGCTAAGACTGAACATTGAACTGGACAAACAAGAAGTCTGCACAATGAGTATTTTTGCATTTACCATAACTGCGAAACGCAATTTTTGAAATATTTATCTGTTTTTCTGTTGAGAAAAAATAAAAAGATATTGAATTTCTAAGTTTAGTAAGAAAGTTCATAGAGTACTAATCGTCGCGCTGATTACACTAGTCCACGCATCACGTAAAAAGTACAGAACCAATATAGATTTTAGATACATAAGAAATTATATTAACACTATATCAATGAAAAATGTTGCAAAAACGGTTCTATTTTCTCTTATGTGACGCAGACGAAGTTGCGCGGGTCAGCTAGTTGAAAATATAGATTAAAATGGTGTAGACAATGTACTGAAGGCTAAAAAATAATTCGGAAGTTCCTAGGTAACAGTTATCACACCACTCTCCTCATCACTATAGGACATTGATCAGACAAAAAAATAAAATCGTTGGGCTCACGTAACCTGCGTAAATATGTAAATAGCATTAATATGATATAGCGGTTAACTTGATAGAAATTTCACACGCCCAACTATTTGCCCTTACACTACCACCTCTTTTTCACAACTGTATAATTTCAGCGGCAGTTTCTATCATCATTATCATCATCAACAGCCTGTCGCAGTCCACTGCTGGACATAGGCCTCTCCAATTGCACGCCACTTAGATCTATCTTCGGCTACTATATATTAAATAAATAATCGATGATAAACGTTGATACTCACTCTACAGTTTTAACTCTTGGTTTCAAAAAGAGAATGGATTTTCTCAATCTCTCAGCCCTTTCTTGAAGTTCAGAATCCTGAAATAAAAGAAACAAAACTATTATAGTAAGGATTACCATAATACAAATATCATCATCTTTTAATCCTACCAGTGTTTTGACAAATTCGAACAGAAGCTCCTATTGTGACTTAATTATAATAGAACCTACCACCTAGCGCCCTGGTACGCGTGCCCACCTGACGCGAGGCGCCTGCCCCACGACCTGGTAGCGAACAACAGCGACCCCATTAACCCCCATGACGCCTGAGTACGTCGTACCAGGTAACACTCGACTTACTCAAACAAAAACACTGCTCACCCTACTCCCACCTCGGCGCGTGACTTGTTCTAAGTTAATATAGACATGTTGCGTACCGAACACACATGCACCCCACATACATATATGCGCGTATAATCACGCACCGAATATGGCAATGTGGACTTGCTATTCGGTGCAGATGCACTGGGCGGAAGAACTCACTCTTCACGACCGCTCACACACACATGAGACGGCCCTGTGGCCGTATTACGAAGTGCCAATGCTATCATGATTCGTGTGAGGGAAAGAGATAGTGCTATTCGTCTTGTGTAACTTCTCTCTCTGACACTGAAATCATGATGGATTTAAGACGTCATAATAGGTCGCCTGCAGTCTAATTGTAAAACGTGACCGGCTAGACCTGGAAGCGGGGAGGACGGGGGCCACATACTGCAGGATCTCGACAAAGTCGGCTCCTGTCGCTGGTCGTTCTCACTTGGCCTCCCCGGGTAACGGGGGTCTCACTGGTGGGAAGCGGCGCTGTGGACCAGCGACGGCGCGCCTGCAGCACACAACTTACACCTACACCTAGACCGGCGCTGCTGTGAAAACAGGCGCACGCCATCATCTCCGCCACTACCCTAAAGTGGCACCCCAAGGACGGGCATTCAAGTGATCTTTAGTGCAATTGTGTTTTATAACTAGTGAATTTAATGTTGTATTCAGTGTTGTTTAAATGAAGTGTCATTTTTGGTTATTTAATCGGCTGTATTTACTGCCACGAACCTGAAGCTCGTAACAGTATCAATATTACTGACATAAAGCTATCGTTGAGGGAGCGCTTCTTTGGCCGCCTGAAGAAGGTATAGAATAGCTTTCTATCGGACGGAAACTTTTGGCTTACTCAAATGGAGTCAAACGAAACTTGAAGCCCTAGAAAGGCTTCCTGTATATCAAATGCATCACCCACAGTCATCGATAATGAGACTATATTACATCCGGCGAAAGTGTGAAGGTTGAGGTTTTTTAAATACTAAGTTTTACGTTAACTCTCCACAATCATGAGATAAGCGGTATCTAAGAAATATTTCCTAGCTATTGAAGTGGGTTTGCATCGAGATGTAGTAGCAGTAGATAAGGGATTCACCCCACTCTCCTTGACGAATAACTATCAGATATTTATTGTGAAGGATGGCATGGTTGACGTATGTCGGGCATGTCAATGTCAGGGAGAATCAATTCACCTCATTATCTCTGGTTGTTCTCATTTAGCTAATGGAGAGTAGGTACTTGCATAGGCACCTTTTTTTTCCTGGATGGGCAATGAATTCACCTGAATACCTGTATTTTACGAGGAATGGACCTCCTACCAGACCACCACAACCCATTAAATGGGTAACATGGTACTTCTTAGTAAAACTGGTGTCAGATATTCTGGCTTCTGACAATCCATATCAACTGCCAAAGATCTTCAAATGACAGCAGGGACCAACTACTTAACATGCTTTCTGAAGCATGGAGGAGTCTCGATATGTTGAGAAAAGTATAAGGAACGATATAAGGATACCTCCTCCAAGTAACTTGATGGATTTGATTACATTAATATTACTAAACTTAATTATTTCAACTGATCAAACCAAACCATCAACATATATGAATATACCAATCATATTCCAACACTGTTTGACCCTAAATAAGAGTACAGTACTTTTTTATATTTGAGTTAGTTAAGGCAAGCAACAATAATTCGAGACTGTCCTGTCTGTTTAGGAGGTAAGTAATAGATGCAAGATTAGATCAGAAAGTACTAAACATGACTTTCAACAGAAATGTTGTGTTAAAATTTATTACCAGCATATTTATACAACCAAACTCGGTTATGTGATCAAGTGGATAGTTTGAGTTGTCAGACCCACCCAGTTACTTAAAGCTATGTATTTAATAAAATAAAATATGATTTTTCTACACCACAACCCTCAGTTGCTGAGCATTATCAACCAATGGAAGCCTTATCCACTTCAGTCCTGAGTCAGCTTTGACAGTGGAAAAACACATAGAAATGAGAAATGCCGGTGCTGAATTCAGAACTTATACCTTACAACTCTGCCTACACCCATACAGACATGACCTGCCTACACCCACAGTGAGCCAGGGGAGTGACAAGGACTGATTGTTGTATTATTATTTTATAGTCATTGCCTTGTGACTTCTATTAATTCTAAAAGTTTATCTTTTGTTTTCACGTAAGTGCGAAAAAGGTCTTCTATTTTGCTAAAAACATAAGCCCAAATTATATTTTTTTAAATTTAATATGGTATATTGTTTTTTTTTTTTCAATAATACCTAGTATAGCTATACTTAAATATGTTTAGGTACCGTAAAATGCTGCAACTTTACCAACTAAGCTCAAATTTGCCTATTTCGTTTCAACCATGATATTTCGCGTTTGCTTATTTTATTCTCGTTTTCCACCATTTGGTAGTAATTTTACATTATTAGAGCAACAGATTTTTCATTTTTTATAATCGTAATTCCTTTATTACTCTGTCAGTTATGCGACAAAAACCGGCACGTGTGGGCTGATTTTTTTTGAGTCCTATAACTTTTGCAATTTTGGCGAAAGAAAAGGAGTTTTCGTACAGAAATAGCGTCTCAGGGTAAGATAATAGTGTCTATTTTATGTATTGTTTGATATTTTTATGAAAAGAACTCGATTTCCTTAAAATAACTTAGTAGGCAATCTTGCGCAGTGTTTTGGAAACTTCTGAGACACAACTTTGCCTGGGTCTAGGGTTGTCACTAGTCGGATTACATTTTTAACCGACTTCTAAAAAAGGTATGTTTTTTTTATTGTTTGTTCGCGCATAACTCCGTCGCTTGTCAACCGATTGGAAAAAATCTTTTTTTGTTGGGTGTACTTCCGAAATGGTCCCATGAAAATTTTATCGAAATCAACCAAGCGGTTTTCGAAAAATCAACAAAAATCTAAAAAAAAATATCTACATTGTCTACATTGACGACCTCTTAGTTTACTCTGCAAAGGAGCAGTACGTTTTTTTTACACCAATGTGATTGTTTCGTTTAGGTGGGGGAGGGGAGGGGGTGTAGGTACCACTAAAAAGTGAAAAAAAAATAATTTACAAAAAATAAAACCGACTTCTAAACAAAAAAACCAAAAAGTATAAAATAACTTTAATTTCGGAAGTCGGTGTGTTCAATAACAAAAAAGCAACCACAAACACCGAGTTCCGAAATTAAAGTTATTTTATACTTTTTGGTTTTTTTGTTTTACCCTGATGAATTCATTAGGTAAGTGTGTATTTTCTCAGTACTGTGTTCTGGCCCTTGTGGCCAAGATTGTACTTTAGACAAAGTGGAGTTTGAGATCCCGCGTCGTACCATTGTCAATAAATCTAAAAACATCCATAACAAACCATTTGGTAGACCCACAGAGTTATCGACTAAAGAAGAAGCCCGCATCGCAGACACAGTGAATGTTTCAGCTGAATTTGACTGTCCTCTTACTCTTTTAGATGGGCGCATTGTAGTTTACAGTTACATGGTAAAATGCGGAAAAGCAACGCTGGGCTCGTGCTTTTATACCTACAACGAAAAATTTTCCCAAAGGGCGACACAAAGTATAAAAAAAAAAATCGTGCTTCGAAAACAGTCGATGAAATTAAGAATACTTCAAGAATCTTGTACTTAACTGCATTTAAAGATGTTCCCGCCAGCAATATCCTCAATTTTATCGAAATTTAAGTGATGACCCCGGGTCTAAAACTACATTTTTAAAAGAGGAATAAAATACCCTGAAGGTTACTAAATACGTAGTAGTTTTTTTTTTGTATTTGTGATTTTTACTCTTACGTAGCAATTTGGTTTTTTAAGTATCTAAATAAAAAACATTAAAAAAAACTTTATTATTGGGACAACCCTACAGTCAACGGTATTTTTGTATGGGAAGTTTGTGGTTCCTGCTACAATTTTGCCTATTAGCTGTGAAATTAAATACATAACTTCATGGCAATTATTTAACTGCTAGGGACAATCACAGTGCCTTATGCATGTAGAAAAAAAATTACTGTAAATACCAGCCTAATATTTATTAAGTAATTACTTTAGGCAAAGTTGCATCGTTTACATACAACTTTGCCTGCGACTTTGAGAACTTGTAATTTGGAAATGCCGCATTCCTTTAAAATGTTTGCATCCTATTTTGTAAGCCATAAGGTCTGTTTTTCAATTTAAACTCACTGAACTCTATAAAAACAAATAGGTCCAGAGATATGAGCAAAAAACGTCAAAATCCAGGCAAAGTTGCAGCATTTTACGGTACACCAATTTCCCTAGCTAGTACGAGAAATAGTCATTTCAAATTCGGATGTAAAAGAACTCTACTCTACCAGGCATATATAACGTAACATTTTGCCACCAGGCATACCGAGAGTTAATGATCTATTGCACTTATTTTAATGTAATAATTAAAGATAATTATTTATATTATTATAACCTAAAACACTCACCGCATTAGGCCCACTTTGATTTAAAAACTCTAAATCAAAATCAATCATTATATTCTCATTTGTAGTACTCATTGTAAGAACTGGAAAGCACATAAATAACTAAAGGAATTAAATGAAACGTATCAAACACATTCTAACACTTTCTTCACCGGCGCGCGAACCTAAAGCCTATGTAAAAATCAATCAGTCACATTGACCCACACACACCATACCACAGAATAACAATCACATGTCAAGTTGTCAAAGACTGAATGACAATCATAAACAGTGTTGCTAGCACGTAAATTAACTACTAGATAAAAAAGTGTGTAACAGTTCAATGTAAACATGTACAGCATTTGGAGGAAGAATATTTAAAAAATGATGGTCTTATGGATGAAGCAATGGATCGATTTATTATATCCACGGTTAGTGATAGTGAAACAGAATCTGATTCTGTTTCTATTCACTCTTCTGACAGTGATCATAGTATGACCGATCATAATTATTCAATAAAAATTTGAATAAAAGTTTTAAATGTTATTTTATTTTTCTAATTTAAAGTTGGTTGAACATCTCCATTTTATATTTTAGAAATTACAGGAAGATTTATTTTTCACTAATCTGACCTTAGCAGTATGGACACCAAATGTTACCTAATGTATATTAAAAATACATTCTATTAAAAACATTTTTTTTCTTATCTAACTATTCGAGTAGGTACCTAGTTATTAAAATGAAAGTAAATGAACTATAAATTATTTCCTCTGATTTCCCCATATTTAACCGTGGCAACATTATGTCGCGCGAATACAGCGCTGCGTCTGCGGGACTTTTTTCGTGAAATGGACTCTACGCACTTGGCTGATTTTTCCAGATTTTAGATCAACTAGTCAAAAGTTATATGCTCGAGCTGAAAAATTAGGCATGCACGTTCATGTGCACGTCCATAGAGTAAAGTAATACATTGCACGTCACTAAACTACGGGCAACTACGGAGTAGTTTTTAGCCCTGGCTGGAGGCCTTACACTCATTTGAGGCTACCACAGGATTGTCCGGTAGAGCAGTAATCAGCCTAAGTGTGCTGAACCTGAACTGCGAGTGGTCCATAAAAAATAAAAAGAAATATATATCTTGCAACAAACTTTATTTGCAATTGTGCAACGTCAATTAACTACAGTAAGTTGTAACTATGTTAGAAATATTTGTTTAGGCAGTTAAAAAAAAAATACAGAGCAGCCTAGGTGGTAGGTTAAGGATTTTCTCTCTTATAAAATTAAATTATGGCATGTGTTTGTGGAAGGTACGTTTTCTTCTAGAAGGTTTGTTGTTTTTACCTGTTCAAATGTTTTTTGTAGTACCTGTATGATGATGATGGTAATGGATACATTCGTAACCAAAAAAAGACCCGCTCCTACACCTACATCAGTTATACCTTGCACTTCTCAAGAAGTTGGCACATGCATCAAATTCATCATTACCATCCACATCAGAAACAAAACGATGGCGCCTGCACCTAAAACTAAATTTATATCCACACAAATTGCACTGTACAACACTGTAAAAGTGAAGACATTACTTTATGGTAATGACTAAACGATTATTTGAATGTGACCAGTACTAAAAAGTACTTAGCCTGTCAGATTAAAAAAAATTACCTGCATTCAAGTACAGATCAGTCTTGTTAGGTATATGAAATTATGAAAAAATATATATTTATAGAATGGTTAGGTATAATGCGATCTAATTGCAGATACCAAAGCGAACAGCCACGATTTATTTGCTGGCAGCCCTTGTACCGGCATGGCTCAGCCCATTGACCTACATCTCAATGGCTGATGGCTCAGCCTCATCTGCTGTCAAAGTCAAACTTTGGTCAATCAAACTAAACTTTTGTATTGTTTGCAAACATTTTGTTGTAGGTACCTCTACCTACTAACTTGTCAATCAGCGAATACTACGACTGTTGTCGATTAGCATTAATTTATTGTTACTAAGAAGCATCGAAACGCCGTTCAAACTAATTCCGTGTTCGTTTCTTTAGAGGATAATTGGGTAAATAATAGCAAAGTTGATTTTGCATCAATCGCATCCCTACCAGTCGCGTGATCATCTCAAGTTCTTACAAGTTCAAGGTTAAATTGCTGGATTTAAATATAAAACTGCTGGATGAAGGTATGTCATCTTTTATATATCATTATGATTTCATATTCACTAAAAGTTTTAGGACGCTTAGACTGATAAAGAAAAAAATAAGTGTCCAAACTGGTCCCACATAACTGTACTATAAAAATTAGGTCTTTGACCTGATACCTACTTTGATACACGACTTTAGAAATGTGTGATTTTTCATGTCTTCAATTGCTAAACTGTGAATTTTACTAAGCATATTAAGTATGATTTTAGATATAGCTACAAAACCTGTTCTGTGAGTGCTTGCTTCAAAGTAAGAAATAAAAAACTAAATGTAGCATAGGTATGTGTAGCAAAAACTCAAAGCCATTATAAGAGCCTTTTATTTTTTGCAGATGGGCTACCAGAAGGCTGGTCAATCTACTTATAACCAAACAAGTTTGTATGACCGTGTTAAAAAGCTGTTGGTATCATATGAATGGAGTGACTGCAGTTTCTCTGTGGCAGGAACAAAAATTAAAGCACATAAATTGATCCTTGGCATTAGTAGTCCAGTGTTTGAAGCTATGTTTTATGGTCCACTATCATCTGATGATGATATCCTGATAACAGACATACAGCCTGATATTTTTCAATTGATACTAAATTACATTTATACTGATACAGTTGAAATTAGTACTATAGATCAAGCTTTTGAATTATTATATGCCTCAAGGAAATACATGCTGGAACACCTGACTGAGATGTGTATTGCATATATTTTAGCTAATATAAGTGTTGATAATGTGGTTGAAGTCTTGAATTACCCAGACTACATGCAAGATAAACAACTTATCTCCTTCTCACTTAAGTTATTCTGCCAACATGCCAATTATTTATTACAAGAGAAAAAAAACCTGATTACTTTTTCTTGTCTGAAAGCTTTCCTTGAAAGTGACCAAATGAATATATCAGAAAAGGATCTTATCAAACATGTTTTTGAGTGGTCTAAGTACTGCTGCAAACAGAACAACATTTTAGACACATTAGAAAATAGACGTGATGTACTTAAAAGTAATGGTTTATTACAATTGTTGAGGTTTTTGACGCTGACTGTCAATGAACTTGAGGAAATTGTATCTGATATGAGCAATCTCCTGCTGCCATATGAATTTGAAGCTATAAAAAAAGTTATAAAAAGTTCAAATATGGATGAAAAAATAATGATTGGATCAATTGGCTTGACTGATTTGCCCAGAAATTTATTAAAACTGCAATGGCATCTATGTTACAGGAGCCCAATCAGATCAATGGCTCCAATAGTTATAGATTCAAATCATTACATCATACATTCTCGAATAAAAGTTAACAAGTCTATATTTATCAATTCACTTTGTGTACCAACCAGGATGGCACCGGCTGTACAGTTCCGCAACAATACAGCTAACGTTTACTCCGAGCAGATGTCTGTTTCTATACAGTGTGAATCAGATAATAGTGATTTTAAAATGACCAACTTCAAAAAAACTGTTGAATATGACTCAATGGTTGATATAGAGCTCACAGAACCTTGCTTTATTAAGAAAGATGAATGGTACAAAATCAGTTTTATGTGGCCTCATAATAGGCTTCACACTTATTCATATGTTGTAGAATTTAGACACAGGCATTATACTGGGCACAAAGTGTCCTTAGAATTTGATGATCTTTCATTTAGTGCTGGAAATGGTGGTAGTTTTCTAGGTGGCTTAAAGTTTTGTCTTTAAAATTGTGTCATCCATCACTACCCTATAATATTACCTCATTATTGCTAAACATTATTAGTTGTTAGTATTTATTGCTTAGGGATGGTCAATATTATGAAGTGAACATTATTATATTTAAGGTAAATGAGGCATAACTAATTAAAATAAATTGATAATAATGTAATGAAGTTGTAATTAATTAAATAACGCACATACCCACATACCTTACAATGTACCTACATCTCTACTCCAACTACATTTGAAAAAGTAATGACCCACCGAAAGCTCGGTTTCCGCCAAGGAATCTAGTTTCGGCCTTAGTTTCGATTTCGGCCAAAAAATGGCCGAATACTTCGGCCGCGCCGAAACTCGAGTGTTCGTGAATCATCGTGCGTCGTTCGAAACTTCGCGGCTAAGGGCGAGGCATTCTATTATTAACTATGGGAACTACCAGTGTTTTCATAAGTTCCGCCGGCAAGTAAGAGTGACTCAGACACAAGGTATAAAGCAACGACAAAACCCTTGGCAGAAGAACCCCCGCAAATTTGAAATGCTCAATACTGAGCCCGTCATGTCCAGGAGACTTGCCTCTGCTCATATGTTTAATTATATTAGCAACTTGTTTGGCTGAGCAGAACAGTAATTACTGTTCTCCCTGAGCTTCAGGCCTAGCATTGATCATGTCCATTGAGGGACCCAGAGATTGCACTGTAAAATGTTCCTGGAACATATTTGGAATCCCCACCGAGTCACTTCTCCCGCCGACATTCACAGAGAGACCAGGCTTACTATCTAGGTTACTCGAGGACTTCCAAAACTTAGCGAAATTATTTGTTGCTCTAGCTTTTGCTATCATATCCATCTTTATTTGCTCCTGGTTTTTTTGGTACCATTTTACCCGAGCCTTGAAGATGTTACGGGCCACTCGCATTTAAAAAAAAATAACGCCAGAGTTTGGCCGATTGTGTAAAACCCACATTTCAAATTTAAGCATGACCTCCCAGTGCGCATCTCTTACATGGTAATGCCATCCGCACAATGTCTTGTGGTTCCAATTATTACCTACCTACTATTACTAACTACAGTCCCTAACTTTTCTTGTTTGCTCGGTGGAACACAATGCATTTTTGATATTTTTCTATATGATTCATTTAAAATTACTTTGTGCTCATTTAGATTACAAAAACTATGGCTACAGTCCTGAAACTCTGAGGGGAAATCAATTTCCCGCAGCTTGCTGTTACAAAGCTGACGGTATCTGTCACTCATTTCGTTCCCCCCAAATAACTTTTTGCAAGGAAAAAGCCTACCTAATTGTAGTGTTGCCCAAAAGGCAAGACCAAGACCAGAATTACTTCGTCTTACGTCTTGGTCTTGGTCTTGCGACAATACACCTGGTCTTGGTCTTGGCATTGCGCTCTCCGTCTTGCTCTTGGTCTTGCAGCAAGAGTCGCAAGTCTTGCAAATACCTGTTAGCCTATTGCTATTGATTAAACACGTAAGTTTAGATCTTAGAACAACGTAACAGAGTAGTTAAATGTTAAGCTTAAATTGACAAGCATAGTGAACCACCGAATTAAATAAATTAACTTGGCAATAACAAAAAAAAAATGCCGCAATTTAGTACCAAAGCGTAATTACTAACTTTAGGTTTTTTTTCATACCTACCTACTGCTGAGACATCTTCAAGTCATTTAATTTTATCCAGTGCCAAGCCTACATAAGTAACAATTTTGTAAGCCTCCGTCGTACCTACTCTGTGCGGCGCTCAAACAGCTAAAAAAAAAGTCAAATGCTGTGATACACTTGTTGCACAGTTTTTGATAAACCGCGTTGTCTTTGTCGGTAAATTATCGAATAAATAGGTACATAATACCTACACCGACCGATCAACGGTTTATTCGCGGAACATCAAATTTTTCCAATCAACCTTGAACCTTAATACTAAAAAACTATAAAGTTGAAAATCTGATAAAAACTTGACAGATTGTAGTAGCTTGATGTACCTACAGACTAGCGTCTGTACCATAACATTGGCTGGCGTAAAACTGTTATTAGACCTACTCGTTGATTACAGCTGTTGCATTCCAATACAGTGAAAGTATTCAAAATTCAAAATTCAAAAGTCATTTATTCAAACTAGGCTGATAAACAGCACTTTTTGAACGTCAAATTTTACATAAAGACAGTCCCCCAAAACGCCCACCCGTCACCACTTCCTAGTGTTTTAGCTGGGAAGAAGAAGTGGCGCAACAAACTCCCCAGCAACACATCTGTCTATTGCGTTTTAAGAACTGGAATTTATACAATAGTATGCAAAGTCATTGATACATGACAAAGGTAGAAAAAAAAATATAATTATCCAACATGGAAATCATAAATCAATTCACTAAATTATAGAAGCTAACTTATAGAGAAAGAACATGATAAAATTAAATAAGATATTGTCTTGCGTTCAACACAGCGACCAACTATTCTTATCGTCTAAATAGTCATTAATAGAATAGTATGCCTTCAAACAAAGGTTAGATTTAACTTTATCTTTAAATGAGTTAAAAGGCAGGTCAAGAAAAGAAAGTGGAAGTTTATTGTAAAAACGGATATCGAGCCCCACAAATGAGTCATGGACCTTACGAAGTCGGTGGGAAGGAGCATGTAGCTTGTGCTTGTTTCTGGTGTTAAAGATGTGGATGTCGCTCGTTTTACAGTACAAATGTATATTTTGCCTAATATATAAAATGTTTGCAAAAATGAATTGAGATGCTACTGTAAGAATTCCAATGGTTTTAAAAAGTTCTCTTAATGAAACTCTAGGCCCTAGCTGATATATTGCTCGCACAGCACGTTTTTGTCGGACAAATATATTTTGTATGTCAGCAGCTTTTCCCCACAATAGAATACCGTAGGACATAACGCTATGGAAATAACTAAAATAGACTAACCGAGCTGTCTCAACGTCAGTATACTGTCTCACTTTCCTGACAGCGTATGCGGCAGAGCTGAGCCTTCCCGATAAACTTGATATATGTGGGCCCCATTGTAGTTTGGAATCAACAGTTATTCCCAAAAAAACTGCCGAATCCACAGTTTCAAGTACCTCGCCACTTAAGGTGACATTGGGTCCTAGATTTCTAACATTTGGTAAAGCAAACTTTATACATTTCGTTTTCTTGGCATTTAGAACTAGATTATTGGTCGTAAACCAATCCGTAACCATTGAGAGAGCGCTGTTTACGTTACTGAAATCTTATCTATTCCTATCAACTTTAAAGATAAGAGAGGTATCATCCGCGAACAATACTACGTCACAGATACCCTTTAAGAAAAATGGTAAATCGTTTATGTACACTAGAAACAAGAATGGACCCAGTATTGAGCCTTGAGGCACGCCTAAATGCACTGGTAGTCCGGAAGATTTCACGCCATTGATATCCACACATTGCAACCTATTATGTAAATATGAATCAATTACGTTAAGAGCTTCGCTTTGGAGACCGTAATAACGTAGTTTACGCAAAAGCGTGTCATGGTGTACGCAATCAAAGGCTTTGGAGAGATCACAGAAAACTCCAATTGCATTTTTCGAGTTCTCCCATGCATTAAATATGTGTTTCAGGAGAGCAACACCCGCATCTGTAGTCGAACGTCCTTTTGTAAAGCCGTACTGTTCGTTATGAAGTAGTTTATTTAAATTAAAATGTTTTAACAACTGCTTCAGTATTAACTTTTCAAATATTTTGCTAAAAGCAGGTAAGATGGAGATAGGCCGGAAGTTGCCAATGTCATTTTTATTACCTGATTTAAATAAAGGTATGACTTTACTACTCTTCATGAGATCAGGAAAAGTTCCTAAATCCACGCATTTATTAAAAGTAAAAGCAAGATAGGGCGCTACTATGTCTATTATATTACTCAAAAGTTTAATGGAAATGCCCCAATAATCACCTGTGTTTTTAGATTTAAGTGTATTGAAAACGTTAACTACATCAAGTGGTGTTACGTGCTCAAAACGAAATAATTGATTACACTTAGGCACACTATTATGTAAAAGATTTTCAGCGTTAGAAGGGGACGAATTCAAGGAGCGAGTTGTAGTAATAGGTATACTGGAGAAAAACTCATTAAATACCTGAGCTACGTCAGCAGGTTTACTTACTAATTTGTTGTCGACTATGATCTCTAACTGATTTTCTCGTTTAACCGACTTGCCCGTTTCATTGTTAATTATTTTCCAAGTGGCTTTTACTTTATTATTAGATTTTTTAATTGTCTCGCTTAAAAATTTTGATTTAGCAACAACGCAAATCTTTTTATATAATTTAGAATATTTTTTGACGTACTCTAAAAAAGGGGAATCAAACCTGTATCTTTTAAAACCATATAACTCGTACAATCTCGCTCGACTTTTATATATACGTGCAGTAGCCCATTGATTGAAACCAACAGAGGTACCCGTAATGTTTATAGTTTTAGGCTTAAACGTGGAATGGTACTCTTTTTGCACAACATCAAAAAGGGCTCCATAGATTTTATTAGGGTCCTCATATGCTATCAAAGAAGGTGTAATTTTGTTAGCTATATTATTTTTGAACTTACTGCATCGACTAGCTGTATAAGGCCTGCATTCAATTTTATGCGGCTTTTTGCTTAGTGGCATAGGAAAGCTAACTAATAGGCCACAGTGGTCAGACGTTAAATCGCTTAACACTAATTTATTTTCGGCATCACAATTACTAAAGATATTATCTAGACAAGTCGATGAAGATGCCGTGATCCTAGTTGGTTCATGAAATAAGTTAACTAAGTTATAAGACTTAAATAGATTCAGAAGTCTAACACTTAATGGAGTAACTTCTAAAATATTAACATTAAAATCTCCACATAAAATTATACTTTTATTACTTGGTTTTAATTTATTAAGTGTATCTTCCATTACCGATTCGAAAAGACCAAAATCACCAGAGGGCGGTCGATAAACGCAAATTATAACGTATCGCTCGAGTTCAACACAAGACAACTCAACAGTGCGTTCGACCGACAGATTAACTAAATCTAAACGTTGTTTACATTTCAATTTGTTTGAAACAAGGACTAATGATCCACCGCGAATGGCATTTTTTCTCACAAACGCACTTTGTACAGTGTAGTAATTGTCATTGATAAAATCTACTTCATGTTCTTGCAACCAATGCTCAGTTAAACATAACACCTGAACACAGCTATCAGTATCGAAAACAGCTCTCTTCCACAGAATAGCTAGTCCCCCCATACGGCCTTCCAGTCAGTAATCATGCAATTGTGTCAACGGCTGACTTACCCGTATATTCAAATTCATCTGATATAATACGTACCTACTTAAAATAGGAATATCATAGGGTAGAAGCCATGTTTTTTGAAGACATACTCTGAGGGGGTGAAACGTAGTATAAATTCGCTGGAAAGGTAAACTTTAAAATAAGTAGTTTAGCAGGCCAACCTCATTTAATAAAACGAGTCTTCGAAATTAACATCATCATAAAAACAGAGAACAACATAATATTATAAGACAAAACATAGACATACAATACCTAAAATGATCAAGCACATTTTGGAGGACCGTCGAATTTTTTCGTTAGTAATATAATACGTTCAGCTTCCCGAATACCACTCAATCGCGCTCCGTGTGCTGTGGCGAAATATCCAGGAACTGTTGCCTCACCCGCAAATAGCAAGATAGGTGGCATTGGGTCACACGGACCTGGTACAGGCGTTCCTAATTCGCATTGGTGACTCACCGTGGAACAACAGCTCATGTAAGAATATGCACCACAGAAATGTGGATCAGACGCCCATCGAGACCGTAACATCATTTGTGGATAAGGAAGACAAGGGTTACCAGTAAACCTGCGCAGTATCTGGGTGAGTCCTTCAGCGACGTCGTTATCCGCCATTGATTCCATCACAGCCGCTTCTTGACCTGATATTATAGCGCACAATACATGTTTACTGCCTGGTAGTTCATCAATTGCACACACTCCCCGCGTCCAATCAGTTCTGCATTGTAATTCTTCTGCCGACCAAGCGAGTTTTAAGTTGCCTTCATTGCACACCCAAAATGGTTCGGCATATTCTAGAAATATTTTATCACTTAGACCAAAACCTAAATTACAGATGGCGTTCAATTTACAGCACGGCAGCGGTGGAGCAAATAATTTATCAGCTTGACATTTGAGACATCCAAGAGACACTGTAATTATAACATAATCAGAGTACAACTCTTCTCCGTCACAACATTTTACCATTGCTCGTCCTTCGCCAGTTGCGCCTTGCCCCCATCGAATTACGCTCACGGGTTTATTGTAGCGTGTACAATTGTCTGGAAGACCGCGCAGTAATGGTGCCATGACTCCGACGTATCCTAAAGGAACTCGGACGCAGCCACCAGGGAGTTCAATGTAACTGCCATACTGATCGGCACTGACTAAGGACAGATCATCACCACACTTGTTCCTTAAAATGTTAGTCAATCCAAACATGACTCGAGCGGCGTCATATCTTTGATCCTCCGGAAAATTGTGTAATTCTTGTTGTATACGTAAACCGATAAAATTTAATAGAGTTCCGTGTTGCCTCTCCCCACCGAGTCGAAATAGACTAGCTGCTTGTTGTTCTATTTGTCTAAACGTATGATAAGCCGTAATCGTTACTGGCAAGTCAACTGCTCGTCCTTCGCTAGTACAAAATAGACCTCTTGATGCATCTAACCGAGGTAATGGTTGTTGTAAAAGCCTATCTTGCGATGCTAGCGTGTATACAGAGTTTGGTAAACATGCACCAAAAATCCATTCGGCTCCCATTTCGATAACCGCATCTCCAAGCCAACACGAATGAATTCGTCCTCCAGGTCTGTAAAACAAATTATTACTAGAAATTGGAATTTATTGGATTGTTCTGATTAATGAACGGGATCTTAACTAACTGCACTGCATGGTTACCTGTTATCCCTATCATTACGGGAATATCTTCAGGAGTGAGAATATCGGTACCCAATCAAAAACCCTGACAAATCACTCATAGTCAGTCTCAGCTCATGGTACTGCCAAAGAGAAACTGGCGTAATTTTTTAGTTTATTATTAGATAGCGGTCTTTACCTAGGTATATTCTACATCAAAAACGATATTTGGGTTTATTTTGTCATCGATAACATTAACTTATAGGTTACCTGCAAAAGTACAATCATAGCATACCTTTCTTTAGCCTCTAAAACCAGGAAATTGTTTATACCGCACTGCGAGAGTCGGTGTGCTGCTGATAGGCCAGCCATCCCGGCACCCACAATGATGACACGTGGCTCCCGACAGTTGGGGTTGATGCTGCACGAGTCTAGAATACATTGTTCTTGTCCCGCTGCGCTCACAGCACTGCCAAACTGTCGCAGACCAGTTGTCAACGCTCTATTTGAACCGCGACCAGTCCTACACCTGAGATTCTTTATATAATTCCAAATATCCCTATTCCATATAAGTTTCATACGTGACAATTTCATTCTGATATTGCAGATATAAATGCCATCTAAAACTTCTAAAAATTACATATCACTCTCGAATTTTGAAAGCTTTCGCATAAAGTGGTGACGTTTAAAACATCATAGAGCGACAGAAGTGAAAAAAGAGAATAATTTTCTTTATTTTCGTTTAAAGAGCTTTTTCAAGACGAACATGGAGGCTAGTGATCCTAGATTGAACAAGTATATTTTCTCTGGACGCAGTGATAATACAGAATTGGCGATTACCTCGCGGCTGCGCAGTGTCGTGAATGTAGGTAATTATATAGCCTGTTTAACGGAATAGCCTCTTTACCAACAGTGAGTATATTTGTATAACCGAAAATAAGTGCGGTCTTGCCGCGCCGTGCCCGTAACTTGTTGTGTCATGATCACTAACCTTGCCTAAGGTGGTTACTTAGTGGGCACGTCACCATTGCCGAGAGAGGAAATCCTCACGTCCCAGTCGCCGCAGCAGAAGAAGACGCCCCAGGCGTCGGGAAACGGAGGACTAGTCCCGGCCACCGTAGGCGCGGGGCTGCGGATGGCGAGCTATGGGTGGCTCGCCGTTTGATAGCAACCAGGAGCGGGTCGACGGCACGTCGTGTTCCATGCGCGCTTCAAAAAACTATCATAAAAGAAGACGGATCCCCATAGGGTCAGTCCCTGCTAGGGTTGCGAAATTAGTTCGAAAGAGTCACCGCGGCTTTGGAACGCAAAGGGCACTTCCTGCACGGGCTGGTTTTAGTCAATAAGAGAGAAACACTCTCGCTCCGCCCAGAGCAAGAGAAGTCATTTGATGATTTCCCATCCAGAAAAAAAAGTGACGTGACCAGTTTTTTTTTCTGGATGGGAAATCATCAAATGACAAGGCGTAGTTTTCTGGAAGCGTTTTGTCGTATTTGCGAGGCATTAGGTACAGTTTCTAGATTACACTAGAGTACCCAAATTCTCATCATGATCATTAACATAAAAGCGTAAATTTTAGCACAGACTTACCCCTAAATAATAATAAGTAGACCCAGCCTGTCCCTTGCTGCCCCTCTCAATGTTAACCCCGTTAAACCGAGGCCCGTTTCCCACAGGGGATGCCCTTAGCGAAGCGGTCATTTAGTTTTTTTGTAGTTTTTAGCCCTGGCTTAAATTCATTTGGTGCCACCACAGGATTGCCAGCCTTAGTGTGCTGAACTGCGATTGGTCACATAAAAAAAAACAGACTTACTCACCAACTCACAAAAGATCATCAAAACCTCTGATAGGTACTACCTGAAGTAGATACTAGAAAGGTATCTACTGAGGAAGGATTTAGAAAGATGCAGGTCGCAGCTCTTTTATAGACCTTGGGAGTAACTGCAAGTTTTTAAACTTAACACTAGTTACATAAACATTTGTAAAGTTAAGCCTTTTATCTGGATCTTGGCTGAACTAGAGATCTAAGGCCGAAAAGGTTATGAGCTTTTGAGACTTCGCCCATATTCCAAAACCTACACTCCAACTGATCTCAAACTCCAACGTGAGAACGAAAACGTCAATGAAAGCATGTCTTAAAGTATTGACGTTTTAAATTGAAGTTTTCGGTATCGAGAGGTTAATTTTGTTAGACATTGAACATTTAGACCGAATAATTTTAAACCTTTGCCTAAAAAATTAAAAAAAAAAAAATATGTTAATGCCTTTTATGTAATAATAGAGGTATCACAGTAACCGAATTTGCTTTATTTTATTAAAGACATATAAATTAAAAAAATTTAGCTGAGAAAGTGCGTTTACGCTATCCTGGAATGCTTAACATTACTAATGTTTGTGTACCTAACTAGTTTTTAATGGGTTAAGTTTAAAAACTGGCAGTTACAGTGTACTCCCAAGGTTTTAAAAATAATAGTCATTGGTTTTACTGAAGGTACTACACGGTAGGCTACGCAAGTTCGAAATAATAATCTTTATTGCTTTATGATATTATTTATTACGCAGTAAATATAATACTTAAATAACAAACAGTTATACTTTAAATAGACACATATATGCACTCGTACCTATATTAGATTCGTAAACATTACACATCGACAATTCATAATTAAAGATAGAAATTAAAATAAAATATTTCTAAGAATTATTAGGAATACCGAATAGGTAAGGGCTAACAAGGTATCGATGGCCGAACAGGAGTAGATTAGGTACTAACTACCCTAATTTGGAGGAATAAAAACTGCTCCGGAAAAGGCAACAACCAGAAACTGGTGAGTACCCATACCAAGAGTTTTGGCTGGCACCTAAGTATTTGTACATATATACGAGTACATAGGGACACTTGCCGGCGACATGAGTTCATTTCAAAGACCATGGCTACATCGTCGTGTCATGAACAGAAGGAAAAATAACAGTAAGGGCAACTCTTCGTCCAATATTCAATAATTACAACTCATCGATAGGCAACCGTCGATACAGTAGCATTACTTCTAAATTACACTAATTGTATGATGAATGTGACGCTCTATTTAAGTAGTAGTAGCAAGTTCTAGGAGTCTTTATGATTCGTGATAAATATGGCTTAACGAAGGTTTGGTAAATAGGTATGGTTAGCAGCAAAATTAGATAGACACGAATTTATAAGGGTCAGTTCAGATATTGTTACGCCTTAATTGTCACATGATCTGTTCTCATTTATTTAATAATTTGACCGAAAAAAAATTGATAACCTACTTTCGTTGCCAATCGCACTTTATGCGGACCTTTTTTCAAGAATACATAGGCGATAACGATACTGTTATTTAAACTAAAATTACTACTCGTACATCAGACATAATTATAAATAGGCATTCATTTCTTATAATTATTTTCTTATACAAGCAAGTCAATAAAAAAACATTTCTATCACAGTTATTATACTTATACTGTGCTTCTAATACAATAAAATAAAGTCCACATTTATAATTTCGATTAGTTTTTTACTAACTTTCTAATATCTATAAATGTAGATGAAGACCACTTTTGTAAGTTTACTAAGGTTCAAATTACCTTATTTAGATAAATAGACCATTATTGTTTTTTGACGTGAAAGTGACATTCAATTATTAGGTGACAAACAATTTATTTCACCTATACTAGAATATAAATTTATATATTAGCTATAGGCGCGGCTGCATTAATAAGCAACCCCTTCTTTGAGTAACTATTGTCTGAGTTAGGAGTGCCCAGTTAATGCAGGCGTCTGTTTGATAATAGCTACACCGACGATAATGGTATGTGTGGTAGGTATTATCGACGGTGTAGGCGTTTACTCTGAACGTTGTTGCTCAAAACGAATGATCGTTGTTCTTTTAGAATGATCAGGGTCATTAGAAACTTCAGGATCCGTCTACACGAAGTATTGCACAACACTTACAAACGCACCCTGTCTCATTTGAAAAGTGTGGACAGACAGGTAGGTAGTCGTTGTACATTGTTTTTTTTGCAACGAAATCGATAATTTAATTTATTGAAAGCACCTAAGTAGCAACCGCTTATATTAACTTCATAATTATTGCTGAATGTTCAAATGCTAAATATTTTAACGGCCTTTGAGTAATTCATCAGCAGCTGCCTTTACTTCCTCCCAAGATATATGAATGTCACTCTCTTCACTGTAGCGTGAGCAAATTGCTACCCTGAGGAAATAAGTGTCATCAATTTTAGATGGAACTAAATGAATTTTGCCTCTACCATTTATACGCCTGAGTAATTCTTCGTTTTGCTCGTTACCACCTTTGAGTCTGAAGCACACAAGTCCCATAGTGACTTCTTCATAAATTTCGAACCTTTCGTCAGCGCTACATAATTTTTCAAATAGATGAGCCAATGCAATGTGCTTTCTAATGTGTTTCTGGAGATTTTCGACGCCGTACAGACGTAAGACGAACCACAACTTGAGCGCCCTGAAACGACGGCCTAATGGAATTTGCCAGTGGCGGTAGTCCGGAGCTGATCCCTGCTGGTCGTGTTTCAAATATAGTGGGTCAACGTTAAAAGCATCGACAATCCAACGCGGTTCCTTAAGCCACATAGCGGAGCAATCGAAGTTAACCAGCATCCATTTGTGCGGGTTAAAATTAAAGGAATCAGCTTTATCAACGCCCTTCATGAGGTATCTGTATTCGGGACAGATGAATGCGGAGCCAGCGTAGGCTGCGTCCACGTGCAGCCAGATGCTCTTTTCGGAACACACTTCACCGATTTCTTCTAAGGCGTCGAAAGCGCACGAGGATGTTGTACCCAAAGTAGCCACAACCTGTAATAATGAAGTAGATAAAAATTAAGTACTTATTTATTTTTATTTTAGTCTACATAATTGTATGAAAAATTGAAAAAAAAAACATAAGTACATAGAAAGGAATAAGGCCTTTGCGAACGTCTTCATCAATGGCATCCCTAAGAGTATCACCACGAAGGCTCCGCTTTCCATCGGGCTGTAAAGCGCGAAGCTTCACACCGCCCAAAAGACCAGCTCTTTCCACAGAAGAATGGGCTTGCTCTGTAAAGAAAAAAAAACATGTTAGAATTGCATTCTATTATTGTCAGACTCTAATCTGTTAGGTCACGTACCGAGACGCATTTTGCTCATAGATCTTTGACTTTTGTTACGGTGAGTCAGAATGAAAGTGAAATTCATGACCCTCAGGGAAATGAAAATAGAAGCACCAGTGATTTTATGGGTTCCCCATCTATCTGGCAGAATCTTGATGCTGGCAAATTTACTTGGCATAACACACTTGGCATAATTTTCTTTAAACTAATTTTTGTAAGGCATAAAAAATATTTAGTATAGGTATTGTTTGGCCGAATGTTTATATTTTTTTGGATTTACAATGGCATACTATTAAGATGGCAGAATTTTATTTGGCATAATGGGGACCTCACATAATATCTCTTGCGGGGCGGCTTAGCTCAGCCGCTTATGCTATTAGAAAGATAAGACAGTTAACAGATGTAGAAACCGCGCGTTTGGTCTATTTTAGTTATTTTCATAGCATTATGTCGTACGGTATTCTGCTGTGGGGTCGAGCTGCTGATATGGAATCCATATTTATTTTGCAAAAGCGTGCTATCAGAGCCATTTATAAGCTTGGTCGCCGCGATTCTCTTAGGGAACTTTTTAAAAAGATTAATATTATGACAGTCCCTTGTCAATTCATATATGAAAATATTATGTATGTGAGGAAAAATCGACATCTCTTTAGCAAAATTAGTGATAGACATAATTTTAATACTAGAAATAGAAATAAATTAGATCAACCATTATATAGATTAGCTAAAGTACGTACATCTTTCATGGGGTACAGTGTTAAATGTTACAACAAAATACCTTGTGACATATTAGAATTAAATGAAAGGAAATTTAAAACCTATGTTAAAAGTACTCTTTGTAAACAAGCATACTACAAGCTAGATGATTATATTCAAGATAAGAATGCTTGGAAACATGCTGGTCCTGCTCCATAGGACAATATTGGGTGTAGTAGACAAAGCCAAACTTGTCTGTCTGTACGGTGTTACTGATCTTTTATAGTTAATTTAACACACACTGATTCATTGTTGGTAATTGTATAAAACAAGGATTTAAAAAATTGTAAATATGTGAGTACTATGTCCCTGACTAGCAAATTTATTAATTTTACCTCTGCTGTTGTTTCTTTGTTGTACCTGTTAATAGTATAGTACTTAGTTTTATTCGGGTGCATCGTCCTCACATATAACCAATTGGCTAATGTATACAAAATATTGTAAAACTACATATTTGAAAAGAGTAACTATGGAGTTTCTTGTCCGTTCTTCTCCATAAGAATCTACTTTTTGCGAATGGACAACTAGAGTCACTATAATATTTTTATTTTCAAATGTTTTGACGTTCAAAAGTGCCGTTAATGGTCTAGTTGAAATAAATGAATTGACTTTGACTTTGACATAACCTTTGGCATAGTTAAAATTCCGCATAATTTTGTTTAGCATAATGTTTACTTGGAGCAACGATTGTTTTGTATAATTTCACTTGGCATACTATAAAGATGGTAGAATTTCATTTGGAATAATTTTATTTGTACCTAATCTTAAATTAAAATTTAAACATTGTCTTAATAGTAAAGATTTTGTGCTACAAAAGTTAGTGACAGAAACGTATCGCTGCAAAACTGACTCCACGTAGTCTTGTGTACTTAAAGCTACCCCTAGTAGAGTTATTTAAAGCCCGCGAAGGCGTTGAGGGGCGAGGCGGCCTGCGAGCTGAGGAGCAGGTAGTGGTGACTTGGTGAGCGTGAAAACCATCTGCGACGATAAGCTCACGTGGGACCGCCAGAGCCCCGCAGCGCCGGAGCCTTGACAGTAACCATGCCTGCTGCATGTTGCATGCTTGGATGCTAGCTAGCAGGCTGCATGCTTGCTTACATGCTGTATGCTTGCTTGCATGCTGTATGCTTGCTTGCATCAATTTTATTATTATGGTAAGAAATACAAAATTATTGTAACTATGAATTTTCTGTAATATGATAGATGTGTCTTTCAATTTATGGATGTCAAATGTATGCCAAAAGATGATTCTAACTGTTAACTTTCTGAAATATAATATGACAGTTCCGCCTTTTAATGACTGCCGATATAAAATGTATGCCAAAAGACGATTCTGACTGTGCACTTGCTGCGATATGATGGTTTTACTTTTTAATTATTATGGATATGAAATTTATGCCTAAAGATGATTCCGACTTACAAAATTATGGGTTTTTAATGTATGATAAATGAGGGTATACCAAGCAATTTTCTGCAAAGTGGAGATTATGCTATCCGTTGTTATGCAAAATAATATTATGACATTAAAAGTTTTGGTATAAAGGGTAGACCCTGATTTTATATATTTACAATGGTCAACTTACTGTTACAATAGCCGACAAGTTTAGACAAAATGTCGGTGTCTGTCCATTCAGGATGTTGTTCCTTGACGCGAGACATGGTGCGATTCTTGGCTCCCAGTAGAGCGACCAGAGTGGCCTCGCTGGCGGTGCCTTGTATGACTCCGCCGGCTTCTCCGCCTGACCGGGCCAGGAATGACTCGGGCAGGCCTAACATCTGGCCCAACCAGTCGAGCATCACCACCTCTAACTCAGTACACGCAGGGCTCGCAATCTGAAATATTTATTTCAAATCTTATCTACTGATAAGTATATCTATCATAAAAAAACACCACTTTGTTTGGTAATCCTGAATCCTTGTAAAAAGTCGGCGTTTAAAAACCGGTAATCGTCATCCAGTTCCAGCAAGGGTTATCTTGGCATACAATTGCTCAACAGCTTCACCTGAGTCCGTCTTGTGTCTCGAAGGTGTAGGTATATGAGGTTCATGGACATTGGAAGCTTAGTCCAGAGACCAGGATCTGGACGACAGCGATACACTTCGGTGAGATATGACCGATTTATTGTCTCCTCTTCTCTCCGAAATCGACACATGACCGGCGTGGACGTCAAACAGCACCTCAGTGAAGTTCGAGAGAGGGCTGTCAGCGAGCGAAAATTGAGGCAAAGACTCATAGAAGCGAACTTGACCCAAAAATGGTGAGCCACGGGACCCAAATTCTCTCCAGCCCGGGTACAGTTTTCTCGGAATCACTTAGATTGGGATATGGAACAATGGAGCCGAGTCCTGTTTTCGGACGAAAGCAGGATATGCCTGCATGGTTCTGTATGATGCAGGCGGGGATTTCTATTGAAGCAAAAACCGAGCTAATATTCGTACCTGGTGGAGAGCAGGGGCCCCTGCAATCACAGAAAGCTAAATCAACGACATTCGGCTAGGCCATGTGCTCCCTACGCCCAGGTTTAGTGGCGAAAATGTCCGATACTGCCCGCTGGATTACCGCTTACCGTTGTAGTGACTGGACAGTACCTGGAAAAATTCGGGATTCTAACACTAGACTGATCAGCCCTCAGTCCTGACTTGATCCCATTGAAAATATTTGGGACGAGCTGAAAAGGCGGTTACGAGGAAGATGTCTAGCTTCTGCGTCGATAAAAGATTTGAAAACTGCTTTAGTCGAAGGGTGGCGGGAAGTTCCATAGGATTCCATTAGGAGACTCATTCGATCTATGAAAAACCAATAGGGTATTTTACTGTAAAAATCTAATTAGTCCGTCTGATAGATTTACAAAAAATATTGGACACGTATTTTTTCTTTTTTCACGTAAACAAAAAATGAAGACGATACAGTGCGTTGAAAACTGACGTGACGTCACTACGTTGCTACAATTTTTACCAGCGACGTGACGTCACCTGAGTTTTCAACGCACTGTATCGTCTTCATTTTTTGTTTACGTGAAAAAAGAAAAAATACGTGTTCAATATTTTTTGTCAATCTATCAGACGGACTAATTAGATTTTTACAGTAAAATACCCTATTACAGGCAGTCATTAGAGTCAGAGTGTTACCTCACAAAATATTTAGGGGTAAATAAAATAAATTATAATTAATTTTTATAATTTTATATATGATTTCCTATTCATTTAGGTAGTCGTACACTACTTCGACCTATCGCAATCATTGCCTAAATTTTTGGGCAAAAAAACACCTTAATTCGGTATCATTTGAAAGCTAAAAAAAAAACTATAATTGCTAATTAGTGTAGATATGATTCGAGTTGAATGTGTATAGGTACGCGTAGTACTCTACCAACTTAGGTACTTATTCTGTTTACGCAAAAAATACCTGCGATCAAATATGACACGCAACCGGTTTTCCTTGTTCGAATTACCCATGTGCCGTATGTGACATTGACACTGGCTCCGGTACGCAGAATTGTATTCCAGCATGTGATCAAAATAGACTAAAATTCATATTTTTATCAATATTGGGGTGTCACTTCATATTCAAGCTTGAGTAGGAAGTAAAGCATACCCAAGTAAATCCAATGCAGGCGATGGCACCGCTCAGCATGTCAGCCACGATGGCGGGGTACGAGTTAGCGGTTGGGAAGTATGCGTGGAAGCGAGGTGAGTGCCAGTGCGTCACCCCGGACATGACCACGCGCTCGATGTCTGCCATCACCGCGGTCCAGGGCTCAGCCTTCTCAGGAGCTTGCTCTGGCACCAGCGGACGTAAGTAGCCCGGTTTCACTGACGGGACTACTTGCCTGAAAAACGGACGTAAGAAAATAAGTAAAGACCCTCCCTCTTTTCCCCCCGCCCTTCCTCCCTTAATATGTACATTTTTTTTTGGTGTATTCTTTGTTGGTTGTCCTTAAATCTATACTTATAATAAATCTGTAGAGAGGTCAATTCTGTACAAGGAATATATTTTCAAAATAACCATCAGGGGGTGATTAGTGATCGATACTGGTGCCAAAAATGCAATCAGTAAAATTTTTGTCTGTCTGTCTGTCTGTCTGTCTGTCTGTCTGTATGTTCTTTATAGAAACAAAAACTACTCGACCGATTTTAACGAAACTTGGTGCAATTATTCTTCATACTCCTGGGCAGGTTATAGTATACTTTTCATCACGCTACAATCAATAGGAGCAGAGCAGTGAAGGAAAATGTTGGGAAAACGGGAGAAGTTACTCCATTTTTTAAGCTTCCGTCGCGTGTGTAGCCTTAATGGTTAAAGTTACATAGAAGTTATGTATTACGGAAATGTTCTACATAAAATTATCTAAAAAATATCCTGAAACAGCATATGTCTATCTTTTATGGTTGACTCACAATAACACGTGTAACTCCCGATAGCTTAGCAGTTCGGAGCTTTCTGAATATATTTGTTTACTCTTACGTTTATAATACTCTCACTCATCCCTAATTAAAAAAAAGTTAACATTATTATTTGGCATGCAGGTAGATGTTATGACGTAGGCATCTGCTAAGAAAGGATTTTGATTAATTCTACCCCCAAGGGCATAAAAGAGGGGATGAACGTTTGTATGAAACTTTGTCAATTTTAAACCGATCGAGCTGAGAGTTTCAAAATCGGGGGTAAAGTAACTATTCCACGCGGACGAAGTCGCTGGCAGAAGCTAGTACTTATAATAAATCTGTAGAGGGGTCAATTCTGTACAAGGAATATATTTTCAAAATAACTATCAGGGGGTGATTAGTGATCGATACTGGTGCCAAAAATGCAATCAGTAAAATTTTTGTCTGTCTGTCTGTCTGTCTGTCTGTCTGTCTGTCTGTATGTTCTTTATAGAAACAAAAACTACTCGACCGATTTTAACGAAACTTGGTGCAATTATTCTTCATACTCCTGGGCAGGTTATAGTATACTTTTCATCACGCTACAATCAATAGGAGCAGAGCAGTGAAGGGAAATGTTGGGGAAACGGGAGAAGTTACTCCATTTTTTAAGCTTCCGTCGCGTGTGTAGCCTTAATGGTTAAAGTTACATAGAAATCATGTATTACGGAAATGTTTTACATAAAATTATCTAAAAAATATCCTAAAACAGCATATGTCTATCTTTTATGGTTGACTCACAATAACACGTGTAACTCCCGATAGCTTAGCAGTTCGGAGCTTTCTGATTATATTTGTTATATTATAATTTTGAACAGGCATTTCAGCTTTACTTTCATTTCTTTTTTTGTTGTAAGTTGTACATATTTCACACACACATAGTGATCTATCAATGCACAGCCCAAACCACTGAACGGATCGGGCTGAAATTTGGCATGCAGGTAGATGTTATGACGTAGGCATCCGCTAAGAAAGGATTTTGATTAATTCTACCCCCAAGGGGATAAAATAGGGGATGAACGTTTGTATGAAACTTTGTCAATTTTAAACCGATCGAGCTTAGTTTCAAAATCGGGGGTAAAGTAATTATTCCACGCGGACGAAGTCGCTGGCAGAAGCTAGTAAATAAATAAGACTGCTTAAAAGTTTTAATGTAATATCTGAGCAGGAACATATTTAAAGGCAATACAGTCAACGATTATGGGCAAAAAAGGGTTTTTTTTAACCGACTTCTAAAAAAGGAGGAGGTTCTCAATTCGGATTTTTGTATTTTTTTTTTTTATGTTTGTTCGCGCATAACTCCGTCGCTTTTCAACCGATTTGAAACCTTTTTTTGTTCGAAAGGGTATACTTCCCAAATGGTCCCATGAATTTTATCGAAATCGACCAAGCGGTTTTCGAAAAATCTAAAAAAAAATCTAATTTACCTACATTGACGACCTCTTAGTTTACTCTGCAAAGGAGCAGTACGTTTTTTTTACACCAATGTGATTGGTTCGTTTAGGTGGGGGAGGGGAGGGGGTTTAGGTACCACTAAAAAGTGAAAAATAAAAAACTTTTTACAAAAAAATACAACCGACTTTTCCACAAAAAATCATAAAAGTACAAAATAACTTTGATTTCGGAAGTCGGTGTTCAAAAAATGAAAAAGGAACCACAAACACCGAGTTTCGAAATCAAAGTTATTTTGTACTTTTTTGATTTTTTGTGGAAAAGTCGGTTGTATTTTTTTGTAAAAAGTTTTTTTTTACTTAGATAGTTACATACACAGCGTACCTTTCTAGGTCTTCTATAGCAGTTTAAATAAATAGAAATGAATACCTGTCTCTTATGTTTTCCAAATATTCAGCAATGTAGTCGGTCATCGCCTTCGCGAAATCTTTGAAATCTCCGGCCTCCATCGTTTCTGAAATAATTAAAACTATATTTTAAGATACGCTGTTAACTTTTAAATATTAAGTATATTCTAAGGGTTTCGAAAAATAATGGAGCGTTCCCAGATAAAGCTGGGAGCTTTTCATCCGATTTTCGAAAACGGCGTATAATTCCATTACACAAACGCAGCAACGGGCCCATTACTTTACAACTATATGTGCTGCCTGATACGAAACATGTGTAATATATCCTTATGTGATAAAAACAATAAAGAACTGGCGATCAGTCACTGCATTCAATAATTCAAAGCAGGAGGCAGCAAGGTACATTGTAATAAAAAGCCAGTACAATACCAGAGGTGAAAGAGGGGGAATTCAAGCTTTACTATCCGTCTCTTTGTTTTGGTCATTGTTGTTTATATTCAGCATAAATTATGAAAAGCGTAGAATATTATAGTAATATGTCATTTATTAAGTGATATATGTAGCACAATAATAAAACAAAGCTAGGTATAATTTTATTTATTTTATAAATTTTTGGAAAACTTGCAGCTACACTACAATAGAAACTACCTAACGATGAATAAAATATTGCCATTGACAAGTTTTCACTTATATACATATACTATGAATAATAGTACAAATCTCACGAAAGCAGCTTAGGACTAACGCGCATACATACATACCTATGTACATACGTTTAATCATGCTCAAACATATAAAATAAAAATTTAACAAAAAAAAATAGCGTTCATGTACAGTCGGTGATAGCAATTAACTGACCCCCTAAAAATTAAACGAATTTGAACCTTTTGCTTGTTAGCTGTAAGACAACTGGTTCAACGTCTACGATCAATAAAATAGTTATTCGAATTTGATCTTTAATACGCAGTGTTAAGGTAGGTATGATCTTGAATATTATTTTAACTTGTAACATAATACGTAATTTCGATTACGTTGAATATGTTTCGAGTGGTCTAGTGGTGACTGTAGTGAACTGACAAATCGAGGTTGAGAGTTCGTAGCCAGCGTCATTGATGCGTTTGTTTCTGTTTTGTAAATTTATTTTAAGTTATAAATAATAAATTATAACTTTAGCAACAAAAAAAAAAAAACGAACAGAAATAAAAAACCAAAATGATGGTAAAAACGATTATATTTTATAAAAAAAATATTATAACAATAACATAAATGATATTGATGACGACACGAAGATGATAATATTTACCTACTTACTATTTTACTAACAACGTTGTTAACTGCACTGAGTTTAATGTAGTGAATCAGCATGTTATAATATTTAGAAATATGGGTATGTATTTCTATTTCATAACAATAACATCACCACATTAAACATCATTTAACTAAATAAAACGGCATTATACGTTGAAGTTCTACCTACTATATATCAATTTGTTTTGTGAGTAGTTATTTTAGTTATAAGGTTTTGACAAAAAACTAGGTATTCGAAATACTTCTTTAGAAATTATAACAATAGTTAATTTAACACACACACTGACATACGTTAGTATTGTTTGCGACCAACACTGGTTACTCAAGTCATTTATAATAATATGCTTTTAATAGCGAAGTGGAGCACCATTTTTTTCTATTACTTGTTGCAAGCAGTCCCGCATACGGCGCACCATATCCAACAACAATCACTTCCTCTCATGAATGGTTTTGGTCCAGGACGATCTTTTTGAATATTAAAACCACACGTCAAACGTCTTAGCCACAATCTGACTGTATTTCTCTGAAACAACACAATAAGCATAATTTTAGTAACGAATAGGTAAACATAATTTATTATCGATTAAGTTTGCAAAAATACGTTTATCAATTTAGATAATATAAATCAAATTAGACCTATAAATGATCTGAAATTAGACTCATAATGAAACATAATTAATTGTCTATTATTCTACATTCACCGGCTTTTAAGCCAACTAACGAATTAAGGAATAACTATAATTATAAATGAAGCATAAAAAAGAATACACTTACCGCTATATTAAGTTTCGTAGCAATCGCTTTAATACCAACATTCTCCTCATGCAAATAGATTATTTTGTATTTTAAGTAATCACTCAACTCAACTTGGACATGACGATTAAACTATCAAAACTGATAACAATTAATAATAAGGAAAAAAAGCGTGGATTTTTACAATTTAGTAAGGCAAGGTAAAATGTTCGCGCGTATTCACTGCTATTTGTGCATAGAATATCTTGTTCAATTTATTCTTCTACCCCATATTCCTAATGTCATATCTATAGCAGTTTTGGTTGAATACGCATATTGACGTCTAACTACCCACTTATTAAAATAGGTGAACAGTCTGATAAACTCAGACATATTGAATAACGTTTAATGTTATGAGTATAGGGTGTAAAATCGAGTAATTTTTAGGGGGGTCAGCTAATTGCTATCACCGACTGTACCTACATATATAAATACCAAAAAAGCAATCAGTCAAAGTTTTCTTAACTTTTTTGATGCTGTTGGTAAACAAATCAAGCACGAGATGCTGACGCACCGTATTACCAATACAAGCATATTTATTGTTTTGAAGCACACGTGACGAGTACCTACAAGTAGGTCGTAACAATACGTTGCGTAGGTAACATTTACGATACACTTATTATATGAACAATTACCGTAAATAAAACTTAAACTGTTAAATAAACGGAAACGAAATTGCAAATTAAAACAGTACGAATTGCAACAGAAAAAAATACATAACGCATATTTGTCAAAAACAAACCGAATTTGAGTTTTGTATCCTGATCCGACATTGTGGCAGCTAGAAGAGAAATGTTTAAATTATTGAAAGGAAATTACAGAAAATTCAATCGGTACATTTGTCTTCGTAAGTATTACATTACTATTATTTACCTAGCTATAGGATAAGTAAAACACACAGAGTCAGAGAAACGTTACAAATAATTTTTGTTTTGATACTACAATACTACTAGGAGCTTTTTTGCGGATGGGAAATCTATACTAATATTATAAAGCTGAAGAGTTTGTTTGTTTGTTTGTTTGAACGCGCTAATCTCAGGAACTACTGGTTCGAATTGAAAAATTCTTTTTGGGTTGAATAGACCATTTATCGAGGAAGGCTTTAGGCTATATAGCATCACGCTTAAGCCAATAGGAGCGGAGCAGCGATAAAGAATGTTTTAAAATCGGGGATTCCACGGGGACGAAGTCGCGGGCAGCAGCTAGTGTAAACTAATTCTACTACCGTTGTAGAAACGAAAGTTTATTATTGTTTTACGCAAAACCTACAAAACAGATTTTGTTGAAACTTTACAGTATTTAATTAATACATCTGACTTAAGCTATACATATCTATACTATATAATATTATAAAGCTGAAGAGTTTGTTTGTTTGTTTGTTTGCTTGAACGCGCTAATCTCAGGAACTACTAGGCTGGTTCGAAATGAAAAAATCTTTTTGGGTTGAATAGACCATTTATCGAGGAAGGCTTTAAGCTATATATCATCACGCTTAAGCCAATAGGAGCGGAGCAGCGATAAAGAATGTTTTAAAATCGGGGATTCCACGGGGACGAAGTCGCGGGCAGCAGCTAGTCATCAAATAAATTCCTCCGCTCTGGGCAGAGCGGAAGGGAGTATCAGACTCCTATTGACTAAAAGCCATCCGTAGGTATTCCTCCAAATGCCCTTTGCATTCCAGGGCCGCCGCGGTAATTCTTTCGAACAATTCCGCAACACTGGTGGAACTCACAACCGCCATGCGCCAGTACCTAACCAGTTTGATTTTTGCACCAACTTTATTCTTATTTTACGATAGGAGGGTAATAGAATTCAATGAGATAAAAGCATGTTGGTGATCAATAACTGACTCAAATATTTTTAAAGTAAGCCTAACAGTGCACGTATCCTCATATAGTTGATTGATTGCAAGAACGGTAATAATTAACTACGTCACTGATCTTATTACCTTGCTCTACCAGACTACTAGAGTGACATTGACCGCATCAAGATCACACAATATTACATCAGACTATAATAATTATGTCACACGTTCAATGTGAGTGAGAAATGTTGCCGGTTGTCGGGTAAATAATGCGTATATAGATAGACTTGAATTGGTGGTCCTTGTTCAATGCCGAGAGAGCGGCGCGGACGCAGGCGCTTGCGCAAGCCGTCGAGCGTGCGCCGGCGAGCAAGTGGTGCGAGGTTAAGCTCGGACCTCGTTGCCTCCACTAGCCTATGTGTTTACTATAACTTAACACTTTTTGACTTAAACATGATGACTAAACACTCCGGATAGGCATCCTTTCTTACAGGAGACACTACTTACTTATACAGCTTTGTGTCACTGTTGTGTCATGAAATATGAAAAAACGTAGTGCAAGCTAGGAACCATAAGTTAGGTGACTGCGAGTGTCCTAGTGAATGCAGGTATCTAATAATGCAAATGTAGACAGTATCCTAGAGCTAAAAGCTGTGTTGGAAATGTTACTTACTAAGTGTATTTAATCCAAATTCGATTTGGCAATAACCATAGTTATTCATTAAAAAAAAAAACGAAATAAACCTTTATTAATATGTTCTCATTGAAAATTTATTTGCTCACAACAAAAATACACAATGGAGAAAAGGTATGTACCCATACCTAGTCACTGAATTGAAACAATTTTCGCTATAATAGATCCTACTATACATTATACCTTTACATCATCATTCATTTTACCATTTTTATGAACCGGTTTCTAGATCTGGCAGGTGTAGGCAAGTACTGGTCCGATCCATATTCATATGTATCGGAAAATAAAATATAGGTATCCGTAAATTTGTCCAAACCAATGCGTACCTATGTACATAAAAGATACGGGATATCTTATACGATTCATAAAACAGAAGGCGAAAGAATAGCAATACCTATTTGCAAAGCAAAGCGTGGGAAACGCGCAACGCAGGAATTTATGCAGCTAGTCAATGAGATTGTGGCCATAATTCACTATGCTCCACTAGTTTTATCTTTTCTTCAGTCCGAGGGCTCCCAGAACAGCATGTTTAATTCATCGAAACGTATCAGATTCACGTCATCGATCGCTAGGTTTAGGGCCAAGGCAAGCCAACACTCACGCGATCACTGAAAAAGTTAGAGGAGCGGGCGCCTCGCTCGTTACCAGTGATTCCGCTAAGGTCATTTATTTTGTGCGATAACTCTATTAGGTTGAGTCTATTCATTATGTTTCATACCTACCGCAACAGAACAGGTTAATGACGAGTAGAAGAATAAAAATCGGCCAAGAGCGAGTCGGAATATCGCGCAACAAACCGTTGACTTGTTTTGATTTTCCTTTAATCTATAAAGGACTACAAATTATGAAGGTATATGTACATATCTATATGTCACTGGAACATTGCAGTCTCCGAGAGTGAGAGAATGATTGAAATAATTCTTTATTGGATTATAATTTCTCGATATGTTGTGAAAAATCGTTTTGTATAGAATAAATCCCATCCAAATTCAATAGTTTCCAATATATTCGTGTCTTATTAAGAAATAGTTAACAATTTCACGCGATATTTTACAATCTTACAGTGTTTGCAATTTTCCGGTGACTATACATTATTATTTTTATTGTAGGCTCAGCAGTTTCATATAAATGTACCTAAAGGATTAGCGCTAAATTTTCATCCTTTTTATTAAATAACTAAAAACAAAGAAATATACTACAAACAGAATATACTGAATTCTGAGCAAATTAACTGTAAAATACACGAATAACAGATAGATATACCTACACACGTACACGAGTGATGTTAAGGATTCCGTTTTTGGCTTTGGAGAAAATCGACGAAACTGCTGAAATAGGAAAACGAAGTTTGGAAAGCGCTTTGAATGAACTCTATTTTTATTTTTCCTAAATGTTAACAAGTGTTCTGCAAACTGGCCAGTCGGACATGCAGCCGAAGATGAGCTACTTATCTTTCGGTGTCATCTGCATAAATAAGACTGCAATTCAGAGTTTACTAGTCTAGCGTCGAGGCTTCTGCGAAGCACGCCTGTCGGGGAACCCTAAAATAAAGTAAATGCAAGATTGAGGCAATTCCAAGATCTCGATGCTTTAATTATTCATAATCACAATAACATTATTTATGTGGTAAACGAGTTTATATCTTGAGGTCACATCTGTCACGTCACGTTTTCAAAACAAAATAATATAATGTGTATGTATTTCGTAAAATCAGTAGAAAAATAAATAGGATGAAAAAATAAAATAGGATTTTACGGTTCACCATGTTCACCATGTTTAATTAGTTAAAATCATTAATTGAGATTTAATTGCAAGATTTGCAAGTCGCTAATTGGGTTGTTGTGTGGTTTGGTTATCATCATTTTATAACTGTTGTACCATTTCATGATTATGCCACACTAAATTTCATAATTCTATTGCAAATCTCTATTATGATATTTTGTAAGAATCCTAAGCAACGTACCTGGTGCAATCTAAGTGCCTATGTCTTCCTCCAAACTCGATCTTATCTATGCTATCTATACTGATGGACGAATGTTTGGATGGATGTTTGTTACTCAATCACGACAGAACGGCTGAACGGATATTCGGATACTCGGAGTTGTGATTGTTATGGGCAACCCGTTTTTTTAGTCTTGTTTAGGAGTTTGAGACAAACTCTTATCACAACGATTTCGAAAAAACCCCATATATGCTACATGGTACAAATACATATTGACACGCAAAGCAATTATAATCAGTAGCATTGTCTTTGGGAACTACTTGGTTATCAAAAAGGGAAATAATAACCTATATTTTTAGTAATTTCCTCTACTCGACTCAATATAAGGATTTTTATTTATTTATTGACATGAGTCGAGTGAAGTGGACCTCAATCCTCGCAAAAAATGCTTGGCTAAATGTTAATTTGCTAAAAGCCAAGCATCTTTTGCGAGGATTGAGGTCGTTGACAAAAGTCAACAGTAATTTCAGAAGGCGATAGAGCCTAACTACGTCATAATTTCGGTAGTGACGTCAATTACACTTCCACTGACTTCTCCAATAAGTGCATACATGTATAAACAGTTACTACTTAAATAGAAAAAAAAATAGTTTCGTATACAACTTTCCTCTTTAAAAAGTGTATGTTAAATACTGCGGTCCTGCGGATTCTGCATAAGGAAAAACCCTCTCTGTGACGCTGTGTACCGGTTAGTTCCTAAACGGGTAATCCCTCATTTTGTGGGCAGGCAATCGACAAAGCCTTCATAGAATGAATGAATCAGCTTAACGCTGACGGTTTTTCCGGTGTATGGAAAGTTAATTGAGGTGATAACAAAAAAGACCAAAAGTATTTTGAAGATTTGACCACTTAAGTGGAACGAAAAGATGTTTCATAGGTATGTGGTCTCAAAATATATTCTGAAACCTGTTTTTGAATTTGATTTGTATAAATGTGGAATCGACAAAGATTGAAAAGATATACCTATCTAACATTATTTTTGTATTCATGGCTTTTTTCAAACACAATTTTCAAACGATTGTTCTGTAATATTTGAACAAGTTTAACTAGATGAGAAGATAACTTTAACAATGGTATAGGTACAAATACCATAAATATTACATGTTAATCACCTATTCATGCGTTATATTTCGTAGGCATCATACAAATCACAATGCGAAAATGTCAAGTGTTTTTTAAAAGCAGGTCGCCATCAAATTGGAGTGTCGATGTAGAGCTCTCCAATTGCGCCCGACAATGCTCCATCGGATTGTAGAATGTCCGAACCGTCCGAACTGAGCTACTAACTAGAGATATATCCTGCTTCTACCCGTTTTAACAGAGTTCGAAGAGATAACGAACCCATAATGGACGCGTAATAAAGTAGATACAACATAGCCTTTGATATTTATGTATCTCACTTAACTACGTTTCAGGACTTGCTCGTTGCTCCAGTTACCAAGTCTTTGTAGGTCGAAGTCGGTACTCGAAGCAAGGGCTCGTTAATAACCACACCACAAAGACTTACGATGAAACGCTAATTATTCCAATTAACAACAGTAAATTAAAGACTAAATAATTGAATAGGTAATTAATTAAAATTGCAATAGAAATGTATCCCGGAAGAATGTTGACGCAAAAATTATGAAATATAATTGGAGATATTGTTATTCACAACTGTCAATACTTCTTAGTTTTAAAGTTCTTTCACGGTAGGCAGCACGGTTTCAGTTATTGATAAAAATCTAAATGATCAATTAGGTGCTACTCGCTACGTGAGGTGACAAGATAAGGAATTTTGCATGCGGAAAACCTCATGCATCCTCAATGAGACATGAATATAATTTTTACCAGCATAAACAGCGGTAACCACAAATTCCCCTTTTTAAGGATGGGAAATCATCAAATGATTTCTTACGCTTTGGGTGGAGCGGAAGGGAGAGTCAAAATTACTGACCCTTCGCGATCAAGGGCCGCCGTGACTCTTTCGAAAAATATCGGCAACCCTGGCAGGCACTGACCAGACGTGGATCGCTAGGATCCACGTCTTCTATATTGACTTCTCTTTTATCGCCTGCGACTCCTTACGCCCGGGGCGTCTTCTTTTTGCCTCTCCCAAGCGCGGCCTTCCGCCTCCTTCTCTGACATTACTGCTTTGTAGAAAGACTACAATATCCTTAGTATCTTTATCTATCTATATAACTGGAGGTAACCTAAGAACTTATGCAGACAGGGATATTGCAATATGAGGAATTAACAGAGATAGGCCTATTCATTAATTGACCAAGCAGGGAAACACTTCATATAAAGATGAAGATTCAACGAGTGTTCAACATGTCCCTTTTTGAATTTGTGGCTCTGACGAAAGCATGAACTTATATCGTAATTATAGTCCTAACTATTACAACAGGAGCACAGCACCTATCTTGGAGCGACATAATATCGATAAAACTAGATTTCTTTAGATATCCAACTGTTGAGTTCCTTACTTCTTCGAATCTCCTACTGAACTTAATAGGAGTGGATAGTTAAGTTGTTTCGCATTAGCTACTTTTTATCTGATTAGGTGCTTGCTAAAAACATGTTTGGGACAGGTGCCACTAGCTAGGTTTCCTGAATAATATGCAATATGAATGCTATGATAGTTTCAGAATCTAAAGTCATGGCATCTAAATTATTGATATGACCTTGGCACCTATGTATAATAATATAAGATTGTCATGACGGGGATACAAAAGTTCGAAAGTTATACTAAACCAAGGTCAATTACAAATAACAAATAGAAATAATTTTACACATTGCATATACCTAAGTAGGTTTTATTTGATTTAAATTGCCTGATAATAAGTACAATTTACCTATGTCCATAGCGATAAATATCAGAAAGACATACGCTGTGTTTACGATATTATCAAATTTTGTTATAGATAGGTAGTTAGTTAGTTGTATTGCGTAATTTAACATTTAAGGTGTTTCCTGATATCATAACAGTTGTTCTTAGTAAATGCCTAATACTTAAATAGGTTTGTTATTGTAGTGTAATAACAAGTTAATTCTCTCATGCATTGAAAGATTTAAAAAGAGCGGAGTATAAATGTAACAGTTTATATCTTAGTACATTTAAATAGGTAGCAGTTGAACAGCGGACCAATTAGTTAAAATCCAGTATAGATAATTAATTATTAACCCTGCCACCAAGAAAACATGATTCATAAAAGTTTTTGAAAATCAGTGCTATGCATTGTCGTTTCAAACACTTACCAAATGTGTCAGGATAAAAAGCTTAAAACACAAAAACAGCAGACGATCAACAACAACACAGCGTCACCTACTTAATTGTTACTAATTTTCTTTCGGACTATGTCCGTGAATTTACGCGGTACTGTGGTCGCGAAAACGCGGTGCGCTTAAATCACTGCCTGCCTCGGACTACGCCCGCCGCCGCTACTCTCACAGCCTTTATATACTCGCAGCGATACGAGGGACTGCTCACTATAGAGCTGACTCCATTTAGAAGATTAGCCGCGGCGCATGAGCCGTCAACTCGAATACTAATAGAAGAATTGAATCTCTGAAATAGGTCTTCCGAACACTCAGGAGAGTTTTCTTTGCAACAGCTTCCCAATTTGTTACAGCGATGTTATTAAAACTTTGGTATTGACAGAGTAACTGTGGGACTTCGTAGCAATTCACCTCTATTGAGTTGAATTAATCTGAGTGGTCTTGATTGATAGATTAAATCGAGACTTATTTATGTTACATGCGTTCATGACGCCACTGAGCCTTTATCAATACGCGATGACCCACATGAACAAAATTATCGTTAGTTTTAATTTTTATAATTCAGCAGGTTATCATACGCCAGTTTAACTATATTTTACGTTTAGCAGCGTACGTAAGTATTATTAAATTAAAACGGTAACAATAAATTGTAGTAAGACCCTGATTTAATCAGATTAGACGTGAAATACTCCTTGACCTAGGTTCGATTTCAATTTAAGGACCGTGTTAGGTTATTTCTTCAGTGTAGGAATCAAGTTGATATTTGCATGATAACAAACTAATATTGGTAATTAATAAATTATAATTAATTCATTAATTATAATGTTGGGTTGTTCATTGCCTCGTTACGCGTAACATAATAGAACCCCGCCGTAAGCGTAACGGACGTGAGGATTTTTCTATTTGATCAACCACGTTCTTGGAGACTTAACGAGGAGGAAAACTGGGAAATTCCTGCGGTAACACAATAAAATGATTATCCTCATAACAACAACAATTACCGTAATATATATGGTACAAGAAATTTTAGAAGGATGGAATTCGTGACGTGTTCGCTTAAGAAATAACTGGGTTGCTGACATTGAGTTTGAGACAAAATCAGTCACCGGAACTGCTAGTAAGTAATTAGTAGTACGTAGGCAAGCCTATCGCGCCTCCTTGGTCTATTATCTATAGATAGTGTAGACACGCTCTACGCGGGGTTTTGGTGAATCACAGCGCGGGGAAAGTGTTACTGGATTTTACCAGAATTCCTTTTAAA
Organism: Hecatera dysodea; assembly: GCA_905332915.2. Lineage (NCBI taxonomy): Eukaryota > Metazoa > Arthropoda > Insecta > Lepidoptera > Noctuidae > Hecatera > Hecatera dysodea. The sequence continues at coordinate 13,885,829 of HG995292.1, forward strand.
CTGGATTTGACAAGACGCTGGCGTTTTACAAACGACATAAACTGACGAATTATGTTAAATTTCACTTGCTTAACTGTATACCCCTTTTGATTAACGCAGCATCATTGTACGCGTGTTATGGGGCCCAGTGAGCAAACGCAAACGACGTTTTTCAACACATTAATTAACTTCTTAGTCGGCTTCCAGTCAACAGATTCAGCGTAATACCCCTACAGAGATCTCGACAATGGGGTGTGGAGGAACTGCGTAACACCGTACACTTGGCAAGACTTGTCTCAGATTTTCAGGCTTCTAGCAAACCGTAGCAACTGCCAAATATTTACATATGATAGCCGGGACGATTCGAGGCACGGTGGAGTCTCGGTAAATTAAGATGATCACCCATCCACAGACTGACCTCGGCAAGCGTTGCTTAACCCTGAAGATCAACCCGTATGGCTGTCATTATTAAACTCATGCTTTTCAATTCAACACAAATAAAGATAAAACGTAAATGACACGAAAACTTTTCTCTTTTATTAAAATATTGAACTAATATTTTTCATAAAGTAATGAAGTCGATATTTTCGCAACAATTCGATATTTGAAAGACCGATAGGTCGACTCTCTAGCCGGAGTCTTCTAGAAATAAAAGTTTAACGTTTTAATCGATACGTAGGTATTTAATCCTTGCTTTATTAATATTATTAACTAGCTGAACCGCGCAACTTCGTTTGCTTCACATAGGAGAGAGAAAAAGCAACCGTTTTTGCAGCATTAATTGGTGCTTCGCTCTTCTTCAACAAAAGAGCTATCCAACAACAAAATAATTTTTGATTTCGGACTAGCAGTTCTTGAGATTTGCGAGTTCAACCAAAAAAATAACTCTTCAGCTTAATAAGGTATTATAGAAAATTTGCCACCTATCATAAATTTTCACAAATAACTCAGCTTGGTTTTATTTACATACATTCTATTTATTTATTTATTATATACTTTATTGTACACCAAAAGTAACACAAAAAGTAGACTTAAAACTAAAACACATACAATGGGTGGTCTTATCGCATTCCGCGATCTTTTCCAGACAACCTGGCATGGACAGTATATGTCTGGACATGAAATGGGGCTGTCATTGGTGTAACAAAACCAATTCAACAATAATATAATAAAATTTATAACAAGATAATATAGATACCTCCATACAAATGTCATATAATCACAGATATAGATAATATAATAGATACATAAATAATTTATTAATAATACTTTTTTCCAATTTCTACTTGAACAGTTTTTAAATCATATGTTTTGTAGAGTGAACTTCACTCTATAAAAGATATGAGTGAACTGATACTTGTACTCGAACTTCATATTATTATATAAAACAAATCTACATTGGTTTTGAACTTTTTACGTGATGCGCGCAGGATTCAGTCAACGCGACTTTTAGCACTCTATAAGGTTTATTACTAAACTTAGAAATTCAATATCTTATGATGTTGTGGGTCGATTTTGATGAAATAAACACTAAATACAACTCGGGATAACATTTGATATTTTGAACTACTTAGATTTTAAATCCAATCAGTGGTTTTTGCGAGATGCTTCCACAAACAAACAGACAACATTTTCAATCATTGCTTTTTTGTGTTCTGTCTTCTTCCTAACTTTTCTTTTTTAATTTGTCGCATAAATATTTAATGCACAGTCACGGAAAGTTTACGATTTTATTATATGCAAAAGATGTGAAAGTAAATCTGTCTGTCACCTTTTGAAGTCTTAACGGCTAAAGGGATTCGGTTGAAACTTGACCATGTCCCGGTAGTACACCCTTGATATAATTTTCAACTTTCACGGGGTCGGAGCCGCTGGCAGGAGCTAGTAAATAAATAAATTTTACTGATTATTACGTCCCGTACAAGCCGTGCGGCCGATGGGATTACATAGCGTGAAAATAGCTTACCCCTGTTCGTCATCTACTCTCAGCTCATTGAGGGGATGAATTTATTCACAAACCTATAGTGAGCAACACGTTTATTACAAAAGAAACTCTTGTGAATTGTCATAAAGCGTATTTGTGCGGTTTAGGTTGTGTGTTACATGTGAGTGATTTAAGAAACTTCCTTATAAATATAATTATAATACATAGTAGTAGTAGTATCTTTTATCTCCTTCACAAGCCCACGCACCCCAATGCCGCAGGCTTCTCCGCATCCATATTGAAGCACCTACGCAACGTAGAACGGTAGCTACACAATGTGCTATGACGGGCTTAAGCAGCGTAGCGGGTGTGCTACGCAACCTCTACACCGCGCCTACGCACCGTAGCTCGGCGGCTACGCATATGCTATGCCCCGCTTAGGCTGCCTGTCCACCGGAGCGGAGCGAGGCAGCGGAGCGGAGCGACGGAGTGATGCGGAGCGGAGTTGCGTACTGTGTCTGTCCACCGGAGCGGAGCGAGGCAGCGGAGTGGAGCGAGAAAGTAATGCGGAGCGGAGATGCAGACTGTATTTTCATTATACGGAGTTAGACCGCGAGCACGCGACGAGTCATTCGAGCTTACGGTGGCTCCGTTTCCCCGCTCCGCTGCCCCGCTCCGCTTCCCGGTTTTGTATGAATTTTTAAACTAGTTTGTAACTCCCTGTCCACTGAAGAGGAGCGGAGATTTTGTGCAATCCTATTGGTTAATATTTCTCAGTTTCTCCACTCCGCAGCCTAGCTCCGCTCCGGTGGACAGGCAGCCTAACTCAACGTAGCGCGGCTACTAAGCATCTGCTACGACTACGACCCGACTGCGTAGCGTTATAGCATAATCAGCCTTCCAATGTTCCCACTGCTTGGACACAGTCTTCCTCTCTAGGAGAGGGAATGGGCCGTAATCCACCACGCGGGCCCAATGCGGGTAGGTGAATGTCACATGTCTTCGAATTTTTGGTTCTAGGACATGCCGGTTTCCTCACGATGTTTTCCTTCACCGTTTTGAAAGCAGTGGTGATGAAGTTAATTACACAAAGTAATGCGCCTGGCTGGGTTTGAACCCGCAACCTACTATTCGTAAGTTGGGGCCGTTACCACTCGGCCACCACTGCTGCTGCTGCGTAGCGTTACGCGTCTTAAAGTTAACTCTACGGAGAAGATACGCTGTGTAACACCTGCTTCCAATATCTTACGCGAAAATAAACAGCATAACGCGTTTACTATGTGTTGCTTCCGTAACTCGGGGAGTGTATAAATCACAGACAACACAACACAACAAACACATACTAACACCATTCAGGGAGAAGATTTGGATACGTTAAGTTAAGCCTCTCCATTTTAAAATATAATGGCTTAGGACCAGTGTCCGAGTTAGTACTTGATTATATGTGTGACTCGTGTGAGTCATAGCCATGACTTGAGGACGGCAGTCAACAGTCCCTTATTGCTTAAGTTATACGTTTCGTACACTCAGTAGGTAGGTAGGTAATTATGTAATTCACAATCAAAGCCGATATTGAATTAATACTTAAGTATTACGTGACTAGAAACTGCCACTTGGAAATCTTTAGCTGTTTTTAGCTGCTGTTTCCAGCTGGATTTAATTATAATACTTACTAGCTTCTGCCAGCGACTTCGTCCGCGTGGAATAGTTACTTTACCCCCGATTTTGAAACTCTCAGCCCGATCGGTTTAAAATTGACAAAAGATAGACATGCTGTTTCGGGATATTTTTTAGATAATTTTATGTAGAACATTTCCGTAATACATGATTTCTATGTAACTTTAACCATTAAGGCTACACACGCGACGGAAGCTTAAAAAATGGAGTAACTTCTTCCGTTTTCCCAACATTTTCCTTCACTGCTCTGCTCCTATTGATTGTAGCGTGATGAAAAGTATACTATAACCTGCCCAGGAGTATGAAGAATAATTGCACCAAGTTTCGTTAAAATCGGTCGAGTAGTTTTTGTTTCTATAAAGAACATACAGACAGACAGACAGACAGACAGACAGAAAGACAGACAGACAGACAAAAATTTTACTGATTGCATTTTTGGCACCAGTATCGATCACTAATCACCCCCTGATAGTTATTTTGAAAATATATTCCTTGTACAGAATTGACCTCTCTACAGATTTATTATAAGTATAGATTGTCATTATTACTTTGACAGGCATCACCTATAACTATAAAATTGTTTCTAATTGACTGACGTAACCGATATTGTTGAGGTTTTAACCTATAATTGTGTATTGTCTATAATGTTTTAACCGTAATCTAAAGTTAATATCGGCTTTCAGGATTTTAGTATAATTTCTTTTTTTTTAATGGTTGCGTCAAAATTAATGTTAGCACTGGCGTTGGCCCCTTGCACCAAACTTGATCGCCATCCTAAGTAGGCACCAGTCTTTCTTTCTTTATTAAGCATACCTATTTATTTGTTAAGATAAGGTAAGGCCAATTAATTCGATATTAATTATTATTTTAAGACAACATACAAGGGAGAAGAGTAGGTATTAAATTATTTAATTAAGTTGAGACATTTTTGTTATAGCGCCTTTTGTTGTTTTATATATTAAAAAGAGTAAATTCGAACCCGGGCACGAAGACTTTCGTACCATTTACCTAAAACAATCACGTTTCTTGTATCATAGTGGCAATCTGCACTATGGCAATGTCAATGGTCTATACCCATTACGGCTCATGAATAGGGTATTTTACTGTAAAAATCTAATTAGTCCGTCTGATAGATTTACAAAAAATATTGGACACGTATTTTTTTCTTTTTTCACGTAAACAAAAAATGAAGACGATACAGTGCGTTGAAAACTCACGTGACGTCACTACGTTGCTACAATTTTTACCAGCGACGTGACGTCACGTGAGTTTTCAACGCACTGTATCGTCTTCATTTTTTGTTTACGTGAAAAAAGAAAAAAATACGTGTCCAATATTTTTTGTAAATCTATCAGACGGACTAATTAGATTTTTACAGTAAAATACCCTGGACGGACAGACCTCTGGGTTCTAAACTTTAGAGAAATAAGTACCTCTATCTCCACATATAAATTGCAATGGTAGGGGCTACTCGGGAGCCACCCACTCCATTCTCGCTTGCCGAGAGCGCGCACTGAATTGATTCAATTCCTTTTAACCCCGAAGCGAGGAGAACAAAATCCGCTCTGCTGGAAAAGTGTCCCATTTATTGAAATGTTACAGCGAAGATAAAAGGACAACATCATTTAAATTTCGAGTTATTCTTTATTCCATTTATAAAAAGTTTAACATTGTAGTGGACATGCTGACTGAAGATATTTGAGTTTTATTTTGTTTCTTTTTTGTTTCTTTTCATTTTTTTTTCTTTCTGTTCCTGGCTCCTCGATTATCGATTTATCGGGAAATAGATGTAATTCTGAAAATCTGCATCGAAAAGATATCATGGTCTGAAAAAAGATCTTGAACAATTCAGACCAAGACATAATGCAGTGCAACTGCTCATTCAGTTGGATGGGTCACCGGACGCATAGAATTGTGTCTCCTTGATGTAACGGCCACGCCGTTATCAAACAAAATAAAACATATATATAAAATAAAAACTCGTTTGCAATAAACGTCAACCACGTTATCTCGATATTATTATGTAACAATTACTTTAGATGATACACAAAACACTTTAACAGTACCTACACAATTACTGTCGTAATCGATATAACTATCGATACCACAATACAATATTGTTCTAATAATAATTATGAATATAGAAAAAAAGATTTGTTGTCCTTTTCTCACGTTCTATAATTTAAAACGTAGCATGGCGTGACTTAACGACCTGATGACCCCGACAACCTTCTCCCTGCGACAGGTTCTACGGACACTGGATACTTTGTGTAGGCTAGTTTTGCTCGTTTACCTTTCTAACTATAAATATCTAATCTGATTTGACCTTGACCTTGATTAGCGGATAAGCTATATTTTTGGCGTGATAAATCATTCATAACCATATGATATACTGGACACAGAGGGGTCCCCAAAAGTGGTTTTTAAACTGTAAAAAATATCTACCCTCCAAAACAATATCAATTTCAAAGCTATAGCGCCAAAACTTAATGCTAAAACAATTTCCTAGTCATGAGAAATCGGAAACCGTAACGGAAATGAATTATTGCCTTAACGTCTGACCCTACAAAGCTCTGTTCCATCAAAAGCTTTAGATGTGTAATTACCCGCGATGACGCAAGCTCTCGGCTCTCGACTTCACAAGAGCCGGGAGGTCCCTAGGGTGAGAGGGGAGGGAAGAGGGTGGTCGGTCGCACCGTTTCCATGGTTACCGAACAGGGAGGCTGACTATTGCAACAAGTGGGACTTATCACGACATTTATTCTCAGCTTTCCCGTTTAGGGACTTGTTCTGAAAGTATTATACACTCTATAAGTAGGGGAGCTTTTCTGGAGAGAATGTAGTTATACCTACCTACTTATAAACATGGTTGATAAAATGTACTTAGATATGCAGGTAGAAAAGGTATACAACAGTGTAAGTGTGTATAAGTACCTTTACCTAGTACTTATACGTATGTATCGAAATACGATACTGACAAAGGAAGGAAGGGCCGGAGTAAGTGGTAATGTTAGGTATACTATGACGCATACCTATTGCCTATTAACACAAGGAAACACTCTCCCCGCTCTTCCTACTGTGGGTGTAATTGGTGTAAATGGCGACAGAGAGATAGTGAATACGAAGCTTAGGACATAATAGATTGAAACTATAATACCGAGAAAACGTACTGCGTCATTCAAGATCTCAGAAAACCTTAAAGTGTCTTAAATTGATAGAAAATTATCAATAATTATTAAATCTTATAAGACGAGTCAAGAGCGAGATACTCTTTTTAACTGATATAGAGATCTAAGAGATAAGTGAGAGCGCAGTCATTTTGTGATTTTGTTCTAGTGAAGTGACTGTTCCTACATTACTCCAAAGTACCTACTTTTACTTCTATTCTACTACTAGCTGAACCGCGCAACTTCGTCTGCGTCACATACTCCTAGTATAAGAGAATACCGTTTTTGTAACATTTTTCATTGATGCTCCAATGAAAAATGTTACAAAAACGGTACCTATTTTCTCTCCTCTCTCGCTCCTATGTATCGTAGCGTGCACAGCCTCCTAATAAATGGGCTATCCAACACTAAAATAATTTTAAAATTCGACCCAGTAGTTCCTGAGATTAGCGCGCTCAACCAAACAAATACTTAGTAGGTAAATACCCTGCACAACCTGATCCCTAACAGAATAAAGAAAATAGGAAGACGGTAATGCTGGTAATGCAGGGCACTGACTTGATCAACTCTTCCAATCCAAATTTTAAAAAAAATAACCTAAATATCTCCTGTTACTTCGAATCAACATTGATGAGCAAAACAGACTATTTCGAACGAATGGTTGTTTGTACTCGTAATATTCAAACACACAAGAAACTGAAAATACAAGAATAACATACAAGAAACTGAAGATTCGAATTTGTTTCTTCAATTAAAAAAAATATTTCTTTGATTTTTAATGAGAATAATACTATTACTGTGCTATTACCTACTGATTCATTCAAATCTTTTTTTCCATTAGGTTGGTGGTATATGGTTAAACCAAAGATATAATTTTATATTTCTATGTTTGGTAAGTATTTTTATCGATATTTAGCATTAAATGAGGAATGAGTTGGATTCTACCACCTTATTCCTCATTTACATCCACACAGGTGGATCTTAAAGGTTAAACAACACTTGCCGAAATCAGCCTATAGATGGGTGACCATCTTAACATACCGGGACTCCTTCTTGCCTCGAAAAATATGCCAATTCGTTGATCTCGGCCGAGATTTGTAGGTCTTTGGCAGTCGTTACTTATTGACAGAAGCCAGAAAATCTGAAAAGTCTTGCCAAGAAGTACTTTGTTTTCCAGTTACTGGTTTATAGACAAAAGGCTTCACGTAAAACACTAGTATTCAACTGAATCCGGTTTTACAGTAAGCTAAAGTTGGGAAAGGCTAGGCTATGATCATAGAAATACTAAATGAATCTGTCCTGTATGAATCCAGTGAATGTACAAAAAAATGTTTTGTTTATATACCTAATATATGATCGTAATATACAAAGTCCTTGAATGTGTCCTAAACTATTTTATGAATTGATGACAGTTTTAACATGATTACTCAAAAACTCGCGAAATGGCTTTGGGCCTCTACCTTGAGGGTAAACCGTAAAGGAAATGTAAATCCTTCTTTCCAGACAGCGCCATCTATTAACAATGTAGTTGAACTGTCAAAATGTTCGTTTGGACAAAGAAATAATTCATAGATACTGAAATATTCAATTTCTCTTGCTACGTATGCGTATTTAAATGTCCACAACTAACTCTAAAATATCTTCTGCTGTTATTTTTGTGCATTCATTGGTCTTCTTAACTTGGTAAGGTTCGTTTTCTTTGCTCAATAGATGGCGCCGCAAGTTTCAACCTTCCGTAACAAAAACGAATTTCTATGTATACTCATCTAAATGATTTCTTCTTTTCTTCTTAATATTACACACGATGCTGCTCAAAGTTCTGTTTTCTTGAATTTGACTAGACATGCTGCCTCGTGTCTAGATATCTATCGTATGTAAACATTTAAAAGCCATGTTTTTTTGCTTATACAACAGCAAGTACAACAAAAAAAAATTACAGTTTCGGCCAGGCCGTTTCATCATGAGCGACCCATGATGAGGCTTAAGTTTGTTTGAGACTTGCCGTTGACCAAGAATCATGAAATCAAGCAAGATTTCACAATGGTACAGATCCCTTCGAATGAGGCCTACTCGCACTTGTCCGGTTTTTTTAGAATGACGTTCGGAACAAAGATTCTGTACTGTGGCAGGAAGTATATTCCTACAACGCTCGTTGTGAGAGTGATTTTTGAAGTCCAATCAGAAACAGGAATCGCTAAAACCAATCAAGAGTCTCGAGCTCAATTTGATAAAAACTTAAACTGCATCAATAGGGAACGTGCACAGCGTAGACTATGCCATCTAGTGTTGCAAACCGGAAACTTTTACGTAGTAAATATTTGACCTGTGCTGCCTATACTTCCTGCACCCTCTGTTTAGGGGAACGTGCACGAAGTAGACTTTGCCATCTAGCGTTGCAAATTTGATATACTTGATAAGTAAAATATACTTGACATTGACGCGTCTGTGCTGCCAACTATAGTTTCTGCACGTTCCCTATGGCTTTTCGAAAAATACATTTCTTCAACAGGAATGGAACCCGTTGATTTCGGGAGAAATATAACACATACTGTAATATTACACCATCTTAAAAACATTTAAGAAAATAACACATGGAAAACTAAACATAAGAGCTCATTATTAACAAATTACTTTTTAGTGTTTTGGCCTTTCTTACCTACCTTTTCAAAAATCGAATGATGCAGTTCTAGTTTTTAGTTTAAATACACAATAACCACCCAATGCCCCTGTAAGTTGGCTGGTACTGCACTTCGGTGCATTGACCGTTGAACGTGCGATCTATAAATTGTCAGGGATTATTTTTAGTCTTTTAAATAGCTGCCAATACGGCGAACTGAACAACAACGTCGACATCCAATAAGGACGCTATTTTAATCCATCCAGAAAGTTGCAGACTTTTCCTTTGACTTTTTGAGTCTTTAGTTTGATGTCGATTGCTGGGGTGCACTACTGCAAAAGTCAACGTAAATAAAAATAAATAAAATCATTTAGCTCATACAACACATGTGGTGATAAAAAAACAAGACGAAATGATATAAAATAATTTATTGTTATAGATTTAAGTTATCATTCTTCTATGTGTACATACATAATACCAAGGCAGTGTGTTTAGTGATTTTCAAGCAATCTCTATCAGGATTTCAACATTCATTATTATTTATATTATACACCAGTAAAACTCTCATGTATCAAAATGATTAATTTCAATTTCCTTATTAACTATATAGTTACTAATAATATTCACTTAATCTTATGAATGAAAATGATTTATAAATATTCACACAAAACAAAAAGTGATAAATATCAAGTGGCTTAATTGCACATTATGACAGTGACCGAACTTCTTCCATATATCACTAATTCCTCTTACAAATACATATCAAACAGTACCAATTGTATAAATAGTCAGCCATACAGGAAAGGGCCACGAATTTTCGACGAAGTTAAAAATATTCAACAATTAACAATGGATAAATTTACTTTTTGTAGAATTTCTTGCCATCCCTTGCCATGTCCACAAGAGTTTGAGCGGGTTTGAAAGGTGCTCCGTACAGACCTTGGAACTCCTCCATCTTCTTGACCAGTTTATCAGCACCAAACTGATCCACCCATCTGGAAGACACCCAATCATGGTATTATTATCTTTATAAATTACATTAAACACAAAAGTATAGCTTATAATGAAATATGTACCTGAATGGTCCACCGGTGAACGGCGGGAAACCAAGTCCAAAGACAGCGCCAACATCACCTTCAAGAGGGCTGTGCAGAATCTTCTCTTCCAAAGAGAGAACAGCCTCGTTTACAAATCTATAACAAGTAGCCGTACATTACGATATTTTCAATTTATAAATTTCGATTAAGTCAGTCTTTGATCATAATCTCATAACAATAGTTTTTGCAATAAATATTGCATAAGTTCGTCATTACCTAGACACCATCCGCAGTTGCTGGTCCTCTGCGGTGTTGGCGCCGCGGGGCTCCAGCGGGTACCTCTCCTTCAGGATGTTAACGGCTTCCTGGTTCACCTCCTTGCTCTTTGAGCCCTTTTCGTAAATGTAGAAACCTTTTCCTGATTTCCTACCAAGGAATCCAGCCTTAACAAAGTCAGGCATGACTTGCAAGTTACCTCCACTGAAGCGGTCGCCAAAGGCCTGAAAATAAAAAGAAAATATTATTTTATTTTTATTTTATATATTTTTTTTTAATGAGTGAATTATGGTTAATAACAAATTTTACCTTAGCTAAATCGACGGCAATGTGTGAGCCGACATCAATGCCGACTTCGTCAGCCAAAGTGACGGCACCAACTGGAAAACCGAAGTTCTTGGTGAGGCTGTCCAGAGTCTTGGGGTCCACGCCTTCTTGTAACAATCTGGAATTTATAACAAAAGACGACATCAATAAGATTTATTTGCACGTTATGGACAAAGATCAGACTACAGATACACTACTTTGCTTTTGGAATTGCAACATAAAAGGGTCAAGATTTCGATCCTTCTCCATAGACACTTTTAGGGCATAACAAGAATTCAACTAACACGGATGAAATATTCTAATGGATTGTTTATGACTGCAATATATCTTTCCCTACATCATAGCTAGTCTCACATATCTAGTCCCACACGACAAAGGCAGGGTCGCAGTGATGTACCTGACGGCCTCGCTGAGCATGGTGGACAGGATGCGCGTGGTGTAGAAGCCGGGCCCGTCGCCCACGGTGATGACGACCTTGCCCTGGCGCAGCCCCACGCCCACCGCCGCCGCCGCCGTGTCGTCGCTGGTGCCGGGGTGGCGGATGATCTCCAGCAACTGCATCTTGTCCACGGGGGAGAAGTAGTGCATGCCTGTGCACGGGAAATAATCGTGGTCAATAAAACAGAAATATTTGTGTTTTATTTCAAGTATGTTTATGCTTATTTTATATGCGATTTTTATACTACGTGAAGTAAAAAGTAAGTAGTGAAAGTGCGAGCTTTATTTTTCTGCTAATAGTCGAAGTATAAGAAATAACGTTCCATAATAAGAAATTCAACCAAGCGACGTGATACTTACCAATAACCTTATCGGGTCGGCTGCTTCCAGCTGCAATCTTCGTGATTGGGATAGCACTGGTGTTAGTAGCGAGGATCGCGTGTTGAGGGATCACAGCTTCCAGTTCCTTGATAACCTTATGCTTGACACTCAAGTCTTCAAACACAGCCTCAATGACGCAGTCGCAGTTCTTCATCTTAGAGTAGTCCAGAGTAGGCAAAAGATTTGACAAGTACTTGTCTCTTTGCAGGCTGCAAGCAACAGATGAATTCAATTAGCACATTTATATAGTTAAGTTTATGAATCTTATACTTTTTTTCGTACTTTTTGGTTGCAATTTTGGCAAAAAAATATTTTGCATAAAAGTTTATATGAAAAGTAGAGTCCTGAAAATTAACACAAAAATAACAGCCAAATTGGCTGGATCATCCTGGCTCCAAGTGAAAATCTTTCATACATGTGACAAATTTATTTTTAGTTATATAAATTTTATTTACCCAGACATTCTCTTCCGTTTCACAGCAGTGGCAAGTCCATTTTGGATTTGTCCCACACCTCTAAAGAGGCCAGGATTGGTGGCGTCCTTCATGACCACATGGTACCCCTTGTTGATGGACACTTGTACAATACCTGCTCCCATCAGACCAGCGCCAAGCACTCCGATCTAAGCAAATATAACCTTTATTACTCAAATGATAGAAAAAATTAATATATATACAAAAGATGTTCTTGAGCACTACTTTTTAAGATAAAAAATATTTCGTACCTATAGTATTCCTTGATGAAGTATTGAAAACAGAAAGCAAAATGATAAAAGTGAAGCTAAATAACATACAATCCTTCTCATGATAAAAAGCTTTTCAAGTTGTACAACTCACCGTTTTGACATCAACTTTGGACTTTCCAAACCTGTTTTTCTTGCACTCAGTCTGTCCTCTGAACAGCCCAATGAGCCCTCTGCTCTGAGGAGTGACGGCGAGTTCGCCGAAACCTTGGGCTTCCGCTTCATACCCAGCGGTGGGGCCCTTGTCCACACCAGTTCTTACGACATCAAGGATCTGGAAGAAAGACATTTATTATCATGTTGCTTGTCAAAAACAATTGTGTGAATTGCTACTGATATAAAAAATCCATAATATTAGAGTTTCGTAAAATTCGTCATTTCAAGTACCTAAATAATGAGGTAGTTGAAATGACGAATTTTACGAAACTGTACTTTTTACTCTTGTAACTTGAACATGGTCGAATTGCAGTACTAAAAAATTCAATTTCGACTAAACTGAGCATCAAAATCATCTTGTATTTTAGTAAGATGCGGGCGGATTTTATTGCGTATGGCAGATGATTAAAGGATGTATGAGCTTAAGTAGAAAAGTGTAAAGTTTTCCAAGGCTCAACCAGTTGAATCAGACTTTTGATTTAATTTTAACTGTTTTTTTTTAATGTTAAACCACATTTGTTCGCAACAGAGTTAGTATTGGCCTACTGCGTAATTTAGAACTTACTTTTAATGGTGCTGGGTAGAGACCACGAGAAGCCTTCATGACCTGCTCCTTGGCTTTGTTGAAGATCATATTCTTCACCATATCCATTTGCATAATGCTGGCAGTGAGTTTCTGTATTAAACCCTTCTTTGCTCTATCAACTTTCATTTTGCCATTGGCAATATCTCTTGCAATTTGAATAGCTACAACTTCTAAGTACTTCATTGTGCTGTCTTCTGGTAAACTCAAGCCTGTTTGAGGTAAAAGAAAATAGTTTAAATATTACCTACTATTTTAAGCCAGCTTTTATTTAAGACCCTAAACATAAATCAAACCAATAAACCCACTAATGTTTTTGGTTACTTACAGTTTTCTTCTAAACTATTTACATTACTCTTTGACCTTTTAAATAATACAGATTTAGATTTACCTGGACCAAGTGGGGAAACCAACAAATCTACTATTCCCAACTTCTTTGCTTTATCTGCTTTGACTGTTTTGCCGGTGAGAGCTAAGTCCAAAGTCGTAGGTATGGATGTTAGCACTGGCATTCTGAAAATAAAACATCATTTTATGCCTTACCATTTTTGCCTTGATCACATAACATGGAATTGTAAAATACGACTTGTTCATGTGTATATATATTATATCGATATTACATAATTATTCAGTGAGTTCATTCATGGGACCTGATCTAATTTAAAATAGCCACATATGAACTGTATGTACTTGACAATATACATTTATGTTTAAATCTTAATGTTCTCTATAATACATATCAGCATACATAGCAGTTAGTTACATAGGTACATGATTTGAAATAAACTAAGTCTCTTTGGCAACCTTACGCTAAATATTATTTCATTGCCAAGTATTATACAATATGTATCAATGAACGCAATACCTGAAAACGGGTAATGAACTCATAATTATGAACAACTTTACTACTTAGGTACTATGAGAACACCACGAAATAGCGAAAAACATAAACCAGCTGTTTAGTATTTTGTCGAGTTACGCGCACGTAAATGTATGAAGCAGTATACTTTTTTCGCGATGTCAGTGTTGGTTCCATACTAAAAGTTGTTTTTTTTTTTGTAATGATGGTTAAATTAATTTTGGGGTTGCGTTTATTCTGTTACATGTTGTATAATATGATATTCATCCAGATCCTGGCTACTTCCTTATTTTACGCGTCTACGGTGCCCGAGAATCGTCCTGAGTTTCCCGACGCTCGGGGCGTCTTTTTCTGTTGCGGCGGCTGGGTCCTGAGGTTTCCATTTCCCGCACGCGTTTGCCTCCTCCTTCGCTAACATTACTGCTTCGCAGAAGGAGGTGACCGCTTCCCATGCCTCCTCGCTCCGGACCGTGTTTGAACCAGGACTTTAATGTCTATCCCTAAATTTTATATCGCTTTGGAGATAGCATTTGGATAGAAGGAAAAAACTTTTCTTAAAGCTTAACTTATCTGCTCTTATACTTCTTTTTCAAAGAAAAGAATATTTTTTATCACCTGCCTAAAATACATTATATTTACAATTACACTGACATATTATGCCTATTTATTTTACCTTTGTGTGCCACCCCCTCCTGGTAGCAATCCTAACATAACCTCAGGAAGACCGAATCCAGTCTTAGAGTCTTTAACAGCAATACGATAATGACAGGCGAGGGCTGTCTCCAGGCCACCCCCCAGGCAACTGCCCTGGATAGCAGCAATGATGGGTTTACGTGACCTTTCTATCCTATGGAAAATTCCATGACCTGTAAATCAATGAGATGACACGAATTAGTCAGTAGTATTTTAAGAAATGGCTTACCAAAAAATATCAATAAAGCACGATTACATGCATGAATTTATTTACTTTTTACAGATTTTCTGCCAAATTCTGTCTATTTTGATTTGAACATATGGCAACCCGGTGCAGTTAGACTGCACCGGGATGCCTGCACTGGCCCTGATAGTTTACCACTTATAAGTTAATTTTTTCTATAGACTATTAATTCCTTATTTCTAGACTTGTTCATTGCTGCTTCATGAACCAATAAAGAAACAGAACAGATACTAATATGTTAAGTATGCATTTAAAGAGCTTTGCTTATGAGGGGGAGGGGTGGTAAAAATTACAAAAATCCACTTATGTAATACCTGAACATCCCCATATATGTTTAAAAAATATAAAGAATTTACTAAGTTGAATTTAAAAATTTGACTTAATTTAATAAAATTTTACATTCCTTACATGTTTGTAATTATCATACTCAGTAGAACTTTCATTGTGACTTGTGTAAAGCCATAATATTTTGTATTAATACTAACCTCTTTTAGATAAGTCTACAAATTCTTCTTTAGTGTTGCAGGCTTCTAGCATGGTAATATCAGCTCCAGCAATGAAGCAGCCTGGCTTGCCAGATATTAATACTGCGGCTTGGATTGAGGGGTTGGATTCAATCTCATTCAACACCTGGCTTACCTCTTCCATAACAGCCGTATTTAATGAATTCACCTAAAACATACAATTAACCATAATGTGAAATGTGAAAGCAGTAGAATCTCACTTTTCTGGCAGTTTATTACTTCAGCATCCACTCGCAATTAATGATAATATTTTACTTTTTTATTTTTACAACTTTCTGTGGGTTCCTGGTATGTATAGTGCCAAATAAGAGAGACTCTTGGTTTATGTACCAGTATAATGTAGAGTGGAAGAAAGATAAAATATCTCCTGCAATAGAATAATACAGGCAGAATTCATATTTTTACAAAATTCCCAATTCACACCAAAATTTGATAGTATACATACTTTTATACCCAAGATCTTTACAGGGATTATTACAAAACTTGAAAAAATAAGCTAATTAGTCAAGCCAATCATAAACATGTTAACAACCTGCAATCTGTTAAGCATTAACATGTATTATAAAGTCCAACTTAGTCAAGATTATTAAGTCTTATTACTGACAGATAAGAACTTACTATCCAGCTTTTTTACCTAGCTTATTTTAACCAAAGAATATGCTTTGTAGTAATATGCAAGTTTAAGTTTGTGATTTGAGGTACAACTGACTTCTTTATCATAACTCATAATTTAAAAATAAAAATTTCTAGTTATGTATTGGTTTTTAATAAACTAAAAGTTTTTAAATCAAAGCTTACCTTTGTATTAGGTGAATCAAGAGTAACCACATAAATGCCATTGACATTCTTACATTTGGTATGAACTTGACTACCTGCAGCAGCATAGCTTCTGCTGTGTGAACCTAAAATAGTGATGAACTTTAATAAGGCCATTACACTTGTACTACAGTATAGGAAAACATTTTTTCACAAGAATTAAATAATTTTAAAAGTTTTTTGGAAAATAAATTAGCCGAGAAAGTCACTGAGATAGGTTCTTACCAGTCAAATATTTCAGATCCTTGCGGGTTCGTAAGATCTTAAGTGCGTTAAATATCTTACTGTTCGACATTTTTAAAAGATTTATATATTAACAAAAACTAAATAAACGTTGAAAAGTATTAACTAATTAAATAATTTTGGACCCAGACTTTGAACCTAAACTTTCGTCGCGATGTGGGGAGTTAAAGGGGGTGAAGGAGGGAAGAGAGCGCGGCGCCGATAAAGACGTCAAACGTCAAATGAACACCATAAAGTGGCAGCTATTTTTTAGAACGTTTCGTACTTGAGTATGAATCTTATAAGCCTATTGTCAAAATCAATTGACAGGAGTTAAATTGATGAGAAAATCCAAAAAAAGAACGAACGTCTTTTTTTTTAGGAATACAACTCGACTTGTGTTCCCAACCCTTGCCCATGTAAGAACATAATTCTAAAATATATATTAATATTATAAAGCTGAAGAGTTTGTTTGTTTGTTTGTTTGTTTGAACGCGCTAATCTCAGGAACTACTGGTTCGAATTGAAAAATTCTTTTTGGGTTGAATAGACCATTTATCGAGGAAGGCTTTAGGCTATATATCATCACGCTTAAGCCAATAGGAGCGGAGCAGCGATAAAGAATGTTTTAAAATCGGGGATTCCACGGGAACGAAGTCGCGGGCAGCAGCTAGTTCTAAAATAAAATATTCTTATTACAGAAATATTCAGATTTCAACGTTCAAAGGTTCAACTTCAAGTCGCATTCTAATGTTAGGGGTGTTTAAAAAAATATGTATTACACATAGAGGGAATTCGCTATTTTGAAAGAGTGCGACTAGAAATTCGAGCATTGCTAAATACGCGAATTGCAAATGTGACGATCTATTCAATCCTTTCTGGGGAGTAGCTATAGCTTACACATGGGGGAAGGGGTGTTCGATTATTTCGTACAATATGCGTTCTATGTGCGGTCGGCATCAAGACATATAGTACTCTTTGGTCGGCATGCAGCATTATGCTTATGTCGCGACACGACCCGGCAATGTGTTTCTACTGTAATGGTCGTCATGGTCGCTACTGTGTTCTTTGTGTTGTCTACGCATGGTCGTTTTTGGTTTTGAACGCAAACTGATATTTATCCGATTTCAGATTTCAAAATCTGTTTTTAGAAATCTGATTCCATAGCGCCAAGCCTCGCCAATTCGATTATAGATTAAAGATTTCATTGGAATCAGATAGAGATTGCGCGATTATCCTTAAAAGGACCTAAGTAAGACTAGCAGAAAAGTTTTATTTAAGATTACTTCTTGTTATGTTTACAATGCGAAGCTCGCACTTGTCACCAAGGTCAAATATGCATTTGTTGAAAATAGGTACCTAAACAAACATTAGGTACATACATTATTTCTAGTTCCAAGAAACATTGAACCTTAAACTAAAATACATCAACGTATAATCTCGAAAATGGAGTCTTTAAATATTTAGCAGTAAAAAGGATATTGTTCGCATTACAATGACCGTTAGATTTCCAAGAACCAAAACCTAATCACAAAATTCGCGCTATATTTTTTACCCCGTTCTAACAAAATCCAAAGCCAGTTTGCGTTTGGATTTCGTTTGGTGATGAGATCCAGTGATTTTATTGTCGATTCGGTTGGTGGTAGATCGTTAGCGTTTGGTTCGGCTAGGTAGATTTTTAAAAACCAATCTTCGAGAAATCGATACGAATCGATTTTTGTGTGAAATCGGATTTTCAATTCGTTTTGATTAATCGGACCCATGCCTAGAGTGGCTAGAGTTGAGTGTTGTCATCACAGATACTTATATTCCGTTTCCCTACCTTTACTTCGAACTAAACGTGACATTGGCTAAATCATTGAGGTAGGAATAATAAGGAGACGCTGCGTTATTCTATACATACATTTGCTTATACAAATATGAGTGAAATATGATTCAGAACTTGAAATATCGTTATGTCTCATTCTTTCTTGTGAGATAATCCTATTTGATAAAAGAGACTAATTTTGAGTCTCTTTTATCAAATAGGATTATCTCACAAGAAAGAATGAGACATAACGATATTTCAAGTTCTGAATCATATTTCACTCATATTTGTATAAGCAAATGTATGTATAGAATAACGCAGCGTCTCCTTATTATTCCTACCTCAATGATTTAGCCAATGTCACGTTTAGTTCGAAGTAAAGGTAGGGAAACGGAATATAAGTATCTGTGATGACAACACTCAACTCTAGCCACTCTAGGCATGGGTCCGATTAATCAAAACGAATTGAAAATCCGATTTCACACAAAAATCGATTCGTATCGATTTCTCGAAGATTGGTTTTTAAAAATCTACCTAGCCGAACCAAACGCTAACGATCTACCACCAACCGAATCGACAATAAAATCACTGGATCTCATCACCAAACGAAATCCAAACGCAAACTGGCTTTGGATTTTGTTAGAACGGGGTAAAAAATATAGCGCGAATTTTGTGATTAGGTTTTGGTTCTTGGAAATCTAACGGTCATTGTAATGCGAACAATATCCTTTTTACTGCTAAATATTTAAAGACTCCATTTTCGAGATTATACGTTGATGTATTTTAGTTTAAGGTTCAATGTTTCTTGGAACTAGAAATAATGTATGTACCTAATGTTTGTTTAGGTACCTATTTTCAACAAATGCATATTTGACCTTGGTGACAAGTGCGAGCTTCGCATTGTAAACATAACAAGAAGTAATCTTAAATAAAACTTTTCTGCTAGTCTTACTTAGGTCCTTTTAAGGATAATCGCGCAATCTCTATCTGATTCCAATGAAATCTTTAATCTATAATCGAATTGGCGAGGCTTGGCGCTATGGAATCAGATTTCTAAAAACAGATTTTGAAATCTGAAATCGGATAAATATCAGTTTGCGTTCAAAACCAAAAACGACCATGCGTAGACAACACAAAGAACACAGTAGCGACCATGACGACCATTACAGTAGAAACACATTGCCGGGTCGTGTCGCGACATAAGCATAATGCTGCATGCCGACCAAAGAGTACTATATGTCTTGATGCCGACCGCACATAGAACGCATATTGTACGAAATAATCGAACACCCCTTCCCCCATGTGTAAGCTATAGCTACTCCCCAGAAAGGATTGAATAGATCGTCACATTTGCAATTCGCGTATTTAGCAATGCTCGAATTTCTAGTCGCACTCTTTCAAAATAGCGAATTCCCTCTATGTGTAATACATATTTTTTTAAACACCCCTAACATTAGAATGCGACTTGAAGTTGAACCTTTGAACGTTGAAATCTGAATATTTCTGTAATAAGAATATTTTATTTTAGAACTAGCTGCTGCCCGCGACTTCGTTCCCGTGGAATCCCCGATTTTAAAACATTCTTTATCGCTGCTCCGCTCCTATTGGCTTAAGCGTGATGATATATAGCCTAAAGCCTTCCTCGATAAATGGTCTATTCAACCCAAAAAGAATTTTTCAATTCGAACCAGTAGTTCCTGAGATTAGCGCGTTCAAACAAACAAACAAACAAACAAACTCTTCAGCTTTATAATATTAATATATATTTTAGAATTATGTTCTTACATGGGCAAGGGTTGGGAACACAAGTCGAGTTGTATTCCTAAAAAAAAAGACGTTCGTTCTTTTTTTGGATTTTCTCATCAATTTAACTCCTGTCAATTGATTTTGACAATAGGCTTATAAGATTCATACTCAAGTACGAAACGTTCTAAAAAATAGCTGCCACTTTATGGTGTTCATTTGACGTTTGACGTCTTTATCGGCGCCGCGCTCTCTTCCCTCCTTCACCCCCTTTAACTCCCCACATCGCGACGAAAGTTTAGGTTCAAAGTCTGGGTCCAAAATTATTTAATTAGTTAATACTTTTCAACGTTTATTTAGTTTTTGTTAATATATAAATCTTTTAAAAATGTCGAACAGTAAGATATTTAACGCACTTAAGATCTTACGAACCCGCAAGGATCTGAAATATTTGACTGGTAAGAACCTATCTCAGTGACTTTCTCGGCTAATTTATTTTCCAAAAAACTTTTAAAATTATTTAATTCTTGTGAAAAAATGTTTTCCTATACTGTAGTACAAGTGTAATGGCCTTATTAAAGTTCATCACTATTTTAGGTTCACACAGCAGAAGCTATGCTGCTGCAGGTAGTCAAGTTCATACCAAATGTAAGAATGTCAATGGCATTTATGTGGTTACTCTTGATTCACCTAATACAAAGGTAAGCTTTGATTTAAAAACTTTTAGTTTATTAAAAACCAATACATAACTAGAAATTTTTATTTTTAAATTATGAGTTATGATAAAGAAGTCAGTTGTACCTCAAATCACAAACTTAAACTTGCATATTACTACAAAGCATATTCTTTGGTTAAAATAAGCTAGGTAAAAAAGCTGGATAGTAAGTTCTTATCTGTCAGTAATAAGACTTAATAATCTTGACTAAGTTGGACTTTATAATACATGTTAATGCTTAACAGATTGCAGGTTGTTAACATGTTTATGATTGGCTTGACTAATTAGCTTATTTTTTCAAGTTTTGTAATAATCCCTGTAAAGATCTTGGGTATAAAAGTATGTATACTATCAAATTTTGGTGTGAATTGGGAATTTTGTAAAAATATGAATTCTGCCTGTATTATTCTATTGCAGGAGATATTTTATCTTTCTTCCACTCTACATTATACTGGTACATAAACCAAGAGTCTCTCTTATTTGGCACTATACATACCAGGAACCCACAGAAAGTTGTAAAAATAAAAAAGTAAAATATTATCATTAATTGCGAGTGGATGCTGAAGTAATAAACTGCCAGAAAAGTGAGATTCTACTGCTTTCACATTTCACATTATGGTTAATTGTATGTTTTAGGTGAATTCATTAAATACGGCTGTTATGGAAGAGGTAAGCCAGGTGTTGAATGAGATTGAATCCAACCCCTCAATCCAAGCCGCAGTATTAATATCTGGCAAGCCAGGCTGCTTCATTGCTGGAGCTGATATTACCATGCTAGAAGCCTGCAACACTAAAGAAGAATTTGTAGACTTATCTAAAAGAGGTTAGTATTAATACAAAATATTATGGCTTTACACAAGTCACAATGAAAGTTCTACTGAGTATGATAATTACAAACATGTAAGGAATGTAAAATTTTATTAAATTAAGTCAAATTTTTAAATTCAACTTAGTAAATTCTTTATATTTTTTAAACATATATGGGGATGTTCAGGTATTACATAAGTGGATTTTTGTAATTTTTACCACCCCTCCCCCTCATAAGCAAAGCTCTTTAAATGCATACTTAACATATTAGTATCTGTTCTGTTTCTTTATTGGTTCATGAAGCAGCAATGAACAAGTCTAGAAATAAGGAATTAATAGTCTATAGAAAAAATTAACTTATAAGTGGTAAACTATCAGGGCCAGTGCAGGCATCCCGGTGCAGTCTAACTGCACCGGGTTGCCATATGTTCAAATCAAAATAGACAGAATTTGGCAGAAAATCTGTAAAAAGTAAATAAATTCATGCATGTAATCGTGCTTTATTGATATTTTTTGGTAAGCCATTTCTTAAAATACTACTGACTAATTCGTGTCATCTCATTGATTTACAGGTCATGGAATTTTCCATAGGATAGAAAGGTCACGTAAACCCATCATTGCTGCTATCCAGGGCAGTTGCCTGGGGGGTGGCCTGGAGACAGCCCTCGCCTGTCATTATCGTATTGCTGTTAAAGACTCTAAGACTGGATTCGGTCTTCCTGAGGTTATGTTAGGATTGCTACCAGGAGGGGGTGGCACACAAAGGTAAAATAAATAGGCATAATATGTCAGTGTAATTGTAAATATAATGTATTTTAGGCAGGTGATAAAAAATATTCTTTTCTTTGAAAAAGAAGTATAAGAGCAGATAAGTTAAGCTTTAAGAAAAGTTTTTTCCTTCTATCCAAATGCTATCTCCAAAGCGATATAAAATTTAGGGATAGACATTAAAGTCCTGGTTCAAACACGGTCCGGAGCGAGGAGGCATGGGAAGCGGTCACCTCCTTCTGCGAAGCAGTAATGTTAGCGAAGGAGGAGGCAAACGCGTGCGGGAAATGGAAACCTCAGGACCCAGCCGCCGCAACAGAAAAAGACGCCCCGAGCGTCGGGAAACTCAGGACGATTCTCGGGCACCGTAGACGCGTAAAATAAGGAAGTAGCCAGGATCTGGATGAATATCATATTATACAACATGTAACAGAATAAACGCAACCCCAAAATTAATTTAACCATCATTACAAAAAAAAAAACAACTTTTAGTATGGAACCAACACTGACATCGCGAAAAAAGTATACTGCTTCATACATTTACGTGCGCGTAACTCGACAAAATACTAAACAGCTGGTTTATGTTTTTCGCTATTTCGTGGTGTTCTCATAGTACCTAAGTAGTAAAGTTGTTCATAATTATGAGTTCATTACCCGTTTTCAGGTATTGCGTTCATTGATACATATTGTATAATACTTGGCAATGAAATAATATTTAGCGTAAGGTTGCCAAAGAGACTTAGTTTATTTCAAATCATGTACCTATGTAACTAACTGCTATGTATGCTGATATGTATTATAGAGAACATTAAGATTTAAACATAAATGTATATTGTCAAGTACATACAGTTCATATGTGGCTATTTTAAATTAGATCAGGTCCCATGAATGAACTCACTGAATAATTATGTAATATCGATATAATATATATACACATGAACAAGTCGTATTTTACAATTCCATGTTATGTGATCAAGGCAAAAATGGTAAGGCATAAAATGATGTTTTATTTTCAGAATGCCAGTGCTAACATCCATACCTACGACTTTGGACTTAGCTCTCACCGGCAAAACAGTCAAAGCAGATAAAGCAAAGAAGTTGGGAATAGTAGATTTGTTGGTTTCCCCACTTGGTCCAGGTAAATCTAAATCTGTATTATTTAAAAGGTCAAAGAGTAATGTAAATAGTTTAGAAGAAAACTGTAAGTAACCAAAAACATTAGTGGGTTTATTGGTTTGATTTATGTTTAGGGTCTTAAATAAAAGCTGGCTTAAAATAGTAGGTAATATTTAAACTATTTTCTTTTACCTCAAACAGGCTTGAGTTTACCAGAAGACAGCACAATGAAGTACTTAGAAGTTGTAGCTATTCAAATTGCAAGAGATATTGCCAATGGCAAAATGAAAGTTGATAGAGCAAAGAAGGGTTTAATACAGAAACTCACTGCCAGCATTATGCAAATGGATATGGTGAAGAATATGATCTTCAACAAAGCCAAGGAGCAGGTCATGAAGGCTTCTCGTGGTCTCTACCCAGCACCATTAAAAGTAAGTTCTAAATTACGCAGTAGGCCAATACTAACTCTGTTGCGAACAAATGTGGTTTAACATTAAAAAAAAACAGTTAAAATTAAATCAAAAGTCTGATTCAACTGGTTGAGCCTTGGAAAACTTTACACTTTTCTACTTAAGCTCATACATCCTTTAATCATCTGCCATACGCAATAAAATCCGCCCGCATCTTACTAAAATGAGATTTGGATCATACCTCATATTATGAACATTAAAATCCGTTGTAATAGTAACAGAAAAAGATGAGTAGGTTATCTTACCTTCTGCTATCTATACAAATAAATGAAATTGAAGTGTTTGTCCCGGCTAATCTCTGAAATAGCTGTACAAATATTGACGGGATTTTTACAGGCAGATATGTTACAAGGAGTAACTAAGGCTACTTTTATTTTAGAGAAATAATTAGGGTACCGCGCAAAACAAAACATTAAAATTATTTTTGCTTTTGGTAGCCAGTATGGCTATAGGCTATTTAACATCACCCCACGACCCTTAGCCTCTTAACCATTTTTTCTGTAAGCCTTAATTTTTAGGAAACCTATAAAAATTAAAGTATTTTTAAATAATTTTGGTTAGAGATGCTAAAATGTAACTAAAACAAACATAAAACATTATAAGCTAGGTGCACGGTTCCAATTAGCTGTTTCCTATGGAGAAGTGCCGGCAAGAAACTCCATGATAACTCTTTTAGAGATAATTAGCTTTTTCAATGTTTTCTTCAGATTTACGTAAAATATTTTGATTTTGGTGTGAAGTGTGAATCACAGGCCGGACCTAGCTAGGTCACTCGGACCGAATAAGACGCAGGATTATTTATGTTAACATCACAGAATATACCGATATCGTTCCAGCGGAGGAACTAGTTTCGTATTACCGCAAGTCGGCAACGGTACAACACTATTTCATTATGTAAACAAACGAATGAATAAACAAATATAATAAAAAGGCCTGTTATGTGGAAATGAATCCAAATATCAATACTTTAGCCATAAATTCATGATTGCGTTACAATAGTATCACCGAATGTGTATTATTGTGTGTAAAAATGCATGAAAACCGGCTACTAACCTGTGCAAACACAATTGAGGTTGATTTTGACTGTTTCTTGCACCACACTTCACAACACAACACACAGGCATGTTGGATTTATGTTTTCCAACATTTACATTCAGTTTTAAAAGTAAAATTACTCGTAGTTTTCTCGCAAATCACAATAATAAAAAAAGTAAACAACCATTTGACAGCGTAACTACCATGAATTGTGAACATAATATGGCTGCAACGGCACTTACCTACAACTGTCTCTACATCACGACAAAATTAATCTCTTAAAGAGAAAGAATATTTAAGTTGTTGCTAATTTTGTCGTGATGTAGAGACAGTTGTAGGTAAGTGCCGTTGCAGCCATATTATGTTCACAATTCATGGTAGTTACGCTGTCAAATGGTTGTTTACTTTTTTTATTATTGTGATTTGCGAGAAAACTACGAGTAATTTTACTTTTAAAACTGAATGTAAATGTTGGAAAACATAAATCCAACATGCCTGTGTGTTGTGTTGTGAAGTGTGGTGCAAGAAACAGTCAAAATCAACCTCAATTGTGTTTGCACAGGTTAGTAGCCGGTTTTCATGCATTTTTACACACAATAATACACATTCGGTGATACTATTGTAACGCAATCATGAATTTATGGCTAAAGTATTGATATTTGGATTCATTTCCACATAACAGGCCTTTTTATTATATTTGTTTATTCATTCGTTTGTTTACATAATGAAATAGTGTTGTACCGTTGCCGACTTGCGGTAATACGAAACTAGTTCCTCCGCTGGAACGATATCGGTATATTCTGTGATGTTAACATAAATAATCCTGCGTCTTATTCGGTCCGAGTGACCTAGCTAGGTCCGGCCTGTGATTCACACTTCACACCAAAATCAAAATATTTTACGTAAATCTGAAGAAAACATTGAAAAAGCTAATTATCTCTAAAAGAGTTATCATGGAGTTTCTTGCCGGCACTTCTCCATAGGAAACAGCTAATTGGAACCGTGCACCTAGCTTATAATGTTTTATGTTTGTTTTAGTTACATTTTAGCATCTCTAACCAAAATTATTTAAAAATACTTTAATTTTTATAGGTTTCCTAAAAATTAAGGCTTACAGAAAAAATGGTTAAGAGGCTAAGGGTCGTGGGGTGATGTTAAATAGCCTATAGCCATACTGGCTACCAAAAGCAAAAATAATTTTAATGTTTTGTTTTGCGCGGTACCCTAATTATTTCTCTAAAATAAAAGTAGCCTTAGTTACTCCTTGTAACATATCTGCCTGTAAAAATCCCGTCAATATTTGTACAGCTATTTCAGAGATTAGCCGGGACAAACACTTCAATTTCATTTATTTGTATAGATAGCAGAAGGTAAGATAACCTACTCATCTTTTTCTGTTACTATTACAACGGATTTTAATGTTCATAATATGAGGTATGATCCAAACGTGATAAATTAGTGGAACTCGTAACTAGTATCGATACTCGTTGTAGTAACACCTTGATTGACTCAACCCTAGCAATGGCAGCCATTTTATGTTCTGTAGGTATGCACCCTTTTTTCGTAGGTATTTCCCGTCCATACTTTTATAGGTCAATGGGCTAAATGCACAAACAGTGCGAAGCCAAAAAAAAAGAAAAAAAAAAATAGCGGGTTGTCATTTGATGTTGACAGTTGAATGTTGGTTGTGATTTTGTTATTGTTACTGAGATTTGAACATTTTAACAATTTCGGGTTTTCTTTTGTGACTTTATGAAATACAGAAGGTGAACTTAAATTATATCCTATTTAATACTTAGTTCATAATGTCGACATCCTTACGCTCCAAAACATTTTCATTGCACGACTTGCAGATGCAAAAAATCTCAAACAGCACAAATATAAAACTTTACTGGGAGAGTAGAATGTTTTAAGTTTGGGGTTGGAACATTAGACCCAAGAGCCCGAATGATCATAGAGTTTTACGTAAAAGATTACGGAACTTATCACTACCAGGCGACTGGCCTTTTCTTATGGCCAATCAAACAATATTGCTATTCAAAGAGGCAATGCTCTTTGCGTCCTGGGCATTTTTCCCACTATCAACGCTGTTGGTGAATTTATTGGTACCCAATTTTTTCCCAGTTCCCTTTTTATATGTACCTACATGTAGATACATTATATATTACCATTATCAATTTAGGATTATAGTTTTTGTCTGATTTACTTTGTTATCACACACACACAGATACTAATTACAAAGAATCTTTATTAAAAGCATAATTATGGATGTATCTTAGAGTTCTTGACTATCCAGTGTTATGTAACAGCAGAGTCGCATAAACATTCACTGCACTCAATCATAATTTTTTTTTTCTGTTTCAGACATTTTCATCCAGCACATTTAGGTGGACTATGGTGATACATAATTAAACAAAATGCTTCTGAAACTGAAGTTTATAAAATATAAGGTGTTGAGAAGGTTTTTGGAGCATGTCTTTTATATTGCAGTTACCTTGCTAATTGTACCTATATCATACTTTGAAACATTTATTGTATTACCTACTATAATGGAGCACTGGAGTTTAGCCCTCTCCTGTCATCTTGGATTTTTAAGTTTTCTGATATATAATATTAGCGGTAATATAATTTATGGAATGTTTACAAATACTACGATAAAGGGCAAAACCCTTGAAGGTTTCAATAAAGATGACTGGACTTTATGTAGTGTGTGTGAATGTTTGAGACCACCTCGCGCCTGGCATTGTGACACTTGTGATGTTTGTGTTTTGAAAAGGGACCATCACTGTAGATTTATTGCATGTTGTGTTGGGTACTTTAACCATAGATACTTCATGTTACTCACTTTTTATATCGCCATTAGTATGTTTTATTGTTTTTACATTAATATTAAATTTCTTTCTCTGACATTCACTTGGAACCATATGATTGTACTGAAGTTTATTTGTCCTATTGGTGGCTTAGTTCTTGACTGTGGTAGTGAAAGTGCCTTTGTTTTCTTATTAGTGCTGAATGTGTTAAACGGAATAGCCAATGTATTTTTATTTGTTTATCATTTCAATAATTTGCTTAGAGGTAGATTAGTTCCAGAAACATGGTCATCCAGTAAATATTTTGTTCATGATAAAGGCTGGAAGCTTAATGTGATAGAAGTATTTGGTTCTAGATGGTACTTAACTTGGATTTCACCTACAATTCACAGTAAATTACCAGGAAATGGTATTGAATGGCCGATAGACAATAAGTACAAAACATATTAGTGAAAATTAAAACAAAATTGAAAGCACTAAATAAATGCGCATCCAAGTCCAAACTGTTAACCAGGTTCACGAAAGTAGGACTATGGGTTGATAGAATAAGACATTGCCACACTGAGCTTTATTGATATTAAACTACATGATATGTACCACAGGAAAAACAGACTGAAAAACACAAATGTTATCAGCTTTGGGCAATTTAGGGATTCTCCTGACATGTGATTTAATGGTGCCATAACAAAACATGTGGGAAAATAGTTTTTAAGACTAACCAACCATATATTCTACTATATCTGGACATGAGCTTGACTGACACTGAAACATGAATAAATTCTAGTCATATAAAAATGATAAAATTACCTCAAAAGTGATATGCAATGCCTTAATTAAAAATAAGTTTAGAATAAGAAAGCATTAATAAACACCTGTGAAATAGATAGTAAGAAAGAAAAGCACAATTATGGTTATTTACCCTTGCTTACCTTGTTAATATTTGTACTAACCGTAATTTACTATTTGTACTAAGTAAAGATTTAACAGTATTTAATTTACTTAAGATTATTCTGAAATGAGATTTGTGTTCCTTATTGTTCAATTCCTGCCAAATTAAAAAATGTCCATTAAATTCGTGATAAAACGATAGTCTGATTTTGCACGTTTTTTTTTTCATATACCTACTTAAACATTTACTTATTCTATATATTGTATAAATACCACGATGTAAATGTACAAAGTGTGTGTCACAAAATGGCGCGACACCACTGAGTAGCGGTACCTCTGATTGGTGATATTCTGCTTATGTATTTTTATATAAGTAGATAGATAGTTACAATAATAATTAGCTACTTTATTGTGAACCAAAATAACCAGCCGGTGGTCAAATATATGATAGTAGTAAAAAAAACTTTACAAATAAATACAACCGACTTCTACACACAAAAACCAAATAGTACAAAATATTTAATTTCGGAACTCGGTGTATTTGGTTGCTTTTTCGTTTTTTGAACACCGACTACATTTTTATTTAAAAAGTATACTTTTTTTACTGTAAAAAGTTTTTTATTTTCACTCCACCCCTCCCCACCTAAACATACCAATCACATTGGTGTAAACAATAAACAAACATGCGATTTCAGCAATCCCGAAAGATTTTCTATCATTTATTGAAGAGTTCCGTTTCCTATCATCTCTGTTCTTCATCAGATCCCCACCTAGACAAACTAGAAACGGACCAAGTTGAAATACTAAGATGCTCTTCCAAACCATCGTAAAAAAAATATTTTTTCGTTTACATGAATGAGAACGTCATCAATGTAGACTACTACGCATTATTAGGGATAAGTTATCCCTAATCATACGTGGCTAGTAGTAGAGAGTGAGTTATCCCGGATACATCAAATACTAGTAGTCAGATCTCAATCAAATTCATCAAATTAATGGGACCACACGGCAAGAACTAGCTTTCGAATGTAAAAAGAATCATCGAAATCGGTACACCCAGTTCAAAGTTATGAGGTAACACAAAAAAAATAACAGTCGAATTGAGAACCTCCTCCTTTTTTGGAAGTCGGTTAAAAACCATCGTGTGAAGCCACATTTAAATATAAGCCTGAAATCGCTAACCCGCCTTGAACCAACGTGGTGTTAATACTCGTGCTTTCTCTGAATGGGAAGGGAAGAGGGCCAATTAAGCTATTGCGCGCCACAACTGAGGTATGGAAGATAGAGGCATTCGTTATTACTAACGCCGTCTAGTATCGAGCAGCAGAACTATTAGAATTCTAGAATAAGACACAATATCTAAAATACTAAAACATTGTAGAATTCTCGAAACCGAGTCAGTTGCGACCAATATTTACGCGAAAACTAGATCTTCCTATAATGGAAGGTTCTGGAATTAACTGGAACCCTATGGCCTGCGTATACACCGACCGAGTTACCCTTTTTTCCTCCCCGACTTGCCTAACGAGCCAGCCCGCGCCGCTGAGCCATTAGCGTTAAATCCCCAAAATAATATCAACCTAACACAGCCTGTCCCTTACTGCCCTCCCCAAATGACGCCGCTTACCAGACTATCTTGTGGTGCCCTCGAATTAATTTAAGGCCCCCAGCCAGGGCTAAAAACGAACTTACAAGCTAAATGATCGTTCGCTAAGGAGATCCCCTGTGAGACGTAAGCCTCGGCTTAACGGCGTTATTTGGGGAGGGCAGCAAGGGACAGGCTGGGTCGGGTTGGACATAGGATCCTCTTTTCAAGTAAAATATGACGAATTATAGAATACTAAAGGTGGCGCGCACAAGATATGATTTGAACTTCTAATCTATACTAATATTATAAAGAGGTATCGTTTGTGACGGTGTAAGGGATAATCTCTGGATCTACTAAAACGATTTTCAAAATTATTTCACCAATAGAAAGCTACGTTATTGTGGAGTGTCATAGGCTATATTTTATCCTCGTATGGCCACGGGAACGGGAACCACGCGGGTGAAACCGCGGGGAGCTGCTAGTATAAAATAATTTAGACATAAGTCCTAAAAAGTATATGTGAGTGTGTGTGACTGTGTGTAAACACTATCTTTTAGACTCATATGACGATGCTTGCAACAATAATTCAATGTCATCATAGGTCTTCAGTTTTAGCCGAACTACTGCCTTTTTGCAGTCTTTACTTGTCATGGAATAAATGTTAATTATAATTTTATAGAGAACAGCGGAATTTGTATTATAATTATCTATTAGAATATTATTATGTAGTTTTAACTACTTCTACTGGTGCAATAAGGTATTTTCGTCTTCTTACCTGAGAGTGAGGGTCATAGGGCACGGGCCTTGCAGTAACCAGCCTTTAAGGACCTGAACAGCGAGTGGTCTCGTCAAAAAAAAAAAACCGTCCGCGTTAGTATTGGATTAGCGATACGATCGATAACTTTGAAAGCCATCTTCAACTGCGAATTTAAGTGATCTTAACTGCAACTGTGTTTTATATTCAGTGAGTTTGCCTACTGGATACAAGGCTTAATACTATTTTACATTTTAATATCTTTATTATTGATTATTAAATTAAAATACGTATTCTAAATCTAAACGTAGTAGGTAAATTTTATAGGAAAATAATTATTTACAGGTACCAAAATGATATCAGGCTATCTATTGTCTCTCTGAAACGTTACTGTTTGGCAATATTTGTGCTAAGTATCTACTGCGTATTCTATCAGACTGTTCTTGGGCAACGTCTCGTGTGTTAAGTGATGTATCTAACGAATCCGATGGTCTCCTCGCGTCAGTTTCTTCTTGGTCCGTATAGTCTTCATGGTCTAATAGATTTGCAGTTTCGTCAGTTTCTTTAACCCTGCAATGATTACAATTTTCGTTTTGAATAAATCAATATGCTGCAGTAAAAGTACTTACCAACTGCATAGTTACAAAACATATTTTGTAAGGTGGTAAAACTTACGTCTTCGTGGATTCTCTCATATTTGGTGACATATTAAGTACACCGTTGTTTGCTGAATCAATTATGTAAATGAGCACAGCCGCAATAAGGGATACTAAAAAAAAAAGTTCATTAGATTCAAGTGCATTAAGAATTAAACTAAACATTGTTTAAATTGTTTTGGATCATACCAAAGAGACATCCCAGGAAAAACATTTCTAACATCAAGTACCCATATTTATCAACAATGAATCCTGCAAATATAATAACAGTAGCCAGGCCCATGTTCTGCACTGCTTGACATCTGAAAAAAATATGCCAACGTTACGTGTATGCGTATACGGCGGCGGCTGGATTGGAGAAGAATTCTAAAGACATCAGAATCAGTGTTAACAGTCGCTCAACCCCAAATATATAGGCACAAATGCACCTATAGTCAATGCGGACATGATCTACCAGTACCGCCATTATAGAGATATATTAGAAAAAAACTGCACCGTATGGCATAACAAATGCATGAAAGGGTTTACTGCAAAGATATCAAAATAATGTATTTTTGGGACTAGGTAAGGGCAGGTACCGTAACTCTCCAATATTGATGATTATAACATCAATAAAAAAGGCTACTTTTATTCTAGAAAAATAAATTAATGTTGCAATTTCCAAGTACTGTCCAGTATCGCGCGCATGCCACCACTGCTCCGTCAGATCGGGCGCCTCCCACCACTTCACCCACCAACGAATCAATATCACAAAGAATCGGGGGGTTAGTAACTATTCCACGCGGACGAAGTCGCGAGCAGAAGCTAGTTTTCAATAAAACCGCATCAATGCATGAAAGAAAGTACCCGACAGATGAAGTAATAAAACACGTGATTTCAAACTCAAGGAATATGCACTAGTAGTCCATTTTTTGTGTTAAAAAATCACAGAAGTTCATAGAACTTTATTTTATTGCTATTATTTACCGCAGGGAATCGGCATTTTTTTTTTGTATGGAATCAGGGCTGCTTCCAAACTTTTGGACGGTAGTGTATATATCACGCTAATACCAATAGGAGCGGAACACCAATGAAGAATGTTGCAAAAACTGGGTTATTTTTTCTCTCTCATGTGAGGCAGACGAAGTTGCGCGGGTCAGCTAGTTTGCTATAAACTTCTCACACGTGCTAGATTCCTACCTACTCAAGACTTTTTATAGTGTTCGAGGTAGGTTCTTGTTAATACCAAAGTTTTTTTTTTAATATGCGCATACTAAATACGTTTATACGCCTCTATAGTGCTGTGGTCCTACAGTAATGGTGCTAATGACACATGTTTGCTATAAATAACTTAATAAGCATTTAGTGCATTTTCACTACATAGTATAAAATAAAGTCGCTTCCCGCTGTCTGTCCCTATGTATGCTTAAATCTTTAAAACTACGCAACGGATTTTGATGCGGTTTTTTTAATAGATAGAGTGATTGAAGAGGAAGGTTTATATGTATAATACCATATTATAGTAGAGGAAACATTAGTATCTACATTGCATCCGTGCGAAGCCGGGGCGGGTCGCTAGTATCCAATAATAAGTAAAATAGGCTTACATTCCGTATGCTGTTCCCAATTGATTTTCTGGAACAATTAAAGCCACAAGTGGCCATAAACCACTGGCTAGAAGAGAATAAGATATGCCCAGGGTAATCTGCAAAAATATTTTGTTTTTGAAGATGGTACATTTTAAACTTAAGGCATCACAATGAAATAGAGTTTTTTTTTCTTACCACTCCAACATATGGACTGAAGAATGTGAATGCTAACATAAAATGAGCACTTATCGTTGTCACAATACTTATTATAACCCAAGTCATATTTCTTCCTGTTTTATCAATGAGAATACCAAAGAATGGGCTTAAAGCTGCAGACAGCAAATAAACCATGGAATTTACATTGTTTGCCTCCTGTGGCAAGAAATCGAATTTTCGTTCGTAGAATAATCTGAAAGATAAACAAAATACATTTAATCAGTCTTGTTTTCAACACTATACTTAGTGACACAGGTTTTACGCACATCACAGAAAAAACGGAAAATTCCATGCAGTTAGGTACTCACTTTCCTAAGGCAATAAACGGAAAAATGGCCAGATAATATGCTACACAAATAATAGACAAAAGCCAGAATACTGATTTGAAGTGTCTTATATCAGTCAGATGGAAAGGTTCACTATTGCTTTGTTCATCTTGCCGTCCAAGAATTTTTTCAGCTCTGTAATCCATCCAGCCAAGAATCACGCCACAAATAAGGGATACGAAGCAAGTTAGTGAGGCTGAAAAGATAGATTACTTCAATAAGGAGATGAAAATGAGCTATGAAAACTAATAAAATCAGAAATAACAAGAAACCTACCAAGGAACAATGTCACTCCCAATCTTTCATATCCTCCATAATATGTAGATACCCATCTATACACAGGCTCCATGACCCAAAAGTTAACAGTACTTCCAAATCTTGAGAATGATAACTGTAATCCGAAAACCATGTTCAGTTCCTTTCCTTTGAACCAAAGGACTACATAATTGTTTACAACAACTTGCAGGGATTCTCCTCCAATCCTGAAATAGATATAACACAATAATTATGTCCAGTTTCATTCTGTTAAAACTTACAGAGCGACAGAAATATACAAAGTATGAAAAATCAACTGCTTTAAATGAAATTACAGTGGGATACCCTTTTTATGGTTGGGAAATTGCGGGAGTGACAAACTGAGCACGCCACCAATGCGGCGATAAGTCCCCCTTTGAGGAGTGGTTGAAGAGACGCCACGACGTCCTCACCTTCAGCCTGACGCAGGTGCATACCGGACACGGCTGTTTTGGGAGGTACCTCTTACGAAATTAAACACACATCCGGGTGTCAACACTGTGTGGATTGCCCGGAGGACGCGGTGGAGCATACGGTGGAGGTCAAATCTACGCCGTGTTAGTTTTATTTTATTTAAAAAAATAAAATATACGTCCTAAAAGAACCATATTAATGGCATTAATACGTTTAACTATTTTTGGTATGAAAATTATGATGTTATTAGGTATTTTAAAATAAAAATGTGTTCAATTATTGATATTCCTTTTTTTATTTCTTTAACTAGCTGTGAACGCGACTTCGGTCGCGTGGATGTCGAAAAAAATGTACATACATAATTAAGAAAATAGTAAGTAGTCAATGTCCTGCATTGCACTCTTCCTATTTTATACCTATTTGCCTGCTGGTCGGCATTTCAAATGGAAGATATGGCACATCACCTCTTCCGTTTTGAATGTCGACCAGCCCAAGGTTCTCCTTGAATAAAAAATACAGACAATTTCGAACGAATGGTTGCAATATTCAAAGATTGGTTTCTTATCTTAGTAAAGTTCGTTCTCTTTGCTCAATAAATGGCGTTGCAAGTATCAGCATCCCTTAATGAAAACTAATATCTTCTTGAACACTTTTTAATGTATACCCTTTTTAACAAAAACTAAGTTGTACTTATAAAACTTATCTATAAGTACTGGTTTCGTAGTTTTTACGCGATGCGTGGGACTTCGTCAGCGCGACGCTCAGTGCTCTATGAAGTTTTTGACTAATCTTAAACATTCAATATCTTTTGTTTTCTTTTTGTGGGCCGATTTTGATGAAATAAACACTAAATAAAACTCGGGATAACACTCAATGTTTTTAAGAACCCAGCTTTTGAATTAAATTAGTAGCTTTTACGTTATGCTGTCATAAACGCACAGACAGACAGATAAACAGACAATTTTTTTCCAAAAATTGCATTTTTGTGTTCTATGTTCTAGTGTCTTTTTTTAACGTATTTCAGTTATTTTTATGTAAAAATATTCAATGTACAGACACGGCTAGCCTACTAGTCGATTTTATTATATGTATAGAATAGCTAAGTACTAATTTATCTACACTTAATATATAAAGTTCAAGAGTTTGTTTGCTTGAACGCGCTAATCTCAAGAACAACTGGTCCGATTTTTAAAATTCTTACAGTGTTAAATGGCCCTTTTATCGAGGAAGGCTATAGGCGCTATCATCACGCTAAGACCAATAGGAGAATATATGTATAAAATAGCAGTCGTGAAAAATGTGACACAAACGAAGTTTTCGGGTCAGCTTGTAATAATAACTAAGTTTTACACCATTAAAAATGGGGTAGTTCAATTGTTATGCCCTGTAATTGGACATTTATCGGGCATTAATAAACCTATGCACATAATGCCGTATTTTAACCAAATTTTCCTGCCGGACAGAAACACATTGCCCATCTCTACCAACAACCAAATGTATGGAACACTATTGTTTTTGAATAAATTTCAGTTTTCTTCCTACAGCTTATATTATCTGTGCTACAGCTAATGTCCATATTGAAAGTAGGTAACTAGGTAACTTGATCCACCCCGGGGTGGGGTGGCGTTAGCTGTAAGATTGGATACCGTCAACGCCCTTAACTCCCTTCCCTGGGATGCAATAGGGTAGTTGCCTAAAAAAATCTAATTAGTCCGTAAGATACACTTCCCAAAAATATTAGACACGTATTTTTATTTTTTCACCTTAACAAAAAACGAAGACGATATAGTGCATTGAATACTCGTGTGACGTCACTTCGTGTGACGATTTTTACCACGCCGTGATGTCACAAGCCCCCACTCATAATCTTTGAAGCTATCTTCGTCAATTTTTAGAGATTTCATAAAGTAAAAAATACGTGTCCAATATTTTCGATAATCTAACTAACGGACTAAATAGGATCATATTTTTAAATCCTCAGGAAACATCCCTATTATGTCGGCACTTATTCATCACAGATATTACTCTTACCTACAGTGCATCGTCGGGGCTTACCTACGCGACCGGCACATTCGCTATGTGGGCCGGGATGGTAGCGTTCATCAGAGGGAGATTACGTGTGGGGTTCTGCAGGGGTCGGTTTTAGGTCTTCTCTTGTGGGACCTTACATACGATGTGGTTCTGCGGGTCGAACTTCGCGTTTTCATTTCTCAACTTTCGCGTGAACCCCGTTTGTTAGGCAGGTGATACCTTATTTTTGGCCAACGAGACTGTCCAGCTTTCTGAGTTTGGAGTTGCAAAAGTCTTGGCTTCGATCCGCGAGCTGGGCTTAAGAGATAGCGCCTCTGCTGTTGTTTAGCTGAGGCGCTATGGTTCCATAAACTGCCCAGGATAACCCACCCAACTCTTAGGTAACAGTTGGAGATGCGCAAGTACAGGTGGGTCGATACATTAAGTATCTTGCCCTAACCCTGGACGGTCGGTGGGTTGGGTGAAGTGGATCGACGCGAGGGTGTATAGCCGAATTCGCGCCATACGCCAAAGTGATAATAGCGTGCCAGAAATCGCTCCAGTAAGGCTAAGGCGGCAGGAACGTCGACACGCGCTCCAGCGGTGGCGCGAGCGGCTACAGCAACCGCAATTATCGCGCTAGCGTGCTGTCGAAGCCGTCCTGCGGCACTTCGAAGTCTGGTTGAAAAGAAGGTTGTGCATCTCCTATAGACTCACTGAGGTGCCGACCGGGCTTGGTTACTTCGGTGAGTATCTCGCTCAATCCTACTCATATACTCACCGAAGCACGTGTTACTGTTTTGTTTCTCCTTTCTTGTCAAGCTTTTTTATTACTACATATGTATATGTACATACTTACCCAAATACAAATCTGCCAAGTATCATCAGCCAGAATGCATTGATATATACTCCAAATGCAAATATTACAGCTCCAATAAATACTATAGTCATATAAATAACTGTGCCCAATCTTACACCAAAGTACCTGAAATTAAATAAATACAACTTAGTTTTCAATAATGTATTAATCAATGAGGGCAAGAATGTTACAGTTGAGTAGCATTGCAATCATAACACTCCTAATGTTTTAATAATATGATTGTACTAAATAGGGTCAAAGATATTGTAAACATCATATCATATGCAGTTGTATATGCACAGTGATCTGAATGATAAATGCAATTTGTTTCGAACAGGATATAATAAATAGCAGACAACATTGGAATATTTAAAAAAATTATCTTATATATAAAATTCTCGTGTCACAATGTTAGTTACCATACTCCTCCGGGACGGCTTGTTCGATATTTATGAAATTTTGTACGCATATTCAGTAGGTCTGAGAATCGGCTACTAGCTATTTTTCATACCCCTCCCCCCCCTTTTTAACCGACTTCTAAAAAAGGAGGAGGTTCTCAATTCGGATGTTTGTATTTTTTTTTTTTTTTTTTATGTTTGTTCGCGCATAACTCCGTCGCTTTTCAACCGATTTGAAAAATTCTTTTTTTGTTCGAAAGGGTATACTTCCCAAATGGTCCCATGAAAATTTTATCGAAATCGACCAAGCGGTTTTCGAAAAATCTAAAAAAAATATCTAATTTACCTACATTGACGACCTCTTAGTTTACTCTGCAAAGGAGCAGTACGTATTTTTTACACCAATGTGATTGGTTCGTTTAGGTGGGGGAGGGGAGGGGGTTTAGGTACCACTAAAAAGTGAAAAATAAAAAACTTTTTACAAAAAAATACAACCGACTTTTCCACAAAAAATCAAAAAAGTACAAAATAACTTTGATTTCGGAAGTCGGTGTTCAAAAAATGAAAAAGGAACCACAAACACCGAGTTCCGAAATCAAAGTTATTTTGTACTTTTTTGATTTTTTGTGGAAAAGTCGGTTGTATTTTTTTGTAAAAAGTTTTATTTTATATGACAAAACAACGGATGCTGGGCAGCTAGTATCTTGTATAAAGTATTCTTCATAATTCCAATACTGTTTTAAGATTTTGTTAATCCTTAAAAGCCTATTGAATATTTTGTAGAATGATTTATCTGAACATTCTGTTATATGCTATGTTTAGAAATGATATATAGTACCGTGTAAATAAATGACTCAACATTTATTTCTGAGTATGTGGTAAGTACATTATGATCTTAATATTTAATAAGGTTAAACATTATTTTTTTTAGTTATTGCTACTGTACTAAAAAAATAATAAGTGTGCAGTTCTAGTAAAACTGGTTGTACTTTTTAAGTTCTGTAGTATTAATTTTATTTTAAATTTAACTTAATTTTGGATCTAAAATAGTGAAACAGCAAACTTTTCAAAGTACAGATGTTAATAAAATACTATAAAATTGTCACTAACATGTTGTGGAAAATTAAGTTAAGTTTCATAATGAACTGATAAACAGCAAACTAATTGTTAGAACATACCTATCAACAAGATAACCACCAATGAAACACAATACCACATTTGGCCATGAGTATATAGAATAAAGCAATGCAAACTGGGATGTGTTCAAGTGTGAGTCATCTTTGAAGTTGTCTGCCAATGCTCCAGGAGTATCATAACAGAAATAGGACCCTGAAACAGGAAATGATTAAAATGAATGTTATCCTCAAGAAATCTGTAATAACTGTGGTTTTTTTACTGTTCTAGCAAATGCATTTGATATTGTGTGAAGTTTTCTTTGTTTTTTTAATGTGGTCCGTTTTTTTCTTAAAAGATACTGTATTCCTTACACACAATAGGCCCAACTCTCCCCCTAAAATGGCCCACTGACCCCACATCACATAGATTTATTGGTCACTTCAAATGTGTCTATGAACTGAGATATACCCGCATTATAAGTTCATGTTGTTTTTATTGTGAATTCGCGTTATATCATAAATTATCACTCTGCAATACTGTGGTATTGCAGAGTGAAATAAATAACAATTTGATTGCAGCTTACCAAAACAAAGAAAGCACATTAGTAATAATGCGAAAAAACGATGCACCCTGTTTGCAGGATGGCACCATGATGTCGGCTGCACCATGTTGGATCGGCTACTCCGACTGGATTCTGGCGCTTCCATACTGTCCACTTTATTTCACTGTTGAAAACTTTGTAATACTTCTATAGTCAGAGGTAAAGTTATTGGATTATAGCAGTATTTATCCGCTGCGTAATACCTTACTGGATGGTTCGTCTTGTGAGAGTACTGGGGCTGATAGCTGTTGTTCAGACGATTGTGTAGAAATAAAAACATTGAACAATTTCTAGTTCCAAAAAGATCCTCGGATTACGCGAAATTAAAGGTATATATAATAGTCACATTATTAGTCTTTCATTTCTAATGCTGGTATTCCTCAATTATCAAAATATCACAAAACACAGTGCTACGTGTGATCGCGTAAATGCAGTGTGGTGTTTTGTTCTTGATGAATGAGAATTATTATTTATTATCAAAAAATCACGTCAACTGAGTCAGACGTCAATATCAATACTTTTAATCTGTCAAATCTGTTAATGTCAAAATGACGTTCTGTCAACTATTTTTTTTAGCTACTTGACAATAACGCATGGTATAGCCAAGAACGTTTTAATCCCAGAAAAAGTGCCACACAAAGACTACAATATATATATGGTGCCACATCCTTTGAGTCTTCCCGCAGACATGTAAGTCTTCGTATGATATACAATATTTTACTATAAAAAAAACTATAATAAAAAAAATATTGAACAGGTAGTTTTTCTTTTTCACATAAACAAACAACAAAGACGATACATGACGTTACTAAGATGGTATAATTTTTACTAGCGTCCGTAAGTCACGAGCCTCTTGAACTTTAATGAATGTGTTTGTTACATGTAACGATTTGAAATACACGCGTGTCAGTGTTTTTAGAAAATCTGAACTAATAGGGACCGCTGAAGAAGGATGCAGAGGCGTTAAATCCCAACAAAATAAAACCTCTGCCCCCACCCGATTTTACCATCTGATGAAAAATTATATTTATTTATCATATTATAGTTATTCACAAGAATGAATTTCGAAAAAAATATAATACTTTACAGAGTAAGTATTCATATCAAACATAACAAATTATAAAAAGTTTATCTGTGCTATCCTATCCTTCACAGAACTTTATGTATGCCTAGTATACTTATGAATAAATCAAGTTTAGCTTGAAGCCACTTGTGGACGCTATTGCGATCATACAGTCGAATTTTAAAGTGGCGTTTGCCAGCCAGCATTAGCTTACCCGTTGCGCCCCCTGGTCCTGACTTGAGGGGCTTGTCGCAAGGCAGGCTGTAGACAGGGTAGAGGGCTATAGGGTTGGCCTGTGCAGTTTGGGGCCCGGCTTTTACCGAACATATGCTGATGATGATATATAAAGTAGAAGTAGAAGAAAGACACTTCACTCGCTTCACTCTCACTCAATTTTCCGCGCCCGACGCCCTCCTGAGACGGATCTGCCGCTCCCCACCGCTCACCCGCTATCGTGCTCTGTGTGTCATCGCTCCATCCCGCTACCGCCGTTACGTCACCTGTAGTCATTACAACACCGATCCGAAGCCGCCTTTATCAAGGCAGTGGACGTCTGGACGACATCTGTTTCTACTAATCGACAGAGTTGAAGTGCTCCCTCAGGGGAAACCTACAGTTTCGTGGTCCTTGGTGGGATACCTCACGATGACAACGCAACCAAGGGGTGTTGACACGACACATCTGCTTAGCCCCTTCAGGGCTGAACAAAGCCCTTAGCTGCGGCCAACTGTCTAACCCCGCTCTCTTATTGTGAATATGAGGACCATGTAGATCGCTATGTCAGGGGTTCATTTCATGTTAGTCTAGCGGTTTGAGTTCTTTTTGTGGCCTACCCAAATTACCTTACTTTGGTATTGTTCGTCAAATCGTTGAGCTCCTTAAAGTTCTAAGTTTGAGCTACACGATAACTGATAAAGTTCTAACACCGTTGCCTTCGACGACGAAGACAAAGCCGAATACCTGGCCGACAGCCTAGAGTCCCAATGCTCCTCCAGCTCACAACCAGTAGACAAAGCTCACCTCAATATGGTAAATGCTGAAGTCGAACGTAGAGCTTCTCTCCCACCAGTCGAGGACCCCGAGGATCCCCTCCCCCCTTCACTCCTGACGAGGTGAAGGAGATCATCGGGCTACTCTAATCATGTTGATGACCGCCATCTCAATGGCGCTCTGTCCAACAACATGTTCCCACAGACATGGAAAGAGGCTACCGTCATTCAAAACCTGGAAAGCCCAAGTCGGGAGAACTTGGGATTTTTCGTTTAGCTACCGTCCCATCAGTCTGCTCAAAGTTCTCGGCAAAGTCTACGAGAGGATTATTTATGATTAGCGTCTCTAGGACTACGTCGAAGCGAAGAGCCACCTTCCCAACGAGCAATGGTTTCAGTAATAACCACTTTTGCGTCCAACAGGTCTACCGTAGCGTAGAACATATCAGCGCTAAATACGTAGGTCACTCGGTATATCTTGTCGTTTAGCACAATTTTTACAAGCTATTAATTTCTTTTGATACCTACTTATAGTGCATGCGTACACATGTTGTCAGGTTGAAAGTTGTCAGTCGCCGTCTAATAGTTATTGAGATAACACGTGTGAAAGTGTAAGTATCGCATCTCTTACGAGCTCTCAAGGTCGCGCAATTATTTATTACGATTTTCGACGTGACCTGTCTCAGAAACAATGCCACGAAGAAATGCAACGTGTATTAGGCGATACTTCACCATCCCTCAGGACTGTCGAATGAACAGTTAGAAAGAGGCCTTTTTGATCTGGAAGGCGATCCGCGTCCGGGAAGGCCGAGTGAGGTGATGACCCCCGAAACAGTAGCTGCTGTTGAAAAACTGATCAAAGAGAACCGCAGAATCACATGCAAGCAAATTGAGGAAATCCTCGCCATTTCTGCATGGGCCGTAAATAACATACTACATGAACATTTGTATGTACATAAAGTTTGTACACTTTTTATCCCGCACCGACTGACTGACGATCAAACAAACAGGCGTGTAGAATGGTGCAAAAAGATGCTTAACAAATTTAGATCAGGGCATTCTTCTGAGGTGTCTGCAATTGTGACAGGAGATGAAACTTGGATATATTATTATGACCTTCCAAGAAAGTCTCAAAATCGTCTATGGATTTTTGAAAAAGAAGATAACCTAACGATGCCTACGAAGTCACGTTCAGTCAAAAAAAAAGTTGTTTTTTTTTGGTCGTCGTGGTATAATAAAGACCATTCCTTTAGATACGCAACGCGGTGTTACTGCTGAATGGTATGATCAATCGTGCTTGATCCCGCTAATGCAAACACTTCAATAAATGCGACCAAAAAGACAACTGCGCTCATGGCTGCTTCCCCGTGACAACGCACCGGCTCAATCCGCTCAAAAAACTGCTGAATTTCTGGCGTCTTCCGGTATTGGACTATTAGATCACCCAGCCTACAGTCCCGATCTAGCGCCTTGTGCTTTCACCCTCTTTCTATATGTAAAAAATCAACTAAAAGGATGCAAGTTTTCTTCAAACAAAGAGATTTTGACTGCTTGGGAAAAAATCTGTACTTCTATCCCTGAAGATAAATGGAATTTCTGGTTTAGTGAGTGTTTTGAACGCATGAATAAGTGTGTCTTAAGTGACGGTAGCCACTTTGAAAAACAACAAAATTTAGAAGTAGAACGACAAAAATTATCGAGTGACCTACGTAGTTACCAGCGCTGTCTCGTTACAGGAGCCCTGCTCTTCGGCATAGCGAAAGCTTTCGACAAGGTCCGGCACAACCTGTGTGGATCGCCCGGATGATAAGGTGGAGCGTACGGTGGAGGTCTGCCCTGCTTGGGCGGAGCAACGCCGTGTCCTCGTCAAGGCAATCGGCGGCGGAGACCTCTCATGTCCGGCCCTGGTGCAATCCATAGTCCAGAGCGAGGAGGCATGGGAAGCGGTCACCTTCTTCTGCGAAGTAGTAATGCTAGCGAAGGAGGAGGCAGACCGCGTGCGGGAGAGGGAAACCTCACGCCCCAGCCGCCGCAACAGAAGAAGACGCTTCGGGCGTCGGAAAACGCAGGGCGATTCCCGGCCACAGTAGGCGCGGGCCTGCGCGACCCAAACATAGTTCGCCATCCGATACCAATCAGGCCCGGGTCGACGGCGCGTCGTGTTCCACGCGTGCCTCTAAGAGCTGTCAGCAAAGAAGACGGGGCCCCATAGGGTCAGTGCCTGCTAGGGTTGCGGAATTTATTCGAAAGAGTCACCGCACGAAGGCAGAAGGATCACGGGTGGGTTTTAGTAAGTGTCTGACACTCCCTTCCGCTCCGCCCAGAGCGGGAGAAGTCATTTGATGATTTGATTTCCCATCCAGAAAAAAAAAGGTCTGGCACAACGGCCTTATATACAAGTTATATCAACTTGGTGTGCCAGATCGTCTCGTGCTCATCTTACGAGACTACTTGTCGAACCGCACTTTTCGGTACAGCATCGAAGGTGCCCTTTGATCACTCCCCATTAACCCAACCCTCGTATCCCCAATACGAGGTGGTGTTCTCTCCCCCTAGTGTTTTCGCTATTTACCAGCGACATTCCCACTAGTACCAAGTGTCGTCGGCAGTAACGAGAAGGCAATAGCCGCCCACCTTCAGAGATCCGCCAACGCACTAGGCGCTCGGTTCCGAAAAAGGAGAGTGGAAGGCAACCCAGAAAAGAGTCTTGCGATCTGGTTTTATAAGCCGCAGACTCGATTCTTCCCACCACGTCCCAGCCCGTTCACGATGTTTTGCATGCCTCATCTGATCTATATGATGCAGGTTATCCAAAACCGGGTTCTCTCAAGGGTCACGGACGCCACATGGTTCGTTAGGAACGAGCGACTCCATGTTGACCTCCGCATCCCCACTATCAAACAGTTCATGAAATGCTTTTCAAAACGTTTCATAGAGTCCGCTGTAAAGCACCACAACTCCCTAATTGTATCAGCTAGAGCTACCCAATACAAAGCCCTCCCAGATCTATCTATGGCTAACTAAGTAGGTAATTCAATAATTTTAACAATACTCAGCTTCAACAAGAATCATGACAAGTGACCTTGTTTGGACTTTATCGGATCATCATGTGTCTAGCCTTTTCCCAACTATATTGGAGTCGGTTCCTAGTCAAAAAAGAT
This sequence comes from Hecatera dysodea, assembly GCA_905332915.2. Taxonomy (NCBI): domain Eukaryota; kingdom Metazoa; phylum Arthropoda; class Insecta; order Lepidoptera; family Noctuidae; genus Hecatera; species Hecatera dysodea. Next base: position 13,930,663 of record HG995292.1, read on the forward strand.
TCAGTTGGATAACACATTGTTACGTGGAACGTGGAACCAAACCTTCACAACCCATTAACTGGGTAACTTCTGTCAATCAGTAAAGACAATTTAACGGCCTAACGTGCTTTCCCAGGCACGGTGGAATCTCATTATGACCGTATCACAAAAAAGTGACTAAATATTTTATAGCTGTCGCCACCTTATTAATGTTTTTTCTTCACCTTATTAAGTTATACCCTTAATATGCCACTTGAAATGTCTAGACGAATCTTATTTACTTCAAATGTCAAAACTCATCAAACCGTTTAGGCAGACAGTATGTGACGAAGAAATAAACACACATATATATAGGTATACGTATGTATATAAATACTCTCAAAAAAGGGGCAGTCGGGTAAATTGGACGCATACAAATAATGATCAATATTTTAGTTACTGGATGTACTAAAAGGCAAAATTGAAAAATCCCACGACGGTAAAAACATAATTGAAAACTTTGTACAAAACAATACAATCGACTTCTAAACAAAAAAAAACAAAAAGTACAAAATAACTTTAATTTCGGAACTCGGTGTTTTTGGTTGCTTTTTTGTTTTTTGAACACACCGACTTACGAAATTAAAATTATTTTGTACTTTTTGTTTTTTTGTCTAAAAGTCGGTTGTATTATTTTGTTAAAAGTTTTTTATTTTTCACTTTTTAGTGGTACACTCCCATCTAAACATACCCATCATAGCGTACGTGGTATAAATTGGTTTAAACAATAAATAAACATGCGATTTCAGCTATCCCGATAGATTTGCTATCATTTATTGAAATTAACAAATAAGCTCATAAAATAAAAACTACTCGACGAAACTGAACTCAATCAAACCAACTAAAACACAAAAAAAAAACAAAAACAAACAAAACAAAACAAATCGCAACTATTCTTCATCAAATAAAAAAACAACTACGTAAATCGGATCAGAAATCTCGGCGTAATCGCTGTACATACATAGAAAAAAACCCCTATCTCAAAAACGACTAAACCGATTTTGATGAAACTGCAGTATTCCCTATGTTGAACAATATCTAGTACAACAAAAAAGAATTACTTAAATCGGACTTGTAGTTCCGGAGATATGCGAACACAAACATAAAAAACTACATACATACATACACTTTTGAAATTTGCCACATTTGTTCAGACGCTGATATAGACTAACATATACGAAAACTAGGCAGTTCTGGAAATATTACATACATACGGGTCGAATTGATAACCTCCTTTTTTGAAGTCGGTTGAAAAGAATTAATTAATAAAAACCCCCGACTTACAGAATTAATGTAATCCAAGAAAATCCGTCAGGGCTGCCATTAAATGAGCTAGCTTTTGCAGATAGTGATGGCAGCCCCGGAAGGATAATAACCCACTGGTATCGGGAACAGGGTCCAAGCTAATTGGACACAATAACTATAATTTGGAACAGCAACATGCCTGCTGCAGCAATAAAGGCCAACATTATTTATATATTATTATATATTTTATTAATGTCTCAAAACCCTCGAGTCCTCGATATCGTCACTGACTCACTGATCATCAAAATTGTTAGGGTACTTCCTGAAATCCTAGAAAGCTGAAATTTGGTATGTAAGCTAATCTTACTACAAAGACAGCAAAAAAATATATAAAAAATCTAACCTAACCTATCCCCTGGGAATAGGAGGTGGACGCACAGATTAGATAAAAGTACCTACTACGGTGGAAGTTTGTATGAAACTTGCACTACAGTTTGTGCTACATACATACGTGAAAATTAATTAAAATACTTCTTATAACAAACAAAAAATACGTACGTCATAATTTTTCGAAAATCATCCCCTAACTCTTAAAAAATGGGGGTGAACGATGTGAAAGAAAATCAGGATAAGTGTTGAACAGTGCTCTTATTGATATTGGATCATTAACTTTCATTTATCATTTATACAAACTTTACCGGCCTATCTTCACAAATTCTACATTTTAGTCAAAACGTGTCGCTTGGCCGTTTTGCTACCGTCACGAAGATTTCAAAAGCATTCGTTCATTGGGTGTGAAATAAAACGGCCAAGCCACAAGTTATGACTAAATTTGTGAAGGTAGCTGGCCTGGTAAAGTTAGGGCGCATAGATAAAAAATCATGGCTCTACATGAGATCTGACAACTTTTTCATATATTTTGAGTAAAGTGTAGTGTAGAGCTTGTAGGTTTAGAGCGTGCAGTCTTTAGAGCTTGGCCTTATACGAGATCTGATAACTTTTTCACAGGGACTCGTTTTGGCAACATTTTTACATGAAAATGTTTTTGGTGGGTTGGCTTTTCTTCCCCTTATATTTTATCCATATTGACTGCTGAACGAGACGATCAGTTCCTTCATAAAGAGGTTGAACAATGGGCGAGGTCAGACCGCCCTGCCTTACGCCAGACTCGTTAGTATATGGGTTCGCCCACCCATTGGACACTATTGACTTGGTGTTCCCACGGTAAGCCCATGCTCTCTAGCTAACACCTAGACCCCTTTCGAAAGCTATAGCTTACCCCCTTTTTAAATATGTAGTACTTCTATGCTAAATGTTTCAGTCTCAGGCTGATTGCGTCAAAAATGCCACAATTTTCATATATTTTGCCAGATTAACAGAACTTACATAGTTGAAACTAACGTATGCGAATGCGAACGTTGCTTAAAAATTGCACTCTGGCTGTTACGCAGGTGCTACGCAACCTTGCTACACCTGTGCAACGTAGCCTTGCTAAGCCAGTGCTACGCGACTTTGCAACGCGGTTTTGCGATTTAAGAGAAATACTTAGAAAAAAGTCGTTTGCAAGACGCCGCCGCCAGACATTTTCGTCGTGTACTACTAACTAGAAGATCTGATATCTGAACGCCGCGCTGGCGCGCCGCCATCGTCATGAATTTTGAACGGTGCCCCGCCGCCGTTGGAAAGACCAAGGAATGTGAACATTGACTTTTGACTAATCATTAATCATTATAATTTTATTATACTCATTCAAGCTTACTTCGTCCTGCGTAGCACGTAGCACCGTTTCTCTCTTACATCAGAGTCATGACGAAATTGTTACTTCGTTTGTTTTGAGGTCTGCCGCGATGCCATGTCGATTGAGCATATACCTATTCAAGTTGTGAGATGTCCATTGTCCGTATGAATGAATAGGCAACAATGAGCGTCCAATCCCAGGACCATAGCAAACTGAAACATAGCATAGACACTAGGTAAATCTAGAAGTGAGTCAGTTGGATGTAATTTACTCGAAATGGTTGACTAACGTATAGGATAATGTTGAAAACATAGATACATTCTGGTCCATGTGTTGACAATAACTCGAGAATTGAGATGTGATAGGCAGTTGGTAGGAGGTGGGATAGCATAGGAGGACTGTTAGATTTAAATAGTTTAAAAAAAACAACCCATTCGAAAACTGGCTCTTTTTACTGATTCCTACTGTCAGGATCAGAATCTATGATATACCAAGTCTTTTTTTTTCAATTAAGAATTTTACCTTATTTAAATGTCTTATATTTTTGTGCATAATTAAACTTGGTTATGAATTTAATATATGCTTTATCTATGAAAGCAAATCTGTAGAAGAGTCCTTTTGTACATTACATTTTCCAAATAAAAAATAGCCAATGAGTTAAAGAATTATCTAGCGGAACCCGTTTCCAGGATTTTTTCAATTTTTGTCTGTTTGTGCATTTAGATGTCCAGAAGTCACGTAGAAAGTACACAAGCAATATAAAAATCTTTTAGATATTAAAATTGTACCTAACTGTAAATTTTTGTTTCACAGCAATCGCTTCACTCTATCAAAAGATAAAGTGTCCAAGAAGAAATTACTTTTCATTACGCGTAGCGTAGCACATATACATAATAGTTTAGTACCATTACTATTTTATTTGGAATGCGTGGAAATAACACGAAAACATATCAATCAATCATTTATTTTGTGAAAACATAGGTATGGTTACAGGTATTAGTTGGTCATAATAAGGGCACTATGTTTTGCCCATATAATAATATGGCGTACAAAAACAACACAAATAAGCAAAATTTATATCAATTACAATACATGGCATGTCATAACAATAACAATTAAAAAATTATAATTCAATTTAAAATGTCAGTAAATAAAATAGGTCATAAATTTTTTGACACAAAACATCACTACTTAATTGGCGGAATCGTCATACCCCTGTTTATCCGTAGTAAACTCAGTGATGGAGTAGTAACATCTATTCATAAGAAATTTAAACAAGGTCCTTTTAAAGGATCCCAGACAATCTTTATTTCTAATAGCTACTGGTATACTATTACATATTTTTGGGGCCATATCTACCACACTTTTGCTGAAAAATGCGGTTTTATGAGAAGTAACAAAATATTGTTGAGTTATTTGTTAAACTTTTAAAGAGAAAAATTATTTTATTATCTTATCGTTCGTCATGAAGTGACTGCCTATGTCACTTCATGAAACCTTTTTCAACCGTTTTTCAAAAAAAGAGGAGGTTCTCAAGTCGACTGTATTTTTTTCTGTTTACCTCGAATCATAACTTTGTACTGGGTGTACCGAATTTGATGATTCTTTTTGATTAGTTATCCCTAATAATGCGTAGCTTAGTTTACATTGATGATGTTCTCATTCCCTCTTGTCGAAGTAAAATGAAAATATAAAATTGTGTACGATTGTTTGAAAGAGCATCTTAGTATTTCAGCGTGGTCCCTTTCTAGTCTGGTGAAGATCTGATGAAGATCAGAGATAGGAAACGGAACTCTTCAATAAATGATAGTAAATTTGCCGGGATAGCTGAAATCGCATGTTTGTGTATTGTTTACACCAATTTATACCACGTACGCTGTGATTTGTATGTTTGGTTGGGAGTGAACTACTAAAAAGGGAAAAATTTAAAAAAAACTTAAAAAAAAACAAAAATTACAAAATAACTTTAAGTTCGGAAGTCGGTGTTCAAAAAATGAAAAAGCAACCAAAAACACCGAGTTCCCAAATTAATTTTGTACATTTTGGTTTTTTGTTTAGAAGTCGATTATATTTTTTTGTAAAAAGTTTTTTCTCTTAATTGTCAGAGGGGTCCGATAATGCAAGGTATAGACTGTTCGAACCTATGCACATCTTATCTATGCGATACGATAGAAGTGGACCTTGAAATACTAAGATGCTCTTCCAAACCATTGTACCTATACAATTTTACTTTTTCACTTTACATCGACAAGAGTGAATGAGAACATAATCAATGTTGTCGAAGCATCGCATTATTAATGATAACTCAAACACGTAGAAGTCAGATCTCAATCAAATATAAATGTAACAACATGAAAAGCACCAGCTTTCGAGTACAAAAAGAATAATTAATATCGGGGCACTCAGTACAAAGCTATGAGGTAACACAAACAAAAAAAACAGTCTACTTGAGAACCTCCTCTTTTTTGGACGTCGGTTCAAAATACATTTTCTAAGTCTTGAATGATTAACTACCTACCTACTTGAATTAATCAAGTATGAATGCATTTTTTTTATATTATACAGCACCTACGAGTACCACCACCTAGTTTGTGGTATTCTGCATGCTGTGATCTCCTGTGAAGGAGCCTACGTAAATAACCTTATTTATCACTATAATTATAGAATGTAGTAGGTATATACGCAGTTTTCGAATTTCCGATGCTGGAAATTCTAAATAACAAAACAACCATAAGGAAGCGGGTAAGAACAAACGAAAGAACTCTTGGCACGGAGCAGTAACACATCACCAACTGACCTACTAACGGAGGTAGCCTCAGCACCCCTGGCGAGTCATGTCTGAGGGCTAAAATCTACAAAATTACTGTAGAGTTGTGTTTTTTTTAACATAACCACATTTTTACTTATGCCAACGAATCAGTGCCCACGGACCGCAGGTAAATACCGTTTAATTTTCATCCGTATAATGTATTAACAATAAATTAACACATTGTGGTGTAAGCTGTACTTAACAATTTTATTTAGAACAAGTAGTCTCAAAAAGCAGTAGTGTTGTTGTGGCGACGATATGGCGGTAGCAGCGGGTTCGGCGACGGCGGGCTGCGCTGCGTTGCGTACGCAGTGCGCAGGGTGCGCTGGGTGCGCAGGGTGCGCAGCGCGGCGGGGCGGGGGGAGGGCGCGCGGCCGCGGGCGCGCAGTGCTCCTCGCGCAGGACCGGAGTGGTGTTCACTCGGCGGCGCGCCACGGCGCGACATGCCCAGCTGATGTTTATTTATACCGCGAGCTCGGTGGAGGGTGCGCGCGGGAGGCCCTCCCCTCCGCGGCACCACGGTTCCGCGTGATGCAGCCGAGCGAGCTAGCCGACGCCGCGCACGCCGCTAGCGGAAACCCCCCGCAGCGTGGCCTCAACGGTGGCCGCTTCGACTTTGACGATGGTGGTACTTATTGTGGTGGATGGGAAGACGGCAAGGCCCACGGCCACGGTGTGTGTACTGGACCCAAAGCGCAGGGAGCTTACGCCGGCTCCTGGCACTTCGGCTTTGAAGTTTCCGGTGTCTACACCTGGCCCAGGTGAGATAGTGACTTCGCCCGGGCCTCGCACACGCCCGAGCGCAAATCCGCGTCCGAAGCCGCTCCAAAAATAGGCTGCTATTAATAATTGAGTTCGGTGTTTCGCTAGAAAACGCGTGTAACGGCGGTGAAAGTGCCTCATGGCCCAATCTCAGCGAAAATATTCATATCGATCGATTGACGCTGATAACAACACGTGATAACAGTATCATAATTATCATAGTCAAATCCTGATGCCGATTGACTTGTCATTGTTGGAGACAGATCCATTAGACAATCTATGAATTGGAACCTACGAAACGCCATATCATATACATACTTTGATTGGAACAATTTAGCACAATTGCCTAGACGACAGTACTTTAAAGCAAATGATTCAATTATATCTAGCCTCTGAAGAATTTGTTATGAATAAATGCAAATCACAAATATCCCATTTTTCAATATGAAGGATCCATTATAAACAATGTTCGCGTACCTAGAGTTAACTACCTACTCCTCATAGGAATTTAAGATGTCACAACATACACGTGGCCGTACTTCCACCTTACCCATCGCTTTTACAAATTATTGTAGCTGCTTAATTGTTACATGTAAGTAATGGAAACAGGTGTGTACCTATAATCCATTAGAGAATAGTAAAGTGGTGGCCGCCCCAGAAGTGTTACTATGCGTATCAATAGTCAATAGCCAGTGTCTGCGAATTAAACCGTCGGCCGACCTATTTCTCATCTTAACCTTACAGTTAGCCGTTTTATGACTTCTTATAGGTACCTACTCTTATTTTAGATAGGATAACAAACTGAAGATTTGTAGTTATAAACTCATAATTTCATAATGCGCTTAGAATATCTTCCTTTAATTTACAACTAACTTAGTAAGTAGCTTAATAAGTTAGTAGGTAATAAGTCACTACATTCGAGCTCATGCGTACCAAACAATGCTTTTCAACACTGTCGCAATAACTTTATCAGTTTAAAACATAAAATTTTGAATCAAAGATCTTGGGAAATTGACTTTTCGGTCTGCGCAATTTGAAGGAGTAGCATCGACTCGAATCAGACAAACAAGACCGCATTATACCTATTAAAATTACAATAAAACTGGGTATTTAATTAATTGAACTCAAATTATTTTTTTGTTGTCAAAAATACCTATAGAATTTTATCAAATATAATGACGTTCGAAATAATATGATCTTTATTAAAACATTGTAAATAGTGACAAATCATATGTACAACTCAAAAGAATTTTCTTTGCTAAGATTAAAAAAGCTCAAACTCTGTATATCAGAACTATTTGGAATTAACTGTGGCCCCCATTTTGCGCTCCTGCGAAATATGAGTAAATTCAAGCAAACCGTGCGTTTACACGTGGAAAAGATGTTAGTATTCCAGTGTGTCAAAAACTTACGTGAAGATATTCGGGAGAGCTACTTATAGCTATGGTAGTCAATTTATATCGATAGCAACAGTAAATTGATCTTAACGCTCTCCATTTTTGTTTCACTTACCTTAATTAAATACTTAGTAGATGTCCGCTACATAGGTATAAAGTAAATGAAAATACCACTATAATACTGATCATGTTTCAAGATCATCAAGCGGTCTATGTAACTAGAACTCCGATCTGGTGTTCGCATAATGTGAAGATATAAGACAACTTGATTAAAGGATACCAATCCTTAATGTTACGTACCAGATATGAAGCACAAAGAATAAAAATAGGACAGAGGTATCTTTATTCGTAGGTGCAATGACCTCATTGAAAGTTCGCATGTGTATAAAAGTTTGCTCTGATATAACCAGAAGGTCTGGCAACGGTTTCGCATTTTATACCACTTTGGGAGGTTGTGATAAACATCAAGCTCATTCTAAATAGGCAAATTCACGATGAAGATAGATATGTGATTGTCCAAAGTTATTTATTATTGTTTCCGAAAATTAAGTCACTTAAGCAACCATTTTAAAACGGAAAACTGATTGATCCTTGTGGAATTACAGCTATTTTTTTTTTATAATGAGTAAAATCAATTAATAACGAACTTAACAGAGTACCTATATATTTTAATAGGACCCAGTTGTCAAGGGCTTGCCGTCAATGCAACAGTCCATGCAAGTTAAAATCCGGACAAGTACCAATTAAATTATATATTAGATAAATTAGAATATAAATTAGATTATAAATTATAAATTAGAAAAAACAACAAATATTTATTTGTTGTTTTCTAATTTATCTTTGTGATAAACTTTTACTTATTTTAAAACTTCTTAAATCACTGATCTGCCTTGAGCAAGTGTAGTGATTAATGCTCATGCCCTCTCTGTTTGCCCAGCAGTGGGGTAGTTAAAAGGCGGTATTATGAAAATGTATTGGACATCTCACGAAGTCCTGCTGTCTCTGATATTTGGCAGGCGTATGAGAAAGGGCTCTACTCGCAGGGGTCCACTAGTCACTTCAAATTGAATGAAACAGCAACCGACGATTATCTAAAGATACCTGTATGCACAAGTGCATCCAAGGACAACCTTCGGTTGGTGCAGGACTAGTACAAAACATGGAATCAAAAGACTGAAGTTGAGTAGGTAACTTAAGAGGACTGGGGCTCCACTATAACATGCAAATGCCATCATGCTACCAATGTTCAAAAAAGATACTTATTTTGTGTGCGTCACAGCTCTGTGTCCTTCACACCAGAGGCAGGTTGTGAGATTGAGCCAAAGTAAACCCAGAACTTTGTGTGTCCCATTCAGATTAAATGGCAGGGGCTGACTTATACACCCAATAATAGTCGAATACAACAGAGTCGTAGCGACAAAGGGCCGAAGGAGAGCTTTGATTCTACAGATTAACCTACAATTTCAAGGTACCAACGTCTTACTGGAATACTTCCTTCCATTGAGCCGTCTGCTCTCGCGCGTGTTCAAACTAAGAAAAAGTTGGCAAGAGTCCCTTGTAACTGGGGATAATATCAGCCGGTGAATAGAACCAAACCGATATTTATAAGTAATAAATACCTATTAACAAAGCTTTTAACATTAACTAACTAAGTACCTTAGTAATCTGCGGTACAGATAAAAGTTTGGATTGAATTGGAAACTATTTTGTAGGCGGAAAGTGAGAATTAGGTACAATTGAATTTTTAAATCGCGATGTTTCCATTCCATCTTGCTGATATTCGTAAAATCAATATTTGGTTTCAGTCCTTTCATTTCGAAAAATTCAGGACAGGAATTCAGCTGCATTATTATTTTATGACGATAAAGATTCTCCGGGGATTCAGGATTTCCGAGTCTTATACATTTCTGAAATCTTTAGGTACCTGGAACCACTTACCTAGAATAAAATTTTCCAACACAATATTATCAAGCACTTATCTAGTTCTGTTACATAAGATATTTAGCCATTTGAGCTTTACCAACCCAGTTAAATAAAACGGAAAAGTTCTCCAGAGATATAGTTGGATTGCAGACTTAAATTCGTTTTACATCACAGTAACGCTAAAGCTGGGTCATATTGCATCGTAGCTTGCATACTCGCACTAGTGCGGGAAAGAGTGCCACAGGTATTCACACATAATTTTATATTGGCTAGCGCATTTTCCTTGGCCCTTTTGTTTTTGACAAGGGCCTCAAAGGGAATTGTGAAATACAACTGTGAAAATAAAAATATAAAAGTATTAAATTTATTTTTTCACTATTTACCAAAAGTATTACAGACACAGTGAAATGTTGGACAAAAACCCAGCCATTCTGGTTTTGATGGTGAAGTCATTGTTGATGCGTAATATTCAGAAATAGCGTGAGATTATCTTGAATAATTAAATTGAGAAATATCGCGTCTCTTATAAATCCTATGAATTCGTGACCCAAATATACGATCAAATGGGCATTAATTACGTAGACATGAAAAAATGTTAAGTGCACAATAAGTCTATTACAGTCTGGTAGGTACTAAGACTAATTTTTATTTGAAATCAATTGTAAACCCAGAATTCTTAAGGAAAGGAACATGATAGGTTTTAAATGCAAAAATCCGCAAATTTTTATGTGTAAATGCCCAAAAATATAACAAAATGCCAGTACTTAAGTATGGTATGGATTGGCAAATGTCCCTTTGCGATATTCCATGGCAACCCGTTATCTAATAGAGCGCGAACCTATACATGAGGTTTCTTCCCCAAATTCTAGATAACAAGATAATAATATATATTACCTACTTAAATACAAATAAAAAATAGGACATCGCATAAAACTAAAACAAAACACTTAGATTATATATCTACTGTGTGATCAGCGATTCTACAAAACGAATACTGAATGCTTTTTTGAAAGATAAATTCACTGTCCAGATTTATAATAAGCAATGTAAATACAACATTGTTATATTTTAACGAGGCATGAATGAGTACTAATGAATGTACATACTAAAGACGTAATGATGACTAATGCGCTTGCACTCATATTACATTTTATTCGGAATTTGACTGAGGAGTTACACATGCCCATACAAGTTCCCATCCCCTTCGTTACTCATAGTTATGTATGTCTTATTATAGGTAGGTATCTGACTAATTCCTCTCGTTCCACTTTGAATACATTTGATTCATAAAATTGTATCGAGATGTGTAGCACTTTTAAAATCCACTATAAAAAAACTTTTTATGCTCAGGCACTCTCATCTGTTTCTACTTGTGTTCATTTTATATTTTATTTAACCTTGAAAACGAACTAATAAATACCTTGTTCGACACATCTAGAAAGGAAAAGAGTTTATTCCTGCTGAGTACGTTAACAACCCTAACGCATCCAGGACAGCAACCGATCAAGAGCAAGTCGGTCTCGCAAAATTAAGCGAAGAACGGACGCTCGTGGACTTACTGTAAGAAAACAACAAAGCTAACTTGTTTGTAACGTGGTGTTATCTCCAAGATGGGTTGATAGAATGGGTGGCTGATTTGGTCTTTCCACAGAGCTCTCTACAACGTGGATAGCTTCAAACAAAAATTGAGGAGAGCCCTCATTGAAAAGTTTAGCCAACGCACCTGTGATATCCCTTGTATTGCAAAATGTCAATGCAAATGTCGGTGACCATTTAGCATCTGATGAACTGCCTGCTTGATTGCCCATAAAAGGCATAAAAATCTGCATTCCACAATTTCTGCATTTGTGTATCAAAACAATAACGTTAGTGTATTCTGTAAGGGACTTCGTACCTACGTAGATTCGGACTCCTACAAACTGCTAAGGCTGTGTTAACCGCTGTACCTGACTTTTTATTAGGTATAGAAAGGTGCAATGCAGTAGAAATAATTGCGATATGTAATTACAAATTAATGCATTTAAAACATTACAAAGGCTACATTACATCGCCTGCAGAATGTGGAATGTGGAAAACATACGCGAGTAGAAAACATTATGTGATGTAATAAAAATGTCCAACGACGAACAGAGTGTTTTTTACTTGAGAACAGTGAAGTCGTCTCGACAGACCTCTTGAGAAGTGAAGAGCTTACAATGTTAGGTTCGAAGAAATGAAGTACATGATGTTAAAATATGATAGGGCACACCGGTTACAAGGACAACAAGTTTCTCGAGTAAGTAGCAATGGTAAAACACTCCGTACACGTACCAACCTACTGTTATTTTGAAAGGGAACGCTGGAATTTCTACATAAGATATATTCTTGGCTAAATATCTTATGTAGAAAGGGAACTCTGCAATTTAGTCCATTACCATACATATTTGTGGTGGAATCAAGCTGGAAAATATTGTATTATCAAATTGAACACATATTGTAGATAATTTTATGTGTATTTATTTAACTTAGTACCTACGTCCTTTTAATGGCTCCTGTATTGCCAAACTTACAAATGTGCCTTCTAATTCTGATTAAATTAATTGTACGCATTGCTTTGCAAATCGGTGTTCTGTTAGAACATCTTTAGTTTTAACCCGGATTTGGAACTCTGCCCAATAAATGGTCTAATGAGCAGTTTTTTTAATATACTGTGACTCAGTAAATAGGTACCTACTGTAGTATAAGTGCAGGGTATAGTGCAGTAACCTATCCATTCCAAGACTAAGTACATAAAATACTCAGTATGGGATTTTCCTTACAGTTTTCTTTCATCTCGGTGTATAACAAACACCCAATGGCGTCATGCAAATCAAACCATAAACTATATTTTATTGGCCCAATCGCTGGTTCATTGTTCAATTCAGTCGTTTACAACGTAAAATATGTATCTACAACACACTCTAAACATACATCAATCGTGCGTAATTCAGTAAATATTGTTACGTCAATGAAGCATCGGAGTTTTCTGTTGGAGATATAATTTGAAACACCTTCCGTCCCTCAAGGTATGCAGTCTTAGTATTTTATAGGGAAATACGTCAATGTTTTTTTTTCGACTATTTGGTTCTTTATTCATTACGGTTTGTTGTAACTAATGTTGTAATGACCACCAATGATCGATAAATCGCTGAGACACAAATTGGTTCCCTGAATCCTGCATCTAAGAAAATAATTTCTTTAAGTGATAGGTGTGGGTAGTTAGGTAAGTGGTATATCATTTATCAGTCTGACGATTGACCAATGCCATTTCAGTGATTTATTAAGGATCAATATATTATAACGAAAGATATTTTACTTGGGTAAAAAACACTACTTTACAGTCAGTCTTAACATCGTATCACTGTTCATCTGTTTGTCAGTAGTCGGGCTATATCTCAAGAAGTGTAATAGGTGGACCTAGAGTGACCTAGACAGTTTCGTAATGTGGATTGCTAGCTGTGTTGTACGTCAAACACTCAGTGAGTTACAAGAAACATATCTGTTTCGGTTAGGTTCATGTGCGAGTTCGATTCGCAGTTGGTAAAACTTAGAAGTACAGTCGAAACCATCAAGTTCGAAGGTGCATGATGTTGTGTACCTTATATTACATACGTTGTGACGTATTACGCCATCGGACAGTGGACGTTATGTTGCTCAATTTGACAGCGATTGGCAAAAACGTGCAAACAAAAGAACACAAAACAAAAACATTTCCTTAATGGCTTTATTCAAATTTCCTTAATTTCCTTTGGTTATTTGGTTAAAAATTATCCTACTCAAAGGTTTTAGTCTCATCGAGGTTTTTTTATCTTGTTTATTGGGCTTTATAATATTGTTTTGTAAGCTATCAAGATAGTGATAAGCATCTTATAAAAGAAAGTTTAAAAAATGGGCTCTACCGCTAGTGCACTCTACATGTATTGATGACGGATACCCAAGCCGTGGTCTTTTCCAGCTAAATATATTTTCCATCTGGTCTACGAGACTCAAATCAAATGAACATGGCAACAAACAGCTAGCCTGTTCCGAAACAAACCCGTATAATGTAGGAACTCGCTTTTCTAAGGAATCCCGAAGTGAAAATCAAGGAAAATGGAGTAACTAATTCCTACGTAAAATAAGTAAATATTTTCTTAGAAAACGCCTTTGTGGATTCAACAAGTTATTTACGTAACCTTTACCAAAAATACAGGATTATAATAAATAATAATATGTCGATAATAATTATGTTCAAGAGAATGTCTCAAGGGAGTTTAAGCTAACAGCAAGCAAAGTGTATTGACAACCTATGTGTATTGATTCTGGCTGAAAAATAAGTTAATTTTGAAAAAGGAAAAAATAAGGCAAATAAATATAATCTAGAATTTTCTAAATATTACGTCCCTACACGTGTAGATAATATCCTAGTTTGTTAGCATGCAGAAATTTAATTAATTAGTGACTAACTACAACACAAAGTAATTAATTCATTTCTTAGTACCTAATCATTTTGTTTTCACTAATAAAGCTCATATTGACCATATTACGTTGATGTAAATTTTAAAAATCAAGGGAGACTTGGATTTTTCGTAGGTATTAGGATCAGCCCCGGAACTACGATTTTTTCGAACCGGGGCAAGACCTTGATAGTGGCACCCGTCCCTTCAGTGTTAGAGAAAAACTGTTAAAACTGCCAATGAGTAGCGTTTATGTGACCATTTGTTAAAATAATAATCTTTTCAATTTAAACAAATTAGACTTTCAGTTTAAATTTAAACAAACTACCAGCGTTCCGCGGTTTCACTCACGTTGATCCCATTCCGGTGGCAATACGGGGATAATATATAGCCTTTGTTACTCAAGCTGAATGTAGCTTTAAAATGGTGAATTTTCGAAAACGGCGCAGTAGTTTTTGAGTTTATTCATTACAAACATACACACACATACACCCACACAAAATACAAATCTTATCTCTTTATAATACAGTGTAGATTCAGATTCGATTACTTGATAAAAACTTGTTCTATATTTCGAATTCTCATCTCAAGGATTTGGCGCCCCCATGAAACTGCCACCCGGGGCAAGTGCCCCGGTTTGAGGGATAGACTCCTTAGATCCGGGGCTGATTAGGATATTTCAAGACTGGCCACAAGATCGCTAGGCCGTTCAGGACCGGCTTCGTAATCACACAATGTTATTGTTTTAAATTTAAGTTTCCTTATATTTGTGTCTAAATTGTGTGTATCTGTATGTGCCAAATAAATGTATTTTCTTTCTTTTTCTTTCTAATAAAGATTATTGTCAATTGAAGGCATATAGCAACATCAAGCAATATTTCGCTCACCGCGCCCATTCTCTGCTTACTGTCGCCGAGCAGATATCGCTCAGAATTTGAGCTGAAGCGTTGAGTCCCGTACTTAGAGATAGTTCTTAGCTGGTCCCATTTTAATTCCATAGGTTTAAAGGAAGCCCGAAATAATACAACTGACTTCTAAACTCAAAAATTATAAAATAACTTTAATTTCGGAAATCGGTGTTCAGAAAACGAAGAAGCAACTAAAACACCGAATTCCGAAATTAAACGTATTTTATACTTTTTCCCTATTTGTTGGACTGCTCTGTATTTGAACTTCGCTGGCACACAACGTGTGCATAAATTGTGGTTACAATACGATGCCAATTCTAAAGGATATTCTATAGAACTTTTACACTACGAAACAGTTAAAAACAAAACTTAAAAAAGCAACATATAAGTTAACTACAGTATAAATACAGTGTACATTGAGTACCGGTTTAATTTATTTCTTAGTAAATGCATCTTCTGTGATAATTAACTAAACTATTACACGTAATGAAGGTTATGCCGGATATTATCGTAACGAATTCAATAGTTATCCGGTTGCTACGCTTTTGTACGTTCTACGTGTGACTAAGTTAACATAGTTGAGTGCAGACAAATGATCTCTCTTTGTTATCTGGGGCTAGCTCTCCTTTTGCCTAATTCATCGCCAGGTGTGTCTGTGCTGGAGGTCTTCGAGATTTCTTAGTTTTCTGCCTCCAGTTCGTTGTTTATGACATCCAGGTTAAGGAGGTTCTTCCACGCTTTTTCAGACCGGTGTCAGTGTATTATCAGGAATAAGTGAAAATAAGGTAACGTTGGAGTTGGAGTTTGAGATGAATTGGAGTTTACGATTTGGAATACGGGCCTTAAAGAGCTCTATTATTATTTTTTAAATAAACAAACTTTTTTAAAACAAAAAGTATAAAATACATTTAATTTCGGAATTCGGTGTTTTTACTTGCTTCTTTGTTTTTTGAACACCGACTTCCGAATAAAGAATAGTTTTTGTGTTTAGAAGTCAGTTGTATTATTTTGTAAAAAAAAGTTATTATATTTTCTCTTTTTAGTGGTGACACTCCACAGCTAAACGTACCCATCACAGCGTACGCGTTATAAAGTGGGTGGTGGAAACAATAAACAGACACGCGATTTTAGTAATCTCAGAAGATTTGCTATCATTTATTGAAGAGTTCCGTTTTTTTATCTCGGTTCTTCATCAGGACTTCAGCAAACTAGAAAGGTACCACCTCGAAATACTAAGATGCTCTTCCAAACCATCGCCTACAGTTTTTTTTTTCATTTTACATCAACGCCGATGAGAACATCATTATCATCAACATAGTCGAAGCCATACATGATTAAGAATAACTTAAATACTAGTCGTCAGATCTCACTCAAATGGGACCACATTACAAGCACCAGCTTTCGGTTATAAAAAGAGGCATCAAAATCGGGACACCCAGTACAAAGTTATGAGGCAACCCACGTATAAAAAAATACAGTCGGCTTGAGAATCTTCTTTGGAGACCCTTCTTTGGAAGTCGGTAAAAAATTATTTCGGGCATTATTCGCCCTTATTCGACCACGTTGGACCATGAGAAAACAGTGAGTTTTTGAAAATCAACCACGTTGAGTCATAAAATGTAGTGAGTTTCTTAATTTATTTACAAACTGACACACTGTGAGCAGTGGTGGCCAAGTGGTGGCGGCCCCGACTTACGAATTGCAGGTCGCGGGTTCAAACTCATTGTCAGCTAGGCGCATTACTTTGTGTAATTAATTTCATCACCACTGTTCTAAAAACGGTGAAGGAAAACATCGTGAGGAAACCGGTATGTCCTAGAACCAAAAATTCGAAAACATGTGACATTCACCAACCCGCACTGGGCCCGCGTGGTGGATTACGGCCCATTCCATCTCCTAGAGAGAAGGCCTGTGTCCCAGCAGTGGGAACGTTAAAAGGCTGATGCTGATATAAAAAACTCACTATATTTTTACGACTATACTTATGCAAAAGCGAGTGAGCTACAAAACCCAGATCCTAAGATACAGAAAGTTTGTGACGCATAAATTGTTGGTGATTTAACAATTCCGTGTACCTAGAGGTCAAGGATTGGCCAGTTTAGTGATTCAATATGTATGTATTATTTGTCATGCAAAAACTGCCACAGGATGTTATTGTGGTAACATAACTTATGATTTTATTTAAACGAAGCTTCGCCAAAACTGGCCGCTTATTGATAGAAATTGCTCGAGTGGCCCCTTTTACTAAGAATCTAATTAAGCGCCTACCTACGTGTTCGATATACCACGTGCTACGAACGTATTAAAGAGTAAGTATTCTAGGGTGGACACCCTAGAATACTTACTTTTTAATAATTCACTGCTGCTCATAACTAATGATTTCCCGGGAAAAATACGATATGTTACGTAATTTTAACAAAGTAAAGTTAAAAAAAACTTTTTACAAAAAAATACAACCGACTTCCACAAAAAATCAAAAAAGTAAAAAATAACTTTAATTCGGAACTCGGTGTTAGTGGTTCCTTTTTCGTTTTTTGAACACCGACTTCCGAATTAAAGTTATTTTTTACTTTTTTGATTTTTTGTGGAAGTCGGTTGTATTTTTTTGTAAAAAGTTTTTTATTTTTCACTTTTTAGTGGTACCTACACCCCCTCCCCTCCCCCTAAACCTAAACGAACCAATTACATTGGTGTAAAAAAAATTCACTGCTCCAATGCAGAGTAAACTAAAAGGTCGTCAATGTAGACAATGTAGATATTTTTTTTAGATTTTTGTTGATTTTTCAAAAACCGCTGGTACGATTTCGATAAAATTTTCATGGGACCATTTGGGAAGTATACCCTTTCCAACAAAAAAAGAATTTTTCAAATCGGTTGGCAAGCGACGGAGTTATGCGCGAACAAACATAAAAAAAAAAAAATACAAACATCCGAATTGAGAACCTCCTCCTTTTTAGAAGTCGGTTAAAAAGATATAGCAGGCATTCTTTAAAAAAAAAAACTTGAAATTGTAATAAATCCATAGGTTAACCCTTATTGTATTACATTTTCTGACCCCACCTAACGGAAACCTTTGTTAAATAACTCCACTTACATGTGAGGTTGCTGTTATGTTTAGAGCCTGTATTATAATAAACTTAATGCACAGTTTACTGCAGCAGGCACATTTTTAATGCTTAAACTAGTAGGTGATGGTAATTTCTTTACAATTTACATTCCTTTCATTGGCACTGAAATACGAAACGTCATTTAATCAATATTATACAGTCATATAAGTAGTTATAGAACAGATCAATTTTAGTTATTATATTACTGTGTACACTACAAATGACCTTTCTACAAAATATGAAATCAAATTACTGAAATATAAATTCTGCCACTGAAAGATGGACATAGGTTTAGCGACCGGCCCTCATTTGTGCGCACAAGGTCGATTCTCTTTACAGTGAAGACTGTTGGTTTTACTTGTAATATTCAGTTACGTTACCACAGAACGTACGTGTAGCGTGCGATATAAATAGAGGCTAGGCTCGAGTTGTTCCGACCGTACTCATGTGCATAACAGGCCAATCCATTATCTTACCGAAACTAATAAAAACTGAAAGGAATTTCAGTACCACCGGCACGTGTTGATTGTTGCAATGTTGTACTCGACTATGTATTGTGGCAACGGGACTCACGATCCAATCAATGCTAGTCTCTAGTCAGATAATTGCTACAACTTTTGATTCTATAAAAAAATTGCTTTGGCAGCCGGATCGGTTTGTCTTTCACCGGGAAAAGATTTGTTCTATTGTTAGTATTTGACAAGTGTGAGGACGACTCATTGGACGATACGAGGTAAATACGTACTCGCTCGGCTGACCTCACGGGCTGTTATTCGCTGACCTGCGTGAGCGTGGGTTTGTTGTTCATCCTTGAAAGTACTACCACTCCCACCAACCCTATTTCTATAGTTAAGAGCATGCAAGTGCGTATACATACTAGTAAACGTTCAAATAACATGTTGATGAGACATGAGACGTTTAGCGTTGTCAGTACATACAAACAAAACGTGCGTATATAGGTCCTACATACAGACCTTCAAGTTGAAGGTCTGTATGTAGGACCTATATACGTACGTTTTGTTTCAACATAAAAGAGAACAAAGATGACCCTATTTTTGTTGAAACAGTGCCCGAACAAGGTTTTCGTACCTATGCTACAATTTTGCCGAGCTGGTTCTCTTTTAGAGAGCTATGTTTAATATGGCACTTTTCTATGCTGCGTCAGTCCTATGGGTGACCAACTCTTGTGAGGTCGTCATACTATTTTCCCAAGGTCAGGTTACTAACATCACGGTACGCGGCATCCATGTGTTTCATGTAGTATAAATTACTCTACAACCCAACAAGCAAGTAGGTACAACTGTACAAGTAATGTTCGTTTCATCAGGGTACAAAGCTACAAATATTAAGCAACTTGAATGCTACGCAGTTGCTACGAGTTTTTTTAGCCATATTCGTTACACGCGGGTAAGCTATGCAAACCTTTGTCTAGGGCGCTGGTTCTTAGTAACGCTACGCGGGGTCTACGCTTTTGATTATTGGCCTACGCAGCTGTAATGCATTGAAATGATAGATCGCTTTTGGGTCGCGTACGTTATATTGTCTTTATCATGTTATTTGTCAGATATCAGATAGTACTATTATTTAATAATATATTAGTATTCATTGCTAATTGCTAATTATTTCAAATACGAATGTTAAAACTATTATATGATTAAATCATCGAAATAAAATTCACAATAGTGAAAAGACATTCTATTTTCATTATTTTTAAACAAAACTCATCCAATTTAGAACAAATAGATATTTAGATCTGCCGGTTACAAACGTCAACGCATGGATACAATACTCGCTACGGCTTCGTAGATGAGCCGTCTCGTTTCTGGATGTCGAGCCTGCGCATAATAAATGTGGAGTAAAGATTGTTTGCGAGTAATTAGATAATAACGAAGGTCCAACTATAAGTCATATTCCGTAAATAAAATCCCACAAACAATCAAAAACATCCCTTTGAATTAATCACAGACACAGAAACAGCTTCTACCTAAAAATTTACTTCTGAATGAATCACCCACTGGTCGAATTTTAACGACTCTTTAATTTGGGTTATTTTTGGACGTAAGCAATAGACTGCCAACAGCATGTGGGTTACTTAAAAGATTCGGGTTATAGCAAAACATTAATGTTTTCGATAATTGTTGCTAACAATAGACTGAAGATATACATACATATGTATGTAACCAGTAGGTAGCATAAGTACGCACAGCGGGCTATAGAGTGGCGAAATACCTCAAACGGTGCAAATATTGGGAGTTACATAAAAATTAAAAGTCAATGATTCAAATTAGGCTGAATGCCAGCACTTTTTGAATGCCAACGTTTACATAAAAACAGTCCTCCAAAACGCCAGCCCGTCACCACTTCCTAACTACCATATCTTAGCTGGGAAAAGTAACGCAACAAACTCCCCAGAATATGGCCAGCCACGGGTGGAATGGGTCTAGAAGACTGGAATTGGAGCAATCCACTTTGCAGTAATTTTCCTATAGACAGCTATGCGGTCGAATTGTTTGATGCTCTATGAGCACTATCTCACTTTTCGCTTTTATTTTACTTCTACTTTATTTTTTGTATGATGTTGGATTTATTATTTCAATTTTATTTCGGTTTAATCTTATAAATTTAGGTATTCCGTATACAACAAACATTATTTATGACACACTGAAAAATAAAATTATTTCCCAGATGTAAATGCATAAAAAATAAACCAAGCTGAAAGTTTACTAAGAGCCATGTTGTATATTATAACAACACTTGCAAGTACGTAGAGTATAGACGCACAAAGAAGTTATGAACCTAAGTAGGTAAGTAGGATAAACGAGTAATGTCAAGAACCAGCGGTCATATTAGAAAGTAAGCAAAGCCATGTTGTACAAATGAAGAAGTTTCAAAATAAAACGTATAAATATTTCAATATTTAACTCATGCTTAAGAGTTACCTCTGATGATGACCATAGCAAAGCGTAGGCAACTATGTATATATCCTAAAAAATACATACATAGATGTGGAGTCAATACACACTTTAAGCTTAACAGCATTTCGAAAGATTACACAGTGATGAAATGGACGTTACTTCGTATTTAGGTATTAACGCTGACATCATTTATTTTACAGTGGCAGCTCATTCGAAGGTCAATGGCAGAATGGCAAGCGGCACGGGCTGGGCGTGGAGACGCGCGACCGCTGGCTGTACCGCGGCGAGTGGACGCAGGGCTTCAAGGGCCGCTACGGCGTGCGCCAGAGCACCATCAGCAACGCCAAGTACGAGGGCACCTGGGCCAACGGCCTGCAGGACGGATACGGCTCCGAAACATACGCTGATGGCGGTCAGTATTATCTCATTTCTTTCATTGCCAAACTATTGGAATTCAGACGAAAATACATTACGTTTACATGGCCATGGCATTCTTAGCTAGGTAGATTCGATCGTTACGAAAAAACACATTATTATTGTTAATCTGGTGATAACACAGAAAGCTATTGTTTTAATCCGAAAATAAACTCTGAAATCCGGGTTAGTCCGAAACGATACTTGCATAGTTGTATGTAATAAATTAATTTCATAAATATTTGTTGTACCTACGCGGTGTTCGCCTCATGACCCACATTGTAATGGCGTGAACTAGTAAGGAAACCCTTTTGCTTGCGCAATGTTCGCCGCCTGGAAAATAATACCTATCTGTAAACAACACACCGGTAGGATTATAAATTCTAACTGAACGTACCGGAGTGAACATGCTAGTAGTTTGCAGCTACAATTTATTATGGAGCACTGAAAAAGGACTCGATCAAAGGAACGGAATGTGTACCTACATCGACTTATATGGTTTTGTGTCTCATTTAGATTTCAATTACGCATGCACCTATCAATATCTACATCACGTGTATTAGGTGCACGTTCATATGTCGTTAATTTATATTGTGCCAAGTGACTGATAATAATCACTACCAATGGTGGCATTCCAGTAATATCCCAAGTCCAAAGTTGGACTTCCCTGCTGGGCAATAGTTTACGAGCGATGTATGTGAATTAACGTCATATGTTTCCTGACGGCACACCGTTGACTCATTTTCTCAACAAAAATGTGTCATTCATAAAATTAAAATGATGAATTTAGTGATTTGTTGGTAACATAAGAATTTCACCTTTAACAATATTAACACTCTTTATTAGTATCTCATACCGAAGCTTTCAGTGAAGTTTTTTATGTAGTACCTTTGAATAATTCAGAAAAGAACTCACGAGAATAAGTACCTACTTAACTTATGTACAGTAAAAATATATTCATCGTCCTTATAATTTGCCAACTCTAAATTCTGACTCAAAGCAATTTTGTTCAACTAATCATAACGCTAATATTTATGATAGAGACATTTTACAGAGCCATGTTATAAATTATAAACATGTTTATTTGGATGTACTAACGACTCTATCAAGTCTGCGTAGCCCAGTTACTCGTCTTGCAATGAAAGTTTTCAGTAGTTTTCTCGATGAATGATCGGCGTGAGGCGGCCCTGTGCTCGCCGCCCGCCACGCACGGCCCGCGGCCCTCGCCGGATAAATATAGCACAGGCACGCCTGCCGCGCCGCCTCGACACACAATCATGTCGACCACTCATTTAATACTAGGCACTACAAAAATTAACTGTACAATCACACCCTAATTACACAGACGTCATCTTCAGTAAATCTGTGGATTCTATTTTTTTTACCTTCTCTACTAGTGTCTCAAACAGACCTAAATATCGACTCTACAGTCTTACAACTCGATAATTTTCTTGAAACTTTATAGCGTGTCCGATTTAAATTGAGTGACATTTGGGGACGGTCTGTTGTTTGATTGCTTGTTTTAAACGTAACCGTGCTAAAAGTAAGGTACAACTGATGAGCTGATAGGAATGTTCGGAACAGGAAATATAAGATTCGACACAGTTTTGCACCTTTTAGCACGGAAAACGTGCTAGACATTACATTCATGAATGCCATTGACGTCATACGGTGCTTGAAGATTGACGATACCGAGATTGACTATGAGAAATAAGTCGGGTAATACTTCATTTGTATTCTCAAGTGATTGGTGCAGAATATCGGTAAATGGCACTCTAGTACACTACCTACTACTAATTTTACATGACATTTTTGTGTAGACGTTGAGGTTACGTTATGATGTGTACCTATATTTCTGTGACTTCCATCTTTCGAATAAAAAGGCTTTAATTTTTCCTGTTTTTGTTTTTTTTTTTAATAATTAGTGGTCTCTCGCAGCTCAACCTAGGAGGTTGTGGACTGCTTGAGCCTACCACTATGACTACGGCATTTTTGCTTCTTCTATCTCAGATCGATGATATAATATACATAGATAGGACATAAATATTTTGGACTAGGGAAGCATTGAATGGCGTCATTTAAAAGCATTTCTCTTGACGTGTTCTGGCGATAGATTAGCGCAGTTTGCCCGTAATATTTAAAGACCTATCGGACTCGAACACATGACGTCTTTACATCGCATTTGCTGTTCATAGTTGATGCCATTATTGTGCGATTACAGATTAGCGAGCGATGAGTATTTTCTTTATCTCTTTTTAACTGCTTAGTAGCTAATGCTATTATGATAAAACCCATGTCATGACAGGCAGCATGGCAGGCTTCTGTCGTACATAAGTGGTTTATCTCTGCAACACTAAAAGTAGTATTCGACTTTGTTTGCTTATCTAATTGCTGTTTTATGTAACAATTTTAGTCTTCAAATTTAGTACATACGTTATATCCACCTAACATGCTGGCAGGTAGGTACTTATGTTTTACTCTTTAACAATCGTTTGGTTACAATAGTCACTATAAGCTCACAACATGACATATTGTGTTCTGGGACCCGGTGATTCCGTCACTAGCTAACATGTCCAATAAAAACAAATACCCTTTATGTACCACACTGTTTTACAAATAGATAAAATATTAATTGGTGGACGACCAAGTTGTTGTAGACGATAAAAGAATAACGTACAAAACTTGAAAAATATTTTGCCAGACATATTGTCAAATATATTGAGTGTATATGTATGAATATTCATACTGATAAAATCATTGACTATGATTCCAGGCACATACCAAGGACAATGGATGCGCGGGCTGCGGCACGGTTACGGCGTGCGCACGTCGGCACCATTCGGGCTGGCGTCGCACTACCGCGGTGGCGCGCGCGGTCACCGCGGCTCCATGTCCTCGCTCAACGAGGGTGGCGCCGACCCCTCGGAGCAGCGCACCACGCGCATGGACGACGCGCGCGGCGGCTTCGTGCTCACCGTGCGCTCCGACCAGCCCTCCGGACGACGCGGCTCGCTTGTCGGCAAACCTAAAGGACTGCTCCATGTAAGTTCTCCCGGCATTCATTCTCTATAAGGACCCCTGCTCGAAAGAGAGGCATACAAACCTCAGCTTATCTTGCTGAGTATGCGGACCTGAGGCTCTAGACAAAGCTGCGATTGCCGAAATGCTAAATTACATACCTATAAATAATATATAAACAAAGAATTGATCACGTAATGTTTTTGACGTCTTGACAATCTCCTTCGCTACACTACCGCAAAGGTTAGTTGCGTAAAGGCTCTGATCGCGAAAACAGTATTTTATTATGAAGTTAATGCTTCTGACAGACCAGCTACAGTGGAATACCAAAGTATTTAAATTTAAGAAAGTTAAGTGGACAATTCTTCCCTATGTTACGTTAAAGAAACTCTATTTTTATGGGGGATGTCACCTAAGCCAAGGCACTTTTGAATCAGCTTTAAAATCCATCCTACCTATATTTAAAATAAGCTTCACTAACAATAATTTAGTGTATAGTGACAAATACGGAAAAAGGACCCAATTTTAGGGGAGATTTGTTGCTTATTTGCACCAACAATAAACAAAACCAAAATACAAAAGTAATAATTTAGAGCATACCGTAAAAGTTGCCTTTAAGCACTTGAACTCCACTTACTAAGACGACGTATAATGTTTTCAGAAATGGCGCAAACAGCGCAGCGTCGGCGAACTGGACGGCACCGGCACGGGCTCGGTCCACTCCGGGGGCTCGGGGGGCTCGGGCTCTTCGTGGGTCTCCTCGGTAGACAGCACCCACTCTGCTATGACCCATGCCTCTTTGCACACAAACTCAAACGCAAGTTTCGTTGTCGAGGTGGGACATTACTTATTTGGTTTAATTCACAAATTTATCACCCGCATAATCGTTCGCATGTTGATGCAATGCCATATTGATGCCCTCCACCCCCGGGCCGATCCCTTGCTAGCATGGCTCCACACGAATCGAATTATCTATACCAACCCATTAATAAACATGCTCACACATTATATGTACGTGTAGATCCAGTCCTAACTAAAATAAACATGTGTCATCTTTGTGATCCACCTTTAACTCTATACGTACCTATTTATTAACAATGACACGCTCCACATCCTAAATGGAAAATCCTTCGAACATGTGTTTAAAATTTTGGTCAGAATATGTATAATATTTACGGACTGGTAATGCTGTTAAACAATTACGATGGTAGAATGGGTTAGTTTGAGGAGACAGATAATTTACTAATTTTAAGGGCTCGATTCGATGTTATTTCAACGTCTGAATCAATTCACGCGACAATCATGTTTATTTGGGTATTGATTGTTTTGCGTTTTGGTTTTGTTTAATAACCAATAAGTCAAGGAGGGATGAATTTCCTTTGTAGCGAGGCAAATCCTGATAAAAAAATTATAAAGAGATGTTAAAAACTATTTTTCTTTGGCAGGATGAACATTTGGATGCGAGTGTCACAGAAACTTATATGGGAGAATGGAAAAACGATAAACGCACTGGGTTCGGTATCAGCGAGCGCAGTGACGGCCTTCGGTATGAGGGAGAGTGGTCGGCGAACAAAAAGTATGGATACGGCGTTACGACGTTCCGAGACGGTACGAGGGAAGAAGGCAAATACAAAAACAACGTACTTATAACAAGCCAGAAACGAAAACATTTGTTCCTCATGCGGTCCGCTAAATTTCGGGAACGAGTTGACTCAGCAGTAAACGCGGCGCAACGTGCGTCCAAAATAGCATTACAAAAGGCTGATATAGCTATCTCCAGGTCAGTATATATAAAATGCATAAAGACCGCAATTTTAAAATTAAATGTGTAGTTCATTAAGAAAACATTTACCATAATTGTTACAGAACCGCCACGGCTCGAGGGAAAGCTGAACAAGCCGATGAAGCGGCAGACCAAGCAAAAGAAGACTGTGATATAGCGCAAGCTACTGCGAAGCAGTTCGCTCCAGATTTTAAGCACCCAGGCTTTGACAGAATAGGATTAAGAGAAAGATATAGACAAAAGGTTTACGATGCACAAGTTGCAGCAAATGTATCTCAAGAATCTGAAAAGATCTTGGATGGAAAGAGCATTCCAAATCATATCCCTCCGATGCATTCACAGATTCCTCAAAACAATAGAGCTCCAAATGCAGTACCCTCCAGGAGACCTTCGACGCAATATCCAAAATCCGTAGATCCACGGCTTGCAAACAGTTCAAACTACAATACAGACAATAGAAATCTTGGGCCTCCGCATGATCCGTACTATACTTCAAATCAAGATAACTGGAAATCTGCAAATACAACACCGCAAATATCACCCGACAGTCAAAAATCGTACTTACCAAATGAGCAAACAAATCCATACGGACCTATCTCACAAGGCAGTCAACAACAGCAGCAAGGTTCCGCATACCGATTCAATCAACCAAGTATGGACCAAAGTGGCCAGCAATATGTCACCCAAGATCGACGAATGTCCTCGACCAACAGACAACAACCAAACCAAAGACCCCAACAGCAAGATTGGAATCCTCCTCAAGCTCCTCCCCGACGACAGAGTGTGCTCGGTCAACCCTCTTATGATGCCCAGGGTAACGCGTACGTTGACAGCGGACCCGCTGCGTATGGACGAAATGAGCTTCGAACCGGAACCGTACACTCTGAGGGCCCTCTCGACCGACAAGGAATGCAGACGAATCAGCAACCCTATCGTCCAACGATCGATTCCCAAGGCTATAATAGACAACTTCATGACCAACAAGGGTACGGCCAACCACAAGATCACATGTATCGGCAGTTGCCGAATGACAATCAGGCATATAGACAAACAGGCGCAGCTGATCAGGGATATAGGCCCAGTGCTCCCACCGAACAAGATATTGTCAACGGAGCTCGGCCAGCAGGACCTCGTCCGTCCATTGACTACTTCGATCACTACAAAAGACCCCCCAGTAGAGATTCAAGTGTCGATCGCTACGGGCGGCGGTCACGGCAGCCCTCTGTTGAAGCGGCTCCAAGCGGGGGCTCCCGGGCAGGCTCCGTGGCCCCACAGCCCGCGGTGACATCTCGGCCGGCGTCCCGAGCCGCAACACCTGCTGGCAACGGACACCTAGCGTCTGGTCGTGGCTCCATTTCATCTCGTGCGGGTTCGCGAGAACCTCAGCCATTTGAGGATTCACTTTTGAGAAAAAGGACGCTCGGACAGGAAATATCACCGTCACCCTATCAACCCAAACGAACTGAAAGTTTGTATGTGGCTCAAGTACTAGAGCCACCGCCGCCTGCGCCGATGAGAGGCGGAGGTGGTGGTGGAGGCGGTGGTGGAGGCGGAGGAGGCCGGAAGGTACGTTAGAAAATTACCTATGATTATTAGAATATGTTTTGGTAACGGACGTAACGGTACAAACGATAGCCATACATATGTATTCACAGTGTGAATCGAAAAGCCCAGAAGACTCTATGTGCACATTATACTCTCTCTCTCTAGCAATTAGAAATTTACAGATTTTCCTTAGTGATTGAAATGCACTCAAATAGAGATGTTAGTAATGCCTAAAGATGGTAGTAGCTAATATACAAAATCATTAAATTGCCGTGCACCGTGCAAAATCTTTACGGTTTCGATCACAAAAGGAAACAGGAACCTTTACGCATAAGTTCTCTATTGTCCATCTTTCACAGAAGTGTTTCGTGGGATCAATGTTAATCTTAAATGTTATTGGCAATATTATGTTACTTTCAAATTGGAGTATACAGTACTGCGCATTGTGTTAGGTATATAGGTCAATATTTGAAGAAATCATACCGTTCATTACAGGTCTACGCAATTACTTCAGTTTTCCATTCGCTAGCAGTTGACCAAACTGACTTACTTGCGTACAGCCAAAGCCTGGAAATCACAGTGTTTGACCCGAATTTTAAGACATAATGATTTTAAAACTACGTAGTAGATAGTTTTAAAAGTAATAGATAGTGTATGAAATAATAAAAAACTGTAGGTACCGTAGCTCGACTCCAGCTCGGATACGATTTACACATTTTCTAATATGACTTTTAGTCCAGTTTCGTAATACCTGGGTCATGAAACATAATTATAAACAATCATAACAACATCTTCCAGTTCCTAAAAGAAAGCTAGCAAGCAAAATTATATTTTATTTTTATTGCACGAGTAGGTATGTTACAGCCGTTTTAGACAAAGCAAGTATGCACGTCGCCATCTAAAACACATGAGTTCATTCTTGCGTTTGCCCAACTGAAGTGGGGTCAGCTTCCAGTTTAACCGGATGTAGCTGAATACCGGTATTCAAATGACATGGAGTGTCGCTCGGCATAACCTCCACAACCCAGTGGCTTGGTAATACACGTCTAGTAAGACCGATCGCTAAACTTTCGGTTTTCTAACTACTCGTAACGATTGTCGAAAATCTACGAATCAATCAGATAAATCTGTACGGTGATTTCTTTTATAAACCTTATCAGAATTAACCTAGAAGGCTTTCATATGATTGGAGCAATACATTAAGTACAGGGACTAAAACATAAAATTTAACCTCTGAGTTTGTTTCTTTGTTTCTTCTCAGAGTGGTCTGTCAGTACTTCTGTAGCTAGGAAACAGGTTCCTCGGTTAAACTGAGTAAAACCGACCAAGAAAAATGACGTTCAAAAGTGTTATCGTTAAGCTATTTACAAAATAAATAACATTTAGAAAATTCTGATAGCCCAAGGCACACTTCTCGATATGAAATACATGGTCACCCATCAACTAACCGATCTTGATAAGCGTAGTCATGTCACTCAGGCATGAGCACAACGGCCCTAAGTCCTCTAAAAGTAACAAAAACAAGGTTTTTTCACTTACAAAAACATATTAAACTTATCTGCACGTAATACGTTTTAGTAAAAATTTCGCATTTAGTTCAACGTCTGCTTTTGTGATCGCAAACATACAGTTTTCTACAGCAAACAGTCATCAGTCAGTCATAGTTATTATTATCTTCAATCCACGTTAATGTAGTAAAGTTCACATGCGAGCAAAAGCACTAAACATGTTCTACCTACACCAAAGCAATTTATTTTATGGTAAACTTCTATATCCTACCCGAATATTTTTGAAACTTTAAGTGGTACCTACTTATCGTGTAAGATAATAGACATACAATACATTAGTCTCCTTTCAACCAATCGTTCCGCGCAATTTATGAACAAGGTCACTCGGGTTATTGTACGTTACTTGCGCAACTAAATAACTAGACACTGAAATACGGTATTGCAAATGGGACATGAAATTAGTATTTGATAAGAGTCGCCTGTTAACAGATTTAATTCATCATCAGAAATGAAGAGATTTGGAAGTTTATTAACTGTTTTAACAGTTCAATAAAGTAAAAGTAATCATTGAGGGGTAAAAATGACATTAGGAAACCATTATAAATGCATTGCCGGGCGCGGTGGATGTGCGAGTGGCATTGCTATAAGTTCAGTAATGACACGGCAGCCGGCAGCAGGCGGGCGGGGTGCGGGGCGCGGGGCTCGGCTCGGCGCTCAGCCCGTTCTATTTCTAAATTAAGACAGTCACTCGCTGCCGCTTTCCGTGTATCACCTCTTCGCTATATATAAAATACATTAAATCTGAAAAAAATACTCTCCCAATTACAAGAACAATTAACCCGTGTTTAATAGAAATATGTTAATCAATACATTACGATAGAACGGTGCCACTCTTCCTTTATATAAGTCTGAAAAACATGATGAGAATTAGTGAGCCGTGCGTTGTATAAAATTGTGTAATTATTGAAAATGTGGTACCAAGGCGAGGAAGATGATGAAGAGGATCTTATGTGCTCCCCAGCGATCCTCGCTCGGCGAGCGTCTGAGAGCTGGATTAACGTACCTCCCGTGGAGGTAAACTTACTCTCATAACGTTTTTCCTGATGTGTAGAACAATTAATGCATAATAACCTTATCAATGATAAAATTTAGCCCGAACATAATATAAAATGCATACCGTTTATTAAAATGACTTAATGTTTTAAAGGATATAAACCCCTTTACCCCCTTCCCTTTACCTGGGACAGGTAAAGGTCAAAAATCCACAGTTAGTCATTTTTCTGTCTAGTTATGCCAAATACATGCTTTAGCTTTAGTTTAAAGTTCAGTCAAATGAATCAATTTGTTTTTCTACTTCCGTCACCCAAGATCTCCGGCGCAAATCGAAACAAAACAATTTACGTGTCAAACAAACAGATGTTTCCCAGATTTAAACCAGAATTATTACATCGTTTATTACTCTATAAATGACTATGTTAAGCTAGTGTCAAGGTTATGTACTATCGAAACTAACACAACAATCTCGTACTCGTTACAGATGTTACTTGCTTCAGAACTGGATTATGCACGGAGCTTCTCTCGCATGACACTCGAAAATATAGCCAAAGCGAACCTACTATGTTCTATTTCTCCACTGTTACACGGTGTATTTTATGAATTTTGTTTTGCACAGATGCTAAGTACGCCGCAGACCCTGCAGCGCAAGAAGTCACTGCCGGACGTGGCGGGCATGCCGCGCATGCCGGACGGCGGCGGCATGTCGCGCGAGGAGGTGTCGGCGCTCGGCTCGGCGCGGCGCGAGGAGGTGCGCCGCATGCACGAGGAGACCGAGAAGCTGCGGGCCAACCCCCTGCTCTACCTCGTTAGTCCGCAAGTCAAGGTTAGATACTCACGCTGCCAGGGTTGCAAATTGTCCAAAAGAGTTACAGCATTTTCAAGGAACACGGGTGGGTTTTATACTTAGTTTGACACTCCCTACAACTCCACCCAGAGCGGGAAAAACACTTGATATATAGCCATCCTGAAAAAACAAGCAGAAACTCACAAGCTTTATCTACTTTACAGGTCAATATACAAAATAAACAACATAATTCAGCTGCTACGAAGTGCTACGAAAGTGCTACGAAATGCCTACGTAGGCTACGGAGCGATCCTTTATGAAATGCAATGCACAATTAATTGACCTTTGTTTTTGTTACATGTTTGTAAACGTATTGCAACTGCTCGCAGGACTGGTTCTCCCGGCAGCAGCTGGTGATCCTGGTGCTGTTCATCAACATCTCGCTGGGCATCATGTTCTTCAAGCTGCTCACGTAGCATCGGCGTGAGGCGCACGGGCGCCTTCTCTTCCCGATGCCGTTATTTTTTTGTAAATACTTGTAATTTTTGAACCAGAAATAGTCAAAATATTATTTGATGTGCGACAAATGTTTAAAATAACATTATTCTTTATTCCTTTTAATACGAGAGCTACATTTACACATCCATTGAAAACGTATTTATTTGTCAATAAGGACTTCAATTTGCTAGTGTACTTTTCTTTGACGTTGTGAAAGTGTGCAAAGATTGACGATACAAGAGTGAAAACATTATCCAAATATTTTGTCGAGCTAATAATTTCGACTTGTTTTGTGCGGGAGTGAATTGAACCTGTTTTGTGTCCGGTAATCGGAAACTTCGAATGTAAGAAGCACGTTGTTCTATAAACCTGCATATTGTAGGTTTATTTATGCCTTCTATTATGAAGCTTAACGCCTTTAATGTAATTTTAACAGCTGAGGTGTTGTTGAAAGCAGAAATTTTTCGAAGGATTCATGGTCGCTTGTACATGTGGGAGGAAAAATATATATAAATAATAATAACGACAGCCCCGAGGAAGTCGTTTGTACACTACACAGACTCTGCACTCGCGATGTCCTATAGCGGCTATCCGTCAGCTCGCAGTCCTGTAGCGTCCTACTCATCCAGATCGCAGAGATTGACCGAATTAGGTATCTGAAAACTTTCCGCCACTACAAAAGTCGGTTGTGGGGACGTTATTATTATTACTAAATGTTATTGTTGCTAAATAAAAGTTTAAATAATAATTAATAAATTATATTTGTCAATTTTTAATAGTTTGTGCTGGTTATTATGAGATTAAAATATTACGTACCCCGAGTGATAATAAAGGCACAAAGTATGTTAGACATAGTTATCTACTTGTTTCAAACGTGTATATAAGTAATGATGATATTAATTAAAATTTTACAAATATTACACAAAGTACGCATACCTACCTATTAGTAGATACGTTGTTATGCTTGCAATATGTACAAGATAAAAAATTAAATGCATGTGCATTATTTTCCTATTCTATTAAAATTGTAAAAATCTAGCGATGAATACTGAAATTTTTATACAAGATTTAATCTTCATTTTATACCTATGAAGTCAATTCTCTCGTAATCGAATTGTTTATATGGTTAATACTATATAAATGGTATGTTAGATACTTTATTCATATTGGCATGGGAAGCGTGCGTTGAGACTGTTGATACGTATTATATACACCTACAACGAAACTTATTGAAAGCGCACATTCGTTGTCAGGTTATATATACAGTTGGTAAGACAATTTTCACAGTTTCATTATTATGTAAAGAATATAAGTTATGTCTCTAAGAATTTTAATTACTTGTATCGATTTTATCTACGTTTCAGAAATAAAATATTTTAACAAAACATTTCTCGCATTTATTTTCCTGTAATTCCAATAATTTATTTACTCAACTCTAAAATGCCTACTGAACGCGAAAGACAGGTACGAGAGGCATCCCTCTACACTTCGAAATGTTTGATAACATAAAGTACTCTTAGCCATTGTGAACGTCAGTAAAGTCATTTGAAAGACATCAGAAAAACACATTTCCATTACTCCCATTGCGAAACTCATATTCTTTTAAAATCAAAAGGAAGGAGGATCCAGGGCCCCAAGTCTATCATTGATTTAATAATGGTTGATTTTGACAAGTTTGGTAATCTACTAATATAAAAGCGTCACTATGACTTTCCAATGGTCAACCACTGACACTCCATTGAACTACTGGTAATCTGGTACATAATGACAGACGTATGCGGTAATCTACTAAAAAATTGACAGTTCCTTCGATCAGAGACCTACCATTAGAACGTCATTGTGCAGGCATTGCTTTGAATAGCTCGGTTATCAAAAAGTATTACGAGACCATTGACCGACCAATGATCGACCATTGTGAATTTAGCAGATTACGAACTTTTAGCAAAATGACAATGGGATCGTGTTGGAATGACAAAATTATAAAAATAGCAGACTTGGGGCCCTGAACTACTGCTTAACATGTTTAAAACTTCGCCTATTCAACAACGTAAAACACCCAATAAGTACGCATGTATCAAAATGAAAGCATATATGTGACATTTGAAGATGACGATAGACTTGCATTTTTGTATTACGCAATGAGACTGGAAGTGAAAGTGGAAATCGTTGATAGGTTTGATTGCTTTTTCAAAGGAAATCTGACTAAGATCGAGACGACGCCATCCAATCGGTAATAGTATGAATGATATTTATAGACTTTTGAATAATTTTGGAAATATGTTTACACCAATATTAATCATCACCTAAGTGTCATCTGAATGTTTAACTCAGTTCATTTGGATGAATTATCAAGAAAATCAGTGATGTTTGTGAAATTGCAGTCAGTAAGCTCCTAATGACAGGGTTGCGGAATTTGTTCGAAACAGTAACCGCAGGAGTCACAGTAAGCGATTCCCAGCCACCGTAGACACGGGTCTGCGGATGGCGAGCGATGGGTGGCTCGACGTCCGATAACAACCAGACACGAGTCGACGGCGTGTTGATTTCCACGCGCACCTTAAAGAGATGTCAGCCAAGAAGACGGGGATCGCAATGGCCAGTGCCACCGCATAACCGGAACGCAAAGGGCATTAGGAGAAACATGGGTGATTCTAAGTCGCTGCACCCAGAGCGAAAGAAAATATTTGATGATTTCCCATCCGTAAAAAAAAGCTCCTACGTAGTTAGTGTGCCGTAGTCATATTTGGCTGTAGTATTGTAGTAACAAAACAAAACAGATTATTTGTAACGCAGACAGACTCGAATATTTTATTAGAAGAACCGCTATCAGTAGCATACAATTGCAACATAATGTTGGTACATACTAAGTAATTGACCCTGTATTGGCCTACAAATAGGTTTAATTCAGCAAGTAAGCATTAGCTTTGGCTGACGCTAAAGCTGAACGATAGTACAGCGGTATCGCATGCGTAGGTAAGTTCTTATTAATTTAATTAATACTTTATGGCTTCTTCCCGTTACACAAAAGACTGTCAAACTATAACGTTGAACGTGAATGGTACACATTTATAGAAGAGTTATTTTTACCGAAATATAGTGAGTGGTTGAGTGTAATGAAGAAAAATGGCAAAACTACATACGGCACAGAAGAGAAACTATCGGTATTTATTAATATCGTAAATATGTACATATTTGTATCAGTTTGTAAACATAGTAATCGAAAAGATGCGCGTATGAAGCGTGTGACTAATACCATCAAAATTCAATTTAGTATCGTAGCTACTATGTGATTATTTTCAAGTCAATAGTCTGGCCACAGAAAAATTGATTAATGTCATAATATCAACCTATAACCGTGCAATTAATTTGTTCGTTAATTGAACTGCTTACTTAAATGCATTGCGAGTGTGAAGTTTGTTTTTTTCAACCACTTTTTACTGAAGTATTTTTATACTAATTTCAGACACGTCCCTCAGAAAAACTGCTAGATTCAAATATGCTATGTACTTTATATTATGTATGAAACTAATAGTCAATAATCATTTTTAAAGGCTGATGAAACGCAGGAAACCATCGATTTGGACGACTTGCTGCCTAAGATCGGGGAGTTCGGACTGTACCAGAAACTTTTGCTTTGGCTCGTCTGCCTACCGGCCTGTTTACCCTGTGGCTTCTGCGCCTTCAACCAGTTGTTCATGACAGACGTCCCCGACTACTGGTGCAGGGTTCCTGAACTAGAACAACTCAATCTTACGCAACAACAACGTAAAATATTATCAATACCACGAAAGGTATTACAAGAGAAACTCGTCGTTATCTTTTATCAGCTATATCATCACAGCACTCAACAATCGCAGATTGCAGTCATCTGAAATTATCGCTATTGCCGCATACCAGTAGAAAGAATGATAACTAATATACCTATGCGCCATAAAACTTATAGTTCAATCGTATCAATGAAATGTGAGCCTCTTCCACTTTCGCCATTTCGAAATAAAAAGTAGCTATAATTAACGTATCTAACATAACTAATTAAAATATCGAAATGGCCAAACCTGTTTTTTCACAAAACAAAAAAAGTAAGAAAATAAAACACAACAAATTACCGTCAAATTAAAATATTTAACGAGTGATTGGGCGGTCTTTGAGTAAAAACCACTAAATCACAGGTCTTCTATGGTACGAGGACTTAAATCTTTTTATTAAACTCTCTTCCCAAACATAAAGTTCTGCTTCTGTAATTTTCAGTCAGTCACTATTTATACTATCCCTATTGTTTCTATAACCTGTTTTATTTGGAGTGTCAAGAGATACAGCCTAGTTTTTTCCAGCTAGCTAATAAAAAAGTGGATCAAAAATCACCAGCCTGCCTGCCAACTACGGTCATCGGAAGTCAATCAGCCAGTACCTAGATAGATGTCATGACAAAGACTTAATTGAACCTTTTTTCTTTCAGGACAATACAACTTTTGAAAAATGCTCACGATACGCCTTGAACTGGACAGAAATTCTAGATATCGATGGAAATATAACAGTCAATGAGAAATGGCCTACTGAACCCTGCGTCCAAGGTTATGAATACGATACCTCTGAAGTAATATCGTCTGTGGTTATTGAGGTAAGTAATTACTTATAATAATAATGTTAACGGCTTAAATGTTAGGTGCAGCATGTTGACAGAAAAAGGACCTTATGTACTTAGGTCCTGTTAGCCGGGAAAGATATAAGATTAAATTTAATTGCTTTCAGTTTGATCTAGTCTGCGAGTACGACGTGTACCCAACTCTTGGGCTGGTTGCTTTAAACATTGGAGGGCCAGTTGGAGTATACACATTTGGAATTTTGAATGATCGAATAGGACGCAAGAAATCTTTCTTTCTTTGTCTAAGCACACTTTTACTTGGCAGCTTAATGACTGCATACGCTCATGAGTTCTGGCTTTGGACATTAGCAAGAGTTATCGTAGGACTTACAATTCCTGCAGTTTATCAGATACCCTTCATTATTTGTAAGTAAATTATTTAAATATATAAGTTATAATCTGATAATGACCATACTTTAAGAGTTAATAACATGAATACTTAAACTTTTTCAGCTTTGGAGTTAGCAGGTCCAAACTACAGATCTTTCGTAACCGTGATGACTTGTGTGTTCTACACATTAGGTTTGATATTGTTATCAATCGTCACATTCTTGCTGAGGGACTGGAGAAGCCTCGCCTTAGCTACATCAGTACCATTCTTTTTTTACTATTTATATTGGTTCGTACTACCAGAATCACCTAGGTGGTTACTCATGCGTGAGCGACTGGAAGAAGCAAACAATGTTTTAAAAACTATCGCAAGAGTCAATGGGAAGGAATTGCCGGAAGAGTTTACGAATAAACTTCAAAAACAAGTTATTGAGCAAAAAGAGAGGGGAGTAACAGAGGCGAAAACTGTGAGCGTGTTCGCTTTATGTCGAACTCCAAATATGAGACTTAAAACATTTCTTATAACTCTAAACTGGTGTGCGTCAGAGATGGTGTACGTGGGTCTCAGCTATTACGGGCCGGCAATCGGCGAGAACCAGTACATGAGCTTTTTCCTATCGTCAGCAGTAGAGATACCAAGTTACCTTGTCTGTTGGGTGTTGATGGACCGTATTGGACGAAGATGGCCCCTCTGTTTGTCAATGGTGATAAGTGGAATTTTCTGTATCGTAACTGTATTACTCCCCAGTGGTAAGGAGTATTGTAATATATTAGATGGTATACCTACTACCCTTGTAAATAGATCATACCTATTAGGACTATGTATAGAACCGAAATAATTTTCCAGATGCTCGAACGGAAACCCTAATCCTCTATTTAATATCCAAGTGTTTTATATCCGCGTCCTTCTTAATAATATACCCTTATGCTGGAGAATTGTACCCAACGGAATTGCGAGGCGTGGGTATCGGAACTTCGGCATACATTGGCGGCTTGGGCTTAATTATAATACCTTTTATAAACTACTTGGTAAGAATTATTTCCAGAACCTTGTCAAACAATGTTGAAGTGCTAGGAATTTTGAGTTTTCGTGCATTTAAAACATAAAAATAACAATGACTAGGCACTAAACTGCTTGCGATCACAATAGAAACGTAGGTACACGTAGGTTTGTTTGGATTTTTATCCCTGGTCTTGGGTTCGATACCCTGCTCAGGCAAATTGTCATTCCCTTTTTGATTAGCTAAGCTCGCCCTGAGCTTAGCTAAGCAAAAAGGTACGCCAGAAACCAGGAAGGGATTTTACATAGTTCTGTTGAAATGTTAGTAGATTATCTGCTTGCACTCTATCTAACTCCTAAGTATGTTGAGAGGATCCGGCAATTGGGTCTCGAGGTGGCCCCCCACCGCCTCCTGCCGGAGGCTATATGCCGGGATAATGTGGTCCATGGCCCTTTACGGGGCCCCGGTGTGGGCGCTGTCGCCAAAGTCTAAAGAAATGGCCATTCGGCTGGTCCGGGGATACCGCACGGTCTACGGCGAGGCGGCGAGCCTCCTTACCGGATTGCTGCCGTGGGAACTGGAGGCGAGAGTCCTCGCGCACATTTACGCGTTGCGAGGCGCTACGCTGAGGTGAAACTCTGCTACCGCGGAAAATTACTGCGCAGTGGACGAAACTCCGACGGGTCACGCCACCATTGCGGCGATAAGTCCGCTCTTTGAGGAGTGGTTGGAGAAACGTCCTCACCTTCCGCCTGACGCAGGTGCTCACCGGACACGACTGTTTCGGGAGGTACCTGTTTCGGATTCAGTGGGAGGACATGTCCGGTTGTCAACACTGTGTGGATTGGCCGGAGGATACGATAGGCGACGGTGACCTCTCACGTCCGGCCCTGGTTCAATCCATGTTCCGCAGCAAGGAGGTATGGTAAGCAGTCACCTCCTTCTGCGAAGCAGTAATTCTAGCAAAGGAGGAGGCGGACCGCGTGTGGATGAGGGAAACCTCACGCTCTAGTTGCCGCAACAGAAGAAGACGCTGCGGGCGGGCGTCGAGAAACGCAAAAGCTACTCCCGCCCACCGTAGGCGTGGGCCTGCGGATGGCAAGCTATGGGGGGCTTGCCGTCTGATAATAACCATTGCAGGCCCGGATCGACGGCTCGTCGTGTTCCACCCGTGCCTCAAAGAGCTGTCACCAAAGAAGACGGGGATAGGGTCAGCGCCTTCTAGGGTTGTGGAATTTGTTGGAATGAGTCACCGCGGCCCTGGAACACAAAGAACACTAAAAGGATCACGGGTGGGTTTTAGTCAGTAAAAGTCTGACACTCCCTTCCATTCCGCCCGGAGCGGGAAAGTTATTTGATGATTTCCCATCCAGAAAAGAAATTAAAAGTGAAGGGCCACTTTTTTCACAAGTTCGAAGCCATGTGCTTTCATGGTCATAACCTAACGCTTTATATACTTAGTGTTTTGCTTTTTAATGTAGGATTAATAGTTTCTGCCCTATATTTTTGCGTTCTATAGACACCAATATTTAAAATTGAACTAAGTAGATAAGTATACTGTTTTCAAGCCATTATAAAGTCCAAACACACTCACTCGTTTTATAGGGGGATTATTGAAACGCTCACTTTTAGCTATGATCTAAGCTCTATCTAAGTATGTAAGTAGATAACCATGGGCGACATGAGCGGTATAAGGGAATGTAGCCCAGATTACTTACTACTAATAACTTAGCTCAGTAAAAGCAAGGTATTACAATTTTTGAGCTCGCTTCGCTAATTCAGATCTATCCGAGCCCGTGTCTTAGTACTCATTTTTTTTCTAATAAATCGAAAAAATCGTTTATATCTATATGAATGAACACCAGAAAACCTAATCGAGGCGAGGGATAAAGATGCATCCCTATAGGAATTGTCCCCTCGGCGCCTATGTCATCATGTGTGAGTCATCATTATGTTTATCAACTTCATCGTATTCACATCTTTTTTAGAGTCAGCGCTATACACGAGTTCCTCTTAGCATGATACTGAGATTTTATGCACGCGAGATCACAATATAGGAGTCGGATCTGTAAACATTTCGCCGTGTAAGCCTTGGAGTGAACATTCAGCGAGCTGTCAATCCATACAAACAAACGGAATGACAGTTACTTCATGCTCTCTTCACCTAAGTTTACACGGTGAGACGTTGACAGCATAGACCGGCTGGTAGAATATGATTTCATTATATTATTTTAAGTAGAGCTATGAGTTGATATAGTAGGTATTCTTTAAATTGCCTCATATATTCTTCAGTTTCACATTACGGAAATGAGACCTTTTTATCTAAGATAATCTTGCAGCAATTCTCACGACCCACATTTACCAAACGACTAATAGAGATTTTGCGCCTTGATTTGATTTGAGTTTTGCCGACTGTTATTCGAAAATATATGGAGCAACTAAATCTGGGTGGTTTACTAAAAGTAACAGTAACATTTTGATGGACTGTTTGGCCACGTTACAGGGCTCAAGTAACCTCGTGCTGCCTCTGGTAGTAATGGGCGCAGTATCAGTGGTAGGAGGGCTGAGTGCACTCCGCTTGCCTGAAACACTGCACACTTCGCTGCCACAAACTGCTGAGGAAGGAGAACAGTTCGGCAAGGACTGGACCTACGCTGACTGCATGGCTTGTGGTGATCAAAGGTGAGCATTAGGCGCTATTCATACTTTATTTTTACATTCGTAGCACCCTACAAGGACGATGCTACAAACTGCTACGGGGCCTCTACGATTTCGTAGGCCGACTGTCTACGATGACGCCGACGACGCGGCGACGAACGGCGTAAGGCCTCATTTACGGAGACGCGGGGCGTCGCGCGTTGCGTTGAGCTGCGCGGCCCGCACTGAATTCAAATATATGGCGTTGTATGAGTGCGTTTACGGAGAAGCGATTTTAGACGCGTTTGTTTGAATTTAGGGCGTTTTTTGCGGCCGAGCCCGCGGATGGCACCGACGCGTTCCACGCGGCGTTTATCGCGGCGGCGCGGCGGCGCACGCAGCGGCAATTCTCGATGAAGCTATGTCCGAGGCGGAATCTTCTGTCAGTCTTATTATCATACTTAAATAACATACAATAAACAAAATAATATACATTGAGCTTGTTATTATATATACCTACTAAGTACCTACATCTACCTACTTACCATCCATATTTACAACTAGCTGCTGCCCGCGACTTCGTCCCCGTGGAATGCCCGATTTTAAAACATTCTTTATCGCTGCTCCGCTCCTATTGGCTTAAGCGTGATGATATATAGCCTAAAGCCTTCCTCGATAAATGGTCTATTCAACCCAAAAACAATTTTCAATTCGAACCAGTAGTTCCTGAGATTAGCGCGTTCAAACAAAAAAACAAACTCTTCAGCTTTATTATATTAGTATAGATTTCCGATAAGTTTCCGTCCACTTTCGTTTGGTTATCACTCTATTTTTATGTTGTGAATGCCAGCACAACTGGGGTCGCTCCTGTATTGCAGAAATAACTAGTTCCAATTTTTCGTCATTCATGCTGCAAGTTGCGACACGTGCGCTCCCATCTCTCGCCAACATAAAACTAGTCGATTAATCGATTTGATCGAGGCGAGCGTGCGCCGCCGCGATGCCCGCCGCGTGCTTCGCTTCACGCTAGAGGATTCGCCGAGGCGGGCACCGCCACGCTTCCCGTCTCGCTTCTCTATGAACATGGTCGTATATTGCTATAAGTTTGTGTTTACGCGTGCGATGATGCGTGCCGCTTCACGCGCCGCCCCACCGTAAACAGAAAAAACGTCCGACGCGCCGCGAGACGCCACGCCACACGCGACGCGAGACGCCCCGCGTCTCCGTAAATGAGGCCTAATGGCCACGTAGCACTTTGTATTATTTCCGACAAGGACGATGCTACGAAGTGCTACGGGGCTAGAAACCGTTCGGCCTACGAAAGCGTAGAGACCCCAGTAATACTAGGCAGTAGACCCTGGCTTTTAATATTGGTATTGGGTAAATGATGACCCATATAGATAAAAATATGTATTTAATGGGTTGGGGAAAAAGATTCTTCGCACTTTTTAAGAAAATTTGGCAGTCCTCTCGTGATGTTAACCTGACACTACCTAAAGAATTCTGAAGAGACCGAAACAGGTGGAAATCTGAAGGTGCAAGGTCAGGACTATACGGCGGATGCATTAACACCTCCCATTCTCCCAGCCACACTATCTTAATCACCCAGTCACCAGTCAAACTATCTTAATTTTTGCTGAGTGGCTCGTAGCCACTCAGCAAAAATTAAGATAGTTTACATCATCTTTATGTGAGCTCGTGAGGTACCCAAATATCGAGCTTTTTTGTGTACCCGGTTTTTTTTCAAATGCGCCAAAACTGTTTTGTGGTCAATTCCCAGTTCTTCAGCTACGTAGTAACTACTGATGCTCCACTTTTTCAAAAATGGCATCCATTTTATCCGTAATAGGGCGACAAGAGCGACGTGCATTTTTGACATCAAAATTTCCGGATTGAAACGCTTAAACCAATTTTGTGCTACTCTCACAGACACTGCACTAGGTCCATAGACATCGCAAAAAAATTTCACGGTTTGCGTTGCATTTTTACCTTTTTTGTAGTAAAGTTTTAAAGTGTATCGCATTTCTTCATTAGATTCACTCATCTTGACGGTACGAAAACAAATGAAAATCACACATCTTCCTAATTTGAATTTAGAATTATGTTCTTTGAAATTTAAACTTTCAATGATACCAAAACCAGCCAGATACAATAGTATAGGCAAAGTAATTTTATTTCAAGTTCATACATACTATAAACACTAATACGGAAAGACTTTCTCCCCAATCTAATAATTATGTTTTTTGTACCCATACCAAACATATTTGTAAAAATAAAACATGTATATGAGAGGACTCTATTTTATTTGTTCATAAAAAATGTGCTTGAAATAAGTTGTGCTAGAGTACACGTCTACGGCTTCTTTAGCACGCACGGTACAATTACATACAACAGTGATAGTGATTGATGGATTTTCGCAAATGACGTATCCTAAGGACCATTCGTCTTAATGATATGTTTGCTGTGAGTGACCAGCGTCATTGGCGAAAGTACTATATCGACATATAGTCATTTCATTACATTTCTATTATTTACATCCACATTACGATGCGTAGGTATAGCCTCTTGGTATGGGATAACTCACTCAGCGACTATATAAATTCTTACTTATTTTCAGAAAAATATCGGATGCAGACTCATATGAAAATTTAGATCAATTGGAACTCACTCAGGCACCCGTTGAAGACGAAGTTCCAGTCATCCCGGATATACGGCGCAATTCTATGCGCAAACTCGTTCGCCGCCAATCCAGCGTAGTTGAAACACAGCGCGACGTCGATGGAAATATGAAAATGACATACTGGTTTTAAAATCAACGTATTTTTTTTATAATAAATTAACTGTTTTAGAAGTCGTTTTTCGATTTCCCCGATTCACACGATCATGTTGGAAATCCTACTTTCCAACATGAACGTGTGAATATTGGTAATTCTTACGAAACTATACCTAGAGATATAGTGGTGGTACCTACTTATAAAGGGTCAGGAGCGTGTACAGGGGACAGCGTTACAGGGTCTAGTTACCAGGTTTGGCAGTAGTCAGGTAGACAGTGACTCCAGGTTAAATACTGGTTTTCAGTTGTATCCGGATAAACAGCAACAAGTCAGCAGACAAGATCGATTGAAATCCCGTTTTATTTTATTTTACAGTTACAAGGAAACTTACAGCTAACAACTTCTTACTCTTGTGAGTAACAAAATAAGGCCAATTAAAAGATTTCACAGATAGAAGAGAGCATAAAAACAGAAATATTTGAGGCGGTAGACGAGTTAAAATTTGTTTGACACAGCATAAATTTAACCTGATGTGTACGCCTTGTACACCAGGGAATGGGTTTATCCAATAAGTAAAACAACGAATACTTGAAAACTGAATGTGTAATAAAAACTACATATCGGATGCTTCCCTGAACATCACACTCGAACTGTGTGTTGCCACACTTGGCTTCCCCTTTCTTACCACCGTGGGTAATGTTGCCAATGTAAATACACTACAATACTCTCCCTCTATATTTGATGTGTACGCCTTGTACACCAGGGAATGGGTTTATCCAATAAGTAAAACAACGAATACTTGAAAACTGAATGTGTAATAAAAACTACATATCGGATGCTTCCTTGAACATCACACTCGAACTGTGTGTTGCCACACTTGGCTTCCCCTTTCTTACCACCGTGGGTAATGTTGCCAATGTAAATACACTACAATACTCTCCCTCTATAGATTCAAACGTTGAGGTGGTTTTCTCTGTCTGTCAGAACGCCTCAATGTTTGATTCTCATTAGAACTGCAAGAAACAATAGACTGACTAACAGGTAAGTTATTAGATGTACTATTACAAACTTCCACATCCTGGTAAGTATTAGAAGTATTCGGGCTAACTTCAGAGACTTTAGAATTTTCTAGAATATTATTATTGTTATTAGTAATGTTATCATCCTTTACATTTTGCAATGTCTCTGAAATTGGCTGGTTTACAATAATATCAGAATCA
Organism: Hecatera dysodea; assembly: GCA_905332915.2. Lineage (NCBI taxonomy): Eukaryota > Metazoa > Arthropoda > Insecta > Lepidoptera > Noctuidae > Hecatera > Hecatera dysodea. The sequence continues at coordinate 13,975,149 of HG995292.1, forward strand.
CCATTAGAAATTATCTGTTCATCATCATCACTTGAATTATTAGAATCTTGCAATAAACTATCTTTCATTATAATTTTACTGGTTTCATTTAAATCCTCCTTTAGGTGTTGCGGCAAAGAACCTATAATCTGATCTAAATGGCGTTTCCATATTAAGTTTTCTCCTAAAACTCTACATAAATATGTTCTTTGTCCCAATACCTCATCAATTATACATTTAACAAATTTCTTTTTATTAGGATTCCTATAGTCCCTACAGTAAACATACTCTCCCTCTCTAAATTTTTCTTCTCTTTTTCCTACATTACACTGTCCTTTTTCCTTTTTAGTAGATAATAAATCCAATCTAGACCTGAGTTTTCTATTGAACATAGCTTCTGATGGTGTAATATTTGTAATACAATGTACTGAATTTCTGTAATGAAATAAGTATCTATTCATTAAAGTTTCAAATGAGACATTTCTGTTTTTAACATCATTAATGGACTTAAACATAGCATTTTTAAAACTTTTTACAGCATTTTCGGCAAAGCCGTTAGTTGCGGGATGAAAAGGTGGAGAAGTTTCATGTTGAATACCATTTTTATAAAGAAATTCCGAAAATTCCTTGGAACAAAATGTAGCAGCATTATCTGTAACAACTACTTTAGGCAATCCAAACCTACTAAAGCATTCTCTGAATTTTTCCACAGTTGTATTAGCTTCTAAATTCTTTACTATAAATGCTTCTGGCCATTTACTGTAACAATCTATTATAATTAAAATCATTTTACCACATATAGGTCCTAGAAAATCAGCATGTACTCTTTCATATGGAAAATTAGTTTTTGGCCATGCAATAAGTTTAGATTTCTGAGGTTCTGGTCTAGCAGACATACAGACCTGACAAGCTTTAACAAAATTTTCAATGTTACTGTCTAGATTAGGAAACCAAAAATAAGATCTAGCATTATTTTTCATTTTAACAATGCCTTCATGTGAAACATGGAGTTCTTGCAATATGTTATTTTGTAATTTCTTAGGTATTACCACTCTGTACCCCCACATGATAACTCCATTTTCTATGTAAAGTTCACTTTTTCTATTTATAAATGGCTTGAAGACTTCATCTTTCACATCTTTAGGAAATCCATATCTAACCATATTATAAACACTACTCAAAACTGGATCCTTTCTAGTTTCTGAGCGTACCAAATTTAAATCAATAACATTCTGATCTTGTATAAAATGTATGTAGTCACATTCTTTATCATTATCTAAAATATCTAATGGTAAAGGTAATCTTGACATACAATCAGCTTTAACATTTTCTATGCCTTTAACATGTTTAAAAGTATAATCAAAACTAGACAAATACAATGACCATCTTTGCAAGCGCCCTGCTGCCATTTGTGGTAAACTTTTATGTTCACCAAATAATGCTAATAAAGGTTTGTGATCAGATAACAATTCAAACTTTCTACCTACTAAATATTGATAAAATTTTTGTACAGCCCAATAAATTGCTAGAGCTTCTTTATGGATCATAGAATAACCCTTCTCAGCCTTTGAGAAAACTCTAGAAATGAAACTAATTGGTCTGTCTGACCCATCTGGTAAAATATGACTTAAAACTGCTCCAATTCCATTTTGTGAAGCATCACAGGCCAAACGCAAAGGTAAATCTCTACTGTAATGAATCAAAACATTGTCTGAAATAATATCCTTCTTAATTCTATCAAAACTTTTTTGACATTCTTTAGTCCAATTAAATTTTACATTATTTTGTAATAAATCATATAAGGGCTTAAGTTTCATAGATAAATTATTAATAAATTTACCATAATAATTCACCATTCCTAACCATGAACGGACCTCTGAAACATTTTTAGGAGCAGGTGCATTAATAACGGAGTCAACCTTTGACATATCTTTGGATAACCCATTCTTTGAAATAAAATGTCCTAAATACTTGATTTTAGGTTGCATAAATTTACACTTGTTTTTATTTAAACGAATACCTGCCTCCTTGAACCTTCTTAAAACTTCTTTTAAATTATTTAAATGTTCTTCATCATTGGTACCTGTGACCAGAACATCATCTATGAAATTGACAACACCACTAGCTCCCAACAAAACTTTTTCCAGTTTATTTTGAAAGATGGCACTGGCTGGTTTTGTGCCATATGGTAGTCTTTTTACTCGGTATATCCCTTTTGGTGTTGACCATGCTAAGAGTTCACTACTCTCTTTACTAAGGCATAAATGATTGAAAGCATTTCTTAAATCTAATTTTGAAAATGATGTACCACCTTGCAAAGCAGTAAAAATATCCTCAATTCGAGGTAAAGGATGGTTAACATCTTTAATGTACTTATTCACTGTAATTTTGTAATTAGCACATAACCTAATTTTATTATTTTCCTTGAGAACCGGTACTAAAGGTGTTCCCCACTGGGATGTTTCCACTTTTTCAATAACACCTTCTTTCTCTAGCCTTATTAACTCTGCTTCCACCTGGTCTTTGAAAGCGTGAGGTACTTGCCTTGGTTTGTGAAAAATAGGTTTTACATCCTTATCAGCTAATTCTAATGTAATTTCTTCACCTTTAATAACACCTAACTCATTTTTAAATAACATGTCAAACTCCTGTAGCAATAATTGTAATTTCTCTTCTGTACTTTGCACATAATTAATAGATAAATGTTTAGTTATATCTAAATTAAATTTTTGAATTAGATCTCTACCAAATAACATTTTACACCCATTCTTTACAATAACCAAATTACAATTTAATTCTTTATCACTTACTTTAATTTTACAATTTATTTCACCAACTGGTTTCAAAATGTGACCATTATAGGTTTTTAACACAATATTTGAAGTTTTTAAATCAATGTGAGAAAATTTAGACAAATAAACACTTTCAGGTAAACATGAGATTGCAGCACCTGTGTCTAGTTCCATTTGGACTGGTTTGTTTTCTATATAACATTTAATAGAAATTGGTGCAACATAATGGACATTTTTCTCTAACGCAAAGATATCAATAGAACTATTATTACAAGTGTCTTCACTAACATCCACATTATGAGTTTGGGCCTTACTCTTACAAACACTTGCTAAGTGACCAATTTTGTTGCATATTTTACATTTATATGACTTAAACTTGCACTTTGAAAAATTATGATTAGACTTTCCGCAATGGATACACTTTAACACTGAGACTTCACTGGTTTGTTTACTTTCAGTTTTCTTAACTGAATTGGGGAAATTTCTACTGGTCTTGACATGTCCACGTTGAGCTACTCGATGAACATCCTGTACCTCTTTAACAGCCATCTCCTTGTTCAGGGCAATGTCCACCAAAAATGTTACTGACCTTGAAACGTCTTGCTCACACAACTTCTCCTGAATAGGTCCTGCTCTCAGACCCGTGACAAACTTATCCTTCACTCGCTCCTCCAATGTAGACATAAAATTGCACCCAGCAGCAAATTCACGAACACGTGCGTACCACTTGGACACACTCTCCCCTTCCAATTGTTGGAGTTTATCGAATTCAATTCTTTTTCGAAAATGTGAAACTCTTTTTTCAAATCTGAGTTTTAGCAACTGTTGTAACTCTTCATAAGATAACTCCTTCGGCAGTTTTGGATGACTCATATTTTTCAGTATTTTGTAAACATCCTCATGCAAGCTAATTAGTAAAATTGAACTTCGCTTTTCCAATTTGGTCTCATTGGCTTCAAAATACTGTTCAAGTCTTTCGAGGAAACATAAAATGTCGCCATTACTCTTGAACGTTTCGATTTGTAGATAACTGTTGGCCATGTTTCAGCCGTAAAATGCATCCAAATAATAATAATAACTGGTTTTACCTCGTCGCCATTTGATGTGTACGCCTTGTACACCAGGGAATGGGTTTATCCAATAAGTAAAACAACGAATACTTGAAAACTGAATGTGTAATAAAAACTACATATCGGATGCTTCCTTGAACATCACACTCGAACTGTGTGTTGCCACACTTGGCTTCCCCTTTCTTACCACCGTGGGTAATGTTGCCAATGTAAATACACTACATAACCATTTAGATTACGTTATCAAAAAAGAAATTACAAAGAGTCTTTTTTAGTTTGGAAATGCTCGTACTGAAAACATCGATATCGACGCTCCGGCAGATCGCATTATATGTATATGACCCACTCTTATTAAGTACTAGCAGCGCGCCGCGGTTTCACCCGCATAGTTCCCGTTCCCGTGGGAATATGAGGATAAAATATAGCATATGTCACCCGGGAATAGCTAGCCAACAGTGAAAGAATTTTTCAGATCCGTTCAGTAGTTTGGAGGCCTATTCAATACAAACAAACAATGACATCTTTCCTCTTTATAATATTATAGAAAACTACGTATCTATATATTTTTTTTTAATCTAAAGCGCGCTTATTCCGAGAAGAGTCAATAAGAAACACGTCCGTTCGCATCGAGTGACTGTTCTAATATGATTCAAGGTAATTTGTTGTAACATTTCACACAGTACCCCATGAAAGATGTGTGACGATACTAGGGTTCCAAAGAATTTCCAAATATCGGAAGAAGAAACATACCTAAGTGTTGTTATTTAAAATGTGGTGGCGAAATATTAATTAATTTGAAGAAATATAAAGCCATGTAGGGTCATTACGCTGGATCGCGGCCCTGTGTTGTTTCGCGGCCTTTTAGAGGACCAACCGTATAAATATTACAATAATAAGAATTCTATCTCAATCTTGCCAACGTGTTGTGCTATTTTAAAAAGATGGATAGTTACAGAATGTAATGCCTAATCAAATTGGTCGATTAACCTAATCCATGTGCCGGAATTAAATCGTCCATTTTGCCAGCCGCGCTGTCAGCGCTCACACGTACGCAAAACTGCGAAAAAAATAGCGAACAAGTCCCGCTTCAAAAGTAAGTATTTCAAGTTAACGATTACTTATTACTAATGTGATTGTTTTTGAGTTATCATAGTTGTTTGTTTCATGTTATTTTTCATTTGTTTTGGGAGTAAATCACTTTAATACCAGTTTTTTTTGGGGGCCGCCAACCAAAATACTAAATTTTTAGTAAAGTTAGTATACGGCCGGGTGGCCGCGGCACTAGCTCATTGAATGAAATAAGTTGGCTTTCTTTCTTCATAGTAATGTAAATAAAGCTTCGCTTTGTGCAACATTTTTTTATTGTTGGTGTTGGTTTAAATGATACAGTTAGTTCACGGCCGCCAAAATCTAATTTTATACGGATTTATAGCTATCATGTGGCCGCAAACTAACACTTGCTAACAAAACAAATTTGGTTCGCGGCCCTCTAAAAATCATATGAAAAATGAAGGCCGTTATCTGATTATTTGAAAATAGAGGTGTCAGTTTACGGCCACTTCTTTACACAGACTGTTTTGGTTGGTGTTTAGATAATTTTTGTTATTACAGATGTCTACGAAAAAACCCAAAAAAAAAACTGCGACTTACACTGCTGAAACTCTAAGAAAAGAATTCGCGAAGAACAAATCCCAATCAGAGAAGCATCACGTAAATTTAGTACTCCATTAATAATTCCAAGATGTACAATTCAAGATCTATTAAGTGGCAGAAGGACAGACGAACTAAAAAAACATGGCCCCGAGCCAGTGCTGGGAGAACAAGGCGAGAAAAATGTTGTAGATTGGCTTATAAATATAGCCAAATGTGGTTTTCCCTTAAAGAAGCAAGAGCTATTAGATACCGTTAAACTTTTTTAAAAAGATTTAAAAAAGCCGAATCCATGTCCTGATTCGATGTCCTGGGCAGACATGGTATCTAAACTTTTTGAAACGACATCCTGAGATATCAGTAAGATCAGCAGAAGGAATCAACAAAGCTCACGCTAGGGTGACCGAAGAATCGATTCGACTGTGGTTCCACGAACTGAAAATGTTTTTAGAGCAAGAGGGGCACTTGGATATACTTGCAGAACCCGAAAGGATGTTCAATGGCGATGAAAGTGGTTTTTCACTTTGCCCAAAAACAGAAAAAGTTCTTAGGCCAAGAGGTTATCGAAATCTCTACCAAATACGAAAAAGATAACCTAACAGTACTCGCAACATTCAACGCTACTGGTGGAATGTGCCCGCCGTTGGTGGTTTTTCCATATATTATACCACCAAAAAGCTTAACAGACAACATGCCACAACACTAGAGTCTAGGAAGAAGCTAATCCGGGTGGATCCAGTGGAACTACATCTCCATTCGGAGATGTAGTTCCACATAGTAGACCCAAAATGCAATTGGGATTTGAAAATCGTGACACTGAGTCAGTAACATTATCTCAAGTGCCAACTTTGAAAAACAACTTGCCATTATGTACCGTTACTACCACAGAAAAATCGGAAGACGAAAATGAAATTTTGACATTTGGCGTAACTCACCAACAACTAGAAGAAAGGTCTCTTTTATCACTGGATGACGTTACAGTTATTCCAACTATATCAGAACATTCAGAGTCTCATGACGTCCTGTCAAAGAAATCGTCATCTTCTACAATTACATCCGCATCCGCCAACAACAAAAATTCAATAGATCCAAACACAGTATTCGAGCAACACCTGTTTATACCCCAACCTCTAGAAAAGTCCAAACAAAACATACCCAAAGCTCGTATTCCGTCGGCGATATCAGGGAAGAAATGGCGAGAATACCATCTACAAAGAGAAAAAGCTAAACAAGAAAAGAATGAGGAGAAAGAAAAAGCTAAAGAAGCTAGAAAGCAAGCCGTGAAGCGTAAGCAAGAGGAAACAAAGAAGAAATACGCAAAGCCAAGAAACTTACTAAAGGAAAACTTTTAAATAGGTACTATAGAGTTAATATCAAAAGAAAATTGTGGCCAATGCGCAAATATCTTAAACAGTGACACTGAGGACGATGAAAACAAAAATTTTGGCTGTGATTTTTTGCACTTGAACGAGTTATAATGTTTTTATAACTGTTGTTCCTGTTGATTATTTTGATCTCGTACCAACTAAGAACTTAATTAAATACTGTTTTATACTTTATATATTTTTGATAAGTACAATATACATTATAAAACGTTGTGTTTTATTTCATTATTTGCAGAGATAGTAATGTAATGTGTTTAACAAAGAGAAAAATAACTGCAGTATAGATGAATGAAAGTGTCATAATATGTTAGAAGTATGCAAGAAGAATAAATGCATTGCCTAGAGGTTAGGAGTTTCGATTAAGGAAAGAAAGGAGGGAATATATAGGAAGGAAAGAAGAAAGGACGGAGCAGAAAGAATTGTTGCACAAATTATGAAAGTTAAAATGCTGTAGAATGCCTGAATGACGAGATAGTAGTGCGTGACCCCAGATAAGACTAACAAATCTTGTGGAAATAAGAGATGTAAGAATAGTGTAAGGCAAGGTTAAGTTAGAGCATATGAAAGGGACGAATATTGAGGAGAACATGCTTTTTAAGAGTAAAAGCATTTGATTGATAATCGCGGTCATATGCCATATATATGGAAATGTATGATAATACCATTAGGTATGGCGAAAGGTATACCTAATAATTGTATAAAACTGGCGGCCGAAAACTAACCATAGGGTGGCCGCGAACTGAAAAAAGTGGCCGTCAACCGGCATTTTGAGTAAATTTTAGGTTTTTATTTATTTAAAAAAACCCTGTTAGAATAGTCCTCCAATACTTATGTCCAAAAATAACTTGATGATATCTGCTACACGTGCAGAAACAATCAGAACCTGACTTATGGACATATCATACTAATTTCAAAGAGCAAAGTTAGGAAGGCGACTAAAAGGCCGCCAACCGGCGCAACGACCCTACCTAAACGATAGTTTTCATTTCACACACATGTAGCTACATAGGTACTTACCTAAAATTATCAGGGCAAATAATTTATTACAAAGATCAGCAGCTTTTCAGATCCTAAAAAGGGAAGGAAGACCCTGTTTATTAATCTGTCTACAATGACTGTATTTTTTATTAAATCTATAACAGAAGTATCAATTTATATTATATATAATTAAAAAACCACTGATTGACTGACTGATTGACATAATTGTTCTCCCACTTGCCGTGCTAGGAGGGGAAAACTTTTTATGGGGTTGTATAGAAGGTGTCGGGGTGAGTATGGGAAAAATCTGAAACTACCCCTTTTCAACCCCCTTCTTTTAACCCCATTGCTTATCTCGGAAACCTGACGTCGAAGAGAAAAATGGTTTTCGGGGTTGTATAGAGGGTGTCTGGGTGAGGATAAAACGAAAAAAAAAACTACCCCTTTTCAACCCCCTTTCTACAACCCCTTTGCGTATCTCAGAAATCTGACATTTTAGAGAAAAATGGTTTTCGGGGTTGTATAGAGGGTGTCTGGATGAGTATATGTCTAATAAAAAAATCAACCCTTTTCAACCCCCTACTTTCAACCCCTTTGCGTATCTCAGAAACCTGACATTGTAGAGAAAAATGGTTTTCGGGGTTGTATAGAAGGTATTTGGGTGAGTATATGGCCAATAAAAAATTCAACCCTTTTCAACCCTTTTCAACCCCCTACTTTCAACCCCTTTGCGTATCTCAGAAACTTGACATTGTAGAGAAAAATGGTCTTCGGGGTTGTATAGAGGGTGTCTGGATGAGTATATAGCCAATAAAAAATTCAACCCTTTTCAACCCCCTTGTTTCAACCCCTTGGCATATCTCAGAAACCTGACATTGTAGGGAAAAATGGTTTTCGGGGTTGTATAGAGGGTGTTTGGATGAGAAAAAATACTAAAAAGACACCGCGGGTTGCTTGCAACTCGCGCCCCCAAGCGAAATACTAGTTATTATTATATATTTGGGAAAATGGGCTAATTGTCTCTTGTTTTCATCAAAAGTAGTGACAGGTTTTTTTCCCATTCGTAAAAGAAACAGCCGCAAGCACCTATTAGAACGTTTTGTATGTAGGTAAGGCAAGCATTCAGTTCTTGGAATCTGAATTCTTTATCATTAGTTCTGTGGTATTTCCAAATGCCACACATCTTACTAGAGACGAGTATTTGACCATAAGTATGCGAGACGAATTTACGAATTCCGTGCATATTATGCAATATGAACTTCAAATTACGTGTAGGATTATAACTGAAGCATAAATGAAAATTATATCTATTGGATGTATAAGTTGTTGTAACAATAGAATGATGATTTATAAATATGAAAATCAAACAAGTTTTGTTTGATTTAATTTTTATATTATTTTTATTTTTACCTACCTAACATTACACGCCCCAACCATATAATGCAGGAAATTGCAGCCATTTCTTTATTAATTAGATTTTGCTTTTGCTCTTTCTGCTAAGGTGCTGCCGAGTTGCGCTGTCATGTCATCACATTGCTGTCAATGTCAAATCAATTCTGTCATTCATTGTTGTATTGTGTGCAGTTGCCGGAGGGAATTCCAATAATTCCAATATTCTGTAAGAATGTTTTATCCTAGTAAAGCGCTTTTTCTGCGACTTATTCTAGCATGTACAATAATTGTGGTATTGGGACATAGTCACTCGCACGATCATTCTCATGGAATTAATGAACCGCCCGCCTTCAAATATTCCAAAAGTGCAAACGAACAATACAAAAACGAAGAAGCGATAACTGAACCAGATTACGACCTATACGTCAGAGCATTGAGTTCAACACTCTTTATAAGTATAGCGCCGTTTTTTATACTGTTCTTTATACCTATTGACGGAACTGTGGAAAAACAACCGTTACTCAAGATTTTGCTGTCATTTGCTTCTGGCGGTCTTCTCGGCGATGCATTTCTGCACTTGATCCCGCATGCGCTCATGTCAAGTGGCGGCGCCGAAGGGCACAGTCATAGTCACTCACATGACAATGAGCAACATGAGCCACATGACATCACTGTTGGTCTTGGTGTGTTAGGAGGAATTATTACGTTCTTAGTGGTCGAGAAAACTGTTCGGTTATTTGATGGAGGGCATGGCCATTCTCATGGGGCAGAAAAGAAAAAATCGGATGATAAACAAAAAAAGAAGACAAAGGACAAAAAAGAAGATATAAAGATAGCTGGATATTTAAACCTTGCTGCAGACTTTACACACAACTTTACTGATGGGTTAGCTATTGGAGCATCTTACATTGCAGGTCATAATATTGGCCTCATCACAACTGTCACTATATTTTTACATGAAATACCTCATGAAATTGGAGACTTTGCAATTCTTGTTCAATCAGGATGTTCACGAAGGAAAGCAATGATGTTGCAGTTGCTAACGGCATTTGGTGCAATATCAGGCACAGTTCTGTCAATTTATCTAAGAGGTTCAGGAGAGGGCCTTGTTTCATCTCTCATCTTACCATTCACTGCTGGAGGCTTTATTTATATTGCTACTGTGTCTGTTATTCCTGAACTTCTAGAAAGTTCAACCAAATTTTCTCAATCTGTCAAAGAGATAGTTGCTCTTCTAGCTGGTGTCTATATGATGGTACTTATTGCACAGTATGAATAATATTAAATGCTTGAATGACATGTAAATATATTTACATTGTTCTATTTTTTCAATAAATCAGTAAACATCACATGTATAAAAATTGTTCTTTTGTAAAACTACCATCTTAGTTTTATGTTTCATTTTACCTTGTTAGTTGGTGTTAAGTATGAATCGATGTTATTGAAAGTGATGTGAAATATTATATACATGGAATACAAGATGTTATTGTTATGCTTCTTTTCACTATAGGTGACACCCGAACAAATGCCTGAATAAAAGCATACCCCTACAAATTGATTGATTTTCAATATTCCTCGGCACTGACAATGCATAAGTGTTACAAAGGCATTCATTTAGGTGTTTCCTAGTCTTCCTGAATACTAGCATTAGTTTCACCAATTGCTAACTAGTAGGCACTATATGAATTGACAACTAATGTGTTGTTCAACAAGTATGACTTGTGATTTTACAGATGGTATGTACCTCACCTTCACAGTTTATTCTTCTAGTAATATAAATAACTATAGAGATGCTTGTAACTTAATTCAGTGAGAACAAATGGAGAATCAAATAAAAAAATTAAATGCAGATATTTAGTTTTTATTTATTTAGATTACTTCTTCTTAGATACACCAACAGTTCTTCCTCTCCTGCCAGTGGTCTTGGTGTGCTGACCACGCACACGCAGGCCCCAGTAATGACGCATGCCCCTGTGGGCACGGATTTTCTTGAGCCTTTCCAAGTCTTCACGAAGCTTAGAGTCCAAGTTAGAAGATGTCAACTGGCTGTATTTGCCATCAACAATATCCTTCTGCCTGTTGAGGAACCAGTCAGGGATTTTGTATTGTCTAGGATTGGACATGATTGTAACAATCTTTTCAACCTGAAAAAATACAAAGAATTTTATAGTGCCATGATAAAATAGTAGAGTTCATCTATATTGAACATTGAAGCATAATAAGTCTTGTAAATATAACAAAAATAAGGCATACTGCAATACATTCTAAGAAAATTCTGCTTGGGATGTTAGGTTAACATCACATGTATACCTGCCAGGTTTTACAACTGGGTAGATTACAGTATTATATATTAAAACAAGAGGGGTATTGTAATGTTCCTGATAGAAACATAATAAGTGTATTATTTACATAGGCTTCTTAGGTTTAGCTAACTAAAACAAATGGCTAATATTATGAAAATATGAAAAGAATCGAATCAAAATCTATATTGACATCAAGTAACCAAAAACATACGTACCTCTTCTTCAGTGCATTCTCCAGCACGCTTGTCAAGATCAATGTCGGCCTTCTTCAGCACGATATTAGAATATCTGCGACCAACCCCCTTAATGGCGGTCATGGCAAACATAACTTTGCGTTTGCCATCAATGTTCGTATTCATAATACGAAGAATATGTTGGAACTTGTCTGGAATTACCAGCGACTGAAACAAAGTTGACACTCATTTAATAACGCCAATTGTTGCAAAATATTGAGTGAATTCGCACCATGTATCTTCCTAGATCACAATCAATCACTAAATTTTAATTTTGAGTCCAAGATTAGTTGATAATTATAAGATTATTACCATTTTCACAAATTTTGGTTAGTCAACCACCGCTAACAACAAAAGTTCATGGGGTAAAAGAATGACATTGACAGCATTTCTCATGAGTTACCACTTTTGTTTTTTGCACTTGGCAATCTCTTGATAATGGACAAAAATAAGGGCACTGGCCCAGAAAGCACTAGGAAATGAAAGTATTTGAAAAAAAAAAACGAAATCTAAAAAAGAAATAAATTGAATCACAAACGATTTCTTTTCGCAGAAATAATTTGCTTTAGTGGTAGTGAGACTCCCGTTGCAAGCGTTGCACTTATCAGAATTTCAGTGGGCGTGCACTATAGAAAATAATGAATGAACAATTCTTGAGTATACTTTCTCTGCCACTCAACCATTATGCAAGCTGTAATATAGAAGAATTTACGCTTATTGTAGAATTATGCCATTTTTTGTAGAATTATGCCGCTTAGATATCAAGTAATGACGTTACATAAGTTTGCGAATTCGCATCGGACTTTAGACGCAAACCCACGCGTCTCCGGCACTGTGCACAATGTAACGATAACATGCGAAAAAAAAGCAACCAATTTGCGACAATTTCATAAGATAATGCCTAATAAATTAACTTAATTAATTTTCACGAAAATTTCACAATATAGCAGCCAAAGAACTTATAATTATGAGAACATCTCATTTGAGGGAATTTCTTTTTTATTATGGATAAACACGAGTAATAATTTCACATTGTATTCTATGTTGACAACCATCAAATCAAAACAATAAGAGAATATCACAAGAATCTTCAATTATAAAACTTAATGAAAACTCATAAGATTATACAAATTCAAACTATACATGCAAATGTGTCAGTTTCATCGTGTGCCGTAATGGTGTGTAAAATAGTATAAAATTACAAGGCCAAGTGACCAACTTTAATAGAAAGATTTTGAACCCCTTTACAGAAAACGTTAGTTTGTATTTCGCGGTCTGCGTTGATTTTTGTTTTTCATTAAGTGGTTCTGACAACATTTTTATTAATATTATATTTTTCACAACTAGTAACATTTCATCAATGAGTGTTCTTCCGTCGGTGGTGTGCCGGTTTCTAATTTTTATTACGGATTCCAGTTATTATCTAGAGTTTTGAAGTAACACTGAATACAATGCATACAGAAACGACATTAACACTTATACAAATATTGGAAAAGACTGTATCACCAGGTAAGAAAACAAATTTTATAAATTTACTTTTCGTGTATGGCGCTTCAGGTCGTCAACCGACTTATCACCTAACGTAACTGTTTCAAATTGTATTTGATCGAAACAGACTTTTTAAAGCAAACTTGTTGTCGAATCTTTAATATTTTAGCACCGCGTACTTCTAAATAGCCGTTGATAGAATGTGGATGACAAAGATGCTTAACTGTCAAGTAAGGAAAATTCTAGGTTCACCTACGATTCAAGTTTTATAGTACGAGGCAATGATGTGCATAAACAATTTGACATTTTGTCACATATTTTAGATTACTTAACATTGCTATTATTCCTTTATTTCTAAGTGCTTGTTGATCTTCTCAAAGTTTGAAGGTTATAGTCTGCAATCTTTCACAACTTTGACATTCCAATTTCCATTCGTGTCCACAATACTGATGCTAACATAACAGTACCTGACATACTCATCAAAGACTTTATCACATTATTTTCTGTAGTCATAAGTACCTACATATTCTGCTAGATTACAAATTGTAATGCATTATATTTATAAATACTAAACAACAGTGAGCACACCTACCTCTAGTGATTATTCAACTTCTAAAGACAAGCTTTGGTTTAAATACAGAAAAAATTAAGTCTAAATAACTTTTGAGCATATTAGATGTTAAACTGACTTGATTGGTTTAATAATAAAACTATTACTTTTGAAACAGTATAGTAGCAACTCTTTGTTCTTACTATATTGATACTGCTTTTGTACTACTTACAGTTATCTGAAATAACTCATATCAGTTATTCTGCCTAATAAATTGTAACAGCAAAATCACTTGTGTTATTGATGATAATTTTAACTCTGTTGAGCAGGATTGAAAATAAATTTTGAGGTTTCCATTCTGCCTTTTTATTAAGTTATTTGAATTTTGCAGATCGAAATGAATTGGAAGCTGCAGAAACCTACCTTGACCATGCAGCTGTTACCAATTTCACAACATTTATCAAAATGTTGTCTGATGTTCTGGTTGCTGGAGGGAACAGTCAGGTGGCTAGGATGGCTGCAGGTTTACAGCTAAAAAACCACCTAACTTCTAAAGACCCTACCCTCAAACAGCAATACCAACAAAGGTGGCTGGCACTACCTGAAGACATCAGATTGTATATTAAGAAAAATGTATGTTATCTTGTTGTCTTTATCAAAAACATTCACATTTATTTTTAATGAAATGGAATGCATAGGCATGGTTTCCATTGAGTAATTAAAATTTTATTTAATTTTATACTAACTCATTACTAGGTCTAATGAGCTAGTATAAAATTAATTTAATTCAGAACTAATGCAATATTTTTGTAGATCTTAACAGCAATTGGAACAGAGAACAGCAGACCTAGTTCAGCGGCCCAGTGTGTAGCATATGTAGCAGTAGCAGAGCTTCCTGTGGGGCAGTGGAATGACCTCATACCCATGCTTGTAGAAAATGTTGTCAATGCTCAATCCACAGAACTTAAAAAAGAAGCAACACTAGAAGCAATTGGTATGCAAATTATTTAATCAATACATTTACAAAATAATTATAAAATGTTTTGGATATGTATATAATTTCCTGAAGTAAATATTTGACTTCTATTTGATATAGATCAGAGCTGATATTTATTTGTTCCTTATTCAGGTTACATCTGCCAAGAAATAGATGCTGAGGTGTTAACAGAACAGAGTAACCCAATTCTAACTGCTATCATTCATGGCATGAGATCTATTGAAACCAGCAACCATGTCCGACTTGCTGCCACTCAAGCTTTACTCAACTCATTGGAATTTACTAAAGCTAATTTTGATAAAGAAAATGAAAGGAATTTTATAATGGAAGTTGTGTGTGAAGCTACACAGTCCAGTGACATGAGGATCAGTGTTGCAGCTCTCCAGTGCTTAGTAAGTGTCACATCAGTAAATTCTTGCTACCTATCTGCATTTGTATTTTATGGATTATGTTAGTTCTTGTACATAACATGTAATTAAATTGCTTGTTTATAATTTCAGGTTAAAATTCTCTCTTTGTACTACCAATATATGGAACCTTACATGGGTCAAGCACTATTCCCCATCACTTTAGAAGCAATGAAGTCCGATGTGGATGAAATTTCACTTCAAGGCATTGAGTTCTGGTCTAATGTTAGTGATGAAGAGATTGATCTTGCAATTGAAGAAGTTGAAGCAGCTGACGCAGGTATGATGAAAATTTGTGTTGATCTTTATTTTGTAAACAGATCTTTCATGAGATACTGTTTCTATTACAGGACGACCTCCAGCACGTACATCTAGATTCTACGCTCGAGGAGCATTGCAATACCTGGCACCTGTTCTCATGCAGAAACTAACAAAACAAGATGACATTGAAGATGAGTTGGAATGGAATCCCTCTAAAGCTGCATCTGTTTGTCTTATGCTTCTGTCAAACTGCTGTGAAGATGAAGTAGTTCCTCATGTATTACCTTTCATTAATTCAAATATTAAAAATGAAAATTGGAGATATAGGGAGGCTGCTCTGATGGCATTTGGTTCTATTCTTGGTGGACTGGAAGCAAATACTCTGAAGCCACTAGTAGAAAAAGCTATGCCAACCTTGATTGAAGCCATGTATGATACTAGTGTTGCTGTGCGGGACACAGCTGCCTGGACTTTTGGAAGGATTTGTGAAATTGTTCCTGAAGCAGCTATAAATGAAACATATCTGAAACCACTCTTAGAAAGTCTTGTTAATGGATTAAAGGCTGAACCTCGTGTAGCTGCTAATGTTTGCTGGGCATTCACAGGCCTTGCAGAAGCTGCTTACGAAGCTGCTGATTGTGGAGATTCCAATCAACCACAAACCTATTGCATGTCGAAATACTTTGATTTTATTGTACAAAGGCTTCTTGAAACAACAGATCGTCAGGATGCTGCACAACATAATTTAAGATCAGCTGCATATGAAGCTCTCATGGAAATGGTTAAAAACTCTCCTACTGATTGTTATGTTACTGTACAAAAAACAACTATGGTGATTTTGGAGAGGCTTCAACAAGTTTTGCAGATGGAAAATCACATTTCAAGTCAGGCTGATAGATCACAATTCAATGATCTCCAAAGTCTATTGTGTGCAACACTGCAATCAGTACTTCGTAAGGTAACTCAAGAAGACGCGCCTCAAATATCAGACGCTATTATGACTGCCTTATTGACAATGTTCGCTGGCAATGCGGGAAAAGCTGGTGGTGTTCAAGAAGATGCTCTTATGGCAGTCTCGACTCTCGTTGAGGTCTTAGGAGAAGGTTTCTTAAAGTATATGGATGCGTTCAAAAGATATCTTTATGTTGGACTTAAAAATCATCAGGAATATCAAGTATGCATAGCGGCGGTTGGACTCACTGGTGATATTTGTCGTGCGTTGAAAAGCAAAGTAAGTTTAATATCAATATGCTCTGATAAACTTTAAATCATCATCCTTTACGTGACTTTATATTTTTATATGTATATTTCTTAATTAAAAACTGAAAAAAAAAACATTGAAAATATAAAGCAGATATATAAAGAAATATAAAGCATAAGAGATGGTGTTGGGAGCAGTGTCCAAGCTACCGGTGTTTAGGGCTCCTGAGACAGGAACCTCCTGATAATACGAGCCTTATCGAGGAGTATGGCCAGCTTGATAAATGGTGATAGAAGCTTTTGGCCATCAGGCCATTGGCTGTAACGACAATCGGCAAAGTAACAGCCGAGTACACATTCCATATTATTATATGCTAAGTCAAAATTTATTTCAATTTTTTTATTCATTATTATTACAGGTGCTACCCTATTGTGATGAAATCATAGTCTTGCTACTGGAAAATCTTGGTGATCCTTCAATTCATCGATCTGTTAAACCACAGATTTTGTCTGTGTTTGGTGATATAGCCCTTAGCATTGGTCCAGATTTTGCTAAATACTTTGATGTTGTGATGCAGATGTTGTTGCAGGTAATACATTCAACATTACATTGTAAAAAAGAACATAATAAATCGGGGTCATCTTTATTTATGTCAAATATTTTATATTACAGGCAAGCAATGCTCAAGTAGATCGTAACGATTACGACATGGTCGAATATTTAGGAGAACTTCGCGAAAGCGTGCTGGAGGCTTACACTGGTATTATTCAAGGCTTGAAAGGATCAACAGGCGAGGTTCGTAATTTTTCCATTCTTTTATGATGGATATATCTGAACAAATCTATAACGTGTGTAATATGGCAGGTGCGCTCGGACGTAGCGCTGGTGGAGCCGCACGTGCCGGCCATCGTGACGTTCATGATGCAAGTGGCGTGCGAGCCCGAGCGCACGGACGGGCACATGTCGGTGATCGCGGGGCTCACGGGCGACCTGTGCACGGTGTTCGGGCAGCGCGTGCTGCCGCTGCTGGAGACGCGGCCGCTGCTGGACCTGCTGCAGGCGGCGCGCCGCTCGCGCACGCCGCGCACCAAGGCGCTCGCCAACTGGGCCACCAAGGAGATCCGCAAGCTCAAGCATCAGACGCCTCTCACTAGCTGGTATGTACTAAACAAAGCGTACCTTCGTACACATGTTAAAACTGTAGAAAATATCTCTTTAGTAGTTTACGAGATTTTCTATTTTGTTGGGAGTTTGAAATCAATGTTTCGAAATATCGAAATGTCATTCTCGCTATTTTTTACATTTCAAAATTATCTGTATGGTATGAAAAAGCAAAAGTAAATCAATGACAAAAAAATGTAGGTAGCCTAAATTATTGTTTCTTTCATTTCAGATTTGAAACTATTCGCTGCCACAGTGGTGCAATGCAGTTTCAGAAAACTTACTGCTGGTAAACTCAACTGTGCTGGCAGGCATATTATGTCTGTATTAATAAGTCGTTAGGTGCATTTGTTTAGAGGCCTGTATTGTTTTAAACTATCTTCAACTATTATAATATAGTCGTTATTTTGTTTTTCATAGGCTAACAAGCTGGCCTTTTTATAAATAAATATTACATTATCTATAATATTACATGAATATTTGTCTGCTTTAGTAACATGTTACCATTATTGTAGCATAGTAATATTTGGAACCATTGCTGTTTAATTTACGGAGCGTAATACCATGACAAAACAGTATATGAATTTAATAACCAGTATAAAAAATTCAAAGTGGATAAATGTTTAAAATCAAGTGAAATGTTTATAATTAATATTAACTGGTTTTTTTTACATTAAGAAAAGTGCTGATTTGGTTATGGCTTTTCTTCAAATCACCAAGTGATTTTTGGGCCCAAACAATGCACTTAGCGTAGCATTATTGAAACTGTTTAATGTATGCCTGACCATAATCTTTCCATAATTATCTTAAAGTTGAAGCATTTTTCCTATTTGGTATTATAAATACAGACAGTGGCTGTGGTATCTTTACTTATGTGAGATAAAGTGATAGTTTGGAAGGGATGTATGAAAGTTGACGTATGTTACTTTAGGCATGCACATGTGCAAGGGATTATGAATTTTATAAATTATTATTATGTTTTGTAAGATGTATGAAAGAATTTTATGAATGGGTAAGAATGCATGTAGATGCGTGCATGACTATCTCAGATATTTTATAAACTTAGGCATTGTCGATCATAATGAAAATTCGGTATATTAATGTATGTTTAAGATTCCGTCGACATTACTAGAGACTGAAGGACGCCATATTGGCGACGATTCTTTTTTATTCATCGCAATTCAGGTTAATTATAATATATGGTTTCGCATAGTAGTGACATTTTAAAAAGCGATGGCCAATAGCTCCCATATCTATTATTGCCAAACAACAATAAACGATTAATATGTGAAGCATCTAATATCAGAACCCACTAAAACTGTTTTGCCACCAACCAACCGCTTGAAATTATCGCATTTTTTTGCTAAGTAATGAATACAGCCCACAGCCTTATACTTTGTAACAAATTCCGCTAAAAATGATAAATAGGTCATACATAGGTATTTAAAATTACTCTGAAACTCGACCACGTCAATGGCGCTTTGTGCTAATATGCTATGCAATAAGGATTGCCATCGAGGTTTATTAAATATGATTTAATTATTAGGTTTCCGAGAAAATAGTTTTAACGGGTTTTACCTCGTATGTAAAATTCACTTTGTATTTGATATTACAACACTCGTAGTACGTTACAGTACACTACAATGAATGTTAAGGGAACACTCGACGCACTAACGTATCATCGGTCGAGTGTGAACGCTCGAGTGTTTTTCTATACATTTGCCTGTTCTGGCGTTACGCGACGCATGTTCCGTCAGATATGAACCTTCCCTAATAGTTAGCCGAATAGTCGCACATTAGTGCTAACAAAAACAGTCAAATAATAGTTGTTTAATGTTGCAACTAAGGCCCGATATAATAATCTTAAAACAACTAATGGAAATTGAAAAGCTTATTTTGGAAATCGCGACTATTATACGAATCCCCTTGCTACGCAGAACCAGCTCATGGTTCAAGTGTTGCCTCTGATGTGCGATCGACTGTGCATCCATTTTAATAGCCACAATATAGCACTGAATACATTAGTGACTCAAATAGTTCAATCAAATCTTAGTTAAAATATTTATTTGTGATGAATAAAAAGTGTCTTTGCCTTCTGATCTCAATATCATATTATTGTACATATGTAATTAAAGCGTTGTTTTTTCCTTAAGATATTCCGAAATGGCAAAATGCCTTGAAACTAAATTCAAAAGTCGAAAGAGCAATCGCACCTGTTGCTAAAACATGTGTTATGATAAATTATTTGCTCGCTAATTTATGCATTTCGTTAGCAAAAAAATCACTCTTCTTATTCTGTTGTTTCGTGTTTACGTTTAAATTGAATTATTCATATTGTTACTGTCTTAAATATTGATTATTTTTTCCTCAAATTCTGTTTTTATTTTATCATCTTTATTTTGTATCAGACAAAACTTATCGTGTAGAATTAACTTCAGGCCTGAAACTGCGGAAAGCTAACGCCCGTGCGGTTCCATACAAAAGTGCTCCGTTGCCACTCGAGCGGGTACCGTCGCGGGCCAAGCGCGGCCACGGGGCCCTCCTACCCGCGACGCATACCTACATGGAGACAATTGAAATAGTGACACTTTATTAATAAAATAATCCGATCTCCGTCGTTAGTACCCACTAACGACGGGGACCGTTGCGTTTCCACGTAGGCCATCCGCGTGTCCACGCACATAGGCACTCGACGGGTGCCCTTCGCGGGCGCCCGCTTAACGCAGTTTTAGCCAGGGCCGGCCCGCCCATACGGCGAACGGAGAAGTCGCTCCAGGCGCCAAATCCTAGGGGGCGCTTTACACTCACAATTGGTATAGGTAAGGTAGGTATATATTATTGGGAGTAAACGGGAAAGGCGCCATAATTGGATCTCGCTCCATTCTAAAATTTACTTCGGGCCATAATTGGATCTCGCTCCATTCTAAAATTTACTTCGGGCCGGCGCTGGTTTTAGCCCTAAAATTTGTTATATTGTTTCTGGATAACACATGTTGGCAACGTTCAGATTGTGGTCCTCAATCGAGTCACAAAACTACGAGACCTTGCTCCATGTCGACTAGCTCAAAATATAAATAAGTTCGCGTGTTGCAATAGCTTAGAGCATTGATAATAGTAGATAAAGATGTCTCCACGCAATTACTTTTTAATTATTGGTTTCCGTTAGTTCATTGATCAAACTTTCGTATAAAGGTGGGTACTGTTCGGTTATACGTAATGTACCATTTGCAACAAGCGTGGTAGGTACATGTCCGCCGTGTCCTAAAATCCCGAGTATCATGCGCGTGTTCGTGCTCGTTTCCACATACAGAATGCTCGCTTTGTACTATGTTAAAGTACGTCCTATAACACCGCACCGGCCAGTACCCCACCCACGTTACGTTATCAGTGCCTGCGACGCATACGTGAACTAAACTCTTTGCTATCGATGTCAGTCCACAACTCGTGAAGTCGTGACTAGTATTTTTAATGTATTGGTTTCGTTAATTAGGAATGCTAAAATTTCGAAATCCTACACTTTATGTTATTTAATTTCAATTGACGTGTTGAGTGTGTGCTAGTCTGTGAGCATCACTGATAGGAATGATGTTTGCGCGAATTATGCAAGATTTTATTACGTGAAGTGTGTCATTACTACGGTTTACTTGTTTTAAATAATACCATATTGATATTTAAATACAAAGCAATCTGAATACCTACTTGTAAAAATATTTTTAAAAAGTCCAAATGTCATACAAGTTACGTATGTACTTATATTTAAGTATGATAGGAGAATATGTGAGGACTAGTGCCATGCCATGAAAGGTTCTGAATTAGAATCATAGGCATCGAGTCAATGAATACCACCCACTTTTCCTGCGCGAATCTAAAATCAATTAGTTATTGTGTTATGGCGTATATTTTCATTCGTTTTGACTATGACTATCTGCTACCCTGTAAACTGTTCTACGGTGATTAAACAATTTAGAAGTTAAATTGGTTTCTGATTTTGCTAAATATAACCTATTGCTGTTTAGATAATTGAAAATTTCACTACTTACCCGTCATCATTCTAAAAATGCTTCTATAGAAGCCAAAAACGAGATAAAATTAAATACCGAGGCATGAAAGAGGTCGCGTTGTGGGGAGTTCTAGAAGACTCCCGTAGCTACAGTCAATGCCACCATCTATAGAATTCGCGGGAAGCGAAAGGGGAAAAGTAAAAGAACTAAAATAACTGAATGTCCTCTATGTGTGTGCAGTCGCTAGAATTCTCGCGAATGTACGCGACAAGGCGAAATTGCAGCTTCCGATCCGCGGCACTGTAAATTGAGCCTTAACTAATATCAGGGTTAACTTAATTGTTCATCAACCAAGAAACTTTTTAAGTCTGTCGCTCGCGGCTCCTCCCGAAGAGAACGTGGCCAGTTGGCCAGGTCTAGTAAGACTAGGGTTGCCATCATCGAAATTGCCGACGCCGGACAAAATCTTTAAAACCCCGGACAATTGAGTGAAATTGATTTTTTTCACCGAACAGACCCGAAAAAAAAAGCCTTATAAATATATAAAAAAGGATAAACTTTTATTTTTTTTATAATCTATTACAGCGTGTTTTCAATATAAACTAGCGCCAGCAATTTTGCTGATTTACGAGATCGTATCCCGCTTACGATTACGAATGAATGATTACATAACTAAGTATTGTTTTAATTTGTTGCTTATCTTCCAAATTTTCAATCAATGGAGAATTCCTAGACAGAAAAAATGTCCAGGTAATACCAGGACACCTTTGAAAACCCCGCCCGGACGCTCCCCGGACATCCCTCCAAACTAGGACAAATCCGGGGAAATCGGACGGATGGCAACCCTAAGTATGACCAAATTGTAGCTTGTCTAGCGTTCAGAAGTTCGTGGTCATAGTTAAGGGTAAGGGAAACTATTGTATCTTTACTGTATGTCAGATATAGAAGATCAACCATATGTCGGGTAAAACGGTGATGTTCTGTATCTGATTCTGAAATACCGTGTAACTCTTATGTGCGCAAACACTCTTTGTTCCCCTAACTTAGTCAACTGTACCGGAGAGATGGTGTAGGACGAAAATCATGATGAGTGAACTTTCGGAGACATGGAGCTGACACAGCTTCAAATTTCGAACTCCTGGGAACAGAACAGAAAATACCTGGGCTACCCCAGAGTCGGACTGGCCTGTCTTCCCCCCCCCCCCCCCCATTTTTCTGCATATAAAGCAGATAGTTGTGCAACCAAGCGTATGCGGAACCACCCGGGCCCCTCCAACACAGTCTGGTCCTCAGCGCGCGTCGAAGGTCTACGGCCACAAGCAGTGGCACTCGCGACCACGATACACACCACAGGCACGGCAGTTATTTTGTGCTAAAAGCCACACCATGAAATGAAGAATGTTAACTAATTTTGATTATTAGCACTCCAAATTCTCTGTCAAAAATAAAAAATACTAGTGAAAGAATTACTTCGATACGTCAATTACTTTCCGATTTAGAAGTAAAACAAGTTGCAACTCCACGACGCGGGCTGCCGGTGACGGTGTGACGTCATCGTACAACACGCTCAGTCTGGCTCACTAAGTCCGCTCGCGGTCGCGCGCCTTTACCGTCGAAATTATACCTAAATACTTTTTATAATGTCCAATCCAAATACTAGGAAATCATGTGTTGTGCCTAACTGTAAAAATACAACTACCAATTCGCCGGAAAAGTTGTTTTTTCACATTAAAAATGCTATAGTATGTTTACAGCCATCTCTGCTGACAGTACAATCTTCGCAGGTTACATTTTAAAACTTATTGAACCTTTTCATTGCATTCCAAACTGCAATGATAAGGTGTGGTACGTACGCGGTGTTCTGGCGTGATTCTACATTTAACCATACATACATCACCTACTCTTTTTACTTCAACATAAACAATAGAATCATCGCCATAGCTCTCTTGCCGATCTGAAATAAGTATCAAATAAAAATAAATGGCCTTACGTATTTTGTTAGTAAAAAATTACAAATAAAAAAAAGGTTTAGTACATCTGTAACGTTCAATCCACTACATCTACATCCTAAGTACCTATCCTACTTCCTACTAATATTATAAATGCGAATGTTTGTGATCTTTCACGCAAAAACTACTGAACGGATCTGGACAAAGTCTGGAATAACACGTAGGCTACTTTTAATCCTGGGAAAATGTACAGTTCCTGAGGGAAACGGGGCCGAAGCTGCTGGCGGAAGCTAGTTTGCAATAAATCAATGTATGTATTCATTTAAATTTACTAAGAAGAGCGGAACCTACCTTTATATACATACGTACCTCTACCTATAGCTACAAAACTATAATACATATTTGTTGTCTTAACGTAAAATTTAATGGTAGGTAGGTACTTCTACTATTTGAGTTGCATTCTTCCAGTACGATACTAGTTGGGTATTTTGTTTTGATAAAACAATTTAGAACAGATAAACTATTAAGCTTAAGTAGTAGCAAGGAAAGTTTACTTAGGTAGGTATTTTTGCATTTTATTCATTTTAATAAAACAATAATAAATTTTTATTCATTTTTATTCCTCGAATTTCGGCGGCAACGGAATCACTATTTGTTGATAAATAATGCGCAACATTAATCCATCTATTTTAGGTAGATTATCCGATTGCCCTTTTTCGAATCCTTCATCCATTTATTAATCGAATAATATTTACTATTATTAGACTATTAACATAATACGCGGACGATAACGATTACACCCACTATAACCGCTGGCCACTGCATACGAAGCGGGTCGCGGCCCGCGAGGCGCGTTGTAACATGACGTCATAGGCGTCACGTGACTGTAAGCGGGTCTCGATATTTTTCGAAACTTTGAATGCCTATAAAATCAAAACTACTAGGTATTTTTGACTACAACAAAAACTAGTGTATTTGTATACATACAGGCTTTACTGAGACAAAATTTCACGCGATTTGGCATACCTAGTAACATTCTTCATTCAAGGTTAGACATCACTGCTCGACCAGCAGTAAATCAGAAACATAAGTAGGCCGGCCTCTGCGCTTGTTTTGCTCTATAGACTAAGATTCTAGGGCCACGATCTGCTATCTTCGTCTGTTCTCAGTTTCCACTGGTAACAAATAGAAAAAATCTTGACTGTTACAAATGAGGACATTTGGTAACTTACCACTATAAATTACAATACTAGGTATTAGATTCAGATTACATAAGAAATTGGCATTTTGTTGCACAGGCAACTTTGATCTCAAATAAATCCTCTTTGGTTAGGAATTCCAAATTAAAGTTAATACAACTATTTACTCATGCATTTTTACCCACAACGGAATGGAGACAGTGTATTATGCGTTTGAGGTGAGAGTAGTACAGACTGGAGATAAAGGTGAGCGTTCCCATTTATCTCCAGTACTACTAGTCCGATTTTCATGCGGTTTTCAGTGATGGGTTCGGATTTGATTGGTGCATGTTCTTATATCGGTGTTAAGGTGTCAACTCAACAGGGGGCGCTGCAGTCAAGGATATTTGGGAAAACCAATGTTGCCATTTATCTTCAAAACAATAATGAATAAAAACCCGACCTACAGAATTAATGTAACCCAAGAATATCCGTCGCATCACTATCTGCAAAACTAGCTCATTTAATGGTAGCCCTGACAGATATTCTTGGGTTACCTACCTACATTAAGGCCGCGTTTCCACTGACGTGGAGCTGGACGGAGAGGAGCTTAGCGGTGCACAAATTGACCAATGACTATGCTTGAAATCTCCGCGGATATTCATACATCGAGGCGGTGCAGTGCGGAGGACAGCGAGCATTGGGGTGCAGAGCGGAGGACAGGGTACGGAGCGGGGCGGTGCGTGACTCGCGTGCAGTGTGTCAGTTGTAGTTGTCTTCGTTACGTCACTAGGTGCATACGTATCAAAATGGATACTTTATATGTTGTCGAATCCAGAATCTGTTTTCTCTTCGAATCCAAAAAAGTCGCAACAGTCAATGCTACTTCATCTGATTCGTTATCTTCGTCTTCAAGTAGAGAAAGATATAAAATGATTGCTTTTTTCTTTTTAAGCGACAACATGACGTATGGTCTTTCCGAGAGATTGAGTGTAACTAAGTGCAAAAATGCGCGATTCCAAAAGTATGCTCCACTCCGCTCACTGACCACTCACCGCTCTTCATCGCTCCTCTCCGCCCAACTCCGCTTCAGTGGAAACACTGACCACTTTTCACCGCTCCTCTCCGCCCAGCTCCGCGTCATTGGAAACGCGGCCTAATTCTGTAAGTCGGAGGTTTTTAATATTTTGTTTTGTGCATTTATTTTGCTCTTTTGTATTTTTTCTTTGCGTCACTCTGTTTACAAAGTGGAAAACTTGATCAATCGCGTGACCTACCATTAAAACAACCAGTCTGAAATTATTTGGTGGGACCAATAGGACTAAAATATACCTAATTAATAAATTATTCCCGTTCGTCCCATCAACAAAATTAGTGGGACGACCGATAATAAAAAATAAGGAATTCCCATTCGTCACCCGAGGGGGACGAACGGGAATACACGAATTGATGATTTAAAAGTGTCCTTGGTGTTTCTTGCACGTTCTTTTCCATAGATATGACGCTTTGAAACGTGCAGATAGCTTCACTTCTTTGGACTGACCGACCTTGACAATTCAGAAGTGCCTGTAAATGGTTTAATTGAAATAAATGCTTTGAGTTTAGGAACATATTTATAACTTGCTTCTGCCTGCGGCTTCGCAAGCGGGATAGAATTCTCATGACTTACTTTGTTTCACGGAACCCTAATCCTTTTTTTAAGTAAATTACTTCTTATAACATCAGTTACCTGCCAGCGATTATGAAGTCTCGTTAAAATTTAACGGCACAGCCGTTTCTGAAATTAGGCGGAACAAACACAGACAAACATTTTTTTGCATTTTCGCAGAGCCGGTTCGTTTATCTTGCATATGTACTTACATTTCCCGACACAGGAGAACCGGCAAGTTTTTAGGGTAGGTATACCTATGGGTTCCATATTTTTCCGCCGTTACTCCGGATCACTCTTGTCTCCGTCTATTGCAGACAATTTTCTCTTAATCGAATTAACAAATGCTAAAGAAGTTCAAAACCGGTTTAGGTTTTAAAATAAAATGAAATGAAGTTTCTATCAGCATGTCAACCGCTCATAAACGCTGTTTGCAATAATATTTACTACGGCCCTAGATTTTATTATTTTGTCTGATCAATGCCCTAAAATGATGCGTGTCAATGGTAGCTAGACCTAGGTACCCAATTATTTTTAAGCGTTTAGTACCTACCTACATTATGGACATAATTATTATCTTTATCTTCAAATTAATAAATTCAAATATTTATAACGTTACTTAGAAAAAATATCAAATCTAGCATTTTGTGCCGGCAGCCATCTTAGATTTGAATTTTGTCGTGTGCGTACGCGCAGCGGAATGTTGTTGAATTTAAAGATTTTAATTATGCAGATATTTAGTGTATGACGTCGTATAATTGTGTATGGTAAGAAAAAATTTGTGCACGCAACCATTGTGGAGAAATTCACCAAAAACTGATTCCGCTGGGCGAACGTTGTCCTGGCGGAACTTTTTTTAATCCATAGACTTTAGAAGAAAAGAGATGTGTCCAAAAATTAGTGTGTATTTGTGTGTAATTGTGTATGTATGAATAAAACTAGTGCATGCTTAAACTTCGGAGAAATTCAAGTTTCCGCTACGCGAACGTTTGGCCATTAGCTAGTTTTCATATAAAGCGCTTACATAGAGAGCTGTAGATTTTTACATACGTTGTTTTGAATTTGTTTATATTTGTTTAAAAAACAGATTTAGAAAAAATCGTAGGGCTTAAAAGATAAAAATATAAACGTAAAATACGCTTATTAGGTCTTAGTTCTTAAAGTATGCACTTTGGGGTCTAGATTTTCACGTTTATACAAACCTTGTAAGTGTCTGCAACATGTTGCCAAGTATCAATGATGTTCCGTTAGTAACTAAAGAGTTATAGGACAAATTTACCATGAATAGATCACTGTTTACAAAGCAGTCAAATATCACGACGTTCTAAATGAATTGCATGGTAAAATGTATGCCAATAATTAGTGTATTCATTCAACTATTCACATGCAAAATTTCATGTCATTAAATTCAGTAATTAAAGAAAAACAATTATAATACTGACGAAGCATCGAAAACCTACATAACCCGACCAAGTTCGGATGGCTACAAAAAAGCGGCCGTGCAATATATTTAGGTAACATCCCAAAATGTACAGTATAATACCGGTATTGAATTGGTATACGTGATAACACAACCAAGTCAATACCGGTATTATACTGTAAATTTTGGGATGTTACGTAAATATATTGCACTGCCGCTTTTTTGTAGTCATCAGAACTTGGTCGGGTTATGTAGGTTTTCGATGCTTCGTCAGTATTATAATTGTTTTTCTTTAATTACTGAATTTAATGACATGAAATTTTGCATGTGAATAGTTGAATGAATACACTAATTATTGGCATACATTTTACCATGCAATTCATTTAGAACGTCGTGATATTTGACTGCTTTGTAAACAGTGATCTATTCATGGTAAATTTGTCCTATAACTCTTTAGTTACTAACGGAACATCATTGATACTTGGCAACATGTTGCAGACACTTACAAGGTTTGTATAAACGTGAAAATCTAGACCCCAAAGTGCATACTTTAAGAACTAAGACCTAATAAGCGTATTTTACGTTTATATTTTTATCTTTTAAGCCCTACGATTTTTTCTAAATCTGTTTTTTAAACAAATATAAACAAATTCAAAACAACGTATGTAAAAATCTACAGCTCTCTATGTAAGCGCTTTATATGAAAACTAGCTAATGGCCAAACGTTCGCGTAGCGGAAACTTGAATTTCTCCGAAGTTTAAGCATGCACTAGTTTTATTCATACATACACAATTACACACAAATACACACTAATTTTTGGACACATCTCTTTTCTTCTAAAGTCTATGGATTAAAAAAAGTTCCGCCAGGACAACGTTCGCCCAGCGGAATCAGTTTTTGGTGAATTTCTCCACAATGGTTGCGTGCACAAATTTTTTCTTACCATACACAATTATACGACGTCATACACTAAATATCTGCATAATTAAAATCTTTAAATTCAACAACATTCCGCTGCGCGTACGCACACAATTTTGTCAGAGTGTACAGTAGGTACCTATTCTACTAGTTCAGCCCTTTCATTTGATATCCACATAGAGGTTTGTGAAAAATGAAATGTTTTTTTTTTATATTGAACTAGTATCTGCCCGCGACTTTTTCCGCGTGGTATAGTTACCTACTAACCCCCCAACTTTGAAACATTATTCATTGGTGCTCCACTACTATTAGTCTTAGCGTGATATATAGCCTTCCTCGATAAATGGGCTAACACTGAAGAACTTTTCAAATCGGACCAGGCGACCTATTATGACGTCTTAAATCCATCATGATTTCTGTGTCAGAGAGAGACGGAGTTACACAGGTCAATGCACAAGACGAATAGCACTATCTCTTTCCCTCACATGAATCATGATACCATTGGCACTTCGTAATACGGCCACTGTAGTTCCTGAGATTAGCGCGTTCGTTTGTTTGCACGAACGCGCTAATCTCAGGAACTACTGCAAACAAACTCTTCAGCTTTATATATTAGTGCATATATTCATGTTTTTCAGTGTTCTCTATTCTACTAGTAGCCTCTTTTCATGTGTGTTGAAGGAGTTGTGAAAAAAAATATACCTTTTTTTCACAACTCCCGTTTTGTAGCGGCGGCAAATTTGAAATAAATCCAAGATGCTCTTGGATTTTAAATTTTGTTATAGTGTGTATTCTACTATAAAGTCAGGCGCTTTCATTTGTAACTAGTTAACTAACCATATTGAGGAGGTGTTACAAAAATATGTAACCTGCGGCGTAATTATATTGAATACCTAATTACCTATACTACATTAAATTGTATTTTCATCAGAACCAAAGATCAATCTTTCAACAAGAAGGTAAAATTTCAACTACTAAATTTGATCCAAAAAACGAACAGTGTAAAATAAAAATAGTTTACCTACTTATCATGCGACATTTTACAATCTTACGACGTTTGCAATTTTCCGGAGACAAAAAAAAAATCTTAAAAAAAGAAACAAATAGTTTGGTTGTATGAGTTTTATTTGCTAATTATATCAACGTAGGTACTTATTTCAGTATTAAGAGTGATTTATAAACGGTTTCGGTATGATTAAAAAAAAATTACTTTCAAGTAATTCTTAAGATCAACATTAGTTTAGCTTACAGAAAAAGTGTGAGAAAAAGCACACGGTCACAGATACACTTGATTTAATATCTATAATGGTCTGGCTTGTATGGTCCTTCAATTGGGACACCAATATATTTTGCTTGTTTTGGTGTTAACTTTGTTAGTTTAACACCAAGGTGGTCCAAATGTAAAGCAGCTACTTCTTCATCTAATTTCTTAGGTAATGTGTGTACTCCAACAGGATAAATATTATATCTGGTCCAAAGTTCAATTTGAGCCAATACTTGGTTAGTGAAAGAGTTTGACATAACGAACGACGAATGTCCTGTGGCACATCCTAAATTAACTAATCGTCCAGCTGCCAATACAATAATATGATTGCCGTTGTCAAGCTCATAACGGTCAACTTGTGCCTTAATGTTGACTTTCTTAGCATTGTTTTCCAACCAGGCAACATCTACTTCGCAGTCAAAGTGACCAATATTGCAAACAATTGCATCATCCTTCATTTTCAGGAAGTGTTCCTTGCAAATGATGTCTAGGCACCCAGTAGTGGTCACAAATATCTGTCCCACTTCAGCCGCTTCATCCATAGTCGTAACCTGGAATCCTTCCATAGCGGCTTGTAGAGCATTAATGGGATCGATTTCAGTGACAATGACTCTGCCCCCAAATCCCTTAAAAGCTTGAGCGCAGCCTTTGCCCACATCGCCGTATCCTGCAACCACGCAGACTTTGCCAGCTACCATTATATCTGTCGCCCTCTTAATTCCATCAAGTAATGATTCTCTGCAGCCGTATAAATTGTCGAATTTACTCTTAGTTACTGCGTCATTCACATTGATAGCTGGAACCTTTAATAAACCTTCACGGAACATTTTATACAAATTATGTACGCCAGTAGTTGTTTCTTCAGAAATGCCCTTAATGCCTTCTAAATATTGTGGGAATTTCTTATGAACCAGGTTTGTTAAATCGCCGCCATCGTCCAAGATCATGTTGAGGGGCTGAAATAAAATGAAAACAATTTATTGAGAAAGAACGAACAAGATACTAACTGAGAATGATCTTTAAATATTACCACGGGGTGGACGCGTGCGTCCCTCTCTCGCTTGCAACGAGCAATGAAACGGCTCACGGAAAGTAATTATTTTCAAAATCGTATTGTATTATAATTTTATGAATTATAGTTTTATAAATTAGCTGGCACCGAAGATACTTCTGCATGGTTCCTATTCATAATTCAACAATTAAATTCGCAATTAAGGCGTTTCCCTGACCAAATAACCTTGAGCATTCGTTCCCTCTTTGCCGCCCGCACCCTGCACACGCCCATTTATGATAGAATTCACACAATTTTTTTAAAAAGTTAAGCGATCTTTTGTAATGAAATAAAACGTGTATAATATAGATTTTTAAAGTATCTATCCATTAGTGTAATCCTCAAATGATTAGAGCGTTGTATTTAGCTACAGATGCATTAAATCAACAATTTTTGTCATTTTTTTTAAAGTACATTTTAATTTTATTTATAACACATAAAAACAAATTAGAACGTGGAATATGATGATAAGACATCGAACATTAATAATGTAATTTTACATGTAGATTATATCTCATAACTAATGCTAAGCTAAAGTTAATAGTCTCTGAATAGCGAAGAAAAACGCACTATCGCAAGATTTTGGTCGGGGTATCGCCTTAATACGGTGTTATTACTAATTGGTCTACGATCGACAATCTAGTATATCCGAATATCCGATGTTAAATTGTGAATAAAAACTGCACGAAATATTTTTATTATTATTCTTTCTAAAGATAAAGAAGCTTCTTGTTTTCATAACAAACATAATAAGGACAATAGGGGAACACTATTTTCCTCAATGAAAAAGGTAGCACTAGGAAAATATTAACTAAGGAAAACCTACGCATTTATTACCTTTCCGTCCTGGAAGACTAATGTTTGCTCAATGCACCAAACATATTCTTCTTCTGTTTCTCCTTTCCAGGCATAGATAGGTATACCGACCGCAACCAGCGCTGCAGCAGCCTCATCTTGTGTGCTGTATATGTTACTGCTCGACCATTGGACCTGTGTAAAGAAAATGTTTACTGAGCCAGTTAAATACCATAATTTATTTGGTTACGTAAGAATGAAGTTTCTTACGCAAATAACGTCGTGTAGTCTAAATATTTGGGGAAAACTCAAAAAGTGTTTAGCGACCGGAAACATTCTGGGCTTTTAATTTTTATGTCTACGCTATGTCAGGTTTTTATATTGGAGCTGTTAAGCTTCTGGCTCTAGCAGCTAGATAAGCTCTAGTAGTTAGATTAGATTAAGACGGCGAAGGAAGAGTGTCTACTGTAGATATCCTTAACCCCAGCTAGCGGATATATAGGATCTTGTTCTTTTTGTTAATGGTGTCAAAATCGTCATTGATGTCCTCCGTCCTGAGGCGGACGAAGGGATCTTTCAGACTCCTACTAACTAAAACCACCTCGTGTTCCTTCGCACACTTCCATTGGGGGCTACGGGTGCACTTAAGCAATCTTCAAAGCAGCCCCCGACTTGTGCGGGCTCCGTCTGTTTAAGCTGGGGGAATGAGATGTTTAACACCCCCTGCGACGTCTAAGAGGGGCGCGCGTGGAACAATACGCACCACCACCTCTGGTCCAATTTGATGGAGGGTGGCGGACGTCCCGCCGTCCACCGTCTCCAAACCTATTTAGGGGAACCAGAAGAGGGCATTATCTGCCCCCCGTCGATGCGTCTTCTGCGGGTCGGGAGAGCCCTCCAAATCTCCTTCTCCCTTTCTGCTGCTTGATCACCGCGTCCCATAACAATGCACTAATGAGCATGGAAAAAATCACAGTTCGAAGTAGCAGAACTTCCCGAAGCATCCATGCCTCGAGAACACCAGCGCCGCCCTGAACGGCAGGGAGCTGTGCCGGTCGGCCGACCATTCTCAATAGTGATGAGGACGCAGAAGCCTGTTCCGCCAATCCGCCACCAAGACCTGACAGAGTTCGGACCGGCGCAGTATGATATGTCGCAGCACCAGTACCTCCTCCGCGTCCGCGCCTATCACGCCACCGATGCAGTGACGCGAGGGCTCTCGCTTCAGGCCCCATGGCACGGATCTGGTCAACGCACAAGATTCCTCGTTGGAGATCGTGCGATACCCTCTGACGACTATAACGGCCATTGCCCTTTGCGGTGCTCGCAACGCTGCGATACTGCGCAGGCAGTCAGGTTAACAGCCCACACCGGAGCCCCGTAAAGCGCCATGGATGTATGATCCATGACGCTTTACGGGGCTCCGGTGCCCCACATACAAACTCCTACGGACGGTGCTCGGGCCCCCCAAATAAAGAAGCAGCATTAATAGCCCGCCCGCCCCGTCTATCAACTTGGGCGCCAGTCACCTTAAGTGGGGGCCGAAGTTTCAATGACAGTCATGTACCCAATCCCAGGGACATAATATATAAGACCCTAAGTCAAGTCAAGCGCTAGCAGCTAAAATGTCAATGTTAATTAGTTTTGATCTAGACAAAGTCCTATGCGTGTAACTACTGCATTAAAATGATCGCAGAACATCTGACACTCTAATGCCTGAAAACTCCTACTAAATACAGTGACTACTTTATAAGTAGGTATTAGCAATTTGAATATATGAATTGCAAAAATGAATTCATAATAGGTAGTAACAAACACGTTTAAAAACAGATCAGAGGTTAAAGATAAAGAGGCCAACAGACCATGATAAATATCTGCACAATTCTTACATGTATTTACAGAAAGAAGATAACAAATGATATTTCATCTTTGCCACATTTCAATATCCATATGAAATACAAACACAATGTTGCTCAATGTTTGTTGTTAATATGTTGTAATATAATGCTAGGAAGTTCCTCTTTCTGTAGCCAAGACCCTGATCCCGACACCGACATGCTACTTACTATTTTTTTATAAGTTTTATTTGAAATCTATACTTATAATAAATCTGTAGAGAGGTCAATTCTGTACAAGGAATATATTTTCAAAATAACTATCAGGGGGTGATTAGTGATCGATACTGGTGCCAAAAACGCAATCAGTAAAATTTTTGTCTGTCTGTCTGTCTGTCTGTATGTTCTTTATAGAAACAAAAACTACTCGACTGATTTTAACGAAACTTGGTGCAATTATTCTTCATACTCCTGGGCAGGTTATAGTATACTTTTCATCACGCTACAATCAATAGGAGCAGAGCAGTGAAGGAAAATGTTGGGAAAACGGGAGAAGTTACTCCATTTTTTAAGCTTCCGTCGCGTGTGTAGCCTTAATGGTTAAAGTTACATAGAAATCATGTATTATGGAAATGTTTTACATAAAATTATCTAAAAAAATGTCCCAAACAGCATACGTCTATATTTTATGGTTGACTCACAATAACACGTGTAACTCCCGATAGCTTAGCAGTTCGGCGCTTTCTGATTATTTGTATGAAACTTTGTCAATTTTAAACCGATCGGGCAGTTTCAAAATCGGGGGTAAAGTAACTATTCCACGCGGACGAAGTCGCTGGCAGAAGCTAGTATTATAATAAATCTGTAGAGAGGTCAATTCTGTACAAGGAATATATTTTCAAAATAACTATCAGGGGGTGATTAGTGATCGATACTGGTGCCAAAAATGCAATCAGTAAAATTTTTGTCTGTCTGTCTGTCTTTCTGTCTGTCTGTCTGTCTGTCTGTCTGTCTGTCTGTATGTTCTTTATAGAAACAAAAACTACTCGACCGATTTTAACGAAACTTGGTGCAATTATTCTTCATACTCCTGGGCAGGTTATAGTATACTTTTCATCACGCTACAACCAATAGGAGCAGAGCAGTGAAGGAAAATGTTGGGAAAACGGAAGAAGTTACTCCATTTTTTAAGCTTCCGTCGCGTGTGTAGCCTTAATGGTTAAAGTTACATAGAAATCATGTATTACGGAAATGTTCTACATAAAGTTATCTAAAAAATATCCCGAAACAGCATGTCTATCTTTTGTCAATTTTAAACCGATCGGGCTGAGAGTTTCAAAATCGGGGGTAAAGTAACTATTCCACGCGGACGAAGTCGCTGGCAGAAGCTAGTTTGAAATATAATTTTAATTTATAAAAGCAATATAATGTCATTTACAATTTACAACTAACCCAGGTAGACCATAACCAGAATTAGGACATAGGATACCTTTTATCCTAATAGTATGCTCCCATAGGATGATATTCGACTTTCATATCGGAGAAGCCGCTGGCATAAGCCGGTGTCCAATTAATAATTACATAATAGTTTTTTTGCAAGATAATGCCTGTGACAGTGATACGATCACTCGTCATAAGATAAAAGTTGCGTATAATCTTAGTTACAATAGACTGAAATATAAATTTTCCTTGCAATCAGCCTACTTGTGTAAGAGCTACAAATAAGCATTTACTTAATCTTGAAAAATAAATTAACCGATTTATAAAAATTAAATAGGTACCTACATAGTTCTAAAAGTTCTAAACCTTTTCGAAAACAGTCTTGAGATAGAGAGGGCAGTAATACGTTTTTTTTTTTTTAAGAAAATGAAAAGTTTGTGTCTTTCTCTTTAAATATACCGAAAAATAGGTAGGTTCATTCATTTTCAAGAAGGTCCCAATTTTCTTTCCGCAATGTGGGATAAGAACTAACGTGTTTGGAAATTGCTCCATTGTGTGTAATTAATGATGTAATATTGTGTAATTAACTACCGATAACGTAACGATAACGTCGCCCTATAAATTACATATTTATATTACCTATTTTATTTGTGTTTCACATTGTACATAAATAAAAGATGGCAAAAATGGCTTAAAGCTAAGAACCGTTGTATAACTATAAAATATTATTATGATGAAACCAACACATGGCTATTTATTTAATGTTTTTCAAATGGTATAAATTAAACTGATGTCTCAAGGTTCTCCTCAAGATCTCACCTAACTCGCACTTACCCAGTTTTCAACCGACTTCCAAAAAAAGAGATATTTTTCTTTGTATTGGGTGTACCGATTTCATGATGTTTACATCGGGGGGAGGAGCAGCCAATCGCCAACCACTCAATCGCTGCCAGCCAATTTGGGAGTTCCGAAATTAATGTTATTTTGTACTTTCTAGTTTTTTTGTGTGGAAGTCGGTTGTATTTTTTTATAAAAAGTTTTTTTTTTTATATTTTGTATAGTAGGCAGTAGATAAACAATTGTTAAATACATATAATGTTAAAAAGATATTCAATGCGAGGCTGTGCATATAAGGATGGGAATAGGTATTTCCCATCCTTCAAACATTTATTTCTTTCGTAATTGTGCTCTTGCATAGTGGTGTAGGTACACTGCGGTTTGCTAACGCTCCACTAACATTATAAAGCAAATCAAATTGTAAGATAATATTTGTAATATCTGATTTCCTCAAACTAATAACTTTGCTGATAAAAAAGGGAACAATGTCTATATTTCATATATTTAGATAAGTTTTATCATTTTTATTTTCAATGATTAGATCTTTACAGTGGATTTAAAGAGTCATACATTTGATTGATGTATTATCTCTGAGTATGATAGATTACTTGCGTCAAGGAAAACATGTTACGACTGATATTCCTATCAGAATAAGTGTTACCTACTCTAACGGCCGAAACCAATAACCTATCTATCACATACTGGAGATGAAAAACAAATGAAACAACAGAAAAATTATATAGGTTTTCTGTTGTTTCATTTGTTTTTCTATCTCCAGTATGTGATAGATCGGTTATTGGGTTCGGCCGTAAGTTAGTACAGTCGGTTTGACACAACAAAACTGTAAATCTGTATGTCAAAAAAATTTAAATCGCCATCTTACGAATGAGCGCGAGTTCACTGGCATAAGTGTGTTTGTGCACTTACTCTTGTTCAATGAATATTTTTGACGTAGGTATTCATGAATTACAAAACTTATAAAAACGCATCCAACCTATCCATACACTTAATGACAACAGGTAAGTGCATAAACATCCTAATGCAACTAAACATCAAGTGACATAAGTTTGAAATAAAAAATTCAAACCACCAACTATGTAATAGACTTCATTACTAAAAATGGGGAAATGAAGAGCTTACTTCAGCACCAAGCTCTATAAGAGTCTCAATGAGGACTGCAGTTTGCACAGTCATGTGAAGACTCCCAGCAATTCTAGCTCCTTTGAGGATTTTAGCCGGAGCGTACTTGCGACGGCAGGCCATCAGTCCTGGCATCTCCTTCTCTGCCAACATAATCTCTTTGCGGCCAAGTTCAGCCAACTTCTCATCGGCTGTAATACAAAAAAAATACTATTTGATTATCTGGTGTTGATCATAATCCTGTTGCAAGTCATTTTACCACAAATTTCAATTAATTTAATGCAAGTAAGTACTTTATTTTGATCTCATCCATTTGTCTGTCTGTCTCCAAAAATTCTTATTTGATGGACAAAAAAATCAAATTGTCTGGTAGCTGCGATATCTTAAAAATTTGTTGCCTTTCATTTGAAAATATTTAAGTGTTTAAAAGTTCCTTATGCATAAGTTCCTTAATTAAAAGAAAATATCTGAGCCCAAGTGTAAGGCCATCAATATTATTGCCTCTAGGTACAATATTTTTCCTCTAGTCGCAGTAGTTATGTTGTTAGTCCGGTTGAGCGAACTACTGAAACTTTCAGTTGCGATAGTTCAGTTCTAACAAAGAACCGAACTACTGAAACTTAAATATGTGTCCCCTTAGTTCGGCAAATAAACTAGGTATATAGGTAATGTACAAAAAACTATATCTTATTTTATTTATAATACATACAACAGCGAGTGACTCATACAACAAAACTCGACATTAAAAGAGTGATCATAAACTTTGATGACAACCAATTCAAAATGTAATATCATGGTCTTTTTACTTTGCTGTTTCTAACTATAGTTTATATATTCTTAATTTTTCATATATTTGATAAATGATGTAGCTTGAAACAGAAATTGAAATATACTACCAATTTATCTGTATTATTGATAAAACAACCAGACATTGGGTTTTAGTTTTAAAGTTATAAACAATATTTATTGAATGTAAGTCCAGATCCTAAAGATAAAATCATTTCAAACAAATAATGGAAAAAAAATCAAATCAAAAAGCCAAACAAAAACCAGATGCAGCGTCAATGAATTTTGCCAATCACAAATACAAAAGCCAATATCTAGACGGCTGACAATTCTGAATTTAGGTAAGAATTTTTTTTAAACAGTTCTTGGTTACAGTCAGCTATAAAAAACAATCAAAACTCTCAGTTTTGTAATCTTAATTACATATTATGCAAAATATTTGATGGAATAGCAAACCTAAAAGAAATTTTTAATATATTATCTCTTAGTCATTGAAAGCAGATTACTGAATCAATCTCATTTATAAAGTTAGAATTTTGTATCAAAGTAACAGTTGTAATCTAATTTTATTGCTGACCATACCTATGATAAAGCTTTCATATCGCACACCTAGATCTAAACTGAGACAACTCAAAAAAGGTCATTTTTCAGGAGACGAAAAAAACGTATTACTGCTTATTTTGTTAGGGAAGTTATGAATCTGAATTTTATTTTAGGTCATAAATAGGATGTAAAATTATATTATATATAAACGGGGGCTACGAACGAATCCTTTAATCGATAATCGTAATTTTTTGAGATGTTACACTTTACGGCGGTGACTAAATATAAAACATAAAGAACATTTAGACTTGAAACAGTTTTATTGGATCATTTTGAGTTAAACTTAAATTAGAACAAAAATTAAATAAACAATTCTTCAAACAAAACTAATCTAAATGAATTTAAAACATAAAATATCAAACAAAACAAGCCATAACACAAAAAAATTATACATTTATGTACAATTTAGTGAATTATTATGTACTATTACTCAATACTTTATACTTTTTATGAAACAAAAATGATCTCCAAAAAAATAATACATTAAAATTGTGACACTTTAATCTTATCATCAAAAAAGGAGAGAACATAAATAAAAAATAAAACTCATGTAATACGAGGCTAATTTTGGGTTGGTTACCATGTTTTCCTCTCAAATCAGTGGCTACAATACCGGATGCATTTTTCTTAGAGAGTGCAGTAGTTATGGCCGTATTACTTAAATCAAGAGTAGCCCTTAAAAAAGTCTTACATACTCTGATTTTATTCCCAGCAATTTCGAAATAAAATGCTCTATTAAGACCTCTATGCTCTTGTGTGCCGTGTGTGAATACCTGACCTCCTTCTGACTTTGAAGATCACCTAAGGCCCAATAAGAGTCAAATATAGTTTGCATTTTTCGCCGCAGGTTGTGCGGATCTTTCTTTCAGGAACGGGTTTTTTTGATCTTTATAAAGAATTATAGGCTTTACCAGAACTCCTTAAGACTTTACAAATATTTTTCTTTAGCCTCTTTTTACCTCTTTTCACTTCTTCATTAGGCTGATCATTGTGATCTTCATGTACAACGTCTTGACTTTGAGTCAGTGTAACTGTATCAGTAACAGCCCTGTTTTTCTGTTTCGGAATCAGAACTACTGCTAGAATTTGATGTCTTAGATGAGCTAGTATCACTTAACAGAAGAAGCGCCCTCAAATCATGGCTAAATTATCTAATTTAGCCATGACTTGAGGGCGCAGTTTCTTCTTTTTTGTTATTATTTCCTTAATTATCTTGTGCTTCTACATATGTATATAGACGTTGCCGACTCTTGTTCATTCACTTTGAAAGGGTTATTTTATAATATTGAAAAGGAAACGGCCTCGCTTCATTTTTCACTGAAAAGAAAAACGAATATATTATAAGTGTTTTTTTAACCGACAATAGTGAGTTAACTCAAAAACACTTGATTAAAACTTAGAGGTGGATAGTTTGAATGAAAACAGTATTATTTCAAAACAGACACTATAATAATATACATGGTTTTTTATGCGAAACAAATAAAATGTCACGTTTTGTATGGAAAAACATTAAGATAAATTTGTTTCATCAAAAGTAAGTTAACTATAAATTTACATGTTGATCCATCAAAACAAAGTCAAGTCAAAATAGTAACAAAATATTTACTTACCTAATCAAACAAAACTGGAACAAGTCAAAATATCACGAAGTAATATTGCGAACAATTCACGAACACTGTTATAACTCAAATTGACTCATGTATATTTATTCAACTAAACTGTAACAATTCAAAATACCCGGGTTTTCGTTCAAGTTAATACGTGCAATATCTAAGACCAGCGAAGGTCAACTGAAAATACACTTGTTTAGGTGGCTGGGGCCAACATGCGTTGATTCAACAAAAGAAAGTAAACGCCATCTAGCGTCGAGTTATTCAAGCTTTTATTGAACCTGTAATGTTGGATAGTTGCGTATGCTCACCGAGCGTTCGAATATAATAATAACTCAAAATTGACAAATTTTGAGTTGTCTCAGTTTAGATCTAGGTGTGCGATATATGTAACGTAAACAATAACTTGACCTAAAGGTCTTTGTTACCAGGTCATTAAATTAAAAAAAAAAAAAAAAAAAAAAAACGT
Organism: Hecatera dysodea; assembly: GCA_905332915.2. Classification (NCBI taxonomy): domain Eukaryota; kingdom Metazoa; phylum Arthropoda; class Insecta; order Lepidoptera; family Noctuidae; genus Hecatera; species Hecatera dysodea. The sequence continues at coordinate 14,015,941 of HG995292.1, forward strand.
AAACAATAAAGATAAAATGTCTCAATCTCATCAGGATTGTAATGATTAGCTACTGATAATTTGATTAAAAACATATTATCGAGGGTTACTTTTTTAGTAAAGCGGTAGCGCCGGTCTCGGAAAGTTTGAAGTCGCATGGCTAAGATAACCTATAAAATTCTACGTACAGCGTTTAAAATTTAAAAGGCATTGTATTTGGTAAAGAATAAAAATTTTAAACTTAGTTTTACTCTCAGTATAAATTTGGTACTTTCATAATAAATAAATGTTCCCAAAATAAGTTAAATTACATACCAATTTTGTATGGTGGCTTCATGATGGGAAGTTTAAGATATTAGCTCGCAATATCTGGCAATGAACTAGCTTGCAGTAGCTAGTTTCTTTTTGGATTAAATTTCGTGGTAACTTTGACTGAATAGCCAAATTGGTACTACAAAATAAATCGATCACTTGCCAGTTAAACGACTTAACTCGAACACTGACAGTTCTAAAATAAAAAAAATTAACACTAAACCATCTGCCATGCATCTGCGTTCTGCGATGATGTTTGGATGTGTGTGTGACTCTGGCGTAATAATTTAGCGGTGGTAGGTACGTCTGTTGTAGTCTGTTTCGTCACTGCGTCAAACAAGAGGAGTTTTTATCCAAGGTAATTTTCTGCGTGCAGATTTGGCCATCCAACGCTGTTTTATAGAGAAATATTTTTATAAGTAAAATACAAAATTGTATGTATATAACGAACTTTTATCATCTCTAGGTATTATCGTTTCCAATGAGCAAACAATATTTAATTTAGGCTCGACATTTCCAAAATTTAGGCTCGACAGTTTTGGAGATAAAGTTATTCCTGTTGTATTAGACTACTATAGGTACCTAAAGAACAATCACACAATTTATTTCAGGTGCTGCTCGCGTGAGTAATATCGAAAATGATCATAAGGGAATATACTCCTGGGATAAAAAAGTAAGTATCCTATGTGTTATTCCAGGCTCAAAGTTACCTTACAAACATACTTTCGCAATAATCTACTAGTTTATTAGGTAGCTGCTAGCAAAGATTTTTTTTGTTTCTTTGTTTGTACCGAATAAGCTCCGAAAGTACTGGACCGATTTTAAAGAAGAATGTAAGAGAGAGCGAATCGAGCTCGCATATTTTTAACCCTATCTCGGATAGGTTTGATTTCCTTTTAGCTATTCACAGATATATAGACGAGACTTTAGAGACGTCCACTAGAAAGATCACGAACTAAGAGATTGTAGAATTCAAGAGTGAGTGAAGCGAGTTTTGTACTCCACCTCGGATAAAGTTTGATTTTCTTTTGACTGTTAACTCTTAAACAGAAGAAACTATTTTGACAAATACAGGAAAGCTCAAGAATCCATAAAGATTAGAATGAAAGAGCAAGCGAAGCGAGCTCCAAAATTTTCACTTCCTGGATGAACTTTCTTAAACTTTATACGTATACGAAGGTCACAACTAAACTCTTGTGCGGCCCCCGACCCAACCTACCGCAAGCCTGGCTTGTGACAAATGGCTAGGGCCCAGATCAGGGGCGTAGCTACCGCCGTATCAATTATACGGGGCCCCCAGGCTACTGGGGCCCCGAATGTGTGTATGCAAAAATTCCTAAAGCCATAATGTTTTATATGTTATTAACATTTTTTAATATAACTGCTGTGTGCTGTGCAATTTAGTTAAAAAATCACAATACACAGAATTTTAATAATATATAATTCAGATTAGTTAAAAAAAACTACTTCATAATCAGCTTTTTAATGTTCCCACTGCTGGGACACAGGCCTCCTCTCAAGGAGAGGGAATGGGCCGTAATTCACCACGCGGGCCCAGTGCGGGTTGGTGAATGTCACATGTGTTCGAATTTTTGGTTCTAGGACATGCCGATTTCCTCAAGAAGTTTTCCTTCACCGTTTTGAGAGCAGTAGTGATGAAATTAATTACACAAAGTAATGCGCCTGGCTGGTTTTAAACCCGCGACTTACTATTCGTAAGTCAGAGCCGTTACCACTCGGCCATCACTGCTCTCTCTCTGTGTTGAGTGGGGCCCCTCAACACATCTTGATACAGGGCCCATCTAAGGCAAGCTACGCCACTGGCCCAGATTGACAAAACTAGCTAAATGTTGGCCAGTCCGACACTGAGTGGGATTTTTAAAGGTATCCCATAATACCTTTCAATAGTTATTTTAATAACTCATTTCTGATCGCTCTCACATCCAGTCAATTTAAAGTTTCCTCATCGAAACGGCAAAAATAAAACCTTACCAAAATTCGCTTAGGAGTACCTACTTGCCTTAAATGCAGAAGAAAAGAGATCCAAGATAATATAATAAATTCAAGAACGAGCGTAGCGTACTTGACAATTTTACTTAAACGAAAACTTATTCGATGTGGGTGCACATCGAATAAGTTTTCTTTCAAAAATTTAAATTTGGCGCCCCTTGAACTTACCGCCCGAAGTATGTATGGGATCCGGAGTGCCCCCCTAGATCCGGGTCTGATTATGGGATACATGACAATATTTATATTTCAATCAAACCTTAATCTGGCATGCTGTATTTTCCATACAATTATGAAAAATGTGTTTCCTCATGTATGAGTTATGCGTTCAAATAATGCATAAATAATCCTTATCACATTATTTTATTTAAACCGCAGTATGCACATAAAAATAAAATTCAACCAAGACAACGCGACTTTCCCGCCAAAGTCCGTAAAATATAATAGTAGTGATCACAACAAATGAAAAAAAAAACAAAAGTATTTCTTTTTCGGACCACGACGACGCTGCACAGTGGGTCGAAACTATGATTTTATTGACACTTTGGTTTTTTACTTTCATCAGAACGATTATTATTATTGACGTTAATGAGCTCTATCCATCCATCCGCATAAAGAAAAAAGTAAAAAAACCAAGTTTAGAGAAGGCGACACAGGTTTAGAAAAAGGAAGGGGAGCCCAGCAGTGTGACACAAGTAGGGCTAGTAAAAATAACTAATATTAAGAAACAAATCTACATCTAAACTAGATCTATCTTCACCATAAGAACTTAAAATATAAAGGAAAAACTTATAGAAATAAAAACCATAGTTACGTCTAAGCACCTTTTTTATTACCAAGAAAAAACATTGATTTCACTATGTGCTGTAGAATTGTAGTAATTCTTGATCTTTAGGTTTAAGAATACATTCATCTTTCAAATTTACAACCCATCCAGGCTCTAGACCATAAAATATTTGTCTAGGATCTTTCCTTTCACATAGCATTTGGTAATTCGGTTCATTTTGTATGTCAGGTAGACTGTACCCATATTTTTGAGCCAATTTTAGTCTTTCTTTGGATATTTCTTCAGGATCAGCCAAATATCCTCGTGTTTTAGCACTTGTATAATATTCAATAGCATCAGGTGGTGGAATCATTCTCCTTGGAATAGTTTGTCCTGACTCAAAAAACTTCTTGGGGTTTTTTAGCAAGAAAAGACTATGTGGGTCATAATAAGCAGTTGTAATAACTCCACCATTTTTTTCAATAGAAGCAATGACTTGTTCACTAGCCCACTGTACTTCAATATTTATCTTGGCTGCAAAGAGATCTGCTCCTTCATCAGTGAGATTAATACCAAACTGCTTTTGGTCAGGGAAAAAATTGTAAACACCTGATTTAATAATACTAGCAATATCTATAGGTTTGTTTACATCCAAACGGTCTTTATCAATCATAAGCTGCAGCTGGTGTAAGGACAATGGTGGATATTCTCTTCTTAGGCTGAAATAGCAAAGGATTTTTTGGTTACAATTTTAGTGACAAATGCTAATTAAAATGAGTAAATTATATTTGTTCTTTATTACTTGATGAATGTTGATCTTCCAGGGAACCTTTACATTACTTTTCTTTGATACATAGTTAAGTTCTATGTATCATAGAAAAGTAGTCTAAAGGTGTTCAGGTACAAAGGTATAGTGCATTGGGCAAGCAGATTGAAATTGTTGTATAAATAGGTGAGAATAATAATAATTTGGTGACTTACTGGTGTCCTCTGTAATAATGTTCTTGAGGAACTCTCAAATAAAAAGGGTTATTTCCTGTTTCATAACCCAGTCTCATAAAATTCTGCCGTTGTCCTGAACCTTTATTACCAGCACCGTGCTTATCACCACCATGTTGAGCGCGGCCCCTCTTTGCCTGCAATCCAATAATGTAATCATACATTATGTATAGCATTTTATCATTCACTATTCTTACCTTTTTTACGAAACTACAAATTATACTTACAGGTTTTCCACAATTAGGATTATCGCGAATGTTAGCAAGTGATATTCTTGGCAGCGACCTCAACATCGAAAGAGATTTCTCTGTAACTTGTCGGGACCCCATCTTTTAATTTATTTACTTATATTACCTTCAAAACCTATAAATCTTCGCACTATAGCAATACAATTCCTTTATCTTATTTACGACAGCTTGACACTATTGACAGCTTCAAAGAGGTGTTTTATTTATGAGTTTTTAGGTTAGATTTACTTTTTTTTTATTTTTCCTGACCATGGATACAGAGTTCTTTGATCGTAGCCTCAGCACTGCTACTGTATTGGAATCCACCAAAAAACTAAAGCGACTTATTCAACGTCTCTTTTGCATTTGCTAAAGTTATTCACGATACGCGTAGACGATGAGCAACAACAAAGAAGTGAATTGACTTATTGACGTATCTACCTACATAAGATATTGATTCAATTTATTAGAATCATCGCACTAATATGCGATAGAAACAGTAGACAGAAGACTACATCAAAATAATAGTAATAGAAAAAAATACTTCTTCCCATGCTGAGAAGGCTCAAGAAAGCAAAGAGGATGTAAATCATACTCATGCAAAATCTCAGATAGTTTATTGCAATGAAATGAACTTATTTACATTATGTCCTGGTTTTAAGAAACACCTGGTCTAAATAACAGATTTTTATAAATTAAAATGGGTCTAATTATTGTTAATTGTTAGAAAATGACTGTTTCCGCTGCTAGAGAGCGACTATGCAGTTGAACTTGGCGGCAACTGTAAGTATCGAACATTTTCGCTGCCAAGCAGCGGCACTCACAGTAGTTTTATTGGTTCTGGTTTGCCAATCTTGGATATTGTATGCTGCTTAACCCGATTTACCTTTGGCAGTATTATAAATATGAAAGCCTCCAGACAGGGCTTAAAACAAGAGACACTTCCGACGTTTGACTCCCAAACTGGGGCGGGCCGGGGCTGCCTTCAAACGGCCTGAGGCTGTATGCGGGGATTGTGCGGCCCATGGCGTTGTATAGGGTCCCGGTGTGAGCGCTGTTACGGAAGCGACTGCTAGCATGTCACTTGAAAGCTGGCCGTCACGTCAGCCGCCCAGTTCGGGGCCACGGTTAGTATAGGGTCATCGATCGCACGAACCCTACGTACAACCGCCTTCAGGCGGTGCTCGGGTTCCCCAGATTATAATTTACCTACATAGGTACCTAACTTAACTCTTAAACGATATGATGTAAGTTATGTCCCAAGGGAACATGACGTCATACTGTAGCGTCACTTTTCACTCTATAAAGGTTTGAATGACCAGAAAATAATGATATATCAGTTTGATTAATTAAGTAGGTACCTATATCAAACAGCATTTAGATCAGATCTGGGGCAGATTTGCTTGCCCTGGCAACAAGTCTGTTTTAGTCAATTGGTGATCAAAAACAAAATAACGGTCGTTTTTTTAGAGGTATAGAACTTTGACATGGAATAAAACAAAGATGATTTTTTTAAATTCATATGAAATTTACTTTATTCGAAAGATAATCTTCTGGCATTATAATTTAAATATGACTTCTTACATATGACCGCCACGGGTGGCTCGCACGTAGTCTAATCTGTAGCACCAACTTTCGATGACTTTTTCCAACATTTGTGGCCGTATATCGGCAATAACGCGCCGAATGTTGTCCTCCAAGTGGTCAATCGTTTCGGGCTTATCGGCGTAGACTAGCGACTTCACATATCCCCACAGAAAATAGTCAAGCAGCGTTAAATCGCATGATCTTGGAGGCCAATTCACGGGACCGAATCATCACTCTAAATACGGCAGTTTTGTTTATTGACGTATCTATTCAACCAAAAGTGAGCTTCATCGCTTCGCTTATGAAAATCGGGATCAACGGCAATCTTGTTTTGGGCCCATTCACCGAATCTACGCCTTGCTTGCACGAGTTGGATTTTGTAAGCACGCAAACCAAGATCTTTCCGCAATATCAACCATAAAGTGGATGGACACATATCCAATTCCTGTGCACGATGGCGGATAGACTGATTCGGGTCTTCTTCTACGCTATGCTCTACAGCAGCAATGACTTCTTCTGCACGCGCGGTACGACGTCTATGTGGATGCGTATTATCATTTAGAGTAAACGTGGTGCGAAAACGTTCCATCGTTATTCGAATTAATTGCTCTGATGGACGATTATGTTGACCATAAAAAAAAAACTTTTTACAAAAAATAAAACCGACTTCTAAACAAAAAAACCAAAAAGTATAAAATAACTTTAATTTCGGAACTCGGTGTTTTTGGTTGCTTTTTTGTTGTTGAACACACCGACTTCCGAAATTAAAGTTATTTTATACTTTTTGGTTTTTTTGTTTAGAAGTCGGTTTTATTTTTTGTAAAAAGTTTTTTTTATTTTTCACTTTTTAGTGGTACCTACACCCCCTCCCCTCCCCCACCTAAACGAACCAATCACATTGGTGTAAAAAAAAGTACTACTCCTTTGCAGAGTACACTAAGAGGTCATCAATGTAGACAATGTAGATATTTTTTTAGATTTTTCGAAAACCGCTGGGTTGATTTCGATAAAATTTTCATGGGACCATTTGGGAAGTATACCCTTTCCAACAAAAAAAGAATTTTTCAAATCGGTTCACAAGCGACGGAGTTATGCGCGAACAAACAATAAAAAAAAAAAAAAAAAAAAAACACAAACATCCGAATTGAGAACCTCCTCCTTTTTTAGAAGTCGGTTAATGAACGTAGTGCGCGATACGTATTTCGAACAGAACCATAATTTTCAAAGTAAACTTGCACAATTTGCAAGCGTTGTTAAGGCGTCAGTCTATTCATGTTGAAATGCCAAACCCATAGAAATATAAAATACAGGAGAAGTGGCAAGGGGGCGTGTCGGCGTCCACGCGACATGGTCTGGGCGAGCATGTCTTACGCAATGGTCGAATCCGCGAACTAGTGCGCTTCCGACCGTGAGCGTGATAAGATATAAGAATGCCGTGTTGTTCAGTGTTTTCTTGTAAAAACCGAAGCCTAAACCAAAACTTTGTTAATTATGGAATCACTTACCATATCAAAATACAAGTATTTTACTATATTTGTCTTTAAAATCATGAAAAACAACAAATCGTAAAATATTTCTTGGTACTCTGTTATTTTTGTTTTCAAAAATCACAGCGACAATAACATATTACAATGAATACACTGCTCCTTAACCACTACCTAAGTTTGTCGCTAAGTGACTGGATAAGCAATGTAAAAATCACAAAACGATACTTTAGCAAGCCGATGTATCGCATAGTACGGCCGCTGCTTCTTGCCACGAGTTAGTGATGTAGTTGTGCAGATACACTGTCGACAACAATGTCGATTGTTGAATGAAATATTACAAAAGTGTACCAAACTTTCTTAGATTTCATTAAATTTTTGGTAAATAATCGTTCAAGTGTTTTTGGCTTTGAATTATCGTATTTATGCCTTATCCTCGTGCTACTTCCTTACTTTTTATGGTAATTGTATTTTACTTTCGATAAAGTTTCCAATGCATTATAGTAATCGGCATGTTTAAGATAATATATTAGTGACCTTTGCTTAAAATTAGTCAACATATTCACAGTAGAAATATGGAACAGTATAGAAACTACGAACAAACGATCGAAACGGCACACTCACACAGACGCGCGCTTCTACGAGGCCCCTAAGGGACCTTCGCGGTGCGCTCAGTGGCGGGTGCCGTGTTCATAGATAATACCTACACTATTATAATGGCTATGACTTTTTGCTTACGCTCTCTAGATAGCGCTCGTGGGATTTTTAATAGTAGTATTAAATCCTTATACCGAATACCGATTATAATTTATATCACTACATAATATAAAACAAAGTCGCTTGCTGCCGTCTGTCCCTATGTATGCTTAGATCTTTAAAACTACGCAACGGATTTTGATGCGGTTTTTTTTAATAGATAGATTGATTCTTAAGAAAGGTTTATATGTATAATACATGTATATAGTAGAGAAACACTGATAAATTTAGAGGTTTCCAATGTGATGTCGTAAATAAGCACGTTTTTTGCGCTTATATTGCAAACGCTGGCTGAACCCTACGAGATAGACAGAAATAATGTACTACAGTATTGTCCACCTTAAAAAGTTCAATAAAAAAGTCCGCGATGGTATATGTCTATCTCTTAGGGATAACCCAACATAACCATTTTTTATCCTTTACTAAAAAATGGTTATTTACGAAGTGATTTTAAATAATACAGCATTAATCCTTATCCAATTAAGTACCTTAAATAAATTGTGCATTTATTATAGATCAATAAGCTTTTTATAGCATGTAATTTAAGTGAATATTTCCGAAGATATTACAAAATGCAGGGACGTAGTTGTTGCGGCGCGCGCCGCCGCGGCGGTACCGACCCGCGGCCGGCCGGGGGTCAAAACATGTCAAAAAAGTTGTGAACGTTGTATATAAGGACATTCTGTAGTAGGTATATTTACATAAGCATTGCACCCGTGCGAAGCCGGGGCGGGTCGCTAGTTCTATTATAATTTACATATATAACATATAAGTAGAATAAATGAATTCTAATGAGCATGAAAAAATAAATGACTATAATTTGACGACAACATTATATTCTAGTCTTGGCAAAAGAAATCTACCCTTCGAAACATACACATAGGAACTTACTTACTTCACAAAATTAGTAACAATAATTTTTCAACATACTTACAGAAATCCTTCATCAAATAGGGCAGATATTATAATTGAAATGGAATAAAATGGCGTAGAAATGATAAACAATATTCAGTTTGTAAATATTTTTTTTCTATGGCATTATATACATTTTGACCAAAGAAGAAAGTCGCATGGAATAACATGCACTACCGCATTTTCGCGTGGGTATTTCTCCCAGTCAACTCCTACCGCAAGCCGTGTAAAAGAACTTCGTTACTATAAAACACTTATTACAAACATTAAAAGTGACAACCCTAACTCTCTACTGGAGCGTAGGTAATTATTTCAACAAATGGGCTTAGTTTCCATACTGTTCCATATTTTTACTGTGACATATTCATGCTATTTATTTGTTATACATGGGCAGCATGGCGTGTGTAATAAATGCCAGAATCGATAACTTTCCGATTTAGTCAATCACTAGCGTATATGTAAAATAAATAGCTTTTGCACAGACAACGATACCCACCGTTGTTTTTGTGTGAGTAAGTTGCACGGTGTACTGTAAATATACGCTGTATTTATTAGGATAAGGTTTATAATTGATTGTGTAGTACAGTCCGATTTCAAAAATGCGGGTGTGTGCGCGACTGCGTATCTATTGCTTTTACTGAACTGCATTCGTAGTAGTTGCCGGGTGGTAGGGCAAAACAGGAGACACAGGTTCCGATACATTTTCGGCTACAGGGCATATCTCCTTGTTTATTATATCTATGGCCAAACCAAACTAAACATAAATCACTTGACAGCTTATAAAATGGCCACCAATTAAAAAAGTGGTGCCAACTTAAAGTTCTATACCTCTAAAACACCCTTTACAAAGTTTCACACCATTAGGAGTTTAATTTTACGATGTTTTCTTTTCTATTCTAAAAGGAAAGTTCTACCTAAATTTAAAACTCCAAGGAGGTTCAAATTTCAAGCTAAATGTTGGTAGAAAACATTTATTATTTAGTCAGGTGCAAAGTTATAAACCCTAATCTCGAAATCTTTCTTCTAAACTTCATCAACGCCCATAAATTATCTTTAGGTGTTAGTCGGCAAAACTAATAGGTATTAATAAATTTGGTTATTACTTCGGCCAGTATTCTTACTAAATTTCACATACACTGGCCAAAAGAATAAGATTCTATACAACCCCCATAATTGGCTTTGGGGGTTAATTTTGAAAAGTGAATACTGAACACCTTTATAATTTACTTCGGCCAGTATTTGTACCAGGTACACTGGCTCATAGAATATGATTTATGATAAAAACCTCCACTCTCTATTTTTTTTTTAATTGGTGCACCTTTCAAATTACAAAAAATAGTTTTTTTTTGTACTTTTTATAAGCGAATTAAAGTCAGACTTGGACTCTCATAAATACTTTAATTATATAACATTACATGTCACATTACATCCAATGATTATAAATAGCCATACATTTTCAAAAAAATAATCTTAACAATTTCAAAGTAAATAAAATAATATACTGTGCTACAAACAAGAAGGCAGAATTGCTGCTTGCTTCCTTTTTACATATCTAACAATGTAAGTAGAGATAACAAATATTATTATAGTAGTTAAGATACTTACTTTTTCTTAGAAGTATTTTCTAAACACTTGTCTATAATTTTAGAGCCAATGGATTTAGATATATACTTTGAAGATACAGTAACAATCTGTCTAATTATAAAACGAGTTTTAATTCGGGTTACCCTGAAAAGGTTTCAGGGAAACATACCAATTTGTTTATTCATATTATTATCTTTATTCTCATCTAGGTAAACATTTCTTTATTATGATTGTCTAATTTAGCTAAACCTTGCTAATTTTTGTAATCTGGGAATTAGATTTATAACAATGTCTTCATCAATCATGAACCTCAAATAGAAGATTATAACTTTAAAATACTGTTTCATAGATAATTAAAATATTATAATTTAATCTTCATCAATACCTAAAACCTATCACAACAGTGTAGGTATTTAAGAGAATAATAGTATTGTGTGAGTAAGCTATGTACAATGACGGCAAAACATCATCAAGCAAAGAATGACTTCATGTAGGGGATCATGACCGAGTCAAGGATGTGGATATAGAATTAATGAAACACTAGACTGGATACCCCATAAATAACCTTACATGTTTAAAATACAGAAATTTCTTAGTATGTTTACACTATTCCTTATATTATCTACATTATAACAGTACATATTTTGCATACAGAGCTACATTTGTCTAGCCTGAAAATAATTCCAAATAAGGTATGTGTAAAGCAAAAAGTATTTTATAAGGAATTCTCAAAGTTCAGAGTGTTATACATAAGACAGTTTAGAAAATGGGAATGTAGTTGTCGATTTTAGCACGGTGCTTCTGAGCCACACATTCACTGATCCATACAATGTTTCGGCATTCCTGTTCCTTCAGTTTCAGGTAAGAGTAGAAAACTCCAAAGTGGAATTGTTGGAGGAATGCATGTACATTGAGGCTCACCTAAAAATAAAAATATTGTAATTTAAATATTGGGTGAGACAAATGCTATTTACAAGTTGATAATAATCAGACAGCAGTGGCGTGCAGTGGTTCAAGTTAGGGTAGGCCAGAAAATAATGTCCAAAAAAAAACACACCACGTTATTCAGGGTTGAAATTTGGTGTCTTTATTTTTTTGTTTTTTTTTTTAAATAGGCAATTTAAAAAAAAATGAAAAAAAACTCATTTCATTAAAAGTCAACCCTGAGTAATGTGGTTATTTTTTAAAATTTATTTGGACATTTTCTCTGGCGTACCCTAACTCAAACCACTGCACGCCACTGTCAGACAGCAATCATTTTCTCATACTATGCCATATAATTTACAATTGAATCTTGTAAAGATTACCTCATGTTCAAAGAACTTGTCTTCCAAGGTCTTGTCGCCAACATTGGAGCCAGCACCTTCAAACAATGCTTGATACTCTGCATAATACTCAGCCACAGCCTTGACCTGTTCATAATCATCAGCTCGGGCCAAGGCAGCCAATCCATCAGGATTCAGTTTACCACAGCGTGGGTACAGTTTAGCACGGTCATCCTTGGACAACTCTGTCCCAAAGGAGTTGATGGTAATGATGATGGCACGACGATCTGCTTCAAACTGTAAAAACATATTAATTAAAACCCTACAAAACTATACACTTCTCTTAAGGACAATGAATACAGTCACAAACACAACTTACTTCCAAAATTTCACACATAACATCAGCAGTAGTACCACCAATCTGCGTGCAGAAATCATAGAAGGCTTCCAGGTAAGCCTTGTACAGAGTGTTACGAATAATCTCAATATTCATCTCATCTAAGTCTTGCTCACTTATGCAGTCCACGAAGAATGGGGCCAGTGGGGTGTCAACAAGGACTGCATTATAGAGCTCTGCAGGGGTAGCAGCAACATGGATAGCTTCCATCTGCTCAAAAGAACCCAAGGGGTGGCATTTTGGAATCAACTCTGAAATGGGTCTCTGGTGTAATGTACCAGTAATCAGCAGAATGATGTTGTCAATCATGTAACTGTATGTAATGAAATCCAAAAAGGTAGACAGGGGCTCCACTGAGTGATTCCTCATATGAATGAATTCAATAACGAGTTTTTCACGAAGCTTGTCATCGATGGTGGATACAGCAAGAGGGCTGGGCTCATTGGCAAGGAAACTACCGTAATCAGTACCTTGCAGATGGAGTTTCAAATCTGTAAACATTGATTAATGTCAAATAATTATTAAAATAGATGTTTGTCTTCGGGTATATTCCTAACCGAAGTAGGAAAAGACCTAGTGATTTCGTATTGTCTACTTACCTTCTAGGGTTTCGCACTGCACTAAGTTCAAGTAGTCCGCCTGTTTGAGGATACCACACTTGAATCCACGGCACAATCCTTCCAAATAACCAGCATCAATGTTAAAAATGCACCCCTTCATTTTGCTTGTGAAATAATCTCACTAAAACAAATGAATGCGCTGTTAATGCACCTCAATTCAGCGAAAAAGACCAAAGAGACAAAAGTAATTCACTTGAAGTGGGTGATCAATGATCATATGATGTAACCATAAACAAATCAGTTTTTATTCCTTCTTCACTCTATTCTACCATAGACACTAAGCTACGAGCAACGAGCCAATAATATTTCGGTGGAAAAAAAAGCGCGGGAAACCTGAAGTTTGGCGGACGTGGTTTTCTTTCTCAATTTTTGAATTAATTATAAAATATTGGATTAGATTAAGTTTTTGTATATATTTTTATCTTAATATTATTAGTTTAGTTAGTTTTAGTGTTTTATCTCCTTCGGTAAGTGTTTTTAAGTTTTTTTATTTTATTGTAGTTTTAATATGGATCCTCCGGATGACCCCGGAGGTGGAACATTGCCGCCCGAAGTGGGGCATTATCAGTGTTGCCAGTCGGTCATGTCAGAAATCACCTGAAATATAAAAAAATGTAACCTTTTTGTATAAAAAATAACCTTTCATATTTTTTTACTAGAAAGGATTATAGGTAAGTTGATAGAATAGAATATTAGTTGTATTGATATACAGAAACATCGGTGAGTATTTGAGCACTTTTTTTTTTTTTGGATGGGAAATCATCAAATGACTTCTCCCGCTCTGGGCGGAGCGGAAGAGAGTGGCAGACTCTTACTGACTAAAACCCACCCGTGTTCCTGCTTGTGCCCTTTGCGTTCCAGGGCCGCGGTGACTCTTTCGAACAAATTCCGCAACCCTAGCAGGCACGGACCCTATGGGGCCCCGTCTTCTTTGCTGACGGCTCTTTGAGGCGCGCGTGGAACACGACGCGCCGTCGACTCGGGCCTGGTTGCTATCGGGCCGCGAGCCACCCATAGCTCGCCATCCGCAGGGCCGCGCCTACGGTGGCCGGGAATCGCCCTGCGTTTCCCGACGCCCGGGGCGTCTCCTTCTGTTGCGGGGCGCGGCGGCTGGAGCGAGAGGTTTCCCTCTCTCGCACGCGTTCCGCCTCCTCCTTTGCTAGCATTACTGCTTCGCAGAAGGAGGCGACCGCTTCCCATGCCTCCTCACTCCTGACCATGGCTTGAACCAGGGCCGGACGTGAGAGGTCGCTGCCGCCGATCGCCTCGACGAGGACACGGCGGTGCTCCGCCCAAGCAGGACAGACCTCCACCGTATGCTCCACCGTGTCCTCCGGGCGATAGTATTTGAGCACTTGCCCGCATTTCTTGATTTATTCATATTGATCCCATATAATAAAATTGATGCATTCAAGGTTTTTGTTCTACTACTGCTAACGGAACGCTCGTTTTAGAATTTTTCATGTTCCGTTTCACGTTTCTTTTATGTAAAAAATTAAAGTTAATTCTACAAATCCCGAAAAATCACCTAAAAGTAACCTTTTCATTAGTGTAACCTAAAAGTAACCAATTTAGTTCAAAAATCACCTAAAAGGTTACAAAAGTTACCTTCTGGCAACACTGCGGATATGTGAAAATGTTGTCAGGAAGAGATAAAACAAATAGCATGACGTCTCTTTCTTCAAATGTGATAACTCATTGGTTAGAAAGAGACAAAGTGTAGTTTCTTATTTCTGTATCGATTTAATAGATATTTGTATAAGCAAATAAGATATAGAACATTACGGCATCTCTATATATTTCTATACAAGTGCTGCATGCATTTTGTTTTTGCGATGAACTGTCAACTGTGTTGCCAATTTAGCGACTTAGTCGCTAGAACTGACGACTTTTGCTCAAGTCTTAGCGACTAAAATAAAGTTTGGACGACAAAAATTATTTAGCGACATATCTGGCGATTTTTGAGTACAAATTAAAACAGCCTTAGCAATAGATATTTCAAAAAATATTCAAAGCAGCACATCCAATTTTCTTTCAAATCTAAGTTTTGCTATTGAATACGGCCAGTTCTCCGATAATTTCTACTATTTAATGTCGCATGTAGCTAAGTTGGCAACACTGAGTACGATTCTTTCGTTGGTTGGTATGCTCTATACAGATAGGGGAACACAGGAGAAATCCCCGAAGTTGAATATGTTTGAATATTGAACAGTCGACTGCTCGCTTGCTTAAACTTTAAGGAATTATAAAGTGTTAAACGTATGTCGCAATAGCAAAAATAATGGATTAATTTCTTTTGAACAATTTTTTTTTTCACTTATCCTAATATTTTACACCGCGTTTTCGGTCCCCGACAAAATTATAGGTATTCTCCCAGACAAAATCGTGAATCCGCTCCTGGTGAAGCTAGTTTTAGCGACTTTCTAGCGACTTTTTTGATTAAGAGTCTAGGGACTCAGTAGTTTTGGAGTTGGCAACACTGACTGTCAAGTTCCTAAAGTTTATTATTGTCATTGACTTGACAGTCATTTAGAAACAGGGGGGGTCAACTCTCTAAGAAGCAAATGCAAACGTCGGGCAAAAGAAACGAAACAGAGACAACGATATACGCTAGACAGAGAAATCGCTATTGGTGCTTTGCTTGACCAGATTAGAACATTTCTACCATATTAGTAGAATTATTTTGTTATAATATGGTGACTAATGACTCCATTTCTAAAAAAAATCATTATTTATTATATGTATAAAATTCATGTGCTGAGCACATCTGTTACTCCTTTTTTATTATTATAAAAAAATAGTTTTTTAGAAGGATTTAATACTTTTACTCTGGCAACAACGCCTGAAAACAAAACAAATATGGTGGCTCATCGGACGCGGTAGACGTCGTATTTAATGTTTTTCTAATGGTTTTTCTAACATCATAACATGTGCCTGAGGATTCTTACGAGATAGAGACTCATTTTTTTGTTTTGAATTTTGTGCTTCTGTGTTTTTGTTTTGTGTGCGTGCTGGACACTTACGAGATAGACTCATTTTCATTGTTTGTTATTTTTTGTGCCTTGCCTGGACAATTATTGTACTAGAAAAAGACTCATTTCCTTAATTTTGTGAACGTCTGTGCATTAATTGTTAAAATGTCACGCCATACACGCTATGAACTCAGAAGAAAATGTGCTAAGTGTAACATCACTGCAACAGAAGATAGAAACTTGAGTTTCCACAGATTTCCTATACCTGGTAGACATACAATGCTAAAGTAAGTAATTAAACTATTCTCAATTTTGATTACTTTCTCCCTGACCTTACCTACCTAGTACTTTACCTAAACACAATAAACAAATGTCAACTTTATCTTAAGAGTCCCGGACCATCAATGTTTTGTTGACAATTACATTAATTTATGTAACATTCTACATTTTTCAAATATTTGAAAAGTGATCACTGTAATACTGAAGCAGTCACAATTAGTTAAAATCTAGTTCATTTTGAACTAGATTTTAACTAATTGTGACTGATGTGACGCATGGATGAAGTAGTTAAAAGTTAAACTATGATCAAAGTGTAGTATTAGATAAAAATCTTTTTTCAATAATTTCAGCGCACGTGTATGGGCTGAATACTGTTTCCCTACTGGAGAGTGGTCAACTGAGAAATCACTAAGAGACTTGCACTCACAACACAAGATGTTATGCAGTAAGCACTTTGATGACTCCTCATTTACTAGCAGTGCTAGAATAAGATTGAACAATTACGCCATCCCAATTGGAACACAGGACTTAATGGTTAAGTTTCGCCAGGAACAATGTGCAACCACAAGTGGAAGTGAACAAGATACTAATATCTCGGTTGATAAACCTCAAGTAAGTTAACATTTATTACTATATTACTCTACAATCCATCAATCTTAAAGCTTGAAAATATGTGATTGGAATTTATAAGCCCATTTCATCATAGACCTCATCAATTCCCATCAGGCATGATCAAGGTCAAGAGTGGACTTGTGCCAGTAATAATAAAAGCAGTTAACTCTCTGTCTACCTTAGTAATGTTATAAAGCAAAATTTAAACACATCTCTGAATTTCATAAAATGGTTTTCATAAGCAACTTTAAGAATATGACATTTGAAACATCCTGATAATTTAAATGTAAAAACTGATCATCACCTTGGCTCACAAAAATCTTATTGTAATTTTTAGGTGCTAGTAACAATGGAAAGTTCATTACCTGTTCAGGAGCCAACCGCAGCCAAACCAACTACATCTTCACCTGTTCAGGTGCCAACCATAGCCAACCCTACTACATCTTCACCTGTTCAACTGCCAACTTTAAGTAAACCAACTACTGATAGCCAGAAGGTTTGTAGTATACCAATTTTCACTCCCATTAAACAATAAATGAACAATAAAACCTGTGATTTACTTATTGATACATTTCATATTTCCAGATGCCAAAGACCAAAGGGATTTTGAGGGAGCTGGATTTAAGCAAGTCAGTAGAGTTGACCCCTAAAAAACTCAAACTTTACAAAAAATGTAGGAGAAATTTGAGTGAAATTATGAGACTAAGAAAAAAAATTAAGAAACAACCACATCCCCTCTTCAAACAATTAACTACAGATAGAAATGTGAAAAGTCTCATAGATAAAAATATATCAGGGCCATTTGCATTATTGTTGCAAAGTCAACTTCAAAATACTCCCAGAAAACTGACTGGACGGAGGTGGAGTATAGATGACAAAGTTATGGCTTTAAGCATCTACAAAAGGTCTACTGGCTGCTATAGACTGCTGAGGCGACCAAGCGAAGGTACATTAAAAGCCTTACTAAACAAAATACCGATGAAATGCGGTATAAATAGGCAAATTTTCGAAACAATTAAAGGAATTACCGGTAATCGGGAACCAGAAGAAAATCTGTGCATCTTGGCATTCGACGAAATGTCTATTCGAAAAAAAATACAATATAATGGTAAACAAGACATTATTGATGGCTATCAAGATCATGGGAATCAAGGTAGAACTATGGAGCCAGCCACACATGCATTGCTTTTTATGGCTATTGGAATCAGAAAGAATTGGAAGCAACCTTTAGCTTTCTACTTTTCTGGTGACTGTGTTACAGCTGATAGATTATCTGTTCTTATAAAAGAAGTAAGTATATAATATAATTACTTAAGAAAAAAATTAAACCATTACAAGTATACTTAAAATATTTATGTTATATAAATATATTTTTTGTATTTACAGGTGCTTGATGCAAGCTTCCAAGCTGGGTTGAATGTTGCTGCTACTGTATCAGATAACTTTGGTGTGAACATCAAAGCATTAAACTCTCTCGGTTCCTCGGTAGCTCAACCGTATTTTGACTTTAAAGGCCATGAAATTGTCACAATTATGGACCCACCTCACCTTATCAAATGCTTCAGAAATAATTTGCTGAAGTACAACATCAAATGCCCTCAAGTATTGCAAAATGATGGAAAGTCTATGCCAGGTAATTTAAATATTTCCTAAGCCTAAGCTGATAGTTGGGCTAGTGAAGAAAATTCTGTGTTGAGAGTGTGATTGTGTGAGGAAATAGCTTTGGAGTAATTCGTATTTTAATACTGAAATGCATGGGTTATATTTATATATTATCATGTTTATTATTACAGGTATAGCCAAGTGGAGCCACATAAAAGAATTCTACGAAATAGACAATAAAAATCCAAATTTTGTTTTTGCACCTGGTTTAACCAAGCAGCATATTGAACCTAACTTCAAACAGAAGATGAAGGTCAGCTTAGCTTGCCAAGTATTCAGCCACTCAGTCGCTGCAGGAATACTTGCGAAGGTTGCAAACAGTAAGTTGTGATAAACATGTAATATTAAAATAACTTTTTTTTTTGTAATTATCAATTTAGTTGATTGCATCAGTTTTGTGGCGCTTAATTTTTATGATTAGTTACGACCTTGGAATACTCAAAAAAATAAATAATAATCTAGTTGATTGATAATTACAGAAAACATCCCAACTTATTAGAGTTTATAGAGATAAATTATGAATTTTAACTGAAATTGCCTTACTTTGCCTTCAGTTTCATTTAATTTTCCATCACCTTTCACAACGAAATAACAAATAAGTGTTTTCTTTTCAGATGAACTTCCACAAGAAGCAACGACGACAGCCATGCTGATAGAAAAAATAGACCAGCTGTTCGACGCCCTAAATGGCGATACGCCTGATCGGAAAAGGGGAAAAATATTCCTGACAAATTTTACGCGAAGAAGTCCACATATATAAATTATTTTAAAGAAATGAGAACCATGTTCCAGAAACTTGAATTTATTGGGGCCAAATGCAAGCCGCCTTCACATGAAGGTTTTGTAAGAACTTTAAATGCAGTTGAGCGTCTATTCCTAAATTTAAAAAAACATTATAACATAGAAAGTTTAACAACTCGCGCAGACTCAACCAAGACCCATTAGAAAACTGTTTTGGTTGCATCCGCAGCAATTGTGGATGCAACCCAAACCCAAACACCCTACAATTTGTTGCAGCTCTCAAAACCTCCATCATAAACAATTTATTGCATAGTAGTAAAAATAGGAACTGCAAAGAAGATAATAATGTCACATTAGATGATTTAAAATCTTTTTTAACTCAAGATAACCCTAACAAAGAAACTAATGTAGCTGTTGAAACATTTGATGTAACAGAAGGTGTAGAATTATCTAATACTGTAATACCTCAGTGTTCTGGTGAACTGCAAGCTTGTGCATATGTATGTGGTTTTATGATAAAAAATTAGGACCCATTTGCCATCAGTGCAAAATCACATTGCTTGCAGACCAGAACACCGAGGTAAGTCATTTATTCACAAGTTTTAAAGAATACAATTCTATGCGCAACAGTCTACATTATGTTAATATTTTTTTTACTGAGACAGTGGAGATAGCTGCAACAATAGGGTAGTTGACTAAAAAAATCTAATTAGTCCGCCAGATAGATTTCCAAAAAATATTGGACACGTATTTTTTCTTTTTTCACGTAAACAAAAAATGAAGCCGATACAGAGCGTTGAAAACTCGTGTGACGTCACTACTCGCTACAATTTTTAGCGAGCCGTAACGTCACAAGCCCCCACTCCTGATCTTTGATGCTTTGTATCTTCGTCAGTTTTTATAGATTTGATAAAGGAAAAAATACGTGTCCAATATTTTAACATAATCTAACTGACGGACTAAACATAATCATATATTTTTTACTCAGGAAACATCCCTATTGTTAATAAATTTTTAGATGAGCATGGGTGTAAAACGAAAATAAAAAGTGAACTTATAGAAATTTTAAAGAGAAAATTAAATTTCGAATGGTTGCTTGGTTGTAATGATCATTATGATAAAAATAAAATGCATATAATAATTTCAACCATATGTATATGCCTAAAACGACACTGTATTTTAAAAAATAGACTGTTTATCGACGAAGCTTCGAGAAAAGCCATGAATCGAAAAATAAAAATTTTGAAAAACGCTTACAACTTCGTTTTATTTCAAATATTTTTCCATAAAAATGTATGTATCAGGAAAACAAACCGAAAATCTGGTATTTTCAATTTAAATACCGGATTTTCGCTTTGTTTTCATGATACATCGCCAGAAAATAAAATAAAAAATAAATCATCCGTTTTAAAATCTGGCGCGAAAAGTAGTTCCACGGATCAAATACTGGCGCGCTAGTGTTGCAAGCTGTTGGCATATTTTTTGTATGAAGTCTTCGTTCTTCACGTTAGGGTATATATGTTCTGTGTTTAGAAATTACTTACATTTACGACTTTACGTGTCGGTCAGTGATATTTCGGAAATTATTATTTGATAATACGTTAAATTATACATCAAATGCGATGGATTCTACTTATAATAATCCTATACGACAGAGAATAAATAAGATCTTCGACAGTCATATCATTTCAGATAATACTGACGCATTACATTCTGTGTCTGGCTTTTGCTCATCAAATTCTGCTTATACAAGGAGAATAATTGTAAATGAAATTGAAAAAAGAGATATGCTGGTTAACAAAGCCATTTTAGTTGAATATAGCAAGGTAAAAGATAAACTTCAAGTGCTGCTTGATTCACTATCATCTTTAGATGTGGCAGTCAAAGATATGTCGAGCAGATTATCTGATTCCAAAAATAAAACTCATCATCTTATAACGCAAACAACTAAACTCAAAGATGAAAGAAAAAAAACTGAAAAGAAGCAGACTTGGGTTGGTGCTTTTGTACAAGGATTTCAACTATCCCCAGAGGAAAATGAGTATCTTTACAATGTTTCCGTGAAAACTCCTCTAACAAATGATTTTTTTGGAACATTATCCCATATAGAAAAGTTGTACAGCAACTGTAAAACACTTATAAAGTGTTGGCATCAAACTTCTGCATTTGATATTATGGAAACAGTAGGGCTGCAGCAAGAAGTTGCTATAGAAAAATTGTATCACTGGACTATTGGAGCCTGTCTAAGTACTGATTCACCAAATAATGCACTGGTCCCTACTGCTTTAGCTAAATTTCAGAATAGACAAGTACTATTTTCTAATATTATTGATGAGTACAGTTCAGCTCGCAAAGCAACTATTGTACAACTCTTTATTGATGCATTAACAAAAGGTACAGAGGGCTCTAAACCTATTGAATTTTATGCCAATGATCCCAAACGATATATTGGTGATATTTTAACATGGGTATATCAAGTAATACCAGTAGAAAAAGAAAATCTTGCAACTTTATTTAAATTTTGCAATATGCCTGAAAAGAAACAACTTATTATTGATGCTCTGACGAATATCATGGAAGCTATTTGTCCTTTGCTGAAAGTAAGAGCAGAACTTATTTTAAAGCCAGACAAAGATCCTCTTGTTCTGTGGTCCATAACTAATCTAATAATATATTATAAGGATGTCATACAGGCTGTCATATCAAATGGCCATCTAATAAATACATTTGAGGAGCTATTGAAAAAAAGTGAAGAAGTTTTTCTGATTACCCTGGATAGTAAAATACAGAAGGAACTAAGCCATGGGGTCAAAGCTCCACCTGTGGATTTAAACCCTTCAATTGTTGTGACTGATTTGGTCAGTTTCCTTCGTGATTTGTTGGCCATAATGAATGTGTCCCATAATATAAATACTGCTGATAGAAAAATGATAATTACACATATATTGGATCCTTTACTTCATGCAATAAATGAAACTGCATGCCACTTGAGTTCTTCTGACATGTCAGTATATATGTTAAACTGTATTTATCATATTCAGTGTACATTATCCTTGTATACGGTTATGGATGAATATAATGAAAGGTTACAAGCTCAATCTGAAGCCCAGATTGATACTTTGACTTCTGAACAGGCCAGTTTCCTTGTGGCTAATTTGAATTTGGGCCCTATCTATACTATTCTCCAAGAAAAAATAAGTGGTCCTTTGTCAGCCATACCTGGGATGGACACATCAACATTAAAGACATTTTTAAATAAATTTGATATGTTCTTAGTATCCCCAGATGTATACATGTTGCCACAACTCAATTTGCTCTTGAGTCATACACACAAGTCATTAGTAAAGAAGCGAGCATTTGAAGTAATATTTGCAATATATGCACAATTGTACCAAGCAGTCCATAATCCATTGAATGGTTATGCTGATCCGCATACAGTTGTTCGCAGAAAACCAGAAGAGGTAAACAAACTACTTGTATGAAAATATAAAGTAAAAATGTGTAATGTATTATTATTTTATTGATATATCTGCGATTATGAATATACCATATTATTAATCAAGTGTTAATGTTTTTTAATTACCTGTATCACTACAAATCAATCATATTTAGACTAATTTCTACACTTACGGACGTCAGTAATTAAGACTACCATCATGCGCTCTATTGTATTGCATGCTACCTGTTCATGCTTAGGTTATTAGGCTAGGTTCAAAGAGTACTATAAGTCTACGGGCTAGGTTGAAGTTTCAATGGTGGGCTAAGTATGAGGGGCCAGGGTGGCAAAACCCAATTTGACCCCCATGCTGGTAAGTTGGGTAAGACTGACAAAATAATGTACAAGATCACAATTTTTGTGATTTGAAGTTTCAGGATTTTTCACCACTTCGGTCATATTATTATTTAACACTAAATGTGAGGATTGTCAGGAAATATTACATATTTATTATTTCATTTTACTTGTGGCTAAGGTTTTACTTATGATTTAGTTTGTTTTTATTAAATTAATCCATGAAATAATTTGTGGAAACTTCCCATAATAACATGTTAAATAACACTGGTCAACAAAAAAAACACGTTTTTTGTGTCACAAGAAAACTTTTTACATTTAAGTATCATAGAACTGAAATTAGAATGATATGCACTGCTTTCCTGTAATGTGCCTGTAATATGATTATGAATTGGAGCTTTGAGGCTAAAATTGAAGTTTTCAAGTGTTTCCAGAACTTGAGGGTTGGTTATGAAACAAATGGCACGTCAGTATACCACATGAGTAGATAAACGGAACAGAGATAAAGCTTCGAACAACCGCGCGAATCGGTTGCACTTCTACAAGTACGCGGGGCATGTGTGCGTGTCCACTGGCCGCTTGTCGCGTACACAGCCAGACTGGAAAAAACCAGTTTACGCTGGCGCAGCCAGAGGACAATCTATGGGTCAGCGCGACGCACTTTGTTTGTTTTGTTAGTTGCAAGTTTGAATATTTTAATGTAAAAACGTGGTATTTAATTATTAATAATGGTTGTTTATTGTACTGTTTGTACAATAATACAAGAAAAAATAAAATATATCATACTTTAACTTTCTCTAACTTTCACAATAGGTAAGTACAAATTTGACTATTATTTTTTCAAGTATCTTATTGTATGATCATTTTTAATAAGAAGAGAGTAGGTAGTACTACACGGTGTGTTTTACCTTTTTATTGTTATTACAAGCTTTTATTAAACATTTGTAGGTATGTGAGTGGGTTGGTATGTAGTAGGTAGGTAGGAATTATGTGTGTTAATTTTGATAGTTTAGAACGATTTTTATCATGAACTGCTGTTGCAGCCAGAATTGTCTCCTTACGAGGGATCTCTTTAACGGTTAGTAGCATGTTATATTATTTACCACACCATTAAAAGAAACAATAAATTATTCAAAAACTAAAATTATAAAAAGAAAAACATTCGAGTAATATAAAGTATTCTATCATACTGAATAATAAAACTATTTAGCAAAATGTTTTGTTTAATTTGTCACAGCCCATTGTGACAACCCTACCAAAATAGGTAACAATTTTGCACGTTCTTAGGAAGCTTGGTCTCTGTTCCGTTTGTTTACTCATGTGAGTATACTCAACTACCTTTTTCTATTAAGAAATATTAAAAAAAGCTCACATTTATTAAAAACTGATGATGCACAATCTGTTTTTTTGTGCTGTAAAAATAAATTCACCATAAATGTAGTTATGTTAGAATCATTTGAATAGATTTTCTACATTATATAAGAAAAAAAACGAAGTGAACTGAAGTATATAATAAAGGAATAAATAAAACAGCTAAGCTAAGTTTATTGAAAAATAAAAAAGTCTGAAATAACAAGGTAAAGAGAAAATGATGTTCCTGGTAGTAGTTGTTACACAAAAACTAGACATGATCAAAACAAAATAAATATGACTGCGATAAGGGTAAGCAGGTAATCACATTCCTTGTTACAAAATCTTGTTGACCAGTGTAATTGGACTTTTCTTTTTCTATTGAAGTTTTGTTTGCACAATACTGTCTGGATCACAGATATAGTATATCTATATCTGTGGTCTGGATAGTTAGTAAAGAATGAAAAAAAATAATTTTATATTTTCCATTATTCTTTAATACAATTTGTTTGTTCAGAAATAAGGTCAGTGATGGGACCATTATACAACATACTCTCTTTGGGTTTATTTAATAATAAGCTCATGTGTTCCTTCCAGAATCTATCCTTTAGCATGTCATCATGTGTGTCTACTATCACATTACTGGGCTTATCTAAATTATTGAGGATAACACTCTTCCTTATGAGCAATGTGCCTCTTTTGAATATTTCTGGTTCATTATTATAATTTATTAGGAATTCTTGGAACAAAATTTCATTTTTATCAGCAGATACTGTTCCACATAAACGTTTCTCAGCCTGAAATATAAATTTTAGTATTAAACACAATGCAATATACATAGTGGAAAATATGACCAGCTTATTAAAATTGTTGAGTTACAAATATATCAAATTTTACATTATCCATTAGCTTGTTCAAAAGTTTTGTGACCAGAACATCTGGGTTGAACAATAATTTGTTTGTGTGCCCACAATGTAGCGATCACTCGGATGCGGGTTCTAGGCACACAAATAAATTATGGTTTGACCCATATGCTGAGTTCTGGGCACTGAAAATGTAAAGCATGAAGAATTGTAGTGGTGGTATTTAGAAAACTCTTTTATTCAACTAAAGCCAAGAAGATAAGTTGACATAAAATAATGGTTGGTGTCTTTTATTATTGATTGTTATATTTTACTGATGATTCTTAAATATCATAAAGGTATAGAGTTTTAGTAAACAGCTGCAGTAACTATAAAAATAAGAATTAACTCACTTGTGATGGACTCAAGTTTCCTTTTAAAACCAAAGTCCAAAATGTAGTGTTATACAAATTATTTATGTGCACATCAGCTTGTCTCCACTTCATGTAATCTATTAGGTTCTCATCACTGGGATAAAGTACTATACGACCATCAAATGTTGGTGGGTATTTTAATGGTTCTTCTTGAAAAAACTTTTTCCAATAAAATACGTAAGATGAAGAAAACTTGCTGTTAATCGTTGTCAACAGTTTAGCTGCCCGTCTTTTGTACAATGTAGTACTTTTTTTGAAAATAAACGAATACTCGTCACTTTGACCAAAAGCCATTAATAAGTCATTGAACTCACGAAGAACGGTAAACGCGGCATAATTCATCAATTTCAAAGCTCTAATGTCGTTTGGTTTAGTAAATTTATGTTCTTCCGAGAATTTGTGGAAACACTTTCCATCTAGTCTTACGACTATCCAACTGTTAGGTAAAAGAGTATCATCCAGTTCGAATTTTTTAACGTATTCAAATGAACTTTTTGCCATCTTATGGGTTTGCAACAGTGCAATTTTCAAGTGTGGTTTTCTCTTAAAGAAATTAATTGCTATCATTACATCTCCCAAACGGTTTTACAAACTTCTACCCCGTACCCCCGTCGAAGATTTATAAATTGAAGTTTTCTTACAATACCTTGAACTTTCTGTTATGATAAAACTAAATCAAAGTTATCTCTATAAGTAATGTACTCGAGGCGCTCGAACCTTTTTATATTATAGTTATAGTACTCTGTGCGCTCGAAATTGTTTCGTTCGACGAACGACGTACTTGTGTTAAGTTAAATGTCATGCATGTCACATATTATAAAGTAGCTGTCACCACTCATCCATTGAGATGCTTAGAGTATAGAAATGATTGTAAGGTCTTTGTTGAGATGGGAAAAATACCACAATGCCACTCATCACACCATCACACACAATGAATGTCTAATCTTCCGTTCTATATATTAAAATGTACTCTGTGCTTCCGTTTTTCCCATGTTTTTTCGAACGAAGGTGCTTTTCAGGGAAATATAATGTTGCCAATGATAAAAATCCTGGTTATTCAAATCCCAAGTGAAAGTTGCCGCCAATATTTTCAATTTCCTAGCGTTTGGGAATGTTTCCTGGCATGGAACATCACTACTCCAGTATTTTCTGAAAATGTTAAGGGATTTTTACACTATCCATTTTCCAGGAAGCCAATTTTGGAACACTCTACTTAGGAAATAGGAAGCTAGAAATCACACTACACTAAATCGTATCCTAAATTGGACAGTAGGCATGGGCAAAAAATATCGATATATCGAAATATCGATATTTTTCCATACAATTATCGATATACAGTGAAATTCGTTCATTATGACGCCGCTTATATTGACCAACCGCTTAGTATGAAGTAAAACGGAGCTAATTTTGGTTTTCATATTAAATTCTTTTGAAAAAGTACGGATATAATGACTTCGTTTATTGACATGTCACTTATTATGACCTATTTTTCAGAAATTATTTTTGGTTATAGTGAGGGACATGACTTCTAATTTGTTTCTGAGTCATTTTGTTTTGATTGATCTATGTCTATCAACATTTTCTTTTTGTGTTTCTCATGATTAGGTATACGATATAACTAACAAAGATGGGATTTTGTTTAATTCCTAAGATGACGCTTTTAATGACGTCCGCTTAGTATGACGTAATTTTCACTTCCCTTCGATGTCATTATAAGCGGATTCAACTGTATATCGTCGATATTTTTAGTCGCGATATATCGATATGCAATTTTTAGTTTGGACTATCGAATTCGTATCAAATTCGATATTTTTTTTACGCAATTTTGGTTGCGTGTTTTTAATGTTATTACAATAGATTATCCTTGCATGCCCCTCGCGTATTGTTAACTTAAAAAATCTCGCCACAATCGTTATTAAATGCAATATAGCAATTTAAGACTACTGGTAGCGTGCACGAAAATACAAATTCTATTAAACTATCAGTGTAAGACGAATATGACCTTGAATTAATACGCAACTAATAACGTTCGTTTTTTTTTTTTCAACAAATCAATCACAAAACTTAAAAATATACATATTTAGGCTCGAGCATTAATAAAAAATACTATTTTCTTCTATTGTTTATTACGAAGTTTGATTGCTTTGGGAATATGTATGAATAATCATGCGAAAACTGACGATATATCGATATATAAATATATCGATACGATAAATATCGATATATTTTTTTCACTTGCGCATCCCTATTGGACAGATAGTGAATAATAATTAGTGATGGACGTTGAAAAAAACCATTGAGGTAGGAATAATAAGGAGACGCTGCGTTATTCTATACATACATTTGCTTATACAAATATGAGTGAAATATGATTCAGAACTTGAAATATCGTTATGTCTCATTCTTTCTTGTGAGATAATCCTATCTGATAAAAGAGACAACTATATTTAAGTTGTTGCTAATTATGGCAACATTTTGTCGTGATGTAGAGACAGTTGTAGGTAAGTGCCGTTGCAGCCATATTATGTTCACAATTCATGGTAGTTACGCTGTCAAATGGTTGTTTACTTTTTTTATTATTGTGATTTGCGAGAAAACTACGAGTAATTTTACTTTTAAAACTGAATGTAAATGTTGGAAAACATAAATCCAACATGCCTGTGTGTTGTGTTGTGAAGTGTGGTGCAAGAAACAGTCAAAATCAACCTCAATTGTGTTTGCACAGGTTAGTAGCCGGTTTTCATGCATTATTACACACAATAATACACATTCGGTGATACTATTGTAACGCAATCATGAATTTATGGCTAAAGTATTGATATTTGGATTCATTTCCACATAACAGGCCTTTTTATTATATTTGTTTATTCATTCGTTTGTTTACATAATGAAATAGTGTTGTACCGTTGCCGACTTGCGGTAATACGAAACTAGTTCCTCATCACAGAATATACCGATATCGTTCCAGCGCGCTGGAACGATATCGGTATATTCTGTGATGTTAACATAAATAATCCTGCGTCTTATTCGGTCCGAGTGACCTAGCTAGGTCCGGCCTGTGATTCACACTTCACACCAAAATCAAAATATTTTACGTAAATCTGAAGAAAACATTGAAAAAGCTAATTATCTCTAAAAGAGTAATCATGGAGTTTCTTGCCGGCACTTCTCCATAGGAAACAGCTAATTGGAACCGTGCACCTAGCTTATAATGTTTTATGTTTGTTTTAGTTACATTTTAGCATCTCTAACCAAAATGATTTAAAAATACTTTAATTTTTATAGGTTTCCTAAAAATTAAGGCTTACAGAAAAAATGGTTAGAGGCTAAGGGTCGTGGGGTGATGTTAAATAGCCTATAGCCATACTGGCTACCAAAAGCAAAAATAATTTTAATGCTTTTTTTTGCGCGGTACCCTAATTATTTCTCTAAAATAAAAGTAGCCTTAGTTACTCCTTGTAACATATCTGCCTGTAAAAATCCCGTCAATATTTGTACAGCTATTTCAGAGATTAGCCGGGACAAACACTTCAATTTCATTTATTTGTATAGATAGCAGAAGGTAAGATAACCTACTCATCTTTTTCTGTTACTATTACAACGGGTTTTAATGTTCATAATATGAGGTATGATCCAAACGTGATAAATTAGTGGAACTCGTAACTAGTATCGATACTCGTTGTAGTAACACCTTGATTGACTCAACCCTAGCAATGGCAGCCATTTTATGTTTTGTAGGTATGCACCCTTTTTTCGTAGGTATTTCTCGTCCATACTTTTATAGGTCAATGAAAAAAACATCGGTGTTGTTATCGATGTAATGTATGGCATAGTGGCATCGATATTATATCGATATATCAAAAAATACATCGATTTTTTCCATACATCGTTTTTTTTTTTTTTTATAAATAAATGAATGAGGCGTATAAAAAACAGGTATTTATATAAGTAACAAAAAGCGTAATAAAGCTTTTTGTTATATAAATACCTGTTTATAATTTTGAAACTGCTGACGTAACCCACACTGGGCCCGCATGGTGGATTACGGCCCATTCCCTCTCCTAGAGAGAAGGCCTGTGTCCCAGCAGTGGGAAGGCTGATTATATGTACTAGACTTGCCTAAATAATCAAAAATAGGGCTCACATTTTTTAATTCCCTAAAGTATGTTTTTTTTCAAATTGTCGATCTTTTTCTTTTAAGAAGTAATACCTAGTCGCATTTTTAAATATTGCTAACAATACCTGTTGAGAATCGACCTGTCGAGGTCTCTGATTGTCTCAGACCGTGAAGTATGGCGTTCTAATTGTAAGCTGTGTGTGTTTTATATTTCACCAAGTAAAATATACTTTTACGTCTTTCTCCCAAAACTGCGTTTTATTTAAATCTGCAAGACCTAACCTCATCAATACCTTATAGCCCTCATCACGCAAAGTTTTATTAAAATAATTTAAGTCAACTCTACTATACAGATAGGGCATTTCTCTGTACATTTCTATTAATTGCAATAGAACTTCCTTTTCAGCGGACAATGCCGCCGCCGCCGAATTGGTCATTTCTCGATTCATTTCTCTAGCGGTCATCGTGCTACACCTACACGTCCTTCTTGAACGAAGCGCGGACGCTGACTGGTCGCTCTAAATCGGAGGGAAGCGATTACACTATCCTAAATCCCAATTTAGGAAGGCGGGCGATCGGGACCTTCCAATCTCTCTAAATCGGTCTCTAACCGTCCTAACTGCAATTACACTATCCTGTTTCCTAAATTGGCTTCCTAAAAATTGGATAGTGTAATAAGCCCTTTAGCTGTCAAACTGTCAACCACACCAAACCCGCAGTCACTCAAATTGGACGTAGTTATGCAAAATGGATCCAACCCACAAAAACCATTTTTGAGTTTGTCCTAATGGTATCTAGACAACAAACTTTGAATGTGCAAAAAAGATCCAAGCCGCAAAGTATCTTTTTTCTAATAAAAACACTGACATTACAAGTTTTTAATATTTTGGAAGATTTTTATTGCCTAAACTTAAAACAAAAAGATCCAACCCACATTTTTAATATTGTAGAAAAGATCCAAGACAATTTTACTGATAAAAAGGTATATTCATTAACATGAAACTTAATAAATCAATACTATACAGGAATGAGATAACAATACCCAATATTTAAGAGGAATTCAAAGACAAACCACAGTCTTGTTATTTTGCTATATCAATTTTACTAAAACTCTCGTTTTCTCAATAGTAAGTTTTTGTTGCTGGATCCATTTGGCATAACTACGTCCAATTGCCAAAACAAGTGTCACCTGTGCGACTGAAAAATATCACAAGCAAATTGCGTTATTTCTGACTGTTTCATTTATTTGAAAAATGTCTCGTATTTATTATGTAACGAGAATTATCCCCAAAAGTAAGTGTTTAGTTGGATAGAGTGCAATTTTTGTATATTAGGTATAATGTGGAAGTATCTATTTTGCGATTAAATATTTGCGAAGAAGGAAATTTTCCTTTGGTTTTATTCACTGTGTGTTATGACCACACACAGTGAATAAAACCAAAGGAAAATCTATATACCAGCTTTGTGTTTAGTGAGCCCTGGGAACTCTTTGAACTAAGCATTTCGATAGCAATTGTTGTAGTTGTAAACTCAAATACTAGGTATCGGCCATACATTGTCTGTATTATCTACAATAATATTATAAAGAGGAAAGATTAGTATTTTTACAAGACTGCCCAAAAAAGGATTATGTTTTCAGGGTTCATGTATGTATGTTTGTGGGTTTTGTTAATTCCACCATAACTTTTTAAAGGCTAAACCGATATCAATGTATGCAGTATTTTTAGAAGTGTTGAGTTATCCCGAGGAACCTAAGCCAGTGAAAATTTTAAAATGTTTTATATTTTAAAATTTTGAAGATGGAGCCATGGTTTACAAATAAAAAAAAAAAACAATAATTTTGTTTTAATGAAAATTAGACTACATTATACTGTTATCGTCTAAAGCTTGCAAAAAAGTATGAAATAAAAAGGATTAAATTAAAAAGTACCTGTCATGTCAAAACTTTAACTAAAAAATTAAAAACAAGATACATAATCTTTTCATTGCAGTCGGGGGACCTGCTAAGAACTATTCAAAGTAATCATTCCCCAATAATTGAATTATTTGTTTTTTGTATTTGTTTGTGTTCTAAAAGTGGAAGAGAGTGCACTGAGATGCTTATAAATAATATATTCTTCATCAAAACATCACTGAAATTTCAACTTCCATTTTGTTACAGATTCCTCATTTGTCAACTTATCAATATGCAAGTATTCTGGTAATTCTAGAAAACCTGAAGCAGAACAAATTGAAAAGGATGGAGATGAATCCAAGAGGCCCCAGTCCAAAAGAATGGCAGAGTTTAGAAAAAAGCTTAGAGAAACTACTCCTATAGATGATCTTGGAGAACAACCAGTGATGCATCCCTCTCAAAAAGAAGAACCATTCCCTCCATGGCCCAATGACATCAACCCAAATACAGGAGAAGTAGGTGGGCCCAGGGGGCCGGAACCTACCCGATATGGGGATTGGGAAAGAAAGGGTAGATGTTCAGATTTTTAATTAAATTTAGCCAAACTTGTACTATTTGCTTGATAATATGAAAATATATTGTCATTGCACTAATATTGATTTCAAGAATATATAATAATTATAGTAACTAAGGTTCATAGAGCAATGTTATGTAGGTAAAAAGGACTATTTGAAGTCTTCAAAATAGTGTAGTGTAAAAAATGTTATAATATATTTTGTTATCTCAATATTCAGCTCAGGTACTGTTTGAAGTGAAATCTGTTGTTATCACTGCATGGATTTATTTTCAACATGTTGTCAGGTCCTCCCAATCTACTCCATTAGGAAATTCAAGCACATATTACAAATTAAATTGGTATTTTTGTTACCTATGTATACATCATTTTAATGCATAACCTTTCTATGTACATACCTACATATCTCTCCATAAAACCGGTCTGCCTTATCAACCCAGTACATTTAAGCCTTCACTAGGAGACAAATATCACGCAAGGCGCGACATGTCGTGTGACATCGCGACTAATACGTCGATATCAAAAACTGAAAAGTTTGCGAGACATGCACGGCAACGTCGCATCGCTCTTACTACACTTGACATCCCTAGCGACATGTGGGGCATTTGTCTTCTAGTGAACTTAAAGGCTTCCTATACTGTTGCAATGCTAGGCAAAGTGAGGTAAAATCTTACAGTATAACAAATATGTATGAGTGAAGCGTACTGAAGATTTGGTTGGTGTTAATGTTTTTGAAATTTTATTTTAATTTTGAACTTTGACGTTATATAATGTACCTAATTAGTTTGCACTTCTGAAGAAGCAATTTTAGTAAATAAATACAATACAACTTTGATTTTTTTTTATTGATTGGAAGATTTACCAACAGTTTTAGGCATCTTCTTATTTGTGGAATCTTCGAGTTCTTTGGCTTTGTAGTAATGTGGAGCAACTTCCAAGAGCCATTTACTTTCTATTTCTGTAACTTGTCTCATAAATTCTTTGGAAGTAAATACTAACTCATGATAAATCACCCATCTAGGCAACTCTTCAAATAAAGCACTATTTGGATGAATCATAACAGTCTGAAAAAAAAAGTTTATTTTTTATTCCCACCTGTTTTTGAATTTAGAATTTCTATCTGGGTGAGTTGTTAAAACTTGGCATTACCAATTAAGAAACATGGAGTAAAAAACAAAGGACCAGTGAACGCAAATAAAACATGGAAGCATTACTTCAAGGGATCTAAGCGCGAATCGTGACCCAAAAATCCAAACAAACTCACACATCGAAACCTCGTCCCTGATTCGCCGAACCACACCAACAACATTATTGCTAATACGATGCACAGTTAAAAATTGACCTATTTCCCAAGTATTTGGGTTTAAATTACCATGTAACTAAACCCCGGGTAAGCCCCGCGTACCGCGGCGCAATGTGCTTTGGGTCATTTTTTTGAGTTAGGAATGCTTCCATGTTTTATTTGCGTTCACTGCAAAGGACATATTAAATTTTACAATATTCTTAAAGCTTCCTTATCAAAACGTCCTATTAACAGAACATCCTAAAAACAAGAGTGGGAAAAGTTGTCATACCACATATAAATAAGATTTTACAAGTAAATATCAACCATTTTTTTCATGACCACTAGATTTCAGCCTATTGGGGTTGTCGTCTCTGAACCTTGCTTCCCACACTTTGTTAGCCTCTATACTTGAACACAATATTGTAACATGTTGTCGACACAGGTTGTGTCTACATCAAAGGTACAGAATCTCCATTTCGTTTGAATTTTTGCTAATAGAACATTTTGATATGGAGGCCCCAAAAGCGCATAAGACGCACAACATGGTTATTTTTCTGATAAGTGCAGATTTTTCCTGAGAATATTGGAATCTCTCTGAAATTTATAATTTACACCCTGGCCTCCCAGAGCAGTAGGGTAATAAACAAAAACTATTATGTTTAAATTATATTTCCCGCAAACTTACTTGGTTATGCTTCACAGTTTTGTAATGGCCTCCTTTAGAAAATTTGGCGATGTGGTAAAAATAACCCGCAGTTATGGCTTTTCGAATGTTAGTATCGTCACTTAAGCTTGACACCATATCAATTTCCACTCTTTCCATGAGACCAGCAAGCTGTTCCCGTACGTCCCGCGCTCGCTTCATTGATCGGTATTGTATAAAGTTTTCATAGCACCACTGCACTGAGTATTCAGAGCCAAGCCATTGGTTATACACATTCATAAGTGTTAAGTGGTCTCCATGTGGATGGAAGAAGTTTTTTCTGGCAGTATCGGCATGTATAATCTTATCTTTAGGCCTGTAGAATACTGAGCTGTTTACTGATAACATAGCTGCAATAGTGACAATTTCTTCTGAACATTTGTACCTGAAAAAAAAAAATATATATATAAATGAATAGTTTGGAATGTGAAATATGTTATTTTAAAAGCCTAAGGCTTATCAACTTAAGCAGTTTGAAAGGATTAGATATGTGCAGATTAGACTCCCATAGTCTAATCTGCTCGCAAGCCTTGGCTTAGTTTAGCCTTCTTTAAAGGCTTACAAGCAGATTAGACTCCCATAGTCCAATCTGCTTACGAAGCTTTTCGAACTTCTCGACAGATAATTCTAGTAAGAATAAATATGAGTACAAATAGCAGGCTAGCAAAAAAGATGCTGATGAAACTCTAAACCCAAGGGTGTTAAATAGTTATCGTCATGAAATATCCATATCCATCACGTCTGTGATCTGCATCGATATTCTTAGTGACGATAAATCGTGCGAGAATGTATACTAAAAAATCCTAGTGCTAATTTAAGCTCGCTGCATAATGACCCAAAAAGCGGCATACTTACGTGTCGATTATTCCAACTTCCTACTAATACTATTATAAAAACGTGTTTTAGTCAATCAATCACGCCTCAACGGCTCGAGGGATTTGGATGACATTGAAACATGGGGGAGGCCATTGCATAGATTTGGACATAATACGTAGTACGATTCCGTAATATATTTGTCAGACAGAGGCAGAACAGTAACATTGACACATGTTTCTTACTATTTTCTCCAAGCGTTTTCATAACTCTGCCTAACTTAAGTATGGGGATGACACTTACTTCTCACTTGCTAATAACATTTTTGCAAGCATGGGATCTGTAGGGAACTCGGCCATCCTTCTACCAGCTTTAGTTAATTCACCATGATGATTAAGAGCTCCCAAAGCATAAAGTTGTTCTAGGGCTAGCACTAATGTCTCATGTGGTGGTGGGTCCAAGAAATCAAAATGAATCAGATCGTTAATTCCCAAAGCTTTTAGTGTGAGAACAGCATTGCCTAAATTAATCCTTTGTATTTCTGGGATAGTGTTATCTTCAAGTTCATACTTGTAAGCCCAGGCTGTGTATAGGCGGAAACATTTTCCAGGTGCCACCCTGCCAGCTCTTCCGGCGCGCTGGTTTGCTGATGCTTTAGAAATGGGTACCACCATTAAACTTTCCATGCCTGTTTTCGAGTTAAAATTATTTTGCTTTGCAAATCCTGGATCAATAACATAAATAATATTATCAATAGTCAAAGAAGTTTCAGCTATGTTAGTGGCTAACACTACTTTACGAGCGCCTTCTGGAGTAGGCTCAAATATCTTAGCTTGCATGTCACTTGGTAAGTTTGCATACACTGGTAATATCAGTAGTTCTCTTAACTTTTTACCAATTCGTTTTGTTCTTTCTTGTAGCATTTCAAAACAAGTTTCTATTTCTTCTTGTCCAGTAAGAAATACTAATATGTCTCCAAGTGGTTGTGTGGCATGTATCTGCAGTACAGAGACAACACAAGCATCTACATAATCTGCTTCTGGTGCTTTTGTGTAATAGATATCAACTGGAAATCTTCTTCCAGGGATTCTGAAGATAGGAGCGTCGTCGAAGAAACTCGAAAATTTCTCAGCATCTAATGTAGCACTGGATATAAGCAATTTCAAATCCGGTCTAAATCTTGTTATATCTTTGACAAGGCCAAATAATATATCAGTGTGCAGTGTTCGCTCATGAGCTTCATCAATTATCATAACACTATAAGAGGCTAAGTCTGGCTCTGAGAGGAACTCTCGATGTAGGGTACCATCAGTCATATATTTAATGACAGTTCTGTCAGATGTGCAATCTTCAAATCTTATGCTGTAGCCTACTTCATTCCCCAGTTTAACATTCATTTCCTGAGCCACTCGAGCTGATACAGACATAGCTGCTACTCGTCTTGGTTGCGTGCAGCCAATTTTCTTTCCATCTGATGTGAAACCAGCATCATGAAGATATTGAGGTATCTGAGTAGTTTTACCGGATCCTGTCTCACCTTCTACGATTAGTATTTGATAATTCTTTATTGCTTCTATCAATGATTGCTTAAAAGGATAGACTGGCAGGGACTTCTTTGTTTCCTCAATGGTCATACGTATTTTCTGGTACTCAGACTTTTCCGCTTCTTCTTTTTTTTCTTTATTACCTTCCAACTGAAGAGCTTGAATAAAGTCGATCTGCTCATCCAGTAACAGCTCATATTCATCTTGGGCTTTCGCATCTTTTGCACCAAATTTAAAGAAAGCCGATTTAATTTGCTCTTGTTCCCATCTTTGTTGTTCTGAGTGTGGTAGCTTTTCTCTCTCATCAACTTCAACGTATTCTCCTGTAAAGTAACAAAGTTTGATAAATATCTAGTATGATTATTAAAAACCCATTTCCTATAAACAATGATGTTGTACTTTAAATGTTAAGGCCCTAATTCCGTTATTGCTATGTAGTGGTCGCCGACCGCAGCCGCAGCAGCGTTCGGTTGGCTCGCCCGTGTTCACACAAGTCTCTGCGACTCGGGATCAATGGTCGGAATGACCATACTGTGATGTAGTAGTAGTTGCGAGTGTTGCGGTCAACTTCGATCATAAGCATACTACCAAAAATTATTAATTATTAAGTTAAAGCACTATTTCAGTTAAGAAAGTATAATTATTAATTAGGTTTACGTATCTGTGATTCTTTCTGAGCTTTGCACTTTAAACACACTTTAAAATAACAATTCAATATAGAATTTTATTTACTGCACAAGAAGGAATTCATTGCGAATCAATTAGAATTGTCCATACTATTCTAAAGGTCATGTTTCAGTGCAACCTGACCCTACCTAATGATTGCTTGGCAATATGGCATCAATAAAAGGTTTATGTAAACTGCTAAGTACATTTCTTTTAAAATTGTGAGAGCAGTTAGGTACTACTTACAAATTAAAAAAGTCTCATAAGAATGTTTCCCTGTAGCTACAGCGACTAATGGGAAACCTTTTTTAAATAATTTTTTATGAAATGAGACACACTTTTGTCATAGAGTTCTAAAACGGAGTATTCTGGTCAGCTATGGAGACAAGAGTAGGTATAAATACAAGAGGTAACTAAAAAAACACAAAACCTTTAGCATCTTTTCCCAAATCTTGTGGCATATGATATCTCTGCACATTCTCCAACTCTCGAGCTTTTTCATGTTCTTTAGCTAATTTCAAAATAGTTTTTTTGTGTTCTCTTTCCAAGCGTTCTCGTTGAGTTAAACTGCAACAAATACAACATCTTTAATAACAAAATCTTAAATTAAATAACAGCTTAGCACTAGAAAGTTGGAATTTGGTATGGGTATACATAGTTACATACATATTAATCAAGGCACTATGCACACTACATGTAAACTGGTGATGACATTTATTGCCTTTCCCAGTGTGTGAGGTGTCATTGGATAGGATGTTTGTAAATAATAGGATTTATTAAACTGTCGGCAAAATAGATTCTTATTGGAGATTTGTGCAAATATTCATGGTAGTAGCCTATACATTTAAAAGGAATACTATCACAGCTATGTAGGGTTAGCTGGTGTCGGCAATTGTAGTATGGAACTCACTGTGTGTTGCCCAATATGCACTTGGCCGGTTCTTATAGTGTAGTAGAAGTGAGAAAATAAGTAAAAAAAAATATTTAAGTGGTAGTTGGATCATTGTTAAAAGTTACTAACAAGGAATAAACAGATTAAATGCTACAACATTGTTAAAAAGTAAAAAATAGTAGCTACAAAGTTTTCAATGGGTGAATCTATACTAATATTATATAGAGGTAAAGTTTGTGAGCTTGTAAGGGGTAATCTCTGGATCTACTTAACTGATTTTGAAAATAATTTTACCAATAGAAAGCCACATTATATGTGAGTATCTTAGGTTATATTTTATCCCCATA
Organism: Hecatera dysodea; assembly: GCA_905332915.2. Lineage (NCBI taxonomy): Eukaryota > Metazoa > Arthropoda > Insecta > Lepidoptera > Noctuidae > Hecatera > Hecatera dysodea. The sequence continues at coordinate 14,054,353 of HG995292.1, forward strand.
TTCCTACAGGAACAGGAACTATGCAGTTGCATACAAGCATTGGAGCCTGCTAGAATCACAAAGATGGCCCAACAACTGCAAAGTTTAGACATATCCCCGCATAAATAGATCAGACCTGTGTGAAGCATAATCAAAGACTTAACTTTTATGAAGTTGATTCTACAAGAGTTAGATAAGCATTTACTGACTACAACATAGTTCTCAACAAACTAAAAGACTTTGAGGATATTGCCACACTTAGAAAAATGTAGTAATATATTTGGACTTGCAAAGATTTACCAATAATTTTGTTTTAGAATTTATTTTCAGTATAATATTATTATATTCATTAAAACAACAAATATATTGAAGTGTGAAATCTCTTATTAGGAAACTGATTTGTGAAAATATCATTTCAATAAGCCACAGTGCACAGTTGACCCTATTGCAGTTTATCTAGCTGTGGAGGTCTTTCTTCCTTTCGGTTTCAATGGCTCTGATGAAGCTACTTCAATATAGGAATTAGCTTACCTGCTTTCATCAAAGAGGTATTCATCATCAGCAATGTCTGCTTCCAACTCAATAACCTTGTCGTCTTTCCTCTTTTCTAAATATTTTCGCCGTGAATGTATGCGCAACTTGGGTAATATTTTTTCACGATCTTCTGCTTCCAATTTAAGACGCTTAGCAGCTTCTTCGTACGTCCTTTTGCTTGAAGTCTCCGTTACTTTTTTTACTTTTTCTTCATCTCGTTTTTTCAATCTTTTTGCGAATTCATCACGTTCCTTTATGTCTTTTAGACGGTCTTCTTCAGCACTATCAGAACTGGATGAGTAACGCCTTTTACTTGATTTATCCATTTTTGTATAAAGGTGTAGTACAGAGAAACTCTTGTACTATTTTTATTGGATTAAGGATTTTACCATCCACTTCAGTAGGTGAATAAAATATGCTAAACTAAAACTTCGATATACATAAAAACACTTCTCAGCGTCGTGTTTTCAGGATCGGTACATACATATAGATAGACTTGACACTTGACAGTTGCAAACAAATTTTTTTTTTTTTTTTTTTTTTTTTTGTGTTGTGGCTCCATCGTTTAACTAACGATGATTTTGCCAATGTCAAGGTTTGGAGAGGAACTAATGATCGGTTCTCATTAACGATAGTGAATTTGAGTCAGTTTTTGTTGTGAATCGAGGTTCAAAAGAACAAAAAGTTTGAGGATTGTAAAGATAACAGCACTTATTAGTGTTAAGACACGAAGGTAAGTAAGCAAAAAAAAAAAAAAGTAACAAATAATATTAGTTATAACTGGATTTTATTAATATTAATAAATTTATAAAGGATTTTAACTGCGGGGGAATGGGCTAAAGATAAAAGGAAAGGAATGTTAACTGGGCGAGGAGTATCAGAAGGGAGTAAATCATAAAGGGGAATTATTAAACGTGGGCAAGAAAAAAACATATGCTCCAGAGTACCTTCCTCTAGACCACATTCACATAAAGAATTGTCTCTCACGTGGATTTTCTTCAAAAAAACTGGAGTGCAAACAAACCCAAGGCGAAGTCTAATTATAACTGAGGTAGCCAGTTTATTTGAAAATTTAAATTTACTGAACCAGCATTTAGTAGGGATAAATGGTTGAATGGAGCCATAAAATTTTCCCTTCAATAAACGGGTCTTTTGCCAATGTGAATTCCAGCAGTTCATCATCTCGGGTTTAACAAGACAGCGCAAATCTCGGGGATAGCAGGATGAATGTGATTCGGTACCAATCCGAGTAGCCGACTTGGCGATCGAATCTGCAATCTCGTTACCAACAATACCAGAGTGGCTAGGGATCCAAGCCAAAACAACGTCTATGCCTAAACAGTGACATCTAAAGAGGATTTGTTTGATCTGTAAAATAAGGGGACAATTGTGACGAGATCGAAAAGGCGATTTAACTAGGTCTTGTAGGCAGCTAAGGGAATCCGAGAAAATTATGGATTTGTTTAAACCATGCGATTCAATATAAGATACCGCTTCCAAAAGGGCTATTCCTTCCCCAGTATAAATGGAGCCATATGGAGAACTGCGAAAATTCAGGATTATTTGGAATTTTGGGATCCACACAGCAGATCCGACATTGCTATTAACTGACAGCTTCGAGGCATCTGTATATATTGTGAGCCAGTCCTGCCAGTCCTCAGATAAAATCTTTTTGAAGCTATCATTAGCAGCAGGGTCATGTTTCGAGATACCAAAATTAAATATAATTTTAGGTTGGAAGAGTAAAGAGTTAAAATTTACTTCAAATAAGGGGTTCAAATTTGACTGGACTAAAGAAATGTGCATATTATTAAATTTACTGAAGCTATTAACGAGGAGGGGAGGATTTTTGTGGGTCCAATAGCTGGACGTTGGTATTAACTGATGAAGAGAACGAAGAAGAGGAAGAAGGGGATGAGATTTAATCTGAATGACTTTATAAAAAAATCTATCACAGAGATACTGTCTACGTAAGTGAAGGGGGGGCTCCAGACATTCTACCTGAAGAGCGTTAATAGGAGAGCATTTCATAGCACCCGTGATGATACGCAAGCATTTTGACTGGATCTTTTCCAATTTAGCAAGGGCTATTTTGTTGCAAGGTTCTATAAGAAAACTTCCATAGTCAAAATGGCTACGAACTATGGCATTGTAGAGAATTTTCTGGGTAGTGGGATGGGCTCCCCAGCGAACTCCAGAAAGGGCACGAAGTATATTGACACCTTTTTCACATTTCTTAGAAATGTAATCCAAATGATAAAGTCCAGATAATTTGGAGTCAAGAATAAGGCCAAGAAATTTAACTTTATCAAGTATACGAATGGGTTCATTTTCAATAAATAGGTTTATAGGGGGGATATTACGTTTGCGAGAAAAAATAACTGCACTGCACTTGGGTACAGACAGATTTAGGCCGTGATCGATCAGCCACTGATTTAAGTAATGAAGGGCAGAGTTTAAGCGAAAAGAGGCATCTGAGAGGGAAGCTGAATTAAAGTAAAGTGCAATGTCGTCAGCGTATTGTAAAACTTTGCAGAAACAGTTCACTGATGACTCCAAATCGTATGTGTATAAATTATAAAGCATAGGGCTTAAGACCGACCCTTGAGGAAGACCCTTCCACACAAGACGCGATGAAGAAAGTGTGTTTTGATGACGAACATAGATGGAGCGGGACATAAGAAGGTTACAAATGATGTTGACCATCCTCACAGGGATACTCAGCTGAAGCAACTTTTGCCTAAGTATAGGAAGTTGGACATTATCATAAGCTGAGGCTATGTCTAGAAAAACACCAAGAACGCTTTCATTGTTCGAGAAAGCAATGCGGACATCGGATAGGAAAATACTGAGGCTATCTAAAGTGCCCATGCCTCTACGAAAGCCGAACTGAGACTTGGCTAAGATGCCTTGAGATTCTAAAATCCATTCAAGCCGGTTCTTGATGAGATTTTCCATGATTTTAGCCAAGACAGAAGATAGGGCTATAGGACGATAGGAAGAAGAATCTTTTGGATCTTTCCCAGGTTTCAGAATGGGGATAATAATTTGGGATTTCCAAGACTCTGGAACTAGGCCAGAGGCGAAGAAGGAATTGATAAGGTTGAGAAAGAATAACTTACAGTTTGAAGAGGATTTGGAGATAAAGGAGTATGGTATTCCATCAATACCAGGAGCAGTATCACGAAGATGATCCAAGGCACATAATAATTCTGAAAACGAAAATAGTTCATCAAACCTATCAGAAGAAGCAGAAGAGGAGTCTATAGTGGGAAGGCATTCAAAACTAGGAACAAAGGGAGGAGCTAACCTAGTTATAAAGTCTTCTAACCAAGAACTAGGGTCATTAGTTGAGACTGCGGGAGACTGATTGTCACATGCTCTGCGATATGATTTAATTTTTTCCCAAACGAAGGATACTGGAGAACGTGGAGACAGTGACTCGCAAAACTTGAGCCAGCCAGATCTTTTCTTTTTTGCCAATAACCTACAGACACTAGCAGAAGTCCTTTTAAAATATAAGAAATCTGACATATCTAAACTAGAGGAGAAAATATTTTCAGCTTCTTTACGTTTACGAATGCCATCAGTGCATTCAGCATCCCACCAAGGGGGGGAAGGAATAAAGTGACGGGCAGAGTTTTTCAAGGGGATAGAAGAATCAGCCGCTCTTAATAAGCAATCAACGAACTCATTGTAAACGGAAAGGGAATTTGAAGAGTTAATTGGGGGAATGGTTTGAAGTTCTGAATCCAATTGGGAGGAAAAATTTGACCAGTCAGCTTGTGAAAGAAGATATTTTTGTAGGGGTTGAAGGGGAGGAATACGAGGATGATTACTTGGAAAAGAAATTAATATAGGAAAGTGATCACTCCCGTAAGAATTCGGAAGAACAGACCAAGAGAGGGTTGAGACTAGGGAAGGGGAAGCGAAAGTAAGGTCGGGAACACTAATGTTTTGGGTAGGAGAAACCCTACGGGTAGCAGATCCATCATTAAGGACGCAAAGGTTGCGATCATCTAAAAGATCTAACAAGAAGCTCGAGGACGGGTCATTACAGTGAGAGCCCCAAAGGGTGTGTCGGCAGTTGAAATCACCAAGCACAATCAAGGGGCATGGGATAGAAGAAAGGATAGAGTTGAATTCAGACAAAAGATCAGCATTGGGATAAGGAATGTAAGCAGATACATAGGATATGCCCATGGCTCTAACAGCTACCACATGTAGCCCAGGATCATGGCGAGGAAGAGAAATTTCGGAGAAAATAATAGATCTATTTACCAATAGGGCGCAGCCTGCCCATCCGTCCTCTCTATCGTCCCGAAGACATGAAAAGCCAGGAACCCTAAAAAGAGCTTCGGGCCTGAGCCACGTCTCCGACACTGCAAAGACGACGGGAGAGTAACGGTTAATAAGATAGGTCAGTTCATGCTTTTTCCTGCGAATTGATCTACAGTTCCACTGAAGGATTGTATCCATTTTGGCGAGTCCAGGATTCCAAGAGTTGTTGAACTAAAATTACGACATTGTTCGGTATTGCGTCACTAAATTTAGATAGCATGTTAATGAGGGAGCATGCCAGGAGCTCTATCAAGTTGTCATTAGGGGTAGGAAGGGGTGTGGATTCCACATAAGGGGAATTCAGAGCACAGCCATTAGGTTGAGAAGAGGAAGGGGAGTTAACCATTGACCTATGGGCTTGGGCATCATAAGACTTGCCCAGTTCCGGTTTAGGTCTTGGGGATCGATAAACAGTTTTGGTGTAAGAATTCTTAACTGGGGATGAATACATAGAGGACATAGGACTATTAAAAGAAGCTGGGAGAATAGGATCATGGGATGAAGATTGAGATGGTTTCATAATGGAGGGACCTGCAGTTACATTAGAGTATAGCTGTTTAGGGCGGGGGAACCTAGCTGAAGCTTCACGGTAGCTTAGGTTTTCTTGTGACATTACCATTTTAATCGATTTCTGTCTTGAGTGTTCAGGGCACTTCTCGTCAGTAGCCTTATGGCTTCCCCCAAAACACAATAGACATGTGACTAGAGAATCTGGGACATTGCAGCTGTCACCAAGATGTGGTTGAGCGCATCGGTAGCATCGGGGCTTGGATCTACAATGAGAGCTTATATGGCCAAAACGAAGACAGTTACGACATTGGATAGTGGGAAGGTGGTACACAGAAACAGGAAGGGAAGCATTATAACAGAATACTTTTTCTGGGAGCATTTGACCGGAGAAAGTTAGCACTACCGTCGTTGAAGGAGACCAAGAGACGGAATCCTCTTTTCGAATTTTAAAATTGAGCCTCCTAGCTTTAATAACTTCCCCGCAATTACGAGGGGTCTCTATGCCTAGAACCAACTCCTCGAGGGTCCAGTCAGTGGGAACATCCCGAACGACACCCATGCGAGTTACATGGAAGCGTGGAATAGTCGCCAAATATTTGTTATCTAACAGAATAGGATTGTTTACAAATTGATTGGCGTCATTAAATGAATTAAAATCAACTGACATCCTGTTACGGCCCATAGACTTGATACTGCCCTGAACAACACCCTTAAACCCTTTACTATGAATAAACTGTGCAAACCTCAGAGAATTTAGTGTTAGACCTTGCCTAGGGTCCGATTCCATCCTAGAAACAAAGACAGTGAAGGGAGCTCTGTCGCGCTCACTATAAAGAACTTTGGAGTCGCTCTCAAAACCTGGAATGGTGTAAACCGATTGAATAGAGTCAGACGGCGGCTTGTTCCTTTTAGCATCAACAAAGGTCTCAGATCCTGCGTGGCGCTTTCTAATGTCAGACCTTACGCAACCATCATCTGAGTATTGCGAGCACTCCAAAAACTCGATATCTGAAGGAGTTCCTCCACCCCCGTCAGGGGGTTCTTCTGCACTCATTTCCTAAGAAATGAGTGCCTAGAAAACTTTATATACTAACTTTATAAGTAGATTCCTGCACCAAATAAGACACAACGATAGATTCAACAGCAAAAACCGATATAGAAAGCCAAACAAACTGTGAAGTTAAAAATGGCGTCCTTAGTCTCACCAAGACACTAGCAAAATCCCAAACAAATGTTGCAAACTCAGTCTCAAAATGACATGACATTGACACTGCCACCATTTTTTTTTGAATCTTTATTCATAACCATGGATACATGTCCTTCAGCCGTCCACTGCCACCAACTGTGCCAGTGTTGCCAACGTGTAAAGAAATCCCCAAAGTACGGGGAAACTCAAGTTACCAGGGGATTTATCGGTACCTAATCAAAACTATGCAGGGCACAATGCTTCTCGGATTATGCCCTGCATAGTTTTGATTACCGATAATCCTGGCCAAGCCAACACTTTATCATTCACATTTTTGTTAGGTTACTTAAGATTATCAAATTACTCCCTTCTTCTTCATTACACCACATTTAATTTTCGGTTTATTTCCAATACGCGTTTCCATTACAAATGGTAAAATAATTGTGTGTATCATATTTTACTTTTGCAGTTATCAAACGCAAACAACTAACTTGAAAGAAAAAATTGTGATGTTCTTATTGCTGATACTACTGTTTTTAAAACACATCGGGCAAGCGCAGGGGCGGATCAAATGTTATTACCGCCCTAGGCAAGTACATCACCGGCGACGGCGACGCTCTGGTCGAGTGAGGCATTATCTACTTCGATACTAATGTTATAAAGCTAAAGAGTTTGTTTGGTTAAAAGCGCTAATCTGAGGAAGTAAGGATTAGAAAAGAAAAATTAATTAATTTAGTGTTGGATAGCCCATTTATCGAAGGCTATATAACATCACGCTACGACCTATAGGGGCGGAGCATTAATGAAAAATGTTGCAACTTCGGGGTTATGTATTTCTCTCTCTCTTATATGTTGCAGACAAAACTGTGCAAGTCAACTAGTAAATTATAAACACTCATATATATATGTAAGTATATGTACTTACGTCGAGAATGAAGGATATTATCCTCCCGAACGAATTTCGGCTACTATAACCAACCTCAACAGAGGTAACGAAGTGCCAGGAAGTATGGTATCGCTACAGAAGAGCACCACTCTCAGAGGAAGAAATAGCACACAACCTCAACTTACAATAATAATATAGTAGATGCTGTTTTCAAAAGTAGATCTTGGTTAATAATATAGCTACTAAATATTTTGCTTGTTTCTTTGAAGTTGTTAATTTAAATGTATTGTATGAAATTTATAAATATTGTAAAAGTGCTCCTTTACGATAATAATGTAGAGCATAATGTAAAGATTATAATGATTTCTCAGATGCAATGTGAACTAACTACAAAATGCATGTCTCAAGTAGGTATATGCTCACTCAGACTTATCAAACAAGATTGTAATACAACACTACTCGAGTTATATTCAACCCATAAAATTGTGACACAAACCTAATTAAATTAAATGCATATGGCTTTCATCCGTAAAAACCTTCAAAAGTATTACATAATACATGTGTATATGTCAAAATGTGTTGGCAATCAGTTGGTCTACTGCTTTAAAATTGCATTCTATAGTTAGAATACAGTCATTTCAATCCAAATTTAGTGAATTTGAATGAAGTACCCACAATGAAACGTTAATTATATCTAACTTTGTTATCAACTTAAATTCACAGTTTTCATCAATGTTTGCAGGCAGAACGCCCTCAATCTCGGTCTGAAAAGGCTCCAATAAAGACAATGGGAGTAATAAAAGGTCGGCAGTGCGTCGTGTTCCTCAAGCGCTTCAAAGAGATGTCAGCATCAAAGAGCGTGCCCACTAGGGTGGAATTTATTCAAGAGTCACCGCGGCCCTGGAACGCAAAGTGCAGTAGGAGGAACACGGGTGGGTTTAGTCAGTTAAGAGTTTGACCCTCGCTTCCGCTCGGCCAAGAGCGGAATAAGTCATTTGATGATGTCCCATACATAAAAAAGGACTACTCTCGTTATATCTCACAAAGTCCGATGGAACGGCACGACTAAAGATATCACCAACTTCTAAACTCCGGGCTGGTACAGAGAAATAAATCGAGGAAAAACAGAATGACACTGTCTGTGATTTAGATGTGATTTATTTTGATTTTTTTTTAAATAAATATCTTTTGTTGTTCGTGTTTTCCTATTGTTTCCATAATCTATGTCGGCTACCCAATATTACCCTTCAATGTGATCGCGCACTTCTGGAAAATGCTTACAAAGTATGTCTTTTTAACACGCTTTTATTAGCTTCACTTGTAACTAACTATGTATGTATGTAAGAAAATCTTGGAATCTTAATTTGACCCACTTCCCGGTCTTCGATTAGGATGAAATTTTGCACACGCTCTGAGTTCTGATGACAATACATGACTAGCTCCGAATCGTCATTACAAATCCAATATGGCGGCCTCCCCAAGATGGCGGACAGGCTATTTGAAATGCACACCCACGCTATGGGTATCAAATGAAAGGGTTTGCTGTCAGGAATACGAAAAAAAAGTCACGTGACTTAAATCCAACATGTCGAACATGCAAGATGGCGGATTGGCTATTTGAAATGCACGCCCATGATATGGGTATTAAATGAAAGGGTTTGCTGAATGGGATATGAAATAATCACGTGACCTAAATCCAATATAGCGGCCGTCCCAAGGTAGCGGATTGGCTATTTGAAATGTAGCCCTATGATTTAGGTATAAAATAAGAAGACTAAAAAGTATAAAATAAAAATAATCGTTTAAAAAACTAAAAAAAACACGCTTTTAGCACGCACTAAAAATTACAAAATAATTCACGTGGAGCGTTTTGTCGCTTTCTTTCATAATAAATATCGAATAAACATGATTAGCTACTTATTTATAACCATTTCGCATAGGTAATTATTTATCGTTCATCACGAACTGAAATAGTTTATGTTTACCTGAAATCTAATGAAAATTTGGCAAAGGGTGCTCTTGAGTCATCAAACTCCTCCGAATTATTTTGTAATTTTTAGTGCATGCTAAAAGCGTGTTTTTTAGTTTTTTAAACTATTATTTTTTAATTTATGTACATCATGTAAAAAACTTCCGCGTGCGCCCTTTTGCCCTCTCGCGCCCCTAGACACGTGCCTAATCCGCCATTGGCCAAGTAAAAAAAAAACCTATTTTTTACTTGGCCAATGGCGGATTATCCTTAAAAATTTTAAAGTAGAAAAGCATAATCATAAAAATACGAAAACTACTACACTATAAGTTCTTGATGGCAATAAGAGAAGGAATGAGGGTTTTCCAAAGACCTTACAATAATATGGACCAGAAATACCTACGAAATACGCGTGCATACCTACTATAAATCTGGCCCAAGATATGGCGGCCATTGCTAGGGAAGCACATATGTAATCAAAACCAAAAAGTATCGATATCGATACCAGAGTTAGGGGCTTATTACACTATTCAATTTTTAGGAAACCTAAATCGGATACAATTTAGAAATTCGAAGTAAATCGGTCTCTAACTGCAATTACACTATCCTGTTTCCTAAATTGGCTTCCTAAAAATTGAATAGTGTAATAAGCGCTTTACTAACATTTCTTATGGTACATTTAATTTTGTTACTATCAATACTATTAAACTTTGGATGATTAGATTACAAGGGGTGAGAAGCTACATTTTATGAGCGACTGACTGACTTCGAATTTTGTTTTTGCGAGTGACTTTAAGGACAACCGAGGTTTTTTGCGATTTCAGGTTCTGTTCTACATTTAAAGTTGTTCATAAAGATCACTCTGACCCTCAGTATCGCTATTTCAACTTTAAAGGTGTGCATGTGTAGAGTCGATGGAAAACTTAATATTTGTTACTTAGCAAAAAGGGGCCGCAACGGAGCGCTTTTGTAAGGGACCGCGCGGGCGATCGTTTTACGTAGGCTCGGCCTATAGAGTATAAATATTGTAGAAAGATACTAACACTGAGGTATTAAAAGGATTAAAACAACAAAGTAATATGAAAAATGTACCTTTATTCACTATAATATATCACCAGGTCAAAGTAAATGCCTAATGTTAGTGAGATATTTATTAGGCACTTTTGAAAGTCCCAACCATTACCAATTATTGTGAACTATCAATTGAAATCTGAGTTTAATTTTATAGAAACTAAAAGTGGCCTTCTAAATCACATTACGAACTAAATCATGTATAACAATTTTATTAACATATAACTACTTCTTAAATAACTTCTGGCAACTTGTGACCTATAATTACCGTTCATTCGTTCAAGTAGGAGAAGAAAAACCATAATTCTGACCGAAAAGACACATTTATTTAAATAAATGTAATGTAACTGTTATTATATCCGAAAACGTACCCCTTCGTTTGTTTCAGAAAAAAAAAACTTGACCATCGATATTATTCAATGTTAATTTATTAAAATAGTTTCTTAAGGATAGCTTTTCACAAGCCACTTTTGGCATAGTACTTCATTTTTAGGGAACCTGTGTAAATAAAAAACATGCAAATTTATTTCATTTTGATGCAGTTAGTGGAACAAATCAGAGTGAACTAAATAACCACCACCTACTGCATGACGAATTGATATTGTCGTTTTAGTACTATCACTATTTTTATTTTTATTCTGTTAGTTTTATTTTCAAAATCGTCTCTTCAAGCCCTTCATTTTGATACCCTACTCAACAATATATAATACAAACTAAAAAAAATTAACTTTCTTATCGATAGCTTATTTAATAAAAGACATCACTATTTTGAATTGTCATTTCTATTGTAAACAAAACATGATATAAATTTAGCAAATAGAGGTAAATATCAGAAATAATTTGTATGTACATGTGGGAACTTTGATTCTATAAATAAAACAAGGATAGTTATACAAAAAAAATAGCAGTATGATAAAGTTTTTCTTAAAATACGGCTACTAACCTGTGCATGTTTAATTAGGCTCGATTGGGGTTTTTCCTTGCACCACACTGAATTATTGCACACGTAGGCATATTCAATTTGCTCCACTAGACACTCACAGCACAATACAATTTAGTTTGGAGCGTTTTTATCCCTAAAAATCGTAATTTAAACCCAATGTTGTTGTTCACTTGACAGCTGACGTACTTCAAAACCACGGGCCCAAACAATGGCGGATGGCACGCGAGATACGTACATTGACGGATATGTGAAAATGTTGTCAGGAAGAGATAAAACAAATAGTGTGACGTCTCTTTCTTCAAATGTGAAAACTCATTGGTTAAAAAGAGACAAAGTGTAGTTTCTTATTTCTGTATCGATTTAATAGATATTTGTATAAGCAAATAAGATATAGAACATTACGGCATCTCTATATATTCTATACTCTAAGGGGTTTTCTGAAATAACGAGCACAGCACTGAGGCGCCAGGTCCACACAACCTGTCAAAACGGTAATGTTTTTTGACATTTGTTATATTGACATCAACGTCATGTTTAACTCAAAGTCACTTTTTCAAGGAAGAAGACCTCTCGCCTGTGTGGCGCCAACTGGTTGCGTAAATTTTACTGAAAATTTTATTTATTCCAACGAGCAAAATTCTTGTTACAAAAATATGGAGGAAAAAAATGTCATACTTTCTCCATTTTTTTTTTTTGTAAAAGATTAGTTTGCAAAGAAAGTGCCCTATGTTTTTTGGAAATCATCTGACGGCCTAATTAGTTTGTTTTAGTCAATTACCCTAATCTTGAATGCTACCTGGGTCTGGTTCTCTCTATACCAAGTACAATAGGTGTCGATGACGTATGGATTCATGCATAGTAGGTACTTTTTTATAGTGAAAATATTACAAGCCACTAAGAAAAAACTACAAAAAATTAAAAAAAAAAATTGGAGTAGGTATATTGTGACATTGTACTACCAAAAAAAAGAGTAAATATAACCGAAAATAATTAAGTACCGCTTTTTACGTAATAAATCAATTATTCGCAGTGTTGAGTCCACTACTATTTGAAAAAATGTTGCGTTCATCTTTTCATCTGTGAGTATTTTTATATCTAACTAGTGACCCGCCCGGGCTTCGCACGGGTGCAACGTAGATACTAATGTTTCCTCTATTATAATATGCATGTATTATACATTTAAACCTTCCTCTTCAATCACTCTATCTATTAAAAAAACCGCATCAAAATCCGTTGCGAAGTTTTAAAGATCTAAGCATACATAGGAACAGACAGAGGGAAGCGACTTTGTTTTATACTATGTAGTGATATATATCTACACATATGATAAAATCGTTCGAAAAAAGACATGAACATAGAAATACTAACAATTGTTGTGTGTTTATTTGTTGTTCTGTTTGTCTGTGGGTTTGTGGAAATATCACTTAAAAACTTCTAATTGATTTCGATGTTATCCCGAGTTTTATTTCATCAAAATCGACCCACTAGATCAAAGGATATTACACCAGGCATCGCCGGCTCTGCATCCGCCCTCCGGATGGGCAGGCCAGGGAGGCGGAGCTGTACGAGGAGTACAGAGTGGTGAAGACCGCCCTCCGCGGGGATCTTGCGGGCCAGGCATCTGGCTCGCAAAGAGATGCTGGAGTCTCTGGACGGGGAGCCGTGGGGAAGACCCTACAAAATGGTGCGGAACAAACTCCGCACCTGGGTCTCCCTGTTGACGCAGAGTTTCCGGCCCCAGCTGGTGGAGGACGTGGTGAGCGCTCTGTTACCTTTGCGAGGGGACCATGCTCCCCCGCCTATGTCTCCGCCACCCGCAGTGCCCGAAGCGGACCACACCGACGACGGCAACGACGACGACGTTACTCCGGAGGTGACCGAGGTAGACCTGAGAGCGGCGGTTAATAGGCTAAAGGCCAAAAACACCGCCCCAAGACCCGATGGCTTACCTGGGAAAGCCTGGGTCCTGGCCTCGGATGCTCTCGGGCCTCGACTACGTGGGCTCCTAAGCGCATGCTTGGAGAGGGGCCAGTTCCACAGCAGTTTTTTTTTTTTTTTAAAAAGATCAAAGGATATTGAATTTTTAAGTTACGCAACAAACTTCATAGAGCGCTGAGTATCGCATTGAACTTTAATCTCGGATCTCGGAAGCCACGCATTATTAGAGATAACTCAAATACTAGTCGTCAGATTTCAATCAAATTTAAATGGGACCACACGACAAGCACCATATAGCTTTCGAATGTAAAAAGAACCATCAAAACATCCAGTACCTACAAAGATATGAGGTAACACACACACAAAAATACAGTCGAACTCGAGAACCTCCTCCTTTTTTGGAAGTCGGCTAAAAGTGTGCGAGGTCGCATCTTCACTCGCTCCTGCATCTACGCTACGTTCTTCAGCTTTCTTGATCATTCAACAAAGTTGCTTCTAATAATTAAAACTTTAAATGGTCCATATAAATCCAAATCTATACGAAATGGGATGCAAAAAAAATCGAATTCGCTTCTCTCGTTCTTCACTTTTTTAGTTCTAGAGCTTTCTGCGTCGTTCAACAAAGTTCTTTTTATTTAAGAATGAACAATCATCTCACCTGCCTTGCCTTCTAACTAAACTCTGACGAAATCCCTAAAAAAAATCCTCTTTACTCGTCATCTGTCTGTCCAATACTGCCTGTAATATCTGGGCGTTGCATCTCAGATTAGGGGCTAGGAAAAAATCCTAGATATGCCAATCTATACTATATGTATTCAACTACCGGGCATATCTCTATGGGTATGTCCCAGCCCAGCGCGGGGTAATAACGTGACCCTGCCTCTGTTATTTACCCCGCGGGCTTACTTATGTAATGTGAATTAACCGGTAGGAAAACAAATGAGGAAAATGTTGGCTGTTCAACCAACGGCACAATTTTAGTCACGCATTTGGGTGGTACGTACCTATATAAGTACATATATGCAGCACAGCTTCTGTTGTCATGCATATATGTGCTACATTCTAATGATGTTTTCCGTTGCAGTATTCCCCATAGACTAAATCGCATGGATAAACATTATATAAATACCACAGTCGAAAAGGGAACTTTACTCAAAAGTTATTTGAGTGCTCTTGGAAGCAGTTTTGATTTCATTAGGTTTCATGGGCCAACTGTGGACGAGGTAAGATTTGGTTATGTTGAATTTTGTGATAGTAAGGTGCGGATAATGTGGATTTTCTAGGAAATCGAATAATATCTAATGTTTTTTTTTTAATTTATAACAATACAGTGAAACATCAATTTTAAGAGAACTAATTTTATGTATTCTTACCTATTTATAGGTAATACCTAAGTATTATAATCTGCTTTTCGACTCCTACTTATTAGCATTCTAAGTTTAACAAGTTGAACGCCAACAAAAAAAAAAAATCTTCGGTCAGTGATGGTCGACAACTAGACTTTCCGTTCGGGCCGCGTCGGTCAGTGCTGACCGCGTTTTACGAGTATTTTCGATCCATTCATACAGGCCGTTCGGCAATGCTATCAAATTAAATCCTATATTCATTGACCCGCGTGGCCCTCTAGTTCCACCAAACTATAATGGTTTTTGAAAAATGTAAAGGACTTAAAAAAATACAGTAATTACTAAAGTACCAAAATTTGTTTGGCGCGAAATTGGAAAAGCCTTTGTCTAGCAGTAGATTTAGATCGTTTATCGTCCGTTCTGAAGGTTTTTCGGATGTTGAAGATTTTGCTAAAAAGCTCTTCAGTATACCTCAAATCCACAACAGGTATATGTTTATTAGTGACGTTTTATACAAAATAAAGCATTCACCATGGCGACATTCAAAATCAGATCAATTAATGGATTTTTTTTGTACCATTTTAAAGTTTTTCTTAATGGTGTCTGGTATGTTGCCATTTGATCAGACAGATCCACTGCTTCCTTTGCCTTGTCAACTCACCATCACTACCTTCGCTTGATAACGGAACCCGCAGGCGCTTGTAACTCGATCGGGGGGTCGAATCTATTTTTCATCATCATCAGAACTTACTATCCAGCTTTGGTCTCTAATTCAGAATTCACGAGGCTGCGGTATGCGGTGCCGCACCGTCAACAATGGTATATTGTTCCGTCTTAGTATGCGTCTGCGGTAAGAAGGATTTTGTATCGGTTACCGCATACTGTATAGCGTTGTTCGTTCCGATCAAGAGATCAAAGTTTGATATAGAACTTGTAAAGTATGTAGGTACCTATCTAAATATTTATTTTGCAGGTTACAAAAGATATTGATTTGTCAAACAAAACATGTTTGATAACGGGTGCGAATAGTGGGATAGGATTTGAGATGGCTAAATGTTTAAGCTCTCGAGCTTGCTCTGTGCTAATGGCTTGCCGCAATCCTTACGCGGCGAATAATGCTAAAAATTCTTGTGAAAATAGCGAGCATTTGAAATTATACGAGCTTAATCTTGCTTCATTGAGATCGGTGAAAAAGTGCTCCAATGAGATCGTGAAAGATCAACCGTAAGAATTTTTTTTTAAGATAACGGGCTTGTAACTTTTTAACAGCAATGTCTGTCTGACTGATAAGCGACTAACATCCCTTTTCTTTGGATTAACAACAAAAAAATAAATGACAGCAATATATTAGCCATTGTGCGCTAAAACTACTCTTGGGTACGAGCCTTAAAATTTTGATTCTAACCAGCTCAATGTGTGTATCTATGGAGAAGATATTTTTAATGACGTTTATTTTGTGTACCTATATTTAAAAAAAAAATAATCGAGTGATTGAGACCTCGCCACGGCGACCTTACATATGTTAATATTTTCATAAGTACTGCAACTTCGTCTCTCTTTAACACTTCAAATTGCAGAGCTTACAATTTTTCTTAGTAACCATTTTTACTTTCAGTCCGCTTTTAACCATCGTAGGCGCCACCGCGGAGTCTCACTTACTTTTAAACGGATGAATTTTCTTTCATTTTGACCCGACTAATCACGTAGGTAGTGCGTTCTGTACGCAACAATTAGAATCAAAATCATAAGGGTCGTACGATGTCGTGAAAATGTTGATTATTTTCAAATCCCTTAATGGCTGGCTACAAATTAGAGCACTCAACAGTTGTAAACTAGGATTGTTTATTGTTTCAGGAAAATTGATATAGTTATTTTAAATGCAGCTGTATTTGGATTACCGTGGACTCTTACGGAAGACTCGTTGGAAACAACATTTCAAGTTAATTACTTAGGACAATATGTCTTACTAACGAATATTGAACATATACTTGCCCCGGATGCTCGGGTCGTTCTCGTATCTTCGGAATCGCATAGGTAATTTACGAGTATGGTAGAGGTGTATGGGTGGGGATAATTGTGAAGGTGAGTTGTAATACGGAAATACCCTCTATATTTTTTTCTCAGGCACGTTAGCTGGGATTTCAACCATCAGTTAACACCCACTGAAGCGATGGTGTCGCTACCTGAACAAGAGTACACTTCTATAAGAGCTTATAACATCTCTAAGCTGTGTGGTATTCATTTTATGCACTACTTGAGTTATCGCTGGGTGAACACCGGTAAGTCGGTGTTCTGCGCTCATCCTGGGTCCTTTGTCAAGACTAGGCTGTGTCGGAACTGGTGGCCATACGAATTACTATACACAAGCATGCAGCCTTTTTCCAAGTCAATAGTAAGTTTCTTTAAACTTTAATTTCTCATGGATTTTGTTTCCACGTTTAACTGATTATTTTGTTTTTACGATTTATAAACAAGTCACAAAAATTAAGGGATATAAAAAAAAAACAAATTTTTGGGTGATTTTCAGCGAGCTGTAACTCCGAGGAAAATGATCGCACAGAAAAAACAAAAAAAGCAAATTGTAGCTCCAAGTGTCTAGTTTTCAGACATTAATGAAATTGAAAGATTGTTTTTTTTTTTTAATTTCTGGTGGAGGTTGCTCGGTCGGATTTACGCTTCTGGTAAAGAAGCGAAAGAGAAGAGAAAATTCTTTTTTTTTTCAAATTTCTTGAAAAATCAATCTCTTTGATCGAAAAAATAAAGAATTTTGAGTTTTTTTTTAAATGAAATAATGAATAAAAATCACAAAATTGCTCATAATGGTGATTTTTGCGAAAACAATTTGAAGCTTCGCGGCACTATGAACAAAAAACCGCAGCGCTTTGAATTTCTCAGGGATTTTAGGGAACACTTTGAAGTTAAAAAATTACCAACGTGATCCTTCGTTCATCCATTTTATCCAAAGTTATACCAAGTTATCCAAATATCCTTAATTATGCGAATTTTTGTCTTTTTTTCAGTCCGAGTTTTCAATTCAAAAATTTTTTGTGTAGTTTTTAAAACCCTCCTTCGATTTTCCTATATGATCATTATTTCTAGAGTTATTGATTACCAAAGTCAAAAAAACCTTTTTTGCTTTGATTGACGATAATTCCGCGGCAAATCATCGTACAAGCTTTTTGATTAGGTACGTCAAATTAAAGGGTATTAAATTTTCTAAAAGAGCTTTTGAACGAAACAATCGAAAAAAAATTTTTGAAGCCCGTAGACCTTTTTAAAGACGATAAAAATTGTTTTTTTTTTTTTTCGGTAGTTTTCTTAGGATTTCTCCAGACCTGGCGATGACAAAACATTTTCATGGTCATATCTGAAAACTAGAAACTAGGAGTTACAATTTGCTTTTTTTGTTTTTTTCTGTGCGGTCATTTTCCTCGGAGTTATAGCTCGCTGAAAATCAACCAAAAATTTTGATTTTTTTTATATCCCTTAATTTTTGTGACTAGTTTAGTTTAATAACGTTATAAGTGATTCGCGCTACGTGGAATACTGATTATTTAAATATATGGCGAGATTGGCGGACGACATTGTATGCGTCGCGGGTAAAACTTGGATGCGCCTATGGCAGACGAACCCTGGAAATCAGCGGTCAGCCTTAGATTTTTTTGGCTAACTTAAGTTTTTTGAATACATATCAAAAGCAAAAAAAGAGACCATGTTCGTTACAGAGTGACTGACAGACAACGCACACCCGAAACCACAGGTCGTAGAAAGTGTTTTTTCTCTTTCCTTGGAACTTAACCTAACCAAACATTGCGAGCCATGTTCAGAGGTACTGAATCAAAAATCAAGCCCTTTATATAGGCGCGTTGACTGAGGCTCGCGGCTATTAAGCTATCGAGTAACGGCCGAAACCAATAACCGATCTGTCGCATACTGGAGATAGAAAAACAAATGAAACAACAGAAAACCTATATGATTTTTCTGTTGTTTCATTTGTTTTTCTATCTGCAGTATGTGATAGATCGGTTATTGGGTTCGGCCGTTAGACGGCTATCGCTACTGAGACGATATTAATTAGTATGAATCAGTTGGAGTGCTTACCTCCATAAGCTACGTGTCTGCCCAGAGCCAGGCCGCCAGCACGCCGGTGTACTGCGCCACGAGCCCCGAGCTGCGCGGCGTGTCGGACGTGTACTACAAGGACTGCGCGCGCTGCGAGGTGAGCGAGCTGGCGCAGGACCTGCACCTGTCCTTCCGGATCAACGACCTCACGAGAGCGCTGCTGCGCGACCGCGTCGGCTCGGGCGCGGGCGTCGTCACGGACAAACACTCACTCGCTTTCCCGGATGTTGATGAAACGACACTCGTAGCTAATTACTCCGGTTAATTATTTATGGCAATGGTGAATTCAATAACTAATTTATTGTAACTTGTAGGTCTACATTTTGTTGGTTTTTAAAATATAATAAAAGTTGCTATTTCAACAATTATTATTTACTCTTATATAAGTATTCAATATTGGTTATGTAACGTATTGTATAATTAAACAACACGAAAGTTTATAAATAAAGACTAATATAACATTATTTTAGTAACGAATAGGCACATTAACATTGATGACAGCCAACGTTTTAAACAAGTATGTAACGTTTCTATCGACATGTTTTATATTATAAAGTACATGCAAAGCAAAATTTGTAACTTGATAACCGAAATCCGCCCCAACATGTAGGTACACAAAAAATGCACAATTATCATGTAGGTGTGAGACGCTATCATTTTATTTTTAAGCTATTGCATAGCTTCTATCGCGGGCCTTGAGCGTGGCAACCGAATCCAGAAATTCCGTAACGAAAATAACCTAACACCGCTACGTCATTCGATTAGGCCCCGTCTTTTTAAAATGGTCGCTTCGTTACTGAGCTATTATGTCGCCGTCATCGACAGTGTTGCCAGTCGGTCATGTCAGAAATCACCTGAAATATAAAAAAAATGTAACCTTTTTGTATAAAAAATAACCTTTCATATTTTTTTACTGGAAAGGTATTATAAGTTGATAGAATAGAATATTAGTTGTATTGATTTACAGAAACATCGGTGAGTATTTGAGCACTTGCCCGCATTTCTTGATTTATTCATATTGATCCTTTAGAATAAAATGGTTTTTGTTCTACTACTGCTAACGAAGCTTACCAACATGAAAAATTCTAAAACGAGCGTTCCGTTTCACGTTGCTTTTATGTAAAAATTAAAAGTTAATTCTACAAATCTCGAAAAATCACCTAAAAGTAACCTTTTCATTAGTGTAACCTAAAAGTAACCAATGCAGTTCAAAAATCACCTAAAAGGTTACAAAAGTAACCTTCTGGGAAGACTGGTCACCGAGCCGACCCGAACGTCTGCGTTCGGAAACAATCGGTGGGACAAAGTTAAGTGAAACGTATGTGATTTACATTAGTACAGTAACCCAGGTGAACGAATCGAGACCATATCACAATGACGCAGAGTACTAAATATATAATTGCATAAGTTGATAAAAAATGCTATGCAATAGCTTTACCGCGGCAGTCCCAGAGTGCCACATGTATTTTTTTAATTAAAATCGTATGTAAGGCCGCAATGTATGTATGTCGCACGTATAGAATGCCTACCTACATAGCATTAATCTTTAAAAATAGTAAGTTGCATTTTTTATTGTATAGTAGGTACTTAATTTACAAATCATACATAAATGCATTACCTGGGCGATGGAAATTCTCGTTTTTTTATTACATATAAACATAAGTGCCTACTTCTATAATATACTATCTACTTATATAACCTAAGTACTAGGTATCAAACAATACAATAGGATACACAAATATAATTTCTAAATCAGCAGTAGTAGCTGTTAAATGCTACACAAGTTTACTGATGAAACACAACATCTAACAATATCGGGTTTGCGTAACATTCGACAAACAGTAACAAAGACGCAAGTAACGTATAGATACAGTAATTATTTAATATAATAATGATTATTTATCAGCCTTACTGTATAAATGCTATAACATGAATATTCGTAAAGAATATTTGAACTTGAAACGGTTTTCTAACGCGACGATTTTCTCCCGTGCCTCGCAACGTTCACAATTATTCACAACGAAAAATTTATTAAATAGGTTTTTTTATATCGGCGCTGAGTTGAGGGGTAAAAATTCAGTTCGTGGTAAAATAACGTCGCGTTAGAAAAACGCGAGTTTGAACAGTTGCCATTTGTGTTTTAAGAGTATTCGCAGCTTCGCGCTAAGAGCAGCGCAATGATCAACGCACAAATTCATGATTTGAATCCATACTATGATTAAGATCATCATCGTAATAGTATGGCCGGAGCTACGGACGCCTCTCCGGGAAGGCGACGGTCCTCCAGTATCGTGGAAGCTGCTCTCTGAAAAGGGATGCGCATAGCCGATGCTGATCCAGTGCACTGTCTGTATACATGCGATGACCGACAAACCTGAAGTATTCATACAAGTTTTATCTAATAAATAACGTTGGGAACTTAACTAAGCCAGTATAAAGAAAATCAGCCTTATAGTATTGAAGCCATAAGCAAAGGACAGGCTTCTATCTGAAGAGTATTATCAAGGATAGCTGGGTCGAGTTCAGTAGAGCAGGATCCGCTTCTCGACCTGCTTGCGGCAGATGGGGCACACGGTGATGCGGTCGCCGCACATCTGGCACATGCCGTGCCCGCACAGGAAGATCATGTTCTTCAAGCGGTCCAGGCAGATTGGGCACATCGTCTGTAACATTTTTACAAATTTTAATGTAGGTATCATTTTATCAAACCTGTTTTCGCGGGTTGTTTTGTCGGTACCGGGTACGCGTACGTAGGGATGCTGTTGCTTGCTATCCACAACTCGCCTATTTGGATTCAAAAGCTTTAGGTCTGCGATTTGTAAGGCATAGTTCCTGTGACAAGCTTCCTGCTTCATCCTTAACTGTGTTCAATATGTATTTCTTGTATGTCACTTATGCATCGAGCTCAATCTGAGCTCAAACACGTCTAATGTTTGTCGAGGAGATGATCTGGCTGTAGACTTGTGAATGCAACATCAGGTCATAGTTAACACGACATATTATTGTCTACTAACTTCTGTGGCCGTAAATACGAAGTGCCAATGCTATCATGATTATTCATGATTCAGTGTGAGGGAAAGGGATAGTGCTATTCGTCTTGTGTAACTCCGTCTCTCTCTGACAGGAATCATAATGGATTTAAGACGTCATGGTAGGCCTGCTGATCTAAAATGCGGAATATCTTGCGTGCTATATTCAATTCTAATAGAAGCGTGATAGTGCTGACCTGTTCTTTGATGTCCTGGAGCTGTTGCTGTAGCTTCTGCACGTCCGCCACAGCGGGCGTGGGAGCCGCGGGCGTCGCGGGCGTGCAGGGCGCGGGGGGCGCGGGGGGCGCGGGCGGCGCGGGCGGCGCGGGGGGCGCGGCGGGCGCGGGGGGCGCGGGCGGCGCGGCGGCGGCGGCGAAGCGCGAGCCGTTGTTCATGTAGTGCGGAGCGGACTGCGCCGGCACCGGCTGCCCCTTGTTCACTTGCACCTGCGCCAGGTTACTGCCACTCTCCTTATCCACTGCGGATGTGCACATACCACAACTTGATATGAAATCCGACTTAAAATTTCTGAACAAATCTTCTATTATTTCTATAGAACCGGAGAACATCCTACAGCCGTACTACACCAACGTTTAGCAAATAATAATTTTAATAAAATATAGTTACAATCCAGTTTGACGTGTTGCGGCTGTTGGACGGGCGGCGGCGCGAGCGGCGTGCGGCACTCGACGCACTTGCGCATGAGCGGCGCACAGGCGGCGCAAGCGCACACGTCGCCGCACGGCCTGAACACCACGGTGGCCGGCGCCTCCGAGCACACCACACACTCGCCCACCGGCGCGCGCGACACCACGCACGCGCGGCAGATCAGACACTTCTTCACCTGAAAAACAATATTAGCAATTGTACAAATTATGTTATACAAGCATTCACTAGTAACACGCGCCGGGCGCATGCATGCCAAGCTCGTTTTCAAAAGGCGAGTGGCCCCATCCAACTGGAAAAGGACCGTTACGACACTTATATAGGCACAAACCGACGATGGATCTTGTATGCACTTTGAAGTGCACCCGGAGTGAACGACGACCAGGTTGGTAAACGACTATTACAGAACACAAATCCATCTCAATCTCAGACTCAATAGAGTTCCCCTTCCAACTTCCAACCCTTTGCGTTCCAGGGCCGCTTTGAATCTTGAACAAATTCCTGTACCTGTACCCTGGTAGGCACTGGCCCTAGTGAGCCCCGACTACTAAGCTGTCATCTCTTTAAGGTGCGCGAGGAACACAACGCGCCATCGACCCGGGCCTAATTGTTAACACGCGGTCTCCTCCTCCGCTAGTAGTACTGCTTCGCAGAAGGAGGTGACTGCCTCCCATGCCCCCTCGCTTGCTCCGGACCATGGATTGGACTATGGTCGAAAGGACGCGAGAGGTTGCCAACGCCAATCGCCTTTTTTTTTTTTGGATGGGAAATCATCAAATGACTTCTCCCGCTCTGGGTGGAGCGGAAGGGAGTGTCAGACTCTTACTGACTAAAACCCACCCGTGTTCCTGCTTGTGCCCTTTGCGTTCCAGGGCCGCGGTGACTCTTTCGAACAAATTCCGCAACCCTAGCAGGCACTGACCCTATGGGGCCCCGTCTTCTTTGCTGACGGCTCTTTGAGGCGCGCGTGGAACACGACGCGCCGTCGACTCGGGCCTGGTTGCTTTCGGACGGCGAGCCACCCATAGCTCGCCATCCGCAGGCCCGCGCCTACGGTGGCCGGGAATCGCCCTGCGTTTCCCGACGCCCGGGGCGTCTCCTTCTGTTGCGGCGGCTGGGGCGAGAGGTTTCCCTCTCTCGCACGCGTTCCGCCTCCTCCTTCGTTAGCATTACTGCTTCGCAGAAGAAGGCGACCGCTTCCCATGCCTCCTCGCTCCGGACCATGGCTTGAACCAGGGCCGGACGCGAGAAGTCGCCGCCGCCGATCGCCTCCACGAGGACACGGCGTTGCTCCGCCCAAGCAGGGCAGACCTCCACCGTATGCTCCACCGTGTCCTCCGGGCGATCCACACAGTGATGACACCCGGACGTGTCCTCCCGCTGGATCCGACACAGGTACCTCCCGAAACAGCCGTGTCCGGTGAGCACCTGCGTCAGGCGGAAGGTGAGGACGCCGTGGCGTCTCTGCAGCCACTCCTCAAAGAGGGGACTTACTGCCGCGATGATGGCGTGCCCAAACGCCAATCGCCTCGACTAGAACACTGTTGCTCCACCCAAACAGGGCAGACCTCCACCGTTTGCTCCAAGTGATGTGGTTACCTACAACTAAGGAAAGTATCAAGGCCTCTGTCTGACCAATGGTACAATATACGTTTAAAATGGTAGGGGATGACTTGAAAACACATTAAATAGCACATCAACAACAGTTACATGACGATGATTTGATTATGCATGAAAACGCTCCCTTTGAAGCCTAATATTTATAGATGGTTGAGCCTGTGACAACAAAAGATTTTAGTAGAAACTTACCCTCGCTGCGCAGACGTTACAGCAGCAGATGTGTCCACAGGGGCGGAAGAGTGTGTCTCGCTTGGCATCGGAGCAAACGAGGCACTCGTCCGCGGTAGGGTCGTGCGCAGGAGCCGCGGGCGCAGGCTCGGCGCCCGGCGGCGGCGACGTGCTGGGGCCCGCCGCCGCCGCCATGTTCATAGAGCTCGACTCGCTCTCTGGTGTGGCTTCGCCACCCAAACTTGCTCCTTCCTTGCGACAAGACGTCAAAGTCTTGCATAGATTCGGGTCTGGACACAAATCCAGGGGCGTTTGACCTGCATATTTAATTTATTTGGTTTAAGTTCCTTCTTCCTTATTTTACAGTCTCACACTTAGTCCTTCATATAATTTCAGAGTGTAGCACTTTTGGGCGTATCTGGATAGTGATGCTTTTAACATACGTTACTTTTAAAAGCTTTTTGAATTTCATAGACATAGGAGACATTCATGTTACTGTACCTTTTTTATTCTTAATGGTGAGATCAGCGCCATGCGCGGCAAGGAAGCATGCGATAGAGGCGGAGGATTTCTTGTCGTGCGCGTGTGCAAGGCCCGTCAGCAGCGCGGCGTCGCGCGCGTCCTGCAGGCGCCGCAGTTGTTGCAGCGTGTGGTGGCGCAGCGCCTCGTGCAGCGGGGTGTCGCCGTCCTGTGCAACAGATTTTCTATTTTTGTAAATGCCATAGGGGGGAATATTGTCAAAATTGCTATAATTCACAAATCCTTTTCGGGTTCTGAATGTGTCCGGTATGTGTCCCAAAAACACAAATAAAAAAATTTTTAAGCTCTATAGCTTCTGATAGCGGTTTGACCCGCTTGAAAGTCGGGACATACATTTATGAATTGAATTTGTCTTTAAAGTTACCTTGTCACAAATATTGAGATTCGCTCCATGTGCGACGAGCAGTCGGACGATTTGCGTGTGCTGCCGCTCTACGGCTAGGTGCAGGGCTGTTTGCAGGTTAGCGTTCTGGAGGTCAGGGCGAGCGCCCCCACGGACCAGCAGCTCCGCCACCTCTGCGTGGTTGTTGAGCGCCGCTAGGTGCAGCGCCGTGTAGCCGTCGTCCTTCGCGTCATCAACGATCCACGGCCGCGGCAGCTTGCCCAGCATTATTTTCATTGCGCTGTAATCAATGGAGGAATTTCATGTGAGAATAGCGTGTAAACATAATAAAAGTAGCCAAGATCTAAAAGAAAGTTATTTATTTCAGGACTAAGATAGCAGCTTTTTAGCTGGCTGGCGATACCGATACAAGTCGCTTTGATACCGACGCAAACAACGTAATTCGATGATCGCGATGTTAGAGCAACTTCGTGTCTACTGTGACCTCTTTTCTCGGATAACTTTCGCAGTACTACTAGTTATTTAAGTAAGAGCTTACCTAGATAGATACTAGGTAAGTTTTAAGGAAAAGATAGTATTTTAAATGTACCAAAATTCATTTAAATATTAAGTAAATAGTATTTATTTGTGTTCTTAATGTTTTTAACCGACTTCAAAAAAGGAGGTTTTAAATTCGACCCGTATGTATGTAATATTTCCAGAACTGCCCAGTTTGCGTATATGTATGTCTATATCAGCTTCCGAACAAATGTGCCAAATTTCAAAAGTGTATGTATGTATGTTTTTATGTTTGTGTTCGCATATCTCCGGAACTAAAAGTTCGATTTAAGTATTTTTTTTGTACTACATATTGTTCAACTTAGGGAATACTGCAAGTTTCATCAAAATCGGTTCAGTAGTTTTTGAGATAGGGATTTTTCTATGTAGGTATGTAGTACAGCGATTACGCCGAAATTTCTGATCCGATTTACGTGGTTATTTTTATTCGATGAAGAATAGTTGCCATTTCGTCCCATAAGAATTTAGATCAGTTTCGTCGAGGAGTTTTTATTCTATGAGCATTTTTGTTAATTTCAATAAATGATAGCAAATCTGTCGGGATAGCTGAAATCGCTTGTTTGTTTATTGATTACACCAATTTATACCACGTACGCTGTGATGGGTATGTTTAGCGGGGAGTGAACCAATAAAAAGTGAAAAATAAAAAAAAAACTTTTTCCAAAAAATACAACCGACTTCTACACAAAAAAACCAGTGATTTACAGTGCAGTATTCCCTAAGTTGAACAATATCTAGTACAACGAAAAAATAATTACTTAAATTAGACTTGTAGTTCCGGAGATATGCGAACACAAACTTACATACATACATATGTACATACATACACTTTTGAAATTTGGCACATTTGTTCAGACGCTGATATAGACTAACATATACGAAAATTGGATAGTTCTGGAAATATTACATACATACGGGTCGAATTGATAACCTACTTTTTTGAAGTCGGTTAAAAATTAGCAGAATTGGCACTCAGCATATATAATTATATGCTTGGGTTGACACAATGTCATTGTCAATGTCACAATACCTGCTACTTCGTACGCGCCACATAGTAAAGTGTAAGCGAACATCCAGTGTTTTCCCGGTCCCCTATAGCCGATAGCATTCCTCATGTATGGTTATCAACTTATCATATACAAAAAGGATTTTTCCGAATCCGACTGGCAGTTACAAACTCCTCATCTTTATTACATTATAGTAGGTATATTAATATAGTAAAGCTAAAAAGTATAGCTTAGGATTGCCGAGTCTGGATTTGTCTTTACTTATTACGCGAAATGTATATGGAACATAAACCTCTTTCAAGCCCTTCGAAAAATACTATGGGCGTGATAGTATCAGGGCCCATACACGTACAACCCTGCCTGAGTGTTAACTCGTTTAAAAGGTAACCCATTCGGTTATCCTTATCGAGCAAGTACCTAACATCTTTTAAGGCAACCCTTTCAAATTCTATGATGTAAAACCCAATCATAACAATAATAGGATCTTAGAATGGGTCAGCCGTAGCCCGTAGGTCTCAGGTCACTCTGATTGATCTTAAGCCTTAAAAACTTTATCAAAACTCTATCGAAGCCCATGGTTGTACTTCAATAAACATCCAGTTTAGCAATAATTGTACTTCCTTATATTTAAGTTTAGATTAGACATCTTAGAGCTGGTTCACATTAGGTTGGACCGACAGTTCACTGTCGACCGACTGTCGGTTGTTGCTGTTCACACTAGACGCTGCCGACCCGACCTAATGACTGTACCACTGACGGTACGGTCGTTTTACTGCCCGGATCGTCACAAAAGTTGACTTTTGTATACGATGGACGACGAAAAGTTTCGTATTTATTTCGCCATACATATTTAAACGTGTTTTCTCTGCATACACGTCGACGAAACTGCTCGCGTGAGCGCCGAAAACGGGGAATGACCGGGAGGAAGGGTGGCGGACGGCTGCCCGGCTGGCTCGGCCGCTTCGCGCCGACAAATGTGAACGGCGCTATACTTGCCAGTACGCCAATATTACGCCGACCCGACAGAAATCGTGGCTGAACGTCCGGTAAAAGTGTCGGCTCCGATAGTTTGGTCGGATCGCCCATATGTGAATGGCGCTATTGAAATACATACGCCAATATGGATCCGACACGTGTGTCGGCCCGGTAAAACTGTCGGTCCGACCTAATGTGAACCAGCTCTTACTAATGCGACTTCATGATCGTGAGCGTGATCGCTTTCGCTAGGACACAGTCTGATCGCTTTCGCCTAGGACACAGCCTGATCGCTAGTTATTTTGGATGTAAGTACGTAAGGGCAACGTTATCTACATTACCTATCTTTCTTACTCGCAGTAACGCTTGGAATAGCACTACTTTAGACACCATACAATCTACGCTTTCTGAAAAACTGAAAACCCCGGAAATATTTACGTTGGTTTTATTTTAAGTACCTTTGAGGCTATGCATATGCAAATTTATGTAAATAGAACGTTGTATTCAAAAGCCATAGCGGACAACGCGTGCCTGTGACAAAACATTAAAAAAAAAAAGAGATTTACACCCCCGCGTACAGCAGGCGATATTCCCTGGGGTATCATAGACTGTTTAAGAAAAACGTGGATGTAACGCATCCCCCGCTGAGCCTCACTATTATGAACACTTATTATGGATACATGAATTATGTCGTTTTAAAATTGCGCAATAATGAAGATAGTATTTTGATATGTACCTAGATGTTAAAGTAAATGTACCCTATACAGATCATATTCTTGTAGATGAGGGCAACAAATGTATGTTCTTCTACAACTTTGTTATCGCAAGGAGTTTATGAGTGAATTAATGATATTCCAAATACGTGCTCACCTTTTTATATTAAATCTCGAAAACTTCGAACAGATTAGGATGCTGATAGTTAGATTTCAGTTTAAATACCTTGTCATACCAACGATCTGAAATCTGATTGACCTGATTCAACGCCGTAGCGTAGGTATGATAGTATTAAATCTATGGATAAAAACCGACTTCTAAACAAAAAAAAAACAAAAAGTATAAAATAACTTTAATTTCGGAACTCGGTGTTTTTGATTGCTTTTTTGTTGTTGAACACACCGACTTCCGAAATTAAAGTTATTTTGTACTTTTTGGTTTTTTTGTTTAGAAGTCGGTTTTATTTTTTGTAAAAAGTTTTTTATTTTTCACTTTTTAGTGGTTCACTCCCAGCGAAACATACCCATCACAGCGTACGTGGTATAAATTGGTGTAAACAATAAACAAACATGCGATTTCAGCTATCCCGACAAATTTGCTATCATTTATTGAAAAGAACAAAAAAAACCGCTTGTTCGATTTAGATAAAACTAGCTTCTGCCAGCGACTTCGTCCGCGTAGATGTCGGAAATTTTCCCAAGGGAACATAATCCCGGGATATAAAGTATCCTATGTGTTATTCCAGACTATGATCTATATCTGTGCCAAATTTCATCAAGATCCATTCAGTAGTTTTTGCGTGAAAGAGTAACAAACATCCATACATCCATACTTACAAACTATCGCGTTTATAATATTAATAGGATTTTCATGGGACCATTTGGGAAGTATACCCTTTATAATAAAAAAAGAATTTTTCAAATCGGTTGGCAAGCGACGGAGTTATGCGCGAACAAACATTAAAAAAAAAAAAAACATACAAACATCCGAATTGAGAACCTCCTCCTTTTTTAGAAGTCGGTTAAAAACCTGAATAATTGCTACTATTCACCTTCTTTTTTAATAACTTTAATAATACTATGTAAAAGCAAACCAAGGTGTGAAATCACAAGTTTTGAAACCCCAAACACGAGCCAAGTAGGTAACGAGAACATAGTGTATAAGTACTTGTTTGCTACATTTATTCGGTATGTTTGCGACTTTATAAGAAGTTAGTGCGAGTAAATGTTCAATAAGAAGGCAAATAATTTATGTAATCTCAGCTGCAGAAATCAACGACTATGTCGAGGTGGGTGAACTCCAAACAGAAATAGCGCAAGAGTTACTTTGCTACTTCCAGATATCGGGGGGCACGGCAGTGCCCCGCTAAGTCGAGCGCAAAGCAAACACTGCTGTACCATTACTGGAACCATTTCGCCGCATTTTCAGGCCCCTATTTGAGAACTTCTGGATAAGACTAGAAAGCAGAAATTTCGTCATCCAGTAAGCTATAATCACATACTTTAAATACAAAATTTCAAGTCTGTAGATCATTTAGTTCCAAAGTTAAGCGAAAGCAAAGTTTCGCATTTATGACACTCACTCACTCATGATCATCAAAATAGAATTAGTACTTCCCATAAACTCAGAGAGCTGAAATTTGGTACAGAGCTAGGGTTTAATGGCCACATAAATGCAAAACTATAAAATCTAGGATAACCGAAGATCTGGACCTGGTAACCCTGATTAGAAAACACAAGAGCCCATCCAAACTATTAGAGAGATCGACATACCGCCTTTACAAAAAATATTCAACTTGGTGGGCCGCTTCTGTTGCTACTGTACAAGAATCAGAACCGGAAAAAAAGAAAAGAAAGATTTGTAATCATAAAAAAAAACTACTCCTAAAAAGAAAAAAAACTGTGTCAAATAAGAAAATTTAATAAAATAAATCAATATGCCCACGTTTCTACAAAAAGAAGTGAAATCTCACCAAAAACAAACTAGCCAAGTCTCGATGGAGCTGCTTGTTTATCTCTAAACAGTAATGAAATCTAGACAAAGTCGTGCCAAGTCTAAGGTTTCTTACTGCGATTTCTTTATTATTATAGTTAATGTTGTGTGACTTGGCCGTTGAAGGGTACACAAGGGTACAAAACCAGGTGCTCCATGACACCATTGCACCAATCTGTCGCCAGAACCGCTACCCATTGACGAAGGAAAATTGCCACTTGGAAAACGTTGATTCAATAACCAGTCAATTGTAGGCTTGATAAAGCTGCGTATTTCAATAATACTTATGTATAGGCGAGCTTGAAAGAAACAATATAAAAAATTATTTCCCATACAGACGGATTTCTAATCATTGATAGAAGTCCGTCTGTACGTCTATTTTATGTTAGATCGGTGGTCGATTTGACGCTCGAAAAAGAAGAGAGCAGAAGTCAGCTTTGTCAATGCTGAATGCATGTGTTGCACAATCAACAACAGCCTAAAATGAGACACTAGTGTCCAGTATTGGCTATTATCTCGCTTAACAAACATAGGTAGTTACAACAGATATAATATTACGTGTAAACAAAGTTGACTTGTACCCACTAACGTATAAAGAATGTTCAACGGCCAAGTCACACAACATTAACTATAATAATAAAGAAATCGCAGTAAGGAACCTTAGACTTGGCACGACTTTGTCTAGATTTCAGTACTTTTTAGAGATAAACAAGCAGCTCCATCGAGACTTGGCTAGTTTTTTACAGAATATTTTTGGTGGGATAAGGTTTACACTACCTACAAGAAAAAATAAAGTTAGAAAGAACTTAGTACATAACACGCGTAATAAAAACCTAAGGGCTGCTGTATATTGAAGAGAAGAATAAAATACTATGCTTTGATGTAGTCATTAGTACAAATGTGATCGTTATGATAGTTAAGAGTTGACAATACTTATTAACCGAGTGGATGGCAACAATGAATTAGACGGTTACACATTTTAATATGCTGCGTTACATTCAAAGAGTAAAAACGAACGAACTAATTAAATAAGGTCAAACGTCGCTAGTGGCGGCGCGGGCGGCGGCGGGCCTGCTCGGCGGCGGCGCGCGGCGCTCGACCTACGTGCGCGTCCGCCGGCCGCGCCGGCCGCGCCGCCAGCAGTCCGCGTCAGCGCGCCGCACGCCGCTCCCGCTCATCTGTCACTGCGCAACGCATCATCAGTGATAGCTACATTTATGCACTAATCTAGCAGTTCTCGTTAACTTGTACACAAAGTGACTCAATCACGAAGATACGATGCCAAGTATCATAAATTAGTTCAAGAATGTTTCTTGCTTTGACGTGCCTACGGAAATGGTGTGCATAGCAGTGGTAAGTTCATGTATTTCGGTTTCAGTTCAATGCCATTTCAAGTCATACGTTACAATTTGCATGTACCAACAAAAATATTAAAGTAGTACCTAATAGTAAATTAGTAATTATTGATATAATCATTGTTTTTTGAAGTCCATATTTTAGTGTAATACAAGAAGCAACAATCCCAAATACTTAATTATATAATTTGTCACCCGTCTAGTAGGCACACAAACTGTTTAGGATATTAAATTGTATTTACTTAATGCCAATGGATTTTCGAAGGCGTGGAACAGTGTTGATTCGTCAGATTAGTTTTAATGAACGGAAACTTACACACGGAATACATAAGTGTATACGAATTTAATTAATACCTTACGAGTTTAATATTAAACGGCGAGTTCAAATTACTTTAAACGGATTAAGTACTATATCACCGAGTTTTCAAAAATTCTATCGAGATGTCACTGGATTAAGAATTTCAAGTTAAGTATTTATCAAATAATACTTTCCGCACTTAGTCCTTATGTTAGACTGTTGTGCGTGAGCCATGGCGCCGTCACTCTAACCAGCCAACCTCCCTCCAGAAGCAGATCAGCCGACTCCGTGTCTTCAGGATATTTGTTAACGAATTCAGTGTCCCTATTGTTTTCCCCCGTATTTCGGGGACGCCTGTGCACTCAAGGAGCACGTGCTATACCGTTTCCTCATCCTCCATGCATGCTCTGCATAGAAGACTGTCTGTTATACCTCGTGTAAATGTCTGTTCAGTGAGCAGTGCCAGCAGCCTGGTGCCGAGGCCCACCAGCGTTCCGCTTGTGTGTTCTTGTAGCCACGTGCGCAGTTGGGTGAAAGGGAGTGGTACTATGGGTTCGGGTCCACCAGCCACCAGATCCCCTTCAAATCAGGTCATCCGCCGTGTCATTTCCTAGTGATTTGCTGTGTCCTTTTAGCCATTGTAGCGTCACGGTGTTGCAGTTGGTCACCGAGACGCATTCTAGGGCATTGTGGCATTTTTATATGAGTTTCGAGGTGGTGTAGTTCTTCCCTAGGGATTGACGAAACGAGGCTCTTTCGGAAAGTATGCGAATATGTATTAGTATCCATGACACTCTCGGCATGAACAGCCTGTATAATGCCCACGCATTCCACCTGGTGCTTTCCTATCGGTCTGGATATCTATGTATTAATATATACATAGATGTATTATAATATTAGCTTGACTAAGATAAGTATTTGATGCAAAAGTTTAGTTCGTGTGCGCATGAGAAAATCTTATCTTAGGTAGGTTATGGTACCGAAACGAACTTAATAATACCAGCTTAGTTTTTATTTTATTTTTAGGGTTCCGAACTTCTGAATGGAAAAAAGGACTCACTCGGTTGTCTGTCTATCTTTTTGTCACAGGATTGTTCTCGGAATATACTGTACCGATTCAGTTGAGAGGTACGCATAACTTTTGTGAACACGGACGCGAAAATTACTATTTTTAGCAAATTCACTTATTGTTCACTTATTGAGAGCAAATTAGAAATTTAAAAGAAAAGTTTTTCCAACTTTTTCGGTCCCCTAACTGGGTCCATGGGCGGCGGTCTTGGGGATGTCCATCACCTTGCATTCATCCGAACCCGAGGTGGTAGCGCGTATTGTTCCACGTGCGCCTCTCTTAGACGTCGCAGGGGAGTTGAACACCTGACTTGACAAGACGGGGCCAACAGAGGCAGGTCAGCAGTAGTCAGCTGCTCCCGTAGCTCCCGGTGCAGGGCGAGGGAACACGAGGTGGTTTTAGTCAGTAGGTGCCTGACAGACCCCTCAGTCAGTAGGATCTCTGACAGACCCACCCCCCCGTCCATTCCAAGGCGGAAGAAATCCACGAAGGATTTCCACCCCGTTACCAAAAAAAAGGTTAGGTTAGAAAAAAAGGTAACCAAATATCTTTTTTAGCGTGAGAAATCATATCAGAGGACCTTTTCCGCTCTGGGTGCAGCGGAAAGGAGAGTCAGACTCTTACCGATTAAAACACATCCGTGTTCCTCCAAATGCCCTTTGCGTTCCAGGGCCGCGGGAATTCTTCCGAAAAAATCTCGGTGAAAAACCGTGGTTTGGGTACCAAGTTTTAAGATTGCTGTATACGTGAAAATACATCTACTACTATTTGGTTTTGGAGTTCTTAAGTGTATCTTCAAAGTCCTGGTGTATCGAACCCAACATAAATAAAGACGTTCAGCCGTTCTCGTTACCGATAAAAATATGTAGAAGCACGGTGAAATTAATTAAAAACCAAAAAAAAGATCAAACAAAGGACTTTTTAGGGTTCCGCACGCGAAGGAATATCGGAACCCTATTACAAAGCGTCCACTCTCCGTCTGTCTGTCAGCGGGCAATAGTTTTAAAAGGCTACCTATCACCAACGGCTAATGAGATACAGACAGTTGATTTTTGTGTGTATTTCTAATGCGAAACAATCCTATCGTAACTAATAAATAAATGCGAAAGTGAATTTGCTTGTTTCACGCTATATCGCTGAACCGATTTTGCTGAAGTTTGGTACAAAGGGAGATGATTTTAGACAACTTAACGCGAGCGAAGCCACGGAAAGCACCTAGTATGTAAATAATTGAATTAGCCTAGGTTTGATAAATTTTCAATGTGTGAGTTATAAAGCGCTCCGGGTGATGACGGTGGGATTATGAAAATTATATATAGATAGATTATATTTTTATTCTACACCAACTATAGTTACACAACCTTAACTCTATGGGGTACAATTGTGATCTTAACGCTGACAGAGATATCTATCTACGACGAGATGTTAAAAGCAAACGATATGTAAAATTTTAGGTATTTAAATCGTACCAAAATGTCACATACTGTACTACATATTTACAAGCAGAACTGATTTCAAACCTAGGAGTCCTGGCGGGACATCATCATTTAGTGAGCACGTGCGGCTCAGCGCAGCTCAACTAGTGAAAGCGTCGAACGCTGGCAGCAGTTATCAGGACTGATCTGCAATTGAACGCTTGTTCAATATTTAGATACTGGTTCCTATAAGTAATTGAACACAAGTAACAATTTGTGTTAATAAATCGCGTAACATTGTAAACTCTTTCTTTTCGGTAAGATTCGTAGGTATATATTTTACTCTATCGCTTTTGGATGTGATTGATTGTTTTCGTTTTCTTTTCGCAATATATAGGGATCTATAATGTAATAAATATTTCTTAAAATCTTACGGTGTTTGCTATAATTTGGTGACATTAATTCCACCCATACTTTATTGCAAAATAGAGTAGGTGGGTAATATTTGCTATACAAACAGAATTATCAATTGTTTTCTCGATATTTGAAATGAGCCGAAGGCGAAGTCTTAAACTCGATTTATAACTGCTGTCTCAAGTTATTACTGGTGTCTCTTTAAGTGATAGCTTCAAGATAAGTAAGAAGAGCTCCAATAATTACCAAAGTTTGAAGCGTGTCGCGGAACGTGTTGGGCTTAAGGATAATATAATATAGGACAATAATGGTGCATTGTTAGCTAACTAGTCTCCCTACGAGTAATCCGTTTTAATTAGTTAGACTTACGGGCTACGACGCGTTTCGTTTAGATTTAGCGTTTTTTTTATGGTTTTACGACCGAATATGAACATGTGGGTGAGTTTATTGGATGAATTGAATCTTGGCGAAAATCGAAGTAGTTTTTGCAAAGAACTGATTTTTGGTAAAAAAAGGAGGGAGGTTTTTGGTAAACCAAGAATGGGAAGGTAGAAATAGAGGCATTCGTTTTAACCCGAACTCAAAAAAAGGTGGAGGTTTCTCAATTCGGCCGTATATATATATTTTATGTGTGTTCGCGGATAACTTTTTCGTGTATGAACCGATTTTGATGATTCTTTTTTTGTTGTAAAGTAGATATCTCAAGGGTGATACCATGATAAGGAAACAGAATCTGATAATGACATTCCAGAGAAGTCGATGGGAGCCTTCGAAAATCGTAGTGGCGCTAGTGCGTTTATTATTTTTTTCATTAATTATCTTAAAGCACTACTATTTAATGAAAGTCTGAAGTTGCTCTGATGATGAAGCCGAAAGACAGTCGAGGGAACTCCCCAACGACTTACAGCAATTATCCGGTGCTTGGACTTAATTCTATTGATTCTATTGATGAGAACTTTGCACCCATATGGGTTATAAGTGCCATCACAGGTCTGAAGATGGAGACCATACACAGTTGACGGAATTCCTCAGTAATATACAGCAGTTCCCTATTGTTGGGCTTATTTATACGTTTGTTTATTGTTTACACCAATTTATAGCATATACGCTGTGCTGGGTACGTACGCTGTGTACTAAAAAGTAAAAAATAAATAACTTTTTACAAAAAAATACAAGGCGATCGAAAAACGAAAAACAACGAGTTCCGAAATTAAAGTTAATTTCTACCTTAGGTATGTGTGTTTTTTTGTTTAGAAGTCGGTTGTATATTATTGTAACAAGTTTATTTTTAAAGCCGGTTTAAATGGTCCGATGTCTCATGAGTTGCAATCCCTGTGAGAGAACTCAGCCGCCGATGATGATGAGGATGATGACGATATTATAGTAAAATTCTCTTTATATTCCTTATTCATCATGTTACTGGAAATATGATATGACTCATTTATCTAAATTGAACTCCCATCCAGATTTTCATTTTTGGCAGAATTCTATCCATATCTATAACAGAAGATGTTTAAGACTTACTATATAAATAGATATGACGCATTAACTTGCCTTTTACTAAAAATATTTGCTCCTAGGGACTCATAAATAAATTGAAACCCAGTGTTTCTATATTAATTAATCGTGACTACTAAAATATGAAAATAAAAATGTCATACGAAAAGTGAAAACCAAAATGTTTGGTATTTTTAAAGTATCTAAATGTTAGTCTGCAGCGATCCCTACAAAATGTGCTGTCCATATAAAATAGCAAACACATAACTATTATGGCAATGAAAGGAGGGGGACCTTTTAACTCGAAATGTCTTAGATTCAACTTAAGTAAATCCACCGAAAACAAAGCAGCGGAGAGCTGCTTAGAATGTTGAATGGAGAAGTAGGTTTATCTCAGAGGATAAATAAATATAAAGTGAGCATGTATTTTAAATTGTAATGTCGCTGCTGCAGTTCTCGTTAACGATTAACTTTAGTCGCATTTAACTCGCTGGTTGTTTACACCCAACGACACATTCAATGAGTAGTGGAGCGTATCACCGTATATGATATTTAGTATCGTGATGTGAAACAATCGGGCCGTGAATCATTGCATTGTCACAGAACTTAGCATCGCGCGGAGACCGGAGTATTCGAGAAGGCTGCCTAAGTTGCCGACCACTTATAGATTCCGTAATGAATAATGTAATGTATTGTCGCGACGGAACACAATTTACAGGGCAAATATGAGTGGCCCAAGTGATGATATTCCTACATAGTGAGCTGATTCCCCGCGGATCCAGAATAGTAAGTTATGGAAATGTGCGATTGGGGCAGCAGCGGGCAGCGGGCACTAGTGGCCAATAACAATGTCGCATTAATATTCAACAGACGCTCTTTGGACGGAGCTCTGCGGACAGCATCACCGCCTTTCTTTACCCAATAGATGCCCCTCCTAGCTCATATTATAAAATTACATTAGATAACTACGTATCTGCTCGTTAAATAGTTCTTTTTCCCGATGAAGTTATTAATATTAACATATCATCGATAGTAAAACGTAATCAACTCAAAGAAATGGTCATAAAAATCCATCAATAATAATATATTATTTTCAAGAATCAGCTACTAAGTGAAGTTTTCAAAGGAGTACATTTTGAATCATAGTGGTATCGAAATGCTAACAAAACCATGTTGCTTTCAAGCAGACAAAAGATGAGTTGGCTGTCGTCCCACTTGTTTGTCTACGAAAGTTTGCCAAAATTCTTTTATTGACTGAGGGTACGGAGAGGCGAGCTGTACGGACCACAGCGGGAATTCTCTACCGCGATGCGGCTGCCACGTTCTCTCATACAAACACGACTATCTACTACTGGGATACGTAGCTTGGCTACAGACGCCAACTGCCAGCAATAATTACTTGCTCAATATTGCATTAATGAATATCTCCTTGCATACGTGGTTATGTTCGCCTACGACACATTAGTAGAGCTTTAAAGACGCAAGAATAGGATTGGTTTACTTACTATTGGGCATATTAATGAATGTAGGTGTGTATTAGGTTTCCTGGTATAGTGTGCAGGTACATAAAATTTGATGTTGTTTCAGGGGAGGTCAGTGAACGCTGTGGATTGCCAGATCCCGTGATCGGAACTATGTATAGCTCGACTACCCTGCGGGAGGTGACAGTGGTGGATGGTGTTCAACTAATAATAGCCTCCCCTCCAGCGCGCGATCATCGGAACGCTGACGGGAGCGCGCACATGTGGCGCCCGGCGGCGGCGTCGCGCTCAGCGTGCACGTTTATTTTCGAAGCGGTCGTCACGCGGCGCGGTTCACGGTGTTCCTTACATAAGAGTGGCCTCCGGCGAGTCCGCGCCGAGGTTCAGACGTGCACTTCGAACAGTCCTCGCACGCTGCAGGTCGCTGCACGTTCGGGTAACCGATCCGATGGACGCTCGCCGCCAGTTCTATTTCGGGAAAATACAAATTTGGAATGGATGGTACTCCCGACTCGTAAGCGAACTCCGCCGGTTGGCTCCATTTTTAGAGCTGGTCTGCGCGTGCGCAGCGAGCGCGCTGCCAGTGCTCAGCGAGCGGCCACCACGCCGCGTCGCTCGCCACCCCCACGTTGTCGCCCACTGTCGCGTTGTGCTCCCAACACCATCGACCAAGAGATGGCGTCACCCACCCTACCGTCGCTGTATATTATTGATGTGTAACAGGTAGTTGCTAATTGCAACTGCACAGGATTGCAGTACACTCAAGAATGAAGACACAAAGCCTTGCGCGAGTTCCGTGCTTCCTTACTTCCCATAGTGCTTATAATCGTATGGAATGTAAAGAAGTATGGAGCAGCGCGGGCGTGCCCGCGGGTCCGGAAATCGCATCATCCTGGTTCACATGTGTGACAGAAGCTTTGTCTTGTTGTTTGTGATCACAGTTTAACAGTGTTTCCTTTTAATTAAATTGTGTGATATCTGTTTATAGTTCACAAGCGACGTGTATTTGCCATGTTCTTGTATTTCAGTCTGTGCAACGGAATAATTAATAATTTGTCAGAAATTAATAACGCTACTCGTAGGACGCGCAGTGGTAAATATTAAAATCGATTATTTTATTAATTATAAACTTAATTTACGTGTGAATATGTAGCGTATTCAAACATCTCTGGTTTTGAAATTTTAAAAGAAGAAGACCTACGTTTGCAATTTTAGCTCTTCGGTTACTAAAAATAAGAAAAAAGAGAGATTGTTTATTCGGTGGCGAACTGTCGTAAAATAACATCTGGCGTAGGTAACAGTTCTGACTAAGGCAACATAAATAAACGCGAGGCTAACGCAGCCCGGACCTTACTACTCCGAACTTTAAATTATGTGTAGGTGTTTGAAGTAACTATGGAAATAGCTGGAGATATTATTCACTATTACCTATCAAAATAAATGTCATTATACGGAATTTAAATTCTATCGACAGTCACAACATTAAGTTAATAATAGTAAACAAATATTAATAGAAGCCATTATTGATTTACTAAACTAATCAAAATATTTTAAAGGTTTCGTGACAGAAAGTGGACTGTTTTTAAAATTCAACTTTTCAGAACATTTGCGAATCATTCGAGTTTACCTACAAGTTAATCCATTTTTCAGTTAATTACATATTTGATTGTAGCTTTAAACCTAAGTAAAATACCACAATAATATAATAGAAATTATGCCAAATACTCGAATGTATATATTGATGAAAATTTCATTTCAATGGGTATGTGTCTGTTCCAGGGACTTATAATTGTTCATTAACAAATCTTTGTTTAAGTAGGTATCTTCAAGATAATTCAGAATCTAAGAAGTTATGTGTAAGTAAGCAGCATTGCTAAAACGTTTATCTAGTGAGTGGATGGCAAAAAAATGGAAACAAAAAACGGCAGCGCGTTGGGGCCGCGCCTGCGCCACATCTGGAGGAGCAGTGCATCTCATTATGCGGAGCCGTCGCGGCTGAATGGTCGCCCGCCCGTGCCGCCGCCGAACAATGCTCCTAATATAACTATATTATTTGGACATTACATTGTTTCTTGCTTTTAGCTATATTGGTCTTCTGTTCCGTCTTATGACTTGTAATAAGCGTGTTTCGAGTATTTCGTTTTTCATGACAAGCGAAGCCGAACTCAACACCGAAAAGGAGACTGATTTAATTGTTTTATGTTTTGCTTTACATCTAGAAACGGCTTCATGACAGTAACCGATTCTGTCTGTACCGGGATGAGGAAGGGCACGGTAAGTGTAGTAACGTTATTAATTACATAGAAAGTCTTGCTAATTTTAACATTTTAACGAGCTAACTAATATTACCAGTAATAATACATAATATCTATTTGTATATTTCTGACCAACAGTTCTAACCCAAAATATAGCAGATTTTTGCCCCTTATTGGTGGAGAGCAACATTTTTTTATGATCGGATACTATTGCATATTTTGCTGCTTTTTAATGCAAGACGATGATGATGCTCATAAGTAGATCATAAGGCACGAAATAATGAAGAAATCATAAAATAAAAATACTAGGGCCTTAGTTCGCAAATATAGTGATTTACGCATAGGTATGCTTCAAATAAGTTATATAGGTACTGGTGGGCTTTGAATAGACATTTTGTTGTTGCCAATTTAGAATTTGTTAGGTATTTAACCATACCGACAGTTGAAAGCTACAAAATTAGTTATACGTATATTGTATAAGTAAAAGCAGAGTTAAATCGACGCATTCAGAGGTACCCACAGTGGTGGAACAGCATTTGAACATTACGAAAACAAGTACGGCTTACATTTTATACGGAACTCCATTGGATGGAATATATTGCTTTTCAAATTCTCATTGAATATTCAATCACCAAAAGGTACCTACATTTTAAAAGAACGC
Organism: Hecatera dysodea; assembly: GCA_905332915.2. NCBI lineage: Eukaryota > Metazoa > Arthropoda > Insecta > Lepidoptera > Noctuidae > Hecatera > Hecatera dysodea. Next base: position 14,095,235 of record HG995292.1, read on the forward strand.
CGAAATCAGGGCGACCATTAACCAGGTTCCGTTCATTGTTTCACGAGGCGAGGGGGCATCAGCGGCACTGGGGCAATGACAGCGCGCACGCATTGCGATCAGGATCACACGCCAAGTGAGCAGGCGCGGCCGCCGCCCGGCGCCCGGCGCCCGGCTTCACACCGACTGACCAACGAGACACTCTTCGTCCCTTCAAGAAACCCAACCCAGCTTTACACACAGCCATAGATTCAATAATAATTACCCACAAATCAAGATTCTACCCGATCCGCGCCCTTTAATAGTGAACGCCTTTTACTATCGCACAAAAGAGTCTTCTATGAGAAAGGGATCTTGACCTACCAGTTTGTTCGGTACGTTCGACTCTCAAAAACAATTTATTCATGCATCCATGCAACGAATACGACTAACAAAAGAATTTAAAACTAGACAGGGGGATAATGAATACTAGACAAAGGGTATTTTAATAGAGTTACTTGCGTGTAATTCGGTTTAGTGATTTTATTGAAGCTGAATGTAAGAACGGGCTTGTAATATAAGAACATAATAGAAACGTGCTGTATGAATGATAACATGTGCGTCACAAACCTTGTTGTAAACCATTTTTTTTATAACGATGTAGTTTTTTCTTGAGCTATAGATATACATAGACTGAATTGGTAGATGTCTTGTTATTCGTGGATGACGTGCGAAAATAACCGGCAGACGAATCGTTGGCAGCGCTCCAGAGGCCACTGAAAGTCTCCGACGCCGATACGTGCCTCACGCTATATATATTTCCTTATATTATACGTAAATACAATTAAAAATATAAACTACTTTATATAATTAAGCTGAATCACACGTAGCTGTGACAAAAATAGTATGCACAAATCTGGTGGGTCAAAATATTATATAATATTAATATAACCAGTTAAGTTGTTTTGATACATACCTACTTTTACTTTTGTTAAAGAATATGGTGTGTGCGTCAGCCTCCCTTCCCCACAGCCCAAAACGCTAATGATAGAAACATTAATTTTGAACAGTATCTACTTAGTGACAGCAGACAATATAGAAGTTGCGGAGTACGACGTATAAGAATGACACGTTTTTTGGATTTTCGGGAAATTAAGAAAGGGCAGATTTTACTGTTTAATTTGACTTACTCTAAAATGCAATACTTATAATTATTTTTGTATTTTTATAATAAAGTGTTGTCAGTAAAATGATTTTTTTTCACCTGTTTTAAATCATGAATACAAAAATGCAACAGTTCCCACGATACAAAATTAAGTAAAAGCTATCATTTTCTGGAATGTTTGGCGTCCGAGCTCTCCCTTATGGTCGTTTTGCAATAGTCGACCAACATTCTCGGGCTCCATTTAAGTACCTCGATGATGTCTGTCTGTTATTGAATAATCTGGTGTAACAGCCACCAAATTCATAGAATAAAATTCATATGGTAGTCCAGAAAATGAATATGTATTAAGTTACATATTGCAAGTTTACAAGTCGAAGATATGTATCCCGACAGGAGCTCATTAAACAACTCCTTCTGGTTGTTACTTTTAATTATGGTTCCTTTAAAAACTGACATCTACGTTTTCGACGCATTTTCATGAAGATTTTTTTCCGAATTGTTAAATATTTCTTCAAATATAACATTACACACTCACACTAAATCGCATGTATGTACAGATCACCTTATACATATGTTTTTTGCTGCCATTTGGTTGTAAACGAATACCCAGTCGTTTAAAGGTAGTATCATATGATTTTTTTCAAACACTATTTTATTGAGCCCGCGGCTTTATTCGCGTCAAACTTAATAAAACTGCACAAATTAACATTTTATGAGTTCTACTTTTTTGCGTCAGATCGTAGAACTATCGTCAACGGAACAGTTTTAGCTATTTTCCCTAGATGGCGACACATGTATGATTTATATTAAGAGCTTGTATAAATCACACAAAACCGTAACATCGAACTAAAAGTTCGAAGACATCAAGTGTGAGCTTCTATTACACAAGAAAAAATGGCTTCTCCACGTGGATTAATAAATCCATACTTATATTTATAAATGTGAAAGTAACTTAAAATTAAAATTAAAAAGTAACTCTTTGTTACCTTTACAAGTCTTAACGGCTGAAGGGATTTGGATGAAACTTGGCGCACGAATATACCATGTCTTACATAGGATAGTTTTTATCCCGGTAGTATAATCCCTTGATATAATTTTCAACTTTCACGCGGGCGAAGCCGCTGGCAGGAGCTAGTCAACAATATAAACGTAATCATTAACTAACATATCGTTGATATATCACTGATGATGAATGATTATGTGCAGGTAGGTACTGAATTTAAACGTAAATGCGATTTGCATTGAATTTAAAATTGTCTCTTAAATTTAAAATAGATGCATTAATCGCAGTATATTGAACCAGTTAACGAGAACCACTGCAGTTTGCAATATTTGAAACCCACGCATCATAACTCAAGTAACTATGTGATCAAATCATTATGAGCTAACCAGCTTTCCCGCTGGCTTTGACCGCGTGGAAGTCCAAAATTAATCCGTAGGAATGTATTCGTTGGATAAACGTATTCGATGTTGTAATCCAGGATACTGTCTATCCGTTTACATCCTAAATTTTATACAATTCAGTTCAGCTGTTAAGGCGTGATTGATTAACAAACATGAACGTTTTTAACACACGTCTAGAAAATCAAGGGATACGTTTATTATAATAACTTTAAAAGTACATTTGAAAAAGATTTTATATTTGTATTCAAAACTAGCGGACCCGACAGACGTTGTCCTGTCTTAACTATAAATAAATATTGACATATAACTGGCCATGTGAAAAACATGGATTTTCAAGATTACGCCACATACATTAAGCGACTGCGCTTGAGATTTATTTATTGACATTGCAAATGCTAAAGTCATATGGCATGTTGTTCGAAATCAAAGGAATCTGTGGAATCAAAACGTTTTCGCCTTTGTACTTCCCTTTCAAAATTGTTGCTTCGATGACGTTGTTCATTAATTTCTTAGTTTATATACTTCGGAATGTTTCTTTTTGGTCTTTCTTTAGCGCATGCAATTTTTGCCCCGGAAATACTTGGTCATGTTCCAGGGTCCATCGCGGCTTCGCTTTAAAAACAAAAAACCTTCTACTGGCAATAGATAACAATACAAAAAAAAAATAGCGTAATCAGTCCAGCAGTTGCGCGTGATGCCAAGACCAATGGAAATAGGGATTCATTTGAAATACTGCACACGAAATTATCATTATTCACATGAAAATAAAATTCAACCAAGACAACGCGAGAAGCGATCACAAATTGTTGGTTGTCAATGTCATAAACAAATGAAAATATAAAAAGTATTCTTTTAAATTATATTGGACGGGCCGAACATCAAATGTTTGACAGGAAGTAATAGTTTCTAAGGAAAAGCATAACTTTTTACTATATTCCAAGACTTTTTCATATTTTCTCACCTTTTAAACCTTCCCTGGACTTTCACAAATAATTCAAAACCAAAATGAGCCAAATCGGTCCAGCCATTCTCGAGTTTTAGCGAGACTAACGAACAGCAATTGATTTTTATATATATAGAAGAAGAAGATAGAAGATATATATATATATATAGTAAAGTATGGTTGTAAGTGTGGCTAGCTTCTATAAAAGCCAGCCATGTTCCTAAATCGGAACAAGGAATCCTATGAAACTGTATAGTGAGCTCACGGAATAAAATCAAATACTTTATCGTAAGAGCCAATTAAAATCGAGACTAATTATTATTAGGGTGTACGATGTTAATTGATGACTGAAACGTATCCAATGAGTAAGAAACTTGCTTAATGAGATCACAGTGCTACCAGGATTATTTCCTGGTAACACTGTCTTTGTTTTCTTGCTCCATATTTGTAGTTCAATCAGTACGAATTATAAAGCACTTTAGGAAACAATTTGTTCTGGCGCTCTGTGGTGTTATAAACGGCCGCCGCATCTTGCTACTTGCGTTGTGTAACAACCTATAGGTACCTATGTATTTATGACAGTTTAATGCATAACTAGTACATAAGTATTCGTATTATAACAAACTGTTAAGTTTTATGACGTTTAGATTTTCTTGTTACATAACCTGTTAAAATTATTTCGTATAAGATTACTTTGTTATAGATTCAGATTCCGAGTACATACCTAATTGTAGCCAAAATTCAAAAATTGAAACAAATTAAAAACCATAATCAATAATTTTATATTACACTTCCTAACTAATAAGAAGGTACCACTAAATCTCTCAGAACTTTCCAAAAGCGAAGGGAAGGGGAAAGAAGAATGCTTACTGTTTTTTTAAGAAATCCGTATTAATATTGAGTCCCAATCCCAACACGCCTTGATTTTTTTAAGCCCTGTTTTATGAACACTAAGGAAGGAAGGCTAAGATAGCTACTTCAACATTATTAGATAATAATGTTACAAAATATAATTAAGGTTTTTTTTTTGCAACCGATGCAAATATTATGAAGAGATCTTGACTATACAATATTTATTATTGACACGCGTTAGTCATTTGAGGATAAATATACATCTGCTTTTAAAAGTTTAAACTGTCATTATGACTATTATTTACTTAAATTTTAGCGAGCGTATCTTAAACCAGTGAATAAGTAATTAGTGGCCATATGTGTGTGGCGGGTCGCGGCCGAGCGGCCCGGCGGCTGGGCGACCCTGGGCGCCATCACTAACGCCCGTCCCGACCGGCGCCCACCCATCGCACAATAAACCACCACCAAATTATCTTTTCAAACAATTAGCTGAGACTTATTGCCCAACAAAATGTTCGCTCCGCAGAAATATCGGTGTAATTAAACAAGCTGTAATTAAACCAACGTTTTTTCAAGATATGAATAATACCGTTAACCTTTTTTAGATTACAGCAACGCAAACGACCCTGCCTCAGACTTCTTTGGTGAGGCAAATAGCATTCAAGTAGGTACGAATATCAGACAATACTTCAGTCTGGTCAGCTTCTGTTTTGCACCAAGCATTATGGTTATTGGCAGCCAGGTTAAGCTTATTGTCGAGTATTATGGCACATGGCATAGAATTTAAAAATCTAGTTTGATGGCAAAAAAGGGTTGATTCTTTCGAAATTGAAAGACAATTTCAAATCTACAATAAGCGTATTATGTGAGTATTGATTTTCTTCTCTTTTCTCTCATCTTACAAAACATGTCTCGTCATATCATTACATTGCCCTAGTGTGATGCGTCATCTGTTAGCCATGAATGTCCAGTCCATGATCCAGTCTCCTAATTCATAATACCAAGAAAAATACAGCACCACAGTGTAGTCTTTTAACCCAAAGGGTAACTGGTAGAAAATGCCTTGTTGCATTAAGTAAAATAAATAAATTGAAATGTGTTCACTTATAATAATATATTAGCTCTATAAAACGCACTGTCACCAGTCGGCTTTTACTTTTTTATGCCAAAATAAATAAGGCTCTATTACTCATTTACATACGGGAGGGGGGGCAGGGGGTCGATTTCGTTTGTCATTCTGTTATCTTTCCGTGACTAATGAAGATTAAAAATACAAACCCAGTAGCGGTACCCGCGGATTTTTTGCTAAAGAAGTAAACATTTCTTAGTTCGTGATTTTTTACATGCTTTAGGTACAAGTATGGTATATTTAAGTCTAGGGTTACTAAAGTCTACTTCAGGGTCAGGGTCAGTTACCCTGACCCTGAAGTAGACTTTTGTGCCTAGAAAACGACCACATTACTATGTAGGAATATTACGAGTATATGACATTTCAAATGTTTCTCTCTGGTTTCTCTACCATAAAAGAATGGTACAAGTTTATTTTTCCTGTCATCATTGCCCCTGGATTCCATAGTAAAAATCTTATTTATAACCAAACCTGTCAATTACTGTTAGTGGTCGGCTTTACCCTTGCTAACGAACCATGCTATACAATGTATCTACCTATGTATAAGGCGAAATATCACTGAATTACTTATTCGGACAGTCAGTTTCCTTATATAGTAACATGTGACCTAACAAAAATGTTCATTTCACATGTATTTAATTTTATCTACTGTTTTAACACTAAGAAGTGAAATACAACCGTTTCGTTTGTTTGTAAGTGCATGTTTTGTATATGTAAAAAAGTGGAATATAATAATAATAATATATAATTTTATTCTTTCTTTCTTCTTTCTTTCTTTCTTTCTTTCACCAGGCCCTGCTGAAAAAAAAATCCTCGTACTGTGCAAGTTATCCAGCACTTATTAAAATTTAAACTACATTCAATAGTTTGTCTTCAGAAAAAAAAAACGTTCAAATTAGTTTCGAAAACTAAAGTCTAGTTCCAAGGTGGCTTTAAAACAAATAGACCTCTTTATATTTTGTTGGTAGATGATAGCGGTCGTTACAAGGAAGTGGCCTTCCAAGGAGACCCGCGGCGCGAGCTATTGCGCGAAATGACTTGGATGTACTGCAGCAGCGCTCTCGGGACTACAACTAACTGCTTAAGAAACATTGCAAGTGGACTGCCATTGTATTTGCCATTTATGCTTCAGACTTTGTATTGAAAGGTTACAACTTCAAATATGTTTCTCTCGGCGCTACCGACTTCAAAATATGTACCTATTATCAAAATTCAACAAAGATGCAGCTACGGAGAGTTTACTGTGCTTGTAGTTAAACCGTTGCCAACTCTAGGCTACGGTCAAGGAGCAACTACAAACAAAGTAATGCTTTCAAATTGAAACTTATACTATTCAAAGTAACTTTGAGATTGAATTTACTAACAGTAAGTAACAGTTTTTTTTTTGTGTCTTGTACTTTTTTTTTATTTTTATTATTTCAATATTTGTAAATATGTGAGTACCATGGGCATGAGATATTTAGAAGTTTACCTCTGCTGGTAATACTTTGTTCTATAACTAGTATACTTGGTGCATCGTCCTCACATATATGAAGTATTTATTGTATTACCAAATATTGTAAAACATTGATTTCAAAAGAGTAACTATGGAGTTTCTTGTCCGTTCTTCTCCATAAGAATCTACCTTTGCGAATGGACGCTAGAGTCACTTAATTTATGATATTTTTTATTGATGACGTTCAAAAGTGCCGTTAATGGCCTAATTGAAATAAACGTTTTGAGTTTGAGTTTGAGTTTGAGTATAATTACCACTGACTCTTAGATCGAAGGGGACCCACAAACAGTCTTGGTTATGTTCGATATACTCGTATAACTGTATAATCTTGCTTCATAACTTAAGTACTCTTTCCAATGCAATGACGTTTTTCCAGTGTTTGATATTTACCAATAAACCAATTACGAAGGCATTTCCAGAAAATACTGCTGTTGGTATAGCAATGGAAAAGATTCATGTTTTCTTTTGTAACAGAAAAATGTCTACGAGAAATAGCTTCCTTCTGATTGTATTTATATTTCGTCTGGCCATAATTATATTTTTATCTACTAGTTATTGTTTATTAAACTATTGTAGGCATTGTCATTAAAACTAAGTTACAATGACTAAATATATATGTTTGGTTTAAATGCTGAGGGGATATTTCAATCAAACAGTCACATTCAGTACACCAGTAGTACCAAGATGTACCGTGTTACCTAGTTACTGGGTTGTGAGGGTCTGATAAGCAGTCGCTTCACGTTAAATACTGGTATTCAGGTGAATCCGTTTTGACTGGAAGCCGACCCGAGTTGAGAAAAGGCTAGGCAGATGATTATGATGAAAGATCACAATTTGTCAGGATAGACCACAAGACCTCCTGAAATACAAGTATGTACCGAACGAAGATATAAACTAATATTTATTTTGTAGAAGTATTATTACGAATTCGAATGGCTATCCAAAGACGAGTCCTGATGAATTGAAACAGATCGAAAAGGTTCTCAAGGAATTTTATGTTGGGAATAATCCCGAACGCGGCCGACACAATTCTTCATTTCATTCACGTTCCCTTGCGATGAAACTTTTTCTCTGCAATTTTTCTGTGGAGGGTGGGGAGTTATCAGGTGGGGCGCTTTGCGAGTCGCAGCACGTGCCGCCCTCCCCCGCACACCCGCCGCCGCCCGCTGAATACAAACTTCATTAGCCGTTTGATAATTAGCCCGTTAAACGCCCCTCACTCAACCAGCTACCGTCTCTTAAACCAACGATATCTGTACATGTTTTGTCATCATGTCTTTAATTAATCAGGTACATAGAAACAAAATACTCATACCAGGTGGGTATTCACCAAAGAAATCAAAGCCAGATTGTCTACAAGCAAACATATAAATAGAAAACCAAGCCGATAAAATGGAGCCTGATTGTTACCGTGAGGTTTTTCCGCGACTTATTTCGCATTTTGGGACCGAATTTAATCGAGGAAGGTACATATAAGGAATTGAATTCTTTTTCTCTGTTTATAAGTAGTCTGTAAATATTCTGACTTCAAATGAATATGAAAATTATAGAACGAAAAATAAATCGGAAAATTATTTTGCTAACCTTTACCCAAGAGCAACCCTGCCCAGGAACGTATAAAAAGTGACAATTTAACCGGAACATCTCCGGAAGGAAAGGACTAAACAAAAGAGGCTCCACTCAACAAGGAGTAGAAAGAAGTTAGAAAAATTAGGAAACAATGAAGCAGGAAACGTGTTTCCTCGGCGAATGGCAATGACGCGAACGGACGGCGGCGGCGCGGCCGGGCGGCCCGGCTCCAGCTAACGGGGTTAGCTCCACGCTACCCCAGCCTAATCGATACATGTATCTATGAGATTTAAATTGATACATCTTAATCATCTCAGCATATATTACATCACACATTAATTATGTTTAACAACAAATATAGCTGTAGACATTTAACCTACATGTATAGTGGAGGTAGAATACGATGCAATGAAAACTCTATAATTATATTTGACGTAACGTAGCCGTACATTCATATGGATACGGTATTTGTTGCATTGTTTTGTAATTTTCCTGCAAAGCACTGAACTGACTTTGATAAACGACGTGTTTTTCGATTAATCTTCTCACGGAATGTTTAAAATGTGACAGATTTTATTTTGTATCTGTCCGCTTTGTGCGTTTTTCAGGTGTAATTTCTATAAATACTGAAAACATAGTCCCTTTTAGTTTTTTCGTATATTTATTCTCTGCGGGATTCAAACCCAAACACAACAGGCCAATTGCTTACTGTGTCAATTGCTTACGTGTCAAAAATGTAGTTAACGGTTTTTTGAATAGATTGAGACTGTGATTGAGTACGAACGTTCTTAAAATACGGGAATTACTCAGGTAGGTATTCTCAGAAAGCTTTTTCTTTTTAAACTTTTTCTGGGCTGGGTAGGTACTATTTAAGATAGATTGAGTCAGCTTTTAAAGAAAAAACAGTAGGTTCAGAATTACGTGTCATATTATCATAAAGCTCTGGCTACTCTGAGGCGATCCCGCAAGAAACACTACTGTGCGCCTTGGTTTTTTATTATTCGGAGGTGTCGACGTGACTTAAAGTCACGTTTATTCGCGGTAATTTGCACATCTCCAAACAAGTTGACTCAGCGCGAAGAAACCCCAAAACCCGCGCGGGATTCTCATCAATTTGACCACAGCTTAAATGTGACACCGTGCATTGATATATGAATAATAGTTCATTAAGATTTTCAATAGACGGCACGTCAAAACGTTACATATAAAGTAACGGTGTGCGCAATTAACATTTCGAATGCTAAACACTCCGCCTGACGACGTTCTCCATTAAATATTTCGTTTATGTTCAATACACACACCAAACATAGGTAACGTAGGTATGTATCTTTGTAATACTTTGTACCATTTCATAAATCTTTCACTATAAGAGAGATTTTCCTGTACTCTATCCCAAAAGGAGCTAAGCTTTGAAATATAAAAAGCGGATAACTCTGCGGGCCGAGTGTTGTGGACAGGGCAACACGATAAATGATATTATCCTCAAAACTGATACAGGAGGGCTGTGTAGCGGTTGACAACAGTATATATATGTAGCTAGCTTATGCGATGGAATAATCAAAATACAGATTTCTTTTTGATTTGATATAGGCAAGATTTTTCAATTCGAGCTAATTAAAACTGCATAGTGTTCACAAATAATCCATTATTATTTAACGAGTGTGTTTACACTTACAGTTTGGGTAAGGAATTGTTTCATAAATTAATATTAAAAAGGATTAAGTACACCAATTCGTATCGGCGGTAATTGATTACTGTTAAGCTTAAAATAGGTTTGTTATTTGAAATTGTGGAATCGGTTTGTTTTTATCATTAATGGGGATTGCAATTTGCAATAAAAAGTGGATCGAGGCTCGGAGTTGCGAAGCGCGGTGCGGTGTGTTGTGGTGTGGTGCGTGCGGCACGATGCGGCACGGCGCGGCTCGCGGGCACAGCGGCAGATATTTCGACGTAATTAAAACAAACAGGAGGAGGCTCGCCACTCCTCTCTAATTGCGTTCGTGTTGAAATAATCACAGAAACTGTGACAGGGTGTACTATGTGTATCGGTGCTTACTGATTACGCAGATGACACACTGAAGCACAGACGCGGAATTCATTAGCGGATAGAATACGAAGAATGTAAAAATAATAAACAAGCATACACATAACATATTAGTCACAGTTCTGTGCACCAGTTTATGTTTAGCTCTCTCTAGGTATGGTTTATTGAAGACTAAATGAAATAATAAGAAACGATTTTAAATATATATATTGTAATTAACAGAGCGCTGATGTCTGAGATACAGATATTCTATATGTAGTTCAGACACAGGTACCTTCAATATAAAATTACGAAAATTTGAATGTAACATGTGTTGTGTCAAATAAAGTATTATTATTAAAATTGATTGGCTAAAAAACGGGAACCGTAACAGCCTCTAATGCCACTCAATAGTAGGCGAAATTGCGAAAATAAAAGAAAGAAAATGAAAATAATATGTATGTCTTGTGACGTTTGGATGTGAAAATTCAGAGATATGTAGTTCATTTCAGAATACCTAGCATAAATGTATAGTAGGTAGGCACAGTTACTTTCATACAGTAGGCAGTACGTCAGGAGTAACAAAACCAGTTTGTGCAAAAAGGGAACCGTTTGTGCATTTCCGATTTGTGCAAGCGGGTCTTAGAATTGAAAATAATCACTTGGGTACATTTCACTACATCCGAGTTGGTCGTAGTAAATAAGCTAGGGCAATCATAACAAAACGCAGTGTTTTTTTTGTTTTTAGGTCCATAGGAATGCTGGTATCGGTTAATTAAATCGATTCTAGTGACGTATCTATTATTTTGGGGTACCTATATATAGTATAGTATATAGTAGGATTAATCCTACTATGTACTATGCTATATACGGGTACTAATCCATATGTATTAAAAAAAAAAGTAACTGTGTCTGTCTGCTTTGTCTGTGTCCCATGATAGACATTAGTTTGTTATCTCTTCGATGTAACACGGGTAGATTATGTCCTGGTTTTGGACCGGATTTTAATCTCTTCATATTCTATTGTTTTCAAGCTGTAACACAGGACAAGTGCGAGTCTGACTCGCGCAGCGAGAGTTCCGATTGAATTTTAATTTCTGTCTGCATTTAGTAAAAAAACTATAATGCAATATTTGTTTATGGTTCCAAATTCAATTTTTTTGTTTTTGTTCGATAGCTGTTTCCTATTTTGGCGTAGAGTTAGAGTTACTTGTGTTTTTAGATTAAATACTGTGCTGTTTTTAAAATGATATTCGCAATACAATAAATATATAATGAACAGAAACATTGAACAAAGAGTTTGCCTTAAATTTTGCATCGCCAATGGAATCTTGTGATGGAGTAACTGAAAATGTTACAGAAGCCTTACGGTGAGTCGTCTTCATCAAAAAGCACGTGGCTTATAATTTACCTAGTACAAAGCGTTAAACAGCGGTCGAGATGTTGGATGTTCAGTGTTCACTTCAGTTGATGACCTAACTGAAGAGTATTCACTTCAGTGTAACATCGAACATCGTAAAAGTGAAGGAAACAGTGACTAAATCCTCATTCAAGAGAGATAACTGCCGAACTATAGGTGTCTTATAAGTCAATCCGTACCATTTTAAATAAATCAATTGGGTGTGAAACGTATTGCCGCTCTCTGATTTTTCTCCAAAAACTCAATCGCATAAGAGTCGCTGAGGACATGCTAAACCGAGTCAATTCAATCCCAACATTCAAGAAACGCATTGTTACTGGTGACGAGACGTGGGTTTACGAGTTTGACAAGCAAACTAGTCAACAAGCGTCGGAGTGGCGCCTTCCAAAGTTCCAACTGAACCAAAATCAAAAACCACGCTAAAGTCGATCAAAGTCAAAGTCATGTTGACTGTTTTCATGACTGTCACGGTGTTGTGCACTCGGAATTGTTGCCGGAAGGTCAAACGGTAAATCTGTACTAATATTATAAAGCTGAAAACTCTGCTTGAACTCGTTAATCTCAGATTCGAATTGAAAATCTTTTAGTGTTGCACATTTATCGAGGGATCCGCACGCAGATGGGTTTTATGTACACTATGTTTACATTGTTAAAACACCTGTATACACAAGCAAACCCACTACTGGGACACCTCTCTAGGAGAGGGAATGCGCCGTAATCCACCACGCGGGCCCAGTGCGGGTTGGTGAATGTCACATTTCTTCGAATTTTTGGTTCTAGGACATGCCGGTTTCCTCACGATGTTTTCCTTCACTGTTTTGAGAGCAATGGTGATAAAGTTAATTACACAAAGTAATGCGCCTGGCTGGGTCTGAACCCGCGACCTACAATTCGTAAGTCGGGGCCGTTACCACTCGGCCACCACTGCTCTTGTCCCTCAGGTTCCTCAGGCCTCAAGTTAAAATAGAAAATCTGCAAGTTCTTGGTAAAACCGTGGGTCGTGGACAAGGCGGGTGAAAAAAGATTGCACGTAGCAGATGATGTTGATATATTGAGATGGATGTTATGTTAGGACGGGGAAAAAGTCTTTTCACATTATAGTATGTATGAACTTTTAGTAAAATCTATTTGTATCTGGCTGATTTTGGTATCATTTAAAGTTTAAATTTTAACGAACATAATTCCAAATTCAAATTAGGAAAATGTGTGATTTTCATTAGTTTTTTGTACCGTCAAGATGAGTGAATATAATGAAGATTTCGATACATTGTAAATTTGTTTTTGGTTGCTTTTTTGTTTTTGAACACACCGACTTCCGAAATTAAAGTTATTTTGTACTTTTTGGTTATTTTTTTGTTTAGAAGTCGGTTTTATTTTTTGTAAAAAGTTTTTTTATTTTTCACTTTTTAGTGGTTCACTTCCAGCTAAACATACCCATCACAGCGTACATGGTATAAATTGGTGTAAACAATAAACAAAAAACATGCGATTTCAGCTATCCCGACAGATTTGCTATCATTTATTGAAATTAACAAATAACCGCTTGTTCGATTTCGATAAAATTTTCATGGGACCATTTGGGAAGTATACCCTTTCCAACAAAAAAAGAAATTTTTAAATCGGTTGGCAAACGACTGAGTTATGTGCGAACAAACATTAAAAAAAAATACAAACATCCAAATTGAGAACCTCCTCCTTTTTTAGAAGTCGGTTAAAAAGGTAAAAACGCAGAGCCAGCCGCGAAAAATATTTGCGATGTTTATGGACCTAGTACAGTTTCAGAGTAGCACTAATTTGGTTTAAGCGTTTTCAATCCGGAATTTTTGATGTCAAATAAATGCACGTTGGTGTGGTCGTCCTATTACGGATAAAATGGATGCCATTTTTGAAAAAGTGGAGCAAGATCGGCATATCAGTAGTTACGACGTAGCTGAAGAACTGGGAATTGACCACAAAACAGGTTTGGCGCATTTGAAAAAAAAAACTGGGTAAAGAAAGAAGAAGAAAGAAAGAAAAATGTTTATTTGGGTCTCGCACAAAACAAACAAAAAATAAAATAAAATAAAACTACTAGAAAAATAAATTAACAAATACAGTTGATAGAATTATAGAATTTTCTATCAATTTGTACTTAAAATGTAAGTGTGCGAGGCCAAAAAGGTTCCTATCTCAGCATATGCTGCGATATTTAAAAAATAAATAACACAGCGCTGGTATTCTGATAGGTCCTGTACAGATTAATTTTATACAAATTATGCTACGGATAGACTAACGGAACATATACTAAGGTGAAATATATATGTATAAATAAATAAAGAAAATAATAGTTAAACATAGTGCATAAAGGAAAAAAATGATACATACACACAATACATAATTTAAAAATAGCCCAATGGCCCATTACTCCAGTGTCATTTGTCGGCGTCATAGACAGTGACAAATGGTGGAACGCGCGGGCGCAAGTGAGAGGCTATGGTTGGCTGTCAAAATTAAGGAAAGATAAATAATATGATATATTATATTATAAGTGGGTTAAAAGCGTTAAAGTGTTTTAAATATATATTATTGAGTAGTAGCGGAGTATGTTGTGCAGTGTTTTGTCGCAAGGATTTCAGCTAAGAGCAAAGAACAACGTCAATAATGCCAACTGCGTGCGGACTGCAGACCCTGGGTAAGTTCATGTAGTTTCCTTATGAACGCGTAGCAGGTGTTGTTTGAACTTGAGACTGAATGTACCAACTGTTTTTATAGCACGAAACGGTGGCGGCAGGTCGTTCCAACAACGCGAAGCTGCGAATTTAAAACTCCCACGGAATGCAGCAGTTCTATGCGGCAATGATAACAAGAGGTAAGCAGATGCTCTAGTTTTGACTCTGTTGACATCTCGCGACCAAGTCAATTTATTATATAGATAGACCGGTTTTTTTGTGAGAATTATGCCAAATAACAGGGTAGCCAGATGGAGCTTTCTTCGATCCGACATTCTCATCAAATTACCCTTATTTAAAAATGGGGTTATGTGAGCTCGAGGAGGGACATTAAAACAAAATCTTGCACAAGCATTCTGTACCCGCTGGATCAGCCTTTCGCTCCTACCAAGAATGCATGCCCCGTACACTGTGTCAGCATAGTTTAGCTTGGATAAAACCAGTGACTCACAGAGCATGACACGTATATCCACATTTATATAGGGACGAACACGGTACAGTAGCTTGAGACGGTAAAAGCAGTTGCGCACAGCCTCCATGACATGAGTCTCAAAATGTAGTTGTTCATCAAAAACTACTCCAAGATTACGGGCTTCCTGTACCCTTTCAATGGAACACCCGTCAATCCTCAAGTCCAAGCTGACATTACTAATTTTGCTTAAAAATTCTCTGGTTCCTGTAACAATAAACTTAGACTTAATTGGGTTAAGAACCAGAGAATTCCTTAATGACCAGGCTGAAATCCTATCCAAATCCTCGTTCATTCTATTTACAGTGGCGGTAGCCTCCTGGGGATGAAATGGCAAATACATCTGCAAGTCGTCAGCATATAGGTGGAACTTAGAGTGGAGCAGGCAGTTTGTAATGTCAGCACTGTACAGGATGAAGAGCAGTGGACCAAGGATTGATCCTTGTGGTACACCCCTGTTCACGCACTTAGGGTCAGAGCACTTAACAGCTCCATCACTATCAGAAGTAACCTGGACCAACTGAGTTCGGTGAGTCAAGTAACTTTGAAACCATTGTACTGTCTCAGGCTGACATCCATAGTAGGACAGCTTGGAGAGGAGAAGTGAAGTATTAATGGAGTCAAAAGCACGTGAAAAGTCGAGCAGGACGAGCATGGTACCCATGCCTTTGTCTCTGGCTTCGAGGATATTTCCGACCACATCAAGAAGAGCTGTGGCTGTGCTGTGTCCCTTCCGAAAACCAGATTGAAGAAGCGGCAATATATTGTTCTCCTCAAGGTATGTCTGAAGCTGGTTGGAGACAACCTTTTCCAGTACCTTGGAGAGACATGGCAACAGACTGATAGGGCGAAGTTCTTTTACACTGGTAGGATTAGGTACCTTAGGAATGGGTCTAACTATAGCCAATTTCCACAGGTCCGGGAATGAGGAGGTAGTAATGGAGCGATTGATAATGGCTGTTATAACTGCGAGAGTGCGAGGAAGAGTCATCATCAGCATCTCCAGCGAGATAGAGTCACTCCCCTGAGCATTGGACTTCTGACCACGCATAAGCCTCAGAACCATGTCTTCCTGGACAGGCTTAAGTTGGAAATGACAATTGCTAAATCGGGTTCAAAGTAAGAGAGGTCAGCTTTAGTTACCACACCACTACCTGGTACATCTAGAAAGTGTTTGTTAATTTTATCTGGATCACTACAAAAGTGCGGTAAGGTGGGCTCTGGTTTTTTAGAAATAGCTACAGAGGATTTTATATGATTCCATAGCTTCTTAGGCTGTTTAATGTTTAGATTTATATTTGTTTTATAATACGCACACTTCTCACTTTCGATAGCGGCTCTAACAATATATTTAAGCTCCCTATATGTTTGAAATTTATTTGAAGATTTAGTGGCTTTTGCCCTAATATGACTGCGGTCTCGCAACCTCATCATTTCCTTAACCGTGTCTGTTAACCATGGCAGTGATTTATTTTTAATCAAAACTCTTTTAAGTGGTGCGTGTAAATTAAATAAATTCAGTATGTAATTATTAAAAGTTTCTACCATGGAATTGACATCCTCCAGGCTTTCAATATACTCCCAATCAATCTTATTCAGGTCTTTATTAAAATGGTCAAGCAGTATGTCTTTAAGAGGCCTGTAGGTGACCCATTGCGGTGATGGCTTCTCAATCTTAAAATTAAATTCCACTGATATAATTGCATGTTGGCCGAGCTCAGGTATGTGAGAGACAGAAACTTCACGTACATGGGCATCAGTACACACAATGTCAATGAGTGTCTCGCTGTGGTCCGTAAAGTGTGTAGGCTTAGTAACTATTTGATTTAGTTTACAGGAGACTAAGAAGTTGTTAAGTAGTTTTGCTTTGTTTTCCGAGTGGCTTAACATGTTAATATTGAAATCACCTAACAGAATGACTTTGTCTGCGCTTGTTAAAGATGATAGAGAGTCTGTAAGCGCATCCAGGAAGACATTGACATCGAGCCACGGCGGCCTGTACGCAGTGCCAACTACAACCGATTGCGAGTTGACGTTCAGTCGGAGCCACATCTGCTCGACCTGCGGCGCGGGCGGGTGCGGCACGAGGCGCGCGCGCACCCCGCGCCGCACGTAGAAGCCCACGCCGCCGCCGCGGCCGCCGCGCACGGAGCGCGCGCGCGGCACGTGCCGCAGCCGGTAGCCCGGCACGCTGGGCGCGCGGCCCTCCTCCCCCTGCCGGAGCCAGGTCTCGTTTAGGGTACACTAAAAAGCTCGATATTTGGTTAGGTAGGTACCTCACGAGCTCACTGAAAGAAACCTAATGAACCGTGTACACATTTGTGATTCTTTATTACGACGTAATGAAACCGAACCATTTTTGAAGAAGTTGATAACTGATGATGAAAAGTGGATCATGTACGATAAGAACATGCGAAAAAGGTCGTGGTCAAAGGCCGGTCAGGCTTCACAGACTGTGGCAAAACCCGGGTTAACTCGGAACAAGGTGGTGCGCAACAAGGTATTAATCTTTATGAGCTGTTACCACCAGGCAGGAACATCGATTCTGAACTCTACCGCGAACAACTGATGAGATTAAAGCAAGAAGCTGAGAGAAAGCTGCCGGAATTAATCAACAGGAAGGGTGTGGTTTTTCATCATGATAACGCTAGACCTCACACATCTTTAGCCACTCAGCAAAAATTAAGAGTTTGGCTGGGAGGTGTTAATGCATCCACCGTATAGTCCTGACCTTGCACCTTCAGATTTCCACCTGTTTCGGTCTCTTCAGAATTCTTTAGGCAGTGTCAGGTTAACATCACGAGAGGACTGCCAAAACCACACAAAATGGTACCTACATACTTTAGATAAATGTAAATATATATAGTTTATATTAAAAATGTTGTGAATTTTCTTAAAAAATGCGAAGAAACTTTTTTCCCAACCTATTATATACTAGTATATTAGAGGAAGTTTGAAAGTGGCGCCAGTGACAAGAAATTTGAAAGATAATCGTTATTCTTGTTGTGAGCATGCTATACGCATGGTTGAAACGCACGTGAGTAAAAGAGAGAGAACTAAAATATGAATCTAGTTGGACGAAAAGGAAAAAGACGGCAAAATAGAAAGTGTATGGATTGTTGTGCAAGGAACGATATGAAAAAAATAAAAGAATAATAACGTGGTGGACTGGTGGTTGACTAGGTGATTGGAGAAATAAAGCGTGTTGAACTGGGCCAAAATAACACGGGATAAGAATAGAAAGATGTGTTACTTGAAGTGACAGCCTGATTAGGTTGCTAAAGCCGGGTTTAAGAACTCACAATAGTCATATCAAAGCCGAATAAGATATATACTTTTCTGATATAAACTATATGAAAGCTATAATATGATACAGACGAAACACAATTACGTTCATTAATCTTCCGCTAGAGCAGATGAACAAAAGAGTCGACTCAGCGAATGGATATCTATTCTGTGACATCAGCCTTAAAGCTCAAAGCTCGCACTTTATTGTTAGTCGATAGACATTCTATGCGGACATCGGTTTTTCTGATATTTGAATAGTGTGTCTTTTTTTGTGGAATTGTATGAAAGCTCGAAATTTGTTCAGTCGAATAACGTTCCGAACATTATTGTTTTTCGTTGCAGGACCTACGTTTAGTTTTTTTTTTGTCCATAACATGGGACATGACTTTTGGATGCATTTATTGATGGTCGGTATGATTGTCGTTATATGTGGTTCGTTCGTGTATATGTGGTCGTGTGTGTATATATTTAATATTCAATGGATATCTCAAATTTATTCATTCACTATACACAACGCTATGCCATAGCCATTGGGTCTAGAAGTCTGAAAGTAAATTAAAATAAATTCTATAAAACTACAGATTCATAAAAAAAATCTTGTAATCTCTAAAATTTAATCTATAAATGAAAAAATATTGAAAATAATTCTAATTTTAAATGTGTGAGTGTGGTGTATGTTTGTGACTGTTCATACGAATCCTTCATTTGTCATGTCACAGAATACATTTAGAAAGAAGTGAACCGTTTCAAAAATTTATTTATTTACATTCCACGTTCGTGTTATGGTAAAATAAAATCATATGCTCTTGTAGAACTGATTCGGTTTATTAGATTCTCAGAAAATTGGCTGTGACAGACGGACAAACAGGCATACAATTCAAGGATCCTTATTTTCATTCGGACTTGCGATGCCCTAAAAAGTAACTGGTGTAATGGTTCGGAGCGGGGAGGCATGGGAAGCCCTGCAAGTCATTCATTTGCAAGTCATACTCTTTGTGCGAAGCAGCAATGCTAGCGAAGGAGGAGGCGGACCGCGTGCGGGAAAGGGAAATGTCACGGTCCAGCCGCGACAACACAACAAGACGCCCCGGGCGTTGGGAAACGCAGTGCGATTCCCGGCCACCGTGGCGCGGGCCTGCGGACAGCGAGCTATGGGTGGCTTGTCGTTCAATAGCAACCAGGCCCGAGTCGACGGCTCGTCGTCAAAGAGCCGTCAGCAACGAAGATGGGCCCCACAGGGTCGGTGCCTGCTAGGGTTGCGGAATTTGTTCGAAAGAGTCACCGCCGCCCTGGAAAATAAAAGGGACAAGAAGGATCACGGGTGGGTTTTAGTCAGTAAGAGTCTGACACTCCCTTCCGTCCGCCCAGAGCGGGAGAAGTTATTTGCTGATATCCCATAAAAAAAACAATGTATAAGTATGCTGGGTATTACTTCCAAAATAGAAATCAGTTGCCTTAACTTAATACAGAAATAAATACTAATACAATTTTTACTGACACTATGCGACACCTAAATATACCACGTCAACAGTAGGCAGCTTCATCGTCATCATCTTGCCTTCATCCCAGTTTGACTCATCAGTAGCTTAGTACTTTATTAGTATCCACTCACCTTCAAGGCATGCTATCTTTCACACAGTCACTCCAATGTTCTTATGGACTTTGTTTACTTGTTACTTGTTGACTTTCATCTATACTAATATTATAAAGCTGAAGAGTTTGTTTGTTTGTTTGTTTGTTTGTTTATTTGTTTGTTTGAACGCGCTAATCTCAGGAACTACTGGTTCGAATTGAAAAATTATTTTTGGGTTGAATAGACCATTTATCGAGGAAGGCTTTAGGCTATATATCATCACGCTTAAGCCAATAGGAGCGGAGCAGCGATAAAGAATGTTTTAAAATCGGGGATTCCACGGGGACGAAGTCGCGGGCAGCAGCTAGTAGTTAATATTTTCGCCGGCTTCCTCATTTCTTGGCGTAGCAACCCCATACCATGACCAACCAATTAACAAACATTAGGCAAGAAAAAACGACCGTAGAAAATTGCTGTCGTTTTGCATTATCGAACTAACTAGACGTTTGATTTGCTTGATAAAAGTGAAAACGGGAATTAACATTGTTCCAAAAATAAGCGTAATATTTTATAGTTGACTAGCAGCGCCTCGCGGTTTCACCCGCGTAGTTCCCGTTCCCGTGGGAATATGGGGATAAAATATAGCCTATAGCCTTCCTCGATAAATGGGCTATCTAACACTGAAAGATTTTTTCAAATCGGACCAGTAGATCCTGAGATTAACGCGTTCAAACAAACAAACAAACAAACAAACAAACAAACTCTTCAGCTTTATAATATTAGTATAGATAAGAAATTAGTAGGAAATTCGATTTTTAGACACTCGAATGACTTCCACATACACACAGTCCTTGCTTGACAAAGTTTTGTTAAAAAAAGGCTTCTCGCATGATGGCACAATAAACGGGTTTTTTTTTTTTAATTTAGATACATTCCGCCTTCAGCTCGCTTACTCCGTAATTGAGCTCGTTATGGTCGAAACTGGTTCTGAGGAGGTTTACATCATAAAAATATACACATTATGGTTACTTAGACCACTAAGCTTAGTCTGCTAAATACAATGGTGCTACGCTGTTATTGCTACGATGCTACGCGTCCCATGATTAACGTTTCTAAAGAAACTTTTCTTGTGGTGCCTGGGAAACAGGTAAGTAAAACATTATTATGTATGCGCCAATAAACGTATTATATTTAGTTCAAAATTTGAAAATGAAAACAATATATCTAGTTTTAATTTCCGCGAATATTAGTGGTTTTGCATTGCCTTCCTGCATGTGCTTAAAATCCTTGCATTTGCCCAGTAATCTTGCATGTGCATAATATAGCGGGCGGGAGGGAGGTGCATACCTGCAACCCACTAATATTCGCGGAAATTAAAACTAGATATATTGTTTTCATTTTCAAATTTAAAATGGATTTCCGCAAAGTAACGCCTGACTCAATCAATTATATTTAGTTCATTTGTAAATGAATTGTGACTACATTCTGCTAATTCATAAATCATTGTTTCATTCATCTATATGTTTAATCTCAATACTTGTGCCTTAGCAGACTAAAACAGTAATTCCCAAACCTTTTCAAAATAACTAACTAACAACAGCATAAAACATTCAAGCTCTCTTAGGTTTACGCACCGTGCAGTTACGTCAACAGATTATTAATTTATTAAATGTGTTGAAAACGTAACTAATCGGGTTATTAAAAGTCTCAGGCAATATTGAAATTAAAAAAAAAAACCAAGACAGAAACAGATGAAGTTGTCTGTCGTTGGTGCGATGTGTAGTAAAGTTTTAGACGAGGCAGGTACTGAAGGGATGTGACGGTGGCGGCGGCGGGTTGTAGGCCCGTGGGCTGTGGGCTAGCATGCGCGGAGCCCGGCCCGGCCCGGCGCGGTGCAGACGCGGCAGACAGTGCGGCTCGCGCGGCGCCGGGGGCGCGGGGCGCGGGGCGGCGCGGCGGCGCGATGCTGCGCGCCTCTCAGTCGAGACGCGAGGCCCGCCCGCCCTAGCCGCCCGTGCTGCCGCCCGCCCTCCCCGCGCGCTCGTCACGCGTCGCTCTTCACGATTCGTTCTACCTACGATCGTTAATTACATCCCTATGACCGGATTCGCATATGTACTTAATGAATTATCACATTCGCCAAAATTTAAAGAATTATCTCCTCATAATTTGGGCTTACACGCGCGTATAGTTGTCGAGTATTTTCAAAGCTTTTGGATGGACCGGAAGGGGGGCGGGAGGGTCGACGGATTCGGAGGGTCGCGGGGCGCAGGGCCCCTCGCGACGCGGGGTTAGTAGGTTCGCGATGTCGCGTCGTCGTCGGTCGGAATGCATTCGCGAACGTAGAGCGGCGACCTGAGGTGCCGCCGCGATTCTCACCTGGCCACCTCGGGGTCGGTCACCTCTTTTATTAATGAAACTTCACTCAAACATTTCGCTCCATTTCGGCTTTTTTTCCCGGCGGCAAGCTTCGAGCCTAGAATTATTTTTGGGTCAAACATGACGAGATGCAAGGTCAAGCCTGCTAGGTGTCAACGAACCCCTCGTCCGGTGCCTACGTCAGGTCGATGACTTTTAGGTTGACAGTCCAAAACTTTAACATTATCGTAGCACCGACTACTATTGTAGCCGGCCCCAGATTTGAAACTTTACTGTGTTGTGCTCTCGTAAGATAAAGTATCGAACCGGAAGAAAAAACATAGTGTCGACGGAAAGAACGAAGACGGAAGTGTGTTACGACTGGCGGCGATCGGGGAGGCCACCGCGTTAACCCTGCCCGAATTAGTGCACCGGACGAGACTAAAATAGCGAGGCGGCGTGTACGGTTACATGCGGCGCGTCAATGTCGGCGCGCTCTGCGTGCTCCGGCGGCTCTCGGCGGGTAAGCTTACACTGCGTCTGATTGCAGAGCGAGCTGAGGCCAGCCCTATATGTGGAGGCGGCGCTGAGGCCGCCGCCGCCGCCGCCGCCGCCGCTCTCCGCGCCCGCACGCCCTCGCACCTCGCACTGCCAGCTATTCCTGGAGTCATCTGTTCCACTGTATACGCTAAATTTTACACCTTTCTAAATATACATAACTAAGCACACTGATGATATAAAGCTTTATGAAACCGAAATTAGTATTCTCTGTAACCCACACATGTTACGTTTATGACTCGCTTCATATTATATTTCAAGAGCCAAGATGAAGATGTACGACGATGAATATACTTTAATAACAAGCGAAGAATTCGAGAGACGTGAAACGTGTGAAGATTGTTGAAGAGGCCGCGGCGTCGCCGTCGAGCGTGAAAGTGTAAGCGTTGTTCGCTTTAGCTGGTTGACTTCGGGTCAAATTGTAATTTTGATATCATTTGGTCCCCTTCAACCAGCTGTAGTTGACATCTGTTTCACTTTCTGACCACACTACACTCGAAGAAGAACAGCAGTAGTTAGAAGCATGCCAAAACCCCAAAACCTACATCATAACTGTCTCATCTGTTCTTTTGTTGGAACTTCACTATTTTAAATTTGTTAAACTATTTAATTGAATGTATAGCAGGTTTAACCCGGAATTATTATAATTGAGATGTACTTTATATTCAAATTGTAACAATAATTTATTTTGCACTTTCAATCACAGTACACTAAAAGTAGCAGTTAGCACACGTTTATTGTAAACTTCTATTTAAGTCATTACATCGTTTGGAGCAGAATATAGTCTAATAAATATGAAAAGAGTTGTGCAAATAGTAGTCCCGTAAGCATAATTAATTAATTACATTTAGTCTCAGCCCGCGCGGTGTGACGCGGGGAACATGCATTACTTAGAGGAAAACAACTGCTAATGAGATGCGTTGTTGTTGTCAAATGGGCGCACATACGCGCTGAGTGCACGTACCTACGTGAATATGACCCAACGGGAAACTTAGCTATTATCTATCTTTTACAAGCCGTGTGCCTGATGGGATTTCCCATCGGCAAGTTATTAGGAGCCTAAGGGGGGATCAGTTACCGAAATCGAAGAGAATTTTTTTTTACTATTAAAAACTTATGTCTAACTCCATTTTTTAATTTGAAGTTAAGTATTCGTTTAGTCTGAAAATCTGGCAAACTTTGGCACTAAGTCAGGCTTTAAAACGTTCTTAACTCAAAATAATTAATTCAAAATAAGGCCGTAAGTACCACCTACCATTTTTCTGACTTCAATTTTTTAATGATGTGTTAAAGTTACTGGTATCTCGTTCTTTATTTGGAAACTCATCTCCACAAGGGGATTTGGGAGTGTCGAGATTCTAAAAAAATATGTTGCATGTAACTTTAACTTAAAAATAAAATTTCTAAGTACCAATATCCATTCAAACTTTCATCATTTATTCAAACCGTTTAGGCTATACATTTTCCAAAATTCTTCGCAGAGTTTTGAAATTTCTCTTTTATAAAATTCTCATCATATATATTCTTTATCCTGCTGTTAGGCTGTGCGCTCCTGTCAGAGAGTCAATGAATTTAATATTTTGATTGACTACGTGTACAAAATAATGTTATTATGAAGCAACAATAATAAGTAATAGTTATGTTTTAATCATAATTATATTTATATAATTATATTTTTTTAATTTTGTAAACGTAGTAAGAATAGCAATCCACGTTATAGTGGATATTTTGGATTGTATCATGCAGTTCCTTCATCTGTAGGGTCGGACAGCAGGCAAATTAATTAATTTAATAGCATTATTGAATCCATCATAGGTAGAACGGATTATCTTGCCACTATTATTTCCAAGTTAATGTAATAATCAAAGCTCTATTTTATAAGGTATTTTCTAGATTGTATTAGAGACGCACACGAACCTTTATTCTGTACATGACTTTTCTGGAAGTTTTGAAAAGGTATGGTATAATTACCATACCTTTTCAAGACTACTAGAGAGAACTACGTTATGGAGCTAAAATTTACACTTTACATAATAGAGCCCAATCATCTTTTACCGTAAAAATTTACCCATGTGGCTTTCACCTCAACCTTATTTTATATTGTTACACGTATAAGTATTGCAAAGCAATGAAATAATAAAAAGAATCAAACATAAAAAGGCAAGGAATCCAAAAATAATATTGGTGTAGCGAAAAAAGAATAAAAAGATGGCTTTTAAAAGGTAATGTAAGTATGCGTCTCGTGAGTCGTGAGCGTACCTGAATTTAGTGCGGACGGTTTGATGGCTTTACAGATTTTTTTATCAAGGGGTACCTTTGGGAAAACAGGCTTTCAGAAGGTAGTGGATAAAGTCGTTTGTGTCTGTGCGGTCATGATATTGATTGAAGGCAGTAAGGTTTTCAGAGTCCGCACGCGAGCGAAAATCATAACGCGGAACGCACTTTGATATTATAACAAGATTATTCGAGGCACCGCTAACGGGTTGCCACTTTGAGCACATCAAACCGCATAAATAATATGTTACACATTAGCTCCGAAACTACAGCAGTTAGCTAGCATTATACAGTGTTCTAGAAGTACGTGGTCATATTTAAGATTGATTTGGGTAGCTGATGTATGTATGTATATTAAGGAAAAACTAACAAAATGAAATCCTCTTTTTAATTCGACCAAAAAAAAAAACTAATGTTCCAAAGAAAGAAACGACTATACAAGCAGTTAGTTGGTGTCATTTACATACCTAAGTTGATTTTATGTTACAATAGTGTATCAGATTGCTTGAAAATTAATTTCTACGGAACGTTCTGGTTATTATTAGTGGTCGATTATTTTGAAAATAGTCACATTTTTATGTTTGATTTTTTTCCTTAATTTATATCAGCTACTCAACATCACCCTTAAATATGACCACGTAATTCTGGAACACCCTGTATAATTGGGTCGTTTCGGTGTAGAATTTTACTAAATTATAAGTGTTTAGTGTTTTTCTAGACTGACTTATGAAATGATGACCTAGACCAATTTTGTATTTGAAGAAAATAAATTGAATTAAATAAGTAATTAAAATCAACCACGTTTTTAATCCCAACTCTTTGTATCCAGGCAATGCTTCGATCTTTGTTAAAACAACATTAATATTTAATTATATTATTTACATGCTGAATGAATTTATTTCGCAACATGAGTTAATTAAATTTGTGTAATTACAAACCCGTGAATGTGAATCTACCTACATGAAATTTTAATCAGCCTAGAAGTTTTTTTCAGGTGGCAATTGTTATTGGAACAATTTCATGGTTGTAAACTAAATGCATGAATTAATTACACTATTACGTACTACTACTGAGCTTATCATTATTTCATATTCACGGACTTAGAATTAATTACGTTGAATTAATTAATCTTTATAAAAGTTCTGGAATACAGTGTATGGTATATAAGTAACTATGGCAAATATTTTTCATATACAAATCAATGCCTGAATTGATATCAGGCCATATTTACCTTTTTTGTTCATTTTCGTACTCTAGTGCTTTAAAACCTAATATTTAGATGGGCTTAACCTCGTTTTGGTGCTTTTAAATTAGCATAATCGCATGTTGTATGCTTCATGACTGAGAATCTATTTAACCCCCAGACCTAAACAGTTTCGACTATTAGCTTTTAAGTAAAACTGAATGTTTATTGCATAACTGTTTTCATTCGTATGTACATGCTACCCATCAAAGGCAGTCTATCATACGAGTGTATATTTTCATTCAAAAATATTTGTTGTTGTGCATCCCATGGTTGTCTGAGGCTCGGGTAATTATACTTTTTAACCGACTTCAAAAATGGAGGCGCTTCTCAACTCGGTAGTATTTTTTATGTTTGAGGTGAGGTATTTGTTACCTCACCTCAAACATAAAAAATCTCCGGCATGAATGAAACGATTTGTTTATTTAATGTGACGTATTTTCCGACTGCCCCTTAAATTTCATCAAAATCGGTTCAGTGGTTTGGTATTTTAATCGAAATAGCTGGAATACATGACATCCAAGTAAACAAAATTGCGTTTTTACAACAAAAAAAAAAATACAACCGACTTCCAAGTAAAAAACATTATAAAGTGTAAAATAGGAAATTGGAATGGAAAATAGGAGGGAAAATTTAACTGTATTTTTTTGTAAAACGTTTTTATCTCTTTATATTTGCGATACGTGAACGCCCCAATATTGCAATTTTAATAAAAGTTAAGCTTTGTAAAAATAAACTATTAAAAAAATCGAAGCTAAGCTTCTTGAAATTTCAATAACATTCCTGACTGCTCTACATGATTAGTTTTTGTTGGACAGGAAAGTGTGACTGCTGAGAGAGGGTGGTGGGGTCGCAAAAACCCGGAGGCAGTGGCTGCAGCCGCGCGCCGCGCCGGCGGGCGACGCTCCGCTCTGCGGTGCGACTTTGTGCCATAAATCAAAAACACCCGCGGGAACCCTCCCATCCTATAATGTAAGTATGTATAAAACACTGCATCACTGATGATAATACAAAGGAATTTTGAATAGCTTGGTTAATGTAGATCCAAATTAATTTTGTTTGTTTAAATCTTGGTAGAAATAGGTAAGTAAGGTTGCGGATGTAGGTACTTGTTTACACAATCAAAGTAAAATGTTGGTCAAGTGGTCCTTAATTTTCAAAATCGAAATCCGGTTTTTGGTATATTTTAGTAGTAGGATAGACGGAAATAACTATGTATTTATATTAGTTACAGCAAAACTTAACATAAGTATGAGTAGGTAGGTATGTATAAAACGATTGTGGGTTTAGGAAAAAGTTAAACATTTAGAGTTGTTCCAGCGACATTGGCGTGTTAAGGTGGTGGCGTTTTGCTCGAAATACGGCTTAGAAGGAAATCACCTGGCAGGCCATTAACCTAATTCACGGACGCAAAGACAGGGCGGAGACGCGGGTGGCGGCGTAGCGCCCGCTTTAATATCGCCGCGCTGCCGGTAATAAGATGGAAATAAGGCGGTGGCAAGAAACCGGGCCAATCATTGCCGTTCGCAACTTGACACCGCCAATGTACATACTTCGATAAGTATAAAGTAAACTCACTTTGGCTTTCACCTCGTTTAAAGTCTCTGTATCCCAAGAATTGTAATAATAACGTCTAACTAAATATTTACAGGCTACTTTTAGCATCGCCTGATCGGCGCAGCGCTTTCATCGTCGGTACAATAAAGCTTTCATAAAATACAGGCTGTGCGATGTCTAGGTCTTGGAACATTTATAATTTTACTCCGTGTTTACGGTTCTTTAGAGTATCTCATGCTATAATTGTTCTTTGTAACTCCTCAATAGGAACAAAGTTTTTGGGACTTATGAGTTTAAGAGCACTTGAAGTATAAGCTTTATTTTAGTCTGTAAAAGAGACTGAGGATGGGGACTAATTTTAAAGTACATAGCTGCATTATCAGGTCATTTAACATTCATGGGATACACTGCGCATAGTTCGATGTTTGTCTTGGTAAATAAAATGATAATGGTACGGCAGAAAACGCAGTGCGCCCTACTGCCCCCGCGTCGAGTGTCCTCCGCGAGAAGCTACTACACTATGAAATGTTTATATTTTCCCTTGATTTTCTTCGCGTTGTGCATCTGATTGTTGAAACTTTCCACAGATCATATTAGAACTTTACGTTGCTTTTTATATTGATTGTCTGTAACCAATATGTAAGATTGATGGAATGATTCGTATTCAATAAAACATAATGTTGCAGTACAACTTTACTCAGTTAACGTACCGTAACGGATATATAACGACGGATTGATTATAATGTTGTGTGTGTGTTAATTTCAAATGTTTAATAGAGACACTTTACTTAGAGATTAATATTATATTGCATGAATGGCATCAAATAAAAAAAAAAAAACAAAATTTGTTTAAAAATACTCAAGTTACGATCTTCTGATATGTATTAATATGGAAAAAGAAAGTATAGTTTAGTCCTTCAACCCTAGATAAAATTCTGTTATTTTAAAGGTTGCTTACAAAAATGTATGTACACATGTGGGTCATTAATGTTGATCTTCATGGCAAACAAGTGTCTACAATATATGTACATCCTTGTATAACTATTAAATAAAAAAACTCGTACCTTACGAGTTTTACATAAATTGATTTAAAAAAAATCCAAAACCTGTGACAATCGCAATATTGTAACTTGTTACCATTGAAAGATTTTTCGTAATCAGATCCGTTGAACCTAGAGATATAGAGCAAGAAAGCTATGAAAACATAAGAAACGTAAATATAGGAGGAAATCGCGTTTGTTTATAACTTGATAAAGGTAAAACTTAGGTTATTTGTTTTTAACTGTGCATCGCAACTTTTAATAAAAAATAAACAAGCAAATCGGTTGGATAGATAGGCCGGGCGGCATCATAATAGATTTATCTTTTTAAGGGTTCCGAATGTCCGTATGGAAACACGGAACCCTTGTGGGATGTGTATCTGTAAAAGCCAATATACTGCGAACCTACTGGACCGATCCAATTAGTCCAGACACGGAGGCGTTACTAAAATATTTTTCTTGATAATGAGGTTACGTTTAAGGCAGAAAGAAAAATATAAAAAAAAAACAGTTTGTTTCAAACACTGTCGTGTGACATATCAAAGGAAAGTGCTGATTGTGGGGATTTAAAATATGTATTTTAATATTATTTAAAAATAATTGCTTTGAAGTTACCATTCCCTCTTTATCTATGAAAAAACTACGAAACCTTAAATTTGGGAAAATAAAGATTCTTTACCACTTAGGTTACAAGAAAATTTTTAAGATGTCCATGATTTTAACATGATAGGTACTCACCTGTCATGTTAAAAAAAAACATTTTTCGTTCGGAAACGTTTGCGCGCAACTCCGAAGAGGTACAATGTTAAAATAATGTCAGGCAGATGTTTGACATTATGTATTAACCTGCATCCTGATAAATCGGACCAATCGAAATATTGTCCGATTGACATTTTCACGACATTTTCCACAGGTTGCCAGCGCTAGAAAAATATAGTTACTAAGCGCAATTTCTTTTTTTTTGTTATGAGCCAAAAGCTGAAACTCTTAAAGCGGTTTCAATGAATTTAAACTCGACTCGAACAAAGCAAGAGACGCATATACATAATAGTCGGAGAGTTGTTTATATGGCGCTTGATCTATAATCTATTTGTAAGGCACTACGTGAATATTTTATTCATATGGATCAGGGGCGGATTTGCGAACAGGAATAGTTACAACAGGTAAACGCATAGGGACTCTTGCCCTCGAGACGTTTGGATGCCGCTTTCCAAAATCATTGGGGAATCGGTAGACGATAAGGACACAAATTAGCTGTCAACATTCCATAGCTACCAGAAAATATACCACTGCAGTCTAATCAAAACAAATTGTTTGTAGATTATATTTAGAAATTGTAGTTATGACAGGGTGGTGAGTTATATTATGAATGGTATAGAAAGTGCCATGAATTTTCATTTCCTGTGAATTAAAGCACAATGGCTGGTCTGAATTAAATATTTCAGGTGGTGCGCCGTTCTCGCGAGTTAGTGCCGAGGTTGATGAAACGACATACTCCGCACTCAGCGCCGAGGGAAAATTTAATTATTGTTTCACGACTACAGCGCCACAGTTCAACACACTTTTAAATGGTGAAGCACATTTCCGTGACGTTAAATGAATTTTCATGTTGAGTTATTATAATTACATAAAGAGTAACAATCCGCTATGGAGCAGCCGAAACATTTTTTAGGTGAAAGGATTACTGATTTTATACTGTACTTTATTTGACAAATACATACTTTTGATGTAACTTAATACAGACCCTGCTTGTCTGCACCAACTTACGGCAAATATATCCCGTTCTAAAGTAGCTATCATGAACAGACTTACCTATAATATGCTAATAGATAGATATAAGTAAATGAACACATATTGTACTTGTAAATCGATCAGCTAATGGCATATGAATGAAGCAGGCGTGGAAGTTGCGGCGGCGGTACACACGCTGGATCTAATGGAATTCACTTGTACGCAAACAAGCCGCAGAACGCCCTCCCCCACCTGAGCGGAGCCGGGAGCAGACGTAAGTATCCGACGGGCTCGCCGCTCCCGGGCTGCACGCCGTTTATTACATTATATGAGTCACCTTTAATGTATGATTAGTGATTCGTGATTACACACGAATGACATAGGAACCCGGTAAGCAATTAATGTTTCAAAAAATATTGAAGCTTTTAACTATACGAAACCAATTAAATTCCAAAGCTAATTATCTATAGATGCAGCAAGCAGGTCTGTGTAACCTAACCGCCAAAAGGCCAACTGTAAGTAAGTTGAAAAGATCCTACTTGTCTAAAACGGAACCGTTGCTTCAAGAATAAGACATTTATACTTACCAGTAAGTAGGCAAGGTCTTTATGCTTACTGCTTTCATGATATTGTATATAAAATCGTACCTGAAACAAAATAAATATTATTAAGTTACGTACAAAAAGTCATATGAAAAAGAAAAATAGAGGAAAAGCGCGTAAGAGAAAATGTTCGGCAACCGCTGATGTCCTTTCATATTTCACTATAATGTCGTTATATTATGTGGTGTCGCAAAGACGAAAGCGACTCTATGTGTGTAATATTTCAAACTAATATAAGTATCCAGTACATAGGGACAGTGATATAGTGTCATAAAAATGTTAAAGCGAAAGACACAAGCCTGGAATAAAGTAAGCTAGCAGGAAAGAATACATACATTTTAATTTATTATGCACATGTCCCATTGTAACTTAAATAATGTTTGTTTAAAAATTCAACGTGAAACCTAAATGTAAAGCGGAGAGTAGCGAGTGCGAGTCTCGATTTAGAAAGTCATATGTACTTCTAAATATATAAACACGAGGGATGTAGTACGTGCGGCGCTACTCGAGTCGCATAGCAGCGGGTATTAGTAAGACGTTGAATAATATATATCTATGTCGGGAAATACCGAGCAGATTTCTCGGAAAGCCTTAGTTGGCCTTAAACCAGATTGAAGCGCTTAGAATTCCTTACATAAGCGCTCCGCTATAATATCGGAAAAGAGATCAGAAGTTAATCTATCGGCAACATTCCTCGCGTTTCGCCGGAAGGCACCGCCGCCGAGCCGCCCGCCGCCCGGCGCTATGGCCCGCGTGCACGCGACCGCGCCCCCTGCCCAACTAATCGATGCTTTGCTTTGCAACTTAACTATGCACCAAATAAATATATTCATAAATAGCAGTAACTATTAGCCCTTATAATTAGTGTTTGAAGCAGATCAGTACGGAACCGTAAATTATACTGTTCCACAAGTTTGGCACACTTGCTTCGTAAATATTATTGTAAACCAATATCGACTTGAGATAAGCGGTAGTTATAATTATCTAAATATATATTTTATAGATGTCAAAATAAGTAACGTGTCTGTCTATTAGTGTGCTTATAAAACTTTAGAAACAATTTTTTGATTTATTATTAATTTGTGCACACAGAAAAGAAATGCAGGGACAAGAGCTCAGGGACAAGTACTGCTTATTTCAGTAGTTTTTTTTCCAGTAGATCTGTGACTGAAGAATGGGATAAGTAAAGTAGACACAGTGTGTATGTGTGTAAAGAGACAGGGGAGGTAGGTAGGTAGTACTTAAAATATAGTATATTAACCTAACTATTCTATTTGATAAATATAAATCAAACTACAGCAAATATACACAGAAATAGATTTACTTAAATACATAATTATAATAAAATAATACATAAAATATACCTACACAGGATCACATTATAGTTGCTCTCGTATGTTAGGTGGCGGTGAGTTCCACGCTCGTACTGTAGGTACATGTATAAAGAGAAAGAGTGGGAATATGAATGTATTTTATGAGATGGGAAGATTAGATGATGTTTGTGGTGGGATCTACACAGCGCATCGGCAGGACAAGTAAATGAGTTGCGGAATTTGATCGAAAGCGTTACCGCGGCCCTGGAACGCAAAGGGCACAAGAAGGAGCACGGGTGGGTTTTAGTCAGTAAAAGTCTGACTAAAACTCTGACAGGGCGGGAGGGGTCATTTGATGATTTCCCATCCAAAAAAAAAAGGACAAGTAAATGAGAATCGATCGCGCTACAACATTAAACAGGTTGTTACATATAAAGGCGACTTAATATTCGAGTGTTCCTGCGAATACGAATAGGGAGCCACTTGAGATCCTTGCGGAACTGAGAGTAATGGTTGTATTTCATCAAGCCCAAAAATAAAAAAAAAACGAATCCACAAGTTTTGCATTCGCTCAAGTTTGTTTAAGAGCTCCTAAGTAGCAACCAGGTAGCAGGCATCAGCGTAGTCAATGAATTAAAGTATTGGCTAAATACATTTTAGTTATTAAGGGCAAGAAGGTTTGAAGAGTGTTTAAAAATTGGAAGGAAAAGTTACGACTAACCTCGTCTACATGCATAAATACGCTAAGAAAGATCGCTGTCAATGGCGTCAAAGTGGGAAAAAATGGAAGTCAGAAGCCAAAAGTGGAAGTGTCAAGCGCAGTGCGATACATATTATACACATTAAATACATGGTTTCTAACCAGCTAAGTCACAAAGCTCCTGGTTCTAATGAATGAAACTTAACGTTGCGAAGTTCATTTGAATTCTGCTTTAACATTTATCTCTAAAATCGTAATATAATTCGATGAAATATAATTAATTGTTCGCCATGTTAATTTCTATTGATGATTAATTTAAGATGAATTTAATTTATATTAAAGCTTTACAGGATTGTAATGTTGAAAATAAATTGGTTAGAATATTTAGGTAAAACAGTCGTATCTGTTTATTGTTATAAAGTAGAACTTAATTAGGCACGCCTGGTCGCGTCGCTATTTATAGAGTTAAATAATAGCTAGCATTTTTAATCATGTCGATACAAACAGAGAATAGACATAATTTGAGAAGGGTTTGATCTTTAAGTTTTCTATAGAAAGACAAAAACTCTCTAATTATATTTTAAATCTTTCGAAAAGGCCCTAACCTACTTTTTAGACCAATATATCTTGCATAGCGTAAGTATTATTGCGTAACAAGTTTAATTAAAATCAATTCAATTACTTCAACAATAAGTACAAGTTTGTATGAAATACCGTGGAGAGAAAATGTGTCAAAAATGTAAGAAAAGTGCGATAAAAGTCGACCTAAATAAATCAAGTGAACAGTACCTAGCAAGAGACTTACAAGTAACATTCCGTTTCCGCTCGTTAATTCAATCATCTCGTCATAATTTTTTTTTTAACTTTAGGACTTAATAGGTAGGTCTATTATACATTACACTCCTGAAAGAAATTACGTATCCCTTCATCCTGTGCTAATGCAAGAAAGTAGTATTACTATGTATGTATATGCATATTTATGCCGAAGCTGAGACGAGACTTGGACAGTATAGGTAAAACAAGAACGCCGTCCGATCAGGTTAGAGGGCGTCTGGAGCAAGCTTAACAGCTGTTAATTCTCACTGCTCTTTCAAACCGACGGTGTTTGTTTACGGTTGTAGTTTATGCTTACCAGAAATATAGATACGTATACCACGATCAAAAAGGTTAAAAGCTCACCATAAAAATAACATTTTTATGCAGCGAGAAACAAACATTTTAAATATATGTTAGGAATTAATCAGTCTCTCCTAGCTTTCATACTTTGGTTTATTTTGCAAGAAAATTGTGCTCAAAATAATAAACGCTGACTACGACTAGTGGACTCGAATTATGAACCTGGACTTAACTTTGAATGATAACTTTTTAGATACAGTAGCTGGATGATTGCACAAGTTAGTTTATTACTTTTCGCTATACTTTTTAGGGATCCTTAGATTTTAGAAAGATTTAATTCTTCCAATTATATAGCGACTATGACTGCCGCGCGCGACTTCTTCGTACTTTCCTTTACAAAGTTGAACACATCCTCCGATTTCTCTGAAGAGTAGGTAGTTTATCTATACTAATATAATAATAATAATAATCTTTATTAAATATTTTTTTTTACTCAATATAGTAAAGTTAATATCATAAATGCAAAAGCAATTCTATGGCAGCCGGGCGCGGCGGTGCGGCGTTCAACATACGAGCGTTTATACTAGAAATTATAATAACTTTTTAATTTAAAAAGTACTATTCAAATTTTATTTTTGTTTCTAAAACTTAAATTTCTGAATTATTTATTTATATAATAAACGAGAAAGTATAAGAAAAATGTTTTGGTTTGAGTAAACTAACCTATAGTTTACCTACTCAAACCAAAACATTTTTCTTACTTAGAGCATTTTTATAACTTCTAAACGAAAGGTACGATTTGTTTGTTATTTACATGTTTGTACATAATATCGAACCATTTAAATGGGTATGGATTATTATCATGATACTAAAATGAACACTATTCTAATCCAACCGGGTATTGATTGAATTTGAGCAAAAACCGGTCATTGCCTCTTAACCATAACACTAGTTTCAAGTATATCTGTAGCCGGAAAATATTTGGCTGTTGCTTACACATGGTACGCTGGGATCAAATATGTAAGTTCTTTTTTTTAAGTTCTGGTTTTTTTTCAATTTCAGGCATCCACTTTAAGACAGAAAAAAACATATATTAACTAAGAATTAGCAAAATAACGTTTCAGGGACCAGCAAAAGTCCGACATCATAGTCGTGTTCCATTGGCTTGTACTAAGGGTTCAGTTCACTGACGCGTCAGGTGAATTTTTCACTGGAAGCTGAACACTCGTAGTACTTGGAACTGCCAGTTAGCTCAATATTTTGAGTTTATGCCTTTTATGTTGACACTAAAAACTAATATGTAGTAATTATGATGATTTTCTGGTTCTCGCCAAATAGTTGGGAGTTGCCCAAAGCTTGTTATTATTTTTATTCAAAAGCATCTCAAAATACACAAAATAGGTAATTATAACGAACTAAAATATAGCTTTTCTACAATTTGTAAACACATTCTCCACAAATATAGCAAAAATGGTTTGGATTGGTTAAACAACGTCTCCTTGAGATATTAATGTCGTAAAAACTAAACATATAATTTTTAACACAGTGAGATATGTACATACATATATTATATCGCTAATTACCTAAACGAAGTTGGTTTTGAACTAACCAGTTTTTCACCAGCACTGAATGTAGCATCACTTGTTTTCCAGCTGAGATAACGAACAAATGCCACGGGGGTAGGCGACAGGCGTGTTTTTGAAAACTTGACATTCGTTGCTGTCGTAAAAATATAATGGTGCAACTTGTGTTTTACGAGCGCTAGGAGTCCCAATGACGAAAACGGGAGTGAGCGTGAGCGTGTAAGCGTGTTGCTAGAATACTTGAATAATAATTAGGTTTTCGGCTTTTTATGTCTGATCTTTTGCGACCTTCAACAAAATACAGCTACAAATTTTATTTGTGAAGATAGTGTTTTTAGTCCTTACGTGGATGTAGTTTTAGCGTTATAGAACCCTCAGTGTTTATGTGTTCGTAAGTGTACATTGCGGGCGACATTGCGAACGGTTCAGTAGAGGAAATAGGTTCCTTTAGTCACATTTATAGCTAATATATTCATGAAAGTTTCACAAAAATATTTGAGCGTACTCCCGTCTGCTTTGTTATGAGTGCGACATTGACAAAACACACACGAGCCCGTATCAACTTCATATTGAGACGAACTCGCTTCCTACTTATGTCTTTGTGTAGGAATATTATCATGAAAAGTGACTCATAAGATGCTTCTTGTTGTCCTTAGTCGTATTAGATTTAAGCAGGTATACCCCCATAAAAAATCTGAAGTTTTTTATCTGAGTACTAGTGAACCGCCCCGACTTTGTACGAGTGCAATAAAAAAACTGTATAATTAGGTATGTGTGATGGTTTGGAAGAGCATCTTAGTATTTCGAGGTGGTCAGCTTCTTGTTTGGTGAAGATCTGATGAAGAACCGAGATAGGAAATGGAACTATTCAATAAATTATAGCAAATCTTCCGGGATTACTGAAATTGCGTGTCTACACCAGGACGCCGTGACGCTGCGATGGGTATGACTAGGTTTGGAGTGACACCACATACAAACGTTTTTACTTTTTGTGTTTTTTGTTTAGGGGCCGGTTCTAATTTTTTGTAAAAGGTTTTTATACAGCATAATTATATAATAAACATTATAAGAGTTATTTATAGAGGAATTTACATGTACATTATCAACATTGATTACTAAAATATTTAGTTAGATAAGGATTAATACCATAAGACGAATTTCATCTTTAGATTTTTTTAATTAACAGTTTTCGCAGCGCACGTTAAATAATGGATTTTATAAGCAAATATTTGATACCTTGGGCAGCGTCAAATTTCAGCCAGTTAACATAAAATTTCATGCATAACGCCATTTATAAGTAAAAACCGTATGAAAATACGTCCAGTAGTTTTGAGTTTATCGCTCACAGACAGACCGACACAGCTGGGATTTTTTTTTATAATATCTAGTAATAATACTTAATAGAAGCTTTAAAATTCAGATATGTTTGTCTGATCAGACTTCAAAAGAAGTCTCCATACATAGTAATCGATTTGAAACTTCTACATTTAAACGTTGAGTTGTAATTTACTTCGGTGTGTGATAAAAATGATTTCAACAGAACTTAAAGTAAAATGTATCAATATGAGTTCTCAGAATCCAGCAGTGTAAAAGATTTTGGAAGCGTACGAGGAGAGTAGCAAAGCGAAATAAAGCGAATAGAGTGCACGTCACGGACACGCGGCAGCGCACGCGACGCGCCGCGCAATTTCCGCTTCGCTATCAGATGCGACGCTCGCGCCGCCCGGCCC
Organism: Hecatera dysodea; assembly: GCA_905332915.2. Lineage (NCBI taxonomy): Eukaryota > Metazoa > Arthropoda > Insecta > Lepidoptera > Noctuidae > Hecatera > Hecatera dysodea. The sequence goes on from HG995292.1 coordinate 14,133,036, forward strand.
GCGCCCGCACTGCCACCATGGGAACTCAACCGAGAACGTGAACACGGTGGTGGCTACACGATGTTGCATTCTCTACTGAATAAAAAAGCATTAGCACTGCGAATCTGTACACTCACTGTCAAAATTGTTTAAGATGCCATGTGTTTTCAAACGTAACTTTTATGTCTGTAGATATGTAAAACAATGTCATAGTGCATTTTGTTTAACGAAAGTATCAATAAGTATAAATTCGAAAGTTTGTTTCAATTAAATATTGCGTCTACGAATGTTGTGCGACAGGTAGTTTGGTTTGCATGAAAGATCTTACGAATGTTGTGTAAACTTTCCCTAAAATACATTTAAAGCCAGCAATTGATGTTAATGTGCATGGTTCACTAGGTCCGGTAGCGCTTTTTATTTGGGTGTGCCCCTTTCTTGGCGAGCTCGGAATGGATTTAATAATTATGGGGCAAAGAAGTGAAGCGTGTGGGGTCTCGACGGAAGGATGGAGTGAGGCAGGGTGCGATTAAATCGCAGGCGTTTCGGCATGTAACAGGAAGTGGGTCAAGCGGCGCCGCCCGAGCTATTTATTGCGTTTCCGACGAAGTTGCAACCGCTATCTGAGATTTTATATTTAAAGTATCCTTCCTAAGTGCATTACTTCAAGACGCATTCACCTTAAAACCTTTGATGTGATTATTTCGTTTCTAATTCAAGGGCGAACATTTAATTTGTAGTGAAGGACGGAATCGTAAACAAATTCATAGCATCTGCTATGAATTTGTTTACGATTCCGTCCTTCATTCATACATTGCGTGTATCAGACTTGAGAGTTATAAAACTGTGAAAATGGAAGTAGGTCAAGATAAGTTTTGCGAAGCTCATAAAGGTTCGACAAAGGCATACCATTAAAACTTTTTTTTATTCGATAACGCCTGCCGTTCAGTCAGGGTAAAGTCTTAGTCGCTCTGCAATTACAGACAAGTGCCTTTAAATGAACCGAGCTCTCGAGCACGGCGCATCGCTTCGCACCCGACTGCGCCCACTCCGCCGCCTACCCATTTCCCCGCTAACTGTGTTAATTTCATTTAAAAAGAGTAGCTTTACTTATTACCTGTCCTTATGAGTGCAAGTCATGTCAATCATTTATCAATTATTATTTACAGACTTTTTACGGAATGGATTTTGAGGTAGTATACATTTACAACGTGGAACAGAATAAACGCAATATCTGAAAAGGGGTCATTATACTACATCATGAAAAACTTTCACCACTAAACTAAGGCCAAAATCGTGAAAGAAAGAAATCATCTGTTCAGTACATTTTGTCGAGTTAACCAAACGTAAATGTGTGGCGTCCGATACTAAAGGTTGTAAGTTCCAAGTTTCAATATTTTTATGTAGAACCTCTTTATGACAACGAAGCTGGTTGCAAGTTCCAATATCCGAAGCTAAGACAGATCCTTGATCTACTCTGAGACTGTTTCAGTTTTATTAATCTTTTGGTGAAGATAATATTTACGTACCTTCTGTAAATTTACTCAGAAAAAGAAATGTCTTCGGAAAGATTTATTTTTCATGTATTATTCATTCACGTGTCCTCGAGCGTTTTCATTTCGACGTGATATTTTGGTCGTACGATAATGATATTTGTCCTGAACCCTTGTTATACTTTAAAATTAAATAAAATAATACTTTTTGAATATTCTATTACAAATTTACTTCGTTATTTAGAATTATAAAAGTTTCAACATATTACAGATAATATTCTCAAGTAATATTTCGTGTAACTAACTAGGGAGTTACCAATATCATTTTCATCAAAAGTTCAAAATTTCTCATAGTTTTCAATCAAATATACCTATAATGTTTTTATTTTTATATTCTATTTTTAGATAAAGCTCTCTGGTATGATATGAAGCTCTGTTTGTATATTTTTCAATGGTTTAAAATAGCAACTTTTACAAGTTAAAAATTTAAGCTAAATTGTACAAGAAATTTCATAATGGAAATATAGAGCTAACATTAATATTTACATTTTAGTTAGCTACTTATCTTCGAAGTCTACTGCACGGTGTCTTTTCGGCAAGATTAGTGCAAAATGCGCGACGGCCTGTGTATCCGAAGATATTGATTTTGGAAAGTAGCCAAAAAAACTCCTAGAGCAGGCACGCGTCAACTGCCGCGCTGCCCCTATCCCGACGTCAACCCTTTTACGAATATTAAATTCTGTTTTGCCACTTCGCGATTCCACATTTCTCTGAAAAAATATGATCCGATTCGTAAGGCCTTTGCATTATTCACTGTTTTCGGCGATGCGCGCTCTCCCACCGGTGCGGTTGGAAAAACACATGTTAGCTTTACAAAGATTCATGTGTCTGTTGTAGGTTTGTAGCGTTCATCGTTTACGTTTAAACTAATCGAACATTTTGGAATACAACTAATCCCTATTTCTTTTTATTTGAATGACTGAACCTATGACTTAGATTACAAAATTCTTTCAAAGATACCCTTGCAGATAAATAGATTATGAATTTTCATTTCAGAGTTCAAATTGCTTGAACCTTTAATTACTTTAAGGAAACTTGTACAAACGCGCTCTTGGCGAAGGGTTAATCCGAGCTTTGCTACGAAAATAGAACATTTGCCTGATTACAGACAAAAGGTGGCGAAGTTCTTGAAACGTTCGTCTAAGAACAACATTAACTTAATGTTAAAAATCACAGTGTGCAGATCTTTAAGGTTATAAAGTGGGTTATGAAACAAATTTTGTTTTTATATAAAATGAGCGTTATTTGTTAACAAAGATTAACATCCCTACTTTATAGATAGCCAAGGAGTGACGCCCGCAAAGTTTTCTGTTGCACAGAACGTCTACTGTCTACTTTTCTCTATGAACGAGTCCGCTTCCGTTTATCTTTGGTTGCTTTTTTGTTAGTGTCAGTTTCTTTCGTTTCGTTTCTCATATTCCACCGCTACATTTGTCGTACGGAAAGAAACTAAAGAAAGCCACTGTTGTGGAAATAAATATAGATATACAATATGTCTTTGAGCTTCTGCGAGCGTTTCTAGGTAGGTAGTTTTGTGTCCTGCTTACATATGTTCATATGTATAGATTCTTTATTTCTCTAATGTGTCGCTGTTCAATAAAAAAAAAATATGAATGAGAGATATAATACATAGAAATCATCATAATACATACATTCGAAGATAAATCGTACACAGTTATACGATTGAGTAGGACTCGTACCGTTAATTGACGCCTGGCTGGGTTCGGTCTTAAATTGGTGTAAATCCTCAAGGCACAGATCATGCCAACCGAGCGGCGGCTCTCAACGTGCCTCCTCCAATTACTTTAATTAAAACAATACCACGGCACCAGTGCTTCGTCGACTCACCGCGTCTGTTTCCCATTTCCCTATTTAAATACGAAAACGAGCTCGTAGCTCGCGCTTAGCATGCAAGATGTTGCTATTCAACTGCTACACGAACATACAGAGATATTTAAATACATTTAGTTAATTCTATGCGACGTTTTAGTATTTGATTATAAACTAGTAGGTAAGGCTTATTTATTTAAAACTTAGTTTCACCTAGTCATTAGACTGAATTTAAATAAAGCTTAGAATAATAATATGGAACTGCATCAATGCAGTCTTCAATTTTGCGGTAGTCATTTATACTCATTTGTGTTTCAAGTTCTTAGGCGAGTGGTTTGAAAATCGATTAAGGAGTCGGGTTGATTCAGCGACTTCGAAGCTAGTAATTTACTCTCGAGTTGGCTGAAGGCGACACCTGTCGAGCGAAGTGACGGTTGATAATACGACGCGAGCGCCATTCACGCGCACTGGAGTGCGAGGACGCGGATCCTTGAGCTATCCGCGGCTGTTACGTCGTCGAGCTCGACTCACATGATACAAATCTAAGTTGCTAATCTTAATATTTTTGAATGCGTGGGCCGATTAATAAAGGATACAGGCACGGAAGACTAATTTGATCCGGAATTATAAAGAAGCGATGTTTGATCTGTATCTTTGGTTGTTAAGGCAACATTTATCAAAGAACTTCTGTCGGAGGTAATATAAAGCTGCTAAATCCTAGCATCATCTGCGGGATTACAGTTCACACGAGGTCGGCAACGTCGCGAGGGCGTACGGCATAGCATATCTCCGACGGGAGGCAACTTTACGAACTTTCTTAAGGGCGGTTAGCGAAGTTTGACGTGCACGCGCCAGCACCGTAAGCTCTGGGATTCGATACTTGGTAACAACATCCAATAAAGAGGCCGGGCACGCATGTGTTTACGTAAAACGTTGCAGCAAAAGCCACCAGCATTTTAGTTTTGAAGGCTTCGATCTTCGAATAGCAATAAGAAGGGATTATTGCGCATTATCTTTTGTACTCGTAGATCCAAGTTTACTCGCATTTTATGAAGGGATTAGTTTTATTAGTAGATGACACCCGTGAACCATTACGAAGTATTTTCTTGCCAGAAATAAAGGAACAGCAGATAGAGATATAAAAATACAAAATTTGCTCAGTGCACATACCAAAAGTGCTTTCAACAAATTTCCTCGAAAACTCTTACCCCACTGCTCTTAGGCACGAAATGAAGTATATATTTTGCACTAGTGCGGATGCGTCGTAGGCCAGAAGTCTATTCAATTGATAAGTCTATCATACTACGCTCATCGCTAGGCAGCCCCCACTAGTCGCCGGTCAACCCCCCGAAATCGAAGTACGAAAAAACCGCGAGCCGTTTTTAATCATTTATTTTTACTGAATTATAAAGCGTATTATGTACATATGTATCTGTGTGTCTATTATGTAATATTATAATTCAATCACATTTATTGATTACACCTATGATAGCCCCAATTTCATGTGCAGGCAAATACTGTCCATCCCAGGTTGCCTGGAAGATATCGCGGAAAGAGATATGGCCGCCCATTGTATGTGTTTTAGTTTTGAGTTTCCTTTTGTATTTTATTTTCTGTTAATACAATAGTGGGTACTGGTGTGCATTTAGCCGAAACTTTTTCATATAAATTAGTTATGTAGCCCGAGGAATATTGTAGTATAAGTATTAGTTCACACAACAACAACAACTCACACACAGAACAAGCTTTTATTTCAAACTTACGAGAATTACACTTTTTGCATGACTTTTTGTATCTCTCTCGGTATCACAAAATTCAGTAATTTTTATATATATAAAACAAAGTCGGGTTTGTTACAACACTTAGTATATAGATAAACGTTTTACATTAAACCTTAACATATTATTACAAACTTACTGGCTGGGCACATGATTAAGAACGCTGGATAGTTTTTTTTTTATTGAAATTTAAATAGAGACCACTCAGTGACTAAGCCATTATTCGCGTAATTTTGGCGACATTTAGAGCTGTAAAAGTCAAGAAGTTGATTATTGCACATATAAATACACTACGAGAAAAATTCGCGATAAGAATTGGTCATATGAAAAGATAGCCGATTACCTGCGGTGGTAAAGTAAATAACTTCAAATATTCCACGTGTACCTAAACAGATAAATTCATCTCAGCGAGGCGATAGAAATATCGTGTGTTTGGCAAAATAATACCCTTTTAAGGGGTCTAACGAGTTGAGAAAAGAATATTTTGGTGGAAACAACTCTTCAGCGATCTCACCGCGCACTATTCGAAGGCGTTTGGTACAAGCTAAGTTGAACGGAAAGATATCAAGAAAGGGACTCATGTTGAAATGGTGTCATAGGTAAGCCATACATTTGCTAGGGGGTACGAAAGCTGGACAGTAAGACAGTTGAAAAATGTTCTTTTCTCTGACGAGACAAAAATTAACAGAGTATGTTCTGATGGGAAACGATATGTTAGACGCCCTCCCAATACAGCATTCAACCCCAAGTATACAAAAGTGACATTAAAGCACCAAAGAACCACCCCCAAATGTGAAAATTTGGGGGTGCTACTCTGATCATGGTGTTGGACCTGTTAGATTGATAGAAGGAAACATGGATCAATTCCAATACAAAAATATACTGGAAGAAACAATGTTACCACATGCTGAAAACGTGCTTCCAATTATTTGGACATTGTAACACGACAATGATCCCAAGCACACTGCACGCACGGTTAAAGAATTCCTCATATCTCTCAGTTTCTGTCTTAAAATGGCCACCAAACAGTCCAGATTTAAATCCCATAGAGCATCTTTGGTGCGAAGTTAAGAAACAGGTTTCAAGAAGTTAAGAAACAGGATGGCCAAGTCACACAACATTAACTATAATAATAAAGAAATCGCAGTAAGGAACCTTTGACTTGGCACGACTTTGTCTAGATTTCATTACTTTTTAGAGATGAATAAGCAGCTCTATCGAGACTTGGCTAGTCTTTTACAGAATGTTTTTGGTGAGATTTCACTTCATGTTGTAGAAACGTGGGCATATTGATTTATATTATTAGATTTTCTAATTTGACACAGTTTTTTTTTTCTTTTTGGAAGTAGTTTTTTTTATTATTAAAAATCTTTCTTTTCTTTTTTTCTGGGTTCGATTCTTGTACAGTAGCAACAGAAGCGGTCCACCAAGTTGAATATTTTTTGTAAAGGCCGTATGTCGATCTCTCTAATATTTTGGTTGGGCTCTTGTGTTTTCTAATCAGGGTCACCAGGTACTCCAGATCTTCGGTTATCCTAGTTTTTATAGTTTTGCATTTATGTGGCCATTAAATCCTAGCTCTGTACCTCAGCTCTCTGAGTTTATGGGAAGTACTAGTTCTATTTTGATGAACATGAGTGAGTGTCATAAATGCGAAACTTTGCTTTCGCTTAACTTTGGAACTAAATGACCTACAGACTTGAAATTTTGGATTTAAAGTATGTGATTATAGCTTACTGGATGACGAAAATTTCTGCTTACTGGTCTTATCCAAAGGTTCTCAATCTCAAATAGGGGCCTGAAAATGCGGCGAAATGGTTCCAGTAAAGGATGGTTGATGGTGTGTTTGCTTTGCGCTCGACTTGGCGGGGGCACTGCCGTGCCCCCCAATAGTAAGTGCTTTTATTATAATATTTACTCTTAATCCCGTTTACTCTATCCATGTAGCTGTTTCATAATGTATTTTAAAAAATGTCTGGTACTATAAATCTTTCTTAACTATATGCACTGTATATTTTTTTACTAAATATTGTGTTTATATGAAATGAATGAAAAAATATTTTTTTGAGGAAATGTGTTCAAAAACGTTGTTTGATGCATTTGTCATTGCAGTTTCTTGGCTCCATCGCAGCCTCGCCTACGGCTCGGGCTTGCACTGACAAACTTTCTCCACTTGCATCAAAATGTACTATTACATTAAAAGCACATATCGCACAAAACATATATGTATACATAGTATGATAACTTGATTGAATTGGAGACGTCTACTAAGATAATATAATCTTTAAACTCTAGCTTACTACTAGGTGTTAATCTATATATATAAAACAAAGTCGGGTTTGTTACAACACTTATAACTCGAGATCTGCTGGACCAATTTTCTTGGTGTTTGATTCGTTGGATTTGTCTCCGCCCCGAATAGCAGAATACATCTTAAAAACAATGAAAACTGTATTAAAGTAAACGCAGTGGAAAATGGTTTTAGGTGAAATATATTTAGTGCGTTGTAGATAATTCAAAATTAACAAGAGTGTAACCTAGCAACCAAAACAAAAGATTAATAAAATCTAGAAAGGTCGCCTTCATAGAATAAGGCTGGAAGTGCTTTCTTAACAAACTCAACGAATACATAATTATGAAAGATGAATCATTTTCCCTAAATGTTCCTATGTTTCGTAGCTGTCAAAAATTGCATGCGCTAAAGATTCACAAGTAGGTACTAGAAGACCAGAAAGAAAAATGTTGAAAACTTAAGAAGTAAGGATTCACGCGTCCATAAACATGTCGAAGCATTTCTGGGGCTGGAATTGTGAGTGAATACTTACAAAGTACCAGGATACCAGAATCATAATTATTTAACATCAAGCTATTATCCTTAGCAGACGAAAGAAAGATCACTCAGCCAGAAAGAATAAATGGCGCAGGCAGGGGAAACCGTGGGATACAGCTAAAAAGTATTTTAGCTTTAAGTTTTCTATTTTAAAAATTATTTCACCAATAGAAAGCTACATTTCACTTTTTTTTTCTGGATGGGATATCATCAAATGACTTCTGCGACTTTCTTTTATATATATAGAACATCATACATACCCCTAAATATTGTTTTTACTTTATATGGCAAAACAACGTTTGCTGGGTCAGCTAGTATATTGATAAAGCATAGTTTAAATTGAATAGCAAAGAATCTAGTACCTTATTATAACTTACTGACTTTATTTTACGTAGTAGAAGCCTGCAGAATACTATACCTACCGTTATCATAATATTACCTTAGCACGGTTTGCTTGCTCCAGGTAAAAACAAAAAGAGTTGGAAATGTAATTATTCAAAGTCATCTTAATCGTGGTGGTGAAAGCACTCGACTGTGTTATTAAAAGGTGGTTGGTGGAGCGGAGGTTCAGGCAGGCTCTCGGGGAAGGGCTCATATAACTTCAAGTTTGGTATCAGGGCCGCGCGTCCACCGGGGTCGGTGCGGCAGCGGTAGGAAGCTACCTCGAGTTTTATGAGTTTAATCAAATCGTTTTAGGGGTGTCAGGGCGTGTCCTAACGGCTGATTGTATGTGCGGAACATGTGTGCTGACCCGTACGATTTCTACTCGATACGTACAAACATAGTTTCGCTAAAATGGAACAGTAACAAAAATGTTTCTTTTATTATACACACCGGGAGGGGAACACGCGAAACATGTATTAGAGTTGAGGTCGTTTTGCTGGTAAGTGCGACGTTTGTGCGTAGCGGTCCCACCTTGGGGTTATTTTGTTAAGATAAAATCTGAAAGTGACGCAACTAGGTGTGCTCAATGAATATTGGTGCTTTGATATTTAATTTATTTTATTTCAGGCTTTATTATTATTTAGTTTTGTTAGTGGAAGTAGGTTTCTAAATATACCACAAGCTCATTAAATTACTAAGGCAGTATTTTTTGTATCGTATATTTGAATGCAAATGAACATCATCACTGTCAGCGAACACCACCGTCGTAAAGTACATGTTATATAATATATAAGCCTATCTCGGTGGGGCGGGTTGTAGTAATTCTTTTCTAAGCAGCGCGTAAAGTTATTCAAAATATGTATAAGTTACGTCCTAAGCTGGTCGTAAAATGGTATTACAAACGTTATGAAGGCCGGGGTTCGGCCGGATCTCATCACTTAGGGTTGTACGCCGAAGACGACTATCTTTCAATAAACCCATAAAATTGCCTCATCCAAAGCGAGTTCTGACCTCGCCCGTCCCAGCTGCTTGTAGTTAACAATGCACACGTCAATATTAAATTTTAGGCGAGGTAACAATATAACTATCACTGTTCAAATTTAAGGGAAGTAGCGGCGAAGACCGCCCTCCAAGCGGGGATGCTAAATGCCAGGGATTTGGCTCGTGGAGAGATGCTGGAGTCTCCAGACGGGGAACCGTGGGGACGATCCTACAAAATGGTGCGAAATATACTCCGCACCTGGGCCCCCCCGTTGACGCAGTTTCCGGCCCCAGCTGGTAGAGGACATGGTGAGCGCTCTGTTACTTGTGCGAGGGGATTATGCTCCTCCGCCCATGGCTCCGCCATCCGCGGTGCCCGATGCAGACCTCACCGACGACGACGATACCCCGGAGGTGACTGATGTACATCTGAGAGCGGCGTTAATTAGGCCAAAAATACCGCCCGAGGACCCAATGGCTTGCCTCGAAAGTCTGGTCTTGTCTTTGGGAGTCTCCAGGACCTCGACTACGGGGGCTCCTAATGCTTGGAGGGGCCAGTTCCCACTTCGCTGGAAAACGGGGTAACTGGTCCTCATTGGGAAGCCGGGGCGCCCTCCGGGCTCTCCGTCCGCATACCGGCCATCGTGCTGTTCGACGAGGTGGGCAAGTTCTTTGAAAGAATGATTGCAAACCGCCTCGTCAAGCACCTGGTGACAGTTGGGCCGGGTCTGCGGAGAACCAGTTTGGTTTCAACGTGGTCGCCATTATGCGCGTGAGAGCCCTCAAGACGGGGAGGCGATTTCTCGGGGCGGGGTGGTCGTGCCGGTGTCTCTTGTCACGTCACATACTTCGGCAGGGTGTTGCATCAGGGAGGCACTCCGGTATCACCGGGTGGCAACCTACCTCCGTCGCGTGGTCGAGGACTACCTGACGGAAAGAGCCGTCATCTACCCCGATCACCGGGGAGAGTGGAATTGGCGAGAAATGTCGTGCAGTGTTCGGTTCTAGGGCCACCCATGTGGAACATCGGCTACGATTGGGTGCTGCGTCAGACCTCCCTCGCGGCATTAGCGTAGTCTGCTATGCTAACGACAACACGCTGGTCCTGGCACAAAGGGGGTCGCACCAGGCGGCAGCCGAGTTGATGACACGCAGGTTTGCGATAGTCAACTGGGTGTCGAGGTGGCCCTGCACAAGTCCGAGTCTATGTGCTTTTATGGGTCTCGAAACAGGCCACTATCGGGATCCCATATTACGGTAGGAGGCGTTCACATTGGCGTCGGGTCGACGATGACGTATGTACTTGGGTCTCGTCCTCGACACCCGGTGGAACTTTACGGAACACTTCCGACGTTTGGCTCCCAAACTGGGGCAGGCCGGGGCTGCTTTTAAGCAGCTCTTGCCCAATCTAGGGGGTCCCAACGCCTCTTGCCGGAGGCTGTTTGCGGGGTGCACCGATGTGGGCGCTGTTACTAAAGCGATTGCCAGCGCGCAACCTGGTGACGGCCCAGAGGGTCATGGCTATTCGGCTGGTCCGGGGATACTACACGGTCGCCGGCGAGGCGGCGAGCCTCCTTGCCGTACTGCTGCCGTGGAAGCTGGAGGCTTTGAATCGCTGCGCAGCGCACGGAGCTCCGGCAGGATCTCACGGAGGTATGGAGACAGCGACTGTTGCAACCCAGTTCTGGGCACGCCACCTTTGCGGCGATAAGTCCCCTCTTTGAGGAGTGGTTGGAGAGACGCAACGGCATACTCACCTTCCACCTGACACAGGTGCTCACCGGACACAGCTGTTTCGGGAGGTACCTGTTTCGGATTCAGCGGGAGGACACGTCCGGGTGTCAATACTGTGTGGATCGCCCGGAGGACACAGTGGAGGTCTGCCCTGCTAGGGCGGATCAACGACGTGTCCTCGTCAAGGCGATTGTCGGCGGCGGTATCTCGCGTCCGACCCTGGTTCAATTCATGGTCCAGAGCGAGGAGGCATGGGAAGCAGCAACCTCCTTTTGCGAAGCAGTAATTCTAGCGAAGGCGGGGGCACAACACGTGCGGGAGAGGGAAACCTCTCGCCCCAGCCACCTTATCAAAAGAAGACGCCCCGGGCGTTGAAAAACGCAGGGCGATTCCCGGCCTCGTAAGCGCGGGCCTGCGTGAGCCACCCATAGTTCACCGTCCGATAGCAACCAGACCCGGGTCGACGGCGTGTCGTATTCCACGCGCGCCTCAAAGAGATGTCAGCAAAGAAGACGGGGATAGGGATAGGGTCAGTGCCTGCTAAGGTAGCGCAATTTGTTCGAAAGAGTCACCGCGATTCTGGAATGCAAAGAGCACAGCTGGGTTTTAGCCAGTAAGAGTCTGACACTCCCTTCCGCGGAAGAAGTCATATGATGATTTACCATCCAGAAAAAAAAAAGGTTGTATCCGTTATGATTCAACTTCTCGACGTTAAGCCTAGGACAATATTTAACTTCGACATTCGGCCTCTTAAATATATTCTTCAGAGGCACATCGTAATTATATTGCTGTACTGCAATGTCAACAGAGACGTTAGTTCTAATTCTGGTACGTGAAAAAAGCGCAGTCAATCAGTACGTGTACCATATTGCGACATAGCTAGATGTCAGGCGGTAATGAGATGCACGGCGTGAGGCGAGCGGCGCCGGGTGCCGGCACATGCAAGTTAGATGAGCCGCGCGCCGTGCTCTCTCTACAGGTGACGTCCGACTTATTTTTAATGCACTACATCTATTGCAATTTGTTGAGTCTAGAGAACTCGTTTATAAAAAAGGATTAATTTACGAGCGCCGTCTGTTGTTTTAACATCCGACCAAAAATGGGGTGTTATAATTTTACTGTGTATCATGTCCTCTAAGCTTAAAGGTATAAAATACACATATTTTGTTTCTTTTGAAAAGTTTATTTAGATTCAGATTTTAAAATGTTGTATTTGTTTTTTATTTTGTTGGTTCATGAACTGAATATGTCGAATATCATCATCATCCTAGCCTTTTCACAACTACTTATATTGGGGTCGGCTTCCAGTCAAACCTGATTCAGCTGAATACCAGTATTTTATGTGGAGCGGCTGCCTACCAGACCTTCACAACCCATCAACTGGGTAACACAGTACTTCTTGGTAAGACTGGAGTCAGATTTACTGGCTTCTGACAATCCTTAACGACTGCTAAAGATCGTAAGCGACAGAAGCTTGGCGACGAGGCCTATGAACTTTCCTTTTACGTCATTTCTTTAGTGTTGATTTAGTTATGTTCCTACAATTAACATTGTACTTTAAATGGTGAAGTGGACTCCCAAAAGCTTCTTCTAAACTTTTAAAACAAGTTATCATATCACAGGCGTAAATATTTTTTTCGGTACACCGCTAGATTCATTTTACTGTGTACTTTATAATTTTTTAGAGTATGAGAGTGGTCCACATGAGATGAATGTTTTTTTTTGGAATATGGTCGTATATTTTTAAAAGATGTGTAGGAAGGTAAATTTTCAGGTTAGGTATGTAATTTGTAGAAGTAGACACAAAGATAATATATTTTCAAATGTGTTTAACAACGTTCTACTTAACGATCAAAATATGTATATAGAAGTAAGAAATAAAACTAAGTCAATTCATCTTAACACTAACGAAACTGCGCGTAGCAATAGTGCTACGCTCGTAGCACTATTGCTACGCGCGTGCTACGCAAGGCATGTTGACCCGATGTAAGCTGAGCGGGTTACGTAAATAAATGCATCAATTGTTTAACTAAAACGCGACGCTTTGTTCAAAAGAGTAGCAGTATAAGATTGATATATTGCGTTAAATTGTTAGCTGAGAGAGGATAAAGGTTGTTCCAAAATAACATCAGACGCATTATCAGCAGACGAATGAGGATGAATTGAATGGCAATGAGATACAATTTGTACTCTATACGAATACGAGCACGTCTAGTAAAATAAACACAAATAGATTACAAATTAGATAAATAGCTTGTTCATCAGAAATGGGTTACGTGGAGGGCAAACAGTTCAGGTAGAAGATTCGTTTAGTAAAAGGATAGAAGACAAATTAAAAGAGCACTGAAACGCTAATTCCATTACGATTCGATGGACAGCAAAAGTCGCCTTCGTTGGACTCAAAGCCGGTAAAACGTAATTGCGACTTCACTAAGCTGGGCTCCGCGCGGCCCGATACGGACGAAAGGGGACCTCTCTGTAACGGCTGATATAAAAGCGGCAATAAATTTAACAGGATGAACGCACTACTTACACAGAACGAGCGCGGACGCCGCCGGTGCCCGTAACGAGGGGGCACGCAACCACCGCTCTGTGTTTTAACCCGCCCCCGCCCTTCGTTTTTCAGGCTTCCCAGGACATTTTTATTTTAATCCGTTGTATTAATGACCTACGGTATTCTACATACATTCTATAAACAAACTTTGCTATGAATTTCATTGTTACTGCTTTAAATGTGACTGTTACTTCGCATCGCTAGAATTGACTACATTATTTCTTTACGCGTGTGGTTGACGTTTTAGAGATGATCATTTTGTGTCACTATATTTGTGACATGGTAGAAACACTCGTATAGGGAAATTACTGTTTCTCGCATTTCGCAGTCTGCATCAGTTTGTAACCAATACTTAAAATGCGCGCTGGGCTGAGCAACTGCTACGTGTCAATGTTTATTTGAGACTGATGATGCGCTGCGTAATTTTTTTTACAATCTTACTGGATAAGAAGGTACGCACATAAGCCATATTTTTTAAGAAAGTACATGTAGTTTTCTTAGTTTATAATATTGTTGAAAAATACACTTTATCATGTCATCTTAAATGTTTTCTGTCACTGTCCACAAATAGACTGCGTAATCAACGTAACTAGTTAAGTCACCCAAATGAAAGAGCGAAAAACGGATAAAGTGTCGTGAACTCATCACGAATATCATCATATTAGTACTTAATTACTTATCTAGATGATCCGATGATTATGCTCAATGCTGACTGAAACATTAATATTTAGTATCTACAAGTATCGACAAGTGCTTCAAGTGGATAACACTTGAAAGTTAGTAAAAATATATGTATAAAATAAATCTAGATCTACAAAAAAGCATTATCTAGAGTCTAGATAATGCTTTTTTGTAGATTTAACTTTTTACGTACAAACGTAGCACACCCTAATAGTTCTAAATATTAATAAATATTTATATTATTTTATTTATTAATATTTAAATAAAATAAATACATATGTGGGTTTAAATCGAAACACAAGAAAGCCATGATTTGTTGAAACAGCAGTCATCCATTGATTGTCTGGAAGCCTCCATCTACGGTGCCTGCCGTTTTGCCGAAAAGATTTTGACAAAATTTCATTACCCAAACAAATTTTAGCAACCTTTTTATACCATTGCAATATTTCGAATGATTTTAGTACGCATATTTTTATTTGGTCAAATTTTTACTTGGCAAAATATTACCAAGTATAAATAATGTCATTATGGCATTTGGTCTTTGGTCAAATGATTTATTACAGCAAACAATCTTCAGACAATAAACGTTTGGTGAAATGATTTCATCATCTGCCTAGCCTTTTACCAACTACATTGGGGTCGGCTCCCAGTCAAGCCGGATTCAGCTGAATACCAGTATTTTACGTGAAGCGGCTGCCTACCAGACCTCCACAACCCATTAACTGGGGAGCACGGTACTTCTTGGCAAGACTGGTGTCAGATTTTCTGGCTTCTGACAATCCGTAACGACTGCCAAAGATCTCCAAATGACAGCCGGGACCAACGGCTTAACGTGCTCTCCGAGGCACGGAGAAGTCTCGTTATGTTAAGATGGTCACCCATCCACAGACCAACCTCGGCAAGCGTTGCTTAACCTAGAAGATTGACCCGTGCGGCTGTTGTAATTTAACAGGCTGTTGTAAAAAAATATTAAGGCAAAAATAAGAGGTTAATTATTTAAAAAAATGGTTAGGTTAGGTTAAAACTGTGACCTCCTACGCACGAGCCGAGCGAGCGTAGCGAGCGGTGACGCGGCAGCGGCCAGCGAGTGCCAGACACGACTTGAATTAGTAGAAAAAAGATGTTTTAGTAGGTTACCCGGAACTCAACTATTTATATTAGGTTAATTTCTTCTTTAAACAAAATGGGTAGGAAAGGGTGAATTGAAAACTGACAATACTAAATATTTGGCTTATTTGATTTTGCGTAAAAACTGTTACTCCAACTGAAATATTAGACTAAATAAAAAATGTTAAAGTACTAGTTGGTAAACAAGTTATAGTTAAACGTTTATTTCCCAAACATTAGGTTTGCGTTACAATGTTTTGTGAATAGATTTTTTGCTAAGTAATAATTTGGCAAATGAAATTATGCGAAAAAAATTTTGGGAAGTGATAATTTGTCTGATTCCTTTCGGTCAAACAAGGGAGAGCCCTCCATCTATACCTGCCCAAAGAGCGGAGGGGAGATGTCATGGACGCCAACCATAAGGACTGGCTCAAAATAGCGCGGGAAAAAACTACCTGGATACATTTGGGGAAAGCTTCTGCCAGTAAAGAAAAACTGCTAGTTAAAAGGATATACGAAAATAAATTGTGCATTTTCAGGGTTCTCTCTCCAAAGGGTTCAATTTGAGCCCTATTTGCTCTCGCTCATCCATCCGTTCGTCCCACCCGTAAAATTGTAGAAGCTATAGTCTTTATAGTAACACTATTTATGTATTTTATTTATACAAAAGCCAAATTGTAAAATTATTTTGAATGAGACAATTCTACAATTAAAGGGTGCCTCAAATAAAATTCTGCATTATTCTGGCATGTGGTTTTTTTTGTTGTTGTTGAAAAAATTGCAGAATAAAGACGAGTGAGAAGCCCTTTGTTACTTATTATGTACATACTAGCCGTCACCCGCGTGATTGTCGAAAATTAGCCGAAGCGAACATACTCCCGGGATAAAAAAGTATCTTATGTGTTATTCCAGTTTATAAATTTACCTCTGTGCCAAATTTTATCAAAATCAATTAAATAATTTTTGCATGAAAGAGTAAGAAACATCCATATATGCCAACTTTCGCGTTTGTAATATTAATTGGCAAGGATTCTTTCACAAAATCTACTATTGCAAATGTGTTTTGTTTGGACTAATAGATGTTTGTTACTAAATCACGCCTAATTGGATCTGGATGAAAATTGAGGCAGAGATAGATTTTAGTTTAGAATAGATCATAAGCTACTTTTATGCCGGGAGTATGTTCCCTTGGGATAGGTTCCAACTTTCGCGGGATATGATGCTTGCAGAAGCTAGTACGATTATTATAATATTTTAAAACCATGAAACAATAAAATCTTAAGTATTCTTATTACCGACTAGCTACTGCCCGCGACTTCGTCCCCGTGGAATCCTCGATTTTAAAACATTCTTTATTGCTGCACCGTTCCTATTGGCTTAAGCGTGATGATATATATAGCCTAAAGCCTTCCTCGATAAATGGTCTATTCAACCCAAAAAGAATTTTTCAATTCGAACCACTAGTTCCTGAGATTAGCGCGTTCAAACAAACAAACAAACTCTTCAGCGTTATAATATTAGTATAGATAAAATTAATCGTATGGATGGTTTATACGGAACCCTGAAAGCACGAGGTCCAACGTGCGCTGAGCCGGTTTTTTGTAGACTTTTTAGAACTGACAGGACATATTTGTAGTGTGGGTTTTGTTTGCCTGGAACAGTATTTTTCTTTTCTTTCATTTTAAAATAAAGTATCTATATACAATATTATCATTTTATGACTATATATCAGTTTTGAGATGTTTACAATTTATTCAAGTGATATTTTTCTGCGCACAGTTTTTGGTACCTGCTATTACAAAACGCTTTAGGAGGAGTGAAAACAACCCAAACATTAGGGAAGGGAAACAATACAATCGTCACAAGAATGTTGTAACAAAAGCACCTAAAAGAAAAATAGTTAATGTCGTTATTTTGGATACACATGTTTATTGCTATGAAACATGGCAGCCTCATAACAATCCCTTTCACTCTCCACAAATTGGAAGGAGCGCGTAAAGGAAAACATGGCTATAAATAAAACTGGCAGATCAACTAGATAGGCGGCCATTACCCGAGATAAGCACGACTTATATACGCGATACGTTCTTCGCTTCGGCAGATTAACGGAATGAGACTGGGTTTGTTTGCAGATATCGACGTTGAAACATTTTGGCAAGTCACAGCTCGGAAATTTATTGTGGTGTTCAGGGAGATATCTTCTTACGGACTCATTAAAAAGGAGACACGTCGTACATAAATCAGGGGCAGGCGTCGGCAGCGTCGCGGCGCGGTGCGACCGCCTCGGCGGCTCTTATCGGCACCGAGAGCGCCGGCAATAGGCGCTATCCGGTTCCGTCGTCGTCGCGCCATCGCTCCATTGTATCTGCGCCGCTCCACGGTGAGCTACCGCCAAGCGAGGACCCGACCACCTAAACTTATTACATTATCCGTTTAACCGATACTTGTTTCATACAATACCGGATACGCCAAATTTCTCAGATATTTACAACACCAGGACATACCATATTGAGCTAGTTTATGCGTTAAACTTTTTATCAACCGTAGCTGACAGTATTATGTGTTAAATATATAAAACAAAGTCGGGTTTGTTACAACACTTATAACTAGAGATCTGCTGGACCAATTTTCTTGGTTTTTGTTTCGTTGGATTTGTCTCCGCCCCGAATAGCAGAATACATCTTAAAAACAATGAAAACTCTATTAAAGTAAACGCAGTGGAAAATGGTTTTAGGTGAAATATATTTAGTGCGTTGTAGATAATTCAAAATTAACAAGAGTGTAACCTAGCAACCAAAACAAAAAAATAATAAAATCTAGAAAGGTCGTCTTCATAGAATAAGGCTGGAAGTGCTTTCTTTACAAACTCAACCAATACATAATATTATGAAAGATGAATCATTTTCCATAAATGTTCCTTTGTTTCGTAGCTGTCAAAAATTGCATGCGCTAAAGATTCACAAGTACTAGAAGACCAGAAAGAAACATGTCGAAAACTTAAGAAGTAAGGATTCATGCGTACCAGCAGACCATAAACATGTCGAAGCATTTCTGGGGCTGGAATTGTGAGTGAAGACTTACAAAGTACCAGGATACCAGAAACATATTTAACATCAAGCTATTATCCTTAGCAGACGAAAGAAAGATCACTGAGCCAGAAAGAATAAATGGCGCAGGCAGGTGAAACCGTGGGATACAGCTAAGAAGTATTTTAGCTTTAAGTTTTCTATTTTAAAAATTATTTCACCAATAGAAAGCTACATTTCACCTGCGACTTTCTTTTATATTTATAGAACATCATTCATACCCATATTGTTTTTACTTTATATGGCAAAACAACGTTTGCTGGGTCAGCTAGTGTGTTATATATTACACATTTTGCTGTCAGTGACGGTTGATGAGTCATTCAGTCCTCACAGCTCCTATAATGCATGTGAGCTTTAGCGTAAATAGTTATTTTTTATTTTATTTTTGTTTCCCCGTAAGAGTATTTACTCGTAGACAAGTGTGAGCATTTCTCATTTTATTCTTGGTTCCATTTCGCCCTTCCCTTTTTGTAGTTCCACCTCGAGTGGAATGACATATTCGCACACTAGTATCAAGTTATACTATTCTGAACTTCTAATCATTATCAGTGTCTATCGTGAGTTTTGATTACTTTTTGCTATCATAAGTATTTATTAAGGTAGCAACCAAGAATAGTGAAATTTAAAGCACTTAAGAACATAAATATTTCAGAGAGCGTCACTAGTTCACTGGACCCGGAAGATCCCAACTTTTCGGAGTGCCCTGGAAATTTCCAACATTACGACCACCCGCTCCCCTTGAATTATTGGACTTACACACCTACTTACATGCCGCCGAGAGTGCAAAGTTTTGTTTCATGTTTGCATGAAATTCCGTCGTTGTTATTTTAGTCGTCGCTTATCATGCAACGGGTGCTAATAAAAATATTTTTACAAGCTAACAACAAACAAACGTGTTGATTTTTTATGGTGCAAATTGATCAGCGTGGCCAGTTGACACAGGCAGTTAGATGCGTACATGTGTCGTGTGACGTCACACGGGAGTACCGTGCCGCGTGACCGAAGGGTGTACACGAGTGGATGGCTGAACAAATGACAATAATTGGCGTGCAGAGAGCAACGACATCGCGCCGCTCACTGCCGGCAACGACTTTAATTGACTGGTGATTTCAATTAATGCACATCGGTGAGTTCACGAAACACTACTATCCTGATATAATGGTACCAGATATTCACTCAAAATGTCGTTGGCAGCTCGCTCGCTTTAAATTTATGGCACTGACGACGACCAATAAATGTAAATTTTATTGTTTACGTCAGATTTAACGGCAGTGAACTCTTTTGCCAATACCGTAAACTCTAAAGTGGCCCGCGCACATATAGACGGAAAAAAATCACAATGCACGCTCTGTAAAGTGTGTGACACTGACAGCGCAGTAGTTTCATTGAGCTATGAAGGTCTTCAGTGGTTTTGACTACATGTATGTATGGAAAAAAATAAATATATTTTGCAGTTACGGTTACACAAATTACAACTTCTTAAATAACTTACACACCAGCTTAACATTCTGAAAACAAGAAGTAGGTAACGAAACATGCATGCGTATTTTTTATATCTATGTATTTTTAACAGATGCAAGTTTTAAAACAGTCAACAGTTTACAGAAAAAACTTAAAGCTTTTCTTGTTATATAAACTTAATTTAAAGTTTTCATATCAAGAAAAGCTTCGAGTTTTCTCTGTAAACTGGTTGACCTGGTGATTAATCAAGATATCAAACAATACAGTGATAACGGGCGTGATTGAGTTTAGATTTTATCGAGTTCAGCAGAAAAAGAGATTAGGCGAGGCGGTATTCCATGTTTGCAGCGGTTAATAAAGGTTGATGAAGGCAGCGCCGGGATCTGTAGTAGGGGCGCGCCGGAGATAGAGAGCGTGGTCTGCTCGAGTACTGATAAGGCTATTAAAAGTTACGCTCACAGACCAACCTCGGATTAAACAGATACCTACCGAAAGTACCGATACCAAAGAAAACCTTTTAGAAGAAAACAAACCCAGTAAAGCGAGGGGATTGCAATAACAGTAGCTACTCTAAAATGGAAGCCGCCCGGTAGTGTTGAGCCCCAGTGAATGAAATAAGTTGCTACCTTCCAGCTGTTGTTTGTTCAGAAAACGTTTCACTGATTCAAGTTTTAGTAGTAAGTATCTTTTCTTTTTCAGAAAGCACGGGAACACTCGTTCCTACAACTAATTTTCTTATTAAATACTAGCTTCCGCCAGCAGCGCTGCCCGCGTGTAGGTAGAGTTATTCCAAGGGAACATGCCTGCTCCCGGAACGAAAAGTAATATTAGTTAGGAAGAATAGTTAGGATAAGCAAATTAGTGCTGCCTATGAAACACTATTGAACTGCTTTGAATGTATTTTAGAGTTTGTATTTATGCTATTCAGACCACTTACCGCAAACTGCATTATTTGGTCTAGGAAATTTATCTTCAGGACGAAAAGTGTATTTATAAGTTACACTTTTCATCCCAAAGGATCACCAAACATAAGAAATTTTATTAATAAAAACGGGCATTACAAGTGAAGCTAAATATATATACATGTATGTATATATAAGTTTCTGAGAGTTACTATCTTAATAAATGCGTGCTGGGCAGAGGTGTCGTGGAAGTGTCCCAGGAATAGACCACAATTTTATCGCACGTTTCCTATAATATAAACCGAGTCGTTTGGACTAGAACAAAAGACACGTGCGAGGGAATTTTGTTCAAAGCAATTATTGTGAATAGTGCTCACTTCAGCGACGGTAGAAATTCGCGTATAAATCGCGTCACAGACCACAAACAAAAACGTGCATGTGGACCGGCGCCCATTATTCTCGACTGCATAATCGCTTCGTCCGACGCCCGCATCGCTTCCCTTGCTATTTTATTTCCTCCCGGCATAGTTGTGTTTCGACTAGGCGGAGCTTTTTCAGCGTAGCTTCAGTAGGGAAATTAAACCATGTATAATTCTGTTTAAGGTCTGGTTCCGGTTAGTAGATGCAGGGAGCCAATGCGACCGGCGACAGACCAAAGCCACCACGCTACAATTCTGGCACAATGTGTGTCCGTTTTAATAGGATTAAACTCATTGTTACATACGAACTGAAAGGACCATGAGCGAAATGAAATTGTTTCTAACGAAACCGAAGAGAATATTGCGGACACCGCATTTCGATTGGGGAAAACGGAAACTCATTCCTTTCAGCTCATATGAAAAGAAAATAAATTTAGACAATCTTTTCGGTTGCTAAAGGAGGACTCGTTGTTACACCAATGAGGGCATGAAGCAATTCAATGCACCTACAAATTACAATGTATGTTTTTTAAAGGTAATTGTAGTTAGACTAAAAACCAACAGTGTGTATCATTCTTAATAAACTTCCAGAAGATTTACAAACATTATACCTACAAAAAGAGTTCGAAAAGCTACAAGTGTCAGTCAAAATATTTCTTTGCATATTAAGTCTATGTATAAATTTTACTATCATGCAAGTTCGTATCTGAATATCAATATGTAATCATTAAATAAACGGCTCGCCAGCACACAGATAAACCCTGTGAGGTTTTCGTTGTGTGGCAAAAATAGACTTAAGCATTTTGGAATGAAAGTTTATATGGGGTCAAATTAAAATAGCTATAGGAAGTCCTCAGAAGTGATGGATTAAATTAATATAATGGGTACTAGTTTCTGCCAGCGACTTCGTCTGCGTGGAATGGTCACTAACCCCCAGATTTTGACACATTCTTCATTGGTGCTCCGCTTCTATTGGTCTTAGAGTGATGACATAGCCTATAGCCTTCTCGATAAAAAGGCTACCTAACTCTGAAAGAATGTTTCCATCCGAACCAATAGTTTCTGAGATAAGTGCGTTCAAGGAAACAAACTCTTCAGCTTTATATATATTAGTATTTATATTATTATTATATACTAGCTGCTGCCCGCGACTTCGTCCCCGTGGAATCCCCGATTTTAAAACATTCTTTATCGCTGCTCCACTCCTATTGGCTTAAGCGTGATGATATATAGCCTAAAGCCTTCCTCGATAAATGGTCTATTCAACCCAAAAAGAATTTTTCAATTCGAACCAGTAGTTCCTGAGATTAGCGCGTTCAAACAAACAAACAAACAAACAAACTCTTCAGCTTTATAATATTAGTATAGATAATATTAAATGATTAGAAGACCAGAAACAGACTTTTAAGACTAAAACAGGTGTTGAAAAAAAGGTGTTTTATTTAATATTGAAATCCGATCAATACCTAATCTATATATATAAAACAAAGTCTGGTTTGTTACAACACTTATAACTCGAGATCTGCTGGACCAATTTTCTTGGTTTTTGGTTCGTTGGATTTGTCTCCGCCCCGAATAGCAGAATATATCTTAAAAACAATGAAAACTCTATTAAAGTAAACGCAGTGGAAATGGTTTTAGGTGAAATATATTTAGTGCATTGTAGATAATTCAAAATTAACAAGTGTAACCTAGCAACCAAAACAAAAGATTAATAAAATCTAGAAAGGTCGCCTTCATAGAATAAGGCTGGAAGTGCTTTCCTAGCAAACTCAACGAATACATAATTATGAAAGATGAATCATTTTCCCTAAATGTTCCTTGGTGTCGTAGCTGTCAAAAATTGCATGCGCTAAAGATTCACAAGTACTAGAAGACCAGAAAATAACATGTCGAAAACTTAAGAAGTAAGGATTCACGCGTACCAGCAAACCATAAACATGTCGAAGCATTTCTGGGGCTGGAATTGTGAGTGAAGACTTAAAAAGAACCAGGATACCAGAACCATAATTATTTAACATCAAGCTATGATCCTTAGGACACGAAAAAAAGAACACTGAGCCAGAAAGAATAAATGGCACAGGCAGGTGAAACCGCGGGATATAGCTAAGAAGTATTTAAGCTTTAAGTTTTCTATTTAAAAAAATATTTCACCAATAGAAAGCTACATTTCACCTGCGACTTTTGTATATAAAGAACATCATTCATACTCCTAAATAGTGTTTTTACTTTATATGGCAAAACAACGTTTGCTGGGTCAGCTAGTTACTATTAAACCAGGTCTATCAAGCACATCTTTGACTGTTTCTTTAAGTACATAACATGGTGTATTTCCTAAAATAAGCAACTTTGAAAAACGGAGACGGAACCAAACCATAGGGAAGAAAAACCCTTTAGTACGACTTCGTCTGTTTTGTCCATTTTGACCGCGAAGACTCTAAACATGATATTGATAATTTTGATATTTCTATTGCTTCATTCATCCGAACGTTTTATCATAATATCTCAGTCAGTTAATTAAAAAAAATATAGGAATACCTACTCTTAAAATATTGCTTGCATGCACAAAAACACTGAAAAACAATACATATGAATGATTACTTCTCATAATATAAACCGCTAGTGAATGTGATTTATCTGTTGCAATCAATACTACCGCTTTCGTTAACTATGCTAATTCACAAATTTGAATAGGCACCTATTATTGGAAGTTAGCCGCAGTCTGAATGCTTACGTCTCTAGTTCCATCCATTACGGATTCAGATTAATTGCTCACTTAATGCTGCTCGTAATAAACTAAATCCGGTGCTGTGACCCATCTACTTTGACGTTTTAGCTGGAGAATTGTTAAGCGAGTAGGAGAAATTGAATTAGGCTGAACGGGCGACATTGTGAGAGCGAGCGGAGCGCGATGGCGGGCGTGGTGGCGCGCCCCGGAGCCGGCCGGCCACGACTTCTGTCTTGCTTCCTAGCCTACGTGCTCATCCTCAACGTTATACGCCGTAATGTATTCACTTTATGTTTGCAGTAACAATACTATAAATCGAATGTTAAGTTATGTAAATCAAATTATACGCCGCTACAGTAACTATCAAAAGCAGATAGTCATTGGAAAAGTTTAAGGCGGTTTACGTCGGAATCAAACTAGAAAATGCCTTAACAATGAGTTCTTTATTGTGGCTAGATCATTTTTATTTGAAGAGAGTAATTATAGACGTTAGATCAGTGCTATTCACTTATGCTTTTGAATGTACATAATACATTCTAACATTTTGTTATAGTCGCATGCCGTGCCCTATACGTATAGTATCGATTCTACATATTCTTAGTATAAATAATGTGTTTATCGTGGTCGGCAAATATAATATCTCGGCACTATGAATCGAAATAAAGATCTTCCACGTCCAGTTCGTACAAGCACGTTGTGTCAACGATAAGAAAGCAAAAAGCAAATAAAGTATGGTAGGTTGCTCTGGGAGCAGAATGGAGCAATCAGGACGAGAACACTTTGACACAGCAATTTGGACGTCGCGCGCCTCCGATGTGTTATTTTGATTGCGCCGCTTTTGTGCGGTGTTGTTTGTGCGTCCGCTTCCTTCGTGCTTATAAAAAATATTTATGACTCCTATGAGACACGAATATTGCCTCCTACCGCCTTAATAACCTCGCTGGTAACAGAGAGCGACAGTCTCCTGAGGAGGTATTATGTCGTAACAATTGCCTGCAAAATATTCGCACAAAAACTAATACTTTCTACCCTCCGGCGAAAACAAATGCAGGATAAAAACATTCATGTGTGTGTTTGAGTAGCTATATATTATACATTTTTGATCAGGTGAATTTGTGCAGATTTGAGTAAATCTGCACAAATTCACCACCAAAAGGTATTGTTGACTTTGATACAATATTTTTAACAAATTTGTTACGTTTATGCCAAGGCTGAAAGAATATTTCACAGTAATGCATACGTAAAGCTCTCATTGCAACCGGATAGCTACGAAAAGACTTTCGTATCTATAATAGACATGGTTGTCTATAAACAAGCGGTTTCCAATACAAAAGCATCACGTAGTATTCGCAGATGAGCCACAAAGGCCTCGTAGGAAATAGCCCCTCTCCGGAAATTGAACCATGCACACGAGAGATAAGCTGCAACTATTTCAAATGGATCGCTTTGATATTTTCCTATTAGAGTTATGGTTTTAATATAGTAATTTGGCGTTTTATTCCCTATATCTTTATTCAGTGAAGGTCGATTATTTTATTAGGTATACAATTGAACCTTCTACCAGTATCTAATCGTATTTGAAGAGCTGTGTCAGCACTTGGGCTTTTCCAAAAATAAAAATGGCAATGCGTAATTCGATAAAATCACAATTTCATGCATTTATTACCACTACAAGTAATTAAACTACATCAATTCATTGAACTCAATCCAAATATCATTAAGTAATTATTTAAAATAACAAGCGTCACGTGAAATCTATTTGTAGATTTCATACAACATTTTCATTATTTGCAGTATTGATTGGTTCGCATCAATCGCGATATGCAAATATTAGCTTCGCTCGCTGACCGGCAGGCTAGTGATTTACGCGTGTCCCGAAACTGCGTTATGCAATTTCATCGCTTATTAAAAATTAACCAGCAGCTGTAACCGAATTGCGCAACTTTCGTTAGATTGTTTTATTTTTATGGAATTGTGATTGAGTTCGTTGAAAGATATGCGTTGCATATGCACAGGTACACGGTAGATAGCGCTCGGTGCGCTGGGCGGTCTGGCCACGTAAATCAGCACGCCGCCCGCACCGCGGGGCGTCCACTGCTCGCGACACCATCTACCAACTACCTCACTCATTGTCATGTCATTGATATACGTTCTTTACCGCTAGCTACTTTTACCAGTAGCTACTTAACCATTCTTATCATTCCGTTCAATTAATTAAAGGAAAATAAGCCGTAACAATTTTGTGATCACAATTAGGAAGTAGGTACTTAAGCTGTTGCAAAATTTTCCGAAGCCAATTAAAATGAAAACAGAAATGGACCCGTTGCGCCGCCATATGGCGAAAATAAGAAGCCTACAGTATAATATGCCCGCATGGGTGTATCATTAAAAACATCACAAAAAGCCGCAAGCGGAGCTGAACGTAATGGTGAATATAATGTATGGTAATGAGGGCGCGGGCGGGGCGGGACGTGACGTCACGCGCCGGACCGCAGCCGCTGCCGCTGCTGGCCGGGGCGGCGGCGGCGGCGCCTAACGAGCGGGTGTGCATTTTCAATACTTAAACCACTGGTTAAATAATTAACTATTTCAGAGGCATCGTAGGCGCTTATTTACAGTTTACCTTTTTCACAATCTCAATACTTGCAAACTATACCTATTGTAGCTGACTGTAACAGTGTAGCACCTATGTAAACCCGCCTACAACTAGATAGAATATTACAGGAGATGGAACAGGCAAAGCCATTCGCGATAATAAAAACAGCGCGAGCGCTACAAAAATAATAAAAGTTAGCTAGCGCTGGGCGCCCGCGAGGCGCCGCCGGGAGGGTTCGGCGGATCGCTGCGGCTCGGCGCGGGCTGGCCTCGTCACGGGCCCTGTTTACTATCACTCCCCCGGGATGGTTATTTCTTTTTGTTTTAGATTTCTTTTAGTTTTTAACGCCGTAATAAGAGTCATTCACACCCTGATGACCGTCTATTGGCATATGTCTGATAATTGAATAATAAAATATTTTTCCTGCTTATTCAATAAGTTATTTGTTGCTAGCAGCCTACAATAATTATTTTCTAAAGCACAAGTTTTATTCGTTGATCTGGTGCTTGTGGGTATTGCGATATTGAAAAGGGCTAAATAAACCCGGATTCACGTTATTGTGTAATGTCGTGTTGTGGCGCCTCCTGGCGCAGTTGATTGAGTACAAAGATCGCTGTGATACGACGTAGGCTTGAAAAGATTCGTTCAATTTGTGTTCCTAACCCGCGCCACAACTAAACACTACACAGTAACGCGCCCGTAACTTATAATCGGACTGTTAATAAAAATATTCGCCAAAAATGCAATGAGTCATGAGCATCAATGCAGTGTAAAGTCAATTCAAGTCGTTGGCTTGGTGATTTCAATCTCTAAGGTGACTCAATTTTGACGATTGACACTGTTGCAGCTGTCGAGATTTTCATAAGCACGTCCAAAAAATTCGAACTTTAACGCAAATCCCGTAACCAACAGCATATTTTATTAAATTACAAGTTAGCATTGCAATCTTGACATTTTTACTGTATGTAACAACTAAAAATAATCGAACATAAAAAAACAACACTAATAGCAATAAATTAAACAAAATATGGTTGATTGTTACAGTTGTTTTCGAAATGTAAACTCATTAGATTCATTACAATCGCAAAAACACAGTTTATTTATTTTTAGTTCATTATATAAAATCGAATTCATTTCGTGACAAAATTGCTGCAATTATGCAGTGCATCTACAAATATTAACGGTTTTGTCTATAATTCATTTAACATTAATAATTCGGTGAACGCTTTTACGCGCACGTATTAGGGCATAAGCATAACATTATAACAAATGATTTGTGTATTGTTTTGCTTCCGACACAATCACACAATCGTAATATATAGTTAATACCTCACACTCGAGTCCCTGTGTGATGATCAGGGTGGAGCTAGCGCGGTGATTAAGCTAATTATCTCTCGTTGCGTTGGCAATATAGCCCATAATAATAAACCATGCATAATCATATTTTAATCAGCGTGCGTGTGTTACGTTACTGTTGTTTGTTTCTATACTTTACATCTTTATGATATTGAAACTTTCCTTGAGGCTAATTTTGATAATAATTTGGAAACATGATTTGGTTTACTCGGTAAGCATATTGCAAGCGTTGATTTAGAATAAATATTTTGGTTACAGGTTATGCCTACTGTTTTCTATCAGGGAAGCGTCATCCATCAAACAGTGTAGACTGATTTATGGCAGGAGGCCGTCGCGTGGCAGCGACACAGGAGTGCCTAAGCACGATGACAACGCGATTAAGACGTAGGCTCAGAATAAATCGATATGTCAAAATCTCGATACCTATTTATCGTCGATATATTTTAAATCTTTTAATTTAAAAAAATTCGACAGTAGAACGTTATTTAAAACTAGCTTCTGCCAGCGACTTCGTCCGCGTGGAATAGTTACTTTACCCCCGGTTTTGAAACTCTCAGCCCGATCGGTTTAAAATTTAGACATGCTGTTTCGGGATATTTTTTAGATAATTTTATGTAGAACATTTCCGTAATACATGATTTCTATGTAACTTTAACCATTAAGGCTACACACGCGACGGAAGCTTAAAAAAATGGAGTAACTTCTTCCGTTTTCCCAACATTTTCCTTCACTGCTCTGCTCCTATTGATTGTAGCGTGATGAAAAGTATACTATAACCTGCCCAGGAGTATGAAGAATAATTGCACCAAGTTTCGTTAAAATCGGTCGAGTAGTTTTTGTTTCTATAAAGAACATACAGACAGACAGACAGACAGACAGACATTCAGACAGACAGACAAAAATTTTACTGATTGCATTTTTGGCACCAGTATCGATCACTAATCACCCCCTGATAGTTATTTTGAAAAAATATTCCTTGTACAGAATTGACCTCTCTACAGATTTATTATAAGTATAGATGAGAGTGAATCGATTGTCATTTTAAAATGTTATTTTATGGTTGTACATATTTTATACAAGACTGCTTTGCTGCCGATTTACCACTACAGTATAAAAAGTTTGTATAAATAAGAAAGCACCGTTTAAGCTTAAGACTAAAACAAGGAAAGGTCGATATTATTTTACTCATAAATATTTTCTATAATTATGCGATATCGATTCTATGTTCCTCGACATATTTTCACGTGTCCATCCCTATTAAGAAGACAGCCGGGCCCGACAGAGCTCAGCGCGCTCCGGTTGCGGGAAGCTACGTGATGATCATGTGACACGCGTCCCACTCACTCTTATTTTCCCTAGCTCGATAGCTTACGTCATACTACTATTTCAAAGTTCATCACGAGTAATTTTTCACGTTTACGTCTGTGTGTGATGTTTATTAGTAGTTAGTTATTTGGACTAACTTACATATTCTTTAGAGGTTCTTGTCCATTCCTCGCCATAGAGTTTACTGCGTTTTGGGACGTGCAAAGTAGGAGGACGTTGTGACCTGGTCTACTCCTTGATAATTCAAATGTGCCTGTAAATGGTTTAGTTGGAATAAATGCTTTGAGTCTGACTTGCTAAAAAGTTGAACACCAACAACTGTTTAACTACAGAAACCCAAACCTTATCATGCAGACTTTTCAAATATTTCTAAACTTAATCTTATGATCCTTGGAATCAAGAGAGAACGGGATACCTTAATAGTTGATTCTATGCCGTCTCAAAAAGTACTCTGTATCAAAATGATAAAAACGAAAGCCTAATGTCATGGAATAGCATCTATCACCTAACCAGCACAAAATAAGCCCACAATAAACGGTTGCGGTCGAGGGTTATTTACAACCGGGGTCAATTATATCGCAATAAAGTTTTTAGTGTTGCACAAATTGTCGATTTGGACTCGCTGACGGATGGCCGCGAGACTGGCGCCGGCAAATGAGCACACGATAAAATTATCGTTAGCGGTAACGACATGAATAAATGCAAGAGGGTGGTCCGCGGCCGCGGCCGTAGTGAGCGAGACGAGCCCGCCTCGGCACTCGTTAGGGCTCTTGTGACGACTGCAACGTGCATGCACCCGCGCCCGCCTACCACTTTCCTTATAAATCTCCGCATTCATTTCAGTGAAACGCCTAGCTGCCTAGCCGCCGTATGTCTACCACCTTATATTTACTTGTAAACAAATAAATGGACACACATAGTCATCCATAATCATCAGTACATAATCGACATACGACTATAATACGTACTAAATTACACACAAACAATTTAAAATTAGATTAATATATCTATTGATCTCGTCCGAGTAGAGTAGATAAATTACATAACCAATATGCATATACGCACTCGGGTACAAAGTACCACGTTAACCATGATAGCAAACCAGAGCGCCTAAATTATTGTACAGTCGGTGATAGCAATTAACTGACCCCCTAAAAATTAAACGAATTTGAACCTTTTGCTCGTTAGCAGTAAGACAACTGGTTCAACGTCTACGATCAATAAAATAGTTATTCGAATTTGATCTTTAATACCAAGTGTTAAGGTAGGTATGATCTTGAATATTATTTTAACTTGTAATATAATACGTAATTTCGACCATGTTAAATATGTTTCGAGTGGTCTAGTGGTGACTGTAGTGAGCTGACGTTTCGAGGCTGTGAGTTCGTAACCAGCGTGATTGACGCGTTTGTTTCTGTTTTGTAAATTTAAGTTTTAAATAATAAATTATAATATAGTTTAAGTTATAAATAATAAATTATAACTTCAGCAACAAAAAAAACGAACAGAAATAAAAAACCAAAATGATGGTAAAAACGATTATATTTTATAAAAAAAATATTATAAGAATAACATAAATGATATTGATGACGACACGAAGATGATAATATTTACCTACTTACTAATAACGTTGTTAACTGCACTGAGTTTAATGTAGTGAATAAGCATGTTATAATATTTAGAAATATAGGTATGTATTTCTATTTCATAACAATAACATCACCACATTAAATATCATTTAACTAAATAAAACGGCATTATACGTTGAAGTTCTACCTTCTATAATATATCAATTTGTTTTGTGAGTAGTTATTTTAGTTATAAGGTTTTGACAAAAAACTAGGTATTCGAAATACTTCGTTAGAAATTATAACAATAGTTAATTTAACACACACACTGACATACGTTAGTATTGTTTGTGACCAACACTGGTTACTCAAGTCATTTATAATTATGCTTTTAATAGCGAAGTGGAGCACCATTTTTTTCTATTACTTGTTGCAAGCGGTCCCGCATACCGCGCACCATATTCAACAACAATTACTTCCTCTCATGAATGGTTTTGGTCCAGGACGATCTTTTTGAATATTAAAACCACACGTCAAACGTTTTAGCCACAATCTGACTGTATTTCTCTGAAACAACACAATAAGCATAATTTTAGTAACGAATAGGTAAACATAATTTTATTTATCGATTAAGTTTGCAAATTAAGTTTATCAATTTAGATAATATAAATCAAATTACCTATAAATGATCTCAAATTAGACTCATAATGAAACATAGTTAATTGTCTATTATTCTACATTCACCGGCTTTTAAGCCAACTTACGAATTAAGGAATAACTATAATTATAAATGAAGCATAAAAAATAATACACTTACCGCTATATTAAGTTTTGTAGCAATCGCTTTAATACCAACATTCTCCTCATGCAAATAGATTATTTTGTATTTTAAATAATCACTCAACTCAACTTGGACATGACGATTAAACTATCAAAACTGATAACAATTAATAAAAAGGAAAAAAGCGTGGATTTTTACCATTGAGTAAGGCAAGGTAAAAATGTTCGCGCGTATTCACTGCTATTTGTGCATAGAATGTCTTGTTCAATTTATTCTTCTACCCCATAAGCCTAATGTCATATCTATAGCAGTTTTGGTTGAATACGCATATTGACGTCTAACTACCCACTTATTAAAATAGGTGAACAGTTATAAATAAATAACCTTATACCAACCTCTTAAAGCTCAAGTTTGCGTATCAAAATTATTTATTGTTTCTGTTCAACGAGTAGTGTTAGTCTGATAAACTCAAACATATTGAATAACTTTTAATGTTATGAGCATAGGGTGTAAAATCGAGTAATTTTTAGGGGGGTCAGCTAATTGCTATCACCGACTGTACACATGAGAATTTCCAGTAAAAGGATAATATTTTCAAGCAAGAATTCCATTGTCAGAATTTATAAAAGCGATTGTATTTTGTAGTTTGTGTAACAATCATGTAAATACGGAGCTAATATAGAAATCCATTTGCCGAAACTAGCGTTTGCGTTGATTTATAGTGGGTTGCGGAACGCGCCGGCGGTAATTTTAAATGTCACGCATTATGATGAATTCTAGCAATTTTCTCACGGGATCACAGGATGACAGCCTTGTAACTCCTGAAACTTTTTACCCGCATTTTAAATGATATTAGTTATTTTAATCAATTCTCCAGTGGTGCTTAAGTATTGGATGTTATGATGATTGTTTCTGTTTCTTCAGAGACAATACTAAAGAAGTAACGCTGTGTTTGAGTATATAATCAGAAACCTACACTCTTACCTACAACCTATTCTTCATTACATTCTGTGCAGTCTATTTTATTGGGCAATTAATAAACACTAAAAACCCGAAATAGTATCATCGTTTTGGCAACAAGCACACTATAATTCTATTGATGAAAAATTCACATACGTCGCAATTAAACACTTTTTAAAGAATCCATTGTTAAGCTTGTGAATAAGGAAGGCTGCAGGAGACTCAACTTCAATGACACAAAATAGACACAATAGATACATCAATTTAAAAGTAACTATCAGAAAACAGCGTTCTATAACTTACAATGCATGTGTGGAAATTCTTTTCGTTTAAATCAAAGAACTGTAAAAAATGTGGTAAAGTTTATCTTGTTAGTTTATTTATATTGTATCGCGTAATGATTTCTAGTCGTATATTGTTACGAAAATCACTTAAATTTGTCTTTAAAGTAGGTAATGGTTGTATTCGATAATCTACCTACTGAAAATGTTATACTTGTAGTCATTGTTAAGATAGTACCGAACGCTCTAGTTCTGTTCAATACCTATCACGAAAATATTCTATTCAAATAGAATTTCCGACAAAAGCTTCTTGTAAATTCCTCTCAGAATGGTGTAGGTAGGTAATTGAATAGCAGCAGAAGCCAGTGCTCGGTAGTTAAGGACGTGGCCGGCCACCGCACGACGGCGCAGCGGCTACGGCATAATTGCACAAACTTTCATGTGCTTCGCATACATTTTCATAATTAAAGGGGCAGTTCGCACCAACTGGCGAAACTTATTTATAGCCACTTACCTCAATAATACTAGTTTGTCTTGTTGTACATTAATTACCAACTTATCGTGTGCTACATTATGACGGAAAATATGGTTGAATGCAGATTAACATGCAATGTGCAGTCACATTTTACTTTATTGTAGTTTTGTGGATCGCGTGAAATGTCGATAGCGTTAGTAAATCCAAAACATTTTTGACTTTGGCTATCGAACGAATGTCACTGTGTAGAGTTATCCCTGGAGTTGCCTGTAAGCGTTTCGAAATGCGAACAGTCTCGAGAAATGATTTTGCAATAATTTGCTTTAATGCAATAGAGTTCACTTTCATTGGTTTGCGGTCACTGGAGCGACTTTCAAACATAATAGCACAACTGACCTTCACAAACAAAGACATTAAAAATATTATTTTATTTACAAAACGATTCTGTGATTTCATTAATAATTACAATTATTTTGGTTCTTTGGAGGACCAAACTTTCTTGATCGGTACATAATTCGATTCGTGGGCGGTGGATTGAGTTTATCTGTATTTAGAAAAAAGAAAGTGCTGACATTTGGCTACGAATTTCTAGGTTAGTAGTTATATATAGTTAGTTACTCGCAAGAGTAAAACTAGACATTGTAGATTTAAAGCGATATTTCCAGATTGGCAAAAAATGTTTCAGCGGAGACTTCAAAGAGTCGTCAACGTCAAAATACAAAATTAAATAAGTCTTCACAATCATTTATAAAACAGAATCATGGAAAAAAATGAGTATATCTAATGAGCAAGAACACAACACAAACAAAAAGAACAAAACAGAAAGGGTGAACTAGAATAAACAACGAAGACTGGAGTTACCTAATGAACTCGTGAAAATTTGGCGCAGGGTATACACGAGGGGTTGCTTATTAGATATTCTCATCTCGAAAGCCAAGTCCAGCGGCGACAGCGGTATACGGGACATGGTTTTAAATTTGACATATGGCCCCAGCGTGACATTATCCACGTTATTTAATAAAAACAATTCCTTATTTAGCTGTCGGGACACAAGAATTAAATCTGCTATAGAATAATTTAATTTATCTACAGAGAGGAAATGAGATAACTATCATGAAAATCTACAGGAACAAGAGTGAGCTAAGCTAACATTAATGTAAAATCAAACAACACCGGGTTCGTATAATTTCAGGCACGGTCCGTAGCCATAACAAGGAAAATGTTAAAGGAAGGTCTTTTCACAAACCCGAAATAAATATCTCGCTTTTCCATTAAGGACATAAAAGCAATTCCGCGAGAGTCGAATAATAACGAGGGGCAGCGTTGTCCAGCCGTGGCCTCCTCCGAATTTTATTTGCATCGCGAAGCGCGTCTTGGGTTCGGCATCGCTCGCCTCGATTGCCCCAATAATCGCTATTGTGTGGACCGCGACGTTTGCAGCGCGAGTGAGCGCGGCCGCACCGCTGTTGAAGTCGGTGCGCTCGGGCCGCGTGCGGCGTGGCCCGCCTCTCGAGCCTGCCCCTGCGCCCGCTCGCTGTCGTGCAACTCCGGAATTGCTTGCGCTCAAGAAAACTTTTACCTTTGAGAAATTCCAAACGCTTCGACGTGCTTTCGATGTAAACTTGCAATAACTAGATATATAACCACTACAATTGGCAATCTATTTCAACGATATTTCTACGTCGCACGTATACAGGAGAACCTTTAAGGTATCTATCAATTTTTAAAAAATTTAAAATTCAAACACAATAAAAAAAAATCAAATCATAGCAAAAGAAACTACAAACATTCTCATGCTCATACTTTGTGGACGTCTGAACCCGTAGGACGTGGTTCTTCCTATGGGTTCTAAGACTATTTCGTTTGTTTTAATAATTGAATATGTAGCCCGTTGATGAACAGAAGAATGTAAGTATTTATTAGGGTGAGGAGCTCGTGGCTAAATAATAATCAGTGATCGGCGTAGATAGTGCTATTTTGTGTTAATGAGCCTGAACGATAATGTTAATATGGACATGCCTCGGGATTCCCAGCAGTGGTTTTATGAATGTCGATGTATTAAATCGGGGAGCACGGCAGTGCCCCCGCCAAGTCGAGCGCAAAGCAAACACTGCCGTACTATCCTTTACTGGAACCATTTCGCCGCATTTTCAGGCCCCTATTTGAGAACCTCTGGACCAGAAAGCAGAAATTTTCGTCATCCAGTAAGCTATAATCACATACTTTAAATCCAAAATTTCAAGTGTGTAAGTCATTTAGTTCCTCACTCATAATCATCAAAATAGAACTAGTACTTCGCATAAACTCAGAGAGCTGAAATTTGGTTAACATTAACTATAATAATAAAGAAATCGCAGTAAGAAACCTTAGACTTGGGACGAATTTGTCTAGATTTCATTACTTTTTATACTCTATTCACAATAAGATAAGACATTGGAACAAAATTGTTTACAGTCCGTTCAACCGATTTTTACTTCTATTCCGTACGTATAAGGATGGCATTAAAAGCAAAAGCGTGATTATAATACCAATTGTTTACTGCAGCCACCATGTGTCATGCCACCAACGCCATAGAAGTCAAAATCGGTTGAACGGACTGTAAAAAAGATGGATTTCAATGTCTAATTTTATCGCGAATGGGGTATCAGAGATAAACAAGCAGGTCCATAGAGACTTGGCTAGTTTTTTACACAATGTTTTTGGTGGGATTAAGTTATACTGTTTAAGATATCTTGATTCCGCACGACGACTAAACTACTCATTTCCGGTATACGCTGTTTGCCATATTACTTAGTGGTCCCTTTTCAACCGACTTCCAAAAAAGGAGGAGGTTCTCAATTCGACGGATTTTTTTATTTTTATGTTTGTTACCTCATAACTTTATATTGGGTGTACCCTACCGATTTTGACGACTCTTTTTACATTCGAAAGCTGGTGCTCGTCGTGTGGTCTCATTTAAATGTGATTGAGATCTGACGACTAGTATTTGAGTAATCCCCAATAATAAACGTTCTCATTCCCTCTTGTCGGCGTAAAATGAAAAAATAAAATCGTGTACGATGGTTTGGAAGTGCATCTTAGTATTTCAACGTGGTTACTTTCTAGTTTGGTGAAGATCTGATGAAGAACAGAGATCATAGAAAACGGAACTCTTCAATAAATGATAACAAATCGTTCGGGATTGCTGAAATCGCGTGTTTCTGTATTGTTTACACCAATGTGATTGGCACGTTTAGGTAGGGCGACCGTTAGGTTAGGTTAGGTTAGGGGGTGTACCACTAAAAAGTGAAAAATAAAAAAACTTTTACAAAAAAATACAACCTTACCATAACTTTAATTTCGGAAGTCGGCGTTCAAAGCAACCACAAACACCAAGTTCCGAAATTAAAGTTATTTAGTACTTTTTGTTTTTTTTTTTTGTGTATAAGTCGGTTGTATTTTTTTGTAAAAGCTTTTTTATTCGATTTAGTTCGATAAATTGACTAAAAAACTGAAAAACAATGATAAAAGAGCGAGCGGCGCGAGCTCGAAAATGTTGGCACGCAGTCTTGGTAAGAATATATTTGTTCACCCGTTATATCTATTTCTAGAAAACTATTTCTAGAAATAGATATAACGGATATTTTTCATTATAGAGCTAGATATACTAATATCTAGCTCTATAATGAAAAATATAGAGCCACGTCTCAATGGACGATTACAAAAATGAAAACTTAGGGTACTGGGCTTAAAAGTTTTAGGGGACAAATGGGGGGGTGATTTGAGGTTTCTGATTTCTTGTAAGGTCTGATCTTACACGAAAACTGAACCCTCATATCAAATTTTGTCGCCTGTCACAGAAAGAAAGAAAGAAAAATTTTTATTTAGGACTCGCACATTATACAAAGAAAAATAAAAGTATTATTATTAACAGAGGTTTTTCTTAGGATTAATGCATCGAAGGAATTTGAAATTTTTAAATGACGAGCTTGGATACAATTCACTAGTCAAAATATTTAAGTAGATTATTTTTAGGGGTAAAGATCCTTAGAACAAAGTTAACATGAACAGTAATTAGTATGGTATGTGTCTTAAATGACAAAATCACTTAGGAGGTTTTGATTTGAATATTCGGAGCCAGGAACCCTTCTTTACTGACAAAGTTTGACAAGTTTTCAGGCTAAGAGTTTGACAATAGATCAAAATCTAATTTCTTAAGGGCCTAGTCTTCTAGTGCACAATATTAGAATCGAACGCGGCGAGTCCGCGCGCCGAGCGTCTGCACCCGGGCACCCCGCAGTCCCCGCATTCATCCTACTTATCGTAATTTGTTAAATAATATTTGACACGGTCGGAAAGTTGCTCTACTAAGTAGTATTCAATATTTATTTATATTTGAATGATACCTTGGGTCTGGGTGTTTTACAGTGTGCGGGGGTTGCTCCCGTTTGTGCCTCCGGTTTTTATATATTTTTATCATTCGTTCAGGCTAGATCTTACGATACGACGGTCATATCTGGTAGTAATAGCAAAGACCAGATATGGCCGATGCAGAATCATGCAAAGTAAATTTATACGTTAGTTTCAGGTTTTACTGCTTAGTTACCACACGTTTAGGAATACAAAAATAAAACAATAAATTGTTATATTTTTTTTCGACTTTTATGGCTGCGTAATTATGATAAATTCAACACACTAAACATTCCATAAAACTTAAGTTTTAAACTTTCAAAAAGTAATTGTATTCTTTTAAACAGTCTTACAAACTCTGTACTTTTAATAATTATGTTTTATTGACTTTATAATTGTAATCACCAATTGAATCTATATACATATGTCCATATAAATAAAATTGGAGCGTCTGTTGGTATTATTGAAATGATCGCTTTTTAAAATACGCATATATAAATAAATACAGTGCATACACCAAAACAATTTTTTTTACAATTTTTGTTCGATCGATTATGGCGGGACTTTTATTTGCAGGTAGCTGATGTAATAAGGAGTAACTAAGGCTAGGTACTTTTTTTTAGAAGTGTATTTTAGAAAAATAAAGTAATGTTGCAATGTCCAAGAACTGACCAACACCGCGCGCAGCTCACGCGCATGCCACCACTGCGCCGTTGCTTCGGGCCCCTCCTACTAGCGGTGGGTAACTGCAGAGGTACTGGTCCAAAGGTGGATCCGACCGCGGATATATGAACCTTATTTATTCCTCACCACCTTTACCGGCACTGCGGTACCAAATGATTCCGGGACCGCCGAAGACAAGGAGCAAGCGTCGTGTCGGTCAGGTTGGTGTAATAGACATGACACGGATGAAAAGAGACAATCGATAAGATTCCTTGTTACTTTATGAAATTAGAGTCCTAAATTGTTTCATCCTCCTAAAAGCGCGATGCGGTGATGAACATAATAAACACATAACAGTACGGTGCGATGTTATCTATTTAGAGTTAGAGTTTAATACAGGCACGCATAAAACGTGATTTTTGTGTCATTGTAGAGTCGTTCAAATAAAAGATCGACCATTATTTATTTGATTTTATTAGACAATATTCTTCTGCCAATTTTAACTTTCTTGTACTTCGCTGCAACTCATAATCTTGCGGGGCAGCGAAGTCAGTTTTATGCGAACGAATATTTTCGAAAGTGGGTTTTAAATAATTAATGAAAAAAGATCTAGAATAACCTCAACAGTTAGAACGCTATTATTTTTAAATCATAATATGTAAGTAAAGTAGACAAAATAAAATTGTTATCTGAAGACGAGTTATAAAAATTAAAAGTCATGATCAACAGCCGCATCAGCACTGCTGGACATAAGCCTCTCCAAATGCATGCCACTTAGATATTTTCGGCTTCTCGCATTCAGTTTCTGCCAGCCGTCCTGCGCAAATCGTCTCGCCACCGTGCCTGAGGACGTCCTACACCACGTTTGCGTTTACGCGGTCTCCACTCTAGAACTCGTTTACCCCAACGGTTGTCGGTTCTACGACTAATATGGCCAGCCCACTGCCACTTCAGCTTACTAATCCGGTGGGCTATATCAATTACCTTGCTTCTCTGACGGATCACCTCATTTCTGATGCGATCCCTCAGAGACACACCGAGCATAGCCCTTTCCATAGCCCGCTGAACGACTTTGAGCTTATCGACCATACGAGCCGTCAGTGTCCACGTTTCGGCTCCGTATGCCATGACGGGTAGGACGCACTGATTGAAGACTTTCGTCTTTAGGCACTGTGGGATCGACGATGTAAAGACTCGACGTAGCTTCCCAAATGCTGCCCAACCCAACTGAATTCTTCTGTTCACCTCGCCCTCAAAATTGTTTCTACCTAACTGCAATGACTGCCCGAGGTACACATATTTTTGAACAACTTCGAGAACGGCACCGTGAATCGCAATCGGTTCCGGTAGAACATGTTCGTTGAACATGACCTTGGTTTTATCCAAGTTCATCCGTAGGCCGATGCGTACAGAAGAGTCATCCAGGTCATTCAGCATCTGTTGTAGGTCCTGCAGCGTTTCTGCCATAATGACGATGTCGTCTGCAAATCGCAAGTGAGAGATGTACTCGCCATTGATGTTTATGCCACGTTCTTTCCAGTTCAGCGTCTTGAACATATCCTCCATTGCATTAGTGAACAATTTCGGGGAAATAACATCCCCTTGTCTCACTCCTCGATGCAACGGTATGGGACTTGTTTGCTGATTCTGTACTTGAACGGACATGGTGGCGGCCTCGTAGAGACATCTCATCACTTGGATGTATCGCCAGTCTACTTGGCAGCGCTGCAGGGACTCCAGAACAGACCAGATTTCAACCGAGTCAAAGGCCTTTTCATAGTCCACAAATGCTAGACACAGGGGCTGATTATACTCTTCGGTCTTCTGTATAATCTGCCGCACTGTGTGGATGTGGTCTATGGTGCCGTATCCGCTCCGAAATCCAGCCTGCTCCGGTGGTTGGAATTCGTCGAGTCTTCGCGCAAGACGGTTCGTGATCACTCTTGAGAACAGCTTATAGACGTGGCTTAGAAGGGATATGGGTCGATAGTTCTTCAACAGGGTCTTGTCTCCTTTTTTGAAGAACAAGACGACCACACTTCTACTCCACGCCTCTGGAGTTCTCCCTTCAAAAAGGACAGCGTTGAACAGCTTCTGGAGCTCCCTCAGTACGGGGTTACCCCCAGCTTTCAGCAGCTCTGTGGTAACGCCGTCTTCTCCAGGGGCTTTTCCATTTTTAAGCTGCCCAAGAGCGATCTCGATCGCCAGTACTGACTTCTGGCAGGTCTTCGGTGAAATGGCGTGTCAATGTGGCTCTAGGACCCTCATTTTCGGGATCAGGGCGAGATGCATGCGATGCGTATAACCGGCTATAGAAGTCCTCCACTTCCGAAAGGACTGCTGGCTTCGAAGAGACGACTTCTCCACTTGCTGTGGTCAACTTCGTCAGGTGGCTTCTTCCAAGAGATTGTACGAACACCTTTGACCCCCGGTTCTGCTCGATTGCTCTTTCAACCGAAAGAGCATTGAAGCGCCGGAGGTCGCGTCGTACGTGCTTGTTGATCTCTCGGTTTAGAAACCGCTTTGCCGACGAAGTGACGGGTGGGTTTTCACGTCGTTCCTTCATTAGCCCTAAAGTCCCTTCTGAAAGCTTAGACTTCTTGCCCTTACGCTGCATAACGCAGAATCTTGTACCTTCTTCCCTGAGGATCCGAGTCACATTTTCGAGGTTCTGGTTTACGTCTGTTGTGGTTTCCACGGCAGCGAATCGGTTTTCCAGGTTTGCCTGGAACGTTTCAGATCCAGCCATGGTCTGGAGCAGAGTTGGTCGGAGTCTGGACTTCATCAGAAGGACACGTTCGGCCTTGAAGTTAATATTCAGAGAGCCTCGGACAAGTCGGTGATCGCTACCGGTATTGAACCTGTTGATCACGGAGACGTCTCTGAATATATGCCTCTTGTCCGTCATGATGAAGTCGATCTCATTTTTGGTCATAGTGTCGGGGCTTTGCCACGTCCACTTCCTTTGGGGTTGTTTCTTGAAGAAGGAGTTCATCAAGAACAACCCCTCCCGTTCGAGGAAGTTGACGAGCATTTGCCCCCTATGATTTCTGCTTCCAAATCCATGGTGTCCTACTACCGATTCGCAGCAATTCTGTACTCCCACTTTGGCGTTAAAGTCCCCCATGACAACGGTGTACTGTGTCTTTGTAGTGAAGTGGAGGGCTCTCGATATGTCATCGAACATATCTTCCACTTCGTCGTCCGAGTGTGTCGAGGTCGGTGCGTACACTTGCACTACCTTGAGGCTATACCTCTCGGTGAGCTTCACAATAAGGTACGCTACCCTGTTCGCAGTGGCGTGCAGTGGTTCGAGTTAGGGTAGGCCAGAGAAAATGTCCAAAAAAAACGCACCACATTATTCAGGGTTGAAATGTGGTGTAATTTTTTTGTTTTTTTTTTTTAATTAAAGGCTATTTAAAAAAAAAAAACTCATTTCATTAAAAATCAAACCTGAATAATGTGGTTATTTTTTAAAATTTATTTGGACATTTTCTCTGGCCTACCCTAACTCGAACCTCTGCACGCCACTGCCTGTTCGACACACTTGACATTTCCACAACGTTGTCAGATAGGGACTTGTTTACCAGAAACCCAACGCCGCCTTGGGATTGTTGGTCTCCCTCTCGGAAGTACATTAGGTGACCCGATTCCAGGGTTATGGTGTCCTCCCCCTTTCTTCGGACTTCACTCAACCCTAGTATGTGCCACCTAATTTTCCCAAGTTCCACCTCGAGTTGCGCCAGATGCGAGTCAAGCCGTGGCGTGCGTCCGTTGTACGTCGCCAGGGTCAATCTGTTATTGTGGTGGCCTCCCGTAGCCCGGAGATTCTTGGCACCCCCCGCCCCGCCGTTACCATGGTCGCCACCATGACCAGGAATAGCGGGACCACCGGGAACTGGGGGCCGTGGCTTTTTGTTGTACTGCATTTGGAGGAGTTGCCCATATTCGCCACGCTGGGCAGGCGGGTTGGCGATCGCAGGGCATAGCTTCTCGCACCGGTGACGCTGCTGCCCATCACCGGCCTGTTACATTTAGCTACGCCTATTTGATGGATATACCGCCATCGGTCGGTCGCCAGAGCCTCGTTCGTCATTCAGCAGGATGCACCACGTGCAGGTGAGGTTGGCTTGGGGCGAAGGATGGTAGTTCGCCCCTTACATCCCAGTAATATATATTATATATTAATAGTAGTAATTAAAAAAAAAATGTATATTAATTTACGAGTTCTGCCAGAGAGGGTATCAAGATATTTATGCCAATTAAGAAGTTGATCGATATGTACACCTAAATATTTAACGCTCGAGGACTTCGAGATTTTAAGGCAGTCACAGATTGAGGAAGATGAACA
Organism: Hecatera dysodea; assembly: GCA_905332915.2. Classification (NCBI taxonomy): domain Eukaryota; kingdom Metazoa; phylum Arthropoda; class Insecta; order Lepidoptera; family Noctuidae; genus Hecatera; species Hecatera dysodea. The sequence goes on from HG995292.1 coordinate 14,175,786, forward strand.
CGTATGAGCTTTGAGTATAAGGGAAGGCTGTGGGCCTAAATCGGATCTTATTGCAAAAGGCACACAAACCGTTTTACTCACATTTAGGGTGAGAAGGTTATTACACAACCATTCCATTACACACGCATGCATTTTGTAAAAGAAATATGCGCGAGTCCCAAAGAACGTCATGAAATGAGCTCGAATCTAAAACATTGTACGCTGAAAGTAAATTACTTTAAAAAAGGATTATACTACGCGCTCACTACGACCGAAATTAGAAGATCATACTATCATCGCAGATTTATAAACTTATTCATAAGTTATTTTTGTGGCAAATCTTCCAGCATAATATTTTACTGACTGAATTTGGAACCATAAGCAAATCATCCATTCCCTATACTTTTTTGACTGCATATAATTATGTATGTATCTATACCAAATATGCATTTATGGATAGCGTTTATTGGTTGCTTGGTGTTAAAGGAAATACTGCGGAACACCTTTTCTGGTATGAATTTTTAAGTGTGTAATTAATACGTTTCCCCCCACATATTTGGCAATCACTGAATTGAATGTCTCAGCAGGATTGCTATCAACATCAAAAATGAGACTTTTAGCGTTTGCAGCTAAAAATAAGACAATGTGACTCATTTTCCTCCACAAAACTGTGTTAGCTACTTCAAGTGCCGTATTTCGGTCAGTTGCTGGGCATATAGCGTCATCGCAATCAGAGTGACTACCAAAAGAATGCTGTAATGCATTCAAAATATCTGCACGAAGTTTAACCATTTTTTGACTGTCAGAAATGTCTTCGTGTTTCCTTAACTGTATAGCCGCGTCGTTATTCGCGATCCATACTAAAATTAAATATTTACAAAATTATTACTGATGCACAAATATTTACAAAACACTCGAAAAATTATATACAAAAAATAATAAAGTAGAGCAACTTTCTACACAAAACAATGGGCAACCTACGTTAGAGCAGGAGCAAAGTTAGAGCGAGAGGGAATAATTAAAATTCGTCGTGGAGCACACGTCTGAACGCTCCGCCCGTGCAGAGCCCACTGAGGAATTTCTCTGTCAATTCTGGTTTATAAAGTCATTTTTATAAGGTTTTTTGAAATTATTACTATTATTAAGGTAAGGTGGTTTAGGTGCTATATTTTTTATAACTTGCTTATTGAACTCTTGGCATTATTATAATCTAATTTTTACGTACATACGATGCATAGATATAATGAAAAAAAGCCGTTTATTAAGTAATAAATCACAGAATTTTGATGAAGTTGTGACCTCTGGATTAAGAAAATGAAAGATAATTAGAAAAAACTAATCAGCGCATTTTGAAGACGAGAATGTTGAGCTAATTATGCGCTGAACAGATTTTTAAATTAATTCTTCATTGCCATGAACCAAGCGCGCAAACAGAACTCAAAATGATGTCGGGCGCAAAAGAGCTGTATTTAACACTTGATTTACCTAACATAATCCACATAGATGAACTTAAAAAAAATATGTAGCTATTACTTATATTGTGGTTACTTATGTGCAATAATAATATTTCATGTTATTTCATTATTTTGTTTAAAAACTGAATACAAAGTTGCGGAAATAATTCACCGCTAGTGAATTTTGCAAGACTGCAGCCTTAATACAGAAATAACACCCATATAATGCCGATTCATTTTTACCTTGGGAGTTTGAGATTATGCCGTATGAAGATGTATAATTCAGCAGCTAGAAGTTGTCAATTAATTACACGTACTACGAGTCAGAACACGACACTTTCTGTAAAATTCTCATCGCAAAAACTAAGACGAATTCAATATGAAGTAAGTTGTCAATCCATCAAATAAGTGGAATACCATTTACTTTTAGATGATCCCTCTTTCGCGGTGAGATAAATAAAGAATAGACTGGTTGTTGTATTTTTTGGTACGGAGATCTTCGCATCGACTTTTTACGGCTATTGTTTTAATATTATTAATTACAAAACAGTTCCATCGTACGTAATCCAGCAGTTGACTGAGCAAGTGACCACTGAAGGTATCTCATAAATAATATCTTTATAAACTCTTCATAAAACTGTTTCTAAGAAAGCTACACCAACTTTTGTCTTTTGTTGACATAGAGATAACAGCGAATGAAAATAAAAATGTGTCCATATATTCTTGTTTGACAGCAAATGAGAATGAATTTTCTTGGGACTCCTTTTTTTTCAATCGTTCTATCGGATTAGGGTTATTGACACGGAAACATACTCAAGCCCGTGCGAATCCTTCAGTAGTATTTTCACACTTAATTTTCTTTGAACACAGCGGCGGTAAGAAATAAAGTTAAAATTAAGACGCGAGTTTATGGGGCGTTACTGGGGTGGAGGGCACAAGGTGGGACTGAGTGGGACCTAGGCGGCGCGGCGGTGTGAGAGGCCATTCGAATTCACCGCGCGAGCTGCGCCGTAGATAGCGGCAGGCGGAACACGTACTTCACTTCCACTAACTCCAACTATTGACAATATTAATGCACGCTTAGCAGGGCCAAACGTCGCCGTGCATCGCTTACAGAATACTCCAAAAATGTGCCGAATCTGAAAGCAGTCATGCGTCTTTAGCTACAGAAAATAATCTTGAGCCAGTGTACGTTTATTTCGGTGAGTGTAACGCAAGCTTCACTTATTGGCACTAATTTATTCCATTCTTAAGAGAAGTCTCCGGAAGTAACGCAAATATTAGACGAAGCTCGGCCCACGACGGCTGCCATTAATTCCAGAATTGAAATCTGGAATTGCGGCGGCGGCGGTGGCGAATTTACATTCATCGCGGTAAGAACTTAAATCAAGTTCTCAGTTACGATTCAGTTGCGATATTATTTTATTAAAATATGTAAATGACGCCGTTCTACCGCGTAGATACTACGGTAAGGACCTTACAATTGCGGGGGAGGATATCTCTAACGACGCAATATTTTCATTAGTGAGACTATTACCTACGAGCGTTATCACAATTTTATACAGCTTCACAATTATTACGTCACATGGCTTGGGATTAAGAATGTTTATTACATTACTTACTTCTCTTAAGTCTAAAAAAAACTTTTTATACGAATGTGATTGGTACATTTATGAGGGGGGGGGGGATGTATTACTTAAAAGTGAAAATATGTTTTATTTTCACTTTTAAGTAGTTAACAAAATTACATTAAATTTAGAAAATATTCTTCTCTGCCTATTATTAATTAAACGCGTGTCTAATTTTGATGTCTTTAAAAGTACTATGAAGAAATTCAATTTAGGCTAAAACTTATAGCACACCTTCAAAGTAAAAAAAACTGTACCCGCAGATTCATCTGATTCCAGGCACAAAGCAGTTTTCAATTTATCGGGAATAAATGCTTCGGTTGGCAGCTCAGACACCCAATTACCGCGCACAAAAGCTGATTACCGCGCGGGTGCGGGCGCCGACGAAGCACGCGGCGACGGCGCGGCACCGGCGCGGCGCTGCAGCCCTGCGCTCACGGAATATTTGAACGACTTTTGAGGAACTCTTCATTTACTCTCTTTACACAAGCAAGTAGATGGCACTGTAAAACGGTTCCCTTTGATTGAAATCAACGTCGCTGAATTTCCGAAAATCAAGACTTAACTTCATTTGGTATTTATGCTATCAATTACAAACGAAATATATTATAAATTCGATTAAATTATAATGTGATTCTTGGGAAATTATTATTTTGGGTATTTTTAATTTCTCACGTCAAAATTGATTGGGGGATAGGTGGTACTGGTATGCAATTAAAACACTTAATTGCATACAAATACCACCTTAAATAGTACCCGCATAATAAAGCATATGAAATAAAGTGATCTTAGTCTACGTTACTATATTAGGACAACATTTAATCTATACTTCATCAGGGAATCGTGGCCGTTTTTTTACAACTACTTTTTTACTCAATTCTGCTGAGTTTTTGAAGGCAGTTGGCGTTCCGCACCAATTTGCAAGTAATCCAAAACTCACATGACATCTGTCAACTGCGAGGCAGCATTATTCTGATCACAACGAACCTTTTTTATTATAGTGTTTACATATATATTATGAAACCTCTCTTTTTTTAAAGTTGCATTTTTTGGACGACTCAGTTGACTTAAAGTTAATTAAATTGAAGAATTGCAACGTCAAAAACAAATGTAGCGTCTACAGTGGCATCTATAGTGGTGTATCGCACGTAGGTAATGGTTGACGTGATTGCAATAAGGCAGCGGCTCCGAGTAACCTGGGGTGCCAAATGCAGTCGGTCTGCGTTGTCGACTGTACGCCCGACAGCGAACGCCCAGGGAAATCATGACCGACGCCTCTCCATCCTTACGAGTAACTATGAATCCTGACATCGTAGTGACTAGCTTATGTCCCAGCAAAATTATCTAATAAAACCCGTTTATAATATTGTCATTCATAAAAAAAGTAAGTCGAGAATATCTACACAGACATAGTTTTTGTACTATAAGTTGATGCATCACGCATTCACGCATAGTAATCGTCCTTCATTAGCAGCGTAAACTTCTATTCCGGTTGAATTATGGCGGCGTGTCATAAGCTTAAGACGTGTGCAAACATGTATGTGTGTGATTTATCTAATTAATTTAGGAGATAAGAGCAGGCGCGAGACTACATACGATATAGAGCACAAAGGATGCTACACCACCAGCGGCGCCCTAGATTCCTAAATGTGATGGGACTATTGTTAAGCGATGAACTGAAATACTGTTAAGGAATTGGTTGAACAATAATACTGTACGATTTTTTCATGTTGTTTTATTTTAGTGCAAATTAATTCTACCATTGCTATGTACACAATAGCTGTAGATGTTATCAGGTATCAGCGGCATAATTATGAAGGGAGAAGACAAACACAAATGCAGAGAAACGGGCATAGGCACGCAGGCAGATCGGGGGCGAACACTGCCGACACCGACGGCCGGAGATATTTACGTTTATCTTCGGGTAACGGCTTCATCGCAAGCTTTATTACGACATCCACTCACGTAATCCTCCGCCGACGTCATAACTCCTCGTTTGTTGGCCTGTTACAATGTACTACACCGCTTTTCCACTAGCGGAACACACCGTGCATCGTGCGTCCAGCCACTACTGCAACTAATAGTGTATTTTCATAAATGTTAATTCATTAAATTGTATAATTGAGTAATTAAGTGCGTTCCTTAAATTCCTACTTAAATTATAAACGCGAAAGTTCGTATGTATAGATGTTTGTTACTCTTCCACGCGAAAACAGGTTACTTTTTAACCCTTCACGGGGGCGGAGCCGCGGGCAATAGCTATAGTCTATACTAATATTATAAAGAGGTAACGTTTGGGAGTTTGTGACGTTGTAAGGGGTAATCTCTGGATCTACAGAACCGATTTTCAAAATTATTATTTATATTCACCAATAGAAAGCTACGTTTTTTATCCCCGTATTGCCACGGGAGCTAGTGAATTATATGTATATACTATAGCTGATTTGCATCGATTTAAGTTTAACACTCGAAATAAGTTTAAGTTTTTGTTGATCAGTGTAAATATCGACCAGAAACTACCTCTTAAAATACAGGTATATCCTAGCTTAAGAGGTAGAGTATGGTTATTGTACAGAATTTGCAACATAAACTTTAAATATATTTTAAACCTAATATGACACTGTATTCAAACTCTGTATGTTTTTGGATAAAATAAAGATTATTATTATTATTATTATTATTATTATTATTTTGACCCCGACAACTCGCGCCATATTTGTTTTTTTTTTCTAGTTATCGAAGTTTTAATGCTTTTTTAGAAATATTCTGCGTCACGACCCGTAATTGCAAATACATGCAGTAGAGTGGCTCCACTCTGGATAGTTTACTGATACTTTTTACCTCACGAACAAATTAATCCATAAATAAAAAAAGCAATGTCAGTTTTTCAGAATGAGGCGGCATAAATTCAAGCTATGAATATTTAGACCCAATATTGAACCTCATGGTACCCTCATTTTGACTTCTAAACCCCATGAATTGACACTATTTATATGAACTTTCTGCTGTCTGTCATTTAAATGCGACTACTAAACTGAGTGCAAATTTACCAAGTCCGTAATGTTCTAGTTTTAAGAGCAAGGTTTCTTAACTCAATCAAATGTCTCGGAGAGGACACAAATGATTCCTTTTTCGTATTGGGCCTCTCCCCGCTATGCATATACTATGTGTTTTAGTAAGATGACACCAGCATCAGTCATAGTACGTCCTTTTGGTGAAACCATACAGTTGCTAATATAGGATTTTATTAGTATTGAAATGATTGAGCATTGCATTGAGCATGGCTTTTTCAAAGACCTTGCTAAATATCCACGGATACAGATCTCTGTATCCGTGGATATTTAGCAAGGTCTTTGAAAAATCCGGCGACAGTAAAGTCACCAATCATTATAGATATAATGATTGGTGACTTTACTGTCACCGGATTTAAAAAGTGTATTATAAGCTTATTGCGTATTTTCTTAATTTGGGTATGTGATAGCTGTTTGACTTATTATGACGGGTTCTGCCAATCAGACCAGCCAAGATCCGTCACCACCATATATTTTTAGGGTTCCATAGTAAAACATAATTTTTATAAAAGATTAATATTTTTTATAACAATGCAGAGATTCAAATTCATCGGAATACGTATTGACATAGGACGCAGCTTCGTATTAACGAAGAGTTATCCGAATTTTGGCTGTTTGAGAACTAATATGTCATATCAATAAATTAAAGCCCGGAAAAAATATATGTGGGGGATACATCCTTGTTTTAACGGCAAGTGGAAGTCAAAACACGAAATATTACATGTTCCCTAATAAATAATAAAAAACATCGAGGGCGAGGCAACTCCTGCAGCCAATTAGTAAGCTTAGTTATCAGTTTACTTCTGGCGAGAGGATATATATCTAGAAGACGATGGATTTTATTATATATTCTAACAATGAGGAACCCGAAATATCGGCCTACGAATGTAGTACGACATTGAGTAGAATTGCAGACTGCATGACTTTTGCGTTTCTTTAAAATTTTGTCGTCAAGAGGAAGCAAAGAATAACGGCGTAGAACAGCACCTTGAATGAAGTTGGGGCACCCTTGGGACCTTTGACTCAGAGTAGAACATGACAGTTAAATAATATTTGTGTTTGAACTGCATAACTTTTAGGACTGCCCTCTGAGCTCGTTCAACTTTAATTAGGTGGGTTATACTGGAGAGGCTCTGGTACATAAGAAATAGTTTCTCGATCAGCTGAGAGTTTGATTTCTTAAAAAATATATTAGTTTCCTAATTCACGAACAGTGCTTCAGTATGGGCACGCCAGCTAAGGTGCTTATTAATGTGGACTCCAAGGTATTCGGTACTTGGGACCAGTGATCCCTATCACTGGTCCATATATCTGGTCCGTATAGGCAAGTGCATATCCCTATTACCAAGTTAATACCTTTTTTGTTGGTGTGGGTGAAGATCTAGCCTAAAAAAAAACATACCGCTTCGTCGAGCAGTTCAGTTTCCGCACGGGACGCTTGATGGTGGACGCCCTCACGACGGGGGATGCGGTTTCCCGGGGCGGAGTCGTATTGGCGGTATCTCTTGACATCGCTAACGCCTTTAACACCCTGCCCTAGAGTTGCATCAGGGAGGCACTCCGGTATCACCGGATGCCGAGCTACCTCCGTCACGTAGTCGAGGATTACCTGACAGACAGAGCCGTCACCGGACTACTTACCGGAGTAGCCGGGCCGGGGAGGGTAGAACCGGCGAGAGATGTCGTGCGATGTTCCGCAAGGTTCAGCTCTGGGGCCGCTCCTGTGGGACATCGGCTACGACTTCATCTCCTTATCTTGAATGAATCATCACAACGCCGCCGCACAATTGTCTTAACTAATGACTCGACCTCGACGAATGTAAAAAGGGTGATTGACAGCCTACATAGTGACCGCGCCGCTAGCTATCACAATATCCCTGCCAGTGTTCTCAAGTACTCCAGCTCCATCCTTGCGGTTCCCATAACGCAAGTCTGTAACCGCACCATTGCGTTCTAAAAGGCTGTCACCCAATCCTCGAGAGCTCCATCAACTAATCACCAACTATAGGCCAATTTCAATTTTGAATGCCCTGTCTAAAGTATTCGAAAAAAAACTTAACAAGTGTTTTAGCACTTACCTCGCGAAATATAAGCTACTAGCAGATAATCAATATGGTTTTAGACACAAAATCTTCTTTCTCATTCAGTATCTTCTCAGATTATCTGACAAATCATTCGCAATGTGTCAAAATTAGTTTGTCATTGTACAGTGTTAATGTCTGAAAAGCTTTTCAGAAGCACACTTGGTGACTGCGGAAAAGTTTTAGTTTTGTTACCCTATCACTAGCTTTTCATTCATTTGTAAGTATTACTTATTGATACCGCAAAATATGGTCACTATCTCGCGTCACGGCTCACGGCTACCTGAGTGTGTGTCAATCCAAACACAGCAGTTAAATTGTATTTTATAAGAATTTAGAATGACTCGGTCAGCTTTCATAGGAAAAGTTCAAAGACCTTGTTGTCTTTCGAGTATTTTATTCGATCCGATAGTGTCTTGTTGGCTACACAATAAATAACATTAATTGTTTTTTCTTCCATGACTGAATATTTATGGGTAACTTCACAAGCAGGACACACATAAAAACAATGGGTCTACCCTTTATAGCAGAACTTTTAATGTCATAATATTATTTAGCATAACAACGGATAGCATAATCTTCACTTCGCAAAAAAATGTTTGGTATTATTTTATATTTTTTGTATTTCACAATCATCTTTAGGCATAAATTTCGCAGAAAGTTCACTGCCAGAATGGTCTTTTGGCATACATTTCATATCCATAAATTGAATGACGCATAACAGAAAATTCATAGTTAAAATAATTTTGTATTTCTTACCATAATAATAAAACTCATGCAAGTAAGCACGCAGAATGCAAGCAAGCATGCAACATGTCAGTAAGAATCCAACATGCCAGTAAGAATCCAGCATTCCAGCAAGCATGCAAGGTACAACATGCAGAAGGCATGGTTTCTGTTACGGTTTCGCCACTGCGGGGCTCTGGCGGTCCCACGCCAGCTTATCGTCGCAGATGGTTTTCACGCTCACCACCGTAGCTTCAGCCTCAGCCACGGCGGCGAGTGTTAAAACTACCTGCTCCCATCTCGCAGGCCGCCTCGACGCTAGCCTTCGTGGGTTTAAATTCCACTGTAGGGGTAGACACGATTACGTGGAGTCGGTTTTGCAGCGATTCGTCCGTATTGGTGCGGAAGTAATCCCTCACTTACGATATATTGCATCACGAATAAGCCGTCAATTGGAGATCCAGCTTACCTCTAATTTACTTTCTCTTTGGTCGATATTGGTAGACGTCTATAGGACGATATGGATAGGCTGAGAAGTGGAACGTTCCAAAAATCTTTAAATTCTTGCATGAAATGAAATGATCAGTTATTTCATTTGGACGTGCTAAAAACTTAATCACCGTTCAGAAGGATTTTTCAAAAGGTTGTCGATGAAAAGGCTACATACATATATCCCTCGAAAGTGTGGAAGGTCGAGGTTTTTAAAAGCACAATCGCAAGGTATGCATCGCTTGAAGCTTATGAGGGCAGGTTGTTTCCCGATCACCTTAGGCGAGGGTCTGCGGATGGCGAGTGATGAGTGGCTCGCATCAAAGAGATGTCCGTATAGAAGAAGGGGCCCGCTCGGACCAGAGCGGAGTTTGTTCGAAAGAGTCAACGCGACCCTAGAGCGCAAGGGGCATACGGATGGGTTTCAGTAAGAGTGTGACACTCTCTTCCGTGCCGCTCAGAGCGGAAGAAGACATTTGATGATTTCCCATCCATAAAAAAAACACATTGATGAACACAAGTTCCTTGTCACTGTGTGAGAGTGTGCTTATCCAACATGCCTGTGCAATTTTGGACAAAGTATATTTATTAAGTCTTTACATATAAAATTGGCGTTTTGTATGAGAAGACATAAAGTCGTTTTTTTAAATATAATAATTTAATTAATCAAAGTATCCCTTTACTAAAAAACTATTCGGACGGGAATCAATAAATATTATTGATTCCCGAATAAAATAATCTTTAAAGGCGTTTTGGACTGGCCCCATCTGACTTAATTTTTTTTCGCATTCAAGAAGTTATCCAAATTTCGAAAATAATGGTAATCTGTTGGAGCAAGGTCCGGAGAGTACGGTGAATGTCTAAGACATTCCATTTTATTAAAGCTCCTCTAATTTGGTAGCGTCTGATGTGCAGTGTGTGGTCTAGCGTTGCCTGAAGCAGCAGTGGACTAGAGCGATTGACTAGCCTCAACAACTAACTTTTCCATTATGGTTTGCAGTTGCTGACAATAAACGTCTCCCGTAATCGTCAGGGCAGATGTAAGAAAGCTGTAGTGAAAGACACCGGCACTGGTCCACCAAACGCTCGCAAGTAACTTGTTTGAGTCAATTTTCGCTTGGGGCATGATTTGGCTGGTTCAGCCTTTGGGATGACCGCTTCCGATTATTGTACAGGATCCACTTTTCATCACAGATAATGATTCGATTTAAAATCCCTTCATTATTGTGCCAGTTAAGTAATGTAACGCAGCAGTCCACGCGCGTTTGTCGATTTGGTTCAATAAATTCTTGAGGTACTCACTTTTCAAGCTTTTCACGCAGCTAACTTCCGCTTCTACAAATAGCCTTCAATTCTTTATTATCAACTTTGGTCTCCAATCGTCCACGGAGCTTGTTCTGCAAGTCGAAATTTCCAGAACGAAAACGATGAAACCAAAAACGCACTGTTTTCTTTTGCGACACTGCCGCCATATACACCATTAATCCGCCGTTTCTGCAGCAATGGTGCCACGGTGGAACTCGTACTTGTAAATAACGCGATATTTCATGTTTTCATTTTGTAAACTGAGTGACGCAAAGAAAAAATGCAAATGAATTATGGTTTTCGAAACAAAAATGCATGAGTAAATAACTGTTGAAACTTGAATTTGAATTCCTAACCAAAAAGGAGTTATTTGAGATCAAAGTAGCCAGTGCGACAATACGCCAATTTCATATGAAAGGACCTAATATTATGAAAGACGACACGGTGCGCTTGATACCGGCGGGCCAATGAGCGAAAAAATAGCTTACAACGCGTTGGCATATCGATCTTTCAAACGGGTGAACCAGGATTTTGACGTTCGTGGCTCTTAAAAAACTAGTTATGATGCGTTCTGATGCGAATTTTGTGTATAAATTTGACCACCACACGTTGTGACAAAGATCAAAAGCCGTGAGTCGTTCTAAACACTCCGTTTGTCTGTCGATTCTAACTATCGTAATAAGTTGTTAGTACTGTTTGGTGCTATCATAAAGCATGAACTTCAGTATGTAATGTTAATCCCACCAAAAAACATTCTGTAAAAAAATAGCCAAGTCTCGATGGAGCTGCTTGTTTATCTCTAAAAAGTAATGAAATCTAGACAAAGTCATGTCAAGTTTAAGGTTCCTTACTGCGATTTCTTTATTATTATAGTTAATGTTGTGTGATTTGGCCGTTGGTTATTGAATCAACGTTTTCCATGTGGCATTTTCCATCGTCAATGGGTAGCGGTTCTGGCGACAGATTGGTGCTCATAGAGCACCTGGTTTTGTACCCTTGTGTACCCTTCAACGGCCAAGTCACATTGGATTTAAAGTATGTGATTATAGCTTACTGGATGACGAAAATTTCTGCTTTCTGGTCTTATCCAGAGATTCTCAAATAGGGGCCTGAAAATGCGGCGAAATGGTTCCAGTAAAGGATGGTATTTGCTTTGCGCTCGACTTGGCGGGAGCACTGCCGTGCCCCCCGATTACTTTTCGTAATGGGTATCATTTCCATGATTTTCGAGTTCGTGCATAACGAAAATAATCTCGCAATTAAATAGTCGTTTTTAACCGAATTCAAAAAAAGAGGAGGTTTCTTAATTCGACCGTATATACTTTTTTATTCATATTTTAGCGTGCATTATTGCAGCAGCATGCAGCTATTTGCACGTGGACTGACATGCACTTAGCGGATTTTTATTAGAAATTCTTGATAAGCGATAGCGGTTATCGGCCTTGTTTGTTTGTTCTACGGGTTAATCATTTATTCACTACGAATCTGAAAGTCGTCTAGTTTTTTATATACACAAAATATTCGAATATAGGAGAATCAGGAGTCATTTTCAACTTTCTGAAACGCTCACATAGGGATCGGGCGCGGATCCGACCCGGCTATAAATGAATATCGGATATGGAATCCATAAATACTCAATCTAAATTCGTAAATTTTCTCCGAGGATCGTAAAAAATGAAGAGGTAATCCGAAATCGGCTTACGGGTGCGGTACAGTTAAAACATTTCCACCTCTAAAGCAATTTATTAAGCTGGTTCATCAAAACTGAGTCTCATTTCGGTTTTTAAAAGACTTTGACTGAAAATAATAACGAGTTCGTTAGTTATAATCATTTGTTCGCTGAAATAAAATAACGCCGAGAACAACTTCATCGTGAAAATGTACTTACAGAAAATAGGCGAAGGATGAATGGTATTGCAGAAAGGCCGAAATTGAGCGGGGGGATTTGAACACGCCAGCTTAGTGCAGCCGCCGGAAGTAGGCCTCTAACCGCCGCCGTATAATAGCTTCCAAATTGACCCTTCCACTTCGGCCTCCGCCGCCACTCGCGTCAGCATTATCAGTATACACATTTCATGGACAATTATAGGCTTTTCCTTTAGTATGTGATGTTTTAAGCCACCGATTCTTTCATAAAAACATTTTTTTTACCATTGCAACCCAAATTCGCACAAGAAATTAATTTTCATACAAAGGCATTAACGCGAAATCACATCGGAAGTTTCGGAAGTGTTATTTCCTTTTATAGCAAAGGCAAACGTCAACCAACCGGCGGTATGAGGATAGTCAAATACATAAAAGGGATGAGGCGCGCGAAATACTGGCATTGTAGGATCCTAAGCCCTGTTTAGATTAGATCAGACCTTCGAAATAACAGTGAATGAGGACGTGGATTAACTACGGTCCGGGGCACTTCGGCCCGTGCGCTTAATGGGGCAGCGTTAGGTGGAGGGGGGGGGGGGGGGTAATGACGGGTGCAGGGATCTGGTGGACCTCGCCGTTTGCTCTACTACGCCTAAGCCCAGACAGTAGAAAATATTTCGTACTTCTTTATATTTACATTTCAAGTCTAAAATACTCGTATCATCGACCAGTTGTTTTCTTAAGGTTTAAAAATTCGTAGTATTGACGACTTTACATATTAAATGTGGTGACGTGGGTGACTTTGCTTCCAATCGGTGCTTACAGATGTCAAAGAGCAGCTGAAATAAGGGTAAGAATTCATTTTTCAATGTCAGAGAAGAAAATTCATTAGAACTGGAACTTACTGATGGCTAAACGGACGGAGTTAAATTTGCTCTTAATTTGTACCGAAACTTTTTCGCAAATTATAAGAAACTTCAAAACGACTTTTGAAGTGAGAAAGATGGGAACAGTGCTAATGATTACAGTTGCGTTTCATATTTATAGCAATTCATTACGCAGGACCAACAATTTATTTGAGGTTTTTAATTTTTTTAATGATATAAGTATGCTACTTACTAACGCCAAGGCTATTTGCTAAAATATGGGGTAAAAACATAGCTGACATTCGTAAATGGAGTGCACATATTAAAAGTAATAAATCTGTAGCGAAGATGACATCTCGGTCGGGCTCCAGCACCGGCCAGCGCTCTCGCCGATAGAACAACCCGATATTAGTTTACTTTTCCTCTCCAACTTACTTTATTAGTTACCCACTCGCAAAAGCTGCCGGTGATGGTTTTCAGCTTATTGAGAAGCTAAGAAGACGTCCAGTATGTACCTATATAAATGAAATTACCTTCTTCTAAATGAAGGATCTTTATAAACTTGAAATTGAACGCGCTGATGTTTTATTCATTTTCGCCACAACAACACACTCTGTGAAAATACCAGCTACCTCTAACCGAAAGGTGCTGTAGATAATAGAGCTTTATATTGGTAGGGCAGACATACAAACACTTATTAGGTCGGAACATGTTTGATTTTTTATTATCACTGCAGGTAACACTGGTGTTTTTTTATTATCACTGCAGGTTTGGTGGCATCATAATTATGTGGATCTAAAAACACTCAACATCTACCTATATCAAGCTTCGGAAACGATGACAACGAGATCCATGATAGACTAAAAACAGGTCAGTCGGCTCTTCGTTGACAACAACAGCTTTGTTAGGGAGGATTTTATTGGCACAAATATTGTCCAAGTCGAGCTGCGGCGCGCAATTCTCGTGATTTACCGAGCTGTTTACGCGAGCCTGCCTATTCCGATCCACCAACATTTTTACAGCACCATTTGCCCGAAAGTCAGACATTTTCTACAACACAAATCATTTTAACTATATTTTTATGCAAATTTTATGCCATCAACTGAGAGAAGAGACTCGATGTTTCTAAAATACTGTTTTGATCTCATTCCTATATCGGAAGATAATGTTTATAACTTAAATAAAGTCATCCAATTCTCCGCATAAGTATTTACGTAACTGTAGCATTATTTTAGGTATTTCTACCAATATTTAAGTTTTTATTACAACTAAATAAAGTCGTTTTGATGATATTTGCGATGGCATTTCTATTTGATGATGTTTCCAACGTAGCAATGAAAAAGGTTTAAAAATACTAAGTACCATAAAATTAATGTGACAAACTCTGTTCCTAACAATAAAAATAGCCCTTAAGCCATCGAAACATTAACAAAGTTTTCGCGTTAACTTTTTGTATAAGTAGAAAAGTTGCGGAGGCATTTTCCAATCTCTGAGCGAGGGCCGACGACGTCGGCTCGCGTCGAGTCATTATGGCGCGGCGCTGAACCGTCACGGGATACAATCTCACCTTCGCTCCGCTGTAGGGTACATAATCATACAAAAACAAACATTATCTTTTCGTAAAATTGAGAACAAAATTACCTTCTGTTACGAGGTATATTTTGGGGAACTACAACATTTGGATGATATATTTTGGTTTGGATATTCGAAACTAGATATAGTAAAGTACGCATGCATGTGCTGAGTGGTAGAGGTAATGTAATTGTGAGTAATTTGTAGAGGGGAATAGAAAGTCTGCTAATCCTTTTATCTAAGCGCAGCACGCGGTGGAGTTGGGAGAATGTGCTGTAGTTTACCGCCTCTCGCACCTGTTCGGCCACACTTGAGCCGAGCCGAGCTTAATCTGCCCTCTTTTTATTATGGCCGCGTTTCAGTCGCTTAATTAACGAACCGCTCGCTTCACCAACCTTGCCAAACTGACGTAATAAGTTTACTTACGTCGTTTGTACATTTCTGTTTTGCAGATAGCATTTTAAATATTCCAGCCTGTACAACCTCTTTACCTAATGCAAAAATGTAACGTTGACGATGACATGGATAATAGACCATAATAATAACACAAATTATTTTAAGATAAAGACGTGGGTACATGAATCAACAATCCGTTAAAAACACACTAATAAGCCAGTGCAATCTAAAACTTCTTAAAATAACCATAGATGAGATGACAGAACTAGAGTTAATCAAACAAGTAGTGGATTGCAAAAATTAAAAAAGCTAATTTCGGCCCCCAGTGGCAAGAACGCCAATATAAACTAAGGTTCTGAAATCTATTCAAATATTTATTTGTATAGATTGGATAGAGACGGCTTATACTTTTCTCGTTTTTTAGCTTACCTTACTTTATGGGTTTCATTTATTTTTTCCTTCCCTGTTGTTAATTACAAGGAAGTAATAAAGTAACCAAGAAGAGTTAGATCTAAAACAAGTTCCTTCTTAATCGAGCTACGATAAGAAAGGTACATTAAAAAGGTCTGGCGTGACAACAAATCTAAAGGAAAAATCTCCGCCTCTGAGAGCCCAACGGTGATAAACGAGAAAAACTTTGGAACTAAATGGAGCATTCGAGACGGCGGAGCTGCGCTCCTGTCGCAGAATAATACTTCTCTCGAAGAAATAACACTTATAGTCCGCGAGGCTTAAAATCAAATGTCTCCGTTCTCTAGAGTTTCAAGCGAGTCCGCTGTGGTATCTGGAAGAATTTCAGACAGAAAATAATGCCGATTTTAAACCGAACTTTGCAATTTATATCAAGCAGATTATGTGCTTGGTTAACCTATGTTTATTAATCATAGTATTTTCTGAGGCCAATGTTCATTGTATCTATTACCTTTAATTGCTGAGCATGCACCAGTCTATAGATATATTTGAGAAAAACTCACCGTTTTCGGATTCACTTACCTGAAAATGTAATAAATCTGATTATTTATTATGGCAACAAATAATAACTTTTAGTTTTTCATTAATTGTGTGCACATATGAACAATCAAGTTCAAGTATCTTGGACCTAGTAATATCTTAGGTCCATACAACTAAAGATAGATCTAATCTTCATAGATCTAAAAACCAAACATTAGATATTTATTGTTATAATTGCATCCGCATAATCGAGTTAAAGTTCACGGCAAACACGTCTTCGTTTACTCCTTAGTCCGTCAGCATCAGTGAAATGTTCACATTAGCAAAACACAAAAGAAAACTGCCAAGATAATCTTACAAATCATAAAAATACCCGAGAAAATATAATTGGAAAGAATTATGCTGCTCTTAATAAAAATAAGTTAGTAAAAATATAATGACGAGGGTGTTCTCTGCTGACGAGGGAGAGCAAGGACAGGTTACTCTAATTTACATTAATACGAGTTTTCCGGGGACAGTGACGAGGCGGCGGCGGGCGGCGTGTCAACGAGCGATGCTCTGTAGGCGCCGGGCCGGCCGGCCGCGCCCGGACGACCGGTACCTCCAAATCACGCGTCCCAAGAGAACACACCTCGCAACGCCCCAGGATTATGTTATATGAAAATAATTGTCGCGTCGCGTCAGTTAACGGACCGCCAGCGAAATTACCTTTGCTAAATAAGGTCCGATGTGTTGTTTTGTTGCAGCAAACTTTCTTAATTTGATTAATTTTAGTGTGGGGATTCCGTAACGGGGATACATTGGAATAACACTCTCCATACCATCCGGAGTTCACTAAAAGTAAATTATTGTTTGCGTGAAATCTGAATTTACGATTCTTGGAGTAGAACTGTTTGTATGACTGTTTTTTTTTTGTTTTCATGATTTGAAGTTTTAAAACGACATATAAAAGCCTATGTTCTGTAAGGCTTATAGATGGCTAGTGCGAATAGTTTAGTTAAGTACTGGTGTATGATCTTGGGCGCGCGTGCGATAGTATCGCGAGGAGTGGCGGTGATCGGCACGTGCGGCGCGTCGAGTGCGGCGCTGTGTCAGCGAGCCCACTGAATGGCGCAGCGGCGCGCTAAGTGCACACCGTCAATTATGTACCTGATTGACAACTTTACCGGCTGCGGTTATAACCTGATATGATGACGGCTTTAAGGCTAGGAAAACATTTGCATGTCCGTTAAAGGAAAAAAATACTTCGACATCGCCCTAACTATTGAAATAGTATTTGAACGCGGTCATATTTTGTCTAGTATTATCTCAGTTTCACAATTTTATTGAGCCTTATTGAGATTAATATATGAGAAATTACACTTTTTTGCCGTTCTAAAATTTACTGATAAAACAAACTGTAAAAAGACGGACACAGAAAATATTTAGGTTAGGTGCTAAATGTTTTCAACTTTTCATTTACAAAACAATAAACACTCTAACATTTTTTGAATAAACAAATATACTTTGCATAAATATGATTGGGTACTGAGGGAAAATTAAGTAGGAGTTGCGTTGAATGATGTTCGCGCTCCGTAAAGCTCAAAAAGCCTCTTTTATGTAGGAAGATATGAAACCGAATTCACTCAGAGGGCAATATCATAATGGAGCTGCGCGGTTATTATGTGAGTAGGTGAATGCAATGTTCAACAAGCTGTTAGTAGGTATATTGACTAGCACTAAATATTAATCTCCGCATTGCTTTACGAAATAGCTGCTGTGAAACGCATATTTTTTTGTTTAAGAGTGTCTACTTCAAGAACGAGACTGATTCCTGAAGGTTGACTCGTACAGAATGCTTTGTTGCATTAAGCCCGCGCTTGTACCACTATTGTACATTAAAATGTTTAAAGAAATAAATACATTTCTAACTTTTTATGCTCTGAATTTTTCTATGAACTCTTTTTGGAAAAAGTTCTGACATTTAGAGCTTATTTTATGGATGAGAAATCTTCAAATGACTTCTGCCGCTCTGGGCGGAGCGGAAGGGAGTTTCAGACTTACTGAATAAAACTCAACCGTGTTCCTCCTAATGCCCTTTGCATTCCAGGGCCATAGTGACAGTTTCGAAAAGAATCCGCAATCTGACTTTTTAGATCGGAGTATCATAAATATGCGTGTGTTTTAATCTTATTAATTTTCAAAAACCAGGACTTTTTATTTCACATCGCGAGGGATTTACAAACCGCCATTGGCTTCAGTCCAATGTAGAAATTCCCTCAAACAAGTATTAAATCGAAAAAAGGCGGAGATCAGTGATACGAAACACAGTTGTTAGAAAATACATATAATACGATTCATTCTATTTCGACAGGGACATGACTATTTTTTCTTTTTTATTCATCTTAATAGATGTGTTTTCATTTGGAGTGATAGATTGGCGTTCGATCACTTGATGGTAGATCACAAACACCATGAGCCGTCATACCTGATTTAATTTATACTTGACTAAGAGGGAGAGCTAACCACAAAAAGTCACGATGCGGTAGTGTACTCTGAGGCGCCCACAGCACCACAGAAAAAGATCAAAGACGTGACGCATAGAATTTCGCGCAGAATGTGACAAAGTAATATCATGTTTTATGTGGCACATCCGTAACCTTTATCAAAGGTTTCTTTTTGAGAAATCTTATTGTAGCTTCCTTGACTCGAATATTTTAAGGAAATTCTTCTAGTAGCAGGTCAGTTTCAGTAGCTTAGATTGTTCAATATCATAAATGTTAATAATAAAAATCACGTGTTTTACAAAGTTCTTGGAATATTGTTTTGGCCAGACGATTTCATTAGTCTATACAGAATTCATTATTATTATTTTAAAATGTCTTTGATTAGGTATATACTATATATTGACCAAACGTAGTCGTGTATTTAAGCTACGTTTGTATCTAACAGGCAAAACAGACAGGTGGGACAAAGTCGTAAAAACTTGTGTCCGTGGTCGTATTTCAGCAAAACCAAAGGTACTCATTAGTAAACTAAGCATAATATTTTTAATGAATAATGCCGATAACATATTATACTATTAGGTACCGGATAAAACGGGGTGGATAGAAACACAGGGGTGAATAAAAAAGTTTTCGAATTTTCACGTTATTTAAATATTGTTTGCAACAATCAAAAAGTCAGCTGTTTTAATCAGTTAATTTTTTTAATGGATCCTATATAAGAAACTATTAATATGGTATTTAAGTAAAAATCCCATTAAAAGTTTCGTTTTTTATCACTATATTTCTATACACCCCGTTTTACGGTATCTGGGGGGCACGGTAGTGCTCACGCCAAGACGAGCTAAGCGAAGCGCAAGGGCACCTACCTTTTCTCGAAACGCTTCATCGTTTTTGAACTCTCATAACTTTGCTTTGGATGGTGCTAAATAGTTAAAAATTTTCAAGATTTCATTGCTATCAGTACAATCATTAAACATACAAAGTTTGAATATCGTAGCTATTATACCTACTTTAGATTTTATTAATGTCCCAAAACCCTCGATTTCGTCACTGACTCACTGATCATCAAAATTGTTAGGGTACTTCCTCAATTCCTAGAAAGCTCAAATCTGGTATACTACGACAATAAAAAAAAATAAAAAACCTAACCTAACCTATCCCCTGGGAGTAGTATCTGTGCTTCCACCTCCTGGAAGCACAGATTAGATAATAAATAATACCTACTACGGTGAAAGTTTGTATGAGACTTGCACTACAGTTTGTGTGTGAATATTAATTAAAATAACGAATAACAAATACATCATAAGGGGGTGAACGGTGAGGAACGGTGTGAAAGAAAATCAGAATCAGTGTTGAACAGTGCTCTTATTGATATTGGATCATCAACTTTCTCGTGTGGGCAGGCGTATGTAGCCCCCTCCAGAGTTACAAGGTGTACACTTTTAAAAAATATATGAAAAGCTAAGATTTTTTATCTATGCGCCTTAACTTTATCTACCTTGCCTGCCTTCACAAATTCTACATTTTAGTCAAAACGTGTGTCTTGGCCGTTTTACTACAGTCACGAAGATATATTTCATATATTTTGAGTAAGGTGCAGTGTAGAACTTGTAGGTGTAGAACGTGCAGTCTTTAGAACTTGGCTTTATACGTGATCTGATAACTTTTTCACAGGGTAAGCTACGTGGTCTTGGCAACATTTTTACATGAAAATATTTTTGGTGGATACCTGTTTTTGTGATTGCATCTATTACATTCTATTACACCCATCTCGTATGGAGGAGTAACATTGGATAAGTACCACATGGCTTCCCTGACTTATGTATATAATACATTGAAGTCGTAGATAAAAATTAAAACCAAATTATATTAAAATATAAAGTGTAGGTATTAGTCATTTGATGATTTCCCATCCAAAAAAAAGGTATTAGTACCGCGGCCCTGGAACGCAAATGGCACTAGGAGGATCACGGGTGGATTTTAGTCAGTAGGAGTCTGACACGCACTTCCGCCTCGCCCATGGCGGAAGTAGTGATTTGTTGATTTCCACACCCAAAAAAATTAAACGGAAATTCAATGAGTAAGGTATATATTATATACGTTATATTATTCATATAACGCATAAGCATAAAAGAAACAATGTATAAAAGCGAGAAAACACCACAGACGATACGTGGCGCCCGTTCAAATGATTTCATTTGAGCAAGTTTCTCTATCAACCCAAATTCAGAGTGTAATTTGTTAGCAAGACAAAGTTTCGCCTTATCACAGTATTCCACGTGGAGTGTTTTGTCGGAATATTCTACTTTATTCTGTGACTAACAAACTTTTGGCATTATTTATATATCACGTCGCGACAATTTCAAGCCTTCGAACCTTAATATTTGTATGAACTTTAGAAAAGAGCAAGGTTTTTTTTTAAGTTTGAGGTTTATTTAGTACCCGCTAGAGATTTTCTTTTGAAATCTGAGTTTAGGTTCTTTCTTATTCGAAACGGTTACGCAGTACATTTGTAAACTTCCTCTGTGAAACAGGGTCTTCACGCACTATCCTTATTAATTGACTTTGAAATAATTGCGAAACTATGTAAAGTTAGGAACAAAAGGTTTTATTTAATTCCCAGTTAGTATGAACAGTAATTAAGAAAGTTAAAGATAAATAACTATTTGAACTATTCATTCATAACTAAACGGATTTCACATTAGTGTTCCATCACTTTATAAGAACCGAATGTTTATAACTATCTTCCTACTGTCATTATTTTCTTTCTTAGCTACTAGCAGCTCAGCAGTATCACTGATCCGCATTATTGAATAAATAACGGTACACCCTAGCAACATACTTACTATGAGAAAAACTAAAACCAATTTTGTGTAGCAACAAGTTATCGGAGTTATAACACGGATGGTCCAGATGTTGGTGGCACGTCTGGGTAACGAATGGAGCGCAGCGTGACTCCGGCCCCGGTACGAGGCGGAGCGAGGCGTAATTGGAAAGACGCTACGTGGCACTACGACTGCTGAACGCCCTATCATTAGCGTCACTCACAATTTGCTTCCTGCTGCCGATTTACACTGTCGCTATCGTTTACCGTGTCTATTTAATTAATATAAAACACTAATCATATCTTAAAGACCGTTTACAGTTATACCATAATTAGGTTTTTTTTTCAATATTTTATAATAAAGCCCAAAATTAAAGATGGTTTGCTGTGGTATGTGTTCCTTCATAACGTAGGCAGATATGATGGTAGTTTATTTTTAAATTAAATATGTTTTCTCGATACATACATATTCTACAATATTCCAAGATCAGTATTGCACAAGCGCTACGAGATCTCTGTGTAGCTATTCGTAGCAAAAGCTTAGTGGTCATTTTAATATTGAATTGAAAACATAATTACATAATAATATTTCAACTTACTACATGTGTAAGTTGAAATATTATTATGTAATTATGTTTTAATTGTATCTACATTTGAGATTAAAGTGTTTGTTTTAAATATTTTAGATCAATTATTATTCACATGTTTTTTGCAATATGATGGAATAGGAACTGGTTTTCGTAACAATAAACCTATTTGATTTAAGGGATTTTATTTTCTGGCTGACATATTGTCGTGTACACTGTTTTTTACTGTCGGCGTCTTGGGACTGTGGTTGATGTAAAGTATCATTATTAGTATTTTATTACGAATGCGTAACATGAAAATGTATTTCGTTTTTATTAGAAAGTAGGTCGGATGCCGTACGACTACCGTCGGCTGAAATCTTATCTGTCAGTCGAAAATGTATCCCTACATACGGGCAATATCTTCACGACTTATCCTATTCGCGTTAGCGAGATTATATTCTGTGGTTTAATTTCTTCCTTACATTTTCTTTTAAATATTTTATATTATTTGGCTGGCAATAAAATGACGATATCTAAAGCTTTATTTTTTGCCGCTATAATACGACGCTAGCTAGACATAAAAATAAAAAGCTAGCGGCTAGGTACGGTTAGTAAAGTACATGTAGAAGAAAGCGTTTTGCGTAATTAAACGTTCGGGCGGCAGCAGTTTATGTGACGATTAGTGAGCAGGGCGCGCAGAAGGCTCGGCCGTTTAATTTGCCGCTTCACTTGACACAATTCGACGCCTGACTCGGGGACAATCGCACTCGAAGCCCCGTCGACCTCCTTATCTCCCGCCGAGGTAATCTTTCCTTCCCTCGGCGGCAATAACTCCAAGTGGGCAGGATTACCTGCAAAGGGGCTTCGTAAGGCAACCGCCTCTACAAAGGTTATCGATTTAAACAATGTGTGCACGCGTCACTTACTTCACTTATTTATTTTCTTCTTTTCACACGGGTCACAGGCTCAAATATAAGAGTTCTTTCGATAAAAGAACATCGTTATAGCAATGTACCATTCATTATACATAAACAAATACCCTTTAATAAACCCTGCAGCAATAATTGCATGAACAATAAGTATGTTTAGAAATTCAGACCAGTTTCAGAACATTGAGAAATTGAATTGTGTTACGTAATACATAACAAACATTCACAATATATCGTTACCCTTACTTATAAATAAACTTTTTCCAATTTGAAAGTCTGTTCTTAACAATTCGCCAAACATCTGTTTATATTTCCATATTTTACACGAAAAATATCTTTTCTTTTGAAATATAAAGTGATAATTTCATTTCGAAGAGAGAAACCTTAAAGTGTGCTCGGTACGAATCATAAAATATAGATGAATCGCTCGAGGTACCATTTGCAAATAATTTCGTTGGCATGTAAATCTGCGCACGTAAATTCTGCTGCTGTCTGCGCACGGAAATTGAATCGTTCGAGAACCATGCCAATATATAATTTTTAGCGAAATATGACCCGACCGGTTTCGGGTCTACCTACCTACTTGAATTATGAAATTATTACTACCAAGCGGTACCTACAAGAGCGAATAAAGCAAGTGCTTTAGCCATTTACTTTTTGGAATTTGAACGGGGTAAAAAAATGGGAGTTTGAAGATATAATATGTAGAGGAAAAAGGAAATAACAATATTGTTTCTTATAATAATACTATATAGTAAGTAACGTAATGGTGTCAGTTCATTCTGGTATATATGTATGTGTGAAGCGAGTGGCCGCAGGCGAACGGATGGCACGGTGCTCTATGCGAGTGGTGGACGTGGTGGCGGCGGGGATATTTCAATTTGGCCGGAGACGCGACCCGAGAGGCCGCGCGCCGCACGGCTCGCTGAACCGTAAGCCCGTTGCGGGCACCGCCAAAGAGCAAACACCGTCTCCGCAATCTTGTGCCACGTGGACCATGCCGAACACTCGACCACGACAATCTACTAGTACAATTACCCACACCCCTCTAGCTAGGAGCAGAATAGTGCACAGCATATTATGTGGTGTGCTCTTGTGAGTCGAATACACACACTATAGACCACTAAGTTCCATGGGTGCTTCTTTGCATCATATAATTAATTCATCGGATGAAATAATTTCAAATAGTATAGTTCTGAACCAAACTCTCTGGTTGAGAATAACAATGAATTTGCGCAGCTCGTAAATCAAGCAGGTGTGTGCCTGTTATTGAATAGACTCCGACTGAGAGAGTTTACATTAATAACTATGTATGTATAAATCATTCTTTAGATAGATCTTTAATCAAGACCAACACGGTCTTCGTCAGGGTTCATTTGGGTTAAATTTCAAGATAATCTCAAACGTCAAGGTTGACTGTAATAAAACGTTATGAATCATTCGTATGAGACCAAAAGTAGTGTATTTTCCTGTCTAGGTACCTACTTATATCTTTAAGAAAATAACAAACTGCGTCATTAAAAATAATGCAGAATTGGACATAGTATATTGTTTATATAATTTCTATAACTTTTTCAACCGGCTTATCGAAAAACATAGAATGTCTGCTCTTCATCCTCCAATTTTCAATAATGTAGGACAGATGCACGCCAACTGTAACAAACCGACCTGCATATCGAAGTTTGGTCAACATAAATGTCTTGGATTTGATTATACAGGGTGTTCCAGAAGTATGTGGTCATATTTAAGATAATATAACATAAGAAAAAATATCAAACCATGAAAAATGTGATTTCTTTAAAAAAATAATCAACCACAAAACAAGACTAAAACTGGTAACATCAAATCTGTGATTCTAAGTAAAGTAAATCCAACCAACTGTAACAACTGCTTGAAAACTAATTTCCTCGGAACTTTGAGAAAAAAACTCTTTTTGGGGTTCCATACGTCCGAAAAAAAGGAACCCTTATAGGATCACTCGTGTGTCCGTCTGTCCCTCCGTCATAGTCAATTATCTCCGAATGTACTAGATCGATTAAGTTGAAAGGTACACATATCAATTTCTGTGACCCTAATGCAGAGGTGTGACCTGAATAGATGGAATTTTTGGGGGGAAGGCGGAAAATTAAAAAATAAATTAAAAACTGCATCGTGTGACATATCAAATGTGAGGTCTTGTTGTGAAGATCTTAAATAATATATTATTTTGTAATTTTAAAATAAATAATTTCCAAGTTATTCAAGAAAATAGAGGAAAATTTACCTTTTCCCCCTGACCTCCGAAACTACTGTATTTAAAAGTTTGAAAAAAAAAGTACAGAAATTCCTTTTTTACCTATAGATCATAGGAAAACCTAAAAGAAGTCCACGATATTAAAATAATATGGCAAATTACTCACTTTTGTACGTACCGACTTACATTTGCAGGTGGAATGTGTAGCAGAACATATTTTTCAACTCCAATGTTAAGTTTTGTTGAATCGGTTTGTAGATGAATATTTTATGAAAAAATAAATAAGCCAACAGTGAGCAATATTTTAGGAGATATTAATTTTTCAATTTAATTCCCCCGCGGTATGACAAATAAATGCTTAATTAGGCGTAGGCCCTTCCTACGGCATTGTCAGTCATACTTGTGAGACATCACGTTCACGTTGGTCTACTTGTTATAGATAATGCTACGGAAACCTTCGTGCGCGAGTCCGACTCGCACTTAGCCGGTTTTTTTAATCGCTATTTTCCGTAATTAATGTATATCAGCTTCCTAACATCATCATTATCATCCTTAAATATGGCCACGCACTTCTGGAACGCTCTAAATAATTTGCTCTTGAGAGTGTTAAATTATTTTGATGTCATGTTTGAGAACAATGTTGTTGTTTAAGACACATTTAATTAACATTTTCTAGAGTCGTGAAGGCAACTTAATCAATTAAAAACTTATCTATATATATAAAACAAAGACGGGTTTGTTACAACACTTATAACTCGAGATCTGCTGGACCAATTTTCTTGGTTTTTGATTCGTTGGATTTGTCTCCGCCCCGAATAGCAGAATACATCTTAAAAACAATGAAAACGCTATTAAAGTAAACGCAGTGGGAAATGATTTTAAATGAAATATATTTAGTGCATTGTAGATAATTCAAAATTAACAAGTGTAACCTAGCAACCAAAATAAAAGATTAATAAAATCTAGAAAGGTCGCCTTCATAGAATAAGGCTTTTGTAGCTGTCAAAAATTGCATGCGATAAAGATTCACAAGTACTAGAAGACCAGAAAGAAACATGTTGAAAACTTAAGAAGTAAGGATTCACGCGTACCAGCAGACCATAAACATGTCGAAGCATTTCTTACAAAGAACCAGGATACCAGAACCATAATTATTTAACATCAAGGTATGATCCTTAGCAGACGAAAGAAAGATCACTGAGCCAGAAAGAATAAATGGCGCAGGCAGGTGAAACCATGGGATACAGCTAAGAAGTATTTTAGCTTTAAGTTTTCTATTTTAAAAATTATCTCACCAATAGAAAGCTACATTTCACCTGCGACTTTCTTTTATATTTATATAACATCATTCATACCCCTAAATATTGTTTTTACTTTATATGGCAAAACAACGTTTGCTGGGTCAGCTAGTTATTAAATAATTGAAGCAAATGGCGGCGAATCGGCTGATGTTATAATCGTCATACGTATGCCAACGGAGCTAGAATATTTCCAATAAGCCAGTAAAATTTTACGCCGATAATATTATGCGTCACCGCAAACCAGAAATTTCATATTTGAAATTTCTTCACCAACACTGCCAACTGGCGCTCAGTCATGTTTAGAAGAGCTTTGAATGAGGCTTTACTATGTGTTTTTACGCTTTTACAACTGCTTAAATCAATATACTTGTCAGAATATACATATACGTATGTTCAATATTTTATTTATTTCAGTTCATTTTGTATTAACTTTTACTTTGTATTGTGCAGCCTGCGATGGACAAAGGGAAAACTTTTGAATTGTTGCAAAAAGATGCTTTTAAAGTTGCAATCCCGTAGGTGTACTCGATCGTTACAGGAGATTGCTGGTAACTTGAAGAAAATGTGTGTTTCTTGTACAGTGTGTGCCTTATTCGAGGCCGTGAATCGATACAACGATACAAGAATTTAAACACCGGCATTTTTATACACATAGTGTTCTATTTAATAAATATACGTGTTCTGCCGACACTAAAGTAGATATAGAAACGAGAAAGGTAAATAATTAGCTTGGCGCTGACTCAAAACTACCTTATTTTGCGAGAAAATGTACTGTATGTCTGCGTCAACTGAAGAAAATTCGACTCGGGAGTTTATTTACTTGATCGATATATCAATTCAATTCATTTATTCATTTTGTGAACACAGGGTAAAAAAAAAAAGATCTTATACATAATGTTTGGTCCAACCTATGTTCCGCCGAAAGGCATACAAAATAGTGACGCTATGATCAAAATTATGTTATTTTCTGTAAAAAAAATCTCATACTATATAAAAAAAAAAAACAATGTCAGCATATAAAAAATTGTCAAAACTTAAATAAAATAGTACAGAAATATAATGTCAGCAATAATGAAGTCGTCATAATTAATAGAATTAAAATAATCGAAATTTATGGAAAAAAAACTATATAAATAAATGTCAGTAGAAGATTAAATTTATCAAAACTTACTAATTGCAATAAATATTTCGAATACAATTTCATTATAATAAAATAACTGATAGCATAATAATAGTAGTTCCAGAATTTAGATTAATTAAATTTGTCATTCAGAAACTGGTCTAATGTGTAATAGCATTTTTCAAGGAGCAGCTTCTGTAGAGTGTTTCTGAATTTTTGCACTGGAATACATTTGATTACATCGGGTAATTTATTAAAAACTTGGGGAGCAGTACCAAAAAAACTTTTCTTCATCAGTGCAGTTTTACATTTAACATTGCATAATGTTTCCATATACTGAGCGCGTATGGGTAATTTCTTTACTGTGGCCAGTTTTTTGAATAAGTGGGGATTATTTTTTACAAACAAAGAAGTCTCCATAATGTACAAAGCAGGAAAAGTTAAAATTTTGTATTTTTTAAAATATGGAATGCAACTGTCAGTCCTTCTCAAGCCAAACATCGACCGTATGCATCTCTTTTGCATTTTAAAAACTAGTTCTCGATTTGTTGACTGTCCCCAAAAAACAACACCATAACGCAAAACCGAGGCTACCAATCCATGATATGCCGTTAACAGTGTTTCAGTATTTACTTTTTTTGACAGTTGAAATAGAAGATACGCTGATCTGCTTAATCGTTTGCAAACTTCTTCCAGGTGTGGTTTCCAGGTCAGTTTGTTGTCTATAGAAATACCCAAGAATTTTGCAATGCTAGCATCTTCTATTCTAGACTGATTATAGGTGACATTAATTGGAGTATTTGCAAGCCGTTGGTGGAAATGCATAATTTTAGTTTTACTCAGATTAATTACAAGGTTATTATCCCTGAGCCAACTAATTATTTTCGAAAGAGTGTCATTAATGTCGAGTTCGTAGTTACTAGGATTGTTGCATTTAATAACAACCGTGCTATCATCAGCAAAAAGTATCATTTTGTGCCCTGTTATTTTCGGCAGGTCATTAATATATATCAAAAATAACAGGGGTCCCAATACGCTGCCCTGAGGTACTCCATATCTGATTAACCTTGCTGCTGAGGTATATGTTTTCTGCAATTTAGTTACTGGACAAATTCTTGTAATTTCGGTGCATTGCAATCTATCACTTAGGTAAGATTCTATAAGTTTAAGAATATTCCCTCTAATGCCATAGCTATATAGTTTTTGCAATAAAATTTTATGATCCACAAAATCAAATGCCTTTGTCATATCTGTATAGATAGCGCAAACCCTGTTTTTCTTGTCGACAGATGTTAGGATACTTGATAGTAGGTCAAATAGCGCCATGTTTATATTAATATTTTTTCTAAAGCCTTTTTGTTCATTGCAAAATAGTTTAAATTTTTCAAAATATGAATATATGCTATTATAGATTACTTTCTCGATGATTTTTGAAAATATGGGAATTTTTGCAATTGGCCTATAATTTTTTAATTCAGTTCTGTCGTCTTTTTTGAATAGGGGCTTAATTATAACTTTTTTCAGACGAGTTGGAAATATACCCTCGGAAATACAGAGATTTACTATATGCGAAAGTAACGGCGCTATTATCTCCTTAACTTCTTTGATAATCTTAGTTGATATGTTATCAAATCCAACGGTATTCGTATTTTTGAGGCTGTTAATAATTTTGATTATATCATCGCATGTGACTGGTAACATGAATAACGATTGACGTGAAACATTGTCCTTTAGGTGTTGCTTATTATTCGATACATTATTTGTTTGAATATTATTTTCGACAGCTTCAATAAAATATTTATTAAATTCATTAGCAATGTCAAGTGGGTGTGAAAATGTCAAATTGTTATTATTAATACATAAAATTGGTTCTTGTGGTAAATTATGTTTCGATTTATTTATTACTTGCCATGCTGCTTTCGATTTATTTTGGGCAATACTTACGTGATAATTATTTTGTGTTTTTTGTGTAAGTTTTATAATTTGCCTGTAAAGTTTTGAATATTTTTTAAAAATAGCTTTATTTTTCGAATTAGGCTTCAGTCTATATTCCCAGAGTAGTTGTCTCTGCTTTTTACTACAAAGTTTTATACCACGGGACAACCATTTAGTTTTCTTATTGGTATTATTTTTCACAATTTTATCCGGAAAGCATAAGTGGTAGAAAAGTAAAAAATCATCTATAAAATTGTCATACGCTTCATTTGCATCTTTTGCTTTATAAACTTGCGAAAAAGATAGACGTTTCAAGCAATCCTTGAACTTAGCCAAATTACACGCCGACAAGTCAAGTTTTTTAATTTTCCAGAATTTTAGAGTGCATTTTTTATTAGTAGGTGCTTTTAATAATTGTGCTGTATGGTCCGAGAGGACTAAATCCACTACATCCGCTTTACATCCCCGTTTAAATGAATGTGCGAAATTATCGATGCAAGATTTACTGCTCAATCTAGTTGGTTCAAAGAGTGATAGTTTAAGGTTGTATTGTCGAAGAAAATATTCAAATTCATATGTAATTTTATTTCTTTTCAGGATATCGATATTGAAATCGCCGGTCAAAACTACGTTTTTATTCGAGTATGAACAGACTTTGCGTAATATATCATCTAGTTTTTCATAGAAAATATTATAGTTATGTTTAGGTATTCTGTACACACATATTATTATGACATTATGAGACACTAGTTCAATGCCGCAGCATTCGATAACACCTGACACTGACTGTTTTGAAATGTCTGTTAATTCTCTACAGTACAATCCTGCTCGAACAAATATACATGCTCCTCCTCTTTTAGCTTCTCTCGAGAAGGATGCAGCGAGGCAATAATTAGGTATATGCAATAAATTTTCATAACCAGTTGCGACAAAGTGTTCAGTTATACAGACAATATCTATATTAATTCCGCTATTAGAAAGCTCTTCTAATTTAACCGTCAACAAATCTGATTTATTCATAAGTCCTGCTATGTTTTGGTGAAGAATATACAGGTAATGACTAAAGAAAAAACTGAGAATTTTCCTGAAGTTGAGTATCAGTTAGCGCATTATTTATTTGGGGACAGCCAGCATCTGATGACACGTTTGCTAAGTTCAAATCCAAGACGAGATCCTGCAAATCAGTCAGCACAATGTTCAATCCCTTACTATTCAAACTTCCATATCGTTGATTATAAGTGTCATAAGTGTATGGAAGGTTCAAGTTGGAGTCTAGCAGATACGCATATTTATATATCTGCACGTCCATGAACATTAAGTTGTTAAACATGTCAACTCTGCTGTTAAACATTACATTTTTGTTTTCCATATATTTGAAAGTCGGCAGACATACTATGAAATTCGTGTGGGTTAAAGGTTGTATTTTATTACGAATAAAAGTGACTAATTCTATGTAATTTTGCGTCTTTTTGAAATCTTCTTCCCCAACATAAATTACACAGTAGTCGGAGTAGGTGAAGTTCTGTACTTTCTTATCAAGACTATCTAGCAGTTGCTTTAGACTACAATTTGGCATACGATAATGACATATATTACAATTACTTAACCTAGTTCTTTGACTAATTGTGTATAATCTGTTGGATGTTTCACCACTTATAATACATAGATTACTCTGCACAATTGGTAACGATGCGCAGTTTTCATTTTTGTTTACTGAATTTTCTATAGGGTCTTCAGCAGTGGACGTGCGGCAGTCAGGACTTTCCAAAGTCTGTGGTTTACTGGATACCTTGTTTGTAAGACTAATTTTATTTCTTTTTGGTGTTTGTACCCTTTTCTTTATAGGACTACTGGTAACTTTTTTATACATGTCATTTTTCTTCAATAAATTGGCGTTACTTTGCTTTAAAGAGCTGTTTTCCAGTGAAAGTATTTCTATTTCTAGATGCGCGCTTTTTAATTGAGATCTAAGATTCTCAATCTCAGCCTTAAGGATGTTTATCTGCGTATTCTCATCATCTTCCGACAAACCCGGCATACTATTCGTAGTGTCATCTAATGTTTGAGAAATAATTTCATTTGTGTCATTTTCGGGTTCTGATTTAGTACGTGTTCGACGAAATGTTATGTTTCCTAGGAAGTCCATAATGATTTTGCAAACTTGATTAACCACAAAAAGTCAAGTGTGGCAGGCGTCGGGCTCGAACATGCGACACTTCGTGCAAATCCAAGTCGGCTCTTCTTCCGTTAAGCTATTCGTACAATCGAAAACAGTGTCTAATTTTGCGATGTTATGGGTCCCTTGATTTCGCAAGTCCCACTTTTGATGATAGATGTCACTATTTCAAATATTAATTGCCAATTTGTAAATAGGCAACATTGACAACATTATCAGTGGATAGTTAATGAGGTTTCCGGTAGATGGCGTTGCAGTGTCATAAGTTCAATTCACCTAGGCACAATGTTTGAATAAAAAACGATTTTTGGCGAGAACAATATGTTGGTTTGATCACTGTTTTGTTATCTTTCTCTAGAAACGATGAGTAGATATGTTTGTTTTGCAGGCAGCTGACTTAGACTTGGGATGTTTACACTGTTATAGCACAACGTATAATGAGTTTTTTAGTCAATGTTTACATATTTGGAACTCATTGTTTTTTATAGTTACCCGGTGTTTTTAGTCAACGATAACACTGTCACTGCTGGTTTAGAAGTCTTTATTCACTTTTACGTACGGCACACTGTTCGACTATTGTGTTTATTATTTTTCGTCATTATTTTATTACGAGCACAATCAATCACATCTGACGTTTACTGTCAAACCTTTGGTGTCAGACTCTTACTCAATATAATATGAATAATTTAAGTAGCATAATATGCGACATGTTATTTTTCCTATGGAAACAGATAAATGTGCGTTCGTAAAACTACAATAAATCCCCAAGTAATATAAACGCGCTGTCGACATCGGCGAGCGAGGCGTGTGGAACGCGCGGCTCGGCGCGGCGCGGAGCGGAGCAGGGTCGAGGACCGCGGGGGGGACGGAGTGTGGCAATTTTTCTCTCCGCTGACAACATGATGTAACGCCAATATCGCACGCTGAGCGATTAAGCCGCGTACGCCGATATTTCAGACTTGCCCCTACTAACTGTCAAAGTGTCGGCGAGAACTCTGTATGCGTTGTACACAAACATGTACGGTATGGTTCCGAGTATGCTCTAAGCAGTTTATCATAATTTTGTATCTTCAGAAAGAAGCGTATACAAACCTTCTAGTTGTTTTTTCACAAGAAAAGTTTTGACCGGTAAACTTACGCTATATATTTGTATAGAATAAATTGAAAAAACAAGATCGAAATTACCGGCGGTGATCGAGCAGTAATCGCGAGATACCAAAATAGAAATAAAAGCAGCTAATCTCAGGAAGAAAGGTTCAGATCGGTTCAAAAGATAGTTGGCAAGTCAGATCACGCAGGGTGGCAATCACTCGATAATAAACGTGGAGCGAGTCGAGTGCGGCGCGCGGCGCACTCCGCCTCACGTACTGCTGACATCTCCGGATGCAGCGCCAGCGCCTCCGACTTACATCCACAATATAGCTCTACGACCGACACCACGATAAATCTTAACATGAAACATTTCGCTGATTTTAGAAACCCCATTCGCACGGATGAGCTAGGTTGAATAACAGATTGTCGCTTGACACATTAACTTCCCAAGCAGGTAGGTATCAGTTTTATTGCGCAGGTAGTAAATATTCTAGTTGATTTTAATAAAAATGACTTCTTGAGAACTTTATCTACATATCCATAAATAACTAAGGCTTGGACACGATCGTGAGGCGATGATAAACGACGCGGTGCCGGCGCCTGAGCGTCGGCCGCTGGCCGCGAAAAATACAACTGTCATCTTGAGTGATGGTGAAATAACGCCTGCGTCATGCTCCGCTCTGCATGCCAACAGCTATTGTGTTCCTCTTTGTAGACCTCTCCTTATTACAAGGATTACATCGAGGCGTGCCAAGAAAGGTGAGTGACCATAACTATAAATAATACTGTGACCAGTTTGAGTTCTAGGTAAACTCAAAAACTACTGGAACGATTTCAGAAATTCTTTCACCTTTAGAAGGAATGCTATATTATCCCTGAGTAACATAGGCTAATTTGAAAAAAATAACAACGCGTGCGAAGCCGGGACAAACCTAGGCTAGGCTTGTTTTAGATATTTTTTGTATGGTCAATGAATTTACATTTATAACGTGGTTTACGCTTCTAATAACGTCATCTCAGTTATGTTCAAAGCAATTTGAAAGGAAAATTTCCTCTATACTTCTCCGAGTAAATGTTTTTTAGTTAGTCAGTAACTTGTGAAGCCTTCGTTTTTATTCTACCATTTTGTCGGCGTCATTAATATGTGCATTCATTACAGCTTAGTAGTCCCCATAGTCTCTGAGCAAAACCGCGGACAGACAGACAGACGGCCAGACGGACAGACCTAAACTATAAGGGTTCTTGTTGACTACGGAATCCTAAAAACCGGATATTATCTGCTTTTACTGTCACTGTGTATGCAGCTAATTTTTTTGGTTAGAGGAAAGTAGCATGATTATGATGCTAATCAAAACAATCGATACTACCACGAATTTGAAACTCCATGTACTCGTAGGTATACAGACCATCAATATTATAGAAAAAATCACTGTTCTGCGAGAATACTACTAGGTGTATTGTGAGTAATAAAACACGAGCCAATTGATTATTGCTATTGCGGTCACGTCGTTCAGTTACTGTTTTCACGTCTGACGTAATAACGTTAGCAACAAAGTTATGGTACATACGTGACCCGTTAAAAGGTGCCATTCTTTACTCCATCTCATCTCCTCCAAGATTCACTTGCGAGAAGATCACAGATTACTATCAATAAGCTTATCAATTTGAAACAACTTGTCGTCGATGTTTTTGTTTTTATATTGTATAAATGATAAATGATTTATTTTTTGTAAGTAGGTTGTAAAAAACACTTTTACACGTCAATCTTTTTTGGCCGTTATAAAAACTAGATGAGGCCGGTGTTTCCTAACTGACTATAAACTATAAACAACTATAAACTTATATTCTCGATAAAAAAAACTTAGTTTACTGTCATTAAAGAAACACCTGCTATATCTGTGATTATTTAGTAATAATCATCAGCATTCGAAAGCAGCATAGTTTAACCTTAATATTATGCAACTCAATAAAATATTACGCAAATTAACTGAATTCGACTATGTTTACCAATAAATCATTTTTTAACCCTCAGCGTAGGAATTAGCGACTGGTTGGCACAGTGACTACACCTGTGAATGATAGCCGTGTCTATTCCACTCTCCGTGCGAATATGTCAGCAAGCGAGCTCCGTCAGGCCACGCCATGCATCATAGGCTACATTCGGCCAAGCCACGCTGACGCTGCGATCCACTCAGCTTAGTGAAGATATTAATACGTGGCCTTACATGCTATATTGCGTCGGGTTAAAAACGACACCACAATAATATATGCCATTTTCATCCATAAGGCTACAATCTTTTCCTTGTCTCGAAATAAAACTGGTTCATATATCAGTATATCTGGTTTACACAAATTATCTTTGTGGTCAGCTAATTCATGTTAATGGTGTATATTATAAATAAAAATACAAGTTAGTCTAAGGACTCGACATACATGCAACTTGCTAACTAAAACTAACGTCTCAAAGGATCGCTAACACTATCTGCGATTAAAAGTTTGATATGTGAACGAGGCGCAAGCAAAGTAAGTAGCACAGTAGCGCGAAGAGACGCGGCTGCGCCGCTGCGCCTGAAGGGGGAGGGAGGGGGTTGTGACGACACGTACCGAACTCCAGGCAAATCCGAGCTCGACACTCGCCAAGAGTTTATTACCTTCCTCATATTTACACAATTTGAGTGGGTGTTAGCGGTCTTGTCACCCGACAGCGCAGACATGCAAACTTCTTTGAAAAACGTCTAACCCTTAAATCCGTTAAAAATTAAAGACATTATATTCTTTTAATTTCCAAAATATGCTTGTTAAAAGTAATTCAACGATTGATTTCAGAAAATCAACATTATGGTTAAGCAATAAAATCTCTCTAGCTCTTGATAAATCTATAGAAAGGATGTAATGAATGAAGAGAACAAACGACTAAGAAATGCGGGGCCAACTCGGGTGATTAAGTGTCTCATTTAAATGCATTCTCCCAACGCGGACTTCTCAAACGCAAAGGGAGCCCACCACTCGCGGAAAACGGAAGACGAGTCTCTTCACAAAAGGAAGGAGAGGTATTTAAATTAGCGTAGTCGCTGAAAAAGTGCACTAACAACATTAGCGAGTGGAACAATGGCAAGGCACACAAAGAGACGGAACGCGCTGACAAAACCTTGTATGCGAGGGAGGGCTCCGTGTTGGTGCCGCGCGGAAATACAGATACCTACCTTACAGAGTAACTGGTAACCCTGAGTTTTCCCGAAATAACGTGATAGTGTAATGAAGCAATCCATAAAGTCTAAATGGAAACCCATTGGATTCGAGAAAATCCTAAAAATTAAAAAGAGAAAGTTGAAAACGAGT
Organism: Hecatera dysodea; assembly: GCA_905332915.2. NCBI lineage: Eukaryota > Metazoa > Arthropoda > Insecta > Lepidoptera > Noctuidae > Hecatera > Hecatera dysodea. Next base: position 14,212,171 of record HG995292.1, read on the forward strand.
TTTGTTTTTTGAAAATGAATAAGGTTCGATTGACTATGATCACTAAATATCCTGGCTCTGTGGGCCTAATTGTTGCCATAGGTACTATCACGTCCTGCCGATTATACTTCAAGTTACCAGTAAGCCTATAATATCATCAGACAAAGCTTCGCTTCGTCAAATCGTTGAAAGGAATAATTTTGCGTCACCAGATATGCCACAGAGGGCCCCGCGACCGGTAGGAGATTAAACTTGTGGAAGAAACCTAAGATTCCAAACTTTTGTCGATTGTACAAACACATGAACCGACACCCGCATTGGCCGCATTCTTGATCAAAACTTGTAGCAATGAGACATTGCTGATCCACGTATTTGTCTTGGGGAAATATTGAAAGTCTATGTGTCTACGTCTCTATGTACATATATGAAACCACTAGGTTTATCACTAGGTAGGTAGAATTTTTCAGGGAATTTACGATACGATCGCAGGCAAGTTATAGTCAAATTCATTTTAGTTTTTGTTTTTAGTTTCAGTCGATTGTGTCGCAAATTTACGTGCGTAATATTATGAAACTGATTACAACGTAATAGTAGAGGTGAGCTTAATCTTCACCCCTTGATCAAGTAAATATCGTGCACGACTTTTTATTTCTTTACTAGCTTCTTCTTTCGCCCACGTCAATTTCGGTAATTAACCGAAGGGAACATATTTCTGAGATATAAAGTACATTATGTGCTATTCCAGAGTATCTCTGTGTAACATCCAAATCCGTTGTGCCGTTCCTGCGTTATTGAGTAACAAACATCCATCCATCCGAACTTTCGCAATTATAATATATAGTAAGGTATTGAGTATTTCGATGAAGAAATAAATAGGCAAAAGCTTGGCGATGGGTTCAACTTATTACGAACTTAATTCATCACTTATCAAAATAATAATGAAGGTAGCCTTTCCGCTTTTTTTTTCCTTGATGGGAAATAATCAAATGACTTCTCCCGCTCTGGGTGGAGCGGAAGGGAGTGTCAGACTCTTACTGACTAAAACCCAACCGTGCCACTACTTCTTGTGCCCTTTACGTTCCAGGGTCGCGGTGACTCTTTCGAACAAATTCCGCAGCCCTAGCAGGCACTGACCCTATGGAGCCCCGTCTTCGTTGCTGACAGCCCTTTGGGCGCGCGTGAAACTCGACGAGCCGTCGACCTGGGCCTGGTTGCTATCGGACGGCGAGCCACCCATAGCTCGCCATCCACAGGCCCGCGCCTACGGTGATCGGGAATTAGCCTGCGTTTCCCGACGCCCGGGGCGTCTTCTGCTATTGGAGCGTAAGGTTTCCCTCTCCCGCACGCGTTCCGCCTGCTGTAGCCTTTCCGCTGACATGAACATCACTTTTTGAATGAAAATAGCTTATTTTCTTGTTTAGCCTTTCAATTAATTGACATTTATTTAGTAGCCTCGACCTCGCAGCCGTTATATTACGTAAATATAATAAAATTATGCAAACATTTTCCTATTGTACAATTGTTACATAACATTTTTGGTACCTACCCTAACTTTGAATGTGTAATATGGGACAGCACGGGACTATTGTTAAATATAAGTTTACAGACCAACAAGGTTAATCCGCCCAAACAAATTATGAACAACATTAATATATCCTCTGTATCCGGCAACTTCCCGCAATAAGCAGAATGTATTAGTGTTATTTATCTTAGCTCGAAGCGCCAACAAAGTTTTAATTGCAAGCGCCGATACAATTTGCGTACAAATGAATTTATTCGCTGAATCCGTAGTGCAATCGTGTGCGGCGCGGGTGGCGTGGCGGGCGACGCGCGGATTATCCGCGTGTGTAGAGCCGCTAATTGCGGGTAACGACGAGCCAACCGCACAGAGCCGCGCGGCGTCGCGCCGTACCGCGCCGCACGCTCGCGCGCTACGCTGCCCCCAAATCACCGCGCGCCATCCGATCGGTATATGTCACACGCTTTCATGAATTTAAAATAAACTATGCATTTCGTACCTATTTCGTAACTACACGTGATTGCTATGTATACCGCCCCACACCTCACACTTACGTATATCATTCTTTTGAACATCAAAGATTAATATCAGCAATAACATTATAGTATTACCGTATGATTCCTAAATAAAATAAATACCGTATGAAGCTTTGAAAATGTTAAATTTTAGGTTTACAAACGTAAAACAATGTGAGCATAAAAATGCAAATAATATTCATTAAAAAGGTTAAGTCTAAACGATAGTAAGCACACAAGGGGGCGAAGGAGGTCAACATCAGTAAAGAGAGCCTGCATTCGGGCTAGCGGAACTGGCACAGCAGTCGGTATCCGGACTAACAAAAGGGTGATAGCGGTACGTGCGTAAATCAAACGTCGCACAATAACAGAGCCTCCCGCGACCGCCCGACCCTTCTCCACAGTCCCTTCTAGTTATAAGCCTCCCCATGCTTCTATAGCCGTCGGTCGGTTCCCATAAATCTGCCACACTGAAATGTGCTCCGCTACCGGCCAGTCGTGTGACGGACGCCGACGATATCTGTGCCAATAGGTTTTCAATGTCAGTGTAGCCGCTGCTTCGATTCAGTTAAAGCCAGTGGTCCGTTAGGCGCGCCCTTTTACTATCTCCCCTTGTATAGACAGCCCCCGTTATAACGCGTCATTATTTTTTGCTTGAAAAGAGTGTATGCCATCAAAGCAACAATTTATCAATTTAAATACCGCACAACACAAACATGAACGTTTATATCTGAAATAGGACGTCGTGTATTGCGCGGTTCACGTGTTTACATCGCACACATTATTCTCATGAGCTATACACTGAAGCAGTCGACGGGGCATTACATTTCTCGTTCAGATGGTACGATACCATCGTACTTCGCTCCACTCGCTGCAATTAACGCTACACAATGACCATATAAATCTTCTGCGAATGCTCTGTTCGCTCTATATTCCACGTGGGTAGACTTGTCGACGCAGTCCAGCTTATACACTACCAAATTACATTATTCACTTCGACTAAAAAAGATTGATAGCACAGAAAAGATTGATTGAAATGAAGCCAATTAGTAATGGTAAATAACAATTTCAGTAAAGGAAAGAGTCCGGAGCTCGGGTCGGCATGGATTGAGGGCGCGCAGCTTAATCTTACCTATACGAGTCGAGCCTAAGAACAAACAAGCCGCGAGCTGAGATTACGCTCCGAATAAATCAATGTTACGACGCGTTAAAATATTTAAGCTCACGATTAATGCCAGGCGCGGATACGCGTCTTATCGAATGAGCAGCGGCGTGCGGCACACCAATTTAGATTTTCACCATGCGTTTAGTAAATCTATCCCAAAAACTGTATATTTGATTACAGATTCAATTTCCTTATTACGATACTAGGCATTTAACACAAGCCGAGATTTAATACGACACGTACGAATCTACCTAGTTTCTGAATAAATGACATCAGTTTTTCGCGCAAAACCGTTTCCTATTCAGCTGTACATATATTAAACCTGTCTTTTGAATTAGCCAGCAGTACATCGAGTTACAGTAATGTATCGTGGTAATGCTACAGAAGCTTTACAAGGGCTCGTTAGTGGGGCAGTAACGATAACCGCGACTGATAACTGTTTCTAATCAGACGTAATAACAGGGCTGGCCTCCGCCGTCGCTTTAACCTTGTTTAAATAAGCCGCTCTATACTTAACACACATTCATTACGACTGAAATGAACCCTTACAAAAATAATAAACGGCAACTTTTTATAGATGGAATACAATCGAAGATAATCACGTTACAATTAACACACTTAATGGTATTAAACTCGTTGAACACTGTAGATATCTCTCCAAGCCTAGGAGGTCGGGTGCTTCTGATATAACGATATACTGGCGGAAGTAATAAAATAAAACGATTTTACATCTCCAGGGGGAAACGAACGTTTTTGTCGAATGGGAAAAGTCGCGAGCGACTTCTCATTCCGCGATAAAATCAGGAACGTTTTACGACAATCTTCTATTCGATTACCTTCCGTTAAACAACAATCTTAAGAAAAATCGTGCTCGGGGCTCTTTAGGGTTCCGTATCTGAAGGCTAACCAACGGTACCCTATTAAGGTAATGCACTGCATGCTCAATATTTGTTCACTTTTAAAACAATGATCAAAAATCATTACCCTGATCTTTAATCGTTTTTACTTGAGTTCTACTCTTTTTGTTTCATTATTATTATTGTACTTTTATTGTATACATAAATAGTACACTTAAGTACCTACAGTTCTGTATTTTCTTTTCTCTTTAAAAATACATCTAAAGGTTGTCTTGAAAAGATCGCTTGTTTTCTTCATCTATATTTTTCTAAATTATATAATTTACATAAAAGAGTATTGTATTCTACTCTATTACTAAGCCTCCGCTGTCCATCCGTCCGCCTGTCTGTCAGCGGGCTGTATCTCAAGAAACGTAATAGGTTATTTTCTACTACAATAAAAATGAAATTAATAATTAAAGAATAAACCGAAAAAGAATAAGTTTTTTTTTCGGTTTACAGTACGGAACCCTTCATGTGGGTGTCCAACTCGCACTTAGCCAGTTTCTTGTATATCTATTACAAAATCGAAGTTTAGATAGATACGAACAAAGTCGTTTTTAAAGTTATGTTTTGTTGGCAGGATAACTTCGTACTTTAACATCCCAAAAAACGTGACAGTCACCTCTGGTCCTTTAAAACATTCCCACTCAACAAAATCAGAGCCGATCAGTGATTTAAGAATATCCAACAGTGTCGGTGCGTGGCGACACGTCCCGGTGTTTGTAACATACGAGGCGAATGGACACACGGAGTAGTGTCGCCAGCGAGGCTGTGCCGGAGCTGCGAGGTGGCGGGCAGCGGGCTCACGCTGCGGGCTGGCGGGCTCTGTGCCGCCGCATAATGAACTGGTCACGTAGCCACATTTCGTATTATTTCCGTGGGACGCGTCACGTGACTTGAATATAATGTGGACCCCGCGATCCAGCGTCTCCTCGGACCCTCCACAAATAAACCGCTTTACGCACGATTCACCAGCGGAGATTCATTATTCTAACTCTTACCGATTCATAATACATTACCAAAGTTTTCTTTTTTATGTATCAGTTTTATCTGACCACCCTTACGGGTCCCTGGGTTTTTAGATCCGAATATATGGCATAACCGAAAGCTTTTAAATTCTTTATCATAAGAAAACGGTATTTACTCTTGAGTGACGTCTCGTTGGATGGATAACTAAAAAATCAGACAGTCTCGTGACCAACATGTTATGTACAAGAGGTAGTAAGTTAAAAAATAAATATTACACGTGCTTATGTAGATTTGAAATCGTGTTTTTTTTGTGCTACGCTACACTGCTACGCAGCCCGCTATGCGGTCGGCTACGTCGTTTTCAGCTTACTGCTACGACGTAGGCTACGAATATGCTACGGATATGCTACGGATATGCTACGACGTAGGCTTCGAAAGTGTTACTTCGTAGACCTCGAAAGTGTTACGTCGGAAACTTCGCGAGAATAACGTGTCGTAGGCCTCGACAGTGCTACGTCGTTATCTTCGCGAATGCTATGTCGCTAAAGCCTTTGAAAATGCTACATAGGTAGCATTTTCGAGTTTGCGAAGCATCGAAAGTGCTACGTCGCATGCTCCGAAAGCACAACGTCGTCGTAGTAGGGTGCACGAGTTCTGCGTTACAGGATACAAAGTGCTGCGTTTTATGCTGCGCGAGTCCTTCTACTTTTGGACAGAAAATATAATAAGTGTTATCACCCCCAAGTTTTAGGCCTTTACAGGACAAAATACTCTACATGCTATTAAGCGTGGTCAACAATTTAATAACACAATACACATTAAAAGGACATCAAACATACCACCCCAGCTTGAATTTACTAGTATAATCGGATAAAATCCTGGTGCACTACACAAAACTTTTTACCAGCTTTAAATAAAAGACGAGACTATTATTCTCTTAGAGAAAATCTAAATATTGTGGTATATGTTGTGAAATATTTATTACAATCATAGTCAATAGGAAGTTATTCATATAGTAGTATTAAGTTATCAATTTAAAAACTGTGTTCATATAGTTTTCTGTGGGAACGTGCACGACATGTTGGGCGCAATAAAGACATCACACAAGACTGGGCGCCGCGCCGGGCGCTGGGCCACACATCCTCTCCGCGCGGTATTAGACGTGTAAGCAGTTTATTGTGAGGCCGGCTCGCTCATAACTACCCATTCTGCCCGGGATAATGTCGGACAAGCGACGTTATGTTTATTTCAGACTAAGTCCGCGTTATAAAGGTCTCGTGCACAAGTGCCCGAATATTATCTTTACACGAACATCTTATTTTATCAACGACCATAGATATGTCATCATTGCGAGGTATTTGTTGGGAAAGAAATGCAGTTATAGGTTGTTGTCGAGTTAACGAAAAGATAAGTTATCAATTTAGCTAAAGATTTGTGTCTGATTTGATGTTTTAAAGAATATTTGTTTCACGTTACCTTGGATTTCCGCGCAGAGCCGCGTGATGGAGCGCGTTGAAACCATTGTTATTCGTGAGAGTCATGTCGGCTCCGTGCTCCAACAATAAAGTCAACATGTCGTCACGTTTCTTCGAGATGGCATCATGTAAGGGGGTATCGCCTTCGGAATCCTGTAACAGGAAAATACAGTAGAATATTAATTTTGGCTTACACACTTAAGATTCACTGGGAGGGGTAGTAATAGCATCTATTGGGACTGTGGGAACGAATTAGGTCAGTATGCACTTCAATCAAATGGTAAAGGCGATCCAGCGCCAGCTGTGACGATATTCACTACTGAATTATAAAGCACAGCCCGTCTTGAGTATCGCGACAATTTTCTAAAACATCAAACCGCTCGAATGAATAATTGAGGCGGCGGAGAAGGCGTTTAGGGCGTGGATTATGGCGAATTGCATAATTTATAAGCGTCTCGGAGTGGTTGAGGCGAGCAGCGAAAGGCAAAGCCGAGCCGTGCCGGCGCTGCTGGGCGCGCGACAGATACCAGAGAACGGTGTCGAGTTCAGTAATATAGGACGAGGCGCAAAAAGCGCGGCCACCGCGTCATTATCATAATCACCAGCGCTGCGTGCCGCTGCGGGGCCGGCGCGGTGCCGCCCAGGCCGTTTTGCTTTGTGAGCGTGCATTAAGAGAGCCGAGCGTTGTGCTCTGTCATTCCTGCAATTAATTTGCATGGGTCCGTAAGATGAGTCTTTCACTTTGATGTGATAGCATTCATCCCAGTATGGGCCTTCTTAGTGTTTTTTTTACAAAGCATTATTTATCTACCCTACGATATTTATAAGAATAAGTATCGTAAATGTGACGTTTAGCGAAACTAAGGTGCTCATGTTAAAAAAAGTGTGAAAAATTTTACCTTACGGTATTCTAGGAAATTTTATACGTATATCAAGAAAAATCCAAACGGATTTAAATTTTAATCATATCATACATTCAACCCACAACAAAAACAGCAAAGCTTAGATTTAATACAGTGAGATAAATATCAGCGTACACCCTCAGGTATATCAGGGGGATGACAAAGCATCCGACGGCCATTCAGATGCAGTAATTCAGTGCAAGCTCAACCACAGACGCGAGGTAATTCCGTGCAGAATAGCTGCATTAAATATTAATCGTATTGGCATATAGATGGTCATTACAGCCTGTAATTCATGACATCGTGTTGCGGTGTATGCATTACATGCGTCGCTAATTATATGATTGCACATCACTATACACATGTAGTGTTACTGCTTAGCATGTGCCTAATAATATTCACAGAGCACTTTTGCTTTATTATGAAACCTTGGATACAATTTTTAATTGATGTGTGGCCATTACCACTTTAAGGGTGGGTTATTCGAGCCTGTTAGCATAGAAAATGCTACCTCCGTCGGCGACCCTTAATGTTTAACACAACGCTGTTATACGAAGTCCTGCATGTTAGTAGCATGTGCTTATTTAGAAAATGAATAAGTATACCTGTGCAGGTAATACTTAGTTCTATAACTAGTAAACCCCTGCTGCATCGTCCTCACATATATGTTTTTTTTTAAACAATTTAAGAGTAAATATGGTGTTTCTTTTCCGTTCTTCTCCTTAAGAACCACTATTATTTTAACGTAAATGATGACGTTCAAAAGTGCCGTTTAATGGCCTATAATATAAACGTTTTGACTTTTGACCAGCCGATGAACACCGACCTCTTCGCGAAATCTACGCCACAATATAAAATAATTAATCTACTTGCCTGTTTAGCTTTATAATTGATATTTCCTGCGAAACACTGTATCGGTACTATTCATATTTTACCATAACTACCAACCAGTCCAAGCTTTTCCCTGGTTGAATAATGTAGCCTATCTCCATGTAGAATTATTTTTCTGCCACGATTTGAAAAATTCTTTCACCATTGACGCACACACGATTCGGTATCGGAGATTATCCTCAACTAGCACCCCGCCCCGGCTTCGCACGGGTGCAATGTTGACACTAAATCTCTACTTTATTATGCAAGTATGATATATGTAAAATTTCCTCTTGAATCATCTATCGAAAAAAACTGCTTCAAAATCCGTTGCGAAATTTAAAGATGTTATACATAGGGACAGACAGACAGCGGGATGCGACTTTGCTTTCTACTATGTAGTGACAATCAACATTTACACGAACTCACAAAATTCGAACTCTCTAGTCATTCCCGTAATATTTATGATTTAATCGATTAAACATTTTTTTTTTAATATTTCAGTAAATCAATAATAGCTCACCGATATCGGGAACAGGGTCCTAACTACCGGCCGGCGGTCAGGGCTTTAGAGAAAAGGAACCTAAGGATGCAAGCCGTGTCCAGAAATACCGCTTTCTGAATCAAGCCACGCCACTATTGTGGCGATAAGTCCCCTCTTTGAGGCGTGGCTGGTGAGACGTCACGGCGTTCTCACCTTCCGCCTGACGCAGGTGCTCACCGGACACGGCTGTTTCGGGAGGTACCTGTGTCGGATCCAGCGGGAGGACACGTCCGGGTGTCATCACTGTGAGGATCGTCCGGAGGACACGGTGTAGCATACGGTGGAGGTCTGCCCTGCTTGGGCGGAGCACCGCCGTGTCCTCGTCGAGGCGATCGGCGGCGGCGACCTCTCGCGTCCGGCCCTGGTTCGGGCCATGGTCCGGAGCGAGGAGGCATGGGAAGCGGTCGCCTCCTTCTGCGAAGCAGTAATGCTAGCGAAGGAGGAGGCGGAGCGCGTGCGAGAGAGGGAAGCCCCTCGCTCCAGCCGCCGCAACAGAAGAAGACGCCCCGGGCGTCGGGAAACGCAGGGCGATTCCCGGCCACCGTAGGCGCGGGCCTGCGGATGGCGAGCTATGGGTGGCTCGCCGTCCGATAGCAACCAGGCCCGAGTCGACGGCGCGTCGTGTTCCACGCGCGCCTCAAAGAGCCGTCAGCAAAGAAGACGGGGCCCCATAGGGTCAGTGCCTGCTAGGGTTGCGAAATTTGTTCGAAAGAGTCACCGCAGCCCTGGAACGCAAAGGGCACAAGAAGGATCACGGGTGGGTTTTAGTCAGTAAGAGTCTGACACTCCCTTCCGCTCCGCCCAGAGCGGGAGAAGTCATTTGATGATTTCCCATCCAGAAAAAAAAAAAAAAAAAAAAGGAGGCTGAATCAAAGGCTTGATTCAGAAAGCGGTATTTCTGAATCAAGCCTTTCCTTGTTATTTCGAGACTAGTCTAACGACTAGTCTCGAAATGATTACTAAAATTCGATCCAACAAGATGACAACATCGCGGGTCATGATGCCAACCGTGCCGTCTTTCATAATAAATCTACTAGGAAGTAGATTTATTATGAAAGACGGCAACCCCAAGGTTTTCTCAGTGCAATTATGGACAGGAGTCCATAATTGCACCTTGTGTTTATCCAAACAGGTCACAGAAAGCAGCCAAGCTACGGACGCCAAATGAAATACGTCGGGCTCATGTAAGGCTTGGAGCAGGAGAAGTCGTTTCATGATTTTCCATCCAAAAAAACAGAAGACGACTTCTCCCGCTCTGGGCGGTTCCACCCGTGTTTCTTCAAATGCTATTTGCGTTCTAGGACCGCGGCCTACACCTCCATACTTTCTAGGGATATCGTCTCATCGTAGACGGATTTAAAAATGATACTTTTTAGCTCGTTCAAAAATGCAGCGCAAAAGTTTTAGGAAAAATTAGATAGAAGTAAGTGGATTATATTTACGCCAATTGTGCTAACGGTCCAGCACGACCACCGTTCTAAGAAGATGTAAAAGCACAAGGCTCAGGGACAGACACATATGTTGCATTCCAGTTTTAATAAAGAATACGTAGAAAAGACGTAAGTAATTTTAAATTTTTCAAAACGAACAAAATACTTAAATTATAAAACTTAATAATGTAATGTAAAGTCACGTTTTTAATCGGAATACTAGCTGTCCTGAAACATAGAGTTATGCATGAGCGATGATCCTACTGCTAGCATCCATAAATATTCAGCCATATAAGAAAAAACAATTACTGTACTTTATAGTAGACAGTGCCATGCTGGCTGCAGCTTATTATTTATCGAATATAATTTTCAAAGACAACAAGGTGTATGAAATTTTCCTATGAAATCTGTCCGAGCCATTCTGAATTTTACAAACGTAAAGCGTAAATCAATTTAAAAATGATTGAGGCTCCTCTTACACAAGAGTGTGTAATAGGAGCCTCTATCATCTATCGGTTATGTAATACTTACTGTTGATAATTATCTGGGAATAAGATCGAGACACTACGAGTCACATCATCGCGCTGCACTTTTTTGCGGGAGCTTATTATTTCTAACATATAAACAGGGGAGATTCGAATATATACTTACTTTACATATGACTGAAAAGACTTACAAATATGAGTGAATAATAACTGATAAAGGTATCCCAAAGGTTGGATTGGATATGCAATAGTGCATGTCTCATTTAATTCTTAGTTCTTTATTGTACATCAAAACAACTTATATTATACAAGGCATAATAAAGGGCATGTACAAAGGCGAGCTTAACTCAAAGTTAAGTTTTCTCCCAGCAAACCTTTGAGTGACAGAGAGAGATCAGCATAGATGGTAGGATCCAGTATACAAATAATATAGATCAATATATTTATATACATAAGTACATATGTATCTTTTAATTATATTTCATTGTGAAAGGAAATGCTCTTTAATTTTCTTTTTATTCAACTTTTTTGTATTATTATTATTTTTCAGAGCATTACCTGCACAAAGAGCTAGGTAACGAAGCAGTTGAGGCTTTAGCGTCCATGCAGGTCCTGATCCTGTTATGACAGTCAAATAGAAACACTGAATAAATTCACGAAAAGATGTAGTCTTATAAATCACGAGCACATCCGTGCAATCACTCTTGTAAAATAGGAGACTTAATGGTAAGGTGTTTCTTTTTTAATAATCTGTGCACCTGAATCATAATAATAGATAAAATTTATTTAAAAGGTAGTAGTTACTTTTACTGATCGATAACAATTTGAAATGTGTGTACTTAACCCTAAAAATTTCAAGCAATCAAATTGAAATATAACTTTTAATTTTCAATTAAAACAATGTGTTTTAAATCATATTATGCCTGCACTTTTGTTTTTTTTTTTTCTTTTACTGGCAATATCTTTTTTTCACAACTCTGCTGAGATTAAAAAAAAACCTGATCCAAATCTACGCTAAACAAAAAAAACCTGATCCGAATCTACGCTAAACAAAAAAAAACCAGATCCGAATCTACGCTAAACACGTTGCACATGACTCTGCGAGGCTCTAAGCAATTTGTGCTGTTATTATGATCTTGTTAAATGTTTTTAAATTGACCCTTTCTCAATATTTTTAAAAACATTTAACAACTTCCACTTGCCACTAAAACAAGGATGTATACACATGTATTTTTTGGGGCTTTCATTAATTAATTTGATCTATTTTACGTTGATTTTCAAACAGCCACATTTCCGCTAAGGCAACGAGGCCTTAAGTTTCTAATACTCGCAAGCAATTTCAATAACTATTTTTTTTCCCGGCTACGGCAAAAACAAAAAAGTTTTTTTTAACCGACTTCTAAAAAAGGAGGAGGTTCTCAATTCGGATGTTTGTATTTTTTTTAAATGTTTGTTCGCGCATAACTCCGTCGCTTGCCAACCGATTTGAAAAATTTTGGTTTTTTGTTTAGAAGTCGGTTTTATTTTTTGTAAAAAGTTTTTAAATATTTATTTGTATTTACCTACTTACCTAGTCCAGCACATGAACAATTCAGTAGTCGATGAATGAGGAGTCAATCCTTTCTTTTATGGTCTGAGTGACAGGCTACAGTTGATAGGAACAAAACTCAGTAGGTAATATAAATCTAACGTCCAATGAAATTGTGGTCTTTTTTGCCATCAAAAAAAGGAATTTTTTGAATAAAAAACATATGTATACCATGCGACGGACACATAATTTTACTATAATCGTATAAAATGTTTATTAATACAAGCAACGTATCGTAGTTTGTTCCGTAGTCTTGATTTAGTTCATAACTTTATGTTACTTATACTTGCATCTACTTAAAATATTATGACATACATCGACACATAAGAATTAATAACAAATTTTAATATAACACGTTGAATTGCCGTGAGGACACCGTCAGGTAAACACGCTAGCAGAAATAAGTGTTGAGGCGAAATAAGAAATCTGATTTACGCGGCAATATCCGCAGGTGCACGTGAGATGCACCTGCAGCCGCGGCGCGATATAAATATAGCCTCGCGAATATTATAGCCGCCTCGTTGACGGCCTCGTAACACTCGCCGCTCGCATATTTTCATTTAAAGTTCATAACGTGGAAACTGACAACCCCAATCGCGAGTTTTATGGTAAGTTAGTGTATTTAAAAATATTAGAGTTTTATGTTGGATTATTTTCTAGGCAATTTTTTTTGTCCGACTATTATTTGCATGCTTAGTAGTGGTACTGTCTACTAAATCTTCATTATTTTTTAAATGAAAATTCTGGTTTAAGAACACGAAGTTTTGAACAAAAATATTTAAGAAAAGAAAACCATTACCGCGGTAGTACAGTGATCATGTAATAAAACAGAAAGCGACTCTGAAGCCCGAACAATAAAAACAAAACAACAAGGTAATTACTCACAGATAAAAACAACGCGTCGAGCACGAGAAGTGGCGAGGCGTACTCGTGGAGGCGGGAGGCGGCTGATACCGCGCAGCCTCTTGCTAAGGTTAAAAATTCGTTAGCCTTGATTAAAACGTCTGCTCGTCGCCTTACTCTGGCTGAACAAAGAGCCGGCTTATCAGGCGAATTAATACACAAAACAGTAAGAATAAGCTTTACCCTAAAACAGACATTAAAAAGCAGCGGCTGCAAATAATAACTTCAAACATTTTGTTACAGTGTTGGTGCACAAATGTTTAAATGTAAACATTTTGCGGAATCATTTGCTAGACACCTTTAAACATAAAATGGTAATGGTAAAAACATTATACAGTGACTGGAAAATCGTCTCAAAAAAACGATATTCAGTGCTATTTAGGCGAAACTTCATCATTGACGAGGCAGAAAGAAAACAACTAATTGTTTAATTCCAAGCCATTAAGTCGAGTATTACGGGTGGATTATTCACGGGCCATATACCGCAGCATCAGCGCAGGGCGCGGCGCTGCCGGCGCGCCACCGCACCGCCGACCGGTAATACCTACTTTTGACACTCCGCTTTCACTTCTAACTATCGTTTAAACACGATACATTACACACACAAAAGCCTCATTTGTGGACCCGAAATGCTGCTCTATTTATCACCAAATATTTCTGTGACAGGCTGGATACCACTGAAACATCCATTATTGATTGTACAAAAGTTAATAACGACCGCAATAGTTAATGGTCAGTGAAACAATCAATGTGGATGCCGACTGTTTCAAATGTCCACGAAAGTATAATCGTTATATTTGTCTTGTTTTCCTACTATAACCTAGTGTTTTCTTGCAATTATTCGAGGTTGATATGACTAGGGCACTCATTAATGCAGCCAGTTCAGCATTTTATGAATGACAATGACGAGAGTATAAACTTCGGAGCTATGTCGTTTAACAATAGGCATATCGAGTCAATTTAAAACTCGGAATATTCGATTTTCAAAAAGTAAATTTCAAACGACATAAAAAGTGTTTGTTAAACGCCAACGTTCAATGTACGAGTTACAAAATAACTGATTTCATTTGCCGGTCCAGATCGATAGCAAATATATCGATAGACTCACTAAATTACATACCGTAATGAGGATTTTACACTAACAGACTGCACCCTCATAAGTCGCCTTGATTGATTGTGCGGAAATAAACCCAGCTTTCGGTCCGCATCCACGTTCACTCACTCATGGATATTATATTACAAAATGTATGAAACACTAGTTCGGCCACGCACAGTTCATTACTTATACATACAATGTTCGTAATGACGACAAGCTTCTGGTAAGCTTCATAAATTCCGCAGTCCATTAGTGTTCCGATATCTCAACCACGCAATTCTTTGTTATTGAACTGGACCGCAGCCGCAGCGAGCGCTGTGCTTTACATATCGGAAAACGCTAATGTACTCGTACTTGGTGAGATTTAGCGCCGAGCGCTACTCTGCCGCTATGCGCTACCCCGTGCTGCTGTGAACATCACCCACCGTACACCGCCGTGATTGCTATTTGCTATGAGCTACACACAGATTAATATACAAACAGACCAGTACTCCCGTCCCTAGCGGAAAATAATATTTCATAAATTATCATATTCTTGAAATTAAGCTTAGGTACTCGGTAACTTTGTTATTATGTGACCGAGGAAATGAAATAAATTAAAATACCAAATTAAATACGTATAAAAAGCGATTCTTTTTAACTTTTATTTAAGCTTGAAACGATAAAACATTCACAATAAAAGAATGTAGTAGGTAGGGTGACACGTAAAATATTCGGATCCACGGTTTCAATAATAGTTCTGAAACTATCGATAGTAGGGCTGTGAATATTGGAAAAGGAAAGTATTTATTAGGTGAATATTGGCTGGATGCGAGTGTGCGTGTGTGCGATATTACGGTGCGAGGATAGTTTTTCCGTCGTAACGCTGCGGCCAACGCACAGGTGTCGATAATGAGGCACAAATCGCGCTTCGGGACTAAAACACAAACTCCGCATGTTATTTAAGCGGAGCTTTTTCAATATGTTACTCATTAAACGAATGTTTATTAGAATGTGTGTGCTCGTCATCCTTTATTATTTTTATTTATTTAAGTAAAATTAGTTCTTTTTTAATAGCTACATTATCTTGAAATGTTGGTACATCTACTATACCATCTCTTTAGGATTGATAGGCATGATTTTATGGTATTTAGTCTTATTACTACATTTTTAAGAAGCATATGTTGTTGTTGTTGTTAAAAAGAATTGTATTGAATTATTCAATTGGCAAACACATCTTGCGCCCATTTATATTTATATCTTAAGGTTAAAAACTACCCAAGTTATAAATATAAAAAGTGAGTACCGAAGAAAGAAACCATAAAATTTCAGGTGACGTCGGCCCTTCCATAAATTTATCGACAGCTCGTGGTAACAGGCAATAAGGAAAATATTTATGAAGTAGAACAGCGCCGGGCGCGATTTTCATTAGCTAATTATTAGCCTACCGTCCCAGCCAGGACAACGTTCAACTGCTTTAAAAGGAGTCTTGTTAGACTTTCTTTGAGAAGATTGTAGTTTAAGCCAAAGTGAAACAAAAGAATTGCCACAAAGGGATCCAATTCACTTCCTTAGAAAAATTGGTGTTGGCTCAGACTTACTACCCGGTGTATCACACGTATCAGAGTTCCCTGTAGGCTAATTGGTACGATTAATTGAACGCCTGTTTCAGTCATTACCGTACAGGACAACAGTTTATTGGCAGTGGCTCGACGTCCGGAGTTCCGGACACAGGTCGGGACGCATATCGCGCTACGTACCGCTTATCGAAATGTTGCCATCTACTCTACCGGCGCGGCGTAGCACTCTTTCACACGTACTCGTAGTATTTCGTAGCGCGGCTACGAAACATTAGGTTATACTCCTATAACGTATCGAGTTTTGTCTATGCGGTTTTACATTTTTGTTTGAACAAATCGGAACTACGTAGGTATTTTCATTTACTTGTTTTTAACCGACTTCTAAAAAAGGAGGAGGTTCTCAATTCGGATGTTAGTATGTTTTTTTTATTATTGTTTGTTCGCGCATAACTCCGTCGCTTGCCAACCGATTTGAAAAATTTATCGAAATCGAACAAGCGGTTTTTGAAAAATCTAAAAAAATATCTAAATTGTCTACATTGACGACCTTTTACTTTCCTCTGCATTGGAGCAGTGCGTTTTTTTACACTAATGTAATTGGTTCGTTTAGGTAGGGGGAGGGGAGGGGGTTTAGGTACCACTAAAAAGTGAAAAATAAAAAACTTTTTACAAAAAAATACAACCGACTTTTCCACAAAAAATCAAAAAGTACAAAATAACTTTAATTTCGGAAGTCGGTGTTCAAAAAATGAAAAAGGAACCACAAACACCGAGTTCCGAAATTAAAGTTATTTTGTACTTTTTTGATTTTTTGTGGAAAAGTCGGTTGTATTTTTTTGTAATAAAAAAACTTTTTACAAAAAATAAAACCGACTTCTAAACAAAAAAACCAAAAAGTATAAAATAACTTTAATTTCGGAACTCGGTGTTTTTGGTTGCTTTTTTGTTGTTGAACACACCGACTTCCGAAATTAAAGTTATTTTATACTTTTTGGTTTTTTTGTTTAGAAGTCGGTTTTATTTTTTGTAAAAAGTTTTTTTATTTTTCACTTTTTAGTGGTACCTACACCCCCTCCCCTCCCCCACCTAAACGAACCAATCACATTGGTGTAAAAAAAATCGTACTGCTCCTTTGCGGAGTAAGCTAAGAGGTCGTCAATGTAGGCAATGTAGATATTTTTTTTAGATTTTTCGAAAACCGCTTGGTTGATTTCGATAAAATTTTCATGGGACCATTTGGGAAGTATACCCTTTCCAACAAAAAAAGAATTTTTCAAATCGGTTGACAAGCGACGGAGATATGCGCGAACAAACAATAAAAAAAAAAAAAAAAAAAAAAAAAAAAAAACATACAAACATCCGAATTGAGAACCTCCTCCTTTTTTAGAAGTCGGTTAAAAAGTTTTTTATAAGGTGAAGTAGATCGTGCGTATTATAATGTAGGTATATGACACCATTTTAAACGACATATTTTGTGAAAATATTTTAGGAAATATCATTCTTTTTGAATGTGACACGACCAATAAATCGCATAATGGTGTCGTAAAATTTCGGCGGTATTATCTTGGGAAAACCCGGCTATTTTACATTCACCTGCGAGGTTTCCCTCCACGTCCAATTTATGTTAGTGGGCACAAAACGAACGCTGACAAATGTGGAAATAAAATGAACATACGTTTTATCTCTACGCTCACGGAGTCGGTTTTCGAGCTCGTGGCGGTGTAGGGAGCGCGCGAGCGTGGGTGCGGGTGCGGCGCGGGGAGCGGCGCGTGCTGGTTGCGCCCACGATCTGTGGACTTTTCTCTGTAGCAAGCTTAGAAGCGACTTGTTTCATAAGAACCCACGTACACTTAAGATAAATATCCGACACAGCGTCACCTGATACGCGTTAAGTACACGCACCGTGGCACTTACTCTGTATTACAAACACTGACTAATTTATTGACTGTGCATTTTAAACTGATTTTAAATAGGTAAGATACATAATCTTTGATTTTGAGATTGTGTTATGGTCTAATGAACATTAGCATCAATGAAACAAGTGTATGTGATCTATGCTCGATCCTTAGATCTTCTGTTGGTCTTTACCCTGCTGTGGGTCGATTGCCAGCACAGTAAATTTGCCCACTATGCTATATGCATGAGGAATACGAAAAAATAAAGAGAGCGCTTTAGAGGCACCTGAATTACCATAAGAATTAGGGACAAATCATATCGCGTACTAATTCCCATCTTAAATTTATTATGAAACGTCTTAAAAGCGTCTCTGGACTTTCCAACCACTCGCGTAGTTCTTACTTAGATACGGTACGACGACGGACGAAACTAAGTGGAACTTTTCCCAGGTTGGCGTATATAAAAAGAATTTTTAAAAGATACTTCATAGCGTACGTTGCAAACAGACTTTGAACTTAAACTTCATGTATAAGTATACCAACGTCACAGGTAAATTATTTAAAAACTTGCAGTGCATACTGCCGCGTAGAAACTCTTAATGATATCAGAGGGTAGTCACGAGATAAACATCTGTGCTTACAAATGTATGATAAATGCACACTCGTTTTTCTTTCTTATAGATTCCCCAACCGACAAAGTATAACAATCTGCTTTGACGAATGTAACTTGATGTGAGATAATAAATTAAGTTACTATTTTATCCGGTACGCGGGACGACATACAAAGCTCTTAATTTGGAGAGGGGGCGAAAGATAACGAGTAGCACCGAGAGATATTTAATACGTACAGGTGTACGGGGAGTAAACTCAGAGATGGAGCCCGCGCCGTAGATAAATACATCTCCCTCCCACACCCCGCTTCGACGCACACTTCTGATAACCGCGCATATCGTAAAACTTTATTTACCGCCTCCACTCCAATTTGTCTTTGCGAAAGTTCCCAACTCAGATATGACGATAACTTTCAGTTGTTACGTATAAGGAACGTCCAACTACTTTCTACGCTTAGACAGACACGTGTTAGATATATTTTTTTCAGATTTATTTGTATTGACTAACAAAGGAAAAATTATATCAAAATATCTGTTTAATTAAATATGTAAACGATCTATTCTTTTTCGTGCGCAATCGTTATATCTAGGGATTCGAAGTCTCGTTATTTTTTATCTGGTTTAATTTACTGTAATAACACAAAAGTGCTTTCGCGCCCGGTGAGCTATTTCCCATAGTCCCCGAGTAATTACACGGCGCGGCTCACAAAGGCCGCGAGGCCGAAAGCAGGCGCGCAGTAGGCACACTTGCAAAGTGTCTAATGCATTGCCAATATGTACCCGCCAGCCGCCAGGCTGTCTTATGTATATCTATGTAATGTACATGATTGCATTTTATTGATGCGTGTTTTTAGTGCTATACGTACTATTAAATCGTATTGTGAAAATATGTTTTTTGCCGTATCACTACATAGTATAAAACAAAGTCACTTCCAACTGTATGCCCCTATGTATGCATGCTTATATCTTTAAAACTACGCAACGGATTTTGATGCGGTTTTTTTAATAGATAGAGTGATCCAAGAGGATGGTTTATATGTATAATAAATGCATAATATAGTAGAGATTTAGTATCAGCATTGCACCCGTGCGAAGCCGGGGCGGGTCGCTAGTAAATAAATAAATGGTACGGTTTTAACCATATGTCTCCTTTCAATAAATCGATATTTTTGTGTTTTACCTCGAGCATACCTATTCGCTTATCGTTAACAATGGAGTTCAGATATCGTTTGTTAAAATATTTCGTTCAAATATAAATTGGCCGTTAACGAAAAAGAAAAAGTAATAGAGGGTAGATAAAAGCTATAAAGCTTAAGTAACTTTAATTGAACAAAGAACAGTTAGAGATTTCGGGAGCTAGCTATAATGACTGTAGACGCATATAAGAGACTTGAGTTTTGCCTGAGGCGAATAAGAATGGCAGAGCCGGTATCAAAGTGAGGAGTAATTGTAATTCGCAAGATGTTTTTGCGCACTGTAATATTAAATACTTTGTACTGTTTCAAACAAAATCTTCGTTTAAATCTTCTGAAGTATAACTCAAAGTATAGAATATGTTATTTTTTTTAATTAATTGAAGCATTCAATGGGTTAATATGGGTTATCGCGCGATAGTCGCGTGTGCAATCACGCTGTCTTAGCGACGCGAGGACGCTCGCACCGGGTGGAGCGCGCGCCCGCACCCGCTGTCCTAATGAAGCCGTAACGAAGCGAGCAATGGGAAAACCAACACCGGCACAGCTGTTGTTATTGTTATCATCACTATATAGAGGGCATTTCAAACAATACGCTTCTTAGAAAATTACCTACTTGAGATTCAACGCTTCTTTCACAAGAGAAGTTTGCTTATTAAACGATTAGGGATTTAAATTAGACTCTATTTTTGGTAAGGATTCCTATAAAACACTTTGGGGAGTTTATAAAAATATTAACAAACCTTGCAGAGTGGCTAATATTTATACAGAAAAATAAGAGTGCCGAAAAAAACTGAAACTCAACAAGGTTGTAACAACTGCAGATTATTATCAAATTATTTTCTACATTTATTTTCAAGTGTTGACTACTCGTCGTTAAAATTAAAGCAAGAGTATAACAACGCAAGTGGGATTAACTGAAAAGCAGATTCAGATCACGGCGCTATGTTAACCAGCGCACGAGTTCGATATTCGGCTGATGGCCCCCGCGCCGCGCCGCGCCGGCCGGGCCGCACTCCGTACTTATAATCTAATATTCGCAATTTACGAGGATCGCAGAAGGGTTCCGCTGGGAGCCATAGCACTGTCATCGCGCACGTACCTGCCGCTTGCACTTACCCAGCCGTTATCTACATCTTTGTAGTGTTTATGCTTTTTCGGGGGACGAGATTATCTTGTAAATAAAATTGCTACAGATAAGACTAATTTTAAAGCGTTTTGTTATTAGATTGAATATATTTATTTATTTAATTTAACAATTTATGAATACAAAATTTAATAAGGATAATTTAATAAGATAAGAAGAAAGAAACAGAAAAATAGGTAGAAAGGCTTATTTTTTTTTGTTTTATATAATCCACTGTTACGGAGCCACCTGGAAACCAATGCATTTATTTGGAATCCTCATGAGGAAAACAACAACTTCATGTTGGAGAAAATACAAAACAAGTTTGCGAAGTTTCTATATTTGAAAGAATATGGGGTTTACCCGGTTTATTCCCTAAAAGTGAAGAGCAGTGGTGGCCAAGTGGTAACGGCCCCGACTTACGAATTGTAGGTCGAAAATCTGGCCATAATCTATACTAATATTATAAAGCTGAAGAGTTTGTTTGTTTTTTGTTTTTTTTTTTGTTTGTTTGAACGCGCTAATCTCAGGAACTACTGGTTCGAATTGAAAAATTCTTTTTGTGTTGAATAGACAATTTATCGAGGAAGGCTTTAGGCTATATATCATCACGCTTAAGCCAATAGGAGCGGAGCAGCGATAAAGATTTTTTTTAAATCGGGGATTCCACGGGGACGAAGTTGCGGGCAGCAGCTAGTTATAAATAAATCATTGATACATTGTGATGTTTGTTTTATATTCTTTCTTTTTTTTATAGAATAAAGTATTCAGGTGTTATAATAATTAAATGAATAATTAAATAATAACGTCCAATCAATCATACATCGCCACAATTATAAAGATTCTGATAGTAAGACTTTCAAATAGCGTGAGGGCTGCTAAACTGTCAGTGAAATATGAATAGTGTAGCTGTATGGGGAAGCGAACTATTACTAGATGTTCTAACAGCCATTGTATGTGACGCCCGGATCCGATACTAAAGCTCCAGCACAAAGTCTTCTCCGGATCTCGTCACACTTAGGTAAATCTCCAATATCCGTCGCTATCGGCTTCAGAAAAGCCACATGCATGAATATAGTTTCAATGTTACGTATGAATAAGGCATATCAGATTATCATTGTTTCAGGAAACTCTTACAGAATATGTGAACACATATTTAGCATTCATGGAATTATTTTCCGAATATGGGCGGCAGAAAGACAAATCTTTATTACATTACCTGCTTGATAATTATATTTATTTATTTATTTAATTTTAAAGAAGGCTTACAGACTAATCAACCAATAACATAAAGACTGTAATATTAACAAATAGCTAATAACAAGCCTCCACATAGTAAGGAAAATAGTCGATACAAAAGAAAGTACATACAAGTTAATATAACCAGTTAAGAGAGCAGTAGATAAAATAACTGTCCTTAAAAAATAATTGTGCCAAAAGCCGTCTTAAGGTCGCCACACTGGTGCAAAACAAGTCGACATTAAGGTCCCTAGGAAGCCCATTGAAACTAAGAGCACTTCTTATTGAGATGACATTCCGCCTGTAATTTGTCATTGCGAAAGGTACATTTAATATAGGTCGCTGACGTAATCCCATCAAATTCGTGCGTAATGACAGACTAGCAATGAGTTCAGGACAGTCAATGTGACCATTTGCGATACCCAACAGAAAGCTCATGTCTGCAATATGACGTCTTATCTCCAGAGGAAGGAAGTGGTACCGTTTGCAGCGAGGCTCATAGTCAGCTGAGTATTGCTGAGCCCTATAATCTAAATAACGTAAAAAATTTCTTTGGACGCCTTCAATACGGGACTTATAGGTCTCATACCGCGGGTTCCAAATCTGAGACGCGTATTCTAAATGGCTTAGAACATTACAAGATTTTTACCGGTTTAAGAGATCGGAAACAGGCCGTAGTGGTGTGACGATTATTTAAAGTATCTTATGACGACTCCATTACCATATTAACGAAAATTGTTTTCGCTTCCACAATATTCTTTAAGTTCATTCAACACGTAATGTACGTACAAGGAATCTAAATACATGTTAAATCCAGAAAAGACAATTTTGACGACCTTTACAATTCACACAAACAATTCAAGATAACAAGCGGACATTCACGTTCAAATTCAAAATAGCCCCAAAGTAAATGTAAATACAAAGGCGTAGTACTATACGAGTTCGGCGGCGACATATTTACTCAAATTTGAATTCGGGACGTGAGGAGTCAGTCTATTACGTGACCTTTAATAACGTTCAGGCGGGACCGGGCAGAGCCACAGCTAGCCAGCTAG
The DNA here is from genome assembly GCA_905332915.2 of Hecatera dysodea. NCBI lineage: Eukaryota > Metazoa > Arthropoda > Insecta > Lepidoptera > Noctuidae > Hecatera > Hecatera dysodea. Next base: position 14,235,188 of record HG995292.1, read on the forward strand.
TTCTTCTGGGCGAATCGTTACTCTGAGCCCGGGGCGGGGAAAGATCTATAAATTACTGGAACGACAACTCGTTCCGCGCCAGATAAAGCTACGCCGCAAAACAATGCTCCGAACGAATGCTTCAGTCGTTAGCAAAGAGAATCGTACATCTTTATGAACTGTTTACTCGTCGGATTTTGAATTGTCTCTCGTAATTGTCGTTACTGTTCTTTTGTCCGCAATTTGAACGGTACACTCGGTACAGACGCCCAGTCATTACTTATTTATAGCTTTAAACTCTACTTCTGCCGTGAGTCCGTAGAGGATAAATACTTTTCTGTAACTCACGACTATCCCCAATTTTGTTTCAGAATTCACGTTCAAAGCGAACGTTTCTGAACTTCCAATAATTTAATAAAGAAAGTTTAGGAAGCGTGCGTGGCTGGCACGCTCGCCGCAAAAAGCCGAAAACTTTGATTCAATTAAAACAGAAAGTTGGACGAAGAAGTTACGAGCGCGGCCGAAAGTGTTCGGTCGGGTATCACGCTCAGCGGCAGCGGCGCAGCGCGCGGCCGGCGCGGCTGTGCGCGCGGCCCGGCAGCCGGCTGCAGCAAGTCGCTGTCGGCGCTCTACCACCACTAAATCAAAACTTAAACTCGGTTCCGCTAGTTCCTGAACGTTCATTTTATATACTACGGATTTATGGAAAACTAGCTTAACTGTGCATTCGTAGTTACGTAAAATTTATTAGCTTTGTGTTATGTCAATGAAACTTCTCGCTGGACAGATTTTGAGTAAAAAAAGGTGTCGAGTCCGGTGGGACACGGCGGCGTAGCCTGTGAAAGTCGTTGGTGGGGAATAAGGGGTGACGAGCATTGTTATGCAAATTGAGGTCGTTATTTCGCTACGAGTGAGGAAAGAGCGCGACAGCGGCCGCCCTTCCTGCACCCTGCGACGCCCCCCCCCCCCCTTGCGCACCGCAACGCGGAAGACGCTTTGCATAATTGGTAATACAAGAACGTACATACAGAAGCACAGCAAATACAACTGTGCGTATCGCTTTAATGCTCAAAGATTATGGCGATAGTAGCTAATATTTGTTTTTTCATTCCTTTGGCCAACCAGTAACAGAATTTGTCTTTGGTTAAATTTAATCTCACCAAAAACTTCCAAGAATACTAATATTTACCTAGGCTTGATATTTGCCGCTTTTTCAAGAAAAAAAAAACATACTTTCTAGATTAATTACCCTGAAAAAGTAAATCAGAGGTTTACTGAAAAATTAACCAGAAGTTTACTTTTTCGGGGACCTTTCAATGATTTTTGTGTAGTATGATACCAAAAATAAACGCGTGCTCGCGGTTACCTAGAGGCATTCCCGCGGCACTAGATGTTTTTATCAAATAATTTGCAAACCAATCCTATGTTGGATATAGGACAATATTGCAATATTACATCATGCGCTTGTGCGTCTTGTTCGATTTTTGAGGGGGCTAGCCTAGTGAGGGAATACAAAAAGAAACTGAAATACTGATGTAGTATGTTCTAAACGTTTATTTTCGTATATATACAATATGGGAGATTTATTTCGTACTAGCTTCTGCCAGCGACTTCGTCCGCGTGGAATAGTTACTTTACCCCCGATTTTGAAACTCTCAGCCCGATAGGTTTATAATTGACAAAGTTTCATACAAACGTTCATCCCCTATTGTATCCCCTTGGGGGTAGAATTAATCAAAATCCTTTCTTAACGGATGCCTACGTCATAACATCTACCTCTGCATGCCAAATTTCAGCCCGATCCGTTCAGTGGTTGGGCTGTGCAAAGCTTAAAAAATGGACTAACTTCTCCCGTTTTCCCAACATTTTCCTTCACTGCTCTGCTCCTATTGATTGTAGCGTGATGATAAGTATACTATAACCTGCCCAGGAGTATGAAGAAGAATTGCACCAAGTTTCGTTAAAATCGGTCGAGTAGTTTTTGTTTCTATAAAGAACATACAGACAGACAGACAGACAAAAAATTTACTGATTGCATTTTTGGCACCAGTATCGATCACTAATCACCCCCTCATAGTTATTTTGAAAATATATTCCTTGTACAGAATTGACCTCTCTACAGATTTATTATAAGTATAGATAGATGTACCGCCAGTAAATAAACATTAAATCTAACTATATATACATTTAACATAAAAACAAACTAATATCCTCCTAACTACAAAATGGCATCAAAAAACTCGTCTGCATCGCTATCGACTGGGAGTGAACCCAATAGACTGGAGGCATTGCCACGTTGTATGGCAATGTTAATCCTCTGTCCGAAGTAAAAGCCAGCCCTTGGGTCACGCGAAGTGTCAACTAAACGTTTAGCAACTTCTTTAGATAACGCTCTTTTCTTGAAGAGTTTCAACCACAAACGGCTCAAACATATGATTGCCGACTAGGTTATTATATTTCCACCATTTGAGGTTCTTAGCAGCCGCAGCTGTAGCACCAGCACAATACGACGAGTTAAGAAGATGGGATGTCGCTAGAGTATCGACACAAGTAGCGTCCCACACTAAAAGCCTACCCATCTTCCATGGAAATGGAGACATACCGGACGGTAGGTCGCTTGCCATCGTCGCGTGGCAGGCCATTGGGTTCTAATACGGCAGGAACGCCGACGGCAACAAGAACGCGTCGGATAATGTCGTTGATGTTTGAATGCCGTGATATGGGACCCGCACTTCGGCTGCATGACAGGCCGTGGTGCCCGAGGCTGTTGACAGCTTCGCCACAGTGACAGCGATGAAGAGAGCAACAGGATACGCCTAAACGAAGGGAAGCAGCGAGGCGGAAAGTAGTATCGTCAAACAAGGTGCCTATGTTCGACGACGCTAGTGCGTGAAGCCAGAGGTCCGACTCCCACTCGCCCACAGCCAGCAGGCGCGCACGCTCCACAGAAGTAGAAGAAGTAGCAATTAGCTCTTTCTGAACTTCTCTGCAGAGCGCCTCATCCTACCGTCTCTGGTATGATAATCGACGTAACCATCCCGCATGACGAGAACCTCATGAAGGCTGAGAAAGAGAAGCAAATCAAGTATCTCGACTTAGCACACGAGGTTGTCGACATGTGGAATGTGCAATCGGCTGTCATTGTGCCGATTGTCGTTACGGCCAATGCCCTAATGGCCAAAAGCTTCGACGATCACCTGTCGAAGCTAGCGTTACGCAGTTGGGTAAAGGGCTGATACAGAAGGTTGTGAGAAGGTTGCTTTCTCTGGAGCCCTAACCACCGGTAGCTTGGACCCTGCTCCCGACACCGTATATTAAGTAACATCGTGATAAGCCTGAGATTCGTCGACAATTTGTCGTGATCCCCTGATATGATCTTTTGGAAGATCAGGTATCGCATCCTTCCATTTTTATCAGTTTCTTCCACAAATTCTAGGTACAATAATTATAAATGTGAAAGTTGAAAATGTCGTTATTTGTTAATCAATGATTGTTTATAGTCTGAACGAACTCAGATGAAATCTGGAATATGAGCAGACTAAGGCCTGGATTAATAGAAGAGATACATTAATTATTAATTTACCTTGATTTTTTTTATTTTTAACCGACTTCTAAAAAAGGAGGAGGTTCTCAATTCGGATGTTTGTATTTTTTTTTTTTTTTATGTTTGTTCGCGCATAACTCCGTCGCTTGCCAACCGATTTGAAAAATTCTTTTTGTGTTGGAAAGGGTATACTTCCCAAATGGTCCCATGAAAATTTTATCGAAATCGAACAAGCGGTTTTTGAAAAATCAACAAAAATCTAAAAAAAATATCTACATTGTCTACATTGACGACCTTTTAGTTTACTCTGCATTGGAGCAGTGCATTTTTTTACACCAATGTAATTGGTTCGTTTAGGTGGGGGAGGGGAGGGGGTGTAGGTACCACTAAAAAGTGAAAAATAAAAAAACTTTTTACAAAAAAATACAACCGACTTCCACAAAAAATCAAAAAAAGTACAAAATAACTTTAATTCGGAAGTCGGTGTTCAAAAAACGAAAAAGGAACCACAAACACCGAGTTCCGAATTAAAGTTATTTTGTACTTGTTTTGATTTTTTGTGGAAGTCGGTTGTATTTTTTTGTAAAAAGTTTTTTTTATAGCTTTTCAATGATAACTATATAAATGGGAGAAAATACCGATTTAGATCTTAGCCCTGATCAAGTCGGCTATCTACGTAAAAGCAGACAAAATTGTCTGCTTTCACGTAGATAGCGGGCTTGAAAGTGAAAAATTGACATTCGTTTTTTCATGTTCCCAATAGAAGCCATTCACAAATCAAGGTCCATAGTATGCGATGCCGAGCGAATTGTCATTAATAGACTGGATATGGAATTACTTGTGGTTTGATAGCTTCTGCGCCTGGCGTTGGCATATTTTCTACTCGTAAGATATCATACCATCATCATCCTAGCCTTTTCCCAATTATATTGGGATCGGCTTCCAGTCATACCGGATTCAGCTGAACACCAGTATTTAACGTGGAGCGGCTGAATACCAAACCTCCACAACCCAATAACTGGGGAACACGGTACTTCTTGGCAAGACTGGTGTCAGATTTTCTGGCTTCTGACATTCCGTAACGACTGCCAAAGATCTACAAATGGCAGCCGGTATCAACGGCTTAACGTGCTTTCCGAGGCACGGAGGAAACTCGGTATGTTAAGCTGGTCACCCATCCACAGACCAACCTTAGCAAGCGTTGCTTCACCTTGAAGATCGATCTACGCGGCTGTTATTCTTTAGCCACGAGCTCCTCTTACGTAGGTACGTAACGACGTAAGTTATCATACCAATTAACGTAAAAGTAGGGAGGCCATATATGTTTTATTTGACACCAATTATGACAGAAATGCTGTAACCAATTGCATAACCATGTAGGATTTATTATTTATTTAATAGTTTACGCACACAAAAATAGAGGCGGACTTAATACCTACGGCATTTTCTACCAGTCAACCTATGGGTGACGCAGAGATAAATATTGGTAGGTGCAATGTTTAAAATAAATACAATTAATATTTATTTATTACAACGATAAATTATAAATTAAAAATACAACACAATCATATACCATAAGCACATATAAATAAAATAATACACGAATATACTAATCACGTTCGATTATTTCCGTCATTATACGTTTACGCTTTACACTATAAAAATAATTAGCGGGAATCAGCTGTATAAATGTTGTATGTGACAAGTTTTGTTTAATGACTTTGACTATGATGCCCGTACTGTGCAAACTTTATCCGTAAAGTAGTCAGCGCCACCTCATGCTACCGTCATAATAAAGAGGATTCTCATAAAGCCTTAATCTGGGCTAAGCGCCGTAGGAGACCGTTTTTCATGGCGTAATCGACAGAATTTTTTCTGCCTTTCGCTTAAATTACTAAAGTTGTGGCCATCATATTCATATTTTCAGCCGAATTATCCAATATAATAAGTTTCAAAAGAGTAAGAGACGACTTTTAAAAGGAAAAGTTCTGCGAAAGCACGTAATGGCTCATCCCGCTCACGATTCCTGCGCCCGAGGCGGAACAGGCGGACCGGCAGCGTCAAATAAGTTTCTAATTGCTTATATTACCAAGTTATATTCTCTCTTAGAAGTAATTAAGTCACGAAGTTAAAACCACATTCACGTATTTTCAGAACTTAACAGATTTTTCCACTCTCGAACTACAGCGAAAGAATATTTTCTAGCGGTCATGAATTAAAGCTTTCCAGTGCGGACGTGGAAACGCAAGCACTTTGATATAACTCAGCAGCTAAGGTTAGGTACCTCGCAAACCCATTGAAGCAAAGCGGCGCAATGCGTGGAAAAGTCATGAAAAATACCCTCTCCTTTTTACGGTGTAAGCCTCTCGAAGAGGTGACAAAACGTTCGCTCGCGGCCCCCGGCTGCGGTGTAATAAAAGTGTCGCACACGTGGTATGCGCTGCCACGCCACTCCTGCATGCCGACTACCGTTGCTCTTCACGGAACAATAACAATATTAGTTATATCTTATTTTGAAACATCGATCCACCGCAGCAGTATTATTATTAAATATCTTATTTATGTCAGTCATCATTAGGATAGAAATAGTTATGATCAAAAAGTGCTAACATGAAGTAGTTCACTATAGGTAGTTTGTCACATATAGTAAAGACTACAAAATATTGTACGTAATAAGTAAAAAAATACGTAACACAATACTTTAATACGTCCACAATTGTTTTATTGATTTATTAATATAATAACCACCAACCAGCGAAACTACCCCAATATAAAAAACTTTTTACAAAAAAATACAACCGACTTTTACACAAAAAATCAAAAAAGTGCAAAATAACTTTAATTTCGGAACTCGGTGTTTGTGGTTGCTTTTTCGTTTTTTGAACACCGACTTCCGAAATTAAAGTTATTTTGCACTTTTTTGATTTTTTGTGTAAAAGTCGGTTGTATTTTTTTGTAAAAAGTTTTTTATTTTTCACTTTTTAGTGGTACCTAAACCCCCTCCCCTCCCCCACCTAAACGAACCAATCACATTGGTGTAAAAAAAACGTACTGCTCCTTTGCAGAGTAAACTAAGAGGTCGTCAATGTAGGTAAATTAGATATTTTTTTTAGATTTTTCGAAAACCGCTTGGTCGATTTCGATAAGATTTTCATGGGACCATTTGGGAAGTATACCCTTTCGAACAAAAAAAGATTTTTTCAAATCGGTTGAAAAGCGACGGAGTTATGCGCGAACAAACATAAAAAAAAAAAAAAAAATACAAACATCCGAATTGAGAACCTCCTCCTTTTTTAGAAGTCGGTTAAAAAATATAGACCATGGAAAATTCTGTATAAAACTCGCGTCTGGAACGAGTTGTATAAAAAGAATATAATGTAATGTTAGAGTGGGCAGACGCTTAAATTCAGGAGATATGAAGGAAATGTGTATGCTATTCTTGCTTTCAAGTTGGCAATAACGCGGTGGATATGGAGCGTGCTTGTGGCGTTACCGTGGCAGTAAATTAAGTACGGGCACGGCGAGCGACGCGGCTCGAGCCAGCTATCTTACACGAGCATCGTACACTATCTAACACCGCAACCAACCAGGAAACCTTTTAATGTTGCAAGTGCACTTATATCAGTTTCCAGTTTGAACAGCTACGTCGTATGTACGGGTAGTAAGTACACTCTGTTATTTATTTGTATTTAGCTCTCCTTCTGCATAGTAAATAACCATTTACAGAATAGAAACATTAATTAAAACGAATGGATTACCTAATAAAAAGTTTCAACTCAAAGGTAATATTTTCGGAATACGATATTTTTACTTAAGGAAGACCATCTTCCGTCCAAAAAGAATTTCGGGAGAGAATATAAAGAAGGGCAACTTAAATTTAGTATATCGGCCTGTCAGTGTTTACGAGCCAGGCCCCTAAAATAAACAAACCAACAGTAAAGCACAAAGGCTAGGGTTCTGGGAAATGGGCACCATTCTGTATTTCATCACTGAAGACGATGCTGAGTAGGTACCTAAACATATTATAGGAATGTAGTGAGATAAAAACTTTTTACAAAAAATAAAACCGACTTCTAAACAAAAAAAACAAAAAGTATAAAATAACTTTAATTTCGGAACTCGGTGTTTTTGGTTGCTTTTTTGTTGTTGAACACACCGACTTCCGAAATTAAAGTTATTTTATACTTTTTGGTTTTTTTGTTTAGAAGTCGGTTTTATTTTTTGTTAAAAGTTTTTTTATTTTTCACTTTTTAGTGGTTCACTCCCAGCTAAACATACCCATCACAGCGTACGTGGTATAAATTGGTGTAAACAATAAACAAACATGCGATTTCAGCTATCCCGACAGATTTGCTATCATTTATTGAAATTAACAAAAAAACCGCTTGTTCGATTTCGATAAAATTTTCATGGGACCATTTGGGAAGTACACCCTTTCCAACAAAAAAAAAAAATTCAAATCGGTTGGCAAGCGACGGAGTTATGCGCGAACAAACATTAAAAAAAAAAAACATACAAACATCCGAATTGAGAACCTCCTCCTTTTTTAGAAGTCGGTTAAAAATGTACATGACTGAAGGATATAAAAAAAGGCTATGCAGATTGTTGTCAGCATACAACTGAAAAATGATTTTTGCGTTTTATTATGACCAACTTTGTTATCTATTCCCAAAAATATATTTCAAACTTATCCAATTATAGTTCATAATGTATCATTAAAACCAAACAGGTATCCCGCTACCAATGTAAACTAAACGTAACTAAACAAACTAACGAAGTACAAGTCGAGGTAACAACTATATTTAACAATGTAAGGGCTTTACGCTCATTTGGTACTACGTATACTGTGGTGAGTAAAAACTAAAAGTTGTAAAGGGTTGTAATGGACGCAATAGGGTGTGAGTTTGCGGCGAGGCGCGAGGGGGCTGCGGCAACGGCCGGCACCAGCTCTCACTGAGAATTGCTACGAAAAGGCAAAGTTACGTGCGCCCGAAAACTCCTAGCAACACATGTGGAAACGAGGTCAGGCTCCGTCAATACCACTAAACAAATAAATATGTTTCGTGTATTAAAATATTAGCCTTACTGCCCTGGGATTAAATAAAGCTTTAATTTTGTACCGCGTCACCATACGAAATTACAGTACATAAAGAAATTAGAAAAGTTTAAGCAGATTTTTTTACATCGCAATCGTAAACTGATTATTATTTAACATTTACGAGAATATTTGTTAACATGTTAACTCAGTACACCAAATACAAAAGCGTTAATGTTAATCGTAAAACGACAAATAACGAAGGGCTGTATGCGGGGGCAGAAACAAATTAAAACATTAACAATAGGTAATCCCCACGTGGCTAACGAGCTGGTCGCGTCATTATCACACGCCTCTGAAACTGGATTATTTTATTGTTATTATCGTAGTGTCCATTCATTGCCTGCGTAAATATTACACCGTATTATTATCAGGGAAAAGATTATTTGGTAGTATGTACGTTTCGTATAATGGAACTTATAATTGAATCTATACTTGTGTTTATGATTTATTTATTTTCTTAACGAGTCAATCGTGAGCATTCTGTTTGTATAAGTTTGCTACATGATGTTTTTTTTTTTTTTTTATTCCAGGAGAGCAAACAGTCTGGCGGCTCCCTCATAAACCTGTTTTACCGAAGCACGTGGGTGGACATTTTCAACACCCAGGGGATTGCATATCTTGGAGATAAAGTGGAAAAGTCTCATGTGTCCGTCATTTCGGCGACACTCATGATACTTAGGGAGCTCTACTACATCTACCTAAATACCGTTCGTTATTTCATAGTTCTACCGTACGCCCGCCGCCGTTGTATTTTCTCTTGTCTGTGTTGTAATTTGTAAGTGTCATTAACAACTGAGACACAACGACAATAGTTGAAATAGAGGAAATTATTATTTTTCTTGTGAGTTTACCCGAGTTCCAAGTAACTGTATTTTGTGTACAGCTCACAAGAAGAAACTAATCAAACAAAAAAGGAAATATGGGATGTGGGAAAATGTGTGTCCATAAAAACGGTGAGTTAGGAGACGGCGCTAATGAGAGAGCATAAAGCGTGACGTCGTAAAGCCAGCGCATTAAGCGCCGCTGCCAGAAGCTGCCCGTAATCTATTCGGAGCTATTTTAATTAGCATCGTAGTAATAATAAAACGGGGGTGAAGTTTTTGTGGCATCTCGGGCGATGTTTCCCGAGGCGTTGTGTCTCAGCGCCCGGCCGCCGCCGCCACGCCGCGCGCTTCACTAACACACAGCCTCCGACAACTCCACGGTGAGGGAATACTTAAACAAGTTCTCGTCTAGTAAACTTGTAAAGTTCAGCTCGCTAAAACTCTAATGGAAATTATAAATACTGAAAGTCCACTTACGTTAATGGAACAGGTAACGCGCGACACTCCGTGTATAAAATAGAGTAAATGTTTATCGTTTTTCGATGAAACGCTATATAGTTAAATTCTTAAAAATAACGTCATGTTTGTTAAAACTAATAAATACCTGCAGTAGGTACAAGTTAATCTACACTAATATTATAAAGAGAAAAGTTTTTTATTTTTTCGTTTGTTTGCATTGAAGAGGCTCCGAAACTACTAGACCGATTTGAAAAATTCTTTCACTGTTGGAAAGCTACACTATCTCCGGTGAACATAGGCTATATTATATCCCCATATTCCCATGAGAACGGGAACTACGCGGGTGAAACCATGGGGCGTTGCTAGTGGTTCTCTATTGTGTAACCTAACTTTTTTAGCCATAATTTAAAGAGCCATAACTTTTTTTGTCCTAATCATCATTTGTCCGAATGATAACTTACCCGAACTTAATATCACCTAATATCTGATGCCTTAAAATTGAAATCCCTAAATATAATATGTCCTAAATCCGTTTGTCATAAATATTACAATCAATAATATACACAATTTATGAAATCGTTTTCAATAAAAGTTATAAGTCCTAAATTCAAGTTACTTAATGTTTATTTATAATAATAATATTCTTAGATCTTATAACAAAGCAATTGCTATGAGCTTCTCTCATTTGTTATAATTAAAAATATCTGATCATGCATTATAATCTTCATCTATATTTTTTGTAACTTATATTTTGTACATAATAAAGAGTATTCTATTCTATTCTATAATATTTTATTAAACGTAAATAAATATATTGTACATGTACTCAATAAAGCAGTTGATTGTGAACATGTGGTTTTTGTTAGCAAGCAAGCATGCAGCATGCAAGCAAGCATACAGCATGCAAGCAAGCACGCAGCATGCAAACAAGCACGCAGCATGCAAGCGAGCATGCAACATGCAAGCAAGCTAGCATGCAGCATGCAAGCAGGCATGCAGCATGCAAGCAGGCATGCAGCATGCAAGCAAGCATGCAAACAAGCACGCAGCATGCAAGCAAGCATGCAACATGCAGCAGGCATGGTTTCTGTCACGGCTCCGGCGCTGCGGGGCTCCGGCGGTCCCACGCGAGTTTATCGTCGCAGATGGGTTTAACGCTCTCCACCGCAGCTTCGGCTTGCTGGCCGGCTACGCCGGCCAGCCTCAGCCGCGGCGGCGAGTGTTACAACCACCTGCTCCTCAACTCGCGGGCCACCTCGCCCCTCCGCGCCTACGCGATTTTAAATTACACTCTAGGGGTAGGGCAGACAAGACTGCGTGGAGTCGGATTTACAGCGATTCGTTTCTGTCACTAAAACCTATTTTTAGCAAATGATTTATTATAAATGAACATTCGGAATAATACACGTTATTCAACACAATACTTAGGACATATAACTTTAGGGCATGTAAAATTAGGAGATTCAATTATTATGGTACTCGATATTATGACAGAATACTTTTAGAACTAAAGATAATTATTATGCTGAACAAAATTTCGGGGTTTTAAACATTATGGTTACTGCAGTTTATAGCAAACGTGTTATGGATAATGATTTTCGGACAAACAATTTTATGTGAAGAAAGGGAGTACCGTTGCTAGTACAATATATTTTACTCAGGGTGAATGTAGCCTTCTAATGGTGAAAGATTTTTTTTATAACTGTCCTAGATGCACATTTCGGTGTTCAAGCACGATTAATCCAATAAAGGTTTTGTTTGAACTGCTTAATATTTTTGTAGGTGAAACTAGCGTTTTATAGATAAAGTTATACATTTATTCCATTATGTGGGAGAGAGAGAGGAGAATATATTGCTGAACCTATGTAAAACTAAATAGAATATATTTGAATATGAATATGCCTATTTTCTGTTCTATTTGCCGGGAGTATTGGGTTAATGTCTCTGCCTAGTTTGCACAATGTCAACACTGCATTCATTGAATTTGTTACAAGTGATATTATTATTTATGTGTGCATAGCGGATAATATTTTACTTCTCGCTTGTATTATTCTCGCTAGGTTTACTTACAGCAGCAAAACCCAAAAGGATAGAATATCATGATGATACAAAATAGCTGCAAATATTACTTCTCCAATACGAATATCCTAAATAACTACTTATCAAAATAACTATCCTTATACTAGAGATAGAACTTTGTTATAACAAAAAAAATGCAAAGTAATTCAGGTCGGACGATAGCCAATACAATAAAAACAAAACGCGTACAAAGCAGACGTGTACATAAAGCTGAAGTGTAGCTAGATAGCGACGGAACCAACGTTCCGTACCAAGAGGTTGGACATTAAAGTGGAGCGTATCTCTGTAAACTAAATCTAGCCGGGCACGGGCACGATAGCTCCACAATCGCTTTCCTACTACCTCTTGTTTCACGCACCGGCTGTGACTGTAGCGCTACAATAATACTCCTCTCTTGGCACATTTTGCGGTATCACTATACGAATATACCCGCTTTATATCCAATTTTCAAAAGTACTTTTATATTTCGGTTATGGTTTTAGTTAGTGCTAGTCGAGAGCTTCAAATACTTTTAATATTAATGTTATAATACCAATAATTTAATAACACTGTTTTATTACTTTAGTAACTCAAGTCTTTTATCTTAAAAGGACACAAACAGTGGGTACTAAATTAAATATGAATCCAATATTTCAAATCCGAACAATTGCTTTCAATTTTGGTCTCGCATTTCCGTAACTATAAATATTATAATAACCTCATGCTTTAAGATATTATTAACATAGGTATTATAGTATGAAGAAAGTGTAGGTATCGGTTTATTTTTACGTTATAGCCTACCACGCTACTCATGGGCCACAAGTAACAGAAAGCATTTCACAATTTATGATAAAACAGCCCCTTACATAAACTTCTACCTTCAAAATAAGAAACAAAAACAAGAGTTAATAATGTCCTCAGTTTTCTTTAAGAAAACGGAAAAGAGAAAATGCTACCTGCGTGAATCGCGCACCCCACTGCGACCTTTCTACTCCACTCAACTCCGATTGAAGGTAAAATTAGAAATAAAGCTATCTTGAAATAAATGTAGGTACATTAGCTTTAATGGATTTGAAGTTAATTTATTAAATAGAAAAGCAAGGCTGGACCATAAGATGCGAGATAGTGTCGTGCAAAGGGAGGGCCGAACCTCACAAGCAGAGTGTCCCCCAGGACGGCATTACATTTCGCTATAAATTTCTCCGCAGCCGGGGAACACAATTCTACTCGCGATTCTTTCATACACCTTACCTACCTTTTGTTCTTACTGTCTCAAATAGGTGTTTCCGATCGGAGGGACAGCCTGTAACGCTTGATATTAAAAAAGTTTTCCTATAAGGACTTTGTCTAAGAAGAGAGCGAGGATTCCATTGCAATTAAACGCAACCTTTAAGTTAAATAGCACATTCCAAAGAACGCTGATATTTTCCATTGAATTTCAACATTTCTTCAAACAATATTTTAAGTGTACATAAAATGGGCAACGAGAGTATTAAAGAAGTTTTGCGCAAAATAGAAATAAAATTCTTCTGTTCTGCTATTTCTTTTCGCTATAAATATTATTCCAATTATAACGTTGTTTGTGAATACCGGACAGCTTTTGTTTCATTTTGCATAGAGGGGAAAATTAAAGCTGATACAAGTATTTTGTCAATTTCATTATAAGTAGTCGGTTGTTTTTTTAACCGACTTCTAAAAAAGGAGGAGGTTCTCAATTCGGATGTTTGTATTTTTTTTTTTTTTTATGTTTGTTCGCGCATAACTCCGTCGTTTGTCAACCGATTTGAAAAATTCTTTTTTTGTTGGAAAGGGTATACTTCCCAAATGGTCCCATGAAAATTTTATCGAAATCGACCAAGCGGTTTTCGAAAAATCTAAAAAAATATCTACATTATCTACATTGACGACCTCTTGGTTTACTCTGCAAAGGAGCAGTACGTTTTTTTTACACCAATGTGATTGGTTCGTTTAGGTGGGGTGAGGGGAGAGGAAAAATAAAAAACTTTTTACAAAAAAATACAACCGACTTTTACACAAAAAATCATAAAAGTGCAAAATAACTTTCATTTCGGAAGTCGGTGTTCAAAAAACGAAAAAGCAACCACAAACACCGAGTTCCGAAATTAAAGTTATTTTGCACTTTTATGATTTTTTGTGTAAAAGTCGGTTGTATTTTTTTGTAAAAAGTTTTTTTATGATATCTCAAAACAGGTTTTTCGCACTATACCAAATCACTAAAAACACTTTCAAACTATAGCTACGACTAGATATAGTTAGTTTTTTTTTTTGGATGGGAATTCATCAAATGACTTCTCCCGCTCTGGGCGGAGCGGAAGGGAGTGTCAGACTCTCACTAAAACCCAACCATGATCTTTCTAGTGCCCTTTGCGTTCCAGGGTCGCGGTGACTCGTTCGAACAAATTCCGCAACCCTAGCAGGCGCTGACCCTATGGGGCCCCGTCTTCGTTGCTGACGGCTGTTTGAGGCGCGCGTGGAACACAACGCGCCGTCGACCTGGGCCTGGTTGCTATCGGACGGCAAGCCACCCATAGCTCGCCGTCCGCAGGCCCGCGCCTACGGTGGCCGGGAATCGCCCTGCGTTTCCCGACACCCGCGGCATCTCCTTCTGTTGCGGCGGCTGGGGCGTGAGGTTTCCCTCTCTCGTACGCGTTCCGCCTTCTCCTTCGCTAGCATCACTGCTTCGCAGAAGGAAGTGACCGCTTCCCATGCCTCCCCGCTCCGGACTATTGCTTGAACCAGAGCCGGAAGTGAGAGGTCGGACACGGCTATTTCGGAAGGCACCTGTTTCGGATTCAGCTAGAGGACACGTCCGGGTGTCAACAATGTTTGGATCGCCAGGAGGACACGGTGGAGGTCTACCCTGCTTGGTCAAAGCAACGCTGTGTCCTCGTCGAGGCGATCGGCGGCGGCGACCTCTCGCGTTCCGCCCTGGTTCAAACCATGGTCCGGAGCGAGGGGGCATGGGAAGCGGTCACCTCTTTTTGCGAAGCAGTAATACTAGATATAACCATTTGATCTTTTTAAGACTTTCGGTACTAACAATCACAAAAACATTAGGTTTAGAGGTTTGGAACAACTCCAAACGTTAAGTTAAAGTTAACGTTAAAAAATTAAGCTTACAGAACCCTAAAACATAGATACGAATTTCTATTGATGTCGAAGATCTCAGTTATTAGTTTACAAATCGTAACCAAGTTAGAATAAGTATCCAATAGAAATGGAGGCAAAGAGCCATTTGTCCGGCAAAATGTCGTATCCAGGTCAGGTGGCACACGTTGAAAGCGATCATAAATTTACGTGAGACGAGCTTGTGCTGGGCGCAGGTGGGGCCATATACGAGCTCCAAGAGAAAGCCTACATCCACAACTAAGAAGCGGTACGTTAATAATAAATTCGGTGTAAATATCGCTATATATCAACTCATCTCTGTGTTAGAACTTTTTATGTAGAAAACTTGAATCGATTTGAACGAACATTTCTACACGATGCTCTCACTTCTCAGAAAAAATATTTACCTTCGCGAATATAACACGATCAAAGTTCGTTGAAGCAACGTGTGTGCGGGTGGAGATAGAGACTCGGCTAACGAAGTAAACAATCGGCACAGACTCGCGTCCGACGAGCTACGAGCGGGCCAACAGAGCGGCTTCAAGACAAAGGGCTGATGAATTTGATTATTTTGTTCTACTGTCTTTGCCCTCCATGAAATCTACACAAACGAGCATCCTGCTTTCGATACGACCATCCTTATGAACATTGGAGGAATGTTTGCTTTACAAAACGAACTGCATAGAGTACATTTTAGAAAAATAAAATGATCAAGTTATGGCCATACAAAGTAGTTTTCTCGAGTGCCACACCAATTACGTTATGGATAATCTGAATATTTCGTAACTTTACTGATTGTTTACTACAAAATTTTCATTCACGTTTTCATGATATCTCCAGGAGCTAAGGTACAGCGGCATAACAATAAACCACCGGTTGACATCAATTTCACGTAGGTGCCTACTCGACAATGGCTTGGGTATAAATTATTTGGACGATGCGAGGTGTAACCGTAGACTATTCCGCATTCCGTACGTACGCTTACAGCTGCGGGCATGGTTTGCCGCCTGCGCGCTCTCTAACCAACGACGCCGACAACACTGAGTGGCACGTCGCCTGCATTCCATTCCACTGCTTCGATACAACACTTCCAGTTCAATTTTATGTGGATGTACCGGGTTTTATTACCAATTCGATTCCTAACGCAAATAAACTACAAAATACTTTTCACAGAAGCTTTTCCGAACGCAGGCGAGAATTTAAAGTAAGTTTCTAAACCTAACATATACTGCGACTAGGCTACTGCTGAAAAACAAGTGTGGAATAGTGAGTAACTTTTATTGGAAGCTTTTATGGTTCCTGGATCTCCCAAATCATGCAATTTGGGATATACACCTCTGAACAATGGAGATAGCCCAATTGGTATGCACCAATCGGGCTATCTCCATTGTTGAGAAGTTTTTCAAGTTTTCTAGAAATTAATATCCTAATCATAATACCTTTTCTCATATACTGTCAGTTTTTTTTTTGTGATATAAGCGTTTGTCCTATAGAAAAAGATATTCATGTCCTTTGGTTGTTTATTGAGTTCCTGGTTATCTATCTTACGTTGGAGAAATAAACAACTGTAGGCCACCCATCGACAAAACCGACGGAAAAATGACCAAATATCTGTTTTATGCATAACTGGTCCAATTACGAGTCAAATGAGCTCTTTTTGGAAAAAGCAGGAAAAGCATTTTTTCAGTTACACCTTGTATACAAATTAGATGCATACTACCTGTATATAGTTAAAAAAAAAATGTTTTATATACACAGTAATATTTAGTTTACAACCATTTCAGAGTAGCGGTGATCGTATCGGACAAACAGAGTAAAGTTAAAAATATGTTTCTTCCAGAAGTTAAGAAAAATTGTCTTTAAAATATGTGCATAAACAGTGCACAGATAAAGTTAAATGATTTATTTCTTTAGCTAGCAAATTCGAATGTTCTCTCGTACAAGCAGAAGAAAGGAAGCACGAATGCAACGCGTTATTTACGACCAGTGATTCCGGCGCAACTAGGATTGTTCAGGATATCCACCTGCAGCTTGATGTTGTTCCCGTGCATTTTCACAGACTTATTTTTTATTGTTTGCTTTACTGGTTTATTGTGCATTTAACGAAAAGAACATTTTCGGTACGTAAAGTTGATGCGACCGGCATCAAAGATGGATATTTATCAAGGGAGCTAACTTGCAGCCGTTCCAGGGACATAAAACGTTACTTAGCGAGCCACAAATCCTCGTAACGCTAAGCCGAGATAAAACACTAAGCTCGCGGCACAACGAGGCCACGCTTCAAATTTTTCACCTGGGGCTGCGCACCGGCGCGCCAGAGAATGTGTGCCACACGAGATATTACTCACACATGAATTATGACGTTCTATAATGAAACTCAGGCTAACTTACCAGACCTACTATAACACCTTAGCTAAGTTTAACTTTATGTACGTTATATTTATAAAGTTTCCTTGTTCCTACAACGTAAAATTTTGCATAAGGATATATAATCTTAAGAGTTCAAGCGCAGAATGGCAAATGTTTAAATTGCTGAAACGTAACATACGAATACATTACGTATTTGCCAAACCACTGATTCAAAAGGGCTTTTCGGCTGTTCAAACGGAGTTGTGGACGCGGACGGAGCTTGTGGAGCTCGGCATCCGAGATCAGCAAACAGAGAAGAGTAATAAAGCCATTAATTCCGCTTTACGTGCAAATAACATAAATCAGACTGTAGCGCCTCGCGCCGCAAGACCGCTCGGAGCAGCACGCAAGAGCCGCGGCTAAATTAAGGGCCTGTCATACGTCCTATTGCAGACGAGCCCCACCAGCGGTACAAATTAAACCAATGGCGTCTTTAAGAATTAAATGAAAAGCCTGCAACCTCATATATAATACAAATGATTTTATACAAGGTATTTTTAATAAATCATTAAAATTACAACAAACCAGCCAAGTCCAGTCGGGCTTTCGCGAAACTTTAAAACCACAGACTTCTTATGTTTGCCTGCAATCTCAAAAACAAAAACGTTACAAAACGAAATAACTTCGACTTTTTTCTTCAATTATTTATTATGAAAAAAGATATCATCCCCTCAAAAGAAGCCCATTTATTTGATAACAACACACTATTTGATATCAACGCGAATTCATACGCGTGAATTCAGTAGATATACCAACACCAGAATCGTCAACGTCCTTTTGAGGGGGAGTTTTTGAAAATGAATCTTAAGTAAAAATAATTGGACTTTAACGGGTATCTGATCCTGTGGTCTCAGGATCAACACAATTGTCATGCCTTTCACCCCGTTGGGGTTTGATTATGAAAAGAGATGCGCTTCAATTATACCACTTTTTTAGAGTGTTCATACCAATTTCCAAGTGAATAGAAGCAAGCAATACTGACATCCCTTAAAAACTTTATTATCCTTTTTCAACCCTTTAGAAGTATATTTTTGAATGAATTTATTATATTATATTCTTATTTTTTTATCAAAATCTTTTGTCATATTTCAACTTTATTCGACCATACAAACTAAAAATTAACTATGTCACTATTTTTTATTTATCTCAGTATTTGTACAAAGTTTCTAGTAGATAAACCCAAAAATAAGATGCTTCCATACAAACTTTAAACCCCCTAAATCGTGTTTTAGGGGTAGTTCTAAAAAACTAGCAAAGGATTCAGTTTTTCATAAAACCTTCTACCCCTATTTCACCCTTTTATGGGGAAGTATCCTAAAATCCTTTCGTAGCTGACGTCTCCTATTTATAATCTACTTCCGTGACAAATTTCATCTGTTCTGAGTTTCTGCGATTTCGCGATGAATCAGTGAGTGACCTTTCACTCTTATACAAATAAAAAAACTTTTTACAAAAAATACAACCGACTTCTAAACAAAAAAAAAACAAAAAGTACAAAATAACTTTAATTTCGGAAGTCGGTGTGTTCAAAAACAAAAAGCAACCAAAAATACCGAGTTCCAAAATTAAAGTTATTTTGTACTTTTTGTATTTTTTAGTTTAGAAGTCGGTTGTATTTTTTGTAAAAAGTTTTTTATTTTTCACTTTTTACTGGTTCACTACCAGCTAAACATACCCATCACAGCGTACGTGGTATAAATTGGTGTAAACAATAAACAAATTTACTTTCATCATATAAAAAACAGATTATAATTTATTCAAATTAACAAAAAGCCGCTTGTTTGATTTCGATAAAATTTTCATGGGACCATTTGGGAAGTTTACCCTTTCAAACAAAAAAGATTTTTTCAAATCGGTTGGCAAGTAACGGAGTTATGCGCGAACAAACATAAAAAAAAATACAAACATCCGAATTGAGAACCTCCTCCTTTTTTTAGAAGTCGGTTAGGTAATTTTCAAACGAAATGTCCATTTGAATAATTTAAAGTTTAATTTACATGTTTGTACATAATCAACCATAATTATCAAAACCATTCATATAAATAAAGAAGATTAATATCATGATACCAAAATCACCACTATTCCATTCCACCCGGGTTTTGATGTAATAATTCGAACAAAAAGAGTTAATCCCGCTCTGGGCAGAGCGGAAGGGATTCTCAGACTCTTTCTGACTAAAACCCATCCGTTTTTTCATCCTTTGCTTTGCCGCCACCGCGGTGATTTTATGGAAAAATTTCTGCAACCCTGGCAGGCACTAGCCCTATTGGCCCTACTACTACTATACTGACATCTCTTTAAAGAGCGCGTGGAACTCAACGCGCAGTCGACCCGGGGTGGACCTTATCGAACGGCGAGTTACCTAATATTCGCCGTGTCCAGGCCCGCACCTACGGTGGCTGGGAATCGCAGACTCCCGTCGCCGAGGGCTAGCGTTACTGCTTCGCCGAAGGAGATGATTGCTTCCCATCTTCATGTACATGTGTATGTATTTCAACAGAAGCGGTCCAGTACACACGGAGCAAATTGGCCGTGACAAACGAACCGACAGACGAGTGATCCATAATAAGAATCATTTTTAAAATCTTTATTCTTGTATGTGAATATTGGAACCACCCAAAACTACGTCATATTATCAACCATATTAAAACCACAGAATTTGTCACAAAAAACATTGTGATAAATTAGGAACAAGCAACTATTAAATTACTCGATTTGGGAATGAACTACTTCATATTGACTTCGTACCGAACTAATTCCGTTATAAGCACCCGTCTGTGTCGAGTAGTGTACATAATTGTGTGGTGAACTACAAACATTATCATAGCATTTCGATGTAGTGGACGGAATGAAATGCATTCCACAGAGTAATAACAACGACAATATTATTGGCAATGGCTTCGCTTCGCCGGGCGGACTCGTTCCGAGGATTAACGAAAATTAGATTTCAATAAGACGCTTGAGTCGAGGCATGGAACAAACCTAAGTCGAAGCCGGGTAATGCGCAGACGGTCACGCTCCACCTTTTAATGCTATGTCAGCAACCCGGCGCCGAGCCAGCGCTCAGATCTGCGCCTCACACACTCGCACTACACACGCACACATTAAATAAACACTTAATCCTATCTTAAGCCGGTACATGTTCGAATTATAGCTACCGTTTATGCATGTAGGTATTATTTACTGAAACAATTTTCAACCCTCAACTGAAACAGTTTAACGTTTTGTTTGTTTCCGATTAAATTAAATTTGAATATACCTACACTAAATATAAAAGGTACGAGCAGAAGTTAATACATAAAGTAGCATAATATAAATAAACAACAGCTTTGGGGTCGCAATTTAATTTAGGCTCTCGAGTCCGAAACGACCGAAATAAATTGGAACAATCTACACATAGGTATATATTTCAACTTTAGTTAACATCTTTTGGGTAGGTTTACCTCAGTTAGAATGTATTATTATAGGGTATTCGAAATTTAAACATAAATAGGATCCCTTATCTATACATACATATATAATTTATATATACTATAAATAAAATAAGAAACTGACCGGCTGACTAATTGATTGACTGATCGATCAATGCAATTAAACGCAGCTGAAACCTGGGTCCAGAAGCATGTAATTTTCAAAATGTTCCTTAAAAAACGCAAACGTGCACTAAGAAGGGTTTTTGGAAATTAATCCCCGGGGTTAAAGTTAGGGTTGAAAGTTTACATGAAAATTCTTATTCGTTGGTCCAATACACTTAAAACATGGCACGAATATTGGCGGAAGTAAGTTGACATAATAATTTTTTCACAACTACATCCAAAATACAATTTAAGGGATGTTGAAGTTTTTATGGAAGAATCTTATTCCTTCAGCTTAACTTGGAAATTGGTAAAAGAAAGAAAAGAAAAGAAAGAAAGAAAAATATTTATTTAGGACTCGCACATTAAACAAAGAAAAATAAAACTAAAAAATAAAATAAAAATAAAAATGGTACGCATACTAACTCAAATATATTGTATTATTATTGGTTTTTCAAATTACCCCTTAGTGTGGGATTAAGAGGTGTTAAAGTTTAAATAGGAGAATCTTAACCCTTGAACCTGAAACTCGTAATTAATGATTTTAATGAAATAATAAGAAATATACATATATTTGGGATTTTCTTAAATCAACCCCTAAATGAGCAGACAGGATTACTTTTCAAGAAAATAATAAAAATTGTTATTAAAAATATCTTAAAACTACCTTTCAAAGGTGGTGGAGGGGTGTTGTATTTATATGTATGGATAAATGTAATGACGTTCATGAATCCATGGTTCAACCCACACCCATTACTATGCCATTATGAACACTAAAAAGGGACTTGAAAGTTGGTACGGATACTGAATTGAATTATTAAGGTTGTCATTGTAAGTTTTATACGAATACGAAAATATTTATAAGAATGTGATGCCGAAAATATATATAATGAAATGGAAAATATGTATATATATAGTGTTAAGCGACTTAACGTCTGACCACTGTAGCCTATTATTTAGCTATCCTATGACACTAAACAAAAGCCGCATAGAATTGAATACAGGCTTTATATTATACAGCTAGTTGCTGCAGTTAGTTTAAAAATAATATACTAATAAAATTACACCATCTTTGATAGCATATGAGGATCCTAATAAAATCTATGGAGCCCTTTTTGATGTTGTGCAAAAAGAGTACCAATCCACGTTTAAGACAAAAACTATAAACATTACGGGTACCTCTGTTGGTTTCAACCAATGGGCTACTGCAGGTATATATAAAAGTAGATCGAGATTGAAGGAGTCAATGTTCAATCTCGATCTACTTTTATATATACCTACAGGTTACCCCTTTTTAGAGTACGTCAAAATATATTCTTAATTATACAAAAAGATTAGCGTTGTTGCTACAACAAAGTTTTTAAGCGAGACAATTAAAATATCTAATAATAAAGTAAAAGCCACTTGGAGAATAATTAACAATGAAACGGGCAAGTCGGTTAAACGAGAAAATCAGTAAGAGATTATAGTCGACAACAAATTAGTAAGTAAAGCTGCTGACGTAGCTCAAGTATTTAATGAGCTTTTTCCAATATACCTATAACTACAACTCGCGCTTTGAATTCGTCTCCTTCTAACGCTAAACCTTTTGCATAATAGTGTTCCTCAGTATAATCAATTATTTAGTTTTGAGCACGTTACACCACTTGATGTAGGTAGTTAACGTTTTCAATACACTTAAATCTAAAAACACAGAATTAAACTTTTGGGGGCAGTTCCATTGTAGCGCCCTATCTTGCTTTTGAGCAATATAATTTTGGGTAAAATAATAGACATAGTAGCGTCTAAGCGTCACATTGGCAACTTCCGGCCTATCTTCATCTTACCTGTTTATAGCAAAATATTTGAAAAGTTAACACTTAAGCAGTTGTAAAATCATTTTAATTTGAATCTATAATGAACAGTACGGCTTTACAAAAGGACGTTCGACTACAGATGCGAGTGTTGTTCTCCTAAAACACATATTTGACGCATGGGAGAAGTTAGGTAAATTTTATTTGGTTTACATAAGCATAGTTAAAAATTTGACAGTTTCGGAAATTAAAAGGTTTGTTGTATGTAATGTTGACCTGACATCGATATGATCGCACATTTTAAATAGGGTTCAGCTCAGACTGCGCAATCGGCGGTCGAACGCCACCACGCCGATTCGCATACAAACATATTTCGGAGACTCATGGCACACCTTGTAAACCGCTAAACTATGTAATACTTTATAGTAGCGTCGGTAATTTTACGGTATTAATTTGTGATCAATAATGTATTCAAATTGGAGAGTAAACTACTGAAGCGATTCTGTTAAAATTTTGCATTTGTAATTCTTTAGGTCGGGTCACAATATGGGCTAGAAATTATCACACTATGTGCTATGGAGGATAAGCATTAATTAATTATGTATGTTTTAAATTTTTTACGACGATTTTCTGCCAGCTTGATCCCGTTTATGTTTTATAATGTTCGTTTACACGATAAGTAAACCAAAATAATATATCTACACTAATTTTAAAAAGTGGAAATATTTGTATGTTTAATTTGTAAAAAATACAATCAAAAACTACTGGAGCGATCGCAAAAATTCTTTCACCATTAAAATTCTACATAATCCTTGAGTAATAGGGGCTATATTTTTATTAAATAAATGAATGATATTATGGTATATATTATAACATAATTAAAATAAATAATGTCCCCTGCGAAGCCGGGACGGGCCGCAGCCGCTAGTTTAATAACCAGACCTGACCTTATGCATTATCAGCATTTCATAGACCTCTGTTGTTCTTAGAAACCTTACCGCATTCGATATTTATATATATTGTAGATACTTTAAATTTAATATTTACTTATTATTGTACTTTTATTAAATTATAGTTTTTTTTTGTATCGTACAACTTTTTATAGCACCGATATTTTTAATATTAATGTGTATCTAAAGATATAAGTATAAGTAATAAATCGTTTTTATAAATGAAAAAAAAAAACAATAGTTAGCTTGCAGATAGAGAGCTTCAATTTTTGACTTTGACTTTGTGATAAGGAATGCAACTAAACTGTAAGGTAAGTCTTAGTCATCGACCGACGAAATTTGCTAAGCTTGATGAGGTAAAGTGCTCTAAGATGGGCCTGATTTTAATTCTAAATACTATAAAGATGAGACTAATTAGTATTCAATAACCAGAATGGTTTATTTAATCATGGAACGACATCCATCATGACACTAACAATAATAACCCGGCGACTGAGCGCCAATAAAATATGTAGGTAACTGCCCTAAGTGCTCTATTCTAAGCCGCAATATATAATACTTAATATCAACACAATAAAACCAATCAATGCGCAGAATTTTTCGAATATACTGTTAAAAATTGGTAACGGCCCACACCACAATCAAGAAAATAGGTTACTTTAATAGAGACCCTGTGTTCCCATTGCTTTACAGCATAAGTTTATCTCTTCTAGTACGGGAGTTCTACAGAACTCAGATTTTTTTTTAAAGATCTTGACTATAGAACAACGAATTATTTTGGCCCCTCACAACGACCAAGCAGAAACTATCAATACGCATAATATTGAAAAATGATTCTGAAGAAAGAAGGGAATATATTTACATGGACATAGTCATTGAAGCCATTAGTGACACACATTATTTTTAACCGACTTCTAAAAAAGGAGGAGGTTCTCAATTCGGATGTTTGTATGTTTTTTTTTTTAATGTTTGTTCGCGCATAACTCCGTCGCTTGCCAACCGATTTGAAAAATTCTTTTTTTGTTGGTAAGGGTATACTTCCCAAATGGTCCCATGAAAATTTTATCGAAATCGAACAAGCGGTTTTTTTTGTTAATTTCAATAAATGATAGCAAATCTGTCGGGATAGCTGAAATCGCATGTTTTTTATTGTTTACACCAATTTATACCACGTACGCTGGGATGGGTATGTTTAGCTGGGAGTGAATCACTAAAAAGTGAAAAATAAAAAAACTTTTTACAAAAAATAAAACCGACTTCTAAACAAAAAAACCAAAACGTATAAAATAACTTTAATTTCGGAAGTCGGTGTGTTCAACAACAAAAAAGCAACCAAAAACACCGAGTTCCGAAATTAAAGTTATTTTATACTTTTTGTTTTTTTTTTTGTTTAGAAGTCGGTTTTATTTTTTGTAAAAAGTTTTTTTATATGATTTCTACTCACGATATTTAAGGCCTCTAAAACTTTGCCATGCTACTCGACTGAGAGTCGAACCTTCGACAAAATGTCATTGAAGCTGAACTTCTAACAAGTAATTCCGGTAATGTTGTTTCAATTCTAGGACCCCCTCAGTTCCAATAATTTTCTTTTTCGTTACAAACGTGTTCAATTCCCGGTTGAAACCTTTGCTTTTTTATGGATAGGAAGTCATCAAATGACTTCTTCCGCTCCGGGTGGAGCAGACGGGAGAAAGTACTTACTGACTAAAACCCACCCGGGTTCCTCCTAATGCCCTTTGAGCTCCAGGGCCGCGGTAACAGTTTCGAACAAATTCCGCCATCCCGGTGGATACCTACGTCATGAAAAGCCCACGTCCAGACGGGTTTATAGAGAAGAATGACATTAGAATGTTTCCCATTAGGAAAAATTACCAGGTCCAGTCGGCACTTTACGAAAGAAATCAGTACCTTGCATAACTCACTTCCACATTCAAAATTCTGAGAGGGGGTCAGGTAATACAGAATATTGACTGTTCATAATACGTATAATACGAAGTCGCGGGCAGCAGCTAGTCTTATGTCAATGTTGGTTTCAAACAGTGACCAAATAAGTAAAAACAAGGAAAACACCCGGGGACGTTAAGCATAGAGAGCTGTTCTGAATAAAAAAGTAGCTTTCCAAATAAATTATTCCCCCAATTCGGCCGTTTCGATTCAAATTGAAAGAGCATCTCAGTATAGAGATTTCTCTAACCGCGAAGGAAGAGAGAATACAAATAGGCATATAAACGGAAATGAAATGGCTTCATGAATCGTATGGACGAGTCACATCGGAGGACAGTTTGTCAAGGGAGGAGATTACAAAGAATTTATTGTTAGAAAAAATGAGCGTGAAAGCTAGTCGAGCTCAATCTTTATTTTATAGAAGGAACACACACCGACAACAAATATTTTCATTACACAACGACATGTTATCTTCGTACGAAGTTTTAATATAGGTACTTGTGTAAGCATTTATTCAAAAGATTGAACTACGACACAATCTATGAAAATATTTTCATTCCTTACTTTTCCTGTTCTATTCAGGAAAAATTCCTTCAGTAAAATATCTCCTAAATAAACTCTACGTCTAAATTAATATAGTCAAGCACTTGCTTCCTTTGTGCTACAGAATTCCAATTCTAAAGTTTCTTTAAAAATAGAAGTTTAAAATAATAGGATTAAATACATGTAGATTTAGGTGATCATAAACATAGGTGGAACTCCAAGCGTCTGTTTGTCTTTCCTAAATAGCTACCTACATCAATGAAAACAAATAGCCATAAAAAACGTAAGCACGCAGGCGGAGCGCGGATGGGTTCCTAGTTCATTACATATTCGCACGCCGTCCACGTTCTGTATAGATAGCTAGCATAATTCTCACAGGGACGCCGCGTTGCCCAACGAAACAATAGCAGATTATCAAACAAAACGACGTAAATAGTCCTCGGAATAGGAGAAATAGGGCGCGGGTTAAGGGTCCGCGGGGTATCTACAGCGCGACTCGAATGCTAGATGAGGCAATTGCCGAACTGCTCTTGTTTTCTTTATCATTATCCAAAAACTAACCTTTTCGTCTCCAACACACACGAAGTTTCCAAACAAAGGTCTAGCGTACAACATCACATATGCATTTTAGTGCACCGTTCGATAAAGGCGACTAACAGCCAACGTACTTTTTCTTCGCGTTTGGAAGATCGCATGGAGAAACTTAAACCCTCGAGACTCTCCGTAAATGTCGACTTAAGTAAAGTGGCCTCTTACCTGTAGTATATAACTGATATCAGTTTTTCCTTTGAAACTTTAAACTAAACAGTTTGTTATATTATATTATGTTCACTTTGTAACTATTTAGTCGTTCAGTTTTTTAACCGACTTCTAAAAAAGGAGGAGGTTCTCAATTCGGATTTTTGTATGTTTTTTTTTAATGTTTGTTCGCGCATAACTCCGTCGCTTGCCAACCGCTTTGAAAAAATCTTTTTTTGTTGCAAAGGGTATACTTCCCAAATGGTCCCATGAAAATTTTATCGAAATCAAACAAGCGGTTTTTTTGTTAATTTCAATAAATGATAGCAAATCTGTCGGGATAGCTGAAATCGCATGTTTGTTTATTGTTCACACCAATTTATACCACGTACGCTGTGATGGGTATGTTTAGCTGGGAGCGAACCACTAAAAAGTGAAAAATAAAAAATCTTCTCGAAAAACTCGGTGTTTTGGTTGCTTTTTTGTTGTTGAACACACCGACTTCCGAAATTAAAGTTATTTTATACTATTTGTTTTTTTTTTTTGTTTAGAAGTCGGTTTTAATTTTTGTAAAAAGATTTTTTCTGTAAAATAGTTAATAAATATCAATAAAAAGAGTTCAATCATAAAAAAAAACACTTCAAACTTCCCCCATTACATCCGATTGAAACTCTAATTGAAGTAAAACATTTACACAAATGGAATAGCCATCTCGATGATAAGACGTTATAATATGACCATAGAAATTATGGATATACCGTTATGAGGCACATGTTGTAGTGTGACGATTCAATTATCCTTTAGTCAGCTCGACGTAATCTGATTGCCTTTCAAAACCAAAACCCTGCTAATAGTATCGCGCAACGGATAAACTGCGCGACAGAGTTTGTGTTGAAAAAATAAAAGCGCGACGACGCCCGAATAAATGAGAGCTGCGATAAACAGGAGGATCCGTACCGAGCGGAGGGTCGATACCGAAATACATTATTCCCCGATCCGAGTGTTCCGATTCAAATTGAAAGAGCACCTCCAACATGAGATTTCTCAGGCGGCGAGTGGGCGCAGAATATAAATCGACGCATAACCAGAAATGGAAGGGCTGTGAATTTCCGTTTCGCGGTGAACGGTCGGGCTCAACTTTTACCCTTAAACAAATAGAAAATTATTTGAATTATTGTTAATTAAAATTTGATGTTTTCTCTAAGACAACTTACTCTGCGCTAGACACTTCACCACTTCAACGCTTTCTAATTGAAATCACCGAGTTCCTGCATTTCATCAGAGAAAATCGATATAAAAGCGGAGTCGTTGAAGCAGTAGCATTGTAAAGGAAAAGCTTTAATACTGCAAGTCTCTCTTATAGTTTAACGCAAATTAAATTTCAATGGGACGTCAGCAATATTGGTCGTCTCTCACGCCGTAGTTAGCGTCTGGAACTGCGGGATTATAATGAGGACCATTTTCTAATGCAGTCAATGTAACGTAAATGTTAATGGTACGTAAAATTAAAACATTTAATAACGGAGCAAAAACTTTCGGGCGCACTATTGAGTTTTCTGTCACGTATAGAAGTGAACATAAACTTATTTTAACTCGTTGTTGAATACATTTACTTATACAGAATAAACGGGACATACTTTCGTCCTCCCCTCATCGTGTATTCTGTCCTATTCGCAACACGCCCAGCCGATATTTACGTAACAGACGCCTCTGCTGACTTCTGACACCGTCTTCTAAGCGTAACAAAGCAATGTAATATTGAGCACACATAACAAATCTGCACCGTATACATCTCCGACTGGCAGAAACCCAATTACAATCTATTTGTTGTGCGAATATCTGGTAAAAGTATTATTTTTGTTATTTTTCGTGGTTAGAACTAATTTTGTTTGTTTATATGTAGATACTCTCGCATAGCCAACTTCAAACATATTTTGTAGATTGGAAAATAATCTATCTTTCTGCAAAAGCAGGTACTGGCACATGTGTAGTCTCAACAGATGACTAGACAATCAAAGTAATTACTGTCCCTTTGTGTGTCTAATACAAATACGCATGGTCCATTGCACATAAACTAGGTAGCGGAGTGTAAAGAGGTTCGAGAAAGGCATTTAGCCCGTACAAGATGATTTCGAGAGTCGCCCGAGGCAGCGGTGGGCGGCGGCGGCGGGCAGAATGGGTGTCCGCGAGCGACGGCACTCTAACTTTATTAAGGACGAGACTCCTCGCTGAATCAAGGTGACGCGCCTTCACAATGCCCTATTCAGATTTAAATAGCTTTACGCCCAATTGCGCTTCAATATGGCTGTAGCTCGAGAGAATAGTTATATAATTAAACAAAGATTTTACAGATAAGTTCGCATCGGAATACTTCACGAAACAATTTAACGAACTTAATAAGTTTTACGTTCCGAAAATATTTATGAGCTGAGTAAAATATAAAAACCGCCAAAACATGTTGAAAATTTTTCAAAATATTAATAAAAACCTCATAAAATAGACATAATTTGAAAGGAAGAAAAGTAGTCTTGTTGATTCATAAATGTTAATAAGCTAATAAAAGAATGAAGTATTCAAATGTTAAAATTACCGAAAACTTGGATCTACGAGTTTTCTTTAAGAATGATTGAGTTTTCCAGCCCTGGAGCTGCCTTCACTCGTACATCAGAGCTTTGTGAACTTTCTTCCTAATAGAAAACTGCTATAAATTACAATACACTGTGTTTTCCTGCCCCAACGGCCTCTTTTAAATGGAGAAAGAACGAATATTGATTAGCAAGCAATCTACGTGTCCAGATTTTTAACCATTTAGCCTAGGGACCGTATAATAAACAACTCCTTATTTGATTGGATAGGTTTTGTTCTCGGCATTAGCTTTGGTAAACAAAAGGATTCTATTAATGGAAGCAATTTGTGTTACATTGCTCAACGTAAAAGTGCATAAATTATTCCAACCGAAATGGACATCGAGTAACTTCATACAGATATTAAGTAGTATGCAACTCTGAAAGGGTAGTCAAATGATGATCCATTTCGGTCTGAATGAACTTCGTAAATTGGTCTTATGAATAAAATGTTCAGTACGGTTCACTATGCACGATTAAATAACTTTAACATGTCTATTGCCACTTAAATGAGATAATCTAGGGGTATATATATATACACTAACTACTAGCTATAAAGGATTTTACATGAATTTTGGAAAAGTCTTTATTTTCAATCGACTTCCAAAAAAGGAGGAGGTTCTCAATTCGACTGTATTTTTTTTTTGTGTGTGTGCTACCTCATAACTTTGTTTTGAGTGTATCGATTTTGATGATTCTTTTTATATTCGAAAGCTGGTGCTTGTCATGTGCTTCCATTTAAATTTGATTGGGATCTGACGACGAGTATTTGAGTTATTCCTAATAATGCGTGGCTTAGTTTACATGGACGACGTTCTCATTCCCTCTTGTCGATGTAAAATGAAAAAATAAAATTGCGTACGATGGTTTGGAAGAGCATCTTAGTATTTCAAGGTCATTTCTAGTTTGTTGAAGATCTGATGAAGAACAGAGATGATAGGAAACGGAACTCTTCAATAAATGATAGCAATCTTTCGGGATTGCTGAAATCGCATATTTGTTTATTGTTTACACCAATGTAATTGGTACGTTTAGATGGGGGGAGGGGGTTTTGGTTTTTTTGTTTAGAAGTCGGTTGTATTTTTTTGCAAAAAAGTTTTTTTGAAGTAATACTTTAGGTTTAGAACCCACATGTGTAAAGTATAACAGACAATAATTAATAAAATGTACATAGCTGTACTTAATTAAGTAGTTGATAACCACAACATCTTGATTTTAAAATTATACTATCATGAGTCGGCTAGTACAGTGTATTTACCACGTTGTCAGTAACCTGGATGAGCATAAGCCCTTCCCTCCATTCCCGTGGGGGTCGTAAGATGCGATTGGGGTATTATTACACGTTGATGGGCGGCAATATCCACCTTAAAACAGATAGACATTATACTAGGTTCGCAAATCAGATGGTAAGCAAACGTTTTCCACTGTTTTTGCACCGCGTGTTGGAAATTGCAACATTAGTGTTACTACTGTTCCTATAACGACAAAATATGCTTTTTCAACACACTTGAAAACATTATTTATTATTAGTCAAGTAAGTACATACTTATTTATATATTTTATTTACCGACGTCCTAGTGTCACTGCAGGATGCCAACTGAAAACCGGCGCTGGGTGTCGACGCCCAGCAAATGCTGAGATGGAAACCCTCTCGGTATGGGCACGTTCAGCACAATTGTAATCTTCATAATTGTTATTTTTTATTATTGTTATTTTTAGTAAGTATTTTGTTGCTGTTGTGTTGTGTCCATGTCGAATAAATGTTTTCTAATCTATTCTAAAAGTATCTCCTATTTCCCCGCTTTTTGCCTCGCAATAAAGTGCATTCTGCAATCGTGCAGTAAGTAACGTGTGGCGTCCAGACCCAACCTATTCAATGTAATTAATTATATGGTGGTTTGATGGTGATGGAAGATTCTTATTTCTTGGGCCAGTGTACATGAAAACGCTGAAGTAAACAGTTTACATAATTTGTTTTTCACAACAACCCCCAAAACATGATTAAGCGGGCGTATAATTTTATATGGAAGAATCTTATTCCTTGGGCCAATCTACCTCTACTTGAAATTTAGTACGAATACTGAAGAAAATAATAAAGTTTAAAATTATTCAGTTTACACAAAATACGATTAAGGGATTTGTTCACCACGAAAAAAGTATGTATGTAAAATTCATGTCCCTTAGATTAATAAACTTGAACCTAAGTATATAACAAATGTTTTCATATCAACGCCCAGATTAAACCTTGGATTTAAAAAACGACAATTTTACATAGAGTTTTCCTTTATGATGTGTATAGACACGGTTAAAGAATATTTCATAAAATATTTGTTCGTAATTTAAGGGGTTGGTTGAACGGGATGACAAAGTTGGTATAGAACATAATGGGTTACCTTGGGGTAATATTTGAACATAAATCGCAGGCGAAGCCGCTGGCAAAAGCTAGTTTGTAATAATGAAATACAAGGCAGCGAGTCGCCCACTTGTATCAAAATGTACTATAGTAAACATATGGGCCTAAAAAAAATAAAGATTCGTATAAATATGTATCTTAAAGTGTGACAGTACAGTGACAACATTATTAGATATCTGAACAATCTTTTACACACGTGTGTACATGTTCCTATGTGTGTCTGTGTTACAGCGTCGTAAGGGATAATTTATAACTGTATCGTACATAATCATCCTTAATTTAGTGTGAAGTTACAAGTGGCGTTGAGTAAAGGCATCTACCGCACGCGTTACCATGCGAACAATGGCGCGCGACAAGCAGAGGGGCGCGGGGCTCGGGCGGCACAAAGTTTGGCAATTATGGCGACCGCATGTCTGAGAGCGTCGCTACACTCATTACCGACTGAAACTCGACTCGTCTAGATTAAAAGTCCAAGAGACACGGGTCCCGGGAAATACCACGCCAAGCGCTGAATAAGATGGGAATTAATGTTCGAGACAGTGTCTAAACAAATAGCGTAGTTAAGACTTCCCCGATAGTTGAAGTGCCCTTTGGTTAAACAACGTAATCAATTATTTGGCTCAAACGGAACGATATACAGTGTTCATCATTTACCCAAGAGACGTTGAATAAATTCGACGAAAGCAAGTAAAAAGTCTTAGGATAATTAAATCACCAAGTCTGAAAACAAACGGGTAAGTTTAATAAGTAGCAAGCTAACTGTGCCACGCCGACTGCTTCGCTCCGTGTTCGAGAACATCTAAACAAATAACGTAGTTAGATTTCCCCTCTCCTCGAGTACTCTCAGTTCGAATGCGAAAATACAAGGAAACTTATCACAGAATATACAAGTGCCTACCCGACTATACTAACCTCGTAATGCTCTTTATGGGATTCTGTCCGGGCGGTATTACGTAATTTTAATAAATATATAACATAGGAGATCTATTTACTTTAAAAGGATAAGTTGTTTGAAAAAGAGTAGTTTAAATAATGAAAGACCTCAAAGTTTCTCGAAACAGTATACCCGTAATCAACACAGCGAAAACGGAAGAGACATTACTCACTAGGATTTTAGTCATAAAGTCAAAGTTGGTCAAGAGATAGCCCAGGTTAGTCTGTAATAGCCCATTGGGTGAGGTTATCTCTGCACTTGTCTACACAATAAGAGCGGAGGAAAGTAGAGACAAGATAAATAATATAATGAATGACGTATAATTATCTAGGCTCTGCGTACGTGTTGATGGGGAAGTTTTGCTGCCGGTAAAACGAAACATTCAGATTAATTAAATAATCTACTAGACCATGTGTGGTAACATAGACCTTCTCAAAACCCGATTAATAAAAATATTTTTTAATTTTCATCCGGATGGCTAAAGCGAATCTTTTCTCTGGACATTGAGTGTTGGTGAATCAAGGACTATTACTTTCTACACAAGAAAAGGAACAATATCTTTATCGCACGTACATACCTACTAAAGTTTTTCATTTATTTAGGTCGGATTATCCGTTTCGAAAAGACGAATAACACGTATATTTAGTTTATTCGCGTATAAGTTACTCCGCTGCGAGCCTTTGAAATAGTTAGCCGAACTTGAAAGACGTTGTTGAAGCACCCAAATCCAGGTAAAAGTAGTAAATACACACATCTAGTTAAAAGTAGACACAGATGTTTCGGATTCGGCAGGAGGACACGTCCGGGTAACAGCACTGTGTAAATCACTCGGAGGACACGTCAAGGCGATCGGCGGCGGCGACTTCTCGTTTCCGGCCCTGATTTAATCCATGATCGCGTGAGACTCGTGAGAGATAGGCAAACCTCACGCCCCAGCCGCCGCAACCGGCCATTTGGAGGAACTTGGATGGGACTTAGTCAGACACTCTAAAAAAAAGTTGAGTGTGACACTTCCTTCCGTTCCGCCCAGAGCGGATGAAGACATTTCATGAACTCTACTCTATTCCTAAAAAAACGCATTTGTAAAAGAAAGCTTCTTCTATGACGTGATTTCGAAAGACCTCCCCACGATGAGGTAAATTTAAAACATCATTCGTTCGAGATGCAGCAAACGTGGTGGTAGTAACATTATTAGTATTAGTATATTTTTATTATTGATAGGCTCACGTTTCACCACATTTTCAACTCATGGAAAACGATGTCGATGGAGCACAGCTTGCCTAAAAGTAACCGATTCACTCTTGACTGAAAGGCCCCCAGAAAAAGAAGGATGCATGGTATAATAAAGAAAAAACATCTGACCTGCAAGCTAGGATGCACGGCGAGCTGCAGCAGGGTCCTGACGACACCGAGGTGGCCCTTGTTGACGGCGATGTGCAGCGGCGTCTGGCGGCGGCGGTTGCGCGCGCTGAGGTCGGCGCCGGCGGCGGCCAGCGCGCGCAGCGCGGCGGGCTCGTCGCCGAAGGCCGCGTGGTGCGCCGCGCGGTCGCCGTCGCGGTCCTCCGCGTCCACGTCCGCGCCCGCGCCCACGAGCGCGCGGATCACTTCCACGTGCCCGTTTTGGGCTGCCGCCTGTTATCACGCCACTTCATGCTATTATCAGGGGAGAGTCACCTATCGTTTTCACTAGCGATAAGTTTTTATTCTGTCACTCAAACATACATAGGGATTTAAGTTTCCCTATATCTTAGAAACTAATTACCTACCTACTGTTTTTTATATATCTCAGTACTAAGTAGCTACCTATTATCTGTTTTCTTAAAGAAATTATTTTAAAGCGACTTTTAAAAAATCTACTGGGATTTGAAGCCTGCGATTAATTTCACTTTATATTAATGTATTTAATTTTTTTACAAAAAAATAATCCATCTGCCAGAAATCAATGTCGACCAACACGATACTAAAATTATTGTTTTAGTATTGTTCACCTGTAGGGCAGTATGTCCTCCATAGAAGCCGTTAACATCGACATGCGCGGCGTCGGTGCGCGCCAGTATCTCCGCGCAGCGGGCGGCGTCTCCGTTGGCCGCCGCCTTCACCAGCTCCTCGTTGGCGTCGCCGGTCACGTGAGACTCGAACAACTTCTTCAAAAGCGCCGACAGACGTTCTCCTACAATAATTATAGTCAGGTTAAGCAGTAACCAAACCTAGCGTGTTGAACTGTGAACGGCCACATCAAAAGAAATCTCCTACAATTAATTATATATTTTAAAATACAGCAAACTGACAGTGTTGTTTCATTATTACATCACATAGAAAGCGGGTCGAGTCAGCGTTGCAAAGTTTTGTAAAAATAAATGTACAAGGCCATCAGAGAAATGTATTGTCTAGCATCTAAAGACAATGTCTTTCTGTTTTATAGATAATTCATAACACTGATAGAGAATGACAGATGACAAGATCGTGGCTAAATAATATAACAGCTGCACGTGTTGATCCTTTTCTTGAATCAACTTGAAACCACTTCCAAGTAAAATTGCCAAAGTAATCGGAAATGGCTAAGCAGATTGATTTGGTTGCTAGCTGTGATTTGAATCAATCTAATAAATTAATAGAGAAGAAGAATTAAGAAGAGAAGATGTTCATTACAAACATTTCTCCCACACGATACTGACCCACGTTCTAATTGATAGTTTTACTTAAAGGCTAAATATCTGCTTTTTGGACGCTTAAATTAACCTTGTTCCAAATGAGAGTGTCGCCGGCGCATCCCCCCACCCTTTGTTCCATGCAAGTCACGTAACTGAAAGTATAACGTTTCTGTTCGCTCAGAAGCTATTTAATATAAGAACTTATGAAGTAAGTTTTAAAAGCTAAATAAAGCAGTCGAGCGTTGTGCGCAGCGAGCGACATTGATAGCACTGATCTGTGATCCATTGTTAGGCGACTTTTACACCAAACCCTAGTATTCAGTTTCCTTTACAGGAATTTCACATTGAAAACTATATGGGTTCATAATTGGCGATACGCGAGAGCATGTTTTAAGCCTTCATTTGAACATAAAAGCAAAATCCACTTTTTTGTCGGAGAAGTTATTCACTAATAAAGGTTACCTGACGAGTTCCCAGGAATACTTCCGTCCGATGAAGCGACTTTAGTGACGGCGTTAGGATTATACGTCCATGACGTGTTGCACACCTCCACTTTGAGGTCATTGTCGTGGTATATTTGTTGAACACGACCAATTTTGCCGAGTGTCTGTGAAACACATAAATATTCTTAAATCAACTGGTTAGATTATTAAGATCCTTAAGAAATAGTTTCTGATAGAAAATCTGACAACAGTCATGCAAAGAGGGTATTGTGTTACCTAGTTATTTGTGTTGTTTACATTGAATAATGCTCATGGACGCCCCAAATGCCTTACGAAATGTTCCCCTGACATAGTAAGAGACCTTAGGTTTCAGTTGTTCGAATTTAATGACTTTTTAAATTTTGACAGTTTCTTTAACAACCAGTTACTGGGTTCAAGAGGTCAGATAGATGGCCGGTCCATGTAAAATACTGGTAGACAGCTGCATCCGTTGAGACTGGAAAGGCTAGGCTGGGAGATGTGAAAAGCTCGGTACTAACGGGAGCCATGGCCTCTGCCCACTCGCCGTGGCCGCGCTGCAGCGTCTTGACGCGCTCCTGGTCGGCGCACACCTGCACCAGGTCGCCCACCGCGAAGCCGCCGCCGCCCGCGCCGCCGGACGACGCCGACGCGCTCAGGTTGCCGCTGCACACCTGCCAAGCATACCAATATTATTATATGCTCACTCCAACAAATCTATCTAAGACATATACTTGTGTATGATACAGGACTAGTATCAAAGTTTAAAAACTTGCAGTCACTCCCATGAACTTATGGCAAGAAATTAAATCACTGTGTTCTAATATTATATCGTGCAATAGTTCCAAAAACGCTAAGAACATTTTATGGTCAAGCCATACTTTATTACCGAGATGGAAGTTTTTTAGATTTAGGGCTTCTAGAGCTATGGAGCTTGTTTCCATTGACTTCATTTCATTTCAATACAATATTATAAAATGTTTTGGTGTGATTAGGATAAAATAAAATATTCTTTATGATGTACATCATACTTATAAGTTACAAAAAATATAGATGACCAGTACACCCTAGATTGAGAGATAGAAGCTTTTAAGATTGCAAATACAGTTCTAGGTATACAATCCGCTTGTGCACATATTCTTTGTATAAAAGTACTGTTTGTTTAGAATACACAACCAGCATTCAGCTTTCATTCAGCTTCAGAAAAAATCTAGCCAGATAACACACAAAATGGTAAGGTACACATGGCTAGTTATATCAACACTTAACCTTAATATTACCAACATATTTTGATGTATGTTTTTATACATTTATACTTAACTAGCTGACCCAGCAAACGTTGTTTTGCCATAATTAAAAAAAATGAAAAAAGATTGTCCCGCTTTTCTGTTGAAATTTTTCCTGAATTTTCTTTGCTATAAACCTCACGGAGCCCGAGACCTTTCCAACGAATGCAAAACCGTGGAAATCGGTTCGTGCGTTCTGGAGTTATAGCGTCAGGAAGGAAAACCCGACTTATTTTTATGTTTTTATATAGTAGATAATTCATCTTTCATAATTATGTATTCGTTGAGTTTGTTAAGAAAGCACTTCCAGCCTTATTCTATGAAGGCGACCTTTCTAGATTTTATTAATCTTTTGTTTTGGTTGCTAGGTTACACTCTTGTTAATTTTGAATTATCTACAACGCACTAAATATATTTCACCGAAAACTATTTTCCACTGCGTTTACTTTAATAGAGTTTTCATTGTTTTTAAGATGTATTCTGCTATTCGGGGCGGAGACAAATCCAACGAATCAAAAACCAAGAAAATTGGTCCAGCAGATCTCGAGTTATAAGTGTTGTAACAAACCCGACTTTGTTTTATATATATAGATATTATAAAGAAGAAAGATTTGATTGTATTGAATAGGCTCCGAAACCACTGAACCGATTTCAAAAATTCATTCACTGTTGGGAAGCTACAGTATCCCCGGATGACAAAGGCTATATTTTATCCCAATATTCCCACGGGAACGGAAACATGCGGGTGAAACCGCAGGGCGCTGGTATTATAAGTATGTTTAAAACAATGAATAGTTTTATTCACATTCCTTTCTGTGATTCATTTACCTATTACACTTAAGTTTATTTATAACATATTATTTCCTTGTTTTGTCATTGTGGTTTGTGGAAGAGATTTCAATGTTTTCCTGTCACCAATGTTATTCATTAAACTAGCTGTCCGCACAACTTCGTTTGTGTCACATTTTTCATGACTGCTCCGCTCCTATTGGTCTTAGCGTGATGGTATATATATATATATATCATCACGCCTAGCCAAGCCTATAGCCTTCTTGGATAAATGGGCTATCTAACACTGAAAGATTTTTTCAAACAGCTTTATAATATTAGTACCTATAGATTAAATAATATTATGGTTACTTCATACCATCACATTTATTCCAATTTAGTCTTAACAAACACTTACACCATCACATTTTACCTGAAGGAGTAGGCAACGTGCCTATTGCTTGTTTTAATAACTACATGATTTTATTTTTATTGATTTCTACAGTACCTATCTATATATTCGCGATAGCTGCCACTGACCCCGCCGCAAGTGCCGGCAGATGACAAAGGGCAAGCCGCCCTCGAAAGTCATTTTTCAATAAATATCGATTACTTTTACTTTTTTTACTAATGAAAAACGATAAATAATTTGATTTTCGGGTTCCTATAGAAATATTAGGGAAAGGTCAATGTACTTTATTACCAATCATTCTGGAGTCTACGATAGCAAATAACAAACAGTGTTGATATAAAAAATTTAAAGATTCTCCCAGCAGCGTCACGCACCCAAGGAAGTGTGACAAGTTTAATTCAACCCCCCCCCCCCCCCATCAAACGGACAGTTTGGCAGTTATATTGCACCAATCACTATTTGTCTATTATTTATCTACCTTATCCAATTCACCCGAATGTTGACTGCTTGAAAGTGCGTAAAGTACAGTGGTATCAAACCATAGAAATATAAAATACAGGAGAAGTGGCAAGGGGGCGTGTCGGCGTCCACGCGACATGGTCTGTGTCAATGGTGGTCAATGGTCGAATCCGCGAACTAGTGCGCTTCCGACGGTGAGCGTGCTAAGATAATTATAAGAATGCCGTGTTGTTCAGTGTTTTCTTGTAAAAACCGAAGCCTAAACCAAAACTTTGTTAATTATGGAATCACTTACCATATCAAAATACAAGTATTTTACTATATTTGTCTTTAAAATCATGAAAAACAACAAATCGTAAAATATTTCTTGCTTATACTCTGTTATTTTTGTTTTCAAATGTCACAGCGACAATAACATATTACAATGAATACACTGCTCCTTAACCGCTACCTAAGTTTGTCGCTAAGTGACTGGATGAGCAATGTAAAAATCACAAAACGATACTTTAGCAAGCCGATGTATCGCATAGTACGGCCGCTGCTTCTTGCCGCGAGTTAGTGATGTAGTTGTGCAGATACACTGTCGACAACAATGTCGATTGTTGAATGAAATATTACAAAAGTGTACCAAACTTTCTTAGATTTCATTAAATTTTTGGTAAATAATCGTTCAAGTGTTTTTGGCTTTGAATTATCGTATTTATGTCTTATCCTCGTGCTACTTCCTTACTTTTTATGGTAATTGTATTTTACTTTCGATAAAGTTTCGAATGCATTATAGTAATCGGCATGTTTAAGATAATATATTAGTGACCTTTGCTTAAAATTAGTCAACATATTCATGTTATTTATTTGTTATACATGGGCAGCATGGCGTGTGTAATAAATGCCAGAATCGATAACTTTCCGATTTAGTCAATCACTAGCGTATATGTAAAATAAATTGCTTTTGCACAGCACAACGATACCCACCGTTGTTTTTGTGTGAGTAAGTTGCACGGTGTACTGTAAATATACGCTGTATTTATTAGGATATGGTTTATAATTGATGGTGTAGTACAGTCCGATTTCAAAAATGCGGGTGTGTGTGCGGGTTTGTGCGCGACTGCGTATCTATTGCTTTTACTGAACTGCATTCGTAGTAGTTGCCGGGTGGTAGGGCAAAACAGGAGACACAGGTTCCGATACATTTTCGGGTACAGGGCATATCTCCTTGTTTATTATATCTATGTATCAAACCTACAGATTATTTTTAGTTATTACTTACTTCTACCGATCTCGGTTCTGTACCCGGAAATCGTTAGTAGTATAGTTCAAATTAATGCCGATTTTGAAAGACACATATCGATTTCGCATTGAGACATTAAAGACTACTGGTACAATACCTTAGTGAGTACAGCAGGATTGAAGGTCCACCTGTTCCCGCTGGGGTACGTGACCACGATGTCGTGGTCCTCGTCGATGCCGACCACGGTGCCCGTCGTGCCGAGGCACTCGAACATGCCGTCCGTCCAGCCGCCGTGACCGTGTTGTAGGGACTGCACTATTTCAAGGTCAAGGTCTACATTCACCTGAAATTAAATGAAGGTTTTGAATTTTAGGCCATACTTTTATAAGTTCATGGTTTTATTTATCACAACACAACTACATATCGTCGTTGCGCTTTCCATATTCGCTATGTGTTTCAATAAACTTATATTTTAGCTATGTGAATTAATTTAAGTATAACACGTGTGTATATGGATCTTTCTATGTATGAACGTCACTTAGCTACATCCGTAACTCTTTAAATATTGCATTTATTATATAGCTGTTTATACAGTATATGTATGTGCGTATTGAAATAAAAAACGAAAACAACTAAATAACACATCGCGACTTTCCATGCGCAACGACGATATAAGGTATGAACTTGACCAGTATGCAGGATGTCTGAATTATACCATGAGAAAAGAATAGCTATCCCACAGTAGACAATGCAGATGTTCTCAGCAACAATAATGATTTCGATGTCATTAATTACTATACTAATTTATCAGAAATTAAAAATATATATGAGGGTAAATTTTTGAAATCATTTGGTTACCTAATTAAAAATAAAAATTGACCAGTTTATTAAATAAATTATAAATGAATATATGTATATACATACACCCACCTGATCACCCACTTGTAGGCCATGGGGCCCAGTGCGCCCGGGGCCTAACTCTCCCAATAGTGGTAAATGTTCTTTGTACACATTTTGACCCTTCACGTCATTTACAACCTGAAATCATTTTCTTTTTTCAATTATTTGATTCTCTTTTTTACATGATATTTTGAAAATAATAATAAATATTTAACTAACTTAAAACTATGTATATCTTTTTAACCCTGTTAGGTTTATTCATATTTTCATATGTATATTATGTTACGCCCAAAGATCGAAAACGCTTAATGAGCGAAAAAAACACTCATAACGCGCTGTAGTTTCTTACAAATGGCCAGAAAGCGTTCTGACAATGAGCCTTTTTTCGCCATGAGATTGTAACAGTTGATACAATCTCATCACGAAAAAGGTTAGGTTTCAGGGAACTTAGGATTGTGCTTAACTTTGCATTGACCGATAATATCAGAGCCATGTCAATACAACATACTTATTTCGCGATGTGGTTGCATCAGTTAGTGATAAGAGCGCGTCATGGCATTTCATCATTTCCACAACGCGTTGTGTTCGTTTTCTCGATGTGGAGTTTTGGAACAAGCCACGCTGCGTGGTGAGCTGTTTTTAACCGACTTCTAAAAAAGGAGGAGGTTCTCAATTCGGATGTTTGTATTTTTGTTTTTTTTTTTATGTTTGTTCGCGCATAACTCCGTCGCTTGTCAACCGATTTGAAAATTCTTTTTTTGTTGGAAAGGGTATACTTACCAAATGGTCCCATGAAAATTTTATCGAAATCAACCAAGCGGTTTTCGAAAAATCTAAAAAAATATGTAGGTACTTTGTCTACTTTGACGACCTCTTACAATAGGGATGTTTCCTGAGTAAAAAATATATGATTATGTTTCGTCCGTCAGTTAGATTATAGAAAAATATTGGACACGTATTTTTTCCTTTATCAAATCTATAAAAACTGACGAAGATACAAAGCATCAAAGATCAGGAGTGGGGGCTAGTGACGTCACGGCTCGGTAAAAATTGTAACGAGTAGTGACGTCACACGAGTTTTCAACGCACTGTATCGTCTTCATTTTTTGTTTACGTGAAAAAAGAAAAAATACGTGTCCAATATTTTTCGGAAATCTATCAGACGGACTAATTAGATTTTTTTAGTCAACTACCCTATTAGTTTACTCTGCAAAGGAGCTGTACGTTTTTTTTTACACCAATGTGATTGGTTCGTTTAGGTGGGGGAGGGGAGGGGGTGTAGGTACCACTAAAAAGTGAAAAATAAAAAAACTTTTTACAAAAAACTACAACCGACTTTTACACAAAAAATCAAAAAAGTGCAAAATAACTTTAATTTCGGAAGTCGGTGTTCAAAAAACGAAAAAGCAACCACAAACACCGAGTTCCGAAATTAAAGTTATTTTGCACTTTTTTGACTTTTTGTGTAAAAGTCGGTTGTATTTTTTTTTCACTCAATGAACGTTTTTGGTCTTTGGGTGTAACATACGTATGTAGATACATACATAACATAATCAGCCTTTTAATGTTCCCACTGCTGGGACACAGGCCTCCTCTCTAGGAGAGGGAATGGGCCGTAATCCACCACGCGGGCCCAGTGCGGGTTGGTGAATGTCACATGTCGAATTTTTGGTTCTAGGACATGCCGGTTTCCTCACGATGTTTTACTTCACCGTTTTGAGAGCAGTGGTGATGAAATTAATTACACAAAGTAATCCGCCTGGCTGGGTTTGAACCCACGACCTACAATTCGTAAGTCGGGGCCGTTACCACTCGGCCACCACTACTCCCATAATATACATAATTATACAAAAATACCCTCTTTTACTTTATTACTATAAAACTATGCTATACATATAGTATAGCATAGTTTGAAACAATTAAATATTTTTATTTTTTAACTTTATACCTCCTACTGAAATAAATAAATTATAGAACAACATAATGAAGACAATAACATTTTTAACCGACTTGAAAAAAGGTGGTTAACAATTCAACCTGTATGTCATATGTCCGAATTGCAGTTTTTGTTTATGTTACTCCATACCAACTTCTAAACATGTGTGCCAAATTTCGTGTGTATGTTTGTTTGTTTATCCACGCATATCTCAAAAACTATAAGTCGGTTTGCAAGTTCTTATTGCACTAGGTACAGTACAACTTTGGGACGCGGTGGTCTCGTAGAAGGAGGCTGCGGAAAGGGACAGGGAGATCTCCACTCTCTCCCCGCCCGCAGCAGGCGCACCGGGGTGGAAGACATCTATGAGGTTTTCCTCCAATAAAAAAAAAGTTACAATACAACTTGAGGAACAGTGCAAATTTCATTAAAATCGGTTCAGTCGTTTTCGCCTCTAGGAAAACATTGCTGGCTTAACAGCGTAATTCTGAACCATACTATAATGCAAGTTGTTTCAATATTTGTATGCAGTTAAGTTCTAGCTAAATAATGTCAATGAAAATTTTAAAGAGGCTTAGCAGTTTAAAAAGTAATCATACAATCGTTAGATGGCATGAAATCACGTCAACTCATGTATCATAATATTCATAGTAGATAATAGATTTAGATAATCTATACGAATATTATAAAGCTGAGGAGTTTGTTTGGTTGAACGCGTTAATCTCATGTCAAGTAGGTACTTATTAAGTACTACTGTTTCAAATTGAAAAAAATATTTTAGTGTTGGATAGACTATTTATGGAGGTATAAAGCCATATAACATCACGCTACGGGCAATAGGAGCAGACGCTCCTATTGCCCGTAGCGTGATCAATGAAAAATGTTTTAAAAACGGATTTTTTTTTGTCTCCATGTGACGCAGACGAAGCTGCGAGAGCC
This sequence comes from Hecatera dysodea, assembly GCA_905332915.2. NCBI lineage: Eukaryota > Metazoa > Arthropoda > Insecta > Lepidoptera > Noctuidae > Hecatera > Hecatera dysodea. The sequence goes on from HG995292.1 coordinate 14,279,242, forward strand.
AGCTAGTAGTATACACTTATTCCTATTCACGCAATTAGTTTCAATTACAAGTGAAATTTAAAAAATGAAGAAATAAAAGTTTTATCTTTAAAAATATTCATACTATTTTTTTAGGTTGGTGCCAGCCTAACTGCAGCACGTAAAGTATACCGATATACAATATAAGACTACCAAGTGATGAATTTTATTCTAAATTAAGGCTGGAACCAACCTCTAATATACATATATCGTTATTATAGTTCGCATAATATATATAGTTGTCATGATAAATATATTTGGCATATTTACTTTATTGTTTATTTTTTATATTTTTGATAAGTGTTTTTAAAAAACACAATCAGTATTAAAAAATTGAAAGGACTCGAAAATGAGCTCAAATACCTTTAAGTCAGCCATGCCCTCAAATCCAACCCGGTAGAGATTCTTGGCTCCATTGTCCCACACAACATATGCAGCAGATCGAGGACTAGCAGCAGACCAGTCCTGTACCTCATTGACTTTTCCTCTTCTCCCATTCCCACCATCCTGATCTTCCCATTGCCAGTCCACCTAGAAATTACAATTACATACTTCATCAATTGCACATTACTATGTCAAAGTTTAAGGATATGACTAAAACTCAACAGATCCTTAATATGTACATACAAAAACAAGTATTTTCAAAAAACTAAAACGTCCTACTAAGACCTACTTCTTACATATCTCATCTTTAATTTTGCACTTTTTGATGAATTAAATTATTAATAAAAAAACTAGCTTTTGCGTAGGCAAAAGCTAGTTTTTTTATTAATCTAATCTTTTAAAATCTATATTAAAGCAAGCAAAAGTGTAGACTTTTGCTTGCTTTAATATAGATTTTGGAAAACAAGCATAAAACTGTCTGGGTCCCACCTATAGCAGTAACATAAATCATCAACATTGGTTTATTTATATAGGCATGAAACAAACAAAGAAACTTTCATATTTATAATATTAGCTAGGATATCACAATATTTGAACATACCCCTCTCACAACTCTTGCACCTGGAAAGATGCCTCTAACAGCTTGCTTTTTGCTCTTGCGTCGTGGCTCTACAAGACACCTCTGGGCTCCCGGTGCACTAATGCGGTAGAATCTGTGCCTTAGGTTATGTTTGTCACCATGATAGCAAACTGAACACAAATCATAGTTGCTGCACTCAGCACACTTCCAGCGAATACCTGAAATGTTAAAAATATTTTTTAATGATTCAAATAACAGTAATATTTTTAATTGTTTTTGCAAATGAGTTTACAACAATAATAGATGAGTGTTAAAGTAAAACATGAAAAAGTGTACTTACCAAATATAGGTTGTTGTCTACAAGTGTCACACATAGTACCTTCATGTTTCACACCAGTTGGGGCACTGTCCAGAATTCGCAAGTCATATGCTCCAGAACATCTATAATTAGCAGCTGTCCCATTGTCCCACACAACAACCACCTCCTCAGGAGATTCAAAGTTCCTTACCGTACCTACGTGGCCTTCCCCACCATCCTGCAAACAAAATAGTTAAAAAGACTTAAGTACATTTACTTGGATCATTGAGCATTCATTAATAGCTTGATTTGGTCAAAAGTCACTTGGAAATAAATATTTTCAAAGCAAAAAAAGAAAATATTTATGTTGATTCTACTTTTGTTTACATTGTTTTGTTATTGATTCCTATCAGAATTATAATGCCACAGTAGCACAGTCACTTAGGAACTAACAAAATTGTAAGAATTACTTCTTCTACTTATGATTATTTTAATAAAGCTACATAAATTATGATATAGTATGAAGGTTTGAAACTTGAAGATACACTTGTAATCAATGAAAGATACATTGAAATGCAATAGGTTTTATTGATATTTTTTGGCAAAACGATAGAAACTTTTTTGTATGTTTCCAACAAGTATTTAGAGTTTCTGGAAACATGTTATAGAAAATAGTGTCTAACAAAAATAAACAGTGATCTACCTGTTTGCCCCACTTCCAATCTGGACCCCGAATTACACGAGCTCCAACCCCTTCCATCATAAATCTAGTGGCCCTAGAAGTTGCTGATGATCCAGGTATATTAGGTTCCATTGTAACAATAATATTCAGTTGTTTAAGAATGTAAAAAGTTATTTATTCACTCCACCTCCTAGCTCCATAGATAAATGTCAAAACTTTTGCTTTGACAGTCGAACGAATTTCGTCCAGTAACGTCAATCCCGACTTTCGTTGGTAGTGGTAAAGGCTTTACACGTGCTTTTGTCAGTGCTACGAATATTTTCGATTTTAGTGAACTTTTTTGGTGTAAAACTCAATCGAAAGTGTTCCTTGTGTTTGTGATCTTGGTGTAAGGTTTGTTTGTTTTTGTTGTAACTGTCCTTTTTTTAACATAGTTCAAGATGAACTCTAAAAAGCCACCTGATCCTGACCCCCCGGATGAATTATTTGATCTCTCCCCCGGACTAACTATTACCCTCCCACATGACACCGAAATAACCCCACAAGACCCTACTATGGATACGGATACCCTTAGTCGTAAGAGGGCCGCTAGTTCGCCCCCGGTTTCTTCTAGTATTAGACCAAAGATTCCGAAAAGTATATTAGGCAGGCTTTCTTACACAGCTAGAGATAATCCCCCATATGTTGTGAATGTTTCGCTGAAAGACGAACAAACTTCAGGCACTGTCCTACAACCTATCAAGTTTGGTATGTTTTTGACGATAAATAACGTGAATAACGTACGTCTCGATGGGATCAAACGTATAGGCAGAAATCGTGTGTCAGTTGAGTTTAAGTCACATCAGGATGCGAACAGCTTTCTTAACAATAAAATTTTATCCCAGCACAATTACACGGCTGCCATTCCACAATATAACATCACAAGAATGGGTATTGTGAGGGATATACCAGTAGAATGGTCAGAAGATGAAATTATTAAAAACATCCAGGTTCCTGAGGGATGTGGATCAGTCATCAAGGCCAGAAGGATGAACCGGAAGGTGGCCTCTGCTGGGGTGACCGAATGGAGACCCACACAGACTGTTGTCTTAACTTTTGACGGACAAGTCCTACCTAAGCGTGTGTACAGCTTCTATTCGGCCCTCCCGGTTGAGCGTTACACATACCCAACAATTCAATGTTACCATTGTTGTCGCTTCGGCCATACCCGCACACTTTGCAGGTCGAAACCTAGGTGTTTTAAGTGTGGTGAAGATCATCCTGGTGATGGATGTGAAGTCACCTGTGAACTGAGTTTCTGTGTTTCGTGTACTGGCAACCATTTCGCAAATGACAGTGCTTGTCCTGAATTGGGCCGACAGAAGAGTATAAAAGCTCTGATGGCGGAGAAATCGATTTCGTATGCGGAGGCAAGTCGGGTCTTCCCACCTGTTTCCAGATCATATGCTGATGTCTCCAAATCTTTCCCACGTAACAAAGTTACTGTGAAGAAAACACAACCCCAGTCCTCAAGTCCCATCCCAGCAACCCGAAATTCATACCGTAAAACGGTATTTTTGAAACCCAAAACCCATGCTCCCCTTTCACCTGGCTATGATAGACAGACTCACCTGAACCTCACTCGTAATTACTCCTTTTCCCCATCCAAAAATGGCTGCGCCCTTCCAATGGAAGCTCCGGAGCCAATCCTACACAGGCAGCAGGATGACTCAAACAATATTTTAAATTTAATTACAGACATGCTAATGTCTGCACTTGCTAGCCCATCTCACTCCATACCTGACCACGTTGCCTCCAAATTGACCTCCATACTAAATTATATCCACAACATTCCATCCCCTGACATTTCTCCAATGGAACGTGAGGAGTATTACTCCCAGAAAGCCTGATCTTTCTTTTTTAATTAATAAATTTAAACCATCAGTCTGCGGCATTGCTGAGACATGGCTTTTGCCTGGAAGCAATTTCAGGCTGCCGTGTTTTGCCAGTGTACGTAATGATAGATCTGATGGATACGGAGGATGTGCCTTGCTCATCAATAGCAAGTTATCATTCTCTCAGATTCCTCTAACCTTGGTTGGCGACGACATAAATGTTGTTGCTGTGAAGGCTGAGGGTATAAATATTTTTTCTTTTTATATTGCGCACCCACAACTCGAATATCTATCACTTATTAGGAATTTGTTATGCACTGTTAGTGGTCCGATACTCGTCATGGGTGATTTCAATTGTCACCACTATCGTTGGGGATCAGACACTTGTGATAACTTTGGCATTGGCTTACTGGATATATTGGATGAACTGAATCTTTGCATTATCAACGATGGCAGTGCTACGCGTAGAACTGCACCTGGTCAGAATAGTAGCTGTATTGACTTAACATTCTGCTCATCCAATATAGCTAGTCTCCTCTGTTGGCGTCGCTTGGATATGACCTATGGAAGTGATCACTACCCCATCATAATTGAATTTCCTTCCAAAAATATTCCTTTAAAAACTTCCCCTCCTCTTTTAAAATACCAATTAAATTCAGCAGACTGGGATTTATTTTCTAAAATTCTAGACCTGCGAATATCCTCCCTTCCAGAAGTTAACAATGACAACGCCCATGATTGTTTCTTGTCCTTCTCCTCCACCATTGCCTCCACTGCTGATGATTGCTTCCCGTCCAAAAAACCCCATTCTGGTAAACTCCCTTCTCCGCCATGGTGGGATAGGGAATGCACTGACATGGTCAGGGCCAGGAATGAGGCTGAAAAGACATTCAATGACAATATGAACCTGGATAACCTCATTGCCTTCAAGCGGGTACTAGCCAAGTCCAGGAAATTCCTCAAAAGGAAAAAACGCGAAGGTTGGACAAAATATTGTAGTTCGCTGAGTCCCTCCACTCCGGTTTCGGTGGTCTGGCGAAAGCTAAAACGTTTTAGGAGTAGTTTGGCACCTGCCACCTGCCTCCTCCTCTAACAACCTCACGGAGGAACTGGGATGCCGGTTTTTCTCGGGAATCGCTCCAGCTTATGCTCCAGGTGTTGAGGAAATCAGTGTTGGCATTTATGATGCAGACAACATTGACGACCCAATGAACATGCCATTCAGCTTGGAAGAGCTAAAAACTGTGCTATCCCACGTTAAGGATTCCGCGCCGGGAGTGGATGGATTCCCGTACTCCTTTATTTCTAAAGCTGGTCCAAAAACCCACAAATATTACCTGGACCTGGCTAATTTCTGTTTTTCTTCAGGCTACATTCCCACAGAGTGGAAGGTTCAAGTCGTCATCCCGATCCTTAAACCAGGCAAAGATCCTAGTGATCATAACTCATATAGACCTATTGCATTATCGTCCATACTCATCAAACTTTTAGAACATCTAGTCAAAAACCGATTAGTGTGGTTGGTGGAAAACAGGAGGCTGCTCCCAACGACTCAATTTGGCTTCAGGAAAGGTCTGGGCACAGCTGATAGTGTGGGTATCCTCACGTCAGAGGTCCGGCTGGCCCTTAGCAGGAATGAGTCTGTGGTTGCGGTCTTCCTGGATATATCAGCTGCCTATGATTCGGTTCTCCTCCCTAATCTCAGGCAAAAGCTGCACGAGCTGAGAGTCCCGGCTAGGATTTGTCGCATCATCGGTAGCATTTTTACCAATCGCACCATTCAACTGAGAATACCAGGGGGTGACTCTGAACAAAGATCGGTCTGGAGAGGACTACCCCAAGGATCAGTTCTTAGTCCCCCATTATACAACATATATACAGCTAACTTGCCCTCTTCCCTTAATTTCGACTGTAAGATCCTTCAGTATGCTGACGATATTGCACTAATGGTGTGTGGCAATTCCATTCAGGATGCCGCTCTTTCAATGAATGTTTCTCTGGCCTCATTAAACCAATGGCTACTTGACAATGGTTTGTCCTTAAGTGCACCAAAGAGTAAAGCTGTCATTTTTACACGCAAGCGTTCTGTTCCTCCAATAGATATAAACATCAATGGACAAAGCATTCCAGTCGGAGATAAGGCTAAGTTTCTGGGAGTAACTTTGGACTCAAAATTATCTGGGGTCGAACACATCAGTAACACGGTCAAAAAATGCGAACGTTCTGTGTCGATCCTTAAGGCTCTGGCTGGGGTATGGTGGGGAGCTCACCCCCACACCCTTAAACTGGTCTATAACGCACTGACCAGAAGCGCTATGGATTACTGTAGCTACCTGCTTGAGCCTTGTAACAAAGAAGCGCTAAAACAACTAGACAGCATTCAGTCCAAATGCCTTAGAATTGTCATTGGGGCTATGAAATCATCCCCCATAAATGCGCTTCAAGTGGAATGCGCAGACCCACCCCTACAACTTAGGAGACAGTACTTGGCAGATCGATTCCTAACTAAAGTATTTTTCCTCTCATCCCATCCCTTGCTCCCAATTTTAGAACAAATTGACCTTTCTTTTCATAATTCTTCCTATTGGAACCATAAAACAGTTCCCCTATTGATAGATAGGTATAGAGAGCTTAAACGGCTCTCTGTGCCTATTTGTCAATACCCTTCTCTTCCCGTCTTTTCCGCTGCATACGAGGCGATTCATTTTGAACCAAAAGTCGTTCTGGGCTTAGGTATATTATGGAATTCCCAGGACGCTGGAGATGACTTCGAGTCAGCTGTCAAGCGTTATTGGGAAGGATGGAACTTCTTTTACGCTGATGCTTCAAAATTTTCTGAAACTGAATGTACTGGTGTGGCAGTTTATTTTCAAAATTCTAAAATAGCCTTACTTTTTCAATGTCCACCAGAAGCATCAGTCTTTACAGGGGAGTGTGTGGGGATTTTAGAAGCCATACAATTTATTAAATCGCATCAGATAACAAGGTCAGTAATTTTTTCAGATTCCCGTAGTAGTTACAAAATCAACTTCACAGCAAAATTAATAGTAAAATCATTATGGATATAAAGTCCTTGTTATTTGATTGCTCCCAGAACGGCTTGGACGTTGAGATAGCCTGGATCCCCGGTCACTCGGGTATTGTTGGCAATGAGTGCGCTGACTCGTTAGCAAAGTATGCCACATCGAATCCGGTTGATCAAAAGCACTACGTAGCACATAATTACGATTTGCGGAATGGTGCCAAACCCAAGTTATTTAACTCGTGGTCTGAAACATGGAAGACGAACTCGAAAACCAAGGGCCTCTACTACGCTGCCATACAGCCTGAGGTTCAGCGTAGGCCTTGGTTCTCGAAATGCCCCAAATTGTCGAAGAGAACTGTTTCCTCACTGTGTAGACTTAGACTCGGACATTGTTGTAGCCCAGTGTTCCTGAAAAAGATCCACGTCCGGGATAATTCCCTGTGCGAGTGTGGTCTTGCGGATGGTACTTTAGACCATATTTTCTTTTCCTGCCCCCTAAATAATAAATCCTTTGACCTATATTCAAAAATTCCCAAACTTAACATTCCTCTCCCAACCAATTTTCATATCCTACTTTCCCACTTCTCCCCCAAATTAATAAATATTTTGGCCACATTCATAAATGAGAATGATTTAAAATTTTAAATGGTGCGTATTTTGTGTGTATATAATTTGTATATAGTATAAATTGGTTTAGGTATTGTTTAAAGCGTCCCTGTAAATTAGATTTTTTGTTTTTTACTAACCCATGTGTTTGTCCTTCCAGCTACACTAACACCTACCACGAAGTACAAAGTTCGACGGCCTGCCTCTCTGTGCTACCGTCATCACGTGACACTGGCAGAATAGTCGGAACCGGCTCAGTTGCCAAAAAAAAAAAAAAAAAAAAAAAAAAAAAAAAAAACGTCAATCCCGTCAGTTTTCTTTTATATTTTTCCCTTTGATGGACTTTCAAATGTCATTGTTGAAGGAATTGTAATGCTGGATCCACAAGATTGGCACTTGTCGTAAACATCAAACCACCACAAAGTTCTATCTAAATTTGGAATTCGAATATCACAGCATGGCGGATATCGAGGTAGTATCGGATATAAACTTATTTTGATAAAAAATATACAACACAAATTTCAGCTCTCTCTGCCTGGTATCTAACATTCTAGGAAGTTTCAAATAGTCCTAGACAAATAAGGGGGCGGTGGAGGACTTAATAGGTGGTCTCTCTACCATCATAAAGAACAACACACATCTATATACTGTCCCTAGTTAAGATCGCTTTTAAGCCATGGATTACTCCTGGATTGCTACGCTGTATCTGAAACCGTGACAACATGCATGTTTTTAAAAAAAATTGGGAGGTAATGAGATTCTAATAATAACATACTTGCTACCATAACTACTGCAACTCATTGTTAAGAAAACTTAAACGGGACTATGAAAAGGAGGAGTTTCCTAAAGTAACAAAATAATAAAGGCAACTTGGGACGTGGTGAAAAAGCTCCTTCCCCCTTGAACTATTAGGTACAACTTTCTGACTCTCCAGGGTCTTCACTTAGTGTAGTCAATAATCACTTTGCAGGTATTGGTAAAAGCTTAGCTACTAAAAACCAGTGTCTGCTACTCCCACAATATCGTCGGCAAATTCCAGGGTTCAATGGTTCTCCATGAGACTACAGAAATGGATGAAAATATTATGCAGAGGAAATATTATTAAATTCAAGTTTTGCTTGTTTGTTTTTGTTTAGTATTCTGATTTCATTTTTGAATGCTAATGGTTTATTATACCCTTATGATTTCTCTTGAACTTGACATGGTGCATTATTGTAGGTACTCATGCTTATACTGCACTCAAATTACGAAGGTTCACTGGCTTTATGTACCTGTATCTTAACAGGTATATAAACCTGGTCTAAAAGTCAGGACTTTGATTATTTTTACTCTATTAGTAATTTATTGTTGTGTACTAATTTTGATGTCATATACTGAAAAATAAATTAAAATAATTATTATTCTTCCATTTATTTATTTTACTTACATGTTAAATTACATTTTATAATATTTTTTTTATAAAAAATTAACAAAAAATAGTAGCCCATCGGTATCGGGAACAGCTACCGGTGAGTCCAGGAATACTATTTTCTGGCCAGCTGCCCAACGAGAGCCTGAGAAGTTGGTCGAGGCTCTTGGCAATTATACCTTTGGCCATCACGATTACTGACACAATTACTGCTTTATTCACATCCCACATGTCGACAACCTCGCGAACCAAGTCAAGATACTTTGATTGTTTATCTTTCTCAGCCTTTATGAGGTTCTCGTCATGCGGGACTGCTATATCAACAATCATTGCATGATGCTCTAGCCGGTCTATCACCACTATGTCAGACTTATTGGCTACAATAGTCTTGTCAGTGATGATAGACCGATCCCAGTCACAGTCTAGTGTCCCAATGCTCTCCCAGCTCTCAACCAGTAGACTAAGCTCAATGAGACCCTACGCATAGACCTGAAATTGCCCACCATTCAGCAGTTCATGAAACGCATTACCAGACGTTTCTTTCACAATGTTATCAGTCACCGAAACCCCCACGCATCAGCCGTCCAATACAATGCCTCCCGCTTATCCTAAATCCGCCGACCCAGCACACCCTCGTTTCTTCGGATGACTCCATAACCCACCTAGACAGTCGTGGAGAGACCAGCACTCTGTACATGAACAAACCACGACTGCCGTCCCTCCGCCCTGGCCGCCGGCGGCCAATCGCGACTTCCCCGTCAATCTCCACTCCGCCCCTTGCTCGAGTCGGCTCGCGCTGCTGAGCCTTTCGTCTTAAATTCACCCCTAATGAATGACCCTTGTTCCATCCAGCCCGTCTCTAGATGCTCCCCACGCTGCGACGACCTTAACCGAGGGCCGTACCCCTTAGGGGGGTCCCTTAGCGTGTAGTCACTTAGCTTGTAAGTTTTTTTATAAGCCCTGCCTGATTCAAGATCGTTTATTGCAGTCCATAATGTACACATACAGATGGTAAAAATGAGAAATAGAAACAATTATGGACCCTGTCTGGCCTGGAAGCTTTAATATTTATATTAAGGGTAGGGGAGACTTGAGCCCCTTAGCCCCTCCACTTCTGGATCCACCATTGTGTGTTGACGAGGATAGAGCCCTGAGCTTGAATTAAACATCATCAAGCAAAATTATTGAACGCACCCCATGACCTCAAAAAGCTGTCACTGTCACTAGAAGCTGCAGCCGAAACTGTCAAAACCAAAAAAAAAAACTGTCCAAAACCAATTTAACCAATGAATTAATTTCGTGGAATAGGTGGATAAATATAGTTATATGATCTTCAAATGCTTCAGCCGATTTGATAAATATTGTGTGTGTTACTTCTTTGAAGTCTGGAACCGTGCAGAGGTTTATTTTTATATCGGCTGCTGCATTTATTGAAGGATTCTAGTGTTCTTTCGGTAGAGTTTACTTAAACATTTCAGCTGCGATGGCTAGCAATCGCAATAAATATGAAAAAGCTCGGAGACGTCTTGCTGCTGTAACATTTTTGTCAAATATATCCTTGGATGGCAAGACAAGAGATCCAGATTTAGTCCAGATCCTTGAAAAAACACCGAAAACAGACAAAACTGATTCGGGATCGAAAGCTGTTGATATTGTCAGGGATAAAGAGACGACTCTACGAAACAGTGTTCGGAATAAAAATAAGGCACTAAATTCGAGTCCAGTGCAGCGTATTGGTGCCGACAATCATTCTTTAAGTTCAGATTCTGAACACACAAATACCATTATTACTCCTGTGAAGGGTGTTAATACATCTTTTATCAGAGAAAGGTACAGCCAAGTTGTTTATAGGCATTCATGGTTTTATCATAATGGCATGTTTAGAAATGTATTTATTCTCTTGATTGCCAATTTATTTATTGCATAGTGTGAACTCATAACTGTGTTTACTGACAAAACAAAAATAACTCATTAATCCCTTCAAGGCACTGAGAATGAACAGCTCTTCTGTGGAGATAGCTGATAATTCATTATCAATTGATTACTAACCTTAAGTATGTTTGTGTCTTTAGAAATGTTGACAATGTTATGCCATTGTTCTATTAAAATTTTTCAGTGGTGATTAGAAACTGTATATTTTTATTTCAGAGTGCTAGGTGTGTAATTTTGATTTTAATACTTTTTATAGGTGCTCTTCTGGAAATACAGAATCTTTTAAAGATAAGCATGGCTCATCTAGATCTAGAAAATCTCATCTTGTTACCCTAACTGGTGCTAATGCAGATGAGAAAAGCAGTTCAGAAAGCCTTAATTTTGGTAAATTATATTGTTTTGTATCAATTATTATTTTAAAAGAAACAATATTATTCATGGGCTTGAATTATGCACTGTATTAACTGTAAATGTGATTACTGTTACAGGCAAATTCAGAACAAGTAACACATGCATCCCAGAACACCATGCATTAACAAAAGAAGTGCGCATGGTACGTCTCAATAAAGGAGTCTCATTTAGGGATGAGAGACTTGCAATAGTGCCAGGGCAGGGAGCTCCTTGTGTAATATTTAGCACCATACCATATTCTAAAACTATTCGAAATGCACGGTAATTCATTTTATGTTATAACATTTTTGTTGTTGCTATACTTATACTAACTTTAAATAAATATAACAATATTTTATAAGTATATTAATAACTTAAATTATTTTATAACCCATAATATTTTCTGTAGGTCTGATCTAAGAAAAGATGGTGTCAGAAGAAGGAACACATCAGGACCCAGACCCCTCTCAGCCATCACAGACAATGGTATGGATCCCTTTGACCTGCTTGGTCTAGAGAGAGAAGAAAATGGCCAAGAAATATCATATTCAAAATTATTGGTGCCCTCCAAATTTTGTACAAGAGAACAGTATAAAAAAATGTATGAGGGGGACTTTACTGAAAAGGCTAATTGGAAAATAGCTAATCGCCATCCACATGTCATAGCAAGGTAAATTATAATATTTTTGTACTGTTTTGTGTTATTTCGTAACATTCATTTGATCTTTCTAATAATAAAGTCTAGAAGGTAGAAAGTTTTGATGTGAGCAGTAGCCTTTCAATGCAGATTAGAACCATCAGTTACTATCCATCCACTGTTTTAGTAAGTCTACAGATTAGATAAAACAGTGTCTACATGATCCTTAATATGCATGTTATTGAAAGTCTTACTGTCTTCAATATTTTATCATCATTACAAAAACATGTGTGTCATATCCTCTCTATCTAATACTATATTTCCTTGTGTAGTAGAGAATATGTATTACTTTATAAAATAATAATTATGGTATGATATTATAAGTAAAACTTAAGACACATTTGAAATTATAGGTATTTTGTAAAAAAAAAAAAATATTCCAAAATTACAAATAAAAAATTAAATATTACATTACACTGAACTCTAAATACTGACAAATATATTTGAAATGCACTCATCCATATCTTACACATTTCACCCGCATAGTTCCCGTTCCCGTGGGAATATGGGGATAAAATATAGCCTATGTTACCCGGGGCTAGTGTAGCTTCCCAATAGTGAAAGAATTTTTCAAATCGATTCAGTACTTTCGGAGACTATTCAATACAAACAAACAATCAAATCTTTCCTCTTTATAATATTAGTATAGATAATGTGGGTGTACTTATCTGTTAATACAAACATTACACACATATTCATTCACACATTTCCATCATTATTCTAAAGCCTACTTATTATCAACTGGTACAAGACTTACATGCATTATTATTAAATGCATTATGAACTCATGCAAACTTCACAATCATTTCATCACTAACAAATTTGACTTTCAGGACTAAGTTATTGACGAGGCACAAGGATAAAAAATGGTAAACACTGAACAGATTAAAATCTGCTATGCAACACTTAGACTTGGCTAATGCTACTATTTCCCTGCTAAAATTATGGAGTCGTTCTTTACATTATTAATATAAAATAGGATAAATAAAATTGTTCTATTTTATACTGCTTAGTTTTGGTCAGTAATCACATTACCAGATTACTTTAGGTGTTGTGCAGTGAATACTTTTAGCTTAATATTTGGGAATAATTGGTTTCTAATGAAGACTTCGGTGTATTCATCACTGTCTTGGTACCTTATATTATGTTAATCCAGGCTACAATATACTACATTATATATCACCTCACCCACTAAGCACTATATTCCATGTAATAACCCTGGCTTTTATGTGATCTGGAAGTCACTGCTAGAACATAATATAACATTAAGAAGTGTGCATGGTTTTCATTGGGAACATATAATGATATGGAGGGGTTTCTAATAATAATAGAAATGGTAGATATTAAGTAACAGTAAAAGACCTAGGTATTTAGAATTTTAGAGCATGTTACGAAACCACTTCTTACTGACTCTTTTCTAGATGCATGCTGATTTTATTGGTTCTAACATCAAAGTAATAACAGCCTGCACAGATCAAAACATATTTTACAGAGTCATGACGATTGTAATCTTTTTAGGTGTTTTTCTTATGAATCATCTCAGAGGACAGCAATACCATCGTCACCACCACACTCCTCAGTTGATATGAAAACATTTGATTGGGATGAAGGAACATTACTCTCTCAAAAATATGTATGTATCTATCAGATTCTTTTTTGCTAGCCTATTTAGTCCTACTTTTGATTAAAGGCCTTTCATTTTTCGTCAAACTTTCAGTATCAGTAGTTGCCATAAATGTTGGTTTACATGAGCCTCTACTTAGGCAGGTCTATACTTTCTATATTTAAAATACAGTTAAGTTAAATGAGAAAGATGTTATTTGATCGAATTATTGCTTCTGCCTCATGTAAAGTGTTTTATTAGCCGCATGTGTGCCAAGTTTTATACGAATCCGTTCAGACAGAGACAGACAGAGTTACCTTATTTATTTATTTTTACCCTATTCTGTCCCACTGCAGGGCAAATGCCTCCGTTTCTTCCTTCCCTTTTTTCCGACTCTGGACTAGAGAGACCAATCCAGTCGACATGCGTCAATATCCACCCGCCATCCGTCTTCATGGTTCTGCTGCGAAACCGCTGCACATTTTCTGGGACCCACATTATGGTTGTTTTAGCCCATGAATCGTTCCACATGTGGCAGACGCGTCCGGCCCAGTCCCCTTTAAGTTCCATTTAAGCTTGGCTGCTTTTTGTTCGACGTCGGCGATTTGTTTTTCCAGCAGCAGCAGAGTTTCACCCCGCCGTAGCGCCTCCAAGCGCAAAGCGTAAACGTGCGCGAGGGCTCTCGCCTCCAAATCCCACGGCAGCATTCCGGCGAAAAGGCTCGCCGCCTCGCCGCATACCGTGCGGTATCCCCGGATCAGCCGAATTGACGACCATGACCGTCTAGGACGCTACCAGGTGGCACGCTAGCAATCCCTTCAGCAAGAGCGCCCAAACCGGAGCCCCGTAAAGGGCCAAAGATCGGAAGTGTTCCGCAAAGTTCTACCGGCTATCGAGGACGAGGCTCAAGTACCTCATCGTCGACCCTACGCCAATGTGAACCCTCCTAACGTTCGCTGGGATCCCGATAGGGGCCAGTTCCGAGTGCCATGAAAACACATGGCCTCGGACTTGTGCAGGGCCACCTCGGGACCCAGTTTCCGGGATCTGTCAACGACTGTCGCAACCCCGCGTGTCATCAACTCGGCTACCACCTGGTGCGACTTCCCTTGCGCCAAGACCAGCGTCGTGACGCCACCGCTAGGGAGGTCGCCGCGCAACACCCCGCCCCTGGAAATCGCCTCCCCCGTCATGAGGGCTCTCATACGAATGTTGGCGTTCACCGTCGAGCGCCACGTGCCGAAGCCGAACTGGTTCTCCGCTCGATCCGGCCCAACTGTCACCAGGTGCTTGAGGAGGCGGTTTGTGATCACTCTTTCAAATAGCTTGCCCACCTCGTCAAGCAGCACGATGGGCCGGTATGTTCTTTTCTCGCCTGGAATAATACTTTTGGCCGAGGTAGATGTATTCTGGAACATATGTAATCTCCACATCTCCTAAATACAGTTTATGTTGGGCGCTGTTAGTCATTAGTTTAACGTGCTCATAGAGAATGGTTATATTGTCTTTGAACGTGCTCATCCAAAGTCCAATCTCTAGGCTTTCCTTAATTAGGTCCTTAGCATTAATAATATTAGTGTGGTTTTCTTATAGGTTCAATACTGTCCCAATGTGTTAGACGACCCGGAGCTGATCGCCGGGAAGCACAGAACACTTCTAACATTCACATCCTACATGACGTCTATCATTGACTATGTTCGACCACAAGATCTCAAAAAAGAACTTAATGACAAGTTTAGGGAGAAGTTCCCACACATCAAGCTAACTCTCAGTAAATTAAGGAGGTAATATTTTAACAATAATATTTGGTTAATTTATATTTTGGGTTTTAATGTAACTAACTTGTTATGCAGCATCAAGAAAGAAATGCGAAAGATTGCCAAACATGACAGTGGAGGAGTTGATTTACTGTCCGTTGCACAGGCCTATGTTTACTTTGAGAAATTGATTCTGGCAAACCTGATCAACAAAGATAATAGAAAGCTGTGTGCCGGGGCTTGTTTGATGTTATCTGCCAAACTCAATGACGTTAAAGGAGAAGCATTGAAGGCGCTCATAGAAGTAAGACAATCTTTTACACGTAGTTTAATATTTACTTTGACTGCATATACTCGTACTTAGTTATAATTATTCTTTCAGCGCATCGAGACTACGTTTAGAGTGAACAGGAAAGATTTGATGCGTTTCGAATTCGCCGTTCTTGTGGCGTTAGAGTTCGGGCTGCACGTGCCGCCGTACGAGGTGTTCCCGCACTACCAGCGCCTGCTGCACGACTCGTGACCTTGGCGCCGCCTGGCCTTCGAGCCATGTATCCGCGTGTGTCACAGACGACGCGCCACAATCGTCGACAACCTACGAGCTGGTGCCTGGATGTAAAGTGGCCAAAGATAAGATGGTGAGGACGTTCTAAACATTGTTGGTACTTATAAAGTGATTTAGTAATATTACATTAGTAGTGGTTTTGTAGATATTACTGCATTGCGTAGTATAGAGTAATATTAATGTCAATGAGCAAAACAGGGAAAGCGCTGCACTTTGTGACAAACTGGCAAGTCGAATGTTCATTGGGTTCACTTCTTACCTTCTTCAATACCTTATACCTACGAAAAGATAATCTTCAAAAATCGCTTAAAGTTTGTTTGTAGGCAAATAAACATTACGCTGTATAAGGCAGTTTCGTAGGTTCAGTCTGAAAATCTTTTGAGAAACATGTTATTCTTAAACCTTAATATAGGTATATAATTAATAATGTAGCCACAATAGTTTCTAGATATACAGACAATGTTACATCGACAAAAAAATCCACTAGGCCTTATAAATATAAAGGAGTATTTATTCATTACTTGCTTAGTATTTCTGTAATTTTTAAGTAGGATAATTAATAGTAAATAACTAACTATAGAATGAATACTGTAAATAATGTAAATCAGCTGTTAAAACAATTTTGGTAATCTATAATGTAAAGAAATCGGTATTTTCTTCTTCTAAATGAACTTAAAAAGATATTATGTACATATAGGTACTAATTAATGCTTATCTGAGCCATAAATTGTATTGCTCAAACATACATTTATTAAATAGGAATAGTTAAATATTTATCTGATACTCGTCAAGTTATTTATAAAATAGTTATTAGCTGTATAAATATTTATCAGTAGACGTCTGACGTTCGAGTTTATTTATGATGTATGGACAACCAATCAAGAGCTGATTGCTCAATCTTACGGCTAAGTTCAGATGAACGCGTGACGACGCGCGGTTAGCTTGGCGCGCGGTTTAAGATTGTAACAAATCAATGTTGTTGTGTACATGACCGCGCGTACCCGCGCGCACCGCCATGCACCGCGCGCAAGATGTTGACCCGCGCGCCACCACGCGGTGACGCGCTGTTTAAGATCTACACTCCTGTATCGACCTGTTCAGTTGACCCGCGTGGTTTGAGGCGGATGGACGCAAGGAGCGACGATAAAAATGGAGGACGACATATGGATTTACTAATAGACGAAATTGAAAAAAGAGATGCGATTTTAAAATAAACAGTTACTTACCTTAATGTTACTATCAGTTTTTCTTTTGGTGATATGCAATATCTTACAGCACCATCTGCAGGTTGCAAATCCTTTTCATGCAATCATACAAAAAAAATACAAACATCCGAATTGAGAACCTCCTCCTTTTTTAGAAGTCGGTTAAAAAGTCAAAGGATGCAAATCTAAAATAGTTGACAAATCGATCTTCGTGTAGTCTTATGTGTGGAATATAAAGTCACAAACGGGCTTAAAGAAAGTCTTTGAATTAAAGTAGGGTGCACCCAGTATCGTCTTTGCTTTCGACGGCGACGTCGTAGCAAGCAAATTGTCTCCTCCACGTCCATTCTCACTGAATGTTCACGCTAGACTGTCGCGCGCAAGCCGCGGCTATCTGAACAGGTGAATCGCGCGGCAGCGCGCGTCGTCGCGCGTTCATCTGAACTTAGCCTAAAGCCAGACGCGCGTTTGTCACCGAAGGAAACCAACAAACCATTGGTTTCCTTCGGTGACAAACGCGCGTGTGGCGCGGCACGCTGCCTTACTGTACATCGCAGCCCTATCTAGTTTTACCATCGACATCTTGCCTACTAAGCTAGATATAATATATGTGAGATTAGTGTAATTATAGCCAAATGATGCAACTGTGATATGAACACATGTATTTATCTATGCAAATAAGCTAAAATGTAAGTAAAATATAATATGTCGTGAAAGTAATTTATTTTCAGTATACTTGGGCAAAAGAGAAAGTTCTGACGAACTGCATGATGGCATTAAATTATTGTAACTTGTAACTGCAGAATGTAGGTAAGACCTATCCATCTATCGCAATTTATTGTATTTACATATAAGTGTTTTGTTATTTTTAATAAGTAGGGTGTGAAATCTAACGATTGTTTTAATAAAGTACATTAAAAAAAATGTTTACTTTTCTTTCAAATAATTAGGTACATACAAAAGCCTTCGTATCAAGCCCTCCTATTACCATAACGTGCTATTCGCAAATCGTCATATTAATATAACGTCCTATTCGCAAATCGAATGTCCTATTGTCAAAATAAAGTGAAGCAGAAAAAATACTATTAATTTTTTATTTTATTTATTAATGTCATGTTCCAAGTAGAAGGCTTACTACGGAGACTGCGGAAGAAGCAGAAGTTCGGAGACGGGCTGAAATCTGGAGCGGTAAAGGCTCAAAAACTGCCAGAACACCATCTGAATCACGAAGAAGTATTTCAAGAACAGAAAACACGAGCGGTAAAGATTCACTAACTACCAGGAGACCAGAATCATTAATTGTTGCCGAGGCTGGCACAAACCACAAGGAGAGATCAGAATCATAGATAAGATCATTCCCGAGTGGAGTCACTGGCAAAATATATTTTTTTTAATTCAATATGAATCTACGCAGGCGAAGTCGCATGAAGAAGATAATATAAACAACGTAGGTGCCTATTGTTACGAATGGATAGAATTTGAGATAGGAATTGATACGAATGGCGAAGACTTCCGGCCACTTAGTGAAATAATCCATAACCACCATGAAATACTTGTTACCACTTTCACTTTCCGGAAACGGTCCCGCAACGTCTAGCGCTATCCTTTCCCATGGTGCACCAACATTGTATACTTGCGATACCAGTCCTCAACATCGTCACGACAGTGGACCCAGTAAAATCGTTCCCGTTTCTTCAGTAGAGTCCGTTTAACTCCCATATGGCCTCCTGAACAACCATTATTGTACAGCTGTAGAACATCCGGTACTTTAGCTTTAAGGACAACCATTTGCAAATGACAGCTGTCCCCCCGAGCATTTTCCCATTTACGGCAAAGGACTCCTTCCTGAATCACTAAGCTGTCCCATTGGGCCCAATAGCTTTTTGTGACGGAACTCATCTGAGACATCGCTCCACGTGGGCTTCGGAGCATTGGCCTTCATCCATTCCAAAATCGGCTTGATGTCCGAGTCTTCCCGCTGTGCACATTGTATGCTTTTCTTCCACTCGTTGCTGAGGTCTGTCTTGAGCATCCTTACAGGTACGACTTCTTTATTCTCTTGCCTAGTACAATGCTTGCAGACTTTTGGGCAAGGTCTGGACATCTGCGTTGCCATGAGATCTCCCACGCTGTCCGCGATTGTCAGCCGCTCTACCTGCTAGAGGTCGGCTAATTGAGCAGTTCGCTTAGGGCAACTGGGCCTCAAGTGGCCCCTTTCACCACAGCCGTAGCATCTAGGGCTGCGCACTTTATAATGGTCACGAACTGCAGCTGCTGCAACCTCCCTGCCATAGTGGGAACGATGGTTCTGCCGCACAGCTTCTCCTTCTGAATTTCGCCTAGGGCAACTGGACCGTAGGTGGCCCCTTTCCCCACAACCATAGCATCTAGGGCTGTATCCTTTAAAACGGTCGCGAACTGTAGCCGCTGCAACCTCCCTGACGCGATGGGAACGATTATCCTGCCGCACAACTTCCACCTCCAGTGGATGTGCCAAGGCGTCTTTAAGCTTCTCGTGGTGCCCGAGCCTCACGGCAGCTCTAACTTCAAGGTCGCGGATGCCGTGAATGAATGCCTGCACCAGGTTCCCTTGAATGAGCGCAGGTAAAGACTGATATGCGTTTCTAACAAGCTTCTCCACTTCAAGGGCCCACTGCTGCAGGCTTTCACCGCTGCGTTGCACGCGATCCTTTAGCTGCGCACGAAACACGTGTCGTGTGAGCGTCGCCATACCTAGCTTCCAGTGCCTCAACCAGCTGCTCGTAAGTCACCTCGTTACCGAGGGCTTCCAGGATAGTGAGGGCCTGGTCGCGGAGGCCTAGGGTGAGAGCAGTCATGGCCTGGTCCTTACTCCACCCGTTCGCCTTCATAACAGCCTCAAATTGCATTTTGTATGCCGACCAGGAAGATGTTCCATCGAACGGCGGCACTTTGAATCCACGTAGAGAAGGTGTAGTAGCTACAGAGGTTGCAATTCCATCTCCTATTTTAAGGTTTTCCAGCGTTTTCCTCACGTCAACAATCACGTTGTCAACCCGATGATTAATTTGGTCAATTCGTGTTTCAGCTTCCGTTAGGCGGTTCTCGTGCTGAACCACCTTATCTTTAACAACCTTTATTTCTTTGCCGAAAGTGGCATGAAGATCTTTCATGAGGAACATCTGTTCTTCTTGGCGGCGCGCCTGTTCCTACTTGTCACGCTGCAGCTGCTCTTCTAAACGACGGGCCTGTTCTTCCTGGCGGCGGGCTTGCTCCTGTAGCATCATCATCAGAGCAGCTAAGTCTGGTGCTGATGATGATGCTGGAGCAGCGGTGGACGGGCCGGTCTCTAGGGTCGCCAGCTCTCTCTCCGTCACCTGCGGCGTTGCACCTCCAAAACGCCTCTGGTCCGTCTCTTGCTGGCGTTGACTACGGGTACGGATACCCTCCGTGTCGTCCTTTGGTAGAATCGGCATCTTTTAAATCCACTCTTCTGACACCAATTGTTACGAGCTTCGGGTTCGTGACAATAAAAACTGCCGATTAAAATAACCAAAAAATGACACTTTTATTACACAACACTAATTACACTATAAACTCACTAATTACAAAACACAATCGCACTATTAATCACTTGAGTTCGCAGTCGAAGATCGCTCTCGAAGTTATCACTTGTATCGCAAATCCAATACTGACTCGGTCGGCACATGTGCCGGCCTTATATAGGGCGCCGAGTAGTTCCAGAAAGATCGCGTACATATGGGTCGCGACCGACTAAGGTCCGAGAATCCTAGAATGTTCTAGCATAGAAAAATCTCGAAGGTTCCTGGCTTTATTAGTTCTGCTACTCGATACTAGATGGCGCTAGTAGTACCGAATGCAACTATCTTCGTTGTTTAATTCTGGCGCGCAACACTATTTTATAAATCTTAAGAATTCTCATAGTTATGTGCGGTAAGACTACTTAACCATTCTGTTGTTTTTAGAACGTTCTGAAAACAGGACGATTTACTTTGAAAACGTTCGTTCTGCTATGCTAATCAAACTTCGTAAAAAATAATAGAAGAAAATATTATTTTTTATTAATAGGTGAATATTTGAAGATAGACATTCAGGATACGTAAATTAAGTTCAAATAATGCTTCCAATTACAACTTTTTTGGATTTAATGTGTAGTTTATAGTGCAGATTAAAGAAATAAATGAAACAATGAAACGAAAAGTTTCAGACCTATACAGCAATTAAAATACTGTGTATTTTAATTGCTGTATAGGTCTGAAACTGAAGCCGAAAATTTTCGTCGAACGGTGATGAGATATTAAACATACGGTAATTAGCATTTAAAAACTGGTAATTAGGTTTCACTATTGGTAATTAGGACTAAAATGAATAATATACTTGAATCACATATTTATTAAATATTTAGTTGAAAATAAACGACATAAAACTAAATATTTAGTGACATGATTTTATTTAAAAAAAAAACACTCAAAACTCAACCGGCATTCTTAATTAAGAATAACATTGTATAATAGTTCAAATAAAATCAACTAAAATAAGGCGACCGCCTGCCTCTTCTCCTCGCTCCGGACTATGGCCTGAACCAAGGCCTGGCGCGAGAGGTCTCCGCCACCGATCGCCTCAACGAGGGCATGGCGATGCTCCGCACAAGCAGGTCAGTAGGTCACACCTGTGCTGCACACTGTGTGCTCCACCGTGTCCTCCGGGCGTTCCGCACAGTGGCGACACGAATCCGGTACAGAACCTCCCGAACTTGCCATGTCCAGTGAGGACCTGCGTCATGCGGAAGGTAAGAACGCCGTGAGGTCTTTCCAGCCACTCAAAGAGGGGACTTACCGCCATAATTGTGGCGTGCTAGCACTGGGTTGCGATTGTCGCTGACGCCATTTTACCATGAGATCCCACCGGGGCTCTGTCCGTCATGCGGTGACCCGTCGCGGCAGCGCACTTTCACCCCGGCGGCGGCGTTGCATCTCCACGCGCAAATCGTGCATGTTTGCAAGGACTGTTGCCTCCAGATCCCACGGTGGTAGGCCAGCAAGAAGGCTGCGCTTCGCGGGAAATCGTGTGGTATCCCCGCACCACACGTATTGCCATGACCCTCTGGCATGCGTTCAGCATGGCCGCCGAAAATTATTAATTGTCTGTTAACTTCAGGGTCATATTCGTCTCACACTGATGATGTAATAGTATTAGTATTTTTGTGCACACTACCAATAGTCTTACTGCTATAATTATTGCATTTCATAAAGATTGTGGCGGGATTTTTAAAGTTAACGATCGATACACGAAGAGCATGCAAGGACCAAGGAGTATCTAATAACACTCGAAACCAAAATTGCATAACAATAAATAGAAATTGATACGAATTCTATACTATAAAATAAAAATTGAATATCGATATATACATCGCGATTAAAAATGTCGACGATATATAGTACCGATAATTGTATGGAAAAATATCGATATTTTTTTACATTGTTGTGGTGTGCATTGGGTTGTTCTAAGCTTATCAAAATAAACATAAATAATTGAAGACAAGAAAAGATTTTTTAATGTATCCATTAACCTTTTAAAATGTATGCTTTTCTTACTAATTTACTTGTTCTTAATTTGATAAAGTTATACAAAAAAGAAAAAACAAAATTTAGTAAAACTGTCAACTTGAAAACAAGTTAATTAGTAGGGAAGCTAGTCTATGCAATATTAAAGTATCTATAGGTATGTATAGCCAGTTACAGTGGCGAAGCCTGGTCATAAGGTCGGCTTATTCGTATATTTTCTTATAATAGGGAGGAGGGGGTTAAAAAGTAGCGAAAATAGTCTTACGTAATAAATGAAATTGATAACCGTCTGTAAATTACCCGCTCTTCACTGGTTAATTTACCTGGAAGGTTTCACCGCGTTCCCTTCGGTAAAACATTAGAATTGATGCCACCGCCAGTATCAGTGGTGAATGCCGCACGCTTGATATGCCGCGTGTCACTGAACCACACGCTCGAACGAGCGTCATAAATGCTGTTCCAAGCACTTATGAAGTGGAATACCTGATCTTGTGCATACAATATCACCAAACACTACTAAATACGCACCTACTTGTAAGGGCTGTTTTACCTACCTTGTGTTCTAGTTGGTAGGTACGTTCCGGGACGAAGATGGACGGATAAATTGTACAAGCATCTTCTGAGCTTTGCACTAAAGCGTCCTAGCAGGAAAAATTCAACAGATTCTCAATAATTGGTCTGACCTCCTCGCTTTATCCATCATATTAATACACACGACGACGGAGGAAATGCAACTTCAGCCTGCAATTCGACCAACCTTCGCCAATTACTACAATAATATCCTTATAAATAACAATTAAATAGCGTAACGTACTACACCTCTATTAAAATAATAAGTACTCCGTAACAGGTTTACACAATGTTTATTTGGATCACTGAAATTGCTTTTTACATTATCGTATGTCCTAACATGAAACCTCGTCCGGTCCACATTGTTTAAGTTGAAATAACCAATATAAGTACATGTTTTATTCATTCACGTTTAGAAATAAAATAGTACTCGTACTTCAATCACGCACATCGCTTGTATTTTGAGTTAAAAAAAATGAGTGTTAAGGTAAATGTAGTTTTGTTAATAAGTGATCCTATAATCTGCTGACTCGGCCAATTAAAGTGTTCATTTTATGTCATGTGTGCGACAGGAACGTAACTTAAATTTGTATAGGTACCTATAACTGCACCCCCGAAGAAAGATAACAGCTCTTTATAATTTTAATTACCCTAACTTGAGAATATAACTATGAAATAATTGCAATATTTTTAAATCAGTGTGCAGTGGAAGTGATTTACTTGGTCATCTCATTAATTATTTACCTTCAACAATGGATTTCACCACCGCACCTGGGCTATAGTTACATTATAGTGATGTCGGAAACTCAATGCTGATGCTGCTCTTCTGGCCTTCGAACAGCAGTGATCAGCACCTCCCTATTTTAAAAGTTGAGCAGTTTTATTTATAAATATTAGTTTAATTGTTTATTAACCTTTGTCTTCTTCCATTTAAGATAACGGTTTCCTGTGCAGTATTTTGCATCGTAAGTTTGTGCTATGCACATGAGAACTCTACACAAGAGCTAGTGACTGTAAGTGGTACATCAAACGAAACACTCGATGAGGATTCCAACGAGTGGATATCAGATGACAATGACCTTGATCAAGAAGCGAGCATATGGCGATTATGGAAGCCGTTCAGGGACTGGGGTCAGTAGTATCTATCTATAAGTATTTTGATTCACATATTTTGCCGAATCATGTTTTACAGATCAGAACAATTTCTTCGCCAATAGTAGTAGTAGTTAAGCTTTTTACATACTTGATCAGCTTGTTATTGAATTAACAGTTCAGCTTTTTAGATCGTAATTAGGTACTAATAAAATTGTATAGTTTAAATTAGACCAGAGTAAAATTCGGGGCCGTCTAAACCGTGCGCCCCTGCAATCCTCGCATGGGTTACCTGTGGTACAACTGAATTCGGGGCCCTTTTGATAAGCTGGAAACCAGCCAAGAAAGCATCAGACCACGGCTAGTAGAGTTATTTAGCCATATATAATAAAACAGTTTTCTTTATATTCTACCCAGAAGCGTTTGTAAATAGTGAAACATAAAAAAACAAAGCACGGTCGTTGTTTTATATTATAACGAATTATTGGAGCCAAGATAAGCGAGTTCCGAGGTTCCGACTCGCCTAGCCACATAAATTCTAGGGATGAATTATTGTTAACTGCCATTGCATTTTTCGAATCTCGTGTATTTTTGGGGCCGCCAATGAAACGAGGCCAGTGTAAAAATAGAGTGTTAATAGTAGATTCCTAACTATAATGCTTGTTTCTTCCAGGTCATTCAATGTTTCATAAGAAGTTTACACGTTCCCCTGCATTGAAGGGCAGCGAACATGGTGGACTACATTATCATCGTGACAGACCCAAACGCAAGCTTAAAAATAAAATAAAATTGCTTTTTAAATTAAAACAGTTTGAAATGTAGACTGTTTATATTGTTTAAAAACACGTTGTGACGGAAATTCAAATGGCAACTGTAATTTCTTTGTCAGTCTTATGATTATGAAATTGCCATAAATTGCTAAGAAACTCGAATAAAACATTTGGAATTCGATGTTATAATTGGTGAATGGTCTCACTCAAATATACCCTTTATTGCAGTGGATAAAGTTCTATATTGTATAGCTAGGTATTGTATAACTAGGTTCCGCGTAGCTCCGGATTAAACATTTCGACTTACCCATTTGATCCCTTCGGTGTCGTAGGAGGTGACTAAAGGAAATTTTGGGACCGTGCATAGGTACTATTTCAGCACTTTAGATCACCCGAATAGTGGCGGGTAAGCCATCGGCAACAGTAAGGACCAAGGAGGATTGGTGGCAGACTGGCGGCCGACTGCAGAACACAAACCATTAGCAACATAATAGGTGTACCTAAATGGAATGTGCGATAGGGTACGATAGGATGTCCCACAGGCGACGCGCGGGGGGCAATATCCGGCCCCTGTGGGTAATGTACTAGGGTTGTCACACCAGCCAGGACGGGAGCACAGTAAGAAGCTAGCTCGGGAAGTGAGATTGAGGTATGCAAGTTGGAATGTTGGGACTATAAGTGGAAGGACCAGAGAGTTACCGGTCGTATAAAAATAACACTAATAAATATAACGTGTTTACAAGGAAACTAAGTCGAAGGGAGCAAAGGTGAGGGAAATTGGCAAGATTTTCTATTGTGGAAGTGACGGTAAAAGAAATGGCGTGGGAAACTATTCCCACGCCATTTCTTTTACGAAGATTAACGAAGTTGACATTTTGATTAACGGATTAACTTTTAAAAATGTTAACGGACACGTTTACTTCCGCTAATATGCAGAATTCCGTTAATCGTTAATCCAATGCCTTCCTTTCCTCGGGGAAGATATTTATAAATCTATTAATTAAAAATACAATACTGCTATAACCTCAAGCGCTGCAGTTGAACGTCTGTTTTCCACGGGTAAAGATTTTTTAACACCTAAATGAGCCTCGCTTTCAGACGAGAACTTCAACATGTTACTGTTCATGAAGGGGAATATGCACCTTATGCCCGACGATTAAATTACACATTTGAATTTTACAAGTATTTTGTTTTGTTCCTAACCTGAAGTTCCTAAACTTGGTGAAAGAGAAGTTTTGGGAGTATTTTGATACAACTGTAATAACCAACCCCGTTGAAGGTGATTTTAATGGCCATGTAGGAAGAACGAGAAATTGTTATGAATATCCCTAATAACGAATCCGCTATAGCTTTTCTTCTGGCAGTAGCCAACACTTGGTACCTACCTACGGCATTAAATAATGTGGGCATGTGCGATTATTATGTGGTTATCTACTTAGGTACTGTCTTTTATTTTACTACGAAACTAATGAGGCAGTAATGCAGTCCTATCTAAATACCTACATCTATGAACTGCAATAACTTACCGGAACAATTTCGAATTTCTTTTTTTACTGATAGATTACTTTCTTGCACATATAGGTAGATAAAAAAGGTGGAATGAAAACAGTAAAATTGTATTAGGTTTCCGAGACAAATGCCCATTATTATCTTCATTCATAAATAAATGGTTTATTTATGAATGCAGGTAATAATGGACATAGACAAACAATATATTTATGTTTCCTTTTGTTTTACTTTGACATACCTAATGACTTTATGTTGTCTACTACGTTAAGAGAGAAACTTGTCAGTGGTTTAGAGAGAAAAGTGGTTGAATTAATATTATATTGAGTTTTACTACTCATTCTTCTGTTTGACATTATATATTACCTACCTGAAATATTTCGACGTCATGTTTTATTTAGATACACAAAGAACAGTTACACGCCGAGACAGTTCTCTGATTGTGAACCAAGGACATGGACACGATTTGGACTACGACGCGTGGTCGACGACGCAAGGCCACACAGCATCGAATGCACCGTTAACAATTGACTCCATGGCTTCCATACCAACGCGTCCGAGAGGATCCGTGAGAAATGAATTAATTACAATGATGTTCGATTCAATGCTAGACTGCATCGTAGAGTCATGGGAGACCATACTGCCACCTAAGGGAGACGAGGGTTTCCATCACCCTTCACTAGATTTTGGAAAGACATCTAGCGACATCACAATTACGAGTAAAAAGAAAAAAAATGCTCGTAAGTTTAACAGTTACTACATTTTCTAGATACCTATATGTTTACCTACATATAATGCATCTTTACATTCTCGAAACCGTACACACTAAATACGAGTATAGGTAGAGGTACGCTGTATTTAGTGTGTACTTATATTTAGTGTTTATAATCCAGACGAAAAATCTTACGCCAAGGACACTCGCCTTTGATTTTAATTAAATGCGAAGGTCTGCTTTACCCAGTTAGCTACCTAAATGAAACCCTGATTAGCTTAAAATCCCTAAAACGATAATATCATAATTTTACCTACCTACTTAATTTTAGAACAAAGAAGAGTTTCAAAAGCGACGAAACGAAGCCGTTCAAGAGTTGATGATCTAGAGGTAATAAAATATGTGAATGATTTTGTGGTGTAATTGGCACTCCGTTAGAACTAGAGATGTCGGGAAGTAAGTACCTAGTATTCCAAAGTTTTCAAATGTAATAATTTGCGTAGGTAAACTTCGCAAGTATTGGGAGAATAAAGAATCTTGCACTCATAAGTTCCAAATTAAACAACTACATAGGTATTTGGCGTGCCCGCCGGCCTCGCATTACCGGCATCAATCAGAAAAGATATTATTTGTAAGGACCTACTTACTTACCTCTGCAAGCTTAGATAGCTCATAAATAAATATAATATACAAGACCCTCTTTATTAGGTATATCTATGACAAGACCCTTATTAACTGCTTATAAACCATCAAATATTTCTTTAAACTTTAACATGTTCATTCATAATAAAAACAGGTATTATAAAAATTACGAATAGGTAGGTACTTCAAGCGCGGATCCACTGTTGTGCCCACAACCCCAATAGACTTTCGACGTCCGTTTACCTATTCATTAAAGATAGTGACTATTAGTGACTCAACAGTTATAAATGAAAACCGACTCTGATGGCCGAATGGAAAAGCGAATGTGAAAACAATTCCGTCATACCAAAGTCGGTAGCCTGTGTCTTTGAAGCATGCAACCAAAATTTGTACCCAAACAATGAAAAAATCTTCAATTACTAGCAACTCTACCACTAGAATTCCATGGCTGCCACCGAGAGAAACTATATCTATTTCTCTGTACACAACCGAGATTTTACTTTGTGTGCTTCAAATGCATAGAAAAGATTATCCGGGCTAGATCTCCTAAATATACCGATGAATAAACGTTTTCACGAAAAAGAAACGTAAGCTTAAATTTTAATTTAATTAGGCATGCGGCATAAATATGCATAAAAGTTATCTGCCCTTTGTGCAGTTAGCTTGGGGCAACTGGACCGCAGGTGGCTCCTTTCACCACAGCCGTAGCATCTAGGACTGCGCCCTTTAAAACGGTCCCGAACTGCAGCTGCTGCAACCTCCTTGCCATAGTGGGAACGATGATCCTGCCGCACAGATTCCCTTTTTGTAGTTTCTGTAGGGCAACTGGATCGAAGATGACCCTTATCCCCACAGCCATAGCACCTAGGGCTGTATCCCTTAAAACGGTCGTGCAAGCTGCAAGCCGTACAAGCCGCTGCAACCTCCCTGACAAGAAGCAAATACACAAATCAATTGTACCAAATATATATAGTAAATCTTTATAGTAGGGGAGCCCACGATGCTAAATGGGGATTTACTCGAGCGTCGTAGAGACCTATTGGGTTGCAAAGCTTAGATGATAAGAAGAAAAAAATGTTATATGATAATACCTTTTCATCGGTGGGGGAAGCGGCTATAGATTTTTAAATATGTAAAAAAAAACTGTTGCATGGACATCCTCGAGCGCGTCAGATATTGATAGCATCAATGCCCTACGTATTTTTAATAATGTACGTATGTTAATCTGATCGTTTGCATGATGAGGGTGGTTGTATGTAAGGGTTGAAAATGAAAAAAAATAAAAAATAATCGAGTGCGTCAGATTTTCTAAGAGAGTGTTAAGTGCACTAAAAAAAAAGCTCTCATTCACTAATCTGACGATTTCGATGGGACGCAAGCTCGCGGGCATTTTCATAATGTGCAAAAAAAAATCGCCATTTTGAAATACTCAAGCGCGTCAGATTAAGATATATATGGTTCATCTTTATGTTCTAAACGTACTATCTCATAATCTGACGATTATCTAGAGGGATTCGCCTGATCTGACAAAAAAATTTAGAAAAACGGTTCACCCTAAAGGCCATCCCTGCAACTTCTCGCTAATTCCATTGCTTAAAATTATACTTATGACATTTTTGAGCTCAAAATATAATTTATGTGATATTTTGAGCTCGCTGAGTTCAAAGAAATAATATTTCTATGCATTTGAGCTCTCCCAGCTTGAAAGTCTGATAGAAGTTTCATAGAACACTATTTTTGGGATTTTCAAACCGCAATAACTTTTGAATGGATCAAGCAATTTTCACCCGTTGGCGGCATTCGACGCAGTTCTATCATCCTCTTAGGTAATTTTCTAGTTTTAATTGATCAAACCAAAAATTTCGGAGTAATCCCGAAAAAACACTTTTTCGGGTTTCTTTCATCTATACTAATATATATTATAAAGCTGAAGAGTTTGTTTGTTTGTTTGTTTGTTTGAATGCGCTAATCTCAGAAACTACTGGTCCGATTTGAAAAAATCTTTCAGTGTTAGATAGCCCATTTATCGAGGAAGGCTATAGGCTATATTTTATCCCCATATTCCCACGGGAACGGGAACTACGCGGGTGAAACCGCGAGGCGCTGCTAGTATTAGATGATTACCCTCCTTCTGTAGCATTCGACGCAAACAGAAAACCTTGCAGACATTAGGGGCGAGGGGTGCAACGGGGTACATTTGCAGTTCACGATATCTCTCGAACGAATCAACCGATTTGGACCAGCATGGTGGCGATCGACGTGGTTTTTCAAGCTTAAGAGCGGATTAGTTTTTGTAGTTGATCGATAAAGCCGTTTAAAAGTTATTCCAAAAAAAAAAAAACACTTTAAAAAAAAAACTTATTTTCTTTGAGTATTTTATATATATTTCTTAAAATCTATCAGTCCAAATTCACAAGAAATCTAATTTTAAGGGAACTCTTTAGAACGCCGTTTAGTAGATTCCGATCGGTTTATTTGTTCAAAAGTTATAAGCGAGTCACATAGTCACACACATACATACAGGGCCCCAAATCTGCTATTTTTATAAATTTGTCATTCCAACACGATCCCATTGTCATTTTGCTAAAAGTTCGTAATCTGCTAAATTCATAATGGTCGATCATTGGTCTGTCAGTGGTCTTGTAATACTTTTTGATAACTGAGCTATTAAAAAGAATGACTGCACAATGAGGTTCTAATGGTAGGTCACTGATCAAAGGAACTGTCAAAATTTTAGCAGACTACCGCATACGTCTGTCATTCGTTTGTCATTGTGTACGAGATTACCATTCTATGCCATTTCTTTCAATGGAGTGTCAGTGGTTGACCATTGGAAAGTCATAGTGACGCTATTATGTTAGTAGATTACCAAACTTGTCAAAATCGACCATTATGAGATCAATGATAGGCCATTTTGACACTATTGTAATAGCAGACTTGAGGCCCAGACATAGTGACAACATCGCGGGGGTAGTCAGGGAAGCTCCCTATGACCTTAAAACGTCGAGATCTGATGAAAACTAGATTTTTGCAAAACGGGGTGAAAACAATAACTTCCCGATTTTTGAAAATCTTCGATTTTCTTAGCGGGAAGTTAATTTTTTTTAAATCATTGATCTTAATTAATTGAAAAGCTCAGGAAGAGAAAGAGTGAGAGAGGAATAGAAACGTGGAGAAGGAAATGTAGGCATCACGCAGCGGCACGCATTTAACTTTATCGACGAATTTTTGTTATTTCGGCTTGCGGAAATCGTCAGATTATATATTTTTCATTATTCTTGAATTATTTCCACAAAATAAAAATAAAATTAGCTACGCTCGAGAATGTCGAGATGACGTTTTTTTTTACAACTTTGCTGCTCTCCCCTTTCTTTACGTCACTCTCAAATTGTCAGATTAGTGGAATATACACTTTTTAGGATGTAATTAACTCACCCTACCTTAATCTGACGCGCTCGAGAATTTCTGATGGTCAATTTTTTTTTACTAATCTGATCCTGTATCCTTCACGGGCGGCCTTATATATGGGCCTCATGTTTGGTGGAGGTACTTAACCGGGTACAAGGTATCCCCCTGTATATTAATCTGCCGCGCTTTAGAAAATCCCGAAATCCCCGCTTGGGCTCCCCTACTATTAGTTAGTAAGCTTTTGAAACATATTTAACTTGATCCAAAACACAAAACCCTTATCAAAATATAGGCATCGTAAATAAACGTTAAAAACTTACTTTTCACGATTTTTGTCACATGGCACGCAGAACTCCACAACCGCGCGACTTGCACCACCGACGCGTACTGTCACGTCAGCGGACGGAGGGTAGTGGTTAAAAAGCGATGCTGCCAACTCGCTAACGGTTTTAAGGGCGCATATTCCGAACGGCATTTCATACAAATTTTCAAGTCGTTATTTTCCGAAATGACTAAACCGATTTTAATGAAACTTCAGACATATAAGCAGGTTACATAGGTCTAAAAAGTTAGTTAAACACATTTTCGAAATGTCTTATTTTAAAAAAGATAACTGGAAATTTATGTTTGTATGGAACATTTAAAATGGGTCTAATTTAACTGTAACACTATTTATCGAAAATGTTTTCAATTAACTTTTTAGACTTATGTATTCTGCTTATGTGTGTAAAGTTTCATTAAAATCGGTTTAGTCATTTCGGAAAATAACGACTTGAAAATTTGTATGAAATGCCGTTCGGAATATGCGCCCTTAAGTTCTGAGAAATCGGTATTGTTTCAAATCACCTTTGTCTCAAATCCCCTCGGTCTCCCCTACCTAAAAACAAAGTCATCATGCTTGCAATTGTGTGTGATAGGTATATTAAGGTTAGTAAGCGGTAGGTTAATGTTTCTCATTTTCTCATTAAGAATAAAATGTAAGTAATTAGTTTTATCTATTATTAGAAGATTTTGATTTAGCTAATGACACACAATATTTAATCCGTTTTGGGCATGTTCATGCGCTTCATCTCGAGACTCGGCAGAATAATGCGTATTAAAGAACTTCCCACTAAACAACTATTGTATTTTACTCACTGCCCCAGAAGGACTTAGGTATTTTATACCAGTTTTGTTATTTACAGAACGACTTAGCTCATACTATTTGGTGGTCATCTCCTGATGAAAAGGCTGTTATACGATTCCGTAATGGCAATATGTATGAAGGACATATTTCTTCTAAATGTATGCATGGCGAAGGTCGCTTTCAATGGGCCGACGGAACCGTCTACTTAGTAAGTTTATTAAAAATAAATTTTATATTTCCCAAACAGTAGGTAGGTAGGTAGGCTAAAAAAGTATCTACAAATATAAAAAATCCCTCGTCTGATTTTGCGTATGGTGACCAGTCGCAACAGGGAACGAATCGTCGTCTCTTAGATTTTACGTATTTTTAGGATTCTGAAACATTTCTCCGACATTCGTTTCGCCGTTGAAAGGTTCACCGATAGAACGATTCACTTTTCATTTTTTCACCGATATAACGTTTCAATGACGAACGATTCGCCGACAGATCGATTCACTTTTTATTATTTCACCGATAAAACGTTTCAACAGCGAACGATTCGCCGACAGAACGATTCACTTTTGAAAATTTCATCGATAGAACCATTCACCGGCGAACGATTCGCCAACACGAATGTTCGTCTGCCCCTGGGGTATAAAACATAGGTATTCGACATGTAGACCTATTTCCGTTTGTTGTTTACACCTGAATCAAGTTGTGAAGACGAAACTTAACTTTCAAAAAAATCGGTTGAGTAGTTTTCGCGTGAAAGCGTAACAAACAAACTTACATTCACATTTATATAGGTATGTATTAAAGTAGTAGGGAAGCTAAACAAATTGTTAGAGATATATATAGGTTTCCCAATTCTTGTGTGCCCGAACAAAGCCTTCGGTTCGTCAGCCCGGAAGATATTAGAGAGCACTGGGGTGCACAAGACTTGTGCACCAGTAGGTACGGGAGTAATGGTACACAAGTCTTGTGCACCCTTGTGCCTCTCTTAGTGGGTCAGAAAACACAGATGTGCTCCCCTCTTCTATCGCTCTCATAATCCGCACGTCGTCGGACGGTCGAGGCATTGACTTCATACGTTACGTATGACGTAACTCGTTACGAGATGACCGGAGAGATTTGGCGCAGGAAGAACGCGCGCTCCGAGGCACGGAAGTGTCATACCATAAACTTTTAAAGTTAGTCTACATTATAAGGTAGGTAATAGTCCAGACTTTAGTTTGTAACCTAAACTACCTACCTAGGTGAGTTTTGGGATGTCTTGAGTACCTATGTACATACATTGTAACATTGTACATAAATAGGTAGGTGGGTAATATTATGGCGACTGACCTAACGTTACTGAGTGTTGTCCGATTATAATTTTAGGGACATTTTAAAAACAATGAAATGTACGGAAAAGGTAGAATTCAGTGGAAAAATGACACATGGTATGAAGGCGAGTTTTCCGGTAACCTGCGACACGGTAAAGGTCTGTACGTGGACTCGCGCACTCAACGCTCTTACTCAGGCGGCTGGCATCGTGGAACTAAGCACGGAGAAGGAGTCATATATTATTCTAAAAATTTTAAGAATTCGTACGACGGCCAATGGATTTACGTATGTATAAAACCCGTAAAATTTATAGATAGTGTAACTCACGTTACATTACTCACATTGGTAGTTATACGTCTGGTGATAGATTGGAGTGCAGTCGGAGTAAAGTTGCCTAATTTTACTCCGAGATTATTAACCAATTAATAAAGAGGTCTTGGAGGAACTTAGATGGTAAATACGACGAAAATTGAGGGTATGTAGCGCTGCGATTTGTAAAATTAAATCTGCGAGATTTTAATGAGTCTCAACGATAGCGAAAGCTCCCATGATGATTATTAATAGACTCCTCAACTGACTGAGAAGTAGCGCAACGCGTGAATACCTCCTGGTTACAGGGGCTATAGCTTAGCTATACATGCTCCATCATGATTCCGTTGAGGCCTTTCCCACACTAGAAAAATAATGGATTTATGGCCTCAGGTAGATACTTCCAACTGAGCACTGCAGCAAAAGGGAGGTAGTAATCTTAATTCAATTCCCCTTTAACATTTTAATTCTAAAGTACGTACCTACCTACTTAATTAAAATATGATCTAATCCAGAATGAACGATACGGATATGGATCCAGAGAATACTGCGAACTAAGTGGATACAAAGGAGATTGGGATAGAAACGAGAGGCAAGGTAAAGGATTAATGATATGGCCCAACCACGATGTAAGTTTTATCCAACAATATAATATCACATTAATTTCGATTTTTCTACAAGATCTCGGTATGCTTCCATAAAAAAGTGTTTTGTGAACATCTCGCAAAACATTTAGTACCTACTTATATGTACCTACCTACCTACTAACGGCCGAACCCAATAACCGATCTATCGCATACTGGAGATAGAAAAACAAATGAAACAACAGAAAACCTATATAATATTTCTGTTGTTTCATTTGTTTTTCTATCTCCAGTATAGTATGCGATAGACCGGTAATTGGTTTCGGCCGTAAGTGATAAATGCCAAAATTACTTTGCTGTTTTCAAAAAGACCTATAGGTTTTTACAGTTTCCCTTAATCTCTTAGTGACGATGATATCCCTATACAACTTAAAACATCACCATGATATTTTGTAATATTTTTTTTAGTTTTACCGTGGTGGGTGGCAGAATGGAGTCATGTCCGGTTATGGTATTTACATATGGGAAGCTTGTTATAATAACACCATGGCACTGCCATCTATAAATGCATTTCGTGGTATGTGGGAAAAAGGTCAACGAAATGGATATGGTATACTTAATCTAGGACTCGGCTTAGGATCTCATTATAAGGGAGAGTTCAAGAATAATAAAAAGCACGGTGTAGGAAAATTTGTCACAAATAATGGTTTAACTATCCAAGATAGAAACCTCTTTACTGATGACAATTTAGGACCCTCGAATTCTGCTCGTACCGAAATCAGATTGCCTGAAAACACAAAGAGAAATGTTAATGAACCCTGTCAATTTGAAATATGTGACAGTACTGTCGGCCTTATTTATCATATAGACCAGGCACTTAAAAATATAGACAGACAAGCTGAAATAAGAACCAACATGATTAATGAGTACTTGTATAATAACAAAATAGCAGAAAAAGATTTTCTACAAATGGCTGTAAAGGATGAGCTTTCGTTTGAAGAAGCAAAAAAATTAGAGAACATTGACGACTTGATTATGTTTGAGGAATCTTCGTTACGCCAGACATTGAAGTGTTATAAGACCGATTTGTTGAGTATTTATTACAAGTACGCAACCATATGCAACACCGAAAATATAGCGTTTACACCTGTGCTGATTCGCTTATTTCTATGGCAGCTGTATTACGACTGCAATGTTCACGAGAGAGGCTTGACACTCGTCGAAATTGACAAAATATATCATCAGAATCCTGAATGGCTCGCAAGGAGCCCGCATAACCCGTTCGAGAAAGTATACTTCTGGCAGTTTTTACACAGTCTGATATCAGTTGCATGTAGATTATATGCAAAGAGAGATTTGCCAGGTACCAAACCTGATACAATTTTAGCGAGTGCTTTCAGGACATTTATGGATGTTGATGTATTACGTGGATCTAGTCGTCAAAGAGGTAAATTGCAAGTAGTAGTTTGGGGACGAAGTTTACACCGTTTGGACCGCAGTGCTATCTATAATGAACGGAGACTTACGTACAAGTAGGGGAAGTCCGGGAGAGTTGAACCGCTTTTTGTTTAAAGTATCGTATTGTCTTATTAATGAGGCTTAGTGATTCAATTATTATAATAAACAGTAGCTTATTTATTTAGGTGTACTTATGCATAATTACTTTTTCGATATTATAGTACTGAAATATGTTATATACATTTTAATGAAAAATGGGATATGAGTCAAGTCTCCCCACCCTTAGGGACACTTGAGCCGGGGTCTGGGGAGAGTTGAACATTGCTTTTTAAAGGGCAAAATAAAAACATTTTGCAGCTTAAATCACAAATATATTAAACATAACATTGTAAAATGAAATTATATTATAAATAAACACAGTTATTGCTCTTCTTATGAAGAGAAACTTCAACATTTTCTTTAACATTCACGCACCGTGTTTAAATTAGTTAAGAAGTCTTCAATATTTTTCTTTAATTAAAACAAGTACCGCGAGACAAGCTAGTGGCTTCAGCTGTTCTTAAACTCACTTCTGGATTTCTGTTCCATTTTTTGTTGCCAAGCACCAGGATACTTTATTGAATTCACCTTCGCTAATTGAAAAGCCAATTGCAATGTACAAACAGGACTCGTGTATTAA
Source organism: Hecatera dysodea (assembly GCA_905332915.2). NCBI lineage: Eukaryota > Metazoa > Arthropoda > Insecta > Lepidoptera > Noctuidae > Hecatera > Hecatera dysodea. Next base: position 14,315,991 of record HG995292.1, read on the forward strand.
GGGTTCTGATTTTTTTTTAATTTAATCGAAAAAAGTTAAATTTCTACATCTATAAAACTCCAAATATCCACACACAAATACTATAGAGAGTGACATTAACCACTGAGCATGTCTCCCGCACCCGCCACGGCGCAAGTCTCCCGCATATACTACTTTGACATTAAAGTTTATTCACAGAAAAAACAATCAATCTTAGCGAAAAAACACTTAGCACACATCAAACTACAATAATCAGGCAGTACAATAGTAATTACACACAATGCGTACCTCTATAAACACGGCTGCAATCTCAATACTACATAAATTAATAAAATTTACTTCGTCGTAACAAAAACACCTTTCCGAACCTGAGAGCCAAACAAATCAGCAATTGTAAAAAATGGTGGCATATTGGCCACCCGCGCTCTATCAATGAGCCTATTGGCGTTTCATTACTGCAAAATTTAAGTTGAGTTTTAAAAGGTGGTTCAACTCTCCCACCTGAGCAAGTCTCCCGAACTTCCCCTACATATATTTACTAGAATATTATCTCGTTTTAAGGTCATTTGGTAAATGGTTATGGTAAATGTATACCTTTGAGAGCGACTTATGAGTTATATCGTAGCTTGGGAGAGCCACACACAGTACGCACTTTCCTCTGCGCTGTACGTCGTCCGCCACACTGCATGGACCATCCTCAACCTGGCCTCGTTGAGGTTCCCGACATGTGCCTGCCACTAGGCCGCAATGTTTATATTTTTGGAGACGAGTTAACATTTGTCGTTGGTAAACAATACTTATTTACGAAACATCTATTTGATATCCTTCCTCTCTAAGCGCTTAACAAAACCAAGTTTCTTTATTTTTTATTGCAGACGATAATGAACTTCCAGAACCCTTTCAAATAAACGAAGATGTTGAAAACTTGAAACTTTTCAACTTTGGAAATTTATCAAGCAAAACCATCATTAAAATATTTTCAAAAATATTTCCGAACCTATGCGATGGCGATAAAATTATGAATCTTGATATCGAACTATCGTTTTTAGAATTTTTTGAAGCATTTGTTACGTGCGCTGAAGAAAGTATTCGCGTGAGGGACGAAGAATTGAAGTGGAGGAATAAATTCTCGTTGAATACTGAAATTGTGGTTCCACCAAGTACTCCAGCGGGTCATGGGTCCAGATCTAAATAGTTATCTCAAGGTAGAGTAGCAATAGTAGCACTTTGTAGACAATTGGGTAAACAACAGTTATTCAAGTTGTTAGCAGCCGGTCAAATACCGAATTTATCACATAGCTATGTGATAAATTCGGTATTTGACCGGCTGCTAACAATTTGAATAACCTAGGTAAGTATATACTGTATATATTACTTAATGAAAAGGTTGACAGATGCTTAAACCGTTCATAGAATAGGGTAACCATGTGACAAAAAATATTTGAAACATTCGTTCACAAACTTATTCAAGTCGAAGCCACTACACCCAACCTCGACGAACGGAGCCCCACGGCGCGAGATTCCTATTTCTTTCGCATGAATGGTGTGACGGTAGCCAAGCTAGGCAAGTCATTACACGGTATCAAACGCCAATTAAAAAAAAGCCCATTCCCGCCGGCTTCCCTTCAGAAGTTTGCAACACAACTACTCTAAGTGCCTAGCCTTTTCCCAACTAGGCATATTGGGGTTGGATTCCAGACATACCGGATTCAACTGAATACCAGTAGTTAACGTTGAGCGGCTCCCTATCCAAAACCGATTTCTGCGGAAGGCCACGGGTGCTCCGTGGTTCGTTAGAAACGATCGACTCCATGTCGACCTCCGCATTCCAACAATTAAGCAATTCATGAAGCGCCTTAACAAGCGTTTCATAGAGTCCGCCGATTCGCATCAGAACCCTCTCATTGTATCGGCTGCCCGATACACTCCCTCCAAGATTAGTAGGATTCGCCGTCCACGGCACTCCCTTTTTTTTTTTTTTTTTTAACGGGGGGAAATCCTCATGGATATCCTCCACCCTGGGGCGGGCGGAGGGGTCTGTCAGACTCTTACTGACTAAAACCACCCCGGTGTTCCGTCTCTCACCTACGCCGGGGATCGCGGGAACGTATACCACATCCGTAATCCCCGGTTGATGCCGGCCCGCCTCTGCGGGCCACCTCGCGTCTACGGAGGGAGTGAGGTGTTAAACACCCTCCGTGACTTCAGAGAGGGGCGCACGGGAACACCTCGCGCCGCCACCTCGGATCCGGATGAATGGGGGCGACAGACGTCCCCAAGTCCGCCGCCCCTGGACCCAGTTAGGGGGGCCGGAAGAGGGCAGCATACGCCCTACACATTCCTCCGACGCCCGGCGCGCCTGCTGCGGGCGGGGTCAGAGGTCGAGATCTCTCTTTCCCTTTCCGCAGCCTCCTTCTGCGAGATAACTGTTTCGCAGAAGGAGACCACCGCGTCCCAGGACTCCTCGCCGCCGACCATAGATTGGACTACGGCCGGTAGCGAGAGGTCACTGCCCACCACAGAGATGAGGTCACGGCGCGGCTCCTCCCAAGCGGCACACTCTGCCAGCGTATGCCGCGCCGTGTCCTCCCGACAGTCGACGCAGTGGTGACACCGAGCGTCCGGCTCCCTGCCTATGCGACACAGGAACTTCCCGAAGCAGCCATGCCCCGAAAGGACCTGTGTCGCACGAAACGTCAGGGAGCCGTGCCTTCTCCCGAGCCAAAGGTCGAGCACTGGCCGGATGGCCTCGACAGTGGCGAGGCCGGCGGTAGGGCGTGAAAGCCTGTCCCGCCATTCCGCCACCAGGACCTCGCGCAGCTGCGACCGACGCAACTCAATGTGTCGCTATATCAGTCGCTCGCCGCGCGCCCGCGCGTCCTCGCGCCACCGTTACAGTGACGCGAGAACCTTCGCCTCCAGGTCCCACGGCGGAGATCCGGCCAGTGCGCAAGCCGCCTCGTAGGAGATCGTGCGATAACCCCTGATGACTCTGGCGGCCATCACCCTCTGCGGCCTCCGCAGAACAGTGATAGTGCTGGCCGTCAGGTCAGCCGCCCAGATCGGGGCCATCGATCGCACGATCCCCACGTACAACCGCCTGCAGGCGGTGCTCGGGTCCCCCAGATTGGGAAGCAGCGTTGACAACGCCCCAGCCGCACCCAACAACTTGGGCGCCAGCCGCCGGAAGTGGGGGCCGAAATCCCACCGGCTGTCGAGCACCAATCCCAGGTACTTCATGGTGGACTCGACAGCGATTCGGACCCCCCCGACCACGATGTGTGATCCCGGCGGCGGTGCCCGCCGGGGCGGGGGCCATGAAAAAAATGTGGAACGCTTCACGATTTTGCGTGTCATCCTTGAGCAGGGGCCATGCTAATCTTCTCTGTATCGTTCCAATTTTAGTATATGTACTGCCGAAGCAAGTACAGACCTCCGCATTCCAACAATTAAGCAATTCATGAAGCGCCTTAACAAGCGTTTCATAGAGTCCGCCGATTCGCATCAGAACCCTCTCATTGTATCGGCCGCACGATACACTCCCTCCAAGATTAGTAGGATTCGCCGTCCACGGCACTCCCTAGTCGAACCCGACGACCCCATCACCTTACTTCAAGAGAGTAATAGGGAAACCAGTACGATTAGAAAAAACAAAAACAGACCGCGTTCCGTATTCCGGCCTCGCCGACGAGGCCCATCGCGACGCCCCCGTAACATCCCTCCCCGACTTTTGCCTAAGGAGCCAGCCCGCGCCGCTGAGCCATTAGCGTTAAATCCCCTAAATAATAATAACTGACCCAGCCTGTCCCTTGCTGCCCCTCTCAATGACCCCGTTAAGCCGAGGCCCGTATCCCACAGGGGATGCCCTTAGCGAAGCGGTCATTTAGCTTTTAGTAGTTTTTAGCCCTGGCTGGGGGCCTTAAATTCATCTGAGGCCACCACAGGATTGTCCGGTTAAGCAGTAACCAGCCTTAGTGTGCTGAACTGCGAGTGGTCCATTCCAAAAAAAAAAAAAAAAAAAGCGGCTCCCTACCAGACCTCCATAACCCATTAACTGGGGAAAGAATGGTGTCTTTGTTGCTTGTGATGTGATGAAAATGAGAAAATTTCTTTATTTTTTAGCTTTTTATACTTATTTCATTTTTTGTGGTAGGTACACCAGGTATACCGCCGCAGAAGTCGATTGTTTTTTTTTTAATTTTTCTGTAATGTTTAGTTAAAGAACTATTGTTATCTGTAATTTTTCTTCTAGTTTTTAGTCTCATTAATTTAAGGGGCTGATCATATTTTGTCTAATTTATTGAATAACTTCAAAACTATTTATTATTTTCTTTATTCAGTTATACTTACTTACTAATTTACATTTTAAAATATTTATTAAAATAGAAGCACATAAAAAAAAAATATAAATACAAAAAGTAGTAGGCCACCGAAATCAATCAAGCTACCGGTGATTAGTGATTACGGCATCAGAGAAAGGAACCTCCACACAATACGAGGCGTATCAAGGAGTACTGCCTTCTGTATCAGTTCCTTTACCCAACTGCGTAACGCCAAAATTGACAAATGGTCGTCGAAGTTTTGGCCATCAGGTCATTGGCCGTAACGACAATCGGCACTACAGGGCTACCTTTAAAGTCGGGTAGTTTGCAAACAAAAAGCTTATAATTATATTCAATTTTCTACTCTTCCCCCAAAAGTGCACCCATGCTCAAAATGTATTTATTTACGCAAATCGTCCGTGTTTGGGTCATAATATGTGTAGGTACCAAATTTCTTACGGAACCCTAAAAACTGGATTTTTTTTCGTGGATGGGAGGGAAATCATCAAATGATTCGCCCGCTCCAGGCGGGACTCTATCCCAGAAAAGGTCGGTAAAGAAAAATACAAGTTCAAGGTTTTATGTAGGTACTCCTTGTAAAAAAAATAACCCAAGTGACGCAAGTGACAATCTATAAGGGTTTCTAAAGGCAACAAACATTTAAAAGTTTTTTATTTATTTAAAAGGGTTTGTCACAATGAGGTTTAAGAATCCGATAGCGAAAAAGCCACAGCAGATATTGTTTTCAAAGAATGAATATGGACCAAAAACAAAAGTAGAAAATTGGGACTACGCAATACATGCCGAAAAAAAAGATAATTATGCATATCGCGACAAGTTGAGTAACCACATCAGCACTTACAACCGCTGGGGGACGGAGGATCAGGGCACTAGTATGACTGAAACCCGCCACATGCTTGCACAGATATTCACTAAAACTGATCCTATATATTCGTTCAAGCCACTTGTAAATTTCACATCTTATCCATGCACAGAGTAAGTATAATCAGGTAGCAAGTACCTACTTAGCTATTTAACATAAACTGTTCTAACATTATGCCTGCACTCCCCAAGGGCTTTAGGCAGTCGTATATAGTTTAGTCTTGTGTTAAGATACGGGGTGAACCTATGACCAATAACCGAGCACAAATCTAGACCTCCAGGCTGCTAAGATACCAACCTAGAAGTTCTTGTTGAAAATACCTATTTAATAAAATAAAATTACTGCACACTGTCTGACTTGAGAATGATAGCAAATAAACATCACGCAGTCTTGTCTACTGTACCCCTCTAGACCGCCGCACCGGATCCTCCAACTCGAAACCATGCCTGCTGCATGTTATCATGCTTGCTTGCAGCATGCTTGCTTGCTTAAAAAACCACATTTTCACAATCAACTGCTTTATTGAGTACTTATATAATAGATATATTTATTAATAACTAGCTGCTGCCCGCGACTTCGTCCCCGTGGAATCCCCGATTTTAAAATATTCTTTATCGCTGCTCCGCTCCTATTGGCTTAAGCGTGATGATATATAGCCTAAAGCCTTCCTCGATAAATGGTCTATTCAGCCCAAAAAGAATTTTTCAATTCGAACCAGTAGTTCCTGAGATTAGCGCGTTCAAACAAACAAACAAACTCTTCAGCTTTATAATATTAGTATAGACTAGCTGCTGCCCGCGACTTCGTCCCCGTGGAATCCCCGATTTTAAAACATTCTTTATCGCTGCTCCGCTCCTATTGGCTTAAGCGTGATGATATATAGCCTAAAGCCTTCCTCGATAAATGGTCTATTCAACCCAAAAAGAATTTTTCAATTCGAACCAGTAGTTCCTGAGATTAGCGCGTTCAAACAAACAAACAAACAAACAAACAAACAAACAAACTCTTCAGCTTTATAATATTAGTATAGATAATATAATATAACTTTTATTTCGGGTAACAAAGACCCATAACATATATACCTTACAGACTATCATACATATTTATATAAAACAAAAATATTACACTATTTTATTTTACACGAAGCGTCGGCGTCGGCGCAGCGTGGTGTCGCGTAGTCTTCCGCGGAATCGCCGATACACGACACCCTTCGGCCTCCTTGGGGAAGGTCTCAATATGATGAGTCGGAACTCGCACCACGAACGACTTGAAATTCGTGTTATGGCGCGGCTCCAACTTCTCTACCCTCAAGGTCCAGCTGGTCTTCGCTCGAACATACTCCACGATTTCCTCAACCTTCGTGGTGTGAGGTTTGTAAACGAGACACATAGAGCTGCGTCGTAGGTATTGCCGGACGCAGCATATTGGGATCTACCAGCGCGGTCCCGCACTGATTTCGACTAGGAGGCATCTTCCTCTTCTTCCTCTCCACCTTCACGAAGCCAATGCCTTCATTAATGTACTAGCTGACCCGCGCGACACCGTCTGCGGCACATAAAAGAAAAAAAAACCGTTTTTGTAACATTTTTCATTGACGCTCCTACGTATCGTGGCGTGATTTTATGTAGCCTATCCCAGCCTTCCTCAATAAAAAGGTTAACTAAAACTAAAAAAAAAAATCTACTACGATACGACTCAGTCATTCCTAAGACGGAAAAAATGTTAGTACGTACAGTAAATTTCTTTCACAACCTGATCAATCTTAGGAAAAGTGCAAGTACCTATCACCTCCTTTGTTTCGAAATTAAAAAACCAGCCCAAGTATCTCCTGTTACCTCGAATCAACATTGATCAACAAAACAGACTATTTCGAACGAATGGTTGTTTTTAGTAATAATTTATATAATGAAGAATGTTACTAGGTATGCCAAATCGCGTGAAATTTTGTCTCAGTAAAGCCTGTATGTATACAAATACACTAGTTTTTGCTGTAGTCAAAAATACCTAGTAGTTTTGATTTTATAGGCATTCAAAGTTTCGAAAAATATCGAGACCCGCTTACAGTCACGTGACGCCTATGACGTCATGTTACAACGCGCCTCGCGGGCCGCGGCCCGCTTCGTATGCAGTGGCCAGCGGTTATAGTAGGTGTAATAGCTTGCTCAGTATTTTGTTGTGTTTTCGTCCGCGTATTACGTTAATAGTCTAATAATAGTAAATATTATTCGATTAATAAATGGATGAAGGATTCGAAAAAGGGCAATCGGATAATCTACCTAAAATAGATGGATTAATGGTTGCGCATTATTTATAAACAAATAGTGATTCCGTTGCCGCCGAAATTCGAGGAATAAAAATGAATAAAAATGTATTATTGTTTTATTAAAGTGAATAAAATGCAAAAATACCTACCTAAGTAAACTTTCCTTGCTACTACTTAAGCTTAATAGTTTATCTGTTCTAAATTGTTTTATCAAAACAAAATACCCAACTTATATCGTACTGGAAGAATGCAACTCAAATAGTAGAAGTACCTACCTACCATTAAAACGTTAAGACAACAAATATGTATTATAGTTTTGTAGCTATAGGTAGGTACGTATGTATATAAAGGTAGGTTCCGCTCTTCTTAGTAAATTTAAATGAATACATACATTGATTTATTGCAAAATAGCTTCCGCCAGCAGCTTCGCCCCCGTTTCCCTCGGGAACTGTACATTGTCTAAGGATTAAAAGTAGCCTACGTGTTATTCCAGACTTTGTCCAGCAGTGCTATTCTCTAAAAGTCAATTTCGTGGCTGTAAGCTGCGGCGAGCTCGTCGACGAGACAGCTTTGAGATCGATCGAGCGAGTAGCGCTGATCCAAACGGTATTCACTAGCGTGGCTGTGCTCGTCGACGAACTCTAAGCTGTAGTCTCCCGTCACTGTTTCGTCGACGAATTAGGGCTTCGAAACAAATTATTTTAGTCATAATCGATAAATCTCGACTGAGAAATATAGGGGTTTAAAATTTTAAATAAAGGTTTATCTTTAAGTATTTTATGGAATAGAGTAAAACTATACACAAATTTCATAATAATAAGAATTTATTGCTCATTTTTATGTTACATTTTAAGGCTGAATGACGATTCCTTTGCATATAACGATAACGCGACGATGAATACGAACGTAAACAAAAAACAACAGACGCGATGCTAACAAAATCCCTTAAAAATGTTTAGTTTGAAAACTTTTATTTATATTGTACCAGTAGTTATTGCTTTAATATCTAAATATGTACTTTCTTGTTTTAATTAATTAACAGTGTTATCATCTGTACTTATAGTAGTGCATACTGTGATTTTCTATGAAGTGCCAAGACCTATGTTTGCAATGTACAAATTGTTGTTTATGTGTTCATTTTTGTGAGACAAATAATGTATGATTTTAATGGTAAATAAAAAGGAACATATTATTTAGGTGTATCTATTTAATTTCTCATGAACCATACTGCACATAATAAAATTAGGACAATCATAATATAAATATCCTATGTTCTCAATTATATCTAATAGTATGCCCATCATACTGTTATTTATACACATCTCAAATAAACCAGTACATAATAGTAATTGTATATCTAAAGAAATTAAAATCTATGCAATTATAAAATTAACATTCACAAATGATAGGTACTTTATTAAAACCAAAATGGCAATCCATGAATTCTATGATTATTAAGTCAATTTATGGTGAGCATATTTTAATCACAATAATTAAATAAAAAAAAGATTAACCAAAAATTTAGCATTTTAGACATGACATGCTCACCATAATAATTGATGAACTAAATCTTGCCTACTTATCTGCCCACTCTCTAAAGTCTAAGGCATCATATCTTAGAGCCTGATGCATCAGGATTCCAATCAACTTAGATTCTTTATCTAAGTAAGTTTGGTCTAACTTAGGAGCTGGTAGCCCGGCTTGATTACACATGTTGTGAAAAACACAGGAAGCTATCACTATCTTTTCCATCATTATAGGATTATAGTGCAATACCCGGTGAACTAACAACATCTGAAGCGCTCTTTCAGTATCCCAATAATCCTCTCCACACTGTTCCGTGCACTGCTGTGCAAACTGTTGTAATGGTTCTCAGATGTTCCTGTTTCTGGATTACTAAAGGGGGTCATAGGATATCCTGAGTCACCTGTAATAAACAAAGGAAGCTAGAATGAACTGCAATGTTGACTTGTGTTTTAGTTATAATTGTATTGTAAATTTATAAAACTTACCAAGGAAACACACTATTTCTTTGTTATTGTTTAAAGTTGGTTTCCAAATGTTGCTATACTGTAGTATTTGAAAAAACAATATTATGTGTTGCATTGCACACCAAAAGTCACATTAACATGCAAGATATTCAGATCAGCATCATTAATCTGAAATAAGTATAATCATTAAGTATATACATTTGGATTCTTAAAATATCTACATTATTTTAATCATAGAAAATCTACAGTCTACCTACAATTAATATGTTCCTGGCATACCTAATAGCTTTTTTTGGCAATAATATATTTCTTTATTTTCCTTAGGATGTATCTATCAGGATGCCTTCAACACAGCCTAGCACCCCAGAAATCTTGAATTTCTCATAACACCTGAAATCAGCATTCAAATTTCAAACTTTTTTTGTTTTAACAAGATTTAGACTAATAGGAAAATCTAGGTACTTTTTAATACTTACCTTGACTTTAGCACTTGTCCATCATTGTAGTTTTGCGGAAATCTAATGATTGTCTTATTATTCAGAGCATCAACAACTTCGTTATAATAGAGGCAGAAGTTTGAGATGGTAGATATGTACATTCTTGCCAATGATTTTTTGGTAACTTCCATTAGCCCAGAATGATAAGAGTGCATAATATTGAAATTATCTGAAAATAATTCAATGGTATGTTTTTGTTGGTGTGTGGTTTGTTACCCATAATATCTCTAGAAACGTAGCTGTAAACAAACCTTTTAAGCCTCTTACGTTAAATCACTGGAACGAACTTGCGGACGCATAGAAGGAGATAAATCGTTTTATATCAATTCATTATTCAGAAAGCCTGTAAATATGGATAAACTAATCACGGTATTAATCACGGGATATTGTTTTAAACTTTCTTTGTTTCGCCTGTCGTGCTTTTTTCAAATCATCATTGGTCTTAGCTTCTAATAAATCATAAATGTACCTAACTTTATAATCAACCGAGCTGCTTTTTTTTAACATAAGTATGAAAAAAATAAACAATATGTAAGTCATACGCTCGATTATTGTAGCTTTTAGATTTGACAGTTCGAAGCGAGGCTGCGGGCGAGGCTGTGGGCGTCTTCGTCGCTGTTTTTTCTTAGGGAATACCAAAATGTATGAAGAACTGTCAATTTGCTCGCCGTTGGGTAGTTCTAACTCACGGCCGTCACAGCCTTGAGCGCTAGTGTAGCTTTACGCAGCTTAGTGAATACGAAACTGAGTTTCACCGCTGCGGCAGCGCTGTACGCAAGGCTGAATCCTTAGAGAATAGCATAGCAGATCCGTTCAGTAGTTTTAGCGTGAAAGATCGCAAACTTTCGCATTTATAATATTAGTAGGAAGTAGGATAGGTACTTAGGATGTAGATGTAGTGGATTGAACGTTACAGATGTACTAAACCTTTTTTTTATTTGTAATTTTTTTACTAACAAAATACGTAAGGCCATTTATTTTTATTTGATACTTATTTCAGATCGGCAAGAGAGCTATGGCGATGATTCTATTGGTTATGTTGAAGTAAAAAGAGTAGGTGATGTATGTATGGTTGAATGTAGAATCACGCCAGAACACCGCGTACGTACCACACCTTATCATTGCAGTTTAGAATGCAATGAAAAGGATCAATAGTTTTAAATGTAACCTGCGAAGATTGTACCTACTGCCAGCAGAGATGACTGTAAACATACTATAGCATTTTTACTGTGACTACATCGTCGAAGCGAGGAGAAAAAACAACTTTTCCGGCGAATCGGTAGTTGTATTTTTACAGTTAGGCACAACACATGATTTCCTAGTAATTGGATTGGACATTTTAAAAAGTATTTAGGTATAATTTCGACGGTAAAGGCGCGCGACCGCGAGCGGACTGAGTGAGCCAGACTGAGCGTGTTGTACGATGACGTCACACTGTCACCAGTGTTGCCAACTCCAAAACTACCGAGTCGCTAGACTCTTAATCAAATGTCGCTAGAAAGTCGCTAAAACTAGCTCCACCAGAAGTGGATTCACGATTTTGTCTGGGAGAATACCTATAATTTTGTCGAGGACCGAAAAGGCGGCGTGAAATATTAGGATAAGTGAAAAAAAAATTGTTCAAAATTATTTTTGCTGTTGCGACACACGTTTAAGCACTTTATAATTCCTTAAAATTAAAGCAAGCGAGCAGTCGACTGTTCAATATTCAAACATATTCAACTTCGGGGATTTCTCCTGTGTTCCCCTATCTATACAGAGCATACCATTGACCTATTCTCAATGGAGCATACCAACGAAATAGTAGAAATTATAAGAGAACTGGGCGTATTCAATAGCAAAACTTAGATTTGAAAGAAAATTGGATGTGCTGCTTTGAATATTTTTTGAAATATCTATTGCTGGCTGTTTTAATTTGTACTCAAAAATCGCCAGATATGTCGCTAAATAATTTTTGTCGTCAAAACTTTATTTTAGTCGCTAAGACTTGAGCAAAAGTCGTCAGTTCTAGCGACTAAGTCGCTAAATTGGCAACACTGACTGTCACCGGCAGCCCGCGTCGTGGAGTTGCAACTTGTTTTACTTCTAAATCGGAAAGTAATTGACATATCGAAGTAATTCTTTCACTAGTATTTTTTATTTTTGACAGAGAATATGCAAATGCTAATAATCAAAATTAGTTAACATTCTTCAATCAAGTTGATTCTTCAATTTCGTACAGCCCAAAATGAAACAATTTTATTTGATTTTGAATGAGAACAACATATTATCAATGATTCATTCAAATCTATTTTTCCATTAGGTAGGTAGGTCGTATATGCAGTGGCGGCCTTAGGGGGTGGCGAGCAGGGCAACCGTCCGGGGCCTCGTTCTGTCAGGGGCCTCGCGCAACCCGATTTTAAAATATGTACCTTATATTTTATAAAACGTTTTAGATGTTTGTAATAAAATGAAGTTATTCATACAGATCTCCCAAAGTGATAATGCGCATAGAAATATTCATCACTGTTTGGCAACGGTCGTAGGGGAGAAGGGGGGAATTGGAGCCTACTAAGGAAAAAGTTCAATAAAAGGCAAATGTATGGATACTTTAGGAACTTTCTATTAAAAACTAAATCTTTACTCATTTGATTATCATTTAATCACAGCGTTAACGTTACATAAGTAGGCATTTGACCACAAATAAACTTAAAAGAAAAAAACAGAATCGCTCTCATTACCCGACTTTGCGGGAAATGAGAGCCTATAAATTCGCATATGTGTAATGAGAGCTACCTAATTATTAAATCACCTCAAAGATTTCTATATCGGTCTGAAATCTCACTTATTCATATACATACCTAATTTCTAATATAAACGCAACCGTGTAACAATTAACTTTTAGAATCTAAGCAAAAAACGCAAATATAATCAACCGGGCTCTCAGAACCAGAACATTGTTTATGTGCCCATTAACGCAACTTGTACAACGGTACCACTAGCGTTAAACCCCCAAAATAATATCAACCTGACCCAGCCTGTCCCATGCTGCCCTCCCTCAATGACCCCGCTAAGCCGAGGCCCGTGCCCCACAGGGGATGCCCTTAGCGAGCGGTCACTTCGTTTTTAAGTAGTTTTAAGCCTTGGCTTAAAACCACCACAGTATTGTCCGGTTGAGCAGTAACCAGCCTTAGTGTGCTGAACTGCGAGTGGTCCATTAAAAAAAAAACGGGCCTTTGACTAACCGGCGGCGGCGACTGCCGCCGACCGCCCGAATTGTTTTCGATTATGTGTGACACATGATATTGACTCCTATTTTTTCGAACAAATTGCAAAATGCAATTGCGTTGTTTAGGGCTCTTACGATTCAATGATTCGGGTGTTTCCGGGAATGCGACAATTAGCGAAGATCTGCATGCGCATTAATTTGGGAATACTGTAAATTAGATTTGATGTGAGTGAGAAGTGAAACAAGATGGGTGACCATTATAACATACCGGGACTCCTTCGTGTCTCGGAAAACATGCTAAGTCGTTGATCCCACCTGTCATTTCATCATCAATTGTAGACAATCGTTACGGATTGTCAGAAGCCAGAAAATCTGACACCAGTCTTGCCAAGGAGTACCGTGTTCTCCAGTTAATGGGTTGTGTGTGGAGGTCTGATAGACAGCCGCTTCACGTATAATACTGGTATTCAGCTGACTTCGGTTTGATTATATTGGGAGTTGTGATTTACTTCAAACAGTATGTATTGGAAAATAAGAAAATAATCATTGGCCATGCGCCAATATGAATCGGCCCATATTAATAGTAGGTATAGGTACTTACCCTCGAGAATTTTCAAAAAATTGGGTTCAATTATGCCATGGACAGATACTGCACACCAATCGGTTACCTACTGGGGCTGTGGCATAACGTTTGATGTTTTGAACGTGAGTTCTGTCCTTTAGTATAGGTAACCAATAACGGCATTTCTGTTTGTTCACACAGCCATTATATAGGTACCTACCTAAGTAGAATATGGGCTTGATCACTCTATAAATGTTGTTTAAGCCGTATGAAATCACTATAACATTGTCTTGCAGAAGTTCTTACGCAAATTGTAATTTTTGGGCTAAAGCGCTTGCATGTTTGCCAAAAAGTTTTGTGCACAATCGTTTTCGGGAGTCCTAGAGCAGCCGCTCTTTTGCGTTCCGACCTACCAACCGGCGCGGATTATCGGGAAATCTTTCGCGACGAGTTCAATGTTGTCATCGCTTCTCGACGTTAGCCTGGACCCTGGCCGCAGATTGTTTGCTGCTGAACTTGTTCCTCAGAATTTTCGTTCCCACAACCGAATCAAATTTTCACTGGCCCGGCCCGACCTGGGTCATGTACCTAACTGTCGAATATTGTACCGCGAACAATGACGAGCAACAGCAACAGAATCATTTGCCTTGAAAAAAAGCTTCCATTGCGAACGAACCGTCCACTGCGGCACTGTGACTAAATAACTAGCACGAATGACAAATCAAATGCGGCTTCCCGCTCGCCTCTTCTGTCAATGTTATAAGATCCGTTAAAAATTTAACCCAATTCTGCCACCAGGCACCCTGTACAAACTATGATTTAATTTAGGGAGCGGTAAAACCTTTCGAAAACTATGAGTAGTAACTTGTTCGGCCGTTAGTTACTTCCTGGAATCCTGGCCCTATTTAAACTGTCATCTTGGATATTTCTACTCTCTTTCTGAGTAGACCAAATGTAGATGGTATCCCCCTGATCTGTAGTTAATGCACATCTTTTATGTTATGTAGCACTCCGGGACGAAATAAATTAATGAAAAACGCAGATTTGGCTCAACTTCCAGCAGATTTCGGAGTGATGGATTACCTTACTACTCAACAGGACGATTACAGGAATCCTTACCCAGCAGTGACTAAACCGGTATGTCATTTTACCTACTGCAGGTTCAACTTATGAACATGTCATGCTGACCCAAGTGACCACAAGGGTTGTCAAAGTTTTTAACAAGACACACTGTATTCGTTTTCTTGATCAATTAATTACACATCTTCTGCTACTGGGTACCTATACCCCATTCACGATAAGATTAGACATTGAAATACATCTTTTTTACAGTCCGTTCAACCGATGGTAGCTGCAACAGTAAACAGTTGGTATTATAATCAGGTTTTTGCTTTTAATGCCATCCTTATGCCTACGGAATAGAAGTAAAAATCGGTTGAACGGACTGTAAACAATTTTGTTCCAATGTCTAATCTTATTGTGAATGGAGTATAGGTTAGTGCTTTGTAAGCTGTAGGTATGGCCGTGATTCAGGAACTGATCAGTTTTATGAGACAGGGATATTGTCCACCATCGAAGGAGTACCTAGAATCTACTATGTAGGTACTAATAAGAGTTGATTAATTTCAGTTGACCATGTCATCTCCACCCTGGCTGTTGAACCGCGTGATTCGTTCGGACCTCACACACAACCACGGCACTGCACCTCCGCGTGGCGACTATCAGTGTCTCGATACCCATACACCAATTGGACACATACGTCACATGAGATTATTCCGCTACCAATCTTTTGACCCTTCATCATGTCTCCAAGACTTTCCCACTTTAACCAAATCGTTGGTTAATGAAGAAACCAAAAATTAATTTATACATACTTTTATTACAAATTATTCCATACAAAAATTAAACAAAATTGAAATTAAACAAACAACAACAAAATCATAATCATAATTAAACAAAACTTATACATATAAATTTTTATAGGTACCAAGAAATATTGTCCTAAACACCTACATTGGGGGCAATTAAATTTCTCTAACACATGAGGCCTAGTTCAGTAGGTAATGGTTAAGTTTTATAAAGTTTGAATGGGTGGGCATTTCCCGACACGGAAATCTAAAAATAGAAATTTACAATGAGGTTAACAATTTTTTAAACAGAGATTTTTCGAGTGTGTAGTGCATGGAAATTTATTTACAAAATAATTTAGAATATACTAATGAGATTTAAACTTATGATTGTTTTATTCCTGCTCCCCTAAAGTGATTGCTTCATGATAGCTAGACTTGAAATTTTCAACTACTATAATTGGCAGTATGTAGGTAAATCTTATCGTCTTGTGGGTACGTGGTCAATCTCGGTACATTGAACATAGGTAATGCTACAAATCTTTAATACAGTTGTCATTAAGAGATAACTTCCTAAATTAAAAAAAAAAATATTAAAACCAATATACCGTATGCTATGCCATATAAATATATTAAATCTTGTTATATGGCATAGCATACGGTAGACGGTAGACGGTAGAGGTAGCGAAGTGGCCATAATAAGTTGCTTGGCTTGAAGAAATTCAGGCAGGAATTCAGGTTGTTAGAACAAGATAGTCTAGTCTGACTAAAATTATCCAGTAGTAGTCTACAAGCAATTCTAACAACTGCAGACTTGGCTTGACCCTGCCAAGTGCCACCAATCTCACAGTTAGGTGTAGCAGTTGTTGGAAAGGATCATGTTTAAGTTTACAGTCCTTGACTATATATAGAGAGAGTAGTTTATCGATATGAGTGGTACTGAAGGAGTTTGTGCTGAGGCTGAGGGCTTGGTACATGGCAGCACTGTTAAACATTTGGTTACAGTAATGAATGGTTTTGTTACTGCCATTTTGAATGTATGCGACTTGCGACAGGGACCCAATGAAAGATGAGTTGGGGAAAAGTGTATTACATCCGTAAAAGTGCAATTAAGTTGACATCTACTGACTTTTTCACTGTTGAAGCTTATAGCCATACCAAGAATATTAGTAAATTCAACTGCTCTAGCCTTTCAGACTGTTCTCTACTAGGGTGTTTCTTAGCTGTTTTATAAAGCTTTTGAACAGCCTGTTCTAAGATAAATCAGCTCACATAATTGTTATTGTCCATTAAAAACTTCCATTGTCTTTTTTCAAATTCAGATTTTCACTGAACTTTCACCCTAATAATTTCCATGGGTGATCCCATTTCAAATGGCGAATTTAAAATGGATCCATTTAAATTATTAGAGCAATACTCTGTGAGTTAGTTTGAATATTTTATTAAAATATCTACAATTGAGAACCTATCAGTTTTTTAATGGTTAACAATAATATTGATGCAGTTTGATACAAATCTATCTATCAGACACCACGCTGCATTGGCGCAAGCAATTTATGGCATCAGTGAAATGCAGTCTTTTTGCATCTGCATCCATTTTCGTTGCATGCAGACAAAAAGGCAATAATAGTTCCAGACATGTATCTAGCATAGACTTAACAGGAACCGGGCACCATGACTTTTTGTTGTAGTATGCACAAAGTGCCAAAATGTTTAAGGGTCAAAAAGAGTGTCTTAATTAATACTGAACAATAAAATGTACATAACAGATAATTTTCTCTGATAATGTATTTTAATCTATGTATAATTTAACTTGAAATAGTATTTTTTTATTTTTAAATGGAGTTTCTTTTTGTAAAAAAACAGAATTATCTGCAGCCCTGTGTTTTCTATTTTTATTTAATTTTAAATTAATTATCTTGGCCATCTATTTTCTGTTTAATATATTGGATTTCAATGTGTTGAGTATTTACAATAATAGAATTTTGTAACATATTAATCATATTAGTATAACACAGTACTTTAACTAGGTGAAATACCATATTTTAGGAAACAAAAAAGGAGTTAACAAATATTTTTACTAAACCATAAATAACATGATTATGGTAAGCCAGATAATTGGAAAATAGCGTTGGTTAAAATAATATTATAAAACTTTAGTTGCCAATTTAATGAAGGGAACCGTTTCAAGTTTTTCTGTCTTGTGGTATATTGTAAGTTCATAATACAAATTCAAGGGTCTTGTCTCATTGAGTACGCCTCCTTTTGAAACCTTTACCTTTCTTAGACTTCAACTTGTGCTTCCGAATCTGGCGACTACTACTTGTACCTGTGATTTCATCAGCAATCATTCCTACTGTTGATAACTTTTTCCTGCGGTTTTTCTCTGCTTTTGACACTGGCAGACGAGTTAAATAATTTTCTTCATATTCAGTCTTTTCTTGTTCATATTTAGATATGGACTGCTTAACATGATTCCCTGTGCTTACTTCCAGTGGTGCTTCGGAATATTCATCACGAAGTTCTCGCATTATACTTGAGTTGAGGAATTGCCTCTTGGACTTTTCTTTGTTCCTCTTTTCACTATCAACTCTTGAAGTGTTTTCATCAAAGTGTACTGCAGCTAATTTCGGAGGCACATAAATATTTGGCTTGCTGTTCTTATCTTTCTTGGTCTCTTCCTCATCTGAAGATTCACTAGATTCCTCAGCCGATTCATTTATCTTACTCACTAAATTAGCAGGATTAGCATGATATGCTTGAGGATCATCTTCTGATGTGCCACCAATAACAGCAGTTTTAACAAGTTTGTCAATTTGATATTTTAATTTTGAATCTATGGGTCGAATTTTTTCGAGAACAGTTCTTATCTCAATAAGCCTCTCAATAGATGGATCTGATTCTATTCTTTCACCAGAGCACTTTCTTAATACTATATACGTTAAATTTATTAAGTAACTAAGTAGCATTTGATATTTCATTTCCAGAAAACTAAGTCCTTTATCTGTTGATAGTTCTCCACTTTTCACCCGCACCAGCATATTGTCCACAAGTTGTGACACCTGCTGCACGTTAGTATTCATTTCTTTAAGAAGTTTAACAGCTTGAGACAGGTCAGGCTGCTCCATTTCTTCCAAAGCCTGTAAATATTATAACAATGACGTTATTACACTGCAAATCCCTTACCGATACCATCTTTAAAGTTATTATTTATCGACGATACCATATATATAATCTTATAATTTTGTACTTTTTAAAACATTCATAAATAATGACTAATCACATGGCCTAACTAAACTTCAAAACAATCACCTGCACCATGATGTTGTGTAGTTAACCTTTACTTTGGCAAAAAATAACACTTTAAAATAATTCAGAGAGCAGATCAGCGCCTGTTACAGGATCACAATAACCAAAAAAACACCTAAAATAAAAATAAAACAACTATTCGTCCTGAATATTGAACGACTATCGACATAAGCGACCTGCGACAGCGACTAGCTTAGCGGTTAGCTTTTTGGTAGGCATGGGCAAAAAATATCGATATATCAAAATATCGATATTTTTAATACAATAGGGGTGTTCCTGAGTAAAAAATATATGATTATATTTAGTCCGTCAGTTAGATTATAGAAAAATATTGGACACGTATTTTTTCCTTTATCAAATCTATAAAAACTGACGAAGATACAAAGCATCAAAGATCAGGAGTGGGGGCTTGTGACGTTACGGCTCGGTAAAAATTGTAGCGAGTAGTGACGTCACACGAGTTTTCAACGCTCTGTATCGGCTTCATTTTTTGTTTACGGGAAAAAAGAAAAAATACGTGTCCAATATATTTAGAAATCTATCTGACGGACTAATTAGATTTTTTTAGTCAACTACCCTATTATCGATATATATCGTCGACATTTTTAATCGCGATATATCGATATGCGATTTTTATTTTAGAGTATCGAATTCGTATCAATTTCGATAATTTTTTTACGCAATTTTAGTTTCGTGTTTTTAATATTATTAAATACTCCTTGCATGTCCCTCGCGTTTACTCTATATCCCGATGCAATATAGCAGTAAGACTATTGGTTGCGTGCACGAAAATAATAATACTATTAAACCATCAGTGTGAGACGAATATGACCCTGAAGTTAACAGAAAATTAACAACTTTCGGATATTTTTTTCATTAAATCAATTATAAAACCGTAAGATATGTTAAATATACTAAATTGTTTAGGCTCGAGCATTAATAAAAAATACTATTTTCTTCTATTATTTTTTACGAAGTTTGAATGCTTTGGGAATATGTATGAATAATCAGGTGAAAATTGACGATATATCGATATTTTTCTCTCGATAATAATCGATACTGTTTAAAAATATCGATACGATAAATATCGATATATTTTTTCTCACTTACCTATCCCTACTTTTTTTATAGCTCTAGCTAGCCTAGAGTATAAGGTCTTTGTAGCTAGCTGACATCGCTGACATAGAAATCGTAGAATGAGAATGGATACAGATAAAAAATAATGCTCTCCGTAAACATACAACATTTTAGGCTGAGAGTATCTTACAAGCTTTTATTTATATTATTATTTGTTGTTTTGTGAATAGTGATTCGCCTATCGACCTACCTAAACAAGGAAAAAGGAAACACGGGATAATTCGATCAATTATACTTTCAGATTTATTCCTGAAATGCATTATTTTTCATAGTAGGTAAGAGGTGTACACGCGAGCAAATCGCGATCTTCTAATTTTTAGTTTACTTATATAAAAAAAGGAATGAAAAATATTGAAGTTAAAACATTGATTTTTACGGTTATATTGCTACGTTGGTCTATAAATCGGGCTTGGGTAAAAAGGCTGCTTAGTTCAATTGGGCTGAATTGGGTAGTCAGCCGCCTGCAAAGACCGCTGCAGCTGGCATTGTAGGCCAAGAGTTAGAAGTGAGAGTCACCCTATGGTTTCATGAAAATGGCCGAAGATAGGTGGTAGTCAAAGACTGTCCTTCTTGGACGGTCCTTGGAAGAGTGGCGAAACGACTTAGACATGCACAATTAAGAGGAAAGGAGCGGAGCTGTGTTGTGGGAAAAGAGTGCGTGTACGTCGCGGTCGTGGAAAACCAACTTTGGACACCAATTAAAATTTATTGTTTTTAAGTGCAGTTTTTGACAAGTCGTACAAAACGAAATTTTAAAATTGTAAAAGTAATTAATAATATCGGTAGTAATTTGAGTTAGTAGGGAAGTCAATATTGTATCATTGTTGCTCATTAGGATGTAAGAGTACAGAACTACTTTGTCTGCCATGATGTCACATTACTTAGGAACAGGTTTTTAATTATTATACGTTTATTATCTACGTCCGTTTTCACAGATTACTTGTTACGAACAGTGTTGCCAACTCCAAAACTACCGAGTCGCTAGACTCTTAATCAAAAGTCGCTAGAAAGTCGCTAAAACTAGCTCCACCAGGAGTGGATTCACGATTTTGTCTGGGAGAATACCTATAATTTTGTCGGGGACCGAAAAGGCGGCGTGAAATATTAGAATAAGTGAAAAAAAAATTGTTCAAAATTATTTTTGCACTTTATAATTCCTTAAAATTAAAGCAAGCGAGCAGTCGACTGTTCAATATTCAACTTCGGGGATTTCTCCTGTGTTCCCCTATCTATACAGGGCATACCATTGACCTATTCTCAATGGAGCATACCAACGAAACAGTAGAAATTATCGGAGAACTGGCCGTATTCAATAGCAAAACATAGATTTGAAAGAAAATTGGATGTGCTGCTTTGAATATTTTTTGAAATGTCTATTGCTGGCTGTTTTCATTTGTACTCAAAAATCGCCAGATATGTCGCTAAATAATTTTTGTCGTCAAAACTTTATTTTAGTCGCTAAGACTTGAGCAAAAGTCGTCAGTTCTAGCGACTAAGTCGCTAAATTGGCAACACTGGTTACGAATAAGTATGACAGAACAGAATGTATCATAGTGGTTTGTTTTTTTTTTTTTTTTTTTTTTTTTTAATATTGGCAAGTCGCTATTTGCGCAATGCCAACAACAAAAACGGGGAAACTTGGTAGAAAATGAAATTAATTTAGGTAAAAGGATTTGGACGGATATTGGATAGGATCATTTGGATAGATACAGGATATTAAATGTTTAAATACGTAAATTATTTAGAGAAATAAATGATGCTAAATACATGTATATTTTGAAATCATTAGTTGATAATAACACAGAGATAGAGGTAGGAAAGGGAACATTATAGGACAGTAGACTTGAAATAAAAGAATCATGATTAAGAAGAGGGCAGGAAAAAAACATGTGGTTCAAATCGCCTACCTCACCGCATTCGCAAAGGGCACTATCAACGATCTGTAACCGAGCAAGGTGGACCTGGGAACAATTATGACCCAGTCTCATACGAATCAAGCAACTCGTAGCAGCTTTACTAAAGTTGAATTTAGAAAACCATGGCTTCTTTGGGATATGCGGTTGAATACGTGAAAAATAGTTACCTTTAGAAGTGCTGCTATCTGCCCACAACCTGCTCCAATCGTCCCAAAGAAAACTCTTAGGTAAATTGACCAAGTCGTGGCTAAAGTTTGTATATGGAAATATATCACCACAGTCTACCGCCTCGTTTGCCAGAAGATCAGCTTTAACATTACCAGTAATATTGCTATGCCCCGGTATCCAAGCGAAAGAAACTTGAAGACCAATTTTAAGGCATTTATATAAAAGGCTTCTAATAAATAAAACTACAGGAAATAAAGGTTTAGATTTAAAAGGATTTCGTTTAAGAGCTTGTAACGCACTTAGAGCGTCAGTAAATATAACAGTTTTATCCAATTTCATTAAGTAAATATACTCTAGGGCCTTGAAAAGACCATAACATTCCCCAGTAAACACCGAAGACTCAGGAGGAAGCTTAACTTTTTGTACAATTTTATACTGTGAGTGAAAAACTCCAACTCCAACATTTCCTGAAGAAGAGTGTTTTGATGCGTCTGTATAAATATGATGCCAATTCTCCCAATGCAAGTTTTTGGAAAAGTTAAATAACTCTTTTACAAAGTTGTCGTTTTTGGTAATTCCTAAGTTCAAGATAATATCCGGAGTGAACACCAATGATTCATATGGATTACCAAAGAGTGGAAACGTAATGGACTTGTATATTGGAGCTTGTAGAGAGATTAACTTTTTATAGCTTACCAGAAGACAGGGAAGAGATTTGTGAGACCAATATTGAGAAGAATTGGTTTGATCTAAAAGAGACTGAAGTTTCACACGTAAAGGATGATTGGAAAATTGAAAGGCACGGAATAAAAATTTATCGGAAAGAAACTGACGTCGAAGAGAAAGTGGAGGATCTACTGTTTCAACCTGTAAGGCATTAATTGGGCTTGATTTCATAGCCCCAGTCACAATACGCAAAGCTTTTGACTGGATAGCATCCAATTTTTTAAAAGCAGCTGAATTTCCGGGTTCTAGTAAAAATGTGCCATAATCTAGTACACTTCTAACTATAGCGCTATAGATTAATTTTAGTGAAAATGGATGGGCTCCCCACCAAACTCCGGACAGACATCTTAATATATTTAGTCTTTGTTCACACCTTGATGCAATATATTCACAGTGTGGAACTCCAGTAAGTTTACTATCTAAAATCAGTCCTAAAAACTTAACTGATGATTTTACAGGAATAGGAACATTATCATAATATACAGTAACAGGAGGCGGAAGGCGCATCCGAGAAAAAAGAACAATTGAACTTTTTGAGGTAGATAGCTCAAGACCATTGCTATCCATCCATTTTTTTAAAAGGGAGAGACCTGATGTCAATGAATTACAAGCCGTTGAGATAGAGCTATTTGGGCAATACAATAGAAGATCGTCAGCATATTGAAGCACTTTTACTTCATTATTCAGAGAGGATTCAAGATCATAAGTGTAAATATCATAAAGTAGAGGACTTAGTACTGATCCTTGAGGGAGACCTTTCCACACGACTCTAGTTTCACAAGAGTCGTCAATAGTTAGATTTATATACCTCTCAGATAGTATATTTAAAATGAAGTTTATAAGTAAAATAGGAACATTTAACTGCTCAAGTTTACATTTTAATTTTGATATTACAACATTATCATAAGCCGAATTTATATCAAGAAAAGCTGCAACTATGGAGTGATTAGTAGAGAATGCTAATCGAATGTCAGTGACAAAGATACTTAGACTATCTAAGGTACTTTTACCTCTCCTGAAACCGAACTGACTTTCACTTAATAATTCCCTGTTTTCTATAAACCACTCTAACCTATTTTTAACCAAGTGTTCTGATATCTTTAACATAATTGATGACAAAGCTATGGGACGATAAGATGTGCTGTCAGATGGACTTTTGTTGGGTTTCAGTACTGGAAGAATATCTTGCGATTTCCAAGAAAGGGGAACATTCCCCGTTATCATAATCTGGTTTATTAATTTTAGGTAATATGAAAGAGATAGGTCACTCATGTTAGTCAGAAAAGAGTAAGGGATCCCATCTGCGCCCGGTGCAGAATCTGTGATATGGCTGACAACACCTTTCAACTCTTCTAGAGTAAATGGGTTATTGAGTTCACAGGGAGGATCTGACAATGTGAGAGGCATACTATACGGAACAATGTCATTTGGGACATATGAGGGAGCTAATTTATCTAAAAATTGATTTTTTAACTGAGTTGGAAGAAATGCGGTAGACGATTCTGAAAACGCTGATCTGAACCTTCTGATATTGCGCCAAACAACAGATGGTTGAACATTAGGTGATATAGAAAGACAAAATAATCTCCAGCTTTCAAATTTCTTTTTTTTAAATAATTTTTTGGTCTCTGAAATTATTTCACACAAAATGTCAAAATTTTCTTCGGTAGAATTTTCGTAGTAGTTTAGTTCACACTGCTTTCGTTTTAATATTGCATCTGTGCAATCTTTATCCCACCATGGTGGAGATGGAATTTTATTATGTGGCTTTTTAAAAGGAAAAAGTTTATCAGCGGTTTTTATCATGGCTTTAGCTAAAGCCTCAGCACATGACTGTTCATTGCCACTCTTAATTTCAGGAAGAGCAGAAACTATTTCATCCATGTGTTCCCTAAAAGTATGCCAATTTACATCCGTTAGTCTATACTTCAACCGCGGAGGGCGATTGGAATACATTTTTTGGTTATATGGAAATGATAAAACTATGGGGAAATGATCGCTCCCATAAGAGGAAAGCATAACTTCCCAACTCAGGCGCGAAGCTAATTTATCAGTGCATAATGATAAGTCAGGTGCACTAACTCCTTCATTTGGAGAGGTGCGTCGAGTAGGGGACCCAGTGTTTAATATACAAAGATTAAGATTATCTACAATTTCTAATAAAGAGCTACCAAAGCCATTTGTTGATGAGCTTCCCCAGACTTCATGTTGGGAATTAAAATCTCCTAAAACTATATATGGTTTAGGAAGTATAGAAAAAATATTTACAATTTCACTAAAAATTACAGCAGAAGGACGAGGAATATATACAGAAACAAAACAAATATTATCTACAATTGCTGCAATAATAGAAAAGTCATTATTATGAGATGGGAGTGTGAAAAGTGAAAATGGATGATGATGTTTGATGAGTAAAGCTACACCGCCATACCCATCAGAGCGGTCTTCCCTGAGACAGGCATACCCAGGGACCTTAAACAAAGACCCTGGTTTAAGCCATGTCTCTTGAAGTGAAAAAACAAAAGGATTATATTTATTTACAAGATATATTATATCACATTTTTTACTTACTGCGCTTCGGCAGTTCCATTGGAACACCTTTGCTTTGTTGTCCATTATTTTTATTTGATTCAGAAACTGCATTCAATACAGTGGCAGCGATGGTCGGTGAAAGGTTATGAGTTTGAGTTAGAGATTTAATTAATGCTATGATCAATTCGCTAACAGATAAAGTAGATAAGTCATCTCTGGGGACGATAGCACAACCATCTTTAGGTTGAGGCACACCCTGAGTAAGCTCCTGATGGAATTGCCGATCGTAACCTTTGGAAAAGTGAGGTGGCGACCGAGGATTAATAAAAACTGTCTTTTTATATGATGTTTTATTTTTTGATGGAGAGTAATCCTGTGGAGTTGATGCATTTATATTGCTAGAAATTGTGGGTGAGGAGAGCAAGGCATCAGCATAAGAAATTTTTGAAATTGTAGGATGAAGTTTTGAAGCTTCAGCATACGAAATGCAGGACTTGGCCATTGACTCCTTAATGTTTTTCTGCCTCTCATATTCTAAGCATTTTTTGCTAGTTGCCTCATGGTATCCTTTACAGAGGCAACAACGTATGCTGTCTTCAGAGACGGTGCAAGCATCCCCAGAGTGACCTTGACCGCACTTATAACATCTAGGTGTTGACCTACATTGATTTTTAACGTGACCATATCTGCAACAGTTATAGCATTGTATAGTAGGATAAATGTATAAATCGACTGTTAGAGAAGAGTAACACATATACACCCGCTTTGGTAAAACTTGACCATCGAATGTCAAAATAACAGTTTCTGTATTTTTTAACTGAGGTTTATCGTCTAATATAGTTTTTCTCTTAATCCTCCTAAGTTTTAAAATCTTCCCGCAACCAATTGGGACCGAGATGTTTTCAAGAACCTCGTCATCAGACCACTCCATGGGAACGCCTCTGACGACGCCCATGCGAGTGACAGAGAACGTCGGAATAAAAGATTTAAAATTTTCCTTTTCCAACATCTTATTGGTAATAAAAGAATTGGCATCTTGGAATGTGGAAAAAGATAGAACAAGCCGATTGCGTCCGATTTTTTTAAGACTTCCATTGATAATACCTTTAAATGAGTTTCTCTTTAAAAACCTACCAAATGAAATTGGATTTAAAAATGTATTTCCATTGGAAGCAGATTGCTCCCTTTGTACGTGAACTAAAAATGGTGCCGCATCCGAGGAATTATATAATAATCTGGCCACCGAAACCGAAATCTGTGGTGATTCATTTGTATTAATGATCTGAGGAGTAATGGGAGGATTGGATGCCGTATTTACATATTCTGTTTCCATTTCCACCTCACCGCAACTACAATCGTTGTGACGTTTCCCGCCACTTTTGCGCCTTTTTTTATTGCAATGTTTACATAAAGTAGGCCGAGAAGAAATCCTTTTTCTTTTGGAATTAGAAGTACTGATAGAACCATCAGTATCAACACTAGTGTCGTTGTTCGAAACTGTAATATAATGCCCCACTTCGGGCGGCAATGTTCCACCTCCGGGGTCATCCGGAGGATCCATATTAAAACTACAATAAACTAAAAAACTTAAAAACACTTACCGAAGGAGATAAAACACTAAAACTAACTAAACTACTAAATATTAAGATAAAAATATACACAAAAACTTAATCTAATCCAATATTTTATAATTAATTCAAAAATTGAGAAAGAAAACCACGTCCGCCAAACTTCAGGTTTCCCGCGCTTTTTTTCAGTGGTTTGTTTATTGTTTGTGCTAGTGGCGCCCACTAAGCAGTTTTGCGTAATGTTCCCTATTTTCGTAAAACTAAAAATATGAACGTAGCCATAACCAAATGTCAAATTATGTGAAATAAAACGCTGATTTTTATTGACAGACAGCTTATATACTTACTATTATACTCTATGCAGACAGATGGGAAACGAAGCGAGCGATCGTAGAATGATTATATTTTCCTTTAGTTTTATCTGAATAATATTTATTAAAATATGTTATCGGTGCGTATTCCTGTAACATAACCTATACGTTCTTCTGCTAATCGAAATTATAACACATTGTTTTTTTTCAGGTTCTTTTTCATTGCTTTTTAATAAGTCGCTTCATTCACTTTAGCAATGGATTCTATGTACCCGGGGTGGCACCGGTGGAGTTTAAAAAAGGACAGAGAATTGAAGTTAAAGCCGTCAAAATGACTAGCATACATACACAACTTCCATATGAATATTATTCTTTACCTTTGTGTTTACCCAAAAATGGTACATTTGTTTATAAATCAGAAAATTTAGGCGAAGTGTTACGTGGAGACCGTATTGTAAACACTCCGTATGAGGTCCATATGGCGGAGAATATTAAGTGCAGACTTCTATGTCACCATAAAAATAACCCTATAAACTGGAGTGTGGAAGAATCTGAAAAAGTTGCTGGCCGCATTGAACATGAGTATTTTGTGCATTTGTGAGTATAAACTGTTAAGTAGTTGTTATTTAATATTTGCAATTTTTGGATAATTCATGTTCCTAAAACTTGTCAAAAAACTTTTCAGGCTTGTTGATAATTTGCCAGTGGCCACCGGAATTATTAACAGTGATACTTCAGAAAGAAGTATAGAGCAAGGTTATCGTCTTGGTTTTATGTCCAAAGGCAAAGCATACATCAATAACCATTTGAAGTTATTGCTCAAATATCACAAGCATAGCCAGTAAGTAATTGATCTCATATTCTTAATTACTTATACTTTTGAAAACATACAGGACTGGTGACTGGATACTGGGTGAAATGGGGTGGATTAAAATAGATAAACACAGGGCTGACTAAAAACTAAACTTTGTTTGAACTTTTCACATTATCTATATATTGTTTGCAGCAATGTCGTTTTATTTTAATCAATCAATTATTTTTTAAATGTATTATTTCTGAGTAACCATTAGCAGTGGCGTGCAGTGGTTCGAGTTAGGGTAGGCCAGAGAAAATGTCCAAATAAATTTTAAAAAATAACCACATTATTCAGGGTTGATTTTTAATGAAATGAGTTTTCTTTAATTTTATGTAATTGCCTATTAAAAAAAAAAAAAAACGAAAAAAAAAAGACCAAATTTCAACCCTGAATAATGTGGTGTTTTTTTTGGACATTATTTTCTGGCTTACCCTAACTCGAACCACTGCACGCCACTGACCATTAGTATGGTATTTAAGTAAAAATCCCAATAAATGTTTTGCTTTTATTCTAGGGGTGAATAAAAGTAGAATGTTTATTGGTTTTGTTTTTTTTTTTCATTTCTATTCAACCCTTTTTACTAGTATATAAAATGTTAATTTTGGGATTTTTTTAAACAAAAAACTAAAGCCTGCCTACTATTTACTATAATTGCCTTATCATTACTACATATAACTTATAAGGTTATTTTACCCTAAAAAAGTTTTGGGCGGATCTATTTTTATTTTTTAATTTTATTTTATTTGATAGGAATAACAAACAGCAGTATATTACATAGTAGTCACACAATATAGAAACTTATAATAAAAGTAACAAATACACTACTCAAGACGTTATTCACAGATTACTATACAGAATAGTTGACTGTTAGCAGAACAAAAATAACAAAATAAAAAAGAACAATTAAAAAAAAACACTTATTAACTAATTACCAGGGTTATGATCTCTTAAAAGAGTCGTAATTTCACTCTTAAATTTAGCTTTGTTGAGAAACATAATGTCAGTACCTAGTCTAATCATCTAGTTAAAGGAAAAGTGAATATTACCCTATAACTCAAACCTGGCATATAATTACGTATAAAGTATTTGTAATCGAGACAAGAGTCTAAAGAAAACAATAATTTAGAAGAAACATGTTTAATGAAATGATAGACAGTTAAAACAATTTACATTAGAAGGAACAAAACAACATTAATCAAAGTTTATTTTGATGTCGATGACTTCATTATTCTAACAATTTCGCCTGACGGCTTCGATCAATAATGTATTATTGATCGAAGCCTGACGGTAATTCCCCTTTTCGGGTAGACGCTCTTCATTGGAATCTATTTCTTATATAATTTGTAAACCCAAGTGTTTTTCGTTTCTTGTTAAGTTCATATAACTCTTTGTTTGGTCTTCTAGATGCCATTATAAGCACAGCTTACGTAAAATAATTCGACAAGTAACACGTCCGAACTTGTAAACCGAACACACCGATGCGCGCGATATTCAAAACGAAAAACTGCGTATCCTCCGAATTCGCGTAAAACGGGGAAGCATAAGTCGGGGTATTACTGTACTTGATTAAGTGTTGAAAGAATCACAAACCAATGAACTGAAATCTTCAAAATTGTTAATTTTCATATTTGTTTCCAGGGATTCCTATAGAGTGGTTGGATTTGAAGTTGAGACTATTTCTATAGATAAAGATGATCTCACATTTGTCGATGATTACTGCCAGTTTCCATCAGATCCTAATCCACAACTAGTCAATGAAGACACAGGCACAAAGTTATATTTTACATATTCTGTTGAATGGGGAGAGTCAGATATAAGCTGGGCATCCAGATGGGATATATATTTAGGCATGAAAGATGTACAAATCCATTGGTTCTCGATTGTTAATTCTATTGTAGTGTTGTTCTTCCTATCAGGTAATGAATTGATACAATAAAAATACTTTGTAATTGCTTTATTAAGGGTTTTTTACACTCAATTTTAATTGTTTCCTTTTGCAGGGATTTTGACAATGATAATGGTACGCACATTAAGAAGAGATATAGCTCGTTATAATTCAGATGAGAGCATTGATGATATGATGGAAGAAACAGGCTGGAAGCTAGTACACGGAGATGTTTTTCGCCCCCCACCCAAACGAATGTTGTTTGCTGCTGTTATTGGTAGTGGCATACAGGTCTACCTGATGGCCCTAATTACTATCTGTAAGAAATCGTGTCCCTTTTCAAATTCAAGTTGTTAGTTGGTATAGCAAGCTAAAGAGTACACATTAAACAAAAAATATTATATGGATCTGTTGAATTCTCTCTTCTGATTTAAATCTACTGAAAACCAATATGCAGTGATTTTTAATCATTATAATTGCCTTTATCAGTGCCAGCGATAATACCATAATAAATTAAATTTTAATTATGTAAAATTTATGAAATCGCAACAAATCCAATGTTTTGTTACAGATTTAGAAATAGTTTTCAATACCTTTGTTAGGATTGTTTCACTGTATAACTTTTTTTTTATAATTATTATATTTGTGTATTTTCAGTTATCGCCATGCTCGGCATGTTGTCACCGGCAAGCCGCGGTGCATTGATGACTGCTGCTATATTTCTTTACGTATTCATGGGTCTCATTGCGGGCTACTACTCGGCGCGATTATACAATACTATGAAGGGAAAACAATGGAAACAGGCTGCATTTCTGACTGCTACAATATATCCTGCTATTGTTTTTGGCACATGTTTCTTTTTAAACTTCTTCATCATGGGTAAACATTCCAGTGGTGCAGTACCATTTTCGACCATGATGGCTTTATTATGTCTTTGGTTCTGCATATCATTGCCATTAGTATACCTGGGATATTATTTTGGATGTCGGAAACAACCTTTCCAACATCCAGTAAGAACAAATTTTATTCCCAGAAAAGTTCCTGAACAAGTTTGGTACATGAACATCTTTATTTGGTAAGACTGCTCACAAATAATCATATGATAATTTAAGCATATCGCAAAGTACAAAACATATTTGCTATAAAAATAAAATATATCATTAAGAGTGGCTTATCAACATGAACTATAAGTTGGTTATTTAGGGCTTGATAAAATGAATCAATTATAATTCCAATACCAATAAAATTTAATTTACGCTATAGTTAGCATAGTAAACATGGGCTGTTTCCACAACCTAATCAATGTAAACTGGATAATATACCTTATTCAAACATTGTTTCAGTATTTTGATGGCTGGCATTCTACCCTTCGGAGCTGTATTCATTGAATTGTTTTTCATCTTTAATGCTTTGTGGGAGAACCAATTTTACTATCTATTTGGATTTTTATTCCTCGTATTTTGCATATTAGTGGTGTCTGTATCACAAATATCAATTGTTATGGTATATTTCCAACTCTGTGGAGAGGTAATGAGAATGATCTTTATTACTTTGATTTTTCTAATATTATTATAAGTTTTAGTACTGTTGAATTGGTATTTATTTGGGTTATTGTGGTTTTCAGGATTATCATTGGTGGTGGAAGAGTTTTATTGTCTCAGGAGGATCTGCTGTGTATATTTTAATATACTCCATATTTTACTTTTTCACAAAATTGGAAATCACTGAGTTTATACCGACACTGCTTTATATTGGTTATACAGGTAAAGTCATTTACTATGCAGCAATGGAATAATTATTTTATTTACAGCTAACACAACGGCTTCGCCGGCGTGTAAGTGCAAAATTACCCCAAGGATGCTTACTCCGGGACCAAAAAAAACATATTCCTATTCTAGAACATGGTCTATCTGTAGCTCGAATTTCGTTCAAATCCGTTAAGCCGTTAAGACAGGAACAGCTAACAAAAAAATAAACTCACTTTCGCATTTATGAAATCATAAGTTATTAAGCATAGTCCTAACAAAGCTGCTGACCCACTTACATTTTTTAATCAAATGAGCTCTTGGTTAAGGCTTAAGGTGCAGTTTTACTGAAGCAACCATCATATTAATGGATTTCTGCTCATCTTCGCCTCAAAGGAAACTCACTTTACGACTAATTTTATAAATGTGATTAAAAACCTCCTACTCTAATATTATAAATGTGGAAATATGTATGTTTATGTCTGATGTTATAGATTCCCTTCAAAAGTTGAACAGATTTGGATTGATTTGGGCACACGGGTAGATCATCGGCATTACGGTATAACCGTATAAGATTCTTTTTATCCCGGCTGTAGGTACCCATAAGATAATTTTGCACTTAAATGCGGGCATTTTGATTTTGATTCGGGTGGTTGATTGTTAGATTTTAAATCGAGACGTTACGTTACGACGTGTTATGTGGCGTCTTGAGCCTGCGGAGTCGATGAATGGGCAAGCTTGAGTTATGGTTACTATTTGTTGTTACAGGTCTCATGGTGTTAACATTCTGGCTTCTAACTGGCACCATAGGATTCTTCGCAGCGTACACATTTATAAGGAAAATTTATGCAGCTGTAAAGATCGACTAATTTTAAAACCTATACTATTTTATTTAAGTTTGTGTATGAGTGACGAATGAATTGAACAAAGATCTTTTGCTGATTTCTATTGTGCACATGATTTCTGTAAATAGGTATGTAGTACAAATTGCATTTTTAAACTCAATTTTATTTGACTATTAGATAAGATTGATTTTGTATTATGTCGACTGCTAAGATTCTTATTTATAAAACATAGAAATTTGAAACACTGCCGCCTTTCTTCTTGAACTTGAATCTTTTCCATTTGTATGTACTGTTTTTTAAACTTTATTGTTGGTAGTTTCACGTTTGTCCATTATCTCGTCTAATGGTAAGAGATTAGCTTTCCATAGTTATTGTACCAAATAGTTACAGCCTCTACTGACCATCATATTTGTTATTCATTGAGTCATAATTTTTATTTAACTCTCATTATTATTTAATTAAACATGCATAGTGGCTAATCAATCTCGTTTCAATGTTTAAAATATTACTTATAAGTACTACCCAAAACATGAAAAATACAAAAATTAGAATTTCGTTTCATTCAATATAAAAAAGAAGTCATACTAATACTGCTGCCTTAAAGCGGGGATTCCACTTTCAGACTCACCGCCTACGTCCACCGGATCTCGCTACCAATAGGGAAGTGCCATAGGGAATTATATAGGGAAGTGCTATAGATCTAGCCAGGGGTAGACACTTCCATACAATTATCGATTTCACCGATTTGGTTTCTTTTTTTCAAAAATACGACATCTGTTATCGCCATCTGTAAACTAATTTTTACATATCACCAGAGATGGCGACACCTTCAGTACCAATATAATTTGTGACTAAAAATAAATTAGTTAAATGTTAAAATTACCGAAACATTTTATTTGACACGTATTATAATTATTTGCATTTTTTTTGTGTACATAGCTTGTACTGCGTAATCATTACGATAGCAAAACAGTGAACTATTGATTTCTTGAATATGTCAACTGCTCCTTACGTATTTGTAGTTTTCGACCCATGTTTGTGCTGTTCTTTGTGAAATTAATTCCGCTGATCCGTGTTGAGTTGAGCCCACTCCTCTGTAGTGCAGTGTAAGGAATTTCTGAAGATATCGTGTGTGTTGAACTATTAGTTTCTCCGTGATTCTAATGCAATCGTTTCCTTTTGCGACCAGGACGCTTCGTCTGAGTTGTTCTTTTGTGATATAGACGCTTTGTTTTTATCATGCCTAAACGGTGTGCATTGGGCTGTTCTAAGCTTATCAAAATAAAAATAAATAATTGAAGGATTTTTTGTTTTTTTTTTTTAAATATATGCTTAACCCTAACCTAACCTTTTAAAATTGATGCTTTCTTACTAATTTACTTGTTCTTAATTTGATAAACTTTACTATGATTATGTTAATACAGAGAAAAAACAAAATTTAGTAAAACTTGGTCAACTTGAAAACAAGTAAATTAGTAGGGAAGCTAGTCTATATAGATGCAATATTATAGTACCTATATAGCTAGTTATGTGTGTGTACGTGCGCGTGTGTGTATATGTTGAAAGTTTTCGGATGGCGATAAAAGATGGCGCTATTTGTTCGATCAAAAAATGATATTAGCGGTCTTCAAAAAATTCTGCGAGTGGGCTCTCTATACCTACCCGATGTATTATTTTACTCTATGTATGTAGGTAGCGTTGCAAATAGGAAGTATTACTGCAATTTTCTGCCGCCAGAATGCAGCACTAGCGCAAACCGTAAACAGTTTTTTGACAATTCATTTGAAGCGGGAGATTGTAATAGTATAATTAATAATTTAAGTAATACTCTGAGAAAAATTAGGGAGAAAATATTTTAGTACAATAAGGCATCAGTGCTGCGTATTTGTATTAAAGTGAAGGCCATTCATTTCCAAAAGACAAAAATGTACGAAAAATATGAGAAGCGGTAATATATTGTAAAGACTTTATAGCAAAGTCAGTGCTTGTATTTATATTTCTAAATTTATCATTTTGTGGAGTGAATGAACATTTCAGTGTATTATTTTGCTCTTAGTATAACCCTTTTAAAGACTGCAAAAGTTATTGTTTACGTCGTAGCCTGAAACAAGACAAGTGACAACACATTAATTTAAATTGAATTGAATAGATTTCTTATCGTACCTTTCTTATCTTTTTTAACGTACCTTTGCACCTAATCCTCACACCACGTTTTTCAAGTAGTTTTTTTGGATCATCCACTTCTAAAAATGTCCAATATCACAGTACAGGTTTATACATGAATAATAATAAAACTATTGTAATTACGTTTTTGTTTTTTGTTACGAATAAATATGACATGATGTATCACGGCCGCTTGTTTACGGTTTGTACTAGTACCCCTACGAAGAATTTTGCGTAATATTCCATATTCGAAACTTTTACGATACAAATAGGTACTTGACTTTCACGCTTCTGTGCTGCCACCTCTGTGTTCTGTGTTTCTACACGCTTTAGAGGAATTATTGAAAAGATTCATATACTACCTATACTGTATAAATGTGCCGGGTGTGGATAGTGCCTTCCAGTGACGAAAATTGGATTCTTTTCGCGTTTTAAAACCAACGTACTAAAATGTTTCTAATCGGCCGCAATGTGCACTTGGCGCCTAGCGTATGACATCATTTTTTTTTTTTAACTAAACGTGTTCATTTATAATATCAACCAATACTTATCATCTGATCAACCACTGCCGAGTGCTGCCCTCGATAGTCCCATCCTGTCCCGAACTCATGCACGAGCCTGTAGATAAGAGTGGAAAGAAGATTTTCGTCGTAGCTCAACATTTTTAGTAATCCTTACACATAATAATATACTTATAATTATATCATCTTTATACATTAGAATAAAATGAGATTTGAAAATCATCCTATCTGAAAACTAAAAAACTAAATACTTAGTTTTATTTTTCTATGGTGATGATGCCGGTTTGAGTACGTTCCTTACTTTAAGGAATAAATTTATTGATACGGTAAAACCCTTAACTGAGTAAAACTTTGAAATATTGCATCGAAAAATTCTTCCGCAACGCTGACTACTGGAAGTACCTATACGCCAAAGTCAAAGAAGCCAAAGTCACCTCACGTATTATTTGGCAATGCTTAAAACCTCTGACAAATGTAAAACTCAGCCATGGTACACGAGAATTGCTAACTAGGCATTTGAATCGATCTTCTAATAGGGTTGCTGCCGTTACGGCAGCACCAGCACGGTACGAAAAACCACTAACAGCTATGACATTAGCAGCGCCACACAGTAGGTAAAGGCTATCTTCCATAGAAATATGATGTCAACGGGATATTGCAAACGCCATAAGTTCATAATATATCGTGTGAAATTGTAAACGCATTTTTCTTGAGGATGGAATTAATGAATCTAACATTGTCTGATCACAATACTAAGATGTCAAGAGTTTATAATCTAATAAATATGTTACAATTTTACGGAGTTTGCAATTATCCTGTGATATGCAATCCGATCTAATGCCGTCGTCGCGTGTTAGGCTATAGGGTTCTAACATACAGTTGAATCCGCTTATAAAATTATATTGAAGGGAAATGAAAAATACGTCATAATAAGCGGACGTCATAAAAAGCGTAAGTAATTTTAGGAAAACTAATTCGTGTAAGAAGGAGAAACACAAAATAAATATGTTGGTAGTCAAAACAAATCAAAACAGATTCAGAAATAAGGAATCATAACCGAACATAATTTCTGAAAAATAGCACATAATCAGCGACATTTCAATAAACGAAGTCATTATATCCGTACTTTTTTTAAATATTTTAATATGAAATCCAAACATCTCTGTTTTGCTTCAAGCGGTTGGTCAATGTAGGCGGCGGCGGCGGCGGCTTAGTAAACGGATTTCACTGTAGCCCGAAAGCTAGACAAGTCAGTGACAACGACAAGAGCACATCGGCTGATGTCATCAAATTGATGTTCTCGTGGGACGCTATGCGACCCGCGCTATAGGACAGTCCGTGGATACCAAGGTTGTTTACAATTTCGCAGGAGTGGCGTACAATCAACACAAATCGTTTCTGGGATGATGGGTTGCCGGGTAGATATGAATTCGGACAAGGATGTTTTTAGGTACAGGTTGAAGCACTACACATCAAAATCAATCAGTGTGGGAGCTAGGATATTCCTGACTAAATTATCAGCGTCTGAAGTGATCGAAGATATTGCTATTTTTGCGGACACCGAGGCCAGCCTTTGCCTTTTGTTTTTTTTTTATCGATACCCACCCTGACAGTCGCTCTTCCGGACGTAGTTGTGAAGTGTCAACTATATGTCAAAAATGACCGGAAAACCGAAATGTCATTAGGCGCATTGATAAAATAAATATTTATTTTTACACAAAAACGTAGTATTTTCTACGTAATTATTATTAAGTTTCTAAATTTCTATGTACAAAATGGAAACCAAAGTAGCAATAGTAACGGGAGGCAACCGCGGCATAGGATTTGAAATAGTGAAAGGGCTGTGCCAAAAGTTTGATGGTGCTGTGTACCTAACGGCTAGAAACGAAGATAGAGGACGTCAAGCCGTTAAGAAATTACAAGACTTAGGCCTAAAGCCTCACTTTCACATATTGGATGTCACATGCGAGAAAAGTATTCAAGATTTAGCTACACATATTTCAACACATCACTCTAGCATTGATGTTTTGGTAAACAACGCCGGCATCCTAGACTTCGATAAGGCTATCTCATCACACGAAGACGCTAAAAGACTCATTGATACGAACTTTATGAGTTTGTTGTCAATATCGAAGATTTTGTATCCCCTGCTTTCAAACACAGCCCGAATAATAAACATTAGCAGTGATTGGGGGTTACTATCTAATATACGTAAACAAGTATGGCTAGACACGTTGGTTAAAGAAGATCTCACTGTTGAAGAAATCTTAGACTTTGTAAATGAATTTCTAAGGGCAGCTAAAAATGGTAAAAGTTCTTTTGTTTCAATTGCGGGCCATTTTGGAGATTATAAGGTGTCTAAAGTGGCTATGACAGCACTAACTTTTGTCCAGCAGCGACAGTTCCTTGAACAAGGCAAAGACATTTCTATAAACTGTGTCCACCCTGGATTTGTAATGACTGATATGACCAAAGGCATGGGTGATTTCACCCCGGAGCGAGGGGCGCGAGCTCCTCTGTACTTGGCATTAGAAGCACCTCAGTCATTAAAAGGAGCATTCATATGGCATGATTGTCATCATGTTAATTGGGATGACTAAGGATGTAATGGCTTTTTAAATTGTTAGTGTTACAACCATGTTAATCCTGTGATATCAGTGTCACATGCACTTTAAACTAAAATACATGATTTCTTCTAGTTTACATGTTTTTATTTGTTACATATTATTATCTGAGCTATTGAGTATACTATGTACTTATATTTTCCTGTATGGAGGTTGTGAATCACTTAACAGTACATGTATATTTGTTGGCCTACTTGTGATTGATGTGAAATCTTTATATCTGTTCACTTATAAATACCCTCATCACTGACTATGGATGGATAGGAAGATGTTATCTGTTAGTAAACGGTTATCAAATCAAAGCAACTCAACTACATGTTTTAAATAATGCATTAATTTCACTCGCATATTATTTTGATCATATCATATTATTATTCCTTTCAACTTACAATTTGATAGTGAAGTGATGTTTGTGGAGTGTAAGCTAGAGCATATAGAGTATTGTAAACGATAAGTGAAAGATCATAAGAGACTATTATTTTGTAAAGGGCAAAAATGCAAAACTATTGTGACTCAAATTATGTGGTGCAAGAAGTTGAATATTAATATATTATAGGAATATAAAGCTTGGTCTACATTTGTGAAATCTTAAATGTAATTCATTTTAACCAAGACAAA
Source organism: Hecatera dysodea (assembly GCA_905332915.2). Lineage (NCBI taxonomy): Eukaryota > Metazoa > Arthropoda > Insecta > Lepidoptera > Noctuidae > Hecatera > Hecatera dysodea. Next base: position 14,354,467 of record HG995292.1, read on the forward strand.
GCTAGATATTTAGAAAGTCTAGGTAACCCCATTTTGTACAACCCAAAGAAAAAAGGACAAATATGTATTGTAAACATGAAAGACTGTAAATCATAACATAATTATTATGACAATTGTGTTTAGTAAGTATGTTTAAATGAAACAAGTTGATGAACAATTATAATAGTTGTATGATAACCTTTTGATAACTTCTACAGTTGATAAAGTGCTTCAGTGGGGTTGATGAATCAGTTCTGTACTATAAATACATATAGAACATTATTATGAATTATATATTATTAAATGTCGTTAAGAATGACAAAATGCGCTAGTTATTTTGCAATAATCTTTGAATCTATATTAGGTAATTTTTAAATCAGTAAATCTCAATAATTTCGTCTTTTCGGAATGGAGTGCCTGTCCATTGCACAAAGATACATAACATACCTATGTGCCAAAAACCCACCAGTAACAGGGATTCTGAAAATTAATTTTGGCTTTGCATCATTCAAAATCTAATAAAAGCACAGCAACAGCCTTATTATTGTATTAAGCAATAATTTAAAACAATGTAGGAGTACATAGCTACTGCTCAGATAGTTTCAGCTAATGCTTATTGTACTGATTTCAAAATCACGAAATAAATGTATTTTCTATTCTGTGGATTTTTATAATTTCAAACGTAACTGAGTAATCCTACCCTGCGAGTCCTGCGACTGACTACTATCAAATAATAGATAGATATACCGATTTAGGACTTTTTCGTTGGTCGTGGTGAAGGCTAAAAACGTGCTTTTGTCAGTGCTACGAATATTTTTGATTCCAGTGAACTTTTTAAGTGTAAAACTTGATCGAAATTGTTCTCTGTGTTTGTGTTGTTGTTTCAAGGTTTGTTTTCATTTTTTTTCCTATTTTGCCAAAATGAACTCTAAAAAGCTTCTTGATCCTGACCCCCTGGGTAAATTCTTTGATCTCACCCCCGCTTTGACTGTAACCCTCCCCCATGACGCTGAAATTTTTACACAAGACCCTTCCAATTATAGACCCATCTCAGTGCTACCTACTTTTAGTAAAATTTTTGAGAAACTGATTTTAAATCAATTGCAAAGATATTTTAATAAACATAATCTTTTACATAATAAGCAGTTTGGTTTTACAAGGGGTCGTTCAACAACTGATGCCGGTGTTGAACTTCTAGGACATATTTATAATGCATGGGAGGACAAATGCGATGCTTTGGGGATTTTTTGCGATTTGTCCAAGGCGTTTGATTGCGTTCTCCATGAGACATTGATCAGGAAATTACACTATTACGGAATCAGGAACGCCTCTCTGGATCTTCTTACTTCATACTTGAGTGATAGGATTCAGAGAGTTGATGTCAACGGTAAAAGATCTCCTGGATCTGTAATCAGGATGGGGGTCCCCCAGGGCTCAATTTTAGGTCCCTTCTTGTTTCTTATTTATATTAATGACTTGCCGTACCTCATAAAAGACAAACACGATATAGTGTTATTTGCAGACGACACGTCGCTTTTGTTTAAACTAAAACGCCAGCAGATAGTTACTGACGATGTAAATTCTGCCCTTGCAACTGTAGTTAACTGGTTTAATGCTAATAATCTTTTACTAAACGAGAAAAAGACAAAATGTATAAAGTTTACCTTACCTCATGTGCGACAAGTGAACACTGTTGTATCGATAAAGGGTAAAGAGTTGAAACCCGAAGATACCACAGTGTTCTTAGGCATTACTTTAGATGCGAAGCTGCAGTGGGGCCCCCATATAGACAAACTGTCAAAAAAGCTCAGTTCTGCAGCATATGCTGTTAGGAAAATTCGTGGCTTAACTGATTTAGAGACAGCCCGTTTAGTTTACTTTAGCTACTTTCATAGTGTGATGTCATATGGCATTCTGCTGTGGGGAAATGCCGCCGATATTCAGACAATATTTGTCTTACAAAAAAGGGCTATTCGTGCAATTTATAAATTAAGTCCCAGACAGTCCCTCAGAGACAAATTTAAAGAGATTAATATTATGACTGTGCCTTCCCAGTATATCTATGAAAACCTCTTGTATGCACATAAAAATATTAATCTGTTTAAAAAATACAGTGATATCCAGAGCATAAATACTAGGAACAAACACAATTATGTCGTTCCTAAAACCAGGCTCAAAAAAATAGGTGGTTCGTTTCGATGTCAATGTATACATTTTTATAATAAACTTCCTAGCCCTATTCAAGAACTAAGCAGAAATAAATTCAAATCATTTATAAAACGTAAGCTATGCCAGAAAGCTTTTTATACAGTTAAAGATTATCTTGAGGACAAGAAGGCTTGGGATTGAGCTGCTTCAGTTTTGTACACGGCCCAATGTTTTAATGTTTTTGTTTTGTTCTCTTTTGTGCGCTTTTTGTTTATATTTATACAGTTTGGCATTTTCATTTACTTTTGACATGAATGTTTACTTTTTAAAGTATTGTTTTTATTTTATTACAATTTCTTATTTGGACATGAATACTTACTTTGTAAAGTATCATATTTTTTATTATTTTATATCAATATCTCATTTTGACATGAATACTTACTTTGTAAAGTATTATATTTTTAAATTTTAATTTTATTCCCTGATGTGAATGTGAGGACTATGTGGGTTATTATTAGCTTTTTCCTCTTCAAGTATTTTTTTTAACGTTGTCTGGCTGTTTGAGTAATTTTGTGGCCTACCCAAATGTCCTTTCATTGGCATTGTTCGTCGAGTTGTTGAGCTCCTTATTGATTCTAAGTTGAGCTAATCGACTCTGACCAAGGCTTGCACTGACTGGACAGGTCCACTCAAAACTGTGTGGTTCCTTCTTAAAAAGACCACTTCAGACACTGATCTGCATGGTCCTCATATAACGTATTGTGAATATGGGGATCATTTAGATCGCTACGTCAGGGGTTCATTCATGTTAGTCTGGCGGTTTGAGTTCTTTAGGTGGCCTACCCAAATGTCCTTACTTTGGTATTGTTCGTCAAATCGTTGAGCTCCTTAAAGTTCTAAGTTTGAGCTACACGATAACTGACAAATGCTTGCACTGTTTGGACAGGTCCACTCAAATCTGTGTGGTACTTTCCTCAAAAGACCACTTCAGACACCAACCTACATGGTTCTCATATGATTTGACCAGTACAATTGTATGGACTTCAAAAGAGACCTTGACCTCTGAGTTTGTTTCGGTGTTTCTTCTCAGGGTAGTCAGCTAGGAAACACCGGCCTCATCTAGTTTTATAACGGCCAAAAAAAAAGATTGACGTGTAAAAGTGTTTTTTACAACCTACTTACAAAAATAAATCATTTATCATTTATCATTTATCATTTAACATACAGTATACCTACAGAGTAGCTGTAGGTATAAAGAGACCGCAAGTCGTAAAAATCTTTTTACAAAAAATACAACCGACTTCTAAACAAAAATAAAAACCAAAAAGAACAAAATAACTTTAATTTCGGAACTTGGTGTTTTTGGTTGCTTTTTTGTTTTCGAAATTAAAGTTATTTTGTACTTTTTAGATTTTTTTTTTGTTTAGAAGTCGGATGTATTTTTTGTAAAAAGTTTTTTTTATTTTTCACTTTTTAGTGGTTCACTCCCAGCTAAACATACCCATCACAGCGTACGTGGTATAAATTGGTGTAAATAATAAACAAACATGCGATTTCAGCTATCCCGACATATTTGCTATCATTTATTGAAATTAACAAAAAACCGCTTTTTCGATTTCGATAAAATTTTCATGGAACAAAAAAAGTTTTTTTCAAATCGGTTGGCAAGCGAAGGAGTTATGCGCGAACAAACAAGAAAAATACAAACATCCGAATTGAGAACCTTCTCCTTTTTTAGAAGTCGGTTAAAAAGGGTTGCTGATTCGCCACCCCCTGCAACTTCCAAATCCCGAACAAAATCGCAAAAAATGTAATTGGCAGACTTGTATACACTGTGAGAGACAACCCACCATACATCGTGCATGTTTCTCTCAATAAGGATGACCAGACGTTTCAAGTTTGGTATGTTTTTGACGATGAATAGCGTGAATAAAATAAGCCTCGATGGGATTAAACGCATAGGTAGAAACAGTGTGTTTTCTGAATACCTAATAAAATTTTGACACAACTACATTGCAGCCATCCCACAGTGTTAAATATCACCAGAATGGGTTACATAGTTAGAGACATACCGGTTGAGTGGATGGAAGATCAAGTTAGAAAAAATATCCAACTTACGGAGGGTTGTGGCCCTGTTATTAAGAAGAATGAGCCGTAAGGTGTGCTCTTCTGGTGTGACTGAGTGGAGACTTATACAGACTAGTGCTTACCTACTTTTGACGGGCAAGTTTGCAGTTTACAGTTTCTAAACGGCTCCACCAGTGGAGATACACATACCCATCCCAACATTCAGTGCTATCATTGTTGTCGAGGGGACTTATCGCCGCAATGGTGGCGTGCCCAGCGCTGGGTTGCGACAGTCGCTGTCTCCATGCCTGCGTGAGATCCCGCCGGAGCTCCGTCCGCTGCGCAGCAATTTGCCGCGGCAGCAGAGTTTCACCCCGGCTTAGCGCCTCCACGCGCAACGCATAAACATGCGCGAGGGCTCTCGCCTCCAGAACCCACCCCCACCGTGCGGTATCCTCGGATCAACCGGATGGCCATGACCCTCTGGGTCGATACCAGGTGGCGCGCTGGCAGTCGCTTTAGCGACAATGCCCACACTGGGGCTCCGTAAAGGACCATGGACCGAACGATCCCCGCGTACATCCCCCGACAGGAGGCGTTTAGACCCCTTAGATTGGACAAAAGCTGCTTGAAGTCCCTCCTGAATTCAGTTTTTGTGTTTCGTCTATTGGCAACCATTTTGCAAATGGCAGTGCTTGTCCGAAATTGGGCCGACACAGGAGCATCAAAGCTCTAAGGGCAGAGAAATCAATTGCATATACGGAGGCAAGTCGGGTATTCCCACCTGTTTTTAAATCATATGCCGAAGTCTCCAAATCATCTCCTCGCAACTCCCATTCCTGCTACCCAAACCTCATACCGGGAACAGGTATTTTTAAAACCTAAGCCTATATATGTAGAGGTACTTTTAGGTTTTAACATTGTCAGGTAACAAATAACTTGGTGACAGCCCTAGCACCCGTTGGAATATATATTTATATAAAAGAGTATATTTGAAGTAGGTACTGGGTCATCTTTATAGTGTGCCCAATTGCTTTTCGATATTGTTCCTGTAACTAAAATATATTTTTGATACTAACACTATCTAAACGGTTAAAGGTCACAATCTGCATAGGTACCAATCCAAAGTGTCACCAAAATGACATTCTACACCTCGATGGTGTTCGGCATTCCCGTCTGCTCCATTGTTGAATGTGTATCGACATCCTATAGCTTGTATAAACCGCCCACAGAAGCCGTATACATCTCAGTTATAAGGCGTTAGTCGCCTAGTGGGACACTACCCCTTTTCCGTCCACGAACACGATTTTATAATACAATTAGGGAGAAGCAGGGATCGACATCGACATTAGAATCCATACAAGGCGCTGCTTGTGCATTGGTACTACTGTACATAATGAGATTTATTGCTAAGTGTCGAAGGGTTGACATGGATACGCAAATAGGTATAAATAAGTCGACATCATGTATTTAAATTTGTAGAATAGGATAAGTAGGTCTGTCGAATATGGGCACGCTACCATTGCAATTATGGCGATAAGATCCCCTCTTTGAGGAGTGGTTGGAGAGACGCCACGGGGTTCTCACCTTCCGTCTGACGGAGGTACTCACCGGACACGGCTATTTCGGGAGGTACCTGTTTCGGATTCAGCGGAAGGACACGTCCGGGTGTTAACACTGTGTGGATCGCCCGGAGGACATGGTGGAACATACGGTGGAGGTCTGCCCTTGCTTAGGTGGAGCAACGCTTGTCCTCGTCGAGGCGATCGGCGGCGGCGAGCTCTCTCTTCCAGCCCTGGTTCAAACCATGGTCTGGAGATATGGGAAGCGGTCACCTCCTTCTGCAAAGCAATAATACTATCTAAGGAGGAGGCAAACCGCGCGCGGGAGAGGGAAGTTTCACGCCCCATACCTCCTCGTTTGATAAGTCAACCATGTTTTTGGGGTTATCTATTCCGGTCTTGCGCTGCGTTTAGTTAAATAAATTGATTTTGCATTGGACGTTGAACTTCTATGATAACCTAATGGTCTTTAACTTAAAATCTAGTAAAGAAAGATATCATTAGGTTTATTATGGGATTGATATAAAAACGAAGAAATACGCAAAAACAATGAGTTCCGAAATCTAGATATTAGATACTATTATTTTTTATACTTATTAGTGTTTTTATTTAGAAGTCGTCGGTTGAATTTTTTTGTAAAAAAGTTTTTGCAAGGTCGAAAATCCGAACGAAACGTGGAAAGTTTAAGAAGACCAATGAATCGTGGCCTCTAGGTAACAGCCCCAGCCGGTCTATCTGTCAACATCTCACCCTGTAAACTTAGGTGGAGTGAGCATGAAGTGAACCAAGGATCATATGGATATGAAATTTCGGATCTGGATACGGATATAGAAAAGTTTTAATAGCAGCTTCGGGCACGGTTATGGATATGACATTATTTGGGACTAGCTGTCCCGCGCAACTTCGTCTGCATCACATAAGAAAGAAAAAACACCGTTTTTGCATTGCTGCATGCACCACCATGCACTCTGTCTATTTATAAAAAATCGCATCAAAATCCGTTGCGTAGTTTTAAAGATCTAGCATACCTACATAATGACAGACAGAGAGCTGGAAGCAATTTTGTTTTATAAGTACTATATAGTGATACATTATAAATTACCTACTATGTATAAAAATTCTATATTGGTCTTTTACTTTTTACTGATGCGTGTAGGAGTCAGCGCGACGAATTAGCACTCTATGCAGTTTCTTACTAAACTTAGAAATTCAATATCTTTTGATTCTGTGAGTCTATTTTTATAAAATAAAGGCTAGATAAAACTCCGGAGTTTAGATATAATCTGAAAATAAGTAGGCACTAAAAAGAGGCTTCAGATAAACAAAATTGAATCCTGGATGATTGTCCTAGATATGTTAACAAGCTATGCTGTCTCGACGGTGCCATTCGATTAATAAAGCTATTAAAATAATTGAGTTGGACCAAATTACAAAATTCTTTTAGTGTCACCTACAATATCTACAACTGAATTGATAACTATCACGCGACACTCGTTATTTTGATTTCCTTAGTACATTAACTCTTGGAAACGAAATGAAAATGCTTTGATAAACACGATTAATTCCGAATGACTTGTGTTAGTTCTCATGTACGTAATGTTCATTTCATATCCAGTAATTGTTTGTTTACAGGGAGGCGTCTAGTGCCCGCTTCGATATCTTTAACTTGATTGTTGATTTAATTTTGGTACTTTATTCGATAGGACAACTTCATTATTTTGGTTATCGGTTATATGTAGGTACTGAAATTGTAGGTATGTTAGCACAAGACATAGGTACTTTAAAATCGATTCACCATTTAGGTAGATGCAGGTCAAACTTATGGGATTCCGTGGCTAGATAATTGCTGCTCAGGACAAGCTTCGAGGTTAAGCAAAGCTTGCTGTTCGGTCCGTGGCTGGGTGACCGTCGATTGCATACCGAGACTGTTCGATCGTCATGCTGTTAAGCCGTTGATGTAGGATACTCCTCAAATTTTCTGGCTTCGAATCCATAACCGAGGCCAGAAAATTTGAGGAGTCTTGCCAAGGAGTATCGTATAACCCCGGTACTGGGTTCTAAAGGACAGATAGGCTCTCGCTCCATGTGAAACGTTCCTGGTACTCAGCTGTAACCGGTAAGACTGGGAGCTGGCCTGACACTCCAATGTAGCTGGGAAAAGGCTAAGCAGATTGATTAGGTAGGTAGGTTAGGATTGGTAGGTAGTAGGTCATCTTTGGTAACGACCGGAGAGAGGCATAGGCTAAATGCCTATGCCTCCCTCCGTTCGTGTCAGATTGCCGTCCCAACGAACTATGAGAGAGGGAACAACTATGTTTGCGAACACACTTTTGCACTTCTATCAATCTCCCAAGTGGCCTGGCTAGTCATGTCGGCCAATGACATGACTGATATTCTGCTGAGAAGATTTTAGGATTCGTTACCCTGACCCTGAACATGGACCAGTAACTAAGACTACGCTGGACTATCTGACTGTCACATGGTTGTATCCCTTTAAAGAAACAGATCCTTACGGAATAGGTAACTCTTTTGGCAGCAGCAAGATCAAAACTGGTCTTTTGGCCCATACCTTAATGGTCCTCTAGTGAGGTAATTCCTTGAGGTAGGTGCTTGATAGTGCTGGCATGTTAAGTATGCCTTGAATGGTTCTTCGTGATGGGGATCGATCTAAATATCTTTTTTTCATTTAATTTCCTACATATCAGGAAGGTATATTTTCTTTAAAATGGCATTCAGATAAAAAATCTCTGGTGTTTGTAGTTTCAACATGTCAACACTTCATGATCAAATTGTTGAATTCAGTTAGTTCTAGTTATGAGATGTGCCTACTCATATAGTAATAGCAATGTATTAGCGGTTGATTGAAAATAAAACGTCCACGATATTTCATAAATATGTATATTGAACTGGCCTTAATAAATTACATCTTAAATCAAAATTTATAAAAAGTGACTGACGATTCCACTTTTAAGCAAATGGGTGATGACCATGGTTATTAAAATATGTGTGTCCAAAACATTTAAAGGTATAACGGTTTAACCGCTATACTTTTCCGTGAAAATTTGGTATTTTAATAATATACAAGGTAAATACTTATTCTAAACGCCTCGACAATGCTGCTCGCAATATTTAGTCACATTCAAATCGTAAGTTGTGGACGAATCAATCATAGCTGACTGCTGTACTCTCTTTGGTGTTCTAGCCGTTAAGTCTTCACGTAACAACGTAACTTTTACAAATGAAAACACGCGAGTGTGCTATACCTATCTAAACATAATAAGGTACATCTGATTTTTACAATTACATAAAAAATCACACTTCAATTACATTGATATAAAACCTTATAAACCGTTTTCAATACACATTCAAAAAATAGTGTTCCAGTTTAAATTTTAGTGCAGTCTCATAAATGAAATTAGGTATAGCCTCTAATGAACTACGACTATATTTTTCAATATTTATAAAACACGACTTATTTCTAAAGTAAATGCATTACGACAAAATATACAATAAGTATTAATTGCATTTGTTAAAAATGGTGAGATGTTATGGTAGTTGGTGCCATTTAGCCCCTATACATTGGTGGTCATATAATTAAAAACAACTATTTAAAAACAAACTTTTTTTCAAACTTACGAGAATTATACCATGTCTTTTGTATCCCTCTCGGTATCGCAAAATTGTTCCACATTGTCGTAGCCACGTCGTAGCACAGCACACAGTTATAACATGATTAATTCAATAATATATAAATAAGCGTTTTACATTAAACCTTAACATATTATTGCGAACTTACTGGCTGGCCACATAATTAAGAACGCTGGATAGTATTTTTTTTTATTCAAATTTAAATAGATAACACTCTGTAACTAAGCCATTACTAAACGTGCCATTGACTAAATACACAAACAGTGCGAAGCCATAAAAAAGTCATTATTCGCGTAATTTTGGCGCCATTTAGTGCTGTTAAAACTCATAAAGTTGATTGATGATAAAAAAAGTTTTTTTATTTTTCAATTTTTAGTGGTACTCGTACACCCGCCCCCCCACCTAGACGTACCAATCACATTGGTATAAACCATGTATAAACAATAAACAAAAATGCAATTTCAGCAATCCCGAAAGATTAGCTATCATTTATTGAAGAGTTCCGTTTCCTATCTCTGTTCTTCATCAGATCTTCGTCAAACTAGAAAAGGATCACCTTGAAATACTAAGATGCTCTTTCAAACCATCGTACCTATAGAATTTTATTTTTTCATTTTACATCGACAAGATCGAATGAGAACATCATCAATGTACCCTAAGCCATGCATTATTAGGCATAACTTAAACACTAGAAGTCACATTTCAATCAAATTTAAATGAGACCACACGATAAGCACCTGCTTTCGAATACAGAAAGAATCATCAAAATCGGGACACCCAGTACAAAGTTATGAGGAAACACACACAAAAAAATAATAGAGAGAGCACCCTACAGAGAAGCACCCCCCAATGGGAAAATTTGAGGGTGCTTCTTTGGTCATGGTGTTGGACCTGTTAGATTGATAGAAGGAAACATGAATCAATTCCAATACAAAAAGATAGGTACTGGAAGAAACAATGTTTCCATATGCTGAAGATGTGCTTCCGCGAAGAGTCAATGCCTCGCCGTTGTAAGAAATGGTAGAAATGCTAATGCTGCAAAAGCCGTGGACACGCTACAAACAATTAACTTAGAATAAAATGTATTAAATTGCAATTTTTAACATTACCTTCATCTTATTTAGATTTATAAAATCTAAGTATCCACTGAAACAACTCTCGCAAACTCTCGAACAGTTTAAGAATAGTTCTTAATTATTTGTCCAGCTTTATTACAATTTGAAATTGACGATAATAAATTAAATTTGTAAGGTAAATAATCCCGTCGTCGTCTCTTAATCCCGTTTGCTCTATCCATGTATATAACTATTTCATAACATAATTTATTATTTTTGAGGAGGAACATAACATATGACATTGTTTTTTTTTTCAAATGTCTGGTACTACAAATCGTTCTTAATTATATGACCACCACTGTATATGTATATGCTATAAAATACAAAAGAACCTACGTTGCTGCTTCCCCAAGTCTACGTGAATGACTATATATACTACCTATATATAAGATCAACTAATGGTAGATCAGCAACGATAAGACGACTGTTTAGGGAGTACTTGTACTTGCCTCCACGCAAAGGTTTGGTAACAGACCAATAAGTGGTAACACTTCATTTTCACATTTGAACGGTAAGGTCTTGGTAAAGTGGTGTGTATGGTCACTTGAATATATGTGTATAGGATATAAAAAAAAATGAAATAAGAGCTTTAACTTGTACACCAACAAACTGTTAACTAACTAAACGCAAATAGGTATTTTGATAAGACTAATCAATAGACACAAGTTTCTTATTTCAAGGCCCATATGGCGTTTCGATACACATGTCACAGGTGAAGTACATGTACACGGAATAAATAAACTAAAATATATGATGCCTATTTAGTTCTAGTCTAAATAAATAAAGCGTTTCACACTCGACTAAATAAGACACTTTACTTTGGTATTATTAGACTACATTACTTACCTACTGTTTACCTGGTTGCTGTCACAGTTGATGAACAAACTGTAGGTACCACTAACTATTTTTTATATGTATCACTGTATCAAGGGACGGATGTTTTTGTTTTAGTGTTTCATATTAAACTTATACAATCGAACTTCTACTAGTTCGATTTGGAACATGGGTAATTATAGTAACAACACTTTTCACAGGTTTTTCTTAAGGCACTAAAAGGTAACAATTATTATTTTTATTTACACATGGACCACTTCTCATACTTACAACTTTCTGATTCTGCAACTTAAAGTCTTACTAATGCCTATTTATATTGAAGATTTTTCTCGAGATTTCCCGTCATAAGATTTTCATCGGAATCTTTACAATCTCTCACTCTCGCTTATTCTGGTCAGGAAAGTTTTACCTTCAGATAGACTTACATTTGTATTACAAATAGTAGACTGTAGACGTGTATTTCTGCAGCTGTGGTTTCAGATTTTAATTGGTGATCAGTGGGGTGAGTGGTGCCGAAGGTTCGTCGCCGTAGTACCTGTAGCGCTGGGGGACCTGTGGCGCGGCGGGCTCGGCGGCGTCCGAGTGCTGGGAGTCGCGGTGCCTGCGCAGGTCCACTTTGCGCTGGAAGGCCTTGTCACAGAGCCCGCACGAGAAGGGCTTGTAGCCGGTGTGCTTGCGCATGTGCGTGATCAGGTTGGAGCTCTGGCTGAACGCCTTGGAGCAGACGACGCACTTGTGTGGCTTTTCACCTAGAACAAAAGAAGTATCTCTTTATTTTACATGTATTTCATAGAACCTTGCGATCTATAATGGAATGTAGTTGATAGAGTTCGAAAAGTTTCATGAAAATATTTTAAATAACTTTTTAAGGTTTATAAATGAACTGAGATATTTTTCGTCATTGATGTTACAGAACGGGAATTCAATCCATCGATCTTAATTCACTTAAAATATTTACGTCGTCTAATGACGTAACACCGCAGAGCTTTCGAGAAATAATTTTCTGATTCATGAACGACTTAAAAGCATGACGTAAGTAGGTATCACTTCTTCAAATAATTAAAGCTTGTATAAGTGGAGCAATCCTTGTCATAATCATTGGCTATTTATTATTTACGGTTAGGTTCCCGAACTGATTTAATATGCAACGTCGCCTCGTACACCGGTATTTATTAACTTCAACGGTAATTGTTTGTAGCTCGATGTAACGACATAACACTAATCAGTATCGTACAACTTTATTATTCCGGGGGTTAAGGAAAGAAGGATCTTCACGACATTATTTGTTTTTGAGCAATGAATCACGTTTCAATAAAAAGCATGAAACCATCGGTAATTTTACATGACCAGTTACTTAAAATCTCCAAAGATAGTTTACGAATAAAATTATAGCAAAAAATGCAAATGTCATTTTATAGATAGAACAGGATTTAAGTTAACTTTTTGTTTGTGCTGTGATCGGCGTGCACGTGAAGGCCTGTGAAGGCTGCGCGGCTAATTGCAGGCCGAGCCGCATTTTGGAATATTGATGATGAGGCATTTATCGGGAGGACGAGCACCATGTAAGGCCGCTGTAAATCATTCGGAACAGGGCAGAGACGTGACGAGATGTCTCCGGCCAAGACAAATATGTCCGCCACATTTTTTAGCTACTATAATTCGTCTCGTTGAGCTTACTGGAAGTAGTCGGACCATTGAAAAACGTATGAGACATTTATTTTTCTTACAGTTCTTTTGGTTTTTTTAGCACCATATCCACTGTGTGATGTTTTGGCTTTTCTCATTCAGACGTTATTTTATTTGAATGTGAGTAAAGATTTTTAGGGAATTAAAATTCAGGAATTCTATAATATGAACAAGATGTTATTATAACAATAAGCATAATGCCGTAAGTACGAAGCGACGAAAGCTCTGGATAAATTGTCGCGCATTGCACGGTATATTTCTTGCTTATGGGAAATTCATTAAGTGCAGTGGACGGGCTGCGATTTGCCGTCGAAAACGTAATTGCACAGCATTTAAATATTTAATTCCCAAGGCATCGTCTGCGATGTGTCGCGTGAATGCTTTTATTGGGCGAGCGCCTATATATTTTCCATTTAATGAACTTGTTTCACAGTAGAGAAGTCTAGGCTGTGCCTGGGTTATAACACTATATCATGTACTTATACAGCTTAATAAATCGACGAGGATAAAGTCGGATAACGTCTTCAGCAGCTGTTTACCGTCATTCCGATTAAAAGGGCAATCGTCGGAGATTACCTATCATTACACGCTGGACACGAACGTACGCGAGTATCGCCAGCGACTAATTGAGAAAGTAAAATTTTATGTGACTACATAAATTAACAGCTACTTGGTAATGATACGAATTCTTATAAAGGACGACACAATTGAAATTATGATGGTGAAGAGGAAAATAATGATATCGGATTTCTTTATCGCAATAAAACGGGCAATACGTTTTTTGCCGCTGACTTGTTTACAGATGCTGTAATTGCGATGAACACCTTTTCATGAAGTCTTTTGATAGCTCCAGGTTTGTCTTTTTCAAGATTGAGGTAATGAACATATTATGGTGTAATTACACTTCTAGCATGATAAAAATAGTAATTATGGTTTTGATAATGCAAAAGTTAGCTAACTCGAGGAGTTACGTTTCTGTCCGCACCAATTTGTCAATCTATAGGAAATTAAAATTGTAACAAAAACCCCTCTAATACAAACACATTTTTAACTCTTTATTGATAGACGTTATCTATATTAAGGTAGCAATAAAAGTTTCAAACGAAATGATAGGTCTTCGTAAAGTTATGTAATGAGGGGACGCGCTGACACTTCGTTACGTGAAACAAGAAACAGTTGTCACAATAATTTGAGTTTCACACTACTTGGAACATACACCATATAATTTGCTTTCTGTTTCTTATATTTTACAAGAAAGTGTTTTTGTTTTAATATGTACATTTTTCTTTTGTTCAAAAGATTTCAGACCCACGTTATTAAAGTTTTGAAAAGAATATATTTAGAGCTTCGTTTGTTTTACCAGCAAATGAAATCTCATTTTGTTTTCTTAAATAAGTGTGTGTAAGTGAGTGATAAGAAAATAATTTGTTAGCTAATAAAGTAAGACTGAAAAAGCGAAAAACCAACTGGTACGCTATTGAGGTCATGTTAATACGTTAGTTCTAGATTAAGACTGTACAAAATTCACTATCTCCACATGCGGTTCAGTTTCGTTACTCAAAGAATAGTTAATACAGCAGAATCAATTCATTTCAACAACAGACACCGAAATTGTGTTTTGTCAATACTTTTTCAATAAGTCCTTGAATACAATCATGTTAAACGAATATGTTTTTTTGCGCAGTTTGGAAAATGCACCACATTCGTACTTGTACATATGTGAACACACATTATCAGCTTCAATTTGCTTTGAGCTTAATGATTTTTGTAAAATTTAACTCAATAGCATAGCATTGTAAAACTACGTTTTAAAAAGCGTAAAAACGGAAAGTCTCCGGTACTATTTCTCCTATTAGACGGAAATTGTGATAGGAAAACTATAAAAATAAGGAAATTAAAAAAGAAACAAGCATCGGCAGTAAGGTTATCTGAAATGTCTGAAAACGTCAGTACATTTTCATACAAAAATAAAATCAGCTGAATGTATTCTGGTATGAAAATAACTGAGGGACCACTTCAGAATAGAGTTATTTACTTAAAGTGTGTTTTATAGGTAATTTTTTTGTTGTTGTAAGTTGCCCTAGGAAAATGTGAACACCAACCTGTGTGTATGTAGGTATGCTTCTTCATGTCGGACTTCTGATGGAAGCGCTTGCCGCAGTACTGGCAGGGGTAGGGCCGCGTGTCCGAGTGGATGAGCAGGTGCGTGGACAGCGTGCTGGACCGCTTGAAGCACTTGCCGCACTGCTTGCACTGGGGACAAACATACAGACTTAGTGTATCGCCAATCTGCCTCATTGTTCTAGTAGTACACCACAAGGCTGCTGGTCTGATTTCGGTTGGGCAAAGAGTTTTAGTATGTTTCTATCTGAAATTATTCTTTGGAGGCCGGATCATGTTCTGTACCCGGTTGATGGCAATAAGCTTGCATCTTTTACTGTGTAATTAAATAAACTAGCGATATGTCTGTGTACTACCATACCTACACATCTGCCTTACCCTTCGAGGAAAATAGGAATGATGTTATGTTATATCGCTAAACTGTACAACAAGTATAATCTCTAATAAGGACACAATTATTAGATGGCAGTCGTCTGCAAGTCGCCGATGCTAATAACCCATAATAGTTACCTTTGACTGAAGTGTAAAGGAATATGTATTGCAATTCAGTCACTTGACCCCAGGTCGATTGCTAAGAAATGGGCTGAAATATAGCCAAGTACGACACTAGATATAATTATAAACGTGGCGCGGACAGCGTCCATCACCTTCAGTTAGACGGTGACAGCCAGTAATAAACTAATGACAGGCCTCTACCCCTTTCTACTCTTTTCTTTGATTTCCCATCTAGTATCGGCGTCGAATTTTTTTTTTTCATTGCCTAGTAATTAGCGTCTATTAACCGGTTATTATCCGTAGGTATTTTTCACGAGAATTACTAATAAAAGGATACTTTGAAAGAAATCAAATGTATAAACTTAATGTTATGGCTACGTAGGTACGTACGAGTATGTACATTTTATTGATTAGTGTGGCAATGAAAATACGAGAACAGCGAAGAGTCTACGTGGTTGGATGTTAATTAATTTATTATATTTAGACTTACTTTAGATTAAATTTAAACAAGCTTATCAAAAGATGCAAAAAGTATTACAATACTACCAAAGATTCAATCGTGAGTTGGTGTTAGCGGTACGCTTCGAGCTTTCCTGACACAAAAACCGTAGGAACGTGCATTATTGGTTTCTGAATTCCACACAAAACATGAAAAGCAAACAGAATGCCTTCTGTTCACCTTTGTGTGTAGACAAAAGATTTTTAACTAAGTACTTGCTGCGACTTGCTTTAGATTTATTGAATCAGATGTTTTTGGTATGCAATAGAATAATTTCGTTACTAACTTAAGTTTTTTTAATCGACACAGAGATTAGATATGTTAGATATATATATTGTTTGAAAGGAGGGCTTCAAATAACTTTTGCACCCGTGCGTATTTTATAAATGCACGCATGTATAAAAAATATTGATAAGTTTCGTAAATTCCTATGACTATTTTAATGAGTATTTATTAAGTTTAACAACCCTTGTATTAACTAGAAAATTGAACCAGTCATATAGTTTTTCAGAAGATTTGTACTTAGGTACATAAAGTTGCGTAACGGAGTTAGTTTCCGACGGGTATCGGCCTAATAATTAAATACCAAAATGAAGGTTCATTAGAAAACTCTATCAAAATTCAAGTACGACTATGAATAGTTTTGACAAACATTTGCGTGACCTTAAATCGATACCCATACATTGAATAGATTACGAACAACGAAAGTGATAATGAATTTTCATCTGAGGAGACAACCGGCTATCTCGTCGCTATCCGAACGGTGATATAAAACAAAAGAACGGGAAAATGTGTTGTAGGGCTATTAGTCGGGTGGTTAGTCGTTAAGTATGCGGCGCATGATAATCCACGGCACAAATCCGCGTAGCGGGCTGTGACAGTTGGCGGGGCAGCTGCACCGCCTCGCGCCTCACAAAAACCGCTACTTTTTTGGTCGCCTTTTTATACAATCGATGCACTCTCTTATAAACAACACAGGTGCTAGGGTATGACTGTCCACATATGGTTATCGGCTTGTTCCACGTAGAAAGGTGATTTTTTATGATAGCCGTTTGAATTTAAAAAAATCTAGTATCATTTTTTTTACGAAACTGGCTTTTTATTAACGGCTTTGTGGAATATTTGGTGCACAATTTACACTCGGGATACGAATCTACGAACCCTCTACGCGGCTGCTACGCGCGTCTATGCATCGCCTACGCATATAACGTCTTTTATATGTGATCACTGATCAAATTGGATGACGATCACTGAAGTAACCTAAACATTTTGGCTATAACTTAAATGTGCAACTATTAAAATAAGCAGTTTTATCGATGAAAATAACTTGCAGAGGCAACTCTAGCATGCGAACTTTCTTCCAAAACTTGCAAAACAAAGATCGTAAGTAACGATGTAGGTTTGCGTTTGTCTTGTTTGGTTGTATCTATAATACTTGTAATTACCTTATGAATAAATTATGCCGAAGGATGTATACCGAACTATGGAACGAAATGAGTGCAAGAAGGAACCTTGAATCAAATGAACATACCTATATCTTAGTAGTATAAAAAGTTGAGGAAAAATTGGTGTCTATGTCTAATATACAATATCCTGAAAACAGCAGCGTGTTGGCGTGATTGTTTGTGCCTTTGTAATAGTGATTTAGTTTATTTCGTCGAAATAAAGTAAGTAGTAAAGTGCGATGAGGCGAGTGGCGCGTGAGTGTCGCGTGGCGCGCACGCGCGCCCGCCACCTCTCTTACTGCTCCCGCCCGCCATTGTTCTGCGTGCACTGCGTGCACATATTAATGCGATCATAATTACAACTTATTGTTCCTTCATAAATTACTAATTAGTCAATACGAATACCCAGGAATGACAGATTTTTTTAGCTACACGAATAATTTATTTATTGAGAATGATTGTCTTCGATCGATTTATTAATACCATATTTTTTAAAGAAAATTAATTGCAAATTGACTATGCAGTTCGATACAGGTAGTACTCGTGTCACTTTCAATTATGCACGGCTCGGTATCAATGATACCTAACAAACAAAACTTCATTTAAATTATAAAGTGAGGCATCGCGGAGAGGCTCTACAACATATTTATCGTCGTATGACACAAGGTAATTATTCGTCCAATTATAATCTGCCGCGCCGTGATATTAAAAGTTGGAATTTTGATTAAAACCGATGCGGATTTTTATAACGGCGGCACGTAGAAAAAACGAAAGGCACAAAAATGGCGAGAAGACGAGCCAGCAGGCTCCGAGCGAGCGCCAGCGGCCAGCGGACGGCGCGACCCGTTCCGATACGCGACTACTTATTAAGACAGGGGCAGTTTTTGCTATTTGATTTGTTAAAGAGACTAAAACGGATACTGGTTTGCTATTTTAAAGCATTCCGAACGGAAACTGTACAGTTATTCTGAACTTGTTGGAGGATATATACCTAGTTATCTTACTATCTGGGTGTTAGAGGTATGTATTGAGAATGAATGGTATTGATTACTTACTTGGAATGATTTTTCATTTCTGTTTTCGTTTTTGAGGAGTAGGGAGAAGTTGAGGTCTGCTGCTTGCGAGGGTTTTATGGGGTAAGAGTGGTGCGTGGGCGCGGATGGGCAGCGGCGCGGCTCGGTGCTAGGCGGCCGCTCGGCCTCGTCGGGGTGGCTGCGGCATCTCTTCACCAGCTCCAGGGGAGCGTCCGTGTCGTCGTGACCCTCCCACCGCGAGACCGGTGACTCATCTCCCACTTCCACTTTTTCACGCTCACACGCGCTTCCCGGAGACCATATCTGACGGTTCTTTGTTGATAAGTTAAGAGGAAGCTCTTCTTCGTCATCTAAAAACATGAGAACCATATTATACAAAAGGCTTTACATAGGAAATACATCGCTTTTGTATGATCTACTGCGTCAACAAACGGCGACAGTTTCTCTTCGACTGTTCTTCACGCTTCTATAAGTAAATTTAAAGTCGGACGAGTCAAATCGGGCGTCTGAGGAGTGACTTATGAAATCTGTACAGGTGCGCCGGTGTTTGCCGACCTTACGTCATTGTTAGCTCAATAATACATCAAAAACTTGCATACACTTTCGTCTACATTCATGGAAGTTGAATTTTCATTGTCAAAAAATTCGGCTTGGTACAATAATAAATAATCCGATTCTTATGAACCACTTACGTCTGTGATTTCTGAAAAGATACCTACCGGCAGAATACCTATTCCTATCTATATATATGTACTGCACAATATTAATTATAAAACAAAGCCAACTTAACCGTGGCATTAACATAACCAAAACCCAACATATATACCATTATACCAGATATATTCAACTTAATACCAACCTTCTTATCGATGTCTTTAGTTCTAGCTAACTAACTGCGTATCATCGCTTTAGTTTGAGGTTTTAAAAAACTTGGTTTGTTTTCAGTTGACAATTACTTTAATTCGATAGTGATAACATAAAAGACTACATTTCGTTGTTCTTAATTAAATCTTTCAAATAAATTTTCTTATCGAAGGCAATTAAACGTTCGTTAAAACATTAGTCTGAAATAAATAAATAAAAATCAAGTACTTATGGAGGTTCTTACGCCCGGTTTGTTTGTTATCTATGAGGTTGAGTCGTAACCGGTACCAGTTCGGATAAGAGACAATTACAATACAATTTCGTTTGGCGACAATGAGTGACGGTGGAACGTCGCCACTTTTCCTTGGAGCGTAGAAAACAAGTGCTTGCTTCCACCGGCGGAGGTAAACGACTTGTAAACGACGACATATCAGCGCCTCGAGTTATTAATCGGTGCCTTACACTGATAGCTATTCTAATGAGTATTATTCAGGAGAAGCCGCGTAAGGAGGCCGAGGCGAACCATGTTTTGTAATGCCGCGAACGTATCTCATTACCATTTTTAGGATTCTTGAAACACGTAAACACTTTCAGCGTGAGCTGATTTACGCTGTTTATATGAATTCCAATGTGAACACATACAGTACAGTACACAAACATTAATTCTTCAGACTTTGATTTAAGCACTCGATCGATTTATAGTAATTGCAAATATGTAGGTCAAGTATTGACTGAACACGACTTTCAATACAATGTGATTCTAGTGAATTACAAATAAAATATTACTTACTAACTACATGTTATCTATTGTCAGCTGCAACGTATCCAGACACTTAGACACCGTGCTCTAGAATAAAACTAGGGTGCCGTGACGCACAATTTTTTTTTAAACTCTATTTGTTGTAATTTTTTGTTACATGACTTATACATATGAGTATGATGAATTAAAAAAAAAAACACGATTAGGTTTTTTCCAATGCTTTCAGACACCCCAGTGTTTAATCGGTGCCTGTCAAATCTACTTACAATGCAAATGTTCATTTTCTTACAGTAACCTAGCAGTCGATGAAAGCATCGGTTGCAAATAATGCAAGATAGTTACCATCTCTGGGCGGGGTATGCCTGGCGTGGTCGATGGACGGTCGCGCGAACTGTGGGGAAGCTCGCGGCATCAGCAGAGGCCACACTCCCGCCCCGCTGTACAGGGCTCCCAGTCCACTGCAGTACATCAGGGCTCCCAGTTCTGGACAAAAAAACGCTAGCTGGTGATAGGTACAAGTTCTTTACAATACTCGATGGAGAGCGCAAAGTCCAGAATGAATTCGAAAATGTTCGTGTTTGACACTGCGGTAGCGCATCGTCAATCTTATACAATTTGAAATTTTAGCCAATATGATTAATGACACTTTATTTAGAGGCTCTTGTCAAAACAACTTAACATTTATCGGAAAAGGATAAACGAGGCTTAAATTAAAGGGTTGCGTTACAACTTTGGCTGTCAACCATGGATTTTCTAAATGCATAATATCTATGTTGGCTTCGCTGTGATCATACCAGTTGCTCGTGCGTATTGCTTGAGCGCTCTCCCGGCTATCTCGATGTCCCCTAGCTGTAGTAGATCCAGTCGGTGATGTGAGAGAGAGTCGGGCGAGCGCGGGGGTGATCGTGGTGACGGCGGGGTGCGGGGGGACACGCTGCCCTCAGGTGACGGGAACCGGTGAGCTGGTGGCGGCGGCGACGACGGCTGGAACTGTTCCGCCAGCCGCGACAGCAGCACGTGCCGAGACATCCTAAGGAAAAGAAAAATTATGTTTTAGTAGCTAATTTCAGCAAGTTTCTGCGGACAAGTACGTTAACTTAACGAAGAATGGGTACTACAGCCTGAAAGTAACTACGATAAAAGTATAAAATTCCTCAAGTAGCTATCTCTTTTGTTTCACGCAGCTGAAATAACACAACGCGAATAAGCTACGTGTAATAACGACTCTATCAATTAACGCCTGCATCACAACGTTAAGTTCCATTCTGCGTCCAATTAGAACAAACCACCTGAGCTTTTGAATTGTCATTGACTAGTTGAGCCTTATCGATCGATCGTATTGCAACCGTTCTGCTTTCCCGTGGGAACCTTCAGTTTTCTGAAGATCTTTAGCTATCTACAGTTTTTGTAATAAGCTTTATGTTTACGTTAAAGAATGTTTACTTTATTTTTAAAGTGACACAATTATTCATTCATAAAAAAGGTTTAAAACCCGCTAAGGAAAAACTGGATATCACAAGGATTTCTCGTTTCTACCCGTTTGCTGTATTATAAAGTCAATGGCTTCATCCTTGTCAAGGACGCGCACTAAAGAAATTAAAGTCTAAGAAATTAATAAATAGCCTAAATGTTTACTAAAGTCACTTACTTATAAGTTGACATAACTTGTAGCTCAGCTAATATTTATGGTCTTACTTCCTACCTACCTACTATCAATACCATCGGGCGGCGTTGTCAGTCACTTTGTTTACGAAGACAACTCAATATGATGGTAAGTAGGTACCGCTTTTATCAAGATTTTACGGTCAGCGCGGATCAATTCAAAAGTTGCGATATCATCTTTGTTTTACGTGACCGACGTCATTAGTGTCCATCCGACTGCCTACGTACGTATTTGTTGACAGCCCTTGCTGATTAATCCGACCGCTTGTTTGTTGACAGCGAATCGTATTAAAAGCTCAATCAAGCAAATGAAGAATCAGAATAATGGAAGTGGTCGGCGACGGCAGCGGCGGTGGCGCCCGCTGCGTACGCGCATTAATAATGCACGTGTCGAGTAAAACAATCTTCATTAGACTAACACACATGACATATTTACAGAATGGATGTCCGCGTGTTCCATACCATTTCACCGCGCTTCCATTAGGAATTAAACTCGAGGAGCTCACCAGCGCCAGTATAGGCGGAGACATTACATTTGTCGACGTAAATTATAAATAATGATGCCGGACAATGATTTGCTAAATTTCCTAATTACAATAATGCCCAATCGGACCAATTAATGATAGTTCATGTGTAGATATCGATCACATTCACGATAACCGCGAAGGGGCAGTTCAATTTTCTTGTCTTACAAATGCAAACCAATTGATTCGAGCTATTACTACTAATTGGCTAATAAGCTGACTAGCGTGAGGGTTGTGTGACGCAATTTCTTGTTTCAATAAAGCAAGGTTTTATTTATTAGATTGCAAGTAGCAATTACCACCCGCGCGACGAGTGCCGCTTCAATTTTTTCCTTACAGTAGAGTGGGAACTCGAGCAAATGTCAAGAAAATCAATCAGCGCAAAAATTGACATGATGAAATTATATTGATATTTACCTTATTTATTCATGGCTATTGTCTCTTTTATCAATCAAATCTTTACAGGCACCTGTGTATTAGTTATAAAATGGTTTACGCCGTATGTTATCGCTTTTGATACAAACAGGTGTTTTCTTAGAAAAAAGATTGTATCAAAATCCGACTCAAATTTATTGGAACAGATTTTTTAACAAATCTTGTCATTCATGTCAATCAATGTTATTAGTGTTTTACATAATTGTATAATGAGTAATGACTGTTTTATTTACCAAATAGAGTACAATCCTATACATTTTAAACCCCTATAGAGACATAGGCCTCGCAAAATATATAAATAGGCCTCAGGTAGGCTGGTAAAGCTTCGCAGCCTGTCGATACTGACTGAAAATCAATTATTTCATCGAAATTCATGGTTCTGTTTTCACGGCACAAGTTGTGAAGTAAAATGCATAGTTTCTATGTAATTAAAATGAGCGTCTATAGTTCAAAACATATCTCGAGCTCAAAGGAGTATCTTGATGTTTAAAATATTTTATTTTAAGTAAAACTTGTTTAATTTTATGATGCAAGTTTTCTTTTTATCTTTCATTTTCACTTATTTATGTCATCGTTTACCTACCTGATCAGGTAGGTAATCATACCTGAAATACTTTTATATCAGAAAACGTGATAAAAGCCTTATACAGGAAGTGGAAATTTAGTACAATTCAATAACCCAACCGACCACATTAAAAACGATACATTCGCAGACACAGAAAATATTTCACCGCCCGTGGTTTTATCTGACCGGGTTGTTCTTGTGTTCAGTACTTCTAGGTATAAAACTTGTCAGAACACATGTACAAATTTGGTTTCACTTTGTTTGTATATTGCTATGAGTTACTTGCAGATTATTTGCACGGCACTGCATCTCCAGACGTTTGGTTTAGCGACGATGTAGGTACGTATTAAATTACAATACATTGTTGCTTGTATAAACATAGACAAAGCAAATAGTTATGAAAAGTAGGACTTTCAATGTGCACTTTGCAGTTTATGCTTCCGTTTATTGCGCAAGACATCGGTTTTTCAGGCATGCAGGTTGTAAAGATTCAAATGGCTCTACTGTGTTTATAGTAAAGAAGCTTCACTATAATAACTTTTGATGGATGAAAGCATTTAAATCTCACTATAATAAGTACCTAAGATTTTCAGCGCTTTTTCCGTTCTGTTGTCATTTTTAGTATGAACGTAAAATATCAGATTGTAGATTTAAGAACATTAATGTAAATTGTTACAGACACCTGCCACTGGCAGAGTTACGATGTGCAAGTAAATACATTATATAAATATTATTTTAAGTAAATTGAGGTACTGGTGTAAATTGAATAACAGATTATATCATTTAAAATTATTGGAATAAGTTGGTAAATTCATGATATATACAATATACACGCTAAAAGAATTAGTCATATTTGTTATATAATAGACATGTTAATACCTGCTTAATTCAGGTAAGTATATAAATTTAAAATGGAAAGAAAACTTAATGTATATGTGCCCATAACCTATTTTTCTGTTTCCTTCTTCTTATCTTTTTATTATATGTGTGTACATAAATTGTTAAATAAATAAATAATAAATGTATTTGTATGATATTTGTATATCTATATGGGTAATTCGCTTTTTTATGATGACATCATCAGTCACAGCAAAATGTAATGAAGAAATATTTAAAGAGCATATATTTTGAATTTATTAATTATTATCTAATAGTACCTGATAAACATAATATATATAAGGCATTAAATCATAATAAGTATCCAAAAAGAACTTACCTGGAACGGAACTTCTACCAAGCTAAAGAAATCTATTTCACTCACTGCTACGAAACACTAGGGTCTACAAAAAATATTTTAAATCAGTCCAATATACACCATAAATCTAATTTCATTTTATTATAGTTAGAATAATAAAATAGTATTAATTATTAATGCAGCAAACGATATGACGTCGCGAAATCGTAAGGCTGCGTAGGATCGGAACACGTCACTGCCTGCTGCGGTGCGTCGCGTTTGGCGCCTGGCACCTGACTGAAATAAGGCTCGCGCGCCCCGACCTACCCGACTGCTCTTCCACAATAACGTTCTTTTTTCAAAACTCTGCTAACAAAAAAGAGGTCGGACGGAGGCTGAGCAATAAAGAAATGATTTGATGAAACAGGCACTTGACAGGTGGCTCGCGAGCCGCGTCGTGTCCTCGCAGCCAGCACTTAATTGTTGGTTGTGCTCACGTTGACGGCGCAGAGGATGTTCTGAAAAATGGCTTTTAAGTATTAATGCCTACAAATAAGCGGTTGCTCCCGATGTGACATTAAAACCCTTACATTAAGGATTGCAAAAGTTGCGCATAGACCGGTCTGCTGCTTCGATCAGGCTGGTACCATGTCATGTTCCTGGATTATGTTGTGTGCTGGTAAATAATAGTTAATTTGATATGTGCCCAAAACTGAGATTAACTAAATGCACGAGGCTTAGATTTCTCGTAGCGTCGTGCCCCGCCCACCGCGCGCTATTGGTCGCCATCTACCGCTGGGCGGAGCGTTGCTTAGATACTAACTTAGAAGTCTTTTTAACGTAGCAAACTAATATTATTTATTTACAAAACGATTCGTACAATTATGTTAGACCTTTAATGTGCATAAAATGAATCTAATCTGTAAATTGACAAACTAAGAGGTGAATTCTTAAAAAATAAGTAGGTTAATGGACTGGATTTGTGGGTTCTTTGTTAAGCTGCCTTACTAGGTAAGCCCCATATTAATAAGCTTTTCTAAACCGTCCGAGTAAATAGTGTTGTTTGTTTTGAAAAATCTGTTGTCGAAACACGAACACACTTTTACTTAAAAGTTTTAGCAGTTACCATGACTTAAAAAGCACATTTACCGCCTTCCATGTAGTGCCTTCCATATTTTTTAAGTGATTAAACGCTTTTAGCTTGGAATAAAAACTGATTAACTTTGCATAAATAGGTAATACTTCTTATGAATTGCGCTTGGCTTGACATATGAAAGGTGCTCTAAGGACTCGCATGAGAAATTATTGTCGAACGATACTTTACGTGACACTTCGAATACCTCATTATGTATTACAGTTCCAATTAAAATATTCAATAAAAACTATTTATGTGAGTAAAAATAACTACGAGTACCTACTTACGTACATAGTTATTTTATACTCTGAGCAAGTAGATTGTACTTATATAATCGGCACCGGATAGTTACAAACTCCGTAAGTGAAATATGTAGGTCCGTAAGTAAATCAAAATTTGATAGTATTGTATTAATCTGTCGAAGTCATTCCGAGAAATTATCATGACGACGCACCGTGGGCTGAAAATCGGTTTTCATAGACTTAGGGATTTCAGTTTGCAAGTGGCGGATTATTTGCCGGATATCGCTTCCATTAGTCGTTACTATATACTTACATAAATGTCACCCGAGTTAAGAGAGAGAAAAAAAAAGGTGATTGTAGTCCATAATTGGCATTGTTGTGAGATATTGCAAATCATTAAATCACCTGTTAAGACTTATTAGACGACCAGATCAGTGTGGTTACTTAATCACTTCTTTTCAGACTCATTAGAATACTATAAAAATTATATTTTGGTATTTTGGTTGTATGTAAAGTTTTAAAACTCATTTTGATTTGTGTTGATAAATATCTAGCAGAAACTTAGTCATCTACTTGTGAGTGTACTAAAGCCTCTGCCTCCTCATATTGTTAAAAGTTCTTCAACATAAACAATAAAAACGACCAAAGGAATCGTTCATATTTGCGGGGCTCTGAAGTTGAGGTTAGAACGTTTAAATCGCAAATATGTACATAAAGTTTCATTGCTTGCTATTCCGCAATTTCTTGGAATGACTTCGAGAGACCATAGTCTACACGAGAGACCATAGTAGTACACTATCCAATTTTAATTCGTAAAAAAGTATTCCAAATGTTTAGCTGACAATTAATCGATAGTTTACAATCTCTCAATATGCTATTTTATCTTACGGAGTTTTTCATTTTGCATTTAAATGTATACCTAAATCTTAACTAATATTATAAAAATATAATATTGTTCGTTTGTGTATCTTCGTTTGCGAAAGGTAACCTCGATGAACTGACCCGGTTAGGAATATTTTTTCACAGATACAAAGTTACAATGTCACCGCGTGCGAAATTCTAAATTCTAAATTGCAACATTGTAGTAAACAAATAGGTATCTACGTACTTTCGTTTTTCTTGAAGGCAACTATTAATTCTCAGCTATTAGAATATTGTCTTTCAATAATCACATTTTCACCTGAACGAGCGATTGTAATAGCAATCTCGGGAAATTCAATTAGGCGGATAATCTGCTTTGGTTGCTGCGTGTTGTGTTACGAAAGGAGACGTGGGGCTTCAGCGGGGGAAGTGCTTCAGCGAGTGCAGCCAGGGGGCATGGGGCTGTCAACATAACGGCGGGCGCGTGTCGGGACGCGGGGCGCTGGGCGCGGGGCGGGGGGCGCGTCACGGCCCGTTAGCGCGGATCCTCGGCGCGTGCACATGTCGCCCCGGCACGCGCCCGCGCCACTTTTTATCCTCCTTTTTTTTCTTTTGTTTTCTCCCTTTGTTCGAAATACGAATTAAAGTCTCCTTTTCGATTTCTGGCTGAATTAATGAAGCCGGGTTTAAGATATCACGATCCTCAATCTGATAAGATTTGTTATTCATTCATAGGTCGTTGTGACTTTTATTTTTGGATGTTCCCTTAAATTTTTTGTCCATTGTCGATTAACGGGGCACAAGTTGTATCCTGTATTCGTTATACGCTATGTATAGTAGCTAGGTATAGATGCCAAGGTTCATCTATATTTTCTGTAACTTATATGGTGTATATAATAAAGACTTTTAAGTTCTATTATATTTATCGCTATGTAGGTTATCCTAAGGGTCTTATATTGATTCAAGTTTACAATATTTGAACCAAAAGTGGATAGGTACGAGTAGGTAGTGGAGAGATGTATGTAACCAGATAAAAACCATGCAAATCCTTAAACACGTTCATAAAGTATGCGAGTACATGGTTGATAGATAAGTAAATCAAAATAAAACAGTTGAAGGGTAGATACGCATGTTTCAGCTGCAGGCGCTGGCACAGAACCGGTCGCCGCGCTGGCGGCCCGGCCGGCGGCGGCTGGTGCTGTCGCCCGCGCCATTCCTTACAGTCAACTTTTATTAATTGGGCAGATGAGAGCCACGGCTTCCATGATGAATGCTTATCCCTTATACGGCTAGCAGTTCGCGAAACCTTTTATAGATTCTCAATTAAAAGTGTCTATTATAGTTAATAGGACGATCAGACATTGTAGCGTTTATAGAAACGAGAATATTTGCTTTAAGTATGTATAAAAACAGGTAATATAACGGAAAGGACGATTAAGTGGAATAAAATATAGTGTAGGGGCGCGGGTGGCAGGTGGCTGCGGCTTAGGGATGTGCCCATTGTGGCGGCTTAGATATCGACGCGCATAACAAGTGATTGAGAGACAAATAAGTCGAGTCTTGTTGTAACCACAACATCACTCAAGTACCTAGTACTTTAATCAAATTTGTCCCTTTACGTTTTTAAGTGTTTGACTGTAAGTTACAAATCTCTCTCTGATCTTGACATTGTAAGTATTATCAGAAAAGCTTATTTTTATCTCTGAACTCCACTTATAATATTTTACGAATATGTAACAAAAAATTAAAAAGCACCTAAAAACTGATTATGTGAAGTGGTTTCAGTTATACATATGATGTTGCGCGTAACGGTTTCAGCATGTAGTGAAGGCCTGTTAAAAAGTTCGTGTAAAATGCCGAGATCTTTAAATAGAGACGGAACCCTAATGAAGATATAGTTAATTAAAAGCTTGCTTAACGGCTTGTATTGATCACTGGCTTCCATTCCAGCCGGAATTCTTCTCATACCTCTTGATGGCCTTGAGGTATAAAAAGTCACCCTAAGAAATAAGAGAGGTTATATATTATTCTTGCCCATATAACTTATCAAAGGCTTTCTTGAGTGAAAGCTTTCTTCAAACATAAAAAAAACTAAATTAGTCAACACAAGGTTTAATTGATTTGACCATAGAAACGGAATGAACTTTAAATTATGAATACGTAAATTATTTTGTTTTTACTACAAATACAAGTAATACATAAATCCTATCAATAACAGGCGGTTTTACAATTTCTTTGGGCTTGACAATTCCCAGCAGCCCTATTATGACGTCTTAAATCCATCATGATTTCTGTGCCAGAGAGAGACGGAGTTACACAAGACGAATAGCTCTATCTCTTTCCCTCACATGAATCATGATAGCATTGGCACTTCGTGGTACGGCCACTGAGCAATAAAAACAGTTTTCTTCGTAGAGCTTTTACACTACGCTACGAGCTACGCAATGTTCTACGGGAGCCAAAATATAAAGAAGTGTTACCGTAAAAATTTCTAACGTCGATATCTGCAATCGACACTTGTCGCGTCTAAGGAGCACCCTCAGTCTTGAGACAAGATTCAGCACGCGACTCGGGCAGCCCGCGCCATGTGCCTTAACGGATTTATTGGAGGCCCGCGCGTGCCGTGCGTCATCCACCGTCTGTAGTTTGTGTACCGCCTTTATTTGTCACACGTGAACACTTTCTCTAGGTTTTATCGAGAAACCGGGAAAAGAAGGTAGTGTTGAAAAAGGCAAGCAAAAGTGGCACAGTCAGGTAAAAGTAATCTCAAGTAATTTTGTAGGTCTAAATAAGTGGCGGCCTCATCAGATTTTCAGGATTAATATATATATTTCAATTAAGTACTTTAAGGCTCTACACTCGCGAGCTGGAATCACTTCAAGCCGCGTTGCTCAAAAATGTTTTTTTTTTTAATTTCTTTGCTATGAACTATGGATAGTGGTATATCATTAAAAAGGTAATGTTGTTAGTTTTCAACCTATTTCAATAACGTAAAAACAAAAACATATTTTTTTAAACAAAACACCATTTGTTTTGTAGTCCCGAAACCCTATGAAAAGTGAGCATTTTTGAAAATTGTCAACCATCCACTGTTCCATGTCACTGGGAAAACTGAAGTTAAAAGAAAATGGAAACTAACTTGCTCGCGATCACTTAGGTTGGTATATGTATCAATGGAGCCCAGTCCTGTCCGGACGAAACCTGGATGTGCCTGCATGGATGCGACCGTCAATGGAGAGTCTATAGAAAAATGTGGAAGCGATTCGCACAATGCTGTTTTGCAGCAACAGTAGAATACGGGGATGGGTTTTGTATGATGTGGGTGAGGATTTCTATGAGGCAAAACGGAGCATTTGTATCTGTGGAGGTCAGGGAGGGAGCTAACCGCAAAAAGATATATTAATGTCATTCTACCAGGCCATGTGCTCCCCGGTTTATTGACGAAGATTTTTTGCTAATGCACGATGATGCCCGCTGCCACACCGCTGCAGCGACTAGACTGTACCTGAGTCGAGATTTCCGCACTAGACTGACCAGCCCTCAATCCTGACCAGAGTCCGATTGAAAATATGTGGGACGAGCTGAAAAGGCGGGTACAAAGAAGACGCCCAGCTCCGGCGCCGATAGAAGACCTGAAAAGTGCTTTAGTCGAAGAGTGGCAGGAAATCCCACAGGATGCCATTAGGAAAATCATTCGGTCAATGAAAAACCATTTACAGGCACTAGGCAGTCATTATTGTCAGGAGGGATAAAAATAAATATTGAGGGGTATATAACATAAATAATAAACAAAAAAATATATTTTCATACCACTTCTTATTCATTTAGACGTCCACAACTTCGACCTATTGTAATCATTCTATTGTAATGATTGGTGTTGAGGGCTGAAATACAGGTTATGCCTAGTTCGGCTCCAAATGCTAATTACTGTTGTGTACACTAAATGTAGATTAAGAACTCTATTGTGAACAAATGTACAAACTTTCTGTGAATAAAGATTATTATTATTATTAATCATTCTGATTTTTTTTTAAAGTAAGTAAAACTCAGCTACACTCGCGAGCAATAAACTGGTTATTGCTCGCGAGTGTAGCTGAGTTTTCATAAAGTTTTAATAATTGATAACAATTCTCAGTTATTTTAATGCAAAAATATTCAATGTACATACACAGCTCGTCTACGATTTTATTATATGTATAGATTTAGTCGTAAAGATATATTATAGAGAATCTAATAAAATAAAATATTTCGTACAGATGATTTCTAGTTTTCCAGGAAAGTAATAATGTTCAATCAAAATTACAAATATAATACGTTATAGGTAGTCACAACAAGTATTTCTGATCCTACGTAACATGGGATAAGGGAAGGAGGTTCTAAACAAAGCTAATAACGTTCTACAAGTATATTGTACCTTTATATTATAAAAATCATGCAGACTCGGATCTAGACGATAGCGTCCGTGATATCAATTTAATATTGCAGATAGAACCTTTGTGACCTAGCAGCAACTTTACATACGTCGTTGTTCATCGCGGTCGCTGTATCACGGTTGACTGTTCTATATCCTAAAGAGCTAAGAATGTTTTGTTTACTGCATTCCTTGCAGTAAACAAAACATTCTTAGCTCTTATAGTCTATAGTCGTTTAGTGATTCCGAAAAAAATCCCCGTAATGCAATCTTCGCAAAAATGCGCAGCCGCACAAATGCGTGTTTAGATATTCCAAAACAACAGGAGGGAATCCCAAAATCAGTGTGAGTCTTATTGCCTAAACATCCGTTATGAACGGTATCAATTTGCATATCTTAGCAGTTGGCGGCCTACAGTTAGGAGGTGTCTGCGGCGGTGGCGAGTCATATGGCGGGCGAGCGTCTGCTGAAACCGTAAAAGCTTGCAGAGCGCGCGTCGTGCGGCGGCGGCGGCGGCGACACGCCCGCTCATTACAGCGGAAAACTGCGCCTCTCCGCTAATTGCGATCATTCTTACGCTCCCATATTGAGTGCGCACATGTTCCCGCGCCGAGGCCGTGCCGCGCACTGCTGCTATGTTGCGGTTTGCGATTACTGCGCGTGTAATTGTGTAATGAGTACGCGAGCCCTCAACAAAAACTTACGTTTCAGATACTCATATTTATAGCTTTTATTAATAAATTATTAAATATACAACAGTTAAGGTTTGCGGTAACCGACTGCTGGGCCCGCTCGAGCTTGCGTGTGCGCGTAAGTAGAGCTTTACAATCGGGTCTGTAGTTTTCAAAAGGACACAGGCATTCACTTGACTTTTGATTATTGGAAGCTATCAAAGGCATACACGGGCATGCGTACGTGTATTCTTTGACAATTTAATAGCATATGCGCTTGCACCTGCCATTGCAAAAAGTAGGCGCACGCTTCAGGCAGTGAAGCGCGGAATTCGTCGCCGTCCTCTAGCTAGCCAACGAGTATCTTATACGCTATTTATTGGTAATTGATTGGAAAGGTGCATTCAGCCCTCGTGTTATGTTTGTATAACGTTTGACCATACTTGGATTTGTTGGCTCTTTAGATCAGCCCTGAACCTAAATACTTATATACTTTGTCTTGTTTTCACATTTCACGTGCACTGACATTCTTGTTCTGCTATTTATATTATAATTAAATGCCATTGATAAGTAAGCTACCCTTTTATGTCACCCTCTGGTAACAGCAACTTGGATTAGAATTGATGTCTTAAAAAAGAACCTGTAAGTCGCTTTATTACCATGTCGTCCTTAATTTTAATCGATTTAAAAAAGAGGAAGGATGTTCTATATTTTACTACCTTAGGTATATATATTTTTATCGATTTCTCCATCAATTGTGGACTGATTTTCTTTTTTTTCTCTAAGGTTAGAATGTTACATCATCAGATCTTGAATTGCTGCCCGTGGTGGTGGTGATGATCACTACTGCCAGTAAGTCAGGATCTGATGATGGGATCCCAATGAAATCGAGGGCAACTCTAAAATTGGGGAACAAAAATACAACGATTATTTCGGAAGTAGCTGTCAAAAAAAACTTTTTACAAAAAAATACAACCGACTTTTCCACAAAAAATCAAAAAAGTACAAAATAACTTTAATTTCGGAACTCGGTGTTTGTGGTTCCTTTTTCGTTTTTTGAACACCGACTTCCGAAATTAAAGTTATTTTGTACTTTTTTGATTTTTTGTGGAAAAGTCGGTTGTATTTTTTTGTAAAAAGTTTTTTTATTTTTCACTTTTTAGTGGTACCTACACCCCCTCCCCTCCCCCACCTAAACGAACCAATTACATTGGTGTAAAAAAAACGCACTGCTCCAATGCAGAGTAAACTAAAAGGTCGTCAATGTAGACAATGTAGATATTTTTTTTAGATTTTTGTTGATTTTTCAAAAACCCCTTGTTCGATTTCGATAAAATTTACATGGGACCATTTGGAAAGTATACCCTTTCCAACAAAAAAAGAATTTTTCAAATCGGTTGGCGAGCGACGGAGTTATGCGCGAACAAACATAAAAAAAAAAAATACAAACATCCGAATTGAGAACCTCCTCCTTTTTTAGAAGTCGGTTAAAAAACAAAGAAACACCCATTTCCCGAATATCTTATTTTATACTTTGTAGATGGTAATTTGTTTTTTTTTTTAATGTTTTTAACGTAATCTGTATTCTGTATGTCTAAGAAACGAATGTATTTTTCATAAGCAGTATCAGTATGTACAAACTACTTCCCAGAACTAGAAAATATAAACTTATTTGTTGGTGTAGTGGTGCTTCTTGGATACGCGACTGCGAAGCGTCAGGTCCTGGTGACCGTCTTGGGTTGGGAAAATTGCAATAGGTTTTTCCACCAGAAACTTCTCAATATTGGTAAAAGGAGATATGAGAGCCGACTTATAGGGGGATAAAGGTGATAATATGTTAATAAAGATCCCTGTCTTTTAAGGATCTAAATCATCAAATGACTCGTGCCGCTCTGGCCGGAGCGGATGGCGGTTCAGGCTGACTTAAACCCACCCGTGGCCCTCCCAATGCCCTTTGCGTTCCAGGGCCGTGTGAACTCTTTTGAACAAGTTCAGCGACAATAAAGATCCCTACAGCCTATACCCAAACCTGTAACTTCGCCTTTCACTTATTAATTAGTACTCTGCTGAGGCCTTTTATTTGGTAACGGGGTGGGAATCCTCATGGATGTCCTCCGCCCTGGGGTGATCGGAGGGGTTTGTCAGACTTCAACTGACTAAAACCACTTCGTACTCACTCGCATATTTTCATCGGGGGGCTACGGGAGCATTAAGCTTTCTTCAACGCAGCCCCCGACTGGTACTGCCCGCCTAGCGTACCCCACCTGACTCTCTACTCAAAGGAACATAGGTGCTCTTGGGATACAAAATATACTTTGTTCCACGCGTGTGCCAAGTTAAGCCCAAACCCGTAAAGTTAACAAACAGTCAGATAGAGTTAGATCAGTTTCGCGTACGAAACTTACTACAAAATAGTAATGCCACATTATCAAACGCACGTACGTTATCGCATCACTTGGGTTTAACTTGTGCAAGGTTGATTTTTTTTTATCTTGTATGAGCTTACACGTGTTTTGTTTTCTGGAAAGCTTTTGTTTTCAGCTCAGCCATTAAAATATGATGAAAGAACAAATTGTAATAAAATCTTTTTCAAACAGGGAGTATAAAATGACTAAATTAAATGTGTTCAGGTTTTATTTCTCTGGGCAGCGCGGCAGCGATGAGTCTGGTTTGGGCGGCTTGCGATACTCGAAAACGCTCAGTGAAGATGTCTGGGCGAGTTAACGCGTGCCCCGCGGCGGCGGCTGCGGTCGCCGCTCATGTCTGCTTAATGAGTGTTTTAACTACTGTTGGTAAATCATGCTTTTACGTCCTTCGGGCTCAGATATACGACGCCGCGACTCAGCTGCGCATCATGATTCAGAACTTAAAAGGCAATTATCGTATGCATTCGAATAATATCGACAACGGAAAGGTTGTACGCGGAGATCAATAAAACTCATAAGATGTCCCAAATATAACCTATATTTTAGTAGAATCGTCATCAACACGAAATAAAATGGCATGTGTAAAGCTATATTTTTATTTAACGACATAATATTTTATCCATACACACGACAATCGAAATAAACTTCGCAATGTGGTATCCCGAGCGACAACTCGAAATTCGGATACAAAAAATTGGGTTAGCGCAATTAACCGCCAAAGGTGCCGCGATTTTGCTGGCGGATAATGAATGGGCAATCACGCGCCTTGATAAGTGCGTGGGGTGAGCAGCTAGCGGTACCAGGGGCGGGCGCGGGGCCCGGGGCTCGCAGGCCGCGCGGGCAGGTGGCGCGAAGGCCGCTCTGGACCGGGAGCGCGTCGCCTCCAGTTAATTGATTCCAATCTGAGAAGCGGCCCACGATAATTCACTCCGTAAGTAAGTGTGCAACCACTCTCGCTCTTTGGTAATTATAAAACGGACGACAGGTAACGGCATTCGTGTTTCTATTGTTTTTGTATTGATTATTATTTGTAGGTTGCATTTATCTTAATAATTGGCATGAGCCTGATATCAAACGTATTAAAGGAGAGTTAGTTCTTGTCATAGTTTGAAAATTTAGAAATTTACACTGTTTATGGTAATTATCTCGAATTGCATTTAATATTCTATATACATCTCTGAATACCAATGTCACGAAATATATTTAAAAGAGAACACATTTGAAAAGCTGTCTAGTGCATTTAAGTGACCAAACATGCGAAATTTCCAACATAAAGATCAATTACATCAAAATTCAGGTGCTCAAATCCAAGATATAGATCTCGATATAATTAATTCTGTATAAAGTGATCATTTTGCGAATGCATGCCTGACTATAGTTAGCAGAACCATTGATTTTCATTAAGTACAGTCTAGAAGACGGTGGCGTAGTAAAAAACGAGCTTTTGGTTCGAGCCGGCCGGCGGCCGCCCGCCATGCGCCTGCGCAGGCCTGAACCGATTTAATTGCCGTCATTAATCCGTGGACAAGACCGTTTCCTTTGCACAGTGGCTATTTCGAGTAAGCATCGCCATTTTCTGCCCATTATACCCAAGTAATAATATAATAGGTATCGATTTCGAAAATGACTTAATGACAATATTTTAAGATCGTTATTAATATTTGGATGACAAGAACCGAGTTGCAAGAAGGAAAGACAATTGATTTAAATTTGAATAACTTTTGATATTTGTTAATGACCATTCATATTAGTTTGACTGGCCGTTATAGAAAATTGGACCGACGCTATTTGGTCTGTATTCTAATTACTTACATATAGACCCATCCCAAACAAACCAAAAACAAACATAAAAACCCAAGTCATCTCAATTATAACAGAAAAAGCTCTGAGTAGAATTTTCAGACTGAAATACTATCGAACCGTGGAGCGACAAGAACATATGAATATCATCTCTTCGTCGAATTTAATCGAAAAACATTCTAATTTGTGTAAATATCATCATCTACTTAATATGAATTTCAGTGTTCTTGTTGCTGGCTGACAGCGGTGAGGCACAGCCCTGTAGTACGCTTTCGAGGATTACACGCATGACAGTTTTAAATTATGCTGTTTACTCATGAAAAACGACAGCAACAATGATTAATTACTCGTCAATCCTCATGTTGGCAGGTTACAAAACATACGAAGCATTTTAGTCGTTATTGATAAAAAGCAACTGAGCATAATAAAACACTTTGTTAACTAGTGTGATTAAAATCAAACACAAAAAATGCTAATCAAAGGGCGAGTGTGTTGTAAAGTAGCTGTTTCCATATATGTCGGCAGTACGCGGCAGGCAGCGGGTAGCGGCCATCGACGAACGGTGCGTGCGACTTGCGCGGAGATCGCACGCGCCTAGTAATTACGCGCAAAAGGTCGCGCGCGCACATTGCGCTCGCGCCGCCTGCGCCCGCGCACGTCCATTCTACCACCATTAAACCGTGCGCCGCCGCGCCGCCGCCGCCACCGCCTCGGGCTCATCTTCACTTTCAAGCAACATTAAACTCGGGACGTCATTTTTAGATCCTGTAACATGATCCTTTGTCATTAAATCCTACGCCGTCTTGACTGGCTAATGACTTGCTCAATGTATGTATATGCTAATTGTAACCCCTCACGATTGCATATTTCAACTGACTTTATTAGTTTTTGTGTTTCTAACTTTTAACTAGCAATAATATTCCCCCTTTTCACTCCGTTAATTTTCGAAAACCCCTTCATAAACCGAAGCCTTGTGCAAAATTTCATGATCCCAGTAGTTTCGGTTGTGCGTTGATATGTCAGTGAGTAGCGCCCCGCGGTTCCAGCCGCGTAGTTCCCGTTTACGTGGAAATACGGGGATGAAAAGCCTATGTTACTCGCTGATAATGTGATTTTTCATTGGTAGAGAAATGTTTAAAATCAGTCCAGTAAACTACTGGACTGATCAGTACAAACAAACAAAAACGTCTTTCCTATTTATAATCTTATATATAAAATTCTCGTGTCACAGTGTTAGTTACCATACTCCTCCGAAACGGCTAGACCGATTTTTATGAAATTTTAATTTTTTTAATAATTCGGCCAACATCTATTTTTCATCCCCCTAAATGTTAAGGGTGGTCCACCCCAAATTTTTTTATTTTATTTTATGTGGCAAAACGACGTTTGTCAGCTAGTATTATAGATAGATTATTTCGCAGATTTTTACTGTAACTAAAATGGTGCTCCACTTACTGGATATAATTGTCAAGGTCTACTTCAGTTATGCACGAAAAGAAATAAGTAGATACGTAACTGTTAACCGTGAAACATTTATATAGACAGTCGCTTATGTCTGTCCAGTATTTTTGGAGAGTTTTTGATCAAGACTAATCGGCGGCGTCTTAAACATTGCAATGAATATGTACATAGGTTCCTACATAAATTATGTTTTTAATGAAACACGAGACAATCGATATTATTACGTATCTATTTGTAATTATACGTTTATTTATTTGAATTTTTAGGGTTCCGTACTTCAAAAAGAGAAAAAAATATCACTTTTTTGTCCGCATGTCTGTTCTCATGATCCTATATCTCAGGAACGCGTGGAGGTATCGAGTTGAAACTAAAACTATATATGTACTCAGGTGTACCGTCTCTTGAAGCATATAAAAAGCAAACTTTTATATTAAAGTAAAAAGAAGAAAATATCGTTTATGCCACAAAAACACGTACATTTGCAAACTCCCAACGGAATTAAAATTTATTGTGTACTCTCCGTTGACTGAACTATGGAAATTGCCAATAATATCGTCTTATACTACAAGTACAGGGAAAATCTGAAAACTATACATTTGTAATTAAATCATTAAAAAATGTAGTCTTTATTCAAAGTACGTAAGAACTATTCATCATAATTATGTACCCACAAATTTGTAGGGAACCCTCGGTGGGCGACTCAGGCGCGCAATTTTCCGGTTTTGTTACTTGCTACGCTGTACTTCATTATAAGACGTTACCGTAAACTTTCTATGGAAATCATAAACAGCCGAACTCTAGACGATTTAACATAGAAATGTTTGTTTTGTACACGATCATGAGCGTTTTATACTGTTTTATGCAATTAAAGTAAAAACACCATTCATTATGCAAATACCATAGATTTCATTTTGCGAATGGAGAAATAATCTCTACCACATAAAGTTATTCCCCATACACTAACTATGCATACGAGAAATTTATGTAAACTACCTATCGCATTATTGCTTATGGACGAGTCGCAATACCTGCAAGTAATTTGAAAAATGCAAGCTTATGTCGGCAATTACCTCGTATTAATTAGGTATCAAACCATGGCTGCTAAGTACAGGGAATTCAGTAACCGTATCAAAGCTGCATCATTCCATACATTCGTATGTTATTTGCCACCATTGACCGCTTAATCTTCTTGACAGAAATTATGCCGTACGCTTCACAGCAAAAGTATTTACTTTAGTCGTTAATAGTTATCAGTATTAAATGTGTTCTTAGGTTTTATAGAACATATTTTGATAGTAGTGTGAGACCCACATATATTTTTATGCCAGGGTTGTGGGAGTTGTTTAAAAATTCACCGCGGCCCTGAAATGCAAAGGTCATTTAGTACGAACACGGATGGACTGTAGCCATCCATGTTCGAGTATCAGTACTCCCTTTCGCTCCGCCCAGAGCGGAAGGGAGTCAATTAATGATATCCCATCCTTAAAAAAAACTCACACATCACTTGATATTTCGACAATTATTTTGAAACTTAGAATACTTTCTTAGTATAATATCCTAGAAATCTAGAGTTTCCACAGTCACTCCTATAATGAGTTTTTAAACGACACTCAATTTAGTATATTAGATTACCATCCAAACTTCAATTATTCAAGAAAAGAATCTATAGTGTTAATCAAATCCGATCGTGTAGCCTCTTTTGTAGTCAAAATCATTTTGTTGACGACAGTATTAACATAATATCGTAAATGCTTTTAACGATTCTATTTAAACGTACGTAAAGATATGCAAAAACGTAAGCTGAGTGCCAGTGTTAAGCTTTCATATTGCCATAGTAAATTGTATATAGGATGACGCTATTCGAAAACGAAGATATTTTCAAGATTTTATGGGTACCTATGGGTATAGCACAGTACCGGCCATGATTGCATTTAGTATTATGAGTCCTCCAATAAATTAACATAATATAGCAATAATTATTGTCGATCGAAATATAAATTACACACCTAAATGTACACGCGGCTACTACGTTCAGGGTTATGCATACTATATTTTTGTGATAGAGGAGACAAGAAGAAAGATTCTCTATCGAAACTATTTATGGTTACATCTTTTTTTTTTTTTCAATATTCATTAGTTTCATACCGGCCCGTTATTGTCCCACTGCATGCACCTAGGAATGAAGTCTCTTGTCATACGGAGAAGGTACGAGCACGTATCACCACACCTGCTGAAAGTGGGTTGTCAATTCCAGGATCATATCTTAAGTCCAGCACCCTAATTGCGTAACTCATAAAATCGAATATTCTTTCACAATCGACAAGAATTCCGGGATCCATTGCTTCATGTTTATAAAGTGTGTTCGAATGAATATTGTTGAAGTGACAAAATGAAAGCATGTCCGATCGATTTCATTATTTTTTGTATTAAGTAATTAATTAGGCTGCAGCTATGTTTCGTCACAATGAGATAAATGATTTATTGAAATTACGCTGAGAGCCAGCACTTTATGTCAATCCCAGGAAATGCCTGCCCGTCACCACTTCCCAGTGTTTAGATGGAAAGAAGTGGCGTATCAAACTTCACAGCAACGGTTTCCATAGTAGATGTTAGCGATGTAGCTGTAGCTGTAGGTGTAACTATACTAAGAAAGTACAAATAAATTTTTTAGGAGCTCTGGACCTTAGGGCCATCACGATACTTTTCGTAAACAGTTTAAATTAATTAAGGTAAAAACAATAAAAAAATGTTAGTCAGTAAAGTTAAATAACTTAATTTTAATTTCTGATTGAAGTTCGTAAAAATGTAACTACTTAGCTACACTTCAGCTACTTGAAGTCGGTGGCCGTGTTTTCGTTTCCGTACACCTCTATGAATGTGATTGCAAATTTTCTTTTGTCGTAGCGCTTGTTCATTTGCACAGTATGTTCATTGTATCTCACTCAAACCATATTTTTCAGGAAATGTACAAAATAACTTACAATATGATTACAAAAAGTCTTTTGTGGCACGTGATTTTACAGATTGCACAGTTGAATCAATATCTCAATAATTGCCAGCAGCAAATGGTGTGTATTTGAGAACCGTCTGGGAAGGCTTTGGCGTTTGTTCATTTCTAGGTTAGTATTTCAATGCGAATAAAAAACTTGAGGACAAGAGTTCACAACAAAACTGCACATTCTTTATTTATCAGAAGCCGTCAACAATATAAATAAAGTTGTTTTCCGATAAATTACCGGTGCGCCATCGCGCCACGGTCATTCTGTCCGGTTAATTTTAAAGCCAATTGCAATTAATTGTCGGCGGCGACGGCATGTGGTAGTGGTACAACAAAGCCTCAATTATAAGTAGGTACGGCCATGAATTTTGGTTATGAGGTTTTGATTGAGCGACAGGTTCGCGCGTACGCGTGGCCCAGCGCTCGCGGTGACGAGGCGGCGCGGCGTCGCGGCTCAGCGCGTCTACTAGTCGTAACATCTGCCGCCTTTATGACCCAACAGTCGTCACCCTAACCTGCCTAGTAAACAAGTCCTGCTTCAGTCCTATGAATTAATTGAAATCTATAACGAATAAAGCTTATCCTGATTTGATTGATTCGTAGTCGTAAAATCAGTATTCATATTTCTATTCTCTGCAGGCAAATGGCGCTAGCTATATAAGTGGCCGGGTATATTAAGGCTCACGTTTGCACAGATTCTGCATAACTATAAACATATTAATATTTTAATGTCTTATTAATATTCTTATTACAGCAATTAACAGATGGAAAGAGTTATTTATTTCAATGTTACTTTGACGGCGAGTTCATATCAATGAAGATAAAAAGTTACGATTCCAATTACGTTTAAAGTCATAATCTGGAAGCACTCATAGCAAGCAATTAGGTATTTAATAATCACAATTTAATATCCACATCTGAACTGAATAAAATAACTTTATTGTGGATTATAAAAACCAAGTTTTAAAATCTATAGTTAATAGGCGTTTTATTACTTACTTGTAAACATTAATTGATTTCATTCCGGAAAAGGACCATGTATTTTTTATCAAATTCTAAATATTCATATATATACCTATATAGATTGTATAATTGAACTGAAAGTGCATAACTTTTCGCCAAATTGCAAGTGCTTGTGGCGCGTAATAGCTGAGCAAGCTACGCGGTTATAAATAAAACTTTCGCGCGGCGCAAGCGCGTTAAATCGAATCCGACGATGGTTGGAACTCGTCCTGGCGCACCTGCGACAATTTTTATAGTATAAATTTGCATTAATTCATTTAGTCCTGTTTTCAACGCGGCGTATAAATGGGTTAGCCGGTAAGTGGTGGGATCTAGCCGCAGCCGCGCGGGCGGGTGCGTCAGCCGAGCAGCCGCGCAGCCCGCGCCGCGTCGGGCACGTCGCGTGTCTACGTCCACCTTTCAGACTTAATCGACACACAACGAGCCTACGCGCCTTCTGTATTTTCTTTTGTTGAGTTTGAAGTATCTATGACTCCAGCTAGAATGGCATCAGATAACATGACATCAAGTTTTTACTCATGGAACAGGTGTTAAATATTGCAAAAGGGGAAATTGGTAACGTAGAATCTGATTTTAGCAGACCAGGGAAAAGAGAGTAGTAGTAGAAATGCAAAGTCGTATAACGAAATAATCAGTTTTACAACGCAACACTAGATTTACTGACACCGCGTTCCGGAGA
Organism: Hecatera dysodea; assembly: GCA_905332915.2. NCBI lineage: Eukaryota > Metazoa > Arthropoda > Insecta > Lepidoptera > Noctuidae > Hecatera > Hecatera dysodea. Next base: position 14,396,791 of record HG995292.1, read on the forward strand.
CAAACATTATTAACAGCAGACAGACCTGGAAAAATCTATGTACCTATGCATAAAACCTGTCTACATAGAGAGATCGCATATGTAGTAATTACCTATCGACTGTCAGCCGTATTTTTTACGTAAATATATTTCAGATTTTTACATATCTTGCTTTCAGGTTACATTAAAATGGTTTTTGCAGATTTAGATGGGTTGCATTTTTTTTTTGGAGATAATTAAGTTTAAATGTTAAGATTTTGGTACAAACCTTATGTGCCCACAATTGCAAGAAACCTTCCTTTGTTATATAAGGATAAGGATGCATTTAATTTTTCTAGAGTGGTTTGGGCTTTGTCTTTTCTATCAGTGAATGAATTAAAGAATTTTAGTCAAAAAATTGTTTTCCAGGTTCACATGAGATAACACGAGGGCAGAAACTTTGAATGTAAAATTTTAATGTCTCTCTCGCTGAAAAACAACAAGAACTACGTAATTACTGTCGGTATCGTAATATTCTTTATCAAATAATTTGAATAACAGCCAAAGACCTATCACAGTATAATTACCAATCTCCGGCATACCATAGCCAACGTAGGTAATCTCAGGATCAATTACAGCAGCGGTTTATGGTACACCACATTTATCAGAGAACATTTACGGCCGATATGATGGCATCCGTTCACTTTCCATTTCATTTCGAGGAGCACTAAACAGGTTCTCTTCACACCCAATTTGCTCAGTGGTTTAATAAATAAACTACACACGTGTTTCTTACATGGGAAAACACTTAAGACCGTCACTTATGTAACAAGTGTTAGTACATAGTATAATGGAACATAATGACAATATAACATTAGACGTTACAAGGATCCGGGCTAACCGTCGTCGGTGTGACGTTGGCTTTATTTATTTATTCATTTCGTGTTCACTCCACGTTTTCCCACGGCTCAAAAGTTAGTGACGTCATTTCAGGTTTTACAGCTTCATTAAACCAGAACTTGCGCTAAATTTAGGACGTATGGATTGATTTCTTTAATATATATTACTTTTGCAGTCACTCATTTTATATCGTGAAATTTATCTAGAAAATAATTAATTAAAAATATAAAATAGTAATTTACGATTGTAATTCTAATTTAGTTTAGGTAAATTTAAAATATTGCTTACTAATAAGTCATAAATTAAGAGGAACGATTAGTATCTGATAAGATCGCGGCTTGAGGTTCAATGTGTTGTTTTTTCTAGAGCGAATCAAATAACGTTACCTTATCTGCATTTACTGTTTCTATATACATATATGCGTTTGTACATCTATACTATAAGAATATTATTAAGAGGAAAAATTTGATCGTTTGTTTGTTTGCATTTTTTTAAATTCATTGAATAGGCTCCGTAACGGAAAGCTATATTATCAGCGATTAACATACCTAGGCTATATTTTATCCCCGTATTCCTACGGGAACGGGAACTATGCGGGTGAAACCACGTGACTCTGCTAGTATTTTATACAGGGCGGCTATTTTTTCTGAGAGTGAAGAAACTTTTACTATAAGGCCGACAAAATCTAAAATCACTCTTCCTATAAAGCCCTACACTTTGTCGAATTGGGTTTACAAACAAACGTATTTTATTTTTTAAATTGCAATATTAATCAATAGTTTAAGTTCTGTATAAAATCATATTCATGACTACCTGCCCCCTGAAAGATTGTCAATGAATAAAATAGGTCACCTGTAGAGTTTGGACACTTACGAACTTACGCGCATGTAGGGACGTGCGCGCAGTACAAAAGACATCAACGCTCTAACCGTTTTGTGTTCATACGTATTTTTGATTGCTTAGCGCATTTTTAAGATTTTTGTTACGCGGCATGATCACACTAACACCAGGCTCGGCTATAATTTGATTACTGAATACCTGAATATCGAATACCTGAATACCGAATACCTGAATACCGAATACCTGAATACCGAATACCTGAATACCGAATACCTGAATACCGAATACCTGAGTACCGAATACCTATAACTTAACGAAAAAAAATTGTTGAAAGTTTCCGTTCTGATTAGGATTGCCTTTTCACTTGTTATAGACAGCTTTAATAACTTTTTATGACGAAAGAAACAGTTCTTAAAAAACTGTCTTTCTATAGAGCCATGTTTAAAACAAAACCGCGATAGTTTTTATGAGATGCCTTATGATGTTATAAAAAGTTCAAGAAGTTTTTCGTCATTCAAAAAAGTCGTGGGGTTCCACTCCGTCTACGGCTAAAGTAACTTTGTTGCTGGATGAGACATGCTTGCCAGTTTAATATTTATTCAGTACGTTTTTATTTACTTGCAAACACCTTTAGTGTTTCAGTAGGCAAGTATCAAAATAATTTATGATAGCTTTATGTATGAATTGCTTTGTCATTTGCTGTAAACTGTATAATTATTGTTATTTGCAGGCCAGGCTATATCGCCTATATTTATAGGAAAACATAATAATTTTAACAACAATAAAAGAGGTATTCCACGAAGCACACCCAAACGAAGCACACCCAGACGAAGCACACCTAAAGTATTCCACTTAGCACACCCGTAGGTGGGCTTCAAATAAAAATTTAAAATAATTAATTTCCTATTCCACGAAGCACACCTACGAATATCACTCGCATAGTGCGGGGACTAAGAAATAAAAATGTCGATAGAAGAAAGTATTTATTATTTAAAAGACTAACTTAAATTTCTAACATCATTCAGTTTCATTATAATAATGTGACACAATATTTGACATTTTTGTAATCTTACTATTTAAAATCACAGATTGTTTCATAATTATCTTTCAAAATTTTTTTAGTTTTTAACTATTTTTCTATTATTTTCCTTTTTTGTGCTCTTAATAAAATCACAGATTGTTTCATAATTATGCAATAAAAACTTGGACAAATATCAAAAATATTGTAAATATTGTTTTACTTAGAGATCTATGTTGAAGTTTTATTATAGCTACGTGTTTAGTGAATAATAAAAATACTCTACTTTAACAAAAAATCACAGATTGTTTCAGAATTATGCCGAAATTAGAGTAAAAATGGGTTATTCAAATCATCAAAAACATGCTGAAATAAAAAATAATATAATCGAAAACACAATAAAAGATTATAAAAATGGCTTAGTTTCAGTTGGACATTGTCTAGAGAAATTAAGATTCTGATTAATAATAATTTATTTAATTGATAAGTTTAGATACTAAATTGCCCATTTCTTCAGGATTATTTAAGAATCTTAAAGATTGCGATTTGTGATTTTAAACAGTCTGTGATTTTACATAAAACTAGAGTATTTTTAACCGACTTCTAAAAAAGGAGGAGGTTCTCAATTCGGATGTTTGTATTTTTTTTTATGTTCGTTCGCGCATAACTCCGTCGCTTATCAACCGATGTGAAAAATTCTTTTTTTGTTGGAAAGGGTATACTTCCCAAATGGTCCCATGACAATTTTATCGAAATCGACCAAGCGGTTTTCGAAAAATCTAAAAAAAATATCTACGTTATCTACATTGACGACCTCTTAGTTTACTCTGCAAAGGAGCATTACGTTTTTTTACACCAATTTGATTGGTTCGTTTTGGTGGGGGAGGGGAGGGGATGTAGGTACCACTAAAAAGTGAAAAATAAAAAACTTTTTACAAAAAAATACAACCGACTTTTACACAAAAAATCAATAAAGTGCAAAATAACTTTAATTTCGGAAGCCGGTGTTCAAAAAACGAAAAAGCAACCACAAACACCGAGTTCCGAAATTAAAGTTATTTTGCACTTTTTTTATTTTTTGTGTAAAAGTCGGTTGTATTTTTATGTAAAAAGTTTTTTTATTATTAGTTAAGTAGTAGCTATAAGAAAACATCAACATCAAAGTAGCTATAAGAAAACATCAACATAGATCCCTATAGAAAACTATATTTACAATGTTTTTGATATTAGTCCAAGTTTTTATTGCAATTATGAAACAATCTGTTATTTTTTATGTTAAAGTAGAGTATTTTTATTATTATTACTAAACAGGTAGCTTTAGGAAAACTTCAACATAGATCTCTATGGAAAACTATATTTACAATGTTTTTGATATTTGTCCAAGTTTTTATTGCATAATTATTAAACAATCTGTGATTTTAAATAGTAAGATTACAAAAATGTCAAATATTGTGTCACATTATTATAATGAAACTGAATGATGTTAGAAATTTAAGTTAGTCTTTTAAATAATAAATACTTCTTCTATCGACATTTTTATTTCTTAGTCCCCGCACTATGCGAGCGATATTCGTAGGTGTGCTTCGTGGAATAGGAAATTAATTATTTTAAATTTTTATTTGAAGCCCACCTACGGGTGTGCTAAGTGGAATACTTTAGGTGTGCTTCGTCTGGGTGTGCTTCATTTGGGTGTGCTTCATGGAATACCTCCAATAAAATGGACAGTAGACGTATAAAGACTTTTGTTTATGAACTTGAGTTCAATCATAACAAGAGCCGTCGCACGCGCGGCTATGAAGAATAACAATCGGATAAGTAAATCAGAAATATAATCACATAATCTTCGGGTTAACGATTTCCATGTTTACTGAATATAGTATTCTATTAACTGTAGACCTTAGTATATTAATATTATGCTCGCCATTATATTTATATTTTCTTTTAACCTATTAGATGAAATAGGAATTAATAGGTATCTGTGTGTTTTGATACACGATAAAATCAATGAATATTGATGAAATTGATCAGTTCCAGTGAGGAGGTTTCCTTGTTCGTATTATAATTTGTGTGCAAGGTTTGGTGGTCGTCCCTCGGATCGCTGCGAACTCCGCGCCATATGGCCGCCATGCGCCTGCGCCCGTGCCCTCTCCAAATTGCAGGTTATATCAATTGGTCTCGTTCGAAGGGGTCCTAACGTTGGGAGTTTGGGACGAGCCTGGTGTTAGTGTAATTGTTTGCACTTAAAACTACGAGTTTATGTACCGTTACGAATACACACACGTCGGCACGCGAGCTCGCAGATATATTTAAATTGATTGGGAGATGTATACTTCTGGGATGACTACTTACTGTCAACTCGAGATGTGGTGTATGTCGTCTAATATTAATATTTTACATTCGATTTCAGTATTGAGATGCTTTTGATAAAACCTGTTGATAAAGTCTTATGTATAGATAGACCTTCTAAGGTGTCTTCTTTGGTTGGACACGTAGGTATGACAGGAAAATCTATGATTGCCGGTTTTGAAGCTTAGGCTCGATAACATGTGTAATCCTTTAATGTCGACCGTTTTCTAATTTGTCAGCTAGGTAAAGTCCTGAAAATTAAAAGGTTGTTTGATTGATTAAATGGTATAAGTAAATAAAGGTTGAAATAGTAAGTCAATGTAGAATGAGATGCTTTTCTGAATCCCGTAGCCATCCGTAGCCCCGTAGCCCGTGATAGTAGTCAGGTAAATCCAAAAGTCAAATTATTGTTATCAATTTATTAATTATGTCTGGAACCAAAATCAGTAACATGTTTTTCTGGTGCTGATTATAACAATCTAAAACCAATCGATCTGGCACCCTCTCATCTTCGCTGAAAACCATAACGAATCGTCCACGAGAGTAATTCGACGGACGGGGACGTGTCGACATTTTAATTGTTACACATTGTTTTAGATGGAAGCAATATGTCGGAGGCGGTGGGCCGTTATCTGATGAAATATGTCCGTTATGATTGGCAAACAAACAGTATGGCGCCGCCATATGTCGCGGCACGTGCGCCGGCGCATCCAACGCGCTGCTCACTCACCGGTGAAACTGTACTCCATAGTGTGTAGGATGGGTAGACACCGCCTTGTAGGAGCTTTTAGTTTTTGTAATACCTGTCATTACATACCTATTAATCATATAAATAAATACGTTTCAACACAGCCAAACTCTGTTAGAAAATAGTCCACTCATCGGTGAACAATTCGCTGGACCAAGAGACTGTTCAGTTAAAGACATATTTTATTTTCTGTTATCAGTTTCGCGCTGCCAAATCCGTTATTCATTCCAGGAAACAAAATTTTGGATGGAAATTAATAGTTTCCATGATCAGAAACTGCTCTAGTCGTTATAACTTATATCCCTGCACCCAAATTGTTTCTGAAGAATTTACAGATTCTGAGATTGCTCTCTTTATGTAAGTAGGTAATCATTTTAGCCATCATGAACAGAACCGATTTCCGTAGCGTGTTAAGGGAATTAATTAATTTTACTAGGCTGTACCGATTGTCACCACAGAGCTTTATAACTTTCGTTATCGAGTTGTAATAGATTGTAAGCTCTATGGTTAGAGAAGCCAGTGCGCCCGCGCCGCCCGTCCGTCAGTGTAATCGCTAGTTAATCATTTTTCGGTTGATGGGGTTCATTGTGCTTCACCCTACACGGATTATAACTCATAGCCAATTTTAAGCGTGCAAAATTTTCAAATTACTTTTTTGTGTAGAAAATATTTATCATGGAGATGTGCGGTGTCAACGAGGTCTATAAACAATGCGTGGACTTCACCGCCGCATCGCGTCGCCCGTATGACTCGACCGCGCCGCGACCCTAGCGCTGACATTGAACTCTACAGCTTGAAGCTTGGGTGGCAGGGGGGAAAATTGCAACACTTTCGTTTATACAATATTTTATATCATCTATTAGCATTACTCTTTCCTACGCGCAAGTTACAACCCCTCACAATTTTACGAGAAAAACAGACACTGAAATTCTGGTTACGAATGGGTAGCTAGGTCATTATATTGCATGTCAATGCATGCCAATGTCCAATTTTACTAAACACCTTTCGTAATATCAATAAGAGCGCTATCAACTTGCAATAAAGTTTGCAAATAAATGATAATTGGGTATCTTTCTAATAACTAAATAAGATAATGCCACACGTGCCAGCTTCTTAGATAATAAACGTAGCGAAAGCTGATAGCGAGTAAGTAACTACGATAACTTGATATGGTTCTTTTTAATACTTTTTATTAAGGAATATTGTTTCACATGCAATGCAATTAACTTACTTCTGGGGTAAAGCTACAAAGTGAGAATTCCATCATAACATTAGGTCGCCTGGACACCTGGTACCTAGTCAAACTAGAAAGGTAGGTTTTCAAGTTTCGGACTAACACATCAACCCTTTGAAGACTGGGAAACAAAAGGGACCATATGGTTAAATGAAATCAATGCTTGGTATTTGAGCCATTTAATTTTGACGTGTTTGTAGTAGTTTTTGAAAACCGGCTTCATCTAGCTTAAAATGTTTAGAAATATTCGACATATAAAAGTGTTATGTTTAACTTACTTAAAAAATAAATATCATTTAAAAAAGAAGTGTTCATACCAATCGACCAAAAAGTTATTCAGTGTGGTAGTTTTGGCGCCGCTCACAGTAGACTGCGTAGTTGTCGCATTCTTAGTCAGTATTTTAATAAAACAAAAATGGGTTTTATTACAGAAACAGATGTTATTGATCGCCGAATTATTTAATGTCGAATTCTTGATTAGATTAGTGAGATAAATAATGTGAAATGGTTTTAGCACTGAACATACCTTCAGTTTTCAATTAGTACTTTCTTACAATGTGTATGGATATCAGAGGTCCTGATGGTATCCAAAACTGCATAACAATATACATTTACAAACTAATTTATGTAAAAATAAATGTAAATGTAAGCCATGCTTCCCCCAGTAGTAGTGAGGAGCGCGCCGCGCGCCGGTACCCGCATGCGCCTCGTGGCGTAGTGCGGTGATTTGCATGCTCCTCCACCGAACCGATCACTTCCACGATAACTTTAACAGCTTCGACGGTTATAAATAAAACACATGACGCACTGACTAATCACACGTTGAATCAAACTCGTGTAGGAATACGTGGGCACTTAGCTAATCAAAGGTTACCTATTGGGGACATATCGACACATAAGTCGGTACGCACATGGACCAAATGTTGGTACATTTGGTCCATGTGCGACTGTTACAATATTAACATAATTACCTACATACTTAAAATTAAAAACATTTTAATTAAAAACTTTAAGAAACTATTATAAATTAATGTTTTAGAAATCTAAGTATCTAAACCATCCACTCACAAAAACACGGAACTATGGAAAGCGATGTAGTTGCGATATTAGTTCCCACAGGAAATTAATTTGCCCCAAACTGCTGATGTCCAATAAACAATGATAAGATTGCAAATGTGTTTATTCACACAATTAATACACCCTACAAAATAAAAACATTTCAATATCTCTCTATATTTTCAATTAAGATAAAGAAATGATCCAATAAATACTCGTAGGACCATTTTGAATAGTATTTCGCAACGGAGGAAACAATATATTTTAGGTTTATGCGATTAACGTGTCGAATTCTTCGCTAGCGATAAAGACAATAAAACAAATAAATTATTGTTGCGAGCTGTGTCTATTATTAGAGGATGATATTAATTGCGCGTACGCACCTGGGCGTGCAGGTGACTGTTTCAATTTGGGGTCAGCCATGGTTTTGACACCAAGCAACAATTTAAAGAATTGTGGGAATTGACACCGCACAGAGATAAGTAGATAATGTTTGTTTTAAGTGTTTATTCTATGCTTTTGTTTTGTTAAATGTTTTAAAATGGGTGTACGAGTATCTACGTACATAAACAGTAAGTTAATGGAATAAAAACTTTGTCAGTAAATATTTAGTAGATGAACTGTGCATTTGTACGTAGGCTGGTACTTCAGAAAATCAACTTCGAAATTAGTTGTTAATTAGTGTTTTGTAGGTATATTTATTGAAGGCATCACCTGATTTCTTAAAGGACCAAGTGGTCCTTTAAGATGTTCGAGAAGTCTCGAACCACCTCGTGGCAATGCCTCTTAGTGCACATCTAGAATAGAATAGAATACTCTTTATTATGTTCACCTTAAAAGTTTTAGAAAATATAGATGAAGACAACATTACATAGAGTGACACAATGGGTGGCCTTATCGCTAAAAGAGAAAAGCAAGTACAGTACTGTATGTAGTCTTAGGTGTACTAATTATATATATCATAATAGATAAATATATACGATAATAATTATGAAACAAAATGCATAGAACCCAATTAAAAACACCGTAAAGAGATTTCCCCTAAACAACGTCGTGCACGGCAGCACGTAAACATTATGACCTAAGCGATCACCCACCTCCGCCCACTAGGTTACATCTATGCCAAATAAACTTAAAATCTGAACCTTATAAAAGTATTCTTGGATAGGTAATATTGAAATAAGATGCCAGCAAACAATGACCTTAGTGTGAGATTTTATTCTTACTAGTGGTCGCCCAGTAGTCAAATTTCGACCATTCTTTTTTAAAAAAATCATCGTATTTTCAGGGTTCCGTACCGATGGGCACGCCATCATTGCGACGGTAAGTCCCCTCTTTGAGGAGTGGCTGGAGAGACGCCACGGCGTCCTCACCTTCCGCCTGACGCAGGTGCTCACCGGACACGGCTGTTTCGGGAGGTACCTGTGTCGGATCCAGCGGGAGGACACGTCCGGGTGTCATCACTGTGTGGATCGCCCGGAGGACACGGTGGAGCATACGGTGGAGGTCTGCCCTGCTTGGGCGGAGCAACGCCGTGTCCTCGTGGAGGCGATCGGCGGCGGCGACCTCTCGCGTCCGGCCCTGGTTCAAGCCATGGTCCGGAGCGAGGAGGCATGGGAAGCGGTCGCCTCCTTCTGCGAAGCAGTAATGCTAGCGAAGGAGGAGGCGGAACGCGTGCGAGAGAGGGAAACCTCTCGCCCCAGCCGCCGCAACAGAAGGAGACGCCCCGGGCGTCGGGAAACGCAGGGCGATTCCCGCGCGGCCACCGTAGGCGCGGGCCTGCGGATGGCGAGCTATGGGTGGCTCGCCGTCCGATAGCAACCAGGCCCGAGTCGACGGCGCGTCGTGTTCCACGCGCGCCTCAAAGAGCCGTCAGCAAAGAAGACGGGGCCCCATAGGGTCATTGCCTGCTAGGGTTGCGGAATTTGTTCGAAAGAGTCACCGCGGCCCTGGAACGCAAAGGGCACAAGCAGGAACACGGGTGGGTTTTAGTCAGTAAGAGTCTGACACTCCCTTCCGCTCCGCCCAGAGCGGGAGCAGTCATTTGATGATTTCCCATCCAAAAAAAAAAAAAAAGGGTTCCGTACCGAAGGGTGGCAAAAGGACTCTTTTACAGGCTTTGCTGTCCGTCCGTCACTCTGTCTGGTATCTCATCAACCGTAATAGGTTAGTTAGGGTAGTTCTAGTACTACTAGGTATATTTAAGTAATACCTTTAGTAATTACCATTAGAGCGAAAAAAAACTTGCATAATTTTACATACCTAGATACCACCACAAAGTATTTAATTATTTGTGTACCCATACTTAGATTAGCTCCAGTAAATATAGGTCCGCTGTTATTACCTAAGTAAAAATTGAAACGCGTATCTTCCGATTCTCTTAAAAATCGGCATACATGTTATAAACGCCAAAATTGATTCACGTACTGAAACAACGATAAGCGTACGTTTACGTTAAAGCGTTTGAGAAGGGACGTTAAAAGACTCGCACTTTAATATATAATATAAAATAAACATATATATCGCACTACGCCTTCAGTTGCGATAAGGAAGGTTAGACGGAACCTAGCGCCACCTATTTTCAAGTCCGAGTATTTATGCCGCCAAAACAGAAGAAAAAGTCAAAACCACTTTAAAAAGAACGAATGACATCAGGCGGGCAGAGCTCATACATCGACATCGACATGGCCTACAAGGTAAGTAGTAGGTTGCCAATGCAGCTAAGGTTTTGCTAAGTCATACTCTGAAATCAATTGCCTACTTGTCATAAGGATACGTTATACTAACTACGGACGAATGAATGAACTAGTCGAACGAAATCTGTATCAGATAACAAAGTCTTCTTGGTAAGCAAATAATTAAGGGTCCGTTTTGGCGGCAAGATGGAGAAGAAGAGGATACTGATGATGCTGTAGTAGGTATGCTCTATAAGGCTCAAATAAACAATTATTCGTTCAAAAGTATAACTTACCTAATAACTAAAGAAAAATGTATTTAAACGTGCCCAAAAAGGCGAGTTTTTTTATTCAAAAAGAATAAAAAAGCTCGCCTTTAGTCTGTAATGTATAGGTACTAAAAGCTGCATGCAAAGCCGACACTAATCTCGAAGGCTTTAGCAATAAAAATACTACTTTTTCTTTATTTGTTTATTGGGGCTTTTACGCATCGCATATGTCAGTCCCATTGAATCCTAAACAATTGTATTATAACAAAACGTGGGGCATGAATTTGAACAAACTCTTCGCATCGTCGCTATTTGGTTGGGATAGAATTGTATGAAACATGCCTACATCAGTTCTGTTCAAATTCAGGGACTTTACTAAATTATTTCTACTGGACTCATAATATTCCATCAATAAATGTTGTAGGTAGTATACATAGTAGTCTTTGGTTGTAGGTCTTAGATTACTCCACGTTCCTCACGATTGGGTAAAGCGATTTTCTTCGTCATGAAGAAAAATTTATTTGTGTCCAGATCTGAGTCTAAGAGCAGCAACAACCAATATTACTACTTAATTCAGCTATGAGTATAACTGTAGGCCTCTTCAGTCTGGGCACGCCACCATAGTGGCGATAAGTCCCCTCTTTGAGGAGTGGCTGGAGATGTCACGGCGTCCTCAATTTCCGTCTGACGCCTCACCGGACATGGATGTTTCGGGAGGTACCTGTTTCGGATTCGGCAGTAGGAAGGTCCGGGTGTCAACACTGTGTCGATCGCCCGGAGGACATGAGGGAGCATACCTACGGTGGAGGTCGGCCCTGCCTCAGCGGAGGAACGCTGTGTCCTCGTCGAGGCAATCGGCGGCGGCGACCTCTCGCTTCCGCCCATGATCCAGAGCGAGGAGGCATGGGAAGCGGTCACCTTCTGCGAAGCAGTAATACTAGCGAAGGAGGATGCAATGCACGCCGCGCAAGGGAGAGGGAAACCTTACGCCCCAGCCGCCGCAGCAGAAGAGGGTTTGAGCGTCGCAGGGCGATTCTCAGCCACCGTAGGCGAGGGCCTGTGGATAGCGAGCGATGGGTGGCTCGCCGTCCCGTAATAACCTTGTGACGCTGGGTCACAAGATGTGAGGTTTTCCACCTCCCAACTCGTCTACAGTGTGTAGGATGGTATTATTGTAATAATAAAACTTGATTTGGTGACTTGCTTGTTGATTTTTTATGTATGTAAGAGAAAAGAAACAGAAACCCGGGTTTCTAATACTGTTATTAATATTACACTGGTAACTATTGAAATTATGCTTTGTTGTGCTCAGCTTGAGCGATTTTGTAGGACTGATCAAAAAATCTGCGCAGTCAATAAAAAAACGAAATTCAAAATATTTTCGAAAATAGATACATTTTCTTTTTTTGTCAATAAAATTAAAGAGTTTTCAGTCATCGTGGAGGTTTAAAGTCCACGAGACTGAAAACGCAACGACATCGTTACAACCTGGCCCGTGTCGACGGCGATATGATTCTATGTAGTCCGTCAGTTGGATTATAATGATACATGATATTTATTTTGTAAGTAATAATAAATAATAATAATAAAATTTATTGAAATAATAAGTTTACAAAAAGTGTACATATAAGTAGGTTAAACATAACACTTTTACACGTCCAATATTTCTTGTCATTTTAAGCTAGAAGAAGTCAGATAGATTTCCAAAAAAATATTGGACACGTATTTTTTGCTTTCCCACGTACATGTATTTTAAGCATCAAATATCATGAGTGGGGACTTGTTACGTCACGTCGTGGTATTGCGTTGCATTCATCTGAATTAAATCTCATTTGGGTATTTAAAATAAAAGTCCATTTTAACACTTTCCCGTTTATTTAGAATATTCAATAATATTTTATCACATGTCGGTAAGAGTTGACAATAAGCACGCCAAGCATTCTTGTCTTACCACGAACGTCGGTAGACGATCTACTCTGCCAGACCAACACCAGTGGGAAACATATTGAAGAACAAAGAAAAACATAAGAGAAAACAAAGAGTTATCATATTAACTTGTTGCATTCATCATAAGTAAAACCTTTCATAATTTTAATAAAATATTCAGCAGTTGAAAGCTCTGTTTAATTCAGCTATTATATAAATTCCCTGTAAGTTAAATCACTAACAAAAAGAGTACAATTTTTAAGTTGCCATATCAAAAATGTTGGAAACTGTCGCATACTGATGTGTTAATACTCAGCTCATAATATTAGCCGTCTCCAGATTATTAAAAAATATAGTTTATTAGTAAAATATAGTCTGCTCTTCTTGTTAATTGAAGTACTTCAGTTTTTTTTTACGTCAGTGCATAATTTTCATCGTTCAATTAATGGACCCAAAGATAAAAGAAGTGGTATTCTTGAAACGACGAATATTTCATTATATTTTTACAGTTATTTTACGTCAATGGAGCTTTTAAGACACTTGTAATGAGACATAAAATTGTCATAATAATCAGGTTTTAGCAAAAGATATCAGAATAACATTTGCAAACAGGATGAATACATTGTATTAATGTTTTGAATGAGTTCAAGTGCACCTGTGTTGAATGGTCGTAAAAATATAGTGAACTAGAGTGAGTAATTAAAAAACGACCATCCACTTCGTGCACCTACAATAAAAGAGCACCGGTACTACCGACCTGTCAAATTCACCTTGTTGGTGCTACGTCCGTTAAAATATAAAAATATATTACAATACGTACATAAATTATAGTATGCAAGTGTATTGTATTGTTCAGTAGCTCTACTTGCGGAATATTTCTATACTATACTGGAGTGCGGCTAAGGTGCACATTTGCATTATTATAATTTGTAATGCTATACTTATTTCCAACATTTTATTGGTTTAATATTAAATTTCTTGTGTAAATTTAAACTTTGATTAACCTAGTGAATAAAATTAGTATGCTTGTGGTAAACAATTTAGAGAGAAAGGTAAATATTTAACATAATATCAGTGCTTAATTGATACATCCGTACTATCATCTACATCACGGCAAGTCTTGTGGTTATTTTATGAAATTCGGTCTTGTTTTGAATAGAAGGTACAACATAGCCCGAAAGAACTATGTCTCCTTGTAATTTTAAGGAGCCCAGGCGCTTAGGACGACTTTTCCATACAAAGCAGGTCTGTAGTAGTAGAGGTGTTTGTAGGATATGAATCGAGCAGTATTTTCATTGTTACTCATATATCAAATCCCTTGGCCTCGGCCCTTGATGACTTATACCACAAGGCAGAGGCCACCAAGGGCTAACATGCACCGGCCTATCAAGTATCGCAAGCCCACAACGTAAATGATAGCACTAGTCATAGCCCTCGTACATACAAAAATATCTAAGATATATGCACGAAATTATATAGAACTAACAATAATGGTAACTAAACCTAGCACAGCAAAACTAATCATCGGGCATAATCATTACTTCTTCACCTCAAAATCTGTTCAGGTTCAGATTCTGAAGTCCCAAGACGACTATGCCCAATAACACATAATATTAATAGTATTCGACTACATAAAAAAGTAAGAAAGATACTTAATATCAATAGGTACACAATAGTAGGAATAACACTTGAGATCCCAAGTAATAAACAATAGAATAGAAGAATAAAAAATTCTAAATAATGAGCTATTAAACCACGATGAATGAACTTATATTAATGATACACTTTTTAAATTTAGAGGCCTAATATACATACATACTTAGTTCAGATTCAGATTCAGATTATATTTATTTTGTAAAACATGAGTACAGTAAAGGTCTTATGATATTAATTATAAAGTTGCTACATGTTTTGCCATTAATGGCGTACAAAATCAGTGGAATTAATAATATCAAAATTTCAATTACGTTTAAACTATAATATATTAAATAAAATTTCATTCAAAATTGCTATGTCAAAGTTTAAGTCGAATTCAAATTACAATGTCAAAAATTCAAGTCCAATTCAAAAATCTCAATGTCAAAATGTAAGTTTAATTAGAAATCATAATGTCAAAATTTAAATACAACTCAAATAATGTCAAAATAAAAATTAAACTTTCACTTTGTCATAGTTAAAATTAATTTCAAAATTCTATACAAGCGTAGCATCGTTTAGAAATTCATCTACACTGTAATAACACTTGCCAAGTAGTAAATCCTGAAGGGTCTTTTTAAATTTGTTTAGAGGCATACATTTTATTAAATTAGGTATTTTATTATAAATATTTGGAGCCATCCCAAAGAAACTCTTTTTCAATAAAGCAGTTTTACAGTTGTGTTGACATAGTAAATTTTCATATTGGGTACGAATTGGAGTTCTCTTAACTGCTGAAAATTTTTGAAATAATTGTGGATTTGCTTTGACAAATAACGCAATTTCCAATATATACAGAGATGGAAAGGTTAATATTTTTAATTTTCCAAAGTAAGGAACGCAACTGTCCGTTGTTCTTAGACCACACATTGATCTTATACACCTTTTTTGCATCCTGAATATAAGCTCTCTATTAGTTGAGTGTCCCCAGAAAACAACACCATATCTCAAAATAGAAGCAACCAGTCCATGATAGGCTGTTAGTAGTGTGTCATTACTGACTTTTTTGGATAATTGGAGTAATAGGTATGCAGATTTACTTAAACGCTTAGATATTTCCTCCAAGTGAGGTTTCCAGGTTAGTTTATTGTCTATAGTTATACCTAAGAATTTTGCATTTGTAACTTCATCTATGATACAGTTATTGTAGGCAATGTTAAGTGGTGGATGCTTACGACGCTGTTGGAAATGGATAACTTTTGTTTTATTTAGGTTAATTACTAGATTATTTTTATCAAGCCAATTTATAATGTCACTTAGAGAACTATTAATGTCAATTTCATATTCATTAGGGTTAGTATAATCTACAATAGCCGTGCTATCATCTGCAAAAAGTACCATTTTATGATTAATAGCTTTCGGGAGATCATTTATGTATATTAAGAAAAGTGGTGGCCCCAATACGCTACCTTGGGGCACACCATATTTAACATGCCTAGGTTTCGATACGTATTTTATCTCCGATTTTGTTAGAGGACAAATTCTGGTAATTTCTGTACTTTGAGTTCGGTCACTCAAATATGATTCTAGGAGTTTCAAGACATTTCCCCTAATACCATACCCATGTAATTTTTGAAACAAAATCTTATGATCCACGAAGTCAAACGCTTTTGTCATATCGGTTAGTATGGCACAAACAGGATTACCTTTATCTACAGACGGCATTACACTAGATAGCAGGTCAAATAGGGCCATATTAACATTTGAACCTTTTCTAAAGCCTTTTTGTTCATCGCAAAAAAGTTTGAATTTTTCGAAGTAGGAATATATAGAATTGTAAATTACTTTCTCAATTATTTTTGAGAATACTGATATTTTCGCGATAGGTCTATAATTCTGAACATCACCTTTATCATTTTTTTTATAGAGTGGTTTAATGATTGCTGTTTTTAGGCTATTTGGGAATAAACCATCAGAAATGCAAAGATTAATTATATGTGCTAATACAGGCGCTATAATATCTTTCACGTATTTTATAACTTTAGTTGTTATGCCATCAAATCCTACTGTATTTGTATTTTTTAGGCTGCTAATTATTTTGATTATATCAGAATCCGAAACAGGCAGCATAAATAGCGATTGCGAGTTTGATTGGTCAACAAAATTATTATTAGACAAATTTCCTTTAGTTTTAATATTATTTTCAATGACATCGATAAAATAGTTATTAAATTCATTTGCAATATTTATTGGATCTGTAATAGTTACATTATTTTTGTTAATTGACAGTATAGGTTCTTGCGGTAGGTTGAATTTGGATTTATTAATGACTTGCCAAGCGGCTTTAGATTTATTTTTTGATGAATTTATGTAGTGGTTGTTTTGAGCTTTTTGAGTTAATCTAATTATTTTTCTATACATTGAGGAGTATTTTTTAAACGCGTGTCTATTTTTTGTACTAGGATTGAGTCTATGCGCCCAGAGTAACTGCCTTTGCTTTTGACTGCAGATTTTTATTCCGCGAGATATCCACTTATTTTTTTTATTGGTAAATACAGTAACATTTTTTTCGGGAAAGCATAATTTGTACAATAGGGAAAAATCATCCATGAAATGTTCAAAGGATTCATTCGCATCTTTGGCTTTGTATACTTGTGAGAAACATAAGCATTTAAGATGATTTTTGAATTTTTTTAAGTTGCTTGTTGAGATATCATGTTTTTTTACTTTCCAATATTTTAGTGTACAAGTTCTTTTAATAGGAACCTGTAGTAATTGAGACGTGTGATCCGAAAGAACTAAGTCCATTATTTCAGCGTTGCATTTCTTTCGGTAAGTGTGAGCAAAATTATCTATACAAGAGTTACTACTCAATCTAGTCGGTTTATAAAGTTGTAATTGTAGGTTATATTGCAAAAGAAAGTTTTCAAATTCTAATGTTATTTTATTTCTTTTTAAAACATCTATGTTAAAATCTCCAGCTAAGATGATATTTTTGTTTCCAGATGTGCAAAATTGACGTAAAATATTGTCAAGTCTCTCGTAAAATATGTTATAATTATATTTCGGTATTCTATACACACAAATAATGACAATACTAGAAGATATCAGTTCTATGCCACAACATTCAAAAACGCCTGTCACTGATTGTTTAGCAACATTCAATAATTCTCTATACTGCAATCCTGCTCTAACAAAAATGCAAGTGCCACCACGTTTTACGTTTCTAGTGAAAAAAGCTGCGGGACAGAAATTAGGTATATGTAGTATAGTCTCGTAGCCCGTCTCAACAAAATGCTCTGTTATACATATTACATCTATCCTAGTTCCATTACTATGAAGTTCTTCTAATTTTACAATTAGCGAATCCGTTTTATTCATCAGTCCTGCAATGTTTTGATGTAGAATATTAAGGTGGTAATTATAGAAAAAACTGAGAAGTATTTTGAGATATTTTGTTTTGTTCCCCCCGGGAACAATCAACCGTTGATTGCATGGTGTTTAAATTATCTAGATCAAGAATGAGGGCCTGTAAATCAGATACCACGATCTCAAATCCTTTATTATTAAGATTACCATACCAGCGGCTATAAGTATCATGCGTGTAAGGAAGATTTAAATTCGAGTCTAAGATAAACGCATAGTTGTATGTTTGAACGTCCATATAAATTAAATTATTAAAAGTATCAATGCGGCTATTAAACATAATATTGGAATTATCCATGTATTTAAAAGTAGGAAGACATAATATAAAATTAGTGTTATTTAGTTGTAATAATTTCTCACGAATTGTTTTTACTAGTTCTATATAATTTTTTGTTCTTTTAAAGTCCTCCTCACCAATCAAAATAATACAATAATCTCTGCAAGTAAAATTACAAACTTTGTTTTCAATATTATTTAAAATATGCTCAATTCCACATTGAGGGGTACGATAGTGACACATGTTATAATTACGTAGATGAGTACCTTCACTCATTGTATATACTCTATTTGAGAATTCACTGCTTACGATACATATGTTACGTTTCAAAGGGGGGGGTAATGGAGTAGGATTAGTTTTATTATCACATTTTTGTGATGTGGTGTGTTGAATACTTATTTCAAAATCACCATCAGTTTGAAGTTTCCTTTGCGTTTCAATATTTTCCGAAGTAAGAGTCTGTTTTGTTATTATATGTTTCTTAGTTGTATTTTGCCTTGGAGTTTTAGTTTTGTTCTTATTCCTGACTGGACTATTGTAAATGTCCTTATATGTTTTATTTATTTCTAATAATTCAGCATTACACTGCTTCAAGTTTCTATTCTCCAGAGATAGTTTATCTATTTCATCATGTGCGCTTTGTAACTCAGTTTTTAGGCTTTCAATCTCTTTCTTTAATAAGTTTATTTTTTCTTCATCTTCATCTTCTGACATACCTGGCAGGGAATTTGTAGTACAGTCCAACGTTTGCGAGTTGATATCATGGCTAATGTCAACAATGGAGTCAGATTTTGTGCGCGTTCTTCGGAAGGTAATGTTTTCTAAGAAGTTCATGTTGTTCAGATGGTTTAAATTTTATTAAGATAATGAAATGAACTTAAAATAATTCCTAAAAAGTACTTGATTTGGCAGGATGCGAACGCACGACGCTTCGGCTACCGGTGCAATTCAAGTCAGACACATTAACCGCAAGGCTAACTGTGCAATTATTAACTGACTGAAAAGTAGGGACCTTATCTTTAGAGCCACGTTAATTCGTAGTATAAATAATAGATGTCAGTGTCATCAATAATAAAGTAGTTAGCAGCAAGACTGACAACACTATTATATGTTTGGTAACACCAGTATATCGTTGTTCATATGAAATGCGTCAGATGGTGTTGTACACAATATTTTTTCAAATGTGATGGAAAAAACGTATTTTTGGCAGTCAATGTTCGGCGAAAATCACTCACAGTTAATTATATGCTTCACTATCAGTGTCATTGCACTTGAAAATTGAGTCACATGAACAGGGAACACATGGAACTGAGTAAAGGTCTTGAGTAATAAAATGTCACGGTTTCGAAAATTCACTGTTCACTTGATATTTTAAAGTACGTTTCTTCAGTAGTCACTGAGTAACACTCGTTTATAACACAATCACCATTATTTTGGAAGTTAGGCTTCATAATTGTATACTGTACATAACGAACAAACTGGATTTAATATTTTATAATTTAATTTTTTTAGGAGCACAGCTGATTGCAATGTTTACTTGACAGCGCCACCTGGCGGTACGGAAGAGAGTGAGTAGTTAAACTGATAACATTGGTGTCTTTCCAGTCAGTACATATTATTGTATGCCCATTATAAAAATGAGTATTTTACTTGAATCAGTAAGTTGCACGATGACTTAAGTACCGTTACTTAGAGATGGAATGTGTGATGAAATATGTAGTGAAGATTTAAATTTTTCATTTATATAATTGTCTATTATTTTAGGTTTTGAAGACTTTTGTTCGTAAAATACTCAAGCTTATAACGGCATAAATACATAACTAATTAACATTGTAATAATAATATTAATGTAAGAATAATATGTTTATGTATCACCGACGAATTGCTTAGAGCTTAGCGAGATTAAATTATTTGGATAAGGCAAGAAAGATCGATAGTTAACTATTTGCTGATTGATGGAACCATTTATTTCTTTGATACCTAATTATTTTTACACAACAAATAACCAGTCAGCAAAATATATGTTTGGAATGCAAACGTGAATAACGTACTACCTAACAATAGCATTTATTTAGGATATATAAATATTCTGAACATTTAAATAGATGTTTGTGATGATAAGTACTTACAGTGTGAATAATCTCATGTAAATACCATGATATAGTTAATACTTAGTTTTATTTAGAATGTGAAAGGCGTAAAAATGCAGAATTTATATATAATTTCTAAGATAAATTTTCAACAAATTGAAAATGTCTGTACATAAATAGTTATAAAAATGAGATATCGTAACCAACAATTAGTCTAGATATATTACTGTAGATAAAAGTGATATATATATTGAATAATAATGAAATATTCCAGTTTGTTAGGTAGTAAATTATGAAGGTATTGACGAGGTAATCACGGGTGGCGGTCACTTTGCATTCCGTTAGTTATTTAGTATGTAAACTACATCCATTACAAGCGTCCGATTACATCAGTCGACATGATCGACGGCATGTGCACCTCTACATGCCTACCTGTATATATTGTGAGTATACTAGTTTATAAAAAGTAACCGTCTACGCCTTCGTTGAGAGATCATGCGGTACTTTAAATAAATTAAATATTGCATTGTTCAAACTAAAATTTTAGGAGAAAAGTTACCAAAACTTTAACCATATCAGTATTTTGCATTGCTTTTTTTTTACTTTTAGGGATCGTATACACATAAGTTCAAACCATACGGTGAAGTTTTTGTAAATAAAGTCTTTACAATGTCACTAAACTACGCAGTAAGATTAAATTAATTGCGCAATGATAGCCTCCACCTCACCCCGAAGACATAGACACATTTTCTATAGATAACAATGAGCACTATTATGAAAAAATATTTTTCTAATCTGCGAATAATATTGTAAAATATAATATTTAGGTGGGCTATAATATGTATCTATTTAAAGCGGACATGTATCATTTGAATATACAGTAAATCCGATATACACACTTATAATAATAGGGAACTGTGACGGAGTTACTTTGCTAACGAGAGAACCAGTATATACAAATATATTGTAATAACATCTGTCACGGAACAGCACGCCGCGCACACAGTAGGGCCGCGGTGCGGCGCCGGCGACGGTCTGCTCGCGGACAGACAAACACCTCATCGCAACTGTTTTGATGATTATTTTGTTTAACTACAGTCACGACTTTCTATAAATGAAATTATAACTTGCTCTCCAGTCAAGGAAAATAAACAGTTAATTTTCACAAAATTTCGTAATTCAAGTAATTCTAAAAATATTGCATATTTAGCTGCAGTTGCCATGCCAATGAACCTCATTCTTTTACTGGTAGTATTAAATGCATTCAAGTGTATCCATAACCAAGCAACGTCGATCAGTTTCATCGTGAACGTTCTCGTAATAGTTGCCAGACGGAATTACCTCGGCGCCGACAACCGCGACCCTGAACAATTTAACTAACTCAGCTGTCACAAAAACAATAACACATTACCGGTTATACATTTAGGAATATCATTTACAGTGCGAAGATAGATGTACAACTTATAACAATTAATGAATTTTCAAGTAGTATGTAGCTATGTGAAAATTTAATTAATCACTGGGTGCTAGTCGTGTCGGGAACGAATTGTTTAAAATTGTGTGTAAAACACTTTTCATCTAGCAGGCTAACGTATGTTATAATGTAGTTCAATGAATCAGTACTCATTTAAATCAACTGCTACTTATGTTGGCGCACATCGTACCGAGCGATTCGATATTCAGTTATCCAAAGCGTTTTCACTCTTACTGTTAGTGTATATGTCTATGTTGAACGATATGAATTTGCTGCAGTTTAATTACAAAAAAACATATGCATATCGAATCGTTACTCATATCTCACTTAGTTTGCTCACGTGTGTATTCAACCTTAAAACGAGCGACTCAATGTCAGAACTCTGTCGTAATATCTATCTTTCGCACTGTTACATAAATGCCTTACGGTGACCACCATTGTATGTACTAAATAGATAGATCGCAGTTATAATAAGCCTAATGTTAAAATATTGTGTACTTATTTGTGCACTAAAGATGTGAGCCTCCTCATACCCGTTTTAGTAGTGCCTTTGGTTTTCTTAGTCTGCTCTTTGACGCCCCTGGAAAATTAACGAGAAGTTAGTCAGATGCTGAACTAAGATGTTTCATTGATGATTAATTTTGATTTTATAAGTTACTAATTAACTACTTTTGACAGTTATGTTGTGACTTATTATGAAACTATTACAACTGTTTTCACAAACTGAAGGCTAATTCTCGTACTTAAAAAGCGTTCGAATTCATCTCGCAATATCATCTCAGCGACGATGCATATAAAATACCTGTCAAGAGGTAAGTGTGGACGAAAATGAACAGTGGCTTGTCAGATTGCGACTGAGAACAATTTTTAAAGATACGAGAATTGCCTCTCAGGTCGAAACTAACTATAATGGTAGGCACATGAATGTGCGATATTTATCTACTGAGTATAAATATTATCGAGCGTTACATCGAGCTGTTCGTCTTCAGTCTCATTTTCCGGGATTTCATTTTCTCCAAGACTTGGCTCGCACAAATTGTAGGTTTCATAACTATATCAAGATAAATAAAATTGATAAATATAATGTAAGCAAAGACTACGTTCAAATTATTAAAAGTCAACATTACTTTCTGTAAACCTTGGCATTTTGCCTTATTACTGAAATATTAACTATGCATAGGGTGACGTCATTGGCTGCAATCATAAAAGCTCTCAAAGGCGGCTCGCTTTATAGTGATTGCTCGTTCTATTTCTTCATTCAAGTGTATGTAGTGAAAGTAGAACGCATGGGACACTTTTGATATCTTCGACTGTCAATATACAGTTTATACGTATGCGTTATTTAGAAAATAAAATAGCTAATACTTAATTTCAACATGAGGGAATAAGTGTCGTTACAGATTGCAGGGTGTTCTAAAAGACCCCAAATCTTTAAAAGCTTCCCCTGAAAAAGTGCGTTTATACAAAAGTGACAGTGTTGCACCGGTGGTCAGATAAGGAAAGAGTGAGAGATCGTTTTAACGTGCCATTCAAGGCTCAAAGGGGTGTTGACCTGGAAGCGACTGTCACTTATCTAGAGACCTACCTGGGCAAGCGTAGCTTGATCGATCGGTGCGGTTTTATTTACCCGCAAGACAAAGAGAGAGGTGTTACGTTAAAAAACGGCTTGTGACTCACAGGTAGCGCGTGAGGTCCTCGATATCGACGAGCATGGAGTCCTGACCCATGTGCAGCTCATCGCGCGCCATCAGCATCTTGACGAGGGTGTCGTTCAGCGACTCGATCTGCGAGTGCAGCTCGTTCACTATCACCTGAAATTATTATTCATTCACTTTAATCATTCATTCAATCAACTTCATGCACGAGTATGTATAATACAAGATTGATTTGTTCAAAACACGAGTATATACAATACCTATACATAAGTAAGCGTTTTTCTCCTTAACGGTGTACATAATAGGTCAACCAATCACAATAGATAACATTAGAGCAGATGACAATAAAATCTTGATCAATCTTTCAAAAACCGGAGTATTATTATGATATTATGCCTTGTCCATGTTCCAATAATACCCGCTATCTAAAGGTAAATAATATTATTTATTATGTGAATATATCCTTCCAACAGTCTCCCGGACTGGAAGAGATAAGCACGGACATCATAATACTATAACTTGTTGAATATTGCGATATTTATTAATAATACTCCTTATTAAATCTATCATATTGTTGTAGTATTGTGTGTTTGTTAGGAGTTATCAGTTTGGAATATTTTTCCCTAACATACTTGTAATAATAGGTAATGTCCAGTCCTCAAAACCATTATGTAGATATTATTATACTTTTGTGTTCTGTTGGAAAGTTTATGCATTAATCTCTATCGCCATAAAGACTGCTAACGGTGTCAAAAGTAATTTCATACTGTACAATTACGTTTCAAGAATCATTTTGAACCTTATGAGGTGAATATTAAAGTTGTACATTTTGTAGAGTTCCATGGTTTCGTGTCAATTAGATACTAAAAGTAATTACACAACAGCCCACGCATATAATACACGGTATGCTAATATTATAAATGCGAAAGCGAATCTGACGTATTACAAACATTTTCACATCTTAGTCACAAGTTTGTAGATTTTGATGTAAGTAGTGTTTTTGTTAGGAAACAGGTCGTCGACCCTGAACAGACGTCTAGGCGTCTTATTGAAAGTGGACAAAGCTGGCGTGAACTCGTGCAATATAGTTTATGTTTTCGATTTAGTTCGGAGACCTTACACCAAGAGGTCCCACGTTCCTTTTCCTACTGTAGGTACCTAATGAACCTTATTCTACTAATTCAGCAAATATGTAACTAAAATGCAAAATGCATATCTTGGTCGGAAATAGGTACCTACTTACTTGAATAGGTTTTGGAAATTGGTATATGAGAAAGAGAGCATATGAATTTTCTTTTGATTTCTGTGCACTAATGATTATTCTATCTAACGCCGAAAAAACCAGTCAAAATCTAAACACAATAGTCATTGTGGTTGAATAAATCCATTGTATAAAATGGTCTTTGTGCATGAGTCAGCTCGCGCTGGAGCCGATCTTAATCCTCAAGGCCGCGACGAAACGTCATAAAAACCAGCGATCATACCATATTGCACGTTACTTACAATGTTCAGACATACAAGATACGTTCGACACGAATCTTTAGAACCGCCATAAAAAGTGTAGTGTGATGGCAGTATTATGCAATATACATCATATGTATTACTAGCTTCTGCCAGCGACTTCGTCCGCGTGGAATAGTTACTTTACCCCAGATTTTGAAACTCTCAGCCCGATCGGTTTAAAATTGACAAAAGATAGACATGCTGTTTCGGGATATTTTTTAGATAATTTTATGTAGAACATTTCCGTAATACATGATTTCTATGTAACTTTAACCATTAAGGCTACACACGCGACGGAAGCTTAAAAAATGGAGTAACTTCTTCCGTTTTCCCAACATTTTCCTTCACTGCTCTGCTCCTATTGATTGTAGCGTGATGAAAAGTATACTATAACCTGCCCAGGAGTATGAAGAATAATTGCACCAAGTTTCGCTAAAATCGGTCGAGTAGTTTTTGTTTCTATAAAGAACATACAGACAGACAGACAGACAGACAGACAGACAGACAGACAGACAGACAGACAAAAATTTTACTGATTGCATTTTTGGCACCAGTATCGATCACTAATCACCCCCTGATAGTTATTTTGAAAATATATTCCTTGTACAGAATTGACCTCTCTACAGATTTATTATAAGTATAGATGAGAACAATACCAATAATAATTCAAGTGGGACGCACTTGATATTCGTAAATAAATGCAGTTTCATAACTTAAATGATGACATTGATTGAGCGTGGGATAGCGTATATGTCGCAGTCATCAGTCGTTTAACAGGCTGCCTAGACTTTTCAATGAACGTCGCCGTTTTATATGCGCCCTAAATGTTATCCAGCCAACGCGTCTAATACATTTCGTGAACGGGCTTGGTAGATGGAGATGCCGTTAATAGAATAAGGTAACCGTTTGATAAAAATATTTGAAATACTAGCAGCATCCGCGGTTTAACCCGCGTAGTTCCCGGTCCCGTGGGCATACGGGGTAAATATAGCATATTTTATTAAATTTGAATATCAGTCCAGTCGTTTCGAAGCTTATTCGGTACAAACAAACAAAATAATCTTTTCTCTTTATATAATATGATGTGAGCATATATAAGTTTGGAAATGATTAATTTCTATTCCTCCTATTTCTGTCTGCAGGGTTTAAAGCAACCTAACATGTTTGCGTGATGACTTTGAGGCGTTCATGACGGGGAAGAGTGGAAGGCTATGGGGAGACCTTTGCCCAGCAGTGGGAAACAGTAAAAATTGTTAAAAAAAAGTTAAGCGACATAATACATTGTGGATTCGTCCTGAATAAATTTGGAACTAAACCATGTTTCGCTGCTTTGGAAGAATACTGTATTATTACAATATGGGTACAATAGGGATGTTTCCTGAGTAAAAAATATATGATTATGTTTAGTCCGTCATTTAGATTATAGAAAAATATTGGACACGTATTTTTTCCTTTATCAAATCTATAAAAACTGACGAAGATACATAGCATCAAAGATCAGGAGTGGGGGCTTGTGACGTTACGGCTCGGTAATCATTGCAGCGAGTAGTGACGTCACACGAGTTTTCAACGCACTGTATCGTCTTCATTTTTCGTTTACGTGAAAAAAGAAAAAATACGTGTCCAATATTTTTTGGAAATCTATCTGACGGACTAATTAGATTTTTTTAGTCAACAACCCTATTTGGAGTTGGTGAGTTACCTACTCAGTATAAATCATGTTTGTGTCACAAATATTTTAACTGAGACGCCACAAAAAGACTTTATCCCATAAAATGTTGATCGCATTTTTTTTTACAGTTGTGTTTCACCAGTTGCGTTTAGTTTTCATGTTTTTATTTCATTTAATTTATACCAAGAAAATTGCAATAGGTCAAAAGTTATGACAGTTTCAAATAATATAATATGAGGTCCACCTATGAAATTGGAGATTTGTAACCAAATTTAAATATATATTTTTTTTTCCTCTAATCTATTTAAAGTACTGGCCCAAATTATCTATACAATAATAACGATACCGATCGATAGCAGTTTGTTTATCCTTTTACTGTAGAAGTCTGCCATGACAGCATTTTGTACTGGTCATTGTGTTGAATTCTTTCCCACTTAAAATATTGACAACATTTTGGTAGAAATCTGTTGTGGGTTGTGGCTGGGTCCGTTTAGTATGACGAGTGACGGAGAGCTTCCAGCTGTCACTCTTGTAGTTTTGCGATGGACTGTAGTGAAGGGTGTGCTCGCGCGTTGCCGTGGAGAAGCAATGGGGAAGAGTGATTGACCAGTCAAGTTGTTGAATTGTGAACTTCTCCATCATTGTTTGAAGTTCTTGGCAATAGATATCTGCCGTCACTGTTTTACCATTCGGTAAGAAGCTGTGATGTGTGTCTTCCAAAGCAGCAATTGACTTAATTTACATAGTAGTAAAAATTCACCTACAGTTTTTGCATGTAGATATGTAGATATTTGACCACGTGAGGAAGCAATTCCAAGGCCTTTGCATCAATATTAAGTAGTTGCAGTAGTAACTACTAAAATAGACAACTTAATCCTACAGTTCCGCTCCGATTGGATACCCGTCGGGGTTTCGCATATGATACCAGCAGCGGCGGCCTTTACCGTCACGAGCTTATATATTTGCGACCGCGGGCGAAAGACCTTTGTGAAGGAGGTCCTTGTTCTTTTTTAAATGAATAAATTGGTATTTCTGAATTTTGGGAATATCCTTAATATTGAAATTTTAAATAGAACTAAGAAATTTTCAAATGAACAAAATTGCAAACCCGAAAAAGCCCATCTTGTGTCACTTCTCTCTGTTCTCATTCACATCAAATGTAATTTATTATTACAAACATCTAAGACGTTTTATAAAATGAAAGATACATATTTTAAACTCGGGTTGCGCGAGGCCCCAGACAGAGCGAGGCCCCGGGCGGGCAATTGCCCTGCTCGACACGCCCTAAGGCCGCCACTGCCTACCAGCAAAGGTATTTTAAACTATTTGAGAATAACAGAATTAGCTTGATAAGATAAATTGAGGTGGGTGCCTATTCTTAAAATTCTGTTCCACAAAATCGCTCATTAAGCAAATTATTTGTACTAATT
This sequence comes from Hecatera dysodea, assembly GCA_905332915.2. Lineage (NCBI taxonomy): Eukaryota > Metazoa > Arthropoda > Insecta > Lepidoptera > Noctuidae > Hecatera > Hecatera dysodea. Next base: position 14,424,923 of record HG995292.1, read on the forward strand.
GGCTTACAACAAAAAATAACATTGCCTGCTTTTTTAGTGTAGTCGCTAGCGCTACTACTGCTGAATGTGAGGTCCTGGGCTGGGTCCAGCTTTCAGGTCAAGCGTAGCGTATTAGGGTTTTTCAAGGGTTGGTGGGCTTTAATAGAACTGGCAAATTACCAAACCCTTTTGGGGACAAAAACGATTTATTGTATCAGAGTATTATTTATCAGCTGGTTTTATGTATTAGCCTAATAATAATAATAATAATAAATTTATTTCAGAAATAAATTCCATATTTACAACATTGTTAGTGTCATTAGAACTTATCAACTATGGTAGTACACAAACACACACACATTTTGGAATAAGACAAACGGTTCCATGCTTAACCTTTTTATAGGAATATGGTGTTGTATGTGAAACAAACCTGCAACTGTGCGATATTCATGTCGGTGAGCAGCTGCCGCGAGACGCGGCGGCGGTCGGGCGCGAGCGGCACGTTGGCCTTCTGCATGCTGCGCCGGAGCATCTCCGTCACCGGCGACACCGCGCGCCCGCGGCGCTCGCGCTGCGCCACACGTTTTACGTCATTACTTTTATATTACATACTACAATTGATGACGTACCATCAATGTATTGCGTTTTTTAGTCTTTACTACTATTTTTAAATAGAATTTCAGCCAGTTAAGTTTTTTATATTAGGTACCTATGTTTTTTGCGAATATCATCTATAGACACAAGTTAAAATGATTGCTACCTCTGTTACTGATTACATTAATCATTCACTAGTGAACTAAATAACAATGTAATTATAGATACATAATTATGATATAAAACTCAACCAGGCATACAACACATCAGTCTAGTTCATTATATTTTTAGATTATGTAAATGTTTTTTTTTTCATACCTCCATTTGTATACGAGCCATTTCCTTTGCTTGAGCCAGTGCAACCCTGGCTTCAGTCTGTAGAGTTGCTTGTAGGACATAGAAGTCAGACTCTTTTATTTCGATGTGCCCTAGAGAATGCGACGACCTTGACTTAGTCTTTAATGAAAGGGACGTAGGGCGTAGTTTTGCACCTGCAAACAAGTAACACAAATAAATACCCAAGTTACATACAGAAGCTAATATAAATTACATGCAATGATTACATGCAAGATATTTTAAAAGATAAATTATGTAAAAATCTAAAATGAAGAAGCTCCATGACTAACAACAAAACACAATTTCTATTTGTTAGAAACATAATGCATTCCTGTAATTTAGTTTATTACCAATAACTTTCACTTTTACAATTACAATACAATTCAAAAGCCAAGACAGGGAAAGTTAAATGCTTAATGACAAGCCTGCTGTAATGGTGTTAATGTTAAATCAATTGTCCGCACACAGAGTGACCTCAACATGAAACAATAGGCAGGATGTACTCACCACTCTGCACAGTGCTTATTTTGTCATGTTTTGTGATGTTAACTGATAGTGGTCTTGTTTGATAAGGATGGTTGTAGCCCGACTTGCTAAAAATACTTGTCCGTGACAAACTTTTTGTGTTATTGTAATTTTTTTCTAAGTCAGATGCTTGAGATTCATTGTCAGATGCTGTCTCATTCATGAAACATATTTGTAGGTTCATCCCTGTACCGGACACCACAACACATTTAGTATGAGAACATCACAACATGATTGTGTACATATATAAAATAGATACAATCTGCACCCTGATAGCATACAGTTAATTCTAGATGAAAAGTGTTCAGCAATTTAGTTACAGTAGTTTACATAAGAGACACCTAGCACATTTACCCCTTTATTTGCCATCTGTATATTAAATACAGATGGCAAATAAAGAACCAATTTCCAAAAGTCCCATTTACAGTTTACTACTTTGAAACTTTTGAAAATTAGATAATAATGAATAAGAGTAGATGTATATGTAAGAACCAGAAGTATGTAAATGCACTTCAGTACAGATAAGTTAATTAGTACTCAACAAACAGCACAAATTGCTTTTATTACTGTTTACATTGTAATACCTATCTTATTATTGTTTATATGAGCTAAGTATCTATTTATGATTCCACACCAAACATTGAATTGTGAAGCAATATACTCACCACTTTGAAGTCTTGAATGCAGACTAGGTTTCTTTCCAGGCCGGTCTGTGTGGCCCATACTGTAGTACTCCTCCGCATCAGCTCCCATCGCCAGTCGCCTCCTAATCTCTTCTCTGTCATTGCGTTTCTGAAATAAAAAGCAACATCAGAACCCCTTGCTAATATATTCAATGATGCATATTACTACAGTTAAGTCTTTAACTAAATCTTATTCAGGTATTTTTTCATTTCTTTAAATATTTAAGTAACTAAACTTTAAATATTTAAGGGCTATCACATATCTGCAATCAACTGGTGCTGGTTAATTTACACAGGCAGGCTCTGAAGCCTTTAATATAAAATGGCACCATTATAAATAACAAAAAAGAGACGGTATTTCATTAAATTCTTAGTGCTTATAACCCTTACATTTTTGTCATAAGGTGCATGGTTAGTAACGGTCACAATTCTTGTGAATTTCTCTAAGATGTTGGGATTATTGTCGGCAAGATGAGGCCATTCAATCTCTGTCAGGGCATTACACTCTGCTGAGCCCACAGCTCTTGGACTCAGCACAGTATCCTGACAATGTTCAACATCCAGAACATTTTCACTATCACTTTTAATGAACAACTTTGTCTTGAAAAGATGTAAACTTCGTTTGAATCCAGATTTTTCTATCGTTTCAGAGTTCACGTCTTCACGAATTTCTTCGGGTGTTTTACTAAATTTCCTTCGGATGTTAGTAACTAAATTTTCAAACATATTAAAAACTAGTCAGTCTTCTTTTTTTGGCAATAATATGGCACGGATGGCTTTGTACAAACGTTAACTGTAAATCGAATCGAATAAAGTAAACAAAAAAATGGAAGTCCTGTCATTCCTGTCACTTTGACATTTAGGCCAAGGTCAAAAAGTGTTCCATTTAACCTATTCCCAATATGTTGAGCTTGAGCAGGAACAGTATGATACTTGAAAAAAATAAAATGAAAATAAACTTACTAGGCAGCAGATGTTGTCAACAGATTCGTGGTTATCGTACGTGATTGTATACAAATCCAATAAAAATCTGGTATCTTTTTTATAATGTCTTTGTTCTGTGTTAACAGAATAAGGCATCGACGCCATCACTTAACTGAATTCACAATATTATATAACGATACACTCTTGCAGTCTAAGCACCACTTGCACACCTTGCGGAATGAATCGGTATTTAGTAAGAGACTGGCAGCCTGCTACGCCGCTGAATCACCTTAGAAAGCTGAACGCTACTACCTCTACCTATTGATAATTAACTGTTACACATGGCTGCGGCAGACGTGGATCCAACGTGAATGTGCGGTTACCGTTAACTTAACAGCGCGGAATTTAAATGACTGTCTAGGTTGATTTTATTTACTAAGTGTAGACAAATCAATCAGCTGCAGTATAGTTGGACATAATAATGCTTTTTATTTGTCTTAATTTGAATACCTACTTACATTATGTATTATAGTTTGAGGAACCTAACATATGAACAGTCAATGATCAACATTAGGCTACTACATGTTTAAGGTTTTAGTAACACATTATGAACACAAACACAATATTAAGTAGGTAAAGACCAGTTGTTAAATCTTGTTACTTAATACGAACTCTTAGCTAATAGCTAAGTAGGTATACCGACCGACATGAAATATCTACTGAATATAATATGTGTCCAGCCATTAAGTCAACCTCTTAAGTTTCAAGTGTCTATTTAAATAATATTAAATAAAAAGTTACAATGGCATGCATGTAATGCTACTCTTTTTGCTGACCGTACATAGGTACCGACATACAGCTATAGGTCTGTATGTACCGTAGTTGTTGTGTCGTGACTTGATGAATTTAGTTACGTGTAAGTAATACAAATTGATTGAACTCACCCGTCTCTCCGCTTCTTTCGCTGCTTTCAAGTGGTTCTCAATAGCATCCAAATCTAATTTGGGTAGCGCTGTTTCAATATTGTATACGTCAAAACTTCCTGAAAATAAGACACAAGAAAATTGGCACCTAAAATCAACTGCTTTTTTTTAGAGCAAACTGTAGATTTATTGTTGTGTCTCTCACAACACAACAATAAATTTGAATAATAGTACTGTAACCAGTAATATTAGTCTACAAATCTACATAGGTCGATTTTTAGAATAACATAGTGGTGCTGGTGTGAAGTTATCCACTAGTAACCAAAACAGCATTACCTAAGGGCGAGTTTTTTTTATCTGTTGTTAACCAATGGTTAACTCATGATTAAGCTAAATATTGATCGAAAAACCCATTTAATAGTTGGTTTTTTAACGTCTTATGGTTTAAAAAATACTAAAACGTTTTAGTTAAAGATATGGGTAGGTTAGAACAACACTTAAAATGTGATGTAAGTACCTATCACTTATTTTAAATGCGAAAGTCTCTCTGTCTGCCTTTCACGCCTCAACGGCTGAAAGGATTTGGAATAAAGGCGCGGGAATAGACTGACCTGAGTCAGTTCAGAGTTGACGAAGGTAACAATTCGCCTACTTCACTAAAAAATCAGATGACCTCTGTGATATCAATCATTCATCCATAATATGATATTACAGATACTATAACATAGATCTTAACAACTAAGGCCTCATTTACGGAGACGCGGGGCGTCTCGCGTCGCGTGTGGCGTGGCGTCTCGCGGCGCGTCGGACGTTTTTTCTGTTTACGGTGGGGCGGCGCGTGAAGCGGCACGCATCATCGCACGCGTAAACACAAACTTATAGCAATATACGAGCATGTTCATAGAGAAGCGAGACGGGAAGCGTGGCGGTGCCCGCCGCGGCGCCCGCGGCGAATCCTCTAGCGTGTAGCGAAGCGCGCGGCGGGCATCGCGGCGGCGCACGCTCGCCTCGATCAAATCGACTAGTTTTATGTTGGCGAGAGATGGGAGCGCACGTGTCGCAAGCGCAACTAGTAGCATGAATGGCGAAAAATTGGAACTAGTTATTTCTGCAATACAGGAGCGACCCCAGTTGTGCTGGCATTCACAGCATAAAAATAGAGTGATAACCAAACGAAAGTGGACGGAAGTATCAGAAATTATAAATATGGATATGCGTGCGCTGCCGCGATTAACGCCGCGTGGGACGCGTCGGTGCCATCCGCGGGCTCGGCCGCAAAAAACGCCCTAAATTCAAACAAACGAGTCTAAAATCGCTTCTCCGTAAACGCACTCATACAACGCCATATATTTGAATTCAGTGCGGGCCGCGCAGCTCAACGCAACGCGCGACGCCCCGCGTCTCCGTAAATGAGGCCTAAGAGTAACATTTATTTTAACTTGGTTCCTAGGTAGGTAACTTGTTACTGTGCCAGCACCCGGAAACACAGGCGTGAACATAATTGCCTTAACGTTTAATGTGCTCTGTGTAAACAAGCGTGATAGGTAGCAACTATCTACAAAATAAAACAATGTAAAATGGCCGACTTACCCAAATGTACATCTTTAGAGTTATCATTTTTACGGACGGATGCTTTGCTTTGAGCAGTGCAGTAAGAGTTTTTACTTGAAGTATTTTCTTTTTGTTTCTCTCTGGCCGTCTTGGGTTCACTGAAGTATGAATGCATTTTAGATTACACTCTAACACAATTCCATACAATTGTTGTACCACGCCTCATTTGCAAGAATTCCACAAATTCAATGTGGCCAGCTAAATTAAATTGAAACATGAATTCCCGAGCACGTCGTGTGTACTTCCCTTCTTAATTTATCGGAGTTATACGTGCTGCGTCAAATCTATTTTAAACGTTAACCTAAGCGTAGTATGAGCAACGAATTTGCATACGGAGGTTTGCACTGTTACCATGACACGGACTTGTTATTAAGTCATATCTGATTAGTTAAATTAAAAATAAAATCAGATCAATCAGTTGAAGGAACTGGTTTAAAATTCAGTTGGAATATTTAACTTCTGAGATATGTATGTATAGGTAGGTACTAAAGCGACCAGTTAAATTAAAGCTTATAAAAATGTAATGAAAAGATTTATGAAAACTCTTTCAAACAGAAAATATAAAAAGTAGATTACTTACTTAGGTGTTCGTATAGTATTTCTGACACTAACATGATTATCAGTGTGCCTGATAGTTTTACTAACTTCAGGTTTGTCGTGCGTATGAACACTATTTACTAAACTGTAACCTTTAGAATGATGCGCTATCTCATTAGAATTTCCATCTGTAATAACTGTTTCTTTTTTACTTTCGGCCCAGAGTCGGTCACGTTCACGCATTTCATCTAGTTTTGGAATTATCTTTCTGAGCTCAGTGCTGAGCTGCTTAATTGTGTTCTCCACATTAAGGCTCAACTTCTCCGTGTCGTAATCGTTAATATTTATTTCGTCCTTTCCATCAGACAGAAAAGCGTCCGTGATCTTTCCATTAGTGTTATTCTCTATTAGTAAAAACGTAGGCCTACTTAAACTCATTTCTGTTCTGATGTTTTTTTCATTTTCTTTATTTATTTCACTAACTTCTTTATCTATAGCTTGTTGTTGAGTCGAACTGACTCTTAAAATATCCTCATTTTCATCACACTGCGTTTCCACTAATTTCTTAATAACGTGATTAACGACGTCGCTTATATTATTAATAGTATTTTCAATAGGTTTTGCAAAAGTGTCTTTTATATCTTTGCGTAATTCTTCTAAGTCATCTTGGATGTTAATATTGTAGTTTAGTAATTGTTTAATTTCATCTTCAATTTCTTTATTGAAATCACCAATTATATCTTTGGCGTGAAAATTGTTTTCTATATCTGCATCAGAGCAGTTCAAATCGTAATTGAACGCTTCATCATTGTTATTATTATTCTTAGATATGGTTTTTAAAAGATCTGGCATATCATTTTTTATTTGACTATCTACAATGTTTTGTTGAGTAAAAGATTTATTTTGTGGTGACAATAATGTTGTACTGACTAGATCAGATTTTAAATGATTATTGTTATTGATATTCTTGTAATCCGTGGTTCCATTCTGGTTAGGTTCTGGTTCATAAGCCAGGTCAGTTATTTCTATATCGACATCATCATCAGTCATTTCATTTTCCGAATGGTAAAAGTTTTCTATATTTGATGAGTAATCCTTAAACAAGCAAAATGTTTCATATTATTAGGATGAATGTTAATAAAACTCAACAAAATTAAATTTTACAGAAGTAACAAGATAAGTAGAACTCGGTAGAAACCCACATAATGATAAATGTATATAAATAAGTAGACACGGTTCCCGGCCCAGCAGCATTCAGTAAACAACTGGGGCTTCCTTTGTGTCGCTGTAACGAGCAAAGTTTAAACACTTCCAAGGATTCTTTTTGTATCTACGTGAAACAGTGAAACTTTACCTGTAATGTGTGTGCTAAGTGTTGGAAGCCAGGATAATTTGGATTCACTATTCCCCTCGGCACTAGATGGATGCCGCTCTCAGACATCTCATCAGTGTCAGAATGTTCAAATGCTCTTTCCTCGGTGATTGGTGTAGGTTCTTCAGATACATTAGTATTACCTGAAATTGTTTGTGGATACATTTTTAGTTATCTTATTCTTGCTTCTAATTTAAAAAGGTGTCTACGGATAAATGAGCTCTAGGTACCTACTTAAGAATCTTTCGCAAGGCGGCCGGACGGTAGCTGTGGTTTCCTCCAGAATGTTCGTCTCGCCGTTATTGCGCGACTGCACGGTATTCCCGTGCTTACTGTTGATCCGATACTGTCGGTTGCATACCAGTTCCGCGCTCACTGCAGAGTCCTGGCTGTCTGCACCTGTTCTCCTGACTGTCGAGTTATTCTCAAAGGTCTCTGAATTCCTTTGAGAGTTATAAACTGTGTTACAATTCGTAATTTGCGAGTAATCCGTTGTATTCTCACGTAAATTAGATTCTGCACTGTTCGCAGTTAACCAAGTTCTGTTATCGGGATTTCCGTGTGACGATGCGTCCTGACGGTTATATATAGCGATGTTACCATTGTCTGTCGTTTTGATCCTCATGATTACCTGTACAGAATAAATAGGTTCTTTGAACAATACCTTAATAACAATAGTAAAATCCTTAAATAAAACTGAATGTTTTCATTAAGCGCCTTATGTTATACTAGCTGCTGCCCGCGACTTCGTCCCCGTGGAATCCCCGATTTTAAAACATTCTTTATCGCTGCTCCGCTCCTATTGGCTTAAGCGTGATGTTATATAGCCTAAAGCCTTCCTCGATAAATGGTCTATTCAACCTAAAAATAATTTTTCAATTCGAACCAGTAGTTCCTGAGATTAGCGCGTTCAAACAAACAAACAAACAAACATACAAACAAACTCTTCAGCTTTATAATATTAGTATAGATTTGCCTCATGGCCTCATGAATATTTGTTTGATTTGATTGTAGGTAATTATGGCGAAGATATACAAAATTAAATAACAAACTAGCAATGTTGTACGTTAAGCATGAAACACACTATAGATTGGTACATAGAAACCTACCTTCAAACAATAATAATATGCTACATGTCATAAACGTCCACCCAAATAACACATTTAGACAGAAGTACCTACAGCTAATAATAGCTACAGGTAGACATTTCCTAAATAAAACATTAACCTACCTAACTAACCACATTGAACACCTGAGGAAAATTAGTTAGGTACCATCATTTGGTATGTCAATAAAGTTCAGATATATTATATTGAGATAAGCGGTTAGATTTTTTAAAGAATTCTATCTAGAATAAACCGTAAAGGCTATATTATAATCATTGAATTTTATGTCCTAAATCCATATAGGGTGATATTGCGGATCAGTACCGGATATTGTGAGCACGGCGCGGGGGCGACTTCTGGTGGGGGTTGGAGGGGGCAAACATACCGCGTGTCTCAAGTCCGACCCCAACCCCGCACGCACCCACTTAATAAACCGGCCGACCTCACCCATATTTACTAAAGATAACATTACGAAAAAACCACAGAGCACTGACTTTTTTCTTACATTTCCCACGCGATTTTAAATAGGACGGAAACAGCCGAATCCTTTTCCTCAACCCGAAAAAAAACTACCTACATACAAAATTCATGGATATGGTAATGCTCCAATATTAAAGGAATATATTGGATAAGTTACATGGGAAATTCTATAAATGAACGTGAGTACCTACCTATCTACATAATATTACGTTGTGATCCTTTCGTAAATATCTAGTTATTTTTTCATCTCACACTAATCTGGAAAAGCGTGAAAACCAGATGGGTTTCTCTGGTTTTCACGCTTTTCCAGAACGAAGCTAGACCACGCAAATCATCTTCCACAAGTGGTGCTATCTATCAATATTGTTGGCTCTTTCAAGCATGGCATTGACCCATGAAAATTATTGTTTATATGTAGAGCTTGGACGAATACAGAACTAGCATTCATTACCATCCTGAATTCCGATGTCGATGACGATTGTCATAACATTTTTCCTTAATGAATTCTGAAATAAAGGCTGCGAACTGTATGGAAGCAGACTCGACCGTTTCGTTAATTTAATACACAGAGTCACTTTTTCAGTCTCAATCACAAACTTTTTAAGTTTAATTTAGATGAAACTTAAAAAGTTTGAAATTACGCGATGAGATTAAACGTTTAGTACAACTGATTGCTTCTAGCAAGTTACTATCGCGCAGCTCATTAGTTGAAACAGAAAACTTTAAATTTTATGTCTGTGGAGAACGAACTCCTTAGATAAGTGAGAAATTTAATTAATTTTAACTCCGCCACCAAGCCGCGCTATCTAATGGCACTTAGGTAAGAATTTCAGTAAAATAGATATAAACACGATCTTATTTTTCTTAACGGCCTCATAATCTCGTCTTTTTATTGGATGAAATGAAATTGAATTGGATTTTCAGCTGAACTACTAATGGTGGGAGCATGTATGTAAGTAGGTATTATTGAAGATATTATTTTTCAATTAGTAGGTAGTTGGTTAAGAACGTGCTATTATGACTTTATTTTTAAGTTTTAAATGAAGCACCTAAGTAATATAACAAAAGCTTAATGTCTTTAAAAATGGCTATTTTATTTATATGAATTTCAAAGGTCTATTCGCCTACGGCACACAAAGCCGACTAGCAATATAAAGCTTAGCACACTGTTACAGAATACTGAGCTGGGATGCGTAGCAGCGTGGCTGGATGCCAGCAAATTGATTTCCTGCCTACAAGCGGAAACTAATCTCATTAAGGAGAAAACTTCAGGGCCCTGCCAACTAATTGTTTACACTTCAAATTATGTTGAGAAAAGACGAAATGAAGCGCATTTTTGTCTCGTGAATGAAAGCGAGACCCTTTTGTGTTCCCTAACAATCTCGTTAAGATGCCTAAATAAGCAATTCAGCTTTATAATTGTTAATTTCAGAGCAGTAACGATCTTTGTTTAGGATAATTCAGCAGAACGTGTCCGCTCGTACCGCATCCCGGCTGAAATGGATATTTACAGTTAAGCAAGTCGAGACATTTACAAATATTTTTATTTGTTGGTCACGTTTTAGGGCTCCTGTTTTATTTTAAATTAAACTGTTACATGATAATGAAATCTTTTATAACAACAAAATAATTTATTTAGGTATTGAGCAAGACAAAGTAGGTATTCACAGTGTCATGTGGAAACTTTCGCTTTGTTGAATATCGGACCCAATTAGAACTTTTCTGTTATGTTTCTCTACGATGAGGCAAAACGGAGTGCTATTATTTGACCGGTATGTAGGTATTTCTTTTTTAGGCTTATTCATAACTATAATTACATATTCTTAGTTTCAATGTATGTGTAGTGCATAGTTAACAGAAGAAAAAGCATATTTTATGTAATATCTAAAATAATACTGTGGAATGCAATAAATAAATATGATTATGAATAATATTAGGTTTTATGTATACTGAAAATGCCTCATAGAACGAAGAGAAAGAAGAGAAGTGACTCATACTTTTAAACACATGTACAGTTCGACTTAATACCACTATTGACGAGCTGTGAGTGTCAGAAAGTCACTGTCTAGTGCCTAATCCCGCTCGACTCCCAAAAAGCCACCCAGGCACCCGCTCCCAGGGCCAGAGGTTTATATTTATAAGAATAGATGAAAGGCTGATTAATTTCAACGACCTAAAAAAAAAAAGAAACTGGGTAGCGATAGTTGGCTACCCAGTTTTTTTTTAATCTCCTCAATATTTTGACCTAACTCTATAGAATTGAATTAAATGTTTTCTTTTTATAATATAATAAGAGCAATACCTTTGTTCCAGTAGATCGCCTGACCTAATTTTTAACTGACTTCATTAATTTACAAAAATATATCCCATTTACTTCGGGTACAGAATTCATTTAAGCCAAATCTTTGTTCTTTCAACCTTTAACTACTTGTTAGCTTTAACAAGCAAGGTGAAAACTTCGCGGTGTTCTCTCCAATGGCTGAAACTTGTGCAAAAAGGGACCAAGTCACTACCGTTAAGATAACGCTGAGACGGAAACTTTGTCAAGAATCATTTACATTTCTATACAAACGCTGCGCGTAAGTTACCTTCTTAGGGAAGATTTGGGACTGTCCTACAAGTTTTGTTAGAAGTAATTGACTTATGTCTTAAACGAAAACTGAAAGCAAATCACAAGGACGGAGCTATAAGCGTATCGGGTCGAATCGCTTGCTATCTATAAAAGTAATCTATTATTCAAACGGCCTTTCACACAAGCCCCCTTCGAAGTGAACTTCATTGATTTTCCTAATCTGTAAAGCTAATGGCATGTAAAATGTGGCTACTTTTACTTTGTACTTGCTAGTGCTACTCGATTAAAATCCGAATCCGAAAATGGTACGACTGTAACAGCTTACGGATCGTAGATTTCATTTTTCATTGTTTCTAAGTAAGTAACAACATAATTTATTTTAGAATTTTATAGCAATGTTTCTATCAAATGTTGTTATTGTTTTCAACGTTAAAGCTTAGTAAGTAGGGTTCCAAAAACACACAAATTATGCCGATTAGCGTCGGCTACCGTTTTTAATGACACATATTTCTTTCTTTCACGGCCACTACTACGACCACTAATAGCTGAGTTTTATCGATCAAACAGCTAACAATCTATTGCGAAGCCCCTATAATTCTAAAATATCGGAAGATTGTGTATGGAACACAGGGGAATGAAGGTATTTCATTTTGTTTATTATTGACGCGTAAACTGTGCGTTCAGACCCTAATACACGCACGGGAATACGAATACCTCAGAGCGTGAACATTACTTCGTGTTATTAGAACGTATGGGACAAGCTAGTGACACATCGTGTTGTGGACTATCGATTCTTAGGGTTCCGGCTGGCACGGCGCAGTGTGAGCGGCGGCGAGGAGGCAGTGCCGCATCTAATATTTATAGCGCGGCGTTACAGCGTGCGAGCGGCCGCAGGCGAACCCGAACAGCGCCGCGCCGCGTGTGACCCTCATCAATTGCTCCGGACATCAAGGACCAAAATAAATAAAATTACTTAGCCATATTTTCGAGTTGGGACTTCATGTATTACGGGACCAAGGGACTTTATCTCATAAAGGAGGTCGTTCGCCTATTAGAGACAATTCAAACTAAAAGTTTAAATCTTTATGTTTGGAAAAAAAATGCTAATGCAATTAACACTGGAAGTATTCCCTAAAGCTCGGTACCTAATATTACTCCCTCGCAATGAGCTATTTGAAAAATGAAGATAATGAAATTCCAAGTCGATCCAAAAGAATGAAAACGAAACTTGGTGCTGAACCTATCTACATAAGTCGCTACCTGTATTTAGTGGCACTTGTGAAAGGAAAGGAAAAGTTTATTGTGAGTGAAAGGCGCTTTTATATAAATTTATTTTATGTAAAGTTCAGAAATTAACTAGCTTTTAACTGCGTAGTGCAAACTTCTAAATAAGGTATAATAGTCAAATAGCTTTCACGTTTCAAGTAGTAGAAATATCTGGAATGGTGGCATTAAGCCTAGTTTTCCAAGAAAAATAATTAAAATGAAAGTAAGTTGCCGATAGCAAAGGCCGTTCACGTCTGTTCCACAAGAAAATTATTTCGAACGACCACTTGGACTAGGACCTATTTTTAGGCCTCTCAGGAAACCGAGGATCAAGTTATCATTTTACTTATGTATTTCTACAGTTCTAATCACGCTAGTTCGTGCTGCAATAGGAGATGGACCATCTAATATGAGGGTACTGATTACTGAACTCTCAAGTGACGGTTAAGCTTCACCGACGTCAGTGTCGGGACGCCTCTCAGTACAATTTGGGTCATTTATAAGTTATAAAATGGTTGGAATAGGTCGTCAGAAACGGTTTACGAGAACCTACGAAATCCAATTTCTCTTAACTTAGATGACTTGCAAACAACTTGCACACAAAGCCAGCACTAACCCGTACATTAGATCTACACCAGAAAGTATATTTAAAGCACTAACACCACTAGATTTGAGGTATATGTATAACACTGATTTTCAGCTACAATCGTTAAAATTGTAAATTAACTTAAACACAGTAAGTTGAGGAAAAGATAGGCAGAGGATGATTTAGCTCTTTGGCTCTTTACTTTCTAAGATTACATGACTTTAGCTGTTAAGATGACCCCTGTAGTTCAGTAAGTACCTACTTCAGTCTGACTAAAAAAAATCGAATCAAAAAACTAATGGTATCGTTTGTAACCGGGAAATGACAAACTACGTAAGATTATAAAATATCTTGAGATATTGTAAGATCCTGATAAATTGTCATACCATTCCAATCTAACCTATTCGTAACGTGGAGCCCTAAGCTCCCTGTGTCCTGTGTTCCACTGCTTGGCTAGGCAAGAAAATCTAATATCCATTGTAGAACCGTACTCTGATTTTTCACCATTTCGTCAGTTTATGACGGTTCAACATTTCATTGAATGACTTCGAGAGATTGTAGACTATCAAATAAAGATGCATAAAAAGTGTTCCAAATGTTGACAATTTATCGAGAGTTTAATCTTGCGGATTTTGCAATTATGCGGTGTCATGACATGACACATGAAAAACACGTGAAAAAAACAAGGGAGGCAATTAACCCTACCTCATATCATTTTTCCGTGCCAATTTTTTTGGGACGTTTAGCATATTTTGATATAGCACTACTTAAAGCCTTTTTCGGCGAGTTAGGTTGGCGTGACCCGGCGCGCCCTCAGCCTTCGCCCTGTGCGTTAATGGCCCCGGCATGATGGATAGCTCAAGTACTGCACGACACAATCGCGGCCCGCCACCCTTGCTGGCTGTATTTATGAAAAGGCGGCCAAATAAATATTAATTATTTTTTTAATTGGACACGACCGCGACACTAAGCGGAGGATATTTATTTTTATTACTATTTAGTTGGAAAGGGGTTTCAGTTTTCATGAATTTGAAAAACGATTCTCTTTTAAGGCAAAAATTAGAAAAATAAAAAAGAACTTTCCAGCTGTACCTACCGAACGTATGACACATTCAATCAAGGGGCTGATCGCAAGGGTCTCCTAAGCATTTTTGTCATGATTCAAAAATATTCCATTCCGACGTTATTAAAGTGTAAAATAGATGCAAATTGACCATTCGCCCCTTTATCTCCGAAACTAATTAGCCTAAAATTTTGAAACAAACATACATCTAAACAATTTCACACGCACTTTTAATATTTGTGTAGACACTTTTTCGAGTGTAAGTTTTTCACTTTCTGTTTGCTACTATGAGTACCTTGCTACCTAATACACTTAAGGTATCCGTTTCTTTTACGTAAGTAGATACCGCTGTATCCGAACCACTTCCAATAATCCAGTAAAACGAACGTAGAACGAAATGTTCATAGTGGTTTTGTTTTCAGATTTTGTATCTAATGAGGCGTATACAAATCGGTACGGTTCAGTGCGGTCTGGCACGATCTACCCATTAGCTAGGTAAGTGCGACTGTTACAGGTGCTAGTGGCAATAGGTTCGATCGAATTAGTTTTATCTCCGATATTCCTCGAAGTAGCTGTGATTTATCGTGCATTAAAAAGGTTGTATGTAATATTATACATAAACCTACATAACTCTCATATAATTTGACTAGTAGGTACAAATTGTATGAGAATAAAATAGTATTTTTTTTTCTTGGCTATAATTAGTAGTAAGTTCTAAAATGAAACACTCTTCTCTAAATCAATTACTTTATATTTGATGATAATATTTTACAATAATCGTCTTATGTACAACTATTCTCAGTCGGACGTAGATTCTACAAGTCAACCGAACTGTTTCGAAGCTAGCACAAGACTACTCAAAAATCCACAATAATGGCAGTTCGAGCCTCTGCCCCTACCACTTCGCAAACTTAACCGGTTACGCCAGGAAACAGCGGTCATCAGTGTTGCCATTTTAAGCTCAAAAATACCCATTCGAGTACTAGAATCATGACATTCGGCCATCTGATAACGTGCAGTCTCCCGACGCACGGCACATTACAATTATTTAACTACTCAGTACAAAACCAGTTAATTAAAAATTTAATTATATTATAATGCACACTATTGTTTCTAATAGACACATTACACGTATATACAATTTATAATTTTACTCAAAGACACAATTACCAAATTAAAAGTTTATCTCTTGAAAAGGAAACTATACTAAAATCATGACATTCGCTATATTAATTTTACATGCTAACCACGCTTTATCATTAGGTAATTAATATTATCATTAAAAATATGCGAACTATTTTATATATTTTACAGTATCCAGTAAATCTTTATACAATTTAAGTGCAAATAAAAAAATAAATAAACAAAAAACATTATTTACAGACTTTATTTTATATTTATACTAGATACACTCTTATTTATTTATTTTTTTATTATTACTTTATACTGCAATTATACAAGTTTCAGTTACTCTGTTAAAATATACATACATTACTTATTTTATTTATATTATTTTGTAGATTCGCAATTACTACTGCGTTCACTAGAACTGGCGCTTTCATCCGATTTGTGAACTTGTAATGCCTTTATATGTACCCAAAGCCTAATCCTATCAGCAGCTATAACAGTATTATACGGTTTTCCTCTTTTATCAAACCCGGGAACATCAGATTTCCTACAACGGTCGTTGTGTATCACCTCAGTTATTTTAGAGGGGCTCACAAAATTCGTTAGTAATTTTGTATTTTGTCATTATCCAAGTTGTTTTGAGAAATTTTGACCAAGTCACCGACTTCATAAGAGGCAGCAGAAGCACGATATGCGTTGTATCTTTCTTTTTGCTTTGCTTGATCTTTGCTTATGCTGTCACTAATTCCATGTCTAATTTTATTCCAAATCATCGCGTAATTATATCCTGAATAAAGCTTCTGTTGCTGATTTATGGGTCGAGGCGTTGACGGTGTTGTTAATGCCAAATTGAAACTTTCCTAGACACCTATTCCATTCACGTTCATGATTGAAAGCATTTTGTGATGCTAGTAAATTTAAGGTATAAGATACAACCAATGTATCTTTCTACTTGCCCGTTGGCTCCTAGGCAAGCATCAGCATTGAGTATACACCCCTAGTTTTCAATTAGTACATATACTTTAAGGGCTTATTAGAAAAGGTCTCGTTATTATTTAAGAAAAGTCTCAAAAAATTATGTTCATAAACAGCAAAGTTATTAGCGTTTTTTATATCCTAAAATGCCACTCAACTTATAAAAATATTGTACAGGCTATTGATTTATGAATGAATAAATGACGATTAAAATGGAAAAACACTGTGCGTAGTATTTTCTAGTAGCAATTGTTATGAATGTTGATTATATTATTATTATGAACTTACCAATTATTAAAAAAATCCGTGGACAATTTTATGTTTTTATTTTTTTTACTTTTGACTACACAAAAATGATCAGTAACGAGTACGGACAGAGCCCTGTTATTTTTTGTACCAATTAAAAAAATAGGGTTGTATGTTTGATTCCATGAGCATCACAAAAAGCCTTAAAAGCCGTGGATGGGTTGTTCTTCAAAAGGGGCTAAAAACGTCTTCATAATCAGCCTTTTAACGTTCCCACTGCTGGGACACAGGCCTCCTCTCTAGGAGAGGGAATGGGCCGTAATCCACCACGCGGGCCCAGTGCGGGTTGGTGAATGTCACATGTCTTCGAATTTTTGGTTCTAGGACATGCCGGTTTCCTCACGATGTTTTCCTTCACCGTTTTGAGAGCAGTGGTGAAGAAATGAATTACACAAAGTAATGCGCCTGGCTGGGTTTGAACCCGCGACCTACGATTCGTAAGTCGGGGCCGTTACCACTCGGCCACCACTGCTCCAACATCCACATGCAAAAACGTCTTCGGGCGAATTATTTTAATTTGCTAAAATTTTAGAACACAATTTGATAAACTTTTAATGTATATTTACCATTATTTTACATGTTACTCAGTTTAAAAAAAAAATACGTCTTTTACTATTTTTCTGAAACAATTTTCAAAAATGTCGCTAAACGTTATTTTACTCCTATTCCGATGACGTCTCTTCACAATATTTGTTTTGTTTACAAATGATTTATTAACTACTCAAACATTCTAAATAGTATGTATAAAAGTTTAATAAATTATCCTTCATTTAAAATAAAAACCTCTTCAAAAACTTTGCATGGTTAACTTAAACTTTAATTCAAATTATTGTTACAAGAAAAACGTCATTCAAACTCAAACTCAAAGCATTTATTTCAATTAAACCCTTTACAGGCACTTTTGAATTGTCAAGTCGAAAGAGGTGAAGCTATCTGCACGTTCCAAAGCGTAGATCTCTATGGAGAAGAACGTGCAAGAAACTCCACGGACACTCTTTTTAAATCATGTTCTGTATTACATTACGTTTAATACATCCTTTGGTGCTTCTATATGTGAGGACAATGCAAAGAAAAAAAAAGAAAGGAAACCACAAAACAATTCAAAGTATAAAGATTAAAACAAATCAGTGGCAGTTAAGAGGTGACCAGTCTCAACCGACGGCGCCCGTTCACGAACATGACGCGTGTATCGGCACCGTTTAGCTCAACCATTTTGAAGGGAACCGAACGATCCAACACGCACGCCACCATCAGCGAGACATTTGAGCGAGCATGACATGCTCTCAACTGCCATTTTAGTTCAAGTCACAAAGTAAACTATAAGGTATCACATGTAAATGGCTCCATGGTACTCACATTTACAATATTTGAAAATAAAATGCTTCTACAGTATACAAAACTATGGTTTACATTAACCAAGCAAATACAGTAAAAAAAAGATAAATTATTTATTCACAAAATAATATAATAAAAAATGAATAAATAAATGAGACAAAAAAAAGGGCGAGCATCTCTTCCAAATATATAATCCTAACTTGTTAACCCAAGTGGTTGAGGCTGTGGAGCAGGACCGGCATTTAACCAAGCATTTTTATCAAGGATATAATCTTCCAGTTTATAATATGCTTGCCTACATAGTGTGCGTTTTATGCATGTTTTAAATTTTCTCTCATTCAATTGAAGAATATCGACTGGTATTTTGTTATAAAATTTTATGCAATACCCCATAAAAGAAGTGTGTACTTTAGCCAATCTAAACCTAGGTTGATCTAATTTGTTTTTATTTCTGGTATTAAAATTATGCCTGTCGCTGATCTTATTAAACATATGAAGATTTTTCCGAACATACATAATGTTTTCATATATGTATTGACAAGGTACCGTCATGATGTTAATTTCCTTAAACAGTTCCCTTAGAGAATCGCGCTGGCGGAGATTGTAAATGGCTCTTATTGCTCTTTTCTGCAGAATAAAAATAGACTCTATGTCTGCAGCCCGTCCCCATAGCAAAATACCGTAAGACATGATACTATGAAAGTAACTAAAATAGACCAGTCTCGCGGTATCTACATTAGTAAGTTGACGGATTTTTCTGACAGCATATGCTGCTGAACTTAGCCGTCCTGCAAGTGATGCTAAATGAGGACCCCATTGTAGCCTTGAGTCAAGCGTTATCCCCAGGAAAACTGTGCTTTCGACGAATTCTAGTTTCTCTTTATTCAATACTATTTCCTCAATACTACTTTTAACATTCGGTAAAACAAATCTAATACATTTAGTTTTTTTTTCATTTAATACTAAATTATTAGCAGTAAACCAATTTTGGACCTGCTGTAGGGAGTCATTCACTTCGTCAAGATTTGCGGAACGTCTATTTATCTTAAAAATTAAGGACGTATCATCAGCAAATAACACCATTTGTGATTGTTTTTTCAAAAGATAGGGTAGATCATTAATGTACACTAAAAAGAGGAAAGGACCCAGTATTGAGCCTTGTGGTACCCCCATTTTGACTCCTAAACCACATGAATTTACACCGTTTATTTGAACTTGCTGCTGTCTGTCATTTAAATAAGACTTTACTAAACTGAGTGCAAGTTTACAAAGTCCGTAATGTTCTAGTTTTAAGAGCAAGGTTTCGTGATTAACACAATCAAATGCCTTGGAGAGGTCACAAAAGATTCCTATGGCATCTTGGGCCTCTTCCCACGCTGCAAATATATGTTTTAGTAAGGTGACACCAGCGTCAGTCGTACAACGTCCTCTGGTGAAACCATACTGTTGATCGTGTAAGATTTTATTGGTGTTGAAATGAATGAGCATCTGATTGAGCATCACCTTTTCGAAGACCTTGCTGAAAACCGGCAACACGGATACAGGTCTATAATTATTGGTGTCTTTACTATCGCCGGACTTAAAAAGTGGTATAACCTTACTGTATTTCATTATATCCGGAAAGACACCTTGGTCCACACATAAATTAAATATTAAAGCCAAGTATGGTGCTGTGGTCTCAATTATGGATGTGCACACTTTGACGGACATACCCCATAGGTCTTCGGTCAATTTGATTTTAATTTGCCGGAAGGCCTTTATAACTGTCATTTGTCGCGGTAACGTTGTTAAATTTTAATACTGAACAACGTATTTTCGAACGCATTTTTAATACACCTTCCCGGGTGTGCGGGAGGGGGCTTCAGTCAACGGAAACCTTTTGGTGAATAAGCATTTCATTCACATGACAATCAACTTTTTCTGTGAATGGTAAAGCTCTAGCTAGTAGCTACCAACGTATTGTTTTGTAAAGTAATGGCTTGGTGAGACAAATTTGAAATAACAACTTCTCCTTTACCGTTAGACAAGCGGCATGCTCCTTGAAGAAAACTATATTGTCTTCCAGGTTCAACAGTATTATAGCCTTGGGCGAGAACATCACCAGTGAGTCTGTACATACGTATATGGGGACTACCTTAATTTTAAGAATTTTGATAGAATTTCAATGTAAAGCTTTAAGCTTGTATTCTCGGGAAATAAAGAGTAGTCTCCAGGACTTAAGTCTTTGACTATCTTTGAGGACATTAACGGACGGTAACTCGGTTAAATACTGCCCAATAATCATGGAGGTTTGCATTACTACTACCAGTACTTCAACTTCTGATTCAATGTCATCAATCTTAATACAAACGTTTGCTTTATAAAATGGCACAACGGAAGAATCACCAAACCCTCTTACCACTGGAATACCCTCAAACTCTTTTACGAGGTTAAAAGACTCTGCATCGGATATCTTTAAGAGCGATCACTCGCTACCAAAATCAATATAAAGCCTGTGACGGTTTTAAAGAACTTGTCATTAGTATTTTGCACAAAATCAATGTTTAATGTTTTCTTTTCGGAGTTAGCGTCAGATATTGTAGAATTAGTATCTGTAGAATTTAAAGGTGTTAATTTTACAACCGTCATTGTTATGTCCAACTCTATTGCAGAGTTTCCATTTTAAAATTGGTCTCGTGCATTTGTAGAAAGGTTCGACAATTGTAACAAACAATGGAATCAGAATCAGAAGCCTGCGAGGTAGAATTTGAGCTAGTAGCAAAGCTACCCTTAATTTGAACTGGACGTTCTTTAGATTTACCAGTAATAAAATAGTTGTGGCTTTTGGGATCACAAAAAATTGAGCAAGTCCTCAGGTTCAGAAATATTCAAAACCTGTGCTCTGTTACGAATAGCCCTATCAGTGATACCATAAACAATACAGTCAACCGCCTTTCTGCCCTTGATTTCGCATCTATTTTACAAAAACAACTTATCAAAATACAATATTCTCTTAAGCTTTCGTCAGGTTTTTGAGGTATGATTAAGAATTTCCTTTAGAAGGCGCCCATAATTTTCCTCACTAGGAAACGCCTTCCGCAGTTTTGCCTGCCACTCGTCTCAAGTGTATATTACAGTCGGTAAAGACTCAAACCATCTCTTGGCCAGACCCGCTAATTTTTGCAAAAAAAAGTGAATTATTTGTTTCTTGTTCCACCAATAAATAGACGCGATTTCATTAACTTTCTATAACCAGCATTCAATGGTTTGAGTCCTGTTTGCCGGATCAAAATCCGGTACGACGTTATTCATATTATTGTTGTTTAAAACTCAAAGTGATGATTTACTCGTATCTCCTTTGTAATTAGCTAACAATTTTAGAACATCTTTGGTCCCTTACGTTACTTGCTTACAGGCTCACTGCTCGACGTTGATGATAAAGAAGGACTTCTTTTTCGCTTAGACTTCTTTTTCCAGTCGCCGCCGCCGCTTTGGAGGCATACCAGGTGGCGTACCAGGTGGTTTCCCACACTCACTATCAGATGCCATTATTTCCTGAAACGTGTACATCGTTTGCGACATAATCCATTCTTCGTAAAATTAATAGTATATTATAATTATGATATTTTGTAAATAAGCTTTTGTCAATCATTAAAATTTATCATAGAATCAAGCAATGAAATATTAAAAATCTTTAAGCACAAGCATCATGAAATATTTGAGAAAATAACCATTTATTCCAGTAAGCAAACATAGCTTACCCTTAAATCCGACTCATGTGCTTTAAAGCTTTTGTCAATGATTAAAATTTATCATAGAACCAAGCAATGAAATATTATATCACATATCTATACTAATATTATAAAGCTGAAGAGTTTGTTTGAACGCGCTAATCTCAGGAACTACTACTGGTTCGAATTGAAAAATTCTTTTTGGGTTGAATATACTATTTATCGAGGAAGGCTTTAGGCTATATATCATCACGCTTAAGTCAATAGGGGCGGAGCAGCGATCAAGAATGTTTTAAAATCGGGGATTCCACGGGGACGAAGTCGCGGGCAGCAGCTAGTCTGCAATAAAGACGTAGCCTTGTTGGTGCTTTTTTATTTTAACCAATTAAAAATAAATTAAAATCTTTAAGCACTAGTATCATGAACTATTTGAAGAAATAACCATTTATTCCAGTAAGCAAACATAGCTTACTCTTAAAGCACAAGTATCCTGAACTATTTGAAGTAATAACCATTTATTCCAGTAAGCAAACATAGCTTACTCTTAAAGCACAAGTATCATGAACTATTTGAAGAAATAACCATTTATTCCAGTAAGCAAACATAGCTTACTCTTAAATCCGACGAATGTGCTTTGCTCACTCAATAAACCAGCAGGACACATACCTGCTCAAAATAACCAGTGAGCAAACGCACATCGCCCCCTAACATTATCCAGTGAACATACATAGTCCACTCAATTTAAGTACCTACATATTATCATTATGTAAGCAATGAGCGTACATAGCCCATTCCATTCAATAAATTAACAGTTTATACCAGTGTAAATAATTTTCAAAAATAAATAAATAAATAAAATAAGCAAGAACTAATAAAAACTGGGAAAATAAATATTCAGTATCCGATTCAAATTAATGTAGGTATACGAATGTAATAATTTAATACTTACTCCCTTAGTTAATTAACTTTGATTTTATATATTCAAAGTTTAATTTTATAACGTACATGATATATGTATATACATAAAAAAAGCAAAAAGCTACGGAGTGCAAAAGCAAGTACATTATTTGAGGTAATCATGTTCATTTGCAGATCAGACTGCGTTGAAAACAAAATCATATTTTTGGACTGCCAGAGTGCATTCCTGATCAGCCAGTATAAAATATCAACAGGCATATGAAAATGAATAAAGTCGGCACCAAGGTCCGCACTCCTGGGTCGTGTTAATTATATTAACAATTACACACAACTTAAAGAAAAAGAAAACTGTTCAAAGTGAACCAACATTTGATTAATTTGAAGTTAACCATCGTAATTAAACATTCATCATCACGATTCACTGAGTCACTTGGTATTGATTCAGAAATAAGCATTAGAAATTACTGTAATAGCACATTTATTGCGTGGAATTATTGCCAAAGTGTAGCCCTGGCCAAATAATACCCACAATTATGTAATGTTTAGAATGTTGTAAACATAATGTTACCCCAATTAAAGGGAAACTGAACATAAAAATACAATACGTGAACTATATAACAAGTGAGCAAGTGATTCGAAAATAAACTAATAAATATATAGTAAAACTTTACAGAAAAACATACCTTGTTTTTATTTCCCTTTGTGAGCAGTGGATCAATATTCACTTCTGAAGTAAAATGAAACACTCTTCTCTAAATCAATTACTTTATATTTGATGATAATATTTTACAATAATCGTCTTATGTACAACTATTCTCAGTCGGACGTAGATTCTACAAGTCAACCGAACTGTTTCGAAGCTAGCACAAGACTACTCAAAAATCCACAATAATGGCAGTTCGAGCCTCTGCCCCTACCACTTCGCAAACTTAACCGGTTACGCCAGGAAACAGCGGTCATCAGTGTTGCCATTTTAAGCTCAAAAATACCCATTCGAGTACTAGAATCATGACAGTTCTAACAGAGTGACCACTTTAAAAAAAACTGAAATATAGTACTATAGTGTGTGGATTTTATTGTTATAAATTTCAACGAAATCGGCTTTCTTCAACATCTCAATAAATTTATTTACAAAAAAAAAACTTTTAATACAAAAATAGAACCAACTTCCAAATAAAAAACATTACATACTATAAAATAACTTTAATTGGTGTCAAAAAACGAAGATTCAACCAAAACACCAGCAACAAGTTTTACTTATTTTTCAATGTTTAGTAAGTGATACCCCCCGAAAATACACAACCAATTACCAATGTTAAGAAGTTACTTTGAATGCCTTCGCTGTCCAAGTTCAGACCAGCTCATGGTTAAAATCTCTTTAAGTGCTAGTTTTTTAAATTTTAGTTTGAGGAGATAACTGCTTTATCTTTGAAATTCAACGTCCAATCCAACTGCAATAAAACCAACGCAAAAAAAAACAATATTGGTTCATCTATACATAATAATCTGTAGAAGGGTCGTCTTTCACATTAAAAATAAAAAAAAATAGCTAGGGAGTTAAAGGATAACTAACAAAACCCATTCCAAGATTTTTTTTTGTCTGTTTGTCTATTTATCTGTTTGTCTGTTTAGATGTGCACGCATCACGTAGAAAGTACAAAAGCAATATAGAAAACTTTTATACACTAAAATTGTGCATAACTAGTAGTAGTAGTTTTTGTTTCATCGCAATCGCTTCACTCTACCAAAAGATATTTGAATTTAAAGTGTTCAAGAAGAAATTAGTTTTAATTACGTGAAACACATAGGTATACACGCAACGCCATCTATTTTATTTTAATAATAAAATAATAATAGTTAATTAATAGCCTGAAGCCTTCCTCGATAAATGGTCTATTCAACTCAAAAAGAATTTTTCAAATCGAACCAGTAGTTCCTGAGATTAGCGCGTTCAAACAAACAAACAAACAAACAAACAAACTCTTCAGCTTTATAATAGTATAGATTATACATATTTTTGAAAAAGGAATACGCATTTATTATGCAGTTATGATTATTAAATAAAATTACGAAAACCGTCGAGGCCGTATGAGCTTGATGCCTTTGCTTATTGTGTTAATTTTTTCGCAAACGGTACGAAAAGTAGAGTATTTTCCTCGGTGATAAAGCTGTCTTAGTCTTGGGTGAACTTAAATCCCTCGCTACACTCAGGACTCGTCTTAAATCCTTCGCTTCGCTCGTGATTTAAGTTTTTAACACCCTCGCTACGCTCGGGAGTAAACCTCGAGTCCTTCGTTACGCTCGCGATTTAAATCGTCACCCGCGACAGAAGACACTGCTTTATCCCCTTGGTTAATAATCTACTATTTAATGAAAGATTTCATTCATCAAAAGACTTTATTTTCCCTTATAACCCAGTAATCTAACTGGGTAGCCTGTCTATCGGTCTGTGTATCCGGCTGTCATTGCCGAATTTCACCGTATCTACTAGACCAATTCACTGGAAATCATAAGCATTAAAAAACTCGTCCGCATCGCTATCGACTGGGAGTGAACCCAATAGACTGGCAGCATTGCCACGTTGTATAGCCATACTTATCCTCTGTCCGAAGCAAAAGCCAGCCCTTGGGTCACGTGAAGTGTCAACCAAACGTTTAGCAAGTTCTTTAAATAACGCATGAGCACTCGGACCCCACGGTCCAAGAGTTTCAACCCCAAACGGCTCAAACATATAATTGCCGACTAGGTTATCATATTTCCGCCGTTTGAGATTCTCAGCAGTCGCAGCGGTAGCACCAGCACAACACGACGAGTTAGGAAGATGGGATGACGCAAGAGTATCGACACAAGTAGCGTCCCACACTAAAGGCCTACCCATCTTCCATGGAAATAAAGACATATTATACCGTCCGGTCGCAAGTTCAAGTAGGTAAACCTATTTGCATAATTTTGGACGTTTTCACAAAATGGAAAATCAGCATACAGTTTTCGTTTTCTCAAAACCCGAATGAGTCTAAAACGGTGTGCCTCTTCCTCTTCACCTCTCACTTGACTGACATAAAACATGAAAGGACCGTTTGTTATTAAAGCGTTTATAAAACGTCCAGGATTTTGTGAAAGGATGGGTATTTTAACATTTTCATATTCTTTAGATAGCCGGAAAATACAACAGAGCTTTTATATTCTTCCAGCAATCTAAACAAGTTATTTAGATACACCTTAAAGTAATAAGGCAAATAAAAGTTTGTCCTGAAGAAGTATTCAAGGCGCAGAATTTAAAGTAATGTTTCCATTTCCAAAACGGAAGATAATGGAACTTTATCTATACATACATATATATGTATATATATATGTATTATAGTAGTATATATTATTGTATATAATACAATAAATCTGTAGAAGAGTCGTTTTTGCACATTAGATAATACCCAAAAAATATAGCCAGGGTGTTACAGGAAAACTAATAGAACCCATTTCTAGCATTTTTCAATTTTTGTCTGTTTTGATGTGCAGGCATCACGTAGAGAGTACAAAAGTAATATAGAAAACTTTTAAGCATTTTTGTGCGTAACTGTGAGAATAACTTAGTAAACGTAGCAAAGGAAAAGAAAGGCCGGCCAACCTATCCTATTCATGGTTTACAGTTCATTGCTAACGAAACCTTCTTTATATTGTCTTAATTTTGAGAGGGGTCAGATAATGCAGGGTATTGACTGTACACCGTACAGCTTATTTATGTGACAAATCTTTCTCCAACATCCACGCAACGAAGTCGCGAGCACAGCTAGTTTCTAATAACTAAAGTTTCAACATACACAAAATCCAATGTGTAAAATCTATTTCGGTTCACAAACTTATATCCTTCGGTATTCGTGTACGGAATGACTAGCAAACAGTTACAGAGGTCGGAAAAGATTGATTCTCGGTGACGAGAGCTTAATAGGAAACTTTTGCCGACATATCATAATGTTTACTTACGGCCTGGTTATTACTTTATGACGTGGAAAGCGGTTATACACCCACGTGAGTAAACAGTAGGTCTATATCAGTAGGTAAATTAAACAAACAGATAAGCAAATAAAATGTTAAATATGTATTTACGTACATATTATTAGTTATTGGCACCTACTCCCAAAACAAATATGTAGTCATGTATTTCCTTCCACATTCAACTCCCCGAAGTGTCTAACTCTGAAATATTATAAAAATCTATCGTTTGTCGCAGTTGTTTTTTTTTGGGTTTATCCTTTGATTCAATTATAATTTCCATTCATGGTTGCTATTGTTAAAAAGTTGAGTAGCACAAATTCAAAGTTGCGAGTATTTTTATGCATTTGCATGCAAACTGGTTGGATTCTGATAAAAAAAATATAACATTATAGATTTATTGTATTTAAAATATTGAATGGCTCATCGGATTGGTTTTATCTAAACCGGCCAAGACCATTTTTGCTATTCTTCGTGACATTTTTATTTTTGGATAGATACAGGTAAATACTACTCAATAAAATATAGCATAACCGAGCGATTTTCATTGGTAAGGATAACTGTACATTTCTCTCAGGCCATTATGTTCAGGTTTAATTATACTGTTTTAACAGTTAAAACAACTGTTAAAACAGTAAAATTAAACTACCTCTACTACTACAGCACGAATAACAAACCGACCGAAAAAGCTATGATGACTAAAATCAAATTAGACATGTTGTGTCATAGTTGTCAAGAGGAATGCTAGGAGACTGCTGAAAGCTCAAACAATACAGTGGTAACAATTATATATGAAAGGCTTATGTAGAAACCTAAAAATATCAAATTTGAGTGGATAATATTTTCCAAACTTGTAAATCCAAACAATCCACAGAGTATTTTTATTGTCCAAGGTAAACATACAAAACAAACCCGTGTTTTAATTACTTTCTTGTAGCGGTATAACAAACGCGAAGTAAGTCGGTGAAACCTTGCCAAAGCAACGGTTTGAATTCTGCTCACCATGCCAAGAAAACACGCTAATGATACTCAGAATAAATACATAAATTGTAACATTCTCCTAATGCGACTTTTGGCAAGCAACTTATTTTGTGATCGATATAAGTTGGAAATATGTAGAAGGTACAAACACCTACTGTGTGATTTTCTAATTTATAGGTACCGATAACTCACAAGCAGGCTGACCCGCTCTCTGCGAAATATAACAAGCACCTCGAGGAAGTATGTATTTAGAACACTAGCAGCGTCATGGACGACCAGCGTCATTGAAGATCGCAGTAAGAGGCTAACAAACCGTTTTGCATAACACAACAAGCATAGCAAGCCACAAGTTGTCTGTGGCTTGCTATGCTTGTGTGTGTCTGTGTGCAGTCGCGATAAATCCAACCAAGAATAAGTTATGACCATAGGCACGCTTAATCGTAGGGTTACGGCAGAAATTGTTCGCAAAGGAAATATCCTTTGTGAACAAATTCTGCCTTAACCCTTAATAAGGAGGAACTTGTATGGGTTTCATTCAGTAAAAGCCTGAGACTCCCTTCTCTCGCTCAGAGCGGAAACAGTCATTTGATGATTTCCCATAATTTAAAAAAACAGTTAAGGTTTATGGGCAGGAAATACATTCTGTCAATGTGTACATCTATTTGGGCCAGTTAGTTTCTTTCAAAAACTGGTAGGAGAAGGAGATCAATCGCCTTAACACGCTTGGTAAAAGTAACTACTTGTCCATGAAGACGCTACCGATCTCCCTGAATTGAAAGCTCATCAACATGTGTATCCTGCCCATCCTAACAAACGGTGCTCTGACTTATTCACTCACCGAGGTGCAATTCCGCCTTGAGGATTATTAACGAGCAACGGAGCGCATTATTCAGGGCGTAAAAAAAGCTGACAGGATAAGAAATGCCACGCTGCGCTCAAAAAGGGGAATGATCCCCTTTTCACGTCTATGAAGACGTGGGAACATAGGCTGCCAGGCTAAAATGGGATTGGGTGGGTCAAATCAGCCGCATGCACAGTGATCGCTGGGTACAAAACGGGTGCCTGAGGATGGGAGGCGCCGTCGAGGCTAGCCTAGGAACAGGAGGGACGACGACCCAGATGCTTACTGCAGGGGCTGATACTTTCGCGTCCGGCCCTGGTTCAATCCATGGTCCGGAGCGAGGAGGCAAGGGAAGCGGTCACCTCCTTCTGAAGTAATGCTAGCAAAGGAGGAAGCAGACCGTGTGCGAGAGAGGGAAACCTTATGCTCCAGCCACCGCAACAGAACAAAAAAGCCCCGGGTGTCGGAAAATGCAGAGTGATTTCCGTCGGATAGCAACCAGGCCCGGGTCAACGGCGCGTCGTGTTCCACTCACGCCTCAAATAGCTGTCAGCAAAGAAGTCGGGGCCCCATAGGGTCAGTGCCTACTAGGGTTGCGAAATTTATTCGAAATAGTTACCGCGGCCCTGGAACGTAAAGGGCATTAAGAAGGATCACGGGTTGGTTTTACTCAGAAAGCCAGTCCAGAGCGGGAGAAGTCATTTAATGATTTCCCATCCAGAAAAAAAGGGGCTGATACGAGGTGGCCGTGAAAAGATTACCTAGTAAGATTCGGGAGAGGTCTTTTCCCAGCAGAGGAACAGTACTGACTATACAAAAAAAAACATACAAAACTTTGTAAACTGATAGATGAACACTAATAACACCGAACAACACATTGAAGATGCCAGTGATGGCTGCCATAGCCGACATCGCCGCGCCGTCGTCGGGCTAGACGCTCGGCGATCAGCCCCGTCCGCCCGACGCCGACACAGTCTCGGCGACACTTTATTTCTATTATTATTTAAGTGATAAATGCACAGACGAGAATAGACAGGCGGGGAGACAGTATAAAAATAAGGACGCTATTATTCTGCCCTGCTGTGTAATCTCTTATAGACAATGTAATAAGCTTGCCTTTTGAATGGATCGAAAACATTTTAGGTCTTCACGAAAAAGGAGAATGTGTGTAATAATAAAGCTTTTGTCTGACAGTATAATCCTAAATGGATAAACCGATATAATACAGGCCGGTAAATTAAGAACAGAATCCGTAAAAATACTCGCGAAAATAATGACGCCGCTATCTTTTTGCTGGTTGCAGTTATAGTCATTACATTTATTGAATAATAAATCATTACTAGCAACTACATCTGCATAATAATTCTTGAAAATAACTACATAATGGGAACCAAGCACTCGGCCAGGAAGTTCAATTTCTATTACAATAATCCGCTTTTCTTTACATAAATCATTCAGTTCCTATGAAGCGTTGCATTTGTAGTTAGCATACCTCCATAATCCATTCATCATGCAAATTATATGTACACAGTAACATACACCAGTAACATTCCCCTACTTTATAACTTCAAACAAATATGTTAGTATTGTTACTGTATTATTCACGTGATTCATTTACCTGTATGATCCTGAAGGGTATTTTATCACGAAATAGGTAGCTTTTCGGCCATTTTTAATCATTCCAAAAGCGTAGCAACGTTCCCACACCATCATTATACGAGTACATACATAGGTCAGACTACGAACGACGCCTACGAGAAAAAGCGGCGTAGGCCGTCGTAGAGCATTCGTAGCAGCTTCGCAAGGGCTACGAAATATTATTGACCTTTAATACGAAGTCTTTTTTTAACCGTATCAACTGGTTAGATAAGATACTCTTTATTTTTATGAACATGTGTGCAACTACAATAGCAATCGCATTTAGCTTTAAACAGCGATGTACAAAGATTAAACATGAAAATTTGGAAAATAGGTATTTATTCAGTTATAAGATTCACTTCGCCCACGACTTCATCCGTGTGGATTAACGGCCGAACCCAATAACCGATCTATCACATACTGGAGATAGAAAAACAAATGAAACAACAGAAAACCTATATAATTTTTCTTGATTTTTCTGTTGTTTCATTTGTTTTTCTATCTCCAGTATGTGATAGATCGGTTATTGGGTTCGGCCGTTAGTAGACACTCGAAAAAAGTAAGCGCCCCGTTAAAGGGCACAAATTGTAATGGAAAGAAAAAAACAACACTCTGTGTTGATTTCCGATAAATAAAAAAAAAAACTCTTGATTCTATTTTTTTTTTAATAAAAAAAGGATTTTTTTAAAACACATTACGGTAAAAACATAATTTGAAACTGAAAATAATATATCTAGTTTTAATTTCCGCGAAAATTAGTGGGAATTTAAAATGGATTTCCGCAAAGTAACGCCTGACTCAATCATTTTTTTTTTTTTTTAAACATAATTGAAAAAGAATTAAATAATTAATAAAACCCCCCACTTACAGAATTAATGTAACCCAAGAATATCCATCGGGGGCTGCCATCACGATCTGCAAAACTAACTAATGGCAGCCCTGACGTTTATTCTTCTTCTAAGTCGGGGTTTTTATTAATTATTTTTCAATTACGTTTTTACCGTCGTGGGTTTTTTTCAAAATTATCAATTTCCTTTTATTTCAAACTTTTTATAGAGAACTTTATTATGAACCTGCAGCGCCCCCTGATGAGTTGTCACCGTAACATCTATCTAAGAACATGCAGCAATCAAACCTTAACCCATCATTGAAAATTGTATCAAAATTGGAATAGTAGTTCTGAAGTGTGTCATGTGAGCATGTCATTGAATATGTTAAGTTACTACTACTAATACCATTGTAAGAACTTTTTTAGCCATATTTATCTGCAAATAAAGCTTTGACTTTGACTTTGAAGATAAATGGCAACATTGGTTTGCCCAAATATCCTTGACTGCAGCGCCCCCTGTTGGGTCGTTACCGTAACACCTATCTAAGAACATGCACCAATCAAATCCTAACCCATCACTGAAAACCTCATGAAAATCGGACTAGTAGAACTGGAGATAAATGTGAACATTGGTTTGCACAAACAAACTAACAAACACCCTCTCACCCCAAATGCTTACACTGTCTCCTTTCCGTCTTGGGTAAAAATACAATGCTGAGTTTCAACTTCATCAAACCAAGCTTTCAGATTCCTCCATACAAACGTTAACACCTCCTAATTAATTATATCTATGTCCTAAACCCTTAATTGTGGGGTAGTTTTGACAACCTAATAATGCTATTATTACTTAGGTCGATATTCGTGCCAAATTTCAAGATAAGATTTTTGCACACTGACTTTAAAAACCGCTAAATCTTATTTTTATAATCGTAAATCGTAAGTTTGAAGTTTATAAACCTAAGGAAGAAGATTTTTCATATAAACTTCAACTCCCTATTTCACCCCTTTAATGAGGGAGTTTCCTTAAATCCTTTCTTAGCTGACGTCTCCTACTAGTAATCAACTTCCTTGTCAAATTTCATCTTTATACGTCAAGCGGCTTTAGATATTTCGTGGCGAGTGAGTTAGTTTTCGCTTTTACATATATATAAGAAAAGATAAGAATTGGAAGTTGATATAGAAGAATTTGTCTATCTTCTATCTGCTCATCCATCCATATTTCAACAATGAAAAGCGTTAGCTTACTACGATAAACTGACTACAGCAAAATTATCAATTTATATAAATTCTTCCGATACTGAGTGACTGACAGGCAACGCACAGCCGATTCCACTGATCGTATGTAGGGGAGCACTGAGCGTTGCGAATTTTGTTTGAAAGAATCACCGCGGCTCTGGAACGCAAAGGGCATTAAGAAGGAACACGGATGGATTTCAGTCAGTAAGAGTTTGACACTCCATCTAGAAAAAAAAATAGGGTGTCAATTTCAGTTCAAATACCTTTATTAAAAACATTCATAACTCTAGAATATCATAATTCATATTATAAGGGGTAACATTCTTTAATTGTTTGTCCTTTCATTGTTTGTAAATGATAATAATTTATACTAATGATAAATGATAAATGATAAATGATTTATTTTTTGTAAGTAGGTTGTAAAAAACACTTTTACACGTCAATCTTTTTTTTTTTAGCCGTTTTAAAACTAGATGAGGCCGGTGTTTCCTAGCTGACTACCCTGAGAAGAAACACCGAAACAAACTCAGAGGTCAAGGTCTCTTTTGAAGTCCATACAATTGAACTGGTCAAATCATATGAGAACCATGTAGGTTGGTGTCTGAAGTGGTCTTTTGAGGAAAGTACCACACAGATTTGAGTGGACCTGTCCAAACAGTGCAAGCATTTGTCAGTTATCGTGTAGCTCAAACTTAGAACTTTAAGGAGCTCAACGATTTGACGAACAATACCAAAGTAAGGACATTTGGGTAGGCCACCTAAAGAACTCAAACCGCCAGACTAACATGAATGAACCCCTGACGTAGCGATCTAAATGATCCCCATATTCACAATACGTTATATGAGGACCATGCAGATCAGTGTCTGAAGTGGTCTTTTTAAGTAATAAAGTAATAAAAGTAATAAAAGTTAATACTAACTAATATTATAAATGCGAATGTGAGTTTGTTTCACTTTCACGCCTCAACCACTAAACCGATTTTCTGGGGTAGCCCACGTGAGCAAGTTTACGGGAACAAACTATTCATTTAGTAACAAAAACATAACTTACAGGGAAAAGACTACTAGAAGTAAACCATAGAAACACCGAATCATCACACAAAATCAACGTTTGGCCTCCACGTGCTTAGTCTATGGGGAGCAGTAAGTGGTTCAGTACACAATGGTAGCTATTAGGCTAATGTGAACAGCATACGCCCTCGAACGTAATTATGATAAACTGGGTATTAGCATATCATTACGACTACGTCGAGTTTTTATCACTGGCCTTAATAGAAAAAATAAATAAATTGGGGCACGCTTGTCCAAGAATATTGCGCAAATATATCTTTTACCTATTACTACCTAAGTATTTCATACAGGTCTTAACGATGTTCCTGTGTTTTGAAGACTCACTAACAAGGTCTCTTTTGTAATCACATTTGTAATCGATAAGCTTGGCTCCATTATAGACAACCGCTTTATAAAAAGGACATCTTTTCCAATGATAATATTGAAACCGTTCTGTTTTCACATAATTGTTATATGAAAATAGAACGGATAACACTTTATCCAGCCATTGAATTCGTATCGATTTTCAACATAGCCATGCCACTGCAACCACATAATTCTAAAATGTGTGACATTGTACGAGGCAACGTTTTACTTCGTGACCTTAGAAACGCTTACTTATGTAGTTCCAGTGAAACAGCTTACACACCATTCTGGCCATTTTCTACGAATAAATAAGTCATGTTTTCTTCTTTAATATTCAGACTAGCAGTTATTCTAAATGTTGAGACTGTATTTTGTGAATGTTTTATTCTCAATCGTTCGTAATGCTCAAATTAAGTTGATTTTCGTCTATACTTGACAATCGTTTATGAAGCATTTTGAAATTCAAAGTTATTTATCCAAATGTAAGGTGATTGTATGATTGTTACAATGGCTCAATCAGTAAGCAAGGAATTCCTGAATTACACATGTACTGTAAACACATCCCAAACTAAAATAATTCACAGAAATTGTAAATAGGTCTACGGTCGAGCTAGTAAATAAGCTGCGAACGTCCAAACAATACAGCGGCACACAACCCTACGAAACCTTATCGCCATACTCCGTTGGCACTTAGTTGGGTTTATTTTTAAATGTGCTACTTAGTGAACTACAATGTAAGTATATCGTTCTTTGTTCGTAGGAGAAAGAAAATCGTAGAGCCTCGACCATAAAATAATGTCGTGTGACGTCAATACTTCATTTAATCACGCTAATATGAAGTATGTAAACAGCGGCGCGGCAGTAAAACCTTTATTTAGTCGACTCAGGCTACAACACACTAATCCGGCCGAAAAGAATGTCGACTAGTATAATGTAAATAACGTTTCTCGATTACATTGGGTTCCGACGCCATTAATCGAGTTGGCACAACTACTATCGAACTACCGACCCAAGCTACGGCCCTAACATAAGTAGGTACATTGTTTTGTGTGTTTTCGTATTGCCAAGACAATACCAAATTTACATATAAATAAGTGGTACAGCTTTTATGTGTCCATTAAAAACGTCTGCGATGTGAATGTGGAATGAAAAATGTCGACGCCGAGGCGTCGGGTCCAGCCGATTCCATACGAGCGGTTAGAAAATGCCAGCGTGGCTTATATTTTAATCTGACGCGTAGCTGGGAAACCTTAAGAACTTGATTCATAATTTCGGTCACGTTTCTTAAGAATTTGGAAATAAAATAAGTATATAACCAAGGCTAATAAACAAATCCAAAACCCAATTAAAAGAGGCGGATACAAACTCACCTAACTTGTTAAAAAGTATCAAGATATGCGCAGTTTTGTTGAACTCAAACTTCCTTAATTGGAGTAGGTTACTTCATCAACGTTGGCATATAGGTTCCCATTAGGCCTAGCACTCTGCAGCACTTCAGGCCTGAAGCTTTCGCTTCCATTAAACCAATGCTAAATCAATTGTGTCGTGCGTTGTTTGCTGGCAGGTCGATCTGTGCATTAAGTAAAGTTCACGCCAGCAATAAAGTGACCGGCGGTAAATGAACCGTTCGCGCCGTAAATAGCGCTTACGACCGCCACCGGCCCTTTCCACACTACTCACTGCTACTCCAACCGTTTTAGTACTTGACTACTGTGGAACTACCCTGCGGACTGTAGTTACGCGGTTTGTGCGACCACAGTAGCAATGTTAGTTTACAAATTGGTATTCTAACCGAATATGATCCTCAACTGAACAAAATACAACTTACAAGGTACATATGACTACGCTTCTCTACGAAAACATACGAATTGGCATTCATATCCGCAATCAACATAATATATACTACGACAGGGTCACAAAAAGCAGACAGAATCACAGCATGCCAGCGGTAAAAATAGCAGCAAGGAGTTGCGCACCTCGGAAAATGCAGCCGCTAGTGATTGCAATTCATTGTTCTGTATGTCAATGCATTTTGAACCTTAACCACTAAGCTGATAATAATTTATAAATACAAAACTGAAAAATTAAAATTACTTAATATGTTTGCGTATCTACAAATTGTCACTTAAAAATCTATATTCATAGCTTAATTTGACATTGTGAAATCTGATGGGAAAACAAACCCATAGAAAAACTTACCTGTACAGGGCGCCATCCTGGCTGTATGTACGGCTGTAGCGCAGTCACTGAATAATAAATGCACCTCGCAAGGTTATCTTTTATTTGTCCGAACACTACAAATCCGATGCAACGATTCCACGTTGTCCTCAATAACGTACGTACTCATTCACTGTGCGCGTCTATATGGAGGCTTTACGTCACTGGACTAACGAGGTTGTAGTATAGAGGGCCGTGGGAGGCGCGGGCGGAGGTTCCTGCTCGACGTGCACCCCGCCCGCCCGTCGGTGCAAAATGATCGCGTGGCGCGGCGGTCGCGCACCCCGCGCCCCGGCTGCAGGCTTGGGCGGCTTTTGCATAGTAAATACTAGAATCTCAGATAAAACAACCTCTATTGTTTATACTTAACGTTATGACAACCACACATGTGTTGCATGACCCCTTTAGAATACCAAGAAAGGATAAGTACGTATTAGCTAAATCTCCAAACGTTCTGAGAATAAATTGTAAGGAAATTTAAATGAAAGTTAACTCTTCATTCACAACACTTAGTTCAGTAACTTTACTACATTTTATTCTGGAAATACCTACCCATTATAACTATCTAAATATCGAATTCAGTATAAAACTGTGTTGTATTTAAGCTTTGAATTGACGACCGAGGCCACTACCGCGCAGGTCTGTTTAAAGTTGCCGATGAATTTGTGTGAATGATTACCTAGTTTGTAGGACACCGCTGATGCATACCAATGAATGCTTTTCACTACTCATTTACAGTTTTAACTACGGATCAATAGCATCGTTTACCATCTATCTATTTTCTTAGGCTTATTCATGAAACTTGAAACCAGATACTAGTTTTAAAAATTAAAATTCATAGATTCAAATTGTGTAAAGATAATTTAAAATATGCTAATCAGTATTTAAACTTCGCATGATTAGTGTTTCGAGGTTTTTTTTAAAAAAAAAGTATTTTTAATCATGCCAAATACATATTGAACTAACCAAGCTAAATTTTACTGCGGTGACCTTGCCGGTCGATGAGCTGTTTTTAAATAGACTTTCACTGATAGCAAATAACCATAGCAACCCTTAAAACGGTCGTAAAATTGATTTGATGACGGTGTGTTCTACGGCCCTACGCGAAGTTGTAAAATTTTTATACGGCTCACAATACGAACGGAATTCATATCGGTCGTTACATTTAATGTAGCTTTAAGGATTCATTCATAGTAAGTAGTTACGTGCAAACTCTGTATGTATAGAGGTTGATGCTGAAGCCGGGAAAGTCAGGGAAAGGCCCTCTGGCTTTCACATCGGGACTAGGGATATCCTTTGCTATATCCGGAGGTATATCTTGGCAACATTCAGTGGAACTGGAAAATTCTTAGATGTCGCTTTAGTCGATATTTTGCCGAAGACTTCACTTTCATTCGACAAGGTTTACGGGTTTTCCCGACCTCGGACAAGCACCCTTGCTATTTCTACCACCCGCCGCTAGATGGCCCTTGTCATACACCTGTTGCTGCAACAGGTTTACCATCAGCCTCACAGATGGCGCTACAACTCGTTAGCAAAGTCACGATAGTTACAGAATGGTTATAGTGCAATGTACCTAATTGAAACTCATAAATATGCATAGTCTCCGATTGATAAATATTTATTGAAAAGCATTGAAACTTACTCAATGACACCAATCAATAAAGATACTAAATAAAGATATGTTTTGAGCATTTGCTTTAGTAATAAGCAAATAAATTGATGAAAAAACTTACTTTGCTAAACGTAGTATAATGGTATGTGAAAAAAATAAGGGTGAAGTTTATGAAATTCGTGAACAAGAAGATAAGTCTAATGTACACATGTATATTGTACCTAGAAATAACCGTTCGAGTGCTCATGCACTGTTTAAAGAAATATCCAAACGCGTAGTTGTCACTTCGCGTGACCTAAGGGCTGGTTTGTAACTTCGATAAGCGTTGTTCCAAGTACCAGTATTTTTGGTACACTTCTGAATTTGTTGATATCATATTATACGGTTTTACTAAGTTTTATTTTGAGTGTAGGTATATCGTTAGTTAAATATTTATTAAAATTAATCATTTAGTTCCAGAAAGGTATTGTTCCAATCAGACAGCAAAAATCTTTTCAACACGAATCAATTCATCACTTTGAAACAACCATAAAACAGTCTTAGAGGCCATTAATTTGAGGCCAAACATTTTTTGGACAATCGCAAGCGGAACAGTGACCGATAATAAAGTTAATTTATTATTCGTGGTACGTGTCTTGTTCAATCTTCCTTTGGGTGTGAAATTTTGATCTTTTCATTATCTAGCTGTGTTTTCGGTTTAAAGATAATTAAGTTTAATATACAATTCGGCAATAATGGGTTGTTTAAAATACTAAAGAACTCACACCCTATTGATTAGCATAAGTACCAGTACATTAACCATTATTTTTTCAACACGCTTACTCCAAAAATGGTGGTGCTTAGTCCTTTTTAGGCTCAAAATGCCGTGCATTTCACTCACAGTGCGTTCCTTTTCCATAACCGCACTTTTATGGAAAATTACCTATGCATGCAGATGCAGCTTGTTTCTATAAGTTTAAAAACGTCGCTTGTTACGCATAAGCTTTTGTTAATGCACTCTCATACTCTCGTTCATATGCCCTTTATAACTTAAGGAAAATTTCAAATCAGTCAACATTATTAACGGCGTACCACGGATATGTATCATCTACATTATGATATGGGCTTATATTTTGGGAACTTGAACTCGCCCGATAGAGAAATGGCGTTTAAAGCACAGAAGAAATACATAAGGGCAATATGTGGCATTCAAAGAACAGACAGCTGTAAGCCACAGTTCCAAAAGCTTCAGCTTCAGAAGTTGCAAGCTATGTTAAGACAAATATATACCTATACAATCACCCAAAGAGTTTACGCCACAAAAATAAAATATGTACATTACCACATAAAAAAGCTATTTTTAATAAAAACATTCTTGGTATGGCACCCAACATCTACAATAAGCTACCTGAACACATAATCGAAATTAAAAATATTGATCAATTAAAAAATAAATACACGATAGTTTAGTTGCATAATGTCAGTATAATATTAATGATTATTTAAATGAAAGATGCTAAGGCTTGCTACATCCGATTTACTATATCAGGGAAAATTCGTTAGTATTATGAATTGTATCAATTCATTATTTTCAATTTGATCTTATTAGTTTTAAATCAGACTGTAATATTTTATTTTGAACTGAACTAATATTGCTATTTGTATTATTTAAAAATTATCTTATATTTATTTTTAATTATTTATTGATTGTTTTTATATTATTTTGGCATTAATTTTGTATTTATTTTTAATCTCATTTTGACATTTTAATATTACTATAATAATTTCATTTCATAACTGTAACTGACAAGGATAACATAATTATCTAATTTTTTATCCTGTACCTACTTTCATTATTTGCATACCCATGTGATGGTTAAACATGGAGAACTTTATTATTCATTTAAAAACAAAACATCAATGCATAGTTTTACTCATGTTTGCAAATTAATAAATGATTTGTGATTCTCCCTAATGCCCTAGCTTTCAGCTCGGGCGTCAATCCCGTCACGCCTGCAATGACAAATTACAATAACTTGTATAATAGACACGACAACTAGGTTCCTACTACCTATATTTTGACGGTAAGGCATGAGTATCATACAGTTTATGAATGGTGTGTGCCAGTATCATGCGAGAAGAATATAAATACAATTTGATGCTATACTTAAGTAGGTACTAAAACAAAGCTTTCACAAACGATGCTTTTAAAATTCAACGCTTGTCCCCCTCTGGCTCCAATACGGAACAACTTCTTTTATTTTGTAGGAAGTGCCATCAACATTTTGTATTGTATTCTCTAGATGTAGGTACAGTTATACCAAAAACATTATCCTCCTTCTAGGGCAGCTGACAATACTAAGTAGAGAGAAACTTAGTACTTTTACCCACTTACCTAGATAATACACTTAGCAGTCACACTTTTAAAAGGTTTAGAAAGCTAAGATTATTAGGTAGTATGCAATTAAAATCCCATCGAAATGCATGCAAATTGGTTGCCACCCCCACGATTGCATTTGGCTATTGCAGTTAAAAACGAAAAAACAGATCTCAAGTCGAGCCCCATAACTCTAGAAGATCTAACTATACATCTCGGTTAAAAGTATGACTTAGCTGTAGAGATTCAGTCAATGAGGACAAAAATCGATGTATTTAGGTAAGTATTGATAAATCTAGTACAGTAAAAGCTGTACGAATGACAGTTAGTGTGTTTGATTAGTCCTAATTATACGGTAGACAGTAAAAGAAACAAAGATATAATACAATTTATTTAGCATAAACATGAAACTGGCACGGTATATGGATTTATAGCAAAAATGGCATGCAAAACTTAGTGAGAGTCTCACGGCTGCTCTGAAAAGGTCTGTTTCAGCTAGTGCTACGTTTCCTTCGGCTCATCTTGACAATGGCCAGATGTACTTTATGTACGATCTTGGTTCTTACATATTAGCACTTAGTTTGAGTGCTGGGAAAGCTGTTTCCTATTCTTTCTTTGTAATATACATATGTCACCGGATAATTGTAAAATGCGTAATTTT
This sequence comes from Hecatera dysodea, assembly GCA_905332915.2. Taxonomy (NCBI): domain Eukaryota; kingdom Metazoa; phylum Arthropoda; class Insecta; order Lepidoptera; family Noctuidae; genus Hecatera; species Hecatera dysodea. Next base: position 14,465,629 of record HG995292.1, read on the forward strand.
TATGTGAAGAAAAGTGTTCCAAATGTTCATTTGACAATTTATCGAGAGTTTACAATCTCTCAAGAGTTTGCCATTTTCCGGTAACATTAAATAATTATGTACATATAATAAATAAAATATTAACAGAGAATACCGGGAATCATCCGCCCGGCAAGGAGGATCGTCATATTTATTTACCAACTCGCTTTCCACTATCACGTTTACATAATAACAAAGATTTCAGCACAACTTTATTTGCGGGAATAAAGTGGCCTTTTCACGTCTTCACCCGGGGAATTTCTTTATTCCTAATTCCGTCTCCAAGGCTGACGGTCTCCGCAATACAGTTATAACAACAAACAGCTATCTCGGCGAAGAAGACGTTCTAGAGTTTAAAGTGTAAACGATTTCTATGTAAATGAAGTATAATTACGTTTGTGTCAATAACTTTGTTAAGGGGTTAAATACACATTATGTAAGCATTCAAAGCTACGAGTACCACATATATCGACAGTCACAAAGAAAGATCATTTGGTCTTCATCTTACATTTAATAAGACTTTTTCTCTTTCAAATCCATCCAAAGGATGTCTTGAAAAGATCGCTTTTAGCGATAAGGCCGCCCGTTGTGTCACCCTATGTAATGTTTTCTTTGTATATAGTTTCTGTAACTTGTATGGTGTACATAATAAAGAGTATTCTATTCTATTCTAATCAATCCATTATATCAACAAGCAAATCAAGGACTGAACAGAGAGCCGACCTCGTCCGATATAATTACAATATAATTACTCTGGGAACAAGCCTCGTCGTTTATTTTAAGTTATATAACTTATAATTAACTTAATTCTTTGAAAGTATTTACAATATTGTACTTTCAACTTCTGCAACTGCCTTTTTACACAAGGGATTCGATCGCATTACTGCAATAAACCCCGTTCTTAAATTGCCTCCGTAACAATAGATTATCAAGTCCACTACTGCTGGCCGTATAAAAGGAAAGTTTAATATTTATTGGTTTGTTATCTTAATTCAATCTCGAATCGATTTTATTCAATTTTCAGAAGTTGCAAAAGTGAGTTTAGTATGTGCCCGATTTATGTATTCCAGTCAGCGTCAGAACTAGTCAGAACGAACTACTGAGCGTACATACAAAGCACGTACTGTGCCTGATTTAACGCTACGACAGTAAATTTATACATGCCAATGTGGTCGGCTAAGTTTATTTTCATAAAGTTAACTGTCACATTAATGAACGTTACAATGCTTGTTCTGGTAATATTACCCACTTTATGTATATATAAATCTATGTCACGATGTATGTTTGGGATAACCTCAGAAACTCCGACCGATTTTAACCATTTTTCACCAATGGAAAGCTACATTATTGGGGAGTAAGGTAGGCTATATTTATCCACGCAAACCCACAGAAACGGGAACAACGCGGGTGAAACCGCGAGCCGCTGCTAGTTTTATATAGATATACTTATAATAGGTCATAAATTACAAGAACGTTTGATCTTTAATCATGATCATAAAATCAAAGATTCCTTGCTAAAGTAAGCGATTATAAAGATAATGAAGCTTTAGTGTTTCTCAGAGCTATCCTTACAGCTTTTCTAAGGAATCGTTTGCCACTTCTATAGTAAAAGAAACATTTCAAAATCAAACTATGCAATTCCAAATAATATTCAGTTTTATTCATAGATAAGAAAGCTACTTTTTGCAAATTTATATCGCTAGCCATTTCAATAATAAAAAGCTAAGTACAAGCTTTAGGCTTTATCTCTAGTACCTAATGGCCTACTGTGTTTTATATACATGAGACGGAAATATAGTTCAGTCTAAAATGGGACAAACTGTCGCTGTTGACAATCTGGGCTTGCGGCTTGTTCATTTTAATTTTAAGAGTGCTTCTGTATGCATTTAGCTTTACATGTAGCTTTTGGAAACATGTAATATTTAGGTCGATATTCTTTTAGACTTTATATATTACATGTTCGAACAAAATATCAAATAGGCTGATAAAATATGTTCGAATCGAACCTATTTTATCAACCTATTCATGGCATTTACCTAACTGAGAGATTGGAATTCTACATGCACATGATAAATTGCGATAATAATATATCAAAATATATTATCATCGCAAAATATTGTACACAAAAAAAATTGTGTCAAGAACCCGATCGCAAAAATAACAGCTAAAATAAGACAGTCGGGTTAAAAACGTAATGCTCAAAATAGGTACCTAACGTTTGTTTAAAAGAGCGATATACGCACCTCATTTCTTGTATCTTATAAATATGCTGGCTTATACGAGTAAGCTACACCAGAGTAACAACGCGCTACAAGGTTGCTACAATGTTGCTACGACAGTGCTACGCTAATATAACGCGCTACGAGGACGCTGTGACGCTGCTACGACAATGCTACGCCCAGGTAACAACGCGCTACGAGCACGCTATTATGCTGCTACACCAAGGAAACAACGCGCTACAAGGCCGCGGGTATTCAGTTGCATCCTGCTAAACTGGAAGCCGACCCCAACATAGTTTTGGAAAAAGGCTGGGCAGATTGATTGATCAATTGTTCTTTAATTTGGCTTTTTCCACCGTTTTATCAACGCCTGGCGTAAACAACAATGGTTTTACCGACGCGGTATTATTCTAAATTGGTCATTTTACCTATACTCATTATTGTCATAGAACCTCGGGATCACCACTCACTCAAACGCTATCAATCCACTGCAGTGCTACGGAGTAGTCCAAAAGTGCAAATAGACTCTATTCTTACTTTTAACATAATCTATTACGTCACATACATATTAAGTTAGGGGTGATTGCTTATTAGTATTTGAAGCCAAATCATAATTAATGTTTTTTTTTTATATTTTTGTAAAGTAGAAAAAAAGCACTGCAATTTAATTTGTTTACAGAGCGTGCAGAAATATGTTTTGAGTACTTATAACCAGAAAGAATTAAAAGTATGAGAATTGTATCTTTCTGGTTAGTCTTAACAAAAACACTACTTATTTCCCTACAATTTAACAGATTTCGACTGCGATGCGAATACAAACATGATCTAGAAAAGGCAAAAATTGGCGCTCACATAAGCTTACACGGTAAGAGGTTTATAGAATCGCAATGCAGAGCATCACCCCATTCACTGGACAGATTGTAATTCGTGGGTAAATTAATTGTTACCTAAGCCTATCGGAACTAACGCAAATAAGGATACTGCTACCCGGATGAGGAATTTACATTAATACGAATTAGGTTTCCTTGCTGCAATCCCTTAATCGTATTAATATCGCCGAACGAGATGATAAGAGATCCCACAGTTCAGAAGCTTGTATTAAAACTGTATGAATCGATGAAAAAACCTTACAAATTTTAATAGTCTGTTGGTACACGTCCAAAAATAGGTACGAACAAACCGGAAATGGTAGCAAATATCAAGCGGGAGGCAAGTAAAATATTCCATTTGTGTCGCCACCAAAATGGCGACGATATCAGAGGGCAGAATCACCATCGTTAACATCCGGCTTCACGAATGTTTTTCAAGCGAATTGACTTTTGTTTTGATAAATTATTATTATATGGTTTAATACAATCCTATCCTGAATTCCTACTAACATTATGAATGTTTTTTGTTGATCAAGCACTGCTGTTGAGCAGCTGAAAATAATTAAATAAAACAACTACTTGATACACAACTACTTGGCACACAGGTACACAGTATTTTAGTGTTAGATTAACTCATTTATCGAGGAAAGCCATCGTTTATATGTATATCGTCACGCTACGACCCATAGGAGCGGGGCATTCATGAAAAAGTGACGCAGACGACGTTGCGTGGGTCAGCTAGTTACTTATAAAAAACCGTAAAAATATTAAAGTCCAACGGCAAACCGCCTTAAAATGTCGCATCACGAAGTTCCGGCGTAAAGCTGCAGTTGACTTCAACTAGTCTGCAGCTTACTCTATACTTAGTGACGTCATCTTAAAACTCAACATGCGTCATTTCGAGCAGTTTCTCTTGTTTGTTTGTGGGAAGACACATGTTTATCTGCAGTTTGTTGATGTTTATACCCATCCACATAGTCTTAAATCTGCATTTTATTTAAAATGGTCTAAACATTAAATAAGAAGCATATTATACTGTTGTTATCATATTATTTCGCCCCCGCACAAGATCTTCAACAAAGTCCACTTTTAAACAGTAAGACTCTGACAGATCCATCTGACGTCTAAGAGCATTTCCACAAGCTAATAAAAAATACCGGCCACGCATAGTATAGGGTTTCGTAGTATCATTATCATTGTTATGGGGGCAATAACCATGATAATGACATCTTTACCATGTCAAGATATGTGCATCACTGACACCAACTTGGAATTTTATTTCGAGCCCATCTTTTTTATAAAGCTAACCCAAAAACGATTAATACCAATAATGAGAGATAAATCAAAGAGATCGTTGGCGCCACCTCGAAGTTTTTTTTATAGAGGGGTGCTCACAATACTAACAAAATACCATTTTAAAGGTAATGCAATTGAAATGGAGACAAATGTACTGGTTTTGAACCTACCAAATGGTACAGACGACTGAAAAAAGTACCGGCTTAAAAAAAAGATATTCCAGACGTTATTTTACAAATTTTTGTCGGCGCGATTAAATCTATAACCATAGGAAATTACGCTAGAATCAACAGCCTCTTAGTGAAACCTACGAGCGGACTGGCGGACATGGCGAAACATTCCTTGTTTTCCTATATAACCCTAAAAACGTATTATTACACGTCATTTTCTAAATACAGTATCATTTTCAGCAAAAAAATGTGTGTGTTTTAATAAATCTCATGTCCTATCAAACTAACGTTGAACGACACACATCGTGGGGGCACATCCACTTGATAATATATTCTCCTTGCGTCGTGCACTAAACGCGACGCGATACGAACCACCACCTGACACGCTGCTTATGAAATAACGTGTAACCAAAGGCTTCTCATGCCATGGACTGCTCCTTTATTAACAACTAGCAGTGCCCCGTGGTTTCACCTACACTGTTCCCGTTCTCGTGGCAATGCGGGGATAAAATATAGCCTATGTTACTCAGGGTGAATGTAGCTTTCAAATGGTGAAAGAATTTTAATTTTTTATTCATTACAAACATACACACACACACACACACACACACACAAAACAAATAAAAAACACGCCTGCCATGTCAAAAAGTGTGTTTTTTAATTATTTGTTTTTATTTTATTTCATAGCACTTTTTCGCAACCTTTAGACGATGACAGTATAATATGTAGTGTAACTTTCATGATAAAAAATATTTTGTTTTTTATTTATTTATGAGCCATGGCTCCTTTTTACTTTTTTATTTTCACTAGCATTTATGTTACCCAGGAACTTAACGCTTCTAACGATACCACATACATTGATATCGGTTATGCCGTTAAGAAGTTATGGTGGAATGAAAAAACTTACAAGTATACATACATACATGAAACCTGAAAACATAACACTCCTTTGTTGGGCAGTCGTGTAAAAATAGAAATCTTTATAATATTAGTGTACATTACTGATGTAACGAATGTCACGATGCGAATGCGAATGCGAATATCTGCTGCCAACATTCGCGAATGTGACGGCGAATGCGAATATTCACTTTTTGTTTCAATTTGGCTTAGTGGCATTGGCGGCAGTCCCATTCGCACGAAATGCGTTTCGTTTGTTTTTTGTTTCGAGAATAGCCGAGTTAATACGAACGCATCCGACAAAAGTGTGATTCCACTCGCACCGATGTTTTCGTCCTCCTCCATCCAAACGCTTCCTGCCGCAGGCTGTATGATACGGGGATCGTGCGGTCCATGGGCCTTTATGGGGCATCGGACAGAACTCCGGCAGGATCTCACGGAGGTATGGAGACAGCGACTGTTACAACCCTGCGCTGGGCCCGCCACCATGGTGGCAATAAGTCACCTCTTGGAGGAGTGGTTGGAGAGACGCCACGCCACCCCCACCTTCCGCACGACGCAGGTGCTCACCGGACACGGCTGTTTCGGGAGGTACCTAGGCTGTATCGAATTCAGCGGCGGTGACCTCTCGCGTCCGGTCTTGGTGCAATCCGTGGCCCGGAGCGAAGAGGCATGGGAAGCGGTCACCTCCTTCTGCGAAGCAGTAATGCTAACGTAGTAGGAGGCGGACCGCGTGCGGGTGAGGTCAACCTCACGCTCCAGCCGCCGCAACAGAAGATGCCCCGGGCGTCGGGAAATGCAGAGTGATTTTCGGCCATCGTAGGCGCGGGTCTGCAGATGGCAAGCTATGGATGGCTCGCCGTCTGATAGCAATCAGGCCTGGGTCAAAGGGCTGTCAGCAAAGAAGACGGGGCCCCATAGGTTCAGTGCCTGCTAGGGTTGCGGAATTTGTTCGAAAGAGTTACAGCGGCTCTGGAACGCAAAGGGCGCGAGAAGAATCTCGGGTGGGTTTTATTCAGTAAGAGTCTGACACTCCCTTCCGCTCCGCCCAGAGCGAGAGAAGTCATTTGATGATTTCCCATACAGAACATGAGTAAATGATATTCTAGTGAAATATAATTAATGGATTTTGTTTTACTAACCAACTATTACATCAAAAAAATATTTTTAAATATTCGCAAAACATTCGCAGTAATTTTGCGAATACGAATGCGAATTTGCGAATATCCGTGAATGCGAATGTGAATGCGAATATTCGTTACATTACTAGTGTAGATGTATGAACAAGTTATGTCACCACTATAAATTCCTGGCTTATAACAGACAGTTGGAAGTCAACAGTTACGAGCTTTTAAGTAGTATTTAATACCGATGACTGAAGGAACGTACCCGTATTGTAGTCGCATCGATTTTGTAATTTGAGCCCCACCCGCCCTGACTGAACTTGTCTATTTCATATACAACACAACAGCGTAAGTTCTTTCTGAAAGCACAAATGCTCAGTATTTTAAGCCTTTGTTGTCTTGAAAAACGTTAACGTTACAAAAGGCTAACTTGTTTTACTCCCTCCCCGTCCCCTAAGCTTCTCCGCTTGTCTGATACCCTACTCTTTTTTATTTTTCATTCTATAAATATATCGTTGTCAAAACAAAAAGCAGGAGAACAGGCTACGAAAATAAAGCTCGTAGATAAATTCGTAGCACGTCTACGAAAAGCGTAGCAGTTGATTTTTGCAAGATAGTGTTAATTAAGGCATTGTGTTTTGCTTTCCTTGTAATGTTAGTGTTACAATGTCGGTTCGTATGGTTTGAAAACGATTCAGTGGTTTAATGTTATATTCAGTATTCACGCTATATTCGTAGCTGAAAATTCATAGATCCTTATTGATGTTTTTTTTTTGGACTTGAATTGTTTATTTTACTCAGCTTTACACGTCTTTCTACATAGTTCTCACATGTCTATGTTTTATTCCTTGCATACGCTTTTTTACTCTGTTTGACTGCCCTTGCCATTTTAAAAGTGCCTGTCAATAGTAACTACAACATATGCTTTGAAGTGAGTTGAGTACTCGTATGTGTATAGTTTGTAATACATGAACATAAAGGAAAATTTAAAAACAATGTTTTATTTATAGCTTCAAACTGAAATCGTATAGGTTGCTATTTATATCTTATAATACCTTTGTACTACGTACCTGAAGACGGATAAGACAGCCAGCCACTTGAAGCCAGACAAGTACCTACCTACTGCGGACAAATGAAACAAGAACGAGGGGCCAAATACAACCCACTGAGACTAGCAGATTGCGTGAACTTATCGGCTAAAAAAACCTTTTCTTATAAATACTTATATCTCATTGCAACCCACTTCTTGGTAAAGTATAATAGGTGCTTGAACTGTGAGATCGTTGAATTGCGTTTACTGGCAAACCTTGCCCATTCGTATTAAAATCTGAACTAATATTATAAAGAGGTAACATTGTGTGTTATATGTATGTATTTGTTTAATATAATCTCGGAAGAACTGGGATCCTATTCTGTAAAAATCACACCGCGAAAACTTAGTTGAAGTGAACATAAAGTGAGTTCATCATCAATCCATATAATCAAGGTGAAGCAACAATTCCATGGAAATCTACAGTATGCTGAAGGTAATCGGCATCATTTCTGCGTGATACGACTTGGTAGCGAAACCTCATGAACAAGCTAGTCCCAGACTTAGTTGCCTTAAGATTATGGAAAAGATAATATACGCATAGGTAATAATAAAATACTCCTTTCTCCATATTGTTTGCAATGCGTTATTAGTTAAATTCACTTTTTTTTTTCTAAAAGTGTTCAAAACCATATTAAACACATCATTAAATCAACCCGTTAAACGCCTTCATGGCACTTTGCTATACATAGAACCGAGTAACCCGCGCAGAATGAAATATCTAATATTACCAGTATATTCGCTAAATCTCTCAAGTAAGCAATTAAGTACGAGCATTCTTCTCGTAATAGGTATTCAGTGTGAGTTCATAACGCGCTGTCATTTACATTCGCAAGCAAGCTCGTAAACTCGTACTAGGTACTGTTTGTTATTACTACAATCTTGTACCTCATTATTTGTTGGCAGAGACTAGAACTAACAAGTCTTAGTTCTTGAAATAATGTTAACATAATTCGTTACAATGAACTAGCTCTTTCTTACTTTGTAGTTCATTTACAATGAAGTTTGTTAAAGTTTTTATAACGAGGGTAGGTAAACACCGCGAGCGTTCGCTTTTAAAAGTTTTCAAACATTCTTCACTAAAGCTTTTGTGCGGCGGACACTCATTCGCATAACGTAGATTCGTTCGCTAGCACAGTGATTCAAGAAATTTGTTTGTCGTGCCACTTACCAAACTCTTCATTCTACGAATTGTTATTTGTTGCTCATGCAACGAATGGTTGTAAAACCAACCCAAGAAACGAGTGCTCGCGGTGCTTGATCAGTTTTTGTCGTTTTTTTTTTTTTACTATTACAATGGCTTTGACTTTCTACGGAATAACATACCATCATAGAGACATAGACCTTGCAAAACAACTGATCGCAAAATACTGCCAGATTTCTAAGAAAGAGAACATCATAGAAGCAAGTATAGCTCTGTCTACAGTGTGCTTTCCTGTTCATCTTGCGTCTTTCTGACGCATACCTGAGCAACCACAGCGCATGCAATAGCCTGTACGCTAAAAATATAGTTCTACGAAGCGCATGCCGCTAGTGCACGCTGATCCATATGTTCGCTTGTAACATTTTTATACTAAAAACGGAAGATAAAGTTAAAACTCGAACTCGAAGATTATCGAACGCATCAATTAGTTTGGGACAGTGGGACCACCAAAACAAGGTTACACTGATAGTTACAAATTCCACGTCCATCTCAACGACTAACAGTAACGAGATGATAAGAGATCCCACAGTTCAGAAGCTTGTATTAAAACTGTATGAATCGATGAAAAAACCTTACAAATTTTAATAGTCTGTTGGTACACGTCCAAAAATAGGTACGAACAAACCGGAAATGGTAGCAAATATCAAGCGGGAGGCAAGTAAAATATTCCATTTGTGTCGCCACCAAAATGGCGACGATATCAGAGGGCAGAATCACCATCGTTAACATCCGGCTTCACGAATGTTTTTCAAGCGAATTGACTTTTGTTTTGATAAATTATTATTATATGGTTTAATACAATCCTATCCTGAATTCCTACTAACATTATGAATGTTTTTTGTTGATCAAGCACTGCTGTTGAGCAGCTGAAAATAATTAAATAAAACAACTACTTGATACACAACTACTTGGCACACAGGTACACAGTATTTTAGTGTTAGATTAACTCATTTATCGAGGAAAGCCATCGTTTATATGTATATCGTCACGCTACGACCCATAGGAGCGGGGCATTCATGAAAAAGTGACGCAGACGACGTTGCGTGGGTCAGCTAGTTACTTATAAAAAACCGTAAAAATATTAAAGTCCAACGGCAAACCGCCTTAAAATGTCGCATCACGAAGTTCCGGCGTAAAGCTGCAGTTGACTTCAACTAGTCTGCAGCTTACTCTATACTTAGTGACGTCATCTTAAAACTCAACATGCGTCATTTCGAGCAGTTTCTCTTGTTTGTTTGTGGGAAGACACATGTTTATCTGCAGTTTGTTGATGTTTATACCCATCCACATAGTCTTAAATCTGCATTTTATTTAAAATGGTCTAAACATTAAATAAGAAGCATATTATACTGTTGTTATCATATTATTTCGCCCCCGCACAAGATCTTCAACAAAGTCCACTTTTAAACAGTAAGACTCTGACAGATCCATCTGACGTCTAAGAGCATTTCCACAAGCTAATAAAAAATACCGGCCACGCATAGTATAGGGTTTCGTAGTATCATTATCATTGTTATGGGGGCAATAACCATGATAATGACATCTTTACCATGTCAAGATATGTGCATCACTGACACCAACTTGGAATTTTATTTCGAGCCCATCTTTTTTATAAAGCTAACCCAAAAACGATTAATACCAATAATGAGAGATAAATCAAAGAGATCGTTGGCGCCACCTCGAAGTTTTTTTTATAGAGGGGTGCTCACAATACTAACAAAATACCATTTTAAAGGTAATGCAATTGAAATGGAGACAAATGTACTGGTTTTGAACCTACCAAATGGTACAGACGACTGAAAAAAGTACCGGCTTAAAAAAAAGATATTCCAGACGTTATTTTACAAATTTTTGTCGGCGCGATTAAATCTATAACCATAGGAAATTACGCTAGAATCAACAGCCTCTTAGTGAAACCTACGAGCGGACTGGCGGACATGGCGAAACATTCCTTGTTTTCCTATATAACCCTAAAAACGTATTATTACACGTCATTTTCTAAATACAGTATCATTTTCAGCAAAAAAATGTGTGTGTTTTAATAAATCTCATGTCCTATCAAACTAACGTTGAACGACACACATCGTGGGGGCACATCCACTTGATAATATATTCTCCTTGCGTCGTGCACTAAACGCGACGCGATACGAACCACCACCTGACACGCTGCTTATGAAATAACGTGTAACCAAAGGCTTCTCATGCCATGGACTGCTCCTTTATTAACAACTAGCAGTGCCCCGTGGTTTCACCTACACTGTTCCCGTTCTCGTGGCAATGCGGGGATAAAATATAGCCTATGTTACTCAGGGTGAATGTAGCTTTCAAATGGTGAAAGAATTTTAATTTTTTATTCATTACAAACATACACACACACACACACACACACACACACAAAACAAATAAAAAACACGCCTGCCATGTCAAAAAGTGTGTTTTTTAATTATTTGTTTTTATTTTATTTCATAGCACTTTTTCGCAACCTTTAGACGATGACAGTATAATATGTAGTGTAACTTTCATGATAAAAAATATTTTGTTTTTTATTTATTTATGAGCCATGGCTCCTTTTTACTTTTTTATTTTCACTAGCATTTATGTTACCCAGGAACTTAACGCTTCTAACGATACCACATACATTGATATCGGTTATGCCGTTAAGAAGTTATGGTGGAATGAAAAAACTTACAAGTATACATACATACATGAAACCTGAAAACATAACACTCCTTTGTTGGGCAGTCGTGTAAAAATAGAAATCTTTATAATATTAGTGTACATTACTGATGTAACGAATGTCACGATGCGAATGCGAATGCGAATATCTGCTGCCAACATTCGCGAATGTGACGGCGAATGCGAATATTCACTTTTTGTTTCAATTTGGCTTAGTGGCATTGGCGGCAGTCCCATTCGCACGAAATGCGTTTCGTTTGTTTTTTGTTTCGAGAATAGCCGAGTTAATACGAACGCATCCGACAAAAGTGTGATTCCACTCGCACCGATGTTTTCGTCCTCCTCCATCCAAACGCTTCCTGCCGCAGGCTGTATGATACGGGGATCGTGCGGTCCATGGGCCTTTATGGGGCATCGGACAGAACTCCGGCAGGATCTCACGGAGGTATGGAGACAGCGACTGTTACAACCCTGCGCTGGGCCCGCCACCATGGTGGCAATAAGTCACCTCTTGGAGGAGTGGTTGGAGAGACGCCACGCCACCCCCACCTTCCGCACGACGCAGGTGCTCACCGGACACGGCTGTTTCGGGAGGTACCTAGGCTGTATCGAATTCAGCGGCGGTGACCTCTCGCGTCCGGTCTTGGTGCAATCCGTGGCCCGGAGCGAAGAGGCATGGGAAGCGGTCACCTCCTTCTGCGAAGCAGTAATGCTAACGTAGTAGGAGGCGGACCGCGTGCGGGTGAGGTCAACCTCACGCTCCAGCCGCCGCAACAGAAGATGCCCCGGGCGTCGGGAAATGCAGAGTGATTTTCGGCCATCGTAGGCGCGGGTCTGCAGATGGCAAGCTATGGATGGCTCGCCGTCTGATAGCAATCAGGCCTGGGTCAAAGGGCTGTCAGCAAAGAAGACGGGGCCCCATAGGTTCAGTGCCTGCTAGGGTTGCGGAATTTGTTCGAAAGAGTTACAGCGGCTCTGGAACGCAAAGGGCGCGAGAAGAATCTCGGGTGGGTTTTATTCAGTAAGAGTCTGACACTCCCTTCCGCTCCGCCCAGAGCGAGAGAAGTCATTTGATGATTTCCCATACAGAACATGAGTAAATGATATTCTAGTGAAATATAATTAATGGATTTTGTTTTACTAACCAACTATTACATCAAAAAAATATTTTTAAATATTCGCAAAACATTCGCAGTAATTTTGCGAATACGAATGCGAATTTGCGAATATCCGTGAATGCGAATGTGAATGCGAATATTCGTTACATTACTAGTGTAGATGTATGAACAAGTTATGTCACCACTATAAATTCCTGGCTTATAACAGACAGTTGGAAGTCAACAGTTACGAGCTTTTAAGTAGTATTTAATACCGATGACTGAAGGAACGTACCCGTATTGTAGTCGCATCGATTTTGTAATTTGAGCCCCACCCGCCCTGACTGAACTTGTCTATTTCATATACAACACAACAGCGTAAGTTCTTTCTGAAAGCACAAATGCTCAGTATTTTAAGCCTTTGTTGTCTTGAAAAACGTTAACGTTACAAAAGGCTAACTTGTTTTACTCCCTCCCCGTCCCCTAAGCTTCTCCGCTTGTCTGATACCCTACTCTTTTTTATTTTTCATTCTATAAATATATCGTTGTCAAAACAAAAAGCAGGAGAACAGGCTACGAAAATAAAGCTCGTAGATAAATTCGTAGCACGTCTACGAAAAGCGTAGCAGTTGATTTTTGCAAGATAGTGTTAATTAAGGCATTGTGTTTTGCTTTCCTTGTAATGTTAGTGTTACAATGTCGGTTCGTATGGTTTGAAAACGATTCAGTGGTTTAATGTTATATTCAGTATTCACGTACGCTATATTCGTAGCTGAAAATTCATAGATCCTTATTGATGTTTTTTTTTTGGACTTGAATTGTTTATTTTACTCAGCTTTACACGTCTTTCTACATAGTTCTCACATGTCTATGTTTTATTCCTTGCATACGCTTTTTTACTCTGTTTGACTGCCCTTGCCATTTTAAAAGTGCCTGTCAATAGTAACTACAACATATGCTTTGAAGTGAGTTGAGTACTCGTATGTGTATAGTTTGTAATACATGAACATAAAGGAAAATTTAAAAACAATGTTTTATTTATAGCTTCAAACTGAAATCGTATAGGTTGCTATTTATATCTTATAATACCTTTGTACTACGTACCTGAAGACGGATAAGACAGCCAGCCACTTGAAGCCAGACAAGTACCTACCTACTGCGGACAAATGAAACAAGAACGAGGGGCCAAATACAACCCACTGAGACTAGCAGATTGCGTGAACTTATCGGCTAAAAAAACCTTTTCTTATAAATACTTATATCTCATTGCAACCCACTTCTTGGTAAAGTATAATAGGTGCTTGAACTGTGAGATCGTTGAATTGCGTTTACTGGCAAACCTTGCCCATTCGTATTAAAATCTGAACTAATATTATAAAGAGGTAACATTGTGTGTTATATGTATGTATTTGTTTAATATAATCTCGGAAGAACTGGGATCCTATTCTGTAAAAATCACACCGCGAAAACTTAGTTGAAGTGAACATAAAGTGAGTTCATCATCAATCCATATAATCAAGGTGAAGCAACAATTCCATGGAAATCTACAGTATGCTGAAGGTAATCGGCATCATTTCTGCGTGATACGACTTGGTAGCGAAACCTCATGAACAAGCTAGTCCCAGACTTAGTTGCCTTAAGATTATGGAAAAGATAATATACGCATAGGTAATAATAAAATACTCCTTTCTCCATATTGTTTGCAATGCGTTATTAGTTAAATTCACTTTTTTTTTTCTAAAAGTGTTCAAAACCATATTAAACACATCATTAAATCAACCCGTTAAACGCCTTCATGGCACTTTGCTATACATAGAACCGAGTAACCCGCGCAGAATGAAATATCTAATATTACCAGTATATTCGCTAAATCTCTCAAGTAAGCAATTAAGTACGAGCATTCTTCTCGTAATAGGTATTCAGTGTGAGTTCATAACGCGCTGTCATTTACATTCGCAAGCAAGCTCGTAAACTCGTACTAGGTACTGTTTGTTATTACTACAATCTTGTACCTCATTATTTGTTGGCAGAGACTAGAACTAACAAGTCTTAGTTCTTGAAATAATGTTAACATAATTCGTTACAATGAACTAGCTCTTTCTTACTTTGTAGTTCATTTACAATGAAGTTTGTTAAAGTTTTTATAACGAGGGTAGGTAAACACCGCGAGCGTTCGCTTTTAAAAGTTTTCAAACATTCTTCACTAAAGCTTTTGTGCGGCGGACACTCATTCGCATAACGTAGATTCGTTCGCTAGCACAGTGATTCAAGAAATTTGTTTGTCGTGCCACTTACCAAACTCTTCATTCTACGAATTGTTATTTGTTGCTCATGCAACGAATGGTTGTAAAACCAACCCAAGAAACGAGTGCTCGCGGTGCTTGATCAGTTTTTGTCGTTTTTTTTTTTTTACTATTACAATGGCTTTGACTTTCTACGGAATAACATACCATCATAGAGACATAGACCTTGCAAAACAACTGATCGCAAAATACTGCCAGATTTCTAAGAAAGAGAACATCATAGAAGCAAGTATAGCTCTGTCTACAGTGTGCTTTCCTGTTCATCTTGCGTCTTTCTGACGCATACCTGAGCAACCACAGCGCATGCAATAGCCTGTACGCTAAAAATATAGTTCTACGAAGCGCATGCCGCTAGTGCACGCTGATCCATATGTTCGCTTGTAACATTTTTATACTAAAAACGGAAGATAAAGTTAAAACTCGAACTCGAAGATTATCGAACGCATCAATTAGTTTGGGACAGTGGGACCACCAAAACAAGGTTACACTGATAGTTACAAATTCCACGTCCATCTCAACGACTAACCGTGTGAGAGGTAGACAAGCTGTATGCAACAGACGCATAAGTAGCTATAGACGACAAGCACAGCGCTTGGCATAAGGGGAATTGAAAGTTAAAACGCAAAATGACCATGAAAGCTCAATTGAAAGTGCACTGGTGTAGACATAGTTAATACAATTCTGAATATTTGAAAGATTTCTAATTATTTTTTTCTAAAAAAACATACAACAGATTTCTTAATAAGAAAAAAAAAACTAAAATGAAAATGATTTTTTAATATTTACTTTTTAGTAGTGATAAGAACAGCTAATCGTACCCTTTCACGTCGTGTTATAAACTGATATACCTAAACAATAATCATACAACATTTACTGAAGAGTTTCGTTCCCTATCTCTGAAGTTCTTATTCAGATCTTCACAAAAAATACTATGATGCTCTTCCAAACTATCGTAAAAAGGATTATTTTTTTTTTTCATTTTAAGTGCAAATGAGAACATCATCAACGTGCACGAAGAAAATTAAATACCTACGCATTATTAGGTAAAATTCAAATACGAGCCGTCAAACCTCAACTTTAAATGGGACCACATGACAAACACCAGCTTTCCAATATAAAAAGAATCATCTAAATCGATATACCAGTAAAAAGATATAATGTCACACAAAAAAAGAAATACAGTAGCATTGCGAACCTCCTCCTTTTTCTGAAACATGAAACGACGCTTGTATTGGCCACTTACGCTCAAATCAGTCATAGCAAGCTATATTTTAATCAATTATTTTTATTTTTCTTAAGTTTATTTTAGCGCCTCATACCTTACTGTTGATACGATGCTGCCTGTAAAACGAATTCGTTTAACATATATTTTGGTTCTACATTACAAAAAATATGTCACGCTTGACCCTGCAAGTTAACCAGAACTTTAATAAACAAGGTCTTTAGATAGTATCTTATTCTATTCATGATTACAAAGCCAGAATCTTGAATCGATAAGGGCTCATAGACGAATTGACGCGGTCAGGGTAGACGGAGCGGCGTCGAGCCCCGACACTCAGCCGCAAGACCGCAGGCCAATCTACTGGCGATGTACTTACGTAGCCAATGTAAAGGAATAGGCACAATCTATATAGGCTTCCAAGGCGGCAGCACTGATTAGTTCGCTCAGTAGTTCAGTTACGACCTAGATTAAACTTAGTGGTTACAAAACCTATTCAGCAGGGCCTAGATACCTACAATTTATATAATATACTCTTGTTCCCTTATTTGCAGTATAACTATATAATTTGAAAGCTTTAAACTTTTCAAATTCTTTTATACAAATCGTCATTTTATTTTGAACTAAAGTAAAAGTCTTGAAATAATAATTAGGATCTCATTTGTTTCAATATTACGATTATCTACTACACCTAACGGAACTAAGCGTTATTGAAAGCATTATTAAGAATTATTAGGATTGCTTAAGCGCAAAATATTATTATTTTATTCAACTAAATAAAAATGCATTTAGTCTGTCTATCAATCTATGTATATATAGTTGGCTTATTGGCAAGTTGGCAACACTATTACGTAAGCTCGAAGCCTTGTTCGTAAGGACATGTCATTGTCCTGTAAGTAGGTCTTATACTTTTATAACAAAGAAAACATACAGGAAGTCGGAAAATTCCTCACTCGCCACCGATCATTTTAGTCTGACAGCGTGATATCCACCCATAAGTCGCTCCTTTTTTTTTTTTTTTTTTTTTTCTGGATGGGAAATCACCCATAAGTCGCTCCTAAGATATGGGATCATGTTGGAGAAAACGTGCTGGCCCTACGTGTCGATTTCCTAAGTTTATGTATTTGGATAACAGGCTAACATCATGTGAGTTTGTCACCTCGAACAGTCAAGTGAGTACCTTATACCAGCTGTTTGAGATCGTTTAGGGGAGATGTCCAGAGCCACTGCAACCATTTTTGAAAATTCTCTCATAATATGAAAGTTACATTATTTCAGACTGACATCTATACGAATTATTAAGAGATAAATTTTATAAGGTATGTTATACTCCTTGTTGTATTGTGTCTATGCGCTCCCAGAAAAATGTTAGTGACTTTTGTGTTTTACGTTTGAAGAAATAAAGGAATGTTGAATAAGAAATCTTACTCTAATTATTATTTTTAAACCAATAATAATAGGTTATGGGCCCAGGTACGCATCGTAATAAATTGAGTAAAGAGCAGAACTTAAAAAAGGGAAAAAACGCGCGCGGTCGAAAGTGAATAAATTTAAAAAATGGAAGTCACAAATTCTATGAGAATTGAGAAGTTTGCCGGTAAGAATTTTCGGCAGTGGAAATTTCAAGTCAATTGTGCCTTAAAAGCGAAAGGTTTAAATATCCATGAAGAAAAACCCAGGCTGGGTGATACGAGGCAGTGGGACAAAAATGATGGTATGGCCATGTTTCTATTAACTTCATCTATGGATTTAAACCAAATCTCATTAATTGAAAATTGCGAAACGGCAAAGGTAGTGATGACAAAGTTAGAATCAATTTACGAACAAAAATCGGAACTGAACAAAATGATAGTGCACGAAAAATTCTATCAATACAAGATGTCATCAACCGATAGTATTGCACAGCATATTTCCAAAGTCGAGAACTTAGCTAAACAATTAAAAGAGACAGGCGAGGAAATAAGTAATACAGCAATTATGACAAAAATATTGAGTACACTACCTTCAAAGTATCGCTCTCTGCGTCAGGCATGGCTGTCATTAGATCCACATTCACAAACAATTCAGAACTTAACAGCAAGATTATTAGATGAGGAAGCGAGCTTGACAAATGAAGAGGAATCTGAGAGTGCTCTAGTGGCCATGAAACATTCTAAACCACAAAGAAAATTTCAGAATTACAATATGCATCAAAGTTCAACATCTGGCCAAAATAATCAGCATCGATTTATATGTTACAACTGTAACAAGAGAGGGCATTTTGCAAGAGATTGTCGTGCCCCAAAGAAGTCTGAGAGGAGACCTCAAGAGCAAAAGTTGCTTGCATTCAGTGTCGAGCAATGTTTACAATCTGAAGCTGATACAGATACATGGATTCTCGACAGTGGTGCATCTGCACACATGTCACACAGGCGTGATTATTTCTGTGAGTTACTAGATTATGGCCAGAATAGCAGTGATACAACTGTGAGAATGGGAAATAAGAAGGAACTAGTGGTGCAAGGGCGTGGAAATATACTAATTTATAGATATGTGAATGGCAAGTGGGAGCAAAGTATAATAGAAGATGTACTTTATGTACCAGATTTACGCAGAAATTTGTTCTCAGAAGGCATGGCAACAAGAAAAGGCTATGGTATAATTAAGAAGTACAATGAGGCCTTAATATTGAAAAATAATACAGTTGTTATGACTGTAACATTAAAGCAGAATAATTTATATGAAGTGAATATTAAAACCACAGTGCAAAGAGATTGTAACTTAGCACAGTCAGGTTTAAAAATTTGGCATGAACGTTTGGGCCATTTAAACTTGAAAGAGTTGCAAAACATGAGTAAGAATGGTGCAATTCCAGTAAAGTTAACAGATGAGATCAAATTTGTTTGTGAGGCTTGTCAATATGGGAAACAGAGTTGCTTGCCATTTCAGAAATCCTGTAGAGGAAAATGTGAACCGGGTGATTTGACCTACAGTGATGTGTGTGGACCTGTAGAACATACATCTGTATCTGGAGCAAGATATTTTGTCTTATTTAAAGATGGTGCCACCAGCTATAGACATGTGTTTATAATCAAGCACAAAAGTGATGTCCTAGATTGCTTTAAGAAATATAATGCAATAGTTAAAAATAAGTTTGGCCATGGCACTCGTATATTGCATACAGACAACGGACGTGAGTACGTCAACAATGAATTTAAATCTTATTTGGATAATGAAGGAATAGTTCATGAACGCACAGCACCTTACACGCCTGAACAAAACGGTAGAGTGGAGAGAGAAATGCGCACAATTATGGAGAGCGCGAGATCAATGTTATACTCTCGTGATATCTCATTGAATCTCTGGGCTGAAGCAGTAAACTGTGCTGTTTATTTATTAAATCGATGTTCCTCTACCCAGACAAAGGATGTATCCCCATATGAGCTGTGGAATGGACAGAAGCCAGCCATTCAACACATAAGAGTATTTGGTTCAGAAGGGTATGTTCATATACCTAATGAAAGAAGAAGAAAACTAGATAAAAAGAGTGTAAAACTAATATTAGTAGGATATGAAAATGAAAATTATAGAATGTTTGATATTGAAAGTGGGAAGATAACAGTAAGTAGAAATGTAAACTTCAATGAGAACAACATACCAGTATTGAGGAGAAACATCACTTCAATTTCTTTAACCGATGAACAAGAACAAAGTGTAGGAACACAAGATGATCCCAATGATGTGACATACCAGCCTTCACAAATAATTTCTGAAGATGATGAAAGAAATGTTACACTGAGACCTAGAAGGAACAGGAATGAAGAAGCAAATTTTATTGAGTTTGATGTACCTACGACACATGAAGAACCTGTAACTTGTAAAAATAGTAGTAAATGGAAGGAAGCTATAAGCGACGAATTACAGTCACTAAAAGAAAATGAAACCTGGAAATTAGTAAATAGAAATAATGAGAAAACAGTGACCTCAAAACGGGTATTTTGTGTAAAGAGGAATTCAGATGGTGATATTGAAAGATATAAAGCTCGTCTTTGTGCACCTCGAGAGAATTATGAACTACAGCAATTTGATGTTAAAACAGCATTTTTGTACGGTGAGTTGTCAGAGGATTTCTATATGGAGGTGACTGAGGATGTCCACGCAGAGCCAGGAAAGATCTGTAAGTTAGTTAAATCCTTATATGGGCTAAAACAGTCATCACGCTGCTGGAATAGAAAGTTCTCTTCTTTTCTAACTACTTATGGTTTTGAAATGTGTCCCTCTGACAATTGTATTTTTGTTGGTCATTTTAATAATTATAAGGTTATATTGATCTTGTATGTAGACGATGCTATATTATTATCAAAGAGTAATAGTATATTGTTGCATATTATAAAGGATTTGAAACAAAGTTTTAAGATAAAGGGGTTGAATTTAAATATGTTTGTTGGCATGGAAATAACTAAAAATGATGGAATGATTACGTTAAGTAAATAACAGTACATAAAACAAATTATAAATAGGTTCAACATGTCAGATGCCAATCCTTGTAGTACCCCTGCTGATAATAATGTTATTTTAAAGAAAAATGATGGTGAGAGTATTATTGATTTTCCATATAGGGAAGCAGTGGGAGCCCTGATGTTTTTGTCAACCGTATCGAGGCCTGACATATCTTATTCTTTGAATGTAGTTAGTAGATATTTAAATAATCCCAGTAAAGACCATGTAAATGCTGTTAAACGTATTATTCGGTACTTGTTAAAGACAAAAGTTGTTTGTATTACTTACAATCATAAAAAGGAACTTGTAGGTTTTTCCGATTCTGACTTTGCCTCAGATATAGATTCTAGAAAATGTAATACAGGATATATCTTTATGATGAATGGTGGGCCTGTTACTTGGGCTAGCAGAAAGCAAAATACTGTAGCATTATCAACTACCGAATCCGAATATATGGCTGCAAGTGAGGCTGCCAAAGAAATTTTATGGCTTCGGCAGTTATTAATTGATATCGATGAACCACAATTGGTAGTAACTCTATGTGTCGATAATCAGAGTGCTATTAAACTCATTCGTAACCCTATTTACCACAAAAAAACCAAGCACATAGATGTAAGATATCATTTCATAAGAGAAAAGGTGGAACAAAATGTCATAAATATTAAATATGTGAATAGTGCAAACCAACTTGCAGACTTTTTAACAAAGGCTTTACCTTCTGGTAAATTTATTAATAACAGAGATCAAGTACTGAATATTAACTGAGGTTGTTAATAATAATGTTAAATACTTATACGGTTTAAAAAGCAATTTTTAGTTAGCTTTAACTTTGTTAGAAGACAGTAAATTGGTTTGAAGCTTAGATTTAGCTTACTATTGAAATATACAATTCTAAAATTTAGGTGGGAGTATTAAGAGATAAATTTTATAAGGTATGTTATACTCCTTGTTGTATTGTGTCTATGCGCTCCCAGAAAAATGTTAGTGACTTTTGTGTTTTACGTTTGAAGAAATAAAGGAATGTTGAATAAGAAATCTTACTCTAATTATTATTTTTAAACCAATAATAATACGAATATAGAAAAGATTTTTTTGTTTCTTTTTACAGAATAATCTCCGAAACTACTGGACCGATTTTAATCATTGTTATACCAATAATAAGCAAAATTAGCAGAAATTTACATAGGCATTAAAGTGTATTTAAAAATAATTAGAGATCCATAAGAAAATTGCAATTATGTTCCATAAGTAGCAAAATTTTGTTTATAAAATTGATAATTAGGCGTGCGCTGATGATTTTGGTATCATGATATTAATCCTTATCCATTTCAATGGTTTGATAATATAGTTAAGGTTGATTATTTTCACGTAAATTCGCAATTGCACAAATTTTATACAAATCGGACCTTTCGTTTAAAAGTTACAACGGGTAAATGCTCTAAGTAAGGAAAATGTTGCGGTTTGAGCGAATTGCCCAACTAACCTACCCTTTAGGTTTAGAAGAATTGGATGGTGTTTGGAGGGGAGTAAAGTACGAAAATCCAAGCGGACGAAGTCGCGGGCGAAGTGGTAGTTAGTTATATTATATACTAGCAGCGCCCGACGGTTTCACCCGCGTTTTTCCCGTTTCCGTGGCAAGACGGGGATAAAATATAGGCCTATGACACACCACAATAACGTAGCTTTCTATTGATGAAATAATTTTGAAAATCGGTTCAGTAGATCCAGAGATTACCCCTTACAACGTCACAAACTCACAAACGTTACCTCTTTATAATATTAGTATAGATGTAGAACTTGGTTCATGGCAGACAAAAATTATTCCATAAGAATTTCATGACATCAACTACAGTGAAAAGAACTATATGGGTTTCTTTTCCACAGTCACGCTTGGTTTTATCCCTAGTAGTAATACTTTTTTTTAACCAAAAGTAATATCCGAGTAGATATATACATCACTAGATTACTCACGGGGAATCATGTAACGTTATTGATGTCGATCCATTACGTGCGTGAAATTGAATCACAAGTTAGCGTATCCAAATTTATGAAGATATATCTTTTACTTAAGATTACGCCAAGAGGTATTCTTCTACTTTATAACCCAACCTAATCCTGACGACGAAATCCTTTCAGTCGTAGCTAAGTACTTATTTAAAATATTCAATTCGATTTTCAAAACTAACAGTAGCAATTAATCAGAACCGCTTAGCGTTCCTCGCCCGACTGTGGAAGATATAATCTTATGATAAAGTTGTAATTTGAACGATAAACGTTGTCAGACATTTCAGAACTTTGTGGGATGTATCTAGCTGTCAGCAAAATCAGCAAACGTAAGGGATCGTTTCTTCGAAAACAGGTATTACACAAACTGCCTTCAGGCGGAACGTAACGATCCTTCGAACAAGGCCTCGACCGAGCCATAACTTTAAAATATTAGCTATAAATGCGGTATCGTAGAACGAACGTTATCGGATACAAACCCTTGTTTAACCGCCTATTAACAGCAAATTACTCTAAGAAATTGCCTACTTTGATATCACATAAATATAAATTAAATAAAGTGCACACAAAATAAAAAAGCTGTAAAATAAACTAGAGATAGTCTTAATAAACAAAGATGTTACGTGCTCGAATCAGTTTATTACAGTGAAAGAAGTTTGTTATGCTCAGTGTTGAGCTTTTAATTTCTTGTGGTACGGGTGCAGCTATTCAGGAGAGAACAGTGAGCGGATCCGCGCGTCACTACACTGCTCCCCTTATATAAAAGACAGCAGTGAGTGGCACCATTGTGAGCCACAACAAGCCAGCACGAGTGCGTATTCACAGTTGTCACCCAGCACTGAAGTGACGCCGCGCGCACTAATTGGGTCAAGGTTCCTATTCTAGGCAGCGATAAATAGATAAACATATCTAGGGACTTATTCTATGTTTGTGTCTGCGTTCATTTTATTATGTAACGTGGTTCTCAAAAACAATTATGTTTTCAAGCAGGAGTTCTTCATTAAAGAACGGGTCAAGTGCAATTCGGACCCGCACACTTTTTGTTGCAATTGCGGCAATAGAAATGTATGATTACAGCTGCCTACCCACTACGGTGCATGAGATACACACAGTAATATTGTTCCTCTGGCTTCGTCTAGTTTGAAAAATAAAACAAAAATTATAGCAATAAAATAAAATTACTAAAAAATTTTTTCTACGTAATCTATTTCTTATTATTTAAAAAAGATAAATATTAAATAAATCATCATCCACATCCAAAAAGGGCGAAACAAAAATTTCCACTGTAATTGCGCTGCCTTCGAAAAGCCAAACAGATCCCAGTTTCGGAATTGCCATGATAACCAATTGAACACGCTTGGCGGATCACGACCGCAATTCGATCCTGAAATGTCGCTAACGAAGCGGCCTTCGAACCAAACCTTCGTATTACCTATCCTTTAATATTAACGTAGTTTTCGTACCTTACCTACTAGTACCGTCGTGTCTTGTCGGTCTTGTCGTAAAAGTTCCTACACATTTGTGCGTACTTCTCTGAAGGACTACTCGTAAAAAATGTGTACGGAATGTAGACAATGCCTTAGCGTGTTGCGGAGAGCTCGTTTACAAGGCAATCACATTGGAGGCGTTTTCATAACAAACAATGGGCTCTTCGCGCTCGGTCACAAATACAAACTGGAGTGTTTTGGTCTGCACAACGTCAAGTTTGGAAACAAACACCACGGCTATTAAACGCTTTCTGCGACAAAAGTTAATTTTCCTGTAAGTGGCAAAACAAAAATAAGCTTTCGGAAAATAAATTGTGAAAATAGCGAAGACATTAAAAATACTCGTGTTTTATCATGACAACCCTAGATTTAGATGAGTAGGTAGGATATATTGTATTGGATAAGAAAAAACCACTGGACATTCTTTTGTTAATATTATTTTACCTTATGTAAGAGATATAATAGATAGGATATTATATCCGTAACTTTCTACTGACTGCCCAACCTAATTTCAGCTGGTTTCTGATTCACTGAATATGACGATCTGTGAATATATGTGTTTACATTCAATATTTGCATTAAAATATTCGAAATGTTTTATTCAATCGAATGGAAACATCCGAAAGATTCACTTTTGAAATTGGTGCCTGGCATTGTGCACACAACGTTCTCTACATATATACACTGCTCTCAAAGTTCCCAGATATTTGTTTTATATGACTAATCTGCAATGAAAGAGGGAAAGTTTACATTTTGAAGCTGACAAAACCAGGCACCAGCAGGCAAGGAAAGCATTTTACTGTTATAACATGTACTCGTATATCTCATATGAAGATTTATATCGTAACTTTAGCAGTCAATTTATTTTCTTTAGAATTTTCCTCTTCAGAGAAAGCAGGTCCTTCACCTGTTAAGACTCTGCTAACGTTTAATGTCGAGCCATTTCATTTTACTTCCTCCCAAGTTTTTACTCAGATAAAAACGTAGTAAAACTTGATTGTCTGAACGAACATGGACGAGGAAATTTTATGAAAGTAACTGGATACCGAAAATTTTCGGTTGTTATGTGGCATTTTTAAAGAAGAGTCTAGAAATATTTTTAAAGCGGTTTTTAAACTTGCATTATGCAGATAATGCAAGTTTAAAAACCGCTTTAAAAATATTTCTAGACTCTTCTTTAAAAATGATTTATATCATTAATAATAAATCATGTCATAACCAGCACAACTGGGTTAAGTGATTAATAAAGCGATTTCGTGACAATTCGTGCGAGCGCTTAGCGGCATGTCGCTAAATTCCGCACTTTATTTATGAAATAATTATCGAGGCGTCTCTCCCGACTGGGCCACATTCTGATTACTTCATGGCGGCAAGTTAAAGGACAGAGTTGCACTCCTATACACGGGAACTAGATTACGTGAGTTGGAACCACGCCAGTTGTTACTGATATCATTTTTGTAATATAGAGTCCACTCTTGTAAAATATTTTATTAAATTATTTTACGTAGTTCGGAACTAATTTCAAGATCAACTATTTTTCATTTTCAGTGATTATAAACTTGTGATAGAACATCGCAAGTTTTGACAGCGAAAATGGTATAAAGTTATCGACACGTGATTGTTGATTTCAGAACTCTAAATAGAAGTATACTACGCTTCTTCAACTTATTCAAAATATTACTATTTTTATGTTTGAGTTGATTGATACAGATAAAAATAGAGATAGTATTTACCTTGCTATGCAGAAGAATTTTTTTTTTGTTTTTTAAATAAATTTGACACAATTTTCTTATAGAAACTCAGCCTGCACGTTTATTTTTATAAACGATGTTGTACACTGCACAGTATTTCAAATAGGTACTGGCTAGACTAACGGCTTCGGCAAAATTTTACAGCTGCTACGAAATAGCAGGTATGTAGTAATGCCCAGACCCGCCTAGCCCCTTCCCCACATCTCAATGAAATACCTTTTGATGGGCTAAAATTTTGTTCGTAGGTCACTCAGGTATATAAGTTATCGTAAAAGATAAAAATAAAAAACGAAATCTTGGCTTTTTTAATTTTTCACATAAATTTTGAGGTTATGTGAAAAAAGTGTAAATACAAAAGTTTTAGATCTTTTTATTACCTACAACTTTTCCATTTGACTTTTTGCCATAGAAATTTTAGTTTTGCCGGAAATCGAGATAAACCGTTTTTAACCGACTTCTAAAAAAGGAGGAGGTTCTCAATTCGGATGTTTGTATTTTTTTTTTAATGTTTGTTCGCGCATAACTCCGTCGCTTGCCAACCGATTTGAAAAATTCTTTTTTCGTTGGAAAAGGTATACTTCCCAAATGGTCCCATGAAAATTTTATCGAAATCGAACAAGCGGTTTTTTTTACACTTAAAAACTCACCCCCTTCCCCTTCCCGACATCAAATCGCCCGTAAATTATTTTTCAATGGGTTTCATCCTACTATTTTTTTGGTTTCAAAAATTATCGACCCTGGTCTACTACTCCGTTCCCTATCAATGTCTAAAACGGAGAGAACATACTTCCAAAGCCAATAACGAGAACTATTGGAATTTTGAACTACGCCAACGCGAAAAATATCCAGATATTGTTCTCAGCCACCCCTACTTAGACAAATATTTTTGTTTGTGTAATACTACTCATGCGTCGCATGTAAAGATAGGCGAACGGCCGTTTAGGTGCGTCATCGTGGCACATTTACATGGACTGTCTTTTGGAATCTTGCCCCTAAGTGGATCGATGCGTACGGCGCGCGGCGCTCGCCATTCATCATCCAGCCGAACCTTACACCCGTTATACCCATTAATTTGAAACACCCACCCGCAGTTTAGCAGAATTTTTACATTTAAATAAGCACGTAACTACCTACCATTGAAGTAACTTTGCAATGACTATGGGTGCTATGGGGTTATTTCAATAATGCAGGCCAGTTTCCTTGGTTTTTCACGACCTTTACAGAGCAAGTCTTGTTCGTGGCCTTACTCTTATCCACGTATGTAACGTGTGAAAATGAGAAAACTTTCCGCATTACTACCAACGTGCTCTTAGCGTTCCGAGATATCGAAGTAAGAATCTTACGGTCCAGTAAAGTTTTGTAATATTTTGTATACGAACAAATTGAAGCAAGAACTAAACATAGAAGTTGTCTGAAGTAAACACATGCCAACGCACAATAGAGAAGCAACTACATTTATTCCATCTTAGCCATAAGGTTCCTGTCACAGGTAAAATAACTGTGAATGAACAGTAACCATTGAACATTTTCGTTGATTTAGAAGGTCTTTCACTTTAAATAAGTATCTTCAAAGTCAGGGCAAGCTATTTAAAATCCAATGCACGTTTAAACTGTCAATAAACAAACCGGCTGGATGTGGTATCCCGAGATAAAGGATGTGTTGCGAGTGCGACTCACAGCTGCTGAACGGACGAACCATCTAGGACTTTCGGACCCAATGACTCGAACTGTAAGTAATGGCTAGTGCCCCTTCAAATTATGCTCATCCTGTAAGAAAAAGGGGTGCGTTTATGACTGTGTGAGTAGGTACTTTATACACCTACAACAGTGCTGTAGGTAGGTACTACAGCTAGGGCACCCCAGCAACGAGGGGTTGTGGAATGGAATTTCTCTTAAATCCCTTATTGAATTACAGAAAGTCACAGCTGGAATTACGACGCAAGTCTTGCCAAACTTAAAAACCTGTGGTTCAGAGATAGCGCAGATTTACAAAACGTGAAAATCAATACCTAACCAATTTCAAAACAAAAACATCCTTGGAAGAAATGTACATAAGTCTGGTAATATACAAAGTGCTTTCCAAATTACTTCTGCCAAACTCCCAACAAACGTAGAAATATGAATAGGTATAATTCGTTGCGTGTCAGAACGGTATCAATAAAGTGGGGTGATACGAGCTGCGTGTAGGCGAATGTACAATCCGACAAACTTTGTGGTGTAGTGGTATAGCTCTGTACTTGTTTCTAATGTGGGGACGTTCGGTCTTATTGCTAACTATCTGTATATCGGACAGTAATATTCAGCAATTGTGATTAAAGGTGCTCAATACTATAATTACAGTACCTACGACAAATTCTGAGATCGCTTGATTTTCACAAAAAGATATGCCTACTAGCGGACCTAGTGCTTCATAATGCCTATAATGATGATCATGAAATTTTGTTCATGGTCATCATTATAGGCATTATGAAGCGCTAAACCTACTCTACGTCACATTATCAGCTTTTTATACGGTCGGTGACCGATTTCAGTTGCCACGTTATCAGTAGCTCTAATGAGACACGTAAACATGCCACAAGAAACGCCGACGTTAGGCAAATTCGTTTATTTGTCCGTAAGATTTATCAAGGCCCTGCCGAACGCTTCGAGTGCTGAACGGAATAAATTTCATGTCAACAATCTTACGTATTTTGAATCAACGTCTAAAAACGGAGAAGTCTGTATTTTTTAATATATTTTGTTATCTCAGAATTCCGTCATTTATAAACCGATTTGATAAATTTGCTTTTTTTGAAAGGAAATACTGCCAGAATGATCGCATTTTATCAAAATCTTGTTTTACTCATGGGATTCTTGTAGAAATGTCTATCGTGGGTTGCCTTTACAAACATATTAAAATAACAGTCAGATCCGGGACAACTGCGCAAACCATGTCATAATTTTGTAAGAAAATAAATGTTTTACGGATGACAATATCTCGATTTCTTAATCTTTAATGATTTTCTTTGTTTTCCGTTTTGTTTGGCGACTTTGCCTACAAATATCTTGGCAACGTGACACTTTAGGGCGCCAATTGTTTCGTTTGTTTAAGTGTCCTCTACCTATTTATACCTATGTAAAAGTTGTACATATTTCATCATGCGCGAAGACTTTGAAAAAAAAACAGCAGCTGGTGGCTATGCCAGCTCCCATACAAAAATGTTCGAACCCCTTTCATCTCTCTTTTGTTTCAAAAAATGTATTGTTGACTCTCTAATAAGAATAAGATTGTTCATTTGATTTCACACCGCACAGTTTGATAAAATTTCATTTCTAATTTGCCTCCCAAACGTGAACCCATTTTGATTTTTAGCTTCAGTAGTCACACAAGTAGATATTTTTGCCAAATTTCAAATGAATCGGTGCAGTTTATCCAGCGAAAATAAGTTTTTGCAGCCGGCCACACAGACAGATATCTAGCCAGCCAGACAGACCGACACACAAGTGATCCTATAAGGGTTCAGTTTTCGGAACCCTAAAAAGATTACTAGATCGACCAAAAAAAAACCAAACAGTCCAAAAAGAAAACAAGCTGAGAAATAATGCCGTCTGCTCAAGGCAATAGACGTTCCGCGATTTTGTTAAGAAACAAGGAATCTAGTAACTACTGTGGCCGTATTACGAAGTGCCAATGCTATCATGATTCGTGTGAGGGAAAGAGATAGTGCTATTCGCCTTGTTTAACTCCATCTCTCTCTGACACAGAAATCATGATGGATTTAAGACGTCATAATAGGGCTGCTGATATACGTATCTCTCCATGTCTGTGTTATGGTAAGTCAATTTGTATCCCTGGCAATGTTTAAAGTTCCTCACAACTTCAAGGGCAACCGCATCATTTACTACAATTTGGTAAACCATTGAAATCAGGACGAAAGACAGTGGTTTGTTGTCATAAGCATTAAGACATTCACCAAAGTTTCTTTACTCAGTGACCCTCATATATTTCTAAAACTGCTGGCTCTTAAAACAAACCCAGGTTAAAAAGAAAATTTGTCCACACTAGGTTTACGAGCGCAGGCTTCGTGCCAACTTGTGGAAAAACGAGGTAGCTGATTAAGGCAGCTTCTGGATAATATAGCCTAACGGTTATAGTACGTCGTAACCATGTCTTCCTCATAGTAAATTCATTTTAATCAACTATCCTATGTATTTACAGTTCATTATAAGTTACAACATCTTTAGTAGATATAATATACTAAAAACTACTGACTCTTAAAATAAATCCAGGTTAAAAGGAACTTTTCCTACGCAGACGAAAAGGCCTTTAGGTACTAAGTACAAGAGCTCTGTGTTAGCTTGTGAGATTACAGAGGAACACGTTGAAAACCCAGGGTCCCGTAGTTGGCCCCTAAACTATGAGAATGAAATCAATGACAAAAAAAAACTGCAAAATTTAGAGTGTATTATCTATATAAATCTCACAACATTATAACTTAATATACAAGAGTTGTCCTATAAGGTTTCGTCTTGACGTGAAAAAGTGTTATTTACAACCTACTTACAAAATAAATATCATAATATCTCAAATCTTATAAAATATGGCCACGTGCAAGTGAAATTCTAGGATAGGTAGCGTAGTTATAAAAATTACGCCGTTTTTAGCCTCTACCTAAATAAAAAATACATCCTTGTCAATAGAAACCCCGTTGATAAACTATTTTGGGAGCTGGGAGCAGATTTTTTAACAAACTGTAGCCGCAAACCGAGCCAGTTTTCGAGTAAGTAGATATGTTGTAAAATATATTTCAGTGATTATCAAATCGTTTACACGGCCTATATATTTTAGGCAAAGGGGCACATTTTGTCAATGTAAGCGAAGTGGGCATGGCCTAGTCAAAGACGTAGCCGTTATGGACCCGATAAAGCAATGACAAATGCACGCGCCTATCCAGCGACGTTTTTGAAGCAATAAACTCGCATTTTGTAACAAATCATCGCACAATGGTTTGTTAGGGAGAAAGGGCTTAGATAATAGTTCGCGGGTTTCTTTCTTGCGTTCAGTAGCTGACCGCCACGCTCATACGGTAAAAACATATATTTTTAAATCACTTGTGAAATAGGTAGATACACTGCATTGTGTATTTTTAGAGTGAACATTAAAGATAAAATGTTTCAAATTTCACTTCGATAACTTTTCTTGTGACGACATTGATGCCGTTACAATATGACACAATGCATTTCATCATTAAAAATACTTAACTGTATTATACAACAAAATAATATGAGGAAGTAAAACTAGTGAATTTTTAACTTTATGTAGCAATTAGTGACTTACCGAAGACCTATGAACATTTGGTTAACAAGAAATACGACTTTGAACGGCTGGTTATCTATAATTTGTAACGTATAAAACAAATGTTATAAATCCTCCTGATGTAGGGTCCCTTTCTGGTTTTTACATAGGAGCGCGATTTACATTTAGCACTTTACGAGCTGGCTCGACTTCACCGTGGTTCTGTTTTATGCCTATCTATCTTCTTATCACAGAAATGCTAACATAAAATATTGTTGCCTGCAATAACACAAAAACTTAATACATAAATATTCAAAACATATGCAAGTTAACCGTAAACTCCATGAAGGCTCATGGCGGATTTAGATGTATAATAAGGTAGGGTGACTAAATTATTGTAAGAAACAAAGTGTTTCGTTCAACTTATACGTAAGGGCCTACCAGCATAAAATTTGCGTCCCTGAAAAATAAAAAACCAAAAAAAAAAATTATAGTCACAAATAAAAAGTAATAATAACTAATTCTTTAAAATGTTCTTGAGTTATGGGTGTAAACTTTAGCAAAAGAATGAAAGCTTAAAGATATTTATATAAACGCACAACTATAGTTTTTGTATATTATCTTAAGTGATCATAAAGAATAAAGCCACTTACGTACGTACGATAAATCCGTTGTGTACACTTTCACGCGAGGTTTAGACGGAGTCGGAGTCACAAGTCAAGCGGTGCTGCAGCGGAGACGCGCGAGGCGGGCGCATGACGTCGCCAATGCGCCCCTACTGAGGGACTCTCGGTGACGTCGGCCGGGCCGCCCCGCCCGCATACACCACTTCCTAGCCTGCCAAGTGCGACATGGAACTAAGAGAATTCCTGTTTTTTGTCAACTTCTGCATCGCGTGGAGAGGAGCTAATAATGAGTTGCTATTAGTGTTGCTACGGCGCGGGCGGCGTAGCTGAAAGATGGCTTCCGCCGTAGCATACAAAAAATAACACTTAGGTATCGCAATATTAACCATTTATGTTTTGCTCATTTAATAAATACATTTTGGAAAGGGTATTTTTTTTCCAACTTAATTTCAAAATGAAAAATATCAATTTACACCTTCATAATTAAGTAGGTACTACCTACCTATTAGCTTGGTAAAATCAGTTTTTCATTACAAATTATTAGGCAAGCATTGTCAGAAAAATAACAAAATAGAGTTTTTTTCGGTAATAAGTAGCAATTCAAATCTTTTTAACGCTAAAAGTCTAAACTCACAAACCGGCCGATAAAAGCCAGTTAACCGGAAACTCGAATGAGCTCGATGTCGGAATAAAGCCTTCAGAGGGTAAAGCGATGATCACAGCTTTATCAAAGAAATATTTGCCGCTTTAGTGTAGGTATACCACATTGGCTGTGAAACCCCTGTTATAAAATAGGTGGATACGTCGCATCTTGTAGAAACTCACAATAAAGGTCTACGAGATTCGGAATATGAAAAAAAATCATTTGCAATAAAATTAAATCATTTGTAAGACACTTTTATTCCGTTTGTTCATTAAAACTTACATAAAATTAAAAAATAGTAGCCCACCGGTAACGGGAATAGGATCCATCCTAGCGGCGGTCAGGGATCCAGAGAGAGGAACCTCCTAGCAATGCGAGACTTGTCCAGAAATACCGCTTTCTGTATCAAGCCCTTAACATGAGCTTTCTAAGATGATAGGCTCTTGGCTATTAAGCCATTGACTGACACTGACTGTTGGTACAATGATTGTAGAGTCCACCTCCCACATGTCGACAACCTCGCGGGCCAAGTGAAGATATTTGATTTTTCACGACGTTATCATACAATACTCTTCAAAAAATGTCCTATGATGATACAGAGAATTTACTGATTGTGCTAAAGTGATTTTGTTTTTATACAATTCTTGACCTAGTTTAAGTAGGTACCTTATTATTTAAGAAACTATACAATTTATACAATTTTTGACCTAGTTTAGTTAGGAATCTAGAAGTTTAGTTTTTAATTGTCTATATCACAGATTTTTTACACATTTGTATTGTACTATAGAATCCTTTTGATGATTTGTTAATTTTAAATTATTTTAGATCTTCTCGCCTGAAACACATAATTCTAAGTATTACGAGCCTGAACTAGGATCAGGCTCGTAATACTTAGAATTAAGATATATATTTAAGACTGTATTTAATTTGTCCTGTAAAATTGGTATTAAAATAAATAAATAAATAAGGAACGGTTATGTCTACAGTCATTGCACACCTCTCGATTCGGTCCACCACCAATATATTAGACTTTTTGGCCACAATTCACTTGAATTATGTATTATTACAAGCTGTGCCCGCGACTTTGATCGGGTGTATATCGGAAAAAAATGTACGTACCTACAGTAAATAACTTGCACAACCTGATCTCTCTCAGAATTAAGAAAATACCTCATCCGTTTCAAATGCCGACCAGCCGATTGTTCTATTGTTACCTCGAAGCAGCATCAACAAAAGAGACAATTCCGAAAGAATGGTTACAATATTCAAACTAAGAAACTGATGAATCAAGTTGATTCGCAATTTCATACTTCAATGAATTAACACTACGAACCAGCACCGAGCCCAAACAGAAACAATTTTCTTTGATTTTCAATTAGAATATAATATTATAGAATACTGATTCATTAAATTCTATTTTTCCATTAGGTATAAATGGTTAAACAGTTTTATAGGGGCCTAACTTTGAGTAACATTGGCTTGATCGTAATCGAAAATCGTTTTTTAACCGACTTCTAAATAAAAAAAACTTTTTACAAAAAATAATACCGACTTCTAAACAAAAAAAAACAAAAAGTATAAAATAACTTTAATTTCAGAACTCGGTGTTTTTGGTTGCTTTTTTGTTGTTGAACACACCGACTTCCGAAATTAAAGTTATTTTATACTTTTTGGTTCTTTTTGTTTAGGAGTCGGTTTTATTTTTTGTAAAAGTTTTTTTTTTATTTTTCACTTTTTAGTGGTACCTACACCCCCTCCCCTCCCCCACCTAAACGAACCAATCACATTGGTGTAAAAAAAACGTACTGCTCCTTTGCAGAGTAAACTAAGAGGTCGTCAATGTAGACAATGTAGATAATTATATTTTTTTTGATTTTTGTTGATTTTTCGAAAACCGCTTGGTTGATTTCGATAAAATTTTCATGAGACCATTTGGGAAGTATACCCTTTCCAACAAAAACACTAAAATAAAAAAAAAAACATACAAACATCCGAATTGAGAACCTCCTCCTTTTTTAGAAGTCGGTTAAAAAGGAGGAGGTTCTCAATTCGGATGCTTGTATTTTTTTTTATGTTTGTTCGCGCATTACTCCGTCGCTTGCCAACCGATTTGAAAAATTCTTTTTTTTTTTTTGGAAAGGGTATACTTCCCAAATGGTCCCATGAAAATTTTATCGAAATCGAACAAGCGGTTTTTTTTGTTGATTGCAATAAATGTTTGTTTATTGTTTACACCAATTTATACCACGTACGCTGTGATGGGTATGTTTAGCTGGGAGTGAACCACTAAAAAGTGAAAAATAAAAAACTATTTACAAAAAATACAACCGACTTCTAAACAAAAAAAAAAAAAACAAAAAGTACAAAATCACTTTAATTTCGGAAGTCAGTGTGTTCAAAAACAAAAAAGCAACCAAAAACACCGAGTTCCGAAATTAAAGTTATTTTGTACTTGTTTTTTTTTTTGTTTAGAAGTCGGGTGTATTTTTTGTAAAAAGTTTTTTTTTAGTGTTCCGTTGTCAACAAGGAACCCTTATAGTTTCAGTCTGTCCTTCTGTCTGTCTGTCCGCGGTTTTGCCCAGAGACTATGGGGACTACCAAGCTGTAATTCGACATGAATGCACATATTAATGATGCCGACAAAATGGTAGAACAAAAACTTGAATAATATTTTTTTATGGTACCTCTCCTACACGTCAAGTGGGGATGATATTTTTTTCGCGTCTACCCCATCACGTGGATTGTCGTTCGATAGGTTTTTCAAAATTATTACGATTCTTCAAAGATCATTTTCCGATTTAGTGATCCGTTTGTGAAATAGGAAGATCTATGAAGTGGAAAAAATTGTTAGAGTCCAGTGCCCCCCCCCCCTTCTACCGGCTAAACGGTTGCTTCTGGAAATGTGAAAAAGTTCACGGGAATAGGAAATATGCTAAATTTAAAAGGAAATTTAAGCTATCACGGCTAAGATGACTTCACAAGTTACTAACTAATAGTCGATCAACTAAAAAAAAATGTACTCGGAGAAGTATAAAGGAAATTTTCGTTCAAATTGCTTTGAACATAACTGAGATGACGTTGTTAGTAGCGTAGAACACTTCATAAATGTAAATTCATTGACCATAGGAAAATTATCTAAAACTAGCGGTTTGTCCCGGCTTCGCACGCGTTGTCATTTTTTTTCAAATTAGCCTACCTATGTTACTCGGGGATAATGTAGCATCCCTTCTAATGGTGAAAGAATTTTTGAAATCGTTCCAGTAGTTTTTGAGTTTACTCAGAACTCAAACTGGCCACAGTATTACGAGTAAACAACTAAAACAGTTTTTAATTTGGTAAGTTCACATTATTATGGGCAACTACGTTTAATCGATATGTAGTACTGAATGAGGAATAAATTTACTGAATGAGCAACTCGTAGCTTAATAATAACAGTTAGATAGGTTGATCTTAAAGATTAAGTAGTCGAGGTATATATAGATGGGTGACCTTCGTAACATACCGAAACTGCTTCGTACTTCGGAAAACATGTTAAGTCTTTGGTCCTGGCTGTTATTTATGGGTCATTGTCAGAAGCCAGAAAACACCAGTCGCTCAAATAAGTAAGTAGGTACCTACTATTATTCCCAGTTAGGTACTAGTTTATAGAAAGAAAATAGGCACTCGCTTTACGTAAATCACGTGGTACCTATGTATACAGCTGAACCCGATCCCAACACAGTTGGGGAAAAGTTAGGCAGATGATCATATTTGATACCTACTGATTGAATTGATCCAGGTGAAAATCAAAATACGATTTTTTTCATGTCTACCTCCTGCACCTCTACCTTGTGGATAAAGGAAATGTGAATACACTTTATTAATGGCATCAAAATTAAGTTTTTCTAAACAATCGTCCATAGGCAAACATAGGTTATTCTTTCGCGGACATCGCGATCTTTTCACAAAAGTAGAACTGTCAAAATATTCGTTTAGACTGTGGTTTAGACAAAGAAACCTACATTCATCTATACTAATATTATAAAGAGGAAAGATTTGATTGTTGGTTTGTATCGAATGGGCTCCGAAACTACTGGACCGATTTTAACCATTTTTTCACCAATGGAAAGCTAAGTTATCAGCGAGTTACATAGGTACCTTATATTTTATCTCCGTATTCCCACGGGAACAGGAACTACACGGGGCGCTGCTAGTAGATATTAAATATTCAATTTCACCTGCTTCGTATTAAAAGTCCCTCAAATAAATCAAAAATATGTTTTTATTGTTATTTTTGTACATTCGTTGGTCTTTTTATCTTAGTTAGGTTCGTTCTCTTTGCTCAATAGATGGAGAACTAATTTCCTTCTGAACAGTTTTTAATTGATATCTTTTTAACCGACTCATTGCCACCATCATTTTCATGCATACTTTAGCCAGGCCCCGAACATTGGACGACGACGCGCCAGGCGCGACATGGCCGACATGGGCCTACACACGGGATGACGTACCTTGAGCGTCATTGGCACCCTATGATGTTTTATGCGTATTTCGCCGTTATCTTGAGTCGATCTGCTAAGAGAAAAAGTTCTGTGTGTGCTTCAATTCTTATTTGTTGGTGTTCAAAGGAAATATGGCCTCCCAAGGTAGGATTTATTTATTTTAGTAAAATGTTACGGGGGTAGTCAACATTTGTGTAAATTTATTTGTAGGCATTAGATCAATTGTTTGTGATAATAAACGTATTATTTGTATATAATCAGCAAGAAGACGAAATTTTTCCTGAATGTAGTCAAGCATTATTTACTAATAAGCATGAAGATAAAGAAAATGTTGTTTTCCCTGAATGTAGTCAGGCATTCCGTGTCCCTTCCACCCCGTATAAGTTTGTAAACTGCTATCCCTGACTTTTAAAATAGATATTCTAAATTAAATGGCCAAGGGTATTGTCAACATCAATGTTTAATTTAGGATAAAAAGTGGTAGTTCTCTTTAACTCAATTTTTTAAAATCTGTTTTTAAGTAAGTTCGATATGACGCGCCTGGGGCGTCCCTGGCCATGAATCGGTTAATGGATTGCGTCCACCACATGCGTTGCATACTGCCACCGATAGACCCTGTCAGAGGCGGGCCTCGTGGTCCTAAGCTGGTTGGAAGACGACCTCGGCCTTGCCAACGCGCAAGTGATGATGTCGTCGGCGGCGAGAAGTATTCGTCGCTAGAGCTCGACACATCTGTAGCTAACAGGATCTCAGGTTTAATGGCTGTTGCAAGTTCCACTTCCTTCGTTTGCATTACTGTTTCGCAGAAGGAGGTGGCTGCTTCCCATGCCCCCTTGCTCTGGACCATCGATTGAACAAGGGCCGGAAACGAGAAGTCGCCGCCAGTCTTCTGCCAACATCCCACCGTATGTAACCTTAGGCGCAGCTGACGGTGTTACACGGTGAGATCATTACAAAATACCTAATTGCACCGCTGGCAACCATTCAATATACAAAATGCCAATTCTTATAATTTTCAAGCAAAGTTTACATTCGCATCTTAGTTGTAATCTGTCGAAAATCCTCTTCATACAGTTTTCGACAGATTGTAACTGCACACAAATTGATAAAATTGGCCCTCAGGACTACAAAATTTTTCTCCGTTTTGGTGTGATTGTATAATTGGAAACTTGCGGTCATTGGTTTTATTGAGTGATTGGTTGGACCTCCCGTTGTCCGATGTTAGTTGGCTATTTTTTTATTAGATATTATAGTTTTAAATTTTAATTTTATTGAAAGTCGTAGGTAACCAGCCAAATTGTAATTTCCTACCATTTACAAAGTACCGCTCGCCTGCTCGGCTTAGGCTCGCGCGTATCTGGTCGTAGTTCATTTGTTTTTTTTTTACCACAACGCATCATCTCAGAGACGGTTTATTAAGCTGTGATGTTGGAAAACCTAATTGCCACTACTGCTGCTATTGCGGAGCGTGCGTTTACTGGCTATGGGTTATTAGTGGTCAGGTCTCTGGCTTCACGCTCTACCCTTGTCCAACTTAACTACGCCTTGTTCACCGATACCTATTTATTTCCGCCTCGCTGCTTCCCTACGCCCAGGCGTTCCGGTTGCTTGCCTCATTCCTACCTCTGTGGCGAAGTAGTCAACAGTCTCAGACACCACGGCATGCCATGCCACCGTAGCGAGCGTCACATAGCACGATACTTACCTAGATAAACACCAACGACATCATCCGACGTGCTCTTGACTCCACCGGCGTTCCGTTTGTACAAGAACCCAATGGCCTGGCACGCGACGATGGCAAGAGACCGAAGAACCTATAATTATGTTCATGCAAGATGGGCAAGCCTTTAGTGTGTGGTCTACTAGACTAGCTCCTCGTTCTGTGCTGGTTCTGCCGAGGCTGCTGAGAACTATGAGGAAATATAAGTGGCAGTTACATTTTCCAGCCCTTTGGGGTTGAAACTCTTAGACCATGGGGTCCGACTGCTCAAGGTGTATCCGAACGCCTGGCTGACACTTCGCGTGACCAAAGGGCTGGCTTTTACTTTGGGCAGAGGTTGAGCATTGCCATACCTACGACGTAGCAAAGCCGCCAGCCTTTTGAGCACACTTCCAATCGACAGCGATGCAGATGAATTTTCATAATAAGTTAGTAATACACCTACCTAGTAAGGTAAATGGATTTTTTTTTTCTTTTTAAAAGGGAACTTAGGTTTTTGTGTCAAGGGATTTTTAATTCTTTATTTTATTATTTTTATAGGTAGGTACATACTTATAAAAACACTCTCGATTAAGTCATTATCAATATTCTCTTACAGTGCGCTTTCATTTGAGACCCCACCCGAGTATATTTGCAGACATTCGGTTATTCTTCCCCACTTTCACCCCCCACAACTTTTAAAAGGCTCAACCGATTTTCATCAAACATGTCTAAGAACACTCGCACATAAGTCACCTTTAAAAAAAATAAGTTGAAATCGCTTCATCCGTTCGGGAGCTATGCCACAGACAGACACACACGTCAAACTTATAACCCCCCTCTTATTTGCTTGGGCTGCCCTGGACGCACTACCCTTAATACCTATATGGCTTATAAATAATGGGGTACTCAACAAGGTACAAGGTTATGTTATCTAATCTATCGCGTGATGTAAATCCCAAAGTCTCTAATATGTATGTTTGAATGTTTGTTAAGAGCGTGTACGCCGTATGGCATTTCATACAAATTATCAAGTCAC
The DNA here is from genome assembly GCA_905332915.2 of Hecatera dysodea. Taxonomy (NCBI): domain Eukaryota; kingdom Metazoa; phylum Arthropoda; class Insecta; order Lepidoptera; family Noctuidae; genus Hecatera; species Hecatera dysodea. The sequence continues at coordinate 14,505,295 of HG995292.1, forward strand.
TATTTTGCGAAATGACTAAACAGATTTTAATGAAACTTCACAAATATAAGCAGGATACATAGGTCTAAAAAGTTAGTTAAAAACATTTCAACAAGTTCATTAAAATCGGTTTAGTAATTTCGGAAAATAAGGAATTTTTATGAAAATACCGTACGGCGTATACCTACGGTCTTAATCAATCAAAGGTCAGCTGAATGGATGTGGATGATCATGGTAGACAATAGGCGAGATTGAATATAGGATAAGTTTTATCCTCGTAGACTCGTCCTGTGTATTTAAGTAATTTTGCTTTAACATAAACGACTAATTAATAATGGCCAAAAACGCCAAACCGCAATAAGCAAACAGTGGTAGTCGTAAATGCTCGTACATGAACGGACAATAATTTGTAGGTAAATAAAACTTCATAAAAGTAGGTACTTATATATAACTGTGTAAAATTGTATTAAGTATAAGTACTTTATGTAAATAAAACAACCTATATATGTCACCGTAAAATGGCAAACTCCGTAGGATTATAAAATATCTTGAGAGATTTATTAGCTTTCGATAAATTGACAATTGAACATTTGGAACACTTTTTTACGCATCAAAATGACTCGGAATGACTTCGAGGGATAACTGAGTATCAAATTCTGATGCGTAAAAAAGTATTCCAAATGTTCAGTTGAAAATTTATCGAGACTTTACATTCTCTCAAGATATTTTATAATCTTACGCATTTTTAGTATCTGCTCTAGGTACACGAGATCACACAAGTTGCCTGATAAAAGCCATCAGGGCCCACTGAGTGTCGCTGTGATAAGTGAATTTCTGTGAACTCTGCCACTCCAAAGTCGTAGTCAGCGAATTTCTTAAGCACCTCTGTTCCATCAAAAGTTTCCCTTGGCCGTCTTGTGTTCCTCGCTGACGCAGAATTGTCAGCGGTCGCGCTTTCCGTATGTTTCCTGAACTTAGAATTTATTAAAGTTACATGCAGTTTCACACTCTCTCTGTCCTGTTCTCTGTCCATAAATCCTGTAAGAAGACAAATGGCATTTTATAGTACCAAAGCATGAATATTCATTCGATCGACAGTTTCTGTCATTCTCCCCCCAAATTAAAATTCTATAATTACCTGCTTTATAAAAATGCATCACTAACGCATCAGCTAGAGCTTGAATCAGCCCCTTTGAGTCCCCCTCTTCTTGAACAAGTCCATAAAGAACGTCGATTTCTGAGGGATCATCATTCATGTATGCCAGGCCTTTTAGTCTGATCTTTAATGGTAAATGACCTTCAAGAAGAGGCCTGAAAGTAAAACATATTTGAGATCATACTGGAATCAACTGAACACAATGTCATGAGAAAAGTAATCTGTTGCGCAAAATGAAAATATGAATACAAATATCTCACATGACAACTTTTTCTTTAGCTTCAGTAAGTAGCTTGGATGCACACAATCTTTCCTCGTTGTCCATCAAGCACATTACACCCAGTGTTAGATGCAACTTATTTGGTTTGATAAATAGAGACTTATCCAGATTTCTGCTAGGGCAGTCACGCATAACACTTGTCTAAAAGAGAAAAATAAGTTTTTTTTTTAAATAAGCACATATAGCAAGAAAGAAGCCCGTGGCAACATTAGGTAAAGGGGTGAAAGGAAAGGAAGGCCCATCATGCTCATGTGAGAAAGAAAGAAAGAAAAATGTTTACTTGGGACTCGCACAAGACGATCAAAAATGTAAGCGTGAGTGTGGTTTAGCAAAATTAACGTACCTACTTAATGTAAAGAACTGCGCATGATACGACAGGGTTGAATTTAGAGCGCGTTTGTAGCGATAACTTGCGCGAATATGCTTCCGCGATAAGAACACCTTTCCTTTTTTCCTGTTTTTATTACAAGGTGTACAATAAAGTATATAATAAATAATAAATAAATAAACACCCATGACAAAATTTAAGTAAATTTGCGTGCATCTTGGATTATATTTTAAGTACCTATATATTTGTTATTATCAATGATCGGCATGGGCTATTCCCGGGATCTTGTGACCGTTATCTTAACATGGATATGCCTTCTGAATCCCGGGACCAGAAGTAGGTAATATGCCAAATAGCACCGCGCGAGGACAGTACAGAAAATGAGTAGGTAATTTGATTGTCGTCGTACCATTGAGGTAGGATTAATATGGAGACGCTGCGTTATTCTATACATACATTTGCTTATATAAATATGAGTGAAATATGATTCAGAACTTGAAATATCGTTATGTCTCATTCTTTCTAGTGAGATAATCCTATTTGATAAAAGAGACAACTATATTTAAGTTGTTGCTAATAGGGATGTTTCCTGAGTAAAAAATATAAGTCCGTCAGTTAGACTATAGAAAAATATTGGACACGTATTTTTTCCTTTATCAAATCTATAAAAACTGACGAAGATACAAAGCATCAAAGATCAGGAGTGGGGGCTTGTGACGTTACGGCTCGCTAAAAATTGTAGCGAGTAGTGACGTCACACGCGTTTTCAACGCTCTGTATCGGCTTCATTTTTTGTTTACGTGAAAAAAGAAAAAATACGTGTCCAATATTTTTTGGAAATCTATCTGACGGACTAATTAGAATTTTTTAGTCAACTACCCTATTATGGCAACATTTTGTCGTGATGTAGAGACAGTTGTAGGTAAGTGCCGTTGTAGCCATATTATGCGACAAATTCATGGTAGTTACGCTGTCAAATGGTTGTTTATTCTAATATTATTGAGATTTGCGAGAAAACTACGAGGAATTTTACTTTTAAAACTGCATGTAAATGTTGGAAAACATAAATCCAACATGCCTGTGTGTTGTGTTGTGAAGTGTGGTGCAAGAAACAATCAAAATCAACCTCAATTGTCTTTGCACAGGTTAGTAGCCGGTACACACAATAATACACATTCGGTGATACTATTCTAACGCAATCATGAATTTATTGCTAAAGTATTGATATTTGGGTTCATTTCCACATAACAGGCCTTTTTATTATATTTGTTTATTCATTCGTTTGTTTACATAATGAAATAGTGTTGTACCGTTGCCGACTTGCGGTAATACGAAACTAGTTCCTCCGCTGGAACGATATCGGTATATTCTGTGATGTTAACATAAATAATCCTGCGTCTTATTCGGTACGAGTGACCTAGCTAGGTCCGGCCTGTGATTCACACTTCACACCAAAATCAAAATATTTTACGTAAATCTGAAGAAAACATTGAAAAAGCTAATTATCTCTAAAAGAGTAATCATGGAGTTTCTTGCCGGCACTTCTCCATAGGAAACAGCTAATTGGAACCGTGCACCTAGCTTATAATGTTTTATGTTTGTTTTAGTTACATTTAACATCTCTAACCAAAATGATTTAAAAATACTTTAATTTTTATAGGTTTCCTAAAAATGAAGGCTTACAGAAAAAGTGGTTAGAGGCTAAGGGTCGTAGGGTGATGTTAAATAGCCTATAGCCATCCTGGCTACCAAAAGCAAAAATAATTTTAATGCTTTTTTTGCGCGGTACCCTAACTATTTGTCTAAAATAAAAGTAGCCTCAGTTACTCCTTGTAACATATCTGCCTGTAAAAATCCCGTCAATATTTGTACAGCTATTTCAGAGATTAGCCGGGACAAACACTTCAATTTCATTTATTTGTATAGATAGCAGAAGGTAAGATAACCTACTCATCTTTTTCTGTTACTATTACAACGGATTTTAATTAAGTACATAATATGAGGTATGATCCAAACGTGATAAATGAGTGGAACTCGTAACTAGTATCGATACTCGTTGTAGTAACACCTTGATTGACTCAACCCTAGCAAAGGCAGCCATTTTATGTTCTGTAGGTATGCACCCTTTTTTCGTAGGTATTTCCTGTCCATACTTTTATAGGTCAATGCGTCGTACGTATTCATGTTATCTTAAACAATTTCACTTGATTTGATGCATATTGCATGCATTCAGGTTCATTCACCAAAAATAGCACTACCCCCTCTTTATACTATGGCGTGTAATACGAGTATAAACGGCGCTTAAGCAAAAGGCTGTGTACATAAACCCAAAGATTTTACAACCGATACGCTATCTGACTTGGAAATAAGTATCTATGCTCTCTAATATAAATTGGATCAGTAACTAGGTGATTTTAAGAATCCAGAACCGAAAAAACCAATCATTACATTCCATAAGTAATCATTTTTACTGTTCCTTTATGCAAAAAAGACGTGATATTAAAGTAAGGTATAAAAATAAAGTTCAGGTTTCAAAATATTGTTTTGGAATTACCTCAAATTCTTCAAATCTTTTCTGTATGTCTGGCTGGTTCATAGGTATTGATATAAAATGAGTAGACTTCTGTTTCATCCTGGATGATATCACTATTATATTTATTCTTCTTCTTGCTGCTTTCACACTCTGAAATTTAAAATAACTATTTCAAAAATCTTTTGTTTTTACATAAACCAAACAACCATAAAAAATATATATTTACTGATTCTGTGGGTCCGAATATGACAATGTCACCTTCTTGGCCATGCTTTGGTATCTTTATGTCTGTCTTAGTATCTCTCTCGATCCTTATTTTGATTGCACCTTTCTTTCCTATAATGGATCCAAGATAATGCCTACAAATTAAATATTTTAGAATAAATTAATAAGTATCTGTGAATATGATGATGTTTATTATCACACATTACCCTACCATCACATAATATTTAAAAATAATAGTCGTTTCATGAATCATTTAAGCATTGTATCCACTAGGCAACATTTGATGCACAACATTATGCACAACATGTTGCTAATCATATTAACAGCAACAAGAATCCTTTTAGTACCATAGACAATTTTGCATGCCTGCTGGTAACGTCGTGGATTGTTGTGCATGTTGCTGAAAATGTTGGGAGTCACATGTTGCCTAGTGGATACGAGGCTGTGTGCTACACATGTAACTTGCACTTACTTAGAAACATGCACACTGGTGCTGTACCTCGAATTATCCACCATAACTACTTCAAAGTCATCATCCTCTCCTTCATCAAGAACATCATTACAAGCTTCCTCTGTAAAGGAATGACATAAAACATTATTTTAACATAAGATTTCTTCAAGTTAGATTATTATTACTGTAATAGTACTACTGTAATGCGTGTGATAAGTGGTAAGAAAACTGATGAAACAGTGAAGGGGAAAGTATTACTGATATTTGTGTGTTTAAGTGTACTAAGTAAATTCTCATTTGGGCCTGCAGACAGCAAGCATTAGGTGACATACTGTCCGATTACAACCAAGCCGTGGTTGACGGCATGTTGTATTCCATATAATTAGGATGTTTGTATGATTACGTGAGATCAAGTAGTAAAACAACACAAATGATTATGATGGTTCTCATTAATGTTTAGCTTTACATTTTTCAGAAAATTTTGATTAATTCTAAGAAATGGGATTATGTTTAGAAAGCAGAGTACAGCTCTCTTTAAAAGAGCAGAATTGACCTGGGATTAAAATAAACCTATTACATTTCAAAACGCCACTCCTGTGTGTATGCTGCCCAGGTGTTTAGCATCCAACACACCAGGGAAACAAACAGACCACTAGTCACAATACCTAACACATTACTTATATTTACCAGCGTGTGTGATTCATATACATGACCAGAATTCCAAACATTTTCCCTTGCTATTATGTACTTACCATTTTCATACAAGTCGTACTCTTGCAAAGTGGTTGTTTCTACAGCAGAATCATTGATCCTGTAACATCTACCTTCTATCCACTTTACATGTGGTCTAAGAATATTTTCTGTCATTTCTTTAAATTTGTTAAATAAAGAAATCGGGTTTAATCCGTAAACTATCTACTGCAAAACTATATACAACAGAACTGTGGTTGCCTAAGATTGTCGGGGAAAGTTTGTTTACACGACACAATTTCATCGGTCGTCTTTAGAACTTACAAGCCACCACAAAACAACAGTCGCAAATGATTAAAAAAAACAACTTAAGTCTGTTATTAATTAATCCCAGGTGATCCCATCATCCCAGCCAACCAGATATATTTCCAATCATATTTCCAATAGGTAATGAGCCAGATAGTAATTTGACTTTATTTGACAGGTACAAAAAAATGTCAAATTTGTCAAAACTCCAACAATATGTTACCATCTAAAAATTCGAATCAATCACTTAGCCGTCAAATGACAATCATCACATCATCGTCAAATGACAATCAATATCTGACCGAATTTCATTTCACCCAAAACTTTTTAACAATTATCGTTCCGTATATTCTACTAGCTTATGCCCGCAACTTCGTTCGCGTGGAGTTCCATACAAAATGTTTACCCCCTTAGGGGACGAATTTTCAAAAATCCTTTCTTAGCGTATGCCTACGTCATAATATCTACCTGCATGCCAAACAGCCCGATCCGTTCAGTGGTTTGGGCTGTACGTTGATAGATCACTATGTCAGTCAGTCAGTCCCTTTTGAGTTATATATATTTATAATAGATTACTTTATCAAAATCACGTCTGCCACTGTATCTGTCAAAGACCTTACAATAATAGTATCTGTTGACCAATTATATTTGTGTGCATTAGAAATTCTATATTTTTCGTTACGCTGACGCTTCATTTGCTCGATGAACTTTTACCGAATTAAATTACGCTATAGGGCAGTGTAGGGGCCTACCCCTACAGTGTAGCACAACATATTGACTTGACCAACACGTTGAAAACGCGCATGACGTCACTACGTACTACAATCTTTACCAGCGACCTGACGTCACCAGCCCCCACCCTAGAACTTTGATGCGCTTTAGCTTTATATATATTTTTTTTTACGATTTCAAATTACAAAAAATACGTGTAAAATAATTTTCGAAAATCCAACGGACGGACAATATAAGATTATGATTTTTATAACTAGTAAAATACCCAATTGACCGGCTGGAATGGATAAACGTTTGTTTGAAGTGATAAATTACGATTAGTTTGTTTTGTCTACCGTTCACACGATATAGACTTCCACAAACTTCAATAGAATTTTGTCCGTGCAGGAAAGTCTGTATCGTATGGAACTACTATAGGACACGGAACGCTAAAAAAGTATAAAGTTTCTACGAGCGTGTAGTTGTGTATACATAACATATTATCTACTTAATGTTAACATCATGGATGATGCTGTAAGAAGTAGGTTTACAAACAAGTGGATATCACGAGATCATCGAGGCGAGTCAGTGTATTGCTCTCAATTGTTGACAAGGCGTTATATACGTACCTACAACTGATAAAACGCTGATAAGCTTATCATTAACCTATTGCGCTGCTAAGTACGTTGTATTTATATTTTCATTTATAATATAGTTAAGTGACACTAAAGCGAACGTGTCAACGTGCCCGTGTTCTTCTTTGATAATGTAAATCTAGTCCTTGAAAAATGGACAAAAACTCTGCGAGGCTAGTAAACACGTCCTATTATAATACTAATTATCAGTATACTAACGTTAATAAAGAAGGTAAGTACCTAAGCATTAAAATATCTTAATAACTGTATTTTTACAAAGTTGGATGTTTTATTAGGGATGTGGTCTTCTATATTTTATCACTTTGTTACTTCATACTAATAATATGTGCAATAGCATTACATAGGGTGTGTACTTACTCATATTAGAAAACCTATTTTAGTATCACTTTTAGTTTTAGAGGACAAATCATGTTGTATTGTTTGAGCTGAGACAAGAAAATTTATTTAATCGCGTTTTTAATTTTGATAATTTGTCTACTTATCACTTTGCCCGCGACTTCGTTCGAGTCGATTGTATGTATTCCTAAAAAAGGCCACGGCCCGGAATAAAACCACAGCTGATAAAATTATTTATGTAATAAAGATAAGTACCTACCTACATTATTGTACACTTCATAATAAGAACAGAATCATTAAGCGTAAATGTGCAGTTTGTAGCAACTTCAATCAATAAATCATCTTGTGATATATAAAGTTAGTACAGACAAAAAAATATTTACCTAATAATTCAGTATTCGCTCAATCAATAAGGTTTTTCCATACAAACTTTATTACCTCTTAGGTGTTAAAGTTTGTATTGTTTACCTACCTAAGTTAGGTAAGTCTTAACCTTAGAAGTTTCACGTATATTTGCCCAAGCAAAAACATTTTTCATATTTACGTAGGTACTTAGGTTCTTTCCTCTTTACGTGGGGAATTTCCCAAAATCATAAGCTATATCCTCATAATCTACCTACATAAATGCCCAATTTCATCATAATATCATGGATCAAATATTTAACGAGATTGAATGAGTGACCTTTCGCTTTCATAAAACGTGTAACAGAATCACACACGCACACCATTATGAACAACTTTTACTATAGCACCAACGCGGCACCCGTTTATATCATGTTAAGCGGTGGCTTCTTCACCGTTTTTAGGCATGAAATAAAGTGTCTAGCTTTCTATTAGTATTTGGTTTCCACACTTAGTCCTATTGTTGGACCATTGTGCGTGAGCCATGACAACCGTCAATCCAACCAACCAACCTCCCTCCAGAAGCAGATCAGTCTACTCAGTGTGTTCAGAATTTCTGTAAGTGAATTCGGTGTCCCTATATGTAGCTACACCTGTGCACTCAAGGAGCACGTGCGATACCGTTTCCTCCTCCTCCATGTGTCCTTAATAACTATCGTGTGTGTTTGTTCAGTGAACAGTGCTCGGTGATGGTCCTCGTCACCATTCGTAGGCTGTCTCTATCCAATTGCAAAAGGCACCTGGTTAGTTTTCAGTCCAGGGTTGGCAGGAACTGATTGGACTGTCTGTAGCCTGGTACCGAGGACAGGACCATCATTGTTCTACTTGGGTGTGGGTGTATTCTTATAGCCATCTGCGCAGCTGGGTGACAGGGACTGGAACTATGGGCTCGGGTCAGCCACCGTCTCAGATCCCTTTCTGGTCAGCTCATCGTTTCCTAGTAATTAGTAATCCGCTGTCCTTTTATCCACTGCACTTCACTGCAGCATCACAGTGTTGCGATTGATCACCGTGACGTGTTCTAGGGCATTTTGGCATTTTTGTATGAGTTTCGAGGTAGTATAATTCTTCTCTAAGGATTGTAGGACTGAGGCGCAGTAGGAGAGTATGTGAATATAGTATCCATGACTCTCCTAGCTTCTATGGCATGGACCGCTTGAATGATGGCCGCTCATTCCGCCTGATACGCGATGTTGATCTTTCCTAGCGGTCTAGATATTTTAATGCTGAGGTCGTTGGAGTGTACTGATCCATCAGTGTAAATTCTCAGCTCTTTGGGACCTGAGTAGTCATGTGATTCGCGAGTGAGTACTTTTGGAAATGGTGCATCTTTTGAGCTTTATCGTTGGATGATGTCATCATTGTCGTTATAATATATTGTTGTTGGCATCTTTCATGACGCGCGTGTGTTTGATTCTAGAGTCTGTTCCTAAAGTGCCCAATGTGCTAAGCCTGAAGGCCGGTAGGGCCGCTTCCTCCTGTACTTTAAAAGTTGCTTGTCCAAGTAGATGCCCGTGTATTTAAATTCAGTTGAAAGGCTTAATACCGAAGAATCGGGTAGTTGTAGTGTCGGTAGTTTCCTCTTTTTGGTAAAGAGAAAAATTTCGTTTTCATGGGGTTCACTGCTAGTTGATAATTTGATATTCCTGACACTAGTCTACTCTTTTCAAGGCTTGGCGCATGAGGTGGCATAGCGTGTTTTCATGTTTACCGTTTATTGTTATGGTTATGTCATCTGCACAGCCAGCGGTAAAGTAGCCTTTCTTTATCTTTGTTTTTTTGGCTAACTTATCTGCGACGAGATTCCTTATCCTTAGTAGTGGTGAGAGAATGCCGCCTTGGGGGCAGCCTTTTGCCACAATGGCCTCTTTGTGTCATTTATGGTGACTTGTACAACTTTTTGCTTGAGCGTGTTTGTGATCCAGCCGCTCAGGGTAGCGTTCACGCCATACCTTCCGAGGGCTCTGGTGATGCTCTGGTTCATGGTTTTGTCAAAGACACCCTCGATGTCAATGAAGACAGCTATCGAGGATCATTTGTGGTTTATTGCGCAATCAGATTCTGTTGATTTCTCCGCGGAATATGCGTGTTGTTGTCTATGGAGTGGGTGTTGGCGCAGGGGTCCATCCCGAATGTATCTGCCACAGAGCCTGCCCAGGGTTTTCAGTAGAAAGGATGTTAGGCTTATTGATTTGTAAGCTTTAGGTTGTGTGTAGTCTGTTTTCCCCGGTATGGCGAAGTTGGTCGCCGGGCAGCCTCCTCTCGTCATCTCACATCTCCTCCACGAAAATCGACGTCGGCGAACGAAGATTAATTTTACCTTTTAGGGTTGTTGAAAAACGTCGTTTGATGCATTTTTCCATAGATGTGAAATCTCGATTTAAATCTTTTAATTTTATATCGATACAACATTTTGTTGTAATATCCAATAATATCGATAATTTCAAATGAATATCCAATAATATCGATAATTTCAATGAATTTTATTTTAAAATGAATATCTAATAATATAGTTAATTCGAATTAAAAAAATAATTTTGGTTTCTACCATATAACACTTTTGACAAGAATCACTGGGAACGTACACACCTTAGCCGCGTAACGTAAAACGTCGTGATCACAGGTCATGATTTTACAGTCTTTGGTACTTGGTACACTATCTGCCTATATTCCGTAGATACCCATGAATTCAGTGTTGCCAACCCTATAGTTTTAACTGTAGATCTACAGTTTTTCTGAAATTCTCTAAGTTTAGTCAGTTTTTATCTAAGGCCTCGAAATCTACAAATTTTTATGTAGGTACTATCGAACCGGAGGTAATGATTGGGTAATAGATCGTTTCGGTCGATGTCTGTTTTACTGACATTCTATTGTTTGTTTTTTTACTAACTCGGGAATCCCCGTGCATGCATTCCGTCATTAGTATTACTAGATTCTTTTTGTTGATTGACGTTGCATAAGTGATAGTGTCAGTCCGATGTTGATAAATCCCCAATTAGAAAGTAGTGAGATATGCGTAAACATTTATTGACTCTTGGCTCAGTGACATATAATTTAGTTGATGGTTTGGACGAATATGGGACGAATTGCAACTTTAGACTTTCGATTTTACATTCAATTTGATTATAACTTTGATAATTACAGGATTTTTTAATGCCCTCCCTATAATGTATTCTATTTATTACTATAATTAAATTATTTAAAATATAATAATATAAAGATGTAGTTAACTGTTTTAACTCGATATTTACAGTTTTCTAAGCATATCTACAGTTTTGTTCTGTGCTGCTGGGGTTGGCAACACTGCCCATGATATGAAGCATAGAGTAAAGTACATAATATAAAATTATGTATGATGTGAAGGAAATTTGATTGACGTCATTGTCATTATTGTAAACATAAACACAATCCGATCCATCACTGTGTAAAAAATATCTTAATTTACAAGGCTAAACAAAGTGAGGCTATAATGATTTTTCCGTAACTTCAGAAACTGGTCCGTATCTAATTATTAAAACTTCAGTGTCCGTACGCAGTATTTATTTTTATTTGTTGCAAATTTTTTCGTATTTTCACAACTGGTTTATTTACAGATGGAAATAAAATGCATGGATCCCGGCGTGTTATAACTTTCTGCCTGCTAACTACAGTTTTACCTTCGATTCTGATTGTGTTACCCTTGTATTTAAGAAACATAAGGTATGCTGATGTTATGTATAAAATATCAGATTCAGATGTTATTCAAATTCATAAAGGTCAGTCATCTGTATTTTGTGAGAAGCATTCATTAAAGATGAACACTACCTTTAGTGCGTTCCAAATGAAAGGGACGCCAGAAATATCTAACAAGCGGAAGCATATTCGATTAAAAAAGTCCATGTCTTTACCAGATGACACATTAGAATATTGGGGATTTTATCTATTGAAAGGGGCTGCTGTTGAATTGAAAGCATGCTCTCGACATAAAGGCTCCAAGATTCTAGTTGTTAAAGGTGACAGAATATTGAACACATGTGGCATTTTGGAAGGATACAATGGGAAAGAGAAAGATCTCCCGAAAGTGGAACACCAAGGGGTTCTAGTAACATTAGAGAAACCTGATGAGAGACGTAGGAACAATTATACTCAAAAACATATAAAAAACAAGGAAGACAAAAGGGTAAAAAATATGAATAGCCCACAGGATACAAACTATACACAAAAAACAATACTTGATGAAAAAGAAAGGCTAAGAAGAGACATAAAAAATATACCATTGCATAATCCTAACACTTTATTAGATACTGGGGTATATCATGGTGGGAATGCTTTTAACAGTACTGTGAATCTAGAAGATCCTATTTCTAGATTTGAGAATAATTTGCAAGAATGTTTTCATGACAAGATTTTAATAAATCGCTTATTTCCCTTCTCAATGCAATGTAACAGTACAAATTATTTAGAAAACACAACTATCTTAAAGGTAGTTCATGAAGTACTTCTCGATGGATATTATTACTATATATTCTATACTGATAATGGAGTTAATGATATACATGCAATTTTTGATATTTATAAACCAACATTCCAATATGTCAATAATTCTGAATCCAAAGTATGTGTTAATAAAACTGAATGTGAATTTAATATAGACTTCTTTAGTGATGAATTAGTCATAGTTGAAAAACCCACAAAAGAAGGTTTACAAAATGAAGAAAGTGACTCTTCAATTCTAGTGTCTATTTGTCATCCTCGAATTTCTGTGTATATATTTTTCCCTATATCAGTATTGTTATTCATACTCTTGTTTGCATTTTTATGATATTTGTTAAAAGTTTTATTCCATTTAATTTTAGTCAACAGGAACATTACCAGAAGTGTGATATTAATTTATTAAGTTTTTAAAAGTGTAAGTGATGTTATATAATGATTAAAAGTTACGGAAAAAAATAAAATTATTGTATGTACTGCTGTCTATTATTTGTCTTCAAAAAAGGAGGTTAACTATTCAACTCTTAAGTAAATATGTAATACTAGTACTTCGCTTGTGACTTCGTTCGCGCGGGTGTAGTAGGTAGGGTAAATATGCCATACGTCGCCCCCCCCCCCCCCCCCTAAACTTCGGCCGTCTTCATATTTTCAGCTTGCGTTCATTGAAAAGGTAATTAAGTGACAATTGTGTTACTCAAATTGCAACCTTAGTTCATAGTCTATACCACAGATTACTAAATAGTTACTACGTAACAGATACTTCACTCAGTAGAAAATTTCCAATACCTACTGCTATAATAGCCTACTCAGTCGTGTGCGTACGCGCAGCGGAATGTTGTTGAATTTAAAGATTTTAATTATGCAGATATTTAGTGTATGACGTCGTATAATTGTGTATGGTAAAAAAGAATTTGTGCACGCAACCATTGTGGAGAAATTCACCAAAAACTGATTCCGCTGGGCGAACGTTGTCCTGGCGGAACTTTTTTTAATCTATAGACTTTAGAAGAAAAGAGATGTGTCCAAAAATTAGTGTGTATTTGTGTGTAATTGTGTATGTATGAATAAAACTAGTGCATGCTTAAACTTCGGAGAAATTCAAGTTTCCGCTACGCGAACGTTTGGCCATTAGCTAGTTTTCATATAAAGCGCTTACATAGAGAGCTGTAGATTTTTACATACGTTGTTTTGAATTTGTTTATATTTGTTTAAAAAACAGATTTAGAAAAAATCGTAGGGCTTAAAAGATAAAAATATAAACGTAAAATACGCTTATTAGGTCTTAGTTCTTAAAGTATGCACTTTGGGGTCTAGATTTTCACGTTTATACAAACCTTGTAAGTGTCTGCAACATGCTGCCAAGTAGTCCAGTAGCCAGAAGTCTATGCCCTTCGATAATTCAAAAGTTTTTAATTTTCGCTGAGTGGATAAGTTTCGTAAATTCATTGCTATTTACAAAAATGCTAACAGTTTAGAGTGATGCAATAGGTATTAAGTAGGTATTTCTTATTATTTCGTGTTATACAAATATTACAAAATTTAAATTAAAACAGTATACGTGTTCTTTGTAAGTACTATCTAAAGGATATATTAGTGAAAATGCTAACAGATAGGTACTATGGAACAATAGAAATCTAAAAATGCCCCGTAACTCATTCAAAAAAATTTTTAAGTTTTTCAAATCATTTCTTATATACTTAAACAGATTAGTTATACCTTACAACAAAAGTTCTAACAACTAAGTATATGGCTGCACGAGTAATTGTATTTTTTCTTTATGATTAGCGACATATTGAATTTAAGTTTATAAAGTTGGACTTGTATATTCGTAATAATAAATTCTGCCACCACACAAAAGTTTCAACAAATGCATAATATGGCTTTTGTTTAAATTGCGAATAACTATTTTCGATAACGAGCCGCGTAAGTACGGCGCGTGCGATCGCTGCTGAGTAGCAACACTCCCCCGCCCGCTCCGATCGGGGATGTCTCTATCGCCGCATACCTACCTACTGACCGCTTTTAGTTGCCAAAGTACCTACATGTTCGGTACGTAACGCTTCAGAGCAGTAGATACTAACAACAGAGTGATGGCCATACTAGCAAGTGTAATTGTAAATTAGTCACTAATGCACCCAAAGGAGCTGTGCTTTTTTTCATTTACAAATAAGATTAGACATTTAAAAAAAACTTTTTAAAAGTCCGTTCAACCGATTTATTATATTTGTATTATTTATATATTTATTCCGTAAGCATAAAGATGGCATTAAAAGCAAAATCATCAAGCATGATTATAATACCAACTATTTACTGCGGCTACCATTTGTCATGCCACCAACGTAATAGAAGTCAAAATCGGTTGAACGGACTGTAAAAAAAAGATTTATTTCAATGTCTAATCTTATTGTGAATAGGGTATCGTGTGCGATGAAAATTTAAAAGCACCATTTGCTTGACGGGTCCGAAGTCCGAATAGGTAGACAGCATTTGTTATAGTATCAGAGACAAAAAGTGACTTTGATTTTTCGGGTAATTGTTTCGGGTTTCGGAATAGGTATCACTAAATGTACATTAAAATAATGAAACAAAAACAGGTAAGGTGCATTCGGCTAACTCCGAAAATCGGGATATTCCAATAATATCAAATATCTAGAAATCTCAGCATAATTTTTTGCTCTAACAACATTCGAATCCAACCCCGCGTTTCAACTGGTCAAGACGCTTTGAGCGTGAGTTGGTCTGTTAACAACATTTTTGTGAGCGAGTGATATTTCACGCGCTTTTTTGTTTTATTGGATTTACCCGACGATCTATAAGAAGAATCATGTACAGTATTCAACTGGTTGTTTTTTAATTCGATAGAATTTCGTTTAAGTGTACTGTTGAGTAAGATTAGGACACTCTAGCTCAAGTTTTTTTTTTGTTTTTATTGGAATTAGTCTACTCGGGTAATTCTGAATTATAAACCATTCGGTTTTGCCCGAATATTTATTTTACAAAGAAATAAGTCGGCAGTTCTCAATTTTTGCTCGTAGTTGAAATTGAAAAAAAAAACTTTTCAATGTGCACTAACGTGTTTTAAACTGTCAACTGTCATTTTATTTAACTGTTTTTTTTAATCAACAAAAACAAGGAGTACCTTTTACCTAACTATTGCGTAGTAAATCGATTGGCGATGCAATTAAAACAATGGAAAAATGTTAAAGGATAACTGATGAATGATTTTTATTTTGTAAGTAGGTTGTAAAAACACTTTTACACGTCAATCTGTTTTGGCCGTTATAAAAACTAAATAAGGCCGGTGTTTCCTAGCTGACTACCCTGGGAAGAAACACCGAAACAAATTCAGAGGTCAAGGTCTCTTTTGAAGTCCATGCAGTTGTACTGGTCAAATCATATGAAAACCATGTAGTTTATATATGAAGTGGTCTTTTGAGGAAAGTAACACACAGATTTGAGTGGGCCCGTCCAAACAGTGCAAGCATTTGTCAGATATCGTGTAGCTCAAACTTAGAACTTTAAGGAGCTCAACGATTTGACGAATAATACCAAAGTAAGGACATTTGGGTAGGCCACATAAAGAACTCAAACCGCCAGACTAACATGAAATAAACCCCTGACAGCGATCTACATGGTCCTCATGTTCACAATACGTTATACGAGGACCATGCAGAACTGTGTCTGAAATGGTCTTTTTAAGAAGGAACCACACAGTTTTGAGTGGACCTATCCAGTCAGTGCAAACCTTGGACCACCAAACCAATAAGGAGCTCAACAACCCGACGAACAATGCCAATGAAAAGACATTTGGGTAGGCTACAAAAATATTCAAACAGCCAGACATCGTTAAAAAATACTTGAAGAAGAAAAAAATATAACACTTTACGAAGTAAATATTCATGTCAAAATAAGAAATTGTAGTAAAAAGAATACTTTAAAAGTAAACATTCAAGTCAAAAGTAAATTAAAATGTAAAAACCAATGTCAAATTGTATAAATATCAACAAAAAGCAGACAAAAGAGAGAGATAAAAACATTAAATCATTGGGCGGTGTACAAAACTAAAGCAGCTCAATCCCAAGCCTACTTGTCCACAAGATAATCTTTAAATGTATAAAAAGCTTTCTGGCACAGCTTACGTTTTACAAATAATTAGAATTTATTTCTGCTAAGTTCTTGAATGAGGCTAGGAAGTTTATTATAAAAATGTATACATTGGCATCGAAACGAACCACTTATTTTTTTAACCTGGTTTTAGGATCGACATAATTGTGGTTATTATATTTATGCTATGGATATCACTGTATTTTTTAAATTTGGTTTGGCTTTTCAATAAAACCAGTGCTATTTAACTAAAATTGCTATATAATAAAACTAACTTCTTATTGGAATCTACAGGCGTCATTTTTGTATCAGAGTGTTATTGATAAAACATGATATTTTACAAAAAAACTTAGCGAAAGCAAATATTTATTCAAAGCGAAATATTATATTAAGTATTATCTTTCATTGTATACATCTTTATAAATGTACAAATGCTGCATTTACTTTTTAAAAGTATGGCTACCTTAGACAAATTGTAGGGTAATTCCGAAAAACAAATATCGCATAATTATGTAAGCTACTGAGAGGTCAAATTCGAGAAATATTTATTTTTAGGGTAAAGCTGAACAATGTTTGAAGAAACAAAAGTAAAAAGAAATGTTTTTTTATGCTCAAACGAAATAAACCCACTTTCACTGTCATTCAGAATTATCAACAATGCTTCAGAATTTGACGTGAACAAAGTAAAATTATTAAGATTTTTAAATATTTTTATCAACAATTATCAAGGAAGTTCATGAAAGTCTTTGCAATAGAACTTTAAGTAGTATGTTCAAGTAAAGAAAGTGACATAAATTAACAGTATTAGTTCAATTATGAGTGTTGGTTAAAATATAAACATGCCTCCGAACGGATCACAAATCCTTTCGTAACCATCCGAATGCACGCTACTTATTGAATCTAATTATTTTATTGCTTTGGTATAATTATTTTTGTACCTACTTAAGGGATGACTTAAACCCGGGACAACTACCTGTTCCAGAAAAAAATGTTGTAACGGAATCTCTACTTTCTGTCTGTTCCTCTATCACTATAACAAGTAGCTATAATAGGTACATTTGTAGTGAATGTGGTAAATTATTGAATGAGACGCGAAACCATTTCATTACTGTGTATTTTTTGTAAATATCGTGTTTTATCAATGACACTCAAATACAAAAATAACGCCTGTAGATTCAAAGAAGTTTATTTTAGTAATATACCACTTTTTTTCGTAAAAATCCAAACCAACATTTTCCATTGTTTTAATTGCATCGCCAATCGATTTACTACGCAATAGTTAGGTAAAAGGTACTCCTTGTTTTTGTTGATTAAAAAAAACAGTTAAATAAAATGACAGTTGACAGTTTAAAACACGTTAGTGCACATTGAAAAGTTTTTTTTTTTCAATTTCAATTAGGAGCAAAAATTGAGAACTGCCGACTTATTTCTTTGTAAAATAAATATTCGGGCAAAACCGAATGGTTTATAATTCAGAATTACCCGAGTAGACTAATTCCAATAAAAACAAAAAAAAAACTTGAACTAGAGTGTCCTAATCTTACTCAACAGTACACTTAAACGAAATTCTATCGAATTAAAAAACAACCAGTTGAATACTGTACATGATTCTTCTTATAGATCGTCGGGTAAATCCAATAAAACAAAAAAGCGCGTGAAATATCACTCGCTCACAAAAATGTTGTTAACAGACCAACTCACGCTCAAAGCGTCTTGACCAGTTGAAACGCGGGGTTGGATTCGAATGTTGTTAGAGCAAAAAATTATGCTGAGATTTCTAGATATTTGATATTATTACAATCTGATGCTTGATATTATTTGATAGTACAATCTCTTCTTCTCCCTATCCTGGACTATGCAGATGCCAGCTATCTTGATCTTACCCAAGACCAATTGGACAAGCTTGAGCGACTTCAAAATCTCTGTATCAGGTTTATATTTGGCTTGCGCAAGTATGACCGCGTTTCTGAATTTCGTGTTAAGCTCAAATGGCTTCCTATTCGCCTTCGTCGGAATGCCCACATACTTTCTCTACTTTATAATGTGCTCTTTAATCCTTCTACCCCTTTTTATCTTAAAGAACGCTTTCAGTTCCTCTGTGACACGCATTCTAGGTCCTTGAGATCATCGGAAAATCTAAAATTAAGTATTCGTATGCATTCCACTTCCTTCTTCGATAAATCTTTTAGTGTACAAGCAGCTCGTTTGTGGAATGAATTACCCATAGAAGTGAGACGTGCTCAAACGCTACCAGCGTTTAAAAAAATGGTGAAGGAGCATTACTTTTCTCTATAATTTTTCCGCTCCTTTCTCATCTATATGCCTATTTGATATTTATTAGTATATTATATTTTATTTATGTATTTTATATTATTATGTCTAATTAGTATTATTTATAACGATTGTACACTGACAGCCCTAAATCTATCTCCTTTCGTTCAGTCCATCCAAAGGTTGTCTGTAAGAGATTGCCTTGTGCGATAAGACCGCCCATTGTACACTTGTTTTTATAATTTTTTTTCCTGTTTTTATTACAAGGTGTACAATAAAGTATATAATAATAATAATTATTATTGGAATATCCCGATTTTCGGAGTTAGCCGAATGCACCTTACCTGTTTTTGTTTCATTATTTTAATGTACATTTAGTGATACCTATTCCGAAACCCGAAACAATTACCCGAAAAATCAAAGTCACTTTTTGTCTCTGATACTATAACAAATGTTGTCTACCTATTCGGACTTCGGACCCGTCAAGCAAATGGTGCTTTTAAATTTTCATCGCACACGATACCCTATTCACAATAAGATTAGACATTGAAATAAATCTTTTTTTTACAGTCCGTTCAACCGATTTTGACTTCTATTACGTTGGTGGCATGACAAATGGTAGCCGCAGTAAATAGTTGGTATTATAATCATGCTTGATGATTTTGCTTTTAATGCCATCTTTATGCTTACGGAATAAATATATAAATAATACAAATATAATAAATCGGTTGAACGGACTTTTAAAAAGTTTTTTTTAAATGTCTAATCTTATTTGTAAATGAAAAAAAGCACAGCTCCTTTGGGTGCATTAGTGACTAATTTACAATTACACTTGCTAGTATGGCCATCACTCTGTTGTTAGTATCTACTGCTCTGAAGCGTTACGTACCGAACATGTAGGTACTTTGGCAACTAAAAGCGGTCAGTAGGTAGGTATGCGGCGATAGAGACATCCCCGATCGGAGCGGGCGGGGGAGTGTTGCTACTCAGCAGCGATCGCACGCGCCGTACTTACGCGGCTCGTTATCGAAAATAGTTATTCGCAATTTAAACAAAAGCCATATTATGCACTTGTTGAAACTTTTGTGTGGTGGCAGAATTTATTATTACGAATATACAAGTCCAACTTTATAAACTTAAATTCAATATGTCGCTAATCATAAAGAAAAAATACAATTACTCGTGCAGCCATATACTTAGTTGTTAGAACTTTTGTTGTAAGGTATAACTAATCTCTTTAAGTATATAAGAAATGATTTGAAAAACTTAAAAATTTTTTTGAATGAGTTACGGGACATTTTTAGATTTCTATTGTTCCATAGTACCTATCTGTTAGCATTTTCACTAATATATCCTTTAGATAGTACTTACAAAGAACCCGTATACTGTTTTAATTTAAATTTTGTAATATTTGTATAACACGAAATAATAAGAAATACCTACTTAATACCTATTGCATCACTCTAAACTGTTAGCATTTTTGTAAATAGCAATGAATTTACGAAACTTATCCACTCAGCGAAAATTAAAAACTTTAGAATTATCAAAGGTTTTATGTGAAAAATATTGTATCCCTACTGGACTAAAGTATCAATGATGTTCCGTTAGTAACTAAAGAGTTATAGGACAAATTTACCATGAATAGATCACTGTTTACAAAGCATCGAAAACCTACGTAACCCGACCAAGTTCGGATGACTACAAAAAAGCGGCCGTGCAATATATTAAGGTAACATCCCAAAATGTACAGTATAATACCGGTATTGAATTTGTATAGGTGATAACACAACCAAGTCAATACCGG
Organism: Hecatera dysodea; assembly: GCA_905332915.2. NCBI lineage: Eukaryota > Metazoa > Arthropoda > Insecta > Lepidoptera > Noctuidae > Hecatera > Hecatera dysodea. Next base: position 14,525,997 of record HG995292.1, read on the forward strand.
TATTATACTGTAAATTTTGGGATGTTACCTAAATATATTGCACGGCCGCTTTTTTGTAGTCATCCGAACTTGGTCGGGTTATGTAGGTTTTCGATGCTTCGTCAGTATTATAATTGTTTTTCTTTAATTACTGAATTTAATGACATGAAATTTTGCATGTGAATAGTTGAATGAATAAACTAATTATTGGCATACATTTTACCATGCAATTCATTTAGAACGTCGTGATATTTGACTGCTTTGTAAACAGTGATCTATTCATGGTAAATTTGTCCTATAACTCTTTAGTTACTAACGGAACATCATTGATACTTGGCAACATATTGCAGACACTTACAAGGTTTGTATAAACGTGAAAATCTAGACCCCAAAGTGCATACTTTAAGAACTAAGACCTAATAAGCGTATTTTACGTTTATATTTTTATCTTTTAAGCCCTACGATTTTTTCTAAATCTGTTTTTTAAACAAATATAAACAAATTCAAAACAACGTATGTAAAAATCTACAGCTCTCTATGTAAGCGCTTTATATGAAAACTAGCTAATGGCCAAACGTTCGCGTAGCGGAAACTTGAATTTCTCCGAAGTTTAAGCATGCACTAGTTTTATTCATACATACACAATTACACACAAATACACACTAATTTTTGGACACATCTCTTTTCTTCTAAAGTCTATGGATTAAAAAAAGTTCCGCCAGGACAACGTTCGCCCAGCGGAATCAGTTTTTGGTGAATTTCTCCACAATGGTTGCGTGCACAAATTCTTTTTTACCATACACAATTATACGACGTCATACACTAAATATCTGCATAATTAAAATCTTTAAATTCAACAACATTCCGCTGCGCGTACGCACACTACTCAGTCGCGTCAGCAACCGCTGCATGCTAAAATGTGCCTAAATACTCAAGCATACAGTTGTGATTGGTTCGCGCCGCGCAATCCCACAAAAATCGCAGGGCTGCCTCTTTGATGAAATTAAATTAACATGACTATTTGTGTCTATTTAAGTGAGAAATGTGAATATGTTCTGACTAGTAGTTTAAAATTGTATCGTCTATAAAATATTTTTTTTATATAAATTAATGCTAACTGTGCAATACATCTAAAACATAATTATAGAGGTGTCGATATTTCCTTAGATTCTGATTCAGTACTGGCACTTGAAGTAGTTGGTGGAGATGGCAGCAGTTTTGTAGGCAAAGCGTCAGGTCGTAATTGTGGTCATGAATAATCACCGACTTGTCAAAATGAAGACAACACATATAAAGACTTCTTGCCTTGGTGTCTAGCCTTGCTAAATCGGGCCTGACAATCAATTCAACCCATGTTTTACGCCTAAAAAATAATAAAATAGCACAGGTCTTAGGAAGGAGATCGGTACCTAGATAAGACAGACGGACAGACACAGATATAACGAATATATAATAGTCCTCAAAAATGTATAATTATGAATAAAAAACATCTACTTATAAATACATTGAATGATTATTAACATTTATCAATTTATTATTAACTATAACATGGGGAAAGCTAAAAAATTCTTTGGCAATATCATGGGAAATTACCCTTTTATTCTAATAAAAATAACTTTTTAAGCGCTGAAATAGTGTTTACCTATGACGTTTCTATGTAACAAAAATGTGTAAATCTGTGTCTGAAAAGCAACCTAATGCCTAGTATACCTATTAAAAATAATTTTGAAACGACAAAATTAGTAATATTTTATCACTTTCCTGTCTTTATTGATAGGTAAATGGAAAAATGTTTGGTGTTTATATCTTCTTTTACTTGATTTGCTCCCATCTACTGCACATGAGGCACTAGACGGCATCGTAGGTACCCGTACAAACGAATGGAACAATTAAAATTGAAAACTTGCGTGCGCTTCGCTTGCGAAAACCGCACTGAGTTTGGTCCGCAAACGGCCCGAGACCGCTCGGCCGGGTGGTAGTAGTAGGGGAGCCCACGATGCTAAATGGGGATTTACTCGAGCGTCGTAGAGACCTATTGGGTTGCAAAGCTTAGATGATAAGAAGAAAAAAATGTTATATGATAATACCTTTTCATCGGTGGGGGAAGCGGCTATAGATTTTTAAATATGTAAAAAAAAACTGTTGCATGGACATCCTCGAGCGCGTCAGATATTGATAGCATCAATGCCCTACGTATTTATAATAATGTACGTATGTTAATCTGATCGTTTGCATGATGAGGGTGGTTGTATGTAAGGGTTGAAAATGAAAAAAAATCATCGAGCGCGTCAGATTTTCTAAGGGAGTGTTAAGTGCACTAAAAAAAAGCTCTCATTCACTAATCTGACGATTTCGATGGGACGCAAACTCGCGGCCATTTTCATAATGTGCAAAAAAAAATCGCCATTTTGAAATACTCAAGCGCGTCAGATTAAGATATATATGGTTCATCTTTATGTTCTAAACGTACTATCTCATAATCTGACGGTTATCTAGAGGGATTCGCCTGATCTGACAAAAAAGTTTAGAAAAACGGTTCACCCTAAAGGCCATCCCTGCAACTTCTCGCTAATTCCATTGCTTAAAATTGTACTTATGACATTTTTCTGCTCAAAATATAATTTATGTGATATTTTGAGCTCGCTGAGTTCAAAGAAATAATATTTCTATGCATTTGAGCTCTCCCAGCTCGAAAGTCTGATAGAAGTTTCATAGAACACTATTTTTGGAATGTTCAAACCGCAATAACTTTTGAATGGATCAAGCAATTTTCACCCGTTGGCGGCATTCGACGCAGTTTTATCATCCTCATAAGTAATTTTCTAGTTTTAATTGATCGAACCAAAAATTTCGGAGTAATCCCGAAAAAACACTTTTTCGGGTTTCTTTCGTTCACGATATCTCTCGAACGAATCAACCGATTTGGACCAGCATGGTGGCGATCGACGTGGTTTTTTAAGCTCAAGAGCGGATTAGTTTTTTGTAGTTGATCGATAGAGCCGTTTAAAAGTTATTCCAAAAAAAAACAACTTTCAAAAAATCTTATTTTCTTTGAGATTTTTCAATATTTCTTAAAATCTATCAGTCCAAATCGGTTCAAATTAACAAGAAATCTAATTTTAAGGGAACTCTTTAGAACGCCGTTTAGTAGATTCCGATCGGTTTATTTGTTTAAAAGTTATAAGCGAGTCACATAGTCACACACATACATACAGACATAGTGACAACATCGCGGGGGTAGTCAGGGAAGCTTCCTATGACCTTAAAACGTCGAGATCTGATGAAAACTAGTTTTTTGCAAAACGGGGTGAAAACAGTAACTTTCCGATTTTTGAAAATCTTCGATTTTCTTAGCGGGAAGTTATTTTTTTTTTTCATCATTGTTCTTAGTTAATTGAAAAGCTCAGGAAGAGAAAGAGTGAGAGAGGAATAGAAACGTGGAGAAGGAAATGTAGGTATCACGCAGCGGCACGCATTTAACTTTATCGACGATTTTTTGTTATTTCGGCTTGCGGAAATCGTCAGATTATATATTTTTCATTATTCTTGAATTATTTCCTTCAAAATAAAAAAAAAATTAGCTACGCTCGAGAATGTCGAGATGACGTTTTTTTTTTACAACTTTGCTGCCCTCCCCTTTCTTTACGTCACTCTCAAATTGTCAGATTAGTGGAATATACACTTTTTAGGATGTAATTAACTCACCCTACCTTAATCTGACGCGCTCGAGAATTTCTGATGGTCAATTTTTTTTTACTAATCTGATCCTGTATCCTTCACGGGCGGCCTTATATATGGGCCTCATTTTTGGTGGAGGTACTTAACCGGGTACAAGGTATCCACCTGTATATTAATCTGCCGCGCTTCAGAAAATCCCGAAATCCCCGCTTGGGCTCCCCTACTATAGGTAATTATAGCGCGCAAGTACATGGAGTGACGGAGGCCTGTCTATACGTACAAACCGAAACTATCCGATTAAGTCCCTCATTCTTCGCACACTGAGCGTAAGTAGCGATAGCACCCGTTGAAGCGTCAAGTTCGTAGTTAAAATAGCTAACTTGATGTGAATACCCACACTATGGGGATTGATATTACAACGGTAAGACATTTCTTTTTATTGTTTTAAGCTATGTTATCACTAAAAAGCTATTTTGACTATATTTTGAGATAGCTTTTTACACGTTTTGATTAATGGTTTAAGGGAAAAATAGGGGGCCGGCATTACAATACCAGTTTTGTCTAAAAACCGGATACTCGGCCGTGGCCGACTTTAAAGCTAATTCAGTCTGTTTTATATATTCCGATACTACCAAATCCATTGACTTAATAGGACGACTTTAGAAATATTAAAGATCGTAAAGTCGGCCATCTTCGAATTCGAGCGCCATTATACGGGCTGATTTTTTTTTTCTTTAAGTATGTGGGAAGTAATTTTTAATTTAATTATCAAACTTATTTTCTCGAAACTGATTACCTACGTATTATTATATTTTTTTAATATAATAAAGGGGTTAAGTTTGGATGGAGGAGTTGTCAATATTGAAAACATATTTATGATAGCTAAATATGGTTCGGGAATTCGGAATACAAATATAAATTACTCTTTGGAACTCGCTATATATTAAACTCATGTTAATTAGCTTAAAAAATATAAAGCGTTGGGTGTAGATCTTTAGCTGATTTATTAACCTGCGTCCAGTTTTAAAACTGGACGCTCTTCGCTTTAAAGCCCATCCGAAGAAAAAACATTGGTTCAATGGGTGATACAGCTTGCCAGTTTGCCGAGAAAGATCTGCGAGAAGAAGATGTTCGTTTTTAAATATTGATGATAATTTTTATTAAGAAATGTAATTTTTAACTTTGTTATAATTATATAGTAACGTTGTTAAAGTAAAACAAACATGAATGTAAACTTAGTGTGATATTATACTCCTGCCAAAATAATATTTTTTATTGTCTTAATTTAAAACACCCTATACCCGGCCGATATTTGGGAAAAACGCGACCGACAATGGGCCGTGAACGGCCGACTTTAGGGTTTTTTCGTCCTCGACACATTGAAACCTTAATACTTTTTTATTGTAGTAGAAAAGTCAAATTTATGCTTATAATCATGAAATAGATTAATCAACTTGTCTCAAAACCACATCACAAGCTATCCCTTCGTTGCAAACTAATGGAGCCAGAGCAATGAAGTTAGAAAATCCGTAAGGGGGCCGACATTTAGCGTATTTACCCTACTTCACGAACTTCATCATAGTATAAACAGGGGAAGTAGGTTATCTCCGGCCTAATTCGCGATATAAATGCCTACTGTCTTAGGGTTGTCACTTTAACACATCTCTGTATAACTAATTCAGTGATCATTAGTCAATAAAGTTCAACAATGGTTTGATTTTACAATTGTAAGTACTTACCTACTTAGTTACTATACCTACAATACTGAGAAATCGGCATAACTAAACGTAAACAAAGCAATAGCGGCAAATCAATTGATAGATCAAAAGTACCTACCTAATATATTCAGTAGGAAATTAGGCCTAACTACCTACTTTCTCTGTGTGATAGAAAACTAATAAAAATAAGTAAGTAGGTACCTATCTCATCATCAAGTAAAAATTATATGCTAGAATAAGTGACTAGCTTACCTTTCCTGTTCATTAGGTAATCTGAACAGAGATAATTCTGGAATCGATGAATTATTGAGACACCCAAACACACAGCAATACGTTCTCCTGCGACTGTCAGACATTTTTTATTTATTTAGCGGTGACGCGCGAACCTCGTGCAGTGTTAGCCCCGACAGGCGCACTGAGAAACGGGTCGAGACTTGTTAAAGTGTGCGTGCGTCGACGCATAGATACTATGGCGCACACATACAAGCCGCGCGCGGTGCGTTTGTATGAAGATAAACTACTACCCCTGTTTATACTATGACTTCATCTCCTCTCTACTCTCATTATGGGGTAGGGGCCACGGTCCGCGTGTCGCTTTACAAATAGATTATTCTATTAGGACTTGTTGGTTTCCGCACTTAGTCCTACTATTGGACCATTGTGCGAGAACTTATTTCATCCGCGTTTTCCGTTAGTGCCCCGTTTTTGCTTATTGTTTTTGGTATCACGCTATAAGCCACGGGGGCTTATAGCGTGATACCAAAAAAAAATAAGCAAACGCCAACATTGGTCTGCATTGCTTTGTTACACAGAAAAAATCTATAGAAGTCTGTATCGTGTGGACTCGCCATAAGAATTACTTATGAAAATAAAAAGAAGATTATGCTGATCACTGTCTGACTGTATCACCTCTTCCGTTTAAAATTTTGTAACATCCCTGGTATCACTTGGTGCCTCGAATCAAATTGATTCACATTAAAAACAGTAGCAGGGATCGACCTTCTAGGTTTAGCAAGGCTTGGCGGATGGGTGACCGTCTTACTTACATACCGAGACTCTGCAGTGTCTCGGAAAGTATATCTTCGTTAAGTTCGTTTCTAGATCTTTAGCAGTCGTTACGGATTGTCAGAAGCCTGAAAATCTGACACCAGCCTTACCAAAAAGTATCGTGTTACCCGATTACTGAACGTGATCTGCAGTAGCCTATTTGTATGGAAAAACCTCAATCCGTGGCCTACCAAAGTAGTCCGCTCTGGGGGGCAGACAGAACAAACACAACTTCACTTCAGTAAAAAAAGAGTCGCCATCTCCATTACTTGACTGAGAAACTATGATACTTACTAATAAATAAACTAATAGTTTCATGATTATCGATAGATGTCTCTGTATTCACAATTTATTGCAAATAAGAAACCCGATTAATAAATTAAGTTCTTAATTTAATTTAAAGTATCTTTCTAGACAGTCATTATGATATTTTTTATCAAAATTATCACATTCTTGTCAAATTATGATATCAGCTTCATCGATTATGGTAGTCTTTTCAAGGTAGCCTTATTTATTGTATGATGGCAACTTCACACATTATGGCCGGCGCAACTTGCGTTTGCGCTTGTGTAAATGTTTCGTTTGTCCATTTTGTGTTTAATAATTGGATTTTGAATGTTTATATCTACATCCGACGTCGAATTAAGTTTCTAGTTCCCGGAAACTAATATTTTTCAGTCACTACGTTGTAGATAGCTGGCTATAAATTTAACAAATAATTTGAAAAACTGTTATTATTATTTAGTGGTATTCTTGCGAAAATACCCTATTTCGTTATGTGTCTATCAAACTTGAGACAATGCCTCACTGTTATGCTTTTGTGTTTTTTTTTTTTTGTTCGCCGCCCGACCTTCAATCCCCGCTGGCGTACATGAGATGATATTCTATAAAACTGATTTTCTCAAAACGTCAAAACTCTACATTAAATTTCTTACTATCTAACCATTTGCCTGGCGTGCCAGAAAAAGCAGTTCTTTACTCTGAAACTGCAATTTTAGGCAACGTAGCCTGTGAAATAGAAAATTTCCTACGTTTTTATGCAAAACTGTGTTTATGTCGCATGTTGATCAAAATGCGTGCTAATAATGACTCGTTTACTGAACCACGATCATAAAATATCAGACATACCCCTTAAGTTATCTTAGTTATGCACTAATAGTGATTTACGGCCGAACCCAATAACCGATCTATCACATACTGGAGATATGCGATAGATCGGTTATTGGGTTCGGCCGTTAGTAAGTTAATCATCACTATATTCGCTAATCGCATTTTAATCAACGTTTTATGACGTAAAACATCTGTAATTTGCAAAAAAGTAGGACAATTTGAATTTCGCGGGCTATGTTGAAGGATGACCTAGGTATACATACGAATGTGTGTATTCGTCAGTATACACATATAGAGCCTTAGTTCCCGTCAAGAAACGCAGATGGCATTTCAAATCCGTATGCTTGAAAATGGTACAAGAGGGCTCTCTTCTCCCATATCTATACTTACAGTGTTATAAAGAGGAAAGATTTGTATTTTTGTATGTAACGAATAAACTTTAAAACTACTGGACCGATTTCAAAAATTCTTTCACCATTAGAAAGCTACAAGGCTATATTTTATCCCCATATTCCTACGGGAACGGGTACTACGTGGATAAAAACGTGGGGCGCTGCTAGTTATTATTATAAATAGTCTTTGAGTCCGCTGCAAACCCTATTTCGCCCTAAAAGCTTAAACTTCTTGGCGAAATAGGGTTTAATAGACACGACGGATACGGATGGTACACAATGTACCTGCGGTGCCCCTGTTCAGAACATGAACCACACCAGTGCTGGATTTACAAATTTGCTTCCCCAAAGCTATAACATTTTTGCCGCTCGTACTGACTTCTAAAATTAGATACATAATAAAGTTTATTCGCTTTTTTTTTAATTCAGGTTATTTTATGCTTATTTTTCTATTCTGATATTTTTATTTTAATCTATTAAAATATAATATCTCAAAAATATGTTTTGGTGCTTTTTTTTGTGCATTCCTTGTTCTTCTTATCTTACTAAGATTTGTTCTCTTTGCTCAATAGATGGCGCTGCAAGTATCAGCATCCCGTAGGTAATGAAAACTAATTTCTTCTTGAACACTTCTAAATTAATTAATATCTTTTTATCAAATACTAAGTTGTAAGTACTAACTAGTTACGCAAATTTCTTATGTGTAAAACTATCGGTTTTGTAATTTTTACGTGATGTGTGCAGGACTTCGTCAATACGACGCTCAGCGTTCTATGAAGTTAAAAAAACCAATACCTTTTCATTTTGTGGGTTGATTTTGAATAAATAAGCGCTAAATGAAACTTGGGACTACTCTCAATATTTTTAAGAACATAGCTTTTGAATACAATTAGTGGTGACAAAGACAAACAGGCAAAACTTCCATTTTTGTATTTTTCTGTCTTTTCGAACGTTTATCAGTTATTTGAATGCAAAAATATTAAATATGCAGACACGGCTAGTCTACGTTTTTATTACATCATGTATAGAATAGATTATTTTAGTTATTGCGGTCCCCAACACGATGACGCTTAGGTGTAGACGACGCGAAATATTCGTTTTTTTTTTTTTTTTGAATGGACTACTCGCAGTTCAGCACATTGAGGCTGGTTACTGCTCAACCGGGCAATCCCGTGGTTGCCTTAGATTCTAAGGCCCCCAGCCGGGGCGCGAAATATTCGTATCTTCCTATCTATACTTATAATAAAACTGTAGAGAGGAGGTCAATTCTGTACATTGAATATATATTCAAAATTAAAATTGGAGGATGAATAGTGATCGATACTGATGCCAAAAATGCAATCACTAATTTTTTTGTCTGTCTGTATGTGCACGCATGGATCAAAAACTACTGAAAGGATTTTAACCAAACTTGGTACGATTGTAGTCCATACTCCTGGGCAGGTTATAGGCTATATAACATAACGCTAAGACACATAGGAGCTGAGCTGACGATAAATTTGAAGCAAGTCGGATGAAAATGCGCTTTCGAGCTCTTATCCTCGCATACGTTGATCATACACTAAAAGTATGTATTACAAAGGTGATGGTCTTCAAAAGATCTACAAAAAAGTCCCTGATAGTATATATCTATCTTTTATAAATTAGCCACAATAACGTGTTTAATCGTTTGGCATTTCTTCAAAGTGTATTAATTACATAAATATATTGTATTTCACATAGATATATCTTTATCAAAATTCCATATTCAAAAAGTACATTTTTTTTAAATTTGAAACGGAGGAGGTAATACTGTCAGTGCCCTGCACCTTTTCCTATTTTCTTAATTCTAAGAGGGATCAGGTTGTGAAAGAAATTTATTGTACGCACCAAGATTTTTTCCGACATCCACGCGAACGTAGTCTTCTTTACTAATATTATAAAGCTGAAGTTTGTTTAGTTGCGCGCGCTAATCTTAGAAACTGCTGGGTCGAATTTTAAAATTATTTTAATGTTAGATAGCCCTTTTGTTCAGGAAGGCTGGGATAGGCATCTCGCTACGATACATAGGAGCATCATTGAAACATACAAAAATGGTTCATCATCATCATCATCAACAGCCTGTTGCAGTCCACTGCTGGATATAGATCTCTCCAATTGCACGCCACTTCGATCTATTTTCCGCTTCTCGCGTCCAGTTTCGGCCCGCCGTCCTGCCAAAAATGGTTATTTTTCCCTCTTATGTGACGCAGACGAAGTTGCGCGGGTCAGCTAGTAGGTATTATACTAAATGGATCAAAACATACACCTACTTCATGGAGTTGTTTTAGCGGGGGTTGTTTAAGTTTTAATATAACTTTTGTTTTAAGTACATATGCTCTTTACAATTTTATTTGCTACAACTATAACCCTACAGACCTATAGCTACAATCTACACACACCTAAATAACTGAGCATCTCTTACCAAGTTAGGTATTCACTCTTCTCTGCTTCATCATCAGGCCCTGGTTACCAATGATCGGAGTAGGCAGGGCTATTTTTGATATTTGCGTGACGTTTTCATAGTATGAACGAACATACAACAGAGATCCCGAAATCCTTTGGGTTTTAAAAATAAACTTAATTTTGGCAATGATTTTTGGAGGTAGATACCTACTTGTGTAAATGTGTACCTTATATCTGAACTTTTTGTTAGATAAGACTAGATATGACCGCTTGACAATCATTATAATTTCTAAGCAAATGTGAAACAAGTTGCGATAGTACGTAAGATCGATTTTATTCACATAGGTTAGGTGCAAAAAGAATCGTAATCAATTTTTATCCGACTTCAAAAAAAGGAGCAGGTTCCCGATTCGACTATTTTTTGTACGTTTGTTTTGCGGTATTATCGCCAATTTGGTTTTGAAGCCATTTCAATTAGGTGAAAATCTCATGAAGAACTTCGGAGATAGGCAACGGAACATTTCGAAAAGTGATAGCAAATCTTCTGGGATTACTGAAATAGCATGTGTATTTATAGTTTACCCCAGTTTATAATATAAAGCAAAGCAATAAAATTATTGCAATGCCTTTTGCGTTCCAGGGCAGCGGTGACTCGTTTCGAAAAAGTCCTGTACTCTGGTAGGCACTAGCCACCGGCTGGCCCTAGCGGGTCCCGATTATTATGCTGACATCTCTTTGTGGCCCACGTGGAAAAAAACACGCCCGTGTCAGGTTGTTAGAGGACGGCGGCCACATAACCGCGCCTACGGTGGCCGGGAATCGCCCTGCAACTCCAAATGCCGATGCAACTCCGATCCCGACTATGGATTGAATCAAATTTACACTGGTGACACTACCCGGGTGTGTCCTCCCGGCGAATCCGAAACAGTTACCTCCCAACAAAAGTGTGTGGTGAGTACCTGCATCAGGCGGAAGAAGGTGAGGACGCCGTGGCGCCAACCACTCCTCAAAGAGGGGTCGATTCCCAGTCATGAACATTGGTTTGTAAAAAATCCAACGATGTAGTTTTAGCTCACCATAATCTGCCTCGAGGTGCTTTTCGTTATACGGTTTGAATTCATTTATTTCTATAGATTACAAATCACTTGTACAGATTTAAATACTAAAACTTACTTGATTTAGGTATACATTTTTGTTGTCCAGGCAGGCAATCTCAGGAACTACTGGTTCGAATTGAAAAATTCTTTTTGGGTTGAATAGACCATTTATCGAGGAAGGCTTTAGGCTATATATCATTACACTTAAGCCAATAGGAGCGAAGCAGTGATAAAGAATGTTTTAAAATCGGGGATTCCACGGGGACGAAGTCGCGGGCAGCAGCTAGTATTTTATAAAACGTTTTAGATGTTTGTAATCAAATGCAGTTATTCCATAGTAAATTACCTAGATTTGATTTGAGTCAGAAGATATTTTGATAATTTCTTAGCTAACTGTGATTCTATCTACAAATATCGTAAGAGAAGTTCCAAAAAATCAGAAATACTTATTTATTCATCTTAAAGAACAAGGTCCTCACAAAGGTACCCATTTCGCCCCTGACCTCGCGACGGTAAAAGCCGCCGCTGTAGGTACTATTATTATGAGAACTCTGTCATCCTGAAAGCACTGAACCTTCAAATCTGTCTTTTCGGGTCAACTCACACCGAAAGAGCGGCGAAGGGCAGCGAAGCGGAGCGCAGTTTCAGTTTCATATGAATTTTAACTTTATTATCATTACCATAATACTTATTATCGCATGAGAAACTCGAACGAGTCGCGCGGATGCCCGCGGCGCCGCAGGAATTCCGGGCAATTCCATAAACGGAGCCGTGCGACTGCGCGAGAAGTTGCGGGAAGTCCCGAGAATGTTCGAACAGTCGCGAGTACTCGCGAGCGGCCGGTGGCAATATCCCGCCCCTCGCGTCCGCGAGCATTCGCATTCAGTCCTTGCAGTGCAATGAATACAGACGTAAATCCAAAATACCCATGTCCACTGCTTAAACACAAGTTTCCTCGAGTTTCGTTGAAAGTGAACTGCGCATAGGAGAACGACCCGTGAATTAATCGCGGGCGGGCTCGAGAAGCGGAGCGGAGTCCCGCGAATTCTCAAGCATTCCAGCGACTTCTCGAGCAGTCGCGGGAATCCGCGCGCCTTCTCTACCGAGCGGGTCGCTGCGCTTCGCTGCCCTTCGCCGCTCTTTCGGTGTGAGTTGACCCTTCTTCTAAACTGAGCAAAGGATATTGACGCGATTTTCACTATCACTGGAGATTTCTTTTCAGTTGTTTTAATAAGTTATTATATATCATTCGACTTTATGAATCAAGATGCCGCCAATCTGAAGTAGGTACTTATTTTCTTATATTATGTAGAATAGAGTTGTGCAAGTGTTAAACATGCTTACCTGCTAGTTTGAGCCGACGGTCGATTTACAGATCATCAGCTGCTAAAGCAGCATATTTTTAATAATTTAGTAGGTAATTTAAAAATATTTAAACAACTGACGAGCGAGATCTTATTCATAAAACTAGGGCATAGTTACTAGGTGTAAACAACGAAAACTTAACGCCGCCGGGATTAGAGAAGATAGAAAAACGACATCCTCGACTATGGAAATGTTTTATAAATCACAAAAAATAATGCCGTCGGCCCTAGCTACCAGGTGTCTGTATATTAGTAAGCACATACTAACACTACTCTATCAAATCGCGCATCCACACATGCTGAGCGGCACGGCTGGCGGCCTGGCCGCCGGCACGCGCATCATTTATATCAAGGCAGCCTGAAATCCGGCGGTAAACCCCGCAGTATGTGTGGATGCGCCACTTCAATCCATATATTTTGATAGTGCGAAAATACGCGAGGGGCTCCACATATCTTGACGTTTTGACAAGTCACCGAATAAGTGAAGGTCCCTAGTAAAATGGAGGGGTAGCTGGTTATTTATATTTTCAAAAACGAAACTAATACTTGCCAGAAATGATGAGATGTTTCTGGAATAGGGTTGGTTGGGATGTGTGATTTGATATATAATCGTGTATTAAATTTTCAATGTTTCCGGTTGCTTAAGTTTTTTCGACATTTTTACAGGTACACGTCATTGCAAAATTAAGATGTCCGTGACTTGAAACTGTTTCTATTTTTTCTTGGATAGTTTCTTTTAACGCAGCTCCAATTGATCAAATCTGGAATTGCGGACATAACAATATTATCGTAGTGATACGGGTACTATGAGTGTTATTTTGAAAGAGTTAAGACACAAAGAAATTGTCATGCGTTTATATCTGAATATTGATCGTCACAAAGTGTTTATAAGCTAAAATTAACAGTATGTCATTAAATGTATTTGGAATAAGATCAGTTTTCATTACTTATATAGAGATAATATTATGTAAGCATAGGAACCTTAATTATCATTTTTGTCAAAAGTCACTCAATACTTTGAACAAAATTTATTCCAAAAATATAAATAATTCGAAATGAACATAAAAACCATGTAGAAAACAATCTTTTAAAAGTAGAATGCAAAAGCAAAATGTAAATGGGAGTACAGGATACAATAAGGACCTGTCAAAAGAAAGTAATGAACATATTGAGGAAATTTTGATTTATTATTTCCACATAGTTGTGTCCAAAGTGCGTTTCACAGGCTCAGTGGGTAGATCTTCTGTAAAACAAAATTTACACAATTCAATACAATATTGCTTTAGAGAAATTAAGGTTCCGATCGGGAATGGAGCGCTACAATTTTCAATATGTCAATAACAATACAGTTGAGATATTTCATTATATTTATTTAGGGTATTACAAAAACAGTTACCATATTATGTACAACTGGAAAAAAAGTTACAATACAGTGGGTTTCCTTCTAGAACTTTTGTGATTGAAATAGCCTCTCCAGTACCCGATGAGACCTCTGTGCAAGCGGCAGAGAGGCCTGCGCGGAACGGGGGCCATCCGGCCGAGCCGGTCTTACTCCTAACTATGTATATTAAACTTATATTGATACGTCTATTATAGTATAATGTAATCATTAATTAAACTAAAACGATTATATCGGTCCGAACGAAATGAGTTCCAATGAAAAATTCGGCACAGCGGTTATTAGAAGGCTCCTCCTAATACACACACCTTATAAATATCGCAATAGAACGCAGGACACAAAGTATAAACCAGGTAAGCGTAGGCCCCTCAGATGAGGTTAGCCACATCGCTGGGCATTTCCGAGATGCTTGTATGATAGAACTCCTCAATATCCTTGAGCGCTCTCCTGTCAGCTTCAGTGACGAAGTTGATAGCAATTCCTTTACGGCCGAAACGACCACCTCTTCCAATTCTGAAAAAAGGAAAATGTACTATTTAAAAAAAAAACTTCAATTCTAAAAAAACCTATTTTCGAACTTAGTCGTCTATAAAATTTTAGTAAATTTTTGTGTTTTTGAAATTTTACAATTTAGATTTTCTTCCGAGAAACAATTTAGATTTTCTTCTCATCAATATTTAATTATTAATAACAATTAAGGCCGTATACATACAATTCAATGAAACTTTGGCTGAGTCATGTGCTTGTGGGGATTTCATGACAACTAAACAGTTTAGTCCATGAGAGTGCTTTCTCAGTCTCCCTGTCATTTTCTATACAAAACTAAGTTACGGAACTACTATTTAGTCGAGCGTTTGCGCCTACAATATATTGTGCATTCGGTTGAGTTATTCGACTAATTAATCAGAGAGCTTTGGATTTTTGTTTTATTTTTTATTGAGCTGTTATTCGGTTGATGGCATGCTGTATTACTGTTTAGTTGATGGTGTGCATTGATTCCCATATACTTTCCATATACATTTCTTTTTATTCACAATATTTGGTATTGTTTAAATTTATAGTATGAAACTAAAAACAATTATCAGCCATGATAATTCATGGAGTTTCGAGTTTATTTTAGTTACATGACAAAACAGAATAGCATGATGAAAGATAAAAAAATTACTTTTGAAAGATTGGATGACATTCTATACTTAGGCATCATGAGTCTGAACCTAAACAGTGTTGACCACAGCAAGAGTGGTAGTTTCACAGATTTGGGGTTGTTCTAGTATTACATAAGCAGAATTTTTTTAATATTTTTGGCCACCCCCCTCCCTCCATTGCTTACGTAAAAATATTAATAAGTATTATATTATATAATTTATATTATTATATATTAATCTGTCCTGGTTTCCTTATTGGTTCATGAAGCAGCAGTTAATAAGTCTAGAAATAAGGATTTTTAGTGAAATGTGTGAAATTAAGTTCCCTATTAGGGCGTTGATAGCTCAGTGGGCAAGACCTCGCCGGATTGCCATATGTTCAAACCATAATAGACTAAATCAATTAAAATCTGAAAAATTAAATCAATATTGCTGACAATCACATTCTGGATCCCCACATCCCCCTTGTCATCAAAAATGAGCAAATCAAAAACCCCCACACCCCCTTAGTGCTTACGTAATACTTGAATGGCTCTTTTCTTAAAATAAAACAATACCTTATCATAGATGTAAGTGATGTTAAATAGTATTTCATAAAGTACACTTACCGATGAATGTAGTTTTCACGGTTAGTGGGCAGATCATAATTGATGACGCAAGAGACTTGCTGCACGTCAATGCCGCGGGCAAGTAAATCGGTAGTGATCAGGACACGAGAGGATCCTGTGCGGAACTGCCGCATAATCACTTCACGCTCACGCTGGTCCATGTCGCCGTGCATAGCAGACACAGTGAAATCGCGCTCATGCATAGATTCAGTCAGCCAATCCACCTGAGAAATAATAATAGGATTATAACAAAAACCAGTCAAGGAATGTCTATGTATCTATATATGGGGTTTTGGTATCCACACTTAGTCCTTGTATTGGACTAGTGTAGTGTAGTTATAGTTTGGCCAGCCCTCCAGTAGCAGATTAGGCATCAGGAATTTGTTAATTCTATGGTGTGTTTCCATATTTATAATATATGATGCCTGTGCACACAAGGTACAAGTGCACTAGTGTTTCCTCTGCCTCTCCTCGTGTAATCTTACCCCTTGGTTTAATTAGGTTCACTATTATCATTCCTCTCAATACTAAAAAGTGTAAGGTAATAATGACAGCTAGAATGACATTCATTATAGCAAACCAAGTTAAACAAACTAATCATACACATTATTTGATCAGCATGGATGCATGTTGCACAGGCCTTCACAATCTTGAACTTAATAGGTAGTTATATCTGCCCCACCCATGTAGGATTGTTATATTTTTGAATTGTAGGTTGATAGATTTTCAATTACCTTGCGACGAGTGTTGCAGAAAATTACAGCCTGGGCGATGGAGAGGGTATCGTACAAGTCACAGAGGGTCTCCAACTTCCATTCTTCGAGTTCAATAGCAATATAGAACTGTTTGATACCTTCCAGTGTTAACTGTAATAAAGTAAAATAAGAAAATGTTATAAATTGTAATACTTGGTACATTATCATGCTTAATCCTATATTATGGAAACTACAGCAAGTTTAACAATCAATTACCATTAATTTTTCATAATTCTGGCAATAATAAAGATTCCTTAATCTTTATAATATTGAAAATATTCAAGATACAAAAATTGATTTCAAGCTCTGCAAAATATATGGCTCAAGGGACCTTCAGGAAATATAGGTGAAATATAATCAGTTTACTCCAATTTCTGATTAATTTTTAAATAAATGAAATATTAAGATACCTCTTCCTTTTGCACAAGAATGCGCACAGGGTCTCTCATGAAGCATCGAGACACCTCAAGTACATCGTCTGGCATGGTGGCAGACAGCAAAATGACTTGAACATCAGCAGACAACATCTTGAATACATCATGAATTTGATCTTTGAATCTGAAATATTTATAACACAATAATTATCATGACAGAATAGGTGGGTATACTTTAGAATCTTTTTAAGAACACTAAATAATGAGTTTGAATGAGCTACTACGTTGATGTTAAATGGAATACATCTCCACAGGGCAGGCTTAAGCTACATCGAGCATGGGAGACAGGGCTAAAAGGCAATATGGATGTAGTTCAGGCACATACCTGTATAACCATACAGGGAAACCAGCTAGATGTGTGTGATAAGAAGTTATGTGAAGGGAAACATTGCTTTTGAAGATATAACTTTTCGAAATTTCAGATCAATAACTGTGACTCACCCTCGGGACAACATTTCATCAGCTTCATCCAGCACAAATAACTTGATAGTGTTAGCACGCAGAGCACGGCGGGTTATCATATCGTACACGCGACCAGGCGTGCCCACCACCACATGTACACCACTCTCCAGCTGACGCACATCCTCACGCACATTGGTGCCACCGATGCAGGCATGGCATTTAGCATTCAAATGATCACCAAGAGCTATCACCACCTAAAAATATCACACTGTTAATTCCAAACTCGAAAGCATTAATTTTGTTCACCAAACACAACACAAACACCACAGTTCATACCTTCTGAATTTGCTGTGCCAGCTCTCTGGTTGGGGCCAGAATCAGTGCTTGGCATTCACGAATACTAGTATCAATTTGTTGAAGAATTGAAATCGAGAAAGTAGCAGTTTTGCCAGTTCCTGACTGGGCTTGAGCGATAACATCGCGGCCCTGAATGCAGGGCATAATAGCGCGTTGCTGGATAGCCGACGGTTTTTCAAAACCATAGGCGTAAATTCCTCTCAGCAATTCTTCCTTCAAATTCATGTCATCAAAGCTTTCCACGACCTGATGCCAGTTGGTATCCAGATTCCCTTGAGGTTCCATGCCCGGAGGTCCATCGTAGCTTCCTTGATCCTTAGATGGCCCATTTTTGGAATCCTCCGGCCAATCTTCTGATCTGTGAAACAAGTTTTAGACATTGAAATAGCATTAATTCAATCCTGGTACGTAGGTTAACCTTTTTGGAATGAATTAGCAAAAATTACAAATTGCATTACAGTAGCACTTCTGTCAAATTGTCATTTTATTTATAAAGAGTAAACGATAGAAATAAAAGAAATACATTAAAAAAAAAACAAAACTTCCTTCAATATGTTTTATACAAAACGAAGAAGAGAAATGGTTGCTAGAATATAAAACACGTGCGCCGAATCGAACTTGCAATAATGTACTCCTACCAGCGCCATGTTGGCAATCGGCGACAGGGACATTGAAATTATTTAACAGTTTAGGGCAATTTACATGAAATTACTAAGCCAAAACAAGACCCAGCGTTTTCTCTATAAAAATATCATACAAACTTGTGGTAATAAGGCTCATTTAGCTGAAGAACTCAACTTACCTTCTTTCAGGTGAATAAGACATGTTCCAATCGCGGTAGCTGAACGGAAAAGAACTAGCAAAGCATAAGCAAGGTCAAGTTAAGTTAACAGAAGCTTTTTTTATAGGTTTTGCGAAATCAAAAGTTTAATTGAATAAATTGTATGACAATAATTTTAATATATTTTTTTATGATTTATAAAATTATTAAATGTCGATCAACGTGTTCCAATTTATCAATCTGAATAATACTAAATTATTGAGGAATAAAATAGCGGAAGTACGTCACGACAGTTTATGGAACACAGGCCCTCTATGCACGATATTCACAAAGAACTATCGATTATTAGTCTATTATTATGAATTGTGTAATATCTTTGGATTTATTTAGATTTTACCAAACCAACGTGTAAATAAATACAATTTTACAAAAGTTTAGTGCATTACTTTTTTTAAATTTATTTCAAATCAAACTTGAAGAACCACATAAGTGACCCACCATCCTGCGAAAGAAATATTAATGCCGTGCCCTACAATGCCAGTGCTTGCGCACAAGTGCATTTCCAATGGGTGGCATATCATGGCATACGCACCTGACCTACGAAGCGATGCATCGGTGTTGAAAGTTTACTTTTTTTCCTGTTTGATTCGTAATCAGTCCTTGAATATGATTGGTGTATGTGCTCTGGTCAGCGATGATAGTTACGATGTGAATCACGGAACAGAAAATAAGAAAAGTAAGCTGGCTGATTGCGATTCCAAGTTAATGATTTTTTAATTGAGTCACCTTAAAAGTTCTGATTAGCCAATTCAGTGGTTGGCATGATTACTATCTTTTTCACGATTAATTTTGTTTTCACCATTTATTTACTTCTAGTTAGTGTGTAGACCGGTCATTAGCTGCATTCAGTTCGTCATTTTCCATTTGATTTGAGAAACGATTTTGCAGTTCTGTGGTAATTGTCTTTGGGAACACATCATAAACAAAATTTACGTTATGTTGGTGAAATGCTCTTCCGGTCGTGTCTATGACTACGCTGCCATTTTGGAACGGCAGTGCTTTTTGTTCGTGTGAAGCGCTTGCTCGTTGTGAGGAGTAGATTGTGATTTAGTCAAGTGTAGTTTTATTTTAAGTCGAACTCAATCAAAATGAGCTGGCAAGATTATGTCGATAAACAGTTAATGGCATCCAGATGTGTTACAAAAGCTGCGATTGCCGGTCACGATGGGAATGTCTGGGCCAAGTCAGAAGGCTTCGAAGTAAGTTTTTCCTCTGTCAAGTTCTTACTATGCGGTCAGTGATTTGCAAATTTTAGTTTTGCTGTGTATACCAGTGTTAAATAGTGTTATCAAGTGCAGTTCGTATTAGGTTCGTCGGATGACGAATTCTTTTATCCGGCGTTTGACAAGATGGCGACATGTGGTGAAGCCTGCTATTCGGATTAGAATAGTTAAATTCGCTGCAATAGAAATGATTGTGCTTACTAATCATAACTTACAAGACTGTTTAGTTGCATTATCTACTAGCATTAGTAATTTGTTGCTGTTATTTTGTACTAAGCCTAAGCCGAAATTGCCGGCCGGTATATTGTCTGACTTGCCTATCACGATTTGGATAAGTACCCCGGTCAATTCTTTCGTAGTTTTAAAGCCAACGATAGGTACTTACGAATTCAGGTTAAAAACACTTGCTGGCAAATAAGTACTTTACAACACGATAATCCCTGAAGCGAGCTATCACGCCAAAGTTAGCGTTTAGCTTTTGGTGAACATGTTAGTCCGATGTCGATAGTAACTATCGAGTCTCCATGCAATTTAAAAAAACTGCATAATACAGTATGGCAACCTCTGACCGAAATCTTACTCTCAGCAAAATGGCTAAGAGACAAAAAAATATATATAAAAAAACTACGCACAGGACAGGATTGTATACTGGATGGTGTGAATGGAGTAACATGGGTGACTCTGAATATTACTATCAGTATGGTATACTTGCCACATGAAAATGTGGTTGGTGATTATTGTTGTGTTGAGGTAACCAGTTGATGTTTAGCAAATCTAATCAACTAATTTTTAAGTAAACAAAATTAATTTTTAATGACAGAAATATTTGTGCAAAACTTTTAGTATGCCCCACACCTTTTGATGCCGAGTGTACATTTTTAGCCACATGCTTGTGCTTCAACCGACTGCAATAATTAAAGTTTTTATTGAAAATACTCTATCCCAGTTTTCATGTGAAAATGCTGTATAAAAAGCCTTTTCATTTAAGAACTCTGAATGGTTGTTGTAAAGATTGTAAGTAGTTGAGGTCAAATCATAATAATATTCCAGCTGACTGGTTAAGCAAAGGACATAAAGAGGGATATAGAATAAGAAATTTTAGTTTTCTTCTATTTTTTTGTTAAATATTCTAATATTATATTTAAAAATATAGCCAAAATAGAGATGGCAAGTGTTTTATTAGCAAAGCAAAATCTGACATATTGCCTATCTGACCCCCTAAACCTGCTAAACTGGCTATTCTGTAAGCTAACCCAACTGACTTCTGACTGTCTGTAACAATTGTTTATTAGAGATCTAAATATGACAGCCTAAGCACATGGTGTCATGGTTATTGGAGGGTACACTTTGATGGTTGATTAAAGATTCACATGAACATGCATCCTTACTGACAATCCCCTAATTAAATATTAACTATGCCTAGTCCTATGTTAACAATGTTATGAAAACCCCTAGCAAAGTAGTCCATGAATTTATTTTTTCTTAAAAAAGCAACTAAATTTTAAAGACACCAAGTACATTTAATTTTGGATTCAGCTGAAATCCAAAATAACAAATACAGCCAAACTTGATAGTTTGGCTGCTATACAAGCAACTAACTAACCTTCAGTGAAAGAGAGCTTTATATGAGGCAAAAATTAAAATATAATTGTCCAGTTTTCATGTTGATTGTGAAAGTAATGACCACCAAAATAGCATAGTTTAATAGTGATGGTATTCAATCATAGATTTATGAAATTTAAATATTTCAACATCGCTTATCACAAGTATTTATTTATACATGTAGGGGGCCCTATATGCTGAGATGTAGTACTCGTCCTAGTTCGGCTGCAGATGGTATTGTGTTGTTAATAGATTAGCCTGTATTAATAACAGGCTGTTCTGTCATTTGTTGTAGTGAATAAATATTATTTGGAATATAGAAAAAGTAAAGCGAGGATGACAAATGTAAATAAAAGAAAGAAATTGAGTATGTTTTCCAAATGAAAAAAACACAAACTAGAACCTAACTTGGGTGCCTGGAGATAACATATAGTATAGTATAATAAAGAAGATTGCTAGAAAGAATTGAGGGGACGACTCGGACTACCTTCATCTGCCAGTAGCAGGCTAAACAAAGAAAGCAATCAATTGAAACTCTTTTGTCTGGTTTATATTATTGGCCCCTAGCTTCTCACTTATAAACCAGAAATATATATACTAAAAAATTTGGACACTAGTATTAGTAATATTAACTTATGGGGGTATTATTAAACTGATATTAATTAATTGGTATTAAATGTTTACTGGCTTAAAAAAAAAAGAGTTTCAATCATAGAAAAGGAGGGATGGCTGACAATGGATTCCCATAATAAAAAGGTCCAAATGAAAAATACAATAACAAGAAAAATTATGCCAATGTGGGCTTCACAATATGTATGCACCTGGACGTATTCATCTCTACTAAAAACCTACCGTTTACTTTTCCAAATGTGTGTATGCGAGCGATGGTCAAATTCATCTCTTAAGATTCTATTACGAGTTTGGTTCTGTTTTGATCAAAAAAATCATGCCAAAAATTAAGGGGAATCCTCCTCGCCACATCGTCCTTTGTATAATTAACATTACGGCATAATTAAGCCATAAATATGCGATACAATAATGATACGATAACAATGAATCGCCTGCTATGTTGAAGTGAAGGGCGTGTGTTATGTCAAAAGTGACAGCTCACTAGCATAGATAAATAGATATAAGGTCTCGTTACATCTTATAAAATAATTTACATTGAACCTCGGCCAAACAGGGACAGTCTATGTAACACTGATTCCTAGTCCCACCTACTTCAGTGCCAGCCTTTTTCTAAATGTTGTTTATTTTTGTTGCCAGATATCAAAAGATGAAGTCGCGAAGATAGTGGCCGGTTTCGACAATGAATCACTGTTAACGAGCGGTGGCCTGACGATAGCGGGTACACGGTACATCTACCTCAGTGGAACAGACCGCATCATACGCGCAAAACTTGGCAAGGTCGGCGTGCACTGCATGAAGACACAGCAAGGTAGGATTTGTTGATATAATGCCTTGAGTGCAGGTTTAGTTTGTATTGGTCTAGCAATGGTACCACAAGATACACAGAAAGAAACTACACAGTTCAGTGGCCGAAGGACTAAACATTCAAAACTCGTACGATATTTGACTGCTTCCCTTGATGTTTAGGGCGGTTGTTTATAATAAGCAATTTTAATATTATTAAGACAGATACTCCCCTGATGTCGGTTGACAGTTTTATTTTTTGACAAGTTTTATCAATAACTATCTTATGCCCGCGACTTCGTTCGCGTGGAGTTCCATACAAAATGTTAACCTCTTTTTCACCCCTTAATACCCCCTTTTTCGTCCCTTAGGGGACGAATTTTCAAAAATCCTTTCTTAGCATATGCCTACGTCATAATATCTACCTGCATGCCAAATTTCAGCCCGATCCGTTCAGTAGTTCGGGCTGTGCGTTGATAGATCACTATGTCAGTCAGTCAGTCAGTCCCTTTTGAGTTATATATATTTAGATTCTCGCTTTTTGGGTTGACGTCGCAGATGTAAACAAAATTTCGGTTGAACCTTCAAATATGGCCGAAGCCGTAAAATACTAGCCAGCGCCCGCGGTTTCATCCGCGTAGTTCCCGTTGGAATACGGGGATAAAATATACTCGCTGATAACGTAGCTTTCCATTGGTGAAAAAAGTGGTTAAGATCGGTCAAATTAGGTAGTTTAAGCTAATTCAGTACAAATAAACAAAAAAGCGCAATATTAGTATAGATATGCGGCCTAATTTTAAGAGAAGATGGTCGAAGGAGGATTCTTTGGTAGGACTCGTACATGATAGAGTATTTTAACAACTATTGGCTAGTATTTCTAGGAAAAGAAATATTCCGCGATTACAGGAAACTAACTTTTCAGTGTCTGTGTCTATGTGAATGACGAAATGTTATGCCGGTGTATCTAATGTTAACTTATATTCCTCTCAATCCGTTGCGATACGTCCTTTGAAGCAGAATCATCCAATTATTTTCAATAGGTAATAGTTGAATAGAAAGTCCACCAGCACCTGTATACCACACCGACATACTCACGAAATACCTAATTATATTTATCACCATTATTTTTTTTGGTCACAAATATGTTTTAATTTGGTACATTCCTCCAGATAGATTTCATAAAAATATTGGACACTTATTTTTCCTTTTTTCATCTAAACGAAAACGATAGAATGCGTTGAAAACTCGCGTCAAGTCACATATTAATTATGTCACTTTAATCATATGTGACGTCACCAGTCCCCTCCCTATTTTAACTTGGATACACTTTATTTGTACCGATTCAACCCTCCCCATCACTTGACATTAGCATTCGCTATTCCAGTTATATTTCTGTTTTTTCGCCAAACTTGTTATACGCTGACTACAAGTTTGTACTGCTTATAAGTTTCCCAGCTTTACTGGATTCTATTTTATTCCGTCCATAAATTCATACCTTCCATATCTAACCATTCCGAACCAAATATTGATTTTATGTAGCATTAAACTCTGGAACATAACAATCTGATTATAAATGGTCATCTCATGAAATCGAGAACATTTTGGTCCGACATGTTTTGATGTATGCCATCAACATTATCTTTATAACCTTGTCCCATGTCTAGACGCGCAACACGTTTTCTTACTTTCTTCCTTATCTGCCATCACACTATTATAAGTATTTCTGAATATATATGTAACTGCAACCGTCGAAATGATCCGTCATTTCGTAATTATAAATTACTTTTTATGAGGATGTTACGTAAAGTTGTAATCTTCATTATGTTAACGAAAGGGAAAGTTCGTAAGGTACGTAGGCATGGTTATGTGCGGGGAAAGTGAATCACAGTGATGGTCTTGTTTACTCCACAGCGGTTAGTTTATTATAATGTTTTGTTTCAGCCGTCGTAATTTCTCTGTATGAAGAACCCATCCAACCCCAGCAAGCCGCATCCGTAGTGGAGAAGTTAGGAGACTATTTAATTACCTGTGGTTATTAGAGGTGAGTTCTAACAATATATGTTTATTTGTAACAATGTATTCTGCCCGCGGCTTCAACCCCTAGAAAATAGGTTTTTTTATTTGCAAGGATCTCATTTTTTTTTCTAAAATACAACATAGTCAAATGAATACTTCGTAAAAATTGGTCCAGCCGTTTCGGAGCACTTCACGGAACAAAACAATTATTTTTTTAAATCGTACCTATATTCTTCATAATTATGCATTTAGTTCAATTTTATTTATTTGTATGGATTATCCTGAAGACTTGTAAAACATAGTATGTTTCTTCCACAGATCGAAGCGCGCCGTGATCTAAGAATACTATAAGATAATATTTTTTCCACAGGGAAATAAGTAACTGCATTTTGTATATTCTATAAAGTGATAAGGACCGTTCATTTGTTTTGATATTCGATAAATTATGGCGTCATCAGTGCGTGATGCGTTTAGTAACTGCGTGCAGATGCAATTACTTTGCGGATTTTGGACCCTTTTTATACGCTCACCGCTTCCATAAAGTAATTGTAAGCTGTAATGGTTTAAACATGTATTTTAAAGTTTGCTTTTATTGACCGGTATGGTAAAGCATATTCAGCTTTGCAAGCAGGTCTCAAAGCATGATGTATAGAGATTTTTTTAGGTTTCTTCTCAAGCATTCTGATACTTTATCTGGCGTGTACAATGATCTAAATTATAATTATAATCGAGGTAGACTTGAAATAGCGTCACTAGCCATCTAGACAAATGCCCGCGTACAGATGCTTGAAAAGAAGTTATAATAACCACGTAATGAAATTACTGTAACAACATTATACAACATATATATATAATTATAAATAGCATTTGTGTAAGGGCTTGTTACAAATTGAAAGACACTGTAACCCAAGTATTACGATTTTAATTGAAGATCTCTAGTCCCACTGGATCCATCGTGTGAGTAATATCCGACACATCAGTGCGAGGCGC
Source organism: Hecatera dysodea (assembly GCA_905332915.2). Classification (NCBI taxonomy): domain Eukaryota; kingdom Metazoa; phylum Arthropoda; class Insecta; order Lepidoptera; family Noctuidae; genus Hecatera; species Hecatera dysodea. Next base: position 14,551,991 of record HG995292.1, read on the forward strand.
GAGGCTCGGCCGCGACGCGCCGCGGCCGTCCTCCACATGGCCCGCTATTACAGTTTTCTGCTATGCTTTCTTTTTAATTGTGCCGCATTTATAATCTTGTGTAGTGAGTAATAAACATTTGCATTCTGTTCTATTCTATCTCTTAGCTGCAGAAATAGAAGCGCTCAATTACCCTGTATCCTCAAACAAGGCTTGCAGTAAACGAAGGGTGCATATTGTTTATATTTGATATTACTACTATAGCTTTGTACATTGTTTCTGATAAGCGATGGGAACTGTGTCTATCTAATAATAAAATGATTTGTATTATAATTTTTTGTTTCTTTGAAAACAACCAACTGGGGTGCAGGTAAAAAAAGTGGAAGTAAAAACCCTTTTTTATTGCTAATGAACATAATTTATTTTTCTTTTGACAAAATCTACAGTATTAAGAGTTAAGTACACTCGAATACAAGGATTGGTATAAAACGTTTAATCTTTTAGCAATAATTATAATTAATCGAGTGATTTTGGTTCTTTAAAATCCATCACTCGAGGGTTGGTTCTCTAATGTTGTTCATCATCAAGAGAATTTATGAAAAAGATTTAAGAGTTAAGTTGTGTTACAATATATATTTAATTAAAGACATACCTCTGATGACATACAAATTGCTGTTTATTTCGTTATTTTTACTAAAGAGCATTTATACCAATATATCAAAGAAATTAAAACGCATTTGTTTTACTTACTACATGGTTATCTACATTTCTACAATTCTATTTATACGAAAAAAAAAAATGCTTGTCGTGTAAGGATAATATACCTAGGTACTTATTACATCTTAACAAATAAATATGTGTTGATAAAAGCATTAATTATACAAATCAATACATAATATCCCTATACATCAGATTTATTAAAGTAATAATACTCCCTAGTCCCATAAGCCAACACATCTTATAATATAACTAATTGATTCCATAACCCAACACGTTATCGGGACTGATCTATCAACTACAGACGAGGCTCGCATAACTGCTGTAGCCTATCAGTGTTGGTTATAATTTTTATTTTTATTACAAAATAAGAGTAGGTATTTCATCGAAACAGTCATGACGTCATAAACGCGTTTCAAAAATATATTCGTTATGGTTGACTGTTCTTTCAAGATCGGTCTTTATCTCCGAAGTAATACGCTCATTAATTTGTTACACTTATATCGTCCGAACATTTTCTTGATTTCCATCCTTGCTGGGTGTAAGGGAAACATCATGAAGAGCTATCAAGTTGAAAGTCTCCCATTGCGTTTCTTCAAGGGTGCTCTAGAGAATAGTGGCGAGATCTTTTCCAAAGACTTCTGAAAAACCCTTTGCGTTGCTTCTGTCCTGGGTGCTCCTCGCCTGTTAACAAAGAAAGGATAGTTTTGAATTTCACATATCGTCAAAAACACAAGCTACTTGCAGTATGTAGGCCTTAATATTTTGTTTTAGCACGACAAATTGCGATCATTGTCCATCTTACGTTTATAATAGATGTTCCCCCTTCATAGTTTCAAAGACAAACGAGTCAGAATCGCTGGACAATATTGTGATCCTGAACGTTTTTACCACTGAAAAACGATAAATAATTATTTGCTCGGGTTCCTACGACGACATGTAGAAAAAATGCAATGAAACGCTTGCCATGTTGAAACGAACACCAACAACTTAGATAAGCGGTACGTGCACGGGGAAAATTACGTCTTCTCAAATACCTAGGTACCTACATAGGTACTGCATTACTAACACTGTTTTCAAAATCCAAACAAATTGGTTGTCTCCGGAAATCGGCAAACTAAGATTTAGAATATCTTGAGAAATTTGAATCCGTCGTTAAATGGCCAATGTTCTTTGGGATACTTTTTAATGCATCAAAATTTGATAGGCTACCTACTTACTATCTCTCGAAGTAGATTCCGAGAAATTAATATGAATTATAGTAGGTAGGTGTATGTTTTACTTTAGAAGATGAAGCTTCCGCTTTAAAGTAGATAGATACAAAGATAGTATTTTCCTGTTGCTATAATTTATGCCGATAAAATGGAGTTAGGAACGTCGCTTTGTACCACCTAATTAATACAAATAACAAAATGTCCCATTAAATACGCATGGGATCGTAGGGTGATTACGCTGGTTCGCCGACCACCGCTGGCTCTCGACCACTTAGCGAAAATCACGTAAAAATAGTAAAACCGAAGAGCGGCAAATGTTCGAATTGTATGGAAACGAACGGTCATTCTGTCTTCTTCCACCGCGCCATCGTTTGTCCATCTAGGATAGTTTGATGCCGCTCAGTGAGATCATAAACTTGAGCTACAGTACACGTGTCACCAAATTATATCGAAAATTAGTGAACGGGAACATTTTCAAACGTTAGTAAAACATGTTATTATTTAGTTTTGAACATATGTATTATGCTTTGTGTGTCAAAATATGTTTGTATTTACTTATAAACTAATAATCTATTGGAAATTACGAGTGTTTTGTTAAAATAATGGGTGGTCGGTCAACTAACTCACTAAATTTACGTTTCCGCTAGCTTACGACCACCTGGTCGGGAACTAGCTGTATTAAACTAGTTATTTTTCAAAGATTGTTCACTTACTTCGTGATATGACGTAAAATACTTCAATTTTTACTATTCATTCCGGCATGGCAAATTTTCCCGTCAGATTGCGACCGGCTAATTGTATAAAATAATCGAAATTGTAAGCACTTAAAAATTATCAAATCATGGTGGTCGACAACTGATCTGTTGTCGACCATTGATTTTACTCTGAACAAAATCTATCCGTTTTCGGCGGTCGTAAAGTGGCTAGTTTACGATTATGCAGCGTTATTATCTTACTTTGGTGGTCGACAGTTGCGTGTTTGTCGACCACAGGAAAATCTGCTGTATTTTTGAAACTAATGCTTCTATCTAATATATTTGGTGGCAAGATTATGGTGATTGGTGGCTTGGTGATATACAACGCAAGGTCAGAACTTCAAACTCTAGTAATCAAAAGTCAGTATCTGCCAAAGATTTTGATACAGCTTCAAAATTTTTTTCATTAATTCAGGACGACATACGTAAGCACAACATTGACACCAAAGTAATTTTAGAGGAAATAGATAAAGCTTAGGCAAATTTCCTTGCAAATCGCCGTTCTAAATCCAAGACACCAAGAACTTCAGCAGCTTCCAAACAAAGCACTAGTATACTTGCTAAAGAAGTTCAAGTTGAAGCTAACTCTGCAATCACTCCAGACAATTTAAGTTTCATTGAGCCTGAATTCGCCATCCCACAAACCCCTGCATCTCTTAACCAGCAATTTAACATATTAACCGCTGAGGTAAGGACTGATGCAAATATGTATACCACTGAGAGCAATTTTGACAATGTAAGTTTTCCTGAAACTGGGTCGTATATTTCCCTAAACAATATATCCCTGATGCCATTAAATGAGATTGAAATATCTAAGGATCAAAATAGCCTACTAAAACCAATGTTTGTTTTGTGTCTGAAAACCAATGTTTTTCTATCACGGTATCAGCTGATATCCATAATGCTGAGAAAGAAAATATAGTGGACTTTTTACCAGGTGACGATATTCAGGCGTCAACTGTCAATGTATTAACAGGCAAAGATAAATCTCCAAATAGTTGCCTGTTGAAAGATAATAATATTGAGATGAATGAAATCATAGAATATGAAGATCTTGAGGCGTCTATCATTGATGTAAGTACCAACAGCATCACAACACAGACACATATGTACATTCTTTGAAACAGATAGATCCTGAAAATAAAATAATACAACAGACAGGGCAGGCAACAGCTACCAATCTAACTTTGTCCTTTGATGACTCATTCGAAAAGCACCTAAAATTTCCTGAGCCACCAGCTCAAAAAGACAAAATAAGAAATGGTCCTAAATTGCCAAGTGCAATATCGACAAGTGTATGGATAGAATTTTATAATAAAAAAGATGAAGATAAAGAAAATAAGTTGAAAGAAAAGAGACGAAAACAAGAATTAAGAGCAGAGATAAAAGAAAGAAAAACTAAAGAGCGAGATAACAAAATATCAAGAAAGAAGAAAACAGTACGGAAAATCACAAAGAAGTCGGTTTAAAATGCAGCCAATGTTCCGATGATTTGATCAGCGATGTCGAAGATGACTCAGAAAAGAATATTGGTTGCGATGTATGTGTCCGATGGTTTCATCTAAGATGTACAATTTTTAAAAATATTCCCTATATCGAAGCAGCTCATCTGGATTATACCTGCCAGTTTTGTACGCTTTAATATGAAATAAACGTAATTATTCAAAACCTTTTTTATTTTATTTTATTTTCGACCTTAATCCGATATTTCTTGAGTTGTTTTTACAGTGGCTTTTTAACGGTCGAGAACTAACGAAAAAAGCGGACGTAAGCTGACTGTAGGTGTCCGAGAACTGATAAAATCACACTTTTCGATATATCTTTAAATTATAAAATGATACATTAATAAAATTACAAAAAATCTTATCAGATCATGTATTTTAAACATTTTTCTTTCACATGTAGGCTCAATATCTAAATATTAACACTTATTGTAATAACAATATGATTTTCAAGATTATAAGTCTACTAAGTGGTCGTGAACTGGCCTAATCACCCTATCACAAAGTGAAAAAGAAATATAACAAGCAATACAGGAATACATGTAAATTACATAGGTAATGCTTGATATAGTAAAATTCAACGCTTATAGGGTCGTGAACCCTCGATTGGGGAATACGAATGTCAAGTGTACAAGCACGCCGCAGCTCGGCTCGCGCGGTGTCTCGGCAAGCGGGTCGATACAACGCGTAGTGCCCTGCCGCGGGTGGTGTGGGAAGAGCTTTCGGCTCGGAACGACACGAACGAACTGTTGATGTTGTACATAGTACCTACCTAACTACACCCGCCGTCCTCTACCTCGCTGGGTCATTGGATCCACCAATTAGGTAGGTACCTGCCAAAGTTTTAAAAAAGAAGTCTAGCATCTCCGGCAGTATGTCCACACCGTAATAGATAGGTAGCTTTTCATTATTTGACAATAGACGTGTACTGTCAGATCTGGAAAGAAGCTTCTTGATATATGCGTACCTAGATAGGGTGATTAGGCCAGTTCACGACCACTTAGTAGACTTATAATCTTGAAAATCATATTGTTATTACAATAAGTGTTAATATTTAGATATTGAGCCTACATGTGAAAGAAAAATGTTTAAAATACATGATCTGATAAGATTTTTTGTAATTTTATTAATGTATCATTTTATAATTTAAAGATATATCGAAAAGTGTGATTTTATCAGTTCTCGGACACCTACAGTCAGCTTACGTCCGCTTTTTTCGTTAGTTCTCGACCGTTAAAAAGCCACTGTAAAAACAACTCAAGAAATATCGGATTAAGGTCGAAAATAAAATAAAATAAAAAAGGTTTTGAATAATTACGTTTATTTCATATTAAAGCGTACAAAACTGGCAGGTATAATCCAGATGAGCTGCTTCGATATAGGGAATATTTTTAAAAATTGTACATCTTAGATGAAACCATCGGACACATACATCGCAACCAATATTCTTTTCTGAGTCATCTTCGACATCGCTGATCAAATCATCGGAACATTGGCTGCATTTTAAACCGACTTCTTTGTGATTTTCCGTACTGTTTTCTTCTTTCTTGATATTTTGTTATCTCGCTCTTTAGTTTTTCTTTCTTTTATCTCTGCTCTTAATTCTTGTTTTCGTCTCTTTTCTTTCAACTTATTTTCTTTATCTTCATCTTTTTTATTATAAAATTCTATCCATACACTTGTCGATATTGCACTTGGCAATTTAGGACCATTTCTTATTTTGTCTTTTTGAGCTGGTGGCTCAGGAAATTTTAGGTGCTTTTCGAATGAGTCATCAAAGGACAAAGTTAGATTGGTAGCTGTTGCCTGCCCTGTCTGTTGTATTATTTTATTTTCAGGATCTATCTGTTTCAAAGAATGTACATATGTGTCTGTGTTGTGATGCTGTTGGTACTTACATCAATGATAGACGCCTCAAGATCTTCATATTCTATGATTTCATTCATCTCAATATTATTATCTTTCAACAGGCAACTATTTGGAGATTTATCTTTGCCTGTTAATACATTGACAGTTGACGCCTGAATATCGTCACCTGGTAAAAAGTCCACTATATTTTCTTTCTCAGCATTATGGATATCAGCTGATACCGTGATAGAAAAACATTGGTTTTCAGACACAAAACAAACATTGGTTTTAGTAGGCTATTTTGATCCTTAGATATTTCAATCTCATTTAATGGCATCAGGGATATATTGTTTAGGGAAATATACGACCCAGTTTCAGGAAAACTTACATTGTCAAAATTGCTCTCAGTGGTATACATATTTGCATCAGTCCTTACCTCAGCGGTTAATATGTTAAATTGCTGGTTAAGAGATGCAGGGGTTTGTGGGATGGCGAATTCAGGCTCAATGAAACTTAAATTGTCTGGAGTGATTGCAGAGTTAGCTTCAACTTGAACTTCTTTAGCAAGTATACTAGTGCTTTGTTTGGAAGCTGCTGAAGTTCTTGGTGTCTTGGATTTAGAACGGCGATTTGCAAGGAAATTTGCCTAAGCTTTATCTATTTCCTCTAAAATTACTTTGGTGTCAATGTTGTGCTTACGTATGTCGTCCTGAATTAATGAAAAAAATTTTGAAGCTGTATCAAAATCTTTGGCAGATACTGACTTTTGATTACTAGAGTTTGAAGTTCTGACCTTGCGTTGTGTATCACCAAGCCACCAATCACCATAATCTTGCCACCAAATATATTAGATAGAAGCATTAGTTTTAAAAATACAGCAGATTTTCCTGTGGTCGACAAACACGCAATTGTCGACCACCAAAGTAAGATAATAACGCTGCATAATCGTAAACTAGCCACTTTACGACCGCCGAAAACGGATAGATTTTGTTCAGAGTAAAATCAATGGTCGACAACAGATCAGTTGTCGACCACCATGATTTGATAATTTTTAAGTGCTTACAATTTCGATTATTTTATACAATTAGCCGGTCGCAATCTGACGGGAAAATTTGCCATGCCGGAATGAATAGTAAAAATTGAAGTATTTTACGTCATATCACGAAGTAAGTGAACAATCTTTGAAAAATAACTAGTTTAATACAGCTAGTTCCCGACCAGGTGGTCGTAAGCTAGCGGAAACGTAAATTTAGTGAGTTAGTTGACCGACCACCCATTATTTTAACAAAACACTCGTAATTTCCAATAGATTATTAGTTTATAAGTAAATACAAACATATTTTGACACACAAAGCATAATACATATGTTCAAAACTAAATAATAACATGTTTTACTAACGTTTGAAAATGTTCCCGTTCACTAATTTTCGATATAATTTGGTGACACGTGTACTGTAGCTCAAGTTTATGATCTCACTGAGCGGCATCAAACTATCCTAGATGGACAAACGATGGCGCGGTGGAAGAAGACAGAATGACCGTTCGTTTCCATACAATTCGAACATTTGCCGCTCTTCGGTTTTACTATTTTTACGTGATTTTCGCTAAGTGGTCGAGAGCCAGCGGTGGTCGGCGAACCAGCGTAATCACCCTACAATACCTATCACCAAGTTTGTTGATTTTGTTTGTAATTATTTGATATCTACAAATAAGTTACTGCAGGATATTGACTATAGGGATTAAAAGACGAAACGTAAATATATTAAATGTTGGTTAAACTTTTAGATTTACTGCTGCTGCGTTAGGTGTACGTAGGCTAGAAACGTTAACTTTATGTAAGTAAGCTCAATTGTTCAGTGTTCAGACGGACCTAATTAGCAGCACTTTTTATTTAGACGCTCTCGATAGAGTCATGAATTAATTAAAGCTCACAAGACCGTGAATGATTACTCTTCAGTCAGATACCAATAATGCGAGTTTCAAGTAAAGCTATTTTTATAAGCAGGGTCGATGTGTAAATATAAAATAGCCTATCAACTCGGAATGTTTTATAGTTGGAATATTTCATCTATGCAGTAAGAGACCCGTTACTAGGGCATCCGAAAATAAACCGCAGTAAGTAGGTAGTTTCCAGCACGCGTCCCAAATGACATGCACGCTGCCTAAAATAGTCGTGAACTGAGCCACGTGAGATGCCGCTCCCGACATCCGACTCCGCTGCTAGTAAGCGTAATTCGTTTCTTGCGAAGAATAATTGATTTGCTGAAAGGGTTCTTCTATTCTTTAACGCTATTTACCTCCAACATTTGTGGGTATTTAAATAGTGCGTATGCATAATGTAACTACCTAAGTACAAGTAGGTACCACGGGAAATTGGTATAATTTTGAACAATTAGAATAAAATAATACAGTAGGTTACCAACCTAAAGCATTGTACGTTTCACTCTGTATTTAGAAAACCAAAAAAGTCTTCACTCACTAGTCACAAAATGGACTACTTAATAAAATTCAGCTGCGCGGCAGCGTGTCTTTGTATTTATAGCACGTGTCTTCTGCAGTGGGGGTCCATTCAATTCAAGTTCATTGGCTAGACTCCCCGCAAAGGTAACGCCACTGCGTCCTATGATCTAGTTTGAACTAGATAAAAATGGTAGCAGGCACTTCAGTAGTTAAATTAAGGATTCTAGCTGGTTTAGTAGGTCTAGAATTATAATGGAAAATGATATGCCCCTTTAATTTTAATGTAGAAGTGATTGTTCTATCATCGGGCTTTCTCTTAAATAAAACCTAGTAAAAATTAATTAAAAAAACGAGAAAAACAATAGTATCTTATCACCGCATTGTTTGGATCGAAAACTCCGTGAAAATTCGTCGGCGATAGGTGGTTCCGGAGTTCCACCCAATGGAAAGGCAAATCTGTCCATGCAGGAAATGTCTCCGGGCTTTTGACACATATTCCTTACGATTTATAAGTATCAATTTTATGAACCTGACAAACAGAATGAATCATACATCCACCTATCCACCATATCCACCTATAGTTATACCGAAACAAGACTTTCGGGTGACAAAGGACATTTTAACTAATCAGGTCACGAAGATCCTGTTGGAGAAGTGCGAAGGGCTGATGTGCGAGGGACGCGGGGCGGCTGCGGGCCAGGGGTCGTCGACACTTGGTGAAGGGCAGCGAGGTCGGTGCGTTCGCTTTCGAAGGAGCACGGCGGGTGGCGGCGCGGCGCGGCGGCGGCGGCGTGGTCTCCGCGTATTGATCGCAGCTCCGCAGCCTCCCAAACACGATCCGCGCTAGTTCACTACTCGATTTCCTGAACATTACTACTACCATTACGAATTTACGATTTTATTCCTGCGAAGATTTTTGTTGAAAGTAAATAGGCATCTACGTAGTTAAAAAAATAGGTAGGTGCTTATTCATCTTGCTTAGCAGAAACTTTCAAACTTGTCATACATACCTATACCATTTATTAAAATTTTATTACTTGCAACATTACAATAGAGATGATTTTGCTTTTGTTTTCATTGTTATATATCGGTGTAGGTAATTACATACCTAAATCAGTTAGCTACCTAGCATAGTTTTCAAAAATGCCCTTATTTTCAGATTTTTTATAAAAAAAATGGTAAAAGTGGCTTGTGAATAGATAACTATTTTTCGCATTAGGTATTAAATTAATTGGTCGTTACTAATGATACTTAGGAACGTGCTAGCCCTGAGTGTAACGTAAGCCAGGCTGCCGCAGCCGCAGCGACCGCGGCTGCCGGCGCCGGCTATTATTTCTGCAACACGATCACTGATGCTGCGCCCGCGCTTGCCTGCAGTATGTTTTCTATTCAGTAATATTATTACAGAATAGTCAACTGTGCGTTCATACCAACTGTTTTGAGACATTTTGCTATCAGTCGCGATGATTTTTGTGAGAATAAATCATTATTTTAAGTAGGTACCTATTAATTATAAACTTACCTTATTACCTATCAACCAGCAAATTTTGATAAATTAGCTGGTTGATAGGTACTTATAATTATAACTGTACAATAATAGGTATCGTAAATCTTGTGCGGCCATTGAACTGCGATAAACGACGTTGTATTGACCTCTTATCATTAGCGTCCCACTCTCATTTAATTTTACCTTGTTATTGAGTGCAAATAGATATCAAGCTTATGTTATTATTAGGCATTGTTTTGCTTGATTCTTTTGAAAATATTGTTTGTAGGTTGCCGCGGTATGCACTAGCGGAGACGCTTTCGAACCATAAGCAATTTTAATGTTATATCTCGAGTGCACTAATTAACTACGAGAGGCGAACGTATCCGTGGCAACAATATTTACCGTTTGTGCAAAATGCAAAACTAATTGGAGTTTTCAGCAGTGAGTATAGTTATGTAACAAGTAAGTATAATCAAGTTTTTGATACCTATTAAATTAAAAAAAAAAACAATCGAATGTAACATTCCAATGTTAAAAATAATCAAACTTAACATTGACGTTATAATTTTTTATCTGTGCAACTATAAAGGTTAGTAGGTAGACAGGTGAGGATACATCTGTGAATATTTACTTTCTCCGAGTAACAGGCTAGACCAGCGCCAAACGCTTGAACTAGAGACCTCGAATGGCGACACACTATTAGCTAATATATTTACTATAACTTGAAAAAAATCCTAGAGATATGGGGATTCTTAAGTAGTCCGATATCAGATTTCGGAAAGTAAACGATCGTATTATCTTAATAAGCTCAGTTTCACGACGATAAAAGCAAGTACATACATGGCACTCGCACACGATATAAGTATCACGTAGATTCCAAAACGTTGCGTTACTTATGAATCGTTAACTGTGCAACTAGAAAAACAAAGTAAGCAAAAAGCCTAGTTAAAGTAGTTATCGATTGCGATCGCTTATCAAAGTTATGATTAGTAGGTACCTAAGTGATGGCTAAGTCACTCTCTTCCGGTAATAAACAGACAGAACAGACTAATCTGCGCATCAAAGCGGAACTGATCCCGCCGCTATAACTCTATAACTGTGGCTTTGAAACACTATAAGGCGCGAAGAGAGACGATGACGTCCAACTTGCTAGTGTGAATAAAGCATGTAGGTAACTGCAAAAAAAATAAGACGCATTTATAAGAATTTTGCAATTTAATGTCGCTGAATCATCATTACACCAACTATAGGTTAGATACTCGTATTAGTAAACTAGCATCGCCTTGCAGTTTCACCGGCGTAGTTCCCGTTCCCGTGGGAATATGGGGATATAATATAGCCTATATTCACCGGAGATAGTGTAGCTTCCCAACAGTGAAAGAATTTTTCGAATCGGTCAAGTAGTTTCGGAGTCTATTCAATGCAAACAAACAAAAAAACAGTTAAATATTTCCTCTTTATAATATTAAGTGTAGATTAGTTCTCAAAAAAGAATACTAATATCAAAGGAAAACCTACCTAATACTTGATATTTCTCTCAAACATCTTGAGATGTTAAATTCTGATGATACTTGCCTTGCAACCTTGTAATAATAATTGCGAAAAAATAAAGTTCGCCTAATGTGTTCGCGGTCAACCGCCATAACAACATGAATTATTAATTAATTGTAGACAATGTTCAGTGCAAGTTCAATGACCTCACCACTATGACATCAACTGGAAGCCCGTACGAATGAGCGCCTCGCTCTACTAAATAAATTATGATCATGACTCGCGAAAATCAATTAGCATTTTTCTAATTTTGCCACCTTTAATTTCTCTTAAGTTGTAATAGAAAGTAAAGAGAAACCTGTCGTATTTGATATAAGGTAGGTATTATGAACTGTAGGTTTTGTGAACTATGTAAATTATCTGTAGGTCTCGTGAACTATGATGGACTGCTTGTTAGGTACAGTAGGCGGCAAGCCTAAGTAACAAAACTACCTATATGATTCCTTTTTGAGAAAGAGATACCTAGTGCTATGCATCTTCTGTAGCAAAAAAAAAAATTGATTGAGTCAGGCGTTACTTTGCGGAAATCCATTTTAAATTTGTAAATGAAAAATATATCTAGCTAGTTTTAGTCTTCTGTAGCTCTGTTTTCCTACTACACCAAAATCATGATGGTTTTTAAGCTTTATTGTAAGGTAACATGGGCGTACATATGGGGGCTGTTTAGTGGGTCCGGACCTTCGCCCCCCTTAGCATACAACGAAAATAAAAATCGCGGATCGGGTATTCAGACATGCGCGGGAATGTCTTAAATTCCAGGAGTCAGGTGAACTGTTACGATTTACTCTTGATTGGGACGCCGAATATTCCATATTGCACTAACTTCCTTAGTCTGTATTTTGAACGATACCTTCACAAGAATAAACTGGCAAACATTCTATATAAAATACTAGCTCGTGCCCGCGACTTCGTACGCGCTTATCCCGTCTATATGGAAAATTCTGTCTGTATATTATAGCCACATTCATGAGAATGTGGCTATCATATACAGAGAGAATTTTCTAAATCCGTTTAAAGAAACAAACGAACTCTTCAGCTTTATTGTATTAGTATATAGATTTTTGATCTTCTCTACCTAAATACTCGTGTTCGCTTCACTCGCCCTGGCAGCCTACATACTCCTGTTTCTATTTTTTTTTGCGTGATTTAAAAAAGTAACCTCTGATTCCGTATCAATGTAAAAAGAACTCCTTAAGTACCAATCCGAGGCGAGGGAGCTGAATTTTTTGAGTTATCTTTTCTACACTCACTATAACAGACATTATAACACACGTTATAACTATATATAATGTAAATGTAAATTATGTAAACAATAAGTGTAATTATATAATTATGCAGGGAAGTTGGGACACGGGGTACAATGAAACAAGGGTTATAATATTCAAACATTAGAATTCGCGCGCTACCGCATTGGCCAATTACAGCGCCTCATGTGCTACTTGTTGACGCAGTGGAATATGGCCGGCCTGCGACAACATAGTTTGGAGGCATAAATAACTGTTTTAAGCTGTAAAAACTTGCAATTGTGTTTTGGAAAACTTTAAAAGCAGGTGTATGATATATTTTGCATAAATCGTAATCACTAAAGCTATAAAGGTGTGAAGTGGAATATATAACCAATTTAAAAAAAATGAGTTTGCTATTTCCAGTGGGTTCAATAGGGGTTTCTATGGAACAGAATCCATGAAAATAACGAATATGATATTAATTATATTATTTGTGTCAGAGTGCAAAAAAAGATAACAGCTTCTAATTCCGATTGGAACCAGCTGTAGCAGTGGTGTCAACTCTGGATATAGAACTGGTGCTGCCGAGTTCAAGCTTGGCAGGCAAGATCAAGCGCCAAAGAAATATTGAGCAAGAATAACCTTGGTTATATATTGCATGCCCAGATACTGTTTCACTGTATCTCTGACCTGGGGCGCGTTGGAACAAAGGAGGGTGCAAAAAATAATTTTCTTTAGGTTAAAGGCAAACTTTTGATCTCGTTTTGGTAGTCAATCGATAATTTATGTTTCATAACAAGAAATTATGAAAATATAAAACATAGATGTTCCTAAAAATGTAAATATTTTTCCGTTCCATTGTTTTCCAACCGTTACTAAATGTTTCATCTCGCTCGCTCCTGCAGAAAGGAACCGTCTTTGCAGATGCACTGGTACCGTCGTTGATCCGCTCGGCCGCATTCATTATTTTACGTTCCTGGCACTGTACGCGAACTTTCTAGATTTTTCTACGATGCAAGGTTCTGGAATTAGCTGGCGCCCTATATAAGGCATCATACATCGACCGAGTCAGTTACGTCCGATTATGACCTACGCTACCTAGTGCTACCTTTGCGCACGCTAAGTCATACCGGATCCATAGATTGTAAGTCATCCAAAAACAATTTCTCAGGAAGACCACGGGTGCCCGTGGTTCATTAGAAACGATCGACTCCATGTTGACCTCCAAACCCCAACCATCAAACAGTTCACTGATTCAGCCTATTCGTACCAGAATACTTTAATCGTATCGTCTGCCCGATACGCTCCCTCCGAGATCAGCAAGATTCGCCGACCTCGGCATTCCCTAATCGAACCAGATGATCCCAGTACCGTTCGAAAGTACAAAAACAGACCGCGTTCCATATTCCGACCTCGCCGACGAGGCCCATCGAGGCCCCGTAACATCCCGACCTGACTTTTGCCTAACGAACCAGCCCGCGCCGCTGAGCCATTAACGTTAAATCCCCCAAATAATAACAACCAGACCCAGCCTGTCCCTTGCTGCCCTCCCTTAATGACCCCGTTAAGCCGAGGCCCGAGTCCCATAGGGGATGCCCTTAGCGAAGCAGTCATTTAGCATTTATTCAGTAGTTTTTAGCCCTGGCTGGGGGCCTTAAATTCATTTGAGGCCACCACAGGATTGCCCGGTTGAGCAGTAACCAGCCTTAGTGTGCTGAACTGCGAGTGGTCCATTCCAAAAAAAACCAGTGCCAGTATTGGATTACCGATACGAGTGATAACTTCGAGAGCGATCTTCAGCTGCGAACTGATGTGATTAGTAGTGCGATTGTGTTTTATAATTAGTGAGTTTAAAGTTGTAACTGATGTGTTATTAAGTGTCATTGTTGGTTATTAAAGCGGCTATTTATATTGTCTCGAACCCGAAGCTCGTAACCATATCATTCGATTGTTCTTTGGAAGCCCTTTCCAACCGTATATAGGTATGATCTCTGTATTTGGCTTTTTTACGCTCTTAGGCCTAATTTATATTATTTTGATTCTATAATTACGTTAACAACATATATGTACACTATAACTATTTTAAACTAATTTCTTATCCATGCAATCGATAGACTTTGACGATTGCAACTGAAATGAACGGAAAATGGCGGTGCCTCTCCCTCCACCGCGCACGGTGCGTCACCGTCCTTGCTTAGCGTACCGCATATTCTTTGATCCTTTAGCTATCCAGTGGTGTACTTAAATTTTGGATTGAGATGACAGATATGTAGTTGCAACAACAAACTGTATGCCCCAATTTTGTTATCATTCGTTTTTTGAACTGCCTCCAAAAAATGGTTGTTGTGCCTCACTCGACATGGATAGTTAGAGTGTGTCGCGGACTTTTTTGTAGATATTTATACGATCTAAAATTCTTCTCAAAAGTGATCCCAACATTTAAAATGTATCTATTTACGTAACGTCCCTGTTTGGGTCACAGAAGTTCGTATGTGTAACAAATATCAACGGAATTGGCCCAGTAGATTAGAAGAAAATTGGCCAGATCCCGAATGATCCTATAAGTGTTTCGTTTCTTACGGATGTTCTAAACCTAAAAACTAACTTTGCGCACATGATGTGGCAACGCTATAATATCCTTTGATCCCGCGGAAACCTATAGCTAGGCTAAACAATGTTTTTTCAAAACAGTTTCATCGATTCTGTTTCTACTGAAATCGGTTAGTTGAGTCGTAAGTTTTGTGTTTTAGTGGCTATTTAGCCTACTTGAACAGTATTGAAATATGAAATATAAAACTTCTCCGGAATCATATTTTTTAACATCTGCTCGTATTTTATGCCGTCGTGTTGACCACTGGAACCGATCCAAATTGCGAAAGTAAGGCGAATGTTTATCAGCAGCTGTGTGGCTACGACTAACGAGGTGCGTTAAGAGATAAAACACAAGTAAATGTACCCAGGTCTAAGAAAATCAACTACGCAAATACCCCGACCTCGGTATATTTTAAAGTGGTTTAATGAAGTAGCTATTTGAAGATGTATTTTGGCTTTTGTATGTATTACGACATTCATACTGAGCTTTTATCGTAAGTTTTGAAGACTAGCTTTCTTTGCTTATCTGGCAGCATAGGTACCTAAGATATTGTTAGTCGTTAACAAGAGGTAACGTTATCTCAGTAAGGGACGACAAAAGCGCTTCAGCACATAATTAAGGAATACCATCACACTTGACTCACCCAGCCTGTAATGGCCGGGAAGGTTCTAACCAATTAACTAATCGCTTATTCCCGGTGGAATGGTGGGTGGTATTTACGATGACGTCATAAACTCGTCACTATCGATAGAAACAGTCATGAGTTGAACACGTGACCGGCTGTTTAAGTACTCTGACTTGCCAGGTAGTTCGAAAAGCAAATGCAATCACTAGTAAATTTAAAAAGAGTTGTCGAATCCAAAATCCATATATGTATATACGAATGAGGAGCAGTGGTGGCCAAGGGAGCAGTAGTGGCCAAGTGGTAACGGCCCTTAAGAATTGTAGGTCGCGGGTTAAAACCCAGTCAGGCGCTTTGCTTTGTGTAATTAATTTCATCACCACTGCTCTCAAAACGGTGAAGGAAAACATCGTGAGGAAACCGGCATGTCCTAGAACCAAAAATTCGAAGATATGTGACATTTACCAGTCCGCACTGGGCCCGCGTGGTGGATTACGGCGCATTCCCTCTCCTAGAGAGGAGGCCTGTGTCCCAGCAGTGGGGACATTAAAAAAGGCTGATTATTTATACATATACCACATATCAGTGACTTAAAATGTTTGGGAATATTTTTTCTATAGGCTAGACACTACACTAAAAGTTAAAAGAGCGCAATTCTTTTAAAATGTTAGAGAATATTTTTACCTATATATATGTAACCATCACAAATAGTCTCATAAATAAGTGTACTATGTATTTGGAATACTTACGTGTTATTATGTGCATTAGGTACTTTCCTATAGGTGTTATCATATTTGTAGTGTAACGCGAGTGGGTAGGCACGGAACACGGATGTCCTTTTATCAGGCAGTCCGTCCCATTGATATGTCACGTCTGTCGCAGTGTCGCATGCTGACATTGTGTCTCAACGTTGTATTAACGTTTACCGTACTGCGGGCTGTTGTGGGACGCTTTTGTACAGCCGATAATATAATATTGAAATAACTAGGTACCTACTTATGTAAACGATACCGAGATTGTGTTATGTTAGCACTATGTAATGTAAACTATGTAAATGTCTACTTATACCAAGTTCATTGTTTTGTCTCGTACCAAGGCGACGGTTATTATTGTTATTGTCATAATTGATTGGACGAGCCGTAAATGGAACATAAATATAATGTTAATGATCTATTAATATTATCATAATATGATATGACTCATTTGCATTATACTTACTCAGATAATTTCATCATTTAAATAATTATTAACTAAGAACGCGGCTTGGCTATTTGGAATAAAATCGTACATCCGAATATGATGTACCTACGCATTCGAATATCTAGGGAGGATTCCAATTTCCGCAAAAATGTGGTAGGATGGGGTGTCGCGAGTTGCCCCTGCAGAGAGGGGTGTGCACGCGGGCGGGAGGGGTGCCAAAGCACAAGGGTGCCGGCTGCGCGCGCAGGGGCCCTGGGCCCAGGCCCCGGGGACGCGCCACGCCGCATGTGCGACGCGTCTCCCCGAACCCTTGTGCCGCAAACGAGGGGAGCTCCCTCTCCCTCCCTTCCCGATTGAAAGCTCGATTATTAAGCGCCCATTCAAGCTTTAATATGCGATTATCACCATGGCAACTATGGAGATGGACCGCGAGGCTGCGATGGTACTTACTCAATGATATTTTGCTAGTACTTATAGATCAGTGCTGTAATAAAGAGATAACTATATGGCTCAGGGAGGTACTGACCGTTTGCGGAGCGCGCTGCTGGTGACGTGGCTTCCTTGTTTCGAGAGTTTTCCTTCTCCTTCCCGTTGTTCCCTAAAACCAATCAATTAATTCATTTGTAACAGGTTTTTTTTGCATACAATGGATTTATTCAGGTTTATGATTCTAAATCAGTGGTCGGGTAAATTCCTTATTTTAAAAGAAATTAAAAAAACACGCCTCATCTCCGGGGTGTACTACTCGGCCTAGTTAACCAGGTGTTAATTCGGTTGAGTAGAATATTATAAGTTGGTACTACCTTCCTATACTGTACAGGTAGATAGTAAACTTACCTATGTATACATAGGTAAGTTCAGCAAAATTAAATCAATTGAGTTAGCCAAGAACTTGGTCCGAGTATAACTCGAGTCGAGGGCGTTGTTGGCACAGCACAGGTGTGCTATCGTTCACATAATTAGTTCGCCGATACTAATATTAGACCTCCACTCCCAATATAACTGCAGAGAGTCTATTGATGACTTATCGAATCGACAATTCGAGACGCCAACCGAGTGTGACTCACAGAATCCGGAAAAAGGGTTATTTTTAATATCTGACGGTTATACGTATCTTTAAACACAAAATCAAGAGCTGAATGAAGTATTATAACAAAAGAAATTTAGAACAGAGAGTAGGAATCTGAAATATAACTACAATAATAAAGTAACAGTGATGTAATTTTAGAAACATATTTAAACTAGGTAGGTATGAATTTTAGCACTTGTCTGCATCGACTTGACGGAAATTCATGACGCGCAACAACACTGAGCTACAAGTAATCGATATATGTAGGTAACCATTATCAGTTCTCGCAACACGAAAGTGTTTAGCGTATTTATTGCAAGTATCTGCCTACGAGGAAACGTTCATTGAAAAACAATAAAATTCTTAGTAGGCACTTTAGTATCACGAAATCTTTTAGTATTCATTAAATGGCTATTAATAATTAACAGGAAAAATAGAAGCGTTATTGAAGTATAGTTATATTTTACACAATGTAACTTAAAATTCAGATATCCTGTTGTGTGGTTTCCTCTACACAATGACCGATAACGCCGTTGTAGAGTGGTTTTTGAACGAATTCGTTTCAATATAAACCGGATATATCTGGGTGCAGATAGAGGAGTGCGGGAGTGGTCGGACGGAGGTCCGCAGCGCCACACATTCCCGGGAGGATCCTTTTTGCCGCGGCTGCTTGACAGACCGGTTCTATTGCGATCGTTCACCCGAGCACACTCGTTCGCAAAATTACATTGCACGGCTTTCCTCTACAAAGTAACAAGTCGCAAATAAGAATGATTCGATACTCAGTTATCATCGATTTTGCTGCGTCATCTCATTACTATTCTACTAACAAAATCAAGAAGTTCTCGGAACGATACCTTGGGTACTTGGCTACAGGCGAATGGTTACACTAGTCAGTGGACATTCGATAGTGACCGTTCTGGAATAGGGTTGCTTATTGTGGTGGGGTAAATCGATAACGTTCGAATCGGACTAGCACTCGAATGGTTTCGTATAATAAACCGAAAAAATCACGTTTCTTGTTTACCTTTTAATTTTGCTTTTTTATATTTTTTTTTGTTATAGCGGCAAAAGAAATACACATTCCCCTTTGACACCCTTCGGGTACGGAACCCTAACAAGTACAAAAAATTGGCATCACTACCTACATCACTACATAATTATTTTATGTGTAGTTTTTTGGTTGTAAATTGGTTGAAATATGACGTTGATTGTTGCCCAAGGTATAAATGCTTATAATAGTTTCTTCTTGATTCATTAGCAAGCTCTGCGAAAACTGTTGATGATCCATACAAATAATGTAGGTACTACGTCATGTTTATAGAACTCATCAGTACCCAAAAAGCTCCGCGAGGCTATGACAACCCTACTGAGCGTAGGGTTGTCATAGCCTCGCGGAGTTTTTCGTCGGTTACCTACAGATTTATTTTTTTGAGCTAGTAACATACATATTTTAATTCGTAATTATATTATTATAACGTTTATTATTGAAAACTTTAAAACGCTGTATAAACCATACAGTTGCAGCAGTTTCACGATTTGCTACTCTAAATAGCACCCGTGCGAAGCCGGGGCGGGTCGCCAGTTATTTATCATTTTTATCTGTGTGACTGACAGATATTTTTACCAGTCGGAAATTTTCGTATTATCGAATAGTGACACAATGAACGATTAATCAATGAAGATAGATAAAGCTCAGTCGCTTGCAACGAAACCAAGTAACGATTGTTTCATTTCAAGTGGCGGACGAGCCGACCTTGGCAGTGGCGTTGACTCGCGCGGCCTCAAATCGTAACCGACCGGCGCGCCATAGATTTAGCACATACATGAGCCATAATATAGTATAGGTGCTGTGCTTACTCGACATCATTTATATTATCCAGTATCCTCGTTTATTCCCATTTATAGCTAGATTTATCCATCACATATAAGCAGAGGTTCCGTATACGTGGCTGTCTTCAATGGTAATGTTTTCTATTCATTTGATATGGAGCTTTTTAGTTTCGAAGATAGAGACACGAATACTCAGATAAACGAAGTTTTAAAGATTTTGCTACGAAACCATAATTTTAGCTCCTAACGAAACGTTTACCCATTGTTATGTTTTCCAGATTGTGAAAACGGTTTTCCATATATATGGCAATTCGAATTAGAAAATCCGTTTATAGTTAAGTTTTAACTAGGTAATTCAGTTATTAACTTAATAGTAAAATAAATAATGAACTACAACTAAGTATTTTTAAATGTATTGCCACAGTGGTCAACAGGAAAACATGTTTAGATAGTCGCGTTAAGCGGCAGCAGCAGTCACAGTTTGTACCAAAAGTTATGCATTATATTAAATTGTACTGTTTTAATTATGTTTTTGTGAAAAATAATCACAATCAAACTTATTACGATGGTCAAATACGTATAACCGGAGCTGAAATATAATTATGGTAGTAGGAATGACGATATTAATGTATTATTGATCATTGTTATTAGTCCTAGTTTGTACTAATATATATGTAAAGAACCCATGTTGCCATAACTAATTCGAATGATAAGCGATAAAGTAAATGTATTTAGTTAGCATTTTAATTCAAAATACTTATTTCACATAGGACACACACATGAGCACATAAATTTCCGAAACCACATGCTATATTGTTCGAAATTGTCTGTCCTTTGGAGAAGAATGCCTGTTCTTCTCAAAACCTTAGGATATACTGTTTAGTTGATTGCCTGATAAAATCCACGGTTACTCTTATGAAGAAGTAATTGATTTTGGCATGACATCCATTGTAACTATTCATAAAGTTAAGCTAAAAGTAAAACTTTCCCAAATGTAACATGCTGTGTTATTTTACCTTCTTCGGTACATAGATAATTATAAATGAAAGGCTATTTTGTATTTTAAATGATATGTTATTGGGAGCATGTGTCAATCGGTGATAAATGGCTTTCGAAAGTTTCGTGTTTTTTTATCGTAGGTTGGCAACTACTTACTTGACACGCTGTTCCAGTTATTTAAACTGCAATCATCATCAATTTAATATTGTGCCTTTAACATATTAAATGTTTCGAGAAACTCATATCGTAGAATCTACCTACTTGCTATTCGATCAATAAAATTTTATGATTAACCGATTTTACACTGAAACAATCTCTGTGTGTGTAAGTTATCGAAATCAGAGCCTTCTGCACTACAGACTAAATGAGAGGTTTTAATGAGTAACAGTAAAAGTGCAGTGTGTAAGTACTCGGTGTGTACACAGGTGAACTAACTAGACATGCGGTATGTGGGTGATGGTCGCAGCGGCAGTACACCGCGCCGCGCCAGCCGCCGCTCGCGACCGCCGACCGACGAACGCCACGTCTGAACTGGAGTCGAGTTTAAAAATACATTTACAGCTCGTTCGATTCTCGCCATGGAAAATAACAGATTTATATCGACCCTATTGATTTTTTTATATCTTTTTTGCTCGACTCGTATGATATGATATGAATAGCAAGATATAACCAATAATTGTACTCTACGTAGTGCACTAGTGCCTTATCAAGCAGTGAGAGTGATTCATGCCTTTTATTTTTCAAAGAACAGTTCCATTAGCGTGATGGCATGTAGGTACGCTCATTAGAAGGATTACTAATAAAAGATGATTGTAACATGTCACAAAAGAGTAATCACAGCATAAGTCGAGCGTGGCGGCTCGCCATATTGTATTACCATGAGGTCGCGGTCGAGCGTGTGATACGAAAGGATACCACTAAGGTTAAGCTTTGTAATGTCACGCACAAAGGTTTTAACAAAATTACGAGACATTATCAGCTCTCCTTTTTATAGTGGTCTACAAAACATTCAATATTAGCCACAGTGAATACGTGCAAATCGATTGCTATTAAAATTTTGACGGAAATGAGTCACTTAGTTGAAAGAAAGTGTTATCATCGATAAGAGTTTTAAAATTTTAACTTATCTTATGCCTGTTGACAGGCAAGCAGGCAGACCTCGAAAAGTGTTTCAATCATTTGACTAGCCATTGCTTTATTAAAAAAAAATACTAATAAATTCAAAATGCCAATACTCGTATCTATCATAACATAAATATAGAAAGCTCGTGAGCCGTGTACAATCTTTGATTTTGAGTTGTCAATTGAAAATAATGAAGTAGTGATCCATGAACATTATCGTGTCAGCGAATGTGTACTCGAGTGTACAGCGCCATATGGCACTGGCGGTTGTCGACGGACTCATACCCATAAAAAGGTTTATGAAGCTTTTAGGTTCCACGCCGGCAAAGGTCGTACATGCATCAACATGTACCCACTGAATAACGTTACTCTTTTAAGGGACTGTTTAGATAGCTCATGGCTAGAGAACACATACTCGTATCAGGCACTACAATGTTTGAACAGCCATATTCACTACAGTTAGTGACATAAACAGATGTTGTACCCAATCTTAAGGATATTAAGTCGAATAGGTCACACGGGCTTAAAGCTTGGTATCGAAATTCAATTTAATTAAAATCCCTGTTGCCGAGCTAAAAAACATTCTGTGTAAGAATGAATAAGTGTTGAAGTGTCTTCAGGCGAGACAGTCATGAATATATGGATTACTAACAGGAGTCGAACGTCTGCACTTCTAAACGAAGTGGAGTGTTGCGTGCTACGCTGATGTTTATTGGGTTTTTAATATAGATTTATTTGCTAACTACTGACTCGCCGGTCGTTTAACTTTTGCTTAAATTAATTGTGCCCAGCCCACGTATTGAGCGCTCGTAGCGTCTAGCTACTAACGTACATGTGTAAGTCGGAGCTGGTACATTAGGATTGGCAAGCACGTGGGCACCCAAGGTGAAGGTCGCTGGCTACGGCGTTACGGCATCGATATTCAACAGATATTTACCAATACCCAACACATAAAGCACACAATATATATATCACAGCTCGGACGTTACTGAAGCTTACTTGTTACTCATAATACGCTTCATGGCCTCTTTAGGAGCATGTTGTAAGTACATAATATACGTAGAATCATTCTTCGAGCAGCAGTCAGGCAAATGGCTGTTTCATAAAATAAACTCTGTAACCGTTATCTGATCTACAACATTAAAATAAAGAGTCACCCTCGTGACATCAGTGACATGACGAGTCCCCAAAGTAAGTCTCTGAAGTATTTTATGATGTTTTCTCGACTGTAACATTCCAACCCGAATACTGGGAAAACGTTCCACGAAACTGTTCTACTAAAAATATAACGGAAAAGCTGTGTTGCGATGTTTACTGTTTTTTTGAATGTATGAAGGAAACTATTTTTACGATAGCGATTTCCTTGAAGGAAATGTTTAAGGTTGAATCATTAGGGATTGGTTCAGTCCATGCATAGTCACACTTTTATTCGAGTAAAACTTTTGGTTCTGTCAGCTTCTATGCCCCTAATGTTTAAGCGTATTAAACTAAGTGATCCGTGTAGCGCCAAGTCGAGTGGCCTAATCAGATTAGCTGACATTACTATAAACGCTTCCCTTTTTATTCTAAACGCGGCTTATCTATCGCAGGTTCCTACTAACGACCTAATGGTCGAAAATATTTTTGTTTGTCTATTTGAAAGCTAAATATTTGTATCAGTCGACATAGCTGAATCTTCTTTGGTCATTATAATCAGAGAAAGAGTAGAATTAATCTTTTCTCTGAGAATCTGTCGCAGCCTTAATCAGTCGTTTAATTGGCAGCCTAGCCGTTTCATTGTACGGCGCCGTTTAATCCTTAGTGACCCCCGACATTTAATAGAAAAGCTAGGCAAATGACTTGGTTCAATATCGTTTGATGACTAGCCTAGCCAAGTAGTGGAACATATGGCACACGGAGATTAGGGTTCCCCGACACGGATAGATTTTGTTCTAAGTTCGCTCGCTCACGCTAGCTCCCGTCATACCATTCATGTTAAGTTCCTTTAAACAATGCATACAGATATAGGAACGGTGCTTTTTCTTTTTTTTTTCTGGATGGGAAATCATCAAATGATTTCTCCCGCTCTGAGCGGAGAGGAAGGGAGTGCCAGACTTTTAGTGACTAAAACCCACACGTGATCCTTCTAGTGCCCTTTGCGTTCCAGAGCCGCGGTGACTCTTTCGAACAAATTCCGCAACCCTAGCAGGCACGGGGCACTGATCCTATCGTGTCCCGTCTTCTTTGCTGACAGCTCTTTGAGGCGCGCGTGGAACACGACGCGCCGTCGAGCCCGGCTAGGTTGATATCGGGCGGCAAGCCGTCAACAGCTCGCCGTCCGTTTTTTCACCACGGCGTAGTGCCTCCACGCGCAACGCGTAAACGTGCGCGAGGGCTCTTGCCTCCAGATCCCACGGCAGCAATCTGGCAAAGAGGCTCGCCGCCTCGCCGGAGATCGTGCGGTATCTCCGGACCAGCCGAATGGTCATGACTCTCTGGGACGCTACCAGGTGACGCGCTGGCATTCGCTTTAGCGACAGCGCCCACACCGGGGCCCCATAAAGGGCCATAGACCGCATGATCCCCGCACACAGCATACGGCAGGAGGCGTTTTGAAATTGATTGTTGTTTCAATATGTCATAAATATTTTCGTTACACAGTTACCCTATTCTATGAATGGCTTAAGCATCTGTCAGCCCGTTCATTAAATAATTTATTAGAAGCGTGTATAGAAAAAATGCAGAATCCGTCGATGTGGCATCCTTCAGTGATACGTGGCCTAGGTGTCGCGGCGTCAGCGGTGTTGTTAACAGAGGCCTGTCCTGCTAACAACAAGATTTTCTATATAACAATATGAATATTAAAAAGGCTTTACTTACTACACACCGGATATATTATTCGTTGGGAGACGGATGTGGCGTCATTTGCATGCACGGCGCACAGCAGGACAATGCGTGGCTGCGGACTACCAACCGCGGAGTGAGGAGTGCGGAGCTCCCGAAACGATCTTACTAGCAGAATATATCACAGTCTGCTATTAAACTTAGTCATATTGTGGTATAAGTTTTGAGTGAATTCTTATGAGAAGATCAATAAGTTAGATTTGAAAATTATTTAAATCCTTTATCTATTAATTCATTATAATATATTAAATATTGAGTAGGTATACATCATAGAGAAGTGGTTATATTGTCTTTGGTATACATACTTTAGTTGTAGTGTATGGAAAACCGTTTACTAACAATCGAAATTATTAACGTATCTACATACATGTGTTGACTAACTAATTGTAATGATATACATAACTATCTATAAATATGTTGTTCATTAAATAGTTTGAATTATGAATTCGTTTGGTACTATGGACGGAGAGGACCATATCCAAGATCCAAGTACTTTTAGCTAAAAAAACCTTGGTATTTTTTATTATCTGTCAGACACTAATGTGTTGTAGAGCTATCAGATATTTCTTCTGATAAATAAATACCCGCAAAATATGGGTTTGGTTGAGCCAAGCCAGATAACGTTGATTAAAGTGTGAAGTTTGAGTTTGCTAACACTGCGCTATCACTGATATCGCGGTATCAGATTGCGTTATCAATATTTGATACTGTGCGCTACAGATAGGTCAGCCAAGTTGAAGGCGCTTCACTTTGTTCAAATGCCAACAACATTCAAAGCCCAACATTTTCTGAAAATTTAGTCAGAACAGGAATGCACAAGAATAGCAAAAAGTTTGCAGTAGGTACCTATGTGACTATGTGCCACTGGTCTAACTTATTGATTGCAGTATAGAACTCTGTACTCGTAAAAAGCAGTTTGATGTCAAAGTAGTCACTGAAATACCAAAGGGCTTTCCCTTGAAAGCAGAGCCAAGTTTTAAATAACATGCCAGTGTATACAATGAATGAAGGCTGGCCACCATCCAAACTATTTCAGAGAAAATATTTTCCAGTATTTTCTAATAAACGATACACTGTATCTGCTTCTAATAGGAGCTTGATGTCAAGGGGGTAATGACGTGATGTAATATACTTGGTGGCTTTGTTTCAGAATTTCTAATCGTTTCGAAATCTATCAACTTGTAAGGATTCTGCGATGTTAGTCATTACACCATTCAATTTTTAGTTTGGGCACATTGATGTATACCATCATCATGTTACACGTAAGTACGTTTAGAGCTAAAGCAGGGACGCACTTAACGAGCTACATCAATGAGTTGACAAATCCGATATTAGAGTAATTCTTGAGTCCGTCTATAATAATTATGCTTTATCGAGAATATAGCGGCGAGGTCGTATGTAGGGCAGCAGTCGGCAGCGCCGCACTCCGGCGGCGGGCCGGCCGCTGTTACAGCTATGATCTTGGCCTCAAATCCTGACCGGTTACCTTCTTTGGCAGCGACCGGTTTAACAGACCAAGTTCTTTGTAGAAAAGTTTACTCTCCAACTCTCATATTTGCATTAATGTTACAAAGAAAACACGTCATTGGATGAACTATTATCGGGACTTCTCCGGACGGAAGTGTGAATAATCAGACATAAACGTGGTTTTCTGAGAAGTAATAATTTATGAGTGAGTAATAAATAATAATCAGCCATTATCTACTTTCACGTCTGTATAAATCACGGAATATGGGTGTATTGGCATCTTCCCTGTCGGCGGCCTGCTGAGTCACGCGCGCCACTCATGCAGGGCGCGTGATTCACTGGCCCCGCAGCGTCACGCGGACACCTCGCCATACGCGCCAGGCTTCGCCATACCTTGCCCTCGCCATACTATTATGCACATATTGATGTCGCAGGTAACAGAATCGCCATTGTATGCTATTCACTATTGTGCAGCCGAACTTTTTAGGTCCCCGTAAGCGATTGTTAACGCCTTATTGTTACTCGACTCGAATGTGCCGGTTTATTTAGAGTGTAATAATAACAGGATTCTAAGCCCACAGACCAGTTTCATTCAAATTGTTATGTTTATGTAGGTATGTACCTATCTATACTTATAATAAATCTGTAGAGAGGTCAATTCTGTACAAGGAATATATTTTCAAAATAACTATCAGGGGGTGATTAGTGATCGATACTGGTGCCAAAAATGCAATCAGTAAAATTTTTGTCTGTCTGTCTGTCTTTCTGTCTGTCTGTCTGTCTGTCTGTCTGTCTGTCTGTCTGTCTGTATGTTCTTTATAGAAACAAAAACTACTCGACCGATTTTAACGAAACTTGGTGCAATTATTCTTCATACTCCTGGGCAGGTTATAGTATACTTTTCATCAGGCTACAATCAATAGGAGCAGAGCAGTGAAGGAAAATTTTGGGAAAACGGAAGAAGTCATCTATATAAAATTATCTAAAAAACATCCCGAAACAGCATGTCTATCTTTTGTCAATTTTAAACCGATCGGGCTGAGAGTTTCAAAATCGGGGGAAAAGTAACTATTCCACGCGGACGAAGTCGCTGGCAGAAGCTAGTTATGAATATATTCATGTCTTGAGTCATGCCTGCAGCACGTTGTGTCAATTAAAATTTTAATTGTCTAGACTCTAGGTTCTGAGTTGCTTTGTTAGATCGGCTCGGAATCTTTACAGGCAAGTAGGCACACGGTTATTGTTTCTTGGACTAACACACACTATCGACTCTATCGAAAAAGATCGGGATAACGATTCATTGATCGGTTATTGAAATACTAAAAATAAATATCTAGGTATCTCGACCAGCAAGTTAGGATTGGGATTGAATATGGAAACCTGCCGTTATTGAAATAAAGTTTGCACGGTGCATGGCCCAGGACACGTGTCAAGAACACGGTTAACTAAGAAAAGTATTCTTCACTACTTGCTAAAGTATCTACACACATGATGGAATTTTTCATTGATACACTTTTCAGTCGATCATACTCTACTTGCACGCTTTTGCATGCGATTGTGAGTATTAATAACTCATTAAAACAAAGGAATATTTATGTGTGTATCTAGGTACTTAGAATATTAGATAAGAAAGTTCTTTATTTTACAATTAGGTATATATTTAGACGAAAGAGTGTAAAACTAGGTAGAGTTAGCTAGCGACTCTTGTGAAATTATTTTAACTGCATGTAGGGTACCTACATCTAAAAGTTATATAGATACCTACCTACACGACATGGCTGTATTATAATACGCAGATGTTTCCTAAGTGCGTAGAATTAAATGTTAGTTCTTACGTAGGTACTAGGTGCCAATACTTTTACATTTATCTAGCTATTACGGTGCAGATTAGAACAGTTATCATTTTAATTGAACAAAGTCCTGGGTCAATACTTAAATGAAGTTTTAATGTACCTACCTATATTATTGCCTAGAACTTTTTTGCATTACAAACAGAAAATACTCGTGTCTTGTATAAAATCGATAACACATAATTTATTTTTGTGTCTCATAAAGTAAACAGCTATTTAGACACGTCCGCGGTTGTTTGTGGCGCGCGGGAATTAGTCACACACACAAATATCACGAACGACCAACAGTTACAACTAACGCCATCTATTAACAATGAACGAAAACTCATATGAAATATAACGGTCAAAATAAAACTGGTCTTTGTAACAAACATGATAAGCAAGTAAACGTACATAGGTATGTTCAATCTTAATTAGTGTTTTATTTTATTTTATTAGAGAAGATAGCTTTAATTTCGGTGAAATACTTAATTAAAGTTA
This sequence comes from Hecatera dysodea, assembly GCA_905332915.2. Classification (NCBI taxonomy): domain Eukaryota; kingdom Metazoa; phylum Arthropoda; class Insecta; order Lepidoptera; family Noctuidae; genus Hecatera; species Hecatera dysodea. Next base: position 14,580,850 of record HG995292.1, read on the forward strand.
TTCTGCACAGTGCACACTTAATACGTTTCAGGCAAGGATTATTCATAACACTGAAACGGTAATTAACTAGAGAAAGATTACCTAAATTAGTAAGTATTAATGCACAGAACTGAAAAAGATAACTAACGGTTTAACAAGATCAATACCTACCGGTTATATCATCAAAATATTAACCTCGCTAGAACCAGCTTAGAAAGAGAAAATACCTGCTTTCTATATTTAAAATAACTTTTTGACATGATTGATGCAGTCTTGATAATGATTAAAAATGTAGCAAAGAACACTGCACAGTAGACCTAGAGACTAGAGGACACTCAAGATCACCGAGTTTCGGTTTTAATTTCACGAACAATATTTGGCAATAACCCAACTAGTTAATATTTGTTATGTAGTTTTCTATTTTATCGTTTAGTTGTTGGTTAGATATTATAAGGTTAATGGCATCTTATTAAGGTCGTTATAAATGATGTCATGAATGGAATTCTTTAAGAGGGGCGAGGTCTTGTTAATGTTTCGTGGATTAAATATTGAACTTTCGAACACTGATTTTATTTCTTTCCAACCATGAACCGATTTAGATGTGTAATAATGTCTCAAATACCTATAGTCGGGTTATATAGCAGAAGGCAGGTCAAATTATTCAGAATTTATTCCACGAAAATTATTGTTTTTCAGCAAAGATATATTTTCTGGAAGCCGTAGTCAGCAGATAAGCATAGATATTCATTATTGCACGTACATAATGAATTAATATGTTGGCACCTACCTACTCACTCATTATTTCGCCTCCAAATTCTGAGTAGGATGTGCTATTAAACATCATGTCATTCTACACTTTAAGATGACTAATTATTTGCCTATTCTATGAATAAATGATAAGACCCATTGAGAAGCTTTAAATAGAGTTAAGATGCAAATATAAAAAAAGTATTTACTGATATATATTTACCTAATGATAATTATGATCTTTATAAACATACATTAGGTATAAATGTATTTTAGGTGCGTTTAAACATTCTTACAGGAAACCCAAACCATATCTTTGTCGGATGATAGTTAATCAAAGGGTGCAGTCGGTTAAATACATTGTAGGAGCTGCGACTTATCCGAATGAGTTCCAGTTTCTACTTGGTACTGCTGCACAATCATCGAAGTACTTAACTCAGTGCTGTTTATTATTTGCATCTGCCTCGTCTTCAAACAACAAAATATAGGTAGATTTTTTTAGAGTATTTATGAATTTATATTTAGTGCTGCGTGCTACTTCACTGCTTAGAAAGTGTGACGGACAGTCGATTTTAAGTTTCTGACTCGCATATATTCTAGAATATTCTCGGTCTAGACACCTCACCTCCTTAAAATTGTTAATATCATAAGGGACATAGGTAGAGCTGAAAACATTGCCAGATACACTTATGTATTAAACAAAATGATTGCTCACCTTTTCGTATTAGTAAGCTGGTTACCCTGCGCAGCGCCTCCCGGGGTGACTTCTGGAAGAACTTAGGCGTCAGGTTGGGCGGCAGGGTGAGGGGTTTGCGGGCAGCGCTGCCTTCCCAAGCCACGGGGTGCTCCACCGCCATCTTGGACGAGGTTGTTAGTCGGTCCAGGTGTTCCGTGGAAGCGGGCCTGCAGCAAGCAGACTGGTTAGAGAGCTGCTCAACGCAAGTTAACAACGTTATAATAAAGAAGAAGGCTCAAAATGACCCCACGTCCTATGGACGCGAAAAAAGAACTAAAAAAAACATTTCCATGTTTTATAATATTTTTAAGAAATTGTTCTTTTCTCAGGAAATAGGGTTATTTCGTATGAACCGTAACTCTTCTTAGAAAAAGCTCAGTAGCAAACCGCTTAAAAGCGTATTATTACTTTAAGTATTAGAACATTGTTCGATTTAAATTAGGCCAATAGGTTAATGTCCCCTAAACGTCATTAGACGACGATAAATTTATGTTAAAATTTAAGTCTCATATAAGTGAACTGTATCATGTTCTTATGAGAATAAAGAATCTTTAAACCTAAATGTTCGCGACGATGCGTCTTAGCTACATAGTATAGATAGTTGTAGGTAGCTATAGTAGTACATAGTGTTCGCGACGATGCGTCTTAGCTACATAGTATAGATAGTTATAGGTAGCTATAGTAGTACATAGAATGTTGCAACAAATAAAACCGCGACTACATAGTATAGGTAGTTATAGGTAGTTAGTTAGTACATAGAATGCTGTAACAGATAAAGCTGCATAGTATAGATAGTTATAGGTAGCTATAGTTGATACATAGTTTGTTATTGAAATAAAACACATTCGTTACAGTTGTTTGCTCTCAAGAGGCAGTATATAAGCCCTTGGAGCCTTTATTTCTCCCAAGTAAATAGAATATAGTTAGGTAGGGTATCCTGTCCCTTACACATAACAGTAAACACATGGTAACCCTGGTAATCGAAGGTATATGAAGGTAATCAAGGTATATAAAGGTATATAAAAGGTAATCGGTGGTATATAAGGTAATCGAGGTATATACACACACAGACAGACATACATAGGTAAATAGAAAGGGCTTGGTAATTTGAGACTTGAAATATTCAGGTCAAAGGTAGTCGCATAGCTAAAAGCGACACTGACCAATCACAGAGCAGGAGGGTGCTGGTACGTGATTGGTCAACAGTTTTTGATAAATAGCCCTGGTGAAGGTATGCACAAAATAAAACACTTTGCATCTACCCTCTTCCTTTCCCGAAAAAACAAGTCTAGATTCTAGACTTCTAAATGTCTGAAATAGAACCGCCTTGAAAAATCCTTTCAGGGGATATATAGATGTCTATAGTGTATGCAGGCATAAAGCCGTAATTTAGGTTTAAATAAAGCTGTTTATTTTTATCCCCCTGAAACATATACGCTTATAGAGTTGCAACCCCTTGAGTGACAGGGTTGAAACATATGTAGTTTTGTAGAGGGTTGTCGTATCTATAGAGATACATATAGCTGTATAGCCCTCCTAGCATAGTTTTACGGTAAATTCACCCCAAGTAGGTAATAGCTTCGTGCCTACAATAGTTTTGTATAGTTTTTGGCATCCCACCCCTACATGGAAGGGGATGAAGGGGTGAATTCGTCTCCGCTGTATGGAGCTTACCGAGGGCTATCCATAAAGGTACGACAACCCCTACTCACATAGACCTAAGCCTAGATATAGCCTAAAATCTAGAATTAGCATAGTGAAAATTTTAGTTAATAAACTTCATCACACACGGTGATTTTTTGGGTGTCGATACGGTATAGTTGCGCCGTACAATAGTAACTTAGAAACTTAAAGAAATTTGTAGTCATTGTCAAGATAATTTGGATTTATACCTAAATGTAGAATCATATAGTCGCGAATTTCACCCTTCAAATCGCTAAGTGCATAGTGAACAAGTTAAATAGTGTTTTATTGTGACTTTATTGGTAAGCCCTCAATACCTACCCCTATATATTGTGTTGATAACAGCAAGTATAGCAAGTATTCAGTTAAGGGTTGCATCCTCATGGCCCGTAGCTTATAGACGGAGCGTCAACGCGTCTGGATCATTTATACCTAGGTGGGTTGTCACCATACAGTCCACTTTTGAAGAATAGGATAACCTACCCTGGCCACCCTACAGTCCAGTCGATCACGTCCGCCCCGTACATTTTCTGGTCCATCGGAGCCGGATATTTTGAAGATAGCCTGATCTAGCTATTTGGAAGTTGGATTTATAGAACCACGCAGCTACCCTGAAGGCGCAACCCCTATTGTGAAGTCGCACCCCCTTGAAGAAAAAACTACCCTTCAACATTTCAAGACACGAAGGGTGTCCCTAGAAGCTAAATAGAAGTCGGACCTTGAAGAAATCATCCCTTCAAGAAAACTACCCCTAGGCAGATTGATAGTGAAGCAACAACATAGAAGAAATTTAATCAAGCTGAACTTAGAAAATTTCGAACGACTTCACACTTTGAAAATTTTGAGGGGTTCCGACACTTAGAATATTTTTGAAGATTTTGAACTTGGAAAATTTTTTGAAGAATTTTGAACTTAGAAAATTTTCAACAATCCGGGACTTGGAAAATTTTTTGAAGATTTTTGAACTTGGAAAATTTTCAACAACCTGACACTTAGAAAAGTTTTGATCAAGCGGGACATAGAATATTTTTGAAGAATTTTGGACTTAGAGAATTTCGATCGACTTCACACATAGAAGATTTTGAACAGTCTGGGACTTAGAAAAGTTTCAGTCAATCCGAACTTAGAATATTTTTTGAAGATTGGGGACTTTGAAGAATTTTGAAAATTTTTTGAAAAAATTTTTTTTTTGGAAACTTGGATTGAAGTTTCACCTGAGGCTTACCAGTGGACTACCGAATAGTTTTGAAGATTCATTGAAGACTTCAACAATGCCGATCACGAGGTCGCATGGCAAATCATCCGAGGCGTGGACAGTTCCGATACAGGAACCAGCCGAGAGGGTTCCTGCTATCCATCATCAGGTGCCGCCGCGTTCGCCTTCATCGTCTGGGACGGCGCGATCGATGCAGCAGCGCAGTGAAGACGTGTCTCCGCCTGCTGCCGCTGAACGAATAGAACAGATAGAAGCTTCAGCAATAGAACGAGTACCTGCACCATTGCCGACAACAGTACAGAAACAGATGCCATCGACCTCAAGGAAGGGAACCCGCTTTGAGACGACTTCAGATAGTACAATGAAGCCGTCAAATAGAAGAGATAGCCGAGTCTTGCCAATGACTACCCGGGGTGACGCCCGTATAGAACATAGACGTCCGCCGTCGACCATTGACAGGTCACCGCGGTCATATAGAAAACTACAGAAGGCTCGCGAAGACTTATTGAAGATTAAGTTGGAGCTTGCCCAGTTAGCACTTCAGAGAGCCGAACAAGAGTCGGACGAAGAATATTTGGACGATAGAAACTCAAATGAAGAGTACGTGCGTTCCTGGCTGGAAGAGGCGCCTGAACCTGTTCCTGATCAGAGAGAGACCAACGCCGCCGAGGGGGACATCCGTGATAGTCGACAGCAACCGCCCCCCCCTGTGGACTTCGAACCAATAGTGGACTCTCGTCGAACGCACATAGATCCAGATAGTGCTAAACAGATAGAGCCACCACCTATGAAGAAAATAGAAGACGATAGGAGCGAGGATAATTTACGTCCATTCGTTACGGACCTTACGGCTGCTATAGCATCTTTAGTTGACAAGAAAACAGAACAGCAGTCACAGAATTCCTCCTCGGCGTCGAAGGTCATTATGACTTTACCGAACTTCAGTGGTGCGCATACAGAATGGTTGTCATTTCGAGCCATTTATGAAACAACTCGAAAATATTTCAACGATGTCGAGAATACAGCAAGACTTAGAAGAAGCCTGCATGGACGCGCTTTAGAAACAGTTAGTTCAGAACTCATCGGCCATGCAAGACCAGATGACATCATGAAGGAACTCGAGCTGCAATTCGGCCGACCAGATTCGATAGCACAGGCCGAAACAGATAGATTGCGAGGACTGACACGGTGCAGTGAAAATCCAAAGGATATTTGCTCATTCGCAAGCCACGTGAGGTGCGCTATAGTAACGCTGCGAGCATTGAAGAAGGATCATTACCTGATCAACGCCGAGCTCATGCGAACCTTGACAGAGAAGCTACCGAACTCGATACGTGTACAGTGGTACCGTATATATACAGAAAAGTACCAGTCCTTGCCAGACTTGTCGCTGTTTAGCGAATTCATTACCGAACAAGCTCGATACTGCAGCGCTTTCGCTCCTGCTGAAAACATCAAGACAGAGGGCTCATCCAACCGACGCACACCGCAGCAGAGGACTCACACAACAACAGAGAAGTCAGCAAGCAAGTGCCGACTGTGTGAGAAGGATGGCCATATAGAACGCGATTGCTCGAAGTTCAAGAATAGCAATAGTAACAAGAGATGGGAAATTGCGAAGAATCTAAACCTGTGCTTCCGTTGCCTGAAGCCAAGAAGAGAGCGGCATAAATGCAACGCGAAGAAGTGTGACGTCAAGGGGTGTACAGCCACGCACAGTCGGCTACTTCATTACGACAAGAAGCCTGCTGCGGTGGCAGCCGAAAAGCCCAGACAGACCGAAGTCAAAAAGGAGCCCAAGGAGACAGTCGCCAGCTCAAGATCATCGTCGAATCACGCCTATTTAAAGATCATCCCGGTCCGGGTCATTGGACCGGCGGGAGAGGCATCTACATTCGCCCTACTCGACGATGGATCGACCGTATCGTTGATCGATGAAGACATCGCCGACCAAGTCGGAGCCGAGGGCAAGATCGACCCACTGAAGATTGGTGCGATCGGTGACACCATGATCGACACTCCTTGTTCGAAAAGAGTCACAGTGACACTCGCGAGTCAGCATAGAAATAGGGTGCCGTTCAGAGCGCGCACCATACCGAAGCTTAATCTCGCGTCACAGACAGTCCGTGAAGAAGATGTCACACATTGCAAACATCTCATCGACTTGAAAGAGCAGCTAGTCTATGATGTTGGCGCGCCCAAGATTTTGATTGGCCAAGACAACTGGCACCTTCTCCTTGCCAGTGAAGTCAGAAGAGGCCCCAGGCACCAGCCAATAGCGTCACTTACAACGCTTGGATGGACGCTACATGGCGCGCACACTAGAATACTCGGTCAGCAGGTGCATTACGTCAGCGCATGCAGAGAAGATAGAGAAAATAGAGACGATAGACTGAACGAGCAACTTCGTGAATTTTTCGCACTCGAGTCCCTAATAGTTAATCCTCGGCGTCCAGATTCTGATCCAGAGAAGCAGGCTGAAGACATCTTGAAAAGACATACCAAACAGTTGACAGATGGGCATATAGAAACAGCTATGTTATGGAAAAATAACAACTTTGAAATGCCCGATAGTTATGGGACAGCACACAAGCGGCTGATCTCTATAGAAAAGAAGCTCGACAAAGATCCGAGTCTTCGAAATAAATATATAGAACAGATGGACTCGCTCCTATCGAAAGGGTACGCAGAAAAAGCGCCCAAACAGACCACGCCAGGAAGAACCTGGTATCTGCCTCATTTCGACGTCTTCAATCCCATGAAGCCGGAGAAGTTTCGAATAGTACACGACGCCGCAGCTAAATCGAATGGATTGTCATTGAACGACTTCCTACTCACAGGACCGGACCTGTTACAGTCGCTGCCCGGCGTCATGATGAGGTTTCGTAGACATCCGATAGCCATTTCAGGTGACATTACCGAAATGTTCATGCAGGTCAAAGTACGACCTGAAGATAGAGACGCCCTCCGATATTTGTGGAGAGGCAATAGAAGAGAAGGAGCCCCCGACGAGTATCGAATGACGTCAATCATATTCGGCGCGGCAAGCTCACCGTGCACGGCCATATTCGCGAAGAATTGGAACGCGAACCGGCACATAGAACAGCATCCAGAAGCAGTAGAAGCAATAGTGAAGAACCATTATATGGATGATTATCTGGATAGCTATAGAACAGTTGAAGAAGCGACACATATAGCAACAGCGGTGAAGAAGATACACCAACAGGCTCGTTTCGAAATTAAGAAATGGGCATCGAATGACATCGACGTCATACAGAAGAATATAGAACCGTCGCTTATAGAAACAGACGTCGTCGACATCGGCGACCACATAATAGAAGCCGAATACCTCCAACAAGCGGAGAGGTTACTCGTGCAAGCTGTACAGCAACAGATGTTTTCCCGCGAGTTAACAAGTTTGCGAGGAAACGAAGAAATAGATAAAGATAGCGCCCTGCGACCTTTACAAATAGAATTGAAGGATGACGTCATACGCCTCAGAAGTCGTATAGATAGAATCGACAAAATAACAGAAGACGTCAAGTACCTACCCGAGCTCCAACACCGGCGGGAGCCCCATAGCCGTGGCCCTAATCTGCAGGTGGGTGATCCCGTGCTCGTCGCAGACGGCCAGCTGCCTCGCAACACGTGGCTGCGAGGCCGCATCATTACAGTTTTCCCGGGCGCTGATGGCGAAGTCCGGACGGCTGAGGTGCGCACATTCGGCAGCACCTTAAAGCGTCCGGTAAAAAAGTTTGCCACCACAGCGGGCGACGCTGCCCACAGGCGCAGCTCGCCTTCCCCGCGGACATATTCGGTCCGCAATCGGCTCGCATTTTGCGGGCAATAGACGGCGACGCTGCTCACACAGCTCGCCAACATGGCGGACGATGCTGCCCACCGGCGCAGCTCGCCCCCCCGCGGACATATTCGGTCCGCAACCGGCTCGCACCTAGCGGGCAATAGCCGGCGATGCTGCTCACACAGCTCGCCAACAACCGGTGATGCTGCTCTCACAGCTCGCCAATCAGATAGATGGGTGACGCTTCACAGCTCGCCCCCCCGCGGACACATTCGGTCCGCAACCGGCTCGCACCTAGCGGGCAATAGCCGGCGATGCTGCTCCCACAGCTCGCCAACATAGCGGGTGACGCTGCCCTACGGCGCAGCTCGCCCCACCGCGGACATATTCGGTCCGCAATCGGCTCGCATCCAGCGAGCAACAGCCGGCGATGCTGCTCACACAGCTCGCCAACCAATAGATGGGTGACGCTGCCTACACGCGCAGCTCGCCCCCCGCGGACATATTCGGTCCGCAATCGGCTCGCATCCAGCGAGCAACAGCCGGCGATGCTGCTCTCACAGCTCGCCAACCAACAGATAGACGGGTGACGCTGCCCGCAAGGCGCAGCTCACCCCACCGCGGACATATTCGGTCCGCATTCGGCTCGCATCCAGCGAGCAGTAGACGGCGATGCTGTTCTCACAGCTCGCCAACCGATAGATGGGTGACGCTGCCCGCAAGGCGCAGCTCACCCCACCGCGGACATATTCGGTCCGCATTCGGCTCGCGTCAAGCGAGCAGTAGCAGGCGATGCTCCCGCAGCTCGCCAACATAGACGGGTGACGCTGCCCGCAAGGCGCAGCTCACCTCCCGCGGACATGTTCGGTCCGCATTCGGCTCGCGTCAAGCGGGCAATAGTAGGCGATGCTGCTCTCACAGCTCGCCAACGATAGATGGGCGACGCTGCCCGCAAGGCGCAGCTCGCCCCACTGCGGGCATATCCGGCCCGCCGCCGCCTTGCATTGTGCAGGCGACACAGCAGGCGATGCTGCTCACACAGCTCGCCAACAGATAGACAGGGTGATGCTTCACAGCTCGCCCCCCCGCGGACATGTTCGGTCTGCATTCGGCTCGCATCAAGCGAGCAATAGCCGGCGATGCTCTCACAGCTCGCCAACAAATAGACGGGTGATGCCTCACAGCTCGCCCCCCGCGGACATATTCGGTCCGCAACCGGCTCGCATTCAGCGGGCAATAGCCGGCGATGCTGCTCACACAGCTCGCCAAATAGATGGGTGACGCTTCACAGCTCGCCCCCCGCGGACATATTCGGTCCGCAACCGGCTCGCATTCAGCGGGCAATAGCCGGCGATGCTGCTCACACAGCTCGCCAAATAGATGGGTGACGCTTCGCAGCTCGCCTCACCGCGGACATATTCGGTCCGCAACCGGCTCGCATTCAGCGGGCAATAGCCGGCGATGCTGCTCACACAGCTCGCCAACCGATAGATGGGCGACGCTGCCCGCAAGGCGCAGCTCGCCCCACTGCGGGCGTATCCGGCCCGCCACCGCCTTGCTTTGTGCAGGCGACACAGCAGGCGATGCTGCTCTCACAGCACGCCAACCGATAGATGGGTGACGCTGCCCGCAAGGCGCAGCTCGCCTCACCGCGGACATATTCGGTCCGCAACCGGCTCGCATTCAGCGGGCAATAGCCGGCGATGCTGCTCACACAGCTCGCCAACCGATAGATGGGCGACGCTGCCCGCAAGGCGCAGCTCGCCCCACTGCGGGCGTATCCGGCCCGCCACCGCCTTGCTTTGTGCAGGCGACACAGCAGGCGATGCTGCTCTCACAGCACGCCAACCGATAGATGGATGACGCTGCCCGCAAGGCGCAGCTCGCCCCACCGCGGACATATTCGGTCCGCATTCGGCTCGCATCAAGCGAGCAGTAGCCGGCGATGCTCTCACAGCTCGCCAACCATAGATGGGCGACGCTGCCCGCAAGGCGCAGCTCGCCCCACCGCGGACATATTCGGTCCGCATTCGGCTCGCATCAAGCGAGCAGTAGCCGGCGATGCTCCCACAGCTCGCCAACATAGCGAGTGATGCTGCCCACTGGCGCAGCTCACCCCCGCGGACATGTTCGGTCCGCATTCGGCTCGCATCAAGCGAGCAGTAGCGGGCGATGCTGCTCACGCAGCTCGCCAACATAGCGGGCGATGTCGCCCACGGGCGCAGCCAGCCCCCATTGCGGGCATATTCGGCCCGCCACCGCCTTGCTTTGAGCAGGCGATACAGCAGGCAATGCTGCCTACACAGCTTGCCACCGCAGCAAGCGATGCTGCGCGCACTCGCAGCTCGCACAGACAGCGGGCCATCCGGCCCACAGCTCGCACATTTGCGAGAGCCTACGCAACAGCCTTGCGACTGCAGGCGACCCACAGCAGGGAAGCGGCAGACCGGCGACTGCACAGCTGCATCGAGCACCGGCATCGAGCACCGGCGCCGCGCAGCGGGCGACGTGGCTACAGGCGTCGCTCACCGGGTTTCTGCAGCGCCGCGACGTCATCGCACCGAGTCATCGCTGCACTGCACGGCGGGAGAGATGTTCGCGACGATGCGTCTTAGCTACATAGTATAGATAGTTGTAGGTAGCTATAGTAGTACATAGTGTTCGCGACGATGCGTCTTAGCTACATAGTATAGATAGTTATAGGTAGCTATAGTAGTACATAGAATGTTGCAACAAATAAAACCGCGACTACATAGTATAGGTAGTTATAGGTAGTTAGTTAGTACATAGAATGCTGTAACAGATAAAGCTGCATAGTATAGATAGTTATAGGTAGCTATAGTTGATACATAGTTTGTTATTGAAATAAAACACATTCGTTACAGTTGTTTGCTCTCAAGAGGCAGTATATAAGCCCTTGGAGCCTTTATTTCTCCCAAGTAAATAGAATATAGTTAGGTAGGGTATCCTGTCCCTTACACATAACAGTAAACACATGGTAACCCTGGTAATCGAAGGTATATGAAGGTAATCAAGGTATATAAAGGTATATAAAAGGTAATCGGTGGTATATAAGGTAATCGAGGTATATACACACACAGACAGACATACATAGGTAAATAGAAAGGGCTTGGTAATTTGAGACTTGAAATATTCAGGTCAAAGGTAGTCGCATAGCTAAAAGCGACACTGACCAATCACAGAGCAGGAGGGTGCTGGTACGTGAACTACGTGATTGGTCAACAGTTTTTGATAAATAGCCCTGGTGAAGGTATGCACAAAATAAAACACTTTGCATCTACCCTCTTCCTTTCCCGAAAAAACAAGTCTAGATTCTAGACTTCTAAATGTCTGAAATAGAACCGCCTTGAAAAATCCTTTCAGGGGATATATAGATGTCTATAGTGTATGCAGGCATAAAGCCGTAATTTAGGTTTAAATAAAGCTGTTTATTTTTATCCCCCTGAAACATATACGCTTATAGAGTTGCAACCCCTTGAGTGACAGGGTTGAAACATATGTAGTTTTGTAGAGGGTTGTCGTATCTATAGAGATACATATAGCTGTATAGCCCTCCTAGCATAGTTTTACGGTAAATTCACCCCAAGTAGGTAATAGCTTCGTGCCTACAATAGTTTTGTATAGTTTTTGGCATCCCACCCCTACATGGAAGGGGATGAAGGGGTGAATTCGTCTCCGCTGTATGGAGCTTACCGAGGGCTATCCATAAAGGTACGACAACCCCTACTCACATAGACCTAAGCCTAGATATAGCCTAAAATCTAGAATTAGCATAGTGAAAATTTTAGTTAATAAACTTCATCACACACGGTGATTTTTTGGGTGTCGATACGGTATAGTTGCGCCGTACAATAGTAACTTAGAAACTTAAAGAAATTTGTAGTCATTGTCAAGATAATTTGGATTTATACCTAAATGTAGAATCATATAGTCGCGAATTTCACCCTTCAAATCGCTAAGTGCATAGTGAACAAGTTAAATAGTGTTTTATTGTGACTTTATTGGTAAGCCCTCAATACCTACCCCTATATATTGTGTTGATAACAGCAAGTATAGCAAGTATTCAGTTAAGGGTTGCATCCTCATGGCCCGTAGCTTATAGACGGAGCGTCAACGCGTCTGGATCATTTATACCTAGGTGGGTTGTCACCATACAGTCCACTTTTGAAGAATAGGATAACCTACCCTGGCCACCCTACAGTCCAGTCGATCACGTCCGCCCCGTACACTAAACCAAGTCGCCTTAAAGTTGTAATTAGTCCTATAATATATCGAAATCACAGAATAATCTATGTATGTATACTGATATTATAAATGCGAAACTTTGCATGTGTGTTTGGATGGATGGATGTTTGTTACTCAATCAAGTCAGAACGTCTGAACGGATCTGGATAAAATTTGTAGTTCATCATCACTAGTATGTATATCAACTTTATAATGGATCCACAAGACTCTTCCAGAGATGCAGTTTACCTGAACATTGGGAGTCATCGTTGAGGTATTTCATTCCTCCTAATAAAACATTATACGAAAAACGAAGAGCAGATGATTAATAGTTTTAAGCAGTTATTATTTTGTGCTTTTCCTTAGTTTGCGGAAAGTTAAGTGGATACAATTATATTGTTCTGGTTTACATTATAGTTATTAAAAGCGCTTCAGTTGTCCTCACGGTTTGAAAAGGTTCCAGTATTGAGGACAAGTGATTGAGGAAACCACTGAACAACCTAATAAATCATGGCGATCAAAAATCCCGAAGCTGTCCTTGCTTATTTTGCTGATACTGGTGCACACTCATATTTAACGCTTATTTATCAATATCAATGGGAAAACCTGATTAGATTATTTCCTTCCTGTTTTTATATTTTTACGTAAATTTATCAGCAGACAGAGTTATGTTGGTGCCTATTCAATTTAAAAGTTTTGATGTAGTATCTTTTATTTTTAGCCTTTGTTGCAGCTGTAGGGAAATTCCTTTCAGTTTAAGGTACAGTAGGATACATGATTTAAAAATTCTTATCGCTGGTATAACAGGATCAAAGTGATCTACTTAGAGAAGGTAATAGATGTTGACGAGCGTACTGTAGCAGACATGCGGAATCAACTCGATTCAAATTCTCTTGTCCATCGAAATTGACAAACTAGTGAGCTTAAGAGCGTGTACTTACATCACACATCACAATCATGAGTGTGTTCATTAAAATCGGTTCAGTCATTTCGGGAAATAACGACTTGAAAATTTGTATGAAATGCCGTTTGGCGTATACGCTCTTAAACCTGATTGATGGCTTTAAACGCATCTGTTGGCCAGCTCCTAGCAGGTATGAAGTTGTAATCTTTTACGTCCGCTGGCGGTGCTCACCTGTGTCTCTGGCGAGGGTACCAGCCGCGTGGCGGGCCGCCGAGCCGCAGCAGGTCGGCGCCGGTGCATACGCCGGTGGCGCCCATCACCGAGCCCCGCCCGTATCCACCCAGCGTTGCCGAACTCCCTGGTCACACAAAAAATATATTTTAGTAATACAATAACAAGATTTCTAATCAACCCCACTCCTACAGCTATTCATACTTGATCTTCATTTGCGTTCAAAGATGTTATACAAGGTCTTACAACAAAAGCTAAACAGTCTTCCCCTATTTGATCCGCCGTGGCATCCAGGCATCCGGTTCAATAAATATTTGACATGGGCTCAAATAGACTCGGGATAGAGAATCGGAAAAAACATATTAATGTCAGAAGTTAGTCTCTTTAGAATCAAACCCAAGGTCTAGCTCGACATTTAGTGATGATTTTTCCGTTAGCGCATACCAACATGTTTTAAATCATTATACTGGGACGCTTGCTTTGCAACAAAATGTATCCAGTTTCCTTATTTTATCGGTATTTACTACGAACTGTCAGGGAGGAAATTTAATGCGCCCATGTAACCTAGCCAAGGTAGGTCACATGGGCGCATTAAAGCAAGGTAGTACGTTAGCAAGCACTGGATTTTAAAGCAGCAAAAACCGCTTAATCTTAAGTAATAATGATTGCGTTTTTCTTAACTATTCGACTTTTACAAATACATGAGTAAGAATACACCGCTAAGACCGACCAAGTTTAAGATCTGTATTTTTTAATTATTCTGTTTAAAGTAGTCAGTAAGCATGTAGGAGTATTACAAATCATTTTTTTTATCATTGCCCCACCCTAGGAATTTCTCCTGTGTCGTGGGCGTGTTTACAAACATTCAAACTCACATACACAAACAGCCAGACTCTTAAAAACGTTCTGTAGGTGATAAAAATATATAATACGTGCGGGAATTGAACCCGCGACACGCAGCGCAGCAGCCAATCGCTCAACCACTGCGTCAACCGTGTCTTATTAATATTATGTAGCGTTGTGTTGTTAAACCGTTCTGTGAAGTTTCATAAAGGATATGAAGGAACATGTGTTGACTTAAGAGCATTGCAAACATAAACATTATTATGATTATTTCTATAATCGAACAACGCCAAGCATGACATCATAGGCGCGGTTATTGTTTTTATGTATTATTAGTAATTGCCATGTTAATAGGCAATTTGCGAGACTTGGCCTATCGACATGTATGTAAATTACCTATTTGTTCAGTAGTTACGATAAAGGACGCTTCTAATTATGCGAGTGTTATTGCTTCAAGTTTATATTGTCATTCCTACGTAATGTGAATGTATGAATAAATTAAAAATATCGAGTTTTAATAAAATACAAGCCGGGCAACACGGCTTGGGTTTGGGATCACGGACCTCCATAAAAACTTTCCTGCACTAATAACCCAAAAACGGAATGAATTTTGCAAAAGTCTTGTCTTAGTGCTAACTTTGGTTGTAAAAGGTTGAGTTATCAGCAATTGTAACTATGCATACAAATTATTTATTTACATTTTTCTGGCAATATCACAAAATATCAAAATTGTTGAAGAAATGTAATTGCAATGGGTCACTGGAAAAAAGGCGTGGGTGGTATCGCTTCTCTGCCGACTTTTTCTGCGTGCAAACGTCGCGTCATGCCCATTGGAATTATACAATATAGGTAAGTATCTAAAAATATGTATAAGAAGGTTTTTTCAACATAGGTACCAACATAACATAGGCCTAGGTGCCCCAACAAATGCCGCAAAGAACCTATCATGACGAATCAACGAAGCTCAAATACCGTCGTCAAAAAAAAACGTCATTTCATAATATATATAGTTTCTAGTCATTATTAGACCCTGAATATAATCTAGAACTAGAAAACGATGATGTTATGTCAATAAAATTACACCTATGTGCAAACTTTATTACATATATATAATAAACATTTATATGCTTTCGCATATCTGCTACTTATGATTGAGTAGTGCCTGTATGAGGAGACAATCCAGCATCCATTGACAAGTAAGTATAGAAAACCTAGGAAACGATTAATGAGAATTCCTATCAAGACAGCTGTATATATTCACGAGTAGCATGCTTCATCGTTAGACCCTGGGCACCACACAAGGTTATAGTTTTTGTAATAAATAATATGAATTGTATTGACATATATTTGGAAATTAAGTTTATTGACATTTATTTGATGAGATTTTATTGACTTATACATATTTCTTAGAATTGAATTTATTTTTGAATTATATTCAGTTAGATTATTATATTTATCTTTCCTGTCTTTATAATGTAGATTAAATTGTTGTGACATTTACTGTTAAAACCACATTTCGACACAAATGTAATTCTGATTCATATTATGTAAAAAATGAGTTTTCATTTATGGTGCAGGTACTTAGCTCCAAAATTTTCTGATTAGGGTCTTATATGTATGTACCTTGAACACAAAAAGTTTGCGGAACACTGCTATAACGTTGCGTTGTATCGGATCTTCACAGTTGCGAGTTGGTATCAGCCATCTTAGAATATGTATTAGTCAACGCAATCTGTAGCATTACAATAGCGTCTAACGCTTCAAGTCTACGGCATTTGCAAAAGCGCTCGCTCATCCCGTTGATAAGTTCAGACGCACATTTGGTTCAATACGAACCGGCTGCAACGCTCGAGCATATTAGTAGCTTGTGGCTCTGAATACTTCTGTGATGGCGCGATATTAAATGAAACAATTGTCATTCAAACTTGTTTTATAAGGGCTGTACAACGTACGTGTAAGAGAACCTTATTTTCCTGTCGCGACGCGTGTTTCTAAGCACCCCATTTAAACCCAATTAAATAAACAATAATGCTGCTTATTGCAAATATAACATATGGTTGTTAGGACGACGAGATGTTCGAAAGAAATGATTAGAACAGAACCAATTTGAATTTGGGACTGTATTACAACTTTATTTGTTTAATATCATCGTTTTGGCAGAATTGGACTGTGTCACGGTGGTCCAGTCTGTAGTAGGAATTAGTATGCCACATATGTATATGGTATCGGTCACTAATATACCCTACTATGGAACACAAATAAATTTGCAATAGCAGTCATTGACCCACCTACATGTATTTAGATACCTAATTTCAAACAACGGTAAGAAAGACATAAAGCTATCTTCGAAAAACGAATCACAATTTGTTTTCCAGGTACCTACGAAGATATATCAGGGAAAGGTCAATGTAGTTTATTGAGATACCTTTTACACGATGAATAAAAATGACTTTTCCTAGATTTTGTATAGAAAATATACAAAATCTAGAATCGAAAATATGCAAAGGGCACTAGAAGGATCACGGCTGGGTTTTAGTCAGTCGTCAAGCCGCTCTGTCCAGAGCGGAAGAAGTCATTTGATGATTTCCATCATTTCCATGAGATCCAGAAAAAGATGGTGTTTACCATCGACTCGAAAATAATTAGTGGTATTTGATTTAGCGATAGGTTTAATCTTACATTATAATATGTGCTCGCAAGACTTTCGGGAGTAAAGTAAGAAAAGGTAGTTAAGTGTGCTTATCGAAGAAAGTTTCGACAAAGGTTAAAAAATGAACTCTGCGACTTCGTAGCACTCTCGTAGCACTTTCGTAGTCAAAGATTTGCAAAATTTTATTTTAGGTTCCGTTTCAATTAATTATTTCTTGGACCCAAATATAATAATACTGACACTATCCTCTCGATCTATCTGGACGTCTGTCCCACACCGAGCTGTAACTTAGAATCCTAATAGGTATATTGTAGGGTAACTTATCACAAAATATGTACTTGTAAACTAAATTGACTCGATTATTCTTAATATTAAAAAGAATTTATAATGTAATTGTAAACCTATCAGAGTAAGACTTTTTTGGTCTTTGTCCTTATCGACGAAAGTTTAGCAAAGGTCAAAAATATCCTCTACAGCGTCGTAGCACTCTCGTAGCACTTTCGTAGCAACAGCAACTATTGCACTATTGATTACATTACAATTCATAATATTTTACTATCTACGCTCATCTTACATCATAATCACACACATATTTGTGTTTTGGTAAATAGTACTGATGCCGAAAGTTTCCGTCCTATTTTAAATGTGTTGGAAAAGTATTGTTATCTCTTTCCCCAAAAAATTGGATTTTAAAGTTTATTTATTGATTGTGTACCACAGCGTTCTTTCTAACCCAAAGGTTGACAGGTAGAGAATGTCTCGTTGCATTAAGTCCACCCATGTACCACTATTGTATATAAATTTTAAATTAACAAATAAAAGTTGTTTAACTTGTGAAATTATGCCATAGCGATTTTAAGCATTAGGTACCTACTTGACTCATGTGGGAAGCCTACTTACGTGCTAGAGTTGCGGAATTGTTCGAAAAAGTTACCACAGCCCTGGAATGCAAAGAGCATCTAAAGGGCTCATCTAGCACGAGTTCCCCTAGCACGGGTGAGCTTTATCAAGAAATAACCTGATACTCTTGAGCGAGAAAAGGCATTTGATGATTTTCCGTGCAAAAAAGAAGCTTACTCCGTTAACAAAAACCATGGTCCAGTATTCTACATGTTTGAATCACAAATCAAGTCTCTGTAAAATACATAGGTAGGTAATTAGGTATAGTACTACAGTTTCTCTAACCAAGAGGCAGTTTTTTAGTAATCGACCTGAGGTCTGAGGAGTATGAAAGAAAGAAAGAGAGAAATGAAGTTTTCTTTCATTGTATGATAAATAAAATGCTGATTTAAAAGGCAGCTAACCTATCGACTGTATGGAATTCATAGTGTTATTCCGGGGGGGTCCGGTGGAGTTCCTAGGTGGCGTGCGAGGCACGTCGCAGCCGCGCGCGAACACTGGCGTCTCGGGCAAGCTGGCCGACGTCTGCAGCGGCCCGCGCCCCGACGCGGCCGCCTCGCGGTACTGGCGCTGCAGTGTCCGCCGTCTGGCGCCGCTCGCACCGATGTCTGCAAGTTTTAAAAGGTTGGTTTAGTTAGATTATGAAGATACAATTAGTTAACTTAACATCATGAAATATCTTCCATATTTTCTTTGGTCTAATTGTTGAATACCGGATCAACAGTCAAGTTGATTTTTTGGTAAATCTTGGATTTGGTCGGCTCTGGCAGTTTCATGCCTAATGCATCATCATCAGACATTCTAGGCCGCACTTTCAGGAATACCTCTTTACTATACGTCTATAAAGAAGAATGGCTATTTCTGAGCGAGAGTCCGACAGAGTTCAGACCTATTGTAGTTTTTTCGTAATCTGAAGTAGAGCAAGAAATTTTTTTTTTTGTATTTCATCCTTGAATATGTCTTCAGACGAAGTATCTAAAAGTAATTTTTCATCCATTACAAGAATGCCAGTGGTGTTGGAGCTCATTTGAATCATCCAGATGTGTATTATGCATATGATATCATAGGTCAGATGATGAAGCACCAAGTGAGAGAACCAAGGTTATCGACATAGCCCGAAGGATCGCCAAACTGAAGAGGCAGTGGGCAGGGCACATTGCTCGCAGAACAGATGATCGCTGGAGGCGAAAAGTTCTGGAGTGGCGGCCGCTTACTGGAAGACGCAGCGTTATAAGGCCTCCCACAATGTGGACCGATGACCTGATGAGAGTTGCGGATAGCATAGCCGATGGATGCGAGACGCACAGGATCGTTTATTGTGGTGATACTTGGGGTAGGCCTATGTCCAGCAGTGGACGTCCTTCAGCTGATATGATGATGAAGATGAAGAGCAGAAAGGTGGAATCGATCATACGTTTTTATCATCATTTCTGCCCCAGAGTCTGACAGGATTGAGACCTATCGTATTTTTTTGTTATTTGATTTCTTTTTTCTTCGATTTTGATGGCTAATTTACTCATAAATATTATTATGTGAGCATGAAATTTCTTTAGACGAATTATTCATCTACTCTTACAAGTAAGGCTGTAGTGTCTATCCTCATTTGAATCGTACTGATAGGTACTATTCACTGTATTTGTTAACAAGGTACTATTGGTGTATAAAGAGTAGTGCTTATGTAGTTGACTACTCCTATACCCAAAGTTTTTTATCGTTGTTTATTCAGGCTTTAGTGTTCATCAAAAGGATTCTAATACTATAGTTATACTGTAGCCAATTAAGAGATCCACTAATCTCAATTTGTGGTTTCCATCATCAGAACCTAGTTGCCAACAACTATGAATAGTATCAGAATAATTTAATGAGCTCAAACACGATGGTTAGGCAGCGAGAATTTTTCACCAGGATACGGTGGAACATACGGTGGACCGTGGAGGTCTTGGGCGGAGCAACGCCGTGTCCTCGTCGAGGCGATTGGCGGCGGCGACCTCTCGCGTCCGACCCTGGTTCAATCCATGGTCCGGAGCGAGGAGGCATGGAATGAGGTCACCTCCTTTTACGAAGCAGTAATGCTAGCAAAGGAGGAGGCAGAACACGTGCGGGAGATGGAAACCTCGCGCCCTAGCCGCCGCAACAGAAGAAGACGCCTGCGGATGGCGAGCTATGGCTGGCCTGCCGTCCGATAGCAACCAGGCCCGTGTCGATAGCGAGCCATGTTCCACGCGCACCCCAAAGAGCTATCACCAAAGAAGACGGGACCCCATAGGGTCGGTGCCTGTTAGAAAGAATCAGCACGGCCTTCGAACGCAAAGGGCACTGGAAGGATGACGGGTGGGTTTTAGTCAGTAAGAGTCTGACACTCCCTTCCGCTCCGCCCAGAGCAGGAGAAGTCATTTCAAGATTTCCCATCGTGAAAAAAAAGGCAGCGAGAAAAACGTATTTCTCTTCTATTTTAGACAACAAAGAAACTAGGATACGTGTAATTTCTGTCGGAGTTGGTTAAATTTTATTAGGGCCGTGACAATTTTCTTTCCGAAAAAACACACAGATCTTCTTCAAATTCACCGCCAGAAGTATAGGGTGACTATTTCTAACTTAGATACTAGAACAATCAAAAAACATTAATAAGTCAATTCGAACACATACCTGTAGGAAGCGTTCTTCTATCTGTTGATCCACTCTTGAAATTGCTGCTTCTCCTGTTTTTGTTGTAACTGGTTTCCATAGAGCGCGTCTTCAGGCTGTTCGTGGTGTCACGATGCGGCGGCACCGCGGGAGGTTCCGAAGGCCTGACCAACAAAATAGTTGTGTTTCAACATAATTCAGTTTAATTTGTCAAATCAAATCTTTTATTTGGAATAAACATGATCTAATAAGAAGAAGCACTTCTTTTAAACGTGATTAAGCGTACCTTCTCCTAGATTCCATCGTTGGGGTCGGTAACGTGTCGGCTTTCTTTAAATGACGTTTCTCTGAGGGTTGCATTATTTCCGTATATTCATCTTCAACCTCTTGCACTGGCGAGGGAGGCAACGGAGGAAACTTCGGTGACTCTGGGGTTTGCGGCAGAGGCCCCATCTCGTGCCCTAATATTGGCGATGGGGGCAACGGTAACGGTGGGTGCCTGTACGAGTGCTCTACTATTTGAACATTGAGAGGGAAGTCTCCGCCGCTCGACACAGCTGAGTCTGACGAAGATGGCTGCCGCATCAAGCTAACAGGAACATCTTTGGCACTCGTGGATTTATGCATACTATTCGACCTCTTCGAACGGTCACGCCGGTCTATAGACCGCTGATTCTGTATTTCATTGTGACTCGACGATTTCTGTATATCATGTCTCTTTTGTCTCTCTCTAGAACTATAACGGAAATTGTTTTCTAATATATCTTTAGATACGTCATCACAGTATTCATCCTTATGAATATTCCAGTCTTTAGGTATATATGGGGTAAAATGTTTTTGGTCCCGACCTTGACTTAATATAGCGCTTATATTGTTCTCGATCTTGCGTAGCGGCGATGAGTCCCCGCTGGAGCCGGGCTCGGCGGCCTCGGCGTCCTCCTCCTCCGTGACCGTGGTGATGAGCGCCGTGCGCGCCGCGCCGCCGTCCTCGCCCAGGCTGGGCAGCGACACCACGCGCACCATGTTCGGAGGCACCGTGCTCAGCTCGCTGACGGTTTCGTTGCACTCCGTCGCGGGTGTTTCCTCTACCTTTCCTTCTCTTATGAGTGACTGAATATTATCGAAAGTAGATGAATACTTCTTAAAATCAGAAAATCTATTTTGTGGAGATAGTTTACTCGGAACTTTAGACGTATGAGCGCCTTTCTCACTGTGTGTTTTTCTGCTTTTGGGACTATGGCCGAAGTATTCCTGAGCGATATATCTATCTGGACCGTTATTTAGATCTAAACTAAGACGAGATTTTGGCGATGTAATCTCTTTACTCATTCTAGAATTCGGTGTGCAAAGATCTATACTATATCTAGAGTTTGGCGTGTTAAGCTCACGGCTCAGTCTCGAGTTTAGGTCAACACTATAGCGAGATTGTGGCAAACTTAAATCTGAGCTCGGTCGAGAGTTGTACGAGCCTACTGATCCGGAGCCGCTGATTGATATGCTCGACCCGTCGATGGACTTATCAGTGTCTAGACTTCTATTCAAACTGTGACTATTGAGTAGGTTGGTGGGAGATTTGGTAGTGGCGTTCTTGTTGAAACTTGGTAACTGCTTCCGGTTTTTGCCCTTTCTGATGACATATGTACCGCAGGCTAGATCCTGAGCTCGTCGGCTCTCCTGTTCAGCATCAGACGTGGGTGACGCGAGTGCCTCGCACTGCGTCAGCGGCGGCGGTGGCGGCCAGTATTCCTCTCCCCAATCATCGTCTACTCTCTGTGGTATTGAGCTTGTGCTAGAATGTGACTGATCACCTGACTTTCTTCTTCGTCGGCCTATAACCTGGAAACAGAAATATAAATGATGAAGTTGAGGGATAAACATGCTAGTAGCTACGTGTGCAGGTTCAACTGACAGTAGGTAGTTTGCCAAATAGATTTAATTTCATTTAATGCTAACTGTATGATTCTAATCGAGATTATGAAAGCAATTTGATAAACAACTACCTTTGTGCTTCCTGGTGTAAGTAGAGGGTCATCACCATCGAGTGACACTTCCCAAGCTATGGAATTGCGTTTCGAAGGCGTAGTAACAGCGGGCGGCGGCGGCGGGAACGATTCTTCCAGCGAATCGTCCGAAAAGTGCTCCTCGTCGTTACTCTTACTGGAACTTCTCCTCTTGCAGCTCACAACCACGTCCTCCGTAGATCCTCTACACACTTCTCTATGTCGCTCCATAGAACCGGCGAGAGTCCGGGGAGGTAATTTTCCTTTAGGTGATAACATTTCACCGTCTGACCTGCTGTCGCGTTTCATACTGCTCTTTCTTTCTGAGCTTTTCGTGTTGGAAGGTGAAACTTTCGGTACGTTGTATGTCGGTGAATTTGCTGGTTCTTTTTTGAACTGTATGTTTGGGCCTGGATATATTGTGACTGGGTGTTCATTATATGGTTTGTCGTTGAATTCACTGGAGAAACCCATGAAGGGGAAGACCGGTGGGTTCTCGATGCTGGGTGACTTATTGAGGCTGGTGGGCGGCACGCTGTGGCGCGGCGGCAGCCATGCGGGCGCGTCGGGCGGCGGCGGCCGCGCGCCGTGCTGTAGCGATGCGAAGCGGTACGGCGGCACAGGCGGCTGCTGAAGCTGGAAGCCGTTAGTTTCCGTATCCTTCTCCCACCCGTACGGACGCTGGTGCCTGGTTTTCGGCTGAAATTAATAATTACAAGACTTAAAGAACATGTTTTCTTTAAAGTTTAGGATTGTATAAAATAACTGACTTCTCCGCGAATTCATCCACGTGAACTGTTCTTTTTACATAACACCTAACACCTAAAACATATCCTACGATACTCAGCGATAATGTAATCCGACTATATACTTCCAGAGATCACTTTTTTAAACTAGGTGAAATTAATTCGTCCAGCCTTACGAACATAAAAAAGATCATAAAAGAAAAGATTATTTTTTACTTACGTAAGTAAGTTTCGTTTATTTTGTTGTGTAAATTCTTTATTTCTTAGTAAATGTACGTTTTTCAAAGTCTTTGAATGCTAATGCTATTACTCTTAAAGTGGAGACAGTCTATGAAGAACGATTTCCTGTAGCTACGACTGCTACAGTAATTGCCTCTGCTCATACGATCCGTCTTAATAGTCGAGTGTAAAAGCCATCTACTTACAAAAGTGGTCTGCGTGGCCGTGGTGGTCCCGTTCACGCTGATGATGGAGTCCAGTCTCTCCTCTGCCTCCCGCTGTTCTACTGATATCGTTCGCTTTGCTGAGTTCGCTGGTGACACTCTGAAACATTGGTGTGACATTGTTAGACACTTTTTTTCATGTAATTCAAATCCTTCGATAAACATAACACTTGTTTAAAACCTTCTAAGGTTAATGTGTCAAAAGGGAGAATGCAAGCTCGCAAAACAACGTATTTCATAAAGTAGGTATACTTATACTTAAAATTAAGATGTGATGAACATGATAAACTACGATTAAACCATTATGGTATCGCTGCGAGACATGGACCTGTTTTCCATAAATAATTAAATACCTACCAAATTTGTAGGTTTTTCTGCTAAAATATGAAAAAAAAAAAACTGTAGCACTGCGTGTAAAAAACCCCAAAGGAGTACATACTCTTTGGATTCCAACTTTCAGTCGTCAGTCAAGCTTAGTTACTGATTTTCCGTAGTTATGTGTATAGATACTTGCTTGGGCAGTAAGGTGGAGATGATGCGCTGGGCCTCCTCGGGCGGCGGCGGCGAGCGCGGTGACGGCGGGTCGGGGGGTGAAGGCTCCTCGCGCTCCTCCGTCGGACGGAATCCCAGCGCGAACTTCGCTCTGAAAGGTAACGCGAAAAGGCAGATTAGTAAGGAAACAGCTGAAACGGCGGTTTAAGATACTCTACAGTGTTAGCTTAGATTGCCTTTAGACACATCATCTGCGCAACAACAAACAAAGCTGAAATAGCTTATCCGCCATGAGCAAGCTCAACAAGAAGTTTAATAGTTCTCGTGTCTTGTCCCCGAATGAAAAGTGTCCTTTGCCTTGCTGTTGCACAGCTACCGGCATGTACCTATTATTATTTTTACGTAGGTTCCCGCGAATACCTCCTTTATACACGAACTTATCAGTTAAGTAAGCTTAACACAGTCTACTGCTGGATATAGGCTTCCCCAAGTTGAGCAACAACACTCGGTGCACCGCCTTTTGCAACCAGACTGCTCCAGGCGCTTTGTAAGATCATCGGTGTTGCGGATATTGTTCGATAATGTCACCGCGGCTGTGGAACGCAAAGGGCATTTGGATTCCTCCAAATGCCCTTTGCGTTCCACGGAAAGGAAATGATCTACGGATGGGAAGTGTGTGTAGAGTGAGTCAGTAAGAGTTTCACACTCCCTTCCGCTTCGTTGGGGCGCAAGAAGTCATATAATGATTTCCCATCCATAAAAAGTCATCGATGAACCCAAAAATCCATCATTTAATGACTATAAAAGGATAGATTGATGTATTTATAGTATTGTAGGTACAGTATTGTAATCATTATACGAGTAGGTGCTGCTACTATTAGACGTTATTGTATTACAGAGGTAGAGCTGGATATGGGTCTAAGCAACAATAGCTGAACGGCTTCGGTAGGGTATAGGTACCTACATTATCAGCCATTATCTGCTATCATTGTCTATTGTCGTGAACTAAACTGGACGCGGTATTATTAGAATTAGCTTCTATATTTGGTTGTGTAAGATTGGAATCTATAGGGCAAGAATTTGATAGGTTGTGAAAAACAATTTTATTGTGGGTTCGAGCACTCTTTAGCAAAAAAAAGAACCAAGAGGCTTAAAATCGAGGCTCTCTTAAAGTCAAGTAGGTATGGTTGGAGGGTTTAGAGTATAGATATCTAATTAATTTGACTTATGATCAAATTAGACCATATGACTAATTAATTAGGTATCTCAATTCACATTCTTTAATCAACATCCCCAACAGCAATCGTCCTGATTAGTCGTTTGCACCTTACCAAACTCCAGGTGGATGTTGCGAGTAATTGAGTAAACGGGTTTACTGAAGTTTAAAAGCATCCATTGCATCGTGCCCATTTCGGACCTATAGAATGAAAGCGACCCGACTCAAAAAATGCAATTTGTGGGAAATGAGCAAGAGTTTGAGTTTGAGCAGTGGTGGCCAAGTGGTAACGGCCCTGACTTACGAATTGCAGGTCGCGGGTTCAAACCCAGTCCACCACTGCTCTCAAAACGGTGAAGGAAAACATACCGGTATGTCCTAGAAAAAAAGTTCGAAGGCATGTGACATTCACCAACCCGCACTGGGCCCGCGTGGTGGATTACGGCCCATTCCCCGTCTCCTAGATAGGAGGCCTGTGTCCCAGCAGTGGGAACGTTAAACAACTGATTATGAGCAAGAAAATCTTTAAAAGTAGAATAGTGTGTATAAAATATCGTAAAAGTGACCTTTGTATAAAGTGTCCCATTCCCTCACACGGGTTATAGTCCCTTCCACTCATAATATTCAGACTCTTTTTCACCACACGGGTTTTTGAGTAGGTATGTGTTTACGGTTATTTGCAAAATTTTAAGAAGGCACTTTCTATGAGTGCTATGTATCATCCTGCCCAAGACATGATACAATCATTCTCACGACACGGTGCTGCGCTGCACCCGCAAATTGTATTATTTTCTATTTTTTTATTGTGAAATGGATTTGCTCTTGAGTCTAGTCTGTCACAGGTGACAAAGACAAAGTCGATGATATTTTTTATTATTGATAGGCTCGTTTGTTCACAATCTCACCAGATGGAAGGCGATGGTGTGGTCGATGATGAAGCACGCTTGCCTAAATGTAGGTATATTCACTCTTGACTTGAAGACCCTCAGACGACTTTAATATAATTTAATTTTTCAATTCAATTCAGACGACACTTTCTTTGCGTCTGTTCTGAGTTAAGGGTCCAAGGGTGGAGTCCCACAAGGGTGTAGCAGACCCTGCTACGACGAGTTCCTCACCTCCTGCCGTTCATGCTCATGTATCCATCGTCTTCGGAGGTGTGTCCGGCGAGCGGCGAGTCGTCGTCGGTGGCGGGCGTGGCAGGGGTGGCGGGGGTGGCGGGGGTCGCCAGCGGAGGGGGCACGCGCGCCTCCAGCGATCGCGGCTCGCCCTCGTCGTACTCGCTCAGCACCTGGTCCAGCAGCTCCAGTGATCGCTGCACGTCGTCGCACCCGCTGCAAACAAGCGAATTGGTTACATTAAATACATACATCATCATCTGTCTAGCCTTTACCCAACTATATTGGGGTCGGCTCTCAGTCAAACCGGATTCAGCTGAATACCAGTCTTTTACGGGGAGCGGCGGCTTACCAGACCTCCACAACCCATTAACTGGGTCACACGGTATTTCTTGGCTAGACTGGAGTCAGATTTAGTTGCTTCTGAGAATCTGTTACGACTGCCAAAGATCTACAAATGGTAGCCGGGACCAACAACTTAGCGTGCTTTCCGAGGCACAGAGGAAACTCGATATGTTAAGATATGTCACTCATCCACAGACCAACTTTGGCAAGCGTTAAATACATACATGCATACAAGGGGTAAAACATAACCCTTGAAATGTGGATTAATGGAGAGGTAGAGGGATCCAAAGGAAAAGCTGCATGGATTGAGTAAGGAAGAAAAAGAAATCGGAAAGAAGAAAACGTATTGCGATACGTATAGACCCCAAGTTACATGAGACGATAATGTAGACGTACATTTTGAAACCTTAATGTTTATCTCGACAGTTATTCCACTGTTTGATCTGATGAACACATATTAGTTTCTCAAACCATAGAGAAAAAACGTATTTTTACGTTTTTATCTATTTGCTGGTCGTAGAAAACTGCCACCCGTTTGGAATTACTACTTCCTCCCTTTATAAATATGTAATAGCTTTTGTGTTATTCTGATGCCCATACCTATTACTGTAATGTTTCATCAAAATACAACCAGAGGTTTTTGCGTGAAAGAGTGGCAAACATCCATTCATTCATCCTTACTAACTTTCGCGTTTATATTAGTGGAAAGCTTGATCAAAAAGACTGAAATATTCAGACAAACAAGAATGTTGAGTAATAAATAGAAAAACACGGACTGAAATATTATCGTTCCTATAAAATATTCGGAAAGGTTTTGATGGACGCAGGCCGTAAAAATCCGCAATACTAGTGCGAACCGACCAGCTTCTATTTCTAAACCTAAACAATTTTTTTGAAAAGAAATAAGGGCCTCTTTCCTGAAGCTCAGTATTCAATAAAATCGTATTGAATAACTCCGAGTCACCGCAGCACTAGAGCGAACCCAATTTGCAACCGTGCAATTTCCGTGATGGTTTTCTAGTTGGATTGTCATAGTAAATAACGCAGTATAACAAGTGGCGAGCGAGGTCGCACCACTCAATTCCCGAGATAATGGTAAATTGAACTCATTTCCTTCACGAGGACTGGCCCCGCCTCGAGAACGTTTCCTTAACTGTTCCATTAGAACCGAATTAGAGGATAACGATATAGTAACATCCTTATATCAATCAACCGTGACGTACTTCCATTACGGTGATTCTATCTGGACCGGACTAGGAGCGTTCAACAATTTGCTTATCAGACTCTGTCGGAATATATCGTCTGAACATTTTTGTTTATCTATCATCAAAAACATATCTCCTTTCTTTTGAAATGAAATTATTACATTGTAGTAAAAATGTTTTTTATTTTGTTCTAAAAGTTACCTATAAATAAATTCGTCTTGGCATTTACTTTAGGTGGCCGCTGTCGTTTTATCCCTTACCTATTGCTGTATAGCTAGTGTATTGTTCTAAAGGTCACGGAAAGTTGCGAAGATCGCTTATCGGGGAGAGGTTCCAAAGTAACCGTGTTATTGCAGAAATGCGAGTTTGAATTCATTCACAGCGAATTGATTGTGTCTGTGAGCTTATTAAGTAAAGTAGGTATATTTTAAAGGAAGCATGTCTTCAGAGCTAAAAAGTGGTTCTCGTGGACGGCACAAAGCAACCCTTTAGATAGGAGAGTGCTCTCTCGCCATCTCTCGATAAGCCTCCACCGAGTGGGAGCCGCCGCCGCCGGCATGCTCTTATATTTGTGCAATATACTGCTATACACTGTTTAAAAATCTATAAGGTCGATACCTTACCGATTTTCAAGCACTATTAATTGATTTTGAATTGTGTAAAATTTCCAATATTAAATATATCTAGCATGCAAACAAATAGACCAAATAAACTTTATGCCGTCGCTATTCAGTTTGTGATTTATTTCATAAATAAAGCATGCAGAATTTGAAAGCTGTTAAGGTAGAGTGACTGGAAGGCCTGAGGCGGGTTTTTGTAGAATTCTTGTTATGAATTCTTGACACGGAAAATCCGATATTTGGTGAAGGCAGCGGCAGCGCTATCTCGATGAGCGCTTGTCTCCTCCGGCGATCTGCGCGATCGAGAGGTCATTAGTGTTACCTCACTAATGATTCGCGTCGCTCGCCGCGCCGCTCGCTGCACGGGCGAGCGTTACGTCCCCAGCAATCTAGTGGAAATACTTTTTTGGAGACAATCCATTGGTTCAATTTATCTGATATCTATAGGTAATCTTAGCTATACATCGTAGTTTGGAGTTTATTTATAAAAACTTTTTTACAAAAAGATACCTGAAATACTAGTCGTCAGATCTCACTCAAATTTAAACGGGGTCACATGACAAGCGCCAGCTTTCGAATATAAAAAGAATCTACAAAATCGGGACACCCAGTAAGTACAAAGTTATGAGGAACTCATATGAAAGGAAGGAGGAAAAAGGAAGTTATATGAAACTCACAAAATAAAAATAGTCGACTTTAGATCCTCCTCCTTTTTTGGAAGTAGGTTAAAAATAGGATATCAATATACCCAAACAAAACTAAAACACGTGCCTAGAATGGTTTAATTCATTTTACATACCCACGCCAACACGCCAAACCGATATAAATTGAAAAGATACTCACAAAACTTTCAGCACCTACTACAGTGGGACTGGACATTGCTCATATTTGCTCGCTAACGAAATATTGCAGATATATTGCGGGGGCGTACATTTAGCAGGTAACACAATATCGGTTCCGCATCGGACGTACGCGCGCCTACTTGGCGGTGCTCAGCAGACTCGCGCCGTGGGTGTGTGCATCGCGTATTGCATTGTATCGCCGCCTGCCACAAAGCAGAGCACTCAGCATGAGTGCCGCGGCGGGCGCGTGCCTGCCTTTGTTTTATTTCACCCACACTCCTGCGCTTTCGAAACTTTTAAAGGGAACTTCAAATTGCGTTTCTCCTTTTAACTGAAGCTGGTTTGCGCTGATTAGTTGGACGGAGTCGGTTTAGTTGGTAATTTATTTTTGCGGTCACGGTATTTTATTTTTTTACTATGGACCCTGTAATTGTACTTGTGCTTCTGTTAATTAAAGTTATCGGACTGTCTCGGTGAGAGACTCTATCCTATGCGTATCGTAGAGGTGTCAACGCTTCAACGGTAGGCCTGCATCTTGATACGGTGAAGCAGGTACTATTTATGTGGAAATGAGTGCAGCGAGGCGGAAGTGCAAAGCAACCCCGTGTCGCACCCCCGCGCGGCGCCGCGGCCGTCGACCTCGCGTCGTACGCGCGGTGCTTCGCCACCTCGCCACCTCGCACACACAATACCAACTCCACGCCGCCGGCCCCTCAGCGCGGCCCGCTGTGGAAAATCTCTCGAAGATCAATTGAACTCGTGGCTACGTTGTCAAAAGGACGTAATGCAATCCTACGTACAAGCTCTACGTCCATGATACTCGGGTACATTCCTATTTCAGTAACAAAGGAATCGTTGCTGCTCTAATCAAGGATTGGATTGGATTCACATAGGTACATATGTATGATATAATATAATCTGCATAGTAATATTGACACGGTTTCTTTTTACGTATGAGTGGGCAGATAAAATACAGGTTTCATGTTATTGTAAGGTAACGCTCTTGAAACAAAAACTGTCAGCTCCTAATATTCTTATAAGAGTATGTTGTATGTAGCTTTAAACATCTAGCTATAATATCTTCTAGATAGCACATGTACCTACTACCTATTACATTAACTGGAATTTGGCAGTAAATTCAGCCGGGTAAACACAGCTTAAGACGAGAAAATCCGAATAGTTGGTTGAAACTTGAAACTTTTTCAGTCCGGACATAATTCAACTACATAGTTGTTAAAGTGTACAGAAGTTGGCCAATTAGTTGCTAGGAAGTTTTATTGTATTGTTCTTTAGGGATGAACACATAGAGGTGGTTTTAAAATCCCAAGTCAAGATACAATGTAGGTAATAGTCGCGGTGTTTCAGGACCGTTACCATCAGCATTTCAGGCCGTCACACTTCGAGTGCTGAAAACGCGCGCGTGGAATAGGTGAGTATCTAATTCAAAATTCATCACGCCCGGTCGTCGATGTCGGTTGCCTCGACGTCATCCTTGAGAATATTGACAAGAGTTTCCAAGAATGGCGAGAAACGATAGCCTTGTTTATCAAAGCTAGTACCGTTAAAATTTCAAACTATACCTTTCGTTTTCTTTTCTCTGTAGTCGGCTTAACAAGGTTCTGATTGAAAGGCGCTCATAGCAAACAATGCTGCTATTTACTGCAGATAACTTATCTACTTACAATTTAAACATTACATTGTGATCGAAATCTTCGTGTTTCTCACGCTGATCTGAGAATTATAGGAAACAATGTATCTGTGCTTTTCATCTCAGAGAACCAGCTAAATAAAGACATGACCCGGGTTTTCCAAGAACCCGTAATCGGCAAGCTAATAACTTGTTACTTTAGGAACGTCTGAGCTTATCTATCTGTTTTGCTATATCTAAATAAGTTTCGAGTTTTAAAAATAAGTTACCTATTAACCTAGGTAATCCCAGGATAGCTAACAAAAGACTTACCTATCCTTTGCTAATCACATTAAACGCGAGACTTTGAGAGAATTGATGGATAAACGGACGGATGGATGCATTTATCAATGCATGAATGGATGTTTTTACTCTGATGCATAAACTACTGAACGGTATTTGATGAAACTTTACAGTTGTATAGTTTTTAAATCAGCATAGCGCTTGGCTATAATTTTAAGGGGTAAGTAGGTAGGTAACTCCAAACGATTGTGGCCGCAGGCGGCAGCTAGTTATTCAATAAATTAAAACATGTACCAAACTCCATTTAGTTTGCAATGTAAAATAAATCCGTGGCATATCACAAAATGGCGTGTTACGTGACCAAAATATAAGCGATCGGCTAGTTCGACAATTTTCCGGATGGTGCTTTCACTAAAATGAAAACTTGTCGTCTGTGAGTTTTGTCATAGCGAACGTGGAGAAGGTTTTTGTACAAATACTATTTTTACAACCATCTTGAATGATTAATCGGGCCATGAACCGATTACAATCGAGCGTTGTTTGTCTTGGAAATATTATGAAGCTACAGAAGAATAATATTCAAACTTCTGGTGTCTACTAAGTACATAAGTATCGAGTAAAGTAATAAACCTAATACGGTAATTGCGATGCTCATAACGCAGTACCTAACTCAAGTAGCTACACACAGGTGAAATCAATGTCTGTCAATGGCAATGATACCAACTTACCAACTGTTCTTTTCAAATAATATTTATGTTTTCAGGAAGAAAGAATGAAAATTATATCCATAGGTAATTAATACTAGTAGGAAATCGAATTGTATTTGTCTAAGTCTTTTTAAAATAAGTACCTACTAGCAATAACAAGGAAAGTCAAAATTACGTAGATAACCGGTTAAGAAAAGTAGACCTCTATGATAATACATAATAATAATTAATCAATGATATTTCTGACATCTCTGAAACATAGAGCGAAGAGTTTTAATCGAATTTTGAGGAACAGGAAATTGGAATACAATAAAGGATGTACTGACAATACTAACGATGTAAATAGGCAAAGTTGGTAAACCCCTATCAGTCGTTTCATCAAACGCACTGCCATTAATTTTGTGCGCTCGAGTACACTCGGAAACAAAATAACTTCGTTACAGTGAAACGATACACTTTTGTCCGGTTCCGCGTACCTACCATCAACAGTCAACCGCACACCAGTATGAATGTCAATTTGACATGGACAGCACCGTTAAGTCGTAGCAGTTAGGGAAATATGCCTTCAGTCAGCGACAATATTCGATAAGCAAGTACAAAGTACCAAAAGTCGTCAATATTTAAAACATCATTGGTCACTGAATAGCTTTAGCCACAAAGTGCGGGGAACAGATAAAGTTCGAACACTAGTTCTAGTTCACTGGCTTTTGTTAAATTAACAGGTTCAGTTTATTTTGTTGCATTGCTTTCAAGTTGTTCGGTTCGCTATTGTGGGGATTATTTAGCCAATCCACTAACTAAAGTTTTATTCATTATTTAATTTTATGCATAGTTTTACTTGACTATATCAGAACAAGGGACAATGTATTTTGCTAGTTTGTAAGTATGTGTATTTATTTCTTTATGCAGAAAGTCTGTCTGCAGCACTTCATATCTTAAGTGGCTTTAGGGTATGAATAAATAGCATAACGATGGCGCAGCTATTAAGTATATAGTCGTTTTTTTTGTGATATGGTTATGTGGAGTAGTAAAATAAAGGGCTCGACGAATCTAAATGTGTTAAAAATCTAGGAAACAAGATATTTATTACCTAGATTTTTAACATATTTAGATTGAATGAAAACATAAAAAACCCAACAGGATATAAACAGCGTTACGTAATAACGACACCGTTATAATAGCTGAGTAGTGTTAAAATACCTACTAAAAAGTAATTGCGTACCAAGTCGGTAAACTGAGGTGCTATATCACACAGGGCTATCAGGTTTATCCTTGACTCTATGTAATTTATTTTTTTTCTTGTCTGAATTCGGAACTAGGTTCATGACGTCCAGAATTGTTTACTAATAGAAAGGAGCACTTACATTTTTATTTCGAAAACATATACGAAGTATTTCGATAGAAGCTTATTTTTAAATAAAAAGCTCTATGAAATTTGTAACACTAGTGTGTTTCGTATTTTTAAAAATGTTTGGTCACCGAAATTTGAAACCTTGCATATTTGTAGCCAAAGCTATTCAGTGACTTTTATTGTTTTAACGTACCTATGGACGGCTTTTGAAACTTTTAGATGCTCAACGAATATTATCGCTGACTGTACCTACATCAACGTAACTATTATCTATCACACACCATTGAATCACATGTTCTCTATAAATAATGTTGTTCGATAATATTATGCTTTGTTATAAATATAATTTAGAGTAGACGGGGAAAAAATACAATGCCTAGAAGTTAGTGTATTT
Source organism: Hecatera dysodea (assembly GCA_905332915.2). Taxonomy (NCBI): domain Eukaryota; kingdom Metazoa; phylum Arthropoda; class Insecta; order Lepidoptera; family Noctuidae; genus Hecatera; species Hecatera dysodea. The sequence goes on from HG995292.1 coordinate 14,614,820, forward strand.
TTCCCGTTGTTCTTTGTGTATTTTTACACAATTATTTGTCTACTTGTATCTACCTAATCAAAATTCCAATAATAATTTAGATAGTCCATCAGGTATTTGTTATGAGTCATGAATCTTTTAAATTTTCAAGATTGCTGAAGAAAAATGTTGTTGTATATGAATAATCGTATAATTGGTAGAATTTTGAGTCTCCTTATTATTAGTTTAATTAATCAATTTAGTTCATGAAAAGCCACAGCAAGTTGCAACAGGGTTGATGAAATGTACAGTATAACGGGGTTTCTACTATTGAATAGCGGCAAAGCTCCCTATTGATTAAAAGGCTCCTGTAGCTTTGGCTCAGGTTTACAAAATAAATTAATCGACGTGCAAGGCTGGCGCAGAGCGTTGTCTAAACATTATTGGAGAGCTGACTTGTAGCGGAAAATCCTTACCATCTTGGTCGTGTCGGAAGGAAGCTTTGAGGACATGCCAATAACCGCTGGAGCGGTAACAACACCTCGCACAAACAAGGCCCGGAAGCAATTCCAATCGTGCGGCCATGCAATAAGGTTGACATTCCAAATAAGCTTTCACCATTATCGCTGCAGCGACTTAAAGCAATTTTGTGAGTCAATATTGAAGTTTTCAACTCATAGGAGCGATGTGTTCCCCGCACTAAAATACTGTGTTTACTCACTGAACCACTTACATGGTTGCGCGGATCCGAGACAGTTTTTGGTATTTAATTTAGTTATTATAAGTTTCTGTCTGAATAATTTTACCATACCGTTCCTACTGCATAGAATATCTACTTCTTATCTTAGATTTACGCAAAGCACAGTAAATGAAGACATCCTTTGAAGACGCTATAAACGTTTAACTAACAGTAATCTAATATGTTTAAACTTTCAATGTAATAAAACTATTGGGTAGTTATCACACAGTTGATGTGTCAAAGTGAGGGTAGAATCCGCTCGGCGTCGTCGGATTGCGGTGTTAATTAAGCAATTAGGTCTCGTCAGCGGCCTCAGCGTAGTCGTCAGGCGGCCTCCGTGCCCGTCAGGCAGCCACGTCGGCCTCGTTAAGGTATTAAAACGGCTAAGCAACCTCCTGCGACCTTATTATCAATCCCAAAGGCCGACGGCTAACTGCTATACGTAGACAGATAATAAAATCGACTCAACCCTTAAAAGACTGGGAAGATTTATAAGCCTTATTGAACGAAACGTACCTACGTATTTAGACGAAGCTCGTTCTTTTGCTGTTTATCTTACCAACTCAATATAATTTTGGTACATTTTATTGGGAAATGCTTACTGGAAAGTCGCTGGATATTGTTTACAAGCGTTGCTCGTTTTTATTTAAAAAGGCGTGTGCTACGTGGTGCTGAATGTTGTACACACGGTGTATTGTATTTCGCTTGTGGGTACAATCTGTGGCCGGGTGACATTTCCACCCTAAATCACGTGTGAGCATTTCATCGAAGCTGTGTTCACGACGCGTGGGTATACACATTACACGTACGCAGGGTTCAGGGGGCGTGGGAATGCAAAATATGTGGTACATCGCATTTTCATTTTAATTCCGAGTGGTCGAGTAATATTTCAGCGGAATAAACGTTCTCCCCGCGCTTATTTACGATATGAGCGCGAAAATTAGTATTTATGGATTTGACCGCTTGTGGTGTAATTAGTAGTTATCAAATTAAGTGCAACGGAAATCGTTTTTAGTTTTAGTACCGCAGTGCCGCGAGCGAGGGACTCACTAAATTGTCCCCTTTTCGCAACGCTTGCGTCGCATGACTATTACAGGCCTGCCGGCGAATTGACGGACCCTCGTTGCTTCAAATTACGCCACTTTAGAAAGTTATAATTGAAAACTAATATTTTTCTTACCTATTTAATTTTGTAAGCCCTTGGCTTTAGCTATAAATAGAGTTTAACGTAGGTTACTCCCATTTTAATTCACTATGCGTGACTTAATAATAAGCGTAGTGAAATACGCTTTCGCATATACATAGGTACCGATTTCTCGCTCACAATACATACATAAGTATAATAAAAATAAAAACTTAATTCAGAAGTGCTTGACATTTTACGATTTCGTTAAGTATATTAGCATAAGTAGTAGAGGCAGACACGCAGATAAAGCTTGCGTACTGAGCCAAGGTACACAATTACACATATCTTCCATGTTCCGAATTCAGCCGCTTTTTGTAACCGTTGTAAAATGTGTCAAGTATGTTTAATTTAAAAGCTCATAAATTGTAGGGTTGTGCACTGCGCAGTGCGATTTTTGCTGATAGTTATTTGTAAATTAATGTTGGTAGAGTATTTTTTAGTATTATTAATTTATTGTACACTTACCACAGTGTCTTTTATTTTTTTTATTCAAAGGTTGACTGGTAGAGAGTGCCTTGTTGCATTAAGTCCGCCTGTGCACAACTGCTGTACGTAAAGTTTATATACAAATATATTGGTTAGTGATAGTGCTAACGATTTATTTAACAAAGAGCTGGCACTGCTGCCCTGGCACTGGCACACAAACATTAAACTTAATTGGAGCACAATTAATTTACTGATTGAAAAATAGAAAGAAGTACCTATTGGTTTTAATTTTACTTACAACTATTTTAATTCTTCAGCACCATGATCATCATCATCCTCAGCCCGACTTCGCCCACTGCTGAGCATAGACCTCAGTTTTCTTGTGCGATTCCTTAATTTCCTGTGCCAGTCTCATCCAGATTATATCAGCGACGGCAAAAATGTCTGCCCATTTCACCGCCATAACCATCAAAATAAGTAAAAATAGACTTACAAACCAGCGAGAGTGCCGTTTTCAACTTCATATTAACGGTTGACGGTTCACAAGTTCAAGTAAGTTGGTTGGTAGTACCTTTGTAGTTTAAAAGTTTATATTGACCAGTCAAACTCGCAGTAAAGTACAAGAAGGCTATAAAAGACATTTTGTCAAGTTAAGACAGTGGCAGTAAGATTGTGTCTGGGGAGCTGCAGCCTGGCTATCGATTTTTGGCTGCGGCCAGACGGACGACGACGACGCGCCAATGAAAAACTATGCTTTTTGTTCCCAACTACAACCAACTCGTTCGCATTCGTAATTGGACAAACTCTATGCAGATCGGCCTTAGCTGTGTAGCTACACTCTAATTTGAATGTATTATGTTGATGATGAGCCTTTTATAAGTTTGTGTAAGTATTCAGTTTAGTAAACAGTTTTTGTTAAAGGTTTTTTTTTTATATTCATCTTTATAACCAACGAAATACCTATCTGTATTAAAAATTATTAGCATAGAACGGTTAACAAAAGCGTTGCACCATAATGCCGGGTAAGAGAATGATGGTAATAATACCATCGAGGGTTCCTCGCTTCATAAATACTGACGCGGCCCCCCCCAACCAGCTTCATAAAAAGGATGCGCAATTCTTACAATTTGAGAAGTTTGCGAGTTTCCCTTTATGTCTGCTGTTACATAACGATGTTTGTTAAACTTTTGATATGAAGTGTAACAAGGGGAGTTGTGTCCAATACACATTTCTAATACGTTTCTAGATGGTATTGTTGTATAGCTGGTTATAAGATAGTGACCTCTGTCGTATTTTTTAAATCTTGATTGGTAGCTTAAACTACTTGGCGTTGGTTGCATCGCCTGGTGTGATGCATCCAAAGCGAAACGCAAATACAAAATTCTCTACTGGAGAAAAAATCAATCAATTAGTTTGGTTTTCTCTCCAGTTTTTACTAGTTATTTAAAACAGTACTTTCGAAATAAACGAACAAACGTTCAAAGTTATGGGCCTCATAAGTAGGTATGTACGAGTTCAAGGAAAAGAAGCGATATTTAAAATAATTCAAGCGTTTTACATCACTGGCATTCTCTTCCCGAATGGGTAAACAAAACGAAATCGCACAGGAAAGTAATTTTTACGAATTAATAAATTGTCGCGTCCCTCGCGTGAGACGACACTCGGCGAGGGTGCGGCCCCGAAGTACGATTGTACGAACATAAGCAAATGTCGGCGGCTCCACAATACGCGGAGACGCGCCGGATGCTGCAGCATTAGCCGTGATTTATATGTCTGGCAACACTAACGCTAACTCCACTAACAATACAGGGGTTGCTGCAACATGTATCAATGGACAACTCTTTCAACCTACGCTATGGAGCTTAAACAAAACATTATCCCAAACGCTATAAACATGCAAATAAGTATCAGGGTACCACATCAAAGAGATTATTCTGATGGAATTTAAATATGAATGGGTAACTTTCAAAATGCACCGTACCGGTTGAATGGCGGCGGTTCGATTGTCCAAGAATGAAAGTAATATCAAGACCAAATTGTTGTTATGTTAGGGTCCCGTTTAAAAAGAAGCCTAATTTATTTAAAATTATATTAAAAACTGCCGAAGATGCTGCTACCGTAAACGAGATTTGCAACAGATGAATTTGAAATTGTTTACTGAGTTAAGTAGGAATCACTTGGGCCACAAGTTGAAGGGTTGAAAGAGATGTCATTTTAAAAATCAATATAATCACGGTCGTTTACCTAACCACCCCTTCAATTTGTTGAACCCCATCGGTCGCCCGCGGTGCACTCGAGCCGCCCCGAGCCGAGGCACCGCTCTTTAAAACTTGTGGGTACAATTTGATCCCATACCCTTCTGGCTCGGCTGTGCGGGTAGTCGGGTACCTATCTGCAGTTAATTATCTGCGTGCGGAGGGGAAGGATGGGGAAGACGTCGCAAAATGCCAATTTCTCCCCCAGCTACAATTCGGGCACAAGACTCGTTCGAACCATTGGAACGATAAGCCCCGTAATTAGTTTTAATTAAAACCATCACAAAATAAATGGTTGATCGATATCAAAATATTATGTTGGTATTAGCACCACTCCGCAATTAATCGCCTTGTGCGCTGAGAATGAAGCAAAAACGTCAGATTAAAATTCACTGAATATTCAGACTGCCTGCGACTTTAGCGATAAACCCATTGTGACGAATATAATTATAATGGTTATTACAGCAAGAAGAAATTCCTAAGTGTGTAATAAATTAATAATACGTGGTGTGAAATCATTACAGTAAGTGGGAACGATAGGCTCAGGCGTGGGCTGTGAGAGCTACTGGACATTCAGCGCGCCTGAACGAACTCCTAACCACCACATTTGTCTCGAGAGTGTAATTACCGCCATCAAACGGATAAATTACATTAATCACACTTACTGTGACGGTCAGGTGCTAATGGAAAGTCGCGTCGGCGATAGCGTTACGACTTCTTAACTTGTTAACAATGACGTGCTCGGCTGAAACGTCGTAAACTGCAATGCGACGATACGATCTGACATTGTCTTGGTTTTGGAGAAAGTTTTATTAAAGTTTAAAACAGAGACAGTTGACAGACAATTAGTAGTAAGTGGTTTATGTTGAATGGGGTAGTTTAGTGCGTCCATGTGTGGTGGTTGCAGCGGGAATGCGGCGGAGCGCGCTCGGGCGCCTCCCCCAGTAATTAGCCAGGAGCGCGAGTGACGCCGTCCGACATGCTCCCGACGCGTCGTTGTTTGCTAACGTCACTACCTCCGCGGCCATTCATAAAAAGCATTTTAGATGAACATTAGCTGCTTATGAACATTCCAACAATGGCTAAAGTGGTCATAAATAGCATGCGCTATCTTACTTGGAGTGGCGACAAAGAATTAATGTGTGTGCATATCTTCTTACAATAGGGTCGTGGCTAACGTTATCCCTATACAAAAATGTTGTCCGATAAACAGTGATCTTTATATAGAAAAAAACTTCTTGAGATGTAAGACCACTACAGATTTTATGAAATAGTTCATTTGTAAAACATTTGTTAATTAAATCGCTGAGAGACATTTTCATAAAAAAAAACTTTATTTTCTTTTGTAATTAATCGGCATCGCTTTTACTCGCATGGATTGAAACAACAGAATGACACGACATAGGATGCCTAAGCGACGTTGAGTGGGAAGGGGGGGGGGGGTGTAAGTGGAACTGCGTGCAGCTTAGCTCGCTGTTTTACACGCAACGTAAACAATGTGCTTACAAATCTCACAATATCATGTAGTCTGAGGAATGCTGTGCAGAGGCTTCACTTGAGTGCCTGCTCGTTAGTGAGAGAGCTTAAATTACGCCACAACTGTACGGCGCGGGCGGCCCTTACATGCGTAACTTACTTAAAATACGTCAGACGCAACGCTGAAAAATGTTTCAATTTAATTTATCTGCCAACTGCCTCGCTAACAAGGTTACGCTTCACAGGACAAATATCGAAGTGTTACCAACTTTAACTTTATTATTACTATATCTTGTGAACTGTTTGTTCTCGAAAGTAAAGAAAATGTTATTATTTTTGTGTCGCACTTGAGAAGAAATGTTTGCCTTTGTAAGTTTATTTAATATTATGTGTAGTGCCAAAAGAAGGCTCGTCATATAATGGATGAAGTATTTGAGAGCAAAGCAATTTTGGAAAGGTATTTCTTTCTATGACTTTGTGATAACCTTCCAGTAAACGAGAAATACGTCAAGTAGGCTAAGAATTATGTGAAGAAAAACTACCCCATTCTTGGAAAGTTATCTGTATGTCTATCACAAAGTTTATCTTGAACAGCTACGTCACTGCTGTCTGGCTGATATTGTAAAGATCGACGTTTTTGTTTTAGCGCAGGCACGCCTACATCTAGCTCTGACTATCCGACCAGAAGATATTCACCGGTTCTTTTTAAACTTTCAGAAATGTTTCAACTCCTAAAGAAAAAGGAAATCTAAACTATTCGCATATCATAATCCGCAATTTTCCCATAACAGTATTATGCAAAAGTTTCGTTCGAGTACCTACTTTCCCTGGCGTCTGCGGCTCCTGGGGCGTGCATCTGCTGGGGTGGCGCTGGGGGCTGCGTGCTGAGGGGGCGAGGATGGGGGACACCTTCACTTTCGTCCGCCAGCAGGCAGCGGCGCCCGACCTTCCCAACTGCACAACTTTCCCAATTCCTATCTGTTAAGCCTTTCGTAACTCTCTTATCATGATAAATATTATATGTACATATATAAAAGAATTTGTCGACTATCGCAACTTGATATATCGTGTTGTGAAGATATTTCAAAACCCTTCTCGCTTTTTGGAAATCGTAAATTGAATAATTTCATGACTGTTTCATAAGTTGTGTAAATATAATTTCTTAACATAACATTCATGAATTTAAGTAAGCGGTTTTTGGTGCCAACTAAAAGGCGTTACGGATTTCAATCAATTTGTAGTTGATTAGCGAAGAATACAAGATAAAATGATTGGCCAATGCTGAATAGACACGAGCATAAAATGCTAGAAATTGTCTACAATCTATAAAGAGCAGGCTTTCTCTACAACTGTCGCCAGGGATTAACTATTTACCTCTCTATAAGACTCGTAGGTAAGCATGGCATGACAATTAACTGATTCACTCTCTCTTTAAATTTCTTTTTCTGTCTGTCTCATAATTAAACGGCTAGTTTAAAAAGCAATCAGTTGTAAAGTGCAGTCAATTAATTTCTATCGCAGTATCGAGCTCTAGGTGTGCATGGTAGTTTGTCTGCATTTATGAAATGATTTTATCGAATATGGCAGAACAATGGGCTTGCACAGCCTGCGGTATAATACCAGCTGGCCAGCGGAAGGCCGACATCGTTCCATTATGGAAATTGACAGGTGGATGGGGTGCCTAGACTGGTATATTCTCCGGACCTAATACTGCTTAATAGATTTACTCGGTGTACGTGAAACTGATTCGATAGAACATGTTTTGTCGTAACTTTTCATTCTACAATTGGCAAGTTTGCTTTCCTGATTCTGCGTATTGATTAATTATTATTTTATATTTTGATTATAATTAACACATTTGTTGACTGGTCTATTAAATCCAAATCTAAATTGTATATTAAACCGAATGCCTTTTTGTATAATTCTAAGTTATGGTTTAGCATGTTAGTAAGGTTAGTACGGGGTGTCTTATCTGTGCTACAACACTTTCTCTGATTAAAGGAAGTGCGCAGTAAATCATAGCGCACCCTAAACCACGCGTGAGGCGTGGCTGGAATGTATAACAACTTTAACTAATATCTACGCATGCATCATTTTAACATGTTGTTGCGGGTTGAACACAGATTTTTATTTCTTGTTTTATTCTCAAGAAGGATTTATGCTTATTAATATTACAAGACAATCTACGAGAAATGAATAATAGCTTGGAGTTAATTTTAACCCGTAGTTTCATGACTATCAAAGATGATATTGAGCCATAATAATAGGATTAGTAGTTTGTAGCAAACTCTTGGTAATCACATTCTGATTAGCGTGCAACGAGGCAACATCCTGAACAGCTTTTTACAACACCCATGGGTGCATTTGCAAGTAAAAACAAAAATCGCAAACATCTCCGCGTACACACATAAAGCCATTCTACAACAAATTACAAGCCATCTGGGGCAACGTACAGACACAAAAAGGTTTTAAATTGGCATATAAGTCTTGAATCGCATGCAAATATTGAGTGTATTGAGAAAGTGAAATGGAAAAGGAACAGCTCCTCAATCAAAGAGCAACAGAAGTCCTAAGCAAATTGACCGAGCGTTCCAAGACGTCGAATATTTGAATTTGCACTCGTATTGCCCTTTTCTTGTAATGCAAACAGAAGTTTTCTTGCTACGTTACTTATTTCAAACCTATTTATGAACACACAACCTTTATATTCTATGTATCACCTTGAAGGTTGTAGGTACATGTCTAATAGGCTATTTAACAAAATGTGGATCATAGATTGATACTATCTGTACTATAGTGGTAGGTTGTACAGAAAGCACACATGCAAAAGTACTGAAATTTTGACAGATTGATTCGTAAAAACACTCTTTTCATGAAAGCTTTCATTGTAAAGTCGGTCTTTGCAAAATCATAAATTGAGAGGACATGACATTTAATTTACAAAAATATATCTCCGTGATATATATCATACTACTTTGATTATTTATTCACCTCCAGTAAATGATAACATGAATTGCTGTCGTACATCGGAAATCGGTTGTACTCATGTACGTAATCTGCGAAATCGAAAACGTTCGGAAACTGTGATTCCGGGCAATTACTGATTTTATGCTCCATTTTCGATTGGAATATTCTCAGTCGACATCTAGCCACGTGTTAATTAATTTTGTGGGACTGGCGGAGTCAGCACTGCAGTCTGAGTCGACGGAACAAATCGAATCACTAGTAATGTTATTACTTGCATTTGGTGCCTTTGTTATAAGGTTGTTCGAACTTGAAAGTTCATAACGTTAGTCACTTTCATTATACACTCAAGTTTAGCAGCAACTAACCATTCCTGTGTACATGTTCGCAGAAACTGTTTTCCAATTTGTTTATTTGAAATACTAATCTAAATAACAAATAAATGATGCCATAACTAGTTTCAAAAGCGATCTTCCAATGGGGGTTTAGAGGTTGTGTAAAATGAATAGACGAATCTTGACACTTACGTAAAAAAATACAAGTATGAGTATTTGGATTTTTATAAATCAACTCTAGAAGTAAAGGGTTTTTGCATATTACTGCATACTTATTTATTTTTTTGTAAATTTGGAACTATAACGGAGTGAAGGGCGCGACAGTTGCGCTGATCCTTCAGCTGAAAAAAATGGCTGGGCTGGCAAATTATTAAAAATCGTGATCAATTTTCCAAAACTACCTTTTAAAGGGGGGTAGACGAGGCATCGAAGTTCGTAGAGGACCTACGAAATCTGCACGGACGAAGTCGCGGGCGAAGTGCTAGTCGAGAATAAGTGTCTTATTGTGTGGGTGGTTCTATTTGTTTGCGTATAACATACGTTCAATATTAGACGTTCGGAGCGGTGGCGGCGATCACGAACAAAATACAGAATCCTAAGCAAATTGTTGAAATGGGTCCTGTGCGCGTATTTATTTACTTTTATCACAATATTGCGAACACTGGTCGGAGACACTTTTATACCACAGCTAAAGAATTTGTGGCTTACGGTCACATTGGGGACAGAATTTGTTTACGTATATTATAACACCTCGTGTAACTCCATTGTTGAAGTTTAGTTACGCTAAACACTATCTTTTCTATATACAAAATACTTTCCGTTTATCTAAAATAATCTTTCTTAGTTTTAGTCGGTTTTCCCGTAAAAACTCGTAATACAAGTTTTTGTATGAGGCTAAATCCCATGGCCCAAGAGAGCTTCATATTTTGTGTATAAGGACATCGAATGAATGTTTCGTAAATTCAATCTCTACACGGTGAAAAAGGGATGCCAATGCAAAGTTGGAGTAGAGCATTGTTGTTTGTGGTCAGATTTATTTGAAATATGATACAAATGCTAATTGATGTGAATTTAACTTTTCAAAGAGTGAAAACAGGCGACAATCTATGACAGCACATTTCCTCAAATAGGATACGTTTTATCGCGGGAATACATTCCCTTGGGACAATACTCGAATTTCATTTCGCGGGAGAAACCGCTAACAGAAGCTACTTCGTTATAAATACATTAGCGTTCGTCTTTAGCAAGTTCTTTTTTGTTAAATCACGTTTACTTAAAAGGCAATCCGACTTAATCATCACGCCTACGTTGTGATAATGAAAAGTCAATCTTTGGACACACACAGTTTACAGTTCGTCATTCATTCATATCTAATATTTGTGTAAAAGTTTTTTTAGAAAAGCTTTTTCTTTGACATTGGTAAATAATCGTTACGTATAAAATAGGGTTGTATAAAGTAAAGACAAGGGTATTACGTACTTATCTCTGTAGTGTAGTATCTGCGAAGTATCTTTGAAACCTATTCCCCGAGTCTATGTATTCTTAGAACGTATGTAAGGTAAGCGCATAGTATTTGCCTGTATTCCTGTAAAACTATTAGCCCGTGTTCGAGAAAATTTACCTTTGTGCTTCTTCTACGGGGAAATCATAATAATCCGTCCTTTTTAAAATAAAGTCTGTAGTAAAAGGCTTTGAATATTTCATTCTTCATGTCACGGACTACACAACACTTCCTTGTCTATGGTCTACAACACCTTCATACATACTCGTGCCTTTGTGTATCTACGTCCCATTGATTTATGGTAAGCAGTGCAGAAGAACGAGCGGCAGCTTAGACCCAGTAATTGCTTTCCGGGTGAGTCGACAGAATTTGCATCGAACGCGAACGCGCAGCGCCGTCACACCACGATGACAGATATCCATCATTTTCATTGTAAAGTTTTGTAAATAAATACACATCAAAGGCTTGTTCGCTACGTTCGAACTCCATGCACCAAGGTTCCGGTTTTAATTAATCAACAACATTATGATCCAACCCAATTAGTCCAAATTGCATTTGTCAAAATTAGTTTTTACGTGTCCTCGGGGTGCAAGTGCCGTAGAGAATACTAATTTTATTAAATAGTCTGTAGTCATAGTGACCTTTACTAATCCGTTTGGTTGTTGCAAATGAAAGTGTAAATTATACGGTTGGTGTTGCTGTATGTTGTGTTCTAGGTTTACATACATATAACAACTAGTATTTCGCTTGGGGGCGCGAGTTGCAAGCAACCCGCGGTGTCTTTTTAGTATTTTTACTCACCCAGATACCCTCTATACAAACCTGAAGACCATTTTTCTCTACTATGACAGGTTTCTGAGATACGCAAGGGGGTTGAAAGAAGGGGGTTGAAAAGGGTTGATTTTTTTTATTGGCCATCTACTCACCCAGATAACCTCTATACAACCCCGAAAACCATTTTTCTCTACAATGTCAGGTTTCTGAGATATGCCAAGGGGTTGAAACAAGGGGGTTGAAAAGGGTTGAATTTTTTATTGGCCATATACTCATCCAGATACCCTCTATACAACCCCGAAAACCATTTTGCTCTAAAATGTTAGATTTCTGAGATACGCAAAGGGGTTGTAAAAAGGGGGTTGAAAAGGGGTATTTTTTTTTCGTTTTATACTCACCTCAACACCCTCTACACAACCCCGAAAACCATTTTTCTCTTCGACGTCAGGTTTCTGAGATACGCAATGGGGTTGAAAGAAGGGGGTTGAAAAGGGGTAGTTTCAGATTTTTCCCATACTCACCCCGACACCTTCTATACAACCCCATAAAAAGTTTTCCCGTCCTAGCACGGCAAGTGGGAGAACAATTATGTCAATCAGTCAATCAGTGAGTGGTTATTTAATTATATATAATATAACTAGTATTTCGCTTGGGGGCGCGAGTTGCAAGCAACCCGCGGTGTCTTTTTAGTATTTTTAGTAACAATTATTATCTCTACAATGTCAGATTTCTGAGTTACGCAAAGGGGTTGAAATAAGGGGGTTAAAAAGGGTTGAATTTTTTTGGCCACATATTCATCCAGATGTCCTCTATACAACCCCGAAGACCATTTTTCTCTACAATGTCAGATTTCTGAGTTACGCAAAGGGGTTGAAAGAAGGAGGTTGAAAAGGGTTGAATTTTTTTAGCCATATTTTTATCCAGACACCCTCTATACAACCCGGAAGACCATTTTTCTCTACAATGTCAGGTTTCTGAGATAAGCAATGGGGTTGAAAGAAGGGGGTTGAAAAGGGTTGAATTTTTTTTTGGCCATATACTCATACAGACACCCTCAATACAACCCCGAAGACCATTTTTCTCTACAATGTCAAGTTTCTGAGATACGCAAAGGGGTTGAAAGTAGGGGGTTGAAAAGGATTGAATAGGGTTGAATTTTTTATGAGCCATATACTCATCCAGATACCCTCTATACAACCCCGAAAACCATTTTGCTCTAAAATGTCAGATTTCTGAGATACGCAAAGGGGTTGTAAAAAGGGGGTTGAAAAGGGGTAATTTTTTTTTCGTTTTATACTCACCCAAACACCCTCTATACAACCCCGGAAACCATTTTTCTCTTCGACGTCAGGTTTCTGAGATAAGCAATGGGGTTGAAAGGAGGGGGTTGAAAAGGGGTAGTTTCAGATTTTTCCCATACTCACCCCGACACCTTCTATACAACCCCATAAAAAGTTTTCCCCTCCTAGCACGGCAAGTGGGAGAACAATTATGTCAATCAGTCAGTGAGTGGTTTTTTAATTATATATAATATAACTAGTATTTCGCTTGGGGGCGCGAGTTGCGAGCAACTCGCGTTGTCTTTTTAGTATTTTTACTCACCCAGATACCCTCTATACAACCCCGAAGACCATTTTTCTCTACAATGTCAGGTTTCTGAGATACGCAAAGGGGTTGAAAAAAGGGGGTTGAATTGGGGTGAATTTTTTATTGACCATATACTCACCCAGATACCCTCTCTACAACCCCGTAGACCATTTTTCTCTAAAATGTCAGATTTCTGAGATACGCAAAGGGGTTGTAAAAAGGGGGTTGAAAAGGGGTAGTTTTTTTTTTCGTTTTCTACTCATCCAAACACCCTCTATACAACCCCGAAAACCATTTTTCTCTTCGACGTCAGGTTTCTGAGATAAGCAATGGGGTTGAAAGAAGGGGGTTGAAAAGGGGTAGTTTCAGATTTTTCCCATACTCACACCGACACCTTCTATACAACCCCATAAAAAGTTTTCCCTTCCTAGCACGGGAAGGGGGAGAACAATTATGTCAATCAGTGAGTGAGTGAGTGGTTATTTAATTATATATAATATAATAATGTCGTCTAGCCGAGGTGCAACCGAGTCGCCACCCGTCGCCACCGCCCCGCGCTCCGTGGCAGATGTTAATAGGGGGCAAACACTGAAAATAATTATGCAGCCGCCGGGCGCGGGCGCGCCGATTTACAGTATCAACTGAAACTCGATCCAAACAAGATTATACTAAAACTAAGGCTCGAGCACACCGCTACGACATTTGTGTCACGTGTCGCTCGAAATTGGAGGCCTTTTTTCCTGTATGGGATGTCATCAAATGTCTGTTCCCGCTCTGGGGGAGCGGAAGTGTCAGACTCTTACTGAATAAATCCCACTCGTGATCCTTCTGGTGCCCTTTGCGTTCCAAAGCCGTGGTGACTATTTCGAACAAATTCCACAACCCTAGTAGGCACTGACCCTATGGGGCCCGTCTTTTTTGCTGACAAATTACAGGCCTGCGTATAGTCAATGCGGATACGTGGCGAGGGGATAAAACAAACGCATGATTTTCCGAGAGTCTCATGGATTGAAGGGTCATCGTGTGGAGAGCGCCAGCTTTGATCTGCTGCGGTAATGCGGCTGGCGGACCACATTCGCGGAAACTTTTACGGGACACTGACCCACTTCTAAACGAGCAGTAAAAGTAATCTATAATTTGGCCCTCTTTAAGAACCCTCCCCTATTACGGAGACTCATAAAAACAACAAGTACGAGCCTTCATTGTAATGTAAATAAAATAAACGTGAAATGGTTATAGCTATTTACTTTCATTCAAAACTAGAGTGGATCAAGTACATGTTTTCATATTTAAGTACGATGCGCATCTGCATATTTTAAACAAGTTTTATGAAAAAGAAATTATGTTATGAAATTATGTTTCTATGATTTACAAGATGTGACATTATTGTATACGAGTACTGCATGTATAATGGAGCCTCGTTTAACTAAATTAACAGCAGTTGCGGTTGTAGAAGGAGATTAAACCTATAATTACACACGTAGCTCGTTGGTTCTTCATTAGGCACTGAAGGCTTGAAAATAAATGTGTTTGTATATTCTACTGTTTGAATAGTTTGTACATTGTAGAGGTGTACGTGTACCTATAGTACCTATATTTATGTAAAGTCGGCTGATGTATGAACAATGCAGGTAGTCGTTCATAGCGCCGCAATAAGCCACAATTGGACGCGAGCGAAGGCGCGACCTTGCACGTCGAAGAGGCTAAAGTAATCAAACTTCCTTGCCGTGTAGAAGCAAGATAGGTATGGATTTATGACAAGCCCGTTGTACCGTAAATAGTAGCAGACCACAATAATGCTTTGGATGAGGGCAGATAATGTTTTTTGCATTATTATAACATTTTTTAGTTACTTGAATAGATAACATAATGTTCTACCTAATATGCTTTATGTGTGCAATATTGTCATAGTAATCCTAAAAAAAATATTGCATTATGAAAGTTATCGCAAGAAAAATGTTTATCTACATCTATATTATTCATGAAGAACACACCATACAATGTGTTAAAATTTCGGTAAAGTCATTACGTACAATATAACATTTATAGCGTCATAAAAGCTGTGAAAATAAGGCTCGCTTCCACGTTGTTGGTGGCGGGAGGCGTTAGACCTGTATTGTAACATATTATTATAAGGCGCAGAGAGAGGGGGGAGGGCGTGCGTGACGGATCACCGCGAGATCAAGTCAAATATCGCGTCCCGCTGCGAGCCGCGCGCCACGCCAGCGGCTGCCAGCGTGCTGGTGAAACAATACGCCACAGACTCCTTTGTGCTTATAAACACAACACACGTATTTTCAGCTTACTTAATTATTCTTAACACAGCAACAGCATCATTCAGTAACGAATTCTATAATAAAGCAATGTGAGCTCTCAATGTTACGCAATATGAAATAAATGTAGAGCAGGCTAACAAAACAATTCCAATAGTTTATTTTGTTGTGTAAACGATGCAACAATATGGCAAATATCTCGATTGTTTGAACAATCGCAAGCAGAATCAACTAGCGATGAATATTTAAAAACGTTTCATTTTAATAACTATTATTCCAGAAAATTGTCATCAAAGTTGGAGAGGTATGCAATGTACAAATAAAGTTCAACCGAGTGGGAAGTAAAGTTGCAGCTAACAATTAAAGTTAGTCTAGGATGAGAACGAACTGAGGTGAGAAAATGTGGGGGGAACGGTTAGCGGTGTGAGAAGGGAGACACCGGACATCAGCCCTGCCAGTGTTCTCTGGCATTGATAAAGTCGCGCCCAAACCAGGGGTAAGTAACTAAAGCGGCGGTCGGCCAACTGCAGTTAGCCTCTAACATTGAACGCTCCGAAACGTCGTGAATTGAATAATGAGACTATCCACAGGAATTCCAGCTGTTAAATTTGCAGTAAAATTATATTAGCGAATAGCGACTTACAATTTGGGAATGCGAAATATCAAATGTAGGGTTCACGACGGCAACGGCGCGCCGGGCAACGGCTGGATATTTTAGTTCGTTAATAAAACATCGTCTGCCTACCCGAGTATCGCAATGCTAAAATCCCTAATTAACGTGAACCGCATCAAAGGAGCGTGGGGAATATTCACCGGGGACCCGTCTGCGAACTTCGACTTGACGCGACAAGACGGATAGCAGCCGCATCGCACCGCAGCCGCGCCGTGCCGCGCCGTGCCGCGCCGCATCACTTGTAGGATGCATCCCTAACCGACTTGTATACTATTGTTCTCTAGTGTGGGATTTCTAACAAGTCGATTTTTTACTCATAAGAACATATTAATGAGGTCTTCATGCAGTTTCTTTGTTAAAAGCACTTTCTTAAAATTCAGTGCTTTACTGGTGTTAAAGACTCTAATCTTTAACACCAGTAAAGCGCTGAATTAATCCGAGTACTTAAAATGTAATTTTGTAGTACAGCAACATTTTAACAGGTAACATAAGTCGGAATTGAAAGAAGTCTATTCAAGTTTTAATGTCCAAAAAGGTCATAGCCCTTTGTCAGCTGTTAATATCTGCTGTAAAACATATTTTTCACGAGTTTTTTCTTTGTAGCCCTGAATAATAAAAACAACTTTATCAGAGAGTGAAAAGCACCGGATACCTCCGGAGACCGTCATTAAAAATATTAAAATAAGTAATTGCTCTATCAGGCCTGCACCTGCCGCCCGCCCAAGCGTGCCGCCCGCCCTTACCGCCACGCCCTTAAGTACTTTGTGATAAGGGCAATCGTGCGAGCTCCTCTGCGCACTCTATGTATATTTATGCCGTTCTATTTATAGTGAGCGCAAAATAAACCCTTCACGACACGTGTCTCCGAGATATACAAACAAACACAGCTTACATTATAGTGTCGGCAAACATCCGCAGATTACGGCAAGAAGTGCCTTAAATGTAAATGTAGCGAACGTGTTGTAGAACTTAGTAAGAATGTTATAACATTGTGCCAATTACGCTAAGTGCCAAATCATGTCAGGCAGAGAAAGTCGGATGTAGGCCGACAGCCGCGAAGAATATTGTCCTCGTGTGGGACACTGTGAAGTGAATTGAGCCATTAGCTAAGCAAATGAATGTTCTTAATATAACGGTGATGGAACTTTAATAACTTCCTGTCCACACCCCCAACCCTAGTAGAATTTACTCAGTGACTAATCATGTCAATCAATGTTTTAAGCAGTATTTACGCTGATAATTCAAGGTCGACATTTTCATGTACTTATATTTCATATGAAGAAGGCATCTAGATGGCAAGAAACAATCAGGAAACACGAATAGTTCAGGTTAATACTCACTCGGCTCCATTTTTTCCGCCCCTGTGCAGCATGCCCGCTCGAGCCATTTCACGCCCACGCCCTGAAAAAAATACGTGCCATCCATTAACGTCAAGTCGTCCTCGAGCCTTTTCCGCATCTTTATGCTCACTAAATACAGTTTAGGCTCCTCTTAATTTATTATTAGTCGGATGATAGACCGAATTATGCCAGCCAGCTGTTCTCGCAATTGAAGTTTTGTCTACAAAAATAATGTGTTTGGTGTCTCTACAGGCGAGGTCTGGGTTCAACTGGTAACATTTCTTGAATATTTTATCTTTCTGTTAGGACGTTAAATATTTGCTGTTAAAAGTACATTGTTTGTTTTCAACATTCACTTAGTACCTTTTAACGCATACAATTTTGTAGATTCGGGTGGATTTTTTTTCTACCTAGGTAGGTAATCAAAGATATACTTTGAATAAAGAACAGGACAGCTGAAACAATACATCACTTCGAGCCGGATAAACTCCGAATCCATGTAATTCCTGCTTGACAACTAACTCCGTGGAGGATAAATGCAGTAATTTAACAATTTAATCAGCGATCTATTTGGCAAAGAACTTGATTGATGGCCAGTCGACAATATTTCAGCGCCGGCGCGTGTTGCTAAAGCTTCTAAATTGCGACATCAACGGCGATAGGTACACAATGAAGCCGCCTGGATTGATGAGCCGCTTCAGTGCCGCCACCAGCAGCGCGGAATAGTTGGCGTTTTCTTAGACAAACTGTCGGCTGTAATTATCTTATTTAAATTGATGTCTTTCAGCCTTCGTCCTTCGATTTATCGAATCGATCCTTTGTTGACTCTAGTTGCAATATTTATCAATAAACAAGTTTGTATCGTTAATTGTGACTTTGTGAGACATGAGTATTTTCTGCAAGAATAAACGTGAATAGGGTAGTTGACTAAAAAAATCTAATTAGTCCGTCAGATAGATTTCCAAAAAATATTGGACACGTATTTTTTCTTTTTTCACGTAACCAAAAAATGAAGACGATACAGTGCGTTGAAAACTCGTGTGACGTCACTACTCGCTATAATTTTTACCGAGCCGTAACGTCACAAGCCCCCACTCCTGATCTTTGATGCTTTGTATCTTCGTCAGTTTTTATAGATTTGATAAAGGAAAAAATACGTATCCAATATTTTTCTATAATCTAACTGACGGACTAAACATAATCATATATTTTTTACTCAGGAAACATCCCTATTACCGAGAAACTTGCGTTTGCGTTGTTCTCGTGTTTGTAATAGAATTAAAATAGAACGAAAAAGTGGATCGTGCGCGATGTTCTCCCGTAATCTGCCCATTTCGCGCCTCGTCGTCATAAAGTGAACACCATTGACAGCCATATTATTCGGGGGAACAGGTGTATTGTAATATTATACGAAAGGCACTTTTTGTGTTCTTTAAATTGTTACATGAATCTATCATTTTTAAACTTCAAGTTGCGATATAGGTACGAGAACGCACCTTACTCGTGACGTTTCCTAAGTGCCTACTTTTGTTGGTTTATGTGAAACAAAATATTTTGCATTTCAGTTTAAGAATTGCATTGTCAGTAGGTACCGTATATCATAATACCACTGTCGCATACAACACATTGTTTATTACTATGTTTTGGCTAATTAATTAACCTACAGACAAAGTCACGAAAATAGTTTGTAAGTAATTACATTACCTGTGTGACGTTGCTAAATACCTATAGGCTTTCTGTTCATTCACAAAGTTAGCATGCCTGGGCGGAGTTACGTGCGAAGGGGCAGCGTTATGAACTTTTAAGTGGATTACAAGCGATATTAGTCGCGAGCTTTCACTTTGTCATGTAATATAACGTAGAACGCGGGTGATAATTCGGGAGAGCACGCGATGCCGCCATTACCCCGGTTGCACTTTGTCGACGCGGCTCCATCGTGGGTAGTATCGGCAGATAAAGATTGTGATTGAACACGTGAGTGTTTCTAGATGTGGGAGCTTTGGCGGCACGTGTGGGTACCTCGCGTGGGCCGATGATCCTGCAGGCTGCGAGTTGCACACTAGAGACGTTCACACGGCGCGGCGGCAGCGCCTGACGCGGAAATTGTTTTCCAATTGCTACTCTATTAGCTGGTAATGTTTTTACGTCATTCTGCAGCGCAAATAACCGTTTCACAATCGAATAGACATAAGCTTCCCAAGTATGTTTGTTTACATTTATCATATTTTACATGTAGTATCGACTAAAACTATTTGAGTCACTAATAAATTCATGTTTCACATTATTTTCAACATATTCCGCCCAATTTTATCGACACACAAAATGTTTAAACAAATATTATCGCGTGCTGTTTTCGTTATGGCTTATTTTACGATACAGTTTATTACTGCGCTAGTTTCGGATAGTAATATAACTTTGACTCTTGACGATAACGAAACATGGATTCACAAAGCGTATTCTATTTGAGAGAATACATAAAAACTAGCAATATGAAACGAAAAAATAAAAGTGCTCACTGCTTATGTATAAAGGCATATAAGTAAGTCGTAAAATGCTGATTCCGTTTTTGTATGCGGGATAAAATTGCAAAAATCTTATGCAAATGCGTGTTCAGTGAGTGTCGAGGGCCGCCGCCGTCGCCGCGCTCCCAGGCTCCGCGCTCCGGCCGATATCGTATCTCGTAACTATGGCAACTGATAAGCGTACCTACCTTTAAGCTTTACCCATTTTATTTTGCTCGACTTACGGTTTGTGCTTACCTTGGGTTGTTAGACCCGTCTTATTTCGTTTCACACTCAATATCACATGTGTTATATTCTGTTTCTGACGCAGCCAACTGGCTTAGTCAGCCGTTTTATTGGCGGCCTAGCCTTTTCATTGAAAGTGCCATTTAATCAGCGGCCTAAATGACGTCCAGCCAATGCGTCTTCAATATTTAATGAAAGGTTGGGAAGTTCTTCGGCCGGCCGTTCATAGAATAAATGGAACGAAAACATGTAAAAAATAATAATTTAATTTTGGGAATTGTAAAATCAAACAACAATCAGTTTCAGTCTTCTGTCATCACGAATCCTATTTCTGTCTGCAGGGTTTGGAGAAATACAAACATACACATGTACACACGAACATGAATGACTCGACGGGAACTAAGTTCGCTCGCTCCCGTCATTTTTTGTTTATTTTGGCCAACCAACTTTATTATGATTTTTCTATGAAGTATTACAATTGATTATAAGTTGGCACCGCATGCCCCATAAAAGTAAGAATAAAGAATATAACTTAATTAAAATTAAATAAATTAAAAAAAAAAACCTGTCATAAACCAAGTTAAGACGAAAAATAAACTAAAACATACTTACCTACTAAAAACAATGCAAAAATAATTTAAAAAGTACAATAAATTATTTTACACCTTGCTAACGGTTAAGTACTCTGTTTAACTTGCCAAATCAGTCAAAATCCACATCAACCAGATCGTTGTAGCTGTTTAGCAATTAAAAAAGCTGAGGGACGGTAGAGCCTGCGCCCAGTGCTGTTCTACGGGGAGGTGGGAACAAGGGAGTAATAGGAGCACGAGGAAGACTAGCAGGAGTTCTAAACCAAAATCGGCTAAGTAGGTTGAGGACAATCTATTTTAAGCCGCTGTATTTTAAATAAAAGAATGGAATCACCGCTTTCCGACGTCGTTCCATTCGAAACTAACCTATCCCTGTCGGGGTGCCCTAAGTTCCCTGTACCCTATGTTGCGCTACTTGGCTAGGCAAGTCAAAACGATATTGAACCAAGTAATTTGCCTAGCTGTTCAATTAAATGCTGGGATGTCACTTGAGCCGCTCACCGAGGCCGCCACTTAAACGGCTGATTAAGCTAGTTGGCTGCGACATTTCTACTGTGAAATGATCACATTCGCACAGGAAAGCTTATTTTACAATGTTATGTTACAACTACTTAATAAGCAAATAAGTATGTGAGAAAATATGAATGTTGTCTCACCTAGTCATCCGATCGGGGGGTCTGATGTGTTGTCTTATAGATTGGATCATTCCAGATACCTGAAACAAATATTTAAAAATAATGTGTTAATCTTGAAAAAATATATCATATTGTGATAAAAAAGATTTCAAGACAAAAATACTAATCTTAATAAAAATTGGAGCATTCCAAATTTGATAAAAATACAAAATTTTGTTAGCAAATACTCGTAGCAGTTTGTGTTTGCAAAGCTCATTGTACATTCATCAATTTTCTACATATATAAAATAAATAAATACATTAATAAAAAATCGCGAAACGTAGAATGGACTTGTACGTAGTAGGTACCACTATCAAATGAAAACCCAGACCGTTGTTAAGCCTGCCAGGATTGCGAAATTTAATCGAAAGAGTGGCTCTGGAACTCATCACAGTTTTAGTCAGGAAGAGTCTGACACTCACGTCCGCTCCGCCCAAAAGTTATTTGTTGATCTCCCATCCTAAAAAGCCCTTGTTTAGGTACCCATCTAACCCTATTTATTAGTGTTAGACTTATAGTACTCCGTAGACATTCATTGCTATTTATATCACCGTCCATCACGACTTCACGAGCGCAACGTTCCCAATTTGACAAACTATCTTATTTCGAACATATCGAAAATCGAACTCAAGGTGATAATAAACTCTCGAAGCTGTCATAAGCTGCCTGGATTTGATAAGAATGTTACCTAGCACTGTATGTAGATATTTGAAGGATACTCTATTAGAACTATATTGCGGACGAGTGCGCTCGACCTCAGCTGCTCGCGTCCCGCTAACACCAATCCAGATGACCCAAATGGAGCACCGACCCGTTTGCGGATCACTTCACTAACTAACTCTTGTAACAAAACGAAACAGACCCACCGACAGATTAATATATGGGCTGCTGCTCCCGGCACAAAAGCAATTGACAATTAAGAGCAGTTTGGGATCCTCTGTTCCGTGATTCTATAGTATATTGGCAACATAAATCCCCTTCGGCGTCAGTCGAAATCGCGGTTTTCGCGTCACACCTGTGGTTGCAGTAAACATTTTTATAGCCCACAAAGTACCACGCTTTATTTTGAACGTTGTGTTTTGTCAAACACAATATTATTATACATGGTTTACATTTGATATACCTTGTGCGGCACTACATTTGTAATGAGTTTTAGTTGCATATTTAATAATACGGTTGTTACCTAATTAGTGTACAGGGTAGCCGTTCATGCACAGGCAGTCTCGCTATGCTGAAACCACAGAAATCTTAATAATAAGAAACCGTTCAGTTCTACTTTTTCTCAATTAGCATCTGAACTTATGTGCAGATGGCAAAGTTAATGGACAATGTTAAAGTTCGGTTCTTCAATTTAAGTGAAACTTATTTGTGGAAGGTCCCATGAACCGACACTCGACGTTAACGTAACTGTGAAATGGTTAATAGCGATCGACACGACTGTACTCACTAATTACTACCTGTACGCACGAGGACAATTAAACGAGAAATTTAATAAAGCTTCGTTCGTGCAAAAAACGGTCAGTTTTCCCGTTTTATTGTCAGATATACGGTTTGTTTCGATACAGAGTTATGAAGGAGAACGGAATGTAGATAATTTACAGCGGCAGTCGGAACAAAGGCATCTCCGGCACGCGACCCACATCCTGTGCCGTTACTCGATCTCCACTTACTATGAAGTTACATCCTCCATACTTTTCCTGAAAATGTTTCGATTAAGACTTTTAAATGTACGTGACGTTTAAAACTAGTCAAGAAAAGACCATGAAGACCACTAACAAAATTCCTGAGTACTAGTACAGGTTTATTTCGTTTTTAATTTCTTTACAAAAACTTCAAAGCGTTTGAGCCTCAAAAATAAAGTTACAAACGAAACAATAACTGAATTCATAGCAAATTAAGTGGGATCAGTGGTTGTAGGCCGAGTCTGAACTGTGAACAGTGCAGCCCTATTACTGCAGCCGCAGCACATAATGTCTGTGCTCACCAGGCACTGAGCAGCGCGCCAGTTAGCCGGCGACAATGAAGAGACCTATTAAAGTCGTCCATGTGTGTTAACCAGTTTAGTTCTTCTTGCTTGTTTTTAACGTTGAATGGCCTGAAAAACAGAACGAGCGACGATCGGGTCGGGTCGGCTCCAATAAAAGCGCGCCGAGAACCTGATGTTTATGCGGCCGGTCCGTAATACAATCTGCGGTATCACCACCGCTGCTATTTGGATATTATGTCAATACTGCATTGTAATTAACTTTAATTAAGGAGGCTTTGAAACATACCTACTGAAATATTTCCTCTTACTATAGATGTACGAATATTTGTTTGCTAGGTTATTAATTAATTAACAAAATGGAACTACGTATGTACACCACATCATAGCTTTTTTTTTAAGAACCTTTTAATGTATGGAGTAGGTGGTTTAAACGGGATAAAGACTGATTACTGAGTAGAGGGAAGTTTAAAATGACTACACGTTTCAACTATTTTATTTTAATTCGAACCTTGAATGCAAGAAGGTACCAGTAGTTGAACTAATTGGATGACATGTTGTTTATCAGTTAATAGGCACGCTAAATAGGATTAATTTGGCTTCATATTATCAATACGAGTCTGAATGCAGCAATTATATAATGAGCGGATGATAATGATTGTGCGAAGCTTTATTTGTATTTACAATGCAGTAATTAGGTACCCAAGTAATGTTCACAGAACAAGATAATTATATGCTTTCATAATGTTCTGTGGAAATTACTTAGTGACATGGCTAAAGATTTTTGGTTTGATCATCAATAGCCCGATTTTGCCTACTGGTGAGCATAGGCCTCTCTTGTCTTGTGCCAATTCCCACGTTCCTGTGCCAGCCTCATTCAAGCTCTACCCGTAAGAATACTATCTACCAGATAAAATATTTAAATCAATTTACAGAAGCAAATTCTGTTACTTCCATTTCTTATTTGTATTTAATCTCACAATAACAAAGCAACCGGTTCTCATTATCAGGACTTGTTTTGTATGTATTCGTGTTAGCTACAAACGACAATTTTATTTTCATTATATTCGTGGCTGGCAGCAGTGACAGTATGGCGGTGCAGCGGTTGCATAAAGTGCATCGTTTATAAAATGTAACAATGAGCAATATTCACCAGGCAGCGGTGAGCCTCTTATCGAGGCCGCGAGGCGCCGCCCCTGCAATCTGATTGCGGCCTTTGTCAACAGTACTGAAATAACTGGCGCCGTTTTGCAAATCATTTCAAGACTCTTCAAGTAATATTGAGACCAAATATTTAGTTTTATTCAATATTTTTGGATCTTAACTGGGAACAACTTCAGGACAAGCATTTTGTTTGACTTAATGGGGTTTTAAAGACTCTGTGATGATATTAATCTTTAATATTTGCAACAAAGTGAAACTTTATAGGAAGGTAAAATCCTTCTACAGATTATATCGGGAACTCGAAATGTAGTTGCAAGTCGGCGACTCTTTATCAGATTGTGGAGTGCCGCATGCCGTTGCCGCATGAAAAACTTATTTGCCTTTGCTGAAGAATAAGTTTCTTATTCCACTGGTTCTCAGTTTTGATAAGGAGAAAATTAAATTTTCTTTAAGCGATAAAAACGTCCGAATAGTTTATCAACACATTTTCTTGAGTGAGTGAGGGCTGGACCGAGAACAAAGTTAATATTAGCTAGACATCCACTTTTGTCGAGATTACATTTCTTTTGAAAATAAGCCTACTATACCTACTGCTCGGTCATAAAGTAGGTCATTTGTTTCAAAGGCGGCACGTAAACTGTGATAGTAAAAGTTTTTATGGCTCGATCAGTGTGAAGACGGCGTGCTAGCGGCTCACGGACGCGCGCTTGCTACCGATAGTGCGCTGTTTATGGAGTCAGCATCGCTGTGGGTATTCGTTTCATCAAGTTCGTAACTTACATTGTTATCTACTCACCCCGTCTCGTTGGATTAATTACTGACATTAATCAGTAAGTAAATGTGGTTTTCGTAATAAAATGTCATGTCCTTAAGATTGTATTCTGCTAAATCCTATTGTAGCAGTTATTATGACAGCTACACCCGGAAGATACCCTCAAGTAGTTGTAAAGAAGATCCCTCAGGTGTAGCGACTAAATCCTTAAAGTTACTTTTATACATCTCGTTAAAAAGTCCATTATTGACGGGGAAGCAAAGTTGTTTCAGGAGCGAAGGTAAACAGTGGCATTGTGTCGCACGAAAAGCAGACATCAAAAGGCGTGTATCAAAGACGAGTGTTGCCACATAGAGGGATGCGCGTCAGGGTGGCCCCCTTCTATATGTGAGGGCGCTGCCAGCTAGTACGAATTTTACATGTAAACTACTCTACGTAAGACAGAATGGCAAAGCTTGTTTTTGTAACAAACATGCTTCCAAATATATTTCGTGAAGATTAAATCAGTAGTAGGCACACTTACCGCCTCTATTATCTGAAATTATAAACGTGAAACATGAAAGCAACCTAGTTATTGTAATGGATGTAGTTAAATTTACATCTAAAAACTGAATATTACTCCATTCAGTTTATTAGCTGCAAATGCATTAACGACGACTACCAAAGACAAAGAAAAGAACTTCTCAAACGACTTATTGCAAGAATCCTCAACTATAAGTTCCGCGGAACACAAGATGAGATGCGGAATGCCTGTAAGAAGTTTTGCGAACGATCGAGACCTTTTAAGAGAATTAACAGGGAGTCTTCTTCGAATTAATGAAAGCAAGATGCGGAGGAAGTAACCACATAAATTAGCTGCAGTGAATATCTAAGTGTTAGATAACGTTTAGTGATTCGGCAGAAGGGAGACTGCGCAACGTGAAGGTAAGGAACACGACGAATATATCTTCGTAACTGTTCACGTATAAGACAATAAAAGTAATTTAATTAAAGTACAAGACTTTTCTTTTCCCAAAGTGTATTTTTTACGAGTATGTAGGAATTATAGGACTTAAATAAGTCGTATTGAATAAATAAAAGGGCTTGAGAGCTCCACTGGGGAAAAATGTAGAAGTCGAGTAATTTACTGTGAATAATAAACGAAGAATTTCCCCTAACTTGGCGGAAGCGATGTCGAGTCGAGGGCCCCATTAGACTTATGGGAATATAAAATATATCAATTAAAGACTTTCGCTGCGGATAACGAAGTACATATATGTATTAGGTTCCGAATTTATTGTACAATTGAGAACGCGCTCGTAAAACGCAAGTTGAACGGATACGTATGCGCGACGTATGTACGTTGTCTTATGTAACGTGTGAGAACGTCTAGAAACATTAACAAAAGCTTCCCGATATAGATCAAGTTTGTTTTCAAATCGCCAACGCAAAAGAAAGTCCGTTTCTCAGTGAAAGCGGACTGCAAATAAATCTTGTCTTGGGAAACAATGCATGCATTGTTCGCTGTAAATTGGTTCAAATAATTTACCTATAACAGTTTGAACTTTGCCACGATGGAGATAAAATTCATAAAATTACTAGTTCTGTGCGTTGCACTATTGTGAAAATTTTTCCTTGTATTTCCTGATACAATTTGTAACTAGGTTAATTTTTAACCCACGACGCAAAAAGAGGGCTGCTATAAGTTTGACGTCGATGTCTGTCTGTCTGTCTGTGTGTGTTTCTGTTTGTGGCATAGTAGCTCTCAAACGGATGGACCGATTTTGATGTGGTTATTTTCATTTGAAAGCCAATTTCCTTGCGGTAGTTCTTTGTGTACATTTAGTTATGATATATGAGTACTCGATTAGATTAAAAAAAAAATATAACTTAGACCTGATGCAACCAGGATGGTCTCCAGAAAACCCAACTCTTCGAAAACTCACAACAGACAAATCGTATAAAATCTTGCAATACGGTCGGCCCGGATGCAGTTGAAACCTGTATTTTACTCGGAGCGATTGCGATGTGAACTCCACAACCCAGTAACTAGGTAACTTTTGAAGGTAGTGGTGTTAAAATTTTCAGCTTTTGACTACCCGTTACGGCTGTCAAAGACCTACAAAAACCGTGCCAACAGCTTAAATTACTTTCCGAGCCACGAACGAGTCTCGGTATGAAATTTAATTGTCACCCTTGCAAGAACCGACCTCAGCTAGCGTTGCTGTTTCTCGAAGATCGACCTTTGCGGCTGTTATTTGTAGCCACCAAGGGAAGGCCCTTACAAATGATAGGTATTATATTCATAAATAAAAAAAGAATGAGTAAATAATTTAATTTTCCCGTTTTGTTGCATATAGCCTGGAGCATAAAGGTCTGACTACAATACGTAATTCAAATAACGCACAATAATAGCACAAAAGCATTGTCTACATATTGATTGGACAATGCTTCGCTGCAGCATGACCCAGATATGTGATACGAGCGACCCACTGTGCAGTGTGCAGTGTTAATGCTGTCACACGGAGGCAGGGAGCCTAGCGCCGCTTGTGTTTATACTAACTAATCCTGGCTTTACGATAAACTACTTTGACGGCACACGAAACAAAGATTCTTCATAATTTTGAGAAAATTAGGAAGCGGTAAGGGTTAGCAATTTTGATTCTTTTGTTGTTAGTTCTTCTTGCTAATTTTAAAAGTTATCGTAAACATCATATTGTTAGTAAATGGTAAAACTGATATTAACGCAGCATTGATCCTAATCCGGTATCTTAGTAGCGTGTAGCGTAGCTTCAAGCTTAGCATCGAACTTAGTATGAATGTATCATCGAGCGTAGCAGCGAGCGTAGCCTCGAACGTAGCATCGAGAGTGGTCTCGAACGTAGCCTCGAGCGTGGCATCGAACGTAGCATCGCGAGTAGCATCGAGCGTAGCATCGAGCGTAGTCACGAGCGTAGCATCGAACGTAGCATCGAGCGTAGCAGCGAGCGTAGAATCGAACGTAGCATCGCGCGTAGCATCGAGCGTAGTCACGAGCGTAGCATCGAACGTAGCATTGAGCGTAGCAGCGAGCGTAGCATCGAACGTAGCATCGCGCGTAGCATCGAGCGTAGCCTCGAGTCTGCCGTATGCGGTATTATAGGAAACTTTTCTTGATGTTGATCGACTAGTGTATAATTTAGGAATAGGCCATTAGAGGCATAATAATACGAACATAAGATACGACCTGCCTGCGCTTACTTTTAGTTACAAACCAAAACGCCATGAAGCACTACAAAACTACCCGAACCCGAACAGGTGACTTCAGTTACCTCACGACTGCTAAATATGTATGTTTTACATAAAACATATAATTGAAATAACGCTTGCCTTGTTTTGTAGTATTCGTTAATTGGCGTATACAGCAAAGACTATGCGATCAAAAGTTGCTCTGGTAACTACTGTTTTAACCGCTCATGTTACTAATACTTCGTTCATCTTTAATGCTTAAAAATTCTTAAACCGCGACATAATCGAAAGCTTTATAAGGACCAAAT
Source organism: Hecatera dysodea (assembly GCA_905332915.2). NCBI lineage: Eukaryota > Metazoa > Arthropoda > Insecta > Lepidoptera > Noctuidae > Hecatera > Hecatera dysodea. The sequence continues at coordinate 14,643,754 of HG995292.1, forward strand.
AGAGATTTTTTTGTGTTATTGGGCAAACTCGTGGGCATCAAACCTGCGTAAACGCGGGTCCCACTGTACTCTTTACGATGATTTTATTGACTATATAAAACATGTGTTACTAATTTATTTGCTACTTTACGAAATACAAGGAAACAAGTCGTCTGAAGAATAATCTTTTGGCGACTTGTCGACTTGCCTGACAAAACTATAAAGTTTTGTTAGGTAAACAATACGTGTGTTATAATATTTAAGTGTTTAAATAAACCCTTTGACGGACTCTAGACAAATAGTCATCCTATCAGTGATAGCGATTGACGAAATGAATGCCAAAATACCAATATGTCGTGGAATTTGTTCGAAAGAGTCCCCGCGGCCCTGGAACGCAAAGGACATTAGGAGGAACTCGGATGGGTTTTTGTCAGTAAGAGTCTGACACTCTCTTCCACTCCACTCAGAGCGGAAGAAGCCATTTGATGATTTCACATCCAGAAAAAAGGCGAATTACATGCGAGTGCACATACATTTTAGCAATAGTTATCGCTGATAGAAAATAATTTTTATTTAGGCCCTTTTAGGTCCTACATCCCCACCCGTACCGATACTTATACTTTCAAGGTTGTACCAATTGACAAAAAGGTACTCCTAAGTGGACAATGAAATCCTGACTGCTGCAATTCATTATCTTACCAAAGAATATACTTTTTAAATAATCTAAAAAATAGTGTAGAAATCTACTAAGTACACGAAATATGTCGATGAAAACTTGGAAAATTAAGTAAACAATAATCGTGATGCAGTTAGTAGAATCTTCAACCCATAAAAAACACATACTTAACTCAAGTTAAAAGTTAAGATACTTTGCCAAGTTACGCAGGTGGTAAGCCACCTGCGTAACTTGGCAAAGTATCTTAACTGCCAGCCTAGTTCTTCGCTTTCATAATAAAGGTACATAAAACAAAGACGTTTTCCTAAGTAAAAAGTTACGTACCTGGAGACACTAGCAGTTGATCTTCCAGTCCAATTTGCTTGGAAAGTGTCCTGAAACAATACAAAACTATAGTTAGCAAACCATACAAATTAAAAAAAAAGTTTTGGACTAACATCCCAGAGCCCTTACTATTTTGTTACTGAAAAATAAAAATAAACATAAAAAACAACCGACTTCTAAACAAAAAACACATAAAGTGTAATAATTTCGGAACTTTGTATTTGGTTGTTTCTTCGTTTTTTGAACACCTACTTCCTACTACCCCGCTAAACGTACCCACCCATCACAGCGTACACGGTATAAAATGGTGTAAACAAACATGCCATTCCAGCAATCCCGAAAGATTTGCTATCATTATTGAAGAGTTCCATTTCTTATCTCTGTTCTTCATCAGATCTTCACCAAACTAGAAAGGGAGCTCCTTAAAATACCCAGATGGTCTTCCAAACCATCGTATACAATTTTATTTTTTCATTTTACATCGATCGATCGATCGACATCGGATGAGAAGAACATCATCAATGTAGTCGAAGCCACGCATTATTAAGGATAAATGAACTACTTGTCGTCAGATCTCAGTCAAATTTAAATCGGTCCACAAGCCAAGATATTCGAAAGCTGGTACAAACCAGCTTTCGAATATAAAAAGAATCATCAAAATAGGGACACCTAGTACAAAGTTAGTTAGTGTAGGTAAAACACACAAAAAAATACAGTCGACTTTAGAACCTCCTCCTTTTTTGGAAATCGGTTAAAAAATAAGTTAGATCTCTGGGATCTTAGTCCATCCCTAGATTGTAGTAAAGTGCTTAATTATATGACACAAGTATCTCCTGTTTTCATTTTCGTCAGAGAATTATATTCTAGCTTCTCAATTCCTACTTATAAGTAGGTATAAATAAGATTCTTAATCGTTAACAAATAGATGAGCACCTAACGTTTTCAATATGCCCTTTTTTTCTTTATTCTGTCTGATGTACAAAAAACGTGTCAATATAAATAAATAAATACCTACGAATTATAATACCTACAACGATCATTGCGGGAATTTACGTGACCCAAATAAACTTACGGCGATATTTCCGTTCATGAATTTGTTATTACGTCTGAACTGCACGTAATGTGCCTAGTGAATACACGCGTACGTGGAAAGTGAAATTATAAAGGTATAGAAGAGTTTTATTAAGACATTCTGTGTTTCACAGAAGTTTAAGTTTTGAGGACTTATGTGCTTAATTATCGTGTATATTGGACTCAAATAATTGAAATAAAATGTAAAAATAAAGCCACACAGCTGAAATATCGTGAAATCGCGTTTAAAGTGCTGTAGCGACAAAAGAAATGGATTTTCTTACAGAATCATAATCATATCAATATCTCAAATCAATAAACACTTGGCATCGACGCTACGGTAGCAAAAATTATATTCTTAAATGTGTGGTTTGATCGCTTATTTGCGACCAATTATGAAAAAGACCGAACAATCTATACTAATATTATAAAGTGAAAAGATTTGATTGTTTGTTTGCATTGAATAGGCTCCGAAACGGCTGGACTGATTTCAACTATTTTTTCACCAATGGACCGATTTCAACTATTTTTTTCCCTTATTCCCGCGGGATCGGGAACAGCGAGAGTGAAACCGCGGTGCGCTTCTAGTGACCATATAAAGTAAAAGCCCACGCAAAATCCAGAATTAATTAATGTCATTGGTCTAAAATGAGGTTCAAAGCAATTTGAAAAGAATTCTAGGTAATATAAAATATTGGTTTTAGGAACTTTAAATGAAATAAGAACACAGGCTCAAGTCCTTGAACATTAAGCTTTTTAATTTAGGTTTTCTTTAGTTTCGCTGGATGTAATTATAAAAGTTTTACTATGAATCTCAGTTTTATATCTTAATGCTTTATTACTTCCTTTTGTCTATCCCGTTATTTCGCTATAATTTAAGCGAAATAAAAAAATAAAGGTGAAAAGCTTTTGGAAGTCCTAGTAAGTAAATAGGTTTCTTTTTGGAATTCATGATTTATGAAGAAATTTTGTTCAAGTTTATTGCATTCAGCGGGAGTATTACAAACTCTGTCATATCTGATTTGATGCTCGCAATAATTGAACGACGAGCGGCAAAAATAAACAAGTAAAACAAAACAAAAGACGTTTCTATTGTGTTCGCTAAAGTCCGCTCATCCCGCAAGCGACAAAATTAAATTTTATTTGACAGTTTTCCCTCTTTAACAGTCCCTCTCTGTCCAAACAAAGAAGCAGCCCAGCAAGTAGTCAAACATAGGCACCTAATTTTGTTTGTGCGTGGAATGAAAAAAATCTTTTCCGTTGAACGTCGGATTTGTGCCAACGGAGCGTTGATATCAACATAAACAAACAAACTCAACTTTCGTATTCGGGCGTAAAAACTCGGCCAAAGGGTTCACTGACATGCCCATATTGAGTGTACAGGAAGAAATTAGCATTTCACAGACACGCTACAAAATGCCTCACAGTCGACTTAATGAACGCGGAACATCGTCATTAAATGTCTCAGAGATGTAAACGCACCTTCAACATGAGCCTGCCTTAGCCTAAATTTAGCAATTAGGGGTGCAACTACACTCTGCTACTTGTAAACATATTGATTAAGTCGAAGCTACTGCAGAGTTTCGAGGATTAATGCAATGCTCAGTCGGTCTATAAACTTACCTAATTGAAGTGGATCTTCGCTGCTAATTTTAGCAATTTATCTCAAGATTGAAAATGTTAAAAGTAAACTTGGATTGTTTAAACAGAAATAACGAATAGAAACACAGGATTTGTAAAAGTCAGACGGTTTCAACTCTCTAACTATTATTACCATCTACATAGGTACTTAAACATTTTGTTATATAAATTGCCGCATTGTATGTGTTTATTGTTTGTGTGTAACCAACCACATACGAGTAGATATAAATATTTAACTACGGTCGCCATTTACAAACCCATATAGAATGAGAGCATGGATTGTAAAGCGAGTTTAGAACGCAGTTTCATCTAGCTCCCCACCGAATGTGTCTCCACGTTGTCGTCGTGGTGGGGCTTGAGCGTCCCAATGATCTTGCGAGCTTTCCCGGTAGAGCCACTCATGCCGGAAGGTCGCAAGTGAGGGATCAGACCAAGAGAGACACACACACGCTTGCTCGCTGCTCTCTGGTACGCGTCTGATCATCAGACGTGACTGTGGGAGCAGCGAGCAAGTGGAGAGGTGAGGTGAGGAGAGGGCCCTGAGAAGGGGCGGAGCGAACAGGGACCGCACCCTTAAAAGGCACATAATATGAATCAAGACGCTTGCAAAATGAGTCCCCAGGTGGGTCCCGACTGCTCAGCGGTCGGGGAATCCCACCCCGCTTCGGCGGGCTGCCCTCCGTACTCTGGGGTGGGCACCAAACGTCTTCCGCTTGCCAGTGGCAACAAGAGCCGAGGAGGCTCCGAGTCATCGTCGTCATCCGGATCTGACTCCTTTAAGGAGCTGATGGCGTACGAGTTTGGAGAGGAGGGTTCGCCTGAGCGCCGGGGTGGTGCGGAGTCGGATTCCGGCTCCGCCCCAGACCTAGTAACGGTCAGCTCGGCGGGCTCTGGATCCGGAAGAGAGGGGGCTGCTGCGGAGAACGGCAAGTTCTTCCGCAAGCGGCCCAGACGGGAGGATACCGGGGGGTCGTCCTCCGAGGGCGAATTTGCCTCCGCCCGCAAAATCCCCACCGCAAGGCGGGGCAGGGGCTGTGAGGCGGGGAGGGGGCTGGCTCCCTCTACCCGGGAGGTGGAGAGTCGGGCCGGGAGGCTGGTGGAGGAGGGGCGTCGCCCTGGAGGGAGCGGTCGTGGGGCTCCCTCTACTCTTCCGCCTACTCTCGACTCCGACGACTCGGAGCCCCCGGGAGAGGTGCGTCCCACGGTTGAGGAGAAGAGGGCCCAGTTTGCGGAGGTCGTGGAGGCCGCGATCCGCGCTGTGGCCTTCAAGAGGAAACAGTCCTCAAAGCGGGAGGCCATCGGCGCGGCCAAAGCCTCCATCCTGGCGGCAGCGGCAGCCAACGTCGGCGGGTCCGGAGAGGCGACAGAGTTGCGGGCGGAGGTCGCCCGCCTCGCGGCCGTAACGGAGCGACTCATAGCGGAGAATGAGTCGCTCCGGAGGGACCTGGCTGGCATGGCCAGAGCGGCCTCGGAGGAGCCGCAGGGGGGGCCGAGTCCGGCGGCGCTGGAGGGGAGCCAAGTGCTGAGCCAGGTGCGGAGCCTGGTGCGGCAGGAGCTGGCTCCCTTCCGGAGGCAGGTGTCCGCCTTGGAGGACATGATCCGGCGTCCCCCGTTGGCGGCGGCACAGAGGCCCCCGGGACAGCAGAAGGCGGCTTCGTACGCAGCCGCGGTGGCTGCTGGCCCGGGAACGTCCGGCCAGGCGAAAGCCAAGGCGGGAGCCGCGCCAGCGCCTATGACGCCGGCGCCCGCGACGCCGGCGACTACCAAGACGGCCCCGGCGAAGAGGGGAAGGAGGAAGGCTGGAGGGGAAGCGGCTAAGGCTGCTGCGCCAGTGGCGCCGCGGCCGCCCCCACCCCCAACCTCGGACCCTCCTGCGGCCGAGGCCGGGTGGCAGGTTGCTGGAGAAAAGCGGCAGGCCAAAAAGGCGGCCAGGAGCAAGGCCAAGAGGCAGCGGCGAAAAGCCAACGCCATCGCGGCGAGGCTCCGCGCCCCGAAGTCCGCGGCTGTAGTTTTAACACTGCAGCCGGAAGCGGAACAGAGGGGCGTGACGTACCTCGCCCTCATGAAGCGGGCGAAGGAGGCGGTGAACCTCCGGGAGCTGGGCATCACTGGGGGCCTCGGGATCAGGAGAACCCTGACCGGTGCCCGGAAGCTCGAGCTCGCCGGAGCGGAGAGTGGCCCGTTCGCGGACGCCCTGGCCGAAAGGCTGAAGGAGGTCCTCCCCGCGGACGAGGTTCGAGTGTCCAGGCCGACTAAGTGCATTGACATGCGCATAGTGGGCCTGGACGACTCCGTGACGGAGGAGGAGGTTGTGGCCGCCGTCGCCAGGACTGGGGGGTGCTCTGCCGAGCTCGTCAAGGCGGGCACCCTCCGGCCTGACAACACGGGCATGCAAACCCTTGTGGTGAGCTGCCCCGTGACGGCGGCCAGAACAGTGTCGGAGGGTCGAAGGCTCTTGGTGGGGTGGGTTTCTGCGCGGGTAAAACTGCTGGAACCCAGACCTCTGAGGTGCTACCGCTGCCATGTGGGCAACCACACGGGAGCTATGTGCCCCTCGGAGGTGGACCGCAGTGGACTTTGTTTCCGCTGTGGTCAGCCCGGTCATCGGGCCGGCTCGTGCGAGGCCACGCCGCACTGCAGTGCATGTGCGGCTGTTGGCAAGCCGGCCGAGCACTGGGCTGGGGGAAGGGCCTGCGCGCCATCCGCCCCGACCAAGGGCAAGAGGTCCGCCGCCGCCGCCGCCTCTGCCGCCGCCGCGGCTTCCGTCGCCGCTTCTGCCGCTTCTGCTGTGGGTGCTGCGACTCCCGGTACTCGGGAGGGGGCTGAAATGGAGTGCCAGTAATGGTCCCATTTCGGCCTCCTCCAGAGACAAGTCGGCCGCTGTGCTATTGCGCAGTGGCTGATGCCTGTGGACGGTGAGCGTGGGTGGCTCGCCGTCCGATACCAGGCTGAGTCGACGACGCGTTGTGCTTCACGCGCGCCTCAAGGAGCCGTCAGCACCAGAGACGGGGCCCCATAGGGTCGGTGCCTGCTAGGGTTGCGGAATTTGTTCGAGAGAGTTGCCGCGGCCCTGGAACGCAAAGGGCACATGGAGGAGCACGGGTGGGTTTTAGTCAGTAAAAGTCTGACACTCCCTACCGCTCCACCCAGGGCGGGAGGGGTCATTTGATGATTTCCCATCCAGAAAAAAAAAAAAAAAAAAAAAAAGTTTCATCTAGCTCGGCATCAATCAGGCCGCACAGTCGCTGACTACTTCATAAAAACTAATGGCGACCCATTTAGCGTTCCGCCCACGGATCACCGAACACTTTCTCAGTTTTTTTACTATTGTTATATTTCACAATAAACTTTTTAAGACTTATGTTGAATTCGACGTATTGCAACATCATAAATAAAGTGGTAATAAAACAATTACCAATGTTTTTCACAATCGTTGCTGGGTCATCAATCATCATGAACTTAAAGTACTATCTACTAAGAAAACGTTTACCTCTTTAGTAGGTAGGTACCTCGAAATGATACAAACGTAGCCATTAGAATAACAAAAGCAAAGCTTTTTTGGTTGACAAAATAGGAAACAATAACAGTGTTCCAGAATTTTGGTAAAGGCAGGTAGCGCGCTGGGGATAGCTCCGTGTCGACAGCTAAGGATTTGAGAAGACGTGCGAAATTCCGTAGTGACGCTGTCGACTAAAAATACCTAATATAAATATTCCTTCTTATTTCCACGAATAACATTTGAAGAGACGAAAATAAACAAACACTCGTACGATGTAGATGTTTGCCTAAAAAAGTAACAACAGTATTTGCAATCGTGCCCGAGAATACTCATTGATATTTTTGTTACGGTCATTGATTTTCTCAGCCCGAAAACTCCTACTTTGGAACCAGAAAAATGTTATGTAAATTATCGTTATAATATTTTAGGCGGAATTTATCGGGACGATCAAATAGAAGTAGATACTTATGTACATATAAATAAAGTTGTGTGATAAAGCGGGTGCTATCAAAATGTTCTGACTCCGCGCCAGGATTGGCTTCCGGCTGGCGAAGTGCCAGCTTCCTACACCAAGTCATGCTACTGGTCTTGGAGCAAGTAAAACCATGAAATTTACAACGTACTCCGATTGTAATATTAATATCGACTTGCTATTCTGTATAGCTAGTAGGTTATCAGTAAGCTGACTTTCCTGTTCTTTTATAAACCAATTTACTTTTGCCTGCTGCTAGCGTTCCCGCAGGAATTTCGTGAAATCCTCTCTTAGTGCTACCCTGCGTGTGTAGGGAGCAGCAAGGAACCTGTGTATATTGTACATGCCAATATTGAGCTTAGTACGACCGGTACCTTGGGCTGCGCATTATCTGTCAGTCACTCAGTCACTCAGTCACTCAATCACTCAGTAACTCAAGAGTTTTGTATACAGTAGTATTGATGATTGATATGTTGCAGTCATCTAATTTAATCTCCGATAGAGTTATTCGTTTATATGAATAATATGAATGCACCAAACCATTCGAACCTAACCTACATATACATATGCGTCGCGGTGCCCTAAGATCTCTCTGCCTTATGTTCCGCTACTTGGCTAGGCAAGTCCTTAAATGATATTATACCAAATTTTTTTGTATATGCTCTGTTCAATTAAATTCCGGAAAAGGCTAGGCCGCCAATTAAACGGCTGATTAAGCTAGTCGACTGTGACAAATATACATATGTATACATATTAATTGATGTAGGCACTCACAATGTTATAGTGTAGCTTTCTATCAGTGAAAGATTTTTGCACATTTCACAGAGATTACTCTTAACACACATATAATACCACGACTTCACGCGAAAAGAAACAAAACTTAAAACAATTGAATTCATTCCGAAGCTTTCATAAAACTTGGTGAGTACCTACTTCGAGAGCGTAGTCTGTTACGATAAACAAATTAAAATTAGTACTATTTTGGCTTATTACTTGATGGGTCTGAAATTCTAAACTTTGACGTACCGTGAACTAGCTTTTATCGTGAGTGCTAGGGGCGAGAGCGAAGGGCGGAAAGGGGATGGAAGAAATATACATTGATATTTCCAGGGTCCTTTAGCGGCTGTCGGGATCGCGGCTCGAGTCACTCGGGGCTTCGAGCCTCCTCGAAGCACCAGTGAGGGGCAGATTGTAATCCTGCTTTGTCAGTCAACCGCGGAGACAGGAAGTGGTCGAGCACTGTTCACGGCGGTGCGGGGCGCGAGGCGGAAGTGACGAGCGATCGCACAAAGATTGTTCTATCAGGAATTATTGATGGCGCCCGAATTTATTCAGCTCATTATGTCTACTACCACTAACGGCTACTCTTGCTTCGTTACTGTATATATTTCTAACACCTGTACTGTAAGTTGTAATTATTTAAGCTTGTTTCTTAATTCCTTTACTAGGCAGGTAAATGATTAAAATTAATTTCCTTTTTATATAAATAGAGAATGTATTGTGAAACATGTTTTTCTGATGCCCTACCTAACATTTATCGTACCCTTCATAAATAACAAAGTATTTTGTTACAATAAAATTTAAATGAAAAATATCGTAACAAACTCGAACAATATAAATCATCAAAAGTTTGGAACGTTGCGTTGGCCATTTTTGCGGAGGCGTATTGATAAAATATGAATAACGTTCAAATACAGCGTTGTCACAGTAGCTGAATATGGGTATAGTGTACAAATAGATAGCCAAGTAGTAGTAACCACTGAATACTGTCTACAGAGTTAATATTTGTTGTAAGCGAAAAGTTTGCTCTCGACGACGTTACTTGGGACTCGGAATGGCAATGAGCCGAACGGACACGTCACTTTTTATTTGCCTCCGCACTAATGGAGCAAAATGAGCAAAGTGATATGCTGTACCAACCAGTTACATTAATCCTTAAACAAAGTGATATAGATGGGCAATCTGAGATACTAATCATTTAATGGGAATTTCGGACTGATTGAGTTAACATGGCGTCTTTGAAGCTTTTCGGGAGCTTAGTAAAGCTTTCAGCAGCTATGGTTGTCGTTATTATGTAAATTTTATAAAACATCATGACTACTATTCGATACGTGCTTGTAATTTTATTTTTCTGAGGTACTTTATGCATAGCATTATATGTATAACGTCACCCTTGGTGGTTAACGTTACATAAGCGCGCGGATCTACCGTTGTGGGCACGATGGGCATGCTCACAAACCTAATAGACGTCCGACTATTCTTGTCTAGCGACCGGCTATTCTTTGACGATAGTGACACAACCGACCCTTGATGGCCAAATGGAAAAGCAAATGTGAAAACAATTCCGCCATAGCAGAGTCGGTAGCTCATCTCATTGAAGCATGGTACTACTACTGGTATGCTACTACTACTACATAGCTACCGCAGAGATAAACGATCTCTATTTCTCTATACGCAACCAAGATTTTACTTCGCAGAATTAAATCTTGGTAGCGTGCACAGGAAAGATTATCCAGGCTAGCTCTCTTAAACATACGCAGAGATGTGAACCTGGGTATCGTTCAACATTTTTTGTTTGAATTGTAATTTAAGTAAGCACCTAAATATGCATAAAAGTTGTAAAAAATCCATTTAAATCGGTTCAGTAGTTTAGTGTCTAAATGTGACACTGTGATGTGCAAATAAACAGACATTTACTTTTGTAATTTTCATGAGTGAAAAGACTAACATTTTACAGGTATATTCATTTGCTACTGTTCGCCCCACGGCTTTGCATACGGGTAACTGTACATTGTACAAAATCGTGTCATATATTTTGTAAACTTGGTCAATTTTCAGCCGGCTGTAACTACAACCTTTTTTGAGGGCTGGATCCGCGTCTGCCAACTACAAGATAAGTAGTACTTAAAGTAAATAGCTTCGCACACATTAAGCTATGGCTATAAAACGAACAAACTCACATAATTCCCATTGACGTTTTATTACAAGTGTAACATGCGAGTAAATATGCAAATGGCATGCAAATGTTCTACGAATGTATGCCAATTGCCAAAACTAAAAACAATATTTGTAGTACATAGTATAAAGTTTTACGTCTTGCTCTTTCACTTTCGAAAGTTACATATCATCGCTAATTTACTGATATTTATACGTTTATCTATGTCGTAAGACCGTTAATATTAATGAAATTCGCATAAATATATGTATATGTCCAATAAATAAAGATAGATTAGCATACATCTCGATGTTGTCATTGACCGTTTTATTGCACTAGTTTTCTGTATTTCAAGCATAATGAAAGTGTTTTGTGTAAGCCAGCGGTACTTTTTAAACGTAAATTAAAATGAATAGCACATTAAAGTTATTTTATTGTTTTCAGCTGTCCCTGAGGTTTTTATAACGTTGTTAGTTCTATACTAAAATCACATTTGGTGTAAATTACATGTACTTTTCGGCACAAGCTTGTATTTTTGTCTGAAAAGAAAATCATAAATAACCGATATTAGGAAAATGCAACACGCACGAGTAAGTATAGATTTTACAGCTTCGGAGAGTCATAAAGGAAATCCTGAATAGGTAACTATGCGATAATATGAGAGAGTGACGTCACGGGCGCGTCCGACAGGACGCAGCTGTCGTGGCCGCAGCCCTAGCCTGGGAAAGCGACGCCCTCGCGCGCTCTCACTGCGGGTCGCGGCTGGTCGCGATGTCACGCCGCGCCGCGTCTCGTCGCGTCGCCCTGCGGCTGACGACTCTCGCTGCGACATTGAACCGCTCAACGTCAATTATTATGAACTTGACTTACTTTTATTTTCACTCTGATATCACATTGACAGCAAAAGTGTGTAAAGAAGTTTGAAACGGTTTTTAATTAAGTATCGGGGGACGTTGCTGTAGAATTATGTTTCAAATCGAACAGGGCAGGTATTATTCGGTAGAAGTAATAAAATAACATCGATGTCCGGGAATGTAAATGTTGTGACACATGAAGAAAAACAGTAAATAAAAAAGAGTAAATAAAAAGAACGTAAAAATCTAAGTGAGCCGCACAAAAAAGTGTGTCTAAGTCTTCGACACCGATAGCTATTAGTATAGGTACCTATTAACGACGCTATTTCACGCTATAACCACGCCATAACCACGCTATAACCACGCTATTCCCAAGTCTTACATATTCCATAATTTATAGGTAGTTCAGATATACATTCAGGAGTATCGGAACAACGGCCCTTGTTGTGCAAGATGTGGGTAAGTTAAATGAAGCAGCCGCAATGTTCGGCGGGGATCCTAATAATACCTAATCTCATTTGGTTTCATCCGTTTTAGACTGTAGCGAACCGCAGCATCCAGGCCAGGTAATCGAGCGTCTGCTTGAAGTAAATAACATTTTCAGGAAAACATAATTGCAGTTTGTCTCACTTACACGAGATAAATAACATGCAAATAATATACGAGTTCATTTGCATAGGAAATCATAATGATTGTATTTAATTGTTAACCCACTTCAAAAAAGGAGTAGGTTCTCAATTCCACAGATTTTTTTTGTTTGTTGTTCAGCGATATTTTCGCCGTTTGTCACGATTCTCTTTTTTTTCGGAAGAGCATTTTTTCGGACTTTGAAAATAATCAACGGAACTCATAAAATCATAGCAAATCTTCCGGCATTCTGTTAATTGTTTACACCAGTTTATAACATAACATCACGCCGGTACACAGGTGAAGGGGTACGGAGATGCGTACAAGTCAAGCATGTTTTTGGACATAGCTTTATTGTTTATGAACAAGTTTTGATGAAGTTTTGACTTTTTGCGTTGAGTTGAGTTAAATATGTACCTACATTGAATTTATTTCATTGGACGTTGAACTTCATTGATAAACTGGTGACCTCCGCAACATAAAATAAATATCCAGTAAAGTGAGATATTGTAAGGTCAATCCCAAAGCAACGAAAATATTTGACCAAGAGCTGGTCTGGACTTAAACTACGAAGAGACACTAAGTAATGCCTTAAAGGTAGAATAATGTCAGTTTAGTTGTGGGGTGTCACCACTAAAATTAAAAATTAAAAGAAGTTTGAAGAAAAAAACTTTTATTTCAGAAGTTTCAAAAAACGAAGTAATAACCAAAAACACCACTTTCGTTTTTTATTTGGAAGTATTAGTTAGTGGGTATTTTTTTCTGAAAAAGTTTTTTTTTTGCGTAACAGCTTTTATTTACGACTTAAGATTATTTTGGGCATGTGTGTAATACAAACAATTTTTGGTAGGTATGGAAAACGGAATTTGACGTCATTGGCGTCAAATGCTTAAAAGTGGCAAACTTTATATAAGTCCAGTCTATGTAGACCGGCTGGTAATGATTGGTATAAAGTGTCTGTCGTGGCCCGTGGGCAACCCTGGCACAATACTAGCGATTTACGAAAACACTGCTAAACCTTGACCTTCTCACCCACAAGAGCCTCCCATGTAGTTTTGTCCTTGCATTCAATTTCCAACTTTTTAGATGAGCATTAAAAGGCTATGAATAACTAGCTTAAAATTAAGTATGTAGTAAAATTAGAAACAAAAGTTAAATTAGAAACAAAAGTATACCAATATATATGACATATACCTAAAAGAAAATATGGCACAGCTAGCGCAGTGAAATAATAGCATATATTTGTAGGGCCTACAGATAGTTGTTCTAAGTCTGGCTGTTTGTGTATATATATACGATACAGAAGATATTCCTAGTGGGGTGAAAAACAAAAAAAAAATGCTTTTATCCCGATAGCGTTGTATTTTTAAGTATATGTTCTCCTTTACCCACATCAGAATGTGTATGTTACTAAGAACATGTTCGACATAGTCACCCTTTTCTTCTCGGATTCCTGTTTCAAGAATAAAAATTTGTTCTTGTAGAAAAAATGTCTAAATCTTATTTATTTCAAATATAAAAATAATACAGTGTCTAAACAAATCTGCTTAGATAATATATTGTTCCAACACTTGCTTGCAAACATATGTACATTAACTATGATTATGGTTGTAAATATTATAGTTTCAGCGGAGATTGCTCCATTTTCTGATGCATATTACATGAATCGCACTAATGTTTGCATGTGTACTCGTTATAATGCCCTTGGGTGTTTGAACTTGGGTTACTGCGCCGTCTAGCTGTAGTCATACTCTGACATATTTACATATACTCCCGGGGATGAGGCAATAACTGTTTTATGTCATTGAATCAAACAGCTTTTGATTGAAGGATCGATCATTGAGCTGCTAAAATTATTCGACTTGCCCTGAGAGGAAATTTCAGACATCACATTTCTTTCTTAATTTACATTAAGAAAGAAATGTGACGCGCCTATGTTTAAAATGCAACAAAGGAAAAACATTATACATATCAGAATAAAAGCATTTCCTGTTAGAATTATTAGGTAAAAGCTTACAAATAAACATAAATCTATGCATGTTTATTTGGAAATGCGATATACATATATTTATGTTTTCGCGATATTTCTCCCGAATGCATATTGGATTTTGTTTCCAAGCGATCAATTTTTGTGAATATAGAGAGGTGCCTTTAAAAGTTCCATCAATATTGGTGACGTCGACGGTGGATAGGGATGGGGTTAAACATGTAACATGTTGCTATACTCCATTCACAGTAAGATTAGACATTGAAATCAATCTTTTTTACAGTCCGTTCAACCGATTTTGACTTCTATTGCGTTGGTGCCATGACAAATGGCAGCTGCAGTAAAAAGTTGGTATTATAATCACGTTTTTGATTTTAATGCCATCCTTATGCCTATGGAATATAATTAAAAATCGGTTGAACGGACTGTAAAAGTTTTGTTTAAATGTCTAATCTTATTGTGAATGGAGTATAGTATCGATTATTAGAAAGCTAGAATGACAAAGTGCAATACGATAGTATAGGCATCCGAAAGACGTATATCTGCCGTATCCGGGTGGATCGCAGTAAGCCACTGTGAGCCGCTTTACGGCCAACAAGAAGCTTGTGGATTTCAATTCTCTTTGTCAAGTGGACGGAGACGTCGGGAATGCGTTTAGAGACAAGAGCACTTACGGCGACCGATATCCTCAACTACGCTCAAGTCGGCGTTCAGACTTAGTTTGCGGCAACTTTTGCCGGTTACACTCGGCAAGTGTTTGCTCTTTATTTGACTAGTAATCCGGTTAACACAGCAGCGATTGAATATGCACAGTCATTTGCGAATAAGAGAAACTTAGTGAAAGCATCTTATTACTAGAAATCGTTGAAACAAGATACCTAGTTAAATATAGATTTTTATACGGTAGAGATTCGTTTAGTTTTTTTATTGCCGCGAGATTACTGCTTCATGTTGCGGCATCGTAACAGATTTGTAACCGTATGAGTAGTAAGTAGTATGTTCCTGGTGTACGGCAGCGGAGCCCGCCGCCCGGCCGCAGTCGGCGAAGGCGTATGTAATGGTTCATTGTTTTTGCCGTAAGTGGCCTGAGATTACACAAATTGATGCCTGTGTGTTTGAAGTGAAAGGAAGTGTTCTGTTCTAGATAATGAGTTCGCTTGTTTTGTTTTTTAACAATGAATCGGTTTCTGATCCGCCTCGTATGTTATTGTTCTACTCGTATGATTTCTTGCTTGCAGCTGCGCGGGTACCTACTTATGATAAATATTGATATTGTGGCTGATGCCCAAACTTAAATGTCTATATTTTATATCAGGTTAAGGTCAGACAGAGAAGACAGAGAGGTTCTAACAAATTCACGTAACGGCTCTACGTCAATATCTACACAAGTATCAATATGACGAATAACATTGTTGATGATTATCTCAGCTTCTAGTTATTTTCTATAAATTTCATGGTCTATAAATCCACCGTATTTGTATTTTTAGATGTAAGAATATTTTTGCATTTCAAATCAATTTACTGTATAATTCTTGAGGGATATGACACGCGTCATGTGCAACCAATCGCATTCCAGCTGATAGCATGCCAATCTACTTTATTGGTGAGATGAGCTCGCGAGCGGCGCCCACTGCGCCTGCCGCTAACGGGGTGGTAGCTTCTATCGAAAATCACACCTTAGCCGCATTACCATCTGCACTCTTAGATCGGATTTGTCGTCGGATCAGTCTGGGAGTGTCGCTAGTATTCGGCAGCTAGTGGAGTGGTTGTAGAACAAGTCTAGCGCTTTTGTCGCGTCTAGACGGCGCACGTCGGATCTCTATCGGCTGCCGTAAAATTATGTGACGTGGCCGGGCAACGTACCACTCTAGGATATCCGGTTCAATTCAATCTATATACAATAACTTAATTTATAACGGAGCTTTACAACTTTCCATTTCCAAAAAATCGGATACCTTGAAGGTCACATCTCATAAAACAAAGAAATAAGGGGTTGTTGTCGATGCAAGACCCTGGAGGATAACTTAAAGTTGATACCTACTATAGTTAACTAAGTCCCTACACAAAGTGCCATTCTATTAGCGGATGCGATTGTGGAAATACCAAAATATAAAAATGATAATGTGACATTCGGTGGCTCAACGCTTGTCAATCTTTTTAACTTTTGATGTTTTGACAAGTGATTTCATTGCGCCACCGCTGACAGAATGTCGCTTGTCTAGATATTTCAATCTGACATAAAAAATAAAGATTATAGTAATTATCTGCCTGTATTAAACTTCGTCAAGGATGTCACGGAGTTGAATGATCAAATCTTTCAAAAAATAAACAAAAGCTACTAAATCACTGTTCAACCTCTGTAGGCCAGGCGCGTGACGTGATTAGTGTTACTAACCACGTTTGCTTGTTAGCAAAGGTTGTATGTAGTAGTTAGACGAAGTCCGAACACGTCACGGCAAGGTTACGGCACCATGTGACCGAGCCACTAGACCCTCAGTGCACCACGGTTGGGACACCCCTTGAGTACCCCAGGGGCCCCTCATAGCGCCCCCTGACGATCAGTCGCGTAGGTACTACAATTTCCTCGCGCCAGCTGACACTCTGAATAGAACGTAACACCGCCAATTAAGCGGAAGTCTTTCCCATGGCTACGGGAATATCTGACGATTTATGTACATTTTATACGTAAAGTAACGAATGCTGTTTGTGCGTTAGCTGCTATTGTTCGAAATAAAAAACTTATTACAAAAAAAAAACAACCGACTTCTTCGGAACTCGGTGATTTTTGTTGTTACTTCAATTTTTGAACACCGACTTCCGAAATTAAAGTTATTTTATACTTTTTTTTGTTTAGAAGTCGGTTTTTTTTTGTAATTTTTTTTTCTAGTTTCTGTAATGATGACCACTTTTTTACTATTACCATATAACAGTATATATTAGTGTCATTGCAGATAATATCTCAAAGTAGGTATGTGTATTTCAAATTCATTAGTATGTTTGTGGTACATACTTACGCAACGTGGATAAGATTGTTTCACGATGGGTCATTCGAGATAACCCGTACTAACTATATAGAGTAAATGCAACACTAAGTAACAAAGAAATCTAGATCAAATGGACAATGCGGTGTTTACGAAACTCGTTAGTAATTTGTGAGGTGTTAGCAACTTTTCTCTGTGGTGAGAGTCGCGCTAAGTGGCGAAACTGTTGGCTTCACAATGGAACAAACGTTTGCTACTGGAACATGGCGAGCACTGCGCTCGCGCATATCTGTCGCGGGTCATCGCGTCGCAACCTTTCACTAGCGCCGCAGCGTGGCGCGGCCCAGGGCCACGGGTCCCGGCTCCTCGCACGAACGGTATCTTAAGCTGTTCATAATGCTGATTTTTTTCAAGAACCAGTACGTGATCGGAACCAAATTTCTATTTCGTGATTTTTAATTTCTTTTTCTGCTTAAACTGACGTCTATTTTATTTTCAAACAAAAATAAACGTCTTGATAAATTTAATATTTGAGGCAACATTGTCGTAACCGACTCGCCTTAATAGGATCAACTAAAACAAAAGGCTCCCAGTTTCACGATGCGCCTGTCACTAAAGAAACGACAGACTCCGTGGCGACGACGCGAGCGACGCGCGACGCCGACGTGACTAACAAAACTAATTACATACCTAGATACATCATTAAATCACACCATGGCTAAGCGGATTATTATCAAAGCTTCGTTTATTTTGAACAAATGCTATAACGCTATTTTTAACAGCGTGTTTTATGAAAACCTGCCACCACGTGATTCGCGACCGCAGGTACACGTGACAAGCGGAAGGAAAATATTGATCTGTTTATCAGATTATACTGCGGTTAAAATAAAATTGTAGTTTATAGTAGGTCCACAAATGTTATGTCAATCAATACGGGGTGATAAAGGCGATCTTCAAAGGGGCAATAGTTAGTTACGAGCACCTTCTCATAAATATAAACAAAGTTCGCTATGAAATCAACTCATAAAATTTGATCGCATTAATATCTAATTATTTTCACCTCCTGAAAGATCGATAGAGAAATATGTGTAGTAATTTAAGGTGAAACTATAAAATCGATGAGAATTGCGTTATGTTCCAGTGACTTTGATAAGAGTCATCTGGCTTTGATATTGTTTCAAATAATAGAAAGAACTCATCCACCATTCTGATTGATCAAGTAAGTCGTATGGGCCCCACGTTATAGTGGTTAGTGCCGCATGTTGCTATTATTACGCGCATTTCAGAGACAAACGGCATGTCCGGGATGATGTGGTTACATGACGCACTAGGGCACTAGCCACCTGGCACTTGTTTATTAGCTTAGGAACTAGGCAAACCAAAACAGTAAGTATTTACCGAGGTTTGCGTAGAAATTATTATAATTGCGATAAACCACTCAGCTATTCCCACTTTCAACTATATTTTTGTGTTATTTTCAGTCCCATCAATCTTACCCTAATAATATGCAACTGTGATCACTCAATCTATGCAATCCGACGTCAACGTTCGTGTTATCCGGCTTTGAATAAAATGTTGTGATTCTAAAGTAGAAAGTTTAAAATTAGTACTTCAGTGCAGATCAAAGCTAGTTAATCAGAATTACTTACATGGTCACTGCATTTCCATCAAACGTCGACGCAATTATTTCTGAATTTTCATTACAACCAATTTATTTAGAGAAGTATGTCGTGAAGCAAAATGTTCCCGTCTCGGAATTTCATTTTGTTAATTTTTGTTTTTGATTCTGTGAGTAATTCTTTTATTTACAATAAAATATACAAAAAAAAATCGGTACTAGGTACAGAGTTAATAATATGGATGTTATTTTTTAAATATACAGGTATTTGGAAATTCTACTGAAACTCATAGTGAGGCTGCATTTATTATTACTAGTCATATATCAGTATCTTGAAGTATATTTGAAAATAACTGACAAGGTTGCAATCTCTATTTTAGACAAAACCCATGACGTGAAACATGCTAGAGTCGCTCCAGGCAAAGCAAAAGGTAATGATGAACAGGGTAAAATGCCTCAAATATGGTTTAGTTCCAACAGTAATTTAATGCGATATTATTAACAAAGAATTAATGAATCAATTGATTTATAGACTGCATTCATAATTTCTGTCTCTCAAGATTCAAGAAGAAAATATTTTTTCATTTAAATGATATGCCTATCAGCCACATAGTTTACGATGGTATAATTGATGATCGTGATTTGTTTTTATTTTCAGGTCATTCAAAACGACCACTGCAAGCAGGTTAAAACTTTTGAATACACGTTACATCATTTATTATATTAACTATTACAGAATTACAAACATAATTTAATTTCTCAAACAGGTGATACTTTTGTTCCAATGGAGCTTTTGCCAATCACTAAAAGGTTATTTGCAAAAGGTATGTAAATAGAGTTAACTGTACTTTGTAAACATGAGAGCAATATTAAAACAAAAATCTCCCACAACAACACAATACAGCACTGGACTAAAGCAACAGTAGGATTATGGGCTTGTAATGAATGCTTCACTGACTTGTAAATATCTCGTCGAAAGACGTCCACTGCTGGACAAAGCCCCCCCCCCCAAGTGTCACCACAACAATCGGCCCTGTGCGTCTCGCATCTATCGGCTACCCGTGACCGTCACCAGGTCATCCAGGTCCATCTTATGGGAGGCCTTCCAAGGCTATGTCTTCCGGTACCCAAAAAACATTCAAATAATTAAATGTAATTATTCCAGCCACTCCTGACATACTTGTAACACTAGCACACAAACATAACTCTTCTTCCACAAATTCAGCTCGACGTCAGTATGGATCCAGCAGAATATAAGCGTGAGGTATATTTTCCTGACACATGCTGAGCTGGACTTCCTTTGAAGCGCATTATAGTTATTTTTATCTGTTTAATTTTTGTGCTAAGTGCCACCCTCAGACATAATGTCACTTTCTTTATTTCAACGTGTTTTTTTTAAGTTGATACCGCCACGGGAAAATTGTTTTGATATTTGTGATAGTTTCATTTTTCTTTCGTGTACATTGGATCTGAACTGTGGGTATTTCATCTGACTGTCAGCGAATTATGCAATTGGAGTTCTGGCTTGTTATAGCTTTTTTAACAATTTATCCTACTTTGTGTTTATTTTTCAGTCAAACCAGGAGGTAAGATTTGAGTCATTATTAATAATACAATAATTGAAAGGAAAATTATTAATAACCTTAAACTAATATCGAAACTACGTTTAACTATTCAAATACAGAAGGAGGACGAGGAATTGTAAGTGGATCAAAAACTCCTGAACAGATGGCGGAAAGACTATACAGAGCTTATTGTATGTATCTATATAAATAAATTCATGAGCTTTTAGTGTTCAGAAAGTGATTTTAGTATCAAATATTTTATTAATTTATAAGTCCAGGGCAATATAACATTTCTAATATTTTTACAGTCTTAACCCAAAGAAGAATCGTACTATTAACTGGTAATTAATTGTATTTCTAGGTAACGTATATTACGTATACATATAAAAAGTTAAACATATGATTTTACATATTGTAATATGTATTACATTTATTGCAGAAAAAGACCTCAGAGGGTTGGATTTATTGACAGCCTTGGCTATGGACGGAGAAGGTAATAGACAGAATTTAAGATTATTATTACAGCATAATGGACATGATTACTGAATCTTGACTTTACATACATATGTGACGTGGGATGAATGGAGACCAACATTTATAACACTTATTTATTACAGTTGTGAAGACGAGGTCTTCAGGCGATTCCATTACAGAAAAACCGACACATATTTTAAATGTGAATGGTAATAAAATAATATCAAGAGTAATTATTTTAGTAATTTGGTTTATAAAAATCACTATAGAACTGATTTACGTATCAATTTGTGCTAGGACAATTCGTTGGGGTGGATCCTGGACCTTTGAGATGTCACTATAAGCGTAAGTTGTTTGGTTATACGTACATACTTATTTTATTTTCGAAATATGTTCTAAGGTTCCTTCATCGGTAAAAAAAAAACAAAAGGGCCCAAGCTGGCAGGTATGAGCACGTTCAAAGTACATATGTACTTACACTACTCTGTCCCACACGTATATGATCACACGTAAATTACGACTTTTACTTGTTCTAATTTTGATTGTACTGATTACTGCTAGCCGAGATTTCTCCACAGCTAGACAAAGGCTTTCTTGATCCAGGGCTAATGTAGACTACTGGTTGTTTGCTTTGTCCAGCTTGTCTCGCCATATTAATATCTATTGATAAACTAAAACCTCCTTTTTCTTTTTAGTGTTATATAAAACAATCAAGCCCTCTGATGCCATTTTAAGAAAAAGGCACAACGGTACGTATATACCTTAAAAATATTTCTTTTTTTTTTCTTTACGCACTTTTCAAGCAGAAAAGTACTAAAATAATTTAATCGTTGGTTGTCGATTTTCAATTTCAAGGCCATGATTTTAATTAATTCTTCTGAATTTATAGAACGGACGACACGGTTCAACAAAATCTTGAAGATGGAAAAAAAAATGCGTCCCAATAGAAGTTTGATTGTAAACCGTAAAGGTCGTAAATCAAATAAAGATAATAATAATCCAAGCACGGAAGGGCATAAAGATAAAAAAGCAGTGACAGAACGGAAGAATAATAAGGACGGAGAACAGAAGAAGCGAAACAATAGCACTCGTCAGGAAGTAGGCAAGGAAGGAAAAAAGAAAGGTACTAGTATCTAAGATAATTCATCGCTGATGATCCATCTGTTTACTCAAATAATTCGATCAGTCAGACTGCTATACGAACACAGTTCACACACGTCAAAAATATTCCACCAACGAATTATTGAGTCAGCAAACCGATAATATTTATTAACTTTAAATATATTTCTACTTCGCTTGTGGTTCTTTGGTTATATGGTCTCATGCTAGTACGGGCCTCCTCCATGTGCTATATTCTTCTCAACTTTGACCACTCTTCGACAAATTAAAGGCTTTTATCATTGAATGAGACAAAAATTATCAACGGTTGATTTGTATTAATAAGAAAACTAACTGTTTATATAGTGAGGAAACCTAAATCGAAGCAAAATCGCAAACACATCAACAACACAGCACAACGACAAAATAAAAGGAGTGGTAATCGTAAGTTTAATATTTATCAATTATGTCCATATATACAGCGAAAACCAACTGATAAATTAATTGTAGCAAATATTTAAACAAATACAGGCTTTTACGTGCTTAAAAATCAAGAGTCGAGAAAGAGTCGTGTCATTTCAGATACGACTCTTCTTTTGAGCGCTGTTAACCATCAGGTCACACGTAGTTATCATAAAGGAAATATCATCGTAACAACGTGTAACAATTGTGTTGAATAAATTGGTTCTAATTCAGCAAGATATGACCTAAACAAACTGACAAACATTGCAAGTTCTAATAAAACTTTGTAAAAACGGTGTGAAATTCAACTGACTATTTTGATTATAGACAAGACTTTGATTATTGATAGACCTTGTTTAGTGGGCTGTACGCGAATTAATTTTGCTCGAATTTAATTTTCTCAACCAGAAAATAGATGCCAGTACATATGCTAGATATTTAATTTAGGTACTGTCTGACGATTTACAATACTTATAGCCTATAGATAGACACACATAAGCAGGTAATTATTATGGAGCACCCACAACATTTTGTTGGGTGATTACTTCGTACTTATGTAGGTACCAGCTCTATTCGTGTTTTCTAAATATAAAAACAAACATTAATTATTGAACGTTACTTTTCATTTAGTGACTAAACAGCAGCGTAAATCACGAAACCAGAAAAGCAGTGAGTATATATCATGATATAAAACTGATTTACCTAACTATA
This sequence comes from Hecatera dysodea, assembly GCA_905332915.2. Taxonomy (NCBI): domain Eukaryota; kingdom Metazoa; phylum Arthropoda; class Insecta; order Lepidoptera; family Noctuidae; genus Hecatera; species Hecatera dysodea. The sequence goes on from HG995292.1 coordinate 14,666,728, forward strand.
CACGAAAAAAATTTTCCCAAAAAAGCCTCTTGACGTCATTTTTCCTACACAGAGTCGAATTCTACGGGGAATCCGAGAGATCTAAGGAATCAACATACCGGTTAGTGTACAAATGTAAGATAAAGGGAGAAATCAATTAACATCTAACCTAGTTCCTGTTTCATAAAATACATACATTTTATTATTCTCAATACAGAAGTGCCTCTATCGACGACTCCGCGGCCGTCCTGCAGATGGCGCTTCTTCTGCCAGGACCCGCGCGATGTGGATTCTTGCCGGTTGCACACGTCGTGCTTCGATGGCAGCAATAACGAGCCCATGCTAGACAGTAAGTCCAGTCGTTATCATCGTCCAGAGACCGACTTCGCCCCTTGCCTAGCACAGGCCTCTCTTTTCTTGTGCCAATCTCCACGCTCTTGTGCCAACCTCTTCCTGGTTTTACCCGCGACGGCAGCAATGTCGTCTGCCCTCCTAGTTGCCAACATTCAGTACCTACAGATATTTTATCATTATTTCACAGAAAACTATTGAACGCGTTTCGTAAAAATAGGCCCAATACGCCTTTGTGTATTTTTTATTATTTTGGATATATCAACACTGCATTTTTGTTTTCAGTTTCAATACACAGGTTTTTTTATAAAACAATAATATGAGATTCTAAGAAAAAAAAATAAACAGAAAAAAAGGTTGTACTAATCAGTGTTTATATACTAATCGTGGCTAGCGTTTTTTTTTTTTGCATAAAACCTCTTGTGTTGTGTGGCATAAAATAATAAAAACGGCACATTAGCCATTTACTTCAGGAGAGAGAAAATTAAGTACCTACTTACGGTCAATTAGGCACACATTATTTATTGTTTTTTGCTAGTAATTGTGTGCCTAAAGCTGATTTACTATATTCATTATTTTGTACAAATGAGAGAGTCATTGGTTGATTGGTGATTGTATTTAACAGAAGGTGTCGTTGACACCATAGAAAAAGACTTTAAGGAGAAAGAAAAAACCGAGCTCGTGATGCACTTCCGGAAAATGTGTAAGTTTTCCACACCCGAAAGATAATTGCGTAGGTATTTTACGAGTTATAAAAATCATAATTCTATTGAATGCGTCCGTCCGTTGGATTTTCAAAAAATATCGGACAAGCATTTTTTATCATTCCAATCGTAAAAAATATAAAGATAATTGCATCCAAGAGTGGGGGCTGGTGATGTCACGTCGTTGGTAAAAATTGTAGTGACGTAGTGACGTCACGCGAGTTTTTAACGCACTGTATCGTCTTCATTTTTTGTTTACACGAAAAAAAGGAAAAATACGTGTCCAATATTTTTTGTAAATCTATTAGACGGACTAATTAGATTTAAAAATACCCTATTATGATTTATTTATAGCAAAAATAAATTATATTTTATATTTAAGGAATAAGTAGCTATTGCAGGCAATATTCGTATTCCTCGACAAAATGATGCCTGAATCTGGTGCTAAATATTATGTTATTTAATTTTGTCGCGGATATTCGTTTATCTTTGATAAAATCCTAATATTAAGTATAATAATGTACGAAGCAGGTGTCAATTTAAACATAAATGATAATTTGTTTGTATTCAACAGTGAAAATTACTTCTTTGGATGAAGACGTCGAAAAAATAAGTAAGCTTCCTTCTAGTGCGTTTATTAGCCCTAATAATACCTAAACAAAAGAAAAATACATTTATATAATGGTCATTTATAATTTATTTACAGTTGAACAACATGTTTTACTGGTGAAACCGGAAAATTTGCGTAAGATTTTTTAAAACTCTTAATTAAAGAAGATCATTTTAGTATTAACAGAGATGATATAATCTACATCGTTCTAATAAATAATTACAGAGCCGGATGAGAAGATAGAAACCCTCGACCAGTATTTCAATAACATTATCATGGCTGAGTATGCAAGTGAGTGTTAACTAATAATAAATGATTTTTATTTTGTAAATAGGTTGTAAAAAACTCTTTTACACGTCAATCTTTTTTGGCCGTTATAAAACTAGATGAAGCCGGTGTTTCCTAGCTGACTACCCTGAGAAGAAACACCGAAATAAACTCAGAGGTCAAGGCTCTTTTAAAGTCCATACAATTGTACTGGTCAAATTAGTAATTTACCGTAGATACTTAATCAATGCATATTCTCAGGTAGTCAGCACCATGTTAAATGTGTTTTCAAAAGCTAATAAGTGTACTCTTCTCTTTGCAGAGTACACGACGCCAAGCCCCAATTCAATTAAGGTAAACTAATACAAATCTATGCTAATACTATAAAGAGGAAAGATTTGATAGTGCGTTTATTTGTACCGAATATGCTCCAAAACTGCTGGACTAATCTTAGCATTATTTACCAATGGAAAGCTATCAGCGAGTTACATAATATGCAATATTCTATCCTCGTATTTCCACGGGGACGGGAACTACGCGGCGCGCTGCTAGTTATACTATAAGTGTGGGCAAACTTTGTCAGTGCAGCCGAGGCGGAAAAAAACGCAATTCGCAAACACGCTAACTCGCCCGGTGTCGCTAACCCAACCTTGCTTATAACACTGATATACTGATACGCACACATCTTTCATGACTAGCACCTATGCACACATTGCACATAGAGCGATACATTATAAATAGTATTTATTTATTTAAACTTTACGTGCAATAGTGCCACTCAGTATTGCGCGTAAAGTTATAAGTATACATAGGCGGACATAATGCAACAAGGCATCCTCTACCATTCGACTACAGTGTAATACTAATTGTTGTTTATCTATTTTCCAAGGACTCGGACAAATCTCATCCCATGTTCTTGGAAGAAAACAGTCCGGAAAGCGAATCTCAGGTATCATACTCACATAATTAATAACTAACTAAGAAGAGACCTACCTAAATTATGATTCAAACTACTCGCTGTAATTTACTGTCCCACTGCAGGACAAAGGGACACTTCGCAAATATACATAGAAGGCACGACATTAATCTGTCACTTGATGATAAATTAAAATATCTAAATTATTAGCTCAGTGTTTATACCGATAGAAATCATAATCAATCAATAATATCCACTGAATATACATATACCTAAGCCATTTCAGACCTGAATAATCTTTTTACAGAAAACTGAACTAAAGTTTTTTGTTGAGCTTTAACAATAAAAATCGCCTAAGTGCGAATCTGACGCGCATGCAATAAGTTCCTCCGTATAGAAAAATGCTACCTTTATAGGTCTCGTCGATCTCGTGTGTCTGTCTGCCCGTCTGTCACACAGCCGATGTTACACAAGCGAACGCAACCGTTTTCTAATATAATTAAGCGATTTGATAGTTTCGTTTTGAGTAACTTTATGTCCTCAATTGTTCACACAGGATCAGAAAGTGCCGCTGATGGGATTTGAGGTCAAAGAAGGACTGGGTAATACCGGTGATGAAACTGTTAAGGTAACACAAAGCACTTTACATTCACATATAATATTATTGATAAAAACTAAGACAAACTAAAATAACATACGTGTTTAGTAATAAAAGCAAATTTTGTTTTTATCAAGTACTAGCTTCAGACAGCGGCTTTGCCCGCGTGAATGATGAAAATTCAACTACGGGAACATACTTACGGGATTACCAGTATCCTGTGTACTATTCCAGAGTACAATTTATATCTATGCCATTCATCCGTGAGCCGTTCGATCAGCCGTTCCAGCGTGATTGAGTAGCCATCAGCCGTCCAAATTTTCGCAGTAGCCAAATTTATTTTGCCCAAGAAAATAGCAACTTGCGTAAAATCTAATTGTATATTTTATTTTAGCAAATTAACTTTTTATAAATACTTACTTAGCAGGGATTTTTTCTGATTTGGATTTATCAGCGATTTTCCCGCTGTGGTCATAGCCCAATGAATATATTAGTTTAAAGTTTGTGTAATTTTTACAAGCTCATTCATAAAAATGCTTAGTTTAAATACAAATTAGTGTTTTTTAATTGAGAGTAAAGAATTTGGATTTAGGATCCGTTGATCAGCATTTAAACTATATATCTATATATCTTCTGGCTAGATTATTTTATGAATATGCTTGAATGTCTTAAAACTAAATGCATAAAAATAAAGTAGATGTAGACTAAACTGTTGTGTCATTTAGGAGCGGAGTGCTACAACAGATAGTAACGAAAATCAAGCAGTAAGTATGAAACAAAGCAATGAGTTTTTTATCGGTATTGTAGGAAGGCTTTTATATCACCTGACGTTTTTTACTAATGAGGAATTTAAAACCTAATCAGTAAATAATGCTATGCACCATCGTTATAATACTTATGAATACGTTTTACATATTATGTTTTAGTACCCACATAATTATAATCTCGATACTGCAATAGAACTAGCTAAAATTGATCGGTAAACTTTTTTCAGTTTAAGAACCTAGCTCAAAGACATCGATTCGGTGCACTTGAAGTAACTACTGCGTCTATGGACACCTCACCTTAAAAATTCAATAAAAAAAATAAAATGTAAATTGCACGGTTTTTTTTATAGCATCCTAGTCACCTTAAACACAAAGGGGTGTCAGCATAGTAGTCGGGATCCGAAAGGGCCAGTGCCTGCCAGGGTTGCGGATTTGATCGAAAGAGTTACTGCGTCTCTGGTACGCAAACACATGGTTGGATTTTAGTCAGTAAGAGTCTGACACTCCCGTCCGCTCCGCCCAAAGCGGAAGAAGTCATTTGATGATAAAAATGGCACAAAGGGGTCAACCTCAGTACGAAAAAACAAGCTGACATTTTCTACATTAATCCTTTTTTAAACTGAATATGACATTTAGTGAGACTTTGAGGTAACAATAATTAGTATGTACGAATTTTCAGTTTCTGATATTCCATTCTGAAATTCAATTCAAATAAAAGTACAGTTCGTGTCGATACTACAAGAAGTAGTATTAGAATTCTCCAAAAGATCCTCATACTCGTGAAAGTCGAAAAATAAAGGGACAATTTTTTGAGATGACATTATATAATGTTATTTATCATACGGTAAAGCAATTTGTGTAAGGTCAATAAAGGCGGAGGTCACACGCGTCGGCTACGTACAGCAACAACAGGCACGAGGCTCTGAAGTCGGGCAAGGCCAGGCTGCTCCAGATGTCCCGGAAATCAATGACATCGAACACAACTTCCCATCGCACTGTTGAATAGCAATGCCTGCACACCGCCGCTATACACAGCCTATGCTTTAGCTTTTGTTGAAACTGATGTAGAACTTTGTTCAGCACGAGTTGCGGGTTAATATTGTGATGATGATGATCAGTCTACTACCGTATTTTGTTCTGATTTGACTGCAAAACACGAGTATTTTCTTCGGATGCCGATGAACTCATCGGGTTTATAAATGACTCGAAAGTGAGTTTAGGCTTATCTAATACGTATTTAGTATTCGCATAGTAATTTGGATTGGATACCTATTTAATTTCATAACGATACGAAACAAGCTCATTACAACAAACGAGAAAGCGATAGCAGCCTCTTTTGAATTTCAAATGAATTGACCTAATCCATATTTCAATTGAGGAAGATTTCCAGCCGCGATGAATTATAGAATAATATCGAACCAAATCCAACGGTCAGTTGAAAACCTTCAATAGCACTGTTACGCAATAGGGTAGTTAACTAAAAAAATTTGATTAGTCCGTCAGATAGATTTCCAAAAAATATTGGAGACGTATTTTTTTTCTTTTTTCACATAAACAAAAATGAAGAAGATACAGTGCGTTGAAAACTCGTGTGACGTCACTACTCGCTACAATTTTTACCGGGCCGTGACGTCACACGCTCCCAGTTCTGATCTTTGATGCTTTTTATCTTCGTCAGTTTTTATAGATTTGATAAAGGAAAAAATACGTGTCCAATATATTTCTACAATCTAACTGACGGACTAAACATAATCGGCAACATCCCTATAGTGTAGATAATTATTAAAAAATTAAAGAATTACAAACATATTTGTTGTAATGAACGAATTGATAACTATTTGTCATTGAAATATCAAGTGACTGATGTGGCATTTGTATTGCAATCAGTGAAAGTCCAGCGCCTGAGGCAAGTTGCATTGTTGTGGGTTGACCTTTAAACTCACAGGCCATGGTATACGAGTACATGTAGGTGTAGTAAGTTGTTTTGTTGCACTAATGGTGCACCTTTAGATGTCGACATTCAAATTTCCATTAGTTAGTCGATAACTCGGTGTGTAAATGTAGGAATAAACGACTTTGTGCTTTCGAAACATCAAGGGTGAATTTTACTGTTAACACAAAAATGTTTCAAAATCATTCCATTGGCAAGTTAGCTTCTAAGTGACGTAAATACACATATTAGAATGTTGATAAGCAGAGAGTAGGAAGGTCGGAACATTTATGTATGTATATTAATATATTATACTTTACCTACTTGCACTGGCATCTTCCTTTGCATACTATTATAACACTCGCAAGATACAGCACATCATGCTTATTAATCACAATTCACCATCAAAATGAAAGTTTAGCTAAAGCCCGATTATGCAAATTTGCAGACTCATGTCATCTGCACTATGCTGATGCAATAGGGAGATATCTTCAAGAGATATGGAAATATTCACAAAATGACATATTTAACTTGGATGTAAAAGTCTCAAGAAGTAGAACGCTAGAAACGCTAAGTGCATCTAGGGACATAATATAAGTAAATATTAAATATTGTGTAGTTATGTACACTTCCAGAATGCTACTTCCAAAACAACAAACACGTAGCAGATCCCAAATAACTACTTGACAAGTTACTAACAGTCAAGAGGTGGAACTACGTTGTGTGAATATTTGAAAGGCCGACATTTCAATTTCACTTTGTTACGCTCGGTTACCAGCGGCTGCTGAAACAGTGAGCGAGTTTTGATCGCATCGAGCTTGCAAGTGACAGCATCGCTCCAAAACCTAATATCGGACTGCATACTGATCGCAATTTCTGAGTAAATATAAATTGAATACTTTACACTTTATTAAGACACTAGCTAAATACTCGAGAAACTTCAACGCCTCTTTATAGGGGAAACAATGTATAATAATGAATTTGCTAATAATTTTTGCTGCTGATCCTGTGGTCTCAGGATCAATAACTGTTGTACTTACCCTTCACTCCGTTGGGAAACGATACAAAGAACTTTAAATCCGCATCAATCATACCACTTTTTAACCGACTTCTAAAAAAGGAGGAGGTTCTAGTGTAAAAGTCGGTTGTATTTTTTTGTAAAAAGTTTTTTAAATTGATTATACCAATTGCCATGTCATTCCTGTAGCAGTTTTATTTCCGATAAATCCAAATAAGTGTTATTCTTATTTTTATCAAAATCATTAATGCCATGTCGCAATAGCAACTTCATCGGACTACGCAGTAAGATCCTTCCATGCAAACTTTAACATCACCTAAACCACTACTGGGGGTAGTATTGAAAAAATAATTATGTCGTAATGAAATAATATTTTTATTATTTATCTAGCTCAGTTTTGTATATATCTTCGGTGGTATTACAAACATAAATAACTCACAAACACTAACAGCCAGACTCAGAACAACTATCTGTATGCCAAATATTTGTTCCGTACGGGAATTGAACCCGCGACACGCAATGTAACAGCTAATTGCTCAACCACTGCACCAACCGTGATCAAAACTATAATTTACATGTACATAATCAACCTTAATTTATCAAACCATTTAAATGGTTCATGGTTACGTTACTGCAATTTTCGTAGGGTATTTATTCTAAAATAAAATATATAGTCTATGTTTTAAGTAAATATTATGGTTTTGCAATGGCGAAAGATTTTTTTTAAATCGAATTTTGAGCTGTTGAGCCAAATCGTAACCAACAAACACATCTTTCCTCTTTATTATTATAATATTAGTTTAGATACGCACAAAATGTTTTGATGAATACTTAGTATTGGAATTTCCTATCAAAGGCGTTGTGTGTTTCCTGATAACTAAAATCTAGTGATCTTCAATTCAAGAGTGAATAGGCTACTTTGTGGAAAGCATGATACGTTGTCGACCACACCCTCGCTTGCCATCAGTGGCCAAATGCAAGCCTATAAATCTTTAAAAAAGAATATGGTGGTGTTCAGTAAAACCTCTTGGACCATGAATAACGGGTAATTTATACGTGCCTACCTGAACGTGTACTAAAAAAATAATCCCACCTAAACGTCGGCTCGTACACACAAATCGCCCACCATTGTAAACGTAAACGACGCACACGATTAATTACAGCTTTTATTCGCCTTTACATTATTTTTGTTTGCCAAATTATGTAGGTGATGTCGGCACGATTATTTACATGTGAAATGGATGCAAAAACAAAACGTTTTTGAAAGAGTTGTTTATGTCTTTGATATCTAAATATATTTGTTTTGAGTGAACATAGATAATAGTCACATAGGTATGTATGTATTTATATAAAACTAGCAGCGCCTCGCGGTTTCACCCGCGTAGTTTCCGTTCCCGTTCCCGTGAGAATATGGGGATAAAATATAGCCTATGTCACCCGGGGATAGTATAGCTTCCCAACAGTGAAAGAATTTTTCAAATCGGTCAAGTAGTTTCGGAGAGTGTTCAATGCAAACAAACAATCAAATCTTTCCTCTTTATAATATTAGTGTAGAAGTATAGATGTACGCGATCACATATCATTACGATAATGATCCGTAGCTCAGCGTGTGTGGTCGTTTCTCAAAGTTCTTGAGGTCTAGCTCCTAGCTGCTTCATTGGAAAGTTTCTAAAAAGTTTTGTCAGGAAAATGTACCACAGGCACCTATCTAGGTAAGTTTAGTTAGTGGCGATTAATTTGAACTTAACTGTTACACAAACTTTTATGCTTCGTGTAGTTTTTTAGATGTTGATGTATTTAGAGGTTTGTAATCTGAACGAATTTCATAAATTATCTATTTGAATAGGTGTGTGGTGCGACAGGTGAGCACACCCAATTACATTTCGATCAGGCAGCGCCGGCGGCGGCGCGTGCGGTCGTCCTAACCGGATTACTGGCCGGCGCGGCGGCGGCGGGCCGGTAGGGCTGCGGGTCTGCGCCGGGGCCGACGACCTGCGGATGCTGCCACCTCGCATTATAATTCGATACAGATTCATCAACAACTTAACAACATTCTCCTAAGCTCGCCGAGTTAGATTACGTGAAGACCTTTGACCGCGCCACTCAATCAAGTAGCTACCGCTGAGAATTTGTTATAAATGCTAAATGATATTTATTTTGTAAGTAGGTTAAACATAACACTTTTACACGTCCAATATTTCTTTTCATTTTAAGATAGATGATGCCGGTGTTTCCCAGCCGACTACCCTGAGAAGAAACACCGAAACAAACTCAGAGGTCAAAGTCTTTTTAAAAGTCCATACAATCCGTACTGGTCAAATCATATGAAAACCATGTAGGTTAATGTCTGAGGTAGCCTTTTGAGGAAAGTGACACACAGATTTGAGTGGACCTGTCCAGACGGCGCAAGCATTTGTCAGATACCGTGTAGCTCAAACTTAAAACTTTAAGGAGCTCAACTTTAAATTATAACTCAGTATATAATATAATTACAGTTGACCTGTTCGAAAGTTCGATATGAATTCATCGAATTAAAAGACAGCTAACGAAGCAAGCCCCCAATAAACCGACCAAATGTATTTTCAAATAGCATTTCCAGACACAAAGAATACATTCCAGCGATAGGCAATATCAGCAATCACTAGTTCACCGCACTATATGAGCCACAAAGAAAAGCTCGCAGAAAAAGCTCCCCGCTGTGTCGCAGTTTACATAAACGAAACAAAAAAATATTCAGCCGGCATGCATCGAGGCGGAAACTGATACTACGGAGACAAACATTGAAATATCATACTTTTATGTTTTCATATTGACGTGACCAAATGAAAAATAAACTATTTTGATGTTAAAGCAATGCAGAGGTAGCTAGCGGTTTTAATTAATTTACTCAAATGTTTTTCAGTGTTAAAAAATATTATTTTGGGCGGCGTACTGTTTCAATTAATAGGGTTACGAATCGATTTGTCGCTAAGCAACTTCAAAGGATTCCAATGACCCAAATATGTCAGTATATCAAAAAGGTCGTAATCTGATTACATCGTTCATTCCCGGTCTGTTTTCTTTCGTATTCACAGAACGTCAACTTTAAATCTTTTATGGTTTCTCAGATCTAATTAAATGAAAGTAGGTTTATTAACAACTGAGTTGAAACAACAGAATAAAGAAGATTAAAATCATCAATCAAAATAGAACTAAATAAATAATGACCAAATGAAGCTTGCACTATTTACCAAACAATACAACGAAATAAGGATCAGGATAACAAATTAACAGGAAATCAATTTTTGATTCTTGCTCTTGGCAACAACTTGGGTTTGTTTGAAACAAACACACAAAACTGTATCAATACACGGAAACCCAATTGATTGTTACACGCGATATTCTTTTTCTAATATCTCCTGCATTGTACAAAAGTACCGATACAAAAGCAAACATAAAGAGTTTGCTCTACTAATAAAAAAGTTATACGACCTTAATTAAAAACTGAATCAGATAAAGCGCAAACTGTATTCAGCTGAACGTGGAAATTCCATTCGTCCATTATGAATAGCCATCTGACTATTTACTTAACCTGTTTCAGAGAGCGAGACAAAACCCGCACTCACTCCACATTGATAAAGCACAGGCACACAAAGGAAATAAATGACTGTCACTGCGGGAAATAGAATTGACCTATCACATTGCGCTGTCTTCTTTTTTATCTTACGTCTCTGTATAACATTTTCAGAAAAATTATTATTTGCACTTACTCTTAAAAGCGTGTTTCAATTACCTTCGTTAAAAGCATGTGAGGCAATCGCTTGAAAGTCGCATAAAGGGACGCACCTTAGCGAAGTTACGGCACTTCTAAAATATTCAAATCTCGGGGGCGACTTTCCCCGCGCTCCAGTAAAATGCAAAACAAGGAAAGTTTCCCCCTAAATCAGCGGAGTCAGCAGAACGGCTCCCAGAATCCCGACTTGCGACAAACACAACCGGACAACAAACAAACTTTCATTTAGCTACAGCGGTCGCGCTACTCAAATTTCTGCAAAAAGATGCTTTATTTCCAGCGCAAGAATTTACGATGTCGTCTTGTTTAATTACTGTGTCAGAACATCTTGAAATTGCCTTTTCATTTTAATTTCTCATGACATCAAAATAAATGACACATCATGATAGACACAATAAATATTAGAAATGCATTAATGAATTACCTATTCACTGAACATAATGCAATACAATCTCAATCTCTATATGTTGTGGTGGAGGATAAAAATGTGTAACAAGGATTTCACTGACTGCCATTCAACGCGTGTCCATTGTTATGAATCGGATGTTTGTGTTAGCTGTCAATATCGGAATAGTTATCCGAACCCGGATATTTTCATTGAAGTTTGTTTACGGATATACAGTGAAGTGCAGACACAAAGAGGCAATAACAAAACAGCGCTGCGCAACTCTCAGCAAAAACCCAAACATTGTTCACCTATTAACTTCGAGGAGTTTTTCAATAAAATATAGTCTGTAACGGGCATCGGGCGCGGTAGAGAATGCTAACAATGGAGCAAAACAAACGAGATGGGCGGCTATTATCTCACTATAACCTAGTTCTGCATGGTGAGCGGGAAAAGCGAAACGAGGCTAAATTGCCAGCGAGTTGTTTTATAAATGGTCCAAACTTGAGAAAAAAGCAGCAAAAGCCTGCCGCTTTAGTGAGGTACTGTTGTTCGCAGAGTAGAGCGCGCCCACGCCGCCAGCCGTCGACTAGTTAGCGAGTCCGGGACCAACATGCAGTATTGATAGCATTCTTTGCAAACAATATCGGTCGTGGTTTGCTTACCTTTAGCTGAATGTTCAAACGTGGTAACGACGCAGATCTGAAACAAAACAACAACCATTTTATTAAATACTTGTTGTGATTTATTATACCCAATTCTATGTTTTAAAGTGGCGTAGCTCCACGAGGTCCAAACGAGGAGTGACAGTAAATGTACGTGACGACATCACAGTGATGTGTAATAGCAATTGACAGTCCTATTTTATGGCTAGGTAAGTAGGCATCACAAACTAGATTTAGAAAAAGGAAATCAAACAGAAACAAAGATGTTATGAGTTGTAAAAAAATAGAAAATTTTGCGCATTAATACCAGGTGGCTGCAAATGCTACGACGTACTAAAATAATTAATTGTGAACTAGTCACAGCTCACCGAATACGCAACATACTAACATAGGTGTAGGTTCAATTGTTGTTTAAGAATTTGCATGTAATCCTTTGTTACATTGTACTGCGCAGTAGGAACTGATTCCCAGAGGGCACAGAGGCATCTGATTATAATATTTCTATTAGGCAAGTCGAGGCATGACTTCCTGAGAGGCGCTAGGGTCGCCAGGGATCGCAGCACGTACTCTCGTCCCCAATACGCAATCTAGCCGTCTTCACTTTCCCACCTAGCCAAGTGCTCGGAATAATAAAACTGTGTGCGATTCTTTAGCCTCTCGGCAGTGTCCCGAGCAGGCCCATTGTGCTGCGTCTCTTACGTCCGTGTTCAAGAGCTTGGGTAGCTTTAATTGTTCCATTATTAGCCTTTTAACTCTTGTGCTCAACTTTGAGATGTTGTATTTTCTCTGACATCAAAATGTGATAGAAGAGCTAATTAATTCATAAATATATTTAAGTCAACTGTTGTTTACATTAGTTATACAGTATTCATGTTAAAATATTTAGAAAACAGGTTACGGACCTTACATGAAAACACGCAATTTTTTTTTTTGTTTCATTAAATTAACGGAAAACTTAGTTGTGGAACACGCCTATTAATTTCAATCGTACTGTCATCGCTCGTAAATAAAACTCCCAGGTCCCAACCCATTAGCCTCGACTTTGACTTCAAGCGGTATTATCGGGAGCCTGCGTGTAACATCGGCCCCATCAATATCTGTCATCAGTCACCGAGTAGCCAAATATAAATGTACGATCGGACTCTGCCGATAGGCCATGACGTGGACGTTCCGGTTACCATCTCATATTACATGAGATGACCTAATTCGCTGAAAATATTCCTGTACCATTGGGGAGATGAATGCTATTGGCCGATAATCATGTTACTGATATGGGGTGCTGCGTCTATTATGGCTCAAGCAACATTATGTTACTTAGTAGTTAATATAAAATATTAATTTAATGAAACTAGTGACTACAACTGTGTCAAGGATAATAAGCAGAAAATGTCCTTTAAAAGCTCGGGTCTGAATAAGCCGAGCTTTGTTGAAGCGATGATGCCGCTTTGCCTGCCAGTACACGGTAATGCCGGCAACTTTTAAATAAACTGACATTTCTTTAGTCATTTCCCAAAGACGCCTTGTATTTGTAGATACTTAATTACTATAGTAACCGTCACGGAAAGTCACTCGTAAATCTCAAAGAGCGGAAAATGTCTGTTGCTGTAATAAATGTGAAGCATTAAAATGTATAAATCGGTAGTAATTAGATGAGCTGGCTTGCGGCCATCGATCGCCGGACAGATGCATTGACGCCGCGGTAGTAGTGCACATGGCCACTACAATCTGTGTTGATTCACTTTCGTGTACATCGCAGGCGCACGCTCTCATTATGAAAACATTAAATGGCTCAGAGCAGGGCCGCTATCTTGTACTGCTGTACTTATGATGATACATGGGGATAATGGACAGACCGTAAAATTATTACTGTAATGGAAAATACTTAATGCGTACGTAGGTACGTAGTGGTAGGTTCAAACTTAATGTATTTAGCAACCCACCAGGGTACCTTTTAAAACCTATGTTAAATGGTAAACTTTAGAAATGATGTCATATAAAATTTCAAATATAAAAGGTAGGTGATGTTAATCTTAGAAAATAAAACATAGATGAAATGTTAACGGGGGCTATTCGAGCTTTGGATATTTGAAAATCAATGTTAATAGGTCAAATTAATAAATGTAAGCCCAGAAAAAAATGTATGTGACTGATACAAATCCTTCGTGGGTCTGCGGATGGTGAGCTAAGGGTGACTCGCCGTCCGATAGCAACCAAACCCGGGTCGACGACACGTTGTGTTCCGCGCGCGTCTTATAGAGCTGTCAGCAAAGAAGCCCCGTATTCTTTGCTGACCCCATAGGGTCAGTGCCTGCGAGGATAGCGGATTTTTTTCGAAAGAGTCGCCGCGGTCCTACTATGCAAAGGGCACTAGAAGGAACACGGGTGGGTTTTAGTCAGTAAGAGTCTCACACTCCCTTCCGCTCCCTCCAGAGCGGAAGAAGTATTTTGATGATTTCCCATCCAAAATAAAAAAGACTAAAGTTCCTTACCGGTCGTTACCTATTTCCTTGGCCAGGTACTGGTCTACCCGCAAGTCTGTAGTAATTTTGGTCAGAAGTTTATCTTAATGAATTCTTTTTCTTTGAATAAGATTTTTTTGTTTTGGGACCAGAGAAAAAACTACATAGTCACCTTACACTCGGTCTCGCTCCCTCTAAAACTAGAGTCACGCAGAAAAAAAAGTACGGCTTATAAATAGCTATTCACTGTCTAAGTATTGCTTGCTACTTTGATTTTTACCTATGCTATCAGAATGAAGATACATCTGGCAGGGACAGATCTTGCCTGGTATAACTAAATCGGACCCGTTGTATAAATCAACTAGCAGCACCTCGCAGTTTCACCCGCGTAGTTCCCGTTCCCGTGGGAATATGGGGATAAAATATAGCCTATGTCACCCGGGAATAGTATAGCTTCCCAACAGTAAAAGAATTTTTCAAATCGGTCAAGTAGTTTCGGAGCGTATTCAATGCAAACAACCAAAAAAACAATCAAATCTCTTTATAATATTAGTGTAAATAAACAAATCTAAACCAAACATATAAAATACATATGTAAAAAAACTAATAATAGAAAAAAAAATATCCAAACTGGTTGAATGAAACATGCACATGAAATCCAGACCTACGATATCTTAATCTATTATTATTAGCAATTATTTACTCAAGTTGTAGTATGGAAAGAATATCAGATAGTATTGACTTCCCATCCGATTCTCCCCTACTTACATGTCTGAAGTAATTTTAAAACTCTCAAAACAAGCTGAACCCCAAGTCTGCTATTTTTTATATATTTGTCATTCCAAAACGATCCCATTGTAATTTTGCTCAAGTTTGTAATCTGCTAAATTCATAATGGTCGATCATTGGTCGGTCAATGGTCTCGTAATACTTTTTGACAACCAAGCTATTAAGGCGCGTCCCCGAGCAAAACGCAGCGGTAGCCGTTTTTTGTGTAGTTTTTAGGAGCCATCTTCTCATTATCCATTAGAAATATCAACAAATAAAAAATACATTAAATTTCTGCATAATCTTGACTCCAAAATGGTAGTTTTATTTTTTTATTTTTAAATCGCAATGTTTAATTATAGCGCCGCAACGAAACGACAGAAATGAGAAAGAATTATTTTTAAAATGCATCTCCTCGTAAAATAACCATTATTTTGGTTTGCTACTTAAAGTAATGGATAGGTAATTTAATAATAAACATTTTGCTAGTTTTATTTTTTATTTAACTCGAAAATTTGATTTTATATAGATTTTACTACAAAATCTGAGCGTAATCGCTACGAATCTTGCGGGTGCGGCGAAGAGGGAACGAATGCTCAAGTTTATTTGGTCAGGGTACCGCCTTAAAAGCAATGACTGCACAATGATGTTCTAATGGTAGGTTCTAGTAGTAGGTAGGAACTGATCAAAAGAAGTGTCAAAATTTTAGTAGATTACTGCATACTTCTGTCATTCATTTGTCATTATGTTCGAGATTACGATTTCTTTCAATGAAGTGTCAGTGGTTGACCATTGGAAAGTCATAGTGACGCTTTCATATTAGTAAATTACCAAACTTGCAAAAATCAACCATTATGAAATCAATGATAGACCATTCCGACACTAGTGTAATAGCAGACTCGAGGCCCTGGTGCAGTGCGTCAATGCGACTCTTATGTCTCGATCGTATTCTTAGAGGCTGTTCAACAGTAACTATTACAATATAGCGCAAAATTGTGTCACTATCTCGCGTCACGTCTACCTCACTCAGGTAGGCGTGACGCGATCAGTCACTTAAGTATGTTTTTAGTTTGCTCAAGTGTAAAACCATACACATCAGTTTGATTGTACTTTTTAACTATTCAAAATTGCTCGGCCAACTTTAAATATTTAGTTGTAGCCAAAATAACACTATCAGCCATAAAGTACAGTAATTGTTTTTTCTGACATGGTTGCAAATATTTACGGACCTACATAAGCAGGACACACAATAGAAGTTGGTGATAGAATAACCGCAGCAGTACCATTTCGCTCATGTTAACTATACAAGAGCGTTTAAAACAAGAAAATGGAAAATAATGCATGCACTTTGGTAATATTTATGTTTCAGAAAAGCTATTAACCTGATTAAAAACGTGACTTTCATTTTGAATTTCTTTCTTCTTTCTTATTGATCGTGTTAGTTTACATTAATCGTTTTATCGTTTAAGTACTTTGTTCGTTTTGGAAAACAAATATAGCTAACGACTTTTCTAGTACATATTATTTATTATCAAACTATAGAAATTATCATGTGTACCCTTGTACCTTTCCATCTTCTTGGCTCGGTGGGCTGGGTTGAAGTGACGGCAGTACAGCACAAACGGTGTACAGATAACCAATTTATTGAGAACCAACAGTACCCGCGACTTCGTTCCCGTGGATGTTAGATAAAATGAACCACATAGATAAAATGTTGTGAGCCGGTTACTACATACATACCTAGGTATATTGTATCTAGGAAAATCTTATTTTTCTCGCCAATCTTGTAGCCAGTTTTGTGTGCGTGTATTTAGTATCCAGCAACAACTTGATCTGAAATATTTTATTATTATATCAGAAATGTCGTACTACAGGTATGTTCCCGACTCAGTTCTTCATAACGATAATATCACATTGTACCTACTGGTACTTATCGGTGCATCGTCACTGACAGGACTATTGTCGAGACACTACTCTCGTCAAAATTAAAATCGTTTCTATCAACAGTTAACCGCTCAACTCATTACAATTCTGTTTACTTATACTTGCTCAGGTTACGCTACACCCCACAATTTTATTTTTTGTCTGTGATAATTGGTACCTAGGAACAACCGAAACCGAACCCGAATACCGAATATCGAATTAAGTAAAAAAATAAGAAACCGTTAATATTTATAACTTATTTTATTTTCAAGTTTTATTTCGTTACTTAATAACAAATATTAAATGTGACATTTTGTGCTGGCGACCATTTTAGATTTGAAATTTGTCATACCTAGTGTACAGTGTTCAACTCAAAAGTCCTTTCATTTCATAATTATTCATATTGAAGGGGTTGTCAAAAACGAAATCCATCATTTTGGCGGTGGCCATATTGGATATGGATCTTATTTATATGTTCTCAATTCAAGTAGTCGACTCCATTAATTTGAAACCCTTTCATTACATTTTCATTTGGTACAAAATATGTAATCCGCCATTTTGCAGCGGCGCGCGGCGGACAACATGGTTTAACAATGATATTTAATATATTAAATTGTAATGTCATCAGAACCAAAAATGCACGTACCAAATATCAGATCAATCTGTCAACAGGAAGAGGGTAAAACTTCAACTAATAAATATGACCAAAAAAACGAACAGGTCAAGCTAAATAAAACGATTTAATAATTATGATAAGCAGAACAATCAAATCAAATTTTAATAATAGCCAGACGTTTCGTTTCATAAATTATGTACAGTTATTACCTGCGTTAGGTACGAATCTGCCGAGACGCGAATGTCTAACCCGGGGCGCGCTTTCAGCTTCGGCGGGAGGCTTTCTCGAGAGGGGGTGAGGAGGGGGGGGGGGGGGGGGTAGACGTGACGAGTTTTTATGATGAGCTCAATCAGGACCTGTGGATGCCACGTCCGCGCCACGTGACGAGCTGGTTGGAGCCTCGATGAATACATGGCTCTTGTTTACAACCCAGTGATAAAATACAGCACTTTAAAGGCGTTCGTTTTCTCTTTTATGCCTCAAGGTGATGTCGTCGTATTTTCGCTATAGCTAGTTTTTCAGACTTACGTACGTATGTATTTCTTTGACCTCAACTCTTTGAAGTGTCCTTTAATGTCACAAATGTGAAATGATTTCTTGACATTAGTCACATAAAAGCAGTTAAACCCAGTATTTTGCAAAATCTTATAGTGCAGCTACACGTAACGAGTATTTTATACTTAAGTTTTACCTCCATTTCATCTATGACTGTTTAAAGAAAATGACATTCGCCAAATAATGAAAATGCTTGTTTATATTATGTTGTACTATTTGTTTACAATAACAAACTAAAATGAACAATTGCGTGCTACATAGCATATTTCCCTGCAAAATTAAATAACAGTAGCTACCATGTGAGGTCATTGACCGGTACTTACTTTGGCACGTGCACGGTGACTTAATTTTTGTTATCGCACGCTACGTCATACACAGACTTTAGCAAATGACACAATGAAATTATTTGGTTTTATGTCCTGAAAAAGTAACTGATAAACATCCGAGGTTGTGTTATTCGGGCCTATTGGCTTTGGAAATACTACGTCCTCCAGCGATGCCTCATGTTTAACACGTGTTCTTCGCGAAAGATCTACGCCACAGTATAAAATATTTGCAGTTGATCTGTTGACCTGTTTTGCTGTGGACACGATATTTCCTGTGGGTACACTTTATCGGTATTATTCTTATTTAAGAGACCCAGCAGTCAGTCCTGGCTTTTTCTTTGTTAAATAAATAAAAATAGCCTATGTCCATGTCGAATTATGTATCTGACACCTATTTGAAAAATTCTTTCACACACAGAAGAGATTTCAGAGATTACCCTCAACAATCTGCATACACCTACACAAATCCTGTCCACCGGTATCGGGTCAGGGTCCAAACGTCCGGTGATCAGGGCTCCAGAGAAAAAGAAGCTCTTAACAACGCAAGCCGTGTCCAGAAGTACCGTTTTGTGATCAAGCCCTTGATCCAGCTTCCTAACGAGAGGCTCCAAGTTCACATCCAAAATGTTGACAACATTGCGGGTCAAGGCACGATACTTTATTTGTATAACTTTCTCAGCTTTCACGAAGTTCTCGTCATGCGTACTACTTCAGGCTCCTAGGAACTACTGAATTATTTTTTAGCTTATTGACCGTCTTCGTACGCCCGGATTTAGAAAGTGCTCCAGCTCCCTGCTTGCAATTTTCCTGTGACAGTCAGGGCCGCTGCTAGCTGTTTGATCGCCCGCGTGCAATACCGATTATACCGCCCTTTTTTTTTTGGATGGGAAATCATGAGTGGAAGGGAGTGTCAGACTCTTACTGACTAAAACCCACCCGTGACCCTTCTTGTGCCCTTTGCGTTCCAGGGCCGCGGTGATTCTTTCGAACAAATTCCGCAACCCTAGCAGGCACTGACTCTATGGGGCCCCGTCTGCGTTGCTGACGGCTCTTTGAGGCACGCGTGGAACACGACGCGCCGTCGACTCGGGCCTGGTTGCTATCGGACGGCGAGCCACCCATAGCTCGCCATCCGCAGGCCCGCGCATGCTTGATTACAACTGTAATTTGTTTCGTGTGACTTACATCTGGTGTGAAAAATATTTTGATTCTCTGACTTTGTTCAGTATATATAAGCCTGGTTGTTATCGGAAGGCCCATCATCCACAAGTGCCCTACGCCTACGGTGGCCAGGAATCGCTCTGCGACTCCCGACGCTCGAGGCGTCTTCTTCTGTTGCGGCGTAAGGTTTCCCTCTCCCTCACGCGGTCCGCCTCCTTCTTCGCTAGCATTACTGCTTCGCAAAAAGAGGTGACCGCTTCCCATGCCTCCTCGCTTTGGGCCATGTATTGAAACTGAGCCGGAGGCGAGTGGTCGCCGATCGCCTTGACGAGGACCAAGCAGGGCAGACCTCCACCGTATGTTCCCTCATGTCCTCCAGGCGAACACGCGGCCAAGTCCGGGTGTCAACACTCCCGTGGATTCCAAAACAGGTACCTCCCAAAACACCCATGTCCGGTGAGTACCGGTGCTAGGAACGCCGTGGGTCCTCTCCAACTACTCCTCAAAGAGGGGACTTATCGCCACAATGGTGGCATGCTCAACAAGTACCTACCTAACCTACCAACTGAGAAATAAACTCAGAGTTTTCATAGAACACGATTATGGATACTTGTATTGAATTTGAGTCCAAACGGTGGCGGGCGGTTCCTGCGGTACCTGCTGACGGATAAGATAGCGCCTTCGGTTTTTTTTTTCAATGCGATGATATTTCTTATGCTGTAGGTGGGGTGGCTATGTTGGCATTATGACTATGACTTTGAATATTATGTAATGAGTCGCTCTTTTGCCGCCCCCTTGGACGTGCCGCCCGTGTGCAGTGCACGCCTTGCACGCCCGCTTACGGCGGGCCTGGTGACAGTAATAAGGTTTCGTCTCCTAAATCTTAAAACTTCATCACCCCTTTAGGAGTATATTTTCAAAAAACCAAATACTCTTATTTTGTATCAAAATTAGTAAAACTAGTAGTGGCAACCTTTTTGGTTCCTTAAGTCAATTGTGTACCAAATTTCAAGTACATATCTTCGCCCAAGAAATAAGTTTTTTTCATAAAACTTCTAGCCCCCATTTCACCCCTTTATGGGGAGTTTCCTAAAATACTTTCTTAGCTGTCGTCTCCTATTCATAATCTACCTCTGTGACAAATTTCAGCTTCATAGATCCCGTAATTTCAAAAATTTCGTGATTGATCAATGTTTGTTTTTTGTTTAATTAATATTTCGTTTTTTATAAATGTAACTGTAACTTTTAAGTCAAATGTCCAATTTGAATAACTTAAAGTGTAATTTACATGTAGAACCATAATTATCTAACTATTTAAATGAATAAATAAGGATTATCATGATACCAAAATCGCCACTATTCCATTTCACCGGGTTTTGATTGCATAATTTGAACGAATTTACGGTAATTGTGACTTACCCATAATAGTAGGACATATATATATATCCTCGCGGACTCTTTTATAGGTAATGATTTAATCATGTAGTACCTACATTATTGTATACATCAAAAATAGTTTTCTTAGAGCACGTCAAATAATACATTTAATAAGTAAAATATTGCTATTTTGGGTTCCTTATTGCAATTTTCGTAGGGATCTCTATTATTTTTGAAAATAAATCATAGCCTTAGTTAGAAGTAAATAATGGCGAAAGAATTTTTAATCGGTTGTGCAGTGTTTGAGCGAAATCGTAACAAACAAAAAATTGTATTATAAAGAGGAAAGATTTTTATTTGTTTGTTTAGATTTAGATTAGAAGTTTAGATTTAGATTAGATGCATAAATACACTATTTAACTAGATTCATCGAAGTGTTTTTAATTTTTTGCAATAGATATCAGAAAGTAGCCATATAATTTTAGTGCAGGAGGCGATGAATGCAAAGAAATAATTATTGCATGTAGAAGAGACGATACGCGAGCCGGTTGAGTATATTTTTTGTTCCGATAAAGCGAATGTAGCCGCGGGCAATGCTAGTACTATATTATTATAGGGTTGCTGCATAGCTAAGCGAACATACCACACGACGGAAATAATACAAGATGTATGTGAACTTTCCCGCTCCATCGTCATTGCTACGCGGCTACGCGGCTTGACAGTAGCTATCAAACGGCGTGGACGCGTAGCGACATCGACGGCGTAGTATAGGGAACGTGCAGAAACTATAGGTGGCGGCACAGACGCGTCAATGTCAAGTATATTTTACTTATAAGTTTCAAATTTGCAACGCTAGATGGCACAGTCTACTTCGTGCTCGTTCCCCTAAACGGAGGGTGCAGGAAGTTTAGATGGCAGTACAGGTCAAATATTTACAACGTAAAAGTTTCAGATTTGCAACACTAGATGGCATAGTAGACGCCGTGCACGTTCCCTATATATATGTGTAAGTAGGTAAAGAGTACAGCACTTATAATTCGTTATCTTTCTTTACCATGTACTCGGAGGTACATTATTTGCGATAATATTAATGGACTGTAGCAGTACATCAACATAAGAATAGCTATGACGTCGACGTACAAGGTCACTACAATAAAGTAACGAGACTTAGTTTCTACGCTGAAACCTCTTTGGTGTAGCTTTAGCATAATACAATATGATACGTTGAACATTTTACGTACGAACGGTAGGTAACGTGACGTTTTCGCACCTTCCTCGGCTTAACGCAGTTGACAAGCGTGCCAAATGTGAGCGTGGAGAAGGTCGTACGAAAACAGATGAAGTAATATGAGATCATTTTAGCACATTCACCGCAGCACGTACTCACATAGAAGCAATGAAATAAAAGAAACAGATATTACAAAATTACCACAAATGAAAAACGTATTCAGCTCAGTCTCAACCATCTCTCATAAGGAGCATAAACGCTCCTTATGAAAACGTGAAAATATAGGTATATTATACGTCTTTTCCACCGATAATGGTTTTGGTACTATATTCTATTATTGAGAGGCCAAACCCTTATTATACTAACCGCGCTTCTCTAAAACCACTTACAAATTCCTACCTTCGTTAAAATTTAACTAATAGCATCATTACCGCTGTTAAGACTTACGAACAAGTAAAAACATATGTACATGTTAAATATAACGTGAGGAAATAAGTTACGCCAAGAATGAATGTAGGTACACTTACGCAGATAAAATGGCTCGGGACGGGCCCGGTGGATGCGACATTGTTGCCGCAGTTCCGACCTCTAACCCTAAATGTATGACGCCCAAAGAGCCCGTCGTATTATATGGCCGGCAACTTTGCGAAACAGCCGGGACAAATCGGGCACAATTTATTGTTTTGATTTTCTCGGGAAATACTTTTGCTATGTATTCTGTACCTTTTTATTTAATATACCTTTGGGTGTATTACGATAAAGCTGTCTATGATATACTGTTTCTGTCGTGTGTATGATATACTTGAACGCATCAGGTACATTGAAAAAGTATCTAAATGTGCCTATGTTGTAGGCCGAGTACCAATCACTCTTCACAGAGGCTTCATTCAAACAGAAGGTTCTTCAAATGCAAAATCACGATTCGCTTATACAGTTGGACCAACCAGACAATATAATCGTTTAGAAATAAGTAAGCTGAACAATAAAACAACACAGACAAACGATAGATCAAGGCCTAAATAATTGCAACCAAATCCAATCGTCTCGATTTCATTTGTGTTTAATGAATACAGTCATTATAGTCTATTGTTAGAGGGCAATGACCGCTAGCACTAACACATGTTATGTTAGGTTTTTGCATAAGAAGAGTGAACGATGTGTGTAATTTTATTTTAATAAAAAAGTGCGCGAGACTTGTAACAAATGCGAGCCGCGTGCAGCTAATAGTAGGTATGTACATACATACATACATGTTCAGAAGGTTCATGCAAATGCACAGCTTTATTTTAATATCACCAAAGTATATTTCACATGCAACACTGATTTACATAATAACTTTCTATAATATTTTATTAAAAATAAAATGCATTATCCCTTGACACAATATTGGAATAACTGGATTACTCGTTTTATGAGCAATAGACGTTGTACTTGAGCCTAAAGTGGAGACAACACTCGCATTTCTCTTATCACCACGGATAAAAAATAATGCCAAAAATCCGCACTTTTATCTTGTAGAGGTACCCACATAGAAGAAATAACTAAGTTGGAAGTGGACTTTTAAAATTTGGGCTCCTGAGTCGAACATTGATGACCTGCGCTGCCATTTTGAAGGGCTGTTTTAAGGAAAACCCCCTGTTCGCCCTCATTGGGGAAGTAATGCATTTTCCTTTATCACGGCGCGGACAGTTTGCGCACTGCTCGAGGGGGACCTGCTTTTATGATTATTGTGCTCACATCGTTACACTGTCATAAAAAAACACTGGATTCGATCTCGCACGCCGTAAAAGGCAGCACAGTCACTGAAACGCTCTATTCAGATACTATTTTTTTTTTGTAATGTGTATGATATACACTTATAAACTAAGCCCCACAAAACCGTAGTACTGGTTTGACTGTGGGGTCTGGTGAGTCTTTATATTATAAATATTATGGAGTTACTTAGATTTTAGGAAAGCTAACTTATGATAAAGTGAAATTCAAGGTCAATCTCAAGGAAGTCATAAATAAGCATCTCAATATGGGTAGTAATGTTATAGTGAGACAATAAAGTCCAGTTTTTGCTTTAGTTGAAGTGGTTGTACCTATGGGTTGAACGAACTTTCGGTATAATTATATTTCAATACATCTTAAGGCAACAGTTTCTTTAAAAGGATTAGGTTATGTTACAATATAAACAGTGTGACGACACACGCCACAAGCGCGGTATTTCAAAGCGCAGTGTTGCAAGCATCAGGCGAGATCTAAAAATGTCAAATTCGTGGTGGTGTTTCGCCTTGGGAAGTGATGGCTGGCGGGCTAGCTAGTTCAGCGACGCGGCGTCTCTCGGCACGGGGGCAGTCAGCGGTACAGCGAGCACCGGAACACTGGCGGCCACGCCGAGCATGAAATAATGCACCACATGTTGAATAACATCGTTAATTAATAGCATCGGGCGAAAGCGCAAGTGTTCACATGCGAGCCCCGCGTAAAACTTGACTTATTAGAACATTAATTACGAATAGGGATAATGTAATGCAGCAACGCCAAATTATGGTTGTTATGCGTTGTTGCGGGGGTGCGCTCACTTCCTAACTGCGGAGTTTCACGAGGGCTTGTAAAGTTCCCGTCGTATACTTAATTTTATGTTTTATAGTATATTATTACCACAAAATACCAATTTTGTAGTCTATTAAAATAACAACAATATACTTACAAACATCAAACAATATGCTCTTCTCACATACATATATCGATAACTTTTATCTTTTTATCTTTCAGTATTCCCACCTGAGTTCAATGCCCCTCTCAAAATTTATCTTTAAACTTATAACTGTCGGCGTGTCAACCGCGTCGCAGTCGGACACCAAACATGGACTTATTATACTTCACACTTGTCCGTTTTAGAACATCGACGACCGAAAGATAAAACAACTCAACTCGACGTTTCCTGGGAACATATTTGAATAAGTGGTATCTATTTATTTCTGTAACTTCTTCGTCACACTATCACCGCTTAACACAAATACAAGTACGTATTCGGAAAATTTCATATTTTCAATCCTCAATGTCAGTGCAACAAAATGATAGATCATTTAAGCTGAATCCGATATAAGTTGCCGAAGCACTGTAGTAAGCATAGCAATATAGGGCATTCGTGCGGGAGAAAGTGCGCTAGTTGCGCGAGCGCAGCCCGTTCGCCGCCGCCGGCGTGATGGCGCAGGCGGCGTGAGAGCCGGGACGTGCTAACATTGCAAGTCGGCCACTCACCCAGAGCGGCTCGGCTACAGTGTGCATCCAAGGCCTCGCTTATCAATCACACAACGAGCGTGACGGGAATAAAAACCTTGAGTTTGAAAATGAATATGTATTAGCTGCAAATTTTCCAGGACGCTCGTACTTTGCTGCGCTAGGCTTGCTTGCGACTAAGCTAAGTAGCTAGTAATAACGATTAATAGACTTTTGCGATCATGTACTATCATGCTAAGCTATATTACGTTATTTACACATGTTTAATCATTTTTAACTTAGAAATGTGCAATAAAACGTAGCACTTGTATTTAAATCAAATACAAAATAGAAAAAAAAAACATAAAAAATGATGTCGAGTCGAGGATCCTTTTCAAATATTATATCTGGGATAATAATTCGTGGTGTCGCATTACGCGGCGAGTTCGGCGGATGTGAGTGCGAGGTCGCGAGTGGCCGCCGCGCCGAGCTCCGGGTTCCGCAGGGTTTCACTAGAAAGCCTCCGATGACACCAGACACCGCGGCCGGCAAAACTTGAGGCTGTAAATCTCGACGAAGTGGAAAGTAAACGCTTTCCAACATGCACTACTTCAGCAAATAGATGTCATTGTGCTCGCTGAACGCGGACAAAAGCAGTGGGATTATGTATCACGAAAATTCACAGACCATTTTGAAATTATAGCAGATTCCACAATTCCGGTATACCCGTCATAATAACCGTTCATTCCGCCGCATGTTTGACAACTCAAAGCATAAAAGAAACATGGAATATAAATAGAATAGTGGAAACATCCGGCGGAGGAGGCAATAAACAATCGAAGACCCTTCCTTGCAATGCAACGGTATAATTACTAAGTGTTTTTTTTTCTCTTTGTGTCTCGAGCAACTACAGGCAGGAATGAAGTACTGACTTGTAGATTAATAAAAAATCTCTCGAGAAGGAAAGAGTTGGAGTCGAGCACTGGACTGAAGTTACATTTTGAACCATTATAGTTGGGGGCAACCCTAGCAGGACTCATCGAGTATGGTAATAAAAAACTTAACAACAGTCTAAAATGATAGATTAAAAGCTTAAAAGGTGATCATGAGGAAAATATTGTATCGCCTAAAATACTATCATTGGACGGACCGAGGGAAGCTCATGTAAAGCAGTAAACGTTTACGGACCGTTTTTAAATCCACTCGCCTTCCGGCTTCCCATTTACTTTTTATGCCATCGTTTATTACATTCGTTGATTCATTATTCATTAATTACCCAGAAACGTTTTCATTTGATTGAAGATTAACCTGACGGTCGCATTGACTTTCCTATTCAATATTCATAACATGACATGCTGCACGCTTAATTAATCATTTAATTGTTACGAGTATCTATTTGTGTTACTTTCATTTTAACTGGTGTTTATCTTGTAGGAAACTGTATGTTACAAAATTGACATAATATATGTATGGTGCTGTTTGTTGTTATAGCCGTGTGCCAATTACGCGAGCCGGGCATCGAACCGCCTCGCGCCTGTACGCTGCGCAAGCGGCGCGGCGGTGCTTGGTGCGGACGTGACCTCCGCTCGATATGCACAATGGGACCCTTATTATTCAGCCCGTGAACCCTTGCCCTTATGTGTAAGATATGCAATTTCATTTTATTTATTTCGGAATTCAGGTGGTTAATAGTAGCTTAGACAATATGAAATTGTTTGTCACAGTGTGGTTAAAATTACATATAACGTTTAAAAAAGAACTACACCAAATTAAGGGACAACCGGACAACCATTCTATAGTAATATTCATTTACATATTCCAGAAGAATCTTGACTTGAAAACCGTCTTAAAAAACAATCGCAAATAATTTTCCACAAACTAAGTCGTTTAGCTAGACAAACTAGCTCTCTATCCAGCTATAATAAAGAGCACATAACAAACTAGCTGCTACACAGCTATCAATCTGTCGTCACGATATTGTCACGGTTTAGAAATCGTAAGATATATTACTATATGTAGAGATAATTGTATACCACCAACTATCATCGTGGAAAATAGTTCGGATAAAATTATATTGGTATGCATTTCAAAAACTCGCGTATTTCTCATAAATCATCTCACAATTTCACAGGCAATGGTAAAACACAGCGGACTTATAACAGTATTACAATGTCGACAGTAGTTGTCAACGGAGATTATTCCTTTCAGCTTACACAACAGAGCCGATCACACGCGTAACGATCCGCGGCCGTCAATAATACTACGGACTATGAAACAATAAGTAATGGTTACTGATCTGATGCTCGCGGCGCAACACACGGAACTGGGAACTTTTCAATCAGTTTTGATGACTAGATTATTGGAAGGTGATTGTGGTCATTACGCCAACATCATGCGCCTTGAGTGGGTCATGTCAGTTTTGTTCACCGTCAATTGTTAAATCGGGCGAATTTGTAACGGTAGGATTATCTCGGCTATAAAACGAACAGGCTTGAAAGCGAGTTTCACCTTGAGATCACATTTGTTAAGGTGAGCGTGGTTTAATCTGGGAACGTGCTGTTTACGGCTGTAACAACTGATTTTGATTTGAATTCAGAGCGACTTGGAGAATAATGTTCTTTGTGTTTTACTTTAACACTGCTATAATATGTTCTAATGCTATTACTGTAACCATAATATAATAATTATTATTTATTTAATTCAGACATATTCCATACATTAAAGATAAATTGTGTGCATTATCCCAGCCAGACGGCAAAAATAGTCATCCAAATCCCACAAATAATCAGTTGCCCAGCCTCTGTAATCGTTGCGCACATCCCCAAAGTTGCATTTATAGTTCCCCAACTACTTCACAAAAACAAGCAATATTCCATTTTAATACTGCAATAAGTGAACTGCTATATTTTGTACTTATTTTTAGCATATTTTTTTCAGTAAGGTTTTTTACACTTTCTGTTACTTCGCACTCAAATATAATAATGAATCTATACTAATATATGTATAAAGTTGAAGAGTTTGTTTGCTTGAACGCGCCAATCTAACAATAAGTAGTTACTTATTGTTACTGCCAGTAGTTACTGGTCCGCTTTGAAAACATCTTTCAGTATTAGATAGCCCATTCATACGAGTATCATCACGCTGAGACCAATAGAAGCGGAGTCTTGAAAAATGTGACACAAACGAAGTTGCGCGGGTCAGCTAGTATAGTATACAAGGGTTTTGATTGGCCAAGATCTCCTGCGTAGCGCTCGTAGCACTTTTCGTAGCGCGTATTAGTCGAGGTTATCCGGGAGCTGGGGTTGAGAGCGTAGCTTACAAATACTGCAATCATTATACAATAATCCCTTCGGTAATTTAAACTGTAGTTCAATTTCGATTTCGACGTAGGTATAATAAATGACAATAATGTTTCATCATAAATTAATATTTGGGTTAAATCGCACTGACACAATATGATCGTATCCCAGTGGACCCGAATATTGGGAACTGCCCTATTATCTATCCATAGTTACATAAATATGTAAATGAGCACCCTTGAGCAGATACCTCTTCCAAACAAATTGGCTTTTAAAGCTGCTGAGATACTCGAAACCGGATTATCCCTTGAGTGTGCACTTAATGCTATCCCTTAACGTTACCGACGTCCAAATTGTTTAAAAACCGTTCTTAACTTATACCCAATACTGTTTTAGTATAACTACCTAACAACCACATATAGGTAGATAGTAGGTTAAAATTGTTGAGAAGTTGGTGTAAAAACTCAAGACGATGAGGTCATGGCAGCGTTAGGTACCTACTCGTATTTTACGCTTGCAGAAATAACATAGGAATAAACAACACTAAAATTAAAAATATGCTTTTTATCCTAGACTAGCTGCTGCCCGCGACTTCGTCCCCGTGGAATGCCCGATTTTAAAACATTCTTTATCGCTGCTCCGCTCCTATTGGCTTAAGCGTGATGATATATAGCCTAAAGCCTTCCTCCATAAATGGTCTATTCAACCCAAAAAGATTTTTTCAATTCAAACCAGTAGTTCCTGAGATTAGCGCGTTCAAACAAACAAACAAACAAACAAACTCTTCAGCTTTATAATATTAGTATAGATATGGCATGCAAATGTATTCTTAAACTCATCCGATGAATTATTTTACTAAAGCCGTTAAATAAGGTATTTCAAATGTATTTTGCGTCACACATCGAATCAAGCAGGCGATGACAACATAATGCGTCTGGCTTCCTACGAGTACCTATTAATGAACGTTTTTTGAGGTTCGTTAAAATATTCTGGCTTGTTAGTTATACGGCACGGATTTAACATTAGGTTCTCGAATGGGTAAAAAACCAAATACGGGTATTTTTTTATTCTCACGCCTCGTTTAGGTGTTTCGTTTGACGGTTTGTAAATGTATTATGTATTCAAATTCACAAGTAGGCGTCGCGTTAAGGTCTTCAACTATTACCTATAAATATAAACATATCGCCATGACCGAAGCTGACCTAATCAAATATCAAAGTTGAAAACTGCATTATCTACTTTGGGATTGCGCGAATTGGGTTTGTGTAGTACCTACCTACTTATATAAGTAAATTAAGTAAGAATATTCATTACACAAATATAGTTATATGTATTTGTTTCACGGAAAGCATATTTACTGATGTTATTTAGGTACTAGCTTTAGATACCTGGTCTCGGTATTAAGAAAAATGTGTAAAAGGAAATGAGGCTCTTGGGTCGGGTCCGGGTTAATCATTGTTGGCCGCGTGACGTGCTCCATCACCCCGGGATCAGCGGCAATTTGTCAATCACCACGTGAATGCCCCTCACTAAAGCTTTCAATAAGCGAGCCCAATCCCGGCCTAGCTGACGACGCCATTATCAATATTCAATAAAACGTCAGCCAGCTATTTTATTAGTCATTTCCAGTAAATGGGTACCTATTGCGTCACGTAAGGGAACATGCTGAAAAAGACAGAAACATTCGATTTATGTCCTTTTTTCTATATAATGACCCGTTTCTCCAACAAACCCAGATTAAAAGAATAGAAAATAAAATAAATTGGATAAACTATTAATCTGTGACGGTATAAAAAGACATGTAAAGGTATCACGTCTTTATATTATTTATCTAATTCCAAACATTCAGCACCATAACATTAATAACGGCTACTTCCTAGATTATTATGACACCACAAAATTTTATTTATGTTCATGCGATGCGACACGGCAGTCTAGGTATGTAAGTTTTCATAATTTCTAAATAAATGCCGTACATCATTTTAAAGAAACGTCGTTCCTAACAATAAATAATGCTCAAATACGTCATTAAGATTGCCACACTCGATCGGGTTACGATAATCAGTGTTGTGTTCACAGCATGATATCATTGACCATTCCGAGACCTTGTCATACCTTGTACGAACTGTTTACTAATGTTAGAACGTGTTAACAATCCAAATGTAATTTGTAATATTGAATGTGGCAACTCTCAATAAATGCAGTGCTGCGAACGACCAATGTGATAAAAATCATGTTCCATAGCGTTTTTTTATTCATTTAAGTATGCATTTTTGTTTGTTACAATATGTCCGAAATTAAGCTTTTTACTAACTTACAATATAGCGATACAGACTGCCATGATTTAATTCAAATGTCGCACAAGCGCATTCAACATTTATTCAATTACATCACTACTGTCAGGAACTATTAAATGTGAAGAGGCGCTTATTATTCTCAGTACAATTCCTTCAATTCCAATTTGCTCGATGAAGTTATCGAATGTCACCGAATCGATATTAATTAAACGCGCTCAAACAATGCTGTCATTATTCGCTTCGGCAAAGCCGAGTCCGATGCTCCGCAGTCCTCGTCCACCACCACTTTTCAGCTGTATATCTTATTTCCTTGTGGTTTTCATCAATTATTTGTTTGATATTCCCCTTTCCCTACGGCGTTCAATATTGAACTGTCTACAGTCGGTAAATTAATTCGATTTACTTGTAACAAGAAGGTACCTGCAGACTTTGCGTCGACAAGGCACGTAAATTATAATTAATCGGCGATAATTAATTTCTTAGTAAAGAAGATATGTAATCATAAGTCACGATAATGAAGCGCACGACAGATTTAGAATGCATGCATACACTCGCAGTCCCGTTAGTTCAAAGACCCAAATAACAATGATGATAGCAGAGGCACGTGAAACTTTTTAATTTAATCGATTACACAGACTCGATCGTTATGTGCTACACGTAACAAATGCAAGAAAAACTTAATGTGTGCAGTTCGCTGCTTATTCTTTCTCGCGTGACAGTAATGGCGGAAAGTTAATTTGCTTGAAATGTTTCTCACGGTGTTCACAAGCGAGTGAGTCCAGGCATTACTGTGATAGACGTAATCGCAGGGCCATGAGCAACTTGTATGAAATGCTACACAGAGATTAAGTTCTTTATTACCACACCTGTGATTACGGTAAATACCGGTAACCGCACAACGGGAAAGAGCTGCTGAGGATAGTGAACATACTCGTATTCATGAATTGTGTCATGGTGTTATTTTTAATTATATCCAACTTTAAACAGGAATACAGGATAAATCCATGCCAATAATATAACCTACTTTGTAAAGGCATGTAAGTGACTAGTTTTCGAGTGAGAACTGGGTAGACAAGTACATAATTAAATCACGGTAGAGGCTGCGACACCTACTCGCATTAGTTGTAACTTTGTGAGTCACGAACATCTGGCGTTTTGCAAGTCTCAGCATCAGCATAAGACAAGCTGCCAACTCCAAGCTTACTAACGACACTTCAAACTTAATGGTTACTCCTAAATGTTTATTGACGCTGGTCAAAGAGCCAAGAAAAATACTGGAATATTTTTTGGACCACCGAAATGTCACGCCGTAAATAGCTACAGATCTATGGAGTATTTTTTACCACCACGACGATAAAAGAACACGATATTTTAGGCAATAAATCCTGAACTTTAGAACACCGTGGTGAACCGCATTTAAATAGAGGAGCATGAAAATGCCAAGCCCTTAATAGAATACAAATAGCTGCAGCGTGTTCTATTTGTGACCATTGTTTTGATATATACGGCATTGATAGAACCGCGACGGCGATGGCGCGGCAAGAGCAAAGCGACTAACCAAACCGAGCGTGTTCGTCGCGATTGGCAACGAGCGTGAAATGTGGGGCGACGCAGCTGAGCCGCTCACCAGATCGATACTTGATACGCACCGCGCTCTGAATGCTGTCGTGACCGGATTCGATGATTTATCCATGAGAGGCCAATTTTCTAAAAATAAAGGAAACTGCATCGACCACTCGACAGCACCAGAACAACCGGTATACTAAAGTATAGCTCCTATACGTGGCGATAATCGGGTGTGCCAACAACCTCTTGAATGATTTCATAAGTGATTCTTTGATGACTCATATAGTGTTCAAACGTTGTTTTCAAATTATTAATCTATTTTATTCTTAAGTTATTATAAGCTCCTAAGATACCCTTGATAAAGTTTTGACGATAGTAGCGACAGTATTAAAAGTGATCTAAAAAACAAAGTGAGTCACTTAGCAAAGTAGTAACACACGTGACGATAAAATAAACAAGTAAAGTGTTTAAAGTAATTCCAAGTTCGAGGTCAGCTACTTTATCATTGTTAGCTAGGCGCCTTGCTGTGACGTGATCTGGATTCCCGGCGATTTTTAACGTCGCGGCATCGTCGGCCGCAGCGTCATGTACATACTAACTACAAACAACGCCGATCAATGTCCACAGCTGCACTTTCACTTGTTTGTTTTGGACAGAGTTTATATGACTAAAAAGTGGTAATGTCAATTTTTGCTCATTAATACAGGAAGTATAGTTTCGGAAACCATGCTTAAATCGCATGTCTAACTAGCATTTTCTCTAAAAACATAACCAAGAACTAACAAAAAAGAGAGAACATTTCAACGTTCATCGCGTAATACCTGTGATTTGAAACAATCTTATTTTTTGCAGAGAATTTCGCCACAATCATCAGCAGTCACGCAAAGTCGCACAAACATTCTAGATAGGTTAATCAAACCATTTTAATAATGACTTTGAAAAGAGATAAGGTTGAAATCATAAGACGAGATGATTGAATTAGAACCGGCCATAAAGTGGCATTTGATGAGGGAACAGAGCGGTCACTTAGTGAGATTTGTCTGATGAGGCGTGACAGCCTGCGACCATTACCCATAATAAATAGTTGCAGCGAGGAGCCGCTCCACTCCGCTATCCGTCACGCTTCGAGCCACGATCCCAACGGCAATAAATCAGTTTCAGTTTTTATTCTACGAGAACATTATATCCGTTTCTCATGTTACAAATATCTTCACATTGTACGTGTCATCTCAACTATTTTATTATCATCGTTCATTGCGTCGATAGTGTAGCACTATGTAATTAATTACCTTTTATTGTTGCGTTTCCCTATAGATTTAGTAAAGGCGTTAAATGTATTACTTAATTGTATTCGGAATAAAACTTTCATGGGTAAGTATTTAACAAGAAAATCACAAGATTCTTATTGACAGTGAGTGCAGTATCATTAGAATAATGTTAGCAAGTGATGTAATGTTTGCTCATCTCGCATAAAATATCATCACATCACGCGGTAAGTTGAATCAAGTTATGAATGTTATGATGCATGCGTTTTGTGGTTAATTTATTTGAATTATGAAGGCGTGTGCTCGACCTTGAGCGGGGCTCGCTTGGCTGCACCCGCCAGTTCCGCTCTCTGTCTCGGTCCAAATACATCACCACACATGTGGCAAGTCAAATACATGTTTAATATGAAGCCTCCAATTGATCGGTAATTACATTACTTAAAGAATGCTCACGGAAACTCAGCTCATGAGCTGAATCATTTAATGATTTAATTTATATTTTCCACTTAATGACGCCCGACGTTTATTATTTGTATGATTGCATTACTGTTTGCTCTGGCCCAAATGAAACCATTAATCTCTACTTCGCTTATAAGCAAAGATGGT
This sequence comes from Hecatera dysodea, assembly GCA_905332915.2. Classification (NCBI taxonomy): domain Eukaryota; kingdom Metazoa; phylum Arthropoda; class Insecta; order Lepidoptera; family Noctuidae; genus Hecatera; species Hecatera dysodea. The sequence goes on from HG995292.1 coordinate 14,701,343, forward strand.
GACGGAGACCAGATGGGATTTCAGTATAACTATTCCTTTGCTGAACCTAAAACGACTGAGACAAAGTAACTCCTCGCAAATGGAAAACTATCATGAGAAGTAAGTACCGTCGTTGGTCGATGAATAAATCCTTATTAGCGTTGACTGTCACTGCTACATTTCCCAAAAAAAGCTTCAGCACGGACGGAACGGAGGAATTGTTATTTGTTAGTGCTTTATTAAGCACAAAGCTACTTCCTTATCGTGTAATGCCTTAAATAAGCTTTTTTTTTCATTCTCGTGCGGATAAAGCCAGAAAAAGTTATTTTGGTTCAGTTCATCCCATTATGCATAAAGAAACGGCACTACCATTTCTATTCCGAGGAGGCCGAACATTTTGGCAGTGTCCTTTTAGTAATGTTATTTTCATGAGAAGCCTTTTATAAAAATATTTGTGTGGTAATGCGAAATATCGGATGTGCCGCAGTCATGCATTAATGAGACTAACCAGTCCGACCTCGACCCGCCTGCGTCCCCTCCCCCCCCACTCTAGCCGGCCGCTGTCAAACCTGCGCTAAGAGAATGAAGTCGCGTGAAAACTAATTAAACTTTGACCTCCTCACTTTAGTGTTATCTCGAACCACCACCTTGATATTGAATAAACAGCTATTAATAACTCATCACATTTTATTAGCCTTTCTGAGTGCGGATAAGCACAAAAGTTGCCAAGGTGAGGAAAAAAGTTGCCTTTATGAAAGACTTACCAAAAAGAGGCTGCGAACCATAAATAATGAGATGTAGGCGACGGAGGGTCATCTTTTTATCTCAATACTTTACGACGCCGAATGCGTCACAAACACCCATTCAACTTCACACATACACTCTATGTATAAAAAGAATCGATCGTAGGTTACTTATAGGTACCTGTAACTTCATATTATGTAAATTTCAATTTTCAGTCATCCAAAAGCTACCTAACTTGTAAATAAAACATACTTATTAAACCTCGTATCTGAATCCGCACTTTTTTACTTATACTCGTAATTGGCATGAATAAAAAAAGATTGGACATTTGGTAATGATTGAGCGCAAATTGATTTAATTAAACGGTCATCATAGACCAAATATGGCACAATGAAGATTGAAAGATAAAATTGCAGAGTGTGATATAGAATGAGTGTGTAACTTTTAGAATGGTCGACTGATTGATCATTATGCTTGAATTCTTCTGTTGGCGTCGCTCAGGTAACTCAATATGAGCAGTTCTCGAGTAGCGAGCACGCACAGGGTAGAGGGGCAGCGGTGTGCGCCACGAATCCCTCGGGAATGGTAATGTGGACGCAGCTACTCTTTACATTCAACACGCATTAGAGGGACGAACCGAGCAACGTGACAGAGACACCGCCGCTCATTAATGTGCTCACTAATTGTAATAATCGCACGTACTGACCTTTTAATATACTATAAGTACATTATACTTTTGTAACATAAGCTCAACTGCGCCGTAGTCCCGTGCCGATGGCGTCACCTGTGCCTATAAACTGATGCCATCATTGAACGGAGAGCTGAGTCACAGCGCTGAGTGCCGCACTGCCGCATGGCGGCTCACTTGATTCACCATCAGTTTGTTTACAGACAAACCAAACTGCGGGCAGCCGGTCTGTTGATTACTTTATCAATGACCATTTCGAAACTCAGAATTAGCGATCGGTGCTCGCCCACGTCACTAGTTTAATCTTGTTCCTAATGAATTGTTTATCCACTTTGTTTAATGGACTGGTCGTGGATGTGATAGATCTCTTAATCCCACATTGTAATCGGGTGAGAGGAACGTGCCGCCCACCTTAGTAGAAGAGGTGATCTAATTTTCTCAGTAGAAGCAACTCATGTAAGATGTCGTAAGAACTTTTACATGCAAACACGTTGTAACGTAACCGTTACGCTATGTAATTTATTCTAATTTCCCGTGGGTAGGGTAATGATATCCTTAAAAGCTATTTCAGTTCCTAACACAATATCTCGAGGCAGTTTCACTTTAATATCTTTTTAAAGTATAACCTTAATTTCGATTGATTTATTATGTTACTTGAGTAAAATTTTAAGCATAATTTGTTTAATAATTTGAAGGGAATTGCTGCCATTGCGAGACGCGGCGCGGCTGAGCTGGCGACTGGAATTAATACCCACGCTACGATACTTATTCTTATTGAAGAGGTATAATGAGTTGACTTGTTATTTCTACCTACATCTAAATATAGCGGCATAAATAGGGCACTGACAAAGTCATCTTCTGCGAAAGGAAACAGGTAGAAGTGAATCGTTGAATTTATTTCCTATCAAGAGCGGAGGAGGAAATGAAATAGGGAAATGAACAGAGGTGCCAAGTTATATAATTTTTCTATTTTGAATTTTTGAATCAAAAGACGGGTACGACAAAATAAGATATAGACTGATTTGTAAGCTATTACCTATCAGGGTGATGATACTGAGTGGTGACAAATGACTAAAATAGCCAAACAAAAGCGTATGACTTAAAAGGCTTTTCAACGGCTTGTATATAATAGATCAAAGATAAAGAAAAAGATTCAAAGCTAAACGCTTTCCAATGTAACTTTTCTTACATGTGAATATCTTGAAAGAAGAACATCTTTGAAAAGCTTTCAGGAAAATACATTTAAGATTAAGATATGTTTCTGTTCTGTTGGTTCAAAGACGAACATTATTGATCCTATAGTTATATATACTTGTTAGATTAAGCCTTAACTCTGTGATTAACTGGAAGCCTCATCAAGTGTTTACTTCATAAAACTGCTGTTAAATCAGAAAACAAAAGGCTTTGAGAAGATGGTGACCAAAAATACCATACAAATCTGATGCTTTAAAAGTGCATCAGTTAAAACCCGACCATATTACTGCAATATGATGCGAAACCTGTTGAAGTAGTGTACTGAACACAAAATAAGTAGCAAGCCTGGTCATATAATAGAGGAGTGAAGGCGTGCTCTGTCCGCCAGACGACCTCATCCCGTCGCCATTGTATCACGACTGACGCCCATCAAATATGCACACCATCGCCTGAAAGAACGAATAGTGCGACTACCCTCGGGCTGGCTGACATCGTATACTTTTATAACATCAGCCTGTGTATGTCCACTGTTAAACATGGATCCCTTAATTGACACAATGAGGGTACCTACATCGTTATTATGTGTGCTTTTCCTGGTTCCTTTATTGGCTAGCCGATCGTTGTTTTTACTAGTGGTAATATTTGCATTTATAATGGCAATTAGTAATGAGGATCAATTTAACTTTCGAATTTTAATTGAGCTATCTTCTATGTTTATTTTATTTCTTTGTCGAATTCACAGAAATCTGGCAGAAAACGAGTTTCAGAATTTTATTCACTTCTATCAGAGTCTTATTAAGTTATCGCGAAGCACAATCATCGACATAATCAATAAATTTTGCACAGTCATAGCAGAATTTTATAGGTACTAACGGCCCGTAACGGTTCTCAAGTTTATGCTTTCTCACATAATTTCATAAAACTCGTTTTTATTGTGTAATTACTGTACCTGGACCGGTCAGGATCGGTGCAGAAGGGGTTCGTGACTACCAAACCTGTTCGGACGTTTTGATGCAAGCTTTATGGGAACCACTATGGAATAAGGTGTATCATGCATGTGTTATCGAAATCAATAGTCTCGGATTAAGTTACATCGAAATATAAACATACTAAGTACTATGTTTTATTCGAGACAATTGGTATGTCTGGTATCGTTTACTTATGACTCCTACGAAATATGTAGAATATTGAATGAACAAGTAAGTAGGTACCGTTTTTATAAAACTATTCTAGATAACAGATTTTTGACCTCTGCTAATGATCAGCCCTAAAACGTATCGCCGTAATGACTTCTACAAATTTTAATGAAACTAGAAATCTACAGTAATACACAAAAAAGAAAGGCAAGATGTTGGCTCTTGTATTTAGCATAAAAGCTTTGTATTCAACAGCTTCTAATAGGATATTTAGACACTAATTTAAAATGAAACTTAAGCATTAAGCCTTTTTGGTTTTACGGCCATCATCCATTTTCGTTGTTACGAGCTCTTTCGTCCCACGCCGTAGAAAATCATTTCGCCATCGCCAAGTCGGAAGAAAGGTAATCTTCTGTTCACTTCTTAAGCTACCTAAATTAAAACGCTTTCACTAATTGATCAGTGCTACAGACGCACACAATAAAACGTTTGTTTACTTTCTTAATATTTATTACAGATGCTGTTGTCTTGAGCAAAGCTATCGTTAATGAAAGGAAATAACTGAAACCAGCAACTACGAACTAAATATACAATACGAAAATATCTACAACGTGAAAGATTTCAACAGAAACGGAACGAAACTAGAAAACATAACAAAAAAATGACAGGACTCAGTAAAGCCAACTTACCCATTCTATGTTTTCATCCGGGAAATGATGCGCGTACCTATCAGTTACAAGACGGTTGGCAGTCACCACAGTGCATATTCCCAAGGTAAACAAAGATTACGTAAACGCAATCCCACGCACGTACCTCACCCGATCGATTTTGAAACTTTCGAATACGCCCACTTAGATTTTAAGAAATACTAAGTTAGACCTGTTCCGACAGCCCCACAACACTACATCCACAACACTAGCTAGCCAAAGTCTTTGTGCCCTTGAAATCGTACAGGTTATGTTATCGATAAAGCACAACACGCGCACTGACAGTTGGAGCAAACAATCACAGGTCAAGTTCGAGCTGATGGGCTCCGGGGATTCAGAGATGAATAGTCAGAGTGGAGTTCATGAAGTGTCTTTAATGAAAAGTCTCTCGCTGGCGTTTCACAAAAGCTACGATGTCCGCTGTGTTGGCGAGCCAGTCGTCGTAGGCTCGGGTACAGAGCGGCGCTCGTGGCCGAGGTCGGGCACCGACTGAGCCGCTCGGGCGCCGCTGAGTGCGAGCCGCGAGGACGAAGCCCCGCGCTCCGCGACCGCCTGCCGCCTGCCGACAGTGCGCGCGCCTCTCCCACAAACGGCCTACCATAACATCCCAAATTATTTATTTTGATACAGCATACTACTTACACCATTCATTAGTTTTCTCCATTTATGCTTATAATGTAACAAGGATCCGCAGCGACTTTTCTAATGATTTTTAAAATGGCAGCCAACCTACAATCTACCTTCAAGAAAGGCTTAAGGGAATGTTTGTTGACATGCGAGCTGCTGGCGTGAAATATTATGATCAGTGCTAAAAATTATTCAAAACTACTTATATCCTAATAAGACAATTTCTGAAAAAAGGAAGATTGTACGAAAAAATATAATTCTAATAATGCTGTTACATTTCATATCTTCATCTATAATAAGTGTTCCATTTACAAAGAAAATATGCAATGTAGATACGATTGATCAACATCCTTAGGCAAATCAAATTTCAGTAATTTTCCTGAAAAACATTTGCTCATACCAACGGAATGAAAAGTAGCGTGACACACTAAACACCAACTAAAATCATAAGGTACAGAAAGGTACAATTTCAGAACATGTTACACCTGGTATAGGAATGTTTACGTTTCGAATTATTATAAAAGAAATAACTTTCTTCATATTCTTATGATATGGTTACAAGAAGCTTATCAGCACCACGCAGTCCTTGCATAATAATGGATGATAAATATCATTTGTTGGAACTCCTCGATACATGGCGGAGGGTGGCTCGCGCAGCCCCGGGCCCCGAGCCCCGGCTGGCGGGGGCAGGTGATTGAGTCTTTATCGCAGTCGACGGGACCCGGGGGTGCAACCTGCGTCCATGTCACTCTCACTTCCCCAGCCATTTATCATAAACAGTTTTTAGGAGTTCACTCAAGTGCCATGACAGCAAAAGAAACAGGGGAATGTCAAATTCTTAGATACAATGATTTGATAAATGTTGACAACTCTGAAAGTTAAGCGGAATAGGCAAACAAATATGCAGCACTAGGCAACAACATCAAGTGTTGAAAACAGTGGACTATTTGAAACAAAAATAACTCTTTCTTTGGCCTCTCATAAAATTTCAGGTTAGTGTTTTGTTTTGTTGTACCAGAGCCAAATGGTCGGCGCTTAATGGCAGGTAAGGTAAGGTAAGAGGGAGGCAGGAATGGGCAGGTAAGCGACGTCTGGCCGCGGCCGCGGGAGGCCCACAAGCCGCGGCTTCCGAGAACCGCACCGACCGCGCCGAGACACGCACGGCCATGCCACGCCGCCGCAACATAACCAGCAAACGATACGCGTCATCTGGCTAACTCTGCCCGTCTGGCTTATTAAAGACGCAACGGGGTTTATATACAATTATATGGCATGCGTATTGGAGATATCAAATATACTTTTACTTTATACCACAGAATACATCTCGAAAAGCATAAACATGTTGTTAAAAATAAAATAATGCACGTCTGCTTTATAAAACGATGCCAAGGCTAAAAATCTTGTACGCGTATAGCGTACCTAGGGAGACTAATTGAAATAAACATTATGGCTTGCTGTTTGAAAATAAAGATTCTGGCTATTATAATAATTCAATGCTAATGTCTGTTACTAACAACATGAAGCTTGTGTAGCGTTGTGTTTATCTGGTATTCTTCGGAGCATAGCGATTTCTATTTGCAGATATTTGCTGTTTGTAAAATCTGAAAATTCAAAATATCGTTTGGGTTCTCCCTTTTCCTGTAGGTAATCTTTTGCCCTGCATTCCCGTCACAAAAACTCGGAGTAAGCAGGGCTATATCCAAAAGCCATTTTTGTGTAAATCCATAAATATTATCCGCGTGTCAGTATCTAATAAAAGTATATTTTCATTAAATATTTCCCTTGCCCTTTCGGGCTATGCAATATGCCTCGGCTAACAGCGCACCGGCTCCCTCAATCATCTCACCCCTACCCCCTCGTATGTAGATAAATTTAAAATTGAGCTCTTTATCACAATCACTTCTACCAGAACACTACAGTACCGCTGTAGTGTACTTTAAAGGCAAATCTAGGTACAACAAGGGGTGCACGCTTAATACAAAACTGTTTTTTGCTGTATGTAGATAATTAACTTAAAAGTCTGATTTCTGCATTTAACTAACTACGTAGGATTATTGGGAGCCCAAAAGAAATCAAAATCATTTCTCCTTTAAAGGCACAACGCAGGTATGTACTCGTACAACTCCGAAGCTAACGGCACAGCTCATCTGGTGGTCATTTCCTGTTCAGACGCGGCACACTGTGTATCTCTAAATATACACCGAATATCGCAGATCGATACTGTGGACTCCGCGTGCTTACCACTACGCGTCGCAAAAATGTTCGCAAAGACTGAAAGGAATTATTTTAATAATCTTATTCAACTGAAATGGGTGAAAATACGCGCCTCGTATTTGTAAACATTGCAATGCAGATAAAGCTCAGACTGTTTACATTTGCTCAACAGGAATAAGTTGTTCTAAACTGTTGTTGCATTGTGAGCGTACGGCTCTCATTCATCTTAAACCTTTTCAGACGCACGGTTTAATTCTCGGCAGACGAATGCTTCCGCCGCCGGCCGGCGCGCGGCTCCGCGCTGGGACACATAAAAACGTTCATTTGCATTGGTGCTCCCGCAGACCCGGTATTTATCCAGTGTTACAATACCGCATAATAAGAGAACACCGTGGGCTTTGACGTCTGGCGCAAACCCTTTTAAAAATCTGTTGAAAAAATGCGCGAGCACTCGTGGGAGTAGCGCTAATTAGCCGATTATGTACGTTACACCTGACGTGCCTGAAGCCGAACATGCAATATTTTCACACTCATTCCTAAGTATTAGCTACATAACAGTGCACACATGTATAATGTTTGATGCCTGAGCCAGCAATTAAATGGACGGTGAATTACTACCGGCTGCAATTAGGACATGACACGCTCCTAATATGTATTATGTTTATGACTTTATGGACGTACATATGTATATCTAAAACACGCTAGGATCAAGAGATTTGAGAATAATTTATATTACTTAAACTGACGTGACTATGAGTTTCTTTCTATTATCAAAAACTGAAACTTTTCTTCTGTATTGTAAGATTTTCTTAAATACCTATACCCCCCATTGAGTCATATTTCCGAGTTACAATAACTGTTATTCCAATTATGTACCACTTACATTAACTTCACTTTCATTTCTAATGACAATGTTATTTTTTTCTATAAGTATTTTCATTGCATCGCCTGAATAATCTTCAGTATTTCTGTAGCTACGTGCGGAAGCTGCATTTTTCCGCATTCCGTGCCGCCATGAGCGAAACATTTTATTTTCGCCAGTGTAATATGTCCAGACGATCGCCGTTACTTACAGACATTTGGTGTCCACCCCATGGCTCCCGTGCCCTAAGGCCCAAGGTAACATAACAAACAGTAATAACAACTTATCTTCATCGCCTGTTTCATTTCCGTGTCCAACTTATCGCCACATTTCAGGCGCAGTCCCTTCTTTTTATTGTACCTAATCACATACGCGACCATAACTTTTCTAACTTATAATGATTTAGAAATTAAAAGTAATCCTGGCAGGAATCGCGGAATACGATAAGGCCGCAAATTGCATTTTTTTAGTATAAGGTTTCCTTACGAGTATGTAGGTCCTTCATTATATTTTTACGTATGTAAGTGGCGTTCTGTTGTTGCTGCCAAAGTTGCTGTTGTTGTTGAGGGTATTAAGGGAAAAAGCTTATGTACCTATAATAATAATAATAATAAATATTTAATTAAGAAACTTGTTCCATAAAACTTTGTTAGTAACAGCACAGCTAGCTTAGTCAGTAAGAGTACAGCTTACGTCACTATGTTAGTACCTATACTTAATTGTACCTTGTAAATCTGGAAGACCCACATCGTAAAATATCGCATTTCATGAAGTAGTTGGAATTTCATGAAATGATCGCCTTATCCTTAAGCTTAATTTATGTATGGGAAATCATCAAATGACTTCTTCCATTCTGGGCGGAGTGGAAGGGAGTATCAGGCTCTTACTTACTAAAACCAATCCATGTGACTCCTAATATTCTTAGCATTCCAGGGTCGCGGTGAAACTTTCTAACAAATTCCGCAACCCTGGTAGGCACTAGGCCTAACAGGCCAGGTCTTCTATGCTGAAATACCTTTGAGGTGAGCGTCAAATACGACGCGCCGTCGACCCAGACGGCGATCCATACATCGCTCGCCATCCGCAGGCCCGTGCCTATGGTAGCTTTGCGATTCCCGACGCCCGAGGCCTTCTGTTGCGGTGGCTGGGGCATGAAGTTTGCCTCTCCCTCACGCGGTCCTCCTCCTCCTTCGCTAGCATGACTGCTTTGCAGATGGAGGTGACCGTTTACCATGCCTCCTCGCTCCGGACCATGTATTGAACCAGGGCCCCGGCTCTGATCCAATTCATGGAGCGAGAGGTCGCTGCTGCCGATCGCCTCGACAAGAATACGACGTTACCCTACCCATGCAGGGCAGACCTCCACCGTATGCTGCACTATGTTCTCTGTACCTTAACACCCCCACTTCTGCCTGCAGAGTTTATAGAATCTCACGATAATATCTCATAACTTTTTTACAGTGCAAGCAATATGTAGGTACTCGTCTTAGCTTTACTTTACATAAAATGTTTTTAGTGGATTAAGGCGCGTCCCCGAGCAAAACGCAGCGGTAGCCGTTTTTTGTGTAGTTTTTAGGAGCCATCTTCTCATTATCCATTAGAAATATCAACAAATAAAAAATACATTAAATTTCTACATAATCTTGACTCCAAAATGGTAGATTTATTTTTTTATTTTTAAGACGTAATGTTTAATTATAGAGTCGCAACGAAACGACAGAAATGAGAAATAATTATTTTTAATTTGCATCTCCTCGTAAAGTAACCATTATTTTGGTTTGCTACTTAAAGTAATGGATAGGCAATTTAATAATAAACATTTTGCTAGTTTTATTTTTTATTTAACTCGAAAATTTGATTTTATATAGATTTTACTATAAAATCTGAGCGTAATCGCACCGAATCTTGCGGGTGCGGCGAAGACGGAACGAATGCTCAAGGTTATTTGGTCAGGGTACCGCCTTAATTAACAAATAAAACTGGAATACAGTAAAAAAAACTGTTTACTAATACTAAAAATAAAAGTTGCCCCGTTGACGATACCAAGAATTGTAAGTCTAAACCCATGTGTATTCCATTATAAGTTACTTATCTACATTATATATCGTCTTAATACAATCAACTCTCTCTTAGTTCTAAGCAGCAACCAAAAATTGACAATATTTACCAATCTCTACCAAACCAGATAAAATAAGAGGAATAGCCTTTTACTACAGGCCGCGAACGTTACGTGACATCATTGTCGGCTCCTATCTCCCTATATCGCTGTAGTGGTTATAGTCGGGGAGATCGCCTCAAGTGGCGCCCGTGATTTACTGGCCATTTTTCATGTGAATTGCACGTGGGCCAACCCAGGCCAACCTGAGAGCGCTGCCCTCTCGCACCGCAATCAATTCCACTGTTTTTATTGCACGCCCCGACCAATATATAGAAAACTAGAATTCGTTGAGGTTTCTCTTTTATAGACGCGTGATTGGGTTCTACGCTACTACGTTTTATATGCGGTAGTGTGGACCATATGCAATACAGTAAAAATATCACGTTTAAATTTTTTCGTTTGCCATCATACGCTTTTCAAAATTCAATACGAAGCACGTTTCACAAAATAAAAAGCGCTGCACATTTTTATTAAAATATCTCAAAGGTAAAGTCAGATGAAAGTCCCACATCAAAGGACTTCGGTAATACCTATGTATGTTGTATTATTTAAAAAAAAACTAATGCTTTGCTACAATACTACAAAAAGTGGATACAAACATGGTTTACGCAGATCTACTTTTATCTTCGATGCCCAAAATTCTGAAAAGGGATCCGACTGAATAATGAACAACTTTGAAAGGGAATTGTGGAAAAAATGCAGGCGGATTTCATTTTGGCAAGGGAAATGAAAAAATTGCGCCTGTTTCTGGAACGGGCCGCGCCGGGATGGTTTCGTAATGGCGGACCTAAATGCCAATTATATCAATTAAATACGATTGCGGTTAGCGTGGACCTTTTGGACGCTTTTTGTGGATTTACATATTTTTAGTGTCCATTTATAGACACAAAAAGGTTTCTGGTTGGCAAGGCAATATTCAGAGAGGCAATAAGCGGGTCGGCGATGTCAGACTGAAAAGGTAAAGTATACAAATTAAAGCATTTTTGACTGATTACGACTGACAAGCGAGTGCGAAAGTTGATTAAAAGAATTGGTCCTAAGAACATTGGCAAAAATATACATAAATGTATAAGTACATAATATATAAAATAATTGTTAAGGTTTTTAATATACTAAAACGCCTATTTCGTTCGAAGGGCATCTATAAACAATAACTTTTAAATAGCTTCATGTGATATCAGCAGGGCTTAAACGTCCTCAAATGAACCATGAATGTCACCATAAAGTGGTATAATTAATGGGCACGGGGGGATTATATCATAATCAGCAAGTTTGGCAGGTAGTCTGGTGCTAGCGGTTACTGCCTGCTCACTAGGATTAACCACAGGAGGATATTGGCCGATTATTCTTGTATTCAAGGCACCACTGAAATATTCGGTCGTACGTGACGAGACATTGCTTTAGTTGAGAAACGGAATTGCATAAACAGGTTTTTTAAGCTTGGATAATTACTTCTCCCGTTCTAGGCGGAGCGAAAAGGAATGTCAGACTCTTACTGACTAAAACCCATCCGTGTTCCTCCTAATGCCCTTTGCGTTCCAGGGCTCTTCAAACATATTTCGCAACCCTGGCAGATCATAAACAGGTATGAAAAGAAAATAATAAATCTATATATAAATAAAAGTGTAGGAAAAATAACCAATTTGAAACAATGAAAAAGAAATTTGGGGACATTTCATGCTGGTCACGATTAGTCAAACAATTTTAAATAACATAATCACTGGATAATTTACGAAACTCGAAACAGTGATACCTGTATTAAATATCTGAAAATAATAAAATGACGTAATTATTCCGTTTCCTTGATGGTTTCAATGAAAAGAACTTAAGTTGACTAAACGGTGGGCGACATTATGAAGTACCGTCTAAAGTATTTAATTACGGAGAGATTCTCGACTGAGCCTCGTTTGTTTCGGTACAATCTTAGCTGTTGGCTGTAAATAGGTTAGTAAGATTCATTATTTGTTAGCGGAATACAACATACTATTTTATGTCAGTATACATGTGTATGTATAGAACTTACTTCCCTTAGTACGCGTTGAGCAACCAAAAGATGGTATAAAATCTGCAGCTTATTTATTATACTACAAAATTGAATTTTCTGCATATAAAACAGACAAATAAATGAACCCAGAGAGGTTAAGCCATAGCTAAAAATGTCATGGAAACTTGTAAGTATCGACATATTTCTTTGCTATAACCGTTTACAGAGTCCCACTTACAATAGGCGTTTGAGTTACCTAGATTTATTGCTATAAAGTTTACTTCAAGAGCTAAAATATATTATAAGAGCAAAATAATATGCAAAATATGATGTAGCGAATATCGTGAGCGTACGCCGCACCTCTTCTAGCCTGTGTGTAAGCGGCCGCAAACTGTCGCTACACGCTGAACCGAGCAACACTAAACTGATTTTCATCATTACGCTGCTGCGATACACCAGCGGGAAGCCTCACTCCCTCACATAAATTATAACTGCAGACACTCTTTAAAAATATTAAATACAAGAGATTAAAGCTTGGAAAACAATTTGAAACCCAAATGAATTACTCAGGATTTACTTCTCCCTCAAAACCCTTCTGAATTTCAGATAAGCTTATCATTAGATTAAGTAGATGAATCTCTGTTTGAGTTTTTTTATTATTTGATTATAATATTAATTATGAAAAATTTCGTGTAAAATGACACGAATTCTCAATAAACAAACACTGTTGGTTAGCAGAAATGCTAGTTTCTTTGACTGCCGCGGCCGTCGAGAACGTCAGCCGCTCGTTACGCACTGAATACCTCGTAATTGAGCCGTCCTTCATCCCGACTTCTTTCTGAAATTATACCCTTTCCTTGACCGCAACTGAAAATAAGGCAGAGCATCTCCCAACATCAAATAAGAAGGCACTAAAAGTATTTCAAGATTCCACCCGTTACTCTTTAAATTGCCAGGTCTCTTGAATACTATGTATTATTCAAGTTTCGTATGAGGGTAAGAATGAAAAATGAGGAAATTTTGTTATATAGCTATCGTGTGTCTCCCATAACTCCGACAGTGACCAAACTAAAACAAAGCCTCTCAATAGTGCAGTCTTAAAAATACAACAAAGTGCGACACTACGGAGCTTAATGCAAAGCTGCACTCACGCGCTTCACAAAGGCGATAATGTCACGTGGTGTTAACATTTATTTCCTCTTAAAAGAGCTTTAAAGCGCTAGCCAAGGTATGTTCTTCATAATTTTAGGCTTCCGCGTGTAAAACTACTTTAAGGGTAGTAAATAAAAATGAGCAGACAATATTACACATGAAATTGCAAAAGCAGAACAATGGTCGCATATTCAGCAAGACGACGACGTAGCACATTTCATGAGGCGTACCCGCCAGCCGTATAGTGTCCGAAAAGAAAAATGTGGGGCGGGGGACCCGGAATAGAGCGCGAGGGCGTCGACCCCGGGCGGGCCGCTGCAGCCTTCAGCGCCTTCAGCATTCTTACATTATTTAGCGCGATCCATGACAACTAACGGCATATTTTGGCTATAATATCACCATAAGGGAGTTGAAATTGCGAATAGAGGGCACGAACACCGGAGGATCTTCCACCGTGTAAACGGCAGAGCTGGGCGTAACTTTATTTTTAAACTCTCCAGAAATAAAGGCGCTTACTTCGATATGAGTGAACCATAAATCGGTCCCAGAAGACTTCTTGCCGGCTGCTATCTTTTATTCAGATGGACAGGCGACGCCGCACCTATGACAAATGATGAGCAGCTGGGAGAAAGAAAGGCAAGTACGATCTTATGGGTGAATTGCGCAAGCAAAAAAAATACACGGCAAACCTGAGAACGGTAGTGCAATGTGCTGGTTTTTTATTTTATATATTTTTTCTCAACAACGTAAGTACTTCTCTACCTTGGCAAAAAAAATCATTGATTTCTACCCTCTAATATACCAAAAAAAATAATTACAAAGTGTTATTTTATCATCACGGTGGCCTGTCCTGAACCCAATTCCGCTCATAAAATACCTTCCCCTGCCAATAGATTCATAATATGGATTTAAATCGATTCTCTTATCATTAAATTATAATATATTCGATCAAATAAAACTATTTTTGTTTGTTTATCTTCTTTCTCATGGATTTGACAGGCAGTCAACTTTTGTCTGGAAAAAAGTTATCATTTCAGAGGACAGTAAGTTTTAGTAGATTATCCATGTCAACATTGCGTTGTTACGCCCCTCTCACCTTTCCTCACTTCGGATCAGTCCGGCTCAAGCTCTCGGCGCGAACGCAGCGGTCCCAAAGCTTGCGGTTTTTCCGCCAAAAAAGTAAGTTTATCATTTCAGTAACATGGGGACAAAAATAGTTTCATTTCGGTGACTGTAATAACTCGTGCTAGATTCGTTTAATTTGTTTCAAAATTGTGTATTAAATTCGCCGTAAGTACTATTTTGTTTGAGTAGTGTTCATATTTTTTTAATAATTTTATTTCGGAGTTAAATGTAGAACTAACCTCTATTTTATCATCTCAGTGTTATCATTTCAGTGGATTCGGTGGACTGTTATACCAATTACAGTCCACCGGAATTAAATGTATCTCCGAAATGATTTAAAACCATAAAGTTTTAGAGATCCTTGTATCAAATACAAAGTCATAGTTTTATAATGTAAGTGTAGATTAGATTATTCGGGTGTATTTGTTGTGTAATATTTGTGTTTAAGATATATAATATACACATATTTCTATGTAGCTAGTACATGTATATATTGAGTTGGTAGGAACGTAATGAGCGTTGCAAATAAACAAAACAATTTTAAATTATATTTTTAACTAGCTGCTGCCCGCGACTTCGTCCCCGTGGAATCCCCGATTTCAAAACATTCTTTATCGCTGCTCCGCTCCTATTGGCTTAAGCGTGATGATATATAGCCTAAAGCCTTCCTAAATAAATGGTCTATTCAACCCAAAAAGAATTTTTCAATTCGAACCAGTAGTTCCTGAGATTAGCGCGTTCAAACAAACAAACAAACAAACAGACAAACTCTTCAGCTTTATAATATTAGTATAGATTTACAATAACTTGTCTTTATAGTAGGCACCGTTGTTATCTACAACCCATTTCCAGCGATTAGGTAAAGCATGGATACCCTCAGCGTAAAAACTTGGGAGCCGTGAGGCAAAAAAGCTTTCGAGGAAATCTGTTAACTGTGCTCTATCATCAAATTTTTTGTCCTGTATATGATTACTGAGAGAGCGAAACAAATGAAAATCCGTTGGCACTAGATCGGGAGAGTAAGGTGGATGTGGCAGTAGCTCCCATTCAAAATCCAAAAGCTTCTGACGAACGACTTTGGCTATGTGCGGCCGAGCGTTGTCGTAAAGGAAGTATATCTTTGAGTGTTCACGGCGCTTTTTGTTGATTTCTGTACGGAGTCGGTCAAGCTGATGGCAGTATATTGTCGAGTCCACGGTGATATTATCGGGTAGTAGCTCCCAGTATAAAATATAAGAGTTGATTTAATTTTAACTATTCTCGTTTCGTTACCAATTTAACTAAATTATACCTAGCATTTTTCTCTTAGTGCAACGGGTACACATTATGTATTACTATTAATGGCATAACTTACAAATGCAGCCATCATATTAATCAGAAACTTTAAGCTTTCTTATCGCGCTTCGTTCACTCTTTTGAAAATATATCAAGTAAATTAGTATTAGTTCATAAACAAACATAAATATTTATTTATGGTTACCAGCATTTACGATAAAGTTTTCCAAAATTTTCACACAACAACAACCAGAAAAATTACCAAAGGTTATTTAAGTGAAGAAACAATTCATTCATATCATAATAAATATTACAATAATATCATTCTTTGAGGTTATTGTAACCTCAAAGAATGATATATGTAATACTAACTGTAATATGTATATATTAATGATGATATTAAAATAACTGTCTACTGTCCTGTCTCAGTGTTAATCTAAAACTTGTGGAAATCAAACCTAACAAAGTACGGAACCCTGGCTGCCCGGCACGGTTGTTCTTAGCTGTATCATTTCGGTGGATTTATTTCATTCCGGTGCACAGTTTATCATTTCGGTGGTCATTTTTATCATTTCGGTAGACACTTTTCATTTCAGTGGACTCTTAAAAATTCATCCTTAAATATTTATGTAAGTTTTGATGAAATTTGATGTCCACTCACGCACAATGTTATAAAATAGGCTAAAGTTTTATTTGTCACTAAAAATATGTAGATAGCATTGAAATTAAAAAATCCCACCGAAATGACATATAAAAATCACTTGTTGAAATTGACCCTTATAATGTATCAGCAGTGACTAATGTTACTTGTTTGTTTGTACGAGAAAGTTTTTGCTTTGATGCTCACTGTAAATGTGTTTTATATTAAGGTAACACGCCTTGGTCCCAACGCTGAAACCAGTCTTAGACTAAGCGTAGCAAATGCTTTATTAGAGCAATTAATTCAATCGAGTTAGTTTCAATTAATTCGAGACCCTATCTCCTTATGCTGTTACCTAATTAATGGTGTAGAGTTTGATGAAAACTATAACAAATGAAGCTAATTTGAAATGGCTGAATGGGATCTTAACTAAACTAATATATAATAATTATATATATATATTTATTTCTCCTCACAAAACGCAGACCTCACATAATTACAATGTTACTTATATCTATTTAAATACAGGTATGTACGTAGTCTAGAATATGTGAGGAGATGGTGTCTGAGGCCTGCCTGAAAATACCTGTATTACAGATCACCAGGTCCCCACCCAATATATAAATACATTTCTCTCACTACTCTATACACGGTATCTGCACGTATAGAACTTATAAATAAACAAATTTATTAGGTATTGTTAAACGCGCCGTCAATTAATTTAACTGATCGTAATCACAAACAACTAAACACGTAATAATTACAATAACGGAGATGGGAAAGCTATTTACCTATGTAGTTACAAAAATGATTACAAAAAATACTCTGCAGTGTTAATAAACTAATAATAATATACAAATAAAAAATAATAAACTAATAATAATAAACAAAACGTTGTCGCCATACTGTCGATAAACAGAGCGCAGTTTGTAAAAACATACGATTTAACATCGCAAATTGGCAGATTTTACATTTCATTGCATTTTCTTCATAACACAATTCTAACATAATACCTATGTTCGGTCGAGATTTTTTGATAAACCTTACTACATATTATTTTTTATAGTTAAAACACTTATAATATTAATATTATTTATTACGTTTTAAAGTTAGATTTTATGTTTAACTTATTTAGACTTTTATTTTGTATGTTTTTTTTTTTGAGACGGAGGATATTAAAATTTATGAATTAAAAAATAATTATTTTAAAAATTTATTTAACGCTGTTGTTAGTATTTTCATCTTTCATGAGGTTTGGAGAAGCTGGAGAGAGGCGTCATATAGACGGCAAAGACAGCACTGTTTATGTATTTTTTGGAGATAATACTTTAAGAGATTGTAAATTCTCGATAAACTGTCAACTGAATATTTGGAATACATTTTTAGGCATCAAAATTTGATAGTCAATATAATCTCTCAAAGTCAATTCGAGAAATTGTAGAATAGCAAGTATCGCAATGTTAAGATTACAATACCAACTTTCTGATTCTCTTTTTCGGTGACTTAGATATTGGTGTTGAGGTGTAGATGTGCTCGTATTTTAATGGTATACCTGTGTTCATTACAAAAATGATTTGCAGTAATCAATGACTGTTACTGGAAATTCAGTATTAACAAATTAATTCAAAGCACGCAACAAATTGATTCAGGACTATAATCACAACAGACTTTGTGTCACGGAGCAATTGTGTCAATTGTCTGTGCTTGTTGGGATCACAGAACTGCTCGACGCAAACATTCTTTCAGTTATATTTGCCGTTGTTATTGTATTTTATTTCACTAATATATTTTACGCACATGTTATAACTGGCTTTAATTTCTAACTGAAACATAATCAAGTAAAACACTTTTTTTACTGGGTGGGAAATCATCAATTGACTTCCGCTCTAGGCGAAGCGAAAGGGAGTTTCAGACTCTTACTGACTAAAACCCACCCGTGTTCCTCCTAATATCATTTGGGTTCCAGGGCAACGGTGACTCTTTCAAACAAATTCCGGAATTACTCTGAAGATTACTCTTAAACAGAGGCATATGACACCTGCCTAATAAATCATCTACTGTCATCAAGCTTCAAAAGCGAGCATATAACCTCTAATTTATTTTTATTTATTTATTTATTTATTTGTATAGGCACACCAACGACTTGTTCACAAATATGACGACAATGATTTATCACAAAATGAAAAAAAAATCCTGTGTGAACTAGCCACTTACAGGCGTGCACATCATTTACAGGCTAAAAAGATATCTATTATAAAAAAAAGACTTCAAACAATCATTAAAATAGTAAGAAAGTTATAAAATACAAAAGACGAAATTAATGAAGATAAATGATTGTAAACTAAAATTAATTTAAAGCTAGAATCATTGATTACATTATTATTATTAAATTGAATTAAATCATATCCTTAGTGACTAAAACTTTAAACATTATTATAACTTATTCAATTCCATAGTATACAAAATAAAAGTGACAAATAATAACAGCAGATGTTTCACAATATAAATTCTATTGAAATAATACAAAAGAAAATGAAAACAACATAAATAATGAGATTAGTGAAGCAAAATTGAAAGAATATAAAAATATGGGCTGATCACATGTCAATTTCGGTAATTTTGGTAATTTTGGCTTTAAATCTTTGGAGACTGTCAGAGAATATATCGATACTGTTATCGATAGAACAGGCTCTGTTGTAAAAAGTCATCATCCTGTTAAGGGGAGCATGCTGACCCAGGTTTGTGCGGCACGGTTTAGCAGCAAACGTTCTAACAGTACGTTTGGACCGCAGGTGCGAGTGGCGGGGTACTTCTAGGCTTATTTTGTCAAGAAGATCTGGAGTTGACGTTATCCCGTTTACAACTTTAAACAGTGTTGTTAGATCGGCTTGAGCTCTTCGTCGTTTCAATGAATCTAGCTCGAAATATCTTAGCCGCTCTGCGTAATCAGCTTTGTAGGGACATTTCTGATCTTTAAACCGTAAGCACCTGGTAAATTTCTTTTGAACGCGTTCAAGTCTATCTATATGGGTTTTATAATTCGGACTCCAGACGGGAGATGCGTACTCGACGAGACTACGCACAAAGGTGTTATAGAGCACTTTCAAAACCAATG
This sequence comes from Hecatera dysodea, assembly GCA_905332915.2. NCBI lineage: Eukaryota > Metazoa > Arthropoda > Insecta > Lepidoptera > Noctuidae > Hecatera > Hecatera dysodea. Next base: position 14,720,943 of record HG995292.1, read on the forward strand.
TTCCTTTAAACTCTTTGCCAATTCGACCGATAAAACCAACCATTCTCATTGCCTTCTTGATGATGTTATTGATGTGCGTAGTGAATGAGAGGTCGCTGCTAAGCATTACACCTAGATCACGTATGTTAAAAACCTGCTGCAGTGATACTCCGCTGAGGGTGTAAGTCGATGGAATGGGGTGTTTTTTCCGCGTGAATGTTATGTGATAGCATTTACTAGCATTCAAAGCCATCCCATTCATCGCACACCAGTTTTGCAATGAATTAAGGTCAGACTGCAGCAAGGCTATATCTTCTTGACTTTTGATTTGACGAAAGATTTTAACATCATCTGCAAACAATGAACACCGGCTATGTTTGATGCAATTCACAATGTCGTTGATGAATACTACAAAGAGAATAGACCCGATGTGAGATCCCTGGGGCACACCAGAGGTTGCAGTGTACTCCGAAGATTGGTAGCCGTTTACCACTACTCTCTGTATTCGCCCGCATAAATAAGATCTAAACCACCTCAAGAGGGCTCCATGTATGCCAAAATCATGCAGTTTCCGCAGCAGGATTTCATGGTCAACTTTATCGAATGCGCTGCTGAAACCAGTATACAGAGCATCAATCTGCTGACCAGAATCAATGCTCATGCAGATTTCGTTCACATACGAAACCAAATTGGTAACAGTGGATTTGCTGCTGCAGAAACCATGCTGCTGAGAGGAAAGTTGTGCCTTCACATGGGATGTTAAGATTGGGCAGATCATTGATTCAAAAAGTTTTGAAAAAATGGATAGGATTGAAATTGGTCTGTAATTTCTAACATCCGCGTTATCACCTTTTTTGAAAATAGGCACCACGTGAGCCTTTTTCCATTCTGTTGGAAATGTAGATGTTTCAAGGGATTTGTTAAAAATTATGGTGAGAGGGTATGCTAAATTACGGGAACATCTATACTAATATTATAAAGCTGAAGAGTTTGTTTGTTTGTTTGTTTGTTTGTTTGTTTGAACGCGCTAATCTCAGGAACTACTGGTCCAATTTGAAAAAATCTTTCAGTGTTAGATAGCCCATTTATTGAGGAAGGCTATAGGCCATTTATCATCACGCTAAGACCAATAGGAGCGGAGCAGCGATACAGAATGTTTTAAAATCGGGGATTCCACGGGGACGGGGACGGGGGGGGGAATAAAGAGTGGAGGAATCCCATCCGGACCCGCACCTTTGGTAACATCAATCCGGTTCAGCGCCTTAAGAACTTCTCTCTCAGTAAATGCAACTTTGGTCAGTAAAAATTGAGGAAAGTTTTGGGTATTTGTAGGAGCTCCGTTATTGACATCAACGATAGAGAACGTAGACGAAAACTGTCTAGCGAAGAGTTGGCATATTTCATCGCCTGTTGCCGCCGTTGTTTCGTCTAATATCATCTCGGAAGGTATGGAGCTAGATTTTGAATTTTTACTCTTGACAAAGGACCAAAAAGCTTTAGGATTCGATCGTATGTTATTCTCAACAGAGTAGACGTATTTTCTATAACAGCTCTTAATAGCCGTCCGTGCTCTCTCATCGAGCATTCTATACTCGATTTCATCACGCGGATTACTGTACTTTTTAAAACGTTGCCTGAGCTTTTCTTTTTCATTGAGAATTACTTGCACTAGTTCGTAAAAATTAGCGAAGCTTGTATATTGTAGTTAATACGTTGTCTCTAGGTACGGGTTAGACGATGCTCGGTTATCTTATTATCTATACCTTCAATATGAACAATCCCAATATTCATAGTTTTATTTGACATGTGTCAGGCTGCACATGTCGGGAGGGGAATGCCGTAAAGTTTATCTTTGCCAAGCAAATAAACCGGCAATAAATTGATAGACATGTTCGCGATCGACCGCCGCCCCTCGTGGCTGGCAACACGACGGGATTAGGTTTGTTTTTTCACATAAATATCATTCAATTTCAGCTTATTTGTAATACATTTGGAATAAAAATTGCTCCATAGTGAAATGATAATATAATTATTTTCAACTAGGATATAGGTACTGTACTTAAACAAACGAATTACAACAGCAAATAATTAGGTATTTACTCTACTGAACGTTTGAACTATCTGCACCGAGTAACATTGTAAAGTACCTACTTATTTGTAGTTACATATATTGTTTGGTGTGAACTCTTATTAAACGATGTTATTTTCGTAAGAAATATTGCTGACACTTCAGCAGCTTTAGGTAAATATATTTTTTCTGTAAAATAATAGGTACGTTTCCCAAAATTAGCAGCAAAAATCTTTCGTTCATATCCGCGCCCCCACGCGCACTGTATGTGAATCACGCGTGCATTTTCCAATAAAGCAAAATATTTTCATATAAAGTCAACATTTTTCATCAGAAGACGTTCACTCAACGCCTTGTCTCCCCTCCTGTACCTCGCATCAACGCTTTCCAATTACATTTAGCAAGAAAATTTCAAATTAATTGCATAACACATTTTCTGCCGTCGAGGATCATATTAATAATATTTCAATCTGCAGGTACATAGGTACCGCCACTTTCTGGAATATTAACACTAGAGAATAAATTCGACAGGGAGAACAATCTTTTAAAAGTCAATATCTAACCTAATTTCGTAAACAAACGGTTTAACTAAATCTAATCTAAATTTGTATTAATTCGACAGAACCTACCTTTCCTGTAGACAGCCATAATCCGCGCTCTAGGATAATATCCCTTCGGAAATCTTTTGATACCTAAATATTAGGCAGAAATCCCGAGAGCCTTCGTTACCTCGAAATACGCAAAGAGAAATAGCGAGTACGTAAACAATGTCAATATTTTATTATCATACTGCCGTTCCTAAGTTAACAGGAAATTGACACCAGCAAACATCAAGATAAAGAAAAGAAAATCGGCACTGTAACATTGCGTGGCATTATAGCTTCTTATTTCTATCATTTTTTTCTTTCTTGTAAATATTTTTTCACATTTTTTATTTAAAATATTCAGCATAACTAAGTAAGTACAAACAAGCTCTTCACAGGTTTTATTCCAGGAATATTGAACAACGTGAGGGCCACACGGCGCCAATAGAACGTTTGAATACGTATGCATGCTGAGTTATGAGTTATGACCTAGTTCTATAAAAGTTGCTGCGTGTAAACTTCCTTTTCGTACTTTTTATACGCTTCCTAGTTTTTATGCGAGTTTTCAATGCGAATTTACCTACATGTGGGAAATCGCAGCACAGTAAAATTGGAATAGCAAGTTAAAACTTTTAATATAGCATTCTAATTTTACTCAACAACTCCTAGGTACAAAGCGTAACAAAAATATCAAACAAAGTATTTGAAACAAAGAAGTTTCAAATTTACAATGAAGGGAATTAAATTAAACAATCTAACTTCCAAAAGTCGCTTAATTACACTGATCGAACTCAATTGACGTCTGACCTAAATCTGCATCTGAATGAGAACCCGGCTCAAGTCTTCCGACAAGTTTAGCACAATCGCAGCTCAATCTTAATAATTCCAATCTCGCAGTTTGAATGTAAGAGGTGCAGTAAGGCTTAAAGTGGTGATTTGACAAAGTTCCGCATTTGGCACGCGGACTCGACGATACTAGACCCTCTGCAAACTGATCGGATCTTCAGCATTGCAGCGCCAAAACTACAGAAGCAATCAACCTGTATTGTGCGGAGACCCTCCCCTGAAGTACATTTGATGAAATCAAAATTCGATTAAAGATAATTTTCATAAATTATAAATAGTCTGAATAAACAATTTTGATATCGTATCCTGTTCCAAGATAAATGTTACAAATAGCACAAATGATGATAGATTTATTTTTAAAACTTCAAAAATATTTTTTCATGGCGTCTTTCTCGCAATCAATAGATTGCTCCCTCGGTTGAGATGACACAATCTTGAATAGGCAATAATGCATTCCGATCCCTGATCTATCTCATCCGACTCATAAAACTTTCGAAGTGGAGAGGACGACGCGGCTTTACCAAGTTTTGCCAGGAATAGAACGCCGCTCTAGTTTCATCATACGTTACTGATCGGCCCTACTCTCAACTGAGCAGTATAGCGAACTGCGGAAACATAATATAAGAAATAAAATGTTTTATGACGCCCTAGATATAAATATTATAATACAAAAGAATCAAGTTACAACCAATAGATATTATTTGATTTTATGAGACTGAATACAAATGTCAAGTGGAAAAGGGATACAAAAAGATTTTTACTTATGGTAGGTAACCTTCTTTTTGTCATAATGACGTATTAAAATGTATGTGTTTAATTACAATTATAAAAGTAAAATGTCTTGTTATTCCACCCACTCCACAAAATAGAGTCTAGATTTTATTAAGACTGCGCGCTCCGAATTTATTTTCACATAATTTGATTAAAACAATAGTGAGACTTTCCACGACTTTTTAATTCAATGAAAGAAATCCTGCGCTCATTCAGTCTACGTCCATCTCGTTAACCTTATTACCGAGTGTGGGTCCTGTATGCAGCCCTGCGGCGGAATTCAGTCCTTATTGCACACATTTGCCATGACCAGTGAGAGTGACCTACAAAAAAATACGAAGTTTCATTTCGAGGCAAAAGAAATAGAGCCGTATTTTTTTTTTTCTAAAAACAGAAATGCAAAAATTATTGAAGAGCCTAAAACATTGAGAGCGAATGCGGAAGATATGGAAGAGGTGCATATGAAATCCTCTCACAGAATTTCAAACAAATGTTCAAAACAAGAGACGGGGACTAATTAACAAACTGACTACTAAAACCGCTTCTACCTATGAAGCTAGAACAGAGCCAACACATTCCATTATGAAAATGAAGCACAATCGGCTCACAGAGGTTTTAACGTTTATCGAGGCAATCAGTACCTGGTCCATCAATCAATCCGATGAAATCAGAAGCTCGCGTTGGACCGGGACTAGCTATAATTGTATCTAATTATTCTGAAGAAGCAATTATGTCCAAGGTTATACGCGACCTCGTTCCAGTGGCTGCTACACAATCATATTTTGTACTTGCTATTGTTCCTCTGGGATTACTTTATAAATTGGATCCGTATGTTGTTGGGCGTGATGTTCGCTTTAACTATTTAGTAACTTGAAGTTACATGTTGTGCTGTGGGTATAATTTGACTGTATTTTATGTTTAATTATGGCTGTACCTATCTGGTTCTCTCTTTCGACATTTCAACTTTCAACTTCTGCACAAATGTTTTATTTTAAGTCTAATAATGCAGTTTAAGTTAATCACCCTTTCTCTTTTAGGTCTTTTACATTGTATTCGACGTTCGACTATAATCTTGCAGAAATAACAGAGATCTTTCAAAAATCATCATAGATCTTCTGTTTCCTTTTTTACTAAGTAGCGTTCAATCTATACCTCTATCGATTGGTAGGTACAATATATTTAATACCATATAAAATAAGTCAATGAGTGAGGGGTCTTCGATAATATTCTTCCCCTCTCTCCCTTTGTGTAGGTACCTAATGAAAATGAAGATTTATCGGTGGAGGCGAAAATTTGACACCTGCTTTAGATGTAGCGGAAGCCGTCGATGAAAAATTATGTGCTATGTTGTAATTGTTTGAAACACTTTGATCAAAGTTTGGAAACCTTTCAACTGACTTTAACAATGAGAAAGCAGTTATCTCAAAAATTAAAATAGATGCTATTTTAAAAGAATTAATCATCATTTATTTAACCTCATATAATTAAGGAAATTATAATTAAAGGCAAAAACAAAGAAAACTTTTAATTTATTCTTTACACCTTACATTCTTTACGATTTTGTGCGCGAATACCAATTAAAAGTTAAATTTCCTTTGTTCCGTCGATGGAATTACGACTCGACATCAACAAGGGTACCGATATAAAGACTCTCTGACATTGTAGTGTTATATGGAAATCTAAAAAAGTAATAAAGTACGGGACCGGAGCTGACGGTAATGGCCTGAAGCTAAACCAACATAAAAAACTATTCAGTGCCATCCAAGAATGAAAACATAAGCAATTTGCAATCCTCGTTTTTCTCATGTTCCACCTACTAAATCCACTTGTGAGCGCAAAGGAAAAAGTGCCAACTTAAACTTTCTCCTCACAATGTTTTTTCTGAAAGGAAAATCCGTAAAAAAGCAAGGGAATTAATGTTTCTAGATGTTTTCTTTTATACATTTCATGTGACGAAAAAATTATTTTAAAAAAACCAGTGACGAGATTGCGCGTGGGAACTAGGTGTTGTTGGAGACACCGCTAGCCCTATAGCTGGTATGTATAGCCTACATCCGACTGTTCGTTAGGGCGCCGTGATTGATCACGACTACAGAGAGCAAAATTTCATCAACATCCTCTGAAACCGTTTGTGTAAGTTTCAATTCAGCAAAAAAGTGCTTCAGCGCTGTTTGGTCAGAATGTCGAAGTACTTTTTTGAGCAAATAGGAGTGAAGAAAGCTTTAGAACCGTCGTTCGCTGAAAGACGAGCGAGGTGTATCCTTGATGATAATTTACTGGCGATCCCCACGGGATCATCCGGATAAACGGCTCCAATAAATCTCCAAGCGTTTTTATTGTTTACTCCATACCAAAATAATATTTTATTCGACGCTAAATACCCGTCATAAATATTTCAGCAACATTTGCGCCATTTACGACATCTGCTTTGAAATTATCGAATATTGATCATATTTTCGCTTGTGACAAATTCAACGTCCGTCCGTTTAACTGGATTGCCCATCGATATTTTCTATTAGATCGTAATTCTATTGCGTTTGTATGATGTTTGAGTGATGAAGATTATACTAGTTATGCCGAATTAATTTCAATAGATTAATGAAACAGGAACATCAAAGAGTGATCATTCATCGTTAGGCACCGATCGGTAACGTCCGGAACTTGGCTCCGATTAGATTGTCTTCCGGACTTTCCAACTAACAACAAGTAGTTGTAGCAAACTGTCCAAACTGCCGTCGCGACTGAATGGATGCTCGTGTATTAATATCCTGCTTAATAGCGACGCTCGAAGCAACGAGCGCATGTATTTACATACATATTGAACAAGACTAACGAATCATTCGTCTTTTAAAATATTTATGTAGGCATTTATTGATACCTGAAAGCCCTTGAATAAAGTGACATAAAAAAAAAAATATTTTAAGAGCTATCGATACTTACGGTACTTTCCCAAAGTTTTTATCATGCGTCCCAAAAAACCCGTTGGAAAATGCTAGTAAGTAGTAGTGATATCGAAACTGTTATATGGCGAACCAAAAATAACTAAGTGCAGGTTATGTACACATTAATTAAACGAACATTCCATAAAAAGAAAATAAATCTTTCAGTAGGTGTACCTTTATCAAATATCATACTTTATTAACATTTATTAACGCCAGCTTAATGAATTTATTGTTCATCTCGGTTTATGAGTAGAATGAAAACGATGCCGTTAAAACAAATATAGCAAAGCGGTTTAATGGCGTTATATTTTATGTAAGCCGGGCTTTTATTTCATGAACCCTTGCATTCGTTCAGAGATAACAAGTCGGAGCCAGCGACGGCGGCGGCGACGTGCGCCATCGAGGCGCGCAAATATCCATCTCGGATGTAATTGGAAAGCTCGCTACAATAAAAGACTGGGGGTGACACGGCCCGATTTGGAGCCATACACATGTGCCTACATCCACCTAACCATGTCAACAGCCCACGTTTCTTTCCAACAATTTGACTCAAATGTAAAGCAGCTAACATTTTCTGCGATTCAAGTTCGAGATTGCGTTAACCGTATAGTTCGGTAGTAGTACCAATTGGTACTAGACATGCAAACCTCCGCCGGCTCGGTTGTAGTACCAATTGGACCTCAGAGTTACGTCATACGACATCCTAATTTATAATTGCATTTTTGATAAAGCCACTTAAAAAATCTTATGTATGGGCGTTAATTAAAACAATTAGATAAAATGCTCATACCTTAGCGCCATTAATTCTTTAATATTTAACCCCCAAGTTTACTAATTTTCATAAATAAAATCGAAGTGCATAAATGTGAAAATCGCCATCAACCATCATTCTTATTGTTTTTTTAATTGTTAGTGTGTACCAAAACGATTATGCGAATCGATTAATTTTTTATTTCAACCTAATCGATTAATTTAAATTCGTTACTAAAATATTAGGAAAAATACGTTTAAGACATAAAATACAATAAGCATTAATCATAATTATTATTTATGCTTTCTTATGTAATTCAAATAGGATTCTCTACAAACAAGAAAGAAATCTACTCAACAGATTATCGGACCCAAGGTTAATTTTCGCAGAATAGTCTATGTTATTCAAAATAAGAATGAAAAATATTTTAGTCCTTTTAAATTACTGAGAGTTTTATTTTAGATACTTTCAGCTGGTTGCGTACGAAATCCAAGCTTATAGTTTATGTATTGTATGTTAAGTAGGTCTAGACAAATTTACACTGGTATTAAAAAAATATTTTTATCTAAAGTGAGTAATGGTATCAGATTTTTTTATAATGTTATGAAAATTGAATATTGCTTTTTAAAATACTTTTCGATTTTTTCATCCTGCTCCTGAAACCCAATATCTAATACACAATATCAATAAAATTACACATACTTACCTACAAAATATATTTTCAAATTAAGGTTCTAAAACTATCTTCTAAAAAAGGTTATTAAGGCCAAATTCTACTTGGTAAATAACCTATCTCAATAAATTTGAATAAGTATTTTATGTGAAAATGGCACCGACTAGATTTTTCTAGTTTTTTGTTATGGGTGTTATTTTCATGGTTTATAGGGTTCCTAATCACGAATCTGCGATCAAATCCCATGAAAAAACAAAATCGGGTAAAGTGCGAGCCACTCAAAGAGTTCATAATTATTACCCACCGAATTTCATCTGAATCGTTTCAAATGCGTGAGTATGCGTGACATAAGTGGTCCTTTGCTTTATAGAGTTTTTTTATTGCACGTATTTAATAAATAAATAATAATGTCCGCACAAATCGAACTTCGAAGTTAAACTACGCTTGCCAAGATCGGCTAGTGGATGGGTGACCATTTAATACAAATTGAGTTTCCACCATGGCTTGGAAAGCATGTCGTTGGTGCCGGCTGTCATTCGAACATCTTAGACAGTCGATAGGCCACAAACTGTAACCCCAACATTGCCAAGACGTATGTTCTACTCAGTTACTAGATTGTGGAGGTCTTAAGCAATAGCTCTATGTAAAAAAATGGTATTCATCTACATCCGATTAGGCTAGATGCCGAACCCAATTTAGAAAAAGAAAAGGCTAGGCAGAACGACGTGAGTGCGCCTCGAAAAAAAAAACTTTTTTTTTTTTCAAAATTCGAATAGCCTATGACAGTTCGGCATTTATGACTAATCGAATGATACCTGATTTGAAAAACCTATGCTGCCGGTTAGGCTACCGGACGTTCCAAAGAAATAGACGTAACTACAAAAATACATTATATACATACATATGTACCTACTTACATACATAGGTACATACTTTCAACAAACATTCTATAATATAGAATAATTTATAAAAAAAAAACTTATCACATTATCTAACATATCGAATTCAAATAACATTATATCAAAGTTCAAACCAATCCACTACCTAACCATACCATAGTCAATATAGAGATAAAAAAAATATGTGAAAATAATAAATATTTCTGAATCACGTCACGAGCGCATTCCTTCTGGTTCTGCATTTAAATTTTGAATAAAATAAACATTTTGGCGCGAAATCCGCACGGGTCCGATTTATTTGTTCAGGTGATTTTATTCGTTGATTTCCAAAAAAAGAACTATTTAAATTACCTAACAAAGCGCAAATATGGTTTTTATAAATGCTTATTGGATTTTATGATAAATAAAATATTTTGCGATATTTTTTAATAATCGATTTATGATAATTGCTCATTTATATTTATCGAGTCGAACGAAATAAAAAAACCATCGATTATAATAAATAATCGTTTTCCCACACCCTAGCATTAAAAAAATCAAAATGGCTGACGATTTTAAACAAAAATAAATTAGCGGTAATGAATATTACGTGTTATTGGATCTGTGTTCGTTTATTGCATTTAGATCTGGGCTTTTTCTAGTTCTTCACGATATTTAGAATCATAATATGTGTATTTGTAATAGTATTTACATGTGAGTGTGTGATTTTTGTGTGAAATAAAAACGTAAACAAACACAGTTGGCGCGAAACTTTGACTTTGGATACCAAAAAACTTCATTACCGCTACATATTTCCTTAGAAATATGGATGAATTCGTCAAATAATCAAATGATGAACAAACCACTACTCCTCAAGTGGAGTTTGGGTTTCTGGAATTTATAATTTTCATGTTTTTAGCAGCGAACACCACTGCCATCAAAGTTGAAAAGTAATATTTTTTTGTCATAATTGAACCGTATTTTAAATTAACTTGTGTATAGAAAAAGAAAGATCGCAAATATAATGAATATGTCTTGATTTTGCGGTTTTGCCTCTTTTTAGCAAGCGAGAAGGTTGTTTACATATATAATTTTAGCAAATCTAAGACGACTATCTTTTGGAAGAGTGTAGTAATGCGTATTTTAGACGCATTTTTAAGTTGACTGACGTGATTTGAACGATCTTAAGTTGAAATTTAAGATATTTCTCAATAACTTATCGTATAAAATTGCTGCAGAAACAAATTTATCATAGTTAATTAAGATGCTGAAAGTTGAGATAATTTCTGAAATTCATGACGTAACATGCAACACCCCGTCGACTCAGCTAGTGTGACAAATGTCAAAATCTTGTCGAGCAGAGTGGTTAAGAAGTCCCATTTACTTAATTATTTTGTAGCAGTTACAACTTTAGTGGGACCGTTAAGGTAGAAGTACGTATTCCCGTTAGTGTACCAATACCCGTTAACAAGTCAGTTTTTTTATTATTGCACTTTTCTAACAATAATAAATTGAAGTTTGCGAATCGCAATACCTTCTCGGTAATATTTTGTATAATTGTAATGTCAACATTGTTCAAAAAGTTTAATGGCGTCAAAACTGAGAGATTACAAAAGTTTGCATTAAGAAAATATTATGTAAGTCCAAAGTTCTGTCACTGAACTACGAAACCACCACGTCGCATTGATCAGCTAGCCATACTGCGACGGATAACGTTAAAGTGAGAGAGTTAATTTTATAAAATATTTGAGTATATTATTTTGCGATGTAACCTATAAATTGAGGTGTATCTAATTGAGAAATAAATAATATTGCCGTTTACATCTATTGGTACTAACAAACCCCTACTTGACCTAGTACCCGTTAAAATCGTATTTTTTTTACCGGATATTGGTACACGATCAACCCTGTAAGACACGTTGTACAGAAACCCGTTATTGTGTACTTATTGCCTTGAAATAGGTCTCATTTTCCTTTAATACTGGAGAATATATTCCTGCCGGCAGCATTGACAGCTGCATTTAAACCGACGTCGTTCTTATTGCCTTGTGTTATGTGCTCTTTTCCTTCGAATCAATAGAATGCAGTTTCTATTTTCCTTACTTGTGTTTTTTTTTACGATTTCCTAATTTTTGCACATTTCGCGTAATACTGCTCAGCTGTTCTGAAACCAGGTTTTTCAATGCGCATCATGTGGCGTGTTGTTGTTTCTGTATGGATACTGATAACCAGGCAGTAATTTAAAGAAAACGTCGATCTGTGGATCCCCGACTAATTTTGCTCGCTAGCAGCTCTTACCCACCTAAGGGGTCCAAGCGCCTCTTGCCGGAGGCTGTATGCGGGGAACACCAGCGCCCCATGTCGTGCGGCGTTCCGCAGGGTTTGGTCTTGGGCCCGCCCCTGTGGAACATCGGGTACGACTGGGTGCTGAGGGGCGAGCTCCAGCCGGGAGTGGACCTGACGTGTTACGCTACGCTGACGATACGCTGGTCACTGCCCGGGGGAGCTCGTACAGGGAGGCAGCGTTGCTGGAGACGGCTGCGGTCTCACAGGTGGTGAACCGCGTACGCATACGGCCGAGGCGGGCCTGGAAGTGGCCCTCAACAAGTCGAAGGCCATAGCTTTTCATGACCCCCGGTGGGCACCGCCGCCGGGATCACACATCGTAGTCGGGGTATCGCTGTCGAGTCCACCATGAAGTACCTAGGATTGGTGCTCGACAGCCGGTGGGATTTCGGCCCCCACTTCCGGCGGCTGGCGCTCAAGTTGATGGGCGCGGCTGGGGCGCTGTCAACGCTGCTTCCCAATCTGGGGGACCCGAGCACCGCCTGTAGGCGGTTGCACGTGAGGATCGTGCGATCGATGGTCCTAAACGAGGCCCCGATCTGGGCGGCTGACCTGTCGGCCAGTACCATCACAGTTCTGCGGAGGCCGCAGAGGGTGATGGCCGTCAGAGTCATCAGGGGTTATCGCACGATCTCATACGAGGCGGCTTGCGCACTGGCCGGATATCCGCCATAGGACCTGGAGACAAAAGTCCTCGCGTCACTGTATCGGTAGCGCGAGGACGCGCTGGCGCGCGGCGAGTGACTGATGCAGCGACACATTGAGCTGCGGCGGTCGCAGTTGTGCGAGGTCCTAGTGGCGGAATGGCGGGACAGGCTATCACGCCCTTCCGCCGGCCTCGTCACTGTCGAGACAATCCGGCCAGTGCTCGACCTTTGGCTCGGGACAAGGCATGGCTCCTTGACGTATCGTGCAACGCAGGTCCTCTCGGGGCATGGCTGCTTTGGGAGGTTCCTGTGTCGCATAGGTAGGGAGCCGGACGCTCGGTGTCACCACTGCGTCGACTGTTGAGAGGACACGGCGCGGCATACGCTGGCAGAGTGTGCCACTTGGGAGGGGCCGCACCGTGACCTCATCTCTGTGGTAGGCAGTGACCTCTCGCGACCGGCCATAGTCCAATCTATGGTCGGCGGCGAGGAGTCCTGGGACGCGGTTATCTCGCAGAAGGAGGCTGCGGAACGGAAAAGAGAGATCTTGACTTCTTTCCCCATCCGCAGCAGGCGCACCGGGCGTCGAAGGACCTGCCCTCTTCCGGCCCCCCTAACTGGGTCCAGGGGCGGCGGACTTGGGGACGTCTGTCGCCCCCCATTCATCCGGACCCGAGGTGGCGGCGCGTGGTGTTCCCGTGCGCCCCTCTCTGACGTCGCGAAGGGAGTCAAACACCTAACTCCCTCCGCAGACACGAGGTGGCCCGCAGTGGTGGGCTGGCACCAGCCGGGGATTACGGATGTCGTATATGTTCCCGCGATCCCCGGCGTAGGTGAGAGTTGGAACACCGGGGTGGTTTTAGTCGGTAAGAGTCTGACAGACCCCTCCGCCTGCCCTAGGGTGGAGGAAATCCATGAGGATTTCCCCCCGTAAAAAAACAGGCTGTATGCGGGGATCGTGCGGCCCATAGCCCTTTACGGAGTCCCGGTGTGGTGTGGCAAATTGCTGTGCAGTGGACGGAGCTCGGGCAGAGTTTCACAGAGGTATGAAGACAGCGAATGTTTGCAACCCAGTGCTGGGCACGCCACCATTGCGGCGATAAGTCCTCTCTTTGAGGAGTGATTGGAGAGACACCACGGCGTCCTCACCTTCCGCCTGACGCAGGTGCACGCCGGACACGGCTGTTTCGGATGAAGCGGGAGGACACGTCCTGGTATCAACACTGTGTGGATCGCCCGGAGGACACGGTGGAGCATACAGTGGAGGTCTGCCCTGCTTGGGCGGAGCAATGCCGTGTCCTTGTCGAGGCAATCGGCGGCGGCGACCTCTCGCGTCCGGCCCTGGTTCAATCCATGGTCCGGAGCGAGAAGGTATGGGAAGCGGTCACCACATTCTGCGAACCAGTAATGCTAACGAAGGAGGAGGCAGACCGCGTGCGGGAGAGGGAAACCTCACTTTCCAGCCGCCGCAACACAAGAAGACGCCCCGGGCGTCAGGAAACCTAGGGTGATTTCCAGCCACCGTAGGCCCGGGCATGTGGACGGCGAGCTATGGGTGGCTCGCCATCCGATAGCAACCAGGCCCGGGTCGACAGCCCGTCGTGTTTCACGCGTGCGGGGCCCCACAGGGTCAGTGCCTGCTGCGGTTGTGAAATTTGTTCGAAAGAGTCACCGCGGCCCTGGAACGCAAAGGGCACAGAAAGGATCACAGGTGGGTTTTAGTCAGCAATAGTTTGACACACCCTTCCGCTCCGCCTACTGCGGGAGAAGTCATTTCATGATTTTGCATCCAGAAAAAAAAAGAAAAATTACCTACCTGATTTTACCTAATAATAGTAACTGATGGACTAGATATCTAGATCCTTTTTCCATGTTTTAATTGAGCCTTGAAGAAGAACATTTTTTTACTATTTTCTGTTTATGATCATCTTTTTTTATATGAAACAATATATTTTTTGCAATAGACCTTTTTATTTATTTTACACCAAAATGCAAAAATAGCATTTCTGTGAACTTTAACGTAAAGTAATAGAGTTCAAATTCGCGGTGAAAATTACCGGATTCAGGTACAATTTAACGTTTACTCGTACAAATCTACCGGTTACTGGTACAATTAGCCCTTTATTTATTTTTTCTATATTATTGTTAAAGAAAATTCATATTTATACAAAAAAAGAATATTACACTAAAACTAGCTTAAATTATCTCTCTCGCCATGTAATCATTTTTTTTGTAAGTCTTCTAGTTTAAGCATAGCAGACCTGCAAAGTCAGTGAAGTTCAAAACTTCACGGTTATTGGGCCGTTTACCTTAACTTCTTTATTTGCTTAAGTACCATAAAATACTGCCGTGTATAACAATTTCCTTATTGCTTTCTTTAAGCAAATGATGAATGCATTCATAAATTGTGCATTATGTAGACACAAATAAATTAATAACTTACAGGTAGTTACAAAACAACAGGGCAACGCCATGCATAAGGCCACTTTTGATTTGCAACTGCAGCGTCATCGTCTACAAATACACCTGTAATATTCACTCGATCAAAACCTCCAGCTAGGTATCGTTTAATTAAAACAAAAGTGAAAGTATTACAATATATTAACTCCGCTGTCTCCGAAATAAATTTCAATTTACTCGCTCACGAAAACAGAAACAGCACAATTTATAGTTTGCTGACAACGCTGTCAGCAAATCCTACGCAATATGATAAAATGTTTTAATACAAACAGATGAAATATTATACGAAATCCACTCCCGTCCCGCTTGATAATCGAAAGGTACGCAAAGCGGAAGAGAGGATCAGTCGCAGGCTCGCAGGTATGGATATGGATGGAAAAAATGAACGCAACGTTTGATGAAAAACAGCTACGCACGTGTTTCGCGCGTCACTGGCTACGCGCGTAGTCTCGTAGCAAGTAGCGAGTGCTGCGACTACGCGGCGGGTGCCCGTAGATATAAATTAAAAACTTTTCAAATTTCTCAATTGAAATATTAAAAAAAGCATGGGAAATTGCTCACAGCAAATTATTAACTCCCACATACACATTCATGTTAATACAATCTACAAATGTATATGGTGCCTTTTATATGAGTATAACCTACTTTAGGTTAAATGTACCTATACATACGTATAGGTACATTTAACCTAGATCTGAAATCAGGGGCGTGCAGTGGTTCTAGAGTAAGGGTAGGCCAGACATAATGTCCAAAAAAAAAGCTCACCACATTCTACTGGGTTGAAATCACGATACGGAACGATGAGAAACATATAATTTTAAAAACTCACCAAATTCAAATCACGATATTCTGACGATACAAACTACTCTTTCTAGAAGTATTGAACAAAATGCACAGAAAACAAAATAATTTGTGTGTACACACATAGCCAGTTATATGTTTCATAACTCTGAGGATTGAAATGACGAGTACGAGATGAATTATTTTTGAGTTAATTCTCGTAACTCGGGTATACATCTACCTTTAGAAACAACTTGAATCTTATCATTATACGATAGCTGTGAAAACTTACTGTTTTTAATCTCTAACAAACACATTGTCAGCACAAACTTCACAATTTAGGACCATTTTTAAGTATGTAAACAAATAACTAAACTTTAATATTTACACTACTTTATGACTCAAAACGAATTACTTATAAATCAATGCACTATGATTTATAACACTCAACAACAAAATATTCGAACGACTATTGCTTGTCACATGAAACAATATCAACAATATGGCTTCTCTTTTTCTTGCAAAAATATCATTTAAAAAGACAATCAATACACTTCCAAAAAAAAATGCTACATGGTCCTATCGTAATCTTTAAGAATGACATGTAATGACATTTTGCCGGGTTATACATCATAACCCGCCAAAATTGACAATTGTCAATGTCAATGTCAACAGAGTTGCCAATTTTATTTTTCTAATTCCCTTTAAACCAAATTTTCAAATTAAGTTTGGAAAATTTGGGGAGAAAAGTTAAATTCTTGCGGTTTTTAATTATATTTAGAGGGTTATTAATTACAACTTAACATTTATTTTGTACATTTTATACTTTTGATAATACTAACCAGTTTTTTTAAACTATATCTATAAGTTATTAAGGAAATTATTATTCTCAAATTGGCAACCCTGTTAAGCGATTTTCATTCATAAAATTTTACTACTTGTCCTTGAATTGTGTGGTGAACCAATCAGGACCCGTGTAGTGGGCTCCAGCGAGCCTAGAAAACGCCCATAATTTATACATGTGTGTGTAAATTATGGGCGTACATATACAAGAACATTTGCACACATGCATAAATTTATCAATTGAAATAAGGCACTCCGTATTGTGGCCTATGTGAACCGTTTCGTAGGAACAGCGTAGTTTGAAATACGTCACACGCACGGGCGCGGGGCGAGAAGTTGCTATAAGCATTATACTAGGCGTTATGAGTTATTAAATATTTTTGTTTTATTTTATTGCATAGTTACAATAAATACATTTGTTTTATTTATCCGTTGCTATGGTAGGGTAGGCTTAGCCTAATTGCCTATATGGAGCGCACGCCCCTGTCTGAAATATTATTATTGAAAAGGAATATTGTCTAGCAACTTAAGATCCAGTGGAACCGGATTTAGCTCAAAACTAATCCGTGCATAGAGCTGATGGGTGCACAAGCGGATTAACTCGTGTTAACTAGGTTGCAAGCATGTAACAAAGCAACTAAATTTTAGACAATACAGAGGGGGAAGCCAGCTTATCTTGCACTGGCAGCCTGAACTGGAGCGACAAAGTCGAGCACAAGCCATTGACGTCATGAGTCTGATTTGGTAACCTCTCTTTGAATAATTTTAATGTAAACATTTAGTATAAACAATAATTTTGTGACTCGGGTCTACATAATTCCTGGAATCGTGTTTACTCGAGTAATTTTCTGCGTTAGTCAATTAGTGAGTGGCTTTAACACAGGCATTATCTATGAATTTGGGAATATTAAATTAGATAAACGCGTTGAATCGTCTAAAAGGGCCTCAAGGTTCTTTGCTTAGTCATCCACATGCTACCCCTCACTCACAGACTCACTTAACATAAGAACAGAAGTGCACCGTAATGCAATACGTTACAGTGATACGATGCCAATGTTCCCGAGCCCGCCCGATCACCATGCGTAAATATTGGATTCGCATTTGATCTAGAACAAATCAGTCGCTATCGGCCGTAAACGTCATCTTCACGATGATAAATCGTTGCTCTGACCTGCTTACAAATGTAGCCAATATTCCTTCTTGTATGCGGATACATCCACCTAATACGACAAAAAACGCATTACTGAAATTCACATTCGATATAGGCACTTGTAAGATTTGTAAGTACGTATATCTACTATCACATTAGTAAGTTGAGCAAACATGATTTGATGATAGAGCTGTGTGTGAAACTATGAACAGTGCGTACAAAGAAGTAAATTTGTTTTCAATTGTTGATGTTTTTCAGACTTATGTAATTAGGTATATTCTGAAAATAAAAGCAACCCTTACAGCTGACGACGTTTGTAGGTCGACTGTGGAGTTCTACACCTAACTCAGTTTACAAATTACGAAACGTCAATACTAATATTTCTTGTTCCTAACAAATTTTGAAATGGAGAAGGAAAATGCTATTTTCGACGAAGCATGGAGCAGGTTTCAGCTCGACACTCGATTAGGGAAGTGTTCATTAAATTACGCGATTGCCAGCGTCCAGTTTGTCGAGCAGATTGCACTGACGGTGGAAATTCCTACAAAATCAGCAAAAATCGGCCCCAGAACATTATTCTAGTTATTGCTGAAGCTAATTGAAAATAAACGTTCAAAATAATTGCCGATTTAATGTTACAACTCTATTTTTATAGATACAGCTAGATAATAAAAGCAATATTAATAAATTTATCCCCGATAGACTTGTTAGAGGCGACCTATTGAGCAAGATGCCTTATTAATTTAAGATAATATTTTGAAACAGTACAAATAATATCAGAACTGTACTGAACTATTGCCACATAGTTAATAGGTTTCCTTTAGCTCAGAAGCACAGATATCCCTCTCACGAACATACTATCGTTAATAGGTATCTATCTACTTGTGTAGGTATTTTAGCGTGATTTGCTACAAGACTTTTTGAGTTATCAGTCTGGCCGGTTTGGAACTGTTTTTTTTATTACTTTTAAAATTCGACTGACGAGAAAAAGATTACACAAAATTTTATAGGAAAAAGAAAATCATGAACGTATTCTGAGACGACTTTTTCTATAATATATCTAATGATGTCATTATAGAAAAAGTCGTCATTGTTTTTTTCGGCGAAATTTTGGTCAAAATTATTATCTAGATCGACTGTTACTGTGCCGTGCTACGAATATGGCGAGTGTCTTTAAGCGGATAGATACATACTTACATACATAGATATTGTTCGATATCTCTTACTTGATCCGGACTCCGGTTTTCCCGTAACGCTGAACGCCTGAGCTTATGTGATGCCGGCGAGAATTCTGGTTCCGTGCTTACATCGTACGAACTTGAGCAAGAGTTTTGGGGGGTCTGAAGGCCCCGAAGTCCACTACGATCTGGACGCTACTTTAGGTTTTGCGAGTATTTTTCTGCGTGTAATCCAGCATTGGAGCGCTATAACGGAACGTGAGACTCGTTTCTCCTGGCAAGGAGTAGCTCATGTGAGCTACTCCTTGGAGATCCGCGTACGTAAAGGTTACCTTTTATATTATACTAGCTGTCCGCACAACTTCGTTTGTGTCACACTTTTCATGACTGCTCCGCTCCTATTGGTCTTAGCGTGATGATATATAGCCTATAGCCTTCCTCGATAAATGGGCTATCTAACACTGAAAGATTTTTTCAAATCGGACCAGTAGTTCCTGAGATTAGCGCGTTCAAACAAACAAACTCTTCAGCTTTATAATATTAGTATAGATTTAAATTTGGAACTACCAAACAATAACGCAGTATTTGTATCTTAAATTTTCAGGGAACCAAAACTTAGCGTCACGTCATTACCGATTTGTATTTCACTGCTTAATTTAACCGGTTGCAACTGTGATAGGAACAGACACGGTTCGGAGTAGAATTATATCAATCCTAACAAAATATAACATCTAAGTTTTGTTGCTTTGGGATTACTAATTTCTATAATTATATCTAAAGCTTTTTATATAACAAAGTGCTATTTTATATTTTTCTTTTGCCCATTTTCGTGATTAAATAAAGCGTTCGCTACAGTATGTAGGTATGTCTTCATCTTCATGTTCACGTTTTCAAATGAAGTTATGAATAATAGTTATTCCGTCTACATTTGCAATTCCACTAACAATTACATACAAGAGAAATTCTAATTGAAGAGAATAGTAAAGTTTATCTAAGTACGTAGGCATCTTGAAAGAGACTAGATACTACCTACCCATAACATTCTGCGTCATCGTTTGACTTCAAGCGACAAACCGAAACATCGTTTTTTTTTGCTACATAATCTTCATAATATTTCCTACGACTAACATAAAACATCGTCCACATAATTCTAAGTAAAACGAATGCCCATTCAGAAGCTATGTAAACGAAATGGCCTAAAATAATCATCCATGTCAATACAGAATTTGTTATTGTTATTTATCGGTGCCGACTTCGCTACATTATGAGATATCTTACTATTAAATGCTTCAGGATAATATGATATTTGTGGCACAATCTTTTCTCATTCTTACCGACAGACACATAGTAAATTCTTTAGTATGCGTCCTCAGTCTCAATTCATCTCTATCAGGAGCCATTGATGTAAAAATGATACAATAATGTACTGTAAGTTGCTGGTCTAGGTCGTCTAGCTTTTGGTGAATTTGGCAGACTTCCCAGACTTCGAAGATCCTGATTTATAGCTGCCATGTTGCGACGAGTTTAGACCAATTCACGTGGAAATACTTGTATCCATAGTAGTTACGCATTATAACTTGTCGCACTTGAACACAAAGTGTATATTAATTTTAATTAAGCTAGAATAGTAAAAAAATATATTATTGTAGGACCTTCTTATTATAACCGACTCAGATATCAGAGTAGGAGATTTTTAAGCAACGTACTCATTCGCATCTCAATCGTAATCTGTTAAAAAAAAAAGCTATTTTTTCGCACATTTTTGACCGATGCGACTGAGATGCGGGTCTTTATAGAAAATTTGTTAAATTCGGGCTTAGGTCTTCCATGCCTAATAAAATCTATATGAAAATATTTTCGTTTATACCTAAATTGTTTCTTCCATAACATGCTTTTGTCATCTATCTTTCAAATATTCTTCCCGTTTTCCCCCATTGACTCCGATTGCATTTTGCTCGGCCTTCGCTGAGTCGGATAATAACTGTGACATATAATTCGGATGACAGCCCTACCTTTGTATAATAAAGTTGCGCCACGCATAAACCTGTCATAATTAGGGTTGCTTGATAGGCGATCCATTTTATTAGTGCGTAGGCTAAAACATACATATGCTTAGACTGCTTATAAAGTTCACTAGTCGTAAAAACCCAGTCTTGAACAAAGGAACTTTCCCACTTAATCTAACACATAAACCCACCGCATATAAAAGTGTCATCTTTGTATGTAATAATTAGATTGGTTTGTTGCTAATGTTCTGTACTCGATATATAGTTAGATTTCATAGATACTGGTCTGTTTGGTGGAGCTGAATCATAGTTTTCCAAGCACTAAGCAAGCAGACACTCGTGTAAGCTTAGATAATATGTGTGATCATATTATATTTCTTGTAGTATGTACTTTTTGAAATCAATATCAAATTCATAAAAGATATAGGTTCGTACTTTGTTAAACGATATTAAATATTGTCTGCTTATTACACACCATTTCGTTGAACTTGCAAATAGCCGGTTCAGGAAAATTTACGATGGCACAAAAAATGGGCCGTGAAAAAAACAGCGACACCATTTTTCGTATAAACCTTGATTATCCTTCATGATGACACCGACAAGGTCCGCCAGTTACCAAGCTATTTGCGTTGGATCCATCTGCGTCAACACATTATCCCAAAATTTGACCCTTTGAATACATGACGTTTACCCTGGGAAGCTTTCACACGTTCAGCAATCTGATTCAGAGCAATATTATTTTCAAATCGAATAAATTATGTAACAATTCGGCTGAAATCTACTGAATAGATTTCAAATAGGAAGGTACGACCAATTCTCATAACGATCCATAACATAAGGCTAAAATATATATATTGTCTGCAAAAAAAAAACTGGAAAGCCGTAAATAGGCAATGAGACAGTCGCCAGTGTCCACCTTAACTCCGAATCTAATCCATTTATCCAGTGAAAGTATCACGCCAAGATTGATGGGGTGGATACTATGCCACGACAAACAGAGTGCTCCAATTGATTATACACATTCATCCAGCAAACAGATAACCCAGCAATATAGCGAGAGTTATTCATCGATGTCTGAGTGAACAGGAACCTTCTAATGCTAGAGTACAGCTCAAACTTATTAAAGGAACCTGACGGAATAAAACATGCAGGCCATAAATATATCAAAGAGACTAGGACGAATGAATCTATACTTATAATAAATCTGTAGAGAGGTCAATTCTGTACAAGGAATATATTTTCAAAATAACTATCAGGGGGTGATTAGTGATCGATACTGGTGCCAAAAATGCAATCAGTAATTTTTTTGTCTGTCTGTCTGTCTGTCTGTCTGTCTGTCTGTATGTTCTTTATAGAAACAAAAACTACTTGACCGATTTTAACGAAACTTGATGCAATTATTCTTCATACTCCTGGGCAGATTATAGTATACTTTTCATCACGCTACAATCAATAGGAGCAGAGCAGTGAAGGAAAATGTTGGGAAAACGGGAGAAGTTACTCCATTTTTTAAGCTTCCGTCGCGTGTGTAGCCTTAATGGTTAAAGTTACATAGAAATCATGTATTACGGAAATGTTCTACATAAAATAATCTAAAAAATATCCCGAAACAGCATATGTCTATCTTTTGTCAATTTTAAACCGATCGGGCTCAGAGTTTCAAAATCGGGGGTAAAGTAACTATTCCACGCGGACGAAGTCGCTGGCAGAAGCTAGTCTTTTAATATTCGTCATAGTATCAGAACGAAATAAACTACATAAACGTTTTTTTATTCTTTTTCATAGCTTAATTCAGTGAAAGCCTCGTGTAAAATCCGAGCAATGAATAAAAAGCCTGGTTCTATGAATGTTACCGTTTTCACAGAATTTAGTCTCGATAAGCAAACATTCTGTGAGATTGGAATATGTAAGTAATTTTGTAGCAAATTACCAGGTAGGTACGTAAGAGAACGTTACCTACTCCTAAAATTGATAGGATTTGGCATGGATGTGGCCGTATTTACTTATGAGGAATGTACAGCTATTACACATCGTGCCTTCGTTCCCGTTTTATTTTGTGTTCGTAGAAAGACATGGAATTTTGAAATGAAAGGAATCAGCTTACGTGACGCGGCCGCAAAGGGGAACCCGTACCGTAGTGGAACGAGAAACAAATTCACTGGTAATCTCATGCCCCAATTAATATATTGCCGCTACCTGAGCTGAACGGACTGACGTTTATTTATTTGTGTAAATCATAACTATTTCACTTGGTAAGGCCCTCTTGCACGTATAACTCACTTAACAATTTCAATTGTTCACTTCAACGGGACGTGGGAAATATTTAACGTATGTATACGTAATTAGGTAGGGTCATTGTACCGGTTAGCGACCACTTAGTTGCTAAATTACAATGATTCAAAATATATGTACATCATTTACACGTAGTTGGTGCCCATGTAAAGTCAAGTTCAAGTTGTGAAACAAAATATAAAATACCAAACTTATATTCATAAATTATTTAAAATGATGGGAAAAGACCAAAAATAGCCAAAATGCTTGATAGCGAACAATTACGCTAGTTGACGACCATCAATACACTAATTTACAACCACTATCTGAAAAAAAAAACAAATTTTATTGATAAAAAATATTTTTTTTACAAAAAAAAAACTTTTTACGAAAAAATACAAGCAACTTCTACAAAAAAAAATGCTACAAAATAACTTTAATTTCGGAAGTCGGTGTTCATAAGTCGGTTGAAAAAAAAACACCGAGTTCCGAAATTAAAGTTATTTTGTACTTTTTTTTGTGTAGTAGTCGAGAGGAGAGGAGCAGAGGATGGTGAGAGGCTAATCGAATCTAAATTCCATTTTTCCACCTTGATAGATGCAAATGCCAAGACTGATGAAGTCTAAAATCCAGAACTCCGAAAGCTTTCAGCTCGAACTTTAGAATCGTCTCGAATGCCTTATCACCGTAGACGAATACAACGATGGATACGTGGAAACTTTCCATATGGTTGGGTCTAAGTTCTTCAATAATTCGTTCGTAATTTAATTACTAATGGCGAAAGAATTTTTAAAATCGGAAACAAACAAATCAATCTTTTCTCTTTATAATATTAGTTAAAATTTAGAGAACAACAGAAACGAGGAAACTTCGTGATTTAACTTCTTGATAAATGATTCTTATTAACCTTCAGCGAGATCGCGATGGTGACATTTATCTTTACGAAACTTTTACTCGGTTTATAGGCATAAATGCTAAGAAAGAGGAAAATAAGTTTTAAAGAACCATTAATTTGCAAAAATAGCCTGCTGTTATGGCAACATAAATATATTTTAATGTCACAATCCATTGAGCCCTACACCATCTTTTGATAGGTAAATCATAGCGTTCATATCGAAAAAAAACATAGCGTTTGGCTTGACTTGGCTTTCCAATAGAGGTAAAGTACAGATTCCAGCACAACCCCATTTTTGTTTTTGGGACTACTACTATTTTAGGTGCAATATTCAGCTTACAAGAGAATGATGTTATGTAAAGATTTACAAGTTTCCATTGGTAATTTCTATAACATGTATTTTTTAAATAATTTAACATAGTTTAATCTATTTAATTTTTATTGAAATAAATAAATTAGTAAAATATTATACGATTTCTGCGTATTCGTAGCTTCACTACAGACCAAGTACACAGCAAAGACGTTGTGTTATGTCTCACCGCAAACTTCGGCATTTGCAAGGCCATTGCGTGTAAGCTTCAGTTGGTTTAATACCACCGTAGAGACCTGTAAATATCCATTACAAGTTTCACTAACTGGCTAAGAGACTACTTGTTAGCCAATAACGTAGCCGACTCTATTTCACGTTGTCCGAGTGTAGCAAAACAACTTACCGCTATGTTGAGTAAATTATTGCAGGCGTAAATAAAATATATAAGCAGGTAAGTTTAAGGAATCGGATTCTAAACAGCAAAACTGACCACAGCAATCGATCGTAACATCCTTATTTATATATACATTGATGCGCCGAAATTTATTTGGCATACCACACTTGGCATAATCTTCTTTAGACGAATATTTGTAAGGCATACTCGTACAAATATTTAGTATAATTATTGCTTGGCCGAATGTTTATATGTATGCCCCAATTAACCTTACTTACCTTTGGCATAAAATTCTGCATAATTTCGTTTAACATTATTTTTACTTAGGGCAACAATAATTTTGTAAAAAATCACTTGGCATACTATGAAGATGGTAGAATTTCATTTGGAATTATTTTATTTAGCATGTTGTGACTTCTGCATTTGGAACCTTGAAAGTCAATATGTTGTGCTACAAAAGTTACGTAGTAATAGAAACGAATCGCTGCCAAACTGACTCCACGTAGTCTTGTCTGCCCTACTCCTAGACTGTTATTTTAAGCCCGCGTAGGCGCAGAGAGGCGAGTTCCGTATACCGGCCTCGCTGACGATGCCCATCACGACACCCCCGTCCAAACCCTCCCCGACTTTCGCCTTACGAGCCAGCCCGCGCCGCTGAGCCATTAGCGTTAAATCCCCTAAATAATACCAACCTGACCCAGCCTGTCCCTTGCTCCCTCAATGACCCCGCTAAGCCGAGGCCCGTCTCCCACAGGGGATGCCCTTACGTTTAGCTTGTAAGCTTAGTTTTTAACCCTGGCTGGGGGCCTTAAATTCATTTGAGGCCACCACAGGAAAATCCGTTTCAGTAAAAACCAGAGTGAAAAACCAGAAAGAGTGCTGGACTGCGAGTGGTCCATAAAAAAAAACATAGGAGGGGCGAGGCGGCTTGCGAGCTGATGAGCAGATAGTTTTTACGCTCGCCGCCGCGGCTGAGGCTGGCAAGTCGAAGTTGCGGTGTTGAGCGTGCAAACCAACTGCGACAATAAGCTCGCCCGAAAGAGGCCCGCAGCACCAGAGCCGTGACAGAAACCATGCCTGCTGCATGCTTGCTTGAATGCTGGATGCTTGCTTGCATGCTGCATGCTTTCTTGCATGTTGCAGGCTTGCTTGCATGCTACATGCTTACTTGCATGCTGCATGCTTGTTTGCATAAATTTTATTATTATGGTAAGAAATACAAAATTGCTCTTACTATGAATTTTCTGTAATATGATAGATGAGTCTCTTATTATGGATGTGAAATTTATGCTAAAAGATGATTCTGACTGTGAACTTTCGGCGATACTTTTTAATTATTATGGATATGAAATGTATGCCTAAAGATGATTGTGACTTACTTGAAAAATTCCAGACTCCGTAATTTTTACCATTAGTTAGATACTTAATAATTTCTCAATATTTTATGAAAAAATCGTTTTGTGTAAAATAAATCCTATCCAAATTCAATAGTTTCCAATATATCCGTGTCTTATTAAGAAACAATCGTTTAAAATTCCACGTGATATTTTGCAATCTTACGGCGTTTACAATTTTCCGGTGACATTTACAACACTTAGCCATAGTGAAGCGCTTTGATTAAGAGATCATTTCATTTTATGTGGCGACACCTCAAGCTGGATTACACATAATTGCATCCTAACAACATCCCAAAAAATCAGCAGTGCACTTTTTTGAACCAACGACATGTCAAATTACTGGTCTAAATCTAAAGATTTGCAATATTTGTAATCCAATCTTTGTTCCTTAAACATTTTTAGTGATATAATTTAAATAACTTATTTATGTCGCCCATTGTACATGTGTTTTAGTTTGTAGTTTTCTTTATTTTATTATCCTCGGTGTACAGTTAAGTATATAATAAATAAATAAGTGATTAACTCAGAACGAACTAACAATTAGCTAAAGTCGTTCAGTCGGAGAGATTCTTCTTGAAGAGCTCTTTTTATTAGTGAAGCTTATGTCTATTGGGCGCTGAACAGAAACCTTAACTTCGGTGTCCAATTAATTGCCTATTTCGGTAATATACACCAAACGGACTTATAATTGGGACACAGCACAACATGTTAGTAGTAAAGATATTGTGGGATGGAACCGCCATATTGTGGGATGGAAACCAGTGTCACTTTAAAAATTTGCCTATTTTATTAGGCATGGTTTTGCTACTCAAAAATATAGACCTTAACGACTAGTTTGGTTTACTTAACTCATTTTCGCTAGTGTAGTGGGTAGGGTCCTTTTTAAAAATTTACGTCCAAATATGAAAGCAAAACGACGCCAATTTTGCTTCATTCAAAAGAAGATATTGTGCTGAAACGGTAGAAACGTCTGTTGTTTCACAGTTACCTTTACCCGCGAGTGCAAGCGTAGTTAGATAACCGGGCCGGTGATCGTCAGGCAGGCTTATAACCGCGCAAGACGCGAGTGTCGGAACACCCGGGGCTGACAATTAGTGCACTGCGGCCCCTCAGACGGCCCTCCGCCGACTTTCGCCGAGTTGAAACTAAACGCGACGGAATCACTCTACACGAACTCAACGCTCGCAAGACGCATGCCTGTTATAAATGTTGCAATTTTAATGTGGATGGCAAAAACGGTTCTAACTTTGAAACGACACTGTTACATTGCACTTGCACACATGACGGTTTTGTGTATTGTTGCAAGATACTTGATCTGCCTTAGAAACTGCTTTAAATTTACATATTCTCTTCTCTCCAGCGACTAGATCAACAAATAGTTCATAGGTGTTCCTTGAAACTATATCTACCAAAAGGTTGTTTCAAAATATGTAAACATTAGGTATCTATTTCTCTTTCAAATTTGCAGCTTTATCATCAATTTAATTAAGACGTGAAACTAAGTATAAAGAACAACATAAAAAAATCTTTATTTCTTGTTCTTTACAGGTAAGTACGAACTTACCCTTTTAGCTTCAATATAAACACAAAGAACACAGACGTTTGATCTGTACAATGTCTATTGTTGGCCACGAATGTTAATCAGCTATTTCAGCGCATACCCATCGTTTTGAAGGACGCGAATATAAAAATTCAACTACCGGCCCGTCCCGGCTTCGCAAGTCTTATTTATGTAATATAATTATCCTAAATATAGGTACTCAGTGATAATTTTAATAGTAAAAGAGTTTTTGAAATCGGTACAGTCAAAGAGTTTAATATAGTAGTTTTTGTATAATAACACAGTAGTTTTTGAGTTTATTCGTTACAAACATACAAATCTTTACTTTTTATAATATTCGTGTAGGTAGTGTAGAGTAACTTTTATAATGAAGGCTATATTTATAGGCAAACAAAAAAACTAATGTAAATAAGTACTGATTTTTGGTTTCTGAAGGAACTAAATAAGTAGGTCCTGTTCGTCAAAGTAACGAGTAAATATACCATTGTTTCAAACTTAGTCGCCAGATCAATAACACAATATTTGTGAGCTGTGCCGTTCTCAAAACTCCCAACTGCTATTTCTGTATGTGTATTGAATGAATATTTGATTTTAGAACAGGAGCCCGAAGTGGAGGCTGGGAAGTAAGAAGGCTGAGTCTAAATCGAGCCAATCGGAAGCTACATCCGCTTCCTAATTGGACAACAGCGATGTTTAGCTTCGTTCAAAGTAACCTATTTTTGTATTTCTCGTACTACGGTTTTCTGACTTCGCGAATTCAGCAGCTGTTTCATAGTAATCGTATAAAATAATTAATCATCTCGACTCTAGCATACGTGCCTGACTGATGATAAGTACCTAAGTACCTACCTACTACTGGACATACTGACAGTAGAGTGCGTAATGTGCGTATCTATACATATACAATATACATAATACCAAACAAA
Source organism: Hecatera dysodea (assembly GCA_905332915.2). Lineage (NCBI taxonomy): Eukaryota > Metazoa > Arthropoda > Insecta > Lepidoptera > Noctuidae > Hecatera > Hecatera dysodea. Next base: position 14,749,599 of record HG995292.1, read on the forward strand.
TAATTGAAAGTAGCATTTCACGGCTGAATCTAGACACTTATTGAAAGTATAACTAAATATGACTGTAAAATGCGTAAGATTATAAAATATCTTGAGAGATCGTCGTCGGTTATAAATGTTATAATGTTGAAATATTAATACTTAACTTTTCGTTACTAGCTATTCCAAAAATTTTCGGAATTACTTTGACAGATTATATTATTAATTTATAATTAAGTTGACAATTTATCGAGAGTTTACAATCTCTCAAGATATTTTTTGATATTCTTACGAAGTTTTCCATTTTCCGGTCACAGATACATAACACTTCAGCTTATTATACTAGCACTAAGCTAAAACCAAATTATTTTTGTCCTTTAAATAACGACGAACTACCTTACAGCGACAATCTGTTTTGTAGGTGTTCCCTAAGTATACTTAGGTACGTACTACTTATAGACTACGCTTATTTTTAAGTATATTTCAAGAATGGATCGGAGATGCCATTTCCCGTACGATTGCTCTCAATCATATACCTATCAAAACCTTGATACTATTGCGAAGAATTTAAAAAAAAAATTGTTTTGGTGAATTCAACTAATAACCTGTTCAAACTCCGTTCAAAGTATGTACGTAGGTATCTATTATCTATACTAATATTATAAAGCTGAAGAGTTTGTTTGTTTGTTTGAACGCGCTAATCTCAGGAACTACTGGTCAGGAACTTCAGTGTTAGATAGCCCATTTATCGAGGAAGGCTATAGGCTATATTTTATCCCCATATTCCCACGGGAACGGAAACTACGCGGGTAAAAACGCGGCGCGCTGCTAGTTTCTAAATAAAGAATTCAATACAATTTTATAAAAGGTGCTAACACATTCCCGCCTTTTTATGTAGCTTCTTGAATTGGGGCATAAGATAACGAACTAACACTATCTAGGGGTAGGTAATAAAAATAACACCAAATTCATAAGTTGATTATTTAAACTCTAATAGGGTTGATATTAAATCACAGTAACGCATCGCGTCTTCTCCGAAAAATAATCCATTCCGCGCGCAAAATTGCGGGGAATCAAATTTTGTGAAAAATCTCGTTACCTCGTCGTTTTGCTACATTATGTACATACGTAGAGATAGAGATTTATACGCATATGATGTGGGAATGAAAGAGTAATTTTCTACCCTGCCTCGCGTAACCGAATGTAATCTCATTACTATTTATGTAAATGTGATGTGTAATTTTACAAAGCGTGGGTTTGTGAGATAGCTATGTTCGCAATCACAACCGTACCAGACCTTACGTCAACGCAATGGTTGGGTGTCTTGTAGGCAATCGTTTGATCGAGTACCTACCTACGTTTTTTATTTTCCAAATTAAAAGCTTCTTCATGCAGCTTCAACTTGACTAAATTTTCTTAGAATTTACTCTTTCGTAGCGGGTACGTGCCAAAATTAATTCAAATCGTTCCGCCGAGCCGAGACTGGCGGCAGGGCACGACTTGCGACGCGCGACGGGTCGGCGGCTACAGCGGGCTGGCTGCATTAGCGAGCATCGCTCCCCCAGCAAGCGTCGACGAGTTATACACAAAGTAACTATGACGGTATACATCACCTGTTTCAGATCTAATCAAAGCTAAAGGAACAGGCACCCGTCGCATCGGGTGACTTGATGAAGATTGCTTTCTATATATACAATGTACAGATTGTATTAGAACTCATTATGGCAACAAACGTACTGATTCTAAGTACGGTGGTGTGGTGGTGGTAAGTGCGATGGTGTTGGGTTTTGCTTTGCCTTCCTGCATGTGCATAAAATCCTTGCATTTGCCTTGTAATCTTGCATGTGCATAATATAGCGGGCGGGAGGGAGGAGCAAACCTGCAACACACTAATAATCGCGGAAATTAAAACAAGATATATTATTTTCATTTTCAAATTTTAAAATGGATTTCCGCAAAGTAACGCCTGACTCAATCAATTTTACGAATCAGTACGTTTGCTGCAGTAATGAGCAACAAGTCGTCAGGATTGAATTCTGGAGAAAAAAAAAAACATACAAACATCCGAATTGAGAACCTCCTCCTTTTTTACAAGTCGGTTAAAAAGTACCTTATCAACACAGTAGGCACGACTGAGATTGATGTTTTAATAAGGTAAGTAGGATTATTCAATCTATTAGACAGATACCGCAACAGTTTAACTCGAAGTTTCCAAAGTGCTATTTGAGACTGCAGACTACATGGAGGCAGTCCTCGTCATCCATCACGATTGGAGATAAGGTGGACATGATTGTAAACACACTGCTTAATATCAAAGTAGTGACTAAAGCTGTCGCCGAATAGTTTTGTTATTCATGGAGGACAAGATTACCATTTGAATGGGTAAACCGTAAGGAACAGTATCCCGAGACGCATAACGTTAGTGACAGATAGCGGGTAGTTGTGCAACGTAATACTAGCTGCAATTGGATTAATTAACGTGGCCCGTTACACCCGACCAGATAAACTAGGCTAATAACAACTGTCACCGAATCACCGAACCTCTGGATATTGATTCAACCACGATTTATTTAATCAACGCCCCATTAAACGTTTATATACATATGTATAATTGCAGGAGGAGCGACCCTGGGGGAGTCGTAGGGATCATGACTCCAAAAATATATCACTACAACATGACTAGCCTAAAAATAGAAAAATCATGATTTTTACATCTGATTAACCGCGCGGGTATTTAAAATGTTCAAACTTGCTATAACATCTACAGTTCTCAGCTCGCTCTAGCATCCTTAGCTCTTTATTATTTGACACATAAGAAGACAAAAAAAAAACATCTGTATGACTTATGATAAAAACATTAGCGTATTGGAGTCACCGAGAAGAGTAAGTTTGGGGGGGGGGGCTATTTTTTTTATGTACTTAGTGTGGCACTAGTTAGGTCTTTGTGCCAATTTCGGGTAGGGGGGATTATTTAATTACCGATATAAATTAGAAATTTTCCATAAAGTAAAATTACATTTTTTGAAAGACTTGATTTAGAATTGCATATTTTTTATACTTTAAAACATTTTAAAGCAATCGTCGTCGTAGGTACCTAATATCTTCGTTGGATATTACGATTCAGGCGTACCTACGTTTGCGATAAATGTTATTCGACTTTTGTTTTTTTTTTTTGCGTGGGCGATAATTTTGCTATAGTATGGACATCTTTTGTTATACAAAAAGTCAGTCTCATATTTCTACCATACCGTTTTCGGTACACCGGGCGTTAGAGGTTTAAGCGGGCGTCCGCGAAGGGAACCCGTCGAATGTCAACGCGCCTGCACACGCGAATCGACTCCGTGGAAACGCAACGGTCTTCGCTGAAGAGACCGGATTATTTTATTTACGCAGTATCGGTAATTTAATTTAAACGGTGTGCATGTACAGTCCTGTCGATGGAGAACTTAATACCTATTTTATTACGTAGCAAACCGATGACTAGCAAAAAAACAACGACAGCCAGTAATCCCGTTTACTAAATCTAGGTTGATATGCGAGATTACCCTTTCTATATCGAAATAAATTTTTCCTTAATTTTTGAGCGTTAATTAATTAACCGCGCGGACGTCCGCTTTATGCAGTTTCAGGACTTAGGAGCGTTTGCTTTCGTTCGTCGGGAAAGTCTTACAATAAATAAGTTTTTGGACATTGATTGTCACTATAACTATACATATACTTGTCCCTTTATTATACATAATAATATATAATTATGTCATGTAATACTGCGACTAGGTTGTGATAACTAATGTGACTAATTCTCGTCTCATTAGTTATTTCATCGCTATCCCTAATACCTACGTCACATTCACTGATACGTCACTTTGTATACATATTAACTTACCTCATCCTTTACCAGTCTCTTACTTTATTTCGATTGCAAAATTTGTTTCAAAAATAAAAAAGATTATTTTTCAGAAATTTAATCGGTTGGACTTACGAGCATATCAGTCTTTTGATTTTTTAATTTGCAACTGGTTGATGATTGTTTGAGTCTGTATTGGATTCCTCAATTTTGACAGTTCGCAGCTGGTGCTGTTGGATTGTTTCTGTTATGGATTTTTGAGACCCAAAAGCATAGTTAATACTTAAATTGTGGCGATAAACAAGTAGTAAAACCTTAATTTAATACATTAGTAATAATTTGTATAATATTTGGCCCACCTGGCACAATGTTTAAGGTAAATACGTTGTTTTAACTCTCGGCCTACACGCAGAAAATGCGTATTGTATACAACATTTTGTCCAATCCGAATCAAATATAAAACGAATATAAAGTTATCTACTGTTCTGAATAGCTTGTGAATCTTATTTTGAAGAAATAATTTGATGAAATAACATGTTGTCAATTTTCAACATGGCTCACTCCGGTCATTTGGTATGGTAGGTACTTTTATGTATAATCGTGATACGATAATGAACGTGACAGACGACACCAATCAACTTTAGTTGCAATGTAATAAGAAAATCATAATTGGTGTGGTCTGCAACTTGTTATATAAGACATTTTCATTGTTAGGACGAATAGGCGTAAGTGCCAACCAAAATAAATGTTTACATGTATGTTGTTCGATTACCAAGCGACATTCAGCCGAATAACTTGTATTTCCTTTTCAGATTTGCTTCACCCATTTCTATTCAATGATAAAAAAAACATAAAGGTAAATAATAAACAAGTAACCTACCCTCCACAAGTCCACATGCTTACTTTTATTTTTTAAATCTCTTAAAAACAATAATACCTAGTTATCAGCTAGTGATAAACAACTGGCTAAATATTGATTGATGCATTTATCTAAGCTTCAGTAACTAAACTCTTTAACTAGGACACACACACATCTTTATTAATAAATACTTATTTACTAAGCTACAAAATAGAAATCACACTTCCCATTTTATTTTTATATAGAATGTTTCTTCTATTTTTAATGCAAGATAGAAATACCTAACTCTTACTAAAGTTGAAACCCTCAATACAGGTGCTCACACAGTTTCTTATGCAAGCTCTACAAGATTGTGGGTACAATATTTTTCAATGAAAAATTTGATTTATAATGATTTTGATTGTACATTCTACTTGAAGGACAGGGCAATGGACCCAGTTATAGACAATGAATGGCTTGGGTGCAAGAATGAACCAATTGATGAGATGCAGAATGTGGGCAACATTGCTCGGAGCTGGCAGTGGAGAGAGAGGGGCATCAACCCACCCAACTACCCCAACAGTAAGACGGTTCTTGAGAACATGGCGGAGGACATACTTGTTCAGAAACCACTACAAATAAGAGTATGACTACCTTCCTTTAAAATAAAATTCTAGATTTAAATTATACTTTCAGTTATTCTCTTATGCAATTGTATGTACCTATTTAATTTTCCAAGACCTTAACTGATAATGAATTTAACTTTTCAGAGTTGTGATTTACCAGGTTATCCTAGATCAACATTTTTGATGGTTTTCAGTCCTGATGGGTAAGTTAATATGCATAAGCATTGTATCAGTTGTTTAAAGGGGTTTATTGTTTCACATCGCTTATAATAAAACATATTTATTGGAATTAAATTTAATACAAATAAACACAACAAGTTCAGGCAGTGAAATATTTAAATGAAACACTATGATTTAAGAGGAACCGGAGGCACTATTCACTGATTAGACGGTATATTTACTATTAACAGTCAAAGAATAATCTTAATATTTGAAATGTTTGAATATTTGACACTATACAAAAAGGCTCTGCCAGTAAAAGTAATCTGCCTTACAACTAAATACATGTTATATGTATTATATTAATTATATGTATTTAGTGTTTGTGTGTGGGGTCTTTTCTTAAGAAATAAATACAACTTCCTTTATGATAGAAGTCAAAAAGGTTAATTTTATTTTAACATTTTAGGACTAAAGTTGCATCAACACATGGGAACCACAATGTGTATGTGTCTGAGCTGGCCAGTGGCAAGCATGTCCGCATTCTGAAGGGACACCCTCGCACTCCGTGGTGCATTGCCTTCCATCCGTCACACCCACTGCTCATTGGCTCTGGATGTCTCGGCGGGCAAGTCCGGGTGTGGGATATTGCAAGTGTGAGTTTTACTTATTTTTATTTTATATTTTGTAGTTTAAATATTTTTCATTAAGTTTAGATAATTATAAATAATAGATTGCTGCGAAAAAATATTTGTATATGTTAGAGGGTACTATGAAAGCAACATTTTAATTTATCCATTCAGGGTGGCAGTGAGGTGTGGAATGTGCGCAATGAAACTGTCATAGCTTCCATTGCTTTCCACCCTCGTGAGCAGCTGTTGGTCATTGCAACATACAATGAATTGTACTTCTGGGACTGGAGCCAGGCTGCCCCTTTTACCAAAGTCTGTACTAATAATGTTAATGAGAAAGTCAGGTATGAAAATAAACATATTAAAAACAATTATTTATTCATATTATTTTTATAAGCACAATTTTTATCATTTAGAACAAAATTAAATTATTTTTAAATAATTAAATTATGATGATAATGAGCATCAAGTAATTTTATCAGTCAACAAAATCAAATCTAGGATCATTAATATCCATTAGTTTTAAACTGGCATTAAATATTATGCACTCTTCTTAGCTTGTGTCTTTCAGATATGTGGCTTTCGATTCTCTTGGCTACAAACTTATCACTGGAATATCGCTATGGGCTTGTTCGGGAGGGGCAGCAAACAACTCGTCGCAACAGAACCCTGCCTCGGGTCCAACAAATAACCCCAATAATAATAACTCTAGAAGAGATGACAACGACGACAGTCCGGGCGGCGGCCGCGGGCAGGACAGCCCCGGCTCCGCACAGGACATGATCGTCAACTCTTACCAAAACTTGGTGCAACGATACGACAGTTTAGTGCGGAATTATCAAAGACTCTTTATGGTACGACATCGACTAACCAACACTCCGCCACCTCCGAATACGGTAATAAACAATTAAAAGCATCATTTTAAACATGTTTTAAGATAATCTACTTACTGCTGGAAAATTATAATCAATTAATAAAATGTGAAATCTTCGGCAGACGGACCGCGGTACAGATCCTATGGAGACGGACTTCGGGCTCGGCCCTTCTAGTTGGACGCGACCCACGCGTTCTTCGACTACTAACCAAGATGATGGTAATACGAGTATATTATGTTGCAATTCCATTCGAAAATCACTAGAACCAAAGCATTTTTCATTATTATAACTATCGCTCAGCCATTCGTTCTCACCGCGATAGCTAGTCTTATTTATTTGACCTAATATGCAAATGTTTGATAGTGTTATACCTTATGATTGTAACGGAACTTTTCAGCAAATCCGACGCCCAGCACGTCTCGCGAGTCAGTGGATTCCGCAGACACCGGCGACGGAGAGAGCAACAGTCGCTTGCTCAACTTAGACGTGCTCTCAATAGATAGCAATCCTCCCAGGTAAACAAAGATACGCATAGTTTCAAATTACAACTTGACTACTTATTTCTCAAAAGACCAACAAAGAATAAACAAAAAATTACATTTTACTTTTCAGAAATCCAAGTTCAACAAATCAAGAGCGTTCGATATTTGGGTCACGATCATCTGCTTTCCAACCACTAAACGGTTCCGACAGACCATATAGAACTATCGAGTACGAGAGTACTCGACTCTTGCCAAATCCTTTCTCGTCTTCCAACGGCACACCGAGGCCGACCAGGGTTACTTTCACGGAAATCACTCCCTCCACTTTGACGAACACATCGCGCACTAGCATTTTTACGTCATCGAGGGGATCTTCTCTGGGACGGGATTTCGCATTACGCCGAAGAAACTTTTCCCCAATGCATCAAAATAACGAATCCACACGTAACGACCCTGCAACGGCAGCGACCACTTCTGCATCACCGTTTGTTCCGCGACGCTCATTCCAGACTAGTGCATCAGCTGATAGCCAGCCTTCGACATCTGGTTCTTCTTCCTCTTCTTCGCAAAGACCTACAATGACTAATTCTTCTACACAAATGAGCCCCATGACGGCGCCAGTCGATGCACAAACTATTAATGAAAGTCTTGATTTGATTCGTGATATTCTTCGTGACTCTGGCACAAGGTTGTTGAACTTAATCACCAACATGTCGCTATCCACGCTGGCCAGCGTGGAGCGCAGTATCCCGCGGCGCGGCAGTGCGGCTCGCGCGCTCTCCGACGACAGCGAGAGCGGCGCGCGGCCCCGCGTGCGCCTCTTCAGCTCCTCTTGGCGACGAGACATTTTGTCATCCAGTTCCGATTCCGACAGCGACCAGTCCTCGGAAGTTAACATTTTTAGGACAAGAAATACTACGTTTCGAGAAGACGAATCCAGTATTAATAATAATCCGACTGCTTCGACTTCCTTAGACAGAGTGCCGGCCCAAACTGATCGATTGGTGTTTGAATTGAGTGAGATGGATGCGCGCTCTGGTGCCCCTCCTAGAGAGCGCCGACCGCCGAGAGACGCAGGGGGTATCAATGTGTCGTTGTCGAATAACAGGTTCCGAGTTCGAACACAGAGCGATTCAATGAGCACTGACATAGCAACCGCCTCCGCACCGCTTGGCCCCGCAGCCGCCTCTGACGTAGCAGCCGCCTCCGCACCGCTCGGCCCCGCCGCCGCCTCTGTCGGAGCCACGCCAGCGCCGGCCGCAGCTGCAGCTGCCGACCAAGTCCCATCCGCAGAGGGAGAAGATGTGGCCGACGGAGTTGCAGCGCCTGAGCCACGTTCGCAAAGCACATCTGAATTTAATCCCGATAGACCGTCAACGAGTAGGGATGAATTTTGGAATAGAGGCGGTGTAGTGCCACCTGACGAAGCTTACAGAAAAGTAAGAAGCGGAGTTAACGCGTTACAGAAACACACTTTACAGCTGACGAATCTTTGGTTGCGAGGCAATCGCACGACCATGAGAGAATTACGCGGGATGTGGGAAAATTTACGACGACGTATACTTATGCTACATAGGGAAACAGGTTTACAAGATGTTCCCAGTTATTATACTCGACCATTACTGGATCGGTGTATGATGTTAACTGACATGACGGACAACCTTGCCCGCACCACTAGAAATCTAAGACATAATGCAAGAAATGAAGATAGTGACAGACATTCGACCGGAAGTCGTAATGCGCCTCAGAATCCTAACAATGCAAATAATAATCAGACAGAAAGTGAACGTAATTCATCTAACTACAATGCTACCGAGACCAGACCATCACAAGGGGGAAGGTCGTCTCACGTAAGGTCTACACCTAGTACCCGATTTTCTCCGCCTTTGAGGAGAAGACTACAGTCAAACTATCGCTGGCGTGCAGAAGATGAACTGAGGAGGCGATCTCGAAATCCCACCGCAAATCGTTTGACTCCGCGGAACACAAACCGATCCCGTAGAGACTTCGCTCGCGCGGTTGAGATTAGTGCTACCAGACATGAGATACGCATGCGAGCAATGCAGGTGTTGTCGGTAATGTTCAACATGATGATGATGTGTCTCGAAGAGCGAGGCCTCAGCCAACTCATCATCAACATGTTGAGAACACTGAAAAGGGCTCTGGCGTTGACTTGTTTAATCGTGATGTCAAACAGGAATAATGGTCGAACAGCCACTAGTCAAGCCCCTACACCACAACGTGTAGAATCCCTCGATGTCGTCCGTATTCAAAATGTTGAGCATAACGTGGACGTGAACGTGGACGGCCCCGATGAGCAGGCGCCTCCTAGTAACCCACAGCGTGCTGCAGAACCGGCTTCAAACCGATCACAACAAAATAGTAAAGCCAACAAAGCTAAAACTGCTGAGAAACCCTCAACGTCTCAAGCTGAAATCGTTGAAAAAAGTAATAAAAATAAGAGACCACACGAAGAAACCCCTTCAACTTCACAAAATAAAGTTTCACAAAGGTATAGCAATCGTCTTGCCGTCCAGATAGCCGCCGCTAACAGAAATAATTCTGCAACAGCAAGAAATAGACGAGATCTATACATTGAAAGTAGGAGGCAGAAAGCTTTACATAGAACAAATCCCACTGCACATCCACTCATTAAAAAGAGGATTTTACCTCCAGTATCGAATTATAGAATACCGGCACTGCGGAGTTTACCTTTGAGGCCCAGTGCGTCAAGATTCAGAAGTCCGAGGGTCGATCCGCAAAATAACGAGCCTGTGGCCGGACCCTCGAACGCTCCTCCGCCCGGCGACAATCTTAATCTACAGGAATCACCGGGAAGTGAGCTGATGAACGAATTCGAACACAGGGTCAATTTTATACGCATAGCTCACATGCAAGCCGTTAGGCTCCGGAATGCGGCCCGAAACAGGTTCAGACGATTGCAAACTATCCGCCTGTACACACCGTCGTCCGTTCGAGAGATGTTCTCCCTGCAGGGGAACAACGGCGAGCCCACAGAGAGCGGCGCGGGGAACAGCGCGGCGGGGCCCGGCGGCGCGGAGACTAGCGGTGCAGGGCCCGGCGGCGCGGGGCCCAGCGGCGCGGGCGGCAGCGGCGCGGAGGGCGCGCGGCACCCGCTGGCTATGTTCCGGCCGCACATCCTGTCGTCGCGCGCCGACCCGGCCGGCCGCGAGGAGCTCAGCCATCAGTTCCACACCGTGCTCAACAACGTGGCCATGCCTCTCATGCAAATGAGTGATCTGCCTGGCAACGACGGCGGCTCTGCCCAACGCCTGCCCAGGATACACGAGTATCTGCAGCCCATCATCCTGGCCCAGGTATATAAAGCTCTACGTTATGTAAATGTACTACGAAGTCGCACTCGTGGCCCCGATGTAACTGGATGTGTCCACAGAATGCGATGGTGGTGGACGACGAGGGCGCGGCGGGCGAGGGCGGTGCGCGGCGCATGGCGGGCATGGCGGGGCTGCTGGACGCCGGCATCATCTCCGAGGCGCTGCCGGCGCCCACGCACCGCGTGCAGGCCTGGGACTTCACCACCGGCAACACGCCCGAGATAGCCGACAGTACCTACAACATTTTATTTTATATTCATTCTGCTTTTGGATTCTTGCTTGCCCCGATTGAGCATAACCGCTTTGGTACATGGAATTAGAGCAAATATATAATTTACCATATTTATGTCATCAGGTACCAAAAATGTAGTAGTACAGCGCTGCAGAATTCATAATGACGCTAGTATCGACATATCTAAAGATGGCAGACTCTTGGTCGCACTCCTGCCTGTGCCCAGGTTAAGAAACACAAACCATTGGCTTGGTAAGTGTTGATAGGTTTTTATTTTTTTTAAGTGCATGCAATACACGACAAGGTACCATTTTCAAGTTGCTCCGTACAAAGCTTGATAATTTACTTTTTTACAAACATCCTTATAAAAAGGAAGCCTTTATTTAATCACTTTTGTGTCCGTCTATCACCGCCAATTATTTCAGAAAACTACTATCGTTTCTGTTGAAATTTGATACTTTGTTGTTTTTTATAAAAATGGCTTGTGATGGTTTCAAATATATATTTTTTTCATAATTTAAATCTAAATGATTTTTCAAGAATGGTTTTTATGTAAGAAATTAGATTTCACTACCGTAGTCAGGTAATGATCATTCATAATCACGCTTTCACCACACTAAACTACCAAGATTAAATTTTGAAAAAAAAACACTACTTGTAGATTAAGTCGATATTAACACTTTTCAAAAATTAGATTCGTTCGGAACCCCTTGAACGCGCGTCCGAATGTCACTTGGCTCGTTTTTCACCTCGTAATATGTGTCGTCCGGCCGCCAGGCGTGTACTCGCTGGAGTGGGCGCGGCTGGGGCAGTGCCTGCACACGGCGGTGCTGGAGCAGAGCGCCGTGTCCGTGGCGCTGTCGCCCACGGCGCGCCACCTGGCCGTGGGGCTGGGCTCGCGCCGCTTCAGCACGGCGCCGCACGCGCGCAACGTCTTCGCGCTGCTCTACCGACTCGAGCCGCTCGGTATGTACCTGCTACCTACACTAGCGCCGCGCCGTGTCGGTGGCGTTGTCTTTTAATAATTGGCACTTAGTTTGCAACATCACCTACATAGATTTAGTACAAACGATTTTCCCCTTATCATTCCCTTCAAGGTTGAATTTTCAAAAACTTGTTGTTAGTATGCACCAACAACCATAAATGTTCCTCGTCCCAGCAGTTCCTTTCGGCTGTACTTTGATCATGTCAACACTTTACCAACACTGTAACTGCGAAAAAAATCGACTGCCTCATACATTTTTGTGCGCATAACTCGACAAAAGCTACTGAACAGCAGGGGCCGTATTATGACATCTTAAAACCATCATGTTTTCTGTGTGAGAAAGGATAGTGCTATTCGTCCTGTATAGCTCCGTCTCTTTTTCACACCGAAAACATGATGGTTTTAAGAGGTCATAATACGGCCCCTGATTGTTAATTTCATTTGCTGATTAGTAAATTGTTCATAATAATGAGTTATTGCATTGATTGTGTAATGTATAGTACAAACATCATGTACTATGGTAGAAATCGAAGTGTCATTTTTTTTTTAATTTTACGTGTTTAACAATGATCTTTAATTTTATTTGTATTTTTAGAAAGTTCAAGCCGCACGGGATTGTCTCCTATCAAAGAGTTGGAACAGAATTGGGAGCATGGCTTCACCAGCCTCAACTGCCTGCGCTGGGCTCCCCAGCCTGGCCAAGGACTTGTCTATGCAAACAACACGGGACAACTCATTATTATGAGCTAAGTAGAAATGTCATGACACTATGTTTATAAGGATGTTCCAAACACAAACCCATGGATGCTGTATGTCACTGCCACGCTGACTGCCCTTTTTGTGTCATTCGGTTAATTTATTTTTACACATTTGTGGCAAGTTAATCATTGTTTAAAACTACTAAATGCTGATGGTTGATGACTGTTTATATTTGATAATACATAATAATGAATGTCAAGATGTATTTTTAAAATATCATAATTCAATAACGCTAAGATAGACTAATTACAGATTTTTGAATGGGAGACAATCCAATTTTAAAATACACATACATTTTGTTATGCCCAATGCCAATGTAATTGATCTCGTGAATTGGATTGGAAAGGATTGTATAATGTTTATGGTGTAATAACTGACAACTAATTGTTATGGTTATTGTTCCAAACAAGATTTGAAAATTTTATGCTTATATTACATAGTCGCATTGTTAATGTTTAAACTAAAAACACATATCAATGCGTGAAACATGTAATACATAATTTAAAGGATAGATTTATCGCCAGTCTTTAAATATTTATTCTTAGTAATAATCTGAAATTCTGAAAATTCGTAGTAGGTACCTAATTACATAATATTTTTTAAGTTTTTTTTTTCTTTTATATATTTGTGTTATTATGGTCCACTATCTTCGTAGCATTACACTACATTTTATGTTATTCGTTCTGTCTTTAGATTATATAAAACTTTGAACTCTGCAATCATGTTTCGATATTTAGACATCTAAATTATTCTAGAATATATACTAATTTCTAAACAATAATTTTAAGAATATTTCTTGCGAAGGTAGTGTGATTTTAGCTCTTCCATATTATTTTATTTAAAAAATTCAGGCGCGGTGCCATTCTTAAGTTATAGAAGCTTTATTGGTACTAGCAATATAATATGCCATCTTTCTTAGTTTATTTCTATTACTTAATCGTGTTTATATAAATATAAACTATTTCTTAAAACCCATCTATCATTTTAGGCTGGGTATGCACGAATTCAGTTATACATACTTGCCACATTATTTAAAACTTATTGTACCAGTATTGTGTTAAATACAATTTGAATGAGTATAATCTCGTTATCTGAATAGTTGCGTTTGATTATTCCTGACAGAGAAGACCTCGAAGCCGTGTGACCAAGCCTGACTGATTTCTTCGCGTTTATAGACTGATGATTGATTTAACCAGGATAAGATGGATAGTTAATTGACAAGTTTGAAGAATAACATGATTTATGTTAAAATCTTGACTTAAACATTTCCTAATGTTTACTACAAGTGAGGGCCCGACGTTTTTTGAGCTCATCTGACGATTGTTTAAAAATTGACCCTAGAATCATGATCAGATCCAGAATATCAAGAAAAATGACAACTTGGCTTACCAAAAATTAGTTTTCGTCATTTGGGTGCGCTGATACGCATTACCAAATCGTGCTTTATTATTTCGTAAATATGGTATGTAGATACATCTGACTAGATTTGCTATAGGTATTAGCGTTCGGTGAGTGGAGAAACACAAGTATGTGTATCGAGTGTAGTGTGTCTAGCTTCAAACTCATTACATTCTAAAAACTACGCACACCGATCGATTAACAAAACCGATGAAAACTAGATCATTGTACCTACCAACGAAATAAACAAAATGCTTTCAATTCTTAAGATTTGATAATAAGCATCATTTCTCGGTGAAGGTAGGTGTTATTAATCCGGTCGAAAGCTGACATCCACGCTACTATGTGACTGGCACAGAAATCTTAATATATTAAGATTTCTGTGGTGACTGGTATTGTGTTTATCTCTCAATGCTACGTTCGGCGTAGAACAGAACTTCAGCTCATATCGTAAGTGGTACTTGTAAAATTTCCTGCCTACTGTCGTGAGTCACTACATGAAAAATTTCTATTTAATAATAAATCAAACTTAGCTACATGAATTGCACTTTTTTCGAGTTTCTTACCCTAAGTTTAACCATTTGAACCTTATCACTGATCATCCGCTGTCCGCCCGTCCGTTTGTCACCGTGCTGTATATCATGCGTGTACATACATATAACGTTAATTGAAATTTTAAGTGCAGCAAAATTAAAACGACCTAAAACATCATAAAACGTGACTTTTTTGTTTATGGCACGGAATCCTTCGTGTCCGACTCGCACTTGACTGATTTTTACTGGGGAACTTGTTCCATAGTACTTACCGGACTATCGGATCCTCTACCCGATATATCTACTGAAAATTAACACCATTTCGAAATAAGGTACGATTCTGGCTGGCAACAGAAATAGTACCTACTTATACAGCCTTATCAGATAATACTACTACAAGGTGGTTCTACATTTACCACTTGACACATGTATTATTATACACATGTATACCTGCTAGCTTTTCTCGCGGGTTCGCTCTCATTAGCCATAGGAATCAGATCGCGCCCGGCTATGGTATGGCTTTATATAAGTAAAATAGTTGTTCATAATCTGATCAGCTCTTCCAGAAAAACTCTTCAAACAAAAAAAAATACCTCTTTATAATATTAGTTTAGATACAGATGAACCTATTGAATATAATTTTATCATTTCGAGCCCTTACCTCTAGACTTATCGTAAACCGTTTTTATTTCGAAAACGCTCTTATAATCTTGAACGGATAAGTTTATTTTAGGATTAATGGCTCTAAATAAGCATATTATAATTATAATTAATTCTTATAAGTTGACCAAGTTGGGTTTCCTAAAACTCGAGTAGTAACATTAATATAATAATTAATATTATCAGACTCAAAATGTTGCGATGTTGTTACTATGTGTGATTTTGTAATTTTTAATGAGATATAAATTGCTTTACTATTTTCAGTTTAAGAAAATGAAATCCACGGAATATTTTCCATGCGCATTCAATTCAAGGTAGGTATAATTATCGAATTAATCCTGGTTTTAATTTTGCTCCTGTCCATCTATTTTTTGCGTTTCTAGACAGCATTCCTTTTTTTTAAGTTGCTGGAAATCTTTCTTTTTCTTTAAAGGTTGACCTTACACCTCAAGTCTTTATTAGATACGGTATGAATGAAGGTATGTATGCAGTAACAACATTATCATAACGGTTCATAAGGTAATAGTTGCAGTATATTACTTTATGAACGTTTATGATTATGTTACATAAGAAGAACACTATAACTTGACTAATTTAATAATCTGTAGTTTTCACAGGTAAATAAAATAATATAAACTCTACTAAAGAGTAGAAATAAGAGGTAGGTACACCACTCCAACACTTAAAACAGATATCTCTCCATTGCTGACTTGTCAAATCTGCATAACTAGGATCTCACTATAGTATGTGTGCCTATTCGGGTTTGTTTTCTTTTTCTTAATATTTTACAGCACTAATACATTGCTAAACAATAAGTAGGTACCTAATTCTATTCAGCGGTTGAACTATATGATCTTTTTTCTGTAAATAATTAGTTCTCCAAATATTTTGTGATAATTATAAGAATAGTTAATAAATAACTGTACAGTTTTTATAAATAAGATTCTATGTACAGATCCCTTCTTGTGTCTAATAAAATCCTAATAGATGGAGGAAGTTTGTTTTATTTTTTGTCGTAACTAACCCGACTCGTAATGAATAAGGTATTAATTAATATTTAGAAAAATAAATTGATATAAATATTGTATTTATTCCGTTTCTATAGAATGTAATTGCATTAATGATGCTAACAAAATAATCATTATACATTGAAATGTGATACAGCAATTTGGAAAACTTATTGTTACCTATCTATAAATTTAATTTAATAAAAAATACCTCTGTAGATTTTGCAAATATGTATTAAATCATCAGAATTAATACTAAGCATGGAACAAAATTATGTTAACGACATTAAAGATTGTTTGTGTTCAAAGTAAATAATGATAATATATCTTGATGTAATTAAAACCAATACTGATAAGAATAATATACATATACATTATAAAATATATTCTCCTTCATGTTCAACAATTTATACTTCTGATATTGATTTAAAATACAAAAAATAAACATTACAAAACGCTTCAATTTAAAATGTCATATATACAAAATCTCCTTTAAAGATCACTGTTACCTGTTTTATTTAGTCATATCCAAAGATAGTAAAAAAAACTTAGGGAACTTGCAGACTAATGTGACAAAATATAATGATAAATATTTCGATTGTGACTCGAAGCTGTCACTAAACACGTCATAAAAACTAAAAATGGTTTTAACAACTTACAAAAGATATAAGTCAAACCATAAGTAACACTAATTCCTACAATTGTTTATTAAAAATGTTAATTTGCTCGTAGCACAAATATACTTTCCCAGACTCATCACAGACCAAATGTAAAATCTATTTAGATTTCCAATGTTTATTACAGAACCTTGTGTCTTAGCGGCGACGCACAACACCTTCTGGTGACTTAGAAGCATTTAAATATAATAGCATCTATAACTAACTTCTTTCTGAGGAGGAAGTGGCGATTTAATGAAATGCAATAAGTGTTAGTGTTCCGAGGCCTTGAGTTCTTTAATTTGCTTTATAAGGTAAGCCTTCTCATCATTGAACTGCTCATCCTCAGAACGATCTGTGTGGAATTTGGTGAGGAAGTCAACCAATTTATCTTGATTCCTTAGCAAGATGTCCAATATTGGTTTAGGTTTATTAGGGTTGGCTACAAATACCTGAAACAAGAATTAAGATTAGGCAAAAATAGTGCTTGCACACTGCATGTGTTACTAGTGTTGTAATTATTATATTTCAAGACTGATTACAATTGAAGTAAAAAGTACCTTAAAAACATGGAAAGCCTCAAACTGAATATTACGTGATTTCTCTTTTAGCATATTCATCATAAGCTTTAAATTATCAGGGTTTGTGATGTAACGTGTCATTATGGAGAAGTTGTGGCGATCCAGTAACAACTCTCCCAATAACTTCAAGCTCTGCCGTCGAGTCACATAGTTCTCAGAGTTCAACAGTCGCTGATAATGACTGAACACTTTATCATAGTTTGTTTCTAAAAACTCAGCACACAACATTTTATGTCGTGTTAGCAATTCCTGGAAATAACAATTCAATATATTCATTCCTTTCTTACTTTACTTATGAATTAGTTAAGTAGCAAGTTGCATTCTTTACTCATGCAATAAACTTAACATTAAAAAAAAAAAAATCCAAATATGGAGACAGTAAATTCTTCCATCAATTATGTGTTAGCACACAGGTGAGGTTTATACCAAACCAAATAATCATGTGTATTTTGGATACAAAATATTTTAAAATTTTAGAACAAATTCATCTTTAAATATCTTTAAGATTATTGATTTCAGCATGTTAAATTATGTTCAAATAACAAACCTTAAAAGTAGAAAAGGCATCTGAGGCAATATCAAAAGTGGATACTTCTACATAACGGAAGAAATTGTAAAAATCGTCTGAATACAACATTATTTTAGCAAGAGCTTCATATCGGGCACACTCCCTTAGCATAGTTCCACAGTTGGATGCTATCTCCTGATGTTCATACCTGCAAAACACAATTAAACATTATTACACTACTATACTATAGAAGCTACATAGTTAAGTCACACATTGAAATGATAATAAATCAGAATATATATAGCTATGTGATGAACAAACAAACAATAATCATTTGTTAATTCCATCGCAACAGAATAATTTTACTTGTATTTAATTTCTAATTCAAGAATTATTTTAAATACTTGATACTTATATCAAATGCATATTTACAATAATATAATATTACCCACCCAGACATCAAAGTAAACAGTATCTCAGGCTTGGTGCATATGTACTCAACTGTGGGAGATCTGGTACCAATCTGACGTCTAAGCACATTGTTGAACACTTGGGCAACATCCTTCTTGCCTTCAAAGTCGATGCGGTTTAGATTCTAAATGCAAATGTATGACTCATTACACATAATACAACAATTGATAATTTAATTGATCTAATACTCAAATGTTTTGATACCTGGATGAGAAGTAGAAGCAAGTTGGTGTTGTACAGTTCCTGAGCTAACTGTGCTACTATGATATCCGTTTGTGGTTCGGCGTCGGATGTGCCATATAGCATGTTCTTTATCAAAACCTATTGACACAAAATCAACACTATAAATTGTCCACTTAGTTACCTATAAAATTGTTGACCTCCAAACTTTGGTGTGCAATGAAATACTTACCAGATTTTTGCTTACATCTTCTTGAGCTTTTTCAGCTTTTTTATCACCCCTTTCTAAAGCAGTAACTGCATCTTTCAATGATCTCACAAGCTCCGCTGGGCTCTTTTGAGACTTACCAAAAAGAGGCATAGTATTTCGATAATTTAGACAGATGATCTAAGCAATTCCGTCTACATAAGATTGTACCTGTAACCAACGAACCAATGCGTATAAATCTTACACAAAATCAAATGTTTTACGCGACTGTTCTTGATATTTCACGAGAATGCAGGAGAAACGAAATTTGTCAAATTTATAAAACGTTTGCCGACCTGGAAAGACGACACTGAACTTTAAAACAATGTTGAATTTTATTTTAAATTACATAGATAATGATAAATCCACGAAAAATACTAAATATAACTCACTTTCAGATTAATTATTACAATTTTCCCTAGCAAGACAGACCACACGAAACGAACAGCTGTGATGTCAATAGAAATGTGTATTGCCCGTGTGAAAAACCTTTCATGCCAGAAAATTATATGTTGGACCATATATTCTCGCTGGTATCAATGAATTTTAATGGCTTTTTGTTTCGTCTCATTCGCCTAATGTGTGGTCCACTCTTTATATAATTCTATAAATATTTTCCATAGATCTTACTAATCTTAGTCTATGAAATGGGATAACGTGTCAAATTGTCAATCTGGTAATTTTAGGTTAAAAATCTAGACTCAGAACATTTCAGTACATTAAAACATCTATTTTTAAAGTCATGGCTGAAACTGCTAGTGAAAAGTTGTCAAAGAAGTGAGTATCGTGAAAACCGAAAATGTTTGCCATAAGGAACCTGAGTGTCTTGCCTCTTAGAACTAACCATTTCATAACTCGATGTGCAAATTTCTCATCTGCTGTGAGCAAACGGTTAGTGATATTTTATGTTTATTTATATTTATCAATCATACTGATATGTTATTGCTCTTTCATATTTCAGTGAATTGAAACGACGTCTGAAAGCCGAGCAAAAATTGAAAGAGAAAGCGGAGAAGGTCGCTCAGCTTCCAACACCCGCGGCAGACAAAAAAGTATCGTCAAAAGCTGAAGAAGAGATCAGTCCCAATGAGTATTACAAGCTACGAACTGCTGCTGTTGCGGCTCTCAAGGAGGGTTCCAAAGAAAACCACCCATACCCCCACAAGTTCAATGTTACGATTTCTTTAGAAGAATTCATAGAGAAGTACAACCATGTAAACAGTGGCGAAGTTCTAGACAGTGTTACACTGTCTGTTGCTGGAAGAGTTCACTCTATTCGAGAGTCAGGAGCTAAACTCATATTTTATGATTTGAGAGGTGAAGGTGTTAAAATACAGGTATAAATAATAGTTTTAAGGAAATCTAGATAATATTTTTATTCACTCAGAAATAACATTTTTGTGGGAGAATAGCTGAAACACAAGAATTCAAAACAAATACTTTAATGACTGTATTCACATTCACATATATATTAAACTGACTCACAGGACTACAATATGAAAGGTTTAATTGATTCTTTTGTCACTTGTGGCCCGTTTGCAACATTCAAGCAAAGGATGCTACTACTTGAACTGATACTGATTACTTGAACATAGCGATGTGCTCATAGCTACTAAATTTTAATGCTGGGTGTCAACAATTTTATACTTGAATAGCTCTACCTACTCCAATCACTGTTCACGACTAATGTGAAAAACCTCTGATATCAACCACTTTCAGGATATTGTCAATAAATATCACTAATATTATTAATATTTCAGGTTATGGCTAATGCTAAAATGTATGAATCGGAAGAAAAATTTGCTGCTGATACTGATAAGCTAAGGAGAGGGGACATAATTGGTTGTGTTGGACATCCTGGCAAGACAAAGAAGGGCGAACTTTCCATTGTACCTAAAAGTATTAAGCTGCTATCTCCTTGCCTGCATATGCTGCCTCACTTACACTTTGGGCTGAAGGACAAAGAAACCAGATTTAGGAAGAGATATTTAGATCTTATTTTAAATGATAGGGTGAGATATTTGTCTTCATATGTTATTATTGTAATTCTCAAGTCATTGTATTTAATATTGTTTATTTTTACAGGTAAGACAAACGTTCTACACAAGAGCAAGAATCATTGCTTATGTAAGGAAATTTTTGGACAATATGGGTTTTCTTGAAATTGAAACTCCAATGATGAACATGATTGCTGGTGGAGCTACAGCTAAGCCCTTCATCACACATCACAATGATCTCAATATGGATTTATACATGAGGATAGCTCCTGAACTATACCACAAGATGTTAGTAGTAGGAGGTCTTGACCGTGTTTATGAAATTGGCAGGCAGTTCCGGAATGAAGGCATTGATCTGACTCACAACCCAGAGTTCACAACTTGTGAGTTCTACATGGCTTATGCAGATTATAATGATCTCATAAATATAACAGAAGCTATGTTGTCTGGCATGGTGAAAAGTATCCATGGCTCTTATAAAGTAAGTTGAAATCATTTGGAATAATGAATCAATGTCAATCAATGAATTTGTTATCTGTATGTATATCAATTCATTCTCTTTAATGTCTTTGTTTCTATTCATTACCCAAACAATAGGTTATCAGACATCTCTTACTACTGTGATAACTCCTAGATAATGTGTCAAATGATTATAGTAAATGCATAATTAAAGAAATTAATGAGTTTGTTTACAGTATATTCTAGTGATTAAACATTTTAGGAATAAAATTCTATTACAGTAATAGCACATAGTAGTATTTTTTTATTAAAGACAATCATTTTTCTGTTTACAGGTTAAATATCAACCAGATGGGCCTGAGGGTGAAGAGGTAGAAATTGACTTTACTCCTCCATTTGCCAGAGTACCTATGATTGCAAGCTTAGAGAAAGCATTGAATGTCAAACTTCCACCAGCCGATCAACTGGAATCTCAAGAAGCCAACCAGCTGCTGAGTCAGTTGTGTGAGAAACATGAAGTAAGTTTTACAGAAGATATACACTAATTGTAATTTGGCTGAGATTACATATACAAAATATGTTATGTATCCTGTACTTGATACATTTTTAATCTTAAAATTATTATTTTTCTAGGTTGATTGTCCACCACCAAGGACCACAGCCAGACTACTAGACAAGTTAGTAGGAGAGTTCCTTGAAGAAAAATGTATTAACCCCACATTTATATTGGACCATCCCCAGATCATGAGTCCTTTGTCCAAGTATCATAGGGATATCCCTGGTTTGACTGAAAGGTAACAAGGGTATTTATTAAGTTTATATATTTTCAATATTATTATTTTTTTGCTCTATTATACCTGTTGGAAGTTATAACTCTAACACGGAATAATTCCTTTTAGATTTGAATTATTTGTGATGAAGAAAGAAATCTGTAATGCCTACACTGAATTGAATGATCCAGCTACTCAAAGGGAGAGATTTGAACAGCAAGCCAAAGACCGAGCAGCTGGTGATGATGAGACTCCGCCTACAGATGAGGCTTTCTGCACGGCCCTCGAGTATGGACTCCCGCCGACTGCTGGCTGGGGCCTGGGCGTTGACCGTCTTACAATGTTCCTCACCAATTCAAATAACATCAAGGTATATTTCAAGCGATGTGGTGAAAACACATTAGCAAATCTATTTTTACGAGACAACTGTGTGTAATTTGGCTTACACACCTGCTGTCCTCACAAAACCAACAAATATTTATAGATGATGTCATAACAGTTGTCCAAAAACTTTTATTCTGTATTAATACCCAATATTTAATTTTGTCTTTCTTTTACAGGAGGTACTGCTCTTCCCTGCCATGAAACCTGATGACCCCAATAAACATAATACTGAAGATGAAAATGCACCTGCAGCAACTCCGGTTCAAAATGGTGCTTGAACACCCATATTATCAAAATATCTAAATGTGTGAAATGTAATGTTTATTTATGCAATAATGCTCTAACACTGGTTTTCTGTTTCATAAATAAATTATTACTACTTGTAATGATTTTTTAGTAAAACATACCTAGTATTTATAGTGAAACAATTTATTTTTATTAAATTTTATTATTAATATATTTCACTAGCAATGTGAATTCACAGACTATGTATTTGCTCTATGTACATGTTTCATTGTATTAATACAATACAACAACAGTATATTTTGAAGCTTGTAATTGACTTGCCAAATATAAAGTAAATAACTTGCAATAAAAAGTAGATAATTGCACCCATTGAAGCCAGGGGCCCTTGCCCTGGCTACGCATGTGTGCAATGTAAATACAATCACTATCTGTTTTAAAAAACCACATCAAAATCTGCTGTATAGTTTTAGTGATTTAAGCATACATAGGGACAGATACCACAAAGTGACTTTGTTTTATATTGGCATTTTAAATAACTTTCCTTCCATATTCATTCATACTATTGGCATAATGAGCAATGAGACTAGTCTTCAAATCCACTAGGAATAGTTGAATTGTAGTGTTCACCTAGCCCATACATGTGTCTATGATATGTTATTACCAGCGGTGGTCCCACATACTCAGTACCTTGATCAATAGTACCAGGCCCTGACGCTTGTATAACACTTATAGGATATTTCAGAGAGTTGGACAAGGCTCTGATCTCCAGCTGACCACCCCACACTTTTGTGTTCTCTATTTTGCTACAATATTCCTCAAACTCTTCACTGGTCATTACGTCACATGTGTCCGGATTTGTCATGAAAGGAATAAAATCATCTTTATTTTGCCTTATGTAATTTGCTACTTGTTCCCTTAAATTATCAACAGATAATTCTTTCTGCTTGGTTAATGTTATTTGATGAGCAATAGCTTTGTACAAACAATCACCATCAGATGGAATTAATAATAATTTTAATCCTCTTTCTTTTAACTTTGCATTTATTGCCTGCAATTCAGTGTTTCTAGGTCCGTGGATATTTTCTTGCTCTTGTTGTTTTATTAGTTCTTCTCTTTCTTTTGCTTGTTGTGACTTCTTATCTCTGCGTTTTTGAGCTTTTGAAATTTTCACTTTTGATAACTCATTTTCAATGTTATCGAGAACCTTATCTGGAACATCTTCTACATCTTTGTTTGTAGAAGCAGAATCAATTTCTTGCTGATGTCGAGCGTCCATTTCTGCTTCTAATCTCGCTATTTCTGCTGTTAACTCTTTTTTCCTGGTTTTATCATTTTTTGCGGCTTTTTTCAACGCTTGTATTTGTGCTTGTAGTTCCTTTTTCTCTTTTCGATGTTTACTTTCTAGTATGGCTAATTCCTCAATTTTATGGTCCATTGTGGGTAAAATCAAAAGTCACATGTAAAAATCCGTAACCGGTGATTTGGAACTTTCACTTTGTGGTGTTTTGCCAAAATCTGCCGCTTGCTACAGTTGCTTCGGGCTGTCAGTGTCACTGTCATGGTGTCTTTTTTTTTTTTGACGTGGCCACCCTTTGGCCACCGGTGCTCTCTCTACTCCATTGACCTATCAATGCTCTACTCTCGTTAATGTTCTATGAGCATTGACTAATTCTGTATATCTGCAGTGCTACAGTCTGTCAAGAAAGTCATGAAAAGAAGGGAGGGCGCCACCGTCAATTTACATGGTATCCCTGTAAAGTTCGACTAAACGGTTTTGATACTTTTTTGTTTTTCAATAAAAAATTAGTGATTAATTAAAATTATCCCTTTCGAGCTGATTTTACCTTTTTCATCTTGTTAGGTGTCTATTGAAAAATCAGCTCTCATTGTCATGTGGATTATTTAACAGTTAACCATCTGACGATTGTTTATGTAACTATCTGACACTCAGGGTTGCAAAAAAAACAGAATTAACTATGGTGTTTAATAGTGGTGGTGAACAACATCTTTGAAGTAATTTGCATTCAAATGACATTAATTTTTTTAAGTGGCCTTCTATAGTTATGTATTCTGTGGTTTGTGATTTTTATTACCCGATTTAAAAAAATGTATAAATAAGAATATTATAAGTGAATAATATATCAGATGTGAAAATTATATAACATCTGATCTGCCATTTCACTAAGACCCTAGTAGAATATCGATATCAGCTCAATAGCCAAAAAAAGACAGCAGTTAGTTACATAATTATTTCTTTATTGATCCGAATCCAAATAATCAGAGTCAAGGTATTCGACTCCTGAAATGTTGCCCGAACCTCCAGCATAATCATATTGGTCTTCTTCTGACTCTTCAGATTCACTCGAACTATCATCGCTAACTGAGATGACAAATCTGTCTATATCATTATATAGAGTTCTGCCACGGGCAAAATATTCATTTTCAATTTTGATCACATGGTTGACACAATTTTTCCATTCTAGTGGAGTTACTGACTGAAATGCTTCCTCAGCTAACTTTGCAACATCTTGACCAGAAACATTCTTTTCTGCAATTCGTCTTTTTACTATTGCCCAAACTAATTCTATTGGGTTTAAATCGCAATGGTAAGGAGGTAGTCTTAACACTATATGTCCATGTTCGGACAAAAGTTCATCGATGTAGTAGATCGGTTCAGGTTTATGTTTCTTAACAAGCATCAATAGAGATGGTTTTCGCAACGTTTCATCAAATGGAATGTTGTTTTCCAGTAGCCATAATTTGATTTCATCAATTCTTGATGCAGATGTAGGAGCCTGAAAGAAAATCCTAATTTAGTTTAGTTTTTGAATTTTAATTTTAAAAAGGGTTAACAGAAAGAAATAGTACTTTACCTTGTTTGTTTTTATGGAGTGGTATGGTGCATTATCCATCACAATTATTGACGGTTCACATAAATTGGGGACTAACTTTTCAGTTACCCATTTTATAAAATTTTGAGCATTCATTTCAGAATGGTAATCTTCTTGTTTATTTTTACCACTAAATATTAAAAGTGCGTTAGGCACAAATCCTTTCTCGCTTCCCGCATGTACAATGATCCACCTCTTCCCTTTAGAGACACTTTGTTGGACACCAGCAATATTAGCAGACTGCCAACATTTAGTAACTTTGTAGGACTCGTGTATATAGCTCTCATCTAAGTAAATTATATTTTTTTGGAGCTCTTCAGGCAGATTTCTGTTATCGAGGATGTGCTTTAAATAAAATTCACGTTTTGCAGCAATTGCTGGTTTTTCAATGAGAGATAATCTATTTGATTGGCATTTCTTATATTTAAAGCCAATTGAAATTAAACATTTTCGAAGGAGTTCATGGCTACCATCAAAATTTAGATCTTCCTTCACCACTGACAATAGTTTGCGCAATGTTGGTACTTCTTTCTGCACTGTGTAGAAAAACTGGACTTTTTGACGAATGGCACATAGATCGAAATCGTCTATCTGTTTTGTAGGTCGGCCTTTCCTACGTTTTCCAGGTGTTACAAATTTGCCTTCATTCTTCATGCCTTCGTTCACTATGCGCCGAATTGTGCTTTCGGAAACACCTGAAATCAATAAACACATGTTTAATAACAATTAATACCTAATCATAATATTTAAAAATTAACAGAAAAGGATCAAAACCGTGAGAGGCTGTATAATAAATCGTAGGTAAATTTCATAACCTCAACGAAATATAAACAATGATGAAAATAGATAAATTATACTTTAAAACAGAAGAGATTCAAGCGATTATATTTACTTTACTGTGTTTTACATTATAAATACATTTACGTACCGGTTAACTTTGCTGTTCGACCGTAAACATCGTCTTTGCTCGTCCCGGGCGTCCCAGCTTTAAATTCGGCCATACACTCTCGAAAAACATTAAATATTATTTGTCTCGCAACACTTTTATAAACTTTACGGTTCATGATTTATTCCTTAACAGTCCACACGATTAAAAACTTGAATTATCACAAAAAAAACTAAAAAACAACAACCACAAAGCTACGAAGTGACAGTTGAGGTACTCAGTTTGACAACTATTCAGTGTTGCCAGTATTAGCAAAAACAATAGTTCCAGAAACATTCTTTTCAAGACTTTCTTGACAGACTGTAAGAGAATAGATTATGAAAACAACTCCCAGCTAGGTTTAGCTAAACTCCTGAGATAGCCGCTAGTGGTCTCGTTTGTTGTTGTGTGTAGTTTCGAGTTTGGTTCTACTTCTATCCTCATTAGATATAAATTCCAATAATTTCTACGAAGTATAGCAAGGTAATTTTATCAACAAAAATAAAAATCTGTGAAGTACCCGTGTAAGTATGAGGGGCTGTTAAAAAAAAAGTAAAGCAAAGGAGCATTGAGATAGGAATTATTCTGGCGGGAACTTCGAAAAAGCGCGGTTTGAAATTTTCTTTCAAAATTCCTTTTAATTGTTTTCGGAGGATTTTTGGGTTTAAAGTGACTAAAAAGCTGTTAAATTATATACGGTAGCTCGCCGAAATGGTGGGTAACGAGGGGGGCGGGGATAACCCGCCCGCCCCTCACAAACGTCCTCGGGCTGAGGAAACAAACGAAATAAAGGAAACGGACTGTGGCGAAGGCGGCGGCGGTGAGCGTATGAACCCTTTTATGCCTTACCTCAAGCCAAATTATAAAAGACTTTATCCCGAAAACTGTAATAACACAGAGTTTAAGGTATTTATTGAAGCAAACGGCAAGGATAGAATCGGCAACAAGAGCCCAATTTATTTGAATCATATTTTTTCCAATGAAATAAAAGGTGTGACGGCAATTCAAAGAGTAAACGCTAATAAAATAGCTATTATATTTAAACAGTACAATACAGCTAATAATTTTATTAATAATACTAATTTCTTAACAAAGCACAACATGAGAGCATTTATACCAGCTGCACAGATTGAAAAAACTGGCATCATACGATTTGTTCCTTCAAACATCTCAAATAAAGAATTATATACAAAATTATCATCAATTTATGAAATTATCGCAGTAAGAAGATTCACTAAAAAAGTTGGCCAAGAACGTGTCCCACTGCAAACAGTAAGCATCACTTTTCTTTCCAATATACTGCCAGACAGTATACAATATGACTTATTTTCTTATAGGGTTTTCGAATATGTTCCCCCTTTACAACAATGTTTTAGATGTTTTAAATTTAACCACTCAGCAAGAATTTGTAATAGCAAGCAAAGATGTTCTATTTGTGGAGGTGAGCACTTATATAAGGAATGTGACAAACCAAATGAGGTCTGTTGTGTAAACTGCAGTGGGCCCCATCTAGCAATTTCAAAATTATGTCCGATTAAAATGAAGAAAATAATTGAAAAGAAAACGAAAATTACTTATGCAAGTGCTACCCTGACCAAGAAAATAAATGACACTACAGAATTCCCTCCGCTAGCGCCGCCAAGAATGCAGCCTGTACATAATATTGTAAATAAATCTGTAAATAAGCCTGTACATACCTCTGTAAATAAGAATACTACATATGTAAATAAATCTGTGAATGATGTAAATAAATCAAATGATGTCTTACCTAGTGAAGACATCAAAAATAAAATTATTGACAACAACGATGTACTTATGGCCCTAGTACAGACGTTGGTAGAATTGGGTAATAAGGGAGATAATACACCTACTACTTTAAAAAGTATTAAAGCTACATTAATTAAAAATCTTAAGTAATGGATCCAAATTCTTCTCTATCTAAACTACGTATTGCTCAGTATAATATTCAGAGTGCTAATAGTAAAAAACCCTTATTGTTACAATTCTTAAATAAACAAAATATTGATATTTGCTTACTTAACGAAACATGGTTTAAAGATAACAATTTTAGGATACCTGGATACAATATTTATAACAAAAATTCGAGTAACGCTCATAACGGAGTAGCAATACTAATCAGACCATATCTTAAATATAATATAATAAATACGCAATTTTATGAAAATATTCAAACAGTAGCTTTATCCGTATGCACGGTACGCGGCAGTTTAACTGTGCTCTGTGTATACTGCCCACCAACTAGTGCGCACATACGAATTCATAGATTGCACGACATAATTAAAGATCTTCCTAAACCTATATTTATTAGTGGTGATTTTAACGCCCACCACATTGCATTTGGATGTCTATCAACTAAGAGTCGAGGTCAGGATTTGTATAATATAATCGATGACTTAGACCTATGTATTTTAAATGACGGCAGTTATACAACTGTCAATCGGCCAGGACAAAATCCTTCTGCCATTGATGTTAGCTTCATTAGTTCTAGTCTTGCATCATTGTGTGAGTGGTCTGTGCATGATGATACCATGGGAAGTTATCACTACCCAACTATAACAGAAATTTCATTACTCATAGATAGATATGACATTAGTCCTCCAGTTGATAAGTTTTTGTATAAAAAAGCGGATTGGGAGACATTCAAAAAAGTTTCTAAAACAATATTTAATGATTTGACTCTTAAACTACATGATCCTATTCTAACTTATAATGATTTCTGTTTTCGATTAGATACTCTAAAAGAATTAACAATCCCAAAGCTAACTAAATTGAACAACTTTAAAAGCAGACCCCCAGCTCCTTGGTGGAATGAAATTTGTGAAAAAAGCGTTGTTGCTTCCTACGATGCATTGAAACTATATAGAAGTGAGACTAGTTTCGAAACCTATTTAAATTACAAGAGAAAAGATGCACAGAAAAAAAGAACCATCTCAGAACAGAGAAAAGTTGGATGGAACAACTTATGTAATAGTTTTAATAGAACTACTCCAATAAGTAAGATCTGGAATCTTATAAAGATGTTCAAAGGTATAAGACCTGGCAATAAATCATATAGAGATGAGTTCATTATTCCATTTTTAGATAAATTATCTGATAACACAAATTTAACTGATTCTGATAATATAAAAAACCTTTTTGATTTAAACAATGATAATCGAAATTCAAAATTTTTATTAGATTCCTTCTCATGGCGCGAATTTACAATGGCTCTGCAAGGTAGACGAAATACAACTCCTGGTTTGGATGACTACCCTTATTTATTGATTAAAAATTTAGACGAATCGGCCCAAAAGATATTTCTTAACGTTCTTAATCTGCTTTGGTATACTAAATCTATCCCGCAATCTTGGAAAACACAATGTGTTGTTCCAATACTCAAGCCAGAGAAACCTCCGCAACTTCCTAGTTCCTATCGACCAATTTCATTATCATCTTGTCTAGGTAAAATTTTTGAAAACATGATTAAATTTCGTCTTGATTGGTATGTTGAATCCAATGGTATCATTCCACATGTTCAGTATGGTTTTCGTCGTGGCCGCAGCTGTGCAGATAGTTTTACTTCTCTCATCTCTGACCTGAAAAATGCAAAGAATAAAAAATTACACACAGTTTGTACTTTCTTAGATGTTCAAGGTGCTTTCGATAGTGTAGATCCTGCTATACTTGTCCAAATTATGTCAAGATTAGGTATTCCTGGTCAGTTATGTAAATGGATTTTTAACTTTTTGAATAACAGGACACTATATGTAAGACATAACAATAAACTATTTGGACCAAAATCTGCTTCAAGAGGTACAATGCAGGGTGCTACACTGTCTCCTTTGCTGTACAATATTTACACATGTGAAATTTGTAAATTTGTAAATAATACTGATGTAAATATTCTGCAATTTGCTGATGATATTGTTTTATACAGCAGCAGCTATAATTTAGAAGTGGCAATTGACAATGTGAACATAGCTTTAAATCAATTATTTATATATTATAATGATTTACTACACCTAAAAATCAACCCATCTAAAAGCAGTGTAATGATTTTTGGCAATGATAGCTCCACAACTAATGTTACTTACAACAGTGAAATTATTCCTAGAGTAAATAGTAAGAAATTTTTGGGCATAATAATAGATCAAAAATTGACTTTTGAAACACATATTCGGCACATTTCCAAAAGCGCCCTAAAAGGTTTAAATTTAATGAAATGTCTTGCTGGTGTATCATGGGGGGCAGACCCCAAAACATTATCATTATTGTACAAAGCAATTGTTAGAAGCCATTTTGATTATAGCTCACTAGCTTATATGTACAGTACACATGTAAATAAATTAGATATAATGCAGAATAGGGCTTTGAGAATAATATCTGGCGCAATGTGCTCCACTCCCATAAGGGCCATGGAAGTGGAGACTAAAATCATGCCCTTAAGTTTGAGAAGGCTATTACTTGCACAAAGATATTCTCTCAAATTAATATCATCAAATAACAGAGAGATAATAAATAAAATATTACCTTCTACTCACAGAAATTTTCAGACACAGACAAAAGTTGATATGTTGAATGGTATTTCCCCAATGTTGTCCAACATCTTACTTGAAATAGACAATAGCTGTTCCAATATTAGAAAACAATTTCCATGGCCATGTTACTCCTTCACATATCAATGTATTTCACATCCTGTAAAAGTGTTTGAAAATACAATTAATAACAATTTAGATATGCTACAATTTTTAGAACAAAACAATAGTTATTATACTTTATACACTGATGGTAGCAAGAGTAGTGATTATGTTCATGCAGCATTGTATGATCCACACAGAAAATTCTCTCAAAGCTTTGTTCTGCATAAATCTTGTTCTATATTTACAGCGGAGGCATATGCGGTGTATCAGGCATTACTATGTATACGTGAAATAAGTAACTGTAAATACTTTTTAATTGTTTCTGATTCTTTAAGCATGATAAAGGCCTTAAGTAGCCTTACAGTAACATTTAAGTCTAACTTTATTCTTTATTTCATTAAACAAATAATTTACCAATATCATCTTGAACATATACAAATTGCCTTCCTGTGGGTACCCTCTCACAGTGGTATCACTGGCAATGAAATGGCTGATAAAGCCGCATATGAGGGTTATAATTCTGTTGATGTTAAAAATACAATGGACATCCCTATGACTGATTTCTTACAAAGCATTAATCAAAACATTTATGAGTTGTGGTATGAAATATGGAAAAAAGATCAAGATACGAAAGGAAAGTGGTATGGAAGCATTCAAGAAAGATTACCTATTAAACCTTGGTACGATAAACTGAAGGAGGATGCAAGCCGAGATTTTATCACCACGATAAACAGGCTGCGCTTTGGCCATAATACTGCACCGTCACACCTTGCAAGATTGAATATTATTTCAAACAATATATGTCCGTTTTGTGAAAATACTGAAGGAACTGTAGAACATCTCATTTTCTCATGTCAGAATTTCTTACTTGACAGACTAGTGTTAGCTATTGAATTAAGTGAAGTGAAAGTTAAATGTGATTTTGAATCCCGCCCGCCGCCACTTGAACAGTTATTAAAAGACAAAAACAGCTACAAACCCATATACAAATATATCAAAAATACTATAAAATCCATTTAAAATAAAGTGCAAATTCCAACCAAAGTACTGCAAAGCTGCAAGTGAAGAAGTGCAAATCAGTGCAACAAATAAAGACTTGACCTAAAGGTCTTTGTTACCAGGTCATTAAATTTAAAAAAAAAAAAAAAAAAATTGAGATAGGAAAATCTGTAAGGTCTTTGCAAAGGAGTGAATTGAGATTGACAGTGATCAATGACATTTGACTTGACAGTGACGGCAACCAACATACAATACAACCTCTAATAGAAACCGAGCAACAAAAAAAGACTTGACCTAAAGGTCTTTGTTACCAGGTCATTAAATTAAAAAAAAAAAAAAAAAATAATAGAAACCGCCAAGTTATTTTTCATCTTCGTGGTTTTAGTTGATGTGGTAATTTAATAGTATAATAATACGATACTTATTTGATGTGATACATTTTCTCGTAATATTGCTGTGCAAGAATGAATCCTTGTTCTGTTGCCGCCCCTCAACAAGACACTGAAGGGGATGGAAGGTGGAATAGCATTGTAAGTTTTCAATTATTGTAATAAAATTCGTGAGCAGCAGCATATTAGAATTTGCTCATTTAAACGGTTGAATTCACAAAACAATTTGTGATTCATATACGTGGTATAATTTTTAATTAGATTCGGATTGCATTTGCTGACCTAAATTGCTAGTAATCGGCAAGTGCAGACTAGTGTAATTTGGCACTAATTACTTAATGTAACTTTAGCTTTACTCACAAGATACACATGTTTTTTTTGTTTTATTCACTTATTTAAAAAGAAAAAACAGAACTGCACACAGTCCTGTTAAATAGATTAAAAAGAATTGAAAGCCTAGCTCCAAGCATGTCTCCCGGAAGCCGCGTTTAGGTCTATGCTTGCAATTCTAAGACACATTTTTATTCATCATTTATTTCCCTAATTTCTGTTACAGCATAATAGATTTTTATCAGATGCAAAAGGGAAAGATGCTGATGTGATTTTCATTGGTGACTCAATTCTGCAAGCACTAGAGCACACTGAAGTGTGGAACCAATGGTTTGCTCCCTTGCACTGCCTCAACTTCAGTATCCACAAGGATCAAACTCAAAATGTTTTGTGGCGCATCAAAAATGGAGAACTTGATCATGTTGATCCTAAGGTTATTATAACTTACTAAACCAAAGATTATATAGAAAATAAATTCTATTTTTTTTCTATCTTAGTTTCTTATCTGAATCCAGAGTTTAATTTTGACTGTTCTATGGGATAATTTTGATATTTCTATATTCATTAGATGCTCTTTGATGTTGTAGGTGATAGTTGTTCATGTTGGAACAAGCAATGTCGAGAACACTCCAGAGCAAGTGTGTGAAGGTATCCTAGAAATAATTAGAACAATCAGGGAGAAACACCCAAGTGCTTACATAGTATTGCCTGTAAGTATGGTGTGTAAAATAGTTAATACATTCTTAATTAAAATATTACTGATATTTCTTTATTTCGTTCTAGAGTCTACTTCCTCGTGGTCAATATCCAAATACATTAAGGGAGAAGAACTCAAAGATCAATCAAATTTTACGTGAAAAGGTCACTAACATGAATAAAGTGGAAATGGTTCCCATAGACAAAGGTTTTGTACAAACCGATGGCACTATCAGTCACCATGACATGCATGACTACCTCACTCCAACTAATGCTGCTTGTAGAAAAGCATTTGAACCTATTTATGATCTACTTCAACAAATTTTGTTCGAGGGAGAGCCCGAAAAAGACTTAACACCTTCTGAATGAGGCATTCTTCTGTTTGTACTATATGGCAGCTTTTTTTGCAGCAGATTAATTGTGATGGAATCAGTAGTACTTATCATTAGCTTTTTTATATTTAGCTTAAGTGTCAAACATTTTAAACTATTACTAACTTGTAAACCTCTACATTCCAAATTAGCATTATGATATTCTAATTGGCTGTGTTTATTTAATCAGTTCATTTGAAATATTTTTATTATTATGGCTTTATTATGTTTACAAGCTTGATTTAGCTTTAAGGTTATGCATTTTTATGTGCACAGTTTATTTGTGCACAACAGGGTTAGTACTTACCTTTCTTGTATTTATTTTCTCACAATGTAATGAGTTTATGTAACATTAGAGACAGTGAGAAAAGTATTATGTTACTATATTGTTATTTTTAGAACCTCTTTTTTGGAGATATGTAACAAAGCAATCTTTATTAGTTTTATTTTAGATGCTTAAATTATTCTTTTCATAGGTACTCACAAATGCAAGTACATTAGTCTTATTAATATTTTACATATTATAATATATTTCACATCACAGTAATGGAATTGTTTATAACCAAAGATCTTGGAAGATTACTTAACCAAAGTTATAACAGTATATGAATTGCATTGGATGACTTTAAAATGTAATTCTATTTTTGATAACAACCTACTTACATTTTTAAATTACATGATAAGGTCAATATTAATAAGCAGCAAATGTTTTAGACTTTTTTTTTGCAAATGTAATATCTAGCTAACATTGCACAATTAATGTGCATTATCCAACACAGTATTGAATTTTCTTTATAATCACTGTAGGCATATCTAGTGAATATTTAACTGATAAGGTACTCATGTTGCCAAACAAGATTGCTTGAATCTCGAAATGTTATGAAATATTTATTTGCATGAAGAAGCTTGAAAGTAAACAGTGCAATTATTTCTATAAAATTAAATGTTGTTTTATTGTCCACCTACCTAAATTGATTTGAATTGAGATTAAATTTTATTGTACAGGAATTTTCATATGGTAAAATACAGTTTTATATTGAAAAATTTATTTGAACTATTTACTACTGTGTAAACACTACATCAACATCTTGAGATTTAAATAATGGTTGTCTTATACTAATATCTGTTACGCATTCTATTAAAATACAAACTGAATGGTAAGATAGGACTAGCCATTTGAAGTGACTTGTCGAATAAGTTGAAGTTTTTCTTTTCAAGTTTAGCTAAGTACTTGTTTATAGCTACTGCTGGTAAGAATATTTGCTTTGTTACTTGAGGAACTTTGATGTCTCTTGCCTGAAAACAGCAAAAGTCTTGCATTAACTTATTCTAGTCAGACTAAGATTCAAAGGTGACACACAGTTACACAATCATGTTTTCATTACGATTCAAACATTTACGAAACTATATTACAGAAACATTTTTAATTTTTCTTGGAATATGTTTAGTGAACTATACTCACTGTCCATTAGGACATCTGTGGTTTGACCATTCCTTCCAAAAGTAAGCAATATTGCAAAATTGATCATTGTTTTTATATTGAAAGCTAAATGACACATAAAAACAAATGACTGAAATATACCCCAACATATTTTCGGAGCAGTGCCATCACAAGATGTGCTAAACTCCTGTCAGTTACCTTTTTTAAGTGATTATTTGCCCTTGTGGCAATTTCAAATGCCACATTTCTCATTTTTTCACTGTCAATACATCTTAGAACATCCTCTTGACTTATCTGGTGCTTCATAAGGACATCCATGGGCAAAGAAACCATTTTATGGTGACTGGATACATGAACAGACCTGAAACATGTGTCATGGAACATCAACCAAAGTAAAAATGGTTGAATGTTTATACTCCGGAGTTGGAAATTCTATAATTTTTACTTTGCTTTACAAAAGTGTAGTATAGTTCCTCCATACCTCAATATATTGGCTATCCCTTGGGCTTTTCCCAAATGAGATGCAGCATGGTCAGCATGAACATCTTTAACACCTGCCACACTTAACAGTAAATAATATATAGACGATACAGATTCTTCAGCATATTTCTCTATCTCTTCTAAAGTCATAAAGTGTTTAGTCTTTAACATATTACTTCTTGATGTAATAAGTTTTTCCAATTGCCTCTTTTGGAGTCCATAACTGCAGCATACCTAAAAGAATGTAAAATAAAACAGTCATTTGTTAAAATTGTTTGTGTACCCACAATGCAAACAAATTTTGACTCTAACCACCTATAAATCATCCAATCACCTTAAATAGCTCTTGTGCTACTGGATTGGCAGGGACATCTTTCAGTGCATTCTCTTTGTTATAAATGCTTTGGAGAGTCTCTTGCCAGAATTGTAATCTGAATGCAGCAGTTTGTGAGTCAGTTGTTAAATCTTGCACTCGAGCTACTTCTACGTTAAACGCTCTCAACACAAGTGCGGGTGAACGCAGAGACTGCGTCATGAGAAGAGTAGCCAAGAAATTTTCATAATCATGCTGTCTATCTGCAAAATATATCAAGTACCAGAACATGCGATAAACATATCTTTCAAGACATGTGTCTTATAAGTCATGCCAATACTTTTACTTATTAGAAGGCTGTATGAATTACTTTACAATATCTGCACAATAGTCGATTGATGATTTGTTTGAAGTAGTTTCAATTGAAACAGATCTTGTTATTATTCGCATAGATTTCGAAAATTCTAGTAAACGAAGAAAAGTTCTGTGTTTATTCATGATTATTCAGTACTTGCGGTTTTTAAGAATGTAATGGTTTAATTAGCCTCTACAGAAAGAATCGGAGCCAGACAGAAGTGAACACTTCAAATCTTCAATTGTCAAACTCGATGTTAGAAATTGACATTTTATTTGCATTTCATAGAAATTGTCTGTGGAAACCATAGAGATAGGAAAAACATGGAGATGCCACGTTATTGTATATATACTTTTTCATAGACACTGAGTGAAATATGATTCAGAACTTGAAATATCGTTGTGTCTCATTCTTTCTAGTGAGATAATCTTATTTGATCTTTCGCTCGCGCCGCGATATTGAAAAATTGATGCTGTATTTACGTCTTTACTTTTTTTTCAGTTTTTGTAATATCATTCGTTTTAGTAGAGCAGTGGTGGCCGAGTGGTAACGGCCCCGACTTACGAATTGCAGGTCGCGGGTTCAAACCCAGCCAGGTGCATTACTTTATGTGTAATTAATTTCATCACCACTGCTCTCAAAACGGTGAAGGAAAACATCGTGAGGAAACCGGCATGTCCTAGAACCAAAAATTCGAAGATATGTGATATTCACCAACCCGCACTGGGCCCGCGTGGTGGATTACGGCCCATTCCCTCTCCTAGAGAGGAGGCCCGTCTCTCACCAGTGGGAACGTCAAAAGGTTGATTATGCTTATATTCGTTATAGCGTAAGAGTGCCGCAAACCTTCAGCATGCGTTTGCACATGATTCCATCAATATCATACCCTGTATTGGATATATGTCAAAACTATAAGGTTCCTGTTTTGAAACGACTGCCTGAAAAAAGGAGTGTTATGTTTTCAGGGTTCATGTATGTAGTAGGTATGTATGCTTGTGAGTTTCTATATTCCACCATAACTTCTAAACGGCTTAACCGATATGTGGTATCGTTAGAAGCGTTTAGTTATCCCGGGTAACATACGCTACATAATAATCTAGATATACCTATAGTTTAGATAGTATTTTTTTCATTGCAGTCGGGGGACCTGTAGAGAAATATTTAAACTAACCGTCCCCCGACTGCAATGAAAAGATTAGGGGAAAGTGGGTAACAGTGGATCTATTTTTCTTTAAGTCCCGTAAAGCAGCAATTCATGCCAAAATAACTAATATCTGATGATTAATCAAAGTACGGGTGCCTAATCTTGAAATAAAAATGCATTTATTGGCAATTACTACACAAACTTACAAGTAATAACTACTTTAAAAAAATGTATGTATGATCCACTATGACCTGAGGGTGTATCACTTTGGATCAACTCAGGGGTTACACTGAATCATATAGGGGAACACTGGATCTATTGGAAAAATAATGCAATAAAAGACAACATTTCCACTTTATTATACTTACTTGTTTATTTGCACCTTTTCTCCTATACCATTAGCTACATAAAAAAATCGTGTCCGTTTTACTTCGAATTCAACAATCATAAAATTCTTTCATTTTATGGATGTTCTATGAATAATAATAAATAAAATCACCTCTTCTAGGCAATCCTTTTAGTGCAGGAATGTTGTTCGGATCTACTGTCGTTTAATTATCTTCTAAAATGGGTTCTTGTTCAGAATAAACACTTATTTGATCTTCATCTTCACTGGATGGAACTTTCTTGCAAAACTTTTCTTTTCTTTGTTTTAGCATTTGCTTTTATCTGTTTTTGTTTCTTTTCATTCCATATCCTTTTTCTTAAATCATTATTTGGGCTGTCAGTTGCAATTATTGACGTCCCTCTACGCCTTGGTACTCTTCCTCCGTTACGTGGACTCGCTATAGGCAACCCTCGTAATTGCAATGGGCCTATAAAAAACTTTTCATTACTTGTGGTAGAAGTTATTCATGGAGTCCAATGATAGTTTTTCTTATTCGATTGCGAGGCACTTTTAACTACTAAACCAATTTTAGTTTCACGGAAATACACTGGATCAATAGTCCACTGAGACCCAAACTGAAATGATTCATTGTGACCCATAGGCCGTTATGAGAAAAAAAAGAAAACAAAATAAAACTATCCATATTTCAGACATAACTACATTATCTACAATATAACAGCTTAATAAATAACAAGTGCAAAACATAAAAAAAAACTTTTTACAAAAAATAAAACCGACTTCTAAACAAAAACTACATATAATTCGTATTTCTCAACCACCAAGAGATACAACAAAATTCTAAACTAAGTACTTAAAAAAATTGTACTATTTGCTGACCGGAGTGTAACAGCACGTTCTGCGTTGACAGCGCGTAGTTTGCTACAGTTGACCGGTGGAACTGGGTGTGGATGAGCAGTGGCCACGCGTTTGTTTAAGTGCGTCAAGCAATGCACATACTGAGTTATAACGAATAATCCACCGTGACCCGTGATCCACTGTTAACCACTCTCCCCTACATATATAATCTATCTTGTTTTTAATTTTTTTGAAATGGCAGGCGTGTTTTTATTTTTTTTTAAATTTAGTATTTGTTTTTTACTCGGGAACCTTACAACGATCTATTTTTTTACGAATCAATTCAACGTTATTTCTCAACAATTTCTGCTCAGCACATTCATAGCAAAACACGTCTGAAGTTCATTCATCTGCGGATAATCCGTCTGTCGACTTTGAAGTTGAACTGCCAAAATAAAATACCTACATGCGCAATGAATTCCACATACATAGATAAATAACGATAAAATATCAAAACGACCAATTTTCTTTAGATCGTTTCACATAATAGGTAGGTAATAAAGATTCACAAATACCTAATTCAAAAATGTGGTATTGTTTTTATTTTCATTCATCGGTTACTTAGTATTATTTCTTCGTCAATAGGTGGCAATCTCGATCCCGAAATGAAATTAATTATTTTGTTATAGAGTCAACCGATTGCGACGAAACAAAAACTTATGTATTCAGAGTTATGTAAATGTCATAAATATGTATAAAGTTGTCAGTTTCGGTTTTATACTACGTGATGCGTAGGTACAGAACTCAGTCAGCGCGACACTTAGTATAGTTATGTAGTTTCATAAGGAACTTAGAAATTCAGTATCTTTTGATTTTGTTATTCGATTATGGTAAAATAAACGCTAAATAAAACTCAGGACAAACAGACAAATAGATTGCACATTGAGCGCGTGCAAAAATATTGTTTGATCACTAAAATAAGGTAGGAAATGAAAAACCAAAAAAATAAAAACACACCTGCCATGTCAAAAAGGCGATTAGACTACGTTAACGATGACAGTAAACGTAGTCTAATATAGGTAGGTACATGAAAACAAAATGTTTTTGTTTTTAATTATGTTATTATGAACCATGACTCCCCTTAATATTTTTTTAAATGTTCACTAATCTATGTTACACCTACATTGATATCGGTTACACCGTTTAGAAGTTATGGTGGAATAAAGAAACCTACAAAAATACTAGGTCCTACGTATCTTCTGTAGGTTAAGAACCCTGAAAATTCTTTTCACTCTTTTTTTAGGGCAGTCGTGTAGTAAAAATATTCAATGTGTATACGGCGAGTCTACGATTATATTTTATGATAAATTTTATAATATATATTTTTTAAAATATTTTATTATAATAGAATTGCTATTCATAGAAGTATGTAGGTAGACACTGTAATTTATAATTTTCTTATATTAGTCAGGTACCGATGTTTTCATCAAAGTTATGTGAACAAAACTTTTTCGTAAATAGCGGCTTATTTGCATTTCTAGTTTAGCGAGTCATAGCCGTACATAAGTGAGGAATAAAGAAAAATTATCGTCATTATAGTCTCGATCTTATAAGAAGATGTCGTGTCGGTTACCGGGCCGTAAGGAATGGGACGTGCGAGCTTCGTCGCTAGCCCGCAATACATTTAATCCTATAAGAGAAATAATTG
Organism: Hecatera dysodea; assembly: GCA_905332915.2. NCBI lineage: Eukaryota > Metazoa > Arthropoda > Insecta > Lepidoptera > Noctuidae > Hecatera > Hecatera dysodea. The sequence continues at coordinate 14,790,328 of HG995292.1, forward strand.
AAACTCTTCGAATTCAGCCGAATCCAAATAAGTCATACATCCCTCTCTCAGTCGGTGAGTGAAACATTTATTTTGATTTTTTTTAACACGGTCTGCGGGGCCATCATAACCATAGATATATAAGTGAATTGTTATTCTATTGGGTTTGTAGTTGTACGTTAAACAGCTCATATCATGTTCCCTTCACCTAAGCTTAAATGGTGAGCGGTTTACAGGCTCGCACGGCAAGTCCCTATTGATTAGTAAAAGTCCTTTTGCGCAATCGGTTCTTTTATTTGAAGAGAAGTAACGATGGAGAGTGTATAACAAGTCTTACTCCAAAGACAATACATTCTCTATGGCTTACTCCAACAACCTGTAAAATCTTTGGAGCGGCGGTAATTGCACTCACCACTCACATACTATGGGACCATACCTGAAATCGTAAAAAACGGCCTCACTCCGCAAATGTACATATTTATTTTATACAATTTCAAAGCTCATCCTGAAATTTAATATTAGGAAGCACGATTTTAAATGTTTCGGGTATTTCAGTTCGGCACCTACGCATTTACACATCTTGCACTAAGTGGTTTTTATATTTCATGTTCTAACACATTATCATCAAGTACATTAAATAATTTTAAATAATTTTCTAGTTAATTATGATTAACATGAACACGAATGCCTACATTATTTGAGACCCACAATTTAATTACTACAACGAATTTTGTAATTGACCTAGAAATCAATCAAAGTAGGCACGAAACGGAGCGATGAGATGTTTATGTTGATTGTAGGGTAAATTAACTATGTATCTATCTCATAGATAAAAAAAAACAACTGGTCAAAATCATAAGCATCCTTCGAAAGACTGAAATAATACGTGAATATGCATGGTACCTACTGTTGTACCACCAATAGATTGGTTAATGTTAGGGAGCTATTGTTGTAAGTTCTGTATGAAATTAGAATTTTTGCGCTATCTTTAATTTTATTATAACTAGAACATTATTGTTAATATTTATTAGTGTCTCAGTAAATTGTTAATATTCAGTAATAGTACCTAAGTAGGTACATTCACTCGGGCACTTGAGTTAATAGTTAGCTGATATTGGTACAGATGTTATATTATTTTGAATAATTAAAATTTGCCAGAAGACTTTATAATTTTAGAGTATGGTAGGTATGCGATTGGCGATTAATTTGCCTATATTTCCTCTATCGAATTAATTAGGTACATACATACCAGCCTTCCGTATCGTTTTAATGTATAATAAGATGCGAATCAGCATTTATTAATTATTAGGTACTTACCTAACTATAGGTATGTTGTATTGTATCGGGAAAAATAGGTTTCGTTATTGTTTTCTATAGGTAACCAGTTCGAGAGCCAGTTTGTCATGTGTTTGGAAGGATATACCATAGACTTAGATACTTACTGAGAAGACTTCGATTAGGGTCGGGGGGTCCATCATTATTCATTGCAACCTTTAAATTCCGATTAAAAGTTTATCCTGAAGCGTATAGGAAGAACTAGTATAGCCTAGGCAAAACTAGTTTGACCTGAAATCGGGTTTGGCCGGTAACATATAGTATCAAATTCTGATGCGAAAAAATATTCCATATTCAGTTGACAATTTATCGAAAGTTTAAAGATATGTTATAATCTTACGCAATTTAGAATTTATAATTCTAGGACTGGACAGATCAGCTACAAAAATAAGCCTTAGAGGGGCGTGAAAGTGTACCTAATGGTTCTTATTTTCAGAATTAATCGATAACAGAGTTTGCTCAGATATAACGTTACAAAAATTTATCGAGTTTAAATTAAGTACTTACCTACATGATATTTTTTATTTTATCTATTGAAAAAGTTTGTTGGAGTTTTTTGTCTCCAACAGACTTTGTTTCGGTGTCGAAAATTCTAGAGATAGAAATAAGCTATCACATCGTTCAGCCTAATTGATTGCTGAAGTATTGCTTTTTTAATGACATCGACGATCAATGACGTCCGCAGTTACACATTACGTATTTAACGTCTGTAAAGTAATCTTTATTTATCCCACCGTACCATCACGAGTCACAACCTGTGGTCAAGGTAGGCTTAACACTTTCTGATAATCGGTGGAGTAATTAAGGTACTTAGAATTGATAAATAAAAATGCGAAACTCATTTGTTGCAACGTCGCGTTAGTTCGATAAATTGGCAGTAATTACTGTAATTTCGTCACTGTCGTCAGTATTGATGGATGAATGAGAGAATTTTTTGTGAATTCTTTTATGAACTGACTGACATGATCCATTTGATGTTTATAAGCTTGATTACATAAACTGAAAAAAAATATAGTTTTTTAACATAAAAATAAATAATCTATATCTATACTTACTTATAATAAAACCATAGATGTATTTTATATTTCTATGAATAAAACTGTAGAGAGGTCAATTCTGCACATTGAATATATATTCAAAATTAATATTGAAGGATGAATGATGATCGATGCTGATGCCAAAAATGCAAATTAGTAATTTTTTTGTCTGTCTGTCTGTATGTGCACGTATGGGTCAAAAACTACTAAAGGGATTTTAAACAAACTTGGTACGATTGTAGTCCATACTCCAGGGCAGGTTATAGGCTCCCCACCGACTGTGTCCCCACGTTGTCGTCGTGGTGGGGCTTGCGCGTCTCAATGATCTTGCGAGCTTTCCCGGTAGAGCTACTCATGCCGGAAGGTCGCAAGGGAGGGATCAGACCAAGAGGGACACAGGAAGGGCACACCGTTCGGAGACCTGAGCAGTGTTCGGGTTTGCGGACGGTGTGCGATTCATGTGGAGGAAACTTGCTCGCTGCTCTCTGGTACGCGTCTGATCATCAGACGTTACTGTGAGGGCAGCGAGCAAGTAGAGAGTTGAGGAGAGGGAACCCTGCGAATGGGTGGAGAAAAACAGGGACCGCACCCTTAAAAGGAACAAACAAAATGAAAAAGACAGACGAAAGAAATTTACCCCAGGGTGGTTCCAGCTGCTCAGCAGCTGGGGAATCCACCACGCTCGAAAGAGCGTCTGCCCCACCGTATTCTGGGGGGGGCAACGAATGTCTTCCGATTGCCAGTGGCAACCAGAGCCGAGGAGGCTCCAGCGGGTCAGCGTCCTTTGAGGACCTGATCCGCTACGACCATAAAGCGCCTAACAAAGTGTCGGGTGGCGCCGGGGCACCAGCGAATGCTTCCTCCAAGTTATGGAGGAAGTATCCGCTGGAGCGTCGGGGGGATGCGGGGTCAGACTCTGACTCCGCATCTAGCGCTGTGAGCGCGAGGAGCGCTGGGTGTGGGATTGCAGAGGGTGCGGAGAACTCTAAGTTCTTCCGCAAGCGTCCCAGACCGGAGGAAGGCCAGGGGTCGACCTCCGAGGGTGAGCTGGCCTCGGCCTGCAAGATCCCAACCAGCAGGCGAGGAAAGGGCCGAGAAGGTGGAAAGGGACGGGGACACGTCTCCGGGGAGGCTGCCCAGCGAGCTGCGAAGGTCGCTGAGGAGGCGCGCCACCCTGGAGAAGAGTCCGACCGGCCGGCACTCCCCCTGGCGGGTTCCGGCGACAAACCGGACACTGCTGGAGGCTCAGGCAAGGAGAGTCAGGCCAGGTTTTTGAAGGCTGTGGAGGCCGCGGTCCGCGATGTGGCCCTGAAGAGGACGCATGCGTCCAAAACCAGGGCCATAAGCGCGGCGGCGGTCTCCATCTTGGCAGCAGCGGAGGCCAATTACCGCGCACCGCAGTCGGACGCAACGTCCAAACTGCGGGCGGAGGTCGCCCGCCTGGCTGCCGCCACGGAGCTTCTCCGACAGGAGAACGAGAAGCTCCGAGCAGACCTGGCCGGACTCCGAGGAGCCAGCTCTCAGGGGCCGCCTCAAGGAGGGCGCAAGCAGGGGCAAAGCCAGCTCGCGCCGGCTGAGAACCAGGTGCTGGAACTGGTGCGGCAGGAGCTGGCCGCCTTCCGGGAACGGTTTTCCGTCCTGGAGGGCATCGTCTTGCGCCCTCCGCTAGCGGCGAACTCGAAGGCCTTGGGCCAGAAGGCGGCCTCGTACGCGGCCGCTGTGGCTGCCAAGCCGGCTTCGCCCGGTCAAGCTAAGGGAGGGGCCGGGCCGGCGAAGTCGGCACCAGCGAAGCCGGCACCGGGTAAACCGGTACCGGCCAAACAGAAGAAGGGTGGAGCGGCTGCACAGGCGGCGCAAGCCCCAGCGCGGGCGGTGCAGCAGCCCACACTTTCTGACCCGCCTTCTAACCCCCCTGCCGAAGCCGGATGGCAAGTGGCCGGGGAGAAAAAGAAGGCGGGCAAGGCAGCCAGGGCGGCCAAAAGGAGGGCAAGAAGGCGGCGACAGAAGGAGCGACGCGTCGCGAATATGCTCCGCGCCCCGAAGACCGCAGCTGTAGTGCTCACTCTACAGCCGGACGCGGTCAAGAGGGGCGTGACGTATAGCGACGTGCTTGCGAAGGCGAAGGAGACGGTAAGCCTCCAGGAGCTCGGCATCGTCGGGGGCCTCCGGCTTAGGGTCACCATGACTGGTGCCCGGATGTTGGAGGTCCCTGGGGCAGACAGCGGCCCGACCGCTGACGCTCTGGCCGAAAGGCTCAGGGCGTCCTTGAATGCGGACGATGCCCGAGTGTCCAGGCCCACCAAATGTGTGGATATGCGCATTTTGGGCTTGGACGACTCCGTCACGGAGGAGGAGGTTGTGGCCGCCGTGGTCAGGACGGGAGGGTGCTCTGCCGAGCAAGTCAAGGCAGGCACCATACGTCCTGACTTCTCGGGCATGCGAACCGTAGTGGTAAGCTGCCCGGTGACGGCAGCCAAGAAGATCTCGGAGGGCCGAAGGCTTCTGGTGGGATGGGTATCTGCGCAGGTCAAACTGCTGGAACCCAGACCTCTGAGGTGCTTCCGTTGCCAAGTCGGCAACCATACGGGAGCTCTCTGCACCTCAGAGGTTGACCGCAGCGAACTGTGCCTCCGCTGTGGTCAACCAGGTCACAAAGCCGGCTCGTGTAGCGCCACGCCGCACTGCGTTGCATGTGCGGCAGCTGGCAAGCCGGCCGAACACTGGGCTGGGGGCAAAGCCTGCGCTCCACCCGCCAAAGCCGGGGGCAAGAAGCCCTCCACCGCCGTCTCCGTCGCCGCCTCTGTCGCCGCCGCTGTGAGTGCCGCGGCCCCACAGGAGGCCCGGGAGGAGGCCGTAATGGAATGCCAATAACGGCTCCATTACGCCTCCTCCAGGCGAACATCAATCACTGCGCCGCTGCTCAGGACCTGTTGCTCCAGAGCATGGCGCAGTGGTTGATTAATGTCGCTGTAGTCGCTGAGCCGTACTACGTCCCACCTAGGGAGGACTGGGTGAAGGACCTAGACGGCTCAGTGGCCCTGATTTCGTCGGCCGCCGCCGGTACCCCGTCCCTCGAGTGTGTTAGGAGAGGACAGGGGTGCGTAGCAGCACGGTTCGGGGAGACTGTAGTGGTGGGAGTCTACTTCTCCCCGAATCGAACTCTCGCCGAGTTCCACAACTCCCTTGGAGAGTTGCGTAACGTCGTCGTCGGGTATCGTCCCCTCCCCGTGTTTGTTCTCGGGGACTTCAATACCAAGAATTTGGCTTGGGGTTCCCGCTATACGAACGTACGGGGTAGGATGGTGGAGGACTGGGCCCTGGAGACAGGCCTGGTCGTCCTTAATCGGGGTTCTGTCCCCACGTGTGTGCGGATGCGGGGTGACTCCGTGGTGGACATCTCGTTCGCCAGCCCCGCTCTGTCGCCGCGTGTCGTCGACTGGCGTGTTGTGGAGGAGGTGGAGACCTATTCCGACCACCGGTATATCCGGTTCGACGTCTCCGCCCAGACCTCAAGCGCGCCAGTCCGACAGACCCCGAGTGGTCCGCGGTGGGCGCTGAAGCAGCTGGACCGGGAGCTTCTCCTGGAAGCCTCGATCGTGCAGGCCTGGGTGTCACCCCCGGACAGGCCTGCGGACATCAACGATGAGGTGGAGTGGTTCCGGGAGACCATGTCGGGTATATGCGACGTGGCAATGCCCCGGGTCCGGCCAGGACGCGCCCGCCGTCAGGTGTACTGGTGGTCGCGCGAGCTGACGACGCTGAGAGAAGCGTGCGTTGCTGCGCGTCGCCCGTACACCAGGCATCGCCGGCTTCGCATTCGCCCTCCGAATGCGCAGGCCAGGGAGGCGGAGCTGTACGAGGAGTACAGAGCGGCGAAGACCGCCCTCCAAGCGGGGATCTTGCGGGCCAGGGATCTGGCTCGCAGAGAGCTGCTGGAGTCTCTGGACGGGGACCCGTGGGGAAGGCCCTACAAAATGGTGCGGAACAAACTCCGCACCTGGGCCCCCCCGTTGACGCAGAGTCTCCGGCCCCAGCTTGTGGAGGACGTGGTGAGCGCTCTGTTCCCGTTGCGAGGGGACCATGCTCCCCCGCCCATGGCTCCGCCACCTGCGGTGCCCGATGCGGACCACACCGACGACGACGATACTCCGGAGGTGACCGAGGTAGACCTGAGAGCGGCGGTTAATAGGCTCAAGGCCAGAAATACCGCCCCAGGACCCGATGGCTTACCTGGGAAAGCCTGGGTCCTGGCCTCGGAGGCTCTCGGGCCTCGACTACGTGGGCTCCTTAGCGCATGCTTGGAGAGGGGCCAGTTCCCACGTCGCTGGAAGACGGGGAAACTGGTCCTCATTGGGAAGCCAGGGCGCCCTGCGGACTCTCCGTCCGCATACCGGCCCATCGTGCTGCTTGACGAGGTGGGCAAGCTCTTTGAAAGAGTAATTGCAAACCGCCTCGTCAAGCACTTGGTGAGAGCTGGGCCGGATCTGGCGGAGAACCAGTTTGGTTTCCGCACAGGGCGCTCGACGGTGGACGCCATCATGCGCGTGAGAGCCCTCACGACGGGGGAGGCGATTTCCCGGGGTAGGGTGGTCGTGGCGGTGTCCCTTGACATCGCCAACGCCTTTAATTCCCTGCCCTGGAGTTGCATCAGGGAGGCACTCCGGTATCACCGGGTGCCAACCTACCTCCGTCGCGTGGTCGAGGACTACCTGACGGATAGAGCCGTCATCTACCCCGGTCACCGGGGAGAGTGGAACCGGCGAGAGATGTCGTGCGGTGTTCCACAGGGTTCGGTTCTGGGGCCGCCCCTGTGGAACATCGGCTACGACTGGGTGCTGCGCGCCGACCTCCCTCGCGGCGTCAGCGTAGTCTGCTACGCTGACGACACGCTGGTTTTAGCGCAAGGGGGGTCGCACCAGGCGGCGGCTGAGTTGATGACACGCGGGGTTGCGATAGTCGTTGACAGAATCCGGCAACTGGGTCTCGAGGTGGCCCTACACAAGTCCGAGGCCATGTGTTTTCATGGCCCTCGGAACCGGCCACCACCGGGAACCCAGGTAACGGTAGGAGGGGTTCACATCGGCGTCGGGTCAACGATGAGGTACCTGGGCCTCGTCTTCGATAGCCGATGGAACTTCGCGGAGCATTTCCGACGTTTGGCACCCAAACTAGGGCGGGCTGGGGCTGCCTTCAAGCGGCTCTTACCCAATCTGGGGGGACCAAACGCCTCCTGCCGGAGGCTGTACGCGGGGATCGTGCGGTCCATGGCCCTTTACGGGGCCCCAGTGTGGGCGCTGTCGCTAAGGCGACTGCCAGCGCGCTACCTGGTCTCGGCCCAGAGGGTCATGGCCATTCGGCTAGTCCGTGGATACCGCACGGTCTCTGGCGAAGCGGCGAATCTCCTTGCCGGATTACTGCCGTGGGATCTGGAGGCGAGAGCCCTCGCGCACGTTTACGCGTTGCGCGTGGAGGCGCTAAGCCGGGGTGAAACGCTGCTGCCGCGGCAAATTGCTGCGCAGCGGACGGAGCTCCGGCGGGATCTCACGGAGGTTTGGAGACAGCGACTATCGCAACCCAGTGCTGGGCACGCCACTATTGTGGCGATAAGTCCCCTCTTTGAGGCGTGGCTGGAGAGACGTCACGGCGTTCTCACCTTCCGCCTGACACAGGTGCTCACCGGACACGGCTGCTTCGGGAGGTACCTGTGTCGGATCCAGCGGGAGGACACGTCCGGGTGTCATCACTGTGTGGATCGTCCGGAGGACACGGTGGAGCATACGGTGGAGGTCTGCCCTGCTTGGGCGGAGCACCGCCGTGTCCTCGTCGAGGCGATCGGCGGCGGCGACCTCTCGCGTCCGGCCCTGGTTCGGGCCATGGTCCGGAGCGAGGAGGCATGGGAAGCGGTCGCCTCCTTCTGCGAAGCAGTAATGCTAGCGAAGGAGGAGGCGGAGCGCGTGCGAGAGAGGGAAGCCCCTCGCTCCAGCCGCCGCAACAGAAGAAGACGCCCCGGGCGTCGGGAAACGCAGGGCGATTCCCGGCCACCGTAGGCGCGGACCTGCGGATGGCGAGCTATGGGTGGCTCGCCGTCCGATAGCAACCAGGCCCGAGTCGACGGCGCGTCGTGTTCCACGCGCGCCTCAAAGAGCCGTCAGCAAAGAAGACGGGGCCCCATAGGGTCAGTGCCTGCTAGGGTTGCGGAATTTGTTCGAAAGAGTCACCGCAGCCCTGGAACGCAAAGGGCACAAGAAGGATCACGGGTGGGTTTTAGTCAGTAAGAGTCTGACACTCCCTTCCGCTCCGCCCAGAGCGAGAGAAGTAATTTGATGATTTCCCATCCAGAAAAAAAAAAAAAGGGCAGGTTATAGGCTATATAACATAACGCTAAGAGACATAGGAGCTGGAGCAGGGACGATAAATTTGAAGCAAGTCGGATGAAAAGGCGCTTTCGAGCTCTTACCCTCGCATACGTTGATCATACACCAAAAGTATGTACCTATTACAAATATGATGGCCTTCAAAAGATCTACAAAAGGCAAAATTGTTGTTATTAAATGAGCTAGTTTTGCAGATAGTGATGGCAGCCCCCGACGGATATTCTTGGATTACATTAATTCTGTAAGTCGGGGGTTTTTATTAATTATATTATTCTTTTCAATTATGTTTTTAACGTCATGGGTATTTTCAAAATTTTCAATTTTGCCTTTTATTTCAAACTTTTTAGAGAGAACTTTATTATGAACATTGTACTACATATAGATACAACTACAAACCTATTACTGAAAGCCGTATCAATATTTTTTTTGTTGCAAAAACATATGTTTACTGCAGCACCCTCTCGTGAGTTGTCACCGTAACACATATCTAAGAACATGCACCAATCAAACCTTAACCCATCACTGAAAACTGCATCAAAATTGGAATGGTAGTCTTGAAGATAAATGGCAACATTAGCTTACTTAACGTTTCTCAATTCCAGTTAATCGCTCAGTAAGTAACTAACCAACTTGAACATAACTTTATTGATGTAGATTGAATAATCGATTTATAGGAATACTGCATCAATTGTAGAACCACTAGATCACGACACTAACTATAAAATGGTACCTAAGAGTAAAAAGGAATAGATTTCCAGATACCTATTTAAAATAAAACAGTAAAGAGACTTTTTATAGTTTTTATGCTGTAACTACGTCGAAAGTGTCGTCAGCGCAATTATTAGAAGTACCTAGCGGAATAGATATCCAACAATTACTTTTATGAAACAGTTCAGCGACTGTTGATGATATCAACGAGATACATAGGTATTGCGGTTTTTTTTTTCATTTTTCAGTATGATCATGATCATGTACCTATATAAATTGTTTACATTCATATATTATTTTTTAAATTACCTTGTTTGCTAACAATAGCAACACTTCCACTGGAACGATGGACTCCCTCTCGGACTGAATCGAACCCAATACCTGTATTACGTGGCTATTGGTGGTGGATGGACGATGTATGTCGGATGTATGGTGTCGCACGTATGGTGTTAGACAGATGTCGCTAAATCGAATTTTATTCACGATAATGTCGAAGAATATCTGATAGATACAGCCAGTCTATTTGATACTTTTTGTATTTTTTTGTTTAGAAGTCGGTTGTATGTTTTCGTAAAAGAGATTTTTTATTGTTTACTTTTAGTGGTGCCACCCCACAGCTAAACGTACCCATAACAGCGTAGGTACTCGTACGTGTTACAAACTGTTATAAACAATAAACAGACATGCGATTTCGGCAATCCCGGATAATTTGCCATCATTTATGGAAAAGTTCTGTTTCCTATCTCGGTTCCTCATCAGATCTTCAGTAAAATAGAAAGGGACCATCTCTAAATACTAAGATTCTCTTCCAAACCATCGAATACAGTTTTATTTTTATTTTACATCGACGCGTGAGAATGAGAACATCATCAATGTAGTCGAAGCCACGCATTATTAGGGATAACTCAAATGCTAGTCGTCAGATTTCAATCAAATGGGACCACATAACAAGCAACCAGTTTTTGAATATAAAAAGAATAAGAATCAAAATCAGTAGGTACACCCGTTAAAAAAAATACAGTCGATTGAGAACTTCCTCATTTTTTGGAACTCGGTTAAAAAGGCGTTTATTTTGCATTTAGGATTTTGGCGTAATAATTGATGGTGCGATATCTCCGATCTGCAAATTAGATAACAGCTTTTATAATTTATATCTCGTTTAGCTTCCACCGGTGGCTTAGCCCGTATTAAAAGTGTTGAAACCTGTGAACTCTTTTTTTTTTTCAATTTAGCTTTACTTTGTGACTTTGTCTGCGTGAAGCTAAGAACTGATTCCAGAGAAAAATAAGCCAATGACATCAAACTTGTAGTCCTACTAACAGTAAAATGCCCGCTGGTTCACGCGTCTGCGCCATTTCTTCTTTCGGCTCCTAAGTCCTGGCCATGGCTAATCTTAACTAATATAATATAAATGTAAACGAGTATTCGAAAAATCTAAAATTTGTATAATTTTAGCGGTTTTTTTTTTCATAATCAACCCCAACAACATGATCCTGAGACCATAGGATCAGCTGCCAAAGTGGCGGCTATATATCCCCCCCTTAAGTGGGGGTTGAGGTTTTTGGAGTACCTACATAATCCGCGCGGACGAAGTTGCGGGCGATGTTTCTGGTAGTTTTTGAAACCTCTCACAATTACAGCCCTGGAAATATTTTAGACATGTATTTCTGGACCTGGTATTTGTTAATCTTTAGCGCTCGCAATTCAGCCCCGATATTGGAGATATAGGTGTTTCGCCGCACTCCCGCACGCGGTCCACCTCCTCCTTCGCTAGCATTACTGCTTCGCAGAAGGAGGTGACCGTTTCCCATACCCCCTCGCTCTGGTCCATAGATTGAACCAGGGCCGGATGCGAGAAGTCGCCAACGCCGATCGCCTTGACGAGGACACGGCGTTGCTCGGCCAAGCCGAAAATGTATCGGAAACCTGTGTCATACCTATATTTAACTATATGTGCGTTTGTGCACGCTAATCTTAAAAAAACGGCTGATCGAATTTGGATTAAATTTGGGGAGATGAAAAGAAGATACCTAATTCATTCTCTCGGTTAACACACAGGCTGCTTTTTATCCCGATAAATGACATACATACACATTAGTGTAGACTGAAATGTAGTGTAAATTAAGAAATGCTGCTGGCTAATTGCATAAGACCAGGAGACCAGAAAGATGTCTAAATATGTATTTTCTGGCCTGGACTTTTGCGCAGTTAAGATAAACAAGTACAGAGAGGTAAAGATTTACAAGTACCAGGAGACTAGAAACATGTCAAAATATTTCCGGGGCTGGAATTGTGAGCGGTAAAGGCAAGTACATTACGCTATGACCCTTAGGAGACGAGCAAAAAGGCCGAAGGGAAAGGTAAGCAAAACGAAGAAATGGCGCTTCGGGTAAAATCTCAGGTTACTACTAAGAAACATAATATTTGTATACCTATATTATATTTTATAACACATAATTATAATTTATCTCTGGGGACAGTTATAATTTCACGCCGACGAAACAAGTAAAAAAGTGAAATATCACTCACTGATTAATTACGAAATCTCAGAAACTAAACTATACAACACCTACAAACTTAAAAGGCAGTTAGGTGTTCCTTATAGGGTGTAGACATCCGTTATGAACGGATTTTACGTTACCCCCTTAGGGTGGCTAAGGTGGTAAAACGGGGCCGGAAATTGTTTGTATGTACTAAATCTGCGCAGCTGAAGTCGCGGATGAAGTGCTAGTTTATATTAGTAAGATTATCACTGGTCGGTGTGGAACACGTGGTCAGTGCGGTTTATTTTAAGATTATCACTGGTCGGCGTGGAACACGTGGTCAGTGCGGTTTATTTTTATACGCGAATAATAAATTCTTACAAGAATTTGTTATTCACGTATAAAAATAAATTGAACGTTTTTGTAGGTATTTGGATTTATGTGTACATACCTAAAATTATTATTTGTCACTGTTTATCACTGAATCTGATGAAAGTCAAATGTCAGCATATCAACGCGATTGTCAATAGAAAATTACTTAGGTACTAATTATACGTGAAGTTGGGTAGTCATGGTAATTGTTCTGATAGGATTTGCCAAAAATTAACTCCATAAACGAAGTAAGAACCTACAGATCGTCATCATTAAAAAAAAAACTATCTAGTGAACTTTTATTTAGTTTTTGCTGCCCCGACGTTGTCCTGTGCCCGAGTTACCAAAATTGTCTTATCAAAAAGTACTTACTCTCAATATTTTCCTGGCAACTATTCCAATTTATCTCTCCCTAAAATCTTACTTGGGTGGTGGTGGTGGATAACAGTCTATGACCACGACTTTACTCGCGTGACCATAACTTGTTCTCAGAGCCCCAATGCTATTCATTTTTAAGCAACGTTTGCATAAGCATCTCAGTCACAATCTGTCAAAAATGCTTCAATTACTATACATTTTTAACAGATTGTGTCTGAGATGCTAATGCAAACATTGTTTAATTAAAAAAGAGAGAGTAAGCACTCTGAGCTTCATTTATCTGGAACTGGAATGTTTTCTCGGCCGTGTCACGTGTGGAACAAGTTATTTTAATAAAAATGGGTAAAGGTGACCTTATGTTTTTTTTCAATCTTCTATTGGTCGCAGATTGTGACATTTACGCGGACTAAGGTCATGTCCAGTAGTCCATTTAATACCTACCTATATACCTACCACTACGGCTACTATACTATAGTATACTGGTATATTAAGTATACTTTACCTACTACATTATGTATAGGTTCAAAATGAAAATATATTTGTTTGTCATAGGTAAAAGGTTAAAAAATAAATAAAAGCCTTGTTTATTCCTTAATAACAAAAAAAAGTATAACTTAATATTGATTTACATTTGCACTTACTTATTTGTTTTACATGATTACACTTGAAATATAAACATAAAATATCTTATTTAAATCAGTAACGAATAATTTAATTTAATAGAATATAAAATAATTAATAAAATTTATGTGTTATATTGTTATTTAGCATGCAAATATTTCTGGTGTTACTAAGGACCCCTCTACAGAGTGAAGGCCTCCTCCATTTTCCTCCATTTGTCTCTATCCTTTGCCTTTTCTATCCAGTTTTTTCCCGCTATTTTCAGGATTTCGTCGAGCCATCTCTCTATCGGTCTTCCTCTAGTTCTCTTGCCTAATGGACCTTTCCATGTGGTTATCTTTTTTGTCCATCTTTCATCATCCATACGAGCAACATGGCCGGCCCACTTCCATTTTAGTTTCTTGCAGTGTTGTAAAGCATCATTTACTTTTGTCATGTATCTGATATCGGTATTTGTTCTTTTATGTTTCAGTTTTAGTTTCAGAGTGCTTCGTTCCATAGCTCTTTGAGTTGTTAATATTTTATTTCTTGTGAATTTGTTGAATACCCATGTTTGTGATGCATAAGAGAGAGTAGGCAGAATACAGGAGTCCAGGACTATTTTCTTCAGTCTTAGTGGAATATTTGACTTGAGAACTTCTTTGAGGCTCCAGAATTTGTTCCAGGCCATGTTCACTCGTCTGCTTAGTTCATCTCGGTGCCTAGATTTTTTGAAAGATATTTCTTTGCCCAGATATATATATTCCTGAACATATTCTATTGGTTTATTGTCAACACTAATTGGGATATTTCTACTGTTTGTCATAATTTTGGTTTTTGAAGTGTTTAGCTGTAGACCAATTTCAAAGCTGACACTGTGTATATCCTTTATCATAGATTCGAGTTGTGATGCACTTTCCGCAAACAGAGCTATATCGTCTGCGAACCTGAGGTTACTTAAGTATTTGCCATTAATATATATACCTTTGTTCTTCCATTTTAAATTTTTCATAATATTTTGGAGTACGGTAATAAAAATTCTGGGTGATAGGGGATCCCCTTGCCGGACGCCTCTACATATATCTATGTCAGATCCTGATTTATCTAATATAACTTTACTTTTACTCTTCTTATATATATCTTGAATAAGTTCAATGGTTTCTGAGGGTACATCACATTCTTCCAAAGCTCTCCATATGCTATTGTGCGAAATAGAGTCAAATGCTTTTGCGTAGTCTATAAACGCTATGTAGAGTGGGCGGTTCATTTCTTCGTACTTCTCTATTACAAGATCTAGAGAGTGGATGTGATCTATAGTTGAGTAATTTCTTCTGAAGCCTGCCTGCTCTACTGGTTGTTCTTTTTCCGTATAGCGCGCGAGACGTTCTTCCACACAGGAGGCAAATAACTTATAGATGTTAGGTTGTAGACTAATCGGCCTATAGTTACCTATATCAGTAGGGTCTCCTTTTTTATATAGGAGTACTATGTCTGACTTCGCCCATTCTGTAGGAATAGTTTTATCATCTAATATCTTGTTGAATAACGTGGTTAAGAGCGGTACTAAAGCCTTCCTTCCTGCTTTGATTGCCTCGTTTGGTATGCCATCTGGTCCGCTGCTTTTGCCATTTTTCAAAGATTTTATTTTTATTAAGATTTCTTGACATGTAAATCTTTGTAAGGTGTGGTTATTTTTCCTTTGCGGTGGGGTCCCACTATGTGCCGTGGTCTTGGATGAGTATAGGTTTTTATAAAAATCAGTTGCGGTTTTTATTATTTCTGACCTGGAATATGTTTTTGTATTATTCATAGAGTTCTTCTTTAAACAAGAGATCCATTGTTTAGACGTTTTCAATTCTTTTTGACCTTTCTTCATACTTCCTAACTCGTATAAATATCTTTCAATAGTTGATAATCTAAATTCTTGATATTCTTTCTTTATAATTTTATGAATGTTTTTGTATAAATACGTTTTCTCTTTCTTTTCTTCAGATGTTAGTTGTTTTTTATTTGTTAATTCGTTTCTTCTGTTTATGAGCATTTTCGTTTTTCCTGAAATAATGTGTTGTCCTTTTTGTTTCTCATGATTTTTCCATGTCAATTTGAAACTCTCCTCAATAGCTCTTTTGATTTTTTCATAATATGACTCTACATCATCGTTGTTTTCTGGTTTCAATTTCAATTTTGAGCAATGTAATTCTAGGGTTTCTCTAAAGTGTTGCAGTTGATCCGCGGTGTTCAGGGTGTACTTTTTGTTCTTGTATTTGGATCTAGATTTTTTAACACTTGTTAGCACAACAGTGCCTCTCACAAGTCTATGGTCGCTTGGGAAGGTAAACTCATGTAACACTTCAATGTTTATGAATTTCTCTTTTATGTTCGATAAGATGTAGTCTATCTGGCTTTTATTGTTTTTAGGTGATAGCCATGTCCATATTTTTTTTAAATTTTTGTGAAATAAGCTATTGATTACAAACAAATTATTTTCCCAGCAAAACTGTAGTAGAGTTTCACCTCTTTTATCTCTTTTTCCGAAGCATGAGTTGCCAAGTATTCTGTCCTCGCCCTTTAGTTTGCAGCCAACTCTGGCATTGAAATCGCCTGTAATAATAATATTTTTACTACACGTTAAAAGGCATTCTTGTAATTTGCTATAGAAAACCTTTATTTCCAGTTCCTTTGCGTCAGAGGTGGGAGCATAAACTTGAATAACAGATAAGCTTGTTTTATCGAAGTTCAGGCGTAACATACAGATCCTTTCAGAGATTGCATGAAAGCTTTCTATATTTTCTTTGAGTTGTTTTTTAATAAGGAAACCTACACCATATTGCCCCTTTGTCTCTCCAAAGTAACAGAATATGTGGTCTTCGTCTTCCTCTATGTTATAACCTGTTCGTCTGATCTCTGCCAAACCAATTATATCATATTTAATAGTTGATATAGCTTGTTTAAATTCCAGTAGTCTTTCGTGTGATAATAAGGATCGTGCATTATACGTGCATATGTATAGTAGTGGGTGGAGTGGAGGGTTGTGGTCTTTTACCCCCACGGTGACCGGCCGTATTGGGGGACGTAGAGAGGCGGCTGTCTCATGTCATATATTTGATGTTGAAGGACTTTCTTTGTCTTTTTGTAAAGGGGATCTGGTTGTTTTGTTTACGTCTTTATTTTTTGTTAGAAATTGATCAATTTTATTTTTCTTGATGGGGTTTTTCGATAATTTTCGTTGTCTTTCTTCACTGAAGTTTTCTGATTCCGGTGATTGAGATAAAACTCTCTTTTGTCGGTCCTGATGTTCTGTATGTTGTTCAATATTTTCTTTTTCTTGTAGAATTATTAACTTATTGTATTTTATGTATCCCTTCTTTCCTTGGTCTTTTTGTCTTTGTAACTGTACACTCAATTTCTTTCTTTCTTCTAGAACTTCAAGCGGATAGTCCTGTTTAATGTAATAGGTAGTCGTACTTTGTAGCATTTTTTTGTTCTTGAGTATTTCAATCTTTTTACCCATTGTAGTAAGGGTGACAATAATTGGCCTAATTTTTCCTGTATTTTTCCCCATTCTGGTTACATACTCAATATCTCCTTCTTGGCAGTCTACTTTCATGTTTTGTATTATTATATTTAAGATTTTATTTTGTAAACTGAAATATGTGTTCTCCGTCTCTTCAACACCAAAAAATATTAAATTCCTTCTTCTTATAACATTTTCTAGTCTTTGGATTTTTTTTCCTTGTTCCACGACTTTTTGTTCTATTTGTTGTTGTCTGGTATCTAGTATTAGGAATTTCTCGTCTATGTTTCTATTTATACTCTTTGGGATATTTTCTTTTATTTGTTTTAGTTCATTTGCTTGTTCATCTAATTTTATTTGAAGTGATTTTAATATTAGGTAAAAGGTTACTGTATTGGTATTGTATAGGTACTCTTTTAAAATTCTTCTAATTTAAAAAAAAAATCTAACAAGGGATTGTGAAGGTTTATATATATTCCCGTTGCTAAAATTGAACGTATTGGTTTACTTTACCTATTATGTTTTCGGTTTTATTAGGGGCCATTATGAAATCAGTTTCTATTTTTTTGTACAACACTGTTTTATGTTGAAACTGTGTGTTTCAAACGGCATGATAAATGATATTTAGTTAGTAAGTAGATTAAACATAACACTTTTCGTAAATGAACACGTCCAATCTTTTTTGGTCAAGTAAAGCTAGATGAGGCCGGTGTTTCCTAACTGACCACTCTGAAAAGAAAAACCGAAACAAATTCAGAAGTCTGCTATGAATATAATCCGTATAATCCGTACTGGTCAAATCATATGGGAACTATGTAGGTTAATATGACATTCATCATTATATCTCAGGTACATATTAGTGATCAGTTATCTCAAACATAGAACTTTAAGTAGCTCATCGATTTGACGAACAACATCAAAGTAAGGACACATAGATAGGCCGCAAAAATAAATCAAACTGCCAAATTAATAGAAATGAAACCCTAATTTGGCGATCTACATGATCCCCACATTCGCAATACTTTATATGAGAATAATGCAGGTCGAGATCTGTGTCCAAAATGATATTTTGAGGAAAGGATACACAGGTTTGAGTGAACCTGTCCAGTCAGTGCAAGCCTAAAAAAAGTCCAAACTTACTCAACTTACGGGGTAGGCCGCAAAAGGACTCAATCGTCAGCTCGTCCCAAAACAAACTCGGACCATTGGGCCGAGTTGACGAATTTCAAAATTAATATTTTTTTCGTTCATCATCTCGTCCCACTTTATTTTTCTTCAATATTTTAAGTTGTTTCGGTACAGTCCAAACCAAAACTTTTTACTATAAGTATACGAGTAAATAAAGGCCAAGGATTCAGGGAATCAACATTTATATAAGTAATAATAAAAATCAAAGTTTATATATTAAAACGCTGGGTAGAGAGAGCTTGACCTTCACCTCTCTTCTTAGTTTGACGTCCTCTGATTGGATTCCCGATAACCCTTTGTCCAATAACGACGCTTCACTTTCATTGTGCATGGTTGACTTTGACCAATAGTATGACATCAGTGCAGTGTAACACACTAGCGCTAACATACGTCATTTTTAATTTTTTTTGTCTTATTAAAGAAGTTTAAAATAAATCACAGACACTTTTCTTCCTGACTGTTTTTGACGTTTAACTATTGTTAATATTTAACAGAATTTAGAATGGGACGAGATAAGGAACGAAAAAAATATTAATTTTGAAATTCGTCAACTCGGCCCAATGGTCCGAGTTTGTTTTGGGACGAGCTGACGATTGAGTCCGCAAAAGTACTCAATCTGCCAGACATCGTTAAAAATAATTGAAAGAAAAAAGAAAATAATATATAGGGGAAAGTGGTCACCATTCGTACGCGGGGCACATTCGTACATTTAGTGTAACAGAAAAACTAAACGGCTCACAAATACGCTTTTCCATGTATGCATAGACATACCAGCCACCATGTTGCTAGCGGAGTTTCGCGCCAGCCGCACCACGATGTATCGACTGACAAGAAGGAACGTGTTCTCGCGCGCGGTGAGTAATTTTTTTACCTATATTTAATTGGCAATTTTAAGTAGAATTGTTATACTTTTGACAAAATGGTGATGATTAATTAATGTTAACATTGTTTATTTTGAGCTTTAATTGTTATATTTCTCAGACTAAATTAGAATCTGTATAAAGTTATATTTTAATTTTGTTCAAGGCATGGGGTGCATTCGGACAGCCAAACATGGGGCACATTCGTACGCGTATGAATGCAAAGAAAACCGGGTATATCCCGTATATATACAGATACACCTGAAAAAACTGAATTAGAAGAGATATAGACAGAAAGAATTGATAAAAATAGAACAGGCAAGGAAAGCTAGAGCCAAAGCTCTCAGTCATTGTTCGGGTACAGAGCTGAAAATATCTTCGGATGAAACCAGGATCATGGTCATTCTTTTTCCCTGATATAAAAGCCATACTCTGTATATCAGCGATGTCGCCATGATCTTCCCTGATCCACAACCACGAGCGGGCTGTACAGTACAACAACTACCTATTGTACGAATGTACCCCGTACGTGGGGTACGTTCGTACAAATATCTTATCGTAGAAAAATTACTATAACTCTTGAACCTTTTGATATAATAGTGTCGGACTTTTTTGTAACAAACTACAATATATTTGTCACACATCGGTACGTAAACTAGATAAATTCGACAATTAATCATAAAATAAAAAAATAATATCTAAAAAGTGTACGAAGGGTGACCACTTTCCCCTAACACATTCTCATATTTCAAAATAATAATAATATAACATGTAAGACTTTACAAAGTAAGTATTTATGTCAAACATAATAAATTAAAGTATGTCAAGTAGAACGGCTTTAGTAAACATGTTTACAGAATCAGTACCGGGGCTACTTCAGAACCGGGGTAGCTGCAATAGCACTATCAAAGTCAAAGTCGATTAATTTATTTTAACTTCTAAATTATGGGCACTTCTGAACGCCAAAACGAACGCTTGAAAACTAAAATATCATGGTGACTCTAGTTGTCCATTCGCAAAAAGTAGATTCTTATAGAGAACAAAGGATAGGAAACTCCATAGATACTTTTTTCAAATATAAGTTTTACAATATTTTGTATACATTAATCAATTGATTATATGTGAGGACGATGCACCCAAATAACACTAAGTACTATAATATTAATAAACTAATAGGTACAACAAAGTAATAAGTTTATTAGTAAGAGCCATAGTACTACTATCAATAGTTGCAAAATTAGTAACATATTTACACATTTTGCTACTATTGTTTTATATAATTAACAACATTGGATCAGTGTGTGTTAATTAATTATAAAAAAACAGTAACTATACCTGTATACATAGTAAATATATCAACACATACAGACCAACAAGTTTGACTTTGTCTACTACACCCAATATTGTCTTAAGGAGCAGGACCAGCATTTTTCCAAGAATGAGATGTTATGTGAGGTCCCCATTACAATTTCTAGTCTAAAGTAATTCCTAGAAAAACCGTCTGATCAGTAAATTCCAGTTATTGTCCATTCAATACGATGATACGATGATTCGTTGCTTTTAACATTATATAGAGATAATTTAATATATTTGTTTCATTTAGTACTAAGTTGTTTGCCGTAAACCAATGTTGGACCTGATGAATAGAGTTATTCACGTCATCAAGTTTTTGTGATCGTTGGTCTATCTTAAATATTGTTGCGCGCCACAATCAAGTACGGAAGATAGCGGCATTCGGTACCACTAGCGCCATCTAGTATCGAGTAGCAGAGCTAGTGAAGTCAAGGACCTTCGAGATTTTTCTATGCTAGAATTCTCGGACCTTAGTCGGTCGCGACCGATATGTACGCGAACTTTCTGGAGTTCTACTCGGCGCTCTATATAAGGCCGGCGCATGTACCGACCGAGTCAGTATTGGAATTGCGATACGAGTGATAACTTCGAGAGCGATCTTCGACTGCGAACTCAAGTGATTAATAGTGCGATTGTGTTTTGTGATTAGTGAGTTTATAGTGTAATTAGTGTGGTGTAAATTAAAGTGTCATCCTTGTTTATTTAATCGGCTGATTTTATTGTGACGAACCCGAAGCTCGTAACAATTGGTGTCAGAAGAGTGGATTTAAAAGATGCCGATTCTACCGAAGGACGACACTGAGGGTATTCGTACCCGTAGTCAACGCCAGCAAGAGACGGACCAGAGGCGTTTTGGAAGTGCAACGCCGCAGGCTACGGAGAGACAGCTGGCGACCTTAGAGGCCGGCCCGTCCACCGCCGCTCCAGCTTCATCATCAGCACCAGACTTTGCTGCTCTGATGCTGATGCTGCAGGAGCAGGCCCGCCGCCAGGAGGAACAGGCCCGCCGACAAGAGGAACAGGCCCGCCGACAAGAGGAACAGGCCCGTCGTTTAGAAGAGCAGCTTCAGCGTAATAAGGAGGAACAAGCCCGCCGCCAGGAAGAACAGGCCCGCTGCCAGGAAGAACAGGCTCGCCGCCAGGAAGAACAGGCTCGCCGCCAGGAGGAACAGGCCCGTCGGTTGGAAGAACAGCTCCAACGTGACAAGGAGGAGCAGGCGCGCCGCCAGGAAGAGCAGATGTTCCTCATGAAGGATCTGCATGCCACTTTCGGCAAAGAAATTAAGGTTGTAAAGGAAAAGGTGGTTCAGCACGAGAACCGCCTGACGGAAGCTGAAACACGAATCGACCAAATTAGTCATCGGGTTGACAACGTGATAGTTGACGTGAGGAAAACGCTGGACAACCTTAAAATAGGAGATGGAATTGCAACCTCCGTAGCAACTACTCCTTCGCCACGGGGATTCAAAGTGCCGCCGTTCGATGGAACATCTTCCTGGTCGGCCTACAAAATACAATTTGAGGCCGTTATGCAGGCGAACGGGTGGAATAAAAAGCAGGCCATGACTGCCCTCACACTAGGTCTGCGGGACCAGGCCTTAACTGTTCTGGAAGCTCTCGGCAAGGAAGTGACTTACGAGCAGCTCCTTGAGGCGTTGGAATCTAGGTATGGCGACGCTCATCTGGAACACGTGTTTCGTGCGCAGCTGAAGGATCGCGTGCAACGCAGCGGTGAAAACCTGCAGCAGTGGGCCCTTGAGGTGGAGAAGCTGGTCCGAAAAGCATACCAGTCTGTACCTGCGCTCATTCAAGGGAACCTGGTGCAGGCATTCATTGACGGCATCCGCGACATCAGAGGTCAGAGCTGCTGTGAGGCTCGGGCATCACGAGACGCTCAAGGACGCCTTGGCTCATGCTCTGGAAGTGGAAGCTGCGCGGCAGGATTATCGTTCCCATTACGTCAGGGAAGTTGCAGCGGCTACAGTTCGTGACCGTTTTAAAGGATACAGCCCTAGATGCTATAGTTGTGGGGAAAGGGGCCACCTACGGTCCAGTTGCCCTAAGCGAACTGCTCAAAGGGCAGATAGCCGACCTCTAGCAGGTAGAGCGGCTGACAATCGCGGACAGCGATTGGAAGAGTACGACTTGGTGGTCGACGGTCGTAGCGGGAGATCTCATGGCAACGCAGATGCATTATCAAGAAGACCTTGCCCTGAAGACTGCAAGCATTGTACTCGGCAAGAGGGTAAAGAAGTCGTACCTGTGAGGATGATCAAGACAGATCTTAGTAACGAGTGGAAGGAAAACTTGGAACGTGCACAGCGGGAAGACTCGGACATCAAGCCGATTTTGGAATGGATGAAGGCCAATGCTCCGAAGTCTACGTGGAGTGATGTCTCAGCGATGAGTTCAATCACAAAAAGCTATTGGGCACAATGGGACAGTTTAGTGATTCAGGATGGAGTCCTGTGCCGTAAATGGGAAAATGCTCGGGGAGACAACTGTCATTTGCAAATGGTTGTCCCTAAAGCTAAAATACCGGATGTTCTACAGCTGTACCATAATGGCTGTTCAGGAGGCCATATGGGAGTTAAACGGACTCTACTGAAGATACGGGAACGGTTTTACTGGGTCCACTGTCGTGACGATGTTGAGGACTGGTGTCGCAAGTGTACAAGTTGTGCGGCTGTAAAAGGACCTCAGACTCGTAGCAGAGGTGCATTGAAATTGTACAATGTTGGTGCACCATGGGAAAGGATAGCGCTAGACGTTGCGGGACCGTTTCCGGAAAGTGAAAGTGGTAACAAGTATTTCATGGTGGTTATGGATTATTTCACTAAGTGGCCGGAAGTCTTCGCCATCCCAAACCAAGAAGCTTCAACAGTTGCGGATAAACTAGTTCATGAAGTCTTCTGTCGTTTTGGAGTACCCTTAGAGATTCACAGCGATCAAGGAAGGAATTTTGAGTCCCAAATATTCCAGGAAACTTGCCGAGTTATGGGTACTCATAAAACGAGGACAACTTCTTACCACCCACAATCGGATGGAATGGTGGAACGATTTAATCAGACATTGGAGAGATATCTGGCCAAAGTTGTGGAAAACCGGCAACGGGACTGGGACAAGCACATACAACCGTTTTTGCTGTCATACCGAAGTGCTGTTCATGAAAGCACGTCTGTGAC
Source organism: Hecatera dysodea (assembly GCA_905332915.2). NCBI lineage: Eukaryota > Metazoa > Arthropoda > Insecta > Lepidoptera > Noctuidae > Hecatera > Hecatera dysodea. The sequence goes on from HG995292.1 coordinate 14,813,694, forward strand.
ACCAGCTTTCGCAAACTTTGGAAGAGAATTGCGGCTACCTGCAGACCTGATTACCGGAATACCACCTGATGCTCCACGCAGTATAACCGATTATGCGAATGACTTGCGGAACAAAATGAACGACATTCATGAGCACGTCAGACAATCGGGCCAGCAAATGTCTGAAAAGATGAAAACCCGCTATGACCGCAAAATGAACAATAAAGGGTTCGAGGAAGGTTCACTAGTGTGGTTGCATAATCCAGTTCGCAGCAAAGGGAAATCTCCTAAGCTCCAAGCTAAATGGGACGGACCGTACCGGATTGTGACGAAGATCAATGACGTGACCTACCGTATACAGAAAGGTACAAGAAGCGCTCCTAAGATCGTCCATGTTGATCGACTGGCGCATTATTATGGGGCTGATAATGCTCGGGACGAGCATGTCTTAGGAGGGGGCAGTGTTGCGCGCCACAATCAAGTACGGAAGATAGCGGCATTCGGTACCACTAGCGCCATCTAGTATCGAGTAGCAGAGCTAGTGAAGTCAAGGACCTTCGAGATTTATCTATGCTAGAATTCTCGGACCTTAGTCGGTCGCGACCGATATGTACGCGAACTTTCTGGAGTTCTACTCGGCGCTCTATATAAGGCCGGCGCATGTACCGACCGAGTCAGTATTGGAATTGCGATACGAGTGATAACTTCGAGAGCGATCTTCGACTGCGAACTCAAGTGATTAATAGTGCGATTGTGTTTTGTGATTAGTGAGTTTATAGTGTAATTAGTGTGGTGTAAATTAAAGTGTCATCCTTGTTTATTTAATCGGCTGATTTTATTGTGACGAACCCGAAGCTCGTAACAATATTAATTATGTGTCATCAGCAAATAACACAATCAGCAATCTTTGGTTGATTTTGAAGCAAATCGTTTATGTAGACTAAGAAAAGGAATGGATCCAATATTGAACCTTGCGGAACGCCCATTAATTGTCATGTTAGACCTTAGTAAGTTTACACCGTTTACCTGGACTATAAACTGTCTGTCTTTCAATTATGATCGCAGTAAATCATGGGAAGTATTCCTAATCCCATAATGCTCGAGTTTCAACAAAAGCATCAAATGTAGTTCGTATAACTTTTCGATACTTATACGAATGCCTGGCTCCCAATTACTAAATATAGGTAAACTAAGTGTAAATACTTTTAAACTTTATTGAAAAGTGGCATCAAATTAAGTGTTACTATTGAAAAAAACTCGGCGTAAAATTCATATGAGTCATCTGTGGCAGTTAGTCCAGTAGCCAGAAGTCTATGCCCTTCGATAATTCTAAAGTTTTTAATTTTCGCTGAGTGGATTAGTTTCGTAAATTCATTGTTATTTACAAAAATGCTAACAGTTTAGAGTGATGCAATAGGTATTAAGTAGGTATTTCTTATTATTTCGTGTTATACAAATATTAGAAAATTTAAATTAAAACAGTATACGGGTTCTTTGTAAGTACTATCTAAAGGATATATTAGTGAAAATGCTAACAGATAGGTACTATGGAACAATAGAAATCCAAAAATGTCCCGTAACTCATTCAAAAAAATATTTAAGTTTTTCAAATCATTTCTTATATACTTAAAGAGATTAGTTATACCTTACAACAAAAGTTCTAACAACTGAGTATATGGCTGCACGAGTAATTGTATTTTTTCTTTATGATAAGCGACATATTGAATTTAAGTTTATAAATTTGCACTTGTATATTCGTAATAATAAACTCTGCTACCACACAAAAGTTTCAACAAATGCATACTATGGCTTTTGTTTAAATTGCGAATAACTATTTTCGATAAAGAGCCGCGTAAGTAGGTACGGCGCGTGCGATCGCTGCTGAGTAGCAACAACTCGCCCGCCCGCTCCGATCGGGGATGTCTCTCTCTCTATCGCCGCATACTGACCGCTTTTAATTGCCAAAGTACCTACATGTTCGGTACGTAACGCTTCAGAGCAGTAGATACTAACAACAGAGTGATGGCCACCATACTAGCAAGTGTAATTGTAAATTAGTCACTAATGCACCCAAAGGAGCTGTGCTTTTTTCATTTACAAATAAGATTAGACATTTAAAGCAAAATCGTGATTATAATACCAATTATTTACTGCAGCTGCCATTTGTCATGCCACCAACGTAATAGAAGTCAAAATCGATTGAACGGATTGTAAAAAAGATTTATTTCAATGTCTAATCTTATTGTGAATAGGGTATCGTGTGCGATATTTCACGCGCTTTTTTGTTTTATTGGATTTAACCGACGATTTATAAGAAGAATTATGTACATTATTCAACTGGTTGTTTTTTAATTCGATAGATTTTCGTTTAAGTGTACTGTTGAGTAAGATTAGGACACTCTAGCTCAAGTTTTTTTTTGTTGTTTTTATTGGAATTAGTCTACTCGGGTAATTCTGAATTATAAACCATTCGGTTTTGCCCAAATATTTATTTTACAAAGAAATAAGTCGGCAGTTCTCAATTTTTGCTCCCAATTGAAATTGTAAAAAAAAAACTTTTCATTGTGCACTAACGTGTTTTAAACTGTAAACTGTAATTTTATTTAACTGTTTTTTTTTAATCAACAAAAACAAGGAGTACGTTTGACCTAACTATTGCGTAGTAAATCGATTGGCGATGCAATTAAAACAATGGAAAAATGTTGGTTTGGCTTTTCAAGAATAAAAGTGGTATATTACTAAAATAAACTTCTTTGAATCTACAGGCGTCATTTTTGTATTTAAGTGTTATTGATAAAACACGATATTTACAAAAAATACACATTAATGAAATGATTTCGCGTCTCATTCAATAATTTACCATATTCACAACATAAGTACCTATTATAGCTACTTGTTATAGTGATAGAGGAACAGACAGAAAGTAGAGATTCCGTTACAACATTTCTTTCTGGAACAGGTAGTTGTCCCGGGTTTTAGGTCATCCCTTAAGTAGGTACAAAAATAATTATATCAAAGCAATAAAATAATTGGATTCAATAAGTAGCGTGCATTCGGGTGGTTACGAAAGGATTTGTGATCCGTTCGGAGGCATGTTTATATTTTAACCAACACTCATAATTGAACTAATACTGCAAATTTATGTCGCTTTCTTTACTTGAATATACTACTTGAAATTCTATTGCAAAGACTTTCATGAATTTCCTTGATAATTATAGATAAAAATGTTTAAAAATCTTAATAATTTTACTTTGTTCACGTCAAATTCTGAAGCATTGTTGATAATTTTGAATGACAGTTGAAAGTGGGTATATTTCGTTTGAGCATAAAAAAACATATTTCTTTTTACTTTTATTTCTTCAAACATTGTTCAGTTTTACCCTAAAAATAAATATTTCTCGAATTTGACCTCTCAGTAGCTTACATAATTATGTGATATTTGTTTTTCGGAATTACCCTACAAATTGTCTAAGGTAGCCATACTTTTAAAAGTAAATGCAGCATTGCTACATTTATAAGATGTATACAATGAAAGATAATACTTTATATGATATTTCGCTTTGAATAAATATTTGCTTTCGCTAAGTTTTTTTTTTTTTTTGTAAAATATCATGTTTTATCAATAACACTCAGATACAAAAATGACGCCTGTAGATTTCCAATAAGAACTTAGTTTTATAATATAGCAATTTTAGTAAAATAGCACTGATTTTCTTGGAAAGCCAAACAAAATTAAAAAAAAAAAAAAATACAGTGATATCCATAGCATAAATACAACAACCACAATTATGTTGATCCTAAAACCAGGTTCAAAAAATAAGTGGTTCGTTTCGATGCCAATGTATACATTTTTATAATAAACTTCCTAGCCTCATTCAAGAACTTAGCAGAAATAAATTCCAATTATTTGTAAAACGTAAGCTGTGCCAGACAGCTTTTTATACAGTTAAAGATTATCTTGTGGACAAGTAGGCTTGGGATTGAGCTGCTTTAGTTTTGTACACCGCCCAATGTTTTAATGTTTTTATTTCTCTCTTTTGTCTGCTTTTTGTTGATATTTATACAATTTGACATTGGTTTTTATATTTTCATTTTCATTTACTTTTGACTTGAATGTTTACTTTTAAAGTATGGCTACCTTAGACAACTTGTAGGGTAATTCCGAAAAACAAATATCACATAATTATGTAAGCTACTGAGAGGTCAAATTCGAGAAATATTTATTTTTAGGGTAAAACTGAACAATGTTTGAAGAAATAAAAGTAAAAAGAAATATGTTTTTTTATGCTCAAACGAAATATACCCACTTTCAACTGTCATTCAAAATTATCAACAATGCTTCAGAATTTGACGTGAACAAAGTAAAATTATTAAGATTTTTAAACATTTTTATCTATAATTATCAAGGAAATTCATGAAAGTCTTTGCAATAGAATTTCAAGTAGTATATTCAAGTAAAGAAAGCGACATAAATTTGCAGTATTAGTTCAATTATGAGTGTTGGTTAAAATATAAACATGCCTCCGAACGGATCACAAATCCTTTCGTAACCACCCGAATGCACGCTACTTATTGAATACAATTATTTTATTGCTTTGATATAATTATTTTTGTGCCTACTTAAGGGATGACCTAAAACCCGGGACAACTACCTGTTCCAGAAAGAAATGTTGTAACGGAATCTCTACTTTCTGTCTGTTCCTCTATCACTATAACAAGTAGCTATAATAGGTACTTATGTTGTGAATATGGTAAATTATTGAATGAGACGCGAAATCATTTCATTAATGTGTATTTTTTTGTAAATATCGTGTTTTATCAATAACACTTAAATACAAAAATGACGCCTGTATATTCAAAGAAGTTTATTTTAGTAATATACCACTTTTATTCTTGAAAAGCCAAACCAACATTTTTCCATTGTTTTAATTGCATCGCCAATCGATTTACTACGCAATAGTTAGGTCAAACGTACTCCTTGTTTTTGTTGATTAAAAAAAAAACAGTTAAATAAAATTACAGTTTACAGTTTAAAACACGTTAGTGCACAATGAAAAGTTTTTTTTTTTAATTTCAATTGGGAGCAAAAATTGAGAACTGCCGACTTATTTCTTTGTAAAATAAATATTTGGGCAAAACCGAATGGTTTATAATTCAGAATTACCCGAGTAGACTAATTCCAATAAAAACAACAAAAAAAAAACTTGAGCTAGAGTGTCCTAATCTTACTCAACAGTACACTTAAACGAAAATCTATCGAATTAAAAAACAACCAGTTGAATAATGTACATAATTCTTCTTATAAATCGTCGGTTAAATCCAATATAAAAAACTTTTTAACAAAAAAATACAACCGACTTTTACACAAAAAATCAAAAAAGTGCAAAATAACTTTAATTTCGGAACTCGGTGTTTGTGGTTGCTTTTTCGTTTTTTGAACACCGACTTCCGAAATTAAAGTTATTTTGCACTTTTTTGATTTTTTGTGTAAAAGTCGGTTGTATTTTTTTGTTAAAAAGTTTTTTATTTTTCACTTTTTAGTGGTACTTACACCCCCTCCCCTCCCCCACCTAAATGAACCAATCACATTGGTGTAAAAAAAAGCACTGCTCCTTTGCAGAGTACACTAAGAGGTCGTCAATGTAGACAATGTAGATATTTTTTTTAGATTTTTCGAAAACCGCTAGGTTGATTTCGATAAAATTTTCATGAGACCATTTGGGAAGTATACCCTTTCCAACAAAAAAAGAATTTTTCAAATCGGTTCACAAGCGACGGAGTTATGCGCGAACAAACAATTAAAAAAAAAAAAAAATACAAACATCCGAATTGAGAACCTCCTCCTTTTTTAGAAGTCGGTTAAAAACAAAAAAGCGCGTGAAATATCGCACACGATACCCTATACACAATAAGATTAGACATTGAAATAAATCTTTTTTACAGTCCGTTCAACCGATTTTGACTTCTATTACGTTGGTGGCATGACAAATGGCAGCTGCAGTAAATAATTGGTATTATAATCACGATTTTGCTTTTAATGCCATCTTTATGCTTACGGAATAGAAATACCATAGAAATATAAAATACAGTTACTTGTTTATTATATCTATGAGAAATACAAATCGGATGAACGGACTTTTAAAAAGTTTTGTTTAAATGTCTAATCTTATTTGTAAATGAAAAAAGCACAGCTCCTTTGGGTGCATTAGTGACTAATTTACAATTACACTTGCTAGTATGGTGGCCATCACTCTGTTGTTAGTATCTACTGCTCTGAAGCGTTACGTACCGAACATGTAGGTACTTTGGCAATTAAAAGCGGTCAGTATGCGGCGATAGAGACATCCCCGATCGGAGCGGGCGGGCGAGTTGTTGCTACTCAGCAGCGATCGCACGCGCCGTACCTACTTACGCGGCTCGTTATCGAAAATAGTTATTCGCAATTTAAACAAAAGCCATAGTATGCATTTGTTGAAACTTTTGTGTGGTAGCAGAGTTTATTATTACGAATATACAAGTGCAAATTTATAAACTTAAATTCAATATGTCGCTTATCATAAAGAAAAAATACAATTACTCGTGCAGCCATATACTTAGTTGTTAGAACTTTTGTTGTAAGGTATAACTAATCTCTTTAAGTATATAAGAAATGATTTGAAAAACTTAAATATTTTTTTGAATGAGTTACGGGACATTTTTGGATTTCTATTGTTCCATAGTACCTATCTGTTAGCATTTTCACTAATATATCCTTTAGATAGTACTTACAAAGAACCCGTATACTGTTTTAATTTAAATTTTCTAATATTTGTATAACACGAAATAATAAGAAATACCTACTTAATACCTATTGCATCACTCTAAACTGTTAGCATTTTTGTAAATAGCAATGAATTTACGAATCTTATCCACTCAGCGAAAATTAAAAACTTTAGAATTATCGAAGGTTTTATGTGAAAAATATTGTATCCCTACTGGACTACAGTAGGCCTTAAAAAGTGTACCTAGTAGCCCAGCGCTAACCAAATGCTATGTCTAGGTTATATGCTGTCTAGGTACACTAAAGTGTAGGTGCCTATATCCTGTAGATCAGTCTACAGGTAGGATTATTATCAAAGAGAAAGTTAGATATCGAGTTTTGCCTTACTGGGTTAAAGAAATGTCTGTAATACCTATTGTTGGAGACACTGATAAAAAGTTGAGAAAAAATATCACAAACCTACGGTTTTTTGCTATATCGTTTAACTGTAAAATTTTGTATAAATTAGAAATATTAAATCGCTTTAATTTCAGAATACGAAAATCGTGTTTTCTTTGCAAATTTTTGTTCCTATTCAAGAGATTTGCACTTAAAGAGACGTCAATATTATTTTATTTTAAATTAGTGTTACGAGCTTGGGGTTAGTGATTGTTAAACAGCTGATTAAATAACAAAAATAACGATTTAATTTAAAACTCAAATTACCATTTTAAACTGATTCATACTAAAACACTATTTCACTACTAAATACTTCGTAGGTACTCGAGATCGCTTCCGGCCTTCCGATATTAACCGTTGTACCTACCTATGGCAAATCCAATATCGACTTGGTCGAAACCGTTCATTGTAGGAAGGTCTCGGAAGTTCGCGTACATGCCGGTCGCGACTGACCAGATATTTGAACTCTAGAAAGTTATTCCTAGAAAAGTCTAAGAGGATCTACTAGTTCTGTTACTCGATACTAGATGGCGCTAGTGAAAACTAATACTGCTGTGTACCAGGCATCAAATGTGGCGCACAATACCATCTCCTTCTAAATCTTCCCGTTCCGAGCATTATCGGCCAATAATAACGCGCTAGTCGACCCACATGGACGATCTTAGGAGCACTTATTGTACCTTTCTGCGTGCGGTAGGTTATCTACGTCATTAATTTTCGTGACTAACGTAGCAATCATTACGGATTTTCATCTCTTCAAACTATTGATTGACTGTCGTGTTCATAAATTTCATTCATTTTGTTCCGCAAGTCATTCGTATAGTCGGTTATACTGCGTGAGGCATCAGGTGGTATTCCGGTGATCAGGTCTCTATGTAGCCGTTATTCTCTAAATAACAAATAATTGAGTCACATGACTTAATGAAACTTCTTTCAATTTCAGGCGACCCTACTGCCTTTGGAAATCTTCAACCTTCTGAAAACATTATAGACGCTATATGTGACGCTGCTAAGCTAAACGAGAGTCGGAATTATGGGCCTACAATCGGTCACCGGGACGCGCGGCAGGCGGTGGCGGAGTACAGCGCCCACCAGGGCTCCGTGACGGCTGACGACGTCATCCTCTGCAGCGGCTGCTCCCATGCCATCGACCTCGCCCTCAGCGTCATCGCTGAGTCTGGACAAAATGTCCTGATCCCTCGACCTGGGTACTTGATTCACAAAACTCTTGGAGAAGGACTGGGGATCGTTATAAAATATTATGATTTACTGGTGAGTTTTACTGATAATTTTTATGTTTTAACTGGCCTCAATTCTGCCCTCATAATTGTAAATGCAGTATTCGCAAAATCGCGGTTCCGAGATATACGCGGTAAACGTGTTTTGTGATATCTACACAACAAGTTTAAATTATATAATTTTTGAAATATACCAGAAAATTAAGAAAAAAATCAAACTTTGTATTGATGTAATTTTTTATTCACTTTATCTTTTTTTTTTTGGTTAAAATGCGCATTACTGCATTTTGTTCTGCCATCTAGACTTGTGAACATGACAGTATCACTAAGCCAAAAGGCAGTATTTGTGTTCATTACTGCAAAATCACCTAGCGTGTGTTCAATACTGCGTTTCTATTTATTAATCATGTCTTATTATCATGCCTGGTACTAGTTGAAAGCTTGGTTAACCTTTTACTTCAGCTATCAGATACTAATAAGAGGCTATGTGACGAAATAAAACAGACTTTAATAGGTACTAGAAAAGTGGTTTATTATATTTCTACATAAAATATCACAATCAAAATGGCATTATTTTTATTTTTTTTTAATCATTCTCATGTAAAATACCTTTTTATGAATCATATAAGGTATGTTTAAACTATTATAAGTACTTTTATTTATTTTATTTTTTATACTTTTTTATATATTTTTTTAGTATAATTGTTCAGTTCCGTCTACTGAACAAGTCCTTACAGTTTGCGTAGGGCTGTCCCTTACGCCCTGTATATAAAATTTAAGTGTAAAAGTGCTTTTTTTAACCTATACGCAAAATAAATATACATATATACTCAATTTAGCAAAGATGGTGAGTGAAGGGGTTTTGTATATTTTTATAAAAAATATTTTTACTTAAATGTCTCAATCAACTTTCAAAATTTTTTAGTCTACAATTCTTAATTACTGACTAATATCATAATAAAAATAAGAATTATTTTAAAACAAAATAACAATTCTTCTTTCAACACAAATAAAAAATAAAAACAATAGCTAATTTTGATTCTTCAGACTCTCTCTGTACTACGAGATCTATTGACTCATCATTTACGGGAAGATTTTCCCAAAATGGTAATCGGTTTTCAGGTATTATGTCACTTATTTTTTTGAATACCCGACTTCCTTTCTTGCTTTATCCCGCGAGGCTTAACATTTTGTACAACACAAGGTATTTTTTTTAAATACTGCGCAGTTTGAATCTTCATACTTGTAAAAATTTGCTCTTTCTGCTTTCAAAAGAGTGAAGGAAAACATCGTGAGGAAACCGGCATGTCCTAGAACCAAAAATTCGAAGACATGTGACATTCAAATTAATGGCAAATTAATAGCAAATTAATGGACATCTGAAAACTTATTAGTATTTTTGTTTCAGCACAGTGGTTTGTTTGTTATTGTGACACTGTAGCACTTTAAATTATTTATATTGCTGTGCCCTAGCAGGGTTCATGTATGAAACCTATATGATTGTAACAACTTGTAAACTACATGAATGCAATAAACGATGATTATGATTATGATTATCATTCACCAACCCGCACTTTGTGGCCCGCGTAGTGGATTACCTACGGCCCATTCCCTCAGCTCCTAGAGAGGCCTGTGTCCCAGCAGTGGGAACAGTAAAAGGCTGATTAAGTATTATGTAATAATAAAATCAGCAAAATCGTATACTTTTTTTGCTTTTTGGAGCTGACTTTCTACTTGATGGTGGAAACTCTCATACACAGCAATGTCGAGTACTGCGTTAAGCTTTAGTAAGTACTAGCAGCGCGCCGCGGTTTTACCCGCGTAGTTTCCGTTCCCGTGGGAATATGGGGATAAAATATAGCCTATAGCCTTCCTCGATAAATGGGCTATCTAACACTGAAAGATTTTTTCAAATCGGACCAGTAGTTTCTGAGATTAGCGCGTTCAAACAAACAAACAAACAAACAAACAAACAAACAAACAAACAAACTCTTCAGCTTTATAATATTAGTATAGATTCGTTGCAAAGTATTAGAACGTTAAATAAAGTTGCAGTAACCATAGCAAGTACTGCACAACCTTCTAGCACATGCCGAGTACTGTATATCCTGTTAGCAAAAGTAATAATTTGGTGCAAGTACTGCGTATCTTGTTATATAAAAAACATGTATATAGTAAAAAAAAACATGAACAATATTTTTTTATGTATAGATTAGCCCCTTGAGATGTCATTTTTGCAAAAAAGTGAAAATCGCAAAAATGTCGATTACTGCACTTACAATTATCAGGGCAGAATTGTAAGAAGCTATTGTGGTACAATAATAAGTGGAGCGCCGCTAAGACATAAAATGTTATGACCGGAAACCGGTTCCACTGCATGAATTTTCATGAAACCTTTTCGATTGCATTGTCAAAACTACAAAAAAAAAAAACTATCCATCAAAACATGCCGATCTCGATTACAACAATTTATACATCAATTAACTGAAAAATTGTAATAAATATGATGAAAAGTACTGAATAATAAGTGTAATGATAAGTACTTAAATAGTTAGTATAATAAGTATTAAATTATGTTTTTTTATCATATACAAAAAAAGAGGATGATTATTTTGTCCTTCTGGGTCACTTCTATGGTATTTCTTTGAGATATTTGTAACGGTGTGCGTTTCTAAACACACAAGATATAAATTAAATAACTTCCAATCAAATCTCGCCGCGTTAGTATGGGTACGGTTGATTTTTGTTTAATGCGCGAAACGGCCATCCGCTGCATCTATAAAAAGGCGAGGGCGCTCACGCGCCGACTTCCCCAGACTGGGGGCCTTAAATTCATTTGAGGCCACTACAGGATTGCCCGGTTGAGCAGTAACCAGCCTTAGTGTGCTGAACTGCGAGTAGTCCATTCCAAAAAAAAAGAAAGAAAGAAAAAAACAAAAAAAAACTCGTTTATTCCGCCATAGATGACGCACAAAAAAATAAAATAGAAAAACTTAAAAACAAACCGAAAATAACATTTCAATTAAACTAAAAACAATGTCAGGACCGGGCACGACTACCACGAGTCTCTGGTCACACCACAGACAAAACAGAACACGTTTAAAATTCTGTCTATGGCGTGACACCCGGCACCATGCCCGGCACCTTAGAGTATTGTAAGGTCTTTGCCCGGCACCGACATTGACAGCAGTGACAACATAATAACAAACAAATGAAAGTAGACTGTTTACTTACTGTCCACTTGAAAATATATGTAGGTATATGAATCTAGTTTGTGCGTCGTCGAAAAACGCGCCGACTTTGTCTCTCTTAGGTAATGCGAACGGACGTAGAAAAAGCGCGCTTTAGATTTTAAAAATACATAGATACGTAGTTTTCTTTACTAATATTATAAACAGGAAAGATTTGATTGTTTGTTTGCATTGAAAAGGCCTCCAAACTACTGAACGGATTGGAAAAAATCTTTCACTGCTGGGAAGCTACACTATTCCCGGCCGACATAGGCTATATTTCATTTTCATATTCCCACGGGAACGGCAACTATGCGGGTTAAACCGCGTAATAAATAAATATACATGTGTAGGTATATATCTATCACAGTTAAGTTGAGAGGAAAGGTAGAGCTCATAAGTCGAAGCTTAAACAAGGAAATAGATTTTATATCTCGAATGCTATTTACTTTTAAATATTCTTTTTCCTAAAACCCGACCAGAGTATAAAGCTGAAAAGTTTGTTTATTTGCTTGAACGCGCTCATCTCACGAACTACTGGTCCGATTCAAAAAAATATTTCAGTGTTATATAGCCCATTTATCGAGGAAGGTTATATATATATCATCACGCTACGACCAGTAGGAACAGACACCACTGAATATTTTTTAAAAATGGAGGGTTAAAAAAAATGTTTCGCATAAACTTAAGTATTTTTCCAAACTAAGTCAGCTAAAGTAGTTGTTCGAAATTTCTGCTTAAGTGAAAATCATGCTGAGAGTGCTGAACTGCGAGTCGTCCAGAGACCCCATCAACAAAACAAAAAAACACCCGCCTTTCCTTAAGAAGCAGCCTCCAGCGTTGCTATTCCTTTCGTTACTTTAATCACTTCTCAGACGAGAGTCCGATCGTGAACTGCGTAGATTTTGTCACAAATGAGGCAATCATCTTGTTCATAATTACCACTGTTTGAAGATTTACTCATTTGAATACCCGGCTGTAACAACAAATATCATTAATATCTATTAATAACTATAACATTTAAAATATAACTGTTAGTTATAAATATTCATGATATTTGTTGTTTTTTTAGTTTAAAATTATTCTTTTAATAAGGTACTTATAAAATTATATTTTCTGGCATCTATATATTGTAAATATACGTTTGAAAAGATTAATTTAAAAAAATGTTGTGAACGTGAGACATAAATGAAAACAAATACGAGTACTTACCTATGTATGTATGCTATGTTTTTCAAAATTGCCCAACATAATTTGTTTGGGAATTAACTTTTATCACCTTAACTGGCTAATAATAAATATACGTAGGAAAATTCCCAATCATAGAAATTTAAATGTTTATTATATTTATGTTCCCAATAGTTAAAAACCTGTTTTTTTTTCTCTGAACGCATAAAAACACCTACGTTTTTAGCCCAGTTCTCTCACCACAGTACATGCGGGCGACACCAAACATCTGCTGCTGTCCCTTATATAATCCCCTCTCCTTTTTTATCGGATAGGCTATAAGGATAGGTTTGTAATACTTTTCCTAGATAAAGCGTAAAAACTAGACTTAAAGTATAAAAAAACGAGTTTTCATTAGAAAACGAATGATAATAATAATCTATACTTAATACTAGCTGCTGCCCGCGACTTCGTCCCCGTGGAATCCCCGATTTTAAAACATTCTTTATCGCTGCTCCGCTCCTATTGGCTTAAGCGTGATGATATATAGCCTAAAGCGTTCCTCGATAAATGGTCTATTCAACCCAAAAAGAATTTTTCAATTCGAACCAGTAGTTCTTGAGATTAGCGCGTTCAAACAAACAAACAAACTCTTCAGCTTTATAATATTAGTATAGATTATAAAGCTGAAGAGTTTGTATATTTATATATATCATCGCTTTTAAGCCAATAGGAGCGGAGCAGCGATAAAGAATGTTTTAAAATCGGGGATTCCACGGGAACGAAGTCGCGGGCAGCAGCTAGTATCTAATAATGAATTAACTAGGTACTAACTAACTGTATCAAAAAATTCAAGTGCAAATTTTCTTAATTCGATATCTTTTTTTTTTTAAACATGTACAACAAATTGCACAAATATCTCTTTTGTTTTCAGCCTGATAATAACTGGGAAGTGGATTTAGAGAGCCTGGAGAGTCAAATCGACGAAAACACAGCGGCGATCATCGTCAACAATCCCTCAAACCCGTGCGGCTCGGTGTATACCAGACAACATCTGAAAGACATAATTGATGTGGCATCGAGAAATCGCGTGCCGATAATTGCTGACGAAATCTACGAACACTTTGTTTTCTCTGATCACGAATTCACTGCGGTATCGTCTATATCTAAAGATGTCCCAGTTTTGACTTGTAGCGGACTCACAAAACGATTTTTGGTGCCTGGTTGGCGACTGGGATGGGTGATTATTCATGACCGCCAGAATATTTTAGGTAAAGAGGTTCGGAATGGATTGTTGTGTATGTCGACTCGGATATTGGGACCAAACACTCTGATGCAGAGAGCTTTACCGAGAATTCTTAAAGAAACCCCGCACAGTTTCTTCGACGAGACGATCCGTTTTATTGAGGTGAGATTTGAAGTACAAGTTTTCTTATATTATTTGTAATATCTACACTATATGTAATATTATGATTTGTATTTTTGTGTGTGTGTGTATGTTTGTAATGAATCAACTCAAAAACTACTGTGCCGATTTCAAAATTCTTTCATAATTAGAAAGCTACTGTTACCCCAAGCGATTTCTGGTTTGGTCCCATAATATAGTAAAAGTTGTTCATAATGATGAGTATAATGACCTCTGAGAGGTTGTTGGTGTTTCACATATAACCCTGTATATGATGAAAGCATCCGACAGCAAAAGATTTTTAGAAGTTCGTCCTTTAATGGGGATGAAATAGGGGATGAAAGTTTGTTTAAAAAATCTTACTCTTTAGTAGTAAATAATAAAAAAGATTGCTTTTATTAGTTTGTCAAAACTACTCCCAAAAGAAGATTTAAGGGGTGTTAAAGTTTGATATTTTGGGCCTATGTACCTACGCAAAACTTGAAACGAATATAGGTCAAAGCAAATAATAAAGGCAATTATTAGTTTTTCAACATTAAACAAATTGAGACTCGATTCCTGTAATAGACGAACACTCTACATACGAGTTTGTACGTGCGGAACCCCCCTAAATTCTAATACTAATTATAAAAGCATGACGTATTAGAAACCGTTGGGACACCATAGTCTAGTCAAGTATCAATAAAATTACGCCAATACACCTTTAAAATATGTGAGTAACCAAATGCATCATGTGTTTCAGAGTCAAGCTAAAGTAGCATACACGGAACTGCTGAAAGCTCCGGGGCTACGTCCCATCATGCCACAAGGCTCCATGTATATGATGATTGAGATCAAAACTTCACAGTTCCCTGAATTCGACAGCGAGCTTCAGTTTATTTCTCAGTTGTGTAACGAGCAGTCTGTCCTTGTTATTCCTGGGAAGGTAAGTTGTTATAATTATATCTATTGTAAAAGAAGAATGGTCACAGACTTACGAAAACCCAGCCCCGACAGAAACACATAATTATCTTAGTTTCCTTGCCGTCAAAAATATAATAGATATACGTTTTTTTTTTTCGATTAAGTTGGTGTACCTACACGAAGTACGAGTGCCTACCTAAAGAATTTTCATACACTCTCGCTAGCACAATGATCTAAGCGCTATTCATTGTTGCTGGTAATAAGGAGCCGATGATGTTGACTGACATGACTCTCACACTCACACTTTCATCCTTACACACACACCACTGTTTTTTATTGTCTTCAAATTCATTCTTGTTACAGGTTAATTTTAAAAATATCAAATCTTTATCTAAAGTCTCAACAATTACAATATTATTTAATTTGATAACTATAAATAATATAAAATATATGGATAACCAAAAATGTAAATATAATTAAATTAACATTGAATTTAAATATATGTAAAACAATAAATTTAATTTAAATACTTATTAATATTTCAATAAACACAATCTGGTTATTGTCACTTCTTTCTAATATGTAAGCCTATCTATAATACATATCAGAGTTAAGACTTTGGGAAAGACTTTTTAGAGACAAAGACCTGTTTCTACCTAGATGTCAACGTTCATAACTTACCTTTACTGCCAAATACATATATCTCGCCAGGGACTTCATATAAACAGGTTTCCACTTTGTAAGAGGTGATTTTTTATCTTGAACCCCTGAGACACTTTACAAAAAGGATGTTTTTTTTTTCATATCAACTTGTGTTTTGCGCTTAGGGTACTTACTCTTGAGCAATACCTGCTACATAGCATGGAAGGAAGGCACTTTCAGAAAATAATTATATTTCTTGTAAAATTATCTCTCCTTTGAAATTTCTGGCTTTGATGAATGAAGATTCGGCTGTATTTGCCTTGTCTTTAACGGAATCTGGGGTCAACAATCGCTTGAATTCATTTTTAATCAAATATTAGTCTATAAAATCGAGATTTTGAATTTCAGTACAGCTTAAACCGCGTTCCGCCCTGCGGGTTGTCTCGCGTAATAGGTATTTTTTTAGAATTCGTATTTCATCATTTTATAATTCACACTTCACACTATTCCTATACCTTCACAATGACCACAGCATTTTTATTTTATTTTCATCGACACTTTTCCTAATTAAGTAGGTATTCGTAGCTGACGAAGTAATGAATGTAAGTTCCATTTTTTTAATTTGTTCCTGTCCTAGTGAGGAGAGCAATTAATATGAGTATTATCCACTTAGAGATGTGGAGCGGTTTCCACAAACAAAGATTAATTTCCGAGTATGAAAAATGAAAAATAACTTTTCGATACCTCATCTGAAACCATATTCAAAGTCAGAAATGTATTTAGAAATAAAATAAATAATAGATATAGGTCCCAATTCTGTAGGACTGTGACTTGTGACCATTCTTCTTTCATACATTTAATCTAACACTTATCTTGTACCTGGGGTTGGAAAACTCATTATAATACCCTATGCAGCATAGCAAAAGAACCGAAAGAGATGACCTGCAACCTGATGATCTGCTAGGAGCGTGAAGCACAGGACCGTTCGATGTGGTGAACTGGTGACGCTTCATTGGAAGGCCTTTGTCTAGTTGTTGACATCGATTGAACTGAAGATCAGTTCAGTAGAAGTGACTTTAAAAATTCAAGTATAAAACCGAGTGTTTCCTTATTTTGCATTTATCGTGCAACTGACTTAAGCTAATCACTTGAGTCAAATCTTATAATTTTAGATAAAAAATATTATGGACACCGGATAAAAATAAGCATCATTTTGCTGAGTTACATTATATTGTAATATATTTGAAATTTCAGTGTTTCAACTATCCAAATTTCATGCGGATCGTGCTTACCGTGCCTGAAGATATACTGCTAGAAGCCTGTCACAGAATCACAACTTTCTGCAAAGATCAGATGCTGAAGCAGCAAGTGAAGAAAACGGACCATGATGTTGTGTCCATCGTTAACAACGGGAAACAGCGTGTGGACTCGAAAACAAACTTGTCAAAGAAAATTGCTTAAATTTACGGAATACATCCACGGTATAGTTAATTACTTAGATTAAGAGAGAATTCGATTTAACAATATTAAGTAAAAGAATAAAAATGTAACCCCCTTGAAAACAAGGTTACGCTAGTATAGGTCTTATATCCAGTTATGAATAATAACTATATTGCTACTTTTGCTGTGAAAATAGGGAAGAAGAAGAATTAACCCCAAAGAAGGATCAAAATAAAATATACATAAAGAAGGTATAACTTCTGTACGCCACCCTTGTCGTGTAACAACACAACATAAAAAATAAACAACGAAAAATTCGTTCCGGGTCAGTTATCGAGTAATACTTAGCTATCTTGCGTTTTTTTTACTGAATGAGAAATCATTAAATGACTTCGCCCGCTCTGGGCGGAGCGGAAGGGAGTGTCAGACTCTTACTGACTAAAACCGACCCGTGATCCTTCTTGTGCCCTTTACGTTCCAGGGCCGCAATAAATTCCGCAACCCTTTTATTTATCGTGGGGAAATCCTCTTGGACTATCCCCCGTCTGGGGAAGACGGGGGGGTGTGCCGGACTCTTACCGGCTAAAACCACCACGGTGTTCCGTCACTTGACCGTAGGCCGGGGTCGCGGGATACGCAAAAGCATGCACCGCAACCCCGGCAGGTCTCGGTCCGCCAGCCCCTGGCGGACCTCTCTTCTGTGGGGCCTAGCCCCACGTCCTTCTGAGTGGCACGCGTGGAACACGTCGCGTCGCCTACTCGGGCCTGTTACTGATCGGGCGGTGGGTCCCCCAGCGCCCGCAGGCCACACACTAGGGTGGCTGGAGGTCGTCGCGCGGCCTCCGGCGCCCGGTGCGTCTGGCGCGGGAAGGGAGAGTGGCAGCTGCCTCTCTCTCCCTCTCCGCTCCCTTTTTGGTCGCCATCACCTCCTCGCAGAAGGAGGCGACGGCTTCCCACGCAGTCTCGCTCCTGATCATGGACAGAACAACGGCCGGAAGCGAGAGGTCACCACCGACTGCCGCGACTAGCTCGCGGCGCTGCGTCGCCCACGCAGGACACGCCAGCAAAGTGTGCAGGGCCGTGTCCTCGGGGCAAACGCAGTGTTGACAACCGGGCGTTTGCTCCCGGCCTATGCGACACAGGTATTTCCCGAAACACCCATGTCCCGAGAGTACCTGCGTCAGCCGGAAGCTGAGGGCGCCATGACGCCTCTCCAGCCACTCCTCCATCACGGGCCTTACCGCCGCTATTGCGGCGTGCCCTAAATTCCGCAACCCTAGCAGGCACTGACCTTATGGGGCTCCGTCTTCGTTGCTGACAGCTCCTTGAGGCGCGCGTGGAAAACGACGCGCCGACCCGGGCCTGGTTGCTATCGGATCGGATGACAAGCCACCCATAGCTCGCCGTAGGCAGGCCCGCGCCCACGGTGGCCGGGAATCACCCTGCGCTTCCCGACGCCCGGGGCCTCTTCTGTTGTTGCGGTGGCTGGATCATGAGGTTTCCCTCTCAAAATCAAAATCATTTAGGTATTTGTGTCTCCCGCACGCGGACTGCTTCCTCCTTCGCTAGCATTACTGTGAGCACCTGCGTCAGGCGGAAGGTGACGCCGTGGCGTTTCTCCAACCACTCCTCAAAGAGGATACTTATCGCCGCGATAGTGGCGTCTCCAACCATTTTGCTACTTTGGGTTACATTTTTCGAATATTAAATATATTTTAAATAAATAATGTAGCTTTCTAAAGGTGAAATGTTTTTAATAGTTTTTGAGTCAAATCGTAACAAGTAAACAAATAATAGTTTCCTCTTTCTAATATTATTATAAGTATCTTATATTATTATATAGTAAGTAAATATAATAAACAAAGAATTGTGTTCATTCATTGATTCTATTGTGTTTATTTAGAGGGTTTTCTGATATTTTTCATGTCTAAAAAACTATGCATAATGTTTGAATATATTAAAATTATTTTATTCTTTATACTAAAGACTAGTTCCGGGCCGTACCTATATGCATAAGATGTAAAAAACAGTAAGCATTTTCTGAAATTCGAAAATTGCACTGGAGCTATAAGTTATCCTTATAACTTTGCATGGAAATTGATCCTTCTTTTTTGATTTCCCTTTTTTTTCTTAATATTATTGTAGGACACGCTAAAATAAATAATGAGCATCTATAATCGTCAAAATAGAAGTAAGTTTAGGTAAACTCAAAACTTAGGTACTTTATAGATTAAATACTTATCTATTGTGATAGCAGGCCAACATTAGAAGGCAGGTTACGGAAAATATTCCGAAAAAATAACGAAAGGTATATTTACCACATACACATACAGACTGATCACAATGAGAATTTTCCGTGGGCTAACTTTAAAAGTAAATATGAAAAGTTTTTTGTACAGGTATTCAACTCTTCCGAATATTTCTCATGGAATTTCTTCTCACAAGGCCCTAGGTTATCTATCTACACATATAAGAGCGTTAGTAAATATTATTTATTATAAATATTATATATTATATAAATATATAATATTTAGAAATAAAATAATAAACTAAATATTATATATTCTAAGAGTGATAGTAAATAAGCCTGATAGCCCGTTCCTCGGGCACTGGACCAGTATGCACTGCTGCAGGTCTGGTGCAGCGGGGAGTTTTATGTTATTAGCCTATTTTAATTTATTTTATATTAAGTAAAAATGTTACTAACATAGGTAGTTTTATAAGTGTTACTAACCACAATATGAATCATTGTGTTCGAATTAAATAAATAAATATAAAACATATGTTGAAGAGTCGTTCTAGCATTTTTTAAATTTTTGTCTGTTTAACTGTTTAGATGTGCACGCATCACGTAGAAAGTAAAAAAGTAATATAGAAAACTTTGTTAGGTATACTAAAATTATGCACAACTAGGAGAATAACTTAGTTTTTCTTTGATCGCAATCGCTTCATTCTATCAAAAGATATTTAAAAAGTCTTTAAGGTGATTGTTTCGCTGGCCTGTTCATACATTTAAAGCATACATTCTACTCCGTAGATAGACACTTTTTTCTCAAAACGAATCATTTTATCACTTTTCTACAATGAAATAGGTGCGCATTAGACTTTTTGGTAAATAATTTGCACTATATATTGAGAAAAACAGTTTTAAAAACCGGGCAAAATTTGACATTTCGTTTACTAGTGTGAGTGCGATTTGACAACCAAAACCATACCAAAACATACCGCCATGATTGCGATATGTTATAATAATTTGACGCTAGATGGCGTGCAACCGGTAATATTTTGAAAAATCATTACTCAATTTATAATAATGGATTTCATTAAAAAAAAACATTGTAATAACATAAAACTAACTATCATAAACAAAAACATAAAATATTGTTGTTATCAAAAATTTTTTAGCATTACCTAGTATATGATTATTGTTAGTAGGTGTTTTATTCATCATACCTACGCAAGACGCGGCGCGCGAGGTTGCCGTTCTTATTACTTGACCCTTTGACCTTAGACGTAACGTCGGAATTTCTAAGAAAATCTGTTGCCAAACTTCGCAATGTGATGATTCGATTGACTTGAAATAAAAAATACATTTTGAAACCAAGCTAGCTAGTGCGGTGATAGGCTTTACGCGCGGAATTGCTTGTATATTTTAAATTGTATGCATTTTCATTGATTTGAACTAATATTATTTTCTTGTATGTATTTAATTACAATTTCATATCATTATTGCAAGGTATTGTAGTATAGGTTGCTTACACGCAATTTTATTTTAAAATAAAAGTAGTCTTTCGGTGGTGTTAGCAAGTCGGCCCGTGAGTTTTGCTGGCTATTACAAACAATTACCTACAAACTAAAATCTTCTCATAATAGATAGAAATCACCGATCGATATTGTAAAGTTATAATAATATCAAGTATACAAAATTTTATAAGTACATAAGTACCTAAGTACTAAATAATATTATTATGTAAGTATCATTTGTAAACTTAATTTTTAAGTCGCTATATATATAAATATATTGTATTTCCTGTCATATTACTTTTTCACATTTGTAATACAAATAGTTATCGACGGACAACGAACAAACAAACATTAGTTTACTGACTTTACTGCAATCGCGTTTCATGTATATGGTTCGTAGACAGATCCTATAGACTGCTGGATATTATCTTCCTTTGCATTCGCAAAAGACAAAGACAAACATATTATCGTCACTAGCAAAGAAAAGAGACGGAGTAGCAATATTTCTGTCCTTTATCGCGTGTCGGCTGAGCGCACATTATTGTGCACAACGAGTTTGACGTTTGTGACTGTTGTCGATTTGCATCTAATTGATTTTTAACAATTACGTCCAAATAACAACAGAATACGTATCTTTTCGTGCTCAATTTGACATATTAAGTTTGTGCAATAGTGCAAAATGGTAAGATGCAGTGTAATAACCTATAAAAGTTATAGTTTGATGAAGATTGACGGATTATCCTTTCACTCGTAAGTATTCGATGTTTTTTTAAGTATTCGATCACTTTTTGTTCTTCTATTTATAATCAAATAGTTGCAGTAATATACTAACTAATCTGTATAATGAGAAAAATGTCCTAAAATTGTGATTTGGCCAATATTTTTATTTTCTTATCTAAAAGTTCAGTATTGGCCACGTTTCAACGGGGAATTTACCCTTTCATGTGGGTAGTATATTCAGGCTTTGATCTATACGATATTAGTAAAACACACTACAACTACTACTACTACTACTAGCTACTACTATACTACAAAAATGTAAGATAGTAAAAGTATCTTATTATACTTGCAGATTTCCAAATAAACCTGAAATAAGAAACATGTGGATAGCTGCTACCAATAGGCCTAATTGGGTTCCAAAACTGAGTTCCAGAATTTGCAGTCAACACTTCGACTGTAATCTTTTAAAAAAGAAAGGAAGAAAATTTTCTTGTACCCCGATACGGTAATAAAAATAGATACATCATGTGATAGCATTTTGTTACAATGATTATAAAATTTTAACATTCGTTTTTGTTAGATTACGGAATCAGTAAATCGAGTTAGCGATACGACAACAATCGTCAACACGCAAACGATTGTTTGTTCCAAGAGAAAAATCCAAACCAGACAAGAACTATGGACCTAAACAAATGATCCAATTGATATTGATGAAACACAATTGAGAATATTGTGTGAAGAATGGTTAGCTGAATTCCAAAAGTCACCAGAAGACACAGCTTTCATTGAAATGTCTACTGTAGCGCAGCATGAAAATGATTTATATACTACTCATAGGAGTGACCGTCTGACTGCTAGTCAATTTGAAAAGGTAATGTAATCAGAAATGTGCATTTGTAATTTCTGTGTTTTTAGAACACCTATGCAGACAAAGCATCTTTAAAAAAAATATTTTATCTTACTTTTATAGGTATGCAAACGCCAGAGTACAACACCATGTCACAATTTTGTCAAGGATATTCTATATAAAAAAAATATTTGCACAAAAGACATGTTATATGGACAGCAAAATGAAAATGTGGCAAAAAGCATATTTATGCAACAGTATAATAAAACTGTAAGGCCTTCAGGTCTTTTTGTTGATGAAGAATTTGGATGTTTAGCTGGCAGTCCAGATGGTAAGTCTTTCTTTATCAATATTCATGTATCATATGTGTATAAAT
The DNA here is from genome assembly GCA_905332915.2 of Hecatera dysodea. Classification (NCBI taxonomy): domain Eukaryota; kingdom Metazoa; phylum Arthropoda; class Insecta; order Lepidoptera; family Noctuidae; genus Hecatera; species Hecatera dysodea. The sequence goes on from HG995292.1 coordinate 14,836,583, forward strand.
TGGATCTTACCTATACATTTGATAAATATGGAAAAAAATTATAACACTAGTTATAATCACGTAAATTTGTTATAGGTGTAATTGAAATTGAGAGAGCCATAATAGAGATCAAGTGTTTTCCATCATTGGCGTGGAAAAACCAAAGCCTAGAGGCAGCTGCACTAGAAAAGAAAAACTTTGCTCTCACATTGGATAATAATGTTCTAGTTATGAATAAAAAGCATGATTATTACTATCAAGTAAGTTAATAATTCTATTACATGTCCACTTTATAATTTATTTTAGCATGTTATTTACTCTTACTACAATATTAAATCTATTTCAGGTTCAAGGACAAATGCGTGTCAGTAACATGGATAAATGTTACTTCATATGTTTTATTTCAGTCAATGAACCTTTGACTGTTATAGAAGTTTATCGAGATAATGAATTTATCAGCAATATGATGCCAAAGCTATTAGTCTTTTTTAAATACTGTATTCTGCCAGAAATAATTTTGAGACGAGTTCAAAAAAATTCGAAATGTATTGATATGAAAGGTACACTAAATTATTACTTGTCTATTTACTTCATAATTTCCATTTTTTCTTGTGGGAAATTGTTTTTCAACATCCACATCAAAAGTTACACACAAAATATACTAATTATAGTAATTTCCTTTCATAGCAGCTGTGTAGCAGCGGTTTACGGACAAGAAAATCAAGAACATCAGGAAGAGTGAAAACAACACATCAAATGATTTTTGTTTTACAAGGGGAGGGCACGGTGTGAGAAATTCACTTCGGGACGAGACTGCGTGTGGTAGTAGTTTCCCATAAGGGTATGCAAACCCTAAAGGATTATTTCAGAATGGCCAGTAGTTTCGAAGAAATAAGCCTTTGAAACTCCACGTGTATCTGATATACTTGTTTATTTTCATCACTAGCACTAACGGCAAGATAGCCTAGTCAGTGGTGCCTCCGACTGCTACGCGGACGCTCAGGGTTCAATCCCCACATTGAGCTATTGTTTTTGTTTTTTAATTACTTATTTATTTCTTTTTAAATTAACTATTTCAATAATTAAATGAATTCAATCGAGAAAAACATTGTAAAGTATTAAATTAATTTTAATTTACTATTATACTTTCTAAATTACAAAGCAGCTAATAATTATCAATGTTTGAAATCAAATTTTTTGTTTACCAGAAACCTGAAATGGTGTGCTCATCGTAATGTAATCAATACATTGACCCTTTTTTTTCAGGTTTCTGAAAAACAAAAAAGAACTCTTGCTTTTTTTATTTCCTTTACAATCACAACAATACTTTAGCAGATATGTATAACCATTTGTTAGTTATATGTGATTATGGATGCTTCGATATTATCAAACATTTTCCACCTTCTTGGTTGTAATCTCTCATTCTAATTTGTTGTCTTGTTATGATTTATAACGTTTGTCTTGTACTAGTGTGTGATTGTTGTAAATAAATATACCTTGAATTACCTCAAACTTGCATTGGGACTAAATACCTATTTTGATAAAGATAGTTTATAGTAAACAGTTATGTATCAAGCAAGACATAAATTGTCACTATAAATACTTGTAATTTTTATTAGTTGGTACATATGTTTTTTTTAAATAATGAATAAGGTAATATAATAAAACTATCTATTGCAGTCTTGACATTCATTTCATTCCTAAAATAATAAATAGTTTACACCAGAAATACCACCTTTTATTATATAATCATAATTCCTTGTATTTCATAATACATATAATTGTAACGGGTGGCGTTAGAATAAACTTACCCCCCAGACAATTCTAATTTCGACGTAAGTACAGCCTAATAATTTTTCATTTCACGCCATCTAGTGGTTAATTTTGCTAAATGCTTTTGACTTTGAAGTAGTCGCTCATGTCTATGTGTGTGTAAACGATACTATAATCAGAATTGTATGAAATATGGCGAATCAAATGGGTTTTGAGGCTTTAATTTGATTAATTTCGGTAAAGTGGAATCTCCGATTTGCGCGGTGTTATTTCTGTGACAAAATATTGTTCCAATTACACTCAAAACTAAATAAAACTGAAAATGTCGACTTCAGCGCCATCTAACGGGAAAATGGCCACGAACAACCCGTAGCATTCACCTTAAGAGGAAATTACTATCATTACGTGAAGCGAATACACTTAGCGCCATCTACCGAAATAAAATAGTGATAGTTTTGTACCATTACTATTTTATTTCGAATGCATGGAAATAACACCAAAATATATTGTTGAGATATTTGTTCAACTTGTTATACGTAGTAAAGGAAAAGTGAATATTTTATTATCTTATCGTTATATCGTCCGATCTAAATATTATTTCAACAGTTCAACTCTATGGTCGATATATGGCGTTATTCACATGATTCGCTCGTCTGTTAATTGTTTACTTGAAGTACAAATAACATAATTATAAGACTAAAAAAATGCATAAAATAACATGGCTAAACGACTTTTAATAACTAGTATTATGTATGCGTAAAATGTACACATAAAAAAATGCCGATATAGATAAACATGAAATAAACAGATTAAATTAAGAATATATCTAATTAATAAACGAATCACAATTTTATAAAATATATAAATTAATATAAAAATTAATACTATAATAAATATAAATACAACACAAAGTACAGATATATAGGGTATATTTTACTAAATAATAGCTTAATTTTTAATTATTAACATATATTAGTATTTGGCAAATATATAAAAGCGCTCTTCCTCTCTCCTACCTATTAAATTTTGCTGTGCCCGACAGGGTCCATAATTGATACTGCTCTTATTTACCTACCACCTGTATATGCACATTGTGGATTGCAATAAACACTTGAAACTTGAAACAAATTTTCATGGCTGAAAATGTCAGAACTTATTAGTAACCGTATAGGATTGCCAGGCCTTAACACTGGAAGGTGCAAAGACCAGCGAGTCTGCTATTTTTACAACCAACACGATCCCAATTTCAATTTGTGTTTCAGTAGTGTACGTAGTGTTTCGTTGTTTAAAGCCAGCTTAACCCCGCATAGCAAAGCAATATTTGAAATATTCGTGTGAGACGAGGTTAAACACCTTGCTCAGTTAAAAGAGCAAGGTTTGGGAATTGGGTTCAGTGGTTGAGCAATTCTCTAAATGAATATGACAATTTAACCTTTGAAACAAGGTTTTAACAGTGGGACAACCAAAGCTTACTAAAAAAACGTAAAGTAAATTACTTAAAACTCGTATCAGTTAATATTTTAATAGCAACGGTTCCTTTTCCATCTACACGTTGCTTCTTTGAAAGCGAATGTAATGTCTCTGTCACAACTTGGTACCATACCTATCTTTCCAAATTGTCATATATAAATAAATACACCAGCAGCGCTTCACGGTTTCACCCGCGTAGTTCCCGTTCCCGTGGGAATACGGGGATAAAATATAGCCTTTGTTACTCAGGGTGAATGTAGCTTTCTAATGGTGAAAGCTTGAAATCGTTCCAGTAGTACAAAAATACAAATCTTTCCAGTTTATAATATTAGAATAGACATAGATATATTAGTATGTCAATTTGCTTATTGCATGCTCCAGCAATTGATTTATAGGTACATGTTCGTAATCAGTAGGTATAAAAGGTTTTTCTTCAATAAACTCTCTAACATTCGTTAATACTTACTGTATACTTAATGTATTTCTTGCTAAGTTAATGTTTTTAATTTACAGTGAGTAATATGTATTGTGTAATTACCCTAATAATTTATAAAATATTTAATGTATGTGAAATGAATGGCTAAAACAATAAATATCCCAATACCAGGCCAGGGCAATCGATATGATCGAACCATGTCTCGGTTCTCGGTTACTTCGTACTCTGGCTGTGTGCAATTGGGATAGGGGTATAATCGGACTATAGCTGTAATTCCTATCTTTATCTCGTGAAGTGGCCTATCTCTAAGAAACGGCATGCGGCAGTAGGGTGTTAATAGTACGGAGATGAATCGCAAACTATGCTGAACCTCATAATAATATCCTCTGTGCCTGTGTGTGCAGCCGAAGCGAGTTCATTGTTGCCACCAACGACGCCGTTGACTTGATGAAGATTTGGCCATTTTTTGTTTTGATATTCGATAACAGGATTTACGAGTACATCTTCTGTCTCTGAGAGAGGGCGTTGTTGTATGAAAGTTATAATCCGTAAGGACTAATGTTAGTTATAATATGTATAGTTAAAAAATATCTTTAGGTGTTTTCTACCGGTTTACCGCATATAGGCATAGGCGCATAAAAAATGCCTTGTTATTGTTTACGTTTCTCTCTGTTTACATTCCGAAGTATGAGACGTAATTTGTGCGTAACAACAACAACACAACACCAACAACATTGCATACGTCTATACCTCAGTAGGTATTTACTGCATCACCTAAGTCAGCTACGTAATTATTATGTAAGTACTGGTTTACGTTGTATTCTTACGTCGTAGATAGTTGAATCCTTGAATCTGATGTGGTTGACTACTTACCCAGGAAATTTTATGTAGGAACCCGGAAAACGAATCCTGTGATTGATTTGGAAGGTTGAATTTAATTTGTTAGGAAAATTATCACGAACAGTAAAATCATCATTAAATAAAATGTCCGACGACAAATATCAAGAAAACCAAGAAAATGGTCTTAAAGCTGTCTCTGCTGACATATGCTCTCATTGAGCACACGTCAGGGTACATGGAGGGAAGGCGCTGAAGGACACATACGAGTAGGTCAGGAGCGCCTGACCTATTATAGTCTCTAGCGTCTCTTCATTAATCATTAGGGATTGGATTTAAGATCTCTAGAATTCAATTCAATTCAATTCAAATCATTTATTTCAATTAAACCCTTTACAGGCACTTTTGAATTGTCAAGACGAAAGAGATGAAGCTATCTGCACGTTCCAAAGCGTAGATCTCTATGGAGAAGAACGTGCAAGAAACTCCACGGACACTCTTTTAAATCATGTTCTGTATTACATAACCTTGGTTACATCCTTGGTCGCTTCTATATGTGAGGACAATGCAAAGGAAAAAAAAAGGAAACTATAAAAACGATTCAAAGTATAAAGATTAAAACAAATCATTGGCAGTTAAGAGGGGGATCCCTTCTTTTCGCATAATGTTTTTTGTCCTAATATACTTCGGCATAACGATTTTGGCACAATTTGTTTTGGCATAATAATACTTTGGCATAATTTTTTTACGCATACATTTTATGTTGGCATAATCATGTTAAAGACTAATTTGTTTTGGCATAAATTTGATTCGCATAACGTTAGTAGGCCTAATGACTATTAGCATAACGTTAGTAGGCCTAAAGACTTTTAGCATAACGTTAGTAGGCCTAATGGCTATTAAATTAATATGCTGTGCAACAAAAGTTAGTCACAGAACCGAATTGCTGCAAAACCGACTTCACGTAGTCTTGTTTGTCCTACCCCTAGAGTGTTATTTAAAATCGCGTAGGCGCGTGGGGCCGCCGGAGGGCCGCAGCGCCGGAGCCGTCACAGAAACCCTGCCTGCTGCATGCTGCTTGCTTGCTTGCATGCTTGCTTGCATGCTGCATGCTTGCTTGCATGCTGCATGCTTGCTTGCATGCTGCATGCTTGCTTGCATGCTGCATGCTTGCTTGCATGCTGCATGATTGCTTGCATGCTGTATGCTTGCAATGCTTGCTTCCTACAGCGAAAAAATACTCACAAAATTGTTCAATACGTTATAATATATTAATATTTTGTATATTTATGCTTAACTTTTATGCTTTAGGATATTATGCTTAAAAAAGTTATGCTTTAGAACTTTATGCTTAATAAGTTTATGCTTTAAAATATTATGCCTAATCATTATTATGGTTACAGACATAATGCTTAAAAAAATTATGCATGAGCTGTTATGCGTAATTATATTATGCGAAAAAATAATTATGCCAAACAACATTATGCTAAGTTATATTAGGTCTTAAAATTTTATGCTAATGGATAGGGAACCGTTAAGAGGTGACCAGTCTCAACCGACGGCGTCCGTTCACGAACATGACGCGTGTATCGGCACCATTTAGCTCAACCATTTTGAAGGGAACCGAATGATCCAACACACACGCCGCCATCAGCGAAACATTTAAGCGAGCATGACATGCTCTCAACTGCCATTTTAGTTCAAGTCACAAAGTAAACTATAACTTATCACATGTAAGTGGCTCCATGGTACTCACATTTACAATATTTGAAAATAAAATGCTTCTACATTATACAAAACTATGGTTTACAATAACCAAGCAACTACAAGTAAAAAAAAGAAAAGGAAATTATTTATTATCAAAATAATATTATAAAAAAAGGATAAATAAGTGAGACAAAAAAAAAAGGCGAGCATCTCTTCCAAATATAGAATCCTAATTTATTTATCCAAGTGGTTGAGGCTGTGGAGCAGGACCGGCATTTAGCCAAGCATTATTATCTTCAATGTAATCCCCCAACTTATAATATGCTTGCCTGCATAATGTGCGTTTAATACAAGATTTAAATTTCGTTTCATTCAGGTCTAATATATGGGGAGGAATTTTATTGTAACATTTTAAACAATACCCCATGAAAGATGTGGCAACTTTAGCCAGTCTGAAACCTGGTTGAACTAATTGATCCCTATTTCTAGTAGCATAATTATGTCTGTCGCCTCTTTTACTAAAGAGATGTAGATTTTTTCTAACGTACATAATGTTTTCGTAGATATATTGACAAGGTACCGTCATGATGTTAATTTCCTTAAACAGTTCCCTTAGAGAATCGCGCCGGCGGAGATTGTAAATGGCTTTGATGGCTCTTTTCTGCAGAATAAAAATTGACTCGATATCTGCAGCCCGTCCCCATAATAAGATACCATAAGACATTATACTATGAAAGTAACTGAAATAGACTAGTCTCGCGGTATCAACATCTGTAAATTGGCGGATTTTCCTAACAGCATATGCTGCTGAGCTTAGTCGTCCTGCTAGAGATGCTAAATGAGGACCCCATTGTAGCCTGAGTCAAGCGTAATCCCCAAGAAAACCGTTCTATCGACGAATTCTAGTTTTTCCCTGTTCAACACTATATCACAATCACTACTTTTGACATTTGGTAAAGCAAATCTTATGCACTTCGTTTTCTTCGCATTTAAAACCAAATTATTAGCAGTGAACCAATTTTGGACCTGCAAAAGGGCGTTATTTACGACGTCAAGATTATTACTACGTCTATTTATTTTAAAAATCAAAGAAGTGTCGTCGGCAAACAAGACCATGTTTAGCTTGTTTTGTAATAAATGGGGTAAATTTCCCATTAAGCAGCAGGTAATGGATTGGGAAGAGACGTTTAGGGAAAGCAATTCTGCACCATTGCATCCAACCTGGGCAGAACATATACTTTTAGTTTTCGAATCGTTCTTATCCTTGACTTTATTTCAACTCTGTATTGCTGCAATTAAAAGAAAGAATGGCCGATGATGAGTAGGTACTTGTATTTTTATTAATCTCGTATTTTAAACTAATTACGTTAATTGTTAGATATAAATGCGATAATTTTAACAAACGGTAAGGTAACCAGTTTTATATACTTATCTACTGTAGGGCTGACAAACATGACACATATTTTGTAAAAGAGTTAGCTATTGTATGATGGAACTAGGTAATGATTATGTATAACGCAGAAACTAGTTGCTAATTAGATGGTATGGCAGGCAGATACTACTAACTGGTCTTAGCTTCAGCTGCCTAAGGCCTCCCTCACATTAAGCGTGCGTGTTCCTCGGGCGTGCGAGAGACGCGGGCGGCACGTAAGCGTCGCGTGTTACCGCTGTGTGACGTTTGTGCAACGAGCGCGCGGCGTTCGCCTTGGCGTTTAACCCCCTTCACTCAAGTCAGTCACAATTTGGACAGTACCGTGTTATTAGATCATTCTGTATTTCTAGGATAAAGCTTTCGATATTAATTTCACTCGGCGACTCCGTTTTTAAGCGTGTCAACACAACACTATCCGCCGTGTGCCGGTAAGAGCGCGACATGAGCGCCGCGTGCGCGCCGCGGGCACTCTCTAGACGCTTCAGGGCAGCAAAACGCGACGCCCGAAGAACGCGCTCGCCTAATGTGGGGTCAGCCTAAACTTGGTTTGAATTTGAGCTTCTAAAATACTCATCAGCAATTATTATTATGACATCAGCTTTTGAGTCTTCAGTACTTACGAATTGTATTTAAAGAGGGCCTAAAATTAAATGAAAAGGGCCTTTAGGTTTAGTGGCAAAAAATTAGTAATGGATTCGTTGATATCTTTGAATGTCAGTTTGGAGAGCTTGAGCACACACTTGACAGAAAACATGATTAAAATTATCTCGGACTGGCGAGTTTCCGTCGATCTCTCCTGCTCCAACCATAGGAGGATTCGCTTTACATTAGTTGCCAACACAAAAACGCTAGCACTCAGGCGAAATCCGCGCCGAAAAGACATTACTGAATTAAAACGCCTCCGAGCCTCTCTGATAACTGGGAACCAAATGCACCTAACTCCAACAAGAGATCCCATAGAACTAGAAAACACTAATATAAAACTAACCAATCACATAACAACATTAGTGTTTTACGTGGAGCGTGAACCTACCAGACTTCCGCAACCCATCAACTGGGTAACACAGTACTTTTTGGCAAGACTGCAGGTGTCAGATTTTCTGGCTTCTGAGAATCCGTAACGATCCGATTGCCAAAGACCAATAATCACATATGATTCTCTAATCTGATGGCCCAGCACCGACTTGAACATGGCACAAATGCAAAGATTGCGTTTGTGCCATGTTCAAGTCGGTGCTGTTTGACAATCACCAGCGGTATGCCGGTCGGTAGGCGATCGGCAATTTTGACGTGATTTCCCGTCGAGGAGCTTACTGTTGGACAGCCACTTTATAGGTAGTCTTGCAAAAGATTTATGTTACTGAGATGAGTCAGTAGTTAGCCGGATCTGCTTGACTGCCGTTTTTGGCCACTGGTGGCACGTTGGCTTGCTTCTAGCAATGGGGTAGAAACAAAAGCCAACGTGCCAGATACTACGATCTTGACACGCCTATTTCGCCTTCCGTTCAGGCGCACAAGCATAGTGGTCCATCGTGAGCCTACATATTGTTGCGCGCCAGAATTAAGTTAGGATGATAGCGGCATTCGGTACCACTAGCGCCATCTAGTATCGAGTAGCAGAACTAGTGAAGTCAAGGACCTTCGAGATTTATCTATGCTAGAATTCTCGGACCTTAGTCGGTCGCGACCGATATGTACGCGAACTTTCTGGAGTTCTACTCGGCGCCCTATATAAGGCCGGCACATGTGCCGACCGAGTCAGTATTGGATTTGCGATACAAGTGATAACTTCGAGAGCGATCTTCGACTGCGAACTCAAGTGATTAATAGTGCGATTGTGTTTTGTGATTAGTGAGTTTATTGTGTAATTAGTGTGGTGTAAATTAAAGTGTCATCTTTGTTTATTGAATCGGCTGATTTTTATTGTAACGAACCCGAAGCTCGTAACAATTGGTGTCAGAAGTGGGATTTAAAAGATGCCGATTCTGCCGAAGGACGACACTGAGGGTATCCGTACCCGTAGTCAACGCCAGCAAGAGACGGACCAGAGGCGTTTTGGAGGTGCAACGCCGCAGACGACGGAGAGACAGATGCCGACCATGGAGGCCGGCTCGTCCGCAGTAGCTCCAGCGTCATCATCAGCACCAGACTTTGCTGCTCTGATGATGATGCTGCAGGAGCAGACTCGCCGCCAGGAGGAACAGGCCCGTCGCCAGGAAGAGCAGGCCCGTCGTTTAGAAGAGCAGCTGCAGCGTGACAAGGAGGAGCAGGCCCGCCGCCAGGAGGAACAGGCCCGTCGTCAGGAGGAACAGGCTCGTCGGTTGGAAGAACAGCTGCAGTATGACAAGGAGGAACAGGCCCGCCGACAGGAGGAACAGGCACGTCGCCAGGAAGAACAGATGTTCCTCATCAAGGATTTGCACGCCACTTTCGGCAAGGAAATGAAGGTTGTAAAAGATAAGGTAATTCAACATGAAAACCGCCTGATAGAAGCTGAAACCCAGATTGTGGAAATAAAGAAAGCAATAGACAACCTTAAAGTAGGAGATGGAATTGCAACCTCTGTAGCTACTACACCTTCTCTACGTGGATTCAAAGTGCCGCCGTTCGATGGAACGTCTTCCTGGTCGGCATACAAAATGCAATTTGAGGCTGTTATGAAGGCGAACGGGTGGAGTAAGGACCAGGCCATGACTGCTCTCACCCTAGGCCTCCGCGACCAGGCCCTCACTATCCTGGAAGCGCTCGGTAACGAGGTGACTTACGAGCAGCTGATTGAGGCACTGGAAGCAAGGTATGGCGACGCTCATCTAGAACACGTGTTTCGGGCGCAGCTAAAGGATCGCGTGCAACGCAGCGGTGAAAACCTGCAGCAGTGGGCCCTTGAGGTGGAGAAGCTTGTTAGAAAAGCATACCAGTCTGTACCTGCGCTCATTCAAGGGAACCTGGTGCAGGCATTTATCGACGGCATCCGCGACCTTGAAGTTAGAGCTGCCGTGAGGCTCGGGCACCACGAGAAGCTTAAAGACGCCTTGGCACATGCATTGGAGGTGGAAGCTGTGCGGCAGGATAATCGTTCCCATCACGTCAGGGAGGTTGCAGCGGCTACTGTTCGCGACCGGTTTAAAGGATACAGCCCTAGATGCTATGGCTGTGGGGAAAGAGGGCACCTACGGTCCAGTTGCCCTAAGCGAACTGTAGATAGGGAAGATAGTCGATCTCCAGAGGGTAGGGCGGTTAACAGCACCGCCCAGCAACTGCAGGGAAACGAGTAAAAGCCAGGGCTGCGGGGCGGGTGCTGGCTGATCTTCAGAGAGCCCCAAGGATTTCGATCTCACAAACCCATGACGGGAACAGCCTAATCATCAAGGGCGAGGTCAACGGAACGCCATGTAAGCTGACAATAGACACTGGAGCCTCACGCACGGTTGTCAGTTCCCAACTAGTAAGTCGGTTCCTTGGGGACTCCGCATACAACCGAGACCGCATAAATTTGGTGACGGCCACCGGTCAGCGCATACCCGTCCGCGGAGAGAAAGAGATGGAGTTGAAGCTAGGAAACAGGATCTATCTTCACAATGTTATCGTGGCTGATATAATGGACGATTGCATCCTTGGCCTAGACTTTATGAGGAAGAATTGTTGTGAGATCGACGTTAAGCAAGGAGTTGTGAAATGTGGACAAGAGGAACTTTTCATGGAAGGGGCATTACCAGGAAATGTGTACAGCCTAAAGAAGATTGTTCTTCCGCCGAGATCCGAAACGATTGTGCCGGTTAGTCTTCCTCGTAATTCTGGGCAGACTCATCGTTGTGTGCTTGTGGAAAGGGTAGACAATGACCTTCCTTGGAAAGTGGCCCGAACTTTGGTTAGAGCCACTGACATTTCGGGGGTACGTGTGCTGAACGTTTGTGATAAGGAACAGATGATAGAAAAAGGCACGCTGATTGGTACTTGCGAGGAAGTGGATTGGTTGCGTCGGTGCCAAAATCTATCGACTGGGAACCTCAGCAAGGACGCCCAAACAAAAGTGACCACACTTTTAGATGACTGTCGCAGCGTTCTGTCTCAAAACGAAATGGTCAAGGCGAAGAGAATGTTACTGAAGTATGCCAATGTTTTCTCTTCAAATGATGATGACATCGGGAAGACTGATTTAGTTCAACACAAGATAAACACAGGAGAAGAGTTGCCTATCCGTCAACGACCAAGGAGATTGCCGGTAGCGCGTGAAAAGGAAGTGGAAAGCATGATTGAGGGAATGGTTAAGGATGGTGTCATAGAACCTTCATCAAGTCCATGGTGTTCACCTGTAGTGCTGGTAAGAAAGAAGGACGGCACCATGCGGTTTTGTGTTGACTAACGTCGTCTGAACGACGTTACGAAGAAGGACAGCTATCCGTTGCCAAGAATCGATGACACGCTGGACATGCTTACTGGAGTAAAGTGGTTTAGCACGCTGGACCTAAAAAGTGGCTACTGGCAGGTTCAAATTGATCCTAAGGACAAGGAGAAAACGGCATTCTCGACAGGAAAGGGTCTGTGGCAATTTAAGGTTATGCCATTTGGACTGTGCAACGCTCCGGCAACGTTTGAAAGGTTCATGGAACTAGTACTAACGGGGTTAATTGGCGATGCTTGTCTGGTCTATTTAGATGACATCATCATCGTAGGCCGTACGTTTGATGAACATCTGCAAAACCTGGAACGCGTGCTCATGAAGATCCAGAGTGCAAACCTCAAGTTAAGTCCAAAGAAGTGTTCATTTTTCAAACGGCAAGTTAGCTTTTTGGGATACGTAGTGTCGGAAGAAGGTATCCGCACTGATCCAGAGAAAATCGCCGCTGTCAAGGATTGGCCAATTCCTAAAGATAAGACGCAGGTCAGAGCATTTTTGGGTTTGTGCTCCTACTATCGGCGATTTGTCAAGAACTTTGCTGACATAGCGAAACCCCTGCACAAGCTAACCGAGGAGAAGCGTCATTTCTGCTGGGATGAGAGTTGCGACATTGCATTCCAGGAGCTCAAGGAACGTCTGTGCAAAACACCTATTTTGGGGTATCCTGATACCGGCAAGGAATTTATAGTTGACACAGATGCAAGCGACATAGGACTTGGCGGTGTGTTATCTCAACGGAATGGCGATCAAGAGGTTGTGATAGCGTACTTCAGCAAATCTCTGTCGAAGCCAGAAAGGAATTATTGTGTCACGCGACGGGAATTACTTGCTGTGGTCAAGTCATTGCAGCATTTTAGCAAATATCTGCTGGGAAGGAAATTCCACTTACGAACTGACCATGCTGCGCTGAAATGGCTATTGCAATTCAAAAATCCAGAAGGACAAGTTGCGAGATGGATTGAACTACTTCAGGAATACGACTTTGTGATTGAACATCGCAGCGGGAAATCTCATGGCAACGCAGATGCATTATCAAGAAGACCTTGCCCTGAAGACTGCAAGCATTGTACTCGACAAGAGGGTAAAGAAGTCGTACCTGTGAGGATGATCAAGACAGATCTTAGTAACGAGTGGAAGGAAAACTTAGAACGTGCACAGCAGGATGATTTGGACATTAAGCCGATTCTGGAGTGGATGAAGGCCAGTGCTCCGAAGCCTACGTGGAGTGATGTCTCAGCGATGAGTTCAATCACAAAAAGCTATTGGGCCCAATGGGACAGCTTAGTGATTCAGGATGGAATCCTGTGCCGTAAATGGGAAAATGCTCGGGGAGACAACTGTCATTTGCAAATGGTTGTCCCTAAGGCTAAAATACCGGATGTTCTACAGCTGTACCATAATGGTTGTTCAGGAGGCCATATGGGAGTTAAACGAACTCTACTGAAGATACGGGAACGGTTTTACTGGGTCCACTGTCGTGACGATGTTGAGGACTGGTGTCGCAAGTGTACAAGTTGTGCGGCTGTAAAAGGACCTCAGACTCGTACCAGAGGTGCATTGAAATTGTACAATGTTGGTGCACCATGGGAAAGGATAGCGCTAGACGTTGCGGGACCGTTTCCGGAAAGTGAAAGTGGTAACAAGTATTTCATGGTGGTTATGGATTATTTCACTAAGTGGCCGGAAGTCTTCGCCATTCCAAACCAAGAAGCTTCAACAGTTGCGGATAAACTAGTTCATGAAGTCTTCTGTCGTTTTGGAGTACCCTTAGAGATTCACAGCGATCAAGGAAGGAATTTTGAGTCCCAAATATTCCAGGAAATTTGCCGAGTTATGGGTACTCATAAAACAAGGACAACTTCTTACCACCCACAATCGGATGGAATGGTGGAACGATTTAATCAGACATTGGAGAGATATCTGGCCAAAGTTGTGGAAAACCGGCAACGAGATTGGGACAAGCACATACAACCGTTTTTGCTGTCATACCGAAGTGCTGTTCATGAAAGCACGTCAGTGACACCAGCTTTCGCAAACTTTGGAAGAGAATTGCGGCTACCTGCAGACCTGATCACCGGAATACCACCTGATGCCCCACGCAGTATAACCGATTATGCGAATGACTTGCGGAACAAAATGAACGACATTCATGAGCATGTCAGACAATCGGGCCAGCAAATGTCTGAAAAGATGAAAACCCGCTATGACCGCAAAATGAACAATAAAGGGTTCGAGGAAGGTTCACTAGTGTGGTTGCACAATCCAGTTCGCAGCAAAGGGAAATCTCCTAAGCTTCAAGCTAAATGGGACGGACCGTACCGGATTGTGACGAAGATCAATGACGTGACCTACCGTATACAGAAAGGTACAAGAAGCACTCCTAAGATCGTCCATGTTGATCGACTGGCGCGTTATTATGGCGCTGACAATGCTCGGGACGAGCATTTCTTAGGAGGGGGCAGTGTTGCGCGCCAGAATTAAGTTAGGATGATAGCGGCATTCGGTACCACTAGCGCCATCTAGTATCGAGTAGCAGAACTAGTGAAGTCAAGGACCTTCGAGATTTATCTATGCTAGAATTCTCGGACCTTAGTCGGTCGCGACCGATATGTACGCGAACTTTCTGGAGTTCTACTCGGCGCCCTATATAAGGCCGGCACATGTGCCGACCGAGTCAGTATTGGATTTGCGATACAAGTGATAACTTCGAGAGCGATCTTCGACTGCGAACTCAAGTGATTAATAGTGCGATTGTGTTTTGTGATTAGTGAGTTTATTGTGTAATTAGTGTGGTGTAAATTAAAGTGTCATCTTTGTTTATTGAATCGGCTGATTTTTATTGTAACGAACCCGAAGCTCGTAACAATATAATAAAAAATATGAACCAGTCTCTTTATGAATTAGCAAGTAAAAATAATTAGAAAACCGAAGATGCTGATCATTTTGCAACCATAATTAACGGATACCTTCACTTAAAAATAAGTTACCTACTTAAGACTTTTTATTGATAATTTATGTATCTCTTGCAGAAACAATTAAGGGTTCAATTAAAGAACTTACACCGTTAATTATCCGGAGCGTACGCTACTTACTCGAGTACATATCGCACCTCCAGTGCAACACTGTGTTTTGTAAAAAACGCACTTTTTCAGGAGAAACATTTAAAGAGTTTGTGTCGCTTATGACAGCCTACAGACCTGCACGAACATTACTCCCTCACGTTGAAAATATAAGTACTATATCAGTATATTAGTGACATTATTGCATCAAAAGTACATCAGGGCATAATTAGTTCATTATTCAAAATATTGCAAGAGTCAGTGTTGAACCGGAAGTGCCATAAGTTTATATCATTCATCGTCGCCCTGTAAAGGTTTTTGAGGTACAAGTAACTTCGGATGTTCGAGAACTAATAAATAAATAATCAAATGCCGTAGCAAGCGCTTTAAAAGCGGCAATCTTGTTATGTTGAAATAACGAAACTTTCCACAACATTCTGGAATAATACTGGGGAATACCATTTCGATGCAAGTTGTAAGTTCGATGTAAGGTAAGAAATGGGATATATGTACTTTTAAAACATGGGTTAATGTAGTAAGTGAGACTATCAAAAAATGTATCTGAGAATGATCTTCTTTCTAAATTAACTTGTTGTAGATATCTAATTATGTAATTATAAGTTAGGTTATTGAAAACTAAGTACAATGAAGCGACAATGACACTGGGCCTTCTCGATGCAAAAAAAGGGAAGCGTAAAGAGAAAGGAATTGGATTCTTTTCTTACTCATAATAATACATTAACTTGCATTTTTTCTAGTGATTTATCTTTTGAATAAGATTTGGGGATTGCACATAAGAAGGAAAGTGTATAGAATATATCCAGTATTTGATGTAATTGTTTTGTAGTATCCCGTAGAGTGAGAATGTTAAGCGCTAAAGCGATCTGTAGGGGCAAATATGTGGCTTGTAGAATATATAAACAACCTGATTCTATTGCCGTCATCACATCTACATTTTCAAACCAGTTCCACGACTCGAGAGCCTGTGCTTGTCAAACGCCACTGTTCCGATACAAAACTGAGTTGTATCGAAATGCGAGCAATACTCTCAATTCAAGTTTAAGTGACGCCGCAGCTTTTGATATTCCGCAAGTTTTGTGCCCATGTCGCGACGGTCTCGAGGAAGCAACACATGGGAGGTGCGTGCATCGACGTTGGCTCGCAATACCCATAACCTGATACGGGACATCGTCGAGAACCTGCAGGTAGAGCCCAACCCAGACAAGCCGCTCATAGCGCTCTCAGTCGGTAAGGGTTTTGTTACAATTTTGATTAAAAAACTTTAAACTTTGTGACTTCTAAAATTGCTTAAGACTTATAAACTATTTTTTTTTTTAATATTTTATTATGAATGTGAAAAAGGTGAAATTTATGACAAAATACCTGATGCTGTTTCATAAAAATGTGCCGATATTTCTTCCAAATAGCAAATTGTGCAGAAGTGTTTTTAAGTGTTATGAGATGTGAACTATGCATTGTTTTTATGGAATTCCAAGTCTAATTTTCCAATTAAACCAATTTTGTTTTTTATCTTGAAGTCGAGAATGTTTTGGTAGCCTACCAACGAGATAATAGAGAATTTGGATATATTAGCTGTAGACACACTGCGGCGTTAACAATACTACGGCGGCAATAACATATATTTTGGCAGCTACTAATGCTACGCAAAACTCGCGAAATATAGGCTAGTAAAAATGGGTTAGCGGCCTGTATATTTATTTATAGATCAAGGTCAACAGGATTTCGATTTCACAATATTTTTAACAAGATTCTTCATTTGTTTTGCACCTTAGGTGATCCGACAACTTTTGGTAATCTTAATCCTCCCGAGCAAGTGCTGCAAGCTGTTCGAGAGAGTAATGAATGGCTTAGCAGTCGCAGTTATGGTCCTGCGAAAGGACATCTGGAGGCGAGGGTTGCCGTAGCGGAGTACAGCGCCCACCAAGGCGACATCTCTCCCGAAGACGTCATCCTATGCAGCGGGTGCTCTCACGCTATCGAACTTGCAATAACAGTGATTGCAGACTCAGGACAAAACGTGCTCGTCCCACGGCCAGGCTTTATGATATACAAGACAGTAGCCGAAGGATTGGGCATTAATATCAAATATTACAACTTATTGGTATGTTTATTTCAATTATTTAATTATTTCAACGTAAATTATTTGGGGCCTCAGCTGGTAGGTTTTTTGCAAACATTTCACCTGAGGAAATCTGCGAAATCTAGGGGCATAGCAGCGGGATAGACAAGTATTGATATGAGGTGATGTTAAACGAGTTTCTAGAAGCATAACAAGTTTCTTGTGGAATGGATTTGCATACTGTTATTTTACGCTTTATTTTATTTATAAGTAACTGCGTAAATCCTTGATTAAAGGTTATTTAATGAAACGATAGATCATAACACTATGATGTATTTTGTTGCAGCCAGATCAACAATGGAAGATAGACTTAGAGGATCTAGAGAACCAAATAGATGATGACACTGCCGCGCTGGTCGTTATAAATCCGTCGAATCCGTGCGGCTCAGTTTACGACAAGGAACATTTGTACGAGATACTGGACATAGCGTCGAGGAACCGCGTCCCCGTCATTGCTGATGAAATATACGAGCACTTTGTCTTCTCAAACCACGAATTCACTGCCTTATCAGCTCTCTCTAAAGATGTTCCGATACTAACATGTGGTGGCCTCACAAAGCGATTCTTAGTGCCTGGCTGGCGCATGGGCTGGGTGATCATACACGATAGACATAATGTATTAGGGAAGGAAGTTCGTCAGGGCTTGTCAAACCTGGCTACTAGAATTTTAGGGCCAAACACCTTAATACAGAGGGCATTGCCAGCAATATTGACATGTACGCCACAGAGCTTTTTTGATGAAGTTGTGCTATTTATAGAGGTGAGTGAAAGGATACCTACTTGTTTTGTATTCTACTAAACTTAAACTATAATATTGTATACTTAACTATGTTTTTCTTAAACTATATTTGTATTTTTTTATACACAGTATAAAGTAATTTAAAAAAAACTTGATCAGTTTCTTTAGTAAATTTTCCCACTACCTTTCGTAGGCATTATTAAATTTTACTTGTTGTCATTTTCAGAATCAAGCAAAACTGGCGTTTGATGAACTACGCCGTGCTCCTGGTTTGCGGCCTATAATGCCACAGGGTGCAATGTACATGATGATTGAAATTAAATTGTCGCTGTTTCCAAGTTTTAAAAATGAATTACAATTTGTAGAGCGCATGGTCGCAGAGCAGTCAGTGTTTTGCTTACCAGGGCAGGTCAGTAAACGTTCCTATTCTTTATGTTCAACTTAGAAACAAACGCGACATTAGATTTTAATTATTTAAAATCATAGTTAGCAACTGACAATTGATAATGTACCTACCGATAGGTACCCATCTATCTGAATTCCACAGTATAGTTAAAAAACATTGTAATTTAATTATACCGGTCACAATAATGGACTCAGAATTCACCCTTAGTGATACTTTCACCCACACATACAAATTCCAACGTCTCTACATAACAATGATAAATGACCGAAAATGTTTTCAAAATTCTTATTTCTATTATATAGGCTAGTTTTACAAATATCTATAAAATTATACTTCCAAAACACAGATTGATAATGTGTGTTTTGTTTTCAGTGTTTCGAGTATCCGAACTTCATGAGGATCGTACTAACCGTTCCAGAAGATATAATGCGAGAGGCTTGCAAAAGGATAACACTGTTCTGTAACGACCATATTGTATCCCGAGAAACTCTGAAGGAGATAGAGAGTGACATTGTCACCGTGCCCAGTGAAAATAACGTCATCTGTGACAACGGTACTGCACACGTGGCCTAGAAAATAGTATAATTTCTTTTGCTTGTAATAGTGAAGTAAATATCATTTATTATTGAATAAATGGTTTCAATTTGCCTACGTATATTTAGTAAGATATCGAGTCACAATTAGGTAGGAATAGGTACCTAATATTAGACCGTTGAATAAGTTGTAATTTTCAGAAATGCAACACTTGGATTTGCACTTCATTATTTTTTAGTAGTTAGAATTCAAAAATGATCTATGTTCATTACTTGAAAAACAACGTTTCCTGAAAAGTATCTATTTCAAGCCATGCGGGTGAGTAATACTTATAAACTTAGTGCGACTTAACATTATGGTAATTTTAATTAAACTTTATTTATGATAATTGAGTTTTGTTAAGTCAGTGATTGCTTATGCATCACGCACCTAGCCACTAACCCAGTGCATGGGAATCGTATCGCGTAGGACCTAGTGTCAACTTTGCAGAAATTTTCCTCTTACTTGCATAAAATATCTTACTTAGGTACACGTCAAAATATTCATACAATGCCTTTAAACCTCGACATTTAATCAATTCAATAGATTATGTAAAATCTCAGACTGGTACCTATAATACATAGGTATAACTATAAAGTGCATATTTTACAAGTTAATACCTAATATAGAGCAATTTGGTGTTTACCCTTTTGTTTATTTAATAAATTACTTTATTAAAAGTATCAACTATATATGTACCTACTTTTAAACCAACTTCCCAAAAAGGAGGAGGTTCTCAAATCGACCACACTTTTTTGTGTGTTTTACCTCATAACTTTTTACTGGGTTTTGCCCGATTTTGATGATTCTTTTTATATTCGAAAGCTGGTGCTTGTCATGTGGTCCCATTTATAGACTATCAAATTATGATGCGTAAAAATGTATTCCAAATATTCAGATGACAATATATCGAGAGTTTGAAGATAATTTATAATCTTACGCATTTTACAATTATCCGGTGTACCTACATTGGTAAGCAAGGCACTGTGAAACTAATAAATCTTTTTTATCTAGTTATGTGTTATTTACGTTGCTCTTCTCTGTTTAATTTCTCTGCGGGATCCAACAAAATTGTATTGTTGCCCTGGTGGGACTCGTCGTGCCTCATTGCCTCCATGGCGTTTGTTTTTGCCGTTCAGTACTTGCAGCTAGGTAACTACTATAAGTATAAGCCAGTTTACTCCATCAAGATTACGGTTGCTTATAAATGTAAACTTTTTGTGCCCTAAAAGTAATACAAAAAGGAGACTAAAAACTAAAACATATAAGTAGGTACCTACAATGGGCGGTCTCACTGCATTCCGTGATCTCTTCCAGACAACCTGGCATGTGCAATGACATGACATGGAATGATGAATGTCATTGGTGAAACAAAAAACAATTCAACAATGATATAAGTAATAAAATTAATAACAAGATTACACAGAAACCTATGTATGTACCTAATCCATAAGCTATGATATATGTGTATTTAACCAGACTGGACAATGCATACCTATACAATTTGAAAATTTTTATTTGCGTGTATTGGTATAATTTGAAAACTTAAAATATTTCTGGTAAAAAACAGATACAATGACCATACAACTTTGAAACGAACCCAGCGCCACGGAGTCACTTAGGAAGCAGCGCAGACGCTTACAATGGTGTAAAAACGACGTCAGACAATATCGTGATAATATTCTATCAGTGCAACCCATTGTTGTGAGTAAAAATACGTCAGTTGAGTACTGTAGTGTTAATTTAAACGAAAGACAAAATAAAATTGATTGAGTCAGGCGTTACTTTGCGGAAATCCATTTTATATTTGAAAATGAAAATAATATATCTAGTTTTAATTTCCGCGAATATTAGTGGGTTGCAGGTGGTTGGTGGTGGTGGGTTGGTGGGCGGGAGGGAGGTGCATACCTGCAACCCACTAATATTCGCGGAAATTAAAACTAGATATATTATTTTCATTTTCAAATTTGAAAGACAAAATGCCTATATGGAATTTTGAGAAACTATAAAAAAATACATAAAAAGGAAACGTGACATGATACGAACAAACAAAAAGCAAATTTATATACTTACAACGATACTCGTAATATAAGATTATAATTCTATTCTATCTATTTCAATGCAAGTTGCTAATGGACAATCCTGGCTACTTGGTTGAGCCCGTGCAAGTGCTCGCCATTAGTCTTACGAAGACAACCAAAATTAGTAGTTGTTCGTTAAGATAACTTCGTCCATAATTGCACAAAAAAACCTTCAGTTTCTCCGAATAGATCACGGAAACGTAGCCTGGCTACGGACGCTGAAAAATCTACATCGAACCCATAGAGAGCTCGATAGAAGCGCCCATGGAGCTCCTTGCGGTCATCTGTAGTAGGTATCACAAGCTTGTGCCAGTTCTCTTTAGCCATGGATAACGTGGTGAGTCCCTTATCCATTGCGACCACATCTCGGTGCATACCTACCCACATCAACTTTGAGAAAATATTCTCTGAAACTGCACATCTCGTGGCTGTGGAGAGACTTAGCATTCATAAAGCCTCGACATCCACACTTCCGTGGGATGTACAGTCTCATCACTGACGATCATGGGTGATCCATCCGGTTTGCGGACCTTGGTCCGGGCGCTCCCATAAGCTTATAAACCCACCCCTCATTGCTTTGGATTGTGCGATTCTGAGTATATCGCTCCACTCGCCGCTTGTACCGACGTATACGTTTTGCCCGTGCATAGATTTTCTGCTGAGACAGACAATCCCGAGAACTTATGTCAATCCCCGAGAATGCCCGCCTCACAAAGCCCATCACTCTGGGGCGAGTATTGCCTTCCCTTAAGCAGATTAGTTTGCCGATGAGTGCTCTAGTCTCATCGATACGACGCTCGATTCTGCACTGCCAAGCTGGTACAGCTGGCCGTGTAGTTCTGTCATTGTTAGGATTATTATATTATATGAAACGAGAAATGAAAGGGCGAGGGGAGCGAGTTCGAAAATTGAAGTAGCTTCCAAAGACAAACTTAAAAAGCAGGGTTGAAACGCGTCCCCACCGAATGTGTCTCCACGTTGTCGTCGTGGTGGGGCTTGAGTGTCCCAATGATCTTGCGAGCTTTCCCGGTAGAGCCACTCATGCCAGAAGGTCGCAAGTGAGGGATCAGACCAAGAGAGACACACGCCTGCTCGCTGCTCTCTGGTACGCGTCTGATTATCAGACGTGACTGTGGGAGCAGCGAGCAGGTGGAGAGGTGAGTTAGGAGAGAGGGCCCTGAGAAGGGGCGGAGCGAACAGGGACCGCACCCTTAAAAGGAACAAATATGAAAAAAGGCGAATGTAAAATGAGTCCCCAGGTGGGTCCCGACTGCTCAGCGGTCGGGGAATCCCACCCCGCTTCGGCGGGCTGCCCTCCGTACTCTGGGGTGGGCACCAAACGCCTTCCGCTTGCCAGTGGCAACACGAGCCGAGGAGGCTCCCAATCGTCGTCATCCGAGTCCGCCTCCTTTAAGGAGCTGATGGCGTACGGTTGCATAGAGGAGAGTTCGCCTGAGCGCCGGGGTGGTGCGGAGTTGGATTCCGGCTCCGCGCCAGACCTAGTAACGGTCAGCTCGGCGGGCTCTGGAGACGAAAGAGGGGGGGCTGCTGCGGAGAACGTTAAGTTCTTCCGCAAGCGGCCCAGACGGGAGGATGACAAAGAGTCGTCCTCCGAGGGCGAGTTTGCCTCCGCCCGCAAGATCCCCACCGCTAGGCGGGGCAGGGGCTGTGAGGCGGGGAGGGGGTTGGCTCCTCCTACCCGGGAGGTGGAGAGTCGGGCCGGGAGGTTGGTGGAGGAGGGGCGTCGCCCTGGAGGGAGCGGTCGTAGGGCTCCCTCTACTCTTCCGCCTACTCTCGACTCTGACGACTCGGAGGCCCCGGGAGAGGTACCCCCCACCGCCGAGGAGCGGAGGGCTCAATTTGGGGAGGTTGTGGAGGCCGCGATCCGCGCTGTGGCCTTCAAGAGGAAGCAGTCCTCTAAGAGGGAAGCCATCAGCGCGGCCAAGGCCTCCATTTTGGCGGCAGCGGCGGCCAACAACGGCGGGTCCGGAGAGGCGACAGAGTTGCGGGCGGAGGTCGCCCGCCTCGCGGCCGTAACGGAGCGACTCATAGCGGAGAATGAGTCGCTCCGGAGGGACCTGGCTGGCATGGCCGGAGCGGCCTCGGAAGAGCCGCAGGGGGGGCCGAGTCCGGCGGCGCTGGAGGGGAGCCAAGTGCTGAGCCAGGTGCGGAGCCTGGTGCGGCAGGAGCTGGCTCCCTTCCGGAGGCAGGTGTCCGTCTTGGAGGACATGATCCGGCGTCCCCCGTTGGCGGCGGCACAGAGGCCCCCGGGACAGCAGAAGGCGGCTTCTTACGCGGCCGCGGTGGCTGCTGGCCCGGGAACGTCCGGCCGGGCGAAGGCCAAGGCGGGAGCCGCGCCAGCGCCTGTGACGCCGGCGCCCGCGACGCCGGCGACGACCAAGTCGGCCCCGGCGAAGAGGGGTAGGAGGAAGGCTGGAGGAGGAGCGGCTAAGGCTGCAGCGCCAGTGGTGCCGCAGCCGCCCCCACCCCCACCCCCACCCTCGGACCCTCCTGCGGCCGAGGCCGAGTGGCAGGTTGCTGGCCAGAAGAGGAAGGCCAAAGAGGCGGCTAAGAAGAAGGCGAGGAAGCAGCGGCGGAAGGCCAACGCCATTGCGGCGGGGCTTCGCGCCCCGAAGTCCGCGGCTGTAGTGTTAACACTGCAGCCGGAAGCGGAACAGAGGGGCGTGACTTATCTCGCCGTATTGAAGCGGGCGAAGGAGGCGGTGAGCCTCCAAGAGCTGGGCATCAGCGGGGGCATCGGGGTCAGGAGGACCCTAACCGGTGCCCGCAAGCTC
Organism: Hecatera dysodea; assembly: GCA_905332915.2. Lineage (NCBI taxonomy): Eukaryota > Metazoa > Arthropoda > Insecta > Lepidoptera > Noctuidae > Hecatera > Hecatera dysodea. The sequence goes on from HG995292.1 coordinate 14,860,409, forward strand.
GAGCTCGCCGGAGCGGAGAGTGGCCCGTTCGCGGACGCCTTGGCCGAAAAGCTGAGGGCGGTCTTACCCGCGGACGAGGTCCGGGTGTCCGGGCCGACTAAGCGCATCGACATGCGCATAGTGGGCCTGGATGACTCCGTGACGGAGGAGGAAGTTGTGGCTGCTGTCGCCAGGACTGGGGGGTGCTCTGCCGAGCTCGTCAAGGCGGGCACCCTCCGGCCTGACAACACGGGCATGCAAACCCTTGTGGTGAGCTGCCCCGTGACGGCGGCCAGAACTGTGTCGGAGGGCCGAAGGCTCTTGGTGGGATGGGTGTCTGCGCGGGTAAAACTGCTGGAACCCAGACCTCTGAGGTGCTACCGCTGCCATGTGGGCAACCACACGGGAGCTATGTGCCCCTCGGAGGTCGACCGCAGCGGACTTTGTTTCCGCTGTGGTCAGCCCGGTCATCGGGCCGGCTCGTGCGAGGCCACGCCGCACTGCAGTGCATGTGCGGCTGTTGGCAGGCCGGCCGAGCACTGGGCTGGGGGAAGGGCCTGCGCGCCATCCGCCCCGACCGGGGGCAAGAGGTCCGCCGCCGCCGCCGCCTCTGCCGCCGCCGCGGCTTCCGTCGCCGCTTCTGCCGCTTCTGCTGCGGGTGCTGCGACTCCCAACGCTCGGGAGGGTGCTGAGATGGAGTGCCAGTAATGGTCCCATCTCGGCCTCCTCCAGAGATAAGTCGGCCGCTGTGCTATTGCGCAGTGGCTGATGCCTGGGGACGGTGAGCGTGGGTGGCTCGCCGTCCGATACCAGGTTGAGTCGACGACGCGTTGTGTTCCACGCGCGCCGAAGGAGCCGTCAGCACCAAGGACGGGACCCCATAGGGTCGGTGCCTGCTAGGGTTGCGGAATTTGTTCGAAAGAGTTGCCGCGGCCCTGGAACGCATAGGGCACAAGAAGGATCACGGGTGGGTTTTAGTCAGTAAAAGTCTGACACTCCCTACCGCTCCACCCAGGGCGGGAGGGGTCATTTGATGATTTCCCATCCAGAAAAAAAAAAAAAAAAAAAAAAGGGTTGAAACGCGTTTTGGTAACAAAATATGAGAAATGACTACTTTTCTTGTTACATATTATTATATCGTATCGTATCATTCTACATCGATCAAAAAATAGGTTATTTTTTTAAATTATATATTAAAAATTTAAATTAGTGTTCCGTGGAAGATATTCAAATCTATTATCACGCGTGCGAAGCCACGGGCAGAAACTAGTTTTTCATAACACACAATATTTACACTATTATTTTATTATACAGACAACAGCAATGCATAAATTAACCGCTCTTATTTAATACTAGCTTCTGCCAGCGACTTCGTCCGCGTGGAATAGTTACTTTACCCCCGATTTTGAAACTCTCAGCCCGATCGGTTTAAAATTGACAAAGTTTCATACAAACGTTCATCCCCTATTTTATCCCCTTGGGGGTAGAATTAATCAAAATCCTTTCTTAGCGGATGCCACGTCATAACATCTACCTGCATGCCAAATTTCAGCCCGATCCGTTCAGTGGTTTGGGCTGTGCATTGATAGATCACTATGTGTGTGTGAAATATGTACAACTTACAACAAAAAAAGTAATGAAAGTAAAGCTGAAATGCCTGTTCAAAATTATATTATAATAACCTATACCTACTTCACTTAAAAATAAATACCTATAACTACGTATAACTAATTAATAAAATAACTACTAATTAATAAAAGTATCTACGCTTTTACCTACTTAATACTAAAAAAACAGAACATAAATTAGCCAAAACTAACCTATCGGTATCTAAAAATCTATGCTCCTACTTCTACTACCTACTACTTCACCTAAAAAGAAATAAAATTGAAACTATAAATCATTTGTAATTTGAACGAATATTTACATTACCAAAATAACTAATAAGTACCTATTTTATAAAATAGCAACAAAAGTTGCACAAAAATAATCACAATAACGAGAGCAGTGGTGGCCGAGTGGTAACGGCCCCGACTGACGAATCGTAGGTCGCGGGTTCAAACCCAGCCAGGCGCATTACTTTATGTAATTCATTTCTTCACCACTGCTCTCAAAACGGTGAAGGAAAACATCGTGAGGAAACCGGCATGTCCTAGAACCAAAAATTCGAAGACATGTGACATTCACCAACCCGCACTGGGCCCGCGTGGTGGATTACGGCCCATTCCCTCTCCTAGAGAGGAGGCCTGTGTCCCAGCAGTGGGAACGTTAAAAGGCTGATTATGATATTATAATAATGTTAACTTTTAATTAGGGATGAGTGAGAGTATTACAAACTTAAGAGTAAACAAATATAATCAGAAAGCTCCGAACTGCTAAGCTATCGGGAGTACGTTGAGTTGTCTCACAATAACACGTGTAGTTATTGTGAGTCAACCATAAAAGATAGACATATGCTGTTGTGGGTTATTTTTTAGATAATTTTATGTAAAACATTTCCGTAATACATAATTTCTATGTAACTTTAACCATTAAGGCTACACACGCGACGGAAGCTTAAAAAATGGAGTAACTTCTCCCGTTTTCCCAACATTTCCCTTCACTGCTCTTCTCCTATTGATTGTAGCGTGATGAAAAGTATACTATAACCTGCCCAGGAGTATGAAGAATAATTGCACCAAGTTTCGTTAAAATCGGTCGAGTAGTTTTTGTTTCTATAAAGAACATACAGACAGACAGACAGACAGACAGACAGACAGACAGACAGACAGACAAAAATTTTACTGATTGCGCTTTCGGCACCAGTATCGATCACTAATTACCCCCTGATAGTTATTTTGAAAATATATTGCTTGTACAGAATTGACCTCTCTACAGATTTATTATAAGTATAGAAGATATAGAAGAAGATAGATAGACTAACTTTTGAATTTTCACCTGTGTTACGATTATTAGATGGAATCAAATCAAACTGGCTCGTTGGCCAAGATATTCATTGCAAGTGTTACTGGTGTCTGATATTCAGCGTCTGTTTTACAGGAAGGCGAAAATGGTATCGGGTTTATGCATATTTGCTCTAAGATATTCTTGCGCGCCACAATCAAATCCGGTTAGGTACTTGCAGCATTAGTTACCACTGGCGCCACCTAGTGTCCAGTAGCAGAACTGAGTCAAGAACCTTTCTGGGCTAAAACATTTTAGAATTTCGACATCGGTCAGTCACGACCGTTAGGCGTTATGTACGAGAAAAGCTTACCTTTCTATAGTAGAAGGTTCTGGAATTGACTGACGCCATATATACGGCCTACATGTTCCCCGGGGCCTTGTTTGATCCAGCCCGTCGAAGCTCGAGCTTCACAGTGTTAAGCTTAGCTGCGAACCTAATTGCGGCTTGCATCAACGGATACTGGCTCAAGGTGTGTGTGGTTGATGATGCTCCAAATAAACCGTAGCCTAACCCATTGGGGAATACAGGGGTGATGTAATGTCGGAAAAAAAATACATTGTAAGAGTCACACCACAACAATCTAAATGAAAAATAACTAAACACAAGTACCACAGCGAAATATACGTCTTAAAATTGTAACTAAGCTCGAGCTTCACAGTGGTAAGCTTAACTGCGAACTTAAATTGCGGTTTCCAACGCAAAGTATACTACAAAATATTATTTAGCCGTACCTTTGTACACTAGGCATGCTTTTTGTGTTTTAAAAATATCTGGCAACACTGAATTTCACGAACGTTCCAAATCAGCCATTCTATATATGCTAAAGAACGTTAGGTACCTACCTACTGTACGTGAATTTCTGTGAATTTTCGATATATGACTTGTCAATTTGCGTTTTTGACAAAGTCAAATAAGTGACAGCAGCAAAAGGCAAGTCAATAAAATTAATAAAACTGAGAACGTGAGAACCGAGTCTGTCACTGTTCCAAATAATTTATAAGGAAATAAGTAATATTCTATCAATATTAATAGTGATTTGTAACCTATTTTATTCTTTTTTTCTGAATAATATTTACAAAATGTCTCAAGTTAAATCTAACAAGAAGTTCAAATGGGCTTTGGATTTCAATCCGAAGTAAGTACGGACTCATAATGTTTAAAATTATAAATTAACATTTAATTAAATGTCTAGTATCCGACATTAGTACTTCGATTTCACATGCTACATTGCTTATACTTAATTAATTATTTTCTTTTAGGACTCGTACACAAACAACTGAATTACCATCACCGCCAGGTTATAGCCAGTCCACTAATGCTAGCTACACTGAATCATCTAGAGATACAGATTCTAATTTACTTCTAATCAAAAAGTTGTGGGATGTCGCACTGGGCCCTCTCAAGCAAGTGCCAATGAATTTGTTCATTATGTACATGGCTGGAAACTCCATATCTATATTCCCTATCATGATGGTTGGAATGCTGATTGTTCGACCTGTGAAAGCTTTATTTGCTACTCAGAGCACATTCAAGATGGTTGAAGGCACCCAAGCTACAGGGCAAAAGTTTGTGTATTTTATTGGAAACATCGTAAACATTTTACTAGCTCTTTACAAATGCCAAAGTATGGGACTACTGCCCACACATTCAAGTGACTGGTTAGCTTTTGAAGAACCTCAAACTAGAGTTGAACACATTGGTGGGGGCATATCACTTATATGAATCAGAAGAGTAATTCAAACACTGTATTTATTGCTAACTTTATTTAGTTTATCATTGTATAGAACTACTTAAAATATTTACAATAAAGTAACTAAATGACTAATGTTGTTTCAACACATTATCCTAGCCATCCAGTCTCCTTCATTTATCTCCCTTCTTGTCACTGATTTCTGCTAGTTTGGTGTTGATAAATGCTTGTGCCTTTGCAAATAATACCGATGGGTCTTCAACTTTGTCTATCTGTATAAAAACAGAAAAAAACAATACTTAATCTAACTGTTAGACTATTATAGCAATTTGTTTATGTGATCAAAGAGGTCCTTTATATTCCTGGTTCAAGTAATTTATAACAAAAATATGTTGTTGTTAGAAGTAACAGAATCTGGTATTATTCATAGTTACTCATCTACTACTGTACTAATACTGTATTGTTACATCCAATGCAACACCAGTGTAAACAATTGCAATTACACCAGTTTTGTCCAAATTTCACTAGAAACTCAAAGCAAATGTATTCCAATTGCTAATTTCTATTACTTTTGAATGCTATAAGTACATAAAAACTAGGTAATTGAATCCAACACAGAATCCAAACAAATGGTAAAATAGAATGGATCTAGATGGCCACAAAGTAATTGCCAACAGACTGTACTTGTGCCAATTTGCTGAATTTTTATTTAAAAGAAAAGATGGCAAGTGTAGATGTACTATTGATCATCTTAACTTGACACATAACAAGATTGTAAAATACCAAACATAAAATAAAAAAATAAATGCAAACCAGGTTTTTTTGTTACTTGTTGCCTTGTCACATTCCTCAGTAGCTTTCTTACAAAGCCCCTGTAAGGCGCCCTGTGTCAAGTAGAAATAGGTATATATAATCAACATGATATAATCATTTATTTAGTATATAAGCTACACAATGTAGGTAGAAATGTGACAGAGCAAAAGAGGCCATACAGTATTGAAGAATACCTACATTTTTGAACCAGGAATATGGTTATATTAGTGCCTTTATTATTTGATGAGGACAGAATGATTGTTAGTTTTGGTGCTAATATAAAAATGACCCATCAATCGTGTAGGCCTCCTTTGCAAGACATGGAGTTTTATGAACAATTAACAAAGCATATTTACATCAAAAGAAATTCTTTATGTCAGTTACCTTGTAGTTTTGAGCCACATAGACTCCTGTGTAAACACCGGCACCAAATATTACCTAAAAAATGTTTAAGTAAGTACACAAAACTTATAAGCCTTTTAATTTATATGAGATTGTTTACAGAGACATTGTTGGATCTGCAATTAAATCCTCTTACACTAGTTTTGATCAGTCTCAACAAACAACCCATGACTTTGTTAGCGGTTTCTGGCAAATAGGAGTCCTGTTTTGATCTGGAGGTACTTTCATTTCAAGAAACATTTGGCTTTTCTTGACTTATATATTTATTTAGTAAATAAGCTAGCAAAATATTGTATGCATTTTATACAAAAATTGAACTGTCAATTTGGCATTCCAATTCTAAATGTTTTGTTTACTTGGGCAAGTCACTATGGCTTACTTGCAAATATTTTTTATGACGAAAGTTCGTGTTTATGGTTATTCCAGTTCAAAAAAGGTCATGAATCTTTGTCATCATATTGTGTCCACTTTGGTTTTGCTTAGCTCTGAATCCTCTAAGCTAAGCCATATAGGTACAAAACTCAATTAACTATAACTATACAGGGTTATTTGTAAAACACCAACAACATCTTCAGAGGTCTTTATAATTATACTCCTCATTATGAACAACTTTTCTATGGGACAAAACCGCAAAAAATAAAATCAGCTGTACAATACCCCTTAAGAGGTTGTTGGTGTTTTACAAATAACCCTGTATATAAACATACACTCCTAATTAACTAAGCCTGAGAAAAAACTAAAATATAGCTTTGAGAATTTGCCCTGTTGATGGATAATTAGAAAAAGACTGGTGGAATTTGCTAATTATTGTTTTCTGGACAAATCCAGGTACAACCTAGGGTTTATGGAAATTTACATAAGACTTATGGATAAATTTTAGAACAATTTGTCTTAAATTCTGTCAAGAAAGCAGTGGTGGGTGAGTGGTAACGGCCCCAACTTACGAATTGTAGTTTGCGGGTTCAAACCCAGTCCACCAAACCAGCATGTCCTAGAACCAAAAATTCGAAGACATGTGACATTCACCAACCCACATTGGGCCCACATGGTGCCCACATGGTGGATTACGGCCCATTTCTTCTCCTAGAGAGGAGGCCTGTGTCCCAGCAGTGGGTACATTAAAAGGCTGATTATGCTTATATGCTCTGTCAATGTCAAGGTGTTTACTGCAAACTAAATGTATGATGTATTGGTCTTTTGTTATGGTCTCAATTTACATAAAAGCACCAAATGAGGGCAATCCTATGCCGTTTATTTGCTTTATAGTTATCATTAGCCGAATTAATTAATTACCTGCAAAAAACCAACCATCAGTAAGTTACTTTCCAGAAAAATATTAAAATCCATCACCCTGTCAATCTGATCCAAACACTAATTTAGGAAAAACGGTTGCCCTTATTGCAATTAAATAAAAGAGGAGCTTGTGGCTAAATAATAGCCGCACAGGTTGATCTTCAAGGTTAAGCAATGCTTGCCAAGGACATTCTGTGGATGGGTGGCCATCTTTACATATCGGGACTCCTCTGTGCTTCAAAACGCATGTTAAACCTTAGTTCTGGCTGTTATTTGTAGATCTTTGGCAGTCATAGGTCATATGACGGAGTACCAGAAGCCAGAAACTCAGTCTTGCCAAGAAATATTATTTTGAGGTATGGTAAGGAATGGCTCCACGTAAAAATACTGGTATTCAGCTAGAAGCTGACCCCAATATTGCTGGAAAAGACTAGGCAGATGTATGATGGTAACTTTGTGTAATTTCTTTATCAGAATAATGCAAAACAATTACCTATTTGATTTGTAAGATGAATTATTTTTATCTCACTACCATGGCTCTACCTCCTTTGTAGTTCTTTGAAGAATCATTGTCGCATCATAATTTATTTTTATACTTAATACGTACCGTCAAATGATAATTTTAAATGGTTTTTAACTGTATTGAATTACTTACCACTGCTTTAATCATTTTTATAATCATTAATTATATGTTTTTCTTTTTTAGGTTCGTCAAAGTGTATTTGGTGAATGCGGTAAAAGCACTTTCCTCCTAATTCACAGCGAATGAATGGATTTTCACATAAGTTTACTTTACGCAGAGTTTTTATTTCTTTGTGTGAATGACAGTTATCATTGACATTGACATTTATTTCACAGCTGATTGTTGCTTATGTGTTCATTTTGAATACAAATATTTTATTATTTATTTTCTTTTTTATCCAATTTATTGTACCAAAAAAATACTATTATCTACACTCAATATTTCTTAACAATAAAACATAAAAAAAAGATTTAAAGATATAAAAAAACAGTAGTCCGCGCCAGTGTCGGGAGTAGAGTCAAGCAATAGGTGGTTAGGGCTCCAAAGAAAGGAACCTCACAACCACACGGCTCATAGGCTCATACTATGAGCCGTATCGAGCGAGGAGTACTGCCTTCTGTTCTGTATTTCTTCTGTCCCTTTATCCAACCGCGTAACGCCAGCGTAATCGACAGATGGTCGTCGAATCTTTTGGCACACATGTCGACAACCTCGTGTGCTAAGTCGAGATACTCGATTTGTTCCTCTTTCTCAGCACCGATTGTCACTGTGCGGCGCGCTAATCGGCCTATTACCGCCATATAAGCATAAGCGGCATTGCTGGAAATCAGGCCTAGGTCTGAATCCTCAAGCAGTGTACTTAGAGGATTCAGAGATAAGCAAAACCAAAGTGGACTCAAACTGTCAGCCTTAATATTCCCCTTTTAATCAATACAGGCTCATCATTCCCTTGAATCGGTCGACATCGTGAATAGCGAAGGACTGTTTTCCATCACCTCATACATGACTCAAGGAAGGTGACACCTACACCTTCATGAGGCAGAGAATCATAGGCCTTCTTGTAATCTATCCAACATGTCGACGAATCCTTACAGGAGCGGAGAACCTGTTGGCTTATGGTGATGTCTGAGTTATTATTTTATTGGGTATTTATTTAATTTATTATAATCATAAAATTCAGCGATTGCTCTCGTTTTCTGTGGTTAAGATCTATTTACACTGTTAAATTTATTTATAGTAAATAGATAATGCCGGGTACAGGCTTAGTGAATAGCGTATTATGACCAACCACAATTTTGTCTATCTTTTAAAACTAGGCTCAAGGAAATATATACCTAGGTGGTTCGTTTCGATGCAAATGTATACATTTTTATAATAAACTTCTTAGCCACATTGAAGAACGAAGCATAAATAAATTCAAATTATTTTTAAAACGTAAGCTATGCCAGAAAGCTGTATACACCATATACCTACACAGTTAAGACTATCTTGAGGACAAAAAGGCTTGGGATTGAGTTGCTTTTTAATGATGAACATGTTTTTTAGTTCTTCTAATTAAAACTTATATTTGAAAAGAGTAACTATGGAGTTTCTTTTCCGTTCTTCTCCCTAAGAATCTACTTTTTGCGAATGGACAACTAGAGTCACTAGTTATAATATTATTATTTTCACACTGTTTTGACGTTCAAAAGTGCCTTCTAGTAGTCTAGTTGAAATAAATGAATTGACTTAGACTTTGTTTTGTTTTTAGTGTTTTATTTTTTAGTTTTATCTTTTTCCTTTATATTTTTACGTGACGGGTTTACACATTGTAATTTTGACATTTTCATTTTTGTTTAGATTTTTTCATGAATGCTTGCTATTCATTCATTATTGTATTCTATATTTATTTCACTATTGTGGACTATTAGTTAGGGTACTTTTATGGCCTACCCAAATGCCCTTTCATTGGCATTGTACGTCGAGTCGTTGAGCTCCTTATTGGTTTTAAATTGAACTATTTAGGTACTTGACTACTGGTACTGACCGACCTTGATAAATCGACCTTGTGAATAATAGTCAGTAAATAGTAGTTGAAATCTTGATCATTAGTAAGTTTGATTATTGTAAATCTTCCACGAACGCGCTCCACACAAGTCAGAACGCGTCGGAAACTACAAATCTGTTTTAAAGCAGCCTGATTTTGATTGGTTGATTGACAGTCGGGCGTGGACGTGAACAATCTCGATCGGTAGACCAAACTATCAACGTTATTTACCCTGCCACTACTTGCACCCACGTGCTAGAATATAAATGTAGAGCATTTTTTTTTAACCCCGTTAATCCAGTCCGATCACCATGTTTGGCAAGCCGATCCCTTGGGTGAAGCAAGCCAAATACTTAGGTGTAATCCTTGACCGAAAGCTTACTTTCGGTGAGCACATAAAGACGGTGCGTAATCGCGCCGCTTTCGCTCTCGGTAGGCTCCACCCCATGCTGAATACACGCAGCAAGCTTTCCCTTAAATGCAAGTTGCGCATTTATACAACGTGTATACGCCCGATTATGACCTATGCGTGTGCTACCTTTGCGCACACTAAGTCGTACCGGATCCATAGGTTGCAAGTAATCCAAAACCGATTTCTGCGGAAGGCCACGGGTGCCCCGTGGTTCGTTAGAAACGATCGACTTCATGTCGACCTCCGCATTCCAACAATTAAGCAATTCATGAAGCGCCTTAACAAGCGTTTCATAGAGTCCGCCGATTCGCATCAGAACCCTCTCATTGTATCGGCCGCCCGGTACACTCCCTCCAAGATTAGTAGGATTCGCCGTCCACGGCACTCCCTAGTCGAACCCGACGACCCCATCACCTTCAAGAGAGTAATAGGGAAACCAGTACGATTAGAAAAAACAAAAACAGACCGCGTTCCGTATTCCGGCCTCGCCGACGAGGCCCATCGCGACGCCCCAGTAACATCCCTCCCCGACTTTTGCCTAACGAGCCAGCCCGCGCCGCTGAGCCATTAGCGTTAAATCCCCTAAATAATAATAACTGACCCAGCCTGTCCCTTGCTGCCCCTCTCAATGACCCCGTTAAGCCGAGGCCCGTATCCCACAGGGGATGCCCTTAGCGAAGCGGTCATTTAGCTTTTAGTAGTTTTTAGCCCTGGCTGGGGGCCTTAAATTCATTTGAGGCCACCACAGGATTGTCCGGTTAAGCAGTAACCAGCCTTAGTGTGCTGAACAGCGAGAGGTAACGTCAAAAAAAAAATTGTTGATCAAACACACCCTGGCTGGGGCCTTAAATTCATTTGAGGCCACCACAGGAACAATCGTTTAAGCAGTAACCAGCCTTAGTGTGCTGACCTGCGAGAGGTCAATTAAAAAAAAAAAGATCAAACACACCGCTGAAAAGCACCAGAACCCCCCTATCGTATCGGCCACCCGATACACGCCCTCCCAGATCAGCAAGATCCGCCGACCGCGGCATACCCTTGTTGATGACTGACCCGATGACCCCATCACCCAGACCCAAGAGAGTAGTAGGGAAACCAGCACTCTTAGAAAAGACAGACATAGACCGATTTCCGTATACCGGCCTCGCCGACGAAGCCCATCGCGACGCCCCCGTCAGAACCCTCCCCGATTTTGCCTAACGAGCCAGCCCGCACCGATGAGCCACTATAGCGTTAAATCCCCCAAATAATAATAACCTGACCCAGCCTGTCCCTTGCTGCCCTCCATCAATGACCCCGTTAAGCCGAGGCCCGTGTCCCACAGGGGATGACCTTAGCGAGCTTTTATTTAGCTTTTAAGTAAAAAAAAGAGATCAGACACAGCCCTGGCTGGGGGCCTTAAATCCATTTGAGGTACCACTGGATTGCCCGGTTAAGCAGTAACCAGCCTTATTGTGCTGAACTGCGAAAGGTCCAATAAAAAAAAAAATCAAACACCTTCATTTTAGTGTAATTTAAAAGTCTAAGTACTACATACTTTAAATAAATGCTTAAATGACAGCGATATAACGCAACTTCCCGAATGCCGTCCAGCGCAAGCGTATTCTTCGGGTCGCCTCCTTTTCAAAGTTGTACCGCCTCAGTTGTATAATTTGGCCTAGATATATTATATATTCTTGCATTTCTCGCCCGCGGGTAGTGCCCTATGCGATTACAGGTCTTGGGGTGACATGAATATTCTACATGACTTTGGTTTTGTCTGGATACATTATAAATAATGTTTTTTTTTTGTAAGTAGGTACGTTGTAAATGCCAAATATTACCACTCATTTTACATTATAAGATCAGTCTTTTTGTGTATCTGACTTCTATGAGCTGAAACTGGAGGAAGTTATTAAGTATAATTTCCTACGTTGACGATACCTACAGCTTTACTCTTTTCTGAGATACTTTCCTGCTGGCACAGAATGGCTTTAACGGGGTATCCGATGGCTGAAACATAAGTTTCCTACCCAAAACTCAGAAAAAAAACTATTATGTATACATCCATATAAATCCCCACTGATCTTTCCATAAAATCAAATTCTCTTCAGTTCACCCCACAAATGGTACCATTTGTAACTGCCCTTGTCTGAACAGGAGATCTGAAGAATATTTGAACGTCATACATACTAGACTCATCACTGAACTTCCAATTCAACGCAATAGCCCCTGATATCAAAATTATGGACAAAAGTTCTCTTCGCCTCCTTGGGTCGCCAATCTTTGAAAATTCCTTTCCCAACTTTATCGAAGAAAAAATTCAAAATTTCAATGACGTGTCTGAAAGATTGTTCCAAATTAACATGCATTCGGCCAGCACCATAATTCGTTACTGCTGTTTCGGCTCTAAATTAACATATTAAGACCGCGCTATCGCATTAGGTATACACCTGTAATGATAATTGAAAGGGAGATAATAATAAATAAATAAATATTTCTTTCGTGCTTCCCATCTATGGAATTACCCTCACCTTTTAGACAAAATGGACCAAATTATCAAACATACACTGTCTTCAATTTTAAATGTGACCATGGACGACCGAGTTTGGGCTCAAGCTACTCTTCCCATCCGTATGGGAGGTCTTGGCGTCCGCAAAATTTCCAGTATTAGTTTACCGTCTTTCAAATCCTCGGTACACGGCACTGATAAATTAATCAGGAATATTCTAGCTCCCGCACTGGTTGATTTTGAAGTGCCGTACTTCTCCGAGGCCGTGAATCGACTCGCTTACCCGAATGCAAATCCTCCCGACAACCCATCAAACCAGAGACGGTGGGATGAGCCGCTTTGCAGAGAAGTTCAGAAAAAGCTTATTGCTACTTCTGTGGAGCGTGCGCGCCTGCTGGCTGTGGGCGAGTGGGAGTCGGGCCTCTGGCTTCACGCACTACCGTCATCGAACATAGGCACCTTGTTCGACGATACTACTTTCCGCCTCGCTGCTTCCCTTCGTTTAGGCGCATCTTGTTGCTCTCCTCATTGCTGTCACTGTGGCGAAGCTGTCAACGGGCTGTCATGCAGCCGTAGTGCGGGTCGCATAGCACGGCACGCAAACATCAACGACATTATCCGACGTGCTCTTGTTGCCGTCGGCGTTCCTGCCGTATTAGAACCCAATGGTCTGGCACGCGACGATGGCAAGCGACCGGACGGTATGTCTTTATTTCCATGGAAGATGGGTAGGCCTTTAGTGTGGGACGCTACTTGTGTCGATACTCTTGCGCCATCCCATCTTCCTAACTCGTGTTGTGCTGGTGCTACAGCTGCGGCTGCTGAGAACCTCAAACGGCTATATGTTTAAGCCGTTTGGGGTTGAAACTCTCCGACCGGAAACTCGGACCGTGGGGTCCGAGTGCTCGTGCGTTATTTAAAGAACTTGCTAAACGTTTGGTTGACACTTCGCGTGACCCAAGGGCTGGATTTTACTTCGGACAGAGGATAAGCATTGCCATACAACGTGGCAATGCCGCCAGTCTATTGGGTTCACTCCCAGTCGATAGCGATGCGGACGAGTTTTTTGATGCCATTTTGTAGTTAGGAGAATTTTAGTTTATTTTTAGGTTAAGTGTAGGTATATATGTATAGTTAGATTTAAAGTAAAATAATCAACTCTTAAAATAAATAATAAAATACTTCCAATGATTTGTGTATTTAAGAGCCTATGACATGTAACAGAGCCATAGTCAATTCATTTATTTCAACTAGACCATTAAAAGGCACTTTTGAACGTCAAAATAGTTTGAAAATAAAAATTTATAGTGGCCCTAGATGTCCATTCGCAAAAAGTAGATTCTTATGGAGAAGACCGGACAAGAAACTCCATAGTTACTCTTTTCAAATATAAGTTTTACAATATTTTGTATACATTACGATGCACCCAAATAAAACTAAGTACCTACTACTACTACTAACAGGTACAACAAAGTAATGACAGGAGAAAACTAATAGATTTGCTAGTCAGGTACATAGTACTCACATATTTACAAATTTTTCAACCACTTATTTATATAATTACCAACAATGGATCAGTGTGTGTTAAAAATTAACTACCTATAAAAGATCAGTAACTAAACCTAAACCGATAAGTTTGGCTTTGTCTACTACACCATGCACGCAGATATTTTAATTCTAAAAAAGGTTTATAGGGTACTCTCAATCGCTTCTAACTTACTGCATTTCCTCTGGTGAGTAAAAAAAATATGATTCTATTTAGTCCGTCAGTTAGATTTATAGAAATTGATTGGACACTTTATTTTTTGCTTTATCAAATCTCTAAACATATTGACGAAGATTAAAAGCGTCAAAGATCAGTAAAAAAGGTATTAAGGTAAAGCGCATCAAAGTTCTAGAGTGGGGGCTTATGACGACACGTCGTGATAAAAATTGTACTGATGTCACTCGAGTTTTCAAGGCTGTATAATTGTCTTAATTTTTTGTTTACGTGAAAAAAGAAAAAATACGTGTCCAATATTTTTTGGATAACTATGTATATGACGGACTAATTAGATTTTTTTAGTCAACTACTCCATTCAGAAGGTTAGTTCCTTCCAACGACCCATTGACTACCCTACACATCTCTTGTACCGATCCTCGAACTTACCAGCCGTTCGCCAACTGTATATTTTGACTACGTTAAGCGACACTCCCTTAACCCCTTGGACAGAAATACTCTGCACCCGTTCCTAAAGCTCCGCTAGCTGCTTGGAAGATTACCCAGCGTTCGTGTATCTCCTGCCTTCCCGTATATACATATTTACTAACACCGACACAGTTGTTAAATAAAATCTCGAAAAGCTTTTTTTAATGTGATGATGAGATCTTTTCTAGCGACATCTTTTTATTTTCCGCCATGCACGCGAACGAAGTCCCGGTCAACTAAAACATAAATACATAGGTAAGTATTTAAAACAATGCTTTAAATAAAACAATGTTGTGAAAAATAGGCCAATAGCTGATTATTATTATGACATCACATTAAAAAATAATACTTCTATTTACAAGAAAACAAACTGAAAGACAACTAAACTATAATGACTTAAAAAAAATATTTGTAGGTAAATAAATACTAATATAATACTTTATTAACAGTTTCAGCAGGTAACCGTCTCGTATACAAGGCCATAAAATAATGTAGGTACTGGAACAATTCTTTATTCTATATTTTTTAATTAAATTTAATACTTAGATATAATTTAATACAAAAGAAGTAAAATTCCCGTGGTTCAGCTCATACCAAATTTGATTAGGTACTCTTTTAAAATAACTGGCGACGCGGGCAATTACTTATTAGTAGCGTAAAAAGTAAGTATAGAATATCTAAAATATTATCCAGGATAATTTATGAAATAGTGAGGAGAGCATGATATAATATTTAGGTATCACCTGACCTCGGGAAAATAAAACTTGCTTGAATCTTGACAGGGACAAACTTTCAGAAGGTAAGTGCTTGTCTCAAGACAGTGTACCAGGTTGGTATGTCTTGGGTACGCCACCATTGTGACGAAAATGTCCCTTCTCTGAGAAGTGGTTGAAGAGACGCCAAGGCGCGGCGGCGTCCTTACCTTCCGCCTCACCGGATACGGCTGTTTCGGGGGTAGGACGTCCGGGTGTCAACACTGTGTGGATCGCCCGGAGGACACGGTAAGCATACAGTGGAGGTCTGCCCTGCTTGGGCGGAGCAACGCCGTGTCCTCGTCGAGGCGATCGGCGGCGATGACCTCTTCGTTCCGGCTCTGGTTTAATCCATGGTCCGGAGCGAGGAGGCATGGGAAGCGGTCACATCTTTCTGCAAAGCAGTAATGCTAGCGAAGGAGGAGGAGGCAGACCGCTCGTGAGAGAGGGAAACCTCATGCCCCAACCGCCGCAACAGAAGAAGACTCCCCGGGCGTCGGGAGTCGCAGTGCGATTCCCGGCCGCCGTAGGCTCGGGCCTGCGGATGGCGAGCTAAGGGTGGCAGGGTCAGTGCCTGCTAGGGTTGCGGAATTTGTTCGAAAGAGTCACCGCGGCCCTGGAACGCAAATCGCACTAGGAAGAACACGGGTGGGTTTTAGTCAATAAGAGTGTGACACTCCCTTCCGCTCCGCCCATAGCGGAAGAAGTCATTTGATGACATACCACACAGAAAAAAGGTTGGAATGCCAATGAAATCGGCGCCCCTGATACAGTTTATATATGTATACTTATTTTATTTTTCAAAGATTTAAATCACTAGAACCTAATTACTGTGATCATGTGTACCTACTGTAGCTTAGAGCTAGGCTTAGGTGGACTTGTTGCCTATTACTAATCTCCTTTTTTTACCACTGTTAGGAATAACTAAACAATTATAATACATGGGAATGTTGAATCTAATGTCTTATATCTACATAACTTCAGGTATGGAACGTGCTTTGAACTAGCTATTTCACATTTTCCAAACACAATGCTTTGTATCAGCAGATTTACTTTATAAGATATCTAGTTACTTTTTCATCACTCTCAGAGGTGTAGATATAATGTACCTACTTATGTTTAATCTATATATTCTAATACATAAAAACAAGAGCTTAGCTAACCAATATAATCTACAGTTACTTCCTTGATAATTAATTGTAGTGATACCTACTTATTACTTAATATACGCATAATACCTAGTGCACACAATTTTAACAACCATGAGTACGAATATTATCACATAACATGTACTGTTATCAAGTATTTGTTTTCACATAAAATCACTACAATTTGTGTCGACCAATGTTACGGCCGGCGACGGGGGCAAGGCCTACGTCAAGCACTTCACTGCGATGTCTCCAGTTTTAAATCCACATTCTCGACACACATTCAACAAACGCACGTTAATATTACTAGAACACACATCATAATAAGTATTCATAACCGAGCATTGTTTTAATTTGACTAACATTTTATTGTTCAGCATTTCTAAAAAGATATTGAATTGAGTCTTCATGAAGAGCGATCATCAACATTATAATGCCGCCCGAGAGAATTCCTAATATTGCGAGTAGTAAATTGATACTTTTACCATTATTGTTTGCATTTATTTCAGGGACTAAATCTGCGAGTGCAATGTAGAAGAAAGTCCCAGCGGTTGCGGCATAGATCCACTGTGACGCAGATTCATGATCTTCTGCAAGCCAGATTCCACCTGCCATGCCCATAAAACTGAGCACCGACGAAAGTAGATTGTAATAAAGAGCGCGTCTGATGCTCATTCCGGAGCGAAGCAGCACAGCGAAGTCACCTAACTCATGCGGGAGCTCGTGACAAAACACGGCCAATGCCGTTGCGAAACCAGTTACCGGATCTCCACTAAAGGCCGCTCCAATTGCCAGCCCATCTGTTAAATTGTGTAGTCCGTCTCCTACAATCACCATGAGCGCTGTCGACGTCATCGGCCGGTCGACCGGTGGTGGCGGTGACCCCGGCATCATTGCTCCAAGTTCTATAGGCTCGATTTGTTTGCCTGAATCTGTCATTATTTCTGTAGATATTCCCGAATCGTGAGAATGAGCATGGCCGCCATTTATCAATTGCATAATTGCTTCTACACTGTAGAAAAGCAAAATGGTGAGGAAGGTGACACTGCATTTTAACACAACTTCGGTTTCTTCCTGTGGAGCTGAAGGCGGGCCGTGCGACTTGAGCGCATGCGGCAGGAGATGTAGCAGCGCGTCTCCGCACAGCGTGCCCACTGCCACCGCTATCAGGAAATGTAGCACGTGGCTGAATATCGCCGACTTTAACATCGGCACAATAGCTACTCCGAGTAGACCCGTGGCACTGATCACCAATATACTTAAGGTGGCGTATATCCAAGCTGAAAAAAAAAAAATTTGATTAAAATATTTCAATATAAGCAAGACTTTAGTAAATAAACAAAATATGTTTTCTGCCACTTACTCCAAAACCTATCTAATTTCGGTGTTAGTGCTTCTGTTTTATAACAAGACCGCTGGTCTAGCTGATACACCAGAGCGGGACACATCTCCAGGAAAGTTTTTGGCCCTATAGTTATGATCCCCGGCGCTTCGCCCTCCATTCCATAAACTTCCAAAATTTCCCTCGGAGATAAACATGACTTCTGCAGGATCGGCTCAACTGAAACTGTTAAATTAAATTTAATTTTAATCTATACTAATATTATAAAGCTGAAGAGTTTGTTTGTTTGTTTGAACGCGCTAATCTCAGGAACTACTGGTTCGAATTGAAAAATTCTTTTTGGGTTGAATAGACCATTTATCGAGGAAGGCTTTAAGCTATATATCATTACGCTTAAGCCAATAGGAGCGGAGCAGCGATAAATAATGTTTTAAAATCGGGGATTCCACGGGGACGAAGTCGCGGGCAGCAGCTAGTACAAGCATAAAATAATACATAGTTATTAGGTGCATAAAACCCTACACGTGTTGCTCAACAATTGAGTGGCTACGACTTTAAAATATAAACGTGCAACTGAATGACAATTTTCAACAATACGATTCATTCATGGATTTATGTGGCAGATCCTTGGTCGGGGTCAGACGACTGCGCAAGAGCAGCCGACCACTCGGTAATAGGATAATCGCGATTATAAAGGACAATCAAATTCTCCGTCCACTGGCGTCATGAGCCTCATTTAATAGCAAGCAGAAAGCCGTGACGATCAATGGAGGTTAAAAACCTTCTACTACTTAGGTATTTTGAAGTGGTAACAGGGCATAATTTTAAGGTCTCTAGTATGTTTTGAGAGAAAAATATTCCAGTTCTTAAATTCCTGTAGAAAAAATTAATACGATAAAAGGGACGTTGTTTCATATAAGGGCTATGGCCGACATCGTTACTGCTGTCGCAATAAATGAGAAAGCAGCGGAACTATCTGCATCGCTTTCTACCCAACACTGGTACAAGTCACACCGGATTTCAACTTCTAATTTGTTGTTTTAGACATTATACTCTAACATTATTCAAAACAACCATGAGGTATAGGTACCTACCTGTATCTACTCTAAGTGTATATGTATCTACTGTTATCACGTTTCTTAATTAAGTACCTAATGAACTGCACTGAGGCTGATTAAGTCGTTCGAGAGCATCTACAGCAATGCTGAGTAAAATCCTGAGAATGGCACATCGCCTCATTTTTCGAATAGCTTCACCTATTCTGTACCATGTAACCTCAATGCTTAATAAACAAGTACGAGTTGGACTCGCAAAAGGTTATGGTTGGTTGGTTGGTGGTGGTTGGTTATGGTTGGTCATGGTGGTTGGTTTTTTAAACGATAGATTTATTTTATATGTATTTATGTCACCGGAAAATAGCAGAATCCGTAAGATTTCAAAAAATATTTATTAGATTATATTTCTCGAAAAAATCGTTTCGTGTAGAATAGATCTCATCACTATAGGTACATTTATCAAGAAAAAAAGAAATAGTATGTAACAAACCTGAAATCGCGAAATAAAAGTCAGCTGTTCCCTACATTTTGATGAGTTAGGTATATTATACGAACATAAATGTAGGGAACAGCTGATTTTTTAAAAGTATTAGTACTTAGTAAAAGTTGTTCTTTATGATGAGTACAATGAGCTCTTAAGAGGTTGTTGGTGTTTTTCAAATAACCCTGTATAAAAAGGCAAGAAAAAAAACGCAAAATAAAATCGAAATATATAAAAATCGTGAAGTCAGAAAATAATAACTTTTTGCTTCAGTACATGACAAATAAGTAGATGGTTAGTTGTACAGTACCTATATTTTTATGAAAAATGGCTCTCTTCGTAGCCTGGCCACCTCATGTTTTTAATGTAAAAACATACTAGGTAGGTAGGTATTTAACATGAACTAAATGTTTTTGAAAACAAACGGTTCGAGTTTCATTCAACATAGTAGGTATAGAAACGTGCTTATTATTTCTACTCAATAGAAATGTAATGTAAATTGTTAGCAAGCGATTCTTGGTTTTTAATAATAGATTTTATACTTGATGTGTGTTTTCAATCTACAAATTGGCATATAATTTTTGACGAGGTACACCAGTGTAGAGTAGGAGAAAGAGGGGCTTGGCCCATTTAATTCAACATTTTTCTTTGGTAAATTCATTTCGATTTGGCTTGAATTTAAGTATGCGCCGTAAATCACCTAATCTGTTTCCATCCATCTATTTTTTTTTTGCATTCATTAATTGCATATCCAATTCGGAACAGTTGTGCCTAATCACTATGGAGTATGGAATTTATTGTAGATAATAGCGCAATTGCAGTTTCACGCTTTTAAAACTACCTAACTTAGGTAGGTAGGTAGGTAAGTTTACGGTAAGTACCTACCTACGAGTAAATACCTCGTAGAGCTGAAGTATCTAAAATTGGTACTTTCCTAGTAACAAGTTTTTGTACAAATTAACAGAGAATTCCGACGGTTCATTTCAAGGCTACAATTCTAATGAACAACATTATTACAGAGAACATTGAGTAGACCGTGTTTCCTCCTTTCCTTCAGGTGTTTGCGTACGTTTTTAGCTTTCAAGGTTTCTTCGATAGAAATCTCGTTAGTTGACTAAAAGTTCCCTTTTCTTTCAGTTAATTTAGTTTTTGTTTTTCAATGCAACAAATTAACGAAAATCAGAAAATGATAGCTGCTTTTTGTTAATAGGGACAAAGGGAAAGAAATGATTTTAGTCTTTCCGAACTTGGTTTTGACCATAGAATATACTATATCTATGGTTTTAACCGGTAAGATGGCAAGCGTTTCATGGAGCTCTATATACTTATTGCCTGATATTGATACCTCTCAGACCCCGCGAATCAAAATAATTATGACTCATCGATGAGTCATCGCGCCCACGCTCACTAAAAACGTAATCGCTCCGGATGTATAGTGTTTATTTAAACAATTCAAACGGTGTCGAGTAGCTGATTAATGTGGCTATGAACTACAATATAAACAAGAATCTTATTAGAATTCGAAAAATAAGCATTTCTTATTGGAATGTAAACACTTACCGAAACTGCCGATGTTGTTGTTTTTTTTTGTTACTTTTCGACCACTTCACACACACTGTTGCTTTATTTGGCCTTAAAATGATAAGTACACTTAGAATAAACTAAAACACCCACTTATATCCACACTTATCTAAACATTCACAGAAAAAATCGTTAAGATAAACATCTCAAGTGGCTCTTTGTTTACACGACTTTACACTGACATTTCAAAATGTTGTCAGATATATTATTTTGTTCTGTGTGTTGCCAGAGTTAGAAAATATATTCTACCATACAGTACAATCGTCAGAATGGTAAAATAAATCGACTAACACCAAAAAATATCGGTAAAATCGCGCGCGAATCTAGTGGAACCAAATGGTTCCACCGGGACCCAGGAGGTTAACCACCTTCCAAAAAAATTAATGATAAGAAAATAGAAAAAATAACTTTTCTTTGCTGCTTGAAAATAATTTGGAAGGTGAAAATAATCACGAGTTGTTTTATGATGTAATTCCTATTACACTTTCTGTTTTTTTTTTTATGAATTATAATATGCTATCATTATTTTGGTGCTAATGCCTTTATTTTCTGCTCGATGCGCAACAGAATTATTCCATGCGGTTGTTATCTAATCACCTATAAGTACCTACTATTTAATATTAATACACAAATATATGCCAACTCAGTAGGTATGTTATTCATTTATTTATCAAGAATTCCCTGAACTGTCGGAATTGTCAACAACACAAGGTAAATAGGCAGAAAATTTCTGTTGTGAATGTGCGGAATAAATCAACAGATCACACTTCTCGATGCTTGATAAATGGCATCGCTCAAAGTAATGCCAATAGCGAAGCAGGTTTAGTAACGAGAAAAATTGACCATTTTCTGATAAACTCGCCAAGGAGATAACGTACGACATGCTTTAACTGGACTAATATAAAAGTGGCATACGTAAAGAGTACCAGTAGGTACTAGGGTAATGTTAGTAGTAAGGATTTATACTCACTGGCAGTGGGTGATCTGCGGTGCCTGTGCTGAGTGTCGTGCAACTGGCGGAAGGTGCCGTTGATGCGGTGGATGGCGAGGTCGTGCGGCGACGTGAACACGCGCCCGCCCAGCCCCAGGCTGTCTAGCAGGTGCTCGAAGCCCTGCAAACATGAGACGAATATGAAATAATATTTCAGAAATAAAACTTACGTGATACATGTATTTATACTGACATATGTACATTCCATACATAGCGCAAGGCCAAATTAGTAGTTAGACCGTAGCTTCTAAAATCTAAGTCGAAGTGACACGTTCACAGAGCTATGGTGCGTGTAGACACGCGGTTATACCGCTCTTTTTTTAAGAATGGGAAATTAAAAAAATATTTCTTTCGCTCTGCGCGGAGCAGAAGGGAGTGTCAGACAGACTTTTACTGACTAATACCCCGTGTTTCTCCTATTGCCCTTTGTTTTCTAAACAAATCCCGCAACCGTACCGCTACGCTGCGTGTTTGAGACGCCTATGCTATTCCCAAGTAGTGCTACGCCTCTGCTACGCCGCTGCTACGTAGTGCTACGCCGCTGCTACGCATTGCTCCGGTGTTACTGCATTTAATTAATGATTACGAGTAAGTACAAACATTCCTTCTTTGTCTGTTTTGGATGATGTACATACTTCCCAAATGTATGTACTATCTAAAACAAACAAGATATAGCGAGTCATCGTGTGTATAGCGAAAACTTTGTTAGGAATGATTGCTAATAAATAATTAATCGGTATAACTAATACCTTTCAAGCAAGCGTTTAATTTTTTTCTATAGATTTAAATATAATTTAAAGTTATAGGATGACTACCTCCTAATCTTAAGTCATATAACAAATTACAAGCTGAAACGCTTGGTTAGATTACGTATCAAAATAAGGCTAAGAATTTAAAACACATTATCATAAATTTCTAGTTCCAAAAATGGGCTTGTTTAGTCGTCATTATACCTAATCAGTTGATCGTTTATTAATAACAAAGTGATTCGCACATGTCATGTGGATGTTACTCGGGAAATTGTTCGCGAAATTAAAAAAAAACTATTTTACGCGTGGCGCTGCTTCATTTTATCGTCGGTAATTCGAGAAAGGTGTGGAGTAGTCGTATGTTTTACATCAGAAATCACCAAGTCAAGTTGAAGGACGGTCTGGCTTCAACAAGTAGGTACTTAGGCACCAGTATCAAAGATAACTGCAGCACTTATCTTTTAAGGTAGTGGGTATCAGTCAGAATTCGCAATGGTCACTGTACATCGATAGCTGTTAGAGAGATTATGTTGTAAAGATTAGCATTTAGCACGTTTTTGGCATTCGATTAAAAAATAAGTGTTTGCAAAGCATCTGTTATTTTACATAACTTGGGTAAATTTGAAAATTTGAAAATGAAAACAATATATCTAGTTTTAATTTCCGCGAATATTAGTGAAAGTGTTATTATAAAAATATTTACAATATCATACAGTATGTTAACTAACAGAGGGCGTTCCCGTTAACCCGCAATAGTATAGCATCCATATATGATTTTAAAAAAAATACCATTCGAAAACAAAATGTTTTTTTTTAATATAAAAATATTCACTAAAAATGTGAAATTGATACGTTAAAGAAACACTCTGTAAACGCGTACTTGCTGGTTTGGGCATTGCTACTACGAGTACTTACCATTCCGCGCTACTATTTTGATTTTAAACAAGATTTTTCGAATTTATTGCCAATTTTTTTTTTTTAATTTGGATTATTTTATGCTTATTTTTCTATTCTGATATTTTTATTTTAATCTATTAATGATATATATTAACGAGTTTAAGGGAACGCCCTCTGTTATTTAACATACTGTATAACAATACATAAAGAGGAGAGAAAGAAACAAGAAAGAGAGTACGCAGAAACTACATAAAGCCATCTGCTATGATCCTAACATTCTCAGTTGTTGCGGTCATTAAGCAATGTTAGTGTTATAGTAGCTTTGTTTATTTACGAATGGTCGTAGGTAAACAACAGTAGAGTGACGGACATTGATACTCTTATTATGAATGAACAACAATAATAAATAATTGAGGGCGCATAGACTTAACCTTGAACCAGACCGTTGCTAATCGATCACACTGCTCGACTCATTGTGACTCCAACTGCGAGATTTCCACATTTACTTTCTCACTTGGGCGAAAAAAAAAGGTGCGATCCTATAAAACAATTAACTAAGGTATCTACTATCTATCTAATATCTTTAGTTTCAACAATAGAGTGTCATAATGATCTCCAAAAATAATAAGTCAGTTGCTTTAAATGAAAATCGAGTAGCATTATGACTAGACAGTAGCCAAGCCCAAGGTTTTAAATATGGGTAATCATCGAATGACTTCTTCAGCTCTGGGTGGCTAAAACTGATCTTGTGGTATTGATGTGTTCTTCCATAATTATGCTCTTTGCGTTCCAGGGTCGCGGTAACTCTTTCGACCAAAATCCGCAAAGGGGTAACAGCCAAGTTATCTGTTGTGAATCTGAGCGCAGACATATCATTTTGTTTTTTCTTTTGAACTACTAACTTTGTTCTTGACTGAATAATTCAGAACAATAAGCACATGGACATTTTAAAAAGCGTTATTATAGGGCGCAAGAATAAAAGAAAATTTCCACAGATGATTGACATGGTATCCAATTTATCGGCAACGTAACAGTGTGTAAAAATATATCCATAACTAAATTACACAATACATACATACGTAGTAACTAAATCGTGTGATTTCCTGGGTTCGAAGGCAGATACCTATACCTGTTAGATTGTCCCTGAGTAAGGTGCAATTTAAAATAGAAATTCTCAATTTTTTTGCCAATCCTACCGGAGAGTTCGCAGTCTAGCGTAAGCATATGCGTGCGGGGATTTAATTTAGAGTCTATATCCACAGTCTAAGTATATAATTTACTAACAGCGCCCTGCGGTTTCATCCGCGTAGTTTCCGTTCCTATGGGGATATACGGGATAAAATAAAGCCTATTGTTCTCGCTGATAATGTAACTTTCCATTGATGAAAAAATGGTTAAAGTCGGTCCAGTAGTTTCGCAGCTTATTCGGGACTACTAAAATCTTTCCTGCTGCTGCTAAATCTTTCCTCATTTTATATGTATGTATTAGTATAGATCATTTGTGGTTTAAAAAGAAAATAACAAAAAAAAAAACTTCTAGCAATTTCTTATGCTTAATAATCTAAGAAAAGCATTAAAGTTTCTACTGTGTGTGTGATTTTTATCAGCGTTCGAGAGTCGCTTGATTCCCAGAAACTTTGTAATTTAATAGTTACCCTCTTGTCTTAACGTATTTTTTTAATCTATATATAAAAGTTAAGAAATGGGACTAAATATTAAATTTCAATGTTTCTAAGTTGGGAGCAACTCGTAAAAAGCGCGCGTTCTTTCTCATCGATAACAATGACGCATTAGTGAACACACACTTATTCCTGGCCCACGTTTTATCATGACCTTATCAGCATTTGACAAATTGTAATCTATTGCTCGACAAGGGTCAAACTATTGATAGATATCAGCTGCAAGTTCAATAATTTCCTTATATAACCCAATGAAATTTTTATCTTCTATATATCTATATACATATCTACGTCTATAATAAAAAAAAACTGTAGAGAGGTCAATTCTGTACATTGAATATATATTCAAAATTAATATTGGAGGATGAATTGTGATCGATACTGATGTCAAAAATACAATCAGTAAATTTTTTGTCTGTCTCTCTGTTTGTCGGTCTGTCTGTCTGTATGTGCACGCATGGGTGAAAAACTACTGAAGGGATTTTAACTAAGGCCAGGAGCTGAGCAGGGACGATAAATTTGAAGCAAGTCGGATGAAAATGCGCTTTCGAGCTCTTATCCTCGCATACGTTGATCATACACCAAAAGTATGTATTATTACTAAGATTCAAAAGATCTACAAAAATGTCCTCAATAGTCTAGACTTTTTTGTAGATCTTTATCTATCTATACTATCTATCTATACTAATATTCTAAAGAGGAAAGATTAATTGTATTTTTGTATATAACGAATAAACTCAAAAAAATGGGCCGAATTCAAAAATTCTTTCACCATTAGAAAGCTACATTCACCCGGAGTAACATAGGCTATATTTTATCCCGATATTCCCACGGAAACGGGAACTACGCGGGTAAAACCGCGGGGCGCTGCTAGTATGAAATAAGGTGGCTTGTGTCTTGAATGCATCTATGTATATCAAAACAGCCTTGCATTGTAATACTGAGGAGCCGCTACTGAGAAGATATTGTGTCGTATGGCACTAATTTGTTTCTTCCGGAAACCCATTTGGCCTTGACAATACAGGTGTATGGTTAGGCAGCTATAACGTAAACGACTAAACGGTAGGTTTGTTCGTCTCGTTCTAACAAAAGTGTATTTATTATGACAATAATACATGAAAAAAAACTTTGAATATTAATGAACTGAAGATTGAGGTTTAGCGTTTTATCTCACTTATGATAAAGTCCAATTCTACTAACAATGTAAATTAACGATTTAGATGATTAAAACAGGGTTTAATGTTTTCTTTATAAGACATTTTGCGTATTTAGTATAGTGTTATATTGTGATATATTTTCACATTCGATCTTGACCTGGGTGTGATACAGTCATGCAGGTACTTAATGTAACTAATTGATGCGACAAAAACTAAACAATTTCCGCACGTCTCTGCCCTATCTTAATAATTTATGTAGATACTTAACTAACATCTATGCAAAATTAAGTGTTATTTCCTTATTGTATGAAACGCTCTAATTAAAGGATTAGTTAGACCAATAGTATCTGTTTATTATGTTCGCTTGATAAGCGAATAATAATTATTCAAACTGTACAGATGCTCATAATATTGTCAAAGCACAAATATGTAATTTAGAAACACGAGCTAATAATGCATAAGGGAAGGGGAAGAACTTATCAAAATCAATGGGAAAAGTGTCCAAAATACCTCTACCGAACTATCTACTTTGACCAAAAAAGTTAGACCTCTGGTCACGTGACGCATGCTGATATCCCGAAAATCTTGCTAAGAACTCGGTCCTGGTGTTTCAACCCCAAATGATTTAACATATCATCAATTCACAATATGGTTATTGATATGTTTTAGTGTGGACGTTTGGTGTTTTCTCCTCATGTAGCTGTTAACCGCCTGGGCACAGCTAGAGCTCGTCTAGACTGAGCATCACGGTGACTAAGAAGGATGCAGGTACAATTGGTCTCCACAGTGCATCGCGAGTTGTTGTAGCGTAAAGGCTTCTTTTTTGACTTTCTGACATTCATGGCATTATAAATCGACTTTAGCATTGTAATTTTAAGTTGATTTCTAAGCGACGGATTAAATTCTGAAATTGAATTTGTATTGACTCCGTCGCTTTTCCTGTTCAGTATATGGACGCAAGCTGCAGTTACAACGTTTGACACTTCATACCCACCGTCTTCACCACTAGGTCCTCACTCTATTCGTCCTACCTAAACTGGGTGTCGCAATAGTGTCGTCACATGTGGCATCCCATCAACTTCCAAGGCATTATATTCATCCCGTCTGGCCTCTTGTGGTTGCTATCCGACCATCTTATACTGTAGGATAGGTCAGAATGCCTGAAGCAATCCTCTGCTGCTGCATGGGCAGAGATGTGGAGCTCCACTAAGAACACCCAGACGCAGACAATTAAATGCAAAAAGGAATGAAATTATATCGAAGGTACGTCACCCCGAACAAAAGCACGGATCCCACGGAAGCGGACGCTTCCATGCTTCCACCGGGTGACACAGCCAGTTTAGGAAATAGTCCGATACCGGAAAAATTGCTTCAAGAACCCTGCTTTATTTTTAAACATATCTTTACGGTAGGTTGTCTCTGCCACCAATTAAAATAAGTGCCTACTCTCTACTACTACTACTAAGATTCCTAAAACCAATAATCTGCCAACTTATGGGAGTCACTGTCGCTGTTTCAGCTTATTGTGACTGACGTAAATATCGAGTCGGACAGTATAATTTTGTTTTTTTATTTTTATTAGAAATTCTCAATAGCAGCCCAGACTAAGGATAACCTAGTTTAAGAGGCAGTAGAGTTTAATTTATTGCGTACAGATTCATATAACATCTAAATGGTTATGTAAATGTTCTGTAGCTGATACAAAAATCTAATCTACCGATGTGGTAAAAGATCTAACTCTTCTTAGCTTCGCTAGCTTTTTCATCATTGATTCTCAGGGTTTTAGACATAGAAGTTCTATAAATGGTTAAGAGAAATTTTAATCTGATCTGAGGCGGGTATTAAAATTTACGAGCTTACTATACTTGCCATCTTATCTGGAACTAGCTGCTGCCCGCGACTTCGTCCCCGTGGAATCCCCGATTTTAAAACATTCTTTATCGCTGCTCCGCTCCTATTGGCTTAAGCGTGATGATATATAGCCTAAAGCCTTCCTCGATAAATGGTCTATTCAACCCAAAAAGAATTTTTCAATTCGAACCAGTAGTTCCTGAGATTAGCGCGTTCAAACAAACAAACAAACAAACAAACAACCAAACAAACAAACTCTTCAGCTTTATAATATTAGTATAGATTTTCTTGGTTTTTGTAGCCTTTCCCAATGAGTCGGTAAACTCAATCCTGGTTCTGTGCAAATGGTCAAAAATCATAAGCTATAGTTGCGATCCTAATATTTTCAAAAAACACCGTCGAACTACTTGGAAAACGTCTAACACACTGTGAGAATGAGAATTTAAGACCATTGCGTGGCTCTATCAAGCCGCATTATTTTCAATAATTCCTCGCACTCCTAAAAGCGAAAATCCTGAGTCAAGGATCCGTGCGTGCTGGACACCGTAGAGGTGCCGATGGGGTGCTAGCCTAGCAAGGGTAAATGTGACAAAATTTTAACTATAATTTCTTGTGACGAAATATTAGTACCTACGTTTATTATATAGTAGGTCGTTACACGTTCGACAGTTCCGTTCACTTGCATATATCTACAACCTCGTACAGGTATCATTAGATTTCATAGTGAGTGATCCACCTCATGTAAATAGGTACATTCTGCTCTTTGGTACTTTTCAAAACATCTGGTAGCATTCATGCTGTGTGTTTATCTTTTCCGTGAGAGAACAATACCCCAGACGCGTAATTTTTCGCAGTAAAAGGACTTGACGTTAATTTAGAAATAAAAGTCAAGCATGCCATTATTATGTATGTGTTGGGTATGCAATCTGAGCCTGAACAGTGCTGGAAATTAATTTACCTACACGTACATTTCTATGTCATCGGATAATTGTAAAAGGCGTAAGATCATAAAGTATTTTGGGAGATTGTAAACTCTCGATGAATTGTCAACTGAACATTTGGAATACTTTTTAACGCATCAGAATTTGATGGTTTATAATCTGTCTAAGTAATTCCGAGACATTGTGAATTGACATAAACTGACGACATGTTGGCGAAAAATCAGTGTAATGTTCTACAATTTATCTGATTTTAATTGGCTAGCCAAGTAACGGAACATAGGACACAGGGAACAGGGCTCCCCGAAACGGTTCAGTTAGGTTTGAATGGTATTCATGTTAGGTACCTTTAAACCCTGCAGACAAAAATAACAGCCCCGCACGGCTGGGTTCCATCGTCATGGTTTAACGTTTCATTATTTGCTAATCAATAATTTGAATAACTCCGAGGGATCCATACAAATCAAATATTGATGCGTAAAAAAGTATTCCAAATGTTCAGTTGACAATGTATCTAGAGCTTACAATCTCTCAAAATACCTATTTTATAATCTGGCGGAGTTTGCCATTTCCCGGTGGCATGTATACATATAAAGACTAATGTGGTGTACGTTTCGTAACACCCGTAACGAAACGCCATGTGTTCAGGGTCAGACTACCTAAGTAACACTAACTTTAATCTGAATAGATGTACCTCATGGTATTCGCAATGCGTGTTAGAATTTAATTAGCACTAAAAAAGCAATTGGCTTTTCGCTGATTAGGATTACACATTTCATATAATAGGTAAGCAAATAAAATAAACCAGTCACTGTATAACGACAGGGGTAAATAAGATTGTTTAGTCAATTACATCGATATAAGATATGGCTCTTCATGTAATCGTGTAAAAAACGTTACACAGACAATTACAGAACATTTATTATTCTTGTATGTTATTCTTTATATTATACCTAATCTTAGAGAACGATAATATTTACTCCACATTCAAAGCACTCGCCTGGTCATCCAGTCCCCGTGGACAATCTGCGACTTCCTTTTCCGCAATTATAATCAGGCGAAGATGTTTGTGAGTTTAAACGTCATCTCAAGAATACAAGCAAGAGTTATTCAACGATTAGTGTTTATTTTAAGAATAGTAATGTATTACACATTAGTTAATGCTTACGATTGAACCTCTGACTGACACAGTATAGCATTCAAACAAACTAGGTATTTAATGAAAGAACAAGGGGAGATAGACGTTTTGAGAAAATATCTAATTTAGATAGTAGGATATCAAGCGTAAAGAAATTTGATGCTATTTGAAATAACTCTGTATGTCTTCAGATAAATAGCTTTTGAAATTGAGTTCAAATTAGCAGTTATCAATAGATGTTGGATTTAACTAAATATTGATAAGCGGTGATAAGAAAACTGGTGTAACATTTTATACGAAGGAACATTTAAGTTCGATGAACTTCCGTTTATAGAATAGGAAAAGTGATTTTAATGATACCACGCAGAAATTTAGTAGCTGTCCTAGTTAGGTACCTACTGAAAAATATTAGATACATTATTTCGTTTTTTTAAAACAGCTGCTTCTTTATTTGCAAAATTTCAAAGAAACTGATTAAATGTTTGCGATACCATTTAAATATTCAATCTAGGTAACTACGGAACATAAAACATTTACAATAGTGTGATTATCTGGCTATACGTTTATGAGAAAAACAATAGCACTCACCTCAAATGTAATGACGCCTTTATCTCCGTATTTATCGAATATTTTGTCAATGAAGTATTGCTCGGCAGGCAGAGTGTCGTTGAGCTCGTTGGCCGCTGCTGCTCCCGCGGCCAGGGCGGCGGGCCCGGGGCCGGGCGTGCTGCTGCCGCTGTCGGCGCTACACAGCGCCAGCGCCAGCACTACGGTGACGCTCGTGGTCCACATGGTCGCGACTGAGCCGCTCGCGGCGCGCACGGTGGCGCGTTGGCACGGCGGTAGCTGCGTGCGCCGGCGGCGGTCCCGCGTCTCCGCACCACACTATCAGCCGAGCAGCTCCTACAGCGCTACGATGAACGTGATAATGTGACGCGTCGCGTGGCGCTCGCGCATCGGCCGACCGCTCTTTTGTTTATTTGTTTGGAAATTTCAAATAATTAATCGCGAATTGAATCAAACGTTCGACGCCGTTGTGGAAGCGTGTTTGTCACTTGAGGTGAAGTGTGCGTCTGCGACTCTGCGCGGTGACTTTCACCCGCTCTCTGGAGGCTCCGAGGCCGGTTGAACACCGTTACTGATAATAAACTGTATTTACGGAGGGACCGGCGAAGCAACCTGAACATAGGTGTCTATTTAATTCGCAACAGGTAGGGTGCGTTCTACGCTCGAAGGTCTGTCTCAGTCATGAAGTTAGGGTGGACACTGGGCAAGGGTTATGGATCGTAGACTGTTGAAAAATAAACGTGTGAAACGAATTTATACCAATATCGTGTTATTGACTAATCATATCTAATATGATATTTTTAACTTGTAGGTATTATCGTGGAAGTAAACAATTCAGCGTAAATAGGGTTCTTGCGTAGCATTCATTCATAAGTTAGGTGCATATCGAATATTGGGGCTATGTCCGTTAGAAATTATTTTCGTTAGATAGTTACGGTGTTTAGTATATATTTAATAAATAAACACGTTAGTGAGTAGTTCTACTTCCTTCTTGCTTTCGTGCGAAACGAAGCCTTCTGTTTATGCTGTAAGATAAATTTTTGGTCTCGTGAGGTGTTTGTCAGTCGGCGCACGTCCGCGGCTTGTGTGTTACGATTACCATTCACGTCTAGGCACGTGTGTTCCTAGATTCCTACAAAGGCAGAACGTATTCACAAAGAAACACTACGTCAGGCTATCGTCTATTATGTAAGGTATTATTGAGTTAAATAAACAATCTAAGGTATTTATTGTGTAACATTGTGGGTCAAGCGCTCAAAGAGATAGTTGTAGCCATAGTTATTTTATATTTCTATGGTTGTAGCTCAATGACGGATTCGTTTCCATAAATTACGAGAAGGAGAAACATTACAATTATTAGTTAATTTAGTAATTAGTACTTACGAACCTTGAAGTTGTGTTTACACAGGTGTAGGTAGACAGAGTTGATTAGAAAGCGCGCCACAGATCAGCGAACAAGATATTTTTTCATCTCTATTGAACGCTAATTATAGTTAGTGAGGCTAACACAAATTAAGACAGTTATTGTTTTGAAACTAATTTAGAACGTTTTGATGATCTTTTTCTATCTAATTAACGATGGCTTAAAAATTGAAAAAATGCGTCTGAGAAAATAAATGAATTGTTTTCAAATGCGCTTATACCCAAATCACTGGTCAATGCACTAATCGTTATTAACTGTTTAACATGGTTCGTAGACTTCGTAGTGATTGACTAATTTCGAGGAAATTATTAGCTATGGACATTAATAGGATTGAAAATTAAACTGATCGATGATAGTGTTATGTGATTAGCGATCAGATAAAGTTTTATTAAACCGAGTTAAATTATTGAGATCGATACTAAAAACAAAGGAAAATGGGGTTTCTCAAGGTAAGATTCTAGGCCCCCTTTTAGTATTAAGCCGATTATCGTTTACAAGCAAGTAGGTAGGTATATTTTTGTTATTGTCAAATGTCCAGGAAATTGGACCTGCACAGCTTCAATATTCGCCTCGTTTAAGCCCAGGAATACGTAGGTTATGAATAATGAGGTATTATAGTGTAGGATATGTCCTGCGAGGGGGCTCTACGTTGACTCTGGATCTCAGAAACATTATTTCTACAGCGGAGCATATATATTCGGGCCGTGATCCGAAGCCGGGATGCTTCACACTGCCCGGACACGGATGTGTGTGAACGAGTTCATATTAAATGTACATCATTTATATTTTTTGCGCTCCTCATAGACTTCGTTCCGTCCGCGTCCCAGGCACGACCCAGATATAAGATTTTTATAACATATTCTTCATTTATCATAACCTGTTATTGTTCACAAGTATCTTAAAATGCTTAGTCATTTTCAGATATTTATTTGCATTCCTCATTTATATTAGAGATGGTTCAAGAGGCTTAAATCTACAATTTAGATAGAGCGGCAATGGGTTGTAGACCACAACCCATTGTTGGCACGACTGGAGATTTTGACGATTTGTAACGACTGCCAAAGATCTACAAAGGATAGCCAAGACAAACGGAGTCTCGGTATGTTAAGATCACCCATCCACAGACTGACCCTGGCAAGCGTTGCGTAACCTTGGAGATCGACCTGTGCGGCTGTTACTATTTAACCTCCAGCTCATAAAATTATATTAAAATAGTACCTAAATAAATATCAATTAACACGCGCTAATAACAGCCACGCGGGTCGGTCTTCGAGGATAAGCGACGCTTACTAAACGACTATCCGTGGATGTAATCATCCGGTACATACCGAGTTTCCTACATCCCTCGGAAAGTACGAAAAGCCGTTGTTCCAAGGCGTCATTAGAAGATCTATGACAGTGGCTACGGGTAGTCAGAAGCTAGGAATTGTGACAACAGTCATGTCCATGGCAAGAGGTGTGTTACTTCGTCACGAAATAATAATACCAAATACTTCTCTTTTTTTTGCGTTTTAATGATCTCAAATGGAAATTATTGATCTCCAAATAATATAATTGTTATAATTAAGTTAATAAATACTAAGAATAAGTTTAAAAATTGTTATAAAAATATCTATTAATTTTATTATTAAGTACCTTATTTTATACCGTTAATTTTATACTTTTTGCTGTGCCCTACAGGGTCCATAATTGTACTTAGCTTAAAGCACATTGTAAGATCTTCAGACATTATGGAATGCAAATAAAGGAATGAATATAATATGAATATGAAATCAGATCAGTAGGTAATCGCTCCATGTACCTAAATGTTGGTACTCACCTGCATCTGCTGCATGTAATATAGTTGAACAAAGTCTAAGCAGATTGAGAAGGTAACTGGTAGGTAACATGAAAGAGGTCTCCCTAGGGATGTGCCATGGCAGGCATTGCACTGAGGGGGTTCCGGAGTGGTCTTTTAAGAGGTACCGGGGCCTCTTCCATGTGCTGACGGTGATCAACGGAGTGGTTTTAGTGAGGTAAAAATCCCACACTCCCTGGTCTTTTACCCCAATAGTCCAGGCGCCTTTTGAAGGTTTCCCCCCGAAAACAAAAAAAAAAAAAGGTAACATGAAAGAGAAAAAACAATATTCCTTAGCTATAACTTTTGGCTTTGCTTGAGTTAGCCGCAAATGATCATAAACAATTCGAAATTTTCTTTGAGTTACAAAAAATATATTTCTAATGACGAATAGTATCACACAATGGCCTCAGTTTTATCACCGGTATCAATTATACGGGATTAGATAGGTACTGTAATGTAGTCGTAAACATATCCTTAACAGTAAATACAGCAATGTCAATGTTAACTCTATCTACGGAATTCTTGTGACATCGTTTATGTAATACGTACCTAGTTATATCATATTATTATTAATATAAGAAACTTCGCGAATGAAACCTATGTTTTTGATTGATTTGGTGATATCATAATATTTGGTAAAGCATGTCTCACTTGTCTGTTACGACATCTCGCAAAAAAGTGCCTTCTATAAATATTGGAAACTTTTGTCTCCAGAATGGCTGTTTTACGGTTGGATTGGACCCAGATCTTCACGAAACTAGAAAGGGACCACCTCGAAATACTAAGATGCTCTTCCAAACCATTGTTCGAAGTTTTTTTTATATTTTACATCATCAATCCGACAATGACAGAATGAGAACGTCATCAATGTAGTCGAAGCCACACATTATTAGGGATAGCTCAAATGCTAATCGTCAAATATCAGTATATCACTCAAATTTAAATGGGACCACATGACAAGCACCAGCTTTCGAATATAAAAAGAATCATCAAAATCGGTACCTGCACTAAGTTAATAGTTATGACGTAAAACAAAAAAAAATACAGTATATTTGAGAATCTCCTTTTTTGGAAGCTTTTCTTTCGTTCAAGAAACGAAGAAACTATCAAAAACACCGAGTTCCGAAATTAAAGTTTATACTTTTTTGTGTTTTTTAATTAAAAACAAAAGTTTCTATAAATACAGATTCAGCAAAAACACAGTGCCGGTTTTTAGCATTTTCACAGGATTTGCCTTACCTCCTAACCTGCCCATTATGCTCGATCGTCCTGCACTTCTATGTAATGAACTTTCCAAATTGCAGAACTGTCCAAGTAGTCACCTCTGGCCAGATATATGTATGTACATGTGTACATCTATTCAGTAGTTCAGTGGTCAATCGACTTCAAATGAAGATCTCATGTAGAAGTTCATCATGTTTTTAATTCTTGATGTAC
Organism: Hecatera dysodea; assembly: GCA_905332915.2. NCBI lineage: Eukaryota > Metazoa > Arthropoda > Insecta > Lepidoptera > Noctuidae > Hecatera > Hecatera dysodea. Next base: position 14,896,199 of record HG995292.1, read on the forward strand.
TTTGGGAGACGCGAGTATCATTCTGAATTATGAGATTGTGTGTGTGACTGACGTGCATGATGACTTCGCGAGGTTTGATCAAGACATGACTACTCCACGTGCGACCACGTCAAAACATTATGATTGAAGGAATGCTAAAAGCTATTTCTATTCAATTTCAAAAAAAAATATTGCATTCCATTTGATTATAAAGGTTTATAGGCAAGTATAACCATGAACCCATTACAGCATCTTTGTCTAAATATGTAACTCTAACTAGTAATGTATCAATGGCTATTTTGCGTCGCGTTTTATGTTGACGCTCATTATCACCATTCAGAAGGTCGAGTCGTCTACCTTCAGTCTAGCTAGAGGCAGCTTTACAAAACAATTTCGGTATGTAGGTATATATAGATACACAATAAGTAGGTACACTGTGCTGACTTGACAAAAGAATACAACATGCTTAATTGAACACTGACTTGTCAGTATGTTTGGAACCAATGTCAATTTTTAGTAATTAGTTCATATGTCATAAACAAAGACATGATAAAAAAGGTGTGTCAACATGTTTACGAAAAGAAAGCGCTCGAAATGGATCAAAACCCACTATATTTATCGATGTCGTAAAAGATTGCCAAATCAGGAATTATTTGCTTATTAATGTAGATAACGCTTATCTTCAAATTTTCCTTACAGCTTGGAGTTTGTAATACCCTCACTACTTATTTAAATGCATAAAACGTTTTATTCTAATATTAGGTATCTACTTTTATATATTTTTAAATCCTTATATAATCAAATAAAATTTCTGAACCGATATGAAGCATAGATTTCATTGTCATCATCAAGAATTATATTCTAGTTTACGGTCGCTGCTTACAATATAATGACTTTTTTCATAGGTAGGTAAACAATATACCAAAGAAATGAAAAGATTTTTGTTTTCACTAAACTCCGCCTACAGGACTATCCTAGGTTTAAAAAAATATATATTGGAAATTCTTGTGTGACTTGATCTGTTGAACATGCTTATTCATATCCTTAGTTTCACCCATAGATTATTTTATATTTCTATGGTTTCACCATTACCATTTTTTTTCGTAATAGGTATTTCAGTAACAGTTTGTAAGTACTTATAAGCAAGCACTAAAATTGTAAGGGTTATGAGATAGGTGCTATTTAAAATTTCTTTACAGATTACAGACAGTCATTCGTAAGGTAAGGACATACAAAGTTCACGAAGTAAGGACGAACTTCAGAAAAAGTACCTTCGTAGTTTTTTTGCTCCACTTAAATTTTTAATGACGACAATCGCTATCCTCCTCACTATTTGCTATTTAAAACTCTGATATCTGTTGACTTGTAAGTACTTATTGCTTGGTTGAGCGACGTGTGAAGTTAGATACTACTGTTTGTGGCGATATTTACTGGCTGCGCCCAAAGCAAACATTCCCATCCAGCAGGACTGATAGCTAGAGTCAACACGATACTTAGGTACTTTAATCGATGAATCAACATCAATTAAAAACATCTAATATTACTGATAGTTTTTCATAACATGCGAGCACTTCGTGACAGGGTGGAAATAGTTGTGTGATTCAAACTGAGAGAAGTAAAAAGGCAGGTGAGTGATGATAACGGTCAAGAATTTTCGATTCATAGAAAATAATGTTTACTTTGAATTGAGAGTATTGTTCAGCAGGAAATGTTCAGTATGCATGATATGTTGAAGAAAAAAGGGTTATGGTATGCAACAATCATCCTTGGCTATTTATTTTTATTTCAGCGGCCTAGACTTTAATTAATGAGTTCTTCGTTTTCATTTACCAATTGTCTTCTGATCGTTTCCTGCAATTTCCTGCTGCTGGTAATAAACGATTTGTCTGGCGCATATTTTCAAGTGAAACTGTCTCAGAAAAACTGGTAGTAAGTATTTATTTACGTAGTGGATTAAAACGGCGCGACATTAAATAGACTGATAAATTGATACTCATAGATGGATGATTGATTAGCTACCCGTTACAACCCATATCCGCCAATCCGTTTTAGGTTTGGGAAGATAAGCAACCTATGGTAATGTGGGTTTCACATTTTGTTTACTGCATGGTTGTGCACTTCAATTTTCAGTAATGATGGAAAAGTCAGATTGGTGCCTTTTAAAATGTTACTTTTAACAATTGTGTGCGTTCCTTGAAATGCATTGTACTAAAGCTAATTTGTAACTATGTATTTATTTATTTATTATTTATTTATTAAAACTTTATGCACTAGTAAAAAAAACTGTACAAAGGCGGACTTAATGCCATAGGCATTTTCTACCAGTCGACCTTAGGGTAGTGCAGAGACAACATGGCAGGTGCAACATAAAATGAAGACAAACAGAGAGGGAAAAATACAATCATATATACATACATACAAATAAAATTAACAACGGCATTGAATTGTACTTCGTAGTACGTACACATTTTTCGATGCACGCCTTTGCAGCTGTGGACTAAAGTATATAGTACCAACTTCTAAAAACAAAACACTAGATACAAAGTACAAAATAATTTTAATTTTGGAAGTCGGTCTTTCTGTTGTGTTTTCTTCGTTTTTTGACATCTATCTACTTCCTAAATGTTTAGTGGTACCCTCAAAAATCCCAACCAGTCTATATATATTAATCGTCTATCTCCTAAGTTATTCATCAGATCTCTACGAAATTTAAATAAGGCCATTTCGGAATAGAACATAAAAATGCAAATTCTTATGCCCGAAATTAATTTTATAAAAAGTTCAAATTGATACCCTCATCCTTTTTGATGTTGGTTAAATAAAAACCAATTTGTACCCAAAGTTTTTGGGCCTTGAGCACAGGCGTAAAGTAGCCAGCCTTTCGGTGTTTTACAGGTTGCATTTTGGAGAGTGTGCGCAGGAACTGCATAACTTGATCCCGCCATCCCTTTTTTACCATCGGACGACCCGACGTACGGCGAGTATCCATCCATACGTTGTTGAAACTTCTACGGTCCGGACTAAGCGTTTTGCCTCGTCGTTTATACCGCGAACATCGAAGGATTGGAACAATTTGCCTGCGGCGGTCTTCCCGTCCGATTTTAATCTGAATGTCTTCAAGGCAAGAGTGAATAGGCTCATAAACTAGTGCGCCTTACCATCAGAGATTGCATCGCTGCTTACCATCAGGTGGGATCGCAGTCAAGCACTAGTTTATATCAAGTAAAAAAAAAAAAGATTAATACCGTTAACAATTAGCACTACTTATACCCATTTCAAGGAACGTTCGCTATTATCAGTCATCCCGTAGATATATGCAAAAATACTCTCTGAAGAACTGTTTAGAACACCTATAAACAAATAATGCCTACCTATAAATAAATAAAGTCATGTTTTATTTATGCTAAGCTCATCTGAAATCCGTTACATGACGATGCGATGGTTGTGAAAAACTTTTGGGAAAATAAAAGATGTTTACAGTGGGTGCCCGTGTTACCTACCGTTATTGAACCGTTAGAGTTGAGCCGACAATACAACCCAATTTATTGCGGGTCTATTCTAGGTACCTACTTACATACCTATCTACTAAAATTTAAAGGTCTATTGCAGATTTGTTCTACACATATTAACCTAACAAATTCTTTAAATAAACCTTAATGCTAAATACACCCCTTAAATATAGGTATATCTTGGGTTCAGAGAGTTCCGTACTCTCAAATTGTTCATTCTTTAATTCTTGGATGAATTAATACAGTCAGTTACGAAGGGTTACAATTGAACACTAAATAGCTCTCGATTTTTGACATAGGGCGCCGCATGTATCGTGGGGAAAACCTATGTATGTAACTGCAGAAGCTTCTGGCCTGGGCATTACAAGATTCTAAACGTTATTTTCTGAAATGACTGAACTGATTTTAATGAAACTTCACACATATAAGCAAGATACATAGGTCTAAAAAGTTAGCTGAAATCATTTTCGATAAATAGTGTTACAGTTAAATTAGACCCATTTGAAATTATCCATACAAACATAAATTTCCAGTTATCTTTTTTTTAAATAAGACATTTCTAAAATGTTTATTTAACTGTTTAGACCTATGTATCCTGCTTATATGTGTGAAGTTTCACTAAAATTGGTCCAGTCATTTGGCAAAATAGTGACTTGAAAATTTATATGAAATGCCATACGGCGTACACGCTCTTAAAATCATTTTTATTATGGTAATGTCCACGTAAATCCCATGCCACTTTATTGACAAAAATGTGCCACTTTTTTTGGTATTAGGTATGGACTGGAGTTTACATGAGAACTATGAGAATCATGACGAGATACCCAAACTCTCGTCATAGGTATCGGTCAATTCTTGCGTCCGGCCCTGGTTCAAACCATGGGCCGAAGCGAGGAGGCATGGGAAGCGGTCACCTCCTTCTGCGAAGCAGTAGTGCTAGCGAAGGAGGAGGCAGAACGCGTGCGAGAGAAGGAAACCTCACGCTCCAGCCCCCGCAACAGAAGAAGACGCCCGGGCGTCGGGAAACGCAGGGCGATTCCCGGCCACCGTAGGCGCGCGGGCCTGCGGATGGCGTGTTATGGGTGGCTCGCCTTCAGATAACAACTAGGCCCGAGACGACGACGGCGCCTCGCGCTCCACGCGCACCTCAAAGAGCCGTCAGGGGCCCTATAGGGTCAGTGCCTGCTAGGGTTGCGGAATTTGTTCGAAAAAGTCACCGCGGCCCTGGAACACAAAGGGCACGAGAACGATTAGTGGTGGGTCACTCCCTCCCGCTCTAGGCGGAGCGGGAGGGAGGAATATTCATTTGATGATTTCCCATCTTCGATCATAAATAACAACTCCCATCCAAAAAAAAAGTATCGGTCAATTGAAGTCTTATTACCGGCAACAACAAACTACTTATACATAATATATCCTGCATAAAAAGTTCCGGAAAATCCTGAAACGTAGGTTATTATATTATTGCAGCAGAAACCAGTGTATTGAACTAGTGGACGTTTTGTAGGCTTCCGTAACGGTTACGCAACTTTAATTTGGCCGATTTTCACGGTAAGCATACAATGGCGACGTCGCTTGTACTTCATAACATTGGTTATAGAGGTACGTGATTTCAGAGGCGAGCACGTCAGTTTTCATGCTTCGCCGAGCACTGCTTTGGGCAAAAAACGCGCCAGTGTAAACGCGAACTAGTTATTTGTTGGAAAAATAATTCAAATACTTACTAGGTCTAGGTGTTTTTCTTTTTGTTATAAAGTATAATATTTATGCTACTTCATACCTACACCATTGTAATAATATCTAAGTATTTTTAAAACATTTTCCGGAATTTAAAACTTTATAACAGTGTGTGTGTGTATCGCAATTCCAAATGGTGTGAGGTAAAATAGCGTATAGTGAATAAACAATGATAGGAAATGGTCAAGGTGGGAAGCGACACCAGGGACGTAGCTTCGGACACGCTGTTCAGTGATAGATAAACATGTCATGCCTACTGTATATCGTGTATTTATCCCTTGGAGCTGTGAAGTCCAGTTATCCTACACAAAATCCCATATCTTAGCCCTTTACATGAAATTTTAACTGCGTTGCCTCACGTTGCGAAGTTCCACCATCATATTAGAATCTTCCTATTGTTGTTTATTTAAAAAAAAAACTTTGCAGTGTTCAGTCGTGTTCAGTCCATCAGTTCTTTGCACCTTTGATCCAGCCTTATCGGACCATTAAACATCGTTTTCGCTAGAATAGAATGTACTGCTCCCTGACTACACTATTTTTTTTATTCTTGTATACCTAGATTTGTTGCTAAAGTATTTTACTCTTTTACAGTGTATAACAGAATAAACGAAATAAGTACCTGAAAGGGGTCATTGTACTTATCATTGTGAAGAACTTTTACTTTGGGACTCGATTTTATTTTCGCGATTTTGTTGATGTGCAAACTCCGTAAGACTATAAGAAGTCTGGAGAGTTTTTAAACTCCCGATACATTTCGAACTGAACATGTCGTCTGCAATCATACGAATCATAATTTTGTATTCTATAACGTCTCTGTGTGTGTCGTTCCGAGAAATTGTGGACTGACATGAATTGGCGACCAATAAGCACTGTGGTCAATATAAATTATCCGTTTTGATGTGATAATTAATTTTGATCCCCCCTTGGTCTTTGTTGGTGTCAGCACCACGTGTAAATCATAGAGTTACAAATTGAATAGACCTCCCGTGGTCCAATGTTGGTTGGGTTTTATGGGCATGGGCTGTGGCATGGGGTATCTTCCAAAGATTTCGTCAACATGACTCATAAAAACATACTTAAAGATTGATAATCTGAAAAAATTGTCGATGCCATCTTGGAATTTAATTTCAAGTCCATTATTGTTCTAAGCGACCCAAAAACCATGGAAAATGACACATCACCGGCGCCATTTTGGATTTTCATTTCGAACTCATTTTCATTTAGTCTAGCAAACAAAAAAAATCGCTATGGGTTTTTATGTTTTCGACGTAAAAAGCCCCTGATGAATAATTTGGAAGTCTCGCATGACTTTAAATAAAGCCAACCAATAACAACTCCCCGTGCAGGAGGATTATTTAATTCGTAACTCTATGGCGTAGGATGTGACATGTGAGCTTACATCAAAACAGACAGAGTAATATTTCCAAGTTTACCACACGAAAATGTAAAAATTGTAGACCTCTGCGCGGATTGGTCGCCAGTTTATAGCATTCCACAATTTCTCGGAACGCAAATATTATATAGGTAATACCAAATTTTGATTCATATCCTTGTCAAAGAAAAGTAAAGTCGAATATTACTCGAGACTTCGATCAATAATAGCACGAGAGCGAGAGCGATCGAGAGCTTATAATTAATGAAGGTATTTTTCATCCCCCCATCTCGGAAAGGCTATTTTTTCTCTTGAATATCTGAGCGTAAAAGACGTTTTTATCCTCTAGTGGATAAAGTAAATTGAATTTAGAATGTCGTGTGCACGAAGTTTGTGAATTCGAAACATTATTAAACCTTTTTACTTCTACCTCTATGGTGCTCTATTGTTCGGAATTTGATTTGGAAATTAAAAAAGTATCTTGTGATTGTATTTGTAAATGTTTTTTTTATTTATGCATTTAGTCATTTCCTCGCTGAGGTGGGATGAAAAGTTACGTGTTGCACAGGTTGCACTCGAGTGCAAAGATTTTTCACCTTGTGCTCTTTTGATTCCGTCGCTAACGCTCAGGATTCTAATTTTTGAATCCTAGAATCCTTCGCTTGCTCGGTCATCAAAATTGAGCACGCGGTTAAAAAGCAACTTAGCACTCTTGTATAACAAATAACTATTATAATCTTAGGAAGTTGGCAATGATCCGGGGGCATATGTATACCTACTTATAACGATGTTCTTAGGAAAACCTAAATGTCATCACGATTGAAAAATTAAAATTCTTCAGTAATGTGTTCACCGTAGGTTACGGAGAAGACCCCCACCGAATGTGTCTCCACGTTGTCGTCGTGGTGGGGCTTGAGCGTCCCAATGATCTTGCGAGCTTTCCCGGTAGAGCCACTCATGCCGGAAGGTCGCAAGTGAGGGATCAGACCAAGAGAGACACACACACGCTTGCTCGCTGCTCTCTGGTACGCGTCTGATCATCAGACGTGACTGTGGGAGCAGCGAGCAGGTGGAGAGGTGAGGTGAGGAGAGGGCCCTGAGAAGGGGCGGAGCGAACAGGGACCGCACCCTTAAAAGGCACAAAATATGAAAGACGCTTGCAAAATGAGTCCCCAGGTGGGTCCCGACTGCTCAGCGGTCGGGGAAACCCACCCCGCTTCGGCGGGCTGCCCTCCGTACTCTGGGGTGGGCACCAAACGTCTTCCGCTTGCCAGTGGCAACAAGAGCCGAGGAGGCTCCAATTCGTCGTCGTCATCCGGATCCGCCTCCTTTAAGGAGCTGATGGCGCAAGAATTCGCAGAGGATTCGCAGAGGGTTCGCCTGAGCGCCGGGGTGGCGTGGAGTTGGATTCCGGCTCCGCGCTAGACCTAGTAACGGTCAGCTCGGCGGGCTCGGGAGAGGAAAGAGGGGGGGCTGCTGCGGAGAACATAAAGTTCTTCCGCAAGCGGCCCAGACGGGAGGATGACAGCGGGTCGTCCTCCGAGGGCGAATTTGCCTCCGCCCGCAAAATCCCCACCGCTAGGCGGGGCAGGGGCTGTGAGGCAGGGAGGGGGCTTGCACCCTCTACCCGGGAGGTGGAGCGTCGGGCCGAGAGGTTGGTGGAGGAGGGGCGTCGCCCTGGAGGGAGCGGTCGCAGGGCTCCCTCTACTCGTCCGCCTCCTCTCGACTCTGACGACTTGGAGTCCCCGGGAGAGGTACCTCCCGCTGTTGAGGACCAGAGGGCCCAGTTTGCGGAGGTCGTGGAGGCCGCGATCCGCGCTGTGGCCTTCAAGAGGAAGCAGTCCTCGAAGCGGGAGGCCATCAGTGCGGCCAAAGCCTCCATACTGGCGGCAGCGGCGGCCAACGCTGGCGGGACTGCCTCAGACGAGGCGTCGGAGTTGCGGGCGGAGGTCGCCCGCCTCGCGGTTCTTACGGAGCGACTCGTTCAGGAGAATGAGTCGCTCCGGAGGGACCTGGCGGGGATGGCCAGAGCGGCCTCCGTGGAGCCGCGAGGGGGACTGAGTCCGGCAGCGCCGGAGGGGGGCCAAGTGCTGAGCCAGGTGCGGGACCTGGTACGGCAGGAGCTGGCTCCCTTCCGGAGGCAGTTCTCCATGCTGGAGGACATGGTCCGGCGTCCCCCAACAGCGGCAACAGCGGCGACTCAGAGGGCCCCGGGCCAGCAGCAGAAAGCGGCTTCGTACGCGCGGCTGCCAGCCCGGGAACGTCCGGCAAGGCGAAGGCAAAGGCCAAGGGCGGAGCAGCGCCAGCGCCTGTGGCGCCGGCGGCTGCGACGCCGGCGACGACCAAGTCGGCCCCGGCGAAAAGGGGTGGGAGGAAGGCTCGGGGAGGAGCGGCTAAGGCTGCGGCGCCAGTGGTGCCACAGCCGCCCCCACCCCCACCCTCGGACCCTCCTGCGGCCGGGGCCGAGTGGCAGGTTGCTGGCCAGAAGCGGAGGGCCAAAGAGGCGGCCAGGAGGAAGGCGAGGAAGCAGCGGCGTAAGGCCAACGCTATTGCGGCGAGGCTTCGCGCCCCGAAATCCGCGGCTGTAGTGCTCACACTGCAGCCGGAAGCGGAACAGAGGGGCGTGACGTATCTCGCCGTACTGAAGCGGGCGAAGGAGGCGGTGAGCCTCCAAGAGCTGGGCATCAGCGGGGGCATCGGGGTCAGGAGGACCCTAACCGGTGCCCGCAAGCTCGAGCTCGCCGGAGCGGAGAGTGGCCCGTTCGCGGACGCCTTGGCCGAAAAGCTGAGGGCGGTCTTACCCGCGGACGAGGTCCGGGTGTCCAGGCCGACTAAGCGCATCGACATGCGCATAGTGGGCCTGGATGACTCCGTTACGGAGGAGGAAGTTGTGGCCGCCGTCGCCAGGACTGGGGGGTGCTCTGCCGAGCTCGTCAAGGCGGGCACCCTCCGGCCTGACAACACGGGCATGCAAACCCTTGTGGTGAGCTGCCCCGTGACGGCGGCCAGAACTGTGTCGGAGGGCCGAAGGCTCTTGGTGGGATGGGTGTCTGCGCGGGTAAAACTGCTGGAACCCAGGCCTCTGAGGTGCTACCGCTGCCATGTGGGCAACCACACGGGAGCTATGTGCCCCTCGGAGGTGGACCGCAGCGGTCTTTGTTTCCGCTGTGGTCAGCCCGGTCATCGGGCCGGCTCATGTGAGGCCACGCCGCACTGCAGTGCATGTGCGGCTGCTGGCAAGCCGGCCGAGCACTGGGCTGGGGGAAGGGCCTGCGCGCCATCCGCCCCGACCAAGGGCAAGAGGTCTGCCGCCGCCGCCGCCTCTGCCGCCGCCGCGGCTTCCGTCGCCGCTTCTGCCGCTTCTGCTGCGGGTGCTGCGACTCCCAACGCTCGGGAGGGTGCTGAGATGGAGTGCCAGTAATGGTCCCATTTCGGCCTCCTCCAGAGACAAGTCGGCCGCTGTGCTATTGCGCAGTGGCTGATGCCTGGGGACGGTGAGCGTGGGTGGCTCGCCGTCCGACACCAGGTTGAGTCGACGACGCGTTGTGTTCCACGCGCGCCGAAGGAGCCGTCAGCACCAAGGACGGGACCCCATAGGGTCGGTGCCTGCTAGGGTTGCGGAATTTGTTCGAAAGAGTTGCCGCGGCCCTGGAACGCATAGGGCACAAGAAGGATCACGGGTGGGTTTTAGTCAGTAAAAGTCTGACACTCCCTACCGCTCCACCCAGGGCGGGAGGGGTCATTTGATGATTTCCCATCCAGAAAAAAAAAAAAAAAAGGTTACGGAGAAGACGGGTTTACCGAGGTACTTTTATAGAAGACAACACACGGTACACCAACATGTCTCTAGAGGAAAGCCCCTTGCTTTTAATAATGCACAAACTCAGAAGTCTTTTGACTGACCATGGGGATCGAATCATGGACCAGTCTTGAATCACGACAGTCTCAGAGAGACTAATGAGATGAACAACCTTCTAAAGCCGTCCTAAGAAACTAGTTTTATACTAAGACCTCAGAGGGATCGCAGAGCTCTCTAAGAAATGAGAGACTTTACTTCTGCCTTTATTTAGAGTGGTTTACAAGTGTTATCCCCTATTCTTAAATAAGATTATTTTTGACATGTTCTTCTTAGTGTCCAAAAAATACCCAGCCTTGACAGTGCCGCCCGTTGACGCAATCATGAGGTCCTAATTTAAGTAAAGGTAACAAGGCATGCGGCGCACGATGTGGGCCATGGTTTGCGGAGAGGCGCATTTACACTGAAGATCGGAACCGTCCATGAATATTAGAGGTTCGTGGAGGTTAGAATGTTGAAATTGATTTTTGTTTGAATTTAGAATTCCAAAAATTAAATATTCCTTATTTTTGTCACACAGAGGTACCTAAGCAATGCCTGCTACAAATTAAGAGTTTTATTATTGAAATGGTAAAGTCCAGTTAATTTAGGTTCGTATGTTATGGCAAACAACCTTAAATTAACTGGACTGTACCATTTCCATTCCATTCTAGTTTACCATTATTTTTTGGTCAGCAGAGTAGGTACGTAGGAAAGATTATATTTGTTTTTCAATATTGATTCTGTTTGAAATAAAAATAACAATAACAAATCCTTATTTTAATTAGGTAGTCTCTCCCATATGTGATGAGCATCACTACATAGTATAAAACAAAGTCGCATCCTCTGTCCCTATATCCCTATATAGGTATGCTTAAATCTTTAAAACTACGCAACGGATTTTGATGCGGTTTTTTAATAGATAGAGTGATTGAAGAGAAAGGTTTATATGTATAATACATGCATATTATAGTAGAGGAAACATTAGTATCTACATTGCACCCGTGCGAAGCCGGGGCGTGTCGCTAGTTATAAATAATGCCCGGACGATTTGATTATTTTAATAGTTGTTATCACACTGGCCTCTCATAATGGGCATTTTTTTATAATAATCTATTAATCACTTGATCTATATATGTATACATTCAACTACAATTTACTATTTAAAGCGCTTATTTAACTCTTTTTGTAAAAATCATAATAATATTGGGTAAAAAGTGTGATTTCTATTTTCATTTGTAAACAAAAGTGCCTACGATTTCGATACGGCTCAGTCGTAGTTCTGCATATTGGAGCTATCACTAATGTACCGACATTGTGAGATCGTAAATACATAAATTACTAGGCGTCTAGACCAAACCGTCGTGTTGGGAAACAATCTTTTGTTGGAGTTCACACCACACCACAGTCTTAACCACCGCAAAAGAAAGTCGACTCGACTTGACACGGGAACAATATTATTTAATTACATGTCCCATAAAAAAATATCAATCTGGCTAGCCTTTTCCCAACTATATTAATATTCCTGCTTGGGCCGACTTCTGTCGAAGCTAATTGTTTACCACTATAACCCAGTAACTGGGCAAAACGATACCCCCCAGCAAGCCTGTTGTCGGATTATCTGGCTTCTAACTACTCCGGGATCAAATGCTTACGTGCATTTCGAGGCACTGAGGAGTCTGGGCTTGCAATGAATAGTCACCAATCTACGTAGGTACCAACCTGGGTAACGTTGTACATCCTAAGATCGCCACGTGCCAAATAAAATAAATAATTTGTTTAATAATTATGAATAGTTATTTTAAAATGGCTATTATTTGAACTGGGACATGACGTAGGTAGCGGGTGATAACATCTGAATAAATACACGTACTAACAATGATTGTATTGTATTATCAATAAGTTTGTCATATACTTAACATCTATTCACATATAGATACTTAACCTATAACTGCGTAAGAATCATCAATTTATCTTAGTTATAACAGATCTGTACTTAATATTATGCCAACCCACTTATGCCACGTATGTAAATCGACATTAAAAAGTAAAATAAAAATAGCAAAAATAATTAATCAGATCACACTAAATACATAGTTATTTTGTAAAGATCATAAATCCTTGTAATCTTCGGGGAGGCAAAGGAATATTTTGGAGCAAGCGAGGTTGAACTGATTGCATGCTGTGAGCAGCCATTGGGGCTTGTTGTTCCATACGATGAAGATGAAGTAGACTGGGACGCCGAGAGCGATGAAGGTGACGCCGATGCCGACCTCCATGGGGTGCGTGAAGCACGAGCAGATGACGACGAAAGTGCAGATGACGAGGAAGGAGACGGGCAGCACGATGCTGACGCGGATGGGGCGCTGCAGGTGCGGCCGCGTGAAGCGCATCCACAGCAAGCCTGCCACGGACGCCAGCGTGAACAGAGCTTCCACGGCCGTCACATACACTATGAGGGACTCCACGTTGTTCGAAAGAAGCAGCATCAGCGTTGCTATGCACTAGAAAGAATAAATTGAAGGCTTGATTACTGTTTGTCTTATTCCAATCATAGTATAGCACTAGCGTTTTTTAAAGATCTGTTTCATGAGATTTTAGTAGGAAGGTAGCGTACAGTGAGCGTAGTAGGTACGTAGTGTAACTACAGTTTATGTAATGGTATTTATTTTAAACCAAAATAATTACGTACAGGCTTATCATATTTACAATCATCATCGATGTCAGCCCTTTGTAGGCCTGTGGTTAAATGGTGTGAAGAGTTTTGAAATTGGCTTTACCGTTTACCTTACAAATACTTCAGAGTCCGTTACTTGTACTTATTATTCAAAAACAAGGTAACTAAAAACTAGATGGTAAACTGAAAACTATCCTAAATGGGGAAACAACACCGTTTTCTCATGTACCTACATCTCTTCTTGTTACACTTTATTTGGCTATCGAGACGGTACGAGACCAAAAGGGCATTTGACTCGAAGCTCGTCAATTACTGTTTTATTCATGTACCTTAACATTGAAGAACCTACCTACGGGATAAAAGAGTGTTAAAAAAAATTATTTGGCCAAATCTTATGTCCTTATCGCTCTTGCTACCAATAGTCAATCATATAATATACCATCATCATATTTAGTCAAACAAGCTGAGATTTGACATCAAATAAACAAAAAAATAAAACCGACTTCTAAACAAAAAAAAAACAAAAAGTATAAAATAACTTTAATTTCGGAACTCGGTGTTTTTGGTTGCCTTTTTGTTGTTGAACACACCGACTTCCGAAATTAAAGTTATTTTATACTTTTTGGTTTTTTTGTTTAGAAGTCGGTTTTATTTTTTGTAAAAAGTTTTTTTTATTTTTCACTTTTTAGTGGTACCTACACCCCCTCCCCTCCCCCACCTAAACGAACCAATCACATTGGTGTAAAAAAAAACGTACTGCTCCTTTGCAGAGTTAACTAAGAGGTCGTCAATGTAGACAATGTAGATATTTTTTTTAGATTTTTCGAAAACCGCTTGGTTGATTTCGATAAAATTTTCATGGGACCATTTGGGAAGTATACCTACCCTTTCCAACAAAAAAAGAATTTTTCAAATCGGTTCACAAGCGACGGAGTTATGCGCGAACAAAAAATAAAAAAAAATAAAAAAAAAAAAACATACAAACATCCGAATTGAGAACCTCCTCCTTTTTTAGAAGTCGGTTAAAAATATCTTACACTACATTTTGATTGTACCTACTAAGTACTATGAATGTCTGGTCAACAGGTCGCTAAACCATTCAGTCAAACTAGTAGTTCCGAATCTCTTCTTCTTAATCAAAATAAAAAAAATGTTTTCAATGGTAAAGAGCATATACATGGTATCTTCTTTTCTAGAAGCACGCCCTCGAAACCCTCGATTATTGTCAATAGACAATAAGCTATAACTGTCAATTTGAGTTCAATGTCCATTCAAGTTGGAGGACATAACTTGGAATATACGGATTATAATCCGTATAACGGTAGGTACCTATATCTATGTAAGTACAGTCATCGCAACTGTTAATTTCACTTTGATTAACTTTCTATAATGGCCGTGTCGGAAACATCATCGTAACAGCATCGTGATCATTTTTAATGTGATCTTAAAGTAGGTAATTAAAAAGGTATCATTAAAACCTGAAGAAAATTAAAGAAAACAATACCTAATTATTGCTCTTTTAGCAATCATTAGGTACCTTCTTTAATTATGATAGCGTTACACGTTTCTAATGCTTTGAAATGACAGCTAAGTGCATTTTGTTGAAAACAAATTAAAAGTTTCTACCGAAATCGATTACAAATATTGGGATCAAGATTATGTCGTTACCTTTGTTTTGGCGCTAGGCAATGTTATTTGTTGCGATGACAAGTTCTAAATTTGAATTTTAATACAGAATCGATTATAGTTCCCCTAAATAGTAAAAGAACACTTCTCCGGAATCTTCCTAAATTATTTGTCCCATTTAGCAACAAGGATAAACATTGGTCGCCTTTCGAGCCAACATTCAAATATTTGTGTTTGAGCAATAACGAGGAAGCAAACTATCGGCCACCCACTACCCAGTCAACGTAAATTGGTTCTTAACCAATAACAACAACAACAATATGTAATAACTTTAAAAAGTACTTTTTTCAATAGATTATACTTACGAGGAATAATAACGAAGGGACCGGGGTTAGCCTCTTAACATCAATCAGGGATATCGCAAGCGGTAAGTGTCCATTCCTGGCCCCAACAAAGAACAATCTGGATGAGGCATAGATGGCCCCGTTAAGGGACCCGAAAGTGCAAAGAGCAACGAAGAGAGGCATGATCCAGGACATCATGCCGAGGATCTTGACACTGAAGGTGACGGCCACGGCCTCGGAGGCGCGGATCTCATCGTTGGTCAGGACTGCGAAGTAGGCCACGTTGGTCAGCGCGTAGACTAACGTCACCACTGGCATGGATATGCAAATGGCACGCGGCAGGTTCCTGGAAAAAAAAAACAGGTGGTTATAAACCAAGCAAGTTATATGACGTTACGTAACAAAATCGGCGAAGCCCGACTCTAAACAAAGTGACATTCTATTAGCGGATGCGATTGTCGAAATGCCAAACTAGGATCAGTCCACGTAACATTTCGGCAGCGTTTGTCAATCCCATACATACATTTTTGACGTCGCGTTATGACAACCGTCTTCGCCACGCTAAAGCTAGCAGAACGTCACTTGTCTAAAGCTTCTGGTCAAAATTCACACACAATTGACAATTGGCAAAGGACCTACCCAACTAACACACAAGCGCTAACTTTACCTCCTAAAGTAATCTTATACATCTCAAGGTGGTATAGAAGATTCCATTAACTCAATAGTCTAGCGACGCTATTACATGCTATTATATTACTATAAGTAATTTTGTTGCTAATAAATGGCTACTGTACCACCGAGCGATACATGATGGATACATCTTAAATAAAATTTAACAGCACTTGAACGACTTTTATGGAGCTACCAGGATGTATAATGGCTGTATATGTCGCTTGTGTACTAGCTATACTAGATGTAATGAGGGCCCCGTACCTACACACATATACATATTTATCTAATTATGATGTTCAACCTTTACATTTCCTTATTCTTTCAATTTCATGCATTTTATTGAATCTATGATGAAATTGAAGATTAGGTTAATATTGAAAGTATATATTGAAATCTATGATAATTATGGTCATGTAATGTTTTTAGGTTTGCAGGCGGTGTTTAGGACTCTCTAATTATAATATATCAACGTAATAATGATCATCGACATCAACAAACTACCTGCGGAGAGCGCTAACCCTACGGCCAGTGACCCGCTGGCCGAGTGTGGGAATGGGAACTAAACCTGACGCCTCTTTATGATTCCTTAGTAGGTACATATGGACGTGTAATCTTAATTACTCGTTACAACCAATTAAAATATATTATTTATTATTGTATGTAGATTATTTTATAATAACAAATGTGCGAGAATTCCCGTGAGTCATACTCATAATAGTTTACATTACGAACTTTATGATTATATTTTTGTGTTTACACGACGTATGGAACAAATGACCCGTAACTAATGAGTTGGGTGTGATAATGTGCATCCAATACTATTGGTTCACAATAATTTATGCAGCTGAAATAATTTTCTATGAGAACTTCCTAATGGGCTTTATGTTGTGGTTATTGTGAACGCAAATAATACCTCGGTAATAAGACACAAATCTTGTAAACCACGAAGCCATTAGTATTAGTTTCGTATTACATCCTAAGATTTTTCGACTTTAGAACTTTCAAATTCTGATTCTATGTTTTTTTCCTTGGCCAAAGCAACAGCATTGCGATCATTCTATGTGGCAATGAGCTCTTGCCTTGTTCCTTTTTATCGCGCTTGTCCATACCTACCTAATTATTGATATCAGTTTGACAACATTTTGTTATATACAAGTTCAAACAATAGTAAGACAATCAAATTAACATTCAGACGATCCTGTACGATCGTAAATAATGTATATATCGAAATAACAAACTATTTATCAATCAACGACTCACTTGTACGGCTCTTTCAATTCCTCGGTGACGAAGTTTAAGTAGTTCCATCCGGAGTAAGAGAATAGCCCCGTATAAAAGGCAATAGCCAGTTGTCCGGGCTGCGTGATCGTGCCATGCATCATGTTCTCCAAGTTCTCCGTGTGCCCAGAGAATAAGTACCACAGGCTGGCAAAGAATGTCACAAATAAGGCGAGGATCTTCGCCGCTGTGAACGAATCTTGAACTCGCGTCACCCACTTAACGTTGTAGCAGTTTATAACAGTCAGGAAACCTGGAATTAAACAATTGTACAAATGAGATTACCTGTAATATGATGTATGTCTGTATGAAACATTTTTGTTTTGATGACCCATTGTAACTACGGCAGTGCGAAGGCAGTAAGCACATTAATATATCGTTCGGGGGTCCATGATGCGGAACGGGATGTTATCATGACAATGAACCATCCTGGATACGCTTGTAAATACTAGTACTTAATATGGATTAGAAAAGATCTAAATATTTATTTTTAAAATGTGCTCAGCATAATTACCGTGTAACAAGCTTAAGAGGAAGATTACTCTTGTTTCGCCGCAAATAATCTGCCGTTATCTCTGAGCTAAATCTAAAACACGTTACTGAGTTAAGCCAATTATCCCATGGCAACTACGCATTTACTAAAGCAGGTCAAAACTCTTACGGAAGTACTCGTTAACAGGGTAATAGCAAAATCACGTCGAGTTATTAAGTGCCCTTACTATACGTTGAGCGTGATAATTCCGCACAAGAGCGAGTGTCAGTACGATGCGGGAGGAAGCTCTCATTATCTTGTCAGGCGCAATCAGCACAGCGACCGCGCCACGGTACACCTATGTATGTATGTACCAGCGGGAGATAAAGACGCGGACACAGTTGCCCTATTGAAGTGACAGCCTGAGGCCTCAGCACAATACGCAGCTTGACTATGATAGATGCGCGATGTATCATAGTGAAGCGATTTTGTGCGTCTTGTTGGGTACTTGCACTACTTCTGTCAGGTACGGGTTGTCTGGAAGTGTTCACTTAGAATTGGATTTGACCTGTTTTATTATTGACTTAGCTAAAGATAAAGTTTTATAGCTTTTGATTGACAGAAAAGTAACAGCTTCTATTCTCCCCCTTTCCAGTGGTGTCATAGCAGATACTTGCAGGAAAAGCATCAGCGCATTATTCAAACCTTATCACGACTGTTTATAGTTTGCTGTTGTTTGTTAGAAGTTAACAATCACTAGGACTGTATGTGAGGTGACCAAAGCTTGAAAATCGTATGAAGTAACATACCAAGTCTCCGGCTTATTATCCACTTATTTATTTCTTTATTTAAACTTTATGTACAATAGTGGTACATGGGCGGACTTAATGCAACAAGACATTCTCTACCAGTCAACCTTTGGGTTAAAAAGACAACACTGTGGTAGGTGTACAACAAATAAATAAAATACAAAATATATTGAGTGGGAAAGAAATTACAAATAATAAATATATATATACATATAATGTACTAGCTGCTGCCCGCGACTTCGTCCCCGTGGAATCCCCGATTTTAAAACATTCTTTATCGCTGCTCCGCTCCTATTGGCTTAAGCGTGATGATATAGTCTATAGCCTTCCTCGATAAATGGGCTATCTAACACTGAAAGAATTTTTCAAATCGGACCAGTAGTTCCTGAGATTAGCGCGTTCAAACAAACAAACAAACAAACAAACTCTTCAGCTTTATAATATTAAGTATAGATATATATAATACTAATAAAAGACATATACGCTAAAATAATAAATAAATATGATATTTTATAATATTTTTTTATGTATAAGAGAACTTATAATAATTATGACGAAGACCAAACTAAGAATGACAGGCTTTTAAGTAGTGTTTACGGATTTTACTTATCATTGAAATAAGGCAATTAATGATAAAAGGTAGGTAAGCATATAAGACGAAGTCAATGATCCAAACATGTCTGGTGAATGTGAGCCGGCTTTGCTAAAAATATTTGAATACAACTCGATCACGGCTGACAATTGCATAGCTAACCAGATTTTTACAACAACAACGCTCCCCTAATTCTTGAAACGCAATTTCGGAAAGCAAAAATAAATCGTTGGTACGTTATTCCATGGAATCAAACCGGCACGCCGCATGGGGTGATGATGATAATGCGTCCTGTGGCGTTGAAAAAATATTTCTTATTGTTGAGCAAAATACGAGACATACTTTTGCGAATTCCGTGGGAGAATTCTTAAATCATCGGACAAGTTTCTTGGAAGCTGAACATCGATACAGGTTTCATGTTGAGATTTCTGCGTATGATTCGAGATGGGATTCAAATAACTTTAGACCATTTCCATAATCAGCCAATGCCATTTCCATTTCGGATTCATAAACAATGTATCTTATTGCTGTGAACATGATTGAAAACATTCCGATGCGAAATTATAAGAATGATTTATGTTCTTGTTATTTTCACATGTTCAAAATAATTTTAATTATTTACCTACAGATTCTCAGCATATTGGACGCACACATTGCATGTCAGTTTTCATCCCTTTTAAGAGACCTATCCAATTTTCTCGTTCTCCAGGTTACAATAGAGTATATAAGTAATTAAGAATTCACTGGTAGGTATAATGAATAATGGTGAATTATATATTTTGTGACTATAGAAATTGTTTAAAGTAACACGAGTTAGTAGCGAAGATACAATACAGTCTAACGAGGCTATGTTAAACAAACACACGTAAGATCTGTTCAAACACAAAAAAACGGTCGCAATGGCGACCTAGTAACCAACCGGGATACTCGTTGACGCCATCGTTTCCATAATAGTTCATAGAGCTACTACACATACACTTGACAAAAAAAGGGCTAAAACATGTGTCTAATTCCTTCTCGGATAGGTCGTTAACCGGACCGGAGAGTGTGTTCTATTTATGGGGATCTTGTCTATTACTATCATCGCGAAGAGATAATAATCTGATTCTAGTACTTCAGTATTTTGGGTTACTGCATCTCTAATTTACAAAGCTACACATTTGTGCATGACGACGGACTCGTTTGAGGAATGAACGCACATGTGGAACGACTAGGTACCTATACCATTTGCGTTCGGAAGACGTTACTTTTAATATTATTATTTTTACTACTGTACCCGCGTCGTCCAGATCCATTCAGACGTTCTGGCGTCAAAGATTAACAAACATACCAACTTTTGCGTTTATAATATTAGTAAGGAATAATCAAATATAATAGCTAAAATGAGTAAATAATATTGATACAATCAATAAGCATAAGCGTATAAGCATAATCAGCCTTTTAATGTTCCCACTGCTGGAACACAGGCCTCCTCTCTAGGAGAGGGAATGGGCCGTAATCCACCACGCGGGCCCAGTGCGGGTTCGTGAATATCACATGTCTTCGATTTTTTTATTCTTGGACATGCCCGTTTCCTCACGATGTTTTCCTTCACCGTTTTGAGAGCAGTGGTGATGAAATTAATATTACCTACACAATTTAATCAATGATGAATGATATAATCAATGATGAGCTTCAAAACAAAAAATCTCTGAGTTAGTTGACAAGTAGTCCCGGTTAGTAACTCAGCGTTACAATAGTGATACGAGTAGTAGCAGAGGTTCAGATACAATTACGTGTATGTGTCTTTGCATCGAACCCTACTTTGGATCAACAAATCTTTTTGGTACTGAAACACACGATTTAAGATACTTACATGTAATTAAAGCAGCTATGAGGCTCACAGCAGAGTCAGGAGGTGTACAGGCTGGCCACAGAGGTTTGAGAATGTTCTGCGCGAAGGTCAACGCTGTGATGGCATTGCCTGTGGGTACCAGGATGAACAGCGCCACCCATAAGTACAGGAATGAAGGAAGGGGTCCAAACGCTTCTCCTATGTACGCGTAGTCGCCTCCAGACTTTGGAATCATTGTACCTGAAAATGAAACACTATTTTACAAATGATAAATGATATTTATTTTGTAAATAGGTTAAACATAACACTTTTACTCGTCAAATATTTCTGGTCATTTTAAGCTACATGAAGCCGGTGTTTCCTAGCCGACTACATGTTTCTTACTTAAAAACCTACATTTATTTAATTTTACGCTTCTTTTCCCTTGTTAGATTTTATGTACCTTCTACAATGATTATTATTAATTTGGAGACACCTCATCTACCTACCTATATCAAAAACTAAAAATAAAAGCTCGAACGACAAAAAATAATGTTTTTAGTTATATAAAAGTAACTATCTAAACACAAAATTAAGTACCACGTGGATGGATAGAAACCATCAGTAATAATAATAACTCATGGTTAAAAAAATGTACGTTTTTTCAGACTGTATTCAGTTTAAACTGTAAGGATTAATCAATTAGTGCTAAGCTATAAAAGCCTGCCAAAGCATCATTTATTTAACTTTCAAGGCTCTATTAGTGCTCTCGAGGTAGGCATCCATCCAAGCGTTGGTGTTGGCGCTACCCAATTTTGTTTTTTTTTTTAATCACTGGCTGATGTAACGTCTTCGAACAGTTGCAACTTTGAAGGAACAATATACGTGCTTTATGTTTTCCAATTCAAGTACAGATTTTGAGAGATGCTTTCGCGAATTCGAAACAGTTTTTTGACCTTAACGAATTTCGAGCTGATGTAACATTGTTTAACGATTTCGAATGCAAGTTATATCAACTGGTTCAAATATTTTGAGTCCTATTGTTAAATTATAGCGTATATTATAATAAAGACGCGAAATGGTAAGGTTTGTAAAACGTTAAGCTACTCAAGTGACCCTAATCCGAACTAAGGTCAGGCTGTTGTATTGAATTATTTTCTTACGCGTATGTAAAATGGAACATTGAACGATTTATCGATTTGAATACCATTGTTATTGAGCTGTGGACATTTGAAGATATTTATACCGGGTACTAAAGTTGCGTAATATATTCCGAAATAGTAGTGTGCCATTATGTCTGGTTTTCGTTGTCAAGAACCGGTCATTTCCAAATTGAACTAGTTCAATGTGTCAAGAGACGTTTATTTTTATTACTTAGGTATAAGATTTTTTAAATAATTAAGCTATTTCTTAGGTACGTACGTAACTATTAAGGTACTAGATTGGACTACGTTGCTGCATAATTTATTATTTGAAATGTAAAAATTCAACTAAAACAGGTGCTAAAGCAGTGTTCTATCCGTTTCACCCTCCAAGTTGGCTGCCCATTCGTTGTAAAATTATACGCTCTGCTGACTTTAAAATTTGGGTCGGACTCAGTCATAACTAAGTTGTAATAAAAATAACTAGTTACCAAAAAGCTGCTGCCTGTACACATACAAAATGACCTCGGAAACAAGGGGTTGTAAATTTAGCGAGCTTTGAGACTTTTATGGGCTTTCCAAATGCCAGTTGGAAATTTAGGCGGTACCTACAATTATTAAACGACCAACCATTTTCAGCTCGTTTGATCCAATAGATACAGTCAAAAGGTTTCTGAATCCTTTAGCTTTAGTGCTGCATTTGTGTAATTCTGTTACGTCTTTGTGGAGTGACTTTGATTATTAAAATTAAGTACCTACCTAATTCGCCTAAACCACGTTCGTATGCTGAAATCTATCAAAGTACTATAACTACATCAAATACATTTCGCATATTGTACCTTTGCTCAAGAAAAGCCACTGTTTATTTTCGACATCTCAACAATCTTACAAATTTTCCAATGCATATCGCATTTATTCATGAAATTAGGTGGTGGAAATAAATTCACCTAACTTAGGTAAAGGCCCTGGGTACTTTGTCGTATTTTTTTGGAGTCGGTGAATACTTTATGGAGGAAGGACAAAATTAATATTACCTAGCTGATTATCTTTACCAGGCAATAAATCTATCATCGTCGTATCATATCTGGAATTTATGACTAAGTTGCCCAGTAATATTGTTTTTTTTTTATTCTGCTAACTAGGTACTCGGGGGTGTCGTTTGATATGGATTGGATAACTATAGGCTACCCCTACTCTATTCTACTTACTAAGATAAAATATGTAGGAACCTACTTGTTACCTACCTATTAGACATAGACAGGCTTTAGTAATCCGTGACCCCAATATTATAGATGTGGACTTTTAAATGCCGAATTATGATTTGAAATCCTTGACATAAGTAGGACGTGATTTTAAAATGTCTAGTTAATTTTTACTTTTGTGTTGAGTATAATATGTTTGTAAGAGCAGATAAAATAATAATTGGGTAAGTAATCGTAAAATGCACTTTACAGGAAGCGCCGAATGCAGACTCTGTAATAGCTTCTGCGAATAACCCTGCATTGCGCTTTAGGTCAATTGCTGTGCCTACTATTAATGCTTAGGTTACTGGAGCTTTTGCATTATTAGGTGAAACAACAAAAAAAAGTATTTCTTTATTGAGGTAATTGACTTTTTAGACTATGTTTGTTTATTACCAGTGAGCTCCAATACTTAAAAATATTTGATTTGATGTTGTATTTTTGCGATAAACCTAAATACATGCTCATATTTTAAATCTTTTCTTTCGCCAATATCCAACTGAACGACAAACACAACAAACTACAAAAGGCTATCTATGTTTCCGAATAGGAGTACATACGTTGGTATAGAATAGAATACTCTTTATTATGTACACCATATAAGTTACAGAAAATATACATGAAGAAAACATTACATAGGGTGACACAATGGGCGGCCTTAGGTATTCTGCGTGCGTTTAAACTATAGATACATGAGAAGATTGCTATTGCCCATGGGCGGAGGGGGTGCAAGGGAATGCACTTACACTTCTCTGGTGTTCAATCAAACTTACGAAAACATGAAGAAAATATATATTAGACAAGTGGAATGTAGTAAAAGAGAACCTAGCAAGTCCTATGCAAGGTAGGTACTTCGAGTCTTCGACATCCCCTCGCTCGGCCTTGCACCCGTCTTCTTTTGCTGTATCTCTGTGTGAATGGGCAAAATAATACCTCCTATTCCATCAGGGTTTTGATGCACCCCTCTGAAAATAATCCTGCTGGCGCCCATGCCAATGCCTTTGCTTCGAGATTTTACGTAAGCCATTCGTGGTAGGTTCCGAAATTTATTAATTAAACTTGTGGTTTAAGAAGCCTTTAAGAGTGATATTATATACATATGTTGTTTGTTTCAGCCAGTGTTTCCTAGCCTTTAGCTAGATAGACGGACAGCCCCGCTGCTAACCTTGCTGACTGGATAATCTTTAGATCACGGTGCGGTGGCATGATGGCCATGTTGTGCAGGGTATTCTAGTCAAGCCTCGCTGTCACGGGAAGATGGATGGACGTGGATATAGTACTGTTTAATACAGTAGTGGCCGAAGAGCTTAGCTTGACGGGTGTATAGGTGTAAATAGAAATCATTCGGGCAACGCGTGGTAATTTTCGCGGCTAGGGAGATTGTTGGATTTAAAGAGTTCCTTGAAAGTTAATGTAAATAGGTATAAGTTAAGAACCTAACCTAATGTAATTGGATAGAAATTCTGCATAGACTAGATAGATCCGTGGCCTAGACCTAATTTTCTAGATCATGGAAAACGCAAATCTAAAAGTACTATGTTGGTGTTGGAAATGTAGGTAAGCAACGGATTCATTACACCTTGATATTCTTGATAACACACTACTTCCGTCATTAATTAACGTCCTTACGATGACTTCAGAACTTATATTGTTGCTTCATGTTGAATAGGGTAGTTGACTAAAAAAATCTAATTAGTCCGTCAGATACATTTCCAAAAAATATTGGACACGTATTTTTTCTTTTTTCACGTAAACTAAAAATGAAGCCGATACAGAGCGTTGAAAACTCGTGTGACGTCACTACTCGCTACAATTTTTAGCGAGCCGTAACGTCACAAGCCCCCACTCCTGATCTTTAATGCTTTGTATCTTCGTCAGTTTTTATAGATTTGATAAAGGAAAAAATACGTGTCCAATATTTTTCTATAATCTAACTGACGGACTAAACATATTCATATATTTTTTACTCAGGAAACATCCCTATTCCTCTTACTTACCTAACTCTGCATAGCAAAGAGCTCCGATCATCGAGAGGAACCCGGAGAGTACCCACACGATCAGCGCCATGCCCTTAGATCCGGCATACTTGAGGGCCAGGCTTGGGGATACGAATATTCCTGATCCAACTATCACACCGACTATGATAGCCACTCCATTTATCAGACCTAGCTCCTTCTTCAAACGAACCCCTCCAGTGGATTCCTTATCACCGGTGTCTTTAGCTTCTGGACCCATTTCCATCGCTTTCGGCGGCAGAACATCGATATCACTCACTTTCGCCATGATCAACGTTTATAAATAACAAATTATTTGTAGACACACGCGACTTCAATGCGTAACAATAATAAAATTAAACACTTTTACACGTTGTCAAACAGCAAGATGTAGCACAACCGAAATTCTGAAGCACGGTCACACAACATTGCATCACACTGCGGTGTGAGCTGCGGCGGGAAACACCACGTGTGGCGGTGAACACCATCGAACTACCATGAACTGATAAAATAATACGTAGCGACTTACTAGCCGACAGTAGCTGATAACACGGCAGAAATCAACAGTAAATATTAGCGTAAAACAGCTTTACATTATTTTATTTAGGTTAAAATATTCAGCACATTAAGGACACCTTGTTTTTAATTAGGCTTTTTTTTTTGTTTTTATTATTCTTTGAAAAAATATTATTTTTCTTTAATTTATAAGATACTATTTATTTCGATTTTTTCCCCGGTCGCGATCGTGTTCATAAGCTACGAGAAGTACACGTCCGACGCTACGTGCGCTTGCCTTACTATTCACTAAGCTACTTTGCAAGTTAACCATGAGCACAGTCGTCTGCGACCGCGATGATGACTCAGACTCGAAACGGCATGGGTGACCATCATGCCGCGTGAAAATGAACTCTAGCTGTAAAGCAATTGGGCACACGTTCAGTGTGATGACGGGCACGAGAATTCACTGCCAAGTTCGTACAACTAGTTTTTTTTATCTCTTTCTCACCATCACCATCCTATGTGCACCACCACGTGTACCTTACATTACATTTGGCACAGTTATTTTTTTAACAATATCTTCTAAAACAAACGAGTGAAATAAAGTGCACCACGTTTAGTGCCAGGCACATTGACCGTCTATAAGAGGATTAGATTCTTCACGTAAGCAGGATATGAGCAATTCATTTATAGCTTGTTCGCTGCAAAGAGGTCAATGACAGTGTGGTGATACGACCCATCAATTCGTATGGTGAAAGCTACTGTTTCCCATTCGACTACCAACTCGTAAATTCATATTCCAACAACTGCTTGGCTGTCTGTACTGTCGATTAATTAAAATAGATCTTGTTTAGTAATGCCACTTCTTTTTTGTAGATCACTATTTGGTTTACCAATTCAATTCATTCGCGGATTTACCTAAATTAAACGCTCCACGCTTCGTTAGTGGGTTAATTTTTTTGCGTTCGTTACCTACCTGTATTAATTCGGTGTCTGATAAAAGGGCAGGGTTTCACAGTTCCTAATTAATAAAATTTATATTAGGTAAGTATATAGATAATGTGGTACGTAATTTATTCTTCGTCTATATTTTCTGTAACTTATATGGTGTACATAATGAAGAATATTCTTTTCTACTCTATAGGTAGGTACCTACTTAGGATTGAATTTTAACGAGTATCCAGGCCCGCCGTAAGCGGGCGTGCAAGGCGTGCACTGCACACGGGCGGCACATCCAAGGGGGCGGCAAATCAAGCGACTCATTACGTAATATTCAAAGTCATAGTTATAATATAATAGCCACCCCACCTACAGCATAAGAAATATCATCGCATTGAAAAAAAACCGAAGGCGCTATCTTATCCGTCAGCAGGTACCGCAGGAACCGCCCGCCACCGTTTGGACTCAAATTCAATACAAGTATCCATAGTCGTGTTCTATGAAAACTCTGAGCTTATTTCTCAGTTCGTATGTTAGGTAGGTACTTGTTGAGCATGCCACCATAGTGGCGATAAGTCCCCTCTTTGAGGAGTAGTTGGAGAGGAGCCACGGCGTTCCTAGCACCGGTACTCACCGGACACGGGTGTTTCGGGAGGTACCTGTTTTGGAATCCACGGGAGGACATGAGGGAACATACGGTGGAGGTCTGCCCTGCTTGGACGGAGCAACGCTGTGTCGTCGTCAAGGCGATCGGCGACCTCTCGCCTCCGGCTCAGTTTCAATACATGGTCCAAAGCGAGGAGGCATGGGAAGCGGTCACCTCTTTCTGCGAGGCAGTTATGCTAGCAAAGGAGGCGGACCGCGTGAGGGAGAGGGAAACCTTACGCCGCAACAGAAGAAGACGCCTCGAGCGTCGGGAGTCGCAGAGCGATTCCTGGCCACCGTAGGCGTAGGGCACCTGTGGATGATGGGTCGCCTTCCGATAACAACCAGGCTTATATATACTGAACAAAGTCAGAGAATCAAAATATTTTTCCAATATATTGGATTGCACACCAGATGTAAGTCACACGAAACAAATTACAGTTGTAATCAAGCATGTCCTTTTCACAATCCTTATTACAGTATAAATATTTTTACCAATGACTTAATTTCAACATTTCCGAACACAGCGATAGCTCTAAGAATATTTTCAGTTGCATCAGGCGAAAGATTCTTTTAAAAATAAAAAAATATCAAAAACTTATCAACAATGCTTAAGCAGTTTTAAACTTTAGTAAACCAAAATAACTAAGTTACCTAATCAAAATAAATGTTTTTTTTTGCGTTAAGGTTTCCCCACCATAATGAAAAAATCATGAAATAGCCTTTTTTTTAGCAAAACTCAGCATATTTGTAGTCGTAAGGTCGTTCCTTCTGCGAAGCAGTAATGCTAGCGAAGGAGGAAGCGGAACGCGTGCGAGAGAGGGAAACCTCACGCTCCAGCCGCCGAAACAGAAGAAGACGCCCCGGGCGTCGGGAAACGCAGGGCGATTCCCGGCCTGCGTAGGCGCGGGCCTGCGGATGCCGTCCGGTAGCAACCAGGCCCGAGTCGACGGCGCGTCGTGTTCCACGCGCGCCTCAAAGAGCCGTCAGCAACGCAGACGGGGCCCCATAGGGTCAGTGACTCAGTGCCTGCTAGGGTTGCGGAATTTGTTCGAAAGAGTCACCGCGGCCCTGGAACGCAAAGGGCACAAGAAGGAGGAGGTGGGTTTTAGTCAGTAAGAGTCTGACACTCCCTTCCACTCATGATTTCCCATCCTAAAAAAAAGGGCGGTATAATCGGTATTGCACGCGGGCGATCAAACAGCTAGCAGCGGCCCTGCGAGTATCCACCATTTGTTTAAAGATAGATAAGAAAGCATGACATTATTAGACTACACCTGTTTTCTGAATCCCAACACCTAACACTCTGCCCGACCTGGGACCCGCATCCAGGACTTCGGACGTAATAATAGTTTACAACAACCACAAGGCCAACAAGGCAGTGCCATCAGATAAGGGTTTTTAACGCGGAATTTGACTTGGTAAGTATAAACAACAAGATCTTGACCTATGATAACGCCTGATCGAACGTGGACATCGAGTCCCGCTGAAACAAGGATTAATTCTCTACTTTTAACAGAGGCAGATTATCCTTAAGACAATCTAGACTAGCCAGGTTACAAAGGGGCGTCCGAGAAAGCTGAATAAAAAAAGATTGAGCACAAACTTGATAAGCACAAACGGGGTGACACATAAAACATGGCAATCGCGGCATTGGGAAGACCTACTTCACAAAAAGAGGCAAAAGGGATGATAATGCAATTAAAAAAATATTACTTAAACAATAAAAACAACATGGATTTATTAGAGTTTCTCCGCGCAATTGCAATGCACACAATTTTAAAATGTAGGTACCTACCTATAAAAGATAATAATTAAAGATTAAGATGTGATTTACTAGTAAACTTTGTGTTTTCCATGTATTCTTATTCTTAAAAATAATCAGTAGGTATACCTATTGATATTTCGTTAAAATGAATACGTTGAACGCGCGATCAAACAAATATTTGATATTTTGAACACTCGAGTGTGCGATGTATTGAATGTTCGATTTAATATCTAACCATTCGATATTATGAACGTTCGAGTATTTAGTCGTTCGATTTATAGTGGTCGATCAATTAATATTCGATTATTTGGCATTCGATTTGGCATAGTATGATTGTACACCCGATCCGAGGAGGGTAAGTACTAACATTTTCGAGTAGATACGCTTCGCTCGCCCTCGCATCTGAAATTTCCTAGGTTTTTGTAGCCTTTCCAAATAATTCGATAACCTCGATCCTGTTTCTGTGCAAATTGTCAAAAATCCTAAGCTGTAGGTGCCACCTACGAGATTCTAGAAATCTTATAATTTTTTAATCAGCAATTTTTATTCAATTACTCCTCCCCCTTTCCACACAGAGGCAAATATTCGAGCCTCGATCCGCGCCTGCTCCTGACCACATTAGGGGCGCCGATGAGGTGCTTGCCTGCCTCCGATTTTTAGGTTAGCTAGCTCCACCTGTGATCTGGCTTTTGAAAGAAAATTAATGTTGATTCAATGATTTTCTTACACATTTTGACTACACAGAACTTTGAGACCATTAGCAGCTGTTTATTCAACATCAATTATTTTGGCACATATTATTCTTGTTTTTCATTGGGTATGGATCTTAGCAAGTCGCATAATGTAAGTTTCCCTCGGGAAATAGGCGTGTTCGTGTGTACTTTCTTTCGGTCCAGAAGTCGTGTGTAAGACTGGTTGGAATCGCTTTCCTGTATTACGGATTGTTCTGGAAACTATATCGATAATCTTTATGGAAGCGATGATCAGACAACCATTGTTTCTGGGCGTGTAACTGGGGATGGAATAAGGAAAAAAACATAATGAGACTGTTTAGATTGGAATTTCATGTATTTTGTCAAGGAATAAACGAAACAGTGTGATAGTATGATAACAATAAATAAATAATTCAGAGATGGTTATCTGAATTTATAAAAGTTTAGTCATTATCTTTTTTTTCTTCGTATTTAAATATCCTTGCAGTACCATCATCAGAGGTGGTTAGTATTAGGCTTTCCTTTGAGTTGTAGCATAGATCTAGGACTTCGGAGCGGTTTCCTGTGAGAATCTGGCTTCTTTCGCCAGTCCTTCCTTCGTATACTCGAATAGATCCATCGAGGCAGCCAGTGATGAGGTTGTTCTTGATCCACACCATTTTGGTGACACCACCGCTCACAGCATCCTCCGATTTAGCACAGTGATGACGAATCATTTGCCTGGGTACATCCCATATGCTTACAGCTCCCGTCAGTGTACCTGTAACATTAATCAAATAATATTTTAAGAAGTTGAACTAAAACAAAATATAGTAGTTGCTTTTTATTATTTAAGAAATCCTATATTATTTAGTAACTAGCTTCTGTCCGCGACTTCGTCCGCGTGGAATAGTTACTTTAACCCCGATTTTGAAACTCTCAGCCCGATCGGTTTAAAATTGACAAAGGTTAATCGAAACTTTCATCCCTTTCGACCAAATTTGATTACCATAAAAACGGTTCTAGTGAGTTAATCTTAAAAGATAGATGTCCCGGACATTTTTTTTAGATCATTTTAAGAAGAATAATTCTTTCCTACATATTTTTATGGTATCTTGAACCGTTTTCGCAGCGCGCGCAACAGAAGCCCTCAAAGATGAATAATTTTCCCCATTTTTTCCACATTTTCCATTTTTTCTTCGCTCCTATTACTCGCAGCGTGATGTTATATATGCCTAAAGCCTTCCTCGATAAATGGTCTATTCAATCCAAAAAGATTTTTTCAATTCGAACCAGTAGTTCCTGCGCGTTCAAACAAACAAACAAACAAACTCTTCAGCTTTATAATATTAGTATAGATAAAATGTGGGTGTACAATAAAGTATCTGTACATGAATACATAATACCGTTTTTCTCATGAGATGGGGAATATTTATGGAATTTGTGTGCCTAAAATAAAATAAAAAGTGATCTCGTAAAGAGACCGTCAGGCTTCTTGGTTCCGCGTGCGGCCAGTCCGGTTTTTGTTAGGCTTTTTTAAATTTGAGCTTTTATCCTACAACACAACTGATTGCTTCCTATGTAGTACATACTATACTATTATCGGAATTATTGAAATTAATTTTGAATTATTAATAATAATGAAGACTGATTCACTCAATTTAATTGCTGATTCCTTAGAATTTAAGAAGATTTTATGGTAAATGATAAAAATAGGTAAAACTATAAAATTAAGTGTCCAGCCTTTTTACACAAATGTTTGGCTAAACTGGTTGGCCTGCCCGGCTTTTAGGTTACAAGACTGGTAATCTTACTAGAAGAGAGGCTAGAGAGACACCATGATATGGCTCAAGGTAATGCTAGTTTTAGTCCTCAGCCAATATGAAAGGTCCACTGCAATAATGATGAAAGTTCATTTTTGTAAAAATTCTAAGTAAGCACGTCATTCAGCCGCTGGATATCTGTAGTTGGTGTTCTCGTTAAAAAAAGAAAAAAAGTAAAAGGTACTCAATAAATTCCTGGTTATTAAAAATAACTCTAAATAACATATGATTTACTTAGTTCTTAAATAAAGCTTGAGTAAAGGAACAATATAATATCAATAATAAAAATGTGCTGTAACCAAATGTATTATGTAAATACCTTTAAACACGACTTTCCTGTTCCCGTTAATACAATAAATTTAAACGTAATTATCTCAAAACGAGGTAACAAGGACATTTATGGTTATGACCCTTCATATATTTACACACAGAAAAAGCATTCTCTGAATAAAGGCTACTTAGATACTTTGTGTTCAAAAATATTGGTCAGCTATAGTGTGTAGTTAAAGCTATAAAAAGAGGATATATTACCTGTAGCAAGTAATGCTAACTGAGGATCTTGTCCAAAAGCAACCGTTTCCAAGTCATTTTCTACTTCCATCTGACCAACAACTTTGCCATTGTTTGCAGTGGTCAACACCAATTTACCTGCGGAAAACAGAAAAAGATTAAAAAAAAAAGAAACATATCTGGTTTCCTACTAATATTTTAAATGTGAAAGGCTAGTAATACTATAATAATATTTAATCTGGCACAGAGGTTGACCATGACCACTGGCTGGTGCATTTTCACTTGGGAGAACAGTCTTACAAAAAGACAGGGCCACAGATAAAGGGTAATACTTGTTACAATAATTAATTAAACTCATTAGTTGGAATTAAAATAAAAAAGACATTTGAACAGTGATAGTAAAATAATAAAATTGCTAATTTGGAAAAATAAATAATTTTCTATATTGCAATGTTTCAGAATATTGTTTTTGTTTTTTTTTTATAAATACATAGTATTTTACTAAAATTATTACACAAGCCTGCAAAATGGTCATAACCTCCTGTTGGGAATTCGATAGCTGATTCTAGGGTATTTTGGTGTGCTGATTACGAATATCTACGTTCGTTTTTCTCCATCACCTCCAGATTTTTATTTTATTTTCAAAAAAGGTTCATTATTTTTTACTTAAAAAACTACTAAAATATAATAACAACTTATTACTATTCTAAATTACATGGTTGCTCAGATTCCAAAGAGGAAACCCATTGCAGACTCGTGTTATGCTTGTATAAATATGGATCACCTTTTTTTTAATATTGCATTGCACCTTTGGGTGACCCAAAGGTTGACTGGCAGAAAAAGACTAACGCACCAAATCCTCCTATGCACTCTTTGGTGCATAAAGTAATAAATAAATGTAAAAAGTACATTACAAAATAAGTCTCACCATCAGTTGAAATTGATGCCATAAGATTGCCATCAGGATGAATATCTATAGCTGTCACTCTGATCTCGTGGAATGATGCAGGCACTTGCTGCAGTACTGTTGAAGTCTTCAGGTCCCATATCTTCACTGCACCATCCTCATAGCCAGCTGCTAAGCGCACCCCATCTTGGAACAACTGAAATAATATGTTTTAACATTATTATTTACATAAATAATGATGATTAGCATAACTTTGCAATCTGGGTAATGATAAAGAATGACTGTGCAACTTTAATCTTGACATGACTTGCAAAAGGGACAAAAACATTGTGGACAGAATCACTCATTTTATGATTCTGTCCACATTGTTTTTGTCCCTTTTTTTTGGTTTACACAGGGTTGCCACTTAGGTGTAGATTTGGGCAACCCTGCTAACCAGAAAGGTGACAGTGCATGATTTTTATAATACTTGCATATATAGGGAGTCAATGTTTCAAATTCCCAAGATAACATCAATGCTTACCTTTCCGCATTCCACTTTTATGTTGTATCCTTGCAAAACTTTAGTCTCCCCCGATGGCACTTTAAATATATAAATATCTCCAGACTCTGATCCACATATAAGAACTCGAGTACCAAAGTGCCATAAGCCCCATGTCAAATCTTCAGCTTCGTATTCAAAGGCCACTTCCCAATTTAGTTGCTGGCTCTCTTTTGTGCTGCATTTCCAAACTTTGATGAGACCAGACATGTCAGCCGTGGCCAAGAATGCTCCGTCAAAACTGAACCCCACAAAGATGACCGAGTCTTTGTGTCCAAGACAGTCCATGATCAATTGTCCATCAGTAACAGACCACACATAGGCCCTGTCGTCTTCTCCGCCAGTCACTGCGAGTTTGCCGTCGGGATGAAGATCACAACAAAACACTGAGCCAACATGCTTGCTGAACACAAAAGCTGCATGGTCCTCTGGTGGTTCTGTTTCTAATTCCATGTAGTCATCATCTAACTCCCCATTTAACATCTCCTCCAATTCGTCCAGCTGGACCTCTTCCACGTCATCGTATAGGAAGAAGCCTTCTCCTTCAT
This sequence comes from Hecatera dysodea, assembly GCA_905332915.2. Lineage (NCBI taxonomy): Eukaryota > Metazoa > Arthropoda > Insecta > Lepidoptera > Noctuidae > Hecatera > Hecatera dysodea. The sequence goes on from HG995292.1 coordinate 14,930,162, forward strand.
CCATGCTTCTTATTTCGTCGCCGTTTACAGATGACGGCGGCGTGTCTTCTTGCTGATCACGCATTATCTAGAATGATCACACAATTATTCTTTATTATTTAAGAAATATACGAAAATAATGGCGCAATACTAAAAGATTATAAGTATTAAACTAACCTCTTCTTTCAAATGCTTGCACACAATGTTCAATCTATAGATTTCAATTGGTTTGATCCTGTCATTAGTATCAATGTTTTTTGTGCAAACGAGTCCAATTACAATGATCGTCTCTCGATAAAACGTTGCAAGAGTTATTATTTATAAAAAAATAAAAATGATCTTGAGTCTTGAATATTTCAGTCACATCACATCACATATTTAATTGATGGATCTCTGCTAGCTATTATGTTAGTGTATTATCTATGATCTCTGCTTCCAATTCCATATTAGTTGCTGGCTGCCCTGCTCCTGATGACTGACAAAGACTAAGTGACAGTAGGCATGGGCAAAAAATATCGATATATCGATATTTTTCCATACAATTATCGATATATATCGTCGATATTTTTAGTCGCGATATATCGATATTCAATTTTTTAGTTTAGACTATCGAATTCGTATCAAATTCGATATTTTTTTTACGCAATTTTGGTTGCATGTTTTTAATGTTATTACAATAGATTATCCTTGCATGCTACTCGCGTATTTTTAACTTAAAAAATCTCGCAGTTATTAAATGCAATATAGCAATTTAAGACTACTGGTAGCGTGAACGAAAATACAAATTCTGTTAAACTATCAGTGTAAGACGAATATGCACGCAACTAACAATTTTTTGATTTTTTTTCAACAAATCAATCACAAAACTTAAAAATATATTTAGGCTCGAGCATTAATAAAAATACTATTTTCTTCTATTGTTTATTACGAAGTTTGATTGCTTTGGGAATATGTATGAATAATCATGCGAAAACTGACGATATATCGATATTTTTCACTCGATAATAATCAATAGTATTTAAAAATATAGATACGTTAAATATCGATATATTTTATTCACTTGCCCATCCCTAAGTGACAGTTCAGAATTTCAATATTGCCATTCATACCAATGTATGGAAGATGAAAACATGTTGCACCCCGTGCAGCCGTGCCCTTGCCCTATTTTATTTGGGGTCTGCAGATCATGTTTTCTTCCGCTGTCCTTTTTATAGACAAAGGGCAACATTGAAACTTTTCATTTATAATCACCGCAAATCCGCAAGACCACCGTTTCTCGTAATAACTGCTAGGTTTTGTTTACCCAAACGCAAAAGTTAACTTGCGTTCAATTTGTGACGCTGTACATCAGGTTTTTGCACACCATATCAATCAAGGCCACGCCCGGTACGTGGATGGTTTGTGGTCCGCCAGGAGCTCAAGAAAAAAGCAGAGTGATGTGGGTACATTGTAAATATAAATGTCCGCATCCAGGCCGTGACACGCCCGATTTGATCGAGAACCATAACTAATTGAATTCTAAAATTGACTGCAGTGCAGTCCTATAAATGACGGACAATGGTTCATCCACGTTCCTGGTACAAGAACTGAATCCTTACATACAAAATGTTCAAATTGGCGCACACGTCTGTTTATTTTCCGAATGGAAATTAACCTACCGTATCTATCGAAAACAAGCCGTGTGTTCGTGTCAGAGGAATGGAAAACCGAACGTATCATGGAATTGCGAGTCTGAATTCCCAGTCGGAAAACCTAATAAGAAAACTTACACATTCGGACAGGCCATGGAACAAATCGTTGGGCCAGCCCGGCCAGCCTGAGTATTTCAGCGGCGGAACTAGTATCGGAGACTATTACGGCAAGTCGGCAACGGTACGACACAACACTATTCCATTATGACATAATTATGTTTGTAAACAAAACAATGAATTAACATCATCATCAGCAGCCTGTTGCAGTCCACTGCTGGACATAGGCCTCTCCAATTGCACGCCACTTAGATCTATTTTCGGCTTCTCGCATCCAGTTTCTGCCAGCCGTCCTGCGCAAATCGTCACTCCACCTGAAAACATAAAAACTACATGTAAATATTGGAAAACAGAAACTAACTTTCACAGGTTAGTAGCCGGTTTTCATGCATTAATACACACAATAATACACATTCGGTGATACTATTGTAACGCAATCATGAATTTATGGGTAAAGTATTGATATTTGGGTTCATTTCCACATAACAGGCCTTTTTATTATATTTGTTTATTCATTCGTTTGTTTACATAATGAAATGGTGTTGTACCGTTGCCGACTTGCGGTAATACGAAACTAGTTCCTCCGCTGGAACGATATCGGTATATTCTGTGATGATAATCCTGCGTCTTATTCGGTCCGAGTTAGCTAACTAACTCCGGCCTGTGATTCACACTTCACACCAAAATCAAAATATTTTACGTAAACCTGAAGAAAACATTGAAAAAGCTAAATATTTCTAAAAGAGTAATCATGGAGTTTCTTGACGGCACTTCTCCATAGGAAACAGCTAATTGGAACCGTGCACCTAGCTTATAATGTTTTATTTTTGTTTTAGTTATATATTAGCAGCTCTAATCAAAATGATTTAAAAATACTTTAATTTTTATAGGTTTCCTAAAAACGAAGGCTTAAAAAAAAATGGTTAGAGGCTAAGGGTCGTAGGGTGATGTTAAATAGCCTATAGCCATCCTGGCTACCAAAAGCAAAAATAATTTTAATGTCTTTTTTTTGCGCGGTACCCTAATTATTTCTCTAAAATAAAAGTAGCCTCAGTTACTCCTTGTAACATATCTGCCAGTAAAAATCCCGTCAATATTTGTACAGCTATTTCAGAGATTAGCCGGGACAAACACTTCAATTTCATTTATTTGTATAGATAGCAGAAGGTAAGATAACCTACTCATCTTTTTCTGTTACTATTACTTACAACGGATTTAAATTAAGTTCATAATATTAGGTATGATAAACGTGATAAACTAGTGGAACTCGTATTTAGTATCGATACTCGTTGTAGTAACACCTTGATTGACTCAACCCTAGCAATGGCAGCCATTTTATGCGACAATATGAGTTGTAGGTATGCACCCTTTTTTTGTAGGTATTTCCAGTCTATATTTTTATAGGTCAATGCCTATGACGGCTGCTACGGAGACACAACGATATTTCAAGTTCTGAATCATATTTCACTCATTTTTGTATAAGCAAATGTATGTACAGAATAACGTGGCATCTCCATGTTTTTCCTATCTCAATGCGTACACTGCATTTATTTACGGACGGACACAGACGCGTAAAGTCGAAAAGCGTCTATGGCACTGTAAAATAAATAAAATAATCCATTTTTTGCATTGACCTATAAAGTATGGACGGGAAATACCTACGAAAAAAGGGTGCATACCTACAAAACATAAAATGGCTGCCATTGCTAGGGTTGAGTCAATCAAGGTGTTACTACAACGAGTATCGATACTAGTTACGAGTTCCACTAATTTATCACGTTTGGATCATACCTCATATTATGAACTTAATTAAAATCCGTTGTAATAGTAACAGAAAAAGATGAGTAGGTTATCTTACCTTCTGCTATCTATACAAATAAATGAAATTGAAGTGTTTGTCCCGGCTAATCTCTGAAATAGCTGTACAAATATTGACGGGATTTTTACAGGCAGATATGTTACAAGGAGTAACTAAGGCTACTTTTATTTTAGAGAAATAATTAGGGTACCGCGCAAAAAAAAAGCATTAAAATTATTTTTGCTTTTGGTAGCCAGTATGGCTATAGGCTATTTAACATCACCCCACGACCCTTAGCCTCTAACCATTTTTTCTGTAAGCCTTCATTTTTAGGAAACCTATAAAAATTAAAGTATTTTTAAATCATTTTGGTTAGAGATGCTAAAATGTAACTAAAACAAACATAAAACATTATAAGCTAGGTGCACGGTTCCAATTAGCTGTTTCCTATGGAGAAGTGCCGGCAAGAAACTCCATGATTACTCTTTTAGAGATAATTAGCTTTTTCAATGTTTTCTTCAGATTTACGTAAAATATTTTGATTTTGGTGTGAAGTGTGAATCACAGGCCGGACCTAGCTAGGTCACTCGGACCGAATAAGACGCAGGATTATTTATGTTAACATCACAGAATATACCGATATCGTTCCAGCGGAGGAACTAGTTTCGTATTACCGCAAGTCGGCAACGGTACAACACTATTTCATTATGTAAACAAACGGATGAATAAACAAATATAATAAAAAGGCCTGTTATGTGGAAATGAATCCAAATATCAATACTTTAGCCATAAATTCATGATTGCGTTACAATAGTATCACCGAATGTGTATTATTGTGTGTAATAATGCATGAAAACCGGCTACTAACCTGTGAAAACACAATTGAGGTTGATTTTGACTGTTTCTTGCACCACACTTCACAACACAACACACAGGCATGTTGGATTTATGTTTTCCAACATTTACATTCAGTTTTAAAAGTAAAATTACTCGTAGTTTTCTCGCAAATCACAATAATAAAAAAAGTAAACAACCATTTGACAGCGTAACTACCATGAATTTGTAACATATTACGGCTGCAACGGCACTTACCTACAACTGTCTCTACATCACGACAAAATGTTGCCATAATTAGCAACAACTTAAATATAGTTGTCTCTTTTATCAAATAGGATTGTCTCACAAGAAAGAATGAGACATAACGATATTTCAAGTTCTGAATCATATTTCACTCATATTTGTATAAGCAAATGTATGTATAGAATAACGCAGCGTCTCCTTATTATTCCTACCTCAATGATTTTTTGACTTTACTTGACATTGCACTAAGTGTTGCCAGATAAGGTGACTATTCAAGATTTAGGCTACTCGAAAGGGCGATGGGGCAACCAATTTGACAATCGGCGACTAACTGGCAATTTGGCTCTATGAGGAAAAAAAAGAGAAATTTTATTTAATTCAATTTTGTTAAGCGTTTTAATAAAAAAATGGGTTATATTTTTACAAGTTTAGCCTATTTTAGGCGAATTTAGGCTATTTGCAATATAATTTTCGGCGCCTTTGGGCTCGAATCAACTGGCGACACCGATAGATGAGAATTGTAAAAACGTAAATATATGATTACGGCTGAAGGACATGTATCCATGGCAGCGCTGCCAATCGCGGGGAAAATCCCCGATTTGCGGGGAATTGAGGGTTAACGCGGGGAGAGCCCGGGGAATGACATAAATCGGGGAATTTCGGGGAATCCAGAATCCAAACAATTTTATGTCGGGTACCTAATATACAACTAAAAAATGCCTGCTCAACTGTCATTTGAACACGATTTTGTATTTCTAAACGCATCCATTTCTACATCAATAATTCATTGTTTATGGTTTGGTTGTCGATTTTTTAAATTGGTGCGTTGAAATTTTCAATAAAACGGAAAAGTAGGTAGTTGAAAAGTGCAGCTACTGTTAAAAAAGAGGTAAGTAGCATGTTCAGCATTAAAATATGATAGTTATGTATACTTATGCTTATTTTAATCCAGTTCAGCATTTCAAAATTTGTTTAGTACTTGTAAATATGTTACTATTAATTTTTTTTTTTTTTTTTTTATTTTTTCAAAAACAGTGTTTTTATTCTAAAAATATAAATTCGGGGTATATGTGGGGAATCAATCAAAAACAAGCGGGGAATTTCGGGGAATTGACAACACTGACGCGGGGAATCGAGAAATTTTTATTGGCAGCACTGATCCATGGTCATGTCATGAATAAAGATTTAAAAAAAGAACTGCAGAAATAAATAGGTTAGGTATTTGGAAACAAATAGTTTTTGAAAAATCTTGTTAATAAAAGAAGACGAAAATCTAATAAACAAGACAAGTAATACTCGAAAATGGCATCGCTTAAAAGAGGTAATAAAAATGTCGTCATTAGCAATATCTCTATAATATTTATAAAAAATAAACAATTTGTGACCACTGATTTTTCTGTGTTACAGTTTTGTTACCAACACAGACCTCGTTTCTAATATCGAAAAGGTTTCGCGGGAAAATCAATATCCAAAGGCCGAAGAAACCTCACTTCGAGAGGCAGCTTTTGATTGACTTTACCAAACCTGTGTATGGACCTCCCAAATACACATTACCTGATGCTGCTTCTTGCGATGTAGGAAAAAAACTGTTCGCAAGACAGATCGAAAATCCCTTTGAAAGAATTTTAGCAAATGAATGTCTCAACTGGTTCAACACATCAAAGATGGTTATATTTTTACATGTCAATTCAATAAGCATGGAAGAGAAAACTCCAGTTTTTGCTGCACTAGCAAAGAACAATATGCATTTAAGATGTTATGGCAAAAAGATAGTTAGCATGGCAACCACAGGGACTCGCTATGAAGCTGTAAATAACTTGTTCACATCACATCAAAATATACTGTTTGGGCAACCTGAAAATGTTGCTAAAATGTTCAAGATAATGAAGAAAGCACCTCAATTAGTTATTATGGGTGGGTGATTGACTGAATCTTATTATTAGAGAAAAGTGTGTAAATTCATGCATTATATGCGAAATTCCAGCAATTACAAATCTAAGATTGATTAGACACTTGCACACACCAGTTATTTTTAACTCGTGAGTTAGTTTTTTTCCAGGGTTCCCATTATGTGCGGAATGTTTGTTATTTAACCTATTGTTAGCAACTGACTCTGAGTTAAAAGATAACTCTGGTTTGTGCAAGCGGACCTTATATCTGATAGAAATAGTTTTTCATACTTTTCTAAATTCTCATCGAAAATCTGAATAAAAAATTGGCTAATCAGTATTTGAATTAAGAAAACCATTATATTTTTTTAAATGAATGACTATTGTTTCTTGGTGATTTTTTAAAACAATAATATTTCCATTTTCAGCGGGAATCATACAAGACAGATTGATGTCAAAGAATGAGTTATTAGAGTACAGTCAATTGCAGAACATCAATGTCGCGAGAGGTCAACTGTGTGCAGTCCTTGAGAGTGCAGGGTCTTGTCTTGTGAGACATCTGAATCAGGGACCACAAACTCTTGTTGGTCATCTAGAAAAGCATGCAGAACTTTTGAATGCTCCCTCTAATGGACCTCAAGACACTCACTCAAAAGATGATCAAGAAAGTGCCAAGAAAGAACCTGAGAGTTCAGAATAAGTTTGTTGATATGTAGATTTATTTGTTAGTATAAGAGTTAGAAGATTTGATTGTAGTTTCCTTTACTTATTGATACTAGTAGTTTATGACTTATTTATGATGTAATGTTACTGTACATACGAACCAATTAATTCTGTCAAGGCCAGCACTGATAAATCTTCCACATAGTGTATATTTAATAATTTATCAAACAAGATGTTTATCACAGAATACTCACCACACTACCAACACCCCTCATGTGTCAGCAGTCGCAAGGGTTTGTTTAGCTTTAATGTATTAATACTCGGCCGTCACACGAGGGGTGTGTGCGGCCGCTCTGTCGTCACAATCTACCGCCACACGAGGATTGTGTGCGGCCGCACTGTCGTAGTACTCAACTGTCAGACGGTGTGCGTTTGACCGCACTATTGTATGACGAATCAGTGACACGAGAAATGTGTGCGTCCACACTGACGTAACTGCCTGCCATCACACGACGGGTGTGCGGTCGCACTGTCGTTACAATCGGCTGTCATACGAGGGACGTGTATGTATGGGCACCTAATCGCATCACTCGTTCGTCTCACGAAGTGTGCATGGCAATATTAGTGTCGTGACACTCGGTCGTCATAACCGGGGTGTTTGGCCGCTGAGTCGTATTATTCTGACGTAACACGCGTAGTGTAAATGGTCAAACAGGGTGTGTTTGGCTACAGTATCGTAACATTCTGAAGTCCCACGAGGAGTGTGTTTTCCCGTGCTGTCGTAATACAGCAGTATGTATGTATGTAAAAGCGGGCTGGTTTCCGCAACTCCACGACTAAACGCGTATTTTGCGTGCAGGTGGGACAAATGTGTCATTCGATCCACCCCAGCTCCCCTAGGGAGGCCAGCAAGGCCTTGGTGTTGCCAACTATCTCGAAGAGGGTACCTGGGTTTCCGAAGTACTTAGCACTGTAATCCGCGACTACCGGGCAGCTCAGAAGCAGATGTGCTGCTGTCTCATCCTCCTCCATGCAGGCTCTGCAGAGCGGGCTGTCAGTGACTCCTATGACATAGAAGACCCGTGGCCAGTTGTAACGGCTGTGACTGTACGTAACTGTTGTTTGGTCAGTCTTAGGGCTTGTTTCGTGAAGCGGCCGTTGATAGAGGGAAGTGCCTCTTTGGCCTGCCTGCACTCACCATGGTTCGCCCATAGGTCGTGATGTTTGTCTCTAGTAGGCTTCCTTACCAAATTGCGTAAATACCCGAATGGTAGTGGTACGATGGGATCGGGTCCCATCGCTACCATACTCGAGCCCCTTCTAGCGAGTCCGTCCGCAGCGTCGTTGCCTCGGGATTCGCTGTGTTGCCTTGATCCATTGTATGGTTACCTTATTTTAACTACCAACCTGGTTCAGACGTTGGTGACACTCGAGGATCAGTCCAGAATTAACCGTGTGGCTGTTCAGAGCTTGCAGGACGGCCATGCTGTCCGAAAGTATGCGTATTGAGTGGTCCTTAACTTCCCTGTTCAGGAATACAGCAGTAACACGGGAAGTGCGTGGCGACGTATTTATATTTTTTTTTTAAACGTTGCCCCACTAGGATTTACTCCTGTATCGTGGGTGCGTTCACAAACATGTAAACTCACATACACAAGACACCGAGACCCGGAACATTAAGGATGTTTCCTGAGTATAAAAATATGTTTCTATTTAGTCCGTCGGTCAGATTATCGAAAAATATTGGACACGTATTTTTTGTATTTTAAAATCTATAAAAGTTGACGAAGACATAAAGCATCAAAGATCAGGAGCGGGGGCTTGTGACGTCACACCGTGGTAAAAGTTGTAGCACGTAGTGACGTCACACGAGTTTTCAGCGCACTGTATCGTCTTCGTTTTTGTTTATGTGAGATTAGAAAAAATACGTGTCCTATATTTTTTGGAAATCCATCGGACGGACTAATTAGATTTTTTTAATCAACTACCCTATTATCTGTAGGCCATACAAACATTTGTTCCGTGCGAGGATCGAACCCGCGACACGTAGCGCAGCAGCTGAACGCTCAACCACTGCGCCAACCGTGTTGTCATGTAACCCTCGGTTGCCACATGTGGGGTGTTTGTATCACACTGTGTTAATAATACTCGGCCCAGCACAAAAGGAACAGCGAAAGAACCAGATAAATGTTTTGGGGATTTGCTCAAAGTTTTAAAATAAGACAATTTTATTAATCAACAAAATTTATTTTTGTTTCATTCTTGAAACACAATCTTTGGTTGGAGTTACAACTTATAACTACTTAGTCCAATAGAGATCAAAAGTTAATGACTATAAAAGCAGGATCGCTTTCATGAGATACACTTTTAATAATACTTGAGCAACACTGATTTAATTGGTATTACGTAATAATAATTATTTACGTAGCTGTCTAAACTTAACTAAAAATACAAACAATATTCATATTGGCAGGTAACACCTTATTACAAAGAGTATTCTCCAGTTAAAAATATAAAGTAATAGACAAATGTTCACTTTCTTATTTCTAGATCATGGTGCTGCTATGCGGCTGGTTGCAGTTGCTAAAGCAGTTAGGGCCACCGCCGCTTCCACCTCGTCTCGGTCGTGCCGAGACAAAGTATTTATCGTAATCCGCTGGATCTTTGAGTCTGGTTTTCTTCGTTTACCATCAGCCCACCAGGAGTAGTTGCACTCGCTTGGTTGGAATCTGGCTGCGCTCTCCAACCACTTGCTGAGTAACATCGGACTAGTAATAGTTTTTTTTTCCTCTGGTCCAGTCTCATTTACGTCCGATTTGTAGGAGTTATTGTTGAAGTTGACACACTTTTCTTTCATAATCGAAGAGTTGTTGGAATCGTCATGGTTATATTCAGTTATAGTTTCGGGACTGCCAGTAAGTTCGCCATCATTGTCTAAGTTGTCATCTGGGTTGGTGCGGTCGGACTCGCTCCATATGCTGTCATCGGAGCAGATGCTGAACTGCTCCACATTGCCCTGAGCGCGATCGTTGTATGTGCGTATCAGGTGTCCCCATGTTTGCTGATTTCTGTCTATATTCACGTTTTTCAACTTTCTTCGCCAATTGGCAAACCAGTTACAAATCTGTAAAAAGATAATTATCATTTTAATTTAATTTAAAATTATTATTAGATTTAGGCTTTTTTCTAACGGATGTGAGATCATCAAATGACTTCTCCCGCTCTGGGCGGAGCGGAAGGGAGTGTCAGACTCTTACTGACTAAAACCCATTCGTGTTCCTCCAAGAGCCCTTTGCATTCCAGGGTCGCGGTGACTCTTACAAAAACATTCCCTGCAACCCTGGCAGATCGTAGGTATCTAGGTACTCAACAAGGAGACATATAGAACCACTGGTAGGTGTTTAGATGATTAAAATAATATAGTTATTAAAACGTATCCTTATATTGATTTGAGCTAAAAGATATTGTTTTTAAATCTATACAATAGTCTTATCTAGGTTTGCACTTAACGTTAAACGGTGAACAGTAGTTAACAAAGCAGGGACAAAAATAGTGCCTATTTATGTACAAATAGCAATTTCTGGCATCGATCCAATTAGGTTGCTGTTAGGCACAAACCTGATAGCTGTGTATAAAAATCATTAAACAATGAACTTTAAAATAATGTTTTTAAATGACTTACTTGTATGTATGTGAGGCCCGTTTCACGAGACAAATACTTTTTTTCTTCCCTGTTGGGGTACGGGTTATCTCTTCGACGCACCAGCCAGTCTTTGAGATAGCGCTTTATTTCTGGTGTGAATAGCCTTTTTTGCGGACGCTGGCCTGCGACCAAACTCCTTCTGTAAAAGCAAATATCTTATTCGTATAAACACTACTAACACATAAAAAAACGGTCTAAACATCGGGGTTCGTAAATAGTTACGTTTTTTAATAAAGGGTATTGAGGCATTGTAGAGTGGATGATACGTAGGTAAGTGACGCACAAAGAAAATTATACTGAATACTGAAAGGTATGACTCATGCATGTCCATGTTTGTAGTCACTCACCGAGTGTATCGTCTGTTTCTGACAGGCCTCGAGGATTTGCCGAGATCTTCTTTCATTGTCGTATCAGTCATGATGTCTTCTTTGCCTTCAGAAGTATGGATGAGTGTCATCTGATCTTCTATTACTTGATTTACACTTAAACGGTTGTCTAAATGAGTGTTCAGCTGAAGAGCGACACGTAATGTGTGGACAGCACGTGCAAGGGCAGCTCCGCTTGCGACACGTCTCGTGTCTCGCAACACTGCCGCTGCGGGGGATGCTCAGTGATCTATTAAAAAAATAAGGACATGATGACATAAATAGATTGTCTTTCGAAGAGTATACTGTTTAATTACGAGAAACGGTTACATAGGTAACCGTATGTTGTAGTAGCTGCATTGATGTAACCGAAACATGACGGTCACATTCCTCAGTTCACTTTTAGATGTTATTTATCCGCGATACCCTCCTGAGGTGCACTTCGGATGTTTTACTTCGATTTATTTCAATTTGTAAACTCTACTTTTATTAGACGTATTATTTTTATGTTTTCGTATTCATTAATTACCACAATGAACAAAAAACATGTTAACTATTACGTGTGCTCGAGGGTCAATGTTCTTGTTTTTGAACGGCCGAATAAAATTGAGTGTTAATTAGATCGTTTCCTGAGTGAGAACGGACGCACTGGTTCACTGAAGTGATTTGTGTATGTTACAATTTTATTCAACTTGTAAGTTTGACACAACGTGAAAATTCTGGTACGTACCTGTGTGTGGGAAAGCTCGGGGATTGTGTGAAAATGGCGTCGGATAAGCGCGCGACGGTAGCGCCCCGGCGCGGGCGCATCGCTGCTGCAAATACGTGTTATTTCAGGATGTCTCCCGCGATGTCTTCAAAAACATGATTTCAATGATCAACATATATGACTATACAAGAGGTATGTAGGTACAGACATCTGTTTTTTTTTGGATCAATATAATTTTTCTACGAGATTTATTTCGTGTTAGTTTTCATTGTAGAGCAACAAATTATTTTCCAATACCATCGCGTTAACACAAAGTCTAATTATGTTCATAACCTAAGAAAGACGCATTTTACGTGCTATTTTGTTTTATTTATATTGCAGACACGACATTAAAAGTGCGTCTGTTACCTATTGTTATTAACTTAATGAGTATATATTCTTTGGCCTATTGTACCTAGAGTCGTTTGTTATTGTCATGAGTTCACGACTGGATTGGAGAAATAAGTTAGGAGAGTCACGAATTCACAACTATAGTCTTGGACCTGTTTTCAGTTTCACTCGTCTAGAACACTAGATCAGTGTCAGACTGACACTGATCTAGTGTTCTTCAGTGCTATGTTCGGAAGTATCCAATCTTTCTTTGCTCTTGTGTAGTCAATGAGGGCAGGGCAGTCAAAAAGGTACAATCGTACCCGCAGAACAAGATAAAAGAGGTCTCTTTTATCTGTTCTGTGATCGTATATGAAAGAGGCTCTAATAGCACGCTGCGGAATTACGAAAGGGCTCGTTATTTTATTCTGCTCACACCGAAGAGTTCGCTGAAAATTATTGGTACCCTACTATTGTTTTAGTTGTTGGAATTAGTATGCTACTTTCGTATGGAAGTTGACTAGTTTAGCACTCTTGTCCTGGATTTGGTATCACTCGTAGGTAGGTTTAAGTATCTGGAGGTAGGTACTTAGTATCCAAGGTATTCCGATACCATGGGTAGCGTCATCAGCCAGTCGCCCAATTTTCGTTTAACTTTATAAGGGGCCGTCTGTTCATAACGCTGTATTTATTTGTACCTACCTAATTTACTTAGATAGGTACTTATCACTCAAACACTCAGCAGTAGGAGAAATATGATTTACCTACTGATATACCTATAACTAAGGTTGCCATCCGTCCGGGTTTCCACGGATTTGTCCTAGTTTGGAGGGCGTCCGGGGAGCGTCCGGGCGGGGTTTTCAAAGGTGTCCTGGTATTACCTGGACATTTTTTCTGTCTAGGAATCCTCCATTGATTGAAAATTTGGAAGATAAGCAACAAATTAAAACAATACTTAGATATGTACCTAATCATTCATTTGTAATCGTAAGCGGGATACGATCTACTCGTAAATCAGCAAAATAGCTGGCACTCTAAACACGCTGTAATAGATTATTAAAAAAAATTAATTAAAGTTTATCCTTTTTTATATATTTATAAGGCTTTTTTTTCGGGTCTGTCCGGGGAAAAAATCAATTTCACTCAAATGTTCGGGGTTTTAAAGATTTTGTCCGGCGTCGGCAATTTCGATGATGGCAACCCTACCTATAACTAAACATTAGGATAAGATTCTGAATTTCAGGAAAAAGTAGGTATTCCTTTTTGTAGGATGACCACTTTTTAGGTAGGTAGCGATTGATATGTTACTTTACTGCCTGTGGAATGGGTAGTGGTTTATATCCAATGATATCTTATATACCTACTTATAAAATTCTCGTGTCACAATGTTAATTACCAAACTCCTCCGAAACGGTTTGACTGATTCTTATGAAATTTTATATGCATATATTCAGTAGGACTGAGAATCGGTTACTATCTATTTATTTTTATACTACTAACTACATTTTTTTTTTTTTAATTGTGGCAAAACGATGTTTGCCAGGTACTTAATATATATATGTGAATGTAAGTTTTTTTGTTACGCTTTCACGCGAAAACTACTCAACCGATCATCATGAAACTTTGTAGGTAAGTACACATATTCTTGGAGGTATTAGAAGTAACATAGGATACTTTTTTTAGGATACCTACATTTTTGGGAAATTATCCCAAGGGAACATAATCCCGGGAATTATGTTCCCTTGGGATAGTTTCCGACATTCACGCGGGCGAAGCTGCGGGCAACAGCTAGTATATAATAAAATCCTCATTGTTTATATCTCCTATTGTGCTCTGTTGTCCACTACCTGGAACGTTACGCTGTAGGTAGCGTTTATCAATCCCAAACTAACAAACAGCGCCAACATAATCAGGTAGTTTCGGTGTGGTTACCTACCTATTATTAAAATCCGCCTCCAAGGAACATGATGTAACTTCGCCATAAAGTATCGTCATATTATCGTCGTCAAGCTGTAAATAACCGCAAACAGGAAATGCAATTCAAAAGTGACAATATTAGTGCCAGTTTTTTATCGCTTTTATAATAATTTAACACATTCAGTAATTATTTTTTATTCCTGTCAAAGTTTAAAAGGGCCCTGATAGTGCCGGCTGCAACAAGTTCTACTTAGGCAATTGGTTTTGCTGTCTCTGTCGGGTTTATGTGGGATACTATGGCGCTGTCCCTTTCGGGCACGACGTGCGTGTTGCCCCGAGTGGTTCCGAGTGGCGCTTCGCCTCGCACATGCGCTGCGGCAACTGCTCGCAGTGGTCGGCTGAGTCGCGTCTTTATTACACTGCGCCTGACGTCAGCCCCGCATCGTCTATTCCAGTTTCGCAGATCATAAAATGGTAACAGAAAGTGATTCAGTCGTGTGAGATATTCCGTGGCGACCAGTCACTCCATGGTCGTGTGATCGCGGCACAGCGTGGCAAGCGCGCGTATTTGACCCACGTGCGTCGCGTTTACCGGTAACCGCGATTGATTTTTTGCGGAATGGGTGAAGAATCTCAGGCCAGCAATGGCAAAGTGGTTTTAAAACGTAAAATAACATTGTTTAATGGAGTTGGGATTATTATTGGGACTATTATTGGTTCCGGAATATTTATATCTCCGACTGGAGTATTCTTATACACTGGGTAAGCAGAGTGTTCAAATTTCCCGCCATTTGGACTTTTTCAGTCACTTGTTCGCGTGTACAAATTAAATTCTTCTGGTTTTATCGGTTCACACTTATCGCTGAATTCGAGACGCTAGATTTGTTTGTTGAATAAACAATATTCTGGTTCTTATATTAAATTGCTCAAATCTGAATTTCTCTTTCAAAACAAATTACTTGAATGAAAAACACTGTTTTCAGTGTTTAATCATCACCACGGTTATCAATTTAAATTTTGGATAAATATCTTTCAAAAGTGTAGGTACGCAAATACAACACGACTCTATTCTTTATAACTGCTTCCTTGATTTCTGCGTATATATTAGGTACTACCTATAGGTACCTAATCTTGTCTATAACCAACATAGCTTATTAATCACTTACTTACCAACTTGTTATTTTGATTTAAATATAGGTCCTTTCGTACCTACTTATAATCTACTACCTAGGTAAATACCAACCCTGACAATGTCTTATAAAATACAAAAACAATTTTCAAAGCAATTCAAAGTTTGGAAGACGAAGTTTTTAAATAAGTTGGTTTACAAAACAGTTGCATTACTTAACAAATGAATAAAATTCCAAATAATGCGTGCATTAATTATGTTATTACATCACAAGTAGATAGGTAGGGTCCTGTCCGTTTACTTAAACGTATTGGCCAGTCGGTGACACCGGTTGCAAACTTTCATATAGCATTTTACGTGTCACCGAATAATTGCAAACTCCGTAAGATTATAAATTACCTTGAGAGATTGTAAACTGAACATTTGGAATACTTTTACATGCATCAAAATTTGTATTCTATAACCTCTCGAAGTCGTTCCGAGAACTTCTGGCATAGCAAGTAACGATTCCAAATGTTGAATTAACAAATTAACGAGTTTACAATCTCCGAATATATTCTGCAGGAGTTGCAATTTCCGGTGACATAAAATGCACCTGTGGCTGCCATACTTAAGTACAGACAGCAAGTCAAGGAACCTAGATTCAGAAATAAGATAATAATTATGTAGGATAGTATGGATGTTTAAGAATGTTTACACGATAAATGAGATAACACTGACCTCTGAAACTCTTATTTTTTTAGGCAACTAAATTGTCTACGTAACACTCTTA
Organism: Hecatera dysodea; assembly: GCA_905332915.2. Taxonomy (NCBI): domain Eukaryota; kingdom Metazoa; phylum Arthropoda; class Insecta; order Lepidoptera; family Noctuidae; genus Hecatera; species Hecatera dysodea. Next base: position 14,946,283 of record HG995292.1, read on the forward strand.
TGTAAGTGTAAGACATAATTATATATGATGTAGGTAAGTTTTTTTTTTAAATATTTTGAAACTGTATGTGATACTCGTAGATATTACTAATTCCTTTGGTACAGTTACCAATGGAACTATAATGCAACAAAACCAGATGGTCGTACTGACAAGTGTGGTGAACGGACCCCTCAATCACAACAGAGCAACTCGGTCAAGGCTGCTTAGTGCTAAGGCAATTGAAACTCTTAGTTCTACGATATAGAATATTGATATTTACCTACTGTAGATTCAAATTGTCGATTTAGAGAAACCCTATAGGAAGCGAGTCTAAGGTCCAAGAGTCTAAAGAGAAATCGGATTTGCTGCAATGCACAATGCGTTGCTGTTGCTTACTATTATTTATGGAATATTTACATAGTTAACCTATGTAATATTCCTTTTTGAAATATTTAACGGCTGGTTAAGTTCAATTATCACGGATTTACATTAGTTTCAATTGCTTAACACAGTTTTACAGATGACTATGTAGATATTTCTGATTTCCAACAGCAAACTAAGTTATTTAGCCAGATATGTATGTACAGGACGTATCTACATTTGCGAGCAATAAACTGGAATGACTTAAGTTTATATGAAGTGGAACAGAGGGGTAACACCCCTGCGAACTCTCCATCTGCATACCGGCCCATCGTGCTGCTCGACGAGGTGGGCAAGCTCTTTGAAAGAGTAATTGCTAACCGCCTCGTCAAGCACCTGGTTCTCCGCCAGATCCGGCCCAACTCTCAAGTTGGGCCGGATCTGGCGGAGAACCAGTTTGGTTTGGTCGCACGGGGCGCTCGACGGTTGTCGCTATCATGTGCGTGAGAGCCCTCACAACGGGGGAGGCGATATCCCGGGGTGGGGTGGTCTTGGCGGTGTCTCTTGACATCACTAACACCTTTAATTCCCTGCCCTGGCGTTGCCCTATTCCGGTATCACCGGGTGCCAACCTACCTCCGCTGCGTGGTCGAAGACTACCTGATGGACAGAGCAGTCATCTACCCCGGTCACCGGAGAGAGTGGTACCGGCAAGAAATGTCGTGCGGTGTTCCACAGGGTTGGGTTCTGGGGCCGCCCCTGTAGAAGATCGTCTACGACTGGGTGCTCCGCGGTGACCTCCTTCGCGGCGTCAGTGTAGCCTGTTACGCTGACGACACGTTGGTTCTGGCGCGAGGGGGGTCGCACCAGGCGGCGGCCGAGTTGATGACGCGCTGGGTTCCGATAGTCGTTGACAGAATCCGGCAACTGAGTCTCGAGGTGGCTCGAACTTGTCTGCACATGGCCTCGGACTTGTGCAGATAAGTCCGAGTCAATGTTCTTTCATGGTTCTCGGAACGGACCACCATCGGTATCCCAGATAACGATAGGAGGGGTTCACATCGGCGCGGGTTGACGATCAGGTACTTGGGAACTTTGCGGAACATTTCCAACGTTTGGCTCCTAAACTGCCCAATCTAGGGGGACCAAAAGCCAGGAGGCTGTTGCAACCCAGTGCTGGGCACGCCACCATTGCGTGGATCAGTCCCCTCTTTGAGGAGTGGTTGGAGAGACGCCACGGCGTCTTCACCTTCCGCCTGACGCAGGTGCACACCAGACACGGTTGTTTCGGGAGGTACCTGTTTCGGATTCCGCGGGAGGACACGTCCGGGTGTCAACACTGTGTGGATCGCCCGGAAGATATGAAAGAAAGAAAGAAAAATATTTAATATGGTGGAGCATATGGTAGAGGTCTGCCCTGCTTGGGCGAAGTAACGCCGTGTCCTTATCGAGGCGATCGGCGGCGGCGACCTCTCGCGTCCGGACCTGGTTCAACCTATGGTCCGGAGCGAGGGATATGCATGGGAAGCGGTCACCTCCTTCTGCGAAGCAGTAATGCTAGCGAAGGAGGAGGTGGACCGCGAGCGAGAGAGGGAAGTGTAAAAATGAAAAAAGACGATTTTTGTGAAACTTGAGCAATACCTACTATAAAAAATAAATTGTACCTATAACTTAATTTTGTGTTTTTTGGGTCGAAAGCTCCCAAAAAACACACAATTAAGTGCTACAATTTATTTTTTGCAAAAGCCGTTTATTTACATATTAATAGGTTTAAATACACAAAAGGCGTTAAATTCTTAAGTTATATTATTATTGTTGGATTTTCTTTCTATCCTTTTTCTTAAAAAAAAATATCACGTGCGTAATGCGCGACTATAAATCTTTAAGGACTTTGGTCCGAGCGGACTAGAAATGGGGTAAGACTGGAATACGAAAATAATTATTAAATCATATTTTTCATTTCTTATTACCTACTTTTACTGATTTGAGTAAGGTACACGTGGCCTCTGATATACTTCACTTCATGTTTCAGTGAAACCAGACCTTTATAAAGCATAATAAAAAATACACATATTGCCGATCTTTCTCCGCCCATTCTCTAAATTACCCCGTCTTATATTTTTTCATTTCTGTATTTATTTTTAATCATCCACAAAACAGTATACGAAATAATCAATTATAACATCATTCTAAGTAAATTTCAATACCTTGTCGGAATATAAAATATTGTAACATGCTGCTACAACATAATTATGAGCCAAGATTACCGGAAGATTTTTAATGGGTGAATAATATTCACCCATTAAAAATCTTTCGGTATTACCCCGATGCACCTAAGAACATTCAATTTGAAAGTTAACAAAATCTTCTTTCAAATGATACCTATAGGTACAACAATCCATAGGTCATTGAATGCATGGAAATATGAAAATATTGTTTTGAGAAACGCGCGATGAAATGATTCCAGTAGTCGTAAGTGTAGTTATCTATCTACACAGAACAGAAGAACTCCGTTCTTAATCGGTAATGTTCATGTAACTAATTATTGATTCAATTAACATCCTTTCGGTCATTCTAACCTATTTCCAAATGAGTTAAAAAATCAAAATCAAGAACGGTATATTTTCACTAATTGCCTCGTAAATTAACTTGATCTACAAACGGTAGTCGGGTAAATGACCCTATAAATTTTTTGATATCGTATTAACCTTGATGATCTTTTAAAAAGGGATCAACGGAAATTCGATTCCCTATACTGTATAACTGTATAGACTTCATAGGGGACATTAAAGGGTCGAGTTTCGTCCACCTATTGTATTCTAATTTCGTTAAAATCTACTTGGACGGGCTCGTGATTTTTTTTTATAGTCCACCGGAAGGGCGTTTAGACAAAGTGACATTGTTTAAGTTACAAGTGACATTTTGCTAGATCATGTCAAATCTATAGGTACCTTTATGATAGCTTTGCGTTCCAGGGCCGCGGTGACTCGTTCGAACAAAATCCGCAAACACTATTGAATTATCTACCAGAGATAATTGGAGGATATGACGAATACCAGGAAATCATCCCCATACTAACTTTTTGTTGTTCAATTTCTTTGTGCGACGGAATGAACTAGGGTAGCAAGTGTACAAAATAGGTACCTACCTACTCCCGATGGGAACATAACCATGAAGTAAATATTTATGTGTTAAGTTTCGACTCATACACGACCCATATACTATACAGGCTTTACACTATTCCAACTGCCACAGAAGAAAAGTTCAAATTAACAATTAACTTAGGGTAAACGATAAAAAAAGAAAAATTGTAAAAACTCAAAAAAGAAATTAAACATCTTTGCATTATAAAATAAAAATAATAATAAGTATTGCAGTCACGTCCGGTATTTTCCCACGATAATTTTTCAAGGCATGATTGACACACTTGTCTAAGCTCATTCATAACTTGAAAACTGGTAGACCGTGGCACTGAAAACTTTCTAGGTAACATTAACAGGTTGAACCGCTACATAGTGTTTAAAGAAGACCATTATTCTGACATTGCATTTTTATTTGAAAATGAACAAATACAAATATATGTACCTACCTAATTCTTTAAATGTAACATTGCCTGCCCCATTTAGCCGGAACGGTTTTTTTAATCGTCTAATTTTTGTTAAAAAAAAACGTTGTTAAAAGCAACTAAGCACACCAATATGCAATAATGATGTTGGAGTGTATTGATGGTGTAGGTACTTGCAAAGGCCTTCTTAAAACTCTGTGCGCCACTTAGTAAATACCTTACCTACTCTGTAGTGTGTGTGTGTGTCGTGGTCATCAATGATATTATATTTGGTGGTCATATTCTTTTCTGAAAGACCCTGTATAGCATGCGCTTATAGATTGTTTTATGCCGTTGATAAAGACCTTACGGTATAGCTTATCTAAGGAAAAAAAATCTAAAATGAAAATTACAAATTGGAATTATAATAACCACATGAAAATTCGTCCAGTAGTTTTTGGGTTTATCGGGAGATCTGGGGCGTAGCAATAGAAAATGGCTCCCAGAGCACGCATCATTGCTGCACCCCTTCGTAAATTAACTTAATATAAAAATAATCAAATACACTAAATAAAACTGTCGTAAATATTACTTATAAACCAGTAAATATATTATATTTATACATACCTTTTCATAAAGAAAGTAAAGCTAGTCGGTAAAAATTGGCATTCGCACCCCATTTCGGATAGTTTCATCTTTTTGCCATTTATAGATAAATAGAAGTCTTTTTGAGTCATAACGGAAAGGTCAAAACATAGATATATTATATTTCTATGGGTCAAAAGCTGAGGGATCGCAGAATTACTTCGGTAAATCGAAAAATCTTTCACCCCATCCGATAGGTTTGATTTTCTTACATTCATACTTATGTATGTATGTAAATAGATAAAACTATTTTGACTAACCCAGTAAAGCTTAAGAACCTAGACAGTTGAGTGTAGAATGCAATGCAAGATCGAGCGAAGCGAGCTCGAAATTATTTACATCCTGGATGAGCTATCTTCGGTAAGATCCGCGCCCTAGCCCCTAGGCTACGCGGGCTGTCTACCCTACGTCCCGCCTAGCTTGCAGTGAGCCCCGCAACCCAGGTCCGTAGGGCCCTACCTCGAATGTATGGCCAGTCCGGCCGTTTGTCTTTGTTTAACTGTTCTCCGTTAGATAACATCACAACTATAGGAATCTCTAAATTCTTTTATTTATTTTAAATCAATACAATAAAACGATAATTTATTATCACCGCAGTCATCAATGCTGTAACACAGAGTTCTACATCTAGAAGTAACCCAAATCTTGACATCATTACATCTGGACGCGTACCACTCATTTCCTCTCGCTGATCACAAAGTAAAACATAACAGAATTAAATGCTTTGTGGTAAATTTTGTTTTTTTAATTCAATAATTGGCGTTTTGGCGCTCCGTGTCGATAGGTGGCTAAGGCGTGTGCCCTACTTGCCCCACCCTAGGTACGTTCCTGGTAGAGATATCTAGATAACCGTCTCAATTTTCATAATTGCAATTAGTACCACTAAGAAAATATCTCTGTATACTGAAAGCTATCACTACAACACCTGAAAAGCCGGGACGACATTTGGTGGAACTCTGCTGGGTTTTATTCGGTACGAGTCTGACAATTCCTCCAGAACGGAAGGAGTCATTTAATAATTTTGAATCCCAAAAAAAAAAAATACTTCAGTAGGTAGTTTCTACCAGGTAGCAAACCTACTGAAGTGTACCTTTTAAGCATATTCTCAATTTCTACCTAATATTTATTACTAAATCGTCTCACTCAGCTGCAAATAGTGTCCTATGAATAGACTCAACTCACTATTCGTGGGAGTAGAAATGTAGTTAGAGATGACTAAGAAAAACGCTTTTGTATAAGCAATTCAAATAAGGAACTTGCGCTATTGAAATACATATCTAGAAAAAATAAAAATAAAAATTTAAAAAACCTCCGACACAAATACCTAACTTCCCTTTATAAAGTAAAAAAAAATAAAAAAAAACTCAATCTTAAAGTATCTAAGTATGTATTAATTATTCTAAAAAAAAATACGTCGCGTTGGGGAACCGCACTGCTTAATTATGTCATCATCATATATTCTCTTCCAGTGCACTTTCATTTGAGACCCCACTCGAGTATATTTGCAGATATTCAGTTATTCTTCCCCGCTTTCACCCGCCACAATTTTTAAACGACTCAACCGATTTTCATCAAACATGTCTAAGAACACTCGCCCGTAACTCACCTTTCATACAAGAAAAAACTAAATTGAAATCGCTTCATCCGCTCGCGAGCTACGGAGCCACAGACAGACAGACTGACACGTCAAACTTACAACACCCCTCTTTTTGTGTCGGGGTTTAAAAATCATCTGCCACGGTCAGGCTCAGTCGATTTTTTGCCTGCTATTTCTTCTTGCTTATTATTCGTGGTTATTGAATAGTTACTATAATTGTTTTTTTTTTTCTAACTAGATATTTCATAGTCGCAATCAATTTGCATTTGAATCGTCACCACTCACAATTTCAATTGTTTAATTTTCTAAGAACTCACCGAATATTTTTGGTTCAGGTCAGTGGGTGCGTCATTGATAATATGGCTTGCAAGTGGCCTGCTCTCAACCCTGGGGGCCCTGTGTTATGCGGAGCTGGGGACTTCCATCACAAGGTCTGGAGGTGACTACGCCTACATCTACACGGCATTCGGGCCCCTGCCTGCCTTCCTGCGCATGTGGATTGCGCTGCTCATCATCAGGCCAACTACGCAGGCAATCGTGGCGCTCACCTTCGGCCACTACGTCGTGAAGCCTTTCTTCCCAGAATGTGACCCACCGCAACTGGCTGTCAAACTTCTGGCTGCTGTCTGCCTGTGTAAGTAGAGCCTTATATTTTCTTGTACACTATTTTTCTATACAGCACAGAATTGATGGATGACTCATGTAGACTGTGGTAACGGTTGGGCTGCTCGTCGATCTTGAACGATGTCAATGTCAATCTTAATAAATATAATAAGAACTGATTTCCTCCTAATGCTCTATAAGTGATGCGAGTAAATTAAATAATGGCAAATCAAAATCAAATCGACAGCATAAATTGGGCTGAATTGGTGATAAATGTCTACATGGTTTTTTGTGTCAGATTTTAAATTAGCAGTAGTTTAGATTGGCCAATGGAAGTTGACTCGATACTTATAAATGTATTGCAATGAAAGTAAATTACAATAGTTATTGGGCCACTTGTATATCGTAAGCTGTAAATGCATTATAGTAAATTGGAATAATATCGGACTAAAATCGCTTTAGAATGAATGCTCCAAAAGGCAAAATTTGCATTTTACTTGTAAGTATATGCTTCGGTTGCATATGTTTAACTCGAGCGTGCAGATTGCAACGCGAGCGATATAAACTGTAGATTATTCTTAATAGCACGAAGGCTTGTTGTTAGCAAATGCTTGTAAAAGGTTCTCGAATGTAAAAGCGTGATTAAAATATGTAATTTAATTTAAACTTTGCGTAGTACCAACCAGGTTACGTCAGCGATCACAAAAAAAAAAAAACATAATTCTAAATATTCAAAACCATAGGCCCTGCTTCCAAAAATAGGCCCTTCTAAATACAAGGCCTCTGACACCCCACCGAACTGTGACTTCTTGATAATAAAGTACGGTTTTTCTCTGATCAATACTCAACACAACAATAGTTAAAGTGGTTCCTTAGCAACTTTATGGGCTTGTTGATACAATCCGTTGTTGGGAGTGTTCGATCTTCGTCCACGGCTCGGGTGGCAGCATTGTTTGGACAAACAATCATCGACATCCTACCTAAAGTGAAAGCCAATTGTCCCGTAGTTTGATTTTACGTAAACATACCGTAGTAGTTGGGTACTGGCTCATTCATGTAGTTGTCTTTGTAAGGAATTGGGAGTGTGTATCTTGAGATAATGATTAAGTCTTAAAAAGGCTTAACTGGACTTCAGGCAACTGGAGATAGTTTCATTGCAAAATTTCATCTACGTTTTCTTCCATTGTATTTGCTTCGCAGTATCTATCGCACGTTTTTTATTGTGCTCATAGCATTCATCGTAGAGACAACGGGCGGATGACATTCAGGTAGTAATAGAAAAGCAAACTTGGGAACGTCGGATACTAACTTAACTAGAAGGTATTTCTAGATACTACAGTGTTTACTCAAGCGTGACCCTAAGATATAGTGTACAACTTAGTTCATCAAGATACAATGTTGTCTAGTCCATGACACGCTACAAGATGCTGATTACAACAATAGGTAGCGGCGGCGTGTCGATTTATAACGATACGAGAGAATGTGTGTCAACGTAACTTTCCGATGCTGCTACAATTTACGGAAGTGGTACAAGCGTTGTTGTGATTGTTCATGGAGTTTCTAAGAAGTTGCTATTAGTAAAACTTGTGTAACTATTTAGCAAGTCTAAAAAAATGTCCTTCAACAATGTATGAAGGTGTAAATAAGCGCGTGCCCAAATTTAACGAAGTATAGGAACTTCGTTAAATTTGGGCACGCGCTTATTTACACCTTCATACATTGTTGAATGACATTTTTTTTTTTTTTGAATTGCCAACTTATATAGATAGGTACTTAATATGTAAAATAAATCCATCGGTCATTGGTCTAAAGACTAACGCAGAGGAAACTGCCTATTCAAGAAAGAATTCAAGCAGAAGTTCAGATAATCTATTCGGAATTGCGTTAGCAAGATCCGACTCTGCCCCTCCCACTAATCACTGTATGGGTACCTGACTATTGAACAACTGTTCGGGAGTAGGTACCACTTTTCTTATTTATAGACTTGACCTTACTCAGAAATATTATCTGAGATTGGCATTGCAAGCTGTTTTGATTTGTAGATATTAATTAAAAACCCTGAAAAATTTATGTTCTTACTTAGAGCTTGTTTTACAAATCTAACATATGAAAAATAATGGGAAAGCAATTGTATGAAACTATTTATATAATATCAGACTAGCAGCGCCCCGAGGTTTCACCCGCGTAGTTCACGTTTCTGTAGGAATACCGGGATAAAATAAGCCATGTTAATCTCTGATAATATAGCTTTCTATTTGTGTTTTTCTTTTAATCGGTCAGTCGTTTCGGAGCTTAATAATAAATAGTATTAGTATGGATAAGTTGACCTATTGGGAAGTAATAAACTAGCCGAGACGCTAGTTTCTGCAGCGAGTTCCATACGGAATCGTTTTATGAAGCGTTGAAGTTGGTCTAGCTAGCTACAGGCCCATTCGTATATAACCGGTCGCTCACAACAGGAAACGAGAACCTGTCTTCAAAATGCACAGTACTCTCATCCAGAAACTCGGTTCAAGTTTATATCTTGGTTATTATGACCTGCCTAGCAACATCTCTGATTTATCGCCTGTTATCTACTGACATACAAGTCATTTGCTAATGCGAAATTAATTACTTACTCTTTAACCCTTGGTCATGGTTATCAAGATAGCGTTGTGCTTATCTATTTATATGTACACGCATTTCTAACGGGATCTAGTCGGTGACTATCTGCATATTTAAAGAAATCCAGTCGGTGCAAGGGAACCTGATAATTTATTGGCGTCAGTCCTGACTACTAACAGAGAGCTTGGACATATTTATCAGTCTATTAATGGTATGCATGTAATGCAGGACCTCAGTTAGGTATGTGGTGGCGATTACCATTTTCCTCAATTAATGTGGTCATTTAAGTTTAAGTATAATTATTACGTACTATTGCTTTGTTAGTCATCACAGCAGGGTTCTTGTGTATTGAACTACTTCGCCGGGGTAGGGAGTTCCCTTTAAATAGCAGGTATAAAACAGTTTGGGCACGCCACCATTGCGGCGGTAAGTCCCCTCTTTGAGGAGTGGTTGGAGAGACGCCACGGAGTCCTCACCTTCCGCCTGAAGCAGGTGCTTACCGGACACGGCTGTTTCGGGAGGTACCTGTGTCGGATCCATCGGGAGGACACGTCCGGGTGTCAACACTGTGTGGATCGCCCAGAGGACACGGTGGAGCATACGGTGGAGGTCTGCCCTGCTTGGGCGGAGCACCGCCGTGTTTTCGTTGAGGCGATCGGCGGCGGCGACCTCTCGCATCCGGCCCTGGTTCAAGCCATGGTCCGGAGCGAAGAGGCATGGGAAGCGGTCACCTCCTTTTGCGAAGTAGTAATGCTAGCGAACGAGGAGGCGGAACGCTTGCGAGAGAGGGAAACCTCACGCCCCAGCTGCCGCAACAGAAGAAGACGCCCCGGGCGTCGGGAAACGCAGGGCGATTCCCGGCCACCGTAGGCGCGGGCCTGCGGATGGCGAGGTATGGGCGCCATCCGATAGCAACCAGGCCCGAGTCGACGGCGCGTCGTGTTCCACGCGCGCCTCAAAGAGCCGTCAGCAACGTAGACGGGGGCCCACAGGGTCTGTGCCTGCTAGGGTTGCGGAATTTGTTCGAAAGAGTCACCGCGGCCCTGGAACGCAAAGGGCACAAGAAGGATCACGGGTGGGTTTTAGTCAGTAAGAGTCTGGCACTCCCTTCCGCTTCGCCCAGAGCGGGAGAAGTCATTTGATGATTTCCCATCCAGAAAAAAAAATGGTATAAACAGTTATTAGTCTACATTTGTTTTATTTATTTATTCAGGTTGTTTTGATTCTAGTCAAGACACATACCCAACACAATTTCATAAAGTACTCAAATCCCAGTGGATGTCTTTTGTGTTTATCAAATTCATAAATGAAACGAGACTTTTTCAACCAGGAAAATTCATATACCACTGCGAATTCGATTCCAACTTTTAAGAAATACAAATCAGGACACTCATCTTTTTACTTTGAAGCTAAGAAAGATAAATAAATAGGAGTAGGAAGCCTTTAATTCTTTGATTGCATTGCGTCTCGGAGCGGAACAGTCGGCGGAAACTCCACTTAACCCAATTGCTGTTGATAGATCAACGGCTCTGAAAATGAACCTCCATCTTGCCCGTCAATGCCGGCGTAAATTAGTTTACGTACAGTCTATGTATTTTTATGTATACGTCTCGCAAAGTTTGACGTTTGTAAATGACACGAAGATTCATCAACATCATGGTGATATACATTATGTATGGGCCCTCCTTTCATTTACGCCGTGCTTGCCTTTTCTGTGCGTCTCTTTTTCATTTTTTCTTTCGACTTCATCTATTTCGTCAACCCAACTGGCGATTTTTGGCGCCCTTGATTTCTAGTTTCTGCACGTAAAGTTTCGCATTTTCACGTTATTTTCCTTGCCCTGGATGGGGGCCTTAAATTCGGTCCGGTTAAAAAAGCAGTAACCAGCCTGAACTGCGAGTGGCCATATCAAAAAAATAATAATTAATTTACTAATAACCATATTATGTACATGCTAAATGAATTAATTAATTTAGCATGTATTCTGGTCGCAGTCTTGGCCTACCTTGTAGTTTCGATAGTAAAGTTTATTTAACCTAGTTTTGTTTATCTAGTGACATGTTCAGGTTGCGGTTACCGTAACTCAAGACTTGAACACCTGACAAAGATCTTGTTCTCTATCCTTTTCATAATAATGAGTCTATCAAAGATTTACTGGATCTTTTATGATTGAGCTCCCGTTGCTGTTGTCTTTTCCAGATGCAAACTACAAAACGTTTAGATTCTAGGTTTGTAGACTGATAGCATTAGCCTTTTACCAACAATCTAAATCTAAATTAAGTTTAGGGTATAGTAAATAATTATTAAACATCTATTGAGAGCAGCGTGTGATCCTTATGGATTTTTGGAAATTCTCTCTCCTTTTTCGTATTTTCTAAATATCACGGCATTTTATTGAGTTGTTTACGCTTTGCTGTAAATTAATCGATCTCGAGTTTATCTGCATAATAATGACTTTTCGGTAATGTTTCTCGATCTCGAATAGCTATTTCGAGACTTGTGAAGCTTGTTTATTTTATCTAATCGTATTCAAATTTAACTTTATCATGTGATCAAAGAGATCTTGCGTGAATTGATGAAAAGGTCAAGTCCTTATCACTATAAAATTATCTAATTATTCGTGATAAAGGATCTTATCGTACTAGAGTCATCTTCAAAACTAAATTATAAACTGAATTCTTAAAAGAGGAAAGGAATAAGATAGCCAGCATCGGTGTCAATGGCAAAAGTGCCCATAACACTTGTAGCATTGCCACGTTGAATGACAAAACTTAGGTGGAGTTAGCGTGAAGTCAGCTGTCATACCATACACACGAGATATTGTACCTAATGTAATGACCAGTGGCCGGAATAGGTAGATTGATTTGGGGTCAATAAATCGAAACGTAGATATCAATATAAACAAGCTTCCTAGATTCCGGGATGTTAAAGATATTCCGGAATTTCAAAATCGTTAGGAACATGTAGAATGAAGTCATATACACAGAAGTAAATTATTAGCAGTCTTATTTCTTTCGCCATTGTTATGGCGAAAGTTGTTTAGTAAATCAATTCGTGTCAAATTAAGGTCTCACCTTGCAGTTGGCATATCATTTTTCTTTAATAGTCAATAAGTAGTACGTAGTCTCATTACTCTCATTATGGTCAAAGTTTAGAGCGTAAGCGGAAACTTGAGACGGTACACTTAGGTAGGTACCTAGTGTTAGCTTTTTGATATGATGTTACTGAAACGCCTTCCGTTAAGAAAATATAGGATTAAAAAAAGCCGGAACATAGCTGTCAATAAAAAATACAAAGTATGATGAAGCAGATGGCTTACTAAAATCAACGATATATGAGTATGATAATATGAGTATATACTCATATTTATGGTTGGCCTGATCAACAAACAATCAAGTATCCGGTATCACTGGGTGCCAAGTGCCAACCTACCTCCGTCGTCGCGTAGTCGAGGACTACAGACCTGACGGACGGAGCCGTCATAAACCCCGGTCACTGGGGAGAGTGGAACTGGCGAGAAATGTCATGTGTGTTCCACAGGGTTCGGTTCTGGAGCCGCCCTGTATGCCATGGGGTACGACTGGGTGCTGCGCGGTGACCTCGCTCGCGGCGTTAGCGTAGTCTGCTACGCTGACGACAAACTGGTTCTGGCGCAAGGGGGGTCGCACCAGGCGGCGGCTGAGTTGATGACACGCGGGGTTGCGATAGTCGTTGACAGAATCCGACAACTGGGTCTCGAGGTGGCCCTGCACAAGTCCGAGGCCATGTACTTTCATGGCTCTTGGAAATCGTTATCGGGATCCCAGATAACGTGTAAGGAGGGGTTCACATCGGTGTCGGGTCGACGATGACCTCATCGTCGACCCGACTTGGGTCTCGTCCTCGACAGCTGGTGGAACTTTGCGGAACATTTCCGACGTTTGGCTCCCAACCTGTGGCGGGCCAGGGCTGCCTTCAAGCAGCTCTTGCCCAATGTAAGGGGTCCAAACGCCTCCTGCTGGAGACTGTATGCGGAGATCGTGCGGTCTGTGGCCCTTTACGGGGCCCCGGTGTGGGCGCTGTCGCTAAAGCGACTGCCAGCGCGCCACCTGGTAGCGGCCCATTCGGCTGGTCCGGGGATACCACACCGTCTCCTGCGAGGCGGCTAGCCTCCTTGCCAGATTGCTGCCGTGGGATCTGGAGGCGAGAGCCCTCGCGCACTTTTATGCATTGCGTGTGGAGGCGTTACGCCGGGTAGAAACGCTGCCGCAGCAAATAGCTGCGCAGTGGACGGAGCTCCGGCAGGATCTCACGGAGGTATGGAGACAGCGACTATCGCAACCACAGCAACAACAGCGCTGGGCACGTCACCATTGCGGCGATAAGTCCCCTCGTTGAGGAGTGGTTGGAGAGACGCCGCGGCCTCCTCACCTTCCACCTAATTCAGGTGCTCAGCAGACACGGCTGTATCAGGAGGTACCTGTTTCGGATTTAGCGGGAGGACACGTCCGGGTGTCAACATTGTGTGGATCGCCCGAAGGATGAGCATACGGTGGAGGTCTGCCCTGCTTGAGCGGAGCAACGCCGCGTTCTTTTCGAGGCGATCGGCAGCGGCGACTTCTCGCGTCCGGCCTTGGTTCAATCCATGGTCCGGAGCGAGGAGGCATCGGAAGCGGTCACCTCCTTCTGCAAAGCAGTAATGCTAGCGAAGGAGGAGGCGGCCCGTGTGTGAGAGAGGGAAACCTCACGCTCCAGCCGCCGCAACAGAAAACGAAAAAGACGCCCCGGGCGTCCGCAGGATGATTCCCGGCCACCGTAGGCGCGGGCCCGTGGTCGACGGCACGTCGTGTTCCAAGGGTTGCGGAATTTGTTCGAAAGAGTCACCGCGGCCCTGAAATGCAAAAGGGCACTAGAAGGATCAAGGGTGGGTTTTAGTCAATAAGAGTTTGACACTCCCTTTCGCTCCGCCCAGAGCGGGAGAAGTCATTTAATGATTTCCAATCAGAAAAAAAAGGCTTATGGAATGTCGGTCAGAAGGGCAACATAATCTAGAACGATTTGAAATCCTAGAAGGAAAATATAAAATACGTGATTCGCTCGATGGATAATAATAATGATAATAATGTTAAATGCATGTGATATATCAAGCAAGAAATAATCATTTGCGGTCATAACGGTCTTCAGGACACACCACCACAGGTGGTCCACTACAGTGATTTTATGGTTAAAAATAAATCTACTGACTCCTATGCTATATAGTTCTTCGATATTTATAATTTATAAATATCTGCCTAGTAAAGAAATAGTAATCGTGCAAAACAATACAGGCGGTATGATAATGCTTCTATGTGTTTTAATTGTAAACAAACTGACCAAAGAGTTTTACAATGTACAAAAAGGACTTAGCCCTCTGATGTCCTATATAGTAGTACCTACAGTACCTACAGTATAAAATAAACAAACATAGTGTGCAGTAGCGACGTGCCGCAATACGATCCGAAAATGTTTGTCTCGCTCGAAGCATCTGACAAACTTAAACGAACCTAATTACTCGCTGTAAGTGGATCACTTAGAACAATTCATTTTGCAACGCACATAATCTGCATACCTATTTGTACTGTCGTTACCTCATGTACGAAGCAGTCGTAAAATGTTTGAAAAAATCCAGGACGGTAGGTATAATGAGAATTCTTACGTTATTCTTACTAAATTTGCGTAATTTCGTCGCTATCGGTTCACTCTATAAAAAGATATGAACTAAAAATGTTCAAGAAGAAATTAGCTTCCATTACGTGAAGCAGTGCCGTCTATTGAGAAAAATAAATGCATTTAAATAACACCAAAACATGTCGTTGAGTTATTTGTGAAAACTTAACTGGTGGAAATAAACCTGAGGAGTTTATTTGTTTGGTTGAACTCGCTAATCTTAGAAACTACAACGGGTTCGAATTGAAAAAATATTTTATTGTTGAATAGTCATAGTAGACAACATCACGCTACGACCACTCGGAGCGGAGCATCAATGAAAAATGTTGCAAAAACGGTTATTTACTCTTTCTCTTATTTGATGCAGACGAAGTTGCGCGGGTCAGCTAGTATATTCGTTCTCATAATATCTCTATCGTTCATAAAGCAACGTGTTATTGTTTAAGTTAGCATAGCTAATTAGGTATTTATAGAGTCACATTATGTCATGTGTCCGAGTTTAAAAAAATGTAGAGCTATTATGACGTGTGCCATATCTATTTTTGCACTAACCTAAGCATCCGGCTATGTCAGGCGTCAGCCGGATTTCTCAGAAAGGTAAAACAGTAACTAAACCATCATGACTACTTTGAGCGCGGCCCTCCTGAGAGTAAAGTAACTACCACAGAGTACTTTTAGTACCTACATACCAGAACGCTATTTTGCCCCGTCCTACTTTAACCGAACTACCTTATTCTGTTTTGAAAACCATCAAACTCACTTTTTAGCAAAATAAATTTACCTAGTAGTAAGAAAAAGTAGAACGAGCCTATCGTCGTTTGTAAATGATCATAGCAGATGAGGTTCTGTCGTCGTAACGTCGATGGTAAAAAGACATGAATTCGTATACGAGTTTTTTTTTTTCATTGAGAAATGGATTTGCTCTTGACTGTAGTCTAGATCACAGGTGACAGAGACAAAGTCGACGATGGAATGAGCTTACCTAGAAGAAACCTGTTCCACTCTAACTTTATGCAGGTTATGTACCTAGATCTCATCGAAGATCTTCTTTCCTTTGTTGTCTTTTGGATTCGAGAAGTTTTAAATGCTTTCACACGAAGATTTGATTCTATATCCTTTCCTTTGCAGGTATCCTAACAGCGATAAACTGCATCAGCGTACGCTGGACCATGCGCATCCAGGATGTGTTTACCTCGTCCAAGCTGCTAGCGCTCATCGTCATCATCATCTCTGGCATCTACTACATTTGCATAGGTAAGTTGATGATCATACAAATAACAATAGTCCTCCTGACTGATTTTGGCCACTACCAATTTCGATCACTATCATAGTCGATGGGACGGCAATTTTACGACCGGAGACAGATTTGGCACACGACCAATATAGCTTAACGTGGTAAAGGCTAAGGCATGGGGGTGTCACACACCAACTGGCAAAGTACCTACCTACAGAGAACTTGAAAATCAAGCCCAGGATCCCAACTTAGCTGTCGCGCGACTTCAAGACCAACGGAGCAGTTAAATTGCTATTAGATCGATAAGGCCCAGTTGCGTGATAAGCTCAATTTTGTTCTACTACACACTTCATCCCATCTTCCCACGTTTATGCCTACATTTCAAAGTCATTTTCGTTTTTATAAGATCCGTGACTGGATAAAGACGAAAATGACTTTGAAATGTAGGCATAGATAATGTCAATTAATATATTTTTGTTTAACCGTACAACGACTCATCGTTAGGCCAATTATAATGGTACATGTACAAATTAAGTCAGTTTTAATGTATTTATCGGAAATATGGGATGAGCTTACAGATAATAATAATGATTGATGTGATTGTCTGATAAGGCTACATACTGTATACGTCACGTATGATTGCGCGGACACATAGGTATTTACTGCTACGTATGTAGGTGTAGCTTCCTTCATAGATAACCGTTTGGTGGGTCAACTAATACAATGAATGATAGACCAAGGTCGTATAGGCCTATTGTATCGTTACCTACGTAGGTATGTATGTACGCAGAAACCTCTATTTTTATTTATTTATTTATGTACACACGTGATACTTAAAAAAGACAATTTTGTACAAAATCGAGAGCACAAAGGTACTGCTTATTTCAATAGAAATTTCTTCCAGCAGACCTACGACAGAAGAGTGGGATAAGAAATGTAGACACAGTGTGTAAAGAGACAGAAAAGGAAACTTAAAATATACTATACTAACTTAACTAAAGCATATTAACAACTATTTATACATACAAATCAAATTAAAATAAACATACAAACAAATATACACAACACACTATGTGCTTTGAGTGACATAATTAATGTGGCGAAAAATTTGCAGAATCACTACCTACATGCTTATCTTAAATAGAATATAATTATGTATGAATATAGGGGTTTGCTGTCGTGGTTATATAGTCTTTGGCTGTCACTGACATTCTTGCCAAGATACGATAGTTCATAGATACGGGAGTTTGAAGGCCATTCTATTCGCGAATCAGCGGGGTCCAATGCAACAGTACCTAGGCCGCGAAATTGTCGTTGATAAATGACTTGAGAATAACAAATAATTCATTGGGTAGTACCTATATAATTATGTAGCTAATGTATAACACGCGTAAAGCTGCTCGATGCCTTAATTAAGAACACGGTAACTGCCGTTATCTTTGTAGGTCAAACAGACCACGAGGCAGTTAGGTAGGTACTCAGAGTCTATTTATGGCTAACGTACGTTGGTGACGGAGTTGATGCCCTTTTCTTAGAAGCCACCTGCACCTACTGGCAGCTGGATTCCATTTAAGCAAACATACCTGTATGGCAAAACCTGTTCTGTTAAAAATAAGTTTAGCAGCTCAGTTATTTGCAAACTTACTTATGGGATGCCAAGTATTGCACGCGGCTTTACATGGTATTTTGATGAAAAGTGTCTTCCAAGTCCTAGAATATTCCGTGTCTCATTAAGATCTACTGAGTGGTTTAGGTCTGAAAACGTAACAGACATACAAAGTTACTTACGTATTTTTACTTGTATAGGTGGGCAATAGTGTCCTTAATGTCCTTATGTATTAGTAGGCACAACAGTCCATGCTATGCTTCGAGCTACGAATCAGTTTGGGAAAAACTGAAGAAATATTCTATAAACGAAGTGGTATCTGCAAATGAACGTTCAAGAGACCTTCCTGAGTTCCTGACTACCTCAGTGAGATTAAATACGTGTTTTATTTTTGAGTAAGACACTAAAGGACTAAGTTAGTCTTCGTTGATGGATTAATTAAAGGTAATGATGGACTCTGTTGTCAGCCGATAGGTCTACTTTATCAGCTAGATTTACTGGCGTGGGCATAGCCAGTGGCGTTGCTTGCATGTGTGACACCTAGTGCGGATAATGTCGTGTATTGATTTGATTACCAGTTGCGACCCCCGAAATAATTATGGGTCGGTTGGTGACGTTAGTCGCAACCAAACCATTTTTGTTGGCAGTGTTCCATTTATGGCGCAGGCTTTTTTGTTCAGGAATGTTTAAAGACATTATGGACTATTTGGCCGCAAGTGAGAGAGAGAGGTGTGATTTCTTTTAATCATCCATACTTAATTAGAAATATCTTTGTTGTCTTTGTGAAGCTGAGTAGCGTTTTGATTTAGATTTTATTAGTTAATTACATTTGTTAACTGACGAGTAGAACACAAGAACGAGCGAAGAGAGCTCGAATGTTTGCATCCCTTCTCGGATAGGTTTGATTTTCTTTTGATTTATAAATAAATATATAATTATCATTCATAATATATTCGTTGAATTATACAGCAAAATTCATGATCTAAGAGAGTGCAAAATGGAATAGCAAGCTCAAAAATTTTTCATCCCGTCCTCGGACAGGTTTCATTGCGCCACAAGCAGCTTCCGCACCCCCGTCCCCTCCTAGCTACGCTACTGCTCAGAGCTGTTTACTCCGCAAAGGAAATGCTCGCGTGCATCATTACGACGCGGTAAATAACACCGCAATAAGGTTTGGCACAAATGCGTATTGACCTACCTAATTATGCAAGCATCCAGTTTTATGGAAATGTAATACGGACGAAGTGAGTCACATCGTCAGCTCGAAAGGGAAAAAAACGATTAAAGTTCAATATTTTACAAACATTGAATAGTAATGAGAAAGTAAATTTGTAGCAGTTTTTTTTATTTGGTTGTTATATTATCGAGCGGAATAGAAAGTATAGAAAGTTCGAAGGGCCGTATCTTGATAAAAATAATCCCTTCTTATTAACTTGTCGGTCGTGTATACATTCTCTTAATGTGATGGAAGTACGTAAACTTGAAGATAGAAAGTACATAATAAAAGGAAAGCAGTGGCGTAGCTTGCCTAAGACAGGCCCTGTATCAAAATGGGTTGGGGGGCCCAAAGGAAGAGTAAAATTTTTCATAAAAGAAATAAAATATGCTCCAATTTAATATTGATTTGAAAGTAAAAATGATTAAAAATTAAAGGTTAACTTTCGTTTCATATTTATTAATACGTTGTATTGTGATTTTTAAATAAAATGGTTGGCACAGCAGTTATTTTCAAACATGTTATGAATCTATAAAATATTGTGGATAATATTTTAGTAATTTTTGCATACACACTTTCGGGGCCCCTCTAGCCTGGGGGCCCCGTATAATTGATACGGCTCATACGGCGGTAGCTACGCCCCTGAAGGAAAGCAAGGGAGGGACCGACACTTATAATATCTTAGAACACATGACGTCTTCGTTACACTTGATTTATATACGGGTGTAGATTTATCTGCTCACGGCTCTGCGGGCTTGGTACTCCTGGTAGCACTGAATGATCGAGCTGTCACTAGCCAGACCTCCGATAAAATATAAAAAAATAGCAGTCTTCTTTAAGTATAGACAGTCCTATTTCTAAAAAGTTTTAAACCATGTGCTAAGTTTCTGAAGAATCTACTAATCAGTATTTATACTAAGCATAAAAAATAACCATAAGTACCATTTTTATGATGAACTCTGAGAATAAAAGCGTACAGGGTAAAGTAAGGAAAAATGAACAGGAAAATAAATAAAAAACCATCAATACAAAAACAACACATCAAACAACTGATGAGACAAAGACGCGGGTATCAACTTTAACCTTAATGCCTAATAACAATATATTTTGGTTATGATAACATTATGTAAGAAAACAATATTTTTTAATTCTTCACTCGCTATTATTTAGAATTCACGACCGACCCGAGTGGGAACTTTGTGCTATAATTATCATAATTTCATTTATTATTGCATGCTTAATAGTGTGGTACCTAGTTAACACTTTTGGTTGGGATCGATATACTTACCGCTGTTGTACCTACTCACCTACTTATAATCGTTAGAAGTAAAGGTTAGAAGGGTAAGTGGGTAAGGGGCAATTTGTTTGTGCACCCCGCATAGATGGACGTGTGAAATTATTTGTGACCCATATGGTCGTATATGGACATGGATGAATGATTGATCATCCACTGGTCCGTGAAACACATGTATGTTATCCTGTATGAGTGTACAACTAAAAACAATAATGATAGAGTATAGGGGGAGTCACTCACACAAAGGGACAGGGGTGGCCCACGCGGATCAAACGCTGAGGTTTGCACATTTAATATGTAAATGACAAGATCAATGTAAAATCTGCCTAGCTTTTCTCAATTCTGTTGGGGTCGGTTTGCAGATGAGTACTAGTATCTACATTAAATAAACGAATGTCTATCTGATAACACCACAACCTATTAAATGCGAAACCGTACCTCTTGGCCGTAGCAGACTTTTCTGGTTTCTGTCTCTCGTAGACGACTGTAAAGATTTAGGGAAGGTTCATATCTGACGGAACATGCGTCGCGTAACGCCAGAACCAAAAACAATATAACCCTCTATGGCCAGAACAGACAAATGTATAGAAAAACACTTGACCGTCACTGCCGTCACACTCAACCGATGATACGTTAGTGCGTCGAGTGTGAACGGTCAAGTGTTTTTCTATACATTTGTCTGTTCTGGCGTTACGCGACCGATATATACATACGCGACGCATGTTCCGTCAGATATGAACCTTCCCTTACCCATGACAGCCAGAACCACCGGCTTGACATGCTTTGCGAGGCATGAAGGAGTCTGAGTTATTAATAATATATAATAGGCCACGAAACCGGATAAGAATATTCCCGACAAATAATGTTTAAACAGTTCGTTCAATGTCCTTAGATACCCCGTAGACTAAAAGGCAATACTCACATAATATCAGCACTGTCACTAACTAATTTATAGTCATGCTGCTATCAATGGCGGCATTCTTCCATTATTATGATTTATTCATCGAATAAGCTCCGCTGTTGTGATCATTACCTAGGTACATACATTATTATGTGTGTTCGTAATAAATTAATGATACGTCTGGCAATGATAGGAAAAATTCTGGAGTCTGTTGCGTAGTTACTCCATATTTATATCCTTATAATGACTTGATAAGTTTTATTATTGTGCAGAAATGGAATACTTATTACACTACTGCGTACGTTATTTCTCTGCCGAATTACCTACTCAGAAGGAGTAAAAGAAAATATGCACGGAGCTTATTATTTATTACATTACGTGTATGAGTAGAGTATGTTATCGTATGACTACCTAATTCTCTGGTTATGCCGTGCCTTATCTAATCTTGCTAAATCTGCTATGGTCTTTTGTGGAATTTATATGCTGAAGTTATATCTCTCGATCCCTGTCATTGCATTCGATGAAATCGGGATTTTACTTACTTACCTTATTGATTTTCAGTCCAACTATTGTAACTTTGCTTTGAAAGTTGTTATACTCTATTTTTCAACAGGTCACACCGAGAACTTCGAAGCAGCATTTGATGGGGAGTTCAGCGCTGGCAACATTGCTCTCGCCTTTTACTCAGGACTGTTTGCGTTCGGAGGTTGGAACTACCTCAACTTCGTCACTGAGGAACTGCAGGATCCTTACAAGTAAGTATCTGCTTAACTATTAAGGAATATTATTTCGAAAATATAGTCGGGGAGCGTTACTGGAAAAAAATACTTTAACTATGAGAACTAACGAGTACCTAGGCAAAGTTTGCATGCTAGTAGCCTAAGTATAACGAACCTTTTGTAGAAAAGAGGACCATTAATTTACTTGATTCTGCAATAACTTATATTTTTCATAGATATCAAGGCAGGAAAGACGACTTTCTGCAAAACTCAGTTCGTAACCAGCATCATTATGAAGGAAACACGTGCGTCGATCTCAATAGGTGTCAGGTACACAATTTATAAATCGTGTGTACCTGACACTTATCTAGCGTTATTGCACATAGATATCGCTGAGTGTACAGTTTCCAATTATACAGCTAGTAATAACTTTTAGATGAGTTAGTAACTTATCTAGGTTCCTAAACGTGTTGCTAAAGTTTATGTAACTCACGGACGAGTTGCGTCATTCAAAGGGGAACAATAAAAGAATTGGTGTCAAGAACGACGATTTTGTATTTGTATTAGGCTAGGGTTGCATACTGGAGCGAATCTAAAACCCGTCTGAGCTTGTCTGAAGTGGTTCCCTGGAGAACTCCTCAAATACTCCCATTGTTTGCCGACGCGATAAGGGTCAGCGCACACGACTGTGCCCTTGAAATAAGCTGCTTAAATGGAGCATTTCTTCCAAACAGAATTAAAACAAGAATTTACAATGACATAGGAATGTTGGCAAAGGATATTCTTTTATTCATTGGGTAGCCAAAGCCAAGTGTTCGCTCTCCTCCTATTGCATGTTTTATTCATTGAGACATTTATACTTCGCGCTGGTTGATAGTGACTGAGTGTAGTGACCACTATATATTTCGGTCTATTTACAGTTTTTACTCGACAGGAAATCACACTTAATGACTTTTTGTATAGCGCTGAGAATTGTTTCTGTGAGCAATCGAGCATGGATTCAATTAAATTGTTTTGTTTTTGTGATTGCATTAATTTGTAGATGTGAGTAATTGGACAAGACCAGCAAAACATCAGACTTCTTTTGAAAAAATCTGGTTATTTAAGTAATTCACCCAACAAGACGACTTTGTAGCTCTTAGTTCTTTGTAGTTTTTGTCATTTTTATTGTGCACACAGGTTCTTCAACTTACAATTTGGAGACCTATTTTATAAGGTCAAGTGGGTAGGTGACTACCTAAGTCGATGCATGTCTCTATTAGAAATTCAATGAATGAGCACGCCTTGTATACTCAGCGACTCCTCAGCGTGTATCCTTAGTCTTGTTTTTTTTTTTTAATCTGTTTGTGCGAGTCCTAAATAAACATTTTTCTTTCTTTCTTTCTTTCTTAGTCAGAATTTTAGAAAAGTACAACAACATTTTAACGCGCCATTACTTTAAATTGGGAATAAGTTTACACGACGAGAATTTCGTGAATAGTTTTATCTCATTTGGCGCTATGCCAGTAACCGTCATTTACTCAACGATGCATTTATTTTATCGCGTTATCAAAATCAGTGTTGAACTGTTGATCAATCGTTCATTTTTACCGTGATTAATATTTTAATTTAAACACTGTTTATGTTAGTACACATATTTATGTTAATTAAACAATGATAGAGGTAGGAAGTAAATTTTGAGACTTAAGTAACAAAAAAAAAAATAGGTCTGTGCACCTTAGTACCATGCCTTTTAATTAATTTAGTAAGTATGTATGTACCTAGTTAGGTATAAAGGTTACCTATGTATGTACCTTCCTAATGACAAATCCTATAGTAAAATTTAGGTTAACATCATATTAATTTATAAAAATCTCTTTTATTTAAAGCAATGTCTACCTTGTTACCTAAATTCGTATAATAATGCTTGTCTGGTCTAATTTGCAACTTTTTGGATGTAGATAACAACCAAAAGGTGTTTGATGTACACGATCACTATATTAATAAATGCCAATTACCGGGTTAGTAACTGCCATAATCTGAAGAACAAATTGTAATCCTATTCATTCGGATATTAGATAGCATAACTGCATATTAGCTAAAGTTTTTGAGAGGGTTGTCTATGATCAAGTTTACGCAGCGTTGAGTACAGTTTTTTAGCTCAACTCATCACGGAATTCTTAAGGGTCGTTCAACTGTATCTAACCTGGCTTTGCTCAATGACTTTCTAACGGACAAAATGGATAATGGGGCTCTGGTAGACGTCGCTTACACGGATTACAGTGAGGCTTTTGATAGAATTGATCTCATTATTCTTAAAACAAAGCTTTTTAACAATGATCGAATCTACTTCGTTGGTTTACTTCATATCTTGATAATAGTTCTCAAGCTGCCGTTATCATATATGTAAGTATATAACTATATTCTGAGCTGGGTTTCAGTTCCTAGTGGTGTTCCTCAAGGTTCCTTGATGGGTCCGTTACATTTTATCATTTATGCGACATGGACTTGTGTTTCCACAACTCCAATTTGCTTTATTTTGCTGATGTTGTGAAGATATTTTCTACAAAACTATCAGATGGAGACATGGATGCTCTCCAATCTGACCTGGTGGATTTGAATGGTTATTGCTTGGTTAACAAACTTTACTTGAATCCTGTTAAATTTTCAGTTATAGGAGATAACTGAAAATTTGCGCCCTTTTGTCTACAACTTATAAACTTAAAGGCCCTTTAAGTACAGATATGGAACGGTATATGCAACCTAGGCTTTTTCATTATTCCCATAAGATTCTATATTACTCTTTTGTAAGAAGTCATCATATGAAGTCGTCATATGCGTCACAAAATGTGGAATCCATGTTATGGCAAATACGTTGATCGTATTGAGAATATCAAACGATTTATTCGTTTTCTATGTTTTCGGCTACGTATAGGTACCATATCATTTAGATGACAACATAACAGATCGCAAATTTCTTTTAAAAATCATGTCTGACGATAGTGACTATCCTGGTCTCCTACATATTGCGTTTCAATGTCCCCCAGTGATCAGTTAGATATTATAATTCGCCTATCTCAGTTCCTTTCCTCTTACAACTACAGGCAAAACATAGTGCGAGCGAGTAAGGACTTAAATATTCTTTATAAAGAGTTCTCATTCGGCCCGTTTACCACGAAATCTTACTCTGCACGCTCTCAAAAAAAGGCAGTGTTCAGTCGCGCTGAGTTTTTTAAAAGTGTAAAGTGGTTATTGTGGAGGTACAATAACCACTTTACACTTTTAAAAAGGATAGTATATTTATATTTCTTTTCTATAGTGCTTGTTTCTGTTATTACCCGTGAGAGCCTGCAATTGGCTTTATGTTTCATATACTATAATTGTTATCCATCTGTTATAGCTGTTGGTTCTTGGACAACAAATAAACAAATCTAAAAAGATATCAATTTTTAATCAATCTCACTTGTCATGTTTATGATAAGTGAGATTCTTAGCACTCCACACGGAGAGCAATAAGTTTTTATGTGCTATAAGTTCATTGCATTCTGTTTCAGGAATTTGCCGCGTGCTATATGGATCGCCATGCCCATGGTGACTATTATCTACGTGATGGCAAACTTGGCCTACTTTGCCGTCGTTACCAAGCTTGAAATGATGTCAAATCCTGCGGTGGCTGCGGTAAGATGCATTACGTTTATTATGTCTTATAAGTTACTCATAATGCTTCGTTATCGAAACCCACAGATACCATTAAAAGTGTAACTATTTCTATAAATGGGAAAATGAGTTTGTATGTTGAGCTTTTACGCCTATATCGCCGATTTAATTTTTATGAAGTTTGGGACAAAGACAGATGGAAACCTGGAGACGGTTATAGGCTATCTACCTTAACGCGAGAGAAACCTTGGGCAAACGCTAGTATGGTACACATGACATCTTACATGACATATTACATGACCTACCTATCACTTTTTTGTCGTAATGGTTATGAGTTACACAATGGACACAATGTGTTCACGATTTCCCATAGATTTAGCGAACGAAAGCTAATGCTCGTTGACACTTAGTGTTTGCCAAGACAAAGGCAATGAACAACCAATAAAAATGTGAGCTGTTCATGAATTTTAATAGCAAGTCCTAGAATGGCATTGCTACCTTGATGGGAAACTGGTGATGGAGTGGTGATGGTTAAAAAAACCGTTTGTTTCATATTATTATGTCCATGTCCAATACCAATTAGGAAGGTAATTGAAGTGCCGAAAAAAAACCTAGTTTTTGCTCCGTGAGAAAACTGTGATTGGACCTCGATTGCTAGAGAAATTATATCATGTCCCCGAATTACTCCATCTATTATGTGTATAATAATAGCATAATATATCACGGATATTGTAACAATAATAACTTACCTTAGACCAGGAAAATGGCAAAGATCGCTGATAATGTAGGTCGTTAAAAATGTATTTACACGTACATATGTTGTGGGCCCACTACAAGGCTAGAAACACAAGTGACAATCCAGTGCTTCGATAGGTGCCTGCTGTAATGGAAGTCATATTATTATCTTGTATTCTGTGTTAAACTCGGTTTCTTTATGTGCTTATGCAAGTAACTACTTGAGATAACTATTAAACAAAAATTATCCCTATGAAATGAGGATAAGAACTACCTACCTATAAGCATATTTGATGGAAAAGTTTAACCGTGGTGGATGTGATGAGTAGAATACAAATTACAATTAAGTGTAACTGACAACACATTTATCGTCATCATGGCGACAGCGCCTTATTATCCCTACATATCTCGGGTGTTGTTGAGCTGTTTTATTATTATTGTGCAGAAGGATGGTCTTTTTGAACAATGATGCTGTAGAAACAGGAAATTTACTGGGTGATTTTTCCTTGAGAGAGGCGTGATTACCAATATGAGGAATAGCAGAAGATACTCAAAAGAGTCTTGGGCCCGTTGTTGATGAAAACTAAAACTGCACGGATGGAATTTAGATAAAAAATAAGCTCTATAAATTAAACCAATGATGTAGTTTTTAAATCGTCATCGTTGTATTAAAATGTTAAACTACTCGCCGATTTGCGATAATACTGACAGTTTCAGTAGGGATCTTTTAATTGCGGAAGCAGATCAGCTTACAAAACAATTCATCATCATCTGACATAATCACTTAACGGAATATTCTTACTCAGACTACACTCAGTTCAGTAGGCTAGGTAACTTATACAGAAAATAATATGATTGTCCCGTCAAGTTAATGTCACCTACATATCTAGATCCGTCTTCGCCCCGGTATATTCCACGCACCGTTGCATCTGCTATGTGTCCATTGAAGTAGCCATTTACGTCGTACTATTTTCCGCAATAACGAAAAGGGCACATCTCATCAATAAAAAAAATTAAAAACAAAGAAAAGGAAAATAAAAGACTGAACATTTTTTTGGCGACACAATTTTTTTTTAATCTCTTAAGTAGTGAACAAGTAAAAATCACTAGGTGTTTTTCTAAAAACTGTTGTTTAAAAATAGTGTTTGTTTTTTTATTCCGAATATTATTTAAGTTACTCAATTCAGGCTAAAAGAGCAGATGCTCCCCTTTTTCTTTGGACTGCAGTATTCGAATTCGTTCTAGCGGCTTCCATCTTTGAATGAATTATCCTTCAGACAGTTGGACAGTTAGTGATTAATTTATTTATTATCTCAATAATAAATAAATTAATCACTAACTGTCCAACTGTATATAATATAAATAGCTGGGCTATTTAAATATTGTTATTCAGAATTGGACCTCAGTTTTATGAAAACAAATGTTATGACGACAATTTAATGCTGGTAGTAGCGGGATTCTGTGGGATGTATTATATTTATTTGCCGTTTATATTTACTTACGTAAACATAAGTGTCAAACTGAAACTTTTACGGCCAAAAACGAATCTGAAACTGCAAATTCTGTACTTATAATGTTTTCGTGGGAACAAAAAATGTCAAATCATAGTCAGCCTATATTTTTAAATCACATTAATAATTGAGTCTCTTTCCGATATTTGAACAATAAATTCATTTTCACTCATTACTTATTTCAAATGATTTTTTTTTATCTACTTAAAATCGTTTCTGTTTACGCAAAGTTAATATTTTTAACAGGAGTCATTCACTGTCAGACTGACATCATCTGCAATGAAAACCAGTCCTTGAATTCCCTAACAAATGACAGTACAATACCCAATATTCATCCATCGAAGTATAGTGATGTAGTATGGTAGTAGGTAGGTAAATCGGTATTGTATGTTAGCACTATGAATGCAGCCTATAGCTCACAGCTATAGGGATATATGTATGTATATCTGTAACTGACTAAATTGGCTACCTACCCTTTCATTGAACAGCGCCATTGAATCAACGGAATAAATGTCGATCTACCTGATGAGCATAGAGAATTATATTGTCTTTGCTGATGAGTGATGACTCTAATATGTACCTACAACATTTCATGAACGGGCTGGCAGATACGTATGCCGCTCGTAGAACAGGGTAACCGTGTAACTAAAAAACTAAAATATATCACACATTTAATTATCGGTACTCTACATTTGAACAGTAATTAATTTCAACATTGTTACCTCGACGACGCACGGAGGCTATCCTATTTCTGTCTGTAACGTTAAGCAACATAAAACATGAATGGTCCTTGTAATGTAAGGTCCCTGTGCCCTGTGCCCTCGCATGCTCTGCTAATCGGTTAGGCAAGTCATTAACTTGCCTAACCGATTAGCAGATAATATTGAACCAAATCATTTGCCTAGCTGTTCAATTAAATGTCGGGATGTCACCGGCGCCATTCAATGTATGACTAGGCAGCCAATTAAACGGCTGCATGATTAAGCTAGTTGGCTGCGACATATACACCATTCACTGGGTACCATCTGAGCTAAGCATAGTACGGAAATAAAATACATACATACATATATCTTACGCAACTTGTTTGGTTCTGTTACCACTGTCGTGCGTTCGACTGTAGTGTATAACACGGATGTGGGTAAAAACAATAATTTTAGGTTCATCTCCCGATATCTTCCTGAATGTACTTGCAACTTATTGCTAAGTGGCAAATCACGGTTTTCTATTTTTATATTTTACTTGCCATCATACGTCTCTTCACCTCAACTACTTAGATTAATTAGGTGCTAGCATAGTCAGCGGGAAAACTCTCATTGCTGCGGGGCTCAGGATGCAACGGACTCTCCCAAATACACCCAGAAGATAGCTCTGCGGAAGTTTATAATTTTTCTTTTGTAATTTTTCGGCAGGTATTCGGCGACCGCTTATTTGGCGGCTGGAGCTGGATGATCCCCGTGTTCGTAGCGTTATCTACATTCGGCGGGGTCAACGGAGTCTTGTTCACATCAGCCCGACTGTTCGCGACCGGGGCGCAAGAGGGACACATGCCTGCCTTCTTCTCGCTCTTCCACATCAAGAAACAAACGCCCATACCTTCGCTTATGTTCACTGTAAGTAGCTTTGGTCTTCCGCAAACATTAGCACTCCTGTCTTAGTTATCAGTTGTGAGTCATTTATTGAATCGTGTATCAATCAGCATTAAAGGCATTCGTTTTAAACTTGCAGTGTCTGTTCTCGCTCCTGATGTTGACGACGAGCAACGTGTTCGATCTCATCAACTATTTCTCTCAAACGCTGTGGCTGTCCGTGGGTGCCTCGGTTGTGGGCATGCTGTGGCTGCGCCACGTTAAGCCGGACATCCCCAGACCCATCAAGGTCAACATCGTCATACCGTACCTGTTCCTCATCGCCATTGGCTGCTTGGTCATCATCCCAGCCATCACGCGACCTAAAGACACCGCTATTGGCGTCGCTATTCTCCTCTCTGGCGTCCCAGTGTACTACCTGTGTGTCAAGTGGAAGAGCAAGCCAGAAATGTATCATTCTGTCTCCGGCTGTATCCTAAGGTTCCTACAGAAACTTTGCTCATGTATTTACCTCGAATCCTCCGAGTTAATGTCGAATTGAACCATTTTAAAAAGAGTTTTGGATTAAAATTGCGTTTTATCTGGAACGAAATGTCGAAAATGATGAAGAAATAATGTTATATTGACAGAGACATTCAAGAAACTTGACTACTTACTTAGATATTTAAAAAAGGACCAATTAAAAACCTCATGTACCCACACGAATTTCAGATCATCCATTTGAACATGATGCTGAGATAAACGTCCTCTACAAACGTATCATAATATGTGAATCAGTTAATTTTATGCAAAGTTGGTAGGTTGGATGCGAGTTTCACACGTCCATAGGTATCAGGTAACTGTATGTACAGGAGAGGTCTTTTATTGTAATATATTACAATAATAATTATAATATTTCATCAGAATATTTCGACAATATGAAACCAAGTCAGTATTTATGGACGATCTGCTTTACTGAATATTTACTTACTTACTTTAATAAGTACGCACTGTAATGCCCATTGCTATGTTCCTGTTTTGTCTCGTTTGTGCTGAAAACATAAAAAAAGCTTACGTGTTCTGATCAGCTAATAGATCGAACTTATGGCTCACATAGGAATGCTGATACATTCGTACCTACTACATCTTAAGAACTAGGTTTAATATCACACAAGCGATGTTACCTCTTTGAGCCTACCCTATATCGGTATGTCGTGTTTGCTCTCTGAATATCTACTTATTAAATATTTAAACACGTAGACATAAGAGCCTATTTATATTTAATGATGATAAGTACGGACATTCCTACAAAGCACTGTTTTATATTAGGCTATATTTGTTAGTTTTGCTACGTTTTTTTTTACATCTGTTTTGAGATATGTATTCAGACTTTTTGTAGTTACAATGTTGTTTATACAATAATAATATGACGTAATTATATAAAAAAGTATATATTATGTGAGGGTCGCTAGCTATAAGTTTAATAAAATATGTGACTGTCAGTGTCTTATACTTGATACTCGTATTATTATCAAAAAGTGTACCTAATCAATTCAACAGTAAACATTTTCATTGCTTGTAAAGAATTTTATCGAATTAAAGAAAATATAACATGATGTACCTAAGGATAATGTGTTACGTATATGACATATTTATTTATAAATATTTACCTTAGTAACTACAAAAACGGTTAAAATAAATCATTATACTCAGTTTCAAAAGTTTTATTCAAATTCCTAAAACAGCTATTCCCGGATAGGACCGAACACATTTTTAACCCGACTTAAAAAATAAGGTTGCTTTTGGTTGGTTGGGTGGCCTATACCAACAACAACATTACATAATATGCCAACAATAACATGTATGACTTTCTAAGTGTATGTACATTTTTGCATGTTTGTCCACGCATATCTCAAAAACTTTAAGTCGGATTGGCATAGTCCGACTTGGAGAACAGTGCAAGTTTCATTAAATCGGTTCTGTAGTGTTGAGATAAAGAGTTAAGTGTGTATCGTTACTAGGAAAACGTGGCATTGGCTTAACAGCGTAATTCTTAAGAAAAAATGCTATGCATGTTATTTCAATGTTTACATGCAGTTAGGCCCGGACTCCACCAAAGCGGAGATGTGCGGAGAAGTCCAAAGCGGAGACGAGAAGAGATCTTTTTTTAAGAGGCGTTGAGTGCTCAGTACGCGTTCTAACACGAAAGGTGGACGTTAAATCGCTATTGCAAAAAAAAAAAACTTCTTTTACTTGAAGAAGAAGAATTGATAGCTTTATATTACCTAAACAAAAGAAAACATCGGTTTTGGAGAAGAAGCCACTTGAAATACCACTCATGGAGATTTTTTTACTCTGTTTAATAAGTTAGATGATGAAAGTTTTACCAGCTACTACAGATTACCGAGGAACATTTTCTACGAAGTACATAATTTAATTGAATCTCTTTTTTTATTTATTTATTTGGGACAAACAAACAGTAACACATTATATCTGCGCAAATAATATAATCAAAGATATTATATAAATGTGAAACTCACACCGTTGTCCACAGCATATAGAACCCATATAACTTTACTAATAAACAATCTATGCGAGTAAGACTACAAGACTGTTCAAATAACTATACATCGGAATCCTTAAGTTTCTTTAACTAAGCAGAACGAAATCTATTTGCTGACACGAAGAATACATCTAATTCTGTAGTTTCTGAACAAAAATCGTTATAGTTCTTGCACAAGCGACGTAACGGCGCCCGCAGACCAGCATTGGTGCGGCAGTGGGACACAGCAAAAAGAGGACGTGCGCGCACCTCTCGTCTAATAACAGTTCTAGGGACACAGTAGCATATTTTATTAGTAATCTCAGAGCAGTTATACCTGTTACAGCATACATAAAAAAGAAACATAATTTCTAGATATAAACTTCAGGCTCATTAGATTGTATTTATTAAGAAGATTTTTATAGGTTGGGAAATTGTGGGAGCACCTATGACCTATAGTGCATCGATCTGACGAATTTCCGCTGCACCTTCTCTAGCATCTCAACATATTTATTATAAAAAGGGTTCCACACTACCACTGCATATTCGAGTTGAGATCTGACTAGTGCTTTATAGAGATGAGAATAAGTGCTTGCACGTTTAAATTCCGTAGCTGATCTCATAACGAACCCGTACATACGATAAGCCTTTTTGGTGATGTTATCAATATGTTGATCAAGGTGAAGTTTGTTATCTAGCAGTACCCCTAGGTCCCGCACGGATGGAGTTTTCAATAGAGTTATATTGTTTATATCTCATATATATAAGCAAGATTACAGGAGATCTATCTCCACCGCTCACTGCACGCCGCTCAGATCTTCTCGTCTCCGCTGTTCGTCGTCGAGGCATAGCTCACATCTCCGCTTCCATCGCGCCATAAAAATATAATAGGTACATCTCCGCTTAGCGATCTCCATTGGAGCTGAGCGGAGACGAGATGTGTGAATAAAGATATTCTATATGTTGTTTAAAAAACATCTCTCCGCTCGTCGCGTCTCCGCTTTGGTGGAGTCCGGGCCTTAGGCTCTACCTGGCGACCTGGCACTTCTAGAGCTAGATGAATACATGGTACGGAGCGAGAGCGCATAGGAAGCGGTCACCTCCTGCGAAGAAATAATGCTAGTAAAGAAGGGGGCGGACCGCGTAAGGTAGAGGCAAACCTCACGCTCCAGCCACCGCAACAGAAGAAGAAACCCTGGGTGTCGGGAGTCGCAGGGCGATTTCTGGCCACCGTAGGCGCGGGCCTGTGGATGGCGAGCTATGGGTGATTCGCTGTCTGATAACAACCAGGCTCGGGTCGAGGGGGGGTTTGTTGCGCGACGCAAAGCGATTTCAGCAAAGGAGACGGGGACGTTAGGGCCAGTGCTCGCAAGGGTAGCGAAATTTATTCGAAAGAGTCACCGCTGCCCGGGAACGTAACAGGCATTAGGAGAAACATGGATGGGTTTTAGTCAGTAAGAGTCTGACATTTCCGCTCCGCACAGAGCGGAAGAAGTCATTTGATCTGTTAAACATGCATAAAAAGAATAAAGATTCGAATTCTAATTTTTTAAATGGCAATGGTGCCAATGTCAGCTGTGCTCATGGACTTATATACGTCCATGGCTGTGCTATGGCTGTGCTATGGAAAGACGTGCGAGACCAAAGACAACAAGCAAAGATTAAAAAAAAATATAGTAATTTATGTGATTAATAATAAAGCCAGAAAGTTAATAGGGACAGCAATTTTTAATTTTGGGAGATATTTATACAAATCATGGGAAGGGTTATTATTGGAGCAGTTAAAGAAAATGTGCTCCAAAGTACCTTCAACCAACCCACAGGAATCTCAGGAATCTAGAAACACTGGAGAACTACAATGACCTGTACGGAGGCGACATAAAGTGGAAATAACCTTTTTTGATACCTTTTTACGGGAACAACCTCAGGAACAACCATGGCTTAGTGGTAACATAAGGCTCATTAGAGTGACAAAAAGCGCCTTTACAATTACTGATTTGTTGCTGATAAATCTTAATTTCTCCCCTTTTTAGTCATTAATTAAGTAAATTACAGTTTCGAAGTCACTTTCTTTTTTTTATTACTTTTTGTGTTATAAGCTCACCTTTCTTTGATTGAAAGTCGATGATGAAAATTTTATAGCAAAAAAGATAAAGCTACAGCATTATTTTTATCGGTCTCCTCCATAGTGTTTATTACTTACTGGCACATTATAAAACCAGTATTACTACGTCAAACCGTCAAAAAATATAGGAATAGCTGACGTTGAAGTGCTCGTGTAAATATGTTGAATATATTAAAACCTTTAAGTTTTACAAATGTACGAGTAGCTAGACAAGCTCGGCAGCTAACCCTCCATGCTCCGCTATGCGGCCATAGGTGGTATCCCGACGAGACTTATCTCAAACAGTTCTCCGGTTCTGTGATGTACCCCACGCCAGAGACCAATAAGTACTACAGAATAATTTATCATTCAAAACTACACCCAGTTGAACGCAAGCTGCAAAACATGGTCATTAATTTTGGGCCACAACATCCTGCCGCTCACGGTGTTCTTCGCTTGATACTGGAACTGGATGGCGAAACTGTCGTCAGAGCCGACCCTCACATAGGCTTCCTGCACAGAGCCACTGAGAAACTAATGGAACACAAGCATTATAATCAGAATTTGCCCTTCATGGATCGTCTTGATTACGTGTCCACGTTGGCTAACGAGCAAGGTTTCTGTATTGCTGTTGAAAAGCTTCTCAACATAGAAGTACCACCGAGGGCGAAGGCCATTAGGGTTCTATGCGCCGAATTGTGTCGTCTAGCAAACCATATGCTGAATGTCTCGGGCACAATACTGGATGCTGGTGGCATAACACCTTTCTTTTGGATGTGTGAGGAACGCGAAAAGCTTTATGAAATGTTTGAGAGGATTTGTGGTGCTAGAGTACACTGCTGCTATTTACGTCCCGGTGGGGTGTCTCAGGATATTCCCATTGGTTATCTCGACGACATTTACGAATTATGTAGTAAGATGGAAATTCGTTTTGATGAAACTGATGATCTTGCAACGGGAAACCGATTGTTCTATGCTAGAACTGCAGGGCTTGGTCTTATTAGTGCGCACGAAGCT
The DNA here is from genome assembly GCA_905332915.2 of Hecatera dysodea. Classification (NCBI taxonomy): domain Eukaryota; kingdom Metazoa; phylum Arthropoda; class Insecta; order Lepidoptera; family Noctuidae; genus Hecatera; species Hecatera dysodea. The sequence goes on from HG995292.1 coordinate 14,981,380, forward strand.
ATGTCCCTTGGCTTCACCGGGCCGATGCTCCGCGCCACAGGAGTCAAATGGGATATACGTATCAACCATCCGTACGATGGATATGACTTGTACGATTTTGATGGAGTTGTTGGAACATTCGGAGATATTTATGACCGGTACCTGTTACGTTACGAAGAAATGCGTCAATCTTTACGAATTATCAATCAAGTTCTTGACACGATGCCCGAAGGAGAATATAAAACGGACAATTCCAAAATTTGTATGCCTTCAAGAAAAGAAATGAAGACTTCAATGGAATCCCTAATTCATCATTTTAAGCTGTGCACTGAGGGTTATCCGGTGCCGCCTGGATTTACATATACCGCGACGGAATGTCCAAAAGGCGAATTGGGTATCTACATGGTGGCTGACGGCACGTCCATACCGTACCGCGTGCACTTGCGACCGTGTTCATTTAATCATATAATGGGAATCTCTGTTGTAGGCGCACAGTTAATGCTTGCTGATATTACCATGCTCATTGCGTCAATCGACATCGTTTTTGGAGACGTCGATCGATAATTTATTAATTAGTTACGTTTATTTGCACTTTTGACACTTATTTGCATTAAATATTTACCACTTTAAATAAATATGTCTATCTATAATGTAGCACGTAGGTAACTACTTTACCTACTTAATAAACGAAGACGTTACTCATAAAATTGTGAAATCTTTTAGTTTTTTTTGTGTATGAACCTAGGTACATCGATTATTTATTTTTTAATATTTGTAGGTTTTTTGGAAATCAAACAAATTAAGAACCTAACCTAACCCGCAGGCTGATAGGAGACTACGGCTGAAAAAAGGGCAGACATAAACAAAACCCGTGTGAAGCGGATCGGATCGATAAAGTTGCTGTGTGAAAAAGAATATAATGAACCCGCGCGCACAATCAAATTGGGTCCTAGTCTATTAATTGGTACACACTAATTAAGATGTTCGTGAATATTTGCACTAATACGTGTATGTACGTACGAAGGTAGTCCGTCGATAGCGCGAGTGGAGCAGCGAGCGACACATGAGTGCCACCTACGCCCGCACAGAGATTTACCGTGCTTTTCAAATATGAAATCTGAATATTTTACATTTTCCATGCAAAATATTGATAGATTTACATCAGTTGGTAATGTTACTTAGTTACACTTTCCCACCAATTTTTATATTCAAAAATATTATAAATAGGCAAAATAAGATAAAAAATAGCGTACTTATTATTATGATATATTTTTTAAAAAACAACATATTGGCATCAGGTAGGTATATACTTAACAATGATAGAACCAAAAAAAAAGTTCATGTCACTTAGTAAAACAAAAAGAACTTTATGCAGTGTTTTGTGTGAAATTCGTGAATTCGTGATAGGTAGTGTAGCATAATTTGCTACAAGACTTTTTTTATTAAGTTCTGGCCGCATAGATTTTTTCGGACTGGAAAAGAAGAGATTTATGGTTGTCAAAGAGATTGACAAGAAAAGACTGATAAAGGAAAAGCGGAGATATTGAGATTTTAGCCCGATTAATGTTTTTGTCCGTCGGCATCCACATCTGTTACGTTCCTTTTGGCTTCGAACAACTTCTAGAACATGGGATGCTGCACACGGCTGTAGTTACTGTGACAGATTGAATTGAAGTAAAATCCGATTGAATTAGTGTCTGCAGATTGCGATGATCAGGAGTAATCCTTTATAAAACCTTACCAAACAGAAAGGTATGCAACAAATTTAATAGACTAATAATTTTGGAAGAATTAAATAAGCTTTTTGAAAAGAAGAACCTCGGAAGCAAACGAAAGTAAAACGTTGCTAAGCCAGATAGGGAAGCCGTTATATCTGTAATTTGTTTCGAGTTTGCTGGATTTGCTTAGTTCGTGATGTTACGTCGCTGCTATCACTGAAACCCTTACATTTAATATATATTGTTTTTTTACTATTCTTTAACTACCAAGATTGTGTTTTATGTTATGGACTTGCCTAGTTAAATTTATATTAAAATAACGTGCACGTTACGCCCACTTGGCTTGATTATATTAGATTTTAAGTCAGCGTAATGTGATTGTGTTGTTTGCAGATTATTCACATATTTTACATTATATTATTTTGTTTTTTTTTTTTTTTTTTACAGTTTGTCTAATTATACGTGGTTATGTAGAGAAAATATCTTTTTATTTCGCTACAGTAGGTAGGTACTCTAGATTGGATCCATCTTTTTTAAATAAATCTGGTAAGTAATGATTGCTGTTGCCATTCTAAAATTGAACAATTATAGTGACGCGTTAAACTAGTAAATATTAGTTTATGCTAAAGTGTGAACACCAATCTCGTTCAAATGCCAAAAGATTCATGTACCTACCTACTTATCACTTATTTTACAAGAATCACCAATCATAAAAATATGCTTGGCACCATTGCTGCCAATAAAAATGTCTCGATACCCCGCGTCAGTGTTGTCAATTCCCCGAAATTCCTCGCTTGTTTTTGATTGATTCTCCACATATTCCCAGAATTTATATTTTTGGAATAAAAACACTGTTTTATTCAAAACTTTTTTAATACTGAACAAATTTTGAAATACTGAACTGGATGAAAATAAGCATAAGTATCATATTTGAATGCTGAACATGCTACTTACCTCTTTTTTAACAGTAGCTGCACTTTTTAACCACTTTTCCATCAACCGAACGCACCAATTTAAAATATCAACCTTATACAATGAATTAATGTTGTAGAAAAAGATGCGTTCAGAAATACAAAATCGTGTTCAAATGACACTTGAGCAGGCATTTTTTAGTTGTAAAGTATTAGGTACCCGACATAAAATGGTTTGGATTCTGGATTCCCCGAAATTCCACGATTTATGTCATTCCCCGGGCTCTCCCCGCGCTAACCCTCAATTCCCCGCAAATCGGGGATTTTCCCCGCGATTGGCAGCGCTGCTTGGCACGCTGTTACTAGTGATGTGCCAACTCGGAATAAACACAACTCGAGTTAGTTCGAGTTGAAATTGACGTAACTCGAGTTAACTGGGTAAAATGAGACTGAGTAAATGATTTGTTTCTATGACATCAATACTTGAGTGCTTCTTTTTAATATTTTTTGATAAAGTGGTCGTATTGCCATTATATTTGTAAGTATGAATCTTAACACCGTTTGCACTTAGCATGTCCATTCACTGGCGATTCAAATACATCACAAACAACAGATTTCCTTTTAGATCCCGGCATTTTAACTAATACAGTTCTTATTTACTTAATCTATACTAATATTAAAAAAAAACTTTTTACAAAAAAATACAACCGACTTTTCCACAAAAAATCAAAAAAGTACAAAATAACTTTAATTTCGGAACTCGGTGTTTGTGGTTCCTTTTTCATTTTTTGAACACCGACTTCCGAAATTAAAGTTATTTTGTACTTTTTTGATTTTTTGTGGAAAAGTTGGTTGTATTTTTTTGTAAAAAGTTTTTTATTTTTCACTTTTTAGTGGTACCTAAACCCCCTCCCCTGCCCCCACCTAAACGAACCAATTACATTAGTGTAAAAAAGGCACCGCGTTAAATGTCTGTAACACATTCGGTTTATAGGTCTAATGCAGTTCGGCACTCACCGACTTCGCATTAGATTTGACCACTGCTGTGACCCGTAACCATTACCGCGTTAGATATTAACAATTTATTATTACAATAAAAATAATTATTATTATGGCCCCGTGTACAATACGTTGGTTTAGTAATAAAAGCGAGACTATGAATTTCCGGAAGGATGGTATACCATATCATCGGTAAGTTAATATTTCCATAATGTAGTTATAGTCATTTTCTCTGATACAATTTATTGGAGTTCATCTTATACTGGTTTGTCGGTCCGTATGAGAGCGTGCGTTGATGTCTTTCATGTTTGCGTCTCTTTCTTTTTAGAGTACTTTTATCGCTATCTCTTTCCTTTTAAAATTATTAGTGATGTACGAAATCGTATGACTACCATGTTATCGATAAAGCAAAAACCTACCAAATATTTATTTATACTAAAGATAATTTCAATGACTAAATATAATAGAGAGTTACATTGACATGATTATACTGGTTTAAGGTAGGTACCCACATGATGAAAAATCATTCGCCTGCAATAATACTTGGAAATGAATATTAGTTTGAAGTACAGATTGTGTAGGTTTCAGCTTTTGCACCCCGTATGAATGAATAACCTTCGAAAAATTGTTGGAGTTTATCCTTGCCCCTTCTTTTGTTTCTATAAAATTTACGTCAGCAGTTTCAAAATTATAAACGTAAAATAGCTTTTTGTTCTGTAAATACCTGTCTTTTTATATACGCCTCATTCATATCTAATTTATAAAAAAAAACAATCGATGTATGGAAAACGTCGATGTATTTTTTGATATATCGATATAATATCGATGCCACTATGCCATGCATTACATCGATAACAAGACCGATGTTTTTATCAACGTCCATCACTATCTGTCCTATTTAGGATACGATTTAGTGTAGTGTGATCGCTAGCTTCCTATTTCCTAAGTAGAGTGTTTCTAAATTGGCTTCCTACAAACAAATTGAATAGTGTAATAAGCCCTGTAGTTGGCAGTGCATTAGATCAAGTATTAGGCTTCTAGTGGTTATATTATATCGTCGTTGTGTTATCTATACAAATAAATAAAACTTAAGTGTCTGTTCTAGGGTATAAGTCTGTATAAGACGCTAGAGTATTAATGTTAATGTTTCAGCGGCGGAACTAGTTTCGGAGACTATTTCGGCAAGTTGGCAACGGTACAACACTATTCCATTTTCCATTATGACATATTAGGTTTGTAAGCAAACGAATGAATTAACAAATATAATAAAAATGCCTGTTAGTTTCTGTTCTCCAATATTTACATGTAATTTTAAAAGTAAACTCCTCGTAATTTTCTCAATAATACAAAAAATAAACAACCATTTGACAGCAAAACTACCATAAACTTGTCGCATAAAATGGTTGCTACACTTGCTACGGCACTTACCTACAACTGTTCTACCGTCTACGCCGCCGCGCCGCGCGCCGCCACGATAAAATGTTGCCATAATTAGTAACAACTTAAAATATAGTTGTCTCTTTTATCAAATAAGATTATCTCACTAGAAAGAATGAGACATAACGATATTTCAAGTTCTGAATCATATTTCCCTCATATTTGTATAAGCAAATGTATGTATAGAATAACGAAGCATCTCCATATTTTTCCCATCTCAATGTATTAAACAGACGTAGACAAGATTGTCAACCCCTGACAGTATCAAACTTAGAGTATAGAAATATATAGAGATGCCGTAATGTTCTATATCTTATTTGATACAGAAATAAGAAACTACACGTTGTCTCTTTCTAACCAATGAGTTATCACATTTGAAGAAAGAGACGTCATGCTATTTGTTTTATCTCTTCCTGACAACATTTACACATATCCGTCAATGTACCTACCTCGCGTGCCATCCGCCATCTTTTGGACCCGTGGTTTTGAAGTACGTCAGCTGTCAAGTGAACAACAACATTGGGTTTAGATTACGATTTTTAGGGATAAAAACGCTCAAAACTAAATTGTATTGTGCTGTGAGTGTCTATTGGAGCAAATTGAATATGCCTACGTGTGCAATAATTCAGTGTGGTACAAGGATAAACCCCAATCGAGCCTAATTAAACATGCACAGGTTAGTAGCCGTATTTTAAGAAAAACTTTATCATACTGCTATTTTTTTGTATAACTATCCTTGTTTTATTTATAGAATCAAAGTTCCCACATGTACATACAAATTATTTCTGATAATGATTTCTATAAACGGTATTAGGAAAAGTATAGGATAAGAACTAAAAGACTTGTTACAGTTAGGCCAAAAGTATAATCTAATCATCCAAATTTTAATAGTATTGATAAGTAACAAAATTAAATGCACCAGAAGAAATGTTAGTAACTCTGGTATCGATATCGATACTTTTTGGTTTTGATTACTTATGTGCTTCCCTAGCAATGGCCGCCATCTTTTGGACCAGGTTTATAGTAGGTATGCACGCGTATTTTGTAGGTATTTCTGGTCCATATTATTGTAAGGTCTTTGGTATCAAATGATAAAGTCCAAAATGTCAAAAAATACTATAAAATCCATTTAAAATAAAGTGCAAATTCCAACCAAAGTACTGCAAAGCTGCAAGTGAAGAAGTGCAAATCAGTGCAACAAATAAAGACTTAACCTAAAGGTCTTTGTTACCAGGTCAATAAATTAAAAAAAAAAAAAAAAAGTCCAAAATGTCACATGTCACATTGACCATGACAATCTGTTGAGTGTTGCTGCCAGGGCCAGCTGCAAACAAAGCTACCTATTCTTTGTCAAATCAGTTTTGTTTGTCATTTTCACATAAAACCACCCAAACATATAGTTGTTAATTATTTAAAAAAGGATATTAAGTAAAGCAACCATGCTGAAATTTCAAATAGTGTCTTCAAGAACAGTGGATGGTATTGAGAATGAAAAGAAATTCGTTGCTTATATGGTGCAAGCCAGACAAGCTACAGAATCCAGGGTGTTAGATCCAGACCCAGCCAATGTTGAGAGGCGATACACCCATTTCCTAGATTTGTACAACGGACTGAAAAAAGAATTTCCGGCTCTGCTAAGCAGTATTTCGTTTCCAAGAAAGGTAAACAAGTGCTAATTAATAGTTCTTTGTTGTTATTATGAGTCATTTATTTATATGAATCTAGGAGGCGTATTTTTTGTATTTGATCGTTTGATGAGCTATGAAACACAGCTTTTCCATGAAGGTAAAATTTTAGGTTAATTCAATTAGTAACTTTGTACAAGTACAGATTGCTAATATTGTGATGCCATTATCTAATTTATGTAAATTACCAGTAGTTTGAAGACTTTTGTCAAACATAACTTGCGGCAGAATGGTACATTATTGTAACACTTTTTCGACCATCATCTCTAAAAAGAAATTTCTTGACACAAAGAAATAAAGTATTTACATATTTTTTGCACAGTTTTATTATAAATTTTTTCAAATAATTATTAAGAACTCTTGAAATACTATATAGGTGTAACAGTGTACCATATTTGTTTTTTATTTAAATTAATTTCAGATAGTCATGGGTAACTTCGATCCAAACTTAATTTCCACACGGTGTACTGCTTTTGAGTCACTACTAGACTTGATAGCTAGTGACTCACGTCTGCGGGACTCCCCAGCTGCTATCACATTCTTCCAGGACATTGAGCTAAATGAAGCCAAACAATTGATTAACGAGGACAAGTTTGATCAAGCATTGTCAGTATTGGAAACCAGTTTTAAATTATTAAACAAGGTTTGTATATTAAGATACTTTGTCTTATTTATAACTGATTCAGTTTTTATTTCCTTTGTGGATTCACCTTCAGTTAAATTATACTAAAAAATACTAAGTACCTAAATTATTTCTTTTCAATGAAATTTCAAGTTGAGTGTAAACTGCATGAATGAATTTGGTTCTGATGTTTTATTGTTTGTCTGATAAAATGACAAATCATGGTATGTCACCGTGATAAGCCAAGTGGAATGGCCCATTGCAATAATAAAATATTCTGTAAGCATAAACAGTATGATAAGTCTTGAACAGTAGATAAATGACATAGGTACCAAATAGGTCACACAAATATTTACATCACTCAAATTTGTCTTAAAATGACATGAACGTGATAAATCAATTACGAAAAAATAAGAACAGTCTTTTAAAATTTCGAAAGTTTAAGATAAAAAGTTTTAAGTTATGCACTCTAAGTATTTACCAGTGTTTTACTTTTTCTTCTCTTTGTGGCCTGTCCCAAAGACCTCAGTAAACTAATTTACTACAAGTGAATGACTTTGTATCTTAAAAATCACTTTATATTTTTAAAAAGTGTGAGAGGTTCTCTAGAATATTGTTAATTAACCAGTAGTAAAAATGAAACATTTGTTGAAAAACGTTTAGTACAAATGTAATTGATGAAATAGTATAATTCAGGTAGTACATTACCTTGGGCACGCCACCATTGCGGCGGTAAGTCCCTTCTTTGAGGAGTGGTTGGAGAGACGCCACGGCGTCCTCACCTTCCGCCTGACGCAGGTGCTCACCGGACACGGCTTTTTCGGGAGGTACCTGTGTCGTATCCAGCGGGAGGACATTTACTTGAAATTTGGTACGATTACTGGCTAAGTGGAGTAAAAGGGTTGCTATTAATACGATCTAAATAAAACACTCTCACATATATTTGACACTTTCGAAATAAACTTCACTGAAAAAAGTTCACTGTTAAAATCTCATATATCTAAAAGTATATAATCTGTGATGTTCAAACCAATTTTCGTTGGAAGTGTCTGTGAAGTTCTATTTGCTCAATTTTGTTTAGAATTTTCAACTATACTATAGTTTAAAAGTTAGAGGGGGAGGGGCACCCGATTATGTTTGTTGGTTGGTGTTTACATGTATGGAGTGTGTAATATTTTTTGTGGTTTGTCTGTATTGATGTGCCAAACCTAATATATTTTAAAGGATGTGTGTTCTCCAAATAAAAGAAACAGAAGAAATTATATAATAAATTCGGGCGCCATGGAGATTGCACACAGTATAATAAGAATTGCCGGAAAGAATAGAGCGGAAGAGTCAGACTTTTAATCTGCCGGTGGGAGGCTAAATAAAGAAATAAAACAAAAAGAATTATTCTGTCCTTTCTTTACTTAATGGCCCGTAGCTTCAATTTAATTAACATTATATTTAACGTTTTACTAATATTTAAAGAGGCGATATTATTGCATCGTGCACTGTTAATTTAAAATAATGGAAAATTCCTACCAGTTTACTGGCTATAAAAATAGTAGAATATAACCAAAGGAAGCGATGACCGACGAAAGATTCCCTCAGCAAAAAAATGATCCAAAAGGATGTAGAAAAAAAAATCCAATATTAAGGAAAAAAAAATCCGTTAAGAAAAACATCCATTAAGAAAAATGTCCTTTAAGAAAAAATCCGTTAAGAAAAACGCCAATGGGCTGTAACAAAAGGTATGAAGTTTAATATACACGAAAATCATCCGAGTCTGAGCACGTGGACGCGTGCATAAGAAAAAAAAACTTACCGTTTTCCTTTTCAAATAAATAGGTCCACGCAACTCCATTTAGTACGTGTGTAGTGAGCGTAAATTATTTATATCTGAAATTAACAATTCGTCTGATAAAATTCCTATACGATTTTCAAGCCGAAAACATCATGTCCAAAAAAATTCGAACTCACCAAAAATTAAGGTCAATCCTCATAGTATCATCGTCCTTGGTCGTTTTAAATATGTTATGGCATAATATAAACCAAAAATATCCAAGATAACTAGTGATTTAAAAATATATTGAAAATAGTTTCAAATTATCGACCAGCCATCGTCTGCAGGATCGTAGAGTGACTTGTCAAAAACGTCATCTGTCAAAACTAGAAATAGTGTCGCGTTCCGAAATCGACTATAAAACCATAAAGCATGTAACGAGAATAAAAACCCGTTACATTACATCCCTCCCCGAAAAAATAAAAGAAAGCAATTTCTTTTATGCTAAAAACCAAAAGAGAAAAGCAAAAAACTTAAAAAGAACGAAGGAAATATAATTCCAAAAACAATAAACCTAAAAGTCTATTATCAACAAACCTATATAAAAAAAAACAACAAGGAATGCCACAAATGCAAATTCCTGAAGTTAATTACAAGCATACAAAGAAAAAGTACAGTCAAGCTACAAACACGACCGACTCACAATACAAAAAGAACCAACATGAGTGCAGTTAGGCACCTACGCCACTGACTAACAAGTAAAATCCTAGAAGTACTGCAAGTGCAGTTAAGCGCAAATGTTGCTGACCAACACGTAGAAAGTCACACAAAAAATATCAATACGAGTACGGTTAGGCACCATCGCCACCGACTATCAAGTATAAAGCAAAAAGACAATGCTAATGGTGTACAGTTAGGCGCAATTGCCGCTGTTTAATAAAGATAATCCAAAAAATGTCTATATGAGTACAGTTAGGCACCTTCGCCACTGACTAGCAAGAACAAATTATAACCGTTTGTCACAGTTTTAAATAATCACATCACCAAAGATGTCAAAATATAAAGTAGATTGTTGTGATCGGCATAACACCACCAATTTCCCGAGCACAAACAACTTCGAAAATAAATGCATATTGTGATCGGCACAACACCACCAATTTTCCGAGCACAATAGCAAAAAAAAAACCGTATACTGTGATCGGAACAACACCACCGACTTTCCGGGCACAATAACAAAAAGATTGTATACTGTGATCGGCACAACACCACCAACTTCCCGGGCACAGTAACAAAAAAACTAACGAAATCAAGGAAAAAAATATATACCGAGATCCGTAAAAAAAGGATAGGAAAATGTCTACAAGTGAGAATAAGACCACAAGTATTGAAATCCCTATATAAACAAAGAATACCAACTATAAAACAAGAGCTGGCAGTTCTTAAAAAAAAAACATCAGGAACACAAAAATCAATACTATTTCTAGTAAGGGAAATAGTATGATCCGCGTAACTTAAAAAATAAACTAAGATTTTTACATTCTAACACAAAGTTAGAAGAAAATCCTAGACATGCAAGTAATACAATATCTGAAGAGTGTATATATAAGTAGATAACCATCCAGACATTGTATACAAGAATGTATAAAAAAATATATAAGATCTTTTGATATGGAAAACGTAATTATGTGGGTGGAAAAAGTTATCATTATAAACCTTAAAATGACCTAAGTTATATTTTAGAAAGTTAAGTATTGAATTAAATAAATTTATATGAAGTTACCTAACATACATCTTCATTCAAAGCCCTGTAAACCTATCATCCATCCCATCATACTTCACACTATCATGCGGGCCCTTCCAACAAAAATATCAAAATCAAAACTATCACTTGGAAACCAAATTAAAATTTAATAATATCTTTAATATGATAACGTCCAGAAGTACCCTTATTAAGGTCTTTCAGAACATAAACATTATCAGAAATCTTTTCAATAATTTTACATTTAATAAACTTAGGCGCAAGTTTTGCCGAAAAATAAGTAGGTGCATGAGATTGAACGAAACTCCTTCTCCACACAACATCACCCACATCAAAAGAAATGACTCTACGACCCTTATTATAATAGCGAGCATTACGCTGATAAGCTTTTAATAAATGAGTTTGAACTTTTACAAAAATATCACCAAGTGAATTAAGAGATTCAGCATAGTGCTTTCTATTGGAAACTTCAAGTTCACTCAGGTTATCAATAGAGTTACTTAACCCTTTCCCTGCCGTCACCGTAATATTCCGTGTTTTGACGCTGATGCCCGTGGCGCTAGTCCCGTAATATTACGTTCCATTTTTTCGATGTCCAATTCTTGACTACATTAAAAAAAATTGAAGAAATTTGATATTATTTATAATACTTCAGGATGTGTACTTTACAACAATAAAACTTTTAAAACTCAGGCTCATAATTTTGATACATAACAATGCAATCTAAATGCAGTAATCAAATGAAGTGCTTTTACAACCCTGACACACAGCGCCGAACCCGTAATTTTACGTGGGCTAGTGATGCGCTAGTAAAATCTAAATAATAACAAAACAATGGTTTTAAATTATTAATTATCTTGTTAATCCATGTCTAGACTATAAATTAAAACTTCAAAGTGTTTTTTTTTTAACTTGTCATTTGAGTAATGGACAACAACTAAAGAGAATCTGTAGAAAATTAAGAAATTAAAAAAGATATATTCTTGATGTCGATATTATTTTGGGGCGTCACTAATGCAGTCACCGTCTGACGGACACTGGCCGCCATCACCGTGATTTTCCGTGCGGCGCAAGCGATACGGACGCCATATTTGTTGGTAAACATCAGTAGCTGTAGCGCCGTCCCCGTGATAACACGTCACTTCGGATGCCTAGTGTTGTGAAACATTTGAATATTTTACAAGGACATATCAACATTGACAGTTCCAAGATCGAAAAACCCTCGTGATGAATATTTCGCTACTTTAATAGCACTCGAAATGGAGACTGTTCCCGATATGTGATCGGTATTATTATATATGAAAATTATTAATCTAATATACCACGCCTGTGGAGATTCAACAGAAGAATTTCAAAAAGAAATCCGACCGTGTTCATCTGCAGAATATTTAATTAATTAATTATGGCTGATTAGATTATGAGTGAGAAATTGATTTGTGTGTTAATTATAATGACCTATTATTAAAGAGGGCTTGAAAATAACAGGTTAGAGATGAGATATACCTGCCATTCTCCATACCCGGCCTTTAAGGTATGGGTATCACTAAATACCTGGTACAAATACCAGGTATCAAAATACTTCTAAGTATTTGGGTGTGGTAGGATTTCGATAAGTAAACGTATGCGATAAGTATGGTATGCCTCCAATATAATGTAGGTACGATGTTTCAAGTACCTATACGTAATTATGCATTATGAGATATGAAATCTTTCCTTCCTACTTTACCAGGCTTAGGACTGTCGGCCAAGAGTATGACGATGGTTATTAATAAATTCTAGTTATTTCTATATAAATTAATGCAAAATAACATTATATTTAAACTGACTAACTAGCTGGCGTAGTTAAAAGATTTCAAATCAATTTATTTACAATCGTAATTTTAATTTTATTTGCAATATTTTTTTTAGTTTTGTCAGGTTTTTTGTTTTTTTTTGTTGGCCAAAAATGTAATTATGCTATTATGTTCCATATGTACGTAAAAATAAGTACCCATTTTGTCTAACTAAATTAAATCAACCGTTGTTCATAAAGCACGAATGACGTTTCGGGTCCCTTCGTAAGCTGTCGGGTAGCTTCGGGTTGCTTCGGCGTACCGAACTACCGATAAAACTGGGCGCTACCTTGTGGTAGCGGTTCGTATCGTACTATGCGTCTGACGTCATACCTTCAAGGTATTTACCCAGTATTTCGGTCCGTACCCGGTCTATGTACTGGGAAGCACATACTTGGTATATATACCTCTACCAGTATATACGTCTCATCTCTATAACAGGTTTTATTTTGCATCAATCTATATACCTACGGCCCACTGGCACGGACCCTTAGATTTAAAACACGATGTCGCGGTCGCAAGCAAGAGCTAGTACTTATATAATATCGATAACAATTACCTATTCAGATTTCCCAACACTACTCGAAATTATACCTAAACACGTCTGGCCCTGGGGGCACGATTTCTGTGGCAAAATTTGGCAGGGAAAGGGTTAAATGATGTAAAGAAGCATCAAAAGTAAGTTCCCTACCAAACATCAAAAAGTTGGGTGTGAAATCAGTAGCAAGATTAACACTATTATTCAAAGCTAATTGAACATGAGGTAAATATTTAGACCAAGTTCTATGATCATCCTTAACAAAACAAGCTATGCAAGTTTCAACAGTTTTATTATATCTCTCAACAGGATTGTTTTGAGGTGTGTATAAAGTATTATAAAATATTTTAGTAATATTAAAACCTTTCAAAAATTCTACAAAATGTTTAGAAGTAAATTGTGTACCATTATCACAAACAATTATCTTGGGACAACCAAATTTAAGAAATATTTCCTTTTCAAAAAGTTTATTTATTATTGTAGTAGTAGCATTTAATTTTTGTTTCTCAGAAGGGGAAAGTTCACTGGCAGAAGTGACAGTACAAACTTGAACCTTATTGCTTTGAACATAAGTAATATTTTTCCATAAATCTTTAGCCAAATCAAATTTTAACCAAAAATCAAAACCTAGAAAACAAGTTCCTTTGCTAAGTCAAGGAATTGTTCCACAGAATCAAGATGTTTACCAAATATAAAAGGAGTGTAAATAGGCAACATGTTATGTTTTATTATACTAACCAAAACTGTATCAAACAATGGAAAAGAAAGACGACTAACCATGTCCATAATTTCTGTAATGAAGTCTGAAAGAGATTCTGAACTCTTCTGTTTCTTTGTACGAAGGTCATGTTCCAAAAAGTAATCAAAATCTGGCTTGTCAAAACGTTTAAGCAAAGCAAGTTTTAGCTCATGCCATGATGAAATACGAATCCTAACAGTGCGAAACCATTTAACAGCAATACCACTAAGCAAGTCTGTAAATGAACCAACTAATAAAATCTCATCAAAATTTTTAAATAAAAAGTATTCTTCAACTTCAGTAATAAATTCTCTAACACAAGTTTTTCCATCAAATTTAATTCTACTCTTTTTTAAATCTGGCAACCTAGTTGCAGAAGGCAAATTCTTTTTTATATGTTCATTGACCAAAGCATTCAAAGAATTAAATGAAGGCGAAGCATGAGTTGCAAAAGCTGGAGAAGACTGTGCAACCCTGTCATTATGACCAAAAGGATGTTGTACTTCTGTCAAATTAATCATATCAACAACATGTGCATTAGCATTAGAAACTGTGCATGCACCATCAGATTCTAAGTTTTTATTAACAGCTTGAGGCGAAGAACACTGTACTTCTTTATCCATGATGAATAAGCAAAACTATGGTTGATGAGCAAGGCAAACCAAAAAGCAAAACTTCAAAAAGTTGTAAAATATTTGACGTTATGTTAAAATATTTAAGTATCAAGTTGTTTTTATGAAAATATCAAAGTGTTTAGCAGTGAAAAGATGCAATAATAACTTCACAAGATAAGTTTAAATCACTTAAAAGTATGATTATAAAGTAAAACTAAAGTTCACTTAAATTAACTATGAAACAAAGTTACACCGCACTTAGTTCACACTGTTGAGTTACTTAACAAAACAAAACTGTCTTACCATACAAATATGTTGATTTTGTAAGGGTAAAAGGATAAAGGCTGTAACAATAAAAGTTAACAAAACACAATAATACAATATTGTTAGTAGATAAATATTGTCTACAAGAAAATATCAAAAGTATTTAATTAAGTTCTTTACAAAAAAATAACAATATTAAATTTCAGAAACAAAAAGTAATCCGTAAACAATACTATTAAATTAATAGATGCAATAATATCCCATAAAGTCATGAAGCTACTTCAATGTCCCTGTTCGCAGAGCGACAAATGTAATATTTTTTGTGGTTTGTCTGTATTGATGTGCCAAACCTAATATATTTTAAAGGATGTGTGTTCTCCAAATAAAAGAAACAGAAGAAATTATATAATAAATTCGGGCGCCATGGAGATTGCACACAGTATAATAAGAATTGCCGGAAAGAATAGAGCGGAAGAGTCAGACTTTTAATCTGCCGGTGGGAGGCTAAATAAAGAAATAAAACAAAAAGAATTATTCTGTCCTTTCTTTACTTAATGGCCCGTAGCTTCAATTTAATTAACATTATATTTAACGTTTTACTAATATTTAAAGAGGCGATATTATTGCATCGTGCACTGTTAATTTAAAATAATGGAAAATTCCTACCAGTTTACTGGCTATAAAAATAGTAGAATATAACCAAAGGAAGCGATGACCGACGAAAGATTCCCTCAGCAAAAAAATGATCCAAAAGGATGTAGAAAAAAAAATCCAATATTAAGGAAAAAAAATCCGTTAAGAAAAACATCCATTAAGAAAAATGTCCTTTAAGAAAAAATCCGTTAAGAAAAACGCCAATGGGCTGTAACAAAAGGTATGAAGTTTAATATACACGAAAATCATCCGAGTCTGAGCACGTGGACGCGTGCATAAGAAAAAAAAACTTACCGTTTTCCTTTTCAAATAAATAGGTGTGCTCCACGCAACTCCATTTAGTACGTGTGTAGTGAGCGTAAATTATTTATATCTAAAATTAACAATTCGTCTGATAAAATTCACGATTTTCAAGCCGAAAACATCATGTCCAAAAAAATTCGAACTCACCAAAAATTAAGGTCAATCCTCATAGTATCATCGTCCTTGGTCGTTTTAAATATGTTATGGCATAATATAAACCAAAAATATCCAAGATAACTAGTGATTTAAAAATATATTGAAAATAGTTTCAAATTATCGACCAGCCATCGTCTGCAGGATCGTAGAGTGACTTGTCAAAAACGTCATCTGTCAAAAACTAGAAATAGTGTCGCGTTCCGAAATCGACTATAAAACCATAAAGCATGTAACGAGAATAAAAACCCGTTACAAGTGCCACCCCTAAAATTATTTTTTTCCATAATATTCCAGCATTATTTAATAGCGGTTAACAGGTTGCACCTACCTACCAATTTTCATTTATAATGTAGCTTTAATAGTCTCCGAGTAAAACGGCTGTGACATACAGACGAACAGACAGACATGACGAATCCATAAGGGTTCCGTTTTTTTGCCATTTGACTAAGGAACCCTAAAAGGTGAAGTAGTTTTTAAAGGATCAATTAATGCTTGCTTATTTTTTTTTGGAAATTGGTATGAACAATCTAGAAATCTTTTTATAACAAGATTCTGTGTGGTTCTTCATTATAATCAACCCCCTACGGGTTGAAAACATAACAATTGTACTGATTCTGAGGTGAGGATTAGCAGCAAAAATGGCTGGTTAATTTATTAATATCATTTTTTTTTATTAATTGTCAAAAACTGACCATTAAAGTCTTTCCGTAACGGGGCGTTGAAGTTTCTTGAGTACCGGCTATGCCTACTAAATACTAGTTACTGATATTCCTGTTATTGGTACCTATGCTGTACCTAAAGCACCCTATTATCTTAAATATATATAAGTCAAAAGGGACTGACTGACTGACATAGTGATCTATCAACGCACAGCCCAAACCACTGAACGGATCGGGCTGAAATTTGGCATGCAGGTAGATATTATGATGTAGGCATACGCTAAGAAAGGATTTTTGAAAATTCGTCCTCTAAGGGGTTGAAAAAGGGGTTAACATTTTGTATGGAACTCCACGCGAACGAAGTCGCGGGCATAAGCTAGTTAGTGAAGCTTGAGCCCACTACACTTATGTCATTGAAACTGCCTAATAACATGCTAAAATTTTCCAGGTGTACACGGACCGATCCCGCGTGGTGCTGGGTGCGCTGTGCCGCATCGTGGCGTGCGCGGGCGCAAGTGACGGCACGCTCGCCGGGCCCGTGGAGCGCTGGGCGCAGCTGGCGCTCAAGCGGTACGAGGCCGTCAGCGACTCCGATCTGCTGCTCATATACATACCGCTGCTACATACATGCATCTCTATATGGTTAGTATTTTTTTGTTGAATCGTTTAAAACTAGCACTGGTTTAATCAAACGAAATTCTTCAAAAGCAAAGATTTTCGTTTGCACGAATGACAAAATTTCGAAAACGATAGCTTGGATACTTATTGAGATCGAACTATCATTATCGCGATAGTTCACTAGCTCGCAAAATCTCGAATTCAAAGCCCGAATGAAGGTCCATCATTATTGTAGAACGATTTTTTTTTTCTATTTTACAGAATCGTTCAATTTTTTTTTATTATTTGTATATAATACTGTTTTTTTTCATCATCAACCAAATTCTTGGCATTGGAAGTAGAGAGAAGGACTTTAACATTGTTGTGTACCTAAATTAAAAATTCTGTCTGTACTTGTCCTTCCAAAATCTTATAGATAATCTAAAAATATTATAATAATAATAATACATTTATTTATTTCAATAACATTCAATTTATACCCGCAAAATTTACAAATATAGGGATTAGTAAGCTTTCTTGTTTTTGGGTAGTACTAATTTAATGCACGTGATGATATAAATAAATATAAATAAATATTATATATAATTAAAAAACCACTCACTGATTGACTGATTGACATAATTGTTCTCCCACTTGCCGTGCTAGGAGGGGAACACTTTTTATGGGGTTGTATAGAAGGTGTCGGGGTGAGTATGGGAAAAATCTGAAACTACCCCTTTTCAACCCCCTTCTTTCAACCCCGTTGCTTATCTCAGAAACCTGACGTCGAAGAGAAAAACGGTTTTCGGGGTTGTATAGAGGGTGTCTGGATGAGTATAAAACGAAAAAAAAAAATACCCCTTTTCAACCCCCTTTTTACAACCCCTTTGCGTATCTCAGAAATCTGACATATTAGAGCAAAATGGTTTTCGGGGTTGTATAGAGGGTATCTGGGTGAGTATATGGCCAATAAAAAAATCAACCCTATTCAACCCTTTTCAACCCCCTACTTTCAACCCCTTTGCGTATCTCAGAAACCTGACGTTGTAGAGAAAAATGGTCTTCGGGGTTGTATAGAGGGTATCTGGATGAGTATATGGCCAATAAAAAATTCAACCCTGTTCAACCCTTTTCAACCCCCTACTTTCAACCCCTTTGCGTATCTCAGAAACTTGACATTGTAGAGAAAAATGGTCTTCGGGGTTGTATAGAGGGTATCTGGGTGAGTAAATATACTAAAAAGACAACGCGAGTTGCTCGCAACTCGCGCCCCCAAGCGAAATACTAGTCAGTTATCTATAGCCACGTATGAGAGACAGCTGACGATAGATAAAGCAAAACAATAGGAAGTTTTCTTGCAAATAAACAACTGATAACATTATAATAGAATGCGTATGATGTACTGCGTCATACATAATATTGATAAACTTAAGATTTAATTAGTTCGTGTTTGTCATAAAACTGATTGCAATATTAGTGCAGGGGTACTAACTAGCCTATCCTTGGTACAGGAGGTATTAGATGTCATAACTTGAACGAGGTTTGGACTTATTATTTGTTTGGTGGCCTAAATTTTATTGATCCCATGGTGCATGATATTGCGGACGGATGCGGACTAGTTCGCACCGCGCACTACCTTGGGCAGCCACGTAGGTACTGCACACAAAGGCTCTTCCAAAAGTCCGCGTCGCGCGTCGGTTCGAGTGGGTCTTGCTTGAGATACAAATACCTACATTTTGTCATTCCAAAAAGCCAAGTGAGAGACAGAACTCGATTCGCAATAGGGATGTTGTCTGAGTAAACAATATATGATTATGTTTAGTCCGTCAGTTAGATTATAGAAAAATATCGGACACGTATTTTTTCCTTTATCAAATCTATAAAAACTGACGAAGATAAAAAGCATCAAAGATCAGGAGTGAGACCGTGTGACGTCACGGCCCGTTAAAAAATGTACCGAGTAGTGACGTCACACGAGTTTTTTACGCACTTTATCGTCTTCATTTTTTGTTTTTATGAAAAATGAAAAAATACGTGTCCAATATTTTTTTGGAAATCTATCAGACGGACTAATCTGATTTTTGGGAAGCCAGCTTTATTTTCGATCTGGTTTTAATTATTTATATAGTAATTACTGTTACAATTATATTTTAACCAATCAACATAATAAAATACTTATATGTGCAGGGAGACCCTCGGCAGAGACAAGACAAAGTTGGTGGAGGAACTAAACGATCTTCGTAAGCGTGGAATGAAAGTAGATTCCGTGCCTAGCCTTATGGAAGCTGTGGACAGCCTCACTACAGTCTGACGAGAAAAGTCGTTAAACAGTAATATTTTGACAATGATATTGCGACAGTTTTAGACCAAATTTTATTTTTATTTTTAATCATTTTGAGCTATGTTTTCTTGAGTAGGTGTATTCTATTCAAGTGGCGTTTTATGTCGTCGAAGGGTGATAAAATCAATTCGCCATTTGTGAAAAAGAGATGGCGCTGCATGTCCTGTACTATTACGTCTGGACAGGGTTAAAAATGTATATTATTGGGCAAGCTACTAGAGTCCTAGTTTCCAAATACCTTTATGTTCTGAAAGGTGCTAAGTCGTCAACATAAGTTTTATTTGCATGGCGCGGAACTACATAACTAAACATGGTACGTCCACGCTTGGTACTCAAAGCGCTCGATTAGTATGTAGTTCAACCTTGACTCAACAGATGGCGTCGTGTACTAAAAAGTCAAATATTTAAGGGCATTATAAAATGATTAAATTTCAAAAGATCTGTGTTAGCTATTTATGTCTGGGTTGGCGAACCATTATACATCTATGTGCCAATTCTCGTAAAAAATATTTATATGTGGTCATGAAATGCCAACAAAGGATCTTAGCTGTTTGGCAAATAATATGAATTGATTTTTTTATATTATTGTTTATAATTTTATGTATGTATGGTCAGCAATAAAAGTCAGTCAGTTTAAAATAAAACACAAAAAATCTAAACTTAGGTTTCCTGCATTCAATCAAGTTAAGAATTAATGTTATCAAAATAAAATAAGGTATATTTCATTCTTTCTTTCCGCTTTGATATATGGTTGAAAAACTAAAGTATCAGCAACTATCTTTGCTGTTTGTACATCGGTGAACATAACTTGTTATGCCACTGGTTCGCCATTTCGACATATATAAGTCAATTTCAAATTTTGTATACTTTTAGCGATTTCTGTATATTTGTTGTTTTAAATGTATACGCGTTAACTTTATTGTATTGGCTTGTATCTCATTAGATTGTAAGTAAAGTTATTTGTTTGAATCGTTTATTTATTTATATTAAAAGAGTAAATTAATTATTAGAGATTTTGTTAGATATACTCGTTGGTAAAACATTAGGAGAGAAACAATTGGATTGTGCCTCCGCTTTACTGCTATAAGATCAATACTAAGATTTTTCTCTTAAACGTTTTATATGGGAAATAAACTGAACAATATATCGTCAATATATGAAATAGAATTTGCTATAATCAATTTTGGCTTTTTATGGGGTCAATCATCCCTTATAGACAATATATCACATGTGTACATATATTTGTGCATAATAACAAAACATTCTTAAATGTGCTTGTAATTAATAATCCCTTGTTAATTGATATGAACTAAAAGCGTGTTAATCAATTTTACTAGAGTTTTATACATTCTAGAACTAAAAATCGTTTTTAGATTTCCCAAAGCTCTGATGATGTACTACAAACTCTACATGTTTACTGTATGTATTAGCTTTAATTTAAGTGAAAAGATATTAGTCTAGTCGTACTCACAAAATATATTTATATTAAAAAAAAACAGTCACAATTACCGCGGCATCTATGAAATAAGAACAGCACTAATTATTTCAAGTCAATTACGTATTGTAGTAATTAGTAAACATTTGATAATTAGCATGGCCTGGTAATTTACTCGAGATTTCACATATTAACTCGTTTAAAATATTTCTTCAACTTTTACATGCTGTGCAATATAAAACAAGCATAATATTTCTATAAATAGGTTTTAGAAGGTATAGTATCTGTCAGCAGAGGGTGTAAGTCGAATTTTAACTAAATACCTTTATATAGTTTTTGTAGATCAATACATATGTAATCTGTATCTAATCAGTTGGTTTAAGCTGCTAAACGTTTACTATTATATTATTGTTTATAATAATGCTAATCTTAAGATGACTGATATTTTATACATTTGTAGCCATCGTAGGAAATAATAAAAAATATATACATTATACATACTTATTTCTCATTGTGGTTTTTAATTAATTTCATTACTTCCCCCGATCACTCTGCATTTGCTTTGAAAGAAAGAAATAAAGAAGAAAATATTGTTTTTGAGTACAGTCCACCAAATATTCGTAAAATAAAATAAAAACACGAACATAAAAAAAAAAACAATTTGATTTGGCACGGGATACGATAGGAGATGACTTACGGCCAAACCCAATAACCGATCTATCACATACTGGAGATAGAAAAACAAATGAAACAACAGAAACATCAAGAAAAATTATATAGTTTTTCTGTTGTTTCATTTGTTTTTCTATCTCCAGTATGTGATAGATCGGTTATTGGGTTCGGCCGTTACTGAGATGGCTTCTGACAGTAAACCACACTGAAAGTTAAAATAAGGTCGATGAGATCCACCACCGCAATAATTTATAAAAAGGTAATAGGTAATCCCAACGATTCCACAGACCATAAAACTCCAAATGACCCTGAATGAAACACAATATAGGACCTGTGATGCAAGTTATGGGAGCGAAAATTTAATTTATATACCTAAAGGATACCTGCAATATTTTCTTATTGAGTTAACTGTAAAACGCCATAATTATTAGATATATATGACGCCGCTGCTCAAACAGTTTGTTTCGAAACCGGTACTTTGCTTGAAATCGAGTCAAAGGCTCATTTTGACTATTACCAGAACTTTATTTTTGTAATATTGTACCTACTTATGTACGTGATGCCGCTCTGTCATAAAACGGTGATCAATTTAGTAAATTGATTGGGGATTCACCAAAACAATTTGCCCTTCATAAAGGTAAATTAATTTGGTTCAATTATTTATTTGATGTGAGGGCCCTAATACTGCGGTTGAGTGGTTCCTTCATTACGGCTACTTAGGTGCATGAACCATGTTTTCAATCAAGCAGAATTAGCTAATGTTCTCGTGCCTCATAATTATTTTGATACGATATTGATTAATATATTTGAAAGGTTTAGTAGTTCGGAACACGTACATAGACTGTCGTATGTGTTGTTATAAGAATGGGAAATCAGCATCTTCATGCCCTTGTCTCTTTATAGTATTTAGATCTGGTCTCCTGGGTATTGCGCAACGCATTTTCTTCTTTCGTTCTCTCCTGTCATCCGTATTGGTCATAAATACAGGTTGTGATGTTCGCGCATCTAGACTACCTACATTTTTTGGTTGAACATTTAATGCAGTTGCATCTTTTCTGACATTTTTAAAACCTGTATAAATTTGCTAAAATTCCTACTAACTAGTGGGTGGTTCACGAAATTACCCACCAACATAATATATTCCGTTCAACTCAAGTTCCCAAGTAGGTACCTGCCTACTCACTTCACGTAATCGTTCTCAAAAACGCAAGCAATATCGTAGGCATGAGCATCAGTGTTGACTCGAGCGAGGTTCCGTCACGCGAGGCCGCAGCCAACCCTCAAATGCCTCAAATCACCTAATTGATTCGCGTGGCTTCTCAGACACGGCAGGTCGGCGGACTGTGCCGTCCGACCGCCCTCGGGGACTTGTTTGCGATCCCGTCAGCCCCAAGCTTGTTAATTCCTTGAGGAAGTTTCCTGTGGCACGCGATAGGGCATCCAGATTTAGGTAGGTATCCATTTAGGTACGTTAGGCTTTTAAGGTTTATTGAGAATTTGTCGAGCTCACGTAGTACACTCTTACCTAGTGATGTATGATCAAAAATATATTCTCATTTGAGTTTTCGAGTACCTATCACAGAAGTTTAATGGTCGCAAGAGCCACTGCTTAACAGGCCTCTCTGTTTTCAGATTAGGGACAGCGTGTTTGGGTTTTTCCTTGTGGACTTAGTAGCAACTCCAGTTGCGACCAAACACAAAAAGTCCACTGTTTCAACTCGTTCATAAATTATGTCCATACCAGCGGTTGAATGATTCGATAATTTTAAATCTTTTTATTAATAAATATAATGTTAAAGTAATTTTCTTCATCCGTTCCTTTTGCGAAGGACTGGACAGGATGGATAAACTCCATACCCTCAAGTAAACGTAGGCATTGTCCAGCAACCACAATTAACAGGCGGCAGTCGAAATAATATCCAAGGCTGGACTGCCTAAGTTCATGCGAAGATTTTCAACAGACAAGAGACTTAATATGCCACAGTAAAGTGGTTTTCAGGAAAAATATAAACGGGACCTATTTATCTGGAAAGCTGGTTTTTCATTACAGGGCTTTATAAGGAAGCAATGGATAGGTAAGGAAGTCCTTTAAGAAGCAACTTTGTTTTAAGCGCGCCTGGTAACCGCCATAAATCAGCCGTTCAGAATTTACGAGGGCCCTCCGCAAATCGGTTTATATTTTCGATAAATAAAATTGGCGCGGGTTTTGCGAGGTAAGCAGAGGCAGTTAGGAGCGCGTCGCCGCCCGGTGCCGCCAGCTGCCGCGTGCACATAAACCCGACTACCCTCGCGTTTTCTTGCTGACAATTTTTTCCTGCTCCGGTCATTACGCAGCTGGGCCCCGAGACAAAACGGCGAATCGTTTAAGCCCTCTCCGGAGACCGTCCAATTTTATTGTGTGTACCTAGTCGAAATTGATATGCCGCGCGAGCGTCGACGGCTCGCTACATATGACGGACACAGGTTCCGCAAGGGACCATTTGCTGCCTCGCGAATTTTGGGCACTAAACCTTACAAATGGTGATCGCTTCTTTGATGTTTTGTCGTTACACGAAAAAGATGTTTGTACCAATAACATGGACTGTTACTGAACATCGGGAATAAAATTGACCATTGGTATGAATTTATTATTGACTAGCTTCTGCCAGCGACTTCGTCCGCGTGGAATAGTTACTTCACTGCTCTGCTCCTATTGATTGTAGCGTGATGAAAAGTATACTATAACCTGCCCAGGAGTATGAAGAATAATTGCACCAAGTTTCGTTAAAATCGGTCGAGTAGTTTTTGTTTCTATAAAGAACATACAGACAGACAGACAGACAGACAGACAGACAGACAAAAATTTTACTGATTGCATTTTTGGCACCAGTATCGATCCCTAATCACCCCCTGATAGTTATTTTGAAAATATATTCCCTGTACTTCTGTACAGGGAATATATTTGACCTCTCTACAGATTTATTATAAGTATAGATGAGGTTTTGAGGTCAAGGATAGGTAGCTAGCTAGATATTCAGAGGCATATATTAGTATTTTAATTAAACGGCTGTCTGACCATAACGACTAATAACATTAAATATACATTCTTCTTTTACATTCTACTGCAACACCTTGTTTCTTTTTCTAGTGTAAATAGTCTGTGGAAAGTCAGAAATTCGTCAATAAATTTTTCGTGGTTATTTTCGGTTTATCTTTCAAAATGAAGTGTTTTGAATAATTTCCTCCCAATAGCTGTGCAGTATGTCTGACAGAGACTGCGACATAACCGTGATACTAGGAGTGCTGGTGGTCTTCGCTCTGCCGGTGACGGTCTTGGTACCAGGGTTCTCGGTATGGGACGTGGTGCCCAAGGTGCAGATCTCGCGCCTGCATATTTTCAGCCAGGACCTCACCTGGCCGCAGCTGAACGCTGCCATCATTTCGTTGCTAACGCTGTTCTTCTGCTTGTATCTTGAAATTCGGAAACGGAAGTAAGTTGTTTTTCTTCTTCGGTCTATTTTAGTCTAAAACTCTCCGTACTCTGCCTAAAATCTACAGCTAGCAGCTAGGTCACGTAAAGTTAGGCTTTATGTACTTAGGTACTTATTACATTCTGCAATCCTTATTTTGTTTACACAATAGTCTTATTCTTATCCTCATCATTATAATATCCCCAATGACACCGATTACTAACGCAGTCATTAGAGATTGACTGGGCGCAAGGCGCTAGATGGTTTTATGTCAAGGGGTCACGTTTCTGAGATGGTAGAACGTCTCAGAACCATACAGAACGGTTATTATGCAAACAGATCCATGCATGTTACGTACATGCTGGATTCTGAAGGTGAACACAACAAAACTTTAACACCAGAAACAAGCACAAGCTACATGCTCCTTCCCACCGACTTCGTAAGGTCCATGACTCATTTGTGGGGCTCGGTCGGTATCCGTTTTTACAATAAACTTCCACTTTCTTTTCTTGACCTGCCTTTTAACTCATTTAAAGATAAAGTTAAATCTAACCTTTGTTTGAAGGCATACTATTCTATTAATGACTATTTAGACGATAAGAATAGTTGGTCGCTGTGTTGAACGCAAGACAATATCTTATTTAATTTTATCATGTTCTTTCTCTATAAGTTAGCTTATGACGGGTTATATGAGTTCATAATATATTGTTTTTTAACCGACTTCTAAAAAAGGAGGAGGTTCTCAATTCGGATGTTTGTATTTTTTTTTTTTTTTTATGTTTGTTCGCGCATAACTCCGTCGCTTGTCAACCGATTTGAAAAATTCTTTTTTTGTTGGAAAGGGTATACTTTCCAAATGGTCCCATGAAAATTTTATCGAAATCAACCAAGCGCGTTTTCGAAAAATCTAAAAAAAATATGTACTTTGTCTACTTTGACGACCTCTTAGTTTACTCTGCAAAGGAGCTGTACGTTTTTTTTACACCAATGTGATTGGTTCGTTTAGGTGGGGGAGGGGAGGGGGTGTAGGTACCACTAAAAAGTGAAAAATAAAAAACTTTTTAACAAAAAAATACAACCGACTTTTACACAAAAAATCAAAAAAGTGCAAAATAACTTTAATTTCGGAAGTCGGTGTTCAAAAAACGAAAAGGCAACCGCAAACACCGAGTTACGAAATTAAAGTTATTTTGCACTTTTTTGATTTTTTGTGTAAAAGTCGGTTGTATTTTTTTGTTAAAAAGTTTTTTTATTTTTTGATGACTATTTAGGTCAATCTTTTTTTACATTATTGACTTAATCTACTATTTATAATGTTTTATAGTGAATTGATTTATGATTTCCATGTTGGATAATTATTATTTTTTTCTACCTTTGTCATGTATCAATGACTTTGCATACTATTGTATAAACTCAAGTTCTTAAAACGCAATAGACAGATGTGTTGCTGGGGAGTTTGTTGCGCCACTTCTTCTTCCCAGCTAAAACACTAGGAAGTGGTGACGGGTGGGCGTTTTGGGGGACTGTCTTTATGTAAAATTTGACGTTCAAAAAGTGCTGTCTATCAGCCTAGTTTGAATAAATGACTTTTGAATTTTGAATTTTTTGAAGAAGCAGGTGTTGTGACACAATATTGAAAAGGCCGAGAGGTCTACTATGTCTTAAAGTGGACACTATGGAGACTATTAAAGGACTGCGTTAACGGCGTCTTATTCCTTTTGTTTAGGTTAGACGACATGGTGGAAAAGGTGCTGACGGTAAGTCAAGCCACAGACTCTACGATGGAAGTAGAACGAGACCGCCAGGCGAATGCAGTCCGAGTGTGTGTGGACTTACTGGACGCCTCCGCGGAGCACTATGAGAACCTCGTCCTACTGAGAGACGAGCTCCGGAAGAGGGAGAAGCTCAAAAAACAGCACCCGCCTGTCATCGTGCCCAGCTCTTCGTCGTCAGTTCCATTGTCTTAAGGAAGAAGAATAAGGTACGACCTTTACAAACTTTTAGGATGAAGTTTAGATTCATCTTATGATTTTCATAAAAGAAAACAATTTCATAATTTTCAATGTGTCCTCGTCACATTCATCTACAACTGCATCAGTGAATATTGTTCGTTAACCAAATGTTTGTGTTACTGAAATTCATGTTGTTTAAGGAATAAACAATTGTTCTGACCAGCCTAACAATATATTCTTCTGTTTGATTTACTGGGTTACCTAGTTTTTGCTATAACGCTCCATAACTTAGCGTATACTACAGCAAAGGTATTTTACAATACCTACGGACGATTCGAATCTGTGGGTAACTTACCTCCCACCTAGGTGGGCAAATAGCTAATACCTACTAATATGAACCAAAGCTGGCGAAATGGTTTACGGGCTATACGGTGTTTTAACGGTACTCAACTGTTTTAATCAAATATTAAAATGAATTCCACTCAATAATATACATATAAAAGCAACTTTCTGTACGATAGAATGGTTCTATCGTACAGAAAGTTGCTTTTACACATTGTTTCAAAGTACATATCTATACTTATAATAAATCTGTAGAGAGGTCAATTCTGTACAAGGAATATATTTTCAAAATAACTATCAGGGGGTGATTAGTGATCGATACTGGTGCCAAAAATGCAATCAGTAAAATTTTTGTCTGTCTGTCTGTCTGTATGTTCTTTATAGAAACAAAAACTACTCGACCGATTTTAACGAAACTTGGTACAATTATTCTTCATACTCCTGGGCAGGTTATAGTATACTTATCATCACGCTACAATCAATAGGAGCAGAGCAGTGAAGGATAATGTTGGGAACACGGGAGAAGTTACTCCACTTTTTAAGCTTCCATCGCGTGTGTAGCCTTAATGGTTAAAGTTACATAGAAATCATGTATTACGGAAATGTTTTACATAAAATTATCTAAAAAATATCCCAATACAGCATATGTCTATCTTTTATGGTTGACTCACAATAACACGTGTAACTCCCGATAGCTTAGCAGTAATCTTACGTTTATCGTCGGATCGGGCTGAAATTTGGCATGCAGGTAGATGTTATGACGTAGGCATCCGCTAAGAAAGGATTTTGATTAATTCTACCCCCAAGGGGATAAAATAGGGGATGAACGTTTGTATGTAACTTTGTCAATTTTAAACCGATCGGGCTGAGAGTTTCAAAATCGGGGGTAAAGTAACTATTCCACGCGGACGAAGTCGCTGGCAGAAGCTAGTATTATAATAAAGTGTTACACTAGATGAAGAGATTTGTTTATCTTATCCGTTTCAGGAAATCATTGTGATTGAATAGATACCTCTTATGTATCTAAAAACAATAATTAATCATTTGTGAACCTTGTTCGCTACAAACTCGCTCCGTTAGCAAAATACAAAAACCATAAAAGCCAACTAAAAAGTAAGTACCGATGACCGCTGTGAAAATAAGAGTTTTTATTCTACTGTCTCAGTGCTAGAAGTGTTCATTAAGGCAAGGCAACGTCCTCAGGCTCTCGCGGGACGCTGCCGACGCGAAAAAACCAATCTGGAGCTAGCAATTATGGCAAATGACCTAATTACGCCCCACCGGTGCGCCTGGCCCGTCTCGCCACCGCAAGATTTTTCACCTCCCCCGTTGTTTGCGGTCTCCGAGAGAATTGGCTTTTAATATGTGTCGAGTTATTTTGTTTTGTGTGAATACCATGGAATAACGGAGTGGCTTTCATGGTTTTTTAGATTGTGTCTATTTTTTGAAAATATGGTTCAGTTGATGTATCTACATATTTAATGTCTTTTGTGACTACGACGATGGCGTGCGGAATGAATGCGCTTTGAATCGGTTTACTTCTCTACGTTTGTAGCACGACCTGTATCCAAAATTTTAATAAGGATCTAGACTAAGGTATGTAGGTAGGTTGGGCACGCTACCATTGCGGCGATAAGTCCTCTCTTTGAGGAGTAGTTGGAGAGACGCCACGGCGTCCTCATCTGCCGCCTGACGCAGGCCCGGGTCGACGGCGCGTCGTGTGCCACGCGCGTCTCAAAGAGCCGTCAGCAACCAAGAACCCCATAGGGTCAGTGCCTGCTAGGGTCACAGAATTTGTTCAAAAGAGTCATTGCGGCCCTGGAACGCAAAGGGCACAAGAAGGATCACGGGTGGGTTTTCTCCTTCCACTCCGCCTAGAGCGGGAAAGTCATTTGATGATTTCCCATACAAAAAAAAGGTAGGTATCTAGGTTTCTATATTTCGGTTATATTTTAAAGATCGTCGGTTCTAGTCGCAATGTGTTTCGGTTTACGACATACGAAGTCAGCGTTACGACAGTTGTGGTCGTTAATCGCGGCTAAATAAACTCGAACGTGGCATGTCTTCTCGCAACTTTGTCGCAGTTCTCTAGCAGCCAGCTTTAAGGAGATATTAACAAAAGTTCTTGACGACGAATAAATGCCGCGTTTGGAACCATTACTTCAAAGAAAAGTAGCAGACGAGTTGTGTGCAATTGTGACAAGTCATGAAGATTCTTTGATAAATGAAATACCTAGTCCAGAAATCGGAACCCATTTGTTATATGATATTCACAACCAGATATAGTTTTGTCCGGGAGTTGGAATCCTTGCTCGGAGACACATTTGTCTCAGGCGCGTCTCCGCTGCGGCGCGGTGTTAGCGGGCATGAGCGCGCCTTCCTCTATTTTCATTAGACGGATCCGCCGGGAGCGGATCAGCCGCTCGCAAAAATAAATAAAACTGTTATTGAGATAAGCATCTGCGCGGCGAGGCTTTTCGCTAAGTCCCGCTGTGTCGCGCTGAGCAATGTACCGAGATATGTTCGGATTACGGCGCGCCGCAGCTCCGTGCGCTTTCCTTCATATCTACTGCTTTTCTTCAGTGTTTTGCAGCTGGAACCCATTTACAAAAAATATGTTTTGTATTTAGGTATTTAGAGGCATTATAAAGTTTGTAAGTTATTCATAAAAAGCGTTTAAAAAGGAAATGAGCTCATACCGTAAACTAAACTCTCGTAATGCTTCAGCCCACGTTAAGGGTACCGAAAATAAAAACAATTACAAAGATGCCGCGCGCTGTTCAAGAGCTCTAGTGGGACAACTGAAGACATAAAGTGGCGAAGTTTAGTGTGCGAGTGCGTGGAGACGCAGACGCACGGATTAGGTGCACTCGCGAGGAGTCGGCCAGCTTATTGTTGCGGCAAATTGGCCGCGCACCGCACCTGCGGCGCCGCGCCGTGGCAGCCACCTGCCCACCCCCGGATTAATTTCTCATCACACCGCCCGTCTTCCCGGGAAATAATGAACACGACATCCTCCAAGAAAAATGCCACTGAGCCCAGAGATGTCGCTCCACTTGATTAATAAACTCTGTATAGCTGTAGCCTGGTGTGGCTCACAGTTTTATGACCGCGCTCTCCTGAAATTGGGGAAAAATTATAAAACGACTTTCAAAATACTTCTTCTACAATGTTTTTATTAAGGATACATGAAAGAGATTACAAAACGTCGCAAATAGCTAACACTACGTAGCTACCCACTTAACAGTGTTCGTGACGCAGATGGCAATTTCACGGTTCACAACTTCTTGCCTTGTATCCCATATTGTTTTTTATAACTCTGGCAAAGTATTTGTTATCTACATGTATGAGGCAACAGCGTGCCGATCATGTTTTAAAAAAAAATTAAATATGCATAGCGAAACATTGTCGCGAAATTGTAACGGTCTTTAATTAGAAAATTGGTAACAATTACTAAAACCTTGCATAATTATATTAAAAGTAACTTCGTCGTCACATCATTTACATGGCACCGGCAGCTTTCAGTCGTTACGAACAATTTCGGTGACATTATATTACCGAAATTTGATTTTAAACGGCGACATTGTGACCACAATGTCACGAACGCGTCATGCGATACTTTTGTCGCAGCCGCAAGATGGCCGGGAGCATCTGTCGGGTTGTCGCTCTTTCCCTGCAAATAACCGTTTTCTTGATACAATTACTGGAATGTTGTTATTATTGCGGTTCACTTCATTCATATGAACACTTTGTGTAATTTCTTAAAAATGCACCAAACAAATATCGCCATATTATTGAAATGTTAAAAAATTGCAGGGTTCGTATTATTGTTACTTTTGATTCTTTGTAAGGCGGCAATGTTGAAAACTATTAAAAAGACACAGTAAAAGGCGTAGGCAAATGCATAGAGATGATTAGAAAAAGTTTTCCAAGTACCTAGTGCTACGCCGTAGCTGCTGGCTACGTTGTGCTACGCTCATGTTTAACAAATTGACTACGTTTAGTGTTTAAAAGTGTATTTTCTCCTTCTTTCTTTTTGTGATGATGAATTGTACGAGAAACTGAAACAGCATGAAATTTGTAAGATTAATCTACTAAATCGGCAAGACTAGCAAGTAGCCCGATTTAATGCCTTAGGTGGTTAGTAGAAAGTTTCGTTTCTCATAGTGTTCTTATAATGCAACGCAAGTCATGTAATTTATGACATGGTTTATGGATAAATTTCATATAGATAATAATTTTTATATCAGGCTACACTGTCACTCTGTTGGGCATAGACCTTCACACTTTAAACTTCTACGTCTGTTTGGTACTTTGGACAAATCCCTTCAAAAGCAGTCTAGTTCATAGCGCGCGGTATCTTCGCCTGAAATACGAGAGTTAACGTTAATTAATAGTACATTTACTAACTTAACATTAACCTGATAGCATATAGAAATCTTATTTTTACTAATTCTGACTGTTGGGTGATGCTGATGATGATTGATTCAAACGACGTAAATTCTTATTAAAATTTATTCAGGATAGCCGAGCGGAATAACGTTAACGTACGCGCGCGCACTCGGTCCTCTTCGTCGTCGAATGGCGCGCCGCCGCCGCGCCGCGCGGCTTGCGCGAGCGCCCCCCGCTGCTCCCCGCTCCTCTCCGGCGTGGTTCGCCATGCGCGTGGACATATTCCCAGCCTTGAAAGAGCTAACTTTCAACAGATTCCTCAGGTTCTTCTTCACCCGGCAGCCGGAAGATGTAATGGATGGCTCTGCGGATTGTTCCTTTGGAAGTGTAGACATCTACCACACGACAAATGTTGTCTGCGCCCATGTGTAGATGTGTAATGCGGCCAAGCCGCCAGCGTTGAGGAGGCAGATTCTGGTCCTTTATTAATACCATGTCCCCAATTCTAGGATCGATAGACCCAGTTTTCCATTTGGAACGCTGCTGCAGTTCTGCGATGAACTCTTGAGACCATCTCTTCCAAAACGCGAGGCGTAATTTGCAGATAAGTTGGTACTTCGCTCTGGAGTCTTCTTCTGCAAAAGAGGGCACCGAAGTCAGTGGCCGTCCGATTAGAAAGTGCCCGGGGGTCAAAGGGTTTAAATCTAAGGGATCAGAAGAAGAATTAAGGATTGCCTCTATTTGTGTAAAAAGAGTTGACAACTCCTCAAAAGTAAGGGAAACATTCGCTGCGGTTCTTTTTAAGTGATATTTTGCCGACTTTACGCCTGCCTCCCAGAGCCCACCAAAATGCGGTGAATAAGCTGGACTAAATTTAAATATAATGCCTTCATTAGTAGCATAATCAGTGACTGAGTCACGACTAGAGCGTAGCACCCTACCCAGTTCATTATTTGCCCCCACGAAGTTAGTGCCATTGTCACACCAAATTTCATAGGGCTTACCTCTGCGCGCCACAAATCGTCGCAAACATAAAATAAA
This sequence comes from Hecatera dysodea, assembly GCA_905332915.2. Lineage (NCBI taxonomy): Eukaryota > Metazoa > Arthropoda > Insecta > Lepidoptera > Noctuidae > Hecatera > Hecatera dysodea. The sequence continues at coordinate 15,014,235 of HG995292.1, forward strand.
TGCTGATGTAGTTAGATCACTTACCAGCTCTAGGTGGACCGCTCTGGTACTTAAGCAAACAAATAGACAGAGGTAACATTTATGTATTCGATTACCTCTTCCCTTTTTACTAGAGATTTGAAACGGACCCGCGAAGTCAGTACCAGTCGAGTGGAAAGGGAAAGTAGGCCTCATCCTAGCTGATGGCAAGTTGCCCATTATTGGCTGTATAGTCTTACCACGAAATCTAGTGCATACAATGCATTGTTTATTGACTTTGCGCGCTAAGGTCCTCCCGCCTACAGGCCAGTACATTTCTCTCACAGAGGATAGTAACAACTGCGGACCTGCATGAAATAAACGTTGGTGTTCATTTTGCATTAATAAAAGGGTAAGTCTATGTTTACAATCGAATATAATTGGATGTTTCTTGTTATAATCAAAACTTGAATTGTCAAGACGACCTCCTACTCTTAATAAACCTTCAGAGTCAAGAAACGGATTTAAATTAAATATTTTTGAATGTTTTGGTATTCCTAAACCTTTAGTTAGAGATTTCAACTCTATATCAAATGATTCTTGTTGACATATTTTAAAGAGAATAGTATGTGATTTGTTTATTTCGCTAGTTTGTAGTGAGCCATACAATCTAGTTTTGTTCCTACAATTATACACAAACCGCAATACATATGCAAACACACGACTTAAGTGATTAAACTTGGAATAATTGTTAAAATCAATAATAGAGTTATGACTGTCATCGTGAGTCACCTTTGTTTGTACATGAACCTTTAGTTCAGGTAATTCCACTGACTTATGTGGTTGTTGTGGCCAAGCAGGTGATCCCTCCTTTAAGAAGGGGGGTCCTTCCCACCACAAGGGTTCAACCTGCAGACGCTGAGGATCTACCCCTCTGGAAGCAAGATCTGCAGGGTTGAGGTGAGTGGGAACATGCCTCCACGTGAAACCCTGTGTCAATTCATTAATTTCAATTACGCGATTGGCTACAAAAGCTTTTAAAAGATTTGGTTGAGCGTTAATCCAGCCAAGTACTACTGTTGAGTCAGTCCATATAACCTTTTGCTTGATCTTATGACTTCGAATGGACTGGATTACCTTTGTGGACAACTGAGCACCAAGTAGTGCGCCACACAATTCAAGGCGAGGTATGGTCATAGCTTTCAGAGGTGCAACCCTGGCCTTCGCACATAACAATTTAACATTTACAATATTCTCATTATTAATTGACCTTAGATAGACACAGGCTCCGTACGCTTCCTGGGAAGCATCTACAAAACAGTGTAATTCTACTGCCATAGGGAAGTCACATAGTATATTTCTTGGCAAACTAATTTTAGACAGATTATTTATATTCTCTGTTAACTTTACCCACTTTTTTCCTATATGGGGTGGCACAGGATCATCCCAGCCTAACTTTTCCTTCCATAATTGCTGTAATATTATTTTAGCTTTAATTATGCATGCACATAGCAGCCCTAAAGGGTCAAATATTTTACAAGTTAACGATATAATAGTACGTTTAGTGAGTTTCCTACTCATATCCATATCAACCGCAAAATGTAATGTGTCCGGTGAAGGTGACCAGTTTAGTCCTAAAACTGTGGAATGTTTACTCAGATCAAGAATGTTAGGAGTGGTCTCTGTTTGTAACACCTTGGGACAGTTTGTGCGTATTTTATGAAGAGGGAAACAAGCTGAAGATAAGACTCTAGTGACCTCATCATATATTTCTTTAATTTCTTTCTCTGACTGACATCCAGTATTTAAATCATCCATGTAAATATCATGTTCTAAAATATTAGAAATTATGGGATTAGAACATTCGCGAGCTAACTGAAGAAGGCACCTCGTGCTCAAGAAAGGTGCAGACGCTGTCCCATAGGTGACAGTGTTTAGCTGCAAGACCTTTATAGGCTGAGAATAATCTTCCCTCCACAGAATCAATTGCAAATGTCGTTGGGATGGATCTATTTCAATTTGCCTATACATTTTTTGTATATCTCCAGTTAGTACATACTTATAAGTTCTAAACCTTAATAAAATAGACAACAAATCATCTTGTATTACTGGACCTATATACTGAATGTCATTTAACGATTTTCCTGAAGTTGTTTTGGCAGAGGCATCAAAAACAACACGTAACTTTGTGGTTTCACTTTGTTCTCTCAATACTGCATGATGTGGTAAGTAATATCCAAATAGAGGACGCTTAATCTCATGTAAATGACCGAAGTTCTTGTACTCCTCAATAAATGCTGTGTAACTTTGTTTGAGCTGATAATTATTATTTAATTTTTTCTCAAGATTAAGAAAACGCTTTTTCGCTAAGAAATAAGAATCGCCTAGTGCCTGTTCAGGAATCTCCTTAAATGGCATATTAACAGAAAATCGACCATTTGGAAGACGCTTCATATTTTCTAAAAAATGCTGTTCGCATAATTTGTCTTGGGGTGAAGTGTTATCCACATAATTAATTTCTTCCACTTCCCAAAACTTTTTAAGGTCATTATGAATTTCCTTCGTGAAACTACATGTCAAGTGATTAAGGCTACATTCTCCTAAACGGCCACTAACTAACCATCCGAACTTTGAATTTTGTAGGATAGGTTTACCTACACCCAATGAAATACGCTTTTTCCCTACAATATTCCAAAAAACATCTGCCCCTAATAAAATATCAATATTAGATGGATAATGGAACTTTGGGTCTGCAAGCACGATATTTTTGGGTAAATTTAGTTCCTGAATATTTACAGGTGCACTCGGTAAAGTTCCTGTAATCTGTGGTACAATTAGACAATTAATTTCCATATTGAAAGGATTTAATCGCGATTTTATACTTAAATTGCAGCGCTCGGATATATTAAAAGAAACATTATTAATACCTGAAATCCGTAAAGGTTCAGTAATCTTAACCGATAGTCCTAACTTGCTTTTCAGGTTTTCTGTCACAAAGGAAGATTGGCTGCCTGTGTCTAATAGAGCCCGAACAAGGTATGTCTGTTGATTGTACACATCCACTACCTCTACCATAGCGGTACACAACAGAACCTGGCTGATGGAGACAGCAGACAATGATACTGGTAGTGGTTCAGTTGATGTAGAAGGTGTAGCGGTAGTTGGGTCTCTCTCAGTCCTATTATTACCTTGAGGTTTATTAACATGCAATAAAGTGTTATGTTTTTGTTTACAAAACTTACATGAACTCTTCATATGACAACGAAATGACTTGTGACCCTCACGCAGACAATTTGAACACAATTTTAATTTTGATGCTTCTTTAAGCCTGTCTGGTACATTCATATTCCTGAATTTAGTACATTGATGAATACGATGACCCTGCTCACTGCACAATAAACACAAATATTCATTCAAGTTCTCAACCGAAGAGACCAAGGAACTAGATCTCTCAAGTTGTTGGTTTTTCCAATTATTTTTACTAAAATTACCTTTATCAGTTTTATGTGGTTGTGACGTAATTGATGTAGTTTCTAAAATATCCGCACGACTACGTATAAAATTAAAAAAGTCATTTAGCGTTGGCAAGTCAGGTAAAATATTCCTATGTTCTTCCCACTTTACGCCCGTACTGGTATCTAACTTCCCAGTAATCATAAATATTAACAAAGTATCCCACTGATCAGTTGGTTGCCCTAGAGTGTTGAGCGCTCTTAAATTTTTTGAAACAACATCCACTAAGTTACGCAATTCTTTAACCGATTCTTTTGTTAAGGTTTCAATACTACATAATGCCTTAAGGTGATTGTTAATGAGGATTTTCTTATTATTATATCTATCACAAAGTAACTCCCATGCTACAATATAATTTTCAGAGGTAAACTCTAATGACTTGATAACTTCAATGGCACCACCCTCCAGTGAAGATCTCAGATAGTGAAACTTATTGATGCCTGGTATTGATTCATTGCAATGAATCAATGATTGATAGGTGTCTCTAAATTCTAGCCATTTTAAATAAGAACCATTAAATGTTGGCAATTTTATTGTTGGCAGTTTTATTGACTGTAAGCCATGTGATGGGCAATTTGAATGAGAACCTCCGTTACTACATGCATCACCAAATTTTTCTTTTTGAGACCCTTTTCTTTCTAATAGATCCTCAATAATCGACATAACTGAAATAAACTTAGTTTCAACCGAATCTCTTAATGTGATTTGTTCCTCCGTATCGGATTCATCACAGCTGTTTTCAATTAATGTTTGAACTTCATTGAACTGTCTATATAATTCTTGACCATTGTCCAAACGTCTACCTAACTCCTTTATATTTACGCCAGTTAGATCACAAATGTCTAGCTTTTGCATTTCCTGTACATATTCGTTTAATTTAGTTAAACGCCCTCTAATATTACCGCGTTTCCTAATTAATTCACTTAATTCACTTTTTCCCACATCCTTATTCATATTTGGCATCTTTAAATTACAATATCCGAGAATAATCAAACAATGAAATAGGTAATTAAGTGTGCATCAAACCCAACAGTCGATCCTGTAGGTATGTACGCTCCAGGCGCAGCTCGTAGCCACGCGGTGTCACGGCAGGCACGCCGCACGGCAAGATGGCCGCTTTGCTGCTTATTCCGCGACGGCCGAGGAGCCCCGGTCGCCACGTGGTGGCGTTCGTTGACGGGTACCGGGAGGCAGCTCGTAGTCGTCGCCGATGTTTTCCTGGAATTTGAAGCAGGGATGCAGTGCAAGGCTTTAAGCTGTGCAATTAGTGCACGAGACACGGAATTGGGGATTTTAGTACAGGAATGTAAGCATCAAAGAAATGAAAATGTGATAGGTAGATATTTAATGCATTAACTGCGAATGTTGTTGCACGATTATAGACATGCTATGCTGGACATGAATAGTCGCCTATTAGACTCACAATTATTATGAGTTACGACAATTATTTTAAAAATTAGGTAAGTATGTACCTATAGGTATTCCTAATAGAATTTGAAAAAACCACAATGCGATTATGATAGCAGTAGGTAGCTGCCCCTTTTTAATATAGGAAGCAATAAACCCTTCACACACAAATAAAAACGGAAATCGGGAACGGAAATGTAAATAGGAACGAGCTTACTTCCCTCGGATAGACCACCTGACGCGATGCCCGCTATATCCAGGTAGATCTTCAAATAGGTAGCAGCCTCCTTGTGTTCCAGCGATTTCGCAGCAGTTGCACACGGCCGCGATGAGCGTTGAGCAGCGGCGCGTTCCCTCGTGGCCGTTTCGAACAATCGAGAACACGAACACGCCGACGCCACCGAGCAGCAGTGTTTTCTTCGCTCCAACTTGCGTCTTGCAGTTTCTTATTGCACACGGTCGCCAAATGTTGGGTGATGCTGATGATGATTGATTCAAACGACGTAAATTCTTATTATAATTTATTCAGGATAGCCGAGCGGAATAACGTTAACGTACGCGCGCGCACTCGGTCCTCTTCGTCGTCGAATGGCGCGCCGCCGCCGCGCCGCGCGGCTTGCGCGAGCGCCCCCCGCTGCTCCCCGCTCCTCTCCGGCGTGGTTCGCCATGCGCGTGGACACTGACAAATTAGGTATTCTATTTGTTTTTGTAAGTTGTTTCACATGCTCTTTGGGACCTGCACAGAATACTTAACCGATTTAAAAGGATGCCAAGTATCATCTAGTGTTGTGTCATAAACAAAATTCAAGATTCATTTCATATTCCTTTTCATACCTACTTTCTAAAGTCACAATCAACTAATACGTATAATAAGTTCTACGACATTTATATGCACAAATCATTCAATTTGAATACCTAGTTGCTCCTTTAAAGACAGTAGACTGTATCTACATAAATTTAAATTGTCTTCTGTGGCTTCGCCCGAGATATTTATGTCACTATTTATTGTATTAACATAAATTGGACGTGAGTTATTTTATTGGCCCGAATGCGTCGAGAATGCGTCGGACAAAGGTTATGATAGTGATTCAGATTTGTCATAGCTCGTAAATGCAACGTTTGTTTATTTTATATAGTTACGATAGTAATGTCCCTGATGTGCGCCGTACAAGTCACTAGTTTTATGTGCGTTTATAAAATAGTTGGTAGTTAATTGGTAAGTAGGTACATATGTGCCTATATCTCGGGTCAATGTCTATATGGTATCGTTACGGCAGACGTTGTAAAGTTGTTCTGTATTAACGGTAGCAAATCTCTATTTGTACTATCTATTTACATTTTGAATGAGTCTAATAAGATGACAAATATAAAAACAGTAGGAATAGTAGAAATTACTTGTTAAATTAAATATAAAAAATAACAAAGCTTAAAAATGCTTTGAAAATTTAATAATTTCTTAGAAATTTATATCACTACCACTTTTTCATCTATAACAACGTGATACCATGACACCTTAATGAGTCTTTTAACGTTCCCACTGAATGCGCTGTAATCCACCACGCGGACCCAGTGCGGGTTGGTGAATGTCACATGTCTTCGAATTATTGGTTCTAGGACATGCCGGTTTCATCACGATGTTTTCCTTCACCGTTTTTAGAGCAGTGGTGATGAAATTAATTACCTACACAAAGTAATGCGCCTGGCTGGGTTTGAATTCGTAAGTCGGGGCCGTTACCACTCGGCCACTACTGCTCCATAATACCATATTTATTGTAAATACGAAGGAATTGAATTAATTTCGGGTACATATGTAGCTAATTTTATAATAAGTAAATGTAAAGGTTTTCATCCATTTGCACCTCATATTGTTTGCCACGATTAACAACACAATGGTCAGTCATACTTCACCGTGTCTTTCATAATGATTACTGGATAAAAAGTACTCATGTTTTTTTTTTGGTTTCGTTCAAATAAATTCACTTTAATTCGGCTGCTACTTATCTAATGCTGAATACTGTGAAATAAGTAGTTCCTACTAGTGAAAATATTACGTAAACCATTTGATATCACTAGATAAGTTACCCGGAACTTATATTTTGGTTGTGAAAAAGGCTATAGGGGTTAGGGGTAGTTCGAGTTCAATATCATATTTGAATCAAAACTTTAATGTCATCAAAAATCACTTGTTTTTTTTTTTGTTACCAACGATACCAACATATCGATGTGTATTTGCCACCGGTACTCGATCATTCCTGTCTAAACACGGAACATCGAGGGCATTCATATTCTCGAACAAAATCAATGTAGTGGAGCGTTTTGTGGCCTGACTCGGCGGGGGTCCGGCATTCAGCGCCATCCCTTGCCTTAATTCAATAATCGCGTATGAGACATACACGAGTCAACTGGCCATCGAACATCGGGACCTACTAACGATCACGCGACAGGCACATAGCTTTGGTTGATCGCTTATCGTTAACCATAGAGTGTAGAATATTTAGAAAGTAAACATGAAGTTTGCATAGTATCTAATTAATTGTATTTTAAGATGATATTGGACATTGTTACGGTCTAAATGTCCCTTGAAATTTCAATCCAAAAACCGCGCAGACTAGTGTAGCGATTAACTATAAGTAGGAAGATATTTTCAATAGGCTTTCTCAGAAAATTGTCGAAGCAAAGCTCAGAGTCACGGTTTCACGAGTTAGAAAGTTTGATAAAATTAACACAATAGTTAATTGAAGACGATGAGGTAATTAGGTTTTTAGTGTTGTTCAGTACATCTGCCTGCAAATGTCTGCACTTTTTGGTATGGGGATAGAACAACTGATTTAAACAAATTAAACGCTAATGCTAAACCTATAAGGCAAAGGTTTACGATTTGAATGAAAACCTTAGACCGTAACCGTGCCGAGCTCTGTTATCGCATGGAGTTTGTAACAGTTCGGTTGTCAGTTTACTCTGTGAATAGTTTAGCGTAATGGGGTATTGTTAGAGCGGCTGGCGCCGAGCGGGGCCGGCGAGTAACGTCTTTCAGTAACATTACTGTAATGTCCTCCCACTCGGCGACGCGCCCCGCTGGCCCGACAGCCACATCCATCGATACCACTCTACGTCTCTCCACTATCTACTTCACAATCGTTACGAACCATCTAAGTTGCATTCCGCACATATTTATCATCAATCAAGGAAGGATACTGCAACAAGATGTAGGTACTTTACTTTTGTTATTCGGAAAACATTAAAATATTTATGTAATAAATGACGCTAAATCACTTTAAAATGATCACAAATAATGAAAATGGACGTAAATCATATACAATGTCTATGGGACAATGCCATCATTTCATTTGATATGTTAACGATATAGCACCAACAATCTCACATTAAGCCTTTTCATCTGTCAAGTCTTAACAGCCATGGAATTGGGTTGTAATTTACGATTTTATCTCGGCGGGCACCCCGCATAGGGGCAGCGGTCAGTGTGGCCGGCGAAAAAACTTGCATCGGGGCTGACCGGGGTAATAGAGGGATAATGGTCATCGGCCGGCCACCACGCCCGGCCTGTTGTGACTTGCCAAAATAGAGTCGTAATAATGAAAGATGGCCCGCGTAAGTTGCGCGTAATTTAGTGCGATCTGGTAACGAGCTCGGGGGGCCGTTTGTAGCCGTTTGTCCGGTGCGCGCCTCTCTTGTTGTATTAAGTGGTCGGGGGTGATTCAGTTTCACTTTTGTTGGTCACTTTATGTCCATTTCGTATTTATTACTGACATCGGTAGTAGATAACGTTGCCACTGTTAATAATAGTGTCCACTCGATTATTGTGCGATTCAAAGCGGCGGGATGATAAATGGGATACGTATATGAGTCGTCAAGGATCGAGGTCGCGCTAAGCCAGTAGTCGAGATTGATGCTGGGCGGCCGCCTGTGCCTGACAAATAGTTGGTCCAGCGGAGGCGTCGCAGGCCGTCTTGCCATAAATAAGGATTACGCCAGTGACCACGCAGTCTTGCGGAGTGGACGCAGAACAGCCCCGTGACGTCTCCTGGCGCCGCACGAGACTCATGTCAAACGTCTCGTCGTCCGCATCGTTTGTTACTCAAGACACTTACTTGAGAAATCCAACAGCTCTATAATAAATTGTATCGCCTTAATTTACAAAGTCTTTTCGACTTTGGCTGCCTCGAGTCGCGAATTTGCGTTACTTCGGCGCCTAAGTTCCAAATCACAAGTCAGAAGTCGGGTATCAAGTTTGGCTCGAGAAGCGCTAAGCCTCGGCTGTTTTAGGCTCGGCGGCGATGTTTCAATCGTAAGTGCGCCTGCGGCTTAAGGGCTCACCCCTACTCCGGAATGCGTTGAAACGCGTCTAACCTTCATTTCATTTATACCGTTTTCACTGTCTTACAACCAATTTCGGTTCACGGACTCAAGATGCTACCTCATTAGAATTGTGCTTTTATTTGCTCTAATGTCTTTTGTTTTTCTTGTTATAATAATTAACTAATGAAGAAGGTTTTCTTCGATTGTTTCAGTCGTGCATCTGCTAAGTAGATTGTAAATTGACACGCTCAATAAAGCTGAATAGTCAGAGTTTGGAGAAGGGCTTAAGTTAGCGATGATAATCTCCTTGATAGCTTGGGGTTGGGGTGAACATTCTCTCACTTACGCTCAATAGTTTTGTACTCATTTAAATGTCGTAACGAAACATCAGGGCGTATTTCAAAGCTTGCAATACAAAGCCCCATATAATATTAGCATTCGTTTGGATGGATGGATGTTTGTTACTCTATCACGTCAGAACAGCTGAACGGATCTTCTATTAATATAGCATAGAGGTAGATTATAGTCTGGAATAACACATTGGATACTTATTATTCCAGAACTAAAAATAGTTATGGGATAATTTTCGACATTCACGCGGGCGAAGCCGTGGACTGCAGCTAGTAATAGGTACATAAATTAGGCATGGTTTACTATCACTTATATTATATGTAGTATATATTAGTGACACTGACAGAAACACTATCAATTAAAGCAACGAGTAGGCAAAGTGTATTAAGTTTAAGTGCATTACAGCAGATAACAGGAAGTCGTAACGTCTCATCTTACCTCGGGGCCGGGACGTGTGCACACCATTTCATAATTAGGGGTCATAGTGTTATCTCGTGAAATCTCCAATTACATAGATGTGTATGGGCAGTGGGCACTGGCGGGCGGACAAGGTCCAGCCTCCGAGGATTAGGCGATGGTTAGTCTTCTCACGTCGTGGCGAGCCGGGGTTTCAATTAGAGCGCGCCGCTCGGCGCCGGCCCGCCCGCACAAATGACAATATTGGTTTATTATAGCCTTCCATGAATATGTAACGTTACTTTGTTATGAGTCAATATCGTAAACCTGTACGTACTAAAGAAACATTACAGATAAATGATACCATAATGTTCGTATAAATGACACGAGTACGAAAAAGTTAACGGCGTAGGTCATAGACGGTCCGGCTCGACCCACCTTTTACGAATGATATTATAACACGTTACATTAAAGGGTTGTTGCGTACCGTGTCTACATATTTTTTTAACGTTTTAATCAGGGATCTACATAATAATGTGGAACGGGACTTCCCGTCCATCCGACAACTTGATTGATGTGCCTTCCTAGATTTATACGCCCAAAAAGTAACACGCACACGTCCGCAAAGCTTTTACCACACAAATATGGCATCCGTAATACCTTTGTTTTATTTTTAAATACGACCCTTTCATAATTAGCGTAATAAATTATAAAATGATAATAATACGAGGGCCATCTTGTGAAACGCTTTAATGCCGCGCGTCGGGGGGCGCCGCCGGCGACCGCATGTCAATCACTCTCTCGAATGTAGAACAATTCTTATTTCGAAAAAGAATAAAAAATGAGTATCACTTTTATTTTGTGTCCCACTTTGTCCAGTGTGGTCGCCGTTTGCGCGACAGAGACATCGTATGAAATCGGTCTTGTGGTAACATCTGTGCTTTATAATAGACGCTTACGTAGGCTTCTTTTCGGGGATCGGTGCGAGCCCGGTGGGATCGCTTTAACATGATTGATCTGTTTATTTTACATTTTAAAGGAGCATTTTTACGGTTGCTTGTCAACTTAATAACAAAGTGTTTTATTTCGGTACACGTTAAGTTCAGTTTTATTGATAGGTTTCTTTTAACATTATTCATTATTATTTATTCCTTGCGACGTTATGTGATGTTTCAAAGGTATTTTTTTGTCTATTCGTCATTGATTTGGCTGGTATTGGCATGTTGAGGGATAATGTTATGATGATGAATTAGGATGACGTAAATTCGGAGTAAATAAGCGCCACTTCTGATTTGGAAGTGGTTGTTCAAATATAAGTTTTTTGTAAGAGTTAGGTTGAAGTGTTCAAGTGTGTGTGGAGGCGCCGGGGGTTAAAGAGAGTGCTACTGTATGGTGGTTTACATTGAACGAAGTAAGAGGTCGTCGAGAGTGCGGGCAGAGCTTTTAACGTCGCCGCCGGCGTCGGCGCGGGCGCACTGACTCCGCCGCTATCATAGCAGACCGACAGGTGCCGATCTACTTATGTGTTTTGAGAACTACCAATGACTCTATTAAAGTGGTCTGCGTAACCGGGTTTTAGAATATAATGACTGCTAGAGAGCAGGATTTAATAATGCTTCAATTAATTTCATTGACGTTTAGGTAACATTCTAATATGAATAAGAATGTGTTGGTATTTTAATTTGTCCTGAATTTACCCCATGTTGGAACCAGAAAGAAATGCATGCAGGGCAGACATTGATAGGTTTCTTTTATGTGAAATAATATAAAGTCCATAGTAAATCCATCATCTAAAATGTAAAAAAAAGAAACCACAAAAAATGTTTGCTTATTAAAAAGCTCTTCGACAAAATCAATTAGAAAAAACTTCGTTGAACAAATTAATAGCGGGTATCGTTTAAGACGTGGTGTTTGTATTGTGCGCGGGTCGTTAAAGAGGCAAAAAAACGTTGCGCAGGCGCAGCCGAGCTGCCCGGCTTATCGGAAGCAATTACACGTTGTTCACTTTATTAATTTCCATAACTACCCTCGCGACATCAAAGCGAGCCGCGATCGCGTGTGCCGCCCTCACAGCGGCGGCGCAAGCGACGGAAAACTGTCTCCGAGTGCGGAGGGAGAATGGTCGAGTTCAAAGCTGTTGTGTGGTTTCAGTTTGATTTATAGACATGTATTTTTTATTTCATTTGTGAAATATTTTATTTTAAAGTCTTAATCATGATTTGAAACCGAATTAACACCGTGTTCTAAAGTTTTTCCGAATGGACAGTCTTAAAAACGTGAAAAAAGTGGTAGATAATTTTCGTTTGTTTTCAATAATTTGATATATCTGTAGTTCATTAAGGACAACTTTAGTCAACTCGCACATCTTATGACTTACGCCCGCGCCTGCGCCACTGTTTACCGCGCTGAAACCCTTGAAGACGTTTTAACAACGCTCTCGGCCTGGCACATACACTCTTTGATGTTTAGCGACACTTCAAATACTCTCTGCTCTTCAAAACACATTCATCCTTTGAAAATTTGTATGATGTAGAAGACAAGTACATAAATACTGATTTACAAGAGACAGTCGCTACCTTTTTTATTCTACGTCTGATATGTAAAATAGGTATCTCAAATAAAAGACAGGCGAATCACAGGATACAATAAATCAGTATTCCAAAACAAACAAAATCTCCATACATCGCGAGAGGTGAACAGTGGAACAGAGGAGAGACTTATCTCGCTAAAACGATTCCCACATAAATAAAGCTCATCGGATATGAAACCGTATTTACATAAGAAAAATATAAAGAGGCCTAAACGATAGGTCCATAAGGGCGTCGTATCGGGCGGGCCGGCACTCGGGACGCCGCTCACGTCCGCGGGGAGCGCTGCGCCTTTAATAACAATACGAAATATCAGTTCGTTCCTCCGATCGCAAATCTACGTCAATAACATATCCAATAGTAGCGCTCAATTCATTTCGACATAATCTAATATAGCGGGGCACGTTTCCCGCCTAAATCTCCCGCCACATGTCGCCAAGATGGCCGACCGGGCGAAACGCGAAACTAAACAAAAAGGAGATCACGAATCGGTAATATCTTTCGAGTCCATAAAGTTAAACGTTTATTTGCAGCGATATTTTGTCCTTTTGTAGATATTGCTTTACTATGTAAGCACTGGACGTGGGTCTCTCCCATTGATATTTGTGGAAAATTGCCCAGAAAAAATTAAAGTCAACCACTCGTATCTACTTCGTTGTTACGTGAATAAACAAGTTCAGTTAACATTTAAACAGATTTCGCAGTAATTTCAGCCAAATTGCTGCCAATTTTCTCTAAAGAGTTATTTTGAAACCGACTTGGTTTAGCTAATTGGACCACTTTGTTGCGGTTTACGGAAACCTAGGATTAAGTCAAATGACTACATCAAGTCCATTTAAATCATTAGTATTAAAAAGACAATTGTACCTATGTAAAGGAGAACGCATTTAAGTAAGTACCTACATCGGCATGGCTTTTTGATTATGTATACCTACTAACCCAATACATTATATTATGTACATTTATAATGCACCTATTCATTGTTATGTGTCACATTTATCAATGATTTGACTAAGTATAACATTTTCTTATTTTCATGCATAGCATTACCGCAGAAGAAGACAATGGTGAATTGAAATGCTTTATCATTATATTGTGATTTAATAATTAACATGTGATCGTATACTTTCATTATATTTGAAAGAAGAATGAATGCCCGAGAGATCCACCAACTAAATTCAATACAAGAAAAAAGTAAACATTTGATGAGAATGACTAGATTCATGATATTTCCCATATATCTATCACAGATAAACATATCTTATGTTTATCTGTGTAAAAGTAGTGTAAAAGAAGAATTAAAATCCCTGAAAATCATGAAAATTCGAGTGAAAAAAAAAAACAAGTTTCCATACAAAGAAACCACAAATAACTTTCCCCAGGACTGACTGACTGATAGCCCTGTAAAGCAAGCATTATCATAATTCGTCTGTACAAACAGTGGTTCGGAATGGTTGTAGAACTGAGGCCCATGTTTTGAAATATTAGGTCCTTACATATGAAATTGGCGTTTTGTATGAGAGGAACAAAAGTTGTTTTTTTTTTAATATAGTAAATTTAATTAAATAAAGTATGTACTATTGCTCTCTATGCACTTTTGCCATCTCATAGGTAGTTCATTGATCCCTTTACTAAAAAAACTATTCAGACGGGAATCAATAAAATCTTTGAAGGCAGTTTGGACTGCCCCATCGGAGTTGATTTTTTTCCCTTGCAAGAAGTTATATAAATTTCGTAAAAAATGGTAATCTGTTGGAGCAAGGTCCGGAGAGTGCGGTGGATGTCTAAGACATTCTAATTGAAGCTCCTCTAATTTGGTAGCCGTCTGTTGTGCAGTGTGTGGTCTAGCGTTTTCCTGAAGCAGCAGTGGACTAGAGCGATTGACCAGCCTTGGTTGTTAGCTTTTCCATCATGGTTTCACACATACACCGGCACTAGTCCACTAAACGCTCACAAGTAATTTTTTTTGAGTCAATTTTCGCTTGGGGCATGATTTGGCTGATTTATAGCCAGGGTTCAGTGATTGCGATGTGCGCTTCCGATTGTTGTACAGGATCCACTTTTCATCACACGTAATGATTTAAAATCCCTTAATTATTGTGCCGGTTAAGTATTATAACGCAGCAGTCTACGCGCGTTTGTCGATTTGCTTCACTCAACTTGTGTGGTATCCACCTTTCAAGTTTATTCACCTTCCCAATTTGCTTCAAGTGGATTAAAACAGTTTAATCACTTACACAGCAGCCTGCAACTAACTCGGACGTGGTTTGCGATGGATCCGCTTCTACAATAGCCTTCAATTCTTCATTATCAACTTAGGTCTCCAGCCGTCCACGGAGCTTGTTCTGAAGGTCGAAATTTCCAAAACGAAAACGTTGGAACCAAAAACGCACTGTTTTATTTTGCGACACCGTCGCCATACACACGATTAATCCTTCGAGCCGTTTCTGCACCACTGGTGCCACGGTGGAAGTCGTGAGTACAAGAATGGAAAACTGAGTGACGTAAAGAAAAAATACAAAAGAGGAAAAACTAATGAATTATGGTTTTCGAAACAAAAATGCTTGAGTTAAATAGCTGTATAAACTTGAATATGGAATTCCTAACTAAAGAGGAGTTATTTGAGAATAAAATGGCCAGTGCGACAAAACGCCAATTTCATATGACCTAATACATCTGCTAGGGTTGCGGAATCTGTTCGAAAGAGTCACCGCGGCCCTGGAACGTAAAGGACACAAGAAGGATCACGGGTGGGTTTTAGTCATTAAGAGTCTGACACTCCCTTCCACTCCGCCCAGAGCGGGAGAAGTCATTTGATAATTTCCCATCCAGAAAAAAAAGGACCTAATACATACCTGTATATAAGTATATTAGCAATAACTATAAATTAAATACATATTTTATAAAAAAAACTAATGTACACGAAGTAACGGCATCGTGTTACGCTGCGAGAGGTCGCGTTACCGGCTGCAGTAAAGTCGATACAGCACACCTTCCAGCCAAAACTGTTCCTTGAGGTTGAGGAAGGCCACCAAATGATGGGTCGGAACGCGCATCACGAACGACTTGAAACTGGTGTTATGGCGCGCTTCCAACTTCTCCACTCTCAAGGTCCATTTGGTCTTTACCCGTGCCTAAGTACTCTAAGATGTCATCAGTCTTCGTAGAGTGGTGCAAACGGGACACATATAGCTGCGTCGTCGGTACTGCAGGATGAAAAAGCATGTTACATCCTGCCGGCGCTATCCCAGACTGGCTTCCTATCCGCCTTGATAACGTCGTCCTCATTGCATGTGTTCTTCCGTGGACTCTGCTGTTTGTGGTCCATCACTGCGACTTTAGTCGCGCTCGATGTTGAGCAACTCTCTGCTTTCCCATCAGGTTTTGTCTCGGCGATAGTTGCAGAACAGGCAGGCACGTTTGGGGGTCGACGAATCACCGTCGAATGATAATCGAAGGAAGTGCTGCCCCGTATATGTATGTATATCTCAAACCATGAAATGCTTAGAAGTTCTGAAATTCATAAAATCGGGAAAATCCAAATGAAAAAACAAGTTTCCAAACAAATAAATCACAAATAACTTCCCAAGAACCGACTTGCTCTGTGAAGCAAGCATTATCGTAATTCGTCAGTACAAACAGTGCTCCGGAATGGCTGCAATTAAGCCGGGCTTTCTAATGCATTGATTGATCAATCATCGGAATCGGACGACAATCGAAGGAAGTGCTGCTTTGTCTGCGGGCCGCAGTGAGCGCGGACGTGCCAGCCGAATTAATGTGTAGACTAGACCCGGAGTTTGGGTGGCTTTATGCCTATTTTTATATAATTTTTATTGAAATATTTGACAATATGATTTTATGTATGTATGTTTTAATGAATAAACGGAAGTACTATGATATAATAATACCGTTTTCAGAGTTTTTTTTGTTCCCGTTCCTGTTTTGCTAAACTACAAATGAAATCAGCTATGCATCAAACAAATTTAGGTATCATCAAAAAATGTACCTAGTGTGCCATGAGTTGTCCGTTGACTTAAAGTACTTTGCTTACACTAAATTTATAGGAAAAGATGCAGTAGGTACTCATTACTGCAACTTTTGCTATTTTAGTGTTCTGTATTCTACCTAAATTCGTAAAGTACAATTTTTAATCTTTGCCGTAATACAAGCTACACCGATTGATTCGTCATTGTGTCGGAGAGTCGTGATTTCAGCAGGAATTGTTCCACCGGACTTCTGTACCTGCGTAATGCACAAAGCTTTTTAATTTGACTTGAACAGCTTGATTCTAGACGCATTCACTTGTCGTAGGGTATGGTCAATGGTAGAAATAATCATTAGGGATTGCCAGAAACAACCATAACCAGAAAAATCTATTTTCAAAACACTATGACATTTCCTGGAGAAATCCTCCGAATTTTCCGGAACGAATTTTCTTTTTCGCCCAATCAGGTTGCAGCTGACCAAAACAAACGAGTTTACACGATCCCATCTACAGGCCAGTGAGCGTTTTCTATTAAGACCATGATCTGTCACGAACTGCCATATTCTTGAGCTGTGTGAGTGATGGCGGCTGTCGGCGAGATGTAAGGGTCGTCGGTCACGTGCGTTGATTGCTATTGATTTCCATTTAATTCGGCGCGTGCTTCCACTGGCCTGCCTACCGGCGCCGCTACTATCAACGACAAATTGCTGCTGAACCTCTGCTGCCTTCATTTCCACTGATTGAAGGGAGCTGTTGCTTTTGTGTTTTGTTTGCGGGTTTGTTTTGTATGTGGGTTTTATCGACATAGAGGTTTAAGGACGTTAAAGTCTGACCACAGGCGTACTAATATTCAAAATTTGTGATTCAAATAAAAAGAAAATAGTTGAAGAATAAATAAATGAAGAATTCGGCACATAGGCAGTGAAAACGATACGCACCGTTTGGCTCAAAAGGACTGATGTTGAAGTTTCCAAAAGCTGGTGGCTACCGACGCGGCGACGATGATGAAAAGCTGGTAGGCAACAAATAATCTAGTAGTCATCCCAGTAGTAAGTAGTTATCGTACAATAATATTACAGAGTACAAATGATTGTATTAGTTGGAATAGTCTGTCGTCGGAGTTCGAGACAATAGCGCGCGTGACTCTATCTCGCGCCACCACCGCTACGCTGCGCCCGCGCTTGTGATTGCATAGAATTTTCTATAAACAATGCTATTCTATTAGATGAACTACACCTTGATTACAAACGTATTTTCCAGCTACCCAGAAAATTGTACAACAACAATTTAAACTCTTGGAGGCAATTTAAAAAGTTTGTTAAATATAAACCTTTATTTGATCAATTACTTTTTGATACCCTTTTTGCAAGAAAATTGTTTTTTTTTTTATTGTACCCAGTAAATTTCGAGACGGCTTACGCCGCCCAAAAAATAATTGATCGGATCTCGTTTCTCAGAGGAAACAGCGCGGAAGAGTTTTAATTAGCGAGAAAAAAGCACCACAAAACTTCCGACGTAAAAAACCGGGAGACAAGGGTGGGCGTAGCGAGGAATAAAAATCTCCCGCTCGTAATGCGGGCAACATTTGTGTGAGGAAGACGCTCAGTAATGGAAGACAAATTTCAATATAATTTGCAATACATAAGCGTGTTACTTTAATAGCCCAGAACCACCCTTCAAATTAAACGGGGCTTAAGTTTTATTTTATTTTTTCCTCAGTGGTTCGATCGTGTTGTGGGCGCGTAAGCAAGCTCGGGGAGAGAGCGACGCACAGGCCGCCCGGGAAAAAATATAATCCGAGCAAATTAATTGCTCCTACAGGCAATAGTGGCGTGGCCGCGATGCCGCCAAATCAAATTAAGGACGCGCTATAAAAACCAAATTAGTGCCCGCTTTAACCGTGAGGGGGTATTTAGTTACAAGACGTTAGTTCAAATCCCGCCATTTTCATTAACAATAAATATCCCCTTGCAGCCGCACAGAATCCTTATTGTTTTACTTTTTACACCCTTGTGTCCCGAGTGGGATATATCGGACGACGGCGACGTCTTGTACTGAGGTTGGCTAATTTGTTCTTTTTGTTTACTTACCGGGCAAAGGTAATAAAAATTTGTGTTGCGCGAATTGTATGGACTTTAAATTTTATATAGCCGCCGGTGCCGGGCGAGTTTTGCATTTAATTGGGAAAAATTTAGGGTCGGCGAAGCGCTTCTGTGCGGATTCTTAAACTAATTGGACGGCCGTTACAACTTTTTTGTCTTAAACTTTTACGCAATTGAAGTAGGGGTGAAAAGGGACATTAGAAAAAATAAATTTAACTCTAATATCCGCAAGTATTACGAAACACTTTGAAAGACTTGAAGGAATTCCGTTGGTCCGTTGTTTGGGTCGTTCTATATTACCTACATAATATAGATGCAGTTATCAGTAAGGGGTGAATTTGATGTGTCTTTTTTTGAGGTCGGTGGGTGGTTAATTAGAGGCGATGCAGTGAATTAGAGGGCGGTGGTGATCTAAAACAATAAGCTGACGCCGTCATTAGTGGCCGCTGGCCCGCCTGGTCGCCTGGTCGCCTGGTCGCCTGGTCGCCTGGCCGTCAACCCGCTGCAAATCGCTGCACCTCCCTAATGTGACGACATTTAGTCCCTTCACATTTAATTTCATATTTATTACGTCTGGATATCCCTGCTATGTAATTGTGTTATTAAGTTTATGTTCCCTGTTTTTTAATAATATTTATTTAAATTCCATTGCGGCCTTTATTTTACTCACAATAAATTTTATGTTCAGTAACCCATAATTATTTTCAGGTGGACAAATGATTTTTGTTATAACACTGTATCTGGCATTCCGGGAACTATTTGTTAAAATATTTTTTTACAACAGTATCTAGCCATTTATGTAAAAAAAAATGCCGGTGCTTCAATGAGTCTTATTGTTGCTTTTACTGAGTATTCTTTATTAGGTTAACTTTCATTTTTATTCAAAGTAAGTATTTCTGTAATAGCCATATAAAACCTTTTTACTCCAATTTCCTTATTTTAAGAAGTTGCAAACAAAACACATGCGCGTCGACCTTAAACCTGTATTAATTGCAAGCCATTTTCTTAATTCTCGCATTAAATCACTGGCACTTAATTAACTAGCGATACAAAAGACTAGCGACAGTAAATTAAGAAAAAACGTAACACATCAAATCTCCTTTCAAGGTAGTCGTGAAGTATATCCGGCACTAATTACAAGTGAGATGGATGCGAGAAGGAAATTAAATTCAGTATTAATTTTATCAATTAAGCTAATTGCTGCGAAGTAAAACCTTATGTTGAAATAAATGTAGTAGGAGGGTGCAAATGATGATAGGATTTATGAGTTCCGCTTTACCTGGTAGCTAAATGAACCTAAATGCGATATTTATTATCATAGTAAGCGAGCTTTGCTTTATAAAAAAAAACTATATATTTTGTCTTCACATTATAAATATAGTTGAATCTGCTTATAATGACATCGAGGGGAAGTGAATAATACGTCATACTAAGCGGACGTCATAAAAAGCGTAATCTTAGGAATTAAACAAATTCCCATCTATGTTAGGTATTTCGTATAATAAATAAAAACACAAAAATAATATGTTCATAGTCTTAGATCAATCAAAACAAAGTCAGAAACAGGGAATCATAACCAAACATATTTTCTGAAAAATAGGTCATAATAAGCGACATGTCAATAAACGAAGTCATATATAATGACTTCGTTTATTTAAAGAATTTAAAATGAAAACGGAATTTATCTCTGTTTTGCTTCATATTAACCGGTTGGTCAATGTAGTCCGTCATAATAAACGGATTTCACTGTATGTAGATGGGTTATTTAAATCTATTATTTTGAACTTTGTTCATGTTCTACAAATCATTAGAAAAGTCGATTGAGAAGAAGATAAACCCAACTAAGTTTACTGACAAAACTGGTCAACAACAAAAAAAAAACACTATTTGTGTGCCAAAAGGAAACTTGTAACAAATAATATTTAATAAAACTTTTAAGTATAATACAAATGAAATTAGAATTACGAGTATTTAGACACGCACAGGTTTCCTGTAAGTTGAAGTGGAGCTTTGAGGTGAAAACTGAAGATTTCAGGTGGTTCTAGTATCATCTAGTGCCACCCGATAGCAACCAGGCCCGAGTCGACGGCGCGTCGTGTTCCACGCGCCTCTCAAAGAGCCGTCAGCATCGAAGACGGGGCCCTATAGGCTCAGTGCCTGCTAGAGTTGCGGAATTTGTTCGAAAGGGTCACCGCGGCCCTGGAACGTAAAGGGCACAAGAAGGATCACGGGTGGGTTTTAGACAGTAAGAGTCTGACACTCCCTTCAACTCCGCCCAGAGTGGGAGAAGTCATTTGATGATTTCCCATCCAAAAAAAAAAGTGGTTCTAGTATAGGCACAATATTAATTTAAAAGGATTGGTTGTGTAGCAGATGGCACGTCAGGATACTTAACTATTCTTTTATATTAAAAAAATGCCAAAATATAGCTCACATTTTTTGTTTTAATATGTTAATTTCGCCATAAATGTAAAGAAACTGTCAGAATCATTTGGACACTTTTTCCACATTATGTAAGAATAAAAAATAGTAAACTAAAAAAACAGCAATTTAATTGAAACAAAAAAAAAATGTTTTGATCACGTTTAGTTTATAAGTAAAGTTAACAAGGGTAAGTTACAGCTTGCTTTGGGGTGTTTCCTGAGGAATAAAAATATGATTCTATTAAGTCCGTCAGATTATCGAAAAAGATTCGATACGTATTTTTTGCTTTATCAAATAAAAAAAAAATACGACGATAAAAAGCTTCAAAGATCATGAGAGAGAGGGCTTGTGACGTCACGGCGTGGTAAAAATCGTGGCAAGAAGAAGTGACGTCACACGAGTTTTCAACGCACTGTATTTTGTTCACGTGAAAAAAGAAAAAATACGTTGCATATACTTTTTGGAAATCTATCTAACGAACTAATTAGATTTTTTAGTCAACTACACTATTCAAAATTAGTAGGCGCATTCCTTGTGACAAAATCTTGTTGACTAGTGTTTTTATTGAAATCAATTTTATTGTGCTTAACAACTTTTTGTAAAAAAATATAGGACGTTGTCCGCCCAGCCTGCTTTAGTGCCGTAGTATTTATTTTGTCCTCATTAATACTACCAAGGTTAGTTTTAGCTGCTGTTATAATCGGCCTAGTTTTAACCGAATTGGTTATAATTAAACATCCATTTCCAAATAATATACCTATCTACCTAAAAGCCTAATTTCATCTGACCGATTAAAATCTATACTTGCCTACATTTCAGTCGATTCAAAAACACGATCAATGTGTATGAAAACATAATAACAGTTCGGCGTGAATGGTATAAACACATTGTTTGGTGTTCGGCATTATTATAGGGCTGAAAAGCCGCCGTACGAATATCGTAATTATATTATTAAAATTACCACGACGATTGCAGGAAACGTGTTATTTAACGTAGTCGCGATACGATCTTATCGCTGATCCTAATACCCGATGTGTGGGTATTATCGTGCAACCTGACGAAATCGACGGATATACGGGGATATTCGGCATCGACACATGCCCGCCATTAGCGTTTTATATACAGGCTGTAGTTTTTGTTAATGGCCGTTTTAGGCTATGTAATTGTTATAAAAATAGTTTTTTTTTTATGATTTGACCTACCTGTATACAAGTAAGATATTCTTAAGGAAGTAGAGATTTGCACACATTAGGGCATCCGTTTTCCTGAAAATGTATATATTATTTAATTTTATCGTCAATGTTTTAAGCTATATAACAGGAAAGGTTATTTTATCTATATATAAATATAATATAAAAGTATGAATATAAAAGTTGTTGTGTTATATTCAAATTACCGCAATACTCGTCGAGTTTTCCATTTCTAATCTGCGTGAGTCGTCGTATCGTTGATTCATTATGTTCGCTACTTTAGGATTAGTAGGGAAAACCCTTCGTTGACATACCGTAGGGAGGGATGAAAGTTCTGAGTTTTAATTTAATTTGAAACAGAATGTCATGATTGGATTGAGGTTTTCCATAGTTGCTTGGCTTAAGTCTGATTTAAACAAGAAGTAATTATTAGTGAACACGCCGTATAAAGTATTATTACGAGACAATGCGGTCTGTTTGTCTATCACGATAGTCCGTGGACTGCTCATTTCAATTCCGTGTTGTGTAAACGCCCTAATGGACTCCGGTAATGTGACACGCTTGACGATTTTACTCACAAATTGTTGTACGAAACTCTATTACAATCTAATGACAGTTCCCGTCTAATTGCAAGGTTATTACGTTTTGTTGTGCACGCGGCTTAATGATAGCACCGGTAATTATTGAGCGAGGTGAAACCCTGAAGATGTGTCGAATTGAATCGTCGGGCTCGTAATGACGGGGCGCGGGCTGCCGGATGCCGCCGCATTAACCAACTATCAATGGCCGCATAAGATTAATTTTTAATTGTCTTTACCCCCAGGCTACGACTCGATACACATTCTTTATATACGTAAATTGCAGTATATCTTGTATTTTAATAAGTAGCTGCGTGATTGATATTTATTTGCAACTGTGTAGCTTTATAGCGTGTTATTAGCACTGGAAATACGGGTCATTTGAATAAAAAAACCTGATTGATTGATAATTTTTGTAGATTCTTTGAGTAACTTAAAAAAAGAAGTAATCGCTTTTTGTGAATATTATGATAATTTATTCTCAAGATAGTATGACTTTCTCAGCCCCGAAACTGTTATCTTTAAAAAAGTTAAGCAAAAAGGGAAATAAAACCTAAAAGACAGCGACATCATTTATAGATTTAAAAACTATAAGCGCCATCATTAACCACGTGTAAGTGGGCCACTCGATACTGGCTGTCACGACTGTCATCAGAGCCACCAGCGTGAAATATGGAAACGCCGCGATCCACCGCATCACGATATCTCAGCCAAGATCTAGAGCGAGTGACGAATACATTTCGTGAATAATTTACCAGACAATGGACTGTCAACTCTTTTATTGTATTATTTCGGTATTGTCGTGTTGAACGTCACGAGAAAGTGGCATTTGTTCCTAATAACGTTTAAATACGTTTGCATAAGCTTTGTGAAAGCGTAATGACTGGCGAAAATAAACGCTACGAAATGATAGAGATAATTTCTCGAGGGTGAATGTAAAGTCGTGTTGTGTTAGAAATTAATTTTGTGTACCTATGTATTCTTGATTAGAATCTGTGTTTGCTACATACAGTATATACCGGTGTTTGACCTGAATATCCCTGTTCAAATTCGCGACGATGATCACCTGTAAATCATTTGTCATGAAATAAATCAATTTTGGAAAGCATCAATGCAAATGATACAGCTGTTATGTCTCTCATTTCTATGATCTGATTTCTATAAACATTTGCAAATGAAAGATCTGTCACTCCACTTACAAGTTAATGAGAGCCGAGTTGAAACTCGGTCGCTAATTACAGAAAACTAGGACACGTTCAGTGGCCAGGAAAACGTTAGTATGACGAGGAAAAAGATGGAAGATACGCTACAATGTATGAACACTAACAAGATGCTTCCAGTCAACACTAGCTTATCTTAAAATACCAAGAAAAATCTTTAATGTTTTGTTCTCTTAAAATGAATGTGTAATATTGTTTTCCAGTGAATTTATTTTTGTTTCTAATAGACGTATAGAAATACAAAGCGAAATGTGTAACGGATCTAATACTAAAAACATTCGTTTTTGACATAGCCTTAATCTTACTATCAATAATTCGAAATGAACAAAGATCTAAGTAAGATATTCGTTAGAGATAACATAAC
The DNA here is from genome assembly GCA_905332915.2 of Hecatera dysodea. Classification (NCBI taxonomy): domain Eukaryota; kingdom Metazoa; phylum Arthropoda; class Insecta; order Lepidoptera; family Noctuidae; genus Hecatera; species Hecatera dysodea. The sequence continues at coordinate 15,038,628 of HG995292.1, forward strand.
AGTTACTGTGCTTATAAGAAAGTGAGAATGAATATTTTTGTTACTTTCATCTTTAAACTATTTAAAAACAGTTTAACATCCCTTACTACATTGCACTTTCCAACGATACCAAAGAGAAAGTAAGAAAATCCGTGAAACCGACCGAAGCGGATTTGTTTGTCGCCCGGCGTAACCCGTGCGGTGTAAACCTCGACCTCTTATTTTTGCCGCGTCGCCTGAGACGGACCTGGATTGATTTACGGGGCCAAGTGAGTCGCCTCTCTGGCCCCACTCGCCCCACCCGACCCGGCTTACTCCTAACTAAGCTTTATTCCGGGATTACGCAAAACACACGCCACCGGTCGTGACGTGTGCCGAATTGAGAACAGCTCGCCGACGACGAAGGGTTGACTTCTGATACTGTTTTAAGAGATTAAATTGTCTCTTGGAAAGTTGGTTTTATGGCCTTTATTCATCGGTTTTGGCTATCCTATAGAGTTGTAAAAATAATATTAAATACCAGCGACTTCGTTCGCGTGGAATAGTTACTTTACCCCCGAATTTGAAACTCTCAGCCCGATCGGTTTAAAATTGACAAAGTTTCATACAAACGTTCATCCCCTATTTTATCCCCTTGGGGGTAGAATTAATCAAAATCCTTTCTTAGCGGATGCCTACGTCATAACATCTACCTGCATGCCAAATTTCAGCCCGATCTGTTCAGTGGTTTGGGCTGTGCATTGATAGATCACTATGTGTGTGTGAAATATGTACAACTCACAACAAAAAAAGAAATGAAAGTAAAGCTGAAATGCCTGTGCAAAATTATATTATAATAACCTATACCTACTTCACTTAAAAATAAATACCCATAACTAATTAATAAAATAACTACTAATTAATAAAAGTATCTACGCTTTTACCTACTTAATACTAAAAAAACAGAACATAAATTAGCCAAAACTAACCTATCGGTATCTAAAAATCTATGCCTCTACTTCTACTACTACTTCACCTAAAAAAAAAAAAAATTGAAACTATTAATAATTTGTAATTTAAACGAATATTTAAACATTACCAAAATAACTAATAAGTACCTATTTTATAAAATAGCAACAAAAGTTACACAAAAATAATCACAATAACATCTTACAGCATGATTCAGTATTAAAGCGCGACGGCGCGATGGCTTATTATTGTATTCATGTATAAGTTTGGTGTTTCTATACCGATTTCTATGATTCTTTTTTTATTGAATAGGTAATAATGTTAACTTTTTTAATCAGGGATGAGTGAGACTATTATAAACGTAAGAGTAAACAAATATAATCAGAAAGCTCCGAACTGCTAAGCTATCGGGAGTTACACGTGTTATTGTGAGTCAACCATAAAAGATAGACATATGCTGTTGTGGGATATTTTTTAAATAATTTTATGTAAAACATTTCCGTAATACATGATTTCTATGTAACTTTAACCATTAAGGCTACACACGCGACGGAAGCTTAAAAAATGGAGTAACTTCTCCCGTTTTCCCAACATTTTCCTTCACTGCTCTGCTCCTATTGATAGTAAGTATACTATAACCTGCCCAGGAGTATGAAAAATAATTGCACCATGTTTCGTTAAAATCGTTCGAGTAGTTTTTGTTTCTATAAAGAACATACAGACAGACAGACAGACAGACAGACAGACAAAAATTTTACTGATTGCATTTTTGGCACCAGTATCGATCACTAATCACCCCCTGATAGTTATTTTGAAAATATATTCCTTGTACAGAATTGACCTCTCTACAGATTTATTATAAGTATAGATTTTTGTAATAACCATGATTTTATTTCCCATACTTATCTAAACGCAAACAGCAAAGTTATGAATATTTATGAAGAGAGAGATAAACTCATTTATGGCATAATTTAAGCCACTTTCGAAAATACCATCGATTGGTCAGATCAGGCGGAACTTTAATAAATCCCGGTATTCTGTTTAAGTTATTACACCTATTAAACGCAAAGTAAGAAGACACGTTCCGCCATTAAGGCAGTCTCAAGAAGCGGCCGGCTGAAGCGCGGGATATTATCGCGCCGCTTGTTGCCCGCGTAAAATAATAATGGCCGAACTTCCGGTGCCGGCGGCGCGGAAAACTTAAGCGAAAAAGGCGGGAAACGCCCCCGGCCGTCGCCGCTAACTTTGTTAACCGCTCGGATGTGACGTCACTTAATTTATTAACACATCCCTACCTCCGCCGAGAGGTAATTCTTGGTTTTTACGACACTTTTCCACTTCTCACTCAACGTGCTACAATTTCGTGGAGCCACCGTACGCGGATAGTTTTGTTGTAACTGTATGCCTTTAAGAGAAGGTCTTAAGTAACACTAAGCTGCTTACTTAAGTAATCGATATCCAAAACTATTCTGTACCTTTAAATACAGATTGCTTTTTTCAGCATAACGAAACCACAAGAGAGCATGTGCATTGTACATTGTACCTGTTAAATCGTTTAAAGGTCATCATTTCTTTTATTAAGAACTTATAAAACTGTTTACATCAAGAATAAAGTAATGTTTTGCCTCCCACGTTATAAAATTGTCTTAAATAAATATTTAAATTGAGTCTTTGCTTTTGTTTATTGTTACTAATTAAGATCTTGAAAATGTATTCATCGAAATTATTCAATTTAGTTATGACACTAATAAGATTAAAACTAATAATGTTTTAAGTATCATAATTTATAGCTTGAGGATCAAAAGGTTAATAACGTTATTAGAATATATTATCAGGCGCTTCTTTTGTCATCCTCTTAATTATGTTAACGAACGGTATACGAACTAATAAAAATAAGTATGTTCAAAGTTTGGCTATAAATATATATTCTATAAGGATTATTCCGAAATAAAGTGTCAACGTCTTATTAATATTTAAAAAGAAAACATTTTAGTATAGCCCGCTACAAACGTCACGTCCATCGATAGGGACAAGTGAAACTTAAAAACAACGTTCCCGAAAAACACAGCCGACGAAAAATCAATAATCGAAACCACACAGAGAGCACTCGAATAAATACACACCGACTATCCAATAAAACACGTGAATCGTTTACAATTAAAGCTTTAAATCGGCAATAGGTGTTGCCATAAATCGGACGAGAAAACAATCAGCGAGGCAGCGTCGTTCGCAATTAGCGCTGCGCGGCTCGATAAATTTGCATTAATGCTTTCGAAAAATCGGAGTGGCAATAATTTTCGCATGCCATGTGTTGTATAGTGCCGTTGTACTGGAGTACCGGAGTATCGGAGTGCCGTAGTACGCGCCTACCCCTAGCCACCTTTTTCAGTGCGGCCGCTGCCAAACGGAGCCTACTTTTTTCAGCGAACAGATTTACTCCGTTCACCTGTAGTTTCAGTATCAGATATCTGTCCGGTTGTTTCTCGTGTTTTGGCATATTGAGTTGTTTCGTAAACTACGGTGGGTATTTACTTGTTATATATGCTGTATGTGCACATAATAGGTATAAGAGTTATGTTATATTAAATTTTGCATTTGTACAAATTAATTATGCGTTCGTCCCTCTTTCTAATCTCTTTCTAATTAAGCACCTAAGGCATTAATTAAGGTCGCTTCTGTATATTCGTGTGCGTAAAGTATTAAATAAATATGAAAATTTACCTGTGACTGTTGCATGTTGACTCTTACTAAATCCTTTGAACAAGACGCAGAAATGAAAGCCAGAATCCAATTATCGAACGAAGTGTAAAATCAACCCTTACCGTGAAATAGGGCAATTCGCGAGGTGAGCCGGCCGAGTCTCGGATGGACATATTTCCACGTTGGCAATTCACGCGTATCCGCGCGTGATTTACGCAACGCCCCCCGCCTCACTGCACTTTACAGTTTTGCAGCTCCGCGCGCACCAACGCCTATTAATTGATATTCGCCGCGACACACTCCACACATTTTTATACACAATCCCAATAAACAATTTTTAGAGCGGAACATTTTTTACAAAACTTTTCCGAAACGTTTCACGCAAAACACTCAGCAATCAGGTTACACCGCTTGCGGCTACTCTTTGACGTGCAAAGCAGGATTTAATTAATATTAATAAATTTCTTAATTCTACTACCAATACAATTAGTAGATTTTAAATATAAGCCATTATAATAAACGGTATTTTTATCGGTGTTTGTTTTTTTCTCTTTTTCAATGAACCGAAACTATTGGGCTTAGCTAAAATGGAGTTTGATGTTGCGTAGGCGTCGAATTCAATTTAGCATGCTAATAAGCGAGTCTCCCGGAGAGATAATGAGTCTTTATAAGTGTGGGGCGCCCACTTCGCGGTGCACACATCTCGCGTGAAGATAACCGGTTTGTTAATAACCTCCGCTTGCCGATAAATACTCTATGAACATAACGCGAAACTCATGGTTTACATAAAACCAACGATTTGTACGACTAGTGCTGTACTTTACGTCTTTTTAATAGTCTATTTATTTAAAGTGAGCGTTTTTTATAGATTTGTTTTAAGTTAATGGTGAATGGTGCAGGAGCGTGATTGTCACGCTGGGCGTTATGTCCGATATATCTTCATGTTTATGTCTTATGTTTCCAAAACTCTATGTGGGCTTTTTAGCTATGAAAAAACAATTGAATTCGATTAAATTGTTTGTGTGTGTTTAAGCCAGAAAAATCAGTGGATCGGTAGGAGTTTTTCATGCAGACACTTGCATGTCATGTACAGTTTTATTTCCATAGTTAGCTATACCCACCGTGCTGTTTAGTAAGTTACTGTGAACATGCTTGCTATCAAAATGGAAATGGTTACAAGTTAATTTCGTTATCTACTGCATTTGAATACAAGATTAATTTGTCGAGTAAATTATCGTCAAGTTTTATTGGGCTGTCTCGCCTGCCTTCAGCGTTACCAATGTGTTGTATTCTATTTCATCATAAAACGTTGCCTCCGTCCGGTGCAATACCTGTATTGACTTTTTTGTTATTTATTGAATATTTATAGCATATAATAAACTGGAACGACAACTGCGCACGGCACATCGAGAAGGAAAAGTATTAAAAACATTTTTCAAATTTTGTGTAGACGTTAACAGCGATATTAAATAACATCTCTATTCACAATAAAATGTATCATAAAAATGTTTAGGGATAGTCAGGACAGTCGAGCGAGCCGGAAGAGTGTCGCCGCGGGGGTAGGCAGCTTTGCTTAATATATGAAAATATTCAATTTTATAACATTCTGTAGCGATAACATCTTCCTGTCGATTTGATATTTTCGGCGGTAAGGTAATATTATCCACTGGTCAGTGAATGGAGGCCGGAGCCACGCTGCGCGCGCGCCTGCAACATCGTAACTTAACACTTAATCATTGCTACGGACACTTTACGTCCCTGTGGGGCCGATGCTGAGGACCACAACACAACGACACTCGACCACTGACGTCTGCGGAGAGGCCTGTCTACTTACGACCTACATTTTTGTGTATCATTTGAATGTACTCGTTTGAATATTTTATACACATTAGATGAGGAGCAGTAATATGAAAATTATTATTTGCTTTATTTTATTTTCAGGTAACTTTTACCGTGGCCTTTATATTCCCAGTCAACCCAATACACATTGCTGTTTTGCCAAACAATAAGAGACATCTAAAACAATCCGACATATTAACTTGTAAACCCAATGATCGCACGACATTATCACTCGAGAACAACGTGGCAGGCAGTGTCGTTCGTCCATTAAAGTGTGTGCATATAAGGGCAGGAGCACACTCGCAGATGTCATAAGTCAGGCAGTGAGGTGGCCGATAAATTACCGGGCGCCTGCCGAGGCGACGGCCCGCGTGGGCGACCGGTAGCCTGCGCCAGTATAGTGTATACTCCTGCTTACGCGGTATCATGTTACAGTTTGCAGACCATAGCTACCATTTTAGGGTTTGTGGTCAGTCTAGGTTTTAAATGGCAATTGTTAAAATGAGATTCTCTTTGCTAAATCTTTTGTTACATTCTACAATGGATAAAGCAGATTGCAGTTTGATCTTTTGGATTCAAAATATATAGATAATTCTGATAGCAAAAAAGCGGGTACATCGAAGCCATTACGCAAACAAAACTATAGTACTTAGCTTACTTAATTTGCGATCTGAAAACAGCGAGATCTTTGAGAACGATTGGCAATACAGAATCTGTAATGCCTATGCAAAGTTATAAACCATTCATCAAAACAAGATTGCAGTTCTTCATACTTGGTAAGATATCATTATTCGAAAAAATAACCGAGGGTTACATCGTACTGTATGTCGAAAATAAGTTTATTGTTATTCAAGCTGTGACCGAATGAATATATCTTCCAAGTGCATCGGAATCAACGAGAGTGAGTCAGGGACTGATGCCAAAAGCCGTGAACAATAACAAAACAAGCATGTGCGTCCTGCGCAAGTTACGAAGGCAGCACAAAAACGTCGTTAGTCAACGAACTGCTACCTACCACCAGCCCATAACACAGTTCATTATTTATATTAACAGTTTAGCAGTCAGTGGCAGCTCTCTCGATCCCGACTTATGGCCGCGTGAATATGCGTGGGCATTATTTGTACCCTTGTTAAGCGCTGAGGATATTATAAAAATGATTCCTTTATCCGCGCTGTGACACTCGCTGGAAATTGGTCGTTTAATTTATGATCATCATAAAAAAGGATTCGAACCCGTGCAGGTTGGAATTTCATTCATAAGAACGCAGAGGCGTTTGGGTCTTTATGGATGGATGTTTTCATTAATTTAACGCGGATCCGAGCATGCCACCGAGGTGTCGGGTGTCCGGTGACACTCGCACAGATCAGATAGCCAGGCTCGTGCTGCGACTACCGTTCATCCTTCTCCAACATTTGTCACACCTCTCAGGTTTCTCTGACGTCATCTCCATAAACATTGCGTTCAGATCAAAATTTCCAACTTTCATGATTGCGCAGCCTTGGTAAGTATCGATCTATCTTTGACATGAAGAAGTGCAATTCATGGTCAAGTCGTGTTATGGTTATTTACATATTAAATAACGCATTCTTTGAGAGTCGAGTGCGTGACTTAATTTATTGCCGCGATCAATGTAAAATAATTCTTAGACATTATTGAGGATCAGTCATTATTCATTATGAGTGGTTGTTGCGGCAGGAGAGCATCAGGCCACCGGGTGACCGGCGCACGGTGGAGAGGTGCGCGGGCGCACATCATCTGATAAGCGACAATAACTCGATACGCGTTCCAAATAAGCTCAGGAGCGCATTAGTTACCGGTGACCGACACCGACAGTTCGCCTAATCCACTCAAAACATTCGGAGACATTTGTCGGCTCGCGGCAGGGATCGATAGCGCGACTCGCCACAAAACGATAGATAAAAGCCGATAAGTCAGAAGAAATATGACGCGAACAAAATCGGGAGATGTACGTAATAAGATAAAAGTCAAACAATGATTCGACCGCGGATTCGCCGCGGCATAATTTATGTGACAACGCGTGATGGACGAGCGGCGACTTTCGGTAAACTATTTACATACGGCGGCGGCCGCGCTGTCGGATTGGGTTCTGCTTGTGACAGAGGGTGGGGCTTAGTACCGAAAACAAATGTCACTGTTATTTATTAGGTTACGGTACTATTAAGCCTAAGACGGGAATTATGGTTTGGGGATAGACAAACAATTCGGTGGCGTTTAATCCAGCGAAAAATTCCGGAAAAGCTCTACTTAGATATCGGTAGCTCTTGTCACTTGAAATGGAAATTTAAATGAGAAATACCATGTATAAATCTCACGATTTTACGGTTATAAGTCAGTTCCTGATAAAGTTTACCGTGGTTAAGTTTGCGAGTGACTCCAGACGTCGCGTCTTCGTAGCGGCGGTCCCACGGCGATCTCTCTAATTGAATCAAATCCCGCGGTCTCGCGGCCGACGCCTCCCTTAGCACGTCGACTTAGATTACTTCCGTCTGTAAGCAGGTAGGGGCATCATGTACCCAGTTATGTGCACAAGGGGTTGCAAAATAATAATGTGAATGCGGAACTACTCATGCAGAACGGAAAGTTGTGAATCTCTTTGTACACGTTGTCGCAGTTTTTACTTTATGAGATCTCTGTATGCGTTCACGTTTTCCTCATCGATAAATATGCCTAGCTTTTTCCCAACCGTGTTTGGGTCGGCTTTCAGTCTAAATTAGCTATTTTTAAATTTATTTACGAAAAGTTACAAAGAAACATCGGCATTGTTGGCAGTGTTCTCGCGGGTACAGTGCTGCATGTATTTTGGGGTGTATATTGGGTTACTGCATATCTAACCTTTTATAACTACTTAAATACCGGATAACACTGGTAATAATTGCCAAATGTTTATAAATGACAGTTGAGGAGCTCGTGGCTAAATTATAACAGCCGCACGGGTCGATCTTCGAGGTTAAGCAACGCTTGCCGAGGTTGGTCTGTCGATGGGTGACCATCTTAAGATAGCAAGACTTCTCCGTGCCTCGAAAAGCACTTTCAGCCGTTGGTCCCGGCTCAGAAGCCAGAAAATCTGACCCCAGTCTTGCCAAGAAGAGTACCGTGTTCCCCAGTTAATGGGTTGCGGAGGTCTGGTAGGCAGCCGCTCCACGTGAAATACTAGTATTCGGCTGAATCCGGTATGACTGGGAGCCGGCCCCAATATAGTTGGGAAACGGCTAGGCAGAAGAAGAGGAGTTTATAAATGACAGTCGTATCAGGCATTTTACTGAATGGATCTCAATGAATGGTGGATACCGACCTAGACTAGTGTTATTACTTTGCCACGAGCTCCTCATTTTACTATTAATTTAACATTTTAAATAAACGTCACATAAACACCATTTTTACTGTAGCGTAGCCTTTCGCAGCCCCTGAAAAGCCGCCCGCTACGCAGTCTCCACACAACCAACAACCAAGTCAATTTACGGTGTGCGAATAATATATTTTTGCAAAAGAAAAACAAAACATCATTTGTAACAGCTAAAGTCCGAAAACAGCTTCTATTTATCTATTCACATTGACCTTATTGCGTTCGGAGACGGTTGGGTTGTTTCAGTGGGGTGATAGCTGTCGCCGTGTCGGGACTCCGGGACACAAATTGAGTTGGTAGCTACAGAGGACGGTCGTAGGTGAAAACGTTAGGCGAGCGACAATCCCCGCGGAGACAGCGCCGAGGCAGCGCCGTTTTTATCTCGCCGGGCTCGGCGCGGCGCGGGCGCTCGACCGTGTAATTGGATGAGAACGGCGCGATCCCAATAGCGCGCCCTTATCTGTTCGCGGCAAATCCACCCCGCCCGCCCCTCCGCACACCCGCGACGCCCGACAGTAAGTTTTTAGTGAGTAATTCAAGATAACCCCTTGATGTTGTTCATTTTCACACTTCCTTTCGCGAGAACAGCTCTTTATTGCGTAATATGTAACTGTCTCGTCGGCGACGGCGGTCCCGGGGGCTGCACAAACTTCGCCCCTTTTATGATGTTAATGCGATCGCCTCCGACCCTCCTATCTGGATAATGATAATTGCTTTTTCCGAAATTATTGTTTGATGTTGTCGCGCGATGTAATTTCTCCAAGTCCTTTTAAATGGAGTTTCGACTCTTGACGTTAGCAGGTAATTTGTTTTAAATATTTTCTAGGCAATTTACTGGAATAATGATTGTGATTACCAACCGTTTTCGTTAAACATTATTCATTTATAAAATGAAGACTTTTAAGAAAACACTTTAATTATTGACTTTGACTGTTTGCTGTTATTTATCTTTGTTTTATTAATAGGCTAGTGGTAGCACAGGACTCCTCTGTTTTCGGCATCCGCAAAGGAAGGCTTTCGATATTACTTCCTAGATTGGGCGACTATTATAACTCACACTTTGCACAGTAATATGAATCCAGTTTTTGCAATACATAGCTTTTCCACTAAATTAATAAAAACTGAGGGCCTAAAAATAAAATCCACTACATTATTTACCAACCGTTTGCCTACATATTTTTCCACGTGGTCTGAATTTCTGCTTTTCCACGTTGCATGCCTGACTGAGTCCGTACTGTCTAAGCTAAAACAAACAAACGCCTTCATTAAAAGCCCACGATAATCATTTTACACAAGACTTATATCAGTAGACATACGGCAATCCTTTGTAATGGGTGCACGATAAGCTGCAAAGTCCTAAAATGCGCCTCATCTCGCCCAGTCGGGGAGGCAGTGTTCTGTTTATCTTTATCATTTACGTGCCGGCATGGTTCGGGAGAGTGCTCGCGAACTGTCGTCATATTCCAGCGCTATCAGATGGCCTCCCCCGGGGACGCGCTATCTCCGCGCCTAACCGCATCCCGGAAACAACTGCTCGCTAAAACTACGACATGTTTATATTTTTAAATTGTACATAATGTTTTGGGGAAAATCGAATGTGTATCATGAGGATGGAAGCTTTCAAAAAGTGGTTTTTAGGTTTCTTAATATTTGAATACGCCTTATCCTATTATTTCATCATTTCGAGTCAGCTTCTTTAAAAGTGCTCCTAAAGTTGGGTTTCCTCGTATTCTTTCATATTTAATTGACGCGGAGCACCTTTAAAACCGAATGATTTAAAGATTTACCTGTTTAGCATCCGTAAATTTAACGCTTTTATATACCTACATATTACCCAAAATGATCGGCAGATTCAATCTTATAAACCCCATTCAATAACGCAAAAAGCAATTTGGAAGTTCGTAGAACAATTTCGTCAGATCAAAACACGAATGAAGCTCACCTGAGAGGGATCAATACAAGAGGCACGAGTACCGAGAGCCAGGAGTCGCGGCTCACGTCGCCAGCTCTCATTTAAGGATCCGCCGAAAACTTATTTTTTACTGTGTTCATTATTTTGAGTGAAATTGCGAGAGCATTAACTTGAGTATAGGGTGGGACGCGACGGGCCTATTACCGGCCGCCTTGTGATCAGCGCCGCGCCGGCCGGCCCGTCCGCGCCAGCCGCCAACACAACAATCGCCACACATATCATTAATTTGTTAGCGATTTCTTGGACTGTTCCACAAATTGCTGAGAAGTGACATACCATGTAACAGTTATTAGCCTTCGAAAGAGAGAACTGAGAATTCACTCATTTAATAATATTTTGGCAGCACAGGTTTCTGTCGAACTTATTTTGTTTTTGCATCTTTCTAGCCTTATTTTTTTCTTTGGGATTTCGGTGAGAAAGTCGATAACATTGATCATTATTCCGAATAGCTGTACCTATATGCATGTAATATGTTTAGCATAATTTTACACTTGAATGTTACAATTTAACATAGAGTCGGTATCGGCGCGGCGAGGGATTGGCGCGGCTCGGGCAGACAGTGTGCGGCCCGTGGCAACGCATCATAAACGTGCCATCGGCGCGCCAGCCCTATAATTTCCTCCCTAATTTTCCCATTTTAAACCTGTGATCCAAATTAGGATTTGCATAAAATTGTTAATGACAGTTAACGCAATATTCGACGTGTCAAAATTGGCGTCTACCTATTCCAATTTTATTATGGACTATATTATCGCCGAGATCGTCTTAAATTGGGTTCGAGCGGGTAATTTGGCATAAACATTCGGTTGAGCAGAAGCTAAAAAAGTTGATGTGAACGGTATTAGAATCGCTTTTTTATAATGCCGTGCACGTAAGCTTCATAATGTCTGCTAAGTGTCCCACACAATGGGAACATTCTGCTAGATTGGCTGTCATGAAACAGACAACGCAACAGTGACCGCAGAGATTACAAAAATGTTTCGGAGCCGTAGTTTCTTGGGTGGCAATAATTACTTATTCTAACACTTTATTACAGCTAAATAATGGTAATAAGTGAGTGAGAGAGCTCGGCGGTGGCGTGTCTCCTGTAGCCTGTAATCTCGCGCCGGCCCTCAATCACGCATTTCTCACCCAAGCGCGTTGAAAAAATAATACCTCCCAGAGATTTGTCTATAATTTGTCGGATGCCGCACGTCCGCCGCACGTACGGAACCGCGCTCCCGAAACGTAGCAGCTGAATCGGTTTCTATTCCTTTGTTATTTTATTTAGACAGTAGCTTTCTAATATATCTACACTATAATTTTCAGTAGATAAGTATAATCGAATTCTATCGGGTTTTAATATCAGCAATTTGAAGTGTTACGCAGAATTACAGATGATAAGGCTGAGGTGTAATGATTTTGGTATAAAAAAAGCAAAAGCGTTATATTTTTCCTATTTTTGTTAAGGCTGGTATTACATGCTTACATTAAATTTATCTCACAAAAGCGTTTATCCTGTCAATCGGATTCTATTCATTCGCCACGTGTGTTGTGACCGCACCGAAATTCCCGATGTTATGGGAAATTAGTCGACAAACTTACAAATTCTATAGTGTTATTTTGACAGTTGACTGACAGTTGCTTTCGATGAAGAATTATGCGTAACCGACAAGTGACGTAAACCGAGATACAACATGGCTTTTATTTCCACAATGCAGCCATCAAAACAGTTAATACCGTAACAATGTGAACTTGGGCAAACAATAAAATGTGGAAATGAGAAAGGTACATGTTTTAGGAACAAGCTTGTCGACTTGACTTGTTTTATAAATAACACGATAAAGTATAATCTTAAATGATCACTGTTTCGATTTGCTTACACATCACTACCGAAGACGTTCTTCGATTCGGTCCGATAAGTTTCATACGACATTATTGGCAAGAAAAATGTAATGTTCTCCGAAGTTCGATACGCGATACAATCGGGACACGACGCAGAACGTTTAGCTCGGCACACTGTCACTTGGGCCACACAGCTCGGCCTGTCAAGCTGCATGAACGATTGCTTTTTGGACGCTACCTACAGTCCCGGGCCACTCACGCCCACTATGTCCATTCATGTAAGACAAGTCCGTGTAGTCACAAAATCGATGTTAATCTTCTTCATCTTTACGCCTTTTTATCCTCGCGGGTTAGTAATAAGCCGGAAGACACGTTTAATTTAAACTGTCTACGTAACAAATGGTGTTCCCGTGTATCATGTGTGACATTTTGTGGTCACTTTAAGATGGTTTGACGGAAAGGAGGTTCATACACAGTAACCACGCACGCTCTATCGTGACAAGATCTATGTCATGGCAGTGCTACTAGGCTTGTACATTGACATGCCATGTGCTCAGTAAATGGATTGTCACCTTTATGTTCAGTCTTATTAGATGACAACAATTTACGCGTGAAGAAAGTAGTTACACCGGCGTATAATTTACGCGATATTATGACATGGAACAAAATAATTGCCGTGACAAATCCATAAATGTTGGCGAATTGTCGTAATATGTTTTTTATAAGGCCTTCGACAGGCAGTGGCGGCAGGTGAGAGAGTTGATCGACACTCGATAAATTGGATTGACAGCTGGTGTGTTGCTTGCGCAAGAGTGGCTGCCGCTCTCGTGTCAGACTTGTTTGCGTTTCCCAACTCGCAGATAATCGCAACAATCTTCTACTGTTAGAGCTATTGTGTTGCTAATTTACTGATGCTTTGTTGTAGATAGGTACAAGATTTGTTAATAGTTCGTTTAGCAACATGCTGTCTTAAGAGTTAATCACGCAATGAAAGCAAAGCCAACACCTGTACTTAGTACCATCCGTCGTTATAACTTTCGAGTAATGCCATGTTAAGTAAGCTGCGATTTGAGTCGAATTGTGAGGCTCTTTACCAAAAACTACCTATACTGGTAAATTGTAAGGCAAAAATATTTTTAACAAGTTCAAGTACAGAAGAACGCCGATTAACTGAATTAATTGGGACCGGGTCGACTCGGATAATCGAAAATTCGGATAATCAGACATGGACTAGTAATAAAGAAAAACGAACTGGCACACAGAGAATAAACACTACTAAGTTTAACAAACACTTGGTTAAAAATTATAAAATTACTTTTCTAAATTACTTATGTACTTAATGAAGATTACTAAATGGCGATTCCGTTAATCGGCGTTCTACTGTAAATACTTGAGGAGAGAAAGGGAAAATGTATCTATTTATTCAGCCCGGCAGACATAAAAAGAAATTTATATTTTTTTTAATGGTCGTAATATAATCGATTGATTTTCCTGAAACATTTTACACCTTTCGGCATACTATGTTCTTATCTAACATTATGTAGTTCCGTGTTCACATTCGGCGAGCGCCGGCACAGAGGTGGTGGTAATGCCCCATTGTGCTCTGCGGCTGCCGCGTCGCCTAGTGACGGATTACCGGCTCTTTACAGCTTATTGATACAGTTGATACTCGTGGCTTTGTATCCGTTGCCTTTGCCTGCAGCCGACCTGGGGTTATTGGAGAGGGATATCATGTACATGGAGATGGGGTGACTTTGTTTAGCGGTATGACAAAATAACGAAATTGGAGCGTTTCGTCGGTGATAAAATAAATAAATTGATGCAGTCTCGAAACTCTTCTGGCTGCCTCTTATATCTCAGTCGTCTCTTCTTGAAATAGTGTAGTCTAATATTCAATTATTGAAGTGCACATATGATATTCAAACAGTTCGAAGACAAAATAATAAGAAAGGATAAAATCCGATCAATCAAACACCTCGGCCACTCTTGAAGTAATTTCGGGCTCAAGTCTCAATCAGTTAACAGTGTCTTGTTACAAATATTATAAGTCAACTCCTTTTATTTAACTTTTAAGTTAGACTGGACACTTAGGATACGGAATTTGTTCGAAAGAGTCACCGCGGGCCTGGAACGCAAAGGGCACAAGAAGGATCACGGGTGGGTTTTAGTCAGTAAGAGTCTGACACTCCCTTCCCATCAAAACTGATGATGATAGATGATTTCCCATAAAAAAAGGCTGGACACTCAGGCAGCTAAATGTAACGGTTAAATCCTATTATAGTACTTTTCGATACAAACCTGCCTTGTGTAGGTACACAAGGTAGGTTTATTTTTTCATGAAATGTTCGGCCACATCATGGCTTGGCCAATTCTGCGATATGGCCACCACATACACATAACGTAAATCAAATCCTGTCACCGCCATAGCAACGTCTTTACCTATACACATAATTAAACGGAGTCACGTATCATTTAAGCGCAGATTAAGGGTGTACTCCAATGACCCTTGCGATTAGTAGCCGTGGAGGAAGCCGCTGGTTACGGAACGCAAAGCCGCCAGTAATTGCGGCCTCGCCGATATCCCGGCAAGCCCCAACTTATCCCCGAGGATGTTCGTTAGTGATGCCCACTCACTCAGCCGAACGGGAAACACTTTCGAAACAATTGCCAACTAACTGTGGTGCTCCAAAACAAAGTTCCTTCAAACTGAGTGAAGAGCGGATGACATTTCACGATTGTGAACTGTAGTTTTGGGAGGCTAATTTCAAGCTCAATATTGCAAATCATTGAATATTATTAAGTTGCAAATACTCGCAAAAGGCTTCATCGTGACGAACTACTTACCTCACAAGTTCTCCTTGACTCAATAAAAATAAAGTATCGACTAAAGTAATATCTGTCTAATCATCGTGTTAGTAGCAGCCGGACCGAGCTCAATGCATACTTGGCGCATTTTCTACGGTCCGAGGATCAATGATATAAAAACAATCATCCTGATAAATTACTATCAGAGTTAACTAACTGAAGTGAATGTTAGTGATTTCTTTCACCGCGCGGCTGCCTCCCGCACCGGTGCGCGCGCGCAAGTCATCCAGGCATCTCGGCGGCCATCACAAATTACAAACAAAAAGCTAGGAGCGACCTAATCTGACGTCGCATCACGTTCGATCATCGACTGATCATGATTTACGGACACGCTGAACGGTGATAGGTGATCAGCTCCATAACAATTGATTCTCGTTTGTTGAACTTGCGCAGGCATCATCCATTTCTGTTTATTGTACTAGTCATTGAACGGCGTCGAATCGCACACGCCGATATGTACTCAACAAATCAGTACAATAGATGTTCTGTAGGAGCGCATAACGTTTTCAGTTAATTCGCATATCGCGGAACAAGTCAATTTCGCAATAGGTCACGCGGCTTACTAAGCCTCTAATGAATTGTGATTTATGAGTTCGGTTTACACAAGGCCTTTGTTCACTTTTTCATATTTGGTAACTAGGCTGACGTTATCGATGATGTTGAACTGCATTTGCGCAGTTGATTCATGTAAAATTCTACATATACAAAGTTATTTAATAGTAATCTGCTTATAGACGCATTCGTTGTTAGTAACCACAAAAAACACTGATTGATCATCGGATTCACCTGTAAAATATTCTAAAAATGTAACAAAAGCGAGGAATTAAAATATCGATCGATCACAGTACGAGTTTTGTTTAGCGCGATCTGGCGGAGCTGGGTCGCTCGGGGCACGGAGCCCCACGTCAGCCCACCTGTCCGATTAGCATCACCTCCTTTATACGGGTCACTCACTGACGGCGTCAGGCACTCCGCCGCACGCCACGGAATTGAAATCTGTTTCGTTATGCCGTGTCAAAGGATCTAGCTGACGCGGAGCAATGTCGCTGGATCACATGATGACTAATAGCGAGGAACGCAACGCATTTCCCGTCTTTATAACTGTTGCGTGATTCAAAAGCAATCAAAGTAATACTCGGCACTCAACGATATCAAACTTCCATTACCGTGCAATATCAATAGACTAACAATCGTCTACTTAATTGATTACAAAAACAATGTAGTTACGGCACTCGGATGGGACGGACACGTTTACTTCCTCGGTTCTTGCATATTAATCCGAATTAAAAGCAGCGGCGGTACCAAATGCTGAGCATTAGCCGGCCGGCCCTAGAGACTCCATTACGGGCAATAAAATGCCTATTATTATCGAGGGCCGAAAAGCTGATGCACGCGATGCAATTACTTGATTGGCGGTGTTCTGGCCTGTTCGGGCTGAGTCGTGATTGATGGTGTACATAATTAGAAAACACTTCAGCGTGTGTCTTCATCGGCGCAATCTTAATTGCGGGCAGCACTTACTGCGCTGAGTCAAACAGCACGTGCCACAGCATCGCCCACCGGCCGTCGATAATAATTCGATACTGTCTGAAAAACATTCACGTTTGATGTACGCACGGCTGCAGCCACGATAACGGTTGAACGCTGCTTTATGTGCCCCTGATACGAGCTCAATCACTTTTCATAAGACATTAAGGAAATTCTTTACCGATAGTCGTGTGTTGTTTATAAAGGTAGCATCTTTAATTGCTTAAAAAATCTGTTTTCTATGGATGAGTAACAGCAGCTGGACTCAGGAGCATCGATGGAATACCGGATCTGGCTGTTAGCCTCCCCTTGTTATAAACCAATAAATATACCTGTTTATTGTGCCATGTCAAAAGGGGTAGCAATGTGTACCTACCTACTAAGATACTCAAAGAAGAGACTCCATCTAAAGCGTGATGTTTCAAAGATATATGTACAAGGGGCTCTAGATAAAATGGCATTCTGTCCAGCTTAGCGCTTATCTTACAAAAATCAGGTAACATTTAAGTGGAGAATAAGCATGATCGTATGACATATGTTGTACACAAGAGCAGTCAAATGTATTTATTCCCCAGCTGAAAGTTATCTGATTATTTAAAACATGGCCCTAAAATGAACACAGTAAAAACAAAAGTAAAACTTACTTGCCTGCAAGCTGTCATAATTATCTAAGTCCAGTAGTCGAAACTGATACGTTTCGAAATCAGGTAGTGGTGACTGTTCATCAATACTCGATACATAACGCAAACACAGTTTTCTATCTCGCTTAAATGAATCAATTTACAAATATTAATTTAATAACCAATTGAGGTAATTAATTGACTTAAAAGCACATATCATAATGACTAACTCCTTGAAAGATTTCAATTTGCGTTCGGCACTGTTTTCTTTCCATTTCTACATGTGTAAGACGCACTCAAAATACTTCCTAAGCTGCTTTGCAAATGATACAAACCATCAGGCGGAGAGTGAGCGGCCGATAGCGGCCGACACCTCGCAGATTTATGGCTGAAGCCGATATGGCTGCTATTTCCGGTCTATATTGATATTTTCAACTCGCTGCACGGCTATTAGCTCCCGACGCGCTAAAGTACTCCGCGAAGTGAATTAGCTGCACCTCAATGAACACCAATATCAATTCCAAACAACGCACTGGAATAAAAATAACCATAAAAATTGTGATGCAAAACAAAGTATCCTGCTCAGATTGCGTTGTACGGTACACACTGAAGGCTGGCGCGCAGCGTTTTATATTATTTAGCACGGATTTGTTGGAAGTGCATGCAATTGGAACTACTTTACAGTCGCAAAGCTTTTCTTAGCTCCGTTGCATAAGTCGAGGTCTGTGAGGCGGATGCAGATCGGCGGCCGGCGGTGGCAGCACGCGCCTCCGCAAGTAATCAACCTATTAATAAGGGGCTCAGTACTAATGCGACCAATTAAAACGGTGACTCTCGTCTTGAGACGCCCACAGTTTTTGGGCTCGTTCCAGCCGGATTAGGATTGCTTCGACGAACTTACTGTGTTTTATGCGCTGCGCCGGCCATGCTTCGCGCGATTGTGTTCTATCTCGTTTTCATGTGAATTTTATGCAAATTCGTGATATTAATATTCAATTGTCGATAGCAGTCATCGCCCGTAATTTCAGCCGGGGGCGAGCATTAAGTATGGACCGTGACTGCGTTGACAGGGCGGGAGGGGGGCGGCGGCGGCGTCTTTGTCGGCGTCGTTCTTTGATCGGTGCGCGGGCGCCAGTAGCGACGGGTTCGAGTGCCAGTTTACGAGCACCGACGCGTTTTATTACCAGCTGCCTGCTTCAATCAATAAGCGCGAACGGCCATTAGCCAACCTACGCGGTGCCAATGTTGCAGCGGCCAAAATTCGCACGCTGTTTCAATGATTTCCACGGACACCAGATTCTGAAAGATTAAAACAAATGTCTTAAAGTACTTGTGTCTCCAGTGAATCTTTTTAAAGTACCTAATTCAACGCCAGTAAGTCAGCTAATGTGATAAATGTTTCTGTCTTGCGAATTAAAGGTAAATACAGCGCAATCAGCTACTCAAATCAGTCTGCGAGTTGTAACAATCAGTGGAGTTAAATGGGAACTCGTTACAACTTATTATAATTATGTACTTACTATTGTTGCGGTCTTGAAACAGGACATAATGGCGGATAGTGTAGCTTTTCTTACAACGTAAACACAGCGTAAGAAATGAGTCAATGTAGCGTTTATGTTGCGCGTTTTTTAATTCGGTACTCAGAATAGCCTTTAGGCGTTTTTGTTGCAATAAGCGGCAAGGTTTTTTAATTAATGAGGACTGTATTCCAATATATAGGTAAATAGCAGAAAAACTTGCTAGCTTTCACAAACGTGTAATGTCATTGATTTCAACTATTTGTATTGAGTCTTCCAAAATACGACTGAATTTCAAGATTTTACACAGTATTATTATCCATCATTTGACCTTTATTAAAAAAAATAACGAAAGACTTCACAGTTTTTTTAACCTATTTCCAAAAAAGGAGGAGGTTCTCAAGTCGACTGTATTATTTTTTTGTTTAACAACTCATAAATTTTTACTGGGTGTACCAATTTTGATGATGTTTTTATATTAGAATGCTGGTGCTTATCATGTGGTCCCATTTATATTTGAGTGAGATCTGACGACTAGTGTTTGAGTTAGCCCTAATAATGTGTGGCTTCGACTACGTTGATGATGTTCATTTTCTCTCCGGCTTCATCTAGCTTAAAACGACCAGAACTATTTGATGTGTAAAAGTGTTATGTTTAAGTGTTTAACCTACTTACAAAAATAAATAGGTAGGTATAATTTATCATTATCTCATTGTCGATAAAAATGAAAAAATAAAAACGGCCTATGATGGTTTGGAAGAGCATCTTTGCATTTCGAGGTGATTCTTTTTTTTTGTAGTTTGGTGAAGATCTGATGAAGAACGGAGATAGGAAACGTAACTCTTCAATAAATGATAGCAAATCTTTCGGGATTGCTGAAATTGTTTGTTTCACTGTGATGGGTAGGTATGTTCAGTGCACTAAAAATTAAAATTAAAAAGCTTATTTACAAAAAAATAAAACTGACTTCTAAACAAAACAATTATAAAATAACTTTAATTTCTAAAGTCGGTGTTCAAAAAGCTATTATATACTTCTGTGTTTTTTTTTGTTTAGAAGTCGGTTGTATTTTTTTGTAAAAAAGTTTTTTTTCTAGGTATTAACAGTCGCGACGGTTGCTCAAATCTTATTGGGGATTAAATACAGCAATATTTATTTATTTATTCACACATCAAATGTTACCTGTGTCATTACAGATATAATAAACCAATGTGCTTGAAAAATAATAATGTGGGTAGGTGTTTTTATTCTTTCTATCAATTTAAGCACATCGTAAGCAGTCATCAAAGCTAAAATTTATTTTCTACGTTGCGTAATAGATCCAACGCAAAAGTAATAATTAATTCACGCCCTAGTTACTAATGCATAGAATACCTACAGTAGCTTAGTTTCCGACGACAGATGCCGTTTTATCGCTGCTACGCATGTATCGTTTAAAACAATTAATATCGATATGAGCGGCTACCGAGCGGCAGTCGATTCTCGCGAGCAATATATTTAGCGTCATTAAGTTTCGATACACCATCGATATCGATGCTCTACTGTATCGGCATCGTTTATGCGCTATAAGGAGAGTACCGCGAATCACCGCGAATCTGCGCAAAAACTCTTTCATCAACACCAACTAAGGACGGGACGGTAATTAGTTTCGATTGCCAACGAGGACGGCTTTATGCGATGCGGGTTATTTTGTTCAAAGGATCTCTGTTAAAAATTAGTATTCATTAAAGCAATATAGCTTTTGTTGGAATTATTTAATGAATGCTCATTTTTAACAGAGATCCTTTGCCACGGAATGACTGTTTAGCATTCATTTAGGGAAAAGTTACATTTTGTACCTATGATTCTAATTGTCAGTGTCTCGCGACTCTGTTGAATACTTTGATGACATATTACTATTGCAAATTAATTTTTAACAGTGATAGGAAAGGTATTTGATGTACCTATATGTCACCGGAAAATTGTAAATGCCGTATAAACTATTTTGTCTTAAAAACGCACTGATATTTAGGAAACTATTGAATTTGGATGGGATTTATTATACACATAACGGGTTTTTCATAATATATCGAGAAATTATAATCTAATAAATATTTATTACAATATTGCGGGGTCTGCAATTTTCTGGTGATATACCCAGTACTAAAAAAAATATTCTACTTGTCTATCGATGATCCTTAATTCATTATTGTACACCAAAATAACTAGCTAAAGGTAGGTTTTCTCACTGAAAGCTATTTTAAACAACAGATGTGTAGAAAACTACCGGGATGCATTCGAACGTGGTTCGTTTCAGTCCAGCACCATCCAGGTAATAAAATGATATCGTTACAGCAGCGGGGCCGCAGTAATAGTGGACGCCGGTCCTCTGGCGGCCGAATTTGCAAAAAATCACGCCTCAACAGTAAACCTTTGTGTACTTCTTGATGGTACGGTCTGCATAATATTGATTTAATTATAATTCAGTTATTTACATTAATAATGTGATTTTATATGTTAGGTGTACGTACTAACATATAAAATCACATTGTTTAAGTTATTGTAACTGCTAACAGAATATTGATTTTTATTGTCCGAAATAAACGTTTCGAATTGAATTGAATAGTCAGTGGACCGATGACAGAACAAAATATAAACTAGGTAATTTCAAATATTGAGCTTATTGCTGAAACTTGTTTTTCAGACAAAGAGTTCTTTTAAAAACTGGTTTGTAGATTACTATTTCCTGATAATTTTTTTTGTGGATGTCTCTATTTCCTTCACATTCAGAAACAAAATTATAAGGAAATCCTGATAATTTTTTATGTGGATGACGCTATTTCCTTGTTCTTGTACTTTTTATTTCTGGATGGGAAATCATCAATTGATTTCTCCTACTCTGGGCGGAATGGAAGGGGTTGTCACACTCTTACTGACTAAAAACCACCCGTGATCCTTCTAGTACCCTTTGCGTTTCAGGGCTGTGGGGACTCTTTCGATCAAATTCCGCAACCCCAGCGGGCGCTGACCCTATGGGGCCCCGTCTTCTTTGCTGTCAGCTCTTTGAGGCGCGCGTGTAACACGACGCGACTTCGACCCCGGCCTGGTTGCTATCGGACGGCGAGCCACCCTTAGCTCACCGACCGCAGGCCCGCGCCTACGATGGCCGAGAATCGCCCAGCGTTTCGCGACGCCCGGGGCGCTTCTGTTGCGGCGGCTGAAACGTGTGGTTTCCCTCTCTCGCACGCGGTCCACCTCCTTCTTCGCTAGCATTACTGCTTCGCAGAAGGTCCGCTTCTCATGCCTCCTCGCTCCAGATCAAGGTTTGAACCAGGGCCGCACGCGGGAGGTGGCCGCTGCCGATCGCCCCGACGAGGACACGGCGTTGCTCCGCCCAAGGGCAGACCTCCACCGTAATCTCCATCATGAGGACGCCGTGGCATCACTCTAACCACTCCTCAAAGAGGGGACTTATAGCCGCAATGGTGGCGTTCCCATTGTTCTTGTACTTAGATTTCTATTTGACAGTTGAAAACTTGTTACATTCTATACATACCAGGGCTGTTTCGTATATGATGTGTTTTTAGACTAGAAATGTTGTCTGACGCTGCATGCACGGTAATGAAGAAGTAACCACATGTCTAGACCAATAGGTGCTAGCCGTGTGCTCATTCTTTACATTTCAAGACATCTTGTCCTAGCAAGAGGTGTATTTGTTAAACCCCTATAAACCCCTTACTCAAGGGAGATCTTTTCACACAGACCTAAATTACTGAAACACAAGAACAAAATGGTGACACATTTGCGAACGCTACCCGTGAGAGCGGGCAGCACAAAGAGCGGGCAAGCGAAGCTTACAGGTGCTTAAATCGCGATCAAACATGATCGAGACAGGCCCGCTACCTCGCATAAATAATATCCCTCCGCACATGATAAGTTATGTACCTTATATGAAACTCATACGCTTATCCGCCAACTTAATGGTGAGAAAATTGAATCGCGGCGCTGAATATTCTTAGCTTGCACGTTAGTTTTTTTTTAGTTAAGTTGAGTTAGTGATAGTTTAAGATTGAGGCGCTGGTTGGTAAATAATAACAGCAAAATAAGCAATGTTTGTCGCCGTCGGTTCGGTGTAGGTGTATGTTATGCCCACAGATCGAAAAGGCTCAATGAACGAAAAAAACGGTCTCACGTTGTGGACTTTTACAAACGGCCACAACGCGTTGTGGAAAAGAAGAAATGCCATGTCGCTTTCTGCATGAGCTTTAACTGATGCAATCAAACCGCATAAAAAGTTTAGGTTTGAGGGAACTTAGGGCACCCCTACACGGATATTTAAGGTTCGCGTGGAATTAGCTCTTGTCTTAACATTTATGTTAGCTTTTTTAAACCCTCCAGACTGAAATAGGAACCCCGCAGCAGCAGCGATAATATCAGAGATATGAATGTATGTGTCACCGGTTAGTTGTAAAAGGCGTAAGATTATAAAATATATTGAGAGATTGTAAACTCTCGATAAATTGTCAATTAAACATTTGTTTTGTACGTATCAGAATCTGATAGTCTATAATCTCTCGAAGTCATTCTGAGAAATTGTGAACCGACATAAATTGAAGACATGTTGGCGAACAATCTGTGTACAGATTTTCTGGCCTAGCCAAATATATGATGATACAGGGAACTTAGGGCTTAGGCTTAGGTTCCTATATATGAACCGTGATAGTTAAACTGTTGTCATTTTCACATATGATGTATTTCTGTTGCCGCTATAAAAACTAAAAACAGAATAAAATAAATATTTAAGGGGCTCCCATACAGTTGTGAAGTTTGTTCGAAAGAGTCACTGCGGCCCTGGAACGCAAAGGGCACTAGAAGGATCGCGGGTGGGTTTTAGTCAGTAAGAGTCTGACACTCCCTTCCGCTCCACCCAGAGCGGGAGAAGTCATTTGATGATTTCCTATCCAGAAAAAAAAGAAAGTATACAGCAAATGTGATTCTTTTTGTTGTTTTTACTTGATATTGATAACGGAAACAGGTAGAAGCTTGAAATATTCACAGAATATTTAGTTATATACCTAGACATTTTAAAAATAAATAATTAAATTCAAATAAAACATATATAGAGGGTTGGCTCCCATACAACAAACTTGTTTTTTTTGCCGTTTCTATAGATAATGGCACGGAATCCTTCATGCGCGAGCCCGAATGGCACTTGGCCGGTTTTTTTAATATTTTTAGTATTTTTAAGAGCCACGACGTGACATTCATGATGTAGAATTTTGGAACAAGGCACAATGCGTTGTGAGTTGTCTTTTCGTTCAGTGAGCCTTTTTGGTCTTCCAAAGACCAAAAAGGCATATTATAAATATATTATAAGCAATATTATAAGTATCTTAAAAGCAGTAGTGGCCAAGTGGTAACGGCCCCGACTTACAATACAAATAATTATTGTAGGTCGCGGGTTCAAAGTCAGACAGGCGCATTACTTTGTGTAATTAATTTCATCACCACTGCTCTCAAAACGGTGAAGGAAAACATTGTGAAGGAATCGGTATGTTCTAGATCCAAAAATTCGAAGACATGGGACATTCACCAATCCGCACTGGGCCAGCGTTGTGTATTACGGCTCATTCCCTCTCCTAGAGAGGAGACCTGTGGCCCAGTAGAGGGAACGTTAAAAGGCTGATTATGCTTATGCTATAAATATCTTCGTGCCTCGAAATGTACGTTAAGTTACGGTAGCTAAGTGGTCGCAGCTGTCATTAGTAGATCTTTAACATTCGTTACGGGTGCTCAAAAGTCAAGAAGAAATCTGACACCAGTCTTGCCAAAGGGTATTGTGTTACTCAGTTACTGGGTTATGGAGGTCGGGTGGCTAGTCGCTCATGTTAAATACTGCTACCGATTCAGCTACATTTGGTTATATTGTGAGCCGACCGAACATTGTTGGAAGAAGACAGATTAATTAACTGACAATTATAGATTATGTGACATGCAGTGAAAATGAATGAATGAGAAGACTTTGTAAAGGTAAGTGTGCCACCGTTACAGACTGCAACGGTGGCACTTGTAGACTTACAATTTGTAATTTATTAACAGTTATGGGACTCCAAGTCACCTACTAAAATTGTGTGATTGAGATAGATATCAGAACTTAAAGTTTCTTGGTGGCCTTAGCTAGGGCCCACATAAAAAAAAAAAAACTAATGCATTCTAAACTTGCATGTTTTAAGGAGCTTTATAAACTCCTTAAAACATGTACCTACTACAGAAATTATCTAACTTAGCAACTAATAACCGAAAGAAGCTCTACAAAAACTTACAAAGCCCATTCATATTTTTTTAACAACCCTACAAAGAGCTCTTAAATGCTCTATACCAGTATCATATGTGCGGCGCCAGGACCCTCGAGCGTCGACCGTCGGCAGCTCAGTGTTGGTAGGTAATCTCTTAGAGAGCCGCCGAATCCATCACTCTTGAGCACGTAAATAGACTGGGAGGAAAAAAATGCATGTGGCCCAGTTATCTGCGGCGATGCAGCGTGCGTGCTTGCTGCTATCGAACTAATGGGCCTTTTTGTATACCGCCTGTACTTGTATGTAGGGCTTACTTATTTATAGCATGCGGTAAGAAAGGATTACAGTTGCTGAAGAAGCATCAGAGCTCATTAAATTCATGCTTCCGCAGAAATAGTGACATCTTGCAAAGTTACCGCGCCGATCAATGTTGCGTGGAATGTGTGAAATTATATTCTCAGTCATCAGTTCCACAACAGTTGTACACGTAGGTAAGGACATAAAAATATGTAACAGAAAAACAACTCAAGTAAAGTATCACAATACTTTGTTTGTCCTCTTAACATTATTAACACATCTGTTTAAGGAAAACATCTCTCTTCACCCAAATGGTCGCAGATCACAATTGTCACCAATTAACAGGGTGTGGGCGCACAAAAAAACAACCACCATGATGGAAACACCTTGGCTAATGTGCCAGTTGACAAACCAAGATGCAGGGCGTGAAAAAAATATAGTTTTGCGAAACCGCAGGGGTGCCACGTTAGTGGTCGCCTTGTCCAAACATCGACCTCCATGGGTGACCACGTGGACGAGTTCTGATAGGTTTTTAATGAACTTTCAAGTTTATTGTAGTTTAATGAAGGTAAGATTATGAATTGTATCTATTTTGTAGTACTCAGAACGGTATAGGAGGTCGATTGCACTCTTTTACCTTAGGTGGTCTAGAACAAATTGCTTTTTAAAATTGGGGCCGCTTGTCGTCCATATTTTTTTGCTGAATATTAATTCTATTTAGAAAATATAATGATAGTGGCCCGATTGATTGAATCTACCAACAATCTGATAAAATTGCGATGACATCTACATTAGAGAGAAATACTCAAAATACTGCTAGTAGGTACCTATATTTTTATTAGAGGTTAGTGAAATGTAACAGGAATGCGAGTGAAAATGACACTGAGACTGACCAAAATAGTCGAGGTATGTCTTCGACTATTTTAATTAGTTTCAGTGTCATTTTGAAACACAAATTAGGTTTCTTATATCTAATCTCCACGCCAATATCATTAAATAGTTCGATTACCGACAACGATAACACATTCCCCAGCGCTAACTTGAACTTACGCTTCAATAAGGAGGTCCAATTTTTCACAAGTCATTGTGCTGGAGAACACTGGGTAACCGCAATATGGCGCCTGCGGGTTACCAGCGTTTAGTTGATACTAGGAGACGCCCACAATAATTCTCGAGTACAATGGGGGCCACTGAGAGCGTCTTTGATGGTCTTGAGTGAGTCGCGAGTGAGGTCGTGATGAATGGCACAGTGGGAGCTAACGAGACTTGTATGATGGTGGCAGATGTCACCTGGTTGGGGGACGATGTATAAGGGTGATGTATGAAAAAAGTCAATTGTTAATCTCCTTCCTCGGCGTTATTAATTAATCATCATGAATAACTTCATCCAATATCTTACGATTTGTTAATGCCCTATATAGTTTAAGGTACCGGGACCGTGATTAGATTCTTATGTGCTCTGTGTGATCGGATTGTATTCAGATGTTTATAGTTCTTAAATTAATAAATTATAATATAAAAAACACAACGCTGGCGTATATCAAATAGAACTAATGTAAAAAAAACTCATATCCTTTTGAAGTTTCTTAAGCACGCGACTTATAGACGCTTACTTTTTTGTATGGACTTTAAAAGAGACTTTGACTTCTGGGTTTGTTTCGGTGTTTCTTCTCAGGGTAGTCGGCTAGGATATACCGACTTCATCTAGCTTAAAATGGCCAGAAATATTGGAAGTATAAAAGTGTTATGTTTAACCTACTTACAAAATAAATATCATTTATCTTTTAAAAGATAATGCTCCTTAAACCTTTTTCAGTCACTAACATGGAGTTTTCTGACTAATTAATAACAGAAAATCAATCCCATGTAATTAAACCACTCTTAGGCACTCAATATCGAACTTGTTCCCATATTTATTTAAAGTATTTGTCACAAGTCACTTTATAAAGTAACAAAGATGTTCTTCAAACAATAATAATTGTCTCTTGTTCACGGGGGCACTACATTTGAACGAATATTATAGCACCGTAAGAATAAAAACAACGATGTGCAGAATACAATAGTCATTTGAAGACACAATCAGGCACCTGGTGCAACATGCTGTGCCGTGTTGTCAAAATAGAGTCAGCTTTGCATTCATCTTGACAAAATATTTCGTGATTGTAATATTGAGTACCATTACGGTTTATGGAACGAAAAACGAATAGGTTTACCAAATGTACAAATATTGTTGATTTTCAGTTATCTTCCTTCGATGTTATAAGATTATGTAGGCTGTGTACCCCAATGTTCTGTTCTTCAACAGTTATTTACTAGTGTATCGACCCGCAAAGAGTCGAGGGAAACGGCCAATTTAATGTTTGTAGTCCATGAGCAAGCAAACGGTCTCAATTTACTGTAGGTAAGTACTTACCCCGCCCGTTTCTTATGCAAAGCTACATACATCCGGCATCGACGGCTTGACTTGAGCTTACAAATAAATATGGAGATACAACCATAAGCGATACAATATTAACGAGAGGATTACTCGCTGTAACATCGTGACACTTTGTAATGAGACCTGATATTTATACGAGGATTTATTTACCTACCGAAGCATAATAAAATAAGACGGAATGCGCGTCGTGTCGAGTGAAGGCAGCGACCGATCGAGCTAGATATGTCTTCGTCACAATTTACATAAATGATGTATGCGATCCGCCTAATACTGCGCGCTGGTCATTTATTAAGCGGTTGAGTAGTGGCGCGCGCGCAGCCAGCCGGGCCGCATAGCGCGCGTGCCGGCCGCGTCGTCGCCGCCAGCCGGCCAGCCGGACCACACCAGAACAACACTCCGGCCTCATCACAGAATGCCATGCCCAGTTCTGGGTCAACCTTGTTGACGTATGTAAATGGACAGAACGATTGTTATCTCCGGATAAGAAACGCTGGACGCCATTTGCCTCATGACATTACACAACAGTGCCATTCCAGCCGAATGGAATTCAAGTCATTGAATTGTAAGTTAATTTTAATTTTTTGCTAATATGTCATCTGGTCACAAAAACTATGAAATGTAGGGAAGTATTGGCGTGTATCCACGTGTGGCCGTGCCCGCCCCCGGCGGCCGGCGGCCGAGCGCGGGTGGTCTGCTCGCGCCGCGCTCCACGCGTCAGCTTCACACGTCTACTCGACACGATTCTACTCTACGATACTCACGAAACCCAAACAGCCCTACGGCTGACGTCACAAGTCACAATTTCCAGCAATACGGAATAAATAGTTTTGTTACCTTTAGAAGATCACCCATGCACCGAGCAACTCATTACACATGATAGTAGGTCTACCGAAAGTAAAGATTTGGACGTAATAACAGATGGGTGTTAATTGCTATCATGAGGCGTCAATAATTGTTTTTTTAGTCACTAATGGCAATGGAAGTTCCGGGTTATGAAAGTTTTTGTAGGGTGTAATCAAGCCGTAATCAGCGGTTTGGCTAGAGCGTGTGAGCTACTCCGTGGCCTCACCTCAGCGCGGGAAATTATTAGTTTGGTAGATGTGTTCCGGCGAGTTCGTGTCGAGGCGCTGGTGAGTGCTGTATGAAGACATTAGAACGATCTTTATGAGCCGTTGCGTGTGGTTCTGTGTGTAATTCACGGCGCAATCACATCTCTCGTGTCTCAGCAATTTATGAATAAACATCGGGTTGTAACACAATTGAATCATGATTATTCATTTTTTGTTACAGAGAGACTTTTACATACACATATTATCAGTCTCACCCGGAACCTTCGTACGTCATTAACTAGAAGTAATAAATAAGGCAAACACAAGTTTCGGAAAACAATTTGTAACGCCTTACTACGATCATAAATCACAGACGTGCATCTTGTTTCACAGAATCGGAGCATTGCCGAAATATTTAGAATCGTTTCTGTCATCTCACAGGTTCGTTTTTGTGGATGCTGGTTTTTGTGCGGGATTGCTACCGACGGCGCTAATGAGATGGGACTGATGAAAGTTGTGTGCGCCCATACTAGCTGTTGATTTTACTGAACAAGTCGAGATAATTATTTAAACTTTAGCATTATTGAAGTAAGCATTAAATAAACAGTTAGTTAAATACGTATGATAACAAGTTGTGTAGCTACATTGCACAGTGAGACAGTCGTGAGCTCAGGGCCACCCACGCCCACCTAATAGTCAGACGCCACAGACAGCAGCACGGAAACCGTCCGTGACGTCGCTTGAAGCGTGTCATGCTCCTCTGGCTACCTCGGAATTTACAACATTGGCGAGCAGGCTACACGATCCTTATCTCCTTCAATACCAAATTGTCATCTTATAAAAACAAATATAATGCTACCATTCCATATACATTTAGGGGGACACCACTTGGTTTTCATCCTACGTAAAAATACAATCAGCGTAACGTAAACATGACAAACAAGAAAACAGTCTTGCAAATAAAATTTTCTATACAGCGAACGCGGGATCCGACAGATCCTATCGCAAAACCCACTATTTTCCATCGGAGTCGGCCATATTTTTGTCAATTTTTCGTCTGACGTATCCCATTTCCTATTCAGAAAAAAACATGGAGCAGACGTGAAGTTGGAAAACAAGGGAACGGAAAAAAGAGCGTCTCGTTTGAAACGACAGATAATCGTGTTAGCCGGCCGCACGCGAGTAACTGATGCGAGCCGCGCCGCGCCGCGCCGAGCCGCTGCACCGAACACAATGAGATTGCGGTGTTTTTTCCGCCGACGCTCCGCTGAGACAAACAAGGGATGCAAATTCGTGTTGACACCGCGATCCATCTTGTTCGCCTCTCCGGAGACCAGTTCCTGAATAAATAGTACCGTGATTGAGACGTCCCGGCAGTTTATTTGTACGAGTACGTAGCACGGTTGCAGATGTTTTTCTTGGCCGTCGTACCGAAAAATAAGTCTCAATTTCGCTGTGCGAGAGTAATAAATAAGTGTGAGGTCAGTGAGTAGTAGATGCCAGCAGTTTAGTTTCGCTTAATCTTGGAAACAAAACTGGCGGTGTATCGTAAAACAGGGGCAGTGCGACCGCGCCGCGCTACAAACTGTGACCTTCCTGAATGAAGAACGGCGCCTGGCCCGCGCCGCGACACAGACTAACGCCCTGCACTGAATATTTAAAGCAGCTTTGCTACTTTTTATCTTTCAGCATTACCTCGTCTTGCAGATGCACGGCAATATTTTCTACCTTGTCCAAATACAAAGAGGTTCAGAGAATGAAAATAAAATAAACTAATCATAATTATAGCATCATTTTCAATCAAATTATTTGAAAAGCTTATCAATTAATAAGGAATCATCCACAAAACTAGTTATAAACAAACAGATAATCTCATTTTCACAGGCCATTTTCTCAATTTTCGACATCTCGCTAGTGTTAGTGCCCACTACAGTCGCTCCCGTCGCTCGCTTCCACGGTGGCAACGTAAGGGCACAGCGAATAGATCATCCTCGGGATCGGGCGCGCCGCGCCACTGTCCAATAAATATATTGTTTCGCGCACAGCCAGCGCAGATAAAGCAAGCTCGCGCCTCGCTCTGCCTCGCTGCCGCCGGGTGCCGCCTTACTTACAGTGGCCCGTAAATTCCTAGTTCTAAAACTTTAAACCAATATTTGTGGGCGACGCACCATTTTTTTCGAAACTTCTCTGACAAAAATATTTGATCTTTCAAACAGTCCGTACTTCGTTTCTTTGGTCTTGCAGGTGCGATTAGATCGACCAGGCCAAGGATAGGGAAAGGTGGAAAAAGTCGGGGCCGAAACTAGTTTCGTATCCAATATTAATAAGTTTTACTTTAAACACTTTAAACTTTAACTAACACTAGATATTAATTAAATTCAATTCTCATTCTTTATTGCGTACCATAAGTTACATATAGTTGGTAGGGAAGTAAATAGTAGTCACAGTTATGGACCCTGTCGGGCACAGCAAAGATTAAGTAGGATAGTATTAACAACATTTGAAATGTGAAAATTAAGGGTTATGGAATAAACGGCTTTATATTATACTCTGACTGCCTAGCCTTTTCAAAACAATGTCGGTGCGCCGGCACCTTCTAGTCAGGATACAGCTGAGTATCCGTATTTTACATCGAGTGTTTTCCTATCTGAGTCTAACTGGGTAAAACGGTGTAACGGTACTTGGCATGACTGCTGTTAGATTTTCTGTCGGTCAAAGATCTTCAAATGACAACCAGGACCAGTGGCTTAACGTGCTTTCCGAAGCAAGGAAGAGTTACGTAATATAAGATGTACGTAATAGAGGGTCACCCATTCTCCGACCGACTTTAACAAACAAGCGAAGGTCGTGCAGAGCGGCTTTTATTAACCACGAGCTCACAAACTTCTAAAACACTGACAAAAATTTACTTCTATCCATAAAACTGTAGCGCTACGCCAGTGGCTACACTCGTAGCCACTGTCGTAGCGCTACAGCTACGACCTTCTACGCGTACTACGCGCAGTGTAGTCTCTGGCGTAAAACGATTTTGTCAACAGATTGTTTGCTTTACTGTGTGGCAAATTAACTGTAAATACATACTTGTATTTACAGTTAATTACACCCTATAGTAAAATTACAATGTATATATTCAATTTTTCGTAATCCTGTGAAATTCATAGCTAGTTTATAATATTTGTATAGTACCTAACGATTTTTTATAGCTCTTAGGGCCTTTTTTCTATGGATGGGAAATTATTAAATGACTTCTTTAGCTCTCTCTCTACCTTATGATCCACCGTGTCCTCCGGGCGATGCAAAACGTTTTGAAGAAATGTTCGGATTCCTCCCGCCGCATCCGAAACAGGTACTCCCCGGAACATTAATGTCCGGTGAGTACCTGTATCAGGCGGAAGGTGGAGATGCCACGACGCCCCTCCAACCACTCTTTTTAAAGGGAGGACACATCACCACGTCGCTCTCTTCACACCGCCGCTTCGTCCGCCGCGCAGCGATTTGCCGCGGCAGCAGTTTTTCGCCACGGTGCTACGAGGGCCTAAACTTGCTATTAGCCATTCGTTGCATTGTATTTGTCAACAAAGCTCTTTTTTTTTCTTTTTAACAGCTATGCTTTAAATAAACAGTGTTTTTTTTTCATAAAAATAGTATTTTGGTGCATTCGTCGCTCGCATTGAGACCATACCGCAGCTTCTATGGCCGGAACAGTGTCAGCCAAACGCGGAGAGCTTGGCGTTTGCACATTATGACTAGCCGAGGGTGTGTTATATTACACTTATTTATCATTTCACTGTTTTACTACCCACCGCCGAAATACTGCGGGTCAAGCATGAAATGACCGGTGGAGATTCTAGTGCAGCCTTAACACACGGTGCCATATTGTGTATGAACAAATTACGTGTATTATAATGAAAATTAGTTTTGAAAATTATTATATTATTCTTAGGGCAAATGTAATTATTGCCGCTAATTTAACGTAATTGCTTTTCCAGTGTAAAACGCGGTAACTTTAGAAGCAGGCCATGAGTGTAATTAACGTGGTATTTAACTACCGGCCGCTAATAAACTGAAAATTAAACATGGTTTCCATCAACACGACTGTGTGTTTAGCAAAAATACTTTAACAAACCTCTGCTAAATCCGTAGCCTATTTACCAAGAATATTGTTAGGGGGGAAATGGATGATTCAAGTGTAGTATCAAAGCCGGGGTTGTTGGGTAGAAAAGAGAGCAAATAAACAGAAGTGGAGAGAAACCAATACGATTTAGCGCGTCCCGGGAGGCCCCACGCTGGCGTGGCCGCCCGGCGTATTGTCACGACGGATACGTCACAGGAGGCGTTTGGATTTACACTTGTACGTCTTTAAAGAAATGCACGTGGGGAAACGTTACTTGGATTTTCATTTGTTTTGATTTGATTTAATATTTGTCAAGATTTTCCTGTTTTACGCTTTCTGTTCCATGTTTCTTCGTTTGAGTTTGAGATATTGTATGATGCTGAATACGTTTATAAAAAAAATGTATATAGCTACGTTAATTTACAGCTATTCACTTATTTTTGTATCAATGAGGGTTGTCTGAAATGACGAGCACCAGGTGGCAGACTGAGGCGCCAGGTCCAGACACTTGTCAAAACGGTAATGTTTTCTGACATTTGTTAAATTGACATCAACGTCATGTTTAACTCAAAGTCACTTTTCAAGGTAGAAGGTCTTTGCCTATGTGGCGCCAACTGGTCGCGTAAATTTTCCTGAAGGTAGGTTGTTTCAGTGTCTCTGCAAGGAGGGTTATTGCAGAGACACTGAAAAAAACCAAAGATATAAAACTTAATAAATAACTATTACCAAAAACGTTTATTGTTTTTCAGCTAGCATATTTTTTGGAAAGACGAATTCTTTACCAAAACACAAGTAATCTTGTTCGCCATAAACAGGCTATTAGCGAGCGGGACCCACTTAGGTCCACACACTGGAGACACTAAATCACGATAAAAGTAGTACTAAGATGTGTCGCACATTAATTAACATCGGACCTTCGTAATTTATTCAGGTGACGGGGAGCGGCGCCGGGCGATGTTTTGCCGCTGTCGTGTTGCTCGCAACGGTCGCAGGTTGCCACGTCGTGTGGTGGTCGCGCGACAACATGGACGATACAGGATTGGGTATGTGGCTTTGAGGAAAGCATCTGAGAAGCATTTTAGTTATTTGTATCAGTTATAATACATACATACCTATATTAAAACTGTTTCCTACACCTAATTCATGCTTAAGCAAAGCTCATGTCATGGAACACCTAAAACTAATCAGTGATAATTATAAAAAAATAATAATAATATTCTAATATTATATTTATTTTGCGTAAAATATGGTACATTCTCCTCGTCCTTTATTTAGTATGAAAATGCATCTTAAATATTAAATAATAACTTATAATAACTACTGATATCATTTTAAAAGTAAATTAAAAAAAGAAACTATTATTTCCTTGTAATAGTCTAGGAAATGTAAAGAAAAACACAGCATTTATATCTTGCAATAAAAGAAAATCAATCATAATGCACATTTTAATAAACATCACCTGCCTGCCTGCCTTTGGTAAATTCTCTTAAATTCAGTTTCTTGATTCTTTTCGGTGTCAGTGAGGGAGCAGTGAGCAGGGTGGCGCTACAAAAAGAGCCGCGCGAAGAAGATGGATCGTGTGTACTTCACCACCGGCCACTGAGCCAGTGGTCACGTGGTACACATTGTACTCCGCCTTTGTTGCTCTAGGGAGGACCTACCCTCCTGATACATCATTTACAAGGTTTATTTTATTAGGACTGTTTACTGAATAATTGACATTCTGATTTGTTTTCTAGTCAACGTTTAAAATGTCTTGTTAGGTTAGAATGAAAACGAAAACATCTGAAACTTGCAAATGCAAAATTACCATGCACAGAAAAAAAAAAACATGCTAATAAAAATACTTTAAATTTAGGTTCTTTATTCTTTTCAGAGCTAATATGGTAGCAGTGAGCAGGGTGGCGCTTCAAAAAGTCCCGCGCGAAGAAGATGGGATGTATCGTGTGTACTTCACCACCGGTCCATTGAGCAAGTGGTCACATGTTACACGTCGTACCTACTTTGTCTCGTTTTGCTCCTCTAACTACTCTCCTGATAAATCATCTAGAAGGTTTATTATATTAGAACTGTTTGTTGAATAGATGTGATTTTGTTCTCTAGTCAACCTTTTACAATCAATTTCACAAAATTATTCAGGTAAAATAGTAGTTGGGAATTTGGTGAGTATACGTTAAGCGTAATGTAGGTCAATCAATAAAAATTAAATTAACCCTTTTTTTACTGTTAGTCATAATTAAAATAAAAATAGGCCAGTAATGAATGAAATGAAAAAATGTTCTGATTTTCAAACAATTTTAATCTACAGTCACCCAATGAGACACTAGAATTAAACATATGTAGGTAATTAACATAATAACACGTATCGTCAGCGATATTATGTCAAAAACATTGTAATAGATAATTAGAAAATGGATAAAGTACGTAATTGAAGGGTTAACAAACAAATCATGAAACCTCTGTTTGGTTTCATGAAAAATGTAGAAAGATTTGTTTTAATTATGTGTTACTTAATAAGGGGTTCAGTTACAGAAATTAAATAAGTTACTGTATCTATGAAGTGGTTTTTTAAGTAAAAAAATAACAATAATACCTGAAGCAGTGCATTTACGAAACCTCTTACGTGGGAAAATCTACCCCACTTTACTATCCTATTCTAATTTCAATTCTAATAGTTCAATTCCTGTTCAGTCCGTGTTAGTAATTTCCTGGTAAGCCTGGTGGGCCGTGTTTACTTATCGTAGTTCATTGCTGGAAATTGGCCTCTCCTGAACTGCACCTTTTTATGTATGGGAAATCCGCAAATGAATTCTTCCGCTATGGGCGGAGCGGAAGGGACTGCCAAGTTCTTCGTGACTATAACCCATCCGTGTTACTCCTGTCCTGTCTCATTGACCTTTGCGTCCCGTGGTGACTCTTTCGAACAAATTCCGCGACTACACCATAACACTCATCATCAACAGCCTGTTGCAGTCCACTGCTGGACATAGGCCTCTCCAATTGTATGCTACTCAGATCACACTCGGTGATAACACTCGGTTCTTGTTCATTCGGATCCAATCCGCCTCAGCCATCGATTTAAAGTCTTCGTTTCGTATAGTCGGGGGATAACCCTTGCTACGCTCTTCTAGGACTGATCTGCCTTATCAGTTGTCGGTTCCATGACAGAAAGAGTAAACCCACTGTCACATACCTATATGTTACTAACTGCCGCCCGATGCCCCACCCTCGTGAATATCGAAAATTATCCCAAAGAAAAGAAGCCCCGGGTACGGTACGTATCCTTTGTTTTAAGTTATTCCAGACTGGAATGTATCTCTGGTTCTAATTTCATCAAGATCTGTTCAGCTGTTCTTACGCGGTTGATTACAAACATCCATTCATCTATAGAAACATCCAAAACTTTGCATTTATAATTTTAGTACAGATTGATGTTTCTTCTGTAGAGCATTGAGCGATTATAAATATGTATGTGGACCAAACTTATTGTCGCTGTACAATTTTCGGCACCGCAGCTGGTTTGGTAAAGCGTACCTTAATTATCAACCATTGCGGAATTGGTTCAGAAGAATTGACAAAGATTCCCAAATGCGTTCCAGTCCAAACAGATCTGTCTGTCAGCTTCTTCTGGCAAATGGTGTCTACTGAGTTGGCTTAGCCTGAATAGGTCACTTACAATTTTACAACTTTAAGTAGCGATCCTATGATTTTGATTAGTTTCCATTTGGCAAAGATAAGCAGGTAAGCACGCGGCAATAAGCAAGCTCAACATAATTACAAGCTGCTTTTTATTGCTATAACTAACAGTCCTTATACAGCGTGTTGTCAATAGTGCTTGGTTATATTCCAGGGTAACGTTCTGTATCTGATATAAAAAAAAGAAACACAATTTCATACAAAGAACGGCATCCTTAAAATATGATCACGCACTTATGAAATATACAGTAAGTGCTAAATCTGTAGGTCTTCATTATTTACCATATAAACACTGTATAACAATGTACTTCTAGTTACAGACGATAGATAGTATTTGATTACAGAATTCGGTTAATGTATTACGTTAGTGAGTTGTGAATTTAACACATTTTTTTTCGAAGTTCATCATCTGCCTAGCCTTTTCCCAACTACACTGGGGTCGGCTCCCAGTCAAGCCGGATTCAGCTGAATACCAGTATTTTACGTGAAGCGGCTGCCTACCAGACCTCCACAACCCATTAACTAGGGAACACGGTACTTCTTGGCAAGACTGGTGTCAGATTTTTTGGCTTCTGACAATCCGTAACGACTGCCAAAGATCCCCAAATGATAGCCGGGACCAACGGCTTTACGTGCTTTCCGAGGCACGGAGAAGTCTCGTTATGTTAAGATGGTCACCCAGCCACAGACCAACCTCGGCAAGCGTTGCTTAACCTAGAAGATCGACCCGTGCGGCTGTTATAATTCAGCCACGAGCTCCACGAATTTTTTCGAAGATCTTGCATATTTTTTACTGTAGTGTACGTAGATAGAAAGATAAGAAACATTTATTTGATGCAATACAACAAAAACAAAATAATGTACATAAACCATACCAAGTGCTTTATGCGAGGTGATAAAAAACTGTCGCAGTCGTGTCCTGAAGGTGCTAAGTCATTTTCACAGGCAGACACGAGACTTGTGGCCTACTTATGAAAATAAATTGAGTAGGTATAAGTTTGGTATCTTTTTTCATACTAAATACCTTAGTAAAATTAACAGCAGTGTTGATATGAAAAACTCAGTAAAAAATAAATTTTATGAAAAGCGTGGATCATGTTTGGTTTTGTATCTGTAAAAATACGAACTTTCAATTCCCTTTTTTAACCCATTTATGGGATCGATTATCAAAAATCCTTCCTAAGTAACCAGTTATATTAAGACATCAGTAAAAGAAAAGCTGATATAAAGCAATCGATTTCAATTTATTTATTTGTTATTTATTTATTTTAGTTCATTTACTCCTTTCACTAACAGTTATTATCAACATGTGCAAAGGCTCTCTGCACTGGTAGTGCAAAATTATAATTATAAATTATCATTATTAAATTAAAACCAGAATATTATTAGAGTCCAACTGAATTAAAAAAAAACGAGAGAAATAACATAAATAGCATTAGAATTGAAAATTAAACAAAGACCTAGAAACCCACCTAGACCTAGACATCCAAGACTAGCGAAGCGAGCTCAGGAAGTCCAAGACTAGCGAAGCCAGCTCGGAAAGTCTAAGGCTAGCGAAGCGAGCTCGGAAAGTCCAAGACTGGCGAAGCGAGCTCGGGAAGTCCAAGACTAGCGAAGCGAGCTCGGGAAGTCCAAGACTAGAGAAGCGAGCTCGGAAAGTCCAAGACTAGCGAAGCGAGCTCGGACAGTCCAAGACTAGCGAAACGAGCTCGGAAAGTCCAAGACTAGCGAAGCGAGCTCGGGAAGTCCAAGACTAGCGAAGCGAGCTCGGGAAGTCCAAGACTAGCGAAGCGAGCTCGGGAAGTCCAAGACTAGAAAAGCGAGCTCGGAAAGTCCAAGACTAGCGAAGCGAGCTCGGGAAGTCCAAGACTAGCGAAGCGAGCTCGGGAAGTCCAAGACTAGCGAAGCGAGCTCGGAAAGTCCAAGACTAGCGAAGCGAGCTCGGGAAGTCCAAGTCTAGAGAAGCGAGCTCGGAAAGTCCAAGACTAGCGAAGCGAGCTCGGACAGTCCAAGACTAGCGAAACGAGCTCGGAAAGTCCAAGACTAGCGAAGCGAGCTCGGGAAGTCCAAGACTAGCGAAGCGAGCTCGGGAAGTCCAAGACTAGAGAAGCGAGCTCGGAAAGTCCAAGACTAGCGAAGCGAGCTCGGGAAGTCCAAGACTAGCGAAGCGAGCTCGGGAAGTCCAAGACTAGCGAAGCGAGCTCGGAAAGTCCAAGACTAGCGAAGCGAGCTCGGGAAGTCCAAGTCTAGAGAAGCGAGCTCGGAAAGTCCAAGACTAGCGAAGCGAGCTCGGACAGTCCAAGACTAGCGAAACGAGCTCGGAAAGTCCAAGACTAGCGAAGCGAGCTCGGGAAGTCCAAGACTAGCGAAGCGAGCTCGGGAAGTCCAAGACTAGAGAAGCGAGCTCGGAAAGTCCAAGACTAGCGAAGCGAGCTCGGGAAGTCCAAGACTAGCGAAGCGAGTTCGGGAAGTCCAAGACTAGCGAAGCGAGCTCGGAAAGTCCAAGACTAGCGAAGCGAGCTCGGGAAGTCCAAGTCTAGAGAAGCGAGCTCGGAAAGTCCAAGACTAGCGAAGCGAGCTCGGACAGTCCAAGACTAGCGAAGCGAGCTCGGAAAGTCCAAGACTAGCGAAGCGAGCTCGGACAGTCCAAGACTAGCGAAGCGAGCTTGGGAAGTCCAAGACTAGAGAAGCGAGCTCGGGAAGTCCAAGACTAGCTAAACAAGCTCGGAAAGTCCAATACTAGCGAAGCGAACTCGGAAAGTCCAAGACTAGCGAAGCGAGCTCGCACAGTCCAAGACTAGCGAAGCGAGCTCGGAGAGTCCAACACCAGCGAAGCGAGCTCGGAAAACTAAACCATCCCGACTTATCCCGAGGCGGTCAGTTTAGATTCGTTCAAATCTCAAAAAATCAAATCATAGGCAACCAAAAACATACCGCAAACTTTTTCAGTGCGGCTTCGATCTCGATACCTGTTTCAAATTCCGCTCACTTCTTAAAGCGGCCCAGTATAATAGTATCATAGATCTAGTATTAGGTGTAGTTTACATGCATTATGTGGGTAATATGGCACAGTATGATTTAACTGTTTCAATAAGGGAACGGTGCTAAAATTTTATCGTTTCGGAGAGCGGGAAGGCAGCTGCGTAGCGATCTATTGGGCGGACGGCCGGTGCAATAGTGTGCATACTTCTACTTGGACTAACTTAGGCCAATATGTTATGGATGCAGGGTAATATCGTGTGTACATTGCACAATATTTTAAAATATTTTGAGGTCAGTCTAGACAGAACACGTACGGTGATTTTAAACATGTGGAATTAGCTAAAGTCGTTTGTGTCATAACAATTAGGTGTGATCGTTGCAAACATAATATTCAACCGACTTACAAAAAAGGAGGAGGTTCTCAATTCGACTGTTCTTTTTTGTGTGTTACCTCATAACTTTGTATTGGGTGTACCGATTTTGATGATCCTTTTTGTATTCGAAAGCTGGTGCTTGTCATGTGGTCCCATTTAAATTGATTGGGATCTGACGGCTAGTATTTGAGTTATCCCTAATAATGCGTGGCTTAGTTTACATTGATGATGTTCTCATTCCCTCTTGTCGATGTAAAATGAAAAAATAAAATTGTGTACGAAGGTTTGGAAGAGCATCTTAGTATTTGAACGTGGTCCCTTTCTAGGTAGGTGAAGATCTGATGAAGAACAGAGATAGGAAACGGAACTCTTCAATAAATGATAGCAAATCTCTTGGGATAGCTGAAATCGCGTATTTGTTTATTATTTATAGTAAATATACTCATCACAGTGTACGTGGTATAAATTGTATATCACGTACACTGTGATGAGTATATTTAGCTGAGACTGAACCACTAACAATGAAAAATAAAAAAACTTTATACAAAAAATACAACCGAAGTCGTTGTTCAAAAAACGAAGAGCAACCAAAAACACCGAGTCCCGAAATTAAAGTTATTTTGTACTTCTTGGTTTTTTTGTTTAGAAGTTGGTTTTATTTTTTTGTAAAAAGTATTTTTAATGTCAGAGGCTGCTAAGCGTATTCTAAAATTACCAGTTAGTTACCAATAATACACAGGAGATTAAAAAAGTCGTAGGTAATGGTTTTGTAGAAAATATCATAAACATTTTT
Organism: Hecatera dysodea; assembly: GCA_905332915.2. NCBI lineage: Eukaryota > Metazoa > Arthropoda > Insecta > Lepidoptera > Noctuidae > Hecatera > Hecatera dysodea. The sequence goes on from HG995292.1 coordinate 15,079,800, forward strand.
TATTTTTTCTAGTATAATGTACTAGAAATGTTATACATATATTTATATAATATTATATAATTTATTTAAAACTGTTAAAACTGTTGTTTGTAAATAAGAGGTTATGAAGAAAAAAAGAAAAAGTGAATATATTATTATAGCCTTATTGTTGTTCCTTCTATCATCCGAATAGACAGGTAAGTAACGAAGTCATCACCATTCAACAAATTAAATAGAGTAAAAACAAAATTTTCTTAAACAACCAAAGGTTTGTCATTAAAAAAAACGAAGCATGTCGCGTACTCGGACGATACTTAGCGAAGAATTGCCTCTCCCACGCAGACTTGCACAGGATGCACACCACAGACACAAAACATCAAAAGCAACTCTACATACCTCTAAATAAAGTAGAGTTCTGTTTGTGGAGTAGCCGTCCCGCCTACAAGGGGCGTCCATTCCCCCTCTTCCGTCGTCGAGGCGAGTGCGTTCACACGAGTTGCTACTTTTAAATTTTAATCACAACTTGCCGTTGATTTGGACAAAAAGTGAAATGGACGACAGTGACAACTGACATGTTTGCAGTGACATTTGTATGTAACGCCGTCATATAACCGGGTAGGCTGGTAATTGAATTTTTGATAAGGGTGATTCATCGGTTTTGTTTTGATAGGGAATCGGTATCTAATGGGAGGGAAAATGTGTGCATGAAGTATGTGAGCAATGACTAATTTTCGTGAAAATTACCTAAGTAATACGGTTTTTAGGTACATTTTAATGAAATTATAATTTTCAAATAAGTTTAGAAGTATTTTTTCTAAAGATAATATAAACTTTTATTTTAACCTACCGATATTTTTTAAAATAAATATTCATCTACTTTTTTTGTAAAATAAGCCTAAACCCCCATAAAAGTAAAATTAGGTCAACAGGCTTCCTTCAAAATTGTTCACAGATTGTTTCAAAAAACTTGAGTCTGTTTTTGAAACTCATATTTTTATTTGGTACCTATATATATATATATATATATATATTGTAAGTAGGTATGTTACACATAATACTTGTAAACGTCCAATACTTTTTGGTCACTAGATGAGACCGGTGTTTCCTAGCCGACTACCCTAAGAAAAACCACTGAAAAAATCTCAGAAGTCAAAGTCTCTTTTAAAGTTCATACAATCTGTACTGGTCAAATCATATGAGAACCATGTAGGTTAATGTCTGAGATGGCCTTTTGAGGACAGTGCCTCACAGATTTGAGTGGAGCTGTCTAGATAGTGCAAGCATTTGTCAGTCCAAACCTTCATTTTGTATGGTCTCCGTATTTTTATTAGTGTGAAACTGTGAGTGGCAATCGTCGTTATTACTATTTCAGTAGTAAAATTGATTTTAGTGTGAGTATAAAACTGAAACTCATTAAAATGAACGACTCTGACTTATTAGTTTTCCTAAGAAAAATTAAAAGATAAAAGAAATTACTTGAGTTGAGAATTGTTTTGAAAGAGTAAGTACATAGTGTTCATGAGTACTTAATGATGATGATTTTTTAGAATTATCTATGGTTTTTTCTGCATGCGTCTATGACTACTAGGTATGTAAGGCTAAGTAGAATTTCCTGATTGAGTTCAATAGGTAACCTTTTGACTAATTTAAATGCTGATTTTGACGACACAAGTCATCATCTGCCTAGTCTTTTCCCAACTATATTGGGGTCGGTTTCCAGTCAAACCGGATTCAGCTGAGTACCAGTATTTTACATGGAGCGGCTGCCTACTAGACCTCCACAACCCATCAACATGGTAACACGGTACGTCTTAGCCAGACTGGTGTCTGACTTTCTGCTTTTACGTAGCAACTTAGGTAATAGCATAATAAATTAATTAAATAATTTTGCATGCGGTAAGACAAAATGTACTGGGACTCTCCATTAATTAACACCTTATTTGTTATCTATATTACTGGCAAATAAATTATCTGGGAGCAAGGCAATTTTTTTTAGATGATGCTAAATAGTGAATCTTGTTCAAAATAGAATGTCATCAGTACTATCGTTAAACATACAAAGTTTGTATGTCGTAGCTATTATACTTTAGATTTTATTAATGTCTTAAAACCCTCGATTTTGTCACTGACTCACTGATTGACTGTGGCTTGGCCGTTTTGCTACCGTCAAGATTTCATTGGCATTCGTTCATTGGGTGTGAAATAAAACGGCTAAGCCACACGTTGATTAAAATGTAGAATTTGTGAAGGTGCCTCATGGTAATGGGCGCATCGATCAAAAATCTTGGCTCTACATGAGATCTGACCACTTTTTCATGTATTTTGAGTAAGTGTAGAGCTTGTAGGTTTGGAGCGTTCAGTCTTTAGAGCTTGGCTTTATACGAGATCTGATAACTTTATCACAGGGTAAGCTACGTGTTGCGGAATTTGTTCTAAAGAGTTACCGCGGCCCTGGAACGCAAAGGGCACATGGAGGAGCACGGGTGGGTTTTAGTCAGTAAAAGTCTGACACTCCCTACCGCTCCACCCAGGGCGGGAGGGGTCATTTGATGATATCCCATCCAAAAAAAAAAAGGGTAAGCTACGTAGACTCGTCTTGGCAACATTTTTACATGAAAATGTTTTTGGTGGGTTTCTATTTCTCTGAGAAGGATCGAGGGCAAGGCGGAGTTGGCGTTCAGATAAATGTGCATTTTGATAGTCAACCTTGAAATTGGTAATTACAGAGAAACTTCACTGATTTTATTACCTTCATTACGTTTAAACAACTAGCCATTAAGTAGTTATGCAAGAATTATTGTTGACTGAGTGAGCAATTTTTCTGGAAGTGTAGGCAGGCAAGCAAACGGCTTCTAGCTACTGGTTCGATTAGAAAACGAAATTCGTGATAGAAAGCTACACTGTATATATTGTAATTGTATAGACTATCATTGTATAGACTGTCATTATATAGACTGTTATTGTTATGGACGGTCATTGTATAGATTATTGTATTATTATAGATGCTCATCCAGGAATTTTTTTTTTTGATTGCAAAGCCGAATACAGATAACTTGGGTAACTTTTTTTCTGGATGAGAAATCACCAAATGTCTTCTTACGCTCTGGGCGCAGCGGTGGGAGTGTCAGACTCTTACCGACTCAAACCCATCCGTATGCTTCCTACTGTCCTTTGCGTTCCAGGGCCGCGGTAATTCTTTTGAACAAATTCCACCAGAGCTTGGGTAGGCTACGAGTTTTAATTTTCTTCGAGAACTACACTAGATTCTCATATGATTTTACGGATTGTATGAACTTTAAAAGAGACTTTGACTTCTGAGTTTGTTTTGGTGTTTCTTGCTTAAAATGACAAGAAATATTAGACGTGTAAAAGTGTAATGTTTAACCTACTTACAAAATAAATATCATTTCTCATTTAGGTTCCTGTTTACAATTAGCTATTTCTAGATGGTCTTTAAATATGTTTGAAGTCAGTTTTCGATTCCTTCAACATATAAGATATCTATCTTAAGCTGTAATCATGCAGTCAGTATTTACACATATTTACGTACTACATGAATAAACTGAATTGATTTTGTTTTGAACAGGAAAACTGTTTTCAGGAAAATACCAAATGTAAGGACGCGAGACGAGTCTCTTCTAAAGGTGAAATTGTACTTATTGTTGCATAGTCTTTATGTATTTCTGAAGTAATCATTATTTTTACATGTGAAGTACCTAAATAATTTCTTTCAAGTAGCTAGCACATCTTCTCGCGCAATTTCATGAAGAATTCATGGCGCATTCATCATTATTATAAGACGTGTAAGTAATCAATTTTATTCATAATACCGAAGGCTATTCAAAATTAACGAATAATAACAGTTATTATCGTTGCCTTACATGGAAATCAACAAAATAATTAATGCGATTCGTCACAATTCGCGTATCGGCGGCCATTTGAGCCGCTATTACCGGCTCGGCTGCGATAAGCTTTACTGCCTAACGACATGGTTAGTTTGAGCTCCTCGCACGTAATAAATTATTATAAATACAAAACTATGAGAAAGTCTGTGAGTTTAATTTTCCGCAAATTTGATCTAACGCTATAAAGGTGGGCAATCTCGTGCGTTCTGCGCGGCGCGTTGATTGCGCATTACCACTGTTTACTCTGCGTCTCTCCGCTCGCTCTCGTAATGAAGTTTATAAAGTCGCTCTAATTGAGCGGTTACTGAGCCTACTGTCGGAGGTAAGGTTACAATAACATTGCCTTACCAATAGAATTTAAGGGGCTGCAAAGATTAGGCGCGTCTCGCGCATTTCGAATATCGGGGATTTTCTTTTTGATTCGGTTAAGTGGGCTAGTTTGAGGAAAATAATTCTAATCAGTGCACAATCGTGGCGGGATTTCGATGTAGTTTTTGTTTTTAACAAAAAATAAAAATAAAAGTTCTATACCTGATTTAAATTAAATGTTCAATTGGTTGTTTTCGATTTGTCCCCGTTTTTCGTTCAGTCGATTTCAGTTAGCTTTTACTACGGTGAAGTAGAACTGGCAGATAAGCTAACGTAGCGTTTAATTAAATTCGTTTTTTTCTCTGTTTATTTTAGTCGGAATAATTAAGTTTGTGAAAAATTAAGTTTTTTAAACTCATGCGCAAATTGGTAACATAAGTGGTTGTAGGTATCACTTACTTCACAGCGTGCATAATTTACATATGTGTAGGCGTCTGCGCACACTCATTGAATTCTATGTAAATGTGCAAGTAGTACCCATCTGCTAGGAGCTGTTAGCGTCGTTTTAAACTAAGGGCTTATTTATTCACGATATAACCGCGACTATTGCGGCGCGGCAATCTGCGCGGGCACAGCCCCATCCATGGCGGCGAGCTCTCACAGCGCATAAATAGTGATGCGAAGCGTCGGCGCACCGAGCAAATTCGAATAAATACCTCGATACAATCGGCTCACCGTTTAACGAGAGAGCCTTTTCCGCGCCGCGGTGAGCCGTTTAGCGAATTTCAATAGTTATCACGCGGAGAAAAACTCGCTGGCGAGAGGGACGGCGCGCGAGCGAGCCGGCGCGAGCGGGACGGACTTCATAAGAAAGAAATAATAAAAAAGCGGTTGTGTGTGCGTGGTCGGAGTGTGGTGGCATAGGGCGGGATGCAGGCCCCTCCCTGAGCGCGCCGCCCGCCAGCCGCCGCCGCAGTAGTCCCCAGCGCGCCGCGCCGCACCGGTCCACCCGCTCACACGCGCCGCGTCCTCAGCGCGCGTAAAAAGTTTCAACACTCTGCACGAAACTTGCACACCGTGGTTACGATACCGAACTACGTAGCGACCATTCATTCTTACGTTGTTCTGTAAAAGACTCGCTGAAAAGTTTGTGTTTTTCATTTTATTCGGAAAATCTGTGATTTTTGCGGTTCCTGTAAATCTTAAAAAAATATTTTTTTCTTGAAAGTTATTCAACTTTAAATAATTTTCTTTTGATCGTTTATTTATTTCAAAGCTAATCTGGACAGTATTGAATGTCAGCAATAGTTAGTGTGAACTGCAGCAGATTGTCAACTTGAAAGTTGCAAAGATTATGTACTGGAACATCGATGGGATGTTCGGACGGTGACGGCGAGTGGTCGGCTGGCAGGCTGGGCTCGCAGGCGGTCAACTTGATGCTGCTGCAGGGCGAGGGTCGGCAGGGGCCCGCCATGGAGGAGGACTGCTCCGCGCGGCCGTGCGCCACAGACTTCTCCATCGCAGCCATCATGGCGCGGGACCGGCAGGAGCGGAGGGAGAGGCGGCGGCACAGGGACCCCAGGGAGGACACGCTCATGCCTTTAGGTGAGTCTTAAAAACTTCGCAACTACTTCATAATAAATCTCTCAAGTACAGGTCTACTTTTTCTAGCTTCAGTCAGAGTGTAGCAAAAATAAATATACATAAGTACCTTAATCGATCAAAGTAGCTTAAACCAAATGCATTATTTAAAAACCTCGCATAAGATTTCCTAGAATCACACAAGTGCATCGAAGAAAAGAAACTAATAAGAAAAGTTTTGAAACAAACAGTTATGAAGTTGTCATGTAAAGTTCCAACAAGACTTGAAGTTTTGTATCTGTATTAGAAGTTCAATAAAAACTTTATTGCTAGGAATTAACTGTTGTTAGAATTGATTGACAAGCTCTTATTTGTAAGGTTTATGGCCATGGAGGAGTTTTAGCTCACCCAAGATCATCATTCTTATACATGTTGTAAGGTAGAAATTCTCAAATTATTTTTACTCAAGATCACTTCAATACATTTTATGTGGTTTTCGAAATTTCGTTTTGCTATAACTTTATTCAAAATTTGTTCAATTTGAAAGTAAACGTACCTACTAATGTAAAAACTAAGTTCATCGTGGAAGTACACGGTTATGAAGTGTATTTATGATACTACTTAATAAAGTGAAGAAATAATAATATAAAACAAATTACATACCTTTTTTACTAACTAAAATTTCTATGAACTAAAATTTCGTATTTTACTAATACTCGTATTTTCTGAAATTTTGCCACTGTAAGTTATTCTAAAATGCACATCAACCAGCACATTTTGGTATTAACAGGTATTAACAGTATATAGTATGGTATAATCGAAACATACCAATTAAATGTCGTCCCCTTTAAGGAATATTTTACTCAGTAACTGTCATTCATAGTCTATTAAATATATTGAAAGGCTACTTACAACATAAAAACAAAACATATAAATTATTTAGGCCTATCGGCACACAAATCTTTTTATATAAAATAGTAGCATAAAATACAAAAAATATGACAACGTTAAAAGCATATTTTCCTAATCGAACACAACGTATCGATTCGAAATGGCTGTCATTAAAGGTATTGTAATATTTTCTTGTAAAATAAAAAACATGCCGATTATTATTATTTATAGCTAGGCCTTATCGCGAATGAATGTTAATATTACCTATCAGCAAAATGTTAGCTACAAAATTTACGTTAGCAACTTTATAAATTTGACATATGATAATATAACTATGGAGTATAGTAACTATAGAGTTTCTTGTCCGTTCTTCTCCATAAGAATCTACCTTTGCGAATGAACGGTAGAATCACTTTATTATGTCAACTTTAAATGATGGCGTACAAAACTGACATTCAATGGCCTAATTGAAATAAAAGTTTTGACTTTGACTTTTTAGTGGTAAAAAGAAACACAGGAGGCTTAAAAGATAAACATACATACATATACGTATGTTTAAAGTTATCATTCTGTTTTTTATGTTGTTTAGACAAACATACGTTTTTAACAATGTTCGTCAATAAAATACCCGATCTTTTTGTTAACGCAAGGGTAATTTATGATACAGCCTTTTAGTTATAGTAACTTTGATAGTGTCATAAAATTAAAATGGAAACTAAGTTTTATATCTTTAGCGAGAAACATTTTGAATCCAAACTGCATCATATATTTTGATGATTATTATTTATCAGGTGCCCAAATGTATTTTTATTAGGATTAATGCTGGGGCTTTGAAAAGTACAATTATTATTGTGTTGGTTAGGTAGGACATATTGTACGAATAAAGGTATTGTGGAATGGGTTGTTTTATGTCATAATACCTTACTTTTTCTATAAAGTATTATAATTCAGTTGGTAGATGTTATCCACGTTTGTTAAACCCAATGTTTAAAAAAAAGCCTTTATACAAAGCAGAGAAAAAAAAAACAGAAGTTCAATCTCGTCACAACTGTGTTAAAAATGTAGATTAACGTTGCCGGTACCAGACGGATAACTTCATCATTTCAACAAATCAAGCAGACAAGCATAAAGTTGAAAAATCTTTCAAATCCAGACTTTTTACTTAATGTAGCCTGCTGTTATTTAAAATATTACAATCAATATAAAAATAATATTGATTGTAATATTTTATAGTGTCTATGATATGTATGTACATAGATAGCTTCCAATAATAACCTCCAATAGTTCAGACGTCTAAAAATTTAAAAGACTAGCATCGCCCTGTGGTTTCACTCGCGTAGTTCCCGTTCCCGTAGGAATATGAGGATATAATACAGTCTATGTTCACCGGAGATAGTGTAGCTTCCCAACAGTGAAAGAATTTTTCAAATCGGTCGAGTAGTTTCGGAGCCTATTCAGTGCAAACACACAAAAAGACAAGCAAATCTTTCCTCTTTATAATATTAGTGTAGATGTAGATAAATCATTATTTTGAACATGCCACTTTTTGGATGACTGTCCTAACAGTCATCCAACAAAGCGGTTTATAAATTAAAATCTTAGTAGGTACAAAATGTACATAGATACATATGTAGTTGTAGCATCTAGGTAGGTTCCTAGATAGATGCTATATTATCTAAGCTACAAATCTGGAAAAAAAATGCCCTGACTTCAGATACCTGTCTATTATTATAAATGTACACAGAATTCGACACCGATTAAACACCTGTGCAATTTACTTCATTTTAAAGACACAGAATAACTCTTTAGTCGAGAATCTATGCTTAAAAACATCCAGAGTCGCGGAATTCGTTCGAAAGGGTCATCGCGGCCTACAGCGAAAAGGGCGTTTGGATGAACGCGGATGGGTTTTATTCAGTAAGAGTCAGACACTCCATTCCAGAAAAAATGTTTTCAACTAATAAAACAGCCTACCTTAAACCAACAGAACAACCTGAATGAGGTTAAGATAACAACGTTATTAAAATAGCTTCTAATTAAAAACAAGATTAACTGGAAATATCTATTTGTACTTAACCTACCAGTTACCAGCTACTCTACTACCAGTGGTGCAGTCAAAATTAACAAAAAAAAAAACATGCACAATTATGTTTGTTTCGAACTGAAACATAATAGATTTACAATTGATTTTAATTATGAAATATGAGCTTTAAAAGGCTCAAAGAAATACCTATAGATTTTAAGCAGAAACAACAATATTTGTATTCTTACCTCTTTTGTATAATCAGTAAAGCTAATTATTTTTCATAGTTTAATGTCAAATCATAAAACAACTAGGCATATTTGTTTATGTGACAGTTAGCCAGTTTTAATTTTATTGTAGTTTCAGTTTACTGGGATTTTTTGTCATAAGTTACAATTAATGAATTTCTGTAACTCTACATGATATATGTATATACCCCAACATGAGCACGAAAACGTCAATGACAGTTTGTCTATTTGACGTTTTCGTGCTCGAGAGATGAGCGAGAAAATGCGTAAATGCGCTTTCTTAGCTAAAACTCATCTCTCGAGCACGAAAAGTTTTATTTGAAAAGCTCCGATGGTTTTGAAGTTCGAGGTTGAGTTGGATTTTACGTTTGTAACATGGATCTATAAGTACCTAGTAATTGAAAAACTCATTGAAAAGTAAAACAGTCAGTGGGGAAATTTTCGTATCTCCTCTAATTTCCCTACATTTTTACAAGTATTGGACATTTATTGTCGCTGAGTTTTTAAATTCAAGTGACTAGTCGTATCATTATAACCACTTTAATTTGAATGCTTTTTAGTACGATTACAATTGGCTTTCAGATAGTATAAGTTCTAACAATCATAAATTAATTTATGATTGTTAGAACTTATACTATCTCTATCTCTATCTCGATCAATAAATATAAGTTTGATTAATAGTATCTGGAATCTATTTAAAAAAAAAAAAATGCTTGCAAGTCTTGAAGTGGATTAACAAAAATCAATTGTGGCAAATAGTTGGCTTAATAAGTTTTTAATATAATTTACATCAGATACCTACTGCAGTTCTACCTATGCAATCTAATAAATAGATTAAAATAATTTTCTGTGACCCATATCTCAAGTAACACCGTGTATTACAATTCTTTATAAGAGGTATCTTTTCTATTTCAAATATTCAGTACAGTTTTAACTTGGAACTTACATACAGTTTCTGATTAATAATATGTATTTCTGTGGGTACATTAAATATAAATAATACTCTGACCGATTTTTTCAGTTAATCATAATAGGATAAAAAAGACATATGTTTTCTGTTACAATAACCGTTAGAAAAGCAACTATTGAATGTGGCCGCGCTGACGATATTTTGGGCACCTGATTTGTTGACAGTAATGTGGACGAATTTCTTTCTTCTGACCAATGAGTCCCACCCATCTCATTTGCACATAGACAGATAGAATAATATTATTGAACACCAAAAATAACTACTCTATTTTTTTTCCGTAACAATATAATACGTAATTTAAAAGACTATTAGATCTGTAAATAAATTGGAATACAATACTTATTAATGAAAAGCATCAACATTATTATTTAAAACCAATAATTATGTACGGCCATTTTTTTGTAACATAGCCTCACTAAAGCTTTGCCAAAACGCAGTTAAAAAAAATGCAATCAAGCTATCGATATTCCAACATCATGCGACGATTACTTCGCGAGCTTAACAAAATGGCAGTGAACAATCGGCATGGCGAACGTGATCATTATAAAATTATCGTCTCAGGGTCACTACCTATCGTAATCGTTCAGCAGAGGAAATTTACAGCCTGAAGCGTTGATAAGCATTATCATAACAATGGCTCTGTTCATATGGCTGGTACCTACCTATATGTTGCTGATTTTTATTCTACTTTTTTCAAAACAGAAGCTTCGGTTCTTTTGATTGAATCTTCATGTTGAATAAAAGTAGCTTAAAACTAAACAGAGTAGGCGAATTATATTTAATCTAAAACGGTATAAATTATTTGTGTATCAAAATGTCGTAGGCAATCGAGGATATTTAACAGCAAGTTTAGCTAAATCAGAAACTCTCTCTGAGCTTTAATTTAAATTAACTTAAATGTTAATGCTGAAAATGTTTGATTTGTGATTTTTAGAGCACACAAATTTATATATACGTTCATACAGGTATTTCGCTTTTGTGTTTAAAAAATACATTTACGTAATTTTCTACGGAAGTGTGTACGTTACCTGTTGTTTTAGAAGTCAATGTTGGTAGATACACAAGTGTTCTCAAAAATCTTTAAAAGTTAGGGTAGCAACTAGTCCAGTTAGAAGTCTAATTGTACACAACTAAATAAGACAAACTATATTTTCATTAATGGCCTCTCAAAACAAGATGTCGAAAAGAAAATCCAGGAGTGCCACAGCTTTTATTTTTTTTAACACCTAAAATAAATAAGACAGTTTGTCGGTTGTCAATCTGTCAGTTAATAGAGTGCGAGATAGACGACCGAGAAATATATTTATAAAATATGTGTCAAAAGTATGTGATAAAGAAATTACAGATGTTCCGAATTGTTTTGATGCCGTCGCGCTAAGATTGTAGCCTCATAATGACTTCATTATGATGACAGGTTCTTCTTCGCGACAAAGCGGGAAAATGTTTTAGTGGCTACTTTACTAAATATACATCTTTAATGACGCTTCCATTTTTCTCAAGATTTCTAAATTAACTAGTGAAGCAATAATAAAATGTTAAGAATTTTTATTCATCATCCCACTTTATAGACCTCGCATGTTAATATAGAAAGAAGATTGACGCATGTCATTTGTTTTTTCAGAAAAGTTCGTGGACGCGACAGCATCGGCCTCGGGCTCGCCGTCCCCGCCGCTCGCGGAGTACGAACGGGACTCCCCCGTGGACGTATCGTCCACGTCAGAGGCCGGGTCCGCCAGCGGAGCCCCCAGCGGCTCCCGGCCTCTGTCACCGCCCCCCAGGAACCCGCAGCTCGTAGAGCGATGGTCCAGCGAGGAGATGCGACACATACAGTGCCACCTCGAAACTAAAGAACTTTGGGACAAGTTTAACGAATTAGGAACAGAAATGATTATCACTAAGACTGGAAGGTGAGTGCTTATTGTTTAGTCATCGTTTTAACTGTTATAGATATATGTAAATCGAAGTAGACTGGTTATAAATTATTCGGGAAGCATTAGTGCCAAATTACTAACTTCTACTCATTTATGTAGGTACCGCAAACAAATTTAAATTAATTAAACGACGATTATCTCATAAATTTTTATACATCAGCACTTTTATGGACTTGATTTCCGGCACATTGCGCATTTGTCGATTATGACAAATGTTCAAATTGCAATTAATTTATTTTTAATTACCTGCGTTAAAACGGACGGTTGAAAGCAGGAATCATTTTATCGCAATTAATTTTTCATTAATTGAACCGAGAGGCGGATTCATAACAAGCAGTACTGACGTAAAGCACGCGTTATTAACCACTTAAATGAAGAAAAGAATTGTTTTTAGGTTTCTGTTGTTGAACTTGACGAGAAATTAAAAACTCTGTGGTAGGTAGGTAATCGAATCGCGATTGTTGGTTAACGAGATCAAGGCAATATCGACGGCGCGTTTCAGAGGCGATAAGGTAGGTGGCACAGTGGAGGCGACGGCGCGAGGCGTGTCGGTCGCGGCGCGCTGCCGAACAATGGGCAATCGCCCGCCGCCGCTCCGTCGGCCGCCCGGGCGGTACTCGCACGTTGAACAATGAGCGACACAATATAAAACGTAACGATCACACAAATCGCACATAACATAATTGCTCTCCAAATAATCTGCTCGTTACAGCTACAACCGATCGAATTTTCATCTCATTAAAACCTGAAATTATTTGGTTTACATAACGTTAATGGTGATCCATTAACGTTATGTAAACCATATAGAGAGAATATCTTAAACTTATCATCAAAGGATATAGATATATACATAGATACTGACGAGCTTTCCCCGTTCTGCGCTTTAATCGCAAAAAGTGCGTCACAGTCGATAGATACAAAAATGATTGACTCGGAATGGGCATTAGTGAAAGTCCTTCAAAATCTGTTAAATTGTTGCCTCATCTTTTGTGTTTTTTAGTCGTTATTCTCATGACAATAGTCTTAAAAGTTTCATAAGATCAAATGTGCAACTATTGAAACTGCTGAAACGGACTGACGTCACAAGAAAGTCTGATTAGACTCGACTAAATCTGAAAAGCAGTTGCCTGCTTAGCTAGCTTATATTTGACGTCCGAGCAGGTGAAAATGATTTGTGTGTAAGTGTTATCGAGGAAACACTGGCACGGTAGCGAGCGGCAGACGCGCGGCGGCGGAGCGGCACCGGCGACGCTTATCGACGCCTGCGTAAATCAACGCGACAGGCCACCGATCGTGACAAATTCGCAAACCTAATCTTTTGATAACGTTGTAGCTTACTCAGACAAACCGCACGATACTCGCTGCTTATAATCGCTCCACCAATATTCTCTGTTCGGTTCTTTATTTCACATAACACGTATACGCTATCGAAACTATCGTTGGAGCTATAGAACATCCAGCGTTCGATATCTGAACCTAATTAGTGAATCTAACCCATTTCACAGTTCGCCTTGAAGTTTATTTAATGCTAAATACGTCGTCTCCATACAAATAAATGTGAACAAAGGCCGGGTATAATGTACAAAACAATGAAGGCTCTTTCACGGACTATAAAGCTGTATTAATACCTCACTTATTTATTCCTTATAATGTTCTCGAGTTAACGACGCTTCGGGCGTCCAGTTTTTCTACCACGCACCATAAAATACGACATCTGGAAATATGCATATACCAGCCACATTCATTTCCAACACAGAACACAATAATAACAGTGTTGATTTGCTATAATAACCGTTCGCAAAAAAAGATTGTAGCCATGTTTCGTTTTTATGAGGATGGATAGATCTTCATAATTACCTCGCGTTATCTCTTTTTCCACATTATCGATGCTTTAGATACGGCCGGTATCGGTAATAAAAGATGGTGCGCGATAGCAGGCGTTACAAAGGGCTTTGGGAAGTCGCAATGGGAGACAATTTGCCACACACCGTCACGCGAGCTTATCCGAGTCGGCCCCGTCGATTAGCATAAATCTCGCCAACTAACCGTCACAAATGAAGGACGGGCGCGGGACGCAGGACGCGGGATAGCGACTAAACAAACTGACGCGAGCGACGATGCGATCGCGCGACATTCGCATGTCGCGGCGACGATGCGCGACGAATCGCGACCGTCGGCCGCCCGTATAAATCAGCATTATCTCGCGAGATAGCCGCGCGCCTGGACCCACCCCGCCGTATCACGCGGAGCCCCGTGTCGTTCGAAAAAATTAATGACTTGGAAAAACGATTCGCTTATGAGGGATCTTTCACTGTAATTGAATCGCCCCACAGAGATTGGCCGAATTGTCGCGCAGTATGTCGAGTGGGTGATACAGAATCAGGTGCCCAGTTAAATAGAGCCCTGATGAAAAAAAGTATCAGATTCACAAACTGATTCATCATCATCACAACATTGCAGCTGAATGACGTTCACTGCCATTGCTGAAAATACACCACCCCCAAGCGTGGTCAGAAGAACCAGTCCATAGCTTACAATGTTTGCCACAGTAATAAGTTCCAAACCGTCTCAATCAAATCCCTATTACTGATTCAATATTTCATGCTCCATAAAGAACACAAAAGGCAGACTGCAACAAAATGAAATCCCCACACATTATCTCACCCCAAAAGATAATCGCTGCACGCGTAATAGAATAATGTAAATATGTCGGTGTGTCCGTTCGTGTGTCGCTAGTTGGCATGCTAATCGCGTTGTCTGTAAGCTCCGTTTTAAACCCTGCCTCGCTGTGCCCGCTCTTTTAGTTTATTCAACAGGGACCCATTTTTCATCCGCTCGGCAAATATTTTGATGTTTGTCGATTCGGTTTTGTGTGCAAAAGCTTTCATAAACGGAGAGTCCATCTGATGCTTTGTTTATCGTATTCGACAAATTAGGAGTGCTTTATTGATACGCCGATAATATCGGAAACGACAACTTCTGTCGATTGAATTAATTGTTGCCATTACTTATCTGGTTTGGGGTATTTTTCTGATTTCAAAGAGTATTGGTTTTCCTTCAAAAAATATGTAATTGATTAAAAACATTGTAGAGATAATATTATTATGTTTCACATCTAATGTTATTAATAGAAATCATATTTTAACTGTAATTTCTAAATTAAAATACTATATCACCGCCGAGTGAGATATAGAGAAAACACATCTGTGTCCCAAAACTTATCGAAAGACCGGATTATCGAGTATACCACATTTACTGCATTCAGATCAATAAACTCCAAAGAAAATGATGGAGTTTATGTACAATATTAGCATATATATGTGCAAACAGTCGTATTACATATCGTTTATATGTGGGAACAGTGCGAACAGATTTAAATTAACATGTTTTACTAATACACAATACGATCCGTCGTCGATAGCGGTGGCTGGCTGAAGATGTGTTCGCCTCTCGTTGCCAACACTCTAATCGTTGGAGCACTCAGTTGGCAGCCAACCCACTCTTTGATTTACTTCTCACCAGCATCTAACCATCGTAAATCTTCCACATATGATATATAAACACACTTTTATCTTATATGTATGTTTTCAAAGGCATTTTAACTTAACAGAACATCGCATAGCATCTAAATTAAGATTGCTCTTGTTTATAAATTACTCGTCGACTTTTTGCGGGAACGTGGAAGTTCTGGCATGTAGTGAAGTATTTTGACGTCTTTCTTTATAATGGCTGCGACATAAATTGTGCTTGTTTGCTTTTTTGATAATCAGATGTGTAAATGTTTGATGTCAGGTCGTAGCAGGTAAATCATATGTTTCTTAGATTTGTTTTATCTTAGAATGATCACAATAATGAGATTGTTAGCAAAATGACTAGACATTATTCTGGGTTTCAGTTGTTTTTTATTAAGTTTTTATTTGTAACTAGCGACCCGCCCTTGCTTCGCACGGGTGCAGTGCTGATACTAAATCTCTGCTATATTATGCATGTATTATACCTATAAACCTTCCTCTTAGCACACTCTATCTATTAAAAAAACCACATCAAAATCCGTTGCGCAGTTTTACAGATCTAAGCATACATTGGGACAGACAGCGGGAAGTGACTTTGTTTTATACTATGTAGTGATGAAAATGAATTTTAAAACCTAAAAAACTAGTAGCAATTTAAATACTATGTATCTAATACACTCGAAAACTCAAAATGACCGCACCTCTTTTAGGCTCGCAAACCCAATAATATGTGTTTCGCACTACTACGGAAAAGAGCCGGACAGCGCCTAATATCGGTAATACGTAATACCAAGAAAGTCCATCATGGCGTATGAAAACTAATACTCCAGTCATTTGACACATAATTTATGTTTTTTAGTGTTGAACAACGTCGTTTTAACATTGTCATTACAGCCTCTTCTATTGGCTCCTTATCTACCTTGCATTCGGTTCGGACGTCAAGATTCAAGATTCAAAGCATTTATTACAAACTAGCTGTCCGCACAACTTCGTTTGTGTCACATTTTTCATGACTGCTCCGCTCCTATTGGTCTTAGCGTGATGATATATAGCCTATAGCCTTCCTCGATAAATGGGCTATCTAACACTGAAAGACTTTTTCAAATCGGACCAGTAGTTCCTGAGATTAGCGCGTTCAAACAAACAAACAAACTCTTCAGCTTTATAATATTAGTATAGATAAATCATTTACAGGCACTTTTGAATTGTCAAAGTCGGTCAGTCAAAAACAGCTATTCGCACGTTCGTAAGCGTCGACCACTATGGAGAAGAACGTGCAAGAAACTCCACGGACACTCTTTTAAATCATGTTATGTATTACGTCTATTCCGCTTCGGTTGAAATGACAGAGCTTACCCATTTGCATCAATATGTACCGAACTATATCAATTGACGTGACGCTTTAAAACTCATAAATGTACCCAACAATGCTTGCGCTGTTAACAATTAAATTTTTCAAACATTATTGTGATATCCCACGAGGCGGCACAGCACATTTTTACCTGTAATGGCCCAGCGCGTACGTATTCCCACAACTAGGTCCGTAGCGATTTACTGAACAATATTGCAGCCTGCCCGTTCGTATGTACCTAGGTGCTTCGTGTTTGTTAAAAGTACAACTTGTACTGCAAGCGATACGTTTGGATGCGCTTGTTTTGATTTAAAGTTCTACTGATTTGTCATGTCTTGAAGATTAATTATAGACTAAGTAGGTACCTACTTCGTCTGTAATTTAAATTAATTTATAGATCACGTGTTCTGAAATTCAGGGTTCGCCTGTATTTTAGAAAACTTTACTTTCTTGCGCATTGTTCATTAGATTAATTAGTCAACACTGTTCTCTTTTCTTTCTATTTTCTACATTCTAAAATTTTTGCTGCAATCAGTCTGACTCCTTGGTCTTGAAAATAGCTCGTTCCATATCTTCTGAAGTCTGGAATGGTTGAATATGAAAGCTGTGATGATGCAGATAGATCCTTGATAGTCATAAGGTGCCTGTAAATGGTTTAATTTAAATAAATTGTTTGGGTTTGATACCATACAATGCAGTAGTACACAAATCATGTTCCTGAAATGTATCGAAACGGATTAGGCGTATCCACAGCTTTAAAATATGTTCACAGTTGCGATAGCGCGCACACCGCGCTTACACGAGCACGCGCGCGGCTCGCCATTTGTCGCACTCGCGCGATAATTGTTGATATACGATCGCGATCCGACACCGTAATTGTCAACGCTTAATCTTCTAATTGGCTCGCATTTACCAATGCCAACGTGTCGCCTCTGACCATTCGCATCGATAGTTCGTTCAAAAAAAAAAAAACATTGTCAAATATTTCGAACAATCGTTAAACATAACTGACTCCTATAAAAGCTCGGATCGAGCAGAGTCGAAAAGCAATTCGCAACGCCAATTTCAAGAACAGTAAAAAGTGCGATTCACAAGTGCAACTTGAAACGGCGTTTAAGAGCGAACCGAGGGCGGCGCCCACCGGGGGCGAGAAAACAATTTGGAATTTTATCGGTGGCGAGGTGGCGGGGTCGCGGGTGGTGTGCGGGGGCGCGTTACCTCTGATTTATGTGCGACATTAGACGCGAGGTGGGCACGACGCGCGAAATGCACGCGCGCCGCCAGGACCATTGCCGCTCACTTGCCACTCACTCGCAGAGTCGCAGCAGACCCAGCGCGCGCGCGCCTTCTTCAGACAACGCGAGACACAACGCACTTTGTGACGCAGCCTTACAACTGCAAGAGGTCAAACAGGTCATGATGTATTGTTTTCATTCTTATTATTGCACTTTAATTATAATTATTAATCTCTCAGCAAACGAAACCCTGTATAAATTAGAAGATCATAACTTGGCAGTCATTTCATCCTAAGCAAAGACTTTTGGCATTTAAAATTTTATCGAAAAAGCAGGATTAATTAACGAAATTTTAATACGGCTTAAACTTTACCAACTGATGTCGTGGATATTTCAGTGTCATTCCAATTCAAAAGCTAATTTCACTAAAACCTTAAATGAATCGAGCTGGTCGGAGCTCGCACATTATTTAACTTGCTCCAAGTTTAAATTGAAAACGCCACCAAACTCTTTGCGGAGTCAGAGTCAAATTTTGAACTTTGCCGTTGAATCGGAAATGTCTTTATAAATATCTTATTAAGCTTAAATTCAGTTGGTGTCACGCTGCCGACACTAATTTTATTCGTGAAAGACGGCGAGACGCGCGGCCGTGGGGAGCACTGAAAATGTATGCAAACGGGAAACGCGATATTTGACGGAGCTGAAAACGACAAAAGAATTAAGGAGGATGCGGCTTAGGGGGTGCCTGGCCGGGGCCGCGCCGCGGCTTCGACGACAGCGCCCCGCCCCGCACATCGTGAATTCACTTTGCTGTGTCTTATTAAGAGATTAGCTGTCATTTCAGCGCGATCAACTCTTTCATTAGAAAACAATGCATAAATTACTTAGAACTTCTAATAGCCAGGTAATCACTAGTCTACGATATGTATTGAAACATGTCATGGAAACGATTGCCATGCTCATAATTAAAGTGGAAATTGAAGCATTAATTGGTCTATGATTGTAATGAAACGAAATGGAAAATTTTAATTTTCGGGCATTAATAATTCAAACACTCAACCCTATCAGTTGTTATCTAGGTTATGTGAAGTGAACACATGCAGCCTATTTGAATACGCGTGTAATAGATGTGTGATTCATGTAAATGTACCCTTAGCAAGTGTATCGCGAGCTAATCTGCCCCCCGCCCCCGCGCCGCCAATATGCCGCGGGGGTGGCGGGGTGCTCGAGAAAACGTGTAAACTAATTATGTACATTTTCGTAGCCACTTATTTACATAACCACGGCCTGAGCCCCGCTTTCACCGTGAATATTTCATTCGTAATCTTTACTTTGACGGTTTTATATGACAGCTGTTGTTTTGTTTGGAGGAAACTTTTAATTTTTGTCGTTTTCTTCCGGTAGCAGCGCCCTTTGTGTGCGCGTTAGGCCGACGCCTCCCGTAATGATAGGTGATTGTCGAACAACTTCTTTTAATACGGATAAACGGCCGGGAAACTTCGTGAGCTGTAATTTGGAATTTTCGCCGAGACGTGTCGTTGTGGTATTGTTGTCTGACAGTGGGGAAGGTGCTTATTATTTTGATGACTGTTTTGTCTACCGGCGGGGGAGTTATTGTATTGATAGTTCGAGGACAACAGATATCGATTGGGTCGAAGGGTTGCGACTACGAGAATGATTCATGAGTCGTCAACAGGCTGGCTTGATGTGAAGTGTACAGGAAGTCGATAAGTAAAACTATTAGTAGGTAATGAGCGAGTGTTGCGGCGTTTCGCGGGTATTTATACCGCGCCTTCGCTCGAACTAATTTATGGAAGTAAGTACGCGGAAAATGTTTATGTACGTACTTCGGCCCTCCCGCCCTGCGCCGGTGACATCCGGTGCCTTCGCTATTTGCTGCTACTAGGCACGTGGAATTATAATACAGTAGGAGCTCGACTGTTGGAAATTATACGTGAGCGTACGATGTATTGTGCCTTTGGAATTACTTCTTAGAAACGATTACGAATTTATTGGCAAAGAAAGAAGGGTATGAAATAGATCAGTTGAATTCTCGGAGGTAATAAACACAAGGCGTTGTTTCAGCACAAAACGAGAGGCAAAGACCACCGCGCGCGTCGCTGCGTCTTTGATGCAACAACGAGCTGATGACAGACGCGCTTCATGTAGGCATTACTCACGGGGCTGTCCGCCGCGCTAATGACTCTTTGTGATATTAACAGAATCAGAAACAGTGTAGTCTTCCATCTGTAGCACTTAATCTATCTAAATATATATAACTCAAAAGTGACTGACTGAATGACATAGTGATCTATCAACGCACAGCCCAAACCACTGAACGGATCGGGCTGAAATTTGGCATGCAGGTAGATATTATGACGTAGGCATCCGAGAAGAAAGGATTTTTGAAAATTCGTCCCCTAAGGGGGTGAAAAAGGGGTTAAAATTTTGTATGGAACTCCACGCGAACGAAATCGCGGGCGTAAGCTAGTAGAGACATATTTTAACTATTCATTGTATGATCAATACAACGCTCATTATCTTTGAAAAAGATGGTAAAGTCACAGAAATTAAGTACCTAATAGTTTATCAAAATTACGACTAAATTAAAATGCCCGTATTTTTACAAACAGTTCAACTGTCATTTTTTGACAGTTTACCCAAAACAAAGCAATTGTCACTTGACGTTGTGTGTCCGTTATAGGTACAATTAATTCTCCTGACTGTACATGAAACTCTACATTTTATGGAACGTTAAATGAATAAGGACGTAAACATATTTCTAACACTTGCAATACAATGATATCTTAGTGTGAGCTATTATTCGCGTTACTATGTAACACTTAATAGGTTTGTACTACATTATAAAACAATTAATGTCAACTGAAATAGCAAAGCTGCTGCAAAGTGTTGAGCTGATTTTCTTTACCTATATGCATTAGAAAACAAACTGTAATGCTTGTAAATATCGATATTGAAAGTTGTGATAATTTTTGGAGGACTTCTAATTTTGTTACCCTCGTTTGACAAGCAGTTCTTGTTTTTAAGCCTTGAAATTAATATCCCAAGCCTTTTCCTAACTACGGTAGGGTCGTCTTCTAATCCAATCCATGATGGCATACCCATACTTTCAGCCTATTTTGTGTGAATTACTTTGACGAATAACGGGACAATTCTACCATCATGAAAACAAACCAATTGCAACACACACATAGTTCACATAGAAACTCATCGCAACTATTTGGTGCGCATCGTCAGCTATCATATAGGTCACGACATTATCGCGGGGCCTCCATCGCTAGTACTGAGACGAGGCTCCGCCCGCTCCTCGTTGACATGTAGCGTTTTAACAGTCAGTACGTGCCTCTGCCACCCCCCACCTCCACCCACGGACCCCCTCACCCCCTCGTATCCCCTAGAACTGACGACATTAGCAGCCGCAGACATAGGGCACGTCCCGGCCAGACGTTGACATAGGTAGCTAAAGTTAAATTTGCTTTCAGCTTTACGTTATATTTTTTCAGAATGTTAGTTTGTAAGTTCGCTTTTTATAGGGGTTCTGTTTTTATGAGCTGTTAACAGGTCAGAATGACGTGCCTATAGCAGCTCTGTCGTCGAGCCGCTGTTAAAATGGTCTTTAAAAGTGGAATGACGTTAATTAATAGAATTCTTTGTGTGAGGTAAACAGAATCTTTTCATTTTATTTGTAGAGCTTTTTAAAACGTATAAGTTTTGGCAACTAATAAATGAACATAAATTCAATTGAATGGAATGTAATTTACACATTCTTGCTATAATTCACATCTCTTGTTACACATTCACATTCATTTCTTGTTACACATTCTTGTTATGTGCTTAAGCCCCATCAATCACTGTCAAGCCTACGACCACACTAAAAACAAAAAAAAAACTTTTTGCAGTAAACGCCCTCCTTTTGTACATACAAGTATTAATTTACTGAATTGATTCACCATAGCTTCGGTAACATAAAAACACATAGGTGGTTCAAACCACAACTCGTATGTCATTGCATATAAAAACCGCATGTCACACATCGTGTATACGATAATCTTCGATATTGCTTTTGATTTAAGGGCTATAGTGGTATGTAGAGTTAGATGACATAGGTAACTACTGGCATGGACGTAGGAGTTTACGCTGCCGTCGCAATGGCTCCCTCTTATGGAAATGAAAACAACCTAACTATAGCTCTCTGTACACTAGTGTTTCTAACTTAGTACCTACCAAGCTGTAGGTCGTTACCTAAGCCAGGCTCAGATAAGTTATGGAACAGTTTTTGAAAATTATTCGTTGAGTTAACACTTACTTGCATAAATACTTGTATGGCAAGTAAGTGTTTACCCAAAGAATAATTGCTTGTGCTCGGTTTTTTTTTTCCTATATGAATGTTGCAATTTGTTCTTAAACGTTTTATGTTTAATACTATTGGCTAGGCCTTTATGTCGTATTTAAATTCAAAGTGAAACTCGTCGTGTTCCTAATTAATTTAAAATTACCTTGCAGTTTCTTTTTCTGCTGTATGAAAGAAAAAAAGATGAGTAACGCCTCGGTACGATAACGTGAATTTATCAATACCAGTATTGTTACATCAACAGCGAAAGTATTTGTAGGTAATTTATTAAGCATGCCCAATGTTACTAAACATAGCTATAATAAGCGAGCAGGGGGTAGACGACGTGGGGAGGTGCAAGCGGCAGTTTTCGCAATATTGTCGCCAAACTTCCCAATTTCGGTGTCGACTTGCGAAACTCCTCGCCGCGCTTTGTGAACCTTACAGGTGTGAGTACCCGCTGCTATATGTAGCGTGCCTCCTCTATGAACGTGACTCCGAATTGTGGGCTTTGCGGGAATTAGCGACGGATTTACAAGGAATAATTCGTACGAGTGCTGTACGTTCAACTGCGCTCAGTGGTTGACTTTACCGGATTATTGCTCCACGAAATGTTACTGTGATACTTGTCCAAAGCAAATTTATAGGTTATTTTTTGTGTTTTCGATTAGTCTGTACAGTTAGTAGCTTTAACACAAACAGACAAAAACTGTCAGGTACGCTCCTCCCACTGCACATAGTACATTATTATTCATTCTCTAAAAATTCACTAACGACCGAAATAAGCGGAACAACAAGAGGAGTGCGGCGTGTTCTGACATCGTTCGGCGTGCTATGTGACACCATTAGCGCAGCAGACCGCGCGGACAATGCGAACAAAACGAAGCGACGGAATTTCGCGCGAGCCGTCTCCGCCTCCAGGAGAACTGTACTGACTTACACGCTGCTTCTTAACTGAACTTCATATATAGCTTACAGGCACAATACGGTTAAAATAACAGGTAAATCGTAAAAATATTCCCATCGCTATCTGCTGTATCGTTGAATCTTTGTCTTGGACTTATAGCAGTTGCTATAAGTCCAAGACAAAGATCACCAAGAAAAAAAACGTAGCTGTTTTGTGGCTCTGAATATAATTTTTACACGACTGCCCAAAAAGGAGTGTTTTATAACGATCCATGTTCTAGGTTTTTCAGTGAAAGTATTTATCGATTTTTTGAAGATAGATCCACTTATCGTTAACATTGACAAAGCCACGCAACCACTTCGCAAGTCTCCACCACCATTATCATGCATTTAGATTGGCTGTAATATAACCGGACAGCAACGTTAGCCAGTCGCCCGTTTCCGCGACGCATGACGTGTCTCCAGCGCACGTAGGTGCTCCATACGTCTGCCCGAGTGACAGATTCCACGCTAAATTCTACGCAGATACCGTACGACCCGCCTCCACACACTCCAAGCATTTCATTACCTCTCAAAACCTTCAAGAATGTTAAGTAGCTACGGATTAGTTTTGTCAATATGTGAAAGTCTAATTATTATTTAGTCGAAGGCCCTTTTTTCTTGTGAAAGCTGCCTATAGGGACAAAAAGGCAAGGCTTCCGGTGCAGGGCAACACGCGCGCTACAATAAAGCCAGGTACTCACGGTGTGTCATTACCTCGGCTCGCTGCAATTAAAATGGTACGCATAAGTAATATTTGTTTAAATTCACTAATTATGTTGCCGCTAATAAATACTTACACGCCACATCTGCTGCGCTAATGGCGACGTAGTGCATTGTACAAATGTTTTATTTGGTACGCGCGCCGCCCGTCCGCGGACATGTCCTACCTTGTAATTTTCTGTTTGTGTGAACACGGTTTGTACGTAAATATTTAGTGGGATATAGGTAAATGTCAGGCTGGTGTCGCCAAATGCCACTGTGGAGGGAAAACACGTGTTATTTTAGTGAGAACATTTTTCAGGTGGTCGATGTGCTATTCACGGCCATGTACACTTTTCATTATAACTCTAGAAATTATAATAAAAATAACAACTGGTTCTTTGTTTATGGTATGAAATCGTATCTAGTGCGTGTGTCATCAGATCACATACGGTTTTTTACCATCTACTTAAGCATCAACCTCACCGTTTAACTAAAGAAGCGGAACCAGCCAGATACAAGTCAAAAGAGACACAGACAAATGATTTATTACGCGCACATTTTGATGTGGCAATTGAAACTTATTAATAAATGAAGCGTTACAAATATTTTACGGGCATTAGCATTAGCGAGCCGCAGGCGTGTGACGGCACCACGCCGGGCGCGGAACTTATCTCACATCTCCGTCTATCCGACAGAGATATTAATCAACGGGATTGACAAAATCGTGCGAGTGTCGAAAATTTGACGCGGTTTCGTACCCGGACCTCCCAGGAAGAACTATATTTCACGCGCGCCTCAGCCGCCGCCCAGCCACGCCCCACAGCTCATTAACTGACTCTAATGCGCATCAATCTCATACTTTCTCCCTACGGGAAAAATACAATTCCAACCACACATTTTTTTTCTTTCAGTAACGCCTTAACACGACTACATGTGTATTTCAATGTTCGAACGTCGGATTGATTCGATGCCACACATGCTGACACAACAGCGGCATCTTAATACGATATTGATGATAGCTTACAAATAACCTATTCTAATGCTGTTGATATAAGCGGACAGGCTGATGGACATAATAATTAATTAGCACTCATGAAAAAACTAGTGTAACATAATGAGATGGTGGAGCTCCGGCGTACACTCGCACGCTGGCGAGCCTGGATGTAATGATCCCGGCCGGCGCGCGATCATTTGTCATCGCGTCACTCACACGTCAGCGCCGCTGATACGCCCTTTTCCTTCATAATCGCAAATCGAGATTGTGTGAAAAAGTTCAATAAGTAAAATAAATATAAAGTTAACATATCACATTTCCCAGTCAAATTACCGCCGACGGAAAAACGTGACGAAATCTTTTGAGACGACACAAAACAATTGATATTTTCAGGCAGGCAGAATGCTCACAGCATTGATGGAGACCATAGATACTGTATTTTATATTTCTATGGTGGAGACGTTGAAATAAGATGAGATGAAAGCGTAATAGGAACTTTCAATTACTGTTCAAACCTGTTATTCTTTAGAATTGTACTAAAACAACTTGAATACAAGAGCAGTACACGTACCTGTGCATAAATCACCATTGAATGGTAAAGTGGTCCTGTTCTCATGTCCTAAGAGAAGGTTGACATTAAATGTCACGGACTTTATTTGATGTAGGTCCAGTACGTGCTGTGCATGGTAGATCTTGCTGATAACTTATTGTTACTCCTACAGGTCTAATTGATTTTATAATCCGAATTGCACCGACAAGGAGGGTTCTGATGCCAGAGTTTTTGTCGGTTCTATATCATCAATCATTGATTTCGCCGGTATAAGTAGGCTGCAAATGGATTTTCCATCCTTTCGTAAGTTGGCCATATTTGCATCGTTTTTCAGTCTGCTACTTTATGGATGATTCCACAATATAAAATGTCGTAAGTACATTTGATGTTTTCTTCTTAAAATCAGCTACCGATTCTCGTAAACACTTCCACACCGAATTCAAAGTTAGGATTAGTTTTCTCGTAATAGGAGCTACAGTGTAAAGTTTCAAACGCATGTCGGCCTGAGAAAGCGACGAGTCGTGACCATGTCAAGCTTGTCAGTCAGCCAGTGTGTACACGACACCGCCCATCAAGCCAGCATGGTGACCATGACGAACACTACACTTGGCTGCTTCACTGCTTCACAGTTTATAGACCGTGGATTGAAGTTCTGCAACTAGCATTTGCAAATCAGATGTCATTATGAAACAGGAGGTTCACGTTTCTTTGTGCCAGTTTCGTTTGAAAGCTGTTTTCAGTTGAGTGATCTTTCGCTAATTGAATTATGTTATGAAAATAGAAAAGCTCGATCACGCAAACAATGCTCTTTTGAAATTGTGATCTTTTCAATCCGTAGACAAACGCCTTCCATTTTCAAACGAACACGTTTCAAACCAAACTGGCCTTTCAGACTACAACCATCGCCGAGGGAGCCCGAAGCTGTCTCACAGTCCAGCTGATACCAATCTCCGTTTGACGAGATTATCCGAACTTACTCAATCGCAGTCGTTCGTTGTTTATCATCGCTTAACTGCACCACAATCGGTCGTAAGTAGGTCTATTATTCGACATGAAATATTCATTGGCCACCGACACAGATTGTTGTCACTCGTATTATGCAGCAGAAATCACTTAAGGCCGGGTATAGAGTACTATTAGCGATAATTCGCGGTAATGGCTGGCCAAGCGGGTTGCCGTGTTCGACAGGACACGACGCGAATGTACATAATGTAGCGTATGCCCATGATAGAGGTGTAATACCTGGCTGTCTGAAAAATAGACTCGATAAATGTGAAAAATAAAAAACTGTTTACAAAAAATACAACCGACTTCTACACAAAAAACCCAAAAGGTACAAAATAACTTTAATTTCGGAACTCGGTGTTTGTGGTTGCTTTTTTTGTTTTATTCCGAAATTTACGTTTTTTTTTTTGAAGAGTTCCGTTTCCTATCTCTGTTCTTCATCAGATCTTCACCAAACTAGAAAAGGACCACGTTGAAATACTAAGATGCTCTTCCAAACTTTATTTTTTTCAATTTGCTTCGACAAGACGGAATGAGAACGACATCAATGTAAACTAAGTTACGCATTATTAGGGATAACGCAAATACTAGTCAGATCTCAATTAAATGGAACCACTCGACAAGCACCAGCTTTCGAATATAAAAAGAATCATCAAAATCGGTACACCCAATACAAAGTTATGAGGTAACAAACATAAAAAAACCTATATATATACGTATATGTATATATTTCTATATATCTATATATGTATATATCTCTTTCTTTTTTGAAGGAAGTCGGTTGAAAAGGATATTCAATTTTGGGAAATGTATGATCAATAAAGCTGATTTCGGTTTTTTTGGTCAGAATCAGGCAAAAACCCTAAATTTGATTAATTTTACCTTTTCAAATTGTATAAATAACTTTAAAAACCTTAATTTTACAAGTATGCATATTAAACTCATACAACGCCCTCACTATGAGCACTTCGAATAGTGGAAAAGTACCTACACTTCGAACAACTTAAAAAAAGGAACCTAAACATAGTTACCCATATTAAAAATTTACGTTACGTGTCCGTGTTTGGGTCACAGAAGTTCATATGTGTCCCAAATTTAATTCGGACTATGACAGACTGACAGACGTACAGACATACAAGTGATGGTATAAAGGTTCCGTTTTTTATTCGGACGTACGGAACCCTGAAAACAAAATAAATAGGGAAGAATCTTGTAACCTTCGAGCATCACTCCTAGAAGAGGAAAAATAAAAAGAAATTATAAAATCTACGTTGTGATATCCATGTAATTTATAAATTGATTCACTATAGGTAAATGTTAATCATGAACCTAGTAGGTGCTGGTGCTTTGCATAAGTAATTGGCACCTATCTTGTTTGTGCTACAATATTACCGACTCTATAAAAGCTTCTAAATAATTCATTAACTAACTTTTCAAGCCATACGAGTAACTTTTATCACCACTTAAATCTGGTCCGATAAAATATAATCTATAATTTACATTGCAAATACAGTAACAGTACCTACTCTATGTAAACATTCGCAGCAACAAATTATCAAGTATTATGATAAATACGACGCTACAGTTATCGAGTGGCTAGCGTCAAAACTGCGCTAATGAGTGCTCAGCATTCGCAATCTCGCGCCATCTGTCTCTAATCAACGAATCGAGTTAATTAAAACGCTTGGCAATATGGCGGCGGGGTGTAATTGCTATTAATAAAGCGCTTTCCTGTATAATTAGACGGCAGCGCGCGGATTGGCTGCGCGGCCCTAATCACGACGTGATAACACTGCGCTAATGGCGTGCATAGCTTTCTATTGCATAATCACGACCTGCGCTCAACTGTCGGCGGACTAATTCGGCTTTGCTGTGTGTGCTCTGATGTTACGCTCAGTTTGTGCGATATCTTTTTTATGTTTTATGCCGCGTTAAATTATAGTTTTAGTATAGTTCTTAATTGTTATTCCTATGGCTTCCTCATAAATATTTCGTAAACTGTCGCTTAAAAGCAGTCAAAATCCCATCTCGCTAATAAAATGTGTTAATTGAGTATCAAATTCACAAGACGTCTATAAATACATTTCGAAGATTCGTGGCGTTATTTTAAGTAACATCATTAAAGGATTCATGGTTGAAAAAATCCCAATTGTCCATAGAAACAGATTTATCAAATGAGACGCCGAAGGAAACAATGATTGACGAGTTCGCACCTCGGCTTGTGCCTTTCTAATTAAGACGACATGCGTGCGCGCACTGCTGCGACTCTTCGCGCTCGTTTAACTTGCAACACTCGTCTCGGCCCGCGTCTCTGCTACACGCGTAATTATTACATTAGCACTAACAATCCACTAAACATTCACATCACAACAAACAATAAATAAATTTCAATCAACAGGACAAGCAAACATTTCCGACTTACAATAATATAGTAGGTTTCTCCTACCATTTATAGCAGTAGAGAACTTTCATCCAAACAATACTAATCTATACCAGACGTTAATTTATGGCACACGTATAAATTTCAATCATAGAAATGTATTTTAACAATGTCATAACGATAAAAGCGCGCTGTAAACGGGCGCCTCTTATTTCTGTCTTCGGTACATGCTCATTAAAGCGAGTCATGTGCGTCCCGGCGTTCTTTTGCTCTCGCTCGCTTTTCCGCTAACTTTTGGGTGGTAGGATGATGGACGACGTCGGTGGTCATATATCATTGCGGTAATATATCGCGAGTGCGCCGAGTGTCGCCATTAACGCATGCGCGCAATTGCCCGTGCTCGCGCCTGCACGAGCATGCACCACCGCGCCTGCTATAAGAAGCGTCTCACAAATCGACGCGCGCGACCACAGCTAAACGTGCATAAATCTTATTAATGCTATTCTTATTTTCGTCCACTCTCTCGATCTTGTAAAATCATTAGAACTCGCAGAACGACTACGTCGAATCGCCTTTGTTAAAATATCCCAGCGTTATATGGAGACATAAAATTTTCCTACGAAGGAACGTCCCAATCAAAATTATATTGTAAATCATAATACTTGTACACAATGATGACGAACGGCTTGGGTGGTCGACAGTCATATCCCATCAGTTATGAATGTTCTTGTAGTTCGTGGGTCAAAAGCCGCATACCGTTTGCGCAAGCCCGATGGCGAATTGTCAAGCGATCTCGCGCACCGCTGCGCCTCTGGCATTGTCGACAAAAAGTGAGAGGCCAATAGACGAAGCCGCGTCTCAGCTTACAACTAAAGATTTGTTGTTTCCGTTCTCGCCGCCTCAATGACTACCATTTTATGTCGATTAGGAGATAGTGTTTCACGCGCCCGCTAGTCGCTACCGACACCAGTTTTTGTGACACTCCTTTCTGCTTACAACGAGTTTATTATCGCTGATCAGTTGCTGTCGGCTGTATTTTTTGTGATTTCTACTTCAACGTTGCGTTGTTCTACTTTTAGTTTATTTTTATTTCGTGCTGAATACGATATCGGTAACAACCAATAGCATATACCTACAGACCCCCTCTTTAAATTAGGAATGATAACAGAAAACCACAGTAGCATATAAGAGAATAAAACAGGAGCTATTAAGTCGACCAACCGCAAGCGATTTTACTCAGTAAACAAAAACATACACCTATACAAAAATGTCTACCCATTCATCTTTCTCCAACGGAGACATTAAAGAATGTCTCCGTTAAGGAGGGGAAGGGGACGACAGCCTAGTATCAAAGTCGTATGAAACAATTCACGCTGAACCTTTATTTTTCCTTGTGTCACCACAAAGGTATATTCGAATTTGAGCTCTATCGTGGTTTGGTATTAGGATTTTTTGTAGTTTTTATTGTAAATATTTATTATTGCTGACAATGTTTCTGCGGTGGGGAGGGTACCTAAATATAGGCGGGCGACCCTCTTTAAATAGGGACTACATTTATTGAGGGACACGCAGCACTGATGCGTGATGCGCCATTTGTGAAATATGAACTGGGTTTTCCTGTGAAGCCCCCACTAATGAACGTTCAGCCTCTAGAACTATAGTTCTGATGACACTATGCAACTTGTGCACTTAGTAAGGAGAAGTCTTCTGGTAGGACCTAGGTACTAGGTACATATTTGTTATTTCGTGTTATACCGAAGTTGAGTACTAATTATATGCGATAATTTGCGATACGATAACACCAGCTCTTAATGAGCGAAAGTAGATTTGTGTCGGTCTCAGAGAGCGATAATCTCAGTCCAGCCGAGTAATTGACGAATAATTGCGTTAATGTGAAAATATACGGTTTAACACAACAATGGAACAAGGAAGTCGATAATATAGAAATGTATATTGTTATAACTTAATGTTTTGCGCAAACAAGCGTTTTGACGTAAAATTAGCTTAGCGCGGTTTCTTTTGTGTTTGGTCATTTGTGTAAGAAAGTTTTACAATTACGTCTTTCTATGAGGCACTTGAAGGTACTATAAACATTTTAATGATTTTTAATAACTGCCGTACCTACCGCTCATTGAACCGCAAATGAGATAAATTTTGAGTAAGAAGGACAGGGCCATTGTATCATCAAATGAAAAAACGAAATACAGTCCATGTTTAAGACAATACTTTAAATCCTTACATTAAGATAGTGCCTAAACGTGTAACTCACACCATTATTCATAAATGCGGAAGTGAAGGATGAAAAGAGTTTACAAAGATTTGTGGTATCTAGTAATAACCTATCTTATTAAGTACCAAACTAATGTGATATTTGATCATTGTAGTAGCTTTTTCTGGAACACTTGGAAAGATAAAGTCATTGTTGTCTTTTACGTGGATAAAATTTATAGAAAAGGTATTCATGTAATTTTTATTAAAAAGAGGATGGCCCCAAATTAATCCCTGTGGAACTCCTGACTTTAGAACTATAGGTTAGCTTTACTATAGCGTAGGGTGCTATTGCATATACTATGAATTAGATGTTTAAATAAACAAATTACCACACTTCCCCGTGGATGCTAACTTTTCTAAAAGCACATGATCCACCTTGTCAATTGCTATCGGGAAGTCTACTACTTGAAATCATTGATCCTTTTTTTTTTAAAAAGGTAGTTACTAAGCGCACGAAGCTGTGAGTTTTGTTAAATATTACAACAACTTATTTTCGTTTATTACCTAAATAGTTAATGGAGTGAGCTTCTGTCACCTCTTTATTGGAACATGATATCCACCAGAATTTTACGTATACATATATGTACATCATCATCGATATCTTTCAGAATACTCTCTATATCCAGAATGCTAATGAATGTTTCATGTCCACCAGACGCATGTTCCCGACGGTGCGGGTGTCGTTCGCGGGCTGCCGCGCGGAGGCACGCTACGCCGTGCTGCTGGACGTGGTGCCGGTGGACGGCAAGCGCTACCGCTACGCCTACCACCGCTCCTCCTGGCTGGTGGCCGGCAAGGCGGACCCGCCCGCGCCCGCGCGTCTCTACCCGCACCCCGACTCGCCCTTCTCCGGCGACCAACTGCGCAAGCAGGTCGTCTCCTTCGAGAAGGTCAAGCTCACCAACAATGAGATGGACAAAAATGGACAGGTTAGTTCGCCAAAACAGATAGTTTTTCATATTACTGCGGAGACTTGACTAATTTAAAGTAGCAAGAGGCAAACAGAATCTGAAACTTTTCTTGTTTTGCGGCACAGCTGGTCCTGAACTCGATGCACAAATACCAACCACGCATTCACCTGGTGTTGCGACGAGAAGGAGCCATCAACGCACCCATCACAGACTTAGAACAAGAAGAATTCAAGACGTTCATTTTCCCCGAGTGCGTGTTCACAGCCGTCACCGCGTATCAGAATCAACTCGTGAGTACCGTGACAGATTTGGCACACCTTGTTTACTATTGATGTCCATTTGCCACGTACGCAGTTGATTTGGCATCGGGAGTCCTGTTCTTAATTCTATCATTTGATTTTTAAAATAGATCACAGAGACAAACGTTTGAAATCGCATAGCGCCGGTCGGCTGCGTATCGACAAATGCTATTTGAGTCGCACTAATTGCATCTCGCTGAAAGGTATGTCCAGTCTGAACAAAGGGAGGTGACACATAATTTTTTGTGTATCGACGGCCACACGCGGGTGACGGCGACGACGCCGACGACGGACGGACAGCGCGCCTGACGCGTGCAGCTCGGTGACGATTAAAGTTTTCACCCGCGCTAAATATAACGTCCTAGTCGATGCCGAGTTGATCGTGTCCAGCGACGTCTCAGCTATTATTGCCCGTTCGGGTGCTTTTTCCATGTGTAGTTTGCTCGCCGAAGATTTCTGAGAACGGCTCGCTAAATTACGTCAACTTTCAAGTTAAACGTTCTCTGAAACTCACGTGCCAATTTCGATCACCAACGGTAAAACATTCGTGAGTCATTGGGTTGTTGTGAAAATAAGCTTCACAAAAGTTTCTCATGCGCTGTGCTTTGCAATTATTCGGCGTGCGAAATGTCTAATGACAGGTTGGGTGTGACTATGAGAAGTAGCCCGATGATTGAGAAATGTTCAGTAAATAAATTGGACAAGTTGATTAAGTATTGTGAAGTATGTAGCGCAGTTAACAAGCGACCGCTCCCGCTCCGCCCGTGCACCCGCGGAAGCAGCGGCCGCGTCGGTAGCGCATGTGTCGCCACGCGCAATTAATTCACTGTCACAAGAGCGTTTGGGCGTCTCCAAGTTCCTCGTTTTGTATCATCCCGCGTAGTAAAATAATTAGGACGTTTTGAGGTTCATAAAGGAAGCGTTACTTTATATCGACAACGCGGTACATAAATCTTCATTCGTTCGTTAATTAGCTGTTTCGGGTCCGGGTTTAGTATTACCATTTGTAGATACATATTTTGTTATTTATTCTGCCTTTATAAGAAGAGTTTTGGTAGTTCAGTTCATTGAAGAGGATATATATTATGTGACTATGTAAAAACTAAAGTTAACGAAGTGGTGACTTTAGAAAAAATATATAATATGAAGGCTGAAAGACAATATAACGCATTCAAGTTGTTTGTTCCTAAACACAAAATTCATACATTTTTAGATGACAACTTGTGGCCGGAAGGTATTGCTTTCAGACGATTTATACATTTTAAGAATAGGACAGACGTTAGGATTTTGAATGGAAATGCATCTCGGAATAATGGGTACGAAAATTAAGAAGACATACCTAGCAACGTTTAACTGTAAAAATATAACTCGATCAGCTGGTTGTGTGAGAAGATTATGAGTGTTATGTGATTATGCTATTTGTATTTTTATGTGTTCTACTAACAACCTTACTAACGATTCATTTGTTAAAAATGTATGGACGTATGTCTGAAATAAAGATATATTATTATTATTATTATTGCATAAGATAAATTAAAGATGGACGTTATAATTTGTTAGAATGCTTAAGATTAACTTGATTCGTAAATATTTGAACTAGGTATTATAAATCATATTAGGTACATTTCTCATATCATAATAGTTTTCATAAAATAACGGAGCTTAATAAATGGAGTATTACAATGCTTTGCAGAAATTGCCTTCAATAGAACAGACATTACAACCTTTGTCTCGACAAATAGAACTCGAACATAAAACTCAACTTTTTAATACTGTGTTCAGTTCGATTATAATTATTAATAGAAACAGGTGGCCATTAGTGTAAAGCATCAAGCTTCGCCATTGAGCGCTGCACGGAGGCTCCACCTTCGCAGTCGGATCCAACGACTCCCCAGGGTCGACGATTATTGATTCTCATTGATTCTAACGCGTTCCTAGATTTACTGCCTGCGCCTAGCGACAGTGCCATCCATTACGAATGCAATGTAGTTAGATATGTAAGATGCCTGATACATAAATAGAAAGGCGATTGCTACGAAATGCTTGTTTACAAAGGAGAATACAACTCAAACTAATTTGATACTGAATAAGACATAAAAAGGACATTTCATGACGATCACACTGACTTCAATCGAATCGTAGATAAACTACTTGACGAGGTAAAAAGCTCGTATCAGAACTTCGATCGCAAGTAACCGGGCGGGCGGCGCGCGCGCTCCTCGATTTGGCTGACGTCACAACTCTGACAGCTAAAACATTTGTCGAACAGCGGAGATAGTGTCAATGATAACTCAATCCCTTATAACAATAAGAACACACTTAGCATGTTTGCACCTGTGCGGCCGGCGTGCCAACCAAGATCGATAGTGCCCGCATAACTCCATGTCGTACTTATAAAAAGAGGCCAGCTTAACACTTCATCAAAAAAGGAAACACATAATCCTACACCACTAATAAGAGATAAGAAAATGTGAATATTTTAACCACTATCTACGTTTTCTGAAAAAAAGTGTCACCGAATTTAATGCGCGCGCGACATTTGTTAAATCGTTGGGAATGAAACATCATTATTGGTGCTTTATCATATCGAAACGTTGATATAAGATGAGATAAAGCGTTGTACAAAAAATGTGAGGTGTGTTTTTTGTGTGTGTATCGCGGTGTGAGACGGAGCGTCGCCTGCGCGCGCGCCGCGGGGCGGTTTCCCGGGAAAGCGCCGTGGGCCCGAGCTCGGTCCGACCCGCTTCAATATTTAACATTTTTACACCCACCACACTATTGTCCTATTGCTCGTTTTCTCTAGAATCCTTTGTCTGAGAATGGACTCGCATCGAGGTGACAATGTTTGTTGGAGTTTACGCATCCTCGATGCACACAATACATTTTTTTATTAGCCGATGACTTGTGAATTTGTTATGATCGATTGCCTCTAGAGGATATTCGTAAAGTAAAAACTTGCGGATAGCAACCTGCAACGACATTTTGAACGTTTATAAACATGTTTATTATACTCTACATTATTTAAAGTTTTGTGTATTAACGAAATACTTTGCTAATCCTTTCTCAGAAAGAGTCCTTTATTCAATGTTAGGGATACAAACCTTTTTTTTTATAATAATAGTTAGTGTAAGTTTTACAGTTATTATCAAGTATTCTGTTTACTAAAATTGATTTAATCAAATCTATATTCTTGTTTCTAGTGATACTTTTAATAATTATGCTCATACTTTGCCTTACACTTTGTCCACCTGACGTTACTCGGGGTCAGCTTTCTTTCAATCATCGTTATAAAAATAAAAACTATTGCTTTTTTATTATTTCGTAGGTATAATCAATCAAAGCGATGGGCTTACGCATTCTGAATTGTAAAAACTTTTCAATAGAAGGTCTTGCCTACTTATTAACTTGAACCGAAGTTCGAAGACAAGCAGTTTGTACCAAACAAGTCTACTACTAATCCAACAAGCACACAACACGTTTGACAAATACAAAACGTACCACAAAATAAAACTATTAGAGAAATCGTGTTAGTAGTTATGTTGGTCATGCTACATCACACTATTACGCGGCTTGAGGAGATAATCACGAAAATAACTGCGCACGCTCTCTCATGTAGATGCAAACACGCTCAATACGCGCTTAATTGAAATTTATATCTCATTTCTCAGTATCAACAATCAATATTCTAAAATCTCCGAAGCTATTCTCACATTGAGCATCCATAAACGAGTTCTACGCGAGTATAATCGAACAATATAATGAAGGAGTAAAGGCAAACACAATTTCAATAACAAAGGGCAACCATGACAAATAAACATATTTCACGGGCCAAAATGGCTGCGGTCAGGTGTCACGAGGTGTCCCTCCCGCACTCCCCGCCGCCTCATACCCTCACGTTTCTTTTTCTTCACCAATAATCGATTCATTCTTTTCAATGCGATCCTTTTATATTTGTTAACTTATTGCTCGTTTGTAAAACATCGTTTTGTTGAAATATTTCTTTATCCTGTCGTTAGTTTCCTGAATTAACTAAGTTTTTTCATTCTTCTCGAATTGTTTCGGAGTAACGATAATATATATCTTTAAAAAAAACTGTTATTGGCATGAGAGAGCTTTCAAATTGGGAATACGTTTTCATATTTACATTCGAAAGATGTTAATAATGTAGGTAATCATATTCTCAAATAAATCAAAAAGTTGCAGAATATTATAAATTGCTAGTAAATAAGAAAATTGAAGGAATTAAAATAATGACCATAAAACATCAAAGTCACTGGATCAGTTCGTTATTCAATAATTCAATAAATAATGTTACTCGATAACACGAAACACACATAAGTCAAAAATACAAGAAGTCAACGTACTTGCTTAAGAGTGGATTTAAAATAATTTAAGATGAAATTATTTATTGGGTCTGTGTCTCTCTCTCGCTCATGCTACGATATGAGGAGAGTTATATGGTGCTCTCGGTCTCTCCTGCCATCGATCACTGGAGGTGTGACGTCACGCAGAGCCGTCGTGTGCGGCCCGACTCAATTTATTGCGTCTGCGCACCAAGCCACCTCAGAAAAACTAAACATTTGTTTGTACACCAAGTCTTTAATTAAATTTAAAAATAATACAGTGTCAAATCTTAAATTATAAGTGGAAAAAAATTGGGGCGTAATCAGAAATTGTACCACTCGACGCCTCTACGTGTGTACCGTTATAATTTGGTTCAGCTTCATCGATTTATTTGATTTATGGCAAACCTTTTTCATGCGACTCATTTATGGGAAACACATAATTGACATTAAAAAAATATATATTTCAGTTTGAGCCACGTCAAACTCACTCCGGATAAAACTATATACCTACAACTAATAAATTGATGCTTTAAAATTTATGTAGTTTTGAGATGTGGCAGATTGCCTACTCGCTTATATTTCGAGTTTACAGCCGTAACTACGGGCACGAATGTAAAGTAGACCTCATTCTAACCGTGGGTCCTCTGAAAGACCTGATGAATCGTCTGAACAGAGAGGCAGTAGAGAGACTGCCGACATACTAAACTACGATACCACAATGATAGTCACAAAGGTAAACTTTATATTAGATATAACAAAATCCGAAGGCAGTTGAAATGTGGATGTGCAGGATGTTAGTAAAAGTAGTGACAGAGATAGCAGACGACCTGTACAACTTGCACACGGTGTCATTCATAGTGTCTGTTGGAACAGTGAGCGAAAGCCTGCAACTGCTGGACGCATTGGACGAGGACGAAGGTATATGAAACAGGGAATTTGTTTATTGCTTTGATAATAAATCGTGCTTACTTTTACAAACGTATCGTTTTCTTTATTGTGTCTTATAGTCCAAGCTACTTTAGTAATACAAGCAGTAAAAGCTTTCATTTCCATCATAAGATGCAGTGAATTCAAGATGGAAACCTGAAACTAGGCCTTCATAAAAATGATCCGTTATAACAACAGCCCTTAAATTTAGCAGTGTTTCTTAAATTCATGAAACCGTTATCTGAAAGTCATTGCTTCTTATTGACAAACGTTGTTTACAATCATGTAGGTAGGTAGAAGCAAGAGGTGCTTACTAAACAAGTTTTGAAACTGCAATTAATTCGGACTGTTCCGAACACTTTCTGGGAATATTATCACACATTGGTCCGGTTATACGTCGATGCCACATGCAGCGTTCATTATTTTGGTGCATTTACGAATTACTGTCAATAAAGCATCGGTTTTCTGGAAAGCGCCGTTACAGAGCGCAGCTGTAGCTCGTACGGGATTCACGAGGCTTTTGATAGCAGAACACTTTGAGGAACTCTCATTAAACAGCTTCACATAACTATACTCATTTAACTGGCGTATTATTCAGAAGTTCACAATCACGAATTAACGGGCGAGTAAAATTAGGAGAAACAGCTCTTCTACTGCACTCATGGCCAAGTAGTACTTGAACGATTCAAACCTATTGAGGTATGCATATATCGTATTTACTAGTTACAATCATTAAGCTAGAATAGTACAAAATAATATAGGTTTCTCAATAGTATATTTATGTTAATTAAAACTTTCGTTTATGAGCTTGGGACGGTCTGAAACGCATCTTGTTTATGAGTGACTTTCTTGTAAATTACCTTAAACAAGAAGACGCAGCTAAATCTGCCATTGACTGGTCTACTAATACATCAGTAGAGATCGCTGAGTCGTCGTTCGTCGCAACAGTGCATCAATCAATGAGATATGTAGGCACAAGGAGCGCGCGCACGCTAACGTGACATTTATATATTCTTCACAATGTTCCTGTCGTGTCCCGATCGTCGCTCACGTGTTCCTTTATACCGCACACCGTTTCGTCTTGTTATGAACTGTCACTAAACATTCTAAGCGTGAATTCATTAGCAGCCATTTTTTCAACAGTTATTCCTTCTATAGGTGTATTAAAGCTGAATCGATCTCTCAACAATGAAGGAATAACATCTGGCAAAATATGTTTTATGCAAATATTTCATCTCTTATGTCTTCGTATGTAAATGCTTAAATAAGACATAAATTCTCCTCAACTCCGCAGCTTCATTTATAAGCGCACGTGCAAGACATCTGTGGACAAGTTTTACTGTCAAATCGGAGTATGAATCGCGGAATACGGGGCTGGTACTTCCATAAACAATACATCACCACCCTAAATAATTAGAGCATCGTTTGCAGAGATGCGCGCGCGGCGGTGGCGGCCGATGGCGCGACGCTCGTCTTTCTCTCCTTGACGCCTTTTTGTGAGATTTTTTGTTTCCCGCCCGGGAATAATGTCATTATGGCACCTTTAATGTTGTCAGTGAACGGGAGCGCGCCGCCGCCGCCGCCGCCGCCCAGGGCGAACGTTTGTTGATACTTAAATTAGGTTGTTTTGACACGCCTCGTTCTTATGTTTGTACTAAATCTAATAAACGTCAGTAGCGAGAAAGCGTCTCATTCATTATTCCGGTGTTCTCTTAGCGATAATATATTTTAAGTAGTTGTGTATAATTGAATACTGTTGTATTGTGGATGAAATGCGTGGCTGCCAGTGGGAGTACACTGGGTGTCGTTTACGTAAACGGAATTCAAAAACAAACATGAGGCATGGAAACAATTACGGGCGGTGGGACATGTGGCATACATAATGTATAATCCGTCAATATTGTCAGCTACTACTCGCATTGTGGCGGAGTCATTACGTGCGGCGCAGGCGCGGCGAGAGTGTCGCCATTGTAGTCAATGGCGCGGTCAGGTGGGTGTGCAAGTGTAAGTAGGTGCGCGACATGGCGTCGACCCTCACGCCGCCCGGCGCGCCCCGTGGCCGCCTTACGGTAATGCACTCCAGCAAACATTAGAGCACCACAGATTATGTATCTGAAATCTTAAACACAATTCCTCCTTAAAACATTGCTTGTCTGACCTATAGCCAAGTTATGCGTCCATTTTCATTGCTATCTTCAAAACCAAATACATGTTAACCTAATTCAAGCCAAGTATCATTCTTCAAAGAAACACACAACACACTCATTCATATCGCGAGGATAAATGTATATTTGAATGGCGTATTGGCGGACGAACGCTTACCTTCCGAACAAGGATCCGATTTCCACGACGGGACAAAATATTTGAATGGAATTTACATATTTGTTTTCATATTTGTTCCCAGTGCCCAACTGTTTCCAGTTGGCCGCTGGGAACAAATATTTGGCTACTGGCGTATACATTTTAAGAAGCACTGAATGTAGAAGCTTCTTAAAAAATAAACCTTGGTTAGAATTTCGTTAGTAAACGCCAGTCATATCTTCTATTTGCAACAAACAATTCATTCAACGATCAGTGGAGCCGAGATACTAAATAGATGACGACTAAACGCATATTTTTAGAAGAGATAATGTTAAATGGGCCACGAGTGGTAACAAATGTTCTTTGTCTAGTTTCCCTGTAACTATTTTCGAAATCATTAGTCTTCGAGTGACACGCTGCTCGTGAAATTACTCACCGCAAACCAGAACACTTGACACAGACTGCTCAATATTTTGTACTGTTTATGATTTTCCTTTGATCAGGAACAATGAGAAGGAGATATTTGTCAAAGCATTTCATAGATTACCGAAATTAACGCATCTCTGATGAACCACTTCAAAAGATACATAAATATCTTTAACGAAAATTAAGAAGTTAATTGTCGCTACAGTGGAATGTCCGGCTGTGTAATAAAGCAAGCGCTTTACAATGTAACTAATGAAGATTACTGTGGCTGAGACTATTGCTCTTTGTAACAACTTTTTTGAAGTTATTGAAACTCAAAGAAAATAAT
The DNA here is from genome assembly GCA_905332915.2 of Hecatera dysodea. Lineage (NCBI taxonomy): Eukaryota > Metazoa > Arthropoda > Insecta > Lepidoptera > Noctuidae > Hecatera > Hecatera dysodea. Next base: position 15,120,474 of record HG995292.1, read on the forward strand.
TAGCAACAGGAGTGTCATAAACACTCATAAAAACTTTTACAGAAATACTCTCATGCCATACAGCAGCTTCATCCTGGTTCCCAACCAACCAACGACACTGTTCCTGTTCACTACTAAAACTACTAATGTGACAACGTTTTCGTCAATTTAACACTTGGCTGTTGCGTTAGATTTCCTCCTAATTTCCTCGAGTTCGTTGTGCTAAAACCCGAGCAGCGCGAGTGTGAACATGTGAGAACAATGTGCAATTAGGTGTCGCGTGGGCGGGTGGGCAGAGCGACAGGTATGCGGCGGGCAGGCGGGGTGAGGGGCTAGGGGGAGCCCGCGACTCAATCGCCAGGTAATTACCGTCGCCGACTGGACATGCTGAAAGATTGACACCACCGCGAGAATTCTCGATGACTTGTTTATTGCTCGCCATTATAAAATAATATATTTTTTCGCACCTCGACATCATAAAACTGCCAAGTATATGCTAAAATTAGTTTCGATATTGGTTTAATCCGCTCGGATATTAGGCGAGCAGGCGCTATTTAATGGTAACAGGTTTCTGTGGAAGGTTTTATCGTAAATATTATTCACAAATTGTGCGGAGCCGCAGCGGGGGCGCCGCACTCAGCGAGGGGGCGATTTTTCATCGACGCTGCCTCTACTCTGCTAAACACATTTTTTAACACCTCGGCCCGAGTTTAAATCAAACATTTGCTTTCTGCTTCTTTTGACTTGCATAATCCAATTTTTTCTTACAATAAGCGTCCACCACAACTTCGAAAGCTTACTTGTGTGGCCCAAACCTAAGGTAAATTCAATCGTTTTTGCAAAAACAATACTAGAAGGGAAATTGAATATCACAGAACTTCCTTATTGGTTTCTAAATATGCAGATTTAGAATTACGAGGACATTACCAGCTTCTGTAGCAACAATACTGGCTTAAATGCTACTATCAAACTTACATTACGTGGCACATTTAAAATGTGCACAGTATTGTAGTGGCGTGGTAGTCAACTAAAGTGATAAACCGATGTGGAATGTCGTCAATAAGTTAACCTTATTAGTTGGTGTGTGCTGGGCGCCGCGGGTGGTGCTGCTACGGACCCGTTCACACTGAGATATGGAGAACCTTTACTGACCCATTACAATATAAACGGCTGCATAATGAAATTAGCTCGCTCCGTCTGAACTGCTCCTTATGATAATCGTAGAGCCTTCACTTACCATGCACGTAATATAATTGGAACCGCGGCTATCGCACCGTTACGTAACACCTTTAATTGATTACATTATTTGTTTGAACACAATCCCATAAATATTTGATCGTAACTCCTACAGTCAAAGGAATTCATAGTGTCTCTTTTGTTTCAGATCACGAAACTGAAAATCGACAGTAATCCATTCGCTAAGGGATTCCGTGACTCTTCACGTCTCACCGAGTTCGAGAGGTAACTATCATAATAATGTCTGTTGTTAGATACGAATAACGTTTGTGGCAAGAGAATAAAGAACTTTATGCAATTATTTTTTCTTACTGGAAATTTTGTAGAGAAAGAAACTGTTATTTTGTAATGACGATAGTTAATTAGACAAGTATTCAAAATTGGCAGCTATTTATTATTACTGAGTGTTCATTAAGTGTCATTGCTTGTGGGACACATTTCGATCAGTTCTCTAATCGTACCGCATAGGACACGCTCTCAGAAAGAAACATAACTGTCTGATGCTGATTGATATCTCCACGCGAGCAATTATGTCTCTGTATTTATTGCTTCTTAGCCAATCCAATGTATTTAACTGCGGGTGCGCCGACGTCAAGTTTCCACCCGTGTAATTTATAATCTAACATTTTCTCTCATCACATTCGCTTCGCATATCTTATTGCTCGCTTTCGCATTTCTAATGCCGTATTGCTCTATGTTCTCTTGATTATTGGGTGTTTTATTTTTTTTGTTTGTCTGTTGAGATACTATATCACGGGGGAGCACGAAAGAACATCAGTCTTCCCCGACGACGCGCGCTACAGCGCCGCCAGTCATAGGTAGATACGATCATACAATCATATACATTTCTGCTTCAGTTTATTCGCAAACGTTCATGTGTCTTAATTGTGGCTTCGTACCTTTTCAGGGAAACAATGGAGTCGATGTTGGCGGAGCAGCATTTCTTGCGTTCACCGCTGCGGCCCTTCGACCTGGATCAGCACAATAACAACCTGACGCTGGAGGAGAAGGCAATCCTGGCGGCGCGCTCGCAGCTGTTCTTGCGCGCCGCGTACCCGCTGTACGGCGTGCCGGCAGCAGCGCTGTGGGGGCAGTGGGCGTGCTTGGCGCCACAGCTCCTAGCGCAGCAACACCTGGCGGCGTCGGGCTCGGGGCTGCAGCTGCCGCGGCCCGTGTACCCGGGTGCGCTGGGCTCCGGCGTGGGCCCGCAGCCGTTGGCGCAGCACCGCTTCTCGCCGTACCCACCGCGCCGCTCGTCACCCGGCTCTTCGCCGGACTCGCTACGCGATGCCAGCCCGCACCCGGCGCCGCTACACGCACCACATGCCCCGCACACCCCACATACCCCGCACCCGCCCCACAGCCCCACTTAGTGATAAAACGCCGAATAAAAACCTCCCCGAGATCTCCCTGTAATAATATGCGATATTGTATGAGTCTTTATTTGGAATGTTTTCTGAGAGAACACAAAAGGAAATTTTGAAGTGCGTCGGTGTTTTGCTGCGAAACGAGATGTCGTCGTGAACTTCGATAATTTTATGCGCCGAGAAGTGAATAAACTGAGTGCGAGTGCGTGGCGAACATTTAGAAGTCCGAATGAGTCGTGAGCGACTGAACACCGCGCGTTTCAGGAATCTGTCGAGTGTCGTTATTCAGACTGTGAAAAAGTTGTATTATATTGTAAAATATTATTTAAATGTAACTTTAAATCTGTAATTATTGTTATATGTTCCTAATAGTTTTCTCTCGTAGTGATGATTTCTGCTAAATTCATGTTATAGCAAATTAGTGTTAATTGCATCAAAACAAGAATTTGATTGCTGTGTACATTTTGTTTGATATCTTACAGACTATTTGAAAACAAATACAGAGGGGTGAGAACATGACGGAATGACTCGATGTCGTAAACATTGATGGCTCAATAGTACTGACATTCGACACTTGTTTTGGCTGATTTCATCTTGTTTAGGTAAAATGTGCAATACAACAGAAAAAATGTTTTAGTGAAACTTAGAAGTTTAGTACGATAGATGTATTGATAATTAATTAGTAGAAATTATATTGCTGTCTATGTTTACAATTAATTCCTACATTCGACTACAAACGGATGCATAGATGTACCTACACGGTTACTTTGTAGTTAAATTATAGTTATTATAAATAATATATTGCTAAAGAAAAAAATTAAATGTTTGTTAACATATTCCTGACTTGTTTTATTTACCTCATGAACAGTTATATCTCGAAAACTAAAGCAACGCAAGGCAGTTGTCTACTTAGGAAATATTGTGGATTCACAGATCAAGGAATGTCCAGAGGGGCCATAGCAGAAAGAAAATCAGTAGACCGTAAAATATAAAGCGTAACATATGATAGGTACTGTAGTACAAAAGATTAGTTCATGACACCTACGCGATATCAGAATGACAAAAAAAAAAGATAGCGGTGCAGCGGTGATGAACATAGAGTGGAACAGAACTCACAGTAAGAACCCAAGTTGGTTGTCCCACAAGAAAATGATAAATAAATAACAACGGCTTTCTTTAATACCCCTATCAAGTCATTAACAGATACATAATACGAAGGTCGATACACAAATGCTATCTTCTACACTAGTAACAATTATATATCTATGTAGGTAGGTAAAAAGAATATGACTTTATATAAGCTTGTTCCTTCACCCTGTATTATTTGCCAAAGAATCACAAACATGTCCGTGAAACACGTGGTCTAATATCAGAGATTCAAAAGGGTGTGATTTCTACGCCAGGCGTAGCGGTGCTCGGGTCTGCGAGCTATGGGTGGCTCGCCGCCAAATAATAAAAACGAGGCCTGCGTCGACGGCGCGTCGTGTTCCACGCGCCTCAAAGAGATGTCAGCAAAGTAGACAGGGCCCATTCGATCAGTGGCTGCTAGGGTTGCGGAAACTGCTCGAAAGGTCACCGCGGCACTGGAAAGCAAAGGGCACTAGGAGGAACACGGCTGGGAAGTCAATAAGAGTCTGACACTCCCTTCCGCTACGCCCAGTGCGGGAGAAGTCATTTGATGATTTCCCATACAGAAAAAAAGAAAAAGGCTTTGCGGTGCTTTGATTTTTTTTCCGAGTAAATTGCTCACGTGGCCAAATATACACTTTATTTATTATACTTCTGAAAAACATTATATTAGCCACATGGTCTTAGGCAATCACCCAAACTATAGGGTAATTGGGTATTACTGAGAGGAACTACTCTATGGCCAAGCCATTTACCGGAAAAAGTATTTATTCTGTGTCAATTCATTATAAAATGTCCGTTTGCAAATTTCATCTACATTCACTGTTACCTACTCAAGTTCAATAGTTTATACATACATACATATTTATGTTACATTATAGGTGGGTAAATAAATTGTTAAACTGCATTTGTGTTCAACATATTGATTCCAACAGTGCCAGCCCTAATGGGGCAAAATATACTAAATAAGACTTCATGCAAAGGTATTCTGCCCACTTGTGAGGCAGAGTCCGAGTCCCAAACATGATTAACTTGAGAAGAAACTTATCTCGTTTAATCCATAAACTACTAGATAATACTGTAATATCGAAAAAGTAATTATGCATAAGTACACCTAAATAAATAAGCTACTGTTTATTATAATAATTGAATCACTAAGCCTCATTAATAAGAAAATACGATACTTTAAACAAAAAGCGGTTCAACTCTCCCGGACTTCCGCTATGTTATGAACGGACGAATACTCAAATTACACTTGAATTGTATTCTCTTCTCTACCTACTAGCGACTGAAAAGCCTGTTTTTGTATGATTAACATCATTCATATCAACATCGTATCATCGTTTTGTAAACATCTTGGAACGTAGTTCACAACAAATTGTTTGTAATTTACTGGAGGGCCGTTAGATGGCGGTGGGCGTCGCATTTACTACGTAACGATATGGAGAACCTCTGACCAAGCTTTCGAGCACGACCAATGCAAGATGAGCTTTTTTGTTTTCAGGTTTATTTTTAAGTTTTTGTGCAGTTAATTAGGTATTATAACTGTTAACAGTACCTAATTTGGTGTTATTATTTTAGTCACAAGTTTCGTTAATCTACTCGATCTTTTCTTTAAAAGCACTAGAACGACCTTAATCAAGCTTTTTGTTCTCTTGGGTTACTATATACGATACTATGTATAGTATACTATATTGTTGATGATAGGCAGTTATGACTGTTATCCTAATTAGTTTACCTATTCATAACGACCTATATGTATATCTCGACTACTGTATGCTCCTTTAATTTACCTAAATAAAATAAAGCTTTTGCTAAAACATTCCATTACAGTCTCTCAGATTTTTTTGTTTAAATTAGCACTCGTTTGTCTCTTTTGTACGAAAGTGTGACAGATTGCGAAATTGTAACAAATTAGAGCGCCGGCGGGCAATTATGCAAAGCGGCTATAAAGTTATCTTTAGGAAAACAACGGCGTCACCCCACGCCAACTATTCAATTAAAATGAAGCAGTGTCGAGCGAGGCATTCGAGTCACATAGAGGAAGGGTCGACTCCATCGAATTAGTTGCGCGCGTGGCTACATTACTGGGACAAATTTCACGTCCCTGGGGCCGCCAGCCTGGGGCCTGGGGCCCGCAGGGTCGGGATGCAACGCTAATCTAATCGGGATTGTAGCTAATAAATGTTGTAGCCAGTGACACAGCCACCAAGAATTTATTGCTTGTAAAAGTGTTTCCAATCGTAGATATTGTTCGGATGACGCTCCTATACTGATATGCTCCGATTGAATTTAACGTTTGACTGAATATTTCATTTGATTTTAGTGCCGGTTGTTATGTTGTTGCGTTAATTAAATATAGTGATGGGGGCAGTTTTTGCGAGGGATTGCGAAGGATCTGATGAACTTGTTAGATTACACATTAACGATAAGCCGGTGTTTCTAGTGAAGTAATTCATCGGAACTTTACACGCAGTGTTTGAACTTGTCTATTTCATATCCTGTCATACTTCGACTGTTTAAATTTAAAATGCTGTCATGCCACCTAGGAACTTCGACTATCAAACTGAAACATAAGTAGACGTAGGTAAGTAGAGACAAAGCCTCATTCAGTGTGGCTTATCGGCAGGCTGGCGGAGCAGGGGCTTGTAATGCGGCGTTATTGGCCACTCGGCTCATAATCCCCTTTTAACTGCGGCTCCGAGCCGCGCCGACGTGCCCCGAATGTTTATGTTCGGGTTCTTCTGCTCGTGAACATTCGCACTCCTTAGCTCTGATGTCGACGACACCGCGGTACGTGGCGAGGTGACGGGATGGCGCCGAATTACGCGAGAATTCTTTGGGTTATCGAAGTTTAAATCTTTGTTTAGTGTTTTGTAACGACAAACAAAGTAGTCGGATCTGCTATCTACCAGTTGGAGAGAATCCTTTCTTTAGGTATGAGATACCTACTTGGATAACTTACTTATATACTTGACACTTAAAAAAACCTACGAAGTTAGGTACCAATCAACAATAAACTTTTTCAAGTTGGTTAATTGTATCATAAAACAAAGATTTTGTTCTCGTAGTAGGTTCTACAGGAGTCATATAATATCTGCAATGATAATGGAAACAGTTTTACGTGGCAAGCCTGCGCTGTGCAAGGCAGAACACAAATTCTCTCGCAATCAAACCGGAACAGAACTTTATGATGTAACGTAGACACTTGAGCAACAGACATACCTTCTGTTCCCAACATTCAGCTGTAAAGAACAATGTTCTATATCATTTACATAAAACTTGATTTAATACATAGGTAGGGTACGGGAGACAGGGCGGAGCTCGGCAGCCGGCGCTAATGTCGCTGGCGGGCCCACACATCTCCACATTTCAGTAAAACTGCAAACGTAACGGGGTAATAAATTCACGTTTATTACCGCAAATATATGTACTCTTACCTTGGCAGTCGCTACCGGAACAAATCGTGGGTCCGCCGTTTACGCGGTAAACGCGAAACGTGCGTTATGAAATATTTACGCAAACGCGCGCGTTTGCTGAAACAATGCATATAGAATAGGCGTTCAGGCCTCATCACTAAGGTGGGCACATTATCAGAATGGTGCGCTAATGGAATTGAGCGTTTTTATTTATTGCCCCGTGTGCTCATTGGAGCGTGGCGTTTATGTGTATCGTGGCATAACTCACCGTTTATGATTATTTTATGAACGTTTTAATGTTGAACGTCTGCTCTACAGCAGAATTAATTGAAATAAAAGAGTAATTTAAAAGAAATAAAGACTCTTATAATTTATGACATATAATTTCATTATCAATACATGTACCGAACACCTTGAAATCCAAGAACAAAATGAATGTTATCAGCAATAAGGAAGTTCTTTACGTAACCTACTGTTTGCAGAGCAATCTAATTATTACCCTATCTACACGAGAGTACCCACTTAAAAATAATGCAGTTCGCAGAGCTCGCAGCGCATATTGCAACTCGATAAAGTTATTCGCGTTCAATAACGCGAATGATCTGACTTTTCCCGTTTTTCCTCTACGAATGGCTACTCTCTACCTCTTCCCCCACCCTGGCGCCACCCCCGGCCTCCCCTTGCGGTGCAAAGTTGAGGGCATTAGCGTGTTATCGGCGGCAGCGGCGTGAAGAAGGCGCCCACCTGAACTGGTAGTACACTACCCCTGACGACACGTACATATTACGGACGAAGCAAATTTCAACGAACACATTGCTGGGTGCAAATGAGCGGCCAAGGAAAAGGCACAAAGGAACCACGCATTGTAGGTTAAACCCTGCATTACCCACTCGCTCTCTATCAACCCTAATAGGTGTAACAGATACTATCTATAAGCGTTGAGATGTGGGGATAGGTGGGAAGCGTGAACGTGTTTTGCAAACCAGCCGAGGAAATAAGGTGTCCCCAATTTTACTTTGTCGACCGCCACTGATAGCAGATAATGTAGTGTTACGAGGGAACTTTGTAAATGGAACCTTTTTCGTTATGCTTTATTCCACGAATGTTATGGTAATTTCACCGAGAGACCTTTGAGAGCAAAACATTTTTTCAAATTGTCTGTTTCTGGAATGTAGATTATTTACAAGCCGTTTGTTTTGTTTATGAGAAGATCGTGGTGCGTAATAACATTTTCCTACAAATAAATGGCGTCGCGCGTGTCTTCAATGGGAACTTGATTTATTACGTTGCCGCGTTGCATTGAAAACGAATTGTTCACATCGAGTATTTCGCACGCCTATCGTAATGCATTCCTAATCAAATCCATGCGGTCACAGACAGACGCAAGTATCAAGTTTACGGGACAGAGGTCCCGCGGGTCCTGAGACCATTGACAGGTTATTGATACAAATAGTCCTCCCCCTCCTGCCCCGAGCACCCGGCACTACCCCGCCGCGCCCCGCACCCCCCGACAACACCAATAAAACCTGATTGATATTGTGTAAGTGCGCCCGGAAAATGTGGGAACTCGATTGATGTTACAGCCAAATTCGATTGGAGGAAAATTGAAAAGAACGGCGGCAACAGAGTAACTTTCGCTCTATCTGGAGGTATTAAGGTCGAAAATTGACTGTGTAAGGGAAGGTTTAATGTCTTTTCACCATTGGGACGTGTGTATTGATAGTAGTTGGAGGCGTGAATAGTGTTGTCTAATGGTGGAGCTACACGTGCTACTTAGGAACAGGTACATACGCAGTCGTAGTAGGTACCTACCTATTTGTAATTATTGCTTCTGATAATTTGATGCAATATTTGTTTACATGTTTGAGCTACTTAATACACAAGGCGACTGTACAAATAGACACACAAGTAAAACTATAGGCGATACACAGACTACGAATATACAGTATAGGTACCTTGACCGTTTCCGTGAAATTGGGACGAGTCATGATGCTGGTATCTCCTCTCCTCTGTATCAGGTAGGTCCTGATGCAGAGCTTGCAATCTTTATATTAAATGTGTTTTATTTAAGTTGCCAGCCTCACTATTTAAGCATAAACAAGACGAAAACAAAGTTTGTGCTTCAGTAAAATAAAAATTGTTTATGATTTCGGTGGTAGATACAAAAAATGTATCTCCCACATAATTAGAGTGAATTACCTAAATCAACTATAACAGAAAAAAAACCATAACTGGTATTTATTACCGAACTACCTATGTATTTAATTAACATGAAAACATAGCTAGGCTATTCTGATGGTTACTAATTACCTGGCGGAAAATATGGCAGCACTAAAACTACCATTGTAAAAATAAAAGAAAAAAAAATAAAATAAAAAACTACACAAAAATAAAACGAAAATGTACAAAATAACTTTCATTTCGGAAGTATGTAGGTGTTCAAAAAAACGGAAAAGTAACCAAAACACCGAGTTCCGAAAATTTCATTTAATGGTACATCCCCTAAACGTACCAATCATATTGGTGTAAACAATAAACAAACATGCGATTTCAGGGATCCCGAAAGATTTGCTATCATTTATTGAAGAGTTCCGTGTCCTATCATCTGTGTTCTTCATCAATCTAGAAAGGGACCACGTTGAAATACTAAGATGCTCTTCTCTCTCTTGTCTGCAAACCATATTAAACAATTTTATTTTTCATTTTACATCGACAAGAGGGAATGAAAACATCATCAATGTTAGAAGCCACGCATTATTAGGGATAATTCAAATACTAGTAGTCAGATCTCAATCAAATTCAGCTTTCGAATCATCAAAATTGGTACACCCAGTACAAAGTTATAAGGTAACAAAAACAACGTCCTCCTTTTTTGGAAGTAGGTGAAATAAACACATAGTTATTTTATTATTTTAATTCCGGTCACTTTCTAACCTGAGCTTAAGATTTGAGCACTTGACGGACCAGTGACGTGCCGCGTGGGCGCTAAGTATCGACATCGATACTCTACTACTACTATCCAAAATGGTAGCCAAAATACATGTGCCAGACATGCCATGACAGCTTAGTATACAGTGTGTTTTTTTTTGTCACTGTCTGTTTTTATTCAAGGCATTAGATATCAATTTAAGACACGATTAATTCAAAATCAACACAATAAAGAAAAATCTGCTATTCCCTATATTTCTCGAAAATGTCTTTTGAAATAAGTAGTGGGTAGGCAAAGCAGTACCTTTTTTTTTTGGATGGAAAATCATCAAAAAAACCGCCCAGGGCGGAGCGGTAGGGAGTGTCAGACTTTTACTGACTAAAACCTACCAGTGCTCCTTCTTGTGCCCTTTGCGTTCCAGGGCCGCGGTAACTCTTTCGAACAAATTCCGCAAGTACCTTTCTACTCATCTTTCTGTATATAATTTTCTTTTACGAGTGTGTTGTATGTACCTACACAAATCAATCAATAAAAAATTACCTAGTGAACAGGTGTTTTCTCCCTTTATTAAAGTTTCCTTTGGACATGTCTTGGTAGTCAATGACTGGATTTTTTAAAACAAATATAAAGAACAGGCTGTATTTATATCATGACGAGACAGTGTCGAACTGAAGCGGTGTGGGCGGTAATTAACAGCTGATAGGCGTTACAACTAAGACAAGTTGACATGTACGATTTTACACCGGTCATTATACACAAGGCTATCTCTTGTACTTATATGCTAATTATTGTAGAACTGGTATTTACCTACTTGAGTTTTGACAGATATGTGTATCTATCTATGTGATAAGTGTGTCGAGGCTTCAATTCAATAGGTAACTAATTATTGTTATAATAAGTCCTAACTTATAAGAACCTATTCTTAGCTATCTCCAAGTGTGACTTGATAATGTCGTAACATAAATCAGTTTTTTATGAGGTTTTGTTTTGTTAGCCAACACAAAAGAATCTATAATCTAATAAAATAAAAGAAAAATGAATCAGAAATTGATAAAATCCGCTATCATAATTAATCACTATTATTCTCTACCTCAAAAATTGGTCACATTCATTTTAACAAAAAACAAACAAACGGTAGTCACAGTAGTCAGAAATTCCATAAATCATCAAGCAGCAATTGAAAGGCGAACAATAATTGAGAGACAAGCTAACAATTTTGCTTAGTAAGACCTTGGAGGGCCGGCCAAATGGAATATATTCTCCGATCAGTCCCATTTTTACGGCACACTTGAGGGTTAACGGGTGTGAATGGCCACCCCATTGTGGGAAAATATCTATTAAATATTTATGAACTTTATATTGAGCTCTGAATATTACTTGTATCGGCAAAATGTAATGTTTATAGTAATGTGCTGTGGGAGTGTTTTTATAGCTCATAACTGCTGAGTAAAAATTGATACTTAGATCGTAACGTTAAAAAATGTAGTACATAAGGTTATGGAGGAGCTTTTAAAGAAATGTGTATGTTGCTCCAAATATAATGTTCATAAAGGTTCCTATATTTATTATGGTAGAACTCTGAAGCAGCTGGCCATGTCGAAAACACTAAATAAAAACATCATAGGTCCTTATTACAATTCGGTATTAAACTAAAGATTTAAAAAGTCAGAGTAATTGAAATTTTCAATTAAAAGTCGTTTATGCAGTAACAAAACCGACAATAATTGCGAAGCAACATAACAATAAAATCATCGACCTACAACTATCGATAGGCATTTGTCGAAATCCCCTGTCGCAGGCAATCACGAAGCTCAATGAGAATAGTGCAGGGCCGCATTACAAGCGTGGAATAAATCAATTACTGGCACCCGCCGCGACAATTACACTTGTAAAGTTGTTTCGTGGTGATTTACCCACCCGCACACACCCTCACACACACACACATACAGACAAGCCTGACCCCTGACGTTTTGGTAATAAGAGTATCAATGTCGCTGTCTGTTTCAAACTACACTCACAAGCTTATGATACCCCAATCAGGCGACCCTCTGATTTTAGAGAACGATACCTTGATTCCCACAAACGAAAATAAACTTTATACGTCGACAATAGAATTATTTTTTGCTGGGCTTGTCTCCGGTGGAAGAGTTTTCACAAATAAAGCAACGGATTCTGCTGTACAGCAATTTTATTATTATGAAATGAGTGAGTGTAGAGGCGTAAAATTAACTTGTCGGCGTTGGTCTGAGGGAACCTTTATATTGCGAAATGTTTCCGTCGAGATGTTACTGTAGGGTAAGTGATACTTTATACAGCTGTTGTTGTATCATTAGGTAGGATCAAGTTATGAAGTATTTAGAACCATAGCTAAACGTATAATTGAATACTGCAATAGGTTTTTATGGGGGAATATTTTGTTTGAGTCCGACGATTTGTGGCAAGCCGAATGTATCATGTGTGTTGTCTCAGGGAGTGAAGTTTTGAGTCGGTAGTTTTTTCAATACTTTACTTTTATAGCAGGTAGGGACTTAGCTTTTGTTTGAAAATTTACTGCTGTTAGTTGAAATTACTTACATACATATCTACCCAACCTAACGTTAAGAGGTTTTCAGAAAATTCATGAAAGCCCACTGTCAATATAATCATTATTAATATAATTCTTTACGAGCAGAGTTACTGTAACAATTTTCCAAATGAAATAAACAATTATAAATCACAAAGTGGTCTGTTTTGTTTGCTATTTTTACGATAGCATCTGCTTTTACATACCAACTCAGTGTTTTTATGATGTAAATATCACATAATAAAACTCAGCTCTCATGTATTTTTCTATTTTTGCACAAAACCGTAGCTTCAAAAGATATGAGTCCTGAGACTTCAGTAAATGTTAACTGTACATTTTAAGTCGTAAATGTATGGTCATTTTACTTTAGCAGTCACTATTAGGCATCGATTCCAGACAAATAAAGTAAAACAGGAATTTATAAATATTGGTGAAGGAATTACAACTAAATAACTGACTGACTTTATATACTTGTTTCTTGAAGCTTTCTCATTATCCTACATCCATTTCCAATAATAAATACAATAAGCATTTTATCACTCTTAAGCGCTCATTAAACTTAAAAACACAAGTACTTGACGCTAATCCTATGAATTCCATGACATAAAACTCAGACAAAATAAAGCAAACGGTCTATCCACTTTTACGCACACATAGTGTTCTTAAAGAAATAGTATTATGGCATTAATAAATTATTTAGCGATTCCTACTTTTATACTATGTTTGGAAACCTAGTTATGGATACTAGACATATTAAAGGTTCCCTATCCATTAGCATAAAATTTTAAGACCTAATATAACTTAGCATAATGTTGTTTGGCATAATTATTTTAACGCATAATATAATTACGCATAACAGCTCATGCATAATTTTTTTAAGCATTATGTCTGTAACCATAATAATGATTAGGCATAATATTTTAAAGCATAACCTTATTAAGCATAAAGTTCTAAAGCATAACTTTTTTAAGCATAAAGTTCTAAAGCATAACTTTTTTAAGCATAATATCCTAAATAAAATATTAATATATTATAACGTATTGAACAATTTTGTGAGTATTTTTTCACTGTAGGAAGCAAGCATTGCAAGCATACAGCATGCAAGCAAGCATACAGCATGCAAGCAAGCAAGCAAGCAGCATGCAGCAGGCAAGGTTTCTGTGACGGCTCCGGCGCTGCGGCCCTCCGGCTGCCCCACGCGTGCTAATCGTCGCAGACGGCTTTCGCTCACCACCGCAGCTTCGGCTTGTTGGCCGGCTTCGCCGGCCAGCCTCAGCCGCGGCGGCTCGCTCGCAGCCGCCTGCTCCTCAGCCCGCGGGCCGCCTCGTCCCTACGCGCCTACGCGATTTTAAATAACACTCTAGGGGTAGGACAAACAAGACTACGTGAAGTCGGTTTTGCAGCAATTCGGTTCTGTGACTAACTTTTGTTGCACAGCATATTAATTTTTTAACCAACAATATTATTTGATTGTTACAGGTACTATAGCTAATTGGTTTGCTCAGAATATTATGCTAATAGCCATTAGGCCTAATAACGTTATGCTAAAAGTCTTTAGGCCTACTAACGTTATGCGAATCAAATTTATGCCAAAACAAATTAGTCTTTAACATGATTATGCCAACATAAAATGTATGCCTAAAAAAATTATGCCAAATTATTATTATGCCAAAACAAATTGTGCCAAAATCGTTATGCCGAAGTATATTAGGACAAAAAACATTATGCGAAAAGAAGGGATCCCCATATTAAATTCACAATATAGGTAGACTAACGGCCGAAACCAATAACCGATCTATTACATAATGGAGATAGAAAAACAAATGAAACAACAGAAAAATTATATAGGTTTTCTGTTGCTTCATTTGTTTTTCTATCTCCAGTATGTGATAGACCGGTTATTGGGTTCGGCCGTAAGAGAACCACGAAACTACAGTCTTACCATCACACTGCAAATCAAACCAAAACACACTCCGACAAAATTTCAATTTCACTGATTTCTTTTCTGTTACGGATCAAAAGACACAGCCCGCTGACAGACAGACTATATTACAGATAGGGTTCCGTCAATCCTGAAATTGAATGCCAACATACCAAAATAAAAACACACTTTAGAATAAATGTACCTACCTTCATTCCTGTGCCATGTTCAGTTATTAAAATCCAAGTTAAAGCTACCATTATAGGCAACGGTGTCGCTACAGCAGCATAACTTGCGCAGCTTGGTTAGCAGATTATTCAGCTTAGCTCAGCTGTAGCTGCAAGTTTAGCAGTCACCACATTTGCCAAACTGCTACGGAACCAGTTTGTTAGCGGGGCTTGCCTGTACCGGCTAACGTTTTACTCTTAATCGGGTTTAAGCTTCAGGTGGACGATTTTGCTGAGGATTACGTACTTTGTCTGAGGTACGAGTAGTAATATTTTTCTTTCTTTTCTTTTTAAGAGAAAACTTTGCCCCAAACTAGGAATTTCTCCTGTATCGTGGTTGCGTCTACAAACATACACATTTTACACTCTCAGAATGAAAGGGGCTTAACACAAAATTTCTGTTTTTGCTATAAACTGAAAAATATACCCAGTGAAGAAAAGGTTCCGAAATATAATTAGGAAACAAAACAGCTTATACATTAGGTCTCGGGAGATATTTTTTTTTTACCCAACACTTTTAAAGATTTTAATCTTGCACATTTGCCAAAAAATTCAGATTTGAGTTAGGTCCCTTTCATTCTGAGATTACACAAATTATTATATGATGAAATCGTGGTTGGAATCAAATAATTATGACACTTAAATTAAAAAACAAAATACATCAGAAGACATACAATCAGAAGCACACAAACATTTGCGTGTTAGATACATAGTTCAAGTCTCATAGGCCCACGCTTAATGTAGCTAAAATAAACGACACCATAAAAGCTTAGACGAAGTGCCCTTTAAGTCGACACTTTGTTTGCATACTATCATATTCCCTTCCCTTGTTGTTCACCGATCACTGGTCGCATACTTACATGCAATGGACATCTGCAGAAGGTCAGTCCTAATAATAAAATTACATAAAATGTCAGTATTTAAAAGGGGTTCATAAAATTAAGTGCATGTATGTTAAATTGTGTGTCTACCTTAAATTAAGGGCACAAGCAGACTGGTCGTAGATGATAGAAGTCTTACGGCACATACAACGTACCAAAAACTTTGGTTTGCCTAGTGCCTAGAGCCTAACGAGTACCCTACCTACCCTTTTTGTTTTTTTGGATGGGAATCATCAAATGACCCCTCCCGCCCTGGGTGGAGCGGTAGGGAGTGTCAGACTTTTACTGACTAAAACCCACCCGTGATCCTTCTTGTGCCCTATGCGTTCCAGGGCCGCGGTAACTCTTTCGAACAAATTCCGCAACCCTAGCAGGCACCGACCCTATGGGGCCCCGTCCTCGGTGCTGACGGCTCCTTGCGGCGCGCGTGGAACACAACGCGTCGTCGACTCAACCTGGTATCGGACGGCGAGCCACCCACGCTCACCATCCCCAGGCATCAGCCACTGCGCAACAGCACAGCGGCCGACTTGTCTCTGGAGGAGGCCGAAATGGGACCATTACTGGCACTCCATCTCAGCACCCTCTCGAGCGTTGGGAGTCGCACCCTACCTACCCTAACGCTCTAAAACGTTCTAAAACGTTCTCAACCGTCCGCACCGCGCGGCCTAGGCATCTTACGAAGGTATTAAGCACACTTAGGACGTCAGCCACCAGTCAGTACTGAAGTAGCATTATTTTAGTACATTGATACTGTACCCAATCAACTTAAATTCTGAACAAAACAAAAAATCAGCACAGCTAAACTCTGCTGAACTAACATTCGTGATCGACTATGCAGCGCGGGAGCCATAAAACCTGATGCCTCCGGAATGTGAGCAGAGCTGGGCGGCGAGTTTTTTTTAATAATAACACCTCTCATTTTATAGCCTGCCATGTCGCCAGTTTGCAGGTTTGCAACATAAACCCTGCTAACAAAATATTAGCTAACAAGAACAGGAAGTTTTTGATATAGGAATCAAGTTTTAGAGCCAGAGTGGTATTTATTGGAGCTCGTAGATATGTTTTAAAAAAGTTTAGTAAAGTACAAGGTAGGTAGTTATCTTATAAGCTGGCCTCTTTTTCTATTGACACTCTGAACTACAGAGTGTCAAGGGTTAAATTTTGATTTGTTCGAAGAGTCACAGCGGCCCTGGAACGCAAACGGCATTTGAGGGAACACAGATGGGTTTTTATTCAGTAGTAGCTTCTGCCAGCGACTTCGTCCGCGTGGAATAGTTACTTTACCCCCGATTTTGAAACTCTCAGCCCGATCGGTTTAAAATTGACAAAGTTTCACACAAACGTTCATCCCCTATTTTATCCCCTTGGGGGTAGAATTAATCAAAATCCTTTCTTAGCGGATGCCTACGTCATAACATCTACCTGCATGCCAAATTTCAGCCCGATCCGTTCAGTGGTTGGGCTGTGCATTGATAGATCACTAAGTGTGTGTGAAATATGTACAACTTACAACAAAAAAAGAAATGAAAGTAAAGCTGAAATGCCTGTGCAAAATTATATTATAATAACCTATACCTACTTCACTTAAAAATAAATACCTATAACTACGTATAACTAATTAATAAAATAACTACTAATTAATAAAAGTATCTACGCTTCTACCTACTTAATACTAAAAAAACAGAACATAAATTAGCCAAAACTAACCTATCGGGATCTAAAAATCTATGCTCCTACTTCTACTACTACTTCACCTAAAAATAAATAAAATTGAAACTATTAATAATTTGAACGAATATTTAAACATTACCAAAATAACTAATAAGTACCTATTTTATAAAATAGCAACAAAAGTTACACAAAAATAATCACAATAACATCTTACAGCATGATTCAGTGCGCAACGCGACGCGCGCTTATTATTGTATTCATGTGTAGTGTTTGGTGTTTTGGTGTTTATGATTCTTTTTTTATTGAATAGGTAATAATGTTAACTTTTTTTAATTAGGGATGAGTGAGAGTATTAGAAACGTAAGAGTAAACAAATATAATCAGAAAGCTCCGAACTGCTAAGCTATCGGGAGTTACACGTGTTATTGTGAGTCAACCATAAAAGATAGACATATGCTGTAGTGGGATATTTTTTAGATAATTTTATGTAAAACATTTCCGTAATACATGATTTCTATGTAACTTTAACCATTAAGGCTACACACGCGACGGAAGCTTAAAAAATGGAGTAACTTCTCCCGTTTTCCCAACATTTTCCTTCACTGCTCTGCTCCTATTGATTGTAGCGTGATAATAAGTATACTATAACCTGCCCAGGAGTATGAAGAGTCGAGTAGTTTTTGTTTCTATAAAGAACATACAGACAGACAGACAGACAAAAATTTTACTGATTGCATTTTTGGCACCAGTATCGATCACTAATCACCCCCTGATAGTTATTTTGAAAATATATTCCTTGTACATAATTGACCTCTCTACAGATTTATTATAAGTATAGATATAGATGAATCTGTCCCTCCCTTCCGCTCCGCCCAAAGCTGCAGAAGTCACTGATGATTTTCCATAATTAAAAGACTCACCCTGCTATGCTTTGATCTGTAGCCTTTTTTCAGGAGCCCAGGGATTGGTCAGAATTTTGACGATAACACCGTTATATGGTTGTCAATGTTGTGAACTTAATATTTATCTTACCTAATACTTATTATATTATGCGTTGTGACTTGTGGACTGTAAAAATTATTTGTGTGGTTCATCAGGACCTCTTTAATCAGTACCTACCCTTTTAGAGGTTTACGTACTTAATGACACATAATGAACAAAAGGAAATGCAAATTAAACTCGAATTTTATTGGATTGACAGAAGAAGAAGCAGGACGGCTGACGGACCGTAAAACGACAGACACTATAAATAAAGTATAAAATAACTTTAATTTCGAAAGTCATTGTCGAAAAACAAACAAAAAAATACCAAAAAACACCAACTTCCGAAATTAAAATTATTTTATGCTTTTTAGAGTCTTTATTTTGAAGTTGACGGTTATTATTTGTGAAAACTTTATACAAAAAAATACAACCGACTTTTACACAAAAAAAATCAAAAGAGTGCAAAATAACTTTAATTTCGGAACTCGGTGTTTGTGGTTGCTTTTTCCTTTTTTTGAACACCGACTTCCGAAATTAAAGTTATTGTGCACTTTTTTGATTTTTTTTGTGTAAAAGTCGGTTGTATTTTTTTGTAAAAAGTTTTTTATTTTTCACTTTTTAGTAGTACCTACACCCCCTTCCCTCCCCCACCTAAACGAATCAATCACATTGGTGTAAAAAAACGTACTGCTCCTTTGCAGAGTAAACTAAGAGGTCGTCAACGTAGACAATGTAGATATTTTTTTTAGATTTTTGTTGATTTTTCTAAAACCGCTAGGTTGATATCGATAAAATTTTCATAGGACCATTTGGGAGGTATACCCTTTCCAACATAATAAATAATTTTTCAAATCGGTTAACAAGCGACGGAGTTATGCGCGAACAAACATTAAAAAAAAATAACATACAAACATCCGAATTGAGAACCTCCTCCGTTTTTAGAAGTCGGTTAAAAATATAAAATTAAAGGTTACGGTAACTAAATTGAGTTCATAGACATACTATGGATTACTTGTTTCGATATAAATTCCATTATCTAGTCGTCGAAGTAAAGATAAGAAAACATACTGAAGACACCTTAGTAATTATTTATTCGCATAAAAACATTATCTTACATTGACATCTATTGGTACCTGGCTAATAATGTAGTTAGTTATACATCATGCTAACTAACTTGTAAAACTTTAGAGAATTAATCATCATATCTGTGCTAGAACTTGGTACCTACTAGACTCGAGATATCAATAAAGTCCTTTTACCTACCTAAATCTTAAGCTTCGTGTATTGGTCAAAGCTTTTCGAATACCTAAGGAAAAACTAATATTTTCAAATAAAATGTATCTGTATCCGAAAAAAGGTAGGCATAATCTCTTATCTATACAGTATTTGGTGTCATTCATTTTATATGTGTACTAGCTTTTGCCCGCGGCTTGGCTCGCGTTAAGAAGTATTATTATTAGTTAGGTATAGTTTTTGCGGCTTTACTTTTGTTTAGCGGTCGGATTGGTTTAAAATTGACAAATTTTCATACAAACTATAATCCCCTATTTTATCCCCTTGGGGGTAGAATTAATCAAAATCCTTTCTTAGCGGATGCCTACGTCATAACATCTACCTGCATGCCAAATTTCAGTCCGATCCGTTCAGTGGTTTGGGCTGTGCGTTGATAGATCACTATGTCAGTCAGTCAGTCACTTTTGAGTTAATATATTTAGAAGATAGATAAAAGATAAATGATTAAAGATATTCATTTTGTAAGTAGATTGTAAATAACACTTTTACACTTTTTGGTCGTTATAAACTACACTTTTTTTTCAGGGTGGGAAATCATTCAAATGACTTCGCCCGCTCTGGGCGGAGCGGAAGGGAGTGTTCCTTTTTATACTTACTATACTCTATGGGAGTGTCAGTCTTTTACTGACTAAAACCCACCCGTGTTCCTCCAAGTGCTCTTTGCCCTTTTTCCTGGGTCGTGATGACTCTTACGAATAAATTCCGCAACTAGCCGACTACCCTGAGAAGAAACACCGAAACAAACTCAGATGTCAAAGTCTCTTTTGAAGTCCGTAAAACTGTACTGGTCAAATCATATGAGAAGCATGCAGGTCGATGTCTTTTGAGAAAAGTACCACACAGGTTTGACTTGACCTGACCAGACAGTGCAAGCATTTTTCAGTTATCGTTTAGCTCAAACTTAGATCTTCAAGGAGTTCAAGGATTAAACGAACAATAGTAAAGTAAGAACATTTGTGTAGGCCACATAAACAACTCAAACCGCCAGACTAACATGAAATGAACCCCTAATATAGCTACCTACATGGTCCTCACATTCACAATAAGATTTATCAATACAACGTTATTTATAATTGCAGTTTAAAAACACCTTTTCTTTTAATTTAAATTATTTTATGCATTACAATATAAAATTAAAATAATACAATTAAAGACATTAAGTTTATTGCACAAGAGGTGTGGCCCAAAAACATATTGTGTCCTGTCCGTTTAAGTTCACAAAAGAAGTTATTACGTTTTATAATTAAACGAATGTCACTGTTAATTGGGCGAGGCGATGAAAAAGTGGGTGCTAGCGTGTTGATGTGTTTAATGCAAATATTGAACGTTGAAATTAAGTAATACATTAAAACAGTCGCAGCCGTTTTATTTAATTTTCAGTTACTGTATATTAATCGTTGAACTGTTTTTTTTTGTTTCAAACAATATATTCTGTATCAGCTGTACCTAAATGAAAGAGTTTAATTTTTAGTATGGGATATAGAATAATTGTAACCATCAAGTCATCAAAGTTGCCCATATTACTATGACTTGATAAGATCTTATTGCAGAAACATGTCGTTCTCTTCAACACTAAATAGTAGAATACGATCTGCTACTCCTGGAACTTCCTGGAATATCTTTTCGTACTTATTCAGCTTCTTCCGACAGACTGTCACTCTCTTCAAGTTCCTTGGGAACATACTTAAGAAACTGTGTGTGTTCGTCATCCACAGTTTTAACAATCCCTTGAACCTAGACCTTAAGCTTTTATCATAGTACGAATAAATACGGTTTGATTAAATATGTTCCCACCGATCTTTAATCCCCAAGGCGGTAAGTGAATCAAAATGAAATGTGTGCTGCGACAATCACAACTTAAAATCACGAATGAAAAAACTGTTTGAAATTCCGTGTCATATCGAAAATCTTCTGTAATATTTGATAAATTTGAGTTGATTCTGTGCTCCGGCTTTGAAGGTTCTCTTCGGGGCGGCTTCGTCTTGAGGGTTTAGTGGCGGCGTGATGGATGGTCGCCGTGGGAGTCACCACAATGGCGCAGGGAGATGGTGACGAGATAGCTTTCGGCAAACCGCGGCGTCACCAAGCGGCGATCGTATCGCACTTGTGCACAATGTGACAAGTCACTACGGAGCGATTGGTGACGGTCTTGAGGACTTGTATGCTCAATGGTAGGTAGATAAATATTTTTGGGGCTTAGCTACGTGTGTGATTTGACATTTGGGCAATGTGCTACGTCATGTGATATGCTTTCAAAGGGGAATGCCCATCAGCTATATAACAATGCCTGAAATTAACTACAATAAAATATACGCTAATTTGTACTACAAATCGTAGGAAACGTATTACAATTTCAATTATCAAAGTACTAGATAGAAGTCAGATTCATATATTTTTTCTAAAATTGTTGAAAACATTTTCGACAAAATAGTGTTACAGTTAAATTAGACCCATTTTAAATTTTCCATACAAACATAAATTTCCAGTTATTTTTTTTAAAGATATTTCGGAAATGTTTTAACTAACTTTGTAGACCTATGTATCCTGCTTATAGGTGTGAAGTTTCATTAAAATCAGTTCAGTCATTTCACAAAATAGTGACTTGAAAATTTGTATGAAATGCCATACGGTGTACACGCTCTTAAGATCCATTTAAGAAGATATGGTATACTTACTGAAAAAATTATTATCCTTATTTTTTACCTGCAGCGTTTGTTTTTAGCTGATTACTGACTAGTGCATATGAATATGCGCTACGAGTTAAGTTTCAGCGTATCCCGTAGCACATATCAATTTACCTATGCTTTACACTCCTAATCTTTTATTCTGCACAATATTTCAATTAGCAAATTATTTTCACCTGTACTTTGTAGCCTGTATATTTCATACTTACGACAGATCAAATCGTACCCTAACAGATCATCTACCGCTTATTATTCGACTGTATGAGCCAACTTATCGTCTCCACATCCTGTACCAAGACGTATGACGTCATATATTACGTAATTACATCTCTAGGCTATAAAGGAACTGGTCTAGGATCAGAATCATCAGCAGTAAGTATTGCGATAGCGAAGTAGCGCGGTATCGCGAACAAATCCATTTCTATAGCTTCCGTCCTATTGTTACATAGATCTAAACAGTTCAGTTTCTAGACAAATCAATAAAACTGAAGTGTCTGTTTAAAATCTATACTAATATTATAAAGCTGAAGAGTTTGTTTGTTTGTTTGTTTGTTTGTTTGTTTGTTTGTTTGTTTGTTTGAACGCGCTAATCTCAGGAACTACTGGTCCGATTTGAAAAATTCTTTCAGTGTTAGATAGCCTATTTATCGAGGAAGGCTATAGGCTATATATCATTACGCTTAAGCCAATAGGAGCGGAGCAGCGATAAAGAATGTTTTAAAATCGGGGATTCCACGGGGACGAAGTCGCGGGCAGCAGCTAGTATCAAAATAAAAGAATTTACTAAATTCAATTTTTTATCTTATAATGTTATGTAACATATTTTTTTTTACATTTTGTTTATTCTGGCTGATCTTCGAAAGGGCTGGATCCGTTTCGAAGGTCCTGTCCTGGCAGATTTAGTTAACAAGGGTCAAGACTCCGTGAAAAAAAAAACGATGAAAAGCGACATATTCTTTTTTACGAGTTTGAAGACGACGAAGTCACGGGCAACAGCTAGTTTATAATGAGTTTCGTAATGTTATTGGACAGGATAATATATCGGGCATTAATTACAATAGTCAATGGACTGAAACCAAATCTGTTATTGTTACAGAAAAAAGTTCGGCACATTAAACACTATAACATATTAAGTTATAATGAACAACTAACAAATTGCCTAATTAGTTTAGGTACGTTACACACGGCGGGCAGTCGAATGTCCTGATCCTCTGCTAGCCAAGGTGCGCAGTTAGGCGCGGGGAACTTCAAACGTTGGTAATGAAAGTGGCCGCGCCAACAGCGCCGGATGCGCCAATTAAACTATCACATCATTCATTACTTTATTACAGAACGTCCCCCCCATCGCACCTCAATTATATGATCGTAAAACTTGCTACATATTGAGTATACGCTTCAGGACTATCGTGTGCGCTTTCTATGGCGCTTTTTTGTGAAGACGATGACAATGTATCACATATCATTCATGAATGAATTTATTACATGTCCTAGGACAGAGATTTTTGATTTACAAACATTTTTACATTGTGTGGATGAGTGCAATATATTCTATTGGTACATTCAATTATCACTTTGATCGCGGGATGCGAGATGCCCATGACCGGCCGATGAGGTGAACTTGGAGAGGCCTATGTCAAGCAGTAGACGTCTTTTCGCTGAAATTATGATGGATTACTGCACGAATGCTCAATTTTTACAATCATGTAATAGTTGATTAGACGTGTCTATATACTTACAATATTGGACGTACGTATATATACGTATAATATTGGACTCTTATGACATTTCAGCATATAAGAAGAAATGTAGCGTTTGTGTTGTATAATTTTTGTCTTCCAAAAGCAAAGTTGCAATGTAAATTTGGCATTAAGTATGTCTTAGCTTATAAAAAAGTACACTCATAGAATTATTACCTAATACGCGTTAATTAGTCAGTGCAATCCTGTGAAGAACAACTCACTTTATAGCAGGTGCTGGTTGCTTTATTGCAGGAGAAAGCTTGCAAGATGGCGTAAAGTCCACTGATACTTTGTAAGGCTTACAGCTCACGTGGCGTACTCTAAATATGTCTTAACAGTTTCTAAAAGTTCACTTCGATCGCCAGTGTAACGGTCAATTGACGCAAACGAAAGCTATAAAATCTACTTTGTTGACATCACGAAACACCTTATCTTTAAGGTTCTGATGGCCATAAAGATTATGTTATTTTCAAATCGATAAAAACCCTTTTCTTGTAACTACGATGAAGTATCGTATTAGAAGGGTAAGCAGTAGTATGTAATATATTTTGCAGTAGTACCTAGGTTAAGTTGCTTTGTTGTTGAATTCATAAATGCTATAGAAAGATACCTTTTTGTCGTCGTCAGTGGGTGGGTGAGGTTATTCACTTTACGTAATCAATTGAATATTTCATTAACAAAGTCTTGGTAAGTAAATATTACATAGAGCTAAAGAAATGTTTCTTGTGCAGACTAAAGTCAAATACTAGATCCCATACTGAGTTGCGATCTTTTTCGAAAGAGTCACCGCGGCCCTGGAACGCAAGGGGTACTAGGAGGTTACACGGATGGGTTTTAGTCAGTAAGAGTACGACACTCCCTTCCGCTTCACCCAGAGCGGTAGAAATCATTTGATGATTTCCAATCCGACAGAACCGTGCATTGAAATAGTATACATATACTTAGTAAAGAGTGAAGAGTCGTGTACTAACACTATCTTTTAGATTGCAAAATCCATTAATCTATGTATGTCATTTTGTAGCAATTAAATACGTTTTCTTTTCTTTTTCTTTCTAAAGGAATTAATTGCCATACGAGGTATGTAGATGCATGAGGGCAGCAAGAGTGGCTATAATCCGAGTAAGAATTGATGATTTTCATCCGTGTTAAACACTACTTTTCATTTCGAATAGAAGTAGTTCCGAAAGTAAAAAAATGTAGTATTATTTTCTTGTCTGCTCGCCACTTCATAAAATCATGGTAGGAGGTAAAAAGATTTTAGATTACTGTATTTGCCTCGTTTTAACATTTTAGAATCGCTTGAACTCATTTTTTCATTAATAAATACTAGCTGCTGCCCGCGACTTCGTCCCCGTGGAATCCCCGATTTTAAAACATTCTTTATCGCTGCTCCGCTCCTAATGGCTTAAGCGTGATGATATAGCCTAAAGCCTTCCTCGATAAATGGTCTATTCAACCCAAACATAATTTTTCAATTCGAACCAGTGGTTCCTGAGATTAGCGCGTTCAAACAAACAAACAAACTCTTCGGCTTTATAATATTATAAGTATAGATTAGTTTATAAAACAGAGATTTTTTATTTCGGCACAGCTAACAGAGATAGTATCCAGCCAAATTATAGTATTTTTTTATTTTATTTTAAATATGGATCACACCGTGTCACCAGGCCATCCCGCTTGAAAGTTTTTTTTTTTCATTCACACTGACTGTTTTGAGAAATGAAAAGTATTTTGTATTTAGAATTGAGTCAATTCGAAATCAATTTCATGGTACCAGTCGGTAAGTATGCTAAAAGTCTTTAGGCTTAGCATCGATCTGTGTTTTTAAATATCAAATGTAGACCACACATAAGTAAAGATGGTATGTTAGATAGTATATTATCATATCTCGCTATCATAGCAATTTATTTGGGGTCATCGCAACGTGTCTCTTTTCTCATACTTCTCTGTTATAGTATTAGTCGTTCTCTCAGCAGTCACGCCCTTTCTTGACGGATCTTCCTCTCAGTAATCACCCCCTTTCTTGAGGCATCTTCCTCTCAGTAGTCACCGCCTTTCTTGACGGATCTTCCTCTCAGTAATCACCACCTTTCTTGACGGATCTTCCTCTCAGTAGTCATCGCCTCTCTTGACGGATCTTCCTCTCAGTAATTACCCCCTTTCTTGACGGATCTTCCTCTCAGTAATCACCCCCTTTCTTGACGGATTTTCCTCTCAGTAATCACCCCCTTTCTTGAGGCATCTTCCTCTCAGTAATCACCCCCTTTCTTGAGGCATCTACATACCTCTCAGTAGTCACCCCCTTTCCTGAGGCATCTACCTCTCATTAGTCATCCACTTTCTTGATGCATCTTCCTCTCAGCAGTCATCCCCTTTTTTGACGCATCTTCTTCTCAGTAGTGACCCCCTTTCTTAAAGCATCTTCTTCTCAGCAGTCACCCCCTTACTTGAGGCATCTTCCTCTCAGCAGTCACCTCCTTCCATGACGCATCTTCCTTTCAATGGTCATCCCCTTTCTTGACACATCATCGACACGTCATAGCAACCGACCGCCATGGCGCCACCCTTTTTTCTTGGCCTTATCCTTCTCTTATAGCCATTAAATATGGCTAAGAACCTGAAGAACAGCTGAGGGACAACTGCGAATTATATCAAGCATCCGATTAAGACCACATGCACGTTTTTTTCAAGCATTGTCTACCGACACAGTTGAAACGCTCCGTATATTATTTCCGTGCACGGTTCGTAAATCGCCAACAATTAACAACATTGTTGTCGAATAGCGCCTGCGCCGATCGCCTGTTAATCGACGATCGCTATAATAGCTGAATAATTAGACGCATAGGAATGTGTTACGTGATGGATCTATCTGCTTTGCTATTAATCAAGAATGCTTAGATTCCTAATCACCTTAGAATATTTGATTCTGTTGGTTGATTTTAATATGCATTTATCTAATTGTTCATGAAGTAATTAGTTTCAAATTGAGCATTTCATCACTTCATTTGAATCTATGATTGAAATCAAGTACTTATTCTGTAATTGGGAAGTTATTAGGTTATGTAATATTAGATACTTAATGCAGGCCGCTGTATTCAAATTAACTGTGTTTTTTCAACGGAGGTCTTAGTATGATTTTTTTAACGTTCTCAATCGCGTTGGCGTAAACATCAATTCGTATTGAAGGTGAAAAAGCACCGTTTAGTGACGATAGCGGCAGACCTTTTTTCATACAATTTGACATACATAAGCGAACGTTTAAGTTGACGCGATCGAGAACGTTAAAAACTCGTACTAAGCCCTCTATTTACATAACTCTGTGACCTGGAGGCCATCAAGTCTATAAATTTTCTTTTTTGTTTCTATCGAAATAAAATTTAAGCCACCATAGATATTAGAGTTACCGATTCCATTTAACCAATCTCCTACCCTGTGCTTAGCTACCAAGCTACTTTTATGTAGTTCATTTGATTTTATTTCTAAACGAAAATGTGGGAGTATCCATAGGGTTTCTTTCATTATATTTACATAATAATAATTCACGGAAAGCCAATAATATTCATAGGTATTTATAACGAACCTTATTTTACTGTATAGGTACCATAAAAGTTATAGCAATTCTTTGATGTTCGACGACCTTTAACAGAATCGTGCGAAGTTTCCGTGCTCATCCACTCAAACGCCATAAAGTTATTATTATTCTTATTTTTAATTACGACAAAAACATGTTGGAAAAACGTGATATGATCAACAATGGCCCGTTAATATGTAACAGATTAACATTGAAACTTTTAGTGCTTGATGTTGTGCTCAACTCTCGGTCGGTAGGTACATTCCTGAAAACCTTCCTTCCTTGAAATCATACTAGCTCTTTATCTTGTAATAATTTTCCTAATATCTTTTCTTCTTGTGACAAAAAAAGAAGAAAAAATATTAGGAAAATTGATGAGAATAAATGATTTCAAGGAAGGTAAATTTTCAGGAATGTACCTATCGACCGAGGGTTTTACCTTAGATGCCCAGTAAAATGGACATCATTAGTACCAAAAACTAGCAAGTTGTTGTCATATTTATCTACCCTGCAATGACAATACACAACAATATCCGCAGCTGCATCAATTTGCCAATACATGAGAAACGCAGTCTGAATTAATCTGATGCCAACAGATACAAGTGTTTACGAGCAGCACGCATTTGCAGCGGCTTCGCCTGTGTCGGTGGGATCTGCGCCGGACGCAAGTCGCCGTAGCGAGGCGTGGTCGCGAGATGTTATCACTCCCATTAGCGGCCGTCGCGCCCAGCCACTATCTGCCACATCGCCACAACAACCACCACTATCAAACATCATAATTCACACACACAACACACAATTAGCAACCCAAACTTCTTAGTATAAAGTTCATTTTACGATGTTTCTGCAAAAATCATAAAGGACCTTATTTAGACACCGACAAATGAGACTCATCTTTCTCTATTTTGTAATATTGTACGATGTGATTTTTTCCGCGTTAGATTTTCGTTAGCTTTGATGCATATCACATTCGTAATTTGCGTGATTCGGCCGTTTTCGATGATGATAGGTCGAAAGCCTTCATCAAACGTCATTATACGTTGGAGCTATTTGACGAACTATTCGGGGAATGTCTCACCCACGCAACAGACTGGATGGGGCCTAATGCGTTTAGTATTGAATACAGTCTGATATCGATCTTGTTCGTAGAATTTCGACGGCTTTGCCGTAAGGAAAGTTTATGCCATCAATAATAGCTTAAAGAGCTTGTCAGTGATGTGTTATGGCGGGATACTTTAGTAATTGTAAAGATTATAAGCAGGTAGTAGGTATAGGATAAATACAACTGTTATAAAACTACCAACTTTTAGAATACAATTACAAATGACAACTTGAAACTTACGAGTTTGATCCAGCTTGAGGTCGCGTTTATCTTTATCTGAAGATCTTGAAGCGTTATTAAATTGCCTTTTAGTAGTTCGTTTTTAGGTAATTCATACAACCAGTTTACAAAATAAAACGAGATGTAAGTATCATACAAACCCCAGACACCGAGAAGAATCAGTAAGTGCTCCGTTTTGCATTTATTTTTGTGGAACACTAAAAGGGTCGCAGACTCGCAGTTGCACAACTGCGAGATTATTTAATGCTTTAAGAATCTAACATGAACATCCCACAAACATCGCTTATCTTATCCATACATCACAAAGTTAGACGTTTTTCAAATTGGTTGAAGTGAAAAAATGTTGTTTTGCTTAACTTTTTGCTGCTGTAAGTCTGTACCACAGTATTATGGTGATTATACAGTGTTGCTAGATATTTTCATAATGAGCAGTCGTTATATGTAGGCGAGCAAGCGTGATAATTGTCGGCTGAAACATCTGCTACTCGATTGCACTCATCGCCTACTTAACATGCACCATGCCAATTTTTTTAATTACTTTATAATGCAGCGCGGAAACCGCAAGAAGATTATTCGCAATTATCGATGTAATCGAAATTAAAGGCGATTTCATGTTTATTTCATTGAACATTTAATAAAATGTAAATCAAAATCACACAACACATTGTTTGCTAGTAGCCAGGCAACATTTTTGTTGAATATTTATACGTGCAACAAAGTTACATGAAAGGTTTCAGTATTATTATATCAAGTAGATAGGGTATTTATTCTTGTTCGAAGTATGTTTTCTCGTGATTTACTCAGTTTGAAGGATGAGAAATTGGCTTATGAAGAAAGAGAATAGTTTGACTTACGTAAAATGTGTGGTTGTGTTTCTGCTTCTCTCCTGAAGTTACCTTTTGCCTTACTTAAATGTCATATTAAAAAAAAAACAAAGCTAAGAAAATGTTACAACAGCTTTTGCTAAAAGTTACAAGAGTTAAAACCACTGCAAAAAAAAACAATTTTCATTTTACCAAAATATTTCGAAACAGTGAAGTTAAACTGTAATAGAAAAGTTGCAAATTGCTGAAAGTAAATTCTAGGGCTCGGCTGACCAACCGTGACTAGAGATCGAAAGTGAATCGATTGGGGTCAGGAGCGAATTCTACTCGAACCTCGTTTACCTTTATTATTTATCTGAATCGCCTAGTCTATGGACTCTTGATAAAGGCCTATTTAGCTCACTTGTAGATTTCTCAGTAACGGTTTACCTACCTTGTATTTTTAATAACAAGTAAGGCAATATATAAAATGCTTTGTCCTACCTGATGGATCAACGCACAGCCTAAACCGCTGGTCGTATGGATTTGTTTTGAGGACGTATTCCTTATATGATTTAGGCATCTGATAAGAAATGATTTTAGGAAGTTTGTCCCTTAAGGGGGTGAAATAGGCGATGAAAGTTTGTATGAGAAATCTTACTCCTTGAGCTTTAAATGCGTATACGCTGAACGGCATTTCATACAAATTTTCCAGTCGTTATTTTCCGAAATGACTAAACCGATTTTAATGAAACTTTGCATACATAGGTCTAAAAAGTTTGTTAAAAACATTTTCGATAAATAGTGTTACA
Organism: Hecatera dysodea; assembly: GCA_905332915.2. Classification (NCBI taxonomy): domain Eukaryota; kingdom Metazoa; phylum Arthropoda; class Insecta; order Lepidoptera; family Noctuidae; genus Hecatera; species Hecatera dysodea. The sequence goes on from HG995292.1 coordinate 15,151,026, forward strand.
GTTAAATTAGACCCATTTTAAATTTCCCATACAAATATGAATTTTACATACGGCGTACACGCTCTTAATATACTTTGTACGAATACTAGCCAAATTAAGTAATAAAGATCGAATTTATTTTCTTATCACAATTACCCCCAAAATAAAATTTAGGGGGTGGTAAAGTTTGTATGGAAGAATCTTGTTCCTTAGGGCACGTAACTTTGCACACATGTAAGTAAATAACAAAAGTTTTCATATCTACACTTCATATTATCTGCGTTGCCTTTTCTCAACTATATTGGAGTCGACTTCCAGTCAAACTGGATCCAGTTGAATACCAATTTCTGACGAAAAACGACGGCCCATCTGACCTCCACAATCCAGTTACTGGATTGCACGGTACTTCATGGCAAAAATGTTGTCAGATTTTCTGGCTTCTGACAATCCGCTACGACTGCCAAAGATCTAGAAATGATAGGCCGGACCAACGGCTTAGCGTGCTTTCCGAGGTACGGAGGAGTCTCTGCATGATAAGATAGGGACCCACAGACCGACCACGGCTGGCGTTGCCAAGAATTGTTATAAGAAACTTTTATATTATGATAAATGATATGTATTTTGTAAGTAGGTTAAACATAACACTTTTACACGTCAAATATGTCTGGTAATTTTAAGCTAGATGAAGCCGGTGTTTCCTAGCCGACTACCCTGAGAAGAAAGACCGAAGCAAACTCGGAGGTCAAAGTCTCTCATAGGCTATATTTTATCCCCATATTCCGGGAACTATGCGAGTGAAACCGCGGGGCGCTGCTAGTATAAAATATATGTATACGTATGTACATAAACAAAATAAGAATGTATGAAAAGGTCTAATGATGTTCATGAGTTCATGATGCAATCCAAAAACTTATAATTATAACCAACCAATAAAAATAATTACGACCACCATCATTCATATTTAACCGAATCCCACAAAAACAGAAGGTTTTCAATTCGACTGAATATGTTTTTTTTTTAAATATTTTTTTGGTTTTTTTTTTCAAGCATATTTTCAGCAATCGCCAACCGAATTTGATGATTATGATGTGTTTATGAACTGATCTCGATGTTGGGTTCAATTATTTTCTTTTTTTATATAAAGAGAAGAAGTGCGTGTCAAAAACGAAGAAATTAAACCAGAACTACCGATTCATACACTAACTACCCGATAGAGGGATGGGTGTGTAAGGAAACTACCAAATCCATGCGAACGAAGTCGCGGGCGAAGTGCTAGTACGTAAATAAGGAGGTCCTTAAGTTATAGGTAGGTACAATATCATTAGAACCTACCTGAGTTAGTAACTAATATAAGAAAACAGGCATGTAATTTACGATGCCATTGCACTTCCTTCCTACGTAGCGATATCATTGAACAAAGATCGATATCACCAATACGGGGTACGTCAAATAGCAACAATTTATGATTCGCGTAGCATACCCGAGCACGGGCGTCGTGACCGGCCGCGAGCGAGGGGGCAGGGGGGTGTTGTCGGCGAGAACAAAGAGCGCCAGTTCAAACGTGCCGCCGCGATGCCCGCTAATAAGCAATAAACAAGGGGGCGGAGTCGGGGGCGCACCTGAGGGATCACCTCGCGATGCTGCGTCCTCGCGACCCGAGCCTGCGCCGGCGCAGCCACACGCTCGATACAGATTTGATAAAAGTTATGAGCGGAGTGTTTCGTATCTCAGCAATATTTAGGAATCAAATGGAAAGACATAAGTAGGTACCAAGTATCATATTCCTGAAATCACTTGAACGACTTTCAGTTTTTTTCTTGTTAGGTACAGTATTATTCCATCATTTCCATAAGTATTTTTATTTCGTGATACTATAAAATAAGTTCACTTCATCCCCATTATCATCATCACATCGTCAGCTGTAGACCACCACGAACTCAGTGAAAATACATTAATACAGTTACCAAGAATCGTGTGTCTGTAGACAAGCATCGAAGCATCGACGCTCACTTTTCAGAGCAATTAATAGGCAATAAAATGGCGCAAATAGCGACACACATTGTTGGCGCTGGCTGCTGCCATTATTGAGACAAGAAAAACTCTCACGCCCCGTACAGTCGAACTCAACGCCATGCGATATATACGCTTTTGATCGGCAAAATGTTAAAACCTATAAAAATAATACATACATAGTTTGGTGAACCAGTAATGATAGCTGAAGATTTGTCTAAGTAAATCATAAAGAAGTCAGTTATAAAAATGTGACTGACCTAACTACTGAAAAAGCACGCTCTAAAAAGTATGAAACATCTACGAAATGTGCGTGTTTGTATGGAAACATAAAGAGTTATTCAAAACAGCGAACGACGTAGGTAGGTATGTCCTCGAAACCGACGAGAACCCCAAAGGCTCGTACTAAGCAATGCTCCTATACTTGCAAAGTATAGCAAAAGCTGCTTAGCTATGTGTGTACGAATTTATAATAAATTGCCTGGTGACTTTAAATTGTTAAATACGAGATACTGTTTTAAGCGAAAATTGAGTGTATGGCTAAGCCAAAATAACTTTTATAGTCTAAAGCAGTTCTTTGACACAAAATTTTAGTCAAAATTATCGTATTATTTTCCAATTTGCAAGCTGAGTCTAAGACCGGCAAAACATGTTTGTACTATTTTAAACTTTAAGATATTTTATACCATATTTTGAGGAAATAAATATATTATTATTATAATAACAAAAAAAAAATCGTAGTGACGTGAGGAACGTGAGGAAACAGATGCACATACAAACATCATCTTCTTAGTCGGATACGAGTCAGAGTGGTCGTGGTTGCGCAAAGTCCATGTACCCTAAGTACATGTAGGCGATGCACTTCGATTTCTGCCGGTTAGTCACGTTACGAGTATATTGGCCATAGTGAACTCGGAAGTTTTTTGTATCAGGTTAGGTTAGGTCACCAGCAAATAGGTGATCGACCGCTTGCCAGTCCCGGTCTCTCCATCGAGTTCTCATTCCAGCAGTTGTGCCAAATAACTTTAACTTTATTCGTGTTCGCACAGTAGACGAAAGTCGTCTATACTTATAAAGCTTTTTGATGGTGGAGACGTTAGTCCGAAACGCCATCCACGGGATCTACAGGTGGCGTCTCCAGCACCACATCTCAAGTGCGTTGATTTTGCGAAGAGTCTCAGGAACCAGGTATCGGAACCATAGAGAGATATTGGAAAGACAAGGCATTTCATTAGTCTGACTTTGGTCTTCTTGGTAATTCTCCTATCCCTCCCAACTCTCCCCAGCTGTTCCAATGCAGACCTGGTGATGGCGCGCACCTTCGTACTGGAGATAGAGCCAAGGTTTTAGCTCTGTACAACTTCGCAGTCAGCTATGTTCCGTACGTAGGTCCATATTTTGGTTTAGCTCGGTCAACTATTATCATCTTCATCTTGTCTCGGTTAATGGCAAGTCCGAATTACAGGTAGTTTTGAGACGTGGTAGTTTTGAGACGATTCAGAACCTCTTTTATCTGTTCTGTGTTCAGAACATTTCCATGTCTTCTTTAGTTTTGCCAGAAGGGTTGTTATCAGCGTACCTAAGATTATTTATCACGCGGCCCCCAACTGATATACCTTGTCCCATTCTTCCAAGTCAGTGCGCGTGATGTATTCTGTGTAGGTGTTGAAAAGTAACAGTGCCAGGTGAATTCAGCCATCCAGTGCTGTCGTTTTTCTAAAATGTTTTTTTTATGGCTCTGATTCCGTAAATGCATCTATAATGTACTTTTTGCTGAAGTCCACAAGGAGTTTCGAGTCGTTTTTCCCAGTACGTACGACTATTTTCTATCGAGGTGGTTGGTACAACTATCTGTTGTAAGGCCAACAGAAGGAAATCGAATACAAAAAGAATCATCAAAATCGGGACACCCAGTACAAAGTTATGAGGTAACATACACAAAAAAATACAGTCGAATTGAGAACCTCCTCCTTTTTTGGAAGTCGGTTTAAAAGTACAAAATAACTTTAATTTCGGAAGTCGTTATTCAAAAAACGAAAAAGCAATCAAAACCACTGAGTTTCAAAATTAAAGTTATTTTGTACTTTTTGATTTTTTGTTTAAAAGAAAACTTTTTACAAAAAAATGCAACCGACTTCCAGTTGTATTTTTTTGTAAAACGTTTTCTTTTATGTACCCACGATACAGGAGAAATTCCTGGACTAGTGTGGAGAAACAAAGCTTACAAAAAAAAAATCATACTTACATACCGGATACATTCCCTTACCGGTCACCCCCTTTTGCTTCGCCAGGGTCGAGGGACAAGACCGATATGCCAGTCAAAACCCCACCTTTTGTAAGCTTAAGATTAGTACAAATGCTACAGATGGTTAAGTAACCCCCGATTCCTGAAATAAGCTTTCGAAGTTGAGTCTTTTTCACACTCGATTTTGACCTTAAAACCTGCATGTAAACATTGAAATAAAAGCAAGGTTTGACACGACCTTAACTAAAAGCAGTGTTTCACACGTCATTAACTCAAAATACTCAATCATGAAACCAGGGTGGACCCCAAGCCTCCTATTTTTATAAATTTGTCATTCCAACACAATCCCATTGTCAATTTGATAAAAGTTCGTAATCTGTAAAATTCATATTGGTCGATCATTGGTCCGTCAATGGTCTTGTAATAGAATCGTGGTAGAATGACATTGCCGTATTGCCGTTTTTATAAAACCTGTTAGTAGAAATGATTTTCGAAGAACTACTACTTACTATTTTTGAACATTAAGTCATGCTAGATTTCATTTAGATAATATATTTTTACATACTATTTATTAGTGTTCTATGCAAGCTAAAGTTACAGCATACGTCTGTCATTCATTTGTCATTATATAGAATGGTAATCTCCATTCTATGCCATTTCTTTCAATGGAGTGTAAGTGGTTGACCATTCGAAAGTCATAATGACGCTTTTATATTAGTAGATTACCAAACTTGTCAAAATCAACAATTGGGTATGTTACTACATATAAAAATCATGATTCTATTTGGTCCGTCCGTTGGATTTTAAAAAATATTCGCGTATTTTTTGTCATTTCAAATCGTAAAAAATATTTTTTTTTTTATTTCTGACACTTTTGTAATAGCAAACTTGAGGCCCAGCCTGTATTCTTCCAAGTCTTGGTTTCGAACTCGTTAACCACGGGCCAGCCTCAATGCAAGTACAACAAAACCAACGAACACTGCTCCATTTATGCTACAACTCTACAGAAATGTAAGAGAACGGTGTATGGCTTGTTACAGATGCAGAGCTATAATTAAACAGAAAATCTCCTTAAGTTATCATTTCTCTAATACATGACCTAGGTACACATGAATTCTTCTCAGTCCAACACACAACCTCACAACCTCACAAAGTCACAACTCCTCATTCACCACACTGACACATACATATAAACGGGCTGTCATTCAAACTATTACTTGTCCCACTTCTGACCTTCTGATGTAACTCTAGATATATAAACTAGTGTGAGAATTCTGGTACCCATAACACAAGTTAAATCTTTCCTTGGGTATCAGAATTCAATACAAATACTACTGACACGATTGTTACTCTCTAATATGTCTTTGCTCTTGCCGCATAGTAGTTATTCATAAGTGTTTGATTGTATAAAATGTTTAGTTCAATAAACAATAATCTAGTTTTTTATTTAATGCCCTCAGTGACAGAGTGATAGGAACCTTTTATCTGCAACTAAATGAACGTTCACTAGGACTCGTATTATCTAGCTGACTGTACCTGAGTATATCAGTTTTAATCATTCTTGCGTGTCATCATTTATGCTGCAACAATCTGCACTTTTTGGGTAATAAAATAATAATAATGACTCTCATTTACTGTTAAATTCTCTTACATTGAAAGACTTTTAATTTGAACCATTTTATTACTGCTTTTCTCCTCTACTTACGGGTATCCTCACAACAATGCCGTTTTTAACCGACTTCAAAAAGGAGGAGGTTCTCAATTCAAACAAGGCAGGTATGTTTTTTTCTATGTATGTACAGCGATTACGCCGAGATTTCTGATCCGATTTACGTTGTTGTTTTTTGTTTGGTCCCATTTAAGTACATATTACGTAAGCAATAAAGGGGGATGGGGGCGATCCGGGATGTAATTACGTCAGCAATATTGTTTTTTTTTTTTTCAGATTTTAGTCGATTTAGTCGATTATGTTTGCAATAATAATAAAGCAATGCAATGCGGCGAGGAATTACCCACTGGGCTATCAACGCCCTAACAGCGAACTTCATTTCAGACTAAAAAATCCTTATTTCTAAACTTATTAACTGTCAGTAATCTTTCGGGATTGCTGGAATCGCATGTTTGTTTATTGTTTACACCAATGTGATTGGTACGTTTAGGTATGGGGGGTACCACTAATAGGGGAAAAATAAAAAAACTTTGTAGGTACAAAAAATATACAACCGAATCCTACACAAAAAAAAACAAAAGAGTACAAAATAACTCTAATTTTGGAAGTCGGTGTTCAAAAAACGAAAAAGCAACCAAAAACACCGAGTTCCGAAATTAAAGTTATTTTGTACTTTTTGGTATTTTTATTTAGAATTTGGTTGTTAGTCAGTGTTTCAGTATTTTTCTATTTTAGCAGCACTTAGACGCGAACAGCCTGACTAACGAACTTGAATCCACCACCAACTTTCCGTTATCATGTCGAGTAAAGCTTCTTGCAACACTTGAAAAGTTTGAAAACTGCCATAAATGCGTATCCCTAATAAATCAGCTTTTTCACAAATAAAATATGTCGTAGATCTTAAAATTCCAAGTTATCTTATCATATAACATGGTGGTCCCTAAGTACTCGTCAAGTCTCAAACAGTCCTACAAATAAAATCCGTCTATCGTGGAAGTAGGTGGGGTACCGGGTATTAGCCCTCTAGCTGCCACCGCTAGGCCGCCATCCGCCATGCTCAACCGTCCAGTGCAGCGAAATGGGCCGTGATGGCCACGTTGCCGCCATTATCGTTATTATCGACCGACTCTCTGTGAGTCTGTCCATCTGTCTGAATCTTGCGATCGCCTTGAGCTGTTTCTATTCGCGTTTATGTAAATGTGTTAAAATTTACTTAGCCAGCTCGCTATGAACAACTCCGGAGAGCGTTGTGTTGCGAATGTGTTGTTAAAACATGTGAATAATTATAAATTTTGTCACATTTAGCTTTCAGATTTTTAGGAAACCATTTTATTTTTTAATTCTTAATTTTGCCAGTGCTTCGACAAAGGAGAATATAAATGAAAATGTGAGTGCCTAGAGATTCTCCTAATTTATCATTCACTCTCCAACCATAGGTCGGTACAACGATGCTAAAAGAAGAGGTTTCAAACAGATAATAAACTGTACAATGGTTTAAAAATAATACTTTAAATTGCTCAATCATGAGTAGACACTAAAGCCTTGATTGACTTTCTTATTTTTTTTTATTTTTTCTAAGAATCATTTTGCTATAATAAAATTGAGTAGGTACGTTAGAACGTGGCCTTTTAAAGTACAATTTATACAACAGTGCTGAAAACAGCTAAAGTATACGTTCTCTTGGCATCCACTCTGAGGCTGCAATAACGCAATGTTTATCAAAGTTCGCATTCGCACGTAGTTATCACAAGTAACAAGTACGGCGCAGTTAGGTAACCCTGCGGCGGTTAGTCTGTCCGTCTCGCGTCTGTCGATCACTCTGGTAACGACGTCTCCTCTCCGCGCCGTGCCACGGCTGCCACTCACCCCACACGATAATCATGCTACTTTGCACCAACTACCCTGTCAATCAACGCTCTAACTGTGCCATGCTCTAAACACACAAACCCATACAAATAATGAATGTTAACCATTTTATTTTCACAACACGAAACACAGCCTTGATTTTTACAATTCGCACAGGTGCCACGCCGCATCACTCGCCGTGATATCGCCAATAACAAAGCAATTGTTGGGAACACCGTGACGGAGTAATTCGTCGTTTCCCTTGCTGGACGCGACGATTAGCCCACCTCTATTTACTTGTCTATCCGATCGCTAGAGCTGGCAGCTGACGCCGGACGCGGCTGACAGACACACACCGTTACAACTTTGACTTAGAAAAACGTTTGCCACGGACAACCGTTGTGCCGATGCCGGGCCGGGCGAGCGACACAAACATCTGGACCGTGCCGCGATTGATGGGTGCGGTACCTCAGTAATAGTCCGTGAATTGTCTCACCTGATGTTTACTTGTCTTTCTATTGCCATTTGATCGAATTAGATTACCCCAGTCACGTTCCACGTCTCGAACCGTAAGCATTGCATTGCTAGTACTTTAGGTGAATTCTACACTTAAATGTTCCCACAGGCGCTATATGAGCCGATCGCGATCGCGCATAGGCCACGACCGGGCACAGGGCTCGCACGTCCTACACCTACAGCGTCTATCGTGCTTAATCACTGATAAATCTGCCACAACATGGAACAATGCCACTACGACGCCCGATAAATGAGCACAATTAATGCCAATAATTTCAAACGTTCCGCCGAGCATAAAACTCAGCCCAAACAGTACAGAACACTCATATCTCGCTTAAGTACCTCCGCTTTCCGATTCCTTTTAATCGATGTCAGAATCTAAAATTAGTTTCCTTTCTGAGCTATTGGGTGCTTCGTGGGAGAATAGCTCGAACATCTTTCAGCTAACAATGCTCTCGAACACTCCTCTGACAGGACATTAAATCCAGAAGAGCTTTCTTCGAACTAGTGTTTCCCTTGAAAACTAATCAGCGCCAGCCATTATGGGATCAGTCTCCGTCTTTACGTACGCCAATATATCTCTCGCGCTCCCCGGGCGAGGAGAGCGCTCGTCCCCGACGAATTATCTCCGACAATGCCACAATAGTCCATAATTATGAAATGTGTAGTGATTCCAAAAGGATATGCAATTTTTCTCAGACTGCGAACAATGCGAGACGGTAATGAAAGGAGTCAATCAGTCGATGTCTGCGAAATACGCTCGTGCTAATTTATGCACCGTCCGGCGCGGGCAGAGCGGCGCGGCCATTCCGTGCTGCTTTAATGTCTCTCACGCAGACAAAGGGCGCGCCAGCCACGTCAGCGCACGCTCAATGTAGCCAGTGCACGTGGGGCTCGTGATATTATGTCAATGCAACGTGCAAAATATGAAGAACTGGAGTCATAGATATCGCACTCATACGTGTGTCTTCCTCGCACGAGACGAGAGACCCATACTTATGTCCTAGCCTCATATGAATTTATAGCGAACGCCGTATTATTTACTAGCATTATACGCACAATTTGCGAAGCTGTCGCAAGGGCCAGCTATAATTTCCCGATGGCAGCAGATCCATCAATACCCGCCTCGGGCTGCGGCCGCTTTCAATTTGTAGGCCGCTTACATCGCCGGCAATTACCGGACGGACGGAAGGCCGATCATCATCGATATACGCGCTTAATAATGCCTAATGACACTTAATAAAGACAGAAAATAAAAGTGTGACGATTATTTATTAGCCGTCTCGTAAATACTAACGGTTCGTAGCTGTGGTTAAGAAACATATAGCGTCCTTGATACTTGATAGACCGGTGGGTACAGAGTACAGTTTATAAAACTACCAGTTATTGTTTTATGCCTATATTTATAGAATTAAATTGATAGCATTCGGTTTGCGTAAAGCTGCAATGGTACGTGTCTGCTGGAAGTTTCGAAAGACTGCAATATTGTATGGTGTAGTGTTTAACATATTATGTTCTCGGCTTTATAGTTCTGTATTAAAGCCGATTTGGTCACAATTGTCAATTGAGAATAACATAAAATCGTGTTTGCAGACACAGGTAATATAGACGGCAATAGTGGAGTAAATGAAGCGTGAAACGGACTGACCAAGTTTGTACATTGTCGGTAGTCTTTCCTTTTTTGAGCAATAAGTGATTGGTTGTCTGAACTATTAACAGATTAATTTGCATTTATTTAAAGCAGCCAAAATAACGTTATTTTATTGTTTCAGTTCTACCTTAAAGTGATACCTACTCCTTCAAATTTGTAAGAGCTTATTAGCTCTGATGGATGCCCACATACCACCGAATGGACCTAGCTAACCCCGATGGGCGCCGGCAGACGGGTCCACTTGCACCTCTCTAGCTTACAATTACACCGGCGTCATCTAGCTTAAAATGACCAGAAATATTGGACGCATAAAATTATTATGTTTAACTTACAAAACAAATATAATTTAACAAATAAGAAAATATGAAGAAATTATAAAAATATTGTATCAAAAGAAAACCTAGCAAATCGGAGGCGAGCAAGGACTTCCGAGTTCTCTTCGCTCGGCTTTGCACCCGTCTTATTTAGTTCTGTGTCAATGGACAACAGAAAGCTGACGAATGATTCTGTTCGAGACGGGGTTGAAGATGCACCCCGCCGAAAATAGTCCTGCTGGCACCCAAGGATTGCTCCTACAAAATATGGGATAGGGGACAATATACAGGTTAGTGATACCGAACTTGCTTAGTGGGGATGAACCTACCTACTTAATTTCCAGCAGAGCATAACTAATCACCTTTTTAAAATATAGCTAAATATTTATATAACCTAACCTAACTAAAAAATGCTTCAAAGTAGGTACTCCAAGTAGCTGTGATCTGAAGAAAGTGCCCAGAAGACAGGCAGCATTCCCACGTTGAATGGCTTTTTGATTTGTTGGGAAATCATCAAATGATTTCTCCCGCTCTGGTTGGAGCGGAAGGGAGTGTCAGACTCTTACTGACTAAAACCCACCCGTGATCCTTCTTGTGCCCTTTGCGTTCCAGGGCCGCGGTGACTATTTCGAACAAATTCCGCAACCTACGTTGAATGGCTGCCCTTAGTATATAGTAGGTAATGAACCTAATGTTAAGTTGGTACCTTACCATCCACCGAACAATTAGTGAGTATCTAAGCAAGTTGAGTATTCCACCGCCATCTATCGGTACGTGGAGGTCCATTATGCAAAAGCGAACGTAAGGTAAGTTGAACTCAGGCTTTATGAGTGACGATCTTTGGAGGCAGACTGGTATCAGCTGTATAAACGTTAGAAACTGCCTGCTGTGTAGCGGTGGACTACCATAGGTCGATTTTTGCAGTGTTCAAAGCGATAAACCAGCTCAGTTGATGAACTTGGTCTTTGGAACTAGTTAGTTCGAAAAAGTGCATACAATAATACAAAGGTAGGTACTTACCTACCTTTGTATTATTATGTATGCACTTTTGTCATACATGCATATTTTGAGTACATCTTTAATCTAGTGGTCGCAAGTGTCGCTAAGCGTGAGGTCATAGGTTCGAAATCAAGGTTGGGCAAATTGTTATGCGTTTTTTCCATCAGGAATTCCTCAGTAGCAAGCAACACTCAATGTGCATTAGTTATCGTGATGGCAACAGTTGGATCTTGGCTGATTAAAAAAGGCTGGAACCCTATCACATGGGCCCTGACACAATATGGCTGTATTATATGCAGTAAGCCTCTACCTAACTGTTTTCGAAGATACAAACCTGTGTCATTTGCCCTATCTAAGGTTGTACATCAACATGGCTTTAGCCGTGAATCTTTTAATGCATTTACAAGACAGTGATGCAGATGTTTTCATCTCCTTTTATTATGTAGGTTGTTACCTAGCCCTATACCGTTCAACACGATTTAAACATGCAGCATGCCTGGTAGCTGCTCTTGCTGCATTTTGTAGCATTATGTAGGTCAAGACATTTATTTTGCCGGATTCAGCTTACAGCCAAGGACAAACGTGCTATTTTATATAGCTTATAGGACCACTAGTGTGTATGTCTGTCTGGTTTTACTAGTAAAATAAAACAACACTTAAGTTTCATTTCGGTTTATTAACACGTAGGGCTGAACCCTGATATGTGTCGCTACTTCCGCGCGTCGCTCGCATCTCGTACAGATATGTACAGCCAGTACATCACCTACGTACACTCTCCTTCCCCATGAGAGTGAGCCGAAACAATTGATTGATATAATTATTGTTCTGTGAGGCAAAGGATTTTTACGTACTGATTGGTGTTTTAGAAAGGCGTGGTCATATCTGAGGGATTCATATTCATATTCATATCTTTATTTGCATTCCATAGTGTCTGAAGATCTTGCAATGTGCTTAAAGCTAAGTATAATTATGGACCCTGTAGGGCACAGCAAAAAGTATAAAATAAAGTAATAATAAAATTAATAGATATTTTATAACAATTTTTAAACTTATTTTATTTGTTTCTTTTCTGTTTATCGGATACAGAACAACACTCTTAAATATGACCACGCACATCTCAAACACCCTGTATACCAAGAATTTTTTGCTTAACACGCTAATCTATTACAAATCTTCTGCTCAATTTATGACTAAATGTTTGTCACAAAACTGATGGGGACAAAAATAGGATGAGGGAATCAGAATAGTTTAATTTATTATTATTGAGTTACTGTAAGTAAGTACTATATTAACATTATTGAGTTTACAATATTTTCTTCCTCGCTTTAATTTCGTTAATAATGAGGATTTTTTATAGACACAGCTACTTAGGGAATAAACTATAAGTTTATGGTAGTAGGTACGTTGATACAAATTTAAATATCGTGATTCCCTAGTTGTCTGTGCATTGCATAAATCTATATTATCCAAACTTGTGAAGGAAGTGATATCAGACAACATCCTTTTCTTAAAGTGGTTTTTTGAATCAGTATTTAATCTGATCGATAGTTAATAGATATATTTGTGATGCATGTTTCCGTTTGGTATTTTGTTTTTGAGCAAGTTTATTAAGTGTGTTTTTATGAATGACAAGATCTTACGATATTATACACGTTACGTCATCAATTATTTTACGTTTCTGAATTGAGATATTTAGTTAAAAACGAGTAGTCGATGTATTCTAAAATAGATTTTATATAAACAATTAAAAATGTAATAATAGATTTTAGAAACAATCTACTTCAAATGCTTTCTTAATTCAGAAATTGGGACAAGTTCTATAAAATCAAAGCAATTGCAAGATAACAAGTTGAAACAATTGACTATTGATCGACTGTATTATAACCAGTGCCCGGACAGGCAGATTGATTTGGGTTCAATGACCTGAAACGTAGATATTAATATGGACATGCCTCCGAGATTCCGGGATCTTAAAGTTTTTTTCTGTTATTTCGAAATTGTTAGAAACATGTAGAATGTGTAGGATGAAGACTTATCAGCAATCGCTATTGCCCGCGTGCATTTCGAAAAAGTAGTTAGCCCTAGTTAGTTATTCCCGTCATATTGATAAATGTTTTATTAGTTTTCTAAAAAAAGAAATTTATTTCATACGAGTATGTAGTCGTTTAAAAATCCATACAGTCAAAAATATTTAATTCAATCCCGATACTGATACTGAAATGAAATCCCGGGAAAAAGGCTTATCCATATTATGATTTCTATGACAGTTCGTGATACAACTACATAAAATCAATCTACCTACTCCGGCCACTGATTGTAAACACAGCAAACATTACAAGCTGAGATTACAAGCATTACAAATCCGAGAATCTGGTTTCTATCAATACATATAACATCTCCACAAAGTACAAACTTTTGATACACTCGTTACCTAAAACAACTGTAACCACTAAAGTCTATAAATATGTAAGTTAAACCCCATTAAGGTTATTGCTTGCACCCTCTCCCTATAGTCCTATAGAATCATATTCCGATACAGAAGGGGAATTTGATGGTAGCTACATTTATCCTCTTGTATTTATGGTGTACAACTAACATTTTACAAGTTTATTGATGGTTAAGATTGTATTTTAACGTAATGGTATTCCTTCTATCTTATGAGAGTGATTTTAAGTTTCTATGTGAACAAAAGTTGGTAGTTCTCGAAATTTGGAAAAGAACTTACTTCAAGGTATACATGACATGCTGATTTTTATTATCGTTATATAACAAAGAGTAGGTACGTAAGCAGTATCTAAATACATAAGTACGACAACGCGAGCATCCGCGACATATTTCTCTACTAAGACAGTACTTCTTCAAAACCTCTTATTTGATATAAACATCTAAGTGACCCACTATGTACAGTGCTTATCCTACAAAAATAATTTACTCAACCACTATACAGTACATACATTTTCATATATCTTAGGGCTACAAGTAGAATATAAATAGTCTTATGGAATAGAATGTACACTCTAATACATATTATTATATAAGTACATTAAAGATAGATACATCACTTGGGTTTGGAATTAGTCTCTGATGACGGTAATAATCAATACATCAGTTGTTAATAACTTTTCTAATAAGGTCTAACCATATTACTCAGCATCCATCATGTTTTATTTTGATTTCTTGTTTTGGTTTCAACATACATGTAGTTTGCTGTTGCAAATTGATGCTTTAACAAGCGTGGTTAATTACCATAGATAAAATAATGAAGAATACGACGCTCACACGATACGAACGTTTCTTTTTTGTGTTCATGTAAATCATTATATTTATTATATTTTTAGCATCTTTGTTAGGTACGATTAGTAAATAAGTAATCTTCATTCCATGTTAGAATCAAGTGAACCCTTTCACAATGATGCACTCGACTGACGATGCAACAACACGTGCGGAGCAGTCGAGTCGAGTCGACAAAGTGCGACACAGCGAATGTCGAATGCTGTTTACGAAATAATTTTCTTCTTGCACTCAAATGGAGACATACTGAATTAAAAATATCTTGCAAATTTAATTATAAATTACTAGAAATATTTTTTGTGGAATGTTATTTAGTCGAATCATAGTTTCAGGTATTTTTATGCAATTTTTTCTTTGGTTTATTATATCAATCATACTGTTGTTATTAACACAACAATGTTTCTCAGAGGAATTGAAACGAAAATAATATTATAATAGGAAATAAAAAATACTAATATGTGCAGGTAACTATTGTTAGTTAATATTCATTTCACTCTACATTAATATTACTTTTCAATATTATACTTTCGGGTAGGAACCTTGAAATTATGTTTTAAAGTACACAATATACCTATCGACAACCTCTTAAACTACTCAGTTACATACATTCGTCTATAAGGTACTAATTTGAAACTCACTTTGAATAAAATAAATAGTCTTTTACTAGCCGCAGTTCAAGCGAGTAACTAGCACAAGTTCTCGATGATGATGAGCGGTCGTCACAGCACGATTTCGTTAAAACCCGAGGCTTGCCACTAACTCACAAGTTTTGCACAGACTGTTGCTACTGAACTGAATAACTTCCTGGTTGTTCAGTGTTCGGGCTGCAACAGACTAGCTATAAGAGTGGCAAGTCCTCATCCGGTTAAAGAAGCACAGTCCAAGGAAGATCATCGTGATAAGTTCACAGCGGATGTCTGGGCGAGGGCGAGTGCTGCGGGCGAGGCTGCTGGGGCGGCGCGTTGGGGTGCGCGGGGGGCGGGTAGGGGCAGTAGCGTAGCGGCGTGGGAGGCTTCTGCAGCCACAGGTCGTGCGGCAGTGCCAGCGGCTGCGGCCAAGCACTGGGCCAGGCACGCCCTCCCAGGGCTAGCAGCTGCAGCGCGGCCGGCGAGCGTGCCCACGCCGCGCGCTTCTCCGCCTCCTCGTCAGCTCCCCCCGCGTACAGTCGCAGAGGAGACCGCAGCAGCTGCTGCTCCATCAACATCAGCTCCATCGGGTCTCTGTGGAGAAGCAACAATACGCACGTTAATCATGACTGTTATGTTAGAATTGATCTGACAAGACAAACTTTCCTAGGGACAAATATTTAATTTAGATATAGCCTACATATTTGACTTATATTTAGTAAGTAGGTATACTATAAGTACGGAAGCCGAGTTGTACAGACTAATGCCCCACGGCAGCGTTTCCAGTATCTGCAGACAGTTAACATTCATACCTAAGCGCTTATAAGAAATGTATTTTTGGAATGATATTCGCATTGAGTGGAAGTTTGTTTTCGATAGTAATAAGTCCTATTTCGGTAAAGCGAGCGCGGTCGCGCGCAGTTCCGCGAACCTCTCGTTTCGCGAGACGGACTGTTCGCTGGGTTTCATCGGTCCGTAGTCTATAAAACCGAGTTCGAGGAACGACACCGGCCACCGGCGGCCACGTGGCGATTTCAAATCTCATACAACGTTACGAACGTCACACTAGAAGCTGTTATGTAAAATCCAGCCGCGATGAAATACGACGTGGTCAGCTTTGTTTACGACTCGTACGTTTAGCTTTGATTTACAATGCCACTATAACTCCCAACATTTGCAATAAGCAGAATCTTTAAATAAAACACCTACCTCAGATATTGTGTGGTAGGCATTTTTAATACGCACTGCTCATATGGAAAAGTGCTAAACAAGGAGTGTATCGCCGTCGATTGTTTCTGCGAAGCGTCTTTACGAGTAGTGTCGCAGTTAACGAGGCGCGCGGCGCGGCGCGTGAATGCGCCCTTTACTGCGCCGGTGCGTGATGCCCTTTATCGGTTCCCGGAGGTTGCGCGACCGCCACCGATCACGCTTCCCGTTAACTCTCGCTATTTTCGCGTCTCTGCGAAACTATCGACACTTATAAGTTTGCTATAATGCGTCTTTCACGCCTGCTCAATAGAAATCTAGTTAGTGCTTGCTCGTTACCATTTTCTGTAGGGGAACACGTTCGTTGTGAAGCAGCTCAGAGCAGGCGTAAATCTGAGGAGATGTTATTAATAATGGGCTTCGTGTTGAGATACGAGCGTTAGTCCGAGAGCGGCAAATGAACGTGACGACACGGCGAGCTCGAGCTAAGCCTCAAAATTGGCATGACAGCACGAGATGCCGTGTCGAATTTAATCTATCACCGCAGCGCGGCTGCCCCGGGCGCCGGATTGCTCTCCCCGGGAATTAAAAACAGGTAGTGCCCACACACGCTAACACGTATTATAGATTTTTTATTGATCTCCTAATTTCTATAAAAAACGAATAATAGCCAGTATTATTGTTATAATAATCTCGAGTTAACCACAACGTCTCAGCGATTTCACACAACTGTATCACGCGATACTATCTTAACGTAAGTTTCACTTTGTCGTAAAGGATGAATCTCGTAGAGTCGTGGCTCGCACAGAGAAAGCTTCGCAAGTTACGTTTCATGGAACAAGTGACCGTGTTACATGTGCTGTAATAACTACTTGTGTTATCTTCTGTATCTTCTTCTGAACGTATAGACATTCAAACCACCATAAATTACCCACCTACACGAGTAAAGCATTTTTTCCTCTCGTAAAAACTTAATTTTTAAGCTCTCAATATCAAAACATTTTAACTTCGTGCATAATTGAAGGCAATCAAAACGTTAAATTGTGAACTAACACATTCCACAGCACTAATATCTTAAAATTTACACTTAAAGCTTTAAGTTACAAAAGGTCGTAAGTGGCGGGGTATTAGTGTTGCGCGAGAAGGTCTGTTTCACCGGGTGGTTATGTCGTTTCGGGTGCTGCGGGGGCGTTAATGGCGTATTTATTATGATCTCGGTATCAGCAGTAATAGCCAACACTCTCCGCCGGCAAATTACAGGGCGGCGGCTCTCAGAGGAGCCGATAGGCCCGGCGCGCCGGCCTGCGCGCGCGCAGTCTTATCGATATCTCGCGCCGACCGCTATCGATATTTGCCCGCAAATGCATAATGTGTCTATCTGATAAAAACGTGAAATATTATTTCCTTTACTCGTAATATTCTGCTTAATGTAGATTATTAGTGCACAGATTTATAGCATTTCCTCCGATCTCAAGCTTTATAAGAATGAATTTTAATCTTATTATTCTACAAAGGAAGGTTATTTATGGCGCTCATAAAAACATTTAAAGAATGTCAATTTGATCTATTTGGGGATAGTCCTCGGGTCGCCTGCCGTAAATCACTCAGGCGGCTGACTCATTAGATATAAATAGCAATAAGTGTTGCCCATTTCATTGTCTATGATCGTGTAACTAAATGTGATAGATGGTTGATATTTAAAAAATAGTTAACGTAACGTAACTGTGAAACACGCAGCGCGCCGCGGGCAGCACGCGGCTGTCGTTAAACTTATTTCTAGCTCGTAAGTGAATCGCACGCAATTAACGAAGAGGTGCGTCCGAGCATAAATATAACTCCTCGCCGCTAAATATCGGCTCTGATTGAGCGAGGGGCGGATCTTATTAATTAATGGATGAAAAGCCGCCTCGACCACCACGCCAAATAACTCCGCCGCCCGATTCTCACACAATGGCAATTCATCATACTTATTGTCTGACGATTTCGGACGTCAGCGAAGGAAGTCATTAAGGCTGAGGGCCGTTAGGCGTTGTTTTAAATATTTATATTTATGAGTCGGTGTGAATTCAGCAATCAGAATAGAAAGTATTAAATAGTTGAGTAGTCGAACAATGCAGACGGAAGTGATTAGACGGCTTTTAAAATTAACCTACACTCGTCAAATCAAGTGGTACGGGCGTAGGAGTGGAATGACAGACAGCGGACTGGCAATTCTCGAGATTGTATCGATAGAGGTGTGCACTGAGCGGAATTACCCGCGGAGCTATGCGAGCGAGCGGAGCACAGTAGCGCCCAGCCGACACCAATCAACACGGAACACGCGATACGCGAACCTCTAATTATTCAGCCTTCCATTCCGTTATGTTCGCTCGGGTGAGAGCGACAGAAAGTGTCACTCGCTAAATTAAACACGTTCATTTTGACACCTCTTAGCAGGCTTTATGAACCAGTATGCATACCGTTAAAATCGAGAGAGCCGAATTCTTTCGTAATTTTACAATAACAATTTTTAGAGTTATAATAGCGCAAAGTCCAAGTCATACATAATATCCATCGGTAGATGAAATACCGAGTGGGCAAGAAACCCCAGATCAAAGCCGGTAGCGAGTGTATCAGCCAAAGATACAGACTCAGTGGAAGCGGTAATTGCACCGATAACATCTCGAATTAGCCGTCAATCACCGTCCGAACTATCATCGAGGCGATGCTGTATCAATTAATACAAATCGGTAGCTACGCACTGACGCCTACGTCGATTACATTATTAATAGCTCCGATAATTCTGCCCGTCATGCTCCTACTGTAACACAAAAAACCTTAAGAGCTAATGCGGGACATTTCGTAAGTACCTACTCATTTGAAAGTAAACAATTTCTTACTTCAAAGATCACACGGACATTGGATGTGTGGATTTACATATTTTTAATGTCTCCTCATAAGTCATAGTAACAAAGCGTTGTCGTCGCACAAAATACAAAAACATAAAAGCTCCTGCGCAACTTTGTATTATAATCCGTATAGTGAACGTCAAATTGCTTTCAATATACAATCTTAAAAGGTGAATCGGTAATTGTTTATGCATAGTCAATTCAGCAGGTTGTTGCTAAAGTATAAACACGTGAGCGAGAACGCACCGGTCCTCACCGCCCCCGGAGAACCGGTCGCTCCGGACTCCGGCCGGCCGCATGGGCATCACACCGATGGCCAGATAATAGAAATGCGCTTTAATTTGTCGTTTAGGGCATAATGAGGAGCGAGCCCTGTGATTACGCGCCGCCGCCGCCGGCTCGGCCGCCGCTGACGTGAGCTGTTTCCATACGCCCGCGCTCCAACCCGCC
Organism: Hecatera dysodea; assembly: GCA_905332915.2. NCBI lineage: Eukaryota > Metazoa > Arthropoda > Insecta > Lepidoptera > Noctuidae > Hecatera > Hecatera dysodea. The sequence goes on from HG995292.1 coordinate 15,170,715, forward strand.
CCGCCCGCAACCACGCAACCTCGAACGTGTTAACACGAAACTAAGGATACCTCCCTACTGACACCGTAAACGAACCGCCTTGTATTAATAAGAATACCGTCTATTGAACAGAAGGTCACTTGAAGCGGTTTCTATCAAGTGACTAATCTAAGATGCTTATGATCCCGGTCTTAACCAACATCGTCATCGTAAAACTTTATGCGAATGAGAATGCTAATATTAATTAATACAGCCATTGCCCGTGTTTAGCTATTATGTTTTGCATTTGACATAGTATTTGATGAGGTAATGATGTATGTAGGTAACTCTGTAAACCAATTACCTGAAGTATCTAGATGTGACTTACAAAACGATTTTGGCAAGCAGTACTTAGTATTCAAGTTTTAATGTTTTCATTTCAAACTTGGTCATTACTCTTAGAAAATGGTGTTTTTTTTATTTCTTTTTTTTAAAGTAATTTCCTACATAAAGGCACCTTTACATTTTCGTGGTTGATCGTGAGTCGAAAGTAGTGGTCGTTCCATGGGAACGCCCGTCATTCCTTGAGGCGCATTCTCGCCTCGGTCACCTAACACCTCGACTTAATGAGCGAAACACGCTATTCTCTGCTAAATATTATTTTTTACATTAAATATAATTATGCATCGGTATCTTATCTCGATCTTTGAGGTGAAATATTCTATTCACATTTTGATTATTGATCGATCGTTTTATATTCATAAAAATGTATTTTTGGCTTATCTTTAGAAGTCGTGCCCGCGGGTAGTGTTTATCAATGAGCGCTAAATAAAAGTAAGCAGACTCTGCCTAGACTTGAAATGCTAATTAGGCATCATTTTCAAAAATAGATAGGCACCTACAGCTAAAAAGAAAAGATGACTTGGACGCTGTAAAGATGCTTAATTACCTTCATGTTCCACTTACAGGAGAATGTAGCTTTGGACTTACCATTACAATTGCATTACCTACGTATATTTAAAGCTAATAATAACAGGTACAGTCGGTGATAGCAATTAACTGACCCCCTAAAAATTAAACGAATTTGAACCTTTTGCTTGTTACGAACGATCGAACTAGAACAACGTTGGAACTGGTTCAACGTCTATGATCAATAAAATAGTTATTCGAATTTGATCTTTAATACGCAGTGTTAAGGTAGATATGTTCTTGAATATTATTTTAACTTGTAATATAATACGTAATTTCGATCACATTGAATATGTTTCGAGTGGTCTAGTGGTGACTGTAGTGAGCTGACAAATCGTGGTTGCGAGTTCGTAACCAGCGTAATTGACGCGTTTGTTTCTGTTTTGTATATTTATTTTAAGTTATAAATAATAAATTATAACTTTAGCAACAACAACAAAAAAAATGAACAGAAATAAAAAACCAAAATGGTGGTAAAAACGATTTTATTTTATAAAAAAAAATATTATAAGAATAACATAAATGATATTGATGACGACACGAAGATGATAATATTTACCTGCTTACTAATAACGTTGTTAACTGCACTGAGTTTAATGTAGTGAATCAGCATGTTATAATATTTAGAAATATAGGTATGTATTTCTATTTCATAACAATAACATCACTACATTAAATATCATTGAACTAAATAAAACGGCATTATACGTTGAAGTTCTACCTGGTCTACTATATATCAATTTGTTTTATGAATAGTTATTTTAGTTATAAAATAAGGTTTTGACAAAAAACTAGGTATTCGAAATACTTCGTTACAAATTATAACAATAGTTAATTTAACACACACACTGACATACGTTAGTATTGTTTGTGACCAACACTGGTTACTCAAGTTATTCATGCTTTTAATAGCGAAGTGGAGCACCATTTTTTCTATTGCTTGTTGCAAGCGGTCCCGCATACCGCGCACCATATTCCAACAACGATCACTTCCACTTGCAGTTGAATGAGTAGGCAAAAATGGCTGTTCAGTATGCCTTCTAACAATTGCTTGATGACGTTCTGACACTGGAGTATGTAACATAGTAGGTTTTGGTCCAGGACGATCTTTTTGAATATTCCCTGCCTCTTCAAAACGTCTTAGCGACAATCTGACTGTATTTCTCTGAAACAACACAATAAGCATAATTTTAGTAACGAATAGGTAAACATAATTTATCGATTAAGTTTGAAAAAATACGTTTATCAAATTAGATTATAAAAATCAAACTAGACCTATAAATGATCTCAAATTAGACTCATAATGAAACACAGTTAATTGTCTATTATTCTACATTCACCGGCTTTTAAGCAGACTAACGAATTAAGGAAAAAGTATAATTATAAATGAAGCATAAAAATAATACACTTACCGCTATATTAAGTTTCCTAGCAATCGCTTTAATACCAACATTCTCCTCATGCAAATAGATTATTTTGTATTTTAAATAATCACTCAACTGAGACGTATGACGATTAAACTATCAAAACTGATAACAATTAATAAAAAGGAAAAAAGCCAATTTAGTAAGGCAAGGTAAAAATGTTCGCGCGTATTCACTGCTATTTGTGCATAGAATATCTTGTTCAATTTATTCTTCTACCCCATAGTCCTTATGTCATATTTATAGCAGTTTTTGTTGAATACGCATATTGACGTCTAACTACCCACTTATTAAAAAAGGTAAAAAGTTATTAAATAAATGACCTAATACCAACCTCTTAAAGCTCAAGTTTGCGTATCAAAATTATTTATTGTTTCTGTTCATCGAGTAGTGTTAGTCTGATAAACTCATACCATATTGAATAACGTTTAATGTTATGAGCATAGGGTGTAAAATCGAGTAATTTTTAGGGGGGTCAGTTAATTGCTATCACCGACTGTACAAAGAAACGTTAAAAATAATACCAGTATTTTGTAATACCTAGTACTAATACTTATGTTTTACTGTGTGGACACGCCCTTCTAGGTTTTCAACGACTAATACCGTCTTACAAGGCGACAAGCCGACTACAACACGCTATGATTATAATAAGTCTATTGTAAAACCTGATTTATTTTGCACGACTTGGGAAAACATGTTTTGTAACTACCAATCACGTTAAATATTAGCCAATTTTCGAAAAACAACTTCAAAAGCTAAAATACTTACGGGTAGAAAATCATTTAAAAGAAAAAACGAAGCACATAAGTTAATATATGCATAGCACATAAGTTAATACAGGTACATAGTTTATTATGTTGTTTCAATTATTTCGTATGAGTTTGATTTGTTTATTATCCTCGGTTATGTCATAACAGTATATCTTTGTTTCCATTTAATACTGCATGAATGGTTTTGTAACAACAATAAAGGTGCCACAACCAGCTCGATATGAATCATCAAATTCTGCTCTGGGCGGAGCGGAAGGGAGTGTCAGACCGCAGTGACTCTTTCGAACAAATTCCGCAACCCTAGCAGAATGGGGTAACCCATAAACCTATTACCTAAAGCATTCAGCTGAATACCAGTATTTTACGTGAAGCGGCTGCCTACCAGACCTACACAAACCATCAACTGGGGAACACGGTACTTCTTGGCAAGAACTGTCGACAGCCGGGACCAACGACTTATCATACTTTCCGAGGCAAGGAGAAGTCTGGTTATGTTAAGGACCATCTTAACATAACGACACTTCTTGCCTCGGAAAGCATGATAAGCCGTTGGTCCCGGCTGTCATTTGGAGATCTTTCACCCATCCACAGACCAACCTCGGCAAGCGTTGCTTAACCTCGAAGATTGACCCGAGCGGCTGTTATAATAAACGAGCTACAACAATTAATGAAAATTTATAAATGAGAATGAAATGTGGTTTCCGAGCGAAACGACAAGTTTTCTTGACATTTTTTTTTCACATTTTCCTCCAGATTTAGGTTATGATTATGATTGGGATATTATGATCGGGTTGAGAATTTGCAGTCTAAAATCAAATTCTCAACCCGTATAATATTTACCAATAATTAAGAGGTTGCCATGACTTTATGTCTTCAATCTTTATAAAATGTCATACTCTTAAAGTCAGTCATACTCTTAAAGACTAAAACGGAGGTTATTCACCACGAGAGAGTAAAACTGTAAGTTTATTGCACCCACATATTTCTTAGCAGTCCAGACGAGAATTGTGGAAAACGTTCGACTGATTGGTTTCCCACGTCTATCGAATAAACAGAGCATTGTTCTCGGCGAGAGGTGTCGAGACATCCACAATAGAAGATATCGACTTAAATGTCGAACGACTGAAGTAAAAGTGAATACAATAGCAGTGCATTAAAATATACGAGTTACGTCAACAGTGATGTCGGAAACTTTGCTAAATTGATTTCTGAAGTACCAGGGGGCCATAATCTGTAGGAAGAAATTAGTTTTTAGCCTTTTAGAAAGTCTTGTCCGTAATAAATCTTTCTATTATCGGTAAGTTTACCGTTTTAAAATATTAATCTCCCATGCCTTGTACAATACTCGTCATGGTATGTCATACAAACAAGGTACAGGGCCTCATTCCTGGAAAAAAATAAAACTGATTCCAATGCGAATTGTATAACGTAAGGAGTTAAATCTTTTTTAATTGCTTAAACCACTATGGGTGTAGAAACATGAAAGTTTGTATGAAACTTCTTCAATGTTGATGTCGCGAACACTCATAGAATAAGATAAATCTCCGGTTTCTAGAAAGGCGAACAAAAAAGCAAATCAAAAGCGGTGTTTTTAATTGTTTCTTCGTTTTTGGAACACTGACTTCCGAAATTAAAGTTATTTTAGAAGAAGTCGGTTGTTTCTTTTTTGTAAAAAGTTTTTAGTAGTATACACCCCACCTTAAACGTGTGTACGTTTAAGGTGGGGGGAGGGATGTACCAAAATGTATACGGTACAAATTGGTGTAAATAAACAAACAAGCAATTTCAGCAATCCCGAAAGATTTGCCATTTATTGAAGAGTTCAGTTTCCTATCTCTGTTCTTCATCAGATCTTCACCAAACTAGAAAGGTACCATCTTGAGATACTAAGATGCTCTTCCAAACCATCGTATACAATTTCATTTTTTCATTTTATTTCGACGAGATAGAATGAGAACATCATCAATGTAGTCTAAGCCACGCATTATTAGGAATAACTTAAATACAAGTCAGATCTCAATCAACACGACAAGCACCGGCTTTCGAATATAAAAAGAATCATCAAAACCGGGTCACCCAGTACCTAAAAAGTTATGAGCAACAACAAAAATACAGTCGAATTGAGAACCTCCTCCTTTTTTGGAAATCAGATAAAAAATAGCGCTTTGTCATGTCGTCATGCAGGCTAGTGAAAATTAATTTGAGTCACAGCTACAATTGAGCGTCTTGTCTCATTAATTTTGCCAGTTATTTTGTACCAGAAACTGGCACTCAGTATAGTAAAGTTCGGTAAGCTAACCTAAACCACGACAAAACAGGGTCAACCAAATTTCCTGTGCTTATTTATAGCTTATCGAGCTTTTTAACAAAACGATCCTCTTAGAAAAAATGTTCCTGTGTAATTTCCACCTTTCAAAGCTGTTCCAAAAATACTGACTGAAAACCAACTCGAGGTCACATATTACAAAACCCCAGCTAATTATCTTAATTGACACATTCACGTTGTAAAACCTAGATGTTCCTTTGTCACGGTATCTGGCCCATACTAGGTATGAAGCAACAAATGGACGTATCCAACATGCAGAGAACGGATTATTTTATGGTCACGGCTAATTGCGTTGTAAAGTTTTATACGTTAGACAATAAAAAGTGATTAGTACTATGACATCATTTAGCTCGTCGGTTGTCTACCTATAAACCACTAGTAGGTAAGCTTGACTTGTAACTAGTCAATTTACATGATTAGGAATACTGCCTTTTATTTGAAACAGCTTTTACAAGCAACTTCGTACTAGTCATGCTAAATGTAGTTCACTGAAAAGAAAAGAGAGATACAGCTCTTTTCATCAAAAATGTATCGCTCTTTTAGCTCTTTAGCTCACCGAATAACTCTTTTAACTCTTGAGCTCAACTGATTTACTTGCGAGCTATAGATCAAATTGAACCGCGCTACTTTACGCAAGTCAAACGAGAAAAATAGCTCAATGGCTCTTTAAAATCTTTGAAGTTCTTTAGTTCATTTAACTTAGTTGCGAGTTATAGATAAAATTAGATTCATTGGGTTGTTTTTTTCTTATTACAAATGAATAAAATTATGAAAGCCAATGATTTTCCTTCATACTTGAACACTTATAGAGTGAATGAGCCTTTGAGCTAAATGAACTAGTGAGCTATTCCGTGAACGACTGAGCGATTGAGAGCTAGATTGTAATTTAAGAGCTAGTTCAATTTTATCTCTCATTCGCGAGCTACCCATGTCTACTTCGTACGTTATATCACATTTTATTCCGTTCTCTTAATGCCTTCCTCATGTATGTGGCTATCATATTAAAAAAAAATCAAATCCGTCTGCTACTGGTATTACATTAATTAGCAAATTCAAACAAACAAACTCTTCAGCTTTATTATATGTAAAGCAAAATGTGTTAATATGATTTCAGGTAGGTAAAGTTAAATTGAATTTCGTTATTTTATAAGACAAATATTGCTCTCTAAGCTAAAAACTTGCAGATGGAGGAAAAGCACAATTCCAAATTATATGTCACATCGATTGTTTCAGACTACCTCGAGAGGAAAGAATGACGAAAATTGCATTTTAGTAATCTGCTATTATTTTGGCAGATAAAGACAGCTATAAAAGTTATAGGTACCTACTTATGTTATTCATAACAACCTCGGGCTCCGCTACACTCGAGGGCACGTCCTCGATACACCCTTAAGATTATTTTTACGCCTATCTCATTCGCAATGTCGATTAACCGATAACGCGGATAACAACAGCCCTAAATGTGGGCTCATTCGGCCTCATCCGATATCGCCGCAATCAGCGCAGGAACGGTTTTAATCTTTTATTCATGTTAAACCGTTGGCGGCAAATTGCAGGGCGGCGGACCTAATGCCTTTCAACTGTTGCTAATAACCTGTCAATTTATCAAACCGGCACCATACGCCGCTTTAGACCACTTTAGCGCAAATAAACTAAACGTTGTGGGTGCTGGATGCTCGTCACCGATTTTTTGAACCTTTAAGTATTGATGGGTTGTTAAATTTAATGGCAGGATTTATGTATTCGTTTTAGGTTGTTACTTTAGGGTGCTGGGCTAAACGCCATACCTACGCAAAGGACCGGAAATTATCAATTTTATTTTCCGTATTCTGAATACCAGTTCTGCACACCATGTCAAAAACCTACGCGCAAAAGCTCACATCGGTTAGAACCTATAATTGACCTAACAGGTCTTAAGCAGGTAATAAAATTAAATAAGAATACTAGGCTTAGAATGTACGTACATACTAATAATAATAGGATAATAATATTTCCTCTGTCTATCCCGATAACAAATGTACCTGGATAAGGTAATTTACTTAAAACCCTTAAAAAAGAGAGCTCTCCCCGATTTCCGCATTGACGATTTGAGTATTTTCAAATTTGGGCATTTATGTAGGAAAATCACACGTTCAAAAGTCTACTCACCGATCAAAATCTGTCAATCTCGATGAGTCTCTGAACCCTTTCGCGAAGGGGTTGGAGTCGATCTTGAGCTTCGTGATGAGCTGGTTCTGGTAGGCGGTGACGGCCGTGAACACCGTCTCCGGGAACACGAAGGTGCGGTGCTGCTCGCGCGTCAGGTCCGTGATGGGGCCGCCCCCCTCCCGCACTTTCACCAGGTGGATGCGGGGCTGGTACCGGTGCATCGAGTTTAGCACGATCTGGGTGATAAAGAAGGCATAATTATTATTAACAAGTAGCTGCAGCCCGCGGATCCGCCCGCGTGAGTGTCGAAAATTATACCAGAAAGAGCATACTACGAGAATAAAAAGAATCATATTGTGTAATTCCAGACTATAATCTACCTGTGTGCAAAATTTCATTAAAATTCTTTCAGCCGTTCTAACGATGATTCATCCAATTTTTTTTTGTGAAATATTTCTACTAAGGGCTTTTTTTTCAATGGTCTAATAAATATTATTCAAGGAATCAAATCGGCGATTTGACATTATTGTGTGGGATACATTGAAATATAATCTATGGTGGGATATATGTCAAACGGCCATATTTATTCTTCAGTTAAATGTTATCGGACTACAGAAAAGTCAGCCCTGTCCATTGCGACGGAGCGACGGAGTAATGAGAAGCGGAGTCGGGACTGTCTGTCCATTGATGCGGAGCGAGGTAGTGCGGATCGGAGCTGCAGAATGTGCAGAGCTTCCCCGCTCCGCTGCCTCGCTCCGCTCCCGGTTTTGTATGACTGGTTTACAAATCCTTGTACACTGAATCGGAGCGTGAGATTTTATTGGTGAATAATTAAGTCGGTAAATACTTTTAATGCCTAACATGAATGATGGAAGATGTAAATGTGGTACAAACTATATAATAATGATAACCGAGTATCTAATTCTGATGAAGTGATGATGCGATTAAAATCATGATGATGATAATATGTGAGTAGGTGGCTAAAATAATAGAACAGCCTTAACCTTGCTCTATGCCTCGTTGATTAAATAATGGCTTCACAAAGTCGAATCCGCAAATTCATTACAAAATAAAAACTTGACGTTAAAGTCGTCTTAACATACCTACCTATTTACAAAGAAACGTTTACATAATTACGATAATAATATATCTTTCAAGAGGTTTAAATTAAAAGCAACATTAAACCTACACTTAGGTAGGATAAAAACACCATACATATATTACCAATTATATCTGGTCATTTAAAATTAGAAAGAGATAATGATATTGCGGTTACTTGGGGCCTATGTACCGAGTCGTTTGCATGAACGCTAATTATACACACATTAACATCAAAGAGCTGCGTAATAACATAGTTTTCGTTTTGGCACAAAGTCTTGAGCCGAAAACAGGCGGCATTTTCACAAAAGATTTCTTTAATAACCCAACTTTGACTAAAACATGTAGGTACCTAATTTTGGCCAGGCATGCTCAACATTTTGTGATTCACAGACAAACACTTGAAGTAGGCAAGTTTAGAAACTAAGCAGATTATGTAAAACATGGAGGTAATTCATCAGAGGACAGATGTGTTCAATGATACCGCTGACGAATAATGTCTTGTTAGAGACGTGTGCTGAATAAAATGATCGCTAATGAGATATCGAGAAATTAGAATCCTTAGAGACCATTTCATCATCAGCCAGCCAGCTTACAATGACACCAGTCAGGACACCATAGCCGAAAAAACTTTTTACAAAAAATACAACCGACTTCTAAACAAAAAAAAAACAAAATAACTTTAATTTCGGAACTCGGTGTTTTTGGTTGCTTTTTTGTTTTTGAACACACTGACTTCCGAAATTAAAGTTATTTTAGACTTTTTGTTTATTTTTTTTTTGTTTTTTTATTTTTCGCTTTTTAGTGGTTCACTCCCAGCTAAACATACCCATCACAGCGAACGTGGTATAAATTGGTGAAAAACAATAAACAGATGCGATTTCAGCTATCCCGACAGATTTGCTATCATTTATTGAATTTAACAAAAAACCGCTTGTTCGATTTCGATAAAATGTTCATGGGGCCATTTGGGAAGTACCTATACCCTTTCCAACAAAAAAATAATTTTTCAAATCGGTTGGCAAGCGACGGAGTTATGCGCGATCAAACATAAAAAAAATACATCCATCCGAATTGAGAACCTCCTCCTTTTTTAGAAATCGGTTAAAAAGAAGATTTTTCTTGTATTTTCATCGAGTTTCAGGCAAATCAAGGGCTTCCTTTCTTAGGAAGCTTGTCAGAGAATAGTTAAAGGCAGGTGCAATTTAAATCCAGCTCATTAATTAACTAGCTAGATATTCTAATAAAATTACTCAGACCTTAGATAGACGAAGTTACCTTATAAAATGACTAGGCGACAGGCGTGTAACTAGCAGTCAATTGAAATAACTAGTTTTCGGAATTAATTTTACGCTCATAGAGAATAATTAATTTTAATATGAAATAGTGTCTATAAATTCTAATATTGTTGCAAGCTCTAAAGCCTTGATTTCTCTGTAGATCGGAGCTTACTTTTGCCATGCAACGTGATAATGCAGCCAGTTTTGGGGACACATCGTCGAAAGCGATGCGGGGTAATTTTTTTACGGGATATTCATATTTTAAGGTTTACCTCTAGTCAAGAGTTTTATTTTAAACTAGTTCCTAGATATTGTTCATAAAATATAGCCTATGTTACACAGGGTGAATGTAGCTTTCTAATGGTGAAAGATTTTTTTAAATCGGCGCAGGAGTTTTTGAGTTTATTCATTACAAACACACAAAAATACAAATCTTTCCTCTTTATAATATTAGTGAAGATGTAGATATACATACATTTAGTATAGTAAAGTATTTAATCATCGTTTTCGTTGTACTTTTAAAGATAAATTAATAAAGCCAAAGTTGTAGTTAGTTCCAGTGCCTACCTATAAATTAACCCATAACTCTCAAGACAACCATGCTTTACTGGAGTTACACATGTAATCACTGTAAGGTTAATTAGTAAATAGTGCGTTATCTATTCAATAATAACAATGTAGGTGGTTCTCATAACGCAACATGGTCCGTAATGAATTGGGCCGTGTCTCGGCGATGTGACGAGCCGATAAGCCAACGCGAACTGCCCATGGTTTTACTGCCCTGATGAGATAATTAAAGTCTGTAAATTAATTAATTTCACTGCCTAGTTATTTTTATAGCGGCATCGTGTTAATTGTGGAGGCAAAGGCGCCGATTCATTTTCGTTGTTAGATTATTAACGTGGCTGTTTCTTCTTTATGGTTCGTATAATTAGTGTATTAGTTAAATGTAAATGTATGAGTGGATTTTAATGTTTTGTGGGTCTATTTAAATGTATGACTTCATACATGCAGCCGTCATGTAAATAAAAATATTTTTAGAGATTATATAGCTTTTGCTTTCCCTGCCATGACAACACTAAATAACTGTGAAATTGAGCAATTTTGACTCGGTAGTTGTACCTTCATATTTTTATCACGAGATAGATTTTCATGAAAATGCACAGTATTTTTATGAGATTCTTTAAATACTATTAGTGCTATGCCTAACTAACTAAATCATTTAAATTCTTAACTTTAAGTATAAATGGGCTACATAATGAAATATAGCAAAAAAAGGTCTCGATATCAATTCAATACTAAAAGTCAAAGAAGTTGTCGATCTAAAAAATACTTCTCAGCAATGACATCTGGCCAAAAAGGTCTCAACAGCAATCCATTACAGAGAGGTACAATGACCATAGAAGGTGTGATAATCTGGGCGTGGTGGCCATCATTACCTCACCTCTAATATGCTCACCTGCGCCTAATGAATGGCGCCCCGCCCTCGTCTCGAAGGGACGATATTCACTTTCTATAATAATTATTGTGATTTGTAGGTGATGAGACTAACGCTTTATTAACACTTGATTTAATTTGATTTGATTTTTAAACTGATTTGTGGCTATTTTGGAGAATAAAGATTGTTTGGCTGTTAGCACGCGTTTCGAGGACGGAATCCAAATGGATTTGTTTATTTTTCACTAGCTTCCTCCAGCGAGTTTGTCGTAAAATCATAAATCGTTCCAAACGACACCCAAGATAAAAAGTAGGTAATATTCTATGTCCTGATCCAGAAAATTGTCTACTGTTAAAATGTCTGTCCTTAAGAGCTGAAATGGTAACAAACCGACTGACGGACAGATAGACAATGTAATTTTCTTATTTATGATCCTATTAATTATCTATGTATCGAAATTGTAGGCAGGTTTTATGTCGACATTTTAGAAATTTACAGTGAGAAATATGTAACTCATGATTTCATATAATATGGAACCAAAATGTTTTACAAGTAACCCCAAATTCTTATTCCTTAGATATTTGAATCTTACAGACCCCCGTTATATAGATCTTCATGCTTTTCCTATTTAATAAGTTAAACTCGATATAAAATGGTTTCATCCCTAAAAAGATAGGCATTTCTTTTCCATGAATATGGCGTAGCACTTACAACTTTTTCTATATGAAAAATTGTATTATGAAAAATAAGGCAACCAGAAATTAAATGCATAATGTTTTAACCACAGACCCAACAATCACATGAATATGCAAAACAATACCAACATAAAATGATCATTTGAATACCCAAGCACCTGTAAGTGATCCCTACTTTCGGATAGCTACCATCTTAATTCGCAGATATCAATAGGTACCTAACAATTACGCATTCAATATACCGAGAGCTGCCGATACGACGGTATTACGACAATTATACGACACGATGGTATCACGTTCGGCGTAGGCGACGACATGAACCCATCTGAAGGGATGCGGCGCGGAACAACCCACCCCAGCTCCCCTTTACCAAAGAAAATTAATCTTTAACGTGCAAGGAATAAGATGACGTTTGCGGTGGCGGTGAAAGTAGCGGATGGCTGTAATTGCGGTGGGAGGCGTTGGGAGGGTCGTGGGGAGGAGCGGAACATGGCCGACGGTGGGGGGCAGATGGCCGCGGAACGCCGGTCGCACTGGATGTGTCTTCCGCACCTCTCAGTATCAAAATATAACGAAGGAAAAATTTCGTTTTGCCAGTATGAAAATAGTACAGTCGTTAACAGTATTGTTTGTTATTGAATACATGACCTACGTGGTAGTATAATAATTCCCATTTAAAATGATTTAAAAATCCAATTAGACATCTAATGTTGAAATAAATGACAAATTTATTAAAAGGTGCTGCGTAACTTGCGTTTTTACATTTTCCATTAAATTGTTTGACTTATTTGGAATTCAAATATTAAAATGAACAAGAGTTCAATTAAGCTGTAATTTGATGAATTCAATCAACAATACGAATTCATTTAATTTTCAATTCAGGTGTGTTCAGGTGTATTGTTGGTGGGGGTGACGGTACGGGGTCGAGCTCGTCAATAAGCGTTGCGTCGATATTTCGATTAGCGCGCGAGCCCGCGGATTACGGCGGATTTTCGCCTCCGCACCGGAGCGCCGACAAATTGCCCCATTTGTACCTCACTCCCAACACTCGTGCCATACCTACAACGCTATGTCTAAATAAATCTCACACCATCAGATGCTACCGTTACCAACGTAAAAAAATGTTTGTTGGTTTATAGAAATAGGCATGAACTTTGATAATTTAACAAACAACCAGCAAACAAATTGATACTTCCCGCGACATAATTATGTAGGTATAAGATAATTATATACGCTACACAAAATGCGAAATTTTATTTATGAACTGTCAATATACGGTAACATGAGAAGGGAACTCTACAGTAGTACCAGAATAACTGTTTATATTGATATATCTATGCAATAAAATCGATATCCAACGAGCACCTGCTTTAATGAATCCATAATTCCTGAACGATAACTTAAGTAAGTCTAATGAATTAATTGAAATTATTAAAATTAATAAGAACTAATTAGACACTTTTGAGTTATTGGTAGTTTACTAAGCTAATTACTTGGACGGATAAAGCTATAAAATCATTGTAGATAATACAACATTTATCTATTGACTCATAAACGGTACTCATTAACTATGTATTAGAACATAAAGTAGGGTTCAAATGGCCTTTCTGTACAACGGTTTAATAATGAATTTATTTTAAACAAACAGCACGCGTCCACTCAATATGAGATGTCAACAGATTGAATCGAGGGCCGTGGGCGGTCACACTCGCGCACTCAACTCTAAACGATCGTATGAGCTTTTTCTTAAATTATATTGAGAATTTTTGAATGAACAAGACAGTTTTAAAGACAAGCATAGTCCTATAAAACAAATACAAATAAAAACGCAAAATAATAATTACGTAGCATCATTCTTGTTCTACATGTGCTTTTTCCATGCTCACAAATAACATAAAGTTCCATGTCCAATAACCAATTCAATAAATAAAATACAGTAAAAATTACTATTAAAAATACTAATAGCATAAAATTGATAAAGATATTCCAACAAGAGAGAGCTTAGCGCGCGACTGTCCATATGTCGTCGAGGTTAAGTCAACAGCGGCGGTAAGCCATGAGTAACGATCCTCTAAAGTAGCGGATTTCTTTGCATTTACATTAGTTAGTGTTCGCAGAGCAATCGGACCCGTTTTATTATCGACAAGACGACAACACACTCGTAAATATCTACTTTAATACTAACCGCTCACCGATTTTCAGACGTTTTCTTTTATTTGGTAAACAGCTGTACTTGTGTTGGTAAGTACTTATTTTGAATTTCGATTTCGAGACCTTTTTCTTTTCTTTATTATAAATAAAGTTATTTTATTTGTTCTACTTTTGTGCTTGACTGTACTAACATTACTGTTTGACATTATAAATATGTATTAGACAAAAATGAATAAGGATGAGGTTGCGAGATCAAGCGTCTGTTAAAGATGCATCTTTGACAAATTAATTTTAATCATATTAATAATAAATAGTTAATTAACAAATTCACACCTTCCACCAAATACAGTTGCTTTTCATACATAATGTATTTCTTAGAGATTTGTGTGTTCGGTTCGAAGTACCACATCCTAGTATAAATTAATTTATATTTTATACCGGTTCCTTGAAGTTGCTCACTTACTGGTCAATTAGGTTGAAAGTACTTACATACATATATCTATTATATCTACCTAGTACCTATTTATAATAAGGCAAGCTTATATTTTATTACACAGTAACAATATGAACGCACACAAAATCAAACAAATACCTACAATAATGTTTAAACTTTATACCTTAATCAATTTAATCTTTTATTGGCCGTAGCGTCTCAAGTTCACAAATTCATATGGAACATTAAAATAACTCAGAAGTACGTAAACGTTCATCATAACATCGGTGGCAGTAAAATATCTCCAAATAAAATACTCGCTCGTAAAGAGACTGACATCGGGAGTCCAATGAAAAACTGGTAAATCGTCATTTAACTAGAGAGGCGCGATGCGTCGCCGTCACCCAGGGAGTCACGATAAACGTCACCTCGGAATGAAAAAAATATAAAAGTTATATTAAAAAACGACCTCCGATTGAAATGAAGTGAGACGATGGAAACAGAAAAACAAATAAGACTACAAATTGAAGTGAGAAATGTTATGTCTGTGTGCGCGCCCCCCGCGAGGCAGGCTCGGCGGAGGCTGCTTGCAGCCGTCGTTACGGCGCGTGATTAATACGGCGAGCGTATCAGTGACGCCGTGTCACCGCGCCATGTGACGCCCATAACTCTGCCAAATGAGCGCAGCTCCTCACGGCGCGGTGCACGGTGGCGCCGACAGTATTTGCATACAATACGTGGGACAACCTGTCCCTCGCTTAGGACAACATTCCATCATAAGGCTGCCATCAAAATCATATCCACCAAAGGTTATTTCAACAAAAAAAGCCCATAAAGAACCAGCTTAATAGATTTGGGGTACTCACGTCAGAAAACAATGCACAATCGCCAATTATATTCAATTCTACTAACTTAAAGTTCCTCTCGACGGGCGTAATAAGCAATATTTCAACGTAAGTATAAAAACATAAGTTTCGCGGCGCAAATACGTTTTGCTTAGAGTCATATTTTATTGGTAATAATTACAACGAACGGATTGATTTATATATTAGGCTTAAGTTGCTAAATTACAAGACAAACCGTTTTCCCTGCGTACATAAAGTTGGTTGTTTAGTGCGCGCTGGCAGACAAGGAAGGTGACAACAGACCGCCTCGTAAACGCACTCGCACATGCAAACACGAAATAAATCAAAATGCCTGCTATTAAACATAAATGAGCACGTCACTACTATTATTATATATAACTGTGCTTTTACACAACCAGGAACAGATTGATAACGATGGATGAAACAAAACTGTTGAAAGTTCAACTGGACTTCTGCAATTCAGGTAGGTACAGCGAATGTTTTAGGCCAGTAAGCAATAAAAAGTGGTTATGACATCTTGTACAGAAGTTAGCACTTCTATCATAACATAACTGAAGAAGCTTCAAACAACAAACTAGCTATGTTTGCAAACTTACCTATTATATTCTTACATAAATAAGACGAATATATTAATGGTTCTAAAAATCATAGCTATTGAACGTATAATATTTACGAATATTTTAATTAAGCAAATCATGGAGTTTTGTAAAAAAATGTGCTTACATTGCATATTTACTGTAAAGGTGGTGTGTAAGATCATGATCATACACTACTTTAGTTACCTAATTTATGTGTACGACAATGATGTGAAAGAGCCTTCTAATACTGGCTTTGTTTTCATAAAAGGACTATAAACGAGTTTAAGTATAACATGTTATTTCCTATTTGTCACAAACTAATTTATTTATTTATTTTTGCATACAATTTTATTTATTTAATAATCAAATCCATATAAATGTTTTCCTTCTGCTTTGATATTGAGTGAGTTTTCATGAACATTTATTTATTCAATAATTCACGCACACAAATATACTGAGCCGGGCTTAATGCCTTAGGCATTTTCTAGCAGTTAAGATTTGGGTGATGCAGAAAGAAGCAAATCATATATTTTAAAACAAAAACTACAAATTCTTTAGTCTGCTTAACAGCTGTGAGTGATTCAAAGTTTAACACCGTATTAACATAACAGTACCATCCTACCATTCCAATAATAGGCTTAAAAAATAAGAAACGAATACATAAAAGTGTCACTGTAAAACAGAAAATTATTTATTAATTATATCATAAAATGTATTCGTTGTAAAAGTGTTTCTGTTATAAATCTTGGTATATACCCACAATATTTTATGGCTTATTTTAGTGATATTGAGTAAAATTTCGGTTACCACCTATAACTTACACAAAACTGTGCGAGTACCTTATACGACATCGCGCCATGAACAGTTTTGATTGAAGGATGTCACTATTACTTGCAAGCTACTTGCATAGTTTTGTGCAAGTTACTTGAATAATTTTGTGCAAGTTACAGGCATGTGTTAAACGGCGTTACGAGTGTGAGTGCAGTCAGCAAAAACCCCCATAGGGTCAGTGCCTGCTAGGGTTGCGGATTTGTTCGAAAGGGTGTCCGCGGACCTGGAACGCAAAAGGTACAAGAAGGATCACGGGAGTTTTAGTCAGTAAAAGTCTGGCACTCCCTTCCGCTCCGCCCAGAGCAGGAGAAGTCATTTGATGATTTCCCATCCAAAAAAAAAGGATGTAAGTTGTTGTAAGTAACGATTTTACAGCTTATAATTCGTTAGTTCGGTCAAAATAAACCCGAGTGCAAATACGTGGTGAGCAGTTCGAAACGCAGCGGCGTTGGCAACCACTTCCGACGTCTCACCCACACCCACTGTTTATTCCAATTGCCCATATTATGACTTATAAGTAATTCACGATATTCCCTGCTAACATCACCACAAAATATATTTAACAACCGTTAATCATTTGAGTTAACTTTGCGTGGTTTAAGTGATGGTAATTTTAAAGATTAAACTTTATATGAAACGGGAAAAAGAGCTACTTATTAAACTGGGGATATACGCTACTTTTAATAGGTACTAGAGTTTTAACAAATAGAGTAAACAGGTACCATATACCTACGTTACTTCCTTGATAAATAAACAGTATGTATGTTTGTCTGTTTGTTAATCAATTCCGCCTCAACGGCTGGATTTGCATGAGTCTCGGCTCACTCGTGTAGATCACATGATCTGGATTTAGACAGTTCGGCTTCCAGTATAATAATATCCGAAATAAATATATCCGGAATAAGCTCCGTACGAGTAAATATTTTAAATGGAGCGACAGCCTGTCTGTTCTGTTCTGTGCATTTTCTTTCTTTCAGTTCTCCACAAGACCACAATCCAATAAGTAACCTGGCCTCTTTGGTACTGACTGACTAGTGTCAGATTTTCTAGCTTCTGACTATACGTTACGAGTGCCAAACATCTTCAAATGTCAGACAGGACTAACAGCTTAACGTGCTTCCTGTAGCACGGGGAAGTATCATCCATTCACGTACTGATCTCGGCAAGCGTCGCTTAACCTCGAAGATCAACCCGGGCCCCGGGTGATTGTTATTTAGTCATGCGTTCCTGGAGTAATACATACGTAGATTTTTCTTTGGAAGAGGCTGGTCGGTACTAAATTATAAAATAATTTAGTACCGACCATCCAGCATAAAATATATTCTCTTATTTATACATATCTCTTGCTAAGTAAACGCCGATTACCCGATTGAGTTGCGGCTAAACCCTTTTTGTTTCGTTTCCCATATGAAACGGGAGCGATCAACGCCAAGCTCAGTCGATTCCTCTGACTAATTGCATGTGAGCTGAAACAATGAAAGCCCCACTTCGCAATAATTGGACGCAATCAACTTACCTCGCCGTGTTTTCATAAGCTGAGGATAATTATGAAGAGATATCAGAAGTTACTCATGGCTAACATGTGGTTTAGCCTTGTTAAAAGACGGTACGTCAAATTATCTCGTGTCAATTTTCTAGAATCATTTCCAGTTTACATTGCTTATAAACGGTCTTCGTAATGACGTTCTTGTTATAGCTCGTTACCGGTCTGTCTACTAGAATAGGGCTAGATATCTATTTCGAACTCTGTCGTAAGTTGATTTTATTATTAGAACACTAAATAATAAAGAAAGAATGAAAAGAATAATTGTTTTTAGACTAAACATTTCGTACAATCAAACACTGACGAGCAACTATTATGCGACAAGAACAAAGACATACTGGATAGCAACAATCGTGTCAGTAGTATTTGTATGGAATTCTGGTACCCAAGGAAATATTTGACTTGTGTTATAGGTACCAGGATCCTCACCCTAGTTTATACATCAAGAGTTACATCAGAGGTTCTGCCCCCCTAGCCAAGTTACAAACGTTTCGTGTCGAATTCTATTCTCCAATCGGTAACGCCTCGGTTTTAGCAACTGTAGAAAACGATAAGTTGGTAGCCATGTTGTCGCGCCTGAGTCGGCCGCCCGTTTTACAATGTATTTAGAAAAACGACCTATTCTTTAGTCTCTGGCGATTGATCCTACAAACATCAAACAGGTTAAAATTTAAACTCTGTTTAAATGCTTTAAACATAAAGTTTAAACATTTTAACAAAGGATGTAGCGTTGAACATTGTAGAAACGATAACAATTCATTCTATCATTTTGAACGATGTGAACTTGGCTACGAATTTTCTATTCGTTTGCTCTAACCACGTGACTTATCGTTCAGACGATTTCATTCTCATACATTTGATTCGTTTTCGACTAGCGTTAACGATTGTAGATTATCAACTTGGCTAGGGGGGCAGATGTGGGACAAGTGATAGTTTGACCGACAGCCCGTTTATGTGTGCGAGTGTGGTCTATGAGGAATTGTGACTTTATGAGGTTGTGTGTTAGTTGGTGCACTGAGAAGAATCCATGTACAGATCGTGTTTTAGGGCACATTGATGATCCACCTAAAAATCTAGATACAGAAAATGCAATTTCTTGCTACCCTAACTGAAATACTTATCCTAATAGAACTGTCCTTATACAAGTTTGACAAATAGTAAGTCTTTTATATTGCATTTGATTTATGCGGTTTATCTATGAAATTGATAGTTGTGTCAGTGTCACTTACGTTATGAAAGTTTTATGAGTACGATTGTATTGCCCGTCCATACCGTTAGATGTCATAAGATGATAAGCGTGCTGATATATTTATTACATTGGAAGGGCGCTGGTATTTCTATCTTTTTATACCAGACATTATACGTAACTATACAGCTCAGTGCGTATACCCTGCGTAGCTGTAAGCGGTTTACAGCTTATGCATAATTATGACGTGTTTAATTAGGAACATTACGAAATACCACTTATATGTAGATGAGCGGAGATTAAAATATTAATAATAGTTATAGTAAAATTAGTCGCACTGTTTAACGAGTGAGTGCGGGCGCGGAGACGGTTAGCGGCCCAAGGTGTATAATAATTACCGGTGTAAGGTACCACCACACGAGCGCGCGCGCACCGCGGGAGCCCCGCCGACGCCGAATAACTTATTAATTTATATTACACCTAAACTCATATTCACTACCTCCTCGACTCACCTGTCTAGCTTGTTTGTTTTATAATCGCCTTATTTCAAAATACGTTAACGACGTGAAAATAACAACAGTAATTAAAAAACGCATATGATCGTCGAGAATTGATGTTTGTCGTTGTTCATTAAGACGAGCGGTCGCGGGCCCGCGCGGGCGGCGTGGTGAGCGTTTTATTAAATTTTATTGGCTTGTATATTCATACAACTGGCCGGACGCCGCTATAAATTAAATGAGGATTATTAATGAAAGTATTTCGCGAATATCGGAGCGATACGCGTGCGCGGCGCCGCCGGTGTGAGCAGCCCTGCCAACAAAGTACAACGACAACCGACATCCCTGTTAATGACGGCGGCTTTTTGGCTAATGACCGCCATTATCGTCTCACTGTCCACTCTCTGGCTGAAAAGTGAAACAAAGCACAGCCGTCGATGCTCTGCACATAGGTAATCACCTGGTTTTACGTGACAAAGCGTGTAATAAACGAGATAAACTCCGCTATGCACACATCTAAGTGCAATATAATTGCTTGACCTACTTGAGTCGAATGTTGCATAAAATAAATAAGACCTAACGACATAATTCCGAGTAAATGGAATAAATTGTAGTGATTATATTGTGGATAGGGTATGTATGCCTGGGGCTAGGTGGGTTATACACTGTACAAGTGGAGATTGTGGAAGTGGGGGCTGCGCTAGTGTGCACTAAGCCTTGTGAGCTCTTGGGCGCTCGAAGCAGCACACTGCCTGCGGGTGACAGGCGCCGCGGGCGCTCACAATGACAACTGATATCACACAGCATTAGTTTGTCATAAAATACCTGACATTTAATGGTCCCGACTTTCATTACCACATAAATAAATTACGGGAATGTTATCAAGGATCTGTTTATCTAATCAACAGTCATTTTGTAAAAGTAGTTTTATAATGTTAACAAAGTCGTTTTATTCGTAAACTTTTAACGTGAATTTCGCATGGAATTAAAAGCTTTTCATTAATGGCGGGAACATTTTTAATTCATTATCTATGCAATTAAGATTATATTAGGTTAGATAAATTATCCACACTAATATTATAAAAAGATTTGATTGTTTTTTTGTTTGTTTGCATTGAATAGGCTCCGAAACTACTTGACCGATTTGAAAAATTCTTTCACTGTTGGGGAGCTACACTATCTCCGGTGAACATAGGCTATATTATATCCCCATATTCCCACGGGAACGGGAACTACGCGGGTGAAACCGCGGGGCGATGCTAGTTAATTATATCTAGATTCTAAATTTTCAGGTGATGTTCCAATCAATTCACATTAATCAGTTGCAAGAAACTGGAATTTCCTTCTGAAATTTTAGGCAGACTATTTCAGAAGGTAGATTAATAACTGCCACGTGTATATTTCTAAAAGTCGAGAAGCATAACGTTGTAATCTCATTATTTAAGTAAACGACCAAAAAGCAGTTCATTAATCATCACAACTCGTGTTCCGAGTGGACCACGAACTGAACTGGCAATTTACATAAATTCATTAATTTTCCCTTCGTTTCCTACAATTAACCTTGAATCCTAATCATTATTGTACACAAAACATATTTTTAAAACATTATTACTTAATTACTTTTATTCAAAATTGTGGAACGCAATAAATATACATTTTACGGAGTAACATACACACATACATGACATATTTTCTATGCGAAAGTTGTCAAACCGCCATTTTTATCCTTCAGTTAAAAATTACCGGACGATTTAAAAATCAGCTCTTTATACTGCTGATATTTTTACGATAAAAAAGTCGGCCCTCAGATAAACTATCAGCTGGTTACTTTCCCGCGAAAATAAAGTGTTTTGAATAACGAACTCGCTAAGGTAACAGGTTCCAATTATATGTCTTTAGAAATAAATCTTCCATGTCAACAGTTGCTATATTTCATAGCTCCAAGTCATAGGTACAGGGTGACTTTAGTGGCTCGCCGTCCGATAAAAACAAGGCCCGGATCGACGCCCGTTGTATTCCACGCGCGCTTCAAAGAAATATTAGCATAGAAGACGGGCCTTTAGGGCGCCTGCCAAGGCAGAATTAGTTCGAAAGAGTTGCCGCGGCCCTGGAACGCAAAGGGCATATTAGGAGGAACACGGATGAGTTTTGTCCAGAGCGGAAGAAGTCATTTGATATTTTCCAATCCCAAAAAAAATAGGGCGAGTTTAGATCGAATTAAGATCAATCCTGAAAAGCAAATTGCTATTCCCTACGTTTTGTCATAGTTACACCAACATAAATACATTTAGTTTTATTGTCAATGTACGTAAGTTTATGTCAAATATTAATTATTAGACTTACTATTTTAAGGTGTAGCGTAAAGAAGCGTAGTAGTATACAATGTAGAGCTAACCCCATAGTAAAATTTGCTATTTGTTTCTACCCCTAAAAGATGGCCAATATATGGATGAAATAAAGTCACCCTGTAGACATATCTGTTTACATCGTTGATGCACTTTTCTAAACGAAGGAAGTGCGTAACTAGTGTAACTACACGCTTTTAACTATTATTAATATTAATAATAAGAATTCCAACACCTACAGCTATTATTATTACCATTATGTAAGTAACAGTAAATCATTCTAGCAAGTTATACATCTTTTTTTATTGCCAACGTATATAAAATATCTGCATGTTCCTTTTGTTTATAGCTTACAAGTTTATAGGTGTAACAGAAGTGCTACCTGATGATAAAAGATTTCAAGATTTTTATTATAATATACTTAGATGTAGATTATTTTAATGCCATAATTGAAAATAAAAACAAAACAACGTAGCCTCGCAGAGTCTGAGGAACCCTATATGCTTGGTCTACTCTGGGTTTATGCTGGACTTGCACGGCGGTATATAAGAGCAGCATGAATAAAAACCTAGCTAGACTAATAAGCTAATTTGTTTACCCACTACGGTTAACGCTAATATTCTATCTACCAACCAATTTAAAATCCAAAAATAATCACACTGAGATACGAGTATTTACACAAAATCTTAGAAAATAGAAAATAAAATAAAGCTGCTCATTCATAGTGAGATAAATACACACAACTATGAGAAAGTAAAATATATTACATCAAGATTTACGGATTTAACGCGGCTGTGTTGTTGGGAGGTCTTTGTGACCGGAGGCATATCGGCTCGGGCCGGCTCGTACAATCGCGATCCGTCATCGCTACTCGCCGCAGTCGCCACGCTTTCGTGTGACCGTTCTCATGAATTCTAATAATCTGACCTCATTCCGACACACGATTATACCAAGCTTTTAAATAAACCCTACAAACATTCACAAAGGTCTCTTCTACTTTATGAACGGATCTTGAAATTAACTTGAAAGCTGCTTTTAAGGTTGTGTGGAATTCAGCTGTTAGACAGTGTTATAATAATATAAGCCGTGTCAAAAAGATCAGATAGTATTGTTCCCCTTGTAAATGACATACGTAAACGTAGCATTACCTTTGTCTACATAAAGGTGTAAAAGAGCGCACATTTTTCATGACACAGAGGTCCTTAGAGAAAACAAAAACTACAAGCGAATGCGTAGCGCACGCAACTGGACACAACACAACACAACTGGACACAACACAACACAAGTGGACACAACACAACTCAGCATTTCAGGGTTACAGTTAGTTACAAGAGTCGTGAGTGCAGCATTTATTTTATTATTTCGAGTACCTACAGGCAGCAAAGCGACGCGCTGATGATTAATTCGTCGGTTTCATGGAGTTTTTGTTCCACAATTAGGCGGGTGGACACGAACCGCCGTGTCGAGTTGCGTGGCCTGTACATTGTTACCGATGTTAACGACTCAGCAATTCCAGTTCCGTTTCTGATAATATATTGCTAATTAGAAGTTTTATTTATAAATATTTTCGTGTATTTAGCTGTTTCTTCGAGCGGAATAATATAAGCTTAGATTTATTGAGGGAAAACTTCAGTTTCGTGTAATGCCGGTAGCTTTAGTCTATTAATATTTATGGTGAGACGGTCATATAATATTGCAAGTTACTTTTTTATTCATTTTCGTAATTAGTTAAATCTTCCGCTATGATATAAATAATTCTTACACTTTATTTTTAATTGTTGATGAAATTATTTGAAATGTTAATTTTTGGAAGCAGGGAAATCCTATTTTTTAAGGTTTTTCGTAATTGATGTGAAAATTATTCATGTTAATTTAGCGTCCTTGCAGAATAAATTAAAAGCAGTCATATAGTAATTAAAATCTGTATATTTCTGTAGTTAGCGCTCTAGCATTAATAAGGTTTTTTAAAGCATACGTCTTACTTATGTACATACACATACACGTACATATGTATGTCGCTATGTGATAAAAAATATGCATCCAGCTCACCTAAAACCCCGAATTTTATTTAAATACAACCTTGAACTCCCGACTTCGCTTTTTCCTGCTTGAGCACATTATGTATATTAAAATAAGTTATTTAATTAAATAAGTCCGCGATACGAGCCCGATAGCCATCGGTCTACTATGGGAAAGCCAATTAAGTGTGTTTTGGTGAGAGCCGGGCCATCCATCATATCGCCACGCCCCTCGGTTCCGTGCGGGCGCCCTCCGCCAACTAAACTTGAGTGCGTAACGTAACCTAGCATTGTTCTATTACATAATATGGTTTAAGATGGAAAAAGTGCCGTAATTTAGGCCTGAACGATCTTATGGCCTCGATGGAAAAACTGGGCTAAGCTACTGGAAAGTAATTTCTGCTAAGTACCTAATGAGCCAATGGCTTAACTATACACTAAGCCTCTGATTATTTACTGTGTTAAAATTGCAAGGCTAGATATCTTTCTACTACTGCAACGATAAATATTTTCCAAAAAGATGTAGTCATGGTAGATTTTGAAAAGAACGATGAGGTGCAAGTGTATCTAACACGCCATGAGTGGTCAGCCTATAGACAAACCGCTATCTATAGACGAAGGAGACCCTTCGTCAAGTTAGCCTCATCAAACAATTACTTAATTAAAATTTGTAGCCTGGCTATAAACTTAGATATACAGTTACTGGACACCTGCTTGTTTATACAATTACAAGGCATAAATACCTAACTAGTCTAAGTTATAAGTTATTCATAACACGATCTACATAAAACGATATAACTATGACAATAACAAACAACTAATTTAAAGTTCACTCTCATCAGTTGAAAATCAATTTACAATCGCGATAGTATCGCAGTGCTATCGTACTCTTCATAACTGTCATATTCCTGACTAACCTATGTTAAGTAAATATTACGGCCAGTGGACGAGATCTCTTATTTTGAGTACAGTAGATGTGCGTGTGGGTCTGGGCAAGCTGGTGGTGTGTAGTCGTGACATTTGCCTGCGCGGTGCGCACCTGCGCCGCGGAGGTAAGTAGCGGCGAGGTGCCGGCTGACGCGGCGCGACATGTGCGACTAATTTGTTGCCAGCAACGCTCTCATTACACTCTCGCCGACGTCCCCCGACGTCCCTGGCGCCCGAGGTGTCGCCCGCACAACACTTTGCCAGTAATTCTACAAATTGCCGACCGCACGAGGAAGTGGTCCACGCGTCACGACGCCATCTCAAAGGATGTGTGAAATGCAAGAAGCGTTTACGGATTATTGAATGTTTTTTTTTCATTCCTGTTTATCTTTAGTATGTCATTTTTGTTGCTTTTATGCAATATTTTTATGAATGAATCAGTGACATCAATCACTCGTATTCCATCTTTAATTAAATACTACCAAATTATATAAGTACCTACCCGTACAATTTTAAGGAACATATCGTTAAAGCCATCTCTACATTGAATTGCAAAGGTGGCCAGTGTATAATTAAATGTTGACGGATAATTTATAAACCTCGATTTGCAGTGGCGCACGCACTCGGCTAACCCGTAGCCGTCGCTCCGCCGCCGACCAGTAATAACACTTACAGCCATTAGCTACTTTCTGGAGCAGAACCGAGGCGACTCAGGTATACAGTTAAAATTGTAGTGTCGAAGACACTATTTGTGTAATTAAAATTACATGAATGTATATCACTTGTGAACCGTTGAGATGGTACACACACTGGCCGTGCTGGGCCGCGCTCGTTAGCCCGCGGCGACACCCGGGCCGCACGTAAATCAACCGTTTTACGTCAACACTTTATAGCTCATTCAGGCTCGGCCACTTTATCACCTTGTTCTTAGCGCTGCTACAACCTCCACACTCTCCTCGCAACCGATACGTTTCACTTTGTTGTTTATAAATTACGACTCTAACAACCTATTGAATCAAATTATGATTACAATCAGCGGCCAGTACCACACGTCACACACATCATCAATCACTAATTTCTAATAGAGCCGCATCACTATTTGTCTATCGCTATGATTAACGAAAAGGTTTTGACATAATAATTATTTTGAGACATCTGTATGTTAGGTGCTCACCTGTCCGTTCTTGTCCATCTCATTGTTGGTGAGCTTGACCTTCTCGAAGGAGACGACCTGCTTGCGCAGCTGGTCGCCGGAGAAGGGCGAGTCGGGGTGCGGGTAGAGACGCGCGGGCGCGGGCGGGTCCGCCTTGCCGGCCACCAGCCAGGAGGAGCGGTGGTAGGCGTAGCGGTAGCGCTTGCCGTCCACCGGCACCACGTCCAGCAGCACGGCGTAGCGTGCCTCCGCGCGGCAGCCCGCGAACGACACGCGCACCGTCGGGAACATGCGTCTGGTAACCACAACAAAACACTCATTATAATTAACTGCCACCATTCAAAATAACTTATGTCAAAATTAATGCAAGTCATAAACTTTAAAATGTTTCTGAAGAAATTTTATTAATATTGCGACAAATTAAACCCACGTTAAAACTCAACTTTCAACTATAAATTTCCGAAGGGGATGACGAAACGGACCTCACCGCACTAATGACCTCATAAGAACCGACCGAAAACTAAATTAGACATTACGAATACAAAAAGCTTATAATCCCCGAAAGTGTTTTACGAGACCAAAACACATGCTCGCAATAAAAAAAGATGATTAATGCATCTTAACAAAAAGCAGCAGAGATCCGGCCACGGACGGTGACTTGTATAATTACAGGGTGAAACGCGAACTAGGAAATCAAACAAATATGATGTATTCGATTTTAATGCACCCCTAAATGGGCCGAAGCGCTTCCTGCCGGCCAGGAACTGATAGCATCTCAACATCGTTTATTTATGATGTAGTCTTTCTTATAATATTTTTTATAAAATTTAAACGGCACTTTTGTAATTTTGAAGCCTAAACAAGTAGTCAGGGGCCTGTCAGATTACATAACCGTCAACTAACAATTTGCCTGTCAGCCATAATGCGATACAACGTCACATCGTCGTCGTCAAGCGATGGATTAGAAAAGAGTTCTATTCGTTATTGCTGGTAGGAATTTGTGGAATGCGAGCTATAAAATCCAGGAGTGAAAGAATTAATTAATAGCAGTTATAAAACACGATGTCAAACGTTATTCGAGGTGAGTGTTATATTATCTTACGACGAGGTATGAGAGTAGTCAATAAAACGTGAAGGGAGCAGTATTAAAGTAGGTCGCAAGACGCGAGTTAAGCACTGGTCATAAATAAATGGTATTGAGGTGTGTTTGTAGTGTGGTATCGATAGGATCAGTGGTCAGGTTTGACAATGAGAGAAGTCGCGCGTCGTTAGGCGGACGACGCGACGGTGGAGCCACCCAGCGCGCGCCAGTAATGAGGCGCATCCATCACGGATAACAATCGATCGCGGCCGCCAATTGCGTCACATGCACCTCCAATAATAATCGATTTTTTACTTCCAGATTCAGTAGGTAATAGGGATCAGTGAGTTTTTGTTTTCATCAGCTGTCTAAAGTAGGTAGTAAAGTCTTGACTATCAACGCTTTATTGCGTCGATTTGTATATTTATTGGTACCTTTCATAAAATTATTTAAAAAAAATTCGAAGCATAAATTTTGCTATGGTTTGATTTTCTAACTAAAAATAAGAGTATTATGTTTAAAAAAATCTTGTTGCTGCTGCTGAAGAAAAATCTATTTCTAATTTAAAACAGATGTATGAAAATTAACCACTTCAACGTGCCTATTTAAAAAAGCTTTCTTCTTATTTTTAGCCGACTTCCAAAAAAGGAGGTTCTCAAGTCGACTGTATTTTTGTTGATTCTTTTTATGTTCGAAAGCTGGTGCTTATCATTAAAGAGTGGGATTTGACGACCAGTATTTGAGTTATCCCTAATAATGTGTGGCTTCGACTACGTTGAAGATGTTCTCATTCTGTCATTGTCGATGTAAAATGAAAAAATAAACTGTGTACGATGGTTTGGAAGAACATCTTAGTATTTCGAGGTAGTCCCTATCTAAAAAATAATATAATGCAAAAGCACGAAATTGAAAAACAAAACCCACCGAAATCCATGAAAGCATAGCTTAGCATAGCAACTTCAACACATTAAGCCACTGTCAACCTTATTTCTATAGTCACAAGAATCATTCTTAGTTTTACATAAAGTCATTTTCCATGGTCCATTGTTAAACGCATTTTTACTCGCAATTATGTTCATCGTTCCTTAAATAATGTTGATTTAAACATATAATCCTGGAATCGCCTGAAATCGTATTTTTCTAAGGTAGCCTCAATTGGTGACCGTTCGTAAAATTGGTCCCCCCTACCGAGTTGCCTAAATGGCAACTAGTCGCCTAATCTAACAACACGGCCAGGCAGCTAACTATCCTGCAGCTTTTCCTTTTCATTGAATATCCATGGACTCAGAGTGAATGGGTATAAAGTTTATTTTGCATTGTACTTTTTACAGAAATTACGTAACCTTCAAGGTTTCTTGTGACCTTTCAGCTCATAATTAGGTACAAGTTGTTAATGTCTTGTAATATGTAGCTTCAACAGTAAGCTGTAATTATCTGAAGTTACAATGCTTACAAATGTGTTAGAATTCTGATCAGCTATTCATGTAGATACTAAAACAGAATCATAAAAAGAATATAACGTAACGTCTTAACTTATTAATAAGGAAGGCAAAGCAGGCTAACAATTAAAGAGGTCTGCAGAGAACGAGGTAATGATCTATATTAATGGCGCATTTCGCGAGTAATAAAGTTGGTAGTATGGTCGGCGCGGCGTCGGCGGACCGTCCGCGTCGGTCTCTCGCATTTACATAATTCATTAATAAACGTCGGTCCGCGATGCCCTCGGATAAGCTTAACAAAATACCCAATTGAATGTGTATACAGACAAACGCAAAAACTTTTAACACAATTACTGTGTATGTAAATAGCTGTTTGATCATCGTACAAATAGATATTATATTCATAATACTACATATTTATAATAATATTAGTCTTTGACGTGGGAATTATTGGTTTTCCCACATAATATGTCTCATCTAGAACTGATATTAATGAATATTCACTGTCGACTTCTAACATTGAATTAATTACCGATATTATTTAAATCCAAACGCGTAAAATTTTAATTAACAGAAATCGTTCGTAGATCTTGTAAAATGATGACAAACTAGTTCAAGATAATATAAAATTAAGTTTAATTATGTTGAATTATTTTGACAAAAAGTCTTGGTCTCGTGTTTGAATGGTTTTTCTTTGCGGTAAGAAACCGCAAGTATATGACAAGGTACGCATGAAAGAAGGCTAATTTCAGTTGATTGATTGCAACTATTACGTATTACCGCATCCGGAGCGAGGCGCGGATATGTCGGAATATTACTGAATATGTCCCCGTTTCCAACTTCTGTTGTCATTGTTTGTTTGCAGAAAAAAGTGGTTTCACGAAATTGAAGTGAATTGTATGTAGTTGACAATAATTATATAATAATATATATCATGCATGAGTCA
Source organism: Hecatera dysodea (assembly GCA_905332915.2). Classification (NCBI taxonomy): domain Eukaryota; kingdom Metazoa; phylum Arthropoda; class Insecta; order Lepidoptera; family Noctuidae; genus Hecatera; species Hecatera dysodea. The sequence goes on from HG995292.1 coordinate 15,200,815, forward strand.
CGACACTCAAGACACGTCTGTTCAAAAGTTTTACTTTTGTTCTTACGTTTCAAGTGAATATTAATGGGAAAGGAAATTTCATAGGCTTCCTTTAACTCGATGAGGATTCGCACATCTTTTTTTTTTCAAATGGAATAAGTACAAGATCACAACAGCTGGTGTCTCCATTTTTTTAGCTATGAATATGAAGTAGCCAGTTGAAGATAAGGAATCATTTATACACATCCATTAGCGATTAACCTTAAGAAGAGATAATTAAGTTGTAAGATGGTAGGAAACACGATGTTATTATGATCACTTGATTGCAAACTATGCGCAAACGCAAGATGATCAGATTACTGCATTATTTATTATGTGAGTGTGACCTTTAGTGTAATTGGTAAATAAATACAGTTTTATTGTTTGTACCTCCTTTCTGATAATAAGTCCTTGGTATTAATTGTCAACTGTTATTTCAAATTAATATGTTTGTTCCACGCGTTGCGTGAGCATCGAAATGGGTATTTATCTTGAACCATCTTTAGATGTCTAGAATTGCGTAGTATTTCTTCGGATGTATTATTTCATATTTGGCCTTTGCTGGGGCAGTATTTCCCGTGCTGTGCATAATATATTGGTTCACCTTTAACTGGTTTACTGGATGTCGAACTAAACTAATAACTTGGCATACAACCGTGAAAAGCCAAGCAGCGCTATAAATATTTCTCTTTCTGTGTTTGAATGAACTACTTTGGATTTCACTATTTTCTTGAACCTCTTATTCTGACTGTTATTAGTAGCGTACGCGTAAAAGTTTACAAGAATTGGTTTTCAACAGAAATGATTAAAACATTATCTTCTTTGATAAATGCAAATCTCCAAGTGAATAGGCGTAAGAAATATATATAGAAAATGTATTATAAATCCTACCATAGGTACCTAGATTGCGCAGGTACGTAGGATTAAAATTTTTCCATATTCTATCTCACTTTTGATTTTCAGTGTTTTCAAACCTATCCTCTAAATGTAACCTATTAAATTAGTTATCAATGTCATGAAGCACGATTGAAAATATGCTACTATTCATAAAAATATAACATAAAAAGTAACAAATGTATGAGAACGCAGACAGAAAGTAGAGAATATATTCAATTGGTATGGATGCGAGCGATTCAAATATGAAATTTGAATATTGTTATGCTATAATGTTACTAAAAAATATGTTATTTATACCTTACGGTTATTAATCCACTTTCACTATCGTGCAGCTTTAAATATTAAAATATAATATCAAGTTTCGTAAACGTAGAAAAAGTAATGTCTTGAAATTGATACCACGATACAAAAAAAAAAGAATAGACAGGACTGTCAACGGCTTAAGTAATAAATGACCTAACTACTGTTCTGGGTAAGCATTGCCTGCATGCAGGAAACCTTGTTTATGTTTAAAAAAAATCTAGATGCGCCTCCTATACACTTCAACCATTGTCCCCACACCTTTTGCTACCATAATTTAATCGCATCCTGATAGGATACCTAGATATTGTGATAGCAATTAACTCTGACATCGCCTGAGTACTAACAATAACCAACAAATATTTAACTTATAATTAAATGCAGGAAATTCTTCCACAAATAACTATTTAAATTTAAAGAACACATCGTATGAACAAGCATTCCGATCAAATATCACGTTTCCGTGCCATCGCGATAACATATATTCCATATTATAGAAGTGTTTGGTTCCGTTATACACCTATCATAAGGTGGTTATTCAACTAAGTGGTCAAATCAATGGGTGGTATCATTATGGACGATAAGATCATTATGACACAAACTTTGAACTTTTAGTCTTCACACTCCGTTTGGCTTATCTAAACGGCTCTTTAAAAAACTTGTTCGGATACTGACATATTCGGAGACACACAATTTGCTGTAACAATATCCTGAGATATTTTAATAAAAAATAGAGAAGTTTTTCATTTTGTCTTTCCGCTTATAGAGTGTCGTTCTACCCAGCGTAGCTAGCCCGCCCGACCCCACAAGTTATAATAAAAAAACGTCCTTATTTTCTGCTAATTGCGTAACATGTTTCTAGATTCAGATAACATAATTCAGATATTTCTATTTAAAGATGCACCATTAATATAAGGACATCGCTTACACCGGCTCCCTTCAGTTTCGCAATCTCATTACCATTGCATAGCACTGTCATAAAGGACTAACTGACTAAACAATCAGCATTGTGGGAAATTATATAATATTGAAATATTCCACACCATTTATAAACGTCATATTCAATCAAGTAAACTATTAATAAGACATGAATGCTGGCATCGAACAACTAACGAATATCTAATAGATCTTATTTAGAAACGGCGAAGGCATTGCGTAGGTAATTTATATCTATCCAATATCTAATCATTTACAATAAGTTGTTAGATATATGTAACTATGTATTTATGAGTTGAATAGAAACATGACTGGTTTTCATGAAATGTCATCCAGTCATACAGAGCGAGTTCGCACGCAACGTGGGTCATCGACATCGTGTTTATATGTTTATTACAACTTTCAACATATATATATTCCCGTTCATTAATTTTGCAATTACGCAATTAAACATGTCCTACTTACAAATGTTAAAAAAACTTCAATTTTCAAATTGTATAAAACAAGAAATAGTTTCGTCATTAATTGTCTTTTATTTCTAATTCAGACACTAAACGATTTTTATGGACATGAATGCGTTCGTGTTCTTACGCAAAATAATAATTAGTTTACTGGAAGGAAAGTGTTCGGTAATAGGAAACCTATCAGCGAATGGTATAACATTGGTACGTGTAGTGCGTGTGTCGCGTGGCGCGTGTCAGCTGTCTGTCGCTTACGCGTCTCGTTATGTCGCGCGTCGTCGCCGCCACGCGTCGCTCGCAACGCTAATCTCGCTATTCAAAACAAATATCCTGTTACTATATATACAACCTCGTGTGAAAATGAATAAAAAGTAAAATGGAAAAAATCAACAGGTTAGGAGGACCGCTTCCAGCGTCGCCACCGACCGACACTGGGAGAGCCACGCGAACTGTCATCTGTCAAACCGCCATTTTAATTCCTGTGTAAATTATACAAATTGACACTTGACATGTTTTGTCGTCTCCCGGGTAATCGTGCGAAATGGAACTCTCATTTTATTACTTTTGTAAAGTGTCGGGAGGGCCCTCAAGTATATCTATCTAGTCATACGATCTCGGTTTATGTCTTCCTTTTGTTGGCTACCAATACGTTAGCGTAGGTCTCTGTAGCGATATGTTTTCTCCTGTGATGTTTTTTAGTGTCTCGATGATTTCTAAAGGTAAAAATAAACATCAAATAATTATTTTAAAATATGGAGCGTGTGATTTGACAACTGTGAGGTGATGAATCAGATTCCTATAACGCCGATGAGGTAAAATGTTGGCACTGACAGATTAAGAAAGTTTCTCCGGTGAAGTTTTAACTTTACGATGTCGTTATACATGAAAAATAATGGAGACATAAATATTGTGAAAAGTGACGTTTTGTTAACGACCTCAAAGCAATGTGTATAAAGTAGCAGCGCGGCGGGGCGCCGCACTACAGGGAAACGCTTTGCTAATTAAAAATTCTTCTTTGTTTTTGCGTCCAGATTGTAGTTATGCGAGAAATGTTTTATTGTTTAACACACGATAATTTACAATAAGTAAAGCATTAAGTGGGAGCGTGAAATTCTTAACTAAACTAGAGTTATTTGTGTAAATCAGTTCACGCTGGGTTTACGTATTTCTCACTTAGAACCACATTAAAATATGAATAGGAAATACGAAATTAAATTGATTACGTCGAGATATTTTTAATACCTAATGAAAATAAATGTTACATTAAACATTACACGAATACTTATTTAAGTTTTCTACATTTGAAACCATATCAATAATAAAAAATATGGCAAACTGGTAACTCTACAACTTCCCCTATGTAATCCATGAAGCTACAACATGTTCAATACCTGAGTTATTTCAAGAGTGCAAGGTGCCAAGGCGTTCGTAGCAGTGATGTAAGAGGCCACATTAAACTTTTATTACACCGGAGCCTGTTCAGCTGGCTACGCGTTATTTTATTGTGATACCCCTAAATATAACCCCATACAACCGAAGTTAGCTTTTGAAGAATAAATATGAAATTAAGGTCTTTAGGGCTGGTACGCGTAATATTTTTATAGTAGCCAACGATTTAGTATCTTGGATGACCAAGCATTCTTTTAGTATTTATTTTTTTCTATAGTGTTGTTTGAAATTAAATTGATTTCCATTTAATTAGTTAGTTAGGGACTTCTATCTTAGTGACAACTTGCATATGTGTAAACTTTGTTATAAACGTATCTTGAGTAAAGAGATAAAATTGAACTCCCGTGTGTGACTATAAAAGAAAAACAAACTTATTTTCTTATGATAGTTAATGCCTTGGTTATCAACTTTTTACGGTACAAGTAAAGTCTTAAGAATGAAGTGCTTACATATTATTTAAACTGTAATTACAGTTATTTATTCTTAAAAATAAGCCTTATGAACATTTACACTGTTCACAGTTTCTAGTTTCGTAAAAATACTTAAAAAAACCTCAATAATACAACAGTTTGTCAAGCGAATCGCCCTCGCGCTCTTTTGACGTTACTCGTATAAGTCATGTGCCAATATAAAGCTAATTAATATCGGTCGGCAATTACAGACCAGTTAACATTAACAAGGTGCCCTTTAATTATTATCGTTGGAATCTGACTATGACGTTGGGTTTACGACACTTCCGCCGGAACCCCTGACTGGCCATAAAGCTGGTACACAATGGCCCATGTGCAACATTCGCCCTCGTAAACAACGCCTCTACACCACAAATCCAACGGTGTGACTCCCGCCTAAATATTAAAACATCGAATGACCCAATATAACTTTACAACTTCAATAAAACTTGAAATAGGTTAGTGTTATTCGGTATGCAGCAACACTTAACAAACCATAGATTTATGTTTTTATAACAGTATAAGATAAGATCCATAACTTCATAGACCAGATCGCTGATCTTGGTACGATTATCTACTGCGTAGTCGCAGCAACACGGTGCGTGATAAACGAAGCAATAAGCAATTTCTAAGCTACATCAAATGAATTTCACATAAGCAAAAACGTGAAATTGTAATCAAGACATATCCAATGGGAAATTCGTCGAGATGAACTAACTATTGTGGATGTGGCGATAAATCAGCGTTTAATGTACAATTAAACAATTTCTCATGCTCAACACGATCTACTTGCGTGTCACGTACTATGTACATGCTCGTACTAGCCTACTGCAATTGTTGGCCTATTAAGATGGGTTTTACTCAATCTCTACATATAGTCTCTATAGTATAAAACAAAGTCACTTCCTGCCATCTGTCCCTCAGCACCTACGCTTAGATGTTATAACCACGGATTTCACTATCATTTAGAGAATTTCTTCCGGAAGGTTGGTATATTATAGTAAAAATAGAAATAGTGTAGAAAAGTCGATGTTTTGCTAAGCGTCCAAAAAACGATTTTCAGGCGCACATAAATGAACCCGTGCGAAGCCGGCGCGGGTCGCTAGTGATATGTAAACTATAGATAAGATGTTATACGTACTTTGAAATGGCTACATAAAAATAAAGGCTACTTCCCAATTCGTCACATTCCCGATTCGACAAGATTGTCAAAACTAAATAAGAACCAATGAACACAAGTGGCGTTTCGTCAAGATTTTAATCTTCATACATTCATGCCCGTTTCGTCAACTTTTGAGAATGCCGGTATTAATGCCCGTTTGGTCAACATTTTGTTTGGCAAATACAATCAAGAGTAAAAAGAAATACCAGTGTTCATGTCACATATACTTTTTTTTTTAATGTCTTTGACAATATTGGTACTGTGGGGTGCCAGACCTTTAGCAGAATAGGGGCCGAAACCAGCTCGCAGGAGGACCGTTAGACATTAAAAATGGAAAAGGGCATCAACCGACGATTATCTTTGTATGTACTGACTGATCAACTATACCCGGGGACAAACACTGGTTGCTGCAGATTAGAGATGCAGAATATGGAGCAAAAGGTCTATGGCCCTGCCATAATCAATGTCACTGCCCACTGGGTACACTCGCGCTAAATATGAAAACAGGCCAGGGCATTAAAAAAAATCATGAAATAAATAAGAATGAAACTTTTCATCAGAAGATTTTTTTGTTCAGGAATAGCCTAAAAGTTAAACATGTAAGTCTATCTTAAATGTGCAATAAAATAAACATAGAAAAAGACACCCTTTGGAAATGAGGGTATCAAGAATAAAATTTCGATACCTTTAAAATCCATCATACTGTATCCTACCGGTGTGCCCATGAAATACATTCATGTAACGTACATAATTGAGAAATTTACGTACACTAGAAAAAATTTCCTTTTGGAAAGTCGGGCGATAAAAATGTGACGAATCGGATATGTGACGAAACGAGAAAATAAGGCATTACTTATGTCTTATTTTGCCGTTCCGCCAAATACCACGCGCCTGTTGGTGTTTGACAATGTCTATCTATTTTAAATGCGAAATTTTGGGTGAATAAATGTACGTTTGTTACTTAATCACGTCCGAATGGCTCAACGGATCTGGAATAAAATTTGGCTGAGATTATATTCTAGTATAGTATGTATATTGTTTATAGCACAGGCATTTTACCCCGGGAGTATATTTTTGGAATAATTTCCGTCATTCACGGGGGGAAAAGCTGAAAAAAGAAGAAATAATATTATATAATGCCCAAACCAATGACGTACCTGTCATTCGTTTTATTACGTTATCTGTGCCAAAACTATCATACCTACAATGTGCGTGAGCAGGTAGGTACCGTAGACAGGGCGTCGACGGCACCGATTATATCCTACATCCAACGTCGAACTGACCATCACTACGTGATAGGTCGACGGTCATTATCATCAACCTACAGACGGTACACGTAACCGAACCATGTTCAGGCCCAATTTACATTAAACATTCAAGTATTATTAAGTGTAATGAAATCGACACGAACACCGAGTTACCGAAGGAAGTGACGACAAACATTTTTATAGAATTTTCAAGTTTTATTTTTTATTTTTTTATAAAATAGGTTGAATATAATTCGTAAAGACAATTGGAAAGTGCCTGTATGTTAATTTGACGCAAAACTTTAGAACGTGCAATTCTATAGCAATTACGAACTTTAAATGGACTTAGATTTGAGTGTTCGAAACTCGATCCCGCTCAGTCATTAGCCGAGGGAGGGTAGACATTCCGTCATTATCCGTGTTCATTATAATCTCGGGCAAGTATCTCGAGCGCCACCTCGCTCGAGATTACGCCGTCGTAATTAACTGTTTTACACGCTCCCAATGGCTTCATTTCGCTAATGACCACCTCGACTCGTCCTTCTATCTACACAACTCCAATCTCCAAGCCAATTTGTACCTTTCATTCAAGATTTTAAGACAGACTTTCATTCATCCTTGACTAGCTCAATTTAACATCATTTATTGAGGAAACATCGTGGCTGTTTATTTGCAATAGTATAATCAAATTTCACTTAGTCTTTACAGCTAAAACTAATGAAGCTATAACTTTATTTGTATCTGAGTTTTATGATGCCATAGTTTATCATCAGCCATGATAGGATGACATCCGTTTTAAATAAAAATCTTGTTGTTGATTGCTGTTTTACAGCGTATAATGTCGGTGTTGATTTTATTGAATTTAATCAAGTTATTCACACTACTGTCGACACGGTTGGTCAACAATCTTCTTATAATAAGTCATTAAATCAATGTTGATTTTGATTCGCTGAGTTTGTGAATTAACAGAACTTTATGAGGACAATAATTTGGCCTTATTATACTCGACGCATTCTATATTTTTACATTTATTTTTTCTATAACTTTTCTCGACATTCAACGCTCCTATAACGGAGTTTTTTGTCCGTTCTTCTCCATAAGAATCTGCATTTTGCTAGTCACTATAATAATTTCATTTTCAAACTGTTTTGATGTTCAAAAGTGCCTTTTAATAGTATGGTTGAAATAAATGAATTGACTTTGACTTTAACGACCGCGTTTCCGTTTTTTTAACAAAAGTATCTCGGATAGACTCTTATCGTTCACTTCGTTGCTACAAGATGTCAGAAAAATCTATAACACACTCTGCAGTTGCAAAACAAGCCTGCAATGTGAATAGGCACACTATTAGCATACATTCAATCAACTTCAATTACGGGCTACAATTTTAATTCCCTCACCCCGAGCCGCGGTCTTGTTAACAGAGCATTTATCATAGGATCGCATTATGTTACTCCGTGTAATTACCATAAATATACAACTGAACTTCATGCCAGATGTACCTACTGCCTACTAGCCTTAATCGTATCCTACACACATAAAACTCTGCCATAGAGTCCATAGACACCTCTTCGGACACGGTTTGAGACCGGATTGTCAAAACTATCCAAACAAAACAAGCGAAGAAAGTTCGTACATAAAGTATTCAACTTCAACTAAATATCATCTTGGCGACAATCAAAGTCAACTAATTTTCATAGTGAAAAGAAATTAGATGTGTTTTTGCCAGTTTACGGCTGAAATCCTAATACGAACGCTTCTTAAAAATACGGAAAAAATTCTCATGTTAGTAGCTGTGTTTTTTTATAGAAATTTACAGCCTAAAGCCCGAGCGCAAGGCTCATTGCGTAGTCACAAATATCATAGGTAGCACATTCTGTTACTAACTACTTAGCAACCTACCCAGGCGTCGCGGGGTTGCCAATTATAAACACAAACCTGCCTCATTCACTGCTCTATTTATTCGTGAAAACCTTATCTAATATAGAAACGGACTGAGGGAAACAACGACTTGGTTTTATACAATTTAGAGAAGAGTTTAGGCTTGATATACGAATAGGAAAAGGAGACTTTTCTTCAGTGTCACCAGACGGACCTACTTCAGTTTGACTACATATTGACGTTCACAATAACACGATCGAGCATGTTAACAAACACGCATTAAGGCCAAAGATATTTTATTGACTTAGCAACGGCGTTCCGTACTCTGTGCACTCTGCAAATGCAAATGCGCTTATATGTTATTATGAGTACCTAATAGCTCTCGCAATGGTAAAGTGGCCTTCTTGCTGTCAACAAGCCCGCAATTATCTCATCAGCGTAACGTAACGTTCGCTGATATCTTGCACAATCATACCCACATTAAATGCGATACGATTGCACTAAGTAGGGGCTCGCTCTTATAAATTAGGAGCACGCTTATTTATTTTATTTTATTTCTATGGATAATTCAAGGATCTAGTGTAGGCTGTGCAAGCAATTCTGAGATAGTCATCGTTAAATTAATTAAGCACACTTAAATTGAAAAAGGGTTTAAGACTTGGCGAGTGACTTTACAAATTACCTATGTTAATATAACGATGCAAAATAAAGTGAAAACATAGACCATGTTTGTTTAAACTATCCATTTTTAGCACTTGGTATCTGTATAATCAACTAATTGCCATGCAAACAACACAAGTCGTTATACACTTTCCATTACAAATATATTAACAACTGACATCAAAACGGCTCATGTATTTATTATAATATCAGTACCGTAACGATATGCCTAAAGTGATTTTAAAATAACTGCGTATAATATCTTAATAATTGTATTCATATTTATAAACAGCTAATCTGTTGGTTTTCTGTGTCGTAAAGTGTGCTCGCGTCTAGAACATTTGAATATAAACGAGATCATAACACTCGGATTGAAGCACACTGCGCCACACTTCTATCTCATCATGAGGGATCATGCACACCAATCTTTTACGAGGTTTCCATAACGACTTTGCGCTTCGAAGACTTTTACTGCCTTTATTATAAACTAACTGTGAACGAACAAGCAACCATTTTTTCCCTGATTTGTATTCTTACACGACTAATTAATAAAATACAAATGTGAGCTCGTGATATATTTATCTATTATTTTATTGCATTGCGGTTTGTTGTCATAAAAAATATTATATGCACAATTAATTAAGGCTTTCTTTCATAATGAATCGTTTGGATGGTTGCGGTTATGCATGGGTTTTGTAATAAAACTGCTTTGTTTTATAATAAAAATCTGTGAGGTGTAAATATGGCGGACTGGTTGGTGTGAAATAACAATAATTGTACGTCCTTCCGCTAACTCCCGACTACATAATGCTACGTTTCTTGCACCTGCTTATTCTTTATTAATTTGTTAGCATTATTATATAATGTCACGTCTTCGCTATGAACTGCTACGCTACGTTTGTCAAGCGTAGACCGACAGTAAGTTTGGACGTTGTGTAGCTGTAACGCGTGCGTAGCAGTCGCGTAGGCGCGTAGCAGCAACGTAGTCGCGTAGCAGACATAGCGCCTACACTGCCGATATGCTGTATTATTGCAAAATATTTTCGTTAAAAATATAATTAACAAAGTGACAAATGAAAAATCTGTTAACTCAGTTGTTAAAAAGGAAATGATTAGGGTCGAAAAATTAATGCTACTTTAAATTATCTTATTGTTTAAAACAAGCTATTATTACAACGAAGTTAGACTCGTTTTGCAAGAAGACCATAAAACTCTCAAACATCCAACATACTAAATCTACCTCTTTCATGAAATCCATCAAATTCAAAAGCAGTTTAAATTGCAAATAATGTTCAGCTGTCATCCCGACTCAAACCCGTGTTCAGACGGACGGAGAGCTTTCTGCGGTAACTGTACCCGTTGTAAAGGCGAGGTCACACTGATAGATGCCTCGTCCACGTTTAATGAACCGTTGAACGTCTATAAAAGTCAATAAGGCGTAACGCAGGTGCTACACGAGACCGGTACAGATACGAGTATCTTTAGAATATGCCCACGTGGTAGCGTTCTGTTCCTCTACCAGCTATAAATTCAAACCTATCTCCGATATAATTACTTAAGCAGCCCCCTTATCTCACTAAACTGGACTGAATGAGTGTAACCTAAGCCGTTATTATAATTTAATATCTCATTAGAAATGAAGTGATAATGATAACTTTGAAAGAGTTACCTTGTTTTGAAAACCTGATTCAAATCAGGACGATGAGAAACATGTAACATCATTTACTGTTAATGTAAGTACGTAATTTCAAGTTGTAGCTTTACGAGCATTTTTAAATAACTGAAATGAAGTTATATAGCTAATAGACTAGAAACTTAATGATCGTAGAAACATGAACATCGTAATTCTTAGTTGACAACTATAATACATCAATACTGCCGCAAATAATTACAGTTTCAAGCACTTAATTTTTATTAATAACTTAGTGCAACGTGCTTAATAACATTATGTTAATAACATGAGTGCATTGTATGAGGTCTCCGAGCTCTTTCCGCCAATTACATGCATAAAACGAGTATTTTGTTCAAGCAGTGTAGCCATGTTCCCACATGTGCTCGCTAAGATTGATATCGCCACTTAACTGAAGTCAGCTGCTGATGTAATTAGCGATGCGACTCGCGACCCACTCCGCGAATTTATCTTACACTCCTTATATCTCAACGGGTCGGTTTTACTTGCTTAAGCTAATTGAAACTGGTGAAAAATTGCGACCACATACCGAGCAATTTAATGTCCTTGCCGCCAGGTACGAGCGAATGTAATTCAAACGATGCAATGTTTACTTTTAATCGTTAATGCTCGCCGGACCCTTAATAACCATAACTCGGCCGACCACAATAAACTAACGTCTTTAAAATAACATTCGTAATGAACGAGACGTCCTTATTGATGTTTGTATGAAGACAGATAAATATCACAAGCTGGTAATTGTGCCGAGATGTTTTACTTGCCGGGTTTATACGAAACCTTTACGTTTTCTTGTGAAACGAGAATTGATTGGTGGCAGATTTATGTAGCGTGGAGAAGGTTTGCACAATGTGAGACTTGTAGGGTAGACTCGAGAGTATACCAGATTGATGCGAAGTGTCAAATCGGTGTTAATGCGGGCCGAGTGTGAAGCGCGGCGAGAGGCGCGGCTGTGGCTGTGCCGCGAGTGTGTGACGTGCCGGACAGAGGGCACGCTCGTTAGTGTGACCGCACCATTATCGATGATGGATGACCACCGCCGGCGCCATACCGACACCCGACAAATTTAATTTAGACCACTAATGTTGTGTGTTGTTACTTATAGATAAAGCGATTATGGTGTCAACGTGAACCATCTAATATCAAATATTATTATCCATGTGCACACCTGACCTTAAACCGTTTATGACCCAGTAACAATTTACATATCTAATAATCATAATCAGTCGTAATAAAGTTTTGCAAGTTACAAGAGGAGAATCATGTTTGCATCAATGTAGTCGTTACAAAGTTTCGATAATTTCTCAAGCACGTTAACGTGGCTACAGCGTACGCATATAAATTTTATAACGTAATTCCGTTTTAATGAGCACAAAATAACGTTTACAGGTCGCTCGCGAAGAGATGTAAACTGCTTTAATTGCACCTTTAGCAATCGAGCACCTTGGTCGTAGCGAGCGTCGAATCAACACCTTACATCCAAATTGGTACATAAACACGGCGCTATAAACAGGAGCCGGCGGTTTAATGCGGACTGTTAGTTTATTGAAATAATAATGAGTAAAAATGTGCAGCGCTTGCCAAAACACGAGATGTTGACGGTGGAGCAGACAGCGGCGGTAGACAGGTACCGTGGACTATGTATGTGTATGACAGGGAGGCGGGTGGTAAATGCAGTCGGTCGGGGCGCTAACGGGCGCGGGGTGAGCGGGGTACAGGGCGCGGGAGGGGGGGGGCAGGGTGCTGGGGAGCAGACGTCGTCGAGGAGCGTCGGAGGCTGCGATCGATGAAGCGCGGACACGCCTCGCGCACACCGCAGCCCGCACCCGACAGCCGACACTCATTGTTGATTCAGCCGCCGCTCCTTCGTCTGCTATTACCCTAGAACGCGATGCCGCCGAGTTCAACCGCAGTTCACCCGAAAGCTTTCGGGACGGACATTCATCATCTGTAAACGAGTGACCTTATTCGGGCAGTCCTACTCCAAACCCACACAAGACTGAATAGAATATCGTTTTATATTTTTATAATGCATGTGAGCTGTCAAGACATGTTCCAAATGCGATGAGCGTGTTAAACGACTGTATTGTGATGCGCTGTCACTGCTCGGCCGGTGCCTTTGCCAGAGCCTCACCACGTCGATATTATCTCGCCTCACGGACTAGGAAGCCACTCGCTCCTAACATCCAGGCGGGAACACAAAATAAAACCACTTAATCTGACATCAAATGATTTTTAGGATTCCGTACCTCAAAAGAAAAAACGGAACCCTTATAGGATCATCTCATTGTCCGTCCGTCGGTCTGCCACGACCCTTTTTCTTAGGAGCTCGAGGAGGTATCATTTTGAAATTAATATCAAATACGTAAGCCTATGGCCCCTTAGAGCCCTAAAAAAATCAAGCTACAGCTAGAGTTGTATATTATTTTTGCGACAAATTTTAACGTTTCCAAAGGAAACGTTAAAATACATACATATTCATTTGTTTTTAGTTCACGCTTTAAGTGCTTAATAATTTTTCGTAATTCGTCAACACCACCGGAAAGTGACAGGAAAGCAAAATACGCAATTTCATTTACTATGATGACATATTTTTTCCAGCTATTTTTTTAAACCAAACTACAGAACCGATGTTGATGAAACTTTTATGGGACCAATTGGAAAGTATATCCATTCACACCGGTTCATAAATGACTTGATACTGAGGTAACAAACATAAAAAATAAATCCAAATTGAGCAACTCCTCCTTGTTTTGAAGTCAGCTAAAAAATCGAGACGAAATTCCCGTAGTAGACGAATTTATAGGTACCGGTGCGACTGCGCGGGCCATACTCGCACTTGTCGGTTTTTTAGTAATCCGTTTCAATATACACTATACTAGAGATTGTTTACGGTTGAATAAGAAATGAGGTACCGCAATACATTTTGTAACGCAAAAACGTGTTATCAAAACTGAAACAATTAACATGCCTCGATTTGTTACAATGACTTCATTACTACTCTGGATTTCAATTAAATAGCACTGTTATCTACTAGCAATAAAAATTAACATATTCTAATCGGACTATTATTCTTTCATTTTTTTTATACTTCCTTTCTAATAAGTACAAAAAGTCTTCTAAATAAAAAAGGACACAAAAACAAAACTCGGTTATCGGTACATCTGAAATCTTGTCAAAACGGTTAGTTAAGCGCGGGATCAAGCGACGAGTACAAAACGGGTGACGTGTAGACGACCGCCGAGCGCGGCTCAACCCTTCACATCAAGCTGAAATAAGCCTAAAGCCCTTACAAAATAAGAACCATATTTCAGTGAGCGTATCAATACCAATTTTAAGATTACAATTTTGTGAGTGACGATCAATTTGAATTCCTCAGGACACTGATCCGTCACCGATAAAACACTCTAGTATCGTTTGGTGACAAGTCAGTTGTGCTCTTGTAAGCCGTGAGATTAAAGACATCTCCATTAACAGTCCGCCCCGAAGGCTTTGACTTTGTAAAGAAACCAACAAGTTTTTAAATTCCGCTTAGCACGCATCTAATTGCTTTATGTACCACTAATACGCCGTTAATTTTGCCATAATACCGCTGACGGAAACAAATTATGAATATTATATCTATAAATTCTTTTATCTTCAGGCCGCTCCTCCATAATTTATCATCATAAAATAATAACTGCGAGAGTTAAGCAGGTTTAATGAGGCATCAGTCAAAATTACCACGCTTTGTGGAACACCACCAAAGTAAGCGTAAACAACTGCTCCAAATGCTCAAATATGAGTACCTAGTGCCTATGTACTCTTACGTTTATTAGTCCTATGTAAGGTTCCAGTCGAGTTGGCAACAAGGGCTGTTCCGAGCGAGGGAGTGCGCGCGCGTGTGTGCGGACTGGTGCGGCGTCGGTACGCGTCTGCGAGTGTGTGCGACAGGCACAAGAATGCCTGGGATCCCGCATCCTGCTTGTGTTTATTTACGAAGTCGGAAGCATGTATCTCGACATACTATCTACCTACGCATGCCCAGCATTAAAGCATCGCCGCCGCACAGTGCACCTAACTATTCAGCTGTTGAGAACATGGCCGGATTTGCGCACAAACTGTCGTAAGTCACGCGACAGCAAGACAATAAAAACTTATCAAGCCTCTTATAGCTAATTAGGCGAACGCTTATTGTTATTTATACGCCACACGATAGGTATTTACAAGTCAGCGGTGTCAGAGGTCATGACAGCACGAAAATACTACAAATATATTCATAGGCTCCGAGCCTATTAGCATTGTCGGGTGTAATCGACGACGTATACGACTTCATACATATTTTTGAACCCTGACCTAACCGTTGAAGTTAAACATTGAAATTAGCAGTTTAAAAGTTTTTAAGTGAAGGTTTTACAAATGTTTAGTTGTCATTGAGCACTAAATGGCGTGATTGTTTGTGAGATAGTGTCACGATGCTGGTGCGGATTGACGTGACAGCTTGCAGCTGTGTGTCCGCGATCTAATTCGTCGCATGTTAATGAGCGCGTACCGTGCGCCCGCGCAGCGACGGCGGCGGCGCTGCGTAACCCGACGCTACACCTGTCCCGATATGAAATAATTTTTATTTACAGAGCCCTCCGGAGATTATGAATATTTCGTAGTGGTATCGCGTCCAACATCGGCCCGCATATTATGTTACATCGCGGAGTAACCTATGACGATCCATAATTTACGCGCCGGACGCTCGCCCGCGCTCTCTCTACATTTTGGTAAATAATATTTTTACTTGACACCTTCCCTAGTAGTCGTTTGACAGTATTATAGAGTTTTTTGTTAGAATCGATTGAAACATAGACGGTCGTAAAATGAAAATGTATTATGTTAATATTTCAATAGGAATATGAGTTGTTAAATTCTTGAGCAATAAGTTTCCATTATCCAGTGCCATATAATAAACATGAATAGACAGTAAAATAAAATTGACACTTAAGAATAATTGTGTTAGCAGCATGACATGATACATAAATACGTGTATGCAAATTCGTTTTTCGCAAATTCGCATTACGTTATTTGTAACGCGAGCTAAATAGTACTTGCTACACAGATTGTAATGCTGCTTTATTGCTGCAGTAACGCAAACAATTTTTCCTAAGGTACTGCTAAGGTACTTTGCTCGTAGTACATACACGAATTCCAACGTATTTACAAAATCCAAAAAACACTTTAAATTAAACTGGTCTTAATTATTAAAATCACATAGTGAGAGCCAGCAGCTCCCACAAGGTTCCGCAACAACCAATAAATCATGTTTCACACGCATCATAGTAATCCATACCGTGCCGTTTAGGGTTCCGTAAACCAAAAAAAAACATGATACTACACACTGCGTTTAATTTATTGAATATGTGTGAATTTTTATTGGCAATAAACCTATCTATATGAATGTAAAATTGCTTTGAGGTGTGAAATTAAATGCATGCGATTTCAGGTCTTATTGCGTGGAGCTACTACTTGGGCTAATACGCGTTTCGACTCTTAATGTTTTAAAGTATAGCAAAAAGTTGCATAATGATGAGCAAGCGGGGGTTGCGTGGAGTGCTGGCCCGGCGACTCGGCGAGGACTCTGGGTCATCAATCATGCGCTGGGCCGCCCCGTGACGAATGCCAAGCCAAACACCATTGTGACCGATGCCACCCACGCGCGGGACTTTTGCGAATACACCGTACTGACGTCACAATATAGACGGGTTCCGTTACTCTTTTTTTACGTGACAGGTGTGTACTTCAATTGATACCCAATGAGGAAATTAACTAATATTAAATTGTGTCATGAGGCGGCCATTATTCAATATTTTTATTTTCCTCTATTTGGAGGATTAAAAACTCACAATAACGAAGAATTATTAAAAACTTTGAAGACTCAGACAGCAAACTTGTCGACTATGCTGGCTAAAACTTCGTCTACGTAAAAATCGGAATCTAAAGAAGGATGGCCAAAACGTACCAGGTGATGAAAAGATGGCGTCACCAAATGCCATATATATGAAAAATTGCCTTATTTTATAAGGTCTTAGAAAACACAATACATATCTCTATAAGAAGCCACAATAAAAAGATATCCATTTATTTTGTTTTTGTAACTTGTTCGAAATTATTTAAAATATTAGTTTCAGAACGCACCTAATGACGATTCATTTCGCGTATTAAATGACTTGGTATTTAAATACTACAATTATATCACGTTTATTAATAGTTATTGACAGGAATTCAATTCAATGAGAATATAGGCATCAAACCAAATACTATGTCGATTGGATCCTTGTCCTGAATAATAATTATGTGGGTTAAAGTGAGTATAAGCGTTTTGTACAATTACGTACAACGGAACGTCATCGACAAGTTACATCTATGGTCATCGACCTACGCCATTAATTGACACCTTGTTTGCTGTAGTTGTTGTAGGAGAGGATATTGAATAAAAATATTTTTTTCAAGCCTATTTCGTTTATAGTACTCCTAAATCCTACCATTACACTTCATGTACTCCTGCAACTTACCAATACTCGATGTGTCAATACGTATGCAACTTGAGCATTAAGTTAGCTTTAGCAAGACTAGCGACTAAGTCTCCAAAAAATCCTTAAATTCTTCACGAGTGAGCTAAATACTCGTCATGCAAGTTGGAGCAATGTAGTTGTAGTTTTTATTGAATTATCGGTCACAAAATCTGTCATCGAAGCAGAGCAGACTCCACGAGTTGCCTTGACAGGTCGCCCGTTTTGAGATAGATGTCCTATTTTTTGGCTAATTCTGTGAGTGAAATCGAAATAAATGGAAACGAGATCGCTAATTACCCGCCTCGCTTATCGCTAACTACACTTTTAGGCTAGGCCGCAGTCTGGTAAAGGTAGTTGTTGATTCTAACCTCAAAAGGATTGGTGATGTTATTATGAAAAATCGTGGCTATTTGGACAAGATTTTCAAACGGGATGGTGTTTACAACATAAAAACAAACCAATCTAAGTATAGTTTATTTTGGGACATGAAAAATAAATGTCTAGTCCAGATCCTATACAAATTTGGCCAATGTTCTTTGGTTGTGTTGTCTATGGAACCCCAAAACCATAAAATCGAGTCTATTGCGAAAAAACTGTATTGTGAGTGCTCATTGACACAATCTTTGGACACAGTGGTACAATGCATTGTTGGTATATTAATGGTACACCTTACGCGGAAGTTCCTTCGTAGAAACTCCCCGTGGAGACCACTATCAACTATGTTGTAAATGGCCGATATTATTCACTGGAACCTACCACACACGTGGTGGTATGCTTATAATGGATTAATATTTATTCAGAAATAAACAATCCTCATAAATTTTGTGGAAAGTTTTCTGTGGAATGCTTTGACTAATTTAATTAATTCTGGCAGCTAATAACTAGTTAGATTCGATCAACAATCGGTGAACCAAGTCGGGTATTGAAATAGCAACATAGACGTTTACTGTATCGGCCATTAAAAGGCATGTTCTTTAGTGAAGTTGACTAATCACTACATAGTATAAAACAAAGTCGCTTCCAGCTGTCTGTCCCTATGTATGCTTAGATCTTTAAAACTGCGCAACGGATTTTGATGCGGGTTTTTTAATAGATAGAGTGATTCAAGAGGAAGGTTTATATGTATAATACATGCAAAATTTAGTAGAGATTTAGTATCAGCATTGCACCCGTGTGAAGCTGGGGCGGGTCACTAGTATGAGGATAAATCAATACTTAGCTTCCTGTTGTGCAATCACTCTTAGGAAATGTGTTGGTCGAGTGACAGTGCTAGTTACTACAGCAACATGTAGCTACGTCCTTTAGCAGTCTCACCTAGCCAGCACACATATTCATAACGTCTGATTTAATCGGGCTCAGTTCACCTCGGGGAATGTATGGGCCGCATGTGCAATTAATTGGCTTATCGTGAGTTTATTGATTCGGTAAGGCGATCCGTTTTAATTACCGCCATCGCTCATTTGCCGCTGATTGGCTCCCAACATACCTCAATATACTAGCGCACTAGTTTCTAATGAAACCCGGCCAATTTCAAGATCTCTTACAAATGAAACTGCGATCAGGACCACCACACCTTTACACTTTATTCGCTTTACTGTTTTAATTAAAGAGACTAATAACGCCAGTGCTCTTAAATCAACATTGACAAGGATTGCCAGCAAATAAATTGCACCGGTAGTTATGAATACGACAAAGCGGACTTGCGGGTGGTTATTTGCATTCTATCGTTCATGGTTTACCACACATTTTATATTCTCAAGGTATATTACTCGCTGCACAGTACTTAATGATGGCGCAGCGTAAGTTTATAGTGCTGTCTTGTCTTCAATTGACTTTCTAGGCGAATGCTTCCAAAACACAGTCCTGTGGTCTTTGTTGCATTGCATAATTTTGTATCATAAAAAGGGTAACAAATATAAAAGTTGTTCGCTGAGCACATGCCGCGCGGCGCGGAGTCTGCTATTACAGCTAATTGACAGTCCGCGCACGGGCTGTGTTTACTACGTATTTGTCACTTCCCCTCCGCTAATGACACGCTACGCACCTACGAGCAGAGGGCTTTAGAAAATAAACAAACACATTGATGAGTGCCACGAGTGCGCGACCACAACGACAGGCCTCGCCTCATGCCGAACACCAACAATGGAATTTAAATGGGCAGTTTTTACGTGGTTTTTACGAAGACTTTCTGAGCCCGTCAAGTACTAACTTTTTATGTCAAACAATTCACCTGAATTTATTAGGTACCAAGTTTGCCAAGTCTTAGATAAACGAACAAGTGATAAGTAATCCCATCATAACAAATTAACTTTAACCCTCGGAGTGAGGTACTGCCGCAAACAAAGTTATCAATAATCACGATTTGGTTAATGGCCCGGGGCGGACGACGAGCTCCGTACAACAGACTCATAATAAAGATATAATATCACCGCACTCTCCCGAGGGTGACGAATTGCTCGTACGATTAACTCTTAAACGACAAATAGAGGAGCTCCCTTCCCGCAGCCCTCCCGGCCGGGGGTAAACTAAGCCACGACTTCCGCTAATTATTCGGGGGAGCGGCTCGGCAAACATCGCCGTCCCCCTCGCACACCGCGAGCCGATGCACATCTCCGCAAAAACTCTCTGAAAACCAAAATTTTCCCATCTCCCGACGGGCGGTCATATTTCTTCCCTCTCGCTCCCATTAAACACGCCGTAAACGCTTTCCTTTTTTCACGCCCTCGCTCTAATAGAAAGGCAAATTACGAGCTTACGGGCGCGGACGGGTGGCGATGTACGAAACCGCCGCGGCCTGTCTGCGCCGTCCCGCTCGCACCTACCGATACACATACCTCCGTGCTCCTCGGGAAAACAGGGGTCGACTACGTGAACTTTCACGTCATATGTTTATGCTCGTATCTATCACGCTACTACAGCTCTACAACACAACACACGTAGCGCGCCTTGCATCTAAATATCAATAGCTTTTTGCAACTACTCCGGAAATAACTCGTCCGAAGATAAATAAGCTTGCGGCGAATATAAAAACAAGCAGATGACCATCGAACACTTTGAACAGTAAGTTAGTATCGACTTGTTAATGATAAAAACATTTATTCGCACGTAAAAGCGAACATTCTTTTACGATTAGAATGCGATAGGAAATGGCGTCTGTTCGATATCTTATCAAGAACTGTACGAAACTATTTGAAATATTTATTATTTATAAATTAACAAGCCCGGTGGCAATGCAATTATTAAATTAAATACCTAACTAATAATCTACAAAGGTGCGGTCGTGTCTCATTCATAATATAAAGTCACGAACATTTTTTTCTTCAAGAATATATTATTATGTCAATCATCTCAATAAAGATATAATTACTGATGCAAAGTGTCAGATATCAATGATGGTTAAGGTCTTTCACGGGCGAAAATATAAGGACACATGGCACGAGATAATGACTAATTGTTAAAAAAATGGTGCCGGTTATTTTGAAAGCTTTGAATAAATATAATATTTAAATGTGCACACCATTAATGCAGATTTTTTCAGAATGCAAGTTAATTTCAGCATTTGACTATCTATATCTCAACCCCAGCAATTCTTTCATAAATATAATTACTTTGCTAACCCCAGCAAATAAAGACAAAATCTTGATGACACTTTCACCGACACACCGAAAGAATGGACTGCAATTTTACATCGAATATTTCAACGTCAAAATAATAAAGCGGTAATAATTTTCAGACAGGAACACAAGAGCGCAGGCTGTCAGCCCCGACTCCCCGAGTGAGTCGTTGTACACGAGCCTTATACATGGTGGCGACAAAGCTGACGAGCGGCTCGCGTGACGTCACACATTCCACGGTGTATGCACCCCTGCTCCCGTGATCAACTCAAAGGCTTCATCGACCAATAATGTCATTAAACCCAAAGTCTAACAACGTACGAGAATGTTCGACTGTACCTAAACGGTGCCTCAAAGATGTCATGCAGGAAAAGAGTTTTCAAAGCTTTTTAAATTGGCCCTAGTCTAGCAGTCTTATTTCTGCCTCCATTTTTTTTAGCTGAAACAAATTGGTGTCAGCTAATTCAAATAAGTATTCGTGATCAAAAATGTGTCACCCCAAAACAAGCCCATTGGCTGGAAACCAACTCAATTGCTTCAACTACTCTAATTATAGTATCGGAGACCGAGAGCATGTCTCTACACCGTGACGTGTTCGAAATTACAAGTCAAACACCGTCGCGTCACAAATATAACCTCCAGTTCCATGATTCGGTAATGAGCACGTGCCGTCAGATTGCGGCTTGTTCATACAAATGGCAGTCATTTTCGAGTTATCGACTTAACACCGCCGCGGAAATGGAAAATAATAACTTCATCGCTGGGTAGCGCCGGCGACACGTACGGATATAATTTGGACGCATTAGACGTCGTTTGTACGAAAACTAGCGCCATAGTGCGCGACTAACTCATTACTGTTTTGTTACATATTTCGATTCGTTCCTTCAGCCCTTGTTAAACTGATTTGTTTCTGACCTTTGCTACGATATAAATCTGAAGTTTGCTCGCAATCGCAGCTAATAACTAGGATAAACGAGTTGATTGCATCAATTACCCCCAAAGAACTCTTAACGGTTCTACAAATAATCGTCTATGATCTACTGTCACGTATCCGAATACGTGACTCGAGAAGCCTTTAAAATCTTAAGCGCATCTGCGAGCGCCAGTAGTCAGTGACACCGACATTGGAACAACCCTTACTTCCGCGACATGAGCTATGATTACGTTTTTGTAACACCGACGAGCTCGGCCACCCCGAATCCACATAAAAATAATTTATTCCACCGAGGGGTAGCTGTGAAAATTTAACGCTCTACTTGAAAAAAGTGACACCACATGACGATGTCTAATTCGACATCCATCCTTTACTTTTTAGTTAAGTGTGAGAGTGACAACATGCTACCCCGTTTTTTAGTTTACAGCCTGAAGCGACGTTTATGATTCAAAAAGTTCACGGTGCAACTGCCGCGTAAACTGGATCGCTTCCGCATGCGGAGTGCTGATCGGCTCGACACTAACGACCTCACTTAATTAGTAACTCGACAGATGACACACAGAACTCCTGCTAGGCCGACGTCTGTTGCTCTCAATCAGCAGTCTACTTAATTGGTATTTACATGCAATCATTTTGTCGTAAGAAAACAGTTAACTTGTACTATATTGAGTATTTACTAATGATACTTGGGGCAAGTGACGTTGACCGTTATAAAGTGTGTGATACGAATCAATACAATGATAGATGGGGCAGCTCGGTCAATGATCAAATTCTGATGTGATAACAAGGCCACTTTACTGTAAGCGACAAAAAAAGAGCTGTGTCAGTTCCGGAGTAGAGCGAGTAGAGTGAGGTCGTGTCGGGTAGTGGTTCGTGTGGTAACGAGCAGCGGGTCGGGGGTCGCTGTTGCGGTCGCGGACACCTCACAATGGCTCGTTTGGTGCACAATGCCGCCCCCTCGCGGCCCACTTCATTACGCGTGTATTGTGCCACACACGGCCATGCGCACCTAGTGCCGAGCTGTGTGACTCCTGTGACCCACCGCCGCCGGTGGCCTACCAAAGCATTCCACATTAAGCGAACCTTTGTTTTCAAGCTCAATCCCCGTAATTAAAGTCATTATCCTGTATTTACTTCAATCGCAGGCACCTCTACGCTCAAAGCAATTAAACTCTATAGACAAATAATTATAACAGAAACATCATTACATCACTACATACTAAACTACATCATAATTCATAAATTAATATACTAAGAGACTCCCAGCGTTACGTCGGTATTAATCAGCGAATTAAAGCTATCAATCACAATGAATCGACGTGTAATACGCCACAGCTAGAATATTAAATCATTATCTATTTAAACATCGAATGTTGGGCTAATAATAGTGGAGATAATATCTCATTGAGCGGTGTGAGTGGAATGGCAATGCGCGCGATTGAAGCGATCACAATGGGCGTAGGAGTAAAACCAACATGCGCCCGCGCACGGCTCCGGCACAATACCGACCTCACAATGGAGGGCTAATTGTGCGACGACAGACAGATACCACCTCATTGTTACTCACGCCAAGAACTAAACCCGATGTTGTTATTGCGTTCCTACTAGTTTCGGGGTCGCTTCCGCGCAATCAAGCCAGCTTTCCAAACACCTCTATCGACCTCTGGCTACGTTAATCGACGCGTAAAATTAACTTCAAAATTCGATTATGAGTGTACAGTCAAAAACATCAAGAACATATCTTCAATGCAACGTCAACGAGCCGTGAGATGAATGATGATTACTCTCTATGAGATTCCCGAAATCGCCGGCCGTTGCCCATGATTACGTAATCAATCTCCGTCTGCGTCTGCCGTCCGCCTTTCATCGGGCTGCGCAGGCGCATCACTCTCCCTGTATTCAAGCGCTTTTTACACCTTTTTTCGTAATTATTTAAAGTCACTTATTATGTTTTAGGCGTTAATGCCTGTTAAATGACCACCCTCTTAATGATGTTCCTCCTCTTAGTATCTCGATCTCATTTTAAGTGAGGGTCTTAGTACTTTATGGTCAAATCGATTTTAAAGCGGGTGTTATGTTGAAAAATTGCTCTGGTTTCGTGGAAATGCTTGAGGAGATTCTTTAGGAGTAAATCATAAAATCTCGGCGGTGTGCAGTTCGCAGATAAATAAGTGATGTTGGAAGGTATTCGCGCGCGTCTCCCGCGACGTGGCTGGCAGCCGGCGCGCACCGTACAGGCCGGTAGCCGACAGTTCGCACCGGGAGCGTGGGCGCAGCCTCATTGTTCGCACATCTCATTTTCTCGCATTGAAGTCACAGCAACCAGTAGCTAATACTTTCAACATTAATCATTGTGAAATCGCAATAAGTTTATTGCGATCTTTTTATGTTTATTATTTTGTTTATTAAATCTGTTGGCTCTTGTATTTGGGATTTAAGAACGCGAACTAATGATTCTGTGTATTGTGAGCTTATGAGCGATAAATGATTAATAGTCAAAACAGCATCGTTTGTGGTACATTTCTATCAATATACTTCAACCAAAGTAATATAGGTATTAATTACATTTTCACTGTATGAACAGTCAACCGTAAACAGATCGTAACACGTGCAGGTACATATTACGAAAATCATCGCTGCTATTCCGACATAAAGGCGATATCAATTTTATCATATGTATAATTATCATTTGTAGGAAAGAGTCACCGCGGCCCTGGAACGTAAATGCATTTGGAGGAACTCGGATGGGTTTTTGTCGGCAAGAGCACGACACTCGCTTACATCCACATAAACGCAATGCAATTTCAATACAATATTCTATGAGAAGTATTTCCACGAACTAATTTCGCTTTGAGTATTAATTGATTCGTGTGATGAACATAATTGCGTTTTATTGCAACACGTTGGCGGCGCGGCTTGATCGAGTTATCGCGCGATCGATGCGCGTGCGCCGCCGACGAGCGCCGAGTGGACACGAACGCACCTACCTCATCAAGTTACCAATTAGAACAACTACCTACTTATATTGATGGAAATACGACAAGTTTACGTGCCAACTGCTAATACTCACTTGCTGATTCTAAACTGCTAGGATGTTGAAATTGTGAAAAAAAACGTTGTGACTGGAGGCTATATTCGTCCCGCAAACTGCTTAACTTTCCTGCGTATATTACTTAATTGGTACATTTCTACAGTGGTGTAAGACCGCATATTTAACTATGCACTTCAAAATTAGCCAAAAATAGAACTATAAAAGTATTAAACAATGTAGTACTGTAAGTGCTGGCCCTCTGCCTAACCGTTCCTGGCATACAAGCCAATATTATGTTTTAGCTCAGTGTTTGATAAAACCTGACTATGCAGAATTATAATAATAAAAATAAATAAAAAAAAAACTTGGTAAATAAAAACGCGTGCGTTGAACTCTTTTCTTAAGCGGTTGCGCGGGAGTGCGCGAACGTCAAATTGAAAGGTGCATTAGTGCAAAATAACACGTAGCCACGAAAATTTCAATTAAGTTTAATGCACATGTCGGCCTTCCTTCCCTTCCCTTAGCCCCCTTAGCCCCTCTTAGCCCCCGACACGATTTATTAAAAGCGATTACGAAGCGAGCTAACCCGACGCGCGATTGACTTTTCGCTGGCTTTATCGATGCCGATACATTTGATTCCCTAAAATATGATAACGTTATCCCCATCAACGGCTTTATTACACGAAACAGGTGATTTAAGTGTTCATTTTATTTTAATTTCTTGTAAATGTGGACTGATAACACGTTTTAATTTAGTTTCTTAAACGAGAAAATCAATTACTCTTTACTGTTGTGTTTTTATGAAGGTAAGGCCAACAGCTTTTTTTTTTAATTATTATTTTTTACTTATGAAACAGTAAACAGTTTCAACGTATTTCCTTAAAAGACGACGTTAGGTTGTTGCAACGATAAGATAATAAATATATTTTAAAAAACCCCTAGTTAATAAAGCCTCAAAACGCATAGCAATCACACAAACCACACAAGACATCCCCAAAATCGATATCTCAAACAGTGGCCGTTAAACCCTATAAAATACAGTTGAATAACTTTAATATTCTCAATACGGAGGCACCTGTAGGACCGCCCTCGGCCGGCAAAAACTGTATTATAACCACTCATAATCAACAGTAATCATTGACTACAATAACTGTCAAAACGGCACTAAATATTGTTTGTTAAATGCCATAAGTTTTGTATTTTTTTCAACGGTCCACACCTTGGAGCGTCGAGCGGACGCGAGCGGAGCCGCGGCACAAAGGAGTAGTGCGGATCAACAGTGCAGCCTGCCAGGTGCTAAAGGTTAACATTAATACGAGTATGCTTGCTTATGTTTCCTCTTTAATATTCAAATGAATAACCACGCACCTTATAAGTTGTCAGTGTTTATTTTCTAATGATAGCCCAACGTACAGCCTAATTGGTATTACTTAGATAGGCAATTTTAGAATTCTGGGTGCTAACACCCTTTTTTTTTTTTTTTTTTGGATGGGAAATCATCAAATGACCCCTCCCGCCCTGGGTGGAGCGGTAGGGAGTGTCAGACTTTTACTGACTAAAACCCACCCGTGATCCTTCTTGTGCCCTATGCGTTCCAGGGCCGCGGTAACTCTTTCGAACAAATTCCGCAACGGGTGCTAACACCCTTAATTATAAATAATTGCTGCATATATTGGAACAAATAATGGTTATGCAAAACTTATTTTTTCAATTAATTGTTCGAATAAAGAAAGGCATTTCCTTTGTTTCTGGTGTAAGACTTAAGTGAAGCTACAACCCACAATCGTTGCCGAAAGGTCATGATAAAGTTTTAATCAGTAGAAAACATAGTCTACCTGGTTCAGACACGCACATCTTATAATGCATGGGCATCACGTCCGCCGACACACCGGCGGGTAATTGTCGAGGCATTAAAAACCGATAAAAACCATTAATACGACGGGCGATCGGTCAAATTGCGGATACCGATAATTTACGTAGGAGACGCCCCTCGCACCGAGATGCACTCCAACCGATTATTAAATGAACTACGAGTGCCATGTACATACTTACTAATGTTGCCTTGTATATTAATTACAATGAGAGCTCGTAATTATCAATACGAGCAGTTCAAGTCAAACGAATTGACAGATATTGATCGAATCCGCCACTTGAAAGAGAAAACATCGGAATATACTGATTGCTTTTACAAGAAGCTGCGCTTGAATGTATTTTCAGAATTTCAAGTGAACCAAGCAATAAAGAACTAATCATTATGGATTTATTTGTAAGCGGAAGGTGTCTGCACATTTTAAATTTCGCGGTAGAGCGCTCAGACATAATTTCAACACTGTTTTATTGTATGGATTTGCCGATGTCGTAGGATTTTGATGCGAACCGCAAGCCGATTGCAATAAAGTGGTTAACGAAAAGCGTCCAACATAAAAAGGGCACGTTATGACCTAAACTTCAAATATTTTGGACAAGTCATTGTCAAGAAAGGTCCAGCAGACATAAATCGTCGTCCAGTTAGCTCCCCCTAACAAAGTCCACTCGGCAGTAAAGTGACCGCTTGTAAATCAAAACGACGAATCCAAAAAATGAAAAAAGTAAATAATCGAGACGGAGCCGACGTCTCTCGTGAGCCACGCAACACTAGTGATGCGCTACTTAGTTGCGCGAGGGCACTGTCGATAAAATATCCTGTGCGTGTACCGTAATAAAAACCTCGTTGATGCGAAACTTCCGTAATCCGATAAAAGCACGATCATAAGAAATAAACCATTTTTACCTAGTTTATTTACCTTGATCATTATAAATTTAAAAAGATATACGAAACTTCTATCTCAGAGTCAATAACATTACACATATATTCCAAATATTTATAAGCTTATAAACCTTATAGTAGAATTAGGAAAATCTCCACAATAAAGTACGATATTTGGTGGTCCCGGGCAGACCGTATCGATGTGGAAAGGAACGGATTGTGCATCGCAATAAAAAAAGATAAAGCGTATTACGGGATGTCCGGAGATAAGGGCCCCTTTATGTTTTCATATTAAGTTTGACATAAAAATGAACGCAGTAACACATTTTACTGCTATTGCCTGTCTTTGTTAGTTTAACACTCGACTGCCGAGCTGTTCTCACTGCTATCTCACATTCTAGACCTAGAAAATACTCAATAACATAATATAAGTTCGTACCTACATGAATTGGAACAAGTTTAATGGTAATTGAAATCTGTTTCTTGAAATTGAGATACGTACTAAACTAATAAAACTGAATTCGATTTCAATTCAAGTCAAACGAGAACTGCTTTGATAGCTATGCTTTAAATCAATTACATTATGATTACTGGAAGTTTTATATTGTTAGCATGAAAACTAAGATTAATAATTGCGAAAGTGAGTTTTTAAGTTTTTTCGTTTGTTACACTCCTAAATCGTTGGACCAATTTTGATGAATTTTAATACAGTGATACTCGTAGATCGACGACTAAAACGGCTAATTTTACTGTGAAAATCTACATATATCATCGCGAGCGAAGCTGCGGACAAAAGCTATTGTGGTTATAATTTTATATTTTCTGCGACACTTGTACCAAAAAGATATCAGAACATCTCCCTAACAAATTAATAGACAACGCATTGTAAAGCAATTTGAGTCCACGCTCCGCCGCCCTCCCTTTGTAAAATTTGTCCCCGATATCCCGTTTTGATTGGACTTCGTGATTTATCTCTTGTTTAGGCGCACAGTGAAGATTACCCATTGTTGATCCTTTTTTATAAAAAATACACGTATTTTTCAACAAGAATAAACTTGCTATTGAACGTAAAACATACTAAAACGTAGTAGAGATTTTTACGTTCAAGAATAACTTTTGTCGACCATCTAGTTTGAGTATTTTCAACGAGAATCTGGAAAACATTACACTTTTTTTCGGCTGTGTCTAACTAAACTTTATCAGCTTTTTGTATTTTGAAATCACATTCAGAAATGAATTGTTTCAAGTATCAAAACTTGCCAGTCGTGTATATCAATAGTGTTCGCAGGGAGCGTAACAATAGGCTCCCTTCCCCGGAGATTGAAACGCTCTCCGGGCTACTGCCGGCTACAGTGATTTAGACTAACTGCACTTGTTGCGATACGGGGCCCTCCCCATCGCAGATAACATATGACAGGCGGCTAATACGAGGATTATACTCATTCCACACACTTGTTCCGACAAGCTATTTTACCGTAACTGCGCTAGAACGACGGGCTACAAGCCTGCATCAGCTAATGACACAAAACTACAGTCATTCCGCTAAGTTACTAGGTAGAACTTATTTTGCCGCGACACTTATGTTCGAACCTGTTCACAGCTCCTACCATGGAAATGAGATATTTTATCGCTAACTATAACTTCGCTGCGCAGGTCATAAATATTGCCATTATTGAATAAAAATATGGTCATAAACCAAATTCCTGGAGGCGAATAAAATTTTCAAAGCATGTTTTATAGATCTGGTTGAGATTTGTCAAGGATCTAACAAAGGCTTTTTATTAGTGCGTTTTTTGACGTGTCAATATTGCGCGCACGCCTCTGGAGGGTAGTATGTCAGTGGCGGCAGGGTCCCGGGCGGCCGGGGCGCCGGGCTCCGCGGCAGCAGGCTCCGTACACAATGCCAATTTTCCGCTCACCGCCACCGACTACGCAATTATTTAGATAAACCTCTCGGCGTGACTATAAAAACATCTTCCCCTCCCCCTCGCAACGCTGTTTGTTGTCTTTGGGGCTTTGTGAATTTATAGCCCGGCATTACGCCGACGGTTAGGAAAAAATGTACTTTTAATTTATCTCGTTAAAGGGTTGAAGGACGGCCGGGTTCGCGAAGTAATTATTCCGGAATTGGCCACTTTAGCTGATGAATCCATTCTGCTGTACCCTTTACTGGGGGCGGTTGTGGAGTGAATTAATTTGTTTTTGACTCGGATCTCAACGGAGTGAAAGATTACATTATACTGATGAGTACAGCAATTATTTAATTAATGAATTTTCTTGACCTTCCAGAAATATTTTATTTAATTTAGTAATATATTTCAGGTACCAGTGATCCATAGTATATTTGTAAAACCTTAGATACATACTATGTCAATAACTTATATGAGCTTTAGAAGAACTAAAACTCATTCTTAATTTGATTAGGTAAATATAGGCACGTCCTAAGTACTCTCATAACATTTACTAGCTTCTGCCAGCGACTTCGTCCGCGTGGAATAGTTACTTTACCCCCGATTTTGAAACTCTCAGCCCGATCGGTTTAAAATTGACAAAGTTTCATACAAAAGTTCATCCCTTTAATAATGTTAACTTTTTTTAATCAGGGATGAGTGAGAGTATTATAAACGTAAGAGTAAACAAATATAATCAGAAAGCTCCGAACTGCTAAGCTATCGGGAGTTACACGTGTTATTGTGAGTCAACCATAAAAGATAGACATATGCTGTAGTAGGATATTTTTTAGATAATTTTATGTAAAATATTTTCGTAATACATGATTTCTATGTAACTTTAACCATTAAGGCTACACACGCGACGGAAGCTTAAAAAATGGAGTAACTTCTCCCGTTTTCCCAACATTTTCCTTCACTGCTCTGCTCCTATTGATTGTAGCGTGATGAAAAGTATACTATAACCTGCCCAGGAGTATGAAGAATAATTGCACCAAGTTTCGTTAAAATCGGTCGAGTAGTTTTTGTTTCTATAAAGAACATACAGACAGACAGACAGACAGACAGACAGACAGACAAAAATTTTACTGATTGCATTTTTGGCACCAGTATCGATCACTAATCACCCCCTGATAGTTATTTTGAAAATATATTCCTTGTACAGAATTGACCTCTCTACAGATTTATTATAAGTATAGATGAGGTTAATTTTATCCCATGGTCACATTCTAATTGAATTCAGAAATGATTTGACTTTTAAAATACATTTTCACCATTTCAATTATTAAAACTAGGAACACCAATAATTTCATTTTTATCATAATAAAAGACGAGGCAAATAATAGATACTTAATAAATAATTCAAAAACATTTCAGAGACGATTCCCAAACTTTATTTCAAAGAACGGTAATGAATAAGGTATTAAGTGCTTGATAGACTGAAACTTTTGTGAAAAGAGACATCTGAAGAATGAACTTTGTTTGAAGATTTATAAATTTTATCAAACGATTCTTTAGCCGAGGAAACGGCTCTTCGTCACAATCTGAACGTTCATAAAAAATATGCCCAAGTCTAACATAAGAGTCAATTTTTAAATTAATGGAACCTAAGACTACCTTCGATACTCTCTCCTTCCTATTACATCCATACAAAGGGTTTCTTAACAGATTGCTTTCAGCCATAAGGCTGCCCATTGTGTCACTCTATGTAATATTTTCTTCATCTATTTTTTGTGTAACTTATATGGCGGTGGTTTCTTGTATTGGTGGTTATAACAAAGAGTATTCTATTCTATTATATATAGCAACTAGCTTTTTCCCGCGTTTTCGCTCGCGTTAAGAATATAATTAAATTGACAAAGTTCCATACAAAATTTGATCCCCTATTTTATCCCCTTGGGGGTAGAATTGATCAAAATCTTTTCTTGGCGGATGCCTACGTCATAACATCTACCTGCATGCCAAATTTCAGCCCGATCCGTTCAGTAGTTTGGGCTGTGCGTTGATAGATCACTATGTCAGTCAGTCAGTCGCATTTGAGTTATATATATTTAGAAGATAGATATCTTACCTGCCACTCTTAGTGATGATCATCTCGGTGCCCAGGTCGTGGAACTTGTCCCATAGCTCCTTGGTCTCGAGCTGGCAGTCTACGGAGAGCAACTCCTCACAGTTGCAGGAGGTAGCAGGTGGCAGGGGCCGCGCTGGTGACGGCGTGTCCCGCTCGCCTAGTTCTGTTCATAAATCAAACAGTTAGGCATATGGCCGGAAGATGATCGTAGTACCAGCATGGTTACATTTTTACCGCAGATAATTTCCCCGATTGAAACTGCAAGTTTGGACATAATTAAATCTTTTTCATGATTTTTTCCTCTATGGCAACTGAGCCGATACCAACTATTGTACCAGCGTCTTAAGACAAGAGTTTATATTATTTAATGTCCTTTCTCGTATTCTAAGTCTTATTTGTCCATTTTGGTATTCCACAATTAATGTTTATCCTAACTTGCCAATTGTCAAATAATATTATTTGAAGGCTTTAAGATACTTCATGAAAATATAGGTAGCCGATGATGCTTCAAAGTCAACTGCAAATGATGAGAAATCTACTCCTCTCTAGAAAGTCAATTGATACTTCTTGGACAGGTCACTTTCGCTAACTCTAATACATATAACCCAATATGGATATGGGTTTTGGGGTCAAAATCGTTGGAAATCAGCTCTAGTATACCCCACTTCATGGAATGCATTCAATCACTAGTCAGCCTCGTACATATTGTGAAAATCACAAGTTTTTGTTATATCTCAGAAACGGGGACTCTTAGGAGAAGTTATTTTTTTTAACCGACTTCTAAAAAAGGAGGAGGTTCTCAATTCGGATGTTTGTATTTTTTTTTTTTTTTTTTATGTTTGTTCGCGCATAACTCCGTCGCTTGCCAACCGATTTGAAAAATTCTTTTTTTGTTGGAAAGGGTATACTTCCCAAATGGTCCCATGAAAATTTTATCGAAATAGAACAAGCGGTTTTTGAAAAATCAACAAAAATCTAAAAAAAATATTTACATTGCCTACATTGACGACCTTTTAGTTTACTCTGCATTGGAGCAGTGCATTTTTTTTACACCAATGTAATTGGTTCGTTTAGGTGGGGGAGGGGAGGGGAGGGGAGGTGTAGGTACCACTAAAAAGTGAAAAATAAAAAAACTTTTTACAAAAAAATACAACCGACTTCCACAAAAAATCAAAAAAGTACAAAATAACTTTAATTCGGAAGTCGGTGTTCAAAAAACGAAAAAGGAACCACAAACATCGAGTTCCGAATTAAAGTTATTTTGTACTTTTTTGATTTTTTGTGGAAGTCGGTTGTATTTTTTTGTAAAAAGTTTTTTTATTGCTAATATCAGATCGATGGGGACTTTTCACATTTCATTTATATTGGTGTTCCGAAACTTCGCACATAAATTTACAGCTCTATGCAAATTATTGTAACTTATCCCACTTAAATGAGCTAACTCGACCGGAATGTGAGAATACCTGGGTACGTCAGATGTGAAGTGTTAACCCATAATGGTTGGTTTCTACTAGTGCTAACTTTACTCAATAAAAAATGCCATAAACTTTATAAGTGTTGTGGTAACCACGACCGTTGTAACAGAACCCATAAGATTGTGTTCAATGAATATGGATGTCATATTACTGCACGTTTTAGCACGAAAGTCATAGGAGGAAATAAGAACGACATGCAGTAAAAATATAGCAACTATGTGACCTTAAGTCAAGGCACAGTTTATATGGATATGACTCAAAACAACATGTTGTAGTCTGCGGTAAATTGGTCATGTTGTTTTATGAGTTGTTAACTTCTTTCATACGGTTTGGTTCATAAGAGTATTATTCACCTTGCACCACCATAGATGTTTTAAATACCGGACTTCTTCGGTACAAACGTCAAAGTCAAAGTCAATTCACTTATTTGAACTAGACCATTAAAAGGGAATTTTGAACGCCCAAAACTTTAGAAAATAAAATATTATAGTGACTCTTGTTATCCATTCGCCATAAGTAGATCCTTATGGAGAAGAGCGGACAAGAAAACACACAGTTACTCTTTTCAAATAATCTTCTATATTTTCCACAACATCCATCACAGTAGGTCTAATGTATATGAACCAGAAAATCGATATAATTTCAGAAGAAAATTAGTGATTGCTGGACGTGGTCGTCACATCGACCTTTGCTTCTCGCATTCAACGGACGATGCGGCCAGGTCGTCAGGCGATCTTGTGGGCCGTCTAAAGATTCGTCTTCTGTCATGAGGTTGCCATTGTTGAACCTTTTGGTATAATCTGCCATCCTTTTTGCGAAGAATGTAAGCTACTCACGTTAGCTTAAGTACAATATCGGGTACTTTAGCTCTATAGGGTTCTGTATGGCTTCCACACTTGTGGCCCATCGTTAGCAATGGCATTTCAATGCCAACACTTCCTCACCGGCAATTTGTGTAGACCACACGTGGAAATTCTTGAAATGAAACTAGATGGTGGTCCACCATCTATAAAATTCGTTAAACCTTAAGTTGCAGTAAAATATCTTTATGACATTTTAATAGTAGAAGACTAGTTCGACTTAATCTTTCATAAAAACTTAAGTCGAAGAGAAAAGTAACAGGAGACATCTAGTAACTACTTTAAAACAAAGTCATTAATGTGTTAAGTATTGAAGACTTTTACATGACTGGTTTCCTAATTGTGCTAAGCATAAAAAGTTGCTGTGCAAATAATAAAAACCAATATTTGCAGTATAGTGAAAAGATAAATATTTTTACCTTTCTATACAGGGTTATTTGTAAAACACCAACAACCTCTTAAGGGGTCATTGTACTCATCATTATGAACAACTTTTACTATGGGACTAATCCTAAGGGGTCATTGTACTCATCATTATGAACAACTTTTACTATGGGACTAATCCTAAGGGGTCATTGGACTCATCATTATGAACAACTTTTACTACGGGACTAATCCTGATATCGCGAAAAAAAATCAGCTGTTCCTTACATTTATGTTCGTATAACTAATCATAATGTAGGGAACAGCTGATTTTTTTTCACGATTTCAGATTTGGGCCCATAGTAAAACAGTAGGTTGTCTCTCGTTCGAAAACTTCTGAGCAGATCTGAGCCAGTTTTGTGTCCCGAAGGTATACAAGAGTTTCAAGGAAACTAGGAATTTAGTTCCGAGACCAGGATCTGGAAGACAGCGATGCACTTCAGTGAGATATGACTAATTTACTGTCACCTCTTCTCTCCGAAATTGACACCCGGCGTGAACGTCCAGCATCAGCTCAAGGGGCTTGTTAGCGAGTGGACAGTGAGAAGACTCAAAGAAGAGAACTTGACCACAAAAAGGCCAGCCACGGGACCCAAATTATCTGTAGCGCATCGACAAGCCTGAT
Source organism: Hecatera dysodea (assembly GCA_905332915.2). Classification (NCBI taxonomy): domain Eukaryota; kingdom Metazoa; phylum Arthropoda; class Insecta; order Lepidoptera; family Noctuidae; genus Hecatera; species Hecatera dysodea. Next base: position 15,236,229 of record HG995292.1, read on the forward strand.
TTCCAGATTCAAAACATTTATTTCAAATAAATAATTTACAACCAACTTTTGAATTGTCAAGGTCAAAAAAGACAAAAAATGAATCGTTCGAAAGCGTGGATCTCTATGGATATGTGCTAGAAACTCCATGGACAATTTTTTAAATTACCTATGTAACTTCAGTTTGTTCGCGTTCACTCAGATTCGGATATGGAGAAATGTAGCAGAGTCCTGTTCTCAGACGAATGCATGGTATACGGCCGATGGAGAGTCTATAGGAGACCGGGGCCATGAGAGCAATTCGCAACTTTGTTGTTTTGTGAAAGCAACGGCATACAGGAGCGGGTCCTATTTATGTATATGATGTGAGGGGAGATTTCTATTGAAGCAAAATCAGAGTTGTTATTCGTATCTGGTGGAGGTCGTCGGGCTAAATTCAAATAAAATATTGAGGGGTAAATAACAAAAATTGTTAATAAAACCTTCATCTTATCATACGAGTATTACTTCCTAGACACTTTGACGTCCAAAACTTCATCCTATTGCAATAATTTCCTAAATTTAGGCACACAAATTTTCTAAAATTTGTCTGTCTGTCAGTCAGTCAGGTAGAAAATTAAATTAATTTTAATATATTTTTAAAGCTCCGTAACAGTAAAATGTTTTGAGCAACGCGCAATTTAATCATTCCAGTTTATTGCTCGAGAGTGTAGTTTTATAAGTATTTAATTTAATTAATTGATGGGTTGGAGATAATACTTACATGAAAACAACTACCTACTTACTTTATAATTGAGAGAACTTCTCAACACAATTTTTAATTGACAGTATTGTAATGCTTACCTAAAACTTGGTTTAATAAACTACTATTACATACAAATGTATGTACAATAAAATTATTAACTGCATATTTACAAGTCAGAGCTTGTTACCCAGCCACCTCTGGGGCTACATCATAGTTTTCTACACGCATTAAATCAAGAAGCCGGTGTGAGAACCGAATTGTGTCGGGCTGAGAAAGTTTGTTTATAATGTTAATAACACTTGTGCTATAACATCTTCAATTACTTTTTGTTGTACAGTAATGGCGGCCGCCGCAAGATGCAGCAGTAAATTGCCCTGAGATTTCACGTTTATAAATAAATTGTCGGATGGATTAGGTCTTTAGGAGAGGAAACTGGTTTTTTTTTTTGCAATAATGGATCCACTCACTGGTAAAGATTATATTATTTCGCAGACTGAAATACATAATTGTTGTTACTGTAGGTACGTAGCTCTCGTCCAGAGTGGAAGAAGTCATAAAAGGTATACGTAGCTCTACTGTCTGGTGATAATAATGTAGATAAGCACGGCAGACGGTATTGCACGTCTAAATTTTGCTAAGACTTTACTGAAGACGGCTCGAATATTTCATTGAATTATATTTTTATCACATATGGTCGTTATGGTAGGAGCAGAACGTACCCATTATGTTTCTTGATTAATTTATTTAGCTACTAACCTACTGCAACTTCAAGACCTTACTCATAAACAAAATAAACGATCATTTAAATGCTTAGTCATCTTTTACTTGTCTTGAGCCAGAGGTTCATAATTCCGATAATCTAGATTCAGTTGATCTCCCTCTTCATCTCAATCCAGTCTACCAGCGACTGATGGCATCGACTCATCAATGTGGAACCTCAAACTACCCGCACGGCTCTCAATACTGACCAGAGGAAGGTGCAGGAGAAGGCACGGCGTGGTCGGAGGCGTCCCTCTCCCCGTCAGAGCACTCCTCCACGTCCACCTCCACGTCTTCATCCGGAAGGGGGGAGCGGCAGCTTGACGCAGGGGAGCTGAGCGATGCCGGGGAGCTCTGCCGGGATACCGAACCTGGAGAAGAGAAGGGGTTTGGACTGACTTGTATAACGTGCGATGGATAAATTCAGGAGTTACAGCAGCGGTTGAAAATAGTGCTGCGGGCGGTTATGTTAACCAGAACCCCACAGAACGCACAACGCACCCAAGGATGGAAGTCCAAGTGCAGATAACGAAATCCCTACTATGCTCTAGGTTTGGGGTTGATGCCCAAATTATTTTCCCCAAACCAGGGAAAAAAATCAAGCTTGAATATTTTAAAATAACGATGTCTTATGAGTAACCATTGTAGAACGAGTAGGTAATGAAAGTGGTCGAATCTCATTGTTTTGTGAAAAATCCAGTAACATGCGCTATAATTATGTTGAGCAAGAAATCATAATTATTATCGAATAGGTAAAAAAGATACGTGGATGGTGATGAAGATGACTAAAATATTTGTCAGTATTTAGCTTTTAAAGCCGGCAAGATGTTTACATTTATAGTTGTCAAAAATAAACATTTATAAACGGGTCTGTTTATAAATGTTTATTTTCTTCACAAGGGTTAAACCTGCTGCGAAAATAGTAAGCTATTCTTTCTAAATGGCAAGTGTAAAAAACTCTGGGGCCTGTGTAGCTGCAGCCAGTATTAGAGAACTGGCTCAATCAGTTGCGTAGTAGAAAACAGTTGAACAGTTGAAAAGTAGAAAGTAGAATATCAGTTGGTTAAGTGATGGAAATTACACATTATATAATGTATTTGCCATCTTTCTACGCCTTCAGACAGAAGGCCTTCTTAAATTATTTATTATTTCGGATAAGTTTGGGTTTTTATTAGACCAGCATAATAGGAAAAAATAAACAATGTGACAAGTCAAGCTACAAGCTTCCCAAAAGAAGAGACAAATAAATATATATTCCTTAGCTAGGTACTAAATTTTAAACGAAGTTTTAACTTGTGTTGCAATAAGTAAAAACTTCAGCAGCCTAAAACTTTAGTAACCTTGGGCTGGAAACCAAAGCCGCGAATCTAAGTTTGTTAACTAACTGCAGCATTAAACCGAATGAAACGAGGTGTTAGCCAGGTACAGCTAAGTATTGGCTTTAGTGATACAAAATGGCGACTAGCTCCACAACTACACCAGCGATAAATTTACCTAGCAGCTGAATTAACAAGTTAGTTGACCAATTTAATCGTTCTTAAAGTTTTTAGTAGAATGTGTCATCTATTCAAACTAGGCTGAGTGCCAGCACTTTTCGAACCTCAAATTTTAAATAAAGACAGTCCCCCAAAACGCCCACCAGTCACCAATTCCAGGGGTTGTAGCTGGGAAGAAGAAGTGGCACAACAAACTCCCCAGCAATACATCTGTCTGTTGTTGGGGGATGTTAAATTCAATTTTTAAGAACTTGAATTTATCCAATAGTATGCCAAGTCATTAAAACATGACAGAGGGAGAAAAAATAATAATTATACAACACATAAATCATAAATCAATCCACTATAAAACATTGTAAAGAGCAGATTGAGTCAATAAGTAAAAACGGATTGACCTATATGGTCACAAGATAAAAAAAAAAAACAATATACCTATGAACTCATATAACCTATAAATATTATAAAGCTGAAGAGTTTAGTTTGTTTGTTTGTTTGAACGCGCTAATCTCAGGAACTACTGGTCCGATTTGAAAAAATCTTTCAGAGTTAGATAGCCCATTTATCGAGGAAGACTATAGGCTATATATCATCACACTAAGACCAATAGGAGCGGAGCAGTCATGAAAAATGTGACACAAACGAAGTTGTGCGGATCAGCTAGTAACCTATATGTATTGACTGGTCACTTCATGTTCACTTCTCCTGAGTCAGTCAACACGGTGAAATGTTGATAGAATCGCACTGCAGGTCCACTCAGATCTGCGTGGTCTTTTCCTAAAAAGATTAACTCAGATATTCACCTACAAGATTCTCATATGAATTGACTTCTTACTATTTTATGGAATTTAAAAAGAGACTTTGACTTCGTGAGATTGTCTCGGTGTTTCTTATCGGGGTTGTCAGCTAGAAAATTCCGACCTCATCTTAAGTTTATATTTAAACCTATCTACGTAGGTAATAGATATCTATACTGATATTATACTTAAAGAGGTAACGTTTGTGAGTTTGTGAGGAGGTGAGTAGGTGACGTTGTAAGGGGTAATCTCTGGATCTACTGAGCCGATTTTCAAATTATTTCACCAATAGGATACCACGTTATTGTGGAGTGTCATAAGCTATATTTTATCCCCGTATTGCCACGGGAACGGGAACAACACGGGTGAAACTGTGGAGCGCAATAGTGTAAAATAAATATGTTTATTTGATGAACATGATTAGGTAAAGATTACGGTATCGCTAGATTTTCATCATTTTACTATGGCGTGTTGCGCCGTGGCGTGGGATACACGAATAATAATAATAATAAACGTATCTATTCATGCCCACGTCATATAAAATAAAAAAAACCCTTTTCCTTTAAAATAGCAAATACCTAGTAGTCAGATCGAAATTGAAAAAATAATAAAAAGTCGCTTACAAAATCTAAAGGAAAAATTAATGGTTTGTCATAAAATACAAAATAACACGACACGAAAGTAAGAGTAAACTTATTTTTAGTGCTAACATGGCTTTTGCAATTAAATAGCAATAAGGGACTTGGGTGGGCCACCGTTATCTGTGGTGAAAAAGAAAATGAAATCGAGAGCAGTTACGTTATCTTTTTAATTTGCCCACGAAGCGCGCCATACAATTTGAACCGCCATTTTTCTTTTTTTTTACAAACTAATCACTGCGACCAAGGCACTTTTGAACATGCTAATAGATATTGATGTACGATTAAATCATTCGAGCTGTACAAATAAAATTACAAATGGCGGTCGTTTGTTATCTTATTTCAATTTTGTATTGTTAAAAGTATTTCGGTAGTTTAAAAACTATAGTGCTCTCTGGAAGTACCTACGATTATATGTAGAAGCAAGACGAAGAATGACGATTTTGTAAAATAGATAAATGATAACATGATTAGTTTAATACTACTTTAATATCTTACAATTAGTACTACATATGGCTGAGTTGTATGATGGTGGTTCGTTAATTAAGCCATAAAACGAAGTCAGTGTTGCATGTCATTTTATTTTCATTCCGTTCTTACTTCGTTTGGACATGAATTGTTGGAATTTTTATTCTACCACTTAACTTTTATTAGTTATACAAAAACAATAGATGTATGTATGTAGATATGTAGTTATTATCATTCCAGGAATGTTTGATGGAAATCTTCAAAATGCAACGCATCAAATTATGATGATTAATAAACCAATAGGGGACAATCTGGGTCAATTCTGAAAATTAATTATATTGTTAAAAGTATAATTTTGATGGCACTAAAACGGGACATCGACTTAAAGAAAAATACCTTCCTAAAGCCTCACAGCTTCAGTTTACAGCTCATTAATATCTAGGAAGTAATTTTATTAATATTATATTAGGTATGTACATAAAAAAAGAAACCTAAAACTTTCTATTAGTAGGTTTGAAATGAAGGATAGAGCTGGAGAAGTATATACGGTTAACGGAATCATGTAAGAAATAATACATATATATTTTACAGTTTTAAGAAAACTTATAGCTAACAATTTCTTACGCTTGTGAGTAACAGAATAAAGCCAATTGATAATAATGATTCAATTTAGTATGCCTTAATGTTTCGCATTTCTACATTTACCTAAATTATTATGTATCGTTGACTTCACATTAACATTTACATATCTATTTACCTGTTGTATTTAACACCTTACAAATCTGATTTATTTAACCCTTGTTGTCTGGCTTATCTGCTGAATAGTACATATTTGGCGCAGCCGCGTGGCACACAATGTTATTGTTTTATTTGTATCTACATTGTGTGAGCCAAATGAACTAGTTTTCTTTCTTTTTCATGACCAACAAAATATTATACCAGTTCAATGTGTCCATATGGGTTGATGAACGCGAAATAAAAATAATAATTGTGTATATTTGTAGTAAGTTGCGTGTCCATAGCTACACTTCGGGCGATGTCGGGCGCGTTCGGTTCCACACAATTAATCTGAAATAACGAACTGACCCGTAACACGACTCCTGCGCATGTGCGCCTGCTCCCACCACACCAATTAGCATTAAACCCTTTTTTAAATACGTCTCCCGCTTTATAGCCGGGTTTTAGCGTGATGTTGAATTGTTCTAGCAGCACGTTTTGATTTGGACTTGTAATTAACTAAATATAAACGTATTGAACCAAATTGTACCTTTGAATAAATAACGAAAAACTGAACTGATTTAGTCTGATCAACTCTTTGTTTAAATTCCTGTAAGATGGAGGTTTTTTTTTCAGACATCCAGCATTATCAAACAACAAGGAAAGAAAATGCCTACTGCAGGGTCTTCTTGAACAATATTTTCAAAAAAGATTTATAAGATACACCATCAGTTATCAGTTTATCACTTTGTTTGTTAACAAATGCTTTACTAAACTGCTTTACTTAACTAATATTATTCATATCAAATCCAAACTGATAAAAAGTAAGGATGATTTTAACCGAAATTGCAAATAATAAAATAAAATAATAACGATGATTCGATTGAAAAATGTTGAATAAACCTCAGAATCACCTCACCTCAACCTCACCTCACCTCAGAATGTATGCTAATATTGTAAAATATGCGAAAGTTTGGATGCATGTATGGACGTTTCAATGACGTCAGAACGGCTTAACGGATTTTAATGAAATTTAGCACAGAGGTAGACTATAGTCTGGAATAACATATAGGATACTTATTATCCCAGAAGTATGTTCCCTTGGATGATTTACGACATCCACGCAGGCGGCGCTGCGGGCGGCAGCTAGTGTCATATATAAGACAGAAAGCCTTCCTTTGCTCCTTTATACTTTTCGATTAATTACATACTGAAACCAAAGACTGTCCTCCTGATGCAGTATTTCGGTCTTTTTACTAGTTTTCGCTAATTTCTTATGCGATTTTTTCTCTATGATTTTCATCTAACTGTCAATTCTGCAATGGAAATTAATTGATTTAAGTAGTCGAAAAATAAAATATCTCGTTATCATTTGTTTCTATTTGTTTAATAAAAGTGCAATAAATTAGCTTTGATTTACATGAAACATAATTTTCAGATTTTTTATTTTTCCCAATACCGTATTGTAATTAGTATCGATAGTGTCAATTACAGAATAAGCAGGTACTTACTGAAATGAAAACTACAAAAATGGAACTGTTAAATAACTATTTTAATAAAAATAGACATATCCTACATTATTTCTATAGATATTATTTTTGTAAAATGCTCTGTTTTCAAGATCATAATGTATCAATGTTAAATAAATGTACCTAATTATGATAAGTTTCTTAATATAATATAAGTACCTATTAATTATTTATTATCAAATAGATGGTAGATAAAATAACTATTAAGAGGGTTCCTTGTAAAATCTTTAAAATAGTTTTGTGTGATTTCCAAATTGTGCACATTGTGGCCTCTTTGAAAACTGTAAATTCAGTTTTTCCTACTGTGCTCAGTATTTTTCTTAAAGGTTCTTTTTTCTGTTTTTGTATTTTTTTTTGGAATCTATGCGGTTGCTCTTGATTTAATTACGTCACGTCTGAGACGACACTCCTTCACATTATCAGATAGATCGACGGCTTTGTAGCGAAATTTCAAATTGTTTATCTAGCAAGTTGGTGTCAGTAAGCAACTGTTTTAATTAGGCCTATGTTACCGGTGTGTGGCGGCGTGTGCGCGACGGGGCTGCGCGGCTCGGCGCCGCCGCGGGCCATGATGGCCGCGATGGAGAAGTCCGTCGCCCTCGTCTTGCCCTCCTCGGCCACCATCCTCTCGCCTCCGGCCCTCCAACACTCCGCGCTTTCCACATCCATGAAACAACTCTCAGTACCTCAGTCCAACACTAATCCTCACCCAACATCTCACCGATACCGACCCGTACATTGTTTTCGTTTATGCATTTTCTTTCGAAGAAAATTTATTTTACACCGAATTTATTTTTTATTTTTTTTAAATTGCCGTTTCTAAATTATTTTCATTTTAAATTCGAGCAATATTTTTATCTAATATTTAAAACAAAATACACTTTTCGAATAAAACCTTGTTAATGCACAATTATGAATCAATTAACTCGTCGGACGATCGTTAATCGCGTATTTAAATGGCAGTTGAAATTGTCCGTCGTGGTACACGAGCGAAAGCGGTACGGCGGCTGAGCGCGGACTGAGCGCGGCGCGGGCGCGGCGCGCGGGGCGGGGCGCGCAGGCGGGGCCGCCTCCCCGGCAGCCACTGGCCGCGCTACCCGCTGTCACCGTACCTCCCTCCCCTCCCCTCGCACCCCTCCCCGCACACCCCGACCACTAAGCTTTTCAATAACAATAAAAATAATAATATTAATGCCATATTTGCTCAACGTCATTGTGTGTGTATCCTCGTGGAAAATAAATTTCAGCTTTTATAGTCGGCGATTTTAACAATCAATAAAATAATTATTCACCATCCCACAGGTGACCGTTTCCAATTTTATGAAACAGTATTCTATCGTTTCTTAAACAATAAGTTTACTGCTCCTAAACAAACATTCAGAATGCATTCGCTTTCTATCGGAATGGATTTTCATGAAAACAGTGTCAGCGCTTGCGCAGTGTGTGCGCGTGCGCACCGCCCATAAAAACTGATCAGTAGATTAGAGTGAGATAGAAGTAGACTATGGTGGGCGTGCGCTTGCGTTAGAAAGAGTTAAAACGATTTATGACGTGCAACAAAGTGTTTTCAAAGACGTAACTTAATCAATACTTAACTTGAAGTTTTACAGAGCGTGCATAATTTGTATAGCTATAATTAAAAACGTTGTTTGTTTAAGCTAAAGCACGAAACAATAAAGTTTCAAGAGCTATCTCGTAACTTTCTAACGTTTCGTAAAACTGACTTCAATCACTTTTTATGGCCGACCAGAAACTTATCTATGAATAAAGGATAATATACCAACTGATATTTAAAGTAATGGGTAGTTTTTTAATATTGCAGTTTTAGTTTGAGAATATAAAATAAAATAAGTACCTACCCAGTAACGAATATTAAGAGTTTAAACAAAACATTTTAAATACGGCGGTGGCATTTTTGTTGATTTTTATCATTTATGTTTATGTATGCGACATGTCTGTGACGATAAATAGGTAGTTTTGCCTTGTTTTATCTTTCTTTTTGCTTTAATTTGGCAAAATTAAGTAAAACTGCAACCGATAGTAGGTACAAGAATATGTTTCCCATTTTCAATAGTAGGTAAATTAAAATAGCTATGATCTTCTAACCTAAATTAAATCTACTACTACAGTAATGTTATAAAGCTGAAGAGTTTGTTTGTCTGTTTGAACGCGGTAAATCTCAGCAACTACTGGTCTGAATTGAAACATTCTTTTCATATTGGATAGCCTATTTATCGAGAGAGACTCTATGACCAATAGGCGCGGAGCATACGCATTCATGAAAAATATGACGTAGACAAAGTTGCAAAGATAAAAAATCAAACATTGACTATACATGAGTGAATAAGAACTTCTGAGGATGTAATGAATGTTGAAAATTAGGAAACCGTTTTTGTCACGGATATAAAAGACCATAGAAATATTATTATATCTACGTAAAAGTCAGATTAACACTCCTTCAATTATAAACTTATCAAATAAAAAAAAAACAATATCTAGTAGAATCTCTTTGTAACGAACGATATCATTTTTTAACCAAATCTCAAAATTACGTCAAAATTATATCGTAAAAATGTTTAATAATTAGTATTTAAATTAATGAAAATTCTCATCATGAATTTAGGATTGCTTTACACACCATGTGGGAACCTAAAACAAAAAACCATGCCGAGATTATAATATGCAAAAAACACGAATATTCTTACAAGCATCTTTGTTCACGTCACCATGTTTTTAGCAAAAAAAGATGATTATTTTATACTGTTCTATATAAGTACCATATCGAGGTGGGTACGTGGTGGCGCGGGAGAAGAATTCTTGGAAGGACTTGGGGGAGGCCCTTTAACCAGCAGTGGAACGGTATAGGCTAATTTAAAAAAACTTTTTACAAAAAAATACAACCGACTTTTCCACAAAAAATCAAAAAAGTACAAAATAACTTTAATTTCGGAACTCGGTGTTTGTGGTTCCTTTTTCATTTTTTGAACACCGACTTCCGAAATTAAAGTTATTTTGTACTTTTTTGATTTTTTGTGGAAAAGTCGGTTGTATTTTTTTGTAAAAAGTTTTTTATTTTTCACTTTTTAGTGGTACCTAAACCGTCTCCCCTCCCCCCACCTAAACGAACCAATTACATTAGTGTAAAAAAACGCACTGCTCCAATGCAGAGTAAACTAAAAGGTCGTCAATGTAGACAATGTAGATATTTTTTTAGATTTTTGTTGATTTTTCAAAAACTGCTTGTTCGATTTCGATAAAATTTTCATGGGAACATTTGGGAAGTATACCCTTTCCAACAAAAAAAGAATTTTTCAAATCGGTTGGCAAGCGACGGAGTTATGCGCGAACAAACAATAAAAAAAAAATATAAAAAAAACATACAAACATCCGAATTGAGAACCTCCTCCTTTTTTAGAAGTCGTTTAAAAATAAAAAGTACCATATTTAAATCGTTTGAATAAGTATGGCAAGCGTGCTTTATCCTCGACCACGCCATCGCTTACCATCAGATCAGATACCAGTGGTCAAACGCGTGCATACCGATAGTTAAAAAAAAAAGTATCTAAACATTTTCAAAAATCCTTTCTTACCTCTCCTTAGTTCTCTTTTTCTACTAGTCGACCTTAGTGTGGAGAGACACGAAGTTTTAGTTTCCTTGGATTTGTAGAATGCGTTTGATGCTGTAGACCACGCAATTTCAGTTACTATTCCGTCATGCATTGGGATTTTGATAACTTTTCGTCACTGCTGTCTTGTCAAATACCCTAGTTACGCCCTAGTATAAGCTTGTAGGTTTTATAAGTTATCCACGTACTGTAGTAGGTCTTATGTGATCTGGTAACGGTAGTAGCTCAAGGCACTATTTTGGGCCCTCAAGAGTTTGTGTTATCTGTAATGTAGGTATGGTGTGTGAGTGAAAGGTTAAAGCCTTTTTCAAGTAGATTCCATAACTTAGTAGGTGATTAAATAGTAACAGTCGCACACTTAGATCTACAAGGTTAAGCAACACTTGCCGAGGACAGTCCGAGGATGGGTACTTAACACACTGAGATTCCTAGATACCTCAGAAAGCCAGGCGCGTGCAGTGGTTCGAGTTAGGGTAGGCCAGAGAAAATGTCCAAATAAATTTTAAAAAATAACCTCATTAATCAGGGTTGATTTTTAATGAAGTGAGTTTTTTTTTAAATAGCCTATTTAAAAAAAATATATAAAAAACACCACATTTCAACCCTGAATAATGTGGTGTTTTTTTTTGGACATTGTTTTCTGGCCTACCCAACTCGAACCACTGCACGCCACTGCGGAAAGCACATTAAGCTTTTGGTAGGTACCGGTTGTCATTTTTAAATGATTAACATAGTAGACAGAAGACAAGAAGAAGAATCTAACACCATGGCGAAGAGGTACCGACCCAAGATGGACTGGAACATAATTGGGAAAATCACAAAAAAATCCAGGACAATTAGATACGTAGAAATAGATAGAATACGCTTTATTGTAGTTAAGTGCACCAAAAGCTACATAACTCTTAAACTAGAAAAAGAGAATTCATTGTGAAAACATGGACAAAGGTAATGTAATATGTACCAACACAGTAATATTATTTAAGTATATTAAAATCCCTAAAACTGCTCATACGTTACTTAAAACAGTTAACTCCTGACGAAAGATAGATATTTCTCTCTGAGCAGATTTTACCAATAACTTCCTTGTGGGCGACATAACCCAATACAATGAAAACATACCTAGATATTGACCTGATAAACTAGCAGAAAATAATTTTGTATTAGTATTTTCCTGTAACGAAGAATTCACAAGAAACCATTGATTTTGATAAAAAAAGTCACAACATTTCACAAAGCCTGGATAGTACTTTAGATTTCGAATTGATAATAGAGTGCTTCTCCTGCAATTAATCCAAGGAGCACAAGTTTTAAGACTTTTAACCCACTTTACATACCTAAACACAGCTAATCTTTCACTATCAACATCGTAAATACGTTTAAGAATAGATGCATTCCGTTTTATTAGGTACTATCTGTTAATATTGCCCCAAGTCTGCTATTTTTATAAATTTGTCATTCCAACACGATCCCATTGTCATTTTGCTAAAAGTTCGTAATCTGCTAAATTCATAATGGTCGATCATTGGTCGGTCAATGAATACTTTTTTATAACCGAGTGACGTATTAATAGCAGGTCACTGATCAACGGAACTTTCAAGACTTTAGCAGATTACCGCATACGTCAATAATTTGTCATTCTCATTATGTATGAGATTACCATTTTATGCCATTTTTTTCAATGGAGTGTCAGTGGTTAACCATTGGAAAGTGATAATGACGCTTTTATATTAATAGATTACCAAACTTGTCAAACTCAACCATTATGAAATCAATAATAGACCATTCTGACACTATTGTAGGTAATAGCAGACTTGGGGCCCTGTTCTGTCTATAAAGTTTTCCTTTATTAGCAAACAAGTAACATCACCCACTTTTCAGTAAAAGATGGATCTACTTCTCTATTCGCTTACAAGTTACTCTCTATACATAAGGTGAAAGCATTTGATGGAGTGGATTCCATAGCGTTAAATAATGCACGCGCTCTGAGGAATGAGGACGCCTCAGACGTTTGTTCTCCCCGAGTGAGGAATGAATAGTGAGGCTTCGTCTTCCTCATCGCATAAGATAACGTGATGTCAGCTGAAGATGTTCTTGTACTTCCTGATAGGGTTGCCTACATCACGATGGTGTTTGGAATTTGCATTATGTGTGACTAATTTCTATAGTTACTACCAGCATCCTAGGAAAATCACTGGTCTATCTGCTTTAGTTGTTTATAAATACTTCTGCTCGATAGCATAAAGAACCCAATGAATACCTCGTGTGGAATTGTCAAAATTAAAGGCATTCAAATCAAATTAAAATAAAAAATCATTTATTTCTACAACATATTTTGCAAGAACTTAATTAGTGATTGGAGCCTCCCTTTAAGCAAGTAATGCCTGTATTGGGAGACTCCGCTCTTCCATACCAAATATTAATGGACAATTATTTGCGTGAGTGTGTGAGTATATGTGTGTGCATGTTTGTGAGTGTGTGAGTATATGCATGTGTATGTTTGTGAGTGTGTGAGCAGGTTTGAGTGTGTGTATAATAAGTGTGCCAACGTGAATAAAGTTGAGGATGTGAGGACGTGCCACCACACTTCCATAAATGTCCATAATACCTACAGTGCTTAAACTGTTGCACTCCATAGCATGCAGCAGCCATTGCCATTTATTAGAAAATTCTTTGAGTTATGAGCAATAATAGGCTTTATTTTTAACAGATCAAAAGTTAGAGTTATGGTTTGGTGACTACGTGGTTTCTTGACTAAACTCTCTATGTCCAGTTTAGAGCAAAGTTGGCTGATTGTGTATGTGAATTTATGTGTTTGTAAACACACCAACGATACAGGAAAAAAATAAATTAGTAAAAAAAAACTTATTATTTACAATGGTTTCTACTCTGAGCGACATACAGTTCCTACATAAACTGTACTTAAAGATATTGCCAAGTTTACAACATGCACCGAGGGCTTCATAGATTTCGACACCCCTCGCGGGATGGGGAACAAAACAGTTCCACACAAGTATAAAGCTCCGTCGCATAGTAGGTAGGTAGGTACCACGTTACATACTCCACGCTCCAAACACTCGCGTTATTTGTGAAAATATGAAAAATACTGCGTACTTAAGAGGCAATAACTCTCTGGGTGAGGCATTAAGAGGCATTATGAGCCACTCAGATGTTTTTCAATTTGGTGAAATGGCGTCTGCGGTGCTTATCTTTATGGCAATGTGTACCTAACCTGAATGGTTTGACTGCGCTTGAGCCCGTGTGTCTACCTCCACCCACTGCCCACTCTCTCAATTCGAACACACAAACATCACGCCACCGCTCAAATACATCAGCTTGCACATAAACTTATTGTAATGCATTTCAAATCAGCCAATTACTTAGAAACGACTTTACTAAACTTCTCTACATGCGTTTATTTAACTTTTGTTTGCCAGGGGTTACAAAAGTCAGCATAAAACTAAAGTATTGTGTTGACTGTACCAAATGCAATAAAATATTTGTAGTTTTGTCAACCATCTAATCCTACACTACAGCAGTCACAACACAACTAAGTGTTGCAGAGGAACTCATAATTCACTCTCAAAATCAACAACATTGACAAGTTGATATTGAAAAAAAAATAGGAAATAGTGTAAAAATAAGCTGCGTGGAGCGAAATACAATGCGAACCATTGTGTTGTATTGCGTAAAACGAAACGGCGAGGAACAAGACCGCTCTCGGCGCCCTTTTTTTTCAATTCGAAAATCGAATGTCAAAACGTCAGTGAGCCTATGAAAGCAACCAAATATTAGTAGCGTGTTGGGAACACACACGCGGCAGTGGCCACACAGGACGCCATACTGCATTAGAAAATGGCCGTAAGTTATGAGTTTTCGCGCAAAAAGTTAACGCAATCAAATCAACGACATATCGGTCACACGTCAACCGTGAAATGAAGTGTTCAGCCGACGGCCGCTCGCTGGAAATTGGTTTTAAATGCGTGTTGAAATAATGATGTTCCGATTCTATTAGGTAACGTTTCAGGTTTTATTACAAACAGCAATCCAATGTTGTATTGTGAAAAAAGAGGAAGGTAGATGTCGTATACGCCGATATGTAAGAAAACTACTGTTGCATTCAGCTTAGTGGTAAGTAGGTTAAATTGGACTGAGATTTTCTATTATAATGCATATTAGCTAACAATGTGAGATGCGAAAACCCGTAGTTTCAGCATCTACATTACTTACCTACATAAATAACAAACATCTCAGAACTCTGCCGACTCGTGGCTTGACGTCCACAACGCCTATTAAAAAGAAAAACATAATAATATGACAATAATAACTTAAAGACAGATTCTTTTCTATTCTATTCTATTCTAACACATTCTGTTTTCTCTTTTCGCTCCTGTACTGTAATTGCAATTGCTGAAACCCATATTGAACATCACTACACTTCGACACAGCTATAATATAGCTGAAATTGAAGAACAAAAAATATTCTCGACTCTCACGTTTTGAGAAAGAACTATTCAGTAGGTACATAGTAGAGTTTCACCCTACCAGCGTGACATAAATTGATATAGTACCGTTATCAATATGAAATGTTGCATAATATAAAATACATTCAGCATTTTCATGGTACCTACTCAAGAAATAAACTGAAGAAAGATTCACCCGTGACAGCGTACAAAAACACTGTCCGTATACAAATACGAGAACGACAAACTGATGCCATAAAATGTCATAAAAAATATTGCGCACATCGGTTGGTAAAAAGACTAAGAGAACATAAAAGGCTGTTGGTGGGGAGCGAGGTGAGGTGAGCTGAGGGCCTGAAGAGCAACAAATCGCGCGCATTATAAATGACAAATGTAAGCTGCGCGCACGCGGTGTAGGGTTTCGCCCACCCGCGCGCCGGATTAGTTTCAGCTTACTTTCCGCTCCGCTCCCTGCTCCCTGCCCTGCACCGAAATAGCGCTCGCCCTCTGCCCTTGACGCCTGACACGCTGATATCAATACTACTCCATCCTGAGCTAAACTCATTTACTGACGAAATATAAATAGATAAGAAAGGTTTCGAAACAATTGATGAGGCATTAACATATCTTTGTTGATGGGCTTGCGGATGATATGACACAGTTGTGTAATTAATAGTATGCCTTCATGATCAAGACAGCAATACCTACGGGAAACAGCTCGGCAACTATTTATAGTGGTAGTGGGTAATCTCTGTCCTTATTTGGGTAAGTTGATGATCTTCTAATGTGCATCTAGTTACGGGATGCTTGATGTGATTCAGTACATGGAGCAATAAATCTACCAGCAATGGCTAGTGAAGGCGGTGTGACGTTAATCCGGTAATGGTGTTTCTGGGCCCCGGGCCCGCGTGTAGCGCGTGTGAGGGCGACAATGCGCCCGCGCCGGCCGCCACAATGGCTGCTCTACGCTCGCAACTAAACCTA
This sequence comes from Hecatera dysodea, assembly GCA_905332915.2. Classification (NCBI taxonomy): domain Eukaryota; kingdom Metazoa; phylum Arthropoda; class Insecta; order Lepidoptera; family Noctuidae; genus Hecatera; species Hecatera dysodea. Next base: position 15,252,424 of record HG995292.1, read on the forward strand.
TTGAATAATTCTCACTTGAGAGTATTTAAGCTTTTATCGAGGTGCGGCCATAAATCGGTGCGCAGACGCTGTAATCCCCGCCCCCGCTGCGCCCGCGCCCCGCCGCTAGCTATAAACAGAAGTCAACGTGTTGGACTTATAAATCGTGCTCTTAACTATTGTATCTCACGCCACAATAATGAAGTTAGCTCGTTCAGGAAGAAATACGGGCACCACGTGGGTGGCCGCCGCGGTTGGAATAAATCCCCACAGATTATTGCATACGAATGCATTTAAATGATTTTTTGTGTGTAAGGCGGTAGTCTGCGTTGACACCCGAAGCTCCGCAGCCGGTGAAAGGGTCCCTGAAAAAACAAACGCTGACCGAGCGGCGGCGGCGCGGGCGCCCAGCGATAGCGTGGCGACGACGTGCCAGCCTCCTCACCGCAGTCACCTCAACTTTAACGATCTCGTCAATAACCGTAAAACAGCTTCTAATGACTAAATCTTCTAGAATATTTGATAAAGACAGTCGTAAAATGTAAGTTTTTTATAAAATATCCTTTCAAATGGTGATTTATTCGTCGGCCAAAGAATAAATCTGTGTCCTCTCAGTTTCTTAAGTGACGATGTTATCAGAAGTTAAGAATTTGTATTAGGTATGCAAAAAAATACAACGAGTTCTGTGAGCTCTAACTCACTCACTCACTCACTCACTGTCGCAGTTTTCAGGAAATCGAACGTATTTTCACAGTGTTCAACCTGAATAATATAAGACTTGAGAGAGTTTAATTCCTTTCACATAAAGCGCAGCTATGGAAAAACTTAGTTTTTTCTTAACTGTACATGATTTAAAATACATTTTGGTGTGGCATTGCAAACATAAGTTTTGTTCACCCAATTTTCATCTCAAAACTTGTGAAAGCCTTACTTCCAAACATCTCTTCCTGACAAACATCAACCGAATAATTTGGAGTGTCTGCAAGGTTACCACATGTTGAGACTTTCGAGTAAACGTTAATCTAATACACAAGCGAGCTCCGCAAGCACGCGGACGTGAAAGGTCGTAACGAATGCTCGCCATTGATCGCCGAACAGAATGCGCGTCAAAAGGCGTGCATAATCGACCTTATAAACAAACACTCGCGCTCAACACTAAAACTGATATATTTCACCAAACTTTTATATTCGTTCGCTCCAACTTAAAATATATTACTTTTTCTTTAGCACCTTTTGTATCTTTTAGTGCCTTGTGTCCCCGCTTTTATGGGTGCAGGCGGTTCGTAAATCAATGTAGTAGAAGTGGTGTACAATCGTAAACAATAACGTTTCCCGCGGGGAGACGGCGCGAGCGCCCAGCGCGGCATGCGGCATCTCGGCCCCTGGCGACGACATACGATCCTAGATATCTAGACTCACTAATTATGATTTGCATTTTTGCAATCTGAGCAATTATGGTCATTGTTATCAAAAAGCTGCCACAGTCAATTTACATTGACTGTGGCAGCAGTACAAACACATGAATGACACAAGAAATCAATTGAACATAACGCTCAACAAAAAAAGAGTATCGGTACAAAAATTCGAAAAGAGAAGCTCCGGTAATATTAAGCCATAAAATTATCAATATTATTTTGACAAAGAAAACAATTTTCACACCGAGTTCAATGTGGACATTACATTCCCAATAACCGTTAATCCGGAGACGTGGCACAGTTATAAATTAAACTTTATATCATTTTTAATGACCGCCTCGAATGGTGTTTTGATTGCGGCCGGCTGGAGGCGTCGACAACTCGACACGATGATAAGGCGACAGTTAACGCAACACACAAAAAAAGCACGTTTAATGGCCAAAAAACCGACTCTCGCGCAACGTACAACAGCTCAGCCTGCGACCACATAGGCGCACTTTTATGAGGATTCCTACATCGCGATCGCGACACACTTCAGTTTTATGAGTATCTATAAAGCTCAACTTGACTTTAGAAGCCGTTAGATAATAATGTTAAAATATATGTCTAATGCCTCGTTTTGTAGAGCATTATAGATTTCTACTCGAACTCGCGACCATGACACGAACGCGCTTTAAAATAACCCAACTTTTTTCAGCAGTAAACAGCAATTAACTTTTCGAAATGCGGTTTTTGTTTGACTTTAGTGTGCATATCGTTGTAATTTAACGCTTATTGGTGTTTAAACAGCTAAATAAACCGTGAAACGAGGCCACAAAACGCGTAAAGACCATCGAACGATAACAAAAAGAGCGCCATTAATCTCTCATTGTGTGACGTCGGTGAAACGTCCTGTTTTGTTTGCGGACTCGTCCCGATTTATGCGAACATCACTCGTTTACGGTGCGCCATTGTCCTTACACCGACTGGGTGTGATCAGACACAATGAACTTTACAAATGGGGCGAAAATAACTGTCTATACATCATAACTGTGTACACAAGTCGTAAATTAAATGATGTGTTGCAATAGAAATGCAACGCGATGCATATCCTTTGATAATATCGGGCTATTTAAGCAATTGCGACAACTAACTACTGGTGGTAAAGTTGCGTGATGCTACCAGTCTCGATTACTGTAGAGATAGTTTGAGTTCCTTATTACATCGTGTAATTTGTCGGCATTAGCAAAGTGATGAACATTTACTTTTACTTAAAGAATTTCTTCCAAAATTCTGAGCGCATTGCACCGAGGGACCGTTCGCTCATCTGCTAAACAAGGAAAAGAATTTGTAGCGATATGAATATTCTTTTGTAGTGTTGGTCCCACGAGGCGCGCGTCCCGGTCCCGGGGCCGCCCGCTTCTCATGATCCGATTGACAGGCCGGGACGTGTGACGGCCATTGTCACGCTGACATGTTGACACTGTCAAACTTGACTTCTGTCCGGATTCCGCATGTAAATCGTAAATACGGAAACATTACCCGCTTGCTAGACGCGCACAATGTAACGACAAATTAAATAATAGAATAATACAGAAAAGTTACCGCGCCCAGCTGCCGTTTTGTTGCAAACGTTTTTGATGATTATTGACGTCAACGCAGACATGAAAAGAATAGTAGACATATCGCGTTACTTGTAGAACTAGACTTCAAACGACAAACCGGAATTAAACTTTGCCAAAGTTTAATTTTATAATAGCATCATCATTTTAATATAATTTTACATAGTAATACATCAGCACCAACAATTTTTGGACTTGACAGAACATTTTTAGCATAAGTTGACATTAAGAATCCTTTTATGATAATGATTGTGTTGAACTTACATAAATAGTGCAGCGTCTGTCTAGACGCTGTCTATGTAGTCTTAGGCCTCATTTACGGAGACGCGGGGCGTCGCGCGTTGCGTTGAGCTGCGCGGCCCGCACTGAATTCAAATATATGGCGTTGTATGAGTGCGTTTACGGAGAAGCGATTTTAGACGCGTTTGTTTGAATTTAGGGCGTTTTTTGCGGCCGAGCCCGCGGATGGCACCGACGCGTCCCACGCGGCGTTTATCGCGGCGGCGCACGCATATCCATATTTACAATTTCTGATACTTCCGTCCACTTTCGTTTGGTTATCACTCTATTTTTATGCTGTGAATGCCAGCACAACTGGGGTCGCTCCTGTATTGCAGAAATAACTAGTTCCAATTTTTCGTCATTCATGCTACAAGTTGCGCTTGCGATGCCCGCCGCGTGCTTCGCTACACGCTAGAGGATTCGCCGCGGGCGCCGCGGCGGGCACCGCCACGCTTCCCGTCTCGCTTCTCTATGAACATGGTCGTATATTGCTATAAGTTTGTGTTTACGCGTGCGATGATGCGTGCCGCTTCACGCGCCGCCCCAACGTAAACAGAAAAAACGTCCGACGCGCCGCGAGACGCCACGCCACACGCGACGCGAGACGCCCCGCGTCTCCGTAAATGAGGCCTAACATAGACATCCGCTACGCAAACTGCTGCGCTTCAGCTACGAAATTGCTTCGCTCCGCTACAAAACTGCTACGCTTCCGCTACACAACCGCTACATCGCCGCGACCACTACGCATCCTCTACGCAGCGTAGAACCGACGCACGTAGTCCAACTGACAGAAATCTAAAAATCCAGTGCCAAGTCACTCAAACCGGAAATATAACAAAAATGGTTTTCTTTTATTGACCTACCTGTAAGTTTGCGTTTGAACGCTATCTCACCTAGTGGCAAACGATTAGGTGGTCTACGATTGAGCTATTTCGCCTAGAAGTAACTTGTTCAATCTTGATTTAACAATCCCCAGGTTTTGTGCGTATGGGTAGGGTGGGACGATTTGACTGCTAATTTCGATAAACTACAGACCGTGAATTAGTATTACAGCAATATGTATGTATATACGGTAGTGGCGTGCAGTGGTTCGAGTTGGGTAGGCCAGAAAATAATGTCCAAAAAAAACACACCACATTATTCAGGGTTGAAATGTGGTGTTTTTTTTTTATTCTTTTAAATAGGCTATTTAAAAAAAAACTCATTTCATTAAAAATCAACCCTGAATAATGTGGTTAATTTTTTAAATTTATTTGGACATTTTCTCTGGCCTACCCTAACTCGAACCACTGCACGCGCCATATATACGGTGGTATATTTTATAATTTATTTAAAAATGTTACGAATATTTTTTTTTTTTTTTAATCCAGTTACTATTCCTACTCTTTCTCAGTCCATGCAGTTAGATTGTGGAACTCACTTCCGCCTAGCATTCGAGATTTAAAATCTATTTCTTTGTTTAAGATTCGACTTAAAGAGCACTACCTTTCCTCCCAACTGTGATAGTTATATTTATTATATGTATATAATTATAGTACTATTTACTGTATATATATATATATATATATAAATGAATACATATACCTATATTTATAAGTATATTAGTATGTTTTGATTTGTTACTTCAGTTTAAAGCTTCATACTCTCTTCTTCTCTTGTTCTTACACACTATTGTCTACATTTCTTTTTCGTTTATCCTTTCGCAGGTCTGCTGGAAGAAATTTCGTTTGAAATAAGCAGTTCCTTTGTACAAAGATTGTAATGTTATCTCTTACTTATTGTATGTGTGTACATAAATAATAAAATAAATAAATAAATAAATAAACAATATAATATTATAAAGCTGACGAGTTTGTTTGTTCGCTTGAACGCGCTAATCTCAGGAACTACTGGTTCGAATTGAAAAATATTTATTGTTAGGTAGCCCATTACAAGGCCTTAGGCAATATAACACCTCACTAAGACCTATAGGAGCGGAGAACCGATGAAAAAATATTGCAAAACAGGGTTTTTTTTTCTCTCTTATGTGACGCAGACGAAGTCGCGTGGGTCTGCTATTGTCTTATAGAGACACGTATGAACACTTAGCAATTTTTAAATATAGTATGAATATAATAAAGTATAGATATTTCATCTGTCTTTACTTAAACACACACAATCATACTATTGTCAATGCAACGCATTTCACAATTTAAAAACACCTTATAAAAATATTTTAAAAACACTCTTAAACAAGAATTCGAGACGACCGAGAGTTTGAAAGAAAACATAAGTTTAAAATGAGCAAATGAGTATCCGAGGCGTGTTTCGCCCCCCGTGGTCAGTCACCCTGGTCGTCTCCTGCCGAGCCGGGCCTGGTGACAAACTGACAATTTAACTATTCACCTCTAATGTTGTTTAGGGAATATTCAATGGCTAAACAAACCGTTTTATTTATGACCGTGTTGTGCGCCCACAATGACAGCCTCGTCTTAAATTCTTTTTAAGCTGTTTCATTTCCGGACACAAAAACAAATCTGGTTCCAAGTGTGTTAGTTCAAACGCTTTTATATTTTTGCATGGTTTAGTCAAGTTTTTTTAATCTGAAGATTAATTTACGTGTGATCTTGCATTTGCTTTAGCAATTATCACATCACAAACAAAAAAATATGTTATCTTTCATTCTTCACAGAACAACTAAATAAATAAATATAAATTGCTACATGTACAATTGTACATATATATGACGGAACGTTACTTGAAAACAACTCGACTGATTTTGCAGCTTTTCATTGGTGTATTCGTAATAATAAGGACATGTTTCGTACAAGGACACGTTTTTTAGAAAATTAAACTGCACCGCGAGCCGGACGGGTCACTAGTAATCGTACAAAATCGACCAGCAATATCCATTCAACTTCTTGCATCATCTCAAAAGCTAATCTGAAACAAAAACAATCACAAAACACAAGTGAAGTGATCGGTCCAGGAAACATTGAACGTAATCTGTGTACTACACAAAGATGCGCGTCTGTAGGGGAGCGCCGCCCCTGCTATTAGCCTCACTTTATCTCCCGGCTCCCCTCGTCTTTGTCCGCTAATCCGCCAGGGAAGTGGCTAAATATCTTGTGTAAATAAACATTTCGCCTGTACCATTGTCAGGGGATGAGCGCTGCATCGAATCGGATTATGTGGCGCGAGGTAAAGTATCATACTCCGTAATTAGTTTGAACTAAAGCAGGATTTATTGTTTGTTTTGAACTGATGTGTTCTGATTGGAGGGACCCGTTGTAGTTAATGTTTTATATAACAAATGAACACACACAAAATATTTACACTAGCCTATAGCGGATAAGCAGTCCACTTAAGGTGATGTGGCCTAAGTGCTAGTTTTTTAACGAGCTCGTTCGCGTTAAAGTAAAGATCAATTCCTACCAAAACTGAATAAGCACCATCTAACATTACCGTAAAGTGAAACCTCTTTTTTCGTTTAAGTGATCAGTATAAAAACTAGGCTTTTTCGACCAAAGTGGACTCTCCTCAAACAGCTTTAGGCTAGTACACAAAACTAGTCACTGTCCCACAACTCACTGGTCTGACGACTCAACTGATAACGGCAATATATACTTTGTACACCACTGAATTCGGTCCCCGACCACTTTGATGCCTCTATATCCAAGAATCATTGCATATTAAACGATATTTCAAAATCTGACCGCAAGTGAAGCGAAATGTTTGTTTCTTAAATCACAAAATAAATCAACGTCTGTTCCGGAAAAGCAATTGCTTGTGACGGTCGAACAAGCATTCCGCAAAATGAATCAGAATTGGCAAACGTAACATATCATCGAGCATGAGAATTATCTTCATTATAAATAAACATTATCCGAGGTGCAGAAGTTTAAAATCGACGTTCTTATTAGTTTTGTTCTCATTCGAAGCTAGCTTTTTTCCGCGGCATTGCTCCCCTATGACACTCATTGAGAATTTTTGTATGCGAATCGGTACTTCTATAGATAACTTTAACAAACACACAAACAATTTTTCGTCTTCATTAATACGAGCATGACTTTGTATAAACAATTTCTAAGGTACAGAAGTTCGAAGACCAGTATTCCTATTAGTTTTGTTCTTATTCGATACAAGGAGGTTGTAACACGTAACAGAATCCACTACCGAAAACAAACAATAGTAATGGCTTGACGTTCGGTAAGCGGCAACAATGGTAAGGATTATCATAGTGAGTGCAGCTAGACAGGTCTCCGCCCAGAGGAACGCGCTGCCACTCCGGGCCGAGCGATATGGTAATACATATATCCAGTACTATCTTTACTTATTATTTTACTAAAGACCGACCGAAGGTTTGGTTTCGGCCAGTTTCGGCCCTAAAATCTAGTTTCGGCCACAGTTTAGGATTCAATCAAAACTTAACCGAATCTTAGCATGACCGGCCCGGCCGAAACTTTGTGTTTGTCATTAAGGTCGGCGTTTGCCTAACTTCGGGTGTGATAGTTGCCTGTGATCACGTTTATATCTACTTAAATATCAGTGTGTTTGTAATTGTCATCAAAATCGGGACACCCTGTACAAAGTTATGAATTACTTAACACGAAAAAATACAGTCGACTTGAGAACCTCCTCCTTTTTTGGAAGTCGGTTAAAAAATGAGAATATTTAATTAAAGATTAAACCGTTGCCTATTTAAAAGACAGTGTGCAAGTATTACTTAATATCGCATACCTATCATTTATCAAATCAATCCCACTCACTGTCTTTTGATGATCCGATGTGTATTATGTTAAGACACCTATGGACAACATGGAGTTTGCATAATATATCGGAACATAATCTAATTTTAGGCGAGCATCGTCGGCTCGGGCCGATGACGCTGCACATAGCGAGGAAGGCCGGGCGCCGCATGCCTATTCATGAAGCGACGGCTGCGCTGTGCCTGCGCTGTTCCCCACTCCCCACCGCATTTGAATAAATACAATTAACTTATTTGTTTTATCCAGCCCTCGCGCCCCTGCCTGTGACCTGACCTTCCGGCGACCCAAACATTCCATTTCAAAACCCGAAACAAGCTGCGCGTTCTTAGCTCGCTTTTAAGCGATCTCATCGATGGCGGGCGTTAGTGAAATTGAAACTATTTCGCTCGAGAATAATATTCAAATTGCGGCTAATGGTGATATTCGGCAGCGGGCGAGTCAAAGGCGCAGGCCGCGGTCCCGCACTGTTATTATCTCAACACCATCGCGCTCTCACCTCAGCCATTCCTTTTTTAACAGACGCCTCCATCTTCTTCGTTCCCTGGGCGGCCGAGCGAGAGCTCCGCTCGTTTATACTAAACTGGACTCGGAGGCGTACCTCTGACAATTTATCATTTAGCGTTGCCTACAGACATTATTTGAAACGCATTAAAATCGCGGTTGTGGAAAATTTGTCGGCATCGAAATTAGTACTCTTCTCGAAGTGCATAATTTATCGCTTAGGCCGCATCCGGAGCGAGCGCGATATTTCTAATTAGAAACCCATTGACGTTGATGATCCCGAGCATCTAACGTCATCCTGGAACCTAAATGGATTCCAGGCGCTTAATTACTGACTAACTTATTGGCGCCATAGTGCGATGTCAGTAGCCACAGACAAGTAGTCATTGCTTAACATAATTATGTTATTTATGATTGCTACTAGACACTGAGTTATGAAGTATTAGAATTTAAATTAATTTCCAGAATCCGGTTAATTTTAATCACCACTTTATTTAAGCTCAATAATTTCCAAACGATCCATATCTCGATGAAGCGCCAAGCGGCTTATGGTAACTAACTGTAAATTATCGTTGAAAAGGTTTTGATGATATCAAGTTACACATGGAGTTCCGATAAAATTGCTCGCAGGATGAGCAGCCGGAAGCAGTAATGTGAATGGAATCCTTGCGAAATTTTTTAGTTTTAATTTTATTGATATTTCGACTTTCACCCGTTGCTATCAAAATGTACATGTTTTTTTATTGATGTGAAGTGTTTCATTCGTGCAGCTAGAGGAAGAGTGGTCGCGAGTGGCTGACGGCGCTGCCGGCCTGAGGAAGCTGTCACGCGCGGCGCGAACACGTGATGAATATGTATCGGCAGGCTGCAGCGGCGCCTTGTAATTTGAGACTCACCGGTAATTATTTACGTGAGAATGGGCTCGGGCAGGCACCCGCTGCCGCACCCCCCCGCATCCCCTCTCACCGGAACGAATCGTTGATTGCGCGCGAGTTGAGATGCCGCCGCCAGATTACTGCTCACGCTTCAGCGATCAGCGCTGCGCCCGCGCCCGCAGACGCGACGACTGCCCGCTCCGACAGAGCACGCTTGTCATGTGACCATACCTGACACTCAGCATAGTAGCTGTGACACGCAAAAACCAGCCTCATTGTAAAAATATACAACCGTTATAAATTACCCACTCTACTGGCTCATGGAAATACCTGAATCGAGAGAATATAAGAAGTTATTAAATCAACTAACTCTATGCAAAATGTTCAAAACGAATAAATCGTGATTAGTAGGTTTAAGCAAGTTCCCACAAGATACTAAAATAAAAACTCGTTGGCGTATCAAAAATGTCTCATTTAAAACAGATAAATCACATCACATTAGCACGGCAATTTAGCACGAGACGACAATATAAGCGGAACACCGATCTCAAAACGAGTATTTTTTCATTTTTTCGAGAAACCTCGCGTTGGAGTGATGACGGTTGTTTTGACTTGTCCTGACATTTGCGTGTTCGAGTCCCGTGCAGGCTCCGACAGTATTGAGCCACTCGACCGACTAAAATGTAACCGAAATTAAACTGCGCAACGACTACCTGTGTTGATCTCTTTAAAAATGTTTCAGTAACAGAGTATCGGCAGAGGATAATATTAAATTTCCATCTCCCTGCTAAAAACAATATTTAATTAAATTGGTAAAGTTGCTGACGAAAAGTGAGCTGATGAGGACAATAGATAGTTATTAATACTCATAACATGTATTAACAACATAAACTTTTTAACAAACGAAAACAATTGGAAATAAAAATCAGAATATGAACATGTTATTATCCAACAATAATGTGGCTCACGACACAAAGCTTATAAAGTACAGTCAATGCCATCTGGCGACATAAATAAAATCTTAAAAGATATGTGGCTGGTCGCTACCTAAATGACTAGATGTTGAGGCAGGCCAGAATGTTATGAATGTCACACATGATATTGTTTTCATAATCGTTTTAAATTAATAAAATGACAAGGACACTTGGGACCACTGCGTTTGTTTGAACAACAAAATGTTAAATTGACTGCTTTCAATAAGTGGGCTCGCCGGGCCGGCGCGCGGCGCCCCGCGGAGTCCCCTAAACACACACAGACCGCGGGGCGCCGCACCCTGCCCGCGCCCTGCACACTAATAACACCGTCTTTCCCTCTGTCATGCCTTATTTCATCCAGCCATCTCTTGTTTTTTCCATATTGTCGTTTTTTCGAGCTGTGAGCCCACTTGGAACATTAACAATAAAACGAGTTCCTGATGATAGTAATCCTTCATCCTCATTGTCTTTTGGCAGTTTCGTGGAATAATATATGTTGTGCTCTCGCGACTTGATATCTGAACGTCATATTATAAATGGCGTCGTTTAAAATATTTTAATACCCTCTACATCACGGCGATATTAATTTAGTACGCTTGAGTTGAGCGGTCGCGGTGCCACCGATGGAATGTTAAATGACGGATTACCGACCGCCGAGATTGAAAGATAACCAACCGCTCGAAATGTTGGAGATTCTATCATTGCCACATCTCGTAAGCTTTCTTTTACATAGATATGGATATCATACCTCTAAAAATCCAAATAGAAAACGTTCTATAAGTTTATAGTAACTCACTAGCTTTTGCCCGCGATTTCGTAAGCACCTATCCTTTTTTTTCCAGCGCCCGTAAGAATTTCGTAAAATCCTCCTTTATTGCTCCCTTACATTCCCCAAATCTACATGCTTGTGTGGCTGTGCGTTGTTTCTCAGTCACTTAGTAACGGAAGAATTTATAAATATTTATTATGCTTCCTTAGTATTTCATCTGTATCTAACGCTCGTAGTCACCAAGGAAACAGTGCGTTACTTAGCAACGGTAGTCATGAACCGTTTGAAGTATGTCTTTCAGCTAGTGCATTGCAGCCAAAGTAATTTTTTGTTTACTTTTCGGAGGGATATTTTTATAAATAATGGTACGAATCACAGTAGACCTAGTGCGCAAAAAGGCGGAGCATTATGAGTGCTTACTAGCGCCGCTGGAAGAGATTGCATTGCATCAAGAGAACATTGAGAAAATCGAATACATACAGGACTGGTGTCCGAAACTCAAGATTTTGTTAATGCAAAATAATCTCATCGCCAAGATAGAAAACTTTAATAAGTTGAAACACCTTGTTTATTTGAACTTGGCAATCAACAATATAGAAATAATTGAAAACTTGGAAAGATGTGAATCATTGGAAAAATTAGATCTAACTCTCAACTTTATCGGTGAAATCGTGAGCGTGGAAAGTCTTACAGGTAACTATAACTTATCAAACTTGTACCTAACAGGGAATCCGTGCACTGATTATGAAAACTATCGTGATTTTGTAATTGGAACTTTACCTCAACTAAATTACCTTGATGGAAAAGATATCGATAGATCTGACCGAATCAAAGCTTTACAGAACCTTCCAATCATAAGGTCAGACATACTGTTTGAGCAAGAAAACTATAGACATCAGAGAAAAAATCAGAAATCCCGCCTTGAGCGGGAAATACAAGAGAAATGGGAAAATGAATACAGAGACATGGATCCGGATGAACGAAACAAGAAATTTTATGCAGAAAAATGTGAACATGCTCCCGAAGTGCGCTACGAAATAGAAAAAATGCGTCAATTAAAACTACAGAGTTATGAAACTAAGGTAAAGAAGGAGGAAAAACGAGTGTACAAGTTTTTTGCTCCAGACGGTAGGCCATACAACATAAATCAAGCAAAAATAGACTTTGTTTTTAACGACCAAGATCCTCAAAACTATGTTTTGGATTTAGCAGTTTATAAACACATGGATTCAAATCTTGTTGATGTTGATGTGCAGCCTAACTACGTGAGAGTTATGATAAAAGATAAGATATTCCAACTCCATCTACCGACGGAGGTCGACACTACAAACTCTACCGCTAAGCGATCACAGATCACTGGACACTTGCTTGTAACGATGCCAAGGTGTAACGCTCTCATTAAAAAGCCTACTAATCCTACACAAGATAATAAGAAAGAAGCTCAGCTTCTCTGTGAACATACAGCTAAAGATTGTCGTGGACGCAGTGGCCAAACAAAGAGAGAATATCTAGAAATAGGTCCAGCAGACAATGTGTTAGATTTTAGTAAAATAACCCAGCCGAGGCCGGCGCCTGATTACATTGATCCCAGATTTAAATTAGTTGGAAAACAGCCTTCACCAGATTTTGTTGATAACCCAGAGGTACCTGACCTCATTTGAAGTTTAATTCATTCATGGAAAAATCTTGTAGCAACTACAATGAAACAGAAAAAAGAAGACACTTATGTTTGTAGAATCTTTTATATTTTGCGATTTATTAGAGCACCAATTGAGGCAGTCTTAATTAAACATAAATTTAGCTTAGCTATTATCTAGTTTACTTTAATACAGTGTTGTACTTTAGTTGTATCGAAATAATAATGTGTAACAAGTTGGAAAATAAAAGAAGATATACGAGTATTAATAGCACTATATTATTCACTATAATTATATTATTTATAATTTAAGTAGTTTCATTAGATATCTTACTGTAGGAATATAATAAATAACTTAAATAATAACATTATTGAGACTGCACGATTTAATTAAGTATAATTGACTATTGAAAACGAGCAATGAGAATTATATCGAGTAAAATTTTGCATCAATATCTCTATTTTCCAAAGAAAAGATGAGTTTGATGTTGATGCTACGCTTACCTTATAACATTTAAAGCTACACTTGAATGCTTAACATAAGTATGTATTACTTTTGGATTAGTCATTCGATCATATTATTCAGTTTAGAATGACCTGATATTCAGCTATATGACTACATACAGCATACAGCCAACATACATACTACATACATAAAATTCATTGGCTGTATGTAACAGCTGGACTTTTCAAGACTCGAACACAAAAAAATACTTCTCATTTTAATAATTATTATCGACATTATGTCTATCTAGATTTGATGACTCTCAACAGCGTCAGGCGGCAGGCCGTTCGTCGCAGACGGCGGTGCAACCATAATGGACAAGAACCCATCAACGTCTCGCATTTCCTTGGACGTGAACTTGGCAGAGATCTGATGGCGTCCAGCCCACGGCGGCGTCAGCTTATACTGAGCGGTCGCGAACTCTCCTGGCGCCACATTCTGGGAAATCGAAGAATTAAGTAGGTAAATAAGCTTCGCATGAATCGTAACAGTGTGCCCTGCGGCACTCCCGCTACGGTTGCTCGAACGCGATTTAGTTCACCTACGTTTAGACAGATGGTGCTGTTAGTAATTTGGACAGACACAACGTTAACAGGAATATTTCGTTTGAGGCTTTTGTTATTGGATGTAAAATCATCCAAATTACACTCTTTTTTATGGAGAGTAAGGGTCGATATGGGGCTAAAAAAATAAAAAAATAGTGCACCCTGGGGCCGTACCACGAAGTGCCAATGCTATCATGATATCTGTGTGAAAAAGGGATAGGGCTATTCGTCTTGTATAACTCCGTCTCTCTCTGACACAGGAAGCATGATGGATTTAAGACGTCATGGTATCATGTACTGAACATCCATGTAAAAAGATGCAAACACATATCTACAAGTAATAAGTCATAGCTTACCTCATCTAACTGAATCTTAAGCTGCTTATCAAGTCCAGGCCCTTGAATGTAGAACTTGCACTTGGTGAGTGGGATGGGCAGTGGGTTCTCCACCTTGACGGAGACAGTGAACTCCTGGCGAGACACTGGTTTGCCATCAACACTGATCTTGATATCAGGGTTGCGGACTCTGAAGTCGTCTTGGGCGAAAAAGTCGAACTTCCTGTCCACGATCGTCGCTATACATGCGATGTTGAAGGAAGCCTGTGAGATTAAAGGACAATGTTAATACTGCTTAGAATAAATAATATTTAGTAATAAATTTAATTACTAAACTAGTTGTCACCCGCCGTTTTCAGATTTTACTTCTCTCGTTTAGGCTCGTAGCGTAGGTAAAGTGCGTTTCATGAAAGAATTCCCTTCGCCGTAATGTTGGCATTACGGAAAATCAGTGTTGCTATATTTGAAGCAATAAAACTACTTAATATTAGGGAGATTAACTAATATTCCGTTACTTTTACCAATTACCTTATAATTTTGTTTTTTCTTTTGGAAACAGTAAAACTATTTTTTAATAAAATATACAACTTACTGCACAGGAATTCAGAACAATTCATAGCTTTATTGGAGTAGGCTTGTTCAATTTTTTTTTCGAATTTTCAACTTCATATTTTAAAAGTTAGAGAGGGGGACACATTTTTTACGAATTTGGAAGCTTTGCTTTAAATAAAAAAAAACTTCTTTTACTATGATCTACATTAATAATATATTTACCTGATCAACCAGCTTCTTGTAATAATCATCGAAGGTGACTAGCATCTTGATGAGCTCCTTGCCTTCTGGCTCCATCTTGAGGTCGAACTCGGTTCTCTTCACTCCGTCGCCTGTCACTCCCGTGTACGTGACCGTGTCTACGCGGAGGATACCTGTCACGTGGTGAGAGTTCTCACTCGAGCGGTTCCTGATGTGTAAGACCTGAAATGCGGACATTTTGATTAGCCAAATCCTACTTAACTAACTTGTAATGGTTGTTTTGATGAGATGACGAAAGCCATGCTAGCCATATTTGTTTTTTGGGATTATACATAATGCATTGGCCTTTTCAATCTAGCTGTTCACTATGTCACTTACAATATAATGTTATGTTGTTTCTTTTAAATCAATTAAACATGTTTAGAACTACTTAGAAGCCAGTTGAGGTTTCTGCAAAATTCAGAAGTGTGATCATATTTGCGCAGGCCAAATATAATCTTATGCAAAGGGTTTGAAGACGCTCACAGTAAATCTAGTTGTGCTTGAGTGAGTTCGATATAACTGACATCAGCATAGTCCCTTGACTATGCTGATGTCAGTTATATCGAACTCACTCAGGCACTTGCACAGTCCCTCCTGCTTCCTATCCTTATAGGAAGCAGGAGGGACTGTGCAAGTGCAGTTTTAGTGACAGTGGAAACAAGACAAATTTTGCGGTTTACTTCAAGGAGCTGCGGACCCCAAGACAAATGCTTGTCGATCCATAGCATCTATTTAGATCAGGTAAAGTTTAAGAAAATATCTTAACTGACAATATCGAAACATACCACATTGAAGGGCTGTCCAATCTTGATGTCGTCGTGTAACTCGAAGTCGAAGGTGACGTCATTGAAGGCATCGTTGAGGTAGTACCGCGCGAAAATGCTCTCCGACTTGCGCAGAGCCTTCTCCATGGTCATGCGCTCCTCACGGCTTCGCTCTGGATACTTGTATGTGTTTGTGATATCCTGGAAAAAGAAAAGCATTTTAAAACTATTATTTGACTTTAAAATAGAATAGACATAAATAATAATTAAAGAATAAATAAAAACATTTATCTTATTACTATACATGTAGGTGGGGAGAATATACAATATGTTCAAGAATATCTCTACTTGGGCCAAGTGGTCTCTTTCCAGGCTAGGTAAGATAAGGAAATAGCGCGCCGAACAGAAAATGCTTGGAAGAGCTACTGGTCCATGAAAGAATTATTTAAGGGCACGTTGCCCATGTCACTCAAGCGGAAGCTCATGGACATGTGTATTCTCCCTATTTTGACCTATGGTGCACAAACTTGGTCTTTGACTAACATCCAAAAGTCCAAACTCAAGGTTTGCCAACGGGCTATGGAGCGCAGTATACTTGGTGTTAAATTAACGGATCAAATTCGAAACACGATACTGCGCTCAAAAACACAGATCATTGATGTAGCTCAGAAGGCTGCCCAGCTTAAATGGGACTGGGCTGGACATGTCTGTCGTATGCCCATCGAGCGATGGGCCTATAAAACTCAAAATTGGTGCCCTGACATCGCGAGACGGGGCCGCGGCAGACCACGAAGGAGATGGCGGGACGACTTGGATGTCTTCCTTGGGAATTGGCAGGATGTGGCACAGGATCGGGAAAAGTGGAAGGAGTGGAGGGAGGCCTTTGCCCAGCAGTGGGACATTGCAGGCTAGCTATAATAATAATAAGCCAGCACTGTCCCCACTGCTGGACGAAGCTGCTCCAAATAAAGGGCACATAAAATCGAGAAAAAAATGATTGGGGAGTTTGTTGTGCCACTTTTGCTCCCAAGCTTGGCAGTTATGTCATTTTTGAAGTCCGTTGTTATGTAAATTTTGATGTTCAAATAATACTGATTTGTAGCTTTGTTTGAGTTAAATAACTTTAGGTTACAGAGCTAGCCTATTAGGAAAATTCCAGTGTATAAAGAAAGCCTCTTAGAAATTTTAATTTAAAAGTATTTATTACATCGTTAGAAAGATCCTACATACCTCGCGTTCCATTTTGCCAATAGTTTTTGTTGAAATGTTCTGTCCGATAGAGACTGTGTCACGAGCCATTAGTTTCAGCGGTTGAATTTCTCCAGAATATTTCCATAACACCTAAAAATAGGAATAAGAATGCACAAAATCAATATTAAATCACATCTTCCTTCACCATCTACGTACAACAATGATCGAAACCATTGATGGAAAAAAGTAAGAAAAAAGTAAGTATGTAGGTACCTTGTCGGCATTAACTTCAGCAAAGACGTATGCGGCATCGTAAGGCCTCTGTAGTTCTCCGTCCCTGACTGCTCTCAGAGAAGCCGGTCCACATCGGTACATGTCCTCTGAGGTCTCTTGTGGCGTAGAGTCTATGGCTTGCCAGCCACCATATTCTGGTCCCAAATCTGGACGGTCAAACCATACCTATGAAACAATAGTCATCTTATTTTTGAGTGATAAAATTTCCTATGCAAGATTTCAATATTGCATGGAAAATTAGTAGTAGCAGATGCAAGAGGCATCTGCTACATCGAAAAATCACACATAAAAAATATTCCGTAATAAAAAGTCTATGGTTTAAGTACAAGCACCATAACAGTGGGTAATAAATATTGAAAGTTTATAATAGCTCTAGCATTGAAAGATTATCTAGGCTAAGTTATTTATACCATTAAAGAAATGAATCATCAATCGATCTGATTTTGCGTAGGACGCAAACGCATACCCTTAGAGACTATTTTAAGCGTCGATAATAATGCGCGTAGAAGTAGTAACCCACGATTTGTTGCGTCATAAAAATTGCAATCATGCAAAACGCACGAAAGCACACTAAACAATGCAGTAATATTGGCACGACTACACCGAAGGAGCCATTAGAAGACGCTACTAGCGACAAAACCCTGCATAGATTCGTTCCTCACCTCATTCCAAACGTGATAGTTCCACACAGAGTCCCTGGTAAACTCCTCAAGAGTGTTTCCTTGATCATCCTTGATTATATCGATGGTAAGACTTCCTTGACTGTCGTGAGCTGCATCGTATCCCGATACAGGTCGGCAAGGGATGCCTAGAGCTCGGCAAACTGTAAAATACAGTATTAGTTAAAAAAAAAACAATACGTTGAAGTATTCACTATATACATACATCCTCTTTTCAGTATAGCCAGTTTATGAGCAATTCGTTCGCATAATGATCTTGGAGATCTAAGAGATCTTTTGTTTATATTGGCACGTGCTGTAACCACACTTACTCGTTGTCAGCACCCCAGCGTACACCCAACACTGCGCATATTTAACGGGTTTCTTTTTCTCGTAATACTTCTGCAGGATGGCCAAGGAACCGACCCACTTGAGAGGATGCGTGCCCCCGCTGTAGTCCGACACATCGGCAGCCCAGTTTCCGATGAGGACACCATTATCGTCTTGTGCGTTCACTGCTGCTGACAAAGCCCTGCATGTCCGGATCGGATCACTTCTGGCACGACCTTTGACCTGAAAGTAATAGCAATAAATGATTCTACTAACGGCCGAACCCAATAACCGATCTATCACATACTGGAGATAGAAAAACAAATGAAACAACAGAAAAATCAAGAAAAATCATACAGGTTTTCTGTTGTTTCATTTGTTTTTCTATCTCCAGTATGTGATAGATCGGTTATTGGGTTCGGCCGTTAAACAACGAATCATTGCTTGTATTGTAAAGATAACCTCGGATTTCTCCGCTTTTCTTGTCTAGAAAGTCGAGGCAAAACTAGTTTCTAAGTGGACATACCTTTCCAACTTCCCTGACTAGATAAAGTGCGCAGTCTAATATATCTTTCTCGTATTGCGCGTAGTTCCAAGGTGTCGGTTTGATGCGATTGTATACTCCTCTGAACATCAGACCTCCATCTTCTAGCACGTATTCGTCTCGATGGCTGTGACCTGAAAAATCACAGATTTACGGTTTTATTTTGATTTGCTTTTCGTTATTTATCTCTTTGTTGCATCTCTAATACCTCAAAATCATTAATGTCTTCCACATTCATGGTTTGGACTATTAGAAACGCAGTGGATTTAAAGTTTCCGGTGGGGCAAACTGAAACCAATCACAGGAACTATTTTGGATCGACATTCTCCTCCAGGAGAAAAATATTTTCTATTTATTAAATGGATAACGTACCTGGCATATAAACAGTATCAGTCAAGCACCAAGGGTTGAATAGTACGTAGATCGGCAAGGGATGTCTGTAGCTAAGAGAGCTGCCTCCACTAAGTCTTGTGTCCACATCGAGTCTCCAGGCGGCCACTATGCATTCCGCTGCAGGGGTCACAGCTACCATAAGGTGAGAGTCCACCTGGCCCTCGTACGTCGCACTCCATGCTCCGAAAGTCTCGGAACCTTTCTCTAATAACGGAACAGCTGCGGAAGTTTCGTCTGATGGTCCTCGTGTTTCAACATCTAAACAACAAAAATATGGTCGTGTCATAGCATAATTTTATCACTTACGGCGCCCTAATAAACAGATTTACGTAATATCCCAGTAGCATCGGTGTTCCAACACGTAATCAATTGGCAAGATTAATATGAGACACCAAAAAGGTATCTATTTTAAAATACACGTCAACATGTTCTAGTATCAGTATCTGCGATCTGCGATGGACATCCTCTTTCGAATATTTTTTGCGTTGTCATAATAATCTACAGACAAAGAGGGCTTATCTAAAAAAACCTGCTAATATAAGCTTATGAGAAAAAATAACGTTGTTAATACTTTTAGCTCGACTTTTGCCAACTCGCAAGCAAAAGACTTCTTTAAGGTAACATTGAATTTTAGACTTAGGATTAGTTAGTCAGTACTTTATGTCATGCATTCCAGCAAACCTGCCGTGGGTTGGTCCGACAGGAATAAATTAAATGTACAGACCTGCAACGTAGAAAATGAAGGACACGGCATCTCTTCTAGCATCATACGGCCTGTTCAGTAATATGTCTAGTTTGAAGGCCTGTCCTCTTCGCACGACCAGGCATTTGTCGACGTTCCTTGTCATCAGGTTAAACTTGTTCGTGTGGTGGTTCTCGCCATTTGTGTCGACACAGAAATCAATTCCCTGCACCGCCAGCACGCCCTGCCGCGTCGCGTCGACGACATCTGAATAAACAAACAGGAATGTTACAATGTATTCATATACAAATTGAATAATATCTCTCGAGGACCTCATGCAGAATAATTGAGATTGACTGAGTTGGGGCCTTGAAAAATTAGAATATTTTTGCTAACGTCTGACCAAGCTAAATTAGGTGACCTAATTAGAAGGTTAAGAGAATATCAACCAATCCAATAATCGAGTTACCTCAGTAGGGGAGAGCGGGGCTGAAAGTTTCCGGGATAAGATGTTCCGACGGCAATAACGTTGGAAGGAACAGACATAGAAATATCTGCTTTCTTGTTTAAGCTTTTAGGTACATTGTCTTTTTATTATGGACCGATTCAAACGAAACTTTAATAAATTGAAGTAACTTTAGTAAGGTATTTTATTGTTTAAGAATTCATTTTCACAATGAAACTTCAATTTAATTAAAATCGGAAATTTCAGCCCTGCTCTCCCGTGTGAGTATGTTCAACAGTTTAGCATTTACCTATATCATCCAAAAAATAGTTAAAACGCAATGGATAAAATCAACCAAACCGAATCCATTACTTTTCAATACCCGTATCGCAAATATAAAACTGAACACTAATGGATCATTATGAATGAAAACCACCGAAATGACTGTTCGTCACAGTCAAAAATTTTCGCGCCCAAGAATTGGCGGCCAGCCAAGATTATGCTCAAATATCGTACTCTCGTAAATAATGGGTATTTGACATATTTTGCAGTTAGATTATGTACAATTTAAGCTTGAGCTTTACATAACTGATGGTATTTATGGTAAAGATCTTAATACTCTCGTTTTGGCTTTAAAATATGTACTTAAGTTAGTCACAGTCGCACTGCATATTTCAATGTTACTGTAATTCTTGCTTATTGCATTTGTAGTATTTTGTTCTTTATGCTCGTTTCATTTAATTTATTACCTGGTAGAAAAGGCACATTCAGAATAACATGTCTTTCCGTCCTCCCGAAATATCGGCGCCACAAGCCTCGAAGATAATCCATTGTTTTACGACCACATTAAACTCTCAACTAATTTAAACATTACAGAAGCACTGGTATCCGCACATAAACATCAGTCTGTTTCGTACACAATCGATCACAATTCGTATGTTGCTAATTGTATGAACAAACGTGTAGTTCTTTTTGCATGCCGTCATGGACTGCGGCCTGCAGCGTGAAACTCAGTAACTACTCCTAAATCCAAGACGGACGGTGATGTCATAGTGAACAAGCATTGAAAAGCTTCATCCAGTTACTGAGAAAACGATTCTGTTCATTGACAAAACCAAGGCTAGGCTTACTCATATCATTAGAACCAGACAAAATCATGCCTGAGAGGTGATATCATGAGATTGTCAACTTAACTGACCTATGACTTAATTGCTTAATAATTTTCTATTAAACACTCGCACTAATAAAGTGAGATACGTCACTAAATCAATGATTACGATTAGTCAAGGATGTAAGACATGTTATAACATTCTAATTATAATAATGTCCATGAAATTAAAATCTAATAAGTACACTACATTTGTTAACTGACTATGAAGTCATCTGGTAATCCAATATTGCAATTATTTATAGGTACTTATTGAAAACTCAAGTATACATAAATATTAAGATAACTCTAACTAGATATGTACCTTCATATTACATGTGCGTTGTTTCTTTAAATAGATGTCCTTCACTTCTCACTTAATAATAGGTAAATATTTGCCCTTTAACCTGCACCATTGAGCACTTAATAAACTGACTGATGCCGCTATAAATGTGGCCATCTTCTAGGCACAATCTGTTAGGTCTCGAAAATAAAAGGAGAAGATATATCTTAACATATTTCGCAGCACCTATAAATTGTTAGCCCTACCTATAAATAGTAGATATCTATCAATTAACACCAACATTTGACCCTTTAATGTGGGTCAATTGTAGTCGTGCGTTCCTTATATCTTCATTTGATAACCATTGAGTAATACGTTCCTAATGAGTATTAAAAGAAAATAATTGTATTGCTTGTGAAGGTCAGTCTTTTTTATTGGTTGGAATTTGAAGTACATGTCCAGTCATTTCCTGAGCATGCTCTATTCATTATTAACATTTTGCCTGGACACGTCTGTAAAAAACTCGTGTTAAATAGCTCGAAATTTACCCAACCTATTATCTAAAGTATGGTTTAGATAACTCAATACCATTGACCTCCCAAAGTTTTAGAGCTGGGTCGCTAAGCAACAACTTAAGCATACTAAACACTAAACAAGGCCAGTCGACTCCTTTCATCGCCCGTCAGGTAAATAACTTATTTGGTATTAATTACTACGTGGGATGGCAGACCTGCTATACCGGGATATGTCGACCTTCGGAATAATCAGCGAATAATAGTTGTTCCCACTCACACCGCACACGGCGATCGCGTAGGCATAAGATAGGAAGCGATGTGAGATGCGCTTAGATAACTATTAATTGAGACCGTACTTAGATGTATACTTGATTTTAATCAATGAAAGACATCTTATCTTACATGTTAAATAAATGGCATGTGCTGTTTAGATCAGGACACCTACTATGACGTCTTAAAGCCATCGCGTTTCTGGACGAGACGGCTCTATGCAGGACGATTAGCAACACTCCTTTTTGACAACGAAATGAATTTAGCATTTTTCATTCTTAGCCGAAAAGGCGGAGATTATCATTTCGAAATCAGAAACACCGATTTCCGAAATTGAGCCACTACAGAGTTAATATGTACTTTGTAGTGTTTTTTTATGTGGAAATCGGTTGTAATTATTGCAAAAATGTTTTATGGCTCCTCTTTTTTTAAACATTCAATTTGATTTTTTTCATCTTCGTGCTCATCTTCAGGTACAATGTTTCATCAATCATTTCATTCAATCACTAGATAAACACTCATCGCATTTTTATGCTAATCTCATAAATTGGGGACAGAATCTACATAAAACTGAACGAATGCAGAGCGTAATCTTTATAACGGTATGTGACATTATTGTTGTGCTCGTCCAGAGCCCACGAAAGTTCGTCACACATTTCTAATTGTCAGTAATAATTTATTATGATGCTTTTTTGTAATGCAATTTTAAGTAAGAAATACTGGTCGAATTTGTCGGCAGAAAATATCATGTGGTTTGCGGCAACGCCAGGAAGCATCAATTTGGCGACATCTTTTGCAAAGAAAACATTGAGCGACATGGAGAAAAAAGAAACTAAGCACAAGTACATAACTTAAATAAAAAAAAAACACAGAAAGAAAACAATATATGGAATATATAAGTATATGGAACATTTATCCATACCTACGTGTTGCCGACCTATAATTGCTCAAAAAATGACCCCTGTTAACGCACCTCTAAGTCTGGAATCAATCATATACTACTTAGAAACACAAAAGCAATAATTCACAGAGTTAAACATCGGTACAAAGGAAATTCATAAACTTTTGCTGTTCAAATCAAGGCTGAATATTTTAGTCCTGGTTCATGTCAGAATTGAAACATTTTTCCGGGGACTATTTTTAGAGAAGATTTTTAACAAAAATTGTGCACACACATCGTATTATATAGTATAATTAACTATTTAACAATAAATAATCCATCAATGGATGCAGTTTAGCATTATATGGTATATTTTTAATTATAATCATATTTGTTAATTTTAAAAATTAAACTGCTTTTAAAGAAAATTAACACGTAAGATTGAAGATTTTCTGGTGCATTAAAGTATGCTAAATTATATTTTGAGTTCCATCACTGTATGCAAAACGACTTGAAAATAACATATATTATCTTATTTGTCATAATCATTTACGGTTCACTGCTTTTAAAAACCATCTTTTTGTACGTTTTCAAGAAATCGCCGCCTTAAGTTTTCCTTACATTGATATCCTTATAAGAGATCAAATTAATACAATAATTGATTGAGTCTTTAGTTTATTGGCTATATTTATAAATAAATATATTACAACACCTGAAATTAACCAATTATGATCCCAATCTAAATATTTTTTATTTTTCAAATTTGCCAAGCTGACCTACTTTTATTTGAGTGCTGCATCAACACCTGCCGACAATAACTCCATTACGATCAAGAATTATGATCGCACGGGAAACACGAACTTTTTAATTATTTCAATCTATTTCAGGAACGAATCTCGGTTTCAGTGACTCAGTTACTACCAGAGTATTACGTAAGAACGGAAGAGGACGTCTACGAAAATTGTGGGGTTTTTATTTACTTGTTTAGTTAAGAAAACGTTGCGATGTTCGCATACTTTGAAAACAGAGTGTTGATTTTGACAGATTTGGAAAACATTACACATCCTAAACCTATTTGAAGGTCTTAACACCCATTGAGTCAGCCAGTTTTGTCAATAAAATAACTTATAAAAGTCATATACACTTAGCAGAAAATCATGAAGATTCTTGGCTACAATTCAGTGGCTTACTAGGAAGGAATCATTCAGTATTCTAAGCTAGCATTCATGCTCCTAGTATTCAGAGAGCTATTATTGCCAATTTAGCAGAACAAACTATGACACACAATCTATCTGCTAGAATTACAATTTCATGTGAATTAACTTCTGTTATGTTAAGCAGTAGGTAAAAGTGCCACAGAGTGACATCGATCAAGATCCTCTTGCAGTTTGCTTTTTTACCGACTTCGAAAAGGAGTTATCAATTCGGATGTTTATTTATTCTACTTATTTTTTATTTCCGGGCATAACTCCGTCATGTCTAAAATTCTTTTTGTTCGAAAGACGTTTATTCCGAAATAGTCGGAGATATAAATTTAATATGATTAAATTGTTATGGTATGGTTTAGAATGATGAACAGCACTAAAAATTAAAAAATAAAGATCTTTTTTATAAAAAAATACAACTAACTTCCAAACCACTACAATGCCCTAAATAACTTTAATGTTGGAAGTCGGTGTTTCTGGTGTGGTTTCTTCGCTTGTTGGCACCGACTTCCAACAATAGAGTTATTTTGTACTTTGTAGTGGTTTATTTGTAAGGTGAACGTATTTTTTTCTAAAAAGTTATTTTATAGGTTTGTGTTGATTTTGGAAACTCTAAACGCATAATGAGATGATTTTCTAATTCATTCAGGTGCATAATATTTTCATTTCGAAGTTACTACCTACTTAATATTACGAGTGACAATAAGGTAGGTACTGTACTCGTAGTACGCACATTGGACATGCAGTCGCATCTTCACATATTAGGTATTCGTGCGTGACCGTTCCGAAACCGGTTTCATACATATGTATGCTGGTAGGTAGGACTGGGTACCTACTGGGTTAATCACATCTGTCTTTAGTATTAGTAATCATAATCAAGAAGCTAATTGACGTTGTCTCAAATGACGTTATTCTATGTGTAGATGGTTACAACTGCACATCACGACTGAACCTTAAAAATTAACGGAATGTATAAATTGTATAGACTTGGACGTAAATTTGTAGGACGGATCTGTGCTGGCCAGTTCACCTTGGAATTGCATGTCATGACATAAGCGTGTATAGTCTCTATTACTTATTCGTCAACTTGCTCAAGAAACATTCCTTTCGATCTGTTAAGTGTTTTGTATTTATTACCAACAGATATGTATCTAGGCTGGATTTTCCCACTGCAGGCCTCCTTAATCTATTCCCACTCCGCTCTACATATTTCCCATATCAGGATAAAGGCTTCTCTAATCTTTTTCCACTCCTCTCTATATATTTTCCTAATGCAGGATTAAGGCCTCCCTAATCTCTAGCCACTCCTCTCTATATGTGTATGTATGTATATATTTGGCTATTTGAGACCAGCCTCTATCAAATGAGACCAGATCATCCCGCTATATAGTGAAAGAAACGGTATACGTGTCCAGTCCAATTTAATTTTTTTCTTTCAGAATGGTAACAGCTATTTTAGAGATGTTGTACATTTATTTTTCAGCCTGTATTGTCTCATTGCTAGACAAAAGTTTCCGACATATCCCACTATTCATAGTTGGTTTCCTCTCCTCCAATATCAAATAAACCCCTCTAAGTCCTTGGACGTAAGTGTAAAAATTATTACGATTTGTATTACTCGTACATGTTCTCAGACTTTTATTGCATTATTCATATACCTACGAGACAATCTAGTCTAATTGCGATACTAGTGACGGTAATTACCTACTGTAATAAAATAATAAGTAACAATGGAATACTTAGTAGGTACCTATTACTCATAGAACTTAAGTACAAACTGTGTGGATTTTACCAATAAAATATTAATGAACCATAATTTGTGTGTTATTAATTCTAAGTTATAATACTTATTATAAATTTGAATATGAGTTTGTTTATTTGTTATACTTTCACGCTAAACCGCTAAACTTATTTTAAAAGTTCTTTCGCCAATGTATGGCACTTTATCAGGGAGTAACATAGGCTATATTTTATCTCAGTACTCCCATAGGAACGTGAACTACGCGGGTAAAACAGCGGGGAGCTTCTAGTATTATTATAAATAGGGAAACATCAAGGAATTGAGACCCATGACGTCTCTGGAGGTAGGTATTTATTTATATTAGTTGGTACGTATACTTTACATACCCATATAAATATAATTATAAGTATCAGTAATAAGGAAATAGGTACCTAAACTGTAAGTATTTTTGAATAGCGTTGAATTTACACGATATATTAGGCATTGTTTACCTATTGTTTCCACAGGTTTAACGCAATTAATATTGGGGACAATACGATGACGCTTCTTAAACCGAAATTCCTTTTTTATAAAGGCACCATTTATGGCCCTGGAACGCGAAGGGTATTTGGAGGAACACAAATGTGTTTTAGTCAGTAAGAGTCTGCATCTAATGCCGTCTGCTCTTATTTGCTTTTTTTGTTTATTTTGTGCGAGTCCTATAAAACAATTTTCTTTCTTTCTTTTCCCTTCCTTCCGCTCCGCCCAGAGCATAACAAATCCTTTGGTGATTTCCCATCCTTAAAACAAAAATCCCCAGTTACATGGAGTAAAAAGGTATGCTAGGAAAATGCTGAAGTAAAGTTATGAGTACGTTTGTAGAGCGACCATGGGAGAGGCCTATGTTCAGCAGACACCTTATTCAGTAGAAGTAATGATGATGGCGGTACAGCTAATGGTTCTGAAAAGTTTTCTAAAATAAAGCTTACAGAATTTATGTTTACAAATAGTTGATCTCATACAAATAAGAGTAGAAAGGTACCAACTGCATTATTATTAGAATAAAATAAGACGCAAAATACGCGCTTAGTCGTGGAGTTGCGGAAACCGGCCCAGTTACTAATACTAATACTAAAATAAGACATAATATATACTTATCTTATCCTAACGAATTATACTAAGCAATGAATACTGTATCTGGATACCTATTTACATATGCGTAGGCCAATGCGATGCAATGATATTGTATACGTTATTAATAGCTGTCAATTAAGTGGCTTGCTACACTTCTGGAATCTGTTAGTTAAAATTGATTGCATACATTGAAATACAATTTTCCAGCTCATTTTTACTAAATTAGTTAAAACTTAATACAGTCAAAGAGAAGGTGTATTACATACCTTACTTTCCTTTACTATTGACCTCACAAAGAAATCGTAAAAATCGTCTTTCTTCGTACAAAATTCCAGAAAAATATGAAAACATGTCTAACCCTTACTTATTATAAACGCAAAAGTTTGTACTCGTATGTGTCTTGTATGTGTGTGTTGTTGTGTATGTTTGTTACTCTTTCCCGCAAAACCACTGAATGGATCTAGACGAAATCTGGCACAGAGATGGATTATAGTCTGGAATAACACATAGGATTCACATCTTTTTATCCCGACAGTATGTTCCCATGGGATAATTTTCGACATTCACGCGAACGGAGCCGCGGGCGGCAGATAGTACAAGACGTATAGTAGTAGTAGTAGTAGTAGTAGTAGAATAGTATAGATAGTACAGTGCTTATCACTTCAAGCAAACATTGTCATCCACATACCAGCTGATAAGAATTACTTAGATCTATTAACCTGCTCAATCTTTTATTTCTTCAACGATCAACCGTGATAAAATCCCTATACCAGATACCCGTCCAAGTACTTATTGACATACCAATGTATACATACAAGTGTAAACCAGTTCACAAACAGTAGCGTTCGAATATCAAGAGACCTCGGGGGACAGAACAGGTTAAGCGCAATGTTATAAATGGTAAAACAAATAACTTCTCTACTTACCAAGGTAATAAAGACGCGATTTTTTAATGTAAATTGTGTTTCCAAAGATAAAGAAAACGTTTTAATAAAATTATGAAAGAATCTATTCGAATTTCGACAAAAGGAAACTTTCCTTTGGTTCTAAAGCTGTTTTCTACAGATGTGATCAACAACACCACATCATAGATATCCATCTGATGAGAGTGTGACAAACGCTAATCTATCTATACTAATATTATAAAAAGGAAAGATTTCTCCTCCTTCGTGGGAATATGGGGATAAAATATAGCTGACATAGTCTATATTTTATCCCCATATTCCCACGGGAACGGGAACTATGCGGGTGAAACCGCGGGGTGCTGTAACGAATACACTCAAAAACTACTGGACCGATTTCAAAAATTCTTTCACCATTAGAAAGCTACATTCACCCTGAGTAACATAGGCTATATTTTATCCCCGTATTCCCGCGGGAACGGGAACTACGTCAATTATAAAACCTCGCATTGAGAAATACCATATTTCTCCAACATGCATGTAGGATACGCCTTTGTTTGGAGATCGTGTCCATGTATTTCAATTTCTAATGTCGTCGGTTTCTCACAAATATACCAACAATGTTGCTCACGGCAAGCCCAGCTGTGCTAAAAGCCGCGAGTTTTATTTTAAACTCACTTCAAAACGATGGAAAACCATAAATTCAACTGTGTTTGTAATCAGTCTTGCTGGTTTCTATCATATATAAATTTCGAATTCTATCTGACTGACAGGAGAACCGAGAATATAGGTCAAAAGAATAAGTTTCAGAAAATTGGACCGCGTTCAATAATTTTACTTGCACTTTCATTCATGTTATTAACGGTCTGGACAGTTCTCTATGACAGAGAGACCCAACAAATTATAACTCAAGATTGCATTACAAGAAATTCTTCATAAGTCACTAAAAGTTAACTGAAATAATCTATACTAATATTATAAAGCTGAAGAGTTTGTTTGTTTGTTTGTTTGTTTGAACGCGCTAATCTCAGGAACTACTGGTTCGAATTGAAAAATTCTTTTTGGGTTGAATTGACCATTTATCGAGGAAGGCTTTAGGCTATATATCATCACGCTGAAGCCAATAGGAGAGGAGCAGCGATAAAGAATGTTTTAAAATCGGGGATTCCACGGGGACGAAGTCGCGGGCAGCAGCTAGTACCACATAAGACGAAAGACGCTATCAATGTTTTCGTTTGTCGTGATGTTACATATTATTATTTTTAAGATGTACGCCAGGAAATCAAATAATAAATACAGCTAAACAGTGATTCATGAGAATCTAACAAAAATTACTTAACATTACACCAAAATCTTGACAATTTAATTTGTATTAGGTACACCTACATATAGTATAACGAGAAACATAATTATAGGTATTTTATTTTTTACTAAGAACAATGTAACGATTGCACGCGCATCTTGAGTAATGTTGTCATAGCAATTTGTAATACAATTCACTTACCTGCTTTGTTTTAAATTGTATTCGATATTTTCAGCTTCGGAACCAATTTTAAGTTGTTTTGTTGAAATAAAGGAGTGTTTTGTATCTAAATAGTACATCGGTATTAGCTGCATTTTCATAAACAGCATGTTTTTAAAATGATTGTATATTTTAAATACTACACCAAAATTAGATATTTTGGTGTAGTATTTAAAATATATACAATGTGTAACAGAATAAACGCGATATTAAAACCTTTTACTATAGGGCCAACACTGAAATCACGAAAAATAAATCGACTGTCCCATACATTTATGTATGTGCATATAAACCGACAAAATGATCTGAACGGCTGATTTCTTTTAGCTGTTCTGGGATTGTTCCTATAACACAAGCTATTCATAAATTCATAATGATGAGTATTGCGTTTATTATGTTGCGTTGCGTATGTTGCGTTTTATGTATATAAAGATGTGTGTGTAGGAAGATAGGTAGGTGATTAACTCAATGTATCTTTTGTTGTCTCAGCCGGTAGAGTCGATACCACTACCGTAACCAGTAATATATTATTAAAATGATTAAATTAATGATCGGATCACAAACAAGCATTATCTATTATAAAACATGAGGTAACACTCCGTTGTGCAAGTTAGGCAAAACACTACGTAGGTAAACTCATTATCTTTCAAGTTAAACATTGAAGAATATTTTATCGTCATCTGAATATATTGAATTTATTTTCAGAGTTTGTATCATCATTTCATCACTCGTCTTTATGTCCATGTTTATTTATGGTGACCTTGACCTACCTTCTGCGTTAGAGGTGTCCAATCGCGGAGGTCGCGGCAGCTCTCTGAGGTCATAAGAGCCCGATTTTCGAAGCCCACAACACGAACACTGTGGCGGGCAACAGTGGGCCAACTTGCTCTTCACAGCACCCATTTCACTGTCATCAATCACTCAACCACATACACAATGAACTATAATCTCTTTCGACTCGTTTTAAAACCACTCTAATATCAATTAACGCACTAAAAACGCGATTAGATCATAACCGCTTTGAATTATCCTTAACACTTAGTTTGCACAGTTTGCCACAATGTAAACAAATTATCAGCTGCTATTGAATTAATGGATAAACAGTCACTTCTAGCTGTTCTGAATTTAAAAGCTTGCGATTTGCGTGAAGGCTGTGTGGCGCGTGCGCACGTCTGCGCGGGATCAGGTCGTCTGTGCTCGGTCTCCACTGGGCATCCTCGATACCTATGCTCGCGTGACCTCTTATCACAGCCGCGGAATGTAGGGTCACGTCACATCAACGTCACTCTTTCATAAGAATCCGTACTACTGAATCACAATTAGAAGTAAACCAGTACTACGTGGCAGGAGGTCGTAAAATTCCCCATGAGGTTCGATGAGTCCAAGTACCTAGACAAAAATATTGGAAGTACCGCTTGGACTCGACATGGTGGTAAACACGTAGCAGCTCGTCATCTTTTGTGATGGATTTTTTAACAACAATATATTTTAATTGGGTATCTAAATGCACCCTGATTTAGATTCTTCTTTAAAAATAGATATCTATATATATAAAACAAAGACGGGTTTGTTACAACACTTATAACTCGAGATCTGCTGGACCAATTTTCTTGGTTTTTGATTCGTTGGATTTGTCTCCGCCCCGAATAGCAGAATACATCTTAAAAACAATGAAAACTCCACGAATGAAAGATGAATCATTTTCCCTAAATATTCCTTGGTTTCGTACCTGTCAAACATTTGTAAGTAAGGATTCACGTGTACCAGCAAACTATAAACATGTCCAAGCATTTCTGGGGCTGGAATTGTGAGGGAAAACTTACAAAGTACCAGGATACCAGAACCATAATTATTTAACATCAAGCTATGATCCTTAGGAGACGAAAGAAAGAACACTGAGCCAGAAATAATAAATGGCGCAGCCAGGTGAAACCGCTAAGAAGTATTTTAGCTTTAAGTTTTCTATTTTAAAAATTATTTCACCAATAGAAAGTTACATTTCACCTGCGAATATAGAACATTCATATATAGAACATCATTCATACCCTTTATTTTATATGGCAAAACAACGTTTGCTGGGTCAGCTAGTGAATAAATAAAGAGGAAACAATTATTTTTTAATAGAACCTTTATGTGGTAAATTTATGATACAAAATTTTCATAAAAGAAATATCAAGCTGGTTTTGTCAAAAAAAGATTACATTGCACTGTTAATAAACATACATAGGCTGAATTTCATGAAAAAAGAAAACAAGCTATTAGATACGTAAAAAAAAATACAAAAAATAAGTCAAAAGACAGCGTGTTTTTAAAATATGTTTTGAATTTATTATTCGCAAAATTACCATACCCCTCTTATCTTTGAAACCACCGAGACTAAAATAAAAAAGCAAATGATAAATAATTATTTATATATAGATTACACAAAAAGCCAAGAAGGATTATAAGTAGTGTTTAACAATAAAAGTACTCTGTGGTGTTTAAATAAAATGTTACAAAAACGAGATTCGTTCGAAAAGCTTTCTTAACTGAACTTGAACTAGGCCAATGTTTTATTTTGTTTTGATTACTGCATCGAGTGGAATCGATCTTATTTCCCGGGCAAACAATCGTCATTAGTTATTATCAGAGGTCGGAATTAGGTAGAGTTATTTATGTACTTACACTGATTTCATACAGCGAAAGAATAAAGTGGATATGCCTCAAATCCCGAGATTAGTTTTAAAGAGCATAAAAATGCCGTGGTTTATTAAATGAAAAAGTTATTTACTTTTAAATAACATAATTTAAACCACTAAACGTGCGACGTTGCCAAAGTTACATCAACGACAAAAGCTATACTAATGTCGGATGCAAACACTTCAAATCTTAGTGGTACTTTGAATGAATCGAATAAGTAAAATGATTCCGTTTGGCACGTGCTACATACAACATTGAAAACAAAACTATGACGTTTGAATAAGCAAAACCTAACGAGTCTAGGCTAGAAGCAAAAGTATTTTCGTATCAAAAAAGGCGAAGTATAATTTGTATTGTGAAACATAAACTTTTTTTATTAGAATTTACATTAATGTAAATACTAATAGAAAAAGTTTATGTCAATTATCTTTGTTTTATTTGTCTTATCTACATATCTGTGGATGGTTTTCACTATTATTTTTATTTGTAATATTTTTAGCCACACGTGATTGTCTAATAGAAATCCCCGGAAGATCCATATTAATATCAACATTTCGATGCTACCTAATTCCGACCTCTGGTTTAATAACCATATCGTCGCTCGGCATCCAATACCGCGAATATAACATTTTTGACGAAAATCCGATTTTTGTTTTATATCATTCTATACGTTAAAATACGTGATCCTACATTTAAATATTGGCCGAAAGTCTTCTGGTTATGTAGATAATCGAGTCATCCAATACCGCGAACGTAATTACCCGCCATCAAATCCGCGAATATGCATCAGTTCCTCAGAGCCGCCATACCCATTGCAAGCGCAACACGGTGCCGCGAGGTTTTGGGGTGTTTTTTTGGGTTAAAGTGCATGTATTTCACATAATTTTTGGCATGAGATATTTATTAATGTATAATAAGTTGAAATCAACACTACATGCATGCATATTTCTAAATGTACTAAGAAAAAAATTACGATTCTTATTAAAATTATTGGAATCGTGGTTTTGAATGACCTAAGTTGCTTTACGTTTAAAACATTTTGAACAGGTTCGCGGTATTACACCTTCGTAACAGACTTACCGGTCTGCCAAAAAGAGAGTAGGTTTGAATAAATCTTTAACTGCCCTTGTGCACATAGATTGAAAATGTTTAATTACCTACACAATTTGGCCTCCCGGTGCGGTTTCCATTTACAAGGATAGCAGGGTTAGCTTATTAGCGAGCTTATGGTCAAGACTTTTCAGATTTCAAATAGTAAAGCTAGCCTCTTTTTACAGCGTAATGGAAGACTCTTCGTATGAAGAAAATAATGCGCTTCATGATCTTTAGCAACGAAATGATAGTACAAAAACAAAAAATGGCGTATGAAGAACTTTTTTATTCGCAATCGACATGTTCGCCATTATACAATCCAGCGGTACGCAAACGTATTAGGGTGAATTGCGCAAGCAAAAAAAATACACGGCAAACCTGAGAACGGTAGTGCAATGTGCTGGTTTTTTATTTTATATATTTTTTCTCAACAACGTAAGTACTTCTCTACCTTGGCAAAAAAAATCATTGATTTCTACCCTCTAATATACCAAAAAAAAAAATTACAAAGTGTTATTTTATCATCACGGTGGCCTGTCCTGAACCCAATTCCGCTCATAAAATACCTTCCCCTGCCAATAGATTCATAATATGGATTTAAATCAATTCTCTTATCATTAAATTATAATATATTCGATCAAATAAAACTATTTTTGTTTGTTTATCTTCTTTCTCATGGATTTGACAGGCAGTCAACTTTTGTCTGGAAAAAAGTTATCATTTCAGAGGACAGTAAGTTTTAGTAGATTATCCATGTCAACATTGCGTTGTTACGCCCCTCTCACCTTTCCTCACTTCGGATCAGTCCGGCTCAAGCTCTCGGCGCGAACGCAGCGGTCCCAAAGCTTGCGGTTTATCCGCCAAAAAAGTAAGTTTATCATTTCAGTAACATACTGACAAAAAAGTTGTTGAAGTCAGGTGTCATTGTTCTGAAAGTTTCTTCCGCAATAGAACCCGGGCAGGGAGAAACTTTGAAGATGATGTACCGTCTCTTAAATCCTGTACCAATAATGCTGATAACTTTAACTATGTGATGTTCGAGTTGACCAATACGATGATAAATACTTAGTGAATGGGATGAACATTCATTGACTATTCTCTTCGGTTTCGGTGAAGAAGATTTGATGTCTCAATCTTAGATTACTTCTCTAGCACTTGATACTTCGGAAACGAGTTACAGCCTGCCAACTAAAAGCCTTTTCTCAGCCTGCTGGCATGAATTTAGGTCTTATCCTTCAGTCAAATTTCTTGGACAGCCAATTAGACAAGTAATATCAGTTTCCTACACTGGCACTCCTTCCTCTACCTACCACTCCAGACAAGGAGGATTAATTTTATGAGTATCAGCCAAATAACGTCAAAACTCAAATAGAGCTGCAGTCTCTTGTGTAACTATTGTTAGTTAAGTTCATTAAATTAAAAAAAAAATCCATAAAACGTCTTGTTTGCTCGTTAGAATTTAGCTTAATATCGTCTAATAGTTCAGTCATTTCACTTTTTCACACATTGATGTTTGACTTTTAACTTTGTTATAAAAAGAATAATTTCTTAATCAATCCACTCATCTGATTTCTTAACATTCAAATATGTTTTTATTTACCTACCTGGTTTACAATAATGCCATTATTAAGATAAAAATTGTCAACGAAAAGGGTTGTTCGATTTTCTAAAGTTTATCCGCGGATATGTTAAAATATTACCAAAAATAATTGGTAAATACCGCGAATATGTTAAAATATGACCAAAAATAATTGGTAAATACCGCGAATATGATTTATCCATGCCAATATTAACTTAAAATAGAAAAAAAGTATTTAATACAATCAAAACACATTACTTTAGTTTAAAATATATTTTTTTGAAATTATAGTTCTTAAGCAGTATATTTTATTAAGTTTTTAGTGCCTCCTGTAAAATTTGATAAACGTTCTATTCGCGGTTTTGGATGCCGAGCGACGATATCTAAATAAATATGACTCTGATTCAACCAAATATGATAACAGGATAAACCAATTCATTTTAAAGGGTTTACCAAAAACAAAATTGCGTTAAACATCATAATATAGTCAAAATAACAGTCGCTCTATAAATATCTCTGATACATTGTAATAAAAAAGCGTTTTTCTTTACCCCTGTGCATTTGTGGAGTGACGTTTTCTGATAGTGAGGCTGACGATATGAGTACCTAGTAAGATTTATATAAGTTGGTTCGATACCGCAAAAATGATGATTTTCCCTATATTTCCTTTACCTGTATTGTCATTGTTTTCCCTTTTACTTCACTGACTGCAAACTGATTACATTACCTCCCTATACAATTAATACATATATAACTTATCTACATAATTATGAACTTGATCTTGTACGTCTCAGTCATGCACGTGTGTTTAACAGACTTGCCTTGTTTGTACATCGTACCGCGAACAAACGTAATAGATAGTAAATGTTTGACAAAATAAAGTTACACACGATTATGTTAATTAACTACACGGATGACATCATCGCCCACGTCTCAGCACCGCGACCTTCCTTGTACTTTGGTTAATGAAGACCTCACTATGGAAATAACGCAATCCTTTTTCTGTATGAATGAATACATTCATACCAACTCACCACTATGATTCGTATTATAAAGTATTGTTAGTAAGTTTCCAAGAAACCGTCATTATTTCATTTTTGCGGTCAAAAAGACGCATCACAGAGCCCAGACATTGACGCATCTGTAGACACTCTTTATCAGTCGTCATTGGCCTAATTTTTCCATGTTATACAAATTTCAGAGAAGACGCACACTACGACTAAGCTCCATGTACAGTACACAAAAACATAGGGCATCATAAATCAAAGCTCAATTTAGGAAGTGTTTAAGATAAAAAGACTGGTTTATCATGATCTAATAACAGCTTCTGAGTCACCGAGATAAGGCGACCTTGTCGAGTCCCATACGAGCCACCAACTGTTACGAGAAGCATGTAGCAACCGCAGCTTGCCAATAAATGTGATCGAAGCAACTATAACAGATAAATAGGTCTATGTAATTGTATCATAATAGGTCCCATACTGGTCTACACGTATAATTAATTGATCCGGACAAGGTTAAAATCCAGACTAACAACGAGTCTTTTTCCTTCTTAAGGATTACTTATAGTATAAAGTTAAAAATCCTCCTTTGAATTCTTGTAATAAGTCAATAGTCACGAAAAGACTTTGACATACTTACTTGAAGTATTTGGAAGAAATATGTATGACTTGCTTGCTAGTAAGTACTAAGAAGAAGAAGATTTTACTAGTATTTTACAAGGATTATAGTTACAAGGATTATAGTCGAATACTAAAATCCTTGTAAAATCTCTCAATCATTACAGAGTTGTATTCTTGTGATTTTACGACGTTGTTATTAACCGTGAAAATACATAAACCATAACAATTTTCACATTATTACAACAGTCATCGGAATCCATACCGAGTTACGTTCGCCAAAGCACGTTCCGATACAACAGCTAACATTCAATAACTAGGCAAAAAATAGAAATCCCAGACCAGCCGTTTAGACAAACAGCAGAGAAATAAGTATATGTTCTCATGTCGGCTACAATGAATGAAAATCTGCATTGCAATATTATGAGGACTGCCTATTAAGTTGTGTCGTTTGAAATAAGTAGGTATAGACGATCTAATAGATTATTACCATTTATTGTTTTTGAGAGAATTCTCCGCGATATTTAATAGACTTTTGCATGCGTTGGAACCGGTTTTTTAAAACATTTATTCCACTCCGAAGTGGGGGTAGTCAAAATTGCCGATTTGTAAGCATCAACAGCTTCTTTCGGTCAGCTGAAACGTTTACCACGAATACTTTGCGTAATTTTGGGGAACGCAAAAAAAATAATTGGGGCTCAAGTCAGGGCTGTAAGGCAAACGATGCAGTATCTTATGACTTCATGAGTTGTTTTTTCGAAACTCTGTGATGCCTTGTGGCAAATAAACACTGGTATACCAGTTCTACGTTGAATCGCTGCAGAGTTTTGCGACACCATCTAACACGGGCTGCTTTTTGGTCGTCGCTAAGCAAATGACGACCTTCGACGATTAGCTGCCGCACGGCGTCTTGGGTCATGGCGGTTTTTGGACGACCTTCACCAAATACCAGCGTTCTACAGTCCTAGACAGGGTGCTGCATCACTAAACACAGAAGTGATCTCCTCAAAGAACTGAAGTCGCGTTAATCCGCTTTAAAAATTGTAGAAAATTATCGAACGCTTATTTTTCTTTGATATTTCCATTTTTACAACCAAATTGCCACCTTTGAATATACACTACAATAAAACTATTCGACCGACCAAAAACATTCTTTTGTTTTCGAATTCTAAATTCAAAAAGATGAAAATGCCATATGTTTCTTTATAAATAATTGCGGGAGGTTTGCAAACGACAAGACTTAAATGGCAGCCCTTACTTAAATGGTTAAGAAGATTTTACTTTTAATGAGTGTGATTCTGATTAGATATAATTACAAACCTTAATACAATAAATGGTTACTAACGTTTTCATTATTCGTTTCGGTTCTTGTTATGGAATAAAATTGTGCTTTATATCGAGAAGCAAGGAAGCGTTTCTGTTCCTGATTATTTATTATTTATTTATGACGTCGATTTCGTCCTTTATGACGATGGTTAGAGAATATATAGATATTCTCAAAAATAGTTTCATCCATTCCATCTATCTCTGACCCAAAATTCATCAAAATCGGTTCAAACTAAAAAATAACAAAATCAGTTCCACATTCGCATTTATAATGGTAAGGTTTCCAATCTAATGAAGATTTGGTAAACGAGCGCGATTTCAAGATAAGACATTATGAATTGATGTCATTCAGCCATATCATTAATTTAGCATATAATCAAAAGCTTAGAAGGAAAAATGGCATGCAGAGGTGAGGACTGATTTTTTCTAGGCACATATGGAAATGATGCATGTACCTTCACGTGCCGCAAATTGCGTGAGTGTTTTCCAGGAAACTTCAATGCATCTTTAACAATAAGCATCATTGAGTGTTTCACAATATTATGATGATATTTTACTATTAACACACCTACCTTCTAGGAACCTAAGTGTTACGTCACAAACAGAAGATAAAGCAAAGTAGGAGGCTGCTTGCTAGTTTTGAGAGAAATTTACAGCCTGGGATTCTTGTATGACATGTAACATTTTCCCATATACTTTTCCTTTATTCGATTAAACTGTGTCTGCAATCAAAAGGATGTACGGAAGGTAGGGTGTAGGACGTACAGAATACCATTTTCCTTATTTTTAACCTCGTAATATTTTTTTTCCTTTCGTCACTCGTGCGGTGTCATCCGATCAGCCATCGATTTCCTAATATTTGGAACAGACGGTAGTTCTTGTTCCACTTGAGTAAAATCTTGACCGGGGTTATTTTGGCCGTGCGGTTTGGGTTATATTTTCATAACAGCCATCTGCATATTGTTCGCATGTATTGTATATTCAAACAGTATGCACATTATGCATTTGATAATATTCTCAATTTTAGAAAACAAAGTTCAAAATTGTAATTATTGTTGCACCAAAATAATGGTGTTTAGACGGTGCGAGTAGGTAAGACCAACTTAACAATTGAATAACATAGAAAAATGCTTACGGAATATCAATAGTAACAATATTATAACATCCTTAAAAGTTCAAATATTGAACACTGAATTAACTCAAGCCCATAAAACTTTTTTAGGCAATTTGTTTATAACTGAACATATTATTCTTTGATTTCAAAAATATTATTAAGTATATAAAACAAAATGACTTCATATACAAAAGACAAAAGGCAGTAAAATTAATATAGGTAATAATATATTTTTGTTGTTTTTGCATTGAAGAAATGTATGTTTCACAACGGGAATACCCTGTTTCCTCGATTAGGTATAAGTTCAATGAACTGTAGTGTACCATGATACCCAGATACTTAAACGGTGACGAGTCTCAGCTATCTAGAATGCAGTTATATTTAGGTAAGTCAACCACATCAGCTATCCAAAATGAAGTTAGTCTTACAATGTGCAATATGATAGCTAAAGATGAATTATTTTAATTGCCAATTATAGATTTTTAATGGAATTGTTGCAATATTGGTTGGGATTGGTACCTTTTATGTTTCAATAAAATCACGTCATTTGCAGTGAATGCTCTTTATTTTTGAGATCCCAAAAACACACAAACACCGTGCAAATTATTAAAATTAAGTGTTATAAAGTTTTTGTTGTTTTATAATGATTACAATAGTTTTATAAAAACTTAAAAAAGTATGCAATAGGCAAATATATAAAAAGTTATACTAAAAATCATAATAATTTCTTAACACTATACTCTTTCGTACAGAGTAATTCATACATATCAAAACAATGGCACTTGAAGCATCGGTTTCCTTAAAATTAAAAATATATTAACAAAATAATATTATTATCACACAGTGAAAAACGTGAATGATTATAAAATTACTTTTTTTTGTTATTTTTTCATTTGAAATGTGCTGGTGATACAAACGTTATACATCAGTACATAATACTAAATTAATAAAATCCATTAAAAATTGCCAAGTCATCGTTATTAGGTATCGAGTTGTTGATTAGTAAACAAAGTATTCTAGATGCAACATTCGTACATTCAATAAAAAACTCACAAAAAATAGTTTTGTCATAAATAAGGAATAACTATAATAGCCAAGTACGCATGGCGTGGAGTGGACGTTTAAGAGGTGGTCTTGATGATGACGACCTCTTCTTCTTGAACATACAAATGCTGTTCTGGCGCTACGTAAGATACGTAGGAGCGGTCCATCTGCAGCGCGGGAGGAGAGGCAGGCCCCGGCGAGGTGCGCGGCGAGGGTGCGCGGGGCCCGGGGGCTAGCTAGCCGCGCACGTTCACCGTGGTGCAGCCGAAGATCTCGTCCAGCTGCCGCGACGAGAACGTCACTACGATGCGACGCTCGCCGTGTCGCCGCGGCACGAACTTGTCCTGGTAGTTCACGAACTCACCCGGCTTCACATCACGGAATCGTATCTGAAACAGAAATCCGTTAAGATGACCAGCTCTTTTTCCTACCAAATGTTGCAGAGCTAAATATATTTACCTGTCTTGGCCTCTGCACACCTGGTCCCTCAAAGGTAAAGTAGCAGTCCGTCAGGTGAACGTTCAGTGGGTTCTGGAAGCTGAAGGTGACAGCGCATTCTTGTCCTATGCATGGCTGGCTCCTCACCTAGGAGACGTTATCAGCGGGGATTAGAAATTGATAAAGTGTAGAAATATAGGATAAAACCGATTGAATAGAATACTCGTAACTACCTGAACTTGCATCCTTGGCTTATGTAGTGGGAAATCATCCTCATCGGACCAGGCCTGACGAGTCTGCTTCACATAGGCCATGGCGTGCACCTTCACCATGGAGTGATCCACCAGCTTGTCCATGTATTCCTGAGGCGTTACGTGCAACTTCAGCACCTCTCGCTGTCCAGCGCGGACGATGAACTCTCCCTGAGCCCTTCGCAGGCGCGAGGCGATGGCGCCAGTGTAGTAGCACGACGAAGCCGTCAACACGCACCAGATGGTGCGATCTTCATGCGACTTGTTCTGTTGAAAATCGCCAAATTATAAAAATGGGCTACTTTCGAGCAATTCGGAAAGCTTATCAATGCATTGCTTTTAGTAGTAATGTACCTGAATATTCATCGTGCAGTCGAACGGCTGTCCATAAGGCACGAGGTCAATGTCCATAAGATCGAAGTAAACATCTTCGAAGTTGCGATCTGGGTATTCATAGTATTGCTGCAGGCGCTGGTAGCCGCGACACGAGGCAATAACCGCCAAACGTTCGGGAGACGAGCTGTCAACCGTCTTGTACTCATGGGTGATCTCCAACATGTCACTGTCGCCTTCATCATCATCACGGTTCGGGTTCTTCGTAAGAATTTTGCGGCCAACTCTGTAAAATGTAAGGAGTAGCATTTAGTATTAAATTCAATCAATACTATGGCGGAAGAGTAATGACTGTAATGTACTCACTGATACTGGTTCGAAGCCATCCTAATGAATCCCCATTCAGAGTTCTCCTCTTCTTGGAAGTGGCAGAGTTCTGCGTTGAGCTGACAGTACATGAAGGGCGTGTCATACTGGAAGCCAACCTCACCGCGGCGAACAGCTTCTACGCTAGCAGGTCCGCAGTGGTATACAGCTTCGGCTTCCTCTTGAGGCGTGGAATCAATGATCTGCCAGCCACTGTAGCCTAAAGTTAAAGTAGAAAAAATCAGAACAAGTTCAGCTATTGGTTCACAAGCACTTTTTAATACTGATATTGTTATTACCTTGTGGCAAATCAGGTCGCTGCATCCATACGTCATTCCATACGTGGAAGTTCCAGCAGGAATCGTAGCAATCTTCATCAGGTCCATTTGGTACTTCATTGCCATCGCGATCGAAGTATTTGTCCACCGTGAATGTTCGGTTCGTATCATGGGCTGACACGTAGTTGGTGACCGAACGGCAAGGAATACCTAAAAAAATGAAGTTTGAATGAAGTAAAGAACTGCTTGTTTCCTGTAGCTAATGTCAAAAAACAGAAAAGAAAATTCAGTACCCAGCGCACGGCAAATGGAGACCACAAGGCCGGAGTATACCCAGCACTGGCCGTATTCAACCGGCCTGCCTCCATCGGTGAGGTAACGTTCCATGATAGCCACGGAACCGGTCCAGGCGTGAGGCGCAACTCCATCTTTGTATTCGCCGTCGTAACGGCCAACCATCAGCCCGTCATCGTCATGGTTCGCATTTATCTAAATCACAACAAGTATGAAGATTAATTAAATGAATAGTAATACTTTATCACAGCAAATGTAGAATTCTAATTGATCAACGCACCATCGACGAAATCGCCCGGCAAACGCGAACTGGGTTACCGCGTTCAGAATGCTCGAGACCACTTCGCTCCAACAAGTACATGCAAGCCGGCAACACCACGTCATCAAATTGCCCGTAAATCCATTTGCGACCCTTCGGTTGACGCCAAGTTCCACACCAGATCTTTCCTTGCTCGTTGAGCACGTATTCTTTTCTGGATGATTCGTTGTCCATGTAGACGGGGTCCTCCCGGCACCAAGGATTGAATAGCATGTAGATGTCTTCGTCGCATTTGTAGTCGTGGCGGTTGTCGCGCTGGCCAAAGCGATTGGTTTGTACCCAACAGTTCCATACACCAACCGGAGCAGTTGCTGGCACATGCACTTGGAATGTAATCGTGTTGCCATCTTGGCGCTGAATGCTTATATCCCATCTGTCCATATCATGAGCCAGAGAGGCCAAGTTCTGCATGGAGCCATGACGCGAGCCATATCCTCGGCCAAACGTAGAATGCTGAGCTGTGCCTCCATAGCGATCCATCATTGGACGGTCCATAGGTCCATGCGGGCTCAGAGGGCTGTGTTGCAACGGCAATGGCTCGTTGCTGAACGAACTGCGGCGGACTCCGTAAGTCGTAGTCTCCCGCATACCGCTCATCGGACCCATCGAGCCCATTGTTCCCATGGTGCCCATAGTTCCCATGGTTCCCATTGGCCCCATAGTACCCATGGTGCCCATAGTTCCCATAGTGCTCATTGTGCCCATAGATCCCATAGGAGCCATACTGGTGCTAGTATCCTGCATGCGAGACATTCCCATTCCCATGCCCATTCCCATCATATCACGGGAATGTTGGAAGACACCCTGCTGGTTGCTCCAGTTCACGGGCAGAACTACTCGTGTTCCTTTGGTAACGCTCGGTTTAGGACCTGTGAAAAGAAGATCATTTAATGTTTCAAATTATTCGAATATTGTACAATAATAACTATTTTAGATATTTCGTCAGTTACACATGATGAAATTAATTGATGAATGGATTGATTAATTGATGACGACACGGTTGGCGCAGTGGTTAAGCGTTCGGCAGCTGCGCCACGTGTCGCGGGTTCGATCCCCGCACGGAACAAATGTTTGTATGGCCTACAGATGATTGTTCCGGGTCTGGGTGTCTTGTTAATGTGAGTTTACATTTGTTTGTGATACAGGAGTAAATCATAGTCTAGGGAAACGTTAAAAAAAAGCATCTATAACTTACCAAAGCAGAAAACGATGCGAATCATATCCTGCTGCTTGTCGTAGGTCCTGTCAAAGCGAACGGCAAAGAAGAAGTTCTGGCCCCTCCTAAGAACTGGGTTCGGGAGGATATTATCGTTCACCAAGTCATATTGTTCAGTGTGATGGTCTTTGGAGTTGTCACGGGAATAGAATTCAGTGAGCTCCACCTTCAGTGGCTGCTGAGAATAATAACTTTGAGGTATCATCTCCATGGTATCCTGGCGGCGACGGCGTTCGTTTTGGTCAGCCATCTTGCAAATCAAGTTGTGAGTGTACTGCGTGTTAGGGCTATTCCTCATCGAGTACTTCATGCGATGCAGCGAACCGGTGCTGTGCGAGCGGCCCGGGCGATGTTGAGCGGTGGGCCCGGCACGCTGCATGGGCCAACGACGGGTTTGTCCAGGGCGCTGACAGAAGCTGGAGATGTTATAATAGGCAGAGAGCCCAGGAACATAGTTCGAGGGCATTCCACCGATCGTCATCTGCTGCTCCCTCATGCAGCTCAGCGTGCTCATACCGGATGTCAGTCCAGTTATTCCACCCAAGCCCATTCCAGTCATGCTGGATGTCATGCTCGAGGACATCCTGTCCATGCTAGATCTTCTGACCATAGACATCCTTGCGTTGA
Source organism: Hecatera dysodea (assembly GCA_905332915.2). Lineage (NCBI taxonomy): Eukaryota > Metazoa > Arthropoda > Insecta > Lepidoptera > Noctuidae > Hecatera > Hecatera dysodea. The sequence goes on from HG995292.1 coordinate 15,296,839, forward strand.
AGCTGTACGTTTATCCAAGTATTCCAAGTCCTGATGTAGGACCTCACTATGCTCCGGGATGACACCAGAGCGAATGATGTCGTTGGAAAGATTCGGGACCTTTATATAGTGCCAGTGGCCATAAAGGATCGTTCACCGCCCTTAGGTGTCAGTTGACAGCGCAGGCGCCGGAGGCACTAGCTTCTGGGAGTGCTATTGTCTATGTTCACTGACTCGTAGTTAAAACAAGTACACCTCTCTCACATAGAACTAGTTACTATGCTAACTAACACTCCGGGCGTTACAATGTACAGTCGTGCAGATAATGTTTTAAACTAATAGAAATTATACAGGTACGTTAAAGGTGTTGCTAATTTTAGTTTAATTACCTATGCTATATGTATGTATATGTTATACTACTTACCTAATCGTCAGCGTCAGCAGCTGTTTTGATGTTGTTTCTACCTAAAACGAATGATTAAATCTAGTACATAGTTGAATATCCTGCCTAAATGCTTGATTGTTAGCATCTTATAGCTACTCTCTAGCTCTATTAGCTTTTGTCCGCGACTTCATATGCGGATATTCCATTTTTCTCGTAAGATTTTCAGGAAATCCTTTCTTAGTGCTCCCCTACACTCCCCAACAAACTTTCACGCCAAATTGCAGCTCTCTACGACCAGTACTTCCGGCTGTGCGTTGTCTGTCAGTCACTTGGTCACTCAGTTATGAAAAAGTTTTATATATATTGATAGCTTAGGTACCTGTTTTAATTAATAGGTACTCAATTGGTTTTTTAATTACCTACACTTTCTAAACTTTTCATACATAACTAGCATTTAATTTGAACGATAGTTGTCCATAGTTATTCAGAATTTAAACCTACATAGGTACACGACTCCTCGTATCATCCATCATAGGTTCACAAGAGACTGAAGTATTTGTGGATTTATTCACGGCGAAACCGTATTTATCATCATAAATAACGTCTGCCTACATTTTCAGAGAACTCTTTAATGGTAAGATTGGTAAGTAATATATAGTTACTAGCTTCCAAATAACCAATAAGCTTGCTAGCACCATCCACAACGCTCGCAACCACGATTTTACCCAGTACTCAGTCCACCTCATCATGTCCTTTTTTTTTTGTAATAATCCACTCGCAGTTCAGCACTCTAAGGCTGGTTACTGCTTAACCGGACTACCATCACGCCCTTTAGGTTGTCTCACAACGACACAATGGACCACTGTAACACTTTTGTACTGAACTATACCTATATACTAAACTATATATACTTCACTGAGATTGAATCCAGTCAACACGTTTTAAAATACAACACGCACTATTCTATGTTCGCCTATTGTTTTACATGAAACAAGGTAACGGACACTGCTACCAAAAGCACAAGAAGCCTTTTGTGTTCAGTTTGACTTGACCTTTTACCACTGGGAGTACAAGAGCTATCATTATTATTGTTATTAGATAAAACTGCTTGTCTCGGACGCATCTTGTAGAGCTATGATTACAGATACAGATAGTCCTACTAAACTAAGTTACCCCACTAATCGATCGACGTCGATCAATGCAATGTCATCGAAAAGTGATCGATCGAAGGACAGGTTGTGTAACGGTCTATAGAAAAGTATCCTTTTTTATGGATGGGAAATCCTCAAATAACTTCTTCTCTGGGCGGAGCGGACGGGAGTGACAGACTCTTACTGACTAAAACTCATCCGTGTTCCTCCAAATTTGGAGGAACACGGATAAGTTTTAGTCAATAGTTCAGCCCTTTGCGTTCTAGTACCGAGGTGACTCTTTTAAACAAAATCCGGATGGTGAGCCACCCCAACACTCGCTGTCCGCAGGCCCACTGGTGGCTGGGAATCGCCCTACGACTCTCGACGCGCGGGATGTCTTCTTTTGTTGCTTGTTCCTCACATGCTCCGAAAGATGTGACTGCTTCCCATGCACCGTCGCTCCGGACCATGGATTAATCCAGAGCCGGGTGCAAGAGGTCGCCGCTGCCGATCGCTTCAACGAGTACGCGGCGGTGCTCCGCCCAAGCAGGGCAAACCTCCACCGTATGCTCCACCGTGTCCTCCGGGCGATCCATACAGTAGTGACACCCGGACGTGTTTTCTCGCCGAATCAGAAATAAGCAGCTCCCGAAACAATCGTGTCCGGTGAGCACCTACGTCAGGCGGAAGGTTAGGACGCTGTGGCGCCTCTCCAACCACTCCTCAAAGACGCCCATGGAAAAATAGCCTGCCGGCTACCTGGAAAGTATACATAATTATGTAGATGTTACTTTTTGTTGCGGTATAGATTTCGCTACGTTAGTTTTTGGCGCAGCGGTGAGCGCACGCCAGCCTTAGATTTTCAAGATCTAGTAGCGAATAGATGCCTGGTGACCACCCACTGTTCAAGGAACCAGGTAACACAAACTGTGGTAGCGCCAAGTCGGGGTAAACAAATTTGTTTCAGCATAACGGTGTCATCATCTGCCTAGCCTTTTCCCAACTACATTGGGGTCGGCTCCCAGTCTTGCCGGATTCAGCTGAATACCAGTATTTTACGTGAAGCGGCTGCTTACCAGACCTCCACAACCCATTAACTGGGGAACACGGTGTATACCGAAATAAATTTGATTATCAATTCAATTCAAAAAATTTATTGCTCAACACAGTACATAACACGACTACATAGAGTCATTGAGAGATAGAGTATTGTCTCAAGGAGCATGCGCCTTGACTGTAATTTAAGGTTTTTTCTAAAGTACTCCATGGCTCGAAGGTACTTAGGTTGAACTAATTCTATAATTTCACAATAGGTACTTTGCATAGGTAGTAGGGATTCTAGATAGGATACCTACTGCGTATTCTAATTCTAGTCTAACTATGGACTTGTATAAGTACAAGAAAGTAGAAGGTCGACGGAACTCTCTAGATGGTCTCATCAACTTCCCGGGCACTATAATTAAATTATTAACCAACTTCAAAAAGGAGAAGGTTATCAATTCGGTTTATTTTTTATGTAGGTAGGTATGGTCGGACGTAACTTCGTCAGATACTAACAGATTTACCAAAATCGTGTGTCATTCGAAATTTCGTAAACTGATATAGGTAAAGAACTAATAACTAAAAAACAGATATGGGATGGTTGACATTTGTAGAGGGTAGCACTAAGGTAACTTTAAATGTGAAAGTCGGTATTTCTCCCAGTTTCCTCGTTTTATGACACCAAAATTAAAATTATTTTGTACTTAGTAGTTTTTATGTGAAAGTCGGTTGTTTTTTTGCAGTCATTTTATTTTTTGAGTCTGTACCTACTAAGTATTTTTTTTGTAAAAATAAGTTTTGTATGTGCTTATATAAAAGTAAGTTACCAGATGCAAGGTGCTAACATTTAATGATTTATTTTCCCTGATAGGCGTTACCGCTTTTCATCAGGCTCAAAACAAGATTGAGAAAGTTCAGGTGAGGCTTCAAATTCCACTTTGTGCCAGAACCCCCGGCTACGAGGTTACGCCACTGGTTACTGGTATATACTCATGTGTCTACATATGTATAGAGGTTCGATCGTAGCTCAAAAAACACTGATCTGATTTTTACAATTATATTTTTGAAACCATTTCGGCCTATATTGAGCCTTTAGATTTGTCGCCCTACACACCACAAACAATATTTGTGTGTAGCAACACTTACGACGGGTTGCTTAGCAACAGTTTGTTGTTGATCAATAAACCAAAATGTCAAATGCTTGTGTAAGAATCTCAATATTTTACGACTCTCATGGATATTCGTAATGTGTGGTATATTTTCTAGGTCATAAATGGAAAGAAAATGGGCCTTTATAACCTATTTAGTTATAATGTCAAAGTGCAATACATGAGTTGCTTTTTTTCCCTAGCAACGTTTTTCACTTTGGCTACCACAATAATAAACCTCATTTTACCGTTTCTAATAGCTTACAGAGGTAGAGGTAAGAGTTAATACAATAGTTGTTCTAAGGTCCAGTTTCTCGATCACATTTCATGACAGTTTTCTTTACCCCTGGGGATTTTTCAGGGTTTTGGCTGCGATCCCACAGCTTTTATGAGCAGCCAGCCATACACTTTACTTACGAGTACCTGCTTGTAGCAGAATCTGACGACCACAGTAGACCTATTGCATGTGGTGAGACAAATGGAAGGTATGCACATGTTATGAAAAATGAAGAGGACTGTGCAGAATTCCAAGTATGTATGCATGTTATACATAATTATGTATAGGTACTTATAGGAATGGGCTTGTCGATACTTATCTAAGTAAAATACCTATTCGTATTTTTCAGGTGCAGGAATATGACATGAGTGGTGATGGCAAGGTTGATTTATTAGATTTAAAATTAAGTCTCAATGTGCCTCAAGAGAGGACACTGACGTCGTTAGTGCTAATATTAAATCTAGACTTTCAATTAAAGGTACCTATTTAAATCTTTTTGTTCTGTCTTTTTAGGCTTTGTTATTTAATCAGAGGATTATTTTATTTGTAGGTACAAATTTTTAATTAAGTTTCATAGGTTTATATCAACTTATAACCTTTTTTTTCTTTTCAGTCAGTTTGTCCCATGCACATGCAAAGTTTGGCTGTGGTTAACAAAGAGTTTGCGACACCACCATCTGCTTTCAAGTATTTTGCTGATCTTGAATTCTACCAAACATCTCATTTGCCATGTAAACATAACTTAATACATACTAAATATAACCACTCTTTATTTAAATTTGATAAAAACACTCATGAGAATGTAGTAGATAACATACTGGAGAACTATTTCATGAGAGATGGTAAGTTAAATTAATATTTGAAATACAATATTTTGAAGAAATGTCTTGTGACGATAATAATTATTATTGTTTTCCAGTTACAACACATACCAAAACACTTTATTCAAAAAGCCAGATTGGGCATACTGGCTTAATGCAAATACAGATAAGTCTCAGAGTGCCAGAAATGGAAATTAAATATACTCCAAGTTTGATCCAAGAACTGAAATGGGCATGGCCTCAATATCTTTCCCTGGCTGTTGTCTTCTATTGGATATTTAATAAAATCAAGATGTTTGTATTCTATAACCGTTTAGTTATGGCCTGGGAAATACAGCCTTGGAAATGGAGCCTTGCAAAATCTAGAAACCAGTAATGAAAATAAAGGTTCTCTTTATTCTGCCAAATAATAGTACAATGGAAGCAAAATAATTATGTAAACAATTATCTTCCTGAACTAAATTATGAATGAGTATTGTCATGGGCAGGACTATTCGGGGGGTACCTACATCTTGTAAGTCAACCTCGAATAGGATAGATTTTCTGTTGCCCATTCGCACAGCGATAGAATAGAACTAAAGAAGACGAAGCAAGACGTAGCGACAGGAGCTCAAAGTACCTACCTCACCTGGGATTTGCTTGGTTCACTTTTACTACATTTCGTTTGTCTAATATTTTTCTTAGTGGAATTCATGAATTATTGAAAGCCAGGGAGTAGCAGGTGCACCACCTTACATCTCCCTCCCGGCTAATTACTGTGTAATGCCCAACTAATGTTGTTACTGACTATTTGATTTTTCTGTTTTTCTTGATTCATAAATTGTGTTGCAGTTTACCCCAAGTTAATTTCAATATTGTATGATGAACAAAGCTTGCTACATTATGAATAAAAAGATGTTTCCAAAAAAATGCTACTTTTATTCAATTTAAAACATTTAAGAAACATTAATACTACTTAAATATCTAAGTTTATTTTACAATTTACAACTTTGATCAAGGATTTCATGGGTTTAATGAGAGTGTTGAAAAGCTAGCTCCCAAGTCTTGTTTCTTGTCTAGTTCAGCCCTATTATCTTCAATAATAAATGTCTTGGCCGTGTAGTCATCTAGTTGTACTAGCAAGTAACGGCACAGGTAATTTCCATATTCATTCTGAAATGAAAACCACTTATTAGTGAAATGCAGATCTATACACTAAGTACATCAGATAGCCATGCTAAGTAGATAAAATGCCATTATATTAAAATGGATGAAGTATAGATTGTAACTCACCTGTTTCATATCTAGTTCCACAACAGCTTTGTTCCTAATTCCTTTGATGTAAAACCTCATCCTCATGTGTTTGACTCCATCCTTCTCATACACAGCATGGCTAACATGTGTGCGTCTCCTCCTGGTGGTTTCTTCTCCATAACCTTTGATTGGAGCACCTAGGGCATCTTCCACTCTAGGGTCCTGTAAGTACAAAAAACAAACCATCACACCAGTACAATTAAAGCAATAAATCCACAAGGGATTCAACAAAATTATGATGCATGCTACAGGTTTACAAAATATGTAGTTGGAAAGAGTTAGTGTAACCCCATAGAACATTATTATACTTCCTTTAAATATATAAGATCAATGCTCAACTTATCGTATCCCACAATTGGACATAGGTGCCACAACACTTACATAAAATAAAGAATAAGGATACTTTAGTCACTTTACAAACAAATAAATAACAAAAAAAAATATGCCAGAGTGCAGGCGAAATGATTTAATCTATGTTCTACTCACATTTTTACACTTCGCTAGTGCCTCTGAGTAAATACTGTTAGGGCTATTGCTTGAAAACAACTCCCTGAACACATAGTAAAAGATTACGCTAGTGACACCAACGCCCAATAAAATAACTCCTGTATATGTTGCAGTTTTGGTCGTCTCTTTGATTTTCTCCCCCAGAGGTCGGACATCTGTAGTTACTTCACTTCGCTCTTGACTCTTAGCCAAGCCGCTTTCCTTTCGTGTTGAATAACAGCGAACATAGCTAATCTTTGATGACTGTAAAATTGCAGGAACACATTCAACTTTGTTAGTAGTGCGCAAAACTGTAAAAAATTTGGATATTATAGTCATAGTTTATACGCCACACTACTGGCTTTATTTACGGGGTAAAAATTCTTCAAGAGGACTGAGAGGTTATTGTATTTACGAATTTATTTTTGCAAAGTCAAATTTTATCGTGACGGCTACTGTCATTATCAGCTGATAAGACTTTTTTCCTAGCTAAACGATTTTTGCTAACTACCTATTTAAAATATTTATTAAGATTATATTTAAAAAAATAAAACAAAAGTTTACACGTATTAAAAAAACGAATTCATATTTATAGCGTAAACTTATCTTTTTTTCAAAAAATTGAGTCAGCATGAATGAGTCGCTGCAAACATTTTTGAACGGAACGTTTGTTGTCAAACCGAAATTGACAATTCATGATGCGTTCCAAAACAACATTTCTCGTTAAAGCACATTTAAAGCGTTAGGAAGATCACTGACTCTTTCTATTCAAACTAAAAATAAGGGAACCATCATCATGTAAATTAGCGCCGGCAAATACCAGAGACGCGTCTCATTTTTATCGATCGATTTGCGTTGCAGGCGCTAACTCGGACAGTTTATGATTGCTCTAAATAAAAAAAGTCTTAGGAAGTAATGTAAAGTAATAATAAATATGAAGTTTGTGATTCATGTGGTATACTTGCAAGATATATTAAAGAATATTAACGCAATAGTTTGATATTCGACTGTTTATAATATCCTCGAAACAATGGATTGGATAATTTCGGACGAGTTAGGGCTTACTGTGGGCCATCTAGTAGGATGGGGAGCAGCTGGTGCTATGATAATTGGAGGCGTCGCCCCATACATCCCACAGTATAGACAAATCAAGAGGACACAGGATGCCGAAGGGTTCTCTTTATACGTTTGTTTAGCACTACTCATAGCAAATACTCTAAGGATATTGTTTTGGTATGTACCTTTCAAGACCGACTTGATCAAACTTACACATTTATTAGGCTCCTGAGATTGGGCCAATTTGGTATGTTTCATTAAAATCTTTAAATCAGCCTTTAGGGCACCAACTTCTACTAATTAATAACTTGATACGGCTGCTATCACCATGTTTGTAATGTTGATAAAATATTTTCGTTCCGACAATATCCTATTGTGGTTCTTGTAGTTTATTAAATTAATGGGGTATGTTTTAACCATGATGAATAATAGGGTAGTTGACTAAAAAAATCTAATTAGTCCGTTAGATAGATTTCCAAAAAATATTGGACACGTATTTTTTCTTTTTTCATGTAAACAAAAAATGAAGACGATACAGAGCGTTGAAAACTCGTGTGACGTCACTACTCGCTACAATTTTTACCGAGCCGTAACGTCACAAGCCCCCACTCCTGATCTTTGATGCTTTGTATCTTCGTCAATTTTTATAGATTTGATAAAGGAAAAAATACGTGTCCAATATTTTTCTATAATCTAACTGACGGACTAAACATAATCATATATTTTTTACTCAGGAAACATCCCTATTGATGTTGTTACATGGCCTCTAAAGAAGAATGCAAATGCAATTCTGTCCATCCCCTCCATTAATTACTTTCCACATTATGTGCATGCATGCTGGTTCTCTTCCACAATGCCAATATGACTACTATGCTAGCTATAGTAACCTATGCTCTATCACTTTCTTTAAATAGTAACAGATAAATATTCTTATCATTCAAATTTATTACCTATCCTGTCTTAGGAATGATTTGATGTATGTCTTATGAAAAATCAGCCCACAACAGAAATCAACTAAAACCCTTTTGGATACAAAATTGCTTATTGCAATTTGGTAAAGAAAATTATCACATGACAATGTTAAATTTGAAATGATTAAAACCTATGTAACACACTTTTTTCAGGTTCGGTAAACGGTATGAGTTACCGCTGTTAATCCAAAGCATAGTAATGAACATCACAATGTTTGTCATGATACACCTGTGTGTAAATGTAAGGAAAAAGAACCAAATCATAAGAGCAAGGGAAAGAATATTCACAGGTTGGTATTAGTGATCCCTACAACTGCGATAATCTTATTTTCAATAATATAGTAATCTATGATAAAACATTGCACTGTAAAATCTATATGCATTAACTACTATTTATTGCTAATTAAACATATATTTTACAAACCTTGCAAGTAGTTTAACACCAGTATATTTAACCCTTTTAGTTTTGTTTCCTGTTATTTACCTATTTGCTTTCTTTTATTTCTCCTCAATCATATCAAAGATATGAAAAATATTGGTAACCCACTAACTTCTGCATATTATTTGCTATGGATTATTTTACTTTAACATTATTTTATGTTCTGTTTGGTGGTTGGTGTGATTGATGGTGAAATTAGGTGCGATATTCATGTTATATATACTGTTGTGTTGTGTGAACGGCTCAGCCCAGCCTGATCAAACGGCACGCTGGCTGGACCAGCGCAGTGGCATCGCCGGCGGGGAGAAGCCCCATCGCTTCTATGGTGAGTGCCAGCTCTGTCCTCCGTGTCATTATGGATTGCTGCAGATTGTTCCATGTGCAAGTCATCATTATGTTTTTGTTTCAGCAACCCCATGCTTTGACAATATTATTTGGAGTTTACAGTGTATTTGTTACATAATTGGGATTCTGGGATTTAACTTTCTTTTTTATTTCATTATCATCTTGTTTTATTTGCTTTCATCTATCCATTGCATGCTTTCAGTATTACTTAAAAATGTATAATTAATGGAAATGGTGTACTATGTATATAATAAAATAGTGAAATTTTGTTGATTAGTTTCACTGATAGTAGCTTTTTATCATTAAGGTCAAATATAATACCATAATTAAGTATGTATTTTTACATTACACAAATGTGTAGCTAACCTCGGTTCAATGCTCTTATTATCATACAAGTTATTTGGTATCTAAGGAGTCATGACTGGGTCAAATTCGTGTCAGATATCTTATCTATGTATTGATGTCATTTGCTTTGGTATGATTTCCTACTTCAATGTAAGCATGTTGGTAATTATAAATATATTAACAAATTATACTACTAACAAGATTAACTAGAATTGTACTTTGTGTGCATTGTTAATATGGTGTGGTTGAAATTCGAATTATGTTTGCTATTATTGAATGTAAAGCCTCAATAACAATGATGTTATATTTATTTCAGATATGGAAAGGAAATATTTCTGGGCCTGGACAGACTTCCAGAGCTATGTAGACTGTATGTTAGTGTTCTCGGTGCTGGGCGCAGCAATCACGTACTTGTTGATAGAGTTCTCGCCGTTCGTTGAAATGATCGGGTTTCTCGCGCTGTTCACCGAGGCCATGCTTGGTGCACCTCAGATAGCCAAAAATTACAAAAACAAAAGTACAGAGGGCATGAGGTAAGCATCAGTTGACAATTTATAAACGCTCAGACTTCCACAACAGGTCTTTTTTTTCTAGATCTGGGCGGAGCCGAAAGGAGTGTCAGACTTTTACTGACTAAAACTCACCCGTGACCGTTCTAGTAGTGCCTTTGCGTTCCAGGGCCGCGGTGACTCTTTCAAACAAGTTCCGCAATCCACAACAGGTCTTGAATTCTTCTTTCGAATTTATCACAGTGGTTACGAGGCTGCTTAATGAGAAGTTAATAACAACTTTGTTTGTAGACAGTGCCCTTAATTACTTGTATTTGCATTACCACATATACGACAGTCAATTTTAATGAAATTTATTTTGTACCTACTCTTCCATAGGTACCGCGTGGTATTATATGATGTAGCGATTATTAATAAACTAGCTGCTGCCCGCGACTTCGTCCCCGTGGAATCCCCGATTTTAAAACATTCTTTATCACTGCTCCGCTCCTATTGGCTTAACCGTGATGTTATATAGCCTAAAGCCTTCCTCGATAAATGGTCTATTCAACCCAAAAAGAATTTTTCAATTCGAACCAGTAGTTTCTGAGATTAGCGCGTTCAAACAAACAAACAAACAAACTCTTCAGCTTTATAATATTATAGTATAGACTAGCTGCTGCCCGCGACTTCGTCCCCGTGGAATCCCCGATTTTAAAAAATTCTGTATCGCTGCTCCGCTCCTATTGGCTTAAGCGTGATGATATATAGCCTAAAGCCTTCCTCGATAAATGGTATATTCAACCCAAAAAGAATTTTTCAATTCGAACCAGTAGTTCCTGAGATTAGCGCGTTCAAACAAACAAACAAACAAACTCTTCAGCTTTATAATATTAGTATAGATTTGAATATGCAAGAAAAACAGAATTGTTGTAAAGCCTGTTTATATTTGTTCCAGTGTCAGCATGGTGATAATGTGGACGTGTGGTGATGTATTCAAGACTGCATATTTCGTTTTAAGAGAGGCGCCTCCTCAGTTTTGGTTGTGTGGCAGCCTTCAAGTTTCATTAGACGTCGTTATTCTCTTCCAAGTAAGTACCTACATTTCTAAATGCACTATGGCGTCTTAAAACAAGTTCCTTTTTCGCAATGACTCGAGACTACGTCTTGGTTTATTTTGTAGCATTAAAAATATAATTTGGCAACCTCTTCCATTCCATGACGTAGTCTTAAACTAAACTTGTGTCTTGACAAAAGAATTAAAACACTTGAGCAAATATATTTAACCTTCTTTTGAATACACCAATGTTATATATTATGGCTGACTTGCGTACAGGAAACGCATGGTTTATCTGGTCATATCGCCTGAGATGATATAACCACGTTGCACGAAGGGCTGACTAGCCGTAATACCGACGGTTGGCTTACAGATGGTCAGGTGATGACACTCTGACGATATCGGTTCGCATGTGGGTGCCCAGCCTTCCGATATTCAGTCCTCGCTTTAACACCGGGTTACCTACCTGTAAGGGGTGAGTGACGTACAACGACACGGGATCGGCGATCACTAGAAAACTTCCATACATTTGCAAACGGGTGTAGTCGGCGGGATTGTTTGAATGTCATCCAAACGCTTTCGTGCTGCTTCTTTCGTTTATTTGCAAATCGTTATTTTGTTTTATAGGTATTGTTATGTTTTTAACATTAACCCCCATTTAAGGCGCATGTTTTTTTTTCCTTAACGTTGTAACTGGGAATCTCTCCTGCATCGTGGGTTTACTAAGTCCGATTTTACACGATATTAGATGCACATGCTACCAAACCCGGTACAACTATCTGTGACCATACAAATATTTGTTCCGTGCGAAAATGTAATCTGCGACCAGTAGTAAAGAAACAATCGCTGCGGTTAACGCAGTAAGCGTTAGCCGTCGCGGATCAAATGGTATCAACAACATATTTTGCGTGAAAGCTCTTCAATAAAACATGATCGATCGCCACTCACGTCTTCATCTCCTAAGGGCCTCACACAATCTGGACATAATCACCTAGAAAATAAGTAGAAGATAAAGAAATTAGTTGCATCAAATAATCAAATCGGGCTGTAGATTCGACGACTGGATAACTCTCCTAAGTTGCACAACAGTCCCTCTCGGCCTGCTCGGCCCTCCTTCTTGAACTATATCTACTACTAAGCATCTTTTAAACCCTTTACTAAAACGTCGAATAGCGGCGACTCTCTATTCATTGTTGGTACTTAGTTTTTCCCAGCCACTGCGGATTTGGGGTCCATTACACTATATTGTAAATACACTGCACTACGATTACACATAAGCAGGTGTGAGTAATCGATAAGGGCGCCGGGTGTGTCGATAACACTCGGCATGGTCTACTTGCGAAGCGCGTCATACAAATGCGACGCGTTGCAATAAATATAAACAGTGACGCGACGTGTACTGATAACTACCTACATTTTGCTCAAATGCAACAAGGCAGTGATGGCAATGGTGCCAAAATTAACCGCCGCAGTGTAGCTGAAGCTTTATCTGTCACGTGAATAGATAATTGAAACGTGTTTTATTCGGATACTGTATAAGTTTCTCAATGCGAACCAAGTAGATTTTTATGATATAGGTACAATTGTGTAATGCTATTCGTTTGTAATTGCAGGTGTGGCTGTACCGCCACAACACGGCGGCGGCGAGGCGGCAGCGCCGGGGCGATTAGCAATGGGTAGAGACCGAGTTATAGCAGGCGCCGGCCGAGGCGCCGCCGCCCCGCGCGCTCGCCATCAGCGCCTCCATCGCGCTCTGTGCACCTTACACGGTACAACTAATTTGCCTTCCCTACATATTATGACGATAGTCTCTGCGACATAGCTGTGGGTTGTGTGTAAATTAAATTCCTGAACACCGGAAATTCAAGAACCTTGAAACGTAACCAGAGTATGACCAAATTCAATCAACGTTGTGAATGAATTGACATTTGAAACTAATAGTCTGTAAATTAAAATTGGACATTTTTATTACGTTCTAGTGGTTGCAATAATTCCTTAGGTAGACGGTGCTATAGGTTTGTGCCTAAATGAATATCAACGACGTTCATGAAAGAAGTCTAGTAATGATGTTTCATTTGTTGTTATAATAAAAGTGAAAATAGGCATCGATAGCTGATATACAATTAGAGTGACCAAAATAATCCTGTCTTTTTTATGTGATTTAACTAGTCCTAACAAATATGCGCATTGTAAGACTAAAAATGCTTGGTAAGTTGTTAATGGTATGAATAATAATAATATTACTCACGCCACTGTAAAAATTGAAACCTTAAACAAAAAACTTTAAATAAAAATCACAAAATATATAATGGTAGTACAAGCAAGCATTTTTAGCGTAGCAAGACGGGTTGTCGACGACAGCAATAATCTTAATAATATGTTGCTATTAATGGAGGAGTACAATATTATATACGTTATTTTTATAATATATGACTGTATGACTTGCTTTTACTAAACATGTCTTCTTATTAAATTTAAATATTACCAGGTACACTATGCCCCAATGTAAGAACTTACTTCCCTCGGGCTTGATCAAGAAACGTGTATACTAACTTGTAAATAAAGTAATGTATTGTAATTGTTTATTCCAAGAAGTAAAAAAAAATCAGTATTGCATTTCATAGCTTCGAGGGCTATGAGATACAGTAGTGGTTGGGAAACTTCCGTAAAAATGCCAATTTAGATAGAAGTAAATTTATTAGTTATACAATGTATTATGTATAATATATACTATACCTACCTGCTATACAATATATTTAGGCAATTTAATCATGTATCCCCAAAGAACCAATATACTATTATTTGAGTATGGTTTCACGTTTGGTATTATACATTTTTTTGGGGATTATGGTAATATTAAATAGGCAGTGAAAATATTTATAGAAAGATTTTCAACAAATAAAAAATAGGTTGAGTGCTTTGTCTCCTCAAAGTGCATCTACAATTTCTGCATTGATATTATAACATGTTTACATTCCACGATATTTTATTCCATTTGATAATTTTTGGTACATGTACACGAAAGTTTTGTAACAATGAACATTTTTTTATTGAAACAGCCGGAATTATTCCGGCTGTTTCAATAAAAAAATGTTCCAAATAATCTTCTGATAGTGCTTCTAAAACGTACTATTTTGTGACGTATGTATAAAAATAGCCATGACTGCAAGATATCTTCCTAAATTATTATGTTAAGGTGTATATCACATTTTTGGGCTTTAGATGTGTTTTTATTACTAATCTAAAGTTTAAACAATTATATTGATTAAATTCCAATTTATTTTGAGATGAGTTACAAAAATAGATGGTAAAATAATAAACCGCTATTATTTACGTAAAGTTTTTCTCTTGTACATGTGTACCTACTACTACTTGAAGGGTTGTATGTAAGAAACAGATGGATTCCTTATTATGTATTTAAAAAAACGGAAGTTTAGAAGTAAAATGTAACTGTTTTGTATGTCTTAAAAATTGTGGCTACTTGTATGCAAGAAACCACTCTTCATTTATTTATATCAATAGAAAATATTTGATTGTAATGTGTATTTAAGTAAATAAAATATAAAGTATTATTGTTGAAGCAAACGCATGTAACACCCGGTTTTAATTTTTTTTAATCGCACTGCTAACTCAGATATTAACGACATACTGTCAAATAATGTATAGTTATGTCAAATAGCCAATATTATTGGCTTGGCAGTCTATAAGCTAACTTGTATTAGTTAAATCTTCTGTTAGTTAATTGCGACGGTAATTAATTAGCCTTTCAAAAACCGATATTACTCGTTTTGACAGTCATTGAAGTCACCGTTATGTACAAATGTGTTTATAATTAGCGAAATGTAGTAGAAAAAATAAAGTGCATTGAGTTCTTGTGGGAACATATTCCTGAGTATTTAATACGTACTATTAGGGATATTAAATAAAGGGTGCTCTGTTTTACTAAAAATAAAATTTATCGATCTTCATTTATCATAATTTTAAATCCATTTTGTATTTAAATTGTTTAGTTACTGTAAACAACGTCGTTAGAAGGACGATATATATTTTTTCAATTTTACTTAGCGAAGGTAAACGTTTTGTTCTACCTCAATACACTAAAAATCAATTTTCGATAGTTGTAAAAAAACTCGATTCGGTAACCAATGATAAAAGCAGTCTATAAAAGGATTTTTTTTTTATTCAGTGTATTCAAGTATACTTTTTGCTCTTATTCGATTGTTAAATATTATTTAAAATGATGATATTATTAATGATGAAAGCAAAATATTTATTTATTTTAGTAATTGTTATTTTTAAATAACCGACATATTTCACTACCAGACAACGACACTAATATTGTGTACTATAGGTATATAACTATACATAAATTATTCCAACATTCTGTAGGAACAATTACATTGTAATTGTAAATATTATTGTATTCAAATTGCTAAAATATTAATTCTAATGCTTCCGCCAATTGTTTAAATCATTACAACTATTTATATTTTTATATACTTATTCTTATTTAATCTTTGTGTTATTATACTTCTTTTTTGTTAAGTTATAATAAAGTGAAGAATCGCTAAGTATATTAAATAAATATTAAAAACATATTCAGTATAAATGAAGGTATAAAAAATAACTATGAAACATGAAGTTGAGAGAGAAATAAGTATATAAATGTGATGGAACATATCATATTTATAATGATATACATATAATAATTTCTGTTGTAAAAAAAATATATGAATATATTTGTCAATTAATATTAAGTAGATATTGTAAATGAATGAAATGTGAAGTAACCATCGTATGTTGTGATGACAAATGTACATGTATATGTTGTGATTTTATGAGTTACATTTTCTTAAATTAAATAAAGTTATATTATTTGTTAGAACTTTTGTATTATTTCTTTCGTTGACATGAAAGAAATCCTATCTCTTAAAGACAAACTTGTTTTCGACTGTTCAATGATGACTGTTTTCGTATTATACTCGGTAATAATGGATGACGTAAAAGATTCAAACAATTAAAGGTATAAAAATAGGTAGCGCAACGTACTCCTCAATTACTCACGAAGCAGTAATTCAGTAGTTCGTTGCGCTATCATATACGCACTTAGACAAGAAAATATAAAGCTATGCAATCATACGGGAGCCCACCCGCGTCATCGAATGTTGCCGACAGCCGCTAACCCTAAACTGCGAATAAGTGGAGCTCTATGTTGTGGGGAATACGTCACGGGGTGTAGGGATGCGGTATGTGCAAAGGGTGGATCGATGGGAGTCCGCGAGAGCGTGGTGCCCCCTGGCGGCGCGGCGCGGCGGCGGCAGTGTGCCGGGACGGCGGCGGCGCGCGCCCGTGTTCTCGACGCTCCGGCTTCAGCTCCGACACTCGAGGTGAGGACAGTGCACCACTTGATAACGCCGTCCGCCTTAAGCTCTCGCATACATCGCCTACACACCCCTACACCTACTTTGCGCTACACATACATACATTTAAGATTATGTTATCAAGTGCCTGAATTTATTTTTCTTGCAAAGGTTTAGATTGTGCGGATATGCGATAAGAGATTTTTATTGTTGCTTTTTTATGTGTAGCAAAATGACAAATACTAGGTACTAATACCTACCCGCGCAGACACATTTACCATTCATCTCTTTAAGTAATTTGCAAAGCAGCTTATATGTGCTCGTTATTTAGGCAGATACCTACTCATACCGATTAAAGCTCTTGGGAGTAAACAGACTGTAATAAGCTTACACTAGTACGTAGTACTCATTCCGAGAAAAAGCTGTTAGTCGCACTTAGTAAACTTACACTGCGGGTGAAATCTCGAACGTCTAATTAAAATAAGCTACTCTTAAGCTTTTAGGAGATACTACTTACTTATGTGTCATACTAAACACCTTATTAGAAATTAGATAGGATAGGCATTATTTATTTTAAGGAAGAAAGTCGCATTAATTAACGGTTGCGTAAAATATTGAACGGTTCATTCAATAATTTTGCAATATCAATAAATTCTGAATTGAACGGTCCGTTCCAACTTTCTAAAAAGTTCGTAAGCCGCTATAAATCGCGATAAGTACCTAGGTTTAATTTGTTCTCCAATCCGCACAATTTATTTATTGTAGTAACCAAGTTTAGGAAATAATTTTATGATTCCGAGGATTTTATACCTGCTCTTCGACGAACTGATTTACTGATTTTGAGATGATGTGGCTATTACACTTAATGTCTATGGCCTAGTCGGAATCCGAACACATTTTCACCTTGCCACTCAATATTTCAACTAATTTGACAGATGTTAGCAACATTAGTTACGGATCACTGATAGTAATGATGCATATGAAGATATATCTATATCTTAATAGACTTCCTTGCAATGCGATTCTATTGAACACAATATCGAATAGAGTAGGTGTATACCTACCAACCTGACGATACTTTTGTTGTCTACTAGAAGAATAGGTACCGTGTTTAGAAGTTTAACTGTAACTGTAACATCATGATTCACTATCAATGCCTATTGGCTTAATTGTTTCGAATTTTTCTCATAACATACGATTGGGTGACAAAAAGTGTCGATTATTTATATATGTTATACGTTAGGCCTTGACAACATGTGATAGGTATTTCTACCATCTAGCCACATATTGTGGCAGATTCTCGGCCTGAACAGTGGTAGATCCCTTGAAACTAATGGAAGCGCAGTTTTAACTTGTATCCCACACCTACTTATGTGACATAGATGCGATGTGAAACTCAATTACATACTCCCCCAAGGTCACGAGATGATCCGGACACAAGAAGTTAATGGAAAACCTACCTTGGTTTTTACTTTAGATACCTGGATAAGTACCTACATTTTATCCTCACCATTTCCAACGATATTTTGGTGAAAATCTAACAACCTAACTGAAACATGGGACTCTGACTAGAAGTTACCATTAACAGGTTACTTAGGTAATAAGAAGGCTCTTACCAGGTGTTTCATTGCTAAACATAAAACCTAAATACGTAGGGAGTTTTGGTGCATGGCTTTATCACACTATTGTGCGACCGCTTTGTTCTCTAAACTTGGGTACTAAACAGTTATGCTACGGATTTTGAATTGATGCGGTTATCGCGGACCTACCTAGGTAAGTAGGTACGTTTAGACACTTAAGGCGCGTCCCCGTGCAAAACGCAGCGGTAGCCGTTTGTTGTGTAGTTTTTAGGAGCCATCTTCTCATTATCCATTAGAAATATCAACAAATAAAAAATACATTAAATTTCTACATAATCTTGACTCCAAAATGGTAGTTTTATTTTTTTTATTTTTAAGGCAATGTTTAATTATAGAGTCGCAACGAAACGACAGAAATGAGAAATAATTATTTTTAAAATACATCTCCTCGTAAAGTAACCATTATTTTGGTTTGCTACTTAAAGTAATGGATAGGTAATTTAATAATAAACATTTTGCTAGTTTTATTTTTTATTTAACTCGAAAATTTGATTTTATATAGATTTTACTATAAAATCTGAGAGTAATCGCTACGAATCTTGCGGGTGCGGCGAAGAGGGAACGAATGCTCAAGGTTATTTGGTCAGGGTACCGCCTTAAATTTATCGGAAAGATTTAGTGTTGGTATAGGTTACCTCTACGTACATATAAAAGTAATAGGTAGGTAGGTACCTACTTTATTTGTTTTGCCAAGTCGTAGAAACTGTGCTATGCAGGGTTGCATGGGGGTTATTAAATAACTGGTCAGAAGTCTAGTTATTTAATAAAAGTTGCAACACACAGGTAATTAATTAAATGTAGAAATATTCCGTTTTCTCTGTTTTTAATTTATTTTTGTGTATTATTATTTTATTATGTAAAACTAGTTATAGGTTCCTATGTGCATGCTGTTAATTGTCTCCTTTAACTGAAGGAGCACACACCTACCTATTGGCACAGTAAAAATATGGAACAGTATGGAAACTAAGCCCATTTGTTGAAATAATTACCTACGCTCCAGTAGAGCGTTAGGGTTGTCACTTTTAATGTTTGTAATAATAAGTGTTTTATTGGAACGAAGTTCCTTACGGTAGGAGTTGACTGGGAGAAATAGTCACGCGAAAATGCGTTAGTGCATTTTATTCCATGCGACTTTCTTCTTTGGTCAAAATGTAAATAATGCCATTGTAAAAAAAAAATATACAAACTGAATATTGTTTATCATTTCTATGCCATTTTATTCCATTTCAATTATACCTAATATCTGCCGTAAAATTTTGATGAAGGATTTCTATG
This sequence comes from Hecatera dysodea, assembly GCA_905332915.2. Classification (NCBI taxonomy): domain Eukaryota; kingdom Metazoa; phylum Arthropoda; class Insecta; order Lepidoptera; family Noctuidae; genus Hecatera; species Hecatera dysodea. Next base: position 15,316,378 of record HG995292.1, read on the forward strand.
TGTTGAAAAATTATTGTTACCTACTAATTTTGTGAAGTACCTAATTACGTTCCTATGTGTATGTTTCGAAGGCTAAATTTCCTTTGACTAGACTAGAATATAATGTTGTCGTACACATAAGAATTCATTTATTCCATATGTTATACATATAAATTATAATACAATATAAATTACAATCAGTTTTTGGTAAGTATAAGGATTTAATACTAGTATTAAATATCTGTGCTTGGGTACTCAGTTTTTGCAAAACGAAAAACCAAGTGGCCCATCTATAGCCATTATAATAGCGTAGGTATTATAATGAACGCGGCACCCGCCACTGAGAGCACCGCGAAGGTCCCTTAGGGGCCTCGTAGATGTGCGCGTCTGTGTGAGTGTGCCGTTTCAATCGTTTGTTCGTAGTTTCTGTACTGTTCCATATTTCTACTGTGCTATTGGTTTGGAAGATCATCTTAGTATTTCAAGGTGACTTTCTAGTTGGGTGAAAATCTGATGAAGAACCGAGATGGAGGAAACGGAACTCTTCAATAAACGATAGCAAATCTTTCGGGATTGCTGAAATCGCATGTTCGTTTATTGTTTACACCAATTTATACCACTTCCGATGTGATGGGTAGGTAGGTACGTTTAGCTTTGTACCAGTATGAAAAATAAAAAAACATTTTCTACACTTTTTCTAAACTTTTGATTTTTTGTATAGAAGTCGGTTGCATTTTTTTCACCAATTTAAAGCTACATTATCAGCGAGTAACATAATATGCTATATTTTAAAATCGATATTCCCACGGGTACGGGAACAACGCGGTTGAAACCTAGGCTCTGCTAGGTATTTCTTGTGTTTATAAATTCCCGGTTGGAAGTATGTTGTTGTATGTTGGAAGAGGTTATTCTATATCTATTTAGGCTTTTGAGAAAAACAAGCAGCTAGAAACAGATTGTATTGCAACAAAAACCTTGAAGAAAACCTGCTTTGCCTACTTATTGCGTGAGGGATGAGAACCTAGGGCCTAATTATGCAAATGCTGTAAAAACGGATACCTACCTATCCATATTCTATATCTTCAATTCTAGAAATATTTTCATCTTTAATCAGAAGCCAGTACAGTAAGGTATTTTATACATTTATGAGGCGTAATGGCTGTTTGGCATAAAAGCGGCAGTTATAAAAAGTTACATGATTTTTTTTTATAGCTGCCGAATTCGCGTAACGTTTATCTACGTGTTACGTGATAATAATTAAATGATTATTTTTAACGAACATGCTGCGTGTTTGCGGTCCTTCCAGGGCGACCAGCATCAGTAAATCAAGATGGCTAAGCTAAATCGTGACTAATGTTCGTTACACGGGAAATTGCTATTGAAAAGACGATTTATGCTCAACAAGACAGCTGGAAGCACAACGTATTGTTCTCAGGGTATTGCACGTGTTTGGAATATAATTTGATGCTTAGGAAAAGGTAGGTAGGTACTTACTGTTTTTTTTTTGGTTTTTCTCATTACTGGTGCTTACCTATCTACTTGTGTGATTACCCTTTTTACGCTATAAACCTGTAAAACGAATAGGTAATTAGGTACTCACAATCCCGGGTTTTCGCGTTCCCGTAGGAATATTTCAGGAAATCTTCTTAGTGTTCTCCTACACTTCAGCTTTCTACGACCAATAGTTTCCTCTATCAGTCACTCAGTCACTGAGTATCGGAAGAGTTTTACCTATATAAATTGATTGATGATTATGTACATACTATTTAATACAGGTACTAAATGTTGTTTCTTTTTTGCAAAATTGGAGTATACAACATACTATATACCTATAGATAGATAAAACCTACTGGTACCACCCAAGGATAATATGTCATGTGAATAGTAATTGCTTATTAGGTATATTATTACTAAAACAAAGCACACAACTATATACATAGATAGATATATACACCTTCATAAGAACCTGCCTGACTGACATGAATCATTAACACAGGCTTTGAAACTCTACAGCAAAAGGAGTAAACTAATCAAAGAATCAATCAATGTGCACATCTTACAATGGTTTAAAAATATGAAGCATATTCTGGATACTGCTTCCCTATTCTGATCTTAAATAATGTAAGGAAAAATATGAAACGGGAGTTTTAGACTTTACGACCGCTCTATTTCTCCAAATAAGATATTAGTTGAGAGGAAAGTTTGGTATCTATATTAAATAAAGCATCAACAAGTAAATATGTTAGTTCAAATCTTTATTATTTATTTATGTATCTATCTGCTTAATTTCTTCATACATAAATATAATATGCAAAACTTATTCGATTTCCCATTCATTCCTTAGTAGATAACCATTAGATAAAATAAAATGTTGTTGGACTTCACTGTCCTAGCTGACACAATCAACTCAACTTGAAACTTAATTTAAATGTTCTGGTAGCTAAATCACTACATAGTGTAAAACAAAGTCGCTTCCCTTTGTCTGTCCCTATGTAAGCTTAGATCTTTAAAACTACGCAACCGATTTTGATGAGGTTTTTTTTTTAAATAGATAGTGATTAAAGAGGAATGTTTATATGTATAATATAGCAAGAGATTTAGTATCAGCATTGCACCCGTGCAAAGTCGGGGCGGGTCGCTAGTATTTTAATAACTCCTTCTGAATTTTCCCCGAGCGAGGCCATGATACGATTATAACTTATAAGACCAGACATCCCTTTTACCTGCCAGTGTTGCGGAATTTATGTGAAAGAAGTCACCGCGGCCCCGGAACGCAAAGGGTAGGAGGAACACGGCCCACCCGTGTTACAGTTGTTAGAATTTTAGTCAGTTACAGTCTGACACTCCCTTCCCCTCCACCCAGAGCGCAAGAAGTCATTTGATGATTTCCAATCCATAAAAAAGTTACATATCCCTTTAATTATAAACGAATCACTAGCGCAACTTGCGTGTAAGGGTGACCTTTCAACTACTTTCAAGGTATCGGTGGGTACGCAAAAGAAAATAAAATAAGTACCAATACGAAGCATGATGGCATCGTATAAATTCTAAAAGATTGAACCTTAAATTGAATCGAGCGAGACTAGATAGGTATTTTTATATTACTTTTACTGAAAATGTCTAGAGGCCTCTAGGCTATTTAGTCTGCTGAAAAATGTGTAATAATAAAGCTGACTTAGTAGAATAATAGATATTATTTAAATATGTTGTAGAGTCGACTGGGTTTAAAAAAATAATAAAAATAAAATAGATTAACAAAAAATTAAAGACATTTTCCTTGCATTCTATAAAAGTCCTATTTTTTTCTGCCACTGTTCTTAACGAAGATCCGTTTTTACATCTTCATAGGCTTGTTTGTACCAACGTTGATACAAGGGCTTGACCTCTCTTAGTTTTCCTTTGGCGTTTGGCATCAAATTAACAAGAAACTTAAATTTTAACTGTACCTACCTATAAAAAAAATCAACCGCCCCCAACCCTCCTTGATTAGAAAAAACGAATCACGGTTAGAATGATAATAAATTTAAAAAAAAAGTAATCATACAGTCATATAATTATATTCTACAAACTTCAATCAAACCGATAAAAATCTTTCAATACTCTAACTATAATAAAACCATAGTAGTAAACTTTCCTCAAAAAACACAACGGGGTCTCCCATACACAATGAAAGCGCGCGAAGAGCGGCGCTACATTAAAAATCGTTTTTCGACTTATCACCCGCTTTGTAGTCCCCTTGTACCCCTCACCTAATTCGTTTTGCATGATGTTGAGATATTCAATTTGTTTCGACCGTCCACCGTTTAAACCGTACCCAGTCTACAAAGAAAAGTCATATTTGCAGTTAGTCATGCAAAACAACCAAGTAGAAATATTGTATATAAACAATACGTAGTATGCTGAGGTGAATTCCGTCCGCGCCAATGTCATTGTGATGCGATGTGCTGAACAAACACAGAAACAAACAAACAACAATAATCATAATCTTTTATTATAGCTGCTCTGACATTAATTTCTTTATTTATAATAAATATCTTTAACCGAAAAGGAGCTACATTATCTTGGAATTTTCATTTCGCGAAGGCTGACGAAAAGAGATGAAATAAATTCTATCCGACCTTTGAAACATCTCCCGAGCTTTTGCAGGACTTAAAACAGAGACCTCCGTAGATATTAAAAGCTGTTGAGAATGGAGCGTCGTTGTTGTAATACGAGTTGTTTTTTAATTTAGATACTCACAGGTACAGCAGCGTTGAATTTCATTAAAATACTTTATTGAATAGCTCAGCAGCACTATAGTACTAAGTACAGAAATCCTTTGTAAGGAGGAGATTTTTTTTTCTCGAATTTCTTGAATATTTCCAGAAAAACGGAAATTTTGGTCTCACTGAGGGTTTCCCTTCCCATATTGCCAATATGCATTGATCACTAAGCGAGAAGTTATGTATGTCTCAATCTCGAATTTCTTCAATGATCAAATATTTTCAAACAAAGAAATGATAACAATGATTCTCTTTACGAGAATGTGTATAAAATACTGTAAACGAACAATGAACTTCTGTGAATCCTGCAAGCACTTCAGTATATTTTGACGGCACGTAGATGCGACATATTTTACATGTCCACAAGCTTTAATATCGCTGGAACGCCCATTATATTGAAGAGGGTTGGAATTCCAACAGTGCAGATCTCACGACAACCATACCTATCTCAACTGTATGAGTATGAATCTTTAGTTCTATATCTACAGTCAGAGTTTTAGTCTTATTCAAATTTTTATTAGTATCAGTAGCAAATTAGATAAGTTAGTATATACACTTATCATCAGAAAAATCGAAACATCTTGCAAATTTATGTTTTGTAAGGATTATCAGAAAAATGTATATATTTAGGAATATAATTATGTCAAATGTCATTTAATAATAGTGAATAATATGAGGTTTCCAAATCCTAATTAATATTAATGTTCTCAATTCAAATTAAATTTTCATAGATTTCGTATTTTGTTTAACAAGACATTATTACCCTGTATGGAGTATGAAGGAAATTGATAAAGCGACACACGTAAAAAAAAGCTAAGAAACGTTTATACCATCGGTTCTTCATAGATCGGATAAGATTCACGATCAGATCATCAGATGTCGTGGCATTTCATACATTTCCTCTTGGATTGCAGCTCTTGCACGAATTTATCTCTTTAATCTGCTTCTTGCTGGCCATTACATAATGGAGATACCGACCTCGGTAACAAATCTTGTACGACGCTCGCGGTGTAAGCCCGAGCATGAATATGAAACCGTTGCTAATAAAATGTGCATAGGGCATCACGTGAGGCTCAAGACATTGTTCGATGTACCGATGACTGTTTAGCGCAGCCAGACGTGGCTCAGACACAAACACAAGCTCTGTCTTACCGTCAGCGTTGATTCCTCCCCAAACCGTCCACGAACCGCCATCATAGCTGACCTTTTCTTCAATGCAGCATTGTGCAAAGCGTTCTCCATCTCTTCTGTAGACCTTGTTCCTTCCGTCGTCACCATACAGCATAATTTTACACTCATCACAAAAGAGGACTTTGTTTCACTGGAGGTAACCACCAATTTAGGTGCTCACGTGCAAAGTTAAGGTTAATTTCAGTCCATTTTCTGGCTTGTGCGGTACCAGTCCACGCTCCTTCAACCTTCTTCTAATTGTAGAGTCACATATAGCCATCCTACGTACAACATGAAGCTCCTGCTGCAGTTGAAAAGTATTAAGGCGTCGATTTCGTAAAAATGTTGTTGCAATAAATCGATCATCTCGCTCAGAAGTCAAAAGTGACCCGATTCCTGCCAGATCCTAAACGGCTCATAAACAAATCAGTCTCACACGTCCGGGTGTCAATACTGTGTGGATCGCCCGGGGGACACAGTGGACCATACGGTGGAGGTCTGCCCTGCTTGGGCGGAGCAACGCCGTGTCCTCGTTGAGGCGATCGGCGGCGGCGACCTCTCGCGTCCGGCGCTGGTTCAATCCATGGTCCGGAGCGAGCAGGCATGGGAAGCGATCACCTCCTTCTGCGAAGCAGTAATGCTAGCCAAGGAGGAGGCGGACCGCGTGCGGGAGAGGGTAGTCTCTCGCTCCAGGCGGCGCAACAGAAGAAGACGCCTCGGGCGTCGGGAAACGCACCGTAGGCGCGGCCCTGCAGACGGCGAGCTATGGGTGGCTCGCCGTCCGATAGCAACAAGGCCCGGGTCGACAGCGCGTCGTGTTCCACGCACGGCTCAAAGAGCTGTCAGCAAAGAAGATGGGCCCCATCATAGGATCAGTGCCTGCTATGGTTGCGGAATTTGTTCGAAAGAGTCACCGCGGCTCAGATCCGCAAAGGGCACTAGAAGGATCACGGGTATGTTTAAGTCAGTAGAAGTCTGACACTCTCTTTGGCTCTGCTCAGAGCGGGAGAAGTCATTTGATGATTACCTATCCAGAAAAAAAGGGCGAGATCTATCGCATTTTATTGTAGAGAGGCAGTTGTTTTTTTTTCTTTTATCATAAAAAACAAAACAAAGCCAATTTTATAAGGAACCGTAGCATTTTCTTTACTAACCGAAAAAAATATCCTATTTTCCGGCCAACATTTCCGAGAAAAATGTTTTTCCTCCCCAATATCAGATTGTGGCAAGTATTTTGTAAACTGTCTCTTTCAAAAAACCAATTAACATGCAAATGAACGAGATGACACGTAGTAAACGTACCTAAATATAAAATCGTAATTCATTCGGTCTGTGTTGTGGAGGGACATAAGTGGCGGGGGTGTCCCTCCCGTTCCCCGCAGTGGCCGAGGCCTCGTAGCGTCGCGGCAGCAGCTCATAATACCGAACAGGACCACCCTCCCCTACCGTCATTTACTACGTCTCGACACGATATCCCGATGAACGCATATTTTATACTCGCAAATCTCACAATCGTTTCGTTTATGATCGTTTTAGAATAGGCTACACTGTACACGAATATTATTGAATATATGTACCTATAATAAAATATACTAGTATTCAGCTGACGGGTATGAATGAAAGCCGACCCCAATATAGTTGGGAAAGGCTAGGCAAATGATGATGACCTATGATGCAATCGGGGGAAGGTTCCTTTGAATAGTTCTTTACAGGACTGCAATGAAAAGATTATCTTATGTAATAATTTAATATAATGAAATAATATAATTATTGTTTTTAATTTTTTAGTTCAGTTTTGACATGGCAGGCGTGTTTTTTAGGCGGCTCACACTTTATATTATTTTTTAAATTTTCTAGCCTATGGTACCCGGGATAACTTAACGCTTCTAACGATACCACATACAGAAGTTATGGTGGAATAAAGAAACTCACATACATACATACATAATATTTATACATACATACCTACATACATGAACCCTGAAAACATAACACCCCTTTTTTTGGGCAGTCGTGTGTAAGACCGGTGTCGCTTTTAATTTTTTTTGTACACCATATCGATTGCCGAATAATTGAATATTCATTGATGGACTACTATTAGGCTAAGAACTCACGGAGCGATTTTCACCCGCGACCGCCGCGGTGGTGGAACTGCGGTTTTATTTCTAAACTCACGACACCGGTTATTTGCGCGGTTACGCAGCCGTCGCGGTTGCGATCATTGCCCGCAGACGTGGCGGGCGATGACCGCCAACCACGTCTACGACCAAATTAATTGGTAGTTCGATTTCAATATCCATTTTATGTTTGTTTAATTTTAAACATGCACAAACATGTCACGATGCCACAAGTCACTGGTGCAAAATGGCATTAGATTTCTGTACCCCCTGCCCCCGCCGGCCACCGCGGTCGAACGCAAACCGATCGCAGAGCGCGCGGGCGCCACCCGCCGAGGCTGCGGGCGACCGCGGCCCGCGCGATTCTACTAGTTGCCCGCCGGTGCAGCGGGAACCGTAAACAACCGCGCTCACCGCGGGCGTAAAACGCGTCGTGAGTTGTGCTTTAATTTTTTACATATATATCTGCATTCTACAGAAGCTGCGGGCCCGCAACCGCGGCGCTCGCGGGTGAAAATCGCTCCGTGAGTTCTTAGCCTTAATCGAATGTATCGAAAGTTAATTTAACCGAATGATTATAATTATATATGTTATATGTTATACGTATATTATAGTCGAACACTGACTCATCTTCGATCACTAAAGAAAACATCGAATGTACAAAATGGATTTGTCGCAGAAACGGCGCGGCGTAGCTTTGGCGTAGCAGTGCCGTAGCTCTGACGTAGCACTCGTAACAGCGCCGAAGCTTTTTCACAAAAACATCGTTCAACGGTAATGTTGAATATTCGACTGACATTAATTGATAAAGAGTGGTCGAATCATGGGTCGAATTGATTTGTTCCACGATTGGGCATTCGATATGGCATAGAAACGTAGAAATTGTAGGTTCCTATTTCAAGAACAGTATCCATATCTATTTGATTGGTAGATACCAACCAATCAAATAGATATGGATACTGTTCTTGAAATAGTACTCGTATGTATGTAGTACCTACACATAATTTCACTTAAGTAGGAGATAAAGTATTATTCTTTGAGTCTCATTGTAATGTAAACACGATTATACAATGGCTCGCTTGTTTGAATATTCACAAAAACAACATGTTATGATTTTAACTATATGAAACTTCCGTAAGATATTAAAACTTCCGGACATACTTTCCAAATTCTCGCCGCAATGTCGGAAACTGGAATGTACTTGTCTCAGTGTTGCTATCTTATAAACAACGCAACAAAGAGCTTTGAGCTAAGCCCGGAGTTGCTCCGGGCCGTATATCTCGGGGATGGCGTAAATTTTCCTCAAGTCTCGCTTTTCTCATCTTGCTCCTAGTGCAAGTCGTAAAAGATCTCGGCGGTCACAAACGCGTATAACGGAACATAAAATCGTCTACATTGCGAACAACATCTGCATGACGTTGCTTATGCTTATGGCGTTAATCCATAATGAATATCTAAGTATTTGAAGCTATTACGTATAATAAATCAGATTAACTTAATAGCAGTTACATATCTATCTACATAAACTGACGCTTTATTTGACTTTCAAACACTCTCATTTCGGTGACTAAATTGGTCGAATTTTACATAGATTTTCAATCAAAGAGAAGTCTTCAGAAAAAGCGCTTACCTACCTAATCCATTATTTATAAGGTAGAATGGGTTGGATTGAGCAATTACAATTGAAATGAAAAAAGTTATTGAGGCATAGATTTTTGTAGTTTTTTTTTTCATTAGTAACGTTTCCAAAGTTGCTGTGCATGTAACCGACAGGGCGACAGTGCCAAGAAGAAAGAGATTCAAAAGTTGGCTTCTCTTGTGTTATGGTAGTAACTCGATTAAGTTCATATGAACTGGGGCCGTACCACGAAGTGCCAATGCTATCATGATATTCTGTGTGAAAAAGGGATAGTGCTATTCGTCTTGTATAACTCCCGTCTCTCTCTGACACAGGAAGCTTGATGAATTTAAGACGTCATGGTAGGGCTACAGAATTATGTAACTACTAGCTGCTGCCCGCAGCTTCGCCCGCGTGAATGTCGGAAATTATCCCAAGGGAACATAATCCCGGTATAAAAAGTATCCTATGTTATTTCTAATACCTCCAAGAATATGTGTACAAAGTTTCATGATAATCGGTTGAGTAGTTTTCGCGTGTAAGCGTAACAAACAAACTTACATTCACATTTATATATTAGTATAGATATAAGTAGGTACTTATAATGTCAAGAAGTTGACTTGCAACACACCGTCACCCCTGTCGCAGTATTTGAGTTTACATAATATTTGTCGCCAATAATATAACAATTTGTTTTGTTTACTTTGTTGCACATTGTTAGTTTAGCAGTCTTTAGCATCTAGATCTGTAGTGTGTATGTAGGTACATAAAGATTATTATTCACATCAAGCACTCATACCAGGAAATAACTTCGAGAGCAGCCTGACGCATTATGTCCATGTTAAGTAATATGATGTCGTAGGAGGCATTTAAATCTAACTCGTAACTTACGCAATACTACAAGTTATTTTCATCACAGTATTTTCTATGGGGCCTATAACTACGTATCATTCGTCTTAGTAATTGTAGTCTGAAGTGCTGTTTTATACAGCTTGTTATCTTCAAAAGCGTAGCCATCTGAATTCAGCTGTGTTCTATGTGCGCGTTAGGGGTCTGCTCTGACGTCATTTGCGAAGGTGGAGGTCACCCCTCTTGTCGCTTGCACCCTGCCACCCCAAACTACCCTCGCATCTCTTCAACGTAGTGCTGTTATCGGGGTTCCGTTAATTAATTCGCATTAATTGCTAGTGCTGTTTCCAGTTATTAAAATACCTCTGGTATTTAGTTCTCGATTCAAAGCGAGTTACCTTTCTACGACTTCAGCTACGGATTAGGTTTTGTGAAGCTATAATTCGATACTATCTTTTTTTACTAGGTACTACCTTTTTGTGTTTGACTGAAGAAAAAAGATTGTTATTTTGATGCGCATACAGTCTGGTTTTTAACCAATAATAAAATGTACATTGTATTGCTTACACCGACTTATAAACTATAGACTGAGTATTTTAATGTCAAGTCAAGGCGAGCCGCGAGTCTCAAAACTGGCTTCAAGTCCCAGTTCATCGGCCGATGGCATATCACTGCACAAAATAAACTTGACATTATAGTGCAACTTCCAACCCATACGCACAAAACGTTTTTGGAATACCTACTATAATAGCATACAGCTAAGGAGTGAAATTCCTTGCCGGAGTCTATGTTTCCTGATTTAGCTACAAGCTAGGGGTCTTTAAGACAAGAGTGAATAGGTTACTCGCAGGCAAGCGTGCTTCATCGTCGAGCACATCATTGCTTTCCATCAGGTAAGATTATGGTCAAACGCGCGCCTATCTCTACATAGTATAAAATAATATTATACTATAATAATATAATAAAATAACGGATTTTGATGCGGTTTTTTTTAAAAGATAGACTGAATCTTAAGGAAGGTTTATATGTAGGTATAATACATGCATATTATAGTAGAGGAAACATTAGTATCGACATTGCACCCGTGCGAAGCCGGGCGGGTCGCTAGTCTATACTTATAATAAATCTGTAGAGAGGTCAATTCTGTACAAGGAATATATTTTCAAAATAACCATCAGGGGGTGATTAGTGATCGATACTGGTGCCAAAAATGCAATAAGTAATATTTTTGTCTGTCTGTCTGTCTGTCTGTCTGCCTGTCTGTCTGTCTGTTCTTTATAGAAACAAAACACCTACGTCACATAGCCGACTATAAGTTAATTAAACAAGTATATTTGGCTCTGTGTCAATCTGTACTTACGTACTGTATTACTTCATGGGGTGGTGCTGCAAAGACTATCTTACTTCCTCTAGAACGTGCTCAAAGAGCAATACTAAAGGTTGCAACCTTCCGACCTTTTAGATTTCCCACTCACGAGTTATACACAGCATGCAAAATACTAACAGTACGTCAACTATTTATAATGCACATCATACTTCATCAGCACTCTGAGCTTACTTTTGACCCAGTATCTTCAACCAGGAGGAGGAAAGATTTGGTTTGCATAAAACCACAGACAAGACATGCATTTGCTCATAGATTTTACGTATTTTTAGGACCTTTTTTATACAATAAGCTAAACAAATTGTTAGATATATATAGCGTAAATTACATTAAATGTAGAAAATTGATATCAGAGTATCTATTCAGACTCAATTACACAGACACAGAGAAGCTATTGGAAGTTCTAGTATAATTGTAAGGTTTAATTCGTAAGTTGTTATTCTTTAATTTTTGTATTCATGCACCATAAATGATTAGTCTTGTTAAGTGATGACCTGAAACACAGGTTTTATAAACCTAGCTCAGGAAAGTCGCTAATCATACATAATTGTAGGTTTAAAATAAATTTACCATACGTCCTGAAATATTGATAATTTAGTTAAACACATAGTTATTTGTTGGATACTAACATAATTATTTTATTTAAGATTACTTGTGGCTATTAATCTGTAACTATATTGTGTAAAAGATTTTAAATAAAGATTATTATTATTATTATTTATTTATTATTATTAAAAACTACTCGACCGATTTTAACGAAACTTGGTGCAATTATTCTTCATACTCCTGGGCAGGTTATAGTATACTTTTCATCACGCTACAATCAATAGGAGCAGAGCAGTGAAGGAAAATGTTGGGAAATCGGGAGAAGTTACTCCATTTTTTAAGCTTCCGTTGCGTGTGTAGCCTTAATGGTTAAAGTTACATAAAAATCATGTATTACGGAAATTTTTACATAAAGTTATCTAAAAAATATCCCACAACAGCACACGTGTAACTCCCGATAGCTTAGCAGTTCGGAACTTCTGATTATATTTGTTTACTCTTACGTTTATAATACTCTCACTCATCCCTAATTAAAAAAAGTTAATTCATTATTACCTATTCATTAAAAAAAGAATCATAGAAATCGGTTTATAAACACCAAACTTATACATGAATACATTAATAAGCCATCGCGCCGTCGCGCTTTAATACTGAATCATGCTGTAAGATGTTATTGTGATTATTTTTGTGTAACTTTTGTAGCTATTTTATAAAATAGGTACGTATTAGTTATTTTGGTAATGTTTAAATATTCGTTCAAATTACAAATTATTAATAGTTTCAATTTGATTTCTTTTTAGGTGAAGTACTTAGTAGTAGAAGTAGGAGCATAGATTTTTAGATACCGATAGTTAGTTTTGGCTAATTTATGTTCTGTTTTTTTAGTATTAAGTAGGTAAAAGCATAGATACTTTTATTAATTAGTAGTTATTTTATTAATTAGTTATACGTAGTTATAGGTATTTATTTTTAAGTGAAGTAGGTATAGGTTATTATAATATAATTTTGCACAGGCATTTCAGCTTTACTTTCATTTCTTTTTTTGTTGTTAGTTCTACATATTTCACACACACATAGTGATCTATCAATGCACAGCCCAAACAGGATCGGGCTGAAATTTGGCATGCAGGTATATGTTATGACGTAGGCATCCGCTAAGAAAGGATTTTGATTAATTCTACCCTCAAGGGGATAAAATAGGGGATGAACGTTTGTATGAAACTTTGTCAATTTTAAACCGATCGGGCTGAGAGTTTCAAAATCGGGGGTAAAGTAACTATTCCACGCGGACGAAGTCGCTGGCAGAAGCTAGTCAATAATAAATAAGAAAAACGTATGAATTGGACCAGAACCTTAAAGAAAATGCCTGTTTCCTAAAACTACTTTCGCCTAATATTAAATCACATGTTGCGAGGAATGGGTTTACTACGACAGGCGCATCACAATAAGTAACCTCTCGGAATGTTTCAGTATTCGGGACATTAGGAATTCGCGTAGGATGCCTCTACGAGCAATTTTCCTCCCCTTTTTTATATCAACATTGTTTACGAACATACACAGGGTTTCTTGAACTAAGTATTTCAACATCAATAATTTCTCAATTCATAAACGTTGCACAAGCTTTCGTCAACAACTGCATACATATGTACCAACAAATCCTATAAGTTGATATAAAATGTAAGAGGAAGTTTTATTTCCTTTCTCCTCGGTTGCAATATCATCGTCATAATTATTGAACTTTAATAAAACTTTATAGCTTCCCGCACATTTTTTTGTATTTCTTTTTCTAAAAATCGTTGCTCAATTTTCCCGAGTGGAATCTATTTTTATAGGCAACATTTCTGTCGACCATTTCCACTTATTGGCAAAACATTCGAATTACGAATCAGGGTTCCAGTACGAAACAAAAAGTTTGATTATGTCTCAGTAGTCAGAACACGAGGGGAGCGAAGATATAAAATTCTACAAGGGGTCGCACGCTTGAGGACGCGCCTAACCAAACGATTTTATTGAGATTCATAGAGGGGTAGGGTGTACATGCCTTATAGGTACTAATATAGACACACTGCTCATTGCAAGGTCGGTTCTAGACCAAAATATTTGCTCTATCCTTGAATTCTATGAATAAGTCTCTGTTTGTTGACATTGATGGCCTATATCCATGCCTTCTTATTCATACCTACCTCATTTTAGATCCTGTTTGTATCTTATGCAACATTATCGAAATGGATTAACAGCATCATTACTATTTAAATAACAATCTATAACAAGTTTTTTGAATCTCTACCGCATTAATTGCTTGTTGTATAGTTCCAACTACGTAATTATTTATTGCCCTCTAAAAATAATTCGGAGTCAATGAAACAAAAATACCTGTTTAGGAACTACACTATGTATCTACGCGCAGCTCACTAAGATCGAAGTAATTTTGCGCTTTTAACATAAACAAAGCTTGAAAGTTCGGGAATCGTAAACAGACCATGAACCGCGATAACCTGCTGTTTACTGCGGCAGAGTTAGAGACATCTTCGTGCCTAAGTGTACCAGCAAAGCGTTTTTTTAACGATATGAAATCATCCAATGACTCCTTACGGAAAGGAATATCTGACTCTTACTGATTAGACCTATCCATGTTGCTCCAAATGCCCTTTGCGTTCCAGGGCCGAGGTGACGCTTTCGAACAAAGTCCGTAACCCTGGCAAGCACTGGCCCAAGTGGGCCACATCTGCTATGCTGCCATCTCATCAACAAAAAATAATTACAATGACTTTTATTGCGGCTACATAACCTTACCTACCAGCCAGCCCGGCAGAAAGGTATTACTACTATTCCGGACCCATTAAAACAAAGATACCAGAAGATTCAAGCAGTGAGATCTCGTACTATACTAAAACACCACTACTAAACATCATCCAAGACCACGACTCACTCACATCTAGATTGTAATCTCATCAAAAATAACTGGAAAAGATTTAAGGATAATGTTATCATTAACATCAAGGACTAAGACTGTCTGTTGACTAGTTCTACCAGATTTGGTGATTATATTTTAATAACTGGAATGTTGTACCTGGCTCTCTGTGCGATAAGAACCTACCTATATGTACCTAAAACTTAAATAGACTAACAAGTATGCAGCTATCCTGTCTATCCAGACAGTGTAAAATAACCAGTAGTACAAGAATGCGGTTTCGTATAGCCACGTGCAACAAAACAATATCAAGACACGGGCACTTGATTGTGATACGAGTAGGCAGGACTTCAGTCAAGTAACACTAATGCCACCGGCTGTCCTTGGCGTTCAAATTTTAAAAAGCATGTTACGTATATTTATGTATTTATTTATTTACGAACTATGAAAGATTGACAGCTAAACAAAGCAGAGTAAAAAATAGTAAGTAAGACTGACAGCCAATTACAAGTCTTCAGTCGTATAGAATACAGAATAGAATATTATTCCAAGCATATCCGAAGCGGGGTTTTAAAATGTTCGATTATACGAAATTCTCCCTTCACTTGTAGGTATCCATCTTCTTTACTTCACCAGTTACGTCTATGAGGCGAAGTACTGAAGATGCACGACCCTGAATACAGCCAGTCTATTCTAAAAAAATATTTCCATGGAAATGTTGACGAAGTGAGCCTGAAGTCAACGGCAATCCTTTGTATCATGCATACTTAGAACGACAACTAACTATACGTACATAAGTTTTTACGGTAAGATATTTTCAAAAATTTGAGCCGGTGACCTTGTTAAGAGCATAGAAATATAAAATACAGGTTAAGAGTTTCTACTCTATTACAGAACCTAGGACACCTACGCACCCCAGTGATATATTCTCTCATGATTTTATTTTAGGAGTTCCTTTAATAGAGCTCTCTAGTAAAGTGGATTGTAGCCATATTGTAGCAAATGACAAAGTGATGATAAGATCTTATTATGGTGCGAGTTCAAAGACTAGGAACATAATCTAATTGATATTGTAGAGTGCGCTGTTATGATTGTGCTAGGGAAATAGAACTTCAGAAATAATGTTTAGCAATTGTTCGACATAGTCAGTATAAGTAGTTAAGTAGTCGCGAAAATATAAAACAGTACCTACATATTTCAGGAATGAATTTTGCTGTAGACCGAATACTTCGTAAAAATATGAATATTTCAGCTTAGTTACCCTGTCATGTTCTATCTATAAATCAGCTCTGTCCTAAAAAGTGTCATGTATTTTGGGCGCGTATTGATCGGGTGAATTTATTAGACGCTCCCACAATGAGCCCTATAGTCCTTCGGGACAAAATCATATCGGGCAACTTGCCAATATCAGGCAAAATTCATAAGCCCGGGTATTGGACGTCCTCGCCAGTGCCAAGGTCAACACGAGGACACCACACACTACTTGAAATACCAGTCCACTGATATAAAATGCTACTGTTAATTCCATATCTTACATACCTACGTACTACCCATATTCATAATTGTAATAAGTTTATAACCTTCCATATTTCACTATAGTACATTAGTTTAGTCATATTTTTCCACGATTTGATATATCTCCCTCTGCAAGCAGAAAATAAGTACCTAATAAGCAAAATCGACCTGAAATCCAGTGATAAATGATATTTCAGGAGTTTTCAGAGATAGATTAATGGCCTTTAAGATTTATTAAAAGCTTTAAGTCTAAACGAACACTTAATCGTAGTTATACATTGTTTTGTAATGCATTCCATTTTATAGAATCTACAGGAGAATAGGCCATCAGTTATAGCATCTTAAATATCTAAGATTAACTCGTAAGAAGAACATCTTAATTGATTTAGCAGCTGCTCAGTCTTCAGTGAAGATCAAAGAGGGCCATGGTTGGTTTCATTTAAAATGTGCTCATTCATTGAAAACATTTTCAGTAGGTACCTGCCTAGTTAGTCTATTCATCATTTAAATAATTGAATCAAATACAAATGAGGCATCTTATTGAGGTTTTCCGCAAAAGCTACTTTCTGTTTTCTTTTAAGCAAACAGAGAAATAATTATTACATACTAACAATTAGTCATAGCAAACAACAAAAAAGGTATTTCGATGACGAGTCATTAAAATCTCAAATTGTATCCTTTTGCAGTGATTGACGAGACAAAGGGATGACGAACTTTTGAGGAATTAAAGGTAGGGCAACTGAATCAGCGAACTCTGGGAACCAGAAAGGTCTTGTTGCGCCGGCGCAGCTGTCATCGGCACGGTGATACGGTCATTGTGGGAGTGCAGCGTCGCGCGGCGGTCGTGCGGACAGGCGGACATGCGCGGCTCGCAGCGCCACTCGGTGACACACATGCGCGCGCTCCACCACGCGCCCGCCGAGGAGCGATAACCGACCTCCTCCAGCGTGCCAAGTTTCGATTTCATCGGCGCTCTCGCCGCGTAGTCGCACGTGCGTTGCAGCAGACGCCGCACATCACGGACCCTCGCCGTGCGAGACGCTCGACTGATGTAACACATGCCGAACACTTGATCGATTACTGTCTGCATACAACTCCGAGGACTCCATATTCGAATAAAATATTTTGACGTTATCGTGACATGTCGCGTAGACGTCACGACAGACCTGCTGAAATAAAATAGTGAATTAAATAAACATTGTGTGAAAGTTAAATTATCGTTTTGGAGAGTTGAGTGCAGCGACAGAAGTGTAGTTAAACTAGTGCAACATGACATCCCGGTCAAAGGAGAAGGTGGCAGCTGCCTTCCGTAAGCTGTTTCGCTCTCCTGAGAAGCTGGACAATGATGGTGCAGGTCCGAGTGGTTCACCAGCGCGCCGAGGTCTGCTGCGGCGACACAGGTACCACTCTATTCATTTTAATATACCTTAGACACATACATCATCATCCAAATAAATTATCTCTAGTGTCTGTTGAGCAAACTTCCTCAAAAGCAGTAGAACATTCGAAAGTAGAGAATTTCATAAACAAACAGCATACAATGTGCAAATGAGTCAACGACACCGATGGCAGCGGACGTTGCGAGGTGTTGTAACATCAGTCTGATGTAGATGTTTGATAACACGAGCGGGGCTGGTCACGTAGTCACTCATTCACGGCGCCCCTCCGCCATCGGCACGAAACCATCATATCACGTCGAACAACATTCACTTCTCGGTAAATTCTTCGGTTACTTCATAACAAACATTCATCATCTTCCTGCCCTTATCCCATGTTACTTGGGGTCGGCGCAACACATTTTTTCCTTCCTTTCTGTCCTATCAGCCGTCACGCTATCACCAACTCCCTTTTCTTTCATAACACTATTCAACACAATCCATCCATCTTTTCTTTGGCCTACCTCTCCCTTTCCTTCCATCCACATTTATATTCATACCCCTTTTAGTTACTTCATAACAAACATTAAATGGTAATTAACACACATGGAGCACGGTTATATGCCGGGGGTTATATATTCAGGAAAACATTACGTACCTATGTATTTTATTAATTTGCATAATCAATTGATCATAGACTCAACTCAAACAAGCTTAATTGTTTGTAAACAACGTTAATAACACCAGTGATTTCAGCGTTAGAATGTGGGTGTATTAGTGTAGTTAATGATCGTACCTATAAGGATCGTATCTAGAAATATGTACATCGATTTCGCTTGTTATTTTTTAATCCTACTATAAATATGAAATAAGTTAATAATTCCATCTTTTGATAGAGGCAACGATGATTATGAGGAAACGTTGATCGTTTCACACCGTGAAAAATTCAGACTATTCGGAATTTCTCCAAAACAGATTGATATGAAATATCTGCCTGTAACTTATCCTAACACTAACTGTCCGCACAACTTCGTTTGTGTCACATTTTTCATGATTGCTCCGCTCCTATTGGTCTTAGCGTGATGATATATAGCCTATGGCCTTCCTCGATAAATGGTCTATTCAACCCAAAAAGAATTTTTCAATTCGAAGCAGTAGTTCCTGAGATTAGCGCGTTCAAACAAACAAACAAACTCTTCAGCTTTATAATATTAGTATAGATATACATATATAGTCAAGAGAGACTTAAAGTTTACGCATGATTCAGCCTTCTATGATGATGCGATATGCTTCCGATAGGGAAGAAACTAACAAATTAATACTCATTGAGAAATGGTACCTATCTGCTTAATAATGAGTGTAAACTAATTTATTAGTAAACAAAATATTATTCTCAGTCTACAGAAGATTTTCTGTGTAGTGTATAGGTGTAGTCAGTAGTGTGTAGGTGTAGGTACTGAAACCATCATAATCATGTTTTGATTTTATGATAAAAATCATAACACGATCATACCGAGGATACCTACTACTCATATGTATGTAGGTAGGTACCTATGTCATTTTGTTCAAAACTCAATTCGTTTTATCTTCTTATCACTTCAAATGCTTCCAAACTCCCAATCATTCGGCCGGCCTTTGAGTAGATGTTGATAAACAGATTCAGGTCAAATAAGTTTTAAACAAACATATCTTTAGATAGTACGAGGCATTGACCTACTTCTATTACACTAGATGATTCTTTTAATATTTCCAAATGTGCTACAAACAGACATGATTACATGAAGCACAATCAAAGTCCAGAAAGAACCGTTATAAGGTTTTCTATAAATTATACAGTGTTTTAAGATCAAGGCACTAATTTGAAACACGCAAGCGTTAGTAACACATTCATGGTCAATACTACTAAAGTAACTGGGCTAATAAATAACATCTCCACGGTTGAGTGACGACCAAATGTTAAAACAATATAACACACATCAATGCCGCATAAACTTGGCAAGCTGCACTTGTTCGATAAATAAATATTGAAAGGTTGTAGAGGCGAAGGTCGGTACTATTGTCCATCGTAACATTGGTTCAGGTTTTACCTTTAAGGTAGCTCAGACAAGTTTTGAGATGACTTACATTATGAAACCTTTAAACGAAGAAAAATTCATCGAACTCGAAGACATTACAATAAGTATCCGTGAACAATTGAGAGTAAAGCTACAGCGAGAATATTTTCCTTTCACTTTCATTCAAGGAACAATAGATAATCAAGTATGTGGCCACTTGGAAGTGCGAATCAGATTCTACGTCATATTTCGTCTCGTGGCCGACAAACAAAGACATTGTTTACATACAGAAGCTCACGGGCACCGCGAATATATTGTACCCGTTATCGACGCTACAGCTACAATGACTGACGTATCAATGCGGAATATCGCAACAAAGAAGTCTCAAGCAAAAGGCCACACGCAACCGCAACGCATCGTCTGTTTATTCAGCCATTGTTAATTATGACACACCAATATAAACAGCGATGGAAGAATAAACAAAACATTAGCGATCCATTAGGTGCGTGTCATCTGATTAGATAGAGCTTGATATTAATAGTTCAACATACATAGTTAATCAGACAATGACATAACACGAATCTTTGAACATTTTGTTCAATTATCATTAGGAACTTTATTTTTAGCTGTAATCAATAGTATGATGGCGTACTAGTAACCACTGTCGTGACTTTTTTAACCGACTTCTAAAAAAGGAGGAGGTTCTCAATTCGGATGTTTGTATTTTTTTTTTTTTTTTATGTTTGTTCGCGCATAACTCCGTCGCTTGCCAACCGATTTGAAAAATTCTTTTTTTGTTGGAAAGGGTATACTTCCCAAATGGTCCCATGAAAATTTTATCGAAATCGAACAAGCGGTTTTTGAAAAATCAACAAAAATCTAAAAAAAATATCTACATTGCCTACATTGACGACCTTTTAGTTTACTCTGCATTGGAGCAGTGCATTTTTTTTACACCAATGTAATTGGTTCGTTTAGGTGGGGGAGGGGAGGGGCTGTAGGTTCCACTAAAAAGTGAAAAATAAAAAAACTTTTTACAAAAAAATACAACCGACTTCCACAAAAAATCAAAAAAGTACAAAATAACTTTAATTCGGAAGTCGGTGTTCAAAAAACGAAAAAGGAACCACAAACACCGAGTTCCGAATTAAAGTTATTTTGTACTTTTTTGATTTTTTGTGGAAGTCGGTTGTATTTTTTTGTAAAAAGTTTTTAACTGGGATAGTATTATTGTAATAGATTTAATCGTGAGGTCGATACTCGGCACCGGTCATTAGGTACATTAATTAACTCTATCACTCACTGTGTTTATCTGTCATGAGTAATTTCTCTAACAAGTAATTATCTACCGTACCGTAGTACTCTCATAATTCATAAATGGCTCAAATTACAGCATAATATAGTGATGAGCATTTTGTTTAATTGTTCCTAAGGCTCGACACCGAGTGGCTTATACAAAATGTGCAAAAATGCACAAGTCTTTATGTGCACAAGTTTTTACCTTCACCAAGTACAAGTCATTCAATCGTCTCCGCTAATTACCTTCGATTATGAATTAGTAAATAAACATTTAAATGACTGCGGAACTGGCAATAACATGACTCTGATGACTATGAATTTGACTCATGCATAGCATCCTGGTATTAGTATTTTATATGGACATCGACATTAAAGGCGTTTTCAATACAGCGAATAACTTTTATAACTAAGTACGCAGGTATATGAATCTAGAAAATGTGGTTACTGGCGCGGACGTTTTATTCCAGTGCGTCTGTGAAGCACAATACTCGTTTCTAAACATTATCAAGTTGGGCTACTGGTAGATATACCAAACACCTTTTCTCCATATTCAAGAATTCGTCTATTGTATGAAGTAAAACGAGTATGTAGAGTATGCATTTACTGCAAATACCTAATGCAACTAAGTATTATGTTTCTGCGTCTGTAACGAAATGGCTTTGCCATTCATTTGGCATGATCTTATCTCGAGCGACAAATCTGTCACTTGAGTCTGGAGGTGTCTTAACATAAAATTATGTAACACGAATTCTGGCAAAGTCACTGCTCAGTCTTGATCGCCAGAGCAATGTATTAAATTACGCTAATATTTGTAACGGTCTTACGGTGGTTCATATACCGAAGTTATTAGATTCAAGAAAGTCCTGAAACAATTCCTTGGTGAATTCCTTTTGAATCTGGCCATTGGTCCGCTTGTATGTACCTATGACTACCTATGTCTGTATGTAAGTGGATCTGGCATTTTTACGCCATGACGTAATTGCTCGATGTTGTTTGTCAATCATACCTTTTGGAAGCCTCCGCCACGTTTCTATGTGTTTTATAGTATACAACTCACTGAAACAGTTATTTTCTCAAAGAAGAAGAAGATTAGTTATTTTCAGTAACGGTACCGACTACCTAGTACGGACTCCTGTTAAACCAGACAAACAGGAGCTAGCTGCCGAGTGACAAGCACACCTACTTTCAAAACTAAAAATACGCCAAGTTTATAGAAAATTTCCCTGGAACTGGAACGTTTATGTCGTATGCTGTCTGTCTGGTGGATCGATTTTATATGAATTGTTAATAAATGTTAGTTTTGCAAGGTCACTATAGTAGTTATCTTTAACCTTTAGACGTCTCTAGTTCAGGTTCAGAGCGGGCTTCAAATGTTTTGAACTGCCGTAAACGAATTTGAAAATGAAGTTAATTTATGCTGATGGGTTTATGTCGGTTAGTGATCTACATGTAGAGTTACGTGTAGAGTTTTCTCTTGGATCGCATGTGCAACTTTTTTTTACGGGAAGCTAGAAAACTGTAAAGTTGGCAAATTATACGCGGTGACGGTAGGAAGAATATACTTATTATTGTTATTGCCTCAACCAATAATTAACATTTTATTAGAGACACATATTATGTATATGTAGGTATGTATGCCTATGTCTAGGTACGTAACTGGGTAGTGGGTACCTAGTGGGATGTAAGTTTCCGGTAAAATAAATAGCGGGCCTGGTTTTTATTGTTTAAATAACACACTTTTCATATAAGAGTCAATAAATTATGCAGAAACTATTTTTAGATCGAAAGTGCAGCTTATCGCTGGGCTGGAAGTTGTTTACGTAATCTGTACTGTAGGTACCAGTATGCTTATGTATATACTTGGAATAAATCTCCTGAAAGTCATTGACCTGTCCAATGCATTATTACCTATATTATACACGACAGATCATTGGAGTCAATCCAAAACCAAAAGCATATTGAATCATTTTCACTGGTGCACTTAATGTCATTAATAACCGACATTTAATATGTATACATAACCGTTGACGAAAGTACATTATGTACCTACCTATAGCCCGGTGATTAATCAAAATCAGTAATGGCACGCGGTCGCCCCAGTTTCGTTAAGCGTACAATGTTTTGTTGCTTTTCAATTAGTTACTTACACAAAAACATGATTAACTGAGACGTTTCTTGACTAAGTAGTAAGTAGGTAACCTTTTTGGCAAGTCTTTATGTAGGTTGCTTATAGTTAAAATTAATGGCGTCCGACTAATAACTAATGAGTAATCTAGAAGAACTCATTAGTAAAAAGCGCAAGTAGAGCAAAACGATTCCGCCGTATCGTTTAAAAATAGTATAATTTTAAAATGAGTCCGCGAAAATAATATTTTTTCTTCATTTATGTGTTTTCCTGGTATTATCTTAGAACTTTATGTTTAGGTAGTGCCAGAGCGTGGAATAAATGCGCCTGCCTTCTTGTTTTATTACTAGAAAATGTAAAACTTTTTTTTAAATTATGTAATCTTAGCTATGTATCTGCTACTGTGATAATAACTTGATACATTGACAGCGTTGGTTGTGAGAAGAGACAAACAGCATTCCGTACACGAGCGCATCGAGAATACCTTACCGGTGTGGCGCAGGGCATTCAATGAATTTGATTTGCATAATTCCCATAGCTCTTTGTTGTTTTTAGATAAACATAACTAAAGGTGTTCTAAGCCATTAGGATACAAATAAATAATTCTGATAGGTACATGAACTTCAACTGGCAGTCTGAGAAAATCGCAATATTGTTCCAGCATACAATGCTTAGGTACCCATGTCTGTTGTTTGTATCTACTTACCTAAATGTAAAGTGTATATTTGATTCATGATACCTATAGGTACTCGTTTTGTTCAGGTATTGAAATAGAGGTAAGCATAATGTTGCTGCGCTAGTAGCAAAACATCCCAAGTAGCACTTTAGCGATGAATTAGGTCATAAAAAAAAAACTTTTTACAAAAAATAAAACCGACTTCTAAACAAAAAAACCAAAAAGTATAAAATAACTTTAATTTCGGAACTCGGTGTTTTTGGTTGCTTTTTTGTTGTTGAACACACCGACTTCCGAAATTAAAGTTATTTTATACTTTTTGGTTTTTTTGTTTAGAAGTCGGTTTTATTTTTTGTAAAAAGTTTTTTTATTTTTCACTTTTTAGTGGTACCTACACCCCCTCCCCTCCCCCACCTAAACGAACCAATCATATTGGTGTAAAAAAAACGTACTGCTCCTTTGCGGAGTAAACTAAGAGGTCGTCAATGTAGGCAATGTAGATATTTTTTTTAGATTTTTGTTGATTTTTCGAAAACCGCTTGGTTGATTTCGATAAAATTTTCATGGGACCATTTGGGAAGTATACCCTTTCCAACAAAAAAAGAATTTTTCAAATCGGTTGACAAGCGACGGAGTTATGCGCGAACAAACAATAAAAAAAAAAAAAAAAAAAAAAAAAAAAACATACAAAAATCCGAATGGAGAACCTCCTCCTTTTTTAGAAGTCGGTTAATAAGCTACATTACAGTCTACAGCTTTTATACAGCTGTACTAAAGGATAGGGTGAGTCTTTAGACTGTATTAAGGAAAGATTATACACTATTAAACAGCATAGCTGACTAATGACTTGATAGTGGCGAAAAAGTATACTAAAAACATTTAAGTAGAATTTTAAAATGCTCTAGTCCAGCTTTTGGCTGTTTGAGATACTACTAGCTGGTCTAGAAGCCCAAAGCCCAGCTTGTTAACGGCTGGTTAATACGTAAAATTCACCTCTCTTGTAATGCTGCGGGCTGCATTAAAACATTGAATAATGCCACTAGCTTTTAATTGGTATACACTAATTCTATTGTAATTCTACTTCAACGAGCTTGTTAATGGCTGGTTAAAAGTGTATAAGGAATTTCTACAAATGCTGTCAGATTTATAAGAGCATAATTAAACACCCTGAGTTGTAAATTGGAATAGGAGTACTCCATCCTAATGCCAATGCATAAAGTGTAGCTGACAGTTATTATACAGCTTTCAGCGTTATTTAAGAGTAAATCTAGATTATTGGTGTTTAAATTACGTCAAATTTGATTTATTTTTGCATAATGTGCGAAGCGATTTCAAGAGCTATACTACGTATGTTTTAATACACTTTAAATAAAAAATGAAAAGTGGAGTAAAAAGAAAACTGTTAAAAGAATACGCTGAAGCTTCTATGGACGAATTGCAAAGGAGCAGTACTGATGCAGTTGATGTTTACAAGCCAGTGTCATTTACGCATAGGGTTCCGCACAAATAGATTTGTTTGCCTATCCTTTTGAAAATAAATTGCATTTGATTAAAATGATGTTGCAAAGAGGTAGCACACCACTTTCGCAGGTAGCAAAAAGACTCAGTGAATGTTGTGCTAGGTACTGATCGAAAGGAGGTGCTTTTCATGACCGAGGATAATAAAAGTTTCCCCAAAATTTATTTTCAAAATTTAGCAAAGATACAATCTTATTAAGGATGATAAGAAAAATAAAAAATCATTGTATAAATTTGTAAATACTGTTTTTTAATCAATATGAAACATAATTTGTGAAAATACAACATAATTACGAATGCCATTATGAAAAATGAAATGCTCCCAACCACTTTTCTTCTCCTTCTCTATAATCTTTCGTTTCCTTTTTCAACGGTTTTGATTATTTTAAACGGCATTATTATTCCTGAAAACAATAATTAACTAATTAACAATCATAATATAATACGAAAAGGGAAAAGCAAAATATTTTTCGGTTGTTTTGACGAAATGACATGGATAGCGCTGTTCTAAACTAAATTAAAAAAAGAGAAGGATGCGCAAAATTACCTAACTACTGGGCTTGCAAGGGTATTTCGAAACCCAAACAATGTACATATTGAAATGGTTTTCTGTCGAGATTTCTTTATCCCTGAAAAGCTACTGTATGCTCTATATTTATACCAGTACACAGTAAGAAAGATAATTAAAATCCTTTCTCCAGCCATTATAATGCTAGAAGCTGGTACATTGACTTGGTAACACCACTGTACAGCAAATAACTTTTTAAAAGAATTTCTGGAGAATTTGTACTGGATAACAAATTAACGCCATTTTAGCAGTACAGAAACGATTTGTTATTAAATATCCAAATGATTTCTTATAGTTTTTAAGGATATTTGATAGCTTTTAATTCAAACAATATATTTTCCACTTATTTCCTAATAGAATACATTAAGTTCGAAAGCAATAATTTGAGTGATAAATCTATTAAGTATTCGTACACCATTTAATCTTGTGAAATATTTTCGTTAAAGCGATATTATTCTGATGGCGCGTGAAATATTTGATGTAATTACCTATACACATTAACAGTAAAGTGGTACTCGCAACTCAATTTACATACAGGACACTTAAAACCAACGTGAAAACTATTAAAAATATCTTACCTTAAATAATAGTCCGCCCGCGCACTTTAACAAACAATAAATGTCATCTGTCACAAAATACACAAAAGAAAATTAAATAAAAAAGTATTTTTGTTTGGTTATTTATACTTTAATAAAAGCTATTGCCAAGCCTCAAAACATCTAAAAGCTGTTGAAGAGAATTAAAGTAGCTGAATCTTAGGCTGCAATGGCTGTTGTATAGCAGTATAAGCCATTGTACAGGCCTCGTACAGCTGTTTCAATGATTATACCACCGTTAACCAGTCACTGTAATGCTCAAGGCTGCTTAATTTGGGGCCCAAATTAGAATTACAAGGGCTGTGTAGTTAGCTACACAGCCCTTAAGCAGGTAACTAAAGCAGCCTTGAGTGTCACAAAATTCTATAATCAAGTCACTATGCGGCTGTCATGTGCTACTTGGGATGGTACCTACAATAAGAAATTATTCTACGCAAACGTAGTAGCGGGCATCATGATGTTATATCGCTCTCTTGCAGCAACAACGCTGGGACAAGAATGTGATAGTGTAATTTAAACACGATGCTTAGACAATTTTCTATCATAAGTAAGTACCTACCTAGGTATTCAATCGCGGGCGAATGACGAAAGGATCACTTTCAGAACGACGCTGCCTGTTTGAATGGTTGGATCATAGATATAGAATTCCGGGTTGGATATAGGCTTGTTAAACGACGGGGTAATTGCGTAATCCTAACTAATATTAAAGTTTGTTTCTTTGTTACGCCAAAACTAATAAACCGATTTTAAAAATTCTTTCATCAATGGAGAGCAACATTATCAGCGATTAACATCACTCTTACATCTTGTTTAATTTAATTCTTGACGTGGTCGTGCCGATGATTATTTTCAAATATAGAAAACAAACAATGGATTGCTTAGTATAATTCCTTTTAAATCTTGAAGGCCATCTGTCTGTCTCTACCTGTCTGTCACCTCCTCTCCTCCTTGCTTGCTAGTGCCAGTACCAGGTTCCAGGTTTCCAGGTCTTGCTTGAAGCCCCTGGCACAGGTTAGATATCCAAGGTGTTAATGAACGTCATAGCGCTCACAGCACTAACAAAACAACGGCTTGGCTAATGCAACCTACCTGCCATCTCCGGCATTTACTAGTAATTAATTCGGTTTGTTGGCAATTTACACGACATTTGTCATCACCCTGTGTAGCGGT
This sequence comes from Hecatera dysodea, assembly GCA_905332915.2. Lineage (NCBI taxonomy): Eukaryota > Metazoa > Arthropoda > Insecta > Lepidoptera > Noctuidae > Hecatera > Hecatera dysodea. The sequence continues at coordinate 15,344,111 of HG995292.1, forward strand.
CATTACCCAAGGATGGGAATATATTGCCAAACACAGGGTATCTTCACAGTCGGGCAATGTTCATATTCACAGCAGGCATGCCTTCTCATGTGGAAATTATTATAATTCCCACATGACAAGCTTTTATAATTACCTATTTGTAATCTACAATACCTTGCTGTAAATGTCTTAAACTGAACCTAACCATAAACTCGTATCCAGCATAGGTTCAGCCAATGCTTACCTAACAAGCATTTATTTATAAAAAAACATAGGTACACATAACATGTATCAATCAGTATATAATCGACCACAAATACGGAGTACGGGCCGGGGCTCCTACTGACAAGGTTGTTAATTCCTGTTGGAAATATTATCCATGGAGGTAGCGGTCAAAATATCTGCGTGTATCAAACGACGTTTTTCAACACACTTATGAAGAAACGATAAATACAATATTTTATACCAAAACGTTAGTGAGAAATGTTTTGCAGATTGTTTTTCATGTAGGTAGTTACCTGGTTAGATTTTTTGAACCTGAAAATATAAATTAGGTGGAGTTTGGCAGCCGCTCTATCCCTCAAGAGTGCGGAAATATAAAAAGAAACCCACTTAGCGTATAATATACTGCATTGCAAGCCATCATCTACCTACTCAATTTTGATACAGTTATCTACAAATGTTAACTCATAAGTTCATAACATAAACAGCAACTCGTAGGTAACCTATGTTATGTACTTATACAGTAACACCTAATATCTAAAGAATGTAGATACATAGGAATGCATGTAGGTCAATGATATAAATAAACCGAAGAGTGTAGGTACGATGCGGGTACACTCGTGACCACAATCACGACTTGTTTACTGAAGAACACCTTTACATCTCTTGAACTAGTTGACGAATGAGTTCATTGAAATCTGCACCTACTAAAACCATTTGAAGGCCCATTAACCATTGTTTTTCCGTATTGTGCCAAAAAGCAAAACAAACATAGTTAATGACACTACCTACTGTCTTATTTTTTATGTCCGACAAGCTGAAATCCATAGTTACCAATTCCTACGTAGTCTCAAAATACAGTACCCAAATCACACAGATACTGTCAGATACAATGTCTCATCAAACTGTACCTACCTATCCTAATAGCCACCTAGGTAACTACCTCAATTAGTAATTTAGTATATCTACTACTACATAGTATAAAACAAAGTCGCTATCCGCCGTCTGTCCCTATGTATGCTTAGATCTTTAAAACTACGCAACGGATTATGATGCGGTTTTTTTTAATAGATAGACTGATTCTTAAGGAAGGTTTATATACATAATACATGCGTATTATAGTAGAGGAAACATTAGTATCTACATTGCACCCGTGCGAAGCCGGGGCGGGTCGCTAGTATCTACTAAAATATTAATTTTACTATTATTTTAATTCCCAGAGACGGCGTTAGCCCTGCAGAGGCAGCAGCTGCAAGTTTGCCAGCCAGTCCGTCGGCCACAAATCTTGTAAAGAAGAAGGCGGGAGGAGCCAGTGACGTGCGCGAGCGGGCTGCTGCCGTGCGCACGCGTCGCCTCATGAAAGAGTTGAAAGAGATCCAGCGGATACAGAACAGCCGGCCTGATCCTGTGTTCACGGTGAGACACCTGCTTCCACTTTCATGTTAGAAATGTATCAATAAAATTGTGAATAATTGTCAAGCGCTCGTTAACTACTTTGTTGTAGAATGAATTGTCAATATCCAATCACTGCTGTTTACGCGCGCTTGACATTTTGTCAAATTATTTTCACTCTCCATTTGGTACTTACCTAACTAATAAAATCATAATATTATTTTGAGCAGAAAGTTACATAGATAGGTACTTATCCTCTTTTTTGTCTATTAAAAAATCTAAAAATATCATGAAAAGTAGGTCGTTATCGTGATCTTATGTTTAGGCACCTTAGGTAACATGTTAAAACTAAAAGGTCAGGTAAGAATCTATTTGGGCACGCCACCATTGCGGCGATAAGTCCCCTCTTTGAGGAGTGGTTGGAGAGACATCACGGCGTCCTCACCTGCCGCCTGACGTAGGTACTCACCGGACACGGCTGTTTCGGGAGGTACTTGATGGTACGGCGACGGTGTCGATAATGACGGTGGAGGTCTGCCCTGCTTGGGCGGAGCAATGCCATGTCCTCGTCGAGGTTATCGAAAAAAAAAAGAAAAGAAATAAAACTCGTATATTCCGCCGTAGATGACACACGAAAATATAAAAAAAACTTAGAAACAAACAGAAAATAACGTTTCAATTAAAACTAAAAACAATGTCAGGACCGGGCACGACTACCACGAGTCTGGAGATCGGCGGCGGCAACCTCTCGCGTCTGGCTCTGGTACAATCCATGGTCCGGAGCGAGGAAGCATGAGAAGCTGTCATCTCCTTCTGCGAAACAGTAATGCTAGCGAAGGAGGAAGGACACCGCGTGCGAGAGAGGGAAACCTCACGCCTCAGCCGCCGCAACAGAAAAAGACGCTCCGGGCGTCGGTAAACGCAGGGCGATGCCCAGCCATCGTAGGCGCGGGCCTGCGGATGGCTAGCTATGGGTGGCTCGACGTCCGATAGCAACCAGGCCCGGGTCGACGGCGCGTCGTGTGCCACGCGTGCCTTAAAGAACTGTCAGCAAAGAAGACGGAGCCCCATATTCCGCGCATAGACTGGGAGAAGTCGTTTGATGATTTCACATCCAGAAAAAAAAGTTATGAATCTATTTATGTTGCTGACTGTACCTATCGATATCTTGAGATTTGAATGTAGTTGCACCTAAATGGAGTTGTAATGAAAGGAGCGAAATAAAAAGCCAGCAAGAATTCAAAATATTATGACTCTCGTAAAAATGTTTATAAACGCTAGGTATATCGAGTCATCTCCGTTACGGATTATGCAAAACGTTTGAAATAACTTTTTTATGGTTTCTCTTTGTTAATTGGTAAAGTTACTCAAGCGTTTCGTTTACATTTGCTTGGTGCCTTCACTTCAATCAAATAAAACATAAAATTATTTACGTAGGTACACGGCTTGTTAAGATTCAAGGACTTTAAATGCTCATTTATTGCGAAAATTAAATCATAAATTTAATAGTTAATCTGTTTGGGAGTTGGTCTTTTGGTAGATAGGTAATTACTTTAATTGTTTCAGTATTTAAAGACTCACTTCGTAAAATAAGCATGGTACCTACCAAACTGCTGATAGATGGAAGGATTTTAAAGTTCATGGGCCTTGAAAAGCGTAAGACAGCAGCACAAATCGAAGTGTCTTATAATATGTAGGCTTTGAGGAATAATTTCTAAGTATTTAATTCTACATTTACCTACATGTTTAATCATGGTCTCTAAGCCACTGCTATTGGCGTATCTTGGACTTTTTTCCGGCCTAACTTGAGATGCTAGACGATAGACGATGCCGATGATAGACGTCCAACGCGGTGACGTAGGGACCAATGTCACTGTCCTGATTTTTAATGATGTCTTTAAGAAGCTGCAAATTTGGTTTCACACTATTTTAGGTTTTCAGAGTACCACGAAGTTAGCAAAACTTTTCTTTTTGTAATTTTCCGGAATTGAATTCTTCTAAACGTTGCATTTTACGAAAAAAGTCAAGAACTATTATCCAACGAGTCGTCCTTCATATTCTTTTCGAAAGTCATACACGTTGCCCCAATTTGTATCGTATTCGGAGAGCAACAGTATTTTTGACTAAGTATATTTAAATTACATGTTAATAAAGCATACCTACCTAACTCGAAACGATTAACATTTGGAACATAATTTAAAAAAAATAGAAAAGTTCAGCTCGAAAATACCTATCCAACGATGTATTGCATGAAGCTGTTAGAGAGTGGGACTAAAATTGGCATCCTCTTTTGAAGTACCTACTTCGGATGGATTAATGTTGGTTTGCAGAAAAGCAGGATAAACCTGAAAAGAACTGAGAACAAATGCGAGCTCAATAATTTTAACATCTTGTCTCGGATACCTTCGTTACATTTTGTTTTTACCATACATTTTTTTAAGTGTGCGAAATCTTCAAATGCGTTCTTCAGTTCTGGGCGGAGCTGAAGGGCGAGTCAGACTTACTGAAAAAAACCCATCTGTGTTTCGCAAATGCCCTTTGCGTTCCAATGCTATGCTGGTGACTATTTCGAACAATTAATTCCCGCAACCCTGGCTGGAACTGGCACTAGCGAGCTCAGTTTGCTGTGATGACATTTTATTATACAAGGTACATGTGTAAGGTGGCGAAATTAGGATTCAAGAACGAGCGAAGCAAGCTCGAAATTTAATGCACCTCGGTTACAATAACTTAGTTCTTTTTTACCACGTGCAGAATTGCAGACGGAGAAGTTACATACTTTGTTGACTTAGAAGTTCGAGAACTTTTTCGTTCGAAATAATTATTTACTATCTACACTTTCAAATATTTTCTGGGGTAGGTTCTGCCTAACTTCAAACCCTTTGAAAGTTATGGATGCAAGACCAAGCGAAGCGACCTCGAAAAACTTTTTAACCCTAACCGGACGAATTTGTATAAAATACAGACTGGAATGAAGGAAAAATGCACTCCTTAGAAGTTAAGACAAAATCTGAAGTTTTCCGACTACCACGTGTTGTGGTGTACACTATTGGGATCTATCCATATTTCATGCATTAAATATACGCCTATGGCCACTGCTTCTGCTAATATCAATGTTTTTTTTCAGGTGGAACTGGTGAACGACAACCTGTTCGAGTGGCACGTGCGCCTGCACCAGATCGACCCTGAAAGCGAGCTGTCCAGTGACCTCCGCGAGCTGCACATTCCTCACATACTACTGCATCTGATATTCCCAGAGAACTTCCCCTTCGCACCGCCTTTCATGAGGGTCATTGAACCCAGGATAGAGAAGGGCTTCGTCATGGAAGGTAAGGGTTTGGAAGACGTTTACTGATAAAGGCCCAAGTCAAGAGATTCTTACGCTATTCAGGTATATCGGACAGTATCGTAAATGTATTGGCTATAAGTAAGTACCTACCTAAGAACACGGACTTTTAAAATTAGCAGGTAGGTACTTTGCCTGACCAACCTAACCAGAAACTCCCTTTCGAACAATCAGTAGGGATAATTTGTTATTTTATATCTTTCTTATGTTAAGGTGGTGCAATTTGTATGGAACTGCTGACCCCACGCGGCTGGGCGTCCGCATACACAGTAGAAGCGGTGGTGATGCAGTTCGCTGCATCCGTGGTGAAGGGGCAGGGCCGGGTGGCGCGGGCGCCGCCCAGACCGTCCTGCGAGTTCACGCGGCGCCGCGCCGAAGAAGCATTCCGCTCAGTCGTCAAAACACATGACAAATACGGTTGGGTCACGCCGGCACTCTCCGATGGTTGAGCTGCTAAGGTACTCGATCCTCATCTTCTACATAGCTATTGTACCTACAAATTCCGACCATCCACATGATTACAATATGCAGTGGTTCGTGACATTGACCCAAATAAATGTCCTCACGACCGACAACGAGCTACATTTCATAAGAGCATCATTTATCAATTTAGACGACAACGTCAACGAATTGGAGAACTCTTGATAAAATAACTACATACCTAGTTGTAAAACCTATATAGTGTAGTTAAGTCCTACTAACCGTTACGTTTACTTTTTGCAGTTCGAGCTGATCAACTATAATGCAGAAAGGATCTCCTTTAGTTATTTTTCAAGAACAATTTTTAGTCGTAACTAGTGCAAATTTTGGTAATGCTCTCGAGGGCTTGGTTAGTCCGAGTTTTTTAACGTACTCGATCGCGGTAACGTAAACATTCGCTTATTTAGGTAGCTCCAATACAAATTGACGCATACGCTGACGCGATCCAGAACGTTATAAAACTCGCACTAAGGCCACCGCTCTGTGTAATTAGTCTATATTATCTTGTCTAAAATCAGTGGAGTGTTTTATTCAAAAGTCGAAAAAAAAAATACATTCAGTGTAAAGTCTAGGATGGAATAGGGGCGATGCAATTCAATCTTCTAAATAGAAGTTTATTATAATAGGGAATTACTAACACAACATTGTCACTTAGTGCATGTTATACTGGTTACACGAGCACCTAAACACGCCAAACATCTATGGTATTCTCTAAATGTGTGGTGTTAATAATCTTTTCCTATAAACAAGGTCACGATTACCGCAGTTGTTCGAGATCAATCAAAGCAGACTTGGAGCTAACAACAGTGTAAGGAGTTTGGGAGAGATGCTGTTACAATGTTGGATTACAAAAATCTTTAGATAATAAATGTGGTCTCTTCATGCATTTCTTGTCTGTGTGTAACTTATTATGTTGTGCCAAACTTGAATGCTCATCGCCTACTTTGTAAAGCTCAATTTTTTGGAATGTTCTCAATACTTTTTTTAAATATTCAATTCCAGAAGTGCTCTATTAAAAATCTTGAATAAAAAACTAAGAATAAAATAATTTTGCAGATCAAAAATATTGATGTTTTAAAGGAAATGTTTCCGTCCCAAAGTCATTTAATCATTTTGATAATATTAGAGAGATTTGTAGTTTTTAAAATCCATCAAAATGATTCTAAAATATGGTAGTGTGTCATTTCATCTTTGATCTATTCTTTGTATTTACCTATACCATACCTGAAATATATAAGTGTACTTGTATGTAATACATAATGAAACAGTCTAGGCTCTGCATGCTTTGTGTAAAGTCTGTAGTAGTAACACTGCAGCAATTTCATGAGTAGTGAAATGCTCAAATTAGTTATAATTTTAAATTGTGAAACGAAGGCTTGTGGTAAAATTAATGTAAATTAGGAAAAAAAATATAGAAAATTGATGTTGTTAATTTGTGTGGTGAACCAAAGATGTTTTATTTTTATGTAAACTTCATTCAGCGCAAATATGTGTAAATTATACTTTGACTATATGTACAATGTTATAGGTGTAATAATAAATACCTGCTCAAATGACGACTTGATTTTAATTTATATACCTTCTTGCAACAGCTCTTTCAAGAATCTTATTTAACATAATGCAAAATTAAAAATACAATTATCATACTTGTATAAATTATTAAACACTCAAAAAGAACACAATGCGCCTGCTATCCTGAATGCAAACAGCACTTTACTAACCAAAACAGGCATACCTTACAGGAGCTACCACATCATCCCAGAGATTTAAATTGAAAGAAATGTTGTACAGTGTAATCACTTTATACAAGAAATGAAAAATAAAATTAGTAGTTATAAATATCAGAATTATCACAAGCCAGATCAGAGCCCTCCTCGCAGCGCCAGCACTAAGTGGAGGACTGACCCTCCCTGAACTTTGTAGTCCTGTGCTGTCTTCTCATCGTTCCTGGAAAAAGAAAAAATAATTTTAGCTAAAATCAAATGAGAAGAACATAAATATGGCTGTTATTTTTTAATTTGTTATGTCAGTAATTGTTGGCACAAAGTTTATATGTAAGGACATTTTTGGAATATCCACTTCAAATTGAATACCACAGTGTGCATTGGTAAAGCTGGTAGTATCTAAATCACAAGTAGGACCTGGATGAAACTGGCACAGGGTCATGGAAATCAGCAAAACAGGCCTATCAGAGGGTACAGTTGAGTGTATGGATCATGGATGATAACTATAATCAATCTATTTACCTAGCCCTTTCCCAATTATGTTGATGTTAGCTTTGAGTCTACCCAGATGCAGCTGAATAGATATAATGTATAATATGACATACATATAGACCATCTGCCTATATTACCTGCAACCCTATCAAGCTCAATATCTTGTGGAACGGTTAGTCTCAGATTTATATATGCACATTCAATTTAAAAAAAAAATGTTCATTCCAGATAAACTCAACACAGATTTGAAAGGCTCTTCTGCTATGAACAAAAACAATAGGTAATGAAGCCTCTGTAATCAGTTTTAAGGGAATTGTAAGTAAAGGATTAAAAGCTCTTCTTATTTCTTAAATGTCCTTTTTATTTTTTTAATGTCTGCTATAATCATAATAGATTTGGGTCCATTGCCAGCCTGTGTGATATCCTTTATAAAAATAACTAAACTAAGCACAGGCCGATTGTAGTTGGTATATTTTCACACCTAAACTGTTAAAACGATGGTTACATAGTGTCGCCAAAATAGTAACAAAGAAACAAGGTTATAAGAATACATACATTTGTTTCCCGGAAAATATAAGACGTTGTTGCTGTGGTGGAATGCCCTCTTTCTCTTCCACTCTCTCTTTAATCCTTTCTACTTTATCTGTTGGTTCTATGTCTATCTCAATCTCCTTTCCCGTAAGCGTCTGAAACGAAACGAGGTTATAAATTGTAAATAATATACATTCAACCGATTATATCCTCTGTAATTTGTCTTACCTTCACTTTAATCAACATATTGGTGGATTTACTTGTTTAATATCGAATAACTAACCACCACTAAAATCAATATTCTTTGAAAATAATGCGCTTTATTTCGGCACTGTAAAATATTCAGTCACTTTTTGCACAGTAGAAATATGGAACAGTACAGAAACTACGAACAAACGATTGAAACGGCACACTCACACAGACGCGCACATCTACGAGGCCCCTAAGGGACCTTCGCGGTGCTCTCAGTGGCGGGTGCCGCGTTCATTATAATACCTACGCTATTATAATGGCTATAGATGGGCCACTTGGTTTTTCGTTTTGCAAAAACTGAGTACCCAAGCACAGATATTTAATACTAGTATTAAATCCTTATACTTACCAAAAACTGATTGTAATTTATATTGTATTATAATTTATATGTATAACATATGGAATAAATGAATTCTTATGTGTACGACAACATTATATTCTAGTCTAGTCAAAGGAAATTTAGCCTTCGAAACATACACATAGGAACGTAATTAGGTACTTCACAAAATTAGTAGGTAACAATAATTTTTCAACACATAGAAATCCTTCATCAAAATTTTACGGCAGATATTAGGTATAATTGAAATGGAATAAAATGGCATAGAAATGATAAACAATATTCAGTTTGTATATTTTTTTTTTACAATGGCATTATTTACATTTTGACCAAAGAAGAAAGTCGCATGGAATAAAATGCACTAACGCATTTTCGCGTGACTATTTCTCCCAGTCAACTCCTACCGTAAGGAACTTCGTTCCAATAAAACACTTATTATTACAAACATTAAAAGTGACAACCCTAACGCTCTACTGGAGCGTAGGTAATTATTTCAACAAATGGGCTTAGTTTCCATACTGTTCCATATTTTTACTGTGCTTTTTGCTTGCTAATGCTAATCACTTGACATTTCTTTTAATAGTTGAGCTGACACATTTGACAGTTTAGAGATGGATGAAGTCGATTGCAATAAACAATAATTATGTTATAACGTACTCTATGCTATGTTTTAACAGTACTAGCGTCAACAGTACGAAGTAGTCAAAGTCTTTTATTTGTGGTCATAGGTTAACAAGGATGGTGCTTAATAACAAATGTATCACTATGTCCTGCTAATACAGCGTACAAATATTAGGTATAAAACCTCTATATAAAAACATTAATCTTAAATTATAATTACTTAACTCTATCCTACTTTATCAACTAAATTATCTAATATTATCGTTTAAATATTCTGTAATTGTATAATAAGCCTTATCTAATAAAAATATTTGCAATTTTTTCTTAAATTCTTGTAAATCTATTGTCCTCAAAATTTTTATAGGTAGTTTAGCACTCTTGTCAAAAAGGGCAGTTCTGTGAGGTAGGGAAGAAATCTTTAAATCTATCTAACCTAACGGATTGCGGTTTTGCAAACAGATGTTTATTCGTTTTGACAAAAATCGCTACCTCATAAATATATAAAGATGTAAAAGTCATAATTTTTAACGTCTGAAAGGAAGGCTTGCATGAGTCTGGTACATGAATATTTGCAATAGCACGCACACATTTCTTTTGTGCTTTAAATACATACTCTGTATTAGTGGCGTTTCCCCAGAATATTAAACCTTAAGGGTTGATGCCACATATGCATGGTATGCTGTCAGTACAGCTGATTGGTCTACTACTTTCACTAATTTATACAAGGCATATGAATATTGGTTTATTTTTTTACATACTTTATCAATGTGTAATAATTTACATACTTTATCAATGTGTAGTACGAACAGTTTATAATTAATATGTTTAATATGTTAGACCGAGTAAATTATTAAATAAAATTCAATTAAATGTTCGAAGATAGGCCACGTCCCACACCCACTCTATGAAATTATTTTTTCTTGCTTGTGCTGATAGCGCCACAAACAATCTACTTTATTTTTTGCCATTTTTTGCTACCTGTACCGTTTTTCGCGCACACTACAGGCTAAGCACAGCTAAGTTGCGCTTGCGTTCACATATTATACATTTTTCCTAGCTCAATGTACGAGACGACTACCCGATATACTATGTAGGTATTATACTGCTGTGGTATTTTTCTGGTATTATTATATGCATTATTTTACTCTATGCCTCTGATTTTTAGCATCAATGTCAAAGTACATCATGGACTTATCTTATTATACAAACAATAAGTCCATGAAGTACATGGAATATTTTTTTTTAGTTGCTAAGAGTAGTGGTTTAAAATGTAGTATTTGTACCTACCACATTTTATGTAGTTAAAAGATATGATTTGCTGTCAGAAGTAAAACAACTACGAAAGAATCTATAGGCCATGATGAAACAACTGTGTGGCTAATTTTAAATAGTTGGATCATTTCACCAAATTGAAAAATTGGTTCTTAGCCGATTTACAATCTTTGTCGCATTTAGCATGAACGTATTTGATTTGTTTCGTGAATCCGTCCGGAAATCGACAACTTGTCAAAAATGTCAAAGTCACACATCACATCAAAACAAACATCAAAGTGACTTGCTTTTCCAATCTACTTTAGACATTGGCAGAATAGTCGACATCGGCTTTGCTCGCCATATAAAAATATAGATAGATAGATAGATAACATCAAAGTGAATGTTACCAATACAGGCACATCATGTCTTGATTGTCCTCGCTTATCGTTATTATTTGTTGTTTTCAAAAAACTTAAACGAATTTGTTTTGCGTATGAAACCATAACGGTCAGGTTAAAATATGTCACAGCTCCAACCAATATTTACCCGAATTGAAAAACTTACCCATACAGGTAATTTGTCACATTGTTTTCTAGCTATTCTGTTGTTTGTTTGTGCGTTGCATAAATTTTCTTATTTATTTCAGAGGGTCACGGCGAATTTGTTTCGATACTCAAAGATTTAACCATAAATGAAAATCAATTAATATCAAATGACTGTTTTTTAATGTTAAAGTCGTTTTTGCAAAAGATAATCAGTGCTACAGATGAACTTGCTACGGAGCTTAATTATGACGAAACCATTCTTATTAGTGTGAAAAACCAAAAACTTCTACGAACATGTTTTCAACTAATAACTTCTCTTGGTATATCACCATGTCTGATACCGGGGCTTGGAATAAAGTTATCAAATAGATGTATCACTGGAGCTATTCTTCCAAGACTTTTGTTGACTGATGAACAAAAGTATGAGATGCTTGTAGACTGCACTGATTTTATCACAAGAAGTTACAGTGTCTCAGCCCTCAAAACTATAATCATAACTCTGCATCTCTCAGATTATTTGGCAGCATTGATACAGTTGTCTTTTGCACCATTTAAAAAACCAGGCACATATAATAATTTTACTATGACTCAAGAAATGTATGTTAAGCTCTGTGAAGACAGGAAAAAATATGTTAGTATTTATAATCATCTTGTAAATAGTTGCTTTCAACCTCTTCTTATGAAGGAACTCATGGTGCTACAAAGTAGTATAGAGCCGTCTCCACCAGCATTTGCTAAAAGAGTTTTAGCTAAGGAGTTGAGTCAAAGATTAATAGCTCCTGGAGGGCTACTGAGCTTGATTAGGTGTTTTATAGAAAGCTATGATATTGATACAGGATTTGAATGGAAGAAGATTGATATAATTTGTAGAATCATAGCAGCAAGACATGGAAGCAGTTCAGAGAGTGAATATCTTGCCAACATTTGTGCTCAGTTGCAAGAGATATTGTCTTTGAACAATACACATTATTTAGCAGCTGCTGTAGCATGTGTGTTGAACTTAAATGATAAGTTCCCTCAGGCAGAATCTGTGGTTTCGTTAGTCAATCAAGTATTCCAGACCTTTGATTATAATTTTTTAACCACAAATAGTAATTTACCTGGTACTATCATACTGTCACCTCAAGAAATTGAACAAAAAATAAATGTTTTACATGCTTGTGTACATTGTACCAAGTTAGAGTGGCCAGTTCAACTTTTCATACCAAACTTATACATAATTTTTTCCATTGGAGTTAAGTGTACAAAAAATGATGAATTGAAAATCAAATTAAAAGATATTATATTAAAAAGTTTAGAAAAACTAAGAAAAGAACAATTATTTGTTATGATAAAAACACTTTTATTTGGGAAAGATGTTTCCAGTACCTTGGGTATTCTAGTGGAAGAATTTGATGCTGGTGTTGCTGTAAAATCAGTGGCGACTTGTGAAGAATATGCGATAGAAGAAGCTGTCATTTACTTTATGGATTTATTTAAAAGTGCAACAGATGATGCTCTTGTCACAAATATATTTTCGATAGCTTTAAAAATATTAACAGATCTCAATGACAGAAGGCGACAAATAGGAAATAAAGAAATACTTTTCAGTGAAGAAAATCCTGTTTTAATTAATGAAACTGATCAAAAATATGCAATAATTCTTCAGTTACTTTCAGAAATATCCACTTCACCCAAAATTGTGAACACTTTAAAAACAAACCCCATGCTTGTGTCCGATTTCATTGAACACTTTCTATTGAAACAGAATTGCGATACAAATGATGAATGCATTACTATTGCACTGGTATTACTCAATACTATCCTATCAAATTCGGTTAAAGTAAGTGACAAGTTTAGTAATTTAATACCTGTGTTGAGAAAAATAGGTGAGAATGATTCGAGTTTGAACAGTATTTTGTGTAAAGAAGCACTGTCCCTGATATCTCAAGAAGCACCTCCGGAGAAGGAAACAGCATGTGAAAAGGCAATAGCTGATACATTTGATGAGCTGCTGCCTGTCAGAGCACATGGAATCATTGAACTAACAAAACTCATTGATGCTGGAGATGCTGAAACTATTTCTAAGAAACATTATATATTTTGCATCTTCCAGGTACGTTTCAAGTTTACTTTCCATTGTGTACCTGCTTACTGCTAGCCTTTTCTATTAAAAAGGCTTCATTCTACTTGTCTATACAACTCAATTTACTTTTCTATAGAACCTACAGTATCTCATCTGTTTTTGCAGGAACAACTAAAAGATTCAGACTCTTACATCTACTTATCAGCAGTCAATGGTTTGGCATCACTCTGCACGCACTGTACTGAAGATGTTTTACAAATATTATGCAAAGAGTTCTTACAAGAGCAGATAACGGTTGAGCAGAGGAATCTTAGAACAAATGAGAGTCAAAACAAGGATGCTGAGTTGAGGATGAAGATTGGTGATGTGATTGTGAAAGTTACCAAGAGATTAGGTAAATAGACATTACTAATAACTTACATGTACGTGAGACACCATTTCTGTTCTTAACTGAACGATGAAGCCCTAAGCAGAGAAGAAGATTTCAATATATTGGCATAGTCTCAAAACCCAGCTGGCCCTATTTTTTAAACCAAGTAAAGATTGACGCACACTTAGGATTGCGCCGCGCCGCACAGTGCCGCATTGCAACAGTCCTCCTACAACACTTGCATATTTTGTGTGGCACATTAGAGGCCCACCGTCCGTGCAGCACTTTTTGCACTAGTTAAAATACTGTACAGAGGCGGACTTAATGCGTTAGGCCATTTTTTACCAGTTGACCTTAAACGTCGGCATTAGGCAGGTGTAACAAATGAAAGACAAACCCAGAGATTTTTTTTTTACCTACATGAAAAGTCGTGTTTTGGTTGTTAGTTTTTGGACAATTCCTAAATGAACGTACTTTGTGGTGTTTTAATTTAGTCTGTTGGTATTTTTTTGTAAAAAGGTTTTTTATTTTTCACTTTTAAGTGGTAAACTAAATTAATTAACATTATATATTATGAGTTACTTGTGTGCCTTCGCAGTCCAAGTTCAGACTAGCTCATGGTGAAATGTCTCATTTTTAGATTTTATTGATTGTAAGTTGAGGAGTTCACTAGTTTATCCTTGAAGTTCAACGTCCAGTAGTTCAAAGTACCTATAGCTATAACTAAATCCAACGCAAAAAGAATCCTCAAGATTATTTCATAAACACGTTATGCCCAAATAAATAACCATAAAAAACACATCAAATTAATGAGGTAAGGGAGTACCAGGCTGACTTGTACACATCTGCTATCGTCTATTGAAGAGTTCCCTTGACTATCTCCTAAAAATATTATATACTGTAAAAAAATCTTCCAACCAAAAAAAAATCATCCAAATCGGTTGTCAGTTGGCGAAAATATCGCTGAACAAACATACGAAAAAAAAACAATCGAATTGAGAATCTCCTCCTGTTTTTAAGTCGGTTAAAAATACATAGTTAGGTATAGGACGACACGGTTGGCGCAGTGTTTGAGCGATTGACTGCTGCGCTACGTGTCGGGGGTTCAATTCCCGCACAGAACAAATATTTGTATGGCCTACAGATAGTTGTTTCGGGTCTGGGTGTTTGTGTATGTGACATTGTATGTTTGTAAACGCACTCACGACACACCAGAAATTCCTAGTGTGGGGAACGTACATTTAAAAAAAATAAAAAAGGTACACATAACTAACTGACAATTAACAACGTTATTAAGAAAAACGAATTAAAACTGTGATGATTCTATCAACTTCTTGCGAATATACTCGCGTGCCTTCAGCTTAAAAAACAACCGACTTGTTACCTTATGAACCCTTAACGTGCGCTCAGATTTCAAGGGTATCTGATTCTATAATTTACACGGCATTCTAAGAATACTCTCTCTCTCTCTCTGAAATGGAAATAGATAGAAACCCCAGTCGTAATGTTTTATTGTTATTACAGGTGAAATGGCAATAGTCCACAAGACTATCCTTCTGAACACGATGCTTTGTGCGGTCAATGACGGAGATCCGCTGATCAGGACATCAGCCTTGTCAAATCTGGCAGAAATTGCTCTGGTACTACACTACAGAGTAGGAAGCATTCTTTATGAGGTATATATCTTCTGTAACCGGAACAAGGTGTACCTACAGGCCCTCAAACCTCCTTTAAAAAGCGAGGATCCTCCAACCTGACGGGTGTTGTGTCTCGCGGGCAACCTGGTGGTCGATGTACCGGAAAGCTTTTTACCGCGATGTAGGATTTCTATGACAAGTCTTTAGTTCGTATGTAGCGGCATGTATAGCCTAAAGAAAGTACTAGAAAGATTTTCAGACATTAAAAAATAAACCTTATTGCTATTTAAAATGCAAACCTAACTTCTCGCGTGTGCAAATATGCCGAAAGAGCTGTCTGCTATGATGTTGATACAACTTGGTATTATTTCATATACATCATGTATATATATTCAAGCTCCACCATCACCCTTCAATAAGACCACGCACTTCTGGAACACCCTGTATTTATGATCAAAGTCATTATGTGTATTATTCAATGTCATCAATAATCCTATGCTCAATATGCTCCTTTGGTTTCAAGAAGAAAAACATCCATTCATAAGAAAAAAATGTACAATTAGTTCCAATTTTGTTGTAGGTGTTGTATTGCATTTGGACCACAATAGAAACCGACAAAGCAGTAGAGTGTCGAAGAGCAGCAGTCATGGTCATATCCAGCTTAATCAAAGGTTTAGGCAAGGAGACGTTACTTCAACTGAAGGATAATCTACTCCCTATATACCGAACACTTAAGAACCTCTACAGAGACAATAATGAGGACACAACTGTTCGACTTCACGCCCAAATAGCTTTAGAAGAACTTAACGACATTGTCAACCAATTCCTTTTCCCAGAAGTGAAGATGGAAAAACAAATATTTGTACTCGACGAAGCGCAAGATGTATTCAAATAAATAACCGTGAGTTTCACATTATTTGTTTTATTCACACTCGTTTTTCTATTTGTATTAACTTAACATTAAATTCAACACAAGCGGACATACGAAAAATATGGAATTTTGTTTAACCAAATACTTTTACTTGCTATGAACAAATAATTGAACATAAATATATGTACCATAATTGATTGCAAATTCATAAGGTTCCATATGTCCGCCCCACACAAAACTTAAATAAAGGATAGTCGATAATATCTATGGCAATCATAGCATTGATGTTAGTGATTCAAGTGCAAACCAAATACTGGCCACGTGAAATTAAAATGCCAACAGTTTCCTAGAGATAAATTCAATCAATAAATAGCTATATTTTTACGCGAACAACGGGTTCATGTTTTCACATTTGGTCCGAGTTTTATTTTATGGGTGTTGTTTTTATTTATATTTACATATAGGGGCCGTTCAAATATTACCTACGTAAGCAGAATTTTTTAACATTTTTGACCGCCCCCTCCCCCTCGTGGGCAAAAGTAAGCAAAGCTCTTACCCCCTCCTCCCAAGCCTACGTAAACATTTATATAAAGTATTTTTGAATCTGTTCTGGTTTCCTTATTGCTCCATGAAGCAGCAGTTAACAAGTCTAGAAATAAGAAATTTGTAGTCTACAGAGAAATTAATTTATTGTGGTTCGCTATTAGGGCGATGATAACCCAGTGGGTAAGACCGCGCCGGGCCATATGATGATCCGAGATCCCATATATCAAATGAAATATTGCTGACGTAATCACCTCTCGGATCCCCCCATGCCCCATTTCATCAAAAATAAGCAAATTAAAGACCCCGCCCCCCTTTAGTGCTTACGTAATACTTGAATGGCCCCATACCATTAACTACTTATTCCACTTAAGCGAGTTAATTTTTTAGTTCGGATATACATATGTCAATTTTGTACCGTGTACCGTACAAAACGTGCATTTACACCTAACACTTAAATTAGATCAATCACAATAGTATTTTAAAATAATCACGCTTCGGACGTATTATCCCCGTCGTTGGACTTCTTGGGGGTTTCTTCGTCTTTTTCTGACAGCGAAATAGAATATACAGAGCTTTTGTCAGAGAATCTGTCTCTATTCCGCCTACTGAAGATGCTACTGCGTGCCAGAGACGAAACCGTCGCGATAGATATGTTGTCTCTGTCAGCTTGCGGTACCACCTTCCATATTAGCAGTGCGATGCCTCCAAACGCAGCCACTACTAAGAACATGACCAATGTGACCTCACCGAATGCGCCTGGAATAATAAATCAAATGTAAGGAGGCCAGCAATTACTCATAACCGAATCAATTTTGAAGAACCGTTTAGACATACTTTGTTGTGACTCCTCCTTCCTCGCTTCGAGTCTGGCAGGCTGTAGCTCGTTGTAGTCCACGTCCTGATTCTCGTAGGGCTCGACAGATCCGCTCGAAGGTTTATTCTGATGAAGCACGTCCCCAGGATTGGATTTTGGCAAGTTGATGCCGGCTCTGACTGTCAACGTTTCCGGTTTGTAGGTACAAAGTACCAAAAACCTGTAAGAAACCGAAAATAAATAGTCAAAACAACATCTGATGTTATAGTCTGATCAGCTCAATCGCTAAAACGTGTTTTTTTGTTCTCGAAACTTACCGTCTTGTACTATGCGTTAGTATGGGTAGATTCTCTTGCACGATAACGTAGGTAGCGACAGTAGTGTCATTCACTTCGGAGCCGCACTCGTCGTGGTGGATCCGCAAGATGTACGCGTCTTGGGCGCTGTTCGGGTTGCCCTGGATTGAGCACCGCTCTGGGCCTCCGTCTGCTGCTTCAACAGCGATGCGGCCTCCGAAAAACGGACCCGTAGATACTTCAACTTCACTCGCGTGTGGTAGACATTGAGTGGCACGAGCTGAAACTGTAAAAGCAATATTGTTTAGTCTTGATAATGTCCTTGCATGGAACCTCAAATTTGTATTTGAGCATTCAGGTACATAGGTTCAAATCTATCTGTGAATTTTAAAGCACAAGAAAAATGAGTCTTACATCCTTTCGTGGGCACGATGATAATTTTCGAGCTAATCGATTGCGGGTCTGCCAAATCTCGGGCGTCTCGCCGGATTGGCCTAACTTCGAAGGAGTATGTCGTGGCCATTCGTAAACCGACGATACGCGTGCTGTAGATGCGCCCGCGCCTCACACCGGACGGCTGGCTCGTGGTCGTTGATGCTTCTGTACTACTAGTCGAGGGTTTGGAGGATTTTTCATCTTCTGCTGTGTCGATAACCTTGAACACCACAATGAATTTGTGTATAAGAAATGGAACGATCAAAATAACAGCCCTTAACAGACAACACTCGATCGAGAAACAATTTTGTTAAGCGTTGTGTTTAAGACAACTTTGCATGCAATAAAGTTGATTGTAGCTTAGCAGTGCGGATAATGATGTCAACATAAAGCTCGATGTTTAAAATATAATCTGATTCAATAAAAGAGAAAGGCTATAAACACTGGCAGCGGTGCTATATTAACACGTAAATACAGTAATGATTGGCGGGCATGTTCCTTGTCACAGTCACGCCGCAGTCACGCTAAGCGCGCAAACCCCGGCCCATTATCTCCCGTTTCGGAGTGCCAACTCATTGCCAACATATACCATCGTAGAATGTCATAGTTTTTAACGACTTATATTTCACACGACTGTGCCATATTGGCTATATAAGTTCACGGTAGCATTTTCTAATTCAGTACCTTCGTCCTGCAGCGGTATTGCCCCCATGCTTGCAATTCGCAGTAATGCACTTGAAATGCCAACACTTTCGGCCGGTCTTCTTCATCAGGCTTCCCGTACTCCCATCGAAGTCTCACGTCGCGAAAGTCAGGCTCACCAATCAGATGCAGCACTTCTGTAAACCGCAAACATAAAAAAATCTAGACATTCCGTTCCGATAACAAATATAAGGGTGTTTAACGTTACGCTCGAGTGGATCAGCAATGCAGCGATCCGGGCGTGCCATTAACCCAATGACTTGCTCACTGAGCCGTTGTTGCTTCCAATAATTATAGTATCATCGATGTAATAGGATCTCCCCCTTGCGCTAGTTTTACAAGCCGACCAGTGCGTGGATAGTGAATATCTCACATTGCGGATAGTTCAATCATATTCAGGCCCCGGGCGTGTGGCGCATTATAATAATATGGAATTAGTTCACTCATCACCAAGTGAAAGAGTAAGTAGGCGTTAGGCGACTAAGTAAATAATTTCTACTTGAAGGAAACCACTCGACGCCACTTATATTGCTTAAATAAACAATTCCTCGGTATACCAACTAACTGCTATTTGAGAAGCATGTAAATCTCTGCATAAATAGACTGATAGTTATTTTTTAGGATTAGGTACGTTTAACTATTCGTAAATATATTACGAAGTCGCCGCAGTCATGGTCGACTTTTTTGTGTTAACTTGCCACAGTCGTATGATATTGACGTCAAAATAATAAATGAGTGTTAATATCTCTATCCAATCGATTTGATCGAGAAACTATCAATCACCGCAGGAACAAGTTTAGAGTTATTCCATAATACAGGTATGTGTTACCTGCCAAGACGATAAGTAAGCTTAATGACTTTGTAAAGTGCATCAAGCTGGAAAGTGTTGCCGTGTATTTAGTTAGCTAAATTTTACGGCGTTGTTAGGCACTGCAAGATTGACAGGCTGACTAGATCGAGCATAATCAAAAGAGATATAATTCCCGTAGAGCTGTACAGTTGTAGAGTATAGAGTGGTCATAAAGTACAATTAAAGAATTTATAGATATTTAATCGCATTCCTCCGTTCGCGTTGCACATAGAGGAGTTATAGGTTACTCAGACATACAAACACATCCTTTTTAGCATTATTAATTTCTTT
Source organism: Hecatera dysodea (assembly GCA_905332915.2). NCBI lineage: Eukaryota > Metazoa > Arthropoda > Insecta > Lepidoptera > Noctuidae > Hecatera > Hecatera dysodea. The sequence continues at coordinate 15,364,163 of HG995292.1, forward strand.
TTATATTTTTTAATACCTAAATTTTATTTTACTTGTTCTTATGTTCTTAACGATTACGCTGTCTTAACCTTTTTCTTGTTTGACCTATAATATGTTTTACCAAATGGCAATAACCTTGGCTGTCAACTTTGTAGTGTACCTACAAATTCTATTTGAATAGAAATAGAACCCATGGCTGAACGCTGACCCCCAAAATAAGTCCAGGCCTACTTTGGGGATTAGGATCAGATTTGTGGCAATATATTTAAAGATGACTGGTTTGTAACAAGTATTTCATAGTGTCATTTTTTTTTATAGGTACTGTTTATAGGCACACATAATAACTAGTGATATCTATATTTACTTTCTTATATATCATAGAACCTTTTTTTTTTTGGATGGGAAATCATCAAATGACCCCTCCCGCCCTGGGTGGAGCGGTAGGGAGTGTCAGACTTTTACTGACTAAAACCCACCCGTGATCCTTCTTGTGCCCTATGCGTTCCAGGGCCGCGGTAACTCTTTCGAACAAATTCCGCAACCCTAGCAGGCACCGACCCTATGGGGCCCCGTCCTCGGTGCTGACGGCTCCTTGCGGCGCGCGTGGAACACAACGCGTCGTCGACTCAACCTGGTATCGGACGGCGAGCCACCCACGCTCACCGTCCCCAGGCATCGGCCACTGCGCAATAGCACAGCGGCCGACTTGTCTCTGGAGGGGGCCGAAATGGGACCATTACTGGCACTCCATCTCAGCACCCTCCCGAGTGTTGGGAGTCGCAGCACCCGCAGCAGAAGCGGCAGTGGCGGCGACGGAAGCCGCGGCGGCGCGGCGGCACAGGCGGCGGCGGCGGCGGACCTCTTGCCCCTGGTCGGGGCGGGTGGCGCGCAGGCCCTTCCCCCAGCCCAGTGCTCGACCGGCTTGCCAACAGCCGCACATGCAACGCAGTGCGGCGTGGCCTCGCACGAGCCAGCCTTATGACCGGGCTGACCACAGCGGAAACAGAGTCGGCTGCGGTCGACCTCCGAGGGGCACATAGCTCCCGTGTGGTTACCCACATGGCAGCGGTAGCACCTCAGAGGTCTGGGTTCCAGCAGTTTTACCCGCGCAGACACCCATCCCACCAAGAGCCTTCGGCCCTCCGACAAAGTTCTGGCCGCCGTCACGGGGCAGCTCACCACAAGGGTTTGCATGCCCGTGATGTCAGGCCGGAGGGCGCCCGCCTTGACGAGCTCGGCAGAGCACCCCCCAGTCCTGGCGACGGCGGCCACAACTTCCTCCTCCGTAACGGAGTCATCCAGGCCCACTATGCGCATGTCGATGCGCCTAGTCGGCCTGGACACCCGGACCTCGTCCGCGGGTAAGACCGCCCTCAGCCTTTCGGCCAGGGCGTCCGCGAACGGGCCACTCTCCGCTCCGGCGAGCTCCAGCTTCCGGGCACCGGTCAAGGTCCTCTTGACCCCGATGCCCCCGCTGATGCCCAGCTCTTGGAGGCTCACCGCCTCTTTCGCCCGCTTCAATACGGCGAGATACGTCACGCCCCTCTGTTCCGCTTCCGGCTGCAGTGTGAGCACCACAGCCGCAGATTTCGGGGCGCGAAGCCTCGCCGCAATGGCGTTGGCTTTCCGCCGCTGCTTCTTCGCCTTGTTCTTTGCCTTCTTGGCCTGCCGCTTCTTTCCAGCAACCTGCCACTCGGCCTCGGCCGCAGGAGGGTCCGAGGGTGGGGGTGGGGGCGGCCGCGGCGCCACTGGCGCAGCAGCCTCAGCCGCTCCCCCCCCAGCCTTCCTCCTGCCCCTCTTCGCCGGGGCCGACTTGGCGCTGGCGCGGCTCCCGCCTTGGCCTTCGCCTGGCCGGACGTTCCCGGGCTGGCAGCCACGGCGGCTGCATACGAAGCCGCCTTCTGCTGGCCCGGGGGCCTCTGTGTCGCCGCTAATGGGGGACGCCGGATCATGTTCTCCAAAACGGAGAACTGCTTCTGGAAGGGAGCCAGCTCCTGCCGCACCAGGCTCCGCACCTGGCTCAGCACTTGGCTCCCCTCCAGCGCCGCTGGACTCAGCCCCCCCCGCGGCTCCTCCGAGGCCGCCCTGGCCATGCCAGCCAGGTCCCTCCGGAGCGACTCATTCTCCGCTATGAGTCGCTCCGTAACGGCCGCGAGGCGGGTGACCTCCGCCCGCAACTCTGTCGCCTCTCCCGAACTGCCGACGTTGGCCGCCGCTGCCGCCATAATGGAGGCTTTGGCCGCGCTGATGGCCTCCCGCTTCGAGGACTGTTTCCTCTTAAAGGCCACAGCGCGGATCGCGGCCTCCACGACCTCCTCCAGCTTGGCCCTCTACTCCTCGGCAGTGGGAGGCACCTCTCCCGGGGACTCCGAGTCGTCGGAGTCGAGAGGAGGCGGACGAGTAGAGGGAGCCCTGCTACCGCTCCCTCCTGGGCGACGCCCCTCCCCCGCCAACCTCGGCCCGACGCTCCACCTCCCGGGTAGAGGGAGCCAGCCCCCTCCCCGCCTCACAGCCCCTGCCCCGCCTGGCGGTGGGGATTTTTCGGGCGGAGGCGAACTCACCCTCGGAGGACGACCCGCTGTCATCCTCCCGTCTGGGCCGCTTGCGGAAGAGCTTGACGCCCTCCGCAGCAGCCCCCTTTCCTCCGTCTCTAGAGCCCGCCGAGCTGACCGTTACTAGGTCAGGGCAAGAGCCGGAATCCGACTCCGCACCTCCCCGGCGCTCAGGCGAACCCTCCGCTACAAAATCGTACGCCATCAGCTCCTTGAATGAAGCAGATCCGGATGACGACGATTCGGAGCCTCCTCGGCTCTTGTTGCCACTGGCAAACGGAACACAATTGGTGCCCCCCCCAGAATACGGTGGGGCAGACGCTCTTGCGAGCGTGGCGGATTCCCCAACGGCTGAGCCGCTGGAACCGCCCTGGGGTAAATCTATTTCCTTTTGTGTTATCTCCATCTTGTTCCTTTTAGAGGGTGCGGTCCCTTACTCCTCCGCCCTTTCTCCATCACAGGGCCTCTCCTCCCACCCGCTCACTGCCTTCACAGCCACGTCTGATGAGCAGACGCGTACCAGAAGGCAGTGAGCGGGATTCCTCGCGTGTGTGTCTCTCTTGGTCTGATCCCTCACTTGCGACCTTCCGGCATGAGTGGCTCTACCGGGAAAGCTCGCAAGATCATTGGGACGCTCAAGCCCCACCACGACGACAACGTGGAGACACATTCGGTGGGGATATATCATAGAACCTTAGAATAATTATCATGCGTTACCGTACAAGAAGACCTGTTTCTAGACCTATAAAATGGCGTAATTATTTCTGTATTAATAATTAGTTATTTTATTTAAGGCTATACAACAACGCTTAAGAGTATTGGCACTTAGGAATGTATGTACATATATGTCACCCAAAAAAAAATCTCGAACTCCGTAAGATTAAAAAAGCATATGAAAAATATTTACCTATGTATTATTTCATGGAAAACGAGAAACAGCCAAATGTTGTATTAGTGGTGGTGTTGGTCCTCGTATTATTTAATAATATTAAAATGAAAATATATACCTAGGTATTATTGTTATGTTCAATACTGCGTAACCTTTCATGAATTCTGATGATTCATTAATTATAACAGCCACACGAAATACAAAAACGCACAAAGAGAAACGAAGCAAGTTCTCAAAAGTACCTAATTGTTATAGTGTTCCAGATACCTGCATGTCATAAAAAGAAATAAGAAAGCAAAATCATATCGTATATATATGGTTGACTTTATCGTAAGCATCTGTAATCATACAAGGAAAAAGTTTCATCCAAACCAAACAAAAATGGTCCAAATTGTTTGTAAAATAATGTTTTTATCATAAGTGGAGGCATCGCCCTCGATCGCAACAATATCAGAAATTGTTCAAACCTCGAAATGGAATTGCAATATCATTAACATTTTTATTGTAGCACAGTATTTGAAAACGGATGTGACCTCGCGACTCGCAGAGAGGAAGCGCATGGAAAGATCAGTATTATACTTAAAATATAGGTAATCTGAAATTCATACGTTAATGAGGGCTTACTAAAGAAAGATTCCGGGAAATAATGAATATATTGTGAAAATAATGATTTAGTAAAGTTAATTAAGCAAGGGCGGAAAGGACGACTAGAAAACTCGGCGGAACGAACTTATTGACAAAATTTCATGACAAACAAACATAAAAAATATGCGTAGATAATTGCCTACATTACATAAATCTTTGTGTCGTGATAGCTACATCATTATATAAAGTAATGTTATGTGGTGAGCATAATGGCACAGATTTGATGGTATGGCGGATGTGCAGGCGGCAGGCATGACCCGACGACTGGACCAGAACGGCCATTGTGGCTGCTGGCCGGTACAATACCGTGCTGCTAACAATTCATTTCATTTGTTTTCAAACAGTCAAGTTTTTTATATATCATTGACTAACTTCGTCGCCCTCGTGAAAGTCGAAAATTATTCCCAAGTCCTAATAGGTCCTAATACAGGATATGATCCGAACCGTGAGCCAAGTTTCGTCCAAAAACATCATCCGTTAAGACGTGAAAAGGAAACAAACATACCTATAGTTAGAGTTACTTTCCCACTAGGTAATATATAATTATAGTGGGTCTTTATCTATGTAATTGGAGATTTTGTAACCAGCACTTTCAGATTTATCTCTCTGGATTGGCGCGCAATTCAAAATTCAAATAAACTTTTTTTAAAGCCGTGCTTTTCGAAAAATCGAATTGTTACCTGCGATGAAAAGTGGATTCTGTACGACAACCGTAAACGTTCTCAGTCTCAGTGAGTTGCCCAGATACAGCAACTAATCAGTGCGCTAAAAAAAGATTACTCATAGGAAGATGATGGTGACTGTCTGGTGGACCGGTCTTGTTCATCACAGCTTCTTACCGAATGTTACAAGAGTGGCGGCAGATTCCTATTGCCAAGAATTGCAAACAATGATGGAGAAGCTTGCAATTCAACAACAACCAAGACTGGTGAATCGCTCTTCCCCATTGCTTCATCGCGCGAGCTCGCACTTCACGATAGACCATCGCAAAGCTACAAGAGTTACAGCTGGAAGCTCTCCGTCAGCCAACTTACTCACAGGACCATGCCGTGACAAATTTGTCCATTTGCCAAAATTTACAAAAAATATTTGTAGGAAAAAATTCAACACCCGAGATGCAGTACAAAACGCTTCGCTGACATCATCGTCCGGCAGATTTGTGCAGTAAAAGGATGTTTATTCCATAGAGGAATCCGGTCCGCCTCGCCGGTGGCCTGTGTTGCTCTACGGTTTATCCGTATTGTTTGTTTAAACTGCCATAAAAATGGCAAAATTGTATAGATAAGTTGGGCCAGTACTTTGATTCATAATCAGCCTTTTAACGTTCCCACTGCTGGGACACAGGCCTCCTCTCTAGGAGAGGGAATGGGCCGTAATCCACCACGCTGGCCCAGTGCGGGTTGGTGAATGTCACATGTCTTCGAATTTTTGGTTCTAGGACATGCCGGTTTCCTCACGATGTTTTCCTTCACCGCTTTGAGAGCAGTGGTGAAGAAATGAATTACACAAAGTAATGCGCCTGACTGGGTTTGAACCCGCGACCTACGATTCGTAAGTCGGGGCCGTTACCACTCGGCCACCACTGCTCTCACCAGTACTTTGATTAGCTAAAATAAAATAAAAAATACCTATATACTGTAAATTTTTATATTTTTAAATTTTCATACAAATCTCCAATTTCATAGGTAAAGATATTAGTAGATAAAGATAAATTGATATGTATATTGAAAACCCTCATTTCTGATAGCAAACTGTAATTATGGCTACAACTACATATCATTAGGAAATAATAGACAACAATAAACCCAAGTATTATACTTCGGTATTTTTGTCCAACGACGAGTAACGACGTAATCGGTAGCAAGTGTAAAGAATCGAAAGTAAAAATGCAGTTATGCTAGTAATTAGCGAAACGTCTCAGCTTTCATCCGAAAGCGATTGTAATCATCGCAGGTTTTTTTGCTAGGTTCTCCTATTCAATGCATAATACACTGCGACTTTTTATCATGTGTACTGTACACGTTGAGTTAGCGAACGGAGCAACATCTAGGTGAATTTTAACACGCCTCTGTTTAATAGTAAATTGTAGGAAATGCGTGATCGGCTTGTTCATTGTGTAATATCTTGCAAGTTGATATATCTACAGCGCTGTCTTTAACAATAGTTTCAACATTATGGCAGTTTTTACCACAATCTAGTTCCGCTAACATAACTTATGAGCTTAACGACATCATTGCAGTTATTTTAATTTTAAATGTGAATAAAGTTATCACTTTCAGACAAATCTACATTGCTTTCGTGTGGTTTTACATGTTGATGAATTGGTAACAGTGAGTCGTCATTGTGACGAGTGAGTGGCGCGAAACGGCTCCGTCCAAACAATACGTTTCACGCGTGATGCTCTTCCTGCCAAGCATTATGGGGCCATCTGATTTCATGGTGTCAATGCGGCACCGCTAACACAGACGTGAATTCACATCGTAACAAATGGAAACTGTACAAAATCATGACTATTCGAGATTTTTGGCCTGAGGCTGGTTCCAGAGTTACTTTAACTGTCCACCTAAGTCAAACTTCTCACCAAATTTCAGGTTCAATGCGATTGATAAAAACGGAGATTTATCATTAAAATGCATTTGGAATACCAATCTCCAAATATTTCAGGCAATTTCGTTAACCTTCTCGAGATGCGTAATCGGTATGTGTTCCATATAGCATAACGGAGCAAACTAAATATCCCTTAATTCAATTCAGTATAGACTACCTATTATGTCTGCCATGCATACAAAAGTAATAAAAATACACCATGGTTAATGATATGCATCGTTGCGCGCACGTTCAAGAATTCCGAGATCCGATTGTTTTGGGTTCGCGATGCAACGACAAGAATAGCGACTATTCAACTGCCACCGTTTAGGGTTGAAGAAAGACGCATATTTTTTATTCGAAGAGCATAAATTCTATTGGTATTTTATGGGTTCAAGTACATATAAATTAACTCCTGTGAATACTTAGAAATAAATCACAGACTGGACATAAAACAAGTTATCTTGATGACATTGTTAGTACCCAGTGCGGCCACCGAGATTCCAACAGCCGCCGGGCGTTATTTAAGTAGCCTGTAAATATGCCAGCAATCTGAAGGATCTCTGACATTACTCTGTTGCGTTCCACATGCATAAGTGTGTAATTTGAGAATCGTAGCAATTTCTTCGTATTACAGCACAGAAAGGAATTAGGTACTTCATAACATTAAAAATAGAACATCTATGTAACAACTTTATAGTTGCTTGTTATAAGAAACTTTATAGATGAGACTCGTTTGGACGGCATGTTCAACGAGACTCTAGAGACGAGACCCTTCAAAGTCGGAGAAACGAAGTAAACCTATATTCCATTGTGAGGCGTGCGTGTATAATCACCGTTTTTACCGAATTCAATTAAAAGTGACCCACTGGCGTACACGCGCGAGCAGAACAAAACAGTCTAGCTACTTGGTACTTCTCGGACAAAACAGAAAACATAACAAGTCCAAAACTTTGTCACAATGGTGTTTAGCTAGTGACAAAATTGAGGGCAGATGAAACGGAAACACGCTAAGAAAGGTATTAAATTTTAAAAGCAAATAAAGTGCAAGAATTTGGAACTGCATTAAGTGTTTTATGTAATTTTGTATTAATCTTATAAGTAACCGCCCAAAAGTTTGCAACTATTTACTCTACTTAAATAGCTAGAAATTGAGGTGACGAAGTCTTTTATAATGTCGTTGCTTAGAAATTTGGTCAGACTTAAGTAGCGTAGCGTTTTGATTTTTTGTTTTTAATCTTAAGTGTCTAATTAATTGTTTACTCAAAGTAAAGCTTTTTTAATTATTTAATTGTGTGGGCATTAGAGCGAAAAGGAACGTGAAGTGTCTGGAATACTTGAAGAAATAGTTGCCATACCCGGCGGCGGCACTGATGCGATGGCGCCATCTTCGGATTAAATGCTTTAGGTTTGCTAACAAGATGTATATGTAAATGCTTTTTATTCGTTGAACATTGTAAAGTCCAGCGAGGGGTCAGTACTTGACAGTTGGCATTTGAGCAGTTGTTTCCGTTATGTGTGCACAATTACTGAATGCGACCGCTGAGATTCATGCCCTTTGTTGACCCTACGTAATATACCGATAGTCTACTTACAAGACATACGTGACGACACATATACATTGCTCTTTTAGTATAATATGTGTTACCCTTACCGGCAAACTGTACAATTCAGGTATTCTACACAATACCTTGGCAATGTGTAAAATACCTGGGACTTCTAGGCAATGATTGAAATATTATGAATATTATTGTATACTTTACCTAGGTAATGTAGGTATACCTACCTAGGTACAATTCCAAGGGATTGTCCCATTCAATCCTAAGCTAACCGACAACCGTGTCGGGGTGCCATCCCATCAAACCTAACCTGAACTAAAATCGGCCACATTATTATTAGCTTTTTTGTCGGAATAATTGTCCGCCGCCATGATACATGATGAGAACGACATTAGTTTAGTACCTCTAACGATGGAAGTGTAACTATTTTACGATATGACTAATAAAATAAAACGCGTAGTTATTCATTGATCTGGCCATTATCTGTTCTGTGGGCCAGACCATACCATGATGGGGGATCGGGTATTTTCCACTGTCGAAGTGATCAATTCTATTGGCCACGACATATGTATATTTTAGGGGACGCTATGCAAGCCTTGTTTGTGTGGTAACTCCGATTGCCTTATAAATCATTAGTCTTCCTTTCCTTTCCGAGTCGGTATGTTCGTTTTAAGTCAACTCCCTGGACCGTTTTGGTTCAGTAGGTGGCTATGTTAATTGCAGCATCGGTGGCATTAATTAAATCCCCCTAAGTACAGGTGTATGTGCACTTTGGACACTTACATGTGGCTCATGTTCTGAACATGGGTTGTGTTTTCAGCGGCCTAATTGGGTGCACAAACGGTTCAAAGCTGTCGAAACAGGCCACTGCAATTCACTACCTGGAGTGAAGCGGTGGATACTTGTCTTCGCACAGTTTGCCTCACTCTTTAGATGGCCCGTCCTGGATTGCCTCTATGTGTCGCTTTTGCAACTGTTTAGTCTTCCCGGGGTTGACATGTGGCTATAGAGGGGATGTCGTAAACCTGGTCTTTTTTTGTTACTGCAAGCGGAAAGAGTGTGTTGAGTGGAGTTGGTTTCAAGCAGCCCAATATTATCCGACACGTTTAATTTAGGGCAATGTCTACTTGCCGAGCATGAACGGATCGGTGCTACATTGGCCAAACAAATTGGCCGGCAGAAAAGCGTTCCCCAGTTGGTGGAAATTAGGCGACGGAGCAAGTTGTTCCGGATTCCATACTTCAGCTTTGTAGCTTGTCATAAATTGTAGTTTTCGGGCTCGAGAGATGAGTTTTAGATGAGCAAGCGCGTTTAATAATAATAGTAATAATTTAATTAAATCAGACATAGTCCATACATTAAATAGAAATTGGATAAAAACATTAAATTTAAATTGTCAACATTAAATTAATTTAAACATACACACACACACACACACACACACATTACAATTAAATATTCAGCAATTAATCAACCTTAGGTACCTAATTTACCCACACGGGAGCTATGTGCCCCTCGGAGGTGGACCGCAGCGGTCTTTGTTTCCGCTGTGGTCAGCCCGGTCATCGGGCCGGCTCGTGTGAGGCCACGCCGCACTGCAGTGCATGTGCGGCTGCTGGCAAGCCGGCCGAGCACTGGGCTGGGGGAAGGGCCTGCGCGCCATCCGCCCCGACCAGGGGCAAGAGGTCCGCCGCCACCGCCGCCTCTGCCGCCGCCGCGGCTTCCGTCGCCGCTTCTGCCGCTACTGCTGTGGGTGCTGCGACTCCTGGTTCTCGGGAGGGGGCCGAGATGGAGTGCCAGTAATGGTCCCATCGTGGCCTCCTCCAGAGACAAGTCGGCCGCTGTGCTATTGCGCAGTGGCTGATGCCTGGGGCGGTGACCGTGGGTGGCTCGCCGTCCGATACCAGGTTGAGTCGACGACGCGTTGTGTTCCACGCGCGCCTCAAGGAGCCGTCAGCACCAAGGACGGGGCCCCATAGGGTCGGTGCCTGCTAGGGTTGCGGAATTTGTTCGAAAGAGTTGCCGCGGCCCTGGAACGCATAGGGCACAAGAAGGATCACGGGTGGGTTTTAGTCAGTAAAAGTCTGACACTCCCTACCGCTCCACCCAGGGCGGGAGGGGTCATATGAAGATTTCCCATCCAAAAAAAAAAAAAAAAAAAGGTACCTAATTTACCAAGATCCATTTTTTTCTTGATACTTTAGTAGTATTTTATAAATTGTTAGAAAATGGTTGAGTACAATGTTTACAAAACATTATCAATGATGCGCGCTTACATACTCTGAGCAACTAAGCTTACCTTCTTAATGGAAGGTGGCATGGCCTTAATGTAAGGAAGAGTAGGTATAATATCTAAGTAGTTAGAGATTATAGAGTACCAACTTACGTAGGATTTCACTTTAGTATGGAAGTTAGATTGGACCTATAATGTGGGACACATATCTACTGGTTAAATAAAAAAGCTGAACCAGATTCAAGATGTTTGTTAAATTGTTTAAAGAATTGCAAACGGTTTACAGAATAACATAAATGGATGAATAATCTTGTTAAAGCTTTTGTTATTATTATAAATCCGAGAATCATAAATCTAAGGCTGCAAGGATTTAAATAAATGTTGAATATATATTGCAAGAACTATGTGGATTTGAACGTAAGCTATTGCGGGCGGCGCCATCGTGAAATAGCCACGGGTAATGGCCAGCCCGATCGCCAATAAAACGAATAACCGTTTATGGTTGTGCTACTGGAAGAGGCGAAGTGGTTACCTACCGTTCCCAAGAACTTTTATGGATAACCACTGAGATACTGAAGGTACTTAAATCCCTGTGGTATGGAAAAGCCACAACGCAGTAACGGACCTGTTGTCAAGCCAATGTCAGCCATTACACGGCTAAAATCTAATCTAGAGTTTTTGTACACAGAAAAAATATCTAATTAATAAGATCTAAACTCTGATTCAAAGTCTGCAAAAGGCAATTTAAGTAGGTAAGGTACCTAATCTAAAATGGCAAACTTTAATAAGGCCGAAGAGCCGTTATCGATTGCAAATCGGTATTCTAAGCGATGACGAGGAGGAACCTAAATTACTTAATGTGGTAGATTAATGTGGGTGGTGATTTTATGATTTGGCTGAGTGAGTATCCGCAGAAGGCTCGGTCGGCGACCGATGAATTCTCAGGACACTTAGACCTACATGCAAGTTAGCAAGCCACGCTGCACCCACCAGATTTATGTTAGAGGCATACATGCATCCGTGTGCAACGGTATAGTTACACTATAAATAATACACGGACATCGAAAACCTCTATGTATGAAATTATTTATTGACTTTTGTGCGGAACCTTATATGCGACGGCCGATGGTTCGATGAGTTCAGCAATACATACGCAATAATATTATAGTTTGACAAAAGTGGCCATAGTTGAGTCTTGTGAACATCATGATGATGAAGTTAGTAAAAAAGCAGGTCAGGACCCTTAAAGAGAGTTTGAAGAAAGGCATTGTTATGTTATGACTTCGAGAATGGCGAATAATGTAGATGAAAGGACACCACGGAAAAACAGACATGGGACTTGAAAATAAATCGTCGCGCGTCTAATAAGCGCGATATATAATTAAGTCCTCCATATTCAATAAATATAGCCTATGCTCACCGGAGATAGTGTAGCTTCCCAACAGTGAAAGAATTTTTCAAATCGGTCAAGTAGTTTCGGAGTCTATTCAATGCAAACAAACAAAAAACAAATCTTTCCTCTTTAAAATATTAGTGTTTATTAAAAAAACAAAACTGTACCAAGATCGGAGCCCTGTGAAACTCCGGAGCGACCATGAAATGTGTCAAATATGCCCAATATACATATCACTAATAAAAAAGAGTAAGTGCAAAGTAATAGCAATTATACGATTGGAAAGTCAAGTCAAAATGTATGATAACAATGCGTGAATAACAAGTAACGTGGGAAGATATGAAAACAAAAAAATAAAAGACGAACTACCTACTACTACTATATGGACAAAAAAAGGGCAAATAAAGTCAAATCGACTGTAGAAATAAATCTATTTGTCTAAGAACTGAGCTAGACTTGTTCATAATTTCTGTTGCGCCGTGGCTTTTAAAGAAAATACCCGCGGCCATCGTTCACTTTGGTTGGGACTGGGACCATATCCGCCGGTGAGCACATTATGCTCCATTATAATTATGTCCGCTAATGACTAGCCTCTATTGATAACCAAACTGTAGCCTATCATTATCTATTTTTAGCTTTATTGTTCCATTATTTATCATATCGTTTGATTATTCCTTTTATTAATTTGCAATAAAACAGTAGGTGTGTTCCTATTTTATTAATTTAACTTACGTAAATTAATAAGATTTATTTATATAAATCTTATTTATTTACGTAAGTTAAATTAGCATCGAAATAAATACGTTTGCATAGGGCTTCAAGAAAACAGACGGTGTCGCGCACGATTTCGTAAAATTGAATAAGGTACTTTGCCTTTGTGTAAACCGAAATGTCAATCCTTGAATCTAAAAAAAACCCAGATCGCTTTGGGATGCAATACCTAACTTTTGTTTAAGGCTAAGTCAGACTTGGTGCACCGTGCCATCGCTTACTTTCGGTATTTGAAACTATTCTTCAGATTCGGAATAATCTGGCCGACTTCTGTGACATTTACCTCACATGTGAAGTGAAAACTTAAGTTAGTAGCCGAGTTAGAGCAGTTCTGCTAACTACACACTTAATGACGTAGCACTTTTGAAGAACGAGACTGGCACTTTTAATTTTAATATCATCTACGACAAATGTTATCGACAGATCTAAGATGAAATTATCAGCTAATTAACGTGACGTGCAGTCAAACACGTTCAGTGAAAGTAGTTTCACACTTGCCCCATTTAGCGGGTCACCGTCACAAAAGAGCAAAACGATCATGCGTTTCGGCGCGACATTTTTCTTGTTAGACCATAGAGATCTAAAAAAAGTTTGTTTCATGGAGGATTACATCGTATGTGGCGGAGAGGTTATTAGAGCGGCATCTCGTCGGGTCGGGGTTGTCGCCGCGAGTTCGCGACTCACACGCTACCGTTATCGCATGCTAATGGTGACCGCGAAATGTTCCACCGATGTAATGACATGCACACTATGGACCCGCGCCTGCGCACCCAATAAGACACGTATAGCGTTACCATGCCATAACGATACGCCAAAATTGATTGACCAGTAAAAATTGCCCTGGCAAAATTTTTGATGAGTATATTCGGTATTTCCGCGATTGAATGGGTTATGGAATGGATTAAATGTTTTGCGGCTAAGCCGCATTATAACGTTGGTACCGGTGCAACTTTTGTGGACCGTGAAATACACAGTAGATGAAATGTAGGTGTGCGTGTTTTGAATTCTTCTGCCCACCTAGTAGGTACCTATTAGAAACTTACACATAAATAGGTGATACAGATTTTGAATTACAAAAACATAACTAATAATCAAAACCAAGTCACATGACTCATGCTTGTCTGTAATAGACATCTCATTATGACCAACCAAAACTTTTAGTGTCTATAAATATTGCACAGTCACCATAAAATTCTACAAATAAGGGCAAAATAAATGTGGTGTAAATCATAGCTATGGCGCATCGTTTTTGCTATAGTTTGCACTAGACACGGGTAATCCATCATAATGCAAGTTGGCGAGTAGCGGGCATTACCAGGACCCGAGTTGACGGTATCTGTGATTTGGCTGAGCTGGACGGTCAGCCCGCGGCGATTGTCTCTTGTTATCGTATAGCACTTTGTTACTAGTCGCAGTCGAAGCTATCTCCATTGCCTAGCTTTCTGTTCCATAGCATAGGTATTAGGTATCTTTCAACCTAACAATAAATAATAAAAGAACTCAATTCGTTACGAGACATTTCCAAGGCCTCTCATCAGTCATTGTCCACGGCCTAGATACAATTGCCCAAAAATGGTGGTAGCTATCAATCGAATCAGTCCATGTCATGTAAACAATGGAAATAAATAATGTAGATTGCCGATTACAGGAGCGTAATCAGAAATAGACGAGTTCTACAATATTGTACTGATAGGTACCAATTGTTCTGTTGTGCAGTTAATTTGACCGAGGCAATCTCGGAGATGGTGAGATAAGCCGTGCAGATAGGCCGCGTTCCCGCTGCGGCTGCGATCCGTGACATAGATAACATTAGATGAACGTTTCCTGCCAGGTTTGAATATGTCCCACCAAACTGGGATACGGTTACATGGTAATAAGGTAGGATGCTGCTCCACCGTTACGATAAACCCTTTACCTTTCTAACTGCATAATAACAATAAGGTATGGGTTTCGTCTCGTTCGTTAGCTTCACAAAGAAAATCGACAGAGGGTTATCACACGTTCATCTTCGCGGCTGACGTGAATTACATGAGTGCCGTTAAGGTTATGGCTGCAATAATGTGGGAAAAGTGTGAAACATCGATAGTTTGCGGTTTTAAGTGAACATTGCAGTTGTAGCCGTATGAACTGGATCGGACCAATGTTGCGTAAACTTGTGTATGCGACAGATGGTATAATAGTCTCATAACTCGACACGCAGCTGCGTCCTCATTGCCTCTACTGTATCTATCTTTTTTGTTGGCTCGGTGTGGTGTGATTTATTTAGATTGGATGCAGTATCAGGTCTGTACCTAACTACAGGTCACAACAAAATAAAACACATACATTACAGGCTTATTTATATTATGATTAGTTTAATTTCAATACTGATTTCCTAAGACTGTTAATTCAAATTTGAGTCGCTTTAACCAAAACGTATGCATAGGGCCCTAGGCATTCTATACCTACCAGTCAACTTACTATGGGTATCTGCTAATCAGTATTTTAAACGAATCATTCGGTCAATCTACTACACTTTAGAACGTGTAAATAGCTTCACCTCTTTCGACCTGACAATTCGAAAGTGCCTGTAAAGGGTTTAATTGAAATAAATGCTTTGAATTTTTGAATTTTGGATGTAAAAGTATATGATTCAACTGCCCAAGCCTGTTAACTGTTACATATACGGGTAAATTTCAACAAGAGATTTTTATTTGTCATTTCGGTGGGATTTTTTTATTTCAATGCTATCTACATATTTTTAGTGACAAATAAAACTTTAGCCTATTTTATAACATTGTGCGTGAGTGGACATCAAATTTCATCAAAACTTACATAAATATTTAAGGATGAATTTTTAAGAGTCCACTGAAATGAAAAGTGTCTACCGAAATGATAAAAATGACCACCGAAATGATAAACTGTGCACCGGAATGAAATAAATCCACCGAAATGATACAGCTAAGAACAACCGTGCCGGGCAGCCAGGGTTCCGTGCTTTGTTAGGTTTGATTTCCACTTTTAGATAAACACTGAGACAGGACAGTAGACAGTTATTTTAATATCATCATTAATATATAGATATTACAGTTAGTATTACATATATCATTCTTTGAGGTTACAATAACCTCAAAGAATGATATTATTGTAATATTTATTATGATATGAATGAATTGTTTCTTCACTTAAATAACCTTTGGTAATTTTTCTGGTTATTCTGTATTCAGTAAGTCTGGTGGTTGTAACTGGCTGTGAAAATGTTGGAAAACTTTATCGTAAATGCTGGTAACCATAAATAAATATTTTTGTTTGTTTATGAACTAATACTAATTTACTTGATATATTTTCAAAAGAGTGAACGAAGCGCGATAAGAAAGCTTAAAGTTTCTGATTAATATGATGGCTGCATTTGTAAGTTATGCCATTAATAGTAATACGTAACGTGTACCCGTTGCACTAGAAAAGAAAAATGCTAGGTATAATTTAGTTAAATTGGTAACGAAACGAGAATAGTGATTCTACAGGTATATAAGTAAAACTTCTAAAATTAAATCAACTCTTATATTTTTAAAATACAATAAATGAATAATAAACATTATAAAAATATCTTAGTAGTAATAGCTTAATCCTTTTATATAAACGTATGAAACATACCAGAAACCTGAAAGTGAGATCACATTATTCTTAAATTACTACAACAATAAAGAAACGTACATATCTAAATAGAACAAAAACCATCAGAGTTTTGTTCTACCTAATTACTTATACATAATTGCGAATTATAGTTACTCCAATAAAACAGTCTTTCTGGGTACGTATTTACGAGTGGGTTCAAGTATGTAGCTTAAAAAGATTAATTTTTCATCATGTTACTTTAAATCACACAATTATTTCTCAAAGTCAATAATCAGCCTCTTTTTATGACTATAAATATAGATTTTTAATTTAGATATGTACTTACTAAACAAGTTTTTTTTTAATTATCACACCACAACACGTTTTTACTTAAAACAAGTCACGCCATTAAATGACAGCAAATATTTAAAAAACTAAATAAACAATAACAACATTAAAAAAATATCCAAATCAGAAGTGGACGAAGACAAAGATGATTTTCTTACTTTTCTCTTCATGGCTGTAATCATAATATACCTACATGTACTAGCTACATAGAAATATGTGTAGGTATATTATATATCTTAAACACAATAAATACACCCGAATAATCTAATCTACACTTACATTACAAAACTATGACTTTGTATTTGATACAAGGATCTCTAAAACTTTATGGTTTTATCATTTCGGAGATACATTTCATTCCGGTGGACTGTAATTGGTATAACAGTCCACCGAATCCACTGAAATGATAACACTGAAATGATAAAATAGAGGTTAGTTCTACATTTAACTCCGAAATAAAATTATTAAAAAAATATGAACACTACTCAAACAAAACAGTACTTACGGCGAATTTAATACACAATTTTGAAACAAATTAAACGAATCTAGCACGAGTTATAACAGTCACCGAAATGAAACTATTTTTGTCCCCATGTTACTGAAATGATAAACTTCCTTGTATGGCGGAAAAACCGCAAGCTTTGGGAACGGTGCGTTTGCGCCGAGAGCTTGAGCCGGACTGATCCGAAGTGAGGAAAGGTGAGAGGGGCGTAATAACGCAATGTTGACATGGCTATTCTACTAAAACTTACTGTCCTCTGAAATGATAACTTTTTTCCAGACAAAAGTTGACTGCCTGTCAAGTCCATGAGAAAGAAGATAAACAAACAAAAATAGTTTTATTTGATCGAATATATTATAATTTAATGATAAGAAAATCGATTTAAATCCATATTATGAATGTATTGGCAGGGGAAGGTATTTTATGAGCGGAATTGGGTTCGGGACAGGCCACCGTGATGATAAAATAACACTTTATAATTTTTTTTTTGGTATATTAGAGGGTAGAAATCAATGATTTTTTCTGCCAAGGTAGAGGAGTACTTACGTTGTTGAAAAAAAATATATAAGATAAAAAACCAGCACATTGCACTACCGTTCTCAGGTTTGCCGTGTATTTTTTTTGCTTGCGCAATTCACCCATACCTACCTCTTGATATAGAAAACTGAAATAGGTAGATCTGACTGTTTTACGGTCAAATAGAATTTCAAAGCGATCTGTTCTGGTTCAGTTCTGTGCCACCTCCATTTAAACACCACGGAACGATTGGACAAATAAGGTATTTTCTTTTTTGGTAGTTACGTTGAACTATGAAATTGAAATTATTTATGGTGACAATTGTTAGCTAAAGTCGAGCGCACGCGACGAAAACTTTCAATGTGAAGCCTTCCTAGAGCGAACGCGGCGTGCGATCCGGACTGCCTTATGTGCTCAGCGAAGGTGATGTGGCTGTCCAGAACGACCCCCAGGTATTTGGCTCGTTTTTCCCATGAGATCGGCTTGCCATAGGTACATAGTTATCGGATGGGGCCCCTCCATCCGATAACTATGTACGGGGTTTATGCCGCGAATTCGAGAAGAGAACTGCCTGTCTCTCATCGGGGCTAGACTGGATTCTGCATAGAAGTTTGCAGAATGCGAGCGCTACAGTCAGGGTTGCGAACGGTATAAGTCAGGGATGGCCAACCAACGACACGCGTAAATGCTATCTCACTATTTTCAATTTTTTTCCTTCTTTCCATATTATTACAGGTTTTGTCATTATAACATTTACGGCAAGATTCGTAATCGCACGCCATGGCCAAATCAATATACTTTTTTTTACAATGAAATGGTACAATCTCCTATAAACGTTTGCCATCCCCGGTATACGTACGTAGTATGACCGTGTCGTAGGCGTATAGGGCCACCTAGGCCGTTTTACTTTTGGAAATATCCATAGATATAATAAACAAGTATTTTTCTGTATTTTGTATATTTCTATGGGAATATCGCTGGTAAACAGCGTAAAATCTAGGAAGGCCTAAAGCTCCTGCCCCCGTGGCTTGTGTCTTTCAGCTCATATGATGATAATGACTACTGATTTTTTTTTATTTGCCCCCAAAAATGTGACCGTATTTCTAAAATTTGTTTATTTTCTTGATGCATCCGAATTTGGGTCACAGAAGGTTATATGTGTACCTATCTAGGCTTACCAGGTCTTAAAGCTGAAAATCCGAACGGATCAGACAGTTTATTTGGGTAAGAAGGTCACGAACACCCTTAATTTTAAATGAAAAGTTTTTATTTAACTTGCAATGTATGTGTATACGTTTGTTTGGGTGGAATCTTGCTACTCAATTTAAGCAGATATCTTCAACCGATTGGTTGTGTATACACGTTCAGTTTGGATGACAATACACGATAAGCTGTGTGATGTCATTCTAAATCCAATGTAGCGGAACACCCAAGATGGCGGATTAGTTATTTTTTATGCACTTCTACAATATGGGTATCAAATGCAAGGGCTTTCCGAGAATAATAAATTAGAAAAATATTCTGGCATCATTGTTAATCCAACATAGTGGACTTTTGAAGTTTTTTATGCTTTGTTCTGACACGCGAATTATACCTTTTTCGAATTTAAACGCAGCCACTACATACTACTCGTAGTACAGGATAATTATGGCATTGGTAAAAATTAGTAATAAAAATATACTTAAAACAGTTCTGGAGCGGGTGGATGTACCTACCTAGGTAAGCAGGCAGGTAGTCATAATTATGAACAATTTCATTTAGAAGGTATGGGAGTCTGGGGCAATACCTACCCTCAGCCTTGCTAGATTCGATTTTTTTGAGCAGCTGTTACTAGATATGATATCACATATTATAGTTGCAGCTAGATTAGCTAGATACCCAAACTCTAGGTTGCCAGTGAGAAATTACTAATAGAAAAACAGAATGAGACTTTGCCCAATCCGGGAATCGATTACAGAGCTCGACGCTCAGCAACCCTGGGCCCTGAGTCTGCTATTAGGTACTATAGTGTCAGAATGGTTAACAAGTTTGGTAATCTACTAATAAAATAGCGTCACTATGACTTTCCAGTGGTCAACCACTGACACTCCATTGAAAGAAATGGCATAGAATGGTAATCTCGTACATAATGACAAATGAATTACAGACGTTGCGGTAGTCTGCTAAAATTTTGACAGGTCCTTTAATCAGTGACCTACCATTACAACGTCATTGTGCAGTCATTGCTTTTAATAGCTCGGTTATCAAAAAGTATTACGAGACCATTGACCGATCAGTGATCGACCATTATGAATTTAGCAGATTACGAACTTTTAGCAAAATGACAATGGAATCGTGTTGGAATGACAAATTTATAAAAATAGCAGACTTAGGCCCCTGGTTTGCGACCACAAGACCAACGAGGCAGTCAGATACCGTAAAAAGATGACAGATGATTGGTTTTTGGAATCGGGCCATGTAGGAGGAATAAAGTAGGTGTAGGATACGTAGGTAGTGATTCTTCGGATGTTGTACGAGTACTTATATAAAGGATGCTTTTTTTAACTTAATGAAACTACCTAAGTAGGAACTTTAATTTTTGTTGGTTTTATACTTCCTCGTGCCTAGTTTGCGCCGCTAGACAGCCGCCACATTTTTTAAAAATAATATTTATATATACTTAGGAATTTCTAATAGAATAAAATGTAAATGTTAATTATTTTCATTTATTAAAACAGCTTGATATGTTTGTGTGTATGTATATATAAATTACGCCTCATCGGCTGAACCGATCGTCCGGTCTATTTTGTTAACAGCCCACCGTGTAAACTTAGGTGTAGTCAGCATAGAGTGAAACGACATTCTGTCTTGTTTGTAAAATAGCTCACTTCGCCTAAGCTTACACGGTGCGAGATTTGTTGTGATGCTCTAAATCGAAGATGAAGGGAGATGTCAATCAAGGTGGAATGTCAGTTGACATCATGCTCACTCCACCTAAGTTCACACGGTAATATGTTGACAGAATAGAACGGCAAAATCGCACAGCTGGATGAAACTGGCACACGGGTAGACAGACCATCTGCTGGATTACTAGAATTATTGGTATTAAGCTCTTGAGATAAATTGCCGTTTTCACGTGGGCGAAGTCGGAGGAAGAAAAAAGTTTCTAGTTTTACCAAAAAGTGAATGAAAGAAAGACCATTGAGCAGCTTTTTATGATCTGAATAATCAAAATCGGTCTATTGGTCACGCTAGCTAGAGAATGCGATGAGCGACACGCACTCATCACGTAGAATTTATTGTAACTTCATGTGCCACTACGCTTCAGAGTTATTTTCATGAAATCTGAAGAAGTTCCGCTATCTACACTTATTGCGGATTCGTTTAACTGATAAACATGCGAAACGTAACTGTAAGAAGAGTAACATAAGAAGAATGATTGAATCCGGATTGCGATCCTGTGCCTCCTGAATAAATTGGAAGAATAGCAGAACGTAAAGCAAGGTAGAAATATGTAATTGCAAAAAGGGTCCAATAGCCCAGAGGGGTCGGTGGACACGAATCTAATAAAGAGTGATTTTTAGGTACCTATCAGCCCCGATAATTAATTAAATATCGAATGCTTCTGACAGCAGCCGCATGATTGGTGGGAATTATAACTAAATATTCCATTGCAAATAATTACTTAGTTACAAAATATATAATATCTCACCTTCATTTGCATCAATTTCATCGATAGGAGACACAAAAGAAATTCGACAAAATACTCCAATCAAAAATAAATGTGTACCGCAAACCATCATGTTCGGATTATGAAAGTATAGCAACACATTAATTTATAATAACAATTTATAGAGACCGGTATATTTAAAAAGTTCGCGAGAAGGCTTTCGCGGTTGCGCAGGCGCTAGGAGCGTACATGCGTTTGCGCTGTTGTGGCCACCGAGCGACTAACCTACACTGAGTACACTGCGAGACAAGCTACGCTTTTGGATGGGCACAGTTACTCGCGAAGTCGCGACCTCCGTGCTTGAAAGGATTTGAAGTTCAAAAAAACTTTTATGCGTTACTGAAAAACTGAAAAATAAACTGGTCCTGTGCAGGTGCTGTGAAATAATAGTACCTATCCTATACAATGATATTATTGACCATTCGTATTTGTTTGACATCAACTGGCCCAGTTATCATTGGCACATTTACAGCTTACTTTGAAAATTCCAACAAAGTATTATGGACAGTTTTATGTTTTGTTTGGTAAAAAAATATAGGGAAACTAGCAGTGCCTCGCGGTTTCATCCGCGTAGTTCCCGTTCCCGTGGGAATATGGGGATAAAATATAGCCTATGTCACCCGGGGATAGTGTAGCTTCCCAACAGTGAATGAATTTTTCAAATCGGTTCAGTAGTTTTGGAGCCTATTCAATACAAACAAACAAACAAATCTTTCCTCTTTATAATAGTACCTAGTATAGAAGAATAGATCAGGAGTATACGGTACGTTTGCACCTATTATCTAAGGAGAAGGGAAGAAGGGGATGGGAAATCAGAAGTGAGTAATGTTTGGAAGGTTTACAAAACATACGCGGCCTAAGTATATAACATCCTTTATAGAATAGAAAACATAGGTACCCTGTTAACATTTAAACGGCTACCACAAAATCGTGACAACGAAATAAATTAATTTGTTTTATTCATGTTTGTAGACTTATGAGATGTTGCGTTGAACTGTTTCGGAATGTGATACTTAGATAACAGGAGCTTATAACATATAATTACTAATAATAGGTACATATTACTTGGAGATATAGCATGACGCTATTTACCAACAACACTGGTGTAGGAACGCCGATTATTTTGCGCATGCGTGATAGTTCCGCTCTGACATTCAATGCTCACTCAGACCTTTAGCAATAGCACCATATGGATAAATAAACAATAAAGAATTCTTGAATTAAAAGCTCAAAATTAATAGGAAATGGGTAACCAGTTCAAAAACGTGGCAGTGATAGCCTGCCTAAAAACATTTCTTTTTGTTTTCAACGTCGTGTTTTGGGTAAGTTTTCATTGAGTGTTTATTCATGTACGTTTACTTGATTCCATTTTGTTTGTCTCTAAAAATAACGTTTTTTTTTTTAAGTTAACCAAACCTGTTGGTATCTGGTTATCATATATACCATGGCGGGAATTCCATTAAGAATTGTAAAACGCCTGTTATTTTGTCATCTTTTTATAAATGAGGCTTTTTTGCGACAAGCTGTTAGCGAATTCATAGAGAACCGATGACTGTCGCACAGGAAATCGCAGTTCTCTCTCATCTAAGTCTTTACCTACTAGGTAAATAAGTTAAATACGTCGATACTAAATTGTTTCAATTAAAACACAAAAGTTTGCTTTGCCTGTACCTACCTACCTTCATTTTATCTAAGTTTGGAAGAATATTGGAAGTATAAAAATACATATAATAAGTACTTAGTTTAGCTTCTAAACGCTCAAAAAACCAATTTAGTAGATACCAAATACCAAAAAAGAAATTTAAAAAGAGCAAGTGTTTGTACTTCGATAGAAATCCAAAGTGAAATCAGAACGTGCACGAAATATTTAATCAATTAAGTATTGCTTGACAAAACCTGTGCCTTTCAGTTCACAGGGCTCTTGCTCCTGCTGGTGGGGCTGTGGGCCGAGTTCGACCTGCACAAGTACATGGAACTGTCGCCAGAGTTCTCGGGGACAGCACCTCATGTGCTGATCGGTATAGCGTGCCTCATCGTCCTTGTTAGCTCGATTGCCTTCTCCTGCATCATCAAGGGCCAACCGGTCCTGCTTTACATTGTAAGTGCAACGTATTGGACATGGTAGTGGAATCAACCTCATGTTTCTCCCCCATTTAGCTTGGGCGGATATTATCTGATTTGTTTAATCCTGTGGACAACTCATAATCTTCCAGTATGGTGGATTCCTGGCATGTATCTTCATGATGGACGCGGGCGTTGGCGCCGCTGCCGCTTGCTACCGGGACACCTTCGCCAAGAGCCTTCATGATGGCCTCACTCAAACAATCACCACCAATCATCCACACAAAGCTAACTTCGACTTCGCTCAAAAGAACGTGAGTGCGATATTTTTCGAGTTTTTTTATAGGCTCTTACTTCGGATTTAACGCTAAATTGTCATCCGCTAGTTTAGATTTAGGGGATCGGATCAGAATTACAACAATGAAGTCTCTACTGCTGTAGGTTCCCTATTACGGTTAAATTAGGTAAGTAATCTAAATAATTATGTAGGCTCAATGTTCTCAGTTACATTGATCCCAACGTTATTTTTATCACGTCTCTCATCCCCAGTTAATTGCCTCTCTCTTGTGTTCAGCGGCTAATTAACAATTCCATGCGCGTGTCTAACAGTTGCGCTGCTGTGGCGTATCTAACTACACGGACTGGATAAGACTGTCACCACAGAAGGTGATCCCTATCTCATGCTGCCTCGACCCCAACGACTGCATCACGGCTAATTACAGCGACGTCTTCCAACAAGTAAGCTACGCTTGAAAATGTTTTTTAACGATAAGTACCTAACTGTATTTCAATATATCATAGATAAATAGGTAGGTACAAATACTTTGCATCACGCTACTTTACTCTAAAGACATAGCAGAGTAGATACATGGTGTGTAGGTATAAGATGGTAACATTCTTGGGTAGGTGCTGGACACTAGTTATACCTACACAGCTTTTACAGTCGACACAACGCCGCGGTTGTCATATTCGGCATTTATATCATAAAGGACTTGATTATAAAAAGATAAATATATCTACCTATACTTGCGTACTCGCGATTTTTCATGAATCTTATCTGCCTCTGCCGAAAGCATACCTTATGTTACCTGTAATACCGGTACCGGTTTGTATAAAGTTTAAATCCTAGCCAGTGCCTGCTAGGGTTGCGGAATTGTTCAAAAAAATATAACCGCGACCCTGGTAGGTAAGTAGGTACGCAAAAGGCATTTGGAGAAATACTTCAAACACTGGTGGGTTTTGTTTTAGTCAATAAGAGTCCGACAATCCCTTCTGCTCCGCCCAGGGTGGGAGGAGAAATATGATGATTTCCCATTAAAAAAAAAACCTATGAAGACCGTTAAAACCCCACCGTCACCGTCATTGCGTATCAACTGTATCCTATATGTAAGCAAAAACGCTTGCAAAGCGGTAATGCTTTCCATACCTGATGTGTTGTTTATAATAATTTGTGTGTCAGGGCTGTTATGCGGTGATCTCGGAATACTTGGAAAACAACATCGACCTAGTGGTAGGCGTCGCCATCGGCACCGCGCTCCTCCCGCTCGTCGGCACATTACTGTCGTGCTTCCTAGCCAGCTACATCAAGAAATCTAAATACGACGTGGTCAACTAACGACTTCAATCCTCCAGCATTACGACTCGAACGCGAATCTCAATTTTTCTAATCTCTTCTCGACTGACGCTATCCATGTTGGACATATTTGCATTTTTATTCATATTTAAAAATATATAAATTAAATATTTAGGTACCTACTTATTAGAAATTTATTTATGTTTACATTATTGATAAATTGTTGTATTAAAATCGATGTATTCTTTACAAAAAAATATAAACATAATTTTTAAATGTTATTAAACTTGAAGCAAATCATGTTATTGTTTTATTAACTATATAATAAAATGCCCTGGCGTTAATGCAAAAATATTTATTTTCTGGTAATCTTATATTATATCTGAGTATACAGTCTTATGATAATTATATACACTTGTAGTTTGCACCTTACAAACCAAGAAACATCATACAATATAATCAATTTAAAAAAGCGGATGTTTCTTCTGGGGATATTTTCGCTAACTGTCAACCAAATTTGGATGATTCTTTTTTGTTTGGAAGAGTATTTTTCCGACCTGGTTCAATTTAAATTTGGTGAAGGCTCTTAAATAAATGATAGCAAATCTTCCGGGATTGCTGATGGCTGTTTATTTTTTACACCAGATTATAAAATAGCATCACGCCGGTACGCTGTGAAGGGATACGCAGATGTGTACAAGTCAACCATGTTTTTGGAGTTATCTATTCGGGCATAACTTTATTGTTTACTAGCAGCGCCCCGCGGTTTCACCCGCGTTGTTCCCGTTCCCGTGGCAATACGGGGATAAAATATAACCTGACACTCCACAATAAAAGCTCTCTATTGGTGAAATAATTTTGAAAATCGGTACAGTTACCCCTTACAACGTCACAAACTCACAACCTCACAAACGTTTTCTTTGTAATATTAGTATAGACTAGCGGCCCGTCCCGGCTCCGCACGGCGGACATTTATCTATTTTATAGCTTATGTTACTCAAGGATAATGTAGCATTGTAATGGTGAAAGAATTTTTGTAATTGGTCCATTAGTTTTTGGATTTACATATTATGTAAATCCAAAAACTATGTTGTAGGTACAAACACATTAGGTATAGTGAAAGTCTTTTAGAAGTAGAGTATAAGTCGGTTGTATGTTTTTTTTAAGTTTTTTATTTTTCACTTTTTAGTGGTATAACTCCCCCCCCCCACCTAAATGTACCAATCACATTGGTGTAAACAATAAACAAACATGTGATTTCAGCAATCTCGGAAGATTCGCTATCATGTATTGAAGAGTGCCGTTTCCTAGCTTCATCAGATCTTCACCAAACTAGAAAACCAAACCATCATACACAATTTTATTTTTTCATTTTACATCGGTAAGAGGGAATGAGAGCGTCATCAGTGTAAACTAAGCCACGCAATATTAGGGATAACTCAAATACTAGTTGTCAGATCTCAATGTGGTCCCATTTAAATCTCAATCAAATTTAAATGGGACCACACGACAAGCACCAGCTTTCGAAAAAAAAAATCTCAAGAAAAATCAGTACCCAGTACAAAGTAATGAGGTAATACACACAAATAAAAATACAGTCGAATTGAGAACTTCCTCCTTTTTTGAAAGTTCGTTGCAAAATAACTTTTTTTCGGAAGTTGGTGTATTTGTTTTTTGACACCGACATCCAACATTAAATTATTTTATTTTACTGTTTATTTTTTAAATGCTTGTGTTTGTAACAAACCTAGGACAAGTTTTTGGACATAATTATAATTTGTCATCATATTGCAGTATTTGCAAATACTGCAATATGAAGACAAATTATAATTATGTAAATGCAAACAATGTGGTAACTAGTAACTTTTTCATTGATCCTAACTACAATTCTGCCAGTTTAGTCACTGTCAGAGCTATTCTTATCATCCTTGGCTTCGGCAACCTGGTCCTGCTTGTAATGCCGGTATTCTGGCTTCAACTCCCACATGTTCTTGTGTGGATTCTTCAAGTTGTAGTTACAAACTTCTTTCAAAATCTCTTTCAGATATACAATTGGCTGTCTGGTAATCTGCAACAAAAATACTATGCTATAATACCTACCATGCATATATTAATATTGTATTAATTATTAAAAAAACTGTTTTGTTGTAATTTCAAGTAAAATCTAGCTCTTAAAATGTACCAAACCGAGTTGTTTATCTTGTATTTGTATGAACATTATTTATACTTATTGTTTGGGTCACAACACACCAAGATAAAAACCAAACCTCTCCGGATCATATTTTGTCACTTTGCAACATACCTTTTGTAGGTCTTTTATGTTATAATACTGATGCTTCTCAAATGCAGCAAACAGCATATTGAGCACTGCATCTTTGTCATCCCTGGCTTTCTTTCCTTCAGCCATTTTCTTCTTCATGTGGTCAATCTGTAACAAATTAAATGTGTGCGAATTAGTGCTTCCTAATTATATACCAGCCACACACATGCAGCTCAGTGGATAGGGGCTTCCCTTATGCAGGACAATAGTGTTAAAACTCTATTAGCAAAAACACACATAGTCATAATATTAGTGATCAGAAAAAGAGTGAAAAAGCAGACAAAAAGTTACAGAAACATTAAAAATAAAAGCATTTCAAACATTTTTGGGAAAGAAAAACAGGAAACAAATTCAATTGTTTTCTGTGTTAATAACATTAATATTAAATGTACTTTAGTGACATCCTGAAATGGGGAAAATTTTCCCGCAAAATAAATGTTGTCATAAGGAAGTCTCCACTTTTTTTCTCTATTATTTGAAATTTAGGTAAATTAGCTCACCTTTTTCTGATCACTGATAAAAATAGATATTGATTATATCAATTATTATTGACAAAATATTTTTCATGATATAACATGAAATACCTAGAGTAATCAAGAATAAAATTGAATAGTAAGAACAAAAGGAAACTCAAATGCATGTAAACAAACATTTCGCAGCCTGATTACACTAATGTTCAAAGTTACAAATGTTACTATTTGTATTTCTACTGACAGACAAAATTATTAATTAAAATGACATAAGGCATTGGTTTAGATAACTATCTTTAAACTACACTCGTGAGAAATAACTGGAATCATATCACTTGTGCTCAAAACAATTTTTTATAATTTCTTTGCAATGAACTATGGATTGTTTAATATCATTTGAAAGGCAATTTTGTTAGCATCAAATGATATCAAAAAGATTTAATTTTCTACCTAAATTTAGGTATTTTTTGCAATTGTTCAAAGTTTTCGGTGTTAAAATGAACAGGAAGTAATGAGAAAAATTATAATAATATATATGTTATATAATATTAAAATATTTAAATTACAATTTATGTTATTTGCTCCTCAATATTTTATATTCCCACAAGTCCCAGTTACGAAATTTAATTCACTGGTAGAATGACATATTTAACGGCAGAGTTGCTGTGGGATAGACCCTAGGAATGAAGCTGAGGGGAAAAGCTAGCTTATACTAAAAGATGGTGATCAGGTATTGTCTTACATTATGTTTGTGATCAGAAACTGGCTTGAAGTTCTGCACAATCCGGTCTAACTGTTGCACCTGTCGTTGAGGCATTGATGCCTTCCTTATAGACTCTGATTTTAACTTGTAATAAGTATTGTCAGCATATGGCCTACATTCTAACTTTTGTACAATTCTGCCTTCCATGTAAAGCTTCTCTGATTCAGGCACCACTGCATCCGTGTTAGATGCTGGAAAACAAAACATCAATTGACCAATAAAATTCTTACTAAGTTTCGTGTAGTTTAACACAAATCAAACATAACAAACACAGATGATTTTGTAATAGTTTTGCCACACTATACGTACGAATTGCATGTGAAAATACTCCGAGGGATTGTCTAGTAACGTTCGACACGTCAAGACGATGTTCCTTTGGTATGTTTTGTTCTCCAGGCTCCTTGAGGCAAAGTACAGCCTCAGACAGTGACAATTGCACCTGAGCTCTCTGTCCTGGTGCTCGTGAGATTTTTAATTTGCCTACTTCGATATTTCCAGGTGCCTTTTCCCATTTATTAGCTATGTATTTAGGAACTTTAACAAGCCAAACTCCCCGGCCTGTATTTGATAAATCCAATTCTCGGTCTATATGAGGAACAGCCGGTGGTGTAGTCATATTGATATAGCTCCTTTTACTTTTATAAATAAATAGTCCAAGTAACCTATTTTCAAAATTTTCAAATTGTCAAGTTCTGCAACTTATTTTTTTTACTGATTTTGACACTTGATGACTTGACATTCAGTACTGTCAATTGGTCGACTTTTTTTTTTTTTTTGGCTTCGCACGGTTTGTGCATTTAGCCAATGTCACGTTTAGTTCGAAGTAAAGGTAGGGAAACGGAATATAAATATTTTAACGGAATTTGGGATAGGAAGGACATATTATAGGATCAGTATTTTTATTTTGGAATGATTGATGAGCAAATTACAATGACGAAATATTACAATTAATGTTATTTATGGTAATGAAAGAGACTATACATATAAATACAGGAAAATTGGTCGACTTGCGTGACATTTTTGTTTTTATAATATGATGAGATCTCGGGATGAGATTGTCATTGACACAGACAATCACCAGCGACTTGCCAAATGCCAACTCCAACTCATAACGTGTGGACCTAGCACATTATACTTTTGATGTATCGATAGGCATTACAATACCAGCCATCATTTTTTCGTTCATCATCATCATCACTTCAGCGATCTGAATAAAAATAGACTGTCTAAATTCAAGTTAAACATTTTGTCTCTAAAATTAAAATAAAAAGATACAAACCACTCAAAGACTAGGCAATATGGTCAAAAGACAATAGCCTTCCCTTCCCTTCAGGGTAAAAAAAAGTAAATGCCACTCTTGTCAAATTTGTCGATATGTTTTTTTGTAGAAAAAGTGTTTTAGTTTAGATTTCTGGATTTCTGTGACCTATGCGTTTCTGCTCAAGATGTTTTACAATAATTACTATATTTCTTAATTATATTCTTCACTTTCGCAATAGAGTAATGTGAAATCATGTTTGGATACAGTAAAGAGGCAGTACGAGTGAAAGTCAAGGTTTGTATTGTGTGTTGATCAATTACTTTTATAAATTAAAAGTGGAACATCTGTTTGGTTCAATATTGTTCCTCATTTTAACACAAATATTACTGTTCTATTTACTACATAGACAGGTTCTATGTTTCTATTAAACTTGAGCATTAGTAATCAATATCTGGGAATTCCACTAGTAAAAGTATGTCAGAAGAACCCATTGCTTGGAACAAAATTATGAAAGTTTCTGTTAAAGTGAGTCTGTGTTTGTTGCTAACTGTACATTTTATATGTGGGCTAGAATTAATAAGTTGTTTATTTTGGTAGAAATGTGAGGGTAAGCTTCAGCCTGAACTGAGGAAGTTTTCAGTTGACCCTCAAATAACATCTCTGGAGGTGTTACAAAGCATTTTGGTAAAAGCATTTGATATCAAGTCAGATTTCACACTATCATACCGAACTGCTGATGATTATGGACAAGAAATTTATTTACCTCTTCTCTCTGACTGGGATCTGGATGCAGCTTTTCTTAAGTAAGTTATATTCCTAACAGTAATCATTTAAGGTTTAAAATTAACAAATGTGAATTATCTGCATATGCATAAAGTAATAAGATGAATCCAATATGCACAACATGTTAAAGACCATAACACAAAAATGTTGCTACATAAAACTAGAATCCAAAAATTGTATGTACCTGACATTTGGTTCATCTGTAAATATATGCATAAACCAGCCCAAGAGCTAAGAAGAAAAAACATTAAAAACTTTGTGACAATGTCCAATCGAGGGTACCATAAAAAAAAAAATCTTGCTACATCTTCAACATTTATCTATCTACCAATTTCAGGGCACATAATATAGCCCTCACTCAGAGGTCAGAACCATGTGTACAGCTAAAAGTAGACATGAGACCATTTGCGGAGGCTTCCGAAGACTGGGAGCCTCCAAGTGTGAGCCAGGCTGCTCCAGCAGTTAGCCAGAACTATAAAGAGCAACCCACTGTGGCTCCAGCGCAGCACCAAACCGAAAAACAGGAAATACAGACAGGCTTCCAAGGAATGATCATGAACCAGGTATGTCTGTTTTTAACCGACTTCTAAAAAAGGAGGAGGTTCTCAATTCGGATGTTTGTGTTTTTTTATTTTTATTGTTTGTTCGCGCATAACTCCGTCGCTTGTCAACCGATTTGAAAAATTCTTTTTTTGTTGGAAAGGGTATACTTTCCAAATGGTCCCATGAAAATTTTATCGAAATCAACCAAGCGGTTTTCGAAAAATCAACAAAAATCTAAAAAAAATATCTACATTGTCTACATTGACGACCTCTTAGTTTACTCTGCAAAGGAGCAGTACGTTTTTTTACACCAATGTGATTGGTTCGTTTATGTGGGGGAGGGGAGGGGGTGCAGGTACCACTAAAAAGTGAAAAATAAAAAAACTTTTTACAAAAATAAAACCGACTTCTAAACAAAAAAAAACCAAAAAGTATAAAATAACTTTAATTTCGGAAGTTGGTGTGTTCAACAACAAAAAAGTAACCAAAAACACCGAGTTCCGAAATTAAAGTTATTTTATACTTTTTGTTTTTTTTTTTGTTTAGAAGTCGGTTTTATTTTTTGTAAAAAGTTTTTTCATAAGTATTTTATAGATGCAGATAAAGTATTGCTAGCAATTTAGTGTATTACAGAATATTATGTTATAGGTACCATTTCAAAAGTTTTCTATTAGGCTAAATGTGATAGAAACAAGAAGGCTCAAATTATAGTATATAACCTAGATTAGAATGGAATAATTATAGTGTGTGTGCTGATTTCATAGTTGGACTGGCATTTTTTTTAAATAATGACTATAATAAAAAAATCCATTTTACCATTCATACCATCATATCCATTTTACAGCAACCAGTTTGTAATCATGCTTAAATAAATGAAATGGAGGTGGATGATAATGATTGGTATCCTGGCTGATATCTGTTGTGTTTATATCAAGTATACTAATTGAAAATTGTTTGATGTGAATTGATGATGCATCAGTTCACTAAATAATTATATATCACTAGCTTCTGTCCGCGACTTCGTCCGCGTGGAATAGTTACTTTAACCCCGATTTTGAAACTCTCAGCCCGATCGGTTTAAAATTGACAAAGTTTAATACAAACTTTCATCCCTTTCGACCAAATTTGATTACCATAAAAACGGTTCTAGTGAGTTAATCTTAAAAGATAGACATATACTGTCGCGGACATTTTTTTAGATCATTTTAAGAGGAATAATTCTTTCCTACATTTTTTTTTGGTATCTTGAACCGTATTCGCAGCGCACGCAACGGAAGCCCTCAAAGATGAATAATTTTCCCCGTTTTTTCCATATTTTCCATTTTTTCTTCGCTCCTATTACTCGCAGCGTGATGTTATATAGCCTAAAGCCTTCCTCGATAAATGGTCTATTCAACCCAAAAAGAATTTTTCAATTCGAACCAGTAGTTCCTGAGATTAGCGCGTTCAAACAAAAAAACAAACAAACTCTTCAGCTTTATAATATTAGTATAGATTCTCATTGGGGGGTCTGATTGTGCCTCAACATTTTATTTCTTCTGGATTGTGATTGACCTACAAATAAACACATCAAAAGTATCTAGGGATCAACATATATTTTTGCAATAACTTTCCTCCTGATTGATATTAATTAAAATTTTCTTTAAGGATTCATCAAATAAAGTGTTTTCGTTTGTCACAGTAACGATAAACCAAGTCACCTTTGCATTAATAAAGAAATTTGCCATTTTCCTAATAAAGGGATTTTTGACATTTGAACCACTAACATTAAAGTTCGAAAAAAAGACTGAAATAACAGTTTTCTTTAAAATTTTATTGGGTAACTTAAACAATTAATAATCCGTGTTTCTACCGCGAACACTAACAACACAAGAACATCGGTTTGGCATACTCAAAATGAGTTCATCCAAATCACGCTGTGGAATGGCCGCCCATGTTCGTTGCAACAACAAAAAAAGGTCTTCTTGCGACTGGATACCCTCCATATTCGGCAGAGCTCTTCTCTGTAGCATATCCCATGCATGCTCAATCGGGTTCAAGTCTGGCGACTGAGCAGGCCAGGGCAGGACATTGATGTTAGCTGCGGCGAGAGTCTGTCTTACAACTCTTGCGGTGTGCGGTCGTGCATTATCATGCATTAACTGAAATAAGGGACCGATTTGCACTTGTAGAGGAACGATGACGTCTGATACAATCGTCTCAGCATAAATTTGAGCGTTGAGGTTGCCTCTGATCCAAATCAACTCAGTTCTTCCGCCGATCCAAATACCCGCCCATACTATGATGGTTCCACCACTATAAGGATGGACTTCCTGGCAGGATTTTAATCGCTGTTGGCGTCCAGGGGTTCTCCAGTGTCGTATACGTCTTGTATCCGGTCTCATACCAAAACGAGACTCATCAGAAAAGCACACGAAACGCCATTGTTCTTCTGCCCAATTTCTGTGTTCAAGAGCCCATTGATATCGAATCCTACGATTGTGCATTGCTATAGGTGGTACCCGTAGCGGTCTTCGGGAATGAAGGTTCACTTCATGCAAGCGGTTTCTGACTGTTTGGTCGCTAATTAAGTTCCCTGAAGAGTGATGAAGCCTCACGGCTAACATCATGGCGGTTATTGTTGGAGCTCTTCGAGTTAAGATTTGAATGTATCGGTCTTGTCTCCGTGTGGTGCAGCGATACCGTCCTCCATGGCGCTCAGCCAAGGTAAGCGAAGAGCTCTGCCGAATATGGAGGGTATCCAGTCGCAAGAAGACCTTTTTTTGTTGTTGCAACGAACATGGGCGGCCATTCCACAGCGTGATTTGGATGAACTCATTTTGAGTATGCCAAACCGATGTTCTTGTGTTGTTAGTGTTCGCGGTAGAAACACGGATTATTAATTGTTTAAGTTACCCAATAAAATTTTAAAGAAAACTGTTATTTCAGTCTTTTTTTCGAACTTTAATGTTAGTGGTTCAAATGTCAAAAATCCCTTTATTAGGAAAATGGCAAATTTCTTTATTAATGCAAAGGTGACTTGGTTTATCGTTACTGTGACAAACGAAAACACTTTATTTGATGAATCCTTAAAGAAAATTTTAATTAATATCAATCAGGAGAAAAGTTATTGCAAAAATATATGTTGATCCCTAGATACTTTTGATGTGTTTAGTTAACCTAATTACTTAGGCCATTTTGGTGCCTGCACATTCTTTTTCTTTTGGATTGCAGCTTTGAGCATCTGAGATTGATTTATATCATTGATTGCCTTTGACCTTAAAGGTGTTTCTACTTATTGTTAGATTGGAAAAAAATGTAAGTGCATTTTTCTGTAAGAACATTAGAAGTTTTACATTTTTTATTACTATGTTGGCAGGTTGAAAAAACATTCAACATGGTGACAAGAGCTCTGAACTTGTATGATGATCCAAACAATGCACCTCGGCCGCCTCTGAGTGACATTGAGTTTAGAGCATTCCTGGATGCTGTTGGACAAATCACTAATACCTCTAAGCTGAGGGAAGTGATATACTGTGGAGGCATTGATCCTAGTCTCAGGTTGGTATGAGATTTATTGAAGTTCAAATACTATGCGGTTAGTTTTATACTGCAGTTCTGCTCACATATGATGTGAAGGACCACACATTTTCTTTCAAGATAATACCTCCATCAGATTGTATGTAAAAGGCTCAAAATAAGC
Organism: Hecatera dysodea; assembly: GCA_905332915.2. Lineage (NCBI taxonomy): Eukaryota > Metazoa > Arthropoda > Insecta > Lepidoptera > Noctuidae > Hecatera > Hecatera dysodea. Next base: position 15,398,895 of record HG995292.1, read on the forward strand.
TTGCTGCGTGTGATCACAGTCATCAGCACCTAGAGTGGAATGGACAAAATTGGAGATCAAATGAATACACAAAATAATAACACCCATATTCTAAGTTCTTGTCTCCACATGATTTAGCTCAAACAAAAACAAAATATTTTACCTCAGGAGATGATTTGCTAATAGAGGAACTAACAGTTAGGTTAACTATATATTATGGTTATGTGTGTACATAAATAGTTAAATAAATAAATATTATATTTCAGAAAAGTTGTATGGAAACACATCCTCAATGTTTATCCTGAGGGTATGACTGGCAAAGAGAGAATGGATTACATTAAACGGAAAGCAAATGAATATTATGCACTGAGAACAAGATGGAAAGACTGTATACAACAAGGAATGGTCAGTACAATATATATAGTGACAAGACTATTCTGACCTTCCATTTTATTAGAACCAAAGTAAAACTTGATTATTTACAGGTAAATGCTGACTTAGCTTATGTGACTGGTATGGTTCGAAAAGACGTCTTGAGAACTGATAGACATCATAACTTCTACGCAGGCAGTGATGATAACCAAAATATAGCATCCCTCTTCAATATATTGACCACGTAAGTTGGTTACCAGAGTAAAGATAGTCCTTTGAGTCGAAGTTCTATGCTGACTAACAATCTCTTTGAATCCGTAGGTACGCCCTGAACCATCCGACAGTAAGTTATTGTCAAGGCATGTCTGACCTAGCATCACCTTTACTTGTGACGATGGGCGACGAGGCGCATGCCTACATTTGTCTGTGCGCGCTCATGACGCGCTTGTACCCCAACTTCCTGTTAGACGGAGAAGCCATGACTGTGAAATTCACACACTTGACTGAGTCCCTGCAAGTTTACGACCCTGATTTCTACAACTACTTAAAATCCCAACAAGCTGACGACTTACTGTTTTGCTACCGGTGGTTACTACTAGAAATGAAACGAGAATTCGCCTTTGAAGACGCTCTCAGAATGCTCGAAGTATTATGGGCATCATTGCCTCAAAAAACTCCAGCGGCTGAATTATGTCTCAAAGAAAAAGAATTTGATCCTGCTATTGAAATTGATGACGATCCGCCACCTTTGAGTCCGCTGATAAAAGCTCCCAGAGAAAATGCCTACACTAAGTTATGCGCTATTAGAAGACAGAGCTCAAGCTTTAGCCTCGCGAACGTGAAAGCGCCGAAACTTGCCACTTGCAAGCAAATGAATCACAGCTTAGACGAAAACGCAACTCGGAAAGTAGTAACTAACGCGTCACTTCGACACGCCAAGGAATTCCAAAGTTTAGATGATGCCACTTTACAAACGCAGAAACCGAAGTTAGATAGATATGAGACAGAGAAAAATAAAGAAAACAGTTTATCACCAAAAGATTCCAAGTTGCACGCCAGGAGAAGTATGAAAAGTGTTCCAGAGCACGAGAAGTCTACATCGACGCAAGAGGCTCATGCCACCGCGTGGTCCAGTACTGGGAACTTGATGAATGGGACCTCACACGGAGATGCGAATAACACGCCTCTTGGAAACCAAATAAGATTATTACGAGACAAGATATCCGTACATAATAACAAATTCTTTTCTTCACTTGAAAAGCTTGACACTGAAACAGTTAGCATAGACTCCTCTAATAAACCAAAAGTAAAAATGATTAAAAATTTAAACGAGTTCCTTAACTTTGCGACCGGAAGTAAAGTAGGCGCTGTCACACAAGACAAATTACAAAGAACACACTCAGTTATAGAGAGAAGTTCTAAGGAATGTCCAAGGATAACTCTCACTAAAACATCTCTTGACGATGTGAGGGTGCATAATAAAACCGAAAAAGTTGGTAAATTAAATAAGAACATTTATTCAGATACGAATGACGGCAGCAGTCCAGATGACTCGCAAGAGTATTATCCCATGACAACTTCTATGACTAGAGAATTAAGACTTGAATTAGAACATTTGGATCGACAAGTTTTCGGCCCTTCATATATAAGCAGGTGTAGTATGATGTACGATTCTCCGTCAGACTCAACTAGTACTGACGACAAACCGACACATGATTGTACCGAAATAAAACAAGACCTTAAAATCGTTGAACGCACAGAAACTCGTCCACAATTGTTAGAAACCATGAAAAAGTCGCCCTTACTTGAAACTGTAAGGTCTAATGCTAGAAGCGCTGAAGATATTTATTTGTGGGAAAATCCATTGCACAGAAATACGCCGACGACACGAACGACAGCAAGTTGTCCGCAGACACCTGACGAACAGGCCGAACTGGATTTCGATGGAGACACTGGAGAAATATTTGAAGAACATTCTGGTAAAAAATCCATTACGCCGATAAGACTGTTAAGAAAGAACCAGTCATTAGAGCCCCAAGAACTATGTCGAGATACAAAACATTCTAATAACCATTCCAGTGGATCAGAATCTTCTGACAAAGAAATAGGTGAATCGACAAACGCAGACACCATTAAAAATAATCAGCCGCATAATCCCAACACATCCAGATCGCAAAAATTCTTCTCAAGTATGTCCCAAGAATTGGAAAATGCAAAAAAGAACTGCGAGTCCATATTAAATGCCAAACAAACTAATCTGCATAGTGTTGCTTCAACTATTAATAGCTTTCAGAAGAAATACGAGGTATTCAAACCTCCGATTCAAAAAACCGCTAGTGTTTCTTCAGTAACCAGTGATGGTTCAACTAAGAGTAGTATAAGCAGTCTTCCACCGCCAACCGTGTTTGGAGGTGGGAACCCATTCCTGATGTTCCTTTGTCTAACTGTCTTGTTACAACACAGAGACTACATTATGAGGAATCGTATGGATTACAACGAACTCGCGATGCATTTTGACAAAATGGTTCGTAAACACAACGTAAACAGGGTACTGAACCAGGCGCGACAAATGTATGCTATATATTTGAAACAGCAAGCACATAAGACTGGCGATATAACTACTTAATTTAAGGATGAGATCTCTTGTAATAATTTTATTGCTCATAAGGTATAATTTTGGTCATTATAATTATGAATGTATTAAAACACCATTAGATTAAGTATTACCTTGTAGTTACAACCTACGTAATCCCAATTATCTTTATTTGTAGAAAATATAATAAAGTTGGCACACTACCATCACAATATCATTATGTATATACGTAAGATAGGTGATATTATTCTATGTATCCTACTGTCTCAAACAAAAAACCTACACTAATGTCTTGTTCAATAATTTATTACCAAAATGATGTGCATTTAAAATCTATTCACACTGCATAATATTATAATCTATCAAAAGTAGCAATACCTACTATTATTGAATCTGTAGTTTATAGTCTTACATATTTTAATGATAATTCCAAAGAGCCTTTATTTAATAAATAATTGTGATATTTTATTTTTCTTAATATGTACTTTACGACAATAAACAAAAGCTTTTGCGTTACTTCTTATCTGCATTTTTTTTAATTTGCATTCCATGATGCGTAATCTTATTATTTGTGAATTAATATAATTATTATGTATGATCCTAAAAGTATTATTTTTTTTACATTTCGAGGAATCTACAATCGGATATTATGTCAGAATTCTAGTCCTTTTTTAATAGTATGTAAATGCTCTTCAGAAAAGTTGCTTACTGGCCTATGCATTTATATTATTCGTATGATATTTATTGAAATTATTAATTAAATTCCAAGTGTATATTCCATTTTAATTGAATATTGATTGTAAAATGCTGCAATTTAGTCATGTAAATAAACAATCTAATGAAAACGCTTACAATTGTGTTATTTTCAATAAGTATAATAATATTAAATAGGTACCTATATTTTTCAATGATGTGGTTCACACAATTCGTTAATATTTTCTCTGGCCTTCTTCCTCTCCATCGATCAAAGTTAGATAATATTTATCTCTCCTTACCGCCTTTCATCCTTTCTTATCTTTTGTATTTCATTCCGCCTTATCAATGTCCATATAATGACATAATGGTAAACGATTTGCTCTAAACGGCGCCACCTTAAAAATTCGTGCACGTATCAGGAGCATTACATCACCTTGACCGAGTAACCCAACGTACCTACCGAAAGTCTGAATAGATTCACAGTACAGTCGAAGACAAACAAGTTTTTAGTTTAGGCTCTTCTCAAGGTACTTCAGGCAAACACTCCAGCTTTGCCATCACGCCTCCAGTATTTGCCACCACACCTGCAATTTGCTCTTTCCATTCTAGGCAACCAACACAAATGTTATCGGCAGCAAGTATGTATGGTATTTGGGTGTATTCCCGTTCGTCCCCTCGACTTCGTCCCCCGAGGGGGACGAAAGGGAATTTACAAAAATAATATTTAATTTGTTCCCGATCGTCCCAATCCTAATTCAAGAGGGGACGAATGGGAATATGTTCTTCGATTAGTCGTGTATTCCCGTTCGTCCCCTCGACTTGAAATATAAGTCACTATTTTTGTAGTAACAGTTGCTTATGTGTATGGTGGCAAGATTTTACGTTTTACATTATGTAAGTAATTAGAAAAGTTTACTCATTATTTTAACACATAAATAGGGTCAGTAAATTACTGCACAAATCTTTTTAGTGGGACGAATGGCACTAATCGAAGAACATATTCCCATTCGTCCCCTCTTGAATTAGGATTGGGACGATCGGGAACAAATTAAATATTATTTTTGCAAATTCCCGTTCGTCCCCCTCAGGGGACGAAGTCGAGGGGACGAACGGGAATACACCGGTATTTGACCATTAACACTAGGAAGAGGTAGCTGCCGAGTGCCAATACTTAGCACAAGCCGACAGTAGCATCCAGTATTGCTCAGGCATGCTCATTGACAAAAGTATTGGGCTCAGCTTCCAATCTTATTTGTATGCAGCTGAATACCAGTATTTTACATGGAGCGGCTGCCTATCCGTCTTGCCAAGACCTCTTGTTACGAATGTTAAAGATGTTCAAATGACAGTCGGGACCAACGCCTTCCTATGTTAAGATGGTTACCATCCACAGGCCGACCGCGCCAAGCACATTATCCAGAAATGCAATACTGTCCGACACGGGAATCGAACCCAGGACCTCATGCTCATCAGTAAATTTTGGAAAAAATATATATTTTCATGTACTAAAATATACCGTTCCTACCTAAAGATAGGTAAATAGCAAACATCCAACAAATCTACCCAAAATAGTTTTTCTAGTGCACAGTTCCTTTTATAAAGAAAATAATGCACGTGATATTCCCTTTGCAAGTTGTCATCTTGCTATGCACCCTGGATTCACATAGAAATAAAAGAAGTATTCTGTTTTTTGTAATAACGCTGTTTTATTAGGGTATGAAAGAAAAACGTCTTCATTTTCAGTATAGTGAACTCTCATTACAAACTAGCGAAAACAAAATGATAGAACTCATAATTTCAAGCAACTGCACCAAATGCTGTTGACCCCGTAATTAGCTATTCTATAGTTACTAATTATTAGTATAGAACTTGTTTATATTAATATATTGTTATTACATATCGATACCCACCGAGCCTGTGAAGTTTCGCCAGTTAATATGATTAGTTCAATGTATAATTAAGAAAGCTACAGCTCGAAATTCCAGTTGTGTAATCAGTAGAATTAGTGTAAGTAAACCACAATAAAAAGTGAGGAGATAAATTTACTCATCCCCGAACATTTACTTGATGTTATGCAATTATGCAAGACTATTTTATTTATTAATAAATTAGTAATTATCGCAAGTCTTACATTTTTACTGGTAAGTGGCGGTTTCTCGTTCTTTGAGCTGTTAAAAAAGCGTTTAGAAAAGTTTCGTTTTTTTCCAGAGGAACAAAAACAGCCATTATCTTCTACAATAAATACTTGTTAATTTTATTTGCTCCAGATCCTTAAAACGACATTCACTAACTTACTGACTACACAGCAATAATATCACATTCAATGTTATATTGTTTCAGTCAACATGTTTTCTATTTTTTTCTGCTGTCTACAATCTATTTTGTAAATCGATTTTAATACAGCAAATAATAATGTGAAAGCACTAAACCGGATCCTTTTCGTTTACTTCCTCTTGTTGCCGCCGCCTCCAGATAGGATGATCGCAATTCGCATAAAGATGTTCAGGATGTCCAAGTATACTGATATGGCACTGTAACAAAATATTTTTAATTAGACACCCGATAAAAGTTAATATTCTGTCGTTACACTAAAATTAAGAAGTACCTACAGAACGGCCATTTGGCCATTAAGTTGGGTCGGTACCTATGATAGCTCCTGCTTGGATTCTTCAACTATGGAAAGTACTATTTCTGTGACTGTCTCTGTCTCACCTCAATTATTGAGTGCTGCAGGGTTATAAATTCTTGTTTTATTAATACTTTTTTGGCGTTCCGTAGCCAAATGGCAAAAACGGAACCTTTATAATTTCGTCAAGTCCGTCTGTCTGTCCGTCCGTCTGTATGTCACAGCCGTTTTACTCGGAGACTATTAAAGCTACATACATGAAAATTGGTAGGCAGCCGCTATTCAGAGTGGGATATTATGGAAAAAATAATTTTAGGGGTGGTACTCCATACATGTAACTGAGGGATGAAAAAATAAATTCCAACAAACATTCGCGTGGGGGGTATCATTGGATAGCTTTTTCAAAATGAAATGGATGTTTTTTTTTATTTTTTTTACTAGCTTCTGTCCGCGACTTCGTCCGCGTGGAATAGTTACTTTAACCCCGATTTTGAAACTCTCAGCCCGATCAGTTTAAAATTGACAAAGTTTAATACAAACTTTCATCCCTTTCGACCAAATTTGATTACCATAAAAACGGTTCTAGTGAGTTAATCTTAAAAGATAGACATATACTGTTGCGGACATTTTTTTAGATCATTTTAAGAGGAATAATTCTTTCCTACATATTTTTTTGATATCTTGAACCGTTTTCGCAGCGCACGCAACGGAATCCCTCAAAGACGAATAATTTTCCCGGTTTTTTCCACATTTTCCATTTTTTCTTCGCTCCTATTACTCGCAGCGTGATGTTATATAGCCTTCCTCGATAAATGGTCTATTCAACCCAAAAAGAATTTTTCAATTCGAACCAGTAGTTCCTGAGATTAGCGCGTTCAAACAAACAAACAAACTCTTCAGCTTTATAATATTAGTATGGATTTAAGGCAAGAGTTTTTGAGATCTGTGCATCCAAATTCGTAAAAAATGTGTGTCCCCTCTAACTTTTAAACTATGAAGTTGAAAATTCTAAAAAAAAAATAGCAAAATAATAGAACTTCACAGACACTTCTAACGAAAATTGGTTTGAACATCACAGCTTATATACTTTTAGAGATATGAGATTTTCAGTAACACACTCAAATTGGTTTGAAGTTTGAACAACACAGCTTGACACAACAGTAACTTAAATATAATAAAACTAGCATTAATTTGTGTGACCTTTTAACTCTCTTAGAACCTATGTTGATAGGTAAATTTCTACTATTATACTATTGGTTTTTGTGAAGTCTCAGTCTTTGTAGGCACTGCAGGGCCCAAATTTCAATATTGTGCTTTACACTTTTGTAGATACTAGTAGAGAAGTTATTTTTCCATAAGCTGACTCTGGATTGTCTGCCTATGAGCCAGTATAACTTTCTGATTTTTGTGTTGGTTTGATCTTTTTCACCAACCCGCACTGGGCCCGCGTGGTGGATTATTTGGAGGATTGGAGCCTATTCCCTCTCCCAGAGAGGAGGCCTGTGTCCCAGCAGTGGGAACATTAAAAGGCTGATTATGCTTATGCTTGATCTTTTTTAGCCTTAATGTGGTCACTCCATGTGAGTTTCCTGTCTACGTGTATTCCCAGGTATTTTACAGTTGTTTGTTGAGGTAGTACAGTCCCATCAAGATTCACCGGTGGGCAGTCTTCACGCTTGAGCGTGAATGGCACTTGGGTAAATTTTGCAGGACTTGCTCTTATCCTCCACTTTTTAAGTCATATCACAATTTCTTCAAATGTGATTGAAATTCTTAGGATGCTGTGTTGGGATCGTTGTGGCTCGAGATTACTGCTGTATCGTCTGCATAAGTTGTAATCATAACATTTAGAGTATGGTAAGTCAGCCGTGTAGACTGTACATTATTGGACCCAGGACTGATCCCTGAGGAACTCCAACATCTATTTAGTACAAAAATGATAAAGAATATCTAATCCTGACTTGGAACAATCTATCTTGGAGGTAGGATTTTATAATCATGTAGGCGGTGGTAAACACAGCTTTAATTTATAAATATTATAGGACGCCCTTATGCTATACACGGTCGAAGGCTTGATGCAAGTCCAGAAATTCAGGAGAGGAGTTCAAATTTTATTAATATAATAGCATTCAATTTTAAGGGCATAATGCCGTACGTCATGCACAAAAAGCGTAGACAGAATCACCACCACCACCAAAAAACCACCTAAAATACCATCCTAAAATTTGCTCCAGTGATAAAAACAACCAAAACAACAACTAGTTAATTGATGACGAGGCAATTATGAGGCAATATAATCAAATGCACTTACGAGTTTATCGGGTCATAAGGCTGTAGTCCATACATCGGATGCACCTCGGCGCGTTTTATAATACCTTGTGTGTCGTACAAGAGGAAACCACCGAATACTATCAGACCTCCGTACAAACTGAGTGAATACAGTCCTGAAACAAACAATAAGTATTTCTCAGTTGTAAAATGTAGTCTATATTTTAAGTTAGGCATCTAGCAGTAGAACAGCGAAAACTGCATTCTAATTCATGTAGTCGTTTTTGCGTGATGCGCGTACAAACATACAGATAGAAAGACAGTCAAAAGTCTGACATCTGTTGTTTTGGCCTGTTACAATGTATGTAGATGAAGCAGTTACATTTTTTAATTAAAAAAAAGGGTTTTTCCATTTTCTTCCTTACATATTCCTTCAATTTAGAAAATGATTTGTATCTAGAGAGTCGTTTACCACTGATGTGACTGTGCGAGTCTAAAGAACATTCATGGTTTACTGAATGATGAGCCTCATCTAACAAATTTCTATTGCCTAAGAATCTTTACTACTCCCATATTTCATAATAATTTATCATGTACGGATATAAATGGAAGCACAAGTACCTGCTCCAAGTGCAGACGTCTGTGGTATGAACATGCTGGCCAGCGAGGCAGCAAACACGGCACCCAGGCCCATCGCAAGTGGCGCGCGCATGTTCAGGAATTCACCCGACGGCGCGCAGATCGCAATCGTACTTAAACCGCCCACGACACCGGCCGTGTACCTAAAAAAAGCGACAGTTAATGACTCATAATAAGGGAAAAATAACTGCGTGAAAACAAAACTGGGCATGTAGTACGCCTCAAACCAAAGTATACATAGATTTTTTAATCTTTTATTAATCACAGAAAGATTAACCAAATGTATTTACCAAGCAGCTCTAGTGAGCGCCGCGCCTCCGAGGAAGCACATGGGTGCGATGACAGCCCCCATAATGCCAGTGTGTACTATCCATGCCAACTGTTTTGCACCAAAACCTGGTGTGTATTCCATGCCTCGTACCACCATACCGGAGCCAATCATCAAACCAAGTGTCATTACTATTGACTGAAATTAAGTTACGTTAGGTTAGGGACGGGCCAGTATAATATTCTATGAAGGTCATTCATAGAGCATTGCTGACAATTGCAGTAGGTGAAAAATATGCCCTTTTACAGTTATGGTTATTTTAACTTACCATCCACCCATTTCTTGCAACTAAGTTTAATAATGCAGGTGTTCTAAATACAGTGTAAGCACTACCAGCAGTTAAAACAATAGAACCAGCAATGTATCCATATGTTGCCTTGATGCGGTCTTTGACATATTTTGGCCAGAGACTGAAAACAGAATAAAGAAATAAATAAGTAAATATTCTAGATTACATAGATCACAATATTGGGAATGAAAACTTGTCAATATTCTTCTAATATTATTAAATGTGTGGATGTTTCAAATACCAAGTGGATCTTGATGAAATTTGGCATAGACATTATACTCTGGAATAACACATAGAATACTTTTTATTTCAGGAGTATGTTTCTTGGGAAAATTTACGACATTCACGGGCGCGGCAGCTAGTACATAATAGGGATGTTTCCTGAGTAAAAAATATATGATTATGTTTAGTCCGTCAGTTAGATTATAGAAAAATATTGGACACGTATTTTTTCCTTTATCAAATCTATAAAAACTGACGAAGATACAAAGCATCAAAGATCAGGAGTGGGGGCTTGTGACGTCACGGCTCGGTAAAAATTGTAGCGAGTAGTGTCGTCACACGTGTTTTCAACGCACTGTATCGTCTTCATTTTTTGTTTACGTGAAAAAAGAAAAAAATACGTGTCCAATATTTTTTGGAAATCTACCTGACGGACTAATTAGATTTTTATAGTCAACTACCCTATTATATAAAACTCTAGCATTATGAGTGAGTGATTGACTGACAAACAATTCACAGCCAAAAAACTTGTCATAGATAGCTGAAACTTTTCATTTAGGTTCCTTGGTGAGTGGAGGGAGCACTTAAGAGAGGATTTCCCGAAATTCCTAGGGGAAAGGGAAAAACGGAATACACGCGTACGAAATCGCGGTCAAAAGTTAGAGTAAGATAGTTTTGTAAACTATTCCATTAGTTCCAGCCAACCTGTTCAGCTGTTGAAGCACAATTAATTAACAAACAGCTTAACATTCAGAATATCACATTTATATAATATGTAGGATGTAGGTAGGATTGCTAGTCAGCACATTTTGTAACTTGTTTATACAAAAATAAATAAATTATCATAGAAGTAGAAGACTACAGTGCTACTTTTAATCAGCTTGGAGGGCTGTTTAGGATTTGTGTGTGAACTGAAAGTATGTCATAAGTAATAACTTACTGTGCTTCTGTGCACACACCCGGCCTTACTCCTGACCCATAGTAACAGAGTGCTGCTAAGCTCATGGCAGAAGCTCCAGCCAATGCACCTTTTCCTAAACTGAAGGCTGAAAAAAGGTGGAATTCAGTTAGTAACTTCCATACAATGTAATGTACTTATCTGATTAAATTTTACCATCACTTGCAGAAAGAGAGGAAGTTTATTTAATAATAATTTATGAAGATATAAAAGTATTACACTCATGCTAAGTGCCCATCACATGATATAATTTGATTAGGGTATTCACTAAAACTAAAATTAACACAATTGTTCAAAGATTACATCAGCATAGCAGAGACTATAGAGTGAATTTTTCAGGTGGGTGAGGATTGCCAAATCTGAAACTATGAGGAATAATGATAGTACTCAAAGGAGTCTTAGGTCCAATATGGATGGAAACTTAAATTGCATTATTCTTGAAAGTTCAATATTTTATTATATATAATATTTTATGTATATACCTACCTACTTTTGAATTTGAACCTGTGTAGGTATTAAATTTTAACATTGTCTTCAAGTTTGCGATTACTTACCAGATTTAGATACCTATAGAATGGTGCAATAATACAGTGGTTTTGTTTACATCTAATGGTTTGAGTCTTGGCTAGGAATTTTAATCAATTTATCATTCAATTTTAGTTTCTGTCATCAAAATTGGGCCTCTGACTATTTTGAGTATGTTTTCGCTACTCCTCTTAGTTTCAGATTTGCGTCATTCATTTTTGAAAAATTCAATTGAATGAAAGATTTACCATTGGGTCCTGCAGGAGCCATCATTTTCGCCCATAACGATTCAGCTTGAGGAGATCTACTCTGAACTACTCTGGATCGAGGTTCTCGAGCATAGTTTCTGATGACATAGTTTTTGGGAACAAAGTTCTTTGGTACTGGAGTTTGCAGGGTATGGCCAACGTTAAGCGCGGATCGCGCAAGGCACATACGAGACAGCATGATGCAATCTAGAAAATTGTAAACAATTAGAAATTGATGATAAAAAGCCGAATCACAGCTTCACCAATAAATAATTTATTATTAAATAAGCAACTAAAGTTTAAGTGTTTATAAAATAACTTACAATTTTTGTAGCAGGGATTGATTTTGATTTGATCTAATTTTCCTGTGAAACGTCAAAACAGTGAAAACAAAATTATTGCGTTTGATTTCAATGACTTGACGTACGTACTTTGATACTGCTTGCTTGGACGCGCACGACACGATTAATGAACTTATCAACTTACTTTTGTATCTGCCGCAAAGAGTATAGTAATAATATAATCAGCCGGTTCGGTATCACTTGTCAAATTACAACGCACGTTGGGTGAGAAAATCGCGGAATGAATCGTGTTTTCTCTAATATTCTGGAAAATTATTTGATATTAAATTCGTACTCTGTGGCAACTCTAATGGCATATGGCAATACTTCGGCTAGTGCGGGACTTGCTGTAAACTGTGAATCTGTATTTGTTGGTTTCTCGCACTCGGTTGATAATTGCAATCAGTTTGTTTTATTTGTTGTTCCCAACTAGAAGAGTTTGGTATTTATCCTTTTCAAAATCCAATATATTAAAAGATTTTTTTTCTAAGTCGGTCGTCTTTAGTTTACGGTACGATCACAAAGTCGTTGGAAACATCTTGCTGTCAAAGAGAAAATTGTCATTGTCAGTGTCACTGTCATCAGCGTCAACATTTCAACTAGGGATGGGCAAGTGAAAAAAATATATCGATATTTATCGTATCGATATTTTTAAACACTATCGATAATTATCGAGGGAAAAATATCGATATATCGATATATCGTCAGTCTTCGTAATAAACAATAGTATTTTTTATTATTGCTCGAGCTTAAACAATTTATTATATTTAACATTTTTTTAGGTTTTGTGATTGATTTGTTAAAAAAAAAAAACCAAAAATTGTTAATTGTCTGTTAACTTCAGGTTCATATACGTCTTACACTGATGGCTTAATAGTATTAGCATGGGGTCTCAACTCGAACAAAGTATAATTAGTTAGTAAAAATAAATCATAGATGGCAGCATAGGTAACAATAATGAAATTAACAATCACTAAAAAGCGTTATACGATCGATTTTGGCTGAAGTAAGTTAAGTAAAAATCAAAACTTCCTTGTTTAATGTTGATTCAGCTATTTACACTCATAAATCGCGTACTTTCAACAAAAACTATAAATTAAGCCTTTTACTTCAATTCGAACTTATAGAATTTTAGAAGTAGTTGAAAGTAGACGACTGTCATGCTGTTTATTTAGAACTCTTTGCAGTAGATGGCGCTTTACTCAATTTTTCTTGTCATTACCTCGTGTCTCGAACTCTCGAGCTACAATCGTTACCTACTAAATAAACGTTCAGTTGTTTCATTTTAAGGTAGGTAAATCAAATAAAAATTTTTTTCTTAAATCTTGTATGTTACATATAAAAATAATAATTGAAAAAAAAAATATGTTTTTGGTACATAATTATCAGATCCCGAAACAATAAAACTTTTTATACAATAGAAACTTTAAAAGTAGGTAGCTCTTCTATCTTTCAATGTCAATTCTATTTCCGTCATGTCCGTCGGAACACTGAGTGAAATGAAACACGATATTATGCCTTATTGCTAATACAAATAGAGAATTAAGCCGCGTGAATCCGCCTTTGCCCCTTTGTGTCAATTGGATCTGAGCGGCTTGTTATTTTCTTTGTTGACTGTTATTACTTGCTCAGTTTCAAAGTTATTTTCTCTAAGTCCAATATTTATTGTTTTTTTACGTATTTTTAGAAAAGACACCTCTCTATGACTATTATACCTGGAACCTGGAAACTGGACAAAGAGTCTCGCACACATATCGACGGTTAAAAGGAAATAGGGTATAAGCGACAAAAAATGAAATGTTCAGGAGAGCCGTTCAAAGTTTTAAATTTTAGAAAAACTGACGTATTTTTGTCATTTATTAAGATATCGTGATAACTAAAACAGTTATAAAATCAGAAAAAAATGGAGCATTTACCGGTATTTTTAGTTTTAATTATATGACGCTATTTAAAGTGGTTTTTGTCGCTTATAACAATAGCTTTTAATTATCCAATGAGGAAATATGGCATAAGATACAAATGACAAAGTAAACTATTAAAGGATAAGAAGCCTAAGCGACATTCTGATTTCTCATACCGCAAGGTAAAAGGGTATAAAAGACTAGACAGTTCAATAAGTGTTATAGGAAAAGAAGGATAAGGAACTTTTCACAGTGGTTGTATGGAAGCTAATAGAGCACAAGAAACAGTCGGCTTTCAAAACAATACCAGGATATAAGACATTAGTGACACACAATGTCGCTTGAAAGCAAAGGAAAAGAAGGATAATCAACATTTGGCATTGCGTGAGTCTATGGAAATATGGATGAAAAGACACCCCAAAAATAATGAAGTAGCGCAACCAACACGATCCTTCATCAGGATAAGAGCTAAAACGGGTATTACACTACACTGTAATTGGGTCCCTAACTCGTAGAATAGGGTGAAGTATTTTATAAGTATTAGGGAGTCGATTTTCATACAAAAAGACTAAGGATCCTTAGTCTTAGGGGCCTGTTTCAGTATACCCTATCCGTTCAAGTAATTCAAATTTACACTAAATAGTAGATTTCAAAGATGATAGTTCGTCATATAGTCATTTTCATGTCACCTACTTACCTATTTACTAACAAGCGCATAGTAGGATTTTATTAAATAAAAAAAGACATTTTTTATGTTTTTAATAAGGAAAAATCAAATCAACTTAAAAAAGAGTGGTTAGGTAGCCAACCCGCCTGCCCAGCGTGGCGATTATGGGCAAATATCTCCAATGCAGAACAACAAAAAGCCACGGCCTCCAGTTCCCGGCGGTCCCGCTATTCCTGGTCATGGTGGCGACCACGGTAACGTTGGGGCGGGGGGTGCCAAGAATCTCTGGGCTACGGGAGACCACCACCACCATAAACTGAAACTGACCCTGGCGACGTACAACAGACGCACGCTACTCGCATCTGACGCAACTCGAGGTGGAACTTGGGAAAATTTAATAGCAAATACTAGGGTTGAGTGAAGTCCGAAGAAGAGGGGAGGACACCTTATGGTGTCCTCCCCCAAGCACATACAGTACATCAGATGACCCGATTCCAGGGTTATCCCTGGAATCGGGTCTGCGTATGTTTGTGGGTAGTTGTACACAAATAACCAACGGTGGCAGTGTATAAAAGGGGGGGTGCCTTGTACTAATTTCTATTGCCCGGTTGAGCAGTAAACAGCCTTAATGTGCTGAACTGCGAGTAGTCCATTCAAAAAAAAAAAAATACTAATTTCTCAGTCGCAACTCAACGGTCAGCGAGTCAACACGTCCCCTGAGGATGCCTCGTGGAGAGGCGAAACACGTGTCGGTAATGGTGTTGGGTTTTGCATTGCCTTCCTGCATGTGCTTTAAATCCTTGCATTTGCCTAGTAATCTTGCATGTGCATAATATAGCGGGCGGGAAGGAGGTGCATACCTGCAACCCACTAATATTCGCGGAAATAAAAACTAGATATATTGTTTTCATTTTCAAATTTACATAGTACATCGTTTTCATGTGGGACTTTAATGCCAAAGTTGGAGTACAGTATTGCTGTGAATCGGTAATAGAATACCATGGATTTGGAAGCAGAAATCATAGGGGGCAAATGCTCGTCAACTTCCTCGAACGAGAGGGGTTGTTCTTGATGAACTCCTTCTTCAAGAAACAGCCCCAAAGGAAGTGGACGTGGTAAAGCCCCGACACTATGACCAAACATGAGATCGACTTCATCATGAATGACAAGAGGCATATATTCAGAGACGTCTCCGTGATCAATAGATTCAATACCTGTAGCGATCACCGACTGGTCCGAGGCTCTCTGAATATTAACTTCAAGGCCGAACGTGTCCGTCTGATGAAGTCCAGACTCCGACCAACTCTGCTCCAAACCATGGCATGATCTAAAACGTTCCAGGCAAACCTGAAAAACCGATTTGCTGCCGTGGAAACCACAACAGACGTAAACCAGAACCTCTAAAATGTGACTCGGATCCTCAGGGAAAAGATATGAGATTCTGTGATATGCAGCGTAAGGGCAAGAAGTCCAAGCTTTCAGAAGGAACTTTAGGGTTAATGAAGCAATGACGTGAAAGCCCACCCGTCACTTCGTCGGCAAAGCGATTTCTAAACCGAGAGATCAACAAGCACGTACGACAGGACCTCCAGCGCTTCAATGCTCTTTCGGTTGAAAGAGCAATCGAGCAGAATCGGGGGTCAAATGTGTTCGTACAATCTCTTAGAAGAAGCCACTTGATGAAGTTGACCACAGCAAGTGGAGAAGTTGTTTCTTTGAAGCCAGCAGTCTTTTCGGCTGAGAGGACTTCTATAGCCGGTTATACGCATGCATCTCATCCTGATCCCAAAAATGGGGGTTCTAGAGCCACATTGACACGCCATTTAACCGAAGACCTGCCAGAAGTCCTATGGCATTAAGTCCGCCTTTGTTTAGTTTTTTTTTACTAGTGCATTAGGTTTAAATAAATAAATAAGTTAGTATTGGCGAAATCGAGATCGCTCTTGGGCAGCTTGAAAATGGAAAAGCCCCTGGAGAAGACGGCGTTGCCACAGAGCTGCTGAAAGCTGGAGGTAAACCCGTACTGAGAGAGCTCCAGAAGCTGTTTAAAGCTGTCCTGTTTGAAGGGAGAATTTCAGAGGTATGGAGTAGAAGTGTGGTCAAGATGACCTCACTTCTACTCCGTTCTTCAAAAAGGGAGACAAGACCCTATTGAAGAACTATCGACCCATATCCCTTCAAAGCCACGTCTATAAGCTGTTTTCAAGAGTGATCATGAACCGTCTTGCGCGAAGGCTCGACGAATTCCAACTACCAGAACAGGCTGGGTTTCGGAGCGGATACGGCCGCATAGACCACATCCACACAGTGCGGCAGATTATACAGAAAACCGAAGAGTATAATCAGCCCCTGTGTCTAGCATTTGTGGACCATGAAAAGGCCTTTGACTCGGTTGAAATCTGGTCTGTTCTGAAGTCCCTGCAGCGCTGCCAAGTAGACTGGCGATACATCCAAGTGATGAGATGTCTCTACGAGGCCGCCACCATGTCCGTTCAAGTACAGTTGTATCGAGGAGTGAGACAAGGGGATGTTATTTCCCCGAAATTGTTCACTAATGCAATGGAGGATATGTTCAAGACGCTGGACTGGAAAGAACGTAGGATTAACATCAATGGCGAATACATCTCTTACTTGCGATTTGTAGATGATATCGTCATCATGGCAGAAACGCTGCAGGACCTACAACGGATGCTGAATGATCTGGCTGACTTCTCTGTAACATCAACATTGTACACTTAGTTCGCAGTAAATGAATTTTGACTTTGGATAAAACCAAGGTCATGTTCAACGAAAATGTTCTACCGGAACCGATTGCGATTCATGGTGCCATTCTTGAAGTTAAAAATATGTGTACCTCGGGCAGACATTGCAGTTAGGTAGAAACAACTTTGAGGGCGAGGTGAATAGAAGAATTCAGTTAGGCTGGGCAGCGTTTGCGAAGCTACGTCGAGTCTTTACATCGTTGAATCCACAGTGCCTAAAGACGAAAGTCTTCAATCAGTGCGTCCTACCCATCATGGCATACGGAGCAGAAACGTGGAGACTGACGGCTCGTATGGTCTACAAGCTTAAAGTCGCTCAGCGGGCTATGGAAAGGGTTATGCTCGGTGTGTCTCTGAGGGATCGCATCAGAAATGAGGTGATCCGTCAGAGAAGCAAGGTCATCGATATAGCCCACCGGATTAGCAAGCTGAAGTGGCAGTGGAATGGCCATATTAGTCGTAGAACCGACAACTGTTGGGGTAAATGAGTTCTAGAGTGGAGACCGCGTCTCGGCAAACGTAGTGTAGGACGTCCTCAGGCACGGTGGAGAAACTGGTTGCGAGAAGCCGAAAATAGATCTAAGTGGCGTGCAATTGGAGAGGCCTATGTCCAGCAGTGGACTGCAACAGGCTGTTGATGATGATGATGATGATGGGGAAGTAGCTAATACTGCAGCTAGTAGGTAGGGACCTTAAGAATTAATTACGAACACTTGGTATGTATCCGTAATATTAAACATTTAAAAAGGTAACAAAAATTATAGTAAATAATAAAAAGCTTATTGGGTATTGTAGTATAAGTGACGTATAAGTATGATTGTAGAACGTGGAAGTAGATTATAATGTGGTTATAATCGACACCATGATATCTAATTTAATTTAAGTAATAAGATATTATCGACAAAACTGTATTTATATTGTAAGCGGAAGTAAGGTATAACCAACAGTGTGATATTGAAATAAATTTAGGTAATAGAGCATAACCTGCATAGCTTCCATAAAGTACTGAATGGTAATAGGGTATAACTGACAGAGTAATATGAAAATGAATTTCGCATATAGGGTACAAGCGCCATAGCTATGTTAAATTACGAAATGGAAGTAGGCTATAAACAACGTTTGTACTTTGTGAGGGAAAAGCTTAAAAGGCATTAACGACCGAAAGCTCGACACCCTTATGAAGTAAAAAAGCATTACCGACAACAAACACAAAATAAATCATTTTTGTAGGGGCACAAGCACCTTTGTAGCAAAAATGACTTGAATTTTCGTCGGTTACGAAAACTAATACTATGAAAACGATTTTTTTTGCTAGGGCATAAACGCCAAAAAACTCATCGTAGAGCCATGAGAGTAAGCGCATTCGAAAGAGCGGAAAATTTTACGTAGGATGGCATATATAACTCATTTTTGACCAAAATGTCGCTTATGCCCTACTTCCTTTTAACCGTCGATATATTATATACATATAAATATATACATATGTCGTACATATAGATATACCTATATATGTGCAAGAGTCTGTCCAGTTTTCTAAGCTAGTAAAAACTTCGGATTTTTATTTAACTCTGTTTAGAATAATTGATTGTGTAGTAGGTACCTATGTTTTGATTTAAGTAATGGCGTGTACGCGACTGCGTAGGTATCTATTGCTTAATACGGATCTGTGTGTGTAGTAGGCAGTTGCCGTGTGGTAGGACTGGTAGGGCAAATAGGAGACACAGGTTTCCGATAGTTTGTTTATTGGAACGAAGTTCCTTATCGCGCTAGACGGAAAAAAATCATACGAAAAGTTGTACTTAACGACACTTTTTAACCGACTTCTAAAAAAGGAGGAACTTCTCAATTCGGATGTTTGTATTTTTGTGTCACGATTTGGATGGGTGTGTTAAGCAACTGTTGGCAAGGTTGCGAAAAGGATGGGTGGAGTTAAACAACTGTTAGTGAGGTCACGATTTGGATGGGTGTGTGAAGCAACTGTTGGCAAGGTTGCGAAAAGTATGGGTGGAGTTAAGCAGCTGTTAGTGACGTCACGATTTGGATGGGTGTGTTAAATAGTTATGTTTGATATATTTAATGTGTGTGTGTGTGTGTGTGTCTGTAGGTATGTACATGTACAATTTTTTATTTCATACTAAAGCATCGACTACTTAGGTACAAACTTTAACATCAAGGAAAAAGACAAATGCACAAAGATGTAGAGAATATCGTGAGAGAAAGAAATTACAAAATACAATAAAATTGTACAAAACATAACTGCAGAGAGATCAGATGAATGTAGTGAGACTGATCAATTAGGTACCTAAAACTTTAAATCATCATTCAGATGCGTAAGTATGATTTTTCAAGACAAGACAAGAACTTCGTTCCTTCCGGGTGTCCCTTGACACCTCTCAAATTTTTATATCCATGAAACTAAATTTGGCGTAGGTATATAACTATCTACCTACTGGTCATTTTTTGACATTATACCTATAAGTTTTATTATGTACCTAAGAACCTAGGTACTTGCTTGGAGTAGGTATTAAATTATTTTTATAAAAATATTATACAAGTAGCTACTTGTATTGTTTCCTCCTCCTAGTACCTACCTATACTCCATTCACAATAAGATTAGACATTGGAACAAAATTGTTTACAGTCGTTCAACCGATTTTTACTTCTATTCCGTAGGCATAAGGATGGCATTAAAGCAAAAACGTGATAATAATACCAACTGTTTACTGCAGCTGCTATGTGTCATGCCACCAACGCAATAGAAGTCAAAATCGGTTGAACGGACTGTAAAAGTTACCTATTTCATTTAATTTCCATGTCGCAGCACTGGCCGCAGTAACATTACCGCTAAATTACAATAAATTTTATAGTTTTGATTGATTTGAGTAGATTGAGGAGCTCGTGGCTAAAATATAATAGCCGCACGGGTCGATCTTCAAGGTTAAACGCTTGCCGAGGTCTGTCTGTGGATGGGTGACGTGAAGATCTCATCAGGTTGGAGGTAAAATACTGGTATTCAACTGAATCCGGTGCAAATAGGTAGGTATATATAGTTCGGAAAAGGTTAGACAGATGAACATTGATTTGAGTAGAGTATAAAAATTTAAAATTAAAATAAAATTTAAAAACATGAATAAGTAGGTACCTACTTATTGTAAAATTCGCCATAGCGACCAATTCGACTTTAGTAAGTTAACGAAGCGCGTATAGGAATAAACCATTGAGATAGGAGAAACATAGAGATGCTGCGTTATTCTAAAATTTGCTTAGGTATACAAATATGAGTGAAATATGATTCAGAACTTCTTTTTTTTTTGAGAAAATTAGGTACGAGGTTTTTACTTTTAAAACTACATGTAAATATTGGAAAACAGAAACTCAACATGCCTGTGTGTTGTATTGTGAAATGTGGTGCATGAAATAGGTACTTAATCAAAATCAATCACAATTGTCTTTGCACAGGTTAATTGCCGGTTTTCATGCATTAATACTCACAATAATACCTACACATTCGATGATACTATTGTAACGCGATCATGAATTTATGGCTAAAGTATTGATTATTGATATTTGGGTTAATTTCTATGTAACAGACCTTTTTATTATTTGTTAATTCATTCGTTTATTTACAAACATATATCATAATGGAATACTGTTGTACCGTTGCCGACTTGCCGTAATACCTAGTCTCCGAACTAGTTCCGCTGCTGAAACATTAACATAAATACTCCTGCGTCTTATTCAGACTTATACCTTATAACAGACACTTAAGTTTTATTTATTTAATATAGATAACAGAAGGTAGGTAAGATAACCTAGGTACCTACTCATCTTTTTCTGTTACAATTACAATGGACTTTAAGTAAGTACCTACATAATATTAGGTATGATCCAAACGTGATAACTAGTAAAACTCGTATTTAATATCGATACTCGTTATAGTAACACCTATGTCCCTTGATTGATACATCCCTAGCAATGGCAGCCATTTTATATTTATAGGTATGCACCCTTTTTTTCGTAGGTATTTCGAGTCCATACTTTTCTAGGTCAATGGAATAAACGCATTAACAACTGCACGAAGATAGTTATATTTATATACCTACCTATTTTTGTTTTGGAAACACACCGTCTTTTACTTAAGCTGAAAATTGCTAGCTCAAACACAAAACCTAAACTATTAGGTACGACAACCAACTCGAAGTTATTTTTTGTTGTATTGTTGTATTTGTCCTAGAACGAACGGTGCGATGTCATACTCGATTGGAGAGAGATGTAGAGAAACAATAATTGAAAAACGACGCCATCTAGTAGTATTGATTTCACCGCATCGATGACACCTAGTATCTAGGCTGGCTCCTAGATGGCGTTGTAAAACTACAGTCTCTGGAAATCAGTGAGCCGCTGATGCTACCATCTGTCGTAAAAATTAAGGAAATAATATAGTAAGTTCAATAGTAAGACTTAGGGAGGTGTCATTTCTTTGTATGGGATTGGGTATCTGTACTGTAGTATTATATTATCTGTGGTATTAGTATTTTCTTGCACGCTACCAATAGTCTTAATGCTATATTGCATTTCATAACGATTTTGGCGGGATTTTTAAAGTTAACAATACGCGAGGAGCAGGCAAGGATATCCTAATAACATTAAAAACACGTAACCTAAATTGCGTAAAAAATAATCGAATTTGATACGAATTCGATACTCTTAAATAAATATCGAATATCGATATATCGCCATTAAAAATATCGACGATATATATCGATAATTGTATGGAAAAATATCGATATTTCGATATATCGATATTTTTTGCCCATGCCTAATTTCAACAATAAATAGTGTGATTGAAGAGCACGTGGATTTCCCTTTAGTTTTATAAGATCGTGAGTGCAAAAAATACAGAATGAAGAAAATTAAAGCCCCAGTAAAAACTTCTGAAAACTCAGGTTAGTATGCTCTATAATGTAGCTATATTACATTAGTATTTTAATAAACATCTAACTATTGGTACTCTACCACACCGCTAGCTTAACCTGTCTATGATGTAAATGTAATTGCTAAGCTGTAGATTGATAACGGTTATTTTATTTATTGCTATTATGGCATTGTTGTAAGAATTCGTGTTAAACGTAAAATAGATTACAACTTTGTATAACCAACTTATTAATACACTGAACTACTGATGCAAATCACTGTCTGATGATTGCGATTAGAAGTGTGGCATGGCATATAATAACAAATATTTTCATGCTGTTTTTTTCAGATTCTGAAGAAGAGCTCAACCCTGAAACTCACAAGAAATCTTTGGAAAAGCTAAAAAGAACAGATCCTGACTTTTACAACTTCTTGGAAGAAAACGATGAAAATCTATTAAATTTTGATGTAGATTCTGGTGATGATGCATCAGATAAAGAGGATGGTGATGAAGATGGTGATGACAAAGTCCACAAACCAGGGCCACTTAGGGGAGACAGTGATGAAAGTGACTTTGAGGCATGTATTTTCACAATGTTCTGCAAAGTATTTTTATTTTACTGTGAAACTAGCTGACTGAGTGATTTTGTCAGTGCAGATTTTATACAAATAGTTTTGCCACTTTTGACCCCCTTCAAGGATAAATCCTTAAATAGAGTAAAAATAGGAAGCCTGTGCAAAATTCATATATTGAATATATTTATATATTGTGTTTCATAGTCCTATTAGTTTTCTTCTCTTGTTGATATGTCAGTAAGTCTGTTTGCCTATAAAACATACGCATGGGCCAGAGTTTTTTTCATTTAATTTTTTTTTTCTTAAAAAGTAATGGGCTCGCCCTTCACACTCTTTTCTTCTGTCACCTCAAACCAGCCTACGTGGTATTTGTCCAAATCATTTCGCCACTGATTTCTGGGCCGGCCTCAGAGAAGCCGTCTATCCTCTGGCACCTATAGCATGGAGTCTTTTGCCCAGTGGTCACTCTGCTTGTGGCCAGGCTATGAAATATATATAAAAAAAAATCTATCCTTTCAGGATGAAGAGGCAAAACCAGTTCAAGGAAAAATTACCTTGAAAATGGTTGCACAGTGGCAAGCAGATCTACAAAGTGAAGCTAAAGTGAAACTTACAACGCTGACTACTGTCATAAAAGCTTTCAATGCAGCCATGGTCAGGGCCACCAGTGAAGATGGGGCCTCAGATGGAGAATATAAAGTTGAAGGTATGGTCTCCTGAAGAAGCAACAGCTAGCTATATATTGATCAATTGATGTATGTATACATTCATACATACATGAATTGATCAATGTATACAAAACTAGCAGCGCAATGCGGTTTCACCTGCATTGTTCCCGTTCCCATTGCAATACATGGATAAAATATAGCCTATGTTACTCAGGATTATTATAGCTTTCAAATGGTACAGAATTTTTTAAATCGGCGTTTACGGACATTTTGAGTTTATTCATTACAAACATACACAGTAACTATGAATCTTGTAGTGACTATGGAACTATGGATGAAAGATGCAATCTACTTTTTGCTAATGGACAAATAAAGTCACTATAATAGTTTATTTTCAAACTGACTGCCTTTTGGCCTAGTTGAAATAAATAATTTAACTTTGACTTTGAAGTTGTGGCAGACTTAATGAATAAAATACTGGTCAGTAAAAAAGGAACATTAAATTCTATTCCAAATACCCTTGTATTTGGAATAGAATTTAATGTTCCTTTTCACATCTTAATTGCAAGTCCAACAAAACAAAATTTGGACATGGGTAGACCATGCCCTGGAATAGGATATGTATGTATGTTCCTTTGGGATAATTTTAGACTTTCGTGCAGTTGAATCTGTTGGCAGAAGCTAGTGTCTAATAATGGTGTGAAAATGTATGTTTACAGGTTCATCTGTCTTCAATGCTGTCATACAAATGTGTGTCTTATATTTGCCGGGTGCCATTCGAAAATACCTAGGCATGGAACAGTCTGGTAAAGACCCTCAGAAATGCAAACACTTCATAAAAATTAAAACTCACTTGATTTCATATCTTGGTGATTTACTGAAGCTGCTTGGAGGAGTAACATCAGAGAATATATTGACTGTATTACTCAAACATTTGCATCAAATGTCTATTTATGTGGCTTGCTTCATAAGGATAGCAAAACAAGCACTGAAGAAACTGTTAACTTTCTGGAGTACTGGTGAAGAAACTGTGCGAGTACTAGCCTTTTTGTGCATTTTGAGGATAACCAGAAATCAGCAACCAGCATTGCTTGACTTGGTGTTAAAAGCAATGTACTTGACCTATGTTAAAAACTGTAAATTCGTCAGCCCTTCTACTTGGCCAGGAATCAATTTCATGAGGAGATCACTTGTAGAAATGTTTTCACTGGATCTGAACGTGTCATATCAGCATGTTTTCCTATACATTCGGCAGCTGGCAATTGTCTTAAGAAATGCTATTGTTGTACAAAAAATTGAAAACCGTCAAGCTGTTTATAACTGGCAGTTTGTAAATTCATTGCACTTGTGGGCTGACTTGTTGGGGGCCACTTCAAACAAAGCACAGTTACAGCCATTGATCTACCCCCTGGTCATGATCATTACAAACACAATCAAACTTGTTCCAACACACCAATATTACCCTCTGAGATTCCACTGTGTTGAGATAATGGTAAATCTATCAAAAGAATCAAATACTTTCATGCCTATTTTACCATTCCTTGTTGAGGTAAATATTTTATGCATAAGGCGGTATACACACATTTCCAGGTCAAGGTCCCATCAGTATTCTCTCAGAGACAGGAAAAAAGCTTGCTGCATACATTTTGTAAAACTTATCCATTAGTATGTCAAACAAAACACAACACTGACAGGTCCTATAACTGGAGATATTGTGTGAATTGAGTTCAATATATTTTGAAAGATTGTTATATTAAATACAAATATAATTTAATTTCCAGGTGTTAACAACTTTTGACTTTAATAAGAAGCATAAGAAAGTATCAATGAAGCCATTAGATTTCTCATGCATTCTAAGACTAGCCAAGTCCCAACTGATGGAAAATGGGTTCAAAGACTCTGTTATTGAACGGCTCTATGGTCTCATGTTAGAGTATACAGCCAATGAGTCGCACACAATCGCCTTCCCAGATGTAACACTATTAGCTGTTATACAGGTACCTATGTTTTGATATTATACAGTGTGTCTGGACATGAACTAACGATATTCTAAATACTTAAATTTAAACAGTTACACTCTAAGCTTGGGTCCAATACACTTCCCCACTATGTGGTAGCCATTTTTTTTTTAGATATTCTCTATGCAGTACAAAAAAAGAACATTATTTGTGAACTTATGCTTTGTATTGCAGACTGTAGACAATATGTATTATTGCCTATAGAATAAGCCTATTTTTATACCAGTATGACTAAAACTTTCGAGAGATATGATTTTTTTTATACTCTCATATATGTAGAATATTTAAAAAAAAGAAACAAAATTTCTGCCACTTAGTGACAATGGCGTCTTTGTAATATAAAGCGCGATCATTCAGTCATTTCCTATCCAAAAGCGCAAGCAACCCTCTGTCGACGGTCCCTTCGGGTTCGCCGAATAAATGATCGCGAAAGGTCATCTATTGTTTACTTCGAGCATCGACGCCGAGTTGCTAGCCTGTAGGTTTTCTATCTATTGCGTTTTAGGGAATGTGCGACGGAATTGCATAGTTTAATTCCTCCAAGCCCGTTCCATCGTCGAACCACAAGACGTACGGCAATGCGCCACAGTAACACGGTGAACATCCCACTCACAGGCACAAAATGTTTTGGGAATACATTCATTGTGCGTACAGTTAAGGAGTGAAATTCCATGCCTGTATCTGTGTTTCCTGTAAACTAAAACCTTGGAGTCTTTAAGTCAAGAGTGCATAAATAAGTCTAGGCAAGCGTGCTTCATCTTCGGCTACATCATCGCTTACCATCACGTGAGATAGTAGGTATAAAAAAAAATACATGTGGCACTCGGGGACTGCCGCGGTAAAGCTATTGCATAGCATTTTTTATCAACTTATGCAATTATATATTCTACGCTTACAGCTATTCACTGTTGTATATAATAATAATATATCATTTATTTCGGGTAACAAAGACTCATAACATATATACCTACTATCATACATATTTATAAAAACTACAAAAATACACTATTGATATCACTATTGATTATTCCTAGTCCTTGACACGGAGAAGAATCACTCGGGAACAAATCCCTGGTGCAAAAAACTGACTGATTGGCTTGAGGGGCCCTAGACCTAACTCCCCAGGTGCGATTTCCCGAGGATGTGTAACCCTCTCTGCTGCAGGGAGGTGAGTGCCTACGGTGAGCCCTAAGCTTGTAAGCCCGAGGGAAGTCTCCAAGGTCGCGTGCCAACGCCCTTCCGACTTAACTCCAGAGAGTGGTGTGTCGGGTCCACACCACTTGGATTCGTTGGCACCGTAAGCTTTCCCCCAAGTACCACGAAACTGTGGTATTAACCCTTAAAGGGACAAAAACGCGAACGTCGACCGACTGCGAGCACTTACGCACTCGTAGTCGATCAAACGTAAACTAACCGGCAGTGATATGCGGAGCGTAGCGAGTTGTAGACAATTTCGTAACTCCGCGTAGCACTGCTACGAGAAGGCGGGGCCTAAACGAACGGCGTAGCGGTGTTAGGTTATTTTCGTTACGGAATTTCTGGATTCGGTCTCCACGCTCAAGGCCCGCGATAGAAGCTATGCAATAGCTTAAAAATCTTGAGGTAAATAATAGATGACGTTTATGATCCCTATACAAACCACTAGTACACCACTAGTACAAATACAGCCACATCCACTGTGGCTGTATTGTCGCGTCCACAACCGCGCTAGTCACCGTGCGTTAACTCACTTATTCTGGGTTTACGCGCAGTGACTAGCGGGCTTCAATGACTCTTGTCCTGTGCTACTTATACAAAAACCATATTCATATTTTCGAATACATTTATTGTTACAGTTAAAACAGTTCTTAAAGACATGTTCTGTATCTAACTACACGAAAAAAATGCGTCAGCTACTTGAAAAAATCGAGGAAAACTCAAAGTTTATAGAACGAGAGAGAGCCAAAATTAGTTTCTCTTTGAGTGAAGATAAAATGGTCGCAGCCTGGGAAACCAGTATTAGAACTAAAGGAACGCCACTACAAACATTCTTCGAGAACTGGAGTAAGATAAACAGGATTCAAAAACGTAAGAAGATCACCAAAAATGATGAGATTGCTGGAGAGCTGCCCAAGATAAAACGGGCTAAGCTGTCTGAGGATGCAACACAAAATGCGCAAACAGAAGATAAGGGGCCGGTGGAGCTGTTCCCATCTGACGACGAGGAAGAGGATGATCACTTCAAGATGGAAGACGACGATACTCCTGCTCCTAAAGTCAAACAAACACAGAAAAAGGAAAAGAAAAATAGTAAGAAAAAGATGGCCAGAAAGAAAACAGTAGAAATCGAGGACAATACAGTTGATGATAAGGGTGATATTGTACAAGAATTTAGTGTTAGTGACTGGTAATAAAACTTATCATTGATGTAAAAATTGTTTTACTAAACCTGTGTATATAGTATAGACTATACAATACGATAGTCAATTAACGATAAGTAATAAAATAATGAAAACACACGATAAAACATAATACAGCTCAGGGTGCTGTATCAACAACCCCCTGCAGAAAGAACGTCCAGCGCACCTTCGGTGTCGGTGGCTCATAGTTTTCAATAGTGAGAGTACCAGTGGGCATTTCTTTCCATCCTGCTGACGGCATATCCGCCATACACACTTGTATCTTGACTTCCTGTGTAGTAAAATAAAAATGCATTATTGCTAGATATACCCGTTGATGGTGACGGGGATTTTGGGGGCTGTCACGTAGCCTAATTTGAATAAATAAGGGTCGGAAATGCCCTGAATTGTTTCGAGAAAACGATGGTACGGTCGTGCCGCTTTTTTGCTCGACTTGGCGGGGCTTTTTGATTTTCATTGGAAAAAGATAATTGGAGAAGCTAGTGGGTTCATAATAGCAGCCGTACGGGTCGCTTGCCAAGGACGGTCTGTGGTGACCATCTTAACATACCGAGATTCCTCCGTGCCTCGGAAAGCACGTTAAGCTGTTGGTCCCGACTGTCTTTTTTAGATCTTTGGCAGTCGTTACGGATTGTTAGAAGCCAGGAAATCTGACTCCAGTCTTGCCAAGAAGTACCATGTTACCCGGTTGATGGGTTGTTGAGGTCTGGCAAGCAGCCGCTCCACTTAAAATACTGGTACTCAGCTGAATCCGGTTTGACTGGAAGCCGACTCCAAAATATTGGGGAAAGGGCACTGCAGATGATGATGATGATAATCGAGAAATAGGAATAATCAGCAGGATTTGAAAAAGAATGTTAACTTTTAGGTTACCTTCTTAGGCCTAATCGGCTCATATTGAGTCCGTACATAGAATTCATTTCTGTCGACGTATATTTTGAACATTCTCGTATCATCAAAAACGTTTTTAAACAGAATTTGCGTGAACCCTCCAGCTTTTATTTCGTATGGTCCTTGAGGTTTTGGTTCCGTTCCGGTTCCTATTATGTTATATCTGTAAAGAGACAATATGTAGATAATCATTGTAAATAAACCGAAAATAGGGTAAAAAATAAAAGTCGTTGTTGAACCCGGCAAGGAAGCACATGATCGTGTATGCCATCTACAAAGCTTCGCACATAGACACGCTACTCGCAGACGTAACCACTATCAGCTATCGAGTTACACGAACCTAGCTAAGGCAGGACCCTGGTTTGATCCTTAATCTCCTCGGGTGATAGTGGAGAATGCGAACGAACCAAAAGTGATAAGGAGGTACATCGTGTGGTTTCTATTTAATCATAGGAGTCCGATAGTCCCTCTCAGTCTGCCTCAAGGCGGACGAAACCCTTGAGCATTTCCACACGTAAACAAAAGGGTCCTGGCTTGATATTTTGAACAATTAAAGAGGGTTTTAGGTACACGTATTCGAAGCCAGTGTAGTGTCGCTAGCTTATTTACATAAGTAAGCTAGCGAAACTAGATACACTTCTCACAAATCTAGCTATGTCAACTATACGTAGGTACATATAGCCGTCTTTTAGCATAAAAAACAAGCGTGTAACTCGGGCATGACTGCTTCTAGCTGCCCATGAGCGTCACTAAATGATTATTAAATAACGTTAACTTACACAAATTCACCAGCAACAGGAGAGTTAAAAGAAATTCTACAGTGTTGCACACCGAGATCCGTTGGTTCGAACCGTACTAAAAACTTTCCTTTCTCAAAGGGCCCTAGTACGAATTCCCCATCTGCCAGTACTGATGGATGAGACAACTGTAAAGAGTTCAAAATGTATAGATTACATTCTGTTAAATAAATGTTCAGGATGTTTTTTTCCTCTAGGTATATATATTTATGTACAGTCG
The DNA here is from genome assembly GCA_905332915.2 of Hecatera dysodea. Lineage (NCBI taxonomy): Eukaryota > Metazoa > Arthropoda > Insecta > Lepidoptera > Noctuidae > Hecatera > Hecatera dysodea. Next base: position 15,428,792 of record HG995292.1, read on the forward strand.
GTGATAGCAATTAACTGACCCCCTAAAAATTAAACGAATTTGAACCTTTTGCTTGTTACGAACGATCGAACTAGAACAACGTTGGAACTGGTTCAACGTCTACGATCAATAAAATAGTTATTCGAATTTGATCTTTAATACGCAGTGTTAAGGTAGGTATGTTCTTGAATATTATTTTACTTGTAATATAATACGTAATTTCGATCCCGTTGGATATGATTCGAGTGGTCTAGTGGTGACTGTGGTGAGCTGACAAATCGTGGTTGCGAGTTCGTAACCAGCGTAATTGACGCGTTTGTTTCTGTTTTGTATATTTATTTTAAATTATAAATAATAAATTATAACTTTAGCAACAACAAAAAAAAAGGAACAGAAATTAAAAACCAAAATGGTGGTAAAAACGATTTTATTTTATAAAAAAAATATTATAAGAATAACATAAATGATATTGATGACGACACGAAGATGATAATATTTACCTGCTCACTAATAACGTTGTTAACTGCACTGAGTTTAATGTAGTGAATCAGCATGTTATAATATTTAGAAATATAGGTATGTATTTCTATTTCATAACAATAACATCACTACATTAAATATCATTGAACTAAATAAAACGGCATTATACGTTGAAGTTCTACCTGGTCTACTATATATCAATTTGTTTTATTAATTATTTTTAATAGTTATTTTAGTTATAAAATAAGGTTTTGACAAAAAACTAGGTATTCGAAATACTTCGTTACAAATTATAACAATAGTTAATTTAACACACACACTGACATACGTTAGTAGGTATTGTTTGTGACCAACACTGGTTACTCAAGTTATTCATGCTTTTAATAGCGAAGTGGAGCACCATTTTTTCTATTGCTTGTTGCAAGCGGTCCCGCATACCGCGCACCATATTCCAACAACGATCACTTCCACTTGCAGTTGAATGAGTAGGAAAAAATGGGTGTTCAGTATGCCTTCTAACAATTGCTTGATGACGTTCTGACACTGAAGTATGTAACATAGTAGGTTTTGGTCGATCTTTTTGAATATTCCCTGCCTCTTCAAAACGTCTTAGCGACAATCTGACTGTATTTCTCTGAAACAACACAATAAGCATCATTTTAGTAACGAATAGGTAAACATAATTTATCGATTAAGTTTGAAAAAATACGTTTATCAAATTAGATTAAGTATATAAATCAAATTAGACCTATAAATGATCTCAAATTAGACTCATAATGAAACACAGTTAATTGTCTATTATTCTACATTCACCGGCTTTTAAGCAGACTAACGAATTAAGGAAAAAGTATAATTATAAATGAAGCATAAAAAGAATACACTTACCGCTATATTAAGTTTCCTAGCAATCGCTTTAATACCAACATTCTCCTCATGCAAATAGATTATTTTCTATTTTAAATAATCACTCAACTGATACATGACGATTAAACTATCAAAACTGATAACAATTAATAAAAAGGAAAAAACCCAATTTAGTAAGACAAGGTAAAAATGTTCGCGCGTATTCACTGCTATTTGTGCATAGAATATCTTGTTCAATTTATTCTTCTACCCCATAGTCCTTATGTCATATTTATAGCAGTTTTTGTTGAATACGCATATTGACGTCTAACTACCCACTTATTAAAAAAGGTAAAAAGTTATAAGTAAATGACCTAATACCAACCTCTTAAAGCTCAAGTTTGCGTATCAAAATTATTTATTGTTTCTGTTCATCGAGTAGTGTTAGTCTGATAAACTCATACCATATTGAATAACGTTTAATGTTATGAGCATAGGGTGTAAAATCGAGTAATTTTTAGGGGGGTCAGTTAATTGCTATCACCGACTGTACAACTCTATCAGCCCATGCCTAATGACCCGGCATTTAAAAATTTCGAGGCGTAGGTAATGGGTGTTGTATGGATACACTATGAATATCATAAATCTCAATTTTTCTCGACATCATAATTACAGATACTGCTTAGTAAACGCGTCCAAAGATAGAGAAAAGTAGGATAATCAATCATAATTAATATCTAGGAAGCCTGCGTTTAATAAAGAAACATAATAACCGTGCAATCGAAGTCTGCCCTGGTGTCAGTTTTATTATGCACACGGAGACGGATCGGAATACTGAATCCTAGTGCAGTTTCGTGTTCCATAGTTTTTTCTTTGGCTGGCAGACATTTCAATATAACTTTGTAGACAAAGGTCCCAACTAAGAAATTAGACACCTCTAAGTAGTCCTCAGTATCGCCAACCACTAAAGGTGAATATGTCATATTTAATGTAGCCTGAAATAAATAGTTATGCCGTAAGTTACAGTGATATTAATTGGGATGATTCCTGGAGGAAAAACTCTATTTACCTAGACAATCACGCGTCAGTTAGGTAAAAAATATTGGAAAAGTTTTAAGATTACCTCTGAATTTCCATTGATTCGCAAAACTTCAGGGCATGTTAGTTTCTCACAGCTGATGTAATAGTCGGCATCGTCGGCAAGCGGATTTTTAATGATGAGTTCATTTTGTGCCATCTCCCGTGCACGACACTCGAACGTCAGGATGTCGACTACGGGACTCGGAGTTACAGACACGATGATGTTATAGTATTGATACTCACGGGTCACTTCATTTGTGAACAAAACCTACGATCAAATGATTTACGGTTAGGTATGTACGTTAGAAGCCAGAACAAAAATATATTTGTATGTACACTCTGTAGGAAGGTTCCTTCCTATTGAACCGAAAAGTAGGCACTAGGCACTTAATTCCTCTTTATTTTAATGCTTCCCTATGTTTAGGTACAGTTGCGTAAGCTTGAGTTTTCTTTTAACTTAGAGTTAGTTTCTGACAAGAGGTTAAATATACATATAAATCGCTAGTTCAATATATTTAACTAAAATCAACGCATAAAGAATCATCACCGGTCTTGAGCATTCTTTTCATAAACAATAAAGTTATTCCCAAAAAAACAAAAAATGGCTTATACACATCCGCGTAACCCTTTACAGCATACCGGCGTGATGTTTTATGACATAAATTGGTATAAACAATAAACACGCATGCGATTTCAGTAATCCCGGAAGATTTGCTATCAATTTTGAAGAGTTCCTTTGCCTATCTCCCAAGTTCAACATCAGATCTTCTAATGAACAAACATTAAAAAAAACATTCGAATGAGAACCTCCTCCTTTTTTGAAGTCGGTTATAAAGACAGCTACTTTTTTTTTAATAAATAATTATATATTATATTTTTTTACATTTATGTATGTATGTACTTAACAAAGGACATTTCCAAAATTATAGCTCTAGTTTTATTCGCCGGTAACTGTATTTATAGGAAAGAATTTAATTAAAATCGAAAATAAAATAGAAAATATGAATTGAGAACCTCCTCCTGTTTTTGAAGTCGGTTAAATAGTGATTGATAATTAAATGGCTAAAAGACAATCATTTAAAAATTTGTTAGGGTTAACAAGGGGTTAACCCATATTTTGAACTTCAACCAACCAACGAACGACTCCTATTCAACAGAATGTTACACGATTTCTTACATCCTTCAAATTCCCTCTAAACCCTAAAAAAGTATCTTCGTGCAGTATGCTGTCGTGTTATTGTACGTGTGTCTATTCTATTATATGCATGATTAAAAATACTGATAGCTGCAAAAGTGCAAACCTTTGTTTATTAATATTAACTCTTCCGTTTTTTATATATTTATGAAATTGTCATGTTCATGACATGTCCAACAATAACAGATTTGAAACCTTATCCACCAAATGCTAAGGTGCACTTTGATCAACTCATCAAACTGCCCGTTTTTCATAAAGTTTTATAGGAATGGCAACAAAAATAAATAAAAATTTACCTAAATCCATAGTCTTCGAAACATCTAAACTAGTCAAAGCAAACATTCTGTAAGTTCCTGGTGCACAAAGCATTATTAAAGCATTCATGAATATTTAGAAGAAGAAAAAAACTATTTAACACTAGTTTACACTAGTTTACAAAAATTACCTAACTTAGTTAAGTAGTCTCTGTTACCGCGGACTTTGTTGATGATAATATTAATTTATGTCATTTATGTATGTTTCAAATCTACCTACCCTCAAAAGCTTTTTGCATCTCAAATTGCTTTGTTTTTTAATTTTATAATTTTTGCGTATTTATTCGTACATAAAAATACACATACCTACTTTACTGAGTTCAAATGATTATCTTATGTTTTTGCGACATGAGTAGCTCAAGAAGACATTTTTTTAACCAATCCAAATTATTTTTCCACTATTGTGTAGTGTAGAATATGTGTTTAAAAATTGTAGAAAATATCGGAGTTCGTTAGAAATACCTATTTAAAAATTACATGCATTGGGCACCTGATTTGGTTTGTAAATGATGTATTGAATATTATAGTTATGAAAAGTGGCAAAAGAATAGCTTTTAAATTCCAAACACCAACTATTTGGCGAGAACCAGAAAAGCATCATAATTACTGTTATTTTTGTAGTATCAACATGAAAGTTGAAACTTAACGAAACTTTCACCTAAAGCTTCAGTAGTATAAGCCAAAGCGACACAAATATGATGTCTGGCTATTGTTGGCCCTTGATATTTATTTTCCTAAATCTACACATAAGAGAAGAGCTTTAAGCGAAGTTTTTTTTTTAAAGAATATATGAAAAAAAATCGTAGATACCTATCTATTATAGGGTAGTTAACTAAAAAAATCTGATTAATCCGTCTGATAGATTTCCAAAAAAATATTGGACATGTATATTTTCTTTTACACATAAACAAAAAATGAAGACGATACAGTGCGTAAAAAACTCGTGTGAGTGACGTCACTACTCGCTACAATTTTTACCGGGCCGTGACGTCACACGCTCCCACTCCTGATCTTTGATGCTTTTTATCTTCGTCAGTTTATTTGATTTGATAAAGGAAAAAATACGTGTCCAATATTTTTCTATAATCTAACTGACGGATTAAACATAATCACATATTTTTTACTCAGGCAACATCCCTATTGTATTTTCATCGAATTCAGCTAGGAAGTTCTTGAAAAATGTACCTACTACGAATTCCCAACCGAAAATACATATTTACGAGCTACGACAGCAATCATTGTACTGACTTTGAATGTCATTTCACACTCCTCATAACCAACGAAGTTCCATCGGCACGTGGCAGCCGCTTCACCCCATGTCTTGATGATTTCTGGGCACTTGATTTCGAAGTAACCATCGAATTTTTCAGGAACTATCTTCACCACTTCCGTGGAAACTTTGTACGACTCGGGGTACTGAAAACAGAAAACAGTTGGATACCTTTTTCAGGAGAAAATAACATATAGAGACAATCCTTCAGTTCGAGGGATTATTGAGTGACCAATAATCTACAACTTTCTTATATTTTCTTTATTCGTAATTTATACGAAACGAAACCTTTAGACGAGAAAATAACTCTTTTTTTTTTAAATATCTCTATCAAAATAAAAATTTAAAAACATAAAAAATAGTAGCCCACCGGTATGGGGATAGGGTCAGGGCTACCGGCGGTCAGGGCTCCAGAGAGAGGAACCTCCTAACAATGCGAGCCGTGTCCAGAAGTTCCGCTTTCTGGTTCAAGCCCTTGATCCAGCTGCCTAACGAGAGCCTCCTAAGGTGTAGGTCGATGCTCTTGGCCATTAAGCCATTGGCTGACACAACTATCGGTACAATGATTGCTGAATCCCTATCCCACATGTCGACGATCTCGCGAGCCAAGTTAAGATATTCAATATCTTGACTTGGCTTATCTTTCTCGGCTTTCACGAGGTTCCCGTCATGTGGAACGGTTATGTCTACAATCATTGCACGCCTCTCGATTCGGTCCACCATCACTCACTAAATCAGGCTTATTGGTAACAATAGTCCTATCAGTGATGATGGACCGATCCCAGTACAATGTGATACTACCATTATTGAGAACTGGGTCGGGCACTTACCTGTAGTACGGCACCTCCGATTTACACACAGACACAAGTATTTTAGAGCAAGTTGCTGGTGGATAATCCTGGCTACGAGGGTGTGTCTTTGCAACTCTCCATTAGTTAGACGAGAACACCCAGAGAGACAATGTGGCGAATTGATTTTCCCAGACGGTGACATGCCCGACATATGTCAACCGTGACGTCCTTCACAATAAATCTCCGGTAGTTATTCGTCATAATAAATTCAGAATAGCCCAGACAAAACCTTCGGTTTCTCCAAAGAGATCAAGGAAGCGTAGCTAGCTAGGCTACGGACGCTAATAATTGATCTAAAAGTGTCCGTGTAGTTCCTTACTCTGCCGTACCGCCCTGCGATCGTTAGTGTCAAGCACCGCAGGTTTGCGCCAGTTCTCATTTGCCAAGGAGAGCGGGGTTAGTCCCTTGTCTACCGCCACTACGTGTCTACATCACGATGCATACCCACGTCGACAGCTAGGAAATATTCCCTGAGACTGCATATCTCGCGATTCTGGAGACTCTTAAAAAGCCTCGACCTTCATACTTTCGCGGGATATGCAGATATGTAGTAAGCCGTGTTCAGACCAACTTTCTCATATTATTATTAACAAATTTACCAGATGACCAAAGCACAGTTGATGTTTTCATTGTTGGTACTTAAGTTATTTCGACCCACTTAGGAGTCACCTGCCCTCCATGAGTGAAAAACTTTAGCTTAAATTTACTAAAGATTTAAAAAACTTAGTAACTCTAAGAACATGTCTCGTAAGTAATCGTCTTATTAGGTACCCCACCGTAGCAGGGCGGACCCGTGGTAGTTCCTCGCTCGTGGACGAAACTATCTACAGGTAGGCATGTTGGTACGTCAACTACATAAATGAAGTAGGTAATAGCTAGGTACATCGTAATATGTATTTACCTCAGTAATATTATAAACGAGTAACGCTTCGGTGTGGACATCCTTGGCGGGTACACTTATGTTAATGGTGCCATTAGGATTAGGTTCCATCGCATTTCCAACTAGTGCGACGATTAATGCAGTTTCACCGAGAGGCGAGTACAACACTTGGCTCTGAGGAATTGAAAACAATATTTTATAAATAAAGAGAAAGTTTATTATCCGAACCGAAAAAATAGTAAAAATAGATGAAAGCTCACATCATGCCTGCCGATACGTTTTGGTTTGAAAGTGACGGGAACATCTAACGCAGAATTGGGTTCAACATGAAATTCTTTCCAAGTTTCGAACGGTCCACCCGATATTTCAGAAAGAATTAGCCAGAGATCGTCAGTTCTGGAAACGACGGGAAACATTATTACGTACAAGCGACTATTTTGGTGAAGGTACAATAAAGATAGGTTGGAATCCAGGGTCACGGGCACTCTAATGGCCGAAACCAATAACCTATCTATCACATACTGGAGATAGAAAAAAAAAATGAAACAACAGAAAAATTATGTAGGTTTTCTGTTGTTTCATTTGTTTTTCTTGGCCGTTAGTGGATTGGGAGACTGTGTCCACCAACCGAGTGATTCCAGGAAAGACACAGAGATCACGTGCTGTCGGGATACTGATGGAGTTCTGGTGTGGTCTTTTAAGAGGTATTAACCCCTTCCTCGTGCTGATCATGGTGATCTTGGTTGCCTTTTCCCCAAAAGTCCAGGCGCCTTTTCAAGTTTTACTTAAGAAATCAAAAAAGGGTACAATAAAGAGTAGGTATCCTATCTACCTAACGCTTGAACAGACCGTCTGAGTCTATATTCTGTTGAACACCCTTCGATCATTAATAATAGAACACCACAACAAAGTGAAAATCGGCTCTAATTATGCATTTTGAATACTTACGGATTGGTGATGACAATGTAGTCGGTATGTTGGTCACGAACAGGACATTCCATATACAGAGTTTTATTTTCAATGTTACCCATATCGATGCACGTTGCATACAGGGCTAATTCGAGAGGCATGTAATTTTCTAAATTACAGCTTGCCTGGAACAGGGTGAATTGGTTTTAAAATACAGCACATTAGTGGGATTTAGAATAACAGATACGTGACTTAAATTGTGGTTCAATTACTAAATTCCCTGTATTTACCTACCTAGTGATTTTTGACGAAAAATTAGTATCTAGCAACAATTAGTATTTAATCTTCATATCAAAAGAAGTTCAACATAAAAAAATATAGTACATATATATTTACACATGATTAGGGACGAGCCCTGGCTTCGCACGAATGCAAATAATAACCACCAAACTTCCCCTTTTGTCGTTCTATCTATTAATGTAAATAGCATCAAAATTCGTTGCGTGGTTAGCGTGATTTAGAAAAAGTGAGAGGAGACTGGTTCTCCTCTTACAGGCAACAACTTTTTTATACAATTTAGAAATGGAGATGGGAAGATAAATAGGCAGAGATGATATGTACGTACCCATACTTTAATGAACGGGTTATGGTTGAGCGGCCTGAATGTTATGGTAAACGTTACATTGGTGTGGGCAGCTATTGTGCCGAATTGCGGGCTTATTGTAAACTCTTCCGATATCAATGGTTGCCACCAAAACCTGGATAAATGAGAAATAATAATTATAAAATGTTGGCCTAAGGAAGCTCTATAAATTTTATGATAAATGACAGTGAGGTGACAGCGAAATTTTTTGTTTTCTAATTATTTTGATTTATATTTTTAGGGTTCCGTTGTGTGCTATGGAGTTATGGAAGACAGAAAATTGGAAATAATACGCTAAAAAACCTTTAAACATTGAGTGTGTTCCTGAAATTTATTTGTAGGTCGGTTCTCGGTACTGTTTATTTGAAATTGAGTTATGGAACTTAAATGAATTTAGGCAGGAAATGTGGCAAAGCTTGGTGATTGAGGTGAAGTGGATAGGAAAAAGAAATGTTGGTTGTTGGGCGGCCAGATGGACAGAAAACATTGTTACCAAAACTGGTTTAATCTGGAAGAGCCTGGCACAGGAATGTGAGAGATTGACAAAATCAAAGAGAGGCTTAGGCCCACTCGCTCAGTAGTAGGAGAATTCAGGCTGTGGATGATGATGGTTGGAAGGGTTGTCTATCAAATAATGATATATTACCTAGCCCCAAAGTCGCCTTTATTCAGTAACATTACTTTGAGTTTCTTGCAACCGCGTTTCCGCACGCGTCCAAATTGAAGCGAGTTCTGACTGAAGACCAAATTCATGCCCGTCGCACAGCCGCTCAAGCTGACTAGAGGCCGCTCAAAGTTCAACACTTTCATATTTAACTAAAATTTAAAGAAGGATATTTAACCTTTAGTTACCTAAGTAGGCAGTTAGCATCCAACTCAGCAATGCGTAATTAGAATGCTGTGATATGGATCGAAGCAACTCGTGCCTTGTTCTCTTCGTTTCCTACTCATTAGGTCGCTAGCTGACAATAAGTTTAATAAAAACTTGTAGACGGAACTTGCACAAGGTGTCGTGCAATCATCCTCATACATAATATCGAAACATGACTATTTTCAGTGAGATAAAACATCAAAATGTCGACGGACATACCTGAACGTTGAGCGTGCTTATTAATCCGACCGGCTTGAACTGTATCTTCACCGGCACTTTCCCGTACGGTTTTATAGTGCTTTCCTTCGGTATTACCTTCAGAGACGACAGCGCGTTTAGAATATCCTTGGCGATTTGGTTGCGAATTTTATCATTTTTATATGTTTGCAGCATTTGTACTCTGAGAAGTCAGATGAAAACGGAAAATCCTATATTTCTGCCTACAGTACATAACAAATAGCTTATACCTCTATAAGCGTTTTAATTACAGGTTACAATTATCGTAATCGCCTTAGCGCAGGAATTATAATTGATTTACTAATCCTTCATTACCTCGAAGGCCCAGCATCGGACTGCTGAACAGCCGCCACAGGACTGAGACAAACACTGGTAGCGTCGGACTTCGTGGTATCCTCCACAACAGGGTACATTTCCCTGAATATGTATGTGGCGTCAATTGGTATCTTACTGTGATTCATCACTTCTATTGTGCGAATGTACTTTTCCCCCACTTTCACGTGGCCTAAGTCAAAGCTCTTTTGGCAACCTTCATAAAGGTCAAACAGGAGAGGAACTCCTGAAAAACAAGCAACAAATAGATCATTATAAAATAAAATTACCCATGAATGGAAAGTATAGGTTTTAGACGACGTCAGACGTTCGCGTTTCGCTGCGCAGCACCACACCCGTCGCCCCACTGTCGCATGAATTTGTTACTGCGCAGCGATTCGCGGAGTGTTTCGATCCGCCATTAGGCTTGATCCCACCTGCACCCTTAATTATAAACAAGACGGACCTTCTCCTTTAATGATAACATTTTCTTCGCAAAGCGAGTTCACCCAAAACTGTAAGGTGAATTCATATTTTTTAACTTGCTTCGGTCGGAAGTAGATCGCTATTTTGAGACGCTTTCCAGGTTTGACGTTCGATACTTTTTCGTAGTCGACGAACAGTTCCGGTATATTTGGAAAGTTTAAGTCGATACTGTAATGATAAAAATAATAATTATAGGTTATCTTATTAACTACCGAGACTTAAACAAAACCATTGCGAAAAATGAATTTGGTGTAGAGCAAAATAGGTATAATCAATTAACAATATTCTTACATTATAGGCACTTTGTCATCGTTGGTAACTGCAATATTCCTCTTGTAGGTATGGTCTGGTGCATTAATAAAGCATCTCGTAAAATCAAACTCCATGAACGAAAAATGATACAAAGGCTTTTCAATTTCTGCATGAATGAAAAGACTGTATTCCGGTCCGTCTGAAATCTGAATAGGAAAATTTATAGAATGTAAATTTGAATAATTAAAGATTTGTTTCTTTCAGTGTCCAGAAGGTAGAAGCCTTCTGGAGACTGAAAGAAACATCGATGACGTATATATCAAAATTATGCTATCTGATCCGATTGACGCGGTCAACCAACGCAGTTGACTCGCTATTGAAGGTTGTTAGCTTAATTTTTGGCGTAAAAGGTATCATCAATTGGCTTTAACTAAATGAACTCCCACTCATAATACTTCTACATGGATCGGGTAAAACATAAGAGTTGAGCAGTTTACCTACATACGTCGCGACAGTTGCAACTCTATGTACGAATACTTTAACGTACCACGGTACTCTATGTACCTACTAAATTTGTGATAGTAGAAGGCACAATCAGAATGCAAATGAAACACGCACGGTCTCAAGAAGTCACTCGCTACATAAACAATCTCGAATGATAAACTATTGGCTTTCGATTAAAGTCGTTTAGGTACGTACAGACAAGGTAACCGGGAACGCTTGAACCGGCACTTGCTTGACAGTGAAGTACAGGGTACACTCCACTTCGTGACCGGGCGTGACGTGCCCGCTCTTGGGCTCCACCTTCAGCTGCATATACTTCTTGACGTGAGAGCTGTTGTAACTCCAGTCGAAGAAAAACGTTGCAGAACCATCGTTCTTTATTATAAATGGTATTGTTCTTTCGTATGTTGAAGCAGTCTAAAATTTTAACATTCTTCAGATGAGTAACTTATCGATTTTCGTAACCACAAATATAGAATAGAAAAGTCATGACCCGAAAATTACTAGGTACCTAGTAATTTCCGGGTACCTAGTAGGTAGGTACTGGTACTAAAGGAACTAGAGGTCAGACGAAGTCGCTGGCTAAGTGTTATTTTATCTGTTTTCATTTTTAGTTTGTGGGAATAAGAATATCAAACAAACAAACAATAATCAAAACAAACCTGATCTAAATGTATATTGGTGAGAGCTTCGCTGTTTAGTATATGTTCATGGCCAATTAAATAATAAGTCACTTTAGGTTTAATGGAATAGCTAAGCGCGTTGACGCATAGCGTTAAAAAATTCGTCAGATACGTAACATTACAGAATATTTTAAACGACAACGGGCCATCCTGGATTGGAGTGTAAACAATGCTAGAAAAAAACAAAAAATCGAACTAGTTATTCTTCATGGTACTTCATACAAACTCGCAAGTATTTATTCTTGATTTTAATTAAATTTGATACACATACGCAAGAACTTTTTTGAAAAAGAGTTTGGACAGACACTAAGAGCAATTTAAAGTTTTCTGAAAGTGAAAGTTACTGATCTTTATAAATCAAAATTAATCGCCAAAATGTATATACATGTATACCCGGATAGCTTCAGAACGACTGCAAAAAATGGGATAACTTTTTGTTGTATAAAAGAAAAATTACGCTACGACCCTTAGGAGCCGAGCAAAAAAAACCGCGGAACACAGCTAGTTTCTAACTATTCATAAGGAGTCATTAGCTCGTTATGATACCGTGAGGAGTAAAAGCTTTTAAACAATAACATCACGTAATATCAAGGAAAGAACATTACTTAATTGGTGTTTCAGATCTTGCTTTCAACGTTCCTTCATTAGGGCGGCACAATACCGGCGTCTTCCCAGACTCGTTACACAACGAATTGCCCTTGAACTCAAACTTGAGGTCTTCGGACTCATTGTTCTTCAGCAAAACTACGTTTGTCGACGTGAAGCCGACCAGCGAGTTCCGTATGATAAGAATCGTTGGGACGAATATAACTTCGGGCTCTCTTACCAAACCGACAACTAATATGTTCATGAGTAGGTTACGGCCTGGTATTTCGAACTTCCATTGCGATTCGTAATCCTGTATGTTATGATGGGATTATATTACCGTTTACAGAACGAATGAGCTTATGAAATAAAACTAAGGTCTGATTTTTTAATAGTCAGATAACTTTTATTCAAGGAATAAAAATTGCGGTTTCACGGCTTTGCATGAAAAATATGTAAATGATGTTTTCAGGGTTATACCAAAGTGAGCCAACAGGACCCCAACCCTCCCCTGTCTGTTTGTGGACTGTACTCACGAAGCGTAAAAAAATGGAGAGTTGACATTTTCCTATGTATTTCTATTGCCGCTCTTACAACAATTAGTGAAAATAAAATTACTTGATCATTCATTACATTTCGCCCGTTTTTATTCTTCAGCAAATAGCTTTCTGACTTTTGAAACATCAGGCCTTAATAAAATGCTCGCTTACCCCAGGGGCAGTAGGACAGAATGTAAAGGTGACCTCGGTGGAGGTGCCTCCTTCCACGTAGCCTTTCAGCTTGTCGCAGTGAACCGGTATGAGCTCCGGCTTGTCCGATAGTATCATTTCGAATATGAATTCATACGCTTCGCTAGTTGGGTTTATCACATTGAATTTTCTAAAAATGGTTAAGAATTTTAAGTGTGTCTGTATTTTAAATCGTCTGCATAATACGGGTATTTTGTTCCTAAAGACCCCTCTAGGGGCATGGTCAATCGCATGTTAGTATTAATTCTACAAAACCACCCTAACTGCCACGAAATAAAGGCGTTGCCAAAGTCAATTTGCTACCATGAATGTGAAATAGGTGGTGCCTTATCCACACTTATCATCCTTGCCTGGGACGTGTATCGACCATGGTCCGCCAGGAGCACAAAAAAGTATCGGTGATGCATTTTAAATGAACTCATTCTCACACTAGGCCTAACCCGTGAGTCACCTGGCATGATTGATAATTAAGTTAAATTAACATTCTAGAGCGTTCGATTCACTTTGCAATTGCCCAGGTGAGCCAATAGCCTCTCGACTCGCTTCCCTCGACTTGTCTACCGCAAGCCGCCTACTAATTCGTTTTCGACGTAAAAATACTAGGATTTCGCACTACCAACTTTTTGTAACATCCGGATCCCAAAACATTGAACTCCAAGACAGTTAAATGTGGAGGTAGTGCCACTCCCGTGATCTTCCTCCGGCCCGACGTCAAGTAATCGCTCTCCTCGATGTCTAGGTGCACGTACGGTATCACCGAGCGCACCACTATCATGCACGTTATGTTCTGATCGTACGGGTCTAGATTGTCTGACCAAAAACGTATAAAAAGTGTTTTATTAGTTATCTCTTAGTATGATCACTATAAACCCGCTGGTCAACTGCCGTAGGTTTAAAACAACGCTTAGGACTGATTTATCAATAGTCAAACCTTAATTTTACCTGAGGAATAAAAACATTACCTTCCGTTTAAGGCAACCGGATAAAAATGGCGGTTTGACAGTTTTTGTAAAGAAGATGTCGAACAGACATAGTTATTCTTTAATCAAACATTTGACTATTGAAAAACTTGCCGTTACAAAAATAAACTACGGTACAAATGATTGCACAAATAAGCGGATTGAAAAGTAATGACACCGTAATATGCTTTGTGGAAGTTACCTATAGTACTTTTCAACCTGACTCTATAGTCAAATGCGTCAAGAGGCGCAAATGTGACTTTGAAAACTCTGCGTTCGTCAGGCTTCAGGCAATCTTTGACAGGTTCTATTGAGAATGGCAGGTCAACCTCGAACCAGGTGTCGACGCTGTACCTGCCCTGACTGTTACTGAACAGCGTCACATTGCTGGGATCTGGTAAATAAAAACAAAGATGAAAGTTGTTAGTCCATGAGATGACCAGAAATATTAAAGTATTTTTTCTTGTGCCACGTAAACAAAAATGAAAACGAAAATTTTGGGTGATATCACGCGTTAATACATTTTTTTACCAACAAGTGACTTCACCAGCACTCCTGGTCTTGATGCACTTTATCTTTTTATTTATATTTTGAAGAAGCAAATCAAACGTGCCCAATATTTTTTGAAAATGTGCTTATTAGAACAAACAAAATATTTTTTTTTAATCCATGAAAATATTGTATTCAACAAAGATTTCCGCCCTTTTTGTAATTTTATAAGTAACTATGCTTTACCTTTTTCAACAGGAAGGTCATTTCCGTTTGTTGTAGTGCCTGTGCACGTATTGTTTAGGTCCATGCCAATAGCGTCCTCCGACAGCATCTGATAATGTCATATTGATAAAGATTGTAATTAATACAGTGATGTTTGCTACGCGGATGGCTACGCCGTAGCCGGCGGCTACACGGCCACGGGTCGCGTTCCGGACGCCTGTGCTCGCGCGTTCAAAGAAGTTCGGCGTAGGCACTGGCCGGCCCGCTAGCGGTCTACACCGTCCATAGGAAAGTGTTCTTCGCTACTTAATTTAATTTTACTTTCCTGACTATAAGTCGCACCCAAAACTACATACAATAAAATATAGTTTACTTGTTGCTTTCTTGCAGTAATAAAACTGTTTTTTTTTAAACCAAGTTTAAGTTAAGCGTTTTCAGTGTGAAGACCTTTGTTTCACAAGGACAATACCTGTGAATGTCTGAATTCGTTCTTGTCTATTCTGGCTGGAAATTCATCGTCAATTGTAAAACTCCATGATATTTTCATGGGAACACGACCAACATTTACTACAGTGAATTCGAAATGTCTTGTCTGAAAATTAAAATAAATAATTCTGAGATTATATACGTACAAGGTATAATACGAATAATGAAAAACCCGAATAGGGGTAATCGTAAGACCCTTTATAAAACAAATAATAATGTCATTGATATTTAAAATGAATACTTCACCTGATAAATAAATGTGTCGAGTAATTCTTTTTTCTCAGTCAATGTCGAAACATATTTGGTATATTCCGTTTGTGCTGAATAAACTATAACCATGTTTATTTTACCTAGGAAGCTCTCTGACGGCGGAATAGTTTGTTCATCAATAAGAGTTTCGCATCTTTCATTAATACTTAAATCTCTGAAAACATTTTAACCAGTTGTCTAGTTTCACGGCAGAATATAATATTATATGGAAAGCTCAGTATGTCAATGATTGGTCGAGGACTTTATTTATTTGTTATATACTTAATTTTACACCGGGGATAGTTAAATAAAAGAAAACTACAAACTAAAACACATGTACAATGGGCGGCCTTATCGCATTCCGTGATCTCTTCCAAGCAACCTGGCATGGACAGTAATTGCCTGGACATAAATGGGGTTGTCATCGGTGCAACATTAGTATAAATAATTTAATATGTACACAGATAATTACATAATGTTAACAATAGATACATATATACTAAATACATTGCGTAGATTCTCTTGCGGGGAAACGTCTACCCGATTAACAAATGAGCAAGATCCTAAAGGTCGGTCGTGAGTTATGAATATAATTAACTTACGTATTGTGATCAAACAGGGTGACTATTTGACGATTGTCCCAAGTAGTGCCTTTCACATCAAGTGTGAGAGAATCATCACTAATTGCCACTAAAGCACAAGACAGAAGCTCCTGTGAATAAGCAGGTATTGTTTTAAATCCTTTGCCAAATACATTCGTGTTATTTTTAACCGACTTCTAAAAAAGGAGGAGGTTCTCAATTCGGATGTTTGTATTTTTTTTTGTTTGTTCGCGCATAACTCCGTCGCTTGCCAACCGATTTGAAAAATTATTTTTTCAAAAATTGTTGGAAAGGGTATACTTCCCAAATGGTCCCATGAAAATTTTATCGAAATCGAACAAGCGGTTTTTTGTTAATTTCAATAAATGACAGCAAAAACAATAAACAAACATGCGATTTCAGCTATCCCGATAGCTGAAATCGCATGTTTGTTTATTGTTTACACCAATTTATACCACGTACGCTGTGATGGGTGATGTTTAGCTGGGAGTGAACCACTAAAAAGTGAAAAATAAACTTTTTACAAAAAATACAACCGACTTCTAATTAAAGAATTCTTTTCCTTCGTCACCTTCACGGTTAGTGTCTAGGACCTCTTTCTGGTACGGCCCCGGTCACGCAGCCCGTCAGTCAAATATTAAAACACATTAAATTAATACATACTTATTATCATTCTTACTTTTCGTATCGTTATGGGCTGGGCAGAGAAGAAAATAATTTCTAGGTCCTTTTCTTCACCGGGCGATATGTATCCAATGGACGGTTTTACGACTAAACAGTCTACTTGGGTCCAGGTAAACTTGTATACCTTTTCAGAATTATTGACCATTACTACTGATCTCCTTTGTAAGGAACATAATTCACAGCCACCTAGAATTTATTAATTACAGAATGAGTATTTATTTGCATGTCTAGTTAGAATTTGTGATTAACTCCAGTACCGACTTTTACAAAAAATCATCATACTGGAAATCAAATTGCGACTGTGTGGATGTCTGAAATCTCAAAAAACTAAAGGGAACGTGTACGGCGTAGACTATGCCATCTAGTGTTGCAAATCTGAAACTTTTACTTTGTAAATATTTGACCTGTGCTGCCACCTATACTTCCTGCACCCTCTGTTTAGAGGAACGTGCACGAAGTAGACTGTGCCATCTAGCGTTGCAAATATGAAACTTATAAGTAAAATATACTTGACATTGACGCGTCTGTGCTGCCACCTATAGTTTCTGCACGTTCCCTAAAGTTCTCGGTCACTTTCTGTTTCAGTAGTTTTGAAGTGGAGTGCATGGGTCGGTTTTATGTGATCCCATGATACGTGTGATTCCAGCGATGATAACTGTGCAATGGCGTGTGAAACTATCCTTACCAAAATTTAAGACGTATTTTAGAAGCGAGGTTTCCAAACTCGGCGTTTCACTTCGGTCCCTCATCGAACTAGACGACAGTTTAGGCTTCCTTTCTTTTGATTTTCTCTTTTCAATGCTCGCTTTACTTTTCTTTTCTACTGTAGACACGGTAGACATGGTTCTGTTCACAAACAATTAAATATCTTATTATAAGTCGATGATCGATATTTTTTAGTATTCTGATGAAGAAACAAAGTCCTAAAATTGTCTTTGTGGCGTGAAAGGGCCGTGCTTTAAGGAAATGACCACACAGATTTGATAATACCTGTTTTCTAGTCAGTGCTCGCATTTGTCGATAAGCTCCACCTGGTTGATTTCACGAACAAATCCGTAGAAAGCACAGTATTAATAAGAAATAATTTAAAGAAAACTAACCCTTCTGCAGATGCCTTATACGCATCAAGGTCTGTGTCCATGGGAAGCATTTCAAGACCCGTTAATATGACGTCTTCCATAAATGATTCACCTTCACACACAATCTAAAACAAATCAAAATATATCTAAATCAAAAGTAACCTTAAAAACTGAACAATAAATTTGGACATATTTTCAATACAAGAACTATCAAAATTTAGAAGATAGAAAACTGCGCCTCATCCTTTTTAAATTCAACTTGTAGAATGTTCAGAAGTAGTTAGGTCTATTGCAGTCAAGTTAGGAGTAAAAGACATTTAGCGAAAATAACAACAATCAGTGGCAACGTTAGTGGTGGAAAACGTTATTGAAGTCTTACAAACTTACAGTAAAGTATTCGTAAGGATTCTTTGTAATGGTCATCTGTACTTCACAACTTGTTCGACCCTTCCTTATTGGATTGTAATAAACAAGTAATGTTATCGTTTCTTTTGGTTTCAGAATCACTTTCATCCTCAAATTGGTTTCAACTAAAAAGTTATGTAAATTCAACTTCAACATTATGATGTCATTTCATTATAAATCTGATGGTTTTTAATCTGAATAAATAAAATTGATTGCCGTTTGTATGAAAGATTGAAAACGGATCGACCGTTCTAGATGTTTTTGTTTTTTTTTGTGTTTATTACATGTACCTAATATAACATTTTTGGTAAAACCATAGGAAATTAAACCAAACCGTGCAAAACCAGGCGGGTAACAGAAACAACATTTTAAATTTAACTACCAATAGTTAAATTTAAAATGTTGTTTCTGTTACCATTATGTCCATCTGGGACCAAATGTCCCTCTTCTGGTGCTGGAGACAACCAGAATATGGGTCTCACTTCATCCATGAACTTTGAAACTTCTAAAACGACTATACTGTTCACAGAAGATATATTTTTAAAGGTAATTGGTTTGTAGCTGATAGAACCCAGGCAGGTTACTGCAAATCGGAGCACGGCAATCCTTTGGTGTCTCAGCGGAGGTGATACCAGTTCTATTCTGGGTATAACACCTTCACCAATAAGACATATCTTGAATGACTGTTCCTGGTTGTCTAGTAACTTTAATTTTATTTCCAACACCGCACGATATTCCTGAAAATAATTTTGTAAAATTAGATTCATTCATTCGCTCTTTAGTCAATTTTCAACTTTGATTTGATGATCGGTTGCGACCTGACACTACTTAAATTATAAAAACTAAGATTTCTGTTTTAATAATATTTAGGGCGAATACAATTTATTCGCCTCGTTTCAATACAGGTACGATTCAGTGTATTGTAGTGATAGGGTTGTGCGAACTGATTACCTTCTGTAGTTATTATTACACGTACATACCTCTAGCGCATCCGGACTGAAAATTATTCCCAGATTCTTATGCAACAAAGGTTCTATATGCGTTTCAAACTTGTCCAGAGAGAATATCCTTGGATTGGAATTTGATTGATGGTGAAGTTTCATGCTGAGCGCACATGCAACGAGTCCGTTATTGTAGAGATCTATATAGCCCGTGTGGCTGGAGTGGATTGTGACGCAGAAGAAATGCAATGTCACCGAATTCTCCGTAAAAACACAATGCGGCGATGACTGGAAACGGGAAAAAAATAATAAACAGCACCCATGCGATAATTAAGTAATTATTGTTTACGTTACGCAATAGGAATGTTGTCAGTAGCAAACGTTACCTCTGGCACTTTGTACTCTGACAGGTTTTTAACAATTAAATGTTCTCTAAATGTGGTCTCAATATTCCATAGATCCAAAGTGGGCATGGCTCCCGTGCCCACCAGCTTGAGCGGCACTCCGTTGGCCTCGGCAGGGCACGTGTCACTTATAATGAAGCTGATAGTCTCCTCAAACTTGCGCGGTCCTGTCGCGAAGAACTGGATCTGTATGATACGGCTGGTGCCTGGAGGCAGTAGGTTGTCTTCGTTCATTATGAGGAAGTTGCCACATTTTAACGGAGGGTTTCTGATTCTGTTGAATGTGCATTGACGTAAAATTACATTGTTTTCTTAAATACTTGATTTTGTAATCAGGGCAAGAACACACAAGAAACAATACATACTTAGTAGTTTTTTCTTTTGCTGGAGCTGGAGTAGGGAGAGCGGGGTCGCGTACTATCTGGTAAGCAGGAGGCAACACTATCTCGTAGGTCACAGGGCACTTGCTTGTATTATTCAAAATAACATCCCTCGTTATACCAGTACCAACCGCTATTATATGGAAATTCAATTCGCCCAACGGGAATAAGGTAAACCTTTAAGTGAGATAAAAATCAATAAGTAGGTACCTATCATTTTATGCTAATTTAGAATCCTCAATACATCATTAAATAGGCAGATGAACATTACACAGGTTGTAGATTTAGTCTAAAAAAAACTATTTGATCCTTCAGTTATATTTTTAAAATAATAAAAGATGACAAAGTAAAGGGCTACCCTGAAGAGTAAAGAGGCTGGTGACGTCACTTATAAGTAAAAGAACACTAACAAGTGACTTCATGCGTAACTTAAGACTGCGCCGAGCAAAAAGCGACAAAAGGACAGTTGCGGTTAAGTTGATATGAACGAAAATAGTTTATTTACACAATCAAAATTTACATAATTATTACCACGGATAATGTGTGTACAATGTTTGCGAAGCAAAAATATGAAATATGGTGTAGTTTTTCTAATGGACTCATATGAAGTTGAGCAAAATCTACAAAAAAGCGTGCTGGCATTTAGGGGATTTCATATCTTTATCTATAGAAATATTCTGTAGATATTAATTCAAGCAAATCTCTAATATGTTATCTTAATAATTTGCGTCTCATATTTTCATAATATTGTCCAGAAGATTTTAATATATTTTTATTCAAAATGCGCTCCGAATTCGCCATACAAAATTTGTACTGTGTCTGTGCCGCCACCTACAATTCAGTCGTCCATGAGAGCTCAGAGCGACCGCACGTCACTTTACAGAGCGAGCGCATCGATCGCGAATTACCTTTTAAACACATTCTGCTGCATAGAAAAATAAGGTACGTGAAATTTTCGATATCTTGAATTTAATTACATCATTTTCATGAATTTTATCTTGTAAGCAATTCTGTTAATCGAATGTGTTAAAATTTTGTATATTTACATTAGTTTTATAGCATTCATATTGTTTTAGATAATTTGGAAAAATGGGAAAGCGAAAGGAGAGGTATTATAGAAATAAAAGAAACCAATTAAAAAAAAATGTTCTTTCAAATCGGTACGTATCATCTGCTAGTTTAAGATTAATAATTATCCGTCTTTTAATAAATAAATGTAGGTATTTATGGGATTCGTGAATCTAGCTGATTTACGAATCCCATAGGTAACTACATTTATTTTTTCAAATCTATTGTCGACGAGTCCCTTTGAGGCCCATAGGCACTAACTAGGATTTGCGACCCTTTCGAATAGAACAAGATTTTTGTTATTTAATGTAAAGCGATTATTAGTGCCATACTAAAGATTATTAAGTTGTTTGTTGTTTGTTGTTTAAAATTAATATATATATAAATATAATATTAATTGTTTCGGCAAATCTATGTTATTGACAGTGTTTTCTTGTTTTATCTTAGATCAATCGCTTCGAATGATCAAGAAGAAGAACAGTCAAACGTATGTGATAAGTAGAACAGTTGACAATCGGTGAAAATATTAGGGATTTATTTTAAATTGATTTAATATGATAAACTTATGTAATTGGTTTTCCATTTTTAGGAGCAAGCCCAGATTGACTTGTTGGATATACAAAAATTGTAGAAATAAAATGTCCATATTCTGCTAGGGGCAAAAATATTGATAATGCTATTAAGGTGAAAAAAATTACTTTCTGGAATATATGTAGATCGAGGAGGTAATGTATATTTAAATAAAAACCACGATTGGTATTACCAAGCACAAGGTCAGATTCGTATCACGCAAAGAAAAATATGCATATTTGCCGCTTGGACGGATGTCGATATGAAAATAGAAATAATAGAGGAAGACAAAGCATTTTGGACTGTGTTGGAAACTCAATTGAAAATGTTCTATTTCGAATGTTTACTACCAGAAATAATCGACTCAAGATTGGACAGACGAATGGAAATCAAAGAGCCCGAATACATCCTAGAAGCAATCAATGCACGGGCAAAGACAAATAAACGAAAAACTGAAACTGAAAAATTGACAAATGAGAAACGTAAAAAAATAATAATGATTAGTTTATAGTACAATTGTAATAGTATCATCTATGCCCCTTATATTATATAATAACTCAGAAAATATAAATACTGTGTTTATTGTCACACCACTTGCTGTTTGATACGATCCAATATAGTATACCAATAAAACAGTTCTATTTTTTTTTCTTATTTATCTATAATGTATATAATTTTGGCATATTTTTTAAACTTAGAATGTATTGAAAACTTTATAAAGAGTTGTTTCAAAAGAAGTTTTGTACAAATCATCATAAAACCTAAAATACATTTTGATATGCCTTTCTTTTAATTTTTGCAAAATATTTTTCATCGAATAATAAATAAACATAAATTGTTTACATTTCAAACCAAATCAATAAAAAAAACTTTTTACAAAAAAAAATACAACCGACTTTTACACAAAAAATCAAAAAAGTGCAAAATAACTTTAATTTCGGAACTCGGTGTTTGTGGTTGCTTTTTCGTTTTTTGAACACCGACTTAAGTAAAGTTATTTTGCACTTTTTTGATTTTTTGTGTAAAAGTCGGTTGTATTTTTTTTGTAAAAAGTTTTTTATTTTTCACTTTTTAGTGGTACCTACACCCCCTCCCCTCCCCCACCTAAACGAACCAATCATATGGTGTAAAAAAACGTACAGCTCCTTTGCAGAGTAAACTAAGAGGTCGTCAAAGTAGACAAAGTACATATTTTTTTAGATTTTTCGAAAACCGCTTGGTTGATTTCGATAAAATTTTCATGGGACCATTTGGGAAGTATACCCTTTCCAACAAAAAAAGAATTTTTCAAATCGGTTGATAAGCGACGGAGTTATGCGCGAACAAACATAAAAAAAAAAAATACAAACTTCCGAATTGAGAACCTTCTCCTTTTTTAGAAGTCGGTTAAAAATGAAGCTTAGGTAAAACTAAAACACTACTAGAATTATATTTACTCACAATCCACATGATGCTATATTTTACTAAATTGTAAGTTACCAAGTTTTATTTTTCAACAACCACGCACGTGTGAGTGCGCAGCTGTGTGCGTGACTCGCATACAGCGAAAAATTTACCTAAACAGCGTTCGCCGGTTTAGGTCGGCACAGTCTTAACGCACTGGAATCGTCTTCGTTTTTTGTGTTTTCGTAACAAAAGACAAAATAAGAGTCAAAAATCTTTTGATAATTAATCAAATTGACAAACCAAATATTTGTTTCTGGAAAATGGCCAATTGTTTTGTAGCCTGTCGTAACATTAACTCTTTATATTGATTGAATAACATCTAAAACTAACGTGTTATAAAACGAGGCAATAGTAATGCAGACGGGGAACTTGGCGACGACGACCTGATTCTTGCTGCCGTCCAGCAGCGAGCAGATGTAAGCGGGCACGTTGACGAGGTTCATGGAGGTGGTGGGCGTGCACTCGAACTCGATGGCCGTCAGGCGCAGCGTGGCTGGGATCATGCCCGTCTCCGGCGTGCACTCGAACGAGCGCAGCAGCGACGGCTCCGGGAAGTTCTTCACCTTTTTTAACCTGATTGAGGGAGTTGTATGTTAAGCGATTTTTTGTAACATTGGTACATCATTTTACGCTGGAATTTCATTTATGATAGACCACTCTCTATCTTAGGTATTTGCGCAAAACGCAATGTGTCCGAGCTAGAAAATATGTTTCGTAACGTAACGTAAAGAAACTAAGCGCACTTACCACCGGGGCAGCTGTAGCGCGACGCCTGTTTGTTACTGGCTTATACAACATGTACAAAAGCTGTGTTGGAGAATTTCCTGCCCTAACCTATGTCAGCATTAAGACTACAAAAAGGTATTTATTCATGCAGCATGTTCCAGAAGCGTATTATCATGTTTAAGGGTGATATTGGGTAGCTGATATAGGATTAAGGAAACAATAACAAAAAAAGACCGACCGCAAATTCCGACTAAAAAGTTCCAAATAAATCACTTTTGAAGCAGCAGTTTAGATTTGATGACACCATCTTCATCAGTTGGTGTCATTAAATCTGTGAACACGAAAAGTATAAAATAACTTTAATTTCGGAAATCGGTGTTCAAATAACGAATAAACAACCAAAAGCACCGACTTCCGAGTTATAGTTATTTAATTTTTATTGTGTTTTTCTGTTTAGAAGTCGGTTGAATTTTTAAAATTATATTTCGACTTACTTGTAAAAAATGCTATATTTGCCCCGATTGAGCAAGTACAATTCTCGGACCACCGTAGAGTTTACTTTGACATTGCCATAATTAAGAAAGTTCTCAACTGGATTTTCATAAGCACATTCAACCATGACATCGTAGCATTCCGCGGACAATGACAAATTATCTACCACCATCGGCTCTCCGCGACCTTCTGCGTCAAATATCTGAAAAGTGTCAATTCAATCAAATAGAGAGTAATAAGCTAATCAACTAGCTTTCAAAAAGGAGGAAGGAGCCTTTATTGAAGAAGGAATTCTGCAATAAAGGTAAGCTTCAAAAAATGTCTCACCTAAACGGTGTTCAAATAGGATAGGAAATCCAATCACACACAAATTTTGTGTGGAAAGGATTTTGCTTAACATGACTTAAACCTTAAAAAATATAATAAAATAAGCTAGGCAAAGAAAGGGAGACATACGTCGATCGTCAGGACTTTGACTGATATAACACCAACACGGCACGCGATGTATGTTACAGGAACCACTTGATTGTCATGTCTCGCAACGATTCCTGATGTCTGCGCTATGATAAAATCTTCTATAAAGTCTTGGGCGTTACGTATCTTCCACATTATTGGCAGAATAGAATCATTCTTTACAATAAATCTATCGTCTGCCCGACGATACAGTAGTAGCTTTCCGTATTCTGGATAGTAACATCAAATAAATGTTAAATTGTGAAGTCGTGGAAGCTCGGTGCCTATACGGATCCTGTCGCCAGGGGGTGGTTCAAATATTAACGTCATAAAAATGTTCCTCATTGCCAGGTGTATCCACAACCATACCCAATGTATGTCACGGGATTCTTAAGTTTCTTCGGACATGTTTTTATTTTAATTTCTATGTCGAGCTAACTTTAGAGTCGAAATTTCTACATCGTCTAATTCAAAAGAAAATACTATGTACATAATAAAATCTTACCAATCGCCTTAGTCAGCGGCAATATTTCAACGATCGGCAAAACTCCGCTACAAGCAATGTTTACCGTAACTATTTCAGGGTTATCTTTGACACAGAATAGTAATACACTCGTGTGCACACCGACAACTGCAGGCGCCGCAGATATTGACAGTTGGTCGCGGCACCCCGGCTAGGACAATGGGAAATAAAATGGTCCTTTACTTATTTTATGTGGAAACGGCCAGTAAAGGCAAAATCTTGCAAGGAAACAACAACTTTTTTTTCAATTGAGCTGTATGAATAATAAAATATTCTTACTTCTAATTTTATAAAGGTTTTGTCATATTGAAATACGTCAGTATCTTCAAGAAACTCGATGACAACATCTGCAGTCACCAGTGAGGAATTCTTTAAATCTATCGTATAATTTTCTTCATATATTCTAAAATAAAATTTTAATTTTAACTAATCCGATGGATTTATAAATAGAATTCCATTTTACATAAATTAACCATGATACCTGTTGTATCCTACGAATATTGGTCCGAATTCAAACACTTTAAGGTCATCTAAATATGTAAGTTTATAGACGTTGTCTTCATGAGTTCTTCTTACAAAATTTTCGAACATCTTTTTTGGGCGGCTATCCAATCTGAAATAGTTTTTCTTATTATTTATTTCTAACGAACACAAATGATTTATAAAATAAAATTAAAACAAAATAAACTAACTCGGAAACCTATATCTGTTACACCAGACCTGCAGTTGTGCGTACGGGTCTAGTACTCGAGGAACGGGCAATCTGGTTTATTCACTATCACCCTTCGAATGCTGTTGGAGTTTCGCCGCTCTGCATCAGGGATGCTGTTCTATCTGTATCTGCTTCCGCAAACATGCCAGATGCGCTACAGAACCGCGGAAGCCCCAACAGCATCCTAAAAGCGTTATTGTACTACACGAAGAACGTTGTAGGTACGTGTAGAAAGACTGGTAAAACGCCTTGAACAAAGTGATCTTCACTTCCCCAGTACATCGTAAATCAACTAAACATTTTTAAAGTGTCGCACCAAAATGAAAGGTAAAATAAAGGCCTATCCGCACACAACAGTGCCGGCACAGTGCCGACACGTGCCGATCAGTAACGTATCGATCAGTGTCAGTGAACTATGATATTGTACCATATATTTTGTACGACGCTATCCGTACTCGTCAGTGACAGTGACGTTCAGTAATGTCAGTGCTGCGCCGACATTCGCCGTGAACCGACGGCGACGTGAATTTGTAGCGGACAATATTTTGCAACGGTCGCAGTGTTTCAGGATGGACGACGAAAAGTTGATTGAATTGGTCCATGTACACCCTGCAATTTATGACCTTTCACATAGAAAATACATGGACAATAATTTTAAAGCAAATATATGGAATAATATTGGGCTAGAATTGTTTTCCCAACCCATCTCCTACTTCTCACATGAATTTCTTCGTCTTTATCTAATATTAAAGCAATTGCTGCTAACTGTGATCTTGAATATCGAGGCATTTTACAAGCACGTTGCAAGGTACTAAAAAACACTGCACGCGACGTGTCGGTACTGACATGTATGAATAGCACGAAACGGAACAGTACGGTACGGAACTGTCGGTCACGTGTCGGCACTGTTGTGTGCGGATAGGCCTTAAAAGTTTACTTATTTGGGGCTCGCAAAAGATAACAACAACAAAATAAAATTTCTAAAGTGATTAGAAACTAGCAATACTAAAGTCCTGTGCAAGGCCAAGAGAATTGAATGATTTAGAACCATTAGTAAATGTTGGAATACCTTGGTAGATCACAAATTCCGTTAACGTTTATATCGGCTCTTGATTCCGGCCAACCGCTGACTTCGATAAACCGTTTGACGGAATAGTTTCCTTCGTCTTGAGGACTAAAAGAGTATTTGCACCTTACTAGTTCACCAGGTTCCAAGACTATACGTGATGTAGTCGCTAAAATGAGCATCGCAACAGTTGTATTGAGTGAGCAGGCCAACGTGTAGCTTGGCTGGGATTCGGAAATAAATTTTGCACTGAGATTTCCGTACAAAAAAAAGGTATATGTTTTCTTTATTATTACACTATAATTACTTCTGCACTGAACAATAAGTACTATCGTACAAATATGGAAAAATAGAAGCGCCTCGAAGTTTTACCCGCGTAGTTCCAGTTCCCGTGGGAATACGGGGATAAAACAAAGCCTTGTAATAATATGATGTAGCTTTCCATTGGTGAAATAATTGTGAAAATCGTTCCAGTAGTTTCGGGATTATTCGGTACAAACAAAAAAATATTTCCACTTTATAATTTTAGTATAAAAGTATAATCTCGAAGCATATATTTAAAAATAAATCTTAGTAGAGAATTATATTTAAGTTACTCTGAATGGGCTTGACGCTGCGTAGCGGAAGCGGCAGTTCCTCCTTTTCTTCGTCACTATTTTCTTCCGGTGTTTCTATAGACCCTGAAGGAATATCACCCGTCGATGTTTGTGATGAAGCCACCTGGAAATAGTAATATTTATAAAATAATAATATTTATTGTTCACCAAAAATACGCACACGAACAGATGTTTCACACTAACGCAATATGCATTTTTTTCAAGCCATAATGCATCCTAGGCAAGGAGGAGGGGGAGATGGCTGCCCCAAGTCCTTCCAGAGCAGGTGCATGTTCCTACTCAACTGTCAAGGTAGGTTAGGTTTTCTGTTCCCAGCCGCACTGTACTACGTATGTACCTACGGTGTGTTTGTGAATTTCTTTATTCCACCATAACTTCTAAACGGCTTAACCAATATCAATGTATGTGCTGTCCTGGACAACATAGGCTAGTGAAGTTTTTTTTTAGTATTAGAAAAGTTTTCATGATAATTAGACTACGTATGGCGTATACTGTCGTCGTCTAAAGCTTGCTTAGTACATACCTACATAGCAAAAAAGATATGAAAAAAAAAATACGCCTGTCATTAAACATTTGTTTTTTATTTGATAATTATTTAGAAAACTCGAGCAGCAACTGGAGGAGCTCGTGGCTAAAGAATAACAGCCGCACAGGTCGATCTTCAAGGTTAAGCAACGCTTGCCAAGGTTGGTTTGTGGATGGGTGACCATCTTAACATATCGAGTTTCCTCTGTGCCTCGGAAAGCACGTTAAGACGTTGATCCCGGCTGTCATTTGTAGATCTTTGGCAGTAGTTACGGATTGTCAGTAGCCAGAAAAACTGACACCAGTCTTGCCAAGAAGTACCGTGTTCCCCAGTTAATGGGTTGCGGAGGTCTGGTAGGCAGCCGCTCCACGTTAAAAACTAGTATCGGGCTGAATTCGGTATGACTGGAAGCCGACCCCAATATAGTTGGGAAAAGGCTAGGCAGATGATGAATCATTTAGATAACTTATTGATATGGCAGGCGCAGGCGGGTTTTTATTGTTTTTTTACAACAATGGATTTTTTTTGCATTGACTTTCTATCCCAATACCTTAGAAAAATATAGATACCTACGTATCTATATTTTTCTAAGGTAGAAGCTTATGTATGTTTCATAGAACTAGTTATCTGCCAGTGAAAATCGTAAAAATCGGTTCGGCTGTTTCGGTGATAAATAAAGACAGACACACACACACAACAACACACAGATAAAGATATATGTATATAGCTATCGTGTGTACCTTTTTGCCACAAATGCAGTGCCACTTCGAAAGAATGTTCATCACATTATCTTGGCTGGAGTCATCCAACAAATTAAGATCGGTCAGCTGGTTACATTCACATTTTTTTATCTGGAATATAATTTTGTGGGTCAATGAAAGAGAGAACTGATAAGGATACATATACACATACCTATAAGGAAATCCAATTTTTTTAAGGTGAAACATTTTTGCGTAGGTTTTCTTCCTATTTCGCCGAGAACCCTAAAAACCCACTAAAATACTGTAGAGTAGATAGCCACCAAAACTGAAATTTGCATAACTGAACTGAAAGTTGCCTGTTATTTGTACGAAGAAATACCCATTATCATTGAAAAAAAAATTCTTCAACTTATGATATTTATTTTGTAAGTAGGTTAAACATAATACTTTTACACGTACAATATTTTTGTAAGTAGGTTAAACATAACACTTTTAGACGTCCAATATTTTTTGGTCATTTTAAGCTAGACGAGGTCGGTGTTTCCTAGCCGACTCAAAGTCTATGAGACCTGTCCAGACAGTACAAGCATTTGTCAGCTACCTTGTAGCTCAAACTTAGAACTCTCTTTCAGGAGTGGTTGAAGAGACGCCACGGCGACCTCACTTTCCGCCTGGCGCAAGTGCTCACCGGACAGCGACTCAGGAGGTCACGTCTGGGCGTCAACACTGTGTAGATCGCCCGGAGGACATGGTGGAGCTTACGGTAAAGGTCTGCCTTGGAGGCGTTCGGCGACGGTGACTTCTCGATTCCGGCCCTGGTTCAATCTATAGTCCGGAGTGAGGAAGCATAGGAAGCGATCACTTCCTTTTGCGAAGCAGTAATGCTAGCAAAGGAGGAGACAGACAGACCGCGCGCGCGACCGGGAGAGGGAAACCTCACACCCCAGCTGCCGCAACAAAAGAAGACGCCCCCCCGCCGTCGGGAGTTGCAGTACAATTCTCCACCTTCGGTGCGGGCCCGTGGAAGGCAAACTATAAGTGGCTCGCCGTCCGATAACAACCAGGCCCGGGTCGACGGCGCGTCCAATAGGGTCAGCCCCTGCTAGGGTTGCGGATTTTTTTCAAAAGATTCACCGCGGCCTAGGAAAGCAAATAGCACTAGTAGGAAGACGGGTGAGTTTGAGAGTCTGTCACTCCTTCCCGTTCAACCCAGAGTGGGAGAATGAGGTGACCGCTTCTCATTCATCTACATGGTCCTCACATTCATAATATGTTATATGAGAACCATGCAAATCTATTTCTGAAATGGTCTTTTGAGAAAAGGCAAGCCGATGTCAGTAGTCGAGTAGCTCAACTTACAAACAATAAGGAGCGCAACGACAACGACCCAACGAACAATGCCAAAGAAATTACATTTGGGCAGGCCACTAAAGTAACCAAGCTGCCAGACATCGTTCAGTATACTTTAAAGAAGGAAAGAAAAAATAAAATATTATCCCACAGTCATCATACTCACAAAAATGAGATGTAATATGTCAACGTCTAAAAATGAGAAAAGTATCAATGAATAAACGTAACATTAGGCTATTTGCATGATTGAAGCAGCTCAATACCAAGCCCAAAGTGTTCAATATAATGTTTAACTGTGTAAAAAGCTTTCTGGCATAGCTTACGTTTTATAACCATGTGTTAATACTAAGGTCTTGAACACAGGGAGAGAGTTTATTGTAAAAATGTGTACATTGGCATCGACGAACGAACCACCTATTTTCTTGGGCTTGGTTTTAGGAATGACAAAATTATCTTTTGTACAAAAGATTGTCATAAATATACAGAGAGGGCACAGTCATTATATTAATATCTTTAAATCTGTCACTGAGAGGGTCTAGGACTTAATTTATTAATTGCACGAATAACCCTTTTTTCTAAAACAAATACTATCTTAATATGCGGCATTTCCACGCAACAGAATGCCGTATGACATCACATTATGGAAGTAACTAAAGTATACTAAACGGGCTGTCTCTAAATCTGTTAAGCAACGAATTTTTCTAACGGCATATGCTGCAGAGCTAAGTTTTTAGGTCAATTTACCTATATGGTCCTACTGTAGCTTCGCATCCAAAGTTATGCCTAAGAACAGTGTGGGTTCTTCGGGTTTTCTTTGTTGTGTTTCGGCTTTCGGGTTCAACTCTTAAAAAATCTAATAAAGGGATTGTCATAGGTACTAGAGTTCATCTGAAAGTCAGAACTTACTTACTTACCTAGGTGTTACTAGGCATATCCCATGTTAAATTTACGATGCGAGTCGATAATACCTACTTACGTAAAAAAAAACTTTCGGTTTTGCACACACATACATTGCAAAAGCGAAAATTCAATTTTTATTAGTGGCTTACGAGTTTACCGGTTTTTCATCTAAGTACCACCATTGAAGTGGTGGCTCATGATTTATCGTGGGAAAAACTTTGGGCAGTAAGACAGTGAACTCTTTTGTATTCACAGGACTTTTCAGTATATCAAATTCCTCTTCTTCTTTCAATGCGCCTCTAACTAAGAGTGACTGCGCAAACATGTGCTTTAATCCTTCTTTGTAACGCAAACAGGGGCACATTATTAGTGTCAGTGGGAAGCCTCTGTCTTCAAAACTGATTTCAGACAACTGTAATAAAAAATATCCTCTTTAGGTAAAACATAGTGGCTTTAACCTAAAAATACGTTTGGTTCGTTACAAACCTGAAGTTGCAACTCAGACTTCTTTTTGTTCTTTTTTTGAGCAGCGCCTACTATCTGACCGTTAAAGGTGTACAATGGATTCCCTACGTCACACTCATCTATGATCCAATTATTTGCGATGTTTATGAGATTCTCATAAGTAGTTTTATTATATTCCATGTATTTTGTATTCATTGCAGCAAATTCGCTCGTTGGTCTTCCTTGAATTTGGAAATAATTTATATTATAACAAATATAGATTATGTAGTCAAATAATGGTTATATAAGAGAAAATACGAAATTACAACTGAATCTTGATGCATCATTCGTACCTCTAGCTTCATCCTTTTTTGTTTTTTTCTTCATGTCTTTAGCGTCCGCCGCGTCTGCTACTGATAAACTGCGCATTTCTACGAAACCATTACAAAGTTATAAATCCTTTTCTCTAAAAACACAACGGGCCCTGTGGGACCTTGGATTAGCCTAGAAGGCTCTGAAAGACCGGTACTGTAAAACCTAGATTGTGTTTCATACAAAAAAATATCTACTAACATGTTTAACAAACGTATAATGAGGAAGAAATTGATAGTCAAATTTAAAGATACAAACCTGCGTGTTTTTTTTTTATAATTCATTTCTTCGATTTGGTTAAGACAAAGTTAAGTTTGAGATAGTTAAGAGAAAGAAATACATAGTGAATGTACCAGTACCACCAGTGCACCAGTTCAAAAATTTTAACCTCATTGAAGTTTCTGTCTATTTATATGGCATATCGAGTTTTAAGCAAAGATTGTTCCTGTAGGCTCGAGAACGTCCGAGCATTTTTGTAAACATGATATAATAGGTTGGAGAAAAGATTTCTTCACATTTTTTAAGAAAATTCAAAATATTGTTTAATATAGTTTATATAAATTTTACTACAGTATGTATGTACCATTTTGTTCGATTACTTTTTGCCATCTTGTAGGTAGGGACATGATCCCATTGCTATAGAAATTTTGGGACTTCTGATCAAAATACCGCGACAAGTGGTTTTGGCAGTCCTCTCGTGATGTTAACCTGATACTGCCTAAAGAATTCTGAAGAGACCGAAACAGGTGAAAATCTGAAGGTGCAAGGTCAGGACTATACGGCGGATGCATTAACACCTCCCAGCCAAATTCTCTTAATTTTTGCTGAGTGGTTTAGAGATGTGCGAGGTCTAGTGTTATCATGATGAAAAACCACACCCCTTCTGTTGATTATTTCGGCCACTTTCTCTCAACTTCTTGCTTTAATCTCATCAGTTGTTCGCAGTAGAGTTTAGAATCTTTATGGTCCTGCCTGATGGTAACAGCTCATAATGAATAATGCCCTTCCAATCCCACAACACACACAGGATCACCTTGTTGCGAGTTAACCCGGGTTTCGCCACAGTCTGTGAAGCCTGACCGGCCTTTGACCACGACCTTTTTCGCACGTTCTTGTCGTACGTGATCCACTTCTCATCACCAGTTATCGGCTTCTTCAAAAATTGTTCGGTTTCATTACGTCGTAATAAACAATCACAAATGAGTACAGCGGTTCATTAGGTTTCTTTCAGTGAGCTCGTGAGGTACTCAAATATCGAGCTTTTTTTGTGTAGTTTTTTTCAAATGCGCCAAAACTGTTTTGTGGTCAATTCCCAGTTCTTCAGCTACGTCGTAACTACAGATATGCTCTCATCTTGCTCCACTTTTTCAAAAATGGCATCCATTTTATCCGTAATAGGCAGTGAACGCAAATAAAACATGGAAGCATTCCTAACTCAAAAAAATGACCCAAATTGCGCCGCGGTAGGCGGGGCTTACCGATTGCGCCGCTCAGGTGTTTAGTTACACGGCCTATTCGTTACATGGTAATTTAAACCCAAATACTTGGGAAGTAAGGTCAATTTTTAACTGTGCATAGTATTAGCAATAACGTTGTTGGTGTGGTTCGGCAAATCAGCGACGAGGTTTCGATGTGTGAGTTTGTTTGGGATTTTTTGGGATTCGCGCTTAGATCCCTTGAAGTAATGCTTCCATGTTTTATTTGCGTTCACTGGTAATAGGGCGACCAGAGCGACGTGCATCTTTGACATCAAAATTTCCGAATTAAAAACGCCTTAACCAAATTTGTGCTACCCTCACAGACACTGGACTAGGTCCTGAATTTGGAATTATGTTCTTTAAAATTTAAACTTTCAATTATACCAAAACCAGCCAGATACAAATTAAATAGTATAGCCAAAGAGATTTTATCAAGTTCATACATACTATAATGTGAAAAGACTTTTTCCCCAACCTAATATTATTTCGGTTCCGTACCCACCTTTTCCCGACTTTTCTTTCTTGGCCGATTCTGTTGATGATGGTCTGAAATCGAGACTACTTGAATGTTACAATGATATCTTTGAAGAATAATAACGTTATGTTATATAGCCTATAACCCAGGAGTATGGACTACAATCGTACCAAGTTTGGTTAAAATCCCTTCAGTAGTTTTTAACCCATGCATACACATACCGACAGACAAAAAATTTACTGATTACATTTTTGGTAAGCAAGTATCGATCACCATTCATCCTCGAATATTAATTTATATATTCAATGTACAGAATTGACCTCTCTACGGTTTTATTATAAGTATAGATAGTATGATTGATTTCGGTGTCCCCTTTTTTTTTTGGATGGGAAATCATCAAATGAATCCCCTCCCGCCCTGGGTGGAGCGGAAGGGAGTGTCAGACTTTTACTGACTAAAACCCACCCGTGCTCCTTCTTTTGCCCTTTGCGTTCCAGGGCCGCGGTAACTCTTTCGAACAAATTCCGCAACACTAACAAATTCCGCAACCCTATTTAGGTGTCCCCTACTATTCAATAAAGCGCAAGAATGTCTTTAATAAAAACTTACAGTCCAAGCTTTTCAAAATATTTATTTCTTCTGCTTTCCAGTCCGTAAGTTACGTATATCGCTTTTAATTCCGGAGGAGCATTTTCAAACTCTTCTGCATCCATGTCTTCAAAAGATATTAAGATCTCCTGTATTTCAGTCTCGTCGTACACTTTTGATTGAGTTCTGTTGGTAATAATAACATTTTGGGAGATCATTGTAATAGGGTATTTTACTGTAAAAATATTGGACACATATTTTTTCTTTTTTCACGTAAACAAAGAATGAAGACGATACAGTGCGTTGAAAACTCACGTGACGTCACGTCGCTGGTAAAAATTGTAGCAACGTAGTGACGTCACGTGAGTTTTTAACGCACTGTATCGTCTTCATTTTTTGTTTACGTGAAAAAAGAAAAAATACGTGTCCAATATTTTTTGTAAATCTATCAGCTACGGACTAATTAGATTTTAACAGTAAAATACCCTATTATAACAGCTAGGTACACTTATCATTTCGTGGGTTATAGGAATATATCGGCATACCATACTTGTACCTATCTAACTCCGAACTGTAGGTACCGCGCTTTGGCAAACTGTTGAATGACCATTTTGCGAATAGTTTTGCTAGTTCGGTACATATATATTATTCTTTCTTTATATAGGTACATTACTAGCTGACCCGGCAAACGTCGTTTTGCCACATAAAATAAAGGGGATAAAAAAAGATGTCCGATTCACCACCCTAGCCGATATGCACGCTAAGATTCACGAAAATCGGTCGAGCCGTTTCGGAGGGGTTCAACCACGAACACCGTGACACGAGAATTGTCTATATAAGATTTTGAAATGCTTATGACAAATATATAGGTACATATATACGCAAATTAATACGAGATTTACAGTGCACGGTCCCTATCGAGATACTCAACCATGCCATGCCAGAGATACTCAACGGCCTATTGTTTAATAACAATCACATGCACTTACTCGATAAGTAGCATATCAGCTTCTCGTTGCGCTTCCTCGTGCGCTTGCGCCCATTTTATGATATCCGAATGACAGAGGACGAGATGCAGATTCCGAATACTGCGCTTACATTTGATCAACGTTGTCAGTACCAACGGAGCATTCCTCACTATGATACTCGTCAACGAGTCCACAACGAAACCGCGTTGATATTTGTGTTGAAGGAATAACTCGGTAAGCAGCTGTTCAACTAAATCCTGTAAGATAATAACGATAGTAGAATTGTATTTTATGCGGGATGTGTTTTTCAATTTATCACTTTAGTTTGTAAATACACTTATCATAAAGTGTGTAGAACATTAAAACAAGTTATAATAACAAACAGCCAAGCCATAACAAAATTCTAACCATATGATTAGTTAAAATACTGATTAGCTGATTTATGAAATTCAAATTCTTAATAGAATTTAATTTCAATTTGAATACAGACTGAGCATATGCTTAAAAAGTGTTTATCAATTGGACTGATAAGGTATAACCATCTGGAACAACGTGGTCGAGCCCATCGCTTCCAGCGCCGTGTTAGATACGACTGACGAAGAGGGAGACTTCTTTTTCTTCTTGTCACTGGCTCTGGACCGAGGCGTGGCTACGTTTCTTATCGACGCTAAATACTGAATTTTCATCCATAGAATTTCAAATTCATCTTTATTTGTGTTAAATTCATCTAAAAAAACAGTAAAATCATTATGAAATTCTATAGTGGTCGTAGAGTCGTAGTTCAAGACGATCGAGCACAAATTGCCTTTTCACCTTCGTCGTGTTCAGGATCGACATCTGAATCGACTTTTGTATTTCTCTTCAACGATACATAATTCTCGGAAACGGCGGCCACAATAATTTCTCTGGCCGGGATTTCCGTTTCACATAACGCCTGAACTATACATTGGTCCACGTTTACTGTAGGTAGTTTTAGATGTTTAGCTACTGAATAAGCCATTTCTTGACAGTGCATTTCTAAAACAAATAGACATTTTAACAGTGTTATGTCGAATGGTATTTTGTTTTTCCGAACTACCACATTAAGAAATTAAGAATATTCCCAGTTGCAGACCAAGAATTAAAAAGCTCAGTTAAGCTTAGCTCGAATAAACTAAAGTGATATTTCAAATTAAAAGCATCTTAGTTCACATAGTATACGGTATGCATTTAAAATATCCCCCATTATGTTTTTTTCTAATAAACAACATGGGAATTATATGGGATTAAATAAGAATACAAAAATAGAACGTACATACAAATCGCGAATTGGAAGTATCGTACCTTCGCACGGCGAACCGTGAAAAAATATAAGAATGCCTTTCGACGGTTTCTCGCCCGCCAAATCAGAGCTTTTGTCATAATCGTGTAA
This sequence comes from Hecatera dysodea, assembly GCA_905332915.2. Lineage (NCBI taxonomy): Eukaryota > Metazoa > Arthropoda > Insecta > Lepidoptera > Noctuidae > Hecatera > Hecatera dysodea. The sequence continues at coordinate 15,465,704 of HG995292.1, forward strand.
ACATTCCTTTAAAGGGTCCACACCAATAATCTTCATATCTCTCATTTCATCTGGAAGAATTAAATTTAAGGTTTGCACCTACTAACTCGCTCCATAATAGGACACCACAGAAGTTGTCTTCCGAGTTCATAAGCTTTCGTCGATCCGCGCATAATGTGTGGTTATGCACTATAGGTACCTGTGGCTGTGGTACATGTTTGAGGATGTCCTCAAACAGAGCGAAATGTGCACAGCAGCCTACCAACGTTTCGTCACAGTATTACAATATTTTTCCTACAGTAGGGCAACGCCTTTGATGTCGCGCGATGCCGCCGCCAGACCGCCAGTGTAGGTACTTACGCTGCCACACGCAAATATGGAAGGGTTGTCACCAAATGGGAGATAAAACAAGTGTGATTATTACTATTCATTTATTCATATTTACATTCAAAATAATTGTGATTATTAAATCTAATATAATTATTTATTAAAAGTGTAAACCACATACGTACCTACAAATGTTATAATTATAATAAGGATGTTTCCTGAGTAAAAAATATCTGATTATGTTTAGTCCGTCAGTAAGATTATAGAAAAATATTGTTCAAGTATTTTTTCCTTTATTAAATCTATAAAAACTGACGAAGATAAAAAGCATCAAAGATCAGGAGTGGGGGCTTGTTACGTCACGACTAGGTAAAAATTGTAGCGAGTAGTGACGTCACACGAGTTTTCAACGCACTGTATCGTCTTCGTTTTTTTCTTATTATATGAAAAAAGAAAAAATTACGTGTCCAATGTTTTATGGAAATCTATCCGACGGAGTTATCAGATTTTTTTAGTCAACTACCTTATTGTACAACTGTTTTACTTTTCAATTACCGTCTTTGACAAGCTTCTATTCATAACTCGCGCCTGGAAAGTAAGTAGGTACCTATAAATTCAATAAACAAACACATACCTTTACAATTATAATTATCAGACATAAAATTATAAGGAAAAGTTGCCAAAATTGTGTGTACAAGTCAGTTTTGTCTTAGCGGCGGCGGCGGGGCGTCTGTAGTATTCCATAAGTCTATGGTACACAAATGAAAAAACCTAACAGAACAGTTTGTGCGCACCATTATAGAATGTAAGTATAATAAAATTATTACACAAAAAACACGCCCGCGTCTGCCCTTCGCGCTCGGTACCGCAAACTAAGCGTGTTTGCGGTACGCGGCCCGCGCCGCCCGACACCCCGCGAGTTCCCCTCCGTTGCTCTGCGCAAGTAGGTACATTCGTTGCCGTACTGTAGGGAATATTGTAATACTGTGGTTTCGTCTTGCCACACACGGTTCAGTGCTTCAACTGTATCAGGCGTTAGATACGCAATGGAAAGGTGTAAGGAGTGCCAACTTGTAGTCATTTATACAAACTTTGTATTATTGCATGTTTTGATACGATATGGTACCTACCATCCAGATACGGATCAAGACGTGGAAACCTTTAATCAAAGCGATTTGCTAAGAACTAAAGATCAAGTTATCTACGAGCAGGTAAATAAGGAGTATTACAGCAATGTTCTGCCGCCAGCTGCAGCATTAACCGTAAAAAGTACCGTAAACCGTAAAAAGTTTTTCAGACAAGTCGTTTAAAGCAGGACGATTAATTGCAAAAATCGTCGGCCTAATTCGTTAACCACCAGCCAAGTCCATTTCTGCATAATTTACAGGAGGATGAAAAAACGGAATTATATCACTTCATTTTAGCAATCATAATTCTGAAAATCCCAATGGTTCCTATAGGATTTTGCAGTATTTCGACGTGAACATTTCCTATTGTTCAGGAATCAGGGTTTCGAGCATGGCATTTCTAAGGATTCAAGATTATTTTTTTGTTATAATTTTATCATAAGGTAGGTAATCGTAAGAACTTTTTGGCAGACTTAAAAAGTAAAAATACATAAAAAATGGACCTAGCCGGTTAACGAGTTAGGCCGGCGAAATATAATATCTAATAAATAAACATTTGAGTTTAAAAGTAGGGAATAGAATATTCTAATGCAATATTTAAACTATTGTAATTTAATCTCTACCATCTTGGTGGAACCAATTACCTATTATATTAAATCTATACATTTCTATATTATACCTTTTTCACTTATATTTGTAGGTAACGAAATATGACATGATGCATCATGGCGCGGGCGGTTTGTTTACTATTTGTGCTAGTAGCACCCGCAACGCAGAGTTTTGTGTAATATTCAGTGCATTTTCTATGACAGTTTTCCTTTTTATGTTTCTTTAAGGTGTAAGGGTGAGTTCAGACACGGAGATAATCACGCTATTTCAGTCGCACGGCCCCAACGTAGATTCAAGATTCAAAGCATTTATTTCAATTAAACCCTTTACAGGCACTTTTGAATTGTCAAGTCGAAAGAGGCGTAGATCTCTATGGAGAAGAACGTGCAAGAAACTCCACGGACACTCTTTTAAATCATGTTCTGTATAACATAACCTTGGTTACATCCTTGGTCGCTTCTATAGGTGAGGACAATGCAATGAAAAAAAAAGGACATAGGTGTATAGCCAGTGTCAAATTCATTGATTGTGTCCGGCCGGTCCCGCGTGTCTGAACAAGGTCAACAAGGGCTTCGTAGGCAGTTACTCACCTGCAATTATTTCAGCATCAGTGCGATTTGTGATATGTGGAGGATACGCAGGAGATTGAGCTTTGTTTTGTGCGCTCGATTTTTGAGCTGTTTTGGGACTCTTTGTTTTTCTAAAAATAATTAATTCAAAATTAGTTAAGTAAAAATAGCAATAAAGGAAAAAGTAGATACTATGAAATTGTTTCTGAAAATACTAAGGGTTGTATAAAATACAGCGAACTCATTGGAGAATGGAAACCTCTTTCGAGGGTAGGTATAATTTTATTCATTTATGAAAAACATTCTCTGTCTCACTCACTAGGTGACAACAGATAGATACATACTTTGCTGAAGTTGCAGCAGTTTTCGCGATCGCTTTGCTCATGGCCAGCTCTTCCTCTTTAGTCCTGAAACCGAATTAAGTAGCAGAAAACTGTTGGATGTAACATATGATAACTAGATTTAAAATGAAAATGACCAGATTCTATAGCTATATACAAATAACGTAGGACGAGAGAAAGAATGTTAGATTCACTTTACAACAGTGACCGTACTACGAAGTGCCAATGCTATCATGATTCAGTGTGAGGAAAAGGGATAGTGCTATTCGTCTTGTGTAACTCCGTCTCTTTCTGACACAGGAATCACGATGGATTTAAGACGTCATGGTAGAGCTGCAGGGGTACTTAAACCGTCGACCGCAAGGGCTTCCCGACTCAATCACGATTCTTCCCAAAACTTAAGAAGTTGTAAAACTTTGTCGATTTTGCAAATAACGACAACAGTCTCGTTCTCTCATGCATAGTTGTAAATTTCCTGCACCTATTTTGTATTTCTAATACTGGTCAATCTATGCCACCGCGTCATGTTATTTAGAACTTAGTGCAGGTGTTTAGGTAGTTTTGTGTAAGTCGATCACATGTTTTTAAATATTTTGAGGTTGATTGCAAACACCTAGCCACCTCAGGCGCTTGGCGCTTGTAAAAATTTACGTACTTTTTGACTTGTGCTTGGAAATTATAGTAAAAGTTCACAACTTCTTGGGGTAGTCCAACTCCTGGCTTAATAGCTGGTACGAGCATTTCTTCCGGCCTATTGTAGTATTTATAGAGTAACTGAAATATTTCCTCTTCTTCTTTCCATTTGCTGTAAAAGGAAAGCGACACCAGAATTTGGATTAGGTATATAAATTATGATCATATGATCATAATTATGTAGATAGATGTATTTACTATAGGTACTTCTCGTACGTGGAACGAGCACGAACAGGCGCACGTTACTCTTATTTATGACACAGCATCTCGTCGTAATATGCTCGCTGCGAATGTTACATTACAGCGCGTCGTCCTAATGCAAAGCGAATACGTCGCGTTAATTTGTTCGGTGCACCCACTGTGGGTGCGACGACGCGATACGGGTTTGCCGTATAATTTAACACGTACTCGAGCGATGATCGCTCTGCATTAGTACTTCGCTTAAAGAGCAATATAGAATAAACGCAACATTGTGCACTAAACTGAAAATATTGAGCACTCCAGAAATCTAAGCGAAATACCAGTCACTGATTAATCATGAAATCTCAAAAGTTATAAAACCTACAACTTAAAATTCGGCATGTAGGTTCGTTATAGGGTGTGGACATCCACTAAGAACGGATTTCACGAAACTCCACCGCTAACGGGGTAAAACGGGGGTGGAAATAGTACTAAATCTGCGGAGACGAAATCGCGGGCGAAGTGCTAGTGAAATTATAATTTTATATATACTTACTCATCAGTATGAGCTATAATGAGCTCTATGGGAAAGGGACAGGGATTCGTGAGTCCGAAGTAAATGTCAGTTGTCTCTGCCCACGGCAGTGTTGGCGGGAAATTGACGTTGGGACCAATAATGTGTACGTGGGGGACTATGCCTTGTCCCGTCACCGGAATCGTCATTTTATTTGGGTTCATGTGAAATCTGAATATCAGCACACCTTCGTACAACATCTGTTTAAAGAAAACGGGTTTAGTATCTACTTTACCCTAAAGAGTAACGGCTTATGTTACCGGATTATTGCCATATACTTAAATTATTACAATCGAAATGGAACGGGTTGGGTCAAGATTAAATATGTACATTTAGATACAAGTGAGCAAAGTTTACTGTAACGCTTTTGATTTTACACTAAAATTTTATTGCAGTCCGAGCCTAAGGGTAAAGGAGCTGACTGTGTAATTACAAATTCTCAAGCATTTTAATGGACCATTTTTAACAAACTTGCGACAAAACAATAAATAATATGGTATTAGTATAATATTTTAAAACAAATATTTATGAGAAATGCTACTCTCGGTTTCTTAATCCAGGCTTGCCTGCAATAATAAACTTTGTCCGTTTGTATCATATTCTCCACAGCACATAATAAAAACAGTGCATACGAAATTCGGTATTAAGGGTAAAACAAAAGGACGAACCTCAGTTGTCGGCTTAAAAGCGACGCTGAGCCACCCTCCTTCCCCTGGTTCGTATTTACCCGAACTGTCCATCACTACCATAGGGACGGGGCCCGACGCCTTCAGTCTCAAAGTAACATACCAAATACATGTAGGTTTACCCCTGAAACGTATATGATGTAGTAGGAAGTGGTTAACGTATGACAAAATAAGATAGAGATCGAGATGGATAGCGAGGAGGCAAAGATAATTCTCTCCATCCATCAGTCAATTCCATCAGTCCATCTTCGGTCCACTCCTAAGTTAAATGGTGTAATAAAAAAATACAATTTGATTTTATATTTCCTTTTATTCTTTACTAGCTGCTGCCCGCGACTTCGTCCCCGTGGAATCCCCGATTTTAAAACATTCTTTATTGCTGCTCTGCTCCTATTTGTCTTAGCGTGATGATATATAGCCTATAGCCTTCCTCGATAAATGGGCTATCTAACACTGAAAGATTTTTTCAAATCGGACCAGTAGTTCCTGAGTTTAGCGCGTTCAAACAAACAAACTCTTCAGCTTTATAATATTAGTATAGATAAGTACATAGTTAAAAGAAAGAATACTTACACGTTTTTTAATGGAATTGAACAAATGATTTTATCGCCACACCTCACGGATCCAAAATCAATAGATGACACGTTTGAGGCGAGGTAAGGCACCGCGCAGAGGGCTTTGACTTGGATGGGAATCGTCACCCCATAGGGTACCTAAACAAAAACATTTAATAGGGACAAAACAAAATTATGAATTGACGTTATTTATTATTTACTAGCTTCTGCCAGCGACTTCGTCCGCGTGGAATAGTTACTTTACCCCCGATTTTGAAACTCTCAGCCCGATCGGTTTAAAATTGACAAAGTTTCATACAAACGTTCATCCCCTATTTTATCCCCTTGGGGGTAGAATTAATCAAAATCCTTTCTTAGCGGATGCCTACGTCATAACATCTACCTGCATGCCAAATTTCAGCCCGATCCGTTCAGTGGTTTGGGCTGTGCATTGATAGATCACTATGTGTGTGTGAAATATGTACAACTTACAACAAAAAAAGAAATGAAAGTAAAGCTGAAATGCCTGTGCAAAATTATACTATAATAACCTATACCTACTTCACTTAAAAATAAATACCTATAACTACGTATAAGTAATTAATAAAATAACTACTAATTAATAAAAGTATCTACGCTTTTACCTACTTAATACTAAAAAAAACGAACATAAATTAGCCAAAACTAACCTATCGGTATCTAAAAATCTATGCTCCTACTTCTACTACTACTTCACCTAAAAAGAAATAAAATTGAAACTATTAATAATTTGTAATTTGAACGAATATTTAAACATTACCAAAATAACTAATAAGTACCTATTTTATAAAATAGCAACAAAAGTTACACAAAAATAATCATAATAACATCTTACAGCATGATTCAGTATTAAAGCGCGACGGCGCGATGGCTTATTATTGTATTCATGTATAAGTTTGGTGTTTCTATACCGATTTCTATGATTCTTTTTTTATTGAATAGGTAATAATGTTAACTTTTTTTAATTAGGGATAAGTGAGAGTATTATAAACGTAAGAGTAAACAAATATAATCAGAAAGCTCCGAACTGCTAAGCTATCGGGAGTTACACGTGTTATTGTGAGTCAACCATAAAAGATAGACATATGCTGTTTCGGGATATTTTTTAGATAATTTTATGTAAAACATTTCCGTAATACATGATTTCTATGTAACTTTAACCATTAAGGCTACATACGCGACGGAAGTTTAAAAAATGGAGTAACTTCTCCCGTTTTCCCAACATTTCCCTTCACTGCTCTGCTCCTATTAATTGTAGCGTGATGAAAAGTATACTATAACCTGCCCAGGAGTATGAAGAATAATTGCACCAAGTTTCGTTAAAATCGGTCGAGTAGTTTTTGTTTCTATAAAGAACATACAGACAGACAGACAGACAGACAGACAGACAGACAGACAGACAAAAATTTTACTGATTGCATTTTTGGCACCAGTATCGATCACTAATCACCCCCTGATAGTTATTTTGAAAATATATTCACTGTACAGAATTGACCTCTCTACAGATTTATTATAAGTATAGATTATATATACCATCTTGAGGGGTTGCCTTGAAGTCGAATCATGATTGCTCGAATCACGTTAGCTCGAAAGACATTAGCTTAAATAGCGTTTCCTCAAAAAGGTTAATTCTGTACCTAGTTGCTACATAAAATCGATAAATAATTGATAGTTCACAACTCGACTAACCTTCACCAAAATCTCGAAGCCTACGCTATTCTTTAATCTCGAAGGAATCGATTTTAGAGAATAGTTAATTATTTGTTTGTATGCAATAGGTTTTATAAGTGCCAATTAATTTGAAAATAACTTCTACCTTCATATATAATTATTATTCAACCTGGAAATTTTACCTAGCTAATGGTGCTTTCAAATCATATTAAGAACAGTACTCGTCGATCAATTGAGCCATGTTTGAACTTGACTAGATTTTGATGCATCGAGTAATTGAACTGCCACTAAGACTTTGTTTATCGATGAGACTCTTAATATACGAGTTAACGTTTGTAAAAAACAAATTATTTCGAGCTAACGTTATTCGACTTCAAGTCCCATTTTTAAGTATTTACCTCTAAGTTGAATGATGTTTCCACAGTCTGTTCCAGTTCGGTAAAGTCGGCAGAAGTTGGCATGAAATTGACTTCCAGTTTCCCGGCCTCACCAGGGTTTAGTTTCCCACATAATTTCATTCCCAGCCACGAGGGAACATTTGTTCCTTTTGCAAAATGTACTTTTGACGCAATCGGTCCATAATTAATCACTTCAGCCGTGCATTGCACCTGTTGACATTTATAAATTGAAAAGCACGTGCGAATTTTAAACCGCGTAGGTATTGACAACACATAACCCTGCCCCTTACCGTGCTTCCAGTTATAACTACTCCGTAGTCTATAACGTAGGGTACCGTTTGAAATCCCGGTATTGGTCCAACTTTCTGCGATGAAGAGTAAGCGGTCAATATTTCTGGACGGTGCTTGATATGTTGTATAACCAAATATCTTTCTATTGCCAAATCGATGTCCATTGTAGAAGGATATCCATCCTGAAATATTTATAAAATACGGACTTATTCTGCGTAAACTAGTTGTATATAGGTAGGTAAATAAAACATTAGTACGAGGTACCTACCCACGAGGAACAAATGTGCCAATCTTCCTGAAAATCTGGATCTTCGAAGCATTTATCGGTAAAAGGAGAATTTAAATGTTCTTCTTTGCCTTTGCTAAATATTTCACTGATAGCTGCCAAATATTCTTGCGACAAAGCTGGAATGGCCCTGTATCCTATTTCCGGATTCAACTAAAAGAACATATTTTTAGCAATTATTGCGAATTTAAACAATAAAAAGGTATAAATATCACACTAACTGTAAATATATACGAATAATTAGAAAGTTATCCATTTCGCGGGGGTTCTGAAATAAGTACTTCCGACAGAACAGTAATTATGCTATTGCGTTAATATATAATATCTATCTTATTTAAATACAAATGTCTGTCGTGCTTGAACAACCGTGACAACTTAGTGTAGAGAACTTGAACTAATCTGACAAACCATCCAATGAAGGTGAAAAGACGGTTCACCCAAAGCTCACTGCACTGTTTACAGAATAGCACTACAGATTTATCCAAGAAGTTTCGAGAGAGCGTTTGTAAAACACAATTCCGATGAAGGTAATTTATTACAGAGAACTATATATTATGAGTTTTGCTAGGTCAATACATAAATAAATTTATTTAATGTTCATACAACCAAATAGTTTAGTCCTTTGCTAGTAAAAATACCTAAACTTTAGTACAGTTTGGGCAGTTTGGGCTTTGTTTGACAAGATTCTTATTTAATAATAAGAACCTTGTCCTGAACAAGACCCAACGCCGCAAAGTTTTAAACACAGCTGATGCAGAATAGATGTTATGAACACTTTATTAATAACATAATATTATGAGAACGACTTTTGGCATAGCCATGATATTATCATCGCCAAATGAAATGATCACAGTCGCAATAATAGTCTGCAATACCAACAATGCAACAGCATATGTACATTTTGATAAATGTGGGCTTTTGATTGTCCTTGGTCATTGCACTCGAGGCGAGACTGCAATACCAATCATAGTAGGGTTCGGACTGGCTCAAGAAGCATCATCTTTCATGAGATACTGTTCAGAATTCATACTTCCATACCAATGTTATACCTAAATGTAAAAAATAACTAGGTATTTCTGTCTGTGTCCTCTTCACGGCTAAGCTGTTGAACGGATACGGATCCAAATTGGCACACGGATAGTCCACGTCGTGCAATAGGACATTACATACTTGTATACCGAGAGTAGGCTCCCTTTGGATGATTGCAAAATTTAAGTTTTACGAATTTTAAATCCTGTGTAGCACGTTCTTTGCCATCATCAATCATTCTTAGAACTACTCGGCACTCCATGATTAAACTATTTATATTAAATAAATGCTTTGAGTTTTTTAACCAACTTCAAAAAAGGTTCTGTATTCTTTAGTTATGTTGTTAGTTTTTCCATTATGAATTGTAATAACGAAGTTCGGAATAACAAAATTTGCGCTTAACTTAATTAAGTTCATTTTATACAGTTCTAACACAACACTTCTACATAGACGAAGTGTGTAGGTACCTACTATAAGAGTGTGTCTAAATCATTTTAAATTTTATGCTAATACCTACTTAGATATCTGTATCGAAAAATTGTAGCAAGAAAAGGTTCTCTTTGTCTAGAACGCATCGATACAATTATTATTTCTATATCCGGGCGATACGATACAGATATCGCAGATTTCTACAAATATTATTTAAAAAAATAACTTACATGTTCCATAGCAGGTTTAAGTAACGTTAAATATATTTGGGGTATAACACCCCAGCCAAATACTTCTATTGGAATGTGAGGAAGATGACCAATTTCTAACAAAAATACTCGATGGAAGTAGCCCACAACGCCCGGTCGCATTACTATTTTTATTTCAATCTCTTCCTCAGGTTCTAATGATCTCGCAGGTGGCAATATCTCAAGAATAGTTCCTTGTAGTTCATTGTCAAATTTTGGCTCATTTAGGTATGTTCCGTATTCAAAACTTAGGAGCGCTGTATTCGATATTTTTAGCTCTTCAATGGCATGTTCATGAAAAGATCTAATTTTGAAATTAATACTTTCGGTACTTATTTTATACCTTAAGTCACAGCTTTGTCCGGTAACAATGATCGACTCCGGTGGCCCGCCCAATACTTCACATTCCAGGACGGCGCGGACGCTAATATTATGTTTCGGTCTAAATATGACGTGCACGTACTGAATCTCACCGGGTTTAAGCAGGCCTCGATGTAGTACCAGTTGTAATACGTCGTTGATGTCAGTTTTGTTTGAAGGCTTAGAAAGCCTGGCAAACTTTTCTATCCACTCAAACTGTTTCTCATAATCACCTTCTATCATGGGTACTACTTTTCTTATCATTTGAAGTTTCATCATGTCAGTATCTATGGACGTTAACTCAACTGCTTTTTCAGTACTAGTAATACTGTATTTTTCAACCACCGATCGGCCTGATACTTCACTAGTCAAAATATCTCGCATAAAGCTTCCTAGAATGCAAATTGGTACTGCATGAATTTAACGTAAATAGCAAACTACATAAAATTCTAAAAAACAGGTCTAAGGCCATCTCTCTACGAGAAAATCGCAGTGGAATTATCGTCAGTTAATTCCACAACAACTCTATAAATTTGTCCGCAAAACGGCGATATTCCGCATCGATTCTTCGAGTGATATTGACGGCAAACTCAACGACTCGCTACGCCTCGCCGCAAGACAAGGCGCACTCTCGGCGCGCTATTTGCGCGTCGCAACCTCTCACACCGCTCTCTAATTCAAAACTTTTTCAAAGAAACAACAGAGCGACGATTTTGTAATGGGCCTGCCTAAATTCGTCGTTCGAAATTCGTTGCGGTCACCCGGCGATCCGTCAATAGTGTGTGATGTGTGATCTGACGATAAGTGGCCGCATAATCACTATATGGAGGAAGCGTCACCACCACGTAGAGGTCGATTAGTCAGAAAGTGGAGGCAGCATGGCCACCATGAAGAGGCGCGTTGTCACTTCATAGTAGCCCCGAGTTACCTCGTAGAGCCCACAGAGGGCGCTGAATAGACCGCAGTAATTCTCCAAAAGTACTATATTTCTTGCAATGTTTTATGAAAAATACTATTTTTTCCAGATAAAAAGTGTTAATCATAGTGTCAATCCATCAATCAAGTGTCAATCCTAAGTAAACAACTACTCACCGTCAGGATCAGTGTCGTCAGATGAATTCTTGTCTGGACATACTGCATTACACACAAAACTGACTCTCTCAGGATCTGACTAAAAATATGAATATTATTCGCCGATGTACCTACGTTTTTGTAAATCAAGTTTGATTGTAGTTCTTTCCTTTTATATACCTACATACATATATGTATATTTTACTGCAAAATTTACCTGAACAGTTTTGTCATCTTCAGCTACCTAGCCTTTCCCAAAATTGTTGCTATTGTTGTTATGGAATTAGACTAGGTATACACAAAATTATCAACCATAGTCAATGGTTAAAGGTATCAAAAGATTCATCAAAGTTAATTGTATTTTCAGTACTTACTACTGGAAGATTTGTAATCAAACATTTTTTCCATTGAAATCGATAACAAACTATGACTGGTGTTACATTTTGTATTTTTATGGTTTTGCTGAGTATGGTCCCATTCAAAATACATTGAAAATCGAGTCTCGGAGATAAGACAAATATATTCGGGAAGTTAATTTTACCGATTAGCTTTATGGCATCCTGAAAAAGAAAATAAATTCATCATAAAAATATTATAAAGTGTTTAAAAGGACATTTTAAACGTAAAATCACATCAATTACTTTATTTTTGTGTCCTTTAAATTTGATTCTCATTAAATCACAATAAACTCGCGACTTGAGATTTAAGTGTTTAGTGGTATCAAACAGTATCTGCAGTTTCATAACCTCCTGGTCCTCCAGGCGCTCTTCCACCATGTGGGTCAAGTTGAAAGCCATCTTAATTTTTCGAATGTCTTGAAAGAAATCTAATGATCCTTTTCGTAATGGCTCCACGGGCTTCAGTGTAAGGTAGTCTATAAACGTCCGTGATTGATGCGGAGCGATTTTCCTCAGAATGTTTTGGAGATTTAAATCAGACTTCCTGTATTGTATACAACAACATGTCATGCTTTCTTCATCAGGTGCTATTTTATACGTGTGTTGCTTCTGAATGATTGCGAACGGCGGTTTAACACAAATTTCGAAGTCCAATGGTAGTTTAGAAACATTTTTAATTGTGATAATATCTGCAAAATAATGGAGCTATTGTATTATTAGTGTTACTTATTTAATAGCTACCGTGCGGTATAGAGGTCGCGTGTACTGATTGCTGTGTATGATTCCTAAAATTCGGTTCTCGAGTTGGACCAAGTATTATTGGGTTTCTCAGTATCAGCTTGAACTCCAGATTTGGGCCATGTTGATAATTCGCCTCCTATTAATTGTTTCAAAATCCACTGATTGAATGCAAGGCTTCAGAAATTATACTTGCTATTCTCACTCTTGTCATCTATTTTATTAACTTATTAATTTTACTACAGAGTTTCACACACCTGTCAACTTGTAGAATTCACTGTACGGCCCGTAGTCATACTGCAGTTCAACAACTGAAGAGGACACTTCTATTTTCGGATCAACGAATTCGGCTATAATCGGACATTCTAATAACAACTCTTTTTTATTAATTCCTTCCACACTTCCAATTAAATACCATGTTTCCTTGTACGTGGTCACTTTATGAGAACATCCCGTAATAGTTAGCTCAAACTTTTCCCCAGCGCCAATTTTAAATGATCGTGGTTCCAGGTTGAAGAACCCGCTGAAAACATAGTAATGATAAATTATATGGCTTCAATTGAATTGGGTATTTTACTAGATATAAAAATAATAATTGTATTTAGTCCGTCCGCTGCATTTACATGTATTTTTGTCATTTCAAATCGTAAAAAAAATATAACGACAAAGCGCATCAAAGTTCTACAGTTGGGGCCGGTGAGGTCACAACGCTAATAAAATTGTAGCACGTAGTGACGACACGCGAGTTTTCAACGCACTGTTTCGTCTTGCATTTTTTTGTTTACGTGAAAAAAGAAAAAATGCGTGTCCAATATTTTTTGGAAATCTAGATTTTTTCAGTAAAATATCCATTGTTGAAAATGTAAAGGCTTTTATTTTTAGTAGTAGAAATAGGTGACTTTAAGGATTGGCACATGTATTTTATTTTTATAGAATACCGGATTTTGTAATCTTGGCACTTAGACCCTTTAGACCCGTCAATTAGAATCGACCTCTTATCCATACGTACACTATTGCTTGTTTCGTTTTAGGTGGTTTGTAATATTCACTCATCTCCAGCGCATGCAACCGTGTCCCACAGTTTTCTACAATCACTTTGGCTTCTAGAGGTATTTTAGTAAAATGTCTTCCGAGAACGATTTGGTCCCTTAGCTCACCAACCAATATGCTCGTACCGAAGCCAGTTGCAGATAAAGGCACAAGCTAGATTGTCAAAACAAATATTAAAAGTATCAGAGCAGATTAAACTAAGTACGAACTGTTCAAGCAGCTTTCAAGCACTTTTCTTTAATCAAATTGAAACTGAACTGAATGATAACATCAATAGAGTATTAAATAGCGTAGTAAGTGATAGACAGGTAACTTGATATACGCCACAAGAAGTTATCTCTTTTATTTTGAACTATAATTTCAGTTGCAATTCAGTTTATTATCAATAAATAAACATAAACTGCTCAAGCAGTTTCCAGTTGTGTCTGCGCAGACCGTTAGCGTACCCCTAGATACGGGATAGTTTCTGGCAGTCCTCGATATGCGTTCCAGTAGGCAATTTGGCAAACACAATACTACAATATATGCTGTCAATCAATGTAAGATAGAGAAGGAATATACCAGAGGTTATTGACATGTGTATGCACGAGTATCGCACTGAACATTAACTCATCATCTAATTATATTGCAGTGACTGTTAGTCTTGTAGATTCAATTATTTATTTTAGTTAGGATTACTTTACTTCTAGGTACTCTGCGACTACATCATCCCTTTCCACCAAGCCTGATTGTGGTCAAACATGAACTTATCAATAATAAAAAAGGAAGTGATATCACTTACGATGTCCTTAACTTTCTCCAAATGTAAGACCACTTTATTAGTGTAGGTGGCGGCGTCGATCAAATACAAAGTCAAAGTTAAATCTTTTTCAGATTCAGGCTCTACGTAACCTTCCGACGGTGATATTTCCCATCGTCCGTCTTTGCTCAGCTAGAAAAAGAAAATTAGGTTATTTATCAAGAAGGCTATTTTGACAAAAATCAGTATACTATGAGGTATACACAAGAGCTCCACTTGGGAAAATAAGCAATAATTCAATATAATTATTTATTTTATTTTCGATGTCGAAAATACAACATGTATTTTTTAAATTCATTTATTAATAACATAGATTTTCGAAATTTCTATTGATTGGACTGTGATAGAAAGTAAAGGATATGCAAGAGATGTGGGTTGTTCTCCATATAGTAAACAAGGACTTACCAGCGTCGCAGTGAATTTAACAGTCACTGGAGAGTCATTGAACAGCGTCAGAATTTTCTCCGATTTCGTGAGTAACTTGCTCTGACCCCAATGTAGTGCCATAGGAGTGCAGGTCACGATTGGTCGGACACCGATGCCCATGATGTGACATATGTCAATTGGCTTCGATAATCCAAACAAATTCATCCTGGCAAAATTAAAAGCTTAAAAAACCGTTTTCGTAGCGACTGAACAAAGGGAATCTTTGACAACGCATACCTTACTAGAACTAAAAAAATTGCAGAAACTTTTGATTTGTCAATTTATTGGATAGACAGAAAATGAAACTAGTTACACCTACATCGTAAAGACACGGTAAATAGATAAAATAGGCATGGGGACAGGGAACAATACGCCTATACGAATAACATTCAGCCCACCTCACACAGTACTCCTGCATGCCAATCACGCTTGTTTTGATACTGACGGGTAAGCACATCGTACTGTTCGGTTCGATGAAACCTTCTTTTATCCCAACATTGACTTCCAAAGTACTTTCTTCCTAAAATTAAACGAATAAATAAGCAATATGTACCACTATACTAGACTACTATAAAGGAAGTTTATTAAATAAATAGATATCATTTTCATTTAAGCATACTTAGTTGTCTCTCAATGTTCAAAATTATTGCTTGAACGTTTTTATTTGTTAGGTAATTGCAAAGTTTAAACGGAACGCTACAGTATAAAATTCGACAGCTTGAAAATTGTGGTGTATGGGTTACCAAAATAATTTAGATGTTCAAGTGTTTTGCAATGAATTCGGCAATAAATTAATTTATTGCCCGTATTCACATTCCACGCAAACTTCTAAATTGGCTACCATACAAATATGACATTTATATGCTTCATAGTCGGTTCAATTTTCTTGAACACATTACAAAAGGCGCTCGGAGCCCAGTCGGCAAAAATTGTAAACTCTTTATAGGACGGCTCATACAAAGATTTTTCCCGCGGTTTCCTTGCTCAGACAATTACGAAAAAAAAAATGTCCCATTTAGTGCAGTCGTTCTGAAGTTATGTTTACATTATATTTTGACGATTATTTTTTATTTATAGAGATGAAGAATTAGAAGAGCACTGGGTGTTCGCTAAAGGTTACAAGTCGGTATAATCGCTCACCGAGAAAAAGTGATCTACGTTCCCACTTACCACTGCCTCTTCCAATGTGAAGTAACCCTGGAAAGCGTTGGAGGTGATGACGATTTCGGTGTAATAAGAGAAGTCGATGAAGCAGGCTCTCTGCTTGATGTCGGGCGCCGGCGTGATCTCGGGTACCATCGCGTTGTACATCACCGGCACCACTATGGGGGGACTGTCCGACTTCTCTAGTTCCAGCTCAAGAGACGTTTGATTCGCTCTCACTAAATTTGCTGTTAAAGTGACCTGTAATATTATTAATTCGATTTTTGAAAATGTTGTGTTTTCTTTATCATTATATAGTTTAAAACAAAGTCGCTTCCCGGTTTCTGTCTGTCCCTATGTATGCTTAGATCTTTAAAAGTACGCAACGAATTTTGATGCGGTTTTTTTAATAGATATATTGATTCAAGACGTAGTTTTATATGTATAATACATGCATATCATAGTTGAGGAAATATTATTATCTACATTGCACCTGCGCGAAACCGGGACGGGCCACTAGTACATTATAATATAAAAAATAATGTGTGACACTGTTACAACAACAGGTACATGTGTTGTTGAAAACAATGTTGCAATGTTGCCGACGTCTTTTTATTGTCGTTTAGTTTGTGGATACTACTGAATTTTAACTGTGTGTGATGTGTTAACACCCTAAAAATTAAATATGTATGTTGAAATACTCAATAAATCATTGCATTCCATATGTAAAAGTCAAAAGTCAAAACGTATATTTCAATTAGGCCATTAACGGCACTTTTGAACGTCATCAATAAAATTTATCATAATTAAGTGACTCTAGCGTCCATTCGCAAAGGTAGATTCTTATGGAGAAGAACGGACAAGAAACTCCATAGTTACTCTTTTCAAATAAATGAGTGCAAAAATGTAGTACATACATAGATGGTATGACAAATTAAAAGATCAATACGGACCCTGACGGGCACAGCAAAACAAGGAGAGAGGAGGAGGGCTAAGTAGCAATTCAAGGAGTGTAATATATCGTACTTTAAATTATTAGAAATGTTTAATTACCAAGATTGCTATCCTCGACTCGGGTTCGATGTCGACTTTACTCGGCTCAATATTGAACTCTCTCGGCCATTGAGGTATTTTCGGCTTAGGACAATCGGCGACGGCGTAGTCCGTCAGCGTGATGCTGCTGATCTCAGGGCCATCCGACGAGATTTTCAAAGATCCGCTGACATAAACTACTGACTCATTTATAACTTCTAACTTCATTGTCTTAGGAACACCTATCCCAGCAAAACAATTTTTTTAATGCGAGTCCGATATTAATGTTTCAAATTACCGTAATAACAATGATCAATTGTACTCTCTTAAAGTCTAAACAAGCACCTTTCTATGAAACGATTGTAGCATGCTCTCGAAGATTTTGTAAAATTACTCTTTACCACTTTTGATTGCGATTTCCAACAAGTTAAATTTTTAATACGGGTCAACTTGCACCGAGAGTTTACATATCAGATACTTCTCTCTGATATTGAAAAAGAGTATGTGAAGATAAAGCAGTTCGTTTCCAGATGTACCTTACTTATTTGTACGTAGCGCTGTTCCGTTGAAATACTAAACTTGCTACAATCGTAATAATGTACTTGTTGACTTTGCTACGAGTGTAGCAAATATTGTAGGAACATTTTACACAGCTACGTTCGTAGCGCTTGTAGACCTTGCTACGAGCGTAGCACGCTCTTGTAGCACTGCTTTACAGTGCTACATTCGTAGCGCTTGTAGACCTTGCTACGAGCGTAGAACGCTCTTGTAGCACTGCTTTACAGTGCTACATTCGTAGCGCTTGTAGACCTTGCTACGAGCGTAGAACGCTCTTGTAGCACTGCTTTACAGTGCTACATTCGTAGCGCTTGTAGACCTTGCTACGAGCGTAGCACGCTCTTGTAGCACTGCTTTACAGTGCTACATTCGTAGCGCTTGTAGACCTTGCTACGAGCGTAGCACGCTCTTGTAGCACTGCTTTACAGAGCTACATTCGTAGCGCTTGTAGACCTTGCTATTCGTATGCTAACCTCATTATTCCATCATAACATATCTTACCTAAACTAATCATTCCAAAATCTAAACACGGAATACTAAACGTAAGTGATGGATATATTATCTCGCCCCTGGAAACAACAAAAAAATATTTAATTGGAAAGATCACAGAAAAACATGTAGATACATGTGTTATATAAGTTTTAATAAGTAGAACGTGTTTACTTACTTCAAATAGAGCTTTAAAATAACATCTGTGTCGCGAATACTGAAATTGATTTCTTCAAAATACGGACCCTGATTAGAGTTACAGAACGAAATCACGAAAATTTCTTTATCTCCAGGTTTCAAGCAGTGCATTTCGGGAGTACACGATATGATACTACCAAACAAGGGCGGTAAATCTTTGTATATTATAACCCCGTTTATGTGTCCTGAAATAAATGAAAATATTGTTTTTGTTCTCAGGAAGATACTATAATAACTTCCGAAAGGACTGGCGCCCACTAGCAGAAAACAGAAATAGGAAATGCCTCCTATTTCTGTCTTCTTCTTCGCCTTGGTAAGACAAAATAGACTAGATACTTAAATAAATCATACAATTTGAACCAAACGACTACTGCTAATACCTTTATTGATAGCAACAATCTCATAATGGTAAGGCTTGCTGATGTAGACGCGGTCCATGTCTAGCGTCTCGACGTTGAGGCAGATGGCGGGCGGCAGCGACGCGCCCGACAGCTGCACCGCCACGCGGGTCGGCAGCCCGTCTATGTCCAGGTAAGCAGTTGAGCGGAACTCGCCTATCTCTTGTGGGCGAAACGTTATCGTCAGTTCTGTCGCTTTGTTGGGCCATAGTGTTCCTTTCTGTTGAAACAAATGTATAAAGAATTTCAACAGGATGAAAACTTTATTCAAAATACTACACTGTGCTCCACGACTCAAGTAGAAGATAATAGAGTATATCGGCGAGAATTGTCACTCACGGCCAAGGTCGGTCTCAGCAAAAGTGCTGTGACAATCTGGTTATTACTTGCCAATGCCATCGTATTCCGTTGTCAGAAAGAGGATGAATAGCACTTTCTGTTTTTGATAGCGGAGTCAAGATGGTATTCACGCATAGGGTGATGATTATATTTGTGGAGTAAATTTGGCCACGTATGGCACAAAAAAGAGTGATTCATAACAAAAGGACAGCGAGACATAACAGTATAGCCACAATATGAGATAGAAACAAAAACATCACTTTAGCAGCTGCTACGATATTCACTCACAATCGGCTCTATAGAGAAGTGAGTATTCTGGTAATGCAAGGACTCGTCGGCCACCAGCGCCTGGATCTCGTCGTAGAAGATGCGCGTGTAGACGCGCTCGTGCTCGTCGCTGCTCAGCACGTCGTAGTGCACCAGCTTCATGTACTTCGCGGACTCACTGTCCTTCATATTGTAGAATATCGTCGCTAGTTTCACTTTCTCTTCAAAATCTGCGCAGTAAGTTAGATCCATTAAAAATACTGTTGACAAACCCGGTTAAATGCGAGTAGGACTACCGCAAAGTATTCCGTAGAAATCACATTTTTTTAGCATGATTTCGTAAAACCACAGATTTCTTATAGGTTTTCCTGTAATATTTAAGCAGAGCTCTTTTCTGTATTTTTCCAAAATGTTTGGCTCGAAGCTATAGTTTCAAAGGTAAGGGCATGGACAATTTTGAGCCATTTTCTAAAATCATTTAATACCTACTTATTTATTTAGACTTATGAATAAAAAATATTCTTTACAACTTTCACAAAAAGCACTTTTATTTCATATGTATAGTGTACAGATAAAGATAAATATCACACGACACAGTATTTTGTATTTTTCCCATAAGTGACCCAAAACTTCACTTACATTCCGCGCTCGTATTTGGGTTGGAGAAGTTCATGTGTGGACCAAATTTCAACTCAATCGATTCATAGATTCGGAGCTACTTGGCTTTGACAGTCGGACAAAGAATCCATAAATGTGATCCGAGTAACTGATATTCATGAACTACATATACGATAAATAATTTGTAATTCGAACAATACATACCGTAATACACATATTCGTTCTTCATACACATGTAAGTGAGCACATGGTCAGACTTGTTCACTATCTTATACGTCTGCTGCCGCATCATGGTGTTGTAGGTGTCGAGGAACCGCACCACCTGCTTCTCTAGCTCTACGGTCACCGTGTACGTACTTCCAGACAGTATTATTTGAAAGTTCTCTCCTGTCAATTATCACAAGTTGATTTAAAGTAAAATCGTAACTAACGCTTAAGTTCCAAGTAGCAGGTAGGTCTAGTTACCAGTTTCAAAAGTAGCATATAATATACCACTGGTATCGCCCAAATGCATTGTTTTAAACGCAACAGTGATATCAATTTTCTCATCTTTATTTAAATAAGCCGATTTTGGTTGAGCTGAAAATGGGCTGCAAAAAACGACAAGTATTTGAATATGTATTTGCATTCAGAAATTGTCTGATATTATACTAATAACATCTATAGACGTACCATCTGCAATCGAGTGTAAAGCCAGCAGGCACCTGGCCAACGTTGTGGATTGTCACGAAAACCTGGTTTTCGACTTTAAGAGGAATCTTTGGAATCTCTACTTTATCGGGAAAATCAAAAATTGGTCTCGGGCCCATAGCTTTAAAAGAAATGTACATATTAATGTAGATTTTTGAATATATGAAACGGAAAGTAAACTCGAGCTATGTAAATTCATACCGATCAGTGGCATGACATATTGATCCAGATCGGTATAAAACGTTACTCTGTGTGTATAGTCCTCATACTGCACAGGCGCGAAAGTAATGGCGAAAGTCACGCTGATGCCTGGGGCCAACCTGGACAGTAACTGTGCACCACACGGCTTGATGAAGAAGTACGACGACTCTTTGAACACCATGTTAAGATATGTCGGTGCCTGTGGAAAAATATTTACGAGACAGAACATAATTTGAACTACGATCGTAGCACTCTAAAATAAAATAGTACAGAAATAACAACTTTGTAACCTTGCTTATATTTTTAACTGAGAATTTAGCGACTATTTTATCATTAGGCTTAAAGTTTTGAAACACAAGTAGCTTAGGCGTGAAAGATAACACAATCTTATTGGGTTTCTTGCCGGCAATGCTTATGATATTGTCAACTTCTATATTATTCAAATTCTGCAGTCGCTGTTGCGTAGACATTTTCATTTCTCTCTCATACTCCGAAGGAATAATCTACGAAAGTAAGAAAAGAAGTTACAGAAGTTTTAAAGTGTATAAAACAGTTACATTGATAATGTTAGTCAGAGATTGAGAGAGAGAGACATGTCTATGAGTACGCGCTGGACATACCTCAGTTGCAGCATTAACCAACTTCTTTTTATTAAGTAAGTGGTATAGTTCCGAAGTAAAATAACCATTTTGTTTAAAATTATGCAATATTTCCATACTGCAATATTCAAACTACACATTGAAATGACACAACGTTGTTTACGTAGAAACGGTGGCATTTCATAATATTTGAAATAGGTTCGAACGTTGAAACCATAGAGGCGTAATAAAATAGGTTCCGTAGAAACTTAGAGACAGAAAGAAGACAAGTTTCTAACCAAATATTTTGTGCAGAAACTACGTTTAAATCGCTACTTATTCACGAGTTTACTGCTCATCTAACAATTAGATCACTCCCAAAAACAACCAGATGCAATCTTGATCTACCAGTAGGTACATGTTTCTGGATGTTTACATTTGTTTCCCTACTATTAATGATAATACGCTTCAGCTGATACTGCAGTGTCCGAATATTACTTTAAACAATGAGTATTGACTCAATTGACTGTCTTACAAGAGGTCATGTAGTCCGAAAAGCGTCACATCAGAGAGGAGACAGAGTCTTGAAATAGGGCGAAATGATAGGTGGACGGCACAATAAATCTCACAGTCGAAATAAAATAGTCAGATTAATGTAGGTACTATACATGAATGCTACCAGAAATTCCCGAAAGTATTTGTCTTGACAACCTTTACATATCTAAGCTCGATATTGAGAAACAATTTCGCAAGGTATTTGACTCCGGCTGGAGGGGGCATTGGGATGAGTGCGGAAATAGCAGCCCGTCGTAATTTTAGTAGAATCGGGGCAACGCGGCCGCGGACAGAAATAGAGGCGGCGCACACGCGTCTTCCCGCTGTCAATTTCGTCCGCATAGGGAGCACGATTAGCAGCCAGCGGCCAGGCGGCAGCCGAGCCGCGAGGAAAGTGTAGCGCGGAGCCGGCCCACCTCCGCGTGCGCGGGTGCAGTGATGAGGAACTGTGTGCAGTTGCATAATTGTGAACAAAATACCTGTGGAACCTAATTTAGTGAATAGTTAAATTGTTGCGTCAAACTCAGTTCAAATACATTAAAACTAAAAAACGGGTCAGGTAACGTTCAAAGTTATTTAAACACTATTTTTTAAGAACGCTGTGCTCTTATAGGAAGACTATACGCAGATAATGTTCACAAATATACACTTACTAATTGTTATTTACATAGAGTGAACACACTTTCGATATTTTGGGATATGAGTGGCGGAATATAGGTCGGCAAGGCGTCGACGACGCGGCAACGCCCGCTCTATCCCGGTCATAGCTGCCACTTGCAAATGTTAATAATATCGGTATCATCTGAATCTCAATTCCCCATTATTAATTCCAAATTTTATATTACAAGGATTCGTAGTATTCATAGCTCAAGCAGCTACTGGACCAAATACCAACACATTTGGTGAAGTTAGCCAATAAAATTTACATAAGTGTTGGATAGGTATGTTGTATTGTGAACGTTTTGTACTATTCAAAACTATTTTGGTCGCAATACTACGAATAAAAACGGTAAGTACCTAATTATTAATAACAGTATTACAGTCAGTAAAAAAGCAGTTCGCATGATCATAAACTTAGTTATAAGATACGAAGTAGGTAAACTACAAAACAAAAACAGTGTTACTCTTTTTCCGTTTACGCGGTAGGTGTGAATGGAACAAGAGAACTAAGTTTTAAACTATCGTAAGGCACAAGTTAGGTACTAGTAAACTGTGCATTTCCAGAGATGCTGAAGGGTCGCGGGCGCGAGCAACGTGGCGTGACATCGCCGGCGCCGACGCACCTAGCCGGCATCGCGCGCTGGCCGGCGCCGGCGTCGGGTGCGCGGCCGCCCGCGCAGCCACCTGGTGCACCCCGCCACGCCACGCCGACCATGCATCGCGCACCCCTCGCCAGACCTGAGCCTGACTACGAGGTCGTGGAGTTTCCGAGCGACCAATACGTCAATGCTAAAATACAGCCACCACCCCCGCCGCCGCCGCGACCTCCAACGGGTTTGTAAAATCTAAAGTTTTTGCAATACAGAAGCTTTCGTAAACTTCCGTCTTCAAATTCGGAGACAATATACCTCAAAATTCCTCATAAAATTTCAAAATAAATTTTCATTGTTTGGTTAATAGTAGTTAATAATACATTTAAAAAAAAAACAACCGACTACTAAAAAATACAGAAGTATAAAATAACTTTAATTTCGGAAGTCGTTTTTTTATTTTTCACTATTTAGTGGTACACCCCCCTCCACACTTATACGCACCCATTACAGCGTACACGGTATAAATTGGTGTAAACAATAAACAAACATGCGATTTCAGCAATCCCGAAAAATTTGCAGAGATTTGCTATCATTTATTAAAAATTTCCGTTTCCTATTTCTGTTCTTCATCAGATCTTCACCAAACTAGAAAGGGACCACTTTGAAATACTAAGATGCTCTTCCAAAACATCGTATACAATTTTTTCATTCTACGTCAACAAGAGTGAATGAGAACATCATCAAAGACATGCATTGTAAGGGACAACTCAAATACTAGTCGTCGGATCTCAATATAATTAAATGGGACCATACTACAAGCACCAGCTTTCGAACATAAAAAGAATCATCAATATCGGGACACCCAGTACAAAGTTATGAGGTAACACGAAAAAAATACAGTCAACTTGAGAACCTCCTCCTTTTTTAAAGTCTGTTAAAAATAATAAATTGTATCCTCGAACTTTTCCTTGTTGTACGTTCAAAAGACCGCAAATCAGAACAGCTAAGTTCAGTTCATAGTTCAGACACACGGTGGCTGGGTATCGTTTCCTCCCGTTCAAAGAAAATACTGGCCAAGTGCGAGTCGGACTGTTACACGGGTTCCGTACCGACAACACACAACAGCGGAGGGTTCAATTATTTAGTTATTAGTGATAAGGTTTCGTTGGTTACCCTACGTGTACGTAATCAAAATTAAATGAATTCTTCTTCCTAGTTATCTCGTCTTATTATTACTATTATTCTTTTCGTGTCGACTGTCTCGTACTAAATATTGTCTGACCAGTATTGAGCACCCTGTACAGCTTCTATCACTAACTTCGTTCAAACCTTGATGGTGCAGGTGGTTGTGCACGACGGGCAATTAAGGTGATGCATGTCCTGTGCAAGGGCTCCGAGCTGGCACTGCGTTTGGGATGAGTGAAGTGCTCCATTTGGCCAGGTTATTTTTACAAAAGCCAACCTAGTTCCACCGTCGGTTATGGGATTTCCCCAATTTGGAAATCCCATAACCGACGGCGAGCCACTGAAGTTCGCATCCGGAGGGTAGATGTTCTGCCAGTGGGATGAAGTATAATGAGGGAGACCGTGCCTACACAGTGCACATACCTGGTCTGTCGCACTGTCCTCCGACGAGATCGTACGTTTCATAAAGGGGTTTTTTAGACGTGCAGGCCATACAGGGAGTGACGACCGTCGCGTTCCACGTTCACGGTGGACATCGGGTGGGCTGACTGATGGTTATAGCATCGTTAGAGTCGTGGGTTTTAGACACCCAGTTAGGTACGATGCAACATGTATCATTTAGCGCTACGTCAACTTCTTTACCATACCATGCATTTACACTCTCTAGTCGAATACTAGAGACAGGCCGGTTGTACGAAGGGGGGGGGGGGTCTATTATTCCGCGAGCTTTTGTGCTCCACTCATATTTTTATTATTTGTTCCTTTGTGATTTGGTCAGCTGCGCCCTTTTTACTTATGGCAACAATATATGAATGTAATGGTTACCGCCCGCAGGTCACCCGGTGGATGCAGGCGCATCATGCGGGCTGTGCGGAGGAGGCGGAGCACGCGTGCGCTGCGCAGAGTGCGGCCGCCGCGCGTTGTGCGCCTCGTGCGACGACATGTACCACCGGCACCCCAAGCGGAGGCACCATCAGCGACAGGTCAGGAAACAATCTTTAAATAATTCAGATAAGCTACACGTTTTTGACTGAAGAAGGAACTGTGTGTACATTTCTGCAGCCTAGAAAAGGGAGGATCATCGGAATAGACGGGAGTATGTCTGTGGGCTACTGCCCGATGCATGTAGGGCTTCTGTTTATGATGCGGAAAACTAAAATCGCGATCTAGTTTTTAGTGACTAACTGAAGATGACTTAAGTCTTCTAAGGCTGCTCTAGAAAGTTCGGTACCGCACATTTCCGCTGCCACTAGTTTTGATTACTATCTCACAGGATTTCAATTCATATGGTAAAATTTGTCTGCGTTACTTGGCTGGAGTGCAGTCTACTCGGGGCAGTTAGAGTTGTCATTTCCAAAAGACGACAGTCTATCGAAATTATAGATAACGATGACGAACACAGGATATTTTGACAGGCGATAGTAAATAATAATTCTCGTGTTACAGGCATTATCGCCGTCTCAGTTACGCGAAGAACGGCCACCACTTCCACCAAAGGCAGCGCCACCGGTGCCACCGCCACGAAAACACAAGGTAGGTTAGGTTACATATGTAGGTATTGTGTAGATAATGTGATATATAGATTTTCTAGTTCAATAGATATTTATAACTTAAAATTGTCGTGTTATAGATGAGCGGAGACAGAATGAGCGCTAGTCCCAAACCACCCGTAATGGACCAACGGCGAGCCACTCTCAACTCACCGCATCATAATATGTCTATGATGATGGGCACTCACACCCAAGCTCCCACTCTACCACCCAGCAATCATATACCACCGCAGCAAGCCCAACATGGCATGCATCAACAGGTGCCCCTACATCTTCAAACCAAGATGACTACAACACCCACACCGAACCATCTCGGTAGTATGCCATTTCTTCCAACGAACGTACATGTTACCCCGTCTCAGCACGTACCAACGCAGGGACAGTCCAATACTCTGTCCCACATGAATGCAGCCTGGAATCGCCCTCGGGGATCACTACAAAGTTTCGGAGTACACCCGAATATGGTAAATCTGACTTCGTATACTACTTACATATATCAGTAAATTTTTTAGCTTTTACAAATAAAAATACACTCTTTTATTTTTTAGGCTGTACCAGCTGAGCAATGGGAAGATCCAGATAATATGGCTTCCACGATGCAAAGTTGGGGCCGTCCTATGCGTCGGGGTGCGTCGGTGCTTGAGTTAAGCGGTGGTGCAGCGACTGGCTGCGCCGGGTGTGCACACTGCACCCCCATGCCGTGGCGCTATGGCAGCTGCGCCAGTCTCGATCACCCTTGGGCCAACACGAACCCAGGGTGGGCACCTACGTGCTGTCCTCCTGGACACCCACACATGCAACCGCATCCACATATGCATCCACCACAAACACCACAACCTTACAGGAGAGGTAAGCACTTTTGCATTTACATATAATTATAGATTTCAAGTACATAAATATGTATGATTTATGAAAGAAGTCGATTACTGTACTTGTATTTCCAGCTGAAAGTCGTACGATGTCTCGAGCTGCATCGCGCGCTGGCTCACGGGCAGCGTCTCCGGCGATGAGCGTGCGATCCCGCACGTCCAGGCGTATGAAACACCGCACACCGTCGCCGCCGCCACTTCCGTCAAGTGATGCCGATTCGGAGAGCGAAAGCGAGAGTGACCACGAGCCTCCTACTAAACCACAAGAAAAGGAGGAAGATTCTCTTGGGCCTGCCCCTCCGCCGCCGAGCTCCACATGGCAGTGCGAACACTGCACCTATGTGAACGAGCCTGGAGTCCGAGTGTGCGCCATCTGCTGCCGCACACCCGTTACTGTTCCAAAACCGATTGCTAAAGATATTAGTGAGAATGTTGAAAGACTGAAAATCACACAGAAACAATCCCCGTCCCCTGCGCGTGCTACGGAGGAGCCCCGATTTGAACGAGGTTAGTTTGATTGATTATTTGGCTTTATCATTTGTTGTAGTTTTTTGTTTGTTTGGTTATATTATTATTATATTAATGTTTTAAGGAATTCGTGATTATTCATTTACAGAGGTTGAAAAATCGAAAAAGAACTCTAAAAAGGAGCGTACATCGACTGGATGCGGGCCATCACCACCTCGAGAAGGAAATACTTCTAAGAAAACAATAAACCGACTCGTGACGCCGACGAGAGAATCAAATAGCAACAATCATAACGAAGGCAATCAGACATCACAAGGACAGAAATCACAAGGAAGGCACGATATGGCCGTGGGTCCTTCACCACCGCGGGATAATCGAAATGGCTCGAGAACGGACATGAGCACAGAGATATCGCCGTCACGAGATACTAATAAAACAATGCGAGTTTCCCCCTTTCGTGACAGCAGAGGATCCCCGCGGCCTGAAGTTCCAAAGCGGCACAGTATATCTGTGGGGCCTTCACCGCCCCGAGACAATGCTTATGTTAACGCACCACTGCAAAATCATTCAACAAATGTCCAAAAAAAGTCCACTGGGACATCTCCACCTCGAGACGCCGTTGTTGAGAGACACTCTTCATCGCTAGCAAGCAATAAGAGTAACGTGTCCAATACCGGTACATCTCCACCTCCTCAAAGTATCTCTACGCAGGTGAGACTTTGCTTTCCTCTATTCATTTATACCCGTACTAAGCTTGTTTTCGTGATATATGTAGCTTTTAAGGCGCTTCCCTGACCAAATAACCTTGAGCATTCGTTCCCTTTGCCGCCCGTATCCTGCGCACGCCTTTTTATCATAGAATTCACACAATTTTTGGAATTAAAAAAATAGGCGATCTTTTGAAATGAAATAAAACGTGTAGAATATAGATTTTTAAATTATCTATCCATTAGTGTAATCCTCAAATGATTAGAGCGTTGCATTTAGCAACAGATGCATAAAATCAACAATTTTAGTCATTTTTTAAAAGTAGATTTTAAATTTATTTATTACACATAAAAACAAATTAGAACGTGGAATGTGATGATAAGACATCGTACATGTAGATTATTTCTCATAACTAATGAGTTAATAGTCTCTGAATAGCGAAGAAAAACGCACTATCGCAAGGTTTTGGTCGGGGTATCGCCTTAACGGGAGCAATACATACTCAGATGTCTATTATGTATGTGTGTCTTCTCGAATCAAACGAACGAACGTTAATAATCGGTAGACTATTTTCGGTGTATACAACGCGGATCCCTTTTGCTTTTACGTTAATAGCAATAATACTAATTTCTATTATAATAAGTTCTTATTTCAATAATAATAAATTCTAATTTGAATTAGTATATATAGATAAAAATAAGTAAAAAACTATTGGTAGATTTTCGAAATTTCAAATACTATATCGCTTTACTTAAACGTTGCAGACATACGAAGTTCCGAACTCGACCGCATGGGAACGCGCACCATCTGTTTCACGATCACGGCCGCGAAGAAGATTTCGTGACGATAGCAGAAGAGAAAGATCTCAAAGTAGACATTCAATGTCCAGTGATACTCGTGTAAGTCGATTCAAGTTTCAAACTATTTTAAAGTAAATATTTCAGTATTTAAAATGTTAATTTCATCCATTCAGGAAAGCGATAGAAGCGTCCGTACAGCTGGTCCAGGCAGCTCCAACAGATGGAAGTGGCGCGAACGTGACAGCAGTCCTGGGGCAGAGTGGGGAGACAATTACAGTCGCCTCTCTCGGCGCGCGTCACATTTAGATCTACGTCGCACTCGTCCGAATCGCCGATCTACCTATTATGGCTCTGAGGTACATTTTTTGCGTCCTGTTGCTCTCCTCATCGATGTCAATGTGGCGTATTCGTGGTGCCCGCGGCTGTCAACAGCCTTGGGCACCACGGCCTGTCATACAGTTAAAGCGCGCAAACATCAATGAAAGTATTCGACGTGCTCTTGTTGCCGTCAGCGTTCCAGCCGTATTAGTACGCTATAGTCTGGTACGCGACTATGCAAGCGACCGGACGGTATGTCTTTATTTCCATGGAAGATGGGTTAGCCTTTAGTGTGGGACGCTACATGTGTCGATACAGATGCACCACCTCATCTTCTTAACTCGTCGCACTGTGCTGGTGCTGCTGAGAACTTGAAACAGCGGAAATATAATAGCCTACTAGGTTATTACTACTACTTACTATATTTTCGCCGTTATCGCCGTAGCGATTTCAACCCCAAATGGCTGGACTATATAATTATGTTGTCCAGCCATTTCGGGTAGAAATTCTGGGACCGCGGAACCAGAGTGCACTTGCGTTATTTGAAGAACTTGCTAAACGTTTAGTGTGTTCTCGGATTATTTTCCACCTTATTTGTAGATCTTTTTAACAAATATTTAATTTACTTTAAATCTAACTATATATACACTTAACCTATAAATAAACTAAAATCCTCCTAACTACAAAATGGCATCAAAAAACTCGTCCGCATCGCTATCGACTGGGAGTGAACCCAATAGACTGGCGGCAACGTTTAGTTGACACTTCGCTTGACCCAAAGGCTGGCTTTTACCTCGGACAGGGGATAAGCATTGCTATACGACGTGGCAATGCGGCCAGTCTTTTGGACTCACTTTCAGTCGAAAGCGATGCGGGCGAATTTTTATGCCATATTCTAGTTAGGATTATAGTTTACTAGCTGTCCGCACAACTTCGTTTGTGTCACATTTTTCATGACTGCTCCGCTCCTATTGGTCTTAGCGTGATGATATATAGCCTATAGCCTTCCTCGATAAATGGGCTATCTAACACTGAACGATTTTTTCAAATCGGACCAGTAGTTCCTTATTATTGCGTTCAAACAAACAAACAAACTCTTCAGCTTTATAATATTAGTATAGATTTTAATTTTAAGTGTATACCTAGTTAGATTAGTATTGAAATATAAGATATCACAAATCAAACTGAAATGTTCATTATAAGTACATATATCCGAATCCGTTCTTAAAAAATCACCCGATGAACGGCACTTAGTATGCGATAGGTATTTCTATGAACTCGCCCAATTAGTATTTTTCGTCTCAGGCTCCATCACCAGAACGACAGTCCACTCGGGCGATTTCACTTGAAGCGCTAGCTGGGGCTGGTGCTATGCGAGAAGCAGAAAGGGGAATGGAACTAGCTCAATTGATGGGAGAAGCTGAAAGGTTGGGCTTTAGCGCTGCCGAAGTGCAAGCAGCACTAACACAAAGTCCAGCATCACCATTAGCTTGGTTGCGAGAACGTTGGCCGAGTCTGTGCGCCGGAGTGCGCGCGGCCGCCGCACGGCTCGCGCCGACCGCTGCCATCACAGAGTTGGAAGCCCGGGCCGCGCTCGCTAGACACAGGGGAGCTATGTGGCCGGCCGTAACGGAATGTGTCGATAGACACAAACGACAGGTATTTTATTAGAAATATTTTAAAAATCTACATTCTCAATTCTTATCTTACTTGGCAATCGTTACGGAGTGCCAGAAGTCAGAAAATCTGGCTCCAGTCTTACCAAGAAGTACCGTGTTACTCCGTAAATGGGTTTTGGAAGTCTGTTGTTCAGCTGAATCCGGTGTCACTGGAAGCAAAGGCTAGACAGATGATTCTAAATTCTTATCTTAAGACTGCACTGATTTTTTAAGTAGAACCGCAGTAACATGAAATCGATTGATTATAACAAAAGGCCGGTCGCTCGCTATCTTTTAACCTTTCCAGACGGAGTTAATGGGCGTCGGAGAAGAAGGAAGGCTACGCGGCCATGTTTGGGGATCCCCAGTGGGTGCAGACGACGACGCAGCTCCTCCTCGCTCCTCATCCCGCCACTCTCACCGCATGCGCGGTAATCTCAAACGCACAACAAACCAATAAAAATATCGTTGCATTACAAGATCACACCATCATCGTACCACGTCATAACCTTCACTTTACATTTCAGCAGAAGATAGTTCAGATGAGTTTGAAGCACCGACACTGCCTAGATTTCAAGATGACGACTGGATGTATTTACCACTAAACATAAATCTGAATGATTACGAAAGAGAAGCAAACGTTGTAGAAAATAAATCCACCGACCGGAAAATTGTTGAGAAAACAGGTGATGTAGCAAAAAAATTGAAAATGCTTCTCCAAGAAGCCGGAGTTCCCTCGATTGATGAAAATTTGCTCTTACAAGGCCTGCTATCTGCGAATACTTCATTCGATCCAGACGCGACTCGCAATATAAGTACAAAGGCACCTACAATTGATTTAATTCAATCTGAAAATGATTTTATAGATGCCTACAATGCCTTAACAAGGTCAAGTCCATTACCAAATATTAACAAAAAAACGAACGGGATTGAAATTCCAAAAGAAAATACACAAGTCTTGCAGGATAACGTACACAAAAATAATTATGTTCCAGAAATGAATAGATCCAATAATCACACGCCAGAATCTCCAAACAAAGATGAAAATCGTCAGAACGTTAAAATTGAACAATCGCCACAAACTCAACAAATAACTAACATACCAAGTAAAAACGAACAAACAGAAAACAATTTAATATATTCTGACAATAAAATCGATCAACCAATAAACTCACAAACAGAAAGCACGGTTTTAAATGTAGAAAATCAAAATACTTTTACCGAAAGTAACATAGAAAGTAATGGTAACCAAATTCCACAAAAAAATAACAATTATGAAGAAAATATTTCAGGCAATAGAAGTCACAGACAAATGGATGAAAAATCCAATAATCTAACAGATATTGTGGATACTACGCAAAGACTTATTCAACAGATGAAAGAAGAAATTAATTCTGACATAAATTCCATTGATGGCAGAACTGTATCACAAAGTGAGGCTGAATCTAGCAGCGATGAAACAATAGATGAACAAGAATCGAGCTATAGTGACACTGATGAAGCAAGAACGGAGAACCTTACATCAGATGAAAAGGAAGTCACAAGTTCTGAAGATGAGGACGATCCATCTGAAAAACCGCAGGCGTTACAGTATATAACAAGTTCTGAGGAAAATGAGAATTTTGAGGAAGCTTTGGACCATGTAGAAAACCAGTTAGAGGATTTTAAGCACGCAAACATTGAAATGCTTGATTCAATAGCACGTACATTACAAGAAGAACATACTTTTACAGTAGAAGTAAGCGAACCACAGACACGAGATGTTGTCAAACCCTCAAGAAAAGAAGATATTAATAATAATGTATTTGTTAGCGTTAACAGTTTCGAAGAGATTTATGAAGAGCTTAGCTCTCAAAATAATGCCGATCAGGTTATTAATAATAATCAAACAGTAGAAAATAACGAAGAAAACAATCTCGATCCTAAAAACCTTGAATTATTTGCAAGAGAGGAAATAATTTTATCCGAAATGAAAAATGTAGCTCCGACTAAGTTACTGTTTTCTGAGAATATCCACCCCGTTATGAATGCTATACTAGAAATTGTAGAGCAGAAACAGAGTGATAATTCTATTAATACACAAAATATTAACACACAAGAAGAGGTCCCACCTGAATCCGTTATTAAAGAAATAAATACACAACCAAGTTTAAAACAAGTAGAATTGAATGAAAATATTTTTTCTGATAATCATTCCGAACAAGTATTATTTGCTGAAGAACCACAACCTCTTCCAGCCCCTAGTCAAACTGCTCCACTAGTAACATTAAATATTGAAGAAAATAACCGAAGCATTGTAAACTCTGAAGGAGGTCACCCTTTAGATTCAGAACCAGCAGATAGTACTAATAATGATAAAGTAAATATACCTGATCAGCTTTCAATGGATACGCCACGTGATAACCCCAGTATTAAAAACTCTATAACCAATAAGTCTAACATACCTAAACTGATAAGAAGTATACCTAATAATAAACCAAAGAATGATAAAAATTCATCAAAATTAATTGTTTCAAAGGTTCCAGTACGTCGAACATCTATCAAACAATATCCTGCACCCGCTCCTCCTAAATCTCACTTTGGTAACATTCAAAGTGGTCATGTAAAGCAATTACAAACTAGACTTTTTAATAATAAGGCAATTCCTACCCAACCTGTTCCTACCACATCTGTGATTCCCGAGGAGAAGCCAACCACATCAACGATGAGCAAAAAAAAACCAGCTCCTCCCCCTCCTTTAGAACATATAGGGGAAAAACAGCTCTCAACTCCTACGACAACTACACCACCGAAAGAAAAGCCATTTTTCCGCGAAACCTGTCGTACAGAAGACGAATGGACTGATAGTGATTCGGAGGACTCACAGTTAATGATCATAAAGCCAACTGAAGAATTGATACATTCACCGCCATCGCCACCTCCACCAGTTACAGTCCGAAGGGTGTCTGGTCAGATCATAGATTTAGCTAAAATCCGACTTCCAGAAGGCTCACCAGAGGTAAGTTAAGTTACATCGTTCAAGTCACTGCGTATTATACTACGCAGGCAATAAAAACGATAAAAATATTAATACAAAATCACGCTTTAGAGGCAAGCGCGAATGTTACTCGCAGAAGGTGCCACAGAGACGTGGGAGCAAGCACAACTCGCTGTAGAGTTGATATCACAAGGTGCTGATCCACCGGCTGCACTGCTGGCGGCGCTGGAATGCGTCGATCTATCATCTGCTCTCGCTTATCTTTACCAAGATTGCGAGCTCTGTGCATCTCGACTACCGGAGCATGAGGTAAGGAAAATAATAGATGGATTAATCTAAATCTAAGTTCAGTCACATAAATGCGCTGTTATATTACGCAGATGGTGTCAATGTTGCGTTGTACTCACCGCTGCTGTCGGGAATGCGCGCACCATTACTTCACAGTACAAATTACGGAAAGAAGTATTGCTGACTGCGTATGTCCCTATTGCAAACTTCCGGAATTGGAAAGTCTACCTGAAGATGCGTGGCTTGAATATTTTGCACATTTGGACATACTTTTGAAAACTCTGCTTGAAATAGATGTGCATGAGTTGTTTCAAAGAAAGGTCAGTATTATAAAAAATATTTTACAATTTTTTTTAATCATTTATAAGTTCTTGTTATAGCACAGTAAAATAAAAATCGATTTTGGCCTATTCAACAGGCCGTATTGTAAACCAGTAGGTACGATATGGCAAAACTATTTGGGGGAACGTGTGCCAAAAGTGCATCGGTCCCGAATGCAGTTAATGGGTTTAGAAAACCGGAAATTTTAAACCGTACCGCTTTAAATGATTCTCCAGCAACAACAGTGACCGTAAAGGAGGCAGTAGCTGAATCTTCTACACAGTCAGTCATTTTCGAAATAGAGGATGAAATTTCTACTACTTATATACACCTTTGCCTTTATTAGGATTTCTTTTGATTTATTACGAGAAAATCATGCAGCGAGCCTTACGCCATTTCAACAGACCTATTCAAACTATGGCTGCTCCTAAAACAGGCCGCAAACACAAAAAGCAGAAATCAGGGGTGTTGACGTCCACTCCCATCAAAGCTGAGTAAGCATTAAAATTTCAGAAGGCAAATAATAAGAAGATCAAGATTTCAGAGTTAACAGGCCCCAGCAAGACTAAAACTAAAAGACACTCAGTCAAACAATATAATAAAAACCTGAAACCAGATTTTCACTGATAAGCATGCAATGACAAATATACTGCCGAAGATTGGATTCAGTGTAATCAATGCAGAATTTGGGCGCATGAAGACTGCACTTCTTATGTAGGAGTTGGCAGTTACTTCTATGATGAATGCGAAGACTGATCTTAACTAATTCAGAATAATTGCTACTTTTTGTTAATGCCCATAATTATAGAAACCGTTAGTTTTTATGTTTATGTGTTTATTTTCCAAAGAAGAACATCGTACAAATTAAAAGTACAAAAAGTTCTATTGATTATTAGATTGTGGTTTTATTTACATTATCCCTTAACATATGCGTCTTGCTCCCCCCTACATTAGTACAGAATGGAATTTTGAAGCGGGTATTAAAGGGTGTCTTAAAGCGGGTCTTAAAGGGTGTCTTAAAGTGTCTATCCTATGAGTTAAGTTTCTTCAAAATTAAGATAGATAAATCTGCATACAAACATTTTTGAAAAGTCGCTTGCCTGAAACGGGAATCGATCGAACTCTAATACGCGTCATGCATGTTAATGAAATATTCATTTAAATAAGTGTGCATCCATACTTTAAGTGTTAACATTTTAAATAATTTGTTGACAGTTGCGAGACCGAACCTTAGCCCGAGATCCAAACTTCAGGTGGTGTATGGAATGTTCTTCAGGATTTTTTGTTCATCCGAAACAAAAGAAAATACGTTGCCCAGAGTGTCGATCTATAAGTTGTGCATCATGTAGGAAGCCGGTAAGCTTCACATATTTTAACGATTTTACAACATAATAAAATAATAAGTAAACTTTAAGTAGGTACCATAACATTCATATTTTGTTTACAGTGGAACGCTAATCATGAAGGACTCAGTTGTGAACAATATACTGCGTGGTTAGAGGACAACGATCCTGAGCGGTCGGTCACTGCAATACAGCAACATTTACGAGACAATGGACTCGAGTGTCCACGGTGTCATTTTAAGTACTCCCTCTCCAGGTACTACCAAAAACAAATTTGCACATATAAACATGCTCGAAAATATGCTCTGATTGCACAACTATTAGATTTACAATGCACTGTTGTAAAAAAGCGCATTTTACTTTTAACACACTTCAAAATAAGGAGTAGGTTCTCAATTCGACTTTTTAGTATTATTTTATGTTTGTGCAGCGGTATTTCCACCAATACTCAATCTATTTAGAAGATATTGTTTTTTGTTTGAAAAAGTCCTTATATTATAAAGTATATTAAATGATTTGATGAACAACTTCGGAGATAGGCATCAGAACTCTTCAAATAAAGATAGCAAATCTTCCGAGATGACGCATTATGGGTATAATATAATGTCAATTAGTTACCACTAAAAATATTTTTTAGTTAAAACTTTTTGTTTGCACACACGAGTGCAAAAAACTGCCATAGATCATTTTTTCTTTGGGCATAAAAATGACGCTTTACGACCCTCGCCCTTCCTTTTTTTTCTTGATGGGAAATCATCAAATGACTTCTCCCGCTCTGTGCGGAGCGGAAGGGAGTGTCAGATTCTTACTGATTAAAACCCACCCGTGATCTTTCTAGTGCCCTTTGCGTTCCAGGGCCGCGGTGACTCTTTCGAACAAATTCCTCAACCCTAGCAAGCACTGACCCTTTGGGGCCCCGTCTTCTTTGCTGACAGCTCTTTTAAGCGCGCGTGAAACACGACGCGCCGTCGGCCTGGTTGCTATAGGACGGCGAGCCATACATAGCGAGCCATCCGCAGGCTCGCGCCTACGGTGGCAGGGAATCACCCTGCTTTTCCCGACGCCCGGGGCATCTTTTTTTGTTGCGGCGGCTAGGGTGTGAGGTTTCCTGCCTCCTTCTTCGCAAGCATTACTGCTTCGCAAAAGAACGTGTCCGCTTCCCATGGCTCCTCGCTCCGGACATGGATTAAACCAGGGCTGGACGCCTCGACGAGGACACGGCATTGCTCCGCCCAAGCAGGGCAGACATCCACCGTATGCTCCACCGTATCCTCCCGCTAGATCCAAAACAGGTACCTCCCGAAACAACCGTGTCCGGTGAGCACCTGCGTCAGGTGGAAGGTGAGGACGCCGTGGCGTCTCTCCAACCACTCCTCAAAGAGGGGATCTTTGAGGAGTGATTGGAGAGACGCCACGGCCGCAATGGTGGCGTGCCCAGCGCTAGGTTGCAACAGTCTACGACCCTCGCCCTGAGTCACTTATTTTGCCCGATATTGTTTTCTTGTAGGTACTGGCCCGTACCTAGCACCATTGATTACGGTGAGAAGTGTAACTTCCATCTCCTTTCTGTTGCAGGAGGTAAAAAAAGTTCGAACTTTTCACAATATTATTTAAAAAAAAAATGGTTTTTGATGTTTAAAACTGCCCTTATGTATATTCTGTAAATATCTCACTGTGAGAATAATCAATTAATAATTATTTTAATAAGTACAGCCGACAGCGATGATCCTACACCGCACCGTGACTGTTTTAGCACTATGATTTGTGTGCAAATCGAAAACAACATTCTTATACACAAACATTTTTAGCACTATCAATTAATTTATAACATTAATTTCAGGGGAGGCTGCATGCATTTCACATGTACTCAATGCAAATACGAGTTCTGCTATGGCTGCGGCAAGCCGTTCACAATGGGGGCACGATGTGGGCTGAGTGAATACTGCGCTAAGTTGGGATTACACGCGCACCACCCTCGAAACTGTCTGTTCTATTTGAGGGACAAGGAACCACATGAGTTACAAACTTTGCTTCAGGTAAATACAAAAATAAATAAGTACTTGTATCTATATCTTAATAGGCATTACCAACTATATGTATAAGTTAGATCAGCCGGTATGAACAAAGTTTACTGAAATCCTTTCAGCGGTACTGTGGAACCAAATGATTGAATCCTAACTAATCAATCTCTTTCAATATCATAACCAAAGATTATTCAACTTAAATATGTCATGGAACGTAAAAACAAAAACATATTTTTTTAAACAATCACCCTTAGTAGTAAGTAGTCCTGAAACCTTAAAAAAAATGAGGCTTTAAATCAGCAAAATATGGACACTTAGAACTGTTGATAAAATAACAAAATATCGATATTGATTACTAATATTTTTTAAACGATCTAACGTTAATTTGATATTGAAATATATATCAACAGTCGATATTTGTTTTTAAATAATAAGTTCCAATATTTATTTATTTCTCGTAAGTCACTAAAACTACAGCATCATCGTAAAATGAAATCTTAATCCTTGATGGACCCAATATACTGTACTTTATCTAGGTACACCGTACAATGCTTTTCCCTTTTGTTTATTTATTTGCTTACTATCGCACGCGCTATCGTGACGTCTCGTCTAATCGCTTACCTGCGCAAGCCCCACCGCCGCCGCGCCGCCCTAGCGCTCACTCCTTCCTACCGGTCACGTCGTCAGACTTTAGTAACCGCGACTTTTATGACATTGAGCGAGTGTATTAATAAGTTATGAATATTTACGAGCAGCTCACAGAATAAATGCGGTGGAGAATATGCTTCGAATGCAATCCAATGGGTTCCGTAACCCCGCTGACCCTAGTGAAAGGACCATTGTAGCAGCCACCTAAAGGCTGCTTATGAAAACAAAAATAAAACCCTTAATGCAAAAGTGCCTAGGGTAAATACGCTAAATGTCGGCCCCCTTACGGATTTTCTAACTGGATTGCTCTGGCTCCATTAGTTTGCAATGAAGGGATAGCTTGTGATGTGGTTTTCAGACAAGTTGGTTAATCTATTTCATGATCATAAGCATAAAATTGACTTTTCTACTAAAATAAAAAAGTATTAAGGTTTAAATGTGTCGAGAACGAAATAACCCTTCACCTTCACGTTCACGGCCCATGTACGGTCGCGTTTTTCCCAAATGTCGGCCGGGTATAGGGTGTTTTAAATTAAGACAGTAAAAATATTATTTTGGCATAATATCACAGTAAGTTTACATTCATATTTGTTTTACTTTAACAATGTTATTATTTATTGTAATTTATAACAAAGTTAAAAATTACAATAAAAATTATCATAAATATTTAAAAACGAACATCTTCTTCTCAAAGATCTTTCTCGGGAAACTGCAATTGGCAAGCTGTATCAGCCATTGAACCAATGTTTCTTCATCGGATGGGCTTAAAACCGAAGAGCGTCCAGTTTCAAAACTGGACTCAGGTTAATAAATCAGCTAAAGATCCACACCCAACCCTTTATATTTTTAAGCTAATTAACATGGGTTTAATATATAGCAAGTTCCAAAGAGTAATTTATATTTGTATTCCGAATTCCCGACCCATATTTAGCTATCATAAATATGTTTTCAATATTGTCAACTCCACCATCCAAACTTAACCCCTTTATAATATTAAAAAAATATAATAATACGTAGGTAATCAATTTCGAGAAAATAAGTTTGATAAATAAATTAAAAATTACTTCCCACACACTTAAAGAAAAAAAATGAAATCAGCCTGTATAGTGGCGCTCGAATTCGAAGCTGGCCGACTTTACGATCTTTAATATTTCTAAAGTCGGCCCCTGTTTCATGTAACTTATTTCTCGAGATTCAATTGACATCACCCCGGCCGGTATTTGGCGGTTAAACGAAAAATATATATATTTGCCCACAAGCTTTGCAAATTCTCCTATTAAGTCAATGGATTTGGTAGAATTGGAATATATAAAACAGACTAAATTAGCTTTAGAGTCGGCCACGGCCGAGTATCCGGTTTTTAGACAAATCTATTATTGTAATGCCGGCCCCCTATTTTTCCCTTAAACCATTAAGCAAAACGTTTAAAAAGCTATCTTAAAATATAGTAAAAATAACTTTTTAGGGATAACAAAGCTTAAAACAATAAATAGAAATGTCTTACCGTTGTAATATCAATCCCCGTAGTGTGGGTATTCACAACAAATTAGCTAGTTTAACTACGAACTTGACGCTTCGGCGGTGCCATCGCTACTTACGCTCAGTGTGCGAAGAATGAGGGACTTCATCGGATAGTTTCGATTTGTACGTATAGAGTATGAACTAAGGTTGCAATTTGAGTAGCTCAATTGTCACCTAATTACCTTTTCAATGAATGCAGGCTGAAAATATGAAGACGGCCGAAGTTTGGGGGGGGCGACGTATGGCATACTAGCTGCTGCCCGCGACTTCGTCCCCGTGGAATCCTCGATTTTAAAACATTCTTTATCGCTGCTCCGCTCCTATCGGCTTAAGCGTGATGATATATAGCCTAAAGCCTTCCTCGATAAATGGTCTATTCAACCCAAAAAGATTTTTTCAATTCGAACCAGTAGTTCCTGAGATTAGCGCGTTCAAACAAACAAACAAACAAACAAACTCTTCAGCTTTATAATATTAGTATAGATTTATTTTAATATATTTTTAAAAGTGCCATAATTCTTTAAAAAATCATAATATTTTATTTTCAGAATGTTGATGGTCCTAAGCCTATGAAAGCTACTCTTTAAACATTTTAAGATCACGGCCTAAACTTAAAAAAATCTAGTTCGAGCCTGATAAAATCAGCTATCAGTACATCGTAAGCGTAACCAACGCGCACGTAGGCTGATAGGTGTTTCCTCTCGATTCGCCGTGCGGCCGCGAGCACCCATGTAACCACTTTCAAAGTAAACATCTTTCATTAATGATAATTATATAACTTATATCATTAATGAAAGATGTTTAAAAGACATATTTATATTAAAAAAAACAAAATCAAATTCGGTTTAGCCGTTCGGAAGCTACAATGCCGTTTTTGCATCGGGGGTTAAAATTACAAGTCTAATAAAACTCGTTTATGCTTAATTTGTCAAAGTTTGCGCACTGTATTAAGAACCATGATGTAAAGAAACAGCTTAATAATAACGACTAGTATGAACCCTAAAATAAATAGACCAATAACTTGTTTATCGATGGTCTATAAATTTCTTACATCTATCTTGAGAGTGAAAGTTAAAGAACACATTTTCAGTAAATCAATTATGTCCGCTTCTTAGACTGAATCTAGGAAGAGGTCCTAACGGCAG
The DNA here is from genome assembly GCA_905332915.2 of Hecatera dysodea. NCBI lineage: Eukaryota > Metazoa > Arthropoda > Insecta > Lepidoptera > Noctuidae > Hecatera > Hecatera dysodea. Next base: position 15,506,718 of record HG995292.1, read on the forward strand.
TAATGAGCAGTGACATGGCCATAAGTCAACAGGTTCGTCGATCCCCCAATGGATTTTTCAAGAAGGCCTTTGTCTCTGTGACACGTAGGTACATGATGAAGGTGTTGGAGTTGTACAAAATAGATGGAACTCTACACACCTTCCTTGAATCATGTATGAGGTAATGGAAAACGATCCTTTGCTATCCAGGATGTCGACTTCCCGATTCCAGGGAATGGCGAGCCTGTATGGATTAAACTGGGAATATTTCAACGCGACAGTTTGAGTCTACTTTCTTTTTACTTAGCTCTAAATACAGGATTCAAGCACGCTGCTGCAGAGATTTTCAGATACAGGCCTATTTTTTTAAATTCAGGTCTAGGCTATTTGTTGAGAAGAGGTGGTCAGGTTATATCTCACCTTCTAGAGATGGATGATTTGAAACTGTTTGCCCCCAGCAATCTGCATTTGATGGAGCTAGTGAAGGAAACTGAAACTTTCAATAGCGCCATTAAGTTGGAATTTGGTGTGGAAAAATGCACAGTCATGCAAGTAAAAAAAGGGGAGATTATGTAATCTGAAGAAATTCAACTCTCAGATTCTATAGATAGGTACACGTTAGATTCTTCGACTCGACCGAAACCTACAATTATTTGAGGACGTCAGAAGCGTTGGCATTAATGTTGCTAACATTAATGCGATCACTGAAGAAGCGCTCCTTTGGCTGCCTCAAAAATACTTTAAATAGCGTTTTTTCGGGCGGAAATTGGTGCGCATCTTCAACAGTTAGGTCATGCTGGTATTAATGTATTCTTGTGTATTTATTCTTTCGGCACACTCAAATGGACTCAAACCGAACTCGATGCCCTGGATACGAGGGCCGTCCACTGCTGACCGCAAACCGATAAGATTGTACATCCCGCGAAAGTGTGGAGGTCGAGAGCGTACCTACCTTGGCCTTCTAAACGCCAAGACTCGAGAGCGTACCAACCACAAAATATTTTTTTTTTTCGTCGAAGTTGTAGAAATGAATACAATAACATTTAGACGTCTGCAACTTCGACCGGTTGCAATGCCTTACCTTTTTAGTTTTTTTTTATCAATTTTAAATATTAATTTTAAAATTTTAATAATAATATTTAAAAAAAAGAAGTATTTTAAATATTAATTTTAAAATTTTAATAATAATGATATATGTAAATTGAAAGCTAACAAAATTACACAATCTATAGTTATTATATTATTGCACAAAAATCATAAAAAAATATATATGAGCAACGCGCGAGGATGTGATTCCAGTAAACATACATATATGTATCTACATGTTGCGAGTGTATGCGAAATGGAGTTTGTTTGTTACTCTTGCACGCCTAAATCGCTAATCCCGGGACCAAGGAGTCGGCCATAGGCTAATATTTTTGCAAAGATCTAAAGCAAGCCCGGAAAAGCTAGTTAACATTACAGAACTTACAATCATCGTAAAAAAAAAACATGTTTTATAAGGCATACCTAATAAATACTTAACATTCTTCTTTTTTCAGATGAACAACGTCACATATGAAACAAACGCTGCGGAAAGCAGCGCAGGCCGATGTCCCGTACAGCTGCAACGAGAAACACCGACAGGCCTAGTAGACGGCACGTGTGGCAACGAAGCACCTAACAATTATGCGGGACTCTGCAAGTAAGTATGCTCTGGTTTGGGACATAGTAGAAGACTAAGCAGGCTACCCACGGTACCTATAGAAAGAGCTGTAGGTAAGTAGGTAATTCGTGAAACCGAACCGGGAAATGCTCATATTTTTCATTAATTGATCCGCTATGATTCCAATTACTACTTATGTCCTTCCAATTTAACCCCTAGATTGGCTAACTTCAACAACAGCTACACCATTCCAATTTTGTAACAAACGAAAGACTTTTACGGAAACTTAATTAGGTAATTGCTTTATGAAGCAATACCGATTTCTTAAACAAAATATTATGTTTTGTTTGCAATTTTCGTCTAGTGTGCTACGTAAACCGATGTTGAATAAGGCCTAAGAATGTAACCTAACCTTAATTAGTCTACATTTCCCACCGGTGTCCAAGTCCTAGATCCCCTGGAAGAGAAAGTGACGCGCGAATAAAGCAAATCATGTTTTTTCGCCGAAACCGGAAAGCGCCCTTTGTCCACGCGAGTTGTATTAAGGATTCTAATGATAAGCCTCCTTTTTACCGTACGAAATACTTACATATCAAAAAACCGAAACCACAAGGTTGACGTTATAATAAAACACAGTTGCAAATGTCTACGTGGCAATTGAATGCCTATGTACAAGCAGTGGACGTTTTCGATGATAAAAAACGCCAGACAGACTGCGCAAAGCTTTTTTCAATGTGCATGACGGTCGAGGCGAGCGAGGCGATGAGTGAGGCATGTGCTTGCAGGAACCATTACCTGGAATACCTGAGTCGGTTGGTTCGTCGTTGCAGCATCGACCCGCTTCCAATCCTGGGGGTGGACGACCTCGAGACGCTGGTGAAGCGCGCCGCGCTCCGGCCGCCGCCTCGGCCCTACGGCACGCTCGAGGGGCTCTACAAGCGGAGCCTCGTGGAGGTGTGTTGACCTCGGCTGTACTTGCAGGACGCACTACGTGGAGTACCTGGCGGGGCTGGCGCGCGGGCTCGACCCCATCCCCATCATGGACGTGAGCGAGCTCGTGGCGGAGTTGCGGCGCCGCGCGCTGCCACTGCCCGAGCGCGGCCCTTGGGACACTGACCCCATCTATGCCGGGATGTGCGCCGAGGTACAGGCACCGACTGCCGTTGTGACCTAACTAATCAACCAGTCTAGCCTCTTCTCAACTATGTTGGGGTCGGCTTCCTGTCTAACCGGATGCAGCTGAATACAAATATTTCGTTACCTAACCATGGGCACTCCGCCAACACATACTTACCTATGAGTTTCTGCTACAAGTCTCTGTTATTCTGTCATTGAATTATCGTCTCCTACTGACATTTTTTCAAACCATTTGGTGTAAAAATTGATTTTGACAGCGCTGGTATGTCCAAGCAGTAAGAGCGTTTTAACTGTTTCACCAATTGACTGTACAAGACTGTCTTCAAGCAACATTAAAGTACCTAATTTAAGCTATTTAAATGATGTAAAGATGATTAGTGATAAGTTGATGACACTTGTGTAATCACTGAGAGCATTATAATAGCACTACCATACGAACTTCTCTGACAGTCATTATAGTTTAAGTGTAACTAGATACTTAGTGTTAAATGTAACTGAAATATCTAATTCATTATTACAGATTGTAAAAGAGAAGATTCCACTGGATTGACAAGAAATGATACGATAGAGTGTCGGCTGCTTCAAAATATAAATTATTAACTTTACTGAACCAAAAACAAATTATATTAAAATTAACATTAAATCAATTAAATACAATTATATGATTTCATTGAATGCTTATATTTATTTTCCTTAACTATTAATTGTCATCGTCGAGCGAAATGTTCATTCATATGGCGTTTGTCACGTTGTATGTAATGCCTGGTGGAGTGCAGGCGGCTCTCGAGCGAGTCGGGCAGCGCACGGAGCGGCGCGGCGCGCGGGCCGGGCGGCGCGCGCTCGGCGGCGGCGTCGGCAGCGCGCTGCGAAGCCACGCGCCGCCCGCGCTGCACCTCGCGCTCCGCCCCCGCGGCCGCCATCTCCGCTAACTTAGCAGCTTTTTCTTCCTCGGTCATACCATGTTTCCTATTTTCCCTTCCATCTCTACTTTGCATTTCTTCATCTCTACTGTACTGTCGTCCAGCATGATTTCCACCACCAGAATGTTTTGTATCATTGTAACGCGATTTTTTATAATCGTTCTGCCTGCCTGTCTCATAGTCGCGCCTCGGAGCAGCGCGAGAATCTTCGCGTTTTGGCGTATCTCCTTTAAATTTCTTTGGTGTAACATCACCCCTTGAATCTTCATTTTCTGAATTTTTCCTTTTCCGGGATTCGTACTTTTCCCCTCGATGTTCAGACGACCTTTTACTGCTTTTTTTTTCGTCGACCTTACTTTGTTTTTTATATTTGGATGACTTTCGCTCATCACTTTCACTGTCTGAAGAATGTTTATGTCCTTTCTTCTTCTTTGTCTGTTTTGATTTATTTTTCTTCTTTTTACTTTTTTTCTTCTCTTCTTGAGATGACTCAGCTGAAGAATCTTCAGAGTTTAGAAGAGTTGCCAAGTCTATACTCTTCTGTCCTCCCAAGGCATTCAATTTAGCTGCAAGTAAGTCATCAAGATTTTTGTCTTTCTTTTTGGGTGATTTCTTGGATTTGCTTTCCTTCCTTAAATCCTGCAAAAGAAATAAAAAATGATTTTAAACAAGCATTAAAAACATAAATTAGTAAGTAGAGGTGTGAACCATAAATAATATGATTTGTGAAAAAAAAATACATGAGTGGAAAAAGAAAATTTACACTCTCTATCTATCTGTTGGTTTGGTTTCCGCACTTAGTCCTAGTGTTGGACCATTGTGCGTGAGCCATGGCTGAAGTAGATCAGTCCACTCAGTTTCTTCAGAATTTCTGGAAGCGAGTTCGGTGTCCCTATTGTTTGCCTGCTGATTTCGACTACACCTGTGCACTCAAGGAGCGGTGTGACACCGTTTCCTCCCCCTTCATGCATGCTCTGCATAGAGGGCTGTCCGTAATACCTATCGTGTGTAAGTGTTTGTTCAGTGAACAGTTCCCAGTGATGTTCCCCGCCACTATTTGCAGATTGCCTCTATCTAAACGCAAAAGGCGCCTGGTTAGCTTTCCGTCCAGGATTGGCATAAACTTTTTGGACTGTCTGCAGCCTGGTGCCGAGTACCAACATTCTCCTGCTTGTGTGTAGCCATGTGCGCAACTGGGTGAAAGGGAGTAACTATGGATTCGGGTCCAACAGCCACCGTCTCAGATCCCCTCCTGGCCAGCTCATCGGCCGCGTCATCGCGGCCGAGGCGCTGTCAGAGAGTATGTGAATATGGGTATTCATGACTCTCCTGGCTTCTAAGGCATGGACCACTTGGATAATGGCCACACATTCCGCTTGATAGACGGTGCTGTGCTTTCCTAGCGGTCTTGATATTTTAATGTTGAGTTTGTTGGAGTAAACTCCAGCTCCAGTACCGATGCTTGTTTTTGATCCATCAGTGTAAATTCTCAGTTCTTTGGGACCTGAGTAGTCATGCGATTCTTGTGTGAGTACTATGTGGAAGTGCTTTCAGAAATGGTGCATCTTTTGAGTTTTACCATTGGATGATGCCATCATGGGTTGTCGTTTGATAGCATCTTCTATGATGCGGGTGTGTTTGATTCTAGAATCTGTTCCTAAAATGCCCAATTAACTAAGCCTGAAGGCCGCTAGGGCTGCTTCCTCCCGTACTATAAGGTGAAACGGTGGAAGCCTGTATGGCCTGCAGGGCCGCAATGGGTGCTATTTTCATGCTGCTAGTGATTGCCACATAGGCAAGTCGTTGCAACTTTTCGAGGTCTTTTTGTGCTGTGCTCAAGTCAGTCCTGGGCCACCAGACTAGAGAACCGTATGTGATTATTGGTCTTATGACTATAGTGTATAACCAATGGGTTGTATTGGGGTTAATGCCCCAGTTCTTACCTAGTATGTGTTTGCATATACATATGCATATACTGGCTTTTTTGGTGGTGTATTCAGTGTGCTTTGCCCAATTCAGCTATTTGATTTCAGTTGAAAGGCTTAAAGTAGTGCCGAAGAATCGTGGTAGTTCTAGTGCCAGCAGTTTCCACTTTTTGGTAAAGAGGAAAGTTCCGTTTTGGTGGGGTTCACTGCTGGCTGATATTCATGACACCAGTCCTCTATTTTCAGGGCTTGGCGTAAGTTTTTTTTTCCTTGAAAAAACGTTGCCCCACTAGGTATTTCTCCACGACACAGGAGAAATTCCTAGTGGGGCAAATAGTTTTTATAGTGTCAAGGAGTTTCTAGAGCATAAAATCAGATGATGACAGTGGTTATATATTGTTGTCATGTATGTAAATTTGCACGCTTATGTTCATAAAGCAAAACATGTAGGACCTGCCAGTGTATTCATGTTACCATCTTGTATACCATGTTTTATGCAAATAAAATATTATTATTATTAACTTATAATCTCACATACAGAAACAGCCGCACCCGGAACACCTATCTGTAGGCCATACACATATTTGATCCGTGCGGGAATCGAACCACGACACGTAGCGCAGCAGCCAATCGCTGAACTACTGTGCCAACCGTGTCGTCAGTCATCTTCAACTAGGGACAGTTGCACAGCGTGTTTTCATGTTCACCGTTTATTATTATGGTTATGTCATCTGCATAGCCAATGGTAAAGTATCCTTTATCATTGAGTTTTTTTACTTAGTTATCTGCGACGAGGTTCCATAGCAGTGGCGAGAGGACGCCGCCTTGTGGGCAGCCTTTCGCCACAATAGCCCTCTTTGTGTCATTTATGGTGACTTGTACTGGAGCAGGTTTGTGATTCAGCCACTCAGGGTAGTTCCCACGCCGTGCCTTCCGAGGGCGGTGCCGATGCTCTGGAACATTGTTTTGTCGAAAGCGCCCTCGATGTCAATGGAGACAACTAGGGAGGAGCATTTGTGGTTTATGATTTCCCCGCCGATGCGTGTTGTTGTCTGTTAAGTGGGTGTTGGCACAGGAGTCCATCCCGAATGTATCTGTCACAGAGCCTCTCCAGGTTTTTCAGTAGGAAGGATAATTTACACCCTAAGCTGTTCCTCAATCCTTGTCACACAAAACATTGTTTGTTTGTACTGGTAGAGGCGATGTCACTATAGTATTACTGGAGTTGGATTGCATTTAGTGTGGTATGTCTAGTATAAATTTCTCATTGTTTTCTACGTTGCTTCTTTTTATTTAAGAATAATAATTTAGAAATTCCAGTTAGTTAACCTTTTATTGCACTGCGGCTGAGCTGAGCATTAAAAATCATTCATCAAGATTTTAACCCCCATAACCACAAAAGAAAAAACTTTATGAATATGCTGAAGTTAGCATGTCGTGTTGAGCATAACAGTGTTTTTACTCATACCTGTTCTTTTCTAAGTAACTCGGCTAGCCGGCGACGTTGTAAAGGATTGTTCAACAAGGCAGCACGAGCAGCCCTCTCTCGTTCTTTAATCAGAAGCAGCGGATCTTCACGAATCTTTCGAGACATATCTACTTGTGTGTCACCAGCTGAAGTTAACATACTAGATCCAACAACTCTCCTTGATACAGCTGGAATTGGATCTTGCTCCTCCTTATCTGCTTGCTCAGCATTTTTATCAATTGATTTACCAAGCAAGTATGCTTCTTGATCAACTTTTTTATCTGGTCTCTGAAATAAAAATATATTTTCATGAAACATTTAAGCAGGATTAAGCAATTTTTATCGGGAATTGAAATGATCTTATTGAAATGAAATACTGAAACTGAAATGCAGTGTACTGTTAATGCAATGTTATTCACCTAATAGTAAAATATAAAAATTTTTTTGCTCAAGCACATAGAAAGGCAGAAAACAAAGTAAAAGTATCAGTAAAAGTATTAGGCAAGTGCTTATAAGGCCATGTTCAGAGAATGCTACAAATTCCTGTACAGCAGTAATTTTAGGGACTAGATTTTTTACAACAAAAAATGAACAAATTGATATCAGTAGTTTTAACTTTAGATGTGTATATCTCAGTATCTTTTGACACATAAAAATGGAGTCACATGTGTGGTGGGGTGCTTTCCCAAATTATTTTGTTTGTAATTGCACTACATCATTTAGTTGTAACTATAACACTTGGAATCACAAACTGACGGGTGGTGTGACATGAAAGGTCCTTTGGCCATTTGACTATGGAACACCAAAATCAGATATGCTATACAGAAAATCTCCTGGATGCATCATTTAATTATGAAACATGGCAAAATTACATTAAAAGACATAAAAAAACGAAGTTGCCTACATCATACATCCAAGACAAACGGTTATCATTGGCAGGGGAATTACTGCTGTGATTCATGAGACTGTTCAATTCAGCACGATCGCGTTCTTCTGCACGTTCACGCTGTAACTCCACCATCCGTTTTTTTTCCTCGGCTGCAGCCTGTTCCGCCTTCCATACACGCTCCTGATTTTTCATTGTATTTGGGTGCCATGACTTCTTAGAATTCTTGAAGATAAACAGAAATTATAACATTATCAATTCAAAGTCTTATCAGGTAAAAAGAAAGCAGCATAATTATACACCATGGTGAAGGAAATATACCATGGTAGTGGAACCAAAACAAATCTATACAACAGAAAGAAGATCCGAAACAAAATTAAAAATACTAAGTTAATCTTACCAAATCTCCTCCACCCATTATGAAATTTTATTATAAATAAACACAGTTATCTATTAGTAATTTAAGACTTAAAAAACAATCGGCTGATTTCTGTTTAGTCGCTTTTTCTCTCCAACTGTGCTGCAAACAAATTTGGGTCCTTATCCTTATCTGACAGTAAGACAGATGTCACAGATGTCAATTTTTCAGTCGTGTCAACGTCAAGCACAGAACTAAAAACATTTCACGGACCAAAATCAAAAATACTGCTTCCACAAAGAGAAAACTAGTACTTTCTATTGCCATGCGTTGAACACAACCAGATGCGTTTTCCACAAGTCGTTATGCTATTATGTTGGTCAGAAACTCGTTTATTCTTCAAATAAAAATAAAGTCAAACTGAAATATCACAGTTTTCCATGCATACGTAATAAGCACTTTTCTGAATAACGGAAACGGCACGGCATAGCTACCGAACAGCAGGCTTATTGTTAGTGTTGCACGGATCCATAGATTATTACCTCCTACACACTCTGCAAATAAAAAAACATATATCTTCATTTATTTATTTCATATTTGTTTACTTTTATTCTGCTCAACAGTGTCTCTCTCTCTATCTTAGTCTTAGTGCATGTCCATAAGTAAATGGTGAACATCTTCAATCGTTCCGCATGTTTCACAATTGGGAGAATTCACTTTCTTCATCAAATAACCAAACTTGCGGGATGGGTAGTAGGCAAAGTAAAATCTAAATTTTATTGAGTATTTATTATAAATGCTAAAGTGCAAACCTATTATACAATTTAGAAACTTTCAAGAAAGCGTAATTAGTTTTAAACAAAATAAACTTTTCTTTGATGATGCCGGTGTCGTTCATCTAGATATTAAGATACATTCAATGTCATTATTCCGAAATATCTCTACCTGCTCCGATCACTGTTAATTATTTTAGCTGCTGATCCTGTGGTCTCAAGACAAGCACAACTCCCTAGTGGCGTCAGCGTAGTTTGCTACGCTGACGACACGCTAATCTTAGCGCGGGAAGGTAGCATCCGGCGGCAGCCGTGGAGAGGAACCCAATCTGAGGGGGCCAAACCCTCCTGCCAGAGGCTATACGCGGGGATCGTGCCTTCCATGCATGCTACACTATGTACATATGTTCACTATGCGATACTTTGCATACTACACTATGCATGCTATAATATGCTTGCTATACCTACTATGCATGATTCACTATGCATGCTACACTATACATGCGACACTATGCATGCCTCGGTTTGCTTGGTTTTATTCATTCTTGAAGATTTGCCACACTCTGGTAGGCTATCAACGTCTGCAAGTGAAGTTATAATCGCAAAAGTGAAGAAAGTAGTGTCTAAAAATGCTCACTCAAGTTTGAGAGAGATAGCTGCCTAACTTTCTGTGTCCCACGCAGCGCTGCCAATCGCGGGGAAAATCCCCGATTTGCGGGGAATTGAGGGTTAGCGCGGGGAGAGCCCAGTGAATGACATAAATTGGGGAATTTCGGGGAATCCACAATCCAAACAATTTTATGTCGGGTACCTAATACTTTACAACTAAAAAATGCCTGCTCAACTGTCATTTGAACACGATTTTGTATTTCTGAACGCATCTATTTCTACAACATTAATTCACTGTATAGAGTTATCGATATTTTAAATTGGTGCGTACGGTTGATGGAAAAGTGGTTAAAAGGAGCAGCTACTGTTAAAAAAGAGGCAAGTAGCATGTTCAGTATTAAAATATGATATTTATGTATACTTATGCTTATTTTAATCCAGTTCAGTATTTCAAAATTTTGAATAAAACAGTGTTTTTATTCCAAAAATATAATTTCTGGGAATATGTGGAGAATCAATCAAAAACAAGCGGGGAATTTCGGGGAATTGACAACACTGACGCGGGGAATCGAGAAATTTTTATTGGCAGCACTGGTCTCACGAGTCAATCCGTACCATTTTAAATAATCACATGGGTGGGTGTGAAACATGTTGCCGCCCGGCTAATCCCAAAAGACTGAATTTCTTTAAAAAATCAATCGCATAAAAGTTGCTGAAGATATGCTAGAACAATTCACCAACACGAACGAGTTCCGACCCAACATTCATGTGACACGAATTGTAACTGGTGACAAGACGTGGTTTTACGAGCTTGACTTGCAAACTAGTCAACAAGTTTCGGAGTGGTGCCTTCGAACTGAGTCGAATTATTATATTTTAAAACTTCGCAACATGAGGTACTTCTGTTAGGTACTGTTTCTGAAGGAGCATAGTTTGAGAGTGATAAAATAAAGTTGGATGAATAACCAAAATTTTGTGTAGGTATTATTGTCGTTTCCCGGTACTTTCTTGACAGAGTAAATAGTATCTTCTGTGATTTCTGTAATAGTAGCTGCTGAAACTGTACATTGGTTAATAAAAATAACAAAACCGTTAGTCGTCATGTTATCAAGATATCACAAAAATACCTACAGCACTACAGCATCGATTCCCATTCCATAAGTATCTTGTTGTTGATTCTGTTGATTTTTTATTAATTTGTAATTTTTTTATTAATTTGTTAAGGTAGGATAGTTGTCGTCTTTAGATTGTCGTGTTTGTTTAGTTGTTGTTGTCAAACGATTCAGTTTAATTGCCAAGGTGCGCCAATAGATGTTTCGAGGGAGAAGTGAGTCGAGAGCGGCGACGTAGTGGAGGCTGGGGGCACCACAGCATGACGCTGTTAGTTACCTACTGTTCATGTTTCACATAAAAACCAAAAAAAGCAGTTGGTAGGAATACTAGGAACTTCTCCCAGGAAATTAAAGAAAAATAGTAGATATTTTCTATGGTGCCAAGGCGATTACAATGACAATAATGTTGTCGCCTGTCAATACACTTATAAACAAATATCTAGAAATAATCATTTATAAATTTTCATAAATAAGTATCCATAACAAATATTTATGATAAATAGGTACATTTATTTTTTCGTGGGGTCTGGCCACCAACTACCCTTATAATAAGCCGGCCGAAAAGCACGTCAACTTGATTACGATCCTAAAAGCAGGGCGATTAATTCCGCCTTGGATGCAATGTTAGGGCTTGCCACTTACGGGATCCCTTCTTTTCGCATAATGTTTTTTGTCCTAATATACTTCGGCATAACGATTTCGGCACAATTTGTTTTGGCATAATAATACTTTGGCATAATTTTTTTAGGCATACATTTTATGTTGGCATAATCATGTTAAAGACTAATTTGTTTTGGCATAAATTTGATTCGCATAACGTTAGTAGGCCTAATGACTATTAGCATAACTTTAGTAGGCCTAAAGACTTTTAGCATAACGTTAGTAGGCCTAATGACTATTAGCATAACTTTAGTAGGCCTAAAGACTTTTAGCATAACGTTAGTAGGCCTAATGGCTATTAAATTAATATGCTGTGCAACAAAAGTTAGTCACAGAACAGAAACTACCCCTAGATTTAGTAATCTGTGCCCCTAGAGTGTTATTTAAAATCGCGTAGGCGCGTAGGGACGAGGCGGCCCGCGGGCTGAGGAGCAGGCGACTGCGAGCGAGCCGCCGCGGCTGAGGCTGGCCGGCGAAGCCGGCCAACAAGCCGAAGCTGCGGTGGTGAGCGAAAGCCGTCTGCGACGATTAGCACGCGTGGGGCCGCCGGAGGGCCGCAGCGCCGGAGCCGTCACAGAAACCCTGCCTGCTGCATGCTGCTTGCTTGCTTGCTTGCATGCTGCATGCTTGCTTGCATGCTGCATGCTTCATGCAAGCTTGCATGCTGCATGCTTGCTTACATGCTTGCTTGCATGCTGCATGCTTGCTTGCATGCTGCATGCTTGCTGGCATGCTGCATGCTTGCTTGCATGCTGTATGCTTGCAATGCTTGCTTCCTACAGCGAAAAAATACTCACAAAATTGTTCAATACGTTATAATATATTAATATTTTGTATATTTATGCTTAAGTTTTATGCTTTAGGATATTATGCTTAAAAAAGTTATGCTTTAGAAGTTTATGCTTTAAAATATTATGCCTAATCATTATTATGGTTACAGACATAATGCTTAAAAAAATTATGCATGAGCTGTTATGCGTAATTATATTATGCGAAAAAATAATTATGCCAAACAACATTATGCTAAGTTATATTAGGTCTTAAAATTTTATGCTAATGGATAGGGAACCGCCACTTACATCAAATGTACCTTTCTACACTTTCACACACTAAGTTGGTGTGTATTTCAGGTTCACAATGAGAGCAGCTTCTTGTTATGAAAAGAGTTTTTAACAAACGTAGGTAATAGGTAGGTACGTACCTTTCTAATAATGGGTTGGTATTGATAACCGACAAAAAAACAATCGAATCGCTCTCCGGCAAAAGTTCTTAGATAAATCTAATTTTATTCAAACCACTGTTCATATGTAAATTTTTGTCATCACATACCTACAAAACGGACATAGTAGGTAGGTACTTATGTATAATAATATCAACCACCAGGGTTTCCACCTCTTCGTTCTCTATGCAGAATTGAACCAAGCTCCGGGTTACTTACAGGAACTTGAAATTTCGAAACACTTTTGATTGGGTAGGTATTAAAATCAAAAGTCTTCCGGAACTTGAAATTCCGGAAGACTTGTTTAGTCAACGATCATTCTAACAAATTAGTAGAAGTAATGAAAAGGGTAGGTACCTACCTAACGTTTGACAAAGGGGCAGATATTTTCGCTGAAAGAAATTCATCCTTCTCCTAAAAGTTCCTACATACAGCTAGCATCACTACCTTCAATCCTGCATTTTCAGGAAGGTTTAAGTCTAGTGATGCCGGGATGAATTATTCCGAAGTTTTCAAATGTAATAATTCGCGTAATATTCGCAAGTATTGAGTAATATCATAGTATTACAATCGAATAATTCGCTCGAAAATAAGCCTGGAAAGTACAAGCGTCTGTAAAATGCCTTGTTGCATGATCTAAATAGCCAGATGATAACCCTAACCACCAGCGAAAGAATCGGGCTTGCTTGCTTCGAGCTAGGTACAATGGGCGACGCGGCGGCAGGCGACGGAGGAGATGGTGGCGGGGCCAGGGAGGCGCGGTACGGCCCGTGGCGCGGGTCAGTTGCGGTCGCGTTGAGGAAGGTTGAATCGGGCGCACGAGCCGAGTGGCCTCAGTACCGCGGTTTCGAACGTTCGGTGACCGTGCAGCGCGTGTCGGTTCCTCGTCCCGCGCGCCCTCCTCACTTACCTAATGCTTGCGCCCGCCTCACTGTTCACTTTATGAACTACGAACCTTTCCTCTGGCACAGTACCTATGATATTAATGTACACATATTTATATCTACCTACTATAAATACACAAATTAAACATTTATGTACCTTACTAAGTAGGTAAGAACCTAGGTGGGTAGGTAACAAACTGAAATGGGTCACCTTGCGAATATTTTACTTCTTATTAAAAATATACTGTTGGTTTGCACGTGTAAGACTAATTTATAAATACCTACTCAGTAGTTAATAAGATACTTAACTAGGTAGGTACCTATCTAATTATCTTGATACCTATTTGTTTAGCATTAAGTAAGTATCTTCCGAAAATCTAGAAATGTAGACCTACCTAGGTAGGTACCATTTTTTATGTCTAATGTCTGTATCATAATAATATGTTGGTGTGGTGAAACGTAACATGGTCTCTATGACTATGTTACGTTTATACAGTAGGTAGGTACATTTACCGTAGGTACAGGTTTCGCCTGAGATATCTCAGGATTTTTAGACTATTCTCAGAATTGCGGCTGGATGCTGCAAATCTCATGACATCTAAGGATTTGTAGAATTTTCAATAAATTACAGCTTACATTTTATAGATCTCATTTCTAATTGGGTAGGTATCATCTTCCTTTGGTAATAACTGCAGATTTAATATCAGTACCTAAGTATGTAGTTCAAGTTTGTCTTCACATAGGTATTACGAATAAGTATTTATAATATATTTTTAAATAAGTATTTATATTTGAAGACACCTTTTCAAGTAAGATTTTTTCTGTAATTATTGATTTACTAGCAGCGACTCGCGGTTTTACCCGTATAGTTCCCGTTCCCGTGGGAATATGGAAATAAAATATAGCCTATGTCGTATGTCAACCGGGGATAGTATACATAGCTTCCCAACCACAGAACAGATATATATCCCAACAGTGAAAGAATTTTTCAAATCGGTCAAGTAGTTTCGAAGGCCAGGTATTCAATGCAAACAAACAAAAAACAATCAAATCTTTCCTCTTTATAATATTAGTGTAGATTAAAAATACCTATAGCTCGAACTGAAGACAGTGGGTTTCTTTCATTCCATTATTGAGTCAGTGAGTAAAAAATGTGTAATTGTAAATAAATGTAGGTATGTAATGTATATATTGAATAAACAAACTGAATACGCAAACTGAAAGGAAGTTCTCAAACTGTAAAAACCCCTGGAAATTTTTTTTCTATGGAAATTAGGCCTCTTCTCTCCGGACTTGATTTTTTCATCTGGTAACCCTAACCCGTTCCCGTACCTAGGAATTCCGGAAAACCCTCTTTATCTGCGACCAGCAGGCAACGCACTGCCGAAACTACTGGTCACCAGTAGTTTCGGCTGTGCGTTGCCTGTCACTGAATCACTCGGTAAACGAAACAGTTTTAAGTACCTATATAAATAACTACATATTATAATATCTATTGATTAATAATGTGGTTTCAGGAATGGTAGATAGATATCAGACTTAAACTAATAAGTAGGTACTTACCTAATAATTACTTTGTATTGAACAGTAGTTCGAGAAAGTGCGCTTCGGAATTACAAAATGTTATACGTACACTAGGTATTAGTCCTAGATTGGTGTACCTGAAAAAGTACAAAAAAACGGTAACTTCATACAATGCTATTTATGTTCCCAATGAGATTGGACCTATTTTTCAGACCAGTCAGAATCAGAACTCAACAAAATGTCAGAAAAACCTATTTTACTTATTACCTTCGTATTCTATTGAATACCTTTACCTACTCAAAATAAAATGAATCTAAGTCAAAGCGTAGGTATTTTAAAAGTTGCCTCATCTATTTATAGACACTGCTGTGTCTACGAGTGCATCAGTTCTCTCATCCAACTCTTTTATCGCAGGTCTGCTGGAAGAAAAATCGTTTTCAAATAAGCATGGGCACCACCCACATTTATGCTTTTCAACCACTGTTTCCAACCAATATTCTCTTGTTTCTTTTTCTCTTGTTTTGTGCGTACTTACATAAATAAATAAAGCAGCTGTCGTAAAATGATTAATTCTTAGTAGGTACCTACTCTAGATAGGTAGGTAGCTCTTTATAAATTAAATGTAGGTACCTTCTACCTACTACATTAACATAGTCAACCTTAGGGCGTTTTGTGCACTCTCTCGGTTAGCCCCTACGAAAGTCAGTCGTAGAGTCGTAGGTACTTTAGGCTCCGGCGACTGTCACCTGCATCAAGATGTACCTACATATTTTATACCATTAAGTATAATTCAATAAACAATAAACGTCTAGGGCAGTAACTTACTTTCATTACTTACATGTCTAATAGAAATCCTATCTGTATCTGTCGAAGGAACCCACTTACGAATAGGTACCTACCTACCTAGGTACTTACTCAATTGATATACCTATTAATTATTAGCCAATATTACTACTAGTTATCTCAATTACCTATAAGTCGATAGTTTCAAAAGCAGATGGGTAAATGGGTATCGAGTCGATACCCATCTGCTTTTGAAAATCATTTCACGGGTCACCAGACCCACCTAACATATTTCGCGTTATGTTGTTGTCCTAGCTAGACAGACAGATATCGGCGAGAGGGAGAGTGCGGAAGGCAGCGCGGCCTGAGGGGTAAGGGAGTTACGCACGCGCAGTGTTGTCGAGAGTTCACACGCGCGCTTCGAAACCGCGGTGGGCCTCCACGTGTACGCTAGCGTTGCCCTCCTTCACCCGCTTACCGCCACACCGCGCCTCGCGCGCCTTCGTTCGGACATTCCAACCAACCTTCAACAAACGCGCACAGTCTATCGCGTGTTAGGTATATATACGTTATAATAGCGTTATGCTTGTGTAACAATTACCCATACCATACATATAAAATAAAAGTATATGAAAACAATTGCTAATCCAAAATATTTGCGTAAAGGGTTTAATTAACACCTTTACGTATCACGGACGAATCTAGAAAATAGTAGGATAACATAAGACTGAGGCACTAGTATTACATTAGTTTTTTTTTTCAGTAATTTCTATATATTTTTAGTAGCTTGCCTTCCTAACTCAACCAGCAAAGGTTCTTAACCTTTAAAAAAACTGCGTCCGTGAAGTGGAGACCTCAGTTTAGGCTGGCTTGGCAAGATTGTCCCAAGTAATAACCTAGTAGCGGGTAGCTTACGGATTTAGTTAGGTAGGTACTTAGTTACTTACAAACGATTAGTGTGTTTTTACTAATTAATGAACGCGTCGTAATGATATGCCAAACGTATGCTTCTAAAAATATAATTACGGTAAACTATCTTTTGCCAGTGACATAGCCCGCCTCAATGTCAAAAATTTTCACTGAATTGCAAACTTTGGAAAATAGCGACTGCTGACGATACCAATTACCCAATTTGCTTCCAATCTTAGATACGTGATTGATTTAACAATAAGACCACTTAAAACATTGAAATCTACGAGTATATATATTATAAATCTGTTTGTCTGATTAGATGTACAGGCATCACGTAGAAAGTACAAAAGTAATATAGAAAATCATTATACATTTAAGTACAAAAACTGTGAGTATAACTAAGTTTTTGTTGCATCGCAATCGTTTAACTTTATCAAATATATGTATTTGAATTTAAACTGTTCTAGATGAAAATTGTTATTTGTGAAACAAAAGAGCAAAGTCGTTTTTTGCTGCGAGTGTTGATTTTGAATCCTAAACAAGCGAACGATTCAACGATTGAATAATATTGATTAAATGTCTATAGTAGACTTGGTGAACACTATTTTGACCAATAACGATCTCATAGTTGGACTACGTAAAACTATTTGCGCCCGCGAAGCTAACTATCAGCGCATAATGGAACCAAAGACGACAATAACGACCTTATAGTTGGACTACGTAGAACTATTTGCTCCCGCGAAGCTAACTATCAGCGCTTAATGGAACCAAATACGACAAAAACGTACACAGTGAATCTCTTACAAGCTCATACAAAGTTTTGTGGAATGAGTGAAAGGCTAACGTCTATTAGCGTTCCGTTATTTCCCTTCTACCAGTCTTATTCCATTCAGTTGAAGCACGAATTCCTAACAAATTTCTGAGCAAAAAGATTTTCCCATTTATAATACAATTATGTCGGTTCCAAGTATTACAGGTTACAAGATCGTGATCAGCTAATCTATTCCGTCAACATCTGACTGTGTACTAGGTGGAGCGAGTATGAAGTGAGCCGTCATTCCAATATGATTGTAAGGTTTGACATTTCTCTTCATGCTCATTTCACCTAAAACGCAGTGAGATGTTTGATGAGAATCGCACTTCTGACATACTTAGTGACATATAACATGTCAGTGTAGAACCGTGGTCACGTGGACAAGAGGAAATAAAATAACTCCACAGTTCCATTGGTGCAGAGTTTACTACTACTACTACTGTACTAAACGAATACTTTGATCTTAAAAAGAAGCACAGAGCAGTTCATAGGCCAGTAAGTGTTTCGACCATGTGCGTAGTTTTGTTTGTTTTTTTTTTTAAACATTGCCCCACACTAGGATCTACTCCTGTGTCGTGGGTGCGTCCACAAACATGTAAACTCACATACACAAGACGCCCAGACTCGGAACAACTATCTGTAGACCATACTAATATTAAATTTGTTCCGTGCGGGGATCGAACCCGCGGCACGTAGCGCAGCAGCCGAACGCTCAACCATTGCGCCAGTGGTGTCGTCAAAAGTTCCGAACGAACAATGTTTCTCCAAGGTCCATATTTGACACCAAGGTCCTAAAAACAATGTTTCATTTTAATCCCAGCCTCATCAAACAATGATCCGAAATTTAAGTATAACAGGATAGGTTTAGTAGGACTAGCAACCCTGTTAACTTGTTTGGTAAATATCGTTATTGAAATGACAAGATTTATCAATATAATCAAAATTTTAATACTCTGCTTAACCGAATTGGGACCTTCCTAAAAAATATATTTGTACTAGAAAAAAATATAGAAGATGACTGAAACCGAACACGATGAAATACATGGTAGATGCCGAATGCTGATATAATTAAAATACATAATTATACAAAACTCTGCCGTTACTGAGTGACTGACAGACAACGCACTAGACACGTAGAAAGTTGAAATTTGTCATGTAAGCTCCTTAGAGAGTGTACTAGTTTTATTTAGTATCTCGATTTTAAACGTTCCCGTAGAACGTGGAAAACCCTGATAGGCGCGTACGTAGTCGGTGTCAAAAGCTAGTTAATATTATATGAGTCAATCATTATTAACTAGCTTTTGACACCGATTGAGATAAACATTTATTAATTTAGATTGTTATGCGAGTAGTTAATTGTTGACACTATCAGTAATCTAAGCTTGTACCAGACAAAAAGCATACCCAGACTAAAATAAAAATAAACATAAGTAGTAAAGAAAGTAGTAATGTTTTATTAATGTAATTATTTATTGCTCTCGCTCGCGCTCATGTCTTATAACGCGAGCTATTCCGATGCGGCCCGCTCCGCAGCGCGGCATTCGGCTGCTGTCGGTCGAGCGCGTGTGTCGTTGTAGAGCTACTCGCTGTCAGACCTCCGTACACAACCTACGCCAACATTAACAACATTGAACCTCGCCAGAAAAATCATCATCATTGTATAACATGATAGGTAAGAATTTATATTTACCTATATCTTTATTAGGTCATACAGTTTAATTTTACATTTTGTTTACCTATGTATATAATATAATAGTAGGTACCATGTGCAAATTATTTTATTTTTTTATAAAAATAATTATTATCAACAGATAGGTAGAATTTCAGTGAGTACCTAATCAAAACAACTAACACACCAAATATTTTAGTTTATTTATTTGTTAGTAGTTATTGTTGCATGAAACTGTCAGGGGCAGTATGTTATTTATTTTAATATGAGAACCTTTCCTCAATTTAAATGATGTTAACCCACTATGCTCGAATAATGTAGCCCCAGATTGTCAGTCAATTTGTGTCGTCTCAAAACATTTCCTGACTTAACTTATCGATAATCAGGGTTTTGTCGGTTTGTTTAATCAACTATGGCTAAAACTAATTAATAGGCGCCTGAGTATTAATGTTGGCCTTGATCGTCATATCCCGAATCTTTTACCATTTACCTATGATTGATTATTTTCGTAATTATCTATATA
Source organism: Hecatera dysodea (assembly GCA_905332915.2). Classification (NCBI taxonomy): domain Eukaryota; kingdom Metazoa; phylum Arthropoda; class Insecta; order Lepidoptera; family Noctuidae; genus Hecatera; species Hecatera dysodea. The sequence goes on from HG995292.1 coordinate 15,526,518, forward strand.
TGTAGGTACTTAGGTTTGAGTTACTTCAGGTATTATAAAAATAAGACTTTCGAATATTTGTAATTATGGAACATAAAACAAAATACGTACATATACCCCTGAAAAATACCAAGAAATGCCTTGTATGTAGTAGCTATATAATGTTACACTTGTAAATGGGGCGGGGTGGGGCGAGCGAGAGAGGGATATCTACTCGAGTGAGTGCGAACTGCGGGGTCGGCGGCCCATACACGTGGAGGCCTGCACCGCGGTTTCGACGCGATAGTGCCGCGGTGCAGGCCTCCACGTGCTGTCAGAGGACATTCACTCGGCTTATGTTCCGCTCCCCTCTCTCCGCTCGCACCCCTGCGTGGCCGTATAATGTTGGTGCATCCTGATATTCCTGATCGCTGCATGCCATACACAACAGACACTGTACTGTGAACGGTCGTCGCGTTTGAATCGGGGCGCCAAACAAATTGCGGTCGACATATAATAATGGAATCTTTATCGTCTATTAAAATCAAGCAATATCGTTCGACAGGTGAGGAGGAACGGGTCCATCAATGTGGCGAATGTGGGCTAACGCTGTCCACTCGCAGTGCGCTGACGGCTCACGCTCGCTCTCATCGTGCCACTGCCGATGCTCATCGTTGCGACGTCTGCCACAAAACTTTCGCTGTGCCCGCAAGACTCGTGCGTCATTATCGGACCCATACTGGTGAACGGCCTTTTGAATGTGAATATTGCCACAAGATGTTTAGTGTGAAGGAAAACCTGCAAGTGCATCGTCGGATCCATACTAAAGAACGACCGTACCGATGTGGAGTATGCGATGCGGCTTTCGAGCACTCTGGAAAATTGCACCGCCATGCTCGCATACATACCGGAGAACGACCACATGCCTGCCCTCATTGCCACAAGACTTTTATCCAATCGGGTCAGCTCGTCATCCATCTCCGGACGCACACTGGAGAAAAACCTTACCGTTGCCCGGCACCTGGCTGCGGAAAGGGATTCACCTGCTCGAAACAACTCAAAGTGCACTCGCGTACACACACCGGTGAGCGTCCGTACACTTGTGATATATGTCTCCGTGACTTCGGCTACAATCATGTGTTAAAATTACACCGTTTTCAACACTACGGCGAGCGATGTTATCGTTGTACTGTTTGCGATGGCACCTTTAACACCAAAAAACAAATGGAAGCCCACATTTACAAAGAACATGGTGCAGACACACCGCGCACTCAGCAGATGCCATCTGCGAGTTCACTAGTGGTTAATGGTAACGTTATGTGTGATTTGGTAGAAGCGGCTTTACAGCAACTACCTCCGACGCCTCCTAGTTCCCCACCGTCTCCTCAGTGTCCCGTGCCCCCCCCTACCTCCACTGCCGTGGTGGCCACTCTATCCCCGGCGGCCTCTCCGTCACCTTCTCCCTCACCGGCACTGACAACCTCAGTCCAATATACCTTTGCGCCATCTTCGTTACCGCCACGGAAACGAAAACTTATTCCCCAGCCGGACACTGAGGTGCCGGCCGTCCGGCACACTTCGGTCATACAGTTTGCTCCAGCTGCCGTATCTGATTCATAATAGGCAATGTAGTATCTTACGTAGGTACCTAATGCTTACATTATTTTATCTTATAAAATCGTATTACATCGTGAATGTAGTATTTTCTTAGCGTAATTATCCAAGGCTTTTTCAATGTTATTCATTGGCTGTTTGTTGTCTCTGAACGAGATTGTAGTGGTAGGTTAAGGTAAATTGTGTTGTGTATGTAATTGAGTATGAATAGCCTAGGCTGTAGTCGAGTCTACACACCCTCTGTGAAGACTGGGCGAGCATCTGTAACCGATGGAATGAGATAATGGTAATAAATTAAGAGTTGAGGAAAAGACTAAAAGCTACTTAATATGTAGGTAAGTGCATTTGTGCCGATATTGTTAATTACATAAGTTTTTATATTTAATCTTGTAGTTATTTTTAAGTTAATTGTAATAAGTTACAATAAAGTACAATAATGTATTTAAATTAAATATCGAATAGTTATTTTTCCCCTTTTAGATTAAAGTCTCCATAACAAGTAAAATTATTTATTAAAATCAAATTATTGTCTTCGCATTTAGAGCCGACCCAAACATAACTGGCCAACGCCTCGGAAATGATAAAGAGCAGAAATAGGGATTGATATTCCAGTTGAGATCAAGTGGAATATTGTTAAGCTTCGTTGGATGGCGCTACTGGCTTACTGCTGAGCTGCTGGGTTCAATTTCAGGGTCGGGTGAAGTGGTATTGGGTTTTTCTGGAATTTGTCAGTAGCAGCGCGCAGTCTGGTTTTGTTTCTGGTTGATAGGAATAAGGCTCGCCCGCTATTACATGGGATATAAAAAACCCATTATTTACTAGCGAAATATGGATGTGCCTCAGCCTAACTATTCGGGGAATGCAGGCGTGATGTTACAAATGGGCTAAGTATAATAATTATCATTTTTATATTATGAAGTGTTTATTTTACCCTTTTTGGCTTTTGAAGAATAAAATCCGTTAAAACACCCTTATTTCACTGATGGACAGGCTTCACCTAGCATACATCCGGCTACTCAGATTTCTCATTTCGCAAGTAATGTACCCACTATCACTAAGTTTGGCAATTTTTCGGCTACCGCATTTAACTTGGTTCTCCTGCGGATTTTTCATTTAGGATTTGATTTGACCACGGAGGGAAACATAGCAAAGCTAGCCCTCGCCTCTCCAAAGTATGCGAAGCACGAAACTAGAATATCAAAGGGAGAACAAAATCATTTCACTAAACTTGGAATTGTTTTGAATGATTAAAAATACTTCACAAAAAAAGCTTACAAACGTAATATATACCTATATGCCAATCGAAAGAAATAAAGTTTTTTTTTAACATTTTCTTTACGGAAGGTTATCCCATCTTGAGTTGCTAAACTGAAATAACATGAAATATCAATAATATTCAGTAATATTCAAAGTCAACTTTCTGCGCCATTAACTTCCACGCATACATTTTTCCTGTTCAATTGAGATAAATTTTATGGTAAAGGGTTATAGACCTAGTTTTTAAGGTATTCCCATAAGAAAAAATCGACAGGGTTTAAATCGGGACTTCTCGGTGGCCAATTGATATCACCTCGACGACTAATGATTCTTCCCGGGAACAATTCGCGTAGGGCTTCAACAGCATCGTTTGTGACATGGGAAGTGGCGCCATCTTGTCGGAAGAATGTGTTTATATCAGTTTATATGCTGTTATAGCCACTATGATTTTGTAGCGCACTTGTCATAAAATGTCTTATAGCAATAGCGCTCCGAATCCACAATTTGAGCACGTCCACGATTGTCTTTAAAAAAATAAGGCCCTATAATTTCTTGGCTTGATATGGCGGCCCAAACGACCACCTAGGGAGAGTGTAAAGGCTTCTGAATTTGGTTCATCAGAAAACCAAATGTTTAAACTTCTGAAGGGATCTTTCATTGTTCAACAGAACTCGAGTCGTTTAATAGGACCATTGTTTCATCTTCTGGACAATACCTAATGATTTTATAAGGGTGAAAGTGTAAATCCTTAATAATCCGATGGACTGAGGATTTAGGTACATACTCAAGAGTTGTAGAGCGCAAACGCAATGATTGTCTTAGAACGGCCATTACAGACTAGCGTACACGGTCTATATTCCCATTCGTTCTTGATGTTATTTTACGGCCTGGTTGTTTGGCCAGCGTATTTTCAGTATCCTCGAACTTACGCACCCAGTGTCTAATCTTGGCACTTGGAACATTAATCTCATTGACGATAAATTAAAATGAGTTTTGCATAGACGACGAGTAAGGATGTAAGAATCGTTATTCTTATAAAACGCTCGTACGCAAAACGCGTTGTGGTCATGAGTAACGTTCCATGGCTACCAAAGAGTAAAATAATATTAGGCTATTTGTTTTAGTAACAAAATGGACACGGTTCACAGGTGACACAATCCCCCGACCCTCGCTATTTGTTTATGGCGCGTAACAGCCGAAACAAACAAGAAAATATTTCTGTGACACTTACACCTTTTACTTCGCGGCTCACTAATCCCGTCAAAAAATTGAGGTGCGCAATGAAACTGGTAGGTAGGTATATAAGGTATTAATTATGGAACCATATTAACCAGTTTATTCAAGTGTCCTCTACCCATATATACATGACAGTAGGGCCGCCGTATATTCGAAAAAAAAAAATGGCGATCGCTGGTTATAGCACCTCATACAAAAATGTGCGAAGCGAAGTGCGAAGAAACTGTGCTGAATAAGCGGTTTTCTGACGGTTCTTCAAAACGTTGCCTGTGTCTGTGTGGCAAAATTTGGCAACACTGGCGAGTCAGTTTAGTCTTTGGTTTTGTTTACAGGTTACATTCGCGCTAGGTACCCATAGAGTAAAGTAATAATGGAGTTGGCTCAATTTATATAGGTAATTTGTTAGCTGAATAATCTATGCCTCTATGGTTTGCTTGACACTTGACAGGCTTGAGCTTGACAGATAGCTAAACTGTTAGACAATTCCGAGTGTTATCTGTGTTTTTTGGTCGGGATTTCTTTAATTTTTCATCAGGAATATACTATAAAATCAATCGTCCAAAATGGTATGTAAATATTGCTTTCGAATGTTTGATATCCTCTGACTAACTCGTATATGTTATTTTTAAGATTAGAAGTTGTTTGCACCGTTGTTTCCCTTAGCTTGTTTGGGAAACCGGGAAAGCCGGCGAAATACCTTCAATGATGACGCGAAATTTTGTTTGAAGTTACTCTATTGCAATAAAACTAACAATGGTTATGTTTATTTTCAGACGATCGGGAAAAATAATAAAATGCAACAGCATATTAACTATAGGGTGAGAGTAATACTTCAAGATTCACGAACGTTTATTGGGACTTTCAAGGCGTTTGATAAACACATGAATTTAATTTTGGGAGACTGTGAAGAATTCAGAAAAATTAAATCCAAGAATAGTAAAACTGCAGACAGAGAAGAGAAAAGAACATTGGGATTTGTTTTGCTACGCGGTGAAAATATTGTGTCTTTAACAATTGAAGGTCCGCCTCCACCTGAAGAAGGCTTGCCTCGTGTGCCAATTCCCGGTGCTATCGGAGGTCCCGGTGGTGGTCGTGCGGCAGGGCGTGGGGCTGGCCCTGCAGGCGCTCCGCCTGGCTTACAAGGACCTGCAAGAGGTGTAGGTGGACCATCACAACAACATATGGCACCTGGATCTCGAGGGCAGTTGTCTGCCCCACCACAAATGCGTGGAGGACCTATGATGGGAGGACCACCTCCAGGTATGATGGGAGCTCCTCCAGGAATGGGTCGTGGTGGCCCTGGAGGACGTGGGCCTCCTGGAATGCGTCGCTATTAAAATAAGTGCAGTGCAGTGTGATACACATTTAGTGAAATAATCACTTTTTCCAAACTGTGTTTTGCTCTTCGACATCACTTGATGACATCTTGCTAGCTGAAGGCTACATTACATGTATTAAATTGAGATCCATCTACTAAGCCCTAAGATAACATTCTGACTGATGAGACTGATTCTTAGTGTATGTGCTAATGTCCTCATCTCCATGTATAATTAACTGCGCATTTGCCCTGGTGAAACATTGACATAAAAAAAATAGAAAATTTATAAAATAACCACAGCATTAAAAAAAGAAAAAAATTAATAAAAATCCCCGACTTACCAAATTAATGTAACCCAAGAATATCTGTCAGGGCTGCCATTAAATGAGCTAGTTTTGCAGATAGTGATGGCAGCCCTAAGTCGCAGATTTTTTTATTAATTATTTATTTTTCACCGTAGTGGGTTTTTTTCTAAATTTTCAATTTTGCCTTTTATTTCAAACTTAAGAGAACTTAATTATGAACATTGTGCTACATATAGATATACAGCGTACCCTCGTGAGTTGTCATCATAACAAATATCTATCAAACTTTAACCCATTTCTGAAAACTGCATCAAAATCAGAGTAGCTTTGTTTTTTTGCAAAAACATATGTTTACTGCAGCGCCCCTTCGTGAGTTATCACCGTAACACACATCTAAGAACATGCGCCAATCAAACCTTAACCCATCACTGAAAACTGCATCAAAATTGAAATAGTAGTTTTGAAGATAAATGGCAACATTGGTTTGGCCAAATATCATTGACTGTAGCACACCCTGTGAGTTGTCACCGTAACACCTATCTAAGAACATGCACCAATCAAATCCGATCACATCACTGAAAACTGCATGAAAATCGGACTAGTAGTACTTACTGGAGATAAATGGGAACATTGGTTTGCAGGAACAAACGAACACCCTCTCACCCCAAACGCATTCACTGTCTCCATATACTTGTGGGTAAAAATAAGAATTAATGTATTACTATGCGTATGATTTTTCACATAGTTGAGTATAGAAATTTTGTAGGGCAAATGCATAGTAAGTTATCCTGATTAATTAGTAAAGTCAAGTTACAATTGTCTCAATGTACCTACAATTCAATGAACGTATGTAGTCTCAAATAATGTCATGACAACCAGCTGCAAACAAAAAAAGGATGGTCTGAGCGAAATAGAAATGTTTAATACTTATTATAGTTTGTAAGGAAATTGAATGTTTTTAATTTTCTCCTGACCTACTTAAGCCTCATATGTTAGGTAGGATGTAGTGTGTGAGCCTCTGGTTTTATGATAAACAATAAAATTCTTGAATACCAATTAAGATTTACACAGAATATTATAAATAAACAGAAAGTCAGGTTTTGTGAGAGAAAATTTAGGTTTAATAGTAGGTACTTCACCCCCACACAAAGGGCTACCTATAAATCACAGAAGTGAAATTCAAATAAAATGTTGATTCTGTTTACAAGTAAGGGGTGTATGTTACTCCCAAATCCTGTCGCTAATAATATCAAATCATTATTTCAAATAGATCATTTACAGGCACTTTTTCATTGGGGGCATGAAATGGGTCTCTTGAGAGACCGCAATTTTTCGTATTTACTATGTAGGTACTCTTTATTTATTCGCCTCGACGCGATGACACTTTGTCCAAAACATGCGTAACTAAAAAGGTCAAAACATCATTTTTAGGTTATTTTTTTCGGTGGTTGTTAAGTTTGATTTTGCTTTTTATACTAGCCCCGCGGTTTCTCCCGCGTAGTTTCAGTTCCCGTGGGAATACGGGATTAAATTATAGCCTATGTTAGTCGCTGATAATGTTGAAAAAACGGTTAAAATAGGTCCTGCAGTTTTGGAGCTTATTAGGTACATACAAAAAATCTCTTTATAATATTAGGATCTGACTAGCTGTGACCGAAACTTCGTTCACGTGGATGTCGGAAAAAAATGTAGGTACGTAAATTAAATAACTTACACAAATTGATCCCTACCAGAATTATAAATGAAGAAATACAAACAATACAGTCAGTGTCCCGCGTTACGCTCTTCTATTTGCTTGGTCGGCATTTGAATGGCACCACTACCGGTTAAAATACCAACAAGATTAAGGTTCTCCTGTTTCCTCGAATCAACATCAATATAACAGACAATTTTGAATGAATGGTTGCAATATACATATCAAATAAAAAACAAAGAAACATGAATCATATAAATGAATACTACGAACTAGCATTTAGCCCAAAAACAAAAAAAAATCTTTGATTTAGAATTATAATAACGTTATACAACAATGATTAATTCAGTTCTGTTTTTTCAATAGGTAAGTTCATATAAACCGTTTTTTATGGACCGATCTTCGAGTCACACTGGCATGTTCGTCAACAAATCGTTTTTTAATCGATATATTTTAGTACCTACTGAATGAGGAACCTACGGAAGGCACCAACTATACGTTCTTCTCATATAACTGTAGGAGATACTTTCTTGTTGGGGTAACGTACACCTGCACGCAAAATACGCGCTTAGTCGTGGAGTTGCGGAAACCGGCCCGATTACCAATACCAACGTACACCTGAATGAGTATACTGAGTGAGCAGCTCGTAGCTTAATAACAGCCACACGGGTTGATCTTAAAGGTTAAGCAACGCTTTCCGATGTCGGCCTATGGATGGGTGGTTGACCATCGTTGGTCCCGCTTGTTATTTCTTATGGTAGTCGTTACGGATTGTCAGAAACCAGAAAACACCAGTCTGGCCAAGAAGTAAGTACTACCATGTTTCCCAGTTACTGACCGACTTTTTACAACGGAATTCCGTTGTAAAAAGTCGCTTCCATTCGATTCCGCATCGGTGTAAATTGAGCAAAGCTAAATAGGTACCAATGTTTTATGTGAAGCGACTTCTTATTTTTTCACTCATATCCTCACAAAAATGGCCGCTACTAGGCGAAAGTAGGTAGCTGAGCATCTTAACAATGTATTTTTACTTATTACTCTTTTCTGCTTTATTATGTTTTATCAGACCACAACACACAATATATTTATAACCTATCCATGAAGACCATTTAAATGATCTCAAACACGAGCTCCTGAACTCAAGTAAAGGAGTTGGGTATTCTGCAGACCTCGAGTCATGCTTCAGCATCAGGTCAAAGTTTCAATGTTCTTGCGATAAGTAGGTACTATTGAAGCAGGTAACAGAATACCAAGTTTCGCATCAATCAGACCAATGTGGGACAGATGTGGGAGTTGCTCGCAAACGAGCTGATGATGTTCTAATGGCGTTACCCATTTTCATGAATCATAACTAAAAATAAACAATATGTATGTAAATCAAAATCGGTTCATCCGTTTAGGAACTACGATGCCACAGACGGACACGGATAGGTACCTACATACTTCCAACTTATAACACCCCTCTTTTTTGGTCGGGGTTTAAAAACAATGTCATATGTATTTATCATAAAATGATCCTATACCAAAATTTTTGTGGAAATATAGCTTAATTTCCAGATAGTCACTGAAGTCTCCAAACACACGCGTAGTCTCAGCAGCACCTGAGGAAGATGTGATCTGAACTGAATACCACGTCAAGTGTGGTCGGCGCTGAAAGTGCTGCTTATCGACCGGCAAGAGAAATATTTTAAGGTGATAAAGTAAAACATCTTTTTAAAATGATTAAATACAATATAATACCTACAGCGCACCAAACTAACAACACTGATCTTACAAACCAATTAGAATAATACAAAAATATATTATATAGGTATGTGGATCGGCAGTTTCGTGGATTAGTAAATTGTATTATAACTATGAAAAAAAAAAACTTGTATTACGCTATAGCGATCTTTGTCCAGTTTTAAGGCGCATATTAAAATTATTAAACAAGAAAAACATCAATGCAAATGCATATAAATAGTAGCTGCTGCTAACAAATACAATACCTAAAAGATAAATTCGAATACAACACTTACATACAGGTATGGCCTTTTTACATTTAAAAAGTCCAAACATTGCAATTACAAGCCATTGGCTTGTAATTGCAATGTTTATACGGTTTTGTAAATATTCTTAGATTCAGCATTATATGAAAGGTCTGAGTAAAATGCGTTTCCCTAATGACAGTAACCGCAAGATGGATGGCAGCGCTTTCCGTCGACGCCGCAGCGACAGCCGCCGCTGGTGTCGCCCTTGCCGCCCGGCCCCCAGCGTCGGCCGCGTGTAACCCAACATATCTCCGTTTTGCACGCTGAACACTTCACCCAGTCGCAGCCCCATTTTTTAGTTATTATGGCACTACATTCAGGACATTCAAGCGCTTCTCCCTTGCGTATTAATGAATTGAGTAGCGTTCGTGTACCATCATCAGTGTCGCTTGCATTGGTGCTCCTATCAGCCGCTTCTTTGAATTTAGCGCGATGCTGCTCACAGGTGTGTCCATCGTGAATAGCCTTAAAACAAAAAATAATAAATACTAGTGCGTAGGGAGATAATTTTATTATTGTTTTTATCAGACCAAAATAGATTATTTTACCTGGCACGGCACACAATTGATACACCTGCACACGGGGCACGGAAAACGTTGAACGCCCGGCTCGCAAAGGGCCCAACCTTTACAATCACGAGTACGACAATGAAAGGCATTTCGAGTTCCGCTCTCTGCCGCAGCGAGCCCCCGTGCCAGCCAGCGCTCATAGTCCTGAGCAGGCACGAGGGCGCGGATTTCTCGTTCCTGCAGCATTCCTCGACAACCCATAGCCGGACAGGGGACATCGGGTTCTTCACAATGACGCACCACATCGGTCAAGCAATCTTTACAGAAAATGTGTACGCACTCGCGCAAAACTACTCCTTGACCGGGCGGGTACTCCTCCATACAAACTCCACACTCAAAGTTTTCTGCATTCGGAACTAATGCTTGTTGCTCTAGTTGCACAAGTTCAGTATAAACGTCGCCTGTTTTTCTTTGGTCGTTTGTGTTCTTAGTCTCTGTGTCATTTTGCTTTAGTGAGTTGGATACCAATTTAGTTTCTGAAATTACAAACAATGCAAAACAATGACTGAACTATTGTGCGTCCATAATTTTAAAAGCTGAATGTAAACACAGATAGTTAACAACAGAAGTCGATTACTACTTCGGTTTTCTAAATCGAATTATTATTGCGCAACACACAATTAAAAAACATAATAACTTTGCGTATGTCAATAACGTCCCTGTTATATGAAATTAATGTTAAAAATCAGATTTAACGAAACGATTTGAGTCAGCATGGCTTTAATGTTGTAAAGGAATCAGTGTAAATCGATTTTTGTTGTTGACCGTGCCGATATTTAGTACCTACTGGTAAAACGGGGTGGTTAGAAATGCAAGGGTGAATTAAACCGAAAGTTTTTTTTGGAATTTTCACGTTTTTTAAATATTGTTTCTCCAATTTTTTAATCAATTCTATTTTTTTTTATCTTGAAAAACCATTGATATGGTATATAAGTGACAATCCCGTTTCGTTTCCTGCATTTCTGTCCACTCCGTTTTACCTACTACGGTAGGGAGTTTGACAAATTTCAGTCAATGTAACGTTTATTCTTGAATTTTCTAGATAATTTGAATCCATCGCAACCAACTCAAGTATCGACTTTTAAGATTTGTGTAACTTCCCAAGCAGCAAAATTATCCTATAGTGCAGATGATATAGGCCTCCAGCACTTATAATATTCTCTTAACAGTTCTAGCATTTACTACCACGCTTATAATAGCCAGCATGGAGTAAGTTGGGCCTTATAGTATTTCTGATCTTATACATCAACTTATAATCACTTATAGGTAGAAATTAAGGGTGCAATATAAGTTTGTGTGACCTATAAAAGTATCGCGAGGGTGTAAATGCACTCAAAAGTAGATAAACTGGTAAGCTATACTTATAACTGCTAACAAGAAGCTTTATAGAACTACTATAAATAAAGTACGCCAATAAGAGTGACAAATAGAACTAAACAAACCGGAAACTATGTGCATTTATTACCCGGTTTTATAATGGTTTATAAATTCACTTCACGGAACAATTATAAGTAGGTAATATGGAGCGGTTTTATAGTGGTATAAACCAAAATTGTTATAATCTTAACACGATTAAAAAGGTTTAATTTAATATACTTAGTATCCAAAACTATATCCGTGGTGTCCTGTACAAGAATACATTGGTTTTTACTATTATTAAGGTTTTTAAAGCTCGGAAATCCCTTTTAGTCAAAAAGCGATCGACGTCTAGAAACATTACCATTTTGAATGTTGTCACCTAAACAAAAGAACTAAAATAAGCCACGTATCTAATAGCAATATAAAAGAACCGTCCGGTTATAGAAATATTTGCGGAACTCTAATTCCAAACAATATGGCCAAGCAATGGTTCTGATATTTACCATTATTAAACAAAGTAAGCCTATAACGGTTTGTTAATGTATTTGGGAAAACCAACTTTGTCAAAATGGCGACTTTTCGTTGTATGTCTTACTGAAACTAACATTATTTTAAAATTCAACTTAATGAAAACGCAAATTTCAAGGGGCGCGTCAAAATTTTGACTAAAAACTTATTATACTTCACAGAAAATATACGTGCGCAATGCTGTGCACATTCAAACACATTATACATCTTGATTTATTGTTAACTAACACTCTACTCATAATTTATATTCTAGATAATATTTATTAGAAATGGATGTGTTTTAATCTTTACAAATGTGCGCAGTAACATTTACCAATTCACAACACTTTGTATGAGCTAGGCTTGCAACAGATTCACTGTGTACATTATTGTCGTATTTGGTTCCATTAAGCGCTGATAGTTAGCTTCGCGGGAGCAAATAGTTCTACGTAGTCCAACTATAAGGTCGTTACTGTCGTGTTTGGTTCCATTATGTGCTGATAGTTAGCTTCGCAGGCGCAAATAGTTTTACGTAGTCCAACTATGAGGTTGTTATTGGTAAAAGTGGTATTCACCAATTCTACTATAGACATTTAATTAGTTAAAATACGCCTATAAATTGGGCCCTTTTCCGTGGTTATAATTGGTTACTATTCCTTTATAGTCCTATGAAATGGTGGTTCCAGGACAATTACTAGACCACATTTTGCTGCTTGGGAGGACAATTACTAGACCACATTTTGCTGCTTGGGTTTATATAAAAAAAAAACGTACTTAAAACAGTTTTGGGTTGCAATGGAATTTGAATATTGTCGTGTGTTGCATAGTTTGACTAATATTATACCTAGTTAATTCTGAATTCCTAATCCAGAAATCGGGTGAAAGCATCGATAAATCGGTATCGTAGTTTTAGCCATCGACTTGTGGTTTGGGAAATTATTTTTTTCACTAACTAGTGAATAGGTACTAGCTTAATTCGTTACATTTAGTTGCCCCCGGTGTTAACAGAAACGCTATAGGCTCTTCTGTGAGAAATCAACTAAATTACGTACCAACCTGATTCTACTACACATAAATAAAATGGTGCGCTGAAGTCTGGGCCAGCGAGGGTTATGATGGGTGTGGAATCGTTAACACACAGAACACGCCCAACAATCCACCGCTGCAGATTGGTAGCCAGGCCCAGTGATGTCTCGGCTTCTCGGCGAAGGTCTCGTATACACGCCTGGCGGTTTATACGCAGGCGGACGGGACCCCTTGTCGCTTCTCGGTCCTCGACTAATACTGCTATTCTGAAATATTTTTTTTTAAGATATAGTGACAATAGCTTTCACTTTATCGACCTGCTTCGGACATCAAGTTTGTTTAGTCCATCCAAAAGTTGTCTGGAATTAATTGCTTTCAAAGATAAGTGATACCGCGAATGTCCCTAACTCCCCAGCGAATTAGCCATATTCTAGCTACATAATTTGTGTTACAATCGGACCTAGGTATCTATACATATAACTTTTCGACATTGCTGTTTTATGTTATACTAGGTCGAAATTTAGTGTATTTACCTATACTATATCTATCTCGAAAGCAAATTAATAATAGGAACAGCATTTTACTTACGTAACTATATTGTCATCGACCTTGTTAGGGATTTCGTTCTTATTCTCAGCCTTTTCTTTTCTCTGTATGTGTCCATCTGTTTTCTTTTGAACAGGTAATAATACAGAAGTTTCTGCTTTAGTAACTAACGATGTAGTTAGTCTGTTTGGTTCGACAACAGGATTTGAGTTAGCTTTCCTAACTACAAGTTTTGGCGTCGATCTTTCATTCAACTTTGATACTGGACCTTGAGGCGTGTGTTCTATTTTATTAGGATCGTTACTTAATTGTGTAATGGATATACCCTTGCTTAGTTCACCATTGTCTCCCTTTAACTCTGCGCTGTTGGTTGATGATTCCGACGGTTGCGATAGTATTTGAGATGAAAATGACAGAACTGAACATGACAACCGCAATTGTGCTAGTTTAGCAGCTGCTTCTGCTGCTGCACGCTCATCTCCTCGAGCTATAGACTTTTCAAGTTGATTAATCAGATCTCGTCGTCTCGAATGCTGATCTTGATACGTTCTGTTCGTCGAATTTCGTCCTTTTGCTAACGATGGCAACTTGGATATGCTTCCTTGAGGTTTATTGTTTAACTCGGATACTTCTCTAGGATTTGATAATACAACTGACGGTTTTTCTTTTTGTGATGAATTTAGACCTCCTTTACTGCTTTTCTCTTTTTCGGTTAAAGGCTGGTTTTCAATTTTGTCAATTTTTACAAAGGATGCATCTTTTTTAGACGTGGAAGGAACAATAAACTCAGATGATTGAGCTGGAACGCTTGCGCTTTGTGAAATCATATGTACACTCTCTGAAGTAACTTTATCAGGATTAATATTTTCACTTTTCAGTTCATTTTGTTCAATATTTGGTGAGTGCGGTTTCTCCAAGAGAGAACTCTTAGGTACAAACATTGGATTCAATAGCGATGATATTTTTAATGGCGTATTTAAAATTGTAATAGCTTGTGTTTGTTTTGATGGAACTTTTTCAGATTCCCTGGCCTTAACACGACTATCAACAACTTCCGTTTTCGACACACTTACAGTCTCAGTGGTAGGCTTCACTAACAAGTTCAAGTTATTGTTCGCAGTTTTTTGATGCGCTGATATAACTTGTGCTACTAATGCAGCTTGTGTAGAGGTTGGATATGGTTTTTTTTGCGAACCTATCGCATCCTGCATACATTTTAATTCGTTTGACGTAGATGGCTCAGATAGAGAATTTGTTTTCCTTTCATCTTGCGATGTTGTTCCGACTCGAAGGGTAGGAGTTTCTGTAGAATAAGATTTCTTCCCTGAGCTTTTTGGTTCCACTGAAGATTTTTTTTCTGGGTTATAGCTTACATCATGTTTCAGTCGTTTAGGAAGCGAATCTTTCATTTCTTTTAACATTTCTCTGAGTTTTTGTTTGTCTTCTGCTTCGCATTTTCTGCTGGGTAACAAGTCGTTTTCCGTTTGTGTGAAAGCTTGATTAGCAGTTTTTGTTACTGCTTCTTTTTTATCTTTAATTATTTCAGAAGACTGTACCTTTTGTTTCGAGACGCAATAGACGCATGCAATTACTGTCGAGTCATATTTTCGTAAACAGCTAACACAAAACCAAGACTCGTCTTGATGAGAACTGTGTGCACCAAGTCTATTGTTATTTTGTTCGGTTGCCTTTAATTTACATGTTTCAATTATTTCAGCTGCCTGTTTATCTAATTCACTAATACTTGGAAGAAGTTTCACGGCAGAAGTATCTATATATGAATTTCTTTTTTTGCTATCAAAAATTTGTTTCAAAAAACTTTTTTCGGGTTTTGTTTTTGTGTCTTTAGTGGTTGCATCTTTCTTACTGTACTTTTCTGATTTACAACCCATCGTTACATCGCTATTTCTTGTTTTGGAATTCTCTTGATATACGTTAGAATTCATTTGAGCAGCACTTATGTTTACTTCGACGTTTTCTAAGATTTCTCTGTTCTTTTCCGTTAGCCTTCCTGGTGGTTGTGGCGCAGGTCGTTTGCGTGTATAACGGCGCGGTAAAGATGCCGATGAGCCAGCAGCAATAACGGGGGGCAGAGGTGCGCGACGTTTACCAGGAACGTGCGCTGACCGACGTTGATAACACTCGCTTGTGGCCCTCCTATCGCGATCCCATCTGCTGCCAGATTCAGCGTTTATTCTTCGAGCTGGCGGTAAGCTAAAAGCGTCGTAACCGCAAGTTCCTTCGCTCTTGAATAGACCGTATTTGCGATGAAGCGTGATATCACGGTCGTGGTGACGACGTAGGTTTCTGTCATGCACTCTTTTCTTGTAGGAGTCTGTGGGAGGGCCCGGCGGTGGCACAACTAGTGGTCCTCGCGCAGGTAGATAGCGTGCTGGCGTTAGGAATGCGAAACTGGCCACCGTTCTGTCGGAGCCGGCGCTGGAGAGGCTATCACTGGAGTCAGAGCGGTCGTCGCGCCGCAACCACGAGAACAACGTCCACAAGCCCGTAGACAGGGGACGAGGGCGACCCTCTATCTCTACGTCGTTGTTCATCACCCCTGGAATGGAAAGGATTCTGAAATTAACGTTATGTCCTTTACGAATTGGCTATTATTTTATGTTTAGAAGCATCCTAAATAAATATACTTAATAAAATACAGAATCACCAGGTGAACATTTTGCTTCATTTTTTACTTCTTGCCTCAATGGAATGTTACAGCTAATCAAAGGCTCAAAAATGAAAAAAAAAAACAACAAGAATTATAGAAGTGCTTCAATGCCGAAGAAATAACCCTAATAATATGTTACAAAAAAAAAAAAACATTTTCATAAGCAATACGTAGGTACCTACAATTTTTAAGTTGTTGATTTGTTTGTTTACATATCTACATACCTACTTACTAACCTACAAATATTTTAACTAAGTACTTTATTTAAAATGCACATAAGGTACCTAAGTCAAATAGTATTTATATTCCGAAATGCTTAATTTCGAACAAAATATATTTCACAACAAAATAACCTTACCTACCGCATAAAGTGCGCCGCGTCCTGCCTCCTTTGTGAATTGATTAGATCTTTCAGGACTACAGAGCTAGGTTTCTATAGTTAGGTGACCGGACTGTCTATATGACGACACTGCTAGACCGCCAGGTAGGTTAACTATGCATCAACCCTAATTACAATTAGATAAAGTGGGTACTTACGTAGTGCTGAATAAAATCGGGTTCACAACTTTCGTATGTACTGCGAACTAGAACATATTAACCTCATTTCAGCATTTTATTGAACAAAAACTAGACTTTAAAATATTCACACGATGATTCAAATTTTTTGAAAATCTTTCATTTGACAAAAATCTTCTTTTATGTAACCGGGTACATTGAGTAAGTTAGTAAATGAAACCGACCGTTGATTTGTGGACTAAACGGATAAACAGTGATCGCTCTCAGTTCGAGATTGTGAACAAAGCGAGGTCGCGCTCGGGCACTGGCGATTAGCTGCGACTGCGCCGCACTCCGCCCGCCCAGCTATATTTAGAGAAACTTCGCGACTTCGTTTTTGCTATTTTCATTTCATTCTTACACTAAAGGTGCTCCGACCTCCTTCTTTTATTTAATTATAATCTTCCTAGCGTTATTTGAATATTTATCTTCTATAAACTATCTAGCTGTAGTATACCTACTCAAGCTTATTAGGTCAAATCAACAATTTCGCCATCTTGGTACAGAACCCTAATTGATGCATTGTATCATGGTCAAATCAATACAGATTGTGACCTATACTAACAAATTGAATTACAGTACAGTAAAGCTACAGTAGGCCGCTCTACAGTAGTAAAAAAACGATACCTAAGTATAGGCTAGGTACCCATTGAAACTCTGTACTAGGTTAGGCCAACTCAAGGTCAAAGTATTACCACAGAAATGAAGTTAACTGTACCTTTAGGCTATGTATGTCCGACGGGCGACGGGTTGTATTGTATGTCTTCATTTGGTGACAGACTCATAGCTTTTCAAATTCCATAAATTGGTCGCGGGCACTTTTTAACCGACTTCTAAGTTCTCAATTCGGATGTTTGTATTTTTTTTATTGTTTGTTCGCGCATAACTCCGTCGCTTGCCAACCGATTTGAAAAATTCTTTTTTTGTTGGAAAGGGTATACTTCCCAAATGGTCCCATGAAAATTTTATCGAAATCGAACAAGCGGTTTTTGAAAAATCAACAAAAATCTAAAAAAATGTCTACATTGACGACCTTTTAGTTTACTCTGCATTGGAGCAGTGCGTTTTTTTTACAGTAATGTAATTGGTTCGTTTAGGTGGGGGGAGGGGAGGGGGTTTAGGTACCACTAAAAAGTGAAAAATAAAAAACTTTTTACAAAAAAATACAACCGACTTTTCCACAAAAAATCAAAAAAGTACAAAATAACTTTAATTTCGGAAGTCGGTGTTCAAAAAATGAAAAAGGAACCACAAACACCGAGTTCCGAAATTAAAGTTATTTTGTACTTTTTTGATTTTTTGTGGAAAAGTCGGTTGTATTTTTTTGTAAAAAGTTTTGTATGTGTTGACGTTCCACCAGTGCTGGATTAAGTCAGCGCGGGGCCTGTAGCAAACTTTACTAATTTTTATTTTACCGGCGTAAAAGGTAGGTAGGTACCGCCATAGGTAGAAGTGCTCCGGGAATCGGGATGAATATTTTGCGCAGTGGGAAATCATCAATTCATCCCGCTCTGGGTCGAAGGAACACGGATGGGTTTTAAACAGTTAAAGAGGCAGAATCTTACTGACTAAAACCCACCCGTGATCCTTCTAGTGCCCTATGCGTTCCAGGGCCGCGGTGACTCTTTCGAACAAATTCCACAACCCTGACAGGCACTGACCCTATGGGGCCCTATCTTC
Source organism: Hecatera dysodea (assembly GCA_905332915.2). NCBI lineage: Eukaryota > Metazoa > Arthropoda > Insecta > Lepidoptera > Noctuidae > Hecatera > Hecatera dysodea. The sequence goes on from HG995292.1 coordinate 15,544,842, forward strand.
TTTGCTGACAGCTCTTTAAGGCGCGCGTGGAACACGACGCGCCGTCGACCCGGGCCTGATTGTTACCGGACGGCGAGCCACATATGCACGCCATCCGCAGGCCCGCATCTACGGTGGAATCACCTGCGTTTGAGAAAAAATGGGGGCGCAAAAAAAAAAATCTCAGTGGGCAGTAGACAAAATTAGTTTTGGAACCCCTGGTGTACCTACATAAGAGATTGTGAACCACTGAATACGTTTCCGTGTTTCGTCTCCGATTAGTTGGAGAAGAAATGTTGAATTCATCAGTCGTAATCTTCAGTTTTTAACGACTTCAAAATAAGAAGGAGATTCTATGCTAGATTTTTTTTTAACACTAGAAAAATAATATAATCTACATAAAATTGACGCATGCATCTACGAATTATTGCTTTATCTTTTTAAATAATGCAAATCACACGTATTACGTTTAGGACATCTTACCTCTATCTGGGGCTATCCTACGGTGTTTTTGCCATTGCGTACTCACTCTGATTTTGAGATATTACGAAAATGACTTTAACGATTTCACTTACCTACTTTTATTTATCTTTCCTAGTGTTTTTGTGTTACTGTGTGTTAAATTCTAATTATGTTTACCTAAAGCGTTCAAATACAATTTCAAATCTATCCTAGACAGAAAAAAAAACATGTAGAACTCTACTATGAAGGAGACTACGAAAATGAAGACGGCGTGAAATGAGTTTCACGGAAGATTTTGTTCATAGGGGAATTAGTATATATATATTAGTAGTAGGAGTACCTACATACGGTAATAATTGACCCTCGAAAATGACAACAAGGGTACAAATGTATCATGCTTTAGAGAAAAAATAAAATTCGGTATTAGAAGAATTTAGGCATACATTACTTTTAACATTACCTATAATAAATAATACTATCTCCCTTAGTTATTAGTCTTGTTTTAAGTTAAAAAGTACTTGAAATGTGGCAAAATAATAAACCTTATGCAACTATCGGTGTTTTCGAGGAGTAGATAGTTGTAGTTTTGTTTAATATTAGAAAATAATGCATTATTACTGGTATGTAACATTAGGTCTTTCAATTTACTTAAAAATGCGATTTCTATGATATTTTTCCGTACAAAACCGTAATTTTTACACATGATTAACTTTAACGTACATAAAAATATGATTATCTTTCTAGGCTTAAACATTTTTTAAACTTGTAAACGTGTTTTTTTTACAGAATAAGGATTATTCCTCAGCTGAAATAAAACAGGTACCTAATACTGGTCTATGGTATTTATTGAGTTACTTCTTCAGGCGCCGCTTTTGCTTTTGCCGAGTGTTTTTCAACAGAGCCATGGATGAATAACAAAGAGGCGGCCACACGCGCAGTTAGCTCCGCTTGATTTAACTCATGAGCCCACTCGACGCGCCCCCACTGCCTCAACTACAACAAACATTTAAATCAGATATATCTCAACAACGAACGTAGTAACGTGATGCGGGTTTAGTACTTTCTGCTACTGTGGATTCATGTTGATATATTGAAAAATTACTTGGCCTACATCTTTGAAAAGGCATGCGCCTATGCACTTGCACAATTTATACACGCTCACGACTATTGTTCCGTGTAATGACTTAGGTAGAAGGGCTTCGGGAATCGCACAATGATCTACAAAAGCGGTAAATAAATGGGTAAAGTTTCGTGCCTAAAAACATGATACAATATATTTGAAACACAAATCAGAATTGTTTCATTTCGGGGTTTATGCACTATTCAGGAAGCTAACAGGGTGACTTGAAAACTGCTAGCTTAAGAGTCGACGTTCAGCCTGTAGTTAGAAGTGATTTGAGCATCTTAGTATTTCAAGGTGGTTCCTTACTAGTTTGGTGATGATCTGATGAAGAGATGAGAATAAATGATAGCAAATCTTTCGGGATTGCTGAAATCGCATGTTGTTTATTGTTGACACCAATGTGATTGGTACGTTTGGGGGGAGAGGGTGTACATACCACTAAAAAGTGAAAAATAAAAAACTTTTTACAAAAAATACAACCGATTTCTAAGCAAATGTTACGAATGCAATTTAAAAAAAAAATACAAAAAAGAAACCGACTATTTAATTTCGGAAATTGGTGTTCAAATAACGAAGAAATAACCAAAAACACCGAGTTCCGAAATTTTTATTTAATACTTTTTTTAGAAGTCGGTTGCTTTTTATGTAAAAAGATTTTTTTTAAAATTTGTATTCGCAACATTTGTAAAATTTACCAACCTGATATTCTTCCTCGAGACGTGCCAATAAAACAGCTTGCTTTGGTTCCAGACGTCGCTCCACGCATGCCAACATTAGTAGTGGTGATTTCAGAGCCTCCATGCCAAACGACATCGCTGTTTAAAAAAGTAAAAGCTACAATTACAATAATGCATTTATAACACTACTTAACCCACACTGCTAGCGCACCGCATTGATCAGCATCTCAAGGCAAATGCGCAAATCAAAGTATCGCAGGAGTTTTGTATAATCCGTCATTATACATACGGCATCGTCTATGCGTTTGTATGCTGTATCCATTACGCTTAAGAAGATTCGATGATGCTTCAGATCCCATTTATTTCATCTAGCTCTAGAGTAAGTAGATAGAGCAGTGAACGTCGAACAGCGGCATACGGGCCACATGCGGTCCGCAGACGATATTTGCGCGGCCCGCGACATAAGCAAATAATTCATTATATAGAAAACTACGTATTTATCTATGTATTTTTTAAATCTAAAGGGCGCTTTTTTTTTTGAATGGACTACTCGCAGTATACTAAGGCTGGTTACTGCTCAACCGGGCAATCCTGTGGTGGCTTCAAATGAATTTAAGGCCCCCAGCCCCAGGGGAAGTCGGCGCGTTGTCGTCGTATTTTCATCCGACTTGCTTCAAATTTATCGTCACTGCTCAGCTCTTATGTGTCTTAGCGTTATGTTATATAGCCTATAACCTGCCCAAGAGTAATAACTACAATCGTATCAAGTTTCGTTAAACTCCCTTCAGTAGTTTTTGATCCATGCGTGCACATAATACCTACAGACAGACAAAAATTAACACTTTATAGCTTATTCATACATATTTCATAAACGGACCTCTAATACGAAAAATGGTATTATTTCAAGAGACCTTTTTAACGATACCCCACACGATGGAACAGACTACAAAACAAAATCATGGAAAATAAAAGAACTTTATTTAACCAGATTTTATTCATTCACCGCGGTTCAGAAAGTTACATCATATGAACAACGCCATCTATCGACTCTGAAATTGAACTGTTCAAAATATTTGCACAAAGGATCCCACTTATAGAGATAAATAACGATAAAATATCAAAATTTTCACTTTTCTTTTCTTCTAATGTTTGTATGGCCTACAGATAATTGTTCCGGGTCGGGTGTATTGTGTATGTGAGTTTACATGTTTGTGAACGCAATCATGATACAGGAGTAAATCCTAGTGTGGGGCAACGTTGTATAAATAAGTATTAAAAGATTCACAAATAACTCAAAAATATTATGTGTTGGTGTTATTTTCATTCATCCGTTTGGAGTTGGACGTATTTTTACACGACTGCCCAAAAAAGGAGAGTTATGTTTTCAGGGTTCAGTATGCACGTTTGTGAGTTTCCGATATCAATATAATAATATGTGGTATCGTTGGAAGCGTTCAGTTATCCCGGGTATTTGAAATACTTGTACATGGGCGGAGTTAATGCAATAAGGCATTCTCTACCAGTCAACCTTTGGGAAAAAAGCCAAAATGGCCAATAGCTAGTTACGAGTATGTATCAGCACATTCGGACTGTACAGGTCGTGACTGCCAGTCGCGGTCTATAGAGGTTGATTATTTCTATCTCATAAAAAGTGATGTGCGATACATACCACTAAGTTCAGGAAAGTTATATGATAAAAAGTATCTTGCTAGAACTGCTCTAGTTTTTGCAGATACCGGCGGTGGTTCTAGACCTTTGGCTATATCTTGAGTTACATCGAACCTCTTCTGGAACCATTCCAATATAGGGCCCCATTCCTTTTCCTGTAGAATTCGTAACTCTTCCTCTTCCTAAACAAAAATAAGTCGATTGTAAATAAAGATGTGGTAAAACATACATACTATCAAACTTAAATAAATCGGCCGGGTCGGAAGACGTACAGTTGGGTCCTGTAAACAGAATTTATACTAATTTCATCAAATACAAAAACTAAATGGCACATATCAGGCTATTTTTTTTTTTCATAAGTGAGCTTTTCCTTAATAATCCCTTTCTACCTTTTTATTAATCAACTAGCTGTGCCCGCGACTTCGTTCAAGTGGAAGTCGGAAAAAAATATGTTAAATAGATAAGATGTCCTCTTAGAAATAAGAAAATAAAAAGAATGTTACACAGGGCACCTCTTCTCTTTTAAAATGCCGACCAGCCCTGGTATTTCCTAGCAAATTGATTCTTAATTTCGCAATACCTACTTCAAATGAATAAGTAATATTGTTACGAGCTTTGGGTTCGTGACAGTAAAAAAAAGTCGATTAAATACGTGCCAGCCTTATATAGGGCGCCAGATAATTCCAGAACCTTCCATCGTAGAAAGATCTAGATAGTTCGCGTACATATATATTATTATTATCATATTATTATAATATATCGGTCGCGACTGACCACTGTTCGAGAATTATAGAATTTTCTAGCGTAGAAAAGTATCGAAGGTTCTTGATTTTTTAACCGACTTCTAAAAAAGGAGGAAGTTCTCAATTCGGATGTTTGTATTTTTTTTATGTTTGTTCGCGCATTCTCCGTCGCTTGTCAACCGATTTGAAAAATTCTTTTTTGTTGGAAAGGGTATACTTCCCAAATGGTCCCATGAAAATGTTATCGAAATCGACCAAGCGGTTTTCGAAAAATCTAAAAAAATATCTACATTATCTACATTGACGACCTCTTAGTTTACTCTGCAAAGGAGCAGTACGTTTTTTGTACACCAATGTGATTGGTTCGTTTAGGTGGGGGGAGGGGAGGGGATGTAGGTACCACTAAAAAGTGAAAAATAAAAAACTTTTTACAAAAAAATACAACCGAGATTATATTTTGTAAAAAGTTTTTTTTCTACTCGATACTAAATGGCGCTAGTGGAAACGAATGCAACTATCGTCCTTGCTTAATTGTGGCGCGCAACAATACTGTCCAGTAACCCAAATTGAAACAAATCGCAATAACCATTTTTTTTAGGATTTATAAGATTTGGATAAGCTACTAGCTAAATAACACAAAGATCGATGAATACAAATACTGGTATTCAGCTAAATCTGGGTTACCTGGAAGCCGACCCCAATATAGTTTGAACGGCTAGGCACATGATGAAGATTTAGAGCATACATAGATAGACACCCGACATAATTCAGTAGCTGAACACTTTTATCTTGTCACAGAAGTACCGAAGGGCCTATCACTACGTGGTGCTAAGCCATTGAGACCTTTTTTTTTTTAATGGGACATTATCAAATGACTTCTCCCGCTCTGGGCGGAGCGGAAGGGAGTTTCAGACTCTTACTGACTAAAACCCACCCGTGATCCTTCTTGTGCCCATTGCGTTCCAGGGCCGCGGTGACTCTTTCGAACAAATTCCGCAACCCTAGCAGACACTGACCCTATGGGGCTCCGTCTTCCGCGGCTTCGCTAGCGTGGCCTATTCCAAAGATTTTTTTTAATGAAAATTTAGTCAATGTCATGTAATGCAAGTGTTGTATCACTGAATAGATTTCGTAATCGTATTATTGTTTCTATAGATATTTCGTTTTTTCCCTTTCAAGACCCTAAGAAAATGTCTTCCGCTCTGGGAGGAGCAGAAAGGAGTGTCCGACTAAAACCCATATCCTCCAAATACCCTTTTTGTGAAATGTGTGTTTAAATCACTGTATAAGCAAACTTACCTCTGAATAAAAAAGAAGAGTGTCAGTAGAGAAGAACTCGAGGAAATGAATAGCAATATCATGTTTATTCAATTTCCCAGGGTTGTCCAAAGCAGTGTTGCATAATGCAGTCTGAAAAAAAAGAAAAAAATACTTTACTTTTTTTAATAACTATAACATGACATTTGATAGGGTATTATTTATGCAATATCAATGAGAAAATCATTGAGTATGTATGTATAAAGGTATGTATGTAAACTCAATTTCTATACTTTGTAGTCAATATCACTGCATGATACATGATAATTAATATGAAGCAGGTGTTTCGATGTTCCATGTCAAGCTATTCTCAAAAACAATTGCACTCACACTCATTTCACACTCACAAACATTATCACTACTTGATTAATCTCTATAACTGATGAGAAAATAAAAGAAAAATTAATGTATACAGCGTGTTAGGGACATCGACGCACAAGCAGATACCAGGGGTCCAGAACATGATTCTGGAATTTTTCGTCGGCTTTTTCCTCATTTTTTCATTCTTTTTAGGGATGTTTTTTTACTTAAGTCTGTTCATAATCGTTATTTCTACCGAACCCAATGAGATTTTTAATAATCATACAATTAATTCACTACTTTTACTATCGTCATGTAACATACCGTGAAATGAGCAAGCCGTGGGCATTTCAAGGACTCAAAGGATCCAATAAATCCTGTACGCAGAACTCGGCGTAAGAAAATTGATCTCTCGTTGGATACCACGTTTGCTTAGCGACGACCAAAAAGCAGCCCGTGTAAGATAGTGTCGCAAAACTTTGCAGCGATTCAACCGAGGAGAGTCAAAACACGTTAATGATATGGTTAGTGGTGACGAATCTTGGATATATGTTTACGATCCAGATTCCAAGCAGCAGTCAACTGTCTGGGTCTTCCAAGATGACCCAAAATTGACTAGTCATACGCTCACGGAGCACTTAAAAAAAATGGTTGCCTCGTTTGTAGCAAAGGGTGGTCACGTCGCCACTATTGTACTAGAAGATAGCAAGACGGTTAACGTTGACTGGTATCCCACTGTTTGTTGAAAACGTCCTGAACCTGAACCTTCGACATCAACCACATCATCCGTTGGAACGATGACGAAGAGAAAATCAATATCTAGAAAAACCTTTCAAGAACTAAGTAATCTGAAGAAAAAGAGAATAACAATGGACCAGAAAGGTTGCGATAGCGCTGAATTAGCATATGAAACTGCAGTTCCATTAAGAGAACAAGGTCAGGGAAGTATATGTATATTATATGCTGAAGAACCCCGAAGCAGCTGACAAAATTATGAATATTATTAGAAAACCATCTAAACGTGTATTTTCGCCGGAAATGGCAACATGTAACTTTGAGGGAAACAGCCATGCGAGAAGGTGCAAAGGATATCCTTCATATTACAAAATGCAGAACTCAAAATTAGAGTGCTATATCCCACAAGAAACAATCGCCATGACAGATTATTCAGCCAAGATCACATTGCAAGGTTTGCTTGACAAAACAGCGCAAAGAATCTAGAAAGTTTGGCTGAGGTTATAAATGACAAGTGTTTGACTATGATATGTAAGTGGGGATTCGATGGAGCTTCTAATCAAAGTAGACACAAGCAGAGTAGGAGCGGTGACCAAGACGATTCAAGTTATTCATGACTCCCCTGGTACCACTTAAAATCACATGTGTAGAAGAAACATGCTCATAATCATATTGCCACCCAGTGCAAATCATATTTATGAAAGAAAGCAAGTTTCTTGTTACTGAATATCAAACGTAGATGGAAGACGAGATAAATGCACTTCGTCTGTTAGATTGCGGAGCTAATGTGGTCAACCATAAGTTAATGATAACTATGATTTATAGAAAGACTTATACCTATCAGATGCTAAATGAAGTTCCAGTTGCTATCTTTGCTTAGCAAAACCTTCAGACATGAATGAATTGGATTTCGTAAAGACGAGTGTCTGTCGACCTTTATAAACTTGGGACTTTCAACATTCCACGCTCGTATCAATACTATGGAATGCCTTTCGCATATTGCTTATAGGCTGGACCTCATGAAATGGGCAGTGTGTGGAGATGATGACAAAGTTGTTTTTCAAGCAAGAAAAAAAGTTATACAAGATCGTTGCAAAGCTGAGCTAAACCTTTTGATAGACATTGTCAAACAAGGATCCGGAACAACAAATCATGAAATTTCGAGCTTCCAGAGAAAACTGCACCAATCACTGGGCTATACGAACAGTTGATTCGTAGACTTGCAGTGATTTTACAGGCAGTTACCTCAGAACAAGATATTGACGCTGTAAAATTAAAGAATATGAGTACCAGACTGCTGCTAGGTCTAACTCTACAATTCGTACAATATGCCTGTCACAGTGCACAAATTGCTAATACACTGTGCAAATATAATTGCCAATAACGCAATTATGCCAATCGGTAGCCTATCAGAGGAAGCCTTGAGTCAAGCAACAAAGACTTTCGTACATTTAGGGAACACAAGTCGCGAAAGAAAAGCAGACAAACTGCAAATGAGGATATCCTCAACATGTTACTTCATTTCTGCAACAAGACCCAAGATGAGTTCGAAAAAAAAAGCTCTTAGCTTTTCAGCGAGACCCATTTTTTTTTGGATGGGATATTATCAAATAACTTCTCCCGCTCTGGGTGGAGCGGAAGGGAGTGTCAGACTCTTACTGACCAAAAACCACCCGTGTTCCTTCTTGTGCCCTTTGCGTTCCAGGGCCGCGGTGACTCTTTCGAACAAATTCCGCAACCCTAGCAGGCACTGACCCTATGGGGCCCCGTCTTCTTTGCTGACGGCTCTTTGAGGCGCGCGTGGAACACGACGCGCCGTCGACTCGGGCCTGGTTGCTATGGGACGGCATAGCTCGCTATCCGCAGGCCCGCGCCTACGGTGGCCGGGAATCGCCCTGCGTTTCCCGACGCCCGGGGCGTCTTCTTCTGTTGCGGCGGCTGGAGCGAGAGGTTTCCCTCTCTCGCACACGTTCCGCCTCCTCCTTCGCTAGCATTACTGCTTCGCAGGAGGCGACCGCTTCCCATGCCTCCTCGCTCCGGACCATGGCTTGAACCAGGGCCGGACGCGAGAGGTCGCCGCCGCTTCAACGAGACCCTGGATGTGCCCTGGATATATTGAAACTAATAAAAACCTAGAACATTTTTGAAGATTTTTTCTAGGTTTTTTTATGTTTCTCATTTAGATCCTGACTCTGCAAAATTACAGTAACTCATAGTAACAAAATTATGGTAATTATATAATTTGGGTAATTAGATAATTCCTAATATTTTAACAAATAGGCTAACCATACAAAACAATGTTAAAAAAAAGAGTTTATAAAATGCACAATTAATTATACATTTATTATCACTATAATGGTGGCGGTGGAATAAAACCAACGTTGGATGACTGATAGGGGTTTATTTACTATACTTCAAAACACTTGACAGACTTATGCAAACAAAGTTATACTGAAGTGGTCCTAGGGATGGACTGCGGGGCTATCCTATCCCTTTAACCTCCTAGCTCGGCTGTTCCTGAGGGCGACGGGGCCTCCGCTCAGGTCAAGCTTAAGACAACAGTGGTGACTGCGGGGCTATCGTCCACTGTGCCTTCTAAGTAGCGAGTGTTCTTAGTTCCTCATGGTGTCCGTTTATATAGGCGGTTTGACAGATTAGTGTGTGTCTTCACTATCTCATGCCTGCATGTGGTTGTAACCTTCGTTGACGTCACGGACATTTCACAGATCGTATGCTAGATGTCGCTAGTAGTCTGCAGGTACTGTTTCTATGTTATCGTCTTATTGATGAGTGATCTCGTATGTGTTATGATCTATCCGGGTGGCGTAGTGTTGTGCACACAATCCTATAGATGGCGTGAGGTGTCGTGTTATATTCTCCCCCTCTGGTACTCTATGGTCGTCCCGACTGAGTACCAGCACCAGTACGTTTCCGCGGCCTTCCTCTTCGGCGTATCGGATAGGTTGGTTGGGATGTCATGTTGGCTCTCTTTTCAACTACATTTGGTTCAGGATGATATACAGGTGTGTATATTTGTTGAATTTCTAAGCAATATGCTAGTTTTTGCATTATTGCTGATATAAATTGAACTCCATTATCACTGATAATTTTCCTTGGCAACCCATACCGAAGAAATATTTCATTTAGCAAAATGATGGCACAATTTTCACTTGTTGCTTCATTTAGTGGGAATAATTCTACCCATCTTGAAGTAGTATCCTCTATGATCAGAATCCACTTTTCTCCTGATGGTCCTTTTGGCAAAGGTCCAAAAAGATCAATGGACAACACCTCAAATCGCTGCGAGTTTGGGGTTGACTGGTATAAACCTGCTGGTTTCTTATTAGAGGGTTTATACTTTTGGCATTCAACACACGTTTTCACGTATTTTATGACATCTTTACGTAGTCCGGTCCAATAAAAATTATTTGTTATACGTTGCACTGTCCTTTCAACTCCCATATGACCAGCAGTAGGTGAGTCATGGTAAGCGTTCAGTACATTTTGTATTTCATGACGTGGAACTACTAACTTTGCATTATCGTTTTCTTGTTCTGGCATGTAAAGATACAGGACACCTTTATGGACTAGGTACCCTTTCTTAATGTATTCTACATAACTTGGTGTTTCTTTTCCTTCTTCTAATATATTTATTATGGTTTGAATGGAATCATCTTTCATTTGTTCCTCTCTTAACTGTTTTTCATTGTATCTAGGTAGATCTAACTCTGTGCTGCATATGGTGCATTTTTCATCATGCTGCTCACACGGTGGTCGAGACAATGTATCAGCCACTACATTAGTTCGTCCAGGAGTATATTGGATTTTGAACTCGTATGGTTGCAGCTGTAGTGCCCATCGTGCTAGGCGACCAGTAGGTGTTTTAAGATTCATTAACCATTTCAACGGTTGATGATCTGTAATAGTTATGAACTTTGTACCTTCTATATAGCCACGAAATTTTGAAATAGCCCATACTATGGCTAGTGCTTCCTTTTCTGTGACACTGTAATTGCGTTCAGTTTGTGTTAAGAGTCTACTTGCGTATTCAACAGGGTGCTCATTGTCTCCCTCCCCCTGCACCAAAGCTGCGCCAATGGCATACTGACTGGCATCAGTCTTAATAGCAAAGGGTAAGTCGTCACTTGCCTGTTTTAAAACTGGCGACGTTGTCAAAGCATTTTTTAATTTTATAAATGATTCTTCTTGCTCTCGTTCCCACTTCCAGCTTATTTTCTTCTTCGTTAGGTTAGTAAGTGGTCTAGCAATGTCTGCAAAATTATGGATAAATCTACGATACCATGATGCGGTTTGTAAAAATGATATTAATTGTTTTAGGTTTTTAGGCGCCTGACGGTTTGCAATAGCAGAAATTTTCTCTGGGTCTGTTTTGATACCGTCAGAAACTATAAGGTGGCCCAGGTATTTAATTTCTGAACACATAAATTTACTTTTCTTTCTGTTAGCTCGTAGCTTATATTCTCTCAGTTTTATAAATACTTCTCTTAGATCATGTATATGTTGACTGAAAGTAATAGATCTTATTATTAGATCATCTAAATAACTTAATACACACTTCGCGTGTAATCCTTGTATGAATTTGTCCATTAATCTTTGAAACGTAGCAGGAGCGTTTCGTAGACCAAATGGCATCCGCTTGAAACGAAACGTTCCAAATGGTGACACAAAGCTTGTTTTATCGTAATCATCTGGATGTACCATAATCTGCCAGTAACTGGACTGTAAATCAATTGTTGACATGTATGGCATCGCTTTTGCCTGATGTAACAAGTCGTCAATACGAGGCAACGGATATCTGTCAGGTTTAGTTATCTCGTTGAGTCGTCGGTAATCTACGCAAACTCGAACATCGGTTTCTCCTTTTGGAACTAGAATTACAGGTGCTGACCATGGGGAATCGCATTCCTCGATTACGTCATCATTTATCATTTCATCTAGTTTTTCCCTTAGTTGCTTTTGCCTTGTAGGTGACAATCTATAGGGCTTTACACTAATAGGAGGATGATTGCCTGTGTCGATTCTATGTTGTGTGAATGGAGTTGGTTCCGTGTTTTTCTCAAAGATGTCGCTGTGCTCAATTAACAATTCATTGAACATCTTTTGCTCATTTATTGTAAGTAAGGTTCCTTCATCGGGTTTTAAATAAAGATCAACAGAATACAAAGAAGTAGGATTTATTGGTAAATAAATAATGCCTGGATCTACACAAGATTGGCTGTCGGCGGATTCTCGTGGACGTATAGGCCTTGGTGGCGTGTCCAATTTATGTACTATCCATCTTGGTCGTTTGGTTTCTGGTGGACTGTCTTGTACGTCGGATACTGTCGGTGTTATGGGTAACGGTGACAACATATCAAGCTCGTTAGCCCAACGGATAAACTCCGACACTGCCTTCACTTCCACTGACTCCTTTTTCACCTCAAATGTCAACCGCTTTACTGCCTTCAATGGAATGGCATCATTGTTGAGTTGAATGAAGTTGTATATTGTTTGGGGTTCATCAATAAAATTCCAGCTACGTTGCGGTGCGTTCAGTATGATTCCTGCCTGTTCTAGGAATTCGATACCTAACAGCGTACGGTTGTCAACTGCTTCTGGTATAACTGACAATGTTATTGGTAGTGTGCGTTCTCCAATACGTATGTCAGTGGTCGTTGTTAACAAGTTTGACGTTTTCACCGTTCCATCTGCTAACTTGATGTCAGTTACTCGCTGGTCAAACTGTGTTCCTTTACGTAACAACGTCCTATATAGTTGCATACTGGCAATACTGCGACGGGCAGCAGTATCTATATATGCATAGCCTTCTTCCCCTTTTATGTATACCTTTATCGTCGGTATTTTTGCATGCATGTTCATATAATTTTGCACAGAATAAAATGCAACTGGTTTTGGTGGCGTTTCCTTGGTTTTACAGGTACTGCAGTTGCTTCTGTAAACACCGGGTGCTCCACATCCATAGCACGTGATGTCTGGCTTTTTTTCTGTCTGAAGGACTGCCGTTTCCTTTTGTTCTGCCAACCTTTTACGACATACGTCAAAAAGATGACCCTTCTTGCCACAAAAAGAACATCTTTTTGGCGTTTTTCGTTCGGTTTGTGTTGATGGTACCTCGGCTGCTTCCTTGGCCAGACTCTCAATATGACGACCACGATCTAAAAGTTCAGCAAATGTCTTCACTTCTGTGCGAGCAATCTCCTTTTTGTAGGTTATATTGAGAAGCCCGTAAACAAAGTCCAAATGTTCCTCTTCCTTATGCCTTTTTGTAGGTAGCTGTGAGAGCAGGGCACGTTTTTCACACACAAACGCGTCGATTGTTTCTGTTGTTTGTTTTTTCGAGTAAACTTCCAAATAAATCTCGTGTGGCTGCATTTTCGGCGCAAAAGCAGACTTAATGGCGTCAAGAGCTTGGGTCCACTTTTTGATGTCGCTTTTTACACCGTTCCACCACGTTGCAGCGGTACCAGTCAATAGCAAAGTCAAACCTTCCAAGGCGTCTTCGTCGCTGATTTTCTCAATTTTTTTGTAAACTGAGACACTTGTCACGAATTCTTCAACTTTGTTAAAATTTCGTTCACCGTCGTATCGTTTTGTGCACGCAGCAAAACTTTTAAAATGTCTATTTCCACTTTCGTTCGCTTCTGTCACTTTTGCTATGAGTGCAGTGAATTGTTCCTGAGTCATCATCACCATTTCTTGCTTTTTCTCAGACATGTCAATAGTGTCAAAATAATATTATTTCTCTTGAGGGTAGGCTCCTGTTTATCCGCCAATATGTGGGTACACCGTCAAAAATGTGGGTACTCCGATAAAATTGTTGCGGGTAGAAGAAGATTTTTACGTTGGGCGCCAATATAATGGTGGCGGTGGAATAAAACCAACGTTGGATGACTGATAGGGGTTTATTTACTATACTTCAAAACACTTGACAGACTTATGCAAACAAAGTTATACTGAAGTGGTCCTAGGGATGGACTGCGGGGCTATCCTATCCCTTTAACCTCCTAGCTCGGCTGTTCCTGAGGGCGACGGGGCCTCCGCTCAGGTCAAGCTTAAGACAACAGTGGTGACTGCGGGGCTATCGTCCACTGTGCCTTCTAAGTAGCGAGTGTTCTTAGTTCCTCATGGTGTCCGTTTATATAGGCGGTTTGACAGATTAGTGTGTGTCTTCACTATCTCATGCCTGCATGTGGTTGTAACCTTCGTTGACGTCACGGACATTTCACAGATCGTATGCTAGATGTCGCTAGTAGTCTGCAGGTACTGTTTCTATGTTATCGTCTTATTGATGAGTGATCTCGTATGTGTTATGATCTATCCGGGTGGCGTAGTGTTGTGCACACAATCCTATAGATGGCGTGAGGTGTCGTGTTATATCACTTAATTTTTTTTTTCTGAATGTCATTGTACACATTTCTTAATTTTGCTAAGGTCAATAATTTTTTTTTTTAAACACATTTGTATTAGAAAAACACGTATCACCACAAATTGACTAATTAATTGTAGAACAAAACAGCCTTCTGTACGTATATAACGATTGTACCCCGGTTTTGAAGATTTTTGGACTTATTACTTTGGCGCCATACAAAATTTTTAATTTTAATTTATTATAATTATATCCATGAACTCGATTTTCAGCCCACAGTGCATCACAGCCTCGTGTGTATGTGTGCGCAAGACACGTAGGCAGTAACATACTAGGTACAAAGCTGTCACGCGTCTATATCACATTGTTCACAATACATTGGGCACTCCAAAATATCAATTTCTGTAACTGATCATAAGTGACATTAATGACTTTCACAATTTAATGGCTTTCGGTGTAGCCTTTTCACGAAGTTGTGTTACGATGTTCCTAACACCCTGTATGTGTCTTTGGGGGTTGGGACTTGTTCTATCTTATGCATTATTTGTCAATCACTAGTGTAGTTTTGCCATAAAACCATTTTATATATATTGTTAACTACAATGCTCGCATCTATTTGAGATCAATTTCAACTTGATACCTGTATGACTTTAGCAAAATTCTGGGAAAAAAAAATGATGTTTACCATTCCTTGTTTTCCTTTGGTAAAAAAAGAAAAAAAAACAATAAAATGTACACACCACACATGCTGGGGTAAGATATTTAGCTTTTAACCTTTACAAGAGTCCACAATATATTTAAAAAAAAAAATTATTTGGTAGTTTAAATCCTTGCATACATCTAGGTAAATGGTGTACCTAAGTCTGAAGACTGTGGCTTCAGCAGTAAAGCCACTGGGTTCATGTGACAGGGGGCAAGATGAGAGTGAGGAATAGGGCTGTGTTTTGACCCTTTGAGTATGAAACCCTAAATAGAAGTTACAAACCAAGTGCATAGTCGGTAGTGTTATTATTTCAGTTTGAGCATCCCACTCGGCCGCTATGGCACGAGCTAAAGGCTCACTGTTTACTGCCAATACTTGACCACTGGGTGTTTTCAGACGACGATGATCCAAAGTCACCTCCCATTTCTTGTCACTTTGCACAATACCCGTACCACGGTAAAACCTCTTACGTGTAGCTGCAAAGACAAGAGTTTGACATATTTTTTCAGTATTACAGAACACAACGTGCATATTATACATTCTTGTTGAGCCAAAACTCTTAGGTTCAATGTTAAATTGTTTTACATTGAATTTTGTAAAAGCCACCAGTGTTATGTACAGCTTACCATAATGTTGGTACCTAAAGCACCTAGTACAGTTGGTTTTCAATAATCCTGTCACAGTTGACGATAAAAGTAACATATTTATGTAATATTCTAATGATAAAAGTACTTATTTTGTACTTTATTCAATACCGCGAGGCATGACATTCCTGTCAAAACAGAACAGCACAGAACAGTGTCAACTTCAACTATATTATTTTTTAATTCCTGAAGAAATGAAATGGGTACAGAGTCTTTCAGTCGTGTTAATGGTAACAATACTAATGCCCATAATTGCTTAAATGTCTTCATGTCACACACAACTTATAAGCGGAAACGTATAGGATTGCCAGGTCTTTAAACTTGAAAGCCGACGGCGGGCGGCGGCGAGACCAGCCGATTTAATTTAGCCGTAATAAATTGGGAAAAAGGCCGGACAACCTATCCTATTCATGGCTTAGTGTCTTTAAAATAATAGGTACTTAATTTGTACGTATACGGAGTTCGGGGCTAAATTATAATAGCCGTACGGGTCGACCTACAGGGTTAAGCAACACTTGCCGAGGTTGGTCTGTAGATGAGTGACCATCTTACTGAGATGATACATTGGAAAGCATGCTAAGCCGTTGGTCCCGGCTGTCATTTGTAGATGTTCGGCAGTTATTACGGATTATCAAAAACCAGAAAATATGACACCAGTCTTACCAAACATGTAGGTAGAGTCGCATTCCCCAGTAAATGGTTTGTGCATAGACCTCTCTCTAGACCTCCACAGTCCTGCCAAGTAAAATACTAGTATTCAGCTGATTCCGGCCCCAACAACACACTGCACTAAACAAATTAACTGGCCCCAATGTAGTTGGGACAAGGTTAGACGGGTTATAGTATGTACACATGGTATTAAGCCAATTAAGTTGGGCTGTTGTCCACAACTTTACGCCCAATCGGGTATTTTGCGTAAGGATGGGACAAATATGTCATTCGCTCCATGCCAGCTCCTCAATGCAGGCCAGTAACGCCCTGGTATTACTGACTAATATTAGTAGCATTGTAAGTAAATCCAGGATTTTTGTGCACAAAACCAACAATTAACCGTTACTTATATGTATACATGTCTCAAAATTCAACGATAAGCCAACACCGGAGGATATCTGCATGACTACTCAAAATTTTAAAAATAAAGTCGAGTGGCAACATTAAATCTGTGCGACTCAGAGAGTGAGTGATCCGCCATTAACTATTGTTGTTTAGAATAACTTAGTTGTGAGATAAATAATCGTGCAGAACGATCTGTACTATATAAATTGTGACTTCTGGTTTGTTGTTTTTGTGACCATGTCTTCTATGGATATTGATCTGTAATTATTCATTGCTTCAGTGTATAATAAACATTTTTGTGGGACTACTAGTGAAGTGACGCGATCTCCTTGTATTAGGGCAAAACAAGCTATAAATAATTTGCTACCGTTCAGCGATTTGGTAAATCTATTTTTTCTTCTTATTTGTGATGTTCCCGCATTCCATCAGCGCGGAAGAAGAACAGAAGACGAAACTGATTCCGAGTGTAAATCTGCTACACTCAAAGAGAAAAGGAATATTCATACACCCCTCTGCTATGTACAGAAATAGTGTTCCGTGCTACACTATAATACAAGCGCCACTTACCACAAGTAATTTTAGTGGGTAAACAGAGAGACATAACATTAGAGAAAATGAAACTTCTAGAGAGTGGCCGCTTAGAGGCATTAAGCAGAGCCCTCTCGATCTTGAATGGAGATAGTGCCGTACAGGGTCGTGTGGAAAGCTACAGCTGCAAAATGGCTGGTGCTGAGAAGTCTTTCTATAAGAGATTCACAGCTATTGGAGAAACTACTCTCGAAGCATTGTCACCACCAGAGAGTGTTATGTACAGGTAAACTCATTGTTTTTTTTAATTACCTGTACCTAACATGTGAACAATTTAATTAATTCCTCCCTATAAAATTTTCAGCCGCAGTTTGTCTGGTGATGAAGATGGAGTGCTATGTGATACCATATCTCGTAAAACTCTGTTTTACTTAATTGCTACACTGAATGCTGCTTTTCCAGATTATGATTTTTCTATGGCGAAGGTATGTGTGTTAATTTTATTAGAGTTCTGTAACATTAAAGCATGTTAGGTAATGGAAGACACTGAGTTATTACTTGTTTCAATTTACATTAAATACTTAGCGCCACCAGCTAGGATCCTCTTAGTCCTTATGCTTCTTTTACATTTATTTGTCTGTATCCCAATCATATAGCACATACACTCGCATATTCTTTTACAAGCGAGTAGGATGTCTAAAAATTACCCACTCAACGAAATGAAACATGCACTGAATACTTTTGGTGATATGACAAAGGGAATGAATGTGAGATTTATCACATGAAATTTGTGTATTATGCAATGAAGCTGCTGTTCATACATGAATGCTGGTTGGGAGTACTATTTACTTGGCCAATAAGATATGTGTATGTCCATCTAGGGCAACAAGTCCTGGCAGGTATTGACAAGACTGACATCAGTGGAAATCCTCTGATGCAGTGTTGCCAGTCGGTCATGTCAGAAATCACCTGAAACATAAAAAAACCTTTTTGTATAAAAAATAACCTTTCATATTTTTTTACTGGAAAGGTATTATATGTTGATAGAATAGAATATTAGTTGTACTGATTTACAGAAACATCGGTGAGCACTTGCCCGCATTTCTTGATTTATTCATATTGATCCTTTTTTTTTTTTTTTTGAATGGGACGTCATCAAATGACTTCTCCTGCTGCTCTCTGGGTGGAGCGGAAGCGAGTGTCAGACTCTTACTGACTAAAACCCACTCGTGTTCCTGCTTGTGCCCTTTGCGTTCCAGGGCCGCGGTGACTCTTTCGTACAAATTCCGCAACCCTAGCAGGCACTGACCCTATGGGGCCCCGTCTTCTTTGCTGACGGCTCTTTGAGGTCGACTCGGGCCTGGTTGCTATCGGACGGCGAGCCACCCATAGCTCGCCATCCGCAGGCCCGCGCCTACGGTGGCCGGGAATCGCCCTGCGTTTCCCGACGCCCGGGGCGTCTCCTTCTGTTGCGACGGCTGGAGCGAGAGGTTTCCCTCTCTCGCACGCGTTCCGCCTCCTCCTCTGCTAGCATTACTGCTTCGCAGAAGGAGGCGACCGCTTCCCATGCCTCCTCACTCCGGACCAAGGCTTGAACCAGGGCCGGACGTGAGAGGTCGCCGCCGCCGATCGCCTCGACGAGGACACGGCGGTGCTCCGCCCAAGCAGGATAGACCTCCACCGTATGCTCCACCGTGTCCTCCGGGCGATCCACACAGTGATGACACCCGGACGTGTCCTCCCGCTGGATCCGACACAGGTACCTCCCGAAACAGCCGTGTCCGGTGAGCACCTGCGTCAGGCGGAAGGTGAGGACGCCGTGGCGTCTCTTCAGCCACTCCTCAAAGAAGGGACTTACCGCCGATTCATATTGATCCTATATAATAAAATTGATGCATTCAAGGTTTTTCTTCTACTATTGCTAACGAAGCATACCAACATGAAAAATTCTAAGACGAGCGTTCCGTTTGACGTTGCTTTTATGTAAAAAATTTAAGTTAATTCTACAAATCCCGAAAAATCACCTAAAAGTAACCTTTTCGTTAGTGTAACCTAAAAGTAACCAATGCAGTTCAAAAATCACCTAAAAGGTTACAAAAGTAACCTTCTGGCAACACTGCTCTGATGTCTGTTTTGTAAATACCTTTTCTTAGATGGGTCTAATTCATGCTTTCAACATGAACAAACCATCATAATATACTCTGAAATTTTGGTTATTAATCATTTCTTAGATTAATATGTGACGGACATATGTGTTATGAGTTATGTTACATGTGCATTATCCCAGCCAGATAATGTCGAAAATAGTCATTTAAATCTTACCCAGTTTCTGTAACTTGTTGCGCACATTTTTAAATTTGTTGCATTTATAGTTTTTTAGTTATTTCACAAAAAAATTCCTGCTGGGGTAATGTTTATAAAGTTACCCAGTTGTGATTATGATTTTCTTAAATTACACAGAGCAGTGAATTCAGTGCGGAGCCGTCACTGAGTTGGGTACAAAGCGGAGTGGATGCGGCCTTGTCGGCAGTAGGCGGCGTGCGCTGGCGCCAGCTACGGCCAGCACTGTGGACTGCTGTCGATGAGGAGGTGGTGTTGCCGGAGTGCCGCATATATAGCTACAACCCAGATCTTGCCAGTGATCCTTTTGGAGAACCAGGCTGTCTGTGGGCATTCAACTATTTCTTTTACAATAGGAGGTTGAAACGGATTGTCTTTTTCACATGTAGAGCAATGAGGTACCTAAGTAATTTTTACTAAAGCAAACAGTACCATTAGCATACAACTGGTTTTTTAATCAGCACTCTTATTTATTTTCTATCTGTTTTTCAGTCCTGTATGTGCTGTCGACTCAGGCGTCGATTTTGCTATGGATGAAGACGACGAATACAACTAAATGAAGAAAATATATATACCTACATTGTAACATAATTGTAAGACACTAGAAGATATTTAGGTTTTAAAATAATTTAGCACAGAAAACTGTTTAAATGTCTCTAATTACATGTTTAAATGTCATCTTTATGCATTAAAACATAGAATATAATAATAATTCAGGTAAAAAAATCCTAATCAGTTTGCTGTACATATAAACATTTCGCATTTTCTTTTAAATATGTTGTAGTCTATCCTCAAGCTTCATGCCAACCTGCAATGACTTTGTGATGTACCATCAGGTAGAAACAGTTTTTTTACCCATAAGTGATTCTCAAACAGTGGGTAGTTTTATTTCTGGCTATAATTTCACAATAATTGTGAAAACAGTTTACCTAGATTTAACCATTATATAATGTATATGAATGAATACTTGCCTCCTTGGCTTTGATGACATGTAATACCACAGCTCGGGTGCCTTAAACTTAATATTCCAATTCATGCTGAAATTTTGAATGTCAAGTTAGAAATTGGAATAATTATAGACTCAAAGGGTTCCATAAAATTAAGATTTAGGTATCGCTGGTATAACGTGTCGAGACGAAAGACGATTAACACTCCAGATGATATCGAACAAAAATTCTCTCAGTTCTCGTTTTTCTTGACCAATTCTGAATTGACCATATCTAAAAGTTCCATATCTCTTGGTTCTGTCGTTTTAAAACTACTAATTCATATTCATTTTAAATTTTATTTAACTAGGATACTATTAAGGACAAAATAAACAGACTGCACTTTAACTTGACTCTGCTATGTAAATTACAAGTGTTTTAAACGAAAAAAACTCATATTTCATATTAATTTGACTAGGAGCATGCTCTTTTTAGTCGACTTCTAAAAAGGAGAAAGTTCTCAATTCGATTGTATTTTTTTGTGTGTTACTAAACTTTGCCTCATAAATAACTAAGTACATTCGATTTTTCTTCAACCTCCGCAAGTATGATCACGTATCCGCGCATCAATCACTAGGTATTAAAATGGATTCGTCAGTGCAGAGTGCTGAGGGCCTTGAGTAGTCTGATTTTTTTTATCAATAATCCTGCTTATCTAGCTTCGCAAATTCAATTTAGTATATTTATATATTTAAATTCAGTAAAACTCTTCGCTCTACTAATAATCGTCTTTTACGATGTCCCACACCCCGTTCTGGATTTATTCACTCCTCTTTCTTTGGCAAAGGGAATCTATCTTCTTTTGGAATGCGCTCCTTCTGTAAATCAGGACGGCAACCAGTCGTTTGTCTTTCAAGGCACATGAGCACATTTGCAAGAAGTTGGTAGAATCTTCACAGCGTTAATTCGTTGGATTCGTCTTTCTCATTGCCGTTGTTAATTTTATTTGTATCTATCTATTTATGATTGTACTTTTTCCCTACCCGTTTGTCTTTTTTTTTTACTACCCTAAGGTCAACGTGTAGAAAATGTCTATGGCATTAAGTAAGTCCGCCTCTGTACACTTTTTTCTTTTACTACTGCATAAAGTTTTAGTATTTATAAGCTTTTCGCAACTCCTCAAAGTGTGAAGTTGCAAATCGTAACTCTGTGTCTGGTTAATTAAACATTCAAATAAAAGTGTAAAATCGATTCAGTTGTTATGACATTGTTAGACGAAACGGCTGTTCGGTTCTCCTCAACTCGCCAAATTGTAACATTCCTTCGGACTCGAATTATTTACATTACATGCAAATGCTTCTGGTTAAGGACCGTTTAACGAATGAACGGTTTACGTTGCAAGTTGACATTTGTAGTATGTTAACTCGTTGACGAATTTAACTAGTTGATTAACCAGTTGACAAACGCAAATCAACGTTAACGTTTCGTTAACGGAAAAACCGTCAACGACCCATCACTAAACTAAACACGTGAGTGGTAGGTAAGCCCCGCCTACCGCGGCGCAATTTGCGTTGTCATTTTTAGAGCTAAGAATACTTCCATGTTTTATTTGCGTTCACTGAGCTAAACAATCGGCAAAGTCCACATTTGTTTCATGGGATGGGATTGAACTGGTTAATAACAAACCTATTTTTATTATACTTTTGTTTATTGATAAGTCACAACTCACAATAGAGTTTCTTTTATTGATTTTCTGTATAAGCCAACATCAGCTTGATCAGCTACCTCAGCAGGTGAAGATTCAACAATTTGTGTAATAAATATTAAGCCAATTATAATAGAAACGTAGTTTTTGGACTCGCTGTTCTGGATAGTTTATGATCAGAATGTGAAACTTTTGAAACTATGTTCCAAGACTATTATTGCTAACGTCATGGTGTACCTAACACTAGTGATAGGTACAAATGAATGAAATGAAATCATGGCGCCTCTAAAACGCAAGAGGTGAGGCGATCGCTACGCAATAACAAATCTGTGTGTTAAAAGGTCACTTACTGTACATAAATAGGTATACTATTTTTTACGCGACTATTTGGTTTAGTGTGCAGTGTCTTGTAGATATGTATTTGTTGTTGTAGTACTAGTTTGATTATTTCATTCATTATGCTCAAATGAAAGTATAAGAATTGGTAATTTCACACTAATTGATGAAATCCTTACTTCATGAAATTACAGAAACAAAAAACAATATTTTCAGACTTCTTTATTTTGTCACGTTTTTAGAAATACTAGTTGTGTAAATAGGTACTATTTTGAATTATTTTTTATCTAAAATTGAAAAAGTATGTGTACCTAAATTGTTCTTTATACCAATCAGCATTTCATTGCGTATCCATTCTTAAAAAATTAAAAAGGAAGTTGGCAGTGATCAAGAGTTAAATATTATTTTATGCACTTCCACATTTTATGCATCCGCCTAACTTTATCATAGGCATATAAAATATTGACTAATCCATAGAATAAATGTTTTATGACTACATCCAGTTTTTATTTTTCATAACACTAGTTTACATTTTTTTATTTTATTTTATATACCCCTCACAAAATCAATATCAATACTATCTTATACCTTCCTAATTTCGAAAAGTGTTGACATAAATTTTCTATCACGTCACATTTTTTTTCTACCCTCAAATCATTTTATTTCAATAATCATACAGAGTTGCTTAAGTGTGGCGTCCATTTATTGGTTTTCTTTATGAGATATCTTTAAGTAAACTTAAACAAAATGTCGAAACGAAAGTGTCAACAAAGTTCTGATCGTTTCTTTTATGTTTGTGGACAATTTATGTTTTCAAAAAATAAAAGACCTGTTCTAGAGTCGTTAAAAAGTTATATCTTCACTATGTTGGATTTCCTGTGGCTAATCAAGATAAGAAATGGGTTCCTCATGTGTTTTGTGAAAGCTGTAGAATCACTTTACTCCGATGGTCATCCGGCGAAAACATATACCTTCCATTTGGTGCACCAATGTTGTGAAGAGAACCGAGTAATCACGAAAATTACTGTTACTTTTGTGTTACGAAGACATCGGGTTTTAATAAGAAAACTAAGTCAGGTATTGTATATGCTGATGTTCCATCTGTTACTAAGCCTATATAGCATTCAAAAGATCTTCCATATCCAACTTGCCCCGATGGTACTAGTAGCGAGAGTAAAATAAGGATTGCAGAGCGGATATACAAATTACGCCTGTTTTCTCTGCCTTTGGGACAGCAGAGCTAAAGAACAACCTATACTTATCCGGAAAGACGTTGGAGTAAACAGGTCATTAAAGATCCATTTCCTGCATTCTCACTTAGATTTTTTCCCGAAAAATTTAGGAAGTATGAGTGACGATCAAGGGGAACGTTTCCACCAAGATTTAAAGATTTTCGAAGATCGCCATCAAGGATATTGGGATGAAAATGTGTTAGGAGACTACTGTTGGTCTATTTTAAGAGAAACAGATCGAGACACTTATAAAAAGAAGTCAAAAATTTGTCATTTTTAGTTTATTTCAGTTTTTCAGAGTTGTTTTTTCAAATTTTTACTATATTAAATATTTCTAAATCCTGATGTGACAGATTTTTTTATTATTTTTCCTAGGTTACCCTTACATAGTTACATAACATTCAATAACTTTCAGCTGGGGTATAAAAACCGTGTAAACTAGTGTAATTAATTCTGATCATCAGTATCTTCCTATCCTTTTCCCAATAAATAGGTAGGGTGTGTTCCAAAAGTCCGTGGTCATAATTTAAACTAACTAAGTTTGTCGCTAAGTTACTGGATAAGCAATAAGTATAAAAGTCAAAAAGCGATACTTTATCAAGATAATGTATCGTGTAATACAGCCGCTGCTTCTTGCGACGAGTTAGTGATGTACTTGTGTAGATACTTACGTAGGATATCGAAAACAATGTCGATTGACGAATGAAATATACAAAAACGTAGCCAACTTTTGTAGAGTTGATTAAATGTTAAATAATCGATGAAGTGTTTTTGGCTTTGAATTATGCCTTATCCTCGTGCTGCTTCTTTTATTTTACATCCGTTAAAGTTTCGAATGCATTATAGTAATCGGTATGGATAAGATAGAAGGTATGTATATTAGTGTGTGCGTCAGGATGGCTGGACCATAGGAGATTTTGGAGGTTTGAGCAATACCAAGTTTTTGTACCTGTTTGGTACTATTTGGTACCAGACATCCAATAATTTGTACCTCGCTAAAAAGGGAAAACTATTACGAGGAAAGTGGCCAGCCATTCTGACGTCAGAATGGCTGGACCAAGTCGGTTTCACCTAGTTGTAGGCGTTATACTTAGTTTATCTTTTTATTAAAATTTTGTGCCTCATTGGTACCTCAACATATGTTTTTCTTATATTTTTTCGATAAGCCAAAAAAAAGTTACACCTAGAAGAAATTTTGTATGTAACTTTTTTTCATGAAATGAAATATATACAGTTACGTTTTTGGGTATCTACGTCTCGGAAAAAATATTTTAAAAAAAAACTTTTTACAAAAAAAATACAACCGACTTTTCCACAAAAAATCAAAAAAGTACAAAATAACTTTAATTTCGGAACTCGGTGTTTGTGGTTCCTTTTTCATTTTTTGAACACCGACTTCCGAAATTAAAGTTATTTTGTACTTTTTTGATTTTTTGTGGAAAAGTCGGTTGTATTTTTTTGTAAAAAGTTTTTTATTTTTCACTTTTTAGTGGTACCTAAAACCCCTCCCCTCCCCCCACCTAAACGAACCAATTACATTAGTGTAAAAAAAACGCACTGCTCCAATGCAGAGTAAACTAAAAGGTCGTCAATGTAGACAATGTAGATATTTTTTTAGATTTTTGTTGACTTTTCAGAAACCGCTTGTTTGATTTCGATAAAATTTTCATGGGACCATTTGGGAAGTATACCTTTTCCAACAAAAAAAGAATTTTTCAAATCAGTTGGCAAGCGACGGAGTTATGCGCGAACAAACAATAAAAAAAAAACATACAAACATCCGAATTGAGAACCTCCTCCTTTTTTAGAAGTCGGTTAAAAATCCAGCACGCCAGTTTTTTTTAAATATTTTATTAAGAAGATTTTTTACAAAAAACTACATCTAAACAAACAATATATCGACGGCTCCTAAGTATACTGAGTCAACTGTACTTCTAATAACTTTACAGGAGAGCGATAAGAAGAACGAATGGTTATATTTAAATTGTTAATACAATCAAGAAAAAATAACTAATCATAGCGAGTTAAATATAATAAACCCTATCATCTGTACATAAAAAAAATCATATTATTTTATTAATTTACGAGATAATGTAGATATACTAGTATACGGCGATTATTTCTTTATTAAAAATGGATCAACTACCACTTATATTTTTATACGTCGCATTATTTAATTTACGTTTTGGGGAGAAATTACTTAATAAGTGTGGCAAAAACTATTTTTATTTACTTATTGGATTTTTTACATATTATAACTCCTTTCATGAACTCATATTTTGTTAAAATATAATAAGTTGACTCATTATACATGGATATATTTTTAAAAGTGAACCATCCGTAAATTGAGTCAAGTGTGGTACAAAATAGTTAAAATAATCCAAACCGCTTTTAACGTTCAATATTTTAATTAAAGAGATCTTGAAATGCTATTGGTAACATTAACATAACTTTAGGATATCTATAAAATTAACAAAAATCAACAATACTAGACATAAACACAAAGGCTTAGGTAGGTCTAGTCTTAGGTAACAAAAATACAAAATATTGATTGTATCAATTGCACGTTTCTGTAAAATATGAGGATTATTTGTTAATTGTTTGAAATCACAATAATTTAGGAATAGTAATTACTTTAAAGAATATCACAGTAAGTATACAATTCTTAATATCTTTACAATTAGTATTTATTGCTGAGGACAAAAGTCTCCAAATTTACCGTAGGTATGAGGTAAGTACTTAATAGTTACGAAAAAACAATATCTAGAAAAAGAAAAAAGACAAATTATATTTTTAGTTATTCTGAATCGCTTTCAACTCTATTGTTGTCACTTTTAATTAAATTAGAATAAAAAACAAGGGATATTCCTTAGGTATCACGAATTTCCATTCGTGATACCTAAGGTCCATTAAATAAGGTAAGTCCATTAAATCTATGTGTTAATTTTCATCTATTAGGATTGGCCTATAGTAAGATGAGCGAAGATCACTAAAATCTATATTAGGGACAGTTTGATTACGTGTTGCTTTAGATTTATTGATTAGCACATTAGATAACTAATTTTATACAATCTATTTTCTCATTTGTAAGGATTTTCTCAATTCTTAATTCAGTGACTTATTCCATTGCATCTTAGATCCATCACAGGCAAAACTCCAGTTGTTGAACTTTTTACGCATTGTTACAATATCTTGAGATATTTGATGACCTTATAAGGTTTATCGTCGGTTTTTCCATGACTGCCCAAAAAAAGGAGTGTAATGTTTTCAGGGTTTTTGTATGTATGTTTGTGAAACATTTATTACACGATATCAATGTATGTGGTATAGTTAGATGTGTTGATTTATCCCAGGTTACATTGGACAGTAAAAATGAAAAAAATATAATAACGCTTGTGTCGCATAAAAGCGACACAAGCGGTCAAAAGGTTAACAGAACTACCAAAATAAAAAGTTTGTAATAAAAACGACAATATTTAGTTTTCATGAAATTTAGACTACGTATACTGTCATCGTCTAAAGCTTGCTTAGTACATAGCAAAAAAGTTACGAAATGAAAAAAAACAATTAAAAATTTAAAAACCACGCCTGCCATGTCAAAAAGTTAACTAAAAAATTAAAATCAAGATAGATAGAGAGTCAGGGGACGGTTACACTACGTTTTGTGTCATCAGTCTTTGATCTAGTCTCCTCGGATATTTTTCATAACATTTCTTTCAACACGTTGTAGGACATAAAACATAATAATACAAGAAAATCAACTATTTCTTGATAGCAAAAAGCTCATAATTACGTCCGCACAGCAAGCTGTTTTGACGTATACTGAGTCAATTTCAACTTTCGCGAATTCGCGTCCCGCGTATATTGGTAGCATGCACTTGACTCAGTGTACTGCGTGCAAAATAAATAAATTAGTATACTTGATCTAGTATACGCCATTTTTTCTTAGTTATTTATAGAGATATGAATTTTATTTTTTTACCGGTAAATAGGAAATGATTTAATTGTTGTTAATATACTAAAAAGTGCATTTCTCAAAATTTGTTAGTTGACTCAGTATACTTAGGAGCCATCGATATACAGTTAAAAATGGGTAATTTTTGCTCTTTATCTCTCATCATAACAGACCAACAATAGTCACTTAGCATATTTTGGTCCCAAAAACCTTGATCATTTTGCTCAAACGATTTTAGATATTGGTGAAATCGCTCACCGTGTTCATCACTCACACTACCAAGATTTTCTGGAAAAAATCTAAATGGGAATGCAAAAACAATTTTAGTGGCATATTTACACCCATACGCTCAAAATTTTGCAATAGATTTTCAAGTCTCTTTGTAATTATTACTTTTTTTATTGCCTAAAAAATTTTTGACGATCGTTTTGAAAGAGTTCCAGGCTACTTTTTCTACCTCGATTAAAAGGCTCTCAAATTTTGTATCGTCCAATATTCTCCTGATTTGAGAACCCACAAATATTCCTTCTTTTAATTTAGCCGCAGAAAGATTCGGAAATACAGAGCAGAGGTATTGAAATGTAGGCTTGGACTTATCCAAAACTTTAGTAAATGCTCGTGCATTGTAATACTATTTGTATCTATGTGAGTTAGGTCATTTCTGCCGGGTGGTGTGGGAACTGGTAAATCCTCTGAATGAAGGACCGGCTTAGTTACTGATGGAACGTCTGCATATTTTATACTATAAGTATCTATTTTTTGAGTTAAAACCAAAAGTTTTTGTTAAACAAAAGTAACAATCAGTTACGTGGTTATTTGGCTCTCTCCATATCATAAGGTTTACCAAATTTCAGTGATCTATTTTTAACTGAATACCAGGAGCTGAAGACCAATCTGCAATTAGTGCAAATCACATGAGGAACCCAATTTTTATCCTGATTTGACACCGGAAATCCAAAATAATGTAAATAGGCTGCTTGCAATGGTTTTGTTATAGGGAAACCACGATTTAACTGAACAACTTTCCCACAAGCTTAACAAAATCGATTTGGATGTAGTTTACACACCCTAGATAACATTTTTATATAAATTAAGATATTTGAATCACACGGTCGTTTACGTTTTTCAACAAATGCGGGTAGATCAGAAAACAAAGACCTATAAATTCTCAGAAGTATGAGGTGCTACGAAAATTAAAAAAAAAAATTGTATTCTAGTGTTATTTTGTCATGCATGGCAGCATGAGTGTGTGTAATAAATGCAAGAATCGATAACTTTCCGATTTAGTCAATCACTAGCATATAATATCTATACTTAGAAAACTGTAGAGAGATCAATTCTGTACATTGAATACCTATCTATTCAAAATTAATATTGGAGGATGAATGTGGAGTTGATCGATACTGATACCAAAAATGCAATCAGTAAAGTTTTTGTCTGTCTTTATGTGCACGAAGGAGTCAAAAACTACTGGAGAGATTTTAACCAAACTTAGTACGATTGTAGGCCATACTCCTGGGCAGGTTATAACGCTAAGACACATAGGATCTGAAGAGTGACGATAAATTTGAAGCAAGTCGGATGAAAATGCGCTTTCGAGCTCTTATCCTCGCATACGTTGATCATACACCAAAAGTATGTATTACAAAGATGATGGTCTTCAAAAAATCTACAAAAAAGTCCTGAATGATATATTATATCTATTATAAATTAGCCACAATAACGTGTTTAATCGTTAGGCATTTCTTCAAAGCGTATTAAATACATAAATATATTATATTTCACATAGATATATATATCTTTATCAACCTCCCATATTCAAAAAGTACACTTTAAAATATATTTTATAAAAAAAATAAAAAAAATTCATTTGAGGCCACCACAGGATTGCGCGGTTGAGCAGTAGTGTGCTGAAATGCGAACGGACGTGGTTCTTATTGACTCTTCTCGGAATAAGCGCGCTTTTGATTTTAAAAATACATAGATACGTAGTTTTCTATACTAATATTATAAAGAGGAAAAATATTACGAGTCTTCAATGAACATTTTAGCATTTAGGGATCCGTTTGTGAAATATGAAGTTCTAAAGTGGAAAAAATCGTTAAAGAGTCCAGTGTCCCCTGTAAATACACACTGTGTGTAATGAGATAAGGTTTATTATTGATTGTATAGTACGTTTTGATTTAAGAAATGCGGGCGTGTGCGCGTATCTATTGCTTTTACTGAATTGCATGCGTAGTAGTTGCCGTGTGGTAGGGGAAAATAGGAGACACAGCTGTTTCCTTACATTTTTGGCTACAGGGCTTTATCTCCTTGTTTATTATATCTATGGGAGCAAAGGTAGACAAACTAAATGCTTTTTTTTTTTTCTGGATGGGAAATCATCAAATGACCCCTCCCGCCCTGGGTGGAGCGGTAGGGAGTGTCAGACTTTTACTGACTAAAACCCACCCGTGATCCTTCTTGTGCCCTATGCGTTCCAGGGCCGCGGTAACTCTTTCGAACAAATTCCGCAACCCTAGCAGGCACCGACCCTATGGGGCCCCGTCCTCGGTGCTGACGGCTCCTTGAGGCGCGCGTGGAACACAACGCGTCGTCGACTCAACCTGGTATCGGACGGCGAGCCACCCACGCTCACCGTCCCCAGGCATCAGCCACTGCGCGATAGCACAGCGGCCGACTTGTCTCTGGAGGGGGCCGAAATGGGACCATTACTGGCACTCCATCTCAGCACCCTCCCGAGTGTTGGGAGCCGCAGAACCCGCAGCAGAAGCGGCAGTGGCGGTGACAGAAGCCGCGGCGGCGGCAGAGGCGGCGGTGGCGGCGGACCTCTTGCCCCTGGTCGGGGCGGATGGCGCGCAGGCCCTTCCCCCAGCCCAGTGCTCGGCCGGCTTGCCAGCAGCCGCACAGGCACTGCAGTGCGGCGTGGCCTCACACGAGCCGGCCCGATGACCGGGCTGACCACAGCGGAAACAAAGTCCGCTGCGGTCCACCTCCGAGGGGCACATAGCTCCCGTGTGGTTGCCCACATGGCAGCGGTAGCACCTCAGAGGCCTGGGTTCCAGCAGTTTTACCCGCGCAGACACCCATCCCACCAAGAGCCTTCGGCCCTCCGACACAGTTCTGGCCGCCGTCACGGGGCAGCTCACCACAAGGGTTTGCATGCCCGTGTTGTCAGGCCGGAGGGTGCCCGCCTTGACGAGCTCGGCAGAGCACCCCCCAGTCCTGGCGACGGCGGCCACAACTTCCTCCTCCGTCACGGAGTCATCCAGGCCCACTATGCGCATGTCGATGCGCTTAGTCGGCCTGGACACCCGGACCTCGTCCGCGGGTAAGACCGCCCTCAGCCTTTCGGCCAGGGCGTCCGCGAACGGGCCACTCTCCGCTCCGGCGAGCTCGAGCTTGCGGGCACCGGTTAAGGTCCTCCTGACCCCGATGCCCCCGCTGATGCCCAGCTCTTGGAGGCTCACCGCCTCCTTCGCCCGCTTCAGTACGGCGAGATACGTCACGCCCCTCTGTTCCGCTTCCGGCTGCAGTGTGAGCACTACAGCCGCGGATTTCGGGGCGCGAAGCCTCGCCGCAATGGCGTTGGCCTTCCGCCGCTGCCTCCTCGCCTTGTTTTTGGCCGCTTTCGCGGCCCGCCGTTTCTGGCCAGCAACCTGCCACTCGGCCTCGGCCGCAGGAGGGTCCGAGGGTGGGGGTGGGGGCGGCTGCGGCACCACTGGCGCCGCAGCCTTAGCCGCTCCTCCAGCCTTCCTCCTACCCCTCTTCGCCGGGAGACAAACTAAATGCTGCGAAGACGGAATATTTGAACAGAACGAGATGAAATTTAGAAAAATGTATAAACGCACACTGTGTAGACAAGCTTATTATTCATAATCAGCCTTTTAACGTTCCCACTGCTGGGACACAGGCCTCCTCTCTAGGAGAGGGAATGGGCCGTAATCCACCACGCGGGCCCAGTGCGGGTTGGTGAATGTCACATGTCTTCGAATTTTTGGTTCTAGGACATGCCGGTTTCCTCACGATGTTTTCCTTCACCGTTTTGAGAGCAGTGGTGAAGAAATGAATTACACAAAGTAATGCGCCTGGCTGGGTTTGAACCCGCGACCTACGATTCGTAAGTCGGGGCCGTTACCACTCGGCCACCACTGCTCATTATTATAAACCAGGTATTGATATAAAACATATTGAAACTAGCTTCATCTTCTTATTTGTCTGAAAGATCTTGACTTCAAAACTGCCTGAAAATGCTATAAGTATTAGAAAATAAAACAATTTTGGTTCTTGATCCAACAACAAAACAAAATAAAAACTTCTTTCAAAATATCCGACTGCAAAAACCGATCAACGAGTTCCAAACACAATTTCAAGTAGTCTGATGCAATTGGTGAAAGTAAATCTGTGATTGAACCAAATTAAATGCCAGCAACTGTAAAAACCGGACAAGTGCGAGTCAGACACGCGCACCGATCGAGTCAACATTTTTTCCTAGAATACTCGTACATTGCCTACGGTTGTTCATCATAAACTATAAAAGCAAAATATAGAAAGTAAGATTGAAGGACAAACTTAACTTTTTTGTTGAACAAGATATTCTCCCGTACATCACGGTCAATTCTTCGACCGAAAATATAAGTTTGTAACCGCAGATAAAAATATTTTAAGAAAAAAAAAAATGATTTAGTGTTAAATTCAGACTATTTCCTGTACTTGTAGTGTAAGATATAATATGTTGTATTTTTTTTTGTTGGTCAACGAAAAGTACCTACTCCCATTTTGATTCCCTTGAGACTGTCGAAATATACGTTTTTTGCAGCATAAACAGCGGTAACTTTTTTCACGTCAGCTAAGGAGTTTAATTTTTTCACAACAGCTTCAAGAGACTGAGTATATTGATTTAATTTCAACTTGATACCTCCACGCGTTCCTGAGATAGAGCTGTCTTGACAGACAGATGGACGGACGGACGACAGTGTATCCTATAAGGGTTCGATTTCTTCTTTTTGAGGACCCTAAAAACAAAACTTCTGGTCGAAATGAAAGGCACTTTAAAAATACTTTTTTTTTTTCAGAAAATATAATAAACAATCAAAACATAAACTTTTATCGAACTATACAACAGAGAAGGGATATTTAAAAATAAAAAGATACCGTACGTATCGTCCATATATGTAATAATATATCTAGCTATGTATATGTATGTACACGATGTAAGTATATTTACAGCTGGCGGCGCTAGCGCTTGTCGGCGGGAGGCGGCGCGGGCTCGGGCTCGGGCGCGGCGGGCGGCGCGGGCGAGCGCAGGCGCCCGCGCGGCCGCCACGCGTCCAGCAGCGCCTCCACGCGCTCCTCCGTGGGCCCCCAGCGCGCGTGCCCCGCCGCGTTCTGCAGCCACACCACCACCGTGCCGCCGCCCCATCTGAAGTACACCTCGTTCCTGTGACATGTCACGTGTTACGTGGGCTGTGTGCGAATGTGTCGCCTGTACTCACTGACCTCTCTATTCCCGTGTTTTTCCAGATTAGCTTTCGCCGCGCGAATACGCCACCACTTACGCGAAAAAAAAAACTTGTACGCGAAGATAGCATATTTGTGCGGCAATTTGTGTATCGACCAATGCTACAAAGTTTGGCATGCTTACGCCTACAATGTGAGTAATTCGTTGTCTTATTATAGGCAGGTGAACAGGTGAATTTAAAAAGTTTGCAGGCGTAGACACGCCAAAAAACTTTCGAGGCATTTTTGTGTAGTGTCGTTTCACTTTTTTTAAACCAGTTATTGCTTTTACACCGTTAACTCCACATCTGCCGCATGATTCAGAATTTATGATTTCATAAATATATGTTCAAAGCAAAGAATGAGACATTGCTAAAATGTAAAATATGTACTACTATTAAGTTAGCAGACACGAAACTGGTGACGCTCAAGTTATAGCGGAAGCGACGCGGAGCAATCGAGCTATGGGATGCGATAGGTTCGCCCATTTTTGTATGCGAGCTACATTTCTCATCAGAAAAATCGAATTTTCACTTATCACTGTAATGGCCAAACTGCCAGCTATACAATCATGTGATTTTTTTCATGGAATGAAAACTCTTTTGTGTTTAATTAGGGCAGAAACCATAAAAAACGGAAGTGTTTCGATTTTTTTTATGAGAAGTATATATAACCAATCGCTGCCACTTGTTTTTCAAATTCGCAATTCCCCTATATAACAGCTGTTAGAGGACACATGATAAGCCAACATATAAGCAATATGGTGCCCTAAAGTTGTCACGTTGCCGAGATATTTGAAAATAAAGATCGTCACAATGACAATAATTAAGAATTTAGAAGAATTATTACGAAGATTGACTAGTTACGTGCGTATGTATTCGATTTTATAATATTTAAATTATAGTTTACAGTTAGCTTTATCAATTTATTCGATAAGAGTGAAAATAAGAGCGCGGGAAGAGAAATTTATTTTTCGGCGCGAGTTTCGTGTACATCACAGAGGATCGCGCTATCGCGGAGTCGATACCCAAAACTCATTTCTTTTTAATGTTTTTTGGGTATCGAGCCTGCCCCAGTGTGCGCCTCTTGTTTCGTGCGGCGGACAGAAAATAATATGGATCTTATTCATAAAATTTGTTTAGCGGATTTTTTTTAAAGAATGTGATTTTATATTCGACTTCTATGTTTAGGTAGTATTAACTAATACACTGACGTACGCGTAAAGTACTGGCTAACTTTCGAATAAAATGATTTTGTTTAGGGTGTTTACTAAGTAAATAAATAAATAACTAAAGCTTGCATTATCAACAAAATATTTTTGAGGTACACTCTACCTCGTTTATTTGTCTTTATTTCGGAAGCAAATCTAATCTACGAATAATTAAAGTCTGATAATAATCGGATACCACAGCAATAAGATATTTAACCCCTTACAGTCGGTTATAGGGACTATTTTCCTAGGGCAAAATAATCGTAATAAGAATAATAGGAATGCATTTTTGCGGGTTATGATTCCGAATGTTAGGTTAGTATGTACTTACGTATTGTTTTCATTGATTTATCTAATGTAGTAATGATAGACGATGTACCACTGTAAGGAGTTACTGAGGTATCTTTCGCTATACTGGCATTCTTAATAGGTAATGTGTTGATTGCATATGATTGAAAACCAAAATAAGTAATATTCAAAATTAACATGAAAGCGATGCTCTAATGGAAATAATAAGCGATGCGATACTTTGACTACTACGATAAATACGGACAAGAGTACATTTTCAATATTAATACGTAATAATCAAATGCATTAATTACATGTTCTATGGTCGTCGCTTCACTGTGAGTATCCAGATCAATGGTTTTTTTTCGTAATTTCATAATAGTCCATGTAGGTACACAAGAAAACTAAGCATAGACCTGTAATTATAAGTATTTTACTAGTTTAAACAATTCGCGCAAATTAAATATTGTAACTACTGAAAAAAAACTGCAACAAAAAAAAAGGGCTCAAAATACAAGTTTTGATTTTGTACTAAGTAACATTTGAAATAAAGTTAAAAATACAATAACTGGTTCGAAGATTTAAGTCTGAACTGAAGTTAGAAAATAAATAACTTTTTTGGTCATGAGCTCATTAGTTCATGCCTCATGTCATGAGAAAAGTATTTGATTAAGGTGAAAACGAGTTAAAAGGCCGTTTTGAGAATTATGTTTTTACGTTAAAGTATCTGTAATAGGGATTTGATATTAAGTTTTTATGTTTTTTGACTTTATGATCTGCTTAAATTCTAAAGGAATACACGATGTGAGGATATGACGTCCTCGATACAAAAAAAAATCATATGCGTCTTTTTACAATATTCATAGCATAATAATACATTAGCATGATTTTATGAAAACTGTTTTGAATCATAGAAAGTAAATTTATCCAGCTTTCATTATACCTTTTTGCCCTTACTTTATTTATTCTTAGCCGCCCTCATTCTATCGCCTCCTCTAATTTTGCTTTTTAAAAGGTTCATTCTGATGATCCATGGACCTTGTCAAGGGAACACCTGTGTCACTTTTTGCAGATCAAAACCATCAGATTTTCGTATTAAACATTTTGTAATCATATTTTACATAGTTCAGAAGCTTAAAGTTGTTAATGATCACAATAAGTGTTATAAAATTATTTACACCATGTGTGTATATCCTTGTGACCTTGAACAATATACTATAATCGTAGTCATTTTCTAATCGTGCCAACAATGAAATGAAATAATAGACTAAAACAGCACTTTTTCTCTAGACTGTCTGTTTTTATAGCATTTATCTCAGGTTAAAACAAATTATTTTATTTCAGACTTGAGACAATGCATTCCACTACATTTTTGGAAGTCTTTTACAGCCCAGGCCGCTCGTCTAAGGAATGCATTGCCAGCATCAATTAAACGCTCGCAATTGCAACCTGTTTTAAAAACAAATTCGTTAATGAACAGTACTAGACACTGTGATTCCTCTCTCGTTGCAATTTTAATAATTGTTAC
Organism: Hecatera dysodea; assembly: GCA_905332915.2. NCBI lineage: Eukaryota > Metazoa > Arthropoda > Insecta > Lepidoptera > Noctuidae > Hecatera > Hecatera dysodea. The sequence goes on from HG995292.1 coordinate 15,581,183, forward strand.
ATAATATCTTACTTATGCATATTATTGCTTTATTTCTGTTTGTTGTTTTTTTTTCTATATTGAATAATAATTCATATTTGCACCAAGTGCATCCACATTTCGTGGATCTCTTCCAGGCAAACTGGAATGGATAGATATCTCTACCCATATTCCAGTTTGCCTGGGAGAGATCGCGGAATGCGATAAGTCCGCCAATCATGGGTATTTTTAGTTTATGATTTTATGTAGGTATGTATTTTTAAATTTGGTGCTAAAGTATAAATAAATAAAAAAAGTAGGCCATCTAGCTTCTGCTGCAATATCGATAAATGATAAAATATATTTATTTTGTAAGTAGGTTAAACGTAACACTTTTACACGTCAAATATTTCTGGTAATTTTAAGCTAGATGAAGCCGGTGTTTCCTAGCCGACTACCCTGAGAAGAAACATCCGCCTATTTAAATTGAGAAATTTACCTACTCGGTATTTTAGTCAAAATCGCGTCCATTTATCCGTTGCCTCCAAAGCAGTTTGTGCACTGACAATGAGTCGAAAGCCTCACACCGTAAGCGGTGAATGTGTTGGAACTTCTTCAATTGTATTAGTACTTCAGAACACAATTACCGAATTTAAACTTTCCAAAACAAAATGGCGGCTTTTAAACTGCAATCCTTGGCCTTACATCGTAATGTTGGCAAAAAAGAAATAGAATACATCCTATTTGGCCTTATAACACGAATAAATGTATTACTTATTTATTATATGTATAGATTTGTCTACTGTGTTTATTTATTTTATACTATCTTTAAAAATACCGATATTGTTAATATAGGTGCGAGCAACACTGAATCATTCGAATTTTTCAACTGCCCGCGTCAGTACTACGAGGAGATTGTGCAGTGCGCTCGACTAGCTATCTATGCTCAGCCACAACCCTTTAAACTGTCAGAAATTAATGACATAGGTACCCTATTATGTTGTTATACTATATTAGCGTTATTATTAAGATTTTAACATGTATGAATCCATACATATTTTATGTAGGTAGTGATAGTGATTTTGTTATGTGTAGGCACTAGGCAGATTTAAATGACTCACTTGGTAAGAACATGTTGAAATCCGTGGCGGTACTCGTGCTCAAAAGCTGGAATAACCACCTAAAACAAAAACAATAATAGTTCAGTAACAAAATTCTGTGCCTTTTTAACATTTTATTTCAAATTAACATTTAATTTTAAATAAAAACACATCAAAAGTTTCTCTTTTAGGGGCCTTGTTTTGAAAAACACTAAGTTTAGGCTCAGCCTCCTAAAAGATTATGATTAGATTATTATTATATTACTATTTGTCTCTCAATTGTGAGAATTATATTATCTTCTGGTAATTTCTAGTGAGAAAATAAATTATTCGTATTGATTCTTTTTCACAAGTTTAATACCGGTCGGTACACTGTCTCGTCTTTCTTGCAATGTGCTGATCTCTTTCAGCAATATGTTATTAAAATATCTATCTGGTTCCTTCCCTTTCTGAATTGGGTATTTTACTACATAATTATAAAAATCATAATTCTATAAAGTCCGTTCGTTAGATTTTCAAAAAATATAAGACACCTATTTTTAGGTTTGAAAATGAAAATAATATATCTAGTTTTAATTTCCGCGAAAATTAGTGGGTCCTCAGGGGACGTGTTGACTCGCCGACCGTTGAGTTGCGAGTCAACGGTCGGCGAGTCAACACCGGCGAGTCCCCTGAGGATGCCTCGTGGAGAGGCGAAACACGTGTCGGTATTGGTGTTGGGTTTTGCTTTGCCCTCCTGCATGTGCATAAAATCCTTGCATTTGCCTTGTAATCTTGCATGTGCATAATATAGCGGGCGGGAGGGAGGTGCATACCTGCAACCCACTAATTTTCGCGGAAATTAAAACTAGATATATTATTTTCATTTTCAAACTTAAAATGGATTTCCGCAAAGTAACGCCTGACTCAATCAATTTCACCTATTTTTAGTCATTTCAAATCGTAAAAAAATATTAAGATAAAGCGCATCAAACTCGAGAGAAGAGCTGGTGACGACGTCACGTCGCTGGTGAAAATTGTAGCACGTAGTGACGTCACGCGTATTTTTAACGCATCTGTATCGTCTTCATTTTTTGTCAACGTGAAAAAATAAAAAATGTGTCTATTATTTTTTGGTAATCTATCAGACAGACTAATTTCAGTAAAATACCCTATTTCCTTCCTTCGGAGGTTCTTTGCCTTATGCTACGTTTATCTTTCGCGTAAAAGTTAAATGACGTAGCAATCTTTGCTGTTACTTAATTTTTAATTGAAAAAAACAATTTTTGATAAAAGAAAACAAGCTACCATAAGCCACTGAAAACTAAACATGAATGCACTGCGTTTGGCTAACAACATTTGAAGGCAGGAATGCAATGCTTTCGATCAAAAGCCTCACGTTTAGGTGGGAATTAAGCCCTAACAGCTTCGTACTTGGACGTCATTTTAATAACGTGTGACAATAAAAATATAAAAGTAATTGTTATTGGTCTAGAATACCACTTATTCCGGTTTTCCGTTGGTCTAGTTCTTATATTATATTCAGTCTGCCAAAGAATACTCCCACACGATATTCTGATGTGCAGCAAGGCAAATAAAGGCACACGGTGGAGCATACGGTGGAGGTCTGCCCTGCTTGCCCGATAGCAACCAAGCCCGGGTCAGCGAAGAAGACGGGGCCCCATATGGTCAGTTGTTTTTAGAATTTGTTCGAGAGTCACAGCGGCCCTCGAACGCAAAGGAAACTAGAAGGATCACGAAGGAGTTTTAGTAAGAGTCTGACACTCCCTTCCGCTCCGCCCAGAACGGAAGAAGTCATTTGATGATTTCCCAGCCAGAAAAAAAGGCAGATAAAGGCATGTAAGTACCTAGTAACATGCAGTAATAGTTGTAACATTTTTTTTTAATGTAAGTGAAACCATCAAATTACTTCTTCCGCTCTGGGCGAAGCAGAAGGGAGTATAAGACTTTGTGTTCCAGAGCCGCGATAACTCTTTCCAACTAATGTCTGTAACCTGGCACGCGCCCTAGCCTGCCCCGTCTTCTATGCTGACACCTCTTTGAAGCGCGCATGCCTGCCCTCGGTGTCGACCCAGTCCCAGACCCAGACTATTATTATTAAATTATTATTATTATGTCTACTGTGGGAATTGCCATGCGACTCCCGGCCCACGGGGTGTCTTCTTCTGTTGCGGCAACTGGGGCATAAGGTTTGCCTCTCCCTCATCCTTCGTTCCGGAACATGGATTGAACCAAGATCGGAAGCAAGAGGTCGCCACCACCGATCGTCTCGACAAGGACACGGCGGTGCTCCGCCGTGTCCTTGAGGCAGGGCAGACCTCCACCGTATTCTCCGGGCGATCCACGCAGTGGTAACACCCGCGCGTGTCCTCCCATCGAATCCGATACAGGTACCTCCCGAAATACTCATGTCTAGTGAGTACCTACCTGCGTCAGGCGGAAGGTGAGGGAGCCGTGGCGCCTCTCCAACCACTCCTCAAAGCCACTGTAATGTCGAGAAGTCCCCTGACTGCCCAGTGGTGGGTTGCGACAGTCGCTGTCTCTATACCGCCATGAGATCCCACCGCAACTCGGTCCGTCCCGCAGCGATTTGCCGCAGTAGTGGAGTTTCGCCTCGGCGTAGCAACGTAAACGGTACCTGTTTTCGTTTGAAGTGGCTAGCTTGAAGCTTATGTAAGGCATGCGTCTGCCTGTCGGGCCACTCGGGCAGGATGACGACGAAGCTCAGCGGCTCGGCGGAGTCCTGCAGCAGCCGCTCCATGTGCCGCAACGCCGCCTCCAGGAGTTCCTCGCAGTACGGCGGGTGCGCGACCATCGACCCGGACACTGGACGCAATTCCAGAAAGGGCCTAAAGAAATATTTTCAGATCAATATGGTGTACAGTTATTATATCATACCTATTGTTTATTTCTCCTCACAAAAACAGACTTTAAAAGTTACTTATTTTATGCCTGTATAAGAAATCAACTAAAGCTCTCAATAGCTTTAGTTGATTTCTTATACAGGCATTAGCGGGTCTAGTGTGCGATTTTGTACCTGCACTGGTGTCGGCGTAACATGGTTCCTCCTTACAAGAAAACAGTCGATGACACGGAAATGGAAACAGTAAATTGTTTATTCGCATTCACATTAACAGCAATTCCTCCAAACCCCAATGCCAGAATTCCAATAGACTATGAAACCAATACACACCCTCGAGATCCGAAGTAGGAGTCAGTATCGGCAAAAGCTGAACAATACTGTCTGAAGTAGCAGTCGAGCGGACTGGCGAAGCACTCGAAGGTGACGCCGAAGCAGCGATGCAGGCACTCCAGCACGGGCACGGGCAGCGACATCTGCGTGAGCTGCGCCTCGCCGCCCGCGCCCACCCACGCCGCGTAGCGCCGCAGCAGGCACCACACGCGCGACAGGAACTGCTCGAACTTCTTGTCGTCGAAGCAGCTGTAGCGGTACAGACACTCCTGCCAAACACACCTCGTCATTACTGTTTATATTAGCAAGCTTTTTTTTTCGCTCCACCACAGGCGCGATGGGGCACTGGCTGAAACTTGAAAAAGCTTTGTATTTGATTGAAGGTGGATTTGAGAAATAGATCAGGGGAATTGATATGAGCAATGATCCGAGTAGGCAGAGCTACTTTTGATATTTGCGACATGTTTCATAGTATGGAATTCTATTAGGGGATTCATTAGGTTTTAAAAATATATATGTATATACATAACAGAAGGTTCTGGAATTGACTGACGCCCTATATAATATGGCCTACATATTTCGCGACCGAGTCAGTATTGGCTTAGCGATTACTTCGAAAGCGATCTTCAACTGCTAATTAAAGTGATAAATAATGGCATTGTGTATTTTTAACCGACTTCCAAAAAAGGAGGAGGTTCTCAATACGAATGTTTTTTTTTGTTTGTGTTACCTCATAAATTTGTACTGGGTGTCGATTTTGATGATTCTTTTTGTATTCGAAAGCTGGTGCTTATCGTGTGGCCCATTTTGATTATCCCTAATAATGCTTGGCTTAGGGTATGTAGATTGATGATGTTCTCATTCGAACTTGTCGATGTAAAATGAAAAAACAAAATTGTATAAGTACATCACGCATCTTCTTCCTCATCATCCTTACTAGTTTGGTGAAGATCTGATGAAGAACAGAGATAGGAAACGGAACTCTTCAATAAATGATAGTTTATCTTTCGGCATTGCTGAAATCTAATGTTTGTTTATTGTTTATACCAGTGTGACTGGTACGTTTAGGTGGGGGGACAAAAAAAAAACAACCGGCTTCTAAACAAAAAAAGCATAACATAACTTTAATTTCGGAAGTCGGTGTTCAAAATACTAAGAAACAACCAAAAACGGTGAGTTCCGAAATTAAAGTTATTTTATACTCTTTTTGTTTAGAAGTCAGTTGTTTTTTTTTTTGTAAAGTTTTTTTTTATACTTAGCGTTTATTGTTACAATCAGTGTCGGTTAATTAAAATTTCATTTTTGGTTATTTCAAAGTCAAAATGTTTATTTCAATTAGGCCATTAAACGGCACTTCCGAGCGTCATCATTAAAATTTATCATAATTAAGTGACTCTAGCGTCCATTCGCAAAGGTAGATTCTTATGGAGAAGAACGGACAAGAAACTCCATAGTTACTCTATTCAAATAAATGTTTTACAATATTTGATATACAAAAAATACTTCATATATGTGAGGACGATGCACCAAGTATACTGGTTATAGAACAAAGTATTAACAGCGGTAAACTTTTGAGTCTCAAATATTCCAGGAAACTTGCCGAGTAATGGGTGCTCATAAAACGAGGACAACTTCTTACCACCCACAGTCGGATGGAATGGTGGAACGATTTAATCAGACACTGGAGAGATATCTGGCAAAAGTTGTGCCGGCAACGGAATTGGGACAAGCACATTCAACCGTTTTTGCTTTCATACCGAAGTGCTGTCCATGAAAACACATCGGTGACACCAGCTTTCGCAAATTTTGGAAGAGAATTGCGGCTTCCTGCAGACCTGATCACCGGAATACTACCTGATGCCGCAAGCAGTATAACCGATTATGCGAATGACTTGCGGAACAAAATGAACGACATTTATGAGCACGTCAGATAATCGGGTCAGCAAATGTCTGAAAAGATGACAACCCGCTACGACCGCAAAATGAACAATAAAGGGTTCGACGAAGGTTCACTAGTGTGGTTGCACAATCCAATTCGGAGCAAAAGGAAATCTCCTAGCTTTAGTCAAAATGGGACGGACCGTACCGGATTGTGACAAAGATCAATGACGTGACCTATCGTATACAGAAAAGTACACGAAGCGCTCCTAAGATCGTCCATGTTGATCGACTGGCGCGTTATTATGGGGCTGATAATGCTCGGGACAAGCATGTCTTAGGAGGGGGCAGTGTTGCGCGCCACAATTCGTTACCACTAGCGCCATCTGGTATCGAGTAGCAGAACTAATAGCACCAGGAACCTTCGAGACTTTTCTATGAAAGAACATTCTAGAATTCTCGAACCCTAGTCAGTTGCGACCGATATGTACGCGAACTTTCTGAAACTTTCTAAAATGGAATGTTCTGGAATTACCCGGCGTCCTGTATAAGGCCACATACTCCGAATGAGACAGCCCGATACGCTCCCTCCAAAATAAGCAAGATTCGCCGTCCACGGCACTCTCTAGTCGAACCTGATGACCCTACCACCTTACTGCAGGAAAGCACAATTAAAAACACTTAAACAGACCGCATCCGTATTCCGACCCCGCCGACGAGGCCCACCGCGACGCCCCCGTAACATCCCTCCCCGACTTTTGCCTAACGAGCCAGCCTGCGCCGCTGAGCCATTAGCGTTAAATCCCCTAAATAATTATAAATAGACCCAGCCTGTCCCATGCTGGCCCTCTCAATGACCCCGTTCCACACCCAATCCCACAGGGGATGCCCTTAGCGAAGCGGTCATTTAGTTTTAGTAGTTTTAAGCCCTGGCTGGGGGCCTTAAATAAATTTGAGGCCACCACAGGATTGTCCGGTTGAGCAGTAACCAGCCTGAACTGCGATTGGTTGGCCATGACAAAAAAAACCGACCGAGTATTGGATTAGCAATACAGTCCAAAAAATCACCAGACAACATTATTATATTTAAAATTATTTACAATCGCTACAGGAATTTTTGTTGTAATGACTTACTCCGCAAACTATAAATCTCGTACGAAATGAGTGAGCTTGAGAAAACAAGTAATTAACCAAATCTTTTATGGAAAACAATAAAAAAATAACCAATACCACGAAAATAAGTGCAAGCCCCGTCGAACTACTAAAAATATGCAATGAACCTAAGTTTTTGATAAATGAGGTCTGCAATTTCTTCAGTAATGTTGGTAAAAACTGGCAGACAACATTATATCACAATACCATACCGCATCTCATCAGACTAACGATCAGTCTTATCCAAATAGTATAAACCACACCATTGCTAATCTAAAATTGCTCTCGTGTTCTTGGAAGTAGATGAAGCAGAAATTGAGTCACTAATTCTTCAACTACGCAGCAATGACTGTGCTATTGGATGGGATGGTATATCACCTCTTTTATTGAAAAACTCACGTCAAGTACTGATACCGCCACTTACCTTCATATACAACCGCCGTTTTCAATTTTCCCGCTGTCTTCAATGTTCCCGGATGCCCTTAAAAAGGCGATAGTAGGTACATCCTATTGACAAGAGTGGGAGCAGAACCTGTGTCAATAATTATAGGCCTATATCAGTTTTGCCGACACTCTCTAACATCCTTGAGAGGATCTTAAACAAACGTCTTAGAACCTTTTTAGAAAAATCATAGCAGACAACCAGTACGGCTTCCTAGTTGATTTTTCAACAGAAGATGCTGTGCTGGGTTTAACAAAAGAGGTCGCTAGATATCTAGACAATAAGACAAAATGTTTGGGTTTATTCCTTGATTTACCCCCAAATATATTTTTTCTGCCGACCTCTTGTGTGACGATTTTTGAGATTTTCAAAGACTATCTCAAAAATCGTACCCAGAGAGTTAAAATTGACACCCACCTCAGTGACGACATGTTTGTTACTTTCGGTGTTCCTCAAGGCTACTGGGAACCCCCACCTTATTTTTAATGTAGGTCCCTTTGCAAAATGAACCTACTAAGATATACACATACGCAGATGATACTGCAATCTTTGTCTACGGACCGACTTGGGATATTATCAAATCCACAGCGGAGTCGGCAATAGCGGAAATAATTAAGTGGCTGAATTGTAATCTTCTCACCATAAATATAAACAAAACCTGCTACATCCCATTTGCAATTAGGCGAAAAACGGCACCAAGACATAGTTTTTCAATCACTGTCCATTCATGCACAAACCAACCAGCACTATGCAGTTGTCCGGCAGGTACTCGAGGAGACTGCGTCAAATATTTAGGAGTCAATATAGATGATGGACTAACCTGGACAAAACAACTTGAACTGTCACGACTAGAACCCTTTTTTTTGGATGGATAATCATCAAATGACTTCTCCCGCTCTGGGCGGAGCGGAAGGGAGTGTATCTTACTGACTAAAACACACCCGTGATCCTTCTTATGCCCTTTGCGTTCCAGGGCCGTGGTAACTCTTTCGAACTAATTTCGCAACCCTAGCAGGCACTGACCCTATGAGGCCCCGTCTTCTTTGCTAACGGCTCTTTGAGGCGCGCGTGGAACACGACGCGGCGTCGACTCGTGCCTGGTTGCTATCGCAGCCATCCGCAGGCCCACGCCTATGGAGGCCAGGAATCGCCTTGCGTTTCCCGACGCCCGAGGCGTCTTCTTCTGTTGCGACGGCTGGAGCGTGAGGTTTCCCTCTCTCACAAGCGTTCCGCCTCCTCTTTCGCTAGCATTACTGCTTCGCAGAAGGAGGCGACCGCTTCCCATGCCTCCTCGCTCCGGACCATGGTTTGAACCAGGGCCGGACGCGAGAGGTCGCCGCCGCCGATCGCCTCGACGAGGACACGGCGTTGCTCCGCCCAAGCAGGGCAGACCTCCACCGTATGCTCCACCGTGTCCTCCGGGCGATCCACACAGTGTTGACACCCGGACGTGTCCTCCCGCTGGATCCGACACAGGTACCTCCCGAAACAGCCGTGTCCGGTGAGCACCTGCGTCAGGCGGGAGGTGAGGACGCCGTGGCGTCTCTCCAACCACTCCTCAAAGAGGGGACTTATCGCCGCAATGGTGGCGTGCCCAACGACTAGAACCCTGCGCCTAATACATATATTTAAATCTCTCCGTAATTCAGCCAATATTTTATTCTAACATATTAAAAATGGTGTATTATGCACTATGCCAATCGGTCATAGGATACTGCATCTCTGTATGGGGTGCTGCGGCGAAAGGCTATGTCCTTAGGCAAGCTCTCCTGAGGAAGCATAGCAGCCTTCCCCAATCTAACCCAAAATAGCGCACAAACCTTCCCTCAGGCTCTCAAGTACTCTCAACACAGGACCACGTTTGTAAAGCGTCAGTATTATGTGGTTAGCGCGTATATTTACAAAAAGGTTCATAAAAAACTTAATATCTTAGACCTCAACAAACACAACCTAAAATTAAAAGTGACAGAATGGCTACTTAAACAGGACTATGCCGCAACGGAGACCTTACTTACCTACATCGTATAATAAGCACACACTCATATCCATGCTTGGACGAATATTTCTATTTTCGCATACATACATACTCGCACATACTAGTCCCCGAGTGTTACACCACCACCACCAATTATCCATAGCTGTCCCTAAAGAATGAGAATTGAGACGGTCCACTTATGCATAATTATGTTTATTGGAACTACTTTGCGAAACACTGTTTCTTAAGATACATGATTAGCTTGTTTAAGGGCGCACCGAGTTTCTAGCGCTAATCGATTTTAGGTATTCTATGCGCTTCGTGTATGTGTGCGTGAGGCACACCGGCAAGAGAGCAGCGCCGACCGCGCGCCGCGCGTATAATAACTTATCGGCTATATAAGTAGGGTAAAAATCCCAGTAGTCGACCTTTTATTTTCAATTTCAAATTATTTATTCATCAAAGTAGATTCAGTAAAAACTACTTTCGTTAGTACGTAAGGTTCGACTTTTAATTCCATTCAGTAACTTGACGGTTAATTTGACAGATTTTAATAAAAAACAGCTATTTGAGTTGGTGTAAGAATAAACTATATTCAATTAACTTCACAAATGTACTTGTCGGAGAAGGTATGTCTGTCTCTCGTTAGCATCAGGCTTATTTTAATTAGTACTGTGGGCGTAATAAGGGTAGTGCTAGTGTTGGTTATACCGCAATATTGAAACGGTTTGCAGTTCAAATCAGATTGCAATTCACGAACAAGTCAGTCACACTAGCGAATCACACACTGTAGGCACACCTATACAACTCAACGATACGGAACGCGACAGTTTCTATGCATATGTTGTTCGTACGATGTCCAATGTTTCGATGATCCCGAGAGCTTTTTTTTTTTTGAAAAAAGCTCTCGGTATCATCACTCGCAGTTCAGCACACTAAGGCTGGTTACTGCCTAACCGATAAATCCTGTGGTGGTCTCAAATGAATTTAAGGCGGAGCCAGGGCTACTTAAAACCTAAATGACCGCTCGCTAAGGGCATCCCCTGTGGGACACGGGCCTCGGCTTGGCAGGGTCATTGAGGGAGGGCAGCAAGGGACAGGCTGGGTCAGGTTGATATTATTTTGGTGATTTAACGGTAATGGCTCAGCGGCGCAGGCTGGCTCGTTAGGCAAAAGAGGGTTTTGACGGGGGCGTCGCAATGTACCTCGTCGGCGAGGCCGGTATACGGAACGCGGTCTGTGTTTGTTTTTCCTAAGAGTACTGGTTTCCCTACTACTCTCTTGGTTCTGGGTGATGGGGTCATCGGGCTCAACAAGGGTATGTCGCGGTCGGCGGATCTTGCTGATCTGGGAGGGCGTGTATCTGGTAGCCGATACGATAAGGGGGTTCTGGTGCTTTTCAGCGGACTCTATGAAATGCTTTGAAAAACGTATCATGAACTGTTTGATGGTGGGGATGCGGAGGTCGACATGGAGTCGCTCATTCCTAACGTACCACGGGGCTCCGTAACCTTTCGAAGAAACCGATTTTGGATAACCTGCAACCTATGGATCTGGTGAGGCTTAGCGTGGGCGAAGGCTATACACGCATAAGTCATTATCGGGCGTATGCACGTGGTGAAAATGTGTAGTTTGCATTTCAGGTATAGCTTGCTGCGTGCATTCAGGATGTAATGAAGCCTACCGAGAGCGAAAACGGCACGACTGCGTACCGTCTTTATGTGCTCTCCGAAAGTAAGCTTTCAGTAGACCTAGATATTTGGCTTGCTCTACCCAAGGGATCGGCTTGCCAAATAACGTGATTGGGCTGGGACGTGGTGGGAAGAGACGAGTCTGGGGCTTGTAAAACAAGATCGCCTGACTCTTCTCTGGGTTGACTTCCACTCTCCACTTCCGGAACCAAGCGCCTAGTGCGTTTGCAGATCTCTGGAGGTGGCCGGCTATTGCCTTCTCGCTATTGCCGGAGCAATAGATCGCCGTACTAGTGGGAATATCGGTACTAAATAGCGAGAACACTAGAGGGGAGAGGACACCGCCTTGGGGTACTCCGGCGTTTGAGATTTGAGTGGACCTGTCCAAACAGTGCAAGCATTTGTCAGTTATCATGTAGCTCAAATTTAAAACTTTATGGAGCACAACGATTTGCCGAACAATGCCAAAGTTCGGCAAATCCTAAGACATTTGGGTAGGCCACATAAAGAACTAAAGCCGCCAGACTAACATTAAATGAACCTCTGACATACACAATACGTTATATGAGGACCATGCGACTTTTAATAACTTGTCTTCAAAACACGTAACATTATTTTTCTTTGAACTGTCAAGTGTCAAGAATAGAATTAAAAGTCGAAGTATGTTTTTGCAGGCAGATTCTATTGAATTTCTGATAATGAAGTTACACGGTAAGTACTTTGTTCGTTATGGCAAGACTTTTTCGGGAATAAAGAAGCCAGCAAAATTGTTATGTGCGATACCAACGGTTAGTATATAATTATTTTTAGTGAATCTCTGCTGAAAGACAACAATTTTGTTTCGGTGTAATTGGCATCCTATAATAAAACAGAACATTTGATGTAATTATAATTTCTATAATTATCAACAAATCTGGGTTGGGATGAAAGTAACACTTATTTCATAAAAATAATTAGTTTCTGAACTTGCAATTCTAGAGTTTGATAAATTTTGTAATCGGTCTTCCATGAAATTTACCCTGAAAATTGAAAAATTGAAAAGTTAAAAATAACGAATCCTGAAAAATATCAAGATCAAAAGCAATAGCTTTTCTGCTGGAAGAAATTTCTATTGAAATAAGCAGTATCTTTGTGCTCTTGGTTTCTGTACAAAATTTTCTATTTTTAACCGACTTCTAAAAAGGAGGAGGTTCTCAATTCGGATGTTTGTATTTTTTTTAATGTTTGTTCGCGCATAACTCCGTCGCTTGCCAACCGATTTGGAAAACTCTTTTTTTGTTGGAAAGGGTATACTTCCCAAATGGTCCCATAAAATTAAAATTTTTATCGAAATCGAACAAGCGGTTTTTTTGTTAATTTCAATAAATGATAGCAAATCTGTCGGGATAGCTGAAATCGCATGTTCGTTTATTGTTTACACCAATTTATACCACGTACGCTGTGATGGGAATGTTTAGCTGGGAACCACTAAAAAGTGAAAAATAAATAAACTTTTTACAAAAAATAAAACCGACTTCTAAACAGAAAAACCAAAATGTATAAAATAACTTTAATTTCGGAAATCGGTGTGTTCAACAACAAAAAAGCAACCAAAAACACCGAGTTCCGAAATTAAAGATATTTTATACTTTTTGGTTTTTTTGTTTGTTTTTGTAAAAAGTTTATTTTTAGTATATTGTGTGTTCCTACATAAAAAATAAATAAATAAAAATGCTGTATGACAGATTTGTGTCATGTTTTTATTTAAGTTCATTATTACAATTTAAGGTAAGTATATCGTTTAAAAATCGTATTTCATTACTACTACAGCAAAAAAATATCTTGTATTATTTAAGGTTATTTATTTAACCATTATGAAACCACCTTTACGCAAAAGATGTGTTACCTACTTTTGGGTTACATTTGTGTAACGGTAACAGAAAATCTGTTGTGTTACTTTTGTGATATTATATTTGACAATTTTGGTGGCCTTACCCTAATTCATTTCTTTATGCAAGCGTTTATTTAGCATTGGTTTTTCGCCAACCCCTTCTCTGTCTTGATTTCTTTACTTTGTTCCCCATTTCAAATACGCTACAATTCATTTTCATACAATTTTCTTCGTTACGTTATTAAATCCGCGCGTGAGCGCAAGCGACACAAACTCCCCGTCCGATGGCCGACGGCGGACTAAAGCGGACAGGAGGGCGGCGCGGCGGCTCTGCTTATAATGGGAAAAATTCGCGCGAATTTAGGTATTTCCTTCTTATTGTTAAACAAATACATATTTTGAAAATGTAAAGTGTATACGTTGTGTAAAACATGTAGTTTTGTTATTATTAAAAAACTGATGACCTTTCGCGAAGTATTCACGCCGTACTAAGCGTTTGTTGTGTTTTTTAGAGGTAACTTTGTGAATTTATTCTATCGAGCCAACTTTATCAAATCGTGTTTTCATCGTGTATACTGCCTAGTATATATGGCCAATAATACCAATTTATTTCCTTAGATTTTAATTTTATTGTTTACTACTTCAAACAACCGTTATAAAAGCGCGTTTTTGTGTATAAAAAGCTCGGTGCCCCGTTAAGAGGCAGAGTTTAATCTATTGTGTACAGATTTCCGCAGCACCCAAAAGATGTATGTCATGTAAATGTTTTCTAACTATACTAATAAAAATAATTAAAATAAACCGTCCCAGCTGACGGAGCCAAATGATGAATGAATATATAAGGCGTTAGTTAATTTCAGAATCTTCCATTGTAGAAAGATCTAGATACCTAGTTCACGTTCATATCGGTTGCGACTAGGTTTGGAGAATTCTAGAATATTCTAGCACCGAAAACGTGCTAGAATATTCTAGAACTCTCTTCTCTTCTCGAACTCGAACGATCTTGACTTTGCTAGTTCTGCTATTCGATACTAGATGGCCTTACTGGTAACGTATACCGCTATCTTCTTTACCTTAATTTTGGCGCTCAACAATATTTTAATTATGGCGTCAAACATGACACCGCACTGTTGCCGCTCTTCTCACAGGTTAGTAAACTAATATTACAAATGGAGTTCTATTTAGTTTATTTCGGTTATTGGCTTTATTTTATTCTATGAACTAGTTTTAGGAGTGTTGTGTTGTTGAATCTCCACACTGTATACGGTATCCAACCAAAAACATTTTCATGTAAAATGTTGCTAAAACGAGAACATAATATGACTGACACTGTCGAAAAATTATCAGGTCTTATGTAGAGCCAAGCATCGGGTATAATCCGAACCCAAGTTAAAAACGACGAAGCACTTCGCGAAAAGGTAGGTAGTGCCCTTGCGCTACGCTTCGCTTGGCTCGTCTTGGCCCTACCCTGGGCACTACCGTGCCCCCAGATAAACTTTTCTTTGCTATGTAAAACCTTTAAGCTACCCCTTCTTATATTTTTTCTAGATTAATTAACGAAAATCCCGGGATCCCGGTGTCTTCATCGACACTTACGGACCTCGAAAACGTTAACACCATAATCCCAAATTTTTCGACCTCCCTTCACTTTCTTACATTTTAGTCTCTTTTTCTCCATTTTATCTCTTTTTAACCGACTTCTAAAAAAGGAGGAGGTTCTCAATTCGTATGTTTGTATTTTTTTTTAATGTTTGTTCGCGCATAAGTCCGTCGCTTGCCAACCGATTTGAAAAATTCTTTTTTTGTTGGAAAGGGTATACTTCCCAAATGGTCCCATGAAAATTTTATCGAAATCGAACAAGCGGTTTTTTTGTTAATTTCAATAAATGATAGCAAATCTGTCGGGATAGCTGAAATCGCATGTTTGTTTACACCAATTTATACCACGTACGCTGTGATGGGTATGTTTAGCTGGAAGTGAACCACTAAAAAGTGAAAAATAAAAAAACTTTTTACAAAAAATAAAACCGACTTCTAAACAAAAAAAGTATAAAATAACTTTAATTTCGGAACTCGGTGTTTTTGGTTGCGTTTTTGTTGTTGAACAAACCGACTTCCGAAATTAAAGTTATTTTATACTTTTTGTTTTTTTTTGTTTAGAAGTCGGTTTTATTTTTAACCGACTTCTAAAAAAGGAGGAGGTTCTCAATTCGTTTTTATTTTTTTGTTTAGAAGTCGGTTTTATTTTTTGTAAAAAGTTTTTTCATAAGACAGACAACCTTCACGATTCGAGTAGCTAAAATATTCGAGTACGCTTTGCTCGCTATTGCGTCTTGCACATCCATAAATGATGATGTGTTAATATTAGTGGACTTTGTGCCGTGGCCAACCGGCAAAAGGCGGGCTAAGCATTTTGGCACTTACTGTTCTTAACATTTCTTTCTTTACCAAATAAAATAATTTAAAGGCTTACCAGCTTCTGTAAATACACGGCATTGAGAACCTGCGTTTCACCGAGATAGCGCAATAGCGTCTGATCGCGATCAAGGAAGTGTTCCACGAGCGGCGGCCGAGGCGCCGGCACCGCGAACTGAACGGGGTAGCACCACACCTTGCGTAGGGCGGCCTGCTGCAAAGGTGCTTGAAGCTCCTGCAGTCATTAAAAATATATTTATAAAAGACGAACTACAAATGACTAAAAGCCGACAAAATATGTGACAATAAAGGTATATCACGGAAAACCTCCACATAAAGTTAATGGGGCAATAAAAGTATATTTTTGCTATTATCTGTAAATAGTTAATTTAACAAGAAAAAGAGAAGACATTTTTCCTTTTTTAACTACTTCTTAATAAAACACATTAAAAGTAGTCTCCCAGTGTCAGAATCAACGTCCAAGCTACCGGTGGTTAGGGCCCTAGGTAGCGGAAGCTTCTCACAATACCGAGTCGTTTCAGGGAGTACTGCCTTCTGTATCAGGTCCTTTATCCAACTACGTAACGCCAGATTCGACAGATGGTCGTCGAAGCTTTTGGCCATCAAGCCGTTGGCCGTAACGACATTCGGCACAATGACAGCCGAGTACACATTCCACATGTCGACAACCTCGTGTGCTAAGTCGAGATGCTTGTTAAATTTCAAAAGAATGTTTATTATTACTTTGTTTATATTCATAGATTTAGTTGATTATTATTGTTCCTCTTCTCATTTTTGTACAAAATCAATAATTTATTGTACTAATATAATATACCTGTATTCCGTTTTCTTTGAGTAAACCACTATGTTTTTCCCTTATTTTCCGAGCATATTCAGCTGACAAGTGATAAATTTTGAGGCAGATTCCTTCAACAGATGCTTTCACAGTCTCTGCAAGGTGCGGTTGACACTGTCTCTGAAATGAATATATACAAGATTTTCAAACACCAAGATCTGGGCCCTGGTTCTGAGTTAAAGCACGGGGACTGGGACGGGTTCAGAAGAGACTAAATGGCCCGCAGAATTTAAAATTAGTATTCTCCAACAAAACAGAAACAAAAAAGATATACATTTCAGTAAGTACCCTTTTGTGTAGTAAATAATTATATATTGTATGGCTATTTAAAAAAAAGGTAATCGCATGTTTGCCATCAATCAACCCATGATGTGATGAATCTGGAGCGAGATGGGATGGGAAGCTGTCACAGTAATGCGAGCGAAGGAAGAGGCGGGATGTGTGAGGAAAGGGAAACCACCGCAGGAGACCCCTGGGCGTTAGGAGTCCCAGGGCGATTCCCGGCCTTCGCAGGTGCGGGCCTGTAGACGGCGATCGATAGGTACATCGCCGTCCGAAGAGGACCAAGTCTGGGTCGACGGCGCGATGTGTTCCACGTCTGCCTTACAGAGATGTGAGCATAATAAACTGGGTCCCTAGGGCCAGTGCCTGCCAGGGTTGCGGGATTATTCGAGAGTAACTGCGGCCCTGGAACGCAAAAACGCCTTTGAAGAAATACGGCTGGTTATAGTCAGTTAAAGCATGGTGATGGAAATGTGAAAAGGGTGCTTCTCTGGTCATGGTGTTGGACTTGTTAGATTGATAGAAGGAAGCATGGATCTATTCCAATACAAAACTATCCTGGATTCTGTATTATAATGGCAATCAAACAGACCAGATTTAAATCCCATAGAGCATCTTGGGTGCGAAGTTAAGATAAAGGTTTTAAAGGTACAACGTGTTTTTAGAAGAATAGAGCTCTATTACTCTTGAAAAATGTCAAAAATTGATTGAGTCAATGCCTCAGTGGTGTAAGGTAGTCACCAAAAGCCGTGGACACGCTACAAACTATTAACATCAAATAATGTATTAAATTGCAATTTTTAACATTAAGTATCACCATCTTATGTATATAATGTTTTTTTTAAAATTTAAGTTTCTACTGAAACAACTCTTGAGCAGTTTAAGAATTTATCCAGCTTTATTAACTATTTGAAATTGTAACTGTTGATAATAAATTAAATTTGTAAGGTAAATAGTAAGTGATTTTAATATTTACTCTTAATCCCATTTACTCTATCCATGCAGCTATTTCATAAAAAAAGAAAGAAAGAAAAACAGTTTCTTCCCCTTATACACACATAGAGAGGCACAAATAACAAGGAAAATAAAAGTACATATCGACAGCCCCTACGTAACGTACATAAAGACATGTCGAAAACGGCATTTTTTTATTATTGCTTATTGGCTTTGGATTTTCCTTTTGTACATACCTATATAAGTTTTTTTAAATAATATTATGTATTTAACTTCATTTACAAGTCGTATAAAAGAACAAGTATGATAAATACAACGAAGAAGTGTCGTAGATGCGGATATCTATGCGTATCGTTTCGTACGCCGCCGGTGTACACGCGGCAATCGGTACGAACACACACGGTCATGTCTGACTTAACGTCATTCACGGGAGTTCCCCAATAAGACGGGTCGATGTTTGTTCGCGTGGTGAAATATTTCTTTTTATTCTTGTCTTGGCTACATACTAAAAACTGGATAAAAGATACACATTCAGATTTTTTTTTGGAATAAGAGAATTAATTTTCTTCTGTCCTGCGTATAAAAAGATATCATAGACATGTCTGACATGCTTTTATGTCATTGTAACATAGAAACAGTCATCTATCCGTTTTTCCAAGAAAATATATATAAAAAAAATATGTATAAATACCATTATAAAGTTCCTAAAGCTAATAAAATATGATAGAAAAAACGTATTTATGATTGTACATGGAATTATTTCTAGAGCGGTTTGAACATTCATTACGCTCTCCTGTAAACCTCGGTTTTGACAAGTCTTTATGTACATAGGGGCCGTCGATATGACATTGCTTTTTTTTAATGTTCGGTACTACAAATCATTCTTAATTATTAAGTCTTTTTTATTATTATACACAATATTTAATAACATTTATTTCAAATAGCAGCTTTTTCTGTATTTATCTGTTAATCAAAATAATTTGTTTCTGTACCATCACTTCATAATAATTAGAATATAAATCTTGAGTTCTGAGCAAATTGTACTTGTACATGGTAAAACCTTTGTTTAGATGTTCCTCTTTAAATTTCTATAAAATATTTTTTTTTCTAAATTTCAATCTTATTCGTTTCAGTAATAAGTTTGGTGTCTCCAAAGCTACAGAATGGAAAAAGTTCAGCATATTGATTATTACAAATATGGTTTTTAATTTTGATAAATAAAAATTGTGTATTCTTTTTTATGGTTCTCACGGCAGTACCCTGTTACCAAAACTGATTTATTTACATTATGCATCCATGTTCGCATCACAAAAGTTCCTATTCCATACCAATTTTTAACTGAATCAGTCCAATACATGAATTAAACGAATTTAAGGGAACACCCTCTGTTATGTAACATACTGTATATCATTTTTTTTTTATAAAAATACCAAAATAAATAGGGTTAAGTATATATATTATTAAAAATGTTTTTTTACGTTTGTTACTGTTTTACTAACTAAATGTAGATGGAGTGGGAAGTGGTAAGTTCTAATCGATAGATGGCAACACTCCTGCCGAAACGGCATCAATGGTGTCAGTTTTAGTAGAATTTGCCTTATTAACTAGAAGATAGTAAATAACTCAATAAATAGAACATATATATATTTTTTTTGTAATTTAAGCAAGTTCATGTAACACACAAGTAATAATCATAAATAATGCAATAAAATAATAATATGGCTTTCGTACAAAAATAATTTTTCAAATCGGTTGGCAAGCGACGGAGTTATGCGCGAAAAAACATTTAAAAAAAATACAAACATCCGAATTGAGAACCTCCTCCTTTTTTAGAAGTCGGTTAAAAATTGATATATCGCACTGCTAACACAAGACTGTATCAGCTCAAAAAAAGACAAATTCGAGATAACCATGAGATAACTCATTCTTCTTAAAGTTAAATTTAATTTTCTACGCGTCAATAAAACCGTCACTGAAAAAGCGCAAGAAACAATTACGAGATGGCGTTTTAAGTCTCTGTTCATAATTTATCGACTGTTATAACCCCCCACGCAACACTGCGTCATAATTCATAAATTCAATAGTTACGGTTAAAATTTGAGTGGCGAGGACGTGTCTCTTTGCGTAATAGACCGCATTATTTTGCATTGCCGCCTTATTGCTGAATCAGGTATGTAAAAATTGATGTATTTTAACGACTTAATACGTTATTGTTGATTTAAACCTAATTATCAAGTTGGTATATTTCGAGTTGTTACATTATTGTTGGTTAACAAGGAATCGATTACAAGTGATATTTTGAATAACGACATTCTTGTTGGTTTAGTTAGTAATTTTAGACTTAATGCAGTTATGATGAATAATTTTTGTTTACCAAGTTTTTTGGGTAAATTATTCATATTTCAGTAATATAATTGCTATTACTAATAGTATTTAAAACCGCATGTTCAATCAGTTATGTTAAAGTCAAAAATAAAACATTTCTCTATAATTTACAAAATAATTTTGAGTTACAACATCCTAGGTGACGAAAAAATATTTTCGCTAAGTAAATAGGTACATTATTTTTTGTTTATTTGTAGCATGAGGGGCGTCTTCTGGTAGATATGGCGACCAAAACAACCTCCATCGATGAAACGGTCAAGAAAAATAATATAGCAGTGGGGCAGTAATTTCAACGTAAACGAGGAACAAAACCAAGTGCAGGCATGAAGGTGCTCCATGTTGAAAAGGAAAATCCTATCACTTTTTTCTATAAGAATTCTTAAGAAGATGAAAATTACCATGAAGTTTATGTACACACACACAGATATTATTTCAATTTGGTATTCTATGTTGCTTTGAAGCATTTAAACTTGTGATTTTAAGCCTGCTAAATAAGTAATTAAAAGATTTTTTTTAATATAAGTCCAAAATGTTTGAATAACATTTAGAATTCATAAAAATTCATTGTGTGATTTTCGGATTGATAAGATTAGTGATTACTATTTGTAAAGTGACTGATTACTATTTCCTAAGAATACTTTTTTTTTGTTAGGTTTAAAAAGTATTTTTTATCCAAAATGTTTTCATAACATAAGAATTTATAAAGATTAGTGATTATTTGTAAAATGACTGAACTAGAATTGCCTAAAAATAATATACATAATGTTGATTTTCACTGTTGTATGTGCCATAATTATGGTTTTTGTATTATTATTTTTTATGGTTTCTTTTGATAAATACAATATTTGACTTCTATCTTGCTTTATTTATGCCCTAACTATAGTATCTAAAATAGCAGATCTAATGTAAAGTATACTAACTCAAAATACCTCTAAAATTATTCAAATAAAATCAAAATGAATTATAGGAAGTCAATATCACTTATAACTATGCAACTAAAAATAATTCTTTTTATATTTTTTATTTCTCACACAATACTGTATTAACTCGAAATTTGGAAATAACTTGATAACCCACAATCTCAGAAATTACTCATAATTATAGAAACTCTTTAATGTTATCCCTAATTTTAAAAGTGTTCACTTTTTTACAATCATTTACAGGAAACAAGTAATCAGTTTTCCATCATTTCTGAAAAAAGCTTCATTTTAAGTTCTTGTGTTAGCAGTGCAATATATCAAACTTTATATATATCTGATATATCATAAATATCTGATATTTTGATATTTATTATAAATATCAGATATTTTCGAACCCTGGTACAAACTAGGATAATCACTTACTCTCAAATGTGCTAGCCTGTCTTGGAAATCATCATATGTAGCTCCAACAGTTCGCCTCAGCCATTGAAATGTATCTTCAGCATTCCATTTTACTACCTTGCGACTTTCTGGTGATGCATTTCTTGATTCAATCATTTTCTTTGCGGCTTCTGCATATCTTGATAACTGTTTTCTCGCATCCCCCGTAAACTTTGGATGAGTCAGCTTAATTGGAATGTCATTCATGATTTCCTCATACATTGAATGTGATATTTCTGGAAAACAATGACTAGGAAGCAGTGGATCTGAACCACCCTGGTCATTTACTTTCCTCTCCATCAACCATCGATTAAAAGAGTCTTTAGGAGCATCAATTCCTTCTCTAGTGTGGCAAAGTTCTTGGTAGCACTGTCTTAATTTGTTAGCCAAAGTAAATCTAAATCCCTCAATTTCTGGGTGCGGATGAGGACAAATAGTAGGAGGCCTCTCATATATTACAACATTGGTTGGCACTTCAATGTCCCATGGTCCAGCTAGAACAAATTTCTTTGGTGGAGGTCCATTATCCTCAGATGGACGACGTTTGTTTGCTCCAGGAGTCATATTACCTGTATTAGATGGCCCAGTGTGACAAATGCCTAGTGGGTCAGTTATAGGATCAAAATCTCTTTTAACTGCTGGTAATTCCCACATTGATTCACCAGACAGCTTATTCCAAAAGTATGGTCTGTTCTCCCTTTTGGACCAGTACTTCCGCCAACCTTGTTGTAATAGATCTGGATGCAAGTCAGCAGCTAGGTGTGGGGCCAATGGTACTGGTGCTCCTGGTGTTTGTGGCGTATCACCACTTCCACTTGGCGATGACTGGAGCTCCGGTGAGGAGTCACTCTGCGTTGCATTACTCTCCCACGTCGAGGTTCCAGCGACTACTTTGTCTCGAACATCGTTCATGTTGGCTCTTTATTGTACGTATGTACTTCGAGAAAACTGCGGAAAGTATGGTTCTTCTTAAACTCGATTATAATACTTCTCAGTTTAAACTAAGAAGAAGAATAAAACTAAATTTATGCCAATAAGGTTCCAATAGGTAGATAAAGGCGCTTTTTATTTGGAAACACAATATTGATACCACCAAGTAATGAACACAGAAAAATGCTGTTGACTCAAACGGCGCACATAATACCACATATTTAAAAATTGCAATGTAAAATAATTCAAAATAAACAAAACTCTTATTATCAAAACTAAGAAAACACCGCGGCGTATGAATAAGAACCGTAGCGTAACTCCCCAAGCGCCGCCATCACAAAATGACAACTGAACTGATTTGTTTTTTTTTTACCTTTAGTGCTAGGGATGACACCATTTGTTAGTGTTACGTTGTGTTGTACATGTATAATGTGTGGAACTCAATTTACTCGACTAAGGATGAATGAGATAAAAACTACCTAAGTTTCAAGTTAGGCAGCCTGTAAACAACGTTTTCCGAGTAAGCAGTACAACACGTGTGTGTTGTAGACATTTGTAGCAAACGCTTGCTCCGCTTGCTGACGACCAATGACTAAGAAAAGACGTCTACTACGATAATTTCTTTTTGCTGTAATAGGTTAGGTACCTATTACATTATTTATTTTATTAGAAATTATCGCGACCTCACAATGCGACCACACAATAAAGTTTAGTATTTTTCAGATCATGTGGCAGACAACAAAATCATGACTTCCATACACGCTTTTCATGCTCACACATTCAAACTTCCATCGCGTAATAAACTTGTACGTGAATCAGTGACCTATAAAGTATGGACTGGAAATACCTACAAAAAAAGGGTGCATACCTACAACTCATATTGTCGCATAAAATGGCTGCCATTGCTAGGGTTGAGTCAATCAAGGTGTTACTACAACGAGTATCGATACTAAATACGAGTTCCACTAGTTTATCACGTTTGGATCATACCTAATATTATGTACTTAATTAAAATCCGTTGTAATAGTAACAGAAAAAGATGATGATGATGTTTTCTTTGTATATATTTTCTGTAACTTGTATGGTGTACATAATAAAGAGTATTCTATTCTATTCTAGAAGGTTATCTTACCTTCTGCTATTTAAACAAATAAATGAAATTGAAGTGTTAGTCCCGGCTAATCTCTGAAATAGCTGTACAAATATTGACGGGAATTTTACAGGCAGATAACAGAAAAAACACTTGACCGTTCACACTCAACCGATGATACGTTAGTGCGTCGACTGTGAACGGTCAAGTGTTTTTCTATACATTTGCCTGTTCTGGCGTTACGCGACCGATAATACGCGACGCATGTTCCGTCAGATATGAAACTTCCCTAACTGAGGCTACTTTTATTTTAGAGAAATAATTAGGGTACCGCGCAAAAAAAAGCCATTAAAATTATTCAATTTACAAAGGAAGACAAACTAGCATGGATCCCGATCGCTTCGAGTTCTGACGTGTTTGCGACGCTAAATTAAACTGTGCATACCTACCTATATTTACATTCACGATGAAAGAAGAAGTTTTAATTATTTTATATAAAACTACTTACTTTATATAAATAAATAAGCAGGTTCAACACATACTTACGTATTTCTCAAAACAAAGCAATGTCGGAAGCAAAAAAGAAGAGTCAGCAATACTGTGGAATATATAAATTCGGATTCATTGAAAATCCTACGGTCCCATCGTCGCCTTTGTGCCTTCTATGTTTTTTCTGGATAGGAAATCATCAAATGACTTCTCCCGCTTTTGGCGGAGCGGGAGGGAGTGTCAGACTTTTAATAGGCTTTTTTTAAATGATTAAAAAATAGTTATTCCAGTGAGAATGATAAAATATGGTAATTAATCTAGTAAAAAGTGATCAGCAAAATTAAACTGCAAGTTTAGGCTTCTAGAGATCTTCGGTGACTTGAAGTTGGAGCTCCACGGATCTGGTAACACTAATGTGGTCTATATATCCACAGAGTACTTATTTACATAGGTAAATAGCATTGGCCTATAAAAGTATGGACTGGAAATACCTACAAAAAAAGGGTGCATACCTACAACTCATATCTATACTAATATTATAAAGCTGAAGAGTTTGTTTGTTTGTTTGAACGCGCTAATCTCAGGAACCACTGGTCCGATTTGAAAAAAATCTTTCAGTGTTAGATAGCCCATTTATCGAGGAAGGCTATAGGCTATATATCATCACGCTAAGACCAATAGGAGCGGAGCAGTCATGAAAAATATGACACAAACGAAGTTGTGCGGACAGCTAGTTGTCGCATAAAATGGCTGCCATTGCTAGGGTTGAGTCAATCAAGGTGTTACTACAACGAGTATCGATACTAAATACAAGTTCCACTAGTTTACCACGTTTGGATCATACCTAATATTATGTACTTAATTAAAATCCGTTGTAATAGTAACAGAAAAAGATGAGAAAGCTATCTTACCTTCTGCTATCTATACAAATAAATGAAATTGAAGTGTTTGTCCCGGCTAATCTCTGAAATAGCTGTACAAATTTTGACGGGATTTTTACTGACAGATATGTTACAAGGAGTAACTGAGGCTACTTTTATTTTAGAGAAATAATTAGGGTACCGCGCAAAAAAAAAAGCCTTTAAAATTATTTTTGCTTTTGGTAGCCAGGATGGCTATAGGCTATTTAACATCACCCTACGACCCTTAGCCTATAACCATTTTTTCTTTAAGCCTTCATTTTTAGGAAACCTATAAAAATTAAAGTATTTTAAAATCATTTTGGTTAGAGCTGCTAATATGTAACTAAAACAAACATAAAACATCATAAGCTAGGTGCACGGTTCCAATTAGCTGTTTCCTATGGAGAAGTGCCGGCAAGAAACTCCATGACTACTCTTTTAGAAATAATTAAAGCTTTTTCAATGTTTTCTTTAGGTTTACGTAGAATATTTTGATTTTGGTGAAGTGTGAATCACAGGCCGGAAATAGCTAGGTCACTCAGATCGAATATGACGCAGGATTATTTATGTTAACATCACAGAATATACCGATATCGTTCCAGGCAGCGGAGGAACTAGTTTCGTATTACCGCAAGTTGGCAACAGTACATCACTATTCCATTATGTAAACAAACGAATGAATAAACAAATATAATAAAAAGGCCTGTTATATGGAAATGAACCCAAATATCAATACTTTAGCCATAAATTCATGATCGCGTTACAATAGTATCACCGAATGAGTATTATTGTGTGTATTAATGCATGAAAACCGGCTACTAACCTGTGAAAAGATAATTGAGGTTGATTTTGATTGTTTCTTGCACCACACTTCACAACACAACACGCAGGCATGTTGGATTTATGTTTTCCAACATTTACATGCAGTTTTAAAAGTAAAATTCCTCGTAGTTTTCTCGCAAATCTCAATAATATTAGAAGTGAACAACCATTTGACAGCGTAACTCCCATGAATTTGTCGCTTAATATGGCTGCAACGGCACTTACTAGAGATGAGATATACCTGCCATTCTCCATACCCGGCCTTTAAGGTATGGGTATCACTAAATACCTGGTACAAATACCAGGTATCAAAATACTTCTAAGTATTTGGGTGTGGTAGGATTTCGATAAGTAAACGTATGCGATAAGTATGGTATGCCTCCAATATAATGTAGGTACGATGTTTCAAGTACCTATACGTAATTATGCATTATGAGATATGAAATCTTTCCCTCCTACTTTACCAGGCTTAGGACTGTCGGCTATGAAATAACAAAAATGAAACAACAGAAAACCTATATGATTTTTCTGTTGTTTCAATCGTTTTTCTATCTCCAGTATGTGATAGATCGGTTATTGGGTTCGGCCGTAAGAGTATGACGATGGTTATTAATGAATTCTAGTGCATCATCTTCCTGCCCTTATCCCATGTTACTTGGGGTCGGCGCAACATGTTTTTTTCTTCCATTCTGTCCTGTCAGCCGTCACGCTATCACTAACTCCTATGAATTCTAGTTATTTCTATATAAATTAATGCAAAATAACATTAATTATATTTAAACTGACTAACTAGCCGGCGTAGTTAAAAGATTTCAAATCAATTTATTTACAATCGTAATTTTAATTTGCAATATTTTTTTTAGTTTTGACAGGTTTTTTGTTTTTTTTTTTTTTTTTTGTTGGACGAAAAATGTAATTATGCTATTATGTTCCTTATGCGCGTAAAAATAAGTACCCATTTGTCTAACTAAATTAAATCAACCGAATGTTCATAAAGCACGAATGACGTTTCGGGTCCCTTCGTAAGCTATCGGGTAGCTTCGGGTTGCTTCGGCGCGGCGTACCGAACTACCGATAAAACTGGGCGCTACCTTGTGGTAGCGGTTCGTATCGTACTATGCGTCTGACGTCATACCTTCAAGGTATTTACCCAGTATTTCGGTCCGTACCCGGTCTATGTACTGGGAAGCACATACTTGGTATATATACCTCTACCAGTATATACGTCTCATCTCTAGCACTTACCTACAACTGTCTCTACATTACGACAAAATGTTGCCATAATTAGCAACAACTTAAATATAGTTGTCTCTTATCAAATAGGATTATCTCACTAGAAAGAATGAGACATAACGATATTTAAAGTACTGAATCATA
Source organism: Hecatera dysodea (assembly GCA_905332915.2). Lineage (NCBI taxonomy): Eukaryota > Metazoa > Arthropoda > Insecta > Lepidoptera > Noctuidae > Hecatera > Hecatera dysodea. The sequence goes on from HG995292.1 coordinate 15,608,305, forward strand.
TTTCACTCATATTTGTATAAGCAAATGTATGTATAGAATAACGCAGCGTCTCCATATTTTTCCTAACTCAATGGTAAATAGGTATAATAATCATATCATATCATACATACATGTCAGATGTCAGTGTCATAATTCATATTCATAGTGAGAGCGACCCGACCATAAGTATATTTTTAGTCTGCATGTACATATTTTGATCAACTGATTGATTCTGCTTATAAGCTTTAGCTTTGCACTTTACAGTCGACTACCTACTGCAGATTTCACTGTTAAATATTTTTTGTTAAAGTCAAAATCTCAAACCCTACAATGCGTATTATGTATAAACAATCTTTTTCATCCGGATATATAACTCGAGTTAATAAAACCCCTATAAAGAACATCGTTTTTTCCAAGTTAATTAAGAAACAAAGGACCGCCCCTAAGATGACACACTGACCGAAGGTTTAGCATTCATTATCATTACGAAATAAAATAAAGCTCAACGTTCTCTACAATAATGACGCAGAGTGCAATTGAAATTCAGTGTCCATTAGATACAGAAATCTCCGAGTACGATTACAGTAACTGGAATATTGATGATGCGAATTTTCAGCAGTGCAATATAGATTTCATAGACTTTTTTAATAATTTCATGTTAAAAAATTTACCTTGTTTGATTAAAAATGTAACAAGCAACTGGAAGTGTGCCAGGGAGTGGGTAAAAGGCGACCAAATCAATTATGATAATTTAATAGAAGACTATGGTGATTTAATCGCTCCTGTTGCCGATTGCAAAAATATACAGTTCAATTCCCAATGCAAATCTGACATGAAGGTACATCAGTACATACAGTATTTAAAAGACCCAACAGATAGCAGACTACTGTATCTAAAAGACTGGCACCTGAGAAGAAGTAGGCCAGATGACGAATTTTATGAGGTCCCACAGTATTTTATATTGGACTGGCTTAATGAATATGCAACAGATAAGAAAGAAGATGACTTTATGTTTGTGTATATTGGTCCTAAAGGATCTTGGTAAGAACCCACTACTACTACTAAATACTTACTTTATATTCACATATAAATTACAAAGTCAAGATTCCCTTCTTTTCTTATGTGTATTATTATTAGTAATCGGGCTGGTTTCCGCAACTCCATGACTAAGCAAGTGATCCTGCACGTGCCGGAGTGTTTTTGTGTTCCAGTCAGTTTTCCTTGTAATCTTATTTGAGGAATGCTCCATGCGAATTGTCTTGCTGATGAGAATCAATATTGCAAATGATGTGCAAAATCAAAGCAAATGGATTTTTTTTTACTTAATTTTTAATTTTAACTAAAAACATTGAATTCCATTTCCAATCAGCGTTAAAATAATTGTTATTAAAGGTGCAGGTAGTAGTTTGGCTGAATATGCAATGAATCTTGACTTTTAAGTAAGCCAAAGAGAGACAAAAAAACTTTTTACAAAAAAATACAACCGACTTTTACACAAAAAATCAAAAAAGTGCAAAATAACTTTAATTTCGAAACTCGGTGTTTGTGGTTGCTTTTTCGTTTTTTGAACACCGACTTCCGAAATTAAAGTTATTTTGCACTTTTTTGATTTTTTGTGTAAAAGTCGGTTGTATTTTTTTGTAAAAAGTTTTTTTATTTTTCACTTTTTAGTGGTACCTACATCCCCTCCCCTCCCCCCTCCTAAACGAACCAATTACATTGGTGTAAAAAAAACGTACTGCTCTTTTGCAGAGTAAACTAAGAGGTCGTCAATGTAGATAATGTAGATATTTTTTTTAGATTTTTCGAAAACCGTTTGGTCGATTTCGATAAAATTTTCATGGGACCATTTGGGAAGTATACCCTTTCGAACAAAAAAAGAATTTTTCAAATCGGTTGACAACCATAAAGGTTGACAAACATAAAAAAAAAAAAAATACAAACATCCGAATTGAGAACCTCCTCCTTTTTTAAAAGTCGGTTAAAAACAATCACAAAGACTTATATGATTGACTTACTTACATACTTAAGTTTTTGGTTTTATTACTAGTGTTTTCAGTGTACTTAGAATCTATTTTATAATACTAGCTGACCTGCTCAACTTCATCTGCATAACAGTTTTCATGAATGCTCCGCTCCTATTGGTTATTATAATATTAAACAGCCTATCAGTACTTCCTTAGATGAAGAGTTTGATTGTTTGGTTGAATGCACTAAGCATTCAACCAAACAATCAAACTCTTCAGCTTAATATAATAATATTTTATGAAATATTAATTCCATTCATATAAAGAGGAATAATACTGCTGGGCATTTATTTACAATAACTCTATTTTTTAAAGTTGTAATGGCATACATTGTATAAAAAATAAAATTTCTGGTGGTAGGTATTTTCATTGTAAATTTTAGGGTCAGCTCATACCGCAATGCGACATGGCACCCACTTTATAAACTAAAGTACACCTTGCGAATTTAGAAAAAATAATTCTATACAAGGTGAGTTTTTCAAGTGGGTGTGGATGGCCAAATACAAAACTATGAGGATAGTGAAAAATACTTAAAGAAGGCTTGGACCAAATTTTGATCAAATTAAACTTGGTCAAAATTTAATGAAGTAGTTCATTAAATTTTGACCAAGTTATCATGAAAATATATTTTGGTATATAAAACCTAATTAGAAATTTATTTTCAAATTAGGTTTTATTTACTAAAATAAATTTTATAACTGAAACTCGTTTAATTTTAGATGTTTACATGTTGGTTTCACAGTTAAAACGCAGATTTTTTTACTGCTACGTTTTTATGCTCGCGTCGCATTTAGTTTCTTAACAGTCTGGCTGGCTCCTCAATATACATATATGTCACCGGAAAATGATGCAGAGCAGAGTCCGTAAGATTGTAACTAATCCCTATTAAACTCTTCCGTTACTGTGTGATTGACAGACAACGCACAGCCAAACCTACATAGAAAGCTGAAATTTGGTAATATGTTCCTCGGAAAGAGTAGGGGATCACTAAGAGGATTTCCCGAAGTTTCTACAGGAACGGGAATAAATGGGATATGCGCGTACAAAGGCGCGGGCAGTAGCTAGTCGGTTCATAAATGCCGCACACTGCGCTACATCACGGTGGTGAATGACCTCTGTCAGATAACTAAAAGGCTAAAATAAGGATGTATGTGATCATCCATAGAAATCAGTACCTAAAGCAGACAGTTAAGCGTAGAGGATGACATCAAATCAAATTAAATACACAAAATAAAACACCCATATCTTAAGTCCTTTTATTCAGCCGACTTACCTCAACTTAGCTTTACTCAATCAAATTGGCAATATACTTGTTCAATTTGTTCAATATTTGCAATGTTGCTACAGAATTACCATAGTATAAACAGAATTACTATGCACTGGTGGGATATAAAAGACTAACACAAAGGAGGCCGATACTCGAGGCATAGGAGATAATTAACACAATGTAATGACAATATAGATCAAACCTCATACTTATATAAGTGAAAAAAAAAACATCAATAATTGATTAAGAAATGAATGATTTAAGGTAACGCGCACTAGAATTCACTGGGCTTTCAACTTCACTTTAGTTTCAACTTCAACCATGTTTCAACCTTGATTTATGAATGTACCGGTGTTTATGAATGTAATTATGTAGGAATTTAATTTACAAAACAACACCTATACACCACACTAGTAAACACTACCCACTGGCTTCGCCCACTTGAATGACGAAAATGATCCCAAGAGATTAAAAGTATGTGCTATTCCAGACTATAATCTCTATCTCGGTGCCAAATTTCATCCAGACCCGTTCAGGCGTTCTGGCATGATTGAGTAAAAAACATCCACCCATTCAAACTTTCGCATTTATAATAGTAGTAAGTTAATTATCCCAATTTGACAAAGATTATGAATTGTTCCAGGACCCCTTTGCACGAAGACGTGTACTGTTCTTATAGTTGGTCAGTTAATGTTGTTGGAAGAAAAAAATGGATTTTGTTTCCTCCTGGGGAAGAAGATAAACTAAGAGATCGATTTGGTAACCTGCCTCTAGTATTTGAACCAGAAAATTTTCAAAATATCAAGTACTTCGAGATCACACAAGAAGCTGGAGATGCTCTTTTTGTCCCATCGGGTTGGCATCACCAAGTAATGAATGAAGCACAAACAATTTCTGTTAATCATAATTGGATAAACGCTTGTAATGTAGAGATAGTGTGGAAGGCATTAGACAGCTCTTTGTCAATCGTGGAACATCAAATAGAAGAGTGCAAAGAAACTCCCGAATTTCCTGCTGAGTGCCAACTGATACTAAAATCCCACTTTGGCATGGATTTTGAATCGTTTGTGACGTTTCTGTGTTATATAGCCAAAAAAAGGCTGTCACAATTGCAAGGGAATACACAAGTTGGTTTTAATCAATACTCTCTTGGAATAAACATTATCAGGTTTGATTTAAAAACCATTTTAAAAGTTTTGAACTCTATCTATGTACATCCAATAGTCTTAAATACAGACATATTGTCCTCGAAAGAGGAGGAATTTATACAAGTAAGAAAAGAACTGAGAGCTGTTTTGTCTTTTTGTAATTAAAACTTACTATAAATTTGACTTCATAATTGCGTATACATGCTCATTCTTAATAAGTTCTTCTATATCGATCTTGCTATAACCCAATTCCTGTAATATTTCTATTGTATGCTGTCCTGCCACTGGTATAGGCTGATGACCACTGGATATTCCTGGAGTGCGGGACATTTTCGGAGCTGGTTCAGGTATAACCATATTATTTACATCTCTATGGAAAGCCGAATCAGATACACGAAATTTATGTTTATCAACTTCGTCGATGTTTAACACGGGAGTGACACATGCATCAAAGTTTTCAAATATTTGACACCATTCCTCCTGGGTTTTCTTCAAAAATACTTCTTGAAATTTTTTCTTACAGCTTTCATTGTTACCTACTTGAACATACTCATCTTCTGAAAGCTGTAACCCTTTTAAAAAGGCTGAATAAAATTGTGGTTCAAGTGCGCCTACCGCCATAAACTTGCCATCTTTAGTTTTGTACGTCTGATAGCATGCAAAGCCTCCATCTAAAGGATTTTCTCCTGGCTCGCCAGACCAGATCGGCAAATCTCTTGATTTAAATAACCACTTACCGACGTAAGCGGCTCCTTCTGTCATACTCGTATCTATAATTTGACCTTTTCCTGATTTGGTTCTTTCAAATAATGCTAATAATATTCCTAATGCACAAAGTACGCCACCTCCTGCAAAATCGCTTAAAAGATTAAGAGGTGGTGTTGGTGGTTGTTTTTTTTTGCTTAATAATGAAAGTATACCAGACATGGCAACATAATTTATATCATGTCCAGCTTTGTTTCTGTAGAATCCATTTTGACCGTATCCAGTTAACCTTGCATATATGAGGCGAGTGTTTTCCATCATAAGTTTTTCAGGTCCTAAGCCCAATTTTTCCATAACGCCCGGTCGAAAAGTATCCAAAAGAACATCCGAATCAGCACAAAGCTTTTTTATCACATTGACCCCTTCCTCGGTTTTTAAATTCACTGATATCATTCTTTTCCCGTTAGACATTACGTCGAATGGACTTGGATTCATCTGTAAAATAAAAGTAAAAAGACGTCTGTGAAATACCTACACTGGATATGAAACTAAAACCAAAGAAAATGATAGAGCTATTTTTTAAAAAAAATCTGTTTCTATTCTACAGATTATATCAAATTAAGTTTCTTACATTATTATTAGTATTAAGTACATGAAAATGCCTGTAGAATGTAGGCCTCCTAATGTGGTGATTTGCGAGTGATGACCACATACTAACCTTTTGTACAACAATAACACTCGCCCCATAGTCCGCTAATAAGGTTCCGCATAATGGGCCTGGAGCTAAGCCCATCATTTCTACGACTCTTACGCCTTTCAGTGCCATTTTATAAAAATGCTAAATCTGAAAAATTGCAGAAGAAAAAGTAAAAAAAAAAAAAAACAGTTAAAAATTGCATGGCTATTTTGCTGTTGTAATGATATAAACTGCCCTAAACTTGTGATATGATTAAAAGTTACTAGCAGTTAATAGCGGATTCCCCAGCGTGGTAAATTGGAAATGATCCTACAGGAATGCAAAAACACAGGTTTTTATTTCATGAAACTGACTGAGTAGTACACTATGAATTTTCCTACCTGCTCTGAATGTTCAACTGTTGTGTACGAGCATGATGATGGATGATTAACAAAAATAGAACCACTAACAGCCTGGCACAAACCTACATACCTAAGTATATTTTTAGACATATTCCGCCTTATTCCAAAACAAGGTTTTTCTTTAAACCAGGTTTAAACCATTGAGCCAGGGTTTGTAATTTAAATCTTATTCTGACATGATCAAGATTCGAAATACAAAACCGAGCTCAATGGTTTAAACCTGGTTTAAAGAAAAACCTTGTTTTGGAATAAGGCGGATTAGGTTTAACATGAACAAGAATAACAAGCAATGCCCAGTGTATGCAGCATCATAATCAGTCTATAATGTTCCCGCTCCTGAAATACGCCTGTATTTCAGGAGCGGGAACATTACGTTATTACTACCTATGTATGAGAAGGAGAATGATCAAGTTCGCCGTTCATGCTCAGCGCGCGAATAAGAACCGCGTCGTCGCAGTCACTCAGCTAAAGATCACCCGAACTGAGCGGCGATTTTGAACATTAATTTATTTTGTATTTAGGTAAAACATAACATTTTTACACGTCCAATATTTCTGGTAATTTTAAGCTAGATGAGGCCGGTGTTACCTAGCCGACTACCCTGAGAAGAAATGCCAAAACAAACTCTGAGGTCAAAGGTTCTTATAATCAATACAATCCGTACTGGTCAAATCATATGAGAACCATGTAGGTTAATGAGCCATTGTACCTACGTTGTGGCGCTTAAATTACCGTATAAATTCCAAAGTTTACAGGAAAGAGGTTGACCTGCGGGACCCTCTTATAAAAATGACAAAATATCGGCGTTGCATGCTATTAATAATGCTGAAATGCAATATGCGCATAACGAAATTATGTTTTATGGGCCCGGCCTAAGATTGACTTTGGCAGCTCAGAACACAGCGAGCTGGAACGAGGAAGGTCTTTATCCAGCGTTGGGATAGTATTGGCAAGCAAAACAGAAAACAAACTCGATAAGTATCAATTTATATTAGTGATTCATACCAAGACAAAAATGAGGAATACGAGAAAATCAAACCAACTTAAGGCAAAGCCGCTTTCAATCCTCGAAACGAGAGCTGTAGGTATCTACTTAAAACTAACCTACCAAGTTCCAACTGAATCGGTCCAGTACCTACTTTGGAGCAAATTCGTTGTGACAGACGAGACAAGAATGCTTTTATAAGGAACCCTAAAAAGTAAAAGTTGTGAAGCTCGAACACCAGTTGTGAAAGGTGCATTTTATTTGGTAACAAATATCTAGTCTACGTACCTACCCATCAAAAATTATTATTTTTTTATTTATAAATACCCAGCCTTATGTTATTTTTATATACATGATTTATTGATAGGTAGATACTCATATTTATAAATGATTGTATTCTTATTAGAATAAATTCTTATCGATACTGAAAGTAAATGCTTGAAAATAAACTGTATGTTGTACAAGTCACGTACCCAGATTTACGAAGTATACTCGTGTCTCGTATGACCCGTCGTAAGTTTCCACGATAATGTTAAAGTTTTAGGTTAAAGTCCCATCCGGAACAAACTAACCATAAAACTAACTGAATACTATTCAATGTACTCTGTGAGCTATTAATCAGTCGTTCACACCATTTAAGTACTACGAAGTATAATAAAGCGACATCTATTCCAACTATGGATGAAAATGTCAAATGAAAACATTTAGTTATCTACTTAACGCGCTAGGTGGAGACTAATGGTTAGGTGTTTGTGTAAAACAAATAACGTAGGTAAATTACCTCTTCTAGGAGTGATCTGTGGCAATCTGTGGTGCACTATAAATGAAATTAACTTATTCAATTCACAACATAATACCTAATTTTATTTGTAGATGCACACGACGTATAATGAAATAATTTACTATTTATCGATCAGTAAAAATAAACATGAAGTTATTGGTTCATACGACATCTATGTTCAGTTTCCAAATATATTTTTTTTAAACACTTTTCTTCCCTTCAATTATTTATATTTATTTTGAAAAGCTTAGAATAACCAAATGAACACCGTTTAGGCATGATAAAAACAAAGCATCTATGTCACAAAAGAACAACTCAGACGAAGCGTCCCTGGTCGCAAAAGGAAACTATTGCACTACCTACATCACGGAGAAAGTTCAACACGCACAATATAACCCTGTATCCAGTCTTGGTTTTTAAGAAAATCTTCATAGTTTGCGCTAAACTGATGTAGGCTAGAGTAAAAAAAACCTATCTTTTTTTACAAAAAAAGGTTAGTGATTTTAATTTAATTTGAAAACATAATGTTGTGATTAAAATAAAAATTTTAATACAGCGGAAAACAAAATTCAGTAAAACTTTGTCAACTTGAAAACAAGTAAATTAGCAGGGAAGATAATATAGGCAATATTATAGTACGTGCGCGTGTGGTGTGTAGTGTGCACAGAACATATATACCCCAGGGGTAGTGGTAGTGTGTACCGTAAAACGGGGTGACTAAGGACGGCGGGGTGACTAGGGACGAAAACAAGATTTTTCTGTTAATACTTTTTAAAACGCTTTGGCTACCAGCATAATTTGGGCAAGTTTATACGATTATAGTAAATTATGCATAGTCCTAGTTCTGGCAACACCAAGTATCCAACTGCAGAAAAACAATAAAAAAGTCAGTGTCAAAGTGGAGGCTTACAAGGCGGGTGATTTTCAGCTTTAAAAACTTTTGATTTTGTTTGTGTTAATGTAATTCTTGCCCAGCGGATACAATTTAATATCATTTTCTGATTCAAGAGGCGCTCTCTAAAATAAAAAGTAAGTACAAACAAGAATTGATTATGTGCATAATAATTATTTTAGTTTCAAGGGGGATTTTTCATACATTTTGGGGTGAATAGGAACTAGTAAGGGGTGACTAGATCTAAACACTGGGTTACTAAGGACGCGAACGGGGTGTATCGGGACGGGAAAGAGGTGATTAGAGACGACTAAGGGGTGATTAGGTATTTCTAGTTAGGGTTGGCACTTTCGTGTTTTTGTTGAAATTGTAACTTTTTGATAGGTTAGTACATTTTATAAATTTAGTAAGTACCTACATGTTTTATATCGTGTACCTACTGTTAGAAATTTTTGCGTGTTTTAATGCCACTTTAATTAGATAATGTAGCGACTGGTTTGTGAAGAATAATCCTACTAATATTATAAAGCCGAAAGTTTGTGAGTGTGTATGTTTGTTAGGTACTTCTTCACGTCTAAACGGCTGGAGCGATTTTGACAAAATTTGGTAAACTGACTATGCGGCAAAAAAGAGCGGGTAACGCAGGTAGAACCGCGCGGCGCCGATATTTGTTTATAAAATATGAAGCTTGAAGGTTCTCCTTTTCGTTCGAAGTTGAATAGCATAGTTTAGCGGAATCTAGGTTGATAATTGTTTTTTTTTTTCATTTTAGGATTCAATCATGCCACGTACCTATAAACCCAAACCAGGAAGGAAAGTTTATAAAACTTATGATGAGACAATTATCCAACAGGCACTTATGGAACTTGAAAAACCAAATACAAGTTTGAAAATCGTGGCCGAAAAATATAAAATTTCTAAAAGCGTACTTCATCGTCATAAGACTAAATGTTTGAAACCTCTCGGAGGTCAGACTGCGCTCACTAATGATACTGAGGAATATATAGTTGAAAACTTAAATATATGTGCTGATTGGGGCTATCCTTTGGATACAACTGATCTCCGCTACATTGTAAAGATGTATTTAGACACGGCTCAGATTTCTATCAAAAAATTCAAAAATAACTTAACTTAGGCCCGGATTTTGTCGAGGGATTCCTAAAAAGGAACCATGGCAAAATATCCACAAGAATTTGCCAAAATATTAAACGGTCCCGAGCCGCAGTAAGTCCAGATACGCTTAAAAAATATTTTGGTGAACTAGAAAAGTCTTTGCAAGATGTACCAACTGCTAATATAATCAACTATGATGAGACCAATCTCACCGATGACCCTGGGCTTAAAAAAGTTATCGTTAGGCGTGGTTGCAAATACCCCGAAAGAGTGTTAAATCATTCGAAAGGCTCCGTCTCAATTATGATGGCAGGTACGGCAGAAGGGGGGTTATTGCCACCTTACGTCGTCTACAAATCGACACATTTATATGATAGTTGGGTAAAAAATGGACCTGCTGGTACCAGGTACAATAGAACCGCATCTGGGTGGTTTGACGGTGCATCGTTTACTGATTGGGTTAAAAATATAGTGATACCGTACTTTGAAGACAAAGAAGGAAAAAAAATACTGATCGGTGACAACTTGGCATCTCACTTATCATTAGAAGTAATAAAAATGTGCAGAGAGAAGAATATTCATTTCGTGTTTCTGCCCGCCAACTCCACGCACATCACCCAACCGTTAGATGTGGCGTTTTTTAGACCCATGAAGGTAGCCTGGCGACAAATATTAGATCAGTGGAAGAAAACTGATGGAAGAGTATTAACATGTGTGCCAAAGGGCTGTTTTCCTCGGTTGCTGAAGCTTTTGATTGATAAAATAAATATAAACTCGAAAGCCAATATTCAAGCGGGGTTTAGAAAAGCTGGCATTGTGCCTTTGGACATAAATGCGGTATTGACAAGGCTACCTACAGAAAAGGAAAATCCAGAAGTAATTAAAGATGCAGTAGATGAATCATTTTTAAAATTACTCAAAGAAATGCGCTATGGTACAATAAATATCACCGACCCCAAAAAAAAGAAACAGCTAGATGTAATTGCCGGTAGAAGCGTCAGTGAAGAAGAAGTCAATAGTCAAACGTCTGAAACAGCCGCGGGAAAACTTAAAAGCAACAAAAAAGTGATCCCATCAGCTTCTAAAATCATGACATCGGGCAAAGGGAAAGGAACCGGTAAAAAAACCATTAAAAAAAATCTATCACAAAATACGAGTGGTAATGAGAAATATGAATCAGTGGGCTTAGACATGAGTAATCCGTGTAAACAGGGAGAATCAGAAGTACTAGTTGATGGTGGAAATAATGAAAACGAAAACATTAATGACATTATAATTACTAAAAAAGTACTTAAAGAACAACAAAATAATACAAACAGAGTAAAATGCATTAATATTGAAGATACAGAAAATGAAATCTCCTTTAAGACGGTTGTAACTAAGGCTGAGATGGTACATACACAAAAGATTAAAAAAGATTTAGATGAAGAAAATAATGTAACAACAAATAAAGAAAACCGACATAAAAGAACCACGGATGAAATAAATGATTACCTGATTATAGAGAATGATATGAATTTAGTTGACATTAATTCAATGCCAATTATTTTTAGTGATGATATAGATTCTGGATTACAAGAAGTTTGTATATCAACTGAAAAGCAAGGTACAGTAGAAGAAAGACTTAATACAGATTCTAAAAGAGAGAAAATTAAAATTATTTCAGATATTACATTACCACCATTGTCTTTGCCTTTACCAAAGAAATCACAGCTTTTGCCAAAATCCACAACAAAGCCGTTGCCTAAGAAAAGAAGGCTGTCGAAAAATTATTACGATAATGAAGAAGAGATTTTAAACATTTTAGAAGACAATTGATTATGGATCTCTAATTGTTATCTCTTAAAAATGTTTTGTTTCATAATTATTTTAAAAAGTGAAATATTATTATTTAAGTAAAAGTAATAAGTACGACTGATTCAGCAAAGTTTGATCTCTAATTGTTATCCTTTAAATGTTTATTAAATATTTTAATATTAAACTTTTATTATGTAGTAATTTTTAAAATTATTTGTGCCAGCCCTTGGCATTTTCCCAATTTACCCCTGTCTCGTCCCTATTGACCCCAACGGCGGGGTGACTAGGGATTGACTCATTTTTTATTATTTTTTAAAAAACTATTAAAATAAATTAATACAAGGCTCTGGAATCTTGTAGTTTGAGCCACCGGAACAATAATAATGTCTTCTTTGTAAAAATATAACAGCTCTATAGTAGTCAAAAAGGGCCACGAAGTTGCGAATCGTCCCTATTCACCCCGTTTTACGGTACATTGAGATAGGAAAAATAGGTCAATGAGTGTGTATGTTGAAAGTTTTCGGATGGCGATAAAAGATGGAGCTATTTGTCCGATCAAATGACATTAGCGGTCTTCAAAACATTCTGCGAGTGGGCTCTCTATATCTATACCCGATATTGTAATACTTTATGATTTATATTCAGGTGGACATATTTTGTCACTCAGATCAGATGTACTTAGCTTAGCTACTTACATAATTATGTATGAGATGATTACGGTTGAAGGACATGTATCCATGGTCGTGAAACAAGATAAAAAAAGATGGATATAGGTATTTTTTTTTTTTAATTTATTGACCTGGTAACAAGGACCTTTAGGTCAAGTCTTTATTTGTTGCACTGATTTGCACTTCTTCACTTGCAGATATAGGTATTAATTATGTATTATTACCATTGACTTATAAAAGTATGGACTGGAAATACTTACAAAATAGGGTGCATACCTACAACTCATATTGTCGCATAAAATGGCTGCCATTGCTAGGGTTGAGTCAATCAAGGTGTTACTACAACGAGTATCGATACTAAATATAAGTTCCACTAGTTTACCACGTTTGGATCATACCTAATATTATGTATTTAATTAAAATCCGTTGTAATAGTAACAGAAAAAGATGATAAGGTTATCTTACCTTCTGCTGTCTATACAAATAAATAAAATTGAAGTGTTTGTCCCGGCTAATCTCTGAAATAGCTGTACAAATTTTGATGGGATTTGTACTGGCTGATATGTTACAAGGAGTAACTGAGGCTACTTTTATTTTAGAGAAATAATTAGGGTACCGCGCAAAAAAAAAGCCTTTAAAATTATTTTTGCTTTTGGTAGCCAGGATGGCTATAGGCTATTTAACATCACCCTACGACCCTTAGCCTATAACCATTTTTTCTTTAAGCCTTCATTTTTAGGAAACCCATAAAAATTAAAGTTTTTTTAAATCATTTTGGTTAGAGCTGCTAATATGTAACTAAAACAAACATAAAACATCATAAGCTAGGTGCACGGTTCCAATTAGCTGTTTCCTATGGAGAAGTGCCGGCAAGAAACTCCATGACTACTCTTTTAGAAATAATTAAAGCTTTTTCAATGTTTTCTTTAGGTTTACGTAGAATATTTTGATTTTGGTGAAGTGTGAATCACAGGCCGGAAATAGCTAGGTCACTCAGATCGAATAAGACGCAGGATTGTTTATGTTAACATCACAGAATATACCATTGAGGTAGGAATAATAAGGAGACGCTGCGTTATTCTATACATACATTTGCTTATACAAATATGAGTGAAATATGATTCAGAACTTGAAATATCGTTATGTCTCATTCTTTCTTGTGAGATAATCCTATTTGATAAAAGAGACAACTATATTTAAGTTGTTGCTAATTATGGCAACATTTTGTCGTGATGTAGAGACAGTTGTAGGTAAGTGCCGTTGCAGCCATATTATATTCCAAATTCATGGTAGTTACGCTGTCAAATGGTTGTTTACTTTTTTTATTATTGTGATTTGCGAGAAAACTACGAGTAATTTTACTTTTAAAACTGAATGTAAATGTTGGAAAACATAAATCCAACATGCCTGTGTGTTGTGTTGTGAAGTGTGGTGCAAGAAACAGTCAAAATCAACCTCAATTGTGTTTGCACAGGTTAGTAGCCGGTTTTCATGCATTATTACACACAATAATACACATTCGGTGATACTATTGTAACGCAATCATGAATTTATGGCTAAAGTATTGATATTTGGATTCATTTCCACATAACAGGCCTTTTTATTATATTTGTTTATTCATTCGTTTGTTTACAAAATGAAATAGTGTTGTACCGTTGCCGACTTGCGGTAATACGAAACAAGTTCCTCCGCTGAAACGATATCGGTATATTCTGTGATGTTAACATAAATAATCCTGCGTCTTATTCGGTCCGAGTGACCTAGCTAGGTCCGGCCTGTGATTCACACTTCACACCAAAATCAAAATATTTTACGTAAATCTGAAGAAAACATTGAAAAAGCTAATTATCTCTAAAAGAGTAATCATGGAGTTTCTTGCCGGCACTTCTCCATAGGAAACAGCTAATTGGAACCGTGCACCTAGCTTATAATGTTTTATGTTTGTTTTAGTTACCTAATAGCATCTCTAACCAAAATGATTTAAAAATACTTTAATTTTTATAGGTTTCCTAAAAATGAAGGCTTACAGAAAAAATGGTTAGAGGCTAAGGGTCGTGGGGTGATGTTAAATAGCCTATAGCCATACTGGCTACCAAAAGCAAAAATAATTTTAATGCTTTTTTTTGCGCGGTACCCTAATTATTTCTCTAAAATAAAAGTAGCCTTAGTTACTCCTTGTAACACATCTGCCTGTAAAAATCCCGTCAATATTTGTACAGCTATTTCAGAGATTAGCCGGGACAAACACTTCAATTTCATTTATTTGTATAGATAGCAGAAGGTAAGATAACCTACTCATCTTTTTCTGTTACTATTACAACGGATTTTAATTAAGTTCATAATATGAGGTATGATCCAAACGTGATAAATTAGTGGAACTCGTAACTAGTATCGATACTCGTTGTAGTAACACCTTGATTGACTCAACCCTAGCAATGGCAGCCATTTTATATTCTGTAGGTATGCACCCTTTTTTCGTAGGTATTTCCCGTCCATACTTTTATAGGTCAATGTTCCAGGCAGCGGAGGAACTAGTTTCGTATTACCGCAAGTTGGCAACAGTACATCACTATTCCATTATGTAAACAAACGAATGAATAAACAAATATAATAAAAAGGCCTGTTATATGGAAATGAACCCAAATATCAATACTTTAGCCATAAATTCATGATCGCGTTACAATAGTATCACCGAATGAGTATTATTGTGTGTATTAATGCATGAAAACCGGCTACTAACCTGTGCAAAGACAATTGAGGTTGATTTTGATTGTTTCTTGCACCACACTTCACAACACAACACACAGGCATGTTGGATTTATGTTTTCCAACATTTACATGCAATTTTAAAAGTAAAATAATAAGTCCATGCCTACAACTGTCTCTACATCACATTGACCTATAAAAGTATGGACTGGAAATACCTACGAAAAAAGGGTGCATACCTACAGAACATAAAATGGCTGCCATTGCTAAGGTTGAGTCAATCAAGGTGTTACTACAACGAGTATCGATACTAAATACGAGTTCCACTAGTTAATCACGTTTGGATCATACCTAATAGTATGTACTTAAAATCCGTTGTAATAGTAACAGAAAAAGATGAGAAAGCTATCTTACCTCCTGCTATCTATACAAATAAATGAAATTGAAGTGTTTGTCCCGGCTAATCTCTGA
The DNA here is from genome assembly GCA_905332915.2 of Hecatera dysodea. Taxonomy (NCBI): domain Eukaryota; kingdom Metazoa; phylum Arthropoda; class Insecta; order Lepidoptera; family Noctuidae; genus Hecatera; species Hecatera dysodea. Next base: position 15,623,942 of record HG995292.1, read on the forward strand.
AATAGCTGTACAAATATTGACGGGATTTTTACAGGCAGATATGTTACAAAGAGTAACTAAGGCTACTTTTATTTTAGAGAAATAATTAGGGTACCGCGCAAAAAAAAAAAGCATTAAAATTATTTTTGCTTTTGGTAGCCAGGATGGCTATAGGCTATTTAACATCACCCCACGACCCTTAGCCTCTAACCATTTTTTCTGTAAGCCTTCATTTTTAGGAAACCTATAAAAATTAAAGTATTTTTAAATCATTTTGGTTAGAGATGCTAATATGTAACTAAAACAAACATAAAACATTATAAGCTAGGTGCACGGTTCCAATTAGCTGTTTCCTATGGAGAAGTGCTGGCAAGAAACTCCATGATTACTCTTTTAGAGATAATTAGCTTTTTCAATGTTTTCTTCAGATTTACGAAAAATATTTTGATTTTGGTTTGAAGTGTGAATCACAGGCCGGACCTAGCTAGGTCACTTGGACCGAATAAGACGCAGGAATATTTATGTTAACATCACAGAATATACCGATATCGTTCCAGCGGAGGAACTAGTTTCGTATTACCGCAAGTCGGCAACAGTACAACACTATTTCATTATGTAAACAAACGAATGAATAAACAAATATAATAAAAAGGCCTGTTATGTGGAAATGAACCCAAATATCAATACTTTTGCCATAAATTCATGATTGCGTTACAATAGTATCACCGAATGAGTATTATTGTGTGTATTAATGCATGAAAACCGGCTACTAACCTGTGAAAAGATAATTGAGGTTCATTTTGATTGTTTCTTGCACCACACTTCACAACACAACACGCAGGCATGTTGGATTTATGTTTTCCAACATTTACATGCAGTTTTAAAAGTAAAATTCCTCGTAGTTTTCTCGCAAATCTCAATAATATTAGAAGTAAACAACCATTTGACAGCGTAACTACCATGAATTTGGAATATAATATGGCTGCAACGGCACTTACCTACAACTGTCTCTACATCAAAGATTCAAAGATTCAAGATTCAAAGATTCAAAGCATTTATTTCAAATAAACCCTTTACAGGCACTTTTGAATTGTCAAGTCGAAAGAGGTGAAGCTATCTGCACGTTCCAAAGCGTAGATCTCTATGGAGAAGAACGTGCAAGAAACTCCACGGACACTCTTTTAAATCATGTTCTGTATTACATAACTTTGGTTACATCCTTGGTGCTTCTATGTGTGAGGACAATGCAAAGAAAAAAAAAGGAAACTATAAAACAATTCAAAGTATTAAAGATTAAAACAAGTCAGTGGCAGTTAAGAGGTGACCAGTCTCAACCGACGGCGCCCGTTCACGAACATGACGCGTGTATCGGCACCATTTAGTTCAACCACTTTGAAGGGAACCGAATGATCCGACACACGCGAGACATTTGAGCGAGCATGACATACTCTCAACTGCCATTTTAGTTCAAGTCACAAAGTAAACTATAACCTGTAAATGGCTCCATGGTTTTTTTTTTTGGAATGGACCACTCGCAGTTCAGCACACTAAGGCTGGTTACTGCTCAACCGGACAATTGGCTCCATGGTACTCACATTTACAATATTTGAAAATAAACTGCTTCTACATTATACAAAACTATGGTTCACAATGACCAAGCAAATACAAGTAAAAAAGAGAAGTTATTTATTCCCAAAATAAAATAAAATTATAAAAAAAAAGAATAAATAAATGAGAAAAAAAAGGGCGAGCATCTCTTCCAAATAAAAAATCCTAACTTGTTTACCCAAGTGGTTGAGGCTGTGGAGCAGGACCGGCATTTAGCCAAGCATTTTTATCAAGGATATAATCTTCCAGTTTATAATATGCTTGCCTACATAGTGTGCGTTTTATGCATGTTTTAAATTTTCTCTCATTTAATTGAAGGATATCGACTGGTATTTTGTTATAAAATTTTACGCAATACCCCATAAAAGAAGTGTGTACTTTAGCCATCACGACAAAATGTTGCCATAATTAGCAACAATTTAAATATAGTTGTCTCTTTTATCAAATAGGATTATCTCACTAGAAAGAATGAGATATAACGATATTTCAAGGTCTGAATCATATTTCACTCATATTTGCATAGGCAAATGTATGTATACCTATAGAATAACGCAGCGTCTCCATATTTTTCCTATCTCAATGATTATTACTTTACTACCATAGAGTAAAGTTATATATTTATGTATATGTTTACTAGTCTGTGCACAGATCAACTAAGTCTGTGGATGAAAGTTCATGAAACCAATGTATGTGTTTACCGTAGCCTGATATCTATCTAATGCATTGTTTTCTGTACTGTGCTGATTTGTAAAGTGTTTCCTTATTAATTCTCAAAATCTTTTACAATCTAACGTGTTATATAATTTTGAAACTTACATCAAAGAATAATAATTGTGCGGGAAACATGTCTGTAGCATTTGCAGCACGCGGCAATCGGCCTCCTTTGAGTCCGGCACAAATCCAAAAGATGTTGGATGAAAATGCTCACCTTATTCAAACCATTCAAGAATACCAAGCGAAAGGTCAACTTATGGAGTGTCATCAGTATCAACAAGTATTACACAGAAATTTGGTATATTTGGCTTCAGTCGCAGATGTCAACCAAAACATTCAAAGCATTCTTCCGGTAAATATACAAAGTTTACAAATAATATGGTGTAGCTATAAGCTCACTATTAAGTTTTGGCAATACTAATGGTTTTCTCTGAAATTGTTAAAAATATGAAATAGATATATTATCAGTTTGCTCACACTTATGCGTTATAAATCAAATCATTATATTACGTTGACAAATATACATGTTACGGTTTGGCCAATCAAAATCCATCTAAGCCATTTATAATTAAAAATCAGCGCCTAGCAGCATCTAAGGTGTTAGACTGTAAAATCTTAGTGAAAATTGAAATGAAGTGAGGTGGCAATCCCTATCACTCACTGGTCAGTTCTGTAAACATGACACAGTAAAAACTGGAAAACTGAGCTTAAAGTGAAGTGTCTTTAAACCTTGTGCAAAGTATACACCCATGTAAGTTTGGATGATGGGATTTTTGGCTTTATTAACAGCTCATTTCATCTAAATTGTAGCTTTTAATTATTGTTTTTAACTGACATCTAAAAAAGGAGGAGGTTCGGTCAGTGTGTCATCTTAGGGGGTTCTCCAGTCAACTGGTTTTTTTTTTTGTGTGTGTTACCTCAAGACTTTAGTTTTTGCTGGTTGTACTGATTTTGATGACTCTTTCTATATTCTAAGCTGGTATTTGTCATGTGGTCCCATTTAAATTTGAGTGACTTCTAATATTTGAGTTATCCCTGATAATGCTTGGTTTTGACTGCATTGATGATGACATTTTTCAATGAAAAATGAACTGTATATGATAGTTTGGAAGAGCATCTTATTATTTCGAAGTAGTTTGGTAAAGATCTGATGAAAAATGGAGATGGGATGGAACTCTTCAATAAATGATAGCAAATCTTCCGGGATTATTGGAACGGCATGTCTGTTTATTATTTACATGAATTGTAACATACATACGCTGTGATTGGTGCGTTTAGTTGTGAGGTGTCACCACTAAAAAGTAAAAACTTTTAACAAAGAAGTACAACCAACTTCTGAACATAAAAACACAAAAAAAAAACCAAATATTAAATAATGTTATTCTCTAAATCAAGTGTTTTTGGTTTTCTTTATTTTTTGAACACCAACTTCTGAAATTAACATTATTTTATACTTTGTGTTTTTTGTTTAGAAGTTGATTGTATTTTTTAATTTTGTTTTTTTTTTTCCTACCATCTATTTATGAATATCTCTGAGACTATAGCAGGTACAAAATTTAAGATTCTGGCACATTTACCAGGATAATTTAACATGATAATCACTAACAATATTTATGCAAAGCAATTGCCTGCCCATATTCATTTGTTAACACTGAAATTATACTTCTTACAGCCTCCTCATCAGCTAGCTGCGGGTAACTCTCAAACACCTCCTATCAATTCACCATCTCCAAGTGGTGGCGATGTATCTGGAGGAGCTCAGCCATCTTACAGACCACCGGGGGTTTCAACTACACCAACAAGGCCAACACAGTCTTATGGTCAAAGACCATATCCACAGAATCAGTATCAAGGACAGTATCAAGGTGCACCAGGTTACCCTCCACAGCCGGGTTATGGACCACCTAGTCAAGGATATGGGCCTCCTAATCCTCCTCAACAACCACAAGGCTATCCTCCTAACTCAAACTATGGGCCTCCTATTACAACTTCACCAAGTAACTATCCACCATCAACACACCCAGGCCCTGGTTATCCTCCATCATCAGCACAGCAGCCCTATGCCCCACCTCCTGGCAGTCCTGCTGCTGCTGGAACACCTTACCCTGTGCGAGGAGCAACACAACCATATACTGGGAATTCTGCTTATCCACCATCACAAACAGCCTCAAATTATTCTAATGTGGGTGTGAGTACTTATAACAATTCTACTGGATCACAACCTCAACCCTACCAATCGCAACCTTTCCCAAACACAACACCCACATCAGCTTATAGCACGACTCCCACGTCGCAGCCAAATCGCTCTCCTCAACCTCCGCCTACGGGTTATACTTCGCAAAATCCACCCACTTCAGGTTATGGATCTCCATCTGCACAATCTCCAACATATAATTCTAGTTCTCATGGAAATAATGCACCTCCTACTTCCGTAGCGTCTGGTGCGCCTTCATCAAGTGGCCCACCTGGACAGCAGTACCCGCCCCCGGGACAGGCGTCACCTTACCCACCTGCTACTCAGCCTCCTTACTCCAATCCATCATCTCAACCTGGAAGTCCAGCGCCATCTGTTTCAACAGCACCACCTCCCCAGGCTTCATACCCACAAAATCCGCAAAACTATCCTCCAGCAGGAGGTGGCTATCCACCACATGCTTATCAGCAAGGATATCCCCCAGCTCAATATCCTCCGTCTCCATACCCCTATGCTCGTGCACCAACTCCCGGAGCTCCTCCTCCCGGTGCACCGCAACCTTATCCAGGATATGGTTTCCAACCGCCTACACAACAGTAAAAGAAAAGGCTAATGTAATGCACGACTATTTCTTAATAACTGAAAATATACTTGCATATAGTAGGTTATATTAATGATATAAAAAATCATATTGTTTTTAAATTATAGGCACATAGTCGAAATGTTTTCTTGGTAAAACTCGTTGTCCTCCCGTACTACCTGTCTGGTCCCTTATACCGTGTCCTGAAACGAGGCTGTATGGTCGTTGCCTTAAACAAAACATAGCAGGGCAGCATAGATTATTTTAATATTAGATCCAGGGACCCCATCTATCTGTATACTTACCAAAATTTATCAAAATCTGTTGAGGCAAATTCACTTTCGCATCTATAAAAACAAATAAAATTGAAGTGGCTGTTTGTGATATAAAACAAAAACAGCTTTTATTAAAATGTACAATATGTAACAGAATAAACGCAATACCTGAAGGGGGTCATTGTACAGGAGAGTAAAATGTAGTTAATAATATAGCTAGATATCTTAGCTAGAATTAGGACAGCTCTGTACCTAAATTTTTTTTTTTTTGGTTGGGCATTCATCAAATGACTTATTTCGCTCTGGGCGGAGCGGAAGAGAGTATCATCAGACTAAAGGTCGCTGCATACGTGACGGGTTTTTATACGGACGGGACGGTACGGGAAGTTTTGGGAATATCGTTTCATACAAAATGTATTACGAAGTCACATATGTCACGAAGACAACGACGGGACGGGAACGTGGCACTCACGGAGCGGGAAAACTATCGTCGTGGACGATGTTTAGCACGTCCCGGCCCGCGCGTACCCCGTCACGTCCGTGTTTCCGCTACGTATGCACAGTCGCTCCGTTCGTTTCAGAGAGAAGTAATGATGCAAGTGTTGAAAATGGACGAAGAAAAATTAATCGAATATGTACGATTGAATCCAGCATTGTATAATTTAGGTTACTCAAATTATTTATACACTAAGTACAAGAATTATCTGTGGCGTAAAATTGCAGCCGAATTATCACTTTCAAGTATTACCTATTACAAATCATTTGCAGCATTCATAACTTTGCAATATTTTATTTACTTTAGTGATATAAATCCTCTAGTTAGTTGAAACAGCAGTTGGCAATAATGCTAACAATAAGCATGCGTCCGCTAGGTATATCATAACGATTCAAAGTCCGAAAGAGAGTGTGGTATTCTCCTTCTTGTTCTCTATTCTGCCACGATCCTACGTGGCAGAATAGAGAACAAGAAGGAGAATACCTAATAGTACTGAAAATCTCCTTTTCCTCTTCACGGCCGTAGCAACTTTGTCATCTAGAGCAATAGCAATTAAAGCCAATTGTTGAAATGAAAAATCCATCGTTCCTTCTTCACAACACTAGCACGTTAGACCCAAGTCACTGACACGGCTCGTATGCATTTACACTACGTTCCCGTTTTGAACGAAGCACTCACGTCCCCGTCCCGTTCACGGCCCGTTCGAGAAATTATTTCGTTACGTATGCAGCGACCTTTATACTGCCTAAAACCCACCCGTGTTCTTTTAGTATCTTTTGTGTGCAAGGGCCGCGGTGACTCTTTCTATCAAATTCTGCAACCCTAGCAGGCTCTAACCCTCTAATAAGCTTTTGAGTAGTAAAATAAAATTGTATATTTGTTATATCGACGACAAAATTGCGGGGTAAGACGAATACTATCGAATTGAATTCCAAAAATCACTATGTAGTATAAAACAAAGTCGCTTCCCGCTGTCTGTCTGTCCCAATGTATACTTAGATTAAACCTACGCAACGGATTTTGATACGGTTTTTTTTAAATAGATAGCGTGATTCAAGAGGAAATTTTATGTGTTTATGACATGCTTAATATAGTAGAGATTTAGTATCAGCATTGCACCCGTGCGAAGCCGGGGCGGGTCACTAGTTGTTAACATAAGTAATCAATCCAGCGTATTTTATCCCACTGCTGCGCAAAGGCCCAACTCTTTTTTTTTTTTTTAAACGTTGCCCCACTCTAAGAGTTTTTCCTGTGACGTGGGTGCCTTTACAAACATACAATCTCACATATACAAACAGCCAGACCCGGAGCAACTATATGTAGGCCATTCAAATATTTGTTCCGTGTGGAAATCAAATCCACGACACGTAGCGCAGCAGCCGATCGCTCAACCACTGCGCCAACCGTGTCGTCTGTCCGTTAGGAGCTAGGTGCGCGATCATCGCCTTGGTCTGCCCCGATGTCTTGGCTTTTAATGGGACTCATTCGGTGGTTCTTTTTTGCCTGTTTTTCGTCTGACATGTGGCAGACACGTCCAGACCCTTAATAAGCTAAGCGGCTTTCTGGAAAACGTCCATGATTATGGTTTTGGAGCGCAGTGTTTCTTTACATGACTTCAGAGACTGACCACCACACCAGGATACTACGCTCGATGACTCTGGCCAACCTCGAGCTTGAATCTCTGCTGAAGTGCCAAACATGTCCACACTTCTTGTTTGGGGATACTGATAAGGAAAAAAGTAAGATATCACCAGCGCGGCGGAGCGGAAACTTGATAAATCTTCTTCTTACCTATGAGTAATCCCTTATCTGCTCTGTTTATGCCAAGGTATTAAAGGACTAAATTTACTCTTAATGTATACGTAAAATATTTGTGCAGTAGGACTTTTTTTCTGTAATCATTAAATGATTTCTCCCTCTCCGGGCGGAACAGAAGGGAGTATCAGACTCTTACTGACTAAAACCCACCCGTGTTCCTCCTAGTGCTCTTTGCGTTCCAAGGCCGCGGTGACTCTTTTGAACAAATTTCGTAACCCTAGCAGGCACTGTCCCTATGGGGCGCGTCTTCTTTGCTGACAGCTCTTTTGTGATAGTCATAAAAATAAGTGAGTAATAAGAAAGTAGTTTTGATTTATTTCTCAGGAACTAATCGACTGGTCGCGTTTAGGTTTTTTTTTTAAATTTATTTAGGGTAAATTTTTTCGATATAATTGTATTTAATGAGTAAGAGCGGGTTCACATTAGATCGGGCCGACAAACGTGTGGGATCCATATTGGCATATGTATTTCAATCGCGCCGTTCACATATGGGCGACCCAGCAAAACTAACGGAGCCGACACTTTTACCGAACGTTCAGCCACGATTTCTGTCGGGTCGGCATAATATTGGCGTACTGGCAAGTATAGCGCCGTTCACATTTGTCGGCGCGAAGCGGTGGAGACCGCTGCCCGCCACCCTTCCACCCGCTCATTCCCCGCTCTCGGCATTCGCGCGAGCAATTTCGTCGACTTGTATGCAGAGAAAACATGTTTAAATATGGAGGGCGAAATAAATACAGAACTTTTCGGCGTCCATTGTATACAAAAGTCTACTCACGACTGATTGCTTTGTGACGATCCGGGCAGTAAAACGATCGTACCGTCATCGTCTGTGGTGTTCACATTAGGTCGGGTCGGCAGCGTCTAGTGTGAACAGCAACAACCGACAGTCGGTCAGTCGAATCAGCTATAATGGATAAATATTGATATATTAACAAAAGGTATTAAAAAAGTCCTATTACACCCGCCATATTAACGTCAAAATGGCGGGTGTATAAAAGGATTTTTTTTAAACAAAGGTATACTGCTTGGTAAGGTGTATAGTACATTTTTATGAAAGTGGAATTATTCGATTAGTTAAGGAACACCCGCTGTTTATACGGCGAGCACCCATAGCTCGCCATCCGCAGGCCCGCGCCTACGGTGGCCGGGAATCGCCCTGCTTTTTCTTCCGTTGCGGCGGCTTGGGCGTGAGGTTTCCTTCTCCCGCACGCGGTCTGCCTCCTCCGTCGTTAGCTTTACTCATTCGTAGCAGGAAAACCCTTGTAACTTCTTTAATTCTACTTTGACAAATATTTGGTTTATTCCTTTCGATTCTGACAAATTCCGATAATTTTACTAAGATTTTTTTTTTTCTTATTGGATAACTTGGCGGAGCAGTCGTACGTAAAGCATGTGCTACACGGTTTTAAACGGCGGTTTGAAACAGAGGTTTAAAACAGTGTAGATAGTCGTTTTATGCCAAATTTCGTTTGACCTCTAAACACCCTTGGCAGCAAGGCTTGCGTTTGAAACCACTGGTAGAAGCGTTGGTTTAAAATTTGTTTAAAACCGTCTAGCCGCTTGTTTAAAACCTCGCGAACGACAGTCACGTTGCAGCGGCGAGCGCAGGCAGACGTACGCGACGACGCGACGACGTTCTCAAAATGGCACGAGAAGAAAAAGAACGAGAATTTGTTACAGAACTTCTCGAGCTACCTATATAGAGACTTGCCCTTAAAATCTTAGCGCGGCTATAAGCCTTTTTTCAACAGATACAGCTGGTCTCATGTTTGTGTCTCTTTTACTTATAAATGGCCTCACCTTGGACAATAATTCGTAAAAACTTTCTTTATCCATTCTTAGAAAGTTATGTATGTTATCCAAGTCCAGTAGTTTCATGTGACTAAAGGTTAATCTCTCCTTTAACCATCGCTTCATCCATATTCTTTCTTTTTTTATTCAATTGCACACAAAAGAGCAAGACATACCCCAACTCTTTGTTCTTTAGATAGGTAAAGCGCTATGACGTCGTTATAGTGAACTATCGACCCGCCCCGGCTTCGCACGGGTGCTATGTAAATACTAATGTTTCCTCTACTATAATATGCATGTATTATACACCTATTATAAACCTCCCTCTTGAACCACTCTATCTATTAAAAAAAAACGCATCAAAATCCGTTGCGTAGTTTTCCAAATCAACATTACAATGAATTTTTCAAAATGTATTGCACACAATTTGACACTACATTTATTCCTAAAACTATTTCTGTTAATAATAATACTTCTTTCAGTGACTGGGCCACCATTGGTATTTATAAAAGCAGAGAACGGCTTTATGAGTTGTATGAAGAACGGGCTTATATTAATACAGCAGAGTTTAATGCATATGTTAAAAACTATTCTAGATTATACAAAAAAGTTTGTTATATGGCCAAGTCTCGGTACTTGAGTTCAAAAATTAAAAATAGCAATAATGTAATTAAAATGACATGGAATATTATTAATAGCGAAACGGGAAGGTCTTGCAATCGAACCATTGATTACAGTCTTGCTATTAATGACAGTGTAATTAATTTAGATTCCGAAGTCGCCGCAGCTTTTGAAACTTTCTTTGCAGAGATTCCCGTCTCAACAACTAAGTTTCTAAATTCATCACCCACCGCTGCAGAAATGTTACTTAAAGAAAACGTTCCACTATGTGATGCTGAGTTTAAATTCCAACATGTCACTTATAGTGATATAATAAAAACTTTTAATTCTTTGAATTTAAAAAAAACGGCAGATCTATGGGGTAATTCTGTTGATCTAGCAAAGTCCATTATACATATTGTGGCACCTACCTTAGCTGTTATTTTTAATAAATGTATCGACCGTGGTGAGTTTCCTGATCTAATGAAATATAGTAAAATAATACCTTTATTTAAATCAGGTAGTACGTCAGACCCCAGTAATTATAGACCTATATCAGTACTACCTACTTTTAGTAAAATTTTTGAGAAAGTTATCCTAAATCAAATGCAAAGATATTTTAACAAACACAAACTGTTACATAATAAACAGTTTGGTTTTACACGGGGTCGTTCAACAGCCGATGCCGGCATTGAACTGTTAGGACATATTTATGATGCATGGGAGGACAAATGCGATGCTTTGGGCATTTTTTGCGATTTATCCAAGGCATTCGATTGTGTTCTCCATGAGACATTAATCAGGAAGCTACACTATTACGGAGTCCGGGACGCCTCTCTGGATCTTCTTATTTCTTACCTGAGTGATAGGATTCAAAGAGTTGACGTCAACGGTAAAAGATCTCCTGGATCTGTAGTGAGGATGGGGGTCCCACAGGGCTCGATTTTAGGTCCCTTTTTGTTTCTCATTTATATAAATGACTTGCCGTACCTCGTAAAGGATAAACATGATATAGTGTTGTTTGCAGACGACACGTCGCTTTTATTCAAACTGAAACGTCAGCAGCATAATATAGACGCTGTAAATAGTGCCCTTACGATTGTAGTTAACTGGTTCAATATTAATAATCTTCTACTTAATGAGAAAAAAACGAAATGTATAAAGTTCACGTTACCTCATGTTAGACAGGTGAACACTAGTGTGTTAATAAAGGGGGAAGAGTTAAAACCCGAAGATAGCACACTGTTCTTAGGCATAACTTTGGATGCGAAGCTACAGTGGGGCCCCCATATAGATAAATTGTCCAAAAAACTTAGCTCTGCAGCATATGCCGTCAGAAAAATACGTGGCTTAACAGATTTAGAGACAGCACGTTTAGTATACTTTGGTTATTTTCATAGTGTGATGTCATACGGCATTTTGTTGTGGGGAAATGCCGCTGATATTCAGACAGTATTTGTGTTACAAAAAAGAGCTATCCGTGCAATTTACAAATTAAGTCCTAGACAGTCCCTCAGAGAAAAATTTAAAGAGATTAATATAATGACTGTGCCTTCTCAGTATATTTATGAGAATCTTTTGTATACACATAAAAATATTAATCTATTTAAAAGATACAGTGATATTCATAACGTGAATACTAGGAACAAACATAATTTTGTCATTCCTAAAACTAGGCTCAAAAAAATAGGTGGTTCATTTAGATGTCAATGTATACGTTTTTATAATAAACTCCCATCCTACATCCAAGACCTTAGTATTAATAAATTCAAATTGATAGTAAAACGTAAGCTATGCCAGAATGCTTTTTACACAGTTAAAGACTATATTGAAGACCAAAAGGCTTGGGATTGAGCTGCTTCAACGATGTACATGGCCTACTATTACTTTTATCTATTGATACTTTTCTCAATTTTAGATTTGACATTTGATATTCTCCTGTTTGTGCAATTTTGACATGAATGTTTACTTTATGAAGTATTATTTTATTATTGTGACATGAATATTTACTTGTTAAAGTAATATTTTTTTATTTTTTTATTTATTATGTTTGACATGTATACTTACTTTGTAAAGTAGTATATTTTTACTTAATTTATTTTTGTGAATATGAGGACTATATGGGTATTATTTTCTTTTTCTTTCCTTTTTTAAAGTATATATAACGATGACGTCTGGCAGTTTAAGTACTTTTGTGGCCTACCCAAATGTCCCTTCTTTGGTATTGTTCGTCGGGTCGTTGAGCTCCTTATTGTTTTCTAAGTTGAGCTACTCGACTACTGACAAAAGCTTGCACTGAATGGACAGGCCCACTTAAATCTGTGTGGTTCTTTCTTCAAAAGACCATTTCAGACACTGATCTGCATGGTTCTCATATAACATATTGTGAATGTGAGGACTATGTAGATCGCCATATTAGGGTTTTATTTCAGTTTGTCTGGCAGTTTGAGTAATTCTTGCGGCCTACCCAAATGTCCTTACTTTGGTATTGTTCGTCAAATCGTTGAGCTCCTTGAAGTTCTAAGTTTGAGCTACACGGTATCTGACAAATGCTTGCACTGTCTGGACAGGTCCACTCAAATCTGTGTAGCACTTTCCTCAAAAGGCTACCTCAGACATTAACCTACATGGTTCTCATATGACTTGACCAGTACGGATTGTATGGACTTTAAAAGAGACTTTGACCTCTGAGTTTGTTTCGGTGTTTCTTCTCAGGGTAGTCGGCTAGGAAACACCGGCTTCATCTAGCTTAAAATGACCAGAAATATTTGACGTGTAAAAGTGTTATGTTTAACCTACTTACAAAATAAATATCATTTATCATTTATCATTTATCATTTAAAGATTTAAGCATACATAGGGACAGACAGCGGGAAGCGACTTTGTTTTATACTATGTAGTGACATACGGTGCGAGCGTAGAGACGTCCTATTCACGCAACGTTCTATAAAACACTGATGGTTTTAAACATGTTTTAAACCGTGTAGCCGGCAAAGCGCAAATCTGTTTTTTCTGTTTCAAACTGCTGTTTAAAACCGTGTAGCACATGCTTAACGCACACGATTATACCCAAGAGGATTAAGTGGTGTCTGAGGTCACGAGCGCAAAACTGGATCCCAAATTTAACAAAGGATTTTACAGTTCGGCTGGAATCCTAAATGCAGCTAGGTATAGAAACTACCCCAGCAAAGACACCTTTTATCCTGTGTAGAATACCTACTTTTCTTTTATACCATTTGCGAGGTAATTTTATAAATGTTACTAAAAACAAAGCACGATGCTTTGTTATTAGTAGCATTAGAATCGTCATTCCCTGCAGCTGTAATCACAGTTTTAGTAGGCTTATAAAAATATTCTAGATATAAATCTAGCCGATATAATAATTATGATGTTATCGAGCAGGGCCTTTTTTTTGTGATATGGCTTCATCGTTTAACTATCGATGATTTTGCCAATGTCAAGGTTCGGAGAGGTAATGATGATCGGTTCTCACTTGCGATTGAAAAGTATCTGTTAGTCAAATGTAATAACATTTTTGTCAACATAACTGACAATTCATATATTTGTCAAAATTTGACACACTTACAGCATAAACTTTGTAAAAAGATTTTGCGTTTTCACTGCTTGTGCAGAATTCGATCCTAAAATGCGATAGCTATAAATATAAAAAAAAACTGTTAACTGTATGCCTACTCAACTAGACGTGGACAGTGATCGAAATTTAATTGAATATCGATGTTTACGGTGGATTTACCTACAAATCCTACAATGTCTAATATTCAATCAAAACTTGTACCGATAAACGTTCAATGAAACGTTATATCAAATTAGTAATAAAAACATACCTATTTTTATTAATATTGTACTTAGAAATAAGTGTCGGTTTGATGTTATGCTATTGATGGATATGTAATTTCACATTCACGAGATAAGATTTAGGTAGGTACCTACTTTATTTGCAGTGTGCCATGCAAATAATGTGCAGTTAGAAAAATAAATTGCAATCTTTGATACCGAACTTTTATTGAATATGCTTCATCCCTGTTGATACACGATTTCTATAGTAGTACTTAAGGATTTGAGATTATCTATTTTTCAAAGTGTAGCCAGACGACCATACCTAGTCAAACTTGAAATAAGTAGTGACACTGCTCACCAGTGATAAGTCTGAACTCCAAACTCTCAGTTAAAAATACGGTCCTGAGCCGCGTTGAAAGTTTAAAAGTTAAAAGAATAAAGTACGTGTCTAATGTTTTTGAGAAATCTATCTGAAGGACCACTTGGTTTTTTTTTATATTTCACTCTCATAAATAAATAACTCGCGTTCAACAGATCCCATTACATAGTACATGGTGTAAAAAAGCCCTAGGGAATCCTAGATCTATGCGGGTAGATTTTGCCACAATATACCCAGCGTGAAGAGCCGGACTAAGAAAGATACAATTCGTAAAGCAGTTTTATGGCGAACTGTTGTGCATTAGCGACCCCATAGACCCGATCTTCTGGGAGAAGTCTTGTTCCTTGTCCCCCCCCAGCTTGCATTTTGGCCGGCCTGGTGTGAAAAATGACAAGGAACCGCTCTAGGCGGAGCGGAAGCGAGTGTCAGACTCTTACTGACTAAAACCCAACCGTGATCCTTCTTGTGCCCTTTGCGTTCCAGGGCCGCAGTGACTCTTTCGAACAAATTCCGCAACAACCTGCAAGGTGCAAGCACATTTTTTTTTTCTTTTTGGATTGGAAATCATCAAATGACTTCTCCTGCTCTGGGCGGAGCGGAAGGGAGTGTCAGACTCTTAGGTACTGACTAAAACCCACCCGTGATCCTTCTTGTGCCCTTTTCGTTCCAGGGCCGCGGTAACTCTTTCGAACAAATTCCGCAACCCTAGCAGGCACTGACCCTACGGGGCCCCGTCTTCGTTGCTGACGGCTCTTTGAGGCGCGCGTGGAACACTACGCGCCGTCGCGGTCGTCTCGGGCCTGGTTGATATCGGATGGCGAGCCACCCATAGCTCGCCATCCGCAGGCCCGCGCCTACGGTGGCCGGGAATCGCCCTGCGTTTCCCGACGCCCGGGGCGTCTTCTTCCGTTGCGGCTATTTTTACAGTTAGGCACAACACATGATTTCCTAGTATTTGGATTGGACATTTTAAAAAGTATTCAGGTATAATTTCGACGGTACCGGCGCGCGCCCGCAAGCGGACTAGTGAGCCAGACTGAGCGTGTTGTGCGATGACGTCAAACCGTCACCGGCAGCCCGCGTCGTGGAGTTACAACTTGTCACAGAGTACTATAATATTAACTTGTTTTACTTTTAAATCGGGAGCTAATTGACGTATCGAAATAATTATTTCACTAGTATTTTTGACAGAGAATATGGAGTGCTAATAATCAAAATTAGGTGTTAAAATTCTTCATTCCCTTCGCCGTAATGTTGGCATTACGGAAAATCAGTGTTGTTATATTTTTAGCAATTAAACTACTTAATATTAGCGAGATTAACTTATATTCCGTTTTTTATTCCGACCAATTACCTTATAATTTTGTTTTTTCTTTTGGAAAATGTAAAACTATTTTTAAATAAAATATACAACTTACTGCACAGGAATTCAGAACAATTCATAGCTTTATTGGAGTAGGCACTCACAGAATGAAACCACAGATTGTCCTTTTATCGAGTGCTGGGGCAGTCGAGTCTTAATAGGTTTGTTGACTAGCTAATGTTTATGCCGTGACAACACTGACGCGGGGGATCGAGAAATTTTTATTGGCAGCACTGATAGATAGCCATCTCCATTCTTTGACGTTAAGACAGACAGGGCAGCCAACAATACGACGAAAGGAATTCTTTCGTGAAACGCACAAGACGTCATGGTAGGGCTGCTGTTCAAAACTTTTTTAAGTACACTATTCCACAAAATTATGTCACTCAAAATTAATATAAAACAAAACCGCACTTTTCCTTCAGTGAATTAAAAAATGTCGATTCGATCGCTCAAAATCCAAGTCTTGCCGTTTACAAATAAAAATATTGGCCACATAAACTGGCTAATAACAATGCAACTGGCAAAACTACTAAAATTATTTTTTTAAATAGTTTGTTTTGTTATTTGTTTATTTGTCAAGTAGGTTTTGAAATCAGTTTATTTTTCGTTCAGTGCGGGGATTTCTGTTTTATTTCTGAGTATTTGCAACTAATACTGATATGAATAATACTGAAAATGGATGAGAATGGGTCAGCTGGTAATGTGCCCAAGGGACTGGCAACATTTGACGCGTGACATGATGCACAACATGTTGCTTATCATGGTGAGCGGCAATGACAATCCGAAAGGTTTAAACCCCAAACTGCTCGAAAATATACATAGATACCACTAAGGTTTACTACATTTGCGTCACTTGAGGTTTTCCTCTGTCGCAAAGTGAGCGCCAGCACAACATGATAAACTAGGAAGATATATGAGTGACGACACAGGTTAGGTGTGGTACCTAACCTGTGTCGTCACTCATATACTAAAGGCCTATCTATCTTCTATGGAAGGATGCCGTCCGGTCTTTTGCCATGGTCATGTACCTAGCCATTGGGTTTTAATACGGCTGGTTCGCCAACGATGACAAGAGCTCGTCGGATAATATCGTGTAAATTAGCGTTTCGCGCAAAACGGCCCGCACTGTGGATCAAGGAAGGCCGTGGTGCCCGAAGCTGTTGACCATTTCAATAAATTTACATCGATGAGAAAAGCAGCGAAGCTGAAAGCGGTGTCGTCGAACAAAGTGCCTGGGTTGGACGACGGTAGTGCATAAAGTCAACGACCTGACTCCCATTTTCCACAGCCAAGAGACACACTCGGCAGCAGTAGCAGACTAGGTCATTAGGTTGTTCTGAACTACTCTGCTGATTGGATTGTCCCACCACCTCTAGGAAGATGGTTTGCCAGGTAGGTCAGTATTCGGTCAAGCGAGTTTCGTGGCATCGATAGTATCGGTGATGCACGGCCCATCAAAATCAGCCAGTGTGGAAGCCAGGATATTCCTGATTAATTTCTCAGTGCTGTGGACCGACTCCGACGATACCAAAGCCTAATACTAGAACCTTAAACTGGTAAATATCAAAACCTAGCTTTTCCATAAATTCAAGTTAAAATCTTTAAAAAAAAGTCAAATCAAAAACCACTTACATTTTTCTTTTTTTTAGTTATCTGATTTTCATGATTATAATCATTATCAGACCTCCTCAATTATGATTAAGAACCACTACAGTATTCGATTTTTTATAAACATAGGTATGTGATTAAAAAATATGAAATCAATAAAAAAAGTCCTTTATACAGTTTTTCATTATTATTAAATGATCACTTGGTCTATCATAAAAGCTTACCACACAAATAAAGAAGAAAATGTTCAGTTCACATCGAAACAAACACGCAATTACTCAGCAGGTCCGGGTGACTTCACTCAGAATATTGTAATTATAGTTGAACGTAGCATACGCTCCTAACGCGAACATCACTTTACAACTTCAAGGCGCTGTTTAGTTATATTTCTACTCAATTCCTAAATCGAACTTTCTTCAAATGTAACAGACTGTTCCTCAAAGGGTTGGACAGAATCATCATAATATTCCAAAGGTAAATCTTCAATAAAAGGTTGGGTCGGAAAAGGAGGTGATGTCGAGTGTTTCTTCAATGGAAGGACTGTATCAAATAAATAGCACATTGCACCCGTTTCGCCAGGTATAGCGACACCCAATGTCCAGATCACATTATGCTTTGTGTTAATACGTAGAATTTTCACGCCACGTAGTATCCGCCATCTAAAAGTAAATGTATAATTAAGACATAATTTGAAGAACTAATAAAGCAACAAAATTATTTAAATCTACACTTAACTCCTACCGAGACACGACGCAGCGTGCACATAGTAAGATAGTGATACAATACATCTGGGTCACAAAAGTTCGAGTGTGTAACGTTAGAGATAATAACTAAAGTTATAATGATCATATGACCTAATTGCTTTTAATGTTTTTTTTGTTAATACAACAATGAAATGTTTTAATTTACATTTCATATAATGGACATTTGAAATCATATTCAGTTATTATAATATTCAAAATGTATAAGTATCGTTTAGTACCTATAATTTAAAAACGTCTATTTTGTTTTGTATATTTTTGCAAAAGATGATTAGGGTTTCCGATTAGGTCGAATCTGTTCCAAAACCGAATCGGAACACTCCGACTTCACGCAGTCTTTTGACTGCTACCTACCCCTTTTTTTTCTGGATGTGAAATCATCAAATGACTTCTCCCGCTCTGGGCGGAGCGGAAGAGAGTGTCAGACTATTACTGACTAAAACCCACCCGTGATCCTTCTTGTGCCCTTTGCGTTCCAGGGCCGCGGTGACTCTTTCGAACAAATTCCGCAACCCTAGCAGGCACTAACCCTATTGGGCCCCGTCTTCTTTGCTGACGGCTCTTTGAGGCGCGCGTCGAACACGACGCGCCGTCGACTCGGGCCTGGTTGCTATCGGATGGCGAGCCACCCATAGCTCGCCATCCGCAGGCCCGCGCCTACGTTGGCCCGGGGCGTCTTCTTCTGTTGCGGTGGCTAGGGCGAGAGGTTTCCCTCTCTCGCACGCGTTCCGCCTCCTCCTTCGCTAGCATTACTGCTTCGCAGAAGGAGGCGACCGCTTCCCATGCCTCCTCGCTCCGGACCATGGCTTGAACCAGGGCCGGACGCGAGAGGTCGCCGCTGCCGATTGCCTCAACGAGGACACGGCGGTGCTCCGCCCAAGCTGGGCAGACCTCCGCCGTATGTTCCAGCGTGTCCTCTAGGCGATCCACACAGTGTTGACACACGGACGAGTCCTCCCGCTGGATCCGACACAGGTACCTCCGGAAACAGCCGTGTCCGGTGAGCACCTGCGTCAGGCGGAAGGTGAGGACGCCGTGGCGTCTCTCCAGCCACGCCTCAAAGAGGAGACTTACCGCCGCAATGATGGCGTGCCCAGTAGGCGCGCGCCTGCGGTCGGCGAGCTATGGGTGGCTTGTCGTCCGATAGCAACCAGGCCCGGGTCGACGGCGCGTCGTGTTCTACGCGCGCCTCAAAGAGCTGTCAGCAACAAAGATGGGGCCCCATAGGGTCAGTGCCTGCTAGGGTTGCGGAATTTGTTCGAAAGAGTAAACGCGGCCCTGGAACGTAAAGGGCGCAAGGTCACGGGTGGGCTCTAGTCAGTAAGAGTCTGACACTCCCTTCCGCTCCGCCCAGAGCGGGAGAAGTCATTTGATGATTTCCCATCCAAAAAAAGGGTCTCAAATTAATTTGAGGCCACCACCAAGAAAGCAGTATCCAGCCTTAGAGCTGAACTGCGAGAGATCAACGTCAAAGAAAAAGGTTGAGCGAAAGCGAGGCTCACCTTCAACTTAGCGTATGCTTTGTTACGTAAGGGCGATGGGGTTGCACTTCCCGCAGCGCGAGACGATGCAGAGGCAACTTAATGTTTCGAGGTTAGATTACAATATTTTATTTTTGTCAAGAACGTTGAGTCACCTCAAAAATTAGTTATGAGGTCAAATGAGCGTTATACAAAAGATCATAAAACAAATTGAAAATTATATTAAACGAACGTTATACTAAATGTTATTTCAGCAAATTAAGGTGATAACATTAGATCACATGAAATAAGGTTATTTGTTTCTATAGCATATGAAAATTATACCATGTCAACGTTTTTTCAAGTGATATTATACTATCTGAAATACGCACCGACCCTATGGACGAAGTGTGCGGCGCACACAGGCGCAAAGGCAATAGGGGCGCCGCGCGCCGCCGCTGTCGAATTTTATCGCAACCTAACGCAACCCGACCGATACGATGCGTGCGACGTAAGCGGGGCGGGGTCACGGAACTTACGGGAATGACTTTAAAGAACAATCTCTTGTTGCTAAAACAATTGAACAATCATTCAATTGAAAGTTTGTGCAAGGTTCGTTGTGGTGGGGCTTGTGTGTCTCAATGATCTTGGAGCTTTGCCAGTAGAGTTACTCATGCCAGAAAGGTTGAAGTGAGAGATCAGACCAAGAGGGACACGCGAAAGACACACCTTTCGGGCTTTCGGAGACTTTAGCAGTGTTCGGGTTTGCGGACAGTGTGCATTTCACAAGGAGGGATCTTGCTTGCTGCTCTCTGGTACGCGTCTGATCATCAGACGTGACTGTGAGGTCAGTGAGCAAGCAGAGGGCGAATCCTTATCTCCTTCACCCTGGAGGGTATCGCCCTGCGCCCCCCGCTAGCGGCGAGCCAGAAGTCCTCAGGCCAAACGGCGGCCTCGTTATAATAGTTGAAACATATAAGTACATATACAAACGTATAAGTTGAAACATGAAGATTCGTGAAAAAAATAGGCGCTTCATAGGTTTCGCACACAGGCGCTGTATGGGATCGGCGCGCACCTGATCTGTTATCATACCTAACATTACACACCCCAAAAGCTCATGTGTATAAGACCTTCTTACCAGTAAAAGTAAACGGCTGCACGAATGATTAAAGTAAGGGACCCGTTTTTATATGTATGAACATACCTATTGATATAATTATGTATATGTTCCGAACCCTAGAAATATATTTGTTTTTCGATGTTGACTAAACTAATCTATTTTTTTTAAAGAGCAAAATGTCATAACACAAAAAGTGGCTAAGTACCTGTTTCCCATGTGCCCAGGCATCTTAGTACCAGGCCATACTCGTGCTTTTTCACCTCCAGCACCAATATTTCCTGGCCTTCTGTGAGTTTTGGTGACACCGTGGGAAGCTGGCATTCCTTTAAATCCCCACCGCTTCATCACTCCTTGAAAACCTCGATCCATTCTGAAATTTTTATTATATTTTAAACTATAACATATAATAAAATCGTAGTCTCGCCGTGTCTGTACATTGAATACTGTTGCATAAAAATAACTGAGAAACATTAGAAAAAATACATAGAACACGAAATTTCAATAATTTGTCTGTATGTTTGTGGAAGCATCATGCAAGAATCACTGATTGGATTCAAAATCCAGATACTTAAACATGTTAAGTGTTATACCGAGTTTTATCTAGCCTTTATTTCATCAAAATCGACTTGCAAAATCAAATGATATTGAATTTCTAAGTTTAGTAAGAAACTTCATAAGAGTGCTCATCGTCGCGCAGACGTCCTGCACGTATCACGTATCAAAGTATAAAACCATTTACTGACAACTTTTATACATAATTATGAAATTTGTGTAACTGTGAGTGTAGTAGTTTTAAATAACTCATTTCATTATATATAAGATGTAGATAAATGTATTGCCATCTACCGATGAATGGAAAAAATAGTACTAACGGATGAATGAAAATAACACCAACACATACTATAAATCTATTAATCAAAGGAAAAGTAAACTTTTTGATATTTTATCGTTATTTCAGTTTAACTTCAGAGTCGATAGATGGCGTTGATGCATCTTTGTGAATCGCGGTGATCGCCGCGAGTGAATGACCTTCTGAAGGCAGCAACTTATTCTGTTCAGTTCAAATTTGTGTGAAGGTGACCTTCACACAAATTTGAACTGAACAGAATAAGTTGAGAAATAACGTAATTGATGCACAAATAAAGGTTCCGTATTGAAACAGTATAGTTTCGCCATACCTATACAACTACATATGTCCATCTCCATCCGTCCGCTGTTTTACACAGTGATTTGATGCTATAAATTTGTAATTAGGCATGGTTTGGTAAGGTAACAGATATAAATCATGGTGACAAAGTTGAAATAAAATGTGACTAGTCCTTTTTTCACTGTTTTGTTTGGTAGTTTAATCTATCGTGCGGGCTTAACATATTATTGGTTATAAATAATTTTTCGTTTCAGAATTCCGTTTACGAAATTATAGTTGAGGAACTACCGTAGGTAATGTCGGGTTTAGACTCTCGCCTCGCAGTTCGCGTGTTTTTTGCGAGGTAGCGAACTAGAGAGTACCAGTTTACATTCTCGCGATGCGTTATTGCGTTCAGTTTGCGTTGAGCCAGCTATGATGGAAGACGTCGAAATAATAGCGATATCAGGAATGTATAGAGCCGCGGCGCATCGCATTTATACATTGACTAGCTGCTGCCCGCGACTTCGTCCCCGTGGATTCCCCGATTTTAAAACATTCTTTATCGCTGCTCCACTCCTATTGGTTTAAGCGTGATGTTATATAGCCTAAAGCCTTCCTCGATAAAAGGTCTATTCAACCCAAAAATATTTTTTCAATTCGAACCAGTCGTTCCTGAGATTAGTGTGTTCAAACAAACAAACAAACTCTTCAGCTTTATAATA
The DNA here is from genome assembly GCA_905332915.2 of Hecatera dysodea. NCBI lineage: Eukaryota > Metazoa > Arthropoda > Insecta > Lepidoptera > Noctuidae > Hecatera > Hecatera dysodea. Next base: position 15,646,346 of record HG995292.1, read on the forward strand.
TTAGTATAGATAACCCGCCAAATTGAAAGTCAGACTACATATTAAAGGGCCCATGGATACTAGGGATGAATACTAGATTGAGTTAATTTTATGACAGATGTTAAATCTTGTTGTCTGCTATCAACTGTATTGCGTTGCTGACAGTATTTTACATGAAGTATTGGCATTAATAACATAAAGTGCTAAAAATGTCAATTAAACCTCAAAAATTTAAACTACTCGGTCTGTTGCCATTTTCATTAGTTATTATAATTTTTCTTACGTTTTTGCTCGTACATCAATGTAGTCACCAACTCTAAAGTGTGTAGCTAGCAACGGTGTTCCCGGTGGTATGTAAGATTCTGGTGATACCATGAATCTACATAAGTGTCTCTTGGGTAGCATGCCTGCATTATTAAATAAACCGCAGTATTCTTTTGTTACAGTGCTAGGATCTATAGTCTCAGATCCAACTAACATACATCCCAATCTTTTTTTTTCTTTCCACACATTTGTTGAGGTTTTCATGGGGATAAATTCTTCTGGAGGGATATATTTTATAACATGGTTATCCACAACCTTAAAAATACAAAGAAACTGTGAAAATACTGTAGTACATTTAGTCAATGCATAATTTTTTTTTTCTAAGCTTTTTATGCTGCAAATGAACTGGATTCAATATGTAATTCATTCATCAAAATGGAGATTAAATTGTACCTGTAATAATGTAGTTAACATTTTCTTTCCATCCTTGGACCACAGAGGATAATTGCCTATTTTACGAGCTATAAGTCCAACTCGACGGGTTTGTGGATTCCACTCAGCTGGTTTGTTTGAGTCAATGTTTATCAGAGGCGAGTGCAAAGAGGTTTGATGTTCCATTTTATCTTGCATAACTTCTTCAATAAATTGTTTATTTTCCTGTGTTATGAATTCTTCTGATGGCTGAAATGTTTCAAGATTTCCAAATTCATTTTTTATTTCAATATTGAGCGATTTTAAAATGAACTGAAGTTTATTTTAAAGATTTTCGATATGAAAATAAAACATTTATTTAGCATAGTCTAAGACAATCCACTGACCGGATTGTCTTAGGGGTGGAGAGGCACACAGATAATTTGCAAAATGTGTGACCAACGGATGTGCCAAGCCGATCTATCCAGATTTATCACCTAAAAATAAATTAGTTGTTAAATGTGTTAAGTACATACCACCCTTTCCTTAGGAGTATACCAATAGGGAGGTCGATATCTAGGCTTTTGAAAAGACCTAGTGAAGATATGATCTATCCTGTAACAAAATAAATAAATTTTGTTACATACATATGTTTTATCCGTAATTTAATTCAATTAAATAGTGCTATTTTATAACCTCAATTTGCTAAAACTATTGCGTAAAAGGCTCAGGTTTCCAGAAGCCATAATTGAAACTGGTTTATGCGAAAACAATACAGCTGATTTAAACTTTTAAACTCTTTGAATTTAGGTATAAGTTCAATCCCAAAATGCAATCGACATCTACGATGGCGAGATAACCTGTCAGTTCTGTACTCTAGGCCTGGGCAAAAAATATCGATATATCAAAATATCGTTATTTTTCCATACAATTATCGATATATATCGTTAATATTTTTAATTGCGATATATCGATATTCGATTTTTATTTTAGAGTATCGAATCCGTATCAATTTAGAAAATTTTTTTTACGCAATTTTGTTTTCGTGTTTTAATGTTATTATTATTAGCATAGATATAATAAACAAGGAGATATGCCCTGTAGCCGAAAATGTATCGGAACCTGTGTCTCCTGTTTTGCCCTACCACCCGGCAACTACTACGCATGCAGTTCAGTAAAAGCAATAGATACGCAGTCGCGCTCACACCCGCATTTTTGAAATCGGACTGTACTACACAATCAATTATAAACCTTATCCTAATAAACACAGCGTATATTTACAGTATACCGTGCAACTTACTCACACAAAAACAACGCTGGGTATCGTTGTGCTGTGCAAAAGCAATTTATTTTACATATACGCTAGTGATTGACTTATCGATTCTGGCATTTATTACACACGCCATGCTGCCCATGTATAACAAATAAATAGCATGAGTATGTTGACTATTTTAAGCAAAGGTCACTAATATATTATCTTAAACATGCCGATTACTATAATGCATTCGAAACTTTATCGAAAGTAAAATACAATTACCATAAAAAGTAAGGAAGTAGCACGAGGATAAGGCATACATACGATAATTCAAAGCCAAAAACACTTGAACGATTATTTACCAAAAATTTATTGCAATCTAAGAAAGTTTGGTAAACTTTTGTAATATTTCATTCAACAATCGACATTGTTGTCGACAGTGTATCTGCACAATTACATCACTAACTCGCGGCAAGAAGCAGCGGCCGTACTATGCGATACATCGGCTTGCTAAAGTATCGTTTTGTGATTTTTACATTGCTCATCCAGTCACTTAGCGACAAACTTAGGTAGTGGTTAAGGAGCAGTGTATTCATTGTAATATGTTATTGTCGCTGTGACATTTGAAAACAAAAATAACATAGTATAAGCAAGAAATATTTTACGATTTGTTGTTTTTCATGATTTTAAAGACAAATATAGTAAAATACTTGTATTTTGATATGGTAAGTGATTCCATAATTAACAAAGTTTTGGTTTATGCTTCGGTTTTTACAAGAAAACACTGAACAACACGGCATTCTTATATCTTATCACGGTCACGGTCGTAAGCGCACTAGTTCGCGGATTCGACCATTGCGTCGACATGCTCGCCCAGAGCATGTCGCGAGGACACCGACACGCCCCCTTGCCACTTCTCCTGTATTTTATATTTCTATGGTTATTAGATACTCATAAAACCATAAAATATGTTAAATATATTAAATTGTTTAGGCTCGAACATTAATAAAAAATCTATTTTCTTCTATTATTTTTACGAAGTTTCAATGCATTGGGAATATGTATGTAATCATGAAGATATATCGATATTTTTCACTCGATAATTATCGATACTGATTAAAAATATCGATACGATAAATATCGATATATTTTTTTCATTTGCCCATCCCTACTGTACTCCTGTCTGTCCTGTCAGTTCTGTCACCCAGGCCCATAGAGTAATCTACTAATATAATAAAGCTGAAGAGTTTGTTTGTTTGAGCGCGGTAATCAAGCGAGCTACTGTTCCGATTTGAAAATTTCAGTATTTGATAGCCCATTTACCAAGAAAGGCCATATAATATCACGCTACGATCAATAGGAACGTAGCACCCATAAATAACGTTTTAAAATCGGGGGGTTAATAACTATTCGACGCAGACAAAGTCGCGGGCAGAAGCTAGTATATCTTATATATCCTAGCATAGATTATATACCTAATCTAAGATACTAAGCCATTTAACCCCTGAATCCCCTAATCAGAATCAGACCCAGCCTGTCCCTTGTGACCCTCCTTCAATGACCCCGTTAGGCCTAGGCCCATATCCCACAAGGAATACGCATCAGACAGAGCATTATTATGAAACAAACCAAGTTCTACCCCGGAACCCAAAGGCACACACACCAAGTTTAGAAACAAATCACCTTTGCCTTTGCCCTTGGGTGGCAACCCTAATTGCGATAGTAATCTGTGCAGCGCTGCCAATTGCGGGGAAAGTCCCCGATTTGCGGGGAATTGAGGGTTAGCGCAGGGAGAGCCCGGGGAATGACTTATATCAGAGAATTTCGGGGAATCTAGAATCTGTAGCGACATCTATGGCGCCACATAAGAACTAATCCTGCATCGCGCAATCAAAGTTCTCCGCGCGATCTAAAACATATACGACAGCCCGAAATTATCTATAGGGCAGTTGCCCACCAGACATAACAACCCGTCTGGCCGGAGGATCCTCCCTTTTCAACGGAGGTTTGCGGGACTTTACTCTCTGTTCCGCATACCTCCAAAAATCCAAACAATTATATGTCGGGTACCTAATACTTTACAACTAAAAAATGCCTGCTCAACTGTCATTTGAACAAGATTTTGTATTTCTGGACGCATCCATTTCTACAATTTTATGTCGGGTACCCGTTTATGGTTATGTTGACTGAGTGAGTGAGGTTATGTTTACATTCTACAATTATTCAAGATGATAGCATGACCTGTGATTAATTACTAAAAGTCTGTGATTTATCCAAAATGTATTTAAAACAAATGTTACATTTGTTATTTTTATGTGTCCTTACACAATCACAGTCTGATGATGTTATTATATCAGGCCCAGGACTCAAACCAGTTGAGATAATTATGCCGGCTAGATACTTTTTTATCAACTTTACACATATTAATGCCCAAACGTGAGTATAAAATCAGTGCCTACCACTAATTTAGCTGGGTATTCATTTGTTAATAAATTTAATATACTCATTATTTTTTTATACATTGGGGACTAAGGAACAATATAACTACCACTGTAGTAGACTGTTAGGTAAACCATGTCATTTTTCTTTGTTACCTATTATCATCTATTGTTTAAGTTTAGTGTGGCTGCTGCAGAGAGTCTGTATACCGATCCGAATCCTAGCTAGGTCCCTTAAAGCATTTTTTCTCGCAGAAGTATGATTAAGTATAGGTAGTAAGCTATGGGCCATCCAAAGGTTGTCTTGAAAAGATCGCTATTAGCGATAAAGCCGCCCATTGTGTTACCCTATGTAATGTTTTCTTCATCTATATTTTCTGTAACTTATATGGTGTACATAATAAAGAGTATTCTTTTCTATATTTAGATCTTTTCTTTCACACTGGCACAAATGTCTAAGCAAGATTTTCTTGGATAGCCAGTTTTTTGGGTTCTGTACCCAAAGGAACCTTAGTACTTAACCTCTGCTATTTGTCTCTCAGTGGGCTATGTTTCATGAACCGTAGAGGTAGGCAGTTAAAATTTACAGTGTCAATCATTTCTCTGTGTGTTATTAAGTTATACCAACAAATTATAAAATTCAATTAAAGGGAATTATTGTCATTTTTTCACTGTTTTAGCAATATTTCTGCTATAGGCCAAACAATAAAGAACTCATTAAACTTTGTGTGTGCATGAATAGGGATTTTTATCTTAATATTTATTTGCAGGTACACTCCGGAAATAAATAAAAAATTGGTTGTTGAAATAGATGGTAAATCTAGTGCGAGCAAACATTGTCGTATCTGGGTTAACAAATTAGATAGAAAAGATGGTACTTTCATTGTGCGCTATAAGATATATGAAACATGCTTTGATTTGTCTATTAATGTGCACTATGAAAGAAAAGATTTGGGAAAGTCACCATTTAAGTTTAAAGGTTTGTATGTTTTCCGCAAGCTGTCCTATTATTACTTCTTTTTTTTTAAACAAAACAATCCAAACAAAATTATTTTTGCAGTGGTAACTGAAAATAGCCTATCTATTTATTCAATAGTTGTTGAGATACATCTTAATAACTATTGAATTGAAAAAAAACTATTAAATATTTTGTATGTGTATCGGTGATTATTGGGATGTTTTGTATGTGACTGGGGATCACCTCCAATTTGTTTTTATTATTTCTTTCACCTTTATAATATGCATTGGCCCCATAACCTTAAGTCTTGTTCCTACAACATAGAGCTTGTTTTTTCTAGCTTACTCTGAATTCAAGTTCAGTGAATGGAGTGTTGCATGTGGAATGATCATAAGCGAAAATTTCCGAAAAACATTAATAAACATCAATCCTATGTGAACCTTGCTTGCAAACATTCTATTCTGTTATATGTACCTACTTGAGTGTATTATGTATGTACCTATGTAAATTCATGATACATTAATCATTATTTAAAATGAACATTACAAAACCACTACTTTTTGCAGGACCAGTTTATCAAGATCAGTGTGACTGTCCAGATAATGAGTTTGAAAAGTGGTTTAATAATTATGGCTGCATACTAAAACATGAACAAATTATAGAAGACCTTAAGCCATTTCATAATTTAGATATGAAAGAGCAAGTTAAAAAGATTATACAAAGGTATCATCAACCAGAAAGTACCAGTTTTTGTCACTATGCCATAAAACAAAATGAATTGCATCGAAAGTGTTATGGGAAACATGTTGGTTTTAATATGTTTTCTGATAATATTCTATTATCTTTGATGAGGAAAGTAAAACTACCTGATATGGAACTGATCATTAATCTTGGTGATTGGCCCTTGGTCCACAAGCGTGATAAACCATTACCTGTTTTTTCATGGTGTGGCAGTGATGAAACTTATGACATTGTAATGCCAACTTATGATTTGACGGAGTCTACTCTAGAAAATATGGGAAGGTAAAACAAAACATTATTTCAACATATTTTTTAAGATTATTATCATCTATCATCATCTGATTAGCTTTTTAGATAGACATATTCATTCAACTCATATACAAAAGGTAGTTCTACATATACCGCCGGGTAAATTCGGCATGCAAATTTTGACATTATAGTGATTCTAATTTAATAAATAAAAAATGACAAGAGAAAGTTTTAAATTGAAAATTGTTTAAATATTATCTTACAAATGACAACCAAAGAAATTTAATTACAAATTTTAAATAGCTTAAAAGAAATACCAAATTTATTTGGTTTGTCTAAAAGTCCAACCAGATACACTTGAATATCATTATGTTGTCATCTATATCTTTTTAATACTTTACGAGGTTATATGGGTGCTGCTTTACACAGAAAACTTGCAATGGGTTTGGAGCTTGGAAAAATATAGGACTCCCCGTTTTCAGGGTTTAAAAAAAACCCTGAAGTGGGCGATATGTGCCCTCTTTGAGGAGTGGTTGGAGAGACGCCACGGCGTCCTCACCTTCCACCTGACGCAGGTGCTCACCGGACACGGCTGTTTCGGGAGGTATCTGTGTCGGATCCAGCGGGAGGACACGTCCGGGTGTCATCACTGTATGGATCGCCCGAAGGACACGGTGGAGCATACGGTGGTCTGCCCTGCTTGGGCGGAGCACCGCCGTGTTCTCGTTGAGGCGATCGGCGGCGGCGACCTCTCGCGTCCGGCCCTGGTTCAAGCCATGGTCCAGAGCGAGGAGGCATGGGAAGCGGTCGCCTCCTTCTGCGAAGTAGTAATGCTAGCGAAGGAGGAGGCGGAACGCGTGCGTGAGAGGGAAACCTCACGCCCCAGCCGCCGCAACAGAAGAAGACGCCCCGGGCGTCGGGAAACGCAGGGCGATTCCCGGCCACCGTAGGCGCGGGCCTGCGGACGGCGAGCTATGGGTGGCTTGTCGTCCGATAGCAACCTGGCCCGGGTCGACGGCGCGTCGTGTTCTACGCGCGCCTCAAAGAGCTGTCAGCAACGTCCCATAGGGTCAGTGCCTGCTAGGGTTGCGGAATTTGTTCGATAAAGTCACCGCGGCTCTGGAGAATGTAAAGGGCACAAGAAGGATCACGAGTGGGTTTTAGTCAGTAAGAGTCTGACACTCTCTTCCACTCCACCCAGAGCGGGAGAATTCTTTCCATCCAGACAAAAAAAGTGGGTGGAAAAAGCCAAAAATCAGCCAGTGCCATGCAAGATCATCTGTGCATTTTTTGGTCCATATTTTTTTATCATGTGTGTATTTTTGGTACAAATGCCATGAAATTAAAAAAGAAAATGGATATACTGAAAAGTTAGCTTCGCCTTCTGGATCTACAGATTTTATATAATATTGTATTTTGTTGGTTGCAGAGTAACTTTAGATACACTGTCGGTTCAAAGTGGTGCAGAACTTCCGTGGGAAAAGCGCGAACCGCGAGCAGTTTGGCGTGGTCGGGATTCGCGAGCTGAACGTTTAAAACTTGTTGACATCGCACGCGCCAATCCAGACTTGTTCAATGTGTCTCTTACAAATTTCTTCTTCTTTAAAGATAAAGAGGCTCAATATGGACCAAAACAGCCGCATATTTCATTCTTTAAATTTTTCGATGTAAGTTTTCTTTTTAAATCGTTCCTTTTATAACTTGCAGCTAGCAGTGAATTGGCGTAGCCTGATGATTATAAAAATCCTGCTCGTCACAGCTGCATATTTCACGAAATATTAAGTACATACTGATACTAGCGGTATAAAGGAATATGCAATTAATACATATTTAAAATTAACTAGCCCGCGCAAAACTACGCAGGGGGTGCCACTAGCACAAACAGTAAAAAAAAACCGCCATGATACATAATCTCATATTTATCCATAACAAATAATCGGTGAAAAACGTGTGTTATACGTATGTATATATTTGTAAGGCGGGGCAAGTTAGATTTTTTTAGATCAGATCGTTCGCAGCTATTTTATGTATCCACACTACACAAAAATGCGTGCTACTAGTCTATCCTTACCGCATAAATTAATTTTTAAACCATTCTATTGCGATAGTTTTGGAAAATGGTAAATATCGTACCGATATTTAAGAAAGGAGATTCTAATGACATGCAGAACTACCATCTTATTTCACTCCTTTCAGTTTTCGCTTTACTCTTTGAATCTCTGATAGGGGAGAGCGGGGTTGAAAGTGCCGGGGGTAAATTGTTCCGACGCGAATATCTCGAAAACAGAAATAGATAGATATATGATCGTATTGTGTTGCGTGATGCCTAACAGTCGGGCACACGCGGCTGCCATTCTAGTTTCGTCAGCAACGCGGACCGAGTGGCAGTGCATGTGAAGGTCCTCCAGCGCCACGTAAGTAAATATTTTCGTTTCGATACTTTTTGGTCGTGAGCTAGTATTTTTTGTGCTTTTAATATGAGAGTTTTAGTAAAACATTTGTTATTTATCCTAGTTTGTTATGTAGTGTAATTTTAAGGCTTTGAGCACAATGTTTTTTATATGTCACACAAAATATCAGACTCTCCTAAACGGGGTAAAATGTGCCGTTCTTGTGGGGCTGCTTGTGCCGCGGCACAAGCGACCCCTAAGCAACCTTTATCGTTTCAATATTGTTTATGTTAACGTGGGCACTAATGAAAGAAGGAAAATACTTGTTGTCACAATACTTCATTTTATTATCTTTGACAGAATGAGGAAATACAAGCGAAAAATCCAAAGGGGAACATCTCAGGATCTTTTACAAAGGGTTGCTGATGCAGTCATCAAGGATGGTCTTAATTAAGTGGACTTACTCCTGCGATTGGGTACAAACCAAGACTAGTATTTAATGAGGAACATAAAAGGATAAAAGTGCGTTAATTTTTCACCAGAGCGGATAAGACTACTGCCTAAAGCACCTCCCCGATTAATTGGACATAATAAAGGACGTATAAGATAGACAGCTGTTCTTATGGACACTCCAGAGAAAAATGCTATGGCCGAAGAAATGACTAATATAAAGAAGAAGAAAGAAAGTGAAACTAGAAAAAAGGTTAAGGGAAAAGGGGGGAAAGGTAAACAAACAAAAAAACTGATTTAGAACTCCGCTAAGAGAAGAATTTTGCCAGATGACGACAGTTCTGATGATGAGGAATGGTTGGTTGTGATGCCTATTCTAACTCTGCCCCTGGAGAAAATGGATTGAATGCAGAAATGTAAGAATTGGGCCCATTTGCAATGTATTGAAGATGTAGAAAGTCTAGCATTTGTGTGTCCTAATTGCTTTCTGATCAGTCATCTAGAGAACGTTTTTTTTGTTTTGATGTATTTTTTTATTTCTTAAAACGACTCTAGAGACTACTCATTAAGATAATAACTCTGAAAAGATTTTTATTTTTTGTAATCTCATGCATTCGCATAAAAATAAGTACAAACTATTGATTAAAATATGTTTGAAATAATTACATAAGTAAAGGTAATTTGTTTTTTTTTTATTATAAGCAACTAAATTTTAAAAACTCTTGATTCATAGTAAAAAGTGTATGGTATAAATATATTATTATAAAAGTAATGTCTTTTAAATTCTAAATTAATTTGCATTCATGTAAAACACCTAGCATTATCAACGGCACAATTGACCTCACCTAAGGCACAACTTGCCCCAAAGTGGGGCTGGTAGTGCCTTGCCGCCGATGTGTAAAAAAATCGCTTTTTCTTAAAAACTATTAAAAAAATTTCTTTTAAATTCGTATTATAGACTAAATTTAGCTTAGGATAAACCACTACTTTCAGACACACTACTTGTTTTATCCGAATCACATAAGGATTTGTCAAAATCGGCACTTTCAGCCCCGCTCTCCCCTATGTCCTTAACTAACATCGTAAATTAATACGTAGTTAGTACCTCATAACATTGTTTCTGTGTTCGTAAATCAACGACTTCTAACTTGGTTCACTACGTCAATGAAGTTAGTAAATTGATGGACTCTTGTGCCCAGGTAGATTGATTTCAGCAATGCGTTGGACAAGGTGTTCAAGGTTCAATAACATGGTTCTCCCAGTAAAATACAGCAATTTCTCTGTTTTCACTGATGATTTTAAAGACAAATAAAGAGATAATCTCATCTGCCGACGTTCATTAACTCCAAGTTGACCTCGACGCGGTTCACAACTGGTGCTTAAAAAAACCGCATGTCACTTAATGTGAAGAAGTGTTACTATCTATCTATCTAGGTTTCCGTTTCTTGATATATACTTATCAAAAAATGGAAACCTGTACCTACGTCTAACTGAACGAATGGGGTAGGTACTTAACACTACAAACACACGATTCGTGACCTGGGATTTCAATGCTCTCGTGTGTAGTAGGTATACTGGACTATGCATCTCCAGTCTGGAACCCTAGGTACTTACCGTGTTCATGTAAACAGGATTGAACGAATCCAAAGAAGCTTCACCAGATACCTTCGTTTTAGAAGTTCTGACTGTCCACGATTTTCTTGTACATCGTAGACGTAACAGATCAAATCCTGCTAAGTATATAAAATCGTTAACGGTTTACTAAATGTTCCCGATTGCTTAGCAGAATTAAATATAGTTGTACCTCGGTACAATACAATTAGACCTAGTCGCAAAACCATAAACTTTGCCACAACTGCAAGTCCTGCTAATATTGGTAGCACTGTATCCAGGAATCGTCTAATTGGAAATTACTATAAAATCGCTACACGAAACAATACCATCGACTCGACATCTTCTCTTACTATTTTCGCATATTCCGTACGAGACTTTAAACTAGCTCGGAGTCTAAAGACCTCTGAGTGACACGAGCCGCCTACTTATAAAATTGTATTCACTTCCTCCTACAGTTTTGTTTCTTGTTTTGCTATCCGTTAAATAATTGTGTACTTGGTATTGTTTATGTTCACTTATTTTAAATTTAATTTTCTAACTTGTAGTTAATTCAAATAATTATATCTAACATGTCTTCATAAAGGTCTCTTATAGTGCATCTAATTGTAAGTGACGAATTCACTATACATAAAACTCGCATGTGATTTTTATGTATGTATGTTTTTGTAAGTCGTTGAAGCGCCTTAGCAATTAATAGATAAGTGTATTAAAAATTGTCTTCCCTATTTTAAACTCAAATAATGAATTATTATTTTTGTAATTTTAATCCCGCTTTGAACGACTCTTCAAAAACCGTTTACAGTTTGCGCTAGTGCTGCACTCTGGCGGCAGAACATCCAGTAGAACTCCTTATTGTGTAATGAGTTTCGGTATAGACACAGCTATTCGTTTGGTTACGATTTGGCTAAAATAACGACTTCCGAATTGTGTAATGCAAATAGCAGTAGGCTAAGAGATCGCAAAGGAATCTCAGTGCCTTTGCTGAAACACATTACACAATAGGAATGTTTCCTGATTAAAAAAAATATGATTCTAATTAGTCCGTCAGTTAGATTATAGAAAAATATTGGACATGTATTTTTTCCTTTATCAAATCTATAAAAACTGACGAAGATAAAAAGCATCAAAGAGCAGGAGGAAAGAGGAGGAGGAGGGAGCGTGTGACGTCACTGCCCGGTAAAAATTGTAGCGGGTAGTGACGTCACACGAGTTTTCAACGCACTGTATCGTCTTCATTTTTCGTTTATGTGAAAAAAGAAAAAATACGTCCAATATTTTTTGGAAATCTAACTGACGGACTTAACATATTTTTTTTAGTTAGCTTCCCTATTATGCTGCAGAACTGCGACCACTGAAGTGAAATATCTTATCATCAATAGGAACTATATCTATAGTGACCAAAAATACGGTCACAAAAAATAAATGTGTTAATTTTTGTTTACAGTTTAAATATCAAGTCAGTGTTGATGGCACGGTAGCCGCGTATCGTATGCCGTACCTGTTAACTGGCGGAGGCTTGGTTTTTAAACAGAATTCCCCTTACTACGAACATTTTTACAAGCAGCTCATCGCTTGGAAACATTTTGTACCCGTAGCACGGGATCTATCCGATTTAGTTGACACTGTGAAATGGGCGCTGGAAAACGACGAGAAGTCACAAGAAATTGCGATAAATGCAAAGAATTTCGGGAACGAACACTTACTGCCGCAGCATATTATTTGTTATCATGCGGCCTTATTTTGGGTATGTTATCATTATTTTTATTTAAGTTTTATACTAGGGGTATGTTGTATGTAACATAGCTTTAGTGCATAGCTAAATTAATTTAGATCAAATAAATTTTAATAAATGGCGCAATATCCTCACACACGTGCCTGGCATAGTATTCTGGTATAAATCCACCTCCATCAATGCAGCTGACAATTTATTTTTTGTTCTAAATGACCTGAACAACCAAATCAAGAATTTTGAATGTGCGTCAGGATTAAAGGACGTAGTAGAAGGAAGTTGTAGAAAAAATGTAGAACTTATCCAATAGTTTGTAGAACAAAAACTAAAAAAAGTTATAGCAATTCAAAGGGGTCCCTCAATCCTGACTCGAGGATTTCGTATCGCGGTAAATCGATGCAAGTTGATACTATATTATTATATCAAGATTTAGTAGAAATACGATTTAACACCTCCAAAATTCAGCACGATCAACAAACGTACAAAGATGTTATAAGGTTAAAACGAGTCCCACAATCCCGAACTTACTGTACTGAGGGTACAAACAGTTCGGGCAAACTGTTTACAAAATATTTTTTCGTCACTATTTAGTAGCAGCCATTACGACGAGGTTTAAATCTTATAAAGCCAAAGCGAGGCGACACACCCCAGCCGATATAGTCCCAGAATGTATTATAAGTATTACTATTAAAAAAAAATACCTTTTGGGTTTCGCTAAAAAATGATAAACAAAGAACCGGCTGGTTTTTTGGTGTGTAAGACTTGAAGATGCTCAATATACATCAAATACGTAGTGTATGTGATGTATATTGCGCAATATACGTAGTTCCTACATATAAACCTACGAATACTTAATATTAACTTGACAGCGCTTGCGAATATCAATATATTCGCAAGCGAATATATTGATATTCGCAGGCGGTTTCAAGTATTCCTGGAGCTGCAGCACATTTTGGGTGACCATACATTAGTTTTGCCAAGTATTTTTTACTATTCGCAAATGGACGATGCGATATGTATTGCCGAAGGTAGTAAATAATGTCTTGCATGTAATGATGAAATTAAATACACCTATGAATGTCCAAAATCTCATTGGATTTGAATTTTGGAGGAGTTGTTTAATTGTATTTCTGCTAAATCGATTTACCGATATGCAGAAAATCTTGAGTCAGGGTTGAGGGATCCCTTTGAACTGCTATAACTTATTTTAGTTTTTGTTCCACACTATTCTGGATCGCTTCTACATTATTTCTATCAGCAATAGTTTTTCACTAAGGATGTTTCCTGAGTAAAAACTATTCAGTCAGTCAGTTAAGATTACCGAAAAATATAGGACACGTATTTTTGTTTTATCAAATCAATAAAAATTGACGAAGATACAAATGTTCAAAGATAGATAAAAAGGACTGGGGACTTGCGACATCACGTCGTGGTAAAAAATGTAGCATGTAATGATCACAAAAGTTTTCTTATCCAATGCTTTTTGATGGACTAGTTAGATTCCCCTGTTGATGCTTCTACCGCTGTCACTCAAATCACTTTTATTTTTGTCCAACTTTTCGGTAATCACCTTACACACAGACAAACTTAGTTATGGATTGCAACCTACTAAGTCTATTAAAACTTTTTCATTTTCAGGAATGGAGTAAAATTGTGCAGAGCGAAGTAAATATAGACGAAAGCATGACCCAAGTACAACAGCCTAAAAGTGCATGCGATTGTAAATTCTCAAAGTCATACAAACGTGAAGATCTGTGATATTCATCATAATAATTATGCATATGAAATGAGAGTATTTCACTTTTTTAGGATCGTGCTAAATTGCTTGTTACTATGGAATTTTGTATGAAATCCGTTTGAAAAGGTCTATTGTCAGGCTAGCATTTTATAAAAATCCTGATTGTTATTACCAAATTTTTCCAGTTAGCGATCTAAGCAAAAATAATTTCTTTAAAAAACAGACGTTCCATATTGTGCGAGATATGCTAACGAAAATCGGCGTTACACCAGTTTTTTAGTAATGTATTATGTAATAATTAGTAATATTTTTTTAAGTGCATACATTTTTTTGATTTGCCTGTAATGCGAATCTTTACATGAACTACATGAGAACATTTGAGATGTTTTTCTAAAAACAGTCAACCTATTAACAAAAGATCAAAGTACTAATCTTAGGCTTATAATGTACATAGATAAAAAGAATATTTTATTATTATTTTTTATTAACATCAAATAAGTACAATTATTATGCAACATATAAAACTTATTTTCATTGATTTTAATAGTTTTTTTTTTATATTATAAGCATCTTGTTAGAAACTAACCATAACATTTGAAACAATCACTTAGTTCAAGCACCGTGTGCTAGGTTGTGCTGATAACACAGCATTTACAGAAAATCCTTAAGATTGAAATTGAAACTGAATCGGATTGGAATGCGATCGAGATTGGGATTGATTTCAAGAGTAAGCCTACAGGAATCCGTTTATCTAACATAGCACTGAACACGATATTTTTATTATACGAATTGCAAGTTGCCCAATACATTTCATGCTCTTAAATTTCTGTGATATCTTTACCTTGTGGTTAGGGTTAATTTTTAATTAATTCTAAGTTCTTGTGCAACCTTATTGTAAGAAAAAAATGTGATATTCACCTTTAGTATAGCGGTGATAAGAACCCCAGGGCCCATAGCAAATGATGAGATCTGAGCGGAAGCTTCTCAAAAAGTGGGATGATTCAAAGTAACAGCTAGTTTTTTTTAAATCGATTGAAAGTTATGTAAACTTTATTTATTGAAGTACACACACGTAAAGGTTACCAAAATCTAAAGAATATTACGTCTTTAGTACAACTTGGTCGGGTTATGTTTGCACCTCCCTAAGAAAAGCTATTTTAGGAGCGGCGCCGCATCTCATGCGGCGCCGCTCCTAAAATAGCTTTAAATACTAAATAAAGGGCTGTGCATAAATGTAAATAACTAATAGTTAACGTAACTGACACCTTTTCTTTACAAAAAATTGTTTAAATTTTAAAGTCACAGCGATCGCTTTTTAACTGGCTTCAAAAAAGGATGTTCCCATTTCTAAGCTTCTTTTCCGTATGTTCCTTCAACGATATTTTCGACAGACATGCAATGTCTTTTCCGTATGTTCCTTCAACGATATTTTCGCCAGTTTTCAACTGATTGGGATTATTCTTTTTTATTTCGAAGGACTAGACTGGTCCAGTTTCAATTTGGTGAAGTTCTCTGATGATGATCTTCGGAGATCAGCAAAGGAACTCTTCAATAAATGATAGTAAATCTACTGGGATTGCTGAAATTGCATGTCTGACGTAAAATCACAAGTCAATAAAATCTACTAAAGTGAGACTTAACTGTGTGCTGGTCTGCACTTAGACTGCTAACACACAAAGTAATTATTTAACGGCAAATAGCACAACCATTCAATATGAGAATGAATGTCAATTAAGGTGTGGGACTAAAAAGGGAAAATTACCAACAAATATAACCGACTTCCAAATAACAACCACTACAAAGTATAAAATAATATTAATTTCGGAAATCTGGTTTAAAAAAAAACGAAAACTACCAAAACAACAACAATAAAAAGTTTTTTTTTTTTGCGTTTTCTATCTAACAATAAGCGTCAGAGAGGCGTAATCGACGAGAGGTACGACTCGGTTGTTTATTTGTTTTATGAGTTGCCCCTCGTAGTTCAACCTAGATAGTTGTCGATTACTTAATCGGACTTGTCTGTGGTGGCCTTATTATAAATATTATAAGCCTTGGCTGGCTTATAAAAACATATAAACTAAGCGACAGCACTTTAACCGCCCCCTGTAGGGTACGGACTTCGGCTTAGGGCTTCATGGGCAGGGGAGTTAAGTACGGGTTAGATCGGACACGGATTTAGGGGCGAATACTATAATACTAAGACTATAGGTTCAGCGGCGTGAGCTGACTCGAGTAAGCGTTGGGGCGGACATTGACCGGGAAGTCGCAACTGGCCTCGGCGGTGAACGCGGAAGGACGGCGGTCGAGGTTTGCGCAAAGTGCTGGTTCCTCTACTGTGTTCTTGGAGGAGGGTGATAGTCATCTAGAGTGACGAGGGTATGCCAAGGTTGGGGAATTTCACGGATAACTGCAGTGAATATTCGCAATTAGCGCCTGAGTGACAATTTGCTGCGGGCGGTCATGAGGATGTGAAGTCTTCCTAGGTGAGTTGGCCGGTATGACCCCCAGGTTGGTCACTTTTCCCAAGGGCTTACCATACATGGGGATCGGACGGGGTTTTGTACCGCGGTTTCTAGAAGAACGACCGAGTTGTACCACACACGTATTATTTACTTTAAGTACCATTTGGGTCAAGTGTTTGAGATTATAACACTTAATTCCATGGTAAATGGTAAGTGACGCCTAACCGGACCTTTAAGTGCTTGACTATTATCAACACTATTCCTGCCATAGAGCTTCGTATCCACTAGGAAACATTTGACCCGTAATACTTGTGGCCCAACATGTTCAGCAACGCAACATTGATAATTTTACTAAAAAAAGTTCCTCGTTACCGTTGAACATGAGCAACATGTTGTGCATCATGTTACGTAACAAATGTTGTCTAGTGGATACGTGGCTTAGATCCGTCATTTACTCCAAAATCAACAACACAAAAAAATTATTGCACATCATAATAATTAATACTGAAATAGCCATATTACTGATAAATGAACAATAAATATTTCCCAAACATACCCTAAAGCTACGTATGTACATAGCCTTTATATGTACCTAATTTAATAACTAGTTTATAAGATACCCTAAGTTTGCGACCGGCTTTAAATACACTATGATATCTTTTGGGAATAAAAAGTTTTAAAATGCTATGCGATGACACCTGCCGGCACTACATTAATCAGCAACGCATTAGGTGGGAATGAATTTCACTGACGCAATTTCGGCGTAGGCGTAAAAATCAGTCAGTAGCTACCTTCGGTCTGCAGGTGTGTCACATAAAAACAATAATTATTTACAAAGAGCTATATAAGTCGTGACGCTATCGGTACATGGCGACGTCGGGGCTGCGGTAGAAGCACATGTAGGCGTCGGACAGCAGGCGCTTAGCGTGCGCGGGCAGGCGCTCGGGAGCCGCGCCCGGCCCGCGCGCGCCCTCCTCGCTCAGCCACGCGCCCAGCTCCGAGATGCACACGATCTCCGGGATGTTGTACCCGTTGCGCTCGCCTGGGTACCGACCGCACCAATCATTACATATTTGATAAATATATAGGGCAACACTAAAAATGCTGCTGTAACTGGTACCTACACAATGCACGTGTGTATGTGCCGTAGAGCATGAAGTAAACCCAAATGATTACCATATATAAAATAAAAAAAAAGAAATTTTAATAAGATATGCAAGGAATATCATCATCATCATCATCATCAACAGTCTGTTGCAGTCCACTGCTGGACATAGGCCTCTCCAATTGCACGCCACTTAGATCTATTTTCGGCTTCTCGCGTTCAGTTTCTGCCAGCCGTCCTGCGCAAATCGTCACTCCACCGTGCCTGAAGACGTCCTACACTATGTTTGCCGAGACGGGGTTTCTACTCTAGAACTCGTTTACCCCAACGGTTGTCGGTTCTACGACTAATATGGCCAGCCCACTGCCACTTCAGCTTACTAATCCAGTGGGCTATATCGATGACCTTGCTTCTCTTACGGATCACCTCATTTCTGATGCGATCCCTCAGAGACACACCGATCATAGCCCTTTCCATATCCCGCTGAGCGACTTTGAGCTTGTGGACCATACGCTCCGTCAGTGTCCACGTTTCGGCTCAAGCAATATTATTTTGATCTATTCACAATTAGTATGAATTTGGCCAGCAGGTGCTTGAGCCTCAATTTTTTTGAATAGCGGTTGTTTATATTGTGAACGTTACTCCAGCAAGAAAGTAGTTCCTACAGTGATATGAGTGGGACCTATAATTGTGCATAATCTGCTGTGAATGTGCGCTACATAAAAATTTGTGCGTGTTGTCGTTTCGGAAAAAACTATTCCTGCTGGAGTAACGTTGTTCCGGCAAGAAAATTCTAAACTAATGATCGGAGAGAGAAATATTGTGCGTAGGCAGAGAGCTTATATTTGTGTAAAAATGAGCGCCAAAAATATAATTTGTGCGTCTTCAGGTTTGCGAGATATTGCATTTCCTGCTGAAGTAACATTTTGCAGAATCCTGTATCTCTAAAACCATAGTATGTGCGCCTGTACAAAAAACATACACGAGTAGCTCTTTATTTGTGCGTATTTGTGACAGAGTTAGAATTAAGAAAATATTTATAATTTTCAATATATCGAGCTTTTTTGAAAACCCGAAAAAATATCGCAGGACCTAAATGAGACTTGAATAGTATTGATAAAAGTCAAAACTTGTGGTTGAAGGTGACATAAGTTTGGCAGCAAAATACAAGAAAACGGCTTAACCCAAGTTGTTTAGGTTTAACCAAAAATTAGTTTTCTGTCACAAATACGCACAAATAAAGAGCTACTCGTGTATGTTTTTTCTACAGACTACATACAAATAAGTTTGTGCTCACACTGTACATTATTATTATTATGTAGGTAGGTATCTTATTGTTATTTAGACGTGATGATTTGTGATTGACTTTTTGTGGCAATATTTTTCTTTTTTGTACTAAAATAAATTGTTTTAGCCGTTTCGATTTTGAATCAAATTAAATTAGAACGCAGTAATACAAGTAAACGCAGTAATACAAGTAAACGCAGTAATACAAGTAACTAACTAACTAAAACTATTTTACCTTTTCTATCAGCCATCGAATCAAAAAAGCACCAGGGCGCGTCATGGCCGACCCCTGCTTTGACAAAGGCCACGTAGTGACTGGTTTCAATGCACAGGACTGCAAACAGCTCCATGTACACTCGTGGAACAGGACAAGACTCCAAAATATTGGCAAACTCCTCGCATACAGTGAGCGGTGTGGCCTGAAAAAAGATGATCTATTATGACGAGCATCGAGTCATGCCTTTTTTTTCTGGATGGGAAATCATCAAATGACCTGTCCCGCCCTGGGCGGAGCGGAAGGGAGTGTCAGACTCTTACTGACTAAAACCCACCCGTGATCCTTCTAGTGCCTTCCGCTGACTAGATCATAGCTAATGCCCTACAAAAACATTTTAACGTTAGCTCGCGTCTGTGTGGCTACAGTGTAGGTAATATAGGGACGCGGGGCGGCAGGAACCGGGGCGCCCATCGTGAGGTTCTCTGCTAATGAAGTCGCGAGAAGTATACAGGTGCTGAGGGGAAAGTCCTCCGGTCACGACGGCCTCAGCGTCGAACATCTTAAACATAAGTTAAAAATCTAAAAAAAAAAACATCAGAGCAAGTACTCGCGTACTTGCTCTGATGTTTTTTTTTTTTAGATTTTTTTTTGTCTTAGTTATACGATCGTTGTGCCAGTAATAAAGAATAGAACTGGTGACGTCTCTGACATTTCTAACTATATCGCTTCCTACTATCTGTACTAAGGTATTGGATAGTCTGTTTGATCAAATTCTAGCTAAACATATCGCTCTCTAGAATGGCCAATTTGGTTTCAGACCTAACTTGTCAACGGATAGTGTAATGTTATGCCTTAAGCAGACTGTCCAATCTATACTAATATTATAAAGAGGAAAGATTTGTAGGAATTTTTGTATGTAACGAATAAATTTAAAAACTACTGGACCGATTTGAACAATTCTTTCACTGGGGTGACATAGGCTATTATATTTATCCCTATATTCTCACGGGAACGGGAACTACGCGGGTGAAACAGCGAGACGCTGCTAGTATATAGACAGAAAGACCCCTGTTATAGCACGTTTCTTGGATTCATCGAGCGATCTCCACCCGCAGCTTGGAGATTTCATCCGATGGAGACCGGCAATAGTTGGCCTCTGCTGCCGCCAAAAAGCCGAAACCGCGCTTATGGCATTGTTTATAGAGCGTCCTATTCAAAACCTAATTCCGGACCGTGGCCGCCATGACGTCGGCAAATCTGGCCTTACGCTCCTATTAGGAGCCGCTAGTAGCTTCTAGCTCACCGCCAGAAGGTCTCCAACACTGCGATTTCTTCGGCGTATTGCTTCTACTCGGCTTCGAGCTTCTTAGCTCGTTCGGTAGCCTCCTGGGATGCGAGCACCGTGCCTATACATTCTCGGCCCTTACCCCGTCTACTAATGGGGATCTTCCAGGCTGAGGTCACCTTTCCTTCAGAGAACGACCCCTGGTCATCCTATGATCTGGGACGTTCGCAGAAGAACTTAGCGTTCTCTGCGTGCGCGATGCGGTGACAGTTGTCGCACAGCGCGCCCGCCTCTAGCGCCGCGCCCGCGCACGCGCCGCACTCCCAGCGCGCCAGCGCGCCGCACACCGTGTACTACCGCAAAGTTATATTGGTAGGTACCTTGTGGTGAGGGCGCGTGGCGTGCGCGATGCGGCGACAGTTGTCGCACAGCGCGCCCGCCTCTAGCGCCGCGCCCGCGCACGCGCCGCACTCCCAGCGCGCCAGGAGCCGCACACCGTGTACTACCGCAAAGTTATATTGGTACCTTGTGGTGAGGGCGCGTGGCGTGCGCGATGCGGCGACAGTTGTCGCACAGCGCGCCCGCCTCTAGCGCCGCGCCCGCGCACGCGCCGCACTCCCAGCGCGCCAGGAGCCGCACACCGTGTACTACCGCAAAGTTATATTGGTACCTTGTGGTGAGGGCGCGTGGCGTGCGCGATGCGGCGACAGTTGTCGCACAGCGCGCCCGCCTCTAGCGCCGCGCCCGCGCACGCGCCGCACTCCCAGCGCGCCAGGAGCCGCACACCGTGTACTACCGCAAAGTTATATTGGTACCTTGTGGTGAGGGCGCGTGGCGTGCGCGATGCGGCGACAGTTGTCGCACAGCGCGCCCGCCTCTAGCGCCGCGCCCGCGCACGCGCCGCACTCCCAGCGCGCCAGCGAGCCGCACACCGTGCACTGCCGGGGCACTGCCGCAAAGTAACGACACAGGTTCGAATCAAATTGTCTTATAAAACTCCGGTAGTGTAATGGTTATCGTTATTTGACGTTAAAAGACTGACAGAAGAAAATACATATTCATAATACTAATTACTTGTCCATGAATAAATGACTAATGACTAATAATAACTTCTACTACTCATTACTCGTGATTTCAAGTAACTGCAACTGGTTCAAATGTGTCATTTAATGGCCTCTCCCTCCAAAATGAGAGGAAAGGCATCGAGGGACAGGGCGATATAACTTGTAAAGGAGCCAAGAAGTGGCCCAGGTTATAGCGCTGCCTATTTTTCATAGGCGGGCTACAGCCGCAGACGCATGTCTCGCTTAAAAAATAGGCAGCAAAGGTAGGACCTTGGGTGGTTGGTATCATTGTTCAACCGCAATACTCACAGCCTTCTATTAAATCAGTGACGTCCAAAAGAGGGGATGGTAGTACTCTTTGGTATAACTTGTATTGCTTTCCGAACCGTGGCATTTGGATGATGAAAGCAGCTGGAACCTGTAAATATGGTGCAGAACTTTCAGCATCTAAATTCAAGTATTGAATGTTTTACTCGAGCTTATGAAGTTCAGATTTTAAAAATCCTACCTCACTTAATTTCACGCCAGATGTGGTAAACGACTGTTCCAAAAGTTGCTGTACAGTGGGTAACGAAACATGTTCGTCTTTCTCCACAAAGAGTTGATAACAATACGCTTCTTGTCCCGAAGACAACTTCAGAAATGGCTCAGCTCGCAATAATTGCGCTACTAAACCATTTAAAAATTCCTCCGGATCCTGTAATAATAAATGTAGGTACTTACCTGTTTAGCGAAACAGGAATTTGGGAAAATGTTTGATTACACGGTGTTCGTCATCTACCAAGTTCAATAAAAAGACAAATCCGAACCCGTAAGAGATACAGGGGAAACTCTTTTATTATTAATGTGACAAACTTAAGAGTCCGAAATAAAGTTTCATTGCATTGCCAATTGAAGAATACAATGGTCTTGAAAGGGACAAATAGATACAAAAGTGGCTTTCCTGTTGAAAGTTAGGCATCAAGAAGTTTTCGAATCGCAGTTATTTATACCTTTTCTTCTGATGTTAGACCAGGAACGTCAGAGAGTCTTTCAAGCAAAGTACGTAACTTCATGACTCGATCGGCGCGCACATAACCATGCCTTCTTAGTGGGTTCACAATTTCTTCTCGAAGAACTCGTTGGACTTCGGAATAATGTGGAGAGTCCTGTAAAAACGTGGTTTTAGAATGTGGTTTAAAATGCAAGGTCTCTTATTTGTGTTATTACGCGCTAAAATTACTTAAAACATTTTACCTCGGGCTCAGGCGGGCGATACAAAAGCGCATCGAACACGCTTGTGAAGGTGAACATGGCAAAAAGTGTGGCATCAAGATAACAAGAGTTGTGATGACCTTGAATGCCGCGGTTCTTGCCTGCCAGTTCTCCGAGCGAACTCAACGGCGCCACCACACCAGGGACCACGGGACAGTCCGGCTGAAAAATGTCGTACAGTGTTACGCTATGGGCCTATATTTCATTATAAATCAGCCATGTCATCATAGAAAAATGCTATCAACTACATTCTAGACCAAGGTTTTCTTTTCGATTTAGTTTTTTTCGTGTAGTTTTTTTTTTATTTACAAAAATATACCTATAAACGCATTCGTCCTGTGTTATAATCTAAATATATAAAAGCGAAAGGTAACTCTCTCTCACTAATCACTAGGGAATGCAATCTCGCGTGATTGAGGCTCAAGCGATATCTCGCGGAACAGACAGTTTTGTGTGTTTATTGTTGGAAATAATCACAAAATATTTGAATAAATTAGGAAAAAATAATATGAATTAAGAATTATAGGTATTACGAAATAAACATTGTTTTTTACGATTTATGTCAATAAAATTTTATATATTTAACATTGTCTGACGTATCTATCTATTATTGTTTTTAATATACTTTTAAGCTGTAAACTCTGACGTATATATTAAATAAACAAACAGTCTTCTCTTATAATCCCCCGACTTACAGAATTAATGTAACCCAACAATATCCGTCAGGGATGCCTATATTTTTAATTAAGTTTTTACCGTCGCGGGTATTTTCAGAATTTTCAATTTTGCCTTTTATTTCAAACGTTTTAGAGGGAACTTTATTATGAACTTGCAGCGCTCTTTAGTGATTTGTCACCGTAACACCTATCTAAGAACATGCACCAATCAAACCCGATTAATCACTGAAAACTACATAAAAATCGGATTCGTTTTGTTTTTTTTTGCATAATCATATGTTTACTGCAGCGCCCCCTAGTGATTCGTCAGCGTAACACATATCTAAGAACATGCAATCAATCAAATCTTAACCCATCACTGAAAACTGCACCAAAATTGGAATAGTAGTTTTGAAGATAAATGGCAAGGCAACATTGGTTTGCCCAAAAATCCTTGACTGCAGCGCCCCCTGTTAAGTTGTCACCCCAAACACTGAACACAACGCATACACTGTCTCCGTTCCGACATGGGTAAAAATATACCAATCAAATGATAGGCTTCTTCAGTTCGCATCACACGCCATTATTAAAGTAGCTCCATAAGAAGCACGATATGTCCAAAGAAACGTCTGCTAAACGGCCTCTTATTTTGCTTGTCGGATAACCAGTCGCTGAGAAGGCCCTTGCGGATTCAACGCTAGTTGGAACCAGAGATTTCAGGTAGTCATACGCGAACTGTAAAAGTTCGCCTTTTGATCTTCCGGACTCATCTGACGACTTTATGCTCGAGTGCAATCTCGTTAAACTCGCGAGATCTCGTGAGGACGAGATTGCGAAATATGGGAAACCGCTTGACGTATAAATATTAAATTTGCAGAGTTCGTTTTGTTACTCCCCCCACAAACGGGACAAATAGGGGGTGAGAGTTTATATCTATACTAATATTATAAAGAGGAAAGATTAGTATTTTTATATTTTTGTATGTAACGAATAAACTCAAACTACTGGACCGATTTCAAAAATTTTTTCACTATTAGAAAGCTTCATTCACCCTGAGTAACATAGGGTATATTTTATCCCCATATTCCAACGGGAAGAAGAACTACGCGGGTAAAACCGCGGCGCGCTGCTAGTGTAAAATATTATTGCTTGGACCAATATATGGAGGTACTTGAAACTTGCCACGAATGTTGACCTAAGTGAATTATAAAGGTTGTCATTATTAGTTTTTCAAACAGACGCCCAAAAAAAATTTGGGGTTGTTAAAGTTACTGACCCAAATAAATAATATAATTTTTAGGTCCCCCAAGGGAGTATAGAGGGTGTTAGAGCTTGTATGGAAGGATATTAATGTCTGGTTCAATGAAGTTGGAACTGCACAAAGCTTTTTGTTTAATATACTTCCAGTCCTACGATCTGGACCAATTTTAATTAGATAAACTCTTATTTCTTTGATATCATTACATAGTATTTCTAAATCTGAGGCCATAACTCACCACATATGTACATAAGTTTCTTATTCCTGTCACTGGATACATCTTCATATTCCTCTTAAGTAGTAGGTGCATAGGTACATATTTTATTGTTATTTTATACCATGATACACTAACATAATGTTTATAGCTTATGAAACATCTCGCTGCTTGATGCTAAACGATAATACACCGTTACACAATAGTTCACCGTGATAGCCGAACCGAATTAATGATTTTATTTCCGAACTTTGATGCCGCACTTGCACATAATTATTATAACACTTCACAAACACTTTTACATATTGGGCTGAACCCGTAGCATATTCTCGTACCGGTAGGTACTATAGCGTAGTTAGACTTCTGCTTCATTCACGGCTGATTTTGGAAGTCTGCGCAGGAACGAACGCCGAAGAGTATGGTGGTGTATCTGCTGCTCAATCCATTGAAGGTGGCATCTCCGATAAATTCTGTATATGACATAGACTATCACCAACACCATGATAGTTAGTATCAAGAGCATAATAATATTTTTAGCTTTGATGCCTGGTTGCTGCCCCCAGCAGCGTTTTGTGCTAGGATTATTTCTTCCTTAGACGTAGAGGTAGCCATCTTCTTCACAAGGTAAAACCTTGGATGTAATAAAACTGCAGAACACCCACAGCGCGTAATTCAGCGTGAATAAATCGATCAACATCTTAAAAGCAAAGTCCGAGTTCGTACTAATATGGTTATGGAATTATAAACAAAACCAGACACTGCTCCGCGTTTTGGCAGGGTCGCCATGTAAGGCGGGATATCGAAGAGACAATTAAACACCGAGAGTTCTGTACTAACTGTTTATTATATGAAATACACAATGAATAGCTTTACAATATACGAAATAAAGCTGGTTACAGAGTAATAGGTTAGCTACACACTAGACGGCATTAGCGATCTTATGTGTTTCTAAGTTTTGCGGGGAGGAATGGAAGATATTACCATTTAATTCAATTTTCTTGAAACTTTGGTATGACAATCTTAAACAGGAATTATTCAAATAGGTCCAAATATTTTTCCATAATCAACCCCAAACGGGGAGAAAGAGCGATCAGCTGCGGTGGGATAGATCAACTGTGGTCTCAGTAGCAAAAAATGGCACGGAGGTAGATTATGAACAGGAGACGTCCGCTAAGAAAGGATAACAGGAATCTTCCACCCCCTATTTCACCTCTTTGCGGGGGGTGAAATAGGGGTCGGAAGTTTGTATATAAAATCTTATTTCTATGGCCAATATATTTGAAACATGCCAAGACTATGAAATATCGTCATTATTGAAGTCGTAAATCTGGCAGTTGGTTCCCTACGAAACGAGTGAAGGAAATTTAAGATTAGTAAGGGTCAGAACGAAATTGACGTGGACGAAGTCGCGGGCGAAATGCAAGTTATAACATAAAGTCGGTTTCATATCAAACAAAGGTACGCACAGCGGTAGATATCACATCATATCGTAGGTACCTGGTCGAAGTGGTCGACATCGTGCTGGTCGCTACGCTCAGGCGGCGGCGTGTCGCGGAAGCGTGCGTCTCGGCGGCACAGCGGCAGCGGCACGAATAGCGCGCGCCCGGCCGCGCACGAGAACAGCCGGGCGCCGCCACGCGACCCGTCTCCCAGCCCGCACACGCTCTGTTCTAGCTCCACGCCGGCTGTTGCTGTGTCTGTGATGTATTTACTCATTCAATAATTTAACACCTATTCTCAAATTAGAATAAGATAAAAAGATTAAGAAACGCTTGCGCAGGTCAGTACGTGGATGACCATCCATTGCATAGAAACCAAAACCACTTGTAAGCCGTTGAAAAATTTTGTGAGTAAACCAGTCGTTACAGGCAGTTCCGTTTTTACCATAAGGGCACAAGGCCCCGCTTCATTGGAGGCCTTACCAATTTTTATTATACCTACGTCTGCTTAGGAAACGACCAATTCGAACCGTAAACTAGCTTCTGACGAAATTCGGTCAAACCTATTCCAGGCAGGATGTCCACTGGGTAGTACAGTTACTTAGTCATACCTACGGAAATCAGCTACCTGTTCACCGACTCTTTCTTGGCTGGTTTTCAGTTTTCCAAAAGGGCCCGTGACTCAGAAGTGCTCAGGGGCCCCTGAATGGGTAACGGCCCTGGTTAAGGTAATTCAGAAACCCCAGCCCATAAGTCTGTCCACCAGGCGTCTCAAGGAGATCATGTTAACCAGTTTCTGGGTAAAATACTGATATTCAGCTGTATCCTATAAGCCTGGAATAATTGGAAGCCGACTGTCGGGATAAAGCTAACCAGATTGATTTTCCGGTCTCCGCATGTTGGCCCGTTTCCCCATACTACATAGATTGCAGTACACGTGCGGGAGCTGTGCCGTTTGTAGTCCCTGTTGCAAGCTAGTAGAACTGTTTATGGAATGTGATGTGGGTGTGCTTAATGCTTAGATATTAGAAAGAGATCAAAGAGAATGAGTTTGGATGTGATTGTCTTCTTTAGACAAAGTTCAAGTTCTACTTTAACATGTAGACTTTCATCCCGGGATTTGGAAGTTGGCGGTTTAAATGAGGATATATGATAGGTAAGGTATTAATATGCCTCGAGAAGAACGTTAAGCCGATCCTGGGTCTGCATCTATCTCCGATCAGGTCAGATTGATTACCCACCGAGTTTTAGAGTGACGGAAAAGGAAGTGTACCTGCATTTGCACACATATCTACTGGTGCATTATAATATCTTCCGCTACGGTGGATAAAATTCGTTTCTATATGTACAAATATCTAGGTTCGGTTATGCGCTCACAACATCTAACGACGGGACTAAGTGTGGTTACCGCACTGAGCACTTGTAAGTGTCTAAGGTCGTGCGTGGCCTATGATTAAGTCTAAAGAACATGCGAATATATATATTTTAAATCATGCTTAAATCCTATCGCTTACCATCAATGACTCCAATCCATCTGACAACGCCATAGTAATGTTGGTCGACGTCGGTAGCGACTTCCACCAGTGATCCGACTCCGATGTCCTCAGTCACATGTACAGGCGAGGGTCTCGAGGCCGGAGGCGCCGCTCTAGGCGACCCCAGTACCGGCGAATCATATAACTCCTCAGGCACTGCTTCCGCGTTACATATGTCTAAAAAGTATATTGTATTGCAAATAAAAAGGCCAATACAATTTTAATATAGGCAGATACCAAACAGAAACTGAAATCCCAACTGAACAGAAAATTGGTTAAGTTTGAATCTAGGACACTACTTCACTATCGGGAAATGATTGACTTCGTATTCCACACACGTCTTTGTGAATAAATAATTAATTAAAAAAAAACTAAATTATTTTTAGGGATTTTAGAAAACTTTGAAATAGATTAAGGCCATACACTGTTCACATTCAAGCACACAGAGCGGTATTTCATCGATTGGTAAGTCACGTAAATACGACATGTTAGTGGACGCTGCACTACGCGAGCATGCCAGCCGGCCGGTCGCCCCCTGCCTCACTTATGCCTAAAATTAGATCCAGAAAGCTATTATTGGCCGATAGATAGACGCGAGTTCTATGCTCAGTGCTCTAGCAAAATAATGTGGTGTTTGTCAATATAATAAAGAAATAATCTGTGATACAATTAATTTACTCAACAGCCATGAATAAACCGGTAAATTATAGTGATTTTATGTCTCAAACTAATATTAAACAATGCAAGCATTGAATAATGATTATTTGATGAACCTGATAACATTGACATCTTGCAAAGTCATCTTATAATAGTTAATTTTTCTTCATGTGAAAATACAATACCTAATTGAAAGAAAACATGGCAGGTTTTTTTTTTTGCCTATAAATAACTAATAATAATAATGGTGATTGGTGCTAGAATATGTTCTAGTACTCCATTAAGATAATGAATAATAAGTGGGTGCATACAAAGTTATGGGTATAAATAGACATTACAAAACTGTCAACAAATAGGTAAATTAATCCCGAAGCCAAAACAATTTAGGACATGATAACAGTATACAACAGGACAATATGTACATTTTTTATTGCTTAAATTTATTTTTTCATGTA
Source organism: Hecatera dysodea (assembly GCA_905332915.2). Taxonomy (NCBI): domain Eukaryota; kingdom Metazoa; phylum Arthropoda; class Insecta; order Lepidoptera; family Noctuidae; genus Hecatera; species Hecatera dysodea. Next base: position 15,675,450 of record HG995292.1, read on the forward strand.
ACTAGATTTTGTTTACTATCATTACCTATTTTGGACAACATGTTAATAATTATATGTATAATATAACGATGAAAGAAGACTATAATATGCATATTTTGAGAAATTTTTTTGGAAGTTTGTGAATGAAATAACTGATAGAAAGCTACTCTATTCTTGAATGGTATTCTTTTTACCTGATAAAATGTTTTCGTGGAATTAATCATGGGAATAATCATGACGACACGGGTGGCGCAGTGGTTAAGCATTCCGCTGCTGCGCTACGTGTCGCGGGTTCGATCCCCGCACGGAACAAGTGTTTGTATGGCCTACAGATAATTGTTCCGGGTATGGGTGTCTTGTATATGTGACTATTTATATTTGTGAACGCACCCACGATACAGGAGTACATCCTAGTGTGGGGCAAAGGTTTTCGAAAAAAGAAATCCTTTGAAAAATAAAAAACTAGCTTTGTCTCACACCACAATTTTTATTCTTCAGATCTTATGATTGAAACCTCAACACTAATTGAGATAAATTTAAAAAATATACCCACCAACTAAAATTCCAGTCTCAATCTTCTTAGGTTCATGAACCATTTTTGGTTTTGAATCTTCACTAACTAATGAAGGTGGTGGTGGTGGATTGGCACTTGTTTTGTTGCGTCTTCGATCTGGTGCTAAATGAGCCAATAAATTTACAGACTTGACTCGCTCATTGTGTGAAGATCGCTGCATAGTGTGTTTGTGGTTTTGCTGCAATGTTCCATACTCAATGTGCACTGGCTCACGTGGTGCTGGTGGCCAGCTACCTCCAATCAAATTAAACAAGTCTACCTGAAACCATGCATTAGATATTCATCATGATTGTATGTTTTGTTTCATTGGTGGCATAGTTTCATTATTGATTGTTATTTACTTTTAAGATATGAATTCAAAAAGGTTCAAAATAATTAATTAGTACATGCAAGTTCTAGCACATTTATAATTTTCATAGTTATTTTATTTCTGATTTATCATCACAGTGACCTTTATTATTGTTGCTATTATGTCGCTATCACAAGACAAAATAACTATGAAAAGTTTCTTATTGATATTATGTGCAATATATAATAAATATTTACATATTAAATACTTACATATACGTTTAATAAAGTAATTTTGAACAAACAAAAAGTAGTTAAATGTTAAGTGAATGCTAAGTAAACTCCAAATAATTATGAAAATATCACAATGATAACAATAAAATAATTAGAGTTAGACTCAGACTCAGTATAATAACAATACACATGTACAGATTAGACCACAACATAAGCTGTTAGGTTTTATGTATGTTAGAGTTGAAGGTGCAAAAAGTGAAATTGCTTTGTGATTAGTGTAATAATTTTATTGTTGATCAAAACCTGTTGGGTGTCTCTGCTGTGATTGTTATCATTTTCTGAAGATAGTTCACTCGTGTCATTATTCATACTCGTGGGCGAAGTGTATTCACAAGCTTTAGTTTCTATTACTATTCTAATCTAATGTCCAAATTAAACGTTACTTTTTATCAATCATTGCTTAATTATTTGGTAAGGTTGGAACGTACAAGCGGAAGACAACCAACCTGACAGTCCTTTATTAGACAGTCAAATTATTTTATAATAACAAATTGACGGTTGCAGGGCCAGGAGACAAGTTTTATTTTTGTTGGACGAAAAACTGCAAAAAAGTCGATGTATGTTGTGTGTTCTCTCAGATCAGATGGCAGATGTCATTGTCAGCCGTCAGAATGTCTCATGTCAGATTGATGGAAGCATGGATTTAGATAGTATAAGTAGGATCTGTGGTAGGATCTAAATATACAAAAAACAAACCATAATATTATACTTTACTCTGGCTCCACTCCACACACAGTTGACTTTTTGCATAGGGTGCAGCTAGGTCCACACTGTCCACACTATTGATATGCAGCGAATTTAGTTGCTGGCGACTCACTGGCGATTTTATGCGTTTCTATAAATCTGCACACGCAAAGGCGATCGTTTTTGTCATGACACTAATATGTAAATTTTATAATTAACAAATTACTGCCAGGCATTTTCCGATACTTTTATTTGGATACTGTTATTTTGGCGGGGGAAATCATTCTTTATTACTTGTTAAACTATTTCAATTTGTTCTTTAGTGTTCTATCTAAAATCGCGAAGAACACTCGAAATAGCAAAAAATAATAAGTTTCCTTCCGCCAACTTTACTTATCTTGGCACAGCACACTGGGCTACACATCATTTTCGAAATTGCTAGTGAGTCACAGTCGGTGTGTACACTAAAGTTGCTGTATAGTCGTGACTTCGTGAGCGATCGTGAGTGACCTTGTGAAGTTATGCCTTTCCATGCTTACACCAATCACCTGCCAACCAAGTACCAATGTCAAATAGATGTCAAAAAAATTAATAACACCGAAAACACTAATAATTAACTAATTATTTTTTTATGTGTACTGCTAGAATTTATGTAATTCTTACATGTCTTTCATGAATTCATGATGTTTATCCGTGGTCCGAACGTTATTTCTGCTGAAATAACAAATACTATTTTATGAGTTTCTAATAAAAGTTTGATAGGACACAGGTGCCTATTTTTGCCAAATATTATTTCTATTTATTTTATACTTCGTTTATACTTCTTACGTATTACCATTACTCTTAGAAGCAATTTTTAATCATTAATCGTATCATTTTATAGCCTATCCCAGAAATAATGATCCGTCAAGGAAGTATTGATGATATAAATTCTCAACAATTTTTGAAAATATCAAATTATGAAGACACAGTCCGTCAACTGGATATATATTATGCCATAGGTAAGTCTGTTGATGTATTCTCTGAGAACCATAGCTTATTTTCAATAAACAATCAGTAAATTGGGTTGTGCTCAATTTTATTCTGATTAAAACAAGTTACTTACACAACATAATATTATCTCTTGTATTTTGGCAAGTACTTGTTTTAAGGACATATGAAACTTTGAGCAGACCAGTAAATGTTGTATAAATTGATTGTAATGTTAGACTAAGTAGCCTTCCGCTTTTTGCAGTTAAAAGGCAGTTATTAAGGTTCCAAAGCCCTATCACTGGACTATTTCCAGTTTTGTCATCAGACCTACACATAGGCAGTGTGAGAGATAGTATTTATTGTGCATCAGCTGTATGGGGCTTATATCAGGCATACAGGTAATCAATCCATTCTAATATTATAAATGTGAAAGTAACTCTGTCTGTCTGTTACCTTTTCTCATCTAAACAGATGAAGGGATTTTAATGAAACTTGGCATACAAGTAGCACATGTCCCGAAATAGGACTTTGGCGGTTACCATAAACACTGATTTCTAAGATATAGTGATCTTCATTTTATTAAATATTGCCCTACTTATGTACTAGTCTTTGTAGTGAAATTCATGGATGTGAATTATTAATCCACCAAAGGTGGTGTAGCAGAAGAAATCTGAGGATAAACCATATTATTTGGCATCAAGGCTATAAATATAGGTGGCACGCAGTGGGCACGCCAGTGTGATGTTGTGCGGCGCGTGCGCATTGCGTGCGTGCTGCCACAGTACCTAGGATACTTTTCATCCTGGTAGACTCCCTTGGTATAATTTTGAACTTTCATATGGGTGTGGCTGCTGGCAGAAGCTAGTATTTTATACCTAATTAATACAGTAAAGTTGCGTTTGGGTTACTTTGTCTCTGGGGTGTAATTTCAGCCCAAACTTTATAGGAAACAGTGTACTGGGTTCCTTTTGATAAAGGGGTAACTTATAAAGGCTTTTGATAAAGGGTTACTTTGACCTTGGGTTTAACTTTGAATTAAACCCAGGGCCAAAGTAATTGCTAGGGAAAAACAGTTACTGCTACCCTAGAGCACAAAGGGCACTTGGAGAACAGGAGTGGGTTTCAATCAGTAAGAGTCTGATACAATCTTCAGCTCCTCCCAGAGTACAAGGACCAAAGGAACCAATTTTAAAGTATTAAAAATGACCACTTTGCCTTAAGGTTACTAGGGCCCATTTAAAACACATAATTATGTGACTTTGTGCTCAACACTTTAAGTGAAAGTTTCCACATTAAATAAAAGAAGAATTGTAAAATATTTCAGACGAATTGATGATGACCGAGGGAAATCATATGAGCTGGGTCAGAGCACTGTCAAGTGCATGCGTGGCATTCTGGAGTGCTGGGTTAAGCAGTCTGCGCGGGTGGAAGCCTTCAAAACTCGCCAGAGCACCGCTCACGCACTACATGTCAAGTTTCACCTCACTACTGGGGAACCTGTCCTGACTGATGAACAGTACCATCATTTACAGATAGATGTGGTCTCCCTTTATTTATTGTTTCTTGTACAAATGATCACATCTGGACTCCAGATTATTTATACTCAGGTAATGGTCTTAAGACTTTATTATTAACTAGAGGCCCATCCTGGCATCGCGGGGTGGGTATTTATTTATTTTAATATATCCTATGTTACTCAAGGATAATTTAGCATTGTAATGGTAAAATTGGTACATTCGTTTTTGAGTATATTCATTACAAACATACAAAAATACTAGACTAATCTTTCCTCTTATAATATTAGTGTAAATTTACTAAAGAGTAATTAAATTAAGTGTCATCTATAATATAATGAATTTGATTCTTTCTAACAGGATGAGGTGGCATTTGTTCAAAATTTAGTATATTATGTCGAGCGTGCGTACAGAACGCCAGATTATGGAATGTGGGAAAGAGGATCTAAATATAATGATGGAAAGCCTGAAATCCATGCATCTTCAATTGGTACGTTATTAAATATAACTTATACAAAACCTACTAGTTTTCGTTCTTGTTTACTAGTCAATTGATTAACCGTAATTGTTATGAACGTAAACTAGGTACGTGATTTAAGCAAAAGGAGAGTTTTGCTCTGAAAGTATGGCTACCCACAACTAAATAAAACATTGATGTAAATATACAACAAGACATGTTCAAGGAATGTTTCCGGTACGGACAGACGTGATTAGGGTTGCCAGGTCTTAAGACCGAAAAGCTGGACAAACCAGCCAGTTTGGCCGGACATTTGGGCAAAAAGGAACCGAACAAAGGTTTTTTTTTATCATTTACCTAAAATCTTGAATGAAACCACAATACGATAGGGTAGTAAACTAAAAAAATCTGATTAGTCCGTCTGATAGATTTCCAAAAAATATAGGACACGTATTTTTTCTTTTTTCACATAAACAAAAAATGAAGACGATACAGTGCGTAAAAAACTCGTGTGACGTCACTACTCACTACAATTTTTACCGGGCAGTGACGTCACACGCTCCAACTCCTGATCTTTGATGCTTTTTATCTTCGTCAGTTTTTATAGATTTGATAAAGGAAAAAATACGTGTACAATATTTTACTATAATCTAACTGACGAACTAAACATAATCATGTATTTTTTACTCAGGCAACATCCCTATTGAGTGAGCCAGTCTTCATTATTATTAATCATTCAATATTAATTTCAACCATTGCCATAGTATTAGTACGCATTACGTAAGATGCAATACAAGGTGAGCGAAAAACGACTCAAATTTAAAAAGCCTATCAAATATCCGAACAGGCCGGACGCCATCTAATTTGGCCAGACATTCAACCGAAAAGCCTGACTGTGTCCGGCTTTATCCGGACGCCTGGCAACGCGTCGTGCGTGACGTGCTCATTAGTAGCACGAAAGCATGCTTTTATTGAGCAAGTGCTCATTAGTAGCACGTGTGTAATCTAATGAGCATGCTTATTTAGAGCGTGCTCAAAAATCAAACGACGTTGATTTTCGAGCATGCTACCTGAGGCGCGGGTAGAAGGGGGCGTGCTCTGAGCGCGTCTGAACAGGTATGCTATTATCGGAGAAGATAAAACTTTACTTTTTGTGTCACATTATCGAAGTTACGAATGTCTGTGGAACAGGCATTCTCCTTTATATAAAAATAATGCACGAAATAATGCTTATAATGCAGGAGGCTTTATTGAAGGAGATGAATGATTCAAGTTTAACAATGAAAATAATTAAAATTAAAAATCTAAGATCTGTGAAGTGAGAAAAATCAACAGTTGGTGCAGCAGACGTTTATAAACCACCCATGTCATGGTTTGCGGAAATGAATTCATTTATGGCAGACACGGACGATTATCGTGAAACTGTTGAATCCGACTTGGTAGTAAGTATTTATTAAGTTATATGTTAATAATTTATGATCTTGCCATGGCAATGCCTCTGTTATTTCGTAAAGTTGTGCATACCTAAGCGTTTCTTATTGCCACCGCTCGTCGAGAGGCGTGATTACTTCGAGTTGCTGGTAAACTTTCCATGGCTATGCGCAATTGATCTCCATGATCCTCGTATAACAACATATTGTTGTATGTCTTCAAAATCAACACATCATTGGGTAATATACATATCGGACGTTTTTCGAAGCCAATCGTGTAAAGAACAAGCAGCCAATGTAATCGTGTCAATTTTATCTGGTGTCATATCTATATTGTTCAGAAAACCCCGAAATCTTGTAACTAAAATCCCAAAGGTATTTTCAACTATTCGTCTGGCTCTAAACAAATGATAGTTAAATATTTTTCTTTATGCGTTAGTGTCGTTCCATATGGCTTCATAATATAAGTTTTTAGTAGAAAAGCAGGATCTCCTACAATGTCTGATTCCTCTGGTAAGTTGAGAGTATTTCTTTCCAAAGCCGATCCCAAGCTAGATTGTTGAAAATCTCCTCCATCGAAAGCCCTTCCATTGGTTCCAATATCCACATACGAGAAACAATAATCATGGTCAATTAATGCCAGGAGTATAACGCTGTGAGAATCTTTGTAGTTGTAGTATTCTGAAGAGTTATCAGGAGCAAAAATATTGATACGTTTTCCATCAATCGCTCCCACACATCCTGGGAAATTCCATTTTGTTCAAAATCCATGTTAAATACGCTTCCATTCTTCATAGCAAGGAATCTGAAATAAAACAACAACATTATCTTAAAACATTTTACACAAGTATGTATAAGTACAGTCGCCTGCAGATAAAACGGTCCCTCCCGCCTTACAAATAAACTTTAAGCAGTGAGCGTTGAGGGGTCCATTTTATCTGCAGGCGACTGTACCTAACAAATTAAGTACAAGTACCTATATAAGAACCTAACTAATATTTTTTTACAGGAGACAGATACATCAACACAAGATACTGAATCGACACCGACACCGCCACCGTCGGCGTCGATCTCTGAGGAATCACGCCCATCTGACGATTATTCAGGAAGGCGAAAAATCTGGAAAAAAATAGGCGAGACAGTTGCTGAGGCTCTAAATAGCTTACAAAATATATCTTCCGCGATAAACAACCGAAACGCAGAAGATGAGTTTCATTTTTTTAGATTGAACGTATCGTCTCAACTGCGGCAAGTTCCATTGTACGAAGCATTAGGCGTACAGAATGAAATACAAGCAATTTTGACTGCGGCTAGACGTCGAAATATGTATCTTAATTTATCTGTACTTCCAAATTCGAACACACAAACCTACAATTATTCACCTTCAAACATTCAACCCATCACTTCAACACTCCCAGCTTCGAACACGCAATCGAACATCCTTCAATCTTCGAACATTCAACCCATCACTTCAACACTCTCAGCTTCGAACACGCAAATGAACATCCTTTAATCTTCAAACTTTCAAACCATCACTTCAACACTCCCAGCTTCGAACACGCAAACGAACATCCTTCTATCTACAAACATTCAACCCATCACTTCAACACTCCCAGCTTCGAACACGCAAACGAACATCCTTCAATCTTCGAACATTCAACCCATCACTCCCAGTATCTAACACGCAAACGAACATCCTTCAATCTTCGAACATTCAACCCATCACTTCAACTCTCCCAGCTTCGAACACGCAAACGAATATCCTTCAATCTTCAAACATTCAACCCATCACTTCAACACTCCCAGCTTCGAACACGCAAACTAGTAATTGTACTGTACCTACATTCTATGCGAATAAATGATTTGATTGATTGATTGATTGATTGAAACGAACATCTTTCAATCTTCGAACATTCAACCCATCGCTCCCAGTATCTAACACGCAAACGAACATCCTTCAATCTTCGAACATTCAACCCATCACTCCCAGTATCTAACACGCAAACGAACATCCTTCAATCTTCGAACATTCAACCCATCACTTCAACTCTCCCAGCTTCGAACACGCAAACGAATATCCTTCAATCTTCAAACATTCAACCCATCACTTCAACACTCCCAGCTTCGAACACGCAAACGAACATCTTTCAATCTTCGAACATTCAACCCATCACTCCCAGTATCTAACACGCAAACGAACATCCTTCAATCTTCGAACATTCAACCCATCACTCCCAGTATCTAACACGCAAACGAACATCCTTCAATCTTCGAACATTCAACCCATCACTTCAACTCTCCCAGCTTCGAACACGCAAACGAATATCCTTCAATCTTCAAACATTCAACCCATCACTTCAACACTCCCAGCTTCGAACACGCAAACGAACATCTTTCAATCTTCGAACATTCAACCCATCACTCCCAGTATCTAACACGCAAACGAACATCCTTCAATCTTCGAACATTCAAGCCATCACTTCAACACTCCCAGCTTCGAACACGCAAACGAACATCCTTCAATCTTCAAACATTCAACCCATCACTTCAACACTCCCAGCTTCGAACACGCAATCGAACATCCTTCAATCTTCGAACATTCAACCCATCACTTCAACACTCCCAGCTTCGAACACGCAAACGAACATCCTTCAATCTTCAAACATTCAACCCATCACTTCAACACTCCCAGCTTCGAACACGCAATCGAACATCCTTCAATCGTCGAACATTCAACCCATCACTTCAACACTCCCAGCTTCGAACACGCAAACGAACATCCTTCAATGCTTTCATTTTTAACTACACTTCCACCCATAATCATACAAAATGACGCAGATACACGCAATACCCAATCGCAACAAGGTCATGCTCAAATAGTTTTTTTTTTATTCGCTGCTATTTTGATTATTCTAAATATGAATACTTACATGATAAAAAAATATTCGCTGACATTTTGATCAATATTCTAAATATGAAAACGTTACAAAAAATATTTGCTGCCATTTTGATTTATATTTGAAATATGATTACATTTTATAATTAAATAAAACCTTTTCAAATATTCATACAACATTGTTTTACTTACCCGAATGTAATCCTTTAAAGCCATTGGTATTGCAGCACAAACTTCAGGTACCTATAAATTCAGATATTGTAGATCTTCCAACCCTCTGAAATGCTGATAATGTGCATAAAGAATCTCCGACAGCTAAATATCGCAATGTAATTTCCAGTTTTACTTTAGCTGGAATAGCATCTCGCATACAAGTGTTTCGTTTTTGTATGACACTCAATTTCAGTAAGTAGCTCATCTTTGTGTAGTGCTATGCGCAAATGGTTTTTATAACTGTAGAGATCTTCGCTTCGCATCTCTGCCAACAATAGATTACTTGCTCCCGGTAATTCTCTTCTATTTATCCAATTACGAACCCAAATTCTACTTTTTTTGTTTTTCTTTTTCACCAAAATTTTCTTACACAATTCCGTTGCAAGCAATATGATAATTTTATTGAGTTCTGTATGGATAGCACTGTCACTAGGTATATCTTTGTATATCCATTTTGTCCAAGAGCCTGGTGCCAAATAACAGCACGTCTGTCCGGTACGTTTGCTCGTTTGCTTTGAGCATGCTTCAAGCAACCATGCTTATTGCTGGCAAATGTGAACAGTTGCATGAGCATGCTAGCTTTAAGCAAGCATAAAAGCACGTTTTTTTAGCACTTCTGTCCGTACCTTTATTACTAATTTCTGAATTACCCTAAGAAACTTTTGAAAATGTAGTTATTATTAAAATCTAAATCCTTTTTTTTAGACGAAATCAAATCGTTAAAACTTATTAATCATTAGTTATGAGTTTATGACTGGTGAGTTGGTGACTGGTGGTTTATTACTGTAGTAGTTATCAATCAAACACAATTTTGCGCAACACTAATATATGTCCACTTAGCAGATGTTTGAGACAAGTTATATCTACTACACATTTATGATGATATTTCAGGCATGGCTAAGGCGGCCCTCGAAGCGATTAATGGATGCAATCTTTTCGGAGACAAAGGAGCTTCATGGAGTGTAGTTTATGTAGATATTGATGCCCATAATCGCAATAGAAGTATTTTTGAAACGATGCTGCCGCGCGAGTCAAGTTCCAAGGTAAATGTAGTTTAAATTATAAAATAACTTTATGTTAAGTAAGCAGCATGGAATATAAGAGCATGATACGGTGACATTTGAAACTAAATAAACACACATCTAAGGATCATCATCTACATTAAAGAGTATAGTAATATATATGGAATAGAGCGCCCTCTTGAGAATTTTTGACACCCATATTGAACAGTTTCGCTATCTGATACGATATCCGCTAAACTAATCCCAAAAACTATAGGGGCGTACATGGTATTCATCGATATTTTATATTAGATAGGTTAGAAAACGTTGGGTAGGCGGGTAATTTGACATCTAGGCCATATAAAAACCAGTTTTATAAATATTTTGTATTTGTTCCATAGCGATTCGTGCTTAGTTCTTGATTAACTTATAAAATAAGAATTTACGAAATAAAAATAAACAACAAATACAGTTAATGTTTACAAAATTGAATGTTTTATAAAGCCAGCACAAAAGAAAAACATGATTATTTATATTGAAGTTATTTATTGCGATGTTTATTATGAGCTAGTGTTGAGCACACATTTTAGTTTCATCCACGCTGTCGAATGTAATCTTTCCTGCTAAAATACGGTTTATTGACTTGCACCAACTATAAATTAAGATATTTATTGTTACTTCTGTAAAGAGTATTCTTTTAACTATAAGAACACAAGATCTGAAAGCGTCTAATTTCGCAAAACACAGCACTAAAATTAATGAGGTTTCCGGATGTAAAACTTACACGGAAGACGGCAGGAGAACTATCAGAGTACCACTCGTCTAGTACCGCACTTTCTGGAGCCGACAAACCACTTAAATTATAGAAAATGGAAGAGATCTACAATCACACGCATACGCCGAAAATAGTGACGATTTTGTATGACAATTTATTTATTTATTTACAATAAATACAAGTATTTTATTATGATGCGGTGAGGAAAATGCTGCCAAACCTAAAAAAAATAAGAATTTGCTAAATGAATAATCTTGTTTTGAATGTACATGTATTTTTTACTTTTTATTCTATTTTCATTAAAATCAAGGTATTTTAAGCAAAATGGAAATAATTAGTGTAAGCTCCATCTATATCATTATTACGTACTAAATCTCTCAAGTTTATGCGGATTTAGTAAAAGATGACGCCAGTAACTTTGTCAAAAATTTTGCGTCAAGTAGTGCAGTGTTCGCCCCATGATCTACATCAAGAAGCAGAATTTTATAGAAACGCAACTTGACAGAATATAGGTCAACTTTTAATGCACTTTTTTTTAATTTCAAAATTTACTTTAACACATTCATGGGACCAAAAAAAAAGACAACACCCACAGTTGCAGTAATTTTCCTAAAGTGCTTGATTTGACCTTGACCTAACTGCCGACAAACTCTTCTAAACTTAATAACCCCACTTGCAATAACTTACCAAAAGGTGCTTGATTTGACCTAAGAACTAACTAACTTATGACAAATTCTTCTAAACTTAACAAGCATTTACAGTAATTCACAAAAAGTTGCTTGATTTAACCTTGACCTGACTGCCGACTGTCGACAAACTCTCCTAAACTTGTATCATCCATAGCACAGATTTCGTTTATTGGTTTTAATTTAGGTATTTCAAGATTTTTTTTCAAATTATTGAAAGTGTCATTGTAAGTGTCTTATATTCGCGATCGAAATAGGTAGGGTTAATATACCTAAAGTTCAAAGAACAGATTAAATATTTGTTCCGAGTTTTGGGACATCACTTAAGCAATGTGCTTAAGTGTTGTCCCAAAACTCGGAACTTATTATTAAAAAATATTATTTTATTACATATAAATTTTATTAATACAGTAAACTAGTGATGTAACGAATATTCGCATTCGCATTCGCAAAATTACTGCGAATGTTTTGCGAATATTAAAAAAATAATTTTTGAAGTAAATAGTTGGTTAGTAAAACAAAATCCATTAATTATATTTCACTAGAATTTGATTTACTCATGTTTATAATCACTATTCATATTGTAACGTTTTTTTTTCTGTATGGGAAATCATCAAATGATTGCTCCCGCTCTGGGTGGAGCGGAAAGGGAGTGTCAGAATCATACTGACTAAAACCCACCCGTGATCCTTCCCGTACTCTTTGCGTTCCAGAGCCGCGGTGACTCTTTCGAATAAATTGCGCAACCCTAGCAGGTACTGACCCTATGGGGCCCGTCTTCTTTGCTGACAGCTCTTTGAGGCGCGCGTGGGATACAACGCGCCGTTGACCCAGGCCTGATTGCTATCGGACGGTGAGCCACCCATAGCTCGCCGTAGGCTCGCGCCTACGGTGGCCGGGAATCGCCCTGCGTTTCCCGACGCCCCGAGCTTTTATTCTGTTGCGGCGGCTGTAGCATGAGGTTTCCCTCTCCCGCACGCGTTCTGCCTCCTTCTTCGCTAGCATTACTGCTTCGCAGAAGGAGGTGACCGCTTCCCATGCCTCTTATCTCCGGACCATGGATTGAACCACGACCGGACGCGAGAGGTCACCGCCGCTGATCACCTCGACGAGAGCACGGCGTTGCTTTGCCCAAGCAGGGCAGACATCCACCGTATGCAACACCGTGAGCTCTGGGCGATCCACACAGTGTTGACACCCGGACGTGTCCTCCCCCTGAATCCGAAACAGGTAGCTCCCGAAACAGCCCTGTCCGGTGACCACCTGCGTCAGGCGGAAGATGAGGACGTCGTGGCGTCTCTCCAACCACAGCTTAAACAGTTATCTTATAGAGCCATGCAAGCACATGGCTTCGGACTTGTGCAGGGCCACCTCGAGAGCCAGTTGCCGCATCCTCTCAATGACAGTCGCAACCCCGCGTATCATCAGCTCGGATTGACACTATAACCTTCAAATTCACATGTTTTGTTTACGAAAACACCGGCTCGAGCGGAATGACAATTCAGTCGAATGCGCTCGTATTAACTCGGCTATTCTCGAAACAAAAAACAAACGAAACGCACTTCGTACGAATGGGACTGCCGCCAACGTCACCAAGCCATAGACAATTGGCGACAAATTTAAACAAATACTTACTGAATATTCGCATTCGCATTCGCGAATGTTGGCAGCAGATATTCGCATTGTCCAAAATATGACATTCGTAACATCACTACACTAAACTAATTAAATTTATTTTCCTTTTTAAACCGACTTCAAAAACAAGGAGATCGATCTCAAAAAACCAGTAGATATGTACCTACGTTTTCTATTGTTATTAATTCAGGTAAAGAATTGGGTTCGCCTCATGTTCTCGTTACCTAGAAGAGCCAAAACTTGCTGTGTCTTCCAATCTTTGTTTGTCACTTGTTTAAATTAATTACAAAACTTGTGCAGTAGAGGGGTGTTTTGCATTCCACACGTCGTCGTGCGCGCGTTTACATTATGTATGTACGTTTAGTCCCAATAATTGTACAAAATTAATAAATGGTATGAAAAGGTATATTTTTTTACCTAAAAAGAAGAGTGTGCACGGTTTTTACTGTAAATTAAAATTGAAAAATAATCTTCGTTTACATATCTGCTTAATAATTATAACAACGTTGTTTGTTATAATTATTAAGCAGATATGTAAACGAAGATTATGTACCCATAAGACACCGACCCAAATACACTTTTATAAGAATATCAAGATAGCCTGATACGCTTGTAAAGAGCATAACCCATAAATCAGCAATGCCTACCCAGAGGCCTTAAATGAAACTTAATATTTGTATTTTAGGGCGTTGACGCTGCATTATTACCAACAGTATCATTCCCGGCTTTTGCCACGCATGAGGAACACCTAGTTCAGTTAACAAAAAATAATATTTTAAGACGTTTGCAAGGCAAATGTGGCTTCAAAAGATTCAGCCGTGATGGGTACAAGTGCGTACTAGAAGATCCGCACAGGAGGTACTACCATGAAGGGGAACTCAAAGAGTTTGATGGTATCGAGTCGGAGTGGCCTCTGTTCTATGTGATGATGATAATTGACGGCGTGTTCCGCACACTACCTGATCAAGTTGAAGAATACCAGAAACTTCTGAAAGCTAGGATATATATGGACGAATTTGGAGGTGTGTTACACTTTTAACATCTAATTCTAATTTGATAAAAAAAAATTAACACAATCGACTGGTTGCTATCACACCGAGTTTAAGGCTCTCAATTCAGAAATAGAATAATACATTTTCTTTACAATTTCCGCACTGACGTGATAGCCAGTCCCCGTTTTGTAAGCTATTTTATGCTTATCAAATTACCCATTATTTGCCCGTAATTTGTGAATGTAAACATTTGTCAAGTTACTACTTTAATGATCAGTGTATTAATAAAAATGTCATTAAGCCGTCCGTTTTAAAATCAACTGCCGACTTGCGTCAAAGAGTAGGTACTATTACAGTTCTACCTGTACCATAATGAACGTGTGTATGCCATTTCAGATCCAGTTATTCCTTGGTATTATTACGTTCCCCGCGAGGGTATAGAAAATGAGCGCAGTGAACCAAACTCAGTGCGAAGGTTGCCTGCAAGTAAGTCCTCTTATAATTTTGATTACTTTTCCTACGGTATCTGATAAGATGCCATAAGAAAGTTCTTTTGTTCCACCTTGCAATACTAGGCATCGATAGATTTGATTTGGTACCAGCAAAATCTTCTTTATAAATAAAAAATAATCGCAAAAATGTATGTCACAACGCCTGCACTATAACATTATACATTGTTTTTTTTTTGTTCGTTATTGGCAGAACAAGGTTTGTATAAAAGAAAAAATATGCGGACCCGCTGGTCAAACCGTGAGGCACAGCGAGTTTTAAATAAGCACATAATATCTGTAGTGTATAATATCGATATTTAAAAATTAAATTCGACAATTCCAGATCACCCCAGTGACAGTAATGAAAAAGGTAAAAGTGAATCTCCATTGAGAATGAATCTTCTTCTTTTGTAACACTTATTCTTGTTTTCCGTTGTATTTAACCAAAACAACTTTATTTCTTGAATATATGTATATCGCTTTCATTTATATTTTTACGAATTAGCAACATGAACATTACATATCTGTGTGCCTATTCGCTTTTCCACACTACCTACATACTAACTTACTTTTTTCTATTTTGTTCATTAGAATCATAGTGACGATGAAGGTAACTAATACGCTTTTTTTAACGCAATTAACCAATTTTTGAATGAAATTATAGCAGGTCGTTTAGTTAATGTAAAGTAATTTCACGTTCTCACCTCAATACATTAGTTTGTGATTACAATGAACTTATGAATGTACTATCGCGGACACTTCCGCCTGACCACCATTAAGCTCATTTTTGCTAGCACTTAAAAATAGAAGCGCTTACTAGCCCCGCCCTCTTGATCTTGAATAGACGAATGAAAGACAAGACTGGCGCGGGCGACGCACACCGCACGTGTTGTATTGTTATTTAGCAAACTGGTATTATTAGAAAAAAATCTTAACTGAAATTGGCTTAAGCAACTAAATTGTTAGTTGGCAGAAGTTAGAAGGCATACGCCTTGGTTGGTAATTGTAAATTAAAAATTCCAACAAATTCAAAAAAGATGAAATTATATTTGCTGTAATTTTACTTTATTCATGAAAAGAATAATCAAGTAAAATCTCTAATCACTTTATCTAGAAGGGCATTTATAAAATATTAGGTATCGAATTTGGATAGAGTAAAGAGGTAAAACACACAAATTCAAGAAGTTGGCAATAAAATCAACTCAAATAAAAATGTCCCTTCCTTGTGGGTGTGACCTATCATTCTAAGCAACAGTTTTTTTTAGAAACAGTAGCTAGTTTAGCCTATTGATGATATTCTTACCTAAATTACTATATAATAATGTCGGTGGAATAAAAACTGAAAATAAACAAGTACGCGAATTAATCAACAAAATCAGTAAATAAACAATATAGATTCAAACAAAAATGATTCTAAAATTAAGTTCACCGTTAGAACAAGGTTATAATATAATTAGTAAATTTATACCCAAGCAAAGGGTGACTAGGTCAAAAAGACAAATCAAGTTAAAAAATATATATATTTTGTATAACTATGACATTCTTTTCTAAAATGACATTTTTAATTTTTACCAAGTATTGTTTATTTGAAACCAACAACAGAAATTGAAGCTTTTTATTTAACCACTCAAAAGTATTTGGCACCTGCATTTTTTTAAAGTTACAAGCAATAAATTTAAAAAAAATCATTTATTGGGTTTAATTGTTTGTATAACACCGCAAAATACTTACCACAGTACAATCGTTAACAGCTATTGTTATTTGCCGACTCCTGGTTATAAAACCATGATAGTGTTATTGTCGGAATTTCTTCGAGGTTTATCTTTGAAGTCGCAATTTTGTTTGGGTTTAGCTATTGAGAAAGAAGCACAAGTAAAATATAAAATAACTACTATAAATATTTTTACGGTAGTTATCTGATTTTGACTAGAAAACACGCTCTGTTTCATTTTTTGAAGAAAATGGGAAAAGCTAAGGAATATATGCAAGAGGTCAGGAGCATAATAATTTAATCGGCCTTCATAAATCCAGTAAAAGTAATCGTGAGATTTCAAGATTCTCCAATTCATGCAGGATAATGCAGTGCCTTCTGGAGCCCATTTAATTGGTCCGTGATTTATATTTAACAGAATAATGATCCAAAGCACACGTCAAGAATATGCAAGGAGTTTTAAAAAAGAAAAGAACAACAACAAGTGTGAAAGCTCATGATATGGCGTCCACAGTCCCTTGACTTAAACCCGACAGAACTATTGTTTTATCAGCTGGATAGACTAATGCGAAAATCAATAACAGCATCGCATCTCGTTTTTATTGATCTTACTAAAACTTCACACAAGTTGGAACCCCTTAAAGATTCCCAAACTTCGCCACAATGAGGAAGAAGTTCCACTTGCGTTCTTTCCCGTCGGTGATCCCATCTCTGTACCATTATAACCCACCAATTTTCGATGGGGTTCAGGTTAGGAGATCGGAATGGCCAGCGTACGGTTTTTATTTCTGTTTGCTCGTTTTACCAAGTCTCCATAATTTGTGCTTTATGTATTGGACTATTGTCTTGTATAAATATACATTCAGAGAGCTCTGCTCTCGAATAAACCGTTCGCACAGTAACCATCATGAATTCTAATCATTCGCGGTAAGTTGCGCCATTGGCTTGCCCTGACAAATGGGCAAACTCTCCGGGACTATCAGCACTCATCCAACCCCATATATTAGAGCAAACCCTTCCAGAATCATTATATGGAACCACGTGTATAGATTCGTAGCGTGTATTCATCACGCGCCACAAGTGTCGACGATCATGTTGGCTCGACCTAAAACATTTCTCATCTGAAAATATAGTGCTTGAGAAATCCATATCTCTATTCTATTATAATTATATTCTCTTGCAAATCTCATCCTAGCCGCTTTTTGTTGCTCGGTGAGCACTATTTCCTTTGCCGGTTTTCGATGATGGAGCCCTACTCTGTGTAAAGGACGACGAACTGTGCGCAATAACACGTCGTATTCCTCGGCGAACACTCTCGTCGGCGTGAACGAATTTTCTTGTTGATAGGTGTCCACCATACGTTGAAAGTTTGCTTCTGTAATGAGATATGGACGTGGTGCCCGCGGTCTATTCTCTAAGACACCCTCTTCTTCATAGCGTCTAATCCATGCGTCGCCAAATCACGTCAAATAATAAATAATCTTATAAAAGATATTGCTGTTGCTTGTTTAAGATTCTCTACTATTAATAAATAAAATACTTTTCATACCGATACACAGTGGAAAACATTGTTTCTATAAAACCTACATCGAAATTGTAACAGATAGTGCGCGTGAGAGCGAGAAAGTATTCGAGTTCACGCGTCACAAGTTCACAACAAAGCAGTAGGTAATACATACCACGTGCATAATCATTACAATCGCTTTACAAATCTATATATTCTATTATAGATTACTTTTACTGTTTTAAATCAAACTAAAAAGTATGTAATTACTTGCACAAGATAACATTTGCATGATAAAGTTTGCACTTTGCATCGTTAATAAAATTTCATTTATAAAAAGTATGGTAGGATAAACATGGGTCAGATGCCTCCGGAAAGGTTACGTTGATTTTTTTACCATGAAATCACTTCTTAATAGAAAACATCTCGTTAGTTATAAAAACTCTGTGTAGATTAGATTTTCAAATAAAATAATTAATAGAATTTTGAAAAAAAAATCTCGTATAACATAATTTTTTATATCTTTTTAAAGAAGTTATGCAAGATATTTTTAAGTCTTCTCAGTGATTTATAAAACGTTTTTTTTTTGTTGTAAATTACCCTTACTATGCTCTATAACATATACCTATTCATCTCAAAATTTTTGGTAGCGTAGAACAGTTTAAAAAAAATATTTTTCCACCCATGTTTATCCTGCCATACTCTTTAAGTATTTTTTATAAATTTGGTAAAGAACCAAAACCATAACAATGATTAAAATCATTGACTAATTAACTTTAATTTACTACTTACGCTCATATATGCAGCTGTTCAGTGATTTGACTAATGTTAAAACCTTGTCCATGAAAAATTATAATTTGATTTCTTTCCTATCGTATGAGATTTCAAAAAGACATTATGCACAAAATGTTCCAGAACAGGTTAGTAAAATAAAAATACTTCGTCCGTAAAATTCTCAAAAGGAGTACCTACACACTTGATACGTCACTACACTGCGCAGTGCAGATAGCGACTAATTGCGTTATTGCTGTCCTAATAGGCAAAAACTTTAAGGGGGCGTGGCTCGGCGCATCCGCAGGGTTTAAGCAATTTTTGTGCGAAAGTGGTCAGGCGTAAATGACCGCGATAGTACCTGCCTAACCACTGTTGCGATACATTACTACATTTACTATACACCTAGTAAGTTTAATGAATATAAGTCAGCAGCTTGATCTATTAAGTTTGTTTAATGCAATGGTAGAGGGTATCGCGAGGGTTTGGAGCGAGCGGGGCTTTGGAGAAAAGGTGTGACAGAAAACAAACTGATTATTTCTAAACAAATTTTACAAAGAGGTTGTTTTTATGAATCTCAGAAATCTTCAGAAATACTTATTTTCTTCCGAAATACTTTTCAAGGGCTTTTTACCGACAGAAAGCTGCAAAATTATCTTTATTCTGGAAAAATGATAGATGAGGATAGACAATACGGACGCAACAGCGGGCAAAAGCTAATCTTTACATAAAACAGATCACTCATTGCCAAAATACGAAAAATCGCTACTTTCCGCAGACGAGACGTAGCAGTAGGTAGGTAGATACATCGAACAATTTATACGTATAATATTGACTTGATGTGTCAGACACAGGTGGTCTGTTCCTCTGGGCGCAGTCGTTGTTCGTGCTGGCTCAGCTGCTGACCGGCGGACTGCTGCACGTCAACGAGCTCGACCCCATCAGGAGGTACCTGCCTTCCTACAATCGACCGCGACGCGCCGGACGCTATTCTGCTTTTCAGGTATACTTATGTCATCAGTGTTTTTATTATAATATTATTTTAAGTCAAAGGTTGAATGATAGGGAGCGAGTGGTTGCGAAATGTGTTCGAAAGAGTCTCCGCAGACCTTGGAACGCAAAGGGCAGGAATACTACGGATTGGTTTTAGTGACACTCCCTTCCGCTCCGGCCAGAGTTAGAGAAGTCACTTGATGATTTCGCATTTAAAAAAAAGTAGTGTGCAGGAACTGTAGATGGCAGCACAGAATTATCAATGTTAGTCTGTTTTAATTAAGTTTCGAATTCGCCACACAAGATGGCATAGTCTCTCTCTGTTGCATTAAGTCCGGCCATGTATTATATAACTACTGTAAATAAAGTTAAATTCAAAATTATTTTACTTTCATGTCTAACATGCAGGGCAAACCCACTTGTGTAAGTACCTATTAGGAGTTAATCTATAATATTTCGGTATGTGCTACAAAACTGCTGAACTGCATTTTTTGGAAACTTACCTATTTGCATTAATTATATTCGCATGGAGCAAATAAATGTCAAGTCCTTCTAAATATACTTCCATGGCAAAATGAAATATTTATGTACCTACAACCTTTAAATAAAATTATTAATTTAATCAAGTCGCATTTAAATCTCTGAAAATTACCATTAAATGTTGCTAATTTTATACAACACCCAAAACTATTTTTTTAAAGCACATAGAAATATAAAACATTAGTTCAAATATTTCACGTTATGTTATTTTTTTTTAAGGGCATAGCAACAGATCTGGTGGTCCAAGTGGTGTTAATAGCGGAGTCTATGCGGCTTCAGGCCATGATGGGCACGTACGGCATCCAGACGCAGACACCACACGAAGTTGAACCAGTCCAGGTTAGATACTACATAATAATTGTGTACCCAGGCAAATGACACATCGTAGGTAATTTAGAGAGATAGCGGAGTGGCTGTTTATTCATGGACACAGGCGACCTTATACAGAAATCGGACTTAAAAGTTAATCTATGTGAGAAATGATATAGAACTCCAGTAACGGCCGAACCCAATAACCGATCTATCACTTACTGGAGATAGAAAAACAAATGAAACAACAGAAAAATTATATAGGTTTTCTGTTGTTTCATTTGTTTTTCTATCTCCAGTAAGTGATAGATCGGTTATTGGGTTCGGCCGTAAAGGAATAAAGTTCTCTCTTATCCTTGCTTGTAATCAATAGAGTTAAGTTCTCAGACTGCTAGTAGGTTTATTTTAATTTATATGGAACATAATAATATATTAGTCCATTTCATCTATACCTCATATTATAAAGAGAAAAGTTTTTTGTTTGTTTTTTTTTTTCCCAATGGAAAGCTACGTTATTAGCGAGTAACATATACTATATTTTATCCGCTTTTTCCCACGGGAACTAAGCAGGTTCAAGTTCAACCGCTAGTGTAAAATATTCCTGACCGATTTCGGTCATAGAGGCCTATTCCCGCAGACATAGCCGGACGTATTTTAGTGCACAAGTTAGCTCAAACAGGTGCACTCGTTCTTTATATACGTCTATAGTTGCAATGTAACAGCAATCCGCCACGACTAGAGCGAGTTCAGGCGTTTAAAATGCATAATAAACTTATCATTGAAGGTGTGCAGTTCAACGCAGCTGGTGCACGTGTACCGGGAGTTGGGAGTTTGCCCCAAGTTGAAGCTGACCGGACGTCCTATCAGACCCGTGGGTTCTCTCGGCACGAGCAAGGTATGATCTAATATTCGGTTTTTTATATGCTGTTGATGTACTTACAAGTTTACAGTTTGTCAGTCAGCCAAAGTTAATAGTAGGATTTTTAAAAAATACAGTCGACTTGAGAACCTCCTCCATTTTTTAATTCGGTTAAAAATATATGAATATTTTTGTTTTATGTTGCTTTAACTACAAGACCTGTGTCCCAGCAGTGGGAACATTAAAAGGTTAATTATGCTTATGCTACTAGATTACCATTACCAGTAATAGAATAAATAAATAAAATATCTTTATTTCAGACCATGACTAGTCCATATATTGTTAGTGCGTTAGTAACAGATTTTTTTAAATGTTATGTTAGTATTATTAGTTCTTAATTTATTTATTTACCTAATAGTTATCTCCACCCAGTGTCTTTAGATGGGGCAGTCCGGTTCAACCTCCAACTTCAGATAGTCATAAAATCATTATTTTGGAACTTTAAGCTACACACTTCTACGCGTATGATAGCTATGAGTACTTGAAAATGCGTCAGCGCTGTTTTGTTTGACAATTAATCACTTTGTTCATTTTTTTTTTCAGATATACAGGGTTTGCGGCATGACCGTGCTGTGCTACCCGCTCATATTCGAAGTGTCTGAGTTCTACCTGTACAGAGACATGGCCTTGCTCATCGACGACATCAAGACTGAGCTGCAGTTCGTTGGCAAGTAAGAAGACAACTAACTTAACACTATAATTTTACTTCGTTCAGAAAATTTACTTTTGAGCACCACAAATGATAAATGATATTTATTTTGTAAGTTGTAAAGTTGTAAATAACACTTTTACACTTCTATCTTTTTGGTAATTTTAAGCTAGATGAGGCCGGTGTTTCCTAGCTGACTAATGACTTCCCTGAGAAAAAATACCGAAACAAACTCACGAGGTCAAAGTCCCTTTTTGAAGTCCAGACAATTGTACTGGTCAAATCATAAGAGAACCATGTAGGTTAATGTCTGAAGTGGTCTTTTGAGGAAAATACCACATGAAGGCCGCATAAAGAAATCAAACTGCCAGATTAATATGGTGATCTACAATGCAGCCTAAACATTTGACAGCGGATATACGAAATATTCGACGCGGCGCGGTAACAACGGGGCGAGCCTACAGAGGCTTGAGGCGAGAGCACGGCCTAGTAGGGGTCGGTATATTGCGCAAAAGAAATGTTGTATTACGAAAATAGAAGAAAAGAATAGTTTATTCCGTCTAGTAATTTGCGTGCGCGTTGTTTACGTACGTTACCACCACGTCGCTGATGCTGTCGCGCGCCTCTAATTTCGACCCTAGACTTGACACTGGCGAATTAATAGTTTTTTTTAACTACATCAATCTATCTTGTAAAACAAAAAAACACGTATCGATACTAAGAGCTATTTAATCAGACTGTCTAGGAGACCATGAAGGGCTTATCCTAGTGTAAACAAAAATGTTTATAAATAAGTCTATAATTAAATATAATTATATTAAGTACGCCATGAAGCCGCGGGCAAAACTATTCATAATATAAAAGTGCTACGGCCCACCTCCGTCGTGGCAGTCAGTCAGCAGTCAGTCAGCAGTCAGCCAGCGTGTCGTAACGTGCGCAGGTACTGGCGCCTGTCGGGGCGGCCGACGGTGTGCCTGCTGGTGCGCGAGGAGCACATGCGCGACCCGCACTTCAAGCACATGCTGGACCTCTTCGCCATGCTCAAGAAGGGCCACTGCGACGGCGTCAAGGTGCGCCTCGGAAGGCTCCAGAACTTGATCTCTAGCTCTTGTATGGGCAAGTAATCCTTTACTTTTCTTTTTATGTAATAATCTTTTGATACAACACTGTCGGTTTACTAGATAGCTTTGACTTGCATATAGGCGGGTAGTTGTAAGTATTGAATAAAGGAGTATTTTGGGACTTTTAGACGTATGCAGTTTTTTACTCATCTAGTGGCACGGTAAACTTTATTCCTCTTTTCATTACCAACAACTTCAACTTCACTATTGCAATATTTTGTTTTGATGTATTTAGCAAATCAGTTAAAAGAGTTTTTTACGTATATCTGACCCAGCTATTAAACTAGTAAATATTGTGTTGAAGGTAGGTACGTTTTATAAACTACTCAACAAACATAAGTCGATGAACGCCTGCAAGATTTGAACAAGACGCACGCTGTACTAAAACTTACTGCTGCCTTTCTAAATTATTAGGCGCTTCTTCGTACAAATATTAATAAAATCTATTTTGTTTTTCCTAATGTCTATACGAAGCTCAAACTGTAATTCGTGAAAGTAGCAATTATTGATACAACAAACTTTTAGAAATTCTGCGACCTTCATGCTGAACACCGAGGCCATCATCCATCCTGACGTCAGGAACCCACCCTCACCCACCCCCACCTGGAACCGTGCCCGGCTGGCGTCAGAGTTGAAAGATGAGTGGATGAGATATAGAGAAGAATCATATATGTACCTTCAAAACATCACGATACCACACTGGTATAAAACTACACCATTCAATTATATCACACAAACATTGAATATACAAACATACTATGCAGGTATGCAGACGCATATATGCTGCTGTTACCTACCTTAAGATTATTGAAGAGGAACCAATCATCGCATCTCGAACATAGGTTGCGACGTTGAAGTAAATCTCAATTGGATTGGAATGAAAATGGAAATTGGAATTATGCGCCGTAGCATAACTAGTAGAATTAATAAAATAAAAAATGATCTAGTGGACCTGTTGAAAATACGTAAAAACTGAATCTTTGCGTGGACTGATTCAGTGGTGATGTAATGGTTGTTGTCACCCAGTCGTTGGCGTGCGTTTGTAACGAACCGAGCGGCAGACATATCACGAGGCAGTGACCGATGCAGACACGTTCAGTCTTACCAATAACCCAGCCGCAAGAGGCGTAAAACTAATCGACCTGGTTTCTTTTGACCTATGATGGACAGGTCCTGTTGGTTAAATAAGAAATTCCTTAAACTGAATTAGAATGAAGTTTCATCATTTCACACACATTTGGAAGTCTGTTTAAAGACGAAGTAAGCAATGAATGGTTAATTAAGTGTAGTTAAAGTGTAATAACAAATGTTTAACATAAATTAAGTCCATTTTCTGTTCGATTTGCATAAAATTATAGATTAAAACTTATACTATGGTGGGCGGTATGTCCAGTTCCTATATTAATGCAGTGAAATGAAGAGACAATCACAAATAATTCGTCATTGAGTAAAGACGTTTGTTATATTTTTCTAAGAATCGTTGTATCATTGCAAAAAAGTGAACCTTATGTACATTAGCACTTATATTGTTTAATAAAAAAATGCACCGTCTACAGAACATCTGGACTTCATGAGCCAAGGCGAGTTCCCGTCGGAGATGTTCACGCAGTTCCGGCAGCTGGAGCACGAGTACATCGGCTACCAGTCCCTGACGGACGTGCCGCGCACGCTGACGTACCGCGAGGAGAACGTCTCGCACGAGGCCTTCAAGCAGCGCTCCACGCCCGACGTGGTGGCGGCGCTGCGCTCGCTCGACAACATCTTCGCGCAGTGCCAGCTGTGGGGCATCCTGCTGGAGCGCGAGGGACCTATGTTTGAGGTGCGCTAATTGTCAGCTTCCTTCTTGATTCTCATGTTTAGTTCACACAAAATCATTAAATTGTCTAAAAAATAAGTTACCGTCGTATTAGCAACCCTTTTAATACAAATATTGCTCCGCCTGCAGGAGTCACCATTTCTTACCCATTATTCCATAATACCTACTTAGATATTATCCGAAATATGAATACTTGTTTAGTTGATGATAAAGCACAGTTGTGCATTATCGTTAGTTCAGAGTGTTCACACAAAGTAATTTTATTGTTTAAAAAACGTTTTTAAATAAATTGACCGTCGTAATTCTCTCAGCAATCCATATGAGCTCATGAGCTAGCATATGAGCGGAGATGTATAAAAATAATTGCTCCGCCATCTTTGGGAGTCCACCATTTCGTAACCATTATTCCAAAATACCTAGTTAGATATTATCCGTTCGGCGTTTGGGGATACATGTTTACTAGCTAGCTGACAAAACAATTTAAATAAGGGCTTATAAACATTTTAAGTAGCGATTTCTTTAAACGTCAGGTGGCCAGACTTTTTTAAAAGGACAGGTGAAGCCTTACAGAAGTTTTTGTAAAAATATGGTATACCATGTTTTTGTCCCTGTTTACAAACACTTTTTCTCTTAATTGACGAATCTTCGTAGCGAAGCGTGAGGGGAAGGTTCAAATACTTTCTTTAATAACTTCGGAATGGAATATTTTAAAATGATAAAATAATACTTTCAATTTTTTTTTGACCATGCTATTTTTTATTTGCTATTTTAAGAGCGATTGGCTACTGCGCTACGTGTCGTGGGTTCGATTCCCGCACGGAACAAATATTTGCATGGCCTACAGATAGTTGTTCCAGGTGTGGCTGTTTGTGTATGTGAGATTATATGTTTGTAAACGCACCCACGACACAGGAGAAATTCCTAGTGTCCATTTAAAAAAAAGTTCTAATCTGGCCCCAAAAAGTGATACATTTTGGGATATAGGTACCCAAAATGAAATTGAAGTTACGAAATTACTTTTCGTTCCTGATCCGTGTTTGGGGCACAGAAGATTATATTTGTACCAATTTCAACTGAATCGGTCTAGTGGATTCGTTTTTACATTCAGAGGTTTGGAACCCTAATGATTTGAGTTTGAATGAATCGCGCTACAGGTGAATGGCACCAACGCTCTGGAGTCGCTGAAGAGCCTGTACCACAGCGCGGGCGTGCTGCGGCACTGGCGCGCCGTGCGCTACTGCTCGTCGCTGCTCAACCACACCGTGGACTCCATCAGCCCCTTCATCACCACCGTGCTCGTCAACGGGAAACAGGTCATACCAGTTCCATGTTTGTCTCTATGATAAAAGAGTCTTAACCGTGGCACAATTTTCGACCTCGCTTCGATCGCTTTTGGATTTAGCTCTTCTTTTTGAAGCTTTCTGCAAAAGTCAATCACGACAACTATCCGAGGCTAAAATGTCTGAGCTCACTTAAGTATTCGTGGTAAATCATAGCAATTGAAGACTCTTTTAAATATGGATCAGATTGTAACGCACAAAGATTTTAATTGCAGCGTTGTTTCAGGTTTTGTTCTTCAGAGGACAGAACAGTGACATACTCGTATAGTGACCTATTAAAACCACTGTCCTTGGTTTCCTTTTCACAGCTTTTCGGCCTTTCCATGGCTCATTTTTTCATACGGATTTTATATGGAACTAGCTGACTCGGCAAACGTCATTTTGCCACATAAAATAAAAAAAAATGGTGGTGGACCACCCTTAACATTTAGGGGGATGAAAAATAGATGTTGTCCGATTCGCCACCCTAGTCGATATGCACGCTAAGATTCACGAAAATCGGTTGAGCCGTTTCGGAGGAGTTCAACCACAAACACCGTGACACGAGTTTTTTTTATAGATAGATAATAATAATGCTATAACTAAACTTTAAATATTTTCTCGTCTTACATTTATATTTCGGTTAAAACGCGTTTTGTACACTTTCCGACAAAACAATGTAATCGTTTTTATTCAACAGCTAACAGTGGGCGTGATTGGTCAGAAAGAGACCGTGTTTGACAAGCCTATGACGCCCGGCGAGATCCAGTCTGTCATGTACTCGACCATACAGCCCTACGATGTTATTGGAGCAGTATTACAACAGGTTAGTAACAAAGCATCATTTATAATACTGGTTTTTTTTTTGGGCTATAAAACGCTAGTTTTACAAATTTTATTTTATTTTTTTAATCTTATTTCTTTAGGATAACAAACAATTGCGTAATATTGCTTAGTACTATAAAAATAAATAAAACACTTAAGTCATCACGCAACGCACCGTTATCCACTGAATAATACTAATATATATATAGCAAGTTGCAAGCAAACTTTTGCATAAAAAAAAACTGTCTAAGTATTAACTAATGGTATTATATAATATATTATACAAATAATCTTTTAAATAAGCCTATACTGTCCCTCTGCTGAGCCTCCCCCAAGTCCTTCCAAGTATTATTTTCTCGCGCCACCTCGTGCCAGCCCTCATAATACGAACAGGTGTATCGAATTTGGTCTTCTGTTTTTACGCCCAGAATGCTGCAAACCATCGTTCTTTGGCCAATTTCAAGGCAGAACCTTTGCAACACGGTTTGAGCATCATAGTTTAGGATGGGCAGAATACACATGTCATGAGTTTCCGCGTTAGGTAAATCGGCAGATCACCCATCAGTAGCGTCTTCATGGACAAGTAAAAGGTCTACTTGAAATACCTAAATGCTTTGAGTTTGAGTAGCTTTTCCAGTTTTGGTTGCGGCGATCGATTTCCTTTTTTTGCCTGTTTTCGAAAGAAACTAACTGACCCAAGTAGACGTACTCATCAACATAATGTATTTCTTATGTTTGTGTTGTTTTACCTTGCTGGTTATTAGCTAAGTTTGACACATTACATTAGCAAGTCCCACCTTTATCAAGGCGAACTCAAATCTTGAAGCATGGTCTGGAGTTCTAGAGCTGTCGCGCCAAAAGGACAGTGTCGTAGGCAAATCGGAGATTTTCAGCCTCCTTTTACCGACTTTAATGCCTTTTGTCTTCTATGAGGCTACTAGTGGCTTAAATATCTCCTCCAGTGTGCTGGTAAAGAATTTGGAAGAGAACGGTCTGTTTAATACCCTTCTGAAGAATAATAGTACATGGTTTTAAAAAATATGTACATCCACCAACCACCATGTATGTCACATCCTTAGAAAACCCATAACTTGAAAATCATTCAAGTTGTTGGTTTTTATCTAAGGATGTGAATATTTCTGTGTGCTTATAGTGTCAACGGCCTTTGTATAATCTATAAAAGACAAGTTTTTTAGTTTATTTAGTTCTCTGTATTTCTCTAGGATCTCATTGAATGTGTGTGATGTGAAAGACCGACTACAGTCTTTGAAAATCTAGGGCGAAATTCAGTTTGTTCTGGTGGCTGGTTTTTATCCAATTTTCCGTCTATATGATTGTGTATTACTTTGATAAAAGGGGTATACAGCGTGTAGGGAACATCGACATACAAAAGGATATCATGGGTCCAGGACATGATTCTGGATCCGAAAACAGCCGATTAAATAACCAAAAATGACACTTACACAACACTAATTAAAACTTTGAACTCACTAATTATAAAACACAATAGCACTACTCATCGCTTTAGTTCGCAGTTGAAGATCGCTCTCGAAGTTATCGCTTGTGCGATAATCCAATACTGACTGTCGGTTTTTTTTTGTATGGACCACTCGCTTTTCAGCACACTAAGGCTGGCACTAACCGATTTTCGTCAGATCCTTTTTTTAGTTAAAAAATCATTAATTCACTTTTCAAGATCGATTTAAATGAAAGTCGAATGAACTATGTATCTCATTAGCTGTTTTTTATTTGGTTTGCTTGCGAAGTCAACGATGGCCTAGTAGGTACGCGCGAAACGCATAGGCGCTTTGAACTCGCCATACATACTGACAAATGCTACTGTATGTTCGAAAAAGTCTGGAAAGCAGTAAGTCTGACACTCCCTTCCGCTCCGCCCAGAACGGAAGAAGTCATTCGATGATTGCCGATCTTATTATTATTACTCCTGCAAATTTGTTTAAGCGCTTGAAAAAACAGTTACAGTCAATTATTATCTTGAAGAAAAAATACGTGCGTACGAGCGGTAAACATGTTATACATACCTACTATATTCGGAATCGAAAGCAGTGGCGTAAAGGGGGAATGACAGCATTAAAAAGCGTTATGCTATTTGATGTGATGGAAAACTCGTCGAATATTCTGCCAAAACGCGCCAATAGATGTTTCACATCAAACAAGTTTTAGTCAAACTGGAACTTTACCTCTGTAGGAGATCGTGCTGTACTCGGGGCGGCTGATCGGCACTAACCCGGACATGTTCCGCGGCATCCTGAAGATCCGCGTAGGCTGGGTGCTGCAAGCCATCCGCATATACCTGCAGTTGTTCCCGGACGAGAAGCGCGCCGACGGCACGCTGGAGGCGCTGTCACCCTACAAGCTACGCATGCTGTTGCAGAGAGTACTTACTGTGTCTGACTGGGCCGAGGAGAGAGGGTATGTTTTTATCCGCATCTACCTGCAGCTGTTCCCGGACCCTATTTGACATATAAGATTCGAAATTTGAGCACTTCTTTACAAAATACTGCAACAGCTCAACACTGACTGGGGCAGTCAGATCCCTTTACTGATGGCCACAAGCTCGAACTGTAAACTTTACTACTAGAAGCCTGTCTAAAGTTAAGCATGCGCGCGCTTAAAGGACCTATGCGATATGCGCTACCTACGGCGGTAGCGGAAGCCGATGGGTCTGTGGCAATCCTACTGTTCAAATTAAGCGGATATCTTTGCCGATGGGACTACCCAGATTGGTAACGGTTCGCTAGAATGTTGTGTAGGTTTGAATGGGCCTGGACATCAGCATTGCAGTTATTCTGAGATAAAATCAAGTAAAGAAAATTGATGTTCTTGAGGACTACTTATTTCAACAGCGACTTTAGTAAATTTTAAAATTTTCTTTAACAGGTTGACACCGTTACAAAGGCGACAATTAGAAGGCTGCCTTTGTCGCGTGCCAAAACACTTCTACATACAAGTCTGGGATATATTGCTGCGAACACCGAAAGGAATTATTATTCAGGTACGTACCTTATCATTTGTTGTTGAAGTTGAAGGCCTACCTGGAAATCAATCCCCCAAAAGAGTATGCATGTATGCTCTGCTACCGTGCGAAATTAGGGCGGATTGCTAGTCTATACAAATAAATAAAATTGAATCTAGACACGCGGCAGCAAGCCAAGTTCAAGCAAAGGAACTGGCTAGCCAGCAGCGAGTGTAATATTAACACGAACCACTTGGTGCCACTATTGGTCCCTTCTATAACTCATATCATCCAAAAGTTTCGCTACTAAGGATCAAATTCTAGAAATTTATGGGTAATGTAAACGAAAAAGCTAGTTTTTAACGAATTAAAAACAACTGATGTAATGTTCAACTATTTAAATAAAAAGAAAGAAAATGTATTTAATTGCTACAAAACGACATAATGCAGTTTTATTTTTCATCTACAACTGCATCAATAGATTTTTGCAAAAATCAACATTTTTATGGTTTTTTCGCTATTCCTTACAGTTTCGGATTTAGCCGTTCACTTACATGCATAAAAAATCTGTCGTGTATACCTATAATAAAATATTATTTTATTTGTAATTTCGCTATAGCTACTTACTTTTCATTTTAGTTATCAATTAATTTCCGTTTTTACTATAGAGTGAAAATCATGAATCACGTTTCCTTTAGGCATGAAAGACACGTGATTTTTGGTGACATCCCATTTATTAACAGGCTTCAAATAAAGGAGGAGATTCTCAATTCGTCTTTTTTGTATGTTTAACGATATTTTCGAAAATTGTGAACCGAAATGGACGATTCTTCTTTTGTTTCGAAGAGTAGGTATGTTACCGGACTGGTACCATTTCAATTTGGTGAAGATCTGATGAAGAACTTCGGGGAAAGGCAACGGAAGTCTTCAAAACATAATAGCAATTCTTCCGGGATTGTTGAAATCGCATGTCTATTTATTGTTTACATTAGTTTATAACATAACATGACGTCGGTACGCTGTGAAGGGTTACGCAGATGTGGACAAGTCAACCATGTTTTTGGGCGTAACTTCATTATTTACTAGCAGCACCCCGCGGTTTCATAAGATATCGTTTACTTAAAATCCTTTGCGTTCCAGGGCCGCGGTGACCCTTTCGAACAAATTCCGCAACCCTAGCAGGCACTGACCCTATGGGGCCCCCACTTTGTTGCTGACAGCTCTTTAAGGCGCGCGTGGAACACGACGCGCCGCCGACCAGGGCCAGGTTGCTATCGGACGTCAAGCTACCCACAGCTCGCCGTCCGCAGGCCTACGGTGGCCGGGAATCGCCCTGCATTTCCCGACGCCCGGGGCGTCTTCTTCTGTTGCGGCGGCTGGGGCGTGAGGTTTCCCTCACGCGGTCCGTCTCCTCCTCGCTAGCATTACTGCTTCGCAGAAGGAGGTGACCGCTTCCCATGCTAAAATTCAGGGGATTGATTTAGTCACACTTTGATGGCACTTGTAAATTCGAAACATATTTGTTTTTTTTTTTATATTTGCTATCGCAAAGCCATGGCTGATAGATTGTCACTTGTGTAGAGCCCCTTGTGATGAAAGTGTTCGTTCATTTGCAGGGCCACTCGATACCGGCGGATCCGACGCTTGTGAACATGTCGCGGTCGGAGCTGGCGTTTGCGCTGCTGGTGGAGGAGGCGCTTGTGCGCGTGGAGTCTCCAGCGCGGCGCCAGCTGTGCGTGGAGCTGCTTTGCGTGCTAGCCACCATCCTGCGCCGCAACCCCGAGCTCTATCTGCAGCAGCCGCTGTACATCGACCGCCTCGTAGACGACGCGCAGCTCACCTTCGCCAAGGTCAGCACTAGCTGTCGAATAGAGTTCTAATACCCTCAGAGAGATTTCTAAATCAATCAAAAACATGCACCTTTGTAAGTTTTTACGATATGATGATATGTCCTCCAGGACGGCGGGCCTACGGACAGCAACGCGCTGAGCTCGGCAGCGCCGGGCGTGTCGGTGGGCTACCTGGCACGTGCCGTGGTCAACAGCGTGCTGCAGGGCTCTGCCGCCGCGCACCTGGAGCCCGCTGCGCAGCCCTCCTGCCTTGTGGCCTGACCGCCCCGCAAACCGCTCCATACAAACGTTGCATTCAGTATCAGGTTATGTTGCTGAATTTCTCAGTTGCCAACTAAAGTATAATGGTCAATGAAAAATACATTTTTTTATGGCAATCGTCACTTGACCGCTACATTTATGTATGTACGTGTTAGAGGCAATTTTAATTAAATTTACATAAAATATTTTTTCAGCAACAAATAATGTAACAGGCATTATAGCCATATTTAGATGTAAGCTAAAAATAATTTTGTCGCGACTGATATTAAGATTACCAAGATGTTATATTGAATAAAGTTTATTGTGTTTTAATCAAGGAGTCTCAATTTGTGTGCTAATTGTAAACCGGGGGAAAATTAGGTTAAACCTTGCAATAATTCTACTGCTTTTTTTTTCTTGATCTAGCCTTTGAAATTAGCTATCCTATAAATAACAAAAAATAAACATTTCCAGAACCGCGTCATTGTAAAAAGCACACCGAAACGCATTTATTTTAATAAAAACTAACAATAAGTACGAAAAATAGTTACGTAGCTATTTTTTCTTTATATATATATGTATCAATCTATATATAATATGATAAGTGTGGATATAAGTGGATATTTTACTTTATTCTAAGACTACTTATCATTTTATGACAAAAAATGCAATATTTCGTGTTAATTTGTCAAAAATTTATCTCAGAATCCAACAAAATAAGCATTTTCGGTGAGTTCATAGCCACATCATTCAACAACCCGAGACTGTTTCAAGTGTCTAAATAGTCGCTATACATCCAGAGTGATTACTGACTCATCGGCTTTTGATACGCGGGGCCGTAAAGGTACTTATGCAATAAGGCATTATCTACCAGTCAACCTTTGGGTTAAAAAGACACAACACTTGGTAGGTGTAGGTACAACAAATAAATAAAATAAAAATAGGTACATTTTTTTGGGAAAGAAATTACAAATAATATACATATTGTAATACCTACTAATAAAATATAATAGGGGTTAAAGAAAGTATGAAATTGCCATTTTATTGTAATAGGTTTTTTGAATTGACATAGAATCTTCGTGGTTTGAGGTTTTCGAAAGAAACTTTTTTGACACGGTTATGATGGACTATGATGTTCTTCTTTTAAAAAATGTGAAACATTTGAATATCGACTTTCAATTGTTTTTGTTATTCAACTTATACAAGAAAGATGGATACGGCAAAAATTCGAGTGATATTTGAATATGAGTTCCGCCCGACGCGGAAGTAACGCGGCAGAAACAGCCCGCAATATCAATGTTGCGTTTGGAGAGGGGTCTGCTAATGAACACACCGTGCGATTTTGGTTTAAACGCTTTCGTGATGGAAACTTCGACTTGAAGAACGAGCCACGAGGAAGACCGCCCACACAGGTGAATAACGATGAATTAAGAAAGATAGTGGAAGCCGATCCTAGTCAAACTACCCAGGAATTAACGGCATGGTTTAACGTTACCTTACCCACAATATTGACTCATTTGCGTCAAATCAATAAAATAAAAAAATACGAAAAATGGGTGCCTCATGATTTGACTGATCTGCAGAAAGAAACGCGTGTTGAAACTTGTGTTGCCTTGTTGAATCGGTACAGAAATGAAGGAATATTGGATCGAATTGTGACATGTGATGAAAAGTGGTTTCTTTATGATAACCGAAAAGAAAAATGCAAAGGCTGACCCCAGGTCAAACGCCACAACAGTGTCCTAAAGCAAAACTTAACAATAAAAATGTAATGGTAACTGTTTGGTGGTCTCAGCATGGTGTTATTCACTATAGTTTTCTCCTAGCTTGACCAGATCGGCAGATGTCTATAGTGCCGAACTCCGAACAATGTTGGCAAAACTAGCAGTAAAACAGCCCCGACTCATGAATCGATCTTCACCATTATTGCTCCATGACAACGCGAGACCTCATACAGCACGAGAAACCGTTTTGACCCTTCAGGAACTGCAGTTAGAAACCATTCGTCATCCTCCGTATTCGCTAGACCTTGCTCCAACGGACTACCATTTTTTTTCGTGATTTGGACAATTATCTACGTTACAAGAAGTTTTCTTCCCAGGAAGCAGTACAAAATGCTTTCACACAGTTTGTGCAGTCTAGATCCTCGGAGTTTTATCGCAAAGGCATAAATGATCTTCCTATTAGATGGCAGCAATGTAGGTATAGATAATAATGGTAACTATTTTGATTAATACATTTGTTAAAAATTAAAAAATAAACACTTTAGGTTTTCAGTACAAATCGGCCATTTCATACCTACTTTATTAACCCCTAATATATGTATATGCTAAAATAATAAACTAATAAATATGATGATTTATGATAAGTTTTATGTCTAAGAGAACTTATAATAATTATAACGAAGACGAAACTAAGAATAACAAGCTTTTAAGTAGTGTTTACCTACGGATTTTACGCTTAAAGTTTTAGACTGTGCCTTTTTGATGTCAAGGGGTAGCATATTCCAGAGTCTAATGGTAGAAATGGCGTAGGAATTAGACTTAAACCCGGTGCGGTGAGAAGGAATAAGAAGTAAGCTTTTGGATGCTCGAAAGTTAAGACTAAGCGAATCTGTCAAAAATTGACGAAAAAAGAATAATTAGCTCTAGATCAGTACGAAATATTCCCCTGGTAAGTTGTGACCGCGAAAAGGATAGTTATCTCATCTTAAATTTCGGTGTGAACATCCATTTATTCGACATTTTAGCTTCATTAGAATGACATACCGTTTTACCACTTTTCACCGTTTGAACAGTTTTCAATGCGTGTAATATCGAAAATGATTTTATCTTACACAGTGTTCGAGCAGGGTAACCATCATTTCGATTTGATTTGGGAATACCTCTAACTGGAGTTTACATTGGACAACATCTACCTCAATCTGAAAATTCGTTATTATTAAAAATAAAACTTGTATTTTAATAATTAGATAATTACATTTATTCACAGTTTGCAAAATTAACAAAAAAAATATGGTAAAATATTATTAACAAATGAATAAATCATCTGCCTAGCTATTTCCCAACTATATTCGGGTCGGCTCCCAGTTAAACCGGATTCAGCTGAAAACCAGTATTTTACGTGAGGCGACTGCCTTGTCTGTGTGGCACTTTCCTCAAAAGGCCACCTCATGGTTCTCACATGATTTGACCAGTAGGTACGGATTGTATGGACTTTAAAAGAGACTTTGACCTCTAGAGTTTGTTTCGGTGTTTCTTCTCAGGGAATTTATCTAGCTTAAAATGACTAGAAATATTTGACGTGTAAAAGTGTTACGTTTAACCTACTTACAAAATAAATATCATTTATACATTTATACGGTACTTCTTGACAAGACTGGAGTCAATTTTACAGGCTTCTGACAATCCGTAACGTAACGAATGCCAAAGATCTACAAATGACGGCCGGGACCAACGGCTTAACGTGCTTTCCGAGGCACGGAGGAATTCGGTATGTTAAGATGGCCACCCATCCACACACCAACCTTGAAAAGCGTTGCTTAACCTTGAAGATCGACCCGTGCGGCTGTTATTATTTAGCCACGAGCAAATGAATACAAAATATTCTTTAAAAATTATTATAAAAATGTACAGAACCGTTTTTAAGAAAATGAAAAATTAATCAAAATTATTTAAAAAAAATAACTAATCAAATAATATCTAATATATAAAATTCTCGCGTCACAATGTAAGTTACCATACTCCTCCGAAACGGCTGGACCGATTTTTATGAAATTTTATATGCATATTCAGTAGGTCTGAGAATCGGCTACAATCTATTTTTCATACCCCTAAATGATAAGGGTGACCCACCCCTAAAAAAATATTTTTATTTTATATGGCAAAACAACGTTTGCGTTTAAACTATATGTGAGATAATGAACGCAAACAGGGTCTTTTGTAATGGCCTATTGTTCCAATGATTTGAGGAATACCTATATTCAATACCACCTAACAATTTATATATACAGGTTATAAGAGTTGATATTATATTGTTTTTTATTAATCGGACTATGAAGGTCAATTCGTTTTTAATTTATTGACTCAATCTACTCTTAACAATGTTTTATAGTGAATTTATTTACGATTTCCATGTCGGATATTTTTTTATCTCCTTCTTTGTCATGTATTTTAATGACTTAGCATACTATTGTATAAATTCAAGTTCTTAAATGCAACAGACAGATGAGTCCCTGGGGAGTTTGTTGCGCCGCTTCTTCCCAGCTAAACACTAGGAAGTGATGACGGGTGGGCGTTTTGGGGGACTGTCTTTATATACAATTTGACGTTAAAAGTGCTGGCCGTCCGCCTAATTAAATAAATGACTTTTGATTTTGATTTGATTTTAAAATATTATAGTATAATAATTTTATTCATTGGTGGCCCTAAAGGGTATGTAAATTTGTGAATTGGGTTAGAAAAGAACAGTTATAACAAAATCTTATTTTTATATATATACATAATTATGTGATCCAACTTTTTTTTATTTTATTTATCTATTCCGAAGTTTTTTATATCATTGTTGCTAAATTGCGAAGCAACGCGCTCGTAACGCTACCCGTGGCCGCTCTCTGTAACCAAGGGGCTATCATTCGGCCGGTAGTCAGCAGTTGTGAGAGTGAGAAATCACATATTACAGTGAGAGTGCAAAATTTTGCAAGCTGTGATGAATAAACATAACTATGTCTTTAAAATATACAAGTATGTTTTTTAATAATAAGATATTTTCAGATTGAGCTAGATATTGTACAATGTAATTTCCTCCCGTTAGAGGCGTTCCCAAATCAAATCGAAATTATGGTTACCCTGCTCGAACATAGTGTGAGATAAAATAATTTTCGATAATACATGCATTGCTAACTGTTCTGAGGGTAAAACGATATGTCATTCTAATGAGACTAATATGTCGAATAAATGGATGTTCACACCGAAATTCTAGCAATTATATATAGTTAGATAGCGTACAAATGTAACGTTTCGACCGCGCGGCCAGCAACTTTTTGTTTTGGACCGATTTCGTTGTTTAACTAAACTTATTTCACATCCCAATTTAATATCTGGTTAATGCGTTAAATGGTGAGCAATGGCTCGATTACTATTATAGGTAGATTTTGGGTAGCTTCAATCTGCAGATCAATGGATTGAGATAAAGTTACGCGCATACAGTTACCGTCCAATATGCAAATGCGAAATTTTGTGAGGTGAGCCTGAATACAGTCATGATGTTAGGTTATGTTATTAAATGGTCAACATTGAAGAAATAGCTAGTTCCAAAAAATCATACACTATTGTCTACAATTAGGATGTTTTATTATATAAAAACAATCACATGTATTCACAGGTAACGAAAAATCCCTCAGACAAGACAGACTTTGTTCATACCATAGCACTCATTTCACTACTTATGTAAATAAATTAAATTGGCAGTAGGGCTACTATAGTCCATTGTATACTTTATTATTTGGTGTTTGTTTAAGTATTTTCCGAAGTGCTGAAACAAAAAATAAAAGATTAAAAAATTATAATTTAAGTTGGTAGTTACTAATAATAGAGTAGGAACTTCATTTTCTGCACTTAGTGTCTAAACACACTATGCCGAGGATACGCGACGGAAGTTCGGCATGATTACGCCTGCAATGCTATTTGAATTACTGGCGACTCATTATGCCGAAATTACGTTGCGTTATAGCGTACAGCCGAACTTCAGTCGGGCGTAAGTTCAGCGGAAATTCGGCGGCAACGTATTCTGTAGAACACACATTATACGCGACCGAAGTTCGGTTCGATTGCCGACGGAGATCGGGAGCGGGGAGCAGCGGGAGGCAGGCATGCCCTCGCCCGCGCCCCGCGTGTCCGTCAATGGGTGCACCCAATATTCTTTCTTGTATTTGTCCTCTTCTAAAGCCTCTGCAATTGCTATTACTGTAAAATAGTCCATTTTTCGGGTTTCGCACTTCAAAAGTAATAACGGAACCCTAACAGGATCATTTTATTTTGCATTTGTCTGTCCGGCTGTTTAGATAACACGAACGTCGTGCGACGCCACGACAGCGCTCGAAACACTGAATATACACACAAAATTGCGCAGCTGAATTTCTGCCGCGTAAGTTCGGCACTTATGGTGTGTCATATCAGCCGAATACGTTGGAACGTAAAATCAGCCGCGGACCTTCGGTCGCGTACGTTCGGCATAGTGTGTTTAGACACTTTAGACTCACATTCGATCTGGTGTGCATAGTACAAAGTGGTAAAGTAAACTAACTAAAAAATTACCTTCTTTATCTTCATCAGTGAAGTCCTGTTTGGGGAAATCGATATCAAATGTTATGTAGAGATTTCCATGAAGGTTATTGTTTTCAAAGTTGGGCATGCCTTCACCCTTCTTGCGGACGCGGGCACCAGCCCAAGTCACCTTGTCACGAGACACAGACACTTTGTGACCATCTAAATGCACCAGTTCCATTGTGAAACCAGTTAATGCATCCTGAAAAAATAGATATTAACATAAATTCATAAATCATAGTTCTTATAACATTTGATTTGTTTCCTTTTTACATGTAGATGTACTGGAAAATTTAATTTAAATACTTTTAAACAAAACATCTAAGTAATTTTGCAAAAGGTTTGCTATTGAAAGTAAACATTTTAATCATACCATGAGCATGGTTGTTATATTCTTTAACTACCATAGCATGAAAGTCTGAACCACATAATAATGGTGACTATTCAAGATAAGAATGCAATCAACACATAAAAAACTATTGCAACTGTTTTACATACTATATTACTCTTGTAAGCGAATGTAATTGAATTGTTCATCATTGTGCTATAATGGTTAATTGATCTGGGGCATGAAGCTTTTAACAATAATGCGCATAAAAGGCACATACTTATATATCTATTTTGACCTGGTCTATATATTGGTTGTTTAAGGTGGGTATTGTGAGTGATCATTGGATAGTAACAAAAACCTACCTGAAGAGTTATAGTAACATTGGTGTAGAGATCATCTCCTTTACGTGTATACTGTGGGTGTCTCTCAGTTGAGAACACAATGATCAGGTCTCCTGGGTCTCCATCCATATGTGGTTCACCCTCTCCTCGTAATCTGGACTTATGACCATCAGGTGCACCTACTTCTACCTGAAAATATAATTTTATTTTATTGTAATATGTAAGAAGCCGGTAGTTTTGTTCACTCAGTAGTAGTCTAAGCTCTTTATAAAGTCCATCACAGTAACATCCAGAATAGGTGATTAAAATGTTACATGCTGTTATCAACATGTTTGGATTAGTTATCACAGTCAGTTAAGATTAAGTACATGTACTGCCATAAATCTTAAGATTTTTTTTACATTTCCTTAATTAATTACAATATTGACTGGAATAAATAGCAATTATTATTAAATAAACATGTAACAAAGACATAGTTTAATATATTTATGTTCAAAACACCTTTGTTACAATATATATCTATAAACAGTTAACAATACCTCCCTCTTTATTTAAATGTAGTGATTTAAAACTCTTTATGACAATAATAAAATATCTTAATAATTTCACTGCATGCCCACACTTTACCTACATGCTATAAAATATTTGATATGCTATAAATATCTAATATTTGGTGGCTACACGTGAATATAACTCAAGAAGAGAGTTAAGAGCACAGACTATTGTTCCATCCTAAAGCTAGTGTTGGCTATGAATGTGTAAGTCTCTTATGCATTAAAACTTCAACTAAGACAAATAACCTAGGTCAGGCCATCACTGTAGAAAATGATGACTACACAATAATATTGAAGTTCTCTTCCTTCAGCATCCAAAAAATACTTCTCTTCACTACTAGTACTGTAAGTTTATTTTGTTTTATCAAAGTTACCTCAATTTCGAGCAGCCTCTCCTCATTGACAAACTTGACATTAGGACATTCATCGCAAACAGTCTGTTGCATCATCTGAAAACGGCCGGGTCCAAGGTTTCTGGTCACCATCTCCTGTCTGCAGTTACATTTGCGTGTACCTGATGCTGGTTTGATAACAGGCTTGTTTCTAGTTATCTGCAAATAAATTTATAATTCATAAAACATTTTGCTTGACTTTGAAGGTTATCTTTGATTAGTTACGGGATAATAAGAGTATCATCGGGCGGGTTACTAACCTCAATAAAATTTCCATTATAGAGCTCTTCAAGGGTAACTGTGAGATCCATAACAATATCCGCCCCGCGTGGCGTTTCGTGCTGTTGTGGCTCGCCACCAAAATGAAAACCGAAATCTCCAAAGAAACTCGCAAACGGATCATTGTTATTCATCATGCCATCTTTCTTAAGACAGTCCTCACCGCAACGATCATACAGTTCTCGCTTTTCGGGATCCGAAAGGGCTTCATAAGCAGCTCCAAGATCTTGGAACTTTTGGGATGCGTCAGGATCATCTTGGTTTTTATCTGGATGCAGAGCCTTTGCTAATTTTCTGTAAGCTTTCTTGATTTCATTTGTGGTTGCAGAACGAGTTACTCCAAGAATTTGGTAGAAGTCCCGACCGGCCAAAGTTAGCACTAGCGCGGACGCAAGATAAATTAAACATAAATAGGCAGTGTTACTATACATTTTGTTAACTTTAAACCTAGGAACTAATTTAGAAGCTAAGGTAGCTTATTATTCAAGTAAAAATCTGGAATGGTATTCCTCAACACATTTCGTCTTTTGACAACAGCACTCTGGTTTGACAAATGGTATACGAAGACAAATTCGTCCACTTGCGATTGGTTCGCGACTGTGAAGAATGAAAAGGTCGAAAGTAAATTGATAAATCAATAAAGTAGCATCTAACTCTGGTGAGGACAGTTCAAAATGGCATGTAAACAACAACAACAAAATATCATCCAATCATCTAAAGACTCGTAGGCTTAAAGTTACAATATTCAAAAAATAGTTGTTGCACGAACAAATCCAATTTTTCTATTCAGGACTGGTAACATACGTACCAAGTACCTACACTCAATGTACAATACAATGTTGTATTAATCTGTGGCACGATTGCGTTTTTGAAAAGTCATTGTGATTCTG
This sequence comes from Hecatera dysodea, assembly GCA_905332915.2. Taxonomy (NCBI): domain Eukaryota; kingdom Metazoa; phylum Arthropoda; class Insecta; order Lepidoptera; family Noctuidae; genus Hecatera; species Hecatera dysodea. The sequence continues at coordinate 15,716,985 of HG995292.1, forward strand.
AAATTGAGCGTTTGACAGTGACGTTTAGAAGCATTGCTTGCTTGCTTGCAGAAACAGTTCGGCTTTCTCACAAAATCCTAACAACACAAATAAAACTGAACCATTAAGTTCGACAAACATTGAGTAAAAAGACATGGCTTCTATTCTTGTACCAGAAGTTCCAGCTCCAGGATTCTCATTTGAGAATTGTCAGCGGTAAGCAAACTTAACACAGCGATTATCCATTGCTAACTCTGGAATTTCAATGACTTTCTTCTTTCTTACAGCAATGCTTTCTTAGCCCAGAAAGGATTTCCGGCCCCTAAAGCTACTAAAACTGGTACCACCATCGTTGGTATAATATACGCTGACGGTGTCATTCTCGGCGCTGATACCAGAGCGACTGAAAATACTGTCGTGTCCGACAAAAACTGCCAAAAAATACATTACTTAGCTGGCAATATGTATTGTTGCGGTGCCGGCACTGCCGCTGATACTGAGATGACTACACAAACAGTTGCATCGCAGTTGGAGTTACAGAGACTGCACACGGGGCGCACGGTGCCCGTCGAGACTGCCGCCACCCTTTTGAAGCGTATGCTGTTCCGCTACCAGGGGCACATTGGTGCTGCTTTAGTTCTTGGTGGTGTCGATAGAACTGGACCTCATATCTACTGCATTTACCCTCATGGATCTGTAGACAAATTGCCCTATGCCACTATGGGTAAGATTTTCTTCATAACATCACTGTCCAACATATTTACTAACAATGTATGCTACTAATGATATAATTTTTAATAGGATCTGGCTCCTTAGCTGCCATGGCAGTGTTTGAATCTGGTTGGAAGCCAAACATGAGTGAAGAAGAAGGAAAGAAGCTTGTTCGTGATGCTATTGCTGCTGGTATCTTCAATGATTTGGGATCTGGTTCTAATGTTGACCTCTGTGTCATCCGCAACACAGGACCTGCTCAATACCTTAGGACATATGAAGAGGCCAATGTTAAGGTAACTGTTGGCAGAAATGAACAGTATGCTGCCATCACTGATTTATTTGTAAATTTGAAAGATAACATTTTACATTTGATTATTTTTCAGGGCAAGAAGCAAGGGTCATATCGATATGCACTGGGCACTACAGCTGTGCTGAAACAGCGCGTCATTCCTTTGGAAGTGACGTCTGTTAACATCAGCAGCCCACAGCCAATGGAAGTGGAGCCTACACACAGTCGTCGTTAAGTTCATATAATTTTACATGATACTGCATATAAAATAAATGTAATATTTTCAACATCATATTTATTTATTTATTGGCCTATCTACAACTGTTTATCCTAACAATACAAGCATAGTGTACAAGTACAATATGATGAGATATACTCAGCATGCAAAAAACAAAAATTAACAACAATAAAATTACAGTAATAGTGCAGAAATAACACTTTTAACAGTGGGTAGTTTTAGAAACACAGTAGATATTAAGATGACAAGAGAAAAAGGAATAAAAGTCAGTGTGGTGGTTAGGGGCTATTCAAGTATTACGTAAGCACTAAAGGGGGATGGGGGGTCTTTGATGACATGGGGATGGGGGGATCCGGGAGATGATAACGTCAGCAATATTTCATTTGGCATAATTATGGGATCTGGGATCATCAAATGGCCCGGCGCGATCTTTCACACTGGGGTTTCATCGTCTTAATAGCGAACCACAATAAGTTAATTTTCCTATAGACTATAAATTCCTTATTTCTGGACTTGTTAACTGCTGTTTCATGAACTAATAATGAAACCCGGAACAGATTCAAAAATACTTATATAAATGTTTACGTAAGCATGGGAGGGCGGGGTAAGAGCTTTGCTGACGAGGGGAGGGGGCGGTCAAAACAATTAAAAATTCTGCTTACGTAATACTTTAACGGCCCCTTAGTTTTGAAGGACTTGTCGCTTGAATTTTTAAAGTGTGGAAAAAGTATCTATTGATTCATCGCAATTATTAGGAAGCCTGTAATTAATTACTGGGGATGGGGGAGTTGGTTCCTGATCCAGTTTTTCGGAATGGCGGACGTAATAGCTTTATAGGGTGACGCGGATAGTTGTAGGGTATGTTAAAATTAAACTTACTTAACAACTGGGGGCAGTCTATTTTACTATGAAGTATTTAAAAAGATTTATGTGCTTATTTCAGTTGTGTATTCCCAATAGTTAATAATGGAAAAAAAATCGCACTAAATCCATATGATGTTAGTAATACACGCTACATAAAAGATATGGTAATAAATACAATACAAAACAAATTTTAATTCATATATTTTTTGCGCTCACCTGACGCTCCGGGCACATGCACATGTGTGTGCACCCTATGCGCCATGATGGCGCGATATGGCTTATCACAAATTACCCTCAGTGACGCTCCCACGTATTCTACGCATCATGGATGTCTTCTTTTTCCGAATAATGGTGTTAAAGCTTCGGAAAACATTCTTGATGCACTGCAGTAACGTGGAAGCGCCAACAATCCTGAAGGTATTATTTATTATAGTGAACTCTGAGGGCGTTATACCCTTTGACAAATGATGGCAAAAGCCTTAAAAAGAGTTATTTCATCTCTATTGTAAACCGTATAAACCTGTGGGACATCTTGGTCCAGACAACCAACATCCTCAGTTTTATCTCCATAACAGCTATCTCTATCATGACGTCAGTGACTATATGCCCTAGGTATTTAAACTCTGGCACCCCTTTAAGTTGGTGGTTCACTCTGGTGTAAGGTAGATACCTAGTATCTCACAGGGGGTATCTGGGTTCATACAACAAATACTTTCCAAGTAGTGTTTGTTTATGTCACATAAGTAGTTCAATTATTAACAGGCGCAGAGTTGTAAAAAAAAATACTGCAACTAAAGTTTCAAATTAGTGATTTTTCAAGCAGTCTGATGCAATTGATGGCATTTAAATCACAGATATGATGTCACCAACAGCATCAGACTGCTTGAAGGGTGTTCTTTGGAACTCATTAGTTGTTTTCAGCTGTCGGACTTTTTGAATAAAGTCCCTTTTGTTTCTTAAATGATAACCCAACATCACCCTTAAACATGTCCACACATTTCTGGAACAACCTGTGTAGTAGACAAGCCGAATGTAAAAGAGAACCAAGCAAACCTGAAGTGAGACAAGTAATTCAAGCTTAGCTCGGCTTTGCACCCGTCTTTAGTTTTATTTCTATCCTCATCGAGTAGGGGTTTTTGAAAACAGTCCTGTCAGCGTCCATGCGTGCAAACGCTATTTATTTAGCGAATTCGTTATAAATAACACTTTTTAGACGTATTTCGTTACCTGTTCATTTTAAATTGGATGAGATCGGTATTTGCAAGCTGCCTATCGTGAGAAAAACACCTAGCCTAAGATGTCGGGAGGGAGAGGACGTAAACATCTTATGAGAACATTTTCATGATTAAGAGGTAGTAATTTGAGGAGAGAACGCGTAGCAAAAATACTGAAACTGCCAGACAATCATGTAATCTACCCGTAATATAACGACCCTCATAGCCCTTACATTCACAATCCGTAATTTGAGAACCATGCAGATTAACATCTGACTTGGTCCTAGAGAAGAATGGACCATATTCATAGTTTGAGTCAAAAAGTACCTACCTATGTATACTAATATTACAAAGAGGTAACGTTTGTGACGTTGTAAGGGGTAATCTCTGGATCTACTGAACCGATTTGAAACATTTTTTCACTGTTGGGAAGCTACACTATCCCCGGGTGACATAGGTTATATTTTATCCCCCCACGGGAATGGGACCTATGCGGGTGAAACCGCGAGGCGCTGCTAGTAGTAATATATATGGGTTTGAGTTCAACTTCCAGTCCTAGTCGGGTAAAATGATAGGATGGAATATTTTTTAATTAAAACGCCCGTAATATAAAATAATAATAATTTAATAAATTGTCAGTACAAAAATAATTAAAAAATACTTATGGACGGATTGACTTCAACAAGTAGGTACCTAGCCTAAATTTATTCGATTAAAGAAAGCATTATAATATAATTTATTCTATATATTTTTATAGAGGCACTGTTTTATATTTGAGTATTTTATGTAGGTAGTCCATTCAGTCTCTAAATTAACTGTTGTACTTAAATTACAAGTACTTAGGGGACCGCAGTAGGGACCGACCTGGCTGCCTATCTTTTTGGGTAAGCACTTACATCTAAATAGAGAACTATTGAATATATGTACTCACAATTTCATTAAAAAAAAACTTTAATTGCGTGACTCTAAACAGCGAAGTATAACGTAAAACGACACGAACGGAATAATAATATGTATAATTTATTACATTTTTGATTATGGCTAAATCTTCCACCGAGAAGAGCTTGACAATTTTTAGCAAAAATATAACGTGCTCTTCTCATGCATTTGACACCGACGTGTTTGCCGTCTCACACGTTATCCGTCTGACACTCACACGTTTGATGTCTGTAGATATAAATTAAATAGACCTTAACATTGGCGCCCCATGAAGTCCCCAGTTTGTAACTTACATTTATATTGATTAATATCCTTTCAAAAAAGTAAAGAAGGTAAAGTGACAAGATCATTGAAATGGCAGCTGAAATAGAGATTCAGTTTGGTAACATCTGTCATCCTTTTTTGTGGATTATAAAATCCCAAGTGTCTTTCCATCTGAGATTCAAAAGGTCATGCTCAGTCAGGTCGATGTTCCCATAGTTGAGAACACTAAATTTTTTAAAAGTAAGTACAACATATCCTAACCATATTGCAATGCATAATATAAATATGTTTGTCAGCGGTCGAGTTTTTTCTTGCGATTGAAGTATGTAGTATACGTGATCCATGACAAATGATAAGAGTAAGATTTTAAATGTATACGCGGGCAAATAGTGGTGAAGAAATAGTGTACGGTCCATGAAGAAATAAGGTAAATAGTGAATCCAATAGCCCAGGAAGAGAATATAACCGGCATCATAAAACTTTTGCAACGCCGCCGGTGATATGTCGCTGCAGGCGCGGCGCTGTCGTATGGCATACAGTGCGAGGAATACACTGTAGAGAAGGACGCAAATTGACCCGGTGTACCAAGTTATTAGGTTTCCGATTAAATGTACTTGAGCCTGAAAATAAACATACGGTTATTTATTGTAAAGCCAAAATAAACAATATGACAGAATTTGATTGAAAGAACAGATTTCTCAAAGTATTTACGTTTGAATTCGGCGATAGCCAATATGCGATGGACCGAACGAGCAATGGCCATTCGGTAGGTTCACTCGCGAACATATGGCCATGAGGCGCATCGGGCGCGTGTGCTATCATTTTGTATTGCAACTCTGCAAACTTTTCCCAAAATGTCAACTGAGTCACAGCGGTCGGAATCATTTCTGCAGATACAAGTTCGCGTTCACGTTCCTTTCTGTCTTCAGCTAAAATAATAAAAATGAGTTAAATTATAATGATATTAGATCCATTTGTTCAGCAGTGATCTGCTATTACAATATTGGTCCATAAGTTACCTTTCGTGTATCTATGTTCTTCAACATTCCATACGGTATCTTGATGTGTCAGAACTTTATCAGCAACTACTTCATGTTGGTGGAAGCCCCATGAAGGTAATTGGCGACCACTGAAACGCAGCGCAGAGCCAGAGTCTACGTGCACAAGGCGAACCATAGACCGGATGCTGTCCCACGTAGCGTCTTCGCTGTCGCGGTTCACGATATCAACTCGCCAGAGATTCTGGGCTGACATCGATACGTTATAGTCAATGTAGCAAGAAACTTCCTGAAAATTGATTGATTGGTATTATTCACAAACTTTTGAATAGAAAAGGACATCCTCATTTTCGTTTTCCCATACCTGAGACTGTGGTGATACAGGTGCAGCCACATCGTGCGAGTTCAAAGCGCGACTAGTGATTCCGTGGAGTAGCTGCACAACGTCTCCGTGCCGTATAGCGTCGGGCGGGCGCGACACGGTCAGCGACGCCTGCTCCGGCCTCTTCACTATCCACCAGTTGTTGACGTCCTTGAAGCTGTAGCACGTGACCTGCTGCTGGTGCGACGAGCCGCGCCCGTCCGTGTACCGCACCGGGTACACGTGCGCGTGGGAGTGCAGCCAGCACGTGCGGCCGTGGGTGTGCCTGAAACGAGGAGTAAGACATGGATTAGGTTCTTACATTTATTCAACTAAGAATAAGACATAAAATAACAAATAAGGTATATATTACCGAAGAGTTATTTGAGAGCCATGTGCAACATGTAAAGGTTGTCCTCGAGTTATACTAGCGAGCCCGCCTTGAAGCGACGCTTGGAAAGCGCTAGTCATGGCACTATCGTGAGGCCCAGCTTTCGGCAGCATCGTCAAGTGCGCATAAAATACAGCCACATACACCGCAAACGGAATAACGGTGAGCACAAGCAGTCTCCATAAAGCTGACAAAGCAAGGCGTAGTCCAGATTCCGTACGACCAATCCATTGCCACATCTGTCTTCCAAGTAGGAAAACTGCTAGCAAGTACGAATATACGCCTGAGTATTTGACTCTGTAAAGATAAAAATCTATACATATAATAAATCTGTAGTATCGAATAAAATGATTGGGTAAGTAGGTATATAATTCTGTCAATCAATTTCTATGAATTTGCATGGGTGGTAATGATTGTAGGAAGCATGAGCATCGTTGTCAAAAAGAAGAATCTCTGTAGTTGACGTTCCTTTGCATTCAACATAGGCGTTCGATGATCATTTACTTTGCGTAAACGTGACGTATACAACGTCTACATATAAGCTATTTTATTACAATATGATACTCACGAGAAGCAACAACCAAGTGAGATTGCAGCAATGCAAAGCCAAACAACGCTCGCAAGGCCGGTGCGGCGGGTACTTTTAATGGCAAACAAAACTCCACACAGTCCAAACAGTATCTGTATACTTTCCAATAACATAAACCTTGACTGTGCTAAAAAACAATTTTCTGAAAGCATGCAGCAAATATTTATAAATGGGTTAGCCCTAACTTCTTGTTAGGAACTTGAAACATTTCAAGCCGAATATTGAATCTAGCACCTTTATGTGAACTTTTTATCATCTTGAAAACTGTACCAATAAGGTCAATTAATAGCATTCACGAAACATTTTCACTTATAACTTTAGAATGTATACAATATACATATATATGCATATTATGGAACCTTAACATTTTTTAGGGTTCCGAACTTTTATATAATATAATACGGTAATAATTTATAGGTATTGAAAAAACGGAACACTCATAGGATCACTCAATTGTATGTCTGTCCATCTATCACAACCGATTTTCTCCTAATCTACTGGATCGATTAAGTTGATATTTGGTACGCACATTATGTGACATAAATACGGAGGTGTAAAAAATAATTATTTAAAATGGGGTCATATAATTTGACCAATTAGAAAACTTGGAAAAAAGTTTTTCGATTATACCCTGTGATATTTTTCGATTATACCATGATCATTATTGCAGTGGACCCTTCATTTGATAGGGCGTGTTGTGGGGGTTTCGAATACAGGTATGTCTTTTTTATAATTTTAAAACTAATGGTGTTAAAGTTCTAGAAGTTAGATGATGACCATTCCCCCTAATAAACTAAAACTAAATAATGAGTCTAAGAGATAATAGTTCTTTGCATATGGATTACAGGACAACCTAGGTTAAGGAATATTATAACAAAATTAAGATTCGTTCGGAACCCTTTGCATGCGAATCGACGACTCAGTTGGCCCATTTTTATTATAAAAAACCATTTGAAAAATGCGATTGTATATGCGTTTTAACTATGTGCAGAATTTGCAAAACAACGAGTTAGCTTGAATTCTCTGGCAAATGTTTAAAATATTAGCAATTATCATTCCAAAATTGTGCTCATTAGTTTTTCACTCACCAAATAACACGAGAATACCCGCTAGAATTGCAGACCAGTGATAGATAGATATCTCCAACATTAATTGATATGTAACTGCCACTAACATGCTTCCTGCTAATGCAGGAATTAACCTCAGAGCCTTCACTGGCACATTCTCTGTGTAAGGAGTGCCTATTCGGTCAAAGGTAAAGTTTCCATCATAGCCAGCAACACAGCCAGCCAAGTATAGCAATTGCTTCCCTAGAGGTGGATGAGCATCAAAAAAGAAAACTCCCTTTGTGTACAAAGACACATAACGGCCATAGTGTAATTCATCAAAGCTGCAATAAAAAAAGAATCCATTAAAAAAAAAAAAATTACACACATTTAACAAACAGATAAGAAGAAGGAACAGAACAATAGGTAATATTGATTCATCCCTACTAATATTACAAATGCGAAACTAATTACTGTCTTTCTGTCTTTGTACACTTTCACGTCTACACCACTTAAACAATTTTGATGAAATTAGTATAGAGATAAATAAGACCTTGTAGAACCACATTGGCCACTTTATTTATTGTTCTGGAACGGGTTTTTCTATGTTCCGACTTTCACGCTGGACAAATATGGAATTGTCAGCATCCTAAACATTCAAGGAACAAGATTATTTAAAAGAAGCTGCAAGTCGTGGTTTAAATTATCAATTTTCCCAAAGACACCATTTGAACTACAAATAAATAAATAATAATAAGTAAGTAATACGTCAATTTCCATAGTTGTGATGAGGCTATTCTACCAAATTCTGCTGCATCAGGCTAGCAATGCATCCTGCATTGCCAGGCTGATGTACCTGGGTATCAACGCTGTCTAACTGGGTATCAACGAGGCACTCACCGACAGATGCGCTTTGTAAGCAGGCGTTTTCAGGGAATGGAATCAGACCTCGAGAAATATACGTCCTGTGTCACAGAGCGCGTCGACTTAGTGAAGCAGAATTATTTATTTGGCGGTATAAGCGGCGGGTTGACTGGTACTCGCAGAATTGCATGTTCCAGAGCGATGAGAGGTGGATATACAGAGCTTGGGAGTAGTTGGGAGCGACCTGAACAAAGTGTGACAGATGTGTGCCCGCTGAATGACGTTGCCACGAGTGTTCTGACGAAGCATCTGGTCGGTGCTTGTTAGCGACGATATGTGTATGAACGATGAAACGTGATTACGTGTATGATGGTTACGATATGTGTGTACATATAGGAAAAGTGATTACGAAAATAAGCATAGTTAATTATTTGATTTATATAAGAAGTTAGAACTTAAATTAATGTAAATAGCATAACGTTGTAACTTGCATTCCATTCACTTGAGGACGCCACTTGTACCATCGTGCGTTTTAACCGAAGTATTAGGTAACTTTACCGTAATGAGAGCTATTTTAGTTTTTTGCTATTTTTAAGGCTTAAATTAAGTTATTTTGATGCGGTTTTTTGTATTTACTTGTATCAAGTAGGTACCTTTAGTATAGAAATAAGTTGAACATTGTAAAGAATGTTATACCATGGAAAAAAGCCATAATAAGTTCCCCATACAAAAGTTACATTAGTGCCGTGTGCAAAACTGGTGCGACCTGATTGGTCAACCAAAAAATGGTTAGTGCCGTGTGCAAAATTGAAGAGCTATGATTGGTTGCAAGAAACTATAAAACAAGGGCAAAATTCCATGATATTCATTCCGAATCCAGCAGTATAGTGAACAAGAAGAAAGGAAGAAAAATAAAACAAGAAGTCTCCAAAAGTAGTGTTTTTATTCTGCGACCCGTCTCCTTCAAATATTTTCCCGCCAGCGAACCCGCTCTGAAAGTAGTTATCGTCAACAGTGGTCCTTCGAGCCGGATCGGGTTCAAGAAAATCGAAAATCGTGAAGAATGCCAACCACGAGGTCAGGTTCGGCGCAGTCAAAAACTACAACCGAAAGTGCTACGGACTGGAGTATGAATACGCCGAGTGAATCTACGAGTACAGCGACTACGAATACATCGAGTCGATCGACGCTCACGAAGAGAACGCCGCCGCCCAGTGTACATGAACACCAGTCCCGCACACACTCATCCAAGGAAGCTGCTGGAGAGGAATCAACACAGAGGGAAGCACCATATACCGCCCCCTCATCCCGCGCCATCGATAAAGAAGTCGAACAACTGAACTCTGCACATCAAGAAGAAAGTCGCCCAGCGCCACAGAACTTCGACAGAAGCATCGTCCTGAAGCCGCTCCCCGCCCATGGTAGCGTACCAACGTCAAGAGAAGAAAGCCTACAGCCACACCAGCCTAAGAAGTCAACTCGCGACATAGACACACGGTCTGTTCGCTCGTCGCAAAGAAGGAAGGCAGAAGCACAAGCAAAGATGGCATTGGCATTAAGGGAGCTGGAGTTGGCAGAAGCACGGTCGAGAGTGGCCCAAGCTGAACTGGAAATTTTGGCTGCAGAATCAGAAGAAGAAGAAGAAGATGGTGCCCAAGAAGAGTTAAATGAGCAAACCCAGGAAGTCGAAAAGTGGCTCATCCAAACTAGGGTCAAACCCAGTAAGAGTCAGAGGCCAACTGAAGTAGAAGAAAAGAAGAGTGACATCCAAGAGCTGGCCTCAGTCATCCTCAAGCTATCTGAAAAGTCACGTGACATCGTTTCGTCGAAGCACCTAGATCTCCCTAATTTCAACGGGGCCTGTGAAGAGTGGTTGGCCTTCAAGAGGTCATTCGAAGACACGGCTGCTTCCTTCAGCAGCGCGCAGAACCTAGCGCGCCTTCGAAGAGCGATTCAAGGAAAAGCAAGAGATGCAGTCCAAAGCCTGCTATTTACCACAGAAGACCCACGTGAAGTGATCAAAGGACTGGAATCAAGGTTCGGAAGACCTAGTGCATTGGTTCTATCGGAGCTAGAAAAACTGAAGAACCTACCGAAAGTCGGCGAGAACCCAAGTGACATATGTGTGTTCGCCAGCAGAGTGAAGAACGCCGTCGAAACGATCAAAGCATTGAAGAAGCCGCAGTATCTCAGCTCTCCTGAAACGTTAAGGACCATAGTGGACAAGATGCCAATATCCATGAAGTTCCGATGGTTCGCCTACCACAGAAGCAGAAGAGATGAAGACGTTCAAGAACTAATACTCATCGATGCGTTTCTGGAATCAGAAGCCGACATGTGCGGAGACTTTGCTCCACCTGAAGTGCCTTCGGAGCAGAAGAGAGGAATAAGAAAACCTGTGCATATAGTGCAAGAAGCATCACAAGAGAGATATAAGAAGTCGTGCCCTATCTGCGAGGAAGAACATTTTGTTATGGAATGCAAGAAATTCAAAGAAGCCAACATAGATGAAAAATGGGACATAATCAAGAAGTCCAAGATATGCTTCAAGTGCCTCCGATTTAGACACTCAAGAATCAACTGCAAAGCCCCGGTCTGCAAGCAGTGTAAAAGATGGCATCATACCATCCTACACTCCGACAAACCGCCAGCATCATCGAAAGAAACAAACAAAGAAGGCAAAGAGGTCGCATCGGAAGAAAAGGTTGCGTCAATCCACAACGCAAGAGGAGAAGAGAAGGCATACCTCAAGATCATCCCAGTGGACCTCTATGGACCGAAAGGACATGTTCGTGTACTAGCACTACTGGACGAGGGGTCAACAGTCACGCTCTTAGATGCATCAATAGCTGAAAGAATTGGAGCCAAAGGGAACCAAGAAAAACTCACAATCGAAACCGTCGGTGGAAAGGTGTTAAGAAAAGAATGTTCACAGAAGATCGAGCTAAAAATAAAAGGGGCTCACAGAAGAGACAAGAAGGCCATCACAGCAAGAACTATCGACGACCTGAGGCTGTCCGAACAAAGTATAAATAAGGACACCGTGAAGAATTGTCAACATCTGAAGGCAATTGAAGGGCAACTTCTCTACGTCGCGGAGAAACCTCGACTGCTGATAGGCCAAGACAACTGGGGGCTCATAGTAACAAGAAGACTCAAGAAAGGCAAGCCATCAGATCCTGTGGCCTCCCTCACCAACCTGGGGTGGGTGTTACATGGATGCGACACAGGGGCAAACGCCCTAGTAAACTTCGCGCACTACAGCAGGTCCACAACCGAAGAAGAGAACATAAGTGAAATCGTCCGTGAACACTTTCAGCTGGAATCCCTTGGCATCCAAGATGGCTCACCAACAAACGACAGTGATAGAAGAGCATTAGAAACCCTTGAGAAGACCACGAAGAAGCTGCCAAACGGTCAATTCGAAACAGGACTCCTGTGGAAAAAAGAAGATGAAACCTTACCCAACAACTATGGCCAAGCAGTTCGACGACTAACCAGCATCGAAAAGAAGTTGGATCAAGACAAAGAAGCAAGGGAAACCTATGAGAAACAGATTCAAAATCTGATTGGAAAAGGGTATGCAGAAAAGGCTCCAGAAACCTCTAACAAAGGAAGAACGTTCTACTTACCTCACTTCGCCGTCGTACACCCAGTCAAGAGAAAGCTGAGAATAGTATTCGACGCAGCTGCCAAGTACGAAGGGAAGAGCCTCAACGACGCCCTATTGTCGGGACCAGACCTACTGCAGTCTCTGTTCGGCGTCCTGCTGCGCTTCAGAGAAGGGCCAGTCGCCGTGATGGCTGACATTCAAGATATGTTCCTTCGGATCAAAGTAAGAGAAGACGACCGCGACAGTCTTAGATTTTTGTGGCGTGGAAACCGAAGATCGGGCAAGCCTGAAGAGTATAGAATGTCATCAATCATCTTCGGAGCAGCATCATCGCCGGCGACAGCAATATATGTGATGAATAAGAACGCAGAAGACTTCAAGAAAACTCACCCCGAAGCAGTGAAAGCCATAAACAGAAATCACTACATGGACGATTACCTACAAAGTTTCGCGTCTACAGCTGAAGCTAAGAAGATATCAAAGGAAGTAAAAGAGATTCACGCAAGAGCAAACTTCCACCTAAAGGGTTGGGCCAGCAACCATGAAGAGATACTCTCAGAAGTAGAAGACGCTAACAAAGAAGATTCTTTACAACTAACAAAAGAAGAGAAGACTTTGGGGTTAAGGTGGCTAGTAAAAGAAGACACATTGGCCTTTAATGTTGGGCTACGAAACACATCAGAAGACCTGCTAGACGGCAGAAGACCTCCGACGAAAAGAGAAGTTACGAGCGCCGTGATGTCCACCTTTGATCCCATGGGTTTCGCTACACCAGTCTTAATACAAGGAAAGAAATTAATTCAAGACATCTGGCGAACGAAGATAGACTGGGATGAAGTCATTAACGAATCACAAAAAGAAGCCTGGTTAAAGTACCTACGAGAAGTGTCAGCATTAACAACCTTGAAGATCCCAAGATGCGTCTCACCCCACAGCAGAAGAGGACAACTACACACGTTCACCGACGCAAGCGAAGAAGCATATGCAGCCGTAGTCTACTGGAGAACGGTCGAGCCTGGTGGAAGAGTCCATATCTCCATGATCGCCGGTAAGGCGAGAGTAACACCAACGAAACCAGTATCGATCCCAAGGTTAGAGCTCCAAGCAGCCCTGCTCGGCACTAGACTAGCAGCCACGATCGAAGAGGAAATGGAACTCGAAATATCACAGAAGACTTACTGGACGGACTCTAGCACGGTACTACAGTGGATAAAAGCAGAACCAAGAAAGTTCAAAACCTTCGTGGCCAACCGGTTAGCAGAAATCGAAGAGAAGTCTAAACCAGAAGATTGGAGATGGGTGCCAACCAAGGAAAACCCAGCAGATGACGCCACGAGGGGAACTCCGAATGAGTTCGATCACAACGCCAGGTGGTTCAAAGGTCCAGCCTTTCTCCGTCAAGCAATAGAAGAATGGCCATATAGAAAATTCGAACCTGAGGGTGACTTGCTGGAAGAAAAAACCAAACAAAAAGTGATGATAGTAAAGGCAAAATCGGAAGAAACCCTTTTAGACCTGGAAAGGTTCTCAAGCTGGGAGCGACTACTACGTACTACAGCTCGAGTGGTCGCCTTCGCACGTCGCTTACAAGAAAAGACCCAAAGGGTGACCACAGCCGCCGCACACCGAGAAGATGGGCCTTGGAGACCCCAGAAAAGACCCCAGAAAGGAAAGACTCGCGTATCATATCAACCATCCAGCAAAGAAGAAAAGAAGAGATTATATTCGCCCTTGGAAGAAGAACACTTAAAAAAGGCTGAACAGATATTAATGAGAATGAGTCAGAGCGATAGTTTCGCAATGGAAATTAAAAACTTAACAGCAGAAAAACCTCTAGACAACGCAAGTCGGTTAAAAAAGATCGATGTTTACATAGGAGACGACGGCATCATCAAACTAAGAAGTAGAACAATGAAGTTCCACGATGAAAGCCAAAGGAGGATGAATCCTATCATCCTAGATGGAAAACAGAAGATAACTGGCCTTATCATACAACATTATCACAAGAAGTTTCTTCATGGGAATACCGCTACGGTAATGAATGAAATCCGGCAGAAATACTGGATCCTGGGCTTAAGAGCAGCCTTGAAGGCGGTCGCACATAGTTGCCAGTGGTGCAAGACCAAGAAGAGCTTACCAGAGATACCTCCAGTGGGAGACCTGCCGAGTGAGAGGCTACAGCATAACCAGTTCCCGTTCACTCACGCAGCCGTAGATTACTTTGGTCCGATGCAAGTCACTATCGGGAGAAGAGTAGAGAAGCGCTGGGGGGCATTGTTCACCTGTCTTACCACAAGAGCTGTACATCTGGAGTTAGCGCCCTCTCTCAGCACCAGCTCAATGATCATGGCACTTCGGCGAATGGCAGCAAGAAGAGGAACCCCAAAGACTATATTCAGTGACAATGGAACAAATTTTGTCGGAGCCAAGAAGGAACTGGAAGAAGCTGCGCAAGAGAAGGGTATCAAGTGGAAATTCATCCCCCCAGGATGCCCTAACATGGGGGGTGCCTGGGAAAGACTCGTGCGATCAGTCAAGACGGCATTAGCAGTAGTGCTTAACGAAAGAAGCCCGCCTGAAGAAGTGCTTCATACATTAATGACCGAGGTCGAACACATAGTCAATTCGAGACCTCTCACTCCAATCAGCATGGATCCAGATGATGAAGAAAGCCTGACACCAAACCATTTTCTGCTGGGGAGATCATGCGGGGCAATGGCGCCAGGAGAATTCGACGACAAAGAGCTGATTGGAAAAGCAAACTGGAGAACTGCCCAAAGACTTGCAGATCACTTTTGGAAGAGATGGATCAAAGAGTACCTGCCTCTTCTAATGCCAAGAAAACTTAAGGGGAGGGAAACTAATGACCCGAGAGAGGGAGACATAGTGCTTATAGTAGATGCCACGTTACCCCGAAATTCGTGGCCTCGCGGAGAAGTGATCAAGACATACCCCGGACCAGATGGAAGAACAAGAGTGCTGGATGTGCGGACATCGGGAGGAATACTTCGCCGTCCGACTCGACGAGTCGTCGTGCTGGTTCCCGCAACATCGTCGCTCCAAGAAGGTGAAGTGCTGCGCACCGTGGGGGAGAATGTTAGCGACGATATGTGTATGAACGATGAAACGTGATTACGTGTATGATGGTTACGATATGTGTGTACATATAGGAAAAGTGATTACGAAAATAAGCATAGTTAATTATTTGATTTATATAAGAAGTTAGAACTTAAATTAATGTAAATAGCATAACGTTGTAACTTGCATTCCATTCACTTGAGGACGCCACTTGTACCATCGTGCGTTTTAACCGAAGTATTAGGTAACTTTACCGTAATGAGAGCTATTTTAGTTTTTTGCTATTTTTAAGGCTTAAATTAAGTTATTTTGATGCGGTTTTTTGTATTTACTTGTATCAAGTAGGTACCTTTAGTATAGAAATAAGTTGAACATTGTAAAGAATGTTATACCATGGAAAAAAGCCATAATAAGTTCCCCATACAAAAGTTACATTAGTGCCGTGTGCAAAACTGGTGCGACCTGATTGGTCAACCAAAAAATGGTTAGTGCCGTGTGCAAAATTGAAGAGCTATGATTGGTTGCAAGAAACTATAAAACAAGGGCAAAATTCCATGATATTCATTCCGAATCCAGCAGTATAGTGAACAAGAAGAAAGGAAGAAAAATAAAACAAGAAGTCTCCAAAAGTAGTGTTTTTATTCTGCGACCCGTCTCCTTCAAATATTTTCCCGCCAGCGAACCCGCTCTGAAAGTAGTTATCGTCAACAGTGCTCGTCTAACATGCCAGAGTGGCTGGAGATGCGATGTTGGGAGCGTGTGTGAAACTATACGAGAAATGAAAAAATGATTGAAATTATAATTAGGGCCCAGTCATCCTTAGAGCTGGTTCACATTAGGTCGGACTGACAGTTTACTGTCGACCGACTGTCGGTTGTTGCTGTTCATACTAGACGCTGCCGACCCGACCTAATGTGAACACCACTGACGGTACGGTCGTATTACTGCCCAGATCGTCACAAAAGTTGACTGTTGTATACGATGGACGACGAAAAGTTTAGTATTTATTTCGCCATCCATATTTAAACGAGTTTTCTCTGCATACACGTCGACGAAACTGCTCGCGCGAATGCCGAAAGCGGGGAATGAGCGGGTGGAAGGGTGGCGGACGGGTGGCTCCGCCGCTTCGCGCCGACACATGTGAACGGCGTTATACTTGCCAGTACGCCAATATTACGCCGACCCGACAGAAATCGTAGCTGAACGTCCGGTAAAAGTGTCGGCTCCGATAGTTTGGTCGGGTCGCCCATATGTGAACGGCGCTAATACAATATACGCCAATATGGATCCGACACATGTGTCGGCCCGGTAAAACTGTCAGTCTGACCTAATATGAACCAGCTATTAGAGTCTAGGTTCAACCAGTTTTTACCAACTGGCACACCCAGTAGCTTGATATGACAGGTAGTCTCACGCAGGGGGGGTAAAGTTACCTTCAAGCTCAAAGCAATTATTTTAGGTACGCCATCTATTAATCTTGTTCCTCACTAAAGGCAAATAATTTACATTTGGCCGTACTAGATGTCACTACTAACGACTTACAATTAGACTAAATAGTTGTTTGAAAATTGCAGTTTTTAATTTCTAATTCATTTGCATTATTTTAGTTTAATTAAAGACTTGAATTACGAGGTTACTTTTTTATGGTTTATCAATTTTTAATCGATTACGATAAAAAATCATAAATGTCAAAATTCGAAATTGTCAAAAGAAAAAAAAAACTTTTTACAAAAAATAAAACCGACTTCTAAACAAAAAAACCAAAAAGTATAAAATAACTTTAATTTCGGAACTCGGTGTTTTTGGTTGCTTTTTTGTTGTTGAACACACCGACTTCCGAAATTAAAGTTATTTTATACTTTTTGGTTTTTTTGTTTAGAATTCGGTTTTATTTTTTGTAAAAAGTTTTTTTTATTTTTCACTTTTTAGTGGTACCTACACCCCCTCCCCTCCCCCACCTAAACGAACCAATCACATTGGTGTAAAAAAAAACGTACTGCTCCTTTGCAGAGTAAACTAAGAGGTCGTCAATGTAGGCAATGTAGATATTTTTTTTAGATTTTTGTTGATTTTTCGAAAACCGCTTGGTTGATTTCGATAAAATTTTCATGGGACCATTTGGGAAGTATAACCTTTCCAACAAAAAAAGATGTTTTCGAATCGGTTGACAAGCAACGGAGTTATGCGCGAACAAACAATAAAAAAAAATAAAAAAAAAATATGCGAATTGAGAACCTCCTCCTTTTTTAGAAGTCGGTTAAAAAACGGTTTCTGCACAGTTCGTTTTGCACTTGCAGCAATAATAAACATGTTAATTATTTTAAATAGGTTTGTCGACGTTTTTGATGTGAAAAATGTGCCCGAGTAGTTATTATTGCAAATGTGAACAAAATAAACTTAGTAACAGACAAATAAATCTCTGTATTGACTATAAACAAGCTTGTTTCATTAGAAAATAACCTTTACAAACTATTTTACAGAATTGTGTGCATTTTCCATGGCAGATTTATTAGAATGATTAAATCTATAACTATGGAATATAGAAGTAAACAAAATTGAAATTGAAGTATAGGGCACCTGGTAGGTATATATAGTATGGTTAGTACGGAACAAGAAATTCAGATGGCGCTACGCATGACAGGTTGGCACAGGGTTGGCATAAAAATCGCCTGAGATGGCACTCTATACCAGTATTAATAGTATGCTCTGTGGTCTCATGGAACCCAAGAATTATAAACAATCACTTGTTTGTCAACCTTGACAGTCTATAAATTTCTAACATCTATCCTGAGAGCGAAAATGAACTCAACATGTTTGTTTATGGCCATTTATAAACAAACAGGTTCCTCATGACAGAAATCCCATACCCTATTTATAACCATGAATAAACAAAATAATAATAAGTAATTTATTTTTATTTTTCTTTAAGTATATTAATTTATTTAAAATTTATTTTTACTAACTTGTTTAACTTTTTTATAATTAATTCATAAGAGTTACTTACACAATATAGCGAGGTTCCTCAAGGTTGGGTAATCTAGTGCATAGTGCTAATGCTAGCAATCCAAAAAACACCAGATTTATTTCCAAATGTAAATACACACCTGATGGTGATTGGCCTATATTTTTAGACAGTTCAGTGTCTTTTACAGGCAGCTCTATATCATCTTCAGCTCGATCACCATCATTTTGCTTGAAAAAAATACAAGTCTCGTTAAAGGTAAAAATAATTAACTCTGAAGCGAATATGTCAGACCAAGAATGGATAGTCAATGTGTTCTATCTTAAATACAATGCCATAAATCTAGAATTTTTAAAAGTAAGTGGAATTGTTTGTTTGTAGGAGAGAAAGTCTGGAACTACTGAACCATCTCACAAATTCTTTGATAAAGAACTAAGTGTTGTTGATGGCCACAGGCAACACTTTATTTTAGAAATATGCACAATTCCTATGGGATATACCATAGTACTCAATATAAAACAACATACATGACATAAAATTACAGACATACATTTTTGAAAATATTTTAAAAGGCATTCTTAAGCCTAATGTTACACAAGGAGCTTGTGGTTTAGAAAGCATGTTGCGCTGTTGTTCCAGTACAATTCAGTTGAAATTTAGTACACATATTAACTTTTTGCCAATCAGAAATCAATGGTCAAACACATTGGAACAAAGCAGACACAGAATAGCTAGCCCTGCTGGGCTGCCAGTAAAATGACGAATGATATTTAATAAAGTTGTATCACAAATAAAGAATTTGTCACTAGAAATAATAGGAAGAAAAACAGGCTCCTAAAGAAACAACTTGCAAGATCAGAGTATTTATTATTGTTACAGGAGAAAAAGATATTATATTTGCAAATATGCAAACTTAGGTACTGATATAAAATCATGGTAAGGTAGGGGTACCATTTACGTTAAGATAGACACTTACGACTTCTCCTTCGGCATTTATGGGCGGTTTTGAATAACTGTTTGCATCAAGTTCGCTGACCTCCTTATTTTTCTTTTTGATCAATCGTTTTTTTACATTTGTAGATACATCCATATTTAAGCTTAAACTATTATCATACCTTTCAATCGAGTTTAATTCATGAATACTTAAATTAATAGCTAAACCTTATTCACATCAGCGTCATTTCTTTCGCTTAGTTAAAAACTTACTTTAATACTTAGGTACTGACGTTAGCAAACATACTTTTGACTTTTCACGTCAAAGGGTAGGGTTTACTGTCATTGTCACAATAAATCATTGAGATAGGAAATATATGGAGACGCTGCGTTATTTTCAAAGACCTTACAATAATATGGACCAGAAATACCTACAAAATACGCGTGCATACCTACTATAAACCTGGTCCAAAAGATGGCAGCCATTGCTAAGGAAGCACATAAGTAATCAAAACCAAAAATAATCGATATCGATACCAGAGTTACTAGAATATTTCTTCTGGTGCATTTAATTTTGTTACTTATCAATACTATTAAACTTTGGATGATTAGATTATACTTTTGGCCTAATTGTAACTAGTCTTTTAGTTCTTTTCCTATACTTTTAAACTTATAGTGCGTAACATTCATATTAACATACAAGTGGTGAGAAGCTATATTTTATGAGCGACTGACTGACTTCGAATTTTGTTTTTGCGAGTGACTATAAGGACAACTGAGGTTTTTTGCGATTTCAGGTTTTGTTCTACAATTAAAGTTGTTCATAAAGATTACTCTGACCCTCATTATCGCTATTTCAACTTAGGTGTGCATGTAGTAGAGTCGATGGAAAACTTAATATTTGTTACGTAGCAAAAAGGGGCCACACACAACGGAGCAGGGACCGCGCGGGCGACCGCTTTACGTAGGCTCGGCCCATATAGATGTTTATTTACAACAATAATAATTATTGTAGAAAGATACTCAGACTGAGGTATTAAAAGGATTAAAACAACCAAGCAATTTGAAAAATGTACCTTTATTCACTATAATATATCACCAGGTCAAAGTAAATGCCTAATGTTAGTTAGATATTTATTAGGCACTTTTGAAAGTCCCAACCATTACCAATAATTCTGAACTATGCATTGAAATCTGAGTTTAATTTTATAGAAACTAAAAGTGGCCTTCTAAATCACATTATGAACTAAATCATGTATAACAATTAACATATAACTACTTCTTAAATAACTTGTGGCAACTTGTGACCTATAATTACCGTTCATTCGTTCAAATAGGAGAAGAAAAACCATAATTCTGACCGAAAAGACACATTTATTTAAATAAATGTAATGTAACTATTATATCCGAAAACTTACCCCTTCGTTTGTTTAAGCGTTATTCTATATAACCATTGTTAAGAATCTTGGATACTGACTCACCTTCTGGTTAAAAAAAAAACACTTGACCATCGATATTATTCAATGTTAATTTATTAAAATAATTTCTTAAGGATAGCTTTTCACATGATTTTCTTCCAGACACGTGGTACTTTATATCCAGGTTTGATATTTTCCATCCCAATGTCTGCAAGCCACTTTTGGCGTAGTACTTCATTTTTAGGGAACCTGTATAAATAAAAAACATGCAAATTTATTTCAGTTTGATGCAGTTAGTGGAACAAATCAGAGTGAACTAAATAACCACCACCTACTGCATGACAAATTGATATTGTCGTTTTAGTACTATCACTATTTTTATTTTCAAAATCTTCTCTTCCAGCCCTTCATTTTGATACCCTACTCTACAATGTATAATACAAACAAAAAAATGTGACTTTCTTATCGATAGCTTATTAATTTAATAAAAGACATCACTATTTTGGATTGTCATTTCTATTGTAAACAAAACATGATATAAATTTAGCAAATAGAGGTAAATATCAGAAATAATTTGTATGTAGGTACATGTGGGAACTTTGATTCTATAAATAAAACAAGGATAGTTATACAAAAAAATAGCAGTATGATAAAGTTTTTCTTAAAATACGGCTACTAACCTGTGCATGTTTAATTAGGCTCGATTGGGGTTTTTCCTTGCACCACACTGAATTAATGCACACGTAGGCATATTCAATTTGCTCCAATAGACACTCACAGTACAATACAATTTAGTTTTGAGCGTTTTTATCCCTAAAAATCGTAATCTAAACCCAATGTTGTTGTTCACTTGACAGCTGACGTACTTCAAAACCACGGGTCCAAAAGATGGCGGATGGCACGCGACGTACGTACATTGACGGATATGTGAAAATGTTGTCAGGAAGAGATAAAACAAATAGCATGACGTCTCTTTCTTCAAATGTGATAACTCATTGGTTAGAAAGAGACAAAGTGTAGTTTCTTATTTCTGTATCGATTTAATAGATATTTGTATAAGCAAATAAGATATAGAACATTAGGGCATCTCTATATATTTCTATACTCTAAGGTTATTTTATACATACATTTGCATATACAAATATGAGTGAAATATGATTCAGAACTTGAAATATCGTTATGTCTCATTCTTTCTAGTGAGATAATCTTATTTGATAAAAGAGACAACTATATTTAAGTTGTTGCTAATTATGGCAACATTTTGTCGTGACGTAAGACAGTTATAGGTAAGTGCCGTAGCAGCCATTTTATGCGACAAGTTCATGGTAGTTTTGCTGTCAAATTGTTTTTGTTGTTGTTTATTTTTTGGTATATTGAGATTTGCGAGAAAATTACGAGGATTTTAGTTTTAATACTGCATGTAAATATTGGAAAACAGAAACTCAACATGCCTGTGTGTTGTATTGTGTAGTGTGGTGCAAGAAAGGATCAAAATCAACCTCAATTGTCTTTGCACAGGTTAGTTGCCGGTTTTCATGCATTGATACTCACAATAATATTCATTCGATGATACTATTGTAACGCGATCATGAATTTATAGCTAAAGTATTGATATTTGGGTTTATTTTCATGTGACATGTAAAATGTTAATTCAATCATTTGTTTACAAACTTATGTCATAATGGGATAGTGTTGTACCGTTGCCTACTTGTCGTAATAATCTCCGAAACTAGTTCCGCCGCTGTACCATTACAACGGATTTTAATTAAGTACATAATATTAGGTATGATCCAAACGTGATAAACTAGTGGAACTCGTATTTAGTATCGATAATTCGATACTCGTTGTAGTAACACCTAGATTGACTCAACCCTAGCAATGGCAGCCATTTTATGCGACAATATGAGTTGTAGGTATGCACCCTTTTTTGTAGGTATTTCCAGTCCATACCTAAATAGGTCAATGATTTCGACCCACTATGCGACACGGGTTCGGAAACATATACGATGCACGGTGACGGTGCCATAGACAGAGTATTCCTCTGTGTACGCTCGGTGCGGAAGTGCGAACAAATCGAAGCACTAACCCAGTAGAGTCTAACAAACAGCAAACAAATATAAATTCACTATGTGGATATACCTCAAACTAAGAAGTGTGACGGGCTTCGGAAGAGGTCGGAACCACACACGCAAAAGCTGCGGGCGGAGTGCTAGTAGTTAATAATTCCATGTTAATTTAATCAAGCCCAGTCTATGGGTAAAAATAAATGTCGGGCGCGGGAAAATAAAAACGTTTGTCCGTGTCTGTCAAATTACAAAAACAAGACGAGACTTGTTTTTGCTTGTTTTGTTGATCTGTAACTCGTCTGCTTTTAGTTTATTATAATTATAATCGTCGTTTCTTGTCTAATATGGCTTCGATCAAAATAGTTGAAAAGGAACCTGATCCTGAGAATATTACTGTTTCATGTCCTATTTGTAATAAGGATTATAAGAAAACTGTAATAGAAGAACACGTCAATAAATGTTTATTTCTGAATACATCCGAAAACAGCAAGTTAAAACAAAATAAAATAGACCAGCCAAATCACAAAAGAAGTAGTTCACACTTCAAAGAAACTTCTTTACAAGATAAACGTTTACGTTTAAGCACAAGTCCAAGTTCTGCCAAAAGTGTGGTGAGTACCTACCTAACGATATTACTAGGGAAAAATATAGAGATAACCGGATTAGAAAATTGACATGAAATTATAATTTCCTTAGACTCCACAGCTGGCCGAAAGTTTCACAAAAGCTCAAATAAAGGCAGTCAAAAGTTTGCCTCTGGCTGAACGCATGAGACCACTACATTTGGAAGACATTGTTGGGCAGACGCAAGCATTTGGTCCTGGATCAATGTTGAGATCTTCAATAGAGCGGAAAATAATACCCAATATGATTCTTTGGGGACCCCCCGGTTGTGGGAAGGTATTCTTATACTTTGTTTGTTACTTATCTAATTGTCTTGTTAATGTCTTTTTAACTGTCCATGTAAAATTTGGCTAACTAATTTGGGATTTCTCATATTCTACTTAGATACAGCTGAAATATTAACAATAGTTTTTAAAGTACTTGTTAAATTTTACAGTGGAGCAGTGAAATCTTCTATGCATGAATAATGTCATGGTCAAATCTGCCAACTGTTTTAATATCCAAATAATTTTATTTCAGACCTCATTGGCTAATGTAATAGCTAATATTTGTAAAGAAGAAAATAACTTGAGATTTGTTAAGTTATCTGCTACAATGGCAGGAATAAATGATGTTAAAGAAGTGGTAAGAGTTGCCAAAAATGAAGCCCAGTTCAAAAGGCAGACTGTATTGTTCATGGATGAAATTCATAGGTACAATATGAATAATTTTGTGTATGATATGCCTTTAATTATAGAGGATCAGCTAATGTAACCTTTCACTTCAGCCAAAGTTCTCTTTTTTTAGTTTAGTTGATACTTGACACTTTGGGGATGCAGATGGAAGGTATTCTATCTGTCCTCTTGATTTAAGTTGAGGTTGATGATAGTAGTCAGAATGAAATTCCAACTAACAATAGGTAATTAATTTATATTCACACATGGTAACAGTACCAAGAGTTAAAAACAATATGGTTTGTATAAAATAACTATGTTTGTAACAATTGTATATAAGAAGAAACGACGGCAACTGACTGCAACAACACACAACGTTCCTGTCGCCATCTTTTCATAACCAACCAGGTAACCAAACAACAGTTCTTAATTGTCACTGGATCAGATTTATGCTGCTTTCCTCACTGCTGGCTCACAGATAGAAGAAAATCCTCTGACTACTGCCTGCCTACTGACTCGCCACTGGTAGTAGCATAAAAACATTTGGCACGATCACTTTGATGCTCAACTTTCGACTCCGTCGCCAATTCATCTGGGCTTTCGTCGTTGCAGATGTCAGCAGCGCAATTATTGGTGCAGACTTTCTGGCACACTATCATTTACTGCCAGACTGCCGCACCAGACGTTTGATTGACGGCATTACGAGCCTGCTCTCGAAACGGTGAAGGAAAACATCGTGAGCAAACCGGCATGTCCTAGATCCAAAAATTTGAAGACGTGTGACATTCACCAACCCGCGAATGGGCCGTAATCCACCACAGGGCCCGCGTGGTGAATTACGGCCCATTCCCTCTTCTAGAGAGGAGGCCTGTGTCCCAGTAGTGGGAACATTAAAAGGCTGTTTATGCTATTATGAGCCTTTCAACTGTTTGCTCCACCGCAACTTCAGACCAACTGAGTGTTAAGCCTGTTGCTCCAGCGAGTTCTGCTTCTGCACAAGTGCTTGCAGAATTCCCCGAAATCAGTCGTCCTCCTGGCCTTCCCAGGAATATCAAGTACGACATGGTCCACTACATTAAGACTACGGATGGACCTCCCATTTCATGCCGTCCTCGCCGTTTGGCCCCAGAAAAATTGAGGTCCGCCAAAAAGTAATTTGAGGACATGGTTCATGGACCGGTACAGCGCGACCATCAAAGCCGTCAAATGCCTCACGACCAGGCATCCGTTGCACATGGCCTTGAAAAAGGATAACACTTCGCTTCCTTGTGGCGATTACCGGGCCCTTAACGCCAAAACTGTGCCGGACAGATACCCAGTCCGACACATCAACGATTTTGCCCATAACATCACTGGTTTCAAAATGCACCATCGATCTCGTGAAAGTATATTATCAAATTCCTGTGTTTCAAGAGGACATTCTGAAGACCGCAATCGTTACTCGGTTTGGTACTCTTCGAATTTCCTTTTATGACCTACGGCCTCCGCAATGCTGGTTAAACATTCCAGCGGTTTATTGACGAGGTCACACGGGGTCCAGACTTCTGCTTTCCTTACGTCGATGATATCCTCGTGCATTCAGCTGACGAGGCACATTATTGCGAGACTACGGAGTCGTCATTAACCTTTCCAAGTTCGTGTTTGGTGCACAAGAAGTTACATTTTTAGGCTACCATATTAGTGCCGAAGGTACCCGTCCTCCTTAAGATCGTGTGCAAACCATCCTAGACTTTCCTCCTCCTAAAACAGTTCAAGTAGTTCGTCGGTTTCTCGGCATTTTAAATTACCTACTATCACCGATTCGTTCCCCGCGCTGCTCTGTTCCAGGCTCCGCATATAAAATCAGTGGTTGAAACCAAAAGCAAGGGTGCCAAGCTATTTTTATGGACATCCTTACTTTTAGACCAATTCAAGACCTGTAAAGTGAGTAGCTAATGCAACTCTTCTAGAATATCCGGTCAACAAAGCGCCTCTCGGACTGTTTACCTATGCCTCCAACGTTCATATTGGGTCTTGTCTCCGACAACATGTTAACGGCAAATGGGTCTCTTGCCTTCTTTAGCAAGAAGCTGACCGATCAATAAATGCAGTGGCCTGCTTATTATCGCGAATTGATGGCGGTGTACGAAAGCGTACAACATTTTCGCCACATCTTGGAAGTCCAACACGAGACCATTTTGACGGACCACAAGCCGCTCCTCTACACTTTTGTACAGCGCCGGGAAGTACTTACCCCTGCCCAATTGAACCAACTGTCTTTTATCAGTCAATTTACAACTGATATCAGTGGCGTGCTGTGGTTCGAGTTAGGGTAAGCCAGAAAATAATGTCCAAAAAAAAACACCACATTATTCAGGGTTGAAATTTGGTCTCTATTTTTTCTCTTCTCTTTTTTTAAATCAACTCTGAATAATGTGGTTATTTTTTTAAATTTATTTGGACATTTTCTCTGGCCTACCCTGACTCGAACCACTGCACGCCACTGACTGATATTAAGTAGGTATATTAAAGGAGAAGACAAAATCGTCGCTGACGCTATGATACGTGACTATACTCTTACATTCGAGCAGGACGTTGAAAAACTCGCCGAATCACAGAAATCAGACTCAGAACTATCCTTCCTGCGTGCCCAAGGCTCAAGCCTGCAATTGGCTAATGTTAATATTCCAGGAACCAACGTCTCTGTCACCTGTGAAATGTCGACAGGAAAACCTCGTCCCTATCTCACACATCCCTTTCGAAGAGAAGCTTTTAACAAGGTCTGTGGACCTTGTTAAAAGCTAAACCTTAACAATCCCGGAGCCCGAGCCTTCTGTCAATAAGGACTGCAAAGAGTGGGCACGAACTTGCAGGGTGTGTCAACGCGCCAAGGCATCGCGCCATAATTTAGCCCCTCTTGGTAATTTCGAAATACCATCTGCTCGTTTCAAACATGTAAATAATATCGACATTGTCGGCCCCTTACCGATTTGCAGCGGTTTCCGATACTGTTTGACAGCTATTGACAGAACCACAAGGTTGCCGGAAGTCTGGTCCATGCGATCTATCACTGCGGAGGAGGTAGCAGAAACGTTCACACGAGAATGGGTGGCCCGTTTTGGCGTGCCATCGATCATTACGACAGACCAAGGCTTTCAGTTTGAATCTGATTTGTTTCGCCGACTGACGACACACTTTGCCGTTGTGCGTACTAGAACAACGGCTTACCATCATTGCACCAATAGCATGATTGAGCGTGTTCATCGCAAACTCAAGGCTGTCCCCATGTGGCGTCCGGCCCTGGTTCAAACCATGGTCCGGATCGAGGAGGCATGGGAAACGGTCACCTCCTGCGAAGCATTAATGCTAGCGAAGGAGGAGGCGGAACGCGTGCGAGAGGGAAACCTCACGCTCCAGCCGCCGCAACAAAAGAAGACGCCCCGGGCGTCGGGAAACGCAGGGTGATTCCCGGCCACCGTGGGCGCGGGCCTGCGGATGACGAGCTATGGGTGGCTCGCCGGGCCCGGGTCGACGGCGCGTCGCGTTCTACGCGCGCCTTAAAGAGCTGTCAGCAAAGAAGACGGGCACCGTAGGGTCAGTGCCTGCTAGGGTTGCGGAATTTGTTCGAAAGAGTCACCGCGGCCCTGGAACGCAAAGGGCACTAGAAGGATCACGGGTGGGTTTTAGTCAGTAAGTCTGACACTCCCTTCCGCTCCGCCCAGAGCGGGAGAAGTCATTTGATGATTTCCTATCCAGGGAAAAAAAAGGCTGTCCTCATGTGCCATCAAGATTCTTGGTTACGCGCGCTACCTTTCGTCTTCCGAAACAGCCAATACGATATCAGTGACCTAGCAGATTTTGTCGTTCAACTTCGACATAAAATTTCGACTATACGACCAATTCCTGCATCTCTTCATGATCAACCTTCGTCTTTTATATTCAAAATTTTTCGACAGCAACTCGCGTTTTTCTTAGATAGTCGTTTCTTCCTCAACACCAAATTAACTGGACTAGATATAATTACAGATATTTATAATTTTAGGTTTAACAAACTGCAGCAAGACACATTTTTACCCCATGTAGAAAATGGTACAATCATTCTTGTTGGTGCTACAACTGAAAATCCTTCATTTAGTTTAAATAATGCACTTTTGAGCCGATGTAGAGTGGTTGTTATGGAAAAATTAAGTGCAGATGATGTATTAATAATTTTAAAGCAAGCAATCCAGCAAGCAAGAAATTTGAAGGCAACTATAGGAAACACCACACAAGACTTAAAAGAATCGTCTGATCTTCCAGAGTAAGTTTATTGAAAAATTTTCTATTTCAATTTGATGTTGATGTTATAATGAATGGTACTCCAAAGAATTTAACATGAAACTGTTTACTATTGTTAATGATGTACTGACGTGTTCGGCACGTTACATATGTATGTTTTGCTCGTCAGCCATTATAGAATAGAATAGAAAAACTTTTATTCAGGACAGACACAGCACAACGGTTACAAACACAAATTACAGGAGAAAAAAAGTACAGAATGCGCCGAGCGTGTCCGAACCGAAAGGGTTACCACCTCAGCATTTGCTGGGCGCAAATGCTGAGTCAAAGTGTTTCCTTCTTACTGAGCCCTATCTTTCACACAATCCAATTAAATAATCATATTAATATTTTTATAGATGCATTGTAGAAGAAGCGTCACTACAGTGGCTAGCAGAAGTGTGTGATGGAGATGCAAGAGTTGCACTTGGAGCCCTGGAACTGGCACTTGCAGCAAGAGCTCCTAGGACTGCTCTTTTGAACACAGGGCCAGCAATAATTACTCTTGAAGACATAAAAGATGGAATAAAGGTGTGCCACATTTTTAGGGTTCCATACCCAAAGGCCATCACAGGAGTTACTAAGCCTCCGGGCCTCCGGTGTCCTTCCGTATGTCTCATTGTCTCCTCTGTTCCTTTTTTAACTGATCTAAGTGAGTTTACCATTGCAGAGATCACACACAATTTACGATCGCAATGGTGAGGAGCACTATAATACCGTATCAGCGATCCACAAATCAATTAGAGCAAGTGACGATAACGCCGCTTTGTACTGGACCACGCGAGCGTTGCATGGCGGCGAGGATCCTTTATATATTGCTCGACGGCTAGTGCGAACAGCTTGTGAAGATATAGGTATCTCAGTTTTTATTTATCTTTGGTAACACAATAGATAAACATATTTCTCTCTCTCATTATGTGGACTCTGCAATGTATAGGATCGCTGCAGATGGGGGTTAGTATATTACCTTTTTAGTTTGTATTTGCAGCGTAAGCTGATTATGAGCTTACAGCACGCTGACCAGCGTGCTTTAAGCTCATAATCACAAGCTTTGGCTTGGGTACGCCAAAGCCTGTTTTTTGAAAAAAAAAATATGAGCAGCCCTGTAACGCGTATCTTACTATTATTATAAATGCGAAAGCTTGGATGGATGGATGTATATTACTCAGTCAATCCTGAACGGCTGAACGAATCTGGATGACATTTGGCACAGGCATAGATTCGTTTGGAATAGCACATATGACACTTTTTATCCCGGGTGTTTGTTCCCTTGGGATAATTTTCGACATTGAGGCGGGTAAAGCCGCTGGCAGAAGATAAAGTGCCTTTAGTTTAAAATACGCGTCAAATATGTTGAGCCGCCGTTCGTCGTCAGTTCTACTCAATAAATACAGCGAAATAAGTAGGTACTGCGTGTAGTGTTGCCACTTTTTTGTGCTCATAAAGTACATTGGTTATTGAATTTGAATGTAGATAAAACAAGTACATTGTGTCAAAATAAAGTACGATTTGTTTTACTCTATTTTTGCTCAAAAACATATTTTTCATTACTTTTAGCAACATGAGCAAGTTAATTGTCTATAGTTTAGTTAAAGTAAATAGGCAATTTAATTTTAATCAGATTCAGAGACGCTTTGTTTCTTTCGTCTCGCCATGCTAGTCACCACAGAAAAAGCTCTCTCTGTAAATACTGATAAATAATAAAATTAGAAACAGAAGTAGGTATCTATAGTAGGGGAGCCCAAGCGGGGATTTCGGGATTTACTAAAGCGCGGCAGATTAACATACAGGGGGATACCTTGTACCCGGTTAAGTACCTCCACCAAACATGAGGCCCATACATAAGGCCGCCCCTGAAGGATACAGGATCAGATTAGTAAAAAAAAATTGACCATCAGAAATTCTCGAGCTTAATTACATCCTAAAAAGTGTATATTCCACTAATCTGACAATTTGAGAGTGACGTAAAGAAAGGGGAGAGCAACAAAGTTGTAAAAAAAATTCATCTCGACATTCTCGAGCGTAGCTAATTTTTTTTTTATTTTGAAGGAAATAATTCAAGAATAATGAAAAATATATAATCTGACGATTTCCGCAAGCCGAAATAACAAAAACTCGTCGATAAAGTTAAATGCGTGCAGCTGCGTGATGCCTATATTTCAAACCGTTTTGCATTTACTGTTTTGCAAAAATCTAGTTTTCATCAGATCTCGACATTTTAAGGTCATAGGAAGCTTCCCTGACTACCCCCGCGATGTTGTCACTATGTCTGTATGAATGTGTGTGTGTGACTATGTGACTCGCTTATAACTTTTGAACGACTAAACCGATCGGAATCTACTACGGCGTTCTAAAGAGTTCCCTCAAAATTAGATTTCCTGTGAATTTGAACCGATTCGGACCGATAGATTTTGAGAAATTTTGAAAAATCTCAAACTTATTTTTTTTTAAATTGTTTTTTTTTGGAATAACTTTTAAACGGCTTTATCGATCAACTTTAAAAACTAATCCGCCTTTTTGAGCTTGAAAAACCACGTCGACCGCCACCAAGCTGGTCAAAATCGGTTGATTAATTCGAGAGATATCGTGAACGAAAGAAACCCGAAAAAGTGTTTTTTTCGGGATTACTCCGAAATTTTTAGTTCGATCAATTAAATCTAGAAAACTACTTATGAGGATGATAAAACTGCGTCGAATGCCGCCAACCGCGTGAAAATTGCTTGATCCATTCAAAAGTTATTGCGGTTTGAAAATTACAAAAATAGTGTTCTATGAAACTTCTATCAGACTTTCAAGCTGGGAGAGCTCAAATGCATAGAAATATTATTTCTTTGAACTCAGCGAGCTCAAATATCACATAAATTCTATTTTGAGCTCAAAAATGTCATAAGTACAATTTTAAGCGCCCAGGAATAGAATTAGCGGGAAGTTGCAGGGATGGCCTTTAGGGTGAACCGTTTTTCTAATTTTTTTTTGTCAGATCAATCGAATCCCTCTAGATAATCGTCAGATTATGAGACAGTACGTTTAGAACATATAGAAATATATCTCTGACGCGCTTGAGTATTTCAAAATGGCGAATTTTTTTGCACATTATGAAAATGGCTGCGAGTTTGCGTCCCATCGAAATCGTCAGATTAGTGAATGAGGGCATTTTTTGGTGTACTTAACACTCCCTTAGAAAATCTGACGCGCTCGATTATTATTATTATTTTTTTCATTTTCAACCCTTACATACAACCACCCGCATCATGCCAACGATCAGATTAACATACGTACATTATTATAAATACGTAGGGCATTGATGCTATCAATATCTGACGCGCTCGAGGATGTCCACGCAACAGTTTTTTTTACATATTTAAAAATCTATAGCCGCTTCCCCCACCGATGAAAAGGTATATATCATATAACATTTTTTTCTTCTTAAGTATCATTTAAGCTTTGCAACCCAATAGGTCTCTACGACGCTCGAGTAAATCCCCATTTAGCATCGTGGGCTCCCCTACTACTACATAGTTAGGGCGAGTGAAGCGAGCTCGAGCTCGTAACTTTCAAATCCAAACTCATAAAATGGGTTTTACCTGGATCTGTTTTAGTGAGAAAATAAAATACTTACAGCTCTATTCGTTTTCCTTGTTAAAATATCGATCAACGTACCCACAGACTAAGGAAGTTTAAAGTGCAAGATCGGGATATTAGGCGTTCCGATCAAAGGTGAATCGGGACGGGTCACCTGATCCCTGGAAATTAAAATGACCCGCACAAGTCTGAGTACGTCCAATATTCTACGATTTTTGTTTTCGTCGTATGTTAAGGGGAGGGGGTCCGGACCACCTAAACACCTCCCTTATATACGTCCATGGGTCCAATAAATCATGTAACCGGGAACACTGAAGTTGAAATAAAATGGAAACCACACCTATATAAGCCTCTCAAGTCGTCATCCTAATCCAGCAAGGATTGTCTTCCGTTGTCTCGAAGGTATACGAGAGGTTCAGGGATACTGGAAACTTAAGTCTGGAGACAGGATTTAGAAGACCGCGATGCCCTTCAGTGAGACATGACCGATTTATTGTCACCTCGTCTATCCGATATCGACATCTGACCGACGTCGATATCCAGCAGCAGCTTAGGAAAGTTCGAGGGAGCGCTGTCAGCGTGTGGACAGTGAGGCGAAGACACAAAGAAGCGAACTTGACCCCAAAAAGGCCAACCACGGGGCCCAAATTGTCTCCAGTCCGCCGACAAGTCCAACTTTAAAAATAATAAATAGGTACCAACCTACCTACCTGTCTACTTATTTCAAGAACTGTTGCAGTTTGTCCCTTATGGCTTATCTTGTCTTAGTATGGCATATAAAATGATGACATTTATGGAATTAAAGAAAAAATGAAACGACAAATTCTGTCATGAAATCGAAATGTTTATTGAAGTTCTGAACAAAAATATTAGTTTAGTCCTTTGCACACTGTTAACGTATTATATCCTTGTTTAATTTATTTTTGCACAAAATGTTATATTAATTTTGTCTTATCTATATTTCTATACTAATATATAAAGCTGAAGAGTTTGTTTGTTTGAACGCATTAAGCTCAGGAACTTATTGGTCTGATTTGAAAAATTATTTCAGTGATAAATAGCCCATTTATCGAGGAAGGCTATAGGCTATTTATCATCACGCTAAGACCAATGGAGCACCAATGATGAATGTATAATAACTATTCCATGCAGACGAAGTCGCGGGCAGAAGCTAGTACATTATATAAATTTAAATCGCGACAACCCTAGCTATAAAAACCCAATTCACTTGTAGTCGTCCCGATTCATCCAAGTTTGGTCCCTTCTTAACCTATTCCTGACCCGATTCCTCTCACATACGACCCTTTTTTTTTGGATGGGAAATCATCAAATGACCCCTCTTCATGTAGGGAGTGTCAGACTTTTACTGACTAAAACCCACCCGTGCTCCTTCTTGTGCCCTTTGCGTTCCAGGGCCGCGGTAACTCTTTCGAATAAATTCCGCAACTCACATACGACCCTTATACCCCCATTTTTTTTCTTAAATCCGCCTCAGTGCAATTTTGAAAAAGTAATGTGTTAAATCAATTACTTCATATCTTATTCGAAGCCTGAAAAACTAACACAAAAGATGCAAACTTGAATTTGACACAAATAATGTAAGCACAAAGAAAATCCAAATGTTTTACAGTGCAAATTTCTTAAGTTTTTGACCAGTTAAAATCTTAGTTTTGCCCCTTCTAGACCCTATTCCCCCCATTTTACGGTAACTAATTAACCTTCTTTTTCCGAAGTCTAACCTTCTTCGTGTATAATTTACAGGTTTAGCAGACCAGACTGCGATAGTTGAAGCCGTTGCATGTTTACAAGGTTGTCAGCATATTGGAATGCCAGAATGTGATGTTTTGCTTGCACAATGTGCTGTTAGACTTGCCAGAGCACCTAAGAGTAGAGAAGTATACTCTGCTATGAAGAGATGTCGCAGATCGCTAGTGGAAACAAAGGGTCCTCTGCCACCAGTTCCACTCCATTTGCATGTATATCAGAACGTTCGGCCAGTCGAGATAGGGAGCTGGCTGCTACTCCAGATTTTAGTGACGATTATGTGACGCATAAAGATGCCAGCCATACAATTTGTGACAGAATAGTTCGAAAGTTAGAAGCATTTATTTATGGCCGAACGACCTGATATCAGAACGTTCGGCCAACCTGAATCTCCATAACTGAGGACCTTAGAGAAACTGTTACTGAATAAAGATTTAGTGACGATTTTGTGACAAGCAACCAATGTTTTACTTTTACTCGTAATGCCACCGGTTAAAAGAAAAACGAACTTTTGTTCCCGGAACATCAGGACGTTCGGCCAACGTAATCCCCATAACTGAGGACCTGAGAGAAACCGTTAATGAATAAAGATTTAGTGACGAGACTAAAACGAATTTTTATTGCTTTATTTTTTTTTGTGACGGCCCCTTTTAGTAATAAAATGAAAATTTAACATATAACCTCAAAACATTAGGATTATCAATTCCTCCACAAGGAAGAAGCTCAGAGAAACCGTTAATCAATAAAGATTTAGTGACGACACTGAAACGAACTTTGGTCTTTTTATTTTTTTTTGTGACGGTCCCTTTATAGAGTAAATTGAAAATTTAACATATAACCTCAAAACATTGGGATTATCGATTCCTCCACAACGAAGAAGCGTAGAAGACTCGTAAAACCCCTAATGTGTTATAGGTTTTTAGTGCAATGGTGTCAGTATTTTTGTTGATTCAAGATTAATCTACAAAAATGCACTATGGAGGATGGCGACTGAAATAGGGTGACCATGTATTCCAACGAAACAAGTATTTATCGAGTAGGTACCTATTTATTTACTGAATAAAGCAAAACATGTGGAAATAGTTGAAACAAGGTGACGATGTAGGTATTGCAACAAAATAAATAGATACGTGGACGGATGATTATGAGAAGGAGTGCAGATAACTAATATTTTATATAATATGTATTAGAAATAAATTGTTATATAAAAACATTACACACAACATGCGTTGTGTGTAATGTGGCTTTTAAAGTATTCAAAATGTTGTCGACTAGTATATTTAAGATTTAATTTGGTGTTTTTAATGTATAATTTTACTGTGATTTATCTATAGAATTGTTATTTAATTGTAAAATTTGTAATCTAGTTTATCAAACTAATAATAACATGTCGGGCCACAACCGAAAGAAATCCGTATTGACAAGTTTCAAGTCATACGAGTCTAGTAAATACAAGAAGCCGTGAAATCGATCTATGATATATAATATCCTCATGGTGAACTAATTTAACTGTAATTCTAAAAAGTACAAATTATTATGTACTAATTACCTACCGCGTTTTTTGATGATTGATTAATAAATAAAGCATTTTTTAATTTGTGTACCTATTTATTTAAGTATTCTTGTATTTAGTTAACCTATCCAATGTCAGTCACCTTTCCACTTTCGTTTGCTTTTAGCCAAAATTAGACTCGACTAAATAACAAAAACTCCACAAGCCACTGGGTATGCAGGCATCAGCTCAACGTGAGCTCAACGTTGCTTGTACCTATATTAGGGGTTAAAGTATGAAATGGCCGGTTTGTACTGAAAATCTAAATAGTTTATTTTTTTCATTTTTAACAAATGTATTTAATCAAAATAGTTACCATTATTATCTATACATTGCTGCCATCTAATAGGAAGATCACTTATACCTTTGCGATAGAACTCTGAGGATCTAGACTGCACAAACTGTGTGAAAGCATTTTGTACTGCCTCCTGGGAAGAAAACTTCTTGTCACGTAGATAATTGTCCGAATCACGCAAAAAAGGGTAGTCCGTTGGAGCAAGGTCTGGCGAATACGGAGGATGAAGAATGATTTCTAACTGCAGTTCCTGAAAGGTCAAAACGGTTTCTCATGCTGTATGTATTCTCGCGTTATCATGGAGCAATAATGGTGAAGATCGATTCATGAGTCGGGGCTGTTTTACTGCTAGTTTTGCCAACATTGTTCGGAGTTCTGCACAATAGACATCTGCCGGTATTGCTTGACCAGATCGGAGAAAACTATAGTGAATAACACCATGCTGAGACCACCAAACAGTTACCATTACCTTTTTATTGGTAAGTTTTGCTTTAGGACACTGTTGTGGCATTTGACCTGGGGTTAGCCATTCATTAGCAGACCCCTCTCCAAACGCAACATTGATATTGCGGGCTGTTTCTGCCGCGTTACTTCTGCGTCGGAACTCGTATTCAAAAACCACTCGAATTTTTGCAGTATCCTTCTTTCTTGTATAAGTTGAATAACAAAAACAATTAAAAGTCGATATTCAAATGTTACACATTTTTTAAAAGAATAACATCATAGAACCCATGTGAAAAAAGTTTCTTTCGAAAACTTCAAACCACGAAGATTCTATGTCAGTTCAAAAAACCTATTACAATAAAACGACAATTTCATACTTTAACCCCTATTATAATTTAATATTACGACGTGTTTTACTTCATCATTTTGGTAATAAAACTCGATAAATACTTGTTTCATTGGAATACATGGTCACCCTATTTCAGTCGCCATCCTCCATAGTGCATTTTTGTAGATTAATCTTGAATCAACAAAAATACTGACACCATTGCACTAAAAACCTATAACACATTAGGGGTTTTACGAGTCTTCTACGCTTCTTCGTTGTGGAGGAATCGATAATCCCAATGTTTTGAGGTTATATGTTAAATTTTCAATTTACTCTATAAAGGGACCGTCACAAAAAAAAATAAAAAGACCAAAGTTCGTTTCAGTGTCGTCACTAAATCTTTATTGATTAACGGTTTCTCTGAGCTTCTTCCTTGTGGAGAAATTGATAATCCTAATGTTTTGAGGTTATATGTTAAATTTTCATTTTATTACTAAAAGGGGCCGTCACAAAAAAAAATAAAGCAGTAAAAATTCGTTTTAGTCTCGTCACTAAATCTTTATTCATTAACGGTTTCTCTCAGGTCCTCAGTTATGGGGATTACGTTGGCCGAACGTCCTGATGTTCCGGGAACAAAAGTTCGTTTTTCTTTTAACCGGTGGCATTACGAGTAAAAGTAAAACATTGGTTGCTTGTCACAAAATCGTCACTAAATCTTTATTCAGTAACAGTTTCTCTAAGGTCCTCAGTTATGGAGATTCAGGTTGGCCGAACGTTCTGATATCAGGTCGTTCGGCCATAAATAAATGCTTCTAACTTTCGAACTATTCTGTCACAAATTGTATGGCTGGCATCTTTATGCGTCACATAATCGTCACTAAAATCTGGAGTAGCAGCCAGCTCCCTATCTCGACTGGCCGAACGTTCTGATATACATCCATTTGCGGAATGCTCCTACGAAGCTTATGAAGCAACTAGGTACGTAAAAGGAAGGGTATATAATATTATGTTTGCAATCGGAACGAGTATGAAAGTTATGCTAATCATCTATAAATAATATTTCTGCTTTTCAGGTTATGGTAGTGGTTATAATATGTCTCACAAAGACCAGTCTGGATTAAATTATATGCCAGAGGGAATGGAGGATTACGATTTCTTCCATGATGATGATGATGATGTTTAGTTAATAATGTTATTTAATAAAATCACTGCTTTACTAGTGTCAATGTTTTATTTATTTGGATAATCTCATTTCACAATTATTGTTTGACATGGTAAAAATTTACTATATACAAGATGCACACATAAATGTATGTAATATTACAAATTTACCTAAAACATTGTACCGTTTGTAACATGAAATGGCGCTTGCCATGATTTCCGATCCTAATTTTATAAAAATAAAATAACATTATTTTTTACTTACAACATTTGCTACTGCACACATTGTGCACAATTTACATTAAATCTGATGCGGCTATATTCTTTTGGGTTCTCAAGTTTGTTTGAATACTTTTAGGAATAATCTAGTGATTACTAGTTTGTAAATCGTAGTTTGCATTAAGTGGCACTTACTGTTTAAAATATAAACAAAAGAGCCTCATTTTATATACAAAACACCTAAACTGTTAAAACTGCAAGGTACACCACATTCTGTGCTAGAACCATTAAATTAGTCACTAGGTATTCATAAATAGAAAATAATGTTCAAAGGAAATTATCTACTGCCTCTTCGTTCATTTTGATACAGTTGAATGAATAGTAGATTGATATTTAGAGGCTGCGATAGTTATTTCGAAAAAAAAAAAACTACTTTTAACATCAAAAAGTTCGAAAATCTATACAAGAAACTCCAACTCCCTTTTAACACTAGTCTTAGCCTACAACTAATTAAGCTAAAGAGAACATTGTAACTAAATCAATACAATAAATTAGAATCAGACTTCTAATTTGGATCCTAATCTTGGGAGGAACACTATTCCGTTTGGGTCCAAATATTTTATATCAATACTAAAATCACTGAATAAAAATTTACGTCAGAAATCCATAAAATAAATTCCATGTAAACAACACGTAAGAAGTGGAACGTTTTCAGATTTAACGAAAATTATATAATAATTATAGCTAATGCTAATATTGACCTTAGAAGATATATTCCGGGCCGGCCATATCGATCGCCCAGCGGAATTTATCACGCTGAGTTTTGTTGTAGATCTTTTCGATTGGTACACCATGTTTTTTGCACCTGCAAAGAAATAGTGGTCAAAATTTCTATAAAGAAAATATGATAGGTTAATGTTCAATACTTATAAATTTTTTTTTCGTCAGCTTACCAAGCCACTGAGATACGTGGATCAAGATAATTCAGTTTTGAAGTGCCAAGCGCAATAGTTTTATTTTCGTCGCGATCGGTCTCCAGGAGTTCTAGTTTTTTCAGTTGTTCTCTCAGACGTTCTAGTGCTTTCTTTTTCTTATCACAGGCAAGTTTCTCTTTGACAGAACCTCGTTTGGCTGCCTTTGTTGCCTGTCGCACGTCTTCTTCTGCTTCATCAACTTGATCACGCTTAGCTTGGATTTTCTCCTTCAAAGCTTCCATAGATTTTGAGTGACCTGAAAAAAATAGTTTCTACAGTGGAAGATTTAAAAATGCTAATAAAGAACTTCGTGGATTAGATCCTACCCTCATCATTTAAGCTTAGTAGGAGTGGTGACCTCATAGGTTCCTGTTACACAAATGCTAAAAAGCAAACTAAGTCGACCGGCCGACTCACCGGACACGGCTGTTTTGGGAGGTATCTGTTTGGGATTCAGTGGGAGGACACGTCCGGGTGTCAACACTGTGGATCGCCCAGAGGACACGGTGGAGGTCTGGCCTGCTTGGGCGGAGCAACGCCGTGTCCTCGTCGAGGCGATTGGCGGTGGCGACCTCTCGCTTCCGGCTTTGGTTATTTTATTTTATTTTATTTGATAGGAATATACATATTATATACATATATATATATATTATAATATACATACATAGTAGTCACACAATATAGAAACTTATGATAAAAGTAACAAATACACTACTCAAGACGTTATCCACAGATTACTGGTGGTTAATCCATGGTCTGGAGCGAGGAGGCATGGGAAGGGATCGACACCTTTAGCGAAGCAGTAATGCTAGTCAAAGATAAGGGTACCGCGTGAGGGAGATCGAAACCTCACGCCCCAGCCGCCCGCAACAAAAGAAGACACCCTTGGCGTCAGGAGTTGCACAAGGCGATTCCCAGCCACTGTAGGCGCAGGTCCGCGGTGGCTCGCCGTTTGATAACACCATGCACAGGTGTCATGTTCCAGGCGCGCCTACAAGAGATGTCAGCAAAGAAGACAGGGACCCCATAGGGTCAGTGCCTGCTAAGGTTGCGGAATTTGTTCGAAAAAGTCACCACAGCCCTGGAACTCATAGGGCACTAGGAGGAACACAGGTGGGTTTTATTAGTCAGTAATAGTCTGACACTCCCTTCCTCTCAAGAAGTCATTTGGTGATTACCTATCCAGAAAAAAAGGTGGTTTTTAGTCAGGACACTCCCTTCCACTCCACCCAGAATAGTCATTTGATGATTACTCATCTAGAAAAAAAAGTATGTAAAATTAATAACATACCTTTGGGGACAGCACGTTGATGGTTACAAAGGACTGCTACTGCACGGTTTGCACGGTTGTAAGCTAATATTTTTTCTGGTATGGAGGCATCACCATCTGTAAGCTCATCTAATTGTCTTTGCAAGGTAATAGATGCATTGTATGTACGGAAAACCTTTGCTGTCAGTCCAGGCATTAAATCTTTTAAGTGTTCATTTAGAGTTTGTGTATTGAGTCTGTCAAAGAGATCATCACTATCTTTTTTATTTTCCATGAACAGCTCGAGATTCTTGAATACACGTTTCTCAACTGGCACTTCATTGTAGTATCTGATAGAATCTTTACCAAGAAAATCGAACACAACCACATATTCTTTACCATCTTTTTCTTTATGTAAAGCGATGTGTTCAACACGCAGTGAGCAACAACCCACTGTGTCTGCTTGATCATCATCCTTTTCATTACCTGCCCTCAATGCTAGTTTATCTATAAAGTATAGAGCAACTGCACGTTGACGAACACGCATTTCTTTAGCTTTCCAATCATTTTTATAGTTTTCTCGGATTACGTCAATACACTTGTGAAGTTTTCTGGCAGTTTCATACTTTTGCCAATCTTTCTCACCTTTTAATTTAGAACTAGGATTTAACATGACATACTTAGCTTGTCCTTGGACATTTTCTGTCCATGAAGCTAACCAAGTAACCGTGTTGTCATGTCGAACTTCTTTCCATTTATGACCTGGTGGTGGTTTAGGTATTTTACTATCTTTAGAGCAGTTAATAAGAACATCCTCAGGCATTACACGTCTTTTCAACATTCCCATTTTCGGGTGTTCACCTCGTCCTCTGAATAGTCCAGGAGGTTCTATCCTAAAGTTGCCGATTTTTTCTTTATGACCATCTATGGTACAGAAACCAAACTCCTTTTGAATTTCCTCATTCTTGGCTTTAAGTGCAGCTTTTTCTTCCTTTGATCGATTTCTGTTTTTTTCTGAAAGACTTTGGAAATAAGCTTGCATTTCCTTAAAATTACATTTTGAGAGATCCTTTATTAGTTTTGTTTCTTCATGTGTCATTACTTTACGCCAGTCAGTAAAGAAATTTGTGTTAAAAACAGATTTGGTTGTGTAATCATGGTCTAACATTCGAGCGTAGAATCCCGCAACTTCTTCAGCATCTTGAGATAATCTTATCTCTTTACCATCATAAAAGAACTTCACATTTTCAGGCAAAGGTTCATAATCTGGTGCAAAAACAGGTCCTTTATGCTCCAAAAATTTCCATTTTGTTCCATCATCCTTTTTTTCTTCTTCCCACCTTAAGAAATAAATATAATGATAATGTTAAGAATTTTAATTTAATTGTAAATTACATTTCAAGATCCTCTATGTACATCATTATGTAGGTTAGGAAGCAAGAAGAGAATGTTGTTAATCAAAATAACCTACACACACTTGGGTCGGC
Source organism: Hecatera dysodea (assembly GCA_905332915.2). NCBI lineage: Eukaryota > Metazoa > Arthropoda > Insecta > Lepidoptera > Noctuidae > Hecatera > Hecatera dysodea. Next base: position 15,758,433 of record HG995292.1, read on the forward strand.
GATAACGGACAGTCCTCACAATCACTACAGATGTTATTCTAAAAACTGATTTTACTTTTAAAATTTGTATTGATACATTTCTAAAGAACATCTTCAAGTAACATAACCTCAAAACTGTAATGTCACATTGCTGTAAAACAGCGCCATCTGGTCTTTTCCCAGCTAACTAGGGCAAGGAGGTTTGTGTACTATTTAACTTAGGGTAATGGTGTTCTTATTTTGGTAAACTTACCACTTCCAGACTTCTTGTTCGTCTTCTTGTTTCTTCTTGCGTTTATTTGGACTGGGGCCATCATTAGGTTCATGCTTCACTTTACTTGGTTTAGCTATTGCTGGCTTTGATTTCTTCTTTTTTGGTTTTTCATCTTCTTCATCATCCATGCCATCATCGTAAATAGGTTCTAAAATAATAATTATAATGAATAAATATACACATGTTATTCCAAGATGACAATAATAAAATATGAATAACAACATTAATAAATTACAAACCTTTTTTGATTTTCTTTTTAGATTTCTTACGTTGAAGTAATGGAATGTCTTCTTCACTCTCACTGGGTGCACGACGTTTTTTACCAATGGGCTCAGACTATTTAGACAAAATAAAATTAATTTAAAATCAAAGTCAATAATGAAAGGATTTAAATATAATTATGGCAAATAATTACCGATGGTGAATCTTCATCACTTTCATCTTCTGGTGGGAGTTCTGACAATGGCTCATCCTTAAACTGTGATAGTGAATAATCACATGATGAAGCTGTTGTGTTGAGTCCACCAAAATCATTGCTTTCATCATTCAGTTCTCTCTTGACATCAACTTGTTCAATCTATTTTAATCAATAAAAAACTTGTTAATATACACTGTGTTTGATCTGTGCTTTGCATTATGGTTTAGTTATTTTTAAGTCATTACCTGCATAGGCTCATCTTTGACGTGGGCATCTTGATAATCTGGTTCAGCTTTGGTTTTATCATGTTTTTCGCTACTGCTTTTCTCTTTACTTTTACTGGAGCTAGAAAGAAGAATAATTACAATTTGTTTATGAAATACTGATCAAGTATTCATATTATATATTGTATAATCTGTTAAAAATATTGATTTGTGATGATATATTAACTTATGTATATTTATGGAGCAGTTCATTGTAAGTCAAACTTTAGCACAAGAGAACTTAAACTCTGTAATAGAGGTATTTGTGGAAGAGCCACCACAATTTTTCCAACAGCTCATATTTTAAATACCTACTGTAATACACAGAACAATTTTGACAAACTTGACAAATGGAATGTCGAATCAATAAAAAAAAAAATGGATCGAAACTTTTTAGGATAACCTTTGATGTAAAAATTTGCTTACCAATGAACTTACTGAAGTATGAGAGAAATAGAAAGGACTACAAGTTTTTAAACCAACCTGTGTTTATCTTTAGAGCTCGAATGTTTATCTTTATCGCTGCGGTGTTTGTCACTTCTGTGGCGATCTTTTTCACGTTCCTTATCCTTGTCCTTTGACTTGTGATCTTTAGATGAGCTCTTGTGATCGCGGTCTTTATCCTTAGATGACGATGATGATTTTTTATCATTGCTGCTGCTCTTGTGCTTGTCCCTATCTCGGTCACTCCTCTCCTTGTCCCGGTTTTTGTCTCTGTCGCTGCGGTGCTTGTCCTTTTCGCGATCTTTATCTTTGCTGCTGTGTTCTCGATCACCGCGCTCTTTATCTTTCTCGCTGCGGTCTTTGTCTTTACTGGAGGACTTGTGTGAGCTACTGTGATTTTTACTACTTGAGTGCTTGTCTTTATCGCTACAAATTAAATACTTAAATAACAAACTTCATAAGATGAACAACACAGAAGGCACAGAACCTTCTGGAAAAACTAACCTGCTGTGTTTGGACGAGGAGCTCTTGTGGTTCCGATCTTTATCTCGATGCTTGTCCTTACTTGATGACTTATGGCTGGATCTGTGCTTTTCGGAGCTACTGTATCCATTGTGAACACCGTTCACGTGTTCATTCTTATTACCGTTTACCTTTCCCTGAGGACAATTTACGACATTATAGCATTACCAAAATCATTGACATAAAATTGTCATCACGAAGTAAAAATACGTAATGCGCCTTGTAACAGGATCAATTTTGTCATTTTCAATTCTCAAAACTTTCCAAACCGAAGCTTCGGTTTGTTCGAACACTGTAGTTGACGCCATATTGGGACTTAGAAAATTTTCACTTCGTGTAGACTTGTGTTCACCCAGTAAACAGCACAATTTAAATTATCGGATGCCATAGATGTAATATTAACTGATAGATTTCGAAGATACAAATCTATTTTATCACTTACTGATTCACAATCATTGTCGCTAGCGGGATTTTCGACACTCATTTTGCCTACGTATTACCGACCGACGTTAGTACAAAAAGTACGATTACATGAGGCCGGTCAAGCGAACGCAAATTCTAAGTGCTGAGAAGTGACGAATGCGCATGCGCCATTCCTCCCAAGATTGTTGATAGCTTCAGGTGAATCGGTTCAATGTGCCTAATTGAACGTTGTTCAGACGGGTAGTACGTAGTGTTGCAATGTTCAAAATCAAAACCGAATAATACTCAACAAAAATCAAAATCAAGTTTGACTAAATAAATAAAACTACTGTTGTTCTTGTATTGCGTGTCTAGTGTGGGAGGAGAACGTTCCACGAAAGGCCCGTGAGCCGTAAAGATATTGCTTTGTCGGAGCGATTTCTCAGCGATGAGTTCAATCACAAAAAGCTATTGGGCCCAATGGGAAAGCTTAGTGATTCAGGATGGAGTTTTGTGCCGTAAATGGGTAAATGCTCGTGGTGACAGCTGTGATTTGCAAATGGTTGTCCCTGTATAAAGCTAAAGTACTAGATGTTCTACAGCTGTACCTACCATAATGGTTGTTCAGGAGGCCATGGGAGTTAAACGGACTCTACTGAAGATACGGGAGCGATTTTACGGGGTCCATTGTCGTGACGATGTCGAGGACTGATGTCGCAAATGTACAAGTTGTGCGCCTGTAAAAGGACTTCAGACTCGTAGCAGAGGTGCATTGAAATTGTACGTCTAGCTCTATCCTTTCTTAAAGGTGCACACCTTAAGAAAGGATAGAGCTAGACGTTGCGGGACCTTTTTATGGGGATTTTTGCGGGGATTTCCTTGGGGGAAAGTGAAAGTGGTAACAAGTATTTCATGGTTGTTATGGATTACTTCACTAAGTGGCCGGAAGTCTTCGCCATTCCAAACCAAGAAGCTTCAACAATCGCGGATAAATTAGTTCATGAAGTCTTCTGTCGTTTTGGAGTAACCTTGGAGACTCACAGCGACCAAGGAAGGAATTTTGATTCTTAAATATTCCTGGAAAGTAGGAAACTTGTCGAGTTACAATCGGATGGAATGGTAGAACGAAATCAGACATTAGAGAGATATCTCACCAAAGTTGTGGAAAACCGGCAACAGGATTGGGACAAGCACATACAACTGTTTTTGCTGTCATACCGAAGTGCTTTTCATGAAAGCATGCGAATGCATTTATGAGCACGTTAGACAATCAGGTCAGCAAATCTCTGAAAAGATGAAAACCCGCTATGACCGTAAAATGAACAATAAAGGGTTCGACGAAGGACTAGTGTGCACACAATCCAGTTCGCAGCAAAGGGAAATCTCCTAAGCTTCAGGCTAAATGGGACGGACCCTACCGGATTGTGACAAAGATCAATGACGTAACCTACCGTATACAGAAAGGTACAAGAAGCGCTCCTAGCTAGCAGCTGCTCTCCTCTGTCCATGCAATTTTAACCCTATCTGTATCGGTTTTGTACTTTTTACGTGATGGCTGTAGGAATTCGAATGCTCGGCGCTCAATGTATTACTACACTTAAAAATTCAATATCTTTTGATTTTGTGGGTCGATTTTGATCAAATAAACGCTAGATAAAACTCGGGACAACACTTAATATTTCTAAAAATCTAGCTTTCGTGTCCAATTAGTGGTTATTGCGTGATGCTAAATTGCATTTTTGTGTTGTCTTTTTTATCTCAGTTATTTCAATGCAAAAATATTCAATGTACAGACACAGCTCGTCTACGATTTTATTAATTATGTATAGATTTGACTATTTGTTTAAGATATCAAAATTAAAATCCCTGATGGTGGTCATACCAGTGTCAGTCACACGCGTTCTTTTTCTATATCTCCGGCGCTAATTGAGGTACCTACTTACGCGTTTTGTTCTAGGAACTAGGAACAGTCGCTGGAATTAGTTTTGTCATTTCAGGTGTGCCTGCTTATATTTGTTGAGTTGGCGGGAACTAGGCGTGAAAATTCGACTTGGCTTTCATTCAATGATGGGCAGCAGGGTTCAGAGCGGGAGGTCATTTGATGATTTCCCGTCCAGAAAAAAAAGGGCTCCTAGATTCATTTATATAATTTGCATCCAAATGCAAAAAAATAAATGTTCCTTTCTAAGGTCAAATTTTAGGTGGAATTTAGTAACCACTAAATTCCAATAATTTAAACCCTAAAATTTTACACCATTTGTTTTATTTTCTTGCATTATCAACACTAGGCTTTTTTTAACAAAAAAAAAATTTAATTATATAGAAAACAACTTTATTCAATAGGTACCTTGTCAACCCCCCAGTGATTATGCTCATGTATAGTTTCCTAGTCATATCTTTCCATAGTGGATTTGCATTCACATAATTATTAAAGATGAATAAGTTATTGCATGCTTAAGTACCTAATTTTGTATTCTACATTTCTTTAATATTTAATTTACAGCTTCTAATTATGATTAGACTGGATAAATATTCAACTATGTAATTATTTTTTGTTTGTTGATTGAGTTTCTTCTTTTGGTTTTGAATACACAGGCTTTCCATTTGAATCCCAGGTGCTTTTCAGTTTTCTAAAGACAAATGCCATGTAAACTGCTAAAAAAAAGAGTATATTATACAATTAGTATGGCATATCAAAATTGATTTAACAAATTAACTTTATCATATGCATACTTACTGGCAACTTCCCATTCACATGTACTCATTGTTCCAATTCGATCTCTCTCAGTCTTGTTGTCCTTGCTCTCCCAGAACTTTTTAGCGTGCTCATATTCTGCTTCATCAGCAATGAGCTCTTTCCCTGGAGGTGGGGGATAACTTTCAAAGCAAACAATTCTTTGCAATAGCTGCCTATACTTTTCCGAGTGATCTTTAAAAAAGTCTGCAAATCTTGCTTTGTATACTAACTCTAAACCAAAGTCAGAAGCAAGTTTCGTAAATAATTTGAAATTCACTAAAAACTCAGGACAATCTACAACTCCTTCTAGATGAAAATCATACTTTCCACCAAAGAGTGGGTAGCCTTTTTCAAAATCAAACAATAGTTTAATGTTATAAATTCTATTGCCAAATGACCCATCTGGAGATTTTTGCCCTCGTGACACAATTTCGTTTGCATCAGGAATAGTTCCAAAAAAATAGCCACCAGGTTTTAAACACTCTGATATGTTGGTAAGCATCCTCTTTGCTTGAGGTAAGCTTTCGAAACTATAATGCAGGCCAAATTGGCAGCTTACAACATCAAAACCAATAGAGGGGTCTCTATATTTATCTCTCAGTGTGTCTTTAGAGCAATCTGCTGCAATAAATTCAGCAGAATAAAGTCGGCCACCCCGAGAACGAGCACGAAGATCATTATATCTTGTCTGACACTGCTGCACTGATACCTCAGCAATATCAGCAAAAACAACATGTTCTACCCTGGCTTTTTGCCATTTACTTAAGTCACCGCCTTTACCACAGCATATATCCAGTACTCTCAAGGATCTACCATAATCTTTTTCTCGTATTTTATCAGTGTACTCTTGAATCAGCACACTCTTGACCCAATTATTAAAATTTCTAAGGTAATATATGGGCGAATTAAATCTTTCATTCAAGCCCTTCTCTTCTAAGTGGTTATAGTGCGCTGCCACTACGGAACTGTGTTCTTCAGTTTTCTTTCGTGGGGGCTCATTGCTATCGTCATCTTGATCAGCATGATGTTTTCTTTTGACATTCATAGTCTGCGTTTCGTCAATTTTAGGATCACCATTCTTTTCTTTTGAAATATGGGAAGTACACGACATGTTCCCAGATTTTATTTGCTCGTCTATGTTAAATGATCATTACTTTTTCAATTAGCCAGTTGAACTAAATTTATCTTTATACAAAATTGGTCGTAAACTCGTAGATTATGTTAAAAACACAATCACGCACGTCACGTTTTTGACCAAAGCCAAACACTGTTTTCGTTTTCGTTACGACAATTTGTCAAGAATTCAGTGTTACCAACTCTCAGCAAATATTTTCCACGAATGAATTACCACAGCTAAACTCTTAAATTGCTTGTGGTCGCAGCTCTCTATTATAATATTGGTCTATGGTCGCAGCAGACTGCTAATTGCAAAATACATAAACTAAACAAGTAAATAGTAAACAATTTCAGCGTGTATTTTTCTTTTAATATAAGCATAAAAAATGCCTTTTTTATGGTACTTACGAAGTTGACATTGTTTTTTTTTATACAAACTACAAATATTAAGGATTGCTCTAGATGTAATTACGTGTCACTAGATCAATAAATAAAATGATAAGCTGTTTTGGGTTATCTTAGGGTCAATATTTGTAAACATAAAGCCCCAAGAGTAGCGGTACTTTTAAGGGCTTTGGCTGAACAAATTGGCTAGACAAATACATAGAGCTCCTAAAATAAAACTTTTTACCCCCTAAATATGGGGGGAAATTCCTTTTTTGGGAGAATATTAGAATTCTTGTCATTGTCAGTCTTGTTATATGTCACTAAGACCAGCTAAGACCGGACGCACTTGGTTTTTTTTTAAGATTTAGAACCTAGCTTTTTACGTTTCGTAACAAGCAATAAAAGAAAACAGTTCTATTACAATTTCGTCTTTATCTGAACTAGACAACTGTGTCAAAATAATGTTATTTTTTCCTTCTTTAGTGGATAAAATTATTCGTTTCCGGTTATTTAAATGGATCTTACTGAAGCTACAACAATCACAGTCTAAGGCAAAATATATAACTTTTGTGTGTGAGCAGTGTGAGCACCATATGGCTCCACAGAAATGGTTACGTTAGTGTAGTGGTCTCGGGCGGTGGGTTTCACGATATCTTAGTGGCGTTTCGATGGCATAGATTAAAGTTATTAAATAAATTCAGATTTTTGGCCAGAATTCAGTTACCTACTCGGCCATCGCACGATTCTATAATGTCAGATCCTGAAGTATACGTGACACTGTGGCGTAAGTTAAAGCTGAACGATTGTGTGCTGAGGGAGGCTTCATAATTTTGTTATTATATTTCGTGTATTCATTCAAAATCATATAATTACATTTTTAAATATTTAAATAAAAAAAAAACATTTAAAAATATAAAAAATAGTAGCCCACCAGTATCGGGAACACGGTCCAAGTTACCGGCGGTCAGGGCTCCAGAGAGAGGAACCTCCTAACTATGCGAGCTGTGTCGAGAAGTACCGCTTTCTGGATCAAGCCTTTGATCCAGCTGCCTAACGAGAGCCTCCTAAGGTGTCGAGGTTACTGACATGACCCAACCGTTGAAGGCGCACACCTTATTTCCGCCCGATAGAAGGTTATTGAGTACCTTCTTCAGGCGGCCAAAGAAGCGCTCCCTCAACGATTGCTTCATGTCAGTAACATTGATACCTAAAGCTTCCGACATACCCAAATACTTGTAAGTTTCAGTTGAAGAGAGAGATCTCAGGTTTATGGAATCCGAGAGTTGAGTTCTCACGGATTCCATAATCTCTCCACGCTTTACATGCATGACCGCACATTTGTCCACACCAAATTCCATCCTGATGGCGTTACTGAAAGTTTCAGTTACCTTCAGTAGGTCCATCAGTTGCAGATTACTGGGGGCAAAGAGTTTCAGATCATCCATGTAAAGGAGGTGACAATATCCGGACACCCTCTCCTCAACCGATAGCCTAGGCCTGAATTCTCTAGCAGTGTGCTTAGAGGATTCAAGGCTAGACAAAACCAAAACGGACTCAAACTATCGCCCTGAAATATACTTCGCTCGATCTTTACCGGTTCGCTATTCCGCTGGATATGTCGACATCCTGGATAGCGAAGGACTGTCCTCCATTGCCCCATACATGACATCAGGAAGGGAGCAGTGTTATGTCAATTTTATACAATTCTAGCACCCTCATGAGCCATGAATGAGGCACCGAGTCATAGGCCTTCTTATAGTCTATCCAACATGTCGACAGATCCTTTCGGGAACGCCGAACCTGTTGGCTAATGGCCATATCAATGAGGAGTAGCTCCTTAGTACCGCGGGACCCATTCCTACATCCATTTTGAGAGGCAGACATGATGTGATTACTGTTAATATGTTGATTTTATCTCTCAAAATAGATGTAAGAACCTTATAGACCGTCGGTAGACATGTGATCGGTCTATAATTTTTGGGTTTCGCGGTACTACCAGGCTTGTGGAGCAGGTGGGTAACTCGCCTGTCATAAAAAAACTCGGGTAGTGAACCGGACTTCAAAGCCGCTTGGCACCGAGATGCCAAACAAGCGACCCTTCAAAACATTTTATCCAAAAGTAGTGCAGTCCGTCCGGCCCTGGGGATTTCCAGTTAGGTAACGGACGGACTGCAAAGGCTACATCTTGGGGGCTGATTATGATAGCCCCCATTTCTGGAAACGGATGGCACGCTCGCTCAACCTCCTGAATCCAATCACCTTCGGTATGACTGACAGACACCGACCAGATGTTGCGCCAGAATGAACACATGGCGTCATCATCCGGCGGATGCATGTCAGTCACATTTTGGTCCGGTCGCGCCCAAGCCTTATATACCCACCTTTCATTACTTCGGAATGTGCGATTCTGGGTGTATCGCTCAAACCGTCGTTTATACCTACGGATACGGTTTGCCCATGCATACACCTTCTGCTTCAGGAAATCGATGCGCTCTGTGACACGAGACAGATAGTCTAAGGGACTGATATCAGTCTCTAAAAACGCCCGTCTCACAAAGCGCATCACTCTTGGGCGAGTGTTGCCCTCCCTGAAGCAGATCAGTTTGCCAATTAGCGCTCTGGCCCCACCGATACGGCGCTCGATTCTGCACTGCCAGGCCGGTACGGCTACTTTGGGTCGTGTAACTCGGTCATTGGGCATTTCGATGTGAGCTACACGACATGCTGCTACAGCCGCGCAGTACATTATCGAGTATGCATCAGTGAGGTCTTAGCAGTTATCAAAATAGTTTGACAACTGCGAATCCAGAGCAGCCACCAGCGCCCTATTTTTGTTATACATGGGCAAACGAGGTATGCGTGGTCTACGCTCGGGCAACACGTAGCGATATTCCCGAATCGTACTCTCCAAAGCACTCCTCAATTCATCATTGCACTGGGTACTTACGTTCGTAAGCCTGTCATCACTCTCCTCGTAAGCGTGGCACGGGATTTGGGTTAACTGTGGTGGTGCCACAGTCTGCGGCGAGGGAGTTATGCCATGGCTACATATTTTCGTTCGGAGGCGATCAAGCACACTATCATCGAACATACAGTTACGCTGGATGACGCGCACCTGATCCGACAGTCATTGGGCCGAAACGTTGACAGCTGGCTCAAGTACCTGAAACGGAGAGAGCATCCGATCACGGTACGCAGTCAGGTTAGTTCCCCCCTCTGTAGCCCCATAGTATGAGCGTATGACGTTTTCGTTGATGGTTTGCGTCCATCGCACGAGGTCCTAAGCCGTCCGGCGGCCGGCGTCCTCTTCGTCGACGTGCTGCTGGTGGTGACGTCGGCGGCGAGAAGTACTCGTCGCTCGAGCTCGACGCGACTGCCACGGCCGATGTCACAGCACTCACGGCGGGGCTGGGTTCCGGCGGCGGCGAGGCGGAGCTGAGCGATGAGTTGAGAGATGAGAGAGAGCATGTTATACATACTTTTGTTTTGTTTTATTATATTTATACTTACACTTTAAATCTTATCATTCCATGAAATTAACCCCATTCTGTATAGCTTAGTCTTTATTACGGCTGACTTGGGTTGAGACTATGTAGTTAAGTAATTTCAGTCAAGTCTAGTCGGATAGTGCAGGCCCGGGTCGAATGCGTTCAGATGGTTCAAAGAAGTTATCAGAGACCAGGGTGGATAACGCTCATACTGGGATCGGTAGATTAGAAGGCAAACCACGTACTACTTTTAATCTCAACGCTAAACTAGCTCATTTAATGGTAGCCCTGACGGATATTCATGGGTTAATTCTGTAAGTCGGGAGTTTTTATTATACATATTATTATATTTAATTATTTTTCAATTATGTTCTTTTTTCATTCAGTATATATATCCAGCTTCTGCGGCAGTCGGGTTTAAAAAGGAGCCGAGTTCACTTATAAAGTTACATAAAGTAAAAAAAAAGTAAAATGTTTGGGGGGAACCTTTTGGTAGACACAAAATGTATGCAAACTTGCGCTCCGTCAATGTAATCGATGTGATTTTTAAAAGCAATGAAGGCAAGTCAAGTTAGAAACTTGCAAAATTACTAACTCTCTTTCTTAAATCGTGTATTTGACCTTAGCACCTCTACTTAATAATATTGAACCATACCATGTTGCAAAAATGCGTTTATCTTAATTAAAAATAGGTAGGTAAATCAGGTTATTCGTAACTGTTTCAACAATATGTAAAGTATAGGTAAAACTTATTTACTTTGTCAGAATTAAACACTTTTGGCCTAAGAAATCGTCGTTTAAGTTCAACCACACGTAGGTAAGTCCAAAATGTACTCTGTGGGTAAGTCTATTTTTAGTTGGTTTTGACGTTGATGCCGATTCGTAGAGAAAATAAGTAAGTAATACAGTTTGAATTTTTACTAAATTATTATGGTCCTACATATATGTGAATCGTTGTAATTTGAACTGTAAACAAAATTACAATGGTATTACAAAGGCAGGTACCTATTAAATAAAATTATGCAGATATGTACTTCGCTCTCCTGTAAAGTTGCTATTTTTTAAGTGGTGTTAGAACTTCAGCAACGAAATGTGGTTGAGAAAAAAAAAAAATTAAAAATGTTTTTTTTTTTCATATAATTATGTCAGATATTGTATATAAATAAGAAGTTTAACCAATTTGTCTAAATATATTTTGCTTAAATCGGTATGTCAAAAAATCTGTAACTTGCGTAGACGGATAATGTCCCTAGTTTTATTAGGGGTTTATTTCATCTAAATAGACCCACAGAATCAAAAGGTATTGGATTTTTTGGTTGTTCCCGATCCCGTGGCAATATGGGGATAAAATATAGCCTATGACACTCCACAATAACGTACCTATAGCTTTCTATAGGTGAAATAATTTTGAAAATCGGTTCAGTAGATCTAGAAATTACCCCTTACAACGTCACAAACCCACAACCTCACAAACGTTACCTCTTTATAATATTAAGTAGGTATAGATATACAAAGTATAAGGCTGAAGAGTTTGTTTGTTTGTTTTCTTGAACGCGCTAATCTCAGGAACTACTGGTCCGATTTGAAAAATTCTTTCAGTATAAGATAGCACACGTGATGATTTATATCATCACGCTAAGACAAATAGGAGCAGTCATGAAAAATGTGACAAAAATGGAGTTGTGCGGGACAGCTAGTTTTGAATAAACGTTGTCACTTGGTAGTCGTAGTATCCGGTACGAGTACTGTTGCGCCACATATGTAGACACGCGGTAGCTTGTAAAGCAAAGGAACTGGCTAGCCAGCGCCGTGTGTAATATTACACGAAAACTTGGTGCCATTTTTCCTCACCCTTCTATAACTCAAAACCTGTTTAACGTAAATACATAAAACTACGTGTGTTTAATTATATCCTTATGGACATATACCTAGAAGCCCAAATTTCATGAAGCTAGCTCAAACGGTTATAAAGATATGAAGGTAAAAAAATCTTAGCAATGACTGACTGACTGACATATAGTACCTAAATCTAACCTACTTCCAGGTGACCTAGAAGGATGAAATTTGGAATCAAGCTCGGTTATTGTGTGTAAGCGTAGGAATAAATAAGTGTTGTCCCCATACAAAAAAATTGTAATACGCGCTAAATAACCAGCCAACGGTGTGTAGTCGGCGGCGCGCGGCACCAAATAATTATAAACAGAACAGAAGTAATTCTACATAAAAGCGCTCCCGAGCAACACATAAACATAGGCACCGCTTACGAATACCGATTTAGTTATTTATTGTTTTATTACATTTATGTTCATCCTGCTTCTTTCTCAATTATTATGAATTAAATGATGATTGGCATCATACTATAACCAAACGTTCTTCGTGCCTAATCCCCACATTACATCAGTCATTTTATTCAGTTATTCAACATTTTAATTCTGATAAAAACTGACCAAGTTAAACTCACATTTTTAAATAACAGAAATTGTTATAGGTATCCAATAAAGCAAAGAAATAGAGTTTAATACTTGTTCATAATGTTATGTTGTTCCTATAAATACATAATTCGATTTTGCATAGAACTTGGCACTCATTCAGCTCTCCATTCTTTTTGCGGCGAAGCCCATAGCCAAGCATAATTTTTGTATTGAACTTGACTCTCCTTTTTACATAATTATGTTATTGGTGGGTTTTGTCTAACGAAGTTAGGCGACACCGATATAAAAAAAGGTTGCCATATTTACTTTGGATTTTTTAGGGATAAAACTTTTATTCCTCGCTTTTTAGTTATTAATAAAATGGATTAGGTAAAGTTTTGAAATGGTATTAATTTGAAATTATTATTTAATTTATAACGCGATTACTTTCTAAATTGCGAAGCTAATTTTGAATTTTTCATCGAGTTTGTAAAGCTAGAGCCAACGACCATACACATACAGAGTCGTTGGTAGAGCCTAACTGCATGCAAAAATGTATTAATTATATTTACCTACATATTTAGGCCAACGCCACGGTTTCCTAGTGAGTGACTGATACACACATAACACTCGGTGTTTTGGGTTGTTTCTTCGATTTTGAACACCGACTTCCTCTCTCTGGGGCCCGCCGGTAGCTTGGACCCTGTTCTTCGTAAATATTTTATATCTTTGTATTTTAATATTTGAAAATGTAATTAATATGTCTTTATGTAGTGAATAAAGGAAATAATAATAATATTTTTTACTAGATTTTCGATGTTGAAAATCTTTGTACGCCTTCGAATCTCGATGTAGAACTCGGCCGAATGCATAGTACGTATGGAACGCTCCATGGTTTTCTGTGCAACACTCGGCTTATCTATACTAATATTATAAAGCTGAAGAGTTTGTTTGTTTGAACGCGCTAATCTCAGGAATTACTGGTTCGAATTGAAAAATTCTTTTTGGGTTGAATAGACCATTTATCGAGGAAGGCTTTAGGCTATATATCATCACGCTCAAGCCAATAGGAGCGGAGCAGCGATAAAGAATGTTTTAAAATCGGGGATTCCACGGGGACGAAGTCGCGGGCAGCAGCTAGTATATGTATATTGTATCTTGCGTGAGCGTCCATGTCATCCGTAGCACCGTAAGTCATGGTGGGCAAAACACGCTGGTTATAGAGGCGAGACTTCAGACATTTTGGAATTTTTCCAGGCTTCAGAATGCCATCCAATTTACCAAAAGCGATGTCTCTGTCTTGTTGATGTTCCAAGCGCGGATCCACCGTTCCCACAACCCTAATAGACTTTCGACACCGGCTATTCACTAACGATAGTGACTCAACAGTTATAAATGAAAACTGACTCTGGATGGCCAAATGGAATAGCGAATGTGGAAACAATTCCGCCATACCAAAGTCGGAAGCTCATGTCATTGAAGCATGTGACCAAAACTTGTACCCTTGTAACATAAAGAAAAAAACTTCGAGTACTGGCAACTCAACTAATAGAACTCCATGGCTACCGCCGAGAGAAACGATTTCTATTTCTTTGTACACAACATGATTTTACTTCGCAGAATAAAACTTGGTGTCGTGCTTCAACGGCATAGAAAAGATTATCCGGGCTAGATCTGCTAAATATACGCAAATATGTGAACCTGGATATCGATGAATCAACGTTTTCGCGAAAAAGAAACGTAGCTTGAATTTGTAATTTAAGTAGGCAAGGCATAAATATGCATAAAAGTTGTAAAAATATTATTATTTTTTTATAGGACCACTCGTCGTTCAGCACACTAAGGCTTGTTACTGCTTAACCAATGATTCCTGTGGTGGCCTCAAATGAATTTAAGGCCCCCAGCCAGGGCTTAAAACTACTTAAAAATTAAATGACCGCTCGCTAAGGGCATCCCCTGTGGGACACGGGCCTCGGCTTAGCGGGGTCATTGAGGGAGGGCAGCAAGGGACAGGCTGGGTCACATTGATAATATTTTGGGGATTTAACGCTAATGGCTCAGCGGCGTGGACTGGCTTGTTAGGCAAAAGTCGGGGACTCAGTGCGTCATATATTTTGTAACTCCTTTTTAGGAATACACACTTGGGCAATACTCGGGTGGCTGTGACCACAACCTTTTTTGAGGTCTGGATCCGCGCCTGTGATGTTCTTTGGCAAATGAAAGAATATGGCCATGGTAATCGGCCACCCATCTGCAACGCTTCAATTCCACACACAAATTGGTAGAAATATTTAAGAACTCGAAGAAGCCAGTCTGAAACTGGCTTGATTTGCAGTCACTTAGGTATATAATGTACTTATCATAGCTACCTATTTGCCATCATGAACTGCAATCACTATAAGATTATATTTTAGATAGCCTTTCATGGCCTTTTCGGTGTATCTGTCTACTTATTATAAAACTAGCTGCTGCCCGCGACTTCGTCCCCGTGGAATCCCCGATTTTAAAACATTCTTTATCGCTGCTCCGCTCCTATTGGCTTAAGCGTGATGATATATAGCCTAAAGCTTTCCTCAATAAATGGTCTATTCAACCCAAAAATAATTTTTCAATTCGGACCAGTAGTTCCTCAGATTAGCGCGTTCAAACAAACAAACAAACAAACTCTTCAGCTTTATAGTATTAGTATAGATTAAGATGAACCTAGCGTAAAAGCGCTTAACAAAATACCCACTTAACTAGTCAGGTAAATCAATTTTAAATGACATCTGTGATTTCAGCTATTTAGTTAGCGAAATGTCCGATTCGCAAACATTGGTGTTAGTAATCATATTGAGGTGATTATGAGAACGGTTATTCAGAGTATGCAGGCGGTATCGGTAGTGAGACAGGGCAGGTCCGGAGGAGACCGCGAGGGGAGCGCGCGGCGGCGGGGGTGGGTGCCGTTACGTGGTGCGCGCGCGGCGGCGGCGGTGCCACGACGCGGACGTGCTTCACTCAGTTCGTGCGCGAAAGTCGTTACCTGCGTCACACGATAGCACTGTTGCCCACACGCGAACATTATTCCTCCAACACGCCAAAGCGAAACGAATCAATTCATCAGCCAAGAGTATTATTGTTTGACTTTTAGTGATCAAGTGCACAGGACCTACAGGCACCTAGTGCGTTGTTACAGCCTTGTGAAGTGGTGAGAAAGCGCGTGACGTCAGAGACACCGGCCACCGCGATCATATGTTGGACGCGGATGCAGTGATGGAATGTGGCGTGTTGTTATGGTGACGTGCGATGGTGCAGTGCCTTGGATTACCTGGATTTTAGCTGCAAAGCCGCCGCAGGGCGGTTCCTCCACGGGAACCATGCGTAGAAAAAGATGAGCCAGGATGCTGAGAGCTTGGTAATATCAATTTTGTAGTTCCTAGTGAGTTTGTGACACTACTAACACGTAACACAGGCAATAATGCCAAGTTTCAGCGAACCTCTCGTCAACAAGAGCGAATCGCGCGATGGGCTGCCTCACGACTACTGACAAGTGCTATTAGATCACTATCGAGAAAACTGCAGAGGCGATTTCAGTTTGGCTATTTATAATGATGATATTATATACAGAAACGTTGCTTAATACGCGAATAGGTATTTACTTGAACTGGCGACATTCAAGGCTGGTTAGTTACATACATTCTGCTGATTTAATGAAATTATTGGTTAGATACTCAGTCATTATAAAACAAAATTTGTTAATTTAATACTGATGCTACTGATTATAACGTAGGAAGACATTTTCCTGTTATAAACATTTATAGGCATTGATGTGTACATACCAGGAAAACTGGAACCTGGAACATATACATTCATATACTTATACATCTACTACTAAAACATCTAGTAGAACAATAAAATACTTTCAATCACTACCTTTTGAACAGTTACTGGTTAATCTTAGTTGTCAGCAAATCCATTGGGCGATGATTCAATGCGTGGGCGCTAGGTCTCGCCCACAGATGTATAGTGATCAAAATAGACCCAATGTATGTATCCTCGACTTATTCAAAAGGTTATTGGCTTTTTTGAAGTGCAAGGCAACAAGATTAGACCATTTTTGAATACCTATTATTGTGTGAGCAATTGAACATGCTACCATCATAAATGAATAGTTTTGGTTAAAGTTCACCACAGTTTGAAAAACTCATCATAACCCAATGCAAGAGTCTTGTTTCAACCGAAAGTTAGTATCTTCCTGTATCAGTAGGTGCATTTATGTTGTAGGTAACAGAAACAGGGATACTGCACTATACCACAGATAATATAATACTACAGTAACTATACTAAGTAAGGATTACTGTCGGTTGTTACACCATTCCATTTAAGGCGTCCAACAAGCCTTTGCGACTCGGTTGCGGGCCCTCGTATGCGTATACAAAGGTGCGAACCTTTGTATACGCATACGCCCCCAGAGCCCGAGATTTATAAATTTAAAAGACATTTTATAAATATCATCAAATTATAAGATAGGTTCGGCACTATGCATATTGTCCGTACGATTACATTAGTAGTCCGCTGCAGCCATTGGGTTTTTGAGCTACTTGAATAGCTGCAAGTGATTTAACAACCCTTTAAAAACAGGTGAAAATAATTAATTCATGTTTACATGCTCAATTGTTTGAAAAGTACGGCACAGGTGTTGATTGCGTTATTTGTTTTGTTATTCTAGCAATAACGCAAAATGTTGAAAGTGTTCGTGAGACTGGTGGCAGTGGCTTGCCACACGCGCGCTTGCTCCAGTTTCTGCACCATTGTTAACTTTCAGATTTCCTTCTGTTTTATGATAGATTAGCTTTTACCCGCGACTTCGTACCTACGCACATATCCCGCTTTTTCTCGTTCCATAAGAATTTACAGAAATCTTCTTGGTACCCTATACTCCCCAAGGAACCTACATGCCAAACTTCAGCTTTCTACGACCAATAGTTTCGGCTGTGCGTTGTCTGTCAGTCATTCAGTCACTCAGTAAGGGAAGCGTTTTATAGATGTTGTGTATTAGTGTGGAAGGTGAAACGAGAGATTGATAAAAATACTAGTTTTATTCAGCCTTCTGATGATAGACTCGCTTTTGTAACCTAAGTAATCTAAATTATGAAAGGTTTTAACTCTGACTTGGCTAAGAATGCAAGAATATTGAAATATGTCAAGTCAAATTTGTTTAAATAAAAAGCTACTTGTGCCTGGTACACACTATACTTTTGGATAAGTTGAAGTAACCTCCGGAATCGACAGGCAACACTGTTGAGTTTCAAAATTTCCTGTAGTCATTTCAATATCCGTCATTGCCTACTTATTTATGTTATAGGCAGGCAATAAATTATTTGTAAGACTTAATTTGTTGCCAAATACATAACTAAAAATATCTCCCTTTTGACATTTTTATGCTACTAAGATAAGATAGTTGTTTTTATAATTTGGACGGTTGACGTCGGCGCGCGAACATTTCGACAATCGCATTTTTCTGTAGAAAGTGAAACGGCCTGAGCCCCGGACCTTCGACTAGCACTTTCACGTTACATTGCGTTCCATAGAACTCGCAGTAACAGCTCACGTAATTATCGTTATTCTTTTTCATAGAAGATTGTTACCCAACAGGAACTAGATCAGTTATCAAAGATACTAGTATCTCGTACACACGTTTTCTTAACATGCGTAAAAATATAGAGCAACACAGGCCACCGGGCGGCGCACGGTGGGCTGAAAATCGGCTTTCATAGACTTAGGGATTCCAATTTGCAAGTGCTTGTTTTTATGTCGGATATCGCTTCTATTAGTCATTACTATGTACAAAAATGACACCCGAGTTAATTCTGCCCAAAAACGAAGGAAATATAATTTTTTTACGAAAAATTTGTATGAAGCTAGTATGAAAAATCGAATTATCTCCTAAACGGCATGTTTAACCGTAATATCCTTGGAGGTGGTCATAGTGCTAATTATTTATGATTTTTTGGTTGGCGATCGGACGAAAAATTTAATGCCGTTTTTTTTTAAAAAATCGTCAAAATATTTTTATTTATTTTTACATGTAAAACGATCCCTTTTAGTGTCCAAGTTAAAAAGTTCGATATGTTATTAACCCAAATATTAAGAACACACGAATCAAGAAAAATGAAATAAAAAAACTGCTGTTTTTGACACATTTATATTATTTAAATAAAAAAATATTATCAACTTATTATTAAAGTAACATAATAAAGTTATATTATATACAAAATAATTTAGTTTAAGGAATTAACACTACGCATTTGTAAAATAAAGTAAAATAAATAAAAAATATCATTAAATATTACAAAAAAAACCCAAACACACTCAAATACAAATTTACAAATATGTACATATGTATTTTTTTTTACAAATTTTCCTTATCACTCTCGTTGTCAGACTCCAATTCTGAGTCAGCATCCAGATTGGATATATCCAAAAACTCGAACTCAGTTTCCTGAAATTTAATTAAGTCGAGAGTTTCAGCAAAAAAGCTCTGCTTTTTCTTGGCATCTAACTTAGGCCTTTGTGCACTTAGCAAAGGATCCGAAGAAACAACAAGCATATTTAAAATGTCTTGATTAGAATCCTGCCTGCTTCTTTTCCGCGAATGATGTTCTCGAAACCTCCTAAAATCTTTGTTTCGAGACTCTGAGGCTTCTTCCGAGAGAGTCCCAATCGGCACAATATTATTTTTCTCGATTATGTCAGCCCCACGGATTAATAACTTATGAACGGTTGACGACATGTAGTACCAGTCGTATAATAATACGTACTTTTCTGCTGTTTTGCGAGCATAATCTCTAAATTTTATTATATGGACCTGCTCTCCAGATGTAATTGCTTGTAAAATTACAGCAAATCTTTTGATGAGGTCTTCATCCAAACCGGTTATAGCTGCGGTTTTATTAGGAAACTCAACTCAAAGAATTTTCTTGCAGTATTCCCGTCATTGGTGGTTCCCGAGCCTTGTTTTACTATATCAATCAACAGATTGAGCTCATCTTTGAATTTATTTTGAATTATTTTCTTCCTTGTCTGCAGCATTTCTTTGTGCTCATCACTTCTCGCTGCCCACCGTTTGAAGTCGAGCCTGTATGCAATGTGTAACAGACATTCCATACAATTTATACGGGCGTGTAGGGATGACAAGCCAAACTCATACAGGTCCGAACACACAATTTTTGATGTTACAGCATCTAAGCGGTTCATTTCTGTAGGCTTTGCTAAGCACAGGTAGCACGATGCATTTGATCTAGCTTCAGAAAGGTAAGTGCAGACTTTAGCGTCGATCATCGTCATCATTAGTTGATGAGTCACCTTATTATTATTATTGCACTCTGTGGGGATAAGGGCCTCAATTTCTTCATCAATTTGTTTTTTCAGCTCAAGGACAACTGCTTCACTCTCCTTTACAAAAGTAAACTGAACTGGACGACAATACAAAACTGAGCATGGTTTTGGGTTCGTCCATAAAATGTTGTCTCCATCTATGAGTTTTAGTGGCACCAAGGAGGTCATGAAAATGCTCGAGTCATCTTCCTCACCCTCAATTTTCTGCTTGTATCGGCTTTGGTTAGAAGCACCATCAAATCCCCACTTGGATATCAGCTTCAACTGCTTGTTATGCTCTTAGTTAGAAAGGCTTTGAAGGATTCTTGTAACCGTGATATCAAGTAAAGCTTGAAGTGTAATCCTAGCCGATGAATCAGTAACTGTCACTGATTGCTTCGGAGGGTAGCAATCAAGCTTAGTTTGTTGCACTTTATAGTAAGATGGATAAATATCCTTAGCACCTTCCCGAATGGCAGCCTCACGCAACGTAATATATTGCCACTTTGAGAGTTTTAGCGAAAGAAGCAATCCAAGTGCCTTTTCTGGCGTAAATATGATTGTTTTCGCTGGTTTCTTAAGCGTTTCATTTAATTTAGCGGCTACTTCAGGATTTTTCATCATGTATTCGATGACAGAGGCGATATCTCCATGCCCTTCTTCTTTTAAACGTGCTGAAGCTGCATATGCCAATTCACTGGAATCTTCGCCTGTGTGTTCATCAGATCTTCTCTTTTTTTGTTTACTTCCCAGATCTTCGAATGGTTTACGGGATCTTTTCGTCATTGTTCCAATGGACGTTGATGTCGACGGTTCTGGAGAGACTGAGGACGCTCTTGGTGCCTTATCTACACTTGGTTCTTGATTAACTAAAGTTTGCACAAAACTCGGCCAATCAATATTTGCTCCCAACCAATTCTCGTACTTTCTCCTGAAATTATCAAGGAATCGGTTGGATTTCTGCCACCTTTGTAAAGCGGCTCGCGTAAATCTCCGACAAAATTCTTTGAGAACAACACGATCTCCGTCAGACAGGCAATCGCCTATGCGGGATACAACTGCACTGAACAATACTTCATGATCAAATGAAGTACTGTCACTTCGTAGAAGAACAAACAAGTCTAAATTGGTGATTAAACTTTCCATTCTAAGATTTTATAGTCGCTGATTTAGTGTTAGCAGTTACACAGTTGTGAACAAATTAAATTATAAAACAAAACTTTAGCCCTTTTATTGCAAAACGCCAATAATTATTTAACTACCCTCATTAGTTATCTCCTCATTAGCTAATGAAAATCTATAATTGTCACTAACTATTCTTAGAACTCATAGCACTGCTAATTAACAAATTAGCTTACTTATCAGGAAATGTTGAATGTAATCCATAGTTGGCATTGTCGTGAGATATTCAAAATCATTAAATCACCTATTAAGACTCATTGGAAGACCTAATCAGTGTAGTTACTTAATTACTTCTTTTTGGACTCATTAGAAGAGTAAACAATTGGTCATTTGGTTGTATGAAAAGTTTTAAAACTCATTTTGTGTTGATTATTATCTAGCTCAAACATAGTTGTCTACGTGTGGGTGTACTATAAACCTCTGCCAACTCCTTCGAAAATATAGGAGTGATGCTATTTTATGTTATGTGTAGTTAAAAGTCCGTGTTCTTCAACATAAACACCAAAAGGAATCGTTTCATACGTAAAAACAAATAAAAATATTTTGACGATTTTTAAAAAAAAAACGGCATTAAATTTTTCGTCCGATCGCCAACCAAAAAATCATAAATAATTAGCACTATGACCACCTCCAAGGATATTACGGTTAAACATGCCGTTTAGGAGATAATTCGATTTTTCATACTAGCTTCATACAAATTTTTCGTAAAAAAATTATATTTCCTTTATTTTTGGGCAGAATTAACTCGGGTGTCATTTTTGTACATAGTAATGACTAATAGAAGCGATATCCGACATAAAAACAAGCACTTGCAAATTGAAATCCCTAAGTCTATGAAAGCCGATTTTCAGCCCACCGTGCGGCGGCGGACGCAAAATCATAAATATTTCAATTTTATTACTTAAAAATAGCAAGTAGGTACAGTTTCATTAAGTACAGGTTAAACAATAGACAGTGGAAAATTTGTGCAACAAAATAATGTAAGTATGTTTAGTATTGCGCGTTGAGATCTTTTACATAGATTCAAGTAGGTAATGTTTCATCCATGCGTGTTTATTTCAGTGACAGTGGCAGTAGGGTAGTAGACTAAAAACCTCTAATTAGTCCGTCAGATAGATTTCCAAAAAATATTGGACACGTATTTTTTCTTTTTTCACCTAAATAAAAAACGAAGACGATACAGCGCGGTGAAAACATCACTTCGTGCTACGATTTTTAGCATGCCGTGACGTCACAAGCCCCCTCACTCATGATATTTGAAGCTTTTTATCTTCGTCAATTTTTATAGATTTGATAAAGCAAAAATAGGTGTCCAATATTTTTCGATAATCTAACTGACGGACTAAATAGAATCATATTTTTATTCCTCAGGAAACATCCATACCTATGCCTATAATCTTCATGGGCTTAATAAATATGTCACCGTATAATTGCAAGCTCCGTGTTTTCGGAGATTATAATTTAATCTCTATTAATTGTGAATTGAACAGCAGTTGCAGCGCAAGGTTTGCAAGGACCCGGTGACCTATTATTATGTAGTATTAGCAATAGGTACTATTGCATAGAACCAATTACAATACCTACTACAATTACGAGTAAAACGGACTTTTCAAAAAATGTAGTTGCCGACTTGTCGTAGGAAGAAACTGTTGGATACTTTTTAGGATTTTATTTTTTGACTAGCTTCTGCCCGCGACTTCGTCCGCGTGGAACAGTTACTTTACCCCCGATTTTGAAACCCGATTGGTTTAAAATTGACAAAGTTTCATACAAAGTTTCATCCCCTATTTTATCCCCTTGGGGGTAGAATTAATGAAAATCCTGCGGATGCGTACGTCATAACATCTACCTGCATGCCAAAGTTCAGCCCGATCCGTTCAGTGGTTTGGGTTGTGCGTTGATAGATCACTATGTCAGTCAGTCAGTCACTTTTGAGTTAAGTATATATATTTAGAAGTTTAAATTACTGTCGTATCGCCGTTCCCGTATTGTAGATTAAAATAAACGATTATGTACTGTATTTTTTTTTTGTTTATTCAGTAGTTTATACCGACGCCATTGACTATTTTATTATTATATTCGGTTACTTGCTACAGTAGGTAGTGACGCCAGTCTATCGTGCATGAAAAAGAAACGACCAGTACGTAGTGATCTAGACAGATTAGTTATTTGCCTGATTCAATTTCTGAAGGCTGATGGTAGTATAATATACGTAGGACAGTTGAGAAGATGCGGCATATCATATGACGATCCGAGGCTCCAGCGTCACTCTGTGCTTGGGTTGGGTCGATGAAACCACTTGTGCGTACCGTTCTGTGCTCAACTGCCCACCGTTGGTTCACAGATTCCCAAATGTAACAACGCAGTGTGTGACCGGGGGTAACTGTTCTGCCAGAGTCACTAAATTTAGTATCGGCTTTTCTCCACGTTTGTCGTCCAATGACGTGCTCCGAAAGTTGCGTGTCTCTGGAAACTTTTCCGCCTCTCCTAGCCCTATAAATAGGTTTGACTATTCCTCACACACAGCGGCTGGTGGTTATAAATTTTTGCTTTAGCGCTAGATAGCTCTATCTCCTTTGTGAAAGCAGTTCGATTTCACTCTGGACATGTGATTATCCAGAAGAAAAAGACAGACATACGAGTATGTAAGTAGTGTGGGGAACCTGCATTGATGCTCCACATGCGTACGGCGGGCGCTAGGTAGCTCGCCGTCCGATAAGGATCAGGCCCGGGTTGATGGCTTGTTGTGTTCCACGCCAAAGAGATGTCAACATAATTGCGTTGACGCTGCCTGCTAGAGCCAATGCTTCCAGGGTTGCAGAAATGTTCGAAAGAGTCGCAGTAACTCTTTCACCTTGCGCAACAACCTTGGAACGCAAATGGCATTAGGAGGAACACGGGTAGGCAGTTGTTTTTAAAACTTTTGACATGTTGTCGAATCGGGATTTTGTAAGAGTCTGACATTTCCTTCCGCTCCATCCCGGATGGTAGGAGTTATTTGATGATGATGAGTACGGTGGGCCCCTCTCTTTTTTGTATGGAGTTACAAAAAAAAGAGGGGCCCACCGTACTCTAATTAATATTGTGCTCTAGCTGAGCATTGTAGGTACTCTATTTTACGTGAGCATAATTTTTACAAAGCAATAGAGTAGGCATGCATAATCATTTTAATTGGAGAAAATAGTGTAAACGTAGTGGCATACTTCCGAATCCCAACCTTACAGCCTAACAAATAAAACTGCTATGAAAATTCCTTTAGAAGTGGTTATACATATATTAAATGTTAATACTATATTAAGAAATACTTGGCTATCTTCTAAGTAATGAAGCTCAATAGTTTTTGTTCCTGGCACATTTATTTTCTTTATTCCTAAAAAAACAAGCTCGCGGCATTACTTAAAAAAAATTTGGTATGAGGATCCATCTATCCTCACATAATTTCACAAGACAAATAACAGTGCACAGTGTAACAAACATCCATCCTGATGTTTTTTAGTCTTTCACGCATAAATTACTGAACGGATGTGGATAAAACTACAGCAAAATAAATACAGGGAAAGAAAGAAAACTCGTTTATTCCGCCAGAAAAGACGCTCAAAAAAATAAAACTAAAAAACAAAACCAAATTAAAAGAAAACAATTTATCGACTAAAAAACTGTGTCTGTAAGCTATGCTAAAAGTATCAATTGACTATACAGAGACGAGTAGATAGACTTACCACCATTTGCAGTTTTTGGTCGTGAGGGAGAAAACTGATATCATAAAAAATTTCGCTTTCTCGAAAATAACCCAACACAATCGTTACAATAGCTTGTACCTACGTGTATAGTATAACCTATTTCAAGGAACGTATTTATGTTCATAACTAGCTTTTGCCCGCGACTTCGTCCGCGTGGAATAGTAACTTTACTCCCGATTTTGAAACTCTCAGCCCGATCGGTTTAAAATTGACAGTTTCATACTAACTTTCATCCCCTATTTTATCCCCTTGGGGGTAGAATTAATCAAAATCCTTTCTTAGCGGATGCCTACGTCATAACATCTACCTTTTTTTTTTCAATGGGAAATCATCAAATGACCCCTCCCGCCCTGGGTGGAGCGGTAGGGAGTGTCAGACTTTTACTGACTAAAACCCACCCGTGCTCCTTCTTGTGCCCTGTGCGTTTCAGGGCCACGGTAACTCTATCGAACAAATTCCGCAACCCTAGCAGGCACCGACCCTATGGGGCCCCGTCCCTGGTGCTGACGGCTCCTTGAGACGCGCGTGGAACACAACGCGTCGTCGACTCGGCCTGGTATCGGACGGCGAGCCACCCACGCTCACCGTCCACAGGCATCAGCCACTGCGCAATAGCATAGCGGCCGACTTGTCTCTGGAGGAGGCTGCAATGGGACCATTACTGGCACTCCATTTCAGCCCCCTCCCGAGTATCAGGAGTCGCAGCACGAACAGCAGCAGCGGCAGAAGCGGCGACGGAAGCTGCGGCGGCGGCAGAGGCGGCGGCGGCGACGGACCTCTTGCGTTTGGTCGGGGCGGTTGGCGCGCAGGCCTTTCCCCGAGCCCAGTGCTCGGCCGGCTTGCCAACAGCCGCACATGCAACGCAGTGCGGCATGGCCTCGCACGAGCCGGCCCTATGACCGGGCTGACCACAGCGGAAACAGAGTCCGCTGTGGTCCACCTCCGAGGGGCACATAGCTCCCGTGTGGTTGCCCACATGGCAACAGTAGCACCTCAGAGGTCTGGGTTCCAGCAGTTTTACCCGCGCAGACACCCACCCCACCAAGAGCCTTCGGCCTTCACCAAGAGCCTTCGGCCCTCTCATAACATCTACCTGCATGCCAAATTTCAGCCCGATCCGTTCAGAAGGGTGGTTCATAGAAAGAAATGGTTTCTGTCCTTTAGATCAATTTTAGTATTATATTGCGTTGCATACAATTTTGTTTAGTCTATTTCATCATCTGCCTAGCCTTTTCCCAACCATATTGGGGTCGGCTCCCAGACAAGCCGGATTCAGCTGAATACCAGTATTTTGTTTATGTTTGTTTAGTCTATTTAAAATGCAAAAAAAAAAATTGTAATCTCACCCCAATTATTTGAGATAATTTGACCGGAATATTTTTTACCCCTTGGAGATTATTTATTAAATAATTATTATAACATCTTAACAGAAACAACCAAGGTGATTTCTTATGTTAAAGTATTTTGAGATGTTGAGAATAATGATCTGCGCAACAGTTTGCTGCCATTTAAGTCACATTTATTTATTATGGAACGACTCCAAGGTCCAAATGTATCTGTATCAATTATTTAAAAATTTAAAAATTCCCCGCCACAAAAACCTAAGTTCCCTTTAAAAAGTAAAAATAATAAAAGAACTCAATCTTAAACCTAGCTAAGTATATTCTTAAAAAAAAAATACGTGGCGTTGGGGGACAGCTCCAAACCTAACAATTTAATTACAAATAGTTTATTACCTAAGCAGCGTGGTCCCTTAACGAGACGTATTTTTGAAATGAAAAAATAAAATTGTGTACCATGATTTGGAAGAGCATCTTAGTATTTCAACGTGGTACCTTTCTAGCTTGGTGAAGATCTGATGAAGAACAGAGATGATAGGAAACAGAACTCTTCAATAAATTATAGCAAATCGTTTAGGTTTGTACCACTAAAAAGTGAACTTAAAAATTCAACCGACTTCTACACAAAAAAAAAAACAAAAAGCACAAAATAACTTTAATTTCGGAATTCTGTGCTTGTGGTTGCTTTTCGTTTTATGAGTTGAACACCGACTTCCGAAATTGCAGTTATTTTGTACTTTTTTGTAAAAAGTTTTCTTTTTTGCAAATGAACGTTATTGAAATAGATCATTATACAAATTGAAAATTACATGCAGAATTGAACGTTATACTTAATGTTATTAGAGCAAATTTTAATGAAGGTTAAGCATATGAAATGTAACATTAGATTACATGAAATTAGGCTATTTATAGCATATGAAAATTATATCATGTGAACGTTATTTCAAGTGATACTAAACTATCTGTTATCATACCTCTGACTCCCACACGACTTTCAGCATTTTGCTAAGCAATGTCCGTTACCGTGGATGTGACGCATTTTTTCCCATCTTGTGTTGGTTATTAATTTTGTTTTTATTTTTCTTTATGTTATGCGTATTGCATGACGTAAATGAAATCTTTTTATTCCCTATTAGATTTTACTGATCTGCTATAGTCTCGATCACCCCCAAGTCCGTCCGCGCTCTCAAGCTTATCCTACCTGTATCCACCGCATTATATACTTATATGATTTTAAAATTTACATGATTGTATCGTTCATATTTGCTTTCACACATTCATTGCCGTCCACCAACTTGATTTAAAAGCATGTCTACACTTATTACTAAAATAGCAGTGCCGGCGACGTGGTTCGCGTAGGTGTCGGAATTGAAAAAAAATGTCGCATAGATATAATTGTATGCACAGTGAATACCTTACATAGCCTGACCCCGTTTAGAATTAAGAATATAATAGAAATAGGGTAATGCAGAGCACTGACTGTATCTACCTACCTACTTCTTTCGTTTAAAATGCCGAAACATCGTGAAATGACAAAATTCTATAGTATGGCCACAATATTAAACTACTATCATGCGCACTTTTCATGTACCCAAAAACAACGGTTAAGTTTTTAAATGGGGGGGGGGGGGAGCAGCACATGATTCTAACAAAAATACTACTTCAGCTTTGTATTAAGGTTTAAATTGATATTTTTGATCCTGTATTTCATAAACGGATCTCTGAAACGAACGAACGGTATATTATGATAACCCTTATTTTTTTAAGAGGCCTAGCCAGCGATACCCCACTCTACTACAATACTGTATTCGCCTATGCAAGTATTTGGCACAAAGTAGGTTAAAATGTATTTCACGTGCATGTTCAAGTTATGTACTAAATAAAATATGGATGACTGAAAGAATTACTTAAAACTAAATAAACTTCAAACATGCGCAAGAAATATATTCTGAAACAATAATCTCCTTTTTCGATTAGTTAAAGCAGGTCTTATAACGCTACCTTGTGGAACACCAAGAAATTGTGTTTTTATGTTATCTTGAGCAACTAAGCTCAGTGCGTGTTTGTGAGTCTCAGCTGTATATTTTTTGTTTTCTTGTCGATAAGTCCTTCTTTGAGGAGTGGTTGTCTCGGTGTCGCGCATAAGAACATATATATGTATCTAAGCTTGATTCAAAACTTTTAGTTTAAAAAAGGTACTTTTAATCATCAACATCACAGATCGTTAAATAACAAATACAAGTATAAATTTAGTTGCTAGTTTTACCTGGTTTACCTGTTATGGTACTGAATAAGTGATATGATTTAGGTATAGTTTTACACTAGGCAACAAAAATAACCTTTTGTTTTCCACCGGGATCTGATATTGTGATTTGCTATCATAATGGCACAGAGAACTTAGCACAGTAAATAAAGCTTTTCAGACATTTGCAGATTTTAAGAGATGCGCGTTTTTAATTATTACGTTTTTGTCGCTTTTATCTCGTAAAATATTTTTTTCAGGACGAATTGAACATTTTTGGTTATGTTTGAGTCTGTTTAGTGAACGCAGGTGGCTTCTTAATCCCCACCGAATGTGTCTCCACGTTGTCGTCGTGGTGGGGCTTGAGCGTCCCAATGATCTTGCGAGCTTTCCCGGTAGAGCCACTCATGCCGGAAGGTCGCAAGTGAGGGATCAGACCAAGAGAGACACACGCTTGCTCGCTGCTCTTCGGTACGCGTCTGATCATCAGACGTGACTGTGAGAGCAGCGAGCAGGTGGAGAGGTGAGGTTAGGAGAGAGGGCCCTGAGAAGGGGCGGAGCGAAAAGGGACCGCACCCTTAAAAGGAACAAAACATGAAAAAAGGCGATTGTAAAATGAGTCCCCAGGTGGGTCCCGACTGCTCAGCGGTCGGGGAATCCCACCCCGCTTCGGCGGGCTGCCCTCCGTACTCTGGGGTGGGCACCAAACGCCTTCCGCTTGCCAGTGGCAACACGAGCCGAGGAGGCTCCCAATCGTCGTCATCCGAGTCCGCTTCCTTTAAGGAGCTGATGGCGTACGGTTGTGTAGAGGAGGGTTCGCCTGAGCGCCGGGGTGGTGCGGAGTCGGATTCCGGCTCCGCGCCAGACCTAGTAACGGTCAGCTCGGCGGGCTCTGGAGAGGAAGGAGGGGGGGCTGCTGCGGAGAACGTGAAGTTTTTCCGCAAGCGGCCGCGACGGGAGGAAGACGGGGAGTCGACCTCCGAGGGCGAGTTTGCCTCCGCCCGCAAGATCCCCACCGCTAGGCGGGGCAGGGGCTGTGAGGCGGGGAGGGGGCTGGCTCCCTCTACCCGGGAGGTGGAGAGTCGGGCCGGGAAGTTGGTGGAGGAGGGGCGTCGCCCTGGAGGGAGCGGTCGTAGGGCTCCCTCTACTCTTCCGCCTACTCTCGACTCCGATGACTCGGTGTCCCCGGGAGAGGTACCTCCCACTGTCGAGGAGAAGAGGGCCAAGCTGGAGGAGGTCGTGGAGGCCGCGATCCGCGCTGTGGCCTTCAAGAGGAAGCAGTCCTCTAAGCGGGAGGCCATTAGCGCGGCCAAGGCCTCCATTATGGCGGCGGCGGCGGCCAACGTCGGCGGGTCCGGAGAGGCGACAGAGTTGCGGGCGGAAGTCGCCCGCCTCGCGGCCGTAACGGAGAGACTCATAGCGGAGAATGAGTCGCTCCGGAGGGACCTGGCTGACATGGCCAGAGCGGCCTCTGAGGGGCCGCAGGGGGGGCTGAGTCCGGCGGCGCTGGAGGGGAGCCAAGTGCTGAGCCAGGTGCGGAGCCTGGTGCGGCAGGAGCTGGCTCCCTTCCGGAAGCAGTTCTCCGTTTTGGAGGACATGGTCCGGCGTCCCCCGTTAGCGGCGGCACAGAGGCCCCCGGGACAGCAGAAGGCGGCTTCGTACGCAGCCGCGGTGGCTGCTGGCCCGGGAACGTCCGGCCAGGCGAAGGCCAAGGCGGGAGCCGCGCCAGCGCCTGTGGCGCCGGCGCCTGCGACGCCGGCGACGACCAAGTCGGCCCCGGCGAAGAGGGGAAGGAGGAAGGCTGGAGGGGGAGCGGCTAAAGCTGCTGCGTCAGTGGCGCCGCAGCCGCCCCCACCCCCAACCTCGGACCCTCCTGCGACCGGGGCCGGGTGGCAGGTTGCTGGAGAAAAGCGGCAGGCCAAAAAGGCGGCCAGGAGCAAGGCCAAGAGGCAGCGGCGGAAGGCCAACGCCATCGCGGCGAGGCTTCGCGCCCCGAAGTCCGCGGCTGTGGTTTTAACACTGCAGCCGGAAGCGGAACAGAGGGGTGTGACGTACCTCGCCCTGATGAAGCGGGCGAAGGAGGCGGTGAACCTCCGGGAGCTGGGCATCACTGGGGGCCTCGGGATCAGGAGAACCCTGACCGGTGCCCGGAAGCTCGAGCTCGCCGGAGCGGAGAGTGGCCCGTTCGCGGACGCCCTGGCCGAAAGGCTGAAGGAGGTCCTCCCCGCGGACGAGGTTCGAGTGTCCAGGCCGACTAAGTGCATTGACATGCGCATAGTGGGCCTGGACGACTCCGTGACGGAGGAGGAGGTTGTGGCCGCCGTCGCCAGGACTGGGGGGTGCTCTGCCGAGCTCGTCAAGGCGGGCACCCTCCGGCCTGACAACACGGGCATGCAAACCCTTGTGGTGAGCTGCCCCGTGACGGCGGCCAGAACAGTGTCGGAGGGTCGAAGGCTCTTGGTGGGGTGGGTTTCTGCGTGGGTAAAACTGCTGGAACCCAGACCTCTGAGGTGCTACCGCTGCCATGTGGGCAACCACACGGGAGCTATGTGCCCCTCGGAGGTGGACCGCAGTGGACTTTGTTTCCGCTGTGGTCAGCCCGGTCATCGGGCCGGCTCGTGCGTGGCCACGCCGCACTGCAGTGCATGTGCGGCTGTTGGCAAGCCGGCCGAGCACTGGGCTGGGGGAAGGGCCTGCGCGCCATCCGCCCCGACCAAGGGCAAGAGGTCCGCCGCCGCCGCCGCCTCTGCCGCCGCCGCGGCTTCCGTCGCCGCTTCTGCCGCTTCTGCTGTGGGTGCTGCGACTCCCGGTACTCGGGAGGGGGCTGAAATGGAGTGCCAGTAATGGTCCCATTTCGGCCTCCTCCAGAGACAAGTCGGCCGCTGTGCTATTGCGCAGTGGCTGATGCCTGTGGACGGTGAGCGTGGGTGGCTCGCCGTCCGATACCAGGCTGAGTCGACGACGCGTTGTGCTTCACGCGCGCCTCAAGGAGCCGTCAGCACCAGAGACGGGGCCCCATAGGGTCGGTGCCTGCTAGGGTTGCGGAATTTGTTCGAGAGAGTTGCCGCGGCCCTGGAACGCAAAGGGCACATGGAGGAGCACGGGTGGGTTTTAGTCAGTAAAAGTCTGACACTCCCTACCGCTCCACCCAGGGCGGGAGGGGTCACTTGATGATTTCCCATCCAAAAAAAAAAAAAAAAAAGGTGGCTTCTTAATAAACAATAGTCCACCATTATTAGTCTGCAAGCACTGCGTGAGTTCATTTTACTTTATAAAAATACTTTTCCTTTGAAGCAATTTCTTGGTGGATGCGCTCATCGGCTTCATCATTTATCTAGCTTTTCTGCGAAAAAGTGTGAAGTATCTGTGCAATAGTGTATTTCTAATGATATTTTATAACACAATTCTTTATAATAATTCAAAAACTTACTGACATGGATATCATCTAAGAAGAAACTTAGCTTAATAAAAAACAACTAAATAATACCGGAGAATTAACGCAAAATCGAAACACTGAGTGAACTACATGTACCTATATCAATAATAAAAGGTAAAATGGAGTATTTCCCACAAAAAAGAAATACAAAAAAGTTACCCTCTTAAATTACTAAGAAAATAAAAATCTTTTTCTATAAGTGATGAAAGTTAGTGGTTAATATTCTGGTATTAGGGACATAACTATTGACAAAATGCACCATATTTTTTTCCAGTGAAATTCTGAGTGTTATAGTGTTATCTATACCGTTGCGATTTAATGACGTAGCTGTATGCGACGTCATGACTGTGTCGTGTCGGAAAACCCGAGAGCATCCTGCACATGCGTGGTTTCCTTGTCGCGTCAGTCCTCGCTGTAGCGCGACAGAGCTCGTTGGTTCAGACGACGCGCGCCCCGCGTCGAGTGCGGAAGGTGCCTGTCAACGTTCGATGCCTTTACTTTATATTTAGTGACACCAAACAGTTCCGACAAATCTTCATTCAATACTTTAGTGAAGTCTTTTTCAGTGAACATAAAAATTTTAAATCATCAGTTTCGTTTATTTATCTTGTGTCTAAAAGATTTATGTGACTGTGAACAGTGAGATAACATTTTTGTCTTTTTGAACGTGTTTTGAGTTCAAGTGTACATAATTTGCATGGTAATTAGTGGCTATATCAATAAGTTAGTTATCGGGTATGTAGTTAATGCCAAGAGTTAAGAGGTTCTTGTTTATCGTAATTCATCTTTAAGTGGATGTTTTGTGTCAACTGTTTTGTTTCATCAGCTGAGAATTTCGCGCAAACTAAGTACATATATTACTGAACGTTACCATGAGTCTTATGAAGGTACAAAGATGTTCATCTGGGTATGACTAACAAAGATTCATGTGTGTTCACAATCAGTCATAAATAAGTGCGCTATAATCGTTATGAGAAGTTCCTAAGGTGGATGACATTTTTTGCGTGTTTTTTTTTTGCCATAAGAGTAATTTTAGTTAATTACTAAGCATGTGGTTTTATAAAAGTGTATTCTTGGGGTATAATCAAACGTATACGACCGGTTTTTTTAGTCGGTATCAAACTATTCTACAATGAAAAAGTATGACAAGTTTTCAGGCTACAGTTGTTTGACAAATAGTCTATTGCATATTGTTACTTGTTGGGTAAATAGATATTGAGAAGAAGATTAGATTTAGAAGAATATTGAGGCTTCGATCAAAATTTCGGGAATACTTTTGCTAAACCCTGTCTCATAGTTTGATTGATAATTGTCTAGTATTCAAATGATATACGTAAATTATGTGCAGGAAAAATGGACTTCATTGAGACGGTTTACTTGTGTATTTTCAAGTGGAGAAGTTAAAATTAAGTTGTCAAACTTATGGACTATATATCATAGAGCTGTTAAGGACTCAACATTATTTTAAAAGCAAATGCTGTCAATATTCAATGATTTCGTATCTATTAAAGTTTATGTAATCATCGTCTCTTTCAAGAAAAAATACTTATCTAATCATATCTAAATAATCAAGTTACGCAGAAGCGCAGGCAGTCATCATAGTAGAATACTCAAATAAAAGACTACACGTTTTGTAGTTTTGTTCGCAAGAATAAGCTAGCCTACTGCCTAGATAATGAGTAGGGACACAAAGTCATACAAAGGCGAGCGCACACGCAAAAACTCGCGGTTTATATGAAGAGATGAATAAATTGGCAAGGGATGTATGCCAGGTAGGATTTCAAAAACCTTTTCGGTTCTTTGTACGATGTGCACCTGACGGTGGTGGCCGGCCACCTGTCGTTGCACTCGGATTCGGTGACGCCGTATTCACTAGCGATACGGTCGAAATTTCGGGTAGTCAATAAATATATGGAATAGCACCTGGCGGAGGCACGGCGTGTGCTGTGTTCGTTTAAAAAGTTGTATAAATTATGTATGCATTAATTTTATATTGGATAGCTACTTAATTTTGCTTGTAGTTTTGCTTAAAGTAATTTTTCTCCGCTGTTTGATGGTCGTTACAGTGACAAGGCCGAAAGTCTCACAACCAGTCTTACCAAGATCGGTCTATTAAATACCAAGTAAAAATATTTGCGACAATTTATTCTGAAATTACCAGTATTTTCAGTGAAATTGTAGGTGTTCGTTATGTTATTGTCACAATATAAGCACTGTCTGTTCCTAAACCATGTTTATCATTAATAAACATCATAAGTAAACGTTATTTACAAGCTGAGCAGCAATTAATGCTGTTTACGAGCGAGATATCTTAAAATACACTCACACTGACCCAGTAAGGAGTTCTCATGAATTCCTCAGAAAACGTTCCATCGAGAACCAGATTTAACTGTTGCAATTTATATTTTCTAGAACTGCATTCTAGCGTTTTTAAGCATGTTGAAACTACAATTTAGGTTAAATGGAATGAATATTTCGAAGTAGTTACTAAGTAGGTAGTACAGATTATTGTGGATTATACTTAATTATAAAAGGACAGTGCACAAATTGCAGAAGAATCAGTATCGTGTATAAACTGATAAGCTATCCGAAATACTACTGGCGTCCGGTTGTTTTTTAAATGGCAAAGCAACGTTCTTATTGTGCAACATGTGATGTCCATGGTAAAAAGACGTTAATGTATCGAGTGTACCAAGTTCTCGGCGGAGGCCGCTCCCTTCCTCAATTATCCAATTTCCTCGTCAGATATCGACCTACTCTACAGATATGTTTTCTACGGCTCAGTACTCAACTTGTACTGCCGTAGTTATTCAGAACAAATCGTGTTTTTGCGATATAAAAATTAAAATATAACTTTGACGCTGCACGAAGGTGCGCAATATTTTCGTAAGGCGTGCAATCGGAGCAGAATTATTGAAAATAATATATTAGTAAGTAACAAAACACACAACTTCGGCAAAAAATAACGATTTTGATCCGTCTATTTGAATACTAAATCTTTTTATTTCTTAAAACGGTTGGCACCGTGGTGCTGGGAGTCTACGCAAATTTACTTTACCCGCTTTCGCAGCACAACGCGGTTTTAACGCATTTACTGTGCACAGTAAAAACACTAACAAGGGTGTGTAATTGGATAAATGATTCTTCGATAATCCAATGACATGAAAGTTGGGTGACCTTTCACAATTCCTATTTATGGAAAGTCGATTCCGGGAAAAATGGTCCCTGTGAAAAATGGAAGATTAAAGCGTTGCTGTTAGGGGATTACGTTTTTCTGCGTACTGGATAGCGTCGTTTTCTGAGTAAACTAAGGTCTGATATGCTGCGCTTTAGAAATACCTAGTCTTAAAGTAGTTTTTACAATATATATCACATACATAGGTAAGTAGAGAGATAGGAATATTTCAATATCTTTGAACAAATTTTTGTATCGACTGTCACTCTATCAAAATCCTATCGATTGTAACAACTCAATCAATTGTCATTTGTTGTTATATATTAAAGCGCAGTTTATTTCTGTCATTGCGAACTCTGAAAATCATCAATCGTTTTCAACGTTTTTTTACTGAAGTCTTGAGCTTTTCTATATTCATTCAGTGTTCATATAAATTAATAATCTGTGTTAAAGTGCAAAAGAGGAGAGACTACAATTTACATTTAAATCGTAAATATATATATAATACAAAAAATTGAAAACGTAATTAATATTAATGAACAGTTCACTTGCAATGAAAAATAAAAAATAGTACAAAGCTACTTTCAGACAAATCTGTCTGCATATTGAGTTTTTAGTAATAAATACACAGTTAAATACACAGTTGTAACACGTAACAGTGGATAGTGGAAACGAATGTCGGTCACAATCACGACCCGGCACCAGCGGCGGGCGGGCCTTACAATGAGGATGTCCTATATCTGTCTCCGAGCGTCATGTCGCACCTTTCCTTACAATGACTGCTAATTTCAATGGTTTAATGGGTTGTACTCTGTATTCTTGAGCTTTCAGAAAACATGAATCATTCCATCGTACAGAGAAAATACAGAACATTATTGCAGAGTTTATCTTTTTGCCAGGACTTAATGCCTTGTATTGTAACAAGTACAATTTGTTTATCCCCGCTTGAAACGGGATTTTATACAATGACACATGTTTGTGATCAGAAGTCGACGCCCGGCAGAATGCGTTTAGTTTACTCATATCAAATGACAAACAGCTTGCTACTTGCGCGACCTTATCATCCGACCTAGACCTTGTGCTTCGTTTCGTTCATCTAATCTAAAGCAGTTACTATCAATTTATTTTTAGCTACGAAGTGTAATTGTTTGGTGCGACAGTTTTCATATATCTATCTACCTCTGTACACATTGAGGACTATTCCATTTAGCATTTTATCTTGGCATTAATTACATAACCGTTTAGTTGAATGGGATTAAATTGGTAGATCCTGAGTGTTCTATAGAAGTATATTTGTTTGTGTTAGGCACCGCTGCAGCACATGCTGCTGGAGTAGTGTGAAGGAGTCGCGATGAGTGATATCGTAGATGACGACGGTACTTGGGAGGAGCTCGTGGAGGTCGGTTGAGATGCTGGTGCGGGGGTGCGTGGGGGGTGTGGGGGGCGAGCTGCGTCACTCGCTGGCCGAGCGCACCAAAGCGCTGGCGGCGCAGTGCCACGCGCTGCGCTCGCCGGCGCGCGCAGACCGCAGCGCTGAGCGCCGCCGAACGAGACACCGCAAGTCACAGACGCGGTGGTATGTCAAAGTAAGTTGCGTTCAAGGACCATGTTCAGTTAAGAATATGACCACTATCGACCTGTTGACACGCTCAATATCGAAATCTGAATCGTATTCCTGAAAACAGAAGAAAATAACTGAATATGTAGAAATCTCTACATATTCAGTTAATTGCAGATCCTCGTGCGGTATAAATTAGCTGCCAGCGGCCTGATTTATTATTGCGATATTTTAATAATTTTACAACACCGGTTGAGTTTGGAAAATGTGTTGTTGTTGTTGGTGTGTAATGTATCTGATCAAAGGAACAAAATGAAAATTCAATCTATTTGAGCAGGACTCAAAATTCTGAGGAAATGAGTCATGCCGTCTAAATCAGATTCATATACACTTTTCGTTTTACTGATAAGTCACAACGATAATAACTCAGAATGTACAACACACCGGATATTGATGTTTGTTACAAATCATCTCAATGGATGAATCAATGGTTTCTGTGATATTTACATGACAAAATGACGATCTTCGGCCGTCCGTTGACTCATTCTGTGACCCATCGATAAATGTAAATGTAATAGGTACATACACCGTATTAATGGAAGAAATGAATTCATTTAAGGCATTTTGTACCGTTACGCTGTTAATCTAAATTCTTTTGGCAATAGAAAAGTGCGACCGTATGGTGTTTTATTTGTTATAAGTAGATATTTTTTGCTCCTA
Source organism: Hecatera dysodea (assembly GCA_905332915.2). Classification (NCBI taxonomy): domain Eukaryota; kingdom Metazoa; phylum Arthropoda; class Insecta; order Lepidoptera; family Noctuidae; genus Hecatera; species Hecatera dysodea. The sequence goes on from HG995292.1 coordinate 15,795,623, forward strand.
AAGTTTTCCTGTAGCTGATGTTTTTTTTCCTCATCACTTCGTCAGTTTTTAGAAAATAGTTACCAGTTATTTCCAGTGCTTATCTATAATTTTAAAGTGTTTGTAAATATTAGCAAATAAAATAAAACAGTGAAATACGAGTCTGCAGCTCAAGCAACAAGTCAGCAGATTATTTTGTACATCGTAATATCTGATATGACTATGAGCAACCAACATCTAAACTAGCCTTTAATATTTACAGAATCGTCAGTAGATACATTTCTGATAATTAATCGTACAAACACAATTTACATGAAAATTGCATTGCAAATACATGCCACAGTAAAATCATATAGCTAACTATACCGTCCTTGCCATAACATTCGTCAAAGAAAAGCGGAAAATTCTTAAGGCAGGTATGTTATTATTTTTGTTCGCCTAGATTCAATGAAGCAGTAGGTAAGCCGGTTTTGACGTAGTATAATGTGTTGAAGAATGATTTACAAAACGTGTATTGATTTTGTATGCGTTACTACATACTGACGTCATTGGTATTTAGATTCTTGATTCATGCTATTACGAATCTGAATACTTTTCAGTAAATACATACTTCCTTGGGAAGTCGGTCGAAAACGAGTGGTTACGGTCCGTTTTAAATATTTTTTGTTTGTAAAGAGTTATTTTCGTTCTGCGTCATAATTATTTCAGAGTTAACATCTGTGTTAACAAGCAAATAATGCAATAGCAACAGTATTTAAAAGTTTAGTTAATTTTGCAATCGGTGTCAGTGAATCGTCTTATCGGGTACGTCTGCAGGCTTCGTTAGCAATGCAGGTCAAGGCTTGAGTTATATGAGCGTCCGTGGCGGCGCTGCCGGCGCACGCGCATAGGAATGCACCCAGGCGCGCGCTGCCTCCGAGAGCGCGGCCGGCTGCTATGCGGGCCCTGGATACAAGTACTTACTTATTTGGTAAATATTCATTACTTGCAAAACTACCTAAAGCCTACCCTGTAGCTATTGATAGCAGGAAATCATACATATTCATTCGATGTTCACACTAACAGCGCGATATCGCCGCTCGGTTTAATTACCGAGTTAAAATGAAATATAGAACTAGATCAAAAGGCATTTTTAGATTGTAACGGGATTATTCAATAGAGTTGAAGCAATCTAGCCTAGTAGGTACCACAAATAATGGTCGTTAAGTCAGATATTCATTATTTTACACAGGTTACTCGAAAAGTGTTACTGTGTAAATGTTATCATTTATTTATCACCAGGGTACTATTGCAATCACACTAACTTCATAAAATATCATGTGGAATTGTAAACTTATTATTCTCAATAAGGCTCGGATAACTTGTAAACTAATACATTTGGATGGGGTTCATTGTATTTAAAATAACTTATTAAAAAATAATAAAGTGGCTCTAAAATTTAGGATGTATAAATATATATATGTGAGTACGATGCATCTAGAGTATACTAGTTTTAGGAACAAAGTATTATCAGCAGAGGTAAACGTATTCTTAAGTACTTGGTACTCACATATTTACAAATATTGGAACCATTACTTAAACAGAGTCTGAGTTAACAGAAAAATAAAAACACAAAGAAGAAACGGTACATTATAAAGTTATTACATATAGCAGCACCCCGCGGTTTCACCCGCGTTGTTCCCGCGACACTTCACAATAACGTAGCTTTTTATTGGTGAAATAATTTTGAAAATCGCTTCAGTAGATTCAGAGATTACCCCTAACAACATCACAAACTCACAAACGTTACCTCTTTATAATATTAGTATAGAAAATCAACCAGTTTGATTTTGTCTACATCCTTGATTGTCCTATGGAGCAGGACCAGCATGTTTCCAAGCATTCTTATCTGAATGTAATCTTCTCATTTGTAATATGCTTATTTAGAAAGTGTGCGTGCGATACGTTTTAACATTAGTTCTAATATGTCACAAAGGTTTATTGTTGTAACTTGTAACACTTATCACAGTACCCGATGAAATATGTGTGTACTTTAGCTAATCTATAAAATGGTGAGTCTTATTTATCTTAGACTTAAAATTATGTCTATCTCTATTTTTTTTAATATGTACATTTTCCCTGTGTACATAACGTTTTCATAAATTAATTGGCAAGGAACTGTCATAGTATTCATATTTAAAAAAAAGTTACTTATGAGAATCGCTGTAACGCAGATTATAAAGGGCTCGGACAGCTGTCTTTTGTAAAATAAATAATAATAGATTCAATGTCAGCAGCCCCGACCCCACAGCAAAATACCGTACAACATATGACGTGAACGTAACTAAAATATACTAAATCACGCCTGTCTTATCTGTTCAACGGCATAAGCGGCTGAGCTTAGACGACCGTAAGAGATGTTAAATGAGGTAATTTCTCCTCTAAAGTGATTCCTACGAAAACAGTCTTAATGAACTTCGGTTTTCTCCATTCAATATGATGTCACACTCGCTACTAACTCTAATACATTCGTTTTCCTTTTTTTTAAATTTAATGTAAAGTTGTTTGCCGTAAACCAATTTAATATTAAAGATTTATTAAAAACTTGCAAGTATCCGCTGACAGAGGTATTACATCTACCTGATCGTAGGGGGCTTTAATCTGATATTATAATTAAAGAATCAGGACGCAGGGTGAAATAGGTCAGGGGGTGGGCTTTGGGGCACACAAATGTAGCGACTTGGAGGACGTCCTTGAAATCAGAGTACCTTACTTATCACTTTTTAGCTCTCAACATTTGAATAAAAGATTAGTGATCTTATATTGCAGTTTTAAATTTTAATTTGGGCCCAATTGAGTATATACCTGAACGTTCCAAAGCATTTTGAATAGGTATTTTGTTTAGTGAAGCCGTGAAGTGATAATTGTCGGAACAAGAGCGTGTTTGTGTCTGACTTGCTTGTAGCACAAGTACTTTAGCTACGGGATCGCATGAATCATAACTTCGTAAGTGACGAATCGTTTGTGGACGTACAAAGGTGATCGTATTATGATTGGTACCTATACAGTCGGTCTCGAGTTTCCCAGAATTTTGCGGCAAATATGATAAAACCTAACTGTAGGTACCTAAAAACTAAGATTTCCCTAAAAAGTTTTTTTTTAAGTCTATACTAATAAATTGTGGTTACTCAATTTGTGTATGGTACTTAATCATTTTGGGTGTTATTATCTGCCTATTGAGTGTTTCAAATGTGCATTACTTAATAATATGGTAATTAATGGTAAGTTCAGCCAAGTATGCCTAAACTAACCTTGCCCAATATTTAACCCATCAGCTACTTAAGTTTGTTCCGTGTTAGCTAACGCGCAGAACTTGTGGTATGGCATTGTATCGCTTCTTCCCAAGTGGAATTATTTCAGAAGCATGAAGTGTCATTGATAAACACGTTGGCTATAAAATCCCAAACATCAGTATCAACAGAAGATATGTATTGTTATGGTTGCGAATGAACACATCATTACAAGTACTTTGCTGTATAACAAACTGATTCAACTATTGTCACAGTAAATTTCTATAAACGTGAATACAAAGAATTTTAATACTATATAGGCATTTTCCCGGAAAAGCTTATCGTGTTTACCATGGTCCTGTATCTATAACTTGTTGGCAAATTATGGTTTTATTTGGATCAGACGAGTATTTTTATTAATCCTACTTACATTTTGATGGATATTGCAATCTACACTGATAATTGTTACATACCTATGTAACAGGATGCCGTGCTATTTCCCGGCGCAGCGGTAAGAGTCAACAAACTAAAATAGGTCAGTGTGGTGCTTCATGCATGGAGGATGCTTCAGTTCTAACTAACAGCCACCTGGCCTCTAATTGCGTGCTATTGTCACTTTTACGAGTAATAAAACAACAGCTTCATTCTTCTTTGTTGGTTTGTGTACGAGTACCAGAGCGATATTTTTGGAATTTAAGATTGACAAAAAGCAATTTGATAAATTATTTTTATTTATTTATTTATGTACACACAAGATACTTTTAAGTTTTGTAAAAAAAAACAAGAGCACAAAGGTACTGCTATTTCAATTGAAATTTCTTTCAGCAGACCTGTGACAGAAGAGTAGGATAAGAAACGTAGACACAGTGTATAAAGAGACAGAGAAGGAGACTTAAAATAGACTATAATAATAACTTAACTAAAACATATTAACTATTTATACATACAAATCAAATTAAAATAAACATACAAATAAATATACACAAATAAATATACCTAAATACATACTTCTACATAATACTCTTATGTATATCAGATGACCGACTTTCTATGATCTCCTCTTCTGACATTACATTACGGCGCGTAAAAGTAATGTTAGTCCATAGATAGTATAGGTACAATAAATTTCAGCAAGTTGTTAAGTTAATTAGCCGGTTGCTAATCACTGCGATTGCATCGGTACTGTAAGTAGTGGGTCACCCAGTGTCTGAGGTGGCCTGAGGTCGTTGTCACCGTGACTATTCGGTCCGATGCTCGATCGTATCGATTGCAGGTGCCGACGAACTCGAGACTTGCTTATTTTTATTCTTAAGGGTATTTTGAACTTATTTTCTCCCCTTTTAAAGTGAAACAAAGTTATGGAAGTAGCCGCGATGTTTAATCGCGATGTGAAGTAGGCATGTACATACATACATACGTTTATTTGTATTCTGATTGCCCGGCAAGTATGATTGCCATTCATACACGACCGAGGGTACATTAATCCCACTACTGTGTATGTACTTGCCTTTTTTTTTTTTTTTTTTGGATGGGAAATCATCAAATGACCCCTCCCGCCCTGGGTGGAGCGGTAGGGAGTGTCAGACTTTTACTGACTAAAACCCACCCGTGCTCCTCCATGTGCCCTTTGCGTTCCAGGGCCGCGGTAACTCTTTCGAACAAATTCCGCAACCCTAGCAGGCACCGACCCTATGGGCCCCCGTCTCTGGTGCTGACGGTGTATGTACTTGCCTGGTATCGGGATTTCATTATCTAATAATATTGTCTTGTTTCGTGTTGCTTGAATAAAATTGTCATAAACATAGAGAGAGTCTATTCAAAGTACGTGCTTTAAAGATTTCACCATACATGTGTTACTTCTTACTGCTTAGTATGTAAACTGCGGTGTTTACGTCGAAACGAGAGTTGAAAGTTAGAAAATGTGTGCAGTTTTGTTTTTCAAATAAGGAATGGTGCGAATACTCGCCTTTATGAGCTGCCTCTCCTAGCCGCGGCGTATACGGTGCAAAAGGAATGACCGACATTTCTTTACATCGGTGTCAGCTTTTGCTTGCAGAATGCGTAGGGATGATACTAGCGCTTCAAATGAATAGTCATGTATGTAACGTTAGGTACTCCGTGCCAAGTTCGACAGCTAAGCGCGAGGTATAGTGTTTGTAGTTTGCATAGGGTTGCCAACGATGGCACCGTCTTGCCCCATAGCTGGTCGGTGGGTGTTTGTTCCGGGTAGCATCAGTCGCGGGCAGGGCGCGGCGCCGGCCAAGCGCGTCCGTCACGCAGCACGGCCGCCCCGCGTGCCCGTGTCGCCGTCGCACAATGCCCTCCGACTTCACCGCTGTCCTTTGTTTAACAACAGTTTTCTAATAAGCAACAACCACTTTTTGCTCGAAGACACGGTTCAATGTTTTAAGAAGCCTGACTTATAAGTAGAACATTACCTACAACCAACTTCTACTTCCTTGGTAGACGGATAAATCGATTCAAAATTAATTATTAAAAAGTTAGTCTTTGAGTACATATACTAATTTGTAGGTATCACGCGTTTCTTTTTTCTACGTATTTTCAAAAAAGTTCATCAAACCAAAGAGCAGTCGTTGTATATGGCTTTGAATCAGAGTGAGTGCACTCTTCGGGTTTATTGAAAGGTGGCGAGAGGGCGCGCACGTGTCAAAGTGTCGTACGTCTGCGTGGGAGGACGGTACAAAGGACCTCTTGAACACTCCAATGAGTAAATGGATTAGTAGACTAATGGCCTTAGCAAATGACGAAAACCGATACTGAATCTGATGGTCTCATGGGCCTTTCTGTATTTATAGTTAACGTTTTCACCAAGCCTGAGTAACGTTTAGTAGTGCTTAACTAGTTCCCACAACCAAATCAATACCTCAATGTTAGTAAAAAGTCTCGTAAGTAGATACGTGCATAGGGGTTGCAGACGTTACTTCATTATAGAGGCGCGAGGCAGTGCGTCACTCGGGAGAGCCGGCCGACGCGTCTGATGTCCGCTCCAACTGCCGTTCTATTTCAGGACCCGACGCCTATTATCATCCCAGCCTCTTCACGTTTTACTGCGCTCGCATAACAACCTGCGTCATAAACATAGGGTGACACAAATATCTTCAGCTTGTTAGTACTATCTCGAGGTCAATAATCTTATCAAACTGATTCAGGTGAGTGCGGAATGCCAATGTTATGAGATAAAATGACAATACCTTCGTCATTCTCAGAAAAATATTGTTTTTTTTTTCGTTTTCGTTACTTGTTCTGAGAAATTGTATTTTTCGTAGCTCTGCTACGAAATTCGTAGCAAACATTTTTTTCAATTTTCGTCGTAGCGGCGTGTTTCTTATTTACTTAATTTGGCATCAAAGACAAGTTCACAAATAAATGAAAAATATAATAATGCCTCTTATATCTTGAAACCCAGTTATAGGCGGACTAAACGTAAGTTTGGCGTTTTTCTTGACTTCTAATTATATTTTAATTTCAAAACGGCTTTCCTGAAGAAAAAATATTTAGTAACATTACAAGCGATGGTTGGCTGTCAGTTAGGCAGGATATAAGCATCACTAGCGAGACGAAGTATTTTATTCCATGAACAGAAAAATATAATATTCATTTTAATACGGCCAAGTATTTCAATACGATTGGCGCAGACTGACAGTTGGCGGTAATTGTGCTAGCAGGGTGCTAGGCACACGGGGTGCCGGGCGGCAAGGAAGTCACCCGTCTTAGGTCATATGCTATATTTAGACTACCTTGCTGTAAATTGCATGTCCGATCGATATTGCCTGCCGACTTTCTAACAAGTTAAACTAGAATAAAATCGTCGATTACCCCGCGACCTATGTATATTCGTAAATACGATTCACGCTATATGTTGTAGTGTAAATACATTGAATGCCGAGTAGTCATCACGATGACTATGCAGTAGATGAAATGCCTTGACATCCCGCAGTGGATAGCGTGCTAGCTCTTCACTGTAATCTGAACTTTGTAACAACACTTTTACCTTGAATACTGATTTCGATGAAATCCGTTTTACTATTCTGTTTTGGCATGTAAAAAGATTTATTTTGTTTTCTAGGGTTTCGTAAGTCCGTACAGTTGTAATAACAATCGGATTGAAAGGACGTAAATCGGCTTGAGTCCTAAATTCTTCGTCATATCCTTTAAAGGTTTTGTATGAAGGGTCCAATGTTTGATCATGAGACATTTTTCAAGTGATTGCGCATTTGCGAAGGGCTCCAGATGGTTAAATGCGTAGGACGACAAAATACGACATCAATTGAGTATTGTTGCTCGTCACATCGGTCGCTGGAACGTTCTACAGAGAATTGATCAATAAATATGTGCTCGTTTGTTGTTAGTGTTCCATCAGCTTTATTAGGTATAATTCAAAAAAAATATATGTAAAGATTTCACAGGATTCATATTTTTGATTCTGTAGACTGGCAGGATCTGTACTGTATATATATAATAGGTATCATGTACATATATAATTTGGCTATCTTCGAATTTCAGTAATACGAGAGTTGCCATACTCATATCATGCGACATGGAGATTCAATTTACTTTAGTACCTACGTCAGAATAACTACCCAAAAGAGTTAATGTATAAAAGGACAGCTTCTGACAAAATTAGGAGATAATCGTCAAAATTGTAGTATATTGTTACATTAGAGAAGAAAGGTCATGCGAGGTCAGGCGGCGCCGGCTGGGCTGCTGGCCCTGTGTCAACTCTCGTAAAACCGCGTTATTTGTACGTATCGTGTAATTATGTTTTGGAATTACATTTCAGTTTTAATTGCATTTCACACCTGATAATTTATGCAACACTAGGGGTCAGATAACATATCGTAATTTTAGAGTTGATACAACTCTAAAATCAAGATTTTGTTGGCTAGTAGGTGAATGATTCTAGCATAAGGAATCTTGGCGGTTATGGTAAATTTAGGCCACTGTAGGTCTTGTAAGTGGAAAGCTACATTCTGTAGCATTATGAGCCGAAGTATACAGAAACTTAAGGAACTGAAACATTTTCAAAATTACTAATAGGTAACTCAACTAAACCACTTATTTCGCAAAAACTGATAAGTATGTGTCCGTGTACAACATATTAATGTGTAGTTGGTGTTCATTTCAATTTTTAATTGATCGCAAAAACTTCGTAGTTGAGTAGGCAAGTTATTAATCGGTTGATTGGGTGCGCGCGAGCATATCGCTTCACGAGCACGACTCGCGACTCATTGCGACCAAAACTTACGATAAAACTTATTTTATTTACCTTTCCTAAACTGCGCTTATGTTTGCTTGTAAACAGTTTAAAAGAAATGTTATCGATGGGTAAATGTTGATTTTAGAATTAGGCTTGGCGGCGTCACATTTCTAATAGTTAGTGTTGAGAGGTAAACTGTTCAAGGTTTGTTTATAGTTGACTAGACATATTATGTATTTAATGTTTTGGTGCTCACACGTCGTCATTTAATATTTTTACCTTAAACAGATAAGTAGTTTTCCTTAAAGATGAAAAAAAAATCGCAGTCAAAATGAGAAATCTTATGAAGTGCGCAGATATAGATTAGATACCTTGGTAATTTTATTCTATTTCAATTGAAACAAATGAAGTAGGTGAAATGCTACTATCAGTCGACTGAAAAGCAACGTTTCACTGAGTATGAGAATATTATGTATGTACATATCCCAAATCCTCTGCTTATTCTCGTAAGACCGTCGTCGAGTCTGTCTACTTATACACATTCTTGTGTAGGTACTTTATTTTGAAAGGTTCTAGTGTTATGTGGTAAGGTTATGGATCTCTATTATGTCGTAAATGTCGAGAGCGCAGGAAATTGCGTTATGTTACAATTTCAGCAAATTGAAGATGGGGAAGTCTGAAAGTTTATTAGATTGTGAACGTAGGTAGTAAAATCTTAAGAGCTCACGACTTCGATCAAGAATATACTCTTGATCGATGGCTCGCTATAAGCTATTTCCGTAAACAAACATCTGTACCTTGATTTTATGGATGGGAAATTCAAAACTGACTTCTTCCGCTCTGGGCTGAGCGGAAGGGAGTTTCAGACTCTTACTGACTAAAATCTCTCCTAATGTCCTTTGCGTACCAGGGCCGCGGTGAACTGTACCCACTCAGTAGTAGGTACTCTATGCACGATATTCCTGATGAGAATGTAAATAGCGATCCTGATAGTGTGAAACATACTGCTTGCAGACTACAATATTTATTTGTGAGGCAGTTTGTCTTCACGATTGTACAGGAATTACTTGCTGAAACTGATTTGTATGTTGTAAATAAACCTATTGGATGTGCGTGTATTTGCTAGCGATAATAGGATTATATTAACGTTGTGTACATTTAAGCCTGTTTGTTTCGACTCACACACGCGCAGCACGCGCCGTCGTGTTGTGAAGCTAACACCTGGTACAGGGGCGCCGGCCGTCACTGACGTGCTCTATCGGAGTTTTTCACGCGATCTCTCCGCGAAGAGAGCAGTCGTCGTGCGCGCGCGTTGCAGCGCCAGCGCTTCTCTATCACCTACATTACATATTTTGCAAACTTTAATCATTATTTCTATATTGATTGTGGTTGTTACGTGAATCGTAAAGTTACGCAACTTATTTTCAAAATCCAATACTAGAAATTGCCGGCATTTACATTCTCAATATTAAATATGTGAAAGTTTTTGATAAATTGTGTTAGTTATGCGATGTCCATGTAATATGCAAATTCGCGATTTCATAATATCAACGTAGTTAAATGTGACGATAATTACACCGTTTATTAGACTGTAACGTAGCACTTAACCGTAGAAAACTTGTTGTTATCGAGGGAGAGTTCGTTTTGGATCATTTGCCGAGTGTTAGTGATTTAGAGGTGACAGTTGAGCTTAATTGCGTGAATCGATTAAAAGTTGCGTAGTGTGGGCCCTGGAGCCGGATGCGAGCTGGTCGCGGTGGACAAGTGTGCCGCAGTCCCCGTCCGCTGCGATTTCTCCCGCGTCACGCACGTCCGCGCGGCGCGCATACTCGCTCGCCTCTCGCCGCTGATTGATCCAATTAATGAATTACTGGATTTGCATGAGGAGGTATTGTAGCGGCGTGAGGTGCGCTGTGCAGCAGTTAGTGAAAGTGAGCGTGATGCGGGAGGCGCTCAGCTGAGGTGACGTCGCGTGACGTCGCCGACATGGGCCATGTGGAGGATCTGCGGCGTCAGTAAGGCCGAGCCCGCGCTGTTCGCTCGTAACCTAGACGATGATTATGTAAGCTCTCGCTGTAGCAAACAACGCATACTTGCAATCAACAATACTGTTATGACATGTTCCTTATCTTTACAGCCAAACACGTTGTTGTAATGTACTTAATAGGTACCTACATGACTAAACTAGGTTCCTAACTTGAAAGAAGCTGCAATGTGCTAGGAATACTTTCAATAAGTGTCATATGCAATTGTCTCCGACCTCTAAATATTCAGTTCTAAAGTACTATTTGCATTCATCACTTGTGTCGTCAATTACCTTCAACGAAGCGACCGATATAAGTGGAATTAGATATCTTCCTTATTTGAATCATCATCATGATGTAGGATGAACAGAAATCGGTAAGGGTGCAACTAGACTGGTGCCGCTCAACCAACTCATCCATCTTCCTCTGTATAGTTGCACCCTTATGCTTTGTGAATGAATATAATACCTTAAGTGGATGTAAGTGTCGAGCTGTTATGTTGACCTGATGGTGGTGTGTTCCAGCAGCCGACATGGCGGTTGTGGGGCGAGGAGCGCGTCGACGGCGCTATCTACACCGTCTACCTCAAGAAGGTTCGCTACCACCGACCCACGAGGAGTGCTTCTAATAGCGTGAGTATCTAAATTATATTTTTATAAATCACTGGCCTGTGTTGTATTAGTACTAATCTCTAATATCTTAATAATCTATGAGTTATTTTGGTAAATTTTACCCATCTATTACTATAAAGTTTCATCAAAATTCCTTCAGTAGTTTCAGCGTGAAAGAGTAACAAACATCCATCATCCAGCCATAAATTCATTAACTCATCATGTTTGGGTGTAGGATAGGATAAGAATAAGCTAAGTTTAAGTAACAATTCAGTCACTGACAGACAACACAGCTAGAACCGCTGCCTGGGTCTAGAAGCATGTGCACAAGTACCTATTCGTTAAATAACGAAACTAAGCACTCGAAAGTCAAAGTCAAAACGTTTATTTCAATAAGGCCATTAAAAGGCACTTTTGAACGTGTATACAGTGAAAGTGACTCTAGCGTTCATTCGCAAAGGTTCCTATGGAAAAGAACGGACAAGAAACACCATAGTTACTCTTTTCAAATAAATGGTTTACAATATTTATTATACGTATATGTGAGAACGATGCAACTAGAGTATACTCTTTAGGGAACCAGGTATTACCAGCAGAGGTACTCTTATTCATTTTCTAAAGAAGTACATGGGCACTAAGTGACGAATCGGATTTAGTACATTGGAAGTACGTTGTTATAGCTATTGGGGTGGATTGATTAAGCTCATGGTTTATATAACTGTCAGTAAGTATTAGGATTAGGTATATGATATTTTTTATACGAAGGGAACGTTATCAGCGCATTAGGTACCCAGTCCCCAGTTCAGATATCGTCCCGGGTATGTCTCTAACCAGGCACAGCTGAAACTTATTGGTAGGCCAGTAGATATAGTTCTACTATAACCAATAGTTTGTGAATTGCGTCCTATAGTCCCATTATCATCATGGATATCACGTGGGTAAATTAAAACTGCTTGAAGTGAGGCAACGCTTGCCAAGGCCGGTGTGTGGATGGGTGACCATCCATTACAATTCCTGACTCCTTCGTGACCCAGAAAGCACTTTAAGCTGGTCTAGGCTGATATTTACACATCTTTGACACCAGTTTTGTCAAAGAGGGTCGTGGTAGGAACAACGTTACTTGGGTTATATAAGGCTTAGCAAAAATCTTGCACCTGACCCCAAGGCAGTTGGAAAAAAGTTGAGCAAATGAAGCATCATTTTGGATATGACAACGTAACGAAACCATCACGCTTATCTAGGTGTTAATAGGATTTTACATATTAATTAAGATCGCATGTTATTACAATGACCATTTACACATTATACGTAACCAAGACAATGTAATTATAATTAGGTATGCTTATTTATTTCATAGTCACTACCGTGACTTGATGACCTATGAGGAATAACTTAGTTGGCACTTGCTTATAAGCAAGTGTTTGTTTACTGAACAAGCATGTAATAAGCATGTGCCGACTGTAGCATATAGCGCAATAGTTTTATGTTAATAATAAATACCGTATGGCATTTCATACAAATTTTCAAGTCACTATTTTGCGAAATGACTGAACCGATTTTAATGAAACTTCACACATAAGCAGGATACATATGTAGGTCTAAAAAGTTAATTGAAAACATTTTCGAAATGTCTTATTAAAAAAAAGATAACTGGAAATTTATGTTTGTATGGAAAATTTAAAATGGATCTAATTTAACTGTATAACACTATTTATCGAAAATGTTTTCAACTAAGTTTTTAGACCTATGAATCTTAGCATATAGCGCAATAGTTTTATGTTAATAATAAATACCGTATGGCATTTCATACAAATTTTCAAGTCACTATTTTGCGAAATGACTGAACCGATTTTAATTAAACTTCACACATAAGCAGGATACATAGGTCTAAAAAGTTAATTAAAAACATTTTCGAAATGTCTTATTAAAAAAAAGATAACTGGAAATTTATGTTTGTATGGAAAATTTAAAATGGATCTAATTTAACTGTAACACTATTTATCGAAAATGTTTTCAACTAACTTTTTAGACCCATGAATCTTGCTTATGTGCATAAAGTTTAATTAAGATCGGTTTAGTCTTTTCGGAAAATTACGTCTTGAAAATTTGTATGAAATGCCGTTCGGAATATGCGCCCCTAAATAATAAAATATTTTAGCCTTGCGTAGTATTGTATTGCGTGTTATATAGTATTGCGTAGTATATAAAAATCAGCAACTGCAGATTCTAAATTCAAATTCTTCATAGAGATCGGCTAATTAGTAGCTGAAAGCGGTCAAACATAAGGTTGGATATTTTACAGAAAATCTGTCAGTTATCACAGTGTACCTAATTACTTACATTAGACATACTCAGCTCTAGTTAATCAACAATACTGCAATGTTAATTACATAATAATGAGTCGGTGAACTGTAAACGTTGACGATAAATTAATTCTATTTACTCACTTTTTTATTACTCAATTTCGTTGTAAGTGAAAAGTAGTAATTACTAATATTGTGAGCTAATATATAGTTGATAATACGACAAGTATTATAGGTACTTAGTAATAGTGTACAAGTAGATAGGTACTTGCGGAATTTGTTCGAAAGAGTCACCGCGGCCCGCTCCTCCCTGAGCGGGAGATGTTATCTGATTATTTCCCATCCAAAAATTGCTGAGTACCTACTAAGCAATTTCAAATTAAAAGTTAATTATTTTTCCAATTCTATCGTGTACTACCATCGCAGCCTGCATAGTTTTATGTTCCCAAACATTCGCGATATTATTTGTTCAGTTTTCCATTGTGTTCATTTGTGCAGTACGTTATAGTTCAGATTTACGGTATGCGATAACATTTTGTAGAATACAAAATGATCATAAAACTTCGCGGATCAGTCACTATCTGACAGAGTTATATTCATGCTTATATTTACTGCACATACTGTTGGCTGCCCGGATGACCGACAATGGTGTACAAGGTTGTACATGACAATTACTGAATGTAATTTTGGCGTGTACGATACAATTATAATTCTTTATTACCGTGTATCTTTTAATTAGTCCGCTGTGTAATGTATGGTTTATCACAATATGTGCATGGCGACGATTAAAATGCACGGGCACTACTATAACACTCAGACCATGCACACAAACTTTAGGAACAACATTTTGATGCAAGCATGCGGCTGCAAAGTTACCTAGTCATTGCGGGATTGCAGCTGAGTCGAAAGTGCAGTGACTAACATCGCCTCGCCATCGCATCATATGGTGTTTTCTTAAATAAAACGAATACTTATTTTGTCTATATTATACTTAATATTATAAAGAGGTTTTTTGTTTGTTCGGAATTTAAAGGACCGATTTTAACCATTTATACACCAGTAGAAAGCTACAATATCGGCGAGTAGGTATATTTTATTCCGCCAGAAAAGACGCACAAAAAAATAAAATAAACAAACTTAAAAGAAAACAACATATCTATCGACTAAAACTATAAAACTGTGTCAGGACCGGACATCAACTACCACGAGTCTCTGATCGCACCAAAGACAAAACAGAACACTAGTCAATTTTTAGTCTATGGCGTGACATCCGGACCGATAGACAGTAACAACCATTAATAAGTCCATGGTAACAACGTAATAACAGCAAAACTAGACTGTTAACTTACTGAAAATATGTGTAAATCTAGTTGTGTGCATCGCATCCTAGCAAGAATCGGTCGTTGCTCAGTATATGCCGCGATTCTGGATAAGCACGGATAAGTAGATTTTCAGCAACCACCGTTCGTGTGACATTCTGACGTCCCCCCACCATCTATATATAAATAATACATATTTTGTTCTATATAAATAAATCAGGTGAGTAACAAATTATACAAATCACACCACTAAAAATAAAAATAATTTTAAATGATCACAATAATATATATTATTGTGATCACTTAAAATATACCTATTTAACACACACACATACTAACATTCCAATACTAAAAATTAACAAATATTTCACAAATAGTTACACGCTTAATAAACTAATTATATATCTCAAATTACTTGGAATTTAATAAATAATCCCTTATATTTTTGCAGACATATTTATATACCATCCTTTGCACCATAGTATGGGGTAGAACCGTAGAGGTAGAACCGTATCTACATTTAATTTTATCTTCTTAATCTTTTGTAGTAAATACTACTTATCCTTTGTAGCCAGATACTGTTGATCACCGACATGTAGCCCGTCTCCACATAACAAGCAGATACTGCTGCCACAGTATAACAATATTTCCTATTGTAATACTGTGCTACTGCTTTGGAAGCCTATAATAATGCAAAGACTTTCAACAAAACATTCTCAATAATGGGCTTTGCCTATTGTTATTAATTTGATTGGTTCAGTTTGAGGAAAATGCTTTCGAGTGCGGGTATTTATGTGGGCTGATCGTTGATTGAGCAAATTGGCACTCGAGACACCCTTGTTCGCTTTTTTATGCGTCAGACAAATAAATCGGGGGTCAGCTGAGTAGGTACCTATTTGAATACCAATATTCATTTAACACTTTGTTTCACTAAAACAAAACTAACGTCTTCAAAATTTTCATTGTTTATTGACATTTAATGGTATCAGCAAATACGCGTATTATCCTACACGTTTCTGTAAGGCAGGAAGGGAGGTTACATAGGGAGTCAATAAGTTACCTACAAACACATGTTGCGACAGACAGACTGACTGCAGCCAAACAAATCCAATACCAAGTGATCTATATAAAAAAAATGAACTCAGTGAAAAATTCGCATTGATATCGGCTCAAATTGTGCACTTTGCGATAAGTACATAATATTGATTATCAGCGTTACGATGCCGCGCTATTGCAATGTCGTTAAGATAGCAATCAAAACAGTGCTGGTACACAGCTGATGACAAACATTGCTTTATAAATGCAGTGTAAATATAATGAGTCATGAATTATAAACATTGTTGCCATACCTTACTTATCCTTCTACTTGCATTCCCAAGAGGTCGTTGTATGCTTGCGAATAATTCGCAAACATACAACGAAATTACTTCTAATAATCATTAAGCACTGGAGATTAGAATTAATGCGTTTACATGTACCTAAATTGTTAAGAAAACAATGGTTGAATGAATAAACGACAAAGTGCTTTCCTTTCATTACGATTCCATTCTTCATTTTGCTTACGTAAAGAACTCTGGGAAAAAATACTTTGATTATAAAATGATTGACATAGGTACATAAGTAAAAGTGTTGTCGAAAATCTCGTTTATGTGAGTCCATTTATTTCGTCCAATAGAAACTCTAATAGACATATGTTGTATGTCAGTAGAAAATAAAATAGTAGGTATTCAATGCCGTTGCGGATGGCGAGCTATGGTTGGCTCGCCATCCGATAATAACCGGCCCGGGTTGACGGCGCGTCGTGTTCCACGCGCGACTCGAGGTCAGCAAAGAAGACGGGGCCCCATAGGGTCGTTGGGGAATTTGTTCAAGAGAGTTACTGAAACGCAACGGGCAGTAGGAGGAACACGGGGGTTTTAGTCAGTAAAACTCTTACTCACTCCCTAACGCTCCGCAGAGCGAAAGAAATCATTTGATGACTTCCCACCCAAAAAATATAAATTCAATGGCGTAGTAAGATGAATGTTTACGGTACGGTGAGGAAAATAATGTATATTAAACCAAAATACATTATTTTCAGTTCAAAACATGTTTTAAGACAATATACGTTATTCGGATACAATGAGCGAAACACAAGCATGAGTATAATAGTAAGTGTGAGATGTGGGAACCCACAGTCATTCATGAGCATGCCTTTAGTTTTGTTCGCTGACTACAATGGCTTGACGACTAAATTGCATAAAATTACATAAGTATATATGTATATGTATATAATTATGTAGTTACCTGATACAGTGTGAAGCTTGTTTTGTTCTATGTTCAAGTAGCTTTCTTAACAATTCAGTAGGGTTATCTAGAGAAGCTCTCACCGCATCGTTTAAACTTGAATTGGATTTAGTTTGTTTTCGGTTTTAGTAAAGCAAGTTTTTTCTTTATTTTACGTATTTTTTTCGAAATACATTACAACCTATTTTTTATAGCGAATAGGTACAAGTTCATCGAATGACATGTTAATTGTATCAATTAAAGGACATTGCTAAGTTCTCTTCCCGCTATTCCCACATATTGACACAGACCATTCTTTAACTTAACTTTGTGCGGACGATCTAATCCAAATATGAAAATTGGGCATGTATGTAGTTTTGTATTAGATAATAATACGCTGCTTAGAATTCCCTTTACTGCATTTTTAAAAGCTAAATTGATTAAGTAGAGATAGATTTACTTCATTGCACACCGAAATAAAAAAAAATTGAAAAAGCATGATATGTCAATTCCTTTGGGTTTTTAATTAAGGGAAAACTTGTATTTAAATACCTACTATGACGTGTTTACATTTATCTGTCGCTGGTTAGTATAAAATACCACCGAATAACAATTATTAGTTTAATTACCATAATTGTGGTTGTTATCATGGGTGCTTTGTGAATGACGCAATAAAGTGCGTATACCCGTACTTTCCTTTACGTAGGTATTCAACTACTTAGGAACTGATTTTCCTTATTATTTTTGTGTTAAAAGTCGCAACATAATAAAACAATTGAATCATTGGTTGTCACGATGAGTTCATGATCCAGTTTACAAGTCTATGACGACAATTAATAAAATAATATTTATTAAATAAATATTAATAATTAATAAATTTAATTATGATTATTTAAATTTCGAAACTAAATATTGAGGAAAAGTAAGAAAAGGTACCTTTGCAAAAAGGTCACCCTATCTCAGGTCAGGTGCGCCAATAGACAAAAGTCAAATTATCCCCGACAATACTTACCTACCTGTAACGATGGCCAACTTGAAGATGTTATTTATTGGAAAAAGCAACTGGTTAAATAAAAATGTCAAACGCTAACTATAGACGTAGTACGGATTAGTTTAGCTCACAAATTTGTTCGTTTCATCTGAGATGAGCTACTTAAATAATTATGATGTTTTGAAATTGGTTTAATATATCCTAGCAAAAATGTAATAACTAAGGGCTATTTTTTTATAGAAAAAGTTTAAACTGAAACAAAACCGAGAAAAATCCTCAAAAAGTACTTACGACGATATAGAGGCGACGTCGCTAGGGCATATTTTAAACATATTATTTTATACGTTAGAGTATTTTTTGTCGGGATTGTTAAAATGTTATCTATACAAAAAAGAAAATATTATGAAAAATCTGACAGATATCTTGTCATAGGTAGGTAAGTTTCCTCGAATAAAAAACCCAGACGTATTGACTTGTTTTGTTTTTTCAACTTGTGGACTTTTTTTCACTTAGGTGTAAAATAAAGTAGTTTGCTTAATCAATTTAGCTTTAAAAATGGAATAAAGGGAATTTCAAGCATATTATGTAGGTAAGCCAAACTAGATACATTTCCCAAATTCATAATTAATTTCATAATTAGATCGTCCGCACAAAGTAAAGAATGGCCTGTGTCAATCAGCTGTTTAGTAAGCAGTTAATTATGATATCTACAGGGAATAACACGAAAGTAATTTAGCATTTTCCTATTTTATCGAATTTAATTCGATGATGATGATGATGAGATTGTACTTATTCGTTATAGAAAATAGGTCATGAATTTCGAAAGTCTCTACATAAAAAAGAAAATAAAAAACCCAAACCAAAATAAATTCAATTCAAGTTAAACGGTGCGGTGAGGGCCTCTCGAGAAACTCTACTGATAATATATATTATATCCTAGCAAAAATGAAATGACTTAGGCCGATTTTTCTTAGAAAAAAAAAATATATATAGAAAAGTATAAACAACCCCGTAAAAAAAACTGTAAAAAGTATAAAATAATAGGTATTGATCGATTTAGTTTAAAATAGGTATCTACGCATATTTTGGCCAGAGCGTTACATCGCCTCTGTATCGTCGAACTCTTTGAGGTTTTTTGTCGGGAGTTGTTTAATTTTTTTATTAAATGATATTTTAATATCGATAAACTCAATTCGGTTTCGGTTGGAAAATAACTTAAAGATACCTACGAGATCCTAAGTCTGCTCGTGAGCACATTTGGGGTGCCATTGAGATGGTTGCCTAGGGCGTTTGTAACATTTAATCTGCCGACACAGATACAAACGTTAAACTTATAACTCCCCTCTTTTTAGGTTGGGTGTTAAAAATATGTCAAACAGCCATATTATTTCTTAAGTTAAAACATTTAAAAAACACTTGACTGTGACTAATCAACTGTAAACCAAATAATAAATGAGCAGCCCTACCATGACGTCTTAAATCCATCATGATTCCTGTGTCAGAGAGAGACGGAGTTACACAAGACGAATAGCACTAACCCTTTCCCTCACACTGAATCATGATAGCATTGGCACTTCGTAGTACGGCTACAGGGTAAGATATTACGAGCTTATACTAATATTACATCATGTGGTTTCCAGGAGTCAGACGATGAGATCTCCCATCTGGAATGGGAGACAGTTCGCGTCCGCTTCGTGAAGGCGGGCACCGTCGAGCGACTGGTGGAAGCGCTCGCCACCGACGACGGAGAGCTCGAGTCCACATACGTCAACGTGTTCCTGGCTACGTATCGGTGAGTTACTTTCCTTTGTGAAGAGAGATAAGACAGAGTACTGCTTTCTTTGTGACTGCATGAAAAAGTCGGGTAAAAGGGGTTTAAAGGCACCCTGTATTACCTAGCATGCTGAATGTGCTGTATGACAGGTTATAAGGCTCAGTTTTTTTCATATTTATTATTAACAATCCTTCGTGTTGATAAAAAACGAATGACAAGGATAGTCTAGTTACTTATAGAGTTATTTGCACTTCAATAGGTTTATGATGAAAACTCTACAGTGCGCTGTAGAAGTTATAGTATATAATATTGGATTGCATCAAATGCTAAACATTTCCAGTTCGTTTGCGGAGTGCAGTCGAGTGCTGGACCTCCTCCTGCGACGATATGAAGCATTGGCTGCGGAGGAGGTGCATCCAACAGCGGTCGACACGTCGCTGCAACACCGAAAGTGAGTCTTTGATTGTGTTTAAGTTTTTGAAAAGGTTCAATAGCAATTTCGAACAAATAGGTACAGTTTCGTAACTTCAATTAGTTTCATTATAACCATGCAAGTGCAACTATTATTGAGTATATCTCAGCATTTATGATTGATGCTCAAAAAGTTACAATGTTTATACGGATTCCATCAGTCTATGTAGGTAAGAAATAATTTCCCAGAAATTTGTAAAAAAGAAGTGCAAAAAAATGTTTCTGTTGAAAATTAATATGTTGGTAGACACTCAAACTTTCGATATAGAACTTTAAAATACCGCGTTCATGGCAACTTTCCAGGACTCTGGTCGCGTGTCTCCACGTGTGGCTCGACACGTACCCGGAAGACTTCCGCCAGCCCCCGCAACACCCAGCACTGCAGCAGCTACTCGCCTTCACACAGGTTCACCTACCCGGTACGGAACTACACACGAAGGTATGCATGGAAAGCTTTTGTAACACTGAACGCGATACTTAACCAGGACAGGAGGTAGATAATGACTAAATTGTTGCAGGTATTACAGAAGTTAGCTGTATTCAGTGCAGAGCGCAATGGCGGGTGCGGCGCGGGCGGGCTGTGTTTGGCGGCTGGCATGCGCGTGCCGGCGCACCACACGTGCGCCTACCGCCTGCCGCACGTGCCGCACCGCCACTTCGCCGAGCAGCTCACGCGCATGGACATGGAGCTGTTCAAGAAGCTCGTGCCGCACCAGTGCCTCGGCGCCGTCTGGTCCCGCCGCGACAAGGACCGCAACCACGACGCCGCCACCGTACTAGCAACCGTAAACCAATTCAACGCGGTTTCGTTTAGAGTTATTTCGACGGTCCTGGTTGAACCTAACCTCAGGCCGCTCGAGCGGGCCGAAATCTTAGCGGCCTGGCTCGATATTGCCCGGGAATTGAGAGTGCTTAAAAACTTTTCTTCATTAAAAGCAATCATTTCTGGACTACAGAGCAACCCTGTTTACAGACTGAGAAAAACGTGGGCGTTATTAGCCAAAGAAAAAGCGGAATTGTTCGACGAACTCGCGCGTATTTTTAGTGAGGACAATAATCGGTGGGCTCAGCGAGAGTTACTAATGCGCGAGGGTACCGCGAAGTTTGCAGACACAGTGGGCGAAAACGATCGTCAACTACAAAAACTTTTACACGAACGGGGTTCCCCTGGGGTCAGTCATGGGACCATCCCTTATCTTGGAACTTTTTTAACCGATCTCACAATGATTGATACTGCCATTCCAGATACGGTAGCTGATGGCTTAATTAATTTTGATAAGCGACGAAAAGAATTCGAAGTTCTCGCGCAGATTAAGTTATTGCAAGGTGCTGCCAACGCCTACCACTTGCCTCAGGACTCAATGTTCGATAGGTGGTTCGACTCTGTCATTGTGCTGGATGACCGAGAGTCGTACCAGCTATCGTGCCAGATCGAACCACCGACAAATCCTCCCAAGGAGAGGCGACCGAAGAAAATAAACGATTCAAATAGCCACGGTCATAGAAAGAACGACTCGATCGCCAGCACGAGTTCGAGTAATAGCTCGCAGTTCTATTGTGAGACGGATGGGACGGGAACAGCGTGGAAGAGAGACAGTTTGGAGAGGCGGGTGTCGCCAACGCGTCTGTCGCATGGTTCATCGTCGTCATCGCTGCCGTCGCTGGACGTGTCGCTGTCAAGTGCTAACAGCGGACAGAAGGCCGCCAACGGCAAGGCAGGCGGCGCGAGCCCGGCGGGCGCCGCCGCGCGCGCGGGGCCGGACTTCTACATCATCCGCGTCACGTACGAGTCCGACTGCGCGGAGACGGAGGGCGTGGTGCTGTACAAGTCCATCATGCTGTGTAACAACGAGCGCACGCCGCAGGTCATACGCAACGCGATGCTCAAGCTCAACCTCGATGGCGATCCCGATGGATACACCTTGGCGCAAGTCCTGCCCGAGAAAGGTATAGATTTCATACTATTTACTACTCTCTCCCATAAACTATTATTCTTACTCTGCACTCGAATGTTTTCGAGCCTTTTTGTGCTCTATTTGTGAATTTACGAGATTCCTTAAAACTTGTATGTACGTGGAGGTACTTGGGGAGTGCTTTAAATCAGTCAGTTCACCAATTCATCACTTCGAAGCAAGTGGGATCGCAGTATTTTATTTGCCCAGGCAGAACAATACGTCCGTCTTTTGTACATTCCATTAAAATTATAACTAAACATTTACAGAAATGCTGCTCCCTGCGAACGCGAATGTCTACTACGCAGTCAACACTGCCTACAACCTGAACTTCATACTGCGACCGCGCAAGACGCAGCAGCTAGAGCCGGTACTCAACGGAAAGTCGCGCGCCAAGCGCCCTTGATCGCACTCAGTGACGGTTCCTTAGACAGTTGTGTTATTGGACTCCTGCAGGTAGTCATAGTACGGTGAGCGAAGACGGTTCGGTGCTAGGGCGGTCTCTACACACAGAGAATAAAATTTACTTTAATTTCGCATTTATTGTTTAATAATATTGTATTTCCTACATTTTTGGTCGATCTACGAAGAGTTTTTTTTAATGAGACAAAAATCAGTGCCTACTAGGTCATTCACCTTAGCTCCACTCATAATTAAATCACATATCGCTTCAAAGCCACGCCCAGCCCTGTATTTGGAAGATCTTTTGACAATTTAGCAACTACTTGATGTTTGTGGTCTGACGCGTTACTGAAAACTTACTGTGTTCCCATGTATTCCTAACGTGCATTTCACGGTGTCTACGATGTAATATTTGTATTTTATACTCATGTAAATAACTAAATGTAATGCCACCTCTAGCATGTTATTGTGAATTTACCTGTATCTGTATATGTGGATTGTTGTTTGTAAATAATGTTTGTAAATAAGAATCTCATGGAATAATATTGTAGTATAATACTGAGCCAAAGGCAATATACGTCTAATAGCAAGGTGCTGTACCACTTTTGTATAACGTTTTAGAAGCTTTAATATAAATGAAAATGTTTTATAAATTGAATTTCGTATTGTATGTATATCATAGTGTGTTTAAAAGAAAAGACGGGTATAAAATCGGGAACAAAGTGAATCAAAAGATGTTCACTAAGCCAGTCGTTCTAGGTAATGTTTTTGATAAATATACACTTAATGATGACGAGGAAATTCGAAACATTATTCTTTTTTTTTTTTATTTTCCTTATGACTTCTTCTTAGTAGGTTTACCCTGACATGTATTCAGTGTCACGATGTATTGTACTTAATGACGACTTGATGTTTTATCCTTGAAATGTTTTACCTTGAAGTGGTCTTGTAGTTTGAGTAGATGTAAATGTCGCTTTAGGTATGTGTTCATTGTTGCAAATGACATAAAATCAAAGTCCATTTTATAATTTTATTAGTTATATCATATCCACTATTTGCACACGAGTAAGTTAATGTGTAGATCGTAAGCTCTGCGTACTTACAGCCATACTTACATCAAATGAACTGATTTTCACGAGGATCGTATTATTAAAGACAATATGTATAACATTATATCCACTATAATATTATACGCCGTGGTATTTAATACTAATTCTTTTGATGTGACCATACGCATACCATAAACATAAGATTCACGGTGTGCCTAATATAAATTGTTATTCAAAGTATCCTTCATAATGTATTTAACTCATATATCTTACTCTGCATTATATAGTAACTGTATTTATGTTTTAATGTTACCTACCCTATGTATTAAGCTCAGAATGACAATCGTAATACTTATTTTTTGTAAATATCTGTATCTAATTAAAGTGTAATTTTGTAGTTTTCCACCAGTGTCGCTGTAACATGTTTATATTCGTATAATAAAAGTTAACGAAACCTTTTATGAATAGTTTCAATAACGCCACCGGTGAAATAGTCTGAAGTTGTATTACATAGTTTAGTACAACTCCAGCCTAATAAGATCAGCTGGTGAGCAGTATACCTACTTATAATAAAGTTGAAGTTACACGCCTATGAGGTGCCGGGAGTGAAGTACGAGGTCTATTGATCGTGCGTAGATTCAGGCCACGTTCATTCAAGCTTAGATCGTACAAGCAACAGCACCTTTTCTTAAGTAAACTTACTTTCAGAAGCAATTTGAGCATTTTTTAAGAGCAACTACATAGTTGCTGCTCAAATGCCAGTAGAATTTGGATGATAAGTATATTTATATACCAGTGGCGCCACCTATGAGGGGTGTTCAGAAATTCGTCCAGAGAAAGTTTTGTGGGACATAATATGCTGCTACTATTGTGAGGTGTTCCTGTGTTTGTAATTACAGGGTGTTCTGCCAGATAGCGTCTTACTCGCCCCCCCTTTGAACTTTGACCTCTTTCCTAATGGCTACATGGACGATCGTGAGGACATACTGTAAGAATTACTTCAGAAAAATATATAAATTAAGTAATTTCCTTAAGGTAGCTTGCTATGATTAACATTTTCAGAACACAATTTTTCCCACATTGCTTTAGACTGAATTGTCAAAAAGAAGAAGTAGCATGAATGCTTACTTTGGTAAATGTTGGCAGGTCATGGAGTTACGAAAGATTGCAAACTGATTGCGCCTATGCTTTCAAGGGGGAATTATGATTTCGGAGGAACCTACGGGTGGGTGGTAGAGGATCAGGGCATGGTGGTGATGGCGCAGCTGCGTACCGCCACCGGTTGACAGCGGCTCGGCTGAAAATTTCATGGCCAGCGTATCGAGCGCCTCGCGGACACGCGCCCGGCCGCGCAGTCGCGCCGCGCCGCCCGCCCGAGCGCTCGCACGCCGCCGAGCCGACACTCGCTCCGTGACAACCTTGCCGTGCCGACCCCGGCTCACAACAATAACACGCGCGACCTCCACTCTACCGTCCCCACAGTTCCCGTGCCGGGTGTGCAGTGGTCGTGGCACGTGACCAGCTCCTGGGCTCTGCGGCCGACATGTGAAAAACAAAGCCTTTGTGACAGCGCCGGCCAGCGGCATGTGGTGTGTCAGAGTCACGCACAAAATGAAATAATAAGGTGAGCTGAACCTGCGATATTTTGACAGAAATCATTATTCCTCCAAGTAGCTGACTGAAAACTTAACAACACTAATAAAAATAACTAAAAAAATAGCATCTTATTTTTTTAATAACTTAATTATCCTAAATCGTGTATTAGGTCAAAGACGAACAACTTGAACCTCCGTGTACGTACCATATTGCATGATCAAGGTCAAAGTTTATTTATGTGACAGTGTATTTGCACAGATTATTGCTATAATACCGACCTCAAAATTGATATAGTGAGCTAGTTGTACGGTGGGGGCGGCCGAAGTCCGTCCGTACAGTGAAGCTCTACGACTGCCGCAATCTGATTATGGCACACCCACTAAGCTACGAGATATTTATTCAACGATATTTTTAGTAGTAGCCTAGATATATACTGACTTACAGAAAATATGTTTATGATCCATTCAATTCATTATTGTTAACCGTTTTGTGCGAACATGTGTTTTCGTAGCACTCTCGTAGCAACTCGTAGCACTGTTTTGTTTATTAAGTTAGTTGGATTTTTAAGAGAGTTTAGATATTTTTCATCTTTAAGATTTATTTATATATAGGCTCGTAGATAAAAATTGACATTTCTTACCTTAGTTATTACTTCATAATGATATATAGCATGAAGTTTTGTCAAACCAGAAGTTACTCGTAGGTACTTCACTTTTGATTCCGATGTTTGAGTTGTCAACAGAATTTTAGGTAAATCACGAATATTCGTTAAAACAAGCTTATTATTTTATCAGGCTTAGATATAGTTCGGCGTGCCGCAGGGTCGCGTGCGGGGGCGCGGCGTGCACGCAACTCGCACAAAACGATGCAATAACTCAGCCCCCTCACGTTTGTTCTCATCGATCCTGGCAATCAGGGGTTGGACATGGAATAGGGCTGCTAATTAGCTAGAATTGCGGATTAATTAACAGTTATTTTATTGGTTCGTCTGGTGCCCTAATAAGAAAAAGCAGAAAAGTGTGACAGGCGACTTTAATTTGATTACTGGGAGAAGATCGACACCGACAGCAGAGTCTGTATATTTATAGGTAGGAAAGTAAGGTGAGTTCTTCACTTCCACGCTTGAACATTACTTTTTGTGGTCAGAAGGTGGCTCCCCAGTTAATGGGTTGTGGAGGTCTGGTAGGCAGCCGCTCCACGTAAAATACTGGTACTCAGCTGAATCCGGCTTGTCTGGGAGCCAACCCCAATATAGTTGGGAAAAGGCTAGGCAGATGATGAGAAGTTGTCATGCTGAAAAAATGGCTTCATAACTGAAATCTTCACTTTATACCACCTACTAATATCCTGCATCAAATCATCATAACGAAACTCTAAGCAGCGAGTTATCAGCTAATTATACAATTATCTCATTCACGCAGACGGTAATTATGCTATTTGGGGCGCCGCGCACCTCACAATGTGCTATTTACTTGCGATCCAAGTTTATGTGGACCAAGTAACTAAATTACCAGAATCTTGCAACTCGTGAAATTGTGAGTTCCTGCCCTTTGAGTTATGACATTTTCTTGTAGTTCGAGAATTGCGGTTTAAGCTAGGGAAGTACTTTGGCTCTCGTTGAACTGATGTAGTAGGAAACAAATGAGAGATTGTTTTGACGTTTTGACGAGCTGTAGTAACAATACATTTAAACTAATTTTAGCACGACTACCTAAAAAGGAGTGTTAATTAATTATTCATTCTTGGATTATAAAATTATTAGTAACATGTTGAACCTTACACATCCATCCATCTATCCAGCGCATCTTTGTTTTACTATTAGTCTTCAGTTCAGAACTGACTGAACCTGCGTGTTTTTTGCATCGTAAAACCTGGATTTATACAGAAGGTGGGTGATAGCATCACGAAATCATAAGTAATGGTACCTACGCGCACACACTGTTAAGCAATCCTAGAGTCGTATCTTACGACACTCCTGGGATGTTCGTAGACGAGATACAGTGTTATTTATTTGGGTACAGCAGCAAAGGATAAACATTCGGTGCTTTTATTTACATGTTACTGTTTACTAACTTACATACATATGTACCTGTTAAATCTTTGCCTCAGCACCGGTGTATTTCCCCATCTATTTGAAAAAAGTCATGGTACATCCTTTACATGGAAACTGTTTCAACAACTACAGCTCCATTGTTGTCCTACCTTCAATTTTTAAAATCTTAGAACGCCTCATAAACAAATGGTTCATTATATACCTTGAGAAAAAAGCCTTTATCTCCCAACAAATTTGGCTTCCGACGAAATAAATCGACGAACGATGCTGTTCTGGTGCTGACAACCCAAATTGTCAAGCAAATTGATGCAAAAAAGAAGGTAGTGTCAGTTTTCTTAGACCTGAAAAAGCCTTCGACACAGTTTTTATTCCCAGAACTGGAAGAACTGGGAATACGAGGCCTCCCCCTAAAAATATTAACGGACCACCTCAAAAACCAGACTCAATGTGTTATGACCAGTTTATTGTTAACTAGCGACCCGCCCGCGCTTCGCACGGGTGCAATGCTATAAAAAGTAAAGGATAAAAAAAGTTTATTGTTGGTTATCCCTAAGCAGGGGCGTGCCGACCCCACACAACACCTGTGTGCGAAACCTATGAAGCGCCTATTTTTTTCACGAATCTTCATGTTTCAAATTATACGTTTCTATATGTAGGTACTTATATGTTTTAACTATTATAATGAGGCTGCCGATTGGTCCAAGGCCTTCTGGTTTGCCGCTAGCGGGTGGCGCAGGACGATGCCCTCCAGGACGGAAAACCGTTCCCGGAAGGCGGCCAGCTCCTGCGCGGCTAGCTTTCTAGGAGGCAAGCTACCTCTCCTTGCCTCCTCGGCCCGGGCCTGCTGGTGAGGACCTTCCAGGCTGTGGCCAGCTCGCCCTCAGAGGACGACCCCTGGTCATTCTCCGGTCTGAGACGTTTGTGGAAGAACTTGGAGTTCTCCGCAGTCTTCACAGTCTCGCCCGACACCTCGGCTGTACGCGGGAGCCGCCTCGGCTTGAGTTGCCACTGGCAACTGGTGCACGTACGATGCCCACGCCAGAATACAAGGGGCTTGGCTCCCGGAGGGAGCATGGCGGATTCTCCAGCAACTACGCAGCTGGTACCGTCCTTTTTTTTGCTGTATGAGAAATCATCAAATGACTTCTCCCGCTCTGGGCGGAGCGGGAGGGAGTGTCAGACTCTTACTGACTAAAACCCAACAGTGATCCTTCTTGTTCCCTTTGCGTTCCAGGGCCGCGGTAACTCTTTCGAACAAATTCCGCAACCCTAGCAGGCACTGACCCTGTGGCGCCCCTATTGCCTTGGCGCCTGTGTGCGCCGCACACTTCGCACACAGGGGCGCTGCGGCCCTGTCCCTAAGAAATAGACATATACCATCGCGGACTCTTTTGTAGACCTTTTTAAGGTGTACAATACTGTAGTACATTATTTTGATTTATCTCGTAAGGGTTAGGCAGCGTTTGCAATGTAAGCGCAAAAAAATGTGTTTATTTACGACATCACATTAGACCTCTAAAATTATCAGTGTTTCTCTAATATTTATACATGTTTTAACAAACCTTCCTCTCAAATCACTCTATCTGTTAAAAAAAACGCATCAAAATACGTTGTGTAGTTTTAGAGATCAGACAGCGGGAAGCGACTTTATTTTATACTATGTAGTGATATTCCTCTGGGAAGTATGATTTGTCCCACACTCTTGGTCTATGTTAACCAGCTGTGTAATCTTCTTCAAAATTACGGCCTTTGCTGAAGACACTGCACTCACCTTTACCGACGATACCTTTTGTTTCTGTATAGGAAATCGTCAAATAAAAAAAAAAAAAAAAAAATGACTTCTTCCGCTCTGGGCGGAGCGGAATGGAGTGTCAGACTCTTACTGACTAAAACCCGTTTGTGTTCTTCCTGGTGCCGTTTGCGCGTGTGTGCCGAGGGCCACGGTGATTCTTTCGAAAAAATTCCACAACTTACCGGCGAAACCTGGCACGCATTTGACGCAGTGCAAACGGGACTAAATCAGGTTTTAAAATGGCTAAATGATAACCATCTTAGCTTCACCCGGAGACAACAAAAATCACCTGTTTTTCTTAAAGCCAATTTACACAACCTGTGAATTCATATCCCTATCCCTCACTTAATCGACTGTGCAAACGACGGCACCTGCTGTTGCCCTAAACTCCCACGTACCCCCACAATAAAAGACCTCGGGGTAATTCTTAATGTCAATCTGAGCTTCTCAGCCCACATGAGATGCAATGAATAGCAAGCATAAAAAAATTTATATTCGTATTTAATAAACTTCGACACGTGGTAGAAGCACAGATTGTCAAAAGGGTTTACCTCGCACTTTGCCAATCACTCTTGACATATTGTGTCTCTATCTCACAAAAGATGAGAGGCTATCGGATTGGGTGGTTTAGTAGGTTGCTTACCGTATATTATGGTACTTACCTATAAGGTTGTACCTGTGCAAATAGTCTTCGTTAGCCAGACTAGAACAACCGGAAGTATATCATAAGTTCGTCCATATCGCACAGCCTGCGGTTTCCCCGAAGGAGTCATCAAAACGTAGCCAGGATACGGATACTAAGAAAAAGGTCATGGGAATTTCATCGGGTCCATGTAGGACCCGATAAAAGCGCCCATGAAGCTCTTTGCCCTACCATGCGGTCGTTAGATACTAATACCACAGGTTTGCGCCAGTTTTCGTTAGCCAAGGATAGGGCGGTGAGGCTTTTGTCCACTGCTACCACATCTCGAAGCATACCAAAGTTGGCCCCTAGGAAATGCTCCCTAAGGCTGCATACGTAGCGGTTGTGCGGGGTCTTAGCATTTAAGAAACCACGACTCCGCACGCGTGAGATATTCAGCCTCATCAACGATGGCCGTAAGTGATGCATCCGATTATCCGCAAGCAGTGAGCGTACTCTTCTATCCAGGGCGTCAAGTTCAGTCTGAGTTCATTTAAGATGCCGAAATAAATAATGCATCAAAACCAGCATGACCCAACCATTAAAGGTGCGAACCTTGTTTCCTCCTGGTAAAAAACGATTAAATACTTTCAAGTGGCCAAAGGAGCGCTTCTTCAACGATTGTATCATATCAGTAGTATTGATGCCTAACGCTTCCATATGTTAGAATCGTTAGGCAGGTTTCGGTTGAGGAAAGAATGTAAGGTATATGGAAATAATAGAACATTGCCATTAGCCAACATTAGCTCCCTCCATTCTGAAAAGCAGGCATCATTGACATTATTATTACATTTTTTTTTTCGAGTCGTTGATTCTCTCTCTCTTTAGATTTGTTTGCCTTCTGGCATATTTACATTAAGTGTCCCATAGCACAGGTTTATGGGAACTTGGGGCACTCCAACGTGTGGCTCATGTTCTGAACAGGCGCACCGCACACTCACAATGGTAAAGGTTTGGTTACTTCCAGGCAAGCGCGCTCCTTCTTCGATCGCATCATCGCTAACCGTCAGTGAGATAGTGGTCTAACAAGCGCCTAAAAATATAGAAAATTACCTCTACAAAATATCTAGAGGTATACAAACCCCATTATTCGTTTTGTTTCGGACTAATAGATCTTACTACCTCCCACTGCATCCCATTCTGGTACCAACCCGCGTACCTAAAGGTAACGGGGTCACACCTTTTATTCGTGAAGAAATAGCGCTGAAATGAGATTGCAAGAGCAAGAATTTTGCAATTGTACCCTCGGTAATAACAGCCCGAATGCTCATCGCTTACGACCGTGCATACATACGAAATGCATTCTCTCCGAGATGATTCCAACGAGTTCCACATGAAGGTGGGTTATAATACTCTATAAATTTCTTTTATTTTAAGAATACTGGGAAACTTGGAAATTCATAGTTAGAGGGATGCTAATTAGTAGAGGAACTTACAAATAATAATTATAGTTTTGGGAATTCCTGAAATTCATCGGTAGGTACGTATAGGCTCATAGTCACTGAATTATCAGTTGCTAATTGATAGTTGATTGTGCTTTGGCTTCAAGATAAGCTATGTTAACAGTAGCTCTTAGACATCAACAACAAGAAGCAGACAAACTTATTTTTACAAAAAAATGCCAACGTAACAAAAATATTAAATACTATTTTTGCTTGATTTCACAGTGACATTTTTATCTCATATCAGAGTATGTTTCAAAGGCATGCAAAGTTTGCATAGTTATTCCGCTATCTTGAATAATGTAAAAAGAAAATATTTCCATTAGCATTTTGCATTTTTCATTCTTACAAATATTTCCTTTAGCGTTTCTGTCGACTGCTCTGAAGGGATTCTAGGAATGGTTTCATGAGAGCAGTCGTGGGTCGTACTACTGTTGCTTACATTTGAAAAGATTCTTCATTCAACATGTACACGTTCTTTTAGAACAAGTTATGAATAAAATAGTGGAAGCAAAGCTAGCAGTGCCTGGGCATTGATTAATTTTGTATTGCGGACAGCATCCAAGGTGGGCGTCTACCTTCGATTTATGATCTCTACTTGATAAATAAAAATGCACTCCTACACTAAAAGAGTATTTGAGTGTTTATCTACCTACAGTGACTTAAATCTCTGTTGAAAAACACAAAACACTCCATGCTTTTTGTTATACTTCCTTCAATTTGTGTCGTTCATCATCGCCATAATTTCAGTCAAAGACACATCGACAGATCAGTGTTATTCACATCTGGTTAGTTTGCTTAGCTAGAAGTTGCTTGAAACGTGAAAGGTATATACGAGTACATGGTATATATGTACCTACATAGGTAAGTCATATAGATGATGAAGGTAACGTTTTATCAACTATCAAGATCAGTAGGTGTACATGTCAAGTAAATCCACCAAACTTGCGTGCGATACGGGCTCATTGAAATCGCTTGTGACCTAAGTTCTCATTAAAGAACCTGCATCCACAACGGCTTCACCAGAAAATGAGAAACGTTTCTCCGTGTAATACGTTTTACGTAGATCTACGGTAACAGTAAAATATCGTGCGGATTTATTTAATTTCATCATCATAACTCTGTGAGCCACGTTAATTAAACTCTGTGAGTGAAATCCTGGGAATGAGCGTCAACGGTTCAATTAAGTAAATAAGTATTGTTTATTAAATTAAACATGAAGTAGGTGGAAACGAATAATGCTTACCTGAGAATATTGGCAGGTCACAGGAATGTATGTATGTATGTATAGGTGCGGGGTGTTCCCCTAACTTGTTCCTAAAACACAGGATTAAGTTACAATTTTTGTAAGTGTAGCCTTGTAAGCTTATTGGTCACTTATAATTAGGTTATAGCAGGTATTCGCCCCCTTTTTATAAATGAATTCTTCTGTTGTCGAGGAGAAAAGTCTCAATAGGTCAATAACTGTTTCAGTCGTATACCTAAAATGTTTTTTTATTGTAACACTAGCCTATTGTGGGTCAATCCAATTTACCTACTAATAGCTGTCCATATAGTTCCTACACAAACCCAAAAAAGATTTCAAGAAGAAATAATTGTATTCTCTGTATTAAGCCAAAGGAAGGCTAAAATTATTTCGTTTTATTTCATTTGTCGTGTCTTTTGGCAAAGAATAAAGCTCCCTCGGGTGCCGTAAAAGGCGACTAAGGAATAATGGTGAGACAATGGCTACGATGGGTAGCAGCTTTCCCCTGAACACTAATAATACTATATTGCGCACACAACGTTTGTCACGCGTGCTGATTACGGCAATGTTCGGTACGAAGACCGTTTGTTCTATGGTCTATTAGGAAACCTTGTTTGCCGGTAAATGTTGCCAAATTGTTATGATTTACTCTTACGATATTTCTGTACTCTAGTAAAAAATACTTGTATAGAAGTACTGGAAACCGACCCCAATATAGTTGGGAATACGATAATTACTTTAGTGCTTAGCACAGAAATCAACATCATCTGCCTAGCATCTGCCTAGCCTTCTAGGCAGATGATGTTGATTTCTGTGCTAAGCACTAAAGTAATTATAGTTTCTATAAGGGGGTTTCTGAGTTGAGTAGGTAATTAGAGTTAGAATGTGTCAAACTCAAATAAATTCCATGACAGGTTTTCAGGCTAATTAAAGTAGGTAAGAGTCTAATCCCAAAAGTTTTAAAGCAACGTTCACATTTGTACGTCAGTCGTAATCTATCAAAAAGCCTCAATTTCCATACATTTTAGACAGATGCGACTGATAGTGAATGCGAACGCCCGGCCTTTTTTATGGTAAATTAATGAGAGAATGACTGAAGTATGAAGATATTTTGAGCACGAGTATGTAACCATGGCCATGCTAACACAGATTTAGATGTTTGAAGTGCAATTATTTTCGACATTTGCGAGAGTAAAGCTTGTAAGAACAGGATACCTACATTTTTCAAAATAAAGTTGTATAAAATGGTACTTCGCTAATGGTTCCTATTTGGCGTCTATTTATTTTGTAAGAAACAGTTTTATTTCACGGTTGCTGCTCACACAGATATTTGAAAACAAGTTGATTTAAGGTAATGTTTGAACAATAGCATACTTTACAGACTAAAGCTGACATAACATCTCTATAGAGTAAATTCATGCTAGATGTTGTTTCAGCGGTTAGAAGAACTTATGAAAACAAAAGCTAGTTTCAACTAGCTTTTGTTGTCATAAGTTCTACGATTCTTAATGTAAACACAACATCTGCAATATTTTTGAGACCAATGACTTTGCTGTTTTAGAGAAAGTGATTTGGTATCCCTAAGTATTCATTTGGTCTCCCCAATGCAAGAAAAAAATATCGGCTTTTGAGACAAAGTTTGAAAAGAATAGTTATCAGTAAAAGATTATTTTGCTTTTAGCCATATAATAAGCTTTTACTGAGATGGGCAGAGCATATCGTCCCCGTAGTTGGAAAACTAAATAACTCCGATTTTCTAGTTTTGAGATAAACGCGATATAGTGTTTTTTTTTCAATTAATGTTCATTTTTTTAAAAAATTGAGACAATTTTATTGTCGGTAATTTTATATTTTGTGGACCTGATTATCTTTAACATTATGCTTAAACAAACTGGACTCTATCTTCAACAATAACTAAATAAAATATATAAAACCAAGTTGTTTAATTTTGCCACAACTACTTTTTGTAACGTAACTGCAATTAGTTATTTATTTCGGCTATTTATTTAGTTTTCCTACAACCTAGATCCATCTGGTAGAGTAAAAGAAGGTGAAATAAATGCAGTTATTGAATTTATCAAACTTGAAATATGTTTAAATGTAAAAGTTGAAAATTTATTACTTTGATATTGTTTAACTGTTATTGGTGCCATTAAAAATAATAAGCTGTATTTTGACATAAAATAGACTTTATTAAAAAATGAACAACAAATCAAAGGTATAGCAATCATTATAAAACTTTAAAACAACTCAATTCAAATAAAAATAATTCTTCATTGGTAATTTAGGAAACACAACTAAAACAAAACTCAAAAAATAATATGACTCATCAGGTACATTGAGTACAAAAATCAACAAACTTCTAATATCAATTACTTAAGACTATTGATCCTACAATTAAGTAAAATAAAACATTTAAAATTCAAAACAATTGAAATGTCTGTACTTAATCAATACTGAAAGGTAAATGTAAGATACATAAACAAAAGTACAGCAACTTAAAATAAAAACTACCTTCATACACATTAAATAAAACACGGCGTATGTATGTAATTTAAAATCACGTAAATTTAACAATGTAAATCCCTAAAAACTCAAATAATTTTGTTTGTGTTGTTAGGTTTCAAAAGATCACCAGAATGTAGAGCAGGGGTCAAAATAAGTTTAATCATCGACTTCAGATTAATCAGTGCAGGGTGGAGTACCCTGGTCTTCGTTTAAACATGGTAAACCTTCGTACCAGCCATGAAGCTCTCTAGGAATTATATTTTTCTTACAAAGCTGTAAAAGATCTTTCTTTTTTTGTTTTGTTATAGGAAGACATTGTTTATATGCCCGGGGAAGATCTTCGGTGTTTATAGTTGGCATTTCAGAGTTTTGAGTTCTTCTAGTCGGTCTCCCTGGTTTACAAAGAGCATTTAATAAATTATATAGCCCATCGTAATCGTATCTGTATTTAATAAAACCAGGTAAATCCTTTTGAAATCTTAGACATTTTATTTTCAACCAACACACCTTCTCCCCATTCTCCGCTATAGCTTTGTTTTTAATTATTTTTGAAGAAAGTGATTTTACATCAATCATGTCTTGATACGACAACTCATTTACTTTATACGGATTAACATTTTTATTTTGTCTTTTGGATCTTGCCTGTTGCATAATTCCCTTCCAATCTATTGTAAAAAACGTGTCTGTGTACTTTTTTTCTTTTTCTATTGCGCTGTGCATCGAATCTACCTCCATATAACTATGACCACTTTCGAGATACTTTTGTTCTAACACTTTTATTGTCCCATGTGTATGTACTAAGTACAATAAAAATGCTGCTATGTACTGGTTCCGGTTTTGTCCCGAGCATGTGTCTGAATAAAGGTTTTATTAAGTATTAAAAAACAGAGGATTCCATACAAATAAAAATAGGTAAACTGATTTGGTCACCCATCCACCGTTGCTTAATCTCGATTTAGTATTTGTTGTTGAGGTAGGAGTAGGTAGATTGATTTTATATACTTGCGTCAAGATATTATGATATGGACATGCCATTTTATCCATAACTAGCTGCTGCACGCGACTTCGTCCCCGTGGAATCCCCGATTTTAAAACATTCTTTATTGCTGCTCCGCTCCTATTGGCTTAAGCGTGATGATATAATTATAGCCTAAAGCCTTCCTCGATAAATGGTCTATTCAACCCAAAAATAATTTTTCAATTCGAACCAGTAGTTCCTGAGATTAGCGCGTTCAAACAAACAAACAAACAAACTCTTCAGCTTTATAATATTAAGTATAGAAGTATAGATGTGCGAGATGCTTCTGATTGGTCGTTGCGTGCGGTCAATGCGTTCTTAACATAGATGAACATGAGATAAAGAAACAAAAGGCCCTGTCTAAGTTTTGTCTCATACTGTCAAGCGTCATTTCTAATTCAACAGTAAGGGACAAAATACGGTGTAACTAGGCCAAGGTATTTTTGTATAAAATAAAATACTGATTTCTTTCACCATTAGCTAACATTGGCAGCGTAGATTGATATTATTAATACGTTTTTCACCTTAAACACAAATTCGTGCTAATTCCGAAAATTCAGATTTTTTCAAAATCAATTTGAAGTTCCGGTATTTTAGAGGCATATCCACATTATCCTCTACGTTTGACTTCAACGACCTTAAATCGATCTACCTACTCCGACCTCTGGTTGTTAGTGGCTATTTAGCGGTTAATTTTTGAAAATGTTAACTTTCTAGCTATCACGGTTCATGATATAGCCTGGTGACAGACTGACGGACAGACATACAGACAGACAGCGGAATCTTAATAAACGGGTTCGGCTATTAACCCTAAAAATGTTCAACAAAAATACCTAACAAAAAAAAAACGTAACAAGCTAAAAGTAACCTTAAACCTTCAGCTTAAGAGTCAAAATTCAAATGACAGCAGAAGAGTAACTAACTTCTCCCACAACTTAAAGTGATTCATATTATTCAAATTCGCTTAACTTAGGAATAGTAAGAAATAATTATTTCAGTATTATGATGACATAAATCAGTCTTGGTTTCGTGGGAGATGCACTGAAGAGTTTTTCTACTTACAAAAAATTGGTTCTAAATCATCGTAGCTACATACCTCAGATGAATTATCTTCTTCTTCGCACATTTTCACCATAAATCTACCCCGCGAATTCATTATAGTGTAAAACTCTCTCTCTGGTCACTGACGTCAACGCAATTGAAGGTTACGCATTTCACTAAAATGCTTGTGACGCGAGCGATGCATCAGTCACACGCGCTGACACCCGCGCTTCACCCGCGCACTTCCTTGTTCCTATTCATTGAATAGACACTACTTACAATATTTCGCGTGGCAATTATAAATAACTTAATCTATTTGATTTTATTTGCCTATCATCTTGTAA
The DNA here is from genome assembly GCA_905332915.2 of Hecatera dysodea. Lineage (NCBI taxonomy): Eukaryota > Metazoa > Arthropoda > Insecta > Lepidoptera > Noctuidae > Hecatera > Hecatera dysodea. The sequence goes on from HG995292.1 coordinate 15,832,972, forward strand.
TTAATAATTATCTAATTGTAGAAGAAATAGATAACATCAAGTGTTTATAAAGTAATGTACGTTTTGACAGAATTCTGAGTAGCAAAATTAAATAAGTAGAGTTATTTAGTTTTCCTAGAACTTTGTTAGTTTTATGATAGAATTTGTAAATTGAAGAAAAAATCAACAACTTATTTTATTTAATTTTTTTTAAATTAACTAATCATTGACCACAGTTATTGATTTATTTATTGAGTTGTTTATTTTTCCTTCAAAAAATTAGAATTAGTTTGAAGATATGCATTATTCCATCTGAACGACAAAAATGGCTATATTTTTGGAACGGAATAAGATAAGTAAATTTCTGTAAGACTCAAACATGCGTCATGTTTTGGATTATTTAAAAATAGGGAAAAGACAAAATCGCCAAAAACGAAGTTATTTAGTTTTCCAAATACGGGGACGATATCCACATTATGTAATCACAACGATGGACCCAGATCATACCGGACTCGGGAATAGCCGGACTTCGTGACGAATGGAAGCATTTGGAGGAGGCTTTGACCACCTCAGGCAGTCCTTACACTAAGATCGTGGACAACGAATAATAATAACACCCACAAACGAACAAATATTCAGTTAATTATGTATTTTTATGTATTTTAACGTACTGACATAATCTGACTACATCTTTTGTTGTTAGGAATCAATAAAAGCTTTTTATTTTTACCCGGCTGCCCCAGAAGAGGGATATTTTTAAATTTATTTTACGTTTGAACTTTAACATATAAGTTACGGAATTAAAACAAAAAAAATATACAGTAATTGTTTAATTGAAACGAAATTAGGTTTCTAGTGTCGTTTCTTGGGCCATAAACTCTCCAGACAGGCTTATTTGACTTTTTTATGCGATTTGTGTTCGAGTAGTAAAAATTTACTGGCCATTACGGCCAGGCTCCTTTACGATGCTGGTGAATGTGCACCCGTTGTAAACCGGGACACGCGCGCCTGCTGAGCGAGCCAAAGAGGATTTTCATGTTAGCTCAAGGGCTCTCCACATACGACTAGATAGACTATATACTACTTCGAAGATTTAAGAGGATTTTTTAAAGAGGTTTGTTTCTAGGATGTCATTTTGGGAGCACCTTTTTTATGATGGGTAATCATCAAAATACTTCTCCGCTCTGGGTGGGGTGAAACGGAGTGTCAGACTCTCACTGAATCCGCATTCCACCTAGTGCCCTTTGTGTTCCAGGGCCGCGGCGACTGTTCCCAACAAATCCCGCTTCTCTACTCTAAAACTACAAAAACGGTAATTTTCAGATTGCAATAGGTAATATATTAGGAGTGTGCTTTTGTATTTGTTCATTAGGATTCTATTATTTACGTATACAGTCAATTTTATTTGTCAGAACAAATCACTTCGCTATATTAATTTGTTGTTGTAAATTTACCAATGGGCACTCGCAATATTGTGCTATATTATCAGAATTGTAGAGGAATTCATACAAAGCTGCATACCCTGTAACCGAGTCTGAGACCTGAGTCATTCCTAGTATTCATGATAGTGAGTTTATCGAAGACCTCTGTACAGTTTTTAGATGCGATCGCGATCGATAGGCAACAGATAAGCGTGAAGGAGGAGGCATTTTACTGGCCGTACGTCGTGAGTTGAGTCCCATTGGGATGTCGACACAATTTACCCATGCTTACATTGAGCCGGCCGCAGTTCAGTTATCTCAGTCAAATAAGCGCCATATCATCGGCGTAGCGTATATTCCACCGCGAACTCCTGAACGACATATACAAGCATTACCTAGACATGCTACAATGCATTGCGAACGACCCTGCTTCAGTCATTCTATATTGCTGGAGATGTTAACTTACCTGAAATCAATTGGTCGGACCAGGGTAATCACTCAGTGGTGATTGTGGTGAATTCTGCAACCTCCAGTGGTCAACTTCTTTTAAACTTTATGTCTTCTATTAACGGTTTACGATATAATAAGTGTAAAAACAATCTTGGGCGAACACTTGACTTGTTTATATCCAACGCAGACTGTTAGACTATACCTTGTAGCTCGTTACTGCAGCCAGTCACCTACCCACCTGTTTTTTCCATAGCGACTATTCTCGATATGTAATTGATCCCTATAAAATTTCGCTCAGTTCCTAGGTATAACTATCATAAGGCTAACTTTATTGATATTAATGAGCAAATTACTACGGTAGACTGGGAGAAAGAACTCTCCGATCTGCCCGCTGAAAAGACCGTCAACACGTTTTACGATATTTGTACGGAATAATCAGAGTAAACGTTCCATTGACACGAGTCAATGGAACGTTTAGTCTTATTATTGATTATTCACAGCACATAGTGAATTTTTAACACGAGTTAAAAATTCACAATGTGCTGTGTGGTTCTTACCATCCTTAATCCGTATTTATAAATATAAAGAACGTGCATGGACGAATTGGAAAAAATATCATAGTCTTTCCGACTATGATAACTACTACTACTATGATGGCTTTTCTAACTATCGCAAATCATTTCGAAGAGAGTGTGATACCTTGTCGAAGCTTTTTGAGAAGCTTGTGCACGGTGCATTATATCCTCAATTTCATTGACTGAACAGCATGGTTTTGTTAAACGGCGTTTTACAAGTACAAATCTTGTGATATTTACCAACTTTCTGTTTGAAAACATGGATCACCGTGTCCAAGTTGATGCCGCGTACACTGATTTTCGAAAGGCTTTTGACAAGGTGATCACACGCTTCTTTTGGAAAAACTGGCGTTTAACGGGATTCGTGGGAACTTACTGCGTTGGTTTGTCTCATATATTTTTAATGGGACTCAAAAAGTCGTTATCAATGGCTACGAATCAGAGACCGTTACTGTGAATTCTGGAGTGCCTCAGGAGTCTATTTTAGGACCTTTTCTTTTTTATTATATACATAAATAACATTAAAACATGTTACCTTAATGCTCGTTTCTTAATGTATGCAGATGATATAAAAATATATAAATCCATCAAAAATGTCCAAGACTGTGAATGCCGACTCCTCCAAGACGATCTTACCATACTTAATAACTATTGCAAATAGTTATTAAGTATGGTAAGGTATAAGTATCATTCACAAAAAATGACCAATGGCCACGGATGCTAAGCCGCAAAATAAAGTAAAAAAAAGTGGATGAAAATAAGTAGGAATGCATAACACTGACTGCTGTATAATCGCAAAGTAGAATCGATTTGTGAATGCGGAAATGGGAAAAGTTTGGTAGTTATAAGAGACTGCTGTCATAAAATTTCTATCAGGTGGCCGTAATATGATCGATGAGCTAAACTTTACAAAATTTCACGGTATGTTATATAATCTTAGCGTTTAACAGTTATATATCGTGAGCGATTTTGCATTTACTTAATATTTAAGTATGCACCCAAGCAATAACGTCGACTGGCGTGTTGTGGAGGAGGTGGAGACCTATTCCGACCACCGGTATATCCGGTTCGACGTCTCTGCCCAGACCTCAAGCGCGCCAGTCCGACAGACCCCGAGTGGTCCGCGGTGGGCGCTGAAGCAGCTGGACCGGGAGCTTCTCCTGGAAGCCTCGATCGTGCAGGCCTGGGTGTCACCACCGGACAGGCCTGCGGACATCAACGATGAGGCGGAGTGGTTCCGGGAGACCATGTCGGGTATATGCGACGTGGCAATGCCCCGGGTCCGGCCAGGACGCGCCCGCCGTCAGGTGTACTGGTGGTCGCGCGAGCTGACGACGCTGAGAGAAGCGTGCGTTGCTGCGCGTCGCCCGTACACCAGGCATCGCCGGCTTCGCATTCGCCCTCCGAATGCGCAGGCCAGGGAGGCGGAGCTGTACGAGGAGTACAGAGCGGCGAAGACCGCCCTCCAAGCGGGGATCTTGCGGGCCAGGGATCTGGCTCGCAGAGAGCTGCTGGAGTCTCTGGACGGGGACCCGTGGGGAAGGCCCTACAAAATGGTGCGGAACAAACTCCGCACCTGGGCCCCCCCATTGACGCAGAGTCTCCGGCCCCAGCTAGTGGAGGATGTGGTGAGCGCTCTGTTCCCGTTGCGAGGGGACCATGCTCCCCCGCCCATGGTTCCGCCACCCGCGGTGCCCGATGCGGACCACACCGACGACGACGATACTCCGGAGGTGACCGAGGTAGACCTGAGAGCGGCGGTTAATAGGCTCAAGGCCAGAAACACCGCCCCAGGACCCGATGGCTTACCTGGGAAAGCCTGGGTCCTGGCCTCGGAGGCTCTCGGGCCTCGACTACGTGGGCTCCTTAGCGCGTGCATGGAGAGGGGCCAGTTCCCACGTCGCTGGAAAACGGGGAAACTGGTCCTCATTGGGAAGCCAGGGCGCCCTGCGGACTCTCCGTCCGCATACCGGCCCATCGTGCTGCTTGACGAGGTGGGCAAGCTCTTTGAAAGAGTAATTGCAAACCGCCTCGTCAAGCACTTGGTGAGAGCTGGGCCGGATCTGGCGGAGAACCAGTTTGGTTTCCGCACAGGGCGCTCGACGGTGGACGCCATCATGCGCGTGAGAGCCCTCACGACGGGGGAGGCGATTTCCCGGGGTGGGGTGGTCGTGGCGATGTCCCTTGACATCGCCAACGCCTTTAATTCCCTGCCCTGGAGTTGCATCAGGGAGGCACTCCGGTATCACCGGGTGCCAACCTACCTCCGTCGCGTGGTCGAGGATTACCTGACGGATAGAGCCGTCATCTACCCCGGTCACCGGGGAGAGTGGAACCGGCGAGAGATGTCGTGCGGTGTTCCACAGGGTTCGGTTCTGGGGCCGCCCCTGTGGAACATCGGCTACGACTGGGTGCTGCGCGCCGACCTCCCTCGCGGCGTCAGCGTAGTCTGCTACGCTGACGACACGCTGGTTTTAGCGCAAGGGGGGTCGCACCAGGCGGCGGCTGAGTTGATGACACGCGGGGTTGCGATAGTCGTTGACAGAATTCGGCAACTGGGTCTCGAGGTGGCCCTACACAAGTCCGAGGCCATGTGTTTTCATGGCCCTCGGAACCGGCCACCACCGGGAACCCAGGTAACGGTAGGAGGGGTTCACATCGGCGTCGGGTCAACGATGAGGTACCTGGGCCTCGTCCTCGATAGCCGGTGGAACTTCGCGGAGCATTTCCGACGTTTGGCACCCAAACTGGGGCGGGCTGGGGCTGCCTTCAAGCGGCTCTTGCCCAATCTGGGGGGACCAAACGCCTCCTGCCGGAGGCTGTACGCGGGGATCGTGCGGTCCATGGCCCTTTACGGGGCCCCAGTGTGGGCGCTGTCGCTAAGGCGACTGCCAGCGCGCCACCTGGTCTCGGCCCAGAGGGTCATGGCCACTCGGCTTGTCCGTGGATACCGCACGGTCTCTGGCGAGGCGGCGAATCTCCTTGCCGGATTACTGCCGTGGGATCTGGAGGCGAGAGCCCTCGCGCACGTTTACGCGTTGCGCGTGGAGGCGCTAAGCCGGGGTGAAATGCTGCTGCCGCGGCAAATTGCTGCGCAGCGGACGGAGCTCCGGCGGGATCTCACGGAAGTTTGGAGACAGCGACTATCGCAACCCAGTGCTGGGCACGCCACTATTGTGGCGATAAGTCCCCTCTTTGAGGCGTGGCTGGAGAGACGTCACGGCGTTCTCACCTTCCGCCTGACGCAGGTGCTCACCGGACACGGTTGTTTCGGGAGGTACCTGTGTCGGATCCAGCGGGAGGACACGTCCGGGTGTCATCACTGTGTGGATCGCCCGGAGGACACGGTGGAGCATACGGTGGAGGTCTGCCCTGCTTGGGCGGAGCACCGCCGTGTCCTCGTCGAGGCGATCGGCGGCGGCGACCTCTCGCGTCCGGCCCTGGTTCGGGCCATGGTCCGGAGCGAGGAGGCATGGGAAGCGGTCGCCTCCTTTTGCGAAGCAGTAATGCTAGCGAAGGAGGAGGCGGAGCGCGTGCGAGAGAGGGATGCCCCTCGCTCCAGCCGCCGCAACAGAAGAAGACGCCCCGGGCGTCGGGAAACGCAGGGCGATTCCCGGCCACCGTAGGCGCGGGCCTGCGGATGGCGAGCTATGGGTGGCTCGCCGTCCGATAGCAACCAGGCCCGAGTCGACGGCGCGTCGTGTTCCACGCGCGCCTCAAAGAGCCGTCAGCAAATTAGACGGGGCCCCATAGGGTCAGTGCCTGCTAGGGTTGCGGAATTTGTTCGAAAGAGTCACCGCGGCCCTGGAACGCAAAGGGCACAAGAAGGATCACGGGTGGGTTTTAGTCAGTAAGAGTCTGACACTCCCTTCCGCTCCGCCCAGAGCGGGAGAAGTCATTTGATGATTTCCCATCCAGAAAAAAAAAAAAAAAAAAAGGCATCGCTGTCAAAAAAACTCAGTTCTGCAGCATTTGCCGTTACAAAAATTCGTGGCTTTACTGGTTTAGAGACGGCCCCTCTAGTGTACTTTAGTTACTTTCATAGTGCGATGAAATATGGCATTCTGTTGTGAGGAAATGCCACCGCTATGCAGACAATGTTTGTTTAACAAAAAAATCGTGCGATTTATAAATTAAATCCCAGACACTCCCTCAGAGACAAATTATATCTATGAGAATCTCTTGTACGCGCATATTTTTATATATGATGTGACCGGTGTCGGACCAGTTAAGGAAAAACAATATGATCAATTTTATCGACAATCCACCATGATAAGGCCTTTTCTTCATACAATTTAGAAATGGCAGCGGTATAATTTTTATTTACAATGTGTCTGGTCACCGGTGTCCGACCAGTTATGGAAAAAATATGATCAATTTGATTGACAAATTCACCATGATATGGCCTTTTCTCCCTACAATTTAGAAATGGCGGCCAGTTTTTGCTGAGTATGTGCGCGATATCTACCGATGTAGAGGTCCTATGGGCATGGTTTCGATCGACAGCTACAAAAGTAGGCAATACGTTGACAATAAAGGTTTAACAAAAACTCCCAACTATATATACACTTAAACAAGAGTAACCTATTGGAGTGTTTAACTCCAATAGGTTACTCTTGTTACCAAGAAAAAATACGTAAGCCGTAAGGCTTACCTACGTATTTTTTTAAAAGTGTGAAATTGTTTTTTGTAAGTTATTCTTAATTAACACTTTATTTTTGCATGCTCTAAGATATTACCTAAAACTTGATTTAGTCAAGGTTTTATGAAATAATATTATTTTTCAGGAGATTATAAATAAATAGAACCGATCTTTTTATATTTGCACCGCAAACAGGTGAATTTTAACAAACACCTACTCACTGGACATTATTTTTCCACAAAACCCGCTAAGACTCAAGTGTTCATGACACGCCATGACAAGCAAGTTGGCACATAGTACCAACTATGACTTAATTGTATTCGAAGAATACCTTGGTCACTGGGCTATATCATCGATTTTCCTTATTTAACCTGCAGTTAAGTACAGAAGAAAGAAGGTATTTGGCATTTCTTTATGTTCCTATGTGCCTGTAAGTGAATTCAGCGTGTAGATGGAATATTTGATTGTGAAAGGAATACCAATGAGTTTCCTCGAAGACGATAACGCCAGTGCAATTGGAAATCTATTCAATTTCGATAACTAAGTTGTAAATGAGCGTTGTATGTATGTGAGAGCATTATCATTATAGCGTTGCCATCATGAGAGTTCTAATGTACAGAATAAATACCTTAAAACATTGATTCAGAGTTGAAGCTTGCGTAAAGTTAAGTCTGGTCTGACAGTGAGTACCTACCATTTAACTTGTAATGCTCATTTAATTGAATAAACAATAGCTTTTCAGTGGACGGCTCGTAAAGTCGTAAATCACGGGATACAAACTTATTTCAAATAAAGCATTTGTGCCTTCCATAAACTAACAATAACCCACATACAGTTTGCAACGAAAAGCATTGGAATACCTTTATACCGACGAAACTAGCTCACAATTCTTTGAAGAAACGAAATATTGACGGTTCAATCAATAATTCAAGGGGTTTCAGCCCTCTTTACTTGTAACTGAAATTATTTCAGTGGAAATTGAGCTATTGTAGGGTACGACTATATTTGCGGAATTTATTCGAAAGAGTCACCGCGGTTCTGGAACGCAAAGGGCACTAGAAGGATCACAGGTAGTTAGTCAGTAAGAGTCTGATTCTCCCTTCAGCTCCACCCAGAACAGAAAAAGTCATTTGATGATTTCACATCCAGTAAAAGAAAGAAAAATCGGTACGATTATATGTAGGTAAACAAAAATTTTAAACAATGATTCCAAATTATTATAAACAGAATTGGCCCAGTTAGTCTACTTTCCATCAAAATAGGTTTTCCTATTTTCCTTTGTCAATGTTGTTTGCTTATTTTACTGTTTTGGATGTGCCTATAAGACATACACTTAGGTACTACTTACAAAGCATATTATGCTTTGTAAGTAGTACCTAAGTGTATGTCTACTAAATAGCTGACGTCGCGAAAAAATGTGAGTATAATAGCGCAGGAAATGAGTAATTATCGAGTATAGGTGAAAAACTTGCTGTGTGTTTGTATTTCTATAGTTTTATTTTTACGCAAGCTGAACGCTCTCTTGACGCATGTGTTAGGTGACGCCGACGGGGAGCGTTTAGCGCCCGCAGACAATGCCTGCGCAGTCCGCTTAAAGGAAATTCTCAACTTCACTCGTTCGCTGTCAGTTTCCGCCCACTCGCGCTCCAGTTCTCATTGAGAGGTTGTTTTTCACTCTTTAACTATAAACTAAATTGAAGGACCTAGTTGTTTGCGCAGCACTCGGGACCTGTTCAAACGATGATGGCTCGTTACTTTCTGCCCTCATTGCCACTTCTTTTATACTTGTTTTTATTTAATGCCAAAATAATGCAGCGGGACCGCTTGCTAAGCATGCGATATAGCACTTTGTTAATTCTAGAAGCACGTATGTATGTATAAGAATAAATTGTGACGGTATGACGGTCAATTGTTTTATTTCAGAAAAGGTTACAGAAAAATCTTCAAGTATTTAATGCATATTGTTCGTAGTGAAATAATGAGATGCGCTAAAGAGCTATTTTCATTTTCGTGTCAGTATTCGCAGGCGTGCCGAGCCGCCCGTAGTCTGTGTCACGTCCTACCTCTGCGAAACAGAATTGTTCGATTATTTTCGGCTGTTTCATCGGCTCGAAGCAAATTAGTCCATTTGTATGCTAACGGACTTTCCGATTCGGATGTGAATATGGGTAAAAGAGTATTTATTGCTACAGGCTTTTTGGTTTTTATTTGCGAAACGGCTTTCCCTTTTCGTTCACCCATTATTGTCACAGTTTGTAATTTGTTTTTCCTGAATGCGTATGACATGACTGCGAAATGAAATGTAAGCAACACGGTGTACTGCGTGGCACGATTTTTATGCTTTGTATAAAAGGTACCGAGTGCACTAGTACGGGCCAGCATGATTGAGTATCCACGAAATAAACGAGGTTCGAACATTCCGTCAGTTTGCAGTAGGTTACTAAAATATCCGCCAGTATTGGAAAATTCAGTATAAGTATAAAATACTTAGTTTAATTTTAAACCCATCTAGGTGGAACCATATGAGCACAACTTATGTGCTTCGCAAGGAATGAAATGAGCTGGTATATTTATGTAACAACGCTAAATTTTTTCTGAGTTAAGACAACCGTTCCGAATCTAAACTAATATTATAAAGAGGAAAGATGTCATTTATTTGGCTTAAATACGACCCAATCGATTTTTATAATTCTTTCGCCTTTAGTAAGTTACATTAGTAACTTAAAATATAGGTCATATTTTATTTTAAAAGAAAATAGAGATCAGAAAACTTTTATGATCCTTACATAAAAAGAATGTACTACATGATTAAAGTACTCCTTATTACCTATAGATTCACCCCGTGGTTTCACCCGCATAGTTGCCGCTCCCGTGGGAATATGGGGATATAATATAGCCTATGTTCGCCGGAGATAGTGTAGCTTCCCAACAGTGAAAGAATTTTTCAAATCGGTCATGTAGTTTCGGAGCCTATTCAATTCAAACAAACAAACAAAACAACAATAAAATCTTCCTCATTATAAGTGTAGATGTAGGTTAGTGTAGAAAAACCGTACGCGAAGGTGAATGGTTAAGATAGCGCAATTACCGCTTATTTTTCAAATTACTCAATCAAACCCCCGCTGGAATTGTAGTGATTTTGGTATCATGATATTAATAATTAAGGTTGATTATCATATCGGACCTTTCGTTTAAAAGTTACGACGTTTATAAAAATGCTATAAAGTAGGAAAAATTATGCAGCTTGAGCGAACTGTCCTTTTATTTTTTTTTCTGGATGGGAAATCATCAAATGACTTCTCCCGCTCTGAGCGGAGCGGAAGGGAGTGTCACTCTTACGGACTAAAACCCACCCGTGATCCTTCTAGCGCCCTTTGCGTTTCAGGGCCGCGGTGACTGTTCCGAACAAATTCTGCAACCCTAGTAGGCCCTATAGGGTCCCGTCTTCATTGCTGACAGTTATTTGAGGCGCGCGTGGAACACGACGCGCCGTCGACTCGGCCCTGGTTGCTGTCGGACGGCGAGCCACCCATAGTCGCCATCCGCAGGCTCGCGCCTACGGTGGCCGGGAATCGCTCTGCCACCGACTGCGTTTCCTGACGTGCAGGGCGTCATCTTCTGTTGCGGCGGCTGGGGCGCGCGGTTTCCCTCTCCCGCACGCGTTCTGCCTCCTCCTTCGCTAGCATTATTGCTTTGCAGAAGGAGGTGACCACTTCCCATGCTTCCTCGCTCCGAACCATGGATTGAACCAGGGCCGGACGCTAGAGGTCACCGCCGCCGACACCCAGTGGTGTCCTCTCGCTGTATCCGAAACAGGTACCTCCCGAAACAGCCGTGTCCGGTGAGCAACCTGCGTCAGGCGGAAGGTGGCGTCTCTCCAATCACTCCTCAAAGAGGGAAGTTATTGCCACAATGGTGGCGTGCCCACACCCTTTTTTTTTCTGGATGGGAAATCATCAAATGACTTGTCCCGCTCTGGGCGGAGCGGAAGGGAGTGTCAGACTCTTACTGACTAAAACCCACCCGTGATCCTTCTTGTGCCCTTTGCGTTCCAGGGCCGCGGTGACTCTTTCGAACAAATTCCGCAACCCTAGCAGGCACAGACCCTAGGGGCCCCGCCTTCTTTGCTGACGGCTCTTTGAGGCGCGCGTGGAACACGACGCGCCGTCGACTCGGGCTTGGTTGCTATCGGACGGCGAGCCACCCATAGCTCGCTATCCGCAGGCCCGCGCCTACGGTGGCTGGGAATCGCCCTGCGTTTCCCGACGCCCGGGGCGTCTTCTTCTGTTGCGGCGGCTGGAGCGAGAGGTTTCCCTCTCTCGCACGCGTTCCACCCCCTCCTTCGCTAGCATTACTGCTTCTTCGAGAACTTCCCTACGTTTAGTATATTGATAAGTAATTTACACATTTACGTTTTCGAAACCGAAAAAAAACTCTAAACTTTTTTTTTCGTTTATAAAACGGTCTATGAAAAGACCGCAACGTCTGACGAACGCCACGCAGCCGCGCCCCGTGGCTGCCATAGAGTTACTTTCGAATTTATAATATCCCTACCTATACTTATCCTAGCCTATAAAAGAATGGGATTGTGTGTTCAAAGGCAAGTACGAATATCCGCGCGGACGAAAATATGGGCGAAGTGTTAGTACGGTATAAATAAATAAAACTCATTTACCTACTTTATACGTGTAGGAAGAGTCTGCTAATAAATACGTCAAAGTTTTTAATTTCTCGCCAGTAAGCTGTAACAACTTGCGCGAAACTCGCAATTTGCACATTCAGCAGTACGATTTACGTTCCGCAACTACTATAATAACTCTATCTAATATGTATGTAGATGAAAGTAGCTGAGACGGAATCTAAAGGAAATAATATAAAACCTTGAAACTATAAATAACCGAACACTATCCGTAATAAAAGGCTTCTCAGCCGGTCGCAAGGCTGGATCTACTTCTTATGAAAAATGATGCCATTCACGACAGATAAACATTGTGACGGAAGATATTTTATAACAAATACGACTTGATATTGAATATCATGTTGCGATGATTGAATACTGGATTCTATTTTGGTTTTGAATATTACTGTGTTGTTTTTATTCTATTCATGGATATAAATTAATTCTATTCTCATTTTGTGTCAATGATATTATTCCTCATTCCGAATTTAGTAGGTGTAACAAAAGTAATGGCGTCTAGATATTTTCTGAACATTGTGTAAATGCTGAATACTAAACAGTTGATTTAAATATTTTTCAAAAGTCCTTAACGAAGTTCAGCTATATTGTGAGTGACTGGTGGAATTGTATGAATAGGGAGGGTCGCCGCTTTTCCTCAAATAATAATATGCTCTGTGGAAATATCGGACACGCTAGTGGAAGATCACGCGACGATTAGCCACATTACAATGGGTCTGTTAAAGTTTCCCTGCTTTCAAACGAATGTTTTGATTTCTTTCTGGCTTGGAGCTTATAGAGCTTTATCGATCGTTTTGATGTGGCTCTTATTCTATTTTATCGCTGTATGTTTAATTCAACAATATTTTTTCGGCTGATTTTGATTTTTATCAAGTGATTTAACGATGACTTTGACAACGGTGAAAGACGCATTGATCTTCAAGGGCTCCTTTATTTTTATCTTTTGCTTTTCCAAGTCTTGCTTCATAACTGCTTTATTTGTGTTAAATTAGAAGTAAATTCTTTGTGAAAGTAATCTTGATCTAATTGAATGGTTCTTTTGATGTGTCGGGTTTCGGCCAGTTATCAGCCAGGTGGAAAATATTCACAGATTGTGCTCCGAACTGGATAATTTTTTAGACGCCACTGGGCCGTAAATTATAGGCTCCTTTATAATTATCCATGAAAACGTAACTCTTTTTTTAGTCAGATGTAAGAGACAGAAGATCCTTAATGTATAGTATCAACACGGATGTATTGGTAACAAATAGTTTATCTTTGAGACAATAGATTCTCAGTCAATATCTTCGACAAACAGAAGCGAGAGTTTATAGGCATGCAATAGTATGACAGAAGCAATCAGGAAGTAAGCCGCCGTGAGCCAGTGTTCGTAGTAAATCCGGTAGCCCAACTTCGTCCGTGTCCCATTGACCTAGATCCGCGCCCTTGAACCCCGGCCCCCCGAACCCCACCCGCGGCACCCGCGCACTCCCGTGACGTCATAAATGCCCTCCACGAGCATTGTCTCTTAAGTATATTGTTTTGTTCTAAAATAAGATATGGTATGTCAACAACAATATTTAATGAGTGACGTATAGAAACAATTCACTCCGTTCTCGCTATCCGCTTATTGTTCTATCAGACATTTATTGATTGGAGTTTATCTTTGAATAGGTCACAGGGATTTGCTTTAACCGTAGCTGGATTCCGTGAGGTGTCCTCTTAAAGCTACAATTTGAACCTTCTAAAATCAATATTATCTTTACGTTTATCTTTACAACGGGTTCCAGTAGTGCGTGGTCGTATTAAAGGTCGTGTTGGGTGCTAATATTCATTGAGGAAACGGTGGGAAAAAACAACGTACACCCGACTTAAGAAAACGACTAAATAGTTTCTAACAAATATATTTTCAAGCATGCTGATGCAGTTGGTGATAGCAAATCTCTAGTCATAGAGCTAAAACTGATACCACCAACTGTAACAAACTGCTTAAAAAGTAATTTAATTTGACGTTTTAGCAAATTTATTAAAATTATGAAATTAAGCGCAGAAGTAGGTTATAGTCTGGAATGACAGTATCTATGCATATTCGATCTCGGGAGTATGTTCCCTTGAAATAATTTTCGACATTCACGCGGGTGGGCCGCGGGCGGCAGCTAGTTGAAAATATGCGGAAAACAAAAAACAAAATTGACCAAGACTTGGTTATCAAATATGTAAAAGATACCAGGTAGATTTTCCAAGTTCGGGTTTTAGCAAAGTTTAGAATGTTTAACCATATTTTAGACTGTTGCAAAAGAGATATAAAAAATCCTTAAATATAAATTTCGTGACATTTTCAGAATTCTGCAGTACCTTACTGCAGTAGTAATGATGCTTGTTTATGCCAAGTAAACACGTTCAACAATGCCAATCAACGAATAAATTTTAAAGCAAGTAAATTGCTTGTTTCATGTTTGCACTTCAACGAATGACTGCTATTTATTGAATGCAGGTTCACGCTTTACAGCAGCGTTAATTGCTTTACCTACATCCCTTCATATTTTTTGTGAAATTCAGTCATCAAGCATTTTTTTTCGGCTCTGTAAACACCGGTCGTCAAAAAACTTTCTTATGATAAAATATTTTCTTAAAACAAGAAAAAGTGTTCTTATTATGTTAAACTAGTGATAAATAGTTAAAACCAAAATAACCAAACATCCAATAGTTGGATAGTGTGCTTTTTATCTCGAAAACTTCGTAAACAAAGTAATCAATGTCAGTTGTCAAGTCTAGCATCATCAGACCCGTGGAATATTTTGTTTAATTAAGCTATTATAGATAATATATAAAAATGAATCCCTATTTCCCTTAGTCACGGCATCGCGAGTGAAAGACTGGACCAATTTTGTTTTTCTTTTTGTTGTGTTTGTTATTGGCAGAACATTTTCTTTCATAAGGTCCTTCACCTTATGAAAGAAAATGTTGAAAAAAAAAATCCTAGCGAAGTCAGGGCGGTCCACTCTTAAATAATATTTACAGACTACATAACATCACAAAATACTGCTCACGTCTCTGAGCTATATCCATCACACACTGGCATATGTAGTTTATGTCTCCTTTTGCTTAACAATTGGTGTAAGCAAAACCGAAGTCAAAAACATTCGACCAGACAGTAAACACTGCCTAAATTATTTCATAAAATAAGCTATATAAGCTCCTTGACCCCATTACGAATTGTACCTGTAAACATTCCCATAAGATTCTTATTATCTTAATGTAACTGTAAAAGCTTTTTTTTTGTTAACAACTAAGTAATTAAGCTCTGTTTACTTTTGTACTACTACCTCGTGCTCTTCTAAATATTATAGTATCTTTGGGTTATTTCATTTATTGCACTGTTAGCTCTTCATAAATTTCAGGTGACATATATTGACAACGATGATTAGCAGCACCACCATTAAGGAGTTGGAAGCAAAACTGAGAGCTTTCTTGGGGAGCCCAAGTTTCTAAAAATAAGTAAAAGCTGGTCTGGGAAAGGGATGAAAGCAAGGTGGACGTTAAAAAAAAGCATTAGGTTTCTCTAAGGGAGGGATTAAGAAGTTTCATCGTTACTTCCAGAAGTGTTTTTGTCCGCGACATTTAGAAAAAAAAATTGAGCTTTTGAATTTTTAAATTGTCCTGACGGCTTCCAAGGCCGGATCCCTGAAAAAATGAACGATAAGCAAATGCTTAATTTATGATTCCAATTTGCGTACCCTTTTGTTAAGATATATAATTCTTTTGTAAAAATACTGGCATTCAGCTGAATCCGGTTTGACTGGGTGTCGACCCCAATATACCTAGTTGGGAAAAGGGTAGGCAGAGGATGAATTCCAATGTTGGCGACTGCGAACAGCGACAATACATGCGACCACACTTATGGGTGCACGCGACCGATTCGTGCGACCAATGGGCTCTCAGGCAACTCTGGGCGGCATGGCGACTACGACGCTGTCGCGCCGGGAGCAGTACTGTCGCGCGACGCAGCCGAAAAGTATATCAAATGGCGGCATTACCTGTATACGAGGACGAAATGTTGGTTGAATTAGTTGATAAAAACCTTTCTATTTATGATGCAGATATTTTCTATTTATTCTGTAAGTTGACATAGTAGGAAAAGAAAATTAAGAAATTTGAAAACAGTCTATAAATTGGCTTCATAATATTATTATTTGTCAAGGGCAATCGCTTAATTACCGACTAAAAGGTTTTAACAATTAACCATATAGTTTAACAACTGCAAGAACACTCAGTTGATATGCTATGGGTAGCCTGGCGACGAACGACCATGATCGCTTGTTCGTCTGGTCGCGGTTGCCAAGATGGGAATCGTACTTTTACAATCGTATTACGTCTCTGAAAAATAACGTACGCAAATTCAAGCGCTCTTTTAAGTAGGTTATCTTCATACAAACGCACCGCGCGCGGCTTGTCTGTGTGCGCCATAGTATCTATGCGTCGACGCACGCGCACTTTAACAAGTCTCGACCCGTTTCTCAGTGCGCCAGTCGGGGCTGGTCGGGGCTAACACTGCACGAGGTTTGCGCGTCACCGCTAAATAAATAAAAAATGTCTGACGGTCGCAGGAGAACGTATTGCTGTGTGTTTGGGTGTCTCAATAATTCATCGATTCCAGAATTATCTCTGTTCAGATTACCTAATGAACAGGAAAGGTAAGCTAGTCACTTATTATAGCATATAATTTTTACTTGATGATGAGATACCTACTTACTTATTTTTATTAGTTTTCTATCACACAGAGAAAGTAGGTAGGTAGGCCTAATTTCCTACTAGAATATATTAGGTAGGTATACTTTTGATCTATCAATTGATTTGCCGCTATTGCTTTGTTTACGTTTAGTTATGCCGATTTCTCAGTTTTGTAGGTATAGTAACTAAGTAGGTAAGTACTTACAGTTGTAAAATCAAACCATTGTTGAACTTTATTGACTAATGATCACTGAATTAGTTATACAGAGATGTGTTAAAGTGACAACCCTAAGACAGTAGGCAATTATATCGCGAATTAGGCCGGAGATAACCTACTTCCCCTCTTTATACTATGCTTTTATTGCCTATAACCGGTCCATTAGTAAATGCCTTTTTAATGTTTTGTCAGGTAAAAATGGAACAATGGATGTTACATACTACATTCTCTTTGTGTTTGCCTAAAATATATTGTCATATGAACGCCGAATATCCATTCGATTTTTTATTAGCATTATAAATCTGTATAGTTTGAAAACAACGGAATAATTTAGTGGCAAATACCGGCTAGCTAGTGGCTCAGTTCGGTCCACTGGCGCCTCGTGGCGGTTGTAGGCAAATTTTCCATTTGGCAGTCTGTGGTTCCAGCTTGTTTTCCGAGTCAGTGGCTCGCTCAAATCTATTGCTGTGAAGACATTTTAACGTATGCTAACGTATTTGCGCAGGTAGCCCGCTGTGCATAATGTGTGTTTGCGCAAAGGGTTTTTGAATACCTGAAGGTGATATCTGTAGATTAGTTTTGTGTGATTGTGATTGATATTGAAACCATATATCAGTAATATTAAAAAAGGAATATCGTCCCTTAGCAAACAACACTCTTTGTTACCGATCGAAATGACAAACTATACTTGGCGATCAAACAAACCTAGGCAAAACTTAAATAGTTGTCACAGCGGCGCCCCAATACATTACAAAGTTATTCAAATTACTTGAGCGGTGTTGTTTGATAGCTGACCATATCAAATGTAACAGATACAATACGCTGCTGTGAATGTACATACTTCAGTTTTTGCAATTTCAAGAAAAGCGTATTCGCTGGGCTGCTAATAGGGTACTTTCATTGGTCCCATTTTTAGAATTATTTCGGAGCCATTTGGCGCTCATTCCTGTGTTCAGCGATAAGACTGGAAATTCGCTCATTTCGAACCAAACGTCTTCTCAAATTCAATTATTTAACTATTTTGCATGTTATTGACTTTGAACTGTAAATATAAACAATGCTTAGGTTGGTTTGAAATTGGAACACCGAATTGGTTTTTTTTGTGCGCTGGTGGCTTGGTGGTACTACCTAGTTTTATATGTGTAGGTAGGTATTAGCCTTCAAAACAAGAGTGAACAACTGAAACTGGACAGTAGTTTTCAGGGCTCGCTAGTTCTGTCGTCAGGCCATATGGAAGCAGAGCGAGCTCAAGTTAAAATTAATACATAAGTTGCTCTAAAGCTATTCATGAATTCCCTTGAAGAAGATTTATGTTTGTTATTAACAAACAAAAATCTTTAACGTTTGTTCTCATAATAACGTTTGTGTCATTAGTCTTTCCCGGGAGAGCTACTTATTGTCATAATCACATGCTTGGCACGGCTCGGGTCGTTCATTGCAGTATGGGGTTATTATTTTACATCTGGACACAGTTCGCTATCCCTTCGGTACAATCCGTTAGTTGGCTTGAACGAGTCCCAGGGGCGCCTGTGGGCTTGTAACCAGACCACGCAGTGTAAATGAGATTAGCAGGTTATAAAGTTAAACGTAAGCGGAACGCTTTGTACTTGCATACAGAAAGAATTTTACAGGTTTTCAAGCCCGGGATTACTATGAGTGATTTTCGCTATTCCTCATGGTTTCCGATTTGAAAATTGAATTATTGACCCTATATTATTTTTGAAAATTAAAGAAACCTGTTTCGAAGTTGAAGTTGATAAGTAAGTCGCAGCTGTATATCGTCTAACAATACTTGAGCCATTGCGAGTTTAGATCTTGAGTAAAACATGATAATAAGTGAAGGTACTCAAGGAAAAAGTATTAAAAGTCCTTAAGAATTCCTTTATATACATTACTTGAAAAGAAAAGTTTTGGCATAATATACTTTGCCTTTTTCCGCAAAGTTTCAGGATGCCTCTCGTAAGGCTTCAAGAGATATAATCATTAAGATGGAAGGATAGGACAAGTATCATCTTCAGAAAAAAGAAAACATTTCACGTTCGAAGCTTATAAAATTACGCTGTTCTGGCCTTATTAGCATTCACTGAACGCACGGGTTCAGTTACATTCTTAGTAAATGTTCGACCTGTAGCTTGTAAGCCTCATCTTACCAGAGTGACTCAGTAAAATTCATCATCTGGTTTAAAAGTTCGCCTAACTGAACAGTCACGAAGAGCAAATGATGCTATAAAAATTTAAAAAGAAACTCTTCTTTTTCTCAGCTTAAAAGAAATAAATTCTCATTGTACCTTTTTTGTATTTCTTTAGTAGCTGAGTTATAGTCCTAATTTCTGGTCGGCAAATTGTAAAAAAATCTGCGAGCCTATTTTTGGAGGAGAATTGAATTTTTAAAATAAGAGCAGTCAGTGCCTAACTCCCAAAGGGGCGGGTACCTACCTACTAGGTTCTTGATAAAAGTGAATTTCACGGTAGGACTTCCATCAAAATGAAAGGTTTTGTATCACTACGCATAGCCGCAATTAGGGTGCTATGCTGAGCAGGTTTATTTATTTATTTATTTGGGACAAACAAACAGTAACAATAATGTAAACTGCGCAAATAATATAAACAGGTTTGTTTGTTTGTGGTTTTTATGAATGTACAGAAATGAGTGCGAGGGTTTTGCGTGTGCAACCCGCACTGGGCCCGCGTTGTAGATTACGCCCATTCCCTCTCCTAGAGAGGAAGCCTGTGTCCCAGCAGTGGGAACATTAAAAGGCTGATTATGCTATACTACATACCTATTAAAATATATTTTATGTTAATAGGTACAGCTATGTTCATCTCAGTCATGTTTTCTTTTATAATCTGAATCGATTACAATTAACAAGACCGATGCAGAAAAAGCTACCTTGTACCATGGCAATTGATCAAAATAATCTCCCTTAACATCCTAAAAAAAAGCAGTGATACATTCTTATTTCAGCCTGCATGAGTCGTTATAGCAAATTTTAATCTAATTTGAGCCTTATTTGCTGAGCCAACTTTTCCGTAATAGTAGAAAAACAATTCGGGCTCTACGAAAAAGAAAATGCAAATTCTTATCAAGAATTCTTCGGAAAAGCTAATAAAGTATAATGAATTCTGTTGTATAGGTATCTTGAAATGTTCCACCGGCAGTAAAAATGTATGAGACATGAAGTGGCACGACGTAAAAGTGATATAAAGTTGTAGGATGCGAGTCAGTCGGTCGGGGCAGGCCTGCTGGCCCCGCGCCAGGGACTCATCCGTCCATCCTTGGAACTTGCCGAGATAAATTATCACAAACAAATTGCGCCCGTTTGAGCAATTTCTTTCAATAATATTTTATTAGTAGTTTTATTGTTAAATGTTGCATTGAGTTGTAAGTGTGCTTTCTATGGAGAGTAACGTCGAAAAAAAAAAACTATTGTTTATCTATTACAATACTACTACCTACTACTATTGGTTATCTTCTAAAACTGACGTTAGTTTTGTTGTGAACCCAAGCTACATAGCTAGCTAGTAGATAGTGTCCTAGGTGCATTATCACTACACAGTACAAAACAAAGTCGCTTTCTCTGTCCCTATATGCTTAAATCTTTAAAATTACGCAACGGATTTTGATGCGGTTTTTTAATAGATAGTATGATTGAAGAGGAAGGTTTATATGTATAATTCATGCATATTATAGTAGATGAAACATTAGTATCTACTTTGCATCCGTGCGAAGCCGGGGTGGGTCGCTAGTATTTTCATAAACAAAAAGACGCTACGGTAAAAGATAACACAATTACTCGTAGCATTCGTAGCGCTCGTAGCACTTTCGTAGCACCCTCTACGGACACTAAATATTCCTGTTTCAGGTCACTATAAGTTCAATGGGGTTTTGAACTCACAACCTTTGTTTAGGCAGCCAAAGCCTTAGCCGTAGCCTTGCCTATTCGTAACTCGGCTATTTTCGGGTCATTCTTAGTATTCTCAAGGTTCTTTCTTGATGTGGGTAGTAGATATAACGTGATAAAGCCAAAGGTAATAACGGAAGCTGCTTTATTTTTTATTTGACTCATAGGTAATGAGTCAAATAAAAAAAACAACGGAGGTCTTTCCCCAAATAAATTTCTTTAGTAATTTTCGTTAAAATCTGTAGAAAAGTTACCAAAGTAAAAGGTCAAAGGTCACCTACGTCCATTTTATGTTATCATGCATTTTATATTATTCAATTATATAATTATGTATCATGTGGCCGCAGTGCAGACGTTATGCAACGGACAGACGTTTGGTTACCGGTTCATCAGCGACGATGTCATGTCATCTGTGCTACTGCAATGCACTCCAAATTTGCCAAACAAAAGAGAGTATTTTTTGGAGAAAAAAATGTCGTTCGGTGGTATGAACACAACAATTTATTTAGGGACCATTTCACAAAAATGTTGTCTATTCGTTGCGTTCTATTGCATTGTTTTTTGCCACCCAGATATAATTCGCTGAGAAGGAAATATACGTACATAAATACACTGGTACGTGAATATTCGAATGATCACAAAATGAACGAAGGAATGTGTAACATTTTGATAATTTGTAGGTATTTTATTCTACTCCAGTTTCCACCAGAAAGTCGTTTATAATTCAGACGATAGGTACAATTGAAAAGGGGCCAAAGTGGGTTATTGTAAATAGGAGCCCTGTGAGTTGCCAATTCTTAGGCGGAAGTGTATTATTTTATTAAAAACATACATAGTAGGTATTATTTAAGTTTAAACTTCCTAATAAATCTTGAAATATATGATAGTTTACTGACTGTTTGTGTCTAGAACACAATACAAAAAAAAAATTACGCTGTTCTGGCCTTATTAGCATTCACTGAACGCACGGGTTCAGTTACATTCTTAGTAAATATGTTCGACCTGTAGCTTGTAAGCCTCATCTTACCAGAGTGACTCAGTAAAATTCAGCATCTGGTTTAAATGTTCGCCTAACTGAACAGTCACGAAGAGCAAATGATGCTATAAAAATTTAAAAAGAAACTCTTCTTTTTCTCAGCTTAAAAGAAATAAATTCTCATTGTACCTTTTTTGTATTTCTTTAGTAGCTGAGTTATAGTCCTAATTTCTAGTCGGCAAATTGTAAAAAATCTGCGAGCCTATTTTCGGACGAACTAGTAGAATTGAATTTTTAAAATAAGAGCAGTCAGTGGCTAACTCCCAAAGGGGCGGGTACCTACCGACTAGGTTCTTGATAAAAGTGAATTTCACGGTAGGACTTCCATCAGGAATGAAAGGTTTTGTATTGTGCGATGCTGAGCAGTTTTGTTTACGAGGCTGTACGATATGTGTGGTTTTTATGGATATACAGAAAGGAGTGCGAGGGTTTTGCGTGTGCAATCTGCATTGGACCCGCGTAGTGGATTACGGCCCATTCCCTATCCTAGAGAGGAGGCCTGTGTCCCAGCAGTGGGAACGTTAAAAGGCTGATTATGCTATACCTGCATACATATTAAAATATATTTTATGTTTATAGGTACAGCTATGTTCATCTCAGTCATGTTTTATTTTATATTTTGAATTGATTACAATTAACAAGACCGATGCAGAAAAAGCTACCTTGTACCATGGCAATTGATCAAAACAATCTACCTTAACTTCCTAAAAATGCAGTGATACATTCTTATTTCAGACTGCATGAGTCGCTATAGCAAATTCTAATCTAATTTGAGCCTTATTGCTGAGCAAACATTCCGTAATACTAGAAAAACAATTCGGGCTCTACGAAAAAAGAAAATGCAAATTCTTATCAAGAATTCTTCGGAAAAGCTAATAAAGTATAATGAATTCTGTTGTATAGGTATCTTGAAATGTTCCACCGGCAGTAAAAATGTATGAGACACGAAGTGACACGACGTAAAAGTGATATAAAGTTGTAGGATGCGAGTCAGTCGGTCGGGCAGGCTGCTGGCCCCGCGCCAGGGACTCATCCGTCCATCCTTGGAACTTGCCGAGATAAATTATCACAAACAAATTGCGCCCGTTTGAGAAATTTCTTTCAATAATATTTTATTAGTAGTTTTATTGTCAAATGCTGCATTGAGTTTGAGTGTGCTTTTTCTATGAAGATTAACGTGGACAAAAGCAACTATTGTTTACCTATTACAATACTACTACCTACTACTATTGGTTATCATCTAAAACTGACGTTAGTTTTGTTGGAAAGTGGATAGTGTCCTATGTGCATTACTACATAGTATAAAATAAAGTCGCCCTATATATGTACCTATGCTTAAATCTTCAAAACTACGCAAGGGATTTTGATGCGGTTTTTCCGTGCGAAGCCGGGGCGGGTCGCTAGTATTTTTAACCGACTTCAAAAAAGGAGGTTATCTATTCGACCCGTATGTATGTAATATATCCAGAACTGCCCAGTTTTCGTATATGTTAGTCTATATCAGCGTCTAAACAAATGTGCCAAATTTCAAAAGTGTATGTATGTATGTTTTTATGTTTGTGTTCGCATATCTCCGGAACTACTAGTCAGATTTGAGTAATTATTTTTTGTTGTACTAGATATTGTTCAACTTAGGGCATACTGCAAGTTTCATCAAAATCGGTTCTGTAGTTTTTGAGATTGGATTTTTTTTCTATTTATGTACAGCGATTACGCCGAGATTTCTGATCCGATTACGTGGTTGTTTTTTTATTCAATGAAGAATAGTTGCCATTTAGTCCCATTTAAGAATTTAGTTCAGTTTCATCGAGTAGTTTTTATTCTATGAGCATTTTTGTTAATTTCAATAAATGATAGCAAATCTGTCGGGATGGCTGAAATCGCATGTTTGTTTATTGTTTACAGTTTACACCAATTTATACCACGTACGCTGTGATGGGTATGTTTAGCTAGGAGTGAACAACTAAAGGGTAAAAAAAAAAACTTTTACAAAAAATTACAACCGACTCCTAAACAGAAAAAAACAAAAAGTACAAAATAACTTTAATTTCGGAAGTCGGTGTGTTCAAAAAACAAAAAAGCAACCATAAACACCTACTTCCGAAATTAAAGTGATTTTGTACTTTTTCTGTTTTATAAACAAAAAGACGCTACGGTAAAAGATAACTCGTAGCATTCGTAGCGCTTGTAGCACTTTCGTAGCACCCTCTACGAACACTAAATATTCCTGTTTCAGGTCACTACAAGTTCAATGGGGTTTTGAACTCACAACCTTTGTATAGGCAGTCAAAGCCTTAGCCGTAGCCTCGCCTATTCGTAACTCGGCTATTTTCGGGTCATTCTTAGTATTCTCAAGGTTCTTTCTTGATGTGGGTAGTAGATATAACGTGATAAAGCCAAAGGTAATAACGGAAGCTGCTTAATTTTTTATTTGATTCATAGGTAATGAACAAAACAACGGACGGTATTTCCCCAAATAGATTTCTTTAATAATTTTCGTTAAAATCTGTAGAAAAGTTACCAAAATAAAAGGTCAAAGGTCGTCTTCCATTTTATGTTATCATGCATTTTATATTATTCAATTATATATGTATCATGTGGCCGCAGTGCAGACGTTATGCAACGGACAGACGTTTGGTTACCGGTTCATCAGCGACGATGTCATGTCATCTGTGCTACTGCAATGCACTCCAAATTTGCCAAACAAAAGAGAGTATTTTTGGAGAAAAAAAAATATCGTTCGGTGGCATGAACACAACAATTTATTTAGGGACCATTTCACAAAAATGTTGTCTATTCGTTACGTTCTATTGCATTGTTTTTTGCCACCCAGATATAATTCGCTGAGAAGGAAATATACGTACATTACACTGGTACGTGAATGTCCGAATGTTCACAAAATGAACGAAGGAATGTGTAGCATTTTGATAATTTGTAGGTATTTTATTCTCCTCCAGTTTCCACCAGAAAGTCGTTTATAATTCAGACGATAGGTACAATTGAAAAGGGGCCAAAGTTGGTTATTGTAAATAGGACCGTGTGAGTTGCCAATTCTTAGGTGGAAGTGCATTATTTTATTAAAAACATACATAGTAGGTATTATTTAAGTTTAATCTTCTTAAAAAATCTTGAATTAGATAGTTTAGGTACTGGGCCCCAAGTCTGCTATTACAGTAGTGTCAGAATGGTCTATCATTGATCTCGTAATGGTCGATTTTGACAAGTTTGGTAAACTACTAATAAAAAAGCGTCATTATGACTTTCCAATGGTCAACCAATGACACTCCATTGAAAGAAATGGCATAGAATGGTAATCTCGTACATAATGACAAATGAATGACAGACGTATGCAGTAGTGGGCTAACATTTTGACAGTTCCTTTGATCAGTGAACTATCATTAGAACGTTTTTGTGCAGTCATTTCTTTTAATAGCTCGGTTATCAAAAATTATTACGAGACCATTGACCGACCAATGATCGACCATTATGAATTTGCAGATTACAAACTTTTAGCAAAATGACAATGGGATCGTGTTGGAATGACAAATTTATAAAAATAGTAGACTTGGGGCCCTGGCTGTTTGTGTCCAGACACACAAAAAAAATTGAAGAGCCATAATAAATCTTTTTGTTATTATCGGTGATGTTTAAGAATCTACCACACGAACGCTCATTTTATTTATACTATTTGCCTTTCGGCTACGAAATGGCAGAGAGCATTGTACGGGGATCAATAAAAAAACCCTACATTTTCCTAATTAGCTCCGCAAGCACACGACTGGAATTTTTATTTCCTGTTACTACACTTACGGGTGAAATAAAATATGGTACTGAGAATTATGCAGTGGTTGATTGGTCTGGCATTTATTGACCGCACAAACCGAGCGTTCACAATTATGTTCTGTGTTATGTTGTTATGTTTCGCAATTACGTTCTTATAGGCTCGCGTTTGACCAAACTTTCACCTGTTGGTAAGCCTTAGTGGATGATGGTGTTGGCAGTGAGGCACGCTTGTCTAGAAGTAACTTATTCACTTTAGACTTGAAGACTTAACAAGGCAGCGAAGACTCCTAACCTACCCACAATTAAAGTATCTCAAATCGTTTTGTGCGTATGAGTGGGATTTCAACCATGTACGGGTCGTACATTAAAATTATCCCGTGCGTAGCATGTCCGGGATAAAAAGCAAATATTCTATAACCAAGCAAGCCAACACTTGTATCCATGTTCCAAATCGTATCCAATCCGTTCAACCGTTGAGATGACATATAGACTTACGAGTACACATTTATAAATAGTGGAAAATAGAACCGTTATAAAATCATCAAGACAAGCTTTAATGTTGTGGAAATAAACCAAATTGAACCGGGACCTTATTCTAGATTTAAGTATACTTCATTTTATGGGTAGGTACCAAGGAACATACTTTGCCTCCCTAAATCCTGATAACGAATGCCAGCTTATGATGCTAGTTCACCTGGGTAAACGGCAGTAATGCGGTCAGTGGCACCTTCATAAATCAGCAGCTCGAGTGACCATCACATTTATCAGACTTGCTCGGGCCGCACACATATACAAATCTAGATACTCGTATTAAGTAAGAACATTCTCGTATTCCGCGATAGCTCAGGTGTATGAAACACGATATTTCACAAGTTATGTTTAGGTGCTGCAACACAAATTCAGGCTACTCAAAAAGTTCTACGATAAAAATAGTCACGCACAGTAGTCGAAGCAATACATAAAATCACGCCTGTTTTTTCCCCAACATTTAAGGCAGAGGAGGCCTATAGTTCACCCACATTTCGCCAGCCTTAAAAGAAAAAAAGAAATATACTTAATTAATGGTTATAAACTACATTGTAAGCGGTTTCTCGCGTTTCATGTAATTTGGGGGAAGCTAGATTGGCGCGTGTATAAACGGCGTATAAACAACGTGGCTCGAAGGGTCGAGGTGACCGGAAGTGAACCGCCACGCCGCCGGACATCGCGCCCAATGGCCGGAAGCTTATTTTGTACTTAAGTCCTCATTACGAACTTTATGACAGTTTACGACATAGGCTTACCCAAGTTACCGTGCTGCTTTGTCACGGGATATTCGGTAGCGTGACATAAGTTCGACAAAGATAAAGTGGTCATTTTTTTTGTTTTTATTATTAGCTTTTACTAGCAGCTTCGGTACCCTGGCTTATTTCATAGAAACCGTGAATTTACTAAGTTAAAAAAGTTACCTACGACACTCGCCGATAAAATTGTATTAGTTTAATAATTTTAGTGATCGGATCATCAGGATGTTGGTGGGAGAAAAAGCTGTACAAGATGCATATAAGTATCACTTTTTCACAACACAATCATGTTTGGCATTAGGTACCGCGCCCCAGTACTTCTTTAGAATTCTTTTTACACATGTAAACAAACAATTTAACCTCTTCATAATATCAGTTTAGCTTATAATTGTTTATTTACTGCTGTGTTTATGTATTTACTACTGCAGTGGTCATTATAGTTAAGAAGACATTACAACAAGATTTGAAAATTTTACTCTTTTTTGCAGTGGTATTCTGAGAAAAAAAAAAACATGAGACAAATCTTGTTGTGCTTTGTAATTGATCTTATTTTTTTCTTTTTGCTGATACAAACTACTGATAAATTTATAATCTTGTGGTAATCTTTTCCTTGAATTCTCAGTAAAAACGAGCACAGAGTACATCTTTCAAAGAGCTGTTACCGCAATAGCTTTCTACTAAAAAGTGCCGCCGCAACTCATTATGGTGTGGCAAACTTTAAGAGTCTCATAAAGCTTTATGTTTTCGCTCACTTGATGACTGAAGAAAGCGTCCTGAAAATGAGGATGGCAGTTCTCAAAGTTTATTGGTACTGCAACAGCTTAATATAAGAAGATAGAGGGAGTCGAATTGTGCGTTGTTATGAATCATGTGTGTATTGAACGATTAAAGTACGTAGTTAGTAAAAATCACAGCTAATTTAAAAATACGTTTATTCAAAAATTATTATTTTGCAGATCTCGGCATAGACACACTTGACTCACAGCCTTGACTTTATCATGTTAATTAATTTGGATCGATTACTTACGCCATTTTTTAGATTATAATTTAAACAAAAGAAATTCGTTTTTACCTTTATGGTAATAAATTCAAATAAAACAATACAATACAAACGCAAGGGGTAAATTGGTTGATTAATCAAATTCAGCTAACAACTTTTTGTTGTAAGAAACTTATAGGTGCCGATTGACACTGAATATGATTATGGGTTCAACCTGAGGTACTGTATATTATTGCCTTTATGTTTAGGAAAGAGCTATAACGTTTAAACATGTCAAAAGAAATCTCTGGTGGGCAAATTTTATTCAGTTATGACATTTGTGTCTCTAAAATGCAAAACTACTCTTGGCAACGGCCTGTAAATAATTGAAAACAATGAATGAACTAGAGTGTCCATGAAAAATGTATGTCGTGGTTCACGATCGAAGCTCGAGTCGACGGTCTCATAAATTGGACCGCGCCCAGGTGTTACGCTTGCTACTAGGTGCTTCCTGCGCTAAATCACCTAGAACGGTCGGTCCTGCGAATTATGCTTCCTACCACTACTTGCTCCTCTACTAGCCCCAATCCTAGCAACTCTTTTAATAACAAATTTTAGTGGATCTGTCCCCGGAGTGAGCAGTAATATTTTATGACGTAGCACTTCGAGCTTTATAGTCCGGAGTTTTTTCTTTAAAGTTACCTGGATCTTGTTAGTTGTTTTCGCAGGAAATATTTTAATCTACTTAAGAAAGGTTTTGCGGACAAAGTTACTTTTTAAGTGTATTTTTAGTACTATAAAACCGTTCCATTTAATTATACCCTACATTTTAACCTACACCTTCATATATTTGTAAACAAAATCTTGCTCTTTATTTACCTTGAATGTTATCTGTGTGGGTTGTTGCAGAAATCATCGTGACCCCCGGCATGAGGTCGGGGGAGGTGGGCTCGGGCTCGGAGCTGGCCGAGTTCGGCGCGCGCTGGCCGCCGCCCTACACGCAGGGCTACGGCTGGACGCGCTCCGCCACACCGCAGCACCCGCCCGCGCATCACCTCGCCCGGCATTCCCGGAGTCACCAGGTACACACGACTGTTCAGTGAATCTATACTAATATTATAAAGCTGAAGAGTTTGTTTGTTTGTTTGAACGCGCTAATCTCAGGAACTACTGGTTCAAATTGAAAAATTCTTTTTGGGTTGAATAGACCATTTATCGAGGAAGGCTTTAGGCTATATATCATCACGCTTAAGCCAGTTGGAGCGGAGCAGCGATAAATAATGTTTTAAAATCGGGGATTCCACGGGGACGAAGTCGCGGGCAGCAGCTAGTATATGATACAAGCATAGTGTACAATATGATTCCAAATACAAAAAAAAAGAAACTGAATATAACATGAATAGCGTCATGTTGTCACTTAACCCTGTGGCTCAAATAACCTGACCCGAAATTGTATGTAGATGAAAAATTTGTAGGTAACAGTTTTCCAATATTCTTTATAAAATTAAGTTTTTTTTTCTCTACATCGACTTGACGTAACATCCACAAAGACATCAACGTAATATGGAAACGGTAAAACGGGCCACAGGTATGTTGGTCATAAGACTCACAAGCGCTTGCTCTTTAAAGCGCTGTTTTGTCTATAACTTCTCAATTAGTTTGGATTCTATTTATTTATTTAACAATTTATGTACACACATTTAATAAAAAGATAAGAAGAAGGAAACAGAAAAATAATATATATATATACAAAGGTGATGCTTATTTCTATAGAAATCTCTTCCAGCATACTGCGATAGGAGAGTCGAGTAAAAAGAGATGTAGACATTGTGTGTGAAAGTATTGAGTAGGAAAAATGAAAACAATACAGTTTACATATAACATACAATCTATAATAATTATACTTATATATACTAAATAATATTAAAAGGTAAATAATAATACATAAATATACGCAACTAAGATGGGAAGGAAAGATAGTGTTCTTTCACTTTTCTTTTAAAAACTGCAAGGGTTTGGCAGTCCCTATTTTGTATTTAATTTGTTGTATATTTAATTTATAACAGTAAACGACATTGAATAGCATTGAACCACTTAACAGTTTTAATCTCTTACTTGCTACATAATTGAAATGTCTAAAAAAATGTTAGAATTGTTACTTTGCAACTTATGAAACAAATAAAAAACGCAAAACCTATAAAATAACTTTAACTTCGGAGCTCGGTATTTTTGGTTGTTTCTTCGTTTTTGGAACGCCGACTTCCGAAATTAAAGTTATTTTATACTTTTTGCGCTTTTTTGTTTAGAAGTCGATTGTTTTTTTTTTTTTTGTAAAAAGCTTACATACACACATCACAGCGTACGTATTATAAACGGGTGTAAACAATAAACAGATACGCGATTTCAGCAATCCCGGAAGATTTGCTATCATTTATCGAAGAGTTCCGTTTCCTACCTCGGTTTTTCACCGGATCTTCACCGAACTAGAAAGGGGCTTCGAAATACTAAGATACTCCACCATCGTATACAGTTTTATTTTTATTTTACATCGACAAATAGAGAATGAGAACATCATCAAAGTTCAACTACTTTGATGATGTTCTCATTCTCTCTTTTTCAGGTAGCCACACATTATTAGGGATAACTTAAATACTAGTAATCAGATCTCACTCAAATTTAAATTTTAATGACCACATGACAAGCACAGCTTTCGAATATAAAAAGAATCATCAAGAGACGAAAAAAATACAGTCCATTTAAAAACCTCCTTTATTGGAATTCCGTTAAAAAACTGGGACTGAAACTGGTGAAATCCGACCTCCTACGCAGTCACCAGCGCGGTCACTGCCTAACTTGTGAGTATCCAACTTTGCTTCTGAGTCAGTCGTTCGTGACTCTTGGCTCGTTGCCACCATTTTAATATTTAAATACCACTTTACGTGCACTCCAGCGTTAAAATGGGTACCAATAATTGCAACAACGACGATTCCGCTTTCACTGCATAGTTACTGTAAAAGAACAATATCTGTAAGAATTTCAGTTGTCTTCTAAACTGATTGTAACTTTAATGAAGAGATCTTACTTTCTTTGCTTTATGATGTGGTACAGTGGAATCAGATTCTTGTCGATTTAGTTCGACTACTCTATTAATTATCGTAAAGAGGATGCTTTTTTTCTGGATGGGAAATCATCAAATGACTTCTTCCACCCTGTGCGGAGCTGAAGGTAGTTCGTCTGAACTACTTAAAGTCTTACTGACGTGTTCCCCCTCGTGTCCTTTGCGGTCCAGGGCCGTGATTTTTCGTACAAATTTTGCAATCCTAACAGGCACAGACTCTATGGGGTCTTCTTGGTTGACATCACATCATTTGACCACGTCGTCAACCCGGGCCTGGTTATTATCGGATGGCACGCCACCCATAGCTCGCCTTCCACAGGCCCACGCCCCTCGGTGGCCCGGAATCGTCCTGCGTTTCCCGCCGCCCGAGGTGTCTTCTTCTATAGCGGCGCCTAGGGCGTGAGATTTCCCTCTCTCGTGCGTGTCCTGCTTCCTTCTTCGCTAGTATTACTGCTTTGCAGAAGGAGGTGACTGCTTCCCATGTCCACTCGCTCCGGGCTATGGATTGAACCAGGGCCGGACGCGAGAGGTCGCCGCCGCCTATTGCCTTCACGAGGACACGGCGTTGCTCCACCCAAGCAGGGCAGGCCTCCACCGTATGCTCCATCGTGTCCTCCGGGCGGCGATCTACCCAGTATTGACAAACGGACGTGTCTCTTTGTCGCCGTCGTGTCGCTGAATCCGAAACAGGAACCTCCCGAAAAAAAAACTTCCGCGCCATTTCCCATAATTTTCATATATTGTTTGTATTGTATCGCATTTGTTGCTGTGTGGTAAATGATTGTAATTATGCAATACATGTTTGTTTTTCCTCGCAAGTGTTTTGAAAAAGTGCGTATGAAACTCAGTGATCAACTTGCTCACTAGGCACTCGGCTGATTTATGCCCTCGCCTGCGGCTCGGGCTGCACCCCACAGCCTCGTGTATAATGAGCAACTTAGCTCACTTGTATTATAATGTACTATTATACGAACTTCAACCAAAGGATCGATCGATCGCCAATTGTCAACCGATTTGAATGATTATTTTTTTGTTTAATGGAGTATTTTTCCGGCCTGGTCCCATTTCAACTTGGTCAAGATCTGAAGAAGCACTTCGAGGATAGGCAACGAACTCTTAAAAAATTATAGCAATCTCCCGGGATTGCTGAATCGCTTACACCTGTTCATTGTTCACTGTTTACATTCATGACATAACATCACGCCGGTACGGTGTGAAGGAGTAGTACGCAGATGTGTTCAAGGCAACCTGGTATACCACCTTACCAATTACGTTTAATTTCCATGTTTTTGTGGTTATCTATTAGAAAATAACTTTATTATTTATGAACCGATCTTAATGATTCTTTTAGCGTTGAGTTTACTTATAGTTATATTGCATTTTCATTAAACGTTAAATTTCAAAGATACCAGTTACCTCTTCAACTTAAAATCAATCAAATATATTAAAGTAAGATATTTAACCATGTGGTGGTCTGGACTTGTACAGCAAAGACACACAAAGTAACTACATAACGGCAAATAGCGCAACCAGTCATCCTAGGAATACAAAATGAAAAATAAAAATACTTTTTACAAATAAAATTAAACTTGTAGTGTTTTTATTTGCAAATTGGTTGTGTTTATTGTAAAAAATTTATTTTATTGTATTGGATTCTGTTGTAAGCAAGAAGTGATTGCAGGACAACCGGCATACGAGCTACGAGGCAGAGGACGCGCGGGGCAGGGCGCGAGGCGGGGTGTACTACTCTCCGCCGGGCACCTCGTACACCATCGTGGAGCGCCCGGCCTCCTCACACGGCCACCACACATCTTACTCGCATCACTACGCGGGCAAGCTGTCCCGGGCGCCCTACCTCGGCTCTACTACCATTGCGAATAGTGCAGGTGATTCTGATTATATTGATTGGTAGCCCTTATAAGACTAATTTATCCTTATCTGTGAAGATCTTAGCAGCTACGGAAAACGGATCTCAAAGCTTGATTAAAGAATGAAAAAAAAAAACTAATACTAATAAAAATTATCTTGTATGTAGCTGGAGCAACGAGCCTGAGGAACAGCACGAACCACCTGAGCGCGGCGAACGGCAAGAAGAGGCCGATCTCGCCGGAACAGGTGCTGCGGCTGTTCGGGCAGGGCGGGGCAGCCGCGCTGGGCAAGGCGCTGCCCCCGTCGCACCCGCCCGCTCCTTTGCCCGCACCTCTGCCCGCGCGCAGGCACTCGCCCGCCAGCAGCCCCAGCAGCACTACGCATCATGTAAGTGCTCTTCTTAATACAACACTAATTACATTATTTAGATGTTGCCACAGCTCCATGACCTAAATGGAGCACTACTAAATTAGTCTGCCACAGCGCCAGCCAGAATTCAGGCTAATTCCGAGAACGTTCGTGATTAATTAGAGTTCAATCGTTGTATAACTCTCTGCTCAGTTATTCATAACCTGCACCTGTTTGGGTACTTCAACTGTAATTAATTAGCACAGTTAGTTAATATTAAGTACAAAACTAAGGTCGCCGCTTCACTTACACAACAATACCTGCTAAAGAATCGTTCATGTTTCATATTCTTAGTAATGGAACCTTGAAAACTTGAAATCAAACAGCTGTTGAAATTGCGGTGCAGCAATTATTGAATCAATACGAGTATCGTCAAGGATGTCAGTAGGTGAATTAAAGTTCCAAAAATAGCTAAATATGAGGCACGGCGGGGCGGGGGGTGTCATGTGTGTAAATTATTCCAGGGTGAGGCCGCGCTCGCCAGTCGATACCACTACTTTATTCATGACCAGTGCGGCGACCGTTTAGGTGCTGACAGTATGGACATGACCATACAGAAATTAATAGTTTTGCTTTATTCGCATGTGTACATAGGATATTTGTAATAAATTACTGGAGCAGGTTAGATATTTGAAATTTCACACTATCCTGATCCGACTACTAGTCTGATAATAGTACAATGAAAAATATTGCTATCGGTTTATGTGGGAGTGTCCACACAAAGCTTATGGTGTCATGGTCACCGGCGGCGGCTGTCATCGTCACGTTCAGTCGCTGTCAGGAGACAGCCCTGGCAACCCAGCCTACAGTGTAATTGTTATTTATTGTAAAAGTAAAACAAAACAAATTCTGATTTTGCGCAAACTTTTCTCAACTTTATCGTAAAATCGTTAGGGCGGTGTCGTGCTATTTGACCCAATTACACTGTTTTTTTTCCAAGGCGGGGAACCATAAATTTTTCAATTTGTGAACGACGGACGACTCGAGAAGGCGAAGGTCTCTTTTCCTCGTGACTGATGTGGTTAGTCGGGACACATCAATACAAATAAATAGACAGAAAACGCGAAGAGTAGCAGAGAACGTAAATTGTGTCTTTCAGTCGTATTTAAGTTATTTGCTACGAAGAAATTTTTGAAAGATCTATTGAATTGTGATTATTTTTTTCTGAAACATAGTAACTCAAAAAATGAGTTCTTAAACAGTATTCTAACAGTGCGTGATGTGTCTCAGTGTAAGTTGGTTTAACGACAACATATACCTAACAGACGTTCCAAATTGGATTCCACCGAGAATAATGAGGTAATTTTGAATTTCATACAATTCTAAGTTAAGTTTAGCAACGAATTTGATACATGTAGGTATCTATATACCTTCGCTAGACGTTAGAAATTACTTTGTTCAAACGTACAAGTTAGAGCTGGAAACTTGTGTGCAATAATAGCTGTTTTTGAACTTTCTGTTTTAATCAATTAATGTGTACTTAGGGGCTATTAACATCGTAAACTGAAAGCGAGCAGTTAATCACAGTTGGAAAGTGTAGGTAGCTAAGTGTTGGGTATCTTTAGTAAAGTTGTATGTACGGCGCGGCTCGGCGGATTCCCCGCTGGCTCGTGAGCGATCGCAGCTGGGATAATACACTTGTTGATGTAAATCTGCATATTTGCACGATTATTAAGATAAAATTTATGAAACTCTAAAAATTAAATTTTTGGCTTAAGGTTATAAAATGTCCGGATTAATTTGCCTTTTCGTCATTTACGAGCTTCTTAAGAAGGAGACAAGAAATGTAGAAGTCGGGCACGGAAAGTGTTAGTCGTCGCTAAGCGTGATTGGATGAAATATTTGGATTTTATCACACATATGCATATATTGGTAACATCCCCAAAGAATTTTGGTTAAATAAAACTAAAATATTTGTTTGTAAGACAGCAAAAGCGGTGAGCAAGTTACTCCATCTCAGACTGGCCTTTAGTTGTGTTCTTTAACTAACACTTAAATAGACGTGGAATAAAATATGCATGAACATCGTACAATTCAAGAGAAAGCATAGTTGTTAGTAAATCTCGGGCGGATGAAAATATTCGCTACTAGGGTAGCCCGAAGCGCGGGGGAGTCGAGGGGCGGCGCCTAGC
Organism: Hecatera dysodea; assembly: GCA_905332915.2. NCBI lineage: Eukaryota > Metazoa > Arthropoda > Insecta > Lepidoptera > Noctuidae > Hecatera > Hecatera dysodea. The sequence goes on from HG995292.1 coordinate 15,868,172, forward strand.
GAGTGCGCCGGCAAAACTACTTCTTTGTGATGTTAAACATTCGCTTCGAGAAACATTGTTTACGCAAGAGGGCGCGGGTTTTATTGCTTATGAACGCCGCGTCAAGTACAATATTGAGGGAAATTCTTTGAACAGTCACTCGCGTTTCAAGAAATCATTTCCTTTCGCTATATTTGGATCAAAACCAGCCTTTTGTACTGCACCTTATTGAAGTATAAAGGATTAGAATGTTATTACTTGCTAGCACGCAGAGAGTAGGTATGTGTTTGTATTATTATTTTGGAGAACGCCGCCAAACATGCCAGGTCATGCTGTAATGTAAGGAAGCACGTCACTTACTGAAAAATTAATAAATGCGGAAGGCGACTGTACCTAACCCAATAAAGCTTGCTATACGTAGGTACATGTATATTTTAAATCGACCGAGCGGTAGCGAATACGAGGTTGCTTCCACGAGGGAACGAATTTAGGTAAACATTTTAAGGTTTAAGGCTCTATGCTCTATCGGAAGCAGTGATTACCTAATTGATTAATCTGAAGCCAAACAACGATGGGGTTACATTTTTATATTATCAGCGGAGAAACTTCGATTTTCGAAATCGAAATTTGTTTCATGGCTTTCTAAATTTGTGTGATTACGTTGGCTATCACAAATTGATGAGAGATTTTAGATCAAGAGTCTCTAAATCTCCTAAAATGTTTAGGTAAGTGACAAACAAAAACGAAGCAAAAGCGATATTTCAACGACCATAATTTGACAAGCTTCTGTTCAACAACAAAGGGGACGCGCCGTTCATTTTTTAGACAAACACAATTTTGTTTAAGGAGCTAACAGGCACATCGCTCACGCCTTTCATCGTTTTAATATAGACAGAGAACGTAAGAAAAAGTAAGCGAGTTAAAAGCCCGAAATAATAGATATTTATGAGTTGTTTGTTCTAAATTATGAAGGTAAGAGAAAGAATTTTATTATAATGGTAAATAAGTTTGCAAAAGTTAAATAATATTATTTTACAGCGTCAGAGTTCAAAGAGACTGAAGCGAATAACATTAGCTGCAATCTCTGCACATTTATGCTATCGCCGCCAGTCATACTAAGTACATAAAACTTGCAGCTTTATCGTACCTACATACAGAATAATCGTCAGTCACGTTGCTTTCATATGACGAGATGGTAAATGAAAAACGTGTATTCGTCTGTTTCAACTCCGGTTTAAAAACATTTTCAAACACAAACGTAGCCATGATTCCAGCGCCAAAATGGCCAAAGCCTGGCGTCGTATTGATCCTGCTCTTAAAATAATTTATACCCTAAGCTATTTCAGTAGCGCATTAGCCGCTGTATATAACCACCAAACTATCAGTTTATTGATAGTTTCCATTCAACAATAATGCTTTGTCGACATGATTAATAATGCAATTGATAGATCATACTTTTTTAGAAAAGACTTGCTTTGCCAACACTGCTTTTGGAACTGACAAGTTATACCTACCATCCATGATCAAGACTAAGTAGGAATAATTTAAAGTCTTTTTTTTTTTTGGATGGGAAATCATCAAATGACCCCTCCCGCCCTGGGTGGAGCGGTAGGGAGTGTCAGACTTTTACTGATTAAAACCCACCCGTGATCCCTCTTGTGCCCTATGCGTTCCAGAGCCGCGGTAACTCTTTCGAACAAATTCCGCAACAATAATTTACAGTCTTAAAGATTATATTCAAGTGAACTACGAGTTACTAGGCCTCTCATTAAGGTCAGTTTGTAGACGTCCAGGCTCGTATGTTCCGTTTAACATCAATTGTTCGAAGGTTCCAATGGAAAATCAAAACGGAATATCCTCCGACCAGACAGTTGTTATGTCTAGTGGGCAACTGCCCACTGTTGTTGGTGGTGTATGTGTTTAAATCGGACGAGAACTCTGATAGCGCTATGTAGAATTGTGCGACATCAGAGGCTAAATTGTGGAGATACAAAAAAAAAATACAACCGACTTCTACACAAAAAAGTACACAATAACTTTAATTTCGAAACTCGGTGTTTGTGGTTGCTTTTTCGTTTATTGAATACCGACTTCCGAAATTAAAGTTATTTTGTACTTTTTGGTTTTTTTGTACATCCAATACAAAGTTATGAGGTAACAAAAATAAAAAAATACAGTCGAATTGAGAACCTCTTCCTTTTTTGGAAGTCGGTTGAAAATATTATATAAGGTATTGATCACGTGACATTTCCTACAGCGTTTGTCAAACGCCACGCTACCTACCGCTTACAGAATGTCACTTGTCTGAAGCCCCATGTCTTTTTGTAGTTTGGATGTGACGGTATAGATACCGCTACATACAGATACTCTTTATTGTTATTTTTGTATATCTTTTATGAACAATTTTTTTTCTATAGGCAATATACCGCGGGGGCGAGCGGGAGAGGCCGTACTCGTCAGGCGGGGCGCCGCCGCCGCCGGCGGAACCCGCCACGCGCACCGTCACCATGTCCCGCGACCCCGCCGACTCACACGGCTTCGGCATCTGTGTCAAAGGCGGGAAGGAGGCAGGTGGGAACCTTCCTTGTATTTACATGTCCTGGTAGACACCCTCATCACACGGACAGCGAACACGTGACGAAGCGCTTGTAAATTGTAAGGGACAAGACAACACGTGAGCAGAAAACTGTAGCGATGTGTACCGAATTAATTATGCTCTGTACCAAGCATATTATCATTTGTATTATTTAGACAAACTAAAATAATGACATCTTGAAGGCTCTTTCTATGATAGAAATAGCGTTGATTAAAAATACAGATTCTCAGAATCGACCACGGAATCATACCCAGGTTCCTAACGAAGCCAGATTTCAGTTTTGTTTTGTTTCTTATGAAGCTTTCGTCTAGGTTCGCTGTCTGTTCATTTACTCAAAAAATACATGGAATCATTTAATGTCGTCTCGCCATCTCCGTGTAGTATTTACTCATTGTAGAGCTTTTTTACTACTGAACCGGCGCCATAGACAAATCTAGATAGTCTAGAAATATAAGGTATTCATAATTAACAAGAAATATTATCTCTTAGTTACTATAACTGGAGTTTTTTAAGTACTAGGCATAATCATGAGCTGATAGCCGTAAGCTACACAGCAAACGAGACTGTCCTATCGATTATGAGCAATATAGCGTGGGAGGCACGCAAATAGCGCCGAGAGCGGTCACTACCTAAACAATGACCCCACGCTATTTGTGATACAAGCTTTACGTGTTCTTTTTGTTTCATAACAATTTTCTTTATTGGCAACATTTTGTGTACTAATCGTGTGAGTACTTTCGTGATCGTGGTGGTTTTGTAACTGTTAATCTGTAATTGATTACTCGTTTTGGAAATAATGTTGGGTTCGGATTTCATAAACCCCTTTCAGATCAGGCTTTTAGGTTTGTTATTTTTATTGACTGAATCTATTCATGTATTTTTTTAATTGAGCGAATCCAGTTGAATTAAACTGTATAATTTTAAGTGGCCAATCAGCAGTCCAAATACAATTTAAATAGTTTTATAGGCGTGCGACAGCAGCGTTAAAACCTTTTTTCAACTTTCAAATGGAAATAAAATATTCTGTCTTGTTCAGTGGATAGGCGGTCGCTTGTGGCAACTTTAAATGATAATCCCGCTCGAGTGAACCTGCCAGACGGCACGGCGTGGTGGTTTATTTAAATTGCAATCTCTTACGAGAAAGTACGCCTATTATCCATGAGCCACACAGGAAACTACGTTGCATTACACAAAGGTACAAAATAACAATGGTTGGCGGGAAAAAAGAAAATATATTTTACTCGTCTATTTGCAACGTACAAAATAATAAACCCTGGGTAAGACTTGTGATTATTATTCTTAGTGTACTGTTCAGATTGCAATGTACTACAGATAAAATGGTCTACGTAGGTACCAACCGAATGAAGCCGCATTAAGGTGTGAGTAGCGTTTGGTGTTTCCTATAAACTTTGTAAGTAAGTCAGCTAAGTCAAGTTTAATATTCCGCAACAAAGACAAGATCCTCCTCGGTCTATATTACATAAAGTCTCTATTGTGAAGGTTACACTGTAGCCACGTTTTGAAATTATGAGAGTTTCATATCTGAATTTGTTCAGGTTGAATTTTTTCCTTAAAAGTTTGTCAAAAAAGATCCTTCAGATAGTTAGGGTGCACTCATGCATTGTATGATTAATTAAGACAAAAGCTATGTTTGGATAATTACCAAATTAGAAACACAGTTATATTATGCGTATGTCAAATTAATAAAACTTTTTTCAGTAGCCTTCTAACTACTTACATTACACGGTAAGCAAGGAGATGAAAAATCCAGTGTTGTCTATGGATTTATTGCCGCCAAATTTGAAGAACGAACAGCGAACTTCAAAATGCTTTTTATTAATTTACTATTTTTATTTTGCGTTTTGTTACGTTGGCTAGTTGTACTGTAGGTGTATAAATTTTAGTTAATGTAATAATATTTAGGCGTAGGTGTGTACATATCGAGAGTGGAGGAGGGGTCCGTTGCGGAGCGCGCGGGCCTTCGCCCTGGGGACTCCATTCTGCAAGTCAATGGCACGCCGTTCTCAGGGATCTCTCACGAAGATGCTCTTAAGGTAAGATATTCTGCTTCGTCACATGGCCCTTATATCTTATAGAATAGTTATGTAGGCTATGTCCCAACGTAATGGAAGAAAAGAGTGTCGAGGAAACGTTTAAGTAACGTACGTCGCCCACTTCATTTAAACTTACAATTTATTCCTCAGTTTAAAGAAAATTAGAGAAACAGATATAAAAAAGGAATAAAAAACACTAGATTTTTTATATTGAGAAAGCCGTATTTTAAATAGTAGAAATTGGAAATACCAAAACTAAGACTATTTGATTTTTTAACTGTACTATAAATACGTCGCAACCTAAAACACAGTTGCAATCGGTTTAAACTGAGCTTTAGAAAAAAAAAACTGTTATGACGTTAAGCTAAATCTTAGATAATTAATATTTTTGATTAAAAATCTCTACGTAATTAAAGGTTTAAGTAAGTATATTTTAGAATAATATTTAAATACAGCAAAACAGGGGTACGTTAGTCACTTCTCGGTGATCTGCACCAGACGGAAATAGTCAGTTTTCCGTAAATGCGCTATGATGTTGGCTGCGCTATGAATTGGACACATACCCGTAAATCGAGACGTAGTGGCCAAACCGTAGCGACGTTCGAGACCTCTAGACTCGGCAGGTGAATCAGAGCTCAGAGCTCAGAGTGGCACGCTTGTATGGAACTTGTATCGATCGAACTTTCAAAGTTTAAGAAAAAAAAATCTGATCCAAACCGGCCGGACTGAAAAAGTTTTGTAGCGTATCACGCTACACCCGTATATGTTACGTATATACCTGCCTACGGATTTATGAACTTACTATTTTATTTCGCTTTCAAGTAAAGAAGACATCTAGATTCCTTATTTCTATTCTACAATTTCGATTCCCTTATAGGTATTTCATGCATTATTCCACTGTAATTAAGGTCGTTTAGCTCGACAGTTTAGATAAATAAATCAGCTTCTAAAACCCTCAGTCTGGCGCTCGGCCCATTGTGAGTAAACGTTTGGTAGTCAAACACCTCGTAAGCTAGGCGCCTTGATTTCCATAATGACGGTGGATCGTTGATATCTGTGAATTACACGGTAATTACATATGACGAGGGCACAAGTCAGACCTGTTGCTGTCGAAGTCACTGGCAGTCTGTCCTGACGGTAAGCCAAATGACCCCAAGTGTCGCGCGCCAAATGCCTTCACTACCGAACAGTTGCGTTGTTAAGAATATTTTAAATAGTTAACTTCGGCGTACCTGCCAAAACATAAAAGAATTTTGATTTTATTTTGTGAGCTTTTTTATTTTTCAGGACGCTACACAATTGAAACAGTCATTAGAACTCTGGATTGTCTAGCTATTGTTTGTACTGTTCCTTTCCGCATTATAGTGACTTCAGTAAAAAGAAACCTTTCATAGACACACACCTACTTGTGAAATAATAGCAGAGATCTGAATAATTATAAAAGTTAACATTATTCCGAGAAAAAACCAACTATCACACTTTAATTGCAACGGCTGGTAAACTCAAGCGACGTTATTAAAATTAACAAAGTGTTCGTAAGTACAGACGAGCTCGTCGGCTCATACTCGCTGCTCGGAAGCACCACTTAACGGATGATAATCATGTGATTTATATGACAGCCAGGTCTAGGAAGCTAGCATTATGCATATTTCATGTACTAATGGCGTTGAGCGTTAAAAGCTTTTTAACATATTTATCTTTCAAAGCTTTGTTGCTATTTTTAATTAGATAATTTATTTATACTTAGCCTGTGATGTCCCACTGCAGGGGAAGGGCCTGCCTACTTCCTTTCTTCTATCCATTCCTCCCGGTGGTTGCATCTTTTATACACCATTTTAAAACTTGGTAGTGCAATTTAAAGTGTTGAAATAGACATTGTGACCGTAAGCCTAGCTATAGCGTTTCTGAGAAAGCAATGTCCCCCACGAGATATACTGTCGTAGGTTGTATATTACCCAACTGTCACAGCCAACTCGGTTGGGACGTGTTTAATATCGACTTTGCAGTGTGTGACATCGGGAAATAGCGATCGTATTTCTATCAAAAGTTGCTATATGGAGTGAAAAGTATTGCCATTTGAAATATGAAGCTTCAGGTTCAGATACAAATCTAAGTCAATTTACATTTATTATTGGGTACGTGTGTTTTTGGGAACCATGTTGATACAGATTTTTTCTAATTTAACCATTTAAGATGACTAAGAGGAAAATGCTGTAAAATGTATGTATTTTAATGGCCACACCGACCGGTCGACTAGTTTGTACGTAAAAGCGCTGATTGCCCAATTGGGAGCAACACGAATTCAGCAAACAAGAGTTTAAAAAGTGTCCGAATAAAATGAATATTACGTTACGTCACATTGGGATTGTAAAAGCTACAATCTCGTGGAATAAAATTAATGTTTAAACGATTGCTATAGTAAAAAGTCAAACTTAATACGACATTATTTTTAAAATCAAACGCCTACTGACGATTCTAATCCAATTGGATCGTCCTTGAAAACATCCGTGTCTAAAGTTGAAGTATTCGTAAAATATTCCCATCTGGTTTAATTCAAGTAGGTACATTTATTTATATTTTACTTCAACCTAAATTTTCGCCATGCAATCGGCATTACTGTGGGTTTGGGAATGACAGATAGACACGATAAGGAGACGTTTTCTATATCCGGCTAATGCCGGCCGGCCCCAGGCAATTTCGCGACAAATAATACAGACATTTTCCCAAACATAATACATAAACAAAAATTTGATTACTGCGAAAGTCTGCTACATGTATGGAATCCTATATTTCTTCGGCTTTATTGCTTGACCAACATATCGAAGGCACTTTTATGATTGTAGCTGTCCTGAATTATACAGAAATCGATTTGTTTTCCGTTGTTATGTCTTTATTATATGAACTTAAAAATATCTGCCCCTTCTAAGTTTGAGAAAATGTTATCATCATATCTCGGTAAAGATGTACCATTATTCTTTTTAGAAGGCGATGCTCGTAAATCCTGCACTCGGAGTATCGTGACTTAAAAACGTCAAAGTTAACAAGAATCGGAGGGCGCTTTTTCATTTATTTTATCTGTTTATTTATAAAGCTGATAAATGGCAATATTTTTGCTTTTGATAGGCTCAAAACACAATTTATATCCTATGAAAATGAAAATGAATGAATTGTTTTGAACTTTGAGGAAAAGTTTAGTATCTACTTGATTGGATGTTGATTTCCATAATTATTAAACATGTTTGAAGTATGATTGAAATGTCAGAGTATTTCAAACTTTTCAGAATCACCTGCTTCCAACTTTTGATTCAAATTACCTGCGTATAAAGTTTTGAAAGTAACCGATATTGACTTCGTGAAATACAGGTACTCAACTCATATATATGTATGTATATAATTATTTCTAAGAGAAGCGAGGTGAATGTTCCTAAGTCAACATCGAGTTTTGTTTTCTTTTCGAGAAAGTTTGTTTTCCTTTTGTTTTCTCAGAAGATACCTACAAGTCAGTATTAGACTTGGAATGACACTGGCTATGGCAGTTATATTCGTGTTCTTCCCAAGTTTTTATGACCCTCATTTAGTAAGTACCAATGTTCTATACTTATTATTTACGTAAGAACTGTATGTCTTGGTATGAGAAACCTTTAGCGAAAGTTTCATTATTTGTGTTCTCTTTCAAAACAGGGTACAGTCTAAAATTACTAAGTATGTACGTCCTATGAGAAGTAAGTATATTTATAAATATGACCATCATCATCTTCCTGCCCTTATCCCATGTTACTTGCGGTCGGCACAACACGTTTTGTTCTTCCATTCTGTCCTGTCAGCCGTCACGCTATCACCAACTCCCTTTTCTTTCATATCACTCATCACACAATCCATCCATCATTTCTTTGGCCTACCTCTTCCTTTCCATCCATCCACATTTATATTCATAACCCTTTTAGTTACATGTGTTTCATCCCTCCTTTTCACATGACCATACCAAGACAAGCGGTTCCTTTTCAACTGATAAATATGACCAATTTTTGTTTTTTTTTCTGGATGGGAAATCATCAAATGACTTCTCCCGCTCCGGGCGGAGCGGAAGGGAGTGTCAGACTCTTACTGACTAAAACCCACCCGTGATCCTTCTTGTGCCCTTTGCGTTCCAGGGCTACGGTGACTCTTTCGAAATTCCGCAACCCTAGCAGGCACTGACCCTGTGGGGCCCCGTCTAAAATATGACCAATGTTGCAAATATTTTAAATTGGATAGCGTTAGATAGGTAGCTAGTGTAGTGGCGGGTCAGGTTACTATTCTTGCAGACGTTGTTGGACTTTTCCTTCCGCACTTGACGATATCGCTTGATTTACGATGTCGCTTCCTGACATTTACTGAGACCTTTTTGTAAAACACGACTTTACATGTTCCGCTACAAAGACATTGTGTTATATTATTAACTTTTATCTTTAGGAACTCTTCCGTTTGTATAATATACCGGCATACATTTTAGGTTGTAAGAGAAACTTTTCACGAGAGAGCTTCTAATCAAGTAGAAAAGCTTAATCTGTAAAAATATAGTTCTCGCTCCGATATCTAATTTGTTAAATGGCTTGTTATATTACGTAAAAGCTTGTGACATTCATACACAAGTAGCTACATATACATATGTGGGCTAGGGAGTGGGCAGCAGCGCCGCGCCGGCTGGCCGCGCCGGGGTCGCCGGGCTGTCCCGTCCCGTCCCCCTTCCCATCAGCTGACGTGATTTTATCACACAAATAAAAGTAGACGCGCAGATAGTCGTTTTCATTCCTTTTATAGAATAAAACTCGGTATTTACCTACTTTGTAAGTTTAAAATGTACGCAGGAATGGAGCCAAGTTATTTTAGTGCCTTCACGAATAAGTTTAGTCGTAAAAGATCGAGCAGTCAAACGAATTTATGCATATATAGGATTATATAATGTATGCATAAATTCGTTTGATTTTAACTCAAAGATTAGCTTTAGTTCATCGGATTTTTTATAGAAAGAAAATGATGAAATAAAGAACACTCGGAGATAGGGTAGGCCACATAAAATTGCGCCGTTTTCACGAACACTGCCTATTTCCCACGATATTCCACGTCAATTGTTTCGAGCCCTTTCGTTTCTGCAGAACCGTTGTCCTTCCTGTAAGGTACCATTGATAAAGTCACGCCATTTTTGCTCAGCCGAGCGTCCAAACCCTCGACCTCTGAAGTATATCGATTGTACGTATATGTATATTTGTGCAATATACATATGAGTATGTAGGAACTGATAGTAAAATAAAATAAGTTTTCGATTCGATTTTTATAGCACCCAAGCAAAACATAGTAGCCAGCAGTACAAATCGTTAATCACCGAGTTTACAGAGCTTTTAATGTCTGCATAATAGCGATGACAGCGCAGGTAAATTAATTTGCTTTAAATACAAATGACTTCCTGGTCCAATTTCAGATCCCGAATACAAATATGTTTCTAATGTGTGTGCTATTACGATTTATGTCACATTAACTTAGTTTTACGAGTATTGGATAGCATAAATACATTTATGTGAAACATAAACTTTTATGCAGTAGAAAATAAAATTCTCTTCTTGAATACCTATGAGCTTGAAGGAAAACCCAATTTGTATCGCAATATTTATTGAATTGTATACCTTTTTCGTATGTCTGATATTGCGTCATTAAATCATTGAAAACGGTGGGCGGTCATTGAAAACTGAATCTTATTCAGCAAGGTGAAACTTTTAAGTTTTTATTGCATCATAGGTCTGGCTGAAGCTCTGTTTCTTCCTTTAGATGTTGAAGTCATGTCGTCAGCTGACGATGACGGTGCGGACCGCGGGCGCGCTGGTGGGGCGCGCGTCGTGCTCGTGGATGGACCGCTACGGACGGCCTGCGTCGCCGCCGCCGCAGCGCTCGTCGCGATCCAACAGCAAAGACCGCTCCGTACGGAGGGTGAGTTAGAACTACTATCAGCTACTTTATTGAACGTCTGCCAACTAATTTATTACAACACCCCATTCTCATGTCACATGCCAAGCTACGGACTACGCAAACGTCACATGACGAAGTACTGGCCAATGATGACGGCAGTTACTTATAAACACGTAAATTAATTTACGACATCATATTTTTACTGTCAATTCCGTTACTCGTAAATGTTTTATGTCATTGCATATTGAGGTTAGAGGTCGGAGCGCTTTGTGGTATGCTAATCGCAGTCAACTTACCACAGAATTTTGTCGTTAGTGGTTGTAATGACGTGGGGTCGCAGCGCGCATCGATCTCTGTGACATCACCGCGTTATGAGCCCGATCATAATAAAGTACATTTTGGTGAATGAAGCCATTCTTAAGCCGTTGTGAGCACAGATTACGTGTTTATGAACCCTTATGTATTATAATCACGTAACGTGCCAGGCGTTCCTAATAGCAATTTCCGTAATGTTCTATCCGGAATGCCATGAATTTTCGTATGTGTACAACGCATATTCATTTATGTAGCGTAGCACTAATGTACCGTAATAAATAGCTAATCTTATGAATTTGTGCGCAGGTCGACCTTTGTATAGAGCCGGGACAGTCGTTAGGACTAATGATAAGAGGAGGGCTGGAGTACAACCTCGGCATCTATATCACCGGGGTCGACAAGGACTCAGTCGCAGATAGAGCAGGACTTATGGTAATTATACTTTCATGTTCAACTTACTTGATCACTTCACCCTTGGTTAACTAATAATGGCCCGAATGGCAGATAATTTTTGAAATGATAATAAATTGATGGCTTTTCTAGAGTTGAACTTTTAACTTTGTATGGTTGTAGTAGAACCGAATACTTTTCTTAATTACTTATATCAGATACACAAGTTATGTTTTCAGGGGGCATGTGACCGCAGTTAATTATATTGTATGTCACGTGTTCTTTTTATGTGTTTTGGGGTGTGGTTACGTAGGTTTTACGTAAAGATTTAAATAGACAAACATAGTTTCAATCAACGTCACCTGCAATAATTACCGCGCTATGTAAAAGGAATGAGGAGTAAGTTTACAGTGAATATAAATCTCAATTTAGTGCGCTTAGTTTGCTGCAATTCGTTGTAAATTAACGCGACACCCAACTCTGGGAAACTTGCGGACGGAGGCGGCTGGCAAGAGGCCGTCGAGACGGAATTGCATCGAAGTTTGTGCCGAGGGCGCTTCATAGTCGGCTAAATTACTGGTTTGTTTCCCATTAAACTTGCAGCGCTATGGAAATGACATTCTGCATAGCTGATATTAAACGGAGCCCTAGTTTTGCAAGCTTAATGCTGTGTATTCGGAAGTTATTCAACTTGTAGGTTGACATTATGTTTCTGTTTACCGAATTGAACAAATATTAAATTATCGTGTCGCGGGCAGCGGTGCGAGGTGTGGTGGAAAATTTATAGCGTTTGAGCTTGAGACTCGCCCCACGTTTTCTGCACGCTTCCTAGCTACATCCGTGCGTCGTAACTTACGTTTGAAACTTCTACCACTAGCAATTCGCCAAGAATTTTCATTAAATAAACCGCACTTGAAAATTACTGCTCGATCACACCTACCATATCCAACCTATTAGTATTATTAAATCTATCGATAAATTTTATATATGGATGGAAAGGAAGCAATTTTGGTTGAAATGTTTTATTCTAGTTATTACTTTTGAGAAGATGAGGAATTGTTGCTTCTTGTGAAATGAGGAATGGGCTCCATCTTGAGGACATTTTCTCATCATGAGGAATTCAAACAATAGTTAAAGAGAATCTCTTCAAAAATGATAGGCAACCGTCCTGTCGCATCTCTGATATTGCACATAATTATGTATTGATGGTGACTGCTGCATGTTTGCCATTTTATGGCATAAAAAAGATATGTAGGTAAGTCACTAGCATCACGACCTGTACTTCAACTGTCTTATTCCCCTGCTAGGTTGGGGACCAGATCCTGGAGGTGAATAACCAGTCCTTCATCGACGTGACGCACGACGAGGCGGTGGCGCAGCTCAAGTACCACAAACGAATGTCCCTTGTGGTGCGGGACGTCGGGAAAGTTCCTCACGCATGCACGGCGTATGGGGAACGGGATGCCACACCTAGGTAACTATTGAAGTTTTCTTTTGTTAGTGGGGTCCTAGGATTGATTTCCAGTTCAGACAGTATATGTGTGATTGGCGGTTTCAAGTTTCTATAAGAAAAATCAAGGAAAATTTGTTGTAGTCCGGTGTCTTGATTTGTGACCAGTTGATAGCAATAGGCGCTCTATCTAGGTTACGTTAGATAGATTACATGGGACATAAACATGACAAGTGAAATCTGGGTGTACAAACCAACACCATACATAACCTCTATATATTTCAGGGATTACGGAGCTATTAATGTTAGTATAGAGATTATGAATCATGAATGACCTCGTATTTTCAAAGGTGTATCGGAAACTCATTTAGTTTGACCGCAAATTAGCGAACGCTGTCTCAGCGTGGGAGGCGCCGGCAGATGGCCGAACGATAACGTAAAGAAATCGCTGAACCAAGTAAACCTTAACCTCGGGAAACCCTTAATCAGCACTGGATTTCGTTATCGTCAAATTCAAATCTTTCTGGATAGCTTTATGTTCGTAGTTTTCCCTGATGTTAATTAAAATATATCTTACTCGAGTAGAAGAACCATTCCATTCGCTTGAATTAATTTTCTTTAACTTTGTTTCTACAACTATGTAGGCATTCTACGATATTAAATGGAATAACATGACTTGTAACTCGTAAAAAGGGTAAAAAACCAATCTATTAGGTTGAATCTGACTGCCAGCTGTCGCGTACCCCATTATAAAATTGTTTTTGGCTAACCACGAAAGGGAACACCTGTCAGCCCCAGGCTCAGAGATTAATCGAATGATGCATTCCATTTCCTTTTCGGCTTTTCGGCGGTCAATTTGTTAGAGTCATGCATTTCGTTTTAACCTGATAACTCCGAATGTGTTTTTTTTTTTATTCAAGGGAAACCAACTTGTTTTATAGTTAAACATAATACCTATATCAAATAACTTTAGAACTAAACAGGGTCTCCCGAACTTTGGCTTCAGGGTATCTTAAAGACAGCGGTTTTGTGGGTGTATAAAATAAATACCGTACATAGTTGCAAATAAGTTATACAGAATCTAGAGAACAGGAAGTATGAACACGTACGACTTGGTCCAACTTCATTCAACCGGAATCTCTCGCTCGTTGTGATGTAACGACCTAGACTCCATTGGGCCCTTATTCATAATGAGAAACCGCCAGTAACGCAGTCTCATTATCTCTGAATATGCAGGTGGCTTAATGGGGATCATATTTCTACCATACCGGTGTTAATGTTACACTGAAAGTCACAGACATAGATGAAGTTAAAGAAACGCGACTGCATAATTAACAAAGTAGCTATCAGCTTTCTAGGCTTAGATCTTGGGTCTTGATTGAGAATAACTTGATTTTTAGGAAATATGTTTTATATTAAAGTAATTAAGTATAGGAATTCCGCTAGAGGTGGACCGACAACCGTAGTGTGAACAAACCAATGGAAGCGGGAAGTAGGAGGTCAATCTTTTAAGCGACGCTTGGGCCTTTATATATCCAACAATATGTTATACTAGCGACCCGCCCCGGCTTCGCACGGGTGCAATGTTGATATTAAATCTCTGCTATATTATGCATGTACATATAAACCTTCCTCTTGAATCACTCTATGTATTAAAAAAAACCGCATCAAAATCCGTTACGTAGTTTTAAAGATCTAAGCATACATAGGGACAGACAGCGGGAAGCGACTTTGTTTTAAAATACTATGTAGTGATAAATTATGAAAAATGATCTGTGCTTTAGAATAAGCGGCTGGGGCAAGCGCCGGGGAGCGGCATCCACAGCCGTGGAGCAGAAGGCGCGCTCGCTGCTGCCGCAGTGCGACCTGCCCGCCATCGCCTACTACATGGAGGAGTACGCCGCGCGGAGACTCACGCCCGACTCCTTCCTCACCGTCGTCCGGGACCTGCTCGATACGCCGCAGAAGGTACATCAGAATCTACATGGACCATGATTTTAGCTAGTAAGCTAAACACGTTCATTCGACGGTGGATTTGTGTATCTTCCCTATATTTGAACTGTAGTATAAGTGCCAAACACAGGCGAAGCTTATATCCAAGTGCGAACCAAAAACGTATCCGCTATGTGGAGCAGTTGTAGCAGCGCGGAGCGCAAGAGGTTCGCGAACATAGTGGATACCTACTATTACACACAAATATCTGAGTTTCAAGACACAGTAAAATACAAGTATTTTTCTTAGCATGAATGGCTATCTAGATGGAAATAGCCCAGCTGAATTACGACTGTACATAAACTAATGTAGTGTCCATACAAACATGTACCATTGCAAGAATCGATCCCAATCCCTAGTGCAGAGTGGCTCCGCCATCCGCGGTATTTAGGTCATCACACAAATATGCCACAGTATACACTATACACTATAATTAGGTAGTAGGCAACGTTTCCTGGTTTAGCTAGATCTATTTGGTTACGAAGAAATACGGTATCATGAAACAGCATTCATTTGCACTTTATTTTTCCATCGTAAAAGAATAGTAAGAAGAGAATTTTGGTATTGTATGCGAATAAGGTAAAAATTCACACCCTCCAAATACCATCTAAAGAACCTCATACAAAATGTAATGTATGTTAACCGATTTCGGATACTTTCAAAGATTTCTTTCTACTTTTGTCGAATTCCAGATTGTGCTCTACCCTACCCTACTATCTACCCTATTATCTTGGCCGCTTTGATCCCTATTTTGGTATATTCCGCACTAATACTTACCTAGATCTACTAATGAGTGTGTGTGTGTGTGTGTGTGAGTGGAACAGGCTTTTGTCATATTGGCAATAAGGAAAGCTGTAGCCTGTAAGTACATAATTATAGAGATAATGTTTGAGATTACAACAGGCTAATTTATACACAAACATTGCTTAGTTTGAACAGAGTAACTATATATATTGTCTTGGTACTTTTTATCGATTGCAAACGAGATCGTTCTTCAAAATTATTCTCTATCTATCGTATCTCATGGCTTTGTACGTGTATTTTTATTTTTGTAAAGTTAGCCATATTATTTTTCCGTGGCCAAAACTCCAGTGTTACTTTCCATGAAAACATATTCAATTTTATCGCGATAGTTCAAGTTTCTCACTAACTTCAGTTCTACGTGAAAGTAGTTTTTATTGATATAATAGAGATTCAATTTATTCCGATTTCAATCTTCTGATAACAGATAAGGCCAGGAGGTTTGAAAATAGGCCATTTGGCTGATTAGAAAGTCTAAATATGATTAGCTCAAATATTAAATTTACCTACCTACCTTAGCTATCCTAACGAAATTTGTATATTTTTGTATAGCCTTACCAAGTAATAATATTATAAGGTTTTCTATGAAGCCTGTTATCTACTTTCAGAAATGTTTCAGAATTCTATCTTTAAGATCACATTAATAAAGATAGACGCTCATTGTGCGGGTCTTCGATTCTCAGTAAGCACGCAGAGAACGTCTTTAATTCGACGTCTCGTATTGCATTATTCAGTACATCCCGAATTTTGTTCACCAAGACATCTCTTTCTATCTTATTTCACGACTTGCCAGCGGTTTTTTATTTATAGGATTAAAGTAATTTGTGGAATGTTATGAAGTGCGCGCGTAGACGCCAGATCAATACATTATCATCAATCATTCGCGGCATAAGTTAGCGTCGTGCAAGCACGCTCGTCACATTACCAAACAGCAATTTATCTTTTGGAGCCACCCCGGTGTCTGTTTATGTTCAATTAATGATGTGTGCATAATGGGCAGGTACCTACTTTCAAGTTGCTGCGTATGATATTTTGTCCTTCAATCTATTTCGTGCAAAACTTCGGCTTTAGGGTATAAAATGTATCCAGGATGTGATACCGTCTAAATTATTCCGGATAGCAAAATATCTTCCATATAAGAGCGTTTCCTTTGTTTCCCTACGAACACTCTTGTGTACTGTTTAACCTACATTCTTGCTCGTAACCTCGACGATTTCGGTCCAGTGCTAGTTTTGCAGTGTTATTTCTTTGTGCAAATAATAAATGAGTGTTTCGTTTGCAGTACACGCTTCTGACGGAGATCCGAGAGTTCATGGTGCCGGAGGACAGGGCGCGGTTCGACGAGCTCGTTTACAGGAGAGGAGAGGAGCCCGTCGACCATCACATTAAGGTAATTACCGTATACATAATAGATAATGTAACACAGCAGTAGCTTGCAGTGGTTCGAGTTAGGGTAGGCCAGAGAAAATGTCCAAATAAATTTTAAAAAATAACCAAATTATTCAGGGTTGATTTTTAATTAAATGAGTTTTTTTTGTTTTTTAAATAACCTATTAAAAAAAAGAAACAAAAAAAATAACACCACATTTCAACCCTGAATAATATGGTGCGTTTTTTTTTGGTCATTTTCTCTGGCCTACCCTAACTCGAACCACTGCACGCCACTGATACACAGCAGCCAACATTATAGCCTAAAGAACTCAAATAAAAGCAAACAGGTTCTTGTAATCCATACCACGATGAGTTACTTCCGATAGACGGATGTATTTTTCCCTCGTATTTTTAAAGAGTGCAGATTAAAGCTCATCAAGCTTTCCCGGGCTAAGGATTAGTTCAAAGCGTAAACCAACGCTGTTCTCCTGAAAACGTATCTACCTATACTTTGTTGGTATTAGTGATAAGACCCTTGTACGACCAAATTCAACGAAAAATAACACTGTAAAGAGTACCACAGACATCACAAAACAAGCTTTGCAAATTGTAGAGTAAAATAATCATGTAAATTCGCAACGTTTTCACAATTAATCTCTTCTTCAGCGAAAAATAGAGGTAAAAGGTGTATTTTCTCCGAGTTTATTAGGCAGGCTTTCGTCTTACAATGTCGTAATCTGTGCTCCACCTGCAGTGCCTAATTAGGATTCCACCCTCTTTGCAAGATTGCTTGGACTAACTTAATTTAAACGATGTTTTTCTGTTTACTATAAGATAACCAAGTTAGTCTAATAAACAACGAATTAAACTTGTTGTGATTACTTCAATTGAAATGAAGACTCTATTTGTGTTCAATATTAGTACATAATTATTTAGTGCCTATCTACATAAATATTTATGGTACCAACATGCACAAGATAGTACATCCACATCACTAAATACATGACTTGGATACATGAATAAATCTTCATACATAGAACACACGAAAGTATGTACACTTCAGTGCAAAATCATTAGCACAAAACTTAGTTGATGCTTACGATTTTTTGGTAGCGGGGCCCCGAGCGACACATGCTACCCTCCTCGACGATGCATGAGTTGCACGACCCGGTAAGTGCACGCCTTACTTATTCACTTGACTGAACACAAGGACGTACACAGCTGCGCCAAATGATAGCCCCATCTTCTAAAATTATTTAGCATTAAAATTAATTAGTTCAAGGGATCAAGGATCGCTGAGTACGCCCCTGTCTCTGCATGTTCCATCGATGTCATAGTTTGATTGCTTTCTATAGTAGATTGAGCTTGTTTATAAATGGTTCATAAATGTATTATTTTAATAACACGTAGGCATCATGAAACATCAATGAAACACCCATAAGGTCAGGCCTGACAAATGTAAGACTCTCATTGTGGCAAACTTAATGTGACCCATTAATTTACGCGAACTTTTCTGAACACTACGCTAACCACAGCGACTTCAATGTCTTTCGTAAATCTGTTTATCTCAGTTTATTGACTTTATAGATTTAGAGTTCAAAGTCCCTAACGAAATAAAACTTAGTAACTCTTCCACGTAATAAAGTTACGTGAGAAGTGGTTGAAAGTGTTGGGGCTTTCGGGTCAGGTTGCGGGTTATTGTTATAGGAGGGACCGGCGGAGGCACCTCTCGTAGCCGACCATCGCTCGCCCTCCGAGGACTCCGGCCTGGGCCTGCCACCGCATGACCATGCTTACAGGTGACCTCATTATATGACTGACCACACTTACATTAACATAGTTAGAGCTCTTTACACTATGGATTAAATACGATTTAGCGGTTTTCACGAAAAGCGGAAGGATATGAAAATAATTTGTCATTCATCTCGAGGCCGTGCGAGATCAGAGAGCCGCAAGCGTGAGAGACCGCAGCTCTCTAATGAGCGAGGCGTAAATCCCTCATCGCCGGCGGGGCCTCTTATAAAGGCGGTAAATGCTAAAGTACCATTAAAGTGCAAAAGCAAAGGCTGAGTCCTCGTCGAGCGTTCGCTTTCGTCCGCTCTTTTACATCACACAGCGAAAATAACCCACAGTTTTCCACTAGCCCTTGTCAGCGCCCACTCTTGCGAACCGAGCATCTCATTGGCTGCTCGCCAAACACTTCCACTTTTATTCAGTATTGGAATCGATTGTTTTATGACGGCATAAACGTTCCCATTTATTGTCACCGGCGGTTTAGTGCCATTGTCCTGCATCCGTAAGTAAGGGTTGCTTTAAATTTACTGCCAGTAAAATCGATGCGAGAGCGACGATTAAACTTTTATTGAAGATCAATTTCGTCAAATTGTTTCAACAAAATTCAGATTTATTATAATTGTCGCAGTCCATTTTCACTTAGCAAAGTTATTAAACGGTTTTGTTGCATGGATTTATTATGGTATTGAAAACATCAAACAATGTTTAACTTAAATAACAACGAAGGCTCGAATAATTAATTAGTTACGTCTGCACAAGTGTAACTAAACTTGACGTTACAAATTCGTCTATTCAAAGCAATGTCAAAATTCGCGAACACTATGTAAACATAAACAGTAGTGTATCTGTTCACTATTTAAACTTTCAAAACTGATAATATAAGAATAGGGAACATCATTGACTGATTAAACCACAAGCATTGAAATTAGGCCCTCCGGAGCAAGTGCGTCCCTGTGAAGTGTTGATCGTTCAAATCGGTTGATGGTTGAGTCTGTGTGTTACGTATGGTGTTATGTGTGACTAGCTGGAGTAGCGATGTGTTGGTGTTATGTGACGTGGTGTTGTCTGGGGCAGGAGCGGGCGCGCGTGGCGGCCCAGCGACGCGCCGCCCCCGGACGACGACCTGGAGCCCCCGCACGAGGTGATTTTGCCAGAATTACCTTCTACACTTATCTTGTCGACCACATTCACTTCTCTGCGCCTTGTCTATAGCAGTGTCCTGGGTGTCACTCGCGTTCTCATCACCGACCATTCACACTTTATAGATATTTTTTTACTGAACTTTACCAACAGCTGTTCTAGCTCATGCTCAAGTTCTACTTTAAGCTTGATCTTATATTTATAGTCATAATAAATGGAACACTGAACAAATACGGAAGCAGGTGATGCTGCATCGCTTTCAACGCATCTTTACATCGCAAAAATAAAAAATAAAATATTTTTTACATTTCTTTGGAATTTGCTATTAATTGAGTAGCTTAGCTGGAGTGGCACCTCGGCACTACCACTGTATAACTATGTATCTCACATTTTCTTGCATGAATCGATAACGGCTAGCGAGTAGAACTATAACAGCTCACAATTATGGCCGTTATTTCCTGTATACCTATTGCATTCCATGGGTAAATCTGGCAAAATTCG
Source organism: Hecatera dysodea (assembly GCA_905332915.2). Taxonomy (NCBI): domain Eukaryota; kingdom Metazoa; phylum Arthropoda; class Insecta; order Lepidoptera; family Noctuidae; genus Hecatera; species Hecatera dysodea. Next base: position 15,888,495 of record HG995292.1, read on the forward strand.
GTGACCTATTTAATTTTCACCTCGCAAAGAGGTCTGTCGGGAACATTGGCTATTTATTAACTATTCGAAAATATCTATTCGGCAATAGCGGCCAATAACAGTGTTTTTCTTTCGACTCTATTAGTATAGAATAGATTGAAGTAGCATTCTTCTCTTGAAAATGTTTTCGTGTTTCTGCCAATGTGTATGCGATGCTTAAATAACTTAAAATAGCCCAGTTAGGGCGATCACCATAAAAAACCGCACAAGTGATTAATAAAATAAAGTGGTTTGTGAGTTACTAAGTCGTTACATCTAATATGAAATTTCGATGACTAATGTAATTTAAAACATTATGACGTCATTGATAACACAGTTATATAGGGCGTATGTTTGGTATACTTATTTAGCTTCACGAAGCAACGGCTCGTTGGTCTAGGGGTATGATTCTCGCTTCGGGTGCGAGAGGTCCCGGGTTCAAATCCCGGACGAGCCCACTCCGATATCTTTTTGCTATTAGTTTTGTTTTATTTATGTATCGGAATATCAATTAATTTATTTAAAAGTTATGAATACAATAATTACGTCAACAAAATAACACAAAAGTATAAAATGTGGGAATAATGTGGATTTTATCGTGACTAGGACCTTGTATGGGACTGATCAATGTTATATTAGATACTTATATCAGAAATCATTTAATAAAAGACGGTTTTTTAATCATTTAGTAAAGTTTAATTTAATTTTTATCTTAATGCGACATGAAGTGCTACTTAATTAAAATATGTGATGTGTCATATTCGGGATTTAAAGTAAGAGTTTTAGGATTACATATTAATAGGTTAATATCTTTCAAGAAAAGAAACGTACACTTTTTGCCTGAGTGTACCTGTGTCATATACATATGTTCATATATTTTTAAAGGTATCGATACCCAGCCAACTCGATAAAATCATCACTACTAAGTTGCTATACGTCACAGGGAAACATACCATTGATACCATAATACTCTACTTAACCAAGTATTTACAAAAAAAAACTGGTTTGGCATAGTTATAGGGCGTTGTGGCTCAGTGCCAAAATGGTAACAAAAGAACCCAATCGGTGTGACACCTTTGTCCGTCCGTCTACCTGTCTGTATCAGGATATAACCTTCCAGTATACGTACCATTTTAAAAGGTTCCCAATTTTTGTTAAAGCTATTTTTAGGGAGCCGAATGGCAAAAACGTAAACGTTGTAGCTACGTCAAGTCCATTGTCATCGGCAGAATGTATATTCGTACGTTTGTCAATACCTACATATGTAGGTATGTCACACCTTTAAGATGAAAGGAGAAGTGTTTAAAATTTTAAAGCTGTCTAATCAAGTTAATTCAACCACTTACTTCATTCCCGCGGGTTTAGTAGGTACTCCAAGAACTTTAAAGCCCCTTTAAGAGGGATAGACTTTAACGGGTAGTTTTTGAAAATTAATTGAAACAATTCATAATGATTCATGTGCCAGCCATTTCTGCTGCTGGTCTCAAGATCAGTGCAACTGTTTAGCTTTCACCCCGTTGAGGGTTGATTATGAAATAAACCTTTAGATCAGTTTCAATTATACGACTTTCACCCCTTTTTGTCTGTGTATGTGAAATCATCAAATGACTTCTCCCGCTCTGGGCGCAGCGGAAGGGAGTGTCAGACTCTTACTGACTAAAACCCACCCGTGATCCTTCTAGTGCCCTTTGCGTTCCAGGGCCGCGGTGACTCTTTCGAACAAATTCCGCAACTCTAGCAGGCACTGACCCTATGGGGCCCCGTCGTTTGTGCTGACAGTTCTTTGAGGCGCGCGTGGAATACGACGCGCCGTCGACGCGGGCCTAGTTGCTATCGGATGGCGAGCCACCCATAGCTCGCCGTCCGCAGGCACGCGCCTACGGTGGCCGGGCCGCCCTGCATTTCCCGATGCCCGGGGCGTCTTCTTCTGTTGCGGCGGCTGGTGCGTGAGGTTCCTTCTCTCGCACGCGGTCCGCCTCCTCCTTCGCTAGCATTACTGCTTCAGCAGCTTCAAGCAGGGCAGACCTACTTTCTCCCCTTTAGAAGTTTATTATAAAAAATCCAAATAAATATTACTCTTATCAAAATCACTCTGTTTCGACTTCATCGGACCAAGCAAAAAGAATCCATACCCCCACCTAAATCCCCAGTGGGGACAAATTCTGAAAAACCAGCCAAGTGTGAGTCGGACTCGCGCACGAAGGGTTCCGTACCGTTGACTAGGTAAATAACAGTATTCCTGATTTTACCGTTTGGGAGCCCTAATTAAGTATTTTGGGAATATTTCACGTGCCTACCTGTTACCATTTATTAATATCGAGCAAATATAGGCAAAAAATGGCGTTTTTTGTATAGCAGCCCATCTTAAATATCTACTCATGTATTTTATTTTATTTATTTGTAATGTCAAAATACAAGTGAGTATTTTGTGAATATGTCAAGTGCCTACCTGTTGCCATTAATATTGCCATTGTTGTTTGGGAACCTCTCTTAAATATTTATTTATTTTGTTTTAGCGGAAACAGATATACATAATTTATTCAACTGTCTAGCTATCGTGGTTCTTGAGATACAGCCTGGTGACAGACAGACGGACGGACAGACAGCGAAGTCTCAGTAATAGAGAGTTCCGAACCCAAAGGGTAAAAACGGGGCCGCCGTTTTTACCCTTTGGGTTCGGAACTCTAAAAACGAACTATATCACTATTGTTTATTTACTTATTATTTTTACCAAGTTTCAAGTTTACAAACCGAAAAAAATAAGATTCTTCTATACAAACTTATTACTTATGAAAAAACGAATCCTGGCAACTTTTTTAATTCACTTAGGCTATTATTTGATAGTAATACGTTTTTATTACATTTAAACGAAAGGTCCGATTTGAATTATTTAAAGTGTAATTTACATGTACGTATTTAACCATAATTAATATACCAGATAACAAAAAGCGGACTTTTTATATTGTAATAATGAGTACTTTAATCATGTAGGTCATTATTTTTATGTACGAGTATCATCAATAGTTTTCTCAGCGCACGCCAAATAATGAATTTACTAGGCAATATTTTGCTACTTTGAGTTACATTGTTGCAATTTTCTTAGAAAATAAAATATAGCCTGTTTTATGTTAATAAAGTCGTTTTCTAATGGCGAAAGAATGTTTAAAATCGGTTGAGTAGTTTTTGAGCCCAATGGAAAAAAATCAAACATACAAATATTTCGTCTTTGTCTATACTTATAGAGTAAGATTTTTTGTTTGTTAGTTTGTACCGAATAAGTTCCGAAACTGCTGTACCGATTTTAACCATTTTTTCGCCAATGGATAGCTACATTATAAGCAAGTAACATAGGCCATATTTTATCCCCGTATTCCCACGGGAACGGGAACCACGCGGGTGAAACCATGCAGCGCTGCTAGTAATACATATTATAAGTTTAAATTTAGATAAATTGTCTTAAATCAACCTTATGTGTATGGGATTAGCTTTTACTGATTAATATTGTTGCTAAAAACAGAACAAAACAAGATTAAATTGGCAACGTTAACAAGTAATTGCACAGTCAACAACAAAGCTTTTTAGGTGTGCAGGCAACTAACAACGATATTTTCACGTTACTAAGCAGATAATATTCTTTACTTTTATAATATTATAAATTTTTATGCATAAACGCACTCAGGCGTACGATGTCAAAGATTTCAGTTAGCACTCACACAATATGGGGTAGCATAAAAGGGGTTTGCAATTACCTGCCTATTATACCTACCTATCTATCTCTTTTACCAACAGTACACATGCGTCATATTTTCATGTATTAATAAATCGCTCATATTTGAGAATTCTCTTTTCAGTGTCGTTTCCATATCTCTTGGGACGCTGATTTTATGTATGAAATTCAGATGATGTATTGCATTACATAAATATACGGTATGTTGAGACTGGTTTATACGGGCCAAGAACTTCTTCGCTTTGGAATTTCCGAGGTATCTTCGAATATGCTCTTCGATTACGAAAAAAAAGATGATCTAAAAAAAGAAATGTCTAATTGTGTAATTTAATATCTGCTTAAAATTGTTTTTAACGAAAAGTAATTAAGGATAATGCCAAGACCATACTACCTATATTTCTCTGAAACATTCTTTAGAAAAGAATGGCTGTTTCTTTAACCGTAATTAACCTTCGTTGAAGTAAGTATCGATCTAATAAGATGGACTTTCACCGCGCCATTCTCTTGTTAAAATTAATGAGTGCTAAAGGCTAAACGCTGAACATCTAACACTGTGACGTCAGTAAGTCGAGGCAAGCGTCATTTTGATACGTCATAAAGATAAGGTGAGCTTAAGCCACCGGCTTATACTCCAGATAACGAACTTCCCTCTAATCAGTTATCTTTGTTAAAAAATATTTAAAAAAAATGCTGACTAGAAATAAAATTACACATGCGCAGTTAAATCGACGTTTTTATCGCGGGACCCCCGAGAAATCTAATTATAAGTTATGACATTAATCAAGAAAGCTTTTATTAATAAATATGGGACATCTTTTATAAATGAAGCTCAATAAGAGTCTGCCAAGGCAGGCCTCTTTGTCTGCAATCTGCGTTATCCTCCCCCAGTGTAATTAATTAGCTAATATAAGTAACTATACATAGACTCGGCGTATGTACTTCCTAAACGAAATGAGTCCAATAGAAGCCTGTTATGTAAGCTTATCTTGTTTGTCAACCTTTAGTCGCGGGTATAAATATATTTACCTTTGTGTCCGAAATAGACAAAGATAAATAGACCTGGCTGCTTCTTCACAACGAAACGTTTATTTTATGTTTAAGCAAAGTTGTTTAGTGATAGGGCTTTGTGTACTTTTAGTCTGTAACAACTACCTAACTAATCTTCAAGTGGGGATATACGAACTATAGCATAATCCTTTTTGTTCAGTATAAAACATTTAAAAACAAGCTATTTTTAATGAAGCTTTCAAACAATATACATTTCGCGGGTTCTCGCGACAGTTATTGACCGCGTTATATTTTACCGAGAGGGTAGAAAATTAAAAATATTTCCGGGCGTTCCAGCCGCGGGTGCGCCGTAAAATGTAAAGTTAACAGGGAGCCTCTTAAGTAAACCGGAGAGCGGGCGAGTCCCAAGGGCGGTTAGGGTGGTAAGGGCGGCAAGCTTGGCAGGCTTGAGTCGGCCGGCTCCATCAGTGCGCGGCGCGCCGGCCGCTCGGCATGTCGTCGCGGCGGCGGCGCGTCGCCTTCCGCGACTACGTACCTATGGACGTGCGCGCCATGGCCAAGGTACCTCCACTTTCCTTCTTCCACTCACAGTTCCGTAACATTCTCACCCTGTCCGTGATATAACAGACATGTAATGAGATTGCTGTCTATTTTCGGTTTCGAAGTTCAGTTCAGTTTCAGGGCTATAGTTTACAGTTTCGCTCATAGTTTCATGATTTTGTTATTTGAGCACTTCGAACCGTTTGAAATATCTAGGAAATATTTGAAAAGTTAGAGCCTAATATAAGAAAGTTACTTCATAATAATAATTACATATATGTTCGTTCATTTCTGTGTGATTCATCGTGTGTAGACTGTAGGTACCTACCTGCTCTTTAATGGAAATTTCGTGTACCTACATGCTACATAATTATAAGTTAGCAGGAATGTAATGAACGTTTATATCTAATTAGAGAGCACGTTAAAACAGCCATTAATATTTAATTAGGCTTCGGGTGTGTACAGGCTTACTTTTGTGATTTAATAAAATGAGTAATTGTTAAGTGCCTGATTTTTCGTATACAGCAATAATAACGAACGTTCAATTTAACTTGGTAGGCAATAACATTCTACTTTGGTATTTTTGGTATTCTTTAGCTAGAGTTATAAAACACCGTGTTTAATCTTTAACGTTTCGCGACGGGGTTCTAAAAATGTGGGCTTAAAATTAATAATTTAAAGGTAATGCATAAATTCCCGTATGGCTCTCAGTTAGAAAGGTGTGAGCAAGTTGTACGCAGACCACGGATTGTCTTGCATAATTAACAGGGTTGTTTGTTAACAGTTCCCGTCCCTCACCGATACTAGGGCGAAAAAAGAGAAGAAAAAAAAACCAATATTTAACATTTTTAACAGTAGGTTAAATTTCACAGCGACTACGTTACACGTTACGCGATACGTTTTTCTTCTTTAGATTGCTTATCAAGAAAAACAAAGCCAACATAATACAAACCGATCAATAAAGTTAATTATATTAGTTATATTCTAGCCCGGTCGTTGATGTCTTCTCTTTGGGGAGTCATTGTTGCAGTTCAATCAACTGTTGTCATGCAACCTACATATGACAGCTTTATCTAAAGAATTTTAATTAAAATAACGCAAATGTAGCGAGATAACTGAACGAACTACTGTAATAATAAGAAATAATGAGCACCATACTTGCAATAGCATATTCGTAGCCCGTAGCACGCGTAGCATTTCGTAGCCGCGTAGTCTTTCGTAGTCCCAAGGATCTGTTTTTGTAAACTGACGAACAAAACCGTGATATTATCTACAATTTGTAGCAGTGCTACGATAAAGTCGTCTTTTAATAGTACCGGTTACGGGAACCGGAGTGACCTATTTTCTGTGTTGACACTTAGGATTTACGCGGGAACATGCCGCTGATAGGTTACGTATACACTGCCTGCTATGATTTATGAATAGACATTACTGATTGTCTCTTTGTAGTGCGTTTCATGTCATTTGCTTATGTTTCTGATGAAGATAAGACTAGTTAGAGGATTTCAAGGGCTGCTTAGGAGTATTAAGTATGAGCTGTAGTAGATATGTACATAATGTAAAATAAAGTACCTAGTTAATTTGAAACTTAAAATGCAACAGATACAAATCATACCAAGTAATTTTACAATGAAATGATAAAAGAACAACGAGAGATGTTTACTTCTTGAAATTAACTTGGATTTGGGTCGATTTTACTTCATGTTATAGGGTTCTTTAGCCTTTATTCGTTGCGTGAATATTTATTGTAGTTACACATAAAAGTATGGCGTTCAATGGCTCCGGCTGCGCGGTAATAGCAAACGAGTTCGCATCGATATTAAACACGCAAGTGTCGCACTAAAAGCTCACACCGGCTTCAGGTTTCACTTACACTTTTAAATGTAATAACATTTAACTTTATATTTTTAAGCAATCTTTTTCCAGTGTAATTTATATAGGAAAAGAAGTAGCTCTTTTTTACTTGTTGCGGAATTTGTTCGAAAGAGTCACCGCGGCCCTGGAATGCAAAGGGCATTAAGAGGAACACGGATGGGTTTTAGTCAGTAAGAGTCTTAAGCAATGACTTCTCCCCCTCGGAAGAATTCGTTTGATGAATACGTTTTTTAAGGGTCCTTCAAAAAGTTTTTTAAGGGTTGAGGAAGAGCGATAGTGCAGCTTTCGTTCAATGAAAGAGTTTTCACTGTCGAGTCTGTAATTTCAAAAAACCTTCTACAAACAAAAAAAAACATTCTCTTTCTAATATTAAGTTTAGATTATGAATGCAATGTACAATCGATATAAAAGATAATTCGCGGCCGTTGAGGGAAGGGAAGCTATCTGGAAATTAATACCTATATTCGTTTTCAGGTTTCTGTGTCTTTAATCACACGGAAGTTGAGACTTACAAACAGCCATTATGTTAAAAAAATGTTACGCAACAGAAATTAAAAGTAAACAATATATTATTTCGTTTCGTGGGTATATATTTTTTATTATTTACTTTTTGTCATTGAAAACGAAAACGGTCTCAAATCGAACTTTGAACTTATTTGGTTTGATATTATTCTCTTTCCTGTCTGGATAAATTATTTTTCAACTATCTTAGATCGTGCAAAAAAGCAAGCATATATCTGGAAAGTCTTTCATAAACATTATTGTTAACTTAAGTTTTTTATTTGCAGAATTATTATGTGAACCATAGAACGAAGCTCTGCCAGTAATATTACCATATGTGTTAGCGTTGTGTGACTTTTTGTTATTTTTAGCATAGTTTGGGTGCTAGTAGAGCGATAACAATACTTAACAAGCTAGGACTTCCGCGCGGCGTCGGTGCTCGTCGAAACTGTGCCAACATGCAAAAATAGCGTGAAAAATCAATTGAACCGGCGAGACAGTTCGTTGGTCATCCCTCGCCCTGCAGTTTAACCGCGAGTCTTCGATGTTTCACAACCCTCTCCTCCTTGAGACTTAGCCTTTTTTTATAACTAATAAAAAACTTTGTATGTAGGTTGTAGTCTAGACGAACTTTATCGTGTGCTACATAGAGTTACGTAGTTGGCTTGTATTACTTTCTTGCGTGTAAAGTGTGATGCATGTTATGGTTTGTGACACGGTGCTGTCTAGTGTTCTGTACTGGTAGTTCTAAGGCGTTTCACGTTGATAGGTCTGTGTATAGTGTAAGCTTGCATACTGTGCGGCATGTAAGGATATAACGCACGTCCATGTGCAGGAGTACGAGGAGGAGGGGAGACGCTCGCGGCGCCACTCGTCCCCGTGCAACTCGCGAGAGGGCAGCACTACAGCGCTGCACACCCAACACTACGATGATTCCGTAAGTAATCAATTGATTTTTACTTTTTCCCATAGAAAAGGAGAGTTTAATTGTGTGCTAGGGTTCTTGTTATCCCTAACATTTGAAAAAAAAAAAGATATTTTGTTTTCATTTTCAAAGCCTAACATTTGATTCTAAACTATAGGGTGATAGTAACACGTAGCTTTCAAATGAGTCGACTCTGAGGAAAATGCAGCGTTAACTTGCCACTTAATTTCGACATTATACAAGACAAAAACAAATTGCAGTTCAGAAAATTGGAACGAGTTACGTATAACAGAGATCTAAAACTTGACCCATCGAAGTATCTTGTGTTATCCAATCTCGAACTTTTCGAACTTCGTTTCAAAACAATAATATCGAGATTTCATGTTACTCCAGATGAAAAAATTTTTTTTTCCAGAAATTTTAGAACATTAAATGGGTATATAAAGCATAGACTACAACGCCTATATGTACAACAACTGATTACAAAGCTGATAATATGAATACGGAAAAGTTGCGATGATATTTACAAAAGTATCAATGTTGTGACATTTCATGCCAATGTTGTTAACATTTAAAGTTATTTCTTAGGACAGTCCCTCCTTATTTTTAAAGATCAAGTTAGTGTCCAAAAACATATATCGAAAGAAAAAGAATAGTTGTATATTCACGTTTCATGTAGCACACATTATGTATAACTTACTTAATTTATCGAACAATTTCTTTGGAATAGGCAGAAGCTGTTGTATGTTTGTTGGAATACAGTGGATACCCACCAAACCCCATTTGTAACTGAATAGTTTGGCACAGAGCCAGCCCTCTGACATGCCATCTTGATCTCACAGGTCCATCTAAAACGTTGTATGAGATATTACTAGCGAAACTTAAATATTTCTACAATAGAGGATGTCTAAGCAGTTTATCGGAGTTTTTTTTTTAGTACAATAAATATGGTCTATAGGTAGGTTTTGCCTCATTCAAGAACTAAACAGAAATAAATTCAAATTATTTATAAATCGTAAGCTATGGCAGAAAGCTTTTTATACAGTTAAAAATTATCTTGAGAACAAGAAGGCTTGGGATTGAGCTGCTTCAGTTTTGTACATGGCCCAGTGTTCGAATATATATATTTTTTTACGTTTATATATTTATACAATTTGACTTTTTTTTTCATTTTTATTTACTTTTGACGTGGATGTTTACTTTTTAAAGTATATTTTTTATTTTATTTTTATTCTCTATTGTTAAAATGATGAGTTATTATTTACTTTTTCCTCTTCAAGTATTTTTTTAACGATGTCTGGCCGTTTGAGAGTTTGTATGGCCTACCCGAATGTTATTGGTTCTAAGTTGAGCTACTCGACTCTGAACAAGGCTTGCACTGACTGGACATGTCCATTCAAAACTATGTGATTCCTTCTTAAAAAGACCATATCAGACACTGATCTGCATGGTCCTATATAACGTATTGTGAATATGAGGACCATGTAGTTCGCTTTGTCAGGAGTTCATTTTATGTTAGTCTGGTGGTTTGAGTAATTTATGTGGCCTACCCAAATGTAAGGACATTTGGGTAGGCTACACTTTGGTATTGTTTGTGAAATCTTTGAGCTCCTTAAAGTTCTAAGTTTGAGCTACACGATAACTGACAAATGCTTGCACTGTTTGAACAGGTCTGTTTGGACAAATCTGTATGGTACTCTCCTCAAAAGGCCACTTCAGACACCAACCTACATGGTTCTCATATGATTTGACCAGTACAATTGTATGGACTTCAAAAGAGACCTTGACCTCAGAGTTTGTTTCAGTGTTTCTTCTCAGGGTAGTCAGCTAGGAAACACCGGCCTCATTAGTTTATAACGGTCAAAAAAGATTGACGTGTAAAAGTGTGTTTTACAACCTACTTACAAAATATCATTTACCTACCAATATATCAAAGGTGTGCTAGAGTAAGTATATACATATATATAGAAAACTTAACACAGTTACCAGCCCATAAAACAACAATAAACGATACATCAATATTTATTTATAAAAGTATTTTAATACTTATCGAGATTCAATAAACTTATTCTAAAATAATGTCAGTCTAAAGAACTAAGTCTAATCGTAACTAACAATATTATACTGGTTTCGTAGTTAGTCGTGATTCTGTAACACGATCATAAGTCATAATATTTTCGCTTGATGGCAAGTAAAGCAAAATTGTTATTAGTTTTTAGTTTATTAAAAGAACAAATCTATGCAAACTAATACTGACAACTTTTTTACATAAGAATACCAATGTCTTTCTTATTGTAACTTTGTAAAACCAAATTGTAATTTTATATTGTAACAAAACACGTCACACTTCTGCCATTTCTGTTATAATACTCGGTCCAGGGGCATTTGACATTCAAACATGTTCTCTCAATTTTAAATCTTGCGCTTTACCATGACATGGGTACAATTTGTGGTCTTATTGTTAGATTTGAATATGTGCTTTTTAACATTACTTTTGATTTTATCCCACTTATAATGAAGTACTTACATTAAATGTCGATCACCAAAATTGAATGTTTAACAAAATAATAACACTATAACTAGTAGCCATGATAACAATAACCCGGACGATTAACACGTGTAACACGTGTCCGTAAATTTAACAAATCACGTTCATTTGTATCGAACAGTGTCCGTCAAAGTGCTTGTGTAATCGTTTAAACGGGTGCGTATGGGTCATTATGCCATTGGCTAGGGTTAAAGCTAAATTAGACCTAATGCTCTGCTGGGTGGTCATAGTTTCTCTTGCAGTGATCGACGTAGCTCTTCTGTCGCCTTAGTCAGGTCTTTGTCGTGGCGGCGTTGCTTGCCAAGATCCCCTCCACAATCTTCTAGGTAATCCTTCGGCGGTTCTACGGGATACTTGCTCCCGAATTTTGGCCGAGGGATCCTGACGCGTTTGACATCGCCCAACCAGCTTTCCATTTTCAATAGATTAATGCTGGATCCTGGAAAAATAAAATAACTTTATTTAATAATAATCAAATGTGACAGTGGGACTGTGGGATGTAGGTCTTATTTGTTACTTAAAATTTTATTTATCTACGTAATAACAATGTACCACAGAAAAATTTATGAACAACGGAACAGTTTAACAGTTGCAGCTAGCCTGATACAGGATCGATTGCAGCAACTAGGAAACTGTAGGTAGTCATTAATTGAAACAGATTCTATCATATCTGGTCGAGTAAGTACAGGCCGTGCAAAAAGAGGCAACACGCACGTTTTGGCGCACACAGTTGGTCAATAGTTGTGTAAGTAACGATGGTCATTGGGCAGTGGTGAAATCCTAAATAAGCGCGGTTTCATCTGGCGCCGAGCGTGGGTGCCACCGTCAGCCAGTGCCGACCACTCGAGACATTTATGGTAAGGCAACATAGAACCATTTTGAAATTATTACACAAGTAATCTTAGTTGATCCAAGAGAAAACGGGGCCTGTTATAGCAAGCAAAAAGCGAAGTAGGTTGGATTGGTACAGGATTTCTTAAAGCATGATTTAATCAAAGTGTAAGTATCTCGACATCCAATGACCTCATCAATCACAATTCTACCTGCTGCTCAACTGCGAGTGGCATGAATTAATAACAAGCTGTTATCAATTAATTATAGGTACCTTTCATAATTTGTCACCAATATTACTCACTGATCGTACTAAGTTTACATAGATATGTTCAGTAAAAGATATATCCAATGTTAATTTTATTACAAATGAACACAACTTGATACGCAATAAAATTAAATTAATAGCAACATTTGCTAGGCTTGAGTAAACAAGATCTTCATATGACAGCAAGTAACTAGAAGAAGACCTCGTTAAAGATATTGTATTGTATGGTAATCGCATCTAAATCGTGTTCGCTCGCTGGGTAGCATAAAAAGTGATTTATTATAACTAGTCAGCCGTCCCGCGTATCTTAAGCGTAAAGACAAAGATATTTTATTGCACGAATAGCTTTCTCCAGCGAAAGTGTTGCTAAACGCGGTGGCATTATTTCTCTGTGACGCTTTCAAATACGATTTGCTTCGTTATTAATAGGTACTTGATTTATGGGCTCTACGCTGGTGGTAAATGGGTACTGATAAATTAATTTGAAGAAATGCAAAAATTATATAGATCATAGTCCAAATATAATTTTCCAGTTGAGACCGATACAGATATTCTAGGGAGCACGGTATCGTATCAAGAATCTGTAGGTTATATTGAAGCCAAAGATAATATTTTGTCCATGTGACACTTAAAACGGACGGTGTCATAATACACGTAATATCCGAGAAAGCGGCTCGACGGAATCAAATGCATTTACAGGTCCGGTAGTTGGAGCAAATCGTGACTCACTGTCACCTACCGTGGGTGAGATCTGACACGACAAGCGGACACCCATAGGAGCTGAGAACAAATTCTCAGAAACTTGTGACTCAGCAATGATATCGGCAAAAATAAGATACGTACCTATCATATAATATTGGAGTGCTTATTGCACTACTACAGTTTAAAAATCATTACATGATTGCAGAAACGATTGATACTGTGTTACAATTTTAAAATTTATCCTCTAGTGGTTTGGTGGTGAAAAAGAAATTACACAACAACTGTGGTAAACAATGTATATTGATAATCAATTAGAAACTTAATTTTATTCAAATACACTCAAACCTACTATTGCCAGCCAGCTAAAACTTCAGTAGGAGGAGCTATGGTCGTGGGGAGCTAGAGATAAGCACCGGTACTGTTCCGTTTGAGGGTGATAATTAAATTCTACAAGTTCAGTATTAAGTTAGACTAAGAACCTTCCTTCCAGTTATTATACTAGATACTAACTAAAGATAAATGGGCGCCAGGGACTTGAAGAGTCCCAGATCCCGGAGCCGACGGAGGTGTCCAATATACTTCCAGATGAATGTGGAATGTCGAATCCAAGATCCTCAATTTAAATAGGATAAGGGCCGGTTTCCACTGTTGAAAACCGGACTAAGGTAACCAATTGGTTCTTACAGGAACCGTATGAAAATAAATATCAAAAGTAGAAGTAGGAATAAAAGAAAATAAAAATAAAAAAAAAACCGTCCCGCCTGCGCTATCGCTTGACGGGTCCGCCAGCCGCACAGTCGTCTCCGTGAGAGGCTTCAAGTGGACTCGAGGAACGGGTCTCGCGTTCAGGCCCCAGATGCTCCTCTAGATTCTGGCAGCGAGACGAATCTCCCGAGGTGCCTCTCCTGGAATCGACAATACGGAGGCCTAATAATATAAAAGGGAAAACTAATTTACCACCATGAGGTGATGGAGCTGGGACATCTAGAAGGCCAAACATTGGCCTGAGTGGTGAGAATAGGAATATGGATTACCCACGTGGCATCCATAAACTCCACAACAGGTGTTCTTTGCATTCCCTAAGCAATAAGTTAATATTGTGAAAAACACGGTGAATATCCTATGGCACATCTCTGATTAATAGTCAGCGGGGAAATACTCACGGTTGGCTTGGGAAGAGAGCACTTGACTGCGAGATCCTCGGCTGGCTGGAAAGCTGTCTGAGCTTGCGCAACTAGGAATCCTGTAATAAATATCCAGGGATCACGACAATATCCTTATAACAACCAGGGGAGGGCCTACAGACCACTTCCACGCACTATTACGAACAAATCCTTACCTTTTTAAAACATGGGATGAGATTTGTAGTTTCTCTTAAGCGGGTTCAAGGGTAAATGGACGCCAATTAACACCAACGCCCTTCTATAACAAGGCAGTCCAAGGCCAACCGGAACTAGACGGAGCATTTCTAAAATCTCCCCTCTTCTCGGGTAAAATGACTAGAAGATCAATATTACACTAAGACACTTAACTTTTGAAAATCACTAACAGCTGTTCAGAGTGACGTTAAACGCTGAAACAATAAGAATCTTCATGATCCAGACCGAAAAACAAATTCTTTGTAATTTCAAATACCAAAACTTATCTTGATTGGGGTAATTAACTCAGAATATTAAATGGGGAAATTAAGAATCTACGACCTTGCTACATTATGCTAAAGACAATTCACAGACTAAAAATAGATTTATTTGACAGCGAACATTCCAGATAGAAGTCTATACTAAAAAAATGGATATGACTTCCGCTTACGGTTATTTAGTTTATTATGATTTTTATTGCCGAAAGCTGAAAATTATTAAGGATTGTTCCGTACAATATTATTTCGAGAATTAGCAATATCATGTTAAAATATCGATTAAAACTACAACTGTGAATCGGCAACCACCAGATGTCGCCTCTAACTGACAGACAGTGACGTTCGACGGAATGACATTTGGAATGTAAACAATCCTAACTTGATTACAATATTATTTATCTAATTTATTATGCAAACCTGTTTAATTGGATTTATTGTAAGAAAGTGTTAACCGAAGAGTCTAGTGACAAAATACAGTTGAAGGAACGAGTCCTCCTATCAAGTGCAGGCCAAAGTCAATTGTACAAACTACAATGAAATAAATTACTTGGGAACCTCATTATGTACGACTAATGTTTTCAGGTAAATGCTACTTTACTTTCAAGAAACGAAGCTGTTTTATACCAACCTGTGGTAGGTACAAAAAATACAACGTAACAACTGATATAATAGTTTTATGCAATAATTTTCTAACAATGAAAGCAATAAATCCAATCACCAATTTGATTTGAGAGTAGTTAAAATGAATTGGAGCGAAATTTTGTAGAAAATGAAACTTTATAATTTTCTATAAAAAGATTAAAAACTTTACGCAGTACTGATCAATGCTTCCTGTTATTAGCACTCGATGTTATCGATACTACGTTATTATTATTATGAGCCTATTGTGTCACTACAGGGCAAAAGCCTTCCTTCCGCCTTTCCATTTTAAACCTACTTCAAAAAAAGGAGGAGGTTCTTAATTCGACTGTTTTTTCTTATTTATTATTTATTTATATTTTTTGTTTGGAACAGTGTGTGACCTCATTGTTACCATTATTTGGTGAAGATCTGATGAAGAATTTCGGAGATAGGCAACAGAACTCTTAAAAAAAAGATAGAAAATCTTACGGGATTGTTGAAATTGCATGTCTGTTCCTATTGTTTACACCAGTTAATAACATAACATCACGCCGGTACGCTGTGAAAGGGTACGCAGATATGTACGAATGAACCATGTTTTGGGCATAACTTTATTGTTTATAGACCGCTATTTTGTTTAGTTGAGTTTAGTTAAATATATCGAATTTGCATTGGACGTTGACCTTCAAAGATCTACAAGTAATCTCCTCAACTTAAAATCAATAAAATTTACTCGATTTTATTGATATGTTGTTAGAGGAAGTAGTAAAATATTGTTAGGTTTATGTCAATGCCAAAGCAAAGTGGATATTTAATGAGCTGTTTTTATGCTAAGCTAATTTTATGAGCTGGTGTGGATTTGATCTAGGAAGGCACACAAAGTTTAACGGTAAATAGCGCAACCACTCATTATGAGGATAATGTGAATTTAGTTGTGGGATATCATCACATCACTTAAAAAGTGAAAGATAAATTAAATAGGAGTCATCCGTCACGCCATCTCCTTCTGGGCCTATCGCGTCACCTGTTTCTGTGTGCGAAACCCCATCAGTGGTTACTTTCATCCAGTTCTGTAGAACTGGATGAAAGGTTGCGATTTGTGGTTTGGAACGATGTACATATACGGTCCCTTATACGGTCTTAAATGTTGACTCCCATTATACCATACTACATTATTTAAAATAAAATAAAACTACGTGAACAACAATAAGAGTACATGTCGCGCTTGAGAGGAGCACAGACTTGCCGGAAGTGGAACGTCGCGTGCGCATCGCCCACACCTTTTGTCGTTTGTCCGTATTAATTTGTACATGTAAATAAAGGAAAGTACATCAATAATGAAACACTGTTTCCTACAAACATTTGAGATGCAGACACAGTACCATCACAGTACCATCGGTGTCACATCTGTCTATTGATAGATATGACTATGCAGCTGTTTCTCCGTTGCACTTATTTTCTACTTCTTATCGCTCATTAAGAAAATACGTCATGTCTCCAAAGAATGTTAAGTTCACCATGGTGTAATGGTGAGATAGTGGCACTTTTACGATGCTCTAAATTGCTTTAGTACGTGACATTGTAACTCATGTGGCCTATAACTATATGGTACTTTCTCTTTCGAATATAGTTGGAATAAGGCTGGTATTGGATTTCAATATGTAGCTTAATTTAAATTGGAAGCTTAAATTTATGCACCATTAAGTTGAAGTACCTACTTATCCAAACAAGCACTAATGAGCACAATGATCTATTGAATATCCCTGAAAGTTGAATAATGCCTCATTGAATAGCTACTTAAATGGCAATATGCATCAATCTAGAAGTGAAGTTATAGTTCAACGAAAAGTAATCAATAGTCCTACTTTATGTGAATAAATCTATTCCAATTCCAAATATTCAACTAGGTAGTCAATAAACAAGTGATTAATCTTTTTAGACTCCCAATTAGTTGAGGCCAGTAGACCAGTAAATCGTAAGGTGCCAACAAGCAGCGCACTTTCGCTACAAAAACAAGATTATTGTATAGTGTCGCACATTTAGGTGAGTGTGTTAGATATATGTAAGGCAATTGTACGTAATGTACTGGCATGACAATTTGATACCGTTACTTTGGCGATATTAGTGATAATATACCGACGTTCCACTTAGCAATTCCTTTGCGTCGCCGCATCTGTGCAAGTGGGCTTCGGTATGTTCGTGTCAGTTATTTGTTGTTTATCCTGAATCTATTGAACATTGCCGTAATAACTGACTTACGAGTACTTTTGTATTCTCATGAAATGGGGTCGTACTGCTAAAACTGCAACGGACTAAACTTTTAGAAAATCTTATCATTTTAGAACAAGTATAATATATGGCTTGAATCTGTAAAGATATCGTGCACCGGCTAGTTGCATATCGCGTGACATTTACCAAATATAGCACAATGCAGTTTACTAGAAGGAAATAATAAACCTTATTCAAACACAGCGCCTTAGCGATTATATTAAATTGAAATGAACCGATAAAACAGTTCTTATAGCGGAAGAATTACATTGTAAACGTTATTTGCATTATGTTGACCAATTAAACGCAGGAAACTGAAAAGATTGAACGTCTAAACAGGAAGAACAGGGGGTACCTGTATGGGCTGACCCAATATTTCCTGCAATTACCCGCCGTTTCCCGTAAACTCGTCGTGCCACTTTCTACTTCGTGTTTCTGGAAATGTTTTAAGTTGTCGACTTATATTTAAGTTTTTATTTTTACTCCACTTGAGCCAAACAAGTTGTATCAAGATACTGAGCATGAAAGGTTGTTACTTTATTCACTTTAGTTAACTTTTTTTGTTAAAAGGAGATTAACTGGTTTTAAAACTTGTTGCCAGCTACTTCTGAGCAGGCGATTATTACTTCCGATTAATCTTTCCAAACAAAATAAGAACTTACAAAATCATATGGGATGAATAAAAAAAACATAATAAATAAACGTGGATGCTCTTTTTTGACCAGATATTGAAACCGTTGTTTTCACTTAATATGAATGAAAATACTGTTTTTTACGGAATATACATATTATGTATTTCGTGCAAAAGTTTAATCTTACAAAAATATTTAAGAACTTTTTTTAAACATAACATTTACTTTTTAACGTTGTCAACATATTTTCACAAAAATATGTTGTTATTTTTTATATTTTTGTGAAAATATGTTGAAAGTTCAACTAATTTTTTTGTAAGTTTTCATATTACAGTGTTCGTTAATATGCCAGTTGCGTGTTTAATATTATTTGTGACAGTATCATCCACTATATCATTCACCAAGACTCAAGTTTAGCAAAATGGCCAAATTTGAAACTATGAGAAATATAAAGAAGAAAGAAAAGAAAGGAGTCTCGAGCCCAATTATGATGAAAACTAAACTACTTTTATCATTAGGTTTTTTGAAAATCAGTATTCCTAAGAGCATTTTTTAACACAATACTTTTTAATAATTTAAAATCAAATTCATTATTTTCGGTATTTTTCGCTAATCTTCATAGTTTCGGACTTGGCCATCCACACAGGCTTAAAAAAATCACTCTGTATGTCACGAAAAACTTGAGTTTTGGTGAATGATATAGTGTCACTCATAAAATTAGACACGAAACCGATATATTACCGGCTGAACGCTGTAATATGAAAACTTAAAGTAAAAATATAGTTGAATTTTCAACATATTTGTACAAAAATGAATGGTGATCGTTTCACCGTATAAAGCATATTTAAGCTAGAAAATGTATTTTAGAACGAGCGCTTGTGGCTCATGTACCGAGTTCAACATGTCGAATTTGCATAAGTATGTTAGTGGCAGAGAAAGGAGCAAGGAGCACCTACTTATTGAAAATCATAATATGTTAACGATCGATCGTGAAATAGTGCAAGGGTTGTAAGATGACCGCTTGGCCCCGTCAGCGTCAGTCGGTGAACGCCCGCTTTGTTTGGCTAGCGGGACTGCGACGTTATGCTATCACGAGCGCTCTCCCACGCCACATCGCTAATTGCCAGTCTTGTTTGTCCATACAAACCTGCTCAAGTGCTCACGAGCCTCTGAGACGCATGTTCATTTGCCTATACCGCCTATTTATTATTTATCCGCTATCGTCTTCTGACTCATTAATTCTGTCCACGGAAATACAATAGCCATGACAAGGTTTGCCCTATTGACGGTTGTTGGCTGGTGAACAAGAGTATCAGTATTGTGCATTTAAATTAAATGGGACGCGTGGTTGAAAAGCTAAGTTTGAACGAGGTCGATGAAAATAACTGCAATATTTGTGTTATCACAGATACATATATCAAAACGTTACCTTGGCGCTGTGAAGTTAACCCTAATATTTTTATCTAAGCTATCAATCTTTCACGGATTTATCGATACGGTAACATGAGTAGGTATGTTTTAAAAAAGAAAGACCTATTGCCAAGTGGTGGGTGTATTAAATAACCGATTTGTAGTGTTCTGTGTAGTGTCTAGGGCTCATTGCAATCTCTCCATGTTGGTCGTGCGCCATTGTGACCTGTGGGTCGACATTAATCTCTACCTACACAGCTTTCGCGTACCGTAAACCTAATATATGAGCCCAATCAATGCCTCTCTCCCCATTCGTACACTGCATTAATAATGGATTGTATTGTGGAGAATGTTTCCGTACTTTGCTATAATAATAACTAAGTACGCACCTAAGCGCCTTCACCAGTAATCTATACTTACTTATAATAAATCTGTAGAGAGGTCAATTCTGTACAAGGAATATATTTTCAAAATAACTATCAGGGGGTGATTAGTGATCGATACTGGTGCCAAAAATGCAATCAGTAAAATTTTTGTCTGTCTGTCTGTCTTTCTGTCTGTCTGTCTGTCTGTCTGTCTGTATGTTCTTTATACAAACAAAAACTACTCGACCGATTTTAACGAAACTTGGTGCAATTATTCTTCATACTCCTGGGCAGGTTATAGTATACTTTTCATTACGCTACAATCAATAGGAGCAGAGCAGTGAAGGAAAATGTTGGGAAAACGGAAGAAGTTACTCCATTTTTTAAGCTTCCGTCGCGTGTGTAGCCTTAATGGTTAAAGTTACATAGAAATCATGTATTACGGAAATATTCTACATAAAATTATCTAAAAAATATCCCGAAACAGCATGTCTATCTTTTGTCAATTTTAAACCGATCGGGCTGAGAGTTTCAAAATCGGGGGTAAAGTAACTATTCCACGCGGACGAAGTCGCTGGCAGAAGCTAGTTCGCTAATATAAATCAAGTAAAACGAGAGAACGGTTCTTTTTCAAAGGGCCGGAAAGCTGTCGGTCCGTCGCGTCGTCTCAACAAACTGTATAAGGAAGGTGTGCTGTAACATTAACCCCTTTGTAGCCACGGCTCCGGTTCGTGATCTCAACAATATTTCTCGTGTAGAGCTATCTCGTGAGCGGCACTACTCGTACAATAGAAAATAAAGACTTGCCGATTCAGCACGATAACATAAAATTATTTAGAAACATCGTTCCTTTATCCTATCAATAATGTATCGGAACTTGATCAGAATCAGCAAGCAGATTACGTTATTTATTATACGTACTAATACATTTTACATACACGATAAAAATGGAAATTAGGCAATGGACTTTTATTACTATCATTATTCTTCAAGTACCACAATCCAATGCATGATTCATATCGTGAAGAGGATTGGTTTCATTCAAAAATATAAATGTTTTACTCAAAAATAGCAGCTTTGATATTTTTGATAGTCTAATGCACTTAACCCAATCTCAGTAGTGCTCGCTAGCTATCAGATACCTGTACCAGTGGTTCTGAATCTCGCCTAGCAAATGGTGTATAGTCTTCCATACCATTCCAATCGTAGAAAGCGTGTCATGGAGCTTCGCCAGCTGTGTTGTGGATAGATAAAAAAGTGCATAATTTACGATAACACAATAGCTACACAGACGTCTCTTGAAGGCCTTCTGTCGAGCTGTGCTGTCCTTGTTGCATTCAACAAGTCGGTCACGCGTGGCGCATAAAACGGAGGAAAAATATATTTTGTAAAATGCAATGGGAGTTGATGAGCAAACCTTTCATTTAAAGTATATTGCCTAACTGAGATCTAGAGATCATCAGTTCTGTCACAGAATAACAGCAGGTAGGGATATATTAATTTTAAGACATCCAAAAAGGATAGCTAGCCAAATACATTGAGCTAGCTGGGTATTGATTGGTTTCATTGCTTCATAATATTGCATCGAAATCGAAACAAAAATTACACCTAAATCCACTTTCTCCACTAATGTTATCTCAAAATCCTAATGAGCCAACATGTAAAAAAAATAATAAAATTAATGCAAATTTCATGTTTTTCTCAAAGTCGTCAAACAAGAATTATATTTCATTGACTTTAACATTGTAAAGTTATATTTCTCACAGAATAATTGATCAATAAGTATGACCTTTGGTAGAATTAATACTTCATGAAAATGCATTCGTTTTACACGATATGTCAAGGAACTTGATTCGTGACCTGCTCCGGTAACCAGAATTATAATAAAACAAAATAAAACACAATGAGAATACAAGTGATTCAGTTTTTATAACAAACATTATGCTTTAATTTTTAGAAAAAACTGAATCCGATGCGGAGTGTACGGCTCATATTATTATAAAACGAAGTGAGGCAAGGACCATTTTTTCTGTCCATGGCCCGAAAAGAACCGACCGAATGCAAGCTAAACTTGCTTTGATGGATGTGTTCTGAATAACTAACTAAGTAAAACCACATGACCGAACTTAATTACGTATAAATATCTAGTTATGTTGGTAACACACATCCAATATAGGTATTTGTATAAAATTGAAAGCAAGTGCTCCTAACTTAACTGATAACTAGCTAGCTTTGATAGAATCTGTAAATAAAAATCAACTCTGTGCTGACCTACTTAACTGTGTTGCTACTTTAACGATGGTTTTTTGCCAAGCAACGCTAAAACAACCTTAATCCAAATTCTATCCACGATCTTCACATTATTAGCACACATCACATTACTTCTATAATGTCCAAAAACAAAACGTTCAAAATCGTATTGTTTTGTTTACACCCTAGTTAACTAACTGCGATGTTGTAAGCGGATCTTTCTCGAAAATTGGTGTATAAAACTGTAGTTAGCACACTGGCCTCCATTTAATATTTAACTTACCTGTCACGGTTATCCTGTTGACAGCGAGATTGCACTACCTTATATTTGTAAACAAGCCAGTGACTGTGAAGTTAGTTGAACGTGCACATGTGTCGGCGCTTGGAGCGAAACTGACCGCGAGAGCAAAGCAAACGCCTGGCTCGGCCGCCTTGCGAATCGAGTTCACTTGATACTCAACTGGCTACGCAAGCGTCGCCTCGCTTTGAGGTAGAATTGGTTGTACGCCACAGGCTATGGCTATGCCCACCCACGCACACCATTGTCAATTTGTAGTCAATAACATCCCCGTCTTGACAGAATAATCGGACATCATGTAGGACAGATACTAAAAATAAATTGCGTTGGTACTAAACCAAGTCGAAAATGTTCAAGATGAATTTAAGAATGACGCGACGAACGTTGTCTGCGAAAGCGAATGTTACGTAAACAACATTGTCGCAAAAGTAGATTTTAGTGAAAATTAGCTAACTTAGGTGTCTGCTGAAGTAGAATTAGACTATAAATGAATTAAAGCTAATTGCGAAAAATAAAGCAACAATAAATATTTACCACGATGAACATACCTACATAAATTATTAGTTTTTTGAAAGCGGTATTAACTGTAGATACTACGATTCAGAAAAAATAAAGAATACATTACAAAAACAAACTAATAATAAGACGAAATGCTTTGTCGTTCTAGGAATATGACTGTAAGTAGGACCGTTCGTTTTGTTTTAATATCGCCGTTTTCGTTTGATCACCAACAGCATCGTGTCGAGGCATAACTAAAAGACTCGTGTTCTTGTGTTAATCAAACACAATGGTTATGAACATCTTCTCTACAGCCCGCACCGTTAGTTCCCACGCGGACATCATCCAAAACTGGACAAACCGGAAACATCCAAGCCAACCACCTGCGATTCCCATGTCTCTTTGAACACTATTATTTTTTTTACCACTTCAATCACGCCGCCATATAAAACTTAATTATAGTTACAATTCACATTCATATCGCCATTGTTGTTATATAATTAGAATAAGACGTAAGTACGCAGCTCAGGACTATTTATCTTGTTTAAAACTTATTCGTATAACTCCGACGCTTGAATTATTTACATGCTTCGATGCTCTGGAACACGCATTACATTATTCTTATTGGTTCTATTCTATTACAGTAGGTAATTTGTAGTATTTTCGAAATTAGCCAAACATCTTTACATACGTGCCGTATATAAACGAGTCGGATAATATGTTGTCCTTAGCTTTTTACGGGATATAAACGGATACTAATACTAATATTGGTAATAGTGTTTGACCTCGTCCTGTGATATTATGGCATTATTATACCAATCATACGGTGAAGCGTATAAATAACAAATCCTTAGAAATGTGAAACAAAGCCTAGTAATTAAACACCTTTGTTATACGCTCCATTCATTAGGTACTCGTTGTTATGTAAAAATTAGCACTTAAAAAGAAATTAAAGGAAAAGGAATTTTACAAAAAAAATATATCCTAAAATTATAGTCGTGGTCGCATCTTTTAACAATAGGTGCTTCGTTCGTAATTATCGTTCTTCTTATTTGTTTTGTGTGACCTTTGTGATTTCACACAGAAAAAATGTATATGAATGTAGTGCCTGAGTGAGGCTCACATTCATGCAGTATTCGAAATATTGATTTTCCGGAGAATCAGTTCAGTAGTGTAGTGGCTGGACGAGATGAAAAACCTACTCAAAAATTTATTGAGCAAGTACTATTTCAAACATCTATTCCATAGAATGATTATTGTTTGAAAAGTGTTCAGAATTGCGATTTGCGCTCAATGCATTACCAAATTCATATACCTACTGTCTCAGTTTGAAATACAATTGTCACGATTTCTTTCTTTTGTCCATTGTATGAAACCACTTATTTATTTCCAAACACGATTGCGTTTTCAACAAAACAACTTCTGTGGAGCAGTCAGGAGTTTTCTTACAATCCAAATGTGATAAAACAGTTAATTGGTTGCGTTATACATAAACCACGTTATGTCTATGTAAAATCTTGTGGTCATCAGACACCTCTGACCACACACGTGTCTGACACATACTTATCATATTTCACGCAAAGAAAGTCTGTAATTTAATCAGACGAGGTGTTTAAACCGATTAGTGAAGCGTACTCGGTGGTTGGCAAAAGTGAAATTAATGGCGGCTTTGTTCGATACGGTTACAGTATTACAGCAGGTTTCACTAACAGGGCGTGGCTTTGTCTCCAGAAGCTTTCACGGTTCACAACAGATACATAGCTTAACAGTAGTTGTATGTTGACTTAAGCGTATTACACAAGAGCCAAACCCGACGGCTTATTCCCGCTATATAAATAGAGAATCGAACGAAATAAACTTGTCATCTTATATGATAGAATCGAAATCAATAAATGTGAGAAGGTCCTGTTTCTATGTATGCCAAGACTTCCCTATGTGGGTACGTGGTAACTGAAATGATATTGACTTACTTATCTATCAATGCGAGCGGACTACTTTTAGTAGTTTATTTAGTTGAACGCGAGCGAGATTTTTTGGAGGTGTGTTTTAAATGTTAATGTGTAGAAAGTGCAGAAATAAGCTATTTTAAACGAAAAAGTAAAATATCACCAGTCATCTAAAATTTATCTAAAGATAATACCGCACTGTTCAATAAATACCTAAAACCAACAATGATCAGTGTTTTGAATTGATAAAGTAAAATTACGATGCCATATTATAGCGTACTTTCTTGGGAATCCAATTATCATTCGCTATTTTAATAGGATTATATTGTACTAAATATGGACGCTGTTATTCATCTTTCTGATTACAGTTCATTCATCAAGAATATTATTGGCTTTCTTAACTCACAAAAGATGATTTATAAGCGACCAAGCTCAGACTTAGAATTTCACTCAATTTTTGTTCAATGTTAAGTGATAAAGCGCCTCATGATATTTTTACGTCGGTTCGAAGCTTTCAGGGTCTATTGATAATATTATTTTAACAGCGTTGAAAGTGTTGAAACCATCGTAAAGATGAAATAAAAACAGGTGAAAGGAAACGATAGGTAATCCATTTTCTTTTATCTGAAAATTTCATGATTAGTTGCCAAATGAACAATTGAGATAGCGTTCAGTTTTAACTTGTTATTTTGTTACTTATAACGAACCCACATGAGCATGGATGGGTTTAAAGTAGCTTCGTGCTTCTTAACGTATTGTGTGGCTGGAGCAGTGCATTTTTCAACAATATGTTACTTTTATGAGCGTAATTGGATCGGGTTATAGGTACCTCCTATAAACGAGCAAACAGTTTTAATTCTTTATAATAAGTAGGTAACATATAAATATCTATAGATTACTACAACTACGAGTTAATTGGCAATTACTATTCATGTTAGTGGATAAAGAGTTTCCCAACGTACAAAGCTGTTAGAGATGTAACTGGCACACATCCAACAGTAACACCACGCCTCATACGTAGCCGTTCGTACAATACTTTATCTAATGGCTAAATTTAATTTTGCTGAAATCATAAAGTATCTAACGGATATTGAGATTTGGAACATAGATAATGGAGAAGTTCATTTGTAATTACGACTTACAATGGCTGCGCATCGTTATTCGATGAGACGATACTGGCTTCTCTTCAGAATTTATAAGCTAACGGTGCTTGAAGTTTATAATAATACGTTAATAATCTTCTATTGTCACGGAAACGGTTGAAACGCGTAGCTGGGCTTGCTTGAGGTTATAAATGTCTACGCAGCCTGATGTACTTATACAACTTGAGTATGAGAACTCTAGAGGTATATACTTATTGTAAGCAGTAAGATAACACGTATTTATTTAATAACTCCGAAAGAGCCGTAAACGTCACGTCCTAAAAACTTTTAACTCGTAATGTGTGTAGCCTCCATTGTAACGGACTTCATATACTTACTTACTCCGTATGTGTTACGTATGATTACGAATTAAGATTGTAGGTAAGCGTGCACTTACAATAAAACTGAGGGAAAAGGTCAGCGTTAAGTAAAAAAATATTTTTTTAAATAGTTCATTCGTGCAGTCACGACACCTGAAACAAGCCTATTTATTACATAATACAAAAGTGGAGTATATTATGTGAAACCAGGCAAGCTTTAACGAGGTAGTTTGTATCTGATCCTTATCCAAAAAGATCAAAGGTGCCAAGTATTTTGTCTGTATCGAATATTGTGTTAGCAAATTATGTTTTTTATGAAAACATATGTATGTAGCTGTACTTTAAAGTATAGTTACGTACATATGTTAATTAAAAAAAGTAAAGTTGCAAATAAAACATAAAGTAAAGTTGTAAATAAAAAATAATGTATTTAAAAAAAATACTTTAAAATAGACATATAAAAATAGGACAAACTAAACGCAAGCTCTACTGCCAGGAATCGATTTCGATTTCCAATTTATTTGTCTTTATAATACTTAACGGCCAAGTACAGAACGGCAAATATTTATGTGTGAAATAGGATTGTAAGTCGCGGATGATAAAATAATAGATAGCAGTGGTTCGGGTGCTTGTATAAGGCGGCGCGCGTCGTACATCGCATCGGAACGGCGCGAGTCGGACGACATCGGCCGATGTTATCTCATTATTTATAGAAGACGCTAACGAGACGCACCATGTCGCGCCTGCTTCTAGATACGGCCCCTAGATACAAGCAAGATTTGTACTGAACAATCTCGTTATGACAAACCAAGTGCCTTTTATTCTCCCCTCGCGTCCCAAAGATGTTACATTAACCAAACCACCATTGATCAATTGGAACGCCAATTTCAGGCGAACATGTAGAAACTATCACTGCCATGTCAGTCAAAGCTTGTCCAAAGCCCTGTTTTAAAAGAATTGTGAATCATCGTATTTTAAGAGCACAAAACACATAGAAAGCCGGGTTCCATAATCGATGAATATGACGTTTTTAAAAGCTTTGTGTTGATTTTGGTTACTTGGCAAAACTAAAAGATTTCGCCGTTACAAAAAATTAGGTATGTGTAAATACCTATGTGCAGTGAAAGAAAATGATTATCTTCGTTTAAAGATATTATTTAACTGACTAGAGTTCCTCGATAAACAAACAAAAGAAGCATATTGTTCCGAATAATGCGAAGTTTTCTTTGAACAAACGCCAAATTTGTTGACAGATCCTAAACACAGCACAATTGATGGAAAGCTAACGCGACGACGAGGCACATAATATAAGCACAATAGGACAAAAATTGTTGCATGACTTGAAAGTTTCCAACGACGTGATGTTACTGCTTGGCTGGCTCTAGACTAGTGATAAAATCTTACCATTTTTGTTTCATGCTATCTGACAAATATCAAACGTAGGATCAGGTATGTATTTTTATTTTAACATCCAAAACGTGTTAAGATTATTTCTTTGTTATGTATGACAGTGTGCAGTGTAAAAGACCCTGTAACAGTCGAATAAAAACAGAGTAAAGGGTTCGTAAGTAATTTTAATTAAGGCTTGGCAAATAATTTCACCTTAAAATATATAAGTAATGTTTTGTAGATAGCTAGCAATTTGTAGTATTTGCTCATTTTTCTAGCATCTTATAAAGACTTTGATAGAACATAACTATTTACTCAATATAGATGTTATGATGTTACCTTACACTTTGTACGAGTATACAGATTACGTGTTTTGTAAACTAACTTCGTAGTGTAATCGCATCGGACTGAATTTTTAATCTATTAAGTAGGATATATCCTATTGAATCCTATAGTGTACCTGTCTTCAGCTAGATTTATGCTAGACGCTTAACAGTCACTCGAACATTGAACATGACAAAAAACACAAGCGGGTTGCTGTGTGGCAAAAACTCAGGGTGTTAGGAGTCGCGACTCGCGAGCTAGATGAGTATCGGAGGGAGAACGATCTGGTCCTGAGTGAGTGTGATGTTTCAGTGCGGCTATCTCGAGGGGCTGCGCTCATCACTCGGTGGCTGGACGCAGAAAGTTAAATCATGGTACTGGGGACGACCTCTAGTAAGTGGCCCGGCCTCTCGCCGCCGGAATGACCAGCGAACTGTCCTAGCACATTAACGATTCTTACATTTGCACGAAATTTAAAAAATAACTTGATTTTTTTATTGGAAGTTCTTGCTTCGAATTCAGAACGATTGCTTGGTGTTAGTGAATTATTCAATTATTGTATGTTTTCACTTCTCTTATCGTTGCACTTCATTTCGGTGTTACTTTTGTTAATAAAACCTTTTATTTGAGCCATGAATTTATTTCGAAGTAGTAACGCACATCTCAGTGATTTGATTTATCATTCCGGTTATCTCATTAGCCTGTAGAGGTACTTTGTCTTGAATGGATCGAGCTAACGTGCTGCATGAAAATTTAGTATAAACTGATGATCATGTCACAAATCCTTGATTTAATTAACTTCAGTACCTGAATAGTGTTTTATAAATTAAATTTCTAATTCATTTATTTTGTATTGAAATCAAGTTTTATTTATTTACAATTAGAGCATGGTGGCGTAAAAGCATAACAGGACAAAAATGCGTTGAAATATTTTATTTGGTTTCTAGATTTTCTTCATGTATTTGTTGCATTTCCGTTATTTTCTTATTCAATTCGTGTCTGCTATATATCTTGCTGTAACTAAGTTCGCCTACTCAGGTAGGTAAACGGGATAAGAACTCTCTCCATAATACATTGTAACACTTGTAAAATATACCCACCTTGAACCACGCCACCGAGTGATCGAAACGCATGAATCCAAGCCTCTAGCACACATCTCACTTACAGCTTCTCAATACATTCGACGTATATACTCACTGTACATTTTGTAACTGAGAGGCACAAGGTCGTAAATCAAGTCTACCTGTATGTGTTCCACTAGGCAGCAGTCGCCGCCGCTCTGCAGCACGTCGCACGCTGAGTTACTGCCCTCTGCCGCCCAGCTACACGTCTCCTCAATATTCTTAGCGCACTACCTGTACTTAGAGGCTGAATTGAATTTGCTATTTATTAGCATAGTAGAGTATGTACAATATTAGTGTGGATGTGTAAAACTAGTAACTAGGACTTAGGAATTGGAGGCATATCAGTCATTTATATTCGTATTTATTATGATGGAATTTGACACACAACAATCGAAAGTGACTTATTGTTTAGCTAGAATTAAAATGAAAGCAAACATGGATAAGTGGTAACGTTTTTATAGGAGTTAGCACACAATATGTCACGAAGTTTCGACATGAAAGAGGATAGTGGTGCGTTGTTGGAGGAGCGGGGCGGCATTCGGCGGCACCAGTCCATGCAGCGCCTGCAGCACGGCGACGCGCCCGACGACGGGCGGGCCGCGCGCGTCGTGCCCGACCACCACGGTAACCTGCACATCACCGTCAAGAAGACCAAGCCCATCCTCGGCATCGCCATCGAGGGCGGCGCCAACACCAAGCACCCGCTGCCCAGGATTATTAATATTCATGTAAGTTACTACTACTCGATTCACTCGGTATTGCATCGACAGTCTCTAGCAGCTCATTGGTCAGATATTGGCCTGTCAAATAGTTGCATTACTTTCAATAAGAATGTAGCTTTTATAAAAAAATCTATTTGGCCCGTCACGTTAGTTTCGTTACCAAAAAATATTGGACACGAACCAAACAAAGTTATATGCAGGATGAATTATTAAAATTGTTTGGATGGCCAAATCCGAAACTATGAAGAATTTTTGCAGTGTTCGCGGTGGTTAAATCCGAGACTATAAGGAATCTCGAAAAATACCGATTTTGGTGAAAACTAAAAGAGCAGTATTCTTTTTTTTATCCAAATTGCCAGTATTACTAGTCAGGAATCCAAACGATTGAAGTCGGGGACAGTTCCTTTGAATAGTTCTTTACAGTTTACAGGTCCCCCGACTGCAATGAAAAGATCTATCTTGTTTTAAATTTTTTAGTTTACTTTTTGACATGGCAAGCGTGTTTTTTTTTTTCATTTTTTTAATTATTTGTTTTTTATTTCATACCTTTTTTGCAAACTTTAGACGACGACAGTATATGTAGTCTAATTTTCATGAAAACAAAAAGAAAACGTTTACTTTCTATTTATGAACCATGGCTCCTCCGTTTTATTTTTTTTTAAATTTTCCCTAGCCTACGTTACCCGAGATAACTCAACGCTTGTAACGATACCACATACATTGATATCGGTTAACACGTTAAGAAGTTATGATGGAATAAATAAAGAATAGAGAAAGAGATAGAAGAGAGAAGTATCGTGGGTACGTTTATAAACATATAAAGTTACATACACAAACATCCAGACCCGGAACAACTATCTGTAGGCCTTTCAAACATTTGTTCCGTGCGGGAATCGAACCCGCGACACGCAGCGCAGCAGCCAATCTTTCAACCACTGCGCCAACCGTGTCGCCCAAAATTGATGATATTCGACGAGTTAAGAAAGATCAAATATCCAATAAAAGTAATATTACCTTTGGGCTTGCTTTATTCGATGAGTTAAGATAAATCAACTAACAGCAATTCGACTTATTTTTTGCAAAAAGGTCTTCATTTCATGTTAAATAAGCTAATATCAATTGAGTTTTAAAATATTGGGATAAAAGTACACTGTAATTATTACACAATTGCTCAAAAAAGGAGTGTTATGTTTTCAGGGTTCATGTAGGTATGTAGGTATGTATGTTTGTATGTGATTTTCTTTAATACGATATCAATGTATATGGTATCGGTAGTAGCGTTCAATTATCCGGGATAACATAGGCTAGTGAAGATTTACCATGGTTTGTAATTAAAAACTACAATATTTTGTTTTCATGAAAATTTGACTCCTTAGGCTGTCATCGTCTAAAGCTTGCGTCTGTAGTGAAAAGGGTATCAAGTAAAAAACAAACAATTAAAAAAATTAAAAAGCCCGGTCGAAGTCGGTTCTTTTGACTAGTTTTTTATAGGACCCCGACTGCAATGAAAACATTATTATTTATCTTGTTTTTAAGTTTAAACGCACACTAGCATTATTCGATCAGTAAAGACTAGACCGTGTAACTAACACCATCAAGGCTCATATTTTCTGAAAGAATAGCTCTAGTTCTTCATTAGGTACATGATATGGAAGCTAAGTTCAATAATTGTCACAGTTGTGAAAATACATAAATGTATACTGATATTATTCGATGAGTACATATGTATGTTTAACTGTATTAAACATATGTACTCATCGAATAATATAACTATTTGTTTTTTTAAACCCTGATTCTTCATAATTATATAACTAATGCTGTGATTAACGTTATGTTTTAAAGTGCAATCAAAATAAAGTACTAATAAAGAGGAAAAGCAAAATAAATAACAGTTGACACACACATTTTCATTCAAATCAATGTATAATAGAATTTTTGGAAGATAAAGGTACCGTTAATACTAATTTCAACTCGGTTGAATGGTTGGGCCAGATTTCAAAGAAAATTGCCCATATTTCTTTAAAAAAAAAATTGTTAAAAATGGGCGCGTTCCTTTAGTTTGCCATAATATGTTTTGAAAATTTGATTGTTAGTAACGACACATTAGGATTATGTAATAATAGTGTGTTTTTATTTCGAAATCATCATGTTTGATTCCTAGCTAGCAAAGCCAACACTGCACTAAGTATTTGTCAATATCGGACTCGATACTCCTTTTAATGGTTTTCGATATTCCTTATAGTCTCGGATTTAGTCACCCGCGAATAATTAAAAAAAAATCACGCTGTTTATCTTATATATACATTTTCTAATTTTATGTGGCAAAACGACGTTTGCCGCGTCAGCTGTATAGTAGCTGTGTTAGTATATGTTATTACATAGTTATATCTATCTAGATAGTTCAGAATGTAGTACTGTTGTATGAAAATAAATGATTAATTTCGAATCAATCAATACAAACATAAACGCACCAACGTTCAAGAGCGTAGTCTACTAAGGCGTCACAGGAAATTTTAAAGAATTGTCTTTATTTTTGTTTTTGTGACCTAAGAAAACTACGTGTCGAATAGTTTTAGGTACATGCACACACACATCTGATGGATCAAATATATTTTTAAGGATCTACTTTGCTGCTACTGTTTCAATATTCCGAACCTTTATTAAAGTTATATTATCAGGTGGCACCCGAATAACCACCGTTTTAGACGGGTTCTTTTGCTTCAGCCATTACATCATGTTTCCAGGAGCACGGGGCTGCTTATGAAGCTGGCGGGTTGGAGGTGGGCCAGTTGATCCTCGCGGTGGACGGACACCGCGTGGAGGGCCTCCAGCACCAAGACGTGGCGCGGTTGATCGCCGAGTCCTTCGCACAGAGGGACAAACCGGTGAGCCGCCATCTTACTCTCAACAGTACACTATTCCATAATAATTTGTTTTCAATTAGTCACTAAATAAACAAAATCGTACCAATGACTAAAATAAGTTGATATAATTAGGTATGTTTTAACAAGAGTCATTTGAAGTGAATGTGCAATGCATAGTGTAATAAATGCTCCTAAACGTCCGCAGGAGATCGAGTTCCTAGTTGTGGAAGCAAAGAAGTCGAACTTGGAGCCGAAGCCAACCGCGCTGATTTTTTTGGAGGCCTAACATCTACTGTCCCTCCCCGCCAGCGACCCGCCGGCCGCGCAGGGCAGCGCGGCGCAGCGGGCCGCCCTCACCGCGCACACCACGGAATAGCCAACTCCAACCTGCGCTGCCACATGCTCTTCTGAGCGCGCGGCGGCTACGCGTGACGTCACCGTGCGCACGGCGCCGGGAGGCCTTGTGACGACCAGCTCTACGAACCTGGCAGGCACCGCCCGAGGGGAGAACGATGGGATCTCTCGAGACCGATGCGACCGTCCCGCGATGGACGCTACGGGAGTGCTGAAGTTTTTTTAAAAGTTTTCTAGGAGAGTAGCTATTAATCCGATTTTAACGGTAGGCTGCGACTGAATTTTATAAAATGAATCTCCTACTTTTACCGTTTACTATAAGTTCATCTTAAAATCACAAAATTTTAAAATCACAATTTTTAAAAATTAGAGAGATCGATCAATTCCGCGACTAATTTAATAGAACTAGAGTTTAAAAATGACGATAACATAGATCTTTCGATTTTCATTTTGATCGTGCTAAAAATTCAATGGATCGGCAACGGTGCTACCATCATGTTTCAAGTAAAGTATCGTCCTCGAGTTCAGAGTCATGCTCCCATCAGTAGTTGTCACTAGTGTTCGTGTAGAGTGCTTCCGGTCGGCACATCGCAGGTATCGCAGTACGACGAGTACGACAGTACGACAGTCTGGCGGTACGGCGATACGGCAGTACGACAGTACGATCGGCTCGGCGCGCTCCTAAGCAAGCTCACTTTATGGTTTCGTCGGTTCCGTCATTGCTTGTACTATCATTATGTCAGCTTTAAACGATTCATACATTTTCTCTTAGAAATGAGACCGACAATTTAGTTCTAATTAGAAACCACTCGTTTCAAATCCAAATTAAGTACCATTTCGTAATAACCCATTTTCTGAATACGTTGAGCTGCCTCTTGATTGAAACGCATAAACTTGTAGATTCGGTTCGTGCTCGGTATCGCTTCGTATAGTTTGCTTAGAGAGTGTCACGTAGAAGGTGCGTCAAACATGTCATTCCATCAGGTAGGTAGTTAAGCGGTGAGTTTACGAAATTATGGCGGAGAGGGATTTTAGCCCACTCTTTATGGATATTTAGTAGACATAAGTGAATGTGTGCAATATAATCAAATGTTAGATGTTAGAATCAATAAACAGTGTTCAGCATCGATGCTACGGAATCCCGCAGCGCCGCCATGCTCCGCGCCGCCCGCGACCTGAGTGTCGCTGGAGCCTTTACTGTGGCACACGGCTGCAGCTGTAGTATTGTACACGTTCCCACAATAATACTTGTATTGTATAAATGTAACATGCTATTACTGAACCTCATTACCCCTTACTATCTCAACAAACGACCGTTGTAAATATATATATCTGTATCTACTCATAAGCTGTAAATATCATGTTTGAATGTATTGTAATATAAATTATATTATTATAAATATTTATTGAAGTTAGTGCCAAAAGCATTTTACATTCCCCCACTAGGCGCGTACAGTATAGTATCGCAGAGCGCCGGGAGGCGCAGCTCTGCCGACATCGAGATATCTATTACTTACTACAGTTTATCGATTGCTAATCTCACTCAATACGCTTTTAATATTAGGATTTGATCATTATTGACATATACTTTGATTGTATCATTACAATATGTACTTTACGTATTCAAGTAAATATCTATTAAAATTTTATACTTTCACGTTGTAACGATATGGCGGCATGAGTGCTTCAGTTCCCTTGTGAATAGTTCAGATTGAGTCACGTACCTATATATAGACAACCGCCTTTCCTGATTACTGTTCTATCCACAAAAAATAACAATGAGCAGAAGTGCACTGAAACAAATATATTTTGTACGAGTAATTATAGTTAATTTTAAACTTATACCTAATTGTATTTAAAGTACCAATAAGTTTTTATGATTACACTTAAGCGGTCATGCACGCAGGCAGGCTCGTGTGACCGGCCAGCCTTCTATTTGAGTCAATTCATCATTTACGTACGTATTAAACACGTCAAACCAAAAGCAATGTAAGTAGGAATAAGAAATTATTTTAACAACAAACTATTTTAGGTTACCTAATGTGTTTAAATGTAATGATTTCGCAAACCTGCAGATGGCTGTCGCAGATTTGTTTACCAACAGCTTGCAGTGTTCCTTTAGACGCGTCTCCAGTCTCTGTATCCCGCAGTGCCTCCGATTGTTGGCAACCTATTTATCCTAAATATTGTAAGCCGTCCAATTATGTTGCATTTATTTCGTCCTCGGATGCTGTGAGGTGAACGTGGATTGTATCTGTATAATGGACCTTAGCTATCTCAATGTGTTGGTAAACATTTCACAGGTGTTTAGGTAATGTTCAAACTTCGCGCAGATGTTTCGTTGAGAAGATCTATGTTGTAGTCTGTTGTTAAGTTTGTCGTTGATGACAAAAATATATTGTTATCTAGATAATTACATATTGTTTTATTTTCTTCTTTTTGTCAGATGTAAATAATGCTACACAGACTTGAAGTCGGTACTATTATATACCGTGCTCAAAGCTTCTCGTCTTACCAACCGAATGCATCTACACTACTGTGGAGTTTCTTGTCCGTTCTTATTTTAGCATATACTAGCTGCTGCCCGCGACTTCGTCCCCGTGGAATCCTTGATTTTAAAACATTCTTTATCGCTGCTCCGCTCCTATTGGCTTAAGCGTGATGATATATAGCCTAAAGCCTTCCTCGATAAATGGTCTATTCAACCCAAAAAGAATTTTTCAATTCGAACCAGTAGTTCCTGAGATTAGCGCGTTCAAACAAACAAACAAACTCTTCAGCTTTATAATATTAGTATAGATGTATTTTATTAGCATTGTATATATATGCAAACCTATGTTATTTGTAGTTTCTTTCGCAAAAAATATAATTTGTATTATACTTATTTGTCGTAAACCTAACACATTGTTGTCTTTTTAACTCAAAGGTTGACTGGTAGAGAATGCTTTGTTGTTGCAATAAGTCCGCCCATGTACCACTATTGTACATATAAAGTTTCATTAAATAAATAAGAATCTTCTTTTTGCGAATGGACAACTAGAGTCACTATAATATTTTATTTTCAAACTGTTTTGACCTTCAAAAGTACCTTTTAATGGTCTAGTTGAAATAAATAAATTGACTTTGACTTTGACTTACACCGATCGTATGATAATGTTGACATAATCCATAGAATCAGTTCAGATGAATGAAGGTTTATATGTATGTATAATACATGCATATTATAGTAGAGAAAACATTAGTATCTACATTGCATCCGTGCGAAGCCGGGGCGGGTCGCTAATAACAATATATAATTTTTAAACGGCTACCTACGCCATCATACACACTATGTCCTATGTATTTCTAGTTTAAGGCCTACGGCGTAGCACTACGCCGTAGCAGGGAGTAGGACTGTTAATATAATCAAGAATACTATCCCTCATTGTGTAAATAACCATACAACAACCAACCAACATATTTGTAGTTTAATACTTCAAAGGATAGAATATTATATAAAACAAGAAAAGTACATTCATTCCTTTTTGAGTATAATTATATAAAAATTATTTTAAATTAAATGAAAACATGATCAGAATATGCTATTTTTACTCCTACGAACAATATCAAATTAATGTTATGTAGGAAGGTGTACTTTTATTGTATGTTTGACTAGCTCCTATTGGCTTAAGCGTGATGATATATAGCCTAAAGCCTTCCTCGATAAATGGTTCAACCCAAAAAGAATTTTTCAATTCGAACCAGTAGTTCCTGAGATTAGCGCGTTCAAACAAACAAACAAACAAACTCTTCAGCTTTACAATATTATAATAAGTATAGATTAAACCAGAGCGCCTGACGTCGAGAGCTGAACTGTTTGCTCAGTCCTCGACGTCAGGCGCTCGGGTCGCGGCGCTCTCTATCACGAGCCGATAAAAGCCATCAAACCACTTGGCAATAATAAATTACGCAGATAAGTTAATTGTTATTTCAAGTTAATAACGTCATATATTTTGAATTATTGAAATGTTGTTTCTGGGTTAAGCAATGTCCTTTGTGCTTACAAATGATGATAAGATTTTGTTTTTTTATAAAGATATCACCATAACTATTTTAGTAGGCGTCTTCAAACGTCAGGTATTTTTCATTAATAAGAAGGTGGCAAATAAAATTTGATTGCAAACTTGTCACAACAACAATCTGGGGTTCTATAAGATAGGAAATAAAAATTCTTGAGTAACTCATAAAAGTATAATTAAACCTGAACTTGCTCTTAAGTTAGCCACGGCGAAATAGTAGAGAAACATACATAAGCATAAATTAAAAATGGCTGAAAAATAAGATAAAACTAAATAACAGCTTGAGATTCGATGATGATTTAAGAATGTAAACTATTATCTCATACTTATCGTTTTAAAAATAAGTAAGCTACAAAAAATAACTCCGGTTAGTGTTACTAAGCTGCCTTTTAAGTTGTGTCGTTTGAAATAAGTATAGATGAACTAATAGATTATTACCATTTATTGTTTTTCAACGAGTTCTCCGCGATATTTAATACACTATTGCATGCGTTCGAACCAGTTTTTAAAGCATTTATTCCACTCCGAAGTGGGGTAGTCAGAATGGCCGATTTGTATGCGTCAACGAGCTGAAACGTTGTCCACGAATACTTGGCTTAATTTTGGGTACCGTAAAAAAATCGTTAGGGCTAAATTAAAAGTTAAATTTTAGATCACCCGCCTTACAGCCCCGACTCAAGTCAGGGCTGTAAGGTGGGTGATCTAAAATTTCGACATTTTGGGTGCTCAAAAACATCTTCTGAGATTTTGAATCGTTGCTCTTACGGCGTTGATGTTTTAACTGTTGATATTATGGCTGTTGATCTTAAGTATCAATCCCTTCGTATCGCGGGCGGTGTGCGAACTTGCATTGTCATGCTGCAGTATCATACGACGTCTTGAGTTGTTTTTTCGAAACTCTGTGATAACTTGTGGCAAACAAACAGTGGTATACCAGTCAGCGTTAACCGTCTTACGATCGTCTAGTACAATTATAGTGACGACGCACGTGACCACCCTTTGCCACAAACGAAGGCAACCATTTTTCTTGAAGTGCTCCGTGAGCGTATGACTTTGGTCGGTTTTGGCTCATCTTGGAAGACCCAGACAGTTGACTACTGCTTGGAATCAGTATCGTAAGCATATAATCCTAGACTCGTCACCACTAATCATATCATAAACGGGTTTTGACTCTCCTCGGTTGAATTGCTGCAGAGTTTTGCGACACCATCTAACACGGGCTGCTTTTTGGTCGTCGCAATGCAAATGTGGTATCCAACGAAAGATCAACTTTCTTACGCCGAGTTCTTCGTGCAGGATTTTTTGGATAGTAGTCCCTGAAAAGCCCACGGCTGCCTGTCTTTCACGGTATGTCACATGACGATCTTCGACAATTAGCTGCCGCGCGGCGTCGATATTCTCTTGCGTCATTGTGGTTTTTGGACAACCTTCACGTGGCTTTCACTGAAACTAGAGTGCCCGCATTGAAATTCTAAATACCAGCGTTCTACAGTCCTAAGACATAGTGCTGCATCACTAAACACAGAAGTGATCTCCTCAAAGCACTGAAGTCGCGTTAATCCCCTTTGAAAGTTGTAGAAAATTATCGCACGCATATTTTCCTTTGCGATAGACGCTACAATAAAACTATTCGACCGATCAAAAAACATTATTTTCTAGAAGAAAAAGCCATATGTTTTTTTTTTTATATTTGCGGGAGGTTTTGCAAACGACACGACTTAAACTACTTTCATTGCTAAAAAAATCCAGGCAGATACATCAAGCTACACGTTGGCTACACGTCACTGGTACTCGAGACTTTATGAGGTGACCTAGCATAGTTTGCAGTTTTAATAAAATGCGAGACCAGTCCAGTTTATACTGGTTTTGTGACCACCGACGTACGATTTAAACGATAGGTAGATAGATACAGTTGCAATTGCAATGCTTAAATCTGATATCTTCTTTACGACGAATGCCTCGCTACAAACATGAAGATACGGAGCTAGTTTACGATTTGCAGATCTTATTGACTCCGCCCGGAGTTATTGCCATCCGATAAGGGACGGATCGTGACGATATTGCATTGCAAGTAAATAGCCACTGTCAGGGGCGTAGCCAAGCAGGAGCAAATAAGACATCTGACTCTCTTTTGATGCGGACCAAAATAATAAGACATCACGCAATAGATTTCTAAAGAAAGAGATGCAATTGCCCGTGCTACTTGTGTATTGGTATATGTTTTGCAATTGTTTAAAATAAAATGACCAAGGAGAGTTTTGTTTAATACGTGTAGTTTGAAGATTAAAAATGATAATACACGAAAATATTGCATTCAGTGCACTTAAAAGAATATTTCAGAATAACACATTATGAAGTTCCAGCCATTTGTTTTCTTAAACGTTGATACCTTAGGTTCAGAAATATGTTTTTTTTTCTTTTATCAAGCCATTATTTCGTTTATGACCAATATTATCTAATCACGGCACGGGCCTCAAATGACCCCAGTTTACAAGCCTGAGGCTCTCCTGAAACTTCCATAGGCGAAGACAAAAATATAACGTACATCAATCGCCAATCACCAATTTTGTAAATATAAACATGTTGCACAATACTTAATGATAACGATGACAATAGAGATTTGTTGCAAACATTTTTTTTTTAATTGACGCTGCCGTCTTTTGTTACACGTAGAGAGATAGAGAGAAGGTCAAGGTGTTGAACTTCATGACTAGTCGGCAGTAGGCAGTAGGTAAGCAACCACCACTATCTTTGTTAAGGGATTTTCCTTTTTTTTATATCAAATGTCTTTTATTTATTTGGGAAAAACAAATAATTGTACAACGTGTATTATATTCGTGAATGTGGTGGATGGGTAAATGTACAATCCACAACGTTTCCACAGACTACTTGTGTACGTTATTAATTAAGTAGGTAAGTATAATTACACTTAAATACTATTACATTTTAGCTTATATACTAATCAATTTTTTTTAAATGTCGCACATACTATCAGTAACTTTTTCTTTGAGACAGAAATAAATTCAATTTTTACTAGTCGATGGTGTGGAGTTCGCTCACCAGCATTTATTCGGCTCGTAGGTTGTAAAAAGCAGGTAAGCATGCACCTCCCGTATAATTACAGTTCTAGGCACAACATATGAAGTGTTATTAATTAGTTAGTTATACAATTAAACTAATTATGAACCAATCTATCTAATCATAATGGATTGAAGTAGGCGTCTAGTTTGCAAAGAGAGCGATTTAAACTTCTTAGTTACTCCACATATGTGGTGTCATTTATACTATACAGGGTTATTTGATAACAACTGTCTCTGTGTTATTTGAAAAAAGAAACAGCTGTTCCCTACCCCCCATTTATGTTCGTATAACTCAACAAGATGTAGGGAACAGCTGATTTTTTTTCGCGATTTCATGTTTGTTCCCACAGTAAAAGTTGTTCATAATAATAAGTACAATTACCTCTTAAGAAGTCGTTGGTGTTTTTTTCAAAAAAAACTTTTTACAAAAAAATACAACCGACTTTTACACAAAAAATCAAAAAAGTGCAAAATAACTTTAATTTCGGAACTCGGTGTATGTGGTTGCTTTTTCGTTTTTTGAACACCGACTTCCGAAATTAAAGTTTTTTTGCACTTTTTTAATTTTTTGTGTAAAAGTCGGTTGTATTTTTTTGTAAAAAGTTTTTTATTTTTCACTTTTTAGTGGTACCTACACCCCCTCCCCTCCCCCACCTAAACGAACCAATCACATTGGTGTAAAAAAAACGTACAGCTCCTTTGCAGAGTAAACTAAGAGGTCGTCAAAGTGGACAAAGTACATATTTTTTTTTAGATTTTTCGAAAACCGCTTGGTTGATTTCGATAAAATTTTCATGGGACCATTTGGGAAGTATACCCTTTCCAACAAAAAAAGAATTTTTCAAATCGGTTGACAAGCGACGGAGTTATGCGCAAACAAACATAAAAAAAACATCCGAATTGAGAACCTCCTCCTTTTTTAGAAGTCGGTTAATAACCCTTTATACATTGTATTTACATTGATAGCCTTCAATCGCTTTAACATATTTGTTGTAGTGGGATCCCATAATTATTACACAAACGTATTCCAACTGCGTGCGAACCAGACTTCAAAAGTATTGCAAGTGCGTAGCCGGCTGCCGGGCGTTTAAAATCAGTACCTAGGAGTAGACTTCTCCTGCTCTGGGCGGAGTGGAAGGAAGTGACTCTTAATGACTAAAACCCATACGTATTTCTTCTAATGGCCTTTGCGTTCCGGGGCGGTGACTCTTTCGAAGAATTTCCGCAACTGATACTACCTACAATGATACCAGAATGAAGGTTTTCCGAAATGACGTGGACCAACAGCACTGGAGGCGGTTTAACAAGTGTCTATAAAATAATACATTTTTAAATAAAGAAGGCACTGTTTTTTGTCCAGAGGGTGATCCTCGAATCTATGGAGTAGGTACGTTTCGCATGACGTCCTGGGAAATTTCGACGATGTAGTTTTTTTTT
Source organism: Hecatera dysodea (assembly GCA_905332915.2). Lineage (NCBI taxonomy): Eukaryota > Metazoa > Arthropoda > Insecta > Lepidoptera > Noctuidae > Hecatera > Hecatera dysodea. Next base: position 15,930,176 of record HG995292.1, read on the forward strand.
GGATAAAGCGAAAAGTTTCGCTAGAGGTATAAAACCAGGAATTCAAATAATCATTTTAAGACACTTAAAACTACACACTCACTCATTTTCTTACTCATTTTTATACACTAACATGTTGAATATGTTGATGCTATATCCTTAAGACACTAAATGTAAATAACAAGTTTTTAATGAATTTTTATCGCTTCCTGATCCATCGCATTGTGTTTTAAAACAAAAGGTCGATACACGAGTTATAATAACACATTTATACCTAAATCCGTAGCCTACATTACGTATTATTAGCCTTGTTACTAACCCATTCTAGCACTTGTAATCATTGTCATCCACGTCTCGACTTCTACAACTCTTCTTCTTCTGCTGCTTTCTTTTCTTGTGCCAAATATCCATGTTCCTGTGCCAGCCTCTTCCAGGTTCTACGCGCGATGACGACCGATCCAGTCCGCGGGCGCCGCCCCGTCACTGCCTTTTAAGACCAATCAACACGTCGTCTTACCAACTATCCCATAAGCATAAGTATATATAAGTACCAGCCTTTTAATGTTCCCTCTGCTGGACACAGGTCACACAGGCCTCCTCTAGGAGAAGGAATGGGCCGTAATCCACCACGCGGGCCCGGTGCGGGTTGGTGAATGTTACATGTCTTCGAATTTTTGGTTCTAGGACATGCCAGTTTCCTCACGATGTTTTCCTTCACCGTTTTGAGAGCAGTGGTGATGAAATTAATTACACAAAGTAATGCGCCTGGCTGGGTTAGAACCCGCGACCTACAATGTCGGGGCCGTTACCACTCGGCCACCACTGCTCAGGCCAACTACCCCGCCCAGCTCCAAATAAGTTCCGTTATTCGTTTTTCCCCAAAAACCAATCAGAATACATCACGTAACCCGCGTCCGAGAATTAATTCACTGTGTCCTACCTCTATGAAGAAGACTGTATGAGATTAATGTAACTCATACTTAGAAATAAATGAATAAAACCGGCCAAGTGCGTGTCGGATCACGCATAGTGAAAGGTTCCGTAGTGCACTGTTAAAATCTGATATCTCTAAAAGTAACATCACAGCTTATATAAGCTTGCTCTTTTTTTTAATTTTTAGCTTCATAGTTTAAAAGTTGGAGGGAGAACACATTTTTTACGCATTCGGAACTTTTGCCTTATAAAAAAACTTTTCAGAAACCTCTATTGCATTTTGATAGAGCTATCCAATAATGTCCCACACAATTATGTTTGTTGGAATTATTTTTTCATCCTCAGTTACATAATTATATAGAGTGCCACCCCTAAAATTATTATTTTTCCATAATATTACAGCATTATTAAATAGCGGTTAACAGGTTGCACCTACCTACCAAATTTTCATTTGTGTATCATTAATAGTCTCCGTAAAACGGCTGTGACATACGGACGGACAGACATGACGAATCCATAAGGGTTCCGTTTTTTTTGCTATTTGGCTACGGAACCCTAAAAAGGAATAGTTAGTAGGTAATGGATCTCTGCGTTTCAGTATGTGTGTCTGTATAGATGTGAATGTGTAAGTGTGTTTACTGAAGAAAGCTATGATAACATACTTACAATCTATTTAGTTAACTTATCTACCTAAAAAATATAACCCCAGGTTTGGGTTCATTGCTCAAAAACAACATTATCGTTTGTTGCTAAAACATACTTGTGTGGACTGTTATAACAACATTACGAAATTATCTCTGAATCGTACAAGTTTATATCCGATGCTGTAGCTGAATAAGTTATCGTTTTGAAACACGAATGTGGTCTAGGTAAGTGGCGGACTAAGCCTGTCAAAGGCCCGGGCGGCAAAGCAGAATGAGCAGTTTAAGAAGTTGATGTAATTTTGCGTTCCACCATCGTGGCGATCAGTTCTATCTTTGAGGAGTGGCTAGGGAGGCGACGCAGCAGCCTCATCTTGTGCCTGACTGACGCAGGAACTCACCGGACTCGGTTGTTGCGGGAGGTACCAGTTTCGAATTGGACGGGAGGATACGTCCGGAGGACACGGTGGAGCATACGGTGGTGGTCTGCCCTGCTTGAGCAGAGTGGCGCTACGATTCCCGGCCACAGAAGGCGCGTAATTCCATGCGCGCCTCAGAGAGATGTTATCATAATTTTCGGGGCCCGCAAGGTCTGAGGTGGGCATCTCCTTCCGCTACCTTTAGTCCATCGCTGGTCTAGGAACCTACTATAAAATGTGGCCATCTTAAAACGGGTAGGTAAATACTTCGTAAAAAGAAAAATAAACCAAAGAAAAATAAATGTCGAGAGTGTATGATTACACCATCGAACTTTTCAGCATTCCAGAAAAACCAAGTCATTTCAAGACTTCAAATTCTTCTCATACAAGTACTAGGTACATAATGATGCGGTAATACAGCCTTATTGGAACCAGATACACTAAATCCCTGGTGACCGTGAACGCCAAACCGTACAAAATGAAATTCTTTTCAAATCATTTGATAGAAATACTCGTTCTTGATGTCGCATACTTAACAAAATATCTGTGGCACACAAATCTGATGACATTGGCACAAATTATATAATTTGGCTTACATCGCGTTATTATAACAGGCGACCCAGAAAATGGTTTTGATACATACAAAATATTATATTTTGTACGTATCAAAACCATTTTCTATCTTTAAAAGAATCATCAATGCCTAGATATTGAAGTCAGTACATTTTGTGGAAATAAATATGTATCTACTTCAATGAAATAGCAGTCAGTTTAATGCAGAAATATCCGGATATGCATGCTCTTATCGGTAAACGGTATTATAAGAAATGACAACGTTTATCTATCTTTACTACATCTATAACGATATTTACTAAATGACGCTTTGGTCTCTTACGACCAACAAGAAGGATAGAATTTCTAAGATAGTACTGCTTTGGTCTCTTACGACCAACAAGAAGGATAGAATTTCTAAGATAGTACTTGCGTGTAACTGAGCTAATTCCAGAGGAATTAGCTCAGTTACACGCGGATTGAAGAGTGTATTGCAGAAGGCAATGGTCATGGTCGGTAGGAACTTCTCTTATAAGTTAACTAGGATTCGCTTTCATAGTGACTTTCCTAGGTCAAGACATGTCTCCGAAGGTCAAGCCGAAGGCACAGGCTTGACCGAAGCAAGCTCTTGTCGGCGTTTCGGCGTAAAGTACTGTGTACAACTCGCGACGCCGCGCCGCGACGCACGCACACCATTCGCCGCCCCTACTGCGGTCTTGATCTGTCACCGGTCGTGTTGTCCGATCAGACAATGTGTCTGAAAACAGATAGTGCACCTGTGTTTGCTTGAACACACTATAATATTTTCCGTGTCGATAGCTGATCTCCACTGTAGTTGGCTGCCATGACGATGAAAATATTAAACAACACATCTTTATTATTCATTTAAAATTCATTATTTTCCTTTGAAGTATGACGCATGCTTTTTTCCACCTCATAGAATCCGGCTCATCCGTAAGTATACGAGCATCTTAGTCTTCGGCTGCAACTCTTTCACTCTTTATCCACATCGAGACTCCATTACGTTCAGTTCTGCGGTCCTGACCAGAGCCAAGCCAGTGGGAATTGTGATGCATCGTATGTAAGACCTAACTCTCTCCATCGCAAGCCCGTCTATAGGAACTAGAACTAAGAGAAGATAAAAAGAAACAACCATATTTGGTCAATTTCAAATAGCTCTTACAAACAAACTTATTACTATTTTCAAAATAAACATTTTGTACATTAGACATCAGTAGAGAATTCACGATCGTGAGTTCCTCTTACATGTCATTCCAATTCCTGCTGTAAACTTAAAATTATCTCCCTCTTAAATACCGCTATACCTCTTTTCCGAATTCTCAATTTCAAACCCAAGGAATATATATTTGGTCAAATTAAATTCATTAGCGAAACCACAAAATGCTGCAGCTCCCGCTCCTTTTCCCACCCATATCTGTCTTCTGCCATTGCGAACCAGTTGTTCATAATCAGCCCTTTAATGTTCCCACTGCTGGGACACAGACCTCCTCTCGAGAAGAGGGAATGAGCCGTAATCCACCACGCGGGTCCAGTGCGGGTTGGTGATCGAATTTTTGATTCTAGGACATGCCGGTTTCCTCACGATGTTTTCCTTCACAGTTTTGAGAGCAGTGGTGATGAAATAAATTACACAAAGTAAAGCGCCTGGCAGGGTTTGAACCCGCGACCTACAATTCGTAAGTCGGGGCCGTTACCACTCGACCACCACTACCAGTTGTTCAGGTAGGAATAAAGTTTATCTCTCCGCCTTCGTCTTTGCGTGCCATCTTATCGCCTAGAATTTCATGACACTCAATTTTCCTCAAAATTATTTATTTTCGTTAGTCTTCTTAAAAGTATTTATTTTGCACCAGGGCTCATGCAACATGCGGCAGGCGTTAATTAATAAACTATGTTCGATTCAAACCGTGAAAATGACAAATATTGACGTACACAGCATTTTCACTTTTGAAATTATCTGAGTCCTTTCTGTGTTTAAAAATATTATATGATTCCGTACTTTCATAGTACAAACGAATAAATAAATATACATATATATAAGTTTTTGGATATAGCGCCTGGATAAATCAGATTTGTTTTAAAAGTTACTAATATTAAATAAATGAGAAAAGGCAGATTTATTTAAAGTACTCCCATTTGAAACTTGAGAACTATGACTACTTTAAGAATCAACATTCTTAAAGTAATTATATGGCATCAAATCACATATCATATTCCCTACCTATAAATATAAGAACACAAATATTTCATTATATCTTTTTTATTAAATCACAGATAAAATTAATTTTCTTATGAGTAATTGTAACAGGAAGGTGTGGTCATATTTTAAGAACTGCATCTGCTTCTATACACCACTTTCTTCAAGAACTGTAAGGTAAATAATGTATTCACTTTTTCGATAACACGTCTGCTGTCACTGACATTTCGCGTAGAACTAAATAAATATGTACTTCTCGTAAAGAAAGACCTACTATCGCTGAGCGAGCTTCAATTATTAATCACGAAAAAATGCACGCTTTCCATGGGTGGCCAAGCCGTAGACAAAGCCAGTCAATGTCAAGCACAATCTTGAAAAGCAAACTATTAAAAAAATTAAGCTATAACATGAAAAAAATACATTTCATGACATGCGCTGTACTTTATTAGGAATTCCTAACACTTGGCAAGATCAGACAAGTATAAAACTCCGGCTTGCACGCGTAGGATAATAATAAATATATCTCTGATGCAACAATTTGTGGACGGATATCATAGTGATGCGGCGTGGTGTTTTGGAACGTCAGAATGGTTAATTGGTTATACTGCCACGAGTGTTGCCGCCGCCGCGCGCCGCGCGCCGATGCCATTGGCAACGGTCGCCTGCGCCCGCGCCGAGGCCGGCCCAGACGGAGACGCACATGCTGCGCAGGTACGCGCACAGCCGCGTGCCATGTCTCTGACTAGGGTTGCCCACATTTAAAAATAAAATTTGTACCTGACCCTGACTGAGAAGTAGAATGAAGATTAAAAACTGCAATTTATAAAATAAGAGCCCCTACACTTTATTGTCAATTTTTTCTTCCCTTCATTTTTCAATTACATTTGATCAAAGATAAAAATAATAAACTTGTAATATATGCAATTAAAAGCCAAAAAAATAGAGCTATTTAGCGTTTTTTTTATGGATAACTTCTTCCGCTATGGACGGAGCGGAAGGGAGTGTCAAACTCTTACAGGCTAAAACCTCCTCCTAATGCACTTTGCGTTCCAAGGCCGCGGTAACCTTTCGAACAAATTCCGCAACTCTGACAGTTTATATATAAACTAGCTTCTGTCCGCGACTTCGTCCCCGTGGAATCCCCGATTTTAAAACATTCTTTATCGCTGCTCCGCTCCTATTGGCTTAAGCGTGATGATATATAGCCTAAAGCCTTCCTCGATAAATGGTCTATTCAACCCAAACAGAATTTTTCAATTCGAACCAGTAGTTCCTGAGATTAGCGCGTTCAAACAAACAAACAAACAAACTCTTCAGTTTTATAATATTAGTATAGAAGTATAGATATGGCAACAAAAATAATAAAAAAGTACAATACATATTAGAGTAGAGAAGATACGCTGCGCGCCAGCCCCAAATCAATTGGGATAGGCGCAACCAAGAGGATATTGGGTGAATCTATATTAGAGCACGGTTGGCAACCCTAGCCATGTCTCCAAGCTCACGCTACAATCGTAGTAACTTGCATCAGCCGGTTACACGGTTCATCGTTGCATTAGTTATAAAACCAGTAGCAGTCGTCACCTATATCGCTTTCTTCAGCGTACACTACAACATTGTTTCCGTAAACATATAATTTGTTGTACATAACAACTATGCAAGTGAGCACCAATTTTCAGATTGCTGCTGAACTGTAGGTCAACATAAATTGGATTTGTACATATCCAATTATTTTGTAGTATCAGCCTTTTGACACAGAAAAGCTCAGACAAGATAAGTATGAATGGTGTTCATTACGATTGTTGGCTGAAAAGATATGAAGTCCGTCACATCCTTGGTGTACTAAGGATTCCTATAGTCAAAGTATTTTATACTAGCTGCTGCCCGCGACTTCGTCCCCGTGGAATCTCCGATTTTAAAACATTATTTATCGCTGCTCCGCTCCTATTGGCTTAAGCGTGATGATATATAGCCTAAAGCCTTCCTCGATAAATGGTCTATTCAACCCAATAATTTTTCTATTCGAACTAGTAGTTCCTGAGATTAGCGCGTTCAAACAAACAAACAAACAAACAGACAAACAAACTCTTCAACTTTATAATATTAATATAGATTATTTATATCCCTATTACCCTCTAAAAAACTATGTTATAGAGACGTTTAGGTGTCTCCCGTACAAAAATAATGTATTTTCCTCGTATACATCTCATCATCATTATCACGTAACATGACAGACTATCACGGTCATAATTATAATTGGCGCGTGGTTAGAAAGAGGTCACCGAAGGTGTATCGTGCTGTTCACAATCGTAAGCTTAGAGACGGAAAGAGTACATACCTAATGAGTCGATAGGTCGGTACTATCACTAATTGAGATTTGTTTCTTTTCATTCTAGCTAATCCCACATTGCTGAGTAATTTTGGCATGGAATTTATGTCAAGTCATTTGGGTCAAGTTTCAGCTTCAATCATACTGCCTAGGCTTTTCCCAACGATGTTATACATATGTCTATACTAATCTATACTAATAACTTACTTTCCTCTTTATTATAAAGAAGAGGAAAGATTTGTATTTTTGTATGTAACAAATAAACTCAAAAACTACTGGACCGATTTCATAAATTCTTTCATCATTATAAAGCTACATTCACCCTGAGTAACATAGGCTTTATTTTATCCCCATATTCCCACGGGAACGGGAGCTACGTGGGTAAAACCGCGGGGCGCTGCTAGTAATCTATACTAATATTATAAAGAGGAAAGATTTGTATTTTTGTATGTAACGAATAAACTCAAAAACTACTGGACCGATTTTAAAAATTCTTTCACCATTAGAAAGCTACATTCACCCTGAATAACTAATTAAAACTAAAAAAATATTTTATCCCCATATTCCCACGGGAACGGGAACTACGCGGGTAAAACCGCGGAGCGCTGCTAGTTGCTTTATATACATATACAATGCTAGCAGCGCTCCGCGGTTTTCCTATCCTAGCCTTTCTGACCTAGTCACTGGGTAATACGATATTCCTTGGCAAGACTGGTTGTCAGCCAGTCACAACACTGCATTGTCGTGACTAACATGCCAAAAACGATGACAGAATTTGTAATGGACAGCGTTGATGGATCGCATGCAGCCCTTGAGAAGAATATCTTGCGTCTCTGGAGCCGGCATCCAGCAGATAAATACGTTGACGTACGTATCGTTCATTTTCAAAGCCTGTTTGTGAAGCAATACTGTCTCCCGTGGTAACTTAGCTATCATACTCCACTGACATAGGCTTGTTCCAAGCTGCACCTGGTCAATAAGCCTATCATGGTCACTTACGATCTTGCAATACAAATCATCTTTATCGAAATAAGAGGTATCATGCATAGCATCAGTGATATAAAAATAGTTGACCGTCTGAACCAATAGTTACGTGTGATGACAGCAGCGTTCAATTGAATATGTTTACAAGTTTTTATACGCTCTAAAAAGGTGATCTGACAACGCTCCAAAGATACAATAATAACCTATGATAGCCGTTTATTTTTTTGCTACGACCGGCCTCGTATCGGAGGTTCATTATTGAACAACAAGAGATTGTTCGACGGTATTGTCTATTCGGCTCATCGTTCTGCTGCTGGGCACCGCTCGGGGAGTAACTTCCGAAATCACGCTAAGCATAAGTGATTGCAAAATTGCTACATTTATCAACCTAACCAAGCTAAACAGATGAATTAAAATTATCTAACAGTTTGTTATTGAGCTGGGATTCGAGCGACCACCTGTGCAGGTTTTCAGTACCGCTATTCCTGTAGCGGTAATGTTAACGGTTACAAAAATGAATTAATTCATAACAATTTAGTATTCATTATAATTATTACCGTATCAGGTACAGAACATCACCAATTCACCACGCACTTCTGAAACACCTGTACGCTTATTGTACTGTTCAAAAAGTCGGAATTCCAATAAAATATTTAATTTTGTTTACATTTTGGAACCGCAATCCATTTGTTTGTTGTCATCAGACCGGAACCGCGTGCAGTCCCCGCGTCCGACGACACTCGATGAAAACATTACATCAGCCGCCACATGGGGCGCGCGAGGTCTCACAGTTCACACCTTCGAAATTTAGAACACTCGTAACTCATGCAAACTATTGCTAAGCCAAACAAATGTCTACGCAGCACGTGTTGACTTGTTTAAGGAATTTAAATGTCAGCATGATTGAAGTAAAATAGGTATTTTAACCGGTAATTAAAAAATAACTGCTAAAAGACAATTTTTTGAGATGGACTTCTGTAACTTTTGGCTCTCGAAGATAGGTACGCTATTCAATCCGGCTTTCCAAATTCTTCCTACAGTTGTCGGTCAGCTCATAATATTATTACTTTTATGTGAAAGTCTGAACGTTTTGATGTTACCTTATCAATCTCGCCGCAACGACTGAACGGACTAGGTAAACATTTGGAATTCGGTTATTACTTGTATATTTTTTTTTTCTTATCCGTTTCTACCCACTAATGGGATAAACAGTAGGTAAGTCAAAGTAAAAGATCCCACGGGATAACTTTTGCAAAAAGTCGTATTAATGTTCTGATTTATTTAAAATTTGGTATGTATATAATATCCACATCACACACACTGACTAACAAAAGTACAATTAAATCGCCTCTAAACATTTTCAATCCACTTTAGTACTTAGGTATATGTAGGTACCTCATCTATACTTACTAATATTATAAAGCTGAAGAGTTTGTTTATTTGAACGCGCTAATCTCAGGAACTACTGGTTGGAATTGAAAAATTCTTTTTCGGTTGAATAGACCATTTATCGAGGAAGGCTTTAGGCTATATATCATCACGCTTAAGCCAATAGGAGTGGAGCAGCGATAAAGAATGTTTTAAAATCGGGGATTCCACGGGGACGAAGTCGCGGGCAACAGCTAGTCTGAAATAATATTTAACAATCTTATGGTGCGTGACAAGGGGGCAAGTAATAAATAAAAAGAACCACCAACGAACTTTTAAACTCAACAAATACTCATGAGTCACCGCGGCACTAGGTTAGAAATAATACGGATGAGTTTTGTCAGTAAGACGTCGACGACAACACATTGGATCATTTTTCATCGATAAAAAAGGGCCAGAATACCTGTATTACGGTATTCCAATAGATAGGTATTACAATGTTTACACATAAATCTACTTTACAAAAGTACAAGTAATTTATTTTGTATTCTAAGCAAATTAAGCTTTTGAATTCTGGGTTCTTTACCCTTATGTAAAGAACCCAGAATTCACTTCGTGATGAGAACTCGTTTCTTTGACATAGACCAATTAGACGGACGAAATTCAAAGGCAAGGCTGCTCAAAAGAAAGATTTCACGTTTGTGCTTATGTGATACCTACACATCTTTAAGATCACCTTTGCCAAGGCCTGACGGGATTGACGACCCGATGATAAAATCAACGTAGAAACAAGAAACCAGTTCATGCCATGATAGCATGCAGAAAAAACATTTTTAACTACTTATTTATAGGTCTGAATTAGTCAAGAATTCGTTCTCAAATAAGAACTTGATTTTAGGGTTGACAAATTGTAAATATAATTAATCCTTCATCAGATGATATGTTTGATGTTGCGAAATATCTTCCAGAAGATACATGGTTAAAATTTAATTAATATTAATCAATTTAAACCATTACCAGATGGCTTTTAAAAATAGTTTTAAATACGGTCATAGACAATGTGGCATTCAAACAGCAATAACTATTTTCAAAAACTAAAATGTTAAGTAAGATACTTATTGATATTTGCTACCGAAATGGCAATTGCTCGCTATCTTTAAAGAATATCACTTTATCTAACGTCTTAGATCTCGGTAAGATGATCTAGTGGTGTTTCTAACGATCTTTTTGTAAAAAGGTGGCTATTCCAATATTATAAGACACATAAAAATGTTGATATCGCCTACACTGTCACGGCCCCAGCGTATGGTCATCTACTGACTGCTGACCTGAGATCACCCAGTGATATTTGCTCCAATTTCATCCGGATCGCGCCTGATCTTTGGATTGGGACAGAACATATGAGACAGCTTGTATGTGCAATATCTGTTTAAGTTTGGTTATATCGTAAGTACCTATAGGGGCCTACTTGGTCATAGGATATGTAGATACAGGTGAACCATTCAAACTGAAATTGTTGCGGCCGAGGGGGGGGACGTTTAGGCGTAACTCATCTTTCGGATTTTGCCTTATCACTTCTTACGTAGTAAACTTCCGGTAAATGGCTAACTTCGTAATATTATAAAATATCTTAAGATATTGTAAACTCTCGATAATTGTCAATTGAATATTTGGAATACTTTTTTACGCATCAAAATTTGATAGTCTCTCAGAATAGTGTAACGAAACTTTACGCCTGATATTTTGTAATCGTACGCATTTTTATCGCAATTATCCACTAACATATGCATTGTACGTAAAAACACAATCCGTACATCCGTAAACTTGACAAAACTTTCTACGATTTGAGTGTTATCGTAGTTCTTTAGGTTTAATATGTACTTCGAGGTCGCTTTGCTTGTTTTTGCACTTTCGTGCAATATTCAATAAAATTAGCTAAGTACTTTTATATGAGTATGGATGCTGGATGGTTTATAGAAAATCAAACCTATCGGATATACCTAAAGTAACAAAACTAGCGAGCTCGCTTCGCTCGCTTTTGCAATATACCCTCTAAGTTCTTAAGCTTTCCTGAATCAGCTAACAAAGTAACCAAGTATGGATAATGAAAAACCCAAACCTATACGAGGCGGGGTGCAAACATTTCTATTTCCCCAAAATATTGACATCCCTGCTAATAATATAATTATTAATTTGTACATTACATTATATTCCGATATTATACCATATAGGTACATTTCCATATTTTTTTTTAATTTTGCCCGGTTTTTTTCTTTGTAGCAGAAAAAAATCTATTTTCCTTGAACAGCTACGTCAGAAAACTTGATTTATTCTTGCGAAATACGTTTTAATGATCGTTTAATTAATGCCCTTGATGAATGGTAATAACGAGTTAGTTTTATAACATTTCATTAATATTACACAATACTGACTATCTTGAGAAGCCAAGGTACTTAGAAGAATAGTAGTAAAAAAATCAGACGTGCCTTATCAACTGCGTATCGCGTCGTCTGCCATTGAACAAAATTGGCGCAGCATCGATAAGACCTACATTCACGGTAGCGTAGGCCTGGCCAACAGGGGCATTCAATATTTACTGTTTTATTTTATTACGTTTAGATAATCTTGCGTGACTTAGCTTTAGACGACTTACCAAAAAGCCTGCGAGGTATGGCGTAGACTTTTCAACGAACTACCTACAACACGTTCACCTATTTGATTATATATCAGAAAATGACTCATAAAGTACTAGGAAACGTATCGTATTATAGAAATTATAGACAGCATACATAAGTATTTAGGAAAAGCTATTAGCATAGTATTAATTCCTATTTCCATGAGTAATATAAGGTACATAAAATTAACAAACAAGAACTTCGTAAAAATTGTCTTATATAATACATCATTAGTCATTACATCATGATTTTCTTAGAGAACTCCATATTTTCTTTTCTACATGAACAGAACAAGATGACTGACGCACTACACGAAGTTATTTTGATTTAATTTCATAATCATTGTGCATTTGAGGAAAATTTTGATAACCAGCATTTACGTAGGTAAAAAACTTTATGTGTACTCGTAACGATATTAATGTAAACATAGATAAAGATTCATTAAAAAATAACAAAATATGGGGAATTTACTTGCACGTCATGCATGCCTACGAGAAATACAATAGCCATTGAGGCAATGTTAGGTAACAAATGTAAATAATTGTAATCAATGTAGATATCGTTGGCAAGAACTATACTGTGGTAAAAATCAGACTAATCAACTTAATTAGAAATGAGGCTGTTCACCAACAATTCGATGAAAACCTTTTAACTCTACACAAAATAACACCCTGCTTACTCCGCAAATATCTGAATATAGGTATTTCAGTTGGCAACAGGATCATGCCAAAACCACTACTTGCTTTAGGTAAGGTAGGGTTCTTATACATGCAGTCACCTTTTCTTTGCATCCGTTAAAAATCATCAAATACAAGCCAAATCTAGTTTAATCAGTTTATGATGTAAAAAACATTTTCAGCTCCGTCATAATCGAGATATAACAAACGCAAAGGCATGTTTTGAACGGTCGCAAAAGTATAAACATACATGCCAAGCCTTGATCTTGTGTATGAATGTCAAGAAAATATTATGCCGACAGTTCAACGTCTTCGAGTAGGCTCGACACTTCGAGATTAATGGATGGTTTGGTAAACATTTCATGTATCATACGCGAAGAGTCGTAGCTAGCGGCTATATAGTAATTACGTTGATATTTTAGATTTTCTTTTAAAGAGGCGTTAAGCTAGTAATATGAACGATGCAGATATCAGCCGGTCTATTTTGACAACATCGCACTATGTAAACTTGGTTGGAGTGAACATGAAGCGAACTGTCATTTCGTCTTTCTATATAATGATATTTTAGAATAATTTGCACAAAAAAGTAAGTAATCTAAATTATAAACAAGCTAGTATAAAATACAAATAAATGTACAAGCGGAGTAAAAAAGGGGGGAAAAGAACTCACAGGGCATCGAAAAATTCGTCCATGAGGACGAATTTTCGCTGTCAACAGGAAAAGTAGGTACCTACCCAGAACACTGGCCGCATTGCCACGTTGAATGGCAATGCTGATTCGTTGACCAAAGAAAAGGCCACGTGAAGAGTCGACTAACTGCTTGCTGATTTTACGAAAAACTGGATGAACACTCGGACCGCATGGCCCTAGGCACCTAGTGTTTCCACCCCAAAAGTCTCAAACACTATAGTCTTACCATTCCGTCTTTTTTGTATAGATTGATAGCTCACTTCATGTTTACTTAGGTAAGCCATCACGGTGAAAGGTTTATAGAATGGAACTGCAGTTTTTTCAGGACTTTATTTATGTACATCATTTGACAAGAACTAGCTAGACGGTTATATCAGCACACAGAATATTTTCCACAACTACGGATGATATTTTTTAAAATTACCATTTGACCCACTGACGACCTGCCCTATACCTATAGAAAGCACTTTCAGTTTACGGCATTTCACGAATTTTCTAGCAAACATAAGTATTTTTTCAGGTCCAATCGTTCGCAAGTGATGCGCTTACATCGCATTATAGCAATGTTTCCATGGCCAGAATCAAGTGGTAAACAGGGATATTTAATCCTATCTAATATATCCAACCTAACACTTTGCAAAACTTAAAAATTCTGGATCATGAGAGCCGCTACGCGTAACATAGGTAATCATGTCGTCAATTAAAATTCATGATATATCTTAACTTACCTACCAAGAATCGTGTTATCTAACAACAATTCGTGGATATTCTATCGAAAAAGGTTCGTCCCGCACGTTCGACAACATTATCACAAGATCTATTTACATTATGAAATGAAAAACATTTGTGACGTCAGTTGAGTGTATTAGCTATAATGTCACGTCATAATATTATGATGTACATAATATGTGGTTCGATTGAATGGATGACGGTTCGACGTACGAATAACGTATCATCAATTTTGCGAACTATCACAACATATTATCAGTCAGACAGTCATATTAGCGTCATCAATTAGGTATATATTCATCTATTGATTCTAATTTTAGTTTCGTACCTTCAGTAGGTTACAATGTCGTCACAGCTCGATAGCTAGTGAACGTCTACCTAATAGGTACTGAGCATCACTTCAGTTCTACATATAGGTAACAATGTAGATATGTCGTACCGATCGGCAGAAGTAACATCCTACCCTGCAAAATATAATGTGTTTATCCTTCTTTTCACGTAGCTACGGACCAATTGATTCAAGAGATCTTTTTTGCAATATAGTTGATAGTACGGAGTAACATAGAGGCATTTATCCCGATATAATATGCAGTTCTTATAGTTGATCTTCTGTATCTCATTAGATTTTGAAAGAAAATAGCTTACTTGCACCATGTATGACGCATACCAAGAAAAAAAACATAATAACTAACATACACTTACAGTTTGGTAAAATTAAAAAATACAAAAATCATGATTATGCGTCACCTCTAAGCATAACGTGCTCCATTCTAACGCTACCTATTCGCTACGCAATATTTAATTAGAGCTTTTATAGAGAGAGATCTTGCTTATCTTGCTTGTGTCTGTCACCGGAAAATGGCAAACTTCGTAAGATTATAAATTATCTAGAGAGATAGTAAAATTTCGATAAATTGTCAAATGAACATTTGGAACACTTTTTTACGGATTAAAATTCACAATGGATCAGTGTGTGTTAAGTAAATATAAAAGATAGTAAATAAATCAATACATACAGACCGATAAGTCTGGCTTTGTCTACTGGAGCAGGACCAGCATGCTACCAAGCATTCTTATCTTCAATAAGTATAATCATCTAGCTTGTAGTATGCTTGTTCTCAAAGTGTGCTTTTAACAAATGTAGGTTTTAAATTTCCTTTCATTTAACTCTAATATGTCACAAGGTATTTTGCTGTAACAATTTGTTGTAACATTTTCAATTTTTTTTTGTAACATTTTCATTTCATTTATTGACCAATGATTAAAAAAATGACCTACATCGAAAACTTTAATTTAATTCCTGAGAACCGTAATTTTATACAATTATTGAGTAGTTACGGGTAACTACAGGGAGGTACCATCATCACAAAAAAATAGAAAAAACATTAAGTCAATCATGAATAATTATGATTGTCGCCATTGTTATGAAATCGTCGGAAAAGTCAGGTCAAACCATTTATGTACCGTCACCAAAGTTGACTAACACTTTTAGGGATTTTAAATAAAACTTATAAATATTTACATACAAATAAAACGGAACAAGTATAAAATTTAGGCAGATGTAAAAATAAAATTCTGGAAAATGGATGATTTTGTGGGAATTTGAATGTAATGTCAACAATTACAAATTGAGTTTAAATCTTATTTCGTTGCTGACCATACCACTACAGTTTTACTCGGTTCTTTGGATGTTATAACTAAAAGCAATTATTTTCTTTAATAGCTGATGACCTGCCTACTTTACAAGAGAATATAATCTGACTTGATAGTGATTTTGCGCCTCGTTGACCAAACGGTCGCAAAAGCGGCTGGTGATTGCGCGGTTCTGGATTGTCAGAATGGGTAAGAGGTATAACGAAAATTAGTATTGTGAGCATCTATATTTTTTACTTTCCTCTTACTCTATGCCCTACGACAGCTACAAGCGTGGTGTTATATTATTTTACTTTTATTAATAATCACTTTATCAAGTGCCAAATATTTTGCTGCATTCTTTTTACTTAAACTACCTATATTTTTTTCTTTTTTTATAGACCTGCCATGTTATTCGCTCATCGCGTTGTTTGGTAGTTAGAGAACGATGAACGACTTAAAAAAATAGATACTTCATCAAAAAAACCGACCGCTAAATACGACTAAAATGTTCCAAACAAGTCGCTGTGCAAGCAGACTGTTGATGTCAGTTCGTTTTTAGAAGTCGGGTTTTTTGACAGAGATTTTTATGTCCTACATTTTATTGAGTTACATTTTGGAATCGTCTCCTCGAGCCCTTTATTTTGATACCCTACTTATTCAATAAATAAACATAGTGCTAAAAATCACAGCTTTCAAGATAAAATCCAAAGAAATATACATACGAGTATAAACATACATACTCTTGGAAAACATAATCCTCGTTCTCGCGTGCCGGGTAAAATCACTATTTGCACCGTTGTGTTGCATGAAGTTTTAATAAATGAGACTATATAATTATTATCCCATAGGGACCTCACAATGCCTTATAACTTTAAATCCCTCCATAATTTTGTCGTTGTCGTGTCGTTTTTTCCCCGTTTTCTGAATTAACCATTTTGATGTTGATATTTGTCAAATTCTACCCTAAAAACTGTTGAACTTTAGCACTAAATAAAAACATTTAGCATTAATAAAAAATACAACCGACTTCTAAACAAAAAAGTATAAAATAACTGTACTTTCGGAAATCGGTGTTCAGAAAACGAAGAAACAACCAACATCACTTTTCAGTGGTGACACCTCACCTATACTCGTCACACTGTAAGTGTTATAAACTGGAATAAACAGACACGCGATTTCAGCAATCATCATTTATTGAAGAGTTCCGTTCTATTTCGACTCTTCATCAGATCTTCAACAAACTAGAAATAGACCACTCGAAATAAGATGCTCTTTCAAACCATAGTATACAGTTTTTTTTACATCGTCAATGAGAGAATGAGAACATCATCAACGTAGTCGAAGCCACACATTATTAAGCACAAATACTAGTCGTCAGATCTTACTCAAAATGGGCCACATGACAAGCACCCGCTTTCGAATTTAAAAAGAATCAACAAATCGGTACACCAAGTAAAAAGTTATGAGGTAACACAAAAAAAATATACAGCCGACTTGTGAACCTCTCCTGCTTTTTTGGAAGTCGGTTAAAAAATAGTATATGTCACGTTCTCATCTCAATCAGAAACCGATGCTTAGTAAATAAGCATTAATTGAGTACAAGACATAAAACAGTAAAAAAAGAAGAATAAGGTCTCTGCCTGACATCCCAAGGTACACCTATTCATCATATGACACAAACCTACTACTATACATTCAAGTAAAAAGTCAGGTACTTTTCACCTGATTCCAACGACATTTAGCTGAGAGAGCATAAAGAAGTAACCAGTTAGAAATATTGCATCATTCGCTAAAAAAAATAATTACATATTGATGGCAAGGTGATGTTTTTGTCAACTCAGGCGCAAACGCAATCGCGAAAACGGTTTTCATCAGATGATAGAAACATATTACTTATGATATTAATTTATTTTTCAACTAATATATATTTAATGTTATTTCAAGGACAGGCAGATTTTTATCATTCAGGTTTTACGTAGCTATGATATCCATTATAATGTGTTATAACACCTGTCATTTTAAAAGGTCGTATTTTTTATCTTATATCAAACAATAGTGTTACATAATTTCACTATAAGTATTCTTAATTTGCTACGTCACTTAACGTAGGTACCTACTTAAAAAAACACTGGAATTAGAAGAACATCTATTACCTTAATTGAGTATAGTAGATAAGAAAATAAATCTCCATAAATTAGGAAGCGGACTTTCAATTAATGTCATTAAATAAAAATGAAGATATTTTTGGTTCGCTGAAATGTAATATGGATAGATTGTAAGCGCAAATGAGCAATGAAGGGAAGAAGTGTAATGTGCCTAATGTACTTTTTATACAGTTTGTAGAATGCCTCGTTTACCAATATTTTTTATCAATTATAGACCAATCAAACAGATAACACAAAAAGGACCAGACGCAATTATTATTTATCACATCGCAGACATTCCTTAGTGAATCAGATGGCAGTCAATGCCTATGGAGTAACTGACCTCTTCCTGTAAACCGAGCGTTGCGGTTAACCACTTCAGTTCGCTCTTACCAGTTAATGAATGCATAATATTATGATTAATGAAAAGAGGACCGGGAGAAGAGAGCGGGGGAGGTGGTGCGCACGCGTCATTAATATATCAAAATAATAACATTTCATGGAAATTGGGTCACACATCTGTTTGGCCAAAGAAATACGCTGCAGTATCTAGCGATTGATAACGTTGTGACGTGAATTCGGTTGTTTGTGGGTGTCGTACGATGGGTGACGAAAGTTCATTCACCGCCCTTCAGCTACGTCATCACTCAGCATCAGAAATGAAAATAATACCAGTGTAACTAAATACTTAGTCCGCAGGTACGATATCTCTGAAATACTCCTATAATTAATCTGTAACAATGTCGAGCTTTGGATAACGATAATGAAAATCCCTTAATCAATATGATAAAAAATTTATAAAATAATATTTTTGTACAATTTCCTAAATGTTAGTTAAGGTCAGAATAATATGTATGAGAAATCCCGACACCGTTCAATTGGTACTGATAAGTTTAGCAGAGGTGTTGGCAGCACACGCCAACGCTGGAGGCGTGCGGAGCGCGGCCCGTGCCGGCGCGCGCGCAAGATACCGCCGAGTTACATCAGACGCGATGCGAGCACCCGCGGCGCGTGCGCACCCGCTATATAACTCACGGCACCGCGACGATCTACTCATTCACTAATCGCAAGTAATCGATGACAACAGTATATTAGTTTTGTGGCAATGTTCTACGCTCTCATGCATCATCCTACTATCGTGATTAATAAACTGAAATACGAACAACTGTGGCATAGTGACAATTGGTGTGACAGTCATTCCCCGCGATTCGAACATCAACAGAGATAACCCAGAGTCCTTCAGATCGAGTGCAACGATTAAAAGGTAAATATTATTTGTTTTGAAAATAATTCTTGTTCTTCACAATAATGCAGTTAACGTCCCAAATAATAAATAAGTGGAGTAGGAAAATCGTTCTGGAATTTAACAGTTAATATTTTACGTTTACCAATAAAAAAAATACTGCTTTTCTATTACTAAGTTGCTAGTTAAACGAGAATAGAGGTTAACGACATGTCGGCTAGTGGTTTTATCAATGAAATTTTCATTTACGTCAAAAGCGAGAGATAACTTGCCACTGCCGATCGTTGTTGCCAAAACTTCTCTTGATAAAAGCCTAAGTTATCGGCTGTTTAAAAATTAGGGGTCACCTCAGCGTCGCGATAATTGTTCAAAGATACTGTCGTAAGACAATGAAGCTGTAATCTGCCTCTAGTTTCCCTTATATAGGAAAGAATTGCCAATCCTTTGGTCGTGGTTGTCTAGACGTGTAAAACGATACCAGTTAACGGTATCGTATTTTAACTATTCACGCTCTGGTGCTTTCGCCTAGGGCTGCCACTGTTCCAACAACAATTTAATCGTTTTTCATATATCAAGGATGACCCTTGATATATGAAAAACTAAATAAATAACTTGATCAATGTTTACAAACCCAAAGCACTTCCTAACCTTAAACATTTTTGAACGAAAATATAGATTAATATAGAAAAGTTACACGCAACGTTTGACACCCCTAAGACTGAATGAAATGCGGGCACTAATATGGTTTCATAATTCCCTTACAGAGTGACAAGCAGTCGATCAATCAATCGAGTCTAGATCACCTGAGCGAGCTAACGTGTCTGTTAGACAGAAGGGATAAGCAGAAGAGTTTATTGAGAAGAATCAATTTTGAGACGAATTAAAATGGCAACTGTACAGACCGCCCCCGAGATGAGCCTTTCGGCGTCTCTGCCGGTGCAACAGGAGCAATCTGAGATAGACCTGATGGCGCTGACCATGGCGGCGCTGCGCTTCGTGAACCCCTGGTCGGTGGAGGCCAAACCCAGCCAGTGGGAGGACCAGATCGTCCCCGGAGCGCCGGAAGCCAAAGATCGTATCATCACCCTGGCGGAAGTCAGGCTTCACGACTCGCCGCAAGACTGCTGGGTGGTCATTTATGACCGAGTATACGACATTACTACTTTCTTTGACGAGGTAAGTTCAAAATACATAAGCAATCTAAATCCCCTTTTAACATAATAAATCTGAAATCAGAATATTGTTTGCCCTCTTATATAAGCATTAAAAAATAGTGTAGCTATAATGATATTTCTTGTTGTTACAGCACCCCGGTGGAGCGGACATAATGTTCGAGTACGCGGGCCACGATGCGAGCACCGCGTTCCGGAGCTCCGGCCACTCGCGCATGGCCAACAAAGCCCTGGAGCGATTCCTCGTCGGAGAACTGCCCCTGCAGGAGCGCATGTACCGACGACCCGGCGGCATCCGACTCAGTGACATACCGGAATAAGAAGCCAAGTGCCTCAGCTCAGCACTGCCAAAATAATTAAGATTCAGTAGTATTAAGTTTAAAACCTGCCCACTAAACTCGTTTTTATCGTCCTGGCTACGTCAATTTCCAATTGATGTGAACGTAATTGGAGATAAATACAAATTAGTATTCATGGGAAAGAGAGAAGAAATACTGGGGCCTTGTGAATGCTATCATTTCTTTTAACCACTCACGAAATGAAGTATTTGTTTTCTAATGTTTTGTTCGATTTTAACAAATCACCAGCTTTATTTTTGACATGGACAAATTTGTTAAGAATATACTGCAACATTTACAGTTTCTTAACCAAGCCAGCGGGAGTAGGCATTGTATATGCGCATGATAAATTGATAATTTATTTCGCCAACCATGACTTGCTTATCCGAGAATTTGTACTTTATAATAATTATTGTTACTGTTAACCTCAGGCAATGATGTCAGAGCTTTGATAAGCGCAGTCTTGCGAAAACGAACTTGTCAAGTATACTCTTTCCACTGTCCATGATATCTGTTGCCAAGTGGTGGGTGTCTCTTAGTATTGTAACATATTTGCATTTATTTAAGTACTAGATATTAATTTCCTACGTTTTTTTACAATGCAGGGCAGTAGATGAACGTTTTTAATAATAATTTGTGTTTGTTTTTTGACGTCATATTTTCTGGCCAAAGATAATGTTATATCTATTTGGCCAAATTTTACGATGCTTGTTTCCGAATAAGAACAATTTTATCCGTTAGAGAGCTAATAAGTTACGTCCTTTGTTTGTATTGTTATTATTTAGATATAACTCAGTATTATTTCTAAAAGAGATGTATTTTAATTGATCACTTTAATCTACCAATAAGTGCTTTCTCTTATGTTCCTATTATTTTATAGTTAGTAAATATATTTTTGCATAATGATTTACTTTCTTTAATTTATTTACCAAACTAGGTAAAAAAGTTTATTGATAAAAAAATGTGTCGTGATTATGATGGTCGAATTCTGAAATCGCACAAAACAAAAAGTTCGGCCAGTGAAAAAGTGGGTCTACCTTTCGGATAAAACCCACAATGGTTAATAATTATTTTCCTCATCGATAACCTATAACAGAACATGACTATCTGTGTACCAAAATTATTAAATACAATTATAAGATACTAGCAGCGGGTCGCGGTTTCACCCGCATAGTTCCCGTTCCCGTGGGAATATGGGGATAAACTATAGCCTATTTTACCCGGGGATAGCGTAGCAGTGCAAGAATTTTTCAAATCGGGTCAGTAGTTTCGGAGCCTATTCAATACAACCAAAAAAACAAATCTTTCCTCTTTATAATAGTAGTATAGAAGACATAATTCCGAAATGATCAGACTTTCATCGTTAACTGTACCTACCAATCAACCAAAAAAAAAACTTTACAATACACAATGCGTATTTTGTATGGAAGTATAAAACCCGACAAGAACGAACAAGGATATGAGTGCCACTTATGTCATGTAGATTTTATTCAAATGATGTTCGACCGGTATGTAGCCACCTGGATAACTCGTCATTCAAGTGTTTATCATAGAATGTACATACTGTTGCCGTATTACGAAGTGCCAATGCTTAAATCCATCATGATTCGTGTGAGGGAAAGAGATAGTGCTATTCGTCTTGTGTAACTCCGTCTCTCTCTGACACAGAAATCATGATGGATTTAAGACGTCATAATAGGGCTGCTGGACTGGGCAAGAAAGGAGGTGACGCATATTCTGTGAAAGGACTCTAAGTACACCAGTGTTCGGGAGGGGTCCAGGATATCCAATTTGACTAGATTCTTTCTGCGGCCAACCAGGGGCCAATGAGTTAAGAGATTTCCAGATTAGCCACGGTAGCTCGCGTCGTCTGGAGAGGAACTGCAGTGTTCGGCAGATGTTCTGCCGGAAAGCTGAAGTGTGGAGGGATCACTACAATGGCCAGTCAGGATAGCATTAACTTGAACTATTGAGATTTACATGACGCCAATATATACACGGTGATGTGGTTTATTTTGAATGTGAAGCTGTACGGTCCCCAAATCTTGTTATTTCCATCAAAATAAATGAGGCCTTCGCGGACCAATAATATTATTATTTATTTACACAGATGAAGCCAGTAATATTTATATGAGCAATCACCTCTATCACAGCCCTGATAATTACAAGTAAGGGTCTCGATCTGGCGACCTCGCTTCCGACAACTAGTTAAAGCGGATATTGAATTGAAATAGCAAGTAAATAAAGTCGCATTTAATAAATAATTAGTATAGTACAAACAATAATAACGTTATGTAATATCAGTAGACAGTTACAACCTATAGTAAATACCTTTTTACAGTCTCACACTTTCTTGCCAGATCTGAAACAAACAAAAAAAAAACATATTTAATTATGTATCATTATCGTTTCATTTTATAAAACGCAATATCTCTCTATCCGTCTGTTATGGCTTATGGCTCCAGGAAGACTTAATTTACATCTATAATAATATTATAAAGAGGAAAGACTTTCTTATTTGTTTGTACCGAATAAGCTCCGAAACGAATGGATCGATTTTAACCATTTTTTCACCAATGGAAAGCTAGACTATCAGTGAGTAACATAGGCTATTTTTATCCCCGTTTTCCAACTAAAACCACGTGGGTGAAACCACGGGACGCTGCTAGTAATACTTATAAATACTACTACTGGCAGTAACAATTACGTGATATGTCATTTAATGAAAAAAATATGCAAATTCTCTGGACAGGTTTTAGTACTATATTTAGTGGCATAGTAATTAATATTATTCTCAAATGCGAAAAGCAGTTGGTTTGTAACGCTTTTATACATAAATCGATGCAGGGGCAGTTGGGACTGGAGGCGGTTAAGGCTACGTTTTTTTTTTAGAGATCCCTACGAAGAAATAAATCTTTCCTCTTTATAATATTAGTTTAGATATGACCGTACAAAGTCTGTGTGCTATACTATTTCGAATTATGCTCGCTTCCTAAATTTTCATAGTACCTATTCCTTTAATATAATTTAGGAAGCGAGCGAAGCAAGTTCGCATATTTCGTTTGACAGACAAACGTTTGTTTCTTAGTACTAATATAAAGTACTTCGGAATAACATTTGAATTGAGTAGTGACACGGTAACAGTAGTCGGTTAAGCTATTTTATTGATTTATTGTAACACTTTTTACGGTAAGTGAGATCCACGTTGTAAAGTTTATAACCCTACATGTGAACAGACACTCTGAGACCGCTAATAATACCTGTTTGACCCAAGTCACGCGTGAAAATATGTGATCGAGTAAAAGGCAATCCACAAACGTTTTCTTGAGTTGTTGCCCATGTAACTAGGGCAACAACTCAAGAAAACTTATAAATGTTTATTTTCATCTTCCGTCCACCGACACCAGCCCGATATCCAATTCATAGCTTTATCTGAACTTGAACTGTCAGCTTTATTCTGCAAGTAATTTAGTTTTACATTCAATAGCATTTTTTATGATGTATCACTAGACCTTTAGTTAAATTAATATCCATATTACCTACATGTCATCAGTCATGTTCTATGTCAGTCACAGCTGCCATTCATTTATTACGTAAGACGATTTAGGGGGAGAGGGGGGAAGGCGGGATGACCATGTCTTATTTTTTCTTACAAGGGGTGGGAGGGAGTCTCGGTAGTTCTTATGTAAGATCACAAAAATGCGCAAAACTAAAGTTCTACTTTGAAATTATTAAAACCAAAGTTTATTAGGTACTACCAAAAAATTAAAATTATTAGAACCTTTGTAAGTACAAATGAACATTTCTAAAAATTTTTGTAATTGTTACTTTGAAAAATAAACATCAAAACATTAAACGTGTACCTATTAATATTTTCCTTTAGATTCTTACATAATAAATATTAAACGGGGGGCAAGGGGTCAGCTTATTCTTATATTTTCTTATACTGGCGAAAATAGTCTTACGTAATAAATGAATAGCGCCTTGGTAACATTTTTTCATTTGGTTTTAATTTTTATTAACTGTGATTATTGTGTTGGTCAATGCGTTTAACAAGTATTTTATAAATCTTGCATGGACAAAATAAATAATTGGTAAACACACCTGAACCGTTGGCAAAGCAAGTTGATAGAATCATTCAAAGATTTTTTTCTTTTAAGACCATCAGTGACAGATGATAAACTTGTAAGTTCATCACCTGTCACTGATGGTCTACATTTTCTATGTGACAAAAGCTACCTTATAGTTGGATTTTTCGACTTTAAACTGAACAAAAGTTTATCATATTTGCCCTATTAATATACTGGTGATAACAAGTCTTGATCAAACCAGTCCTTACAAACAGAACAGAGCCAACAACACCCGTCTATTTATCTTAAAGATCAATTTGAATCAAATTAGCGTAAAATAAAAACATTAATTAAATTCCGTTATGAGGCGAATTCCTCTTGTTGGCTCAACCTATCGACACCGTGGCCGATGGAATTGATAGAAAAACCATTGCCTCGATTCCCTCGCCCGTGGATATGGTGCCTTACATTGGGTACAAAAAAGGGTGCCTCAGGCTAGCAAGATTTTTTAAATATACTATTGCTTAATATTAAGCCTGAGGCTGGCCTATGAGTAGTAGTATAAGTAATAGTATACGAGGACTGACAATTAAATTCCGGAAAATTTGTAATAGATTAAGAATAAATTAAAAATTGTCAAAACCAAACTTAGACACCTGCGCAGTAGTCCCCTCCTAGTTCTATGCGCCGGCGCCAACGGCGCTCCCACGCCTGGAAACAATTTTCGTAGCGCGCTTGAGGAATCTCTTTCAGAACTCGCGTCGTGACCTCCTTCACCTCTCTAACCCCCCCGTGATGAATTCCTTTCAGGTGATTTTTCATTTTTTGGAATATAAAAAAGTCACAGGGGGCTAGATCAGGGCTGTACGGGGGGTGCGGCAGCGTTGGAATGGAATTTTTGGCTAAAAATTCGCGAACAGCGTACGAGGAATGCGAGGGAGCATTGTCGTGGTGTAGCGTCCAACCATTAAGCGCCAAGTCGGGGCGAACGCGAAACACTCTGGACCGTAAACGCTTTAAAACTTCAATATAAAAGTTGTTCGTTCAGTTTCGCGCGCAAACGGGCAACATTTTCGTCGGTGCGAGACGTGGAAGGAGCACCTTTCCGCGGATCGTCATCGAGCGACTCTCTTCCCTCCTTAAATCGCTTGGCCCACTCGTAAACGTGTTTTCGAATAACAATCATCCTTGTACACTGTCTGAACTTTTTGTAAAATTTCCGCCGGTTTTGTCCCAAGTTTCACCAACAATTTGATCGCATATCTTTGTTCGAAATTTTACATCCGACATTTTCGCGACACGGGTATAAAAAGTAGCTTTGTTTAAAATTCTATAAAAACATAACCACGGCACCGATTGAGCTGAAATTTCGTATACTACTACAGAAACGTGTTAGCTTTCAAATGCGACCAAAGCGAACGCGCCAGTGTTACCCGGGGGGACTACAGAGCGAAATTCCCGGAACTTAATTGTCAGTCCTCGTATACTATTACCTATACTAACTACTCATAGGCCAGCCTCAGGCTTAACTAATATTAAGCAATAGTATATTTAATTTCAATCCTAAAAAAAGACTAATTGATACTCACAATTGTTTGTAGCTAAGCGTGTTGACAATGGTGTAGTATCTCAAGTAGACCAGCAGCGCGAGTGTCATCAGAATGGCAGTGATCTGCAGCGTCCACTCCCGAGGCATGCCGCATTTAGACACCTTGACTTCTTCCGGCGTTATTGTGAGCTGAGAAAGGCCAAATGTAAAGTCTTACACTCAGGGTGACATAGACCTGCCAGGGTTGCGGAATTTGTTCGGTATGTTACAAAGGGCACGCGAATGGATTTTAGTCTGTAAGAGCCTGACACTCCCTTCCGCTCTGCTCTGAGCGCAAGAAGTCATTTGATGATTTCCCAATCATAAAAAAATGAAAAAGTCGTGACACGCACGCAAGTGATAACAGGAAATCATATCGACAGTCCACCTTGTTCAGTATCCAGACAGTAATATGTCACGGCTAAGGGACTATACTCCCGGGATATAAAGTATCCTATATCTTATTCTAGGGCATGGTCTATAGAGGGTTAAGAGTATGTGGAACAGGGTGTAAAGTCGAGCAAACTTCCATTGAAAAGGGAGTATATTCCGACCGGACGGTCGTAGCCTGGTGGGCTGTACATGTTCAAATCGCACGGAAAACTCTGATACCGCGATGCAGGATTTTAGTTCGTCGCCGGCGGGATAGATGGCATAGCGGTTCTTTTTGTCCCCGTACAAATTTGCTTCATTCGTTTTTCTTGAAGCGGTATTGATGCCGTTATAGATCTACCTGTGTGCCAAATCCGTTCAGTCGTTAAGAGGTGAAGAGGTAACAAACAGACAGAGTAACTTTCGTTATTATAATATTAGTATGGATGACTTTTTCAATATCACTAGTAATATTCTGAAATCATCGTAATTTAAACTTTTGAAGTAAATATGTATTTAATTGTACTTTGACGAAAGGTGTAAACTTATAGAAGAAACACTCACCAGATAATACTTGGGGTCCAATCTATTTCTCCACGAGAAGGAAGGCACTGTGTACTCAACAAACTCGATCTTATGGTCGGGAGTGGGCACAAAGCTATGTCTGACGACGCAGCTATGATGCGTGTGCGCACCGAAGGCGGCGCGCGGTCGCAGACTCTCCACTAAGTACTCCGTGGACTCTTTGGACAAGCAGTCCCAGCGCTCCTCGAATAAGCTGTTGCGTTCGGGGAGAGGCGCCGCGTCGGGCTCCGTGCAACCGCTGTCTGACTCTCTGTACAGAGGGTAGTGCTGAAAATTATATTATTTTTTACGAGCTTTTGCCAGCGTCTTCGCCCGCATGAATGACGAAAAATATCCCAAAGCAAAATACACCCGGGGAAAAAGTATCTAATATAAAATATATCTGAATCCAGAGAATGGTCTCTACGTGTGCTGGCTGCTAGCTATTAAGATGTGAAGACGTAATAAACTACCAGTGTTGTTAATATTCCATACAAAACTTAATACACCACAGCCGTCTTTTGGGGGTAGTTATGAAAAACAAACCATGATATTTTTTATTATTTACTTTGGCCAGTATTTGTACCAAGTTTCAGGTGTATGGGTCTAAGGTATAAGATTTTTCATACAAACTTCCAACCCCTATATCCCCCTCTTTAGCTAATAAATTTCAAAAATCTTTTCTGATCAGAACCTACATCGTATTAGGAATGAAGAATAAGGTTAAAGCATTTTATATACAACGTTTAACAGAATTGACGCAAATCCTGGAAAGGAGCCATTGTAATAATCAATATGAACAACTTTTAGTATGGTGCCATAGTAAAAGTTGTTCATAATGATTAGTACAATGACTCATTTTCCTTTTCGAACCAAGCAATCGCGAGAAAAAATCAGTTATTCATTATTTTTTTTCTAGTAGTGTAAATGTAGAAGTGCGGACGTCAATTATTTTTTTTCGCAATTAATACAATGAACTCTTTTCAGATATTGCGTGAACTTTGAGTAAAGCCAGAAGGAGGAGGTAACAAATGAGTATTTTTTTCTTAATGAGTGGCCTCTCGCAATTCAACCAAGGAGATTGTCGGTTTCTAAACCAAACTTGCCGCTTACAGCAAATGGGTCTGTATCTATACTAATATTATAAAGAGGAAAGATTTGTATTTTTGTATGTAACAAAAACTACTGGACCGATTTCAAAATTCTTTCACCACTAAAAAGCTACATTCACCCTGAGTAACAAAGGCTATATTTGATCCCCGTATTCCCACGGGAACGGGAACTACGCGGGTGAAACCACGGGGCGCTGCTGGTAACAAATAAAGTACGATATTTTTGTTTATAACCCTGAGTAATTAAAAATGACGAATATTAATATCGGTATATTTGCGAATGTGTTGCAAATGAGCTCACCTGCATAATAATTGGTCTGCTATATCTTTCCAATTTATTTTTGCCTTTACATAAACTTGATCCACTACTGCACTTTAATATATCTGCAGAGAAAAATAAAATGTTGTCTTTAATTTTTAATGGAATATACTGGAATGGAACAAAACTTCAAATTTATCCCTTACCGCCAACTACCCAACCAACCCACCCACCCAACTCACCAACCACCCAACCAACCCACCAACCACCCACCCAACTCACCAACCACCAACCACCCAACCAACCCACCAACAACCACCAACTTATTGTAAGCGACATGTTATTGAAAAACTCTTTTTGCTTCTTAAACTATTTATTTAAGTTACATAAACTCATTTTAGATTAAATGTTACTTACTTACTATAAATCAGCGGTAAGGTCTCGATATAGCTTTTCATGTGAAGTTTGACGTAGTATCCAAAAGCAAACATCCTATAACTACGACTATCAGCATGCAAACTGCAAAAACGTGGTTTCTGCCAGAAAACAACAACAAATTACGAAAAAGCTCATACAGCCTCGTCCACTAGGCAACATTTGACGCGCGATATGATAAACACAACATGTTGCTTATCATGTTCAACGGAAACGAGGAATATTTATATAGTAACATTTTCAATGTTGCGCGCCTGCTGATGACATAATGGGCGTCACGTGTTGCGCCTCAAATTTTGCAAAGTGGATACGAGGCTTAAGACTTAAACTTACTTGATATGTTAGCTATTTGGGCAACAGTGCGCGCGCACAGTGTGCACCCGTCTCCTTCCATCGCCATAGAATTGATAACGACGAAGTGATTCCCCTTGATGCTGACTAACTGCACTGGGGGCGACTTTAGCCGAGTCTCGAACCTCTTGACCAGCTGTGGTGTTATCCTTTGAACATACTGCAGGTCATTTACAAGGGTAAGTCGACAGTTTTGGAAGAGTGCAAGAGGAAAAACTGATAAATGTACAATATTGGAAAATAAGGTTAAATAGTTGGTGGGTATGGAGGATGTGTCAAAAACCATGTCCTGACCACCATCGAAACCTGTCCAAATTACATTAAAGTAGGGTACTTTAATGCCAAACTTTGACAGGTTTTCAGGCTTATTATTCTTTTTAACCAAATTCCAAAAAAGGAGGAGGTTCTCAATTCGACTGTATTTTTTTTTGTGTGCTACCTCATAACTTTGTACTGGGTGTACCGATTTTGATGATTCTTTTTATAGTGTGGTCTCATTTAAATTTGATTGAGATCTGCCGACTAGTATTAGAGTTATCCCTAAAGATGCGTGGCTTAGTCTACATTGATGACGTTCTCATTCCCTCTTGGTGATGTAAAATGAACAAAAAAATTGTGTACGATCATTTCGAAGAGCATTTTAGTACTTCAACATGGTCCTTTTCTAGTTTGGTGAAGATCTGATGAAGAACGGAGGTAGAAAACGGAACTCTTCAATAAATGATAGCAAAACTGTCAGGATAGCTGAACTCGGATTAGCGTGCATATCGGCTAGGGTGGTGAATCGGACATCTATTTTTCATCCCCCTAAATGTTAAGGGTGGTCCACCACAATTTTTCGTTTATGTTGCAAAACTTCTTTTACCGAGTCAGCTAGTAAATACATATAAATTACAAATAAGTAGATACCTGTAATGGAAGCCAATATCGTGATTTCCAACAACAGAGTACATTGCTATACCATCTGGAACATTGAATAAGCGGTAAAACCTTTCAACATAATCATTGAATTCCTTTTCCGGACACCAAAGACCTTCATCAAAGAGATCACCTGAAAAATAAATTTAAATAAATTAAATAAATAACAATAAACCAGACAAAGAGCATCTAAATGGATTATTTAAATAAGGAAGAATGAATTGTTTACTATATTTTTAAAAAGAAACATGTGGCAAGTATGCAAGTTACTTTAAACTTGTCACTTTATAAGTTACTTAATAAAGATACAACTTAAAGAGTTTTTATTATGCTCTGGATTCAAACCTATTAAGGTTTGATTGGATATGTAGGTGCTAGAGATGTGGTGACTAGTTGGCGACTAGTCGGTAAAGCCAACTATCCCGCTACTATCGTGTGGGTGATAAGTCGACGATTATTCGGCAAGGAGCGCCGACTATCCGGCTTCTTACTTTATATGTATTTCTCAATAAAATGTATGTAGGGGGAATTACATTAAATCAAAACCTACTCTTCAATTCATTTTCCAGCGGAACTTTTATTTCCATGATGTCTTTGTTTTTATCATTGTACATTTCTAGATATTCTTGTAAGAAGTCCTACTAGAAAAACGGCTAGTCGGCCGAAGTTATAATTGACAAAAAATAAAAATATCTACCTAAAACAAAGACAACATCCGGTCTATGTAGAGTTATAGCTGACTGAAAAGCTCGATGCATCTGCCACTCTCGCCGCCATTTATCAAACCAATGTCCATTACGGGAGCCAAGGAGGTGTGTATCAGCTATAACCATCGCATATACCGGCTCAACACCGTCCGTGGGTTCTTTGCTTAAAGTTGTCCAACCACACTGAAATGAATATGATATGTGTTATTTACTGATTAATCACTTATTAATTTATCATAAATGTAAGAGAATGACCTGAATTTGTGTAACATAGTAAATTAAGTATTCGCAGTAAACGTAAATTACAACTAATCCGATAAACAAGCGCGGAATAAAATTACTAAGAAAACTTCGTCGCAATCTGCGCAACATTAATGCCATGGTGATTCTGATTTTTTAATCAATGATACAGCTGATTTTATCGCCCATATTATTTAAATATTTTTCATTTTAATTTAAAAATCGTGTAATTGATCTATTCACAAATACCGTTTGTATGCAAACATTCAATTTCATCAATAACGAATGACACTTGTACGTGTGTTGCTTCCTATGGTTTTTAAATATTTTACCAAAACATCAAAAAGACATAAAGCAGAAATATTGAAATTTTGCATCAAATATCTTAATCAATGAAATCAAAGGCTATTAATAAAATTCTTAAATTATGTTTTATTCAACACATATTTTACTGTACATAATTATGCATTTTATTTTATTTTAAATTGGGTAGAATCCAAAAATAAATACTGTTTAGAAGATTTTTTCAAAAGTGGCAATAATCGATATTTTACACTTCATTATATCTAAATTCTTTATCCCTTATAATGTAGTTTTAAATCCTGCATGTTTGTTTTTCGCATGTTTTCGCAAGTTTTAATTTAATATTTTGATCGGTTATCCAGCAAATAGTTTAGGTTTTACATTTGGCAAAGCAAAAGTAGTAAAAGCAGTGATTTAAATTACTTAATGCTGTGATTGCTCCTATTAAAACGAAACGTTTCTCCAGCTGATTGTTGATTGTCAGATAAATGTCAAATCTTATTGTCAATTAGGGCTGTTGATATTTTTTAAAATATCGATATTTCGATATATCGATATTTTTAAATATATCAATATCGGAGTTCGATATATCGAAAAAAAATATCGATATTTCGATATATCGGCTTTATTTAAAAAAAATCGTAATTCTGCTCAAAAATGAATACACAGTTTATAGTCCAGTATATTTATTAAACAAATTAAATTATGAATGTACGTAAGTGTTAGGTTAGTAATTATTTTTTTAAAATAAAACAATTATGTATGCCAATATTTTTAACCGACTTCTAAAAAAGGAGGAGGTTCTCAATTCGGATGTTTGTATTTTTTTTTATGTTTGTTCGCGCATAACTCCGTCGCTTGTCAACCGATTTGAAAAAATATTTTTTTGTTGGAAAGGCTATACTTCCCAAATGGTCCAAATTTTATCGAAATCGACTAAGCGGTTTTCGAAAAATCAAAAAAAAAATATCTACATTCTCTACATTGACGACCTCTTAGTTTACTCTGCAAAGGAGCAGTACGTTTTTTTTACACCAATGTGATTGGTTCGTTTAGGTGGGGGGAGGGGAGGGGATGTAGGTACCACTAAAAAGTGAAAAATAAAAAACTTTTTACAAAAAAATACAACCGACTTTTACACAAAAAATCAAAAAAGTGCAAAATAACTTTAATTTCGGAAGTCGGTGTTCAAAAAACGAAAAAGCAACCACAAACACCCAGTTCCGAAATTAAAGTTATTTTGCACTTTTTGATTTTTTGTGTAAAAGTCGGTTGTATTTTTTTGTAAAAAGTTTTATTTCAGTAAGAGTTTTTAAAAATACTCTTTTTTTTATATGTTCAGCTGTTTGGCTACTACGATTGTTGGGCACAATACGGTAGATTAAGTTTTACGATGATTTTGTAGATTAAATAAATTACGAAAAAAAAAATATTAAAAAAAATATCGACCATCGATATCGACATTTCAATATCGAACTATCGATATATCGTCCAAAAAAATATTAGTAATAAATATCGATATTTCGAAATAATAATATCGATATTTCGATATATCGATATTTTATCAACAGTCCTATTGTCAATATTATCGGGATTCGGGAGAAAACGTTAAAATAAATAAACCATGTTTTGTTTGGAACAATAACTTTAATTAGCGAATAAGTGACCTTGATTAAATAATTCTTAAGTATGTCTATACACTGGAGTTCAGAAATAATGAAGTGGGAGTATCGCGACTTGCAAGCCACGGCTATGTCCGTGGATTATTCGGGCAACAACGTGCTATTAGCGGGGCGACGATGGCTAACGATCAAACAGCTCACTCAAGACGACGATTCAGGTGATATCGTGAAGAAGTACCCTCGTCATAGCAAGTACGATGCGGCCGGCGCCGAGTGGTGCCAGTCGTACCATGGACAGAAACTTTGCGCAATCGCGGTATGCACAAATAAATAAAAATTAATGTATTTTGATCAGATAATCCGTACTAGAAGTATTTTAAATGAAATTGCACAGTACATAATCATTTATTTCATTGAAATACTTGAAAATCTCTATCTTTTTAATCTCCTAATAGACCATTGGAACTGAAAGCTGTAGGCTAAATGCGTCGTTAAAGTCACTATAATATGTTAATCACCCTGCTGTTCTAAAGCCTAGCTAATAATAATGTAACTGATCATTCACAAAATTTCAGAGTAACCAAAGAGTGGATGTGTATGAGTGGCGCGGAGGCAATGACTTGACATGCATCTGTTCCCTACGTGGGCACACCAGAGTCGTCAGTGACACTCACTTTCATAGACAAGATCATAACTTGATTGCAACCTGCTCTATTGATACATTCACTCATTTGTGGGATCTCAGAGATGCAAGAAAACCTGTAGTCTCCTTGTGTGCTGTTGGTAAGTGTGTCATATTTTCAAAATACTTCAAGTATTCCTATTTAAATAAATTGCAACAAATAATACTTTAATAAGAATATGATCATTGATCTACTGCCAAATACTCTCACATCTGGTTATGGCTGGAGTAACAGCTTACTAAGCATATCCAGATGTGGTTGCAGAGAAACAAACAGTATAAAAGCTCTAGCACGAAAATGTCATTCCAGCTGGTGCTTCCCAAGTGCAATGGAACAAAGTAGCGACTCATATAGTAGCCACTGCTCATGATGGTGACATCAAAATCTGGGATTACCGCAAACACTCTGCACCTATTCACTACATTTCGGCACATCTGTGTAAAATCCATGGAGTTGATTGGAGTCCCCATCATGAATATCAATTGGTGACTTCTAGCCATGATGGTAGCATCAAATATTTTGACATTAATAATGCAAGAAGACCTGAGAATGTGATAATGACGAACTTCCCCGTGTGGCGCGCGATATACACGCCCTTCGGAAGTGGCCTACTCACCATAGGAGTAGGTTGGGGAGGGATGCCCAGAGTGGAACAAGCTGGGGTTATTGGCATTTGGGTAGGAGGGGCACTTACACATAGGCTGGTAGGACACACTGATACAGTCCAGACCATGGTCTGGAGACCAAACACCTCCCCATCCAACTACCAGCTGGTGACATGGGCCAGAGATCAATCACTCAGGGTTTGGACAATGCATCCGTCATTGTTGAAGATGTGCAACCATTATTTACCTGATGATGGGGAAAATGATGAGGACAATAATGGTGACAGTAAGTTATTTGGTTCCTTTACTCCTAAAACAATATTTATCAAGGAAATTGATTGCAATTTTTTTGAAGTATTGAATTATATTAATAAAGCAACATTGGTTTTATTTTAGATATTAGCTATGCCTCTACAGCAGGATCTACAAATGATATCTCTACAGGAGATAACAAAGGTCAAGATATTGCATTGGTGAGTGATAAAGTTTAGGTCCACGCATTAAATATATTTTACAATCAATACAACTAAATGCCTCAAGATATGCTAAAATCATTGGACTATTTTTTCAGAACAAACTTCCACACAAAACAAACACGTCGATTGACGAGGAGTTCGAATCAATCCGCGAGATGGCTAACATCGAAGTAACAGACATGAACATAGAGACGCGAACCTGCCAAATACACTCCGAGCGCAATGGCTACGTCGCCAACCTTCAAGTCACATTCCCGAGAAACGTCACCGAACAAACCATACCAAAGTTCTCCTGGCTATCAGGAACAAATGTTGATAGCCCCACTACTATTAAAATTCTACAGTCTATCAATAGAACTGCTTACCGTAAGAAAAAAGAAGGCCACAGATGTTTGTTGCACTGTTTGAAAACATTAGCTACGTCTATTGACGAGGTATTTACTTTTGTTACATAAAACATTGTAAATTGAATTTGCCTGAATTGTTAACATTACATTTACTTAATGCACTAACAATAAAAAAGCATTTATAGTATCACGTATTTATCACATTCTAGATACCAGTGAAATCCAGTGACGACACCGACTCAATGAAATCAAGTCAAAGAAGTCAATCAGAGAGCGAAAACGCTGGTGACTCATGCATACCATTTCCTAGAACTTGTGGAGCTAAATGGTGCGGAGTTAGCACACTAGTTGTCTTCAACCGTCCGCCGAACGCTCGCCGGCTGTCCCTGAAACATGAGACCGGGACCCCACGGTCGATGTCATCGTTGTCATTAACTCCGGGCCTATTTGGCACCACCGGGTACAACTCCGTGTCGCCGCATGCGACCACGACGCCGTCCCCAACAAACGCATCCGGTTTTCCGCAGCTGCATCATCGACATCCGTCAAATTCTATTACTACGTTCTATTTTCAAGATAGATGGGTGAGATTTAATAGTAAAAAGTTTGACTCTTTTTCAGCATGTATAGTTTGCACAGAACTCTGTAGAGATAATCTTTATTCACTGTCTGCGAAATATCGCAACCATCTTATGAAATTTTCTCGTATTGGCAGAAAGCGCAAGGTAGACGAGCGGGCAGCATGCGTAGCCGCGGTAGTATATCAGGCTGCGTAGCACCGCGCGTCGTTATGTACGCCGCACCTAACCTCTTCCCGCTCAACCGCAACCTCGCCGAGAAATATGTCATCAATGCTGACAATCCAATCGGTATGTAATATCTCTTGTCACATTTATAAGCCCGCTTTCTAAAACGAAACGTTTAATCTAACTAAGTTAAATCTTTACAACGCCTTTATTTTGGTAAAAGGATGAAGTTTTTACAGCATATTTTAAAAATATGCTAATAATTAGGTACATACCTTTTTCAACAGAAATGTGCGAAACAAACGCAAAGTTGGCAACAGAAGAGGGCGAGACCGACATAGCGCACGCGTGGAATCTCGCAGCACTGACCGCGCGGTCTCTTCGTGCGCGCCTGTCCGACCACCTGGCGTCCAGCGAAGAGAGCATGGGCTGGGTCGGCCACCCGCTGTGCTGCAACCTGCTGCAGTCGCTGTGAGTACTAACAATGAGCGCTTGAACCTCGCGGTCAGACCGCGCGGTCGCTGCGTGCGCGCCTGTCCGACCACCTGGCGTTCAGCGAAGAGAGCATGGGCTGGGTCGGCCACCCGCTGTGCTGCAACCTGCTGCAGTCGCTGTGAGTACTAACAATGAGCGCTTGAACCTCGCGGTCAGACCGCGCGGTCGCTGCGTGCGCGCCTGTCCGACCACCTGGCGTTCAGCGAAGAGAGCATGGGCTGGGTCGGCCACCCGCTGTGCTGCAACCTGCTGCAGTCGCTGTGAGTACTAACAATGAGCGCTTGAACCTCGCGGTCAGATCGCGCGGTCGCTGCGTGCGCGCCTGTCCGACCACCTGGCGTCCAGCGAAGAGAGCATGGGCTGGGTCGGCCACCCGCTGTGCTGCAACCTGCTGCAGTCGCTGTGAGTACTAACAATGAGCGCTTGAACCTCGCGGTCAGACCGCGCGGTCGCTGCATGCGCGCCTGTCCGACCACCTGGCTTCCAGCGAGGAGAGCATAGGCTGGGTCGGCCACCCGCTGTGCTGCAACCTGCTGCAGTCGCTGTGAGTACCAACTATGACCGGTAGAACCGCGTGATCGCTGCGTCCGCGTCCGTCAATACCGGTGAACTGATCACGTCTGTATTCTATTCAAAATTTTAACTGGGTATCTCAATATAGTAATGTCGAAGCTAACTGGTTTAATCAGCCGTTTAAATAACGGCCTAGCTTGTTCATGGATAAATGGCGCTCTTTAATAAGCGGCCTAAATGACTGCGCCCAGTCATACAATACATACAAGGCTAACGCTTAGACTGTTCATTGAATATGGTAACCCTATTGATATTGAGGTGCAGCAATGTTCTACTCCACGCGAAAGACCACGAATCCAGATTTTTAAAGAAATCTAGAAGAACAATTTAGAACAAATTTAGAAGAACTATCCGATTTTTTTATCGCTACGCGACCTAAAATCGCTAGATTACTTAAAATCCCAAACTGACGTCTCGGAAGTACTATTACCCGAATGGCAATGTAGATGGGAAAATAGGGATGTTTCCTGAGTAAAAAATATATGATTATGTTTAGTCCGTCAGTTAGATTATAGAAAAATATTGGACACGTATTTTTTCCTTTATCAAATCTATAAAAACTGACGAAGATACAAAGCATCAAAGATCAGGAGTGGGGGCTTGTGACGTTACGGCTCGGTAAAAATTGTAGCGAGTAGTGACGTCACACGAGTTTTCAACGCTCTGTATCGTCTTCATTTTTTGTTTACGTGAAAAAAAAAAATATGTGTCCAATATTTTTTGGAAATCTATCTGACGGACTAATTATTTTTTTTTAGTCAACTACCCTATTCTATCAAAGGCCGTAAAGTAGATCACTGTGTTGACCATTTTGTCACAGGTAAGATAAATTATTTTCTTTTAAGCTTGTGGCTTCGGCTTTCTGTCAATGTTCTACATCTGACCTTTTTTTTCTCTGGATGGGAAATGATCAAATGACTTCTCCCGCTCTGGGCGGAGCGGAAGGGAGTGTCTCTTACTACCCACCCGTGTTCTTCCAAGTGCCCTTTGCGGTCCAGGGCCGCGATGGCCCCGGCGACTCTTTCGAACTTTCGCATCTGACCTTGAATACGAAAATCCGCACATCGTCTACATCTTATGGGAGAGTATTCTTTGGCATACAGTACGCAATATTATATTAGATAGTATTCAGGTTACATCTGGAGTTGTTTACTATAGTGACCTTGTAGAAACCAGAATAAATTTCGTACAAACGATTTTTCCATACCTATTACTGAAATCGAAAGTAGCTCACAGTTTAAGGCCCATTAGCGTTAATATAAGTAGTCTGTAGTGCTTGGCACCATAGCTGGGTTGAGCTCTGTACGGTTAGCAACCGCACATTGATTTTGTTAATTTA
Source organism: Hecatera dysodea (assembly GCA_905332915.2). Taxonomy (NCBI): domain Eukaryota; kingdom Metazoa; phylum Arthropoda; class Insecta; order Lepidoptera; family Noctuidae; genus Hecatera; species Hecatera dysodea. The sequence continues at coordinate 15,968,708 of HG995292.1, forward strand.
TAAAATGTAGTAAAGTCACGTACGCAAGTACGTCAGTCTTCAGTTTAATATCATTATAACATTTTTATAACATTTTTTATTATTTCCTTATTATATTATTGTAGTGCACTTTCCTATTAAAATACCTTTTTGAACATTAACATTTATTTTATTAACATTCAACATTAACTGTAAGGGTTCATGCCATTACAAGCTCATTTGAGCTTAACCCAGTTATATGTCGCTTGCTTGATAAGGAGGGAAGTGGTAATCATATTTGTTAGGGACCAAATTTTCCTGCTTCTCCGCTGTACTTTTCTGATTAATTTTGTTGCGGGATGGTGTGGTCGCCACTGTTGATTCTGAATTTCAGCAGTTGCTGTGGTTAAGAATGTGTTGGCGCTTGGCGGGCTTGTGCCAAAAATAAAAAGAACTATGTTATAGCCATATCTTAGAAAGGATTACCTCAAACGTAACCTAACCGGAAGACGCGGCCCCGTTGCGGGCTTCCTATTTCTGTCTGCAGGGTTTCGCTCGCTCACTCTAGCTCCCGCCATCTCATTCAAACCTAACCGTGTCGCCCGCTCCAAGTTCTCTGTGCCCTAAGTTCCCAAATGACGTGGCTAGGCAAGTTATTAAATGATATCGAACCAATTCTGCAAGACTACAGCTTGACTATTCAATCAAACGCCGGGATGTCAATAAGGGTGCTGATAAAATGACTACCTTCAATGAAAAGGTTAGCCCGATAATCAAACGGCTAATTAAGTTCGCTCCGACAGTTAAATTATCTTTGTTACAGAATATCACACTATGCCAAAGCGTCCAACCTGCAGATGGCGGCTATGCTAGCATGTGCCTTCTCCGTCTTCAATGACACCAGCAATTCTAGTTCGCAGTCCACAATCAGTACTTCTAGTTACGTGAGTATATGTATGTGTATAAAACTGTTTAATGATATGAGGTCTCAACACTGTTCTAGTCTTAGATTGAAGGGTGACTGCCTCATGCCCGAGTCGACGGCGCGTCGTGTTCCACGCGCGCCTCAAAGAGCCGTCAGCAAAGAAGACGGGACCCCATAGGGTCAGTGCCTGCTAGGGTTGCGGAATTTGTTCGAAAGAGTCACCGCGGCCCTGGAACGCAAAGGGCACAAGCAGGAACACGAGTGGGTTTTAGTCAGTAAGAGTCTGACACTCCCTTCCGCTCCGCCCAGAGCGGGAGAAGTCATTTGATGATTTCCCATTAAAAAAAAAAAAAAGGGTGACTCATATTTTATTTTCACAGTCCTACAATTTCCTAGTCTTTACATCGCAATGTGCACACCGCCGTCTTCCTACTACTTTCGCATACAATACAGTTGTCCACACATCAATCAATCATCCGTCAATGTTATGAATCCAAAAACAGTTGAAAAAGAAAATATAGGAGATAACTTTTTTTCGTAAAGTAGTTCGGTATTACGAGTATAAACAACATCTTAAAAATGGTAAGTGTCAAGAGTATCATTCGAAATTATAAAAATATTCTTATATATCATTGTAGGGTAACGGCACCTCCCCATACAGTACAGTGAATCAGTACAGCGAGATCAGCGCCGACGGCTGGACGCTTCCCATCGTCCGCAGCAATTCTTGCTCCGAAGCAGAGAACTTCTATACGGACTCCACGGTGTCCAAGTCTGAACGAGCGTCGTCGTGTGTGCTTGACGAGGCCACAGTACACCTGTATCACTGCTTCAAACGAGTGTACGCGGATATATTGCACCGGTGGCAGTTGATTTATAAGAAGACTGAGGTAAGTGAACTTGATTATCATTTTCTAGTGTTAATTGTCAACAGCCTAAACTGATCTGAAGAGTGGCGATGTATACTTGCTGGTTGCTTGCCAGTGGTTGTTGAATGCATTACGAGTGGAATTTTCTACTTACTGTTTTATATAACTTCCTTGCCAATTATGCTGCTTTCTCTATCTGTTTTTTAAGAGGAAAAAGTTGTTTCTTTCGTTAGTAAAGGAAAGTACGAAAATCTGCGCGGGTGAAGTGCTAGTCTAAAAACGGGTCCTGTTTAACATAGGCCACGTTGCTGTGTACTGCTATTTGAGTGTAACTGACTTGTATCGGTTTGTTCTTAGGTACTAAAGCTAGTCGCAGACGGCAGCGGCGCGGCGGCGACGCGCGGGCCGGAGCTGGCGGCGGCGTGCGCGCGCTGCGGCGCGGCGGCGCGCGGCGCGGCGTGCGCGGCGTGCGCGCGCCTGGCGCTGCGCTGCGCCGTGTGCGCGCGCCCCGTGCGCGGCCTGGCCGCCGCCTGCCACTACTGCGCGCACGCCGGCCACGCCATGCACATGCTACACTGGTAACTAATACCACGGCGTGCTGCCACTCTCTAAAAACCAAATTGTAAAAACATAGATACCGTGAACTTGAAGTGAAATCCATGGAAATAAGACAGAATGACAGTTCACTTCAAGCTTTTTAAGTTTTCACGGTAAGGTGCTCACAGCCGGTCTTTTCTGTAAACATCTCACCATCTAAATTCTCTTCTTGTTCATCTCACCTAAGATACACGATTATTACTGAATCGCACTGCAGAATGATCGGCTTCATATAACGAAAACTAACGTGAAAACACACGCAAACTAGAGCAACGAGCGCAAGCGCACTTGCTGCTGAAGTTCGTGCGAATCGCATAGTTTGAAATTGCGTGCGTCTGATTATGCTCGTTGTAACGAGTCAGTCTCCATCTATTTTGTTCGGCCTTTTTATTGTACTTCGCTGTCAAATCGTATGCTGTGATGATCCTACAAACAGTAGTGGACTTCAGTCATCTAATACATTTGAAAGAGTCAGTTAGAATAACCAAAAGTTTTGAGCTGCTTCCACGTTATTAATTTCTCACTATTTTGTAATTCCTCAGGTTTACTCAACACGACACATGTCCCACGGGCTGCGGCTGCAAATGCGTTATGGAAGGCAACTCCGTGTGGAAAGGAGTCAAGTACTGAGCTCGAATAACGTACGTAATTATTACGTAAGCGTAATGTAAATATCTCATTAAACTGTTTCTGTTGGGTAGACGTAGAGTAATTTTTAAATGTCGATAGCAGTTACTTACATGCTTTTTGATAATGTTTATACTGTGAATTTCTGGTGAAATGTAACATTCGTGATTATGAGTGTGTACGGTATGCCGTCGGCTTGTGACGTCACCGCAAAACCCTGGCTGAGCTAACAGACATAGAGAAATGGACTAAGCATTCCATTTCCGACTCTGATGTGAATAAGGTCAGGAAACACATGTGAGGGTGACAAAGCGATTGTGCGGCCAGTAGTTGTCTTTTCCTAGAACTCTGATTGGTCCACGTCACAAGCTGTCAGTGTCACCTCTGGCACTACGATATATAGAAAGAAACGGGTATTGGCCGCACCGTCTCATTCTAGGGAGTAACAATCTGAAAGTCAGTCAATTTCTCTATGTGTATGTTTGAGTCCGATAGCAATCTGGAAACATCAACAATAACTTTAAAAGCGTATTCATAGACGTATATCTTCTATGAATAAGCTTTTAAACAGTACACACCCATAAACAATTTAAATTAAGTAACAACAATATGCGGTAGACATATTTGTCTGAAATATGTAAGTAATTAATTAATTATAAAGACTGGCAATTTTATACAATCCATTGTAATAAATAATGATAACACGATTTTTATCAAGAATTTTATTTAACAAACTTTTTTTTTTATATTACAAATATTTTAAAACAAACAAACGAAAGTGTGCTCTCAATTATCTTAAAATGAGTGAGTTTATAATATTTGAAAGAATAAATAAAATGCTTTACTTCAGTCTCTTTCGAGCATTTACTTATGCGTAGTTTAGAAGCAGTTCATATAATACATGTAGCAAGGTAAAGTTAAGTAATTAATGTAAATATACAAGTTAGTTTAAAATTCACAAAAATAATTATAAAAAAAAAATACGAATTTATAATGACTAGTGTTCGCGAGATCATTTAAAGTTATCCAAATTATCAAAATACGTCTCAGTTATGTATTTTAAGTTAGCTACAGTTAAAATGGTTAAATAAATAAATAAATATTGCATTTTTCTTCAAATAAATAAACTCGGATAAACTATTTACAGGTTAGTTTTTATTTGAAGAGGCTTATAAGATTATAAGTACATACGTATAAAATATAAACGCATTTAAAATATTTATATTGGGTCTAATGAGCAATGGGGGTTAAAATGCGTCTTGTAGGATAAAAATATTTCTCTTGATTAGCTGAATATTATATTCTTAATACATGATAATATGTCGACAGCTTTCGTATGTACAATATTATTTCTTATTGCAATGTCAGAAACTACCTATAAGAGATAAAAATAATTACATTATAAGTAGGCACAATATTAAAACGGAAAGGTTTAGGCACCAATTGTTTCAAGCGAACTACATCTAAAGGAATAATAATACTTTCAACTAAATTCAAATAAAATATAAACACCTATTACAACAATATCAAACGAGATTCTTTCATTATCGATATCTAATATCTACTTTAAAAATTCGTGAAAATTTTGTAAATTTTTCATGTGATTCTGTACCCTATATTATTTGTATTTTCTGAACACAATGTTAGGTGTAAACTAGTTTAAATAAGTAGAGAGATCGCCAATGTGGCTCGAATAGTTTCATGTATAATCAGTATAAAGCAGTGTTCAGAAATAAGTCGTTGTTTTATTGATATAAGGAACAGAATACTTACGCATTTTTTCTAAAACATAAAATTGAAAAGTTGCCACTAAATCTAAGTATTAAATCTACTGTAGTGGTACAAAGTACGCATGCGCGGCGCAATGGATGCGGATCTCAGAGGCGAGTCGTTCTATTGTAGCAGCTAAAACAATAAACTCGTATTAGTAAACGTTCTTAAAGTATAAAAAAAAAACTTCACATTACTTTATGTACGTGTCATTTTTGGTTTATTGTATAGAACTGTTTGTATACAGCTATACATAAAAAAAATATCATAAAATCAGCGAGGACTAAAAACTTTTTCATCTCGATAACAACTGATTAAAAAGAGCTATCTCGTAATTCATTGATCGGCTATTCAATCTACTATCTGACCTTCTATTTTCATAATAGGGTGCCTGGGCTACTGTATGCCTATTGGTAGAACTCATTGAGCGATTTCATGAAGTTTTCAATCAATTCAACAAGGACGTTGGAACAACGTGTGTAATTCCTACATGGGCAGCGCCTGGTAAATGGAGGAACTACACATCTTGTTCCTGAATCCACGAAACTAATGACCGGGATTCCACCTAGTGCAGTGTACATGTATGTATGCAAGGTCCCCTGCCGACCACTTTCCAACTTTATTTCTAAGGGTATAGGGACGAAAAGAGGTCGACCGGAAATTTTCGAGGCACTCCATATATGTACCTTCTTAAACAATGTAAAACGTAAGCTACCAGTACATACATTCCACCGCTCAATCAATTCACATCTGAAAGTTAGATTGCTACATCAAAAACCATCCTGTGCAATTTACACAAAATTTCGCTATAAAAGTGAGTTAAAACAGATCAAGTAGGTAAGTGTAACTAGAAGATTATCTATAACTAAAATTCACCGATATACATAAATATTTAAAATTTTACCAGTTTCAACAGAATTCTACAAACACGTTTTTAATGATATATTAAGTAAATAAAATGATTAATAATAATAAAACTTCACGAATCCATCAAACTAGTATTGCCTTACATTTAGTGTTAGCTGGTCCAGTAGAGCTTGAATTTACGATAGAGATAAAAGTTAGATATTACAGTATGTGGGTAGGGCTGTTGGTAGAGTGTGTGTGAGTGTAGAATGAGAATTCGGAATTTATGACTGAAAATAAATATGGAAATGGCTCACTCAATTAAACCACTAATATTTATAAAACTTCAAAGAATATCAAAATCATTTACGAAGCAGCTTCTTGAGAGCTGAATACCACGTGTAACAGAAAAAACGCAAAACTTCAAACGGGTAATTGAAGAATGAGGGGACATTTTACAATGACCCCGATTCAGATTTTGCGTTCATTCTCTACCACATTGTATATAATAGCCCAACTAGTCTACCCGCGTCTGCCTGATGAAAGGCGACAGTATGATGAGGGTGACCTTGTTAGCGGCGTACCTCTCGAGCAGCCGGCGCTTGAGCTCGGGCGGGTAGGTCACGTAGATGTAGTGGTCGTCGTGCTCGGGGTCGTCGAGCATCGCCTCCTCGGCCGCTAAGCGTTCGCCACGCGTCGGCGAAGAATGCGTCGTCATCGACACCGACGCGCTGCCCGCTACGCTGCCTTCCTCCGAACTATACAGGTGTTCATAAGCTCAATTTTGGAAGAGAAAGGAGAAGGACAGTAAAGTAACGTCTGTACCTAGAGCGCGGCGGGAAGATGGGCTCGTCGAAGTCTTCATCCTCGACGTCTTGACGGTAAAGGTGTTGGACCATTGAATTAATCAGAAACGTCTGTACAGAGGGCAACCTTTTCCAAAACAAAAATAGGTCATCTATGAGCATCTGAGTACGGCTAGCAACGATAGTTTGTTTTCACTTTACAGTGTGTGTGAACACAACTTCGAAATTGACACAAACATATTCGATGTTTGTTCCATCATTTAAGTATGTGTATGCTTTCATGCCACATGTTTGTTATTCTAATTTTGGTTGAATCTGTTTCGAATTTTTGATATATGCTTAATTTGTATTCAGTTAAGAAAACAAAAAATCTGAAGTGTAACCGACTTTCGTTGCTAACTGTACCACTAGAATCGCGGCTTCTGAATAGCCAGAGCCGCTACACTATTCTAGGATACGATTACGCCTCAACTTTTTCTTACGGCAAAAATTGTAACACCAATATTGTAAACAATCATGATTCGATGACGAAAAAAAGTTAATATCAGTTTTGTTCTCAAAAATCACTGTGCAACTGCGGCATCATTGTGGAAATCCATCACCATTCCTAGGCATAAGCATCTCTTTGCTAGTGGCAATTTCCACTCTCTTTTGCTAGTCTCATCCAAGTTCAGCTAACGATTGCCACAATGTCGTCCGCCTACGCTGCCGGACAACACTTACTCAAACACGATCCAGATGATGTAATAGCACATGCAGAGCGCGAGCGCCAGCCCGGTGGCGAGGGCCAGCAGCAGCGGCCAGGGGAAGGCGCGGGCAGAGGGCGCCGTGTCCTCCCAGTAGCGGTCGCAGCTCAGGTACCAACACACGGCGCGCTGCATCTCCTCTGGCAACCAACATCACCGAGCAGGTGAGACAAGTGTTTACACAAATTGGGAAATTCATTTTATTACGTACACCTAGATTGAAACACAAAATAGCTACATTTGCATAAGTGACATAGTGATGTAGGCGATCAATATCGGCTGGGCCATGTCATTAGTTTATGCACTCTTACTTTCAGCTGCAATAATCGGAAACATCGCCCACATTTGTCCTGAACTGCCTGCAGGCAATTAATGAGCGTTACAATAATCTAACTAACTAGATTGTGTAATCTGATGCTCATTGGTTCATGAAATGCTGGACAAATCCTTGTCCAGTCGTACATCCGAGCCAATTCGAGGTACCATTTCGCCAACAAGACAAATAGTAAAAATTGGGATTGCTCAAACAAGTGGACTATTTAAAGAAAAAAACTTTTTACAAAAAAATACAACCGACTTTTACACAAAAAATCAAAAAAGTGCAAAATAACTTTAATTTCGGAACTCGGTGTTTGTGGTTGCTTTTTCGTTTTTTGAACACCGACTTCCGAAATTAAAGTTATTTTGCACTTTTTTGATTTTTTGTGTAAAAGTCGGTTGTATTTTTTTGTAAAAAGTTTTTTATTTTTTACTTTTTAGTGGTACCTACATCCCCTCCCCTCCCCCCACCTAAACGAACCAATCACATTGGTGTAAAAAAACGTACTGCTCCTTTGCAGAGTAAACTAAGAGGTCGTCAATGTAGGTAATGTAGATATTTTTTTTAGATTTTTCGAAAACCGCTTGGTCGATTTTGATAAAATTTTCATGGGACCATTTGGGAAGTATACCCTTTCCAACAAAAAAAGAATTTTTCAAATCGGTTGACAAGCGACGGAGTTATGCGCGAACAAACATAAAAAAAAAAAAAAATACAAACATCCGAATTGAGAACCTCCTCCTTTTTTAGAAGTCGGTTAATAAGTATAAAACCTTCAAGCTCCGTGAACTGATGTTGAGTAAGGTGTAGCAGAAGCGTTGCTATGCAGGAATGCACGATCCTTTCGCAGCGAACCTGAAAACACAAAATTGGTTTTGAAATCCAGAAACAGCTTTATAAGAAATTGCTCTTTTCAGTACCATCCCCACATGGTAAACTGATTCAAGTTACATGATCCTAATTGGACTGGACTGGGTTTATTGGGTTTATTACCAACCCACGCCGATACGCTTTCACGCCTAAATTACGGATTATCATTAATTTTGGCACTGAGATTGATACATTTTCGCGTTATATCAAATTACGTAATAATCAAGAAGATAAGAATAAAAGACCTTGAGTGTCTGAAGCCGGGTGGGGTCACAAGCCGCCCGCTCGGCCTGAAGGTCTGCCAGCCTCTTCTGCCGGCTGTCAGGAGGCAACGACGACTCCACAGTGTCAGCGTCGCAGAGCTCTGCTGTCTGGTTCGCATCACCGTCACTGTCTTCTGTTCTTTTCTCATCTGGCTCTGAATAAAAAATATGTCTCATGATATTAGAGGGTTCACTAGCTAATTATGCGACGGTCATTGTTTAAACAAACAAGAACACTTCAATCGTCTCATTGTTACTTATTGACAGTTTGATACCGTGTCTTAAACCTAAACATGATCGACGAGTAGGCCTAAAACCGCAGTTTTAACCGCTACTCGTATTTCCTGACACATGACCGGACAGAGCAGTTGTTCTCTAAAGTTTGTGTTGCGTATTCTGCTTGACGGGCAGCCTGGCTCATCAGGTCACATCGCGGTTTTGTCATGTTACGCCAGCGAGCTTCACCGGCGAGCTAACAAGAACACCGTTAAGCTCGCTGGTAGATTCAACCCTAAATATATGGATTTGGAATCTCGACGTACTGGATATGAAAACTTATCACGGTGAGTAAGAGATTTTTCTTTTAAATAAATAGTTACCACACCAATAGATACATCGACGACATTAATCGACGTCGGTCGTTGGTATAGTAGCAACTGTACATCGACGTCGACAGCCCTAAAGAGTATATACGTACCGGCTTCCTCCTCTCTTGCATCGCCATCTGTCCGGGGACAGTCGGCGATGGTTGGGGCAGCCGCGGTGCGCGGGCGGTGACGCCTACGCGTGGCTACCCGCGCCACGCTCCGCGTCGCCGCTGGTGCTAAAGCTTTCTTCACTGCTTCTACGTCTTGCCATACCTGTAAAACATTAGGTGGTGTTTGTCGTTAGCATTTCGAAATCCTACATTTAAATAAGACAGGTCACCGGTAGCTTACCTCAATATCAGTGCTGGGGCCGCCCGCGCCGCTGAGTAGTCCGTGAGCGACGAGCACCTGGCAGCGCATGATATCGCAGTAGTCTGCGAGGCACACTGCATCCTCTGCCTGTAATCCATCGCGGTATTGTATAAGAAACTTTTTGAAATTAAAATGACCGTTGTACTCATGGGACAAATGTCGTCTCATGAGTTGCATTTCAGCATATGCCGTGTGATGTTATTACAAGACACCAGTTGCTACATCACCTTATTAATCTGGTTCTTGTGTCGGTGATCGAAATGCGTGTCGAGGTGTCGTTCCTCGTAGAAAGACTTGCCACAGAAAGCACACGTCCACTGCGACGGCCGGTGCTGCAGCTTGGCCGCGTGCTGTGGCGCGAAGATGTCGCGCGCTGGGTGGAATGGACACTCTAGTGGTAGTTTCACCTGTAACACAGTTGTTTGCAACGTTAAGTCGTTGTTATCGGATGACATTTATAGATATTTGACACTTGTTCCGGGCCTTAAGTGACAACCAGAACCAAAGTGCATCGCGTGGCACAGTAATTGATTTACGGAGGATGAAGTAGAAGATTTTGGTTTTTATTTCTAGTAATTTATAAATATTCAATCGTTTAGTAGCCGCAAGCGCTGTTACTGAGATTGGGGTCTTGAGATCGATGCCTCTATTTTTTTTGGATGTGAAATCATCAAATGACTTCTTCCACTCTGGGCGGAGCGGAAGGGTCTGAAACTGTTTTCGGTAGGTATCTCATAGATGATATCATCTTGTTCAACTTATGCAAGAAGTAACATTTGTCATATTTAAATAAATACACGTAAAAAATCATACAGTCGAACTTAGAACCTCCTCCTTTTTTTTAATTCGGATAAGAATTAATACTTCCCTTTTGAGCTAGCCGCATTCAGCGATATTTATCTTTAGGCGTGTAATCATCTACTAACATAAAAATCTAAAAATTGTTTAGTTCATATTGGCGGGTTGATGTGTTTGAGGTTAAGTAGCACTTGTCAAGGTCGGACCGTGGATTGGTGAAAATCCATTACATATCAAGACTCCGCCATGCTTCAAGCGTGTCAAGCCGGCTGTAGCTGATAGCCAGAAAATCTGACACTCGTCTGGCCAATGGCTATCGTGTTACCCAGGTATTGGGTTATCGAAGTCGGAAAGGCAGGCTCTATATAAAATACTGGTGCTCAACTGCATCCGGCTATACTGGAAGCCGTAGGGTAAAGGCAAGGAAATATTGATATTAGAGCGTCACGTGAAACGTTGAGTCAGAGCATTGAAAATCCATGTTTATTTTGTTTCAGTACATTTTTGTGTATCTATGAATTGTTATTTAATTTGAAACTTATTTTTTCCTTAATAGTGGATTTCAACAACTTGTGAATAATAATTCTGTCGGACATGCCACCGGCCCAGTGGAATCGATCCATCGACATTTTATCTCAGTGTGTGTCTGGCTAACGAAGTAGGCACTTGCTTAACGCAGCCTAGAAGCCAGGAATATTCATCGGCAATTTACTTTATAAAAACACCTAAGTGCATTAATGTAACGGTGAGTGTGTTATTTTGTGCATGTTTGTGTGTATTGTCCATTGTCTCTTCGTTCAGTAATTGCGATTTAGAACTAGAAGCTTATTCGTGCGATGGCAACACTGTTGTTGGACATATTATGTACATTGATAGGTTGGTTCAAATCGGCTTCCTCCAACGATATGGCGACTGTGCTTCCTGGATATTGATAATACATCAACAATAATAGTGAAGTTCATTGTTAGATAAACCAATCAACAATAATAGTGAAGTTTATTGTTAAATAAAAAAGCCAGTCTTAAAGTACGCAACTACCCACTTGTGGAACTTAGACCGAGAAACTTTTTTTCTTTTAATTGTCTATACTCACGTGAAAAGTGCTTTATTATCTGGAGGAGCTTGCTACCGGAATGACAAGTATCGTATGCCCTATCATACCAAGTTTCGACAGTGTCTCGTGTCCCTTCACGTAGTAGTACATAGACGTGAATACGTAACGTAACTTTGCAACAGTGTATCTGTCTATTACATTACGTCTGTTAGCATGGATAATATTGATGTTTTTCAACTTATATCTAAAGACTACCAGCACCTGTGTATTTCCCTTTCCCGCTGAAATACGGAGATAAAATATCTATGTGATAATAGTCTATGTGACTCGCTGATATGCTGATAATGTAGCTTTCCATTGGAGAAGAAATGGTTAAAATATGTCCAGTAGTTCCGGAGTTATATGGTACAAACAAACAAGCAAATCTTTCCTCTTTATAATATTATAGTATAGTTAAAAAACGCAGGTAGGTAATACAAATATTTGCTTAAATTTAGTTCAATAGGAAACCATTAATTTCACAGATTAAAATATCTTTTTCGTTGAAGTGAGATTACAATATTATTTATAAGTATATTTAAACTTTAAACTTATATAAAATAGTAGTACATGGGCTCCCTTACTTCAACAAGGCATTCTCTAATAATCACCTTTGGGTTAAAAAGACTACACTATGTTAGGTAGGTACAGCAAATAAGTAAAATTTATAAATAGAATTACATATAAGTATATGCTAAAATAATGAACTAATAAATATTACGTTTTTATAAGGGGGAATAGGGGGACTCAGAGAGCTAATAAGCATTTGCGAAGCGTACGGTCATACTCACGGCCTAAAATATAACGTGAAAAAGAGCAAGCTTATGGTTTTCAATGCAGGTTCTAGGGGTCCGGTGGAGGTTCCACCAGTACGGCTATATGGGGTGCCCTTGGAGCGGGTACAAACTTTTATGTACCTGGGCCATATTGTAACGTCCGACCTGAAAGACGACGCTGATATTGAGCGAGAAAGGAGGGCGCTGTCGGTGAGGGCGAATATGATTGCCCGCAGGTTTGCGCGTTGCTCCAAGGAGGTGAAGATCACCTTGTTTCGAGCCTACTGCACATCTTTTTACACGGGTAGTTTATGGGTGTCATATTTGCAGAAATCCTACAGCGCTCTCCGTGTTCAATATAATAATGCGCTGAGGGCACTGCTGCGGCTGCCTCGCTTCTGCAGCGCATCGGGAATGTTTGCGAGCGTCCGCATTGAATGTTTCTATACCACCATGCGAAAGAGAGCGACCTCGATAGCAGGTAGAGTGCGGGGCAGCAGCAACAGTCTTCTTTCCGTTGTTGCCAACAGGTTGGACGGGCCTTTTGTGCAACACTGGCAGGCCTTACATGCACCTATACAGCGGGCGTGGGGCAGGTGATTACATATTGTTAATTAAGAATAATTATTTTGTTTGCAATTTATAATTTTGGTATATGTCATATTTATTGAATTAACTAACATAGTATTAAGTGCTACTAACACCTGTGGACCGAAAGTTGTCTTTTTAAATAAATATTAATAATAATAACAATATTTATGATTGAAGAACTCGTCATAATTTTGACGAAGACAAAACTAAGAATAGGGGTGTTTCCTGAGTAAAAAATATATGATTATGTTTAGTCCGTCAGTTAGATTATAGAAAAATATTGGACACGTATTTTTTCCTTTATCAAATCTATAAAAACTGACGAAGATACAAAGCATCAAAGATCAGGAGTGGGGGCTTGTGACGTTACGGCTCGCTAAAAATTGTAGCGAGTAGTGACGTCACACGAGTTTTCAACGCTCTGTATCGGCTTCATTTGTTGTTTACGTGAAAAAATAAAAAATACGTGTCCAATATTTTTTGGAAATCTATCTGACGGACTAATTAGATTTTTTTAGTCAACTACCCTATTACAGGCTTTTGAGTAGTGTTTAACAATTTTGAAAATTGTATGCAAAAAAAAGTGAGGATTTAAAATTACTTTAAGTAAAAGTATAATAGAATTCCATAAAAAAAAAGTAAATGTGGCGACGCCGTAACATAAAAATAAATATATTGCAGAAGTAGCATCTACTCGTAACTGACTTGAAATTTATGTCCAAATATTTGATGCACTTCATTTATGGCATAAATGAACTGCATTAAATACTTCCACATACATTTTATGTAAACCTAGTAGAGACCCGGGCTATGTAAAATGCCTAATGTAATATCAATATTAACCATGTTCCGTGATTTTAGGAAAAAAGCGTAAATCAATTTCTACCTACTATTTTTATTCTAAAATGTTAATTCTTGTAAAAATATCATACCTGAAACCTCTCCAACACTGGGAGCCATTTGTTCTCTATAACTTTTCTTACGATTTTGGAGTTGTCACGAGAGCAAGTTATCTTGAAGACTGATGGCCCCGGCCAAGGGATCAGTGTGAGGAAAAGTAAGGCCAGAACCTGGAAACAAAACAATTGCTTCGATTAATAATAAATCATGCATTGAATAAGGAGATAAAAAATAACATATCCTGGAATATTGTGCCTCTTATAGCCTACTAGTTTCTGCCTGTGGCTTCGCACATGTGATAGTCAATTGCTTACGAGTACTACCGAGATAAAGCTTTACGTTCCAATCCAAACATTGTCTACCCGTGTACTAAGTTTCATCCTAATCTCGTCAGCCGTTAACACGTTAAAACAAACAGGAACAGTCACTTTCGCATTTATAAAATGAGTATGGATAGTAAATAAGAAAGGAAAAATGTTTATTAATAAATCGAACTGACTAAAAATAAAATGCATATACCTAGTGCTTAAAACACTACATAAAATGAACTTTGCGAGGCTCCTATCTCAGCTGTTTATATTTAAAACACAGTGCTGATAATTATTTTCATCTGGTATCATTTTTCAATGACGTACTATTTAAATAAAATGTAGGCATGAGACATAAATCAACTATCCGGTTGTATCGTAAATCGTAAGAAGCCTGACCGGTAATAAAAACGGTTTTGTCGTGATGTGGTTCCCACACGTAATGTTTGGGGTCTTAATGTAACCGCATGACTAGAAATATTTTTGAATATAAAATAGAATTGTTTCGCCCGTGACTTCGTCCGCGCATATCCTATTGTTCCCGTTCCCGCTGGAATTTCGGGAAACCCTCTCTTAGTGCTCCTCTACACTCCCCAAGGAACCTACATGCCAAATTTCAGCTTTCTACGACCAGTAGTTTCGGCTATGCGTTGTCAGTCAGTCACTCAGTAAAGGAAGAGTTTTTTGTATATTGATTGATATCCTCATGAACAATATTCTTTTCGATCACAAACTGCAATGAGGTGTTGGGATCATACAAACGAAAATGAAACCAAGCGTGACCGAGTGTCGGTTCCTGAATTCTTAATTTCACCCTGACATTCGGAGAATCACTTTCTAATTTTAAAACTCATGTGTCACTTCACAAATTAATATTTATCTTCACTATCACTCTCAGGAGCACACCACGATACACAATGTCACTGAATATACTTTAAACACGGAGAAAATAAGAAGTCACAATGAAAATTAAGGTTATGCTTGTGTTATTTAAGTATCGATTTTCGAGCATCAGAGTTAACCTTATCTCCACAGGAACTTTGGCTTACCTCGAGGGAAAACGATGTGGTCCTCATTCATATCTCTTGTACGGCAGACGGTCAAGGAAACTGTTGACATTAATCGTGAAATGCGCTAGTTCATTACATAAAGTACACGAGCCTCTGTATGCGTTGCCATCGCCGGGTCTTCCGCGCATGCGTACTGAACGCATGGTCTCCCCTCTCGATTCTAAGTTTCATTAGAATTATAATTACTGCGACCTTACAAAGTTGAGTTTATTTATGATGCCATTTCAGTAACTAAGTAACATTTTTGATACAACTCAGTAAAATATACAAAAACTAATACGGGTTTACGTTTTAGACTTGTATTTCAATAGAGACATCATTTAAAAAAAAAACAGCTATAAGCATGTTGGACTCGCGCACGAAGGGTTCCGTACCATTATCTGTAACAAGTAGAGAAACGTAAACGTCATGTCTCACAAGCATGATTCACAATGCCGTAGTACGGGCCTACGCCTTACAAAGCATTTATTTGTCATACCGCGGGCGAAATCAAATTGAAAAATTAATATCTCCTAAAATATTGGCCGTAGAATGCTCATTGTGGGCTTATTTTTTTCATTAAATATTCATCTACAAACCGATTCAACAAAACTTAACATTGGTGTTGAAAAATATGTTCTACACATTCCACCTGCGAATGTAAGTTGGCACGCAAAATATTGAGTGATTTACGATGTTATTTTAATATCATAATCTATAAGTAGAAAACTAATTTCTGTATTTTTTTTTCAAAATTTAGGTTCAGTTGTTTCGGAGATAATTGAATGGTCAATTTTCGTCTATAACTTGGAAACTATTTATTTTAAAATTACAATAAAAAATACATTTGAGATCTTCACAACAAGACCTTCCATTTGATATGCAGTTTTCGCCCCTAAAATAATCTACCATAGCTGTTTAGGTTACAGAAATTGATGTGTACCAAATTTCAACTTAATCGGTCGAGTAGATTCGGAGATAATTGACTGTGACGGACGGACAGACAGACACACGAGTGATCCTATAAGGGTTCCGTTCTTTTTATTCGGGCGTACGGAACCCTAAAAATAATAATTGAATAACCAGTATGTTGTCATAGAAATCTAAAACGAAAGTATCTCCTAAGCCCAAATGTACCAGAAGGGGTAGGCTACGCTACGACTTGCACATGTGCTCGTAGCCCGTAGTCCTATTTTCGTACCACGCTACGGCTGATTATGTTATTGTAGAGGTCCGTAACTATAGGCTACGCTACGACTTGCACATGTGCTCGTAGCCCGTAGTCCTATTTTCGTACCACGCTACGGCTGATTATGTTATTGTAGAGGTCCGTAACTATAGGCTACGCTACGACTTGCACATGTGCTCGTAGCCCGTAGTCCTATTTTCGTACCACGCTACGGCTGATTATGTTATTGTAGAGGTGTCCATAACTATATTTCAAACAGTGCATTTTGTTTCTACTTTGACTTTAATTACTTATGGGTCATTTTAATAGTATTCGTTAATGATTAAATTAATATTTTCAAATGTAATGTCGCCTCTTAACTTAATCTATTTAGCTCTGTTTTCACTCGATTCAATTTGAATGATTATTATTTTAGCGTTAAGCACAGAAGGTGAATGACAGCTACATTTTTACTACATAGGTATGCATCGAAATGCATCAGGAAACTCCTATTGGACCTCCTCTCCTACCCATAGTGATTGATCCTAAAGAGTACCTATTGTTAGGTTTAAAACCCACCAAAAACATAAATGTAAAAAAGGAGAGCCAAGTTCAATACAAAAATTATGCTTGGCTGTGGGCTTAGCCGCAAAAAGAATGGAGGTTTAAATGAGTGCCAAGTTCTATGCAAAATCGAATTATGTATTTATAGGAACAACATAACATTATGAACAAGTATTAAACTCTATTTCTTTGCTTTACTGGATACCTATAACAATTGCTGTTATTTAAAAATTTGAGATCTTAAAGTAGGTTAAGTAAGAACTGGATAAGTAACTTCTGGAGCCCTGATCGCCGCCGGTAGCTTGAACACCGTTTCCTATACTGTTTGGCTACTATTTTTATAATGATTTATTGAAATATTAAAAAATGTAGAGTATAAGTATTTTAAATTGCATACAAGACATAATCAATGAGTACCTAAATAGAGAGAGCTAATTTTGTTAGTTTGTGTACATGTTGATTATTAAGGGTCATTTTCGAAACCGAAAGGTGTGTGCGTTGTTTTTTTTTGATTTTCAAAAAAAATTTGCCATTTGACAGACAAAATTGTACATGCCTAAATTTATTATTTTACCACAGAAAAGCCAAGACTGGCCGCTAGGTTTCATACGATATTCCACGGGAAACAATATCTAAAAGACAAACAGGTCAGAAGATCAACTACTAGTATCTTATACTGCGCGGCATAGATTTTCTGCGAAGAGGTCGGCGGTCATCGGGCGGACATCGTATAACATCGTCTTATTAAACGTGACGGGTCTCGAAGGTAGCGTTTTCAATGCCAACATGCCCGAATAACTTTCTGACTTAAGACTGCACCTTATCAGTACGAAAACTGTTAAGTATAAATAACAAACACCTTTGTTTCAAGCACTAGTGTTTACATTGCAATCCATACCATGCATAAACCATGAGTGTTTTGTGTTAAGTTAAGATTCGGTCGAATGGTACTGTAACAGTTATGCTTACTAACAAGCCATTAAAACTGTAATTAACTGGTTTTTGTTTGATAACAGTTGTAAAGCTACCGTCGAGTCGAGCCGTTGCCGCGCGCTCACGCCTCCCACCACACTTTGCAAGAGCGTTTACCTCACATTATAAAAAGGTTAGTAAGTGATAAGCGTTTGTACATCTGTGTAGCTAGGTACGTCATCACATGGTGCTTAGGGGTGCTCGTAACGTTCTTTGCATTTTTATTAGCCGTGTGTAACACTGTAATGTATGTACACTACAGTTTGTACCTTACCTACTGACGTTTGGAAAAACTATGGACTACCCATCTGGTTTGATATAACCAACCAATACCAAATAATCATGTTTTACATAAGATCAAAGATATAAGCTACTTTATGAATATCTCGGATTTGAAGGCATCAAATGCATTATTATACGTAAAGTGTGTTTAAAAATATTTGGCTACTGCTGTGGAAAATGTTTCATTACTTAAAATGATATCTCGTTCACACCGTTTTCAAGTTTTTCAACATTGACGATTGTAGTTTAATGATTAAATAGTGATCCCACCACAAATGATCGGAAGCAAATTCTGGAAATTGTGTAAAAAATTTCAATAACTAAATAAATCGAGGTCGCCATCACTATAATTAAACGATACGCCACAGGAAGAAGGTTGAAACACACAATGTTCCTTGTATTCATGGCAGTTTTACTATTTGGTAGACCGACTTGGTGCGCCATTTTCAAAAATGAAGCTTACAATGTAGATGAAGACTCCGAAAATGCTTTTTCGCTTGAAAATTATAGCGATGAAAGTTTCAGTATCAAAACTATGGGCTGTGTTATTCCATCCGTCCATTTCCCGGATAAGTTTATACAGAAATTATTTAAATCCAAAGAACATATAAAAGTATGTAAACATCACTACGTGCGTTTGTTAGACAGCAACAATACACACATTTGGGTTGTAAAAAAAAATTACCAACATTACAAAATTTATAATGAATCAAACTTTGTATGTTGTTATCGATCCTTTCACCGACCACAATCAACTCGAAACCTAGCTCCTAACATGATAGACAGTAGAATTCAATACCTCGATTGCATCAACTTTAATAATTTTATAAAAGTGAATAACGAGTTCGTGAAAGTGATTTGTTTTTATGAAGATCCTGACCAACCTGTATATGAACAATATTTCGTATTTGCGCCGAAAAAGCCATTTACTGTTTTTAGAGATGATCCTTTTATTACACCTGTGAACCAATTAATGTACAATGTAATTATTATGGGAATAGGATCTATGTCAAGGCAAAACTTTTATCGAACCATGGCTGATACTGTGGCATTTCTGAAAAGATATAATGTATTAGAATTAAAGGGCTACAGCAGACTAGCAACAGACACTTTTCAGAATGTTATGCCGGTGCTAGTTGGCATGAACAGTTCCGAAATGAGAAGCACTTGTTGGTCCGACAAACAGTCTACGTTGGACAGCTGCCCTTTTGTTTGGGAAAGGTTTAAAGACGTGGGATATTACACAGCATTAATGGAAGATACTTCTACATTTAGTATGTTTAATCGAGAAACATTTGGTTTTAGTGGTAGCCCCACAGACTACTATATACACCCATTTTTGCATCAGTCTGAAACATTGCATAGACAGGATAGACGAAGTAATGAGGAGCCTATACTTACATGTATGGGGGACAAGTACTATTTTCAAGTTCTACTAAATTATGTCCAAGAACTAACTAGTACTCTAAAAGCATCTAAGCTTTTCGGATTTTTTTGGGAATCGTCGATGACTCGCGATAGTTTAAAGGGCTCTGTAAAGATGGATTTTCAATATTTGAAATTACTAAGAAATATGGAAGCAACTCGCTATTTACAGGATACAATAATGATCTTTATGAGTGACCATGGCATGGATGTTGGAACCATTCATTCAACAAGACAAGGTCGTATAGAACAGAGACTGCCCCTCTTCTTTATTCTAGTACCACCATCATTTCAGAAACAATATAATTTAGCTTACCGTAACTTAAAGATGAATGAAGGACGCCTCACAACTCCCTTTGACGTACATAAAACTTTATTAGATCTTATTCATATGACAGAAATTACTGATAGTAAAATAAAAAAAAGAAGTAATGAGTTCTATTCGCATAATAGAGGTATTAGTTTGTTCCTAGAAATACCCAGAAATAGAACTTGTGAAATGGCTGGCATTGCTCACACATGGTGCACTTGCAACGACGAAGTGACGCTCCCATCTAGTAGCCGAATACTTGCAGATGCTGTTACATTTATAACCGAAGAAATAAATGAGATTCTGATGCCCTATCCAGAATGCTTCAAACTAATAGTAGAGGAAGTTGTTATAGCAAAAGAAATGGTACCTGTTTATGAAAATACCACCGAATGGCGCGACTTAAAATTGGTAGTGAGCTTAGAGCCTGGGGGTGGAATTTTTGAAACAATTTTGCGCTATCATAATAATAAATGGACCATTCTCGATAACATAAAACGTCTAAATTGCCTCGGTTTTCAGAGTTTATGTGTCGAAGACCCCGTTATAAAATTACTGTGTTATTGTAAATTTGTGTAATTAATAAATGCTACCGAAATTATGGTATGTTCTTTAAATGAATCCTTTTTTTATGATTATTTTAAGCCGCAGGGAGTGTCAGACTCTTTTTAACTAAACCCATCCGTGTTCCTCCTAATGCCCTTTGCTTTCCAGGGCCGCGGTAAGTCTGGCAAGTACTGGCCTCAGCGGGTCCAGTCTTTGCTGAAATCTCTTTGAAGCGCGCTTGGAACACAACGCGCCGTCAATCCGGACCTGGTTGTTATCAGACGGTGAGCCACCCAACCGCTGTCAGCAGACCCGCGCCAACGGTAGCCCTGGTGTGAATGGAATCGCCCTGCGACTCCTGACACTCTGGGCGTCTCCTTCTGCTGCGGCGGCTGGGGCATGAGATTTGCCTCTCTCTCACGCGTTCCGCCTACTCCTTCGATAGCATAACTGTTTCGCAGAAGGAGTTGTCTTCGTCCCACCCATGCTCCGTACCATGGATTTAACCACGGCCGGAAGCGAGAGGTCGCCGCCGCCGATCGCTTCGACGAAGACACGGCGTTGCTCCCCCCAAGCAGGGCAGACCTCCACCTATGATCCAGCGTGTCCCCCGAGCCATCCACACAATGTCGACACCAGGGCGTTTAAATGAATCCTGATAACACCTGGAAATTACAGGATGATTAAGTGTTAGGAGGAGATAAGTGTATTTCGTCAATTATATTTGTATTTGGTCGCCTTGTGAGTTAATTGGGATTTTCCAGCAGAAAATTGGAAAAAATAACATGCGACAATTTATTAAGAATCAAATTTTATATTTTTTCAATTTCTATATTAAATATTATATACGTATTTGTTGCTATACACCTACCACTGAGTAGAATTTTTACCCAGTGGTTGCCTGTAGTGTATGCCCGGTTGTATTAAGTCCGCCTATGTACCATACTTATGCATATAGTTTAAATACATAAATAAACTAGGTGCCATAATAATAATGAGCAGCACTTCTTTCTATTCTGTAAAATTCTCACCGTAAAAGCTTAGGTGAATTGATCTTGAAGTGAGATGCTAATTTACCTAAGGGTTGTAAGCGCTACTATAAATTGACAACTTACTTCACCTACGTTGTTACGATTACTTATTTACAGAATAGCGCTGCAGTATTCTCCTTCGAATTTTCTTTATTTTAATGAGGCTTGAACCTACTAACGTCGTCTTTCTTCGTCTTTTCCAATTCCCAAGGATACTAAAATATATTCACTCGTTTTTGCTGCTGACGCATCTGCGTGACAGGAAATCAAAAACAACTACAGCGGAGGGAACGGTATCGGTAGGGATATGATACGCGGATGCTTTGGTCACGAAAACCGTTACGTAGGTACAGGTCTGATACGCTGTTGATACGGTATAGTAGGCACGTGCCCGTGACATACCATTATTTCGTGCCTAATAAATTCAAAGCACAGTTTTGGCATTAAGTAATAATAATACCGGACTACAGGCACGTTAGAGCCCATGGTTAAGAAATAACAGCCACATAGTACGATCTTCAAGTTAAACCAATGCTTACCGAGGTCGGTCCGTAGATGGGTAACCACCTATTTCTATTACATAACGAGACCCTTTCTTGCCTCGAAAGTACTTAAGTTGTTGGTCCTGGCTGTTATTTATTGGATATTTGACATTCGTTACCTACGTATTGCTAGTAGCCAGAAACTCTGACTTCAGTCTCAGCAAGAGGTATCATGTTACCCAACTACTGGGTTGTTGAGGTCAGATAGGCAGTCGCCCCATGTGAAATACTGGTAGTCAGCTACATCCGCTAACTGAA
Organism: Hecatera dysodea; assembly: GCA_905332915.2. Taxonomy (NCBI): domain Eukaryota; kingdom Metazoa; phylum Arthropoda; class Insecta; order Lepidoptera; family Noctuidae; genus Hecatera; species Hecatera dysodea. Next base: position 15,990,876 of record HG995292.1, read on the forward strand.
AGCTGATCCCAACATACATCGTTGGGAAAAGGTTACGCAGTTTGATATTGATATTCTTTCTATTGATATTTATAATGGCTAAATGAAGCAACCACATCTCCTATTAAAAAGGCGAAAAAATGTTAAGACGCAACGTATTTAATAAGTGGTGGAGTGGAGCGCAGTAGCGAGCGCGGCCGAAGTGTCAAGGGTTGCCGCTCCGGCACGCAAGAGCGCATGCGCGCAGCCTCCGCCCCGACCCTCTGTTCCGTCTCCCTGCGCGATACTCGGCTAACTAGTGCTATCTTGCTTACACGTTTCATAATGTAACCATTAGGACGAACTTCATACTGAGAAATTTTCAGTCAGTATTGAATCCGGGAACAACATCCCCCGGAACGCGTCTCGCTCGCCTTCAGTACTCCGCCACTTCAGATCTCAAAATGAAACATGTACTTATCGACACAGACCGCGCTGACATTTAATGTCAAAACATTTTCGATTCAATCAGTGAGAAAGTAAATATTATTTTTCAAAGATGAGCATCCTATTGCACTTCTTGTGTTGTTATAACTTCAGTTCCCAATGTTTTTGTCACTTGGTGTTTACCCGACGTTAACTCCTTCCAAGGTAAGTGCATACCTACTCTTCAACCGAAACTGTTTCAGTACTACCTAATGTTACAAACATACTTTACTGCACTCTTGAAATTCATAGCTTAATTATTTACCTCCGGTCTCAGAATCGAGAGTTTAAAGTTAAGAACGTGTGTAATACCAAGTTTTGACAGATTTAACTACTTGATAAAGCAAAGTTTCTCAATTTCAACTTCCCAATTTAAAAATTGGGTTATGATATAAAAACAATTGATATTATCCATTATAAACTTTAAATAGTGCGAAATTACCATTAATTTTGTCTGTTTTAATAAAACATTTATTTTTTAATTTGTTATTGTGAAAAGGTGGTTCACGTTTAGAGGCTGTGAAGTTTTGCATTACTATCGAAATATCCCGTTTATAAAACCAAAGTGCGTAGGAAATTAAATGGATAAAAGTAAACAACCGGCTTGGTTTATACTTGTACCTACTATACGAGGCCTAGTGTTCACTGCACCACGTATTACTAAGATCCAGTTTATGCTTTGAAAATTTGAAGGTACGAACGTGTTAAACCTTACTTGAACGCCAATTTTTCACAGGTTTTCGGGCTAAAGTAGATTTTGTCGAATATTCTAGTTAAGCTTTGACGACGACGACGTTGAGCTCTAGAAGTACCTGAACGAGTTCGCTCTTCGTTACTTTTCTGTCAAAATGACAGGATCAAGAGAATGTTTTGCATAAGTTTAGCGTTAACCGCATTTATCTCTTCCATAGCCTTTCACAAAAGCCAATAAATTCAACAAGTGGTACTTGTTGATCGAAAAGTGAAAAAGAAAATTTCGCAACTTAAAATACAAATAGAAACAGGACCTAGATATAACTCTTATTTCATTTAGACGACCAGCCACGAGCGATCGGACCGCGTAATAAACTGCTGCAACACATTATGTTGTCAAGTTTATGTATTTAGTTAGTTATTTACATACCTACGTATGTGTTTTGTTTTGTTCCTTTGAATGTTATCTATTAATGTTTCTCTATTAGCACATATATACATATATTTTTTTTTAAAGTTTGGAACAGATTTCCTCGTCCTCGTGGTTATCCCGTGGAAAAAGTTGGTCATAATAAAATTGATACTATCCAGTCCATATTATTATCGAGCTGTAGTATAGTAGCTCTGTACCGTCCAATCAGTCAAGAATACTTAGATTTCTATACTTAGATAAAATAAAGGATTTTGTGTAACATTGGTTTGAATAACCACAATTTGTTTTCAGCATGGCGCAACTGGTGAAAGGCAGCACTAGGCTGCACTCGGTCCCGCTGCGCTTGAGATATCTCTTCCTACTCGCGATGGTATGCGGCAGCAGCTTCATTATCATTTCCATCACCAATCGCACAGAGCTGTTTCTTCTAAACAACGGACAACCCCTTTCACCCTTAGATTATCACCATTACGAAATTGAGCCCGATGGCAGTTTTACAATCAAAACAGAAGGTTGTACGATACCCAGTTTAATAGCCTTAGACGAAACTATTAAACAGTTTAACCAGCCTCCAACAAAGTTAAAAAGTTGCCCCAACTCCAAATATTCACTTTTACAACGCAATCAAACACATATTTGGATCGATAATGAACTTTTACAATATCATGATGTTCCGAAAGAAGCAAATATCTCCTGTTGTTACAAATCATTTTACAGGCCGAAGTCGATCAAAAATGTTTATTCGATAAAAGTAGATGACAGAGTTCAATACGAAGATTGTCTGAATTTCACAGATAGCATCAGAGTAAAGCATGAATTTGTCACGGTCACATGCGAATATAATAAGAAACAGGTCTACCAACAGTACTACCTATTTGCACGGAAAAAACCACTACAAAAGTCAAGAAAGAAGACTAACAAAACATCTTACAACGTAATAGTGATGGGTATTGATGCCATTTCAAGATTAAATTTTCATAGAACCATGCCAAAAACTGTGGATTACCTCAAACAGAAGGGTTCTATTGAATTACTAGGTTACAACAAAGTGGGTGACAATACATTTCCTAACCTAACGCCTATGTTGCTCGGTATCAAAGACACCGACTTGAAGAGAACTTGTTGGCCGCGTAATGATGCTAATTTTGACAACTGTCCATTTATTTGGCAGTGGTTTAGTGATGCTGGATTTTATACAGCTCTGGGTGAAGATAGTGCAAAATTGGGTACTTTTAATTTTTTGAAACACGGCTTTATCAAATCACCAACTGATTATTACATTAGAACTTTTATACATGAGGCCGAATATAACGTGGGCAATACCAAGGATTTTAATTCATACATCTGTATGGGCAATAAATACTTTTATAAGGTACTTCTAGACTATATTCTAGATTTAACGACAGTTCTACAACATTTCAAACTTTTTGGGTTTTTTTGGGAGGTGTCAATGAGTCATGACTACTTGACTTATCCGATGGCTATGGACGATAGTTACGAAAGTTTTTTGAAAACACTTGATAGTAATCATTATTTAGATAAAACTGTTCTAATATTATTAAGTGATCATGGAATAAGGTGGGGTGCAATAAGATATACAAAACAAGGCCGATTAGAAGAACGTTTGCCCTTTGTTCATATATTGTTGCCGCCATCATTTCAAGAAAATTATAGTTTAGCTTACCAGAATTTGCAAGAAAACAGCGAACGTCTGACAACGCCATACGACATATACGCAACACTATCTGATTTAATTGATTTGAAAGTTATTAATGATGAGAATATAAAACAACGAACGGAATCACCTAACACAGAAAGTAGAAGTATAAGTCTGTTTCTGCCCATACCTTCAAATCGAACTTGTAAAATGGCTGGTATCGACGACCACTGGTGTACTTGTCACAAAGGTATAAAAATACCACCGAAGAGTTTTGACGCTCGAGATGCAGCCGAACAACTAGTGAAGCAAATAAATGAATATTTGAAGGAGCATCGACAATGTGCAGAGCTTACCCTCGCTGAAGTGCTGGACGTTACGGAGATGATGGCAGGTGAACCGAGGGAGATGGAGGTTGGCTGGCGCGAGTTCATGGCGGTGGTGCGAACCGCGCCAGGCGACGGCGTGTTCGAGGGCACGCTGCGCCAGCGCCGCGACGCCTGGAGTCTGGCCGGCACCATCAGCCGTCTCAACCTGTACGGCGACCAGAGCCACTGCGTCAGCCACTACCAACTAAAATTGTATTGCTATTGTGGGTAGTCCCATCAAGTCGTTCGCCACCCTTGATTAAAAAGCTGTGATATTACAAAGGGTTGATTCTACGAAGTCTTGATAGACGTATAACTTAGCTGTATGAGAACAAATATTTTAGTAACTTGGAAAGATAGGTATTGATAATGATAAACAATCCGGCCCTAATGATGCAAAGAATATTGTTTGCCTGTAAAGTTAGTAGTATGCCTACTTTTTAGATGATTGTAGTACCTTTCCTACTTAGGGTATATAGGTAGGTATACAAATTAATAGTCCTTTTCGGTACGTATCTATATACCCAGTACCTATGTTGTAGATTTTGAAATGCTTTGAAAATCTTCAGCACTGGTTAAATGTACATATCTTTTACTTAACATGAACATATCTCTACATTTTGACGTTATTATATTACATCCTAGTAAAGTTTATCTTTTAATAAACTACCGTCGGGTAGGCAGATTGAAAAACCTGCGCGTCATCTACTGCCGTATGTACTTTTACTTATAATCCAAGTCAGTATTTTATGTGGAATTTTGTAAAATTTTTGTAAAGGCTACCGCACACCTTAACGATATTATTGAAAGTAAAACATTGAAATCACAGCTTTCCTTATTCCTTGTCAAAATATAAGAGGATCTAGCTCTTTGTCTGTCGAGGGACGGTGTCTCAACACTTGTTACCAAACAACTGTCGTCAGACAAATAGTTGCTCATACTGTTCACTTGTGACCACAGTGTTTACAAGACCGATAGCCGTTACGGACGAATATAAGTATCTACCGTTTTGCGTCTAGGATGAGCTGTTAATGCGATTTTAGTACTACTGCGTCCAATCCTGGTGTTCAGTTGAGAAGGTGTGCGAAGGTCATTCATTTCTTAGTAGATATTGTTTTACTACCTTGATATTTTACCATACAGAATCTCATAATATAGAAGACGATCAGTGATAAGAGTTTTTCAGTAGTGTCTATAAAGGCTTTTTGGTGTGTATGTTAAATAGCAAATGTCTTTTAAAATGCAATAGGTAGAGTCGTCTTTATTATTATCAGATATTCTACATAGATAAATATTCTACATACATTCTACATATTTACATACGATGAGGTGATTTAAGCGCATTGCACTACAGTTCTGTGAATAACAATGAGAGAAAGGGACTAAAAGCTAAGTTTATTACGAATGATGATGAGATGCTGGTTTATTTCATAAGTTTATGAGAACAATAAAATGAGGTGCCAAAGTGAATCTTAGTAAATTAGTTTAAGAGAAATCCTGAGCGGAAAGAAGCGCCCTTAACCAATAGTACACTTCCAGCACGTGTTTGTTGCTACGATAAATCGACGACACGGGTGGCGCAGTGGTTGAGCGATTGGCTGCTGCGCTACGTGCCGCGGGTTCGATTCCCGCACGGAACAAATATTAGTATGGCCTACAGATAGTTGTTCCGGGTCTGGCTGTTTGTATGTGTGAGATTGTATGTTTGTAAACGCACCCACGACACAGGAGAAATTCCTAGTGTGGGGCAACGTTTTTTATAAAAAAAAAATATCACGTGTGTATTCCTGCCGCAATTTTCCGCTCAGACTTCTATCAGCTAGCCTGTAATAGTTTTGAGAATAATCACATATCACAATAATGTGTTTATTTAGTGGACATTTATGTTTGTAACGAAACCATAAGTACATGCTGAAATATCGTCCGTGAAGTTATAATAGTGCATAATAAGTTAAAAGTTGATACTTTACAGGAGAGAAATATATCTCTAGAGTACGATAACCATAATAAGAATTTTAAGAGAATTTTAGGAGTAGTATTAATAATAGAATAGCTTTCTTCCAACCTTTAAAAATTACTTACGCTTTTAGAACTTCAATGACGATATTCAAAAGACACTTAATATAAATATTAGTGTAGGAATATTAAATGATACTTATTTTACTAATAGGTATGTAACTGTTAACAATATCAAAAATACATATTAAATACTATTGTCTAACATCTAGGTGTAATAGATAACGTAGTTGATATTTTCACTAATTTCTGTAAATATTTTAGTAGAGTATAAATAAATTAAAATGTTAATAATAAGATGAAATGGCAGCTTATTGTTATTTTTATTAAAATTGGACTTACTGTTCTTGATAATTTTATTTTCCTATGTGCTTTGGACTCCTAAATTACTTAATTTCATAGAGATGAATGACACTTTTACAACATGGACAAGATCTCGTGTTTTTGCTATGAAGAGAAATGTGTTTTACATTTACAGGATTAGCTGTTACTAAATCAAAAGCACAAATGCACCCGATACAAATAACCGAAGGAACAAACATCAGACTAAGTCTTTGTTGGGTTCATGTGTAAAAGTATTTACACTTACTATTTTATATAGAGCAAGACACATGCAGCTAGTCGGGATCGGGATCGCAGTAGACAGTGGAGAACATGGCGTAGAGCTGTGGTTGGTTGGGTAGCACAATAAAGTGAGAAACTGAAGGAATGTGAGGACACTCTTGCTTGATCTGAGACAGGCTGTCAAAAAACACAAATAAATAATACATGCTCGTTTCGCAAATCATGCTACGCGCGACCCATACATTCCGTAGACCGTGCTACGCGCGAGACGCACGTTGTATGTGCGACGTATGTTTTTTTATGGATGGGAAATCACCAAATGCCTTCTTCCGCTCTGGGCTAAGCGGAAGGGAGAGTATAATAATGAAGGGAGTGTCAAATTCTTACTGATTAAAAGTCATCCGTGTTCCTCCTAATACGCTCCAAGGCCGCGGTGGCTTTTTCAAACAAATTCTGCAACCCTAGCAGGTACTGACAAATCTGAGACGCGCGTAGAACACGACGCGACGTAACCCGCGCCTGATTGTCATTCAAAGACGAGCCACCCATTGCTCGCCATCCATAGGCCAGCCTACGGTGGCTGGGAATCACTCAGCGACTCCCGACGCCCGGGAGTCAAGAAATTCTGAACACACTGAGTGGACTAATCTGCTTCTAGAGGGTGGTTGGCTGGTTGGAATGAAGGCTGCCATGGCTCACGCACAATGGTCCAACACTAAGTGCGAAAACCAATCTATACTTATAATAAATCTGTAGAGAGGTCAATTCTGTACAAGGAATATATTTTCAAAATAACTATCAGGGGGATTAGTGATCGATACTGGTGCCAAAAATGCAATCAGTAAAATTTTTGTCTGTCTGTCTGTCTGTATGTTCTTTATAGAAACAAAAACTACTCGACCGATTTTAACGAAACTTGGTGCAATTATTCTTCATACTCTTGGGCAGGTTATAGTATACTTTTCATCATGCTACAATCAATAGGAGCAGAGCAGTGAAGGAAAATGTTGGGAAAACGGGAGAAGTTACTCCATTTTTTAAGCTTCCGTCGCGTAATGGTTAAAGTTAGATAGAAATCATGTATTACGGAAATGTTTTACATAAAATTATCTAAAAAATATCCCACAACAGCATGTCTATCTTTTATGGTTGACTCACAATAACACGTGTAACTCCCGATAGCTTAGCAGTTCGGAGCTTTCTGATTATGTTTGTTTACTCTTACGATTATAATACTCTCACTAATTAAAAAAAGTTAACATTATTAACTATTCATTAAAAAAAGAATCATAGAAATCGGTATAGAAACACCAAACTTAGACATGAATACAATAATAAGCCATCGCGCCGTCGCGCTTTAATACTGAATCATGCTGTAAGATGTTATTGTGATTATTTTTGTGTAACTTTTGTTGCTATTTTATAAAATAGGTACTTATTAGTTATTTTGGTAATGTTTAAATATTCGTTCAAATTACAAATTATTAATAGTTTCAATTTTATTTCTTTTTAGGTGAAGTAGTAGTAGAAGTAGGAGCATAGATTTTTAGATACCGATAGGTTAGTTTTGTCTAATTTATGTTCTGTTTTTTGAGTATTAAGTAGGTAAAAGCGTAGATACTTTTATTAATTAGTGGTTATTTTATTAATTAGTTATACGTAGTTAAAGGTATTTATTTTTAAGTGAAGTAGGTATAGGTTATTATAATATAATTTTGCATAGGCATTTCAGCTTTACTTTCATTTCTTTTTTTGTTGTAAGTTGTAGGTACATATTTCACACACACATAGTGATCTATCAATGCACAGCCCAAACCACTGAACGGATCGGGCTGAAATTTGGCATGCAGGTACCTAGATGTTATGACGTAGGCAATCGCTAAGAAAGGATTTTGATTAATTCTACCCCCAAGGGGATAAAATAGGGGATGAATGTTTGTATGAAACTTTGTCAATTTTAAACCGATCGGGCTGAGTTTCAAAATCGGGGGTAAAGTAACTATTCCACGCAGACGAAGTCGCTGGCAGAAGCTAGTCCCAAATAAATAGATACTTAGATAGATGTTGCAAAAAGATGCAAGCTAAACAAATTAAAATCAGGGCGTTCTTCTGAGGTGACTGCAATTGTGACAGGAGATAAAACTTGGATAATTATATTATTATGACTCCAACAAAGTCTCAAAGTCGTCTATGGATTTTTGAAAATTAATAACCCAACGATGCCACGTCAATATGTGCTTCAATCCCCGAAGAGAAGTGGAATCTCTTGTTTAATGAGTGTTTTGAGCGCATGAATAAGTGTGTATTAAGTGACGGTAGCTACTTTGAAAAACAATATAGAAGTAGAAAGACAAGACTTACCGAGCGACCCTACGTATTAAAAATTAAGATTCCGTAGACCATGCTACGCGATACCTAATCGTTTCATAGACTATGTTACGCACTAGCCACACAATCATTTCGTAACCATACTACGCGGGACTCACAAGTTTCGTACATCGTGCAACGTGCAATATGCACTTTTCGTAGACTGGTTCTTGGATAGTATAGATATATCTATACTATACAAGAACCATTCATTTCGTATTCGTAGAGCGTGCTACGCGCGTGACGCGCGTTTCTTACAGTAGATAAGTTTCGCGCGACCCACACATTCCGTGGACTGTGCTACGCGCCGTTTCAGAGTTTGCTACGCGCGTACCACTCATTTCGTAGACCTCGCTACGCGATCTTCACGTCTCGTAGACTGTAATACGCACAACCAACGCATTTCGTAGACTTTGCTACGCGGTGCCCATAAAATTCGAAAACTACCTATGCTATGTGTGCGATCCGCATGCTACTATGCATGCTACTATGCGTGAGGGACAGTTCCCCTCATTTTGTGAAGTTACAAACTTGTACGCGGTTTAAAATTTTCTTCGTCATTGAGATTATCAGAATGTTTAGAAATTATGAATACTCATGTAGGTAAATATTTTGAAATACGTCGCACTTAACTGAGCGGGCTTACTTCTTTTGGTGTTGTATTTCGATGATGTTCAACTGTTTGGGGAAATCCGAGTATAAGCAATAATTTTGATGGCAATGCATTTTATACCATTTTTATGTTGTATTTTACTTACGGTTTTAAAAGAAGTACCTGCTATTAAAAGCAGTGATCTGTACACTATCCATACAGAAGGATGTTCTATAGCTGGTATGTCAGAAGTCGGTGAAAGCATAAAACAGATAGTGGCGGCGCCGCCTGGCATACGTAACTGTTCATCTGCGGAGCCTCTCGTCACCAACAACGCGACACACATCTGGGTGCAGCGCGAAGCCTTCGACTTGTACAGCGTTCTAAGCGAAGATACTTTTTACTGTTGCTACAAATTTTTTTCAGCACCAAAAAACATGGGTAATATAGTTTACAGTGATTGCAAAGAATTTCTAACAGTGATAAAAGTGGAACACGAGTTTGTTAATGTCGATTGTTTCTACTTAGATCGATTAATTTATAGTGATTTCTTTTTATTTAATTACCATGCTGAAATCCAGCCAAATTCGTCATACAGCAAAGAATCGTACAACATTCTTATACTTGGACTAGAAAGTATGTCACGACTCAATTTTCATCGCACAATGCCATTGACATCACAATTTTTAAAGCAAAAAGGTATCGTTGAGTTGCTCGGTTATAGTAAATTAGGGGATAACTCATACCCTAACTTGTTTCCCGTATTGACAGGACTCTCTTTCAAAAATGTAAGGCAAAAGTGTATTCGTGATATAGTATTTAATTTAGACAAGTGTACCAATGCGTTTATCTGGGATAAGTTTAAAGAGATGGGGTACCAAACCGCGCTCGGCTCCGATAGCATCGCGGGCCTACTCGGCCAGTACGAGCACCGCCTGCCGAGGATACCCACCAATTTCTACTTACAGCCATTTATTCTAGAAACGAGAAGACTATACAAAAACCAATTTTACGATTATCACGCATGTATGGGCTCTAAATATTATTTCAAAGTCCTGTTAGAATATATTTATGGATTAACGCAACATTTAAAGCTAAACAGATTGTTCGGTATGTTTTGGGAAGAATCTATAAGTCACGAGGACCTTAACAACCCGCACATCATGGATGAGTCTTATTTCAACTTTTTAACTGATTTAGATCAAGATAATTACTTGAGTGAAACCATACTGGTATTACTAAGTGATCATGGAATGAGATGGGGAGACATAGTGCATACAGACCAAGGCCGACTCGAAGGATTGTTGCCACTTCTGGGAATTCTTTTTCCTGAAAGGTTTAAGCGCCGGTATAAATTAGCCTTTGAAAATATTCAGCATAATGTTCATCGGCTAACCACACCCTATGATATCCATGAGACACTTTTAGACCTACTGAATCTGGATTCACTAGAAGATATTATGATCAGAAAAAGGACCAACAGTTCTGCTATTAGTAAATCAAGTCTGTTTCTACCTATATCTTCAACAAGAAATTGCTCATCCGTTGATATTGCAGAACATTGGTGTCCGTGTCACCGAGGGAGAAAGATTAAGGTTGGGAACAAAGTCAAAGGTATAGCAGCACACAAACTTGTAGAGCAAATGAACAAGTTGTTACACGATTTTCCACAGTGTCGTCAGTTAGCCCTGGGACACATTTACGATGTTTACTTGGTGGAAAGTAATAAGCAATGGCGAATATATACGGTGATGGTGAAAACAAGACCCGGAGGAGGTATTTTTGATGGTACTCTCATTCATAGCAGATCGCACTGGGTGATCTCTGGCACAGTGAGCCGTCTTAATCTTTATCGAAATCAAAGTCATTGTGTTACCAGCGATTCTGTTAAAATGTATTGCTACTGTGGCTAATTCATGTAAATATATGAGGTATCTAATAAAAAAAAGAAAACACTTTGTAAGTATGTTTTCTTCAATGCTGATTTGAATCCTTTTGTAGCACGGGTCCGCATAGGTACTATTTATATTTCTTGTTTATCTTCACAATACTACCAATTGGGTACGCCACCATTGTGGCGATAAGTCCCATCTTTGAGGAGTAGTTGGAGAGGCGCCACGGCGTCCGGTCCTTCCGCCTGCTGACGCAGTTACTCACCGAACACAGATGTTCCGGGAGGTTTAGGATTCGGACGGAGAAAATATATACCAAGGGCTATTATATTTACGTCGCTAGAGGTTTTCTGCAGTCTCAGTGGCAGCAGTGACAAGAGCTCGTCGGATAATGTTGTTTAAATTAACGTGTCGCGCAAAATGGCCTGCACTGCGGCTACAAGAAAGGCCGAGGTGACCGGGGCTGTTGCCAACTTCACCACAGTGACAGCGATGAGGAGAACAACATGGGCTCGAAGCTCGAACAAAGCGCCTAGGTTTGGCGACGGTAGTGCCTGAAGCCAAAGACCCATTTTTCCACAGCCAGCAGGTGCGCACCCTCAGCAGTAATAGCAGACATGGTCAGAAGGTTGTTCTGAACTACTCTGCAGAGCGGCTCGTCCCACCGCCCCTGGGAAGATGGTTCATCAGGTAAGTCAGTATTCGGGCAAGCGACTTTCTATGCATTGATAGCATGGGAGGACACGCCCGTCACCATTGTGTGGATCGCCCGGAAGACGTGGTGGAGCATATGGTCGAGGTCTTCCCTGCTTGGTAAAACACTGCCATCGAGAGACGCAGGGCGATTCCCGACGCCCGGCGTCCGAGCCACTAAAGGCCATCCACCGCATCTGATAGGACCAGTGCCTGCCAGGGTTGCGGATTTTGTTGAAAGAGTTACCGCGGCCCGGGCATTAGGAGGAACACGGATGGGTTTTAGTCTGTAACAGCATACTGTTACCACTCTGGGCGGAGCAGAAGGTGATCTGGGCGGAAGAAATCATTTGACGATATGCCTTCGATAAAAAAGCATTGATAGTATCAATGAAGCACGGTACATCAAAATCAAACAGTGTAGAAGCCAAAATATTCCTGATTAACGTCCTTGGGATCCTCAAAACTATGAATTCCCTTCTTCCATAATTAGATGGTTGGACTCCTATCTTCGATACCGCTCGCAGCAGGTACGCCTTGATGAACCTTCTTCGGATTGGAGCTCCCTTACTGTGGGTATGCCTCAGGTTGGCGTTCTGTCTCCTCTTCTTTTTATACTTTTTTAACTCTGTCACTAAATTCATCTCTAACTTCTATCTCTTTGCCGATGATCTGCAGGTACGGCTTACTGCGGACACCGCGGAAAGTGATGATAATTCAGTTTCCGCGGTGTCCGCAGTAAACCGTAAACTGAAGTTAATTGAAGAGTGGTCGCGGTCCTTTGGCTTGCAAATCAATCCCAAGAAATCTCAGGCCTTGGTTATCGCCGGCAGGTATATGCGGAACAGGCTGGATATTGCGACGCTGTCTCTACTCTAGCTGAATGGAGTACAGATTATATACGCAAAAACAGTTTAAAAACTGGGGGGGGGTGTCCATGATCCCCAGATCTATTATACTATTTATCGTGGACTAATTATATTACCTAAGGAAACCTACTCGTATCTACCAAATTTATGAAAGTTGAAAATAAACTATAATTTTAAAATAAAAAATACAATATTGTAAATATTTAATAGGTTAATGGTTTTCTGCTGGTTTGAGGGATCGCCAAGTGTTTTTCTGGTGGGTTACGATACTACAATTTGTGGTTTTGTTAAAATAAAGTTGGCAATACCGAATGTCGCTGTCAGTGTCATCATGACACTTCAAGCTGTCAACAATAATCTTACCCCGTTACACATTTTCCCGAATAGTAATAAAAATGATATAGTTCATAAGGTTTTTGTGCAATAAAAACAACATATGACAAAAAATGGCCCTTACGTATAGGACTTTGTTTAAAAAATATCACTACCTTCAAAATATAACCAATTCGGTGAAATGGGTCGGGGAAAAATATCCAATAAGAACTCTGGCTAGTGGTATTTGCTATAAAATTCCATATGCTCAAAGACCCGTGATTGACTCAAAAGTGTTAACTTTCGAATCAAAAAACTATAGGCTTTATTCTACTCCAAGAAGCGGTCCTCCAAATGCGCCACCCGAGGATCCGCCGAAAACTAAGCTGGGAATAATACAGAGGTTTAAAGTGATGTACAGAGATTACTGGTATGTGTTAATACCAGTCCATGTTGCTACATCTATCTTTTGGTTTGGAGGATTTTACTACATTGTTCGGAGGTTTGTATAAAGTATGATAATTATTATTCTAAGTCAATAAATCTTAATACTTATGCCATTTTTACTTTATTGCAGTGGTGTGGATGTTTTAGCGCTATTACAGTCAATAGGTGTCAGTGAAACAATTATTGATCCCCTACGAGATTCACAAGCAGGATATTTCGCCATTGCATTAGCAATGTACAAGTTAGCTACACCTCTACGGTATGCAGTCACAATAGGTAATACTTGCATGCACCACAAAATATATCACACCCTAGTGAGCAATTTAAAGAAACTTGGCCAAATCATCAGGGTTTAAAGTCCAATTTGGAAACTTAGTTATGTTCTGAATGATTATTTATAGCTGTCAAACATACTTCATTCTACTTTTTTTTTAGATTAGTGTGGTCAAACCTATATCAAATTATTTTAATAATGATATTTTGGCACATTTATAGAGCTCATTGTTTGTAAATCTCTATTGTAACTATGAACTAGGATGAAAATGATGTAAAGATGCAATCTTGAATTTAAAGTTTTTATGTGTTTTACTTTTAGCCTAGAGCATTTCTAAGTAATTGTTATATTTTCCTAATTCCAAGCTGAAACACAGTGAAACAAACAAATAACATGCAACTATTTATCTTTCTAGGAGGGACTACAGTTGCTATTAGAAAATTAACAGGAATAGGTTTTATTAAACCAGTTCCTTCGCGAGAAAGAATAAAAGAAATATTTCAAGAGAAAAAAGATAATCTTCAAGATGCCTTCAAGGAGAGTCAAGCACAAATGAAAGAAAAACGCACCCAGGTCATGCGGGAAATGAAACGTTACAAAACTGAAATGCGAAATTTGAAAAATAAGGTGAAGAAAATGTGATACTTATAAAGAACCCATGTATAGTGAAGGTCATTAAATTTATAACATGACGATAAATAAATGCCTTTTCATAAAGAACTGTTCACTAAGATGCAAACCAAACCACCTAGCATGATGAAAAATTATATACAGTTTTCAATTTTGTAATATTTATTATTACTAAGTTATAAAAAGAACTACATAACAAAATCATGTTTATTTCATATAAAATAGCTAGTTACATAATAATCACATCATTTTTAATCAAAATTCAAAATTTACATATAAAAACAGCATAATCTAATTATATTAAGTACAAAACAAGACAGCACATTACTGGAATGTTTTATTGCGCCTTCATCCTTAAATGTTTCTAATGTTGTGACTAAACAATTAATATATACTTGTTAATATCGAGGAGTCTGTTACAATTATTACTATAATATTATGTAGTATACACACCAACCAGGAGTGCTGTCCAGTCTAGTGTGTAAAATTAATAAATGCATTTCACATCAATGGCAAATGAACTAGCAGCCATAATACTTGGGGACATTATTTCTTACACAATATACAAAATGTAATGGAAAATATAAATCTGTACAAAGGTTGTGAATAGCTTCTTAGAATATTTGTATTGCAATGTTAAGCTCAAAAGAACTATTACCAATAGACATTCTGTGCAACAGAATTATAGCTATGTTACATATGTAATTGATTAAAAACCAATTTCACAATTCAGTTAACACTTTTCATAAATCAATTCCTTTAATAATGGTCTCATAATTATTGAAATGTTATCACTTAGCTAATAAAATTATTTGATATCACAAAATATAATAGGCAAATCTGATCTTGGCTAAAACAAATCACATTTCTCATTAAGTTCTTAATTATTATTTTGTTGCTATATGTAAAATAAAATGTACCTAACCATGTCTTACTAACCTCTAACAAATACCTATGCAAGAAGTTGAACATCGAACCCAACGTCTTGAATGCTCATACATTTTGTAACATGAAATTTACATTAAAATCACATTATCTTGTATAATGTCTCTTATCAGTAGTAACAACACTTATAAAAATGTTCTACTAGTTTATCATCATAATAACTTATGTTAGGCAGATTAAAGCTAATTACATTAAATGCTAATAGATGCAACATTGGCTATACAAAATAATTTTTGAGCACGTACTTGGATACCTAACAGAAATATTAGCCTGTCTACACATTCTGATGCAATGTAATTGTTTTAACGATAGACGCCGCCGAAAGAATGAAGCTCAACCCATGTACTGGTAGGAGGCTGGGGAGAGGTGAGGTGCAGGCGAGTGGCCCGGCCCTGACGCCGCTCCGATCGTGGCCAAGTGACAAGCGCGACACATTAACTTACCTGTAATATTTACATTGTTATAAAAGATACATATTTTATATTATATATTTTGTATAATCAATCATAACCAGAGTGTTTTAAATAAAAACAATAGTGAAAATAGTAACTTGCATATCATAAAATGTTTTTCTTTTTAAATTAAACCTCATCATGAACAATGAAACTTCACGCCTGTACTCCTTGAAGGGCAGTCAGAGCAGTTTTGCCAGCTAAAAATGGTGGTGCAAAAGTCACATAAAAGAGCCTTTCCACTCTTCTCACTCATAGACCTCTGCCCAGCACAACAGAAGTTGAGAAAATCCAAGTAGTTGTACTACTTTCTCAAAGCATAAATGGGCTGTGAACCTTTAAAGGAAAATCAAGTGGCTAGCTTTTTCTAAGATCTTTTTAGGGATCCCTTCTTTTCGCATAATGTTTTTTGTCCTAATATAATTCAGCATAACGATTTTGGCACAATTTGTTTTGGCATAATTTTTTTAGGCATACATTTTATGTTGGCATAATCATGTTAAAGACTAATTTGTTTTGGCATAAATTTGATTCGCATAACGTTAGTAGGCCTAAAGACTTTTAGCATAACGTTAGTAGGCCTAATGGCTATTAGCATAATATTCTGAGCAAAATTAGCTATAGTACCTGTAACAATCAAATAATATTGTTGGTTAAAAAATTAATATGCTGTGCAACAAAAGTTAGTCACAGAACCGAATTGCTGCAAAACCGACTTCACGTAGTCTTGTTTGTCCTACCCCTAGAGTGTTATTTAAAATCGCGTAGGCGCGTAGGGACGAGGCGGCCCGCGGGCTGGTGAGCGAAAGCCGTCTGCAACGATTAGCACGCGTGGGGCCGCCGGAGGGCCGCAGCGCCGGAGCCGTCACAGACACCTTGCCTGCTGCATGCTGCTTGCTTGCTTGCTTGCATGCTGCATGCTTGTTTGCATACTGCATGCTTGCTTGCATGCTGCATGTCTTCCTACAGCGAAAAAATACTCACAAAATTGTTCAATACGTTATAATATATTAATATTTTATTTAGGATATTATGCTTAAAAAAGTTATGCTTTAGAACTTTATGCTTAAAAAAGTTATGCTTTAGAACTTTATGCTTAATAAGGTTATGCTTTAAAATATTATGCCTAATCATTATTATGGTTACAGACATAATGCTTAAAAAAATTATGCATGAGCTGTTATGCGTAATTTTATTATGCGAAAAAATAATTATGCCAAACAACATTATGCTAAGTTATATTAGGTCTTAAAATTTTATGCTAATGGATAGGGAACCATCTTTTTAAGACCAATAGGAGTCATATTTAGGTTGATTGAACCACCTTGAATCATTTTGGCTCATGTGAATTCTAATGCTTAATTAACTTACCAGCTAGGGGGTAGCAACGTTTGTCAGGTTCATCAGTCAACTGCATTCCACATAAGCAACACATATAACAGTCAACATGGAAGTCCCGGTCCATAGAAACAACCCTCACTGTCTCATCCGTGCCTTCAACTGGCGTAATACCTGAAATCGAAGGTATAGTATGATTAATATTTTTTTACATCTAATGGGTTATTTTTAGGGTCTTGTGGCTAACTAGTAACAGCTGCAGGGACAATCTTCAACGAATTCATCCGAGCTTCGGAAATCAAGTTTTGCCATAGTAGTATTACTTGCATATTGTTGACCTGCAAAGCAACCAAAGCCTGACTGCTTGCTATACGGTAGTGTGTTACCCAATAACTGGGTGGTAGCAAGCAGTTGCTCCACTGTGAGCTCCAGTAATGCACTGGTAGTCCATGGCATCTGGTAATACTAGAAGTTGCTTCCCACAAAATTGTATAAGGATTGATTGAGGTTATATTTAGGAATAAGTTAATGACTTACCCTTTCCGCAGCTAGCACATTTAGGTGCAAACATACGATGATAATCATTGACACAGTAAATCTTGTTGTCAACATCAACAGTAAAGGGTACCCCGTCGAGGCACTCATTACACACACAGCAACGGAAACACCCAGGGTGATATGATTTTCCCATTGCTTGCAAAATCTGTAATAAATGCATCAATAAATGTGTAAATGTGTTACTAAAACAAGATAGATTGTCAAGGATATCTAAAAAAAAACCTTACCATTTCCATAATAAGGTGTCCACATATTGCACACTTTTCAGCAGTTTGTTGGAACCCAGAGTACTGTAATGACCAATAAAAAAAAATTACCTCATTCATTACTTTTAAGTATATTAATGCAGTGTTTAATAAATCAAAATTCAAAATGTATGTCATTGAATACACACCAAATAGTCTTCTTCACAGTAAACTTTGCCATGTACATTGTAGAAAGCCTTGCCTCGTAATGCACGACCACATGAGCAACAGATGAAACAATTTGTATGGTAAAGGTTGCCCATTGCTTGGCAAGCTTGGCCTGCTCCCGTGACTCCTGCACCACATGTGTGGCAGATGCCTAGGTAATAAGTATAAGTCTGAATTCACTATGAAAGTATACTGAAAGATGGTATTTTAAATGAATGTAGGTATTTTATAATTTACAAAAGTAAGAAAATTACTGCTGTCTTACCAAAATATTCACCCTCCTCATCCTGTCTTTCCATTTCTTCTTCAAGTTGTCTAGTAAGTTCTTCTATCTTTCGTTGAGCCTCACTGGGGCCAGGTGGACGGGGCGGTGTGATGCTGTATGGCAGCAAGCTTTTCCCTCGACCACCAGACCCTCGAGACCCACCTGACACTTGGGACACAGAGCTTGGAGTAGGACTGGGAGCTGGGGACTGAGCCGGAGAACACAATGATGTCAGTCCTGATACTAAATTCCTAGAAGCAATAGAGTCAGAAGCAAGGGAGACATTGTCTCTGTTAGCTGCTGCCACTGCTGCAGCTGGGGAGCCACCAGTCATGCACACATAGTCTGAGCCGTTACTATCCTCCACTATCTGCATTCTACTACCAACTGTGGACTTTGAATTAAACCCTCCATTAATTAATGGTTTCTCTTTCCCAATATTATTCCCAATGTTTGGTTTGGGATGAAAGAATTTAGGACTTGCAGTAGCTGTTTGTACTTCAGTAGCAATGTTGGCTTTAGGTCTTTGGGCACTTGGAGCTATGGATGCATATATTGCTGTAGATGGTATAGTAACAATTTTATCATCAAAACTAATATTGTTATCATTCTTCAGTAGAGCACTCACATCAGTGTACTTGGGAGGGGCAGACTTCATCACTGTGTAGTCACTGCCTGGGTTCTCATGAGATGTGTTGTATGGAGGTGGTGGTGGAGCCTTGTCTATTTTTACTTTTTCACTTGTTATCAATTGTGCCATATTCCTAGTGACACCAGTGTTTGGCACTTGTGGACCAGGAACTGACCCCTGTTGTATGAATCGCTGATCATGGTTTTGTTGAGGCTTAAATTCACTTTTCTTATCATTATCTGAACACAACATGTTTTCATACACTATGGGATTAACTTTAGTCTTGGAATTCACTGGCACTTGTGGTTGAGCTTTGCTGTACCGCGTGTCGTAGTAGCCGTCGGACACGGGCGGCGGCGGCGCCTGCTGGTACAGCTGGTGGTAGTAGGGCGGCTGCGGGGACCGTTGCTCGCCGTAATAATCTATATTCTCATAAACTGGTGGTGGATATTGAGCATTAGGAATGGCTGGAATTTCGTATAGGTCGTCAGTTTGATAGCTCAGTGACCTCTGCGATATAGAATCGATGGAACGTGTAGGACTTGAAGGCAGAGCTGCAGTGTTTATATCGCGTTTATTGATCGACGCAATAGTTTCAACTCGTTTAGGCGTAGCAAACTTTGAAGCAGCTATGACATTCGATCGCTCATAAAAACTGTAATCTTGACGATTGTTTTGGCTATTATCTAGTACAAAGCTCTCTATAGCGCCCACAGGTCGAGTTTTGGCAAGAGAACTTGTGTTCGATGTTACGGCGCCGTGCGCTTGCTCAGTAACATCTTCAACTTTATTCGCTAGTTTTAAATCTTGAAGACCAATAATACACCGTTGTTCGTCTGAGTTACTTCTACGTGATGAATCCATGTTAGGTGTGGAATTAAATTCACTACGACAAATTAAAATAAACTTTAGTTCAATCCAAGCTCGAATGAATCATCTCAAAAATCGTCAAATTAACTCTCAATCTCTGTTCTCAAACAAAACATCCACTAGGGATGATCTAACGATTCAAATCGATATTCGATTATAGTATTTTTAAAACAATGACAACATATTTTTTTGCTCTTGTAATCATATTTATAATAATAAAGTATCTAGTTATTGAGTTGTACAAGTTTAGTCGGGGTCGCACTATACTTATTAACCACCTCACGCGGTATCCGCAAATATGCGACCGCATAACAACACAACAAAAAAACGTCTCTCTAGTTTGAATAATTTAGCATTTGCGGCTAAAAACAGCACATCCGTTAGTTATTAGTTTAGGTTTTGACATACGAGCTAATTATGAGTTTATCGTCGTGATTATTTGTTATTTTCCTCAAAGCTACAAACAATGTTTTTAATTCGCTATTTTCCAGTTTTTGATTTGTTTAAAATCGAATGATATCCATTCTTATTACAGCCGATTATAGTTTTTTTTTCTCTAAAGTTGCCATCCAAAGTTATTTGTGGACATTATTTTCAGTACTAAGCTAATAGTAAGTTCTTCTATCGTTCAGCTGCATTTTCCGTGATACTGGTAGAAGTTATCAGTTTTTAGACTATGAAGCCCCCAATAAAATTATAGTATTTCCTTCAATGTAGTGATTAAAATTTAGTCGTTTTTCTTAATGGCTGCACATTTAAAACACATAATATGAGGTGACAGCGTAAAAACGCATGAAATTTGAATTTCGCGGGTAACTTTAGACACTGAGCCTTTGCTTTTAAAATTTTAAATTCATGGAATTAATAAGTACTTGCAAAAATATATATGTAATATAATATTACAGTGATTTGCTGTCTGTGCTGACCTGACTATCACTCTGCACTAGGGATGGGCAAGTGAAAAAAATATATCGATATTTGTCGTATCGATATTTTTAAATAGTATCGATAAATATCGATATTCGCCAGGTTTCGCATGATTATTCATACATATTCTCAAAGCATTCAAACTTCGTAAATAATTTAATATATTGAAAAAAAAAAAACGAAAGTTGTTAATTGTCTGTTAACTTCAGGGTCATATTAGTCTCACACTGACGGTTTAATAGTATTATTATTTTGCGTGCATGCTACCAATAGTCTCACTGCTATATTGCATTTCATAAAGATAGCGGCGGCATTTTTTTAAAGTTAACGATACGCGAGGAGCATGCAAGGAGTATCTAATAACATTAAAAACACGAAACCAAAATTGCGTAAAAAAAAAAAAAAAAAAAAAAAAAAAAAAAAAAAAAAAAAAAAAAAATATCGAAATCGATACGAATTCGATACTCTAAACTAAAAATTGAATATCGATATATCATGATTAAAAATATCGACGATATATATCGATAATTGTATGGAAAAATATCGATATTTTAATATATCGATATATTTTGCCCATGCCTACTCTGCACTCATCTCATCGTAGGGATGGGCAAGTGAAAAAAATATATCGATATTTATCGTATCGATATATATCGATATATCGTCAGTTTTCGCATGATTATTCATACATATTCCCAAAGCAATCAAACTTCGTAATAAACAATAGAAGAAAATAGTATTTTTTATTAATGCTCGAGCCTAAATATATTTTTAAGCTTTGTGATTGATTTGTTGAAAAAAAAAATCCGAAAATTGTTAGTTGCGTGTTAATTCAAGGTCATATTCGTCTTACACTGTTATTTTAATAGAATTTGTATTTTCGTGCTCGCTACCAGTAGTCTTAAATTGCTCTATTGCATTTAATAACGATTGTGGCGAGATTTTTTAAGTTAACAATACGCGAGGAGCATGCAAAGATAATCTATTGTAATAACATTAAAAACACGCAACCAAAATTGCGTAAAAAAAAATATCGAATTTGATACGAATTTGATAGTCTAAACTAAAAATTGAATATCGATATATTGCGACTAAAAATATCGACTATATATATCGATAATTGTATGGAAAAATATCGATATTTCGATATTTTTTGCCCATGCCTATCTCATCGCCGCCCATTAGTCTTGAGTTCGGATTCTGGCGGGAACTTCGAAAAAGCGCGGTTTGAAATTTTCTTTCAAAATTCCTTTTAATTGTTTTCGGAGGATTTTTGGGTCTAAAGTGACTAAAAAGCTGTTAAATTATATACGGTAGCTCGCCGAAATGGTGGGTAACGAGGGGGGCGGGGATAACCCGCCCGCCCCTCATAAACGTCCTCGGGCTGAGGAAACAAACGAAATGAAGGAAATGGACTGTGGCGAAGGCGGCGGCGGTGAGCGTATGAACCCTTTTATGCCTTACCTCAAGCCAAATTATAAAAGACTTTATCCCGAAAACTGTAATAACACAGAGTTTAAGGTATTTATTGAAGCAAACGGCAAGGATAGAATCGGCAACAAGAGCCCAATTTATTTGAATCATATTTTTTCCAATGAAATAAAAGGTGTGACGGCAATTCAAAGAGTAAACGCTAATAAAATAGCTATTATATTTAAACAGTACAATACAGCAAATAATTTTATTAATAATACTAATTTCTTAACAAAGCACAACATGAGAGCATTTATACCAGCTGCACAGATTGAAAAAACTGGCATCATACGATTTGTTCCTTCAAACATCTCAAATAAAGAATTATATACAAAATTATCATCAATTTATGAAATTATCGCAGTAAGAAGATTCACTAAAAAAGTTGGCCAAGAACGTGTCCCACTGCAAACAGTAAGCATCACTTTTCTTTCCAATATACTGCCAGACAGTATACAATATGACTTATTTTCTTATAGGGTTTTCGAATATGTTCCCCCTTTACAACAATGTTTTAGATGTTTTAAATTTAACCACTCAGCAAGAATTTGTAATAGCAAGCAAAGATGTTCTATTTGTGGAGGTGAGCACTTATATAAGGAATGTGACAAACCAAATGAGGTCTGTTGTGTAAACTGCAGTGGGCCCCATCTAGCAATTTCAAAATTATGTCCGATTAAAATGAAGAAAATAATTGAAAAGAAAACGAAAATTACTTATGCAAGTGCTACCCTGACCAAGAAAATAAATGACACTACAGAATTCCCTCCGCTAGCGCCGCCAAGAATGCAGCCTGTACATAATATTGTAAATAAATCTGTAAATAAGCCTGTACATACCTCTGTAAATAAGAATACTACATATGTAAATAAATCTGTGAATGATGTAAATAAATCAAATGATGTCTTACCTAGTGAAGACATCAAAAATAAAATAATTGACAACAACGATGTACTTATGGCCCTAGTACAGACGTTGGTAGAATTGGGTAATAAGGGAGATAATACACCTACTACTTTAAAAAGTATTAAAGCTACATTAATTAAAAATCTTAAGTAATGGATCCAAATTCTTCTCTATCTAAACTACGTATTGCTCAGTATAATATTCAGAGTGCTAATAGTAAAAAACCCTTATTGTTACAATTCTTAAATAAACAAAATATTGATATTTGCTTACTTAACGAAACATGGTTTAAAGATAACAATTTTAGGATACCTGGATACAATATTTATAACAAAAATTCGAGTAACGCTCATAACGGAGTAGCAATACTAATCAGACCATATCTTAAATATAATATAATAAATACGCAATTTTATGAAAATATTCAAACAGTAGCTTTATCCGTATGCACGGTACGCGGCAGTTTAACTGTGCTCTGTGTATACTGCCCACCAACTAGTGCGCACATACGAATTCATAGATTGCACGACATAATTAAAGATCTTCCTAAACCTATATTTATTAGTGGTGATTTTAACGCCCACCACATTGCATTTGGATGTCTATCAACTAAGAGTCGAGGTCAGGATTTGTATAATATAATCGATGACTTAGACCTATGTATTTTAAATGACGGCAGTTATACAACTGTCAATCGGCCAGGACAAAATCCTTCTGCCATTGATGTTAGCTTCATAAGTTCTAGTCTTGCATCATTGTGTGAGTGGTCTGTGCATGATGATACCATGGGAAGTTATCACTACCCAACTATAACAGAAATTTCATTACTCATAGATAGATATGACATTAGTCCTCCAGTTGATAAGTTTTTGTATAAAAAAGCGGATTGGGAGACATTCAAAAAAGTTTCTAAAACAATATTTAATGATTTGACTCTTAAACTACATGATCCTATTCTAACTTATAATGATTTCTGTTTTCGATTAGATACTCTAAAAGAATTAACAATCCCAAAGCTAACTAAATTGAACAACTTTAAAAGCAGACCCCCAGCTCCTTGGTGGAATGAAATTTGTGAAAAAAGCGTTGTTGCTTCCTACGATGCATTGAAACTATATAGAAGTGAGCCTAGTTTCGAAACCTATTTAAATTACAAGAGAAAAGATGCACAGAAAAAAAGAACCATCTCAGAACAGAAAAAAGTTGGATGGAACAACTTATGTAATAGTTTTAATAGAACTACTCCAATAAGTAAGATCTGGAATCTTATAAAGATGTTCAAAGGTATAAGACCTGGCAATAAATCATATAGAGATGAGTTCATTATTCCATTTTTAGATAAATTATCTGATAACACAAATTTAACTGATTCTGATAATATAAAAAACCTTTTTGATTTAAACAATGATAATCGAAATTCAAAATTTTTATTAGATTCCTTCTCATGGCGCGAATTTACAATGGCTCTGCAAGGTAGACGAAATACAACTCCTGGTTTGGATGACTACCCTTATTTGTTGATTAAAAATTTAGACGAATCGGCCCAAAAGATATTTCTTAACGTTCTTAATCTGCTTTGGTATACTAAATCTATCCCGCAATCTTGGAAAACACAATGTGTTGTTCCAATACTCAAGCCAGAGAAACCTCCGCAACTTCCTAGTTCCTATCGACCAATTTCATTATCATCTTGTCTAGGTAAAATTTTTGAAAACATGATTAAATTTCGTCTTGATTGGTATGTTGAATCCAATGGTATCATTCCACATGTTCAGTATGGTTTTCGTCGTGGCCGCAGCTGTGCAGATAGTTTTACTTCTCTCATCTCTGACCTGAAAAATGCAAAGAATAAAAAATTACACACAGTTTGTACTTTCTTAGATGTTCAAGGTGCTTTCGATAGTGTAGATCCTGCTATACTTGTCCAAATTATGTCAAGATTAGGTATTCCTGGTCAGTTATGTAAATGGATTTTTAACTTTTTGAATAACAGGACACTATATGTAAGACATAACAATAAACTATTTGGACCAAAATCTGCTTCAAGAGGTACAATGCAGGGTGCTACACTGTCTCCTTTGCTGTACAATATTTACACATGTGAAATTTGTAAATTTGTAAATAATACTAATGTAAATATTCTGCAATTTGCGGATGATATTGTTATATACAGCAGCAGCTATAATTTAGAAGTGGCAATTGACAATGTGAACATAGCTTTAAATCAATTATTTATATATTATAATGATTTACTACACCTAAAAATCAACCCATCTAAAAGCAGTGTAATGATTTTTGGCAATGATAGCTCCACAACTAATGTTACTTACAACAGTGAAATTATTCCTAGAGTAAATAGTAAGAAATTTTTGGGCATAATAATAGATCAAAAATTGACTTTTGAAACACATATTAGGCACATTTCCAAAAGCGCCCTAAAAGGTTTAAATTTAATGAAATGTCTTGCTGGTGTATCATGGGGGGCAGACCCCAAAACATTATCATTATTGTACAAAGCAATTGTTAGAAGCCATTTTGATTATAGCTCACTAGCTTATATGTGCAGTACACATGTAAATAAATTAGATATAATGCAGAATAGGGCTTTGAGAATAATATCTGGCGCAATGTGCTCCACTCCCATAAGGGCCATGGAAGTGGAGACTAAAATCATGCCCTTAAGTTTGAGAAGGCTATTACTTGCACAAAGATATTCTCTCAAATTAATATCATCAAATAACAGAGAGATAATAAATAAAATATTACCTTCTACTCACAGAAATTTTCAGACACAGACAAAAGTTGATATGTTGAATGGTATTTCCCCAATGTTGTCCAACATCTTACTTGAAATAGACAATAGCTGTTCCAATATTAGAAAACAATTTCCATGGCCATGTTACTCCTTCACATATCAATGTATTTCACATCCTGTAAAAGTGTTTGAAAATACAATTAATAACAATTTAGATATGCTACAATTTTTAGAACAAAACAATAGTTATTATACTTTATACACTGATGGTAGCAAGAGTAGTGATTATGTTCATGCAGCATTGTATGATCCACACAGAAAATTCTCTCAAAACTTTGTTCTGCATAAATCTTGTTCTATATTTACAGCGGAGGCATATGCGGTGTATCAGGCATTACTATGTATACGTGAAATAAGTAACTGTAAATACTTTTTAATTGTTTCTGATTCTTTAAGCATGATAAAGGCCTTAAGTAGCCTTACAGTAACATTTAAGTCTAACTTTATTCTTTATTTCATTAAACAAATAATTTACCAATATCATCTTGAACATATACAAATTGCCTTCCTGTGGGTACCCTCTCACAGTGGTATCACTGGCAATGAAATGGCTGATAAAGCCGCATATGAGGGTTATAATTCTGTTGATGTTAAAAATACAATGGACATCCCTATGACTGATTTCTTACAAAGCATTAATGAAAACATTTATGACTTGTGGTATGAAATATGGAAAAAAGATCAAGATACGAAAGGAAAGTGGTATGGAAGCATTCAAGAAAGATTACCTATTAAACCTTGGTACGATAAACTGAAGGAGGATGCAAGCCGAGATTTTATCACCACGATAAACAGGCTGCGCTTTGGCCATAATACTGCACCGTCACACCTTGCAAGATTGAATATTATTTCAAACAATATATGTCCGTTTTGTGAAAATACTGAAGGAACTGTAGAACATCTCATTTTCTCATGTCAGAATTTCTTACTTGACAGACTAGTGTTAGCTATTGAATTAAGTGAAGTGAAAGTTAAATGTGATTTTGAATCCCGCCCGCCGCCACTTGAACAGTTATTAAAAGACAAAAACAGCTACAAACCAATATACAAATATATCAAAAATACTATAAAATCCATTTAAATTATAGTGCAAATTCCAACCAAAGTACTGCAAAGCTACAAGTGAAGAAGTGCAAATCAGTGCAACAAAAAAAGACTTGACCTAAAGGTCTTTGTTACCAGGTCATTAAATTAAAAAAAAAAAAAAAAAAAGTCTTGAGTTCGGTTCGGCGTTGTCTGTCAAAAGTGTTCTGTGGTCAAAAGACATTTCGTGTTCGTGCTACCTATTTGTGCTACACTTACAATCACAGCATAACAAACTAATTTGATAAAAATATCAGAATTGAGGAGAACTTCTAGTTCTCCTTTTTGATTATGTACGATACAGAAGATGATCAATATGAAGAAATTGACGTGGAAGAAATTTCTTCAGAGCTCTGGCAGGAAGCTTGTTGGATTGTCATCAACGCTTATTTTGATGAAAAGGGTTTAGTACGCCAACAGTTGGATAGTTTTGATGAATTTATTCAAATGTCTGTCCAGCGTATCGTAGAAGATTCACCACCTATAGAACTGCAAGCTGAAGCTCAACATTCATCAGGAGAAATAGAAACACCGCCGAGGTATCTTCTAAAATTTGATCAAATTTATTTATCCAAGCCTACGCATTGGGAAAAAGATGGTGCCCCGTCACCTATGATGCCTAACGAAGCCCGTCTTAGAAACTTGACTTATTCTGCACCACTCTATGTAGATATAACTAAAACGATCGTAAAAGAACATGAAGACCCTGTTGAAACACAACATCAAAAAACATTTATTGGGAAAATTCCTATTATGCTTAGATCCACTTATTGTCTTTTAAATAATTTGACTGACAGAGATTTGTCTGAATTGAATGAATGCCCACTTGATCCTGGTGGCTATTTTATTATCAATGGATCTGAAAAAGTATTAATTGCACAGGAAAAAATGGCTACTAATACCGTTTATGTATTCAGCATGAAAGATGGTAAATTTGCTTACAAAACAGAAATTAGATCTTGTCTGGAACATAGTTCTAGACCTACATCCACTTTATGGGTTAATATGATGGCTCGTGGAGGACAAAACATTAAAAAATCTGCAATTGGACAAAGAATTATTGCCATTGTCCCATACATTAAACAAGAAATTCCCATCATGATTGTGTTCAGAGCTCTTGGTTTTGTAGCTGACAGAGATATACTGGAACACATTATTTACGATTTTGATGATCCAGAAATGATGGAAATGGTAAAACCCTCCCTAGATGAAGCCTTTGTTATCCAAGAACAGAATGTGGCTCTTAATTTCATTGGTGCCCGTGGAGCTCGTCCTGGTGTAACAAAAGAAAAGCGTATCAAATATGCTCGAGAAATTTTACAAAAAGAAATGTTGCCCCATGTTGGGGTATCAGATTTTTGTGAAACTAAAAAAGCTTACTTTTTGGGTTATATGGTACACAGGCTATTATTGGCTGCTTTGGGACGTCGTGAGCTAGATGACAGAGATCACTACGGCAACAAACGTTTGGATTTAGCTGGCCCATTGCTTGCATTCTTATTCAGGGGTTTATTTAAAAATCTACTGAAAGAAGTCAGAATGTATGCTCAGAAATTCATTGACAGAGGAAAGGACTTTAATTTGGAATTAGCCATAAAGACTAAAATAATAACAGATGGTCTTAGATACTCCCTTGCAACTGGAAATTGGGGTGATCAAAAGAAAGCTCATCAGGCTAGAGCTGGTGTGTCACAAGTATTGAATAGATTAACATTTGCTTCAACCTTATCACATTTGAGAAGAGTTAACTCTCCCATTGGTCGTGACGGTAAACTAGCTAAACCTCGACAATTGCACAATACTTTGTGGGGTATGATTTGTCCTGCTGAAACACCTGAAGGAGCTGCTGTAGGTTTGGTGAAAAATCTTGCCTTAATGGCCTATATTTCTGTAGGCAGTCAGCCATCTCCAATTCTAGAATTCTTGGAAGAATGGTCTATGGAAAATTTGGAAGAAATTGCACCTTCAGCTATAGCTGATGCTACAAAAATTTTTGTAAATGGTTGTTGGGTTGGTATTCATAGAGACCCAGAACAATTGATGGCTACCTTGAGAAAACTGAGACGCCAAATGGACATCATTGTCTCGGAAGTGAGCATGATCCGTGATATCAGAGACAGAGAAATCAGAATTTATACAGATGCTGGTAGAATTTGTCGTCCCCTGCTGATTGTAGAAAATGGAGCTTTACTATTAAAGAAGAAGCATATTGATGACCTTAAAGAGCGTGACTTCAATAACTATGGGTGGCAAAATTTAGTAGCTAGTGGGGTTGTTGAATATATCGACACATTGGAAGAGGAGACTGTTATGATAGCAATGAGCCCAGATGACTTAGCTCAAGTAAAAGAATATGCCTACTGTACTACATACACTCATTGTGAAATTCATCCTGCCATGATCCTGGGTGTTTGTGCTTCTATTATTCCATTCCCTGATCACAACCAGAGTCCTAGGAATACTTATCAAAGTGCTATGGGTAAACAAGCTATGGGAGTTTACATTACCAACTTCCATGTAAGAATGGACACACTGGCTCATGTGTTGTACTATCCGCACAAACCGTTGGTGACTACAAGGTCTATGGAATATCTAAGGTTTAGAGAATTGCCAGCAGGTATTAATTCAATAGTTGCAATTCTATGCTATACTGGTTACAATCAAGAAGACAGTGTCATTTTGAATGCTTCTGCAGTAGAAAGAGGTTTCTTCCGATCTGTGTTTTACAGATCTTATAAGGATTCCGAGTCCAAAAGAATCGGTGACCAAGAAGAGCAGTTTGAGAAACCTACCAGACAAACATGTCAAGGTATGAGAAATGCCTTATATGATAAATTAGATGATGATGGCATTATAGCACCTGGTATAAGAGTATCTGGTGATGATGTAGTCATTGGAAAAACAATAACATTGCCTGAAAATGATGATGAATTAGAAGGCACAACAAAACGTTACACAAAGCGAGATGCGTCAACATTTTTAAGAAACAGTGAAACTGGTATTGTCGACCAGGTCATGTTAACCTTGAACAGTGAAGGATACAAGTTTTGCAAAATTCGCGTCAGATCGGTGCGCATCCCTCAAATTGGAGACAAGTTTGCTTCGCGTCATGGACAAAAAGGAACTTGTGGAATTCAGTATCGGCAAGAAGATATGCCATTCACTTGCGAGGGAATTACTCCTGACATTATTATTAACCCCCATGCCATTCCATCTCGTATGACAATTGGTCACTTGATTGAGTGCATTCAAGGCAAAGTTTCGTCTAACAAGGGGGAAATTGGCGATGCCACACCATTCAATGATGCTGTAAATGTGCAGAAAATTTCTTCCCTATTGCAAGAATATGGCTATCATCTTCGTGGAAATGAAGTAATGTATAATGGTCACACAGGGCGAAAGATTAATGCCCAAGTTTTCTTAGGGCCTACATATTATCAACGTTTGAAACACATGGTGGATGACAAAATTCACTCCAGAGCTCGAGGACCTGTTCAAATTTTAGTAAGACAACCTATGGAAGGCAGAGCTAGAGATGGTGGATTACGTTTTGGAGAAATGGAACGAGATTGTCAAATTGCCCATGGTGCTGCACAATTTTTGCGTGAGCGGCTCTTTGAGGTGTCCGATCCTTATCGTATACATGTTTGCAATTTCTGTGGTCTGATAGCTATTGCGAACTTGCGAAATAATACTTTTGAATGCAAAGGTTGTAAGAACAAGACACAAATTTCGCAAATACGATTGCCGTACGCTGCCAAATTACTTTTCCAGGAACTGATGTCTATGAATATAGCACCAAGGTTAATGGTAGTAAATTGAGTTAATTTCTTTGTTTTCATAAAATTAAACTCAAAGGAGGATTTAAAGTTCAATTTTGGATCTATGTAATCTTACAATTAATAAAGATACTTGCAACATTTCATATGACTTTTATTATCACAAATCGAGACAACATTAAATGCAGCTTAAACACAACAACCATAATACAAAAGTGTACAATATGTATAAGTCTCTTACTCTAATAATTTAATTAAGTAATATCAAATGCAATAAGGATTTATAAATTGAGGTACTTCTTATGTACAAATAGATTCTATAATATAGACTAACTAGATTTTTGAGATGTGGCAGTAAGGGCTACACTGTAACATCATCATGTAACAATAATATCAAAGATTTTTTTCGTACTGGTTCCATATTTCCATTATGTAGCTTATTAAAGAGACTAAATTTAAATGAAGTATTAAATTATGAACCTTCAGGCGGCCAGGCCTTTGTGGGAGGAACTTAGCGATACGAGCCTTGCAGGAGCACTGCTTTAATTAACGCATTCATTCGCGACCAAATACGTGCGTTTTTATCCCGATGAAAAATTAGTGAGTTGTGGAGATAGGTGTCAATATGCTATGTAAACTCTGCGTGTATGTGCCTTGACCCTTACTGCCCTAAAACTGTTAAAATCCACATTGTAATACATTGTGCTAGATGGATTGTAATAATGTGCCACCCTAAAATATTATAACTAAATCCACATACCTATGTACTTAAACATTGCACATAAAACATTTTATAACAAAATTAGTAGTACAAAGTGTGCTAGGAAACCCTGTACTCTACTGGTAACGTTCATTATAGAGTCGAAAACATTTTTATAAAATATATTTGCATAAATATCTGGTAATAACAGAATACCTAGACGTAAATTTAAACAGCAAATAATATAACAATATACAGTTATGAGAGCTTGCAGCAGCCAGTTAATTGCTACAGACAGTAATAGTCACTAAAATTTTAGAAGAGAGCTTTTGATTTTATCATCTAAGCGCGCATTATCAAAATTAAGTACAACTAGAGCTAGTTTGTGCACTTTATCGAAATTAGTGGTTTAGTGCGAGAACTTATTTATTGCAAAGTCATGATCGGATGTAAATAGTACACAAAAAACAACTTCACCATGCAGGTTAGCTTTTTTTAGCTCTCAGGTAAGGTAGGAACATCATAACAAGATTTCGCCAATTTCATAAACTTCTTGAATTGAATTAATAAAACATGCACCATGATTATTCTTAAATTATAACTATTTTATTTACTGTACAACTTACGTATCTATGATCGATGTAATGTATTGCATACGGTATGCAGTCATAACTAAATTACAATATAAAATATGGACGTTTAGACAGTATTCAAATCAACATAACATCGGCTAAAACCTTGTATTTTCCTGCCTCCTAAATGTTTGAATTAGATCTTTGATTTTAAAGTGTTATTTTAATTGTTTTATGACTATACATATTATCTCTCTAAATCTGATTATCTTCCTAAAATTAATTTCAGTTATTGGCATAATTATTATGAAGTAATTACGATGTCGACTATATTTTAGACGACAATTCAGAAGCCATGACCGGTATAGCCTTAATTTCAAGTCACGCCCTACGATTTATCTGTAAAGCTACTTGGCATTAGTTCACTCAGCGCGATGGTGGCAGCGCTTGTTGTTCGTTTTCTTCATCCTTCGGTCGACTCCACTTTATCATAGTTTCAGGGGATCGGTATAGGAATACTAATTTAGCAAACAGATCCTCTTCCAAAGATAGCTCGAGTGCTTCCCGTACCTAAAAAATAGCATAAGCATAGTCAGCCTTTTAATGTACCCTCTCCTAGACAGGCCTCCTCTCTAGGAGAGGAATAATTCCACACGCGGGCCCAGTGGGGGTTGGTGAATGTCACATGTCGTCGAATTTTTGGTTCTAGGACATGCCGGTTTCCTCACGATGTTTTCCTTCACCGTTTTGAGAGCAGTGGTGATGAAGTTAACTACTTATACAAAGTTTTTACACAAAGTGCTTGGCTGGGTTTGAACCCGCGACCTACAATTTGTAAGTCGGGGCCGTTACCACTCGGCCACCACTGCTCCCAACCTAAAAAATATGTAGTATAAAGTTTAACGTATAAACGAAAAACATATATAATATTTTTTACAATCTAAGCTAAGGGGTTCAGGGGTGCGGTGGCGACCTCTCGCGTCCGGCCCTGGTTCAATCCATGGTCCGGAGCGAGGAGGCACGGAAAGCAGTCACCTCCTTCTGCGAAGCAGTAATGCTAGCGAAGGAGGAGGCAGACCGCGTGCGGGAGAGGGAAACCTCACGCTCCAGCCGCCGCAACAGAAGGAGACGCCCCGGGCGTCGGGAAACGCAGGGTGATTCCCGGCCACCGTAGGCGCGGGCCTGCGGATGGCGAGCTATGGGTGGCTCGCCGTCCGATAGCAACCAGGCCCGAGTCGACGGCGCGTGTGTTCCACGCGCGCCTTAAAGAGATGTCAGCACAGAAGATGGGGCCCCATAGGGTCAGTGCCTGCTAGGGATGCGAAATTTGTTCGAAAGAGTCACCGCGGCCCTGGAACACAAAGGGCACTAGAAGGATCACGGGTGTGTTTTAGTCAGTAAGAGTCTGACACTCCCTTTCGCTCTGCCCAGAGCGGGTGAAGTCATTCGATGATTTTCCATCCAGATGAAAAGAGGTTCAGAGGTAAATACACATTTTTGAGCAGGAGATTCAACATAATTGATTATTTAATAACAAACACAAATAGTTTCTCGGAAAACGGATCTTAAGATCTTACCAGATAAATGTCAAGGCAGAGTTGCAACAGTCTGTCAGCATTCGGCAGGTCGTCGAACATGATCCTTGTGTAAATGCCGGAGAAGAACCCTCGTAGCACGCGAGACGCCAAGAACACGAATGTGGTGTACAATCCGATGATACTACAATCACATAAAATGTTTAAATACATAGAATGATGTTTTCGAAGTAGGTAGCATAATGGCCATAGGGACATAGTTCGGTCAGACCTACTTTCAGATCCATCCTACCTTTAGCCATTTTATGGAGTGACGCCAAAGTGAAATTGACAAATCCAGCGGCCCTTTGTGATGGCAACTGTGAAAGCTTACAAATAATAAATAAAGAAAAAGAGTTTATTTGTGCCAAGGAAGTACGTAATTATTGAGGGCCGGCCAACAATGTAGTAGAGCATCTGTTTCTTTAGGTTTAGTCGCAAAATTTAAAAGTCATGCGCCAGAATAGACTGCCGTTATTGTAATTATATGAAGAAGGGTTGATACTTACCCACTGCCAGAAATAAAGTTCAGTGTCTCCGGGAAGAGTTTATCGTTAAAAGTGTACATCACGAGCATATTGCAGTTGTTGAGTGGTATCGACAACAAGGGATCCTGAAAAAATTAAAAAATCAAATGTACTATTTCATAGCGACTGTACTATTTCATAACTGATTATCAGTCTTGAAGGAAGCGAATTGTTGGTATCTATCTACAACAAGAGTTAGAACTTTCAATTGGTACCTTTTACGTTCTCGCGAAAATAGTAACTCTTTAAATCCCTTCAAGTTCATGTAACTGCTAACAAGTTAAAATGTATGTTACAAACTGAAATGCTACTCAACTACTCTCTACTCTACTACTCAAAACAAAATAAGGGCCACAAGGTATTTTGTCTGTACCATGAAAACAATAAAACCAATATACATTTTTTGTCTCCATAACGAAAACTAATGTTGTTTTTACCATGTAGACCAAAAAATTAATTCAAATAATAATTATTAAAAAGTTTATTTGCTTTTGAAAGAAAAAACACATTTTAGGTTAAAAATAAAAACAATGTAAAGTTACTGAAAACAAAATAAAATACTCCATGCCCATCTTTTAATAATGGGTATGCCCTCCTCGTTTAGCTACGCACTCCTGAAGCCTGGAGTGCATGCTCTCAATCAAATGCCTGACATTTTCCATTGGAATCTCTTCCCAGGCCCTATTCACAGCGTTTATGAGTTGCTGTTGGTTGTGGATTTCCTGATTACCGTCTCTAACTCATCGTTTCAACTGATCCCACATGTGCTCTATTGGATTTAAGTCCGGACTGTTCGCCGGCCACGGCAAGACTTGAATTTGAGAGTCTTCCAGTACAAACCGAGTCGCTTGAGCCGTGTGTGCACGAGCATTGTCTTCCATCAAGATGAATCCAGGACCCACTCGCTGTGCAAATGGGATCACATGTGGTCTGACAACTTCCTCAATATACCGCTGAGCAGTAACAGTACCCTCATTTAAAATAGCGAGCTCAGTTTTGCCGTGTAAGCTTATCCCGCCCCAAATCATTACATTTGGACCACCAAAACGATCGACTTCATGGATGCAGGCTTCTGAAAATCTCTCGCCGCGTCTTCTCCATACTCTAATACGCCGGTCGTCGTTAAAAAATTTAACTTTGCATTCGTCTGTGAAGAGCACCATGCCCCATTGGTTTATGTCCCAGTCCAAATGTTGACGGGAAAATCTTAAACGATTTGCACGATGATTCCTGGTCAATGGAACACGGACAACTCGCCTTCTTGATGCCTGCTGGTCGTCATGCAATCGATTACGAATAGTTTGGTCACTGACACGAGTACCGGTTGTCAGAAGTAAACGATTTTGCAGCTTGCGGGCCGTCGTTGTGCGATCTCGGCGCGCACTTAATCGAATGTAACGATCCTCTTGAGCTGTTGTAATGCGAACTTTGCCCGAACCAGGTCTTCTTCTAACACTGCCGGTCTCTTGGAAACGATTGCATAGATTTTGAATAGATCTTCGAGAAAATCCCAATTGCAAACCCACAGATCGCTGCGAATGACCTTCTTCAATCATCGTAACGGCTCTGGTTGCTGTCAGCGAGTCCATATAACGCCTGCGTGCTTGTGGCATATTGCAAAAGATGTTTCTGACTCGAGATATCAATGAACTCTGATAATTTCTAATAAACCAAGAAGCTAAGGAAAGCAAAACGTCAAAGAAAATGGAATAAAAATTTTCAGTAAGGATTTTAACCAAATTTTATTTAAATTTGTTGCCAGCATTAGATGAATACTACAATTTTAAAAAGTTTAGATATTAAAGACTGTGTACACTCAATATTTTACTACTTGCAATATGTAAATGTTTAATAAATTACACCAAAATGAAAAAAAACCTCGTGGCCCTTATTTTGTTTTGAGTAGTATAATTATATTACATTATGTAAGTTTCAATACTCCGCACAATACGTTATGCGGTTGGTATATTTGCCAAGCAGTTAATTCAAAAGGGAAAGTATTGCAACTCACTCGTATAGAACAAGACTCTCGAACGCGCCAGTACATCACGTCTGTACCTTTTGCTCTCTCCAATCGAAGTAGTACGTCTCTATACAAAAACTCATCCAAATCTGAAATATCACAATACCATTAGTTATAAAACATTACTTTAGCTTGAAACTCTGTCAAACTGACATTTAAGCAGAATCGAAAGGATTTTAATAATAGTATCTAATCCCCACCGCCGTATGTCTACGATGACGTCGTGGTCGGGCTTGCGCCGGGAATTTCCTTATAACCGTGGTATTCCTCTCCACTCGTCTAGCACCTCAGGATATCTTGCTCCCTTGTCGTTACGTCACAAAGGCGCTAGCGGCGGTTTGCAAGTCGCTCCCTGCCTTAGCATCCATGTTTTTCAATAATATTGGTGAGGCAGCGGCCTCTCATAGTTGTAGAAAACCAAGAAAACCAACTTTAACCAGAGAAACCCATAGTTCGACTTCTGTTTCCATATCCTACAATAGTTACGAACCGGGGAATTACCTTGGATATACTTTCGTAGTGGAGAATGTGCAAATAGGGATAATGGTCACGCATATTTGTGTCTCGTGGAGGCGAGAGCCCTCGCGCACTAACATGCGCGTCTCGCGTGTCTCGTGGAGGCGAGAGCCCTCGCGCACTAACACGCGCGCCTCGCGTGTCTCGTGGAGGCGAGAGCCCTCGCGCACTAACACGCACGTCTCGCGAGTCTCGTGGAGGCGAGAGCCCTCGCGCACTAACACGCGCGCCTCGCGTGTCTCGTGGAGGCGAGAGCCCTCGCGCACTAACACGCGCGCCTCGCGTGTCTCGTGGAGGCGAGAGCCCTCGCGCACTAACACGCGCGCCTCGCGTGTCTCGTGGAGGCGAGAGCCCTCGCGCACTAACACGCGCGCCTCGCGTGTCTCGTGGAGGCGAGAGCCCTCGCGCACTAACACGCACGTCTCGCGAGTCTCGTGGAGGCGAGAGCCCTCGCGCACTAACACGCGCGCCTCGCGTGTCTCGTGGAGGCGAGAGCCCTCGCGCACTAACACGCGCGCCTCGCGAGTCTCGTGGAGGCGAGAGCCCTCGCGCACTAACACGCGCGCCTCGCGTGTCTCGTGGAGGCGAGAGCCCTCGCGCACTAACACGCGCGCCTCGCGAGTCTCGTGGAGGCGAGAGCCCTCGCGCACTAACACGCGCGCCTCGCGAGTCTCGTGGAGGCGAGAGCCCTCGCGCACTAACACGCGCGCCTCGCGTGTCTCGTGGAGGCGAGAGCCCTCGCGCACTAACACGCGCGCCTCGCGTGTCTCATGGAGGCGAGAGCCCTCGCGCACTAACACGCGCGCCTCGCGTGTCTCGTGAAGGCGAGAGCCCTCGCGCACTAACACGCGCGTCTCGCGTGTCTCGTGGAGGCGAGAGCCCTCGCGCACTAACACGCACGTCTCGCGTGTCTCGTGGAGGCGAGAGCCCTCGCGCACTAACACGCACGTCTCGCGTGTCTCGTGGAGGCGAGAGCCCTCGCGCACTAACACGCACGTCTCGCGTGTCTCGTGGAGGCGAGAGCCCTCGCGCACTAACACGCACGTCTCGCGTGTCTCGTGGAGGCGAGAGCCCTCGCGCACTAACACGCACGTCTCGCGTGTCTCGTGGAGGCGAGAGCCCTCGCGCACTAACACGCGCGTCTCGCGTGTCTCGTGGAGGCGAGAGCCCTCGCGCACTAACACGCACGTCTCGCGTGTCTCGTGGAGGCGAGAGCCCTCGCGCACTAACACGCACGTCTCGCGTGTCTCGTGGAGGCGAGAGCCCTCGCGCACTAACACGCGCGTCTTGCGTGTCTCGCAGAGGCGAGAGCCCTCGCACACTAAAACGTGGCGCGTCGATGCGAGAAACTCCGCTGCTGCAGCAAATCGCTGCGCAGCGTACGAGCTCCGGCAGGAACTCATAGCGGTATGAAGACGGCTACCATTGTAGCGATAAGTCCCTTCTTTGAGGATTGATTGGAAGGGCGCCACGGTGTCCTCATATTCCGCCTAACGCAGGTACTCACACAGATGTTTTGGGAGGTACCTGTTTCCGATTCGCCGGGAGGACACGTCCGAGTGTCAACACTGTGTCGATCGCCCGGAGGATACGGTGGGGCATAATGTGGCAACGCCGTATCCTCGTCGAAGCGATCGGCGGCGGCAGCGACCTCTCGCTTCCGGCCCTGAATCGAACCATGGTCCGGAGCGAGGAGGCATGGGAAGTGGTCACCTCCTTCTGCGAAGCAGTAATGCTAGCGAAGGAGGAGGCAGACCGCGGTCGGGAGAGGGAAACCTCTCACCCAAGCCGACGCAACCGAAGGAGACGCCCTGGGCGTTGGAAGTCGTAGGTCGATTGCTAGCCACCTGCTGCGCGGGTCTGCGGATGGCAAGCTATGGGTGGCTCGCCGTCCGATAACAACCAGGCCCGAGTCGACGGTGCGACATGTTCCACGCGCGCCTCAAAGAGATTTCAGCAAAGATGAGGAGGCCATTCGCTGAAGAAGTAATTTGACCCATAGAAAAGGTCGATTTTAACAACTTATAAATAAATACAATTTTACTGGCTTTACTGAACTCACCTTTATTTGTAGGATCGTAATCCTCGACTCCTAATGGCAAAAGCTGGTATACCGCTTTTGTGGTACCCTTATTAAATACTTTCAAAAATTTCGGGAACAACTGGCGTACGGTTAACCTGTCGATTATTTATAAATTCATTAAAAAAGGAAGTAATAATAAATGTTTAACATTTAAAATGGTTGAAAGGTTAAACGGCCTTAACATAAAATCCAGGTGGCGTTCAATCATAGAATTCATTGACTGAAAACTAAAGGATTGTAGTAAATTCTTATTTTTCTTCAATAAAATAATATTTGTGAAAAAGTGAAATGGGTGTTGTTCTGGGTACTTTAGTGTGCCTTTTTAAACGTTCGATCGCGATAGCCTGTTTTTTTACGATTTGACATATGAGAACATTTACGTGAAGGCGAGTACGTAAAAAACTCACTACAGACCCTCTCGAGTGTAAGATCGCGTGACTCACCAGGTGTCTGCGTCGGCGGTGCCTTCCAGCAGCTTCTGCAGCTTGTCGCGCTGCGGGTTGGGGCGGCCGTTGACGTAGGCGTGCAGCGCCACCTCGCGGTGGTCCTCTATAGTGGGCGGGTTCGGCACCGCGTTCGTGGGGTGCGTTATCACGTACGTGAACTTCACCATTAGTGTTGCATCTGTTGGTGATTGAACGGATACAAAAGGTTAAGTGTCATGAGTTTAATTTACCGTTACAGGGTGAGTCCTGCAGGATATTTTTCTACTGTATTGTTGTAAAGTCTATCTTGTAGTTCACTAGAGGCCGCCTCCAGCTTGAGCCGGTCAAGCTCGGGCGGCGAGATCTCCCACTTGAGCGTGGAGTTGGGGTTGATGGTGATGACGGCGACGTCGTTGTACTGGTAATTGTTATGTTAATAATGTTGGCACTCACTAGAGGCCGCCTCCAGCTTGAGCCGGTCGAGCTCGGGCGGCGAGATCTCCCACTTGAGCGTGGAGTTGGGGTTGATGGTGATGACGGCGACGTCGTTGTACTGGTAATTGTTATGTTAACAATGTAGGCACTCACTAGAGGCCGCCTCCAGCTTGAGCCGGTCGAGCTCGGGCGGCGAGATCTCCCACTTGAGCTTGGAGTTGGGGTTGATGGTGATGACGGCGACATCGTTGTACTGGTAATTTTTATGTTAATAATGTAGGCACTCACTAGAGGCCGCCTCCAGCTTGAGCCGGTCGAGCTCGGGCGGCGAGATCTCCCACTTGAGCGTGGAGTTGGGGTTGATGGTGATGACGGCGACGTCGTTGTACTGGTAATTGTTATGTTAACAATGTACGCACTCACTAGAGGCCGCCTCCAGCTTGAGCCGGTCGAGCTCGGGCGGCGAGATCTCCCACTTGAGCGTGGAGTTGGGGTTGATGGTGATAACGGCGACGTCGTT
The DNA here is from genome assembly GCA_905332915.2 of Hecatera dysodea. NCBI lineage: Eukaryota > Metazoa > Arthropoda > Insecta > Lepidoptera > Noctuidae > Hecatera > Hecatera dysodea. The sequence continues at coordinate 16,030,957 of HG995292.1, forward strand.
GTACTGGTAATTGTTATGTTAATAATGTAGGCACTCACTAGAGGTCGCCTCCAGCTTGAGCCGGTCGAGCTCGGGCGGCGAGATCTCCCACTTGAGCGTGGAGTTGGGGTTGATGGTGATGACGGCGACGTCGTTGTACTGGTAATTGTTATGTTAATAATGTAGGCACTCACTAGAGGCCGCCTCCAGCTTGAGCCGGTCGAGCTCGGGCGGCGAGATCTCCCACTTGAGCGTGGAGTTGGGGTTGATGGTGATGACGGCGACGTCGTTGTACTGGTAATTGTTATGTTAATAATGTAGGCACTCACTAGAGGCCGCCTCCAGCTTGAGCCGGTCGAGCTCGGGCGGCGAGATCTCCCACTTGAGCGTGGAGTTGGGGTTGATGGTGATGACAGCGACGTCGTTGTACTGGTAGTTGGACAGGAATGTCTGCGCGGTGCGATCACGCGCGTACATGTTGCTTAGCTGAGAGTAGTCTTGTTCCGTGAAACTAAAAGATAAATAACCAGCATTTAATTTAAAAAGACAGAGAGTGCGTTCAAGGAGGACCTCTATAAATCCTGAATTTTGTGTACAATAATAATCGGAGTGCAAATTTAAAATGTTATCACGTAAAAATAACCTCTACTGGATCGATATTCTGTAAGTGTACCTTTTATAAATAAATACAATCTAAACATACTGAGAAAAATCTGGTGACAAACTAAAACTGAGCCACGATCCGCAGTAAGGCAGCGATTAGGAACAGTTTTTTCTTATACTTCGTGTTTGGTGCATATAATACTTACACATAAATGTTGTGTGATTGAGCCGACATTTGATAAACAGGCAGGAAAGGCCCGATGCGAATCTTTACCGTCACATCTGTGGGTGGGTTCGGTTTACCGACCTAAAATGGAACAAACATTTTAACATTGTGCTGTCACTTCACATTCAATGTAGACACATCGAAAGCATATAAAAAAAAATGCATTATTATCAAGGATGCCAGTTAATCCATTTTATAATCTACGTAAATCATTATGTTGCAAACACTTAACTGTGAATTACTCAACATCTTGCTTTAGCTCTAAATGTAGTCTAATTTAATTTTTGTGTAACACCTTATAATGAAATGGTCCCTAGTAAGTTTTGGTTGCAAATTGAATTTGAACCATGTATTTATAATAACATATATCGAGTTCAATGTATTTTATTATTGTCATGACATTTGTCAACACTTAATCTACGATTTTGGAAATGGAAGACATGGTTATAGTGGATAATTGGATGGATGGAGAGGGCGACCAAAGAAAAGATTGATGGATTGTGTGTGCAGTGATATGAAAGAGTGGAGAGTCAGGATTGCATGACGTGTCATAGGACAGAATCGAGTAAGAATTTTCACGATTGTGCCGACCCCAAATAACATGGGAAGGGCAGATAATGATGATGGATATACATATATATTTTTTTTTACCTTGGGACAACTCACACACGGCTATCTGATCCCAAGCTAAGCAGAGCTTGTGTTATGGTAACCAGACAACTGATATACATACTTATATAATTTATAAATACATACATACATATTATAGATAAATCACACCCAGACACAGAACAAACAATCATGCTCATCACACAAAGTTTGTCCTGGGTGGGAATCGAACCCACGACCTCCGGCTTAGCAGTCAGGGCCACTAACCAATAGACCAACAGGCCCGCCAAATATAATGGATGGATGGTAAAGTAATGCTGTTACTACCGTATTCCCGAACGCGAAGAATACAAGCGGGAACCATATGATGGCGATGATGAAGGCGAGGACTCCTCCGCCCAGCATGTACTTGGACGAGTTGGACTTCTTGGAGCCGCGCGGCTGCGGGAACTCGTCCTCTATGTAGCGGGAGCACTGCAACAGTCACACGTGCCTGTGTACTGCGGACGCTTTTATGGAGCACGACTTTTTACATCGCTCTCACATATAGGCAGTGGCGTGCAGTGGTTCGAGTTGGGTAGGCCAGAAAATAATATCCAAAAAAAAACACACCACATTATTCAGGGTTTAAATGTGGTGTTTTTTTTTAATAGGCTATTTAAAAGAACTCATTTCATTAAAAATCAACCCTGAATAATGTGGTTATTTTTTAAAATTTATTTGGAAATTTTCTCTGGCCTACCCTAACTCGAACCACTGCACGCGCCTGCATATAAGGTATGTATAATTCCAAGATTTACGATGTAACCGTTTTGTAACAATTTTTTATTTCTAAAGAGTGTCCGTGAAGTTCTTACACGTTCTTCTTTATAGAGATCTACGCTTTGGAACGTGCAAATAGCTTCATTTTTTTGACCGAACGACTTTGACAATTCAAAAGGGCCTACAAATGGTTTAATAGTAATGCGTTCTCTTAGGTTTTTGAGTATGACAAAGACTTATGTGCCTAATTGATTTCCCTTACGGCAAAACTTAATGCAATTCATGCTTTTAAATTCGTTTTTTTTATATTCCACATTACAAAATTGAACTAGAGACATGCATCGTTCAAATACCTTTAATAGGAAGACACTGGCGAAAATATCCTCCATCTTGAGCCAATCCATGAGGTTCATGGAAGTATCTGTCCATATCCAATCCATAAGCGTCCGCAATTCGAACAAGAACGGCACTACCATGAACCTGAAAATATGAACAATACTAATATAATATTATCACTAGTTATTTAGTGCGTCTCTTCTAGCTGAATGAACAGTTCTTCGTTTCAATAAAGTGCGACGCAGCGATGCTTCGTCGGCAGCCACGGCGTGCTGAAACTGGCTGACATACCAACGCACGGCCGAAGCTACTGTGATTAGGAACCTGATATTTTGCACAAGGCTTCCTTTTATGATGTAGATGAGCACTAAGAAGGGATTTTTGATACTTAAACCCTAAATCGGCAGAAAAGGGGGGAACCTCATTTGTAATAAATATGCGCAAATAAAGTCCCGGTGAAGTGCACTAATAAACTAGCCTCTTGAAGCAATCGTTGGGTCGCGCATTAACGTGAGCAGGCCCTTACAGCATGTCTTACCCTCTAAAGCAGACCATGTTGAGGAAGTAGTAGGACTTGCAGAGGAAGTTGCCGATGATCCGGCGCGGGTAGCCGCAGCGGATCTGGTACGCCGAAAGCAGCAGGTAGATGCACTTCAACATATACCACAGGGGAGGCGGCAGCAGAGCGTTGAACGTCCTAAACACAATCATTATTGGATTTCTCACATAGAAAACTAACCTAAACTGTTTATTTTGTTGTTAATTTTTCAAGATTCAAATACTAACCGTGTTAAAATGTGACAGGGAGAAGGTGGTACGCAAGTGTTTATAAGGTAAAAGTGTCGAATTTGCAACGCAGGATGGCACAGCCCCCGCCGTACACGTTCCCCGATATATAACAAGCATATTACACAAAACTTCTTACCTCTCAGTAATGAAAGGCAGTACGAAGAACATCCAGATATGCACTCCAATGATGAGCGCATACTGGAACAGTATCTTGCCGAGCATGAACTTGCGCAGGTATAGCGCTCGGTCGATGACGATCAGCGCGAACTGGAGGATCAACATCACGAGGAAGGGAATCGGTACTTTATTCTCTTCCAAGTACGCTTGGACGCCTCCGTCGCCTTGATGTGTCTACAGAAACCATATGAGAACTTTAAAACAACTCAATAATATAACAATATATGCTGTGAGGAATACTGATAGTTGAGAAGCAAATGACTGAAAGTTTGATGATTTTTAAGACAAAAATAATATGCCAATTAGTAAACTTTTGCAACATACCTACCGCAGATATACCGTATATTAGTAGAAAAGAAGATATTAGACGTAGTTTTTAAAAATAGATATTAGATTAGTAGATTTAAACCCGACTTTTTTTTAATATAAAGTAATTTATACAAATTATCCTAAGAGCTCTTTTTGAACGTTAACAAAAAAATACCCCCAAAACCACCACCTGACTATCTTAACTACTTCCTAGTGTTTAGCTGGGAAGAAGAAATGTTGCAATAAAATCCCCAGTAATATATCTGTCTGTTAAGTTAGAAGTACTACATTCGCGAGCAATAAACTGGAACCACTTCATAACATTTTTATTTATTGTGTATAGGTATGTTATTTACGCGTCAATATTTTGTGTTACCCCTCTGGACCCTAATAATTGCCTATAAACGATTTTTCATTGACCGAATGAGGGGAGCACATGGCCTAGCAGAATTTCGTTGATGTATCTTTCTACGGTAAGCCCCCTCCCCGACCTCCACGAAGTACGAATATCAGTATCGTTTTTGCTTCAATATAAATACTCCACACACATCATACAAAACCCACCCCCGTATAAAGAAAGTCCCCGTTGAAAGCTAATAAATATATTTTAAATTATATACACCAATATATAGTTCATTGCATAGAAATTGTAAAAAATTGTTTCGAGTAACGCGCGATGAAATGATTCCAGTTTATTGCTCGCGAGTGTAGAATTTAGAAAATATTATGCAAAGTAATTAACATTAGATGACACAAATTGGATATAAAAATAGGCTTACCCCAAACGCGGCGAAACCGAAAATAACGACGAGGAAGTTGAAGAAGTCACACAGGAACATATAGGCGTATATGTCAGCGGTGACCCTCGCGCCTGGCTCGAGCATGCGCTGGAAGAAGCGGTACGTCGGACGAAGGTAGCGCTTAACGCTGCAAAAATAGATCACGTTTTTACCCAGTGTTATTTTGCCTCCATATCAAAACGTACTATTCTTAAAACGACTTAGTCGCAAATCGTCCTATTAGCAACACGTCCTACAAAAGAATGGGAAAAGTACAGGCATACCACATTGTCCTATAAGATTTTCAAATTTTTTAATACCTACAGAAAAGCAAGAGACTAAATTATATTTTACGTAATTATTTGTCGCAAAAATGAAGCGGGGAAAGGGCGGGGCGCAAGCGAGCATTGTCGAAACAAAAGCGGAGGAAGTCCCTAAGTCCCTGTTTGATCATAAACCCAAACTAGTACAGGTTTTTGATCAAACATCTGGATTGTTACAGGTTTATGATTGAGTTTAAAATGTGTCATGTTTCGGTTTTTTTTAAATCAAAAACCTAGGTTTTCGATCAAAAACCTCATTTTATGAAAAACCTGCGATATAAATATATTAAGTTAAAACGGTTAACTGTTGGTTTTGTTTAAAAATACCTGGATTTACTTACAATGCTACTTAATATTAGCCAGTAATACCAGGGCGTTCCTTATAAGTAAGTAGTAATACCAGGCGACCATTTTTTGGGTAACGCGGCACTACCTACTTGGTGAGACTAGTGTCAGATTTTCTGGCTTTGACAATCCGTAACAACTGCAGAATATCTAAAAATGACAACCTGGACCAGCGGCTTACTTACGCCGTATAACATGATGGTTGATATATCTCCGTTTCGTTTTAATTTTTTAAATGAACTATGAGCCTTTGAGCATAACTGTACTTAGACAATGATTGCGGAATTTGTTTGAGTCACCGCGGCCCTAGAACGCAGGGCATTAGAAGGAGCACGAGTCGGTTTTAGTCAGTAAGTCCGACACTACCTTCGTTATTAATTTGATGCGTTCCCGACCATTAAAAGGGCATTCTGCTAATATGACGATTTGCGAATAGGTCGTTTTGCTAATAGAACTTTTGAGAATAAGACGTTTTGACACGGAGGCGTTATTTTTCGCAGTTTGTAGCTTTAATCTGTATCAGACAAATTCTATTAAAGTGGCTAGTCAAAATTTTACCCTTACAGATACTGTGGGTACTTTTCTCCACTGCTTGTACGGTCAAGTTACGTAGTGTCGATTGCTCTTGTCAAATAAAAATTAATTCGAAAGTTATAAGTCTTCGAAGATCCGTATTTAATCACTTATTTAACACTACTTTGCGTGCATAAAAATAATAAATGGACTTCTAAATCTCCAAAACAATTCCTACAGCTACACTTAATTATTCAAGAGTGTCTCTTAATTACTCACAACTTTTTTTTTATGAAATCACACAGTAGTTGTTTCATAAAAACCACGACAAACGATCTGCTCTACATTACATCTGCGCTACATTTTTCTTATCTTCTACTTCGGTGCTTCTTCTTACTCAAACGTCTTCAGATGAGACAGCATACGTGATAGCCACACCCACTAATGAGTTCGTGCCGCCAAATTCAGATAAATGAGATAGAACTTGTACTTACGACAAAAGCATCACTTCTGGGTAATGCTTGCACGTACTCTCGAGCGTTGTTGTAACCGCAATGATTGGTTCTAGGTCGTCGTTTACACTGAAAAAGATCAAAGTACATCAACATCATCATTGAACAAGCAACATTTAATTACACCAATAGTTTTACTTAATGAGGTTTAGGTTTGTTTCTCCGCGATTCCATGGATGTTAGAAAATAACCAGATATTATAAAATTATTCAATCTGTGACCACTCCATGTGGATGTGGTAAAACTATAATTCCAAAAGTAAATGTACATTAACAAAATAATTTAATAAGTTATCAATCCATGACGTGGGTGTCACCAGCAAATAAAAATAGTTTCTAAGTTTTATCAAATTAATCACATAAATCATTATTTTGCCCTTATCCAAATATATTTTGTTTCATGTATTTTTCATGATAATGGGGCTCTTAATAGATTCTGTTATTATTAAGTTACATGAACATGTAAATTGAAAGTTAATGATGTATTCAGATTTACATACTTGTAGTGATCGTCATCCGGGCCTTTTGATGGCCCAGCCTCAGACTCATCGAAATGGAGTTGCCTGCGCGTCGGATCTATATCCATGTCAGCATTTCCATCCTCAGCTCTATTAAATAAGAACATGTTATTATAGTAAATGTGTCGATGGTTTGTGTTACAAAATATTTTAATTTAATCTTTCAACTCTTTACTTATTCTCAAAAAACCCAACTGACTTCCAAATAAAAACACGATAGTATAAACTGAAGTAGGTATAAAATTATTATGATTTCGGATGTTGGTGTTGTTTTGGTTTTGTTTTCAAAATGAGCTTTTTCGTTTAGTTTGACATGTATTATTACTTTTCAGAATTTGATCTTTAAGTTTCCTGGCTAGGAACACCCTTTTTTTCGAAAATATGCAATATTCGTTTTCATCAAAATCGGGATTGAGACTCCTTTCAGTGTTTTTCGCTATTCCTTATAGTCTCGAATTTGTCCATCCCCGCACCACAGTATTACAATATTTCCTACAGTACGGCGACGAATGTACTTGCGCAGAGCAACGGAGGGGAACTCGCGGGGTGTCGGGCGGCGCGGGCCGCGTACCGCAAACACGCTTAGTTTGCGGTACCGAGCGCGAAGGGCAGGCGCGGGCGTGTTTTTTGTGTAATAATGTTATTATAATTACATTCTATAATGGTGCGCACAAACTGTTCTGTTAGGTTTTTCATTTGTGTACCATAGACTTATGGAATATAACAGACGCCCCGCCGCCGCCGCTAAGACAAAACTGACTTGTGCACACAATTTTGGCTACTTTTCCTTATAATTTTATGTCTGATAATTATAATTGTAAAGGTATGTGTTTGTTTATTGAATTTATAGGTACCTACTTACTTTCCAGACGCGAGTTGTGGATAGAAGCTTGTCAAAGACGGTACTTAATTAAAAAGTAAAACAGTTGTACAATAAGGTAGTTGACTAAAAAAATCTGATAACATCGTCGGATAGATTTCCATAAAATATTGGACACGTATGTTTTTCTTTTTTCATATAATAAGAAAAAAACGAAGACGATACAGTGCGTTGAAAACTCGTGTGACGTCACTAATCGCTACAATTTTTTCCTAGCCGTGACGCAACAAGCCCCCACTCCTGATCTTTAATGTTTTTTATCTTCGTCAGTTTTTATAGATTTTATAAAGGAAAAAATACGTGAACAATATTTTTCTATAATCTTACTGACGGACTAAACATAATCAGATATTTTTTACTCAGGAAACATCCTTATTACCTATATAACATCTAGGTACGTACCTATGTGGTTTACACTTTTAATAAATAATTATATTACTTAAATTTAATAATCACAATTATTTTGAATGTAAATATGAATAAATGATTACATCATAATAGTAATAATCACAATTGTTTTATTTCCCATTTGGTGACAACCCTTGTATACTTGCATGTGGCAACGTAAGTACCTACGCTTGCGGCGGCATCGCGCGACATCAAAGGCGTTTCCCTACTGTAATATTGTAATACTGTGCCCGCACACTTGAAAAATTCATACTGTATAGTAGCGATATTATTCTGGATCTTTTTACTATGGGGAACGTCGCCAGCGTAAACTTGCCATCCACGACATTAATTAATTTACATAATATTTACAGTACGATATACTATACTTACTTACTATTTTGCAATACATTAATAAATTTCTTTACTTTTAAAGAAGAATACTAAGTTGGTATATTTATACTTACACTAACTTACTAATTACCTAATACGACAATAAGCGGTAGTAACAATTACAAAAAAAATCTGTAGGTACGTTAAATTATAGGATTTCTCTATAATTTCTGCCAATATCAACTGGTAAGTACACACAGCATCGAACCATCGAATAGGAAAGTAGCTGCTATCAAACAGGTTTAAATAAGTTATTAACCCAATAACTACGACACTACGTAAGTTTACTTAATTATTGGTACTAGAAGGATTTTCTTTACTTGAATACGATTACGCTATGATACCAACATATCTAATAAAAAATGTACTAGCAAAATTTTCTTTATTTGAATATGATTATGCTACTACACCTATATAAAATATAGTTTACATATAATATTCATCTAAGGATTGAGTGATGTGTATCAGTTGGTGTAGGCGGACCTGTCGCTACGGTACCGGTCCGGGCGCACGACGGAGCGCATCACGATGCGCAGGATGGAGTGCGGGCGCGAGAGGCGGCGCCGGCCGCGCCTGCGCACGCGCCGCCGCCCGTCCGCGCGCATGCGCGCCCACACCAGGTGCGCCACGCGCGGGTCCGAGCGCGACGTCTGCAGCTCGGTCATGGCCTGCGTGATGGTGGCCTGCACGTGGTACAGCCGGTCCACCAGCCGGTGACGACTGTCTGATCCGCACACCTCGCTATGTACTATCCGAACACCCGCTGTCTACGACTACTACGGCATGCTCTACACGCGACCGCCTGCTACATGCTCCTCACATCACACATATTCCAACTGACTGATACTAGCTTAGGATTCGCCCCACCGTCATCACAAATTCATGAGTTCCAAACTGTTAGGCAACAACAGTTGCACAATAGTTTTCAACCACATCTCTGCAGGAAATAGGTATGATACTAGCAATATTGCAAGTACTTCTTTAGCAGTGAATATGAGGGACACTGATTGTTATTTGATTACAAGTTCATAATGATACACATTAAGGGAAACTTTAAGGGGAGTATAGTTATAAAAAGAAACTCACGGGCCTGACTTGTCGTGCAACTTGACATATTTCTTTCCTACTTCTGTGATGTGCCCTTGTGCCATCAACTGAGTATCTTCAGGACTCAGCGGATACTCCATATCTTCTCTTAACTCAATGTCTGGCGTTGATTCCTTCCATAGCCCCAGAGATTTGAGCATGAACCTGAATAAAAAAACATACTGTATTTCTTTTTTAGTTTACTTTTGTTAATTATTATGTCGTCATAAGGGTAGACTTCCAATTACATTTTATAAAAGTATAAAATAACTTTCATTTCGGAAGTCGGTGTTCAAAAAACAAAGAAACGACCAAAATCACCGACTTCCGAAATTAACGTTATTTTATACTTTTTTTTGTCTAGAAGTCGGTTGTATTTTTTTGGAAAAAGTTTTATTTATTTTTCACTTTTTAGTGGTGACACTTCACAGTGAAAGTGTTATAAATTAGTGTAAACCATAAACAAACATGCGATTTCAGCAATCCCGAAAGATTTGTTAACATTTATTGAAGAGATCCGTTTCCTATCTCTTTTCTTCATCAGATCTTCACCAAACTAGAAAGGGACCACTTTGAAATACTAAGATGCTCATTCCAAACCATCGTACACAGTACACACGGTTTTCTTTTTTTATTTTACATCGACAAGAGGGAATGAGAACTTCGTCAATGTAAACTAAGCCACGCATTATTAGGGATAACTGACATATACTAGTCGTCAGATCTCAATCAAATTTCATGATGAGTCACACAGAGTCAGAAATGAGTCCACACAGTTTTCGAATATAAAAAGAATCATCAAAATCGGTACACCCAGTACAAAGTTATGAGGTAACAAACATAAAAAAACAGTCGAATTGAGAACCTCCTCCTTTTTTGGAAGTCGGTTGAAAATCAGCGCCGTGCTGAAGGTTACTCACGGCAAGGCATTATGCTGAGTGGAAACCTTTTTGCCACAACTACGACATGTATTTCCTTTATATATATGTAAACTCACGTTTGTTAGCACTTTTTTTATTTTTATTCCCTTTACTAATTTTACTTACTCACTAATTTACATTTTTAAATATCTTTAAAAAAAACACAAAAACCTTGTTATTTTACTTTTGTTATTTTTATTATTATTAAATTTTAATTTACATAATAATTTAAGTACTACTAATACTATTTAGGTTTTAGTGGAAAATTCATTAATGTTTTTCGTTTTGTGGCCAATTAATACTCTTTCTTTCTTTCTAGGTGACCGGGTGTAATTTCCAACATTTGAAACATGGGAGTTATACCTAAAGTAAATTAGGTTATTTTTTTTAAGAAAGCTAACTTTTACTCAATCGACAACAAATATAGTTTACATCAAAACCGATAAAAAGCCAACCCTATAGTTTGCTGAAATCTATAATAAATCTGGTTAGTTACCGATGCAAAAAGATGATGAGCAGTAGAAGTAGATCGTAGAGAGCGTAATTGTATTTCCTCTCAATTCCAATGATGCGTGGTGCAGTGAACGGCATATTCGCAGGTATCACCTTCTGATTCCACGGCAGAATCTCGAATTGGAACATGCTCTTTATAAGCACGATTACCTGTGAATTTTATATAGCGGAATAAGTGGACGAAGATACGTATTTTGTATGGTAAATGAATGAAATAGTTTCATACCTCAGTGTACGCGATGAGAGTTACCCAAAACGTCTTGGTCGGTCGTGGTATGGTGAGCGTTCCCCAAAAGAATACCATCAGCGGAAGAGGTATAGACAATATTGTTGCTGATTGTATCTGTAATTTGAATTTATTATAATGAAGATCTTTTAATGGCCTGCATAAGGTAGGTATGACATCTTCCAGAATATTTTAAGAGGGGTCAGGAAATTAAGTACACTGAATGAATCATGTTACTAACATTTTGGTATAGGATTTCAGAGTATACTCGGAAAATGTATATTATTTAGGGTGTCTATGAGAAAGATGGAGTTTCGTAAAATCCGTTCTTAGCGGATGTCTACACCCTATAAGGAACCTACCTACCAAATTTTAAGTTTGTAGGTGTTACAGTTTCCGAGATTTCGTGACTAATCAGTGAGTGGTATTTTGCTTTTATATATTTACGTTATATAGATTGGAAATTCTGTGTTGCCAAAAAAAAATAACCAAGTAGTAACGTGGCCTTTAAGATAAATGCCATAATTTCCATAGCGATTTCATGTTACCTGATTAATGAAAACCATGATGTAGCACACTATGTCCGTGTGGGCCAGCACTGCATACCACAGCGCGTATCCGAAGTGCACGAACGGCGTGCGGTCCTGTTTGAACATCGAGTCGTCGTGATCGTCCAGCGTAGTCACGTCGATGCTGCAAATGAACAATTTCTTCATCATAAACAGATAGGATAAGTTAATTCTGGATGTAAAGCATACGTCTTGCTGACGGCGAAATAGACCGAGGACAATTATAGTGTCCTCGATTTAAAGAAGAGAAAAAGATCTAGAAATAGAAAAGTTTTCTAGAAATAGAAAAGTGACTGAGGTATAATACGTATAGACGTATTATACCAGATGTTACCATGCTCAGTCACTTTTCTATTTATAGTCACAGGAGCTATGAGCTTCGACAAAAGGTCACGGTAGACCTCTTCTTGCCCTCATGGTGGAAACAAATAAGGGCGAAAAATGGTTGGCCGACAACATTGTTTCCATTGTTTAATTTCTTTATTTGGCTTCCCGTTGGCAGATTAAAATTCTGAATGTTCCGCTCAGGTCTTTCCGCCAATATTTCTTATTATATATGTATATACGACACACAATTTGGTATCTTTTCTTAATTTTCATTTGGAGAACGTAAAACGAGATGTAATTTAAAAAAAAACACATTTGTCTCTATAGCGCTCTTATTTTTTATGCATTACATTTAGCCGTAGATGGGATATCGAAAATCGGTTTCCTAGATTCTTTTGATGTGGGCATGCAACATCCCTACGATACGGCAGGTCGTGCGATACCTTCAAGCGGGAAGAGTTTGTTGAGTGGAGTTGGTTTTAAGAAGCCCGATATTATCCGAAATGTTTCATTTAGGGCAATGTCTACTTGCCAGCATGAGCGGATCGGTGGGCAAGCTAATTAGTCAGCAGAAAACCATAGTGATATGCGAGTTCTGCGAAGGGTGCCGCTTCCCAGTTGGCGGTAATTAGGTAACGCAGTAAATTATTCCAACCTTCAGCTTTACATTGTTTTAGCAGTGTGACTTATGAGTTAGCACTATCTAATGTCACACCGAAATATTTACTGCGACCAGTGTTAGGCTTTAGTTCCTCGCTACGTGATATTTAGCGCCCTGTTGGCGAGCCTATTGCGGCAATGGAAAGTGCACGACTGTGTTTTGGACGGGGTCGGTCGTAAAGCATCGCGGTCATAATGAAGGTGTTGAAACTGTTGCGAACAGTTACGGGAGTTTGCTGTCATTAAATTAATAAACGAGCACAACCGCGTCCTCTGACTCTCGCGTCTTAGTCTGCCCAGAGCTTAAGTCCTTTGAATAAATTTAGAAATCAAAAAGTATAACGTAATGAAGGTTTAGAAAAATATGTACAACTTAAAACTTTCATCAAATCGATCGATCAAATAACGGGTATTCCGTTATTTGATCGATCGATTTGATGAAAGTTTATAAAATATAATACATGCAACATAATAAAGTTTACACGTGCTGCCTTTAGTGACATTGACAAGTACACGTTACAAACACGCTCATTCTGTTTGAATAATACAAGACTTACCGTCATCAAATTATACCGAAATAAAAATTTATAAAATACAATAAAAGCTGCGACAACGTGTTGTATTGACAAGTGAGAGAAATAAGTTGTTATAACAATATAAAACCACAAAGAAATAATATCATAAGCCCATCGCAAGTGACGATAAATTCAACGAGACTTGTACTGCGAATCCTTTTACAATTAAGACTGGAGAACCTGACGGAATATAATTTGATCGTATAGAAACGTTATGGTAAGGATATTAAGATCAACAGTACAAGCAAGCGTTGAGAGCGGGCCACTGCACCTCGGGGATGACTGCAAGGAAAAAGCGCTCTCATGTTCAGAGGTATCGTCTTCGTCTGGAGTGTGGTGTTGCGGCGACGCGCTGGACAGCGACAGGCGCTTGCGGCGCGGCGGCGGCGACGCGTCCAGCCCGCGCTCCATGCTGGGCGCTAGGATGCGGATCTCGGGCACACTTATGTCGCTTAACTTACGGCTGGAAACACGCACCACGGTCACACGCGAGGTACCTTTGTGTTACAGTTCCAGCTGAAGCCTCGCACACATTCGCTGGCTACAGAACCTCTGAGCGAGCACTACTATGAAATTAATGAGGATTATAGGATTGCCATGAAATATTGGGAATCGAGTAACAAATTTTAAACGGTTTATGTATTTAAAAATGATCTTACTAACTCTAGATGTCTGTCTGACACCGAATTACAACAGCTAAACCATTTAAACGTAAGTATAGGAATACAAACCCCATCTCTACTGGTGGTGCGAGAAGATTTTTGTCTAATGTTTCCATTTCGCGGGTACTAGGCAGCGTGCAAACAAAACACTACTTACTAATCGAAGGCTACATGATAGTGTTTAAATGTCATTCACAAAACATTCAGGAATATAAATCGAATACTTAGCTTTGTTTGTAACGTCGTTTAAACATTTACTTAACGTTTAAAGAAAAGTACTCCAAATAACTTATGTTGGTAGTGTGTATTTTAAACAACGTTGAAAAGTTCAAAACCTCTACTTATATAACTAAATCTAAACTAAACATGCAGTAAGCATGGGCGTTACTCATGCCAATGACTAACGACTACTGATACAGCCTATAAGAACACTTGACACACTCTTTATCATTACTTGAAAGGTCTATTATAAAAGAGTTTGCAAGTTTTCAATGTTTTAGTAGACAAGACTAAAACTCACTGTCTCGCAAGTGTCTCTGGTAGTGGTTCCCATATCATCTGCGATCCTTCTCTTATACCGATGCCGAAGCCTTCCTTTTCCTGCAAAACGCATTAAAATATATTATATCTTCATGGAGTAGCGGCGTTCAATTTCAAGAGTGACAAGTTTAGAGGGTATGCGGTACAAAGAATAAATTCCCGCTAACCTCCATTCAAACGGGAAGATCCCCTGACCGCCCCCCCCTGATTTGCCAGGTGGGCTTCCCGATAGTTGATATTCGGACTGTTAAAAACTTTGAATTTGCTAATAGGTCTCTGTTGGCGGGATAAAAAGCGTAGCGGTTCTTTTTGTTGGCGTACTAATTTGCTTCGTTAGTTTTTCTTGTGACGGAATTAATGCCGCTACACATCGTGAAGTTCTCACCATAAAAAAACTTTTTAACAAAAAAATACAACCGACTTTTACACAAAAAATCAAAAAAGTGCAAAATAACTTTAATTTCGGAACTCGGTGTTTGTGGTTGCTTTTTCGTTTTTTGAACACCGACTTCCGAAATTAAAGTTATTTTGCACTTTTTTGATTTTTTGTGTAAAAGTCGGTTGTATTTTTTTGTTAAAAAGTTTTTTATTTTTCACTTTTTAGTGGTACCTACACTCCCTCCCCTCCCCCACCTAAACGAACCAATCACATTGGTGTAAAAAAAGTACTGCTCCTTTGCAGAGTACACTAGGAGGTCGTCAATGTAGACAATGTAGATATTTTTTTAGATTTTTCGAAAACCGCTTGGTTGATTTCGATAAAATTTTCATGGGACCATTTGGGAAGTATACCCTTTCCAACAAAAAAAGAATTTTTCAAATCGGTTCACGAGCGACGGAGTTATGCGCGAACAAACAATAAAAAAAAAAAAAAAAAAAACATACAAACATCCGAATTGAGAACCTCCTCCTTTTTTAGAAGTCGGTTAAAAATTGTATTGAACTCTGTAAAAGTGCAAACCCATTCAAAATTTAATAAGACCTGATTTCATACCTTTAGCACTTTCTTCTCGATGGAAAGTGTTTTCGATACGTATCGATAGTCGCGCGAGTATTTCATAATGTGACGTGTGAGCGACACTAGGAGGCTCGAGATGAACGCCGACAACGTCTCTAGGAGTGCCTTTATTTTGTCCACAACTGTAACTTCATGTTCTGAAACAAAACCACATTTATGCATATCAGTTTCTAAGCTTCTTTGTATGTAAGTACTGTGCGAATATGTTGGCCATGTTTAGAACGCTTTCGACTTTTTCCCAGTTTATTATTTATGTCAATTACCACCTACCAAATAACCACTCACTAGGTAGCAAAAATAAGTGCAGTGTAAAAAAGTCTGAACTATATTATGATATAGAAACCCATTATTATAAATTTAGTTGCCGAATCAAAAACCGAATACAGTCTTTATTTGATTCTGGACAAAATACGATTCATTTATATATATAGGCGTATTTGTGCACAAATAAGGCACATAAAAATGTGCAAATTGAACGAACCTGGCAACGGTGCGAAATCGTCGATCTCCGTTAAAGGTCTATCCTGCTCCTGGTAGGCATGCGATTCATGTCTTGGCTCGTATCGCTTACGAATCTGAATAATAGTACATTTTATTGTAATACCAACACAGGAAACAAAAGTACACAAAAGAAAGCATAATGTTAAAAATAAAAAAAAATGCGAATTTTGTCAGTTAAGATTAACTTATTGAAATTTCTGCATTTACAACCAGAAATTAAATACCTAGCTGTTAAAAAGTAAAGACATGGATGTTTTAACGTCAACAAAATCGTACATAAAAATAATATAAACATAAAAATACATGCAGAAGCCAAAACAAAAATGCAAGCAATTTCTAATAAAATACACACCAAATAACCATTACAGGCGCAACTAAACTCGATCTTTTATCCGAATCCGATCAATTATGAGAAGTTTTTGGAGGAGCTTTTGCTGCTATTTTAGTCGCGAATTGATTCCGTGTGCATATTGTGAAGTTGACATTTTATATGTTTTTGTCTCAGGTGTCTACGCAAGTGGACATGTGGAATTGAAACAGGCGCGGTCTCATTTAAGGGGAGCTGAGAATTTTATTGTAAGTAAAAAAAAATAACCGCAGGTCGACTCACGTTGCGGCGTGCGGTTATTTTTTATTTACAATCCATGCAAATATGGAATTTTCATCTAACCAGTTCACAATCGATATAATTTCCCTCAAGATATTGTAAAATGTACTACGCCGCAGCCGGGTCTATGGAAGTCGTACATAAATTGTATTTTCGGGTCGGCTTTGTTATTCAACCAATACAGTCGAATTAATAATATACTCGAACAAGTAGCACGCCTAAATGAAAGATATCCAGCTTCGTTATCCAATTCCGTAGGCACTCGAATCCATCAAAGCCTTCGGTGGCATTAATATGCTAGGTGCCCGGAATCGGGTCACTTACCCGAATGCGAGCAAATGATCAAGTGTACTTGCGCCTTAAAAGATTCCGTATGCCACACATGTTTAGCACGCGTGTTTGTTATCATTCAGGTACAGCATGCAGAATACGTGTGACTTAGCGGAGTCTGGTATACCTGCATCTTGCTGTTCCGATGTATCTAATGTGAACCCCTTATATACATACCCGGGATGTGAAACCTATAGCTGATTGTATTGGTATGATGAATGCATTGGGGCCCATTACCTGCTGGAAGGAGATCGGATCGGTGAGGGACAAGCGCCTGGCCGGCCGGAGGGTGGGCGCGGAGGCTCGGCGGAGGTTCACGGCGTTCTTCAAGTCCGTCTTGATCATCGTGGACAGCAGCTGCTCGGCCCACGCGACACAATCGTAAGCTCACACGCACTCGAATTCAGTACACGTTGCTTTAACTAGCCTTACCGACGCCTTTTTTATTTAGGTGTGGCTTTTTATAGTTATTGTGTTTTCGCCGAGACTGATCGTTCAAACTAATAGGTGATAGGTACCACAAATGTTACAACGTGAGCCGATTCGAGTAGCATGGCAGTGCAATAATATTAATACCGGGCATTATGGTTAGTTACCTAAAGCGGATTGGACGTAAATTTGAACTACAACAAAATATTTTCCCTTTACTTCTATACTAAGTCGGAGGGCTTGACATTCCGCGGTATCTAAAAGTATCCGGGGTAAGCGATCATGCGGGAACACCCAAGACGTACTATGTATAGTAACAGTCACCAATAAATATTTCTAAAATAGATGCTCAAACATGCTTATTACCAAAACACAGTACACCATTGTAAAACATTGTCTTTTTCAGCATCCCTTTAAATTTTTCAATTCAGTCTGGTGTTCCCATAATTTTGTGTTATTAATGTGGCTAAAAACGCTACTGAAATGTCCGAAAGATTGATTACAAGCACTTGTTTGTGCATTGTGTGAGGCGTAAGCACGAATACTGATGACAATGTTCTCTTTGATATAGCATAACCCACAAATCACAACGGCGAATACCTTCACCAACCAGATTTTATAATAAAAGTAACCAGTGGGATTATGGGCCGGGCACAAAATTACGAGTATTAATTGTCCTTTACCCGGATACCGATGTCCAAAACCTTTCACGAATATACATGTGAAAGAGAGGGGACCACCATAATCCCGCTGATTACCCGCAAGATCCCTGGTACTGCAGCACAAGTAACTGACCTTGCCAATACCCATCTCTCTGGGAGCGTCCTCGTCCGAGCTCGAATCCTCATCATGTATTTGAATATCCGTGTCATCGAATTCATCGAACATGTAATAGTCCCCGGAGCGAATAGCTGTGAATACAAAAATATAATGAAAAACACAGTTCTTCAATGAAATAGGCGTAACTTTAAGCGATCTTATATTAAAATTATTAAAACATTAATATGTAAATTTGTAGTTATTAAGGTACATTTATGAAAAAAAAAAAACTTGTTATATCAAACTAGTACAGCAATATTCTCTAGTTACGCCTATTTAAAAAAGTTACATTAAGTGCTACATAACAGCGTTTATTTAGAGTAAGCTTTTTACATGATTCTAGTATACTCTGTTGAAATACATGCTGTCCGAGGTAGTGGTAAGAATAAAAATAAGACATTAAAATAATAATATAAATTGGTAGATACAATAAAAGTAGAGTGATTATCTATAATAATAAAATAAACTGTAACAAATCAGTGAAACAAAACAAAGTGTTATTGCAGACATATCCAGGCAACATGCTTATAGTGTGAGGTTAGAGGTGACACAAAACATATCATAGCAATAGCATGCAGACATTCGACTATGGCATATCAGGCGCGCAAACACAAGTAAAGCCGACAATCGGCGCATTCTGTCTTAGGTTTCTTTATTTACATCATTCAACTGTAATACAAAATGTACAAGTAAAATACATTATTTAAAAACAATAAGACAGTTCCCGCCATGGCGATGCAATCTGCCTAAATACCATCACCGACAAGCCGAGGAGGGGTTAGTAACGCATTACGATTTTATAGTAAGCCTGCTTCGAAAACATTACCCTTTTGATGGCTTGCTGGCGGCCTATACGTTGGTCTGTCCCGCACTACAAGAGAAAAGCATTATTCAACAGCAGCTCGCACACCATCCGCAATGATTATAGTGCGACTTAACACTAACGGGTTATCTCAACACTTTAAACAGTTAACCACCCAAAATCAGGAAATTATTAATAAAGCTGTAACTGTCAGTTACATCACAGCTGGTCAAGACATGATAAATACGGCCTGATTCGACCTCTATGGAGATAGGTCTACTGAGAACTATTTGTTATAATGATTACATCGTCATAACTCGCAATTCATGACACCTGTAATACAGTTTATTTAACTGGCGTCCCTATTACTATAGTCAAATGAGAAAAGAAAGATTAATTTTGGTATGTAAATGAATGAATGAGTGTTTGAGTCATTCATTTACAAAAAGAAATGTCATGTCTTCAGGTTAAGTTTGAACGACCAGCGCACAGTGTGATTGAATAAAATAACAAACACCTCCCACACCGAGAGAACGCCACGAAAAATATTACCTTCGTGTCTATTTGTGTACACGCGGCGTCTACTCAGTCCTTCAGAATCTGATTCTGTGCCTAAACGAAAAGGAAAAATAATTTATAAAACTTCATAAAAAAAATTGCTTTACATTTTATACAAAGTGCAACAGTGGGTGTATATTCAAGAGGACGTGATTCAACAACAAAAGGCCGCGGCGACGCGTCCGGCGGGCGGCGGTGCGGTTACACGTGTGGTGCGAGTGCGGCTCGGCGCGGCTCGACTGGGACACGATGGACTGGCGCGGCAGCATGCTGGGGCTGGCCACCGTGTGGCGGCGCCGGATGGGCGGCGGGGAGAACACCGGGTACGACTCCTCCGGGCTGGGCGCGCGCGCCAGCAGCTCCGACGACGGCGGCGACTCGAACGAGATGCGGCGCGGCTCCAGGTAGGCATCGAGGGAGACTGTCATGAGGGCCGAGGACGGCGAGGGCGGGCCGGCTTGCGAGGCGGGCAGGCTGGGAGCGGGCAGCATGGGCAGCATAGGCAGCGCGGGGCGCGCTGGCTGCCGCTCGGGCGAGGGCGGCGCGGAGGGCTCGCTGAGCGGCGTGTGGAAGCCGCGCGGCGAGGCGGGGCTGTCGGGCGTGTGGTAGCCGCGCGAGGCGGCGCCGGGCGAGTGGTAGCCGCGCGAGGCGCCGGGCGAGTGGTACCCGCGCGAGGCGGCGCCGGGCGAGTGGTAGCCGCGCGAGGCGCCGGGCGCGTGCTCCGACACGAGCGGCGCGTGCTCCGACTCGCCCGCCACGGTCTCCTCCTCCTCGTCTGCTTCAGGGCGCGCGAGACAAATGGCCACGGAAATACATATTACACCCTACTCAATCTTTCCTTGGTACAGTGGTCTACCTATTACCAAAGCCGCTTTCTTTCCCCATATTCCCCCAATTTCTCATATAAATTGTAAAATGTAATCGATAGCGTAGATGTTACATATTTATTTGACATTGTATAATTGTAATAATATGATACTATAAACTTAGAATTAAGTTATCTCGGTTCCTAAAAGTTAACAAATTATGACATTCATTCAATGGAAGTCCGCGTCTAAAGACTCGTAGTCAACAGTACATCCAGTCTGATCTGACATACTCAAACAGGCTAATGATATACCAAAAACATACCTCTATCGTGGTGACACGGCTCCTTGGTCAAGGTGCCTTGTATTTTCTTCTGGTTAGCCTTTATTCTTTCCATTTTTACTTTGATTTTCTCAAGAATTTTAGTTTCCTGTTCCTCTTGTACATTCATCTGTTTCTGACGGAGCTCTTCTATTAATTCTGCACCTCTACAAATGCAAAACTCCACTATTTAAAGCAACACTTTTTAAGGTCCCTTTCAAAGACCAGTAACTTCCCTCTTTTTCAGAGTTATATTTAAACCTAGCTGACCCACGCAGCTTCGTCTGCGTCACATAAGATAGGGAAAAAATAACAGTTTTTGCAACATTTTTCATTGATGCTCCGCCCATATAGGTCGTAGCGTGATGTTATATAGCCTAGCCTACTCAATAAATTGGCTATTCAACACTAAAAGGATTTTTCAATTCTAACCAGTAGTTCGTGAGATTAGCGAATTCAATCAAAGTTTTCAGCTTCATACAAAATTTTAGCTTATTATAAGTTTTCACAAATAACTCAACAACATGTTTTGGTTTTATTGTCATGCATTTTATTTTTACACAATAGATGGCGCTTCTTCCCGTAGTGGAAACTAATTTCTTCTTTAACAGTTTTTAATTCATATCTTTTTATACAGCAAACCGATTGCTATGAAACAAAAACTTCAATATCTTTTGATTTGGAGGGTCGATTTTGATGAAATAAACGCTTATAATATTTTTTAAGAACGAGATATTTCAAATAAGATTAGTGGTTTTTGCGTGATGCTTCCACAAACATAGACAAAAATTTCATAATTGCATTTTTTCTATGTTTGTCTTTTTCTCAACGTTTCTATTTTATTTTGATGCAAAAATATTCAATGTGCTGGCACGGCAAGTCTGTACCATTTTTAATTTATATTATTATTTGTATAGATAAATTTGAGTACATTTTGTTGCCATTCAGTGACATTACCTTGAAGCAAGCACGGTGGTAGCTTTGCTTTCGTCTATGACTCTATAGAAATAGAAGCTATGGAAGAGCCTTCGTTGCAGTATGAGGAAAGCAAAGCAAACTCCGTCCCATGCTAAGCCTATATCTTCTTGGGGAACTGAACACACTGCCTCCTACAAAATAATAAAAAATAAATATTGACATCAGACATCATAAAATCACGGTTGTATTTGGAAGTAGTAGGCAAAGAATTGTTCCATTTCATGAGTCTGTTTAATCCGAATATTTCGCTTACATCGAACTTTAAAACGGTAAACTTACTTTAGTATACTGCATCTTAAGAAACCTCGCAATATTTCCGCCGGCGAACTTGTCGACACATCCGATGCCTAGGAGCTGGACGAGCCAGCACGCGTGTTCTTGCATAACGGAGCTGAAGATACAGCCCGGGATTTGTAGCAGCGTCTTCACGACCACCACTACTACGTTGTACCGTAAGAGCCACGACCACCTGATAACACCATGTCACACGTTAACAAATCAGTTGTAAGTGCGGTCAACCGCGTGTCCATGGTGATAATGAATAACAGCTAATAACACACCCTTTGTTAACAATGTCTTAAATTTGATCCAGGAAATATTTTAAGTTAATAAACAAACTAAATAAAGATTACATTTTCAAGTCTCCACTTACCATCTTAATATAACGCTTTTGGGTCGCAAATAGAAGTCGGTTCCTTGCCAAAGGAATATGAAAGAGCCAATGAGGTATCCCATCGAGAAAAGGTTCACTCGATTAGTGCCAGTCATGAACATGATGGCGAGCGTTACCCATAGCATTCCCAAGAACACCATGCGCTTCAGCACGTCAAGCCATGTCCTGGAATTAACACACCATATTTTTTTTTGTTCTGAAATGTTGAGTTGGCCAAACAGTTATCAAGGTTGGTATTAACTGCACGCCTATATTATCACGCCTGTGTTCTCTGAAAGGTCAGGACAATGGTACAGTGGAGGTATATTGACACCAACTGACAACAAATCCTGACTCCAAGCTGCCATTGAGCTTGGAGACACTGCTAGATTTGAGAATCGAGCCCAAGACCTTCTGCTCAGCAGTAGGGAAGTGCTGTTGAAGTTGAAGCGGTTTATAAAGATTAGTCCACAGTCCCACTAACATTCTATGGCACTCCATCTAGACAACCATTTGTCTAGATGGAGTGCTTTTTATTTTAAATAACCTTTATTTCAAACGGGCACTTCTACTTTCAATATTCGGCAAGATGGACAGCTATAGGGGAGAGTCGTATATAAAGGGTTATCGTTGCTTTTTTTATTTAAGCCCGTGTTTATACATACTCTTGTACGTTATTAAGTCAAGACGAACCAGGGAAAATCTTAACTTATATACCATCATTGTTCAACCTAACTTACCCAACGTAGCCAAGGAAATCTGGTACAGGATTAACGAAATTGGGCGTCTCCCAATCAGCGCCAATGTTTTCGCTGTTCGATCCTCCTACATAATTTTCACCCAGAATCTTCTCTATACGGAACACTTTCATTTGTCGAGTGGCGAACAACAGCAGGAAGTAATCGAAGATGAGTTTGTAAGCGTGCGGCGGCGACTCAGCGTACGGCAGGAACATCCATGTACGAATATGTTTCATTTGCTGAAAGATATCATATGGTTTTGAAAACGGTGTGTTGGGCTGTGCAGACGACTGTTGAAAAGTGATTGTACTGTACTAGGAAATGAGAATGATGAGACGAGAGTGAGCAGTGACTCTAATGGATATAGTGAGAGATTAGTAATGTTGGCATCGGTGATAAAAAAATATCGAAAAAGAATATTTTGTCTTTTTATAAGCATACTAGATTTGACCCGCGACTTTGTTCGCAAAAATCCTGTAATTCCCCGATCCCGTAGGAATATTTTTGCGCAATTTTCTTATTATTTCTTTCCGTAAGGACCTGCTATTAAGATTTACAAAACTTAATTATGAAACCGGTAGATTTGTCACGCATTGATTCAAATAGTTATGAATAAATTCGGATCGATGGAGAGGGAAAGGAATGCCAAAGAAAATATGGTTAGCGTGATGGTTGACTCGGACGGAGTATGAAACAAGGAGAAGAATATGATTTTTAAACCCGATTCATATACTTCCATCCAATCAATCCATCCAAACAGAATCAAATATCCAAATTTACTTCATACTTCTTTCTGGCAGGCATGCATCGAGGAGCTCGTGGTTAAATTATAACAGCCGCACGGGTCGATCTTCTAGGTTAAGCAACGCTTGCCGAGGTTGGTCTGTGGATGGGTGACCATCTTAACATAACGAGACTTCTCCGTGTCTCGGAAAGCACGTTAAGCCGTTGGTCCCGGCTGCCATTTTGAGAGCTTTGGCAATTGTTACGGATTGTCAGAAGCCAGAAAATCTGACACTAGTCTTGCCAAGAAGTACAATTTTTCCCAGTTAATGGGTTGTGGAGGTCTGGTAGGCAGCCGCTTCACGTAAAATACTGGTATTCAGCTGAATCCAGCTTGACTGGGAGCCGACTCCAATAAAGTTGTGAAAAGTCTAGGCAGATGATGACATTTTCTCGGAGTTGGAAAGCCGGTAAAATGTAACGGAAACATGTGGAAAAACTTGACAAGCGAGAGTCAGACGCGCACCGAGGGCGTCCTGTACTTGTAATGTAAGATCTATGTTCTTGCCAAATTTCAAAGTTCTAGGTGAACGAAAAGTAAGTACCCTATAAATTTAGATTCCCGTGAGAGAAATATATGGTTTTAGATTCAACTCAATACATATACGCGTTCCCGAGATAAAGGGTTTTGACACACGGACAACATTCTTCTGGTACCTCTCGACTTTTACAAACATACGGTTACTGAACTTTTACATCGCAGCAATGCTAGCATAATTGGCTGACAAGCACACTACACTACTAAAGTACACTAGCTAGTCAGTCACCCATTAAAGGATGAGTACCGAATATAAACTAAAGTAAACGCCAAAAACTACATCAAACTATTATGATTAAAAGTTATGATTATAAACAATACAATACTTAATTACTTGTATTCATAGTAAATATCCTCACCAGATTTAAAAAGTTGCGGTTTTGTTCCTAAGGACATAAACAACCGTTTGAAAAATTGGTTTTAAGATTACGAAATCTCATACTTTATATTATACTCATAAGTCCCACAATTCTACCTTATCTCTCTTTTCCCTCTTTTTTCATTTGGTAAATAGAACCCAGCAACTCTTATGGTTTGTGTAAAACATGAATAAGTATCCAACTATCAGATACTTAATGCGTGCACATTAACATTTATATGCATTAATAAAACTCTCAAAAAAACGTTTTAAGTTCCTTTACTTTATTATCAACTGTCATATTTTATATTCTTCTTTTAATTGATGAAGTACGCAGGCTTACGACATAATAACCCACAAATCTCTACTCACCAAAAACATTCTGTAAAAAACTAGCCAAGTCTCGATGGAGCTGCTTGTTTATCTCTAAAAAGTAATGAAATCTAGACAAAGTCGTGCCAAGTCTAAGGTTCCTTACTGCGATTTCTTTATTATTATAGTTAATGTTGTGTGACTTGGCCGTTGAACATTCTTTATACGTTAGTGGGTACAAGTCAATTTCGTTTACACGTAATGTTATATCTGTTGTAACTACCTATGTTTGTTAAGCGAGATAATAGCCCATACTGGTATTGGTAATTGGACGTTAGTGTCCCATTTTAGGTTGTTGTTGGTTGTGCAATACATGCATTCAGCATTGACAACGCTGACTTCTGCTCTCTTCTTTTTGGAGCGTTAAATCGACCATCGATCTAACATAAAATAGACGTACAGACGGACTTCTCTATTTTTTTTAATATAAATGATTAGAAATCCGTCTGTACTGGAAATATTTTTTTATACTGTTTCTTTCAAGCTCGCCTATACATAAGTTTATTGAAATACGCAGCTTTATCAAGCCTACAATTTACTGGTTATTGAATCAACGTTTTCCAAGTGGCCATTTTCCATAGTCAATGGGTAGCGGTTCTGGCGACAGATTGGTGCAATGGTGTCATGGAGCACCTGGTTTTGTACCCTTGTGTACCCTTCAACGGCCAAGTCACACAACATTAACTATAACAATAAAGAAATCGCAGTAAGGAACATTAGACTTGGCACGACTTTGTTTAGATTTCATTACTTTTTAGATATAAACAAGCAGCTCCATCGAGACTTGGCTAGTTTTTTACAGAATGTTTTTGGTGGGATTTCACTTATTTTTGTAGAAACGTAGCATATTGATTTATTTTATTAGATTTTCTTATTTGACACAGTTTTTTTTCTTTTTAGGAGTAGACTAAAAAAATCTTTTCTTTTTACTGGTTCTGATTGTTGTACAGTAGCAACAGAAGCGGCCCAACAAGTTGAATATTTTTTGTAAAGGCGGTATGTTGATCTCTCTAATACATATATAATAGTTTGGTTGGGCTCTTGTGTTTTCTAATCAGGGTCACTAGGTACTCCAGAACTACGGTTATCCTAGTTTTTATAGTTTTCCATTTATGTGGCCATTAAACCCCAGCTGCTCTGTACCAAATTTCAGCTGTCTGAGTTTATGGGAAGTACTAGTTCTATTTTAATGATAATGAGTGAGTGAGTGTCATAAATGCGAAACTTTGCTTTCGCTTAACTTCGGAACTGAATGACCTACAGACTTGAAATTTTGAATTTGAAGTATTTGTGATTATAGCTTACTGGATGACGAAAATTTCCGCTTTCTGGTCTTATCAAGAGGTTCTCAAATAGGGGCCTGAAAATGCGGCGAAATGGTTCCAGTAAAGGATGGTACGGCAGTGTTTGCTTTGCACTCGACTTGGCGGGGGCACTGCCACGCCCCCCAATATATCAGACATTAAATAAGAGATTTTCGTACTTCACCACTCGCGGTTGACTGGTAGAGAATGCCTAATGCCACCATTGTATATTTTTGCATGTCGCTTTAAAAAAATTAGTAATTGTTTACCTCATCATCGCTCTCCCAGGGGTACGTGACGCAGAACTGCGGCAGGAATCCTACAGCTATCATGTACTGGAGGGGCACGAGCACTGTGATGCAGGCCGTGAACGTGGTCCATAAGCGTGCCTGCGTCTGGCGCCTGATGGACACCAGGATCAGCAGCCACGCCGCGTACAGCACCGCGTACAGGTCCATACGAGATCCGATCACGCCCATCAGACATATCATAGTTATCTGTTACACAACACGTATAACTTAAGTAACGAGAAATCACAAAAAAAAACGCTATAAAAGCTGGTCAATTATTTTGCTACAATAAAGAATAATCTAACTTTCAGTAGGCAAATTGCGTATTAAACTACTAACCTCCACACCAAACTTATAAAATCCATAATTTATTAGATACTTGATACAGTGCACCAAATCTTTGTCAGCTTCCATGCGCGTTACCTTAGGGAACATTATTTTAATTCTGTGGTTTGTCCCGGCAGCTCTGTTAAAATAAATAGTAAATTTCAGTTTAGTATCTTTTATATGCCATAGTTTGAATATTCGTCTCAATTTTATGGTGGCACTTCACCGCGCTATTTGATGTTCATGTTTTTGCAATAGTTTACGATGGACGTTGGCTGCTCCTGATTTTTCAGACTTCTTATTTTTTTTATTTTGTATCCTCGATACGCAGCCATTAAAGTATCTCGCTTTTTTAAACTCTTTTATTGTGAGTGTATATTGTAGGCTATTATTAATAATAATCGATGCGTCTTTAACTTCTGTTTTTATTTTTGTTAGAGGCATGGTCCCATATGCAGGGATGCATTTGATTATATATAAATATGAAGATTATTGATTTTTTAAACAAGATCATTTGTCCTATCCGCGAACAAGCTTTACACAAACTATATAAATACTTATACACGTCCGCCGCTGACGCGCACCGCACACTACTGAGCGAGCGATCTGTGGCCGGTAAACGAACATATTCGCCATAATTACAAATATCAAAATGGTGATTGGTGTATTTATATAATTTATTACTTGAAAATTACTCGATGTCCTGGTTTAGGTAGTTACAAAAAAGTAACTGGCAAAAAACACTTTGTTTTTTATTTTTAAACCAAAATAAAGTAGAGAATGCCTGCATTAAATCCGCTTTTGAACGTATGTAGAATAATTGAAAAAAAAAAAAAGTAGATTAGCAAAATTGAGCGAATATTCGATGCCCTAATTCTTCGATCAATAATACACTATTGATCGAAGCCCTAATTACATAATTGGAATAATCATCAAACCTGAGCGATTGTTGTCTGTATGTCACCAGAGCATAAAAAATGAAAAGGGCTAGAAGACCTATGTATCCCTTGAGTAATGTCACAAGCCGAATATCTGGTCCAGCCTTGGCAAATCCGAGCCATTTGGCATTGTTATATATTGATTTATTCGAAATGCCGCTGTCATCACTCTGAAATATTGAATAATAACATTTTTTTGTAAATATGCAATCGGCATAAGTCAAATCATATCCGTTTGTTCAGTACTTACCTCAGAATTACAATTGACATCGAAATTAGAATGTTTAATGTAATCAATCTGGTAGACCATCTTAGCCATAAAGTAGATAGAAATTAGTGTCGATATAAAAAGTACGCAGTAACGTTGTTTCCCCGAATTGAGCCACAGCGCTGGTGCTATCAATATCATGATAGGTACATGCAGCGCGCATACCTGTAATAATGGAAATAGTTAAATATTTTAAACCAGCAGTCAAATGTTACAATATAACCTATTCTTACTCAGGTGACGCTTACGGATTGGATTTTATACACATAATATAGTCTACTGTGACCCAAACACGGAAATAAGTTTAAGTTTTATGTTACGGAATAAGTTTTGAAAACGGCGTTACATTTTAGGGGCAAAGTAGAAAATATTTTTCTTTTTCCATGTTTACCATGTGATAGCAAAAAATGAATGGGCTCAGAAAAAAGATGCAAATTGACCCTTCCTGGACGGATAGGGTCAATTTTCAATCTCTGACACTATTGTCCCTACAGATGACAGGTACACCCATAGATTATAGGAAAATCTATAAGAAATCTATGATTTTAAAGTAATATGTTCAAAAAGTATTTTTTTTTTTTTTGGATGGGAAATCATCAAATGACTTCTCCCGCTCTGGGCGGAGCGGAAGGGAGTGTCAGACTCTTACTGACTAAAACCCACCCGTGTTCCTGCTTGTGCCCTTTGCGTAGGCTTAAAGACACCTGGGTTGTTTTTCATGATGGTAATAAAGGTAATATTTTCCTACAAGATGTAAAGACATAACTATGGCACCTTACTTTTATCATATGTATACATAGCGAGATTACTAGTTTTTACCTTTATCTCAATATAAATCTAGAATACTAACGTTGATAACGCAGAGCAGCATCAGCGAAATAAAAACGATTTTGATGAGGTGTATGTCCAGGTACATGAAGATATGATTTATGATATCCTGCACCGTGTGCTTGGACGACTGGTAGGAGCGCTTGAGGAACGCCCACAGCGCCGTGGACTGCTGCTCCGGCGTGCGCAGGTTCAGGCGAGACGCGGACGACATTGACATTCGTTGTCTGTTAACATACAAGCGGGATTCTAGACTTACGGCCGAACCCAATAACCGATCTATCACATACTGGAGATAGAAAAACAAATGAAACAACAGAAAACCTATATAATTTTTCTGTTGTTTCATTTGTTTTTCTATCTCCAGTATGTGATAGATCGGTTATTGGTTTCGGCCGTTAGGGCTGTAAATACTGTGACGTTTGAAAGCCATCATGTGTGTGCGTCAAACGGGATAGTGTTTTTGGCCCTTTCTATCTCAAAGTGGAACAATGACAGCATTAATAAGCCTACCACAGTACGGCCGTTATTAGTAAACGGACGATCTGTACGCGATCGTACGTTTCGGTGAGATATGTGTAGGATGTGTAGGTATATAAATACAGGATTGTTGCGCGATGACAATATATTTTTCAATAAGATTTTGTCAAACACCTTACACCAATGTCAAGTTCAAATTAAAAGTTACAACGTTAATACAGAAGCTTTTTTAAACCCCAATCTGCGGAAATAAATCCTATTGAGCTGAATTTTGATTCTGTTTTCTAATCTTTATTATGGTGACTTAATAACTTTTTAGCCGGCACGATGTTAATGTAGAATTTACTAATTGACATTAAAGTACCGTAATAAAAGTGTATATCAAAACTCATCTCACTAGGATTTTTTCTGCAGATGAAAACTACAATGACTGGACTATTCATGGACTGGCTTTTATACGATAAATATATATATTTATACAGGAATATTTTTATTAAATGCACAAACTTTGACAAATTAATCTTAAATGAGTTTTATGGAATACGTACATTTCATTTTGATATGTCTTTGCAGAAAAATATGATTTTATGGGTACACGAAGCGCTGCACGCGGCGATGCGAAACGCGCTTAAGGACTCACTTATCTACCGTGCGTATTTACGTGCGTAACGATGTAGTGATCGCTGATTTTAACAGGTCTGAACATGACTTCTTAACGTTTAGGCCGTGATCTGAAGGTATTTGAAGGGCAACTCTAATTCGACCTTCATAGTTCATACATACATACATTTATGGGCTTAGGACCATCAAAATGTAGAAAATAAAACATTAGGAACAATTAAATTATAAAGCCGGATTTAAAAATTAAGAAAAAGTAATAGAAATGTTATTTATAACTGATATGGAAACACCAATGTTTTTTTAGCGCCTTGCTTAAAAAATATTCCTGTATTACTGTGTCTCATTTTGAAACTGAAGGGAATTCTATAACATTCTCATTTTGTATCCAATATTGTGTCGCTAAAGCAGAATCACTAGTAAACAGAGAACTTATTTCTACAGTGACTATACTAACGCTAGAGGTTCCCGAGTGGTGCCTGCTTGTATTGAAGACAGCTCGATGGATTGATCTGGCTCGGTAACGGTTTGTGAACGCGGGTTTGTGTCTTCAGACGGTAGCTGTGGTAACTAAAAAATGTATTTTTATTAATCATAACATTTGGATTAATTGACTAAAATATTCACTTCCAGCTAATACAAAACTGGCGGATGACCTAAGACCTAAAGTTTCGTAATGTGAGATTGGCTCCGAAGTAGTTACAACTAAAGTAATAGAATAGAAACTTAAGGGCGGCTCGAAATACGAGGCGAATCGCTGAGCACTTGCGTGACGCGTAGGGCACCACACCAATGCTGACTACGTACAGTACGTGTATACGTGTACATTACGCTCAAATGGTCAATGGACAGCTCTAAATACTTACATCATCTCTTATCGTGGATGCCCCGTCCTGGCTTGGCTTACCTGACCCTTGTCGAGTACTATTCGTTCTGTAAAAAAAAAAACAATATGTTATTTCCGTAAATATATTCTGCTGTTCGCAAGTTATTAGAGCAGCGGTAGTAATTTACTTTGTATAATTTATTCCATCACCACTGCTCTCAAAAAGGTGAAAGAAAACATCGTGAGAAAACCGGCATGTCCTAGAACCAAAAATTCTAAGACATGTGACATTCACCAATCCGCACTGGGCCTGCGTGGTGGATTACGGCTCATTCCTTCTCCTAGAAAGGAGGCCTGTGTCCCAGCAGTGGGAACTTTAAAAGGCTGATTATGCTATGCAAGTCATTAATCGCACCTCCGATACTAACCTCGTTTTTGGGTCCGACAAAGCCATGAAATCTTTATGGAAATAATGCACTTGCAATATAGTTGTGATAAGAAATAATGTCGGTGTTAACAGTTTGACGAATAAATCCGCAGGATGGTATGGCTCTAAACCCAAATCTTGCTGTCTGAAATAACACAGTCAAGTTACAAATACATTTCATTCGAGAAATTTGTCCTGTTTACACACAATATTCTAATAATTTTACTTACAAACTCTCATTGATCAATAAATATTTTTCTATCATCTTCGAAAAGTTGTCGAACTGATAAATGTACAATAGAATAAGATTTATCATAGAGTATATTATGACCACTACCCAGAACATGTACAATAGTTTTCGCCACAAATACCAACTTATCTGGAAATAAATAAAATATATGTATTAGATTTCAAAAACAGCAGTAATCTCTTTAATTATTTTTAACTTGATTTAGCATAATTTTAAAAACTTTGAATACTGAATTAAACAATAGAATGTATTTAGGTATTGTACTTACCTGGAACATAAGTATGAACGCAAGGAAGAGGAACATGTAAATGATCCGGAAGATGGTCATGCGCTGTCCGGTGACGCCGATGACGAACAGCATGATGACGACGACGTAGATCCAGTAGCGCGCGCACAGCGCCCGCAGCGCCACGCCCAGGGCGCGCAGCAGCCGGGACCGGCTCTCCTCTTCACGTTGCGCTTCCAGACCTGACGGCATCGTTACCACAGAGTTTATTGATAAAGCTAGACTCCATGGTTACGATACTACTGAAGTATGTACTTATAATCTTCTTGACAACGGCCTTGTAGTTGTTTTCCAGGAATAGTTTGCGTGTAATTTTTACAAGTATTAAAAGGGAGTGCTGCAAACCATTGCTAAAAAGGTGTTTAAATTAATCTGTTATATAACGAAATATTGTGAATATGTATGGTATAATATTTGCGAAGGTGTTGAAATAAATATCAGTGTTAAAATGAAGGATGAGTGTTTTGGAATGGCTGCGACAGGACTCGATTTTTTTTTAGTTTCGATTAATAACAAAAATGTGACATAAATACATTAATAACTTAAAAATAGACTAGAAACTTGAGTCGAAGAACTTATAAAATGGGATTACAGTCGTATTTTCAATATCTGACATCTTTTATCAGTCCGTGACGTTTGACAATATTTTGTACGGCAAATCTGATAAAAATTAAAAAAATCTCGAATAAAATGTGGCGTTGGAAAAATTAGACCATAGTGAAATTATAATTAACTATGACGCGATTACAGTGCATTAAAATTAAGTAGCCCTTCCCAATCCCTTCAACGTGAAACGTTCAAAGTCAACGTGTTGAGTT
The DNA here is from genome assembly GCA_905332915.2 of Hecatera dysodea. Classification (NCBI taxonomy): domain Eukaryota; kingdom Metazoa; phylum Arthropoda; class Insecta; order Lepidoptera; family Noctuidae; genus Hecatera; species Hecatera dysodea. The sequence continues at coordinate 16,063,747 of HG995292.1, forward strand.
TAGATATTTAATTTGATTACCATGAAACAGACCTGTTGGTCCCAGCGTAGTAATAGAATAGAAAACAAGTATTATATTTTCGATACTTAACACAATAATACATTTAATAAGATAAAGCAATAATGCTATAATTGAATATTATAACATAATTCATACATAATATATCATTTAAACACCAATTTTTCTTTATAGTCAAGCATCTTTCCATGCTCAATTTTTTTTTTAAATTTGTAATCAGCTATAGATACAACAACACTGTTAGAAGCATGGATCCAAAAAAAAAATTGAAAACGTAACAAGATGCTCAATAATATTTTATTTTTGCTGGCCTTGTATGTGGCCCACTGTTGTTCAAAGACCTCCACTTTATCTTTCCATATCTATTCTGTTCCATCCTTCACGAGCAAACATTATCAAATCTTCAGACCACCTTCGCTGTATAAAGCATGTAAAAGATTTATTCACCAGGAGCTGCAGTGGAGGCGGTGAGTTGCAAAGGTGCGGCCAAGTCCGCAATGACAACCGTCTGTCGGCGCTGGCGTATGTCCTGAACGCGCTGTCGTAGCGTGACCCAGAACATGCAAGTGAACAGCGACTTGATCAGCAGCGGCACGCACGTCTCGCCCTCGGTGCGACCCAAACCTATCTGATGGAGGTTCACTTGCTGGAAAACAAACATCATCATATCAACCGAAAACAACGACTCGTTTTTATTATTTAGTAGGTACCCCAGAAACGTTAACGTCCCGTTAAGGGGGATATTACTAGTTTTTGAAAATTGAATAAACGATTTATAATTTTTAGCCAGCCTTTTTCATGTGGTTGTTTGTCTCAGGATCAGCACAACTGTAGTGTCCTTCACCCCGTTGGGGGTTGATTATGAAACAATCGCTGGATCCGCTTCAATTATACCACTTTTAGATGGCACATGTCAATTTCCAAGTAAATTTAATAAAGCAGTAATGTCCTTCCCTAAACTTCAACACCCCATTTCACCCTTTTAGGGTTTCATTTTCGATTAAATCAAGAACACGTGATTCTAATTGTTTTATTAAAACTACAATATCAAGTTTCAACTTCATAGGGCCAAGCGATAAAATTTCACCATACAAACTTTAATAGCGCCTCTTTTTTTTGGATGAGAAATCATCAAATGACTTCTCCCGCTCTGGGCGGAGCGGAAGGGAGTGTCAGACACTTACTGACTAAAACCCAACCGTGATCCTTCTTGTGCCCTTTGCGTTCCAGGGCTGCGGTGACTCTTTCGAACAAATTCTCTAAACCATTCATTGGGGGGTAGTTTATAAACCCAAGGAATAAGACTTTTCCATACAAACTTAAATACCCACAAAGTGTGTGTCTTGTCCCATGTCCTATCCCAGGAAATGGTCTGTCCTTGTGCCATTTCATCCAAATCCGTTCAACAGTTACAGCGTGATGAGGTTACAAACAGATAGACAAGACAGTTTCTTTCGCATTTATAATTTTAGTTTTATAATTACTGTATTTATAAACATGGGCCAAGACACCAGATTTATTGATCAAGCAATGACTACAAGTTTCTACGATGTATGTATTGCGTTTAAAGTTTCCCTATAGAATTATCAGAGCCCCAGCTACTGTTCAATACTACTTTTTTCCTTTTAGAATTCCGTATGCTTGATCCATGATAAAAATTGGTTTATATTTGCTTATTTATACTAACCGTGATGTTACTAGGCACTTCTGACTCCAGCAGATTCATGCCGTATATATACTGTGCGACGAGAAGCAACATGGCGTAGCAGACCAGCACGGGACTGGTCTTGAGCATGAAGCCACGCTGGTCGTGACACAGCCACACCACGTTGGCCCACATCAGGAACACGAACGTCAGCCACGAGTGGAACATTATACTCCAAGCCATCATCGTGATCGTCGTAGCTATATACGATGATCTGCAAATATGAATTGCAACAAATTAAGAAACGCTTTGATTCGTCATAAAAGAAAAATATTATTAGTAAATGTGTAGGTGTAACAATAACCAAATAAATAAATATTGCCACACAAAGCAGAATCTACTTTGAGAAAAAACACAAAAATTCTTCGCCTGACTCAGGGACCAATCCCAACACATCTACGCTTCGCAGACACGCGGATGAAAATGAAAATATAAATTTTCGCGTAGAGATCACGCAACGCTCTCTGCTTATTCATGATATCTAAAGGGGCAAGCAATCGTGTATTAAGAAATAGTTTTTGTTTTTCTTTGCTGCTAACCTGACTAGAATTTGAAAGAAGTCGATGACCGCTGTTATAATATCATCCATCAAGGTAAGTTCAGATTCTTCTTCGCCCGATACTGTAATCAATAAATATGTCTCTTTTCGTCATAAGAACAAACAAACAATCCACGTCTTTATAATGATGAGATTCGATTCCGCATAGTACCTTCATATTAGTTTATATTGGCCTGTTTCAAGATAGCACACCAAATTGGAACGCAATTTCTATGAAATGACCTGTCAAGTCAATTAACGGGAACAAAATCGAAGGAGGTGGCACAGACCCTTAACATTATATTTTTTGTAAAGAATAGCTGAAGGAATTACCTGCTTCATGAATAACGACGGATCCTGTGGAATCTTGCCGCAACTGTTTCGCCTCGGGGGGATTTTCAACTGACCAATTTTTTGATGAATTCACGCGAATTAGCTGTACGTGAACAAAAGTGTCAGAAATGCGTCATGTCATAAAAAGAGATATTTTACAGCCTTTAAGATGTAAGCAAAGACTAAGTTTTTAAAGGGCTGATTATTCACTAGTCATGTAACTTTTTTTGACGAATAAATATGACGGCTTAAATGCATTTTACACAAATTCTGTGAAACTGACATATTTATTCCTCAGTTCCAGAGGTGTAAACAAGTTGAAATATGCCGATTGAAAAATGGCCCAAGTATTTAAAATACGTTTCACTCATTGTCATTTTGGACTTTCAAATATTATGTCTATAATGGTGTTGAAATAAATAACTGTACTTTGAATTTAGCAGTAAGGGCTGAAATTAAGAAACGATATGTAATATATATCTAGGGTTGGTTATACAAACAACATATAACATATATTCGAACATGCTGAAGACAGATTACAATAACTGCCAACACACAAGTCACACAACACATATGTAGATAGTATAATTATTAGTAGACGAGCAGAAGACGCATGTTAGATCAATGAGTTGTGCGTCGTTACATGTGATAGCCAAGCATTACAAACAAAACAAAACAATTTTCTTAAATATTCCAGTCATAATTTGGTTTTACAAGTCGTCTGAATCCGAACCAAGAACACCAGCCGGAAAGATATTATATACTTTTCTGAATGTTGTTTAAGGCAAACACCATTGAAACAGAATAAGTGCTATCGGTATCAGCTTTAAGCATTTCTTGGCTTGGATGCAAACGAGGATTTCCATAAACAAAAAAACAGAAATAAAAGAAAAGAGGATACCTACAGGATCGGTCTCTCGGGCTCCACCGCGTAGTGGTAGTGAACTAACGTATGGAATTGCAGCCTATAAAAGAATGAAAGCTGATTGCAAAAACAAAATTTAATTACAAAGAAGTTTGTGCCACAACCTAAGTGCTAAATTAAAATTAAAGTATCCGGTCTCGGTTTCTGCAGAAGCGCCCGTGCATTGCCCATGGTAGAAGAGAGAAAAAAACACTCGGCGTGTTTATATTTACAAAGTTATCTACAAAATCTACAAAAGTACGTGCCAGTACCATGCAGTTATAAATGATAAATTATATTTTTATTGTTGTAAATAGGTTAAAAATAACACTTTTAAACGTCAATTTGTTTTGGTAATTTTAACTACATTGGGTAGTTATAAACATATGAAGTAGGTACTAAACAAATTGAAAATTACAGCCAATATACATAAAACGTGCTCAAAGTGCTTAGTGCTCTACCAAAGAGATAAGCACGGCAGTGCTTATCACTTCAACTAAACTAATGTTTCAACTTTCAATATAAAAATAAATGCCTGAACCTAAATACAAGTGAAACAAATAGTAACCATTTAAATAACGGAAACTATTGTGTTTTCGCTTAGAGACTTAGAAACTTTACTGGAAAAAAGGAAATAAAAAAAATTGGCACTTGTATTCAGAATCGATTTAAGAACCAATAAGGAAATGACTACGACAAAAACAACGTGTGATAGATGGATAAGGTGGAACCCGTAAATAATCCCCGTAGGCTTACTCGAACTCTTTTAGTGGCATTTTTCCACTTATCCCGCGCCAAGCGTCGGCTGCCGCGGCGGTAGGACACGCCCCGAGTCAGGGGTCCGTTCTGCTTGCCCTCTTCTATGCCGGAAATGGTGCTCTTTCTTTTCGCCTAATTACCCAGTTCGATGGCAAAAAATATAAGTTGCTATGACTTCAATGTGACTCTAGTTCTTAGAGGGTTCGATGATAACTGATAAAGTACAACAGTAAAGTTTTTTAAAACAGCCCAATTTTATTTTACACTTGTCTTGTTTGCGGTGTAACTAAAATTAGGATAGTTGTCTTTTTACTTATATCCCATATACATTACTGTCATTGATTCGTTATTAGATATTAGTGTTGATTAAGATTACACTAGGAATCTTAAACGCATTTACAGTAATTAGTAGGCCTCTATCTAAGCATTAAAAGAAACATATTCCAAAGCTACCAATATCTTATTATTTTTAAGAAGCAAATAGCTGGTAATTTTTGGGTTAGTCAAGAGATAAATCTTTGTTATTAACACAGTATTCAAATGCAGTTTTATTATTATACATAAAAACGTACCTTGGGTTTGAACAGTTGTCGGGTCTCAAGTGCGAGGAGGAAGTATGTGAATAGTATGACAAACGGACTGGCCAGCGTTCCCCACATGTGGTCGTCTGTTACTTCATACGTAAAATATGACGAAACCGTCACATTGATTGTTACCAACTTTGTTAAGCCGAAGTACCTGAAAATATTGGTTTATAACGTAATAACTAGAGATCGGATATTCGGATGCATACTTAGGTACCTGTTAAGAATTGGCTGTCAAAAAATTCTTATTGTTTTTCATGTACTTAATGAAAAAAAAACCGAACATAATCATCACAAAACCATAATACCGTAACCATAATAGGATAACTTTTTTTTCGATAATAATTTATAGCCAATACTAACACAATAGTGATCCTTGTTTTACAGACATTATTTTATAAAACATTGTGACGTAAATTGATAAAAATACGATCATAAACCCGATTTGGCACAAATGACAAGTGCCTTGTTAAGACCTAATATGATTGCTTGTCTACAGACTTCAAAAAATAACTTTTGACAAAAAAATACAACTGACTTCTAAACAAACAAAAAAAAACAAAAAGTACAAAATAACTTTTTTCGGAAGTCGGTGTTCAAAAAACGAAAAAGCTGCTTCTATAATATGTAGGCCAAAAAGTAACTTTATATTATATGCATTTGTTTATCCAATCTCTAGAAAATACACTAAGAAATGGAACCTACTATTATCGTAGATGTTTGTGCGTTACACACGCAAGATTTGAATATTTGCACTTTGCACTAGTTTTTTTAGTATAATAGTTGAGTGTAAGCTAAGTATAAAGTACCTACAGGATAATTAATAAACACAACTTCCATTTATTTATTCACGTCTGAAATAAACTAGGTCCCAAAAACAATGATTGCTCTTACCTAGCGAATTCCATATCTGGTGGATAGAGGTCCTCCAGTATCGTGCACTGGTACGTTATGACAGCTAACACGTGGACGGCCATGACGACCATGACGCAGCGGCACACGACGGCAAAGCCGCGGTTGAGCGGCTTGCCCAGCGCCCACGCCGTCGCTGAGCCCATGAACACGAGGTAGTAGATGCCCGACGTGACGCTCGGCCGCATTATGCCAGACATCATCAACAATATCAAGCATAAATATTTCCCTGATAAAAAAATACGGGCTCTTCAAAATTGGTCGTACTTGCTTGGTAATAACGACGCCTGTTTAAAGCGAAGTGTTTTAAAGGCAAAGTAAACAAATGTCAGTTATAAAAAATAGCAAGAATATTTGTTTGCCGTTCCAAAGTGAGGAAAAACGAACCGCTATCAGAGAGAGCTCCGCTTTTTGTGGAGACTCTACCAGGCAAGTCTATGACTAAGTGAAGATCGAAAATAAGCTGGAGAAAGCATAATAGTTTACCTGCACTCGTCACAAGGGGGAACTGCTGATATTTACTATCCGTGCCCTCAGGAGCTGGCTGTGCTAACGGGCCAGTTAACATTCTTTTGACTATCATATACACTAACAGCGATACTGAGCTATTTATAATCTGAAATTGAATGTAAGAATTAATTAATTTAAGTAGTCATTGATGAAAACAGCTTGTTAACTATTTTGAAAATAACTCTAAATACTTATAAGTTGTACAGCGCAGAAACGTAAAAAAAAAAAATCTTGCAATTTCGCTAATGTAGATAACTGCATAAAGATATCTACTATATTCAAAGTAGTTACTGTAGTTATCATTTTAATTTGCGTTTAATACTTTTAACATTTTATTTACCTCGGGGAGCATATATTGCACGGCCATTAGTGGTTCTACCGAGGCATACGACACAAAGCCTAGGTTCTGGCCTACGATAGTCAAGATAGGATACTCGTCCAGTATACTGCCGTAAGGTGGTACCGATGCCAGCAGAGTGTGCCATACTATGTGCAGCAAAAGCAGCAGGAATGACATCAGCACATTCATCAGCAAAACTCTGCCACACCATCCTGAAAGGGAAGAAAGAAATTTATTATACGTGGAGTATTGCCACCTTCGGGATTGCTCAGCTAAATACCAACTAGCCGCGATTGACTCGGAACTAAGAGACTCATAGGCGACGCAAAACTAAAGTGTACTTCAGTACTTCAAAGTTATAGTGGCACAGGCTTCTTTTGGGTAAGCTCATTCCATCGTCGACTTTGTCTACGTCACGTCTGATCTAGACTAGAGTCAAAAGCAAGACCCACACCAAATAAAAAATAAATAAAAAACGTCCATACTCTGTGGGATATAGTACCACTATTATCAGTTTCCTTTATATGTACCTACTAATCGAATTCGGATACAACTTTGCATACGGGTAGAATGTTCCCTGAGGATAATGTTGACCCTAGTGTTGTTTACAAGAAAAACTGCCCAAGTGCGAGTCGGACTCGCGCACGTAGGGCTCCGTACCATTGACTAGGAAACATAAAAATATGGGAGTCCCCCTAAAATATTTATTTTATTATATATTATTACAGTAAAAACACAACTGAGTATTTTGTGAATATTTCAAGTGCCTAGTTTAACTGTCTTGTTATCGCGGTTCTTGAGATACAGCCTGGTGACAGACGGACGGACGGAAAACGAAAGAAGTCTTAGTAATATGATCCCGTTTTTCCCTTTGGGTACAGAACTCTTAAAACGGAAAGATATTGTGAATCATACTCGCGTGCAAAACGTTCCCTACGAATAATATATTTTTAACATGTTACTGTAAAATCGTTTATTTCACACAGGCTTTTCTGTAATATAATCTATATAGCGTATAAATAAGGCAGTAAAGTAGTTATACTGTTTTAATTTTATAATTTGGCCACAAAAAGTGGCCTATTTCCCAAAATTTATTTATTTTCGTTACATATCCGTATTTGGGTCACAGATAATTATACCAAATTTCAACTGAATCTGGTCCAGGAAATTCGGAGAAAATTGGTTGTGACAACTGAGTGATCCTATAAGGGTTCCGATATACCATACAAAGGTTCGGAACCATAGAAATATAATATACAGGAGAAGTGGAAAGGGGGCGTGTCGGTGTCCGCACGACATGGTCTGAGCGACAATGTAATACGCTAATGGTCGACTCGGCGAACTAGTGCGCTTTCAACCGTGAGCGTGACAAGATATAAGAATGCGGTATTGTTCTGTGGTTTCTTATTAAAACCAAAGTCTTTTTTTTATGGAAAATCATAAATATCTTCTCCCGCTCTGGGCGGAGCGGACGGGGGTGCCAGACTCTTATTGAGTAAAATCCACCCGTGATCCTGTTTGTGCCCTTTGCGTTCCAGGGCCGCGGTGACTCTTTCGAACAAATTCCGCAACCCTAGCAGACACTGACTCTATGGGGCCCCGTCATCGTCGACAGCTCTTTGAGGCGCGCGTGGAACACGACGCGCCGTCGACCCGGGCCTGGTTGCTATCGGACGGCGAGCCACTCATAGCTCGCCGTCCGCAGACCCGCGCTTACGGTGGCCGGAAATCACCTTGCGTTTCCCGACGCCCGGGGCGTCTTCTTCTGTTCCGGTGGCTGGAGCGTGAGGTTTCCCTCTCCCGCAGGCGCGTGAGGTTTCCCTCTCCCACACGTGAGCCGCCTCCTCCTTCGCCAGTATTATTGCTTCGCAGAATGAGGCGACCGCGTCCCATATATGCCTCTTCGCTCCGGACCATGGATTGAACCAGGGCCGGATGCGAGAGATCGCCTCAAAAAGGACACGGCGTTGCTCCGCCCAAGCAAGGCAGACCTCCACCGTATGCTCCACCGTGTCCTCCGGGAGATCCACACAGTGAAACCCGGACGTGTCCTCTCGCTGTATCCGAAGCAGGTACCTCCAAAACAGCCATGTCCGGTGAGCACCTGCGTCAGGCGGAAGGTGAGGACGCCTTGGCGTCTCTCCAACCACTCCTCAAAGAGGGGACTTATCGCTGCAATGTTGGCATGCCCAGCACTGGGTTGCGACAGTCACTGTCTCCATACCTCCGTGAGATTTCACTTAGCGCCTCCACACGCAACACGTAAACGTGCGCGAGGGCTCTCGCCTTCAGATCCCACGGCAGTAGTCCGGCAAGGAGGCTCGCCGCCTCGCCGGAGACCGTGCGGCATCCTCGGATCAACAGAATGACCATGACCCTCTGGGCCGATAACAGGTGGCGCGCTGGCAGTCGCTTTAGCGACAGCGCCCACACTGGAGCCTCGTAAAACCGAAGATCACTTACCATATCAAAATATAAATATTTCACTACATTTGTCTTTAAAATCAAAAAATTGTAAAAATGTCACAACGACAATAATATTTTTACAGTGGATACATTGCTCCTTAACCACTTCCTAAGGTTGTCGTTAGTTGACTGGATAAGCAATGTAGAAATCACAAAACGATACTTTACCACGCGGATGTATCGTGTAGTACGGCCGCTGCTTCTTGCGACGAGTTAGTGATGTACTTGTGCAGATACACTAACGTAGGATATTGACAACAATGTCGATTGACAAATGAAATATACAAAAGCGTACCCAATTTTTGTAGAGATAATTACATTTTATACAATCGGTGAACTGTTTTTGGCTTTGAATTATCGTATATTATGCTTTATCCTCGTGCTACTTCCTTTGCCTTTTTATGGTAATGTTATTTTACTTCCGATGAAGTTCCGAATGCATTATAGTAATCGGCATAGTTTAGATCAACATATTCATAATATTTATTTGTTATGCATGGCAGCAAAACACACTCATGTGTGTGTGATAAATGCAAGAATCGATAACTTTAGTCAATATCTAGCGTATGTCTATACTAATATTATAAAGAGGTAAGATTTGTTTTAAGCTATTGCATAGCTTCTATCGCGGGCCTTGAGCGTGGCAACCGAATCCAGAAATTCCGTAACGAAAATAACCTAACACCGCTACGTCATTCGATTAGGCCCCGCCTTTTTAAAATGGTCGCTCGCCGTCACCGAGCCGACCCGAACGTCTGCGTTCGGAAACAATCGGTGGTGAAACGTATGTGATTAACATTAGTACAGTAACCCAGGTGAACGAATCGAGACCATATCACAATGACGCAGAGTACTAAATATATAATTGCATAAGTTGATAAAAAATGCTATGCAATAGCTTTACCGCGGCAGTCCCCGAGTGCCACATGTATTTTTTTGTATATGTATCTATACTTATAATAAATCTGTAGAGAGGTCAATTCTGTACAGGGAATATATTTTCAAAATAACTATCAGCGGGTGATTAGTGATCGATACTGGTGCCAAAAATGCAATCAGTAAAATTTTTGTCTGTCTGTATGTTCTTTATAGAAACAAAAACTACTCGACCGATTTTAACGAAACTTGGTGCAATTATTCTTCATACTCCTAGGCAGGTTATAGTATATTATATATATATATATATATATACATATATATTATGGTATACTTTTCATCACGCTACAATCAATAGGAGCAGAGCAGTGAAGGAAATGTTGGGAAAACGGGAGAAGTTACTCCATTTATTAAGCTTCCGTCGCGTGTGTAGCCTTAATGGTTATAGTTACATAGAAATCATGTATGACGGAAATGTTCTACATAAAATTATCTAATAAATATCCCACAACAGCATATGTCTATCTTTTATGGTTGACTCACAATAACACGTGTAACTCCCGATAGCTTAGCAGTTCGGAGCTTTCTGATTATATTTGTTTACTCTTACGTTTATAATACTCTCACTCATCCCTAATTAAAAAAAGTTAACATTATTACCTATTCAATAAAAAAGAATCATAGAAATCGGTATAGAAACACCAAACTTATACATGAATACACCATCCCGCCCGTCGCGCTTTAATACTGAATCATGCTGTAAGATGTTATTGTGATTATTTTTGTGTAACTTTTGTTGCTATTTTATAAAATAGGTACTTATTAGTTATTTTGGTAATGTTTAAATATTCGTTCAAATTACAAATTATTAATAGTTTCAATTTTATTTCTTTTTAGGTGAAGTAGTAGTAGAAGTAGGAGCATAGATTTTTAGATACCGATAGGTTAGTTTTGGCTTATTTATGTTGTGTTTTTTTAGTATTAAGTAGGTAAAAGCGTAGATACTTTTATTAATTAGTAGTTATTTTATTAATTAGTTATACGTATACGGTATTTATTTTTAAGTGAAGTAGGTATAGGTTATTATAATATAATTTTGCACAGGCATTTCAGCTTTACTTTCATTTCTTTTTTTGTTGTAAGTTGTACATATTTTCACACACACATAGTGATCTATCAACGCACAGCCCAAACCACTGAACGGATCGGGCTGAAATTTGGCATGCAGGTAGATGTTATGACTTATGACGTAGGCATCCGCTAAGAAAGGATTTTGATTAATTCTACCCCCAAGGGGATAAAATAGGGGATGAACGTTTGTATGAAACTTTGTCAATTTTAAACCGATCGGGCTGAGAGTTTCAAAATCGGGGGTAAAGTAACTATTCCACGCGGACCAAGTCGCTGGCAGAAGCTAGTAACGAATAAACTCAAAAACTATTGGACCGATTTCAAAAATTCTTTCACCATTACAAAGCTAAATTCACCTTGAGTAACATAGGCTATATTTTATTCCCGTATTCCTACGGAAACGGGAACTACGGGGTAAAATAAATTGTTTTTGCAAAGCACAACGATAGAGACCGTTGTTTTTGTGTTAGTAAGTTGTACAGTCTACCTACGGCGTACGATAAAAACACGCTGTGCTTTAAAACGATAAGGTTTATTTGATTGTGTGGTACGTATCTATTGTTTTTACTGAACTACATGCGTAGCAGTTGCCGTGTGGTAGGAGAAATTGGAAGCACAGGTTTCCGATACATTTTCGGCTACGGGGCATATTCTCCTTGTTTATTATATCTAGGTATGTTCAGAACCCCAAAAAGCGTAGCAAAGTTTATACGGAAAATATTTATTAGTTTGACCATATTTATCACTATTTTCGCAGGCAAACCACGAGCTTTTAATAATCAGCAAGCATTATCATGGAACCCTTGTAAGAAATTATCATCACCATCATCACTACCTACCCCCTTCTCATCCTTTACTACATGGGTTAGGCGCTAAATGTTTTCATCTTCCATTTTCTTATGTCTCATATATAAGTTAATCCTTATAACATCAGCTATCTGCCAAACAACAAACAGCCTAAAACTTATAACATCAGCTATCTGCCAAACAACAAACAGCCTAAAATTATATTATATTAGCACTTCGCCCGCGACTTCGTCTGCGCAATTTGTGAGGGTGGGAATTGTACTAAATCTACCCTTACCCAACGGGGTTACCCTTACGGGTGGAGTTGCGTAAAATCCCTTCATAGCAGATGTCTACAACCTATAAGGAACCTAGCTACCTAATAAGTTTGTAGGTGTTACAGTTTCTGACGATTAATCAGTGAGTGGTATTTCGCTTCTATATATTATATTTATAGATATATAGATTAAAAACTGAAACTTCACTTTTTACTTTTTGTAAGGACTTGAATATTATATTGTGTTCTCATAACAATTTTCTCGTTAGGGTAACTGCCCCCCTAGCCATGTTAAGTACAAACGTTTTGTGTCGAATTCTGTTCTCCAATCGGTAACGCCTCGGTGTCAGCAACTGTAGAAAACGATAAGTTCGTAGCCATGTTGACGCGCTTGGGTCGGCCGCTCGTTTTACAATGTCTTTAGAAAAACGACCTATTCTTTAGTCTATGGCGAGCGTTCCTACAAACGTCAAACAGGTTAAAATTTAAACTCTGTTTAAATGCTTTAGCCATTAATTTTAAACATTTCAACAAAGGATTTAGCGTTGAACATTGTAGAAACGATAACAATTCTTTCTATCATTTTGAACGATGTGAACTTAGCTACGAATTTTCTATTCGTATGTTCTAACCACGTGACTTCACGTTGAGATGATTTCATTCCTATACATTTGATACGTTTTCGAATCACACAACGACGATTGACGTATCCCTTATCACAATGCAGTGGGATAAGGGATACGTCAATTTTAGCACTAAGATGGACAGTCTCTTACCCTTGAATGTTCTGCTTCCGGGTACGCACGTTAGTGGTGATACTAAAAACAGCAGAATATATACTATAGAGATGCCGAACGGTCGAAGTGCTGCACCTGCAAACAAACAATAAACATATTAATAGGGACAACACGACATTATATTATAAGACGAGATCTTGATAATTGATATTAAAAAACTTGTTTTTAGTACCTACTCTCTGATTCTGACAAAAACACTACCAAATAAAAAACATAAGGGCATTTTATAGATAAATTGAATGTGATGAAAACTAAACCACAAAAGGGAAAACATGAAAAAAGGCGAAACACGAAAGGAAAGTCAATAAAGGGAAAGTCGCAGACACTATAAATCACGGGAACAAGGCGCCGCCGCCCGCCGGCGGGCAATAGGACGTTCAGAATTATTGTTTTAGCCTCCGTACGTAGGTCTTTACGAGGGATTTCTAGCCATGTAGCCGTATTTATCTTAGCTAATATTAATTTATTTAATTAACACTACGCACGCAAATGTACAGAGGCGGTCTTAATACCATAAGCATTCTCTACCAGTCAACTGTTGGGTAGTGCAGAGTATAGCTAATACTTGTATTTCGTAAATACACTCACTAGCTAACACTGCTTGAATTGAAGTAATGTATGGATTATTCCTAAAAAAATGTGTATGCCTAGATTGGTATTTGTCGCACCTGTCCGATTTAATTTTCTTTTCCTCCTTGACCTTAAAATACTTCTTAACCCTAAATTTGTAAAAGGGTTTATTTTTTATTCTAAAACTCAGGTGATATAGTATAGGTAATTATTATTATAACATTGAACTGCCTTGGAGTTTGCAACACTATAAATGTTGTTTCTATAAAAAACTACTTCGGCGACGGGAAATAATTAATCACAAATAAATAGCCCATGTTGTTCAGTTAGAGATTTCTTTGATATGAGTACATGATAATTAGATGCATACCTATAAACAGATAAGAGTCGTAAACAGCTATAACGAAGTAAGAGAACACAATATTGTCGGGCACCGTTCGTTATGGCGGCCCCAAATGCCACAGTAACATTTAGAATTTGTTCCACTTCGTTTTACACCCTGCCCTATTTCTTCTCGCGTCCTACCACTGTCATAAAACCAAGCTTGATATTTTCTTATGTATTGGCTGGGATTAGCCATCAAACATTATGTAGGATGGTAAAAATGGGGGTTGCTAAAACCATTTCCATTATAAAAATATAAACAAAGAATTTATAAAAGTTAAAATTTGATTAATAGGATGAGTTATCTGATGGATGTTCAAAGATAAATCATCACTTCCGATAAAAAAGTAAATAGGTTACAGCAGATACTTAGCGTGTAGGTGTGAATAGAAAAATAAAAGTAGAAGGTTCCATCATCTATACAAAAAAAGAGATTTAAGTACTTATGCTAACATGGTAATTAATTAAAGTATCTACAGTATGTGAAGTGTTGAATTTTTACTGCAATTAAACGTTTCTCTTTTTTATTTCTGTTATAATATTTATCAGATTATTATTATTTTTTAATTTTGAAGTTTTTCAATTACATGGTTTATTGAAGTGGGTATTACATAGTTGCGTTGTCCGTTTTAGGACAATCGGTTAATACAGAATGTATCCCGAGGTTTGTGACATTTTTTTCAGATATAACTAGTTCTTACAGTACTTACACAATGACTCACATAAAACGAAAAAATACATAAAAAATAGTAGATATGTACTTAAATACGAGTAAATTTCCCCATAAAATTAAATCAAATAAAATCATATTAACTATGACGTATTAAATCACAATAATGAAAGTAATTTTATGAAATCTTGGAATTACTTATATCAGTGTCTGAAATTGGAATATGCACATTGTTTCTTGATATTGCTTCATTGTTATCGTTCAAATAGCATTCATTCATGAAGACTATAAAATATATACTTCTAGGTAGTTAAAATAAATCCATAATCTTAATAGGCAAAGCCGAATGCATTTTATAGTTTTTAGTGAAATCTGATGAAGCAGATAAGTTCCGCCAGTTAGGCAATGGTATCCGTCATACCTATCTACTGTAAATCGCAAAATTGTGAAAGTTTGCATGATCTCTGTATTCTGAGATTTATCTTGGCTACGCGAGAAGAATTTTGCTAACATGTGTGTAATCAAAAACCGGCAACGTGCAAGGCGGACTCGAGGGCAAAGGGTTCCAAATTAATCTCATTTTTGTGACATTGCACAACAAAACAACATTTCAGAAGTCAATGGTTTTAAAGTTTCTTTAAAACATTGACTTCTTAAACGTTTTCTTGTAACCTATTATATACGCCCATTGTTTCAAAGTTGTGGTATTTTTTTTTTCATCTAATTTCTAGAATAACTTCAAAAACATTATGAAAAATTTATGCATATTTTAAACACACCCAATAATCCCTTTTTTAATTTTCTAATTCTCCTCCAAAACCAGGGTTCGAAAATATCCGATATCTATACTAATATTATAAAGCTGAAGAGTTTGTTTGTTTGTTTGAACGCGCTAATCTCAGGAACTACTGGTTCGAATTGAAAAATTCTTTTTGGGTTTAGGCTATATATCATCACGCTTAAGCCAATAGGAGCGGAGCAGCGATAAAGAATGTTTTAAAATCGGGGATTTCACGGGGACGAAGTCTCGGGCAGCAGCTAGTGTACATATTATAAACTAGCTTCTGCCAGCGACTTCGTCCGCGTGGAATAGTTACTTTACCCCCGATTTTGAAACTCTCAGCCCGATCGGTTTAAAATTGACAAAGTTTCATACAAATAATCAGAAAGCGCCGAACTGCTAAGCTATCGGTCATCACAGTTACACGTGTTATTGTGAGTCAACCATAAAATATAGACATATGCTGTTTAGGACATTTTTTAGATAATTTTATGTAAAACATTTCCGTAATACATGATTTCTATGTAACTTTAACCATTAAGGCTACACACGCGACGAAAGCTTAAAAAATGGAGTAACTTCTCCCGTTTTCCCAACATTTTCCTTCACTGCTCTGCTCCTATTGATTGTAGCGTGATGAAAAGTATACTATAACCTGCCCAGGAGTATGAAGAATAATTGCACCAAGTTTCGTTAAAATCGGTCGAGTAGTTTTTGTTTCTATAGAGAACATACAGACAGACAGACAGGCAGACAGACAGACAGACAGACAAAAATTTTACTGATTGCGTTTTTGGCACCAGTATCGATCACTAATCACCCCCTGATAGTTATTTTGAAAATATATTCCTTGTACAGAATTGACCTCTCTACTGATTTATTATAAGTATAGATATAGATATCAAAATATCGGATATTTAAGATAATATCAGATTAATATTAAGTTTGATATTATATGTCAAATTTGATTTAAGTATATCAATCTTGTGTGAAAGAGATGTTATTTTAACGCATTATTTATGAATACAATTTGCATATGTGTTACATAAACATACTAAAATTATCAAAAATGAAAAACCAAATGTTCTATTTATTTATTTAGGTAAATAATAATTAATAAAATAATAATATAAAATACCGTCTTCATAATTGCGCTTAGTTTGACTGCAGGAAAGATAAAGGTAGGTCATCTTCCGATTCTAAATCTGGACTATATTGGACATCAACGACATTTTGAATCAAATCATCCGCTACATCAGCAGGCTGAGTAATATCATCGTCATGAGTAGGATTGATGATTGATGATCTATATACATCAATCAATATCCAAACGGTTTCTCAGCTAAGATTGCACCTGACCAAAACTTGAAAAAATCCTTTCAAGATTAACCGCGGGTCTTGAAAGGATTTTTTTTTTGGCAGCAGAAGCAGTTAAGAACTGTTATATGTATGTTTTAACTCAACTCCCACGCCATCTTCATTTGGGAAGAAATATAGTAACAAACGCTAAAAATTACTTATTAATATTAATTTTTTAAACCATTTTTTATTGCAATATAGGTAGGTACTTAGTATACAAAAAAAAATGATATATATCGTCGAACCCGAACATTATTAGAGATATACTATATCGGATATAAATCGAATATAATCATGATATCCATTCATAATATACATATATCCTCGAACCTTGTCCAAAAGTGACCTCTAACTTAAAATTTAATGCGTCCGGGTTTAGGTCACGGAAGTTCATATGAATACAAAATTTCAGCCGACAAGACAGACAGACACACCAGTGATCCTATAAGGGTTCCGTTTTTCTACGAATGGTCGTAACCCTAAAAATAACAAGCTTACCTAGGTACCTGCCACAAAAAATCCACCTGAAACCGATAAACGAATGCATGATCACGACTAGATAGGCACACCTTGCAAACCTCCTACATGCAATATTATTAATGAATTTCTAATGCGCACTGACATGCATGTCATGTAAATGCACTGTCACGGCTACAAATTGTAAATAAACAAGCTATTACATATTAAGTAATCTTTCTTTAATATCTATGCATCATGCTCAGATAACGATCAATTATTTATTTATTTATTATATACTTTATTGTATACCTCATAACAAGCACAGGAATAATATAGCATTACAGTTGTATTTATATTATTAGTTAAGTTTTAAGAAGCTTAAAATGTCGCTTCGTAATTATTAACAAATAATTAAATAATATTGCTAGCTGCAATAGTTAATTTCTAGGCATTTTTTAAGACTTCTTCTGCATGATAAGAATGGGACACTGGTTCCTTAAATAAATGCCATTATGAAAAAAAAGCTATGTCACTAGATTAATAAAAATATGATTGGTATACATATATTGCATTATAGATTGCAGTTCATAACTGTCTTATCTAATCTACATCGACACAGTACGCGGAAGACTAAACAAGTAGTAACCTACTTCGACCGTTATATATTTTGCGAAAACATTTCATTTAAAAAAAAAGTAGGTAGGGTGATGACGATATCCCTAAGTGTACCTTTGATGTAGAATATGGTTATACAAATAAATAAGTACTTTATACAACTGTCTAAGAAGCTATCTAAACCACGCAAGATTTTGATACGGTTTTCGCTTATAGAAAGAGCGATGAGGAAGATTTGTGTAAACAATTTGCAACCGTGTGAAGCCGGGACCGGTGGCTAGTCATTTATACGAACCTTTATTATACCTAGGATATCAAAGAAGAGATAAATGACTTCAGCCTGACGCGCGGACACATGAAATTCGAAGCGAATCCAAGAGAGTTACGTATTCCTAAATACAGTACATAAATTCTGACACACTCGTCGAGATTCCACACATGCATCACATAAACAACGGCCGTTGTTCAACCGATTCATATTATTTCAAAAGTCAAATAATAAACCATTTGGAACGTCATCAATTCATAATACCCACCTAAATATATTGGAAAATAAATGAAAATAATTAATGTTGGATTATTTCCAAAATTTCAAAACGCATCCTCTAAAAATCAAGACCATGCAGCGCCACCGTCTGTTCTATGCTCAAATGCGTTGCGTTGAAGATAAAGTTACGGTGATATAAAAAAAAAAAAACAAGAAAAAAGAAGAAGTACATCGTATGGCTAGCAAAGTCAACAAGCTGAAATGGGAGTGGGCCTACCATGCGAAAGACTGATGAATAAGAGGAAACGACTTCTTTGACCAAATAATACATAAATGATTGAATGGGAATGGAGTCTACAAAGAGACAAATGCAAACTAGGAAAACTCCTCGGCTAGACAGACTGACGACATTTAATTGAAGACAGCGGGGACAGACAGTCTAGATCTGGTAGAAGAGTCGTAGGTATTGTGGCGCTACTTAGAAACGAATGTATATCGTTCAAGACGAAAAGCTTAGCAGGCTTGAACTGTAACGCTTAGTTGTAGTTCTCAAATTAGCAGTTATGTAGAGTTCCAACTAGTCTCAAACATTATCTACCTCTTCCCAGCGGTTCATTGCCCACAAAGTATTATTATACCGGATAACCTTGAAAAGTCCATGTTTTACGTAGGCATTAAATTCTATAAAACTATGTTAGCCAAGACAGCGATGCTAAAAGAATATGTGCGGAGCGCTATTAAAAATAATAATTGATTTATTTTTGTAAAGAACCTGCTGCACATTAGTTTTATTAGAGGACCCACTACGAGACCCAGCAAGAATATCACCATTTTATAGACAGTAAATTCTAAATTGTCCAAGTAGAAAAAAAGTTGATTATAGTATATTACTTATTTGGCGTAATCATTTTAAAACTGGTTTCTGACGCTTTTATAGTTTTTATTTTATTTCATTAAACAACCACTTATCCACAATTAAATTAATCGACGTATTAAAAATCATGCCTATTTTCTAGCACACACATCTTTGATAGCAATTATTATAATGAAACAAACAATATATCCGCACCATTGTTCCATGGAAACAAACCCAAGGAACAATGGTGGGGAGGAAACGATGTCGCGGCTAGTGATGCTATTATAGGAAAAAACGTGTTTCCTAATATAACTCAAATACTGATGACGAAGTTTATTTCGTTTACGTTGAACCAGATAAACGTTACACTGTATAATTATATACCTATGTATATATAAGTTTACTACACACAAATTAATGGTAATAGTTCATAAATGAAAAACGTGTATCACTCCGACTATGAAATCATTGTTCTATGAATTCACTGAAATCTGTCAAAACGTATTTTCACTGAATCATCAAAGTCAAGCTTCGATATTGTGTTTGTGCAACAGTACGTACAGTTCTGCTGGCACAAATAGGTACAAGCCAAGTTAAAAATAAGACTGGAAATATAAACAAGAAGAACATTCAGATTTCAGATGCAAATACAATTATGTGCAGGATGTTGTAAGCAGTCTCATTATCTTACGCAGTATTTAAAACATTTACCTAGCCGTACGCATTGTATGAAAGTAAATATACCTTGTTAAATTATTTCAAATCAATGCGGCGGAATATTTTTATCACCCTGAATAATAAATACAAAAAATGTACCTATACAGCTGAATTGTATATTTTAGTAAACCGATGGGATTTAAATGTTAATCATGCAGTTTATAATTGGTGGAAAAAATGCGCTTGCGACACGCTGTTTGCATCGAAATAATCGAGTAAGCAAGAGTGCGACGGTTTTACAGTTTATAAAATCGTATTTTCTTTATTAAAATTAAATAGCAGTGAACCGCAAGCTGGTTCGAAATATTTCGCATTTTGTAATTACCAAAAACATGTTAAAAGTCAATTGTATAGATGAGATCACTGTTAATGTAGGTTGGCACTTGCCGGTTAACCAGTTGAACTGTGGCGTGACCTTGTGAATCAGACGCGATATGGCCATGCTATATACTTACCTACTACCTATACCAGCGCCGGGCGCCGAATATGTTGCTCAACTACGTGACTACTAACTAACACCGCTTAATAAACAAAGGTAGACCTTTACTATGTTTTACCTTAATGCAATGCGTAAGAGTTGTTAAGCCGTGGCAAATACTACAGTTAACCATAAAAATATAGTTCTGATTGTTGTGAATGCCGTGCAAACGATAACCCCAAATGACATCATCTACTAATTTAATGCATAATTTATGAGTGTCCTGTTTATTTCAATTTAAATGTTTATAAATAGCTAAATGTTCTAATAACATATTTGAACTAAGATAGTAGACAAAGTAAGTATTATAATAAATATTCAATCAATCAACTAAATAAGAAGGCCATATTTTTATGAAGATCAGTATGTATGAATTATTGAATTATTCAGTACTAAACCTGGTCCTTCCTTATACACCATGAACAAACTGTCTACAAAGGTACGAAGGTCGGGCACCAACACCATACCTATGTATGTAACGGATAGCAAATGCATTTGTAACATCTATATATAATATTAATATCACAGGAATTATTGGACATTTTACATTAAAGGGTATTTTCCATAAATAAATAATATTATAGATTGGTACCTAGTGTTTACATGGGGTAATCATAACTTTGCTTGCTTCATTTCAGCAAGGTTCGGCGGGTTTAACGGTACCTAAAAGTCATTATTGCTCTATTCACGCTAATTAAAATGTATCAGGGCAGATTTATAGTAAGCCGATAATTAGTGTTTTTGTTAATTAAAAGAAGCCACCGCCCAATTCATAATAATATTCTATGAATGTTAGGTTCTGTTGTTTCATGGAATTAGATTTTGTTTTTAATATGTTAAGTGCTGTACGAGGTGAGCTTGTATCATGTGTAATTAAAAGACGAGTGGATATGACGGAGCAGGCGAGCTGTGCGTGTATTAAAACGCGATTGTCCATCAGGGCGTGTACTGTAAATACTCTTTTAAACACGGTATTTTGCCGAATGCTCTTTGCATGGAAAATTCGCCTATTCGCGACTAATTCTCAAAAAAATCCGTCATACATAGTTATCTAAATAAAATATGGTCTAATATGGTGGTGGTCAGCACACAATATTAAATTAACAATTTAAAATACGACATTCAGGACAATGATGATTCATTCAATGATACAGGCGAACAATAAACTGTCTGGCGTGTCTAGCAGGTTAGAGGTGAGCTAGACTTATTAAATAATACTTACCACATATGGCAAAATAAATGGTTTATCGGCAACGGAAATTAGCGTCAGAAGCGAGTGGTGAAAGAAAGAATTGTCTATTTACAGTGAACTACGGTAGTTGATGATAACCGTGTCGTGCACGATAACGGCAGGTTATCACGACTTGTATTCTTTGTGAAGGTACCGGGAACCAATTTGATTTACAAAGGGTAGAGAGGTTTAATTAATGGCATTTTGTGAAGGCGGGTGTGGCCCATTAGCTGTGCAAACATTTCTGGCTCACGGCATCCTCTAATGTGTACACTGAACAATACTCGCTTACTAGGAGTCTAGGAGAATGCTCACGAGCATTTAACATAACTATTTATTTTAGCAGCACTTTATCAGTGCACTTCCTGCCTGAATCACCAACTGACACAGTTAACATTTTTAATGTGTGGCCCTTACGAATCATTTCCAAATAATGGGGTTTCTAAATTCAAAAGTCATTTATTCAAACTAGGCTGATAGACAGCACTTTTTGAACGACAAATTTTACATAAAGACAGTCCCCCAAAACGCCCACCCGTCACCACTTCCTAGTGTTTTAGCTGGGAAGAAGAAGTGGCGCAACAAACTCCCAAGCAACACATCTGTCTATTGCGTTTTAAGAACTCGAATTTATACAATAGTGTGCAAAGTCATTAATACATGACAAAGGTAGAAAAAAAAATATATAATTATCCAACATGGAAATCATAACTTACATTTAGCAATATAAAGAAAGATTACATAGATGTACAAAGGGGGCGTGTACTCATAATATCCTGTTCATACGTCAATCAATGCAGAGCGGGTTAAAAATTTACCTCTAAATTCCCTTTGAGCGACCAAACAGATATTAGTAATTTATGCGTGCCAGCTGTCGAAGTGCTCTCAGTCGTTTTGAACCGACTTCCAAAAAAGGGGAGGTTCTCAATTCGACGGTTTTTGTTTTGTGTGTTACCTCATGACTTTGTACTGGGTGTCCCGATATTGATTATTGTTTTTGTATTCGAAACTGGTGCTTGTCGTGTGGTCCCATTTAAATTTGATTGAGATCTGACGACTAGTATTTGAGTTATCTATACTAATATTATAAAGAGGAAAGATTTGTTTTTTTGTATGTAACGAATAAACTCAAAAAATACTGAACCGATATGAAAAATTCTTTCACTGTTTGACAGCTATACTATCCCCGGGTGATATAGGCTATATTTTATCCCCATATTCTCACGGGAACGGGAATTACGCGGGTGAAACCGCGAGGTACTGCTAGTCCCTAATAATGTATGGCTTAGTTTACATTGACGACGACGTTCTCATTCCCTCTTGTTGATGTAAAATAAAAAAATAAAACCGTGTGTACTGTGTACGATGATTTGGAAGAGCATCTTAATATTTCAACGTGGTTCCTTTCTAATTTGGTGAAGATCTGATGAAGAACAGAGATGATAGGAAACGGAACTCTTCAATAATTAATGATAGCAAATCTTCCGGACTTGCTCAAATCGCATGTGTGTTTATTGTTTACACCAATGCGATTGGTACGTTTAGGGGTACCACTAAAAAGTGAAAAAAATAATAATTACAAAATAGTGTTCAAAAAACGAAAAAGCAACCAAAACACCGAGTTCCGTAAGTTATTTTGTACTTTTTGTTTTTTTTTTGTGTAGAGTCGGTTGTATTTTATTTTTAATGTGCCTTGTCATAAATCAACGACCACCATGAGCTGGTTTAGAAAGAACAGCATGGTCTCAAATATTAGGGTGCCTAATACTATTGGCCAAGGCTGTATTTTATTAAGAAATATTTAAAAATGTAAATTACTAAGCAAGTATAAATTAATAAAGAGAAAACTAAAAATTTTCAGACAACAATGATCCATCGTGTTAGTAAACAATAATATAAATTATTACTAGTGCTACTTAGTAGTTTAAAAAAAGGGCAAAAAATTTCGAGCTTTCTACGCTCGCTCTTGCGTTCTACTTTGAGTTCTTGAGCTTTCGTGCATCAATCAAGAAATTAACTTAATATTTAAGTATGAATGGATAGACAGTCAAACCTATCCGAGAATTTGCGAGCTTACTTCGCTCGCTGTTGCATTCTACGCTACATTCTTGAGCGTTCCTGATCAGTTAGCAAAGTTGCTACTATAATTACAGTCTGAATAGTTAATAGAAAATCAAATCTATCCGACATGGGGTGCAAAAAATTTCGAAATTGCTTCGCTCGCTCACGCAATCTGTACTCGCACTAGGTTCTTGAGCTTTCCTGCATCAATCAACAAATTTCCTTCACTTTAACAGTAGTAGTTACTAGTTAGAAGCATTAGCGGCCAGCCATATTCCCCAGCGCCTATGTCTTGTACCTGTATCTTGATTAAGTAAAAGTGAGATATTGCAATAATTTAACACTTTAGACTCGTCTACGATTTACGTTGGAACCTAAAACACACAGAAAAATATCTTCCCATTTCAATGATTACTGATAGGAATCGCAATCAAATGTAAGCATTTCGATGTACATATGTAAACTGCGGGTGTTAATGAGAGCAACGCTGCCCTTGCGCAACAGCACAGACATGTTAAACCGCCGACCTTTAACTCCTTCAGAATTTAT
Source organism: Hecatera dysodea (assembly GCA_905332915.2). Classification (NCBI taxonomy): domain Eukaryota; kingdom Metazoa; phylum Arthropoda; class Insecta; order Lepidoptera; family Noctuidae; genus Hecatera; species Hecatera dysodea. Next base: position 16,087,900 of record HG995292.1, read on the forward strand.
GTAGTTTACTTATTTTAACATTTACTTTACGTAATGATAAAATCACATTATTTCGAGGAAAAGCGCGTGTTTGGTTCGTGCAAATATGATATAATAGGCGGAGGTGCAAACAGAGGGTCGAGCAGGTAATGCTCTACATTGGCGAATTTATAGGCCATGAGGGAATTAGGGTCAGGACTTGTGTCCTTTACGACTGACATGCATTTGCTTTTACACATTTTCATGGACACGTGACATTTACGTGCGTGCTAAAAAAATACTTGTTTCAGAGGCGTAGAGCAAGTCTAATCGTATAAGTAATACAAGTCAAGAGAAATTCATAGCGCAAGTACTCAAATCACGACTAATAAATTATTATCCACATGGCAATAATTTAGGTTGCATTATACATGTAGGTGGCACGTAAATATGGATTATGGTGTTTCTGGACTTTCATTCAAAAATAGACTGCAAGTGTTCATGAAAAACAAATTATCAAAACTAGCTGTATACTGTCGAGACGCGTGTTGTGAAAAGCTTGCCTTGGGGTTTATTTCAGCAGAAAAGGTAGTATGGGACCAATGTCATATTTTCTGGTTGGCTCTGTTACTTCTACTGTATGTCTCTATTGCTGCTTATGATTTCATATCGGAGACTTAGAGAAAACACCAACTTGCAACAGTGTATCCAAAAACATTATATTTAGAGCTGACTAACTCAAATCTAAATTATGGCAATAAATGGGAGTAAGTAGCAAAAGGAGCACGTAAGAACCGTAGCAGGTGGCGATCTTTAGTTTTTACCTAAACCCATTGTATTAATATTAAGGTGTGGGTTTATGTATGCACATACGTCGAGGTATATGAATACAATAGGTACACATCCTTCCAGAGAGGGCGGGACATACAACCTGCTGCTACATTTCTGTAGTCAGTGTAGTAAGCAAGACTACAACGGTAAACCGCTACACTCTTGCACTGATTGACTCCTGATGATAAAACACTGGTTTAGAGAGCGCATCTGTAAATTTTGAACCTAGTCCAATACTAAAGAATGATGGAAGAAAGGAGGCCCATTTCTAGCTAGTTAAAATTATTCTGCACTTACAGGCTCAAATAAAAATAATAAAATATTCATAGGTAGCCTACGTACGTCGACGTTTTAGTGAACGTAGTTCAACCAACCTCGATGAGGACAATCACCGAGGCGTGATTTTAGGCCTACATTAATTCTTGGGGTTTGCGTGATGCAAATCTCATGCAAATATAATATAACACCATATTAAAGGGTCCATTGACAAGGCCATAACAAGTCGGTCAGCGGGTCATAGTACGAATCGTGAGGACGCACCCAGAACTAGCCGGCGCGCCCAGCCAGCGGGAGGGAGGATATGAGGACGTTACTCCTTCCCGCAATGCGACGATGCGTGCCTCAATGAGTATATACTTCGAAACTAACTAAGAATACGTACCAACGGAATTGGAATTCTAAATGAGCACGCTAGAATTCTGGGTCAAAAACAATCCCAGTCATCAATCCCAATCATGTAAGTCGTAACGCGATGTTTATTATGAGCTGTATCTGCGGCAGTTATAAAGTCCTAATCTACTATTTATCGGGCGCAAAAGTGACGTAAGGTTTATTTCGGCAGTATGCAGAAGTGATGAGAATAAAATACATAATATTAAAGGCGCGGCGATACACGCGGAGCCGCCACGCCGCCGGCCGGTTCCGGGGCATTGCGTCACACGTGTCATCACAAGAATGTTGCTTGATGTTTCATAGATTATTTAGCATTTCCTTTTAAAAATAATAAACCTGTTGATAGGTGATGTTTCTCAAAGCAAATGTTCTAGTACTTTTGGATTGCTTTCTAGTTTAAATAAAACTACTCATCTAATACTTTCAAAGATATTGACAGTCATAAAATATAAATCCAATTTCCCATCAAAATCATGTAATTTTAAACTTGTAGCTTGGTTTAAGGCTATTTTAAATTAGACTGAAATATCATTAACATTTCAGTCAACATCATTTTAATGACTCATTTCTTTCATCTTGAAAATATCATGTCGTGATCAGATCAGGCCTTGAGCATTTCATATAGTAAAAATGTTTATTAGTACTCAAATTACTGAAATGGCCTTCTGGCCATGGAACAGAATACTTTAAGTAGTAAGATGACCCATAAAGATGTATATAAGTCTAATTTATTTACATATATATTAGAATAGTCTTGTACTTACATAGCAGGAAGCTAGTTGGTAGCACCAGCCGCACAAGTGCAGTGACAAAGTAGGATCTGCCCTTAATGGTCATGTTGATCACTGCAAACCAATGTAATCTATATAAATCTTTACTGTACCAAAAAATAGAAATACTCAAGCAATAAATGCATAATATTAATACAGCCTATTCTACTACTAGACATGATTAACAAAACAATTATTTATTTTTTTAGTTTAATAGAACTTTGTTATGATAAAAAAAAGACTTGTTGACACTTAAGTGTAATATCTCAATATGTTTGTACTGATGAGCACAGAATAGCAGTTCATCATTATTTAGGCATTATAACATGTGGGTATCACCTAGCATTGGAAAAAAAACAAAAACCCAATTCAATTAAAACTGTTGCATTGCTGATGATGAGTGACTGACAGATAATGCACAGCCGAAACTACTGGTCATAGAAAGCTGGAATTTGGCATGTAGGTTTCTTGGGGAGTGTAGGGGACACTAAGAGACGATTTCCCGAAATTCCTATGGGAACGGGAAAACTCGATATATGCGCGTACGAAGTCACACGCAAAAGCTAGTTATTCATAAAAACATACTTATTTAAAAGGCTTTTTATTTTATAAGTGTATTTTATTAGGTTCCAGATTCAGGCACGAGGTTTTTTTTTCTTGTTCTAGTAATTAGTAAGTAATTAAGTATAGACAAAAGTAATGTTGCTGCTCGCACATGGAATTCGTACACTTACTAAGTGATCAATTCTTCCAAAAATAATAAACAAAAATAAATCGTGAGGATTCGACAGTAGATAGACATTAGCAGATAATTTTTATACCCCTTTTGTTTATATAATTGAGGAAGAAGACAGATTTACTCCAATACTTCCAGCTTTATTTTGGGTTAGCGGCTAAGGAAAACTTGACTGTTTTCTGCTTACCTATTTTTTATATGCTCAGAATTTAAATTTTCATGACATTTTAAAAACACACTATCACTTTAAACGCAGATCAAGATTCGATACTTTAAAGTTAGTGCTTTCAAACATTTTACGACATCGTTTAATTCCTGAAACAAAAACACGACCACTTACTCCACTAACAATTGACTGACACTAAAATTGATTGACAGTGACACTAGAAAAATCTGTGAAACTAGAGACAGCAAGTGTTGCCAAACTATTGTGGGAAAATATAACTAATTCAAAAGAAATTCTTCTATTTTTTCTTGACAGTTATTTTTATTGATAGGTTCGAACATAATTTCATCTGATGGAAAATGATTATGAAAGTAAGAGAAAAATTTCGCTCAGTCTTATCGAGTGACATTCAAAGAATCGAAATTGTTGGCAGCAAAACATAAATGATTCAATTCGAGTTCAAATAGTATAGAGGTAAGTATGTAAAATGAAATAGATCTGTAAAAAAAACGGCCAGCCAAAATGAAATACAGCAATCATGAAATCACGACACTGCCCTGGTCCAAAAAGTTTTTGTCATCTAATTCAAAAAAGATTTTGTTCGACCGTAGAAAAGATGAATGATACATGAATTTTATCTATCCTCACATCGCGTACTTATCATAGAGTACAGTAATACTAATACTTAGATGAGGAAGACTTTAGGTATGTATATGTCGTGCGCAGCGAAAAACTTTGACTTTTTTAAACTTCCCTATTTTTTTTAACTTTTCCTTTTCAAAAATACTACCTACGAATTAGAATTTACGCAGCTGCTAATGACATACATGTATGGAATAATTTAATTAAAATAAATAAATTTGATGATAACAGCAATAAAATAAAATTACATTTTCCATTTAGTAGGTATCTACTGTTTACCTCTTCCGATTTTAAATGATTTTAAGATGTTTATTTGTATCGTTATATGATTATAATAAAAATGTTAAAAGTTGCTATAATTTTCTACTAACATGGTACAAATTTTATTTTCCTTTTTAGAGTTCCAATTATTATCGGAAAATTTCGGTAAAGATATTTTTTTCTAAAATAAAGTATAACTATATGAATGTAATGTAATCAATTATTATTATTTTTTGTACATACTTTAGTTTTAATCTTTTACAAAAAATATTTTTGTAAAGTTCGATTTTTCTCTTGACCACTCACCACTAGACTGATTTTATTTTTATTGCGAATTAATGGCGTAGCCAGGTGAGTTTTCTTGTTTATTTCTTATTTCATAGTGTTCCATGGCTTTCAATTGTTTTGTCTAAATGTTTTTCATCGAGCAAAATATTTAATCTTCTATAAAGTCAAAATTTTTCCAGCTAATCCGTTTTTATTACACGAAAAACCAATATTACGAGTAATGAACACGTATTGGATTTGTTCCGAATTTATTCGCTAGGATCATTCATTGTCATCACTTTCACTTTTCACACGATTTGCTATAATAGTGGTTCTAGTGTGCATCGAGGCGCTGTCGCCATGGATGAGTGAGTTTTCCGATAATTTTCGCCGTACTTTATTGTTTCGTTGTGAATAATTATGACAAGGTTACTCATATCCTCCAACAAAAATGTGACAATCATTGTTCGTGATTGTTCTGTGTCGGTAAACAAGCGGGTAGATAAATTATACCTAATTGTAAGTTTTGTTTGTTTGTAGCACCATGTCGACCCTAACGAAAATGACCCGCACGGTTAAAAAACTGGAGGTGCCCAGACCCCTGAAATCGACGACCAGTTCCGCACACAACCGCAACTCTGTGTTGGATGTCAAAATAAACTCTGGTAAGAATCCTATGAGATATTCAGACAGTTCCCACTCTAATAACCAATTTCATTATTTAACAACAATACAAATAAATTTTCTAATTGGAATAAAACCTTTTATGTGAGCCAATCAATCAATTGTTTGATGAATTTTGTTTGTTGCAATGTATATTTTTAGGATGTCTAGATTCAACAACCATACCGCTCATAGATGCTTAATAACAGGTGACCAATGTCTATAAACACATCAGACTTATAGATCTGATATAGTTTGCCACTAGAGAATTTCGAAGCAGCTTCAACCAGTTCCATGACCTGTAAATACTTCCATATAAGACGTTGGTGTGGTAACAACTGCCAGATTTTGAGTTTCCACCAAGATGATATAAAATTTCACCAGGAATTTAATATTAACATAATCCTAATAAGGTTTCATTTCTGATATTATTTATCAGAGTACAACATAAATTGGTCAAAGATGTAGGCACATAGTTTCTTACTGTATGGTTGTTTAATATTCATGCAATAAAGATTATTATTTATTAACTAAAATAGAAAAGGGTTGAAATATTTTCATTGCTTGTTAATTTGAACATTTTGATTACATGCACCAGATGTGATGAAACGTAAGTATTATCACTATCAGCATCGCCGTCGTCATAATGAATTTGACAAAGTAAGTAACTGTGAATATTAGGTCCATAACCCATTACGGATTAACTCTGCCACTTAAAGCTCGGTCAATATGATGATTAAAAAAAAAACTAAAGTTTTGACAGTAGATAATCATTGACTCATTACTTTTTATCATCATACCACAATCAAAGTCAAAAGCATTTCACAAGACCACCCAAAAAATAATGCACATTTTCTGTATAAATGAATAAACATAAAAAACAACCCATATAAATACTAATGTGGCTGTAATATTGGTCCTTCAGGGAAAACAGGTGTGGTGCAAGGCAATGTTCCAAGCAATCTAAACCAATACTTGCCGTTTTTTTTCCCCCTCAAGGTATTCTCAGACAGGTATAGGCGTGTCAATTAATCGAATTTCTATGAACCAATTGATAATCTTTATGGCGCACACTATTGCGCTTGCATAATATGTATGTACAAAGACACGTATGTGTAAAAAAAAGTTTAACGTTTTTTTTTGTATGGGGGAAAACACTAAAAGTTGTTTTTCTCGACCCAGAATAAATGGAATCTTCAACAGCAAACCTCAGTGTGATTTGCTAATTTACTGCAAAGTGTACAAAAACCAAAACTTGACTAAATTATTTTTTATGCATTGCTTAATTACATGTTTACGGCCCATAATTAAGCTGTATAAGTTGTCACATACCTCTTGCTTCCTCAGAAATTTGAGTTGAGAGATAAAACAACATTTTTTTGGCCATTCACAGACATAATTATATAAAGCGGTTTGGTAAACTGGGATGGATAATATAAAATTATTAAACTGGCTGCATTCCTAATTGGAAAACCTAATAGGAAACCGCACGTTATGTGGTCAGGCAAACGCTCCACTTTTGTGGCCATAGAGTTGCAATCATACTGTTGTTTCATTTGATTTGTTTTTCTTTGCAGTCGATGACCTCATAGTGTTGACAGAAGCGGTGGCGTACCAAATGATGCAGGGTAACTATGACCGTGCGCTTCAAAGCAATGTGGCCACCATGTACTCTAATCTGAAGCTTTACGGCGCTCAGCTCGAAGCTCTGTACAAGGACTTTCTTGATAGGTTTGTACAAATTAAAGACGGTTCTTACTTGCTTTTCGTTGTTGATAACTGCTTTATGAACAGGTATCCGAATATTATGTTTATTTATCTAAGCTTGGAGCTCGTGAGTAACATACGTGACGTGTTATCCCGGGATTTCGTGATTTATTTTTTAGTTAAAAGAATTTTTCAAATCGGTTGGCAAACGACGGAGTTATGCGCGAACAAACATTAAAAAAAAAAAACATACAAACATCCGAATTGAGAACCTCCTCCTTTTTTAGAAGTCGGTTAAAAATCAATTTAATAAGTATAAAAATATTACATTTTGATACAAATGGAGAAAGCTTTACGCCCGAGGCACAAGGCGAGTGTGTTATGGAGCTGAGTACTGCAGTAACAAATGTCCACGTGTATCAAGCGACGTTTTTCAATATACTTTCGAAGAAATAAAAGAACGAAAAATACTTGCTCCGAAAATGACTACGCATTTTTATTTATTTTCCATTGAAGAAAATATGCAAAGTTGTCATATACATATTTTAGCTTCGATTTAGATGGCAACAGACTAGGTATCTATCGCAAGCATTTTAAGCCTCATTCACATATCTGGCGGCGTCGATCTAAATTGTTCTCATCAAAACTTAAATTCGACATACCTACTCAAGCAAAAAAAAAACAAATGACTTACATTTAATTTTATTTTGTCCCGCGCTTTACCTTCGAGGGTTAATGGAGAAGCAAAAGGATGAAGCTGCAAAACAACCTAATAAAATAAAACATTTTTTTAAAGTTTTGAATACAATTAAATGTTAATTTGTTGATAAAAGCAAACTTATTTTATAAAAATGTTTATTTCTAATATTCTGTTCATAAACAAAGTTATAATTTTCATTAAATTATAAGGCCTTTTAAAAACATGCGCCTCTTTGTAGTGAAAAAAAAAAAAAAACAATCCCTGCATTCCCTGCTGAATAAAGGGAATTGAATAGTTGATTAATGTTATCTGTGGCAAAATCTGGAATGAAAAAAACCCTCCTGAATGAAAAATGAAAAAATCTGCGAGTGAAATACATTGCACGTTGAACCTAATCGTAGTGTTATAAGAGTCAGTCTTCGAGGAAGTGTATTTGTTTCGTCGTATTTGATATGATCGAAATGTTTTGGTTCACGTAAGACAGTAAAAAATCTCGATTTAAAATGTACCTGATACATAGTGATAGGTACTTCGAAACAGTAATTTGCTACCAATAATACATTAAAATTGCAAAAAAAAAAATCGTGGTTTAAGTCCCAGGAACAAAAAGTCATGTTTACTATTCTATTTATTGTATTCTGACTAAACATTGAAGATAATATGGATCCTTAAAGCATATTATTTAGCCACAAGCTTCTCGTACACCAACCTAAACTCCTCGAACGTCTCTCTAATACCTCGAGAGAAGTTTGAGGAGATCGAGTGTCATTATAAGTAAAATATTTTTTTTTTATGTTACAGATACTTTGTTGTGTTCCGTAATGGTTCACAGGACGAACGATTGGATAAAAAAACTAGACTTCATCTTCTCGAGCTGATTGAGCTGCGCGCCAAACTATGGCAGGGCTCCGACTACATGAGTCAGTACTATAGACATCGCGGCACCCATGCTGAGGTAACGTATTTTTAATTTTATTTATTCATCGTAATCCAATATCTAAGACGTGACTAACCCAAAAAAAATAATGTTGAATGTGCAATACTAATACTGGCTTCCGACAAGCGCGCAGCTGACCTAGTTAAGTAATAATGCGCATCCGGATTGGAGTGGCAGCGTACTGACGTGTGCACTGTGCGCGCAGCCGCTGCTGGTGCCGACGATGGAGGGCTCGGGCTCGGGCGGCTCGGTGTCCCCGACGCTGGCTGCGCCCGCCGAGCCGCCCTCGCTGCTCGGGCCCGGCGAGATCATCAAGCCGTCGGGCAAGTTCCCCAAGCCCACCAAGATCCCCGGCAAGAACTACTCGAAGGACGAAGTTGTCATCAGGAATGCCGACTCCGGGAAAGGTGATGATACATGCCTATTACATGTTCAGACAATCTATCTAAAAGGGGACTTGCATGTTGAAGTCGCGAGTACATACCGATAAATCGGGGAAATACGATGCATGACTGAGGTCGATGTATTATCTGTTTAGTTTTACTTAGACCAGTTCTATTATATTATGTACTTCGAGTGCATGACGATTAATAAGGAACACAATTTGTAAATTATATTGTATAAAAATAAACTAAAAGCTTCATCTATGTTTCTAAAGATACATAGATCTTTCTATAATAGTTTCTTGAGTTATTTCAAAGTGATGTTGAGCAAGGAATTAGGGTGGGCGCTTGAGGAGAGCCCCTGGCGGCGTATCTCAAGTTGTGTTGTGGTGTTACAGTGATGGGTATCAAGGGCAGGAGGGTGCACATGATCGAGGAGCTAAGTGACACGATTATATCGTTTCAGCGAGGTATGAACGCACGGTGCGGGCTGTGAGGCGCTTGCGCATGGTGTGGCGGGCTCTTCCCATCTCCTCTGTTTTCTCTCCCAAAAGATCTTTTCTATCCATTACACATAAATCACCTTAACAATCGTACTAGAACAAGTTTGACTTTAGAACATTACGGTTTACCCTTAAAAACTTGACCTACTAATATTACAACATTTGTAATTGTTTGGGAATGGTTGACAGTTATTAATTTTCAAAATAAAGTCATATTTCACCGCCTATTAATCGCAACTAGCTATGAGCTTATCAACTCCATAATGCAGACTAATAATGTCGACTCGTGTGAACTGGTCAGTCACTGGGAAGTTGGTATTTTCAGTGAGTCCCGGTGCAAAGGAGCGTCTCGTCCAGATCACTGGGCCGAACGAGGAGAATGTCAAGTGAGTGCGATATTTTTTATGACATATCCCATTGGCAGGTGTACGTAAGCACAGATCCATAGGTACGCTGTGGTGTTGCAGCCACGCCAAGCACCTGATCGGCGACACGATCCGGCGCAACGCGTCGCCCGTGCGGCTGGAGGAGGCGCTGGAGGGCGCGCTGGGCGGCTCGCGCGCCTCGCTGGACTCCGCCGGCTCGGACGACGCGCCGCGCGTGCGCGAGGTACTCGCGCAACGCACTTTACTCGCCCTATTGTATTACTCGAAATTTGACTTGACCTATTTTCCGGTGTATTGTATTATATTTTTAGAAATCTCCCCACAATGCTCGGGCTCTACTTCATAGCTTCTCGACGAATGACGCCGCACTTGGGGAGTATAAGTACACTGTTACTTTCGGGCAACATTCCATTAAGATCACGGGCAATAATTTGGATTTAGTAAAGGTGAGTAGTTTTTTTGTTCACGTTTTGTAGTAAGATTCATAGAACAACAAATTGATATAATTATGTACCTACTTGTGGTAAATTGCAGACTGCGAAGTTAGTGTTAGACGAGTACTTCGAGAGCGCGGGCGCGCTGGAGGCGATGGGCGCGGGCTCGGGCGACTTCTTCACGCTGTCGCAGCGGCCCGCCGCCGCGCTGCTGCTGCGCGACGACGCCGCGCTCAACGGCGCCGACGACGACGTCTTCGTCTCCGACCAGGACCACGCCGGTAACACGAGCCCGCCTCTCTCTCTCTCTCTCTCTCTCTCTCTCTCTCTCTCTCTGTCTCACTCTGTCTCACTCACCCGACCGGTGGAGGAGCTGGGCTAGGTAACGTCAGCGCTCGCCGATTACACTTTGCTCATTTCTGGCTAACGAAGAGTGCTCGCAGTTTCTGACAATGTATTTAGTTCTTCATAGAAAGTTTTTGCCAGCAGTAAGCATAGTGCTCTAGCGCCGCTTGGTCGACGAGCCTTGCGTTTGTTGTCGATCGCATGGAAAACTTGCAGATAAGTTTTGTTTTGAAAATTTGGCTATTTAATGATATGCCGCCATATATTCATAAAATATAGTCATAGAAAATAATATTTTCTATGAGTAATACAATGTTTTAAACGAGCATGAAATAGTAGTTAGTGCAGGAGTTCAATACAATTTTTAAGCATGAACGCACTTACAGTGATGGTGTGTAGTTTCTTAATAACTGAAAGTTAAGTAGGTCTGCTAGGAGGATTAGACTGACTGAAGCATGAAACTTTTTATTGTGAAAAGTATATATGTAAATCCAACATACCCATTACATCGAATATAAAGTCATTCTTTTTAGACTCGGTGTTTAGACTCATTTCTTAAGTACCTATTTAATAGTTTATTATACAATAAAATATTTATTAAGTATATTTGTCATTGATATGTTATATTTATCTTCAAACCACTTCGATTCACGGTCGTGGCAGAGTATTTTTTAAATCATTTAACATCGAACATTTCGTAACCAATCATTAGCGATCACTACTGTCTGCCATAAATGCTTAACCTAATGTATTCTATACTGAAACAACTTCCGCATAAAATTGTATCACTCCCTTGTTTGAAAATGTGAACTATAACAGTAAAATAGTGTGGCAACTGAATCAGAAGCTGTCAGTATAAGCGAACGAGGCGTGGTGCAGTAGCGTGGTTGTGTCGGTATGGAGTAGTTAGGCGGCCGTGCGTCGTGTGGCGTGTGACGTGACGTGACGTGTGTCGTGACGTGACGAGTGACGTGTGTGACGTGTGCAGCGGGCGGGGAGTCGGACGCCACGCCGCGCCGCCCGCGCTTCTCGCGCGCCACCAGCATTGACAAGAATCAAGGTAACCACCACCTACTGGTCAACACTATTTTGGACCATCTAACTCAATTAGCCATGGGGTTCAAAACTGCTACTTGCTACTTCAGGTGCCACATCTGTAGAGTCTTCCACGATAGCTTCTTGTCGCTATTCAAACATGTAACTTCTTTACGTATAATTTATAAATACAGTAGCTGTCTTTTTTTTTTAACCGACTTCTAAAAAAGGAAAACTTCTCAATTCGGATGTTTGTATTTTTTTTTTATGTTTGTTCGCGCATAACTCCGTCGCTTTTCAACCGATTTGAAAAATTCTTGTTCGAAAGGGTATACTTCCCAAATGGTCCCATGAAAATTTTATCGAAATCGACCTAGCGGTTTTCGAAAAATCAACAAAAATCTAAAAAATATATCTACATTGTCTACATTGAAGACCTCTTAGTTTACTCTGCAAAGGAGCAGTACGTTTTTTTTACACCAATGTGATTGGTTCGTTTAGGTGGGGGGAGGGGAGGGGATTTAGGTACCACTAAAAAGTGAAAAATAAAAAACTTTTTACAAAAAAATACAACCGACTTTTACACAAAAAATCAAAAAAGTGCAAAATAACTTTAATTTCGGAAGTCGGTGTTCAAAAAACGAAAAAGCAACCACAAACACCGAGTTCCGAAATTAAAGTTATTTTGCACTTTTTTGATTTTTTGTGTAAAAGTCGGTTGTATTTTTTTTGTAAAAATAGGGTTTATTTTTACTAAAGTGGTTTTGGAAGAAAACCATTAAAGAACTCAAAGAACAAGAAGAAAGTTTCGCCAACTATTATTTTTTACTAAACTATTAGTTGAAGGGGATTCTCTACAGTGCTGCCATCAACTCTGCGAGTTTTTAGTTTTTAACCCCATTCATTAAGGGCCCTTCGAAGCAATGAAACTGATAAACATTTCGCAGCACTGATATTAAAATTATTTACTTACATATTTTATCACACAATAAATCGACCTATTGCCAGTGCACACGTCCCATACATAGTGGTGCCCAAAGAAAAAACAAATTGAATGATGCTTGAAATTCAAAATTTATGAAAAAGATACATACTCAAAGCATAATAGAAAAATATTTAAATCGTGCACCTATCAACTTATATTTACCGTTACATAAGGAAAATCTTCAAGTTGGGAAAATTACAGAAAGAAAATTATTTTTATTCATATTACCACAAGCTGCAGTAATATTGGTCGATTTTCATTTTAGTTTGACAACGAGCTTATGCGTAAGCACGAACCTTTTCAAAATTCACGCACGTGTGCATAGGTAGTACTTATCGCCTCCCAAGATATTATTTTGATAGCACTCTGAATCTGTGCCATATTCTTTTTTTTTCCATAAATTCGATCATGTTTTGCATGTCCATAGAAGTCACATCTAAATATTATTTTTTTAAACTCTGTCGTATAACATGTAAGCCATTTCATATTGTGCTAATATTTTTTCATGTCCATATTATTCCATAAAAATATGTAAAATGCAGCAGTCAGTCAATAATGATCTGTACTAATTTATTCGTTTAATGCATATTAAACAAATACTAATTTCTATGATAAATGCATTGAAATGTGCGTGATGGCTTTCAACTATTTTAAATGATATGCACGTATGTTTTTTGTGCTTTCATATTGTTTTAATTATAAATAATGGCTGTTTTTTACGTTACAACTAAGTTTTTGCATTCCCTAATGGAAAACTGTAGCCGCTGGTAACGGCAGGCCGGTGGCTGAGCTGACGCTCACTCGCACGTTGCAGGCGGGGCGGGCGCGCGGCAGACGTACTCGTACGAGACGCTGGTGCAGTACGCCGACTCGCCGCTCAGCAAGCTGCCGCCCAGCGGGCTGGCCGCCTTCCCGGCCGAGCTGGCGCGCAAGGTAACGCTGTCCGCGCGCCGCAGCGCCGCGCCGCCCGCGCGCGTGCTCACGCCCTTCCGCGTGTGGGCGCCGCTGCACCACCCCAACTACCTGGCGGCGCTGCTGTGCCGCAACTTCTACTAGCGCCCGGCGACGCGCATAGCTCCGGCCTTGCTTTTGTTTTCACCCGCCTTCCTAATGCTTCTGCATGATGCACTATACTATACGAGCTGTGTGCGAAGTAATCTCGAAGTACCGCCTATTTATAGTTAGGTTAATCGAAAATTTCTAGTCCCACGTATCATCCTTCTCCCGGGCTCTCGCCCCGGCCCCCTCCCCCTCATTAGCCGATTAAGCGTAATGCTAGTTATAAATTATAAGCGATTCTTAAAATAGGAAAAATGTTGATCTCAGTAGCGTAAGTTGTAAGTTAATAGTAAGACTGACGCTAGTATTATGTGGGAAGTGGCCTCTAATAAAATTCGGGGGTGGCAACGTAAAGTATGCCGCTAGCTTCGAATGCCACTACTGACAAAGTTTGCTGTAGACTAACCCAAACTTCGTGTTAAACTGAAGACTGACTATAGATAAGAATCTGACCATTAAAGCACTGGAAATTCTTTATCGTTTTAGAAAAAAAATATTTTTCATTATTGAATTAATGGAAGAATTTTTTATTACTAATATATAGAAGTGTTTATTGACAGAATAATATTGATAAATCTTTTACGCAACGTTATTTACATGAGTAAACAGTTTTGAAAGCTTTATTAAGAGTTTATTAACAATGCTAATATAAATTTGTGATGTCTCTTTGTTCATGCTGCTCGGACAGAATGGGTATTCGAGAGGGGATCGCTACAGGTAGACTGTTCGCCATTGACTTGAGTGAAGTTCCAAATTGTATCTGTTGATTATCTGTTGTGTTCATTTATTGTTATTGTTTTTAATTTGAGTATGCTTTAAAATTATTAGTGTTCCTTACAATTGATTGTCAATTTATGGTATTCAAATATAAGAAATTCGAAATATTTTCGTCTTTTGCCTGTTCTTAGCTTACCTCCTTACTAACCCACATCAAACTCGTTCAACGCTGCGGTAATCGGAGCTTCCTTGTAAATAACCTCGGAGTCGGTACGCTTACAGAAGAAACTAACAAGCAGTAATTCATGCGATGTGAAACATAGCAGGCGGCTATCGATAAATCTGGTATCGTGTCCGACAGAGTTGCCTGGAGTTCGACAGCGTGAGCTACTTGAAGAAGGTGCGCGCAGCCGGCGGCACGACGCTGGCCGCCCTAGACGCGCCCGACTCGCCCGAGCCCGAGTAGCGCCCGCCCGCCGCCCGCCGCCTTACACACCACTACACCAATGTTTATAGCTAGGTCACACGCACGTACGCACAGTACGCGCACTACGCACACTACGCACATACGCACTACGCAGCTGACAGCGAGGCCGCAGCGGAGCCTCTTTTGAGGAGAAGCGAGCGTCACGACGTGTCCGTCCTTACTACTCTTATTTTAGCAAGCTTCACTCTAAAACTAATTTAGCAGATTTATCTTAAAAGTATTAGCACACCAAAATATTTATTTTTATAGTGGTGGGTATAGTATACCTCATTTTTGCGAATATTTATTTCATAAATTAGCTGTGGATCTGATTATGAAAAATGTGATAAAAACTAAAAAAATGCATGTAAACCGCAGATTTATTAATTTGCACAAATCCACAGTCTTACGTTGATCTCCCATCTCAATGTTTTTATTTACTTCCAACGTTATAACATAAAACATTCTGAACAGAACATTTTTGACTAAAACCATTTTCGTCATAAAAACAACATTGATATTTTCATTAATTATTTTGTTGTATATATTGACTCTGTTAGTTTCGGATATCATAGAGTGATTCCATTTATTATTATAAGAAGAATGCATGCATTTCTTTCGTGTGTTTGTATACTCATTTTCAGACTTTCTAGTGTCTAGTCCTGACGAGTAGATGTCGATTCTCACTATATCGTAAGCTTTTATATTTCTGAGGAAGCCTGCCAATCAATTTATAATTATTTAAAAGGGATTAGATATTATAGTTTCCTTTATATTATTTAAAACATTGTTATATTATTTTTGTTGTACTATTAGAGCTTTTAAATAAACTTGCTGTGCACTAAACCAAATAATTATTGTAGCGAGTCCTAAAATATATGTAAACATTAACGTAATTATCGGTTGCCAGGCTTTCTTATCCTCTAAACGGTTTTAGTAAGCTATCTCGAACACCTAGAGTAATTCTGAAGTATCCCGTGCTAACGGATACGAATTTCTCCGTGTTGCAAAAATTCGGCGTAATAATATATATCGTCTGTTCAACAGACTCAAAATAATACATCTTCACTCGCTCACCTTATGTAAACCGAAAGTATTATAAAATTGTTCACGTGCAGGTATTACTATAAAAGACTATGTTATTTAATTTAATTTACTTTGACGAGGCTAGCGAGTGATTCCTCAAGATTACTAACTTATCTTCAGTTGAAAAAAAACTTTAAAAGTAATTGGTGCTTGCTCCTTGGGGAAGTATTATCGTTGAATTTGTAATTAAAGATTTATGTTTACACATTTGTTTTTATATCATAGACGTATGGCTATAATTGTGAAAATTGATATACTAAATTTTCTAATACTGAAGCGTTTTATTTCGTAACCTACAGAATTTATATCAATCGCAACTGTTTCTTTTACCTACTCCTTATCTTTCACCCAGTCGAGCAGTCGTTAGAAGTCTTGAATAATCGAAAAAAGATGAACTGCAAGTCTAGACTAATAAGTCGAACACTTGCCCAACTTAACCTATTACTGCCAAATTACTCTCAGTCACAACCAAGTACTTAGTCATAACTTGAAATAAAACCATGTTATGTAATTAATTTATTCTATATTTACAAAGGTTAATACACTTGATTTAATAACTTATAGCAACAACAGCTATCATCTCCACAAATGCAAAATAATTCATTATCATAATTAATTATACACTTATTGGGTCTCTATAGAAGCAATGTTCAGTATGGAATTAAAAGCATGAATCGATAGTGACTTTTAACAGTACTTTAAAATATAATAAATACATACTTCCAAAATGGAATGCATGAGTACTACTGCAAATACATAGTAAGAAATGCAACAGCAAGAATAATACGGTTTCACCCGCATAGTTCCCGGTCCCGTGGGAATACGGGGATAAAATATAGCCTATGTCACCCGAGGACAGCGTAACTTCCCAACTAAAAGATTTTTTTAAATCGGTTCAGTGGTTTCAGAGCCTATTCAATACAAACAAACGATCAAATATTTCCTCTTTATAATATTAGTATAGATTACGATTTTCACACCAAAAAGCATACAGCAAGAAGATTAAATAAAGCAAATAGGATTATTTGACTCCAGTTATTGCGTTGAGAACAACATTATACTCTTACTTTCCATATCTATTTACGGCCGAACCCAATAACCGATCTATCACATACTGGAGATAGCAAAACAAATGAAACAACAGAAAACCTATATAAATTTTCTTGATTTTTCTGTTGTTTCATTTGTTTTTCTATCTCCAGTATGTGATAGATAGGTTATTGGTTTCGGCCGTTAATCGATAAGCAAAACATCTTTATGGAACGGCAACGCAATTTGATTACATAGAATTGGTGATTGGGATGTTCTAAATATTGTATACATTTTGTATACGTAGTACGTACATGCGAGGAACATTGAAATATTTGTAAGCTATAGGGAACGTGCACGGCGTAGACTATGCCATCTAGTGTTGCAAATCTGAAGCTATTACGTTGTAAATATTTGACCTGTGCCGCCACCTTTACTTCCTGCAACCTCCGTTTAGGGGAACGTGCACGAAGTAGACTGTGACATCTAGCGATGTAAATTTGAAACTTGGCAGCAGAGACGCGTCAATGTCAAAAAATATACTTGACATTGACGCGTCTGTGCTGCCACCTATAGTTTCTGCAAGTTCCCTATATCTGTATACCTCTAAAAATTTAAGATATTGGAAGTTAAATAATTGATGATTAATTTTTCATAACAACTTCTATTTTAAGATAATGGTGGCATACTATCTAGAAGCAATCACTAACCGAAGTAAGTAACTCGTTTTCGCCTATCAGGGCCGATTTTTCAATTTCTATGTGGAAAGCGTACATTCGCAATATTCACATATTCGTCTACAGTATCGCTCGACATCTTTCGCAACATATTGCTATCCATACCTTAAATATTTGCGGCTGACACTACTTCACGACTGGCTATATTGTCTAGTTCCTTGTTTGAAAATGAAAACAATATATCTAGTTTTAATTTCCGCGAATATTAGTGGGTTGCAGGTATGCACCTCCCTCCCGCCCACTATATTATGCACATGCAAGATTACTGGGCAAATGCAAGGATTTTAAGCACATGCAGGAAGGCAATGCAAAACCCAACACCATTACCGACACGTGTTTCGCCTCTCCACGAGGCATCCTCAGGGGACGTGTTGACTCGCTGACCGTTGAGTTGCGACTGAGCATTTAGTACAAGGCACCCCCCTTTTATACACTGCCACCGTTGGTTATTTGTGTACAACTACCCACAAACATTCGCAGTAAAGGGGAAGAAACCAAAATCGTCTGGTCATTCAACAGTGCAAAATTATTATTATTACTATGTTTAAAAATCTCTAATTGTTCTAAAACACACAGCCGGAAACCCTTATCACAAATATGTAGTATATTAAAACTATTGTTGTCGCGCAAAGAATGGCCGGTATCAATTAGATGTTTCGCGAAATTCGATTTGTCCGAATGGCCATTTCTATACGCGGCAACATGTTCCCCATACCTTATGTCAAAGTTTCGGCCCGTCTGACCCACATACACCCCGTTGCATTCATCACAGACCAGCCTATACACCCCAGACTTTTTACTATTTTCTAAAATATCTTTTCCGTTACAAACACGGCGTATATTCTGGTCCGTTCTCGTTCTCGTTCGTTCAGATAGAATTAGTAATTTACTTAGAAAAAACAACGTTTATGTAGCGTTCAGAACGGACCAGAATATACGCCGTGTTTGTAACGGAAAAGATATTTTAGAAAATAGTAAAAAGTCTGGGGTGTATAGGCTGGTCTGTGATGAATGCAACGGGGTGTATGTGGGTCAGACGGGCCGAAACTTTGACATAAGGTATGGGGAACATGTTGCCGCGTATAGAAATGGCCATTCGGACAAATCGAATTTCGCGAAACATCTAATTGATACCGGCCATTCTTTGCGCGACAACAATAGTTTTAATATACTACATATTTGTGATAAGGGTTTCCGGCTGTGTGTTTTAGAACAATTAGAGATTTTTAAACATAGTAATAATAATAATTTTGCACTGTTGAATGACCAGACGAATTTGGTTTCTTCCCCTTTACTGCGAATGTTTGTGGGTAGTTGTACACAAATAACCAACGGTGGCAGTGTATAAAAGGGGGGTGCCTTGTACTAAATGCTCAGTCGCAACTCAACGGTCAGCGAGTCAACACGTCCCCTGAGGATGCCTCGTGGAGAGGCGAAACACGTGTCGGTAATGGTGTTGGGTTTTGCATTGCCTTCCTGCATGTGCTTAAAATCCTTGCATTTGCCCAGTAATCTTGCATGTGCATAATATAGTGGGCGGGAGGGAGGTGCATACCTGCAACCCACTAATATTCGCGGAAATTAAAACTAGATATATTGTTTTCATTTTCAAATTTAAAATGGATTTCCGCAAAGTAACGCCTGACTCAATCAATTTTTTTTTTTTTTTTTTTTTTTTTTTTTTTTTTTTTTTTTTTTTTTTTTTTTTTTAGTTCCTTGTTGTTGGAATACAATGCTGCAATTAGGGTGATACCTATTTGTATTATTTCAAAGACAGATTAATGAACACTTTCAACTTACGACCTATATAATAGAAGAATTTATAAACTTATAACTACGTATTGATTTGAGCTCTAAAAAAATACGCCATTTTACCATATAAAACAAAACCAAACGACCATAGGAATGTTATATTCCACGTAACTAACTCCCTAATAAATGTGTTGTTAGAGTCAACCAAAACTTAGGCCTTGGTTTTCACATGCAGTGAACATTTTCTTAAATTATACATAACATTTACTAGCTTTTCTTACAATAATAATATTATACCTCTAAAAATTTAGCAACAATAACGTTTATAACGTGATGAGATTTGTTAAAACAACAAACTTATGTATATAGATGATAATTTGAGGTAAAAAGGCAAATACCTTACACACGTAAGCTGCATGTAAAAACTGGATCGTAAATGCTACATTGATCCAATAATAGCGCGGTATATTTTTAATTTCTTTCCGCTAATTTATCAGTAATATTAGCAGAACGTAATCTAGCGTGTTGCATTATGTCTGCAGACAGATCGTCTATATTAGTGTAACGACTTTTTTGGAAGTTAAACAAGTCTGCTATAAATCCTACAATTTCCGCCTGGAAGGCCTCGCAGACGTCGCGCAGGCGCTCGTTGGGCCCCAGGTAGCCCCACACCAGCACGGGCAGCAGGTGCTCCGAGATGGAGTAGAAGTGCGCCATGAAGCCGTCCGGGTACTGCAGGTAGCGCCGCTTGGCCTTGATCACGGACCACACGGCCGTTGTCAGTGCCTGAAATTATCGTTTCGTTCATGCTTTACTCTAGGTAAACTTTCATGACGCACACTCATTTACACCAGTTGTTTATATAAAATGATCAACATACACTTTCTTTAAATCCATCTGACAACCATCGGTTGCGGACAACGGCAAGGACCGAGGAAGGCGGTGATGCGAGATCTTCAAATGCGTCCAGCAGGATGTAGTCCAGCACCACATCGTAGAATGTCAAGGCCTGAAAATATTGAAGATGAGAAGAAGAAAAATCCTAAACCGTGTATTTATTACTACCAAATCTTAGCTCTTCTAATAATACCATACCTACTATTAGGACTAAATTTAAAATACAATCTTTGGTCCTGATAGTGAGTTTGTTTTAAATTAGTTTTTTTTGTTTAACTTATTATTTCAAGGTAGCACTTTCGTTTTGATGAGTGCTATGTACGCCTTGTCATTTTTTCTGTTATTAAGTTTGTTTTAATTTGTGCAATGTATATGATGTGGCAGTACTTAATTTAAATAATTATACCAAAAAATGTAAACATTTTCCATAACCGAGTCATTCTGGTACCTACACCTACGGCATCAGTCCAAATAATATTGTGGACCTGTTTTCAATGTGATAGCAGATACTGTCAGGTGAAGGGCCGGAGTGAATCAAATTGTATATAAATAGGTGTAGGGATACTGGAGAAACTTTGGGACCCAGGGTACAATGGAACAAGGGCGACAATTATTCAAACAATAAAATTCGCGCGCATCCGCATTGGTCAATTACAGCGCCTTAGGTGCCACGTGATATTTTTTTGTAGTCAATCGATATTTTAACAACCATTCATGACAAAAGCGATGAAGATATAAAATACCTTTTTTCTAAAAATAATCTTTTTTCGTACCGTTATACCTTTTCTTAATGGAGGAATCATCAAATGACTCCTCCCGATCTGGGCGGAGGGGAACGGAGTGTAAGACTCACTGCATAACCCACCCGTGTTCCTCCTAGTGCCCTTTGCATTTCAGGGCCGCGGTGACTCTTAAACAAATTCCGCAATACCCTATCTCCCTACACAAAGGCAGCTAGCACTTTCGGGTCAACAGCTTGCCTGTGGAACCTGGCGTTCCACAGGCAAGCTGTTAGACATAGACATAGTGTCATTCTATCAGCCATTTCACTGTCGTAACTCGTAATGCCAAAACGTAAGGAATCACGTATTTTTTCGACAGCGTTTGACAATCTCATATAATATTTTGATAATCGTCATAGTGATGTCACTTGTCTAGAGCCTCATATCGTACTTATCAGTCGACAAAATCTCATAAGATATAACCTAAAAGCAGTTTTACAACAATTGTAAAGGAATGACAAAAACTAAGTACATTATAATCATGTCTGTATTCCCCGAGATGTACCTTAACATTAAGTAGGTAGTTAGTAGAAACTACAAACAAAAAGCAATCTATACCTTGACACCTTTAGCTGTAAGTTCACTTTCAATCGTTGCCCAGTTAGCCGCATCTGTTGCCCATGACACCATTTCTTCGTACGCCACCAGGAATTCCTTTGGTTCCTAAAAAGTTTTCAATAGTCATGAGTTTATTGCTTTCTATAATGTAAAATTAGGTGATAGGAATACAAGGTGTTCCAGAAGTGCGTGGTCATATTCATAGATTGTGTTTTGCTATAAGTACAGATAAAAAGCCTTTAAAAAAATACGCTCTCATAAAACGGCTAAAAATACAAGAAAAATATTGAAGCAATCAGACGCAGTTTGTGGCGGTTATTTTAGTTTAGTCACAGAATTGATGGCAGCAACTGCATCAAACTGCTTGAAGTGTTTTTTAACACTTCTGGAAGTATCAAGTACCTTACAAGTGATTGTAAGGTACTTGATGACCCTATCGGGATCGGATGTGACCCTATCGGGCACAGGAAAATAGAAGTCGTTGGTTTAATTGGAAATTGTATCTTATAAACAAATATCAAATAATTAAATTTAATACACAATAAATGCAAGTTCGTGTCTAAAAAATTAACAGCTGCACGGGTCCATTTTCAAGGTTAAGCAGATGGGTCTTCGCCGTATCAGTAAAGACTGATGCGGCAGGTGCTTTGGAAAGCCAAAGGGTATCATTTTACCCAGTTAGGTACTGGGTTGTGGAGATCAGTCAGGCAGTTGCTTTGGAAAACAATTCCCACATGGGAAAAAACATGGCAGATTGGTCTACTTGTTCTATAGACACCAAGAAGTAGAATTTCATTCGACCAGTATGAATGGTACGAGTATGTAAGTATATGTGATAACAAAGTGGTAACGTTAGGTACCTTATCAGCAAAGAGCAGCAGGTCGGTGAGCACCTGGCGGCCGGCGTCCACGAACCAGGCCCACACGGCGGCGTCCTGGAACACCTGCGTGAAGGCGGCGCGCAGGCAGTGCAGCTTGCACACGAACTCCGAGTCCGAGCCGCACTGCACCACCGACGTGCGCAGCGTCCTCCACGCGGAAATACAACACTCTCGTTTAACACAAAAACTTGCTCTTGTCACAGGCTGACGAATTCTTCTTACCCAACTACGGCGAAGCAATAAGGAGACATACCTAGTGCGAAAACGTTTCAAACTAATAGATACATATTACCTATTTTGACATTGAATGCAAAAAGATAATGATTCCTCCGATTTCATGATTAAGGGCCTATTTTTTGTGGGGTCTTAAGGTCTTTTTTTGCTAGCGCAAAGTCCGGAGTTTACTTTCGCGCCTAATAAATCGAAAAACCTTGTAAAAAGTATGAAGCCGTGAAAAGTTTACCTACCTGTAAGGAATGCCGATTTCAAACTGTTTTACAGCGGCCTGATATAATTCCAAGTTTTCTAATTCTGGTAATGCTTCTGTTAAATCGTCAAAATCTCGTAAGTCAGCAACCTGAAATTGAAATAAATGCACATTTTTATCGAAAACCCGAGTCTTTGGCCAGGGTGAGATCAAGCGTCATCCCCGTATTTGAGGTTCAATTCCCGCACCTCCTTATTTGAGGTTCAATTTCCGCATCCCCTTATTTGAGGTTCAATTCCCGTTCAGGGCATCCGGGCCTGTTTGAATCTCTAAAATGTATTATTAGTTAATCCTGATCCTGATTCTCGCTACCAATCCTGATGTTTTCGTTTTTCGTACCTTCATGACCCGTCAGCTTTCAATCAGACATGACCGAAGTCTAGAACGGAATCATCAGGGGGAAGAGAAAGCGTAGGCTCGTACCTGGTCCTCGGCCGAGGCGAAGGACTCTGCGCTGGAGTGGTGGTCGCGGCGCGTGTGCTCGGAGCCCGTGTGCGTGGACAGCAGGCGCGAGCGGCGCGCCGGCGCCTCGCCCTCGCCGCCGCTCTCCGACCGGAACAGCACCGACCGCTGGTCCAGGAACAGCAGCTCGCACCGCTCCTGTACCCACATAACACGACTTTGTTAAAACACTTCACAAAACATTTCGGTACATTCCGCTGACTGCAACATTTTATAACGTCGTACCTACTGACTTCGCGAAATGAATGGCTTGTTACTGTTCATCCAATTGAAAAGCTTTGTACACATAACTGAAAACGAGCAGGATAGAGGATTAAGGCATTCGTTGTCATATGGCTCTAGAACCTCGGTCGCATTTTGGATCATCGGAGTAGCTACCTTCATCTGACGCTGTAAATATTTACATAGCGAGTAGGCCCTGAATAAAGCTGGCAGCTGGCACAGGGACGTCAAGATATGGCCATCATTAGGTGAAGTTGAGCAGGGACGATGATGAGTTTCAGCAGTCTGGGTATTCCCCGATGGGCCGTGGCAGCTGAGTACCGAGGGTGCGGGGTGCGGGCGGCGGTACCTGCAGCAGGTAGGCGTCCTGCAGCAGCTCCTGTATCTCGCGACAGAACTCGGCCTCCTCGGGCGAGGTGAGCGCGAGCGTGCCCGACACGCCGCCGCGCGCGCCCAGCGAGAACGCCGCCAGCGCGTCCTCCCAGTAGTTTATACTCGTCTCTAGCGCCTCCATGCCTGCAACAGCACAGCATTCTCTATGAATATATTGATAGAATGCCTTTTATCTATACAATGTTAATATCTCATCCTATATTTCCTAGCCCACATATATTATGGTCTAAGTAAATGGTAAGGGTTGAATAAAACAAAGTCTAAGATATAAATAGGTTTATATTTTTACTAAATATTCTTACCGTTTTTATACAGTATAATTATGTACATTTGTAATTGACTTGTATGTCAAACGTAATTTTTTAAAGAATAAACCTATGTATAATACTTACCTACATAATAATCTTTATTTCCTGCAGAAAAATAGAATAGAATAGAAAAACTTCTATTCAGGACAGACACAGCACAACGGTTACAAACACAAATTACAGGAGAAGAAAAGTACAAAATGCAGTCCAGTTTGTTAGAAAAACATTAAACCCATCACTAATGTTAATATATTAACATAATATATTTTATTCTGACTACCAATTTTACAAAATGCCTAAAACTAGGAGCATAAAAAATCTCCGCTACTTTTATACATAAATGTGTTGACTCTTTTGGCTATTAACTAAAAATCCTAAATAATAGTTTTACACATGTTTTTTATACGGCTTCCACACTCTAAGCCCCGAAATTATTCCAGACATATTCAGATTCAGTGTCTGTAAAAAACATCTCCCTTAAACCCTGTTCTATCAACATGCATTGAATTCAAGTGTTGCAGAGCTTCTTGTACACCACTATTTAGGTCCTGCACTGTCCCAGCAATGGCTGTGAGCGCATCTGCTATTCTTTCCTCCAGCAATCCTCGCCTCTCCTCCTGAGCCTTCATTATAGAGGCCATTGAGTGCAATGCCTCTGCCATTCTCTCCTCTGCTGCTACTCTACGTTCCTCAAAGTCTAACGCCCATTTAGGTGGTGGGGGCACTCCATGGTATTCATCATCTGAAATATTAAAAAAATATTTTACTGTACCGTGCCAGTTAATATTAAAATTTGATTTATATTATTCCTTATTTCTTTTAGGGAAAGTTTAACTTTCATAAAATATTTATTACCTATAGGTGATCTTGGAGCTCTAATGACAGACTGCCTGACATGCTCAATAGCCGGTGTAGACCGTACTTTGAGGTTTTCTAAAGGTTCTGAATCTGAGTCTTCAGCTAGAAATTGATCAAGTTGGTTGGCGGATGAATCAGCAGCTGTAACAGAGCCTTTTCCACTTAGTTCCAGAACTCTCACTTCTAAATCATTGAGTGGTATGCATCTGTCTGTACCTCCATCGGGTTCAGACCGGAGTCTTCGAGCATTTGCTGCTTTTTTTCTACACTTGTGTCGCCATTCAAACCAGTACTGAAATGTAAATAAAACTATAATTATAATATTATATTATATACTAATTAGATTATAATAGTAGGTACCTATATTATTAAACATTTACTTTTCGAGAAAGTTTAGTTTAATTTTTTAACTAACAAAACAGAAATAGGGTACCTTCTTCCATCCATCAGGTGTTTTCAAAGCTCCCGCCTGTACCGCGTTGAGTTGTTTGGCCAGCACTGCCCACTTGTGCCGGGTCTTCTGATGTGACACCGGTGCTCCAGGCAAGAGACCTTTAGACATGTATTTATTCTCTTCTAGAAAGTCTATCAGAATCTCCAACTGCTGCCTGACAATACGTCGAGGCGGTGCCATCTATTAAAATAATTATGTAAGTAAATAAATTTTTTTGCATACACGTCCTAACAATTTTTTCTAAAAATAGATAAATAGATGGAAGCTTCTCCTATTTGTTTATTATAAAATACTTTACATAGAGCCAATTTATTCAGGTTATTACCTACCTCCTCGATTCTTTACTCGCATAACAAACTTATCAACTTTTAAAACTTAAATATAACGTTTCCTTCAAGAAAATTTTAATCGCGCGCTGTTTATTTGACATACGCAATCTCCTTCACAAAAGCAATAATAACAAGCGACATGTAATGGCGACTGCTTGCTATGTCTGCCTGGGATAGAGTTGCGCTACCGAGCGGCCGATCGAGAGTTCAACAACCCTTTATCGATTTTGTGAAACAGTTGTTTTTTGCCGAAGTTATAGTTTTAAAAATTTATTATAAACAACTTGAAACAATCTATATTGATGATTAGCTTAGTTCTGCTTAGTTCTTAATATTACTGGTAACTTTAATGCTACTTCTTTATTTACACAACATATTTATAGAGGTTTAATACCTATGTTGTGTAAATAACGCCATCTGTCCTTGATGGGGAAGAGGTAATACAGAGATATTACCTCATCCTTATCAAGGGCAGATGGCGTTAATTTGAACTCGAAAAATAAAAATTAATGAAAGTTAATTTAAAAAATAGGCATATGGCAACTATTCAGAGCAAAAATCTATTTTTGAAAAATTATTAAACAATGAAAAATAAATGAAATAAAATATTTTTATGAAATATATGGAACCGCCATCTTGTATCGAGTAGCGGACTCTTTCAGTAACGCACGTGACATTTCTTGTGATCAAAGCCATAAATTATGTCTTGATGTTCGGCGGTATACTATAAAGTAGACCTTTTATTTCATATATACATGCTTAATTATTGCTTATCAATTACTCATTTATATGTTCGTGAATTAATATGAAGGCGTTTAGCTATGATAATGTATCTATATATTTAGGGTTTTAGCCTAAGTCAATGAAATCTATAAGTAAATAATGTGAACGCTTCTAAATTATCAATCCCATGAAAAAATAAAAATATATTTCTCAAATTTCAGCCACGGTGGCCAACCTCAACGTTGATTAGCCAAGTAAGCAGGAGATTATTGGAATGCGCAATTGTGTGTACAACTACAAACAAGGGTCCTGTTGGGACGGTAGTCAGACATGACCGGAGCGCAACAAGGCACAGGACCCACGGTTTAACGTGTGTTCCGAAGACTGGATGAGAATTTCCTAATGAAAAAAACCCGACGCGGGAATCGAACCTAAGTCTTCACGTTCAGCACTCACGGTTTGCAATCCCTAGACCAACGAGGCAGTTAATCGTCATAAAAGCTTAATTTTTGCTGTAGGTAGGAGTAAGTAGGCGTTTGATACAGTAAAGACATATGTACATAAGTAGGTACCTACCCATGTAGGTATGTTTTAACTTAGAATGCTCCTTGGTTTGCACGATCTTCAAATAGAATCTGATGGCACCTTTGACATAATATATAATTGATAACGTTATAATATATATTCTAGTTTTAAGTTATTTTGCTGTGCCCTAACAGGGGATGTATTCATTAGTTTAAGCAAAGCTTGTAACAGTGTGTAGGTACATACATTGTGATAAAAAAAATGCTTTCTATATTATAAAGAAACAGAAAATTCAAATAAAATTCTGCAAGTTTACTTTTTTAACGACCATTTAACTAAAACGGCAATACAATAATGACACATTTAGTAGAAGCGTATGCGACATGCAAATTTGTGTCTGTGGGTTCCGTCCCGAAGCAGTCAAGTGTCAGCTTACCGGCTTACGACCGGCACACTAATTAATTTACCCGGAATTTCACTTATTAAATTCACGAGTAAACGTTACGATCAATTTAGCCTTCCGTGAGTTAAGACGATTAAATAAAAGCTTGCTGCGCAATCAAATAATAATTTACTTCGTCTGACCCTCAAAAAAAAAGCAAAGATAACCAAACACTGAATAGTGTTTGGTTATCTTTGCTTTAGGTGTACATGCAGAAAAATAACTTATTGATTAATACGAACTCTAAATAAGTACAAATAAGTAACCTCCAAATTGTGATGCAAATAATAAATCCAACACTGGCGGAGGCGGGCTCCCTCTATCTGGCAGAATCTTGATGCTCCGATTTTTTTTTTTGGCATAACACACTTGGCATAATCTTAACTCTCATAACTTTGTACTGGGTGTACTGATTTTGATGATTTATGATTGAGATCTGACGACTAGTATTTGAGTTATCCCTAATAATGCGTGGCTTAATCTACATGAATGATGTTCTCATTCACTCTTGTCGATGTAAAATGAAAAAATAAAATCGTTTACGATGGTTTGGAAGAGCATTTTAGTATTTCAAAGTGGCCTTTTTAGTTGGTGAAGATCTGATGAAGAACAGAGATGATAGGAAACGGAACTCTTCAATAAATGATAGGGATTGCTGAAATCCCATGTTAGTTTGTTGTTAATTTCTGAAGTCAGTGTTCAAAAAACGAACAAGCAACCTACACGGCACTGACCCTATGGGGCCCCGTCTTCTTTGCAGACGGCTCTTTGAGGCGCGCGTGGAACACGACGCGCCGTCGACTCGGGCCTGTTTGCTATCGGACGGCGAGCCACCCATAGCTCGCCATCCGCAGGTCCGCGCCTACGGTGGCCGGGAATCGCCCTGCGTTTCCCGACGCCCGGGGCGTCTTCTTCTGTTGCGGCGGCTGGGGCGTGAGGTTTCCCTCTCACGCACGCGTTCCGCCTCCTCCTTCGCTAGCATTACTGCTTCGCAGAAGGAGGCGACCGCTTCCCATGTCGCCGCCGCCGATCGTTTCGACGAGGACACGGCGGTGCTCCGCCCAAGCAGGGCAGACCTCCAACGTATGCTCCACCGTGTCCTCCGGGTGATCCACACATTGATGACACCCGGACGTGTCCTCCCGCTGGATCCGACACAGGTACCTCCCGAAACAGTGATGTACAGGCCTGGACTGGCCATATGGGCAAATGCCGCAAAGAAAATGAAAATGTAAATTGAAATGCAAATGCAATTTACATTTCCTATTTAAAAAAAACATCGCAATCAATCCTCGTCGTCTGCCGTCAAGTTGAAGACCTATTTCAAATTTAAGTTACCCTATAGCTCAATAGGTGCAACTTGCTTCGCGCTGAAGATGTTTTTTTTTGTCCAAATAGGAGTTTTCAAAGTCGTCTTGCTTGTTCCCATGATTTCTTCGTCAGATTTGCATACCTCTATCTGATTTAATAAAAATGAACGGATCTGAAGTGAAAAGTGCCCTTTTTGGTAATCAGAAATTGGGCCCCTCACTTCAGGGCTTGTATCAGAAAATCTTGAAATATATTTCCGATATTCTCTCTGCAAGCCGCACCTAATCAGCTTTTCGCCGTCGGTATATATTTTATTTAGGTTATTGAATAACCTAAAAATAACACTGTAAGTAAGAAATTTTCGGTTTCGTTTTCGGGGGCCCCTTAGTAAAATTCGCTCCGCACTGGGTTAATGTTGAAAGTGGAGAGCCGACCGTTATTTATCATATTACAGTTTTGAAGGAATACACTTACTTATTACCTTAAATAAATCAGTGTTTAGCAACACAAGTTTTTTTTT
This sequence comes from Hecatera dysodea, assembly GCA_905332915.2. Taxonomy (NCBI): domain Eukaryota; kingdom Metazoa; phylum Arthropoda; class Insecta; order Lepidoptera; family Noctuidae; genus Hecatera; species Hecatera dysodea. Next base: position 16,117,279 of record HG995292.1, read on the forward strand.
TTTTTTTTTTTTGGAATGGACCACTCGCAGTTCAGCACACTAAGGCTGGTTACTGCTCAACCGGACAATAGCAACACAAGTGTCAAAATCAATTGTCTAGCCTTTTACCTAACTATGGGGTTGGCTTCTAGCTCACAGGATGAACGGAATACCAGTATTTAGATGGAGTGACTGCCATTGTCCAAATCGATCAGCCCAATTCCAGTAACGACCGACAAGGATCCACAAACGCCACCCGGGACCAACGACTTAATGTCCTTTTTGATGCTCGGTACGTAATGGATGGCCACCCATGCACGGATCACTCTCCGCAAGCGTTACTTAATCTTGACATAGTCCTTTGCGGTTGTTAATTCATATTTCTTGGGAAATTCAAGTGTAAGTATCTAAGCGAACCCAGCGCTGGGCACGCCACCGTTGTGGCGATAAATCAGTTAAAGAGGCGTCACGGTGTCCTCACCTTCCGCCTGACGAAGGTGCTCACCGGACACGGATGTTCCGGGAGCTACCCGTTTCGTATTCGGCGGAAGGACACGCCCGGGTCGCAACACTGTGTGTATCGCACAGAGGACACGGTGGAGCGTCAGTAATGCAAGCGATGGAGGAGGCGGACCGCATGGGAGAAATGCAAACTTCAGGCCCCAGCCGCCGCACCAGAAGAAGACGCCCCGGCCGTCAAGAGTCGTAGGGCGACTCCCGGCCACCGTAGGCGTAGTAACTATTTAGTAATCTGTGCCGTAGGCGCGGGCCTACGGGCTTCGAGAATTGGGTGGCTCGCGCGCATTCTCTATGCTCGCGCGCCTATCGCCCAATGTCTACTTAGATTTCGAAAAAAAAAATATTATCAGTGGTTCTCGCATAATGCTCCCACATACATACAGACAACAGAAAAATATTTTAAAAATGCATTTTTATGTTCTATGGCTTTTTTCTTACGAATCTCATTGTCAGTTATTTTTATGCAAAAATACTTTTACAATTAACAAACGGCGAGTCCACGATTTTATAATATGTACCTATAGATTTATAGAATATATAATTAGATATAGATCAGATACAGGTAGGTAGGTATATCAAATCGGCGGACGTTTCTTTATCTACGTTTAAGCAAATCGTTGTTCCGGCTTCATTACTCACATAGGTAAATGACACTTCAATACATTTTTCTATAACTTTTTTTACCATCACGTTTAGGAACGTGCGTAACATTTTTTCACAACCATGGACTTGCCATGGTCACATGAACTTGCCAATTCGGTTCCAACCGGTTCTGAGAGAAGGTACACGATCAATAATACCTCTTTTTTTTTTTTTTTTTTTTTTTTTTTTTTTTGAATGGACCACTCGCAGTTCAGCACACTAAGGCTGGTTACTGCTCAACCGGACAATCCTGTGGTGGCCTCAAATGAATTTAAGGCCCCCAGCCAGGGCTTAAAACTACTTACAAACTAAATGACCGCTCGCTAAGGGCATCCCCTGTGGGACACGGGCCTCGGCTTAGCGGGGTCATTGAGGGAGGGCAGCAAGGGACAGGCTGGGTCAGATTGATATTATTTAGGGGATTTAACGCTAATGGCTCAGCAGCGCGGGCTGGCTCGTTAGGCAAAAGTCGGGGAGGGTATTGACGGGGGCGTCGCGATGGACCTCGTCGGCGAGGTCGGTATACGGAACGCGGTCTGTGTTTGTTTTTCTTAAGAGTGCTGGTTTCCCTACTACTCTCTTGGGTCAGGGTGATGGGGTCATCGGGCTCAACAAGGGTATGCCGCGGTCGGCGGATCTTGCTGATCTGGGAGGGCGTGTATCGGGTGGCCGATACGATAAGGGGGTTCTGGTGCTTTTCAGCGGACTCTATGAAACGCTTTGAAAAACGCTTCATGAACTGTTTGATGGTGGGGATACGGAGGTCGACATGGAGACGCTCATTTCTAACGTACCACGGGGCTCCCGTAGACTTTCGGAGAAACCGGTTTTGGATAACCTGCAACCTATGGATCTGGCGGGGCTTAGCGTGTGCGAAGGCTACACACGCGTAAGTCATTATCGGGCGTATGCACGTGGTGAAAATGCGTAGTTTGCATTTCAGGGATAGCTTGCTGCGAGCGTTCAGCATGTAATGAAGCCTACCGAGAGCGAAAGCGGCACGATTGCGCACCGTCTTTATGTGCTCTCTGAAAGTAAGCTTTTGATCGAGGATCACACCTAGATATTTAGCTTGCTCTACCCAGGGGATCGGCTTGCCAAATAACGTGATCGGACTGGGACGGGGGGGGAAGAGACGGGTTTGGGGCTTGTAAAACAAGATCGCCTGACTCTTCTCTGGGTTGACTTCCACTCTCCATTTCCGGAACCAAGCGCCTAGTGCGTTTGCGGATCTCTGGAGGTGGCCGGCTATTGCCTTCTCGCTATTGCCGGAGCAATATATCGCCGTGTCGTCAGCGAACAGAGCTAGCTGTGTCTTAGTGCTAGTGGGAATATCGCTAGTAAATAGCGAGAACACTAGGGGGGAGAGGACACCGCCTTGGGGTACTCCGGCGCGAATGGGATGAGGGGACGAAAGTGCACCTTCGATTCGGTACTGAAAGGTACGGTTCGACAAATAGTCTCGTAAGATGAGCACGAGTCGGTCCGGCACACCGAGCTGGTATAGCTTGTATATCAGCCCGTTGTGCCAGACCTTGTCGAAAGCTTTCGCTATATCGAAGAACAGGGCTCCCGTAACGAGACCGCGCTGGTATTTGGCGCTGATATGTTCAACGATACGGTAGACCTGTTGTACGCAAGAGTGGTTTGATCTAAAACCAAACTGCTCATTGGGGAGGAGGCTCTTAGCTTCGACGAAGTCCTTGAGACGCTTATGAATAAGCCTCTCGTAGACCTTACCTAGGACTTTGAGCAGACTGATGGGACGATAGCTGGATGGGGAGGACTTGGGTTTTCCAGGTTTTGGGATACCGATGACGGTAGCCTCTTTCCACGTCTGTGGGAACATGTTGTTGGACAGAGCGCCATTGAAGATGGCGGTCATCAACATGATCAGAGTAGCCGGGAAGAGACGAACCACTTTATTGGTGATACCATCGGAGCCCGGGGCTTTCCTGAGTTTGAGACGCCCGATGATCTCCTTCACCTCATCGGGAGTGACGGGGGGGAGGGGATCATCAGGGTCCTCTACTGGTGGGAGGGAGGCTCTACGTTCGACTTCGGCATTCACCATATCGAGATAAGCCTTGTCTACTGGTTGGGAGCTGGGAGAGCATTGGGACTCTAGACTGTCGGCCAGGCATTCGGCTTTGTCCTCGTCGTCGAAGGCGACGGTGTTGTCGGGACGCGTGAGCGGAGGCATCGAGGCAACCTCAGAGGCGCGTAGTTTCCTCTGAAGTTCCCAGAATGCCTGATGGGTCGGTTCGAGGTCGCCCAACATCTTATCCCAGCGACTTTCACGCAGTTCAGCGATGCTGTTACTTACTTTACGCTGTAAGTAGCGCATGTGAACCTTGTTGGCTTCGCAGGGAAAGGCGCTGTAGGCACGGACTGCCGCGTTCTTTTCAGTCACGAGCTCACGCACCTCGTCCGGGAGTTTCCAGTGGTGATCGCTCACCACCGGAGACTCCTTAGAACATTCGTTCAGGACGGATTGCACGTGATCCGTGAGTGAATTGATCGCGGCTGTCGTGTCTGCGACAGACTCGATTAGGTCGGGGATTTGGTCTAGATGAGGCGACGTGGTGACTTTCAGCTTTTCGCTTACTTGACGCCAGTCAGTGGTCATTCTGGTGGGAGGGGATTGGGTGGGGTCCATCGACCCTGATCTAGGAGCGAGCTCTAGGATCACGGGTCTATGGTCCGAGTTTAACTCGTCATGCGTCTCCACAGAATGTAACCGAAGGTTGACATTTTTGAGGAGGGCGATGTCGAGTACATCGGGGGAGTGGGAGGATGCGTGCGGGTAGTGGGTGGGATGCATCGGAGCGATGACATCGAAGTTCAGGACGCTGCACAGCTCGTACACGACCTTGCCTCTCGGGTTGGTCGTGTGACTGTTCCAGGAAGGATGTTTGGCGTTGAGGTCCCCCGCCAGAATGACGGAGTCGCTCAAGTCAAGAAGTTTGGTCAGATCATCTTTTAGAGCGGGAGTGTCCACGGAGGCGTTGGGTGGGACATAGGCTGAGATGATCGTGATGGGTTGATGGCCTGTCATGCCTAGCCGACAGACTGAGACCTCAAACTTATCGAGGGAGGGAGGATCCATGGGGATGCAGTATAGGGACGTTTTATAGTAGATAAGAGTACCTCCTAAGTGGCAACGGGTCCTATCATTGCGAACCAAACGATAGTTTGCAATTTTAGGGTCCCGATGCTGTGGCTTCAGGAAGGTCTCTTGCACCAGAAGTATGTCTAGGTGATGGTCGCGGAGGAATAAGGCGATCTCATCACGTTGGCTTCTAAGGCCGTTGGCATTGAATAGCCCTATCCGGAGGGCTTTCGGTTTGAACCTACACGTTACCCTGGACTTATCCATTATGGGTGAGATTAGTGTAAGTTTGGACGTGGTGAACTACGTCACCGTACTCGCGGAAAACTGCAGAGTGGTCGCCTCTGCAGTTTTGAAGCGCCGCGGCCATAGCCAGGGCGCGTGGAGAATAAAAGGCTTGGTACGTGACCAGAATAATGTTCTGGGACACGTCACCAGCTGGAGTAGGGAGAGGGGAGGGTGTGGGAGCTTGCACTGGGGCAGGAGCAGGGGCGGAGGCCCGGGTTGCCTCTGACAAGGGGAAGCGTGGGAGCGCTACGTCCAAGAGGGCCGGGATGGCCTTGGTGGCCTGAGCGGTAAGGGCGGCCTTGGGGGCCGCTGTGGTTGAGGGGGCATGAGCGCTGGGCCTCAAGGCCGGAAAGTGGGCCTGGTGATTGAGAGCGTTCCAGGGGCTGGGACGCTGTGGGCTTAGGGCCACGGTAGACTTTTCTACCAACTGGGGGCATTCCCTCTGCTGGCGATCGCTTGCGCGTTTGGCTAGCTTGGGGGCGGTCGACTTGGGCGCTTTCGAGCAGCCACGGTAGTTAGCCGGGTGGCCAGACTTGCCGCATAGGACGCAGCTGGGCGGCTCGGCGCATTGGGACGGGTCTTTGGGGCGGGGGCAGTCAATGGTGCCATGGTCACCCAGGCACTTGACACAACGGGGTTTGCCGAAGCAGTTCCGTTGTGAGTGGCCATAGAGTTGGCAATTGTGGCATTGGCCAATGATGCCACTCCTGCGGGGCTTCTCTATTGCTAGGCCGGAGAGGCCGCAGATCTTTGAGACCTGGAAGATGGGATGGTGCCCGTCTGTTGGATCACAGACGACCAGAATCATATTGTATGATTCCCCACCTCGGCGGTGCATGCGGTGCACCTCCGCTACAGGGATACCTTGCGACTGAAGGTCGCTCAGTATCTCTTCTGTGGGGATCTCCCGCGGGACGTTTTTCACGACCACGCGTGTCTGACGCGCCTCGGGAAGGGAGAAGGAATGGAACGGAATGTTCCGGCCTGAGAGGAGCTTGTGCAACTCCCTGTAGTCCTTTGCGGTCGGGACTGAGACTTTAATGCCCAGCTGGACAGCTCGGGCATTGGTGTAGTTTATATGCCTCTCCTTGCAGGCAGAGGACACCTCCGTCCATTTTGCCTTGTCGTGGATGAACACGGGTGGCGGAGGGCGGGGTTTGGGGGCAGCAGCCACGACGACCATCGGGCTGGCGGATCGGCTGGCCTGCTGGGAGCTACCAGCTGGCGAAGTGGGGCGGGATTGGGGGGCTGAAGACGGGGGGGAGGGATGAGCGGGGGCGGCCTTTTTGGGGGCCTGCTCAGCGGGTGAGCTCTTCTTCTTCCTCTTTCCTCCAGTGACGACTTGAAAGTCGTCTTCGGAGGAGGAGGTCTCAGCGGAGGAGTCAGAGGGCTCCGATGGGGTGGCGGAGCATGGCACTGTAGTGTCCATGTCCTCTGGGGTGTCACTGGCGGCATGGGGCTTTGTTGAGTCTATTGTCTGTGAGACAATAGATTTTCGGGCGGCAGGTGTTACCGAATTCCCGGTAACGCTTTTGGTGGCGGCGTTGCTGTCTTTTGTCTTAGAGACAAAAGCCAGTTTTGCGGCGGTGGCGGCGTCTATTGTCTTTGTATTGACAATAGCGGCCGACGGGGTTTTGATCGTGGGTACCTGCTTTGGTACCCAGTTTTTAGTGGCTTGCTTATCAACAAGCGGCGGGGACAAAGGGCTTTCGAGGGCATCACTGAAGTCAGCGATTGCCTCTACGGCCGTGGGAGTCTGTTGCTGCAAAGCAGCGAGCTTGCTGCCATATTTCGCAGCAAAGTCGGGGTCATTTTGCGCAATGTCCCAGAAGAACGCTAGATAAACAGCGTCCGACATGGTGGGGGGGGGGGGGTCGGGGGGATCTAGTTCCTAACTTGCATCCGGGAGCAACGTTTTCGTAACTCCCCGAGCTTCCTACTTCCTAACTCCCCGGGTGGGATATCCCGGGGATGTGTACCCTCCCTGTCGGGTGTAGACAGGGAGGTGAGTGCCTATTTTTGTGTGCCCTAAGCTTGTAAACCCACTGCCGATCTTATTGTGCAGTGGGGCCCTAGGGTCAGAAGACCGGTCCGGTGTGAAGGGGTTGAGACACCCAACCACACCGGGTGAATGCTGGAAGAGAGCGGGGTTAGACAGATGGCAGCGACTAGGGAAGCCCCCAAGGCCGCGTACCAAAGCCCTTCCGATTTGACTTAGCCCTGAGGGGGCTTAGGCCGGTGTATCGGGTCAACACCCCTTGGCTTCGTTGGCACCGTGAGGTATCCCACCAAGGACCACGAAACTGTGGATTTTCCCTGAAGGGGCACTACGTTTAACGACGCTCCAAAACAGAAACAAGAAGTCGTCCACTGCCTTGAAAAAGGCGGCTTCAGATCAAAGTTGTAGTCGGCGACCACAGGTGACGTCACGACTGGAGCGTGACGAAACGAACACACACGACACTGAGCACGATAACGGGAGAGCAGCGGGGAGCGGCACGTCCGTCGCGGGCGGGCGTCGGGAGCGGAATGTGACAATAATACCTCACTAACTACACTCTCTTATTATAACTTCAAGATAACATCAATCGACAGCATGGAAGATTAATTAGTTAGCTTTTTAATTGATTATAGGTAAGAAACTCATGTAAATAATAATATATTGGCGGTGTATGTTTTTTGTGTAAAGTATTCTTGCAAAGCTGAAATTGCTCGAAATTTAAAGATAAAGTTAATATTGTAAATGTAGATGCCAACGTTAGCTAGTCTAATTCCGTAATAATTTAATCATAGCAGACACCAAACTGTCGGGAGTCCGACAGCGAAGGTTTCACATGAAAAGGGTAAGCCGCTTTTCTGCGAAACCTTAGCAGGTCAACTTAGTTTTGCTCTTCATCATAATTTCATTGGCTACATCAATACATATCTTATATAGGAATAAACCGTTGAAAAACATTACATAAAACATAAAAATATACAAACTCTTAACGGAAATCACCGCCCACTTATCAAATATTAATATAGCAAAGACACCTAAAGTAAAGGACGTTTTATAAGCTGGCGCCAACGTACCACCTACGACGTTGTTATAAACTGATCAAAGTTCGTTAATTTGATAAGAAAAGCAAATGTAATGGAGCATTCAGTTGCATATTTAATATAATAAATTTAATGAGTAACCAGTGAGAAACAGACAAGGAGAAATTGGTGAGTGTAGTAGATCTTTTCCCTGTGGAGTTATAATGATGATAATGAACACTCTGCCTCATCAACTACGAGTTTGCAATTACGAGTAAGTATCAGGACCAGCTGACACCTGTTCCAATTGGAGGACGGTGAAGAAGAGCCTCTAAGAAACTTTTAACGTCTTATAGATAAATGTGAAAATGTAGCATAGATAACAATGTAATTTATAATAATATTGGTAAATTTAGGGATTAGTAAAAATAATAGTGTTAGCAGTGCGTCAGTAACTCAGTACCGATGGTGGACAGTACAAGCGGTCGGTGCAGCAGCGCACGGATAGCGGCGCGGCCGCGGGGCGCCGAGCGTCATTCGAGCATGGTCTCTCCGGCCGGCCTCCGCCCGCCAATCCCGCCAGTCTACCCGAGACTCCGCACTGCGGCGGTGTGCCCTATCGCTAAGCTCCGTACTATCACCGTGCTACACCTATCCGAAGCGTTCTTTTTTCTAATCGTCAACTATAAAAAATCTGTGGATTCATATCCAAGTATTAACTGCAGTGATTGATAAATTGTTACAGTGTTGTGTATAAAAAAACCGCGAATTCTGTGAGTTTTCTTAGAGGCTTCGCTGCTCTTCCTGGCTATATTGACGCCGATTTGTATCGTTCTGACAGGTAAGACGGAGTCTTAATTAAATGGACTTTTAATAAAACCTCTACCTAATACCAATGTGTTTTTCTACAAGCTTCAGTATTAAGTTTTAATTTAAAGTTATTTATTTTCTAATATAATAAATGTAATTTGTAGAAATGGTTTTCGGTTGATTATTTTGTAATGTTTGTAGCCTTGTCTCGTTTTGTTTCTACCTTTTCTATGAATAGACCGAAATATCTGGTAAGAAGTCTATCTTATGTCTTGCCGTGTGGGTAAGTTAACAGTTAGATTATCAACCGGGGAGCACTATAGGAGGTCTCAAGCGCTCCAAGCATTCTCTGGTACGTGAGCACTCAGAAGAGAATCTCCTGACACGTTTCTTATAAACCGGTTCACTCGGATACACGACTTATGCAATCGTAACTCTATTCAACTGAACAATGTCCAAAAATTATTTGAAAGTATATTCGGAGGATTTTAGACATCAACGTAAATTTAAATGGTAATAGTTTCAAGTTTTTATTGGAATTACCAATAGGTACGACGGCAAGTAAGTTATTACTATTAGGCAGATGTTTTTTTTTAATTCGTTACATCATGTATATTTTAGACCAAATTGAAACGTTATGATGGTTCCTATCTTAGAAATAAGTTATCTAATAACGACGTAAGTTAGTCAGTAACAATAACAATCTCAAACATACATTTAATATAACATAACATATTACAATGAGACAGTTTAGCATAAAAAATACATAAAGATATATTTGTATCTTTAAGACATAAATTCGATCTGGTTCATTAGTGCAAACGTATTGTTAGAAATTGAACTCATCGCTATTTTCGTACGTTTCATTTTGATAACGTCACTGCATTAATTTTATAAGACGTGCTTTACTATCGAAGTGCAAAATCGCACAAAACATCTGCTAGGGCAGAGGACACTGAAGGTGCATTGTAACTGTTGTTATTCGACATCGCGTCGTAAGCAGCAGCTGCGGTTCCACGTGTGTTCTGTCAATACAAATAATGTTCCGACACAATTGTTGGAATTCATTGTGTCGAAATCGGGCAAACAGATTTCACAGAAAAACCTTACCAACCTTTTGGGACGAGCCGGTAGATATATCGATTGGTTTTTTTCATTGTATTCTGGATCATAGAATTCACAGATCGTTGGGTGGATTTCATTCTCATAGTGAAACCTCCTCGCAATGCCATGCAAACAATTGTAAACATAGCAACAGATTCTAATGTTTCGATTGTTGAACCCTCTGTTGTCGCGAGTCGCGACACCGACCAATTGGCGTCGTCGTATCGATCTGCGAGTCCATTCTAGCAACTACGTCATCGGGACACTGTCCACACACTAAAATAAACATCTAAATATACTTTGGCTATTTTAGACTTCCCAATGAAATTTCAATGTCAATAATAATTTATATTTTTTATGGTATAAAATTTAACGAACTCTGAATTGATAGTGTTATTCCTTATTGGGATAAATCGTGAGTAATCGTTGTAGCCGGCGATTATCACAAGGCGATTGTTAATACGACGATGCCCCAGGAGAAGTCTTGCTAAATTGCCTTCGTCGAGTCGCCTCCGCTTCTAGTTGGACATTTCCGTTTGCTCGATCAACTTGCTGCTGGTTATGCATCGATACTGAACAGTTTATTCATTAAAGTAAATACTGTAGCTAGTTCAATGCACTATTGAAAATATTTTTAACGTCTCCTCCGTCGTATCTGTCCAATCATTCCTTTGAGAGAACTGTAATGGAAACGTAATGGGAAAATAACAATCGACTGCCGCAAATTACGCTCGTCAAATCAAAAAGGACAATGGCAGCCGCCCATACATTGTTTTAGCTGAGGTTAAATTTTTACGTCTTTAAATGAAAAATATATTATTTAACTCAGCGTCACCTTCTGAATTAGTATGTGCAAGAATTTTTGTTCAAGAAGGCCGAGAAAAATAGATATTCAGTCATGAACTTTTGTAGGTTATGTCTATGGTAACTTGGTAAAAGGGCCCCCGAGACGATCAAATGCACTCGACAAGTCGGCGTTTCACGTTATATTCAATAGGCATCTAAAAATAATATATAGTAAAACTGATTTGAGGCAGCCAGTCGCCGAGAGCATTGTTTTAGGTATTGCAGCAATAAGATTTACCTAAGATTCTGGGATTTAATAATTACTTGCTAAGTTTTGCAAACTCAGCAAGTATTTATAAAATCCTAGAATGTATGTAGAAATATCAAGTTGATAAGAACCAATAAAACAAGTTTTATTTTTAAATCTTTATTTATTCTTCTTCATCCTCTTACAATTATTTCATCCAGAAATTCTGTGGCTGTGGTAATATTTTGCCGATGTCAGGCCCATCCTAAATACCAGACTAGCGTCATTATACGAGCGTAATATCCTACTGTGCGACAACGAACTAAACAATTACAGCAATGTTTACCGATTCCTCTCCGGTCAGAAATGTCTTTCAGTAGATACACGGGATTCGTGTCGGTTTGCTGTACGACCTTCCATCTGGCGGTATCTAGCAAACAACAAGTTCACTGATAAGTAATCCAAAACAATAAGGCAAGATCGGCGTCCAGTACAGAAAAAGCTCAATTTCACAGGGAAAGTCTCGCGAGTCCTTAAACACACACAGGGTCACACAGGGGCATATCACAGTCCATAATATGCAGTCCTTACAAAAGAAAATAAAAAAAAATACGGGAAAAAGCAATAGAGAGCAGTGATTGAATATAAATAAGTATCAACCAACAACAATCGTCAGTAATCAAACTATTTTTTTTAGATTCGGGATACTAGTCTTTTTGCCAGTCATTAAAAGCTATTTATTTATTTTTTCATCACAGTGGTTTGACCTCACTGCAAGGAACACATACACTTAAAAATAAACTATATTGTTACTCCATTTAATTATTCACTTACTCCGTAATAAAAAAAATAAAACTTATTACAATTCAATAATGCTGTACTTACTGTCAATTGGCAGGATAAATATAAAATGGCAACATTACACGGTAATCAAAAAGTCAAATAACTTTTCATTTAAAATATCTTTTTTCTCCGGCCTGATCTAGTAAATGTGATACTTTGAAAAAATATAGAAAAATAATGGAACTTCCGTCGTATATAAGTCACTTTTAGACGCTTAAATTCAAGTCAGCTAAAATTTCGCCATTGTTCATTATGTATGAGAATAGTGGTGAAAAATATAGAATTCATCAACACCTCTCAGTGACAGACTGCTCGAAAAAAAACAGTGGAAGATTGGAACTAAGTAGATTTCAAATTAGTTTATGCCTTAGACAACACCGTGTTTAGTCGATGCGTGCTGAAATGTATCCATAAATGCTTTGTTCAACTATAATTGAATCTATACTGTTTACATAACAGAGAGAAATAATATGAAAATATAATGGTCATTGAGTTTAGCTTGTGAATGACGGGCATTGTTTACGTTGCAGTTAAATAAGTTATCCAAAACTTAAAGCAGGCTTTGCTTAAAATATGTTCACGGTATACATTAATTCAAATTTAATATTCTGGATTCGAAACCCCAGTTATGAAATTTACACGCGTATAAATCCATGGACCCCACAGCTTGGCTGCCCTACTTAGTCAGTGCAGGCGTCACGGAGACATTTTGCGACGTAATAAGTAGGCGAGTTCTCGGCTGGAAAATTGCTCCAATTTTAGGGTGGAAACCCACCCCAGAAATATAATCAGCTAAATAGCCCAGACGAGGCAGATTCTAAATCGCAGGCGATGATGATAAAATATAAATGTTTGAAAATTATTGACATCATGTTTACCTATTCAGATATTGATAAAAATTGCATAAAGTAGGAACAACAACATTCCGATTAACTTGTAGCATAATGTTTTGTTTGTGGTGTTTTAGATTGCAAGCATAAAAACGAAGTAGGAGAAAAATGCAAATTGGATCCGATCAGAGGACTTTTTGTTTAGTTTCGGTCTTTCATGGCACTTGCTTAAGACTGGATAGCGTGTCGTAACTACAATCAGTGAGTGACTATCCCTGATACCAAACACTTCTAAAATGGTTTGCGCTCGAGACTGTTTATAAACAATCAGACGACGTTATCTGAATAGAGGTGTATCATGCTTTGTTATGCTATTACCTACTACTATTTCTCTATTAGCTATAAGCATAAAGGTTTATTTATGATTTAGTGGTAGTACGGGTTGTATCCGTGACCTCATCGTTACGTCTAGGTAAATGTTGTTTGCCTAATTTGCACGAAACGAGGTCACTTTTCTATTACCGAGGGTAAACTGGGAATGTTTTTTTTTGTGATTTAGCGTCAAACATCCAATGGACAAATATTGTGCCAGTACAAGCACGCTACTGCTAATATTCACACTTAGTGTTGGAGTTAAATTGAATGGTAAGTCGTGACCAGCGAGTGGAGAGTTGATGCAACAATCAAGCAGGTCACGACACTAACGAAGGGCTTGGGGTCTAGTAGGTGGAAGTGGTTGATAAGGGGCTGAACGGAGGGCGATTCTGGTATTCGTATGCAGGCCGCGCGGTGGCGGCGCGATCGATACGCGCCCGCGCGGCGCCTCCCCGCGATACCACGCACAAGTCTGCTACAGTCAATATACAAGAGTTTATTAAATTTATTTAAGACAAACTCCTAAATAACTGGCGAGCAAAGAATCTTCCGGATAAACTAAAACGCAAGACTTCTTCTATCGCTCCTTATGATGCGCGTAAAATAATTATACGACAAATATTTTTTTGTAAGACTCTTATATCCTGAAATGGTGTTTCTTAGCGGTTACTTAATTCATCCAAGTCGTATCATATTCACTTAAGTGGAACTCACGAATTCAGAATTTATAATGCTACGTTCCGTGACAAAAAGTTTGGAAACGTATTTCTAACAGAGATAACAAAGTATGGAAATTGACAGAGTATGTACCTATTTGCAATTATAATTATTTAACCATCAAAGCGCGACGGACTGAGTAAGTATTCTAAAGATAAGAAAATGACATCATCAACGGGAACGACCAAGGGAGAGAATAAAAAACTGTTGACATGAAGTAACCGCTCAGTGAGGCGTAGAACACTCTCGGCCGGCGACCGCGTGGCCCTGATCTTGACGGAACAAGTCGTTGATGACCTTCCGTGACCGTGCAAGATGTGGACTTCCAACAGACCTTAAGAAAATTATCCAAATTATCATAACCGCTTATGTCACAGCCAACTATAATAACGTATTATGACTTGTTAACAGGTCGGGTACTTTAATCGTGATTTATTTATCGCCTTAAATGGTGAAGCTGCTCATTAAATGATTCACATCACAAAAGAACGTGGGTGTTCAGTGCCATGGAGTAGGAACGAGGTTGTTTGGTTTTGAATCGCACGTATTTTCTGTACAAATCCTTATTCTGTACCTACACAAAATATTTGCGAGTAAACAGAAACCCAATATATGGAATTTGAGCTCAGAATCTCTCCCCTATAAGGGGTCTCCCTTTTTGTGAGGAATGCGCTAACTACTTACTAATAGCTTTAATGCACTTCCAATAGCAGTCCGACGTATATCGAGGGGAGCTATCAATGAAGGGATCCTGCCGTTTATTATACGCAGCTTCTGTGTACTTATCTATCGCAGGAAATATTTCAATAAGTGAGAATAGTTTAGATGTCAGTCTGGATTTCTGGAATATACGAGCATGCTTTTAATGGCAGGCTTCAATTCTGATCTTGATATTATTATATTTTTGTAATGGACTTATTCAGAAAGCTTCACTAAAATCTATAACAAGATTACGAATCCAACATGTGTACAGTTAACGCCGATGATCTAAGTAATCAAACATCTAATGTGCGTAATTAGCACTAGTGATCATTCAGTAAATGTTAATTAGAAATTAAGCTCGATATGACATAACTACAGCTGCCAGTATGAATCAATGAATTTCAATTAGCAGATGAACAGGAGTGCGTCCACGTCATCGTCATAACTGAACAAGTCCGCATTGCACTAAACATTGTTCGCATTGAGCTGTTAGTTGTTATTGCATGCCCGCATGCTTTCACCTACAGATGTACAGTAACTTGTATTATATCAGACAATTTGTCTTCATTTCAATTAGGAGCCTACTGTAACAGACGGCTGATACAAATACTGCAAAGTTGCAATTTATTTAATGAAATATTATGTAGCTGCAAATATGGTAATAATTTTACGATTTTTTGGTCAGCCGCTTAATAGGATAACGTGTATAGATCCCTATGTAGGTACCTGGTTACCTGGATGCGTTCTTTTATCACAGTTTTTTTTTTGTAACGCGGCCATTGCTCCCCATTTCGGACGACCCTTATTAGTGAGGGGAGCGAGATGCAGCTGCTCCTTTTCTTTTAGAACATGTTTCTCTAATAGTCCCTGAAGGAAGTAACTGGGTCGCGAAATGAGGCTAATTGTATTTTCTCCGATTAGAATGCACAATGCGTTTACTGTTTAGTTTCATTTAACGCTACCAATATGCATTAAAAAGCTAATAACGCGCACTGACTTAGAGAAGATAAATAATCAATGACTGTAAAGTTGTACTTATTAGCCGGGATTTCTTTGCCTACTACTGTACTTAGTACGTTGAAAGTTGATTGAGACAGTTACTCAGCAGTAAAAAGTGGTCAAGATGCGTCTGCTCCGACATATATGACGCAACGTGAAACGCAATGTAGTCCCCATTCTGCAAGTGTGCAACTTTTTCCCGAGGCGCCAGACGGTGGCGACACCTTGCTGTCATGACAGCCCCACTAAGTTTCTCCTTCATGAATAGTGTTAATTTTCCCGGCTCGATTAACTTCATAACTTGCGGTATGTTACACCGTACATGTTAGCCCATTTGGAATAATCGTAACAAAGTGTTGTATTTCAAGTGGGTGTTGTTCTTGAATAGGACGTAGGAACGTGATGTTATTTTACTTGTTCGAGTGCTTTCTGTGAACACCGGCGTAGTGCGAGACGGGGTTCGAGTTCATGGCCACTGGAACAATCGATTGGCGAGATTTGTGAGCGAGCTGCGTGCGTACCAGGCTCCGGTAGCTGGACGTATTAAGTGTCGGTTGGCGGCTGCTAACCTTCACTAAGTCAAACATTTACCATACGTCTATATCATTTGTATGCTAATCAATATGGTGAAAACAAGTGAAGCGCCATTTCGATTTATCCAACTCGTTACTGTGTACAATTTTGAATTCTACTACCTAACCATCTAGAATCTTAAGTAAATTCATGACACTGACTCAAAATTAATTCAGTTATATACAACTGTAAACTTTATGATCTTTGCATGAACTTTGCATTGTTTAATGACAACATAATGTTTTAAAAAAGGCTGAATATCATCGCATTGTTGGTTGCTGAATACAATAAGGTACAAATATGCAACACAAGTTCGGAACATTCAGCGATGTTGTGGAACAATACAATTTCAGATTATGTTTTAGTGCACCACGAACATTCTCGTTGCTATTGACAACGCGTAGAGCGGTGTTATTAAGTTGTCCCGACCGCATTAACGAAGCTCGGTAAAATTAATTACTTACATTGACCAACAAGCGGTTATCGCGGTAACCACGAGGAAATTAAATGAACACGCGCGGACGCTTCTTAGTGGGCTCTACTTATTAGAATGCACTAAGTTTAGGTTCCGTAAATTGGTAGATACATTATGGTTTCAGGATTTTTGTGTTGCGATTTTTTTAACTATTTTATTGTACTGCCCACCTGTATTTGATTTGGTAAGACCAAAGATAACTTTTGTGATTAGTAATTCTCATTACATTCGAATTTCGTTTCTAACTAATTATTTCGGAGGCCGCGATCTATTTGAAATTCTCCGCATGATCGCCGATTGGAGGCGGCAGGTGTCGGTAGTTAAACAATGTCACGCAAGTATCGACTATCCCGGGCTTCCGGCGCGTGCGCAACCACGTGTTGTGTCCGCGCATAATTACAAATAAATGTTATGGCCCTTTTACTGTCATGTTATTACATCGAGAGGAAATGTTAATCGTTGTTCACTCTCTAAAAGGCGTTAGAGTGCCTCTAGAATAATTTATAGCCACTTGAAGCTATCCTTTTTACTGAGAACATGATTTATTCTTCGTGATTGATAATTGGGTTGTAAAGTTTCGACTACAATGGAACCCGCACCTCGCTCTCACCGGCTATAATTTAATATCCGCCCGAAAATAATCCCATTTCCTCGGCATATCACTAATGCTGTGTTGTGTAATGTCCTTGACATTGATGAAATACAGTTTGTAGGACTTCCCGCCTCGCGAGACCTTTGTAATTCAGTGTGTGGAATACAGAGGGAACATAAAAAAGCTAAGAGCAGCAATTTGAAAAAAGTATGGAGTAAGTATAAGGATTATTATGGATATACTTTGATTGGCAGATATGGATTACAAATCTACGATAGTAGGGAAACAGTTTGATTGATATCAAATCAGCTGGTTGAAATGTCCGGCATGAAACGTTTCCCATGTTCGACTTATGATGGATCATGCGATGCAAATGATTTATAGACTCGACACTGAAAATTGTTAAGGAAGAAAGACCGTTACAAAACAGCAATACATAATGTTGTTCGTATATTTTTTCGTTCGTTCGTAGATTTCCATTCCATAATATTTCCACACACACTAACATGTGTCGTGGAACAATAAATTATAATACATGAAGACAAATGAAGCAGAAACAGATATTTGTCGATCGACGTGGCCACTGAGCTCATTCATAAACATTTTCGTGTTAACAGAATGTTATGGCAGCAGCCAGAATATAGTAATATTAGTCAGCTCAGGGGTAGATTTTTATTTAGAGAAAATATTTTCCAAGTAATGGATTCTGCAGAGATTGACATAAGAATCCCATGAATACAAAGGTATCACAATCATAATGAATGAATTCCCGGTGAGGCTCAAGGGCATGACGCACAGACGCACATTTCTCTTCCAAGGCTAAAGGGAAGGTCTCGCCCGGGCGGGGCTGGTGTCCTTGGCTTTCTATGAAGGCTGATTAAAGGTTTCGATCTTTTATGCTCTACTTGGAGCTGGGATAGAACATAATATTATATTGGAATAAGAAAGTTATTGACAAAAGAGAAATCAAATTATAATGTAATAATATTACCGATATAACTTTCTAATTGATAAATTATTAATGCAAAATTAGTTTAATTAGAATTCAGGAAGCCGTTGCGTTTCACGGTGGTACATTTCCGGCGGTCCCTTTTCGAGGGCGCACCGTTTGCTAACGGTCGAACATTATTTGAATTATAAATTCAAACAGAAGGATGTAGTTGAGCCCTTAATGATAAATTAATAGAAATTGGAACTGAAGGATACCCTACCTTTCGGCGAAACGGATTGAGATATTGTTAATGGGGGCAAGATAAACAGACTAATAAGTACGTGACGTGTTTGCAAGGCGCCTTCATAAATGTCAAGCCTAACGACACCATCCATTTCCGCCCGAATTCATTCATTAAGTGCCCATTATATGTTTCATAATATTTTTTCATTATAATTATCAGCATTACTTACGAGTTACGGCATGAAACAATGAGGTTTATACAGATTCATGTAAATACGATGGAGTATACATAACATTATAACCCTTACAATAGGCAGTTTGCTAGTAAAATACAAAAGGTAAAACAAACAATCTGAAACTTTCCATTAAGAATGCACAAAGGAATATAACCGGTGGAGTATTAAAGCGGACAATGCGTCGGTAACGGGACAAGGCACTAATTGTGAAGCGAGAACCGAAGCACAGTAGAAATATGGAACAGTACAGAAACTACGAACAAACGGTCGAAACGGCACACTCACACAGACGCGCACATCTACGAGGCCCCTAAGGGACTTTCGCGGTGCGCTCAGTGGCGGGTGCCGTGTTCATAGATAATACCTACGCTATTATAATGGCTATAGATGGACCGCTCAGGTTTTCGTTTTGCAAAAACTGTGTACCCAAGCACAGATTTTTAATACTAGTATTAAATCTTATACCGAAGACTAATTTTAATTTATATTGTATTATAATTTATATAACATATTTATGGAATAAATTAATCCTTATGAGTATGAAAAAATAAATGACCATAATTTTACGACAACATTATATTCTAGTCGTTTTAATGTTTGTTCGGGCATAACTCCGTCGCTTGCCAACCGATTTGAAAAATTCTTTTTTTGTTGGAAAGGGTATAACTTCCCAAATGGTCCCATGGAAATTTTATCGAAATCGAACAAGCGGGTTTTTGTTAATTTCTATAAATGATAGCAAATCTGTCGGGATAGCTGAAATCGCATGTTTGTTTATTGTTTACACCAATTTATACCACGTACGCTGTGATGGGTATGTTTAGCTGGGAGTGAACCACTAAAAAGTGAAAAATAAAAAAACTTTTTACAAAAAATACAACCGACTTCTAAACAAAAAAAAAAAAAACAAAAAGTACAAAATAACTTTAATTTCGGAACTCGGGGTTTTTGATTGCTTTTTTGTTTTAAAAAATACAACCGACTTCTAAACAAAAAAAAAACCAAAAAGTAGGTACAAAATAACTTTAATTTCGGAAGTCGGTGTGTTCAAAACAAAAAAGCAATCAAAAACACCGAGTTGCGAAATTGAAGTTATTTTGTACTTTTTGTTTTTTTTTGTTTAGAAGTCGGTTGTATTTTTTGTAAAAAGTTTTTTTATTCAACATACAGAAATCCTTCATCAAAATTTTAGGGCAGATATAAGGTATAATTGAAATGGAGTAAAATGGCATAGAAATGATAAACAATATTCAGTTTGTATTTTTTTTACAATGGCATTATTTACATTTTGACCAAAGAAGAAAGTCGCATGGAATAACATGCACTAACGCATTTTCGCGTGACTATTTCTCCCAGTTAAATCCTACCGCAAGTCGTGTTAAAGAACTTCGTTCCAATAAAACACTTATTGCAAACATTAAAAGTGACAACCCTAGCTCTCTACTGGAGCGTAGGTAATTATTTCAACAAATGGGCTTAGTTTCCATACTGTTCCATATTTTTACTGTGACCGAAGTCTTCCGTTACCCGCTGTGCCGCTGCAGCACCACAAACCCGTCTCCCGGGAACGACAGCCAAACGAGTAACGACACGCGACACAACTAGACAAATAAAACGTACACCGACTAACCATGGACCAGAATGATAAATGGATTTTTTCATCACAGCCGGGTAAAACCTGAATGTGAAACATTTTTAAAACATGACAAAACCACAAGTCATTCCACGTAGCCGATGTAAAACAGCGAGCAGTTTAATTTCGCAAAAGTGCTCCAAGTTTTAGCCAAATGCTTTTTTGGTATTCAACGAAGCTTACGTAGCCTCCAGACAGCGAGCTTTAAATTATAACTGTACACGATTTGGAATTCACAGCGTCACGAGCAAGACGAGCAACGATTGTGAGATGCTCGTTAGATGAAAGTTCCTGATTGTTAAAGATATAAATGTCCAAGAAAGTAGATTGTCTTGAGACAAGTGACATATCCACTCAAGTAATAAGTAAGACATTATTATGTGAATGAATTAATATAATAAGACGCATGTAGTTCACAGTGAACGTGCCGGAACTGTCGAAGAAATTGTTTATCATACTCGCCGGTCACGAACTCGGAACATACGCACGTATGCGTCCTACGTATTCTACAATAATCTTGGTAGATAATCAGTATTCATTAAGATGGAAAAAAATTAATCGTATTCATATTAAAACAATTTTGTATTATTTTAAACCTATAAGCTATAGGTTACAGATTGTTTATGATTTGTTTATTTATAGTAAGTATATGTTTTAAATAATATTCCGAACGCGTCTTATCACTGTCTTCATAAAAGCTTTCATGGAAAACAAGTTGTTTATTTTACATGAGAATTAAAGCGCTTTCTCTGTTAGAGAAGCACTTAAGCACTCGATGAATTGATTCCACAGAGCTTAAACTTCGACTTTAACAAACAAATAAACACAGGTGCTTATCACGGTCATCAAAGATTTTTTAAGTAGTTTGTCTCAAAATGTATACTGACTGCTACACAAGTAGGTACCTATATTTAAGTACGCACTCGCATACAGGAGTCTAAATAGAAGTGGCAGGCTGCATGAAGGCAGCAAGAGCGTTGCGACGTCTACAGGAGACATGTTGAACAACCACTCCACTCGACTTGTAGTTGAAGCCACCACGTAACTTCACTAGAGAGTGCTCCAGTCTACGGTAAACTTTGTTCTTTGTTTGAGAACAATGATTGCGAACGAAGGTTTGTTTACAGTGAATCGACCAAATCATTGAATCTATTTTTGATATGGAGACATTTCAATGTAACTTTAGCATTCACAGACAAATTTAATTTTTGGCTATTTCTAGGACTGCTGACGAAGATATCAATCACAATTGTTATGAAAGCCTTGTCAAAGTGGGTAAAATGATTTATTTATTTAAGCTTTGATCGTAAAATCGCTCCACTTGAAGTTCGAGAGCCTGAGCAGTCCACCGTCTGTAGCAATAAACTGTTCCATTTTATTGCTGTGACTGGTAATAATAAAGCTCGTTATCGTTACGTCAACCCTTTATGCGTTTCTCTATAACATTTGTATGAATTTTAGCATTTTTGCATCAGATTTTCACTGCATATCAATTGCATTCACAATATAAGTACCTTATGTAGGTAGATGCGAGTACTTCAGACTCCTAATAAATTTAATACTGCGAGATTAAAGATATTTCGTTTCAATATATCATATGACCGTTGCACTTGAAGTGTGACTCCCGTTAGTGCTCGGTCCACTGATTATCCATCTCTCATTACTACACTTGCTCAAGGAGTACCTAGAGCTGGATTGCACTCGTCGCGAGACGTGTCAAGAGATATAATTAAAATGATTAAATGTCTAGAAAGAACTTATTACATCCTGGTTTTGCATCACTGTCTTATAAGCAATTTAGAAAAGAGTAACCTGCGGATGGATTACATAATATGTAAATACGTATGTACAATGCTTACGACGAGACCGAAGAACGCATGTGATTGCACAACTTTGATGATCTAAATCTTATTCCAAATAATATGACAAAGGTCAAAGTGAACAATGTTATATGTACAATCTACATACATGATAAGTAAATCGTATTTTAAGGCTGAATAACATTAGTTTATTACATTCGCACTGTAATAAACTAATAACACACATGTAATGTTTGTGTCATCTGTGTCACGCGTTGTTTGAAATGACCGCGAAATTAATCGACGACCTTGCCTCGTAATCGTTTACACGTCATTCCCCAAATTAATGGTATGGAAGGCAAAAAACATTACCCAGTAACTCAGTAATAGCCTGCTCGCCAAAATCAAGACAAATAAAGCTGTTAATTTGATTATGAGCAGCAATTTGTAAGTGTGTGACTACTATTGAATAGGTATGACTTTGACTGATTTTGAAAATACTTCAGTCAGAGTAGAGCAGTACGATACGTTGATTTAGTTACTGCCATAACCAAAACGTTACGTAACGTAAACGTTTGCCAAAGAACTAAAAAACCACAAGCCAAGTGCGGTTCCGTAATTGCACATCACAATAATTGCCGAGAATGGAGCTTTTTGTTTGATTCTAGTAACTTACAACTTTTTCTAATTTTCAATGGAATTTGTATGAAATTTTCTTTCTCCATGTACATTTTATAGGTTGATCGACTATTACTCATTAGCTTGTAAAGCCTACCTAGCTGTGATAGTTTTCCTTTTAAAGTGGTTTTATTTTTATGTAGGTATATATGCTACTACCCTGACTTTTTTCACGTCTAAAAAACAACCTATTAGTTGGCAGACTTAGCTTTAACAAAAATTAGCACTTTAAAGCTTAATATTTCGCAAACGGAACCTTAGATGGAAAATTATTTTCGTTCTCTCCAATATTTTTATTCGACCTATCCCACAACACCATGGGATAGACAATAACTACTACTACATATAACATCGCCACTGTACCTGCAATAAGTTGATTGGATTCAAACAAACAACATGGAACATGTTCCGAAACGAAACTCCGAAATGTACTTTCACGTGAGTTGTTCACATCGGGAAAAAACATGCTACAGGTCGTGTAGTCGGCTATAATTGACGTATTCTCTCGCTCTGCAGAATTTTCTACATGTTCGCATTGGAAACTGGATGAAGGCCATGCTCTCCTAGTTGCCCTCATATTGTAACTGGGTCAAGTTTATACAAATAGGAAATGTGAATGAGGCAGCCATATAGAGAAAAGCTATTAAAATTTAAAAGTAGGTAGAGAGACTATTGTCGCTGGAAATGAGATTGCCTCGGGAAAAGGTTTTGTAACGGAAAATAGTATGGCTAGACTAGGACTACAATCGACTAGGACTTACGGTATCTATGTATTTGTGGATCAAATACAATTGAAGTAAATACTTGTCGCATAGAATTAGGACAAAAAGCAAATCGCAACATTTTTGTGAATAATTGCTAACTGTGTATGGACCAAAAGAATTCTGCGCGTGTTGAGCTACACGGTCTCTCCCATTACACTTCATTTATTAGAGCAAAACTCCGGTAAATTATCGTTCCCTCTCGGTCCATTCTGTCCGTAACTCACAGCATTGTTAATAGCTCTCACCACGCGGAATGCAGGGCTCTTGAATCCTTCCTTTATTATGGCGTTCATTAATGAATATTCAATACGTATGCATTGTTCCTTTCCCATCGGGCACAGAGTATATTCGAGTGGTTCAATTAACTCTTATTTGTTAGATTTAAGAGGTGCTCCTCCGAGGAATGTGACAAGTACCGTCACAAAAAAAATAACTATGCAGCGTTTGCGTGAGAGTGTAACATGCATCAAGAATTTTACCATCATCCATACGTGACCGAGAAGTAAGCGAGTTCATTTGCGTCTCATCGCCAACTGGAGTTGTATTTTTGCAAAGGAATGGCGAATTCAAGTGCCACGTTGACCGATGACTCATCCTTGCTCTTAGTTCGTTGACCTCCTGTAACTTACAGCAGCCGTTATCGCTCCTACACAAGCCTTTTACGATGATTTGGTTTTACGTTTAAATAAGTTGTAGTCTTAGTTTACTCATTGCTATTATAGCCTTGAATTCTGTTTCATAGTATTCAAATGAGTGTTTTGAATCCAATAAAGACCTCGAAACATTGATCTTAGTGCAAGATCAAATGACTCATCGAAGGATTGTAAAGTGACGCATTGGATTTGTGAGTAATTCGTAGTAAGTTAAGCGTATAAGTCAGAATTGTATCACTATTATGATGACTCAGTTCTCTGCAACATGTCCCTATAGAGATGTAGTACCGGGTGCGTGTGGTTTAATCCCCAGGCCGGACTGCTAACAGCATTTCATATGCAAACGGCAAACTCTGCCCGCGTTCTGTTTACAAAGCGCAAAACTTTTTTGTTAGGGGAGCGAAAACTTGCTCCATTTACAATCATTTGAGGCAGAAAATACATTTCGTGTCTCCAAAAATAATACAGTTTTTCTTTGGTAGCCAACATTAGTGAAAGAATTTATGTAAATACAGTTCTGATCAAGACATTTTCTAAAAGAACCGTGATGTTTTACAGAGAGAAATGGTTCAGGATTTATGTATAAATATGTAGGACCCTACTCGTACTATATAGGTAAATGCAACTCGTTAAACTTCATTCGTGTTGCGCTAACTTCAGGGCAAGGAACTTAATTAGTGGGATATTGCACAATGTTTATTGCCCGAACAGTTTGTTCAGCGGGCAAAGTTGCTCGGCTGTAATTAATACAAAGTTTGAAAGCTCCCGGCCCATATAAACGCAAAGTTAACTGCCATCAAATATTATAGGTTCGTACAATGTGAACTTGTAATATAGACCAATAATTTACTTTTGTGGGATTTAGTTGCAAAACCGTATGGTACAGGTTAGCGAATCGTTAAGATACATTAAAATGCGTTGAGCTTCTTTAAAAATAAGGCTATTAATGATGGCAAAAAATGTTAAGTATTTAAAATTCATAGAATGCCCAAGGACGTTAGTATCAACATAACCGGAACTGTTCTGTCTATTTCTTTGTAAAGAACTATTGATTTGTTGCCAGAGCACGTTTTGTGTGAGCATAAAACTAATTTATTGCACACCATTTTAATATTTCATTCAGACGATTTAAACTGGAATTGTTTTACTGGTATTGTTTCATAATCTATATGGGTTAACATTCATATCACGCTTACGTTTTTGATATTTTCAAGTCGGTCTGTGGACACGAACACGACCGTTATGTTGGTATTACCAAATTCGTAATTTCTTGAACAAGAGTAGACGTAATTTGAAAAATTCTAGTCTAAGATGTAACTTGACGATCCCAAAGAGTCGACAACGCTAAGACTGCAATGTTCCAGAATTACGATAAAATCCAAAGACGACTCTTAGCGGCTGTATAAAGTACGGAGGACATTTCCATTTTCCTCAGGAGTCCCGAGACCCTGTTTGCAATAAATATGTAATGGAGGTACCCGGTATCGATTGCATTACTAGAGGGGAGTTTTTATTACTGAGCAAGCATGACACCAGCAACAATTTGTAACATGACATACTCTACTCTTCGAAATATTATAGTGTCACCAGGAATATTAATATGGAGTATTTTATGAAATAGCCTTGTGAAAACACTTACACAAATTTGATTAGTCGTTTCCCAGAAGCTGTTGGTTTTTAAAGTAATTAGTGTTAAAAGTTATACTTCTGAATTAACCTACTTTTTTTAGAGAAATGTTTGCATAGATGGACTAACAGAGACTATAAAATAACTCTTGCATAGTTAATTTTTTCGTAAGTATAGACTAATTACAAAAATATTCGTTCGAGCTAACCAACGAAAAAAAATACAGAAATAAATTGGCGTTGGTAACTATCAGACCATAAGTTGGGATTATCTTGAAATTGAATCTAATTTGAATTTCGAACCGAATTGTTTTCTATCCGTTTATCTGAGCATTATCCGTGGGGGAACCTCGATGCCGAGCTGCCGACCAAGCGATTAATGAAACCTTTTTTCAGCAAATGATGGCGGTTCGCAATCCTCAATTAAAAGTCGAAAGTGTCCGAGATAAAAGAAGGATTAGTCGCAAACTCGGAAGAATACATTTTAGCTTATTTTACTCGAAGAGGCGAATAATTGATTGACTCAATAAAAATCTGTTTTTTTGAAACCATCATTTAATAAACATCACAGTCCTTTAAAGCTCAAAACATATTCTGCCATAATGTTGCTAATGAACGTGCATTGCTTAGATGATTAAATTCTATCCAAAAGCATAAACTAATGAGCAACTAGGGCTGCAACCCCCATGTCGGTTTTACGATCTTTCAAGGGTACTAGAGTTCTGAATAAATAAAATGCAATTAGACTAGGGTGCTGCCTCATAGTAACACGTAACACGGCGGCTCTGAGAGAACAACCATTTAATAAAAAAATGTTTGAAATATCTCAATAGAACGCACAACAAAAAGGGGGAGGTGTGATTATCAATTTAAATGTAATATGCTTGTACAATACAATTTTCCGGGACAACATTACAGCGAGCGAATCATTTAAACGAAGGGTTTTAAATTGTCTGATACGTTTACGTATTACACGCGCGACTACATGTGATGGCACATTGTCGGTGTAACCGGCCACCATAATGGGATAACCTATGAGTTGATGGCTCTTGTTTCAGTCTGCTAATTCGAAGGCAGCTTGCAAAAAGGCCGGGCCACGTGCGGGGCGTCGCCATAGCAACCGAGGAAACTACGCAGTTTCACAACCCTCCAACCTACGGGAACGACCTATACTCCCGACATTTTCAAGTCAGCCAAGTGGATAAGGTTATTTTATTTATCGTATTGAGCTTGATTTTTTATTAATTATCGTATTAAACTTGTATTATATTAATTTATTAATATTACGCTGAAAGTAAGAGAGATGGTAACTGTGGCATATTTCAGAAGAGTTCTCAATGTAAAATTCTAAAAACCATATAGAAGGTATAGTGTCGTAACATAAATGTTATACTTCTGAGGGATCCTCATCAAATCAGCGGCCCGTAATAATAACTCTATTACACAAAGGGATGCGAGATTTTGTCAGGCAATTTAGAATGGGAGTGTGGGGGCGGTCTGCATGAACAGCCATATCGCGCGTCAAAAGACGAGCGACATATTATATGGGCGGGTCTGACGCTAGACAAAAAGATCTGTTATCATAATCTGATTATAGATCTATTAAGAATTTATGAAACTTTCTGGGAGTTAGGGGAATCTACGAATAAAATAATTCAGAAGCGCCATGAAATATTTTTATTTCATGGCTAAAACTTCTGAATTATTTTCATAACATTTTTTGGTAGCGTTCACAGGTTGCGTTGGCAAAATTTTGAAAACGAAAGCATGGTGTAAATAGGAGCATGTAACAATACTTAAAGGGCATAAAATACAAAGGCTGATCGCATTTTCCAAGTCCCTCTTTGGTTATTTGACCCCTGTCAAGACAATTGCCTGTCCATCGGCTTCCCCTCGCGTTATTGGAAATCCCGGCTTCCTAGCGCGCTCTTGTGGTTAACTGAGCAATCTGCAAAATGGGACTATAAACCACATACACATGTGGAATTTATTCCTAATAATATTGCCTATATAAACCAAACATGAAATAGGAAAGCACAATTGTGGGAAATGAAAATGTTAAATTACGTAAATTACCCAGGGTCCATAATTGTACCTAGCTTTAAGAACATTGTAAGATCTTCAAACATTATGGAATGGAAATAAAGATATGAATATGAATTCCTATTTATGGCTAGATAAAATTTAGCAGAACCAATATTGAGAAGAAAAGAGTAGGATGAAACAAGGTATGTATAATAAACTCGTATTAATTGATTCGCTTCCGAGCTGTATCAGATAATGACCGTTAACTGACGAAGAGCCCGATGCCGCTTCATCCGGATGTCGGCGAATCTACTAGTTAATGGGCAGATCGATCAAAAATGTTTCGTTCACTCAGTACATTGCAGAGACGGAACTAAGTGCAGTCAAGTGATAATTTTCAGCGCTCACAATCATGAACCAAGCACTTCCCATGTACTCTGTAATTAGTAAACCGGAGACACAAGACATAAGACGCTTGTATCTGGTTTCCAAGTGTTCATTGTAGCAGGCGCACAATGGGACCGTTGCCGTGGCGAAGGCCGACTCAACACCGCATAACGACTGCATTATAAAACGCAGTTGCATCAACTTTAACACGCATTCTTATGACATGTTGCATAATCGTGGATTTTTCCAGAATTATAGTAGGTAGGTACTATTATCTTCATCAATATTAATTTTATGTATGTAAATATATTCTAACGCGATATCTATAATACACATAGATAGATATATATTTCTTTATTTCCACTCTATTGTTATGATTAACCGCGTACTATTGATAGCTTTGCAGTTTTGAACATTACCATTTCTATACTCTAACTGATTGTAATATTTGTCCCTAAAGTTTATGCAACAAGGGTATTACAAGTGAGCATACCTAAATACTTTTGAGTAGACACAATAACACACTTTTACTTGAGAATTATGACTAATCTAAGCAACTGCTTTAACTTGATATTGTCAAACATCTGTTGCAAAAACGACTAACAAAACATAATAGACAGCTGCAACCACTTTACTGCAACTAGTTTTTATTGCAAAGATTCTCCGCGTTCGCGACCATTAAATAATTATCTAACTTGTTAATACTGTTATATGCCTGATACGAAGAACACAGTAATCAAATACATTAGTGTACTCGATTATACACAAGAAATTCTTACTACATCCTGATCGGTTCATAACATTGCTAGGTTTTATACAGCTGCAGCAACGCGTTACGTCAGTCACGTTTAGAAGATATTTTTAATTTACACAACAAATTAAGGACAAGGTCTTTGCTTCAACGAGAACTGGACCAAAATAGTATCGATTGAACTAAATGACAATTGTCTAAAATTGTGTCGTTGCGAAAGTCATGAGAAAAACTGATAACGGAAATTTTGTTGTTTCAGATTTGGTGCACCAGATAAGATTAGCTCTAAAGCTGGAACTATTATAGCCTTTCCAATTAAGGTAATTGATAATTTTAAAACTATTGTTTCTGTATTCCATCGGGATCGCACTTTGGTATTATGATTTTATATAAAATACGTGGACCTCATGGTAATCAGTTTGAACTTGACAAAGTCAATTAATTCCAATTTGTAACTCAGTCACGGTTCAATTTCATAGCAGACATATATACCAAACATACCCAATGGTCAACAACTGAACAACTGAAGCGAGACGCACTTGACGCAAAAAGCACACGAAATTGACAATTCAATGGAATGTTTCGGTGATGCCATCAACGAACTAAAAATAGTCACGACGAGCACGTTCGAGAGTAGCCCACTATCATCCTGTCAGGAGTCAGGACGGTCCACAATTGGCCTCTCAATATCAAACAAGTGCCGGATCTGCATCGCGAGTTACGCAAATGACCATTATCCTAACGATTTAATAGGGAAATACAGAATATGCCTGGAAGACATTAGAGAACATTTTTTTTTCCAGGATGGTTGGAACCTGGATCACAAACAATATCCACTTTTTTTTCAGGATGGGAAATCATCAAATGACTCTCTCTCAAAGGGCGGAGAGGAAGGCGCGGAAGAGAGTGTCAGACTCTTCCTGACTAAAACGCACCCGTGATCCTTCTTCTTCCCTTTGCGTTCCAGGGCCGCGTTGACTCTTTCGAACAAATTCCGTAACAACAGTATCCACTTCACGTTCTTATTTTACGAGCAATATAAAGTATTCTTAATAGTAGTTTGAAATGATCTGTTTTTGTACATTTGAGGTTTGTGGAACCGTCTGAAACTGACTTAAAAGTGCAGTTAAAATTGGGCCAATGTGTCGTCAGCAAATCATAAGTGGCACTATTACCGACAATCAGACGGCGACCTTGCTGCTCGTTGTCGCGCAAATCGTGGGGAGCCCCAGATTGTCATCCTCTCCATTCCGGCATCCGCTTTTTGCACTTCATTACATAATACCCCAGATCCAAGTGTTTCATATTCGTTGGGTTAGATAAACAAGTGTGTATGCTTGCATTTTCCCAACCCGCCATCTCCTTAATGCTTTATGTCATTGACAACCATTAAATACCAAAGGTTTAGATATTTATACGGTTGTCTAACCCAATAAAGTTTAAAACACGTTTGTCAGTGGTGTGCGTATATATTGTGGACGCTCGAACACGACACGTTCTAAAATGGACAGCGAGTTGTCTGTGCGGCTCAACAAAT
Organism: Hecatera dysodea; assembly: GCA_905332915.2. NCBI lineage: Eukaryota > Metazoa > Arthropoda > Insecta > Lepidoptera > Noctuidae > Hecatera > Hecatera dysodea. Next base: position 16,147,153 of record HG995292.1, read on the forward strand.
TGCCGTAATCAATATGACTTATCTTCAGCAATTGAGGTGTCGGTTTTCACCCGATCTAACACACTATACTTTCTAATGTTTGTAGTTCATAATGTTGCAGACTGTTTTGTTTCATGTTTGGAAGTACATTTGAATGAAGATTTTCTTTATATCAACTACAGTTGTTTTCTGATGTGATGATTCCCACAACCGCTTCTGCGTGTATTTTAGATTTTATATTTTCTTATCCAGGGTCCCCGGCTACCTCTTCGGCTCCTTATAACTTCCCGATATTTTACGTCAAATTTCTATAATTCTATGCGTCAAGATGTGTTATCTCGCGTTGTCTGTTCTATAAATTGGGATCGCTTGAGGTTTATTTCTATATTAGCAAATAGCCCTCCTCCTGTCCCTGTATTAGGACCCAATCTCCATAAATATCAAATTTCATAACGATTGGTTACGATGTGAAACGATAACAGAGAGTCATTTATTGTCGAAATTATAATATTACCCATAGTCAAATCTTTCTACATCAATCTCATATGGTATTAATATGAGATAAGGTTGTAATGGAATGGATAAACTTTTTTATTAAAATCCTCCCAATACATGAAATTTTACCTTCGCCCAGCACTGTCATATTTTGTACAATCATCTATTTATAGGCACTTTTGAGTGCATACTTGGCTAGCACTGGTTTGGTAGCTAGCATAGATTTCTTTTTTAGTGTCTACATAATGTCGTTTAGGGAACAGGTTGGCTCAGTACTCAAATACATAATAGCGTTGAAAAAGTTGTCGTCCAACAAAGTTTAGTTGGACTGGACAAACAACTTCGGTTGGTACTGTTTTATCGGGTGTACGCCTACAATAAAGATTCATCTATATGTTTGCCTCATGCAGGTTGAAACTTCCGGTATAATTCTATAAACCCACGAGTACAACACATAACATGAATTTAAACGGTAGTCGTAATCATGAATATTATACTTATGTGCAATATTCTCACTGGCACACACAATTTATTATTGGTTATACATTATGCATGTATTGTATGTCAGGTATTCTGAGCTCCCCTCACGAGGTTTCTAGTACTAAAATGAAATATTTATGTGAGCATCAATCTATATCCAGGTGTGAAAAACATGCTACTATTCGAACAGTCCTAGGTTACACCTAGAAGGCGCGAACAGTAGTTCCTGTTCGGTACAAGGGCTATCACTACTTTATATGAGTCTAATAAGTAAATTGTAAAGCAACATCCAACTACATAATTTCTAATAAATCTTTCGTTCCCTCATTTAACCGCGTTTGACATGGAAAATTGCTACTCTAGCATCGGTCTGCAGATCGGCGCGGGCGGCAGGTGCGATGATACGGACTCTATCCGAGCTGGTGTTAATTAGCCCCTTGCCGGTTGATTTATGGTCTAACTTTGTCTTAGTATAAACCGTGCTTAATTTATCTAAGCGCACACTCCGGTCTACGGCTGCGGCCGATGACGCGCTAAAATTGTAGACGTCCGTTTAGATGTAATAAATTATGCAGCGTTTAAAGAATATCTCAAGGCAATTCACTTTGATTAAGATAAGAATAAAAGCAATACAGCAGGTTACAGTCCCGCGTAATCTGTGTGAATAAACTATGGAAAACAGGTTACTAGGATGGCACACTCAACCAACCAGTTAGGATTCCTCGTGAAATATTGAATACTGAGTAATTGACTTACTTACTGCATAGTTAGACGAATTGTAACTTACAATCAGTTAAATGATAAGATTTAAAAAGATGGACGCCAACACTGGCCCAAATTAAACAAAGTTGATTAAAATCTGACGATAGCATGAGTCAGAACCCTTTAAACTTTTTACAGACAGTACAACGAACTCGCAACGGAAATTACTGCAGGAACCTGAACTGTAATTATGATTAAAACAGCTTTGCGTTATTATCATGGGACATCTCCCGACACCGTCACGCCTCGCGGATGGCGCTGCAAACTCAATGCGAACAAATACTGGCCGTCCGAACGGAACTATCTCATTCATAATTTTAACTAGCGGAAGTTAACTGTTTTACAAAACCATTACAATGAGCAAAAACTATATTACATTTTATAATGCATTGCCAATGAACTCTACACTACCTAATGGGAAATGTACCCAAGATAGCATGTGGGCACGATCAGGCCTTGTGTGACCAATGAGGACACCGTTTTCACCATTTCTGTTATACCACAACACCAGTATAGTTACAGTCTTACACATCCGTTTATAGAACTATATGCAGATATAATTGAAGAGCATTCGTATGCAAAGAGAAAATAAGACATAGTAAACATAACAAGAAGATAAGCCCACCCTTCCTGTCGCAAACGATAAGAAATAATCGTAAGTTCTTATGCAAACTGTTTGCGACAAGTTTAAAAGCACCCTTTAACCATACAACGTCTGTGATAAAACAACGTTGAAATTCATTTGATTGGCGCTCATTGAGCATTTAATTGTGTTGTCAACTACGTCTACGAGCTCAAGGCGACATCGTCAACAAGCCACAAAGCCCGCATCCTATTGTTTTAAAAGCTTTGAAGAGATACACAAGATCGACTTATGTAGAATGTGGAGAGAGTCGCGACGACCATGGATCTACGGCTCAGTCAACATAATTTGGTGTAGTAATATATTGTAAGAAAATCAATTTAGATTTAGGAATAGGAATTCGTCTCATCTATGAAGTAGATACCTAATAGCACTTTTTGTTCCACTCGTTTGGTAATTTTTCCAGCATGGGTGTCCCTGAAAATCATTGAATCAGTGAACTTGCGGTCCATTTACAGTCCAGTGCGATCAAGATAGGAATCTGAGGCGCCATAGTGTTCCAATATGTGAAGCAAGCTATGCATGCGTGAAGTTGTTCCCACGCTATCAGCTGGTTCACGCACCAGCGCGCAAGCACAACTTCCCGCGACTCTAGCGTCACCAGCCTGCCCGATAACAAACTAAAAACGAGGGCAAAAATTAACAATAATGGCAAAAAGTACATAATAACACAATCAAATAAAATGGAGAAGCTAAAAAACTACAGTCACTAATTTAGTAGTTCCAAGGGAAGAGCCGGTGACTCATAATAAAGCGAATGATTTATTGACAGTTAGCAGCGGTACACGCCATTCAGAAGAGACGATGGCGCCCGAGAGAGCAATTCACTGCGCCGCAAAACATATCAACGCATTCACTGGACTTACGTATGTTGCATTGTTCTGCGGTACCGCTAACTTACTTGTAAAGATTACACATAAAGAAATACATAGTACCTTTGACCGCTTCATAAATAAACATTACTGCGTTTAATGGGAAAACCCTTCGGTTCAATGAACTACAACTTATTATGTCGAGATAGAATAATAAATTATAAATCTGTAAAGAAAAACCACAAAATTGGTAACAGTACATATACATCAAATTTTGAGAGTATTCCGTTAACCGTAAACCTTTCGACGATAATCAAGTGGCACTGATTTATAGTGAATGTAGAACATGGCATTTCCCTGAAGAGACTGACAAAAAAGCAGTGACGGCCATAACTGCGACCTCGTCCGTGCTTTCACTGAACTGACAATCCGACCACTAAGTAGTTACTGGTTATAGAAAACCGAACTCGTTACATTAGAGCTACAGAGATGAAACAGCGTTTGATAACGAAGCCATTACTGCGATAATTGCCTCCCAATGAGGACCGCCCATCTAACACCCGACTGCGATACTATACTACTGCAATGTATTTAACCGCGTTGACAAGACAAATGGGGATACTAAATATAGAAGGAAACTGCGCAAAGCAAAAGTGAACTTTATTGTTCCTAATAATACAATAAAAGCGTATGCTTAATGGTTTTATCCTGTCGTAAGACCCGAGATAAGGTCAATGGGACCCCTCGACAAAAGGACATGATCTTGTGCAGCTTGCTTAAGAGAATGAATTGGTTGCCAGTGTTAACGGGGTAGTTCAACTAGATACGTTCTTAAAGAATGCAAAAGAGGACGTTGACATAACAAAAGAGTTAACACGATATTGAAATTAAGAAAGTGTATCTAATTGAATTATTTGAGGTGTAATAACGGTCGAGATAAGGTACAGAGAAATAATTGTAATTATTGAAAAAATCTACTATATAGTTATAGGAAAAACTTCATCAATATTGCCAGCGAAGTTACACAGAAAGTTCCTCTTAAAACCTACATATGGCTTGCCATTAAATTAGCACAGTGTCCGACTCACCCCAGAGCCTTCGCGCTTACGTTAACGGAATATTTTGCATTGTAAGTAGCAGCACAACTGGGTTAAAAGCTTAGTGCCGTTTCGCAGAGTCAGATCAGGACAACAATCATGCATAGAGCTCGTATAGAGCGGGCGGGCGTGTTATAAATGTCAACTTTGATATTTCAACGTATTAGAATATTTGCTGATCAAACGTGTATTTTAGCAAAGTACCTACACTTTGCTAAAATTAATTATGAGCCATAAGGTGTGTTCGGTTCAATGACGCTGACATTTATTTGCTTCTGATGACCCTAAACATGCTTCATAAAACAGACACGTGTTTGGGACATTTCACAAGTTCTATTAATGGATTACAGAATATGGTACTTACTTACTTTAAATAGACCATCAAAATGTTAAACCACTGCCAAGAAACTGCACGTAATATACATACTTCACTAGTTTTTCTTTTGATCTAGCCAGCTAGTGTGTCCTATTTTCGCATCGACTACAGACCGATATAATTTCATATCCTTGCTTCTAGCCATTTTTGTTCCTCGCATTGTGTTACCCATAAATGTGAGTACGTAGCAGAGGACAGTCCTGTCTAGTATTATTGATTGCATGTGGGTAATGCGATTAGGGTGCGAGCTATTGCTCGGGGAGCTTACCTCCTTACTATAAGTAACTCCAATCGATTGATTACACGACGATATCCTTAAGTGCTTAAGATAGTTTGACTTTTTGTATTGATGCCATCTATGGAAATTTTAATCGTAATGATAGCCATCTATGTATGAATAGGTACTATTCTGAAAAATGTGACTCACACTTAAGAGATATGGTTATAGCAAGAGTTCATAGTTAACGAGAAGATTAATGATCTCTGCCGGGACAATGAAGCGTCGGAACTAAAGATAAACAAGTACCATCTCAAGTACTCACTGCTGAGATAAATTATATATAAGCGAAACAATTCAATGATTCGTATTCAAAGGTTCATTTGGGTTCACTTCTTGGATGAACTTTCTTTAGGTCATTTGGCATTGTCTAATTTCTATGTTTTATGTAAGTGTATATTTAGTTATAGTTAGTTGAATATTTTAAGTTTATTTCTACATAAATGCCATTTCTAATTGACATCAATGCTTCTTTGCATAGCTTGCTATAATAGAAGTGACGCAGATTATGTCTTAAATTCTATGAATATATTTTTGAAGAGATGCCTCTTCTCTGCCGATATCATCATATCTATCATGAATTTAATTAATAATCCTATACACGATGGATGAAGAGAATATTCCGCTAATAACTGCGGTCTCCTGATCCCCTATGACCGGCAAAATATTAACAGAATTGAGCGTGACAGAGACATTGAGATACATGCTTGCAATTTAGTTATGGCGTTACAGGCACCGCACACTATTCATAAAATGTGACCTCGAATGGTGCAGTCACCACAGGCTGAACATCATAAAGTTTTATTGCCCACAATATTGTTATAAAATACAAGTTTACCTTTACCAACATGATGTCATGTTTGAAAAATAACGTTTATGAACAATAACATTGCCAACAGCATTTTACACGGATCCCATCGCACAAGGTCTTTTCGACGGGTTAAAATAATAAAGCTTAGAAGAGAGGTCTTTCAATGTCTAAATAATAATAAGGCAGTACTTGAATTTTTACTGTAAACGTAAAGTATACGTAAGTAAACAGTTGTTTTGTTTAATAAGCTCTAAACTTCTAAGCGAACACAACCATAAATGAAAACCCCGCACTTGGAAAACTTGTAGTGAAAAAATAATGCTCGAGGGGTGGTGATGATTCAGTGAAGTGAGGTAACTCAGACGAAAGATTTCCCTGTTTTGTTTGTAGTTTGTCTCCCCTCGTCGCATCGAGAGTTGCTCTAAAACACGCAGACAGAAGGTATTGTGTTGGAAGGAACGTATGGGGTGTTTAAATCGACTCATTAAAGCCACCGCTGAGCAATTGTCTGAGCTTCCTTTGTCCGCGTTATCATTCTATCATTTCGTTTCATGAGGGACTGTGGTTTAGTGTAAATTACTTGATGAACAGATAAGGAGTAGAGCCGCGGAACTCTCTTATCGTTGTCTAAATCTGAATTTCAGACAACATCTCTCCTCGACAAAAAGAGAACTATTAAATGTTGATCAAATAGGACATAGCAACTATACAGAGCGTGTACCGACATTAAACTGAAATCAGTTAATCGATTCTGTTAGGTGTCATATTGGCGGGCACACAAATGCTGCGTTTCGACACGGTATGCGCGCCGAGCCACCGACACAAAGGGACTCTATTGACTCGGGATGACGAAATGTGACCTAGCCAAATTCAATTCTGAGTACTGAGAAAATAAGTAACGGTGATTTTTAGACTTAGATCACCCTAAAAGATATTCGAGAATAACTGGGTAGTCTTTTTTGAAACATAAATTATGTTCTCTAAATAATCATGTTTATGCCATGACTACAGTCTAATGTCTTGAATCTTGATAGAAGGTGAATATTTTTTGAGCGTTATCGTATAACCCATGACCGAATTTAATTATAGCTTCGCATCAGTCTGGCGATATGGAATAAAGCCTGTTTGTTCAAAATTAATTTTATTATACAAAGCTACCGTGACTAATTACAGATACTTTATGAACGGAGATCCCAATTCTAAAAGCAATATCTCATAAGTTAATCAAATAACAAAGGAACGGGACATCAGGATTTCTGCCGCACAAAATGGTCCGTGTCAATCTCCAATTGAACTTATTAAATTGAATTTACTCCATCTGTAGCGGCACTAACGATGATTTATTGGAACCCAATCTCGAGAGGATTTATTATTAAAAGGGATTCTAAACCCTTGTAAAAAAGCAGCAACCGGTGAATTTTTAAAATGTGGGTTTGAAATTCCGTTTGATCCAAACTACAACACGGCAATAAATGTTAAACCATAAACCAGTCCTGAAAATAAATTTGAAATAAACTTTATGTCGTTTTGCTAAACAAGGCAAAATTTCAGGACCTTAGTTTCTTTATTTTTTGGTACGAAATAGGAAAATTATTTTGAAACATACCTGTACCTTGTACTTATGAATGAGGTTGACAAACATCAACTTACCTGTAAAAAAGAAAGCGTAGTTGTTAATGAAAAAATCAACAGTCCCATACAATATTTAGCTGCTTGTTAGGTTTAGTTATTCCTTGAAAATAGTCACACTGAACATTAAAACGCGTTTAGTAAGCGTTTTAGCCTTGGATCATAAGTACCGACAATTATATGAACATTTTGTAATTTAGAATTCTATCAATCACTATGTAGTATATTTATACCTGCGGCGTGTTCGTTGCAGGCAACACCATTAGGACTTGTGAGAAATTAATAATAACAGTAACTACAGATTAGACATTCTGTTTATCATCATTCTATTGCATGTTTTAATAGTTCTATCTTAGTTGGATGCTATATATGGCATCTTACATCTTCATAGTCGAATGAAGACACATTTCATATTGACGAAAATAATTTAAAATCGAATTTGAATACTCAAGATAATACGGAAAAACTGCTTATTCACGAGTTTACAAAATGATATAGTTTTATCATTTTGTAAACTCGTGAATAAGCAGTTTTTCCGTATTATCTTTCAAAATCAGTCCCTCAAGCCAGTATATATAAGAATGTAAATGAAGGTTAAAGCAAATGCAAGTTATGACAAGGTTTTCTCCAGGAGCATTTTCAATCGATTGTCTGCAACAACCTACTTCAGCCGTCCTTAGTACTTATACCTATCGTTTCCGCTCTTTCTACTATCTTTGTTACTCGTATTCTAAATTTGCAGTCGCTTGCAATAACGACTTCGCATCAAATATCAATTTAAATAGGATACAAAATTCATACATAGTTAAATATACTTGCTCAACTTCACTGATGTTTCTAAGATATATTACTTTGTGAACATTAAATTTATTCTTGAGAGTTGAGAAAATTTGCAAAATAAAATCAAAGACAAAACCGTATCTCCCGCATCAACACACACTGCTAGGGGCGACATCGCTGAGCTCAGCGCGATCTGCTTTCAGTAACGTAACTTTGTCAAGGAAATTGAGTTTCCGGGCGATCGAAATGCACCACAACCTTTTTAGCCGATATATCTACTATGCTAGTATACAAACATGTACCTATAGGCGCATGGTAGCAACTGATAAAGATACACCTTTATTTAAGTAACATTTTAGTTTTAAAATTCATTTCTAACATGTTTACTGCCAATTACAGAACGCAATAAGCAGGGAAAAACGACTGCTTTTATATCTTGTGAATGTACATCTAGATAAAATTTGGGGGTTGCAGCAATTTATTACTGGAGGGTCGGACCAATGCGATGCTATTTTTGGAGCTAGCTCACAAAATTCGTAATGTAAACTACGAGGACAATGAAAGGAAAAAAATAAAATACATCTTATATCCGACAAATCTCTACTTGTTTTGAATTATTAAGCTAATACCCTTTGTACAATCTGTGCTACCCTCTGATTTGTAAAGCTATCAAAAAACAATTGGTTGGAAAACAAAGACGCGCCACATTCAATTTTCTTTGTTTACCCATGGTGCCAAGTTTAATTTTTCTTTTACGACTTGTATTTTTAGTTTATCAGAAATTTTGTAGCTGATGCTGTGCGTTATATATAATTGCTTTCACATAAGTTATTTAAATCTACATATTTAAATCCATCAGTGTAAATATTGAGGTCAAGTAGGATATGATCCTATGCATAGTTTTAAATAGATAACTCATACTCGTAAATGGTATTCATAGTACAAAATATTACATCATTTTCGTAGTAACGTCAAATCATGTCTAGGAATATCAATGTTAGCTAATGAAAATGTAATATTATAATAAATTGTAACATTAAAACTATTCTTCTTTGTTGCAGTGCCAAGATGAAGAAAAATAGAAATTGCACGAGTGGGTGGTGGGTGGTGCTGTTAACTGCCACCCTGGCGGCTCAAGTCGCAGCAGAAGCAGGAGTTGGACTGTACAATTCAAAACTGAAACAAGTCACAACCTCAAGCACTCTGAAGTGGACTAATCTCAAGAAAGAATCCATGAGCAACTACGTCGTTGGTGCTGATTCTGAACAAGGTAATAAGATAACTTCCCGAGTTTTACATTTTCAGCTAAGAGTGTTTGGAATACATTATTTTTATTCTTTTCCAGGTCCAATATACCTTTGCAGAGCACGTCACGAAGGTGACATGATTCTCGGACAACTAAGACCAGACTATACGTCCTGTGCTGTATCCGCAAGCAAGAGCTACAATATATTCGAGGTGCTTGAAAACATTGAGAATGCATCTTTAATCAATTGGATCTCGTGGTTTAGGTTTCATGCCAAACCCAGTGGAGGTGTGGTAGTGGACTCTTCTGTCGATTCCGTTTTTATTGGAAGAATTAAAGCCCAAAGTGGATATTCACATTATATCGGAAGGATTGCATATGAAAACGTTATTGGACAGTTAATCACATTCGATGACAAGAATAATGAAATGATAGAAAACAGTGGTGAAATCCTGAAAGAAATTGAACCTATTAGTTACAAGTTAGAGAATGTTGTGTTGGATCGGGCTACGGAACATGTTCGTCAAACAGAACCTGAGGTCTTTGAAGAGCGAATTCTAAAAAATGAAGATGAGATTGCGGCTACTGTCACTACAGAAATCGAATACGAGTTCAACTACACGTTATCATGGGGCCACGGACATGGTATCGCGATTGGTCTCAATACGACGATTGAATCAGATGATGGTACTTTATTCCCGCACATTCAGTGGGCTAACCCATTCACAGAGCCGAGAAAGAAGTTTTATAAACTTGAACAATATCTAGAACCAGGCACAGCATGTAATGTAACATTCCGAGGCAACCTTACTAACAGTGATGTACAGTACACAGCAAAACTAGTGACTTTTTATAAAGATAATGACCCTCGATCAAGGCAAATGAGAGGACAACGAATTGAAAATACTCTAGAGGTGGAAGCAATTTACGGGGAAATATATTTCCTAGGAAATAATACCTTGGTGCCAACAACTACAACCACTACCACCACCACAACAACAACTACGACGACTCCTTCACCGCCAGAGACCGCGCCTCCAGCTCCTGAAGAAAATGATGTAGCTGCCATGAAGAAGGCGGACCAGCCTGCTCAGATGGACAGCGGTGATATGATGAACGAGAGCGGTGAAAGCATTAAAGCTTCGGCACCAAAAGAAGATATAAAAAAATCTGTCGTCGGTGGACTCGGCAGCAACCCCAACGGAGCAGCTATGAGGATTGTGACATTCACGTTATTTATTCCAGCGCTTTTACTTTTACTTTAAAATGAAAAGTTAAATTCTTTGTAAATAGCGAGAAAAATATCATTAAAATTATAGATGCTTGGTCGTTTATAAATATTTGTATGTTTGGCAACTGAGCTTGACGCTGTTGTTTAAAAGTCGAGGTACGGATAATACCTTTTCCCTCGAACAAATTATGTAAATATTAATATTTTTGTTTTCTTGACATTCCTGTTATGTGATTTCATTCCAATGTGTAAATTGAGGAGCCAAAATTAATCGCATAACTGTAAATAGATATATCTGTAAATAGTTAACTGATATGGAAGTCGCAGAGCGGCGCGAGATTGTCATTAAATATGACAGTGGAAACATCGTAGATAGGGATAATGATACCGAGTGAAGTAAGACACTGTTACCAATGACAAGCTGTAATAAAATCACACATAATATGTACCTTGAACATTCACAGAACAGTAAACTCACATTTGTGATATCAGATTGAATTTCAAAATTCGAAATCACGTTTATAAGAGAAAACACGTTACCGTCAATATTTAAAATGTTGCAATGTACAAAACACATTATTTAGAGATTCTTTATCGTTTAAATAATGAACTTCGTTTGATATATATGTTTTTGCTTGAAGGCTATAGCCATGTTTTTGAGTAATTGTTATATATACGAGTAATCACCCTAAAAAGTTATGTGTAAAGTTTTAAGTAAGTAATTTATTTTTATCATATTACGTTACCTAATATTAATGCACTTTAGGAATTAATTGATCATACTTGTCCAACCTTGTTGTTCCCGCTTGAATTTGCTTTGTACAATATTGCAGTTGTTGTGCATTAAATTCATTACTACTTACCACTTTTTGAATACGTATATAGTCGTATGCTTTAGTATGAGGATTACATTTGTATAGATTTTGGTTAGAAACAGGTCCGACGCAAAGTTCATATATTTTCGCGCAATAGTAGGTAAGTAATCACATCGTTTAGTACCTCTTACCTTTTAGTATTTGTATTTCCTAATTTTAATTGTTATTTATAATTTTAAGTTACAAGAGTCTAAAAACCCAGAATTAAGAGATATTATTAGTTTAAAGCAATAGCTTTTATTCACAAATAATTTATTTTTTATTTCTCTATTATATTTAAACATAAGCCTAGGTTCCGATGAAATTCTAATTACACTTCAGATACAAATAAAAGAAGATGACTTTGTTATGTAAGCCAAAGTTATACTTAGTAATTATGCCTACTTTTGTTAGTGTATGTATTAAATCCATTAAAATTGCATCCCTCCGTCAAATGAACTCATCATTCTTGTTAGTTCTTAGAAACAAGTAGACTCTAATAGATTTGGCATCGTTTGGTAGTAGTATGCTTAGCGGACTTTTGTCAATGTGTAAAGAAAATGGATGATATTTTTGTATGAATTGAAATCGATTGTAAGTGTTCGCCTTAATTGTAAGTGAACTTGTCTGTCTTCATCTCTTTAAGTTTTATGTCGATCTATTTTAATTTCTGTAGTTCTGAATGCGTCAGTATGGCTTCAGTAAGTATTCCTCTTCGCGGGATACATTTTTATGTTTATTAACGTAAATGGTGTAATCTTGGTAAATAATAATTTTAAATTAACGTTAAATCAACGTCCCACCTAGCGTACCATTTTTGGATAAGACTTAAAATATTATTATGACAAAAATATAATTATATTTATTGGTCATTGTCTCAGCTTCAAAACATTTTTGTCTCTGATGTCGTAAATTAATGTTAGAACTTATTGCGAAACATTTAATAATATCTACAAAAGAAAGTCAATGCCTGTATGTTCAACGTCTAATATTTAAGGAAATTGCTTCTTCCCGTTAGGTAGAAAATCTATTCCATAATATTAAGGCATGTTCGATTGTTGTACCTATATGTATGAAATAGACACACGCTAATTGGGTAGATATTATAACAATGAATCTCATGACATCAACTTTGTTTTGCGAAGCATAATTGTGATGTTCCATGTAAGTTTACTTTGTTTAAATTTATTAAAGTGTAACTAAAAGAGTTGGTGATTTTATTTCATTCCCCTCTGAAGTTTTCGAAACGCGATACATCCTGCTGATTCTGATGGAAGAAACCGGTATCACTGTCTATGACGTAACCAACAATACATACGAATACAATATTTACACTTTTTTACCATAATATGTAGACTTTATACATTTATAAAAATATCATGATTTTTGTTTTTTATTATTATGAATGGGAAATCATCAAATGATTTCTTCCGCTCTGGGCGAAGCAGAAGGGAGTGTCAGACTCTTATTGAATAAAACCCAGCTATATTCCTCCTAATGCTCTTTGCGTTCCAAGACCGCAGTGACTCTTTCGAACAAATTCCGTAACCCCGACAGAATCGAATCATGATCGTTACGTTTATACTTAGAAAGAATGATCTCAGCATTATAATATAATGGTTATCTTGCCGCACCCGATATGCAAATGAGTGGTGATGGCGACGTCAGCTCTGAGTGATATTTGAATTCATCAACCTATTCCCACGGCTATAGGTACCTCCAATACAACTGAATTTCAAATCAGGCGAGCTTGGTGTCTGCTCTGTTTGTATTCCAGCGTCGTCGGCCATATCATCAAATACTAGAGGAAATAAGCCCATTAGATCGCTACAATCTTTGAAGCCTGCTATATAATCACTCTTTATATTTAGTCCAGGGTCGATAATTTTTAAAACCAAATAAAATAATAGTAGGATAAAACCCATTAGAAAAGGAGGAGAATATTATAAAAATGAAAGGAAAAATAATTTACGGGCGATCTGAGGTCGGGAAGGGGGGGGGGTGAGGTTTTGAGGGTAAAAAACGGTTTATCTCGATTTCCGGCAAAACTAAAAGTCCTATGGAAAAAAGTCAAATGGCAAAGTTGTAGGTAATAAAAAGATCTAAAACTTTTGTATTTACACTTTTTTCACATAACCTCAAAATTTAGGAGAAAAATTCAAAAAACCAAGTTTTTGGTTTTTTATTTTTATCTTTTACAAAATTATTTTTTTTGTCACGAAATTTGGTGAAAACTTACCTTTTTATGTCCCAAATACGCTGTAATTTATTTGATTAGAAATATTTATTTTTTCGCCTTATTTTGAATTAATATCGAAAAAGCACCCTAATTTTCAATCAAAAATTCACCCGTCAAAATATCAGCTTTTTTCAAAAAGTTGGTATGCTTTCTGTTCGTTGAAATCTCTACTTTCCGATGGTGAAAAAAAATATATATGTTACTATAGTAAATCTTCTCAGAAAATGCAAAAAATCGAAAAATCTCGAATCGATTTTTTTTTAATTATTATATACAATTTTGGTCTATTTATTAAAATTTACACTTTAATTACTCGAAAAACGTAAGATTACATGTCACGTTGATAAAAAAAAACTGCAAATCAAAATATACTACTATAATTAGCCAAGAAATAAGTTAATAAAATTAATATTTAATAAGACATCTACAATATTTAGAGAAAGTTGTAGAATATTCTTTAAATTATATGCGTAGATGCCTATTTATAACTATTTTAAGATAACTTATATACCTGAATGACCTACGAAAAATTTTAGCCCATCAAAAGGTATTTCATATAAACATTCCCCACTTTTCTATGAAATACCTTTTGATGGGCTAAAATTTTTCGTAGGTCACTCAGGTATATAAGTTATCTTAAAATAGTTATAAATAGGCATCTACGCATATAATTTAAAGAAGATTCTACAACTTTCTCTAAATATTGTAGATGTCTTATTAAATATTAATTTTATTAACTTATTTCTTGGTTAATTATAGTAGTATATTTTGATTTGCAGTTTTTTTTATCAACGTGACATGTAATCTTACGTTTTTCGAGTAATTAAAGTGTAAATTTTAATAAATAGACCAAAATTGTATATAATAATTTAAAAAAAATCGATTCGAGTTTTTTCGATTTTTTGCATTTTCTGAGAAGATTTACTATAGTAACATATATATTTTTTTTCACCATCGGAAAGTAGAGATTTCAACGAACAGAAAGCATACCAACTTTTAGAAAAAAGCTGATATTTTGACGGGTGAATTTTTGATTGAAAATTAGGGTGCTTTTTCGATATTAATTCAAAATAAGGCGAAAAAATAAATATTTCTAATCAAATAAATTACAGCGTATTTGGGACATAAAAAGGTAAGTTTTCACCAAAGGACAATGGCAGCCGCCCATACATTGTTTTAGCTGAGGTGAAATTCTTACGTCTTTAAATGAAAAATATCTTGTTTAACTCAGCTTCACCTTCTGAACTAGTATGTGCAAGAATTTTGGTTCAAGAAGGCCGAGAAAAATAGATATTCAGTCATGAACTTATGTAGGTTATGTCTATGGTAGCTTGGTAGGTAAAGGGCCCCCGAGACGATCAAATACACTTTACAAGTCGTCGTTTCACGTTATATTCAATAGGTATCTAAAAAATAATATATCGTAAAACTGGTCTGAGGCAGCCAGTCGCCGAGGGCATTATTTTAGGTATTGAAGCAATAAGATTTATCTAACATTCTGGGATTTAATAGTTACTTGCTAAGTTTTCGCACGCTTAGCAAGTATTTATAAAATCCTAGAATGTGTGTAGAAATATCGAGTTGATAAGAACCAATAAAACAAGTTTAATTTTTAAATCTATATTTATTCTTCTTCATCCTCTTACAATTATTTCATCCAGAAATTCTGTGGGTGTGGTAATATTGTGCCGATGTCAGGCCCATCCTAAATACCAGACTAGCGTCATTACATGAGCGTAACATCCTACTGTGCGACGACGAACTAAACAATTACAGCAATGTTTACTGATTCCTCTCCGGCCAGGAATATCATTCAGTTGATACACAGGATTCTTGTCGGTTTGCTCTACGAACTTCCATCTGGCGATACCTAGCAAACAACTAATTCACTGCTATGTAATCCAAAACAATAAGGCAAGATCGGCGTCCAGTATAAAAAAGCTCAATGTCACAGGGAAAGTCTCGCGAGTCTTTAAACATGCACAGGATCACACAGGGGTACATCTCAGTCCATAATATGCAGTACGTACAAATGAAAATTAAAAAAATACGGGAAAAACAATAGAGAGCACTGATTGAATGTATCAACTCAACCAACAACAATCGTCAGTAATCAAACTATTTTTTTTTAGATTCGGGATACTAGTCTTTTTGCCAGTCATTAAAAGCAATTTATTTATTTTTACATCACAGTGTTTTGACCTCCCTGCAAGGAACACTTACACTTAAAAATAAACTATATTGTTACTCCGTTTAATTATGCACTTACTCCGTAATAAAAAAAATAAAACTGATTACAATTCAATAATGCTGTAAGTACTTAAAAAAAAAAATATATAAAATGGCAACACTACACGGTAATCAAAAAGTCA
Organism: Hecatera dysodea; assembly: GCA_905332915.2. NCBI lineage: Eukaryota > Metazoa > Arthropoda > Insecta > Lepidoptera > Noctuidae > Hecatera > Hecatera dysodea. The sequence continues at coordinate 16,163,236 of HG995292.1, forward strand.
AATAACTTTTCATTTAAAATATCTTTTTTCTCCGGCCTGATCTAGTAAATCTGATACATTGAAAAAATATAGAAAAATAATGGAATTTCCGTCGTATATAAGTCACTTTTAGACGCTTAAATTCATGTCAGCTAAAATTTCGCCATTGTTCTTTCGTGACAAAAAAAATAATTTTGTAAAAGATAAAAATAAAAAACCAAAAACTTGGTTTTTTGAATTTTTCTCCTAAATTTTGAGGTTATGTGAAAAAAGTGTAAATACAAAAGTTTTAGATCTTTTTATTACCTACAACTTTGCCATTTGACTTTTTTCCATAGGACTTTTAGTTTTGCCGGAAATCGAGATAAACCGTTTTTTACCCTTAAAACCTCACCCCCCCCCCCCTTCCCGACCTCAGATCGCCCGTAAATTATTTTTCCTTTCATTTTTATAATATTCTCCTCCTTTTCTAATGGGTTTTATCCTACTATTATTTTATTTCACTTTTTATTATTTTTAAAGGCTTCTACCCTGGTCTAATTGTCTTTGATCGGGTTTAAATGTTACTAAGCACATGCTATGGCTTAAATAATGTTCTCTAATCTATCATGTATCATGTGACAGTTGTGCGACATTGTCACATATATGTGATGTTAAACGAAAGTAGGTACCTACTACTTAAGTGCTAACAGTTTATCAAATAGCTTTGTGTAAGTCTGATACGGCTGTATGCGTAATGCGTATTCAGGAATGTGAGCTTGTAACTTATATTCACATGTTAATTACTCTAGATTTTCAACGATTATATCTGCCATTTTCAAAAACAGAAAACCACCTAACCGGTTGCTGACTACAGATGAGCAAATGCTTACTTATTTTTTTTTTTTACGCTGCTTCAGATTCAGATTCATCTATTTGCAAAAACATGTGTAGATAATATACATGGTATGATGCTTATTATAGGTGTTACAAAATCGTCTCGCCTCTTTAGAAGCATTCCTCGTTCTACTTAAATTTGCCAAAATAACCCAATTAAAGTAGCTTATTGCCACATCTTGTATTCCTATCTAAGCAAAATATGAATTCAAAATACTTATAGACACTTTCAATTTGATTCAACTTTTCAGATTATATTTTAAATTTAATCTTGATGAGGAATCTCTTTGACGCAACTAGCCGCTGTTCAGATTTTATCTAAAATTCTCGTTCACAGATAACATTTTCCTACAAAAAGTAGCAATTACGGTTTTTTATCTCCTAAGTACTTTCCCTGAGAAACAAATCATCTAATCGAGACTAAATATCGTCTGGTCTCTTTCCTATAAGAGTGTGTGCACCTGCATGGTTTTAAAGTTTATTTTGTCTGTTGCCTGGAGTTGCCAAACATTGTAGGATTTGCAGACGCATTAGTGTGAGACGTCTCGACAACGGAGCCAGGGGGAACACGGCGCCTATGGGTCTTATTGTATCTGGCTTAACGGAGCGTGAAGGAATTAGGTGCAAGCAATATAAATAAAAAAATGGGAATTCGTTCAATTTAAAGTGTTCCTTTGGTTTATTTATATTGGGGCAGGAAGATGCTGAGTTTATGAGATACAAAAAATAGGTGAGTAATTGCAATCCAAAGGTTCTCGTTTCGGACGACCAAGATTTACTGTACAGCTAATAGCAGCATTTCGCTGTCAAATAGATCTCATAATTCAATTTCAACATCGGTTGGTGGCTGGCTTTGGTAGCAAAGTTGTAATAGACCAACAAAATTCAACTCTTTTTGATCTCTGATTTATAAAGGCAATTGAATAAACCGAAAAAATAAAACGTGAGCCTGCAAAGGCATATTAACAAATACCTAAACAGGACCGGTTCAGATTTCTAGAGATTCTGGTAGATTAATATGTCCAGTTTTTAGTAGAGAGCTGGAGATAGTCTTACTAGGACTAGTAAAATTATTAACATTAATTAAAACTATAAAAAGTACCTATTAAAAGGAAATTCCAACATAAATATACAGGCAAGTACCTACTTAAGAACTGGTTAGATTTCAAGAAAAGATCACATTGGTTTAAACCCTTAAACCACTGAGATCTTTTCTGTGTGTTGTTAGAAATAATAAAATTAATAACTCATGTTAAAATGCACAATTCCAAGACTAAGTAGGATAGGTTAAATTATGAGATGAAAGAGATAGGGAGATTACCTGGACAAGCGAGGGGCAATAGATGGAAGTCGTATGAGGACGGACTTCAAAAGTCTGCCGAATTCATGATCAAATGGCTGAAGAGTTTGCTGCAAGTTGCCAGTGTCTCAAAAGTCTTATAGTCAGGTCTAGTTAGCTCATTTTGGGGTTAGGTTAGGTTATTAGATTATCCTCACTGTACCGGTGGCGTGAGGAGGTGCGGACGCGGGGTGGTGAACCGATGCAGCGAGAGATCGAACTGCGTCGGTCACAGCTTCGCGAGGTCATGGTGGCGGAATGGCGGGACAGGCTTTCGCGCCCTACGCTCGCCTCGCTACCGTCGATGCGATCCGACCAGTGCTCGACGAATGGTTCGGGAGGAAGCACGGCTCCCGGTCGTTTCGTGCGACGCAGGTGCTCTCGGGGCATGGCTGCTTCGGGAAGTACCTGTGTCGCATAAACAGGGAGCCGGACGCTCGGTGCCACCACTGCACCGACTGTCGGGAGGACACGGCGCAGCACACTCTGGAAGAGTGTACCGCATGGGAGGAGCAGCGCCGTGCCCTCGTATCCGAGGTAGGACCCGACTTGTCGCTGCCGGCCGTTGGTCGTTCAATGGTCGGGAGCGCCGAGTCGTGGGAAGCGGTGATCTCCTTCTGTGAAGATGTCATTTCGCAGAAGGAGGCTGCGGAGAGGGAGAGGGAGGAAGTGACCTCTCTCCCAATCCGCAGCAGGCGAGCCGGGCGTCGGCGGAGGGCGGACAACGCACTCTTCCAGCCCCCATAAACGGTCCGGAGGGACGGCGAACTCGGGGTCGTTCGCCATCCCCCCCATCCAGCAGGACCCGAGGCGGCAGCGCGTCGTGTTCCACGTGCGCCCCCTTTCTTGACGTGGCGGGGGGAGGACACCTCACTCTCCCCGCCAGCCTGAGGTGGCCCGCAGAGGCGGGCTGGCACTAGCCGGAGATCGTGGAAGTCGCACTAGTTCCCACGATCCCCGGTGCAAGTGTGGGAAGGAACACTGGGGTGGTTTTTAGTCAGTAAGAGTCTGACAGACCCCTTCGCCCACCCCAGGCGAAGGACATCCATGAGGATTCTAAACGCCGGCAAAAAAAAAAAAGTTTATTAGATGATGCGGACGGCGCAGGCGGCGAAATGCCGACTTGATGCCGCCATAAGAGGGGTCAGCGGACGATTGATCGGGGTCTCTGTAGTCCACGCTGCACGACCCCCTACAGATGTGGTGATGTCCCAGTGCACCCGGACATCGCTGAAGAAGGAGGAAGGCCGGAGGCGGGCAAATAAGAGGGAGCCCAGAAGTGGGCCACGCTGGATGGGTCGCGAATGTCATGCGTAGCAGTTCTCGCGGCCCACCCATCAAGGCGAAAGAAGCCGCACAGGCGAAGTTTTTAATGGGTGCAAGCCCCACATAACCATGTCGTCTCCCCGTATGGCATGGCATGCGTTAGGCATTTTCTTCGCCCAAAAAAAAAGGTTAGATTATGCGAATATTTGTAACCCTGCATGTCTAACATGAACTGGCTATTAGTTGGAATATACGTAAGAGAACTACGCAGTACAATATCAGTTAGTAATAAATGGTGCTACATTATACTATGTATGGAGAAAGCTATTAGAGCTGATATTTTACTATTGATCAAAGAAAAAAAAAACACTTAAAATATGTAAATCTTAAAGCTGGAAATTATGAAAAAAAGGTGAGCAATATGTTTTTTTTTTTAATACACCGTCTGATGGGGTTAATTCAATAGGTTATGGAAATTCGACTGGGAGTCGTGTCAGTTTTGCCCGTTGGAAATCCCGTGGTACACTATATTTATTGTACAGTGTGAAATCTTAATGGTTGTTTTCCCGCGGCAGGACGATTACCCATCAGTAGTATTATCGAAACACAAAGTTAAACTAAAAAAAAAAATGTTTTTGTTTTTTCAAATCATTAAAAAAGTGTTCATAAACGCGAAAGAGCGAGAATCAATAGTAGTGCACTAGACATAACGTAGGTAGATACCTACATGAGACGCGCGTCGCGTTCCGCGTACCTACATATCGCGCGATGCACTACTGTTGGTTCAAGTCGCTTTCGTGTTTTGTTTATCACAATTGTTAATCTGCCATTTATGGAGTCTAATATTTTTTATATATATAAATCGATTGTATTACCGATACAAACTCATTTCGCTTCGGGAAAACAACCATTAAAATTTCACACTGTATAGTTAACACAAACTGCTTCCTAGAACTGAGTGGGACACAGAAATCTTATCCCAGACATCTTACGAGTATAAAAATCATACAAATGTATAACTTTTTATATGATGAAGTGTGTCCTACGCTTCATCATATAAATTATACGTATACAAAACACATAAAATGCTGAGATAGCGTTGATATGCTCATAAAAAGTAAATTTGTCCCTACCCTTGTAATACCAGGGCATAGGAAACTTCCCCTTTGGAAGTATTTCACGGCCTTCAAAAGGGCTGGGGCGAGCTTGCACTCAATATTCCTAGGTACATATAGAGGTGGGTAGGGATTGATATGTAGAGGAGCATAGATATACTTTGCAGTTTGTATACTATAAACCAACGTACGCCCGAGTATATTTTAATCGCACATTTGTCAATAATCAACTGCATCAGCCTGCTTTTTGAAATTTTGTAGTCGTTTGTCGTCAGTATTTTATATTGCTGTTATTTTTCTTTACTTTATATTAGATACAGAACGTGGCCCTGAAATATGACCACACATTTCTGAAACATCCTGTAGATTACAAACTAAATTACATTAGGTACCTACAGAAGTAATAGATCATGATGAATAATAATTGATTGGGCATTACCGCAACATTGGTAGATTGATGGCAACATTGGTAGAATCATTAATTGGCTCAATGAATATTACAATAATTATGCATTTTAATTAAACATTATGAGTTTAGGGGACTCGACTTAATAATTCAGTAACATAACTCGTGGTCATAGAAAACAAACTAAATTCATAGTATATTATAATGTATATTTGTGTAAATATACTGCAAAAACTTATTTATTTGAAATTGACTAATGCAACATGAATAATATTATTTTTGTGGGTAGGCAGATCATAATTATGATTCTTGTGTATTCAAACAATTGTATGTGGGTACTTATAGGGAAAGTATGACTACAAACAAATCATTATTGATTGCATAGTACCTACGTAGTTTCTGATTCTGTAAGGAATATTTTTATAATTATGTAAATAAACGTTAAGTTGGTAACCACAAATAATGTGTTTTATTTATAGTGAGTCAAATGGCGATGGCGTATTATGGCCCGCGTCCATTATACCTTGGTTGACGACAGCAATCTATCATCGGCGCCAGTACACCATGCATCATCACTTGCCTAACCATTTAACAAGAACCCAGGGCCCCAAGTCTGCTATTTTTATAAATTTGTCATTCCAACACGATCCCATTGTCATTTTGCTAAAAGTCGGTAATCTGCTAAATTCATAATGGTCGATCATTGGATTGAACAGTCAAAGGTCTCGTAATACTTTTTGATTGCACAGTGACGTTCTAAAGGTGGGTCAGGTCACTGATCAAAGGAACTGTCAAAATTTTGGCAGATTACCGCATACGTCTGTCATTCATTTGTCATTATGTATGAGATTACCATTCTATGCTATTTCTTTCAATGGAGTATCAGTGGTTGACTATTGGAAAGTCATAATGACGCTTTTATATTAGTAGATTACCAAACTTGTCAAAATCAACCATTGTGATATCAATGATAGACCGTTCAGACACTATTGTAATAGCAGTCTTGGGGCCCAGTTATAATTTCCCAGTAAAGTAACTGTAACTCCGGGGTGCCGCCCGGTTTAATTTATAGTGGGCCAGACATTCTGTATCGCATAGGCATTTCAAGCATTGTGACAGTTCTTTGTTACGTAGTTATGACAAATATGCCTTTATCTAGACACGTCAGTAATGCCTTCTTTTGTTTAGAATTAATCTTTACTAGTATCATAAAAACAGGGTTTGATTTATCGAGTAATCAAGGCGTAGCGGCCGTCCGTACTGATCCGATTTTGAAAATTGTTTTAATGATAGAAAGCAACACCATAGCTAAGTGCCAGTTTGGTCAGCCAAAATAGGAACTGCATGGTTTCTGCGGATAGGTCACGGGCGCACATCTGCGGAAACAGCTACTGTTACAAAATCTTTTACTAACCCACTCAAAATACCTAACGTAAAATACGTAGAAGGATAGTATCTTCGCAGCGTGGTGATGACATGAAACTGTTATTACAGAGTATTAAAGTCATTCTTCAGTTTATTTCCCTAAAATTACCATGAAGCAAATAAGAATGTACCTCAAAATAAACAAATAAGGGGGCTTCCGAGTTTTGACCTCAACAAATAGAAGAGTCAAGGGATTCCCTCATATACATAATGCCAGTATCGGTGTCCTGGTTTGTGGAATTAAGTGGCAGCTGAAAATTCGTTCTCTTTATTCGAATTTTGTAGCTTCCTTGTATGTTACCATGTTTATTTCAAACAACGCCAAGATTATAAACTCTTTCTTCTCAATAAAACATGGTTTATGATTTTTTTATTTATTAAAATGATCCGTTCGTAATTATATCGAGAGTGTATTATCTCACGAGATTTATTACGTACTAAGGTACAGTTTTTGCAGAAATTCGTTGACATTGTTTTAACGGTACTTGAGTGAGTACATTAGGTAGGTATTTATGTTTCCGCTAATTACATCAAGTAATAAGTAGAGTTCTAAGAGCAAGCGGTAAGTAATGTGTTCGTTTATGGCATTAAACCTGAACCTCGGAGTTACGAAGTGAAACAAATAACATTATGATATGATATGATAGTGATAACTTTTCACCTTGCTTTAGCCACAACGATCACTTAGGATCTTTTATTGTCTGGCTAGTATCGTCGATTGCACATGATTACTCATCTCTCTCTCACCACTTGCTCTATCAAAATCGCCCTTACCGCTGCGAAAAGGCGTTGTCAAAGTCAAATTATTACCACTACATTGTGCTGTTGATTGTACATATCGATCAACTTTTAATACTGAAAATCTTGCTTTTTAGTTAACACTAGCAGCGCAGTTCTCATTCCCGTGGGAATACGGGGGTAAGATATATCCTATGTTACTCGCTGATAATGTAGCTTTCAATCGTCAAAAAAATGGTTAAAGTTGGTCCAGTAATTTCGGAGCTTATTCGGTACAACCAAACAACAAAGAATCTCTCTCTTTATTTTTAAAACATTAGTACTTATACATAGATAAGTATCGACAACTTACAACCTACTCTTTTTAATGAAGTTCATAGATTGAAATAAGAAGCGGAGATGTTTGCTCTTATTGTTAGAACTAGCAGTAATACCATGAAATAGATCAAAGCTCGTAAATGGAAACTCAATAGAGCTCATTAACGTCAATATATCATCAAATTAGTTCGATTTTCCCGGCCCACATCCAGCACTTAACAAGGCAGTTCGTTAAAATATCGATAAACACTGTCGAGATTGTCTCTGTTCAAGATTTAGCTATGGCTATCAATATTAAATAATTGTGTTTATTGTAAGGACATAGTTTTCAGCAAATGACAAGATGGCTGAAACTTTAATATTCACAGTAGACAATCTTTTCACTATTAAGACAGAAAAAGTTTTAAAAGCAACATACAAGAACACATACTGTTATACATATGTAATTTTTGTTGTTTTTTTGTTGTTTAATTGTTGTTGTAATATTTTTATTGATATACCATTACAGTGCCTGTTAAGCTGAAAATATTTACTCTAGGTACCTACTTGCGTGTTTTCCAGATAAATAAGTACACTAAAATGTATATTTAGTCCAAGGATTAATTACACAAGTTTTATTTTGCCGATTTGAATGCATAATAGCGGACTCAATTAGATACCTGCGAAAAGAAAATGTCGTTCCCACGAATTTTGCAAATTGCACTGCAATTAATCCACTATACATAATAAATGACGCACAGAGTCATTGAAATGTTGCATAATAATATTTGTTTAAATATAACCTTTACCGGAATTTAATATCAATTAAAGCTAATTTAAACCTTGACTTAAAATACCAAAACCAGTTCAGCAAATTATGAATAACAAATTGATTGATTTGAATAATATTATATTTAAATTACTGTCCCCAACACCACTGAATCTGTCAGCACGATAGAGGAGTGGCCAAACACGCTAAGATAAAAAAATAAATGACAATCTTTAGGTCGTAAAATGCAATTTAAGGGGAGTGCAGATCGCAAAAAGTCGTCCAAAATTTCAAGTTTGGGATGGGCACCGATGACTCATCAGGACAAACGTTCAAGACGCTATTTTTAACTCAATGACGCAAGCCAAGTGCGGTTCAAGTTTATCTCTAATTTTGATTAAATAAATTAAAATAGTAAGGCCACCAATGCAGGGGAGCATTAGTGACCGAAATATTCAGTAGAAAGCATTAGCATTAGTAAATAGACAAAACAATCACAAATGTTGATACTTTTCCTTGACATTTGAATAAAGATCTCCATAATTTCAAATGCCTTCAGTTTGAAAGTTCACGGCACTGACATTTCTTCCTAACAATGAATGGGCTACGGTTACGGTAGTCAGCCCACAAGGTCCTATAAAACGAGAATTTCTGCGATGTATTCCAAGGATACGCGTCGTAAGGCGTCGGTGTGACGCTATCAACTCTGTAGGAAGTCTCATTAGATTTCATTGAAGAGTGAAGAGATTGAATGTTTGTCCTCTATTCGCAGGATATTGAAGTGTGCGTTGCTGAAGTACGTGACACAGATAAAATAAGAACGTAAGACAAACACGACGTTAAACGTAAACAATACCCTTTTTGTTTGAGTTTTGTTAAATTCGCACATGTTTTGATATATACGTACATAAGATTACTGACGTGTACTGTAGTACAAGCAAAAACGAGTACGTAATTACCTTTAGAAGTATGAAAAATATCAACTAATAGTATCTATAAATCAAACCTTACATGGGGTAAAAGTATGTAATATGCATTTTGAAAGAAACAGCTGATTGATTATTGTTCTTATTTCAGGGTTGGTTTCATGCGCGGGCCTGCGGATGGCGAGCAATGGGTGGCTCGCCGTCCAATAGCAACCAGGCCCGAGTCGACGGCGCGTCGTTTTCCACGCGCGCCTCAAAGAGCCGTCAGCAAATTAGACGGGGCCCCATAGGGTCAGTGCCTGCTAGGGTTGCGGAATTTGTTCGAAAGAGTCACCGCGGCCCTGGAACGCAAAGGGCACAAGAAGGATCACGGGTGGGTTTTAGTCAGTAAGAGTCTGACACTCCCTTCCGCTCCGCCCAGAGCGGGAGAAGTCATTTGATGATTTCCCATCCAGAAAAAAAAAGGGTTGGTTTCATGGTAAAAAGACTTCCCCAGAGAGAATAAAAAGTTTTAAATATAACCCTGTTTATTTACATAACTAAATACGAAAGGAGGGACCTATTAACTTTCCTAATCTTGTTGCCATTTACTCTCGAAATTCCCGCTGTCAGTTTCTGGGCAAAACCCGGCTCTATTGTAACATGGTTAAAAAACTCGCAGAATGGCATAATGGCAGTGATGTCACATAAATCAGACGCAAGGGTTCAGTAATTCGACAGCGCACCGTAATGCATAATTTATTTCCGCAACTTGGACATGGTAATAACGGCACTTTCCTATAAACTCCTAACTCATGGGGGTAACGTTGTACCTAGCTACAAAGCAACAGTCAGCTATTACTTAGTTGTTGCTTTCACAAACATCTACCATATAAATAATGTATAAGTAGTCATAAAGAACAAATTACTCAATGAAACAGCAAAATGATAACTATTTTCCCACAATGCGGTTCCATTGCGGGGTTTTCCGCAAAATACTCTATGAATGACACTACAAAAACAGTGTTATTCATGAATTGCTGCGTTACCAACATGTTTGAGCGGAGATATTGAAAACAATAAAGAGTAGCTTCTGCATCCCAAGTAGAAGCTAAAAAGAAACCGTTGCATTAATAGTGGGTGTTCCTTTTCACCCGAGGCGCATTCAGGGCCCTTTGTGGAGACATTTCAGCTGAGCCACGCTCAAAGGTAGGTTGGAGGCGCTTTAATTATTCCCCACATGTATGGTACCTACGGCTGTACGGAACAAGGAAAGGGATCACAGAAGCTTCCCCTTGAGATCCCTCCAGGACACGTTTGTTTACTAAACGGGAGCAATCGTCGGGATCAGCGACTTGTTTTTTAAATGTTTTCTTTAACGTGGAACATGAATATATATGTATATATTTACTTTTAGAATTCCCCATTTAGATTTTTTCTATGTGTAGGTACTAGGTGTGACTTATTGGATATCTAAATTGCTCTAAGAAATAATACAAAGGTTTGATATTACAAACAACAAATCCCTTAATAATTAACTATCGCTTTTAAGTTACAAAAATATAAATTTTATAAAACAAAAAACATTGACTTCAAAAGTAAAAAGCTTGGGCTCGTCCGGGATTTGAACCCGGGACCTCTCGCACCCTAAGCGAAAATCATACCCCTAGACCAACGAGCCGCTGAGAGACTAGTTAAAATTGCCGAATAGTACAAACAGAGCTCCAAAACCATTAATAATTTATGATTATAAATTTATATGATAATATTTACCAGATAAGATATTCACTAAGGATACACAAACGCGTGCGACAGTAGTAAAGGCCGAACTTTTGAACGGTGTGATGTATGTGGGCTATACAGTGTCGTTAAACAGCGCCATCTATTGAGCAGTAGTTTGACAACCTTGTCCCTAATGTAATCATACTGAAATTATTAACTGTTCCTATAGGTAGTAGGTTTTCCTGTTATTTTACCTAACTTATTAGACTATAAGGGTCTCCTTAAGATAAGGAAGGCCAAGCCATAACTAAAATAATATAGTATTTCTCCAATTTTTCCTTGTTCTTAACGTCATTGCCCATGGGTTAATTTTAAAAACGCATTGCAGTCACAAGAGATAATAAAATTAAAGGCTATGTTCATACCAAGGGCATTTTTTTTTTGTGAACACATATAAACGGGAAAGGTCTTCCTTTTTTAGTACTTACTGATGGTGATTTGAAGATCGAAGAGGGAAGATATGTCAGGTGCTTAAACCGCCAATAATCCTTGGTTTATAGGGCAGCCTTCGTATTAAGGACATTTCACAATAGACACGGTGATATGGATCATCTTATCTTTAATCAGTCGTCATCCCGCCGTGTCAGTGGGTCGGCGCGTGTCGAGAATAAGGACTTGGTCACACAGTCCCAAGTCCCTTGGGGAGTGATTACAGCTAACCATTGCTCTATATACCTACCTAGTACGATTATTGTAAGTCGACCGTTAAGTATTATCGTGTGCGTAATTGCTAATGTTCGTTACTTCATAGGTACTTGCAGATAATGGAATGGAGCACGATTTAGTAACGGAGTATGTCTCTTTGTACTTTAAAAGTTTTTTGTGCGGTTTTTTATTGATAGTACTTGGCTATAATAAGTTTAAACATCCGTATTGGTAAATGACATGACAATATGTAGGTATAAATAGAAGGCCCTGCGGAGTTGGAAGTTGAATGTAGGTAGACGAATAATGTGTAATGACAACACAGATCGAGAAATACTTATCTAATGGCGGACGTTTAATTTATTCGACAAAATAATCTATTTAAAAACCGGTATATCTTTATGCTATAAATACTCACGTACAAATACAGAACTTGGCATAAACCATTATCTCCAAAATAGTGACAAAAGAAGGGCTCGTCCGGGATTTGAACCCGGGACCTCTCGCACCCAAAGCGAGAATCATACCCCTAGACCAACGAGCCACATGATTATACGCCGAATTTGGTGATCGCGCCTGGCCTTGCATAGCTAGCGGCGTATGAGTACGTCATTTATGATAACGGAGCCACTGGTGAAAGGCCGAAGACTCGAACAATGCTCTAAAACACAAGTGCGTACATACCGTAACTAATATTCCAGTTTATAGTGGATTTATATATTTATAGTGGGTTATTTCAAGTGGTAGCCGCGCTATCTAAGCTAGCCTTGACAATTTTATTAACTTCGTTTGTAGGGAGGGAAGTTGTATTTCATGTTACTTACGTTCGTACCGTACATTATACGTTGTAACTTTATGCCCCGTACCTATCCACTAGGCATCATTTGACGCGCGACATGATGCAAATGTTGAACGGCAAGGACGAACTTTTTAATAGTAAAATTGGCAATGTTGCGCGTTATGAATATTATGATGCACGTTGCTGAACCTGTTGTGTTGGGCGTCAAGGGTTGCGCATCAAATATTGCTAACTAGATACGAGGCTAAGATTTTAAAAAAGAGCTCATGTTTTTGCTTTGTCGTGCGCTTTCTAACGCAGTTCATTGGCTACAAAAGAGAGGCTTCAACGGATTTGTTTGATTTTGTATCCAGCGCCACGACACACCCCGGCATAGTAATGTCAACCTAGCTTTTCTGTAAACATACATGTCGTCCTAAAAAGAACATAAGTAATACCATTTATATTTCTATGAGTAATACCCATCATTGCTAGAAAAAAATTGCGAAAATAACGATAGGGCTATAATTGACAATCTAAGTAGTTTCCTAAGAAAAGCGAAAATTTAGTCAGCGGGGTATTTTAGGATCAGGGACAATAATAATTGATGGTGAGTACCTATACCTACATACTGTGTTTATTATCGACAGTTGTTCCTAAACAAAAAAAGATAAAGTTGCTGTATTTTTTGTAATTTTACCATTTTAAAGACGTAAATAGCTACTTACCTAATAGTCTCAAAAGTTCACCGCAGAAGTAAAATAATATTTTTATTTGTTTACCTGCTCGTATAATATTAGTAGGTCAGGGCGAAGACAACTCGATCTTACCTCTGAGTTCTGACATCAGAAATCGTGTGATATTTGCAACGCGATTGTTTTTATTAAGTTGGTAGTAATAATATCAATGCTGCAGATAGTTCCATTAATTCCTGAATGTCACCTTGAGACCGACATAACTATTTATTAAATACCCGCAGGTAAATACCGTAGACAATTAATAAGAGAACCGTGTCGTATTTACTAAGGACTGGTAGACGGTCGTAAAACGTGGACCTAATGAGGAACAGGAGCCACTGCCTGTAAAGTCGTAAATAGTGTGGTCATTAACCTGCGTGCTCTACAAGCTTGCTGGTCATCATTATGTCGTCATAGTTATAGCTTCCTAGCTCTATGGCGACATAAATTCGTTTTATAATGCCCGGTTCTGTCATACTTTGTGTAGATTTGAGAGCGGGTTCAAATATATAATGTAGTGTAGGTTATTCTTACTCAACTGCGACGAAGATCAAAAGAAGGGTGTTGTGTTTGATCTGTGTGTGTGTATTTTCTACTTAGGCGGGAACTAGAATCTGCGACAGCCAGAAAACTTTCAGAGATGATGCAACTGTGTTATGGAACCGGAGACGAAATTCATTAGACAAGAAGGATGGGTGATGGGTGACTAAATATAAGTAGGTAGCACCACAATCTCCAGTTCCTACCATAAAAAACAAGAGACTGTTGAAACTGAGATAATGCCAGATGCCAATACCACGGCTTATTGGGTTTGATTTGCTTAATTATGTGCTCCGTCTGTAGGCCAGAAAACCTATTTGGGGTCACAGACAAAATTACGACTTGAGTGAAGCCATAACGAGCTATTATTAAATTACAGATCTTCCCAGTCAAGGAGCTCAAGATGTCGACGTGATTTAAGCGACGAGGTATGCACGGCGACTACTGTCATACCTATCATAACTGTACCTACCTACCTCGATGCTGAGATCACGCAAGTCACGAGTTTTCACGATATTGTCAGTTGACAACGTTTTTTTCTCTATTATTTGGGTTTGAGACTGTTTTGTTAGATTGAATATTATGGTCGCCGAATTCACTGCAGCAGTCTTAGGGTGTTTCATATACCTACTTAATGAGGTAGGTACCTTATTTTTTTCGTAGTCATTATATGACTTGTTCCGCTCTGGGCTGAGCGGAAAAGAGTCAGAAACTGTTACTGACTAAAACCCACCCTGTTCCTGGTGACTCTTTCGAACAAATCATGCAAAAGTTCTGAGCCTCAGAACTTTTGTATCAATTGTAACCAATGTATCTCTAATAGTTATAGCCTCAGAATCTGAGGTTATAACTATTTATATAGATACATTGGTCATGGAAACCATTTTAATTACCCAATGGAATTAATTGAAGCGAAGGGGTCTAATTTGAATGCTATAAAATAGGTTTCAAGAGGCGATCGGAGCACGCTGGGCAGTCAACCCTACCTGACTGCCACCTTGCTGACAGGCTGAATATTTACGATATAAGTATTTCGTCGAAGTAGGTACTCGTCAGAGTAATCTATTTTAAGACTTACACCTCGGCTCTTCTCTCTATAAAGGGTAGTTTTGGAAAATTAATCACGAACCAGTTGCGAGTTGATTAATTATTCTAAAATCGTTAGATCTGTTTAATTTCGCTCAAACCGCAAAATTTTACTAGAGATCATCATCATTTATGTTTTAAATCGGTTGAGTACTTTTTGACCCAAATAGTTCCAAACAAACAAGCAAGTCCATATTTCCACTTCAGATTGGTTTACATGACGGATGCAAGATGCAATTGATATCCATAATTTGGATTAGTGTAAAAAGTTGTGAAGTTTAGGTAGGTGGATATTTTCTAAAAATGCAAACCTACAGCAGTTCGAAATACCATAATTATAGTGTTTATTTCTAACTGATACTCTATTTTTTTATTGCGGTTTATTTGTATCTAAATCAGACAAATATAATTATGATCGTTCGAACAGCGACATCTAAGTTTAACACCATAAATAATAGCGAAATGTAGAAAACAACGAGGTTACGTAGTATCACTACTCAATAAGAGATGGCGCTCTAAAATTTTTGTTACAACCCCACCAAGAGTATCGATAAAACTATTCATGAAATCATGACCTTTTACCTGATATAATTGCTTTTTGAAATAATTATAGGAACATAAAACATGTGTAAACCTACGTGATTCTCGCTACTCAGAGCGATAAATGCACAAATTATATCATTACCGCTCCGGGTTACGAAAACCGCGTAGCTATGAATAGGCCTATAAATGAGTGACGAGAAACATGTACCACAGACAAGAATTATTTCAATTGATATAATATGTACCTATCATCTTCTACAAATAACAAAAAAAATAGTATATCATCACGATCTATAAACAAAAATTAAATAAAATTATTTTTTTGTTATGCTATTCGATAATAGATGGCGCTGATTAGTCATGCTTCTACTTACCCATTACGCCTAGTTGCTGCGGCGATAGCGGCGCAGCATCTCCAGCTCCTGAGCCGATAGAACCCGACGCCAGCGACATCCGTTCACTAAAGCCCAGAGGACTGCTGCGACCTCCGCTGCTTGCAACTGAACCCATTCCTAAATATATTTTTTTATTATTAATATGAATTAATCAAATAAATTTTACAAAACACAGGAAAAGAGGAGCTTGTGGCTATTTTATTTTTTCAAATTTTAGATGGTTGCCTAAGAAAGCATGTTATGCTAAAATGCTAAAGCTATTATGTCTGAAGTTATTATGAAGAAGTTAGAAGGAAAGACAACCAAATTGCACCAATGGCTATTTTATTACCTAGTATTTACTGGTTAATAGAATACCTATTGGTACAACTGGGTTGCCTTTCCTTCTAACTTCTAAACTAAACTGGGTGGTAAGATCAGACACGCAATAAAATTGATATTCAGCTGCATCTTATCAGACTAGAAGCTAACAACATAGTTGGTCAAAGGAATTATTAGTTATTTGTGTGACCATTTTAAATATTAATTCTTCCTCAAAAATTACAGTGAACCAGTACACTGGCTCACTACAATTTCAAAATAAAAGTAAATATTTTGAAAGTCTATGGTGACATGAGCTCAGCACTGGGATAATAAGATATTACGGAATTCACATAGTTATTACCTCCATTAGGACTCCTCATTCGGGAAATTCTCTTGTTAAGTGCCCTTTGAATCCGGGGATTCATGATGGGCTTGGCTCGCCGCCTCGCCAAGTACCTTGACAGCACTCCAACAACCACTGCACTTGTGCCCGCTACACCTAAACTCCATAGTACCAACTGGAAATATATTATTAGCAATTAGGACAATGTTTCAAGACAAAAAATACTTTGAGATATATTTTTGCTATATTACTCATTCACATCCAACTGAATATACACACATACTTAACATAATCTAACCATGTAAATTAAAGCAATCACGAATGACCTTTAAAACATTACAACTTGTTTGAATTGGTTTTATAGTTTCAGTTTTGTTTATGTGAGAAAGATCTAAAGAAAGGTGCTATTCCTGCTGAATTCAAACTTTCACTTACAAAATTAAAATCTCAAGTAAAAGCAGAGTATTACATTCAGTGCAATATAGTGATACAACTGATATGATATAATATTAAACCAAAATACTGACCTTCTGTGAGGTTGTTAACTGCACTTCACTAAAAGATATTGCTCGATGCCAATGTTTTAATTTATCAATTAATGGGCTAGCTTGTATTAACAGCTGCATTATTTAATATTTAGTTAAATTTACACTGAGTTAAACGTCTCTATTATCCTATTATTTACAACGCTGATATAATCAGCTTTTTTAGGTTATCTGTCAAACACCAGGGTCCTTAAAAAAGTGTAACACTATGTGAACAATGATATTGTGCTCTATAAAACTTATTGCATCGCTATATTTCAAGTTACTCCAATTATATAAACAATTACAACACGCAATATCGTCTCATAAACTAAAGACAATTTTTAAATATTCGCGCTTTCTTCAGTCACATCAAATGACAAATAATGTCAAAGTCAAAGAGATGTCATTGTCCATTGGCGTAATAGAAAAGCGAGGTAGGTATTCACGATACAAATTCAAAAAGAAAAATGAATTTTGTTGATGATGCGATCTACAAAGTGCACTAGCTCGGACTAGTACTTGTACTCTTCACAGTGTTGCCAGAAGGTTACTTTTGTAACCTTTTAGGTCATTTTTGAACTGCATTGGTTACTTTTAGGTTACACCAAAGAGTATAGTAATATATATGGATTGCGCCTTGACTACGCCAATGTCATCAAAGTAATGTGATTCATAGTTTTCGTTACGTTTAAGTCTCAGATGGGTCGAGAAACCCGGAAAAGACACAACTGCGTTATAAATTATTCGTTGCAAGTTTCTAAGTCTGACCAATACAGCACGTAGGTTACATACATAATTATGTGTACGCTAGCGAAATTGAAATGACTGAACGCGCCCAAGAACTTTTTCCATCATTTCTAGTTAGTAGGTAATGTCAGTGTCAACACAACAAGCAAGCAAAGCAAAGCAACCTGTCAAACAAAAGCTGTCATCAAATTCAATCAAATAATTCATTTTAATTTTCAATGTTTTCAATGGTCTGTCCAAATATTTTGCCAATATATGTTTTAATTCAAGTAATGTGATGAAAGAGTATTAATTTTCTCACCTAATTACTAAAAAAAAATGGATGTGATACATCAATCTTTGAGTCAGCAAACTTTGCAAAGCACTATTGAAGACCTTCCTGATGAAGTCTTGGAATTTATTTTAGGGTTTCTGCCACCCTACAAAGATTTACAGAATTGTATGATTGTTTGCAAACGATGGTATAATTGTTCTCATAGTAAGTTGATTTTTTCGCATAGCGCGTGGATGCCTTACGAATGTGATTTAGTTTTAACTAAACATTATATTTGATTTCAGATGTCTTACATAAAACATCGATAAAATTGATAAAAGCCGTGGGAGAGTTTAATATATTATGGAAAAACATAGCCCCAACTGATATGGTGCCCACTATCACTAAAAGATTTTCACATGCTGCATGTGTTCTTGAGAACAACATGTACATATTTGGCGGGTGTACCACAAATGCTACTTCTTTCAATGATCTCTGGAAGTTTGATTTATCTATTAGACAGTGGGTAAGACCCCTAGCTACTGGAACATATCCTGTTCCAAAAGCATACACATCAATGGTTCATTATAAAGACTGTCTAATAGTTTTTGGTGGGTGGACATATCCTTCACTTTCTCAATATTATCAAAATGTTACTATGTTTAATGAAATACACTTTTACTGTGTGAATACAAATAAATGGATCTTAATAAATGCAACAAATTGCCCCCCTCCTATGGCAGGACATTCTGCTTGCATGAGAGGAGATGAAATGGTTGTGTTTGGGGGGCTGGTAATGTCAGCCGCTCAAAATTATCAAATACAATGTTCTAATGATGTGTGGGTGCTAGATGTACCTACACTTACTTGGAGAAAACAAGCAACTACCAAGCCAAGACCATCACCAAGATATGCACAATCCCTGATCTGCCTGGACTCTGATAGATTGATGCTTCTTGGTGGAGTTCAAACATTACAAAACCGTTTTGTGTATAGCGATTGCTGGATATTGACAATGAAAGGTGCAACATGGACATGGACAGAGTTGACAGTAAAAAATAAAGAGTGGGCTTCTGCAAATATATGGTGTAATCCTGCATGTAGGGTTGGAGATAAGGTTGTGAGCTTAAGTAGAAGCAGAAATGGCTGGAATAGTGCTAAGCCTTTAGTCACATCAGCAGTCAGGTTGTCAGCACTAAGTAGACCTGAGGGTGCACCTGTGTCAGTGAGAGTGGAGCAAAGTTTACAAAGGCCTCTGGATAGAGATCAAAATATAAATGGTAGGAGGGGAGTCCTGCCAAGGCGACCAATGAATCCTCCAAGACAAGACCAAGTAAATCCCAATGCTGAGCCAGTGGCTGGGCCAAGTAATGAGCGGGAGAGACAAAATCCAGTGGGGACTGAAAATAATCCTGATCAGAATGGGCTTCTTGCTGGAGCCAGTTCAGAAGGGAAACATAGCAATGGGCTAGATGCTAGCAAAAAAGACTTGGCAATGAGACGGAATAAAAATAAGGTAAGTTACAAAAACAAAAGTACACTTCAATTGGTACAATAAATGCAAATTATAAACTACCTTTAAATTTTTTTATAAGTTTCTAAAATACTAGGTTTTGCTCGTGACTTTATACCTGCATATTTCATTTTTTCCCATTCCCATATAGCCTATAGCCTGCCTCATGAATGTGGCTATCATAAACTAGAAAATTCACAAAGAATTTACCAAATCCAACTAATAGTTCTAGGTATTAGTGCATTCAAACAAACTCCAGCTTTATTATATTAGTATAGATTATAATCTCCATTGTTGTATTTTTTTTTTTTGTTACAGAATAAGGGAATGAAAATAGTAAGACAATTACAAGAGGCTAATAAGTACAGGATGGCTGCATTTGCTTGTGATACGTCTCAAAATAACACATCTCCTGAAAATGATCTCATTAATCAAAGACAGATAGCTCACTTAGAAAATAGAAGAGAACCTTTGCCTTCTCCACCAAACCCTCAACCACAGCAACCAGCAGTAAAGAAAGTCAAACGAAATACTTTGACTATGCATGTTTTGGATATTTCTACTGTTGTTGATGGAAATTCACTAAATTATGTGGCGTGGCTTTGTCCTCGTTTGGGAGAAATGACTGGGGCACCAGAAGAATTAGTCATGTATTCATTAGTCAAAGGGAATGGGGAGCTAATTATGTTTGGTGGTGTTCACAATGATATCAGTATTTTAAATTACTCTGAACATCAAAATATGTACTCAAATTCATTGCATTTTATAACGCCACCTAGAGATATCATATAACTTCTGATGTACAATTTAAACTATTACTTTTGTCTATCCTTTTTTATTTAATATTTGTATATTTTCTTAGGTAATATTCTAGTTATTTATGCCTGCTGACTCTCTGACAAATAATGACCTTCTTATTAAGTTTGAAAATTGTTCAGTTGTAATATGAATATTTTTGTTGTTTATCATGTTATATTTGCATAGTAATAATATTTGCTTGCTAAAACTGTCAACATCTCTTCCTTTGAGATGTAACTAATAAATCTGCAATCTTAATGTTAATAATAATGAATAAAAATGTGTTCTGTGATTTCTGTTGTAAATATGGCTTATTGTAAAATGTAACTAAGCTTATGATTAAAAGTTGATTTATTACTAAAATTATTTTATTAAAGTATTTCTCATTACAAAATAGTATATTTGATAGGTTCAGTCAGTATCCTTAACAAGTCCTCCAAATACAGCAGCTGGGATTTCTTTTTTCTGAACAGGAGCAACCTCTCCTTCATCTTCACTGTTCTCTGAATCCTCATCAATGTCAATTTCATCAGGATTAACCACTTTATCAGCGTCCTTGAGACCTTGTGTTTCACCTCGTACAAATGAAATATTACCTTTACTTTGAACTGCCATTTCAGCAGCTTTTGCTTCCAACATTCTCATACCATCCTTCATACCTGGTGCAAGATCAGAAATAGTACCAGCTGCTTGTGCTGCTGAACTTAACATTTGGGCAGACATCATATTTACTTGTGTGTTATATGTAGCCTGAACACTTCGTTTAATTCTAAGCATTTCTCTCATTGTGTCTTCGTTACCATGTCTCACTTCAAACTCCTTCCATGTGTTCCAAAACTCTGCCGTAATCCTGGGGTCACACATTTGACTACAATGGGCGTATATTGCCCGAGCCCTGTCAATTTCGCCAAGACGCGTTTCCATTTCAGAAAAGCGTATACACATTTCTCTTGCCTTTTCATCAGGAAGAGTTTCAATAGCTTTTTCATATATTTGGCGTGTTTTTGGAACGCCATATATTTCAGCAGCTTTCTTAATATAAATATTAAACATTTCAAACATTTCTTCTGTGAGAACAGCAGTTGTCGCTCGTTCATAAACAGCCATAGCATGCCTTGCCAAACCATGCTCTTCTTCTAACTTTGCATATAGTAAAAATATAGATTTTGCAAACTCTGGTGGGCAATGTTCAAGACATTGTTCAAACAGATCTCTAGCCCTCTCTAACTTCGTACCTCCATACCTTTTTAAAAACTTAGTTAGGTAAGTATTCCAAATGTCGTATACATTAGGCCATTTAAATAATGCAATGCCCTTTTCATATGCTCTAAAAGCTTCTTCAAAGTAATTATGTTCCTCTAAGAAAAGGCCATAGTTTATGATGATTTGTGGAGTGGCAATTTTTAAATCAATAATGTGATCATAAACAGCCTTACATGTTTTATAGGTTCCAAAACTTTCTTCCAAATCTGCATACATAGACCATACTTTCAATGACTTGTACAGCCGCATCTGTACAGTTTCAGTATCATCATGATATGCAACTTTTCGACTGGGTAAGACAGTGGCTCTTTGCATTAATTTCAAGGCTTCCTCATAATTTTCATGTCGTATTTCCATTTCTGCCCATTCACACCACACCGAAGCCAAATCGTCAACTTTAGCATAGTTTACTTGTGTTGCTTTTTCAAAAATAAGTCTTGCATCTTCTATTTGTTCATTTTTTTCGTAAAATTTTGCAAATCCAACCCATAAAGTATATAACTTGCCTACAGCTAGTTTAGGATCTACTGTTTGAACAGCCTCAGTGTAGGTATCAATAATCTCATGTGGTTTATCTTCATAAAGTTTAACTCTTTTATGCCATTCAGCAACATTATGAGGGTTTTGTCTCAGAAGTACAGAGTTCAGCAACAATAATCTTCTCTCCATGAGGTATTCAAACCTTGCTAGTCTTAGCTCTAAATCAATATCATCATCTTCAGTGGGGCTAGGTTTTTTAGCAACTTCTTCCATTTTTTTGCTTAAACTTAGCTCTTCAAATTGAGCATATGCATCAAATACTTGAGTGAAATCCCTTACTGTGGTAACAGTTTGTATAGCTTCTTCATAAATGTCTCTAGCTCTTTCGAATAAACCACTTCTTACATAGTAATCAGCAAGAGAATTCCATAAATGTCCTAGCTGGTCAGTGTAGCGCCTTAGCCCTCCTCTAATAATGGCATCCACATTTAGAGTATGAATTTGATCAGGATTCTTAGATATCAATTCACAAAGTTCATTCCACAGCTGATGGTTTGATTTGCCATGTTTTGATTGAAAATTTTCATTATTTACTATCTGAGCCAACTTGACTGCAGCCTCATCCAATTTATTTATTGAAATTAAATAATCAATATATTCTTCTGTATCTTCTGGACATAGTTTAAGGTATCTTCTAAACACTCTAACTGCTGTCTCAGAAATATTGTGTTTCTTCAGAAAGTTTAAGTAAAGGGGCCATATTCTGTGGTGTTGTGTTATTGGCAGAGCCCTCAAAGCACTGTCAAAGGCTTTTCTTGTTCCTGTTATCTTGCATTGATCAGTTAGAAAGGTGCAGTAATCCATCCATATTCTAGGCATTTTATGCATGAACACCAAAGATCTTTCAAAACAATTGTTTACATCTTCAAAACAAGGGTCTGTGATGCATTTGCCTCGAATTTGACTCCTTCTTATTTTAAGATAGTTATACCACAGCTTAAATGATCCAGGTAACTCTTTTAGAGCCCTCTCATAGATCATATTTATCTCATGTTTGGGTGCAGCTTTTTTATGTTCAATGTATCTTAGCCAGTGTTTAACTGAGAAGGGATTTCTTAATATCTCCTCCTCATATGGTAGATCTTCTTCACTCTGAAATTAAAAAAAATAAAAACAGTTCAGTTCATAAATTTTATATGTTACATTACTCAATTTTTTTCCTTACTCAACCTTTACATTACTCAATTCCTTGTTCGCTTAGTTTATGTAGTAGAGTGGGTGGAGTGCATTACAAGCATTATGAAGCACAAGTTTGACAAGCCCAACTTTTTTTTTAACTGTGTATATTTTCTAAATAACAGTAGCCTATGGCACTCAAAGATAGTGAGTAGCTTTCTATGATTTAAGGAAGCAACAATAGAAAGTGATTGTGCCTACGAACACGAACTTTGCTTGTTTACTTACAAAAAATATGTCGATTTCTTTACCGTCGAGTAAAGGCATTTTTATATTATAAGTTATTGTGACCTTTTCTAGACTATTTGGGTTTTTGATATCTGTTATTAATTAATGACTAAAAAGTAATCAATGTTAGTTTTTAGGTTATCCGATGACATTAGCGCTTCTACACAATTACCATTATAGGTCAATGACAATTTTTTTTTTTTTTTAAATCTTTATTCATGACCATGGATACATGTCCTTCAGCCGTAATCTTATAAAAATACTACAAGTTCATAATGGGTTCTACCGCTCATACATATGAGCTAGGTACATCTGAGTGACAATGAAATTGTCTAAACATAACAAAAAACAATAATTATTTAAGTAAATAAAAATTAAGTAGGTAATAAACAAAGAGAAAACAAAAAAAATACAATTCAATTAAGACTAAATTTTTTCTACAGTGTTCAATATATATCGAAATAGTGGATTAAAATAAACCGTTTTGGAAAGTAATTCCTGAACGTGGCGGGGAACACTTAGAGAGTTTTGTTCTGCAATGTCACTGATTTCACTGACAAGTATTAGTCTTTGCACGGCAAACGATCCACAGTCAAATATAACGTGTTATATGAAGCGCGGGAAATTTCGGTTTGACCGGGTGTATTTTTTCGCAGCAATTTTTCATAATTAAATTTTAATTAGATAATTGGTTCAGTTGAGGTTCTTATGTAAATATATTTTCTTTCTAGTGTATGTAATATTATATTTGTGTAAATTTTTCCTGATTTTTGGTAAGTTTTTGTAAATATTTGTAGGATAGCTGATCAAGACTATTCCCGGGTCGTATGAACGACCCGCCTATAGCAGATGAGGGGGATTTAGGCCCTGGCTTAAGTCCCCCTGTAAGTAATTATATTACGGTATCTACTAATTTAGATATGGGTGGTATGGACACTGATGGGTCTGTGGCCACAGCAAGTGGAAGGGAAACTGATGCGTCGACCTCCGGTAAAGTCAGTGCTGCACGTAAGAGGCGTTCACATAAACATAGAATAATATGTAAACATTGTCATAAAACAAAACGGAGTAGACAGGGAGTGATTCCTGAAGGAACCTCTTCTCATATTGACTGTACGTGTATTTCCAGCACAGAAGCTAATTTAAAATCCGATTTTGTAATAGATAGCAAATCATCAATTCCACATTCTCAACCCTCTGAAATTTCTGTTTCCCAAACTTTGCAGTTGGATCCAACTGCAATACAAACTAACCAACCAGTTGGTGTAGGTAGGAAGGAGTACCAAGCTTCTGATACAGGGCCATATATAGTTCATGTTCAACGTATTACCAATACTGAAAACAGTGGCACCATTCTTCACCCTATTGCATTTGGAAATTTCCTTAAAAATAACAAATTTCAGAATATCGTTCCTGGCAGTGTCAAGAGAATTGGTAGGAATAAGTGTGTTGTAGCTTTTACAAACCACATGGCTGCTAATGTATTTATTGATAGTAATTTATTGCCTCTCAACAAATTTAAAGCATTTCTACCCACTTTTAATGTCACTCGTATGGGCTTGGTCCGGGGTATCCCATCTGAATGGAGTGTGGAAGAAGTTAAAGAAAATATATCTACTCCCATAGGTACTGGTGAAATATTGAAAGTTAGGCGCCTAAACTACAAAGTTCAAGTTAATGGGTCATATACATGGAAACCATCTCAAACTGTTGTAATAACATTTGATGGTCAAGCTCTTCCTAAAAGAATTTATGTATGTTATAATGCACTTCCTGTTGAGACTTATGTGTATCCCACCATACAATGTTTCCGCTGTTGCCGTTATGGCCACACTAAAAATCAATGCAGATCTGCTACCCCTAGATGCTATAAATGTGGACAGAATCACTTAGGTGAAACTTGTTCAGTAGAAGAGGATTCTGCATCTTGTATCAATTGTTCTGGATTTCATTTTGCTACAGACAAGAATTGCCCTGAGTTCCAGAGACAAAAAAACATTAAACACACTATGGCTCATTCCTGTGTTTCCTATGCGGAAGCAAGCAAAATACACCCAGCCATCTCAAAATCCTATGCTAATGTTCTCACAACTGGTAGATCTCATGATGCTCACACAAATAATAAAAATTCATACTCCAGTTCCCAACCTATACCCTCAACTTCTTCAACATATAAAAAGACAGTCTTTCTTAAACCCCGCAGTCCTCCTAAGTCAGCACAAGGTTATGATAGAGCAGCTCATAACGCCCTTATTAGGGAGTTTCAACCCCCATCTTTGGCAAATGGGTGTGCTTTGTCTAAGGAATCCGATCTGAAAACACAACAGAACGAGAATGAGCAAGTTGTTGATGTTATTATAAACCTTATCAAAATGTTATTATGTAAAAATACATCTTTTGAACCGTACGACGTGGAGCGGATAAGTAGCTTATTAATAAACAAAAACCAAAAAGATGGACACAATAATTCAATGGAACTGCCGATCAGTAGTACCTAAAAAAACGGACCTATTCTACTTATTAAATAAATTTAAGCCAAATATTGTGGCATTATCTGAAACTTGGATTAAAAATAATCAATTATTTGGTATTCCAGGTTATGTTTGTATTCGCAATGACAGAGATGACGGATATGGCGGTGTGGCCATATTGGTTAAAAATAATACCCCATTTTCACGTGTTTCTCTCCTTTCATGTACTGATATTGATATTGTTGGGGTAATTGTTGATGATGTTACTTATGTTTCCACTTACATTCCTACTGCTAATAACAATGCTCTACAAGAACTTAGCAATATGTTGTCATCCCTTCGTAGGCCATTTTTAGTAATGGGCGACTTTAACTGTCACCACCAGTGTTGGGGAAGTGGTGAAACAAAAAGAGAGGGGATCCGTTTATTAGAAATTATAGACGATCATAATCTATGTATTATAAATACTGGCGAGCCTACTCGTAGAACTAATGCAGGTGAAAGTGCTAGTGCTGTGGATTTATCTATATGCTCCCCTGGATTGGCTTCATCTTTATCTTGGTCCCGTTTCACTTCTACCTTTGGAAGTGACCACTTTCCTTTAGTAATTACTTCCTCACTAAAGTTCATTACAACACCGACAAGACCCCCTAGATTAAAATATAGACTCGGAAACGCAGACTGGAATAAATTTAAAACGCTTGTCGATGCTAAAGTTGCTGAGCTCCCGCAAATTACTCAGGGTGGAGAAAGTGATTGCTCAAAAGCTTTAGCGATGTGCCTAGTAGAAGTAGCAGACCAAGTTTTCCCTCTTAAAAAAAATCCTTCCGATAAAATTCCTATGCCCCCATGGTGGGATTCTTCGTGTACTGATGCAGTTAGGAAACGAAAGGAAGCTGAAAAAAAATATGCTGAGGACATGTCAAATGAAAATCTGGACGGCCTTAGAGATATTATTAATGATACACGGATTTTTCTCAGAGATAAGAAACTTCAGGGGTGGAGGTCATTCTGTATGTCTTTATCACCCAGCACATGCCCGTCTGAAGTTTGGCGCAGTATTAAAAGATTTAGAAGAGCCTTTAGTGATACTCCTTCCTTCACACAATTACCTCTATCCCTTAGTAACAGTTTTCTTGACAAATTAGCTCCAGCATCAGCTCCAGAGTATGATCAAATTTACCCTAACTCTACTCCGTTAAATATTGATAATAATTCATCTTTAAACGCTCCTTTTTCATTGTTCGAATTGAAAGGGGTATTAACATGCTTAAAAGACTCGGCCCCAGGAGAAGACGGTATTCCGTATTCGTTTTTCTCACACTGTAGTGATAATACATTATCATATTATCTACAAATAATTAATTCTATTTTGGTTTCTGGAAATATTCCAGAATCCTGGCGCTCTCAAGAAATCTTACCGATCCTCAAACCAAATAAAAATTCTAATGATATTTCATCATACCGGCCTATTGCGTTATCTTCGGTTCTTACCAAAATTGCAGAACATCTAGTTAAAAATCGTTTAGAGTGGTATATGGAAAGCAAGCAATTACTAGCAGGCAGTCAGTTCGGGTTCCGTAAAGGAAAAAGCACAACCGACAGTTTAAGTGTATTTACCACTGACCTTCGCATAGCCTTTTCAAAAAACGAGTCGGTTGTTGGCGCTTTTCTAGATATAACAGGCGCGTATGATAATGTACTTATATCTGTCCTTAAGCGAAAACTAATTAATTTAAACGTCCCTACCTTGATTATACGATTTATCATAAATTTGTTATCAGGTAGATTTATTTCTCTTTTTTGCGGTGACAAGAAAAAAACGAGGACAGTGTTCAAAGGCCTTCCACAAGGATCAGTATTGTCACCTTTGCTATATAATATTTATTCTTATGATCTAGAATCATCTCTACAAAAATCTGCTGATGTTTTGCAATATGCTGATGACCTTTTAATCTATACTACTCACAATAACATCTCAGATGCATGTAATGCTTTGACCGTCTCCCTAAGTCTTTTACAGCAATGGCTACAAATTAATGGGTTAAATCTTTCAATAGAAAAAAGTACTGTAGTGGTTTTTACAAGAAAACGTAATATTCCTTCCCCAACCGTTATTTATAATGGCATTAGCCTTCCCGTGAAAAATCATGTTAAATTTCTAGGATTGATTTTAGATAAAAAGCTTTCCGGCAAACAACATTTTGACTTTGTAGTTGAAAAATGCGAGCGTCAACTGAATGCTATGCGATGCCTTTCTGGAGTATGGTGGGGGGCACATCCTTTTAGTCTAAAACTGTTTTATAATGCAATAATCCGAAGCATACTTGATTACGGAACATTCCTCCTTGAAGATGGTAACAAAAAGGGGCTTAAAAAGTTAGATAGCATACAGTCAAAAGCTCTTCGAATCATTTCTGGAGCCATGAAATCAAGCCCGTTAAATGCCTTACAGGTAGAAGTAGGAGATCCTCCACTCCACCTGAGAAGGCAATATCTATCTGACCGATTTTTATTTAAATCGATGCAGTTTTCTAACCATTTGCTTCATTCAAAATTATTAAAACTCGATAATCTTATTCAAATTTCATCCTATTGGCGGCACAAAGATATTCCGTGTTTAGTTAAAAGTCTCAGGAAGTTTAATTCTTTACCAGCGAGTGTTCATAGGTCACCTACTCTTCCGTTATTTGAGTGCAAAACATTTGAACCCTTACTTGTCTCCCCTGTAGTGCATTATAATTTCGGGATAGAAAAAAGTGATGTAGGAGCTAACATAAAATTTAATGCTACCGTCGGTGAAGACTGGATAGACTGTCATTATATCTTTACGGACTCATCAAAGACCCGGTCTAGTTGTGTGGGAGTAGGTATATTTCATTCTCAGTATAAAGTTATTCAGATGGTAAAACTTCCTCCTGAAACATCAGTTTTCACTGGAGAATGCTTTGGTTTATTCAAGGCATTGGAGTACGTTTTAATTGCTAAACTTAAAAATGTTCTCATATTATGTGACTCTAAAAGTGCGTTACAAACTATCGAAAAGTTTACATTTAAAATGAAACCATTTTACCCCATTGTATTTGACATAAGAGAACAGTTGCACAAATGTATACAGAGAAACTACACGGTACAGTTTGCTTGGATTCCAAGTCACTCCGGAATCCAAGGAAACGAAAGAGCTGATCAATTAGCCAAACAAGCGGTGCAGAATGGTGACACATACCCGTATAAAAATTTCTGTCATGATCTTGTTAGCCTCCCTAAAGATTATCTTCGACATTCCTGGGAACTGCTTTGGCGTAAGAGCTCTCAAGTAAAGGGCAGGGCTTATGCCTCAATCCAGCCCTCAGTCCCAGTCAAACCATGGTTTTTTAAAATAAAAGGCTCTAAACTAATTACAAGTATGATAATTCGCATGCGGCTTGGCCACGTCTGTACTCCTTTCCACCTTGCTAAGTTGCATATTGTAGATAGTAACCTTTGCGAGTGTGGAGATGATGTTGGTACTTTAGATCACATATTCTTCTCCTGTTCCCGTCATGATCATTCATCCTTTCTCCATTCTCTTGTTTCCCAAAATGTTTCCCTTCCTACTTGTGTTTCTTGTTTAATAATGAAACCCATTGAATATTTTAACTTGATATCTGCATTCTTGTTAAAAAATGATATAAAGATTTAGTTTGTGTATGTTTATTAATATATATTTATATCTGCCTAAAGAATAAAATATTTCCTTTCCTGAACCTTACAAAATTCCTTTTCCTCTCCGATATTTTCCGATAAAAATATTTCCCTACCTTTTATTACCCGAAATTGGCACAAAGATCAAACTAGTGCCACACTAAAAAAAAAAAAAAAAAAAAACGTGTTTTATATCCGCATTTTCTTCAGAGCAAAAAGTACACTTGCTGTCACCAATGATTCTCATCCTGTTGAGATGTGCTGGGACTAAACAATGACCAAAGCGCAAGCGATTAATGACAGTTATGAATTTTCTGCTGGAATATTTGAATTTGCTGTACCACGGCGTTGTTGGTAAGTCTTTCTGTAATTCTGCATACCATTTTCCTTTTGTTTCCAGCGTTGCGTTCCAATAATCTGTCCATATCTTCTTAAATAAACTTTTAAGTAGTTGATAATAATCCGTGAAAGGGACCTTGAAAGATTCCGTAAGATCCTCGTCGTGATCCTGACGAGTCGCCAGATCTACAACCTCATTACCAGCTATGCCACTGTGAGATGGAACCCACAAAAATTCTACGTGTTTTCCCAACTTTTGTACAGTGTACTTAATTCTATGTACTATGTAATTTTGTTTATAACTCAAGTTACAATTACTTAAACTAGATAACACACTCTTGGAATCACTTACTATTAATATATTATTTACACTATTTACATATCTGCTTACACTATGTTCATTGGTATTTACAATACTATTTACATATGTTAAAGCGGCTAGTATAGCCCAACCTTCTGCAGTGAAAATGCTACAATTGTTTGGCATTTTAAAACATTTGGTTACTTTCTTTTGTGGGTCATAATATGCTGCTTTAACATAATCATTGGTTTTAGACCCATCTGTGTAAATGATATAGAAATTTGATTTGTCACTCAAAACTTCAAAGAAATCATATTTATTTTTAACAGTATCTAACAAGCACTTGATATCAAAATAAGCTAATAAATTACTATATGGGAATTCATACACTGGCCATTGATTTTTTATATACATGTCTCTTGTCAAGTTTTTTACTTTAACTAAAATGGTTGAAATTTCAGGCAGTGAACCAGACATAACAGTATTTGCTGATATGGAGGATGTTACAGCTGACTGTGTGACCTCTAGAGGATAGTGAATATTATCAAGAACCGTACCATTACTGCAGGATAACTCTTTGAGACAAAATCTCTCAGCCAGCTGTAAACGTCTCAGGGATAAAGGAGGTATAACATTTTCAATTTCCATAGAATTTATAGGGGTGGTGCGCATTGCTCCACTAATTATTCTTAGAGCCATATTTTGTATAACATCAAGTTTTCGTAACAAAGTGGTACTTGCATTCATATAAGCTATGCAACTATAATCAAAATGACTCCTGACTATGCTTTTATATAACATATTAAGAGTTTTTGGGTCAGAACCCCAAAAAGTTCCTGCTAAACTCCTAAGGACATTAATACTTTTCATGGCATTTTGGCAGATGTAGTCAATGTGTTTATCAAATTTCAGTTTATCATCTATGATAACACCTAAAAATTTATGCTGATTAACAATAGGAATCAAATTGTTATTATATACAATATTTACATTGGACTGTGCCAATAATTCTTTACTAAATAATAACACTGAACTTTTTTCTGGACTTATATCTAATTTTAAAATATTACTATAATAATGTTGTAATTGAGCCAAGGCTCTATTCATATTGTTAACAGCCATATTTGATTTGTTGTGTATAAAAGCAAGTCATCAGCAAATTGTAATATTTTGACTTGGGAACTATTCACATATCTAAGAATCTGAGATGTATACAAGTTATACAACAGGGGAGAAAGTGTTGCACCCTGCATTGTGCCTTTACTAACAAACCTAGGGCCATGTAGCTTATTATTAAATTTAACATACAATGTTCTTTGGTACAAAAATTTAAAAATCCAGTTTAAGATCTTACTTGGTAAACCCAATTCATGTAAAACACGAATTAGGCATTCAATATTAACATTATCAAAAGCACCTTTGACATCTAAAAAAGCACATATGACGTTAGAGTGACTGAGTTTAGCCTTCTTAAGGTCTGATATGAATGATACAAAGCTTTCAGAACAACTTCTGCCCTTTCTGAATCCATACTGCATATTCGGTAACTTATCTTGAGTTTCAGCAAAATAATCCAAGCGTAACTTAAGAATGTTTTCAAAGAGCTTACTTAAGCAAGATGATAAAGATATAGGTCTATAGGATGAAGGACTATATACAGATTTATTGGGCTTTAAAATTGGAATGACGCATTGAGTTTTCCATGATTCTGGTATAAGAAGACTGTTCCAAAGTTTATTACAAACATTTAATAAAATTTGTAAGGCATTAGGATGTAACTTTTTTATTAAGATGTATGGTATGTTATCTAGACCTGGGGTTGTATCTTTTCTACTCTTAAGTGCTATATGCAATTCATTTATTGTTAATTGATTATTAAGGAAGCAGTTAGACTCGGATTCAACAGACTCTGTTAAAATGTCATTTATACTATTTTCATTTAATACTGATATGTCTGATAAGTTTTCTAAGAACTGAGGTACCCAATCATCATTTAAATATTTGTTAGAAGAGGAGCCTATCCTTTTAAACTTTTTAATATAACCCCATATTCTTGTAACAGGTGTCATTCTATTAAAACTACTGCATAAGTCATGCCATGAATTGATATTCTCCTCTTTTAATGTTCTTTTCTTTTGAGCATCAAGCTTTTTGTATTTTATGAAGTTTGGTATACTTGGTGAAGTTCTATATTCTAACAGAGCTTTCTTAGATTTTTGAACGGCCTCATTACAGGTTTGGTTCCACCAAGGAGCTGGTTTTCTTAAAATTTGCATAGTATGGTTAGATTTTTGTTTAGGGACTGTTTTTATTCGTATATCATTTAAAATATTTACGAAATTATCATACAGATCAAGAGGTTCTATGTTTTCTATGTTCAAATGAGAGAAACAAGTTTCTGATAATTCATAATATTTAGACCAATCTGCTTTACTATAAATAAATTTTTCTTCCACAGGTCTGACTTCATATGTTGATGGCTTTACATTTAAAACTACCTGGGTTGGGTAGTGATAACTGCCCATAGGATCGTCATGAACCTGCCATTCACAAAGAGGAGCTAATGCTGAACTAACCAGGGCTAGATCAATAGCTGATGGATTCCTGTTTGGATATTGAACAGTAGTGGCCTTGCCATCATTTAAAACACACATGTCAAATTCATCAATAAGATTATATAAACTGTTACCCCTATTATTGTTTGTATGACATCCAAACAATATATGGTGTGCATTAAAATCGCCCATGATAAGACATGGCTTGGGAATTTCAAGAAGCACCTTTCTCATTTTATTACTATCAAATCTGTTGCTATTGGGAGGACAATAAACACATAAGATATGCAATCTACCTATGGAAGTCTCTATTGAAATACATATATTTTGGACTGACTCATAAAAAGTTGTATCTATAACATTATAAGCTAAATTTTGATTTATCAAGATACCTACTCCATTGTGTGCATTAACAGAATTTTTATATATAAAGTTGTATGACGTAAAACGAGGAATTACAGAATTATTTTTAAGCCAAGTCTCATTCAACAGACATATATCTATTTTTTGTTCTGAGAGAAATGTTTTTAATAAGGCCTTCTTACTCTGTAAGCTTTGTATATTAAATTGTGCTATATTTAAAAATGTATCCATCATTTAATAATTAAATTAGCTAATAACATTTCTTTTATTCTTTTATTTGTGATTGGAACATTATCTTTATTATTACCAAGACCAATTAATGATTTAACAATGGCATTTATAATTATATCATTATTTACAATTTCTTCAGCAAATGACTTTGAGTTCTCACCCAAAGTCCTTTCATTTGACTTTTTCAGAGCTGGGAAAACATTGTTGGACATAGTTGGGGGAGGTGTACTCACCACACTGGCATATGAACGGTTTTGGTTGAGGAATTTCTTCTTTTTTTCCTCCATCTTTTGTTTCTTTATTGGGCAATCCCTGGAAATTGCGAGATGGTTGCCACTACAGTTTATGCAAATAATTTCATCAATTTCACATTCTTTGTATGAGTGCTGACCAGCGCAGGAAGAACACATTTGTTCCCCACGGCAAGCTCTCGCCGAGTGATTGAATTTCAGACACTTATAACACTGTAGCAGAGGTGGTATATAAATATGTACAGGGTATCTAAACATTTCAATGTATGCATGTTGGGGCAGTGATGTTGCGGCAAACGTTACCGCTATAGTGCCCAATGGCGTGAGTTTGCCATCTACTTTTCGCATAAATCTTTTAATTGAGATTACTTCAACATCACTTTGAATGTTTTTGTATATTTCTTCATTTGACATAGTTTTTGGCACATAGCGGATAACGCCTGTTGTTTCCGTCATGTACGCAGGAACGAACGCTTTTAATTTATTCTTTCCCAAGAAATGGTCCATTTTTAAGAAACTGTTCGCGGGTGCAGGTTTTTTAAACGTTATCCCGACTTTGTAGGCATTGACGCGGTGCACACCTACAATGCCTTTAACATTTTCTGTAAATAATTTGGTTAGTCCAATTGGGTTTTTATTCCCCAGTTTTTCATTGTCAATCGATTCAACGAAAACTACACAATCACCACTGTGGCATTCAGGAAATTGTCTTTTATAATTTGGTTTCACAAACATTTTGTAAAATGAAGAAGACTGTGCAGAGTCCGTGGGAGCCAATTTCCGCTTTTTCGGCTCTTTATCGATGGGGGCATCGCCCCCATCGCTTTCCGTCCCCATTTTACTCTATAACTAGTATTTTAAAGAACTATTTAACAAATATATACAAAAAGGTTACAATTTTATATCTAGGAAAAAAACTTAAACACCCGCGCAATTTGATTTCCCGCCAGAGACTCGGTCAATGACAATTACACACAGTGCTGCCAATAAAAAATTCTCGATTCCCCGCGTCAGGGTTGTCAATTCCCCGAAATTCCCCGCTTGTTTTTGATTGATTCCCCACATATTCCCAGAATTTATATTTTTTGAATAAAAACACTGTTTTATTCAAAATTTGTTTAAATACTGAACAAATTTTGAAATACTGAACTGGATTAAAATATGCATAAGTATACATAAATGTCATACTTTAATGCTGAACATGCTACTTGCCTCTTTTTTAACAGTAGCTGCACTTTTTAACCACTTTTTCATTTTATTGAACATTTTAACCGTACGCACTAATTTAAAAAATCGACAACCTTAAACAATGAATTAATGTTGTAGAAATAGATGCGTTCAGAAATACAAAATCGTGTTCAAATGACAGTTGAGCAAGCATTTTTTAGTTGTAAAGTATTAGGTACCCGACAAAATTATTTGGATTCTAGATTCCCCGAAATTCCCCGATTTATGTCATTCCCCGGGCTCTCCCCGCTCTAACCCTCAATTCCCCGCAAATCGGGGATTTTCCCCGCGATTGGCAGCGCTGATTTACACATAATGACATTGTCAACTTTACACTGAATAGTGATGTATCAACTTGAGTTGGGCTTAGATCGAGTTAACTCAAGTTGAATTCTGTTTATTAATTCGATTTTGTCGATTTGAATACTACGCACAAGGGCGTCGCGCAGCGGGGCCTAGCGCGTCAGCCTAATGACAGACACGACACTGAGATTGCACGAAGTTTGCCAATCATATTATGACTATATTCATTCATTTCATTCGCTACAAACGTCAATTATGTCAATTTCACAACAACACAACATTGCATTGTTGCACATCTGAAGTTATTTTGGAGTGCCGGTTGGTATTGTTGTTAGTTTTTCGAATTATTTAGTTAAATAAGTTCTGTATAGGAAAAATGCCGGGACCTAAAAGGAAATTTGTTGTTTGGGATGTTTTTG
Organism: Hecatera dysodea; assembly: GCA_905332915.2. NCBI lineage: Eukaryota > Metazoa > Arthropoda > Insecta > Lepidoptera > Noctuidae > Hecatera > Hecatera dysodea. Next base: position 16,198,692 of record HG995292.1, read on the forward strand.
AATCGCCACTAAATGGACATGCTATGTGCAAACAGTGTTCAGATTCAAACAGATATAGTGGCATTTAAGACCACTTTATAAAAACATATTAAAAAACTTAACACTCTTTTCTTGGGCAGTCGTGTAAGAAGCGCCCAATTATTGACGTCATAGAAACAAATCAGCCAAAAAATCTGACACCAGTCTTGCGAAGAAGTACCGTGTTCCCCAGTTATTGGGTTGTGAAGGTCTGGTAGGCAGCCGCTCCACGTTAAATACTGGTATTCAGCTGAATCCTGTATGACTGGAAGCCGACCCCAATATAGTTGGAAAAAGGCTAGGATGATGATGAGAAACAAATCATTTGCTCTGTTTCATTTCACCCAGTTAACTCGAGTCGAGTTCCGTGAATTTCAACTCGAGTTAACTTGAGTATATTTATCCCGAGTTGACACATCACTAACCCTGAAGGGAAATCCATAGTCAAATAAAGTAAAATCATAGATATGGTAAAATTGACAACTTGTGTTTTTATACTAAAGATTGTACCTATGTGCTTTACACTATCCATTTGTTTAGGATAAAGTTAGGAGAGTTTAATTCGATTTAGTGAGATTAGAATGCTAATTTCTAAATTTTTAACGCCTTAGCCGAGTAAATTAGATACGCATTACGCAACCTAATGTAATTCTGCTTCATGACTGTGAGTCGCCTATCTGATGTAGAGTTCAATTTAGCATAGTGTGATCACTAGCTTCTAACTTCTTAATTTATTAGATCTTTCTTGAATAGGGAATTAGATAGGGAACGTGCAGAAACTATAGCTGGCAGCACCATTGACCTATTGTTTTTCCTATCTCAATGGTTCCAATGTATTACTTTACTCTATGGTCTGTTCGTTCGAGGAAAACAATTCCCAGAAATCCTTGTTTATGAACACGATGCCATAAACAACAATGGCGACTGTAACAGCGCCGGTGGAAATGTGTTTTTAATCGCTTTTAGCTGTGTGAGACCAATGTTTTTCCTTTATAATGTCAAAACAAGGAAAAAGAAAAATTACTGTCGAATTACCGAAGTCTAAAGATCTAGCTATTAGGCCTAGTGTTTTTGAGCGCCTTGGTACCAAGAAATCCAGCGCTAAAAAAACAACTGAACATTGTAGACAGTGGGCACAAAACGGGAGTTGCGCTTACGGTAAAAGTTGTAAATTTGCATCAACCCATACATTAATAAGTCCATCGAAACAACGCGCAGCAAACAAAGATAGCGAACATAAACGTGCTGTGAAAGATGACCCTAAAAGTAGACTGCATTCGACCGTGGTCGTGCGTTCCGGACGTAGTCCAGATGGTGAAATCGACAACTGGGATCAAAATGACCTAGAGTACGCAGACACAGACGTCCTTGAGAAAAGGCGCCAACAACTGCAACGTGAATTAGAGTTGCAATTGAAAATGGACTCTAGCAAAGATATGCGCAAGGACAAAAAGAAAACTATGTCGAGCACATCTTCATCACGCAGTTCTAGTTCTTCGAGCGTCTCTTCTTCTTCATCAGATAATAGTTCATCTTCTTCATCATCCGGCAGGTATCGATAATTAATTCAGATTACCTATATAATTAGATCAAATATTTGCCAATAATTAGTTTAATTTAGTTTTGTATCTGCTGATAAACACTTCAAATGTCTGTACTCTCAAATTATAAATAACCTCAGTACATTTCATCACATTTAAAAATTAATCTTTATTTCAGAGAAGTACGACGAAAAGGAAAAAAAGGAAAGCTTAAAAGAAATTCTAGTTCATCTTCAGATGGAGATGCCCCATCTAAAAAGAAATTTGTCAAAAGTGATACTTTGAAAAGGGATAAAAGTGAACCCAAGAAAACAGTTGCAAAAAAAGATGACAGGCTTTTAAAAAAAGAAGATACTCCTAAGAAGAAACCTGTTACTAAAACTACTATTGGAAAAAAATCATTGTCACCAGGTAAGAAATCTGGTGGAACTCCCCCTATTACTACAAAGAGTCTTGCAAAAAGTACAGGCAAACATGGAAAATCTCCAGCACGGAGAGATAGAAATAGAAGCGCTTCTCCTCATAGCATTAGGGAGAGAGACAAAGATAGAGATCGCACAAAAGATAAGGAGAGAGACAAAGAAAGAGAAAAGGAGCGTGAAAAAGAAAGGGAAAGGACCAGAGTGCGAAGTAGATCTCCAAGGAAAGCAAGATCAAGATCACCACGTCAGCATGCATCTCATTCAAAAGACATAAGGAAGAAAGAAAGCTCGGAGCGCAGCAGACCTGTTTCACCTAAGAAACAAACCCGTCGTGATGGAAGTTTGGAGAGACATAGAAAAAGATCTATAAGCAGAGACAGGGACAGAGGACGTGACCACAAGGACAGATCTATGGAGAGACGAAAAGACAAACATGATGAAAAAGATAGGCATGATAGGAAAGAAAGAGGTGGGCGTGATAGGAATAAAGATAATAAAAGAGATGACAGTAAAAGAAGAGGCAGAGAGAGAGGTTTAGGTGGGAGAGGAGGAGCTGATAAAGGATTAGAAAAACCTAATAAGCCAATGGAAAGACTTCTTCCCAGACCAGAGGAGCGTTTAGCAGCTCTTGCTGCTATCTCAAATAGAGCACTAGATATAGATAAAAATTCTTCAACATCTAAAGACCGACAGGATTCACATTCTGAAAGAGGTCGTAAACAGGACAGGCTTGAAAGGGATCGTTCTACAAAAAGAGACAGATTGGATAGCATGGACAGAGATCAAGGTGACTATGAAATGGGTATGGACCGTCAGTATGACAATGATCGCAACTTGGATCATTACGATAGAGTGGATGATCGTTATGAAGATGGTCCTAGAGAAAATGAAAGGTCTCCAGGTTACAATATGCAAGGAAGGGATAGACACTATGAAAGTGGTTATGACATGTCAGGGCCCCCAAGGGGATATCCTGAAGATGATGACAGGTTATATGGTGAACATATAGGCGAACGGCGGGGTGTTGATATGGGTAAGACGAGTTTGATTCGTCATTCACTCAAACAGGAGCTTTCTATCCTAAGTGTACTTGTGTGTTAAAGGTTATGATGATCGACGACCCCATCGCGATCGTTCCTGGGAAGGGCGTTCTGGTTCCATGGATCGCGAGCGTGGCTACATGCATCCACATAAAGAATGGGATAATGACGACTATCGCCCGGCAGACTGGGGCCGAGAGCGACATTGGCCTATGCATGACCCACAGGTTATCTAATTAATATCAGTTAAACATTTAATTTATTTGATTGAATTATAAATTGTTCCTTTTTCCTAATCCATCTCCTTTATTGTCATAGGTGAGTTTATACTACTATAAGACTTGGTATCGGAATGAACCAATTGATTATCGTAAAGACAATAAAAATCCTTGCCTTATTCTATCCCACATTTTCCTGGGCTGTCCTTATTCTCACTTTGGTATGTTGATGTGTTTATTTTTTTTGATATTACATCTTTCAAACTGTATTTGTGTATAGTTAACTATGTAATTTCAGATGAACGAGTGGGGTGATAAAGATCCTGATGTGGATGCTTGGCACCATAGGGGCCATCCCCCTGGACCTCACCGTGGACGAATGCATGGTGAGAGTAGAAGATACTAAGCACTTCTTCTATTTAATGCAGGCAGCATGTTTTGTGACTCATATTTTCCTTTTGTTATTTAAGATGATTATGGACGTGGTATGAGAATGGATCTAGCTCGTGGCGACGGTAATAAGCGCCGTGCACCCAGAAACGAACCAGAGCAAACTGCAAAAGAAACTCCGCCTGCTACGCAAACAGCGCCCACAGTACCACCACGTCAGGAGGCCGAAATCGATGATAAACCAATACCTGATGATCTGAGTGAAATAAGTGATGACCCTGATGATATACTCAACAGGGAAGATGTAAGTGAATATAATGTAATAAAACATTCAGTTTTCTCCCCTGCTGTTGTTGTTATCAGTTATTCATAACTTTTCTTTGCTAGATGGTTGACCAGATTATGGATGAAGACAGTCAAACAGCTTTACCGAACGATGAAAGTGCATCCAAGCCAGAAGGTTCAGAGAAGGAGTCAACACAGGTATGAATTGAAAAATAAAACTTCTGTATTGATCTATTTATAACATCATAATTAAAAATGTATAATGCATTTTATTAGGACACAAGTGGTGCTGGTGAAGAGAAGGAATCACAAGAGGCTAAGGATGATGAAGATGTTACTAATTTGGACTTTGAGGAAATATCTGATGGAGAACTTGAAGAGGAGCGTACAAGAGGTAAATTGAAACAAAGGTAATAACCATATTTCGTAAAAGCTTGAAAGAAAAAAAAACATGATCATTTTATTTTCCAGCTGGTTTAGGAGATGCTCTTGGAGTTGACTGGGCAAGTCTTGTGGCAGACGTCCGTCGACGCGAGCAGACCAGCGTCTCTTCCGGCGGCGCCCGCGATCGTTGGAGACCAGAGCGAGTGCTTGCACGTCTCGGGCTTTCCCTACATATGGCGGGGAAGGAAATTGTACAAGATGTATTACATAAAAATGCTGAAAGCTTGCAAGCAGATAAGAAAAAGCAAGTTTTACTCGATAATTCTGACCAGAAAGATAAGGTTGAACAAAATGGTACACATGAAAATGATTCTAAAATTGAATCTGTGCCTGATGTGTCAACATTGCATCCAGTTGCTGCAATTCAGGTTTGTATTTACGTGATGAAGTAAACAATTGTAAACAATTTTTAGTAATTAAAACTTACATTTGTTTCCTTCTTTTAGGTGGCTGTAGAAAAAAGAAAGCGACAACGTGCCGTGCTATTTGGATCTGGTTGTGAAATAACTCGTGGCTTGAGTGCACGACGAGATCTAGCTTTAAGGCGATATCTATGTCATTTACCTACAGCAGAAAGAACTGGCCAGTCCCGTGTGACACCACAAGCATCTTTATTTCATGCAGCTAGGTCTCTGTTACGGCATGCTCCAGTCTCTGGTTGACATTGACAGTAAACACAGCTAGCCAGAGTAAGACCTGGCTAGACACTAGACAAGAAAGAACTTCCAAGTGCAATATTCAGACATAATACTATTTGTCATAAAGTGGTCATTAAAAATCTTTAGTAAAAACTGTACAGCTTTTTGATAAAAGCTGGTAGTGAAAATTGTGATTTTGAAGTGGTTTTGTGGTACCTATTTGAAACAGCCAGCACAGTGTAACAGTCATATGTTTTATGAACTACTCCAATTAGGACCAGACTTTAGATAATATAGGATAAGTGCATAGTGTTTCAAGGCATTGACATATTATTTGTGTTCCTGTATTAACTTCAAATATATTTTTTTATCTCAAGTATTTTGTTTTTAATAATAATTGGCGAATAAACACATTGGTACCCAACAAGAAATAAAAATTTATTTTTCTTTTTCAAGTTCCTCTACAAATTGACAGAGCCTAAACTTCTTGGTCTTGTGCACACAAAAATGATACATCTGAACCTGCTGCATAATATTCTGGTACTGTGTTATTTCTGAAAACAAAATATTGTTAAATTAAAGAAAGTATTTTGAGATTCAATGAGAAGAAGAGAGTTTTCAATGAAGAAAAATTATGATGGTTTGACCTTGTTTAGAAAAGAATTCTAAAGTTATAAATTTGCCATATTTACATCTGACAATGTAAACATCTTTATAGGAACAAGAAGACTCTAATAAGGGGATGCTTGTCCCAGGTTTCAGAAGAGATAGGTTGAATAAGGATTTGATGTAAGATGAATTCAGAAGTAGATTAATCCCTTTATTGGCACTTGCAGTAGCATTGAAGGTACTTACTTCTTGAATAGAACAGCACCAGAAATTCCTTTAATGGTTAACTGATAACCATCAACATGGAGCATTGATCCTTCCTGTAGTCCAAGCACAGGTGAAGCATGACTCATTGCTAAATATTCGTAAATTCTCTGGCTTCTTGTTTCACCCTTGTGTGTCTCGCTTATTATATCAATATAATGGGGGTTAATGTTGAATGGCACTATACCAATTGCTTCAAAACTAGGAGGATATGTTATAGGCATATCATTAGTTGTGTGAATGCTTTTTGTTGCAACATTAGTCCCAGCACTGCTACCAATGTAAACTAGGCTGCCATCATTAACCTTTTTCCTAATCAAATGTACTAGGTTTTTTTCATATAGAGTTTTTAAAAGGAGAAATGTATTTCCTCCTCCTACAAAAATTGCCTTGGAGGAATTAATTCTTTCAATTACATTAGCATAGCTATGTAAGCCAGATACTGTTATTCCCCACGGTTCAATGACTTCCTTCATTTTTGCTGTGTAGTTATCATAATCCTTTTGAGCATAGGGGATAAAGACTAATTCAGATATATTATTTCTGAAATAATAGATAATAAATTCAACAAATAATGTAAGAAATAGGAACACAATATTGTAGTAAGTACTCACTTATTGAGAAGATTGCAAATTTCCTCCTTAGCAAACTCCAGCAGGGAATAACCATGACAATTTGATGAAGAAAGTAACAATGCTTGTCGTTGGGGAGGCATGTTGTACGTAGTCGTGATGTTTCTCTGCTTGACTGTCTTCAACTGAATACTGAGACTGGTAATACCAAGTCGATACTGTTATAAAAGGAGATTATAAAGACTTTGAATAGGACATTATTGTGGTAAATTTCTTTTTGTTATCCATCGAACAATTTATTGGGTTCTTATCAGTTAATAGAATTGTAAACAACAGTAAAAGAATATTCAATTAAAACATCAATTGTTTCAGTAGATAGACCGATAGACCTAATAGCATTAAACATTACATCACAATAAAACTAACCCTTTTGTTTGCAAGCAAATATTGCTTTGTATTTAGATTATGATTAGTCAGCAACAGTAGACGGACTGGAAAGCCTATAAAACACAAAGAAGCACAGAAAATCATTTGTAAATAAATCTCATGTCATAAAATGTCAACCAATGGCCGACCGACAATAGACAGCTAGGCATGGGCAAAAAATATCGAAATATCGATATTTTTCCATTCAATTATCAATATATATCGTCGATATTTTTAATAGTGATATATCGATATTAAATTTTTAGGGTAGACTATCGAATTCGTATCAAATTCGATACTTTTTTCACGCAATTTTGGTTGCGTGTTTTAATGTTATTACAATAGATTATCCTTGCATGCTCCTCGCGTATTGTTAACTTAAAAAATCTCGCCACAATCGTTATTAAATGCAATATGTATAGCAATTTAAGACCACTGGTAGCGTGCACGAAAATACAAATTCTATTAAACTATCAGTGTAAGACGAATATGACCTTGAATTAACACGCAACTAACAATTTTCGGATTTTTTTTTTCAACAAATCAATCACAAAACTTAAAAATATATTTAGGCTCGAGCATTAATAAAATATACTATTTTCTTCTATTGTTTATTACGAAGTTTGATTGCTTTGGGATGTATGAATAATCATGCGAAAACTGACGATATATCGATATTTTTCACTCGATAATATTATCGATAGTGTTTAAAAATATCAATACGATAAATATCGATATATTTTTTTCACTTGCCCATCCCTGTAGACAGCTGTTGCTTGGCTTCTGGCTTTGACGGACGTTTGACGTTGACGTATTTGATGGATGTAAATAATTATTGGTAACACTAACAACCTAACAAGTATTTTACCTACCTAAGTTTCTTTGACTCCTGCGTTAGTAAAAATTGTACTGTAGCCCTACCATGACGTCTTAAATCCATCATGCTTCCTTTGCCAGAGAGAGACGGAGTTATACAAGATGAATAGTACTATCTCTTTTTCACACAGATATCATGATAGCATTGGCACTTCATGGTACGGCCCCTGTTGGATTAGAGTTACCAGCGGGCGTACCATGACGTCTTAAAACGTGAGTGTTCCGAGCGAGAAAAAGGGATGGAGCTATATAGGTTGTATAACTCTATCCCTGTTTCTCGCTCAGAAGACTCACGTTTTAACACCTCATGGTACGCCCGCAGGTGTCCTAATTAGCGCGGGTGGGACCTTCCGATTCACCCTTGACCGGGACGCTGAATGACCCGATTTTACTGATACTTAGCTCCTTAGCTTAACTTTGATGGTCAATCTTATTTTTAAGTTAGTAGTTGCGGGCTACTAAAATCCTTTAATAAAAAAACCTTTTTGACTGAGCAGCAAATTCCTTACCTAAAACAAAATGGATAGTGGAAATTTTGCGGACTACCTTGTTGCTTGTGCCCTAATGAGGTAACTGCCCGGCAAGATAGTTGGAGTGCGTGAAGTTTGCATACCCGTAGACGCGGATATAAGATGTAAATAAATGACAAAAATTATGCAGTGGGCAAATTTTTAAGGGGGAGTACTCATCGGAAATTATTTTTCGCTCATGTACCTACCTAGGGGGGCACTGCAGGAATCTTCTCAGAGGATCTCAACATTCACATAGTCACACCATTGGGGGTTTCAAGCTGAGTTGACGGTTTTTCCGTTAACGAAACGTTAACGTTGATCTAAGTTTGTCAACTGGTTAATCAACAAGTTAAATTCGTTAACGAGTTAACTTACTACTAATATCAACTTGCAATGTGAACCGTTAATTCGTTGAACGATCCTTAAAATAAATGTTTCGAAAATCAACTCTGCAACACGTCGCACTTAGAGTTCAAATTGTATGACATGGCCGTCGCTCGCAATCTATAGCGTTATATTCATATTTAGTTTTTTTTAATTTACTCAGTTAGTTGCGTTTGCGTTAACGATTATTGAACGAGACGCACGAGTTAAACTCATAAACGTCGTTGACGATTTCAACCAGTTTATTCATAAACAATTAACGTTTAATACGTTAACGGAGATTTACGGTTGATTCAACTAGTTCGTTAATTTTACACTCATCCCTCATTTCCATGGCGGCCTCAGCCATCTTAAAGTGGGAAGATATATAAAGACCACACGTGTGGCTGTTCAGATTATGCGTATTGCATAATCTGAACAGCCACACATTTAACTCTGGGCTGATCCTCGAGTGTCACCAATATCTGAACCAGGTTGGTAGATATAACAAAGTAAGCATTCAATGGATCATGGGACACAGCGAATCGCGAGGCAACAACGCAGCGGGCGAACTCGTCAGAAGGAGACTGGCTTATTAGTTATTAGATATTGGGTTGGTAAATGATCAATGCTTCCGATTACCAACGGCCATCAAACATCTGTGATATAGGAAGGTGAAGAAATTTGTTGAAGGAGTGGTTTGTAGGCCGGCAAAAAAAACTGGATACTTTACAGTTACTATGTCTCAATCTATTCACTGACGATGCAATAATGCCGGTGAGTGAGATCAATGCACAAACTTCAACTCCTCTTGACAGAAGGGTACTGTTGGATACGGGACATGAGTAAAACAACGGCTGCTGTAAACGCACTGACGCTTTATTTCAAATACGCGAGCGCGGACCCGCGGCGGGGCCGCGGGGTCCCCGAGCTGCGCGTCGCCGTGTGCGCAGTAGCCGGAGCTGGCGCGGCGCGCATCTCTATTGGCTTATACCTAACAGGTACCACCTCACATGCTTCAGCCTAGACTGAAAGGTCGACCTTTAAAAAAGAGACGGTATTTTTATAGGTAGGTACGTATATTTTTTCGGCGAATGTGGTTATTTTTAACCGATTTCTAAAAAAGGAGGAGGTTCTCAATTCGGATGTTTGTATTTTTTTTTTATCTTTGTTCGCGCATAACTCTGTCGCTTGCCAACCGATTTGAAAAATTCTTTTTTTGTTGGAAAGGGTATACTTACTTCCCAAATGGTCCCATGAAAATTTTATCGAAATCGAACAAGCGGTTTTCGAAAAATCAACAAAAGTCTAAAAAAAATATCTACATTGACGACCTTTTAGTTTACTCTGCATTGGAGCAGTGCGTTTTTTTTATACCAATGTGATTGGTTCGTTTAGGTGGGGGGAGGGGAGGGGGTGTAGGTACCACTAAAAAGTGAAAAATAAAAAAACTTTTTACAAAAAAATACAACCGACTTTTACACAAAAATAAAAAATGTACAAAATAACTTCAATTTGGGAAGTCGGTGTTCAAAAAACGAAAACGGAACCACAAACACCGAGTTCCGAAATTAAAGTTATTTTGTACTTTTTTTATTTTTGTGTAAAAGTCGGTTGTATTTTTTTGTAAAAAGTTTTTAGTTATGCATAGTGAGGTGATGTGCTGGTTCCTCGTATCACGCTGGACACAGGAGTGACAGAGTGTACGATATGATACACGGGTATGATGTATAATGGTACATAGCGTAGCGTTAATATTCATACATCTTTTGATGTATGTAACATAGGTATATTGACACAGGGATGACGCAAAATAAATTGGGAATGTGAGGATAGGGTAAAAAGAACGAGACGTTTTGTCTTTATAACCACTATAAAAATTAAAAGCAAAAAAAGCTTTAAAGAAGAAAATAAAACAACATTATCTAAGATAAATAGTAACCAAAAACCACTAAGGTTTAAACTTGTAATTATTCTCGGCAAACCCTTTCATTTGATAACCATATTGCAGACGTGCATAAAAATAACTATTCCACCATCTTGGATGTTCCGCCATATGAATTTAGAATGACGTCACATTATTTTTCGAGTTACTCTCAACAAGCCCTTTCATTTGATACCCATATTGTAGAAGTGCATAAAAAATAACTATTCCACCATCTTGGATGTTACGCTATATTGTATTTAGAATGACGTCACACAGCGTATCGTGTCATCCAAACTAAACGTCTATACATAATTTCAGCTCAACCGGTGAAGATTATCTTCTTGAAAATTGATTAGCAAGATTCCACCCGAACAAACATATGCATGTACATAGGTACATACATTGCAAGTTACCTAATTAAATAAAAGCTTATAAAGGACCAAAAATTAAAAGATAGGCACTAAGAATCATCGTGATTATATTACATCGTTATATTCATTGTTCCATTATTGAGTAGCTTTTATACTGGTAGTTGGTACTTCATCAAACATCTCTTACTTGTACTATAATGACTTTATAGGTTCTAAAATAAAATATAGACAGAAGGTACTTAAATAGCGTATAAAAATAATGGATAATTATCACATTTTCAGCGCTTATTAAGCGTCGAGGATGAAGAATCGTTCTTCTTGGGGTTTATCACAGCCTGGGCCAAGGTAACGGCGCCTCAGCTCGAGGTCTGGTGGCGCGGAGATATCGCCTTGGAGAATAACGTAGGCTTGTTCTATGGTGTTCTCGATTTCAGATTTAATTTCCTGTAACAGAAATGTTAGCGTTTACATACAAATGAGAACCAAAGGACCAAACTAACATAATTCAGTTATTGATGAAATGAATCTCAAACCTTAAAACCTGCGAATCGTCCCTAGTGTAAAATATAACTCCTGCCTGACCATGGTCTGAGTTTCGGTCAAGGCGGTCAATTTCAGCGGAGATTTGCCATAAGGTCTATAGAGCACGAGAGTGCGTCTACCGACACAAATTTTTCGTGGGTTCCATTCCCAGGTCGGGTTAAATGTTATTGTGTTTTTCCACAAAGGATTTCTCCGTGGCAGTTCGGTTTTTAGAAGCTGGTGGTGTGATACCCCTGAGAGCGAAGAAAAAGGCGTAGGAGGTCTCATAACGCAAAATGTAAACGACTTTACATTTATTCCAGAACCACACCTATCGCAAGCCGAGCTAAATAACTTTGTTCCAAAAATAATGAGAAGTTTCATTCATGCAGGTGTAACAAGAGGTTTAGTTACCTCATACAGGTCGGGGGAGCGGCGCGCGCGTTCGGCCAGCGCGGCGTGCAGGTGGTACAGCAGCAGGCCGCGCAGGTGCGCGTCGCCCACGCCCAGCGCCGCCACCGTGCGCAGAGTGCCGCGGCAAAGGCTCTCTTTCAGCGCCAGCCGAGACTCCGACAGCTCTGGAATTATCAACCGTAAAATTAACATAAGTCATGGTTCACGACAATCAAAGGGCTGGAATATTTGAAGCAGGGGCGTAGCTATCGCTGTAAGCTATCGCCTAATCCTAATTTATTTTATTTTGTAAGAAGCATGGATAACAGCTTCGAGGGAAAAGAAAACGTGACCGTCTCCGTCAAACCTGGCGTTGCAACGTGTGCAACACGTTGGCAAAAGCGACGAGTATCTGTCAGTAAAACTACGCAGAGAACTATGGCCATTAGCGATGGAGGACTAATGTATGAGGAATATTCTGTCCCTTCTAGTATAAGCCAAATATCTGGTGTAAATACTTCAGTAAAATAAATTTTATCAGGTCAGCAGTCGCAATTGGTATTAGGAAGACGGATATCATTAACCACTAATCAGTAGATAGAGGTGATAGCAAGGTTACATTTTTTGGTACATATAACTCTGCGTGAAGAATCTTGGACTACACAATGGAAAATGATAATTCGAAACGATCCAAAAATCCGAATTTCTGAAGCGGAGAGCGGAGTCAGTACGTTTTTATTCACGCATTGGAACCATCCGGTAAATACTTATTCATGAGGATAACACTTGTTCTAACTTTGGGTTATTTGTAATGTGACCCACAACACAGGTTTACAGTGAAACTGTCTTATGATTTAGGAATCATAATAGAGACATTTTCACTGTAAACCTGTGTAGGGCAACGCAGAGGTTCGTACCAACAACATCGTGATGTTTTCTGTAACCGTACCTACCTATTAAAATTTCAATGTATTGAGGACCATAGGAGTGAAGATTTTTAAAGAAAATTCCTAGGAAATCTTGTCAGTCATTAAAATTCAATTAACCAATAGTATGTGTTTATTATTAGCTAGTAAAGTGTTTTAACAGTTGGCTAAAAACTAACTAACAAATTGATTCTCAATACATCAAAACTTGGCGAAGAAATAGAAATAGTTGGCAGAAGAGAAATTGCAGACCTTCATGATATCGGTGTAACGGCACATCGCCAAGTCCGACACACGGAGCGAATGCTGAGTAGCAGTTTTAAGGGCACTCATATCTGTCATGTCTCATCTAACGTCACATAAATAAAATAATATATTCAAATGCACAGCACATCAAGTCTCCATCGCCACTGGCGCACCGTTCAGAGGCAGTTCATTGTCAATGCCAGAACATTTTATTAATATTTCCCACATGTTTGGCAGTTATTAGCGGATAAAATAAATCAGGCGTTAGAACTATGAATGATAGGTATGTACTAACGGTACAGGTAGACAGATCCACCTGGTGACGACGTGAGGACGAGCGTTCCTGGCCGCGGCGCCCATGTCAATCGGCGGTCAATCGTACTACTGCCCCTCGCGATAATATCGTCGCCGATTATATTCACTTGTTGCGTAGTAGTCGCCGCACACCACACGTTACTCTGAACTCACAATGCAATACTAACTACATTCGACACCAGCCTTTAAAGTTTTACGTATTTACTTTTGCGGAATGACGCAGTTACAGCTGCGCGAATAAAATAAGGAACGTTATTATGTATAATAATTCTTCATGCTGCTCTTAAAATAGCTGCCAATCCTTAAATATTACTGTACTAACCAAACGCGCATGGACGCGTTGACGCATTTCCACTTACGGGATCGGAATTATTCAAATATGCAGCAGAGCATTTTGCAGTATTTCGTGAAAATGGGCGTCTTTTTCCATTTCCCACATAACGTTTTGAGTAGTTGTAGGTACCTATCAAATATATTGCAAAGCATTCGTAACCGTGCCGGAGTACTAGTGCTATCTGCTCTAAATGAGCATTATCCGTGACGTATTTACTCGAACGCGATATTACGACTGCGTTCAGTTATATGTCAGCCTGCCTGCGTCAGTCTGGAATTGCGTTTGCGATTTCATTGCCGTACCTATTACGTTGTGGTGCTGGCGCTAAATAAAATAGCACAAATATACCAAACTACTCTTTTGTTCTATTATTTTGGTTTTGCTGAGGGTAGTTCGCAAAAAGATTATGTATGTTGAGAGTTCTGCTGTAACCAGCTCTTTCGCTTACTGTAGTTTACAATACTAATAGTTGCCTGTTTATAAGCATACATATAATTGTATCAAATAAATATAAATATGCACCTTATTGAGTAACATATAAAACAGTCAATAATAACGGAATGAACTTCCTAATCCATTTCTTCGTATAGTAGGAAATTTGTCTGACTGACAACGTAAAAATTGCAATGAACTGCACTGTCTGAATTGACAGAAATTGCAATCGATGGTATGAATTTGCGTTTTGGAGGATCTGCGCAAAATTATTGATAGCTCGAAAGAGCATGCCTTAGCCACAGTATTACAATATTCCCTACAGTACGGCAACGAATGTACTTGCGCAGAGCAACGGAGGGGAACTCGCGGGGTGTCGGGCGGCGCGGGCCGCGTACCGCAAACACGCTTAGTTTGCGGTACCGAGCGCGAAGGGCAGACGCGGGCGTGTTTTTTGTGTAATAATTTTATTATAGGTACTTACATTCTATAATGGTGCGCACAAAATGTTCTGTTAGGTTTTTTCATTTGTGTACCATAGACTTATGGAATATTACAGACGCCCCGCCGCCGCCGCTAAGACAAAACTGACTTGTGCACACAATTTTGGCAACTTTTCCTTATAATTTTATGTCTGATAATTATAATTGTAAAGGTATGTGTTTGTTTATTGAATTTATAGGTACCTACTTACTTTCCAGGCGCGAGTTATGGATAGAAGCTTTTCAAAGACGGTAATTGAAAAGTAAAACAGTTGTACAATAAGGTAGTTGACTAAAAAAATCTGATAACTCCGTCGGATAGATTTCCAAAAAATATTGGACACGTATTTTTTTCTTTTTTTCATATAATAAGAATAAAGCGACGACGATACAGTGCGTTGAAAACTCGTGTGACGTCACTACTCGCTACAATTTTTACCTAGCCGTGACGTAACAAGCCCCCACTCCTGATCTTTGATGATTTTTATCTTCGTCAGTTTTTATAGATTTAATAAAGGAAAAAATACTTGAACAATATTTTTCTATAATCTTAGTGACGGACTAAACATAATCAGATATTTTTTACTCAGGAAACATCCTTATTATATAACATTTGTAGGTACGTACATATGTGGTTTACACTTTTAATAAATAATTATATTAGATTTAATAATCAAAATTATTTTGAATGTAAATATGAATAAATTATTACATCATAATAGTAATAATCACACTTGTCTTATTTCCCATTTGGTGACAACCCTTCCATATTTGCGTGTGGCAGCGTAAGTACCTACACTGGCGGCGGCATCGCACGACATCAAAGGCGTTGCCCTACTGTAGGAAAAATATTGTAATACTGTGCCTTAGCACCGAGTACCCCGCGCGCACCGCACGCCGAACCCCGCGTGTCGAATGTACACGACACCCCGTCAATTAATTCAAACCGCCAATTGATTCAGTATTGCCCGCACGCAAATTGTATAAACTTATATCGGTAATCTTGTTAATATACCTTTAACCATGCTTTTCATTTCCAAAAATTAAGTAGGTAGTTGATTCAATTTATACCAAGTAGAAAATCGTAAAAACAACTTCGTATACGAACGTAGATATCTAATTATTACATTTCATTTGTCTAAACATTTATAATAAGCTTATTTAATTAGTGCGTGTTCTTGTGTATTTTAATTTGAAGAAATTTTAATTCACACTAAAAGAATGCGTTTTAATGAATATTTATGTGTATGTTTTGGCTATTAGTGGTCGTGTCTTGAGTTTGACCAGATTTCAGGCAGGTGCTGATGATTTTGTTTTGACTGAACCGGTTGGAGCGGCTGCGAGGCGACACATCATCGAATTTCAGTAATATTTAGGCGTAGTATCTATACTATATAAAGAAGAATGATTTTTCATAATAATATATAATAGAAGAATATCATAAGGAAGAATGTTTTTTTTGTTTGTTTGTTAATTTGTACCGAATAAGATCCGAAACTACTGGACCGATTTTAACAATTTTTCACCAATGTAAAGCTACATTATCAGCGAGTAACATAAGCTTAACATAATATTTATCCCCGTATTCCCATGGGAACGAGAAATACGCGGTAGACACCACGGGCGCTGCTAGTTAAAAATTAACTCGTCATTATGAACAACTTTCACTATGGGACCAACACAGATATCACTAACAAACTAAGCATTTGTTACATTTGGTGGCATTTACAATAAAGTGTTGTTTTGGTTTTTCGCATTTTCAGGGTTACTGCCATAATAAATGTTCTTCATAATGATGAGTAGATATGTATTAAAATAGATGGGTAGTCTTGCATGTGTTTACCTACTCTATACGGCTGTGGTGTTTACTTACGAAGTGCATTCATTTAAAATAATTTAAAGTGATACCTACTTACATACAATTTAATAACTGGCTGTTCTAAAATATTTATGACAGATGCATATTGTTAAAATGAACCTTGACATAGTAGATACCGCAGCATGTCCTAGAAACATTATATGGACGCAGTTGGTTTTACTCGTCATATTTGTACATAATTATATATTACTGGGTTAAAGGTTTACAAGCTGTCGATTGCGATGAAACGCTTTCGAGATAGATTCGGTTTGAAGAAACCGTTGCTTTAAAGTTTTAAAAGTGAAATATCCTTCTTGCAGACGACAGAACTTGCTCGGCTAGTTTCCAGATAAGCGTCATGAAAGCTTGAAAATATGAAAATAGTAAAAAGAGACCTATCATTTTATACTCCTAAGCAGAGGCGGATTAAATGTTGCAAGCACCCTAGGCAAGCACCTCATCGGCGCCCAGGTGGTCACGAGCAGGCGCGGATCCAGGAGTTCGCTCGAATATTTGTCTGTGTAACATAACGAGAGTTCTCCGTGCCTCGGAAAGCACGTTAAGCCGTTGGTCCCGGCTGTCATTTGGAGATCTTTGGCAGTCGTTATGGATTGTCAGAAGCCAGAAAATCTGACACCAGTCTTGCCGAGAAGCACCCTGTTCCCCAGTTAATGGGTTGTGGAGGTCTGGTAGGCAGCCGCTTCACGTAAAATACTGGTACTCAGCTGAATCCGGCTTGACTGGGAGCCGACCCCAATGTAGTTGGGAAAAGGCTAGGCAGATGATGATTTGTCTGTGTGTGACGGGGGGAGGAGGGGGGAGTTATTGAAAAAAAAAAAACTGCGGTTTGACGATCTATACTCGCACGTAAGAAAATAATAACGAGCGTAGCGAGCTCAACGTTTCTAGGATCTTGATCTTTATATTAGGATT
This sequence comes from Hecatera dysodea, assembly GCA_905332915.2. NCBI lineage: Eukaryota > Metazoa > Arthropoda > Insecta > Lepidoptera > Noctuidae > Hecatera > Hecatera dysodea. Next base: position 16,216,049 of record HG995292.1, read on the forward strand.
TTTGATCATTCGCACAGAAACAGGATTGAGCTTATAGAATTATTCGGAGAGGCTACATCATTGTCTTTGGGCTACATAAACATAGAAAATTCCAGATGCAATCGAAGCAAGCTCGAAAATATTAGTCGATCGATAATAATAAGACTCCGCGTCGGATACGAGTATATACTCGTACTTGCACAATTATAAAAAATGTGTTCTATTTAACTAAGGCCAGTATTATAATGTAATATAGGTTAGCATTGCAAGCTCCATTGAAGTAAGAATTATGCTACACATTTGCACTTTGCTAAAAAAGTAATTCAAATTATTCTAGAATATCTATTAAAGCCCAAAATTAAGACTAAAATCATTCTAAAATACTGCTAAATAATGCAAAAGTAACATTGAAAATGCACGAAATTATTCTACACATTGCATCGGCTACTCTGTGGAACTTGCCAAATGAGTCAGAATGCACAATTGCACATCAACCAGATCGCTGTAGGTGTTAGCAGTTTACATAGCCGAGGGATGGTAGAGCCTGAGCCCAGTACCTACTTTAGCAAGGTGGGTACAAAGGTTTAATAGGAGCACGAGGAAGTCTAGCAGGATTCAGAACCCGAAATCTGCTAAGTTATTGGAGCAACTTATTTTTGACCGCAGTGTTTTAAATAAGAAAATGGAATCGGGATTTTTCTTTCGTTTCTCCAATGATACCATACTGAAATGAGAAAGACCGGTCTCAAATGACCTCTTTCTTTTAGTGAGTCCGCTGGCATGTAGTGAATGCCGTAAGCAGTTGGCCTTAAGGCTGACGCACAATTAGGTGAACAACACGTAATTTAAAAAATCCTGCCTACTGCATTTTTACGTATTACTGTATTTTTTACTTGATTATTTACGATGTTTGCCATCTAAATGCGACTGTAATAATGCGCTTCGGCTTCGCTTAAATGTGCGGCAACTCTTTCGAACAACTTCCGCAACCCTGGATGAAAAAGTACCTACCACAGCTATGCGGAAGTAGCTTAGCTCTTGTTTACTTGCTTGCTTTAGAAATAAGCTAGTTGCTGGAAAGACACTATCGACTCCTCACATACTAGGTATTAACCACAGAAATCTTAATTAAGATTTCTGTGGTATTAACACAAGTCAAACGCACAATGGTCTACTACTAAGTGCGGAAACCAAAACCATAATTTAGAAAAGAACACAAGTCAAATAGTAATAGTAGATAGGTAACGTCTCGGACAATTTTGTATTTTGCGATAGTATTCGTTGCAGAAATATTATATTAGTACTTATAAATGAAAGCTCTTTATGCCTTATGATTTTTATTTCACCTTCAAAACGAAATAAATCTATAGAAACGGTTACAGCTATTACGTTAAAACGATTCTGACATGTGATGGAACTAAACGATTCAACGATTCAGTTTTGTTTGTTTGTGTTGAGCTAAAAATAACTTAGGAACGAGAAAAGAAATATAGGTGTTTTCTTTCTTATTTTGAAATGGGCTTTATTTTTAAAGTTTTGGATTTTCTAGGCGGTGCACTCTTTACATTGATTTTCTTAAAATAGGTTCATTAAAAAAAAAGTCTATTTCGTAGGAATCGAACATTTTTCAGGTATGCAAAGTATTGCGCTTAGCGAAAGTGCAGGCTTTTATCAGTGTCAGAGTTTCCTTAATCGGATCGGTAGGTTTCTTGGTACCTACCTCCAGAGATTATAAGTACTTAATATTAGATACTATGAACTAATTACACAAACACACTTGCCAAGCATACTGTCTGTGATATTAGATTAGAAAATCCCGTTTCTCACAGGATAGTTAATTGCCTCGATCTTGCAGAACGACGCAAATGTTTTAGTAGTGTTTAATTAGGTTACTGATAATTTTGTTGATGAATTATAATAAGATACAATTTAGCACATATGCCAGGCATAGTTGTAATGTCATCTCAGTTGATTGAATCCAAGAAAATCGATTAAGTAGCTGTTTTCAGATTGATTTTCATTAATTTTGAAAACTTTACTTGTACGGTGTTCGGTATCGTATTTGTGTTAGTGTAAAACAGTAACAAATAAAAAGACCTGCAAGGCTGGCCCTATATTATATCGAAATTCCCCTAAAGTGTTATGTAAGTGCCATGCGCGTTATGCCTCGTTTACAGTTATTTGTATGAAAACTGAATTCAATTGATTTTCGTGAAAAACAGCTTACGACAATAACCATGTTGCAGCACATATGTTAGGAACAAAGCATCCAAGTTCACGAGAAAGGACAGCCGAAAAGCATGATAAATAACCAAGAGAAAATTACTCCAGCATTCCAGCGTTATTATGATTAACTATTTACCGTGCGTTTGGTTAACTTTTGAGTGATTGTTAGTTTTATTGACAATACTGAAAGCAAATTGAGTTCAGATTCAAATACCGTGAAGTTTCAGTCCTTCTGTGAATCCGATTTTCAATGCTAATCTCAATCGCAAATCGATGAAGATGTGATTAGAGTAAGGGATATAAGTAGCCAATCTTGCTAGGATAGCCGCTTCTAGGCGAAATTGGTCGTCCAGGTCGAGGGATCCGACTAAGCTTCCCAAGATGCTCTGAATCGTACATATTTCGTCAGGAGAAGTTCTAGAAGCACAATTGTCACAACACCACTCTACCCTTGGGTCCAAAGGAGACTTCGGAAGCAGAATCCCCACACATTCCTTCTTGAAACACTTCAGCGCAGACAGCTTGGTGCCCATCTCTGTAGCATCTCTACACCGTTCGCATTTGCACCAGAAATGTTTGGTTTGGTAAAGATGGCACCTCCGTGCTGGACTGCACAATAGAAGTCCGGTGTAGCATGTAAGGATCTCTTCTCCGACTTTAATGTCCTTTGTAGCATACACTGCCATAGTGTTATCATTGTTGAACACATTTCTAGTATTTGGCACACAACTGTGATTCAGAAATGCTGATAATGGGAACAGACCTCGTAAAGGTATTTTTCTGTCCAGTGGGTTGCTGGCAATTCTGAAGGAGTTAATTTTAATAATAGAGTGAACTAATTTCATAAATGAGATCTGATCCTCAGGTATTTCATATTTCGTACACAATATTTCAAGTTCTTCAAATTTTGCATCAATAGTCCAGGTTTGTAAGATAGATAACACCAACTTGTGTTCTTTCGATAAAAGTAAGAACCGCAAATAGATCTGCATTCGCGCTAGGAGTCCTGAATGCGCCTCGCAATCCGGCTTAAGCTTCCAGTTGTTTGTAATGAAGTTGCACTCTACGTCGTGGTCCTGACATGTTTTGCAGTCTTCGGAGCAAACCATGAGAGAACATCGTTCACAGGCGTAGCAAGAATCACTGACTTGGTAACAAATAGAGCAGTACGAGTCACCGGCTTGGTCGGCGCGGGGTGCTACCACCAGTGGCTTGTTCTTGAAGATCAGGGTCCCTTTCTTGATTGTTTGAGCTGCGAATAATCCTCTTCCACCAAGGTCGGATCGTTTGATGGTCCAGATTGGTTGTGTGGGATCTTCAAGGTACGCCGTCAACAGCTGTGTTCCGTGGGTGACTGGGTGCGCCATGTCGGGACTGCCGCTGGAGAGGTAGTGCGCTGGAAGGCATGGTGCAGAGCAGCGCGCCGCGGCTGACTGACGCAGCCATTCCACCGACATCGATGTACATGACCCGCTATGAAAATAGCCACTGGAAATAATAAATCTCATCTGCTCCATGGAGCCAGCTCACGTGTCGAATCTGACGTAATGTACGTTGGTTTAGCGATTTATGTTTAGTTTACTATTGCACGTTGCGACCTAAAAGCCCAGTTAGAATGTTAAACTACCAATAAAACCGTTTGAAATGGTAGCCAGAGAACAATCGGGATTTGTATATTCAAAAGCTTTTAGTGTTAATACATTATTTTTAGAGTCGTTAATTACAGATTAAGTAAGGGTGCCTCTTATTTATCAACGGCCATCACAGCGTCTATAAAAATTACCTTGACTTGTCCGTTATTTAGGTACACGTCTTTTTTAATTATCCGAACGAATATTCCTTTGTTTACCTACATATAAAATGTAGAAGTAAACCATTTCCTTATTTGACAGATCGCGTGATAGCGTGAGCTAGTTGACTAATGGGTGCGTCAGCTTTGTCTTTCATTCCCATGTCAGCGAAAAAAACTGTTTTGATATCAATTTTCTATGTTATTTCGCAAACCTTATTTCAATGAAGTGGGTCGATATACCGTCTATACTTAGATATGTGTAATTGCACTGTTTTACGTCAACAGTAAGATATTCAAGACCAGGATGTTTACATATTCGATAGCAGCGATCGGTTAATACTGACATGAGGTATTTATTAATCAGAGCGGTTGCATGGTACCTGTAGAGTTTTGCAATTGATCGGCAAACTTGGTTCAACACACAATAGGTGTTTTCAATACTGCTGTAGAATGGCATAACACTTCAATGATGTCGATTTAGGTACATCAAAAGTCGTTTATTATAATTAAGCGACTTTGATCATAATAAACTTTGACGTATAAAAAGTGCTGGCACTCACCAGCGCTTTTTGAACGTCAAATTTCTTTATGTAGAACTACTAAAGACAGTTTCCAAAGAGGCCCGCCCATCACCACTTCCAAGTGTTTTAGCTATGAAGAAGTGGCGCAATGTACCGTAGAACGGGGTGGATAGAAATGCAGGGTGGAATAAAAACAAAACTTTAATTAGGATTTTCGCTGAAATACCATATTAACAGTTTCTCATAGACCATCCACTAGAAAAACAAATAATTGATTCAAAAATTGGAGTTTTTAATTTCTGCAAGCAATATTTAAATAACTAGAAAATTCAAGTCAAAGTTTCGTTTTTATTCATCCCTGTATTTCTATTCACCCCATTTTACCGTTACCATATTCTTTTACCTAATTTAAGAAAATTTACTGTCTGAAGTCAGATATGTGCAAAATTTTGCCCTCGTGCCAGCATTGTTATAGAGTAATGCATCTATGTGAAAATTGATGCCACGGATTGGCTGGTTGGTAACTCTTGGAACTCTTTTAAGTCTATGATTTAAAGCAAGAGAAACTTGTGTCTGTCAATACATCACTGATGTAGAGATACGAAAAATTACTAAAATATATGATTTAGCCATTATTGGCAACAATAATGGCTAAATCATATATTTTATACTCCTCCGTGCAAACTGAGGAGGTATTCTCTCTCTCTGTAAGGTAATGGTTGGTCGCTGAGTGGAGTGCTATAGGGAACTTTATAGTCAGGAAATATGCATGGTTCCTGTGGGAAAGGCCACAGGAGTGAAGCTGAAGAAGAAAGCTTTTATAGGTTATATATTACACTAGCTTCTGTTCGCGACTTCGTCCGCGTGGAATAGTTACTTTAACCCCAGTTTTTGAAACTCTCAGCCCGATTGGTTTAAAATTGACAAAGTTTAATACAAACTTTCATCCCTTTCGACCGAATTTGATTACCATAAAAACGGTCCTAGTGAGTTAATCTTAAAAGATAGACATATACTGTCGCGGACATTTTTTAGATCATTTTAAGAGGAATAATTCTTTCCTACATATTTTTTGGTATCTTGGACCGTTTTCGCAGCGCACGCAACGGAAGCCCTCAAAGATGAATAATTTTCCCCGTTTTTTTCACATTTTCCATTTTTTCTCCGCTCCTATTACTCGCAGCGTGATGTTATATAGCCTAAAGCCTTCCTCGATAAATGGCCTATTCAACCCTGAAAGAATTTTTCAATTCGAACCAGTAGTCCCTGAAATTCAGCTTTATAATATTAGTAGATATAGATGCGTTTATTATAATGGATGAATGGATATTAATGAATCTTTCACGCAAAAATCATCAAATGGATTTGGATGATGTTTAGCACACGTATACTTACCTAGTTAGTAACCTGAATTATCGCAAAAAATACCTAATTCTTATGCAAGGATTGATTTTTCTCCTGGGAGTATTTTCCTGACCTTCACGCAGCCGGAGCCGCGGGTGGTAGCTAGTATAGACAGTTGGCTTCTGTCTCACAAGTGCTATACCTAACAATTCGTCTGTAACATTACCCAAAGGTTGTCTGCCGAGACTATGTCAATAAATTCCGCCTTTATACAATTTATGTGCCTACGTTATTAGGTAATTAATCATTTAAATGAGGAACGAATAGAGTTCATTTCAAAAGATTGCAGCGCAACTGCGCTCAGGAGTTGTATCTACCTAATCTAGAAGTACCCTAAGTATTAAAGATGGCGCGGGACGTAGTTATCACGTAATTGGTTGGATCCTTGTTATCTTACGGCTCTATTCTTATGCAACTGGCCATGGGAACCCAGCTTACTGTGTATGTACCTATTTGTGACACTACGCTGGCAATGTATTTTTAAATGATAAAAAATCTAAAATATATCCGACTTCCAAGTACAACGACTGAGTCTGTTGTATTTTTTCGTAAAAACGTTTTTTTCATAAAGAGTGGTTTCGCTATTTACCGTTAAGGAGTTACTTTTTGTGCAACTGTATAACTATACCCAGAGGGCGTACAAGGGCGCTCTGCGCATGCAATATAATGATGCGTTCAGGGTGTTGATGGGGTTGCCGCGCTATTAGTGCGTCCGGCATGTTCGCGGGGGCGGGTTTGATGGTTTTCACGCAAGCGATGCGCCTTCGTCAAGCGTCGGGTGTGCGCCAGCCCCAACAACATACTGAAAGCCATACCGGACAGGTTCCCACCTGTCCGTTATAGCTTTCAGGATAGCCTCATGTTGGGGTATTGAACGTGCCTGCAGGCAACTGCGGCGTAGGTTTTTTCAATTTAATTTGTTTTTTCCGGTAGCTATAAATACTAACACTAGTTAAGTTTTTGTACCTATACTATCAATGGACTCTGTTTGAAATACGAGGTTTATTTTTATTTATATACCTATAGTATTATTTATATTTCTTTGGATCATTTTCGATATACACACGGGCAGAGCCGAAGGCAACCACTAGTTTAATATACGTTCAGCCTGTTCCGAAAGTAACTACCCGATATTTCTCAACGACTATTGTACATAATGTTAAAATAAATAAAATTCCGGACCCCTGTACGATGTCTATCAACTTAGGATTTTTACATAATATTTATCTATTTATCTAATGTATAAAATATGTAATAATACATAATATTTATATATCTATTATGTAATGCATCAGTCATAGCGTATTTACTATTAGGTAACCGGTTATTTATAATATTTTGGCTCCCTGCTTCACAGGTAGGTACATACTTTACCGGCAGGTAGGTATGTGACGCCGCCGGCCATTAATAGCATTCAGTATACAATGTTTGACGCTGCACGCTGTAGGAAGTGACGTATTCTGAGCGAGATTGCAATGTTACCTGTACTTGAGCTGAATACAATTATTTCAAAACTAAGGACCGCAAGCCTTTATCGACACGGTTGAAAGAACAATCAAGAGCTTGCCTCTGACGTCACTCACTCCCCATCAATCATTAGTTGCTCATTATACATAAAATATAATGTTCACAAAATATTTTTCGGTTCAGTATATTCATAGAAGAAAACACTTCAATGTTAAAATACTGTTTGCTTCAAAACAGACGAGATAACGATAAAATATCTTTGTATCTGATTATTAAGATTGATCTTAACCTAAAAACGAATGATTTACCTGTTTATTGGACTAAAATCAAATGTTATCGGAAAAAATATCAGAAGATCTAAACGTATTGTTAGTTAAAAATAATTTTAACGATTTAGCTTACCGTGCCAGCGATATCCTTCTACTTCTCCGAATGCCCAAATCAACCGACACTGAAGGTCGATCACGATCTGATTAGTCTTCGGCACATATTTTGTTATTCGATTAACTAAAAAACTTTCCAAATCTTGTACACACTCAAAGTTCAATGACCCCATGAGACTTCCAAGGGCCCCCTGTATAGCACGGACGTTTTCGTTCGGAACTCGCATGTCACACTGCAAACATCGCCAAGCGCTTGAGGACCTCAACGGGTCAATAGGAAGTAAATATCCTGAACACTCCGTCGAGAAGCATTTCAGAGCACCAAGAAGGGTACCTCCTTCAGTGGGATCGGAACAACGATCACATTTACAGAGGAAATGTTTTGTTTTGTACAGGTGGGTTCGACGAGCTGGCGTTCCCCATAAAAGTCCAGAGTAACAAGAAAAAATCTCCGTCCCCGCTCTTATAGGCTTCACAGCTTTTACTGTCATTTGTAGGTCACTGTTGTAGTAATACCTCGTATTAGGTACACAGTTGTGATTCATCAATCCCGACACAGGATACAGTCCACGCATGCTCATTTCCTTTTTACCGTACGGAGTGGCAATTTGATATGCATTAGTGTCTAGAGCACAACAGGCCAACAACATTAGCTGCTCTTCTTCTTCTGGTATTTCGAAGTATTGCTTCAAGTTTCGAACTTCAGCTCCATGTTGTGGTAGAGTGTGTGCTTGCAGGGAAGCCAATAAAATCCTTTGGTTATTATTTAACGTCAGAGCCCTTATTGGTGTTAATGCGCGAGACAATACGTTGCCATCTACTTCCTCGATGGGCGTGTTGATGTTCCAGCGAGAAATAATACAACAATCGTTAAAGTGTACGTTTGTATTCTGACACTGTCCTGAGCACAACAACAATGAGCACTTATCACACTTATAAAAGGTATCACTGTCTAGGTTGCCGCACACCGTACATCCTTGTTCTACTGAGGCGCCGGATCGAGGGCCATAGATGAGAGGCCGGTCAACGAACAGTACTTCTCCGGGCATAATGTCTTCGGTGGCGATGAGGCCTCGGCCACTCAAGGGGGATTCGCTGATAGTCCATTTACACGTATATTGTATGCCGTCGATAAAGTCGCTCAGACCGAGGTGATCCTTCACCATTTGCGACAATTGCTCCAACGACAACATCCTGCCGCGACTCGTCCGATGACGGCACTGCACTGCGCACTCAACGCGAATATACGAATCAGCGAGTTCGATAACAGCTAGGCAATGATCGGTTATAATATAAGTATAACATAGCCAAAAATGTACGCGATCTTCTCCGCAATTAACTGAGTCCGATAGAAGTGTGCGGCGCGTGGAGTTAGTACACGGACCTGACGTAGTCCTCACGGGCGTTGCCAATAACGTATAGATTATCAGGTAATTTACGTACGAGCTGTGTGCGTCGTTTCGTTCTCGTATCACTCGATTCACATGAGCACACGGTCACCTGAGCCCGTCCTACAAACGTGTGGAAGACGAAGACGTGACAACTGGGAAAAATTCATATGGCTATGATATAAATAAGTGCCGGGTTTCTTATTTTTAAATCAGTGTAAAATTAAATATATTAGAAGCTCTGTGCTCAGGTTAAATATAAACAATAACATCAGCGCTGGCTGTTCATTAGTTTCCGGGAGATTTATACGAGGATTAATTTAATTTGTCTTCTGAAAAACTACATTTAAATTGGTTTTAAATGAATACTCAATATTTTGGTAGACAATTGTTTTTAAAAATTAAGGTTCGATCTTAATTAAATAGCTCTCACTCTATGTTTACTCTATTAGTGGATTTACAATGATTGGTGTCTATCTTGTAATAACCGTAAATCTTGAATAAACAAGAAAAGATAGGTATCTATGTATGTGTATGTTGAAATTCAGTTGTATATCATCGAAAGCAATGTGTACATTTTGAATAAAGTACGACATTAAATTATATTCGGTAAATTATAATTTACCGAATATAATTTAATGTTGTACTTAATAATATATTCAATAATTAAACACAACAACATACAACCTATTAAATAATTTCATATATTTATTCAAAAATATATAGAATAATTTTATAAGTTGTATGTAATTATGATTTCTGTCTATAAAGACAATATTTTTAGAGTTAATAACAACAAAATGCGATTTTCAACCCTAGCGATGACCATGTTCAAAATGGAGGTGTGCGTTAGCAATGGAAAAGGAAAACCATTCTTCAATCACTTGAAGAAGATATGCAAAACTATTAGATTAGAAAGATAAACAGATAAGTTATGTACACGATTCGTCAAGTACTTAAGCTTGTTCAGCGTAGCAGGACGTTCGGCACGTTCACGCCCTCGATGGCGCGCACAAAGTGGCCACAGGGAACGAAACCAGATCCACTCCCTTTGTTGTAGCGTATGTCTCCGCTGCCGTGGTTCGACAACCTAACCAGTCTTTGTAACCACTTCAACTACGTGGACGTTTATCTGTTTATGAAAAAAATAATCTAAATGCCCAATAAACACTATCGCCTCCCGAACATCTTCCACGGTGCCTGACGCGCAGTGATAACAGCGAGTGGTTGATCCACAGATATGCAAAACTTGTTTGAGGATCTCGAAGATGAGTGTCCGTGGTATTATTTCGATGGTTCTTATAAACTGTTACTGGGAGCTTGCCTTTTTATATTCGGTTAGTTTCTAATTGCCGTCCAAATCATAACTTTGAACATAAAACAAGCCATCCATAAATATCTGACAGTGTCTGTGAATTTGCATTATATTAATGTGGGTCATAATTTAATAGGTGTGTTCGGGGTGCTGCTCAACGGTTGGCTTTTTGCCACATTCATCCACAGTCACCTGCTCGTGTTTAGGAGTCACATTTTGGTACTTAATCTGTGTACAGCGTCGCTTGGTCGAAATCTCGTCGGCTTTCCATTTGCGGGATCATCGGCTGTAGCAAAAAGGTAATGTTTTGTGTTTTTTTTTTTCAATTAATATCTCATAACGTTTTTGAAGGCCAATCCCACATCACTAAAAAATTGGAATATTGTTTTAGATGGCTCTTTGGTCCATCGTGCTGTCAACTATTTGCATTTCTGAATCAATTCTTTGGTGTCTTTCAAATGACTGCTATATTTGTGGCGGTACTGGAGCGATATTTATTAGCAAAGTACTACAGACGTGGTATGTATGTAAATTGAATATAATGTAATGCTTTCTCTCAGCTGTTTTTGTTGCGATTTACTTTTGTACATATTTCAGAAAGGACACTTTACACGAGATTCTATTGGTCGCTTGTCGGCCTCAGTTGGTTTAATTCAGTTTTGTTCGCAACTCCTCCACTTTTTGGCTATGGAAAATACTCTTGTGACTCTAGCGGGACATCTTGTACATTCCTTTGGCCATCGTTATCTTCTGGAGCTAAACACTTAGGCTTCAGCATTCCTTACATCCTAGTTTGTGGGGTGATACCGGTCATTGCAGTGTAAGTAGATATTATGATAATCAAATACAAATAAACATAGCAGATAGGTATCCAAAAATTATGATTTAAATTATAAATGTTGTTGGCAGATTCTACTATATGGGAAAGGCTGTTCGTTTGGAACGAATATTTTACAAAGGAGAAGTACAGAAAGAACAAACTCGGCTCACACAGGTGATGATTAAACATTTTTACTTCTTCATGATTTCATTTTACTACAGATATAATTTAGTTCTACATAATCAATAATATACTTATCCTAAAAACAAATGTAGGACTAGGGAATGTATGTATATAGAAACTAAAGTAAATATAACATCCACTTTCATCATAAGCCATAGTTGGCAAGGATATTCCAATGTATTTGAATTCTGAGCCAACTGGAATTTTCTTGCCATTATGTGAAAAGTTTCCACATACATAAATATGCTGTCCAAATTGCTATATTTCATTCCAGACTATTCACGCCGTGTGTGTAGCTACTTTAGCATTATGGATACCAGCTGCCATTTTGGTTGGTTGGCAATGGTTTCCATTACTTATTTACGGATATAGACCACATGTGCCACCTGCTCTGGCGGTAATTGCACCCATTGCATCAGAGGTAACGATCCTTTCTTATATTTACAAATATTTTTTAGGAAACCGTTGTAATTTATCTTAGGCTAGTTAGTTTACGATTTCATTTGAGATTCTCTCGTTGCAGGCAGCGACGAGTGTGCCAGTACTCTGTTTCATTGCCGGCGACGAGAGGCTCCGTGCTGCTCTCCTTGGACGCATGCGCAAACATTATGCCCTGCTTCAACCAGAACGCGCCAAGCGGTACAACAGAGTTTAACAGGAAGAAGGAAAGCCCTACCATGCTTCATGCACTCCGGGTGTCAGATTCGAGGTATTTCAAGTGATGTCCACCCAAGAAAAGATCAGCGGCAGTCATGATTCTACCAAAGAATTGTGTACACATTTGAAATGTATATCCCTACGCTTATAATAAAAGTTTAAGTTCCACCGAGACTATCTACTTGTTTTTAAAACTCTAACATTTATATGCGTTGTAACTTGCTCAGTAGGTATGTACATTCACGCACAATTCCTCTGAGTACTTCTGGTGAAACAATAGATGCGGCAGAGCATGAAGCAACTGGTGTTTTATTTGAAGAACCAAGATGCAACTAGAAATTCAGGTTTCGCACACGCAATGATCTTAACGAGTCTCGCCACACGTCTTCCAGACTCGTATAGGGCGTAACATTGACATCTTTCACCACCGTTCTGGGGACATCTATAATCTCAAAAATCAGTAGCTACTTCCAGTTCTTTCATTGGAACTTTACCATTTTTTAAAGATGATAATCGAAAGATATAGTGAGAATACTAACACAAATGTTTGTGTTTGGAAAGAAGTATTTGATAATGACGAGAGAATCTTTTTACAACAAGGCTTTTTCATCACAGGTAACGAACTCTTTTAATCTATTTTTGTATTGATGAATCGTTTAAGTGTTATGCAATCAATTAAAACTTTCTTTTAAAAGATCCATTGTTGTTAAAAGTATATTTTTTCAGGCCTTATGTCAGTCATATTCAGTTTTTGGTTACTCGTGACACTTATCTTTACAAATCTGCGATTTGATGAGAGTTATCGTAACCTGGCAAATTTTGTCATGGTGGCCTGTATAAGACGAGTTGTACCGATATTTTTGCACCTCCCGCTTGTCAAATACATTGAAACGTGAGTTGGAAGAGAACATTTTATTTGCATTGTAATACCTTTTGTTTATTCATGTAGTCCTTGTGATACAATTAGACCGTGAAGGCCCCCCCCCCCCCTACAAGCTTGTGCAGTTAAATGCCAATTAGTACGCAACTGATTAATTTGCTTTTATATTACGTAGGATGTCCCAAATTAACGCAAAATTTCAATTTGGCGCCATTTGCGAGGTGAAGCATTGGCAACCCCAAAAATACTTCCCCAAAAGTACTTCTTGAGAGAACAACATTTTTGTTGAACAATGTTTAAAAAAATATTATTTTTGGTGGTGAAAGTTCAGAAAATCGATAATTTCGGTGATCATTAGAATTTATTTAAAATCAAAGGTAAAGCAAACAAGCCAATAACCAAAACCAGTGCATTGAAGAAGAGGTTTCAACGCTGAATCAATGTAATTCAGTCGCAGTTATGTAAAATGGTAATGGACAATTTCGATAAAATGGTGCGTTATTGTGCAAAGCCTTTGAGATTATTTGCCCGATCACTACTTCATGATTGAATAAAAAATTATAAGTTTAAGAAGAAAAACCGTGATTTCTAGTTAAGTCGAATCTTGCGTTAATATTGGGACACCCTTTATTACATACATTATGCCTTGGTTAATTTATTACGAACAATAGTATCTCATGTTTTTTAATTTTGTTATCAAAGTCGTTATGTTCTTCTGCACACAGTTACTTATTTATATTCTTTATTGTTTCATCATTAAAGAATTTAATCTGGGTTGCAATTCTTTGTTAATCTTAATAGATCTAAGTGTACTGACCTTTCAGTTCGTACGGATTTGAAACATTCTCATGTGAACTTTTTGCTTTCTTTGAGACGTTTTTGGCAGTGTTCGAGGTCGAATGCCTAACTCACGTCTGTATTGAAAGATATGTTGTTGCAAAATACATTACAAACGGTAAGTAATTTTGAAGAATCTTTATCTAATGCTGTTTTGTGATTATTATCATACTCAATTATATTTGCTTCATATTTTTCAAGGTTGGCAGTTACAAAAGAACCATTACTACTTGTATTTTTGTCTGTGTGTGTTCTTTTCATGCCTGTACTCTATTCCGCCAATTTTCGGCGTTGGAAAGTATGGGTTTGACTTTCAATGCACATCGTGCACCTTCGATATGGTGTTACCAGAGACTTGGCAGAGGAACTTCATCGTTGCCATTTTTGTTCTTCGAAGCGTTAAACCCACACTCGTTATGTAAGTATTTGTAGTAAGCTTTTATAGAAGACATGTAATTTAATTATGATCAAATTAAAAGATGTTAAAATGTAGGTCAACTAAACAATAGATTTTTATTAATTAATTTAACCAATTTACATTTGCGTCAAGTAGACTTGGGTAAACTAAATCAGAGAGGCTTAACTCGTAATTCAAATGATTTATGTCAATTAAATAGCAATTCGCATTGGAACGGCAGCTCCGATTTGTAATGGCAGGCAATTAGTGCTGTATACCTAGTCTAGTTAACACCGACAAGAGCTATCACTAACGATACAATTTTAATTGTTCTCACTCCAATTTGACCCAATTTCTGTTACTAACGAGTATTGATCAAACACGACGCATGTTTAGTTAGAAAAATATTGCTGGTTGCTAAGAAAAAGTTTTCTGAAAAATATACCGTCAAATGTTTCAGGACCATGATGCTTATGTGGGCCCGTATGCTGGAGAAAAAAATGCCTTGTTCAATGAGGAACCAGAATTTCACTCGGGTGAGTTTATAGGATATCATACATTACATGCGCGTAGAACGAAAAACGGCAGGGGTTTTTTTTAATGCTTTAGGCAACTATTTATTTTTCTTTGAGGTTCATATTGTTCTCTAAGGTGAATGTCAAAAGTATGGTTTTTATTACGTACCGGGTAAAACGCGAGTGTATAGGTGCGGGGTGAATATAAACTAAACTTTGATTGGAATTTTCACGTTATTATGATATTGTTTGCAACAATGAAAAACTCCAGTTTTTAATCTATTTTTTTTTTGTAATGCTTTTTGAGAAAAGATTAAAATCATTTTTAATGAAAATTTCAGTAAAAGTTTCGTTTTTATTCACCCCTGTATTTCTATCTACCCCGTTTTACGGTCTACTTTAATCATTCCAATCTTGATTTAATTAAGATCTACTTTCTGCACATTCAGTTTTAACACAGTATATTTGAATAAAACAATGCAAGTTTTCCATACTTTATTCCAGAGTGTTACAGTTATAACGCTGGTGAACCTATTGTGCTGGACACCCATCGCGCTGATCAGAGGAAGCGTGGTGATGTCGCAGTTGACGTGTATGGACGTGCTGCCCCTGCCCTCGGGGACTTGCATCATGTGGGCCATGTGGATTCATTGGGTGAGTTCACCACTGCTGATTAATAATAATAAGTCATTTGTTTCAGTCGAACATAACCTAATCTTAATTTTACTTCATTGATTTAATAGCAGTAAGTGACTAGCTCTTTTTATTTGAAGTTCCTTCAGTCTATCCAAACAAAGGTTGTTTCGTTAATATCGCTGTCAGTGGTAAGATCGCCATTTTACTCATAGAAGTATTTTTCCCACGACGGAACGGAGACAGTGTACATGCGTTTGGGGTGAGAGGATGTTTGTTTGTTTGTTTGTTTGTGCAAACCAATGTTCCCATTTATCTCCAGTACTACTAGTCCGATTTTCATGCGGTTTTCAGTGATGGGTTCGGATTTGATGGGAGCATGTTCTTAGATAGGTGTTACGGTAACAACTCAACAGGGGGCGCTGCAGTCAGGGATATTTGGGCAAACCAATGTTGCCATTTATCTTCAAAACTGCTATTCCAATTTTGATGCAGTTTTCAGTGGTGGGTTAAGGTTTGATTGGTGCATGTTCTTAGATATGTGTTACGGTGACAACTCACAAGGGGGCGCTGCAGTAAACATGTTTTTGCAAAAAAAACAAAACTACTCCGATTTTGATGTAGTTTTCAGTGATGGGTTGGGGTTTGATTGGTGCATGTTCTTAGATAGGTGTTGCGGTGACAACTCACCAGGGGGCGCTGCAGTAAACATATGTTTATGCAAAAACAAACAAAACTTCCCCTATTTTGATGTAGTTTTTAGTGATGTGTTCGGGTTTGATTGGTGCATGTTCTTGGATAGGTGTTACGGTGACAACTCACCAGGGGGCGCTGCTGGTTCATAATAAAATTCTCTCTAAAAAGTTTGAAATAAAAGGCAAAATTGAAAATTTTGAAAATACCCACAACGGTAAAACATAATTGAAAAAGAATTAAATAATTAATAAAAACCCCCGACTTACAAAATTAATGTAACCTAAGAATACCCGACGGGGGCTGTCATCACTATCTGCAAACTAGCTCATTGAATGGCAGCCCTGACGGATATTCTTATATAGGTTACATTAATTTTGTAAGTCGGGGGTTTTTATTAATTATTTAATTCTTTTTCAATTATGTTTTTATCGTTGTGGGTTTTTTCAAAATTTTCAATTTTGCCTTTTATTGAGTATTGAGTTGTGTATCTACTATTTTGGTATACAGTAAAGTATGTTATATTTAGATATTGTCTGTTTAGGCAAACATATTTTATAACTCAACAATCAGTAGTTTGTAGTGCACACAAAGTGGTGGTGGCCTGTGTGTTGCGCTGCGTCATGCGTCTCGTCGCATTTCCTTCTACGAAAACAACTTTCGGCCAGAAATCTTTCAGCATCTATCCCTTATAATTAGGAATTTTTATTTGAAGTGTATATTATGTATAGTTACTTTAGTATTTATTAAAACAGTTGTACCTACATGTAAATTCAATATAATCATTTCTATGGTAGGTACAATCCCCTTATATTTTGTCGTCGGCAGTGAGTGACAAATGGGTTTGATAATTATTACACACTTCTGATAAATTTGAACAAGAACACTTGTTCAAATTTATCAAAAGTGTTTAATAATCATCAATTAAAAACCATCGCTTAAGTAGCTAATGGTGTGTCAAGTAGTGCCTTTTTTTTTGGATGGGAAATCATCAAATTATTTCTCCCGCTCTGGACGGAGCGGAAGGGGGTGTCAGACTCTTACTGACTAAAACCCACCCGTGATCCTTGATGTGCCCTTTGTTTGATCCGTCTTCGTTGCTGACAGCTCTTTGAGTCGCACGTGGAACACGACGTGCCGTCGCCCGGGCCTGGTTGCTATCGGACGCTGAGCCACTCATAACTCGCCATCCGCAGACCCGCGCCTACGGTGGCCGGAAATCGCCATGCGTTTCCCAACGCCCGTCCAGGGCGTCTTCTTCTGTTGCGGGGGCTGGAGCGTGAGGTTTCCCTTTCTCGCACGCGAGTCAAATACCTAGTGTCTATCTACGCCTTGAATGTTGTGTAACATTTTATGAAGAGTGACGTTATTGCGCAACGGTGCAACGGTCACAACTCATGAGATGCCAATTCAGCTGTGACTCATGGCGTCTACGCTTTGATCGTAATAAATGATAAATATATACACAGGGTAATGCTGGGATAGATGCCACACTTTTTTAAATTATTTTGTATCTCCCAGTACAAAAATAAAAATATTTTATTTAAAAAACTGACAAGTACTTTGGTTTATATCTACAAAATTATGAACATTCTTATCTCATTTAAATATGTACATACCTTCTCTTTGATTTTTCTAGTGTATTCAGGGGCGTAGCTACCGCCGTATCAGCCGTGTCAATTATATGGGGCCCCCAGGCTACAGGGGCCCCGAATGTATGAATGCAACAAATCCTAAAACATTATCCATAATAGTTTATAGGTTATTAACATTTTTTATTATAACTGCTGTATGCTGTGCAAACATTTAGTATAAAAATCACAATACACCGAATTAATAATATATAATTCAGATTAGATTAAAAAAAAACTAAAATTATTTGTTTCCAAATTAATATTGTTATTTTTTTAAATCAATTGGAGCATTTTTCGTTTTTTTTTTTTTTATAAAAAACTTTATACTGTTGGGGGTCCCCTCAACACATCTTGATACAGGGCCCATCTAAGGCAAGCTACGCCACTGAGTGTATTAGTTATTTTCATGAACCTCTACGTTTTGAGACATCTATCCCATATTATGTTATTTTTTACGTTCCCATTTATAATAGTGATGATATTTGAGCGGCCTTCCCATAACTATCCGTTAGAATTCCCTAATAAGAAAATAATTTTCCCTTAAACAACGACGTGTTCTAAGTTCAAAACTGATTTCGTTAAAACTTTGTATTTTATTCAAACAGCTAATTCTAATTCTCTTATTTCATTTCAGGTGGCGCCTGCGCTGACGGCCATAGCAATGTTCTTAGTCGACGATCGTATACGCAGCAAGATGTTCAATTTGTGCGCTGCGACGGAACGTGAAGCCGACAGTGACGACAAGAAAGACTAACTTACTAAATTTTAACATTTTTCATTGTATGTTTATTAGCAGTGTTTTTGTTAAATGTCAAATAATACATATGAAGGCTAGTATTTAAAATAAAACATTCTCAGTTATAACTGGTTAATCGTTTTTTTCTCTCATTCAATTATTTATGGAAAGAGTATATTTTGCCAATCGATCTTCCCCTTACCTATGCTCAGTCAGACAGGTTTCTTAGAACAGGATTATTGTGATTGCTGATAGAAGTAACCAGAATGATTATGGTAGATCCTCATTTCCTTAACATTTTATTATGGGTGTGTTAGAACTTAGGTAGTTAATTAGTATAAAGAAGAACGTGGTTTTTCTGTCCAAAAAGTAATAATTGAAGAATGGTATAGTGCAAGCCTTTATTCTCAGACAGCTACATATAAGACGATATTAACCATTTAACATCCTATACATTACATATGTAGCTACCTAAGGTGCCATAGCACAAACATAGGTATGTTTCTGCTATGGCACCGAACACACCGCATAAGAATTAATGAAGGTGCGACTGTGAAGGTCTTATTGCAAATGTGACTATATAGCAATAATACGCCTTTGTACTTACGATTTCCTTGATATCTTATTTATAGCTGTTATTTATAGTTTATGTGCACATTGCAATAAGTTTATTAGTCATTTAGACGGACGAGAAGTTCAGGATTGTAATATAAAACACATAGACAGTTTAAATATATTATAATTTTAGATATTTATGTATAGTATACATAATAGTAACATTAAATAATGTATGAAACCGTATTAAATACGATTACAAGATTGCCAACAATAATATACAAAGAGAAAAAGATTTGTACGAAGAATATCAGCGCAGTCCAGTTACATAATATGATACATTGTATGGTTACCTAATTCAGTCGAAATGTACATTACATGTATATTTTAGTGAAGGAAGAAACTGAATTCAACCTAGTTCTCTAACAAATTATACTACTGAACACAACGTGGGAAAATATTCCTACTTAAAGAAAACAACAGTAGCCTATCAAGAAAATGAAATAGCCGCCATATTATGTATGTAGATGATTAATTATTTCTAAATTTACAAAAAGCACAATATGCCTTTACTAGGTAGTTAAGATGACATTACATTCTACCCACGATTGGTCCGCAGTAAGGCCATATATTATGGAGTAAAGTACACGCACACAATACAGCAAGACAGACACTTCCGACATATTTATTTATTCTAATTTTCCATTGATAGAGCCAAATAACAGCCAAGATAAACTTTACATATCGCTCTTCATTCTCCTTCTCGTGAAACTTATGACTATAGGTATGTACTTTTTTACAGTAACCCTATTAATATAATAAGTATTTGTATTATACATACATAGATATTAATCATGCAGCTTACTACTTAAAATTACTTATATCGATCGGTTGCAGTTCATAGGAAACGTAGACATTATAGCGGCACTTCATACTAAGTTTTAAATAAATCAACTGTAAGTTTAGATTTATATTGCACCTTTTTTCTTATCACTAGCTACTCACACATCTCGCACGCACACACGACACGTCCTCTGGAATGGGTTCGATGGTCCGCATCGAATCGTTCGTCGCATTCATCCATCGTATCGATATTTACAAAGTCACAATCGTCTTCATCACTAACATAATAATTATTTTCCTCATCTATTATTGTAGTTTTGTATACCCTGTTGCTGTAGGTGTCGGGGGAGGCGCTGCGCGTGGAGGGGCTGCACAGCACGATGAGCGGCGCCGGCGCCCCCCCCCGCGCCGCCCCCCGCGCCTCCTGCTAGATCTGCTCCAGCGCCGTGCTGTCCTCCCACCGCCTCTGCTGCCGCCTCTCGATCACGGGGATGAAGAACAGAATCAACCCACTCAGCGATATTGTACCACCAGCCACGTAGAATCCTGGCGCATACGAATGGAGAGTGTCGTACAACCACCCTGAAGAACAGAAAACAGTAATTAGTTTTACTTGAAGCAATGGACCTGTTAGCTTTGGCATACATATACATAAGATACTTCGCAGATAGTTTACCTGCAAATGGCGGTCCTATTAAGGATGCAATTCCTTGGAATAATAGAAGAAGACCAAATGCGTTTGTGAGTTTCTCGATACCTAGCAGATCCACCAGAACAACTGAAGTGAGACCTACGTAGGCGCCGATGCAGAAGCCAAAAGTGGTTGCATATAAAGCGAGACCCCAGAACTCCCAGCAGACCATGGCCATTGCGGTACCTGGAAAAAAGATGAATTATAGTCAATAGAATACAATAAAACTTTGCTTATTAAAGAATGTATGGATACGTACCGATGCCAGCGATTGTAAGGCACACATTATAAGCCAGCAAGCGGTTTACCCACGGCTTATCACTTATGTAACCAAGGATAATCCTTCCCACCAAGTTTGATCCCCCAATTATGGAAATAAGGTATGGTGGATTCTCAATTCCTAGTGATTCGCTCATTGGTACAGTATAAACATACGGTATATAAAATCCGATACTAGTTAAGAAGTTCGATATAGCGAACAAAATAAAAATAGGGTCCACGAGGAGTGACATATCAAGCATCTCTCCGAGCGCTGCTTTGAATTCTGTTGAGCAAGGCAACCAGCCACATTTTACTTCAGGTTCTTCTTTCGTGCTGACGGCTGTGAATACTCTTTCAGGAGAGGTTGACCTGAATCTGGCTAGACTTGTCATACTGCCTTGGTACAAAACGTCCGGCCTCTGCATGATCCCACTGCCGTGTCTTGACGGTGGTGGCTTATGTTCATGAGGCTTGTTTAAGGCAGGCTGAGAAAGAGTCAATCTTGCAATATCATTGTCGTCAAACTTCCCATTTGCTCTGAGGACATGTTCTGTACTTTGAGATCTTTTTAGTGGAGACTTGGCTTGTTTTGGCAGCATGGGTTCTGTTGCTGGTGTTTGCGGGATTTCAGGAACGGGTTTAAATATAAGGCCTAATGGCACACAGTTCAGTATTAAGGCACCGATGATAGCCATAGCACCGCGCCAACCGTAGTTTTCGATTAAAACTGATGTGATTGGTGCAAACAAAAATGTTCCAAGTCCTGATCCACATACTGCGATACCTGAAAAGAAAAAATTGGTCTTATACTCCATTTATTATAAAACTAGCTGCTGCCCGCGACTTCGTCCCCGTGGAATCCCCGATTTTAAAACATTCTTTATCACTGCTCCGCTCCTATTGGCTTAAGCGTGATGATATATTATAGAGATGATATAAAGCCTTCCTCAATAAATGGTCTATTCAACCCAAAAAGAATTTTTCAATTCGAACCAGTAGTTCCTGAGATTAGCGCGTTCAAACAAACAAACAAACAAACAAACAAACTCTTCAGTTTTATAATATTATATTAGTATAGATTAGCAAAAAGAGGCTCGTAGAAGCAGAGAAGTACGAAAACTTTTGTTTTCAAGTTAAGTTCAAACAATTTTAATAGATAATGTATGTGCTTTATTTGTAGCATATTTATCTATTTACTCGGCACGATGCTTGGTCAGTTTACAACCGACAAAATTAAAAACACGTGCTGCCACAACTTATGAAGGGAATAGGTGACCTTTTAGATTTAGTAGAGTTATAGAGATATAGAAAACGTTCCCGGTACTGTCCGCCTATGCTTCTTTTAGATTTTCAACATTGACACTGCAATATTTTATATAAAAACTAAATAAAATTAAATGAAAGCCTTTTCATTTCAGAAGGCAGGTTAAATAAGTACAATTTAGTGTGACAGCTGTTTATTTGTATTTAAATTGATTAAGTATATTTAACTCCACATCAATCTTGACTGTAGTAATGTTTGTAATACTTTTATTTTTAAGTGTGCCCCTAAAATAACCTTTTTTAACTTCTGTATAATGCTATAGTAAACGGAGTATAGAACTGTTATTTCTGAAGGCACGGCAAAATATTGATGAATGTAAAATGAGCCAAAAAAGTTTACCCGTGGCAAGACTTCTGTAGCGTTCGAACCATACAGTGACGCTGACGATGGCGGGGAGGTAGATGAGGCCGAAGCCGAAGCCAGTGCCGACGCCGATGGTGAGGATGAGCGTGAACACGTTGTTGGCGAAGGCTGAAAGCACAACGCAGACAGCCGCCAGCAGCGCGCCCGCCACCGTCACCGCGCGGCAGCCCCAGCGGTTCACGAACGAACTCGATATAGGACCTGGAAACGTTAACAGGTTACTGACATTAAACTGTATTGAGTACATACAATTACATACATTTCGTGGTAAAACAGTATTAAGTTGTGTTCAGGGACTAGGGTATAAAGTAATTGCTTTGGTGTGAATTATTCAGTAGCTCAATTTCCTGTCAATATTCATATTAGCCTAGATTTTTGGTTTTGAATAATCGCAGTGTTTCGTATCATGCCATTTTTGTTATCTTGAACATGCTGCAAAGGACCAGAGTTCGAAACATATCAGCTAGATGAATAATTACAGAATGATTCATCTGTTTTTAAATTTATTATATTTGATTTACATGCTAATATTCTCATACTAAGTTTCAAAACATTTGCGTGATGGAGTCAACTTACTAAATGAAACAGCGTAGAGACGTAGAGAATACAAAATTTGGGATCGTACACTTAATCATCTGGGTCGGTTTCATCACATAAGCACTCCGTTGATGGCATCATTATTTCGCCTGAATTATGTGCTCAAAGCTAGAATTGCGTTGTATTAAATTGATTACTTACCCGAACTAAGTGTGACCCCTACGAGGATAGACACGATCCACGCGGTCTTGCCTTTGCCCTCATCGAAGTAGGTCAGGAACTCTGCATAGAACACGCCGAACGAATAGGTCATTCCATCGGCTGAAACGAAAAATACTCACGTAAAGAATAGTTCTCCAGAGGAAAAAGTTACAGTAACCGATCGAATATTAAAAATATTTCTCGTTTTCAAATACTTTTATCGAGCCTTGATGATAGAGACGAAATGCTGCGTAGTTAATTTGATTTATTTCACTGAATTTATACCTAAAATCTACATTACATGCATTATGCATTCCGGCGATAACTTTGTTATCAAACCACTAAACAAGTGTGTATTAACTACTCAAAGCTCACAAACATATAAAATTCATAGTAAATAGCCACCCACTCTGTCAACGAGCATCTGTCGTTCGAGTGTGTACAATAACGTCACAATTGATGACAAACTAGGTTAACATGATAGGCATATGCAGGTACAATATCGATGAAGTATGGAAGTGGGAGAATACGAGCACTACTAAACAAAGCCACGCGCTGACAATGGGACGAGAGTCGACGTCAAAGAGGCTTCCTTTCGCATTCAATGACACGGTAGAAAAAATCTTCACGACGATAAGAGAAATTAAAGAAGCGGGCGTGGGCTGTCTTTTGAACTTGCATAACTTTTGTTTTTTTTTTTGGTGTGCGTCATGCTTGGTACAAATAAACTCTTTTTTATTCTTTTTTTTCAGGAAATTTTAAGTAGTTGCTGAGATAAAACAAATGCATAGCATAAATTGTTAGTACAGCTCTTCCGCTTTCTATGAGCGAGGAAATTGTTCTCTCTGTGAGAGCACAGGGTACATTATAAAAACATACAGCACTCTCCGAAAGATGAACAAAGACACGAGATTTAAACAAAGACGACTTAACCACCGAAGCCAGCGGTTCGGTACACCTCTTTACTATATATGTATTATGGGATTTTTTATGAATTCCGAAATAAAAGAATTAATTCTAAAATTATGACGTTCAAGTAATTGCGCTTAAAGTACGAGCTGATGATCTTGTAATAAAGGCATTTCAGATGGAATCATGAGACAACTTAAAAAAATAAAAAAATCATAGCAAGTTTATCATATCGAAAATTTTGATGGCTAGATCTTCTAGTATGAGAAAAATCCCTGGTACTTGAGGAGCTCCGGAGATATTTTACATCATAAGTTTAACATCGTAAAGAACTTACGGAAATGAGACTTTTTCTTTCCTTAGCTGCCTTTTTCAGTGTTTTATGACTAGCTTTTGCCCACGGCTTCCTGCGCGCGTACTCCGGTTTTTCCCGTTTCCGAGGGAATTTCGTAAAAGCCTCTTAGTGATCCCCTACACTCCCCATATTCCTATTTTCAGCTATCTACGAGCAGCAGTTTCAGCTGTTCGTTTTCATTCATTCTATGTATCACTCAGTAACGCAAAAGTGTTAAATTGTGTAAGAGATATCGTTTTAGGACCAAAATAAAATGGTCCTATGGGGTAAAATTGCCGTACTGCAGACTTTCTAGGTGGATTTAGTTGAGTTACTTTAAATTCCAACTAGATCTCCATCAGACCAATGTCGTTTATAAATATCGGTTTAAGTGCATACTACGATGAAGGCAGAGTTTTAAAGATGATGCTATTCATGCTGTAACCACGAGCTTAAAAGAGAATATTATCCAAAGTACTATGCAAAATACGACGTCGCGCGTCGCGTGTTGTCGTCAGAATTTAGCGGTTTTATAAATAGAAGCAGATCGCGCAAAGCATTTTATTTGCATGCTAAAATTAAAGCGTAAGTATTAGCTGTTCGTATTCTGCTTTAAATGCAAGAGGAGGTTGAGGAAAATGAGTTTTCATGTTACTCTTACACTGCTCGACGTTGGCAGTTTCAATTTCAACCCAAATGATTTAAGGAGATGCCTCACGCCGGAGTTTTTGTTTAAAAAAGTATTTTGACGAACGAGAAAGATCTATTTTATGTTTGTTTTGATTATTAGATACTAAATCTAAATATTCTAGTTTAACGTGGAAATGTAAATTCTGTTTATGATTAGGATTATTTTATGCCATGTGATTAGGTATCATGAAAACAACAGAGGCGTCACGTGGTGATAAAATTATATCAATCAATATTATTTGACATTCAGGTAAAAGAGTACCACACGACCAAAGATAACGGATGATATTGTTAAAAAAAATAAAAGAATTATGATCTTTTGACTATATTGTCTTTTTTATACTGTTTTATCTGCTTTCGAGTTGTTAGCAAACTATATTTAAATAAGTACGAATTTGGATGCTGTGATAGTAAAGTTGCAAGAGTTCCTTATTCAATATTTATTCATCTTGGGAACGGAATGCGAATTTTGGTTCTTACTTATTTCAATGGTACATACAAACAGCTAAACCTCTCCTTAAATATGTGTTTAAAGTAGCATAGCAGTAAAATATAATAAAGGGACAAAGTTTGAAGAATTCTGCCAATAATCCCATTAAGAGCCGGTAAGTAAGGTGATGTTTACTTTGCTGTTACTTTGATTAAATTGCGTAAGCTAATCCGGGCTCTTTCTTTCATAAGCCTCACGTATTAGAGTTCATCAAGCTTTCATATGAAATCATGAAACATGCCTTCAGTAACACCTTCGGGGTCTTGAAAGTAGGTCTTGACGAGATAAATCTCTCAGCGTACTTGACATATGGATAATTTTTGTGACTCAAAACAAAAGACATTTTGATAGAATAAGATATGATGTTTCCCTTTTCAAGATTTTTTGAAGTAAAAGGACACAAAAATAATGGAATAGAGAAACAATATGAAAGTGGTTGATGTCGAGTGATATATTGACACTTTGATAATGGTATATTTTCTTCATGCGTGAAAAAGTTTTTTTGGGAAATGATACAAGATCCCATTTCACTGTCCTGGTTCAATGAATAAATTATGATGAATATCACCCGACCCACATAGATATTTTATTGTTAGTCTCAAAGTAGGTGATGTTTCTAGTAAAAGTTTGACTTAAAAGTAATGAATAATGTTCCTCCATTGCAGATCTCTACTTAGTTTATCCATATATTACATGAGAATATATAATTATTAGACGTGCTTGCTTAAATTTTTCCCAAGATTTTTCTCTTTTCTCTTCATGATCTCATTGTCAGTCTCACCGGACGCAACGGAAAACCAGTATTTTACACCAGTATTCTTAGAGTGACCCTTAACCCTTAAATTCGAAACGTGCAGCTTTTATTATTTACAACCACGAGCTTCATTCTTGTCATACATATCTGGTTAGAGTTATATATTGTGATTATTTATTTAGGAAAGAAAATTGCGGTAAATGGCAACGGAGCGTCTGACAGACTGACCTTGCTACATGGTAGGACGATGTCATGGATCACCAGTAATGATTTTCAATTACGGCATTTACATTCCGAAAGGTTTTATGTCATGGCGTTTTGCACATTGAGGACACAGTTATATGTACATATATTTTATACATATTTTCCTCTAGTGAATGCGACTTTGGATGTCAGCTATTTCTTCATGTACGCTAAACTAATAGTAGTAGTAGTAATTATTATCTGCGTATACTAATATGATAAATAGGCAAGATTGTTTTTGCGTTTTTTTTTATTTGTACCGAATGAGTTCCGAAACTACTGGACCGATTTTAACCATTTTTTCACCAATAGAAAGTTACATACAAAATAGGCTGGTAAAACCGCGGGGCGCTGCTAGTAATATAATAAAAAGTTATAATAATACAACTTTTGTATGTTTAGGTAAGAACACGCTTGTAAAACTTTAGAGGAGATTTTAAGACAATTCTATCACCCGCGTATAGAAAGCCAGACTCTCGCTGAGCGTTATTGGCTCTCTATCCCGGAAAAATACAAGGATCCAGTAGGATAGACCACGAGAATAAACCCACGTGAAAGAGCTAGTTTGAAGTCACAACGCAACTTGTGTAAATAACGATATTAAAATGAACTATCAGACCTGAGTATTTAATTACATACGACGAGGTCGTCGGCCCTCGACATGTAAATAATGTCGATTGGTAGAAATTGCTCCGATGCTCGTACAAATAAGTTTATTAAATTCCTGCGCAACACCTACACACTCAAGACATTGCCGTGTATGTTCGCTAGGGAATGCCTACGCACTCAGGACACTACCGTGTTTGATAGTTGGGCAATGCCTACGCACTCATGACACAACTATGTATGTCTGGTCGTTGGGCAATGGCAATGCATGCAAGACACGGCCCTGTCTGTTCGTTAGGCAATGCTTACACCTGCAAGTCACGGTCCTGTCTGTTCGTTGGGCAACGCCTACGCACTCAAGATACGGCCGTGTCTGTTTGTTGGGCAATGTCTACGCCTGCAAGACACGGCCCTGTCTGTTCGTTAGGCAATGCTTACACCTGCAAGTCACGGTCCTGTCTGTTCGTTGGGCAACGCTTACGCACTCTGGTCACGGTCCTGTCTGATCGTTGGGCGACGCCTACGCACTCAAGACACGGCCGTGTCTGTTTGTTGGGCAATGGCAACGCATGCAAGACACGGCCCTGTCTGTTCGTTAGACAATGCCTACGCCTGCAAGACACGGCCCTGTCTGTTCGTTAAGGCAGTACACGCCTACCTACCTTTATCTTAATTTTTTTAGGGTTAAGCACCTAAATAAATAAAGATAAGGGTAGAAGAATGATGATAGTGATTATGATGACTCTCATGACCCGACCTTTCAACCCGACTGAATCCATGATGAAACCACAATGGAACATTTTGTTTTCAATATAAATATTATGCCTCGCAACCAACTACAGTTTTCATTGTCCTTTGCATTTTGTTTGCATTGCCGTAAAATATCCGCAGTGTTGCAGAATACGCATACACATACGGGGTGTAACAGAAAGGTATAGTCATTATTTTAAAAACTGCTACAGCCCATGTAGATGAACTTTCTTCAAGGAAGTTATTGTAAATTTCCAATAACAATAGCTGATAGCCATCATCAGCTTTTGTTATTGGAAATTTACGACAACTTCCTTGAAGAAAGTTCATCTACATGGGCTGTAGCAGTTTTTCAGCAGTATCGAAAATCCAAATTTTTTTGGTGAATTACTATGGCTTCCTTGAAGAAAGTTGTTTAACCACATAGGCAGAGCTACCATTAAAATATCCCTACACGTTTCCGTACCGTGTTTGCTACTGCAGATATTAGTAAAACATAGGAGTGCCATCTAAATGGCACCGTGACCTTGACTTGCGATATATCGGAAGTCCCGAATTAGCTCGGAGCGACATTTGACGGGAGCGCTGGGGTTCCTTGAACTGTTCATTTTCACGGAAATTGAGTACGTCGCGGTTCACCCATCGATACACTCGGATCTTCTGTAATTGGTATCCTGAAATAATATGAGACACGGATCTTATTTGCAAACCCAATTTTTCATTTCGAATTTCTTTTCCGTAATCGAATAATCCCGAATTTGTGTTCCTTGATGAGTTAAGTTTGACAATATTCGATTTCAATTTAAGTTGTGTAAATTGGTGACAAAACTGGATCAGAATTTCTCGAAAAACCATAAAGCAAAGTCTATTTAAAGCATCATCAAATCTTTATTAGGTACCTACCTGCTGTATAATGAATGAGACATTATACTATACAGCCATCTGTCTTGTAAAAGCCCACATAACAATGTATTATGAATCACGACGTATCGGTAGTATTTGACGAGATTATCTGGTTTGTAAAAAGTGACTGAGTAAGTAATGTTATCTTTGCCCAGAAGTCACGGCAACAATAATCATGTAATCTATTTACGACAAAGTCGTAAAACTATTATTCTAATCTCTGTGAGACCTTATCAGATTGTTAAATACAATTTAGATAATCACCTAATAGATGTACAGATTTATAATAACTTTTATCAGTAATAGAGATCGATAAAATCGATTAGGTATTGTAGTTTAACCCCATTCTTAAGTACCTAAATCAATTAGCGATAACATCCTAGAATATCACTTGGCATATGTTTTGTGTGGAGTCCCCATAACCAATTTATTTAGATATTGATCGATTTAAACTTAATGTCTTCTATTAAAATTCACTTTCCGCAGCTTCGCACTGCTTCACCCCCGCTATCACATGAATTTACGACTGCGCAGCGACCCACGGAGTGTTTCGAGACGCCCGTTCTATTTGATTCTACCTGATCTACGGGAAAAAGACTGATATGGATATATCGCGTTAGAAAAGACGCAGTATCGTAAGGGAGGGTCCTTACGATACTGCGTCTTTTCTAACGCGTAACGCAAAAAAGTTGGACGAGGGCCGAGGGAATCCAAGCAAATCAAAATGTGATAGTCTAAAATTTCTCGAAGTCATTCCGTCAAATTGTAGAATAGCAAATGACGAAGCGTTAAGTGTCACAATTTCAACATTCTAAACGACGACGGAGCCCTGCTACGTGTGGCTCTTTTTAATGTCTACAGGGTTTAAAACATATATCCTAACCGTGTCGGCGATCCCTAAGTTCCCCGTGCCCTATGTTCCGCTATTAGGCTAGGGCAGATAATCCGATAAATTGCGGAACCTTAAATTGATTACTTGCCAATATATCAACAGTTTATGACAGTTCAAAATTTCTCGGAATGACTCCGATAGATTATTGACTATCCAATTCTGATGCGTAAAAAATAATGTTCAGTTGACAATTTATGGAGATTTTACAATCTCTCTGGATTTTTTATAATCTTACTCATTTTCTCATTTTTACAATTATAAGGTGATACATACACACATGCATACACATTTGTTTTGAAACTGAACAAGCGCCCCGCCTGGTAACAATAACGGAAATCATTTTTACCATACTCATTGACACAAGCGAATGTTTACGTTAACGCGATCAATTACTTTACAAAACTCGCACTAAGCCCTCTGATATGTGAACGTAAGCAAAGGATAACGCGTCGGATAACGCACTAGGAGGAACACGGGTGGGTATTAGTCAGTAAGAGTCTGACACTCCCTTCCGCTCCGCCCAGAGCGGGAGAAGTCATTTGATGATTTCCCAGCCAGAAAAAAAAGCATCGTAGCTGTTGGTTTCCGCATGGCAAAAGGTGTGAGTTGTTTGTATGCGTGTCACATTTATGTATTTTTACCTGACGCTACCATAAGGGAGGCAATGTTTTTAGTTTATCACATTCTTGTACACAACACTACGTATTTCAGAGTTAACTAAGTAAGTACCTACATTACTTATCTGCATTCAAAGTTCAAGAATAAACTGCAATCATTTTAATGATTGCATTCTTTCCATAAAACCTATCTTCAATTAATATAACGATTGCATTGTTTTCAGTTATAATGTGACGTGTTATTTTCAC
Source organism: Hecatera dysodea (assembly GCA_905332915.2). Taxonomy (NCBI): domain Eukaryota; kingdom Metazoa; phylum Arthropoda; class Insecta; order Lepidoptera; family Noctuidae; genus Hecatera; species Hecatera dysodea. Next base: position 16,246,721 of record HG995292.1, read on the forward strand.
AGTTGTGATTCAATTATAAGCAGGTATTCAATGTCATTTAGGTATTTTATCTCTCTATTGTGTCATGCCTAAGAACCAAAAGACGCGAATCATGTTAAAATTAAAACTACGTAATAAAAATGGCAGTTGTAAGTTTTAATTGACAGTTATTTAATTTTATGAGAAAATTAATTATTTTGGGTAATTACCACTTGATTGATAACACTATAATGATTTTAATTATGATAATTACCTAATCATCTCATTATCTATTAAGTAATTTGCTTTTGATTATGATAGTACCTAACTATAAGCCATAAATCAGAAAATGTATTCATATGTTATCTCTAAATATCGATGAATAATTACTATACGGATACTTATGGGTAAATAGGGGAAATATTATCATTTCAGCAGAAAGACGTTCTTACGCCTCTACCAAGTGTCACCACATCGACCGGTTCCGTGTATCCCACAGCCCGTGGATACCCGCGGCCTTCACCAAGACAGAAAATAGGAAAATATACTACTTTACAAAAAAACACCTTGCCCAACACTAGGAATGCCTCCTGTGGCGTGGATGCATTTAAAAACATACAGAAACAGCCAGACCCGGAACAATAATTATCTGTAGGCCATACAAGTATCTGTTCCATGCGGAAATCGAAACTACGATACGTAGCACAGCAGCCGTGTCGTGAAATCACTTATTTATTACATACCTAGATAAATGTATCCTGTTGATCCTAAGATGGAACTTGAAATCACTTCCGTTTAGCATCAGGCATGTTATCGGAAAAGATCAATGTCGCAAACTTTGACCCCGCAACCCCGCTGAAAGAATTTTGGACGAATCGTTCTTTGCCTCGCTATTCTTACGACTATAAAAAACATTCAACCCTTGCTGTATTTTCTAAATAAATAGGATTACGTGAAATGAGGCGATTAAATTGGCTAGATATTACCAAGAAATTTAGGGTTGCCATCATCGAAATTGTCGACGCCGGACAAAATCTTTAAAACCCCGAACAATTGAGTGAAATTGATATTTTTCCCCGAACAGACCCGAAAAAAAGCCTTTTAAATATATAAAAAAGGATAAACTTTTATTTTTTTAATAATCTATTACAGCGTGTTTTCAATATAAACTATAGCGCCAGCAATTTTGCTGATTTACAAGTAGATCGTATCCCGCTTACGATTACGAATGAATTATTACATACCTAACTAAGTATTGTTTTAATTTGTTGCTTATTTTCCAAATTTTCAATCAATGGAGGATTCCTAGACTGAAAAAATGTCCGAGTAATACCAGGACTCCTTTGAAAACCCCGCCCGGACGCTCCCCGGACGCCCTCCAAACTAGGACAAATCCGGGGAAACCCGGACGGATGGCAACCCTGCCAAGAATAAATCTGGTGGAAATTTTTGGATAAATGAGGGTGCTATTACTTACAACACATATTTTTGGACATTTTCTAGGCTTTAGATTATACATTCATGAGTCAATTATAACGACCAATATAATGTTATTGTAGTCTGCTATTAAAATGAGGATCTTTCTCTTGGGGGAAATAAAGTAGGTAACTACGCCAAGTCCGTATTGCAAGTGTCTTCTCATGATTATTAAAAAAAAATAGAAGGTCATCAATTTGTGAAATATGTACATATATATGCCGCCGTATCTCAACAAACGCAGTAACTACGAAGTATTAAATTATGAGCATAAAGTAAGGAGCTGCAATGTCATGACTATGTTATTGTTTTGATAAATATTATAGCGTGAGGTCGTCGGCCAATGTCTGCAGTGATAACAATAATAAGTACATCAACAAGGAGGTCACTTTGTTCGCACACGATGCGCGCTAAAACAGACACACTTGTGAAATATAGTCACATTTAACACTGGCAATATATTATGCTTTTGTCATTTTCACATGTTCTCTTTTCGAAAAGTCGCTTATTTACACAGATTTATGTTCTCGATTAGCTGAATATTCGGTTGGACCAATTTTTTGCAACGGTAGCTGTATTCATCTTGTTATTTTTATGTGCTCCCACAGTTCAAGCTCTGTTGCTGTCCAGTTGAGTCCCAATTCTGATTGCTAAACAGTCAAGGGTAATTTAATATAAAAAGCCAATCCTTATAATACGTTGTGTATGTCACATTATTTTAAATTAATATCTAATGATGAAAATAAATTAAACTTTCACAGACTTCAAGCTGATTTTTCTAACGTCTCTTCTTTAAGTATCCCTAGAATAATAGCTGTCAATCATTCAAAATCCTTCATTCGAATGATTGAAATAATCAGCCCATAATAAATGCCACAATCCGTAATTCAACCTTTACTAAGTTCTAATGGCTTCACTACAAAGAAACACTTCTCTTAATGACTCTCCTATTCATTTAATGGCTGTTAATTTTCTGCGTGATTTATTACCAACAATAGGTTTATCTAGATGAAAGAGAAAAATAACTAAAAAGGGTCTTTGAAAGTTTTCATACAACGGGTCAGAGGGAAAGATATTGGATAGGTTTATGGATAGGATAGGATTATGTCGGCGAAACGTGATGTTTAGTTTGCGAAACTCTCGACACCCACCTGACATGTTATCAGGGATATTAAGGAGCTCTATAAACGTAATCGAAATTATCGGATATCCGAAATAAAAAACTATCCGAATCCGAATAAAGTTATGTTTTTCTGTTAATATATTTCTATTGTTTAGTCAGATGAAAATCTAATATCTGTAACCAAAACTATCAGATAATGCGACATAATTTTATATCCGCAACCGTATTCGAAACCGGTATAATTTAATTTGTATATCCGTAAATGTTTTTATGCGTGAGTGTACTTAAATTGACTAGGTATAAGTATTTGGCAGGCTACCGACCATATGATACATAAATAAAATACCTCTGAAAGTACCTTAAGCTGTTGGTCCCGGCTGTCATTTGTGGATCTTTGACAGTCGTTACTGTTAGGCTTGCCAAAGGAGTACCGTATTACCATGTTACCCAGTACTAGGTTGAGGAGGTCAGGTAGGCAGTCGCTCCATGTAAAATTCTGGTACTCATACATCCGGATGGAACGGACGCCGACCCCAACATAGTTGGAAAAAGCAATGTAGGCAGCTTTATTGACTATCACATAGTTTCAACTTTATTGATGTTTTAATGTAGTGGGTGGTGGTATTGTCAAAAGTGATGCCATAAAAGTCAGTTATTGAAGTTTAATCGGATTTAAAAAACAAAAGGTACATACATACGATCTCTATTAGCCGTATGACAGGAGCTCTTTTCAAAACTTGAAGTCTCAATTAACTCTCCATTATTGTATCTACCCACACACCTCATAACATATTATTGAAGAGATAGTGAATGGTTATTATTAAACTACGCAAGTCAATGAGCTATTGTATTGCTGATTATGTGCTATTCGAAGCCTAATAGCGTGTTATGTAGCGACGTGTTTATGCGCATGTGTAAGCTGGGCAAGCATGCGCTATAGGGATTTACTGCTCGTGTTTAACGGATCTTAGGCTTCATAGCACAGAACATGGAACCACTTCTTCGGCAGGTGATATTAGAAGCGCGGATCGATAGGATCAAATTCGGCTTGGTCCGTGACTCCGTGAGTCACATGACATCGCTTTTGCAAATGCATGTAGCGGGTGTAAGGGCCGGGGTATTGCGCAGCAGAACTTCACAGTCTGCATCCAACAAGAATATCTTAAGTATTTAGTAAGATTTCAAGTCGCCTGGACTGTGTTTGTGTGGGTCTGTGGTGCAATTACGCATGTTTGGTCGCAGCGGTGACCCATGGTTTTTTGTTTGTGTTGTTTATATTTATTTTGTTTAGTGTCAGTGCTTACTAATATAGTCGTAAGTTTTACTAACAGTTTTTGAGCCATGGATACCTGATTAAGAGAAATTCTATTTATTCTATTCAGGTTGAATCGACTTAAGTATGTGCCCGCCCAGTGTTTGTTTTGCACAAGATACGTCAGGGGCCGTCAATTTGTATGAGTAAATGATGACTCTCACTCGAGTAGTCTAGTATCGTTGACTTTTTGCCAAAACTCTTCTTCAGCCTGAAAACCTGTGGGAATTAAATTAAGGTGTGACACGTTCTTAACTCTACATACTGAATTCAGAAACCGGCCTGATACGCTTGGTTGCATCCAAGTGGCGACGTCTTGTTGTTCTCTGGTAGTAGATAGTACTTACTGATATTCATGGAATGTTAACATTGTTTTAATCAATCTGAGATGCGATTGGGAACGTCCTTATTAAATAGTAAATATTGTTATATTAAGGAAATAGTTTATTTGAATAAATAACTTAACTGTTTCTTAAAATGGACAAGTATCGTACCAAAAGACCGTATTATCTGAGAAACCTCTATTCTAAGCGAACTTTGATCGCCGACATAACAAAATTAAGTGTTAAATGCAAGTGGCGATGAAAAAACATTAAATTATTTAAGAGACCAAAAGAACTAAGTAATTTGACACGAACAACTCACAAAATAGCTTAGTATGTAAAATGAATCTAACGTAAAGTTTGATCACATTACTAACCTACTAAAATAGTAAAATAATGTTTACAGCATCTGAAATTGCATAAGGAAAAGCTTGTTTCTCATCTTAGCGTCACTCCAATTTAAAATATATAATATCAAAACTAGCGCCCCGCGGTTTCACCCGCGTTGATCCCGTTCCCGTGGCAATACGGGGAAAAAATATAGCCTATGTGGCTCAGGGTGAATGTAGCTTTCTAATGGTGAAAGAATTTTTTAAATCAGCACAGTAGTTTTTGAGTTTATTCATAACAAACATACACACACACACAAAAATACAAATCTTTCCTCTGTGCCCAAAGGGATTTACCATCGTCGCTGCGGAATTTGTTCGAGAGAGTCAAAGCGGCCCTGATACGCAAAGAGTATTTGGATGAACACGGATGGGTTTTAGTCAGTAAGAGTCTGACACTCGCTTCCGCTCCGCCCAGAGCGGGAGAAGTCATTTGATGATTTCCCATCCTTCCTCAAAAAACCGTCAGCAAAATTAACGAAATCCTTAAGTTCCACACTAATATTATAAATGCGAAAGTAACTCTATCTGTTTATTACCTCTTGTTACACCGTTACACCATGTCCTTGATGACGTCATTAGAACTTTTGGGATCATTTTCGACTATCACGCCAGTGAGGCGACTAGCGGAAGCAAATATGAAATTAGTCTCTAAATAAGTATAAGATATGTTTGAAATTGAAATATATTATGTATGAACATCGAAGTTAACGTTCGATAAGAACAAGTGCCCTAGAGTTGTATAATAACGTAAAAAATATATAATTAAGTACCTCATTAAGTACCAGACACACAAGTGGTTGCTGATTTAATTAATTACAGTCGTAACAGAGCATCCCGTGAAACGTGCGAATAATTGATCATATAACTTGAGGACTTAATTAAAATAAATGTAAGTACTCCAGGCTTGATTACTAACGTCGTAGAAAATCTGATTCGGAAACCCACTGGTGCTTCATGAAATAATCAGTTTGTTTCAACTACAAATTGCCTCGAAATGAGAAACGTTTAGATTTACTTTGAGTATAATTCAAATGACATTTTGAAATATTGTTTAGTATCAAAATTGTTTGGCCAACGCAATTTTAGCCTGGTATGTAGCTGGTAGCCATTTTGTGAGGAAATATTTAGACCTTTAAATTTTTCGTCCAAATTTGTTTTTAATTCGTCAGAGATTATCACGCTTGGATTTGCCACGTGATGACATGACATACCTATCTACAAGTAATCGCACATAAACCGTGGATATAAATAAGCCAATGATATAATAGTTTTAAGTCGTTGCAGTGATCGACTATGTAATTGTATTTATATAATCTATGCAATAACGATTCATGGGCGTATACACATGATAATATGACACTATCAGGGTGGCAATCGGTCAACTTTATGACTGTACCACTCTTTGTTATCAATATCCTACTTAATATTAGGACCATATTGATAACATATTTTAGAATGTCATGTTTACATCGCTGTACATTTTTTCAACGACCATGCAGTTGCTACGAGAGGTTGTCGGGTTAACGATTTCTATGTGAAGTGAGTCATTGGGAATCTACAATGTAAATTAATCATGTAAACCAAAATTAGGTTAATTTACAGGTATACCAACCAAGTTCGAAATAAACGAGACTCATACTCATGCCAATCATAACTGCTAAGTAGTCTAAACGCTTACTAGGAATTGCATGATAAGACATGGTTGAAACAGTGCTGCCTTTGTCCAGAAATTATCGTAACTGTCCAGATCTACTCAGATAAAAGATGGGTTCATTTAGGTCTCCTGATAACTCAAATTATCTGTCATCCGACGGGAAGTGACGTCACCTTGTGAGCCAAGTAATCCTATTCTCTTAGACACGCGAAACTCATCACGACATCACAGCGACAACAGCATTTATCACGGCCCGGGTGGCTCGATACCTGAATAAAACGTACGAAATACGAATTACATACATATGTATATTTGAGGCGTACACTCTACCAACAATTACACACTCTGATCCATATATAAATAGAGCTTTGGCAAGTAACGTCTAGTTTATTGCTTAAAACTCAAACACGTCAAAATTAATACCCCTTGATAAGTACAACGTTGAGCAAACAGCTTTTGTACACACATGAAAATGTACTCAATGGTTTGCTACTCCAATTTAGGGTAAATAAAGGCTAAAATCATGAGATAATAAAGATAGATGGTGTCTATGCGCTGCCGTGATGCATTGTGTCATATTCTAAATCGGATGCAAAATGAAATATATCATAGGATTATTTTACACTGGCAGCTCCTCGCGGTCTCACCCTCGTCGTTCACGTTCCCGTGGGAATATGGGGATAAAATATAACGTATGTTACTGTTCATGTTATAATTATGACAATGTAGCTTTCCATTGGTGAAAAAATGGTTAAATCGGTCCAGTAGTTTTGGAGCTTTACTCCTCTTAATATTAGTATAGATTTGCTCCCAAAGCTTTCGTGGTGAAGAAATCTTATAATATCTTCTGGATTTATTAATCGTTTTATTTATTCTTCAGCTATCTGTTACTAGCAATTTTAAAACTTAAGATTCAAGGTAGGAATAACAGAAGTTTTAAAACAAAATTAAAGCAATTAACAACGTTAATTTAAAGAGACTGTAAGTAACCATTCTAAACGCAATTGAGACAGCTATAGTTCACCCCTTGCTAGAGCGTAGAACACTGGAAGAGCACTAGAGTTAATGAATGAGACACATTCATCGCCACGGTCTGATTATTTATTTGCAAAGGGATGAACTGTGAAGTATGTGTCGGGACTATAAATATGAGCGCTGACACGTCACGCAGATATAAATCCTGGGTCGGCAAAAGGACGTGACTAACGGAGCTGTTGTGGGCTTGTGACACTTATGATATTTATCTCGGAAAATATGATGTCTGTTCTGAACATTTTAATTTGGCCAGGAACGATTTAATTTGTGGCCCTGAAATTCTGTACCTAAATTGAGTGCTCAAGTATTGAAAATATATCTCTTTTTGTAAGTATTTTTTGCTGTTGTAGATAACAGCTGCCTTAATGTAATCAGGCGCATCAAATTATATCGCAGTCACAAATGTTTGCAGTGGAATCACAGAAGCTGTTATCATTATGTTTTGTAAACACTAGATATTGTTCAGTAGTGTAAAATTAAACAATCTATTTATAAAATTATAAAAGTTTGCTTTAGTTAGAAACACGCGTAGTTCACGCGTTATTATGTAATATTTGTTTCTTTTAAAACACGGTGTGATTAAAATAAATATTACTTGCATCAGGTTTTTTTTTTAATTTATTCGGAAAAGTCTGTTGTTGTTTTATTGGGTAAAATTTTGATGAAATGAATTTGCTGTTCCTAGTAGGTATCTAGTTGGGTCCCAAACTTGCTAAATCAGAATCTATTGATTAAAAAAAAAAGAAGAAGATCAACCTGGGTAACGCCGATTCACATCAGAACCCTCTCATTGTATCGGCCGCCCGGTACACTCCCTCCAAGATCAGTAGGATTCGCCGTCCACGGCACTCCTTAGTAGAACCCGACGACCCCATCACCTTACTTCAAGAGAGTAATAGGGAAACCAGCACGATTCGTAAAAACAAAAACAGACCGCGTTCCGCATTCCGGCCTCGCCGACGAGGCCCATCGCGACGCCCCAGTAACATCCCTCCCCGACTTTTGCCTAACGAGCCAGCCCGCGCCGCTGAGCCATTAGCGTTAAATCCCCTAAATAATAATAACTGACCCAGCCTGTCCCTTGCTGCCCCTCTCAATGACCCCGTTAAGCCGAGGCCCGTATCCCACAGGGGATGCCCTTAGCGAAGCGGTCATTTAACTTTTTAGTAGTTTTTAGCCCTGGCTGGGGGCCTTAAATTCATTTGAGGCCACCACAGGATTGTCCGGTTAAGCAGTAACCAGCCTTAGTGTGCTGAACTGCGAGTGGTCCATATAAAAAAAAAAAAAAAAAAAAAAAACAGTGTGCCATAGGGATGATTCCAGTGAAACTTTACACGTTCGATCAATTTCGTAGATAACAGAAAAATCCTAAATCTTAGGTATTATTTCTTTTTAGGTGTAATCCCGAGAATAAAAGTTGCTTGATCAACATTTTCTCGGTAGGTTAAGTGGTCCTGAATAATTTTACCCCAACCTGAGTCACCACAAATTAATGATAATTATCAAATTAATATATCATAATAGAGACTGCGAAAAGTTCAGGATAAAATTGAAATATAGGAAATTAAGTACTGACTTTATACTGCCTACATTATTAATATACTTATAGGCGAGACTTTTACTTGAACATGATGTGTTGTATTTAAACCGTGCGGTTAGTAAACATCCATTTTGCGAGCACATTTGTGAAAGATTATTATATTATTATGAGATATTATTTTAGTAAGACTCAGAAATCACGTCCTTTTGGAATATTAAATCGTTTTATAGATAATGGTTTTATAATAACGTTTATAGCACAAAAGGAAACCTCGCCTTCCTCTCATAAATGATAGATAATAAAGCTTTAAAGGCGCACAGCCCCGTCACAGTTACTAGCGGAAACATAATGCGGTAAAACTCGACTCTGTCCCGCCATTAATGACGTAAAGGAATAGACAAAACAGAGCTATAATGGAGACGTAAGTCGAAACACCCTAAACGATTTCAATAAAAAACACCCATGTTAAAGTTTGAACAAGACATGCTTAGTGAAAACCAATTTAAAGTAGGTAGGTTTTACCGACATACAAGTAAAAATTACTCAATAGATTGTAAGGTACAAAACAACGTTGCTTCTTAAAGATGCATAGAAGTTATCGATGGAAGATGCCATAGACTGATTGACCATGATCTGTTTAGCTGCAGCCAGAGAGAGCTCTTTCTGTTCGATACTTATCAAAGGACAGCAGCGGTCTTATGATAAGCACAGGACCGAGCTTTCTCTATGTAATTGGTTTCAATTATATTTAATGTGAAAGTGGGTTTGAAGGTTCAGATAAACAGTTATCTGTTTATACCTCACCAACTTTAACAAGGGTTTGGAAATTTAAACACGGAAAAGTAGATCGTGAATAGCGGATTTTCAACGACAGAAAATTGACAATCTTTTCAGGCGTCCGGTGTTCTAAATTAGGTTATCATATAGTAAGTACAGAATGCGATCGTTAATATGGTTTGTGCAGTTTTAGACAGAACCTGTCATGTATGACAGAGATGACGCTGTACAAAACAACCTTTTTCTAATATTCCATGTGTTATACAGACGGTTACTCTGTTTTGTTTGTTGATTTCTAACGAACTCCTGGGGCCGTATTATGACCTCTTAAAACCATCATGTTTTCGGTGTGAAAAAGAGACGGAGCTATACAGGACGAATAGCACTATCCTTTTCTCACACAGAAAACATGATGGTTTTAAGATGTCATAATACGGCCCCTGAGCGCCGGAATTAATAGTGACAGTGGCATTTCAACTGTCTTGGAACCCGCAACAAAATTGATCAGAAAAGAACCGCGGACGAGTAAGAAAAACATAATTTCCACTTCTACGGTTACTCTATTGTTATTATAATAGGAGATAAGCAAATACTCACTGACAATGTGGATCATGAAAGAGGCAAAGACGACCATCCACCCCCACCCCCCATCGGGCGGCGGCGGCGGGCTGTCCGTGCTGTCCCGCGACGACTCCTGCGCCGCCGCGCCGTTGCCGTTCTTCTCGGTCTTCTGCACCACGCCGTGTGACATCTTATGTACCACGCTGTATCACTTTGGCTCGGTATTACTTTGCTGATTGCTGACACTAAGGCTTTACTTGATATGGATCCTCAAAACTCCTTAAATATAACCTCTATATAATCTCTTATTAAAATCTGATTTTATATTAAAAATATGTTGTACGTTATTTTAGTATATTGTCGCTAAGATATGTTGTTGATTTATTATGTGCTTTATTATTAGTTGATTGAGATATAGGTACTACACCATATAAATATATCTCCTCAATAAAGTATTTGTAGTTAAAAGAGCAGGGGAAGCGATTGCGGAAGAGATGATAGAAATAATTATAAGTATTAAGTCCTACGTGTGGTCATAGACCATGATTTTTACAATTATCTACGGTTTAAGACTTCTGTGTCAAATATCCAGCAAACGCCAAACATCTTCTTTTATTTTCTAATTTCTTTTTTGATCTGAAACAAAATAGAAAGTAAAATTAACTACGAGACAACAAAATTTATGATGGATATGAAAATTCGCAACACTGTTTAAAAGTTTATATAAACCGTATAATATATAAAATCGCAGTGGATTGAAAAAGAGACGTAGCTTGAAGGATCCTTGAATAAAATTACATCAGAGGGCTTTTAAAATACGATGTAGATTACCTTTTAGTATTATACGTACATATACCCTTGTAAAATGCCCAGTAAGTATTTTGCAATAACTGGCAAAAAAGAATTAAGAACTTGTTATCAAGCCAGATTTGGGTAATGCGAGTATATCATAATGAGCGTAACGGGTATTTTATGATGACAAGAATCCAGGATTGGATATTCTGTTGGCATTCATTAAAAGTAGGGTTGCCATCCGTCCGGGTTTCCCCGGATTTGTCCTAGTTTGGAGGGCGTCCGGGGAGCGTCCGGGCGGGGTTTTCAAAGATGTCCTGGTATTACCCGGACATTTTTTCAGTCTAGGAATTCTCCATTGATTGAAAATTTGGAAGATAAGCAACAAATTAAAACAATAGTTAGGTATGTAATAATTCATTCGTAATCGTAAGCGGGATGCGATCTACTTGTAAATCAGCAAAATTGCTGGCGCTATAGTTTATATTGAAAACACGCTGTAATAGATTGTTTAAAAAATAAAAGTTTATCCTTTTTTATATATTTATAAGGCTTTTTTTTCGGGTCTGTTCGGGGAAAAATATCAATTTTACTCAATTGTCCGGGGTTTTAAAGATTTTGTCCGGCGTCGGCAATTTCGATGATGGCAACCCTAATTATAAGTCTTTGCACAGTTCACGATCGAAAGGTCGCGGGTCTGTCTAGCGCCGCGGAGGCGGAGGTTTACTTTGAAAGAGAACTGCTTATCACTGTTCGTCTCGCTCACAGAGCCACGAAACACCTCGGTGGCTACCTACTAGAGACGGATATTTTTTTTTTATACAATCCAGTCGTGACCGTGAGTGTCTCTGTTTAGACATAAAATTGATGGCCCGTGGCAATAGGGTATTTGACTTGAATTTTATTTACTTTTCTGAAAACCTAGAGAAAAGAAGATAGAAAATACGTTCTAATATTTGTTTTAATAATACGGATAAAATTACGAAGGTGTGAGCGTTAAATTTATGCCAAACAGAGATTGCGCAAACTGTGTGTGACGTCACCAGCAACTCATGCGTTAGTGAATTTGCGCCATCCAGTATAAACGCCGTATTGTGTGCCAAGTAAAGAAGAATAATGTCTCTATTTTGTTTTTTTTTCGCATATCTTGTTTTTTAAGATTTTTCTCAATATTCATTAGTGTAGATTTTTAGTTAGATTTAAGTAGGTAGTCAAAAACCCGATTCTGACTACGGCTATGCCTGCCGGGACTTGTGCTTAGCGCAAATGCGTGGCCACGAATTTTATGGGCACTGTCGACTATACATAGAAGCTGTCAGTGCGATGTTCCGAGCTCTGTGTTCGCGAGATAGTAATCTATTCAAGTCAATATTTTAGTTCTTGGAACAGATAGGCAATATAAATAATGTGTTTCATACGTCGTCCCACGCGGGTAGTTCGTCCGACATTAGGGGTATTAATTTTATGAAAATCTAAACAGTGACTAGTATAATTGGGTAATGGCTCCCTATCGAACACTCATAGATCAATATTTATTTATTTAATACTTTACGCACACAAATGTAAATAGGACTTAATGCCTTAGGCATTTTCTACCAGTCAACCTTTGGGTGATGCAGAGAAAAAAAAAACAGGAACTCGATTAAAAATATTAATCGAGTTTCTGTTTGTATGCGATTATACGCGATTAATATGATCAATAACGAGTCTTACGCGGCTGAAATAGTGAGTAAATGTTTTTCTTGCATCTCATGCATACCTTCGCAAGTTCGCAGGTGGTACCTAGCTTTGCTTGGATGTTTTCATTGTTAGTTACTGGTATGTGACTACTGATCACTACATTTACCATCTGAAAATTTACTCGCTTTTTGCAACTGGAAAATAGAAGTCCATTTGAAAAGACTTTTGCAGATATGGCGGGATTTTCCCGAAATCAGTAAACAACCCCCTCATCAGTAGTATGTGACAGTTTGAGCATATTTCAATACTTTGAAGTAAAAAGTGTGATGAAATAAGTGAAAAGTAAATCTATTGCACGTAATTAGAAATGCTAAAAAAAACTTTTAACCATAAAAAATAAAGTTATTTCATACTTTTGTGTTTTTTTGTTTAGAAGTCCGTTGTTTTTTTTTTGTAAAGTTTTTCAATTTTCACTTTAGTGGTACACCCCCGGTGTTGCTTAGCCCCACCTAAACGTACCCATTACACGTTATAAATTGGTGAAAACAATAAAGAAACATGCGATTTCAGCAATCCCGAAAGATTTGCTATCATTTATTGAGGAGTTCTGTTTCCTATATCTGTTCTTCATCAGATCTTCACCAAACTAAAAAGTGACCACCTTCAAATACTAAGATGCTCTTCTGAACTATCGTAAACAATTTTATTTTTTCATTTTACTTCGACAAGATTGAATGAGAATATCATCAATGTGGTCGAAGCCACGCATTATTAGGGATAACTCAAATACTAGTACTCAGATCTCAATCAAATTGAAACGGGACCACACGACAAGCACCAGCTTTTGAATATAAAAAGAATCATCAAAATCGGGACACCCAGTTCAATGATACACAGAAAAAAAATACAGTAGACTTGAGAACCTCTCCCTTTTTGGAAGTCGGTTAAAAATCACAGTCGAGCTCTTGATTAGGTGCAGCGACGCCGGCCGGGGGCTACGATATTTCCTTACACAAACGTGTCTTTGTAATATTATTTCTAATGAACTTGATTTGTGAAAGATAAAAGTATATTACATTGATGTTACATAAGATAGAGCTCTAAAATATTACAAAATTAGTTTGAAGCGATAAAACAATATAACATGTTTAGATAAGGCCTCAAAATTAAATTCGCTTGTTGATTTAACGTTTAAATCTACTTTTATTTGCGTACTGTTTGCGTAAAATTAACAGAGCCTATTTCTATACTCAATTTCAGTTCAACAGTAAATGAAGCTCTAGTTTATAAGGTAGACACGAATAAGGCAAACGAGCATGAAATTTGGCGTGTTTCAACAAAGTCGAAATTGTTTTAGAATTGATGAAGTCAATAAAAAAAAAATATTATGGGGAAGGAAAAGCGAGTTACCATGCTAACGACGTGTGCTAGGCTGGGATATGGAGAAAGTTTGTCAATTTCTGAATACTTCACAAATATTGGTACTTTAAGGCCACACGAGTAATGGGACATAACAACATGGTATATATATTCATTCGATCGACGATATCACACATTGTCGATGAAGTGATTTGTTGATAAGATACCTCAGATATAATGTCGGGTTGATTTACCGTTCTGTCATGTATTTCACTGTAAGCCTGTTACATTTGATTTATACGATATGTTCAGGGTCACCATGTCAGGTCATGTTCAAATCATAAGATTATTTTTGGTGTTGTGGGCGTGATTTTCAATATTAGGTCTAGTGGCATGACTACAATCATAATCTTAACGACCCATTTTAAAATATGACATTGTATTGAAGAGATTTAGTGATGGCGTCGATATTGAGAGTTTGAATGTTTTGAACATTGTATCGTACTAATGCTATCGTGATACACCTCATAGGTCTTCCCAAAACGTCACCTTATCAACTGATCTTGTGCTTCTCGCATGCACCAGTCTCCTGCGGCTCTCACCAGGCCTAGGTCTATTAATGAAGTAATCTAATCTTTAATAGGTATGAGTAGATGTGGAACTCTATCAACGAGGTCGGTGTTCTATTCAAAATGATGCAAGCTAAGGTTTGGACTTTTGCATACGTGCCCAAAGGATATCTTTTATGGAGAATATTTGTCACCCGGCCGCACAATACCCTTATCCGCGATAATGAATTTGATTTGGCTCTCCGCGGCACAATGGCCTATCTTAATTTCTAGAAAGAATATTCCTGCCCACATTCTGATTATATTCTATGGAACGTTTGACGTCATCCACCGGTACAGGCGAGATAGCCTATTTATTTTTGTAGATAACAGATATGGCACGAATATCATGAAATGTCTGAAAGATAATATGGCTTTTTATGAACTTTTGGCCATACTGCGTTAACATTAAAGGTACAAAGTCACTTCAAGTGTATTAACATGTTTTGGTAGTATTAGGGTTGCGGAATTTGTGCGAAAGTTTTACCGCGGCTCAGGAACGCAAAGGCCATTACGAGAAACACGAATAGGTTTTATCAGTAAGACTCTGACACTCCCTGCCGCTCCGCCTAGAGCGGAAGAAGTCATTTCATGATCCATAGAAAAAGGAAAGGTCAAATAGTGACGATTTATCTATACTAATATTATAAAGCTGAAGAGTTTGTTTGTTTGTTTGAACGCGCTAATCTCAGGAACTACTGGTCCGATTTGAAAAATCTTTCAGTCTTAGATAGCCCATTTATCGAGGAAGGCTATAGGCTATATATCATCACGCTAAGACCAATAGGAGCGGAGCAGTCATGAAAAATGTGACACAAAAGAAGTTGTGCAATAAAAGTTTGCCTTTGATACACGTGTTCCTGTGATGAGTCGCCAGTTAACAGCACATGTCTTAAAATAAATACATCTATCAATGTGTAACTTATGATAAATAGAGATTGTGACGAATGTCTAGATAGTAACACCCTTTATTCATAAAAAAACGTCGTCTGAAAACGATCGATAAGGTGTTTATCGATAAATCTGTCACTGACATTTTGATAACATGAGACTCTCAAGTTATTCTATTCACTTCTCGAGACTACTTTTTAAAGCTAGGAAAGTAAGCACTTATTTATTTATGGTATATCAACAACACAAACATGGATATGTCTATGTAAGTGTAGTAGTTTGTATGCTAGTGTTTATGTCAATTACTGAGGTTCACAGCAATAAATTAAAAAAAAAGATTGGGACACATTAGTAATAGATGATGAAATGAATGGTAAAAACATGGTAACATCACATTCAAGTTAATTAACCTGGTTGTGAAATTTATTCGAAAGGGTCATCGCGGCCCTGGTA
Organism: Hecatera dysodea; assembly: GCA_905332915.2. NCBI lineage: Eukaryota > Metazoa > Arthropoda > Insecta > Lepidoptera > Noctuidae > Hecatera > Hecatera dysodea. The sequence continues at coordinate 16,262,655 of HG995292.1, forward strand.
CGCAAAGGGAGGAACACGGATGGGTTTTAGTCCGTAAGTCTGCCACTCCTTTCCGCTCCGCCCAGATCGGAAGAAGTAATTTGATTTCCCAAACCTAAAAAGGCTAATTAACCTATTTTTATACTTTTAAAAGTAAGGCAGTGTCCTCGTCGAGATTAAGGAAGGAGCAAAGGAAGCGGGGCATTACTTTTTAACCTACTTTCAAAAAGAAGGTGGTTCTCAATTCCAAGTATGTCGATTTCTCCTAGGTTTCTGAACCGATTTATGTGATTTATATTTATTTCGTTAAAAGATAAAGATAATTTATTTGTCAAACATGCGTTTACATAAACTGACTGATCAGACATGCAAGGTATTAAATTAATATGTTGTGAGCGTCCATGTTTTGCCAATAACGGCGTATAAATTCTGTAGTTATAAAAATTAAATTTAATTGCATTTACTTTAAAGTGATTTTAAATTTCATTACACAAAATACAAGAAATAAATAATAATTGATGTCAAGATGTTAATGTCAAAAATAAATTAAGTTATGTCCAGTTTATTCATTATTATGCTGTCAAATAGTATCATTCAAAAGTCAATTGATTTAAAATTCACATTATTTAATTGTTATTCAGAACCATACATATTAGAAGTCGGAATAGAAAAGTCCTTTTCATTCAAGAAATCTAAAACATTGTAAAATACTTTACTAACTAAAAAAAATCTCGTAGTGGTTTAATTGCCATTATTTAATTCAGTTTGTCATTTTTGCTTATAGTCCAGTAGGGATATAATATTTTTCACATAAAACCTTCGATAATTCTAAAGTTTTTGATTTTCGCTGAGTGGATAAGTTTCGTAAATTCATTGCTATTTACAAAAATGCTAACAGTTTAGAGTGATGCAATAGGTATTAAGTAGGTATTTCTTATTATTTCGTGTTATACAAATATTAGAAAATTTAAATTAAAACAGTATACAGGTTCTTTGTAAGTACTATCTAAAGGATATATTAGTGAAAATGCTAACAGATAGGTACTATGGAACAATAGAAATCTAAAAATGTCCCGTAACTCATTCAAAAAATTTTTTAAGTTTTTCAATTCATTTCTTATATATTTCAAGTGATTAGTTATACCTTACAACAAAAGTTCTAACAGCTAAGTATATGGCTGCACGAGTAATTGTATTTTTTCTTTATGATTAGCGACATATTGAATTTAAGTTTATAAAGTTTGCACTTTATATTCGTAATAATAAACTCTGCTACCACACAAAAGTTTCAACAAATGCATAATATGGCTTTTGTTTAAATTGCGAATAACTATTTTCGATAACGCGCCGCGTAAGTACGGCGCGTGCGATCGCTGCTGAATAGCAACACTCCCCCGCCCGCTCCGATCGGGGATGTCTCTATCGCCGCATACCTACTGACCGCTTTTAGTTGCCAAAGTACCTACATGTTCGGTACGTAACGCTTCAGAGCAGTAGATACTAACAACAGAGTGATGGCCACCATACCTACTAGCAAGTGTAATTGTAAATTAGTCACTAATGCACCCAAAGGAGCTGTGCTTTTTTTCATTTACAAATAAGATTAGACATTTAAACAAAACTTTTTAAAAGTCCGTTCAACCGATTTGTATTTCTATTCCGTAAGCATAAAGATGGCATTAAAAGCAAAATCGTGATTATAATACCTACCAACTATTTACTGCAGCTGCCATTTGTCATGCCACCAACGTAATAGAAGTCAAAATCGGTTGAACGGACTGTAAAAAAAAACTTTTAACAAAAAATAAAATCGACTTCTAAACAAAAAAACCAAAAAGTATAAAATAACTTTAAATAAAATAACTCGGTTTTTTTGGTTGCTTTTTTGTTGTTGAACACACCGACTTCCGAAATTAAAGTTATTTTATACTTTTTGTTTTTTTTTGTTTAGAAGTCGGTTTTATTTTTCGTAAAAAGTTTTTTTATTTTCACTTTTTAGTGGTACCTACACCCCCTCCCCTCCCCCACCTAAACGAACCAATCACATTGGTGTAAAAAAACGTACTGCTCCTTTGCAGAGTAAACTAAGAGGTCGTCAATGTGGACCATAGAAATATAAAATACAGGAGAAGTGGCAAGGGGGCGTGTCGGTGTCCTCGCGACATGCTCTGGGCGAGCATGTCTTACGCAATGGTCGAATCCGCGAACTAGTGCGCTTACGACCGTGAGCGTGATAAGATATAAGAATGCCGTATTGTTCAGTGTTTTCTTGTAAAAACCGAAGCATAAACCAAAACTTTGTTAATTATGGAATCACTTACCATATCAAAATACAAGTATTTTACTATATTTGTCTTTAAAATCATGAAAAACAACAAGTCGTAAAATATTTCTTGCTTATACTATGTTATTTTTGTTTTCAAATGTCACAGCGACAATAACATATTACAATGAATACCTACACTGCTCCTTAACCACTACCTAAGTTTGTCGCTAAGTGACTGGATGAGCAATGTAAAATCACAAAGCGATACTTTAGCAAGCCGATGTATCGCATAGTACGGCCGCTGCTTCTTGCCGCGAGTTAGTGATGTAATTGTGCAGATACACTGTCGACAACAATGTCGATTGTTGAATGAAATATTACAAAAGTGTACCAAACTTTCTTAGATTGCAATAAATTTTTGGTAAATAATCGTTCAAGTGTTTTTGGCTTTGAATTATCGTATGTATGCCTTATCCTCGTGCTACTTCCTTACTTTTTATGGTAATTGTATTTTACTTTCGATAAAGTTTCGAATGCATTATAGTAATCGGCATGTTTAAGATAATATATTAGTGACCTTTGCTTAAAATAGTCAACATATTCATGCTATTTATTTGTAATACATGGGCAGCATGGCGTGTGTAATAAATGCCAGAATCGATAAGTCAATCACTAGCGTATATGTAAAATAAATTGCTTTTGCACAGCACAACGATACCCAACGTTGTTTTTGTGTGAGTAAGTTGCACGGTGTACTGTAAATATACGCTGTGTTTATTAGGATAAGGTTTATAATTGATTGTGTAGTACAGTCCGATTTCAAAAATGCGGGTGTGTGCGCGACTGCGTATCTATTGCTTTTACTGAACTGCATTCGTAGTAGTTGCCGGGTGGTAGGGCAAAACAGGAGACACAGGTTCCGATACATTTTCGGCTACAGGGCATATCTCCTTGTTTATTATATCTATGATGTGGACAATGTAGATATTTTTTTTTAGATTTTTGTTGATTTTTCGAAAACCGCTTGGTTTATTTCGATAAAATTTTCATGGGACCATTTGGGAGGTATACTCTTTCCATCAAAAAAAGAATTTTTCAAATCGGTTGACAAGCGACGGAGTTATGCGCGAACAAACAATAAAAAAAAATAAAAAAAAAACATACAAACATCCGAATTGAGAAGCTCCTCCTTTTTTAGAAGTCGGTTAAAAAGATTTATTTCAATGTCTAATCTTATTGTGAATAGGCTATCGTGTGCGATGAAAATTTAAAAGCACCATTTGTTTGACGGGTCCGAATAGGTAGACAGCATTTGTTATAGTATCAGAGACAAAAAGTGACTTTGATTTTTCGGGTAATTGTTTCGGGTTTCGGAATAGGTATCACTAAATGTACATTAAAAATAATGAAACAAAAACAGGTAAGGTGCATTCGGCTAACTCCGAAAATCGGGATATTCCAATAATATCAAATATCTAGAAATCTCAGCATAATTTTTTGCTCTAACAACACTGGTCAAGACGCTTCGAGCGTGTGTTGGTCTGTTAACAACATTTTTGTGAGCGAGTGATATTTCACGCACTTTTTTGTTTTATTGGATTTACCCGACGATCTATAAGAAGAATCATGTACATTATTCAACTGGTTGTTTTTTAATTCGATAGATTTTCGTTTAAGTGTACTGTTGAGTAAGATTAGGACACTCTAGCTCAAGCTTTTTTTGTTTTTATTGGAATTATTCTACTCGGGTAATTCTGAATTATAAGCCATTCGGTTTTGCCTGAATATTTATTTTACAAAGAAATAAGTCGGCAGTTCTCAATTTTTGCTCCTAATTGAAATTGTAAAAAAAAAACTTTTCAATGTGCACTAACGTGTTTTAAACTGTCAACTGTCATTTTATTTAACTGATTTTTAATCAACAAAAACAAGGAGTGCGTTTTACCTAACTATTGCATAGTAAATCGATTGGCAATGCAATTAAAACAATGGAAAAATGTTGGTTTGGATTTTTAAGAAAAAAAGTGGTATATTACTAAAATAAACTTCTTTGAATCTACAGGCGTTATTTTTGTATTTAAGTGTTATTGATAAAACACGACATTTACAAAAAATACACAGTAATGAAATGATTTCGCGTCTCATTCAATAATTTACCACATTCACTACAAATGTACCTATTATAGCTACTTGTTATAGTGATAGAGGAACAGAAAGAAAGTAGAGATTCCGTTACAACATTTTTTTCTGGAACAGGTAGTTGTCCCGGGTTTTAGGTCATCCCTTAAGTAGGTACAAAAATAATTATACCAAAGCAATAAAATAATTGGATTCATTAAGTAGCGTGCATTCGGGTGGTTACGAAAGGATTTGTGATCCGTTCGGAGGCATGTTTATATTTAACCCACACTCATAATTGAACTAATACTGCTGATTTATATCGCTTTCTTTACTTGAATATACTACTTAAAGTTCTATTGCAAAGACTTTCATGAATTTCCTTGATAATTGTTGATAAAAATGTTTAAAAATCTTAATAATTTTACTTTGATCACGTCAAATTCTGAAGCATTGTTGATAATTCTGAATGACAGTTGAAAGTGGGTTTATTTGCTTCCGCTAAGTTTTTTTTGTTGTAAATATCATGTTTTATCAATAACACTCAGATACAAAAATGACGCCTGTAGATTCCAATAAGAAGTTAGTTTTATTATATAGCAATTTTAGTTAAATAGCACTGGTTTTATTGAAAAGCCAAACCAAAGTAAAAATATACAGTGATATCCATAGCATAAATACAACAACCACAATTATGTCGATCCTAAAACCAGGTTCAAAAAATAAGTGGTTCGTTTCGATGCCAATGTAATTATTTTATGTAATTTTTATAATAAACTTCCTAGCCTCATTCAAGAACTTAGCAGAAATAAATTCAAATTATTTGTAAAACGTAAGCTGTGCCAGAAAGCTTTTTATTTATACAGTTAAATTTTATCTTGAGGACAAGTAGGCTTGGGATTGAGCTGCTTTAGTTTTGTACACCGCCCAATGTTTTAATGTTTTTCTCTCTTTTGTCTGCTTTTTGTTGATATTTATACAATTTGACAATGGTTTTTATATTTTCATTTACTTTTGACTTGAATGTTTACTTTTAAAGTATTATTTTTATTACAATTTCTTATTTTGACATGAATACTTACTTTGTAAAGTGTTATATTTTTTTGTTTCCCTATTGTGAATATGAGGACTATATGGGTTATGTGCTTTTTCTTCTTCAAGTATTTTTTAACGATGTCTGGCTGTTTGAATATTTTTGTAGCCTACCCAAATTTCCTTTCATTGGCATTGTTCGTCGGGTTGTTGAGCTCCTTATTGGTTTGGTGGTCCAAGGTTTGCACTAACTGGATAGGTCCACTCAAAACTGTGTGGTTCCTTCTTAAAAAGACCATTTCAGACACAGTTCTGCATGGTCCTCGTATAGCGTATTGTGAACATGAGGACCATGTAGATCGCTGTCAGGGGTTTATTTCATGTCAATCGGCGGTTTGAGTTCTTTATGTGGCCTACCCAAATGTCCTTACTTAAGTATTATTCGTCAAATCGTTGAGCTCCTTAAAGTTCTAAGTTTGAGCTACACGATATCTGACAAATGCTTGCACTGTTTGGACAGGCCCACTCAAATCTGTGTGTTACTTTCCTCAAAAGACCACTTCAGATATAAACTACATGGTTTTCATATGATTTGACCAGTACAATTGCATGGACTTCAAAAGAGACCTTGACCTCTGAATTTGTTTCAGTGTTTCTTCTCAGGGTAGTCAGCTAGGAAACACCAGCCTTATTTAGTTTTTATAACGGCCAAAACAGATTGACGTGTAAAAGTGTTTTTACAACCTACTTACAAAATAAAAATCATTCATCAGTTATCCTTTAACATTTTTCCATTGTTTTAATTGCATCGCCAATCAATTTACTACGCAATAGTTAGGTAAAACGTACTCCTTGTTTTTGTGGATTAAAAAAACAGTTAAATAAAATGACAGTTGACAGTTTAAAACACGTTAGTGCACATTGAAAAGTTTTTTTTTTACAATTTCAATTAGGAGCAAAAATTGAGAACTGCCGACTTATTTCTTTGTAAAATAAATATTCGGGCAAAACCGAATGGTTTATAATTCAGAATTACCCGAGTAGACTAATTCCAATAAAAACAAAAAAAGCTTGAGCTAAAGTGTCCTAATCTTACTCAACAGTACACTTAAACGAAAATCTATCGAATTAAAAAACAACCAGTTGAATAATGTACATGATTGATTCTTCTTATAGATCGTCGGGTAAATCCAATAAAACAAAAAAGCGCGTGAAATATCACTCGCTCACAAAAATGTTGTTAACAGACCAACACACGCTCAAAGCGTCTTGACCAGTTGAAACGCGGGGTTGGATTCGAATGTTGTTGTATCCCGATTTTCGGAGTTAGCCGAATGCACCTTACCTGTTTTAGTTTCATTATTTTTAATGTACATTTAGTGATACCTATTCCGAAACCCGAAACAATTACCCGAAAAATCAAAGTCACTTTTTGTCTCTGATACTATAACAAATGCTGTCTACCTATTCGGACCCGTCAAACAAATGGTGCTTTTAAATTTTCATCGCACACGATAGCCTATTCACAATAAGATTAGACATTGAAATAAATCTTTTTAACCGACTTCTAAAAAAGGAGGAGGTTCGCAATTCGGATGTTTGTATGTTTTTTTATTTTTTTTTTTTTATTGTTTGTTCGCGCATAACTCCGTCGCTGGCCAACCGATTTGAAAAATTATTTTTTTGTTGAAAATTTTATCGAAATCGAACAAAGGTTTTTGAAAAATCAACAAAAATCTAAAAAAATATCTACATTGTCTACATTGACGACCTTTTAGTTTACTCTGCATTGGAGCAGTGCGTTTTTTTACACTAATGTAATTGGTTCGTTTAGGTGGGGGGAGGGGAGGCGGTGTAGGTACCACTAAAAAGTGAAAAATAAAAAACTTTTTACAAAAAAGTTCAACCGACTTCTAAACAAAAAATCAAAAAAGTACAAAATAACTTTAATTTCGGAAGTCGGTGTTCAAAACATGAAAAAGGAACCACAAACACCGAGTTCCGAAATTAAAGTTATTTTGTATTTTTTTGTTTTTTTTTACAGTCCGTTCAACCGATTTTGACTTCAATTACGTTGGTGGCATGACAAATGGCAGCTGCAGTAAATAGTTGGTAGGTATTATAATCACGATTTTGCTTTTAATGCCATCTTTATGCTTACGGAATAGAAATACAAATCGGTTGAACGGACTTTTAAAAAGTTTTGTTTAAATGTCTAATCTTATTTGTAAATGAAAAAAAGCACAGCTCCTTTGGGTGCATTAGTGACTAATTTACAATTACACTTGCTAGTAGGTAAGTAGGTACTTTGGCAACTAAAAGCGGTCAGTAGGTATGCGGCGATAGAGACATCCCCGATCGCTGCCGAGTGTTGCTACTCAGCAGCGATCGCACGCGCCGTACTACTTACGCGGCTCGTTATCGAAAATAGTTATTCGCAATTTAAAACAAAAGCCATATTATGCATTTGTTGAAACTTTTGTGTGGTAGCAGAGTTTATTATTACGAATATACAGTGCAAACTTTATAAACTTAAATTCAATATGTCGCTAATCATAAAGAAAAAATACAATTACTCGTGCAGCCATATACTTAGTTGTTAGAACTTTTGTTGTAAGGTATAACTAATCTCTTTAAGTATATAAGAAATGAATTGAAAAACTTAAAAATTTTTTTGAATGAGTTACGGGACATTTTTAGATTTCTATTGTTCCATAGTACCTATCTGTTAGCATTTTCACTCATATATCCTTTAGATAGTACTTACAAAGAACCCGTATACTGTTTTAATTTAAATTTTCTAATATTTGTATAACACGAAATAATAAGAAATACCTACTTAATACCTATTGCATCACTCTAAACTGTTAGCATTTTTGTAAATAGCAATGAATTTACGAAACTTATCCACTCAGCGAAAATGAAAAACTTTTGAATTATCGAAGGGCATAGACTTCTGGCTACTGGACTATTACTTAGATGATGTAATTTTTGCGTTGGTAGGTATTGGTTTATGTTCCCCGATCACTCAAAGACGCCTGAACCGATTTGAAAAAATCTTCTTTGTTAGAAAAGTTATCACATTATTGTTTACAATTAAGGTTTAGTATAAGCACTAAAATGAAAAAAAAAAAACTTTTGTAAGAAAGTTTATATGCTCTAAACGTTTCGTGAGTATTTCGAACTCTCATAGTTTCGGTTTCGGCTGACAGGACAGAATGGAAGAAAAAAACATGTTGCGCCGACCCCAAGTAAAATGGGATAAGGGCAGGAAGATGATGATGATAGTTTCGGTTTGAATAACACACAGACTACAGAGCACATATATAGGTATGTGCATAGTACGATTGACATTATCAGAATTAAAGTTAAAGGCTTCCTTTTATGCTGAAAAGGCACAATATTTGATTACAATAGTAGCTCACTGTGCGATGGTGATTTCAGACTCAGAATTTCAACATTCCCACCCTACACGTTTTCGGTTTTCTTGAATAATTTAGTTATTCTGTGAATTTTGGTCCATTTGCTTGCCTTTGAATGTGGTTTGTTGGTTAGCAAACTTATTGGAACATACTCACAGGGTTTTCCTCTACCTGTATATAACAAACCCAATTAGCAACACGAATAATTAGCATAACAAGTTTAATAATAAGGTTCTTGTTAGTCTTATCATCATGCTAAGACCAACAAGAGCGAACAGTAATCTATACTAATATTATAAAGCTGAAGAGTTTGTTTGTTTGTTTGTTTGTTTGAACGCGCTAATCTCAGGAACTACTGGTCCGATTTGAAAAAATCTTTCAGTGTTAGATAGCCCATTTATCGAGGAAGGCTATAGGCTATATTTTATCCCCATATTCCCACGGGAACGGAAACTACGCGGGTGAAACCGCGAGGCGCTGCTAGTGAAAAATGTGACTCAAACGAATTTGAGAGGGTCAGCTAGTCTTGCTATAAAATAGTTTCACGGTAGTAACAATATATCAATTAAATTAATAACGCATCAAGTGTCAACTAGTAGTGCGCATTCATTTGTGCGTATTATGCGATGTTATGGAACTATCCACACCTCATAGGTTTCCACCAACGCGAGTTAGAACCGCCTCTACTAAGATACGTAATAACTTTTAATGATAAGTGTGATATTACTAGGAATATGAACATCATCACTGATTTTTTTACAAGGTGACATGAAGCCATAGTACAGATATTATATATAGTTTTCGCCCAAAATGTCCAGTTTCTGCAAAGAGCTGTGTACTTGTATAGGAAAATAAAACTAAACCCACGCAAGAAAAGACGTGTAGAAAAGCTAGTAGCAAGCATCGTACTCTCTCATGAATAAATTATTCGAATACGCTTCAAGGAATCAAGTGTATTCAGAACTGACATGTTTATTATTAACAGAAAGTTCTGATATGGCGTAAGAAGAGTAAGACCAAGCGAAGATGACGCACTAGGCGACGATCTTGTCAGTGGCGCGCCGGGCTCCTTATCGGTGAGTGATAAAAGGTCGGTACCATACCCTGCATACCCCAAACTGAACATTGTTACATCACTATTATTATTTATCGATTGTTACGTATTCTAAGCTCTAAGACCGTGATGTAAATATCAATATTGTAAGAGCTTGTGTAATAGGGGATTGTCTCGGGTAGATTTTTCCAGAACAACAGTGTCCGGTTCGGTATTAGGGCTGTCAGGCTGTCACATCGATCATAAGAATGGGGATGTATCCATATATTGAATGTGTATTCGCATGTGTACAGGTACTCAGCTATGGTTGACACTAGATAAATGTGGAATAAGGGTCATTGTCCTTTCCCACCTGAACTAAAAATGCAGGTTCACCCACAGCACATACATGTAGTAAGTCATACGGTAATATTCTAATATATATGCCAATTACGGGTAAACACAGCATTGACAACAAAGACGCCAGATTACAGCTAAGTTGCTAACTTAAGTCTAGACTTAACAAAGACAATATAAATGAAGATATAAATTTTGTTACGAAGAAAGTGAGAATGAAAACAGAGTAATTCATTCAATAACAGTACAGCACAGAGAAATTTAACTATGTTTCACGACACGACAGATGTCGATTCAGGATAGCTTTATGTAATTATTTCTGGTTTTCGGAAATAGTGTGTCAATAAATGTAGGTGGGTCAATGAGCGTTATTCCACATTTATCTGGTGTCGACCATAGCAGTATTAAATGGAAACACAGTGATACATTTGTGTTATTAGTTTTTTTTATGTTTCTAGTTGCTTGTGTGCATCAGTTGTTGCTATATGATATGTATTTTCGTCCTCAATTTCCATATGTCTTTATGTTAGGTCAGGTTTAATGCTTTGATAAGAAAGTTTATTTGTCGAACAACTGTCGGACCTTACGTTATTAAACCTAATTTGAAACTACAAAGTGTCCTTGGTTCACAACTAAGTATGTAGATGTTTCGAGTTCCAGTATCAGTGGCTTATCACTCAGTTTCAAGAATCATCAGGGACAAAAAGGTGACTCAGTTGTGTCGGATTTCGGATATCGCACATCATTATTGTTGTCTTAAATATAAAGTTATTTTGTCTTTTATTGTCTACAAAATTTGTGACCCGAATCTCTACATTTCTCTACTTTTAAGGTATCGTGAAACAAATCGTTTGATTCTTTATAAGTATTTTATACATATGTCGAATTTTATCTTCATAAACAGCAAACTGGGTTATATTTTGTCAAAACATTATCTTTATCTTTGTTTTTAGTAAATAATCAACGAATTTGAGGTCAATTCGAATGATATTCAAGCGTATCATGTATGATTTGATGCTGACATCAAATTAGCTAAGAAAAGGTTAGGTTGATGATATAATTTTATCAAACAAATGTCACAGAAGCTTATGTAGAAAATTCAACCCCGAACGTTTTTGATCCCCAGAAAATCCGTTTATTCTTTTATAGTTAAAGTCGAAATATCACTGCTCACGTTGTTTGTGTACGGTATGCAGATTACAATGTTTATCTTGATTTAGTAGTCAAGAGAAAAGAAAAACAAAACATCTTATGTAAAATGAACACATATTATTGTTTTTAGGGTTTCGTACCTAAAAGGAAAAAACGGACCCCTTTATCTCGGGAACGCGTATAGGTAACGAGTTGAATCTAAACCCATATACAAAAAAAAAAAACTTCTAAGTTTACGTATATTTTGACACTCTCAAGGGAATCTAAATTTATAGGGTACTTACTTTTCGTTCACCTAGAACTTTGAAATTTGGCAAGATCTTACATTACAAGTACAGGACGCCCTCGGTGCGCGTCTGACTCTCGCTTGTCAAGTTTTTCCACATGATTCCGTTACATTTTACCGGCTTTCCAACTCCGAGAAAATGTCATCATCTGCCTAATTTTTTTCCGAACTGTATTCGGGTCGGCTCCCAGTTAAGCCGAATTCAGCTGAATACCAGACCTCCACAACTCATTAACTGGGGAACACGGTACTTCTTGGCAAGACTGATGTCAGATTTTCTTTCTTATGACAATCCGTAACGCCTGCCAAATGAACTCCGAAAAAATATGCGAGTTAAAAAATAAAGATTAGATAAGAAAAGTTTGTTGCACAAAATGGAAACAGCTGCATGAAATATTTGATAACGAAAAAATATATTTCGAATACGCTGTAAACAGCTGCTCCTAACCGAGAATTTTAACACTCAGTGTACTTTGTTAAATATTTATGAACAAGATCGAAGTATGTAGCGTAAAAATAACAGAGTAGACATTTCATCTAGGTTAAATATTAATAATTGTAAAGTAATTTGAAATGCAGACACAGGCCTCTACTATCAGCGTGCGAGAGAAGGAAACCTCACGCCCCAGTCGCCGCAACAGAAGAAGACGCCCCGGGCGTCGAGAAACGCAGGGCGATTCCCGGCCACCGTAGGCGCGGGCCTGCGGATGGCGAGCTATGGGTAGCTCGCCGTCCGATAGTAAACAGGCCCGAGTCGACGGTGCGTCGTGTTCCACGCGCGCCTCAAAGAGCCGTCAGCATCGAAGACGGGGCCCCCATACGGTAAGTACCTGCTAGGGTTGCGGAATTTGTTCGAAAGAGTCACCGCGGCCCTGGAACGCAAAGGGCACGAGAAGGATCACGGGTGGGTTTTAATCAGTAAGAGTCTGGCACTCCCTTCTGCTCCGCCCAGAGCGGGAGAAGTCATTTGATGATTTCCCATAAAAAAAGGCCTCTTCTATCAGAGATAACAAACAATAACAGCTGGCCCCGAAATACCCAATTGGCAACGAATTTTAAATGGTAAATGGACCAGCGAGGCAGCGTGGCAAGCGTAGTACTACGAAACACATACTAACATTAATGACCTGATTGTCGCCCATTAGTGAGTGCCGAGTCAATTAAGTAGTCGAACAAACCTAAAACAAAGGAACTGATAGCAATTAACTAAATAAGATGGATTTGGTGCACAGCGCATGTTTACGAATGTTTGTGCATCGCAACTTCTATTAAATTGCTACGCTTGTTTATTTAATGCACTGCTTAATGCGCACAATATTATTCAAAATGATAAGCGAAATATTTATGTTATTTCACAACAAAAGAACTATTAAATGAGATCGAGCATCGAGTACTAACTATGCATTGTTTATTAAAACACCCGTAATGTTAAACACATAAAACAAATTGCAAGTCTTCCGGCTGACCGTCTTTGTTTTTAAAAAACTGCATGTCAGATGCGCGCCAAAAATAACACTTGACGCACATGCTCCCATGTTTTTGATGCGTGTAGTCCAATGAAATTAAACAAGCGTTGCTATTGAAAACCTATTTCACGGTCAAGCATGTTGAATAAACATTTAAAACATTATCGTAATAACATAAAACAGCATTCAATGTTTTCACTATCATAACAAAAACAAAGGAAAGAACACTCACTTACTGTCGAGAATAAAGTCTGTTAATGAAAGCCGTATAAAACTGCTGTTCTATTTGTTTGTAATTTTAAAACACTTTTTATGTGAACTACGTTCTGTAATGTAGAAAAACTAAGAAAACACGACCATGGCTGACGTGACGTATCGACTGACCGGGCGTCCAATCGCGCGCGCTCCCGCCCTCTGACTGACAACGAAAATAGCAGATAATGGAGGAAACACTCGCTTGATATTTATTTGATAAACATTTCTACACTTTAATATTCATGTAAGTAACATTGTTTGAACTGTCATAAAATGTCAGTTGGAAAAGACACGGAAATAATATTTTTTTTAAATGGTAGGAAAGTTGGTAGGTACGTACCAACTTGTTGAAATAGTTATCATGACCCATAAATAATTGATTTAATTTTATCGTGGAAAATATCGGTAGCAAATGCCAATTGTAGGTACAGTTCTATTAATAATAATCACTTTCTACATTCTTGCCATAGCTATGAAAATTAATTTGAATTGGTTTCCTCCCGCACTATTCCATTAAACTAGCTAGTTAAAAACTATTGTATTTTAACAACTTTTTGGTCGGTTTTCAAGGGTCGGAAAAAGTGTTATTTGCCATTTATAATTTTCAGTAGCAGCTGTATTAAATGATAAATGGTAGTTATTTTGTAAGTAGGTTGTAAAAAACACTTTTACACGTCAATCTTTTTTGGCTGTTATAAACTAGATGAGGCCGGTTTATGCACCATTTGATGGCAATAGGTCCGAACCCTCCTGTTACACTGTAAAATAAACCATAGAAAACTATTTTCTATTACCTACGTACTGTTAACTTCCTCAATTATTTGAACATCTGATTTTAAATATCTAGTAATAAACTCTTGTGTTAGCGACGTGTAAACTAACAATTAAAATAGATTTTCTGTAACGTATTCAAGATTCGTACGATTTGACACGCGTTTTTGTGATGTTCCAGTAAACATTTTTAACCCCGAAAAAAAAATGTATTTAGTTGAAATTTTTGTTGCACCTGTCATTGAACAATCATTCGACTATCTTCAGGTATCGGGGTCAAAATGTTAAGATAATATTATAAAAACGACGCATTTATCAACATCAAAGGTATGTTTCGTTCTCTCGTCCGAGTTACTAGGTCAGATAAATTTATCTAAGCGTTTTATCGTAGGGCTAGAAAAACCGACTGCAGCTGACTGTTTATATAAATACCTATATGACATTTATGGTCTCTGTTGTTTCATGGTTTTTACGTTACATAAGTGTGTAAAAGTGATTTATAAATCTCACGCAACCCGCGTGTTTCGATCAATTTACGTTGACGGTGTAGGTAATTACGTTACATTATTGAAAGGGTAATTGATAACGGTAGAAATCTATACAAAAGTAAATCTGTTTATATAAAACCGAAATACCACTCACTGAGTAATCACGAAATTTAAGAAACTATAACACCTACAAACTTAAAATTTGTCAGGTTCCTTATAGGGTGTAGGTCCGCTAAGAACGGATTTTACGAAACTCCAACCCTAAGGGGTAAAACGGGAGGGAAATGATTTGTACTAAATCTGCGCAGACGAAGTCGCGAAGTGCTACTAGTAGTATCTGAATACTTCTACCGTTCCGTAACGATATTGTTTTCGGTACGGCAGGTAGGTAAGTGTTTGCTTTTGACCATATTGTTTTTGTAACCAACCCGACCGGGCCCGGTTGATGGACGGGCATTATAAAATCAGATGTGTGGATCAGACTTTTGGACTAGAGCCGTCAGCAAAGAAGACGGGGCCCCATGGGGTCAGTGCCTGCTAGGGTTGCGATATTTGTTCGAAAGAGTCACTGCGGCCCTGGAACGCTAAGGGCACAAGAAGGATCACGGGTGGGTTTTAGTCAGTAAGAGACTGACACTCCCTCCCGCTCCGCCCAGAGCGGGAAATCATTTGATGATTTCCCATCCAAAAAAATTTGCTAGTTAGGACATGGTCTATGCCACAGGTCTATGCAATCGTTTATTCTACCTGACGGTGATCCTGTAGGATCCAATAGGACATAGAAAAAGAAAGAAAGAAAGAAAATATAATTTTCGTTACTCTCGTGGTTGAAGTCGCTGGAAGAACGTTTAAGCAATAAATCTATATCTATACTAATATTGAGATTTGTAATTTTGTATGGAATGAATAAACTCAAAAACTACTGGACCGATTTCAAAAATTCTTTCACCATTAGAAAGCTATATTCACCCTAAGTAACATAGGCTATATTTTATCCCCGTATTCCCACGGGAACAGGAACTACGCTGGTGAAACCGCAGGGCACTGCTAGTATATAATATAATAATAATAGATAAACATACTAAATTAGCTTCCATTACATTGCGTTTGAACGGAACCAAAAACTAATAAAAAGCTCTGCATAAGTTGCTGGGAGAAAACTCAACTTTGAGTTAAGCTCGCCTTCGTACATGCACTTTATTATGGCGATTTATAAGTAGTATAGTAATTAAATATAGTTCAACTAATGAGCTAAGCATCACATGCTTAGCTCATTACTTGAACTATATTTAATTACTGTTCCTTAATTACTTTGGTTACCTTATCTTTTATTTTTTAGGTCACAAAATATAAGATAGGGTAACTAACCAACGAAGAGCAGTATTTAGTGTTTAAAAAAACTACAAACATTATGTATCGTTATTGAAAATATTTATGAACAGGCACGTTTTAATATCCGTTATGAAGTATGTGGATAATCTCATTTAATGCGTTATATCTGTGAGATCGTTAAGCTGTCGCCTTACTAGGATCATCGTAAACGAAAGTTAATTTTTTGAGACAGGCTTTGTACATAGTCTGTCTCTACACTTTAATAAACTCGAAAACTACTGTGCCGATTTCAAAAATTATTTTACCATTAGAAAGCTACATTCAACCTGAGTAACATAGGCTGTATTTTATTCCCGTATTGCTACGGAAACAGGAAAAATGCGGGTGAAACCACGGGGCTCTGCTAGTGGTTATATAGTATGTCACTGGAAAATTGCAGACTCCGTAAGATTGTAAGACATGAAACAAATTGTTTTGTGTACATATATCCCACAAAATTCAATAGTTTTCAAAATGTCCGTGTCTTATTAAGAAGAAATATGTAGTTTACAATTAGACGCGATATTTTACAATTTTCCTGTGACGTATATATGTATGTATATAATTATATAGTATGTCATTTCCGAATTCATTATTTGTGTAATATAAAAATATATTACACAAATAATGAATTCGGAAGTATTGTAGGGTTCCGAACCTAAGCTCTGTATAGAAAAACGGAACCTTTATAAGAACGCTTTGTCGTCTGTGTCAGCCGATTTTCCCCGATTCTACTAGGCCGACTCAGTTAAATTTGGTAAACATATAGTCTTCTGTGACCGAAACACAGACGCGTAAAAAATCCTTCTTTCTTAAAGGTTTCATTATTGAAGGAAAATTAGAAAAAATCGTATTTCTAATTGTATCGTTTGACATATTAAATATTTGTTCCGAAGTTATAAAAAAAAAAAATAGATCCCTGAAACTGCAAATCCTAAAATTTAGAAAAAATACAGGCAAATTATTTTTACCTATATATTACAGGAAAACCTATAAGAAATCTAAGATTTTGTAGTAAAAAATGTAAAAATAAACGTTAAGTAAAAAAAAAATACTCGTTCGGAACCCTACGAGAGTCAGACTCGCACTTGGCCGGTTTTCATAATACCTAAAAATATATCTAAGAATGTTTAATACAAAATTATATATTCATAAGACCATAGAGGATTGAAAACTGGATCATAATCTCTAAATAATAATAATAAATTGTGAGGTGGTGGTTAGGGCTCCTTTCTCAGGAGCCCTAACCACGTGTAGCTTGGACCCTGCTCCCGATACTGGCGGGCTACTACTTTTTATATTTTTAAATGTGGGTGTAATTTTGTTTTTTTAAGAAATATTTAAAAATGTATTTTGTAAGTATATTAGATTGAATAAACGAAAATAATAATAATAATAAACATTATAATAAGATAGTCGTATCAGCCAATGGCCTAATAGCCAAAAGGCTCTCGTTAGACAGCTGAATCAAGGGCTTGATCCAGAAAGCGATACTTCTGGACACGGCTCGCATTGTCAGGAGGTTCCTCTCTCTGGAGCCCTGACCACCGGTAGCTCGGACCCTGTTCCCGGTACCGGTGGGCTACTATTTTTTATATTTTTATATGTTTTTTTAATTTTTAATTTAAATATTTAAAAAAATGTAATTTATATGATTTTGAATTGAATAAACGAAATTATAATAATAAGCAATAATAGTAAAACATTAGACTAATAATAAAACATTACAATAATAATAAACTATTGTATGACATCGCTATATCAGCCAAAAGTTAATTTCGTATAAGAACTTTATTACTTACTAGCAGCGCCCCGCGGTTTTACCCGCGTAGTTCCCGTTCCCGTGGGAATATGGGGATAAAATATAGCCTATGTTACTCGTGGATAATGTAGCTTTCGAATTTTGAAAGAATTTTTAATATCGGTCCAGTAGTTTTTGAGCCTATTCATTACAAACAAACAAACAAATCTTTCCTCTTTATAATAGTAGGATAGATATTTGGTGTCCAATAAAGAAGTAAGAATAAGCTTTACAATTTATGTGTTATTCTTAAGAATGTCTGTAGCATGTGCGGCATTGACACAGAATTGCCGGCATTGGAGTTTTATATGGAAAACTTGAAAATTTTATGCCCGCAAGTTATAGTACCTAGTAGTTATATCAGTCGTATAAGTTATGACTTATTAAATGCATCTGTGTGCATTCTGTACAGTCGTGGCTGCGATTGTGTATGCCCTCGTTCTTATGCAGTTTGTCGTGGGGATCGGCGGCGGATCGTTGGCATATCGGGCTGAGGTCGACTGGTCGGCAAACGTACCTACAGTCGCAGCTGCTTGATTTTAATTGCTTTGATCATTAATTAAATCGTAAGAAAACGTTTTAACGATTTGTTTCTAATCCAGGTTACTAAATGGCGTCTGTTTACTTTAGTTATAAAACATGCCAGAAGGCAAATACAGCATTTAATAGGGATGTTGCCTGAGTAAAACATATTTATGATTATGTTTAGTCTGTCAGTTAGATTATAGAAAAATATTGGACACGTATTTTTTCCTTTATCAAATCTATAAAACTGACGAAGATAAAAAACAACAAAGATCTGGAGTGGGAGCGTGTGACGTTACGGCCAGGTAAAAATAGTAGCGAGTAGTGACGTCACACGAGTTTTCAACGCACTGTATCGTCTTCATTTTTTGTTTACGTGAAAAAAGAAAAAATACGTGTCCAATATTTTTTGGAAATCTATCAGACGGACTATCAGAGATCTTTTTTATATATACTGCAAATATTGACTAAATAAAATCTAATATACATTCTGGGAATCAAAGATAAACAGTTTCTTATCATTCCCAGACATGTCAGATTCAACAGAAGTGAAAAGGTTATTGAAATACGCAGTTGTCAGTATATCAAACATTTATCTTGCACTCTATATTATAGATATTTATCTAGATATTTGGTACATATATTCATCGATTGGATTCGTTTTCATGATAACCTATAGATACTAAAACGCGTGATATTGTAAACAAAACAAAATTAGACATAGAGTTGCACAAAGTATGCGTAAATAATGTGAATAAAAATCTGAGTGTATTCACACCGACCAGCGACCGAAACAAAGAATGGTACATAGTGCCACATCACATCAATAGAAGGAGTATTTAGTGTGTCCTCATTATTATGCATGTAATCATCATCATCTGCCTAGCCTTTTTCTCAACTATATTGGGGTCGGCTTCCAGTCATACCGGATTGAGCTGAATACCAGTATTTTACGTGATGCGGCTGCCTACCAGACCTCCACAACCCATTAACTGGGGAACACGGTACTTCTTGGCAAGACTGGTGAGATTCTCTGGCTTCTGACAATCCGTAACGACTGCCAATGATCTCCAAATGACAGCCGGGATTAATGGCTTAACGTGCTTTCCGAGGCACGGAGAAGTCTCGCTATGTTAAGATGGCGAGCGTTGCTTAATCTCGAAGATCGACCCGTGCGGCTGTTACAATTTAGCCACGAGCTCCTCATATTTATTATGTATGTAATATATATATAGGTATATATGTTTACAAGATGTAGTATATGGGCAAAGGTCACTGGTCAGTGCCATATGAACTGTACCTAGGTATGTACATGTGTATGTTCGTGCATTTAACTTTTCTCTTTGAAGAAAGAAATATGTTCCTTCCTTTGTCTTAAAATTCTTTATACAGCAGCGTATTCTCGCCGTTTCTCTTTTATGTGTGCATTTGGTAAGATTCCAGATTTTGGTGCAGTTCCTCGTTCGAAAGTTATTGAAGTGGTTCCAATTTTGCTTTTTGATGTATTTTTATCTGGTTTTGTGGTAGGTGGGTATACACACCTCATGGTGATTGTATGTACCTATACTGGCTAAACTGGACGAACTGATGAGTTGTCGATCAACTCTCTACGCTCCTTATGTTGAGAAAAAATCATTTTAGGACCTCAAGGGAGAGCATTTACTCCATAGTCGCATTCGATTAGTTATATCTACCTATTATAAAAAAAAAAAGATTTTGACTGAATCCTAAACAAAGCAGAAGTTCAACGATCTTCGTATCACTTTAAAGGATTTTAGTACTCCTTAAACTCTAACAACAGTATCGCATGTTTATTTTGTTAAAAATTTGTTCACAAAATATATTGTTATGAGAGTAACTTGTTGCTACAAGTTACTCTCATAACAATATTTTTGACTTATTCTTAGTACTTTCAATTTAATTTTCTTAGAACACTTTAATACGAAATTAATTTTCACCCACCACTTAGTAAAAGAGCAGTCGTTTCGTGAAATAATAAACAACGTCTCATTCTTTGAACAAAGTTGGTAAGGAGGAGCTTGAAGCTAATTTATAACATCCGCACGGGTCAAACTTCGAGGTTAAGCAATGCTTGCCGAGGTTGTTCTGTGGATGGGTGACTATCTTAACATAACGAGACTTCTCCGTGCTTTCCGAGGCACTGAGAAGTCTTAAGCCGTTGGTCCCGGCTGTCATTTGGAGATCGTTGGCAGTCGTTACAGATTGTCAGAAGCCAGAAAATCTGACACCAGTCTTACCAAGAAATACCGTGTACCCCAGTTAATAGGTTGTGGAGGTCTGATAGGCAGCCGCTCTACGTGAAATACTGGTATTTAGCTGAATCCGGCTTGGGTGGAAGACGACCCCAAAATACATAATTGGGAAAAGGCTAAGTGGAGCTGAAAAACAAGTCAATAATAAAATTGAAAAGAGTTATCATCTCATCGAGCGTTTATATACGAGTAATGAAATAGAAAGGCGTAAAAATGGACGAATAAACACATCGTCTATCGAAGCAATATTCGCACAATTGATTTGTCACCACTGAACAACACGGCTCATCCGATAGGGTTGTCTGTTGTCTTACTTACGAGATATTTTGGCCGTTACTAATGTGGTTGGTTATGAGGATAGAGGAAATACGTAACGATGGATGGATTATGTCAAAAATGACATAGAGAGATAGGAGGTGACTATTTGAGACGCAAATCAATCTATGGAAGAAGACATTTAATGTCAGCAGCCAGCAACCAAGCAATAAGTAAGTGTATGGGCAGGACTATGATGACACACGTAGGATATTGGGCCATAACAGCCTAAACGCTTCTTTTTTATTATCTACTAGCTTCTGCCAGCGACTTCGTCCGCGTGGAATAGTTACTTTACCCCCGATTTTGAAACTCTCAGCCCGATAGGTTTAAAATTGACAAAGTTTCATACAAACGTTAATCCTCTATTTTATCCCCTTGGGGATAGAATTAATCAAAATCCTCTCTTAGCGGATGCCAACGTCATAACATCTACCTGCATGCCAAATTTCAGACCGATCTGTTCAGTGGTTTGGGCTGTGCGTTGATAGATCACTATGTGTGTGTGAAATATGTACAACTGTTCCGTTAAAAGCTTAGCTTAAGAAGCTTATAACTGAATCGTGTAAGTACCGTAACCTTTTATATATTTACGTTTATGTAATTGTATGTTATACCAATAAGATCCCACGAAAAATATATGTACCTATTTATATACATTTGTTTGGGTTTACCTCTCTTTCGTCGGGTCCTATTTCTAAGCTCTAATTCTCCCAAAAAGCTTGGTTAAGCTCACTGAATTGTGTTACATACCCAGGAATGAACACCCACCTTGTTTATTTATACTTCGGTAGGACAGATACACGAAATTCGTCGTACTTTATAAGATTTTGTGTTGTATTTTTCCAACGTTTCAGGATTCATTTTCTGTGTCCTTTTTTAGTTGTATTTCCTTTGAAAAGCTCAGTATTTAAGCCTGTCTGTATTTAGCTCTTGAAGCAGTTGTTTACCGCTTTGTGATTTGTGTGTGCGTCAACTAATGGTTTTTAAGGCGTTTGTGGGCGGTGGATGCGTCATTATGAATATGGAGAGATGGGGTATCAAAGTAAGATGGCGCACTTTGTGGTAATGGAGACATCACGCTTTGATGCAAGCTTTAACGAGTCCCTTCTCCTAGGAAATTATTTTTTTTATTTTTTTATTTTTAATTATTGCACTCAAAATACATGAAATTCTGAGTGACTGATAGATAACGCACAGCCGAAACTGCAGGTTATAGAAAGTTGAAATATGGCATGTAGGTTCCTTGGGTAGTGTACGGTATGGAGGTACCTACTAAGAGATAATTTCTCAAATTTTTGACGGGAACGGAAAATAACGAGATTTTCGCGTACGTATATTTTATGAGTAATTGGGCATGTATGTACAATTGTACATAATATATTTGAAAAACACTTACACACGCATACAAAGTTAAGTAGCAGACAATAGCCCAAAAGATTTTCATTAATATCATCCAACATTTCTGACTAGGCTACAGGTACAATACTTGTAAATAAATATCCGCAATGCCGCAACAAATTCTCAGTACTTACCCACTTTGTGCCGATGAAAACTAAACACAAAATTATTTATTCACCATCGGACAAAAACATCCTTATTCTGCAAAAGGATAGGCCCTTAAAATCACACAATATAACTGTCGTTTGTTATTTAGTAACGCTCCAACCCTTGCGCACAGACGCAACGCGGCACGTAACGCGATTACAGGCGGATGATTGGGTCCCACAATACAGCTGCGTACTACGACGAGTTTACAACTCAATAGAATAGGGAACTTGTCGTCCTAACGCGCTGGATCAACACACATTAGTGTTGTTTGTGATAACAAGGATATGTGATTGTAGGAATTAATTGTGGAAGGAATTACTTTTTGAACATCTGTGACGGCGGACGCGCTTCGCATGCAAGTCGGAAAGTAACTTTGAGAGACAAGTTTATTAAATAGAGACAGAAATCTGACAGTCAATACACGACTGTAAATCTTACAAATAAAGAAGAAAGAAAAAGAGTTCAATTTGTGCTAAGCATGACGCATACCAAGAAAAAAAAAACAAAATTACATTATTTTTGCACACAGTTAAGATATGCGTCATTTGAATTGCGCAAAATGACCATCACTCAGCATAATACTGGTTTGATCGTGTGCGCTGGTTTTGGCTGACCAATTAGTGACGCGCACAACTCTCAAAAAGTTATATGGGATATCATCAAATGGCTTGAAAGGAAGTGTGTGACTCTTACTGACTAAAACCCATCCGCATGCACTTTGCGTTCCAGGGTCGCGGTGACGCTTTCGAACAAATTCCGCACCGACACCTAACTATTCTATTTCTTTTGTTTTTCTTTATGTACAAATAAAAAAGGAGAACAAGTCTAATCAAAAATATCTTGAAAGAAAATAAAAATACAACCGACTTCTAAACAAAAAAACACAAAAAATATATAGACAAACTTTTAAGTTTGTCTATATATTTTTTTTTAGTTTTATTTTTTTGTGCGTCTTTTCTGGCGGAATTTTTCTTTCTTTTCTTTCTTTCTTTCAAAAGGTATAAAATAACTTTAATTTATGAAGCGGTGTTCAAAAAACGAATAAACAACCAAAAACACCGAGTTCCGAAATAATTATTTAATAATGTTTTATTTCCTACTAGGTACCGTTCATCAAAGAAAATTAATAAGTTCAACCACATAACTTTGTTTAACTGTTATGTGCAAAGTAAGAAATGTAGGAAGACAAAAGGAAATAAAATGTCGTTCTCCAGACACGGGAAGATGGCTCTCAAGGGGCAATTTCCTCGTGAACTATTGTGTCTTATACCGAGAACATAACTTTATAGTCTCTGCTGGGTGATAACATCTAATGCAGTCCGAGTTGTTTTTGTATTTAATAAAAGTTTATGTAAATTATTGTCAGGGTTAATTTGTTAGCAAAATTCGGATCTTTGACGTAATTAAATTTATAAAAACGCTTCCGTATCAAAACGTCCTATTTTCAAATTCGCAAAAATACCGATTCGCAGAACGTTCTATTAGCAGTAGTAACGTCCTATTGTCAAAGTACACTTATTTAGAAAAATTACTACTGTACTTTTCCAATTCTTTTGTTTTTTTTTTGGACGTTCTGAGGATGTTTTATTACGAAGGATAGAAAACCGGCCAATTGTGAGTCAGACTTACAAACGAAGGCTTTCGTGAAATTCCCCTTTTATTTAATTAATTTTATGTTTTGCTGTTATAGCGGTACTATAAAAACATAGAAAATTTTAACCATCTGTCTACAGCCAATTGATAGACAGACGGGCTACAGCAGAGGTTTAATAATAAATTAGTTGTTTTTTGTATTATATATATTATTTGTTATTTCTGTCCCAAAATTTATATTTTAAATTTTATTTAATTGTACCACCTACCACAGTTTTGTCTGTTTAACCCAAAGGTTGACTGGTAGAGAATGCCTTGTTGCGTTAAGCCCACCCATGTACCACTATTGTACATAAAGTTTAAATAAATAGATAAATTTGACTTTGTAAAAAATGGACCTTGAATTATTTAGGTACTTGCAGCGTTTCTCTTACGAAAGGAATCGGGTTACTTACAGCGTGTTAACGATTTCAGATCGTTGAGTTTGGGTTTTCCCTCATGATTTCCCGTACGCCGATAAGTCAGCGGAGCACCAGACGCGATAAGTTATAAAGAACTTTCGAATGAATATGTTTTGATCAGTAACGTAGCATAACATCACGCCTCATATTCCATGAAGGGCAGATTGAAATGAAAATACTTTTCATTATTATAGAGAGCAAATTAAATCTAGATTCCGTGCTGGTCGGTTTTGATTAGAAATGTGTGTACATAAATTGTTAAATAAATAAATAAATTTCCTTTATAATATTAATCGGAATAGTTACCTAAGAATGATACTTATAAACGGTTTCATGTACAGATAGATCAAGTATAAATTATTGTACACTAAAAATAGTTATCTACACAACCCTTTTACATAAACTAAGTGATATCTACTTTAGATCATTCATGAAAGCGAGTTCATATTCCGTTGCTTGCTTGGCGTAAACTTTTTTATTACTAAAGTAAAAAAGCACATTTTCATCGAAAGGTATGGCATACCTATAGTAAGGGCACCTGCTCACGTGCGACGCTGCCCGTGGCCCGTCGCCACGCGCCCACGTGCTCACCTGCCCGAGGTACGTGAATTATTCAAAGGTTTCACCCCGATGGTGAACAATCCGGTAATACCTACGCAGTGTAGACTTAGCTCAAGGGTTAGACACAGCTTTGCAGCTATTTATAAAGGGAGCTATAGGATCGATGTCTAATAACGATTGATATGTTTGCAGTAAGAGTTTTAATTTATTTTACACTAGCAGCGCCCCGCGATTTCACCCACGTAGGTCCTGTTCCCATGGGAAAACAGGGATAAAATATAGCCTATGTTATTCTCTGATAATGTAACTTTCCATTGGTGAAAAAATGGTTAAAATCGGCCTAGCAGTTTCGGGGGTTTTTCGGTACAAATAAACAAACAAATTATTCCTCCATAATATATACATATGTATATGGATAAGCTGGTACATATTATGCTACTTTTGTAATTAGTGTTGCAACAGAGATGCATGGCAATTTCAAATACGTAAATCCCCAATAGTACCTTCAGATACAGGCACTTGTCTAATTTGAAGATCACCGACCATCCTGATCGTGTATACATATACATAGTTTTTTCAATGTGAACTGTAAAGATTATATTTAATTTGATCATACAAAAACTAATGAAGCTCCTTTATTTAGTCAGATTCTTCTTAATACTTTTATTAAATATAGAATCTGTTAATCAGTAGCTTAACAGTTCAGAGTATTTTAATAAGCATAATAGATTCTCACAATCCTCAAAATTTCAGGTAACTAAATTAACAATGGCCAGTGACCCCGTATCAGCCTGGAAATGAAGAGTTCAAAATTTAATTTAATTCTGTGTAGGTAGGCAAACTTGTTTAGTTTCAGTTAATTGTATCTTTATGTTAATTAATTTCACCTAAGAGAAATATAAGGCATCTGTTAAGCACTACTTAATTAAATTGCTTTAACCAACAAGTACCTACTTACATATTCTAAAATAGCTATAAAACAAATATAACCTACACTACACCAGTCAGTTACTACCACAAAACAAACAGAAGAAAAGTTAATTAATAAAACAGAAGAACGAAAAACAAAAGTTCAATGCTAACAATAGAAGTGCATTCATCTGAATGTCAATGAACATCTCATATTGTACCTACATTGGTCAGTGCATATCTATACTAATATTATAAAGCTGAAGAGTTTGTTTGTTTGTTTGTTTGTTTGAACGCGCTAATCTCAGGAACTACTGGTTCGAATTGAAAAATTCTTTTTGGGTTGAATAGACCATTTATTGAGGAAGGCTTTAGGCTATATATAATCACGCTTAAGCCAATAGGAGCGGAGCAGCGATAAAGAATGTTTTAAAATCGGGGATGAAGTCGCGGGCAGCAGCTAGTACCTAATAAGTACTCTATGGGTCAGTGTGTGTGTGAAGTATCTACGAGTGCGTATTTAAATTATGTAGGTCAGCTGTAAAGATCATGTTCCTGGTCTTATTTACTGCGATATTTCCTCTTCATATTGCTAGTATAAATGCGAAAGTATGTTATGATATTCTTTACCAAATCACATCTCAGCCGAATGGATTATGAATCTTGGCACATAGATAGACCATGACCTAGATTAATACAAAATACATTTTGTATTCCGGTTGTATGTTTCCGTGTTATTATGTTTAGGTACAATCAACGCGGGTGAAGTCACAGGAAAATGCTAGGCGTAAATAAAATCCTTGGACATTGAAAATTTATTTCCTATTTAGATGCGGAAGAAGGTAGATATATAGGTACAGGTTTCAGTAGCAACATCTAGAGAAACTGACATTTATTAGTTTCAGTCGTTCGTCTCGTTTCAGATTTAATTTTTCCGCTCAATCTGCCCACGGTCGTGTAAAAGACACAATTTGTAAAGGTTTTATTTTTTTCACCTTTCAGTTTATTGTTTTACTTCTCAAAGAAATGCTCATTGTCTACTTTTTCCTTTGTATTTTATTTTCCTACATGTTAAAACACTAGTAGAAATTCATTTCGTTTACACGCCATAATAAGTTCTTGGCCTGGAAAAATTATTGAAGCCCTATAAGTTATATTTATGACTCAAACAGGTGTTCTTTTATTCTAAATTATTTAATGGCTAGCTTTTATGAATTATCTCATTCATAATTATGTAATTATCAATCTAAGATTGATGTAAAACACAGCAAGCATCGTACATACCTAATCACTTTAAAACAACCGCATACACACAATCGATATACACCTTTGTTTTGATTCCGTCGCCCTCTTTCGTTTGCCAAAATTCTGTGACTTACACATAGGGGAATTAAGTTTTGCATCACATCACATGTAGGTATATGTTTAGAATATCGTTTAGGATCATTATTTTGTTGGGTTTAATTGGTGATGGTTGATGTTTATGTCAGTAGGCCGTGTTGCAGGTTATGTTTAGTGCGGGGGACGGCCGCGCGCGGCGCTTGTGGCGGCCGGCGATGGGCGACTGAGTGCCGAGGGCGGGCGTCGCTCTATCCAACGTAGCCGCCGAGCTCCGTCCGTACCTCACCAATATGAAACTTTCTGTCTTCTTCCTAAATAATTCGGCCCCTCAGTGTGGCCGAGACGGCGATATGATTTGCATTGAAAATCAAGATGTTTGCTCAGTCGCCTTAATCGTATTAGAACACAATGTTCACGTTCCTTACACGAGTTAGGCAATGTTTTTGTATACATTAGTTTTGATTAGAATATAATTCATGTTGAAATTGAGTTGAAGGCATATGATTGATTGTAACGCGTGATGTGATTAATTACAGTGATACATGTAGTTTAAATAAAAGTTCATAAAGTTTAAATGTCATTATACACTCGTAGTAAGCAAAAATCTGTGTATGTACATATCTATGTCCAGTTAGCCGGGCTTGATCTGAGTATTGATTGTATAAGCTGGACAGCGAACTAAAAGTACTATTGTATCCATATTTTGCCACAACAAAAAACATACCTACATAGAGTTAAGTTATTTACAAATAAAAGTTGACAGATATTAACATATTTTTCTTGAAAGCCCTCCTGTCGTACCGTCGCGTTCGCGTCAAACGATACTGAAACCTGAAAGCTTTTACGTGACTACATTTTTAGGCTCAACGCGCGAATGTTTCTCGCTTGCAAACTGCCTTATATACCAAAGTGTATGTAAATGCATGTATACAAATGCACGATTTGTCTTTGTATTCAGAAAATAAAATAATAATATGTGTAAGAGGTAGCTCAGAACTGTTTTTCAAGCACTGAAAGGCAAAAGTAAAGTGGATAATAGTATAGATTGGGTGTTATGTTAGAATTTCTCACTTTCTTTAAATTTCTTTTATTTAAGTATAAAGTAGATGAACAATAGTATTCATTCGTGTTATTTTCGAAATTTAATCGGTCTGCTTAGTCTTTTCCCAACTATGTAGGTGTCTATCTAGTCATAACCATCATCATAGCAGCCAAAGACGTTCACTGCTGGACATGGCCTCCTCGAAGTGTCGCGTCAACAACTGGTCCAGTACTTCCTGCAGGTTTTGACCATTATACACAGGTTATTGGTCCGCCTTGTGGAAAGCCTTTCAACTCTGCGCCTTCTGGTACGTGGTCGTCACTCCACAACTTTTCGGCCCCATCAACCATCTGTCCTGCAAGCACTGTGCTCTGCCCACTGCCACTTCAGTTAGGTGATCCTACGTGCTATGTCGGTTACCTTGGGTTTCTTGCGGATATCATGATTCCTCATTAGACGTCGTACGGAAACTTCGAGCATTGCACTCCATTGCCTTTTGGGTGACTTTAAACCTTCTGATGAGGCCCATTGTAAGCGACCACGTCAAGTCCGTAAGTCATCACTGGCAACACGCGCTGGTCTTAGACTTTCGCCTTGAGACCTAGATGCAGCGGAATACCAGTATCTTCCTTACATGGAGCGATTATCAATCTGGCTTCCAAAATCTTATTGGGAATACTGGCGACAGATATTCTGACTTTTTTATGTTTACTTTTCGCATTTTATTCGTTAAGCCAATTTTCGGGTAATGTACTTTTATTTTCAGAAAAAGTACATATTTGCATACAGGAAAAATATTTAGTATACAATTTTTTTTGCATATACTACTCCATGGCAACAGCTGGCACTAAGCCAGCTTTCCAGTAGGTATGTACCTAGCGCAAAGTGTTTCAATTTTATTAAGTTTAAACCAACCACATTTATGCAAGATATGGTTTTTAACCGACTTCTAAAAAGGAGGAGGTTCTCAATTCGGATGTTTGTATTTTTTTTTTATGTTTGTTCGCGCATAACTCCGTCGCTTTTCAACCGATTTGAAAAATTATTTTTTTGTTCGAAAGGGTATACTTCCCAAATGGTCCCATGAAAATTTTATCGAAATCGACCAAGCGGTTTTCGAAAAATCTAAAAAAAATATCTACATTATCTACATTGACGACCTCTTAGTTTACTCTGCAAAGGAGCAGTACGTTTTTTTTTACACCAATGTGATTGGTTCGTTTAGGTGGGGGGAGGGGAGGGGATGTAGGTACCACTAAAAAGTGAAAAATAAAAAACTTTTTACAAAAAAATACAACCGACTTTTACACAAAAAATCAAAAAAGTGCAAAATAACTTTAATTTCGGAAGTCGGTGTTCAAAAAACGAAAAAGCAACCACAAACACCGTGTTCCGAAATTAAAGTTATTTTGCACTTTTTTGATTTTTTGTGTAAAAGTCGGTTGTATTTTTTTGTAAAAAGTTTTT
Organism: Hecatera dysodea; assembly: GCA_905332915.2. Lineage (NCBI taxonomy): Eukaryota > Metazoa > Arthropoda > Insecta > Lepidoptera > Noctuidae > Hecatera > Hecatera dysodea. Next base: position 16,292,490 of record HG995292.1, read on the forward strand.
TTAAGGTTTATGTAATATTTGGCACCTATTCATTATATAGATAACTAATCTCTGCAGTCGCTATAGGATGTATATCAAACAGTGATAAACTGCAACAACAATGCAAAAATAAAAAACACGCAACGCGACTGTCACTGGTTCAGTTGAGGACTGAGTCAGTCAGCTGTTGTTACTTACATATATGAAATTACGTATTGAGTATCTTTAGGATTTATTATAAAAAAATGTGAAGTATCGTATACAGAATATATTATAGTAATAGTATGTGTATGGGGCTTGTTTATCCATCGTTGTTCGTAACGACTGCAGTCATTGATCCATTTTGTTAAGTCAAGAGTATAATAATAAGATAACTCTTAAGAAAATCAAATACTGAAACCAACTATGAAATATATAGTTTCCCATTATATAATGTGGAGTAAGTACATATTTGCTGACGTCCATACATAAAATCCTATTCGAGTACTTAATAATCTTTACATGCTTCATAAAAATCTAATCACTTGCTTTCTTTAGTGTTCCGTTTGATTAGTACAGCCGAAACAACATCGCGTTCATAAATATGAACGAAAAAAATTTTAGAACGAAGATTTTCATTTTGTTCACATTTCTATTTTCGAATATTTTAGTTAGTGAATCAAAACACAGACTGAAGAATAAAGAATTCGGACCTAATATTGTTGGGGGAAAGTCAGTGGAATTAGAAAAATATCCTTTTGCAGTACAGTTCTTTAATTTAGGTGCCCTTTGTGGTGGTGTTATTTTGAACAGCTGGTCTATTTTGACATCGGCGCACTGCTTAGAAAACAACCGAGATATTGGTGAAATGAGGATACAAATAGGTAAGTGATCCCATATTACTTTATTATACTTTCTGGGCATAAAATTAGAGAGGCGGACTTACTTTATACATTTTGTTTTCAGTTTAACCTTTTGGGTAGTGCCATAGAAATATAAAATACAGGAGAAGTGGCAAGGGGGCGTGTCGGTGTCCTCGCGACATGCTCTGGGCGAGCATGTCTTACGCAATGGTCGAATCCGCGAACTAGTGCGCTTACGACCGTGAGCGTGATAAAATATAAGAATGCCGTGTTGTTCAGTGTTTTCTTGTAAAAACCGAAGCATAAACCAAAACTTTGTTAATTATGGAATCACTTACCATATCAAAATACAAGTATTTTACTATATTTGTCTTTAAAATCATGAAAAACAACAAATCGTAAAATATTTCTTGCTTATACTATGTTATTTTTGTTTTCAAATGTCACAGCGACAATAACATATTACAATGAATACACTGCTCCTTAACCACTACCTAAGTTTGTCGCTAAGTGACTGGATGAGCAATGTAAAAATCACAAAACGATACTTTAGCAAGCCGATGTATCGCATAGTACGGCCGCTGCTTCTTGCCGCGAGTTAGTGATGTAATTGTGCAGATACACTGTCGACAACAATGTCGATTGTTGAATGCAATATTACAAAAGTGTACCAAACTTTCTTAGATTGCAATAAATTTTTGGTAAATAATCGTTCAAGTGTTTTTGGCTTTGAATTATCGTATGTATGCCTTATCCTCGTGCTACTTCCTTACTTTTAATGGTAATTGTATTTTACTTTCGATAAAGTTTCGAATGCATTATAGTAATCGGCATGTTTAAGATAATATATTAGTGACCTTTGCTTAAAATAGTCAACATATTCATGCTATTTATTTGTTATACATGGGCAGCATGGCGTGTGTAATAAATGCCAGAATCGATAAGTCAATCACTAGCGTATATGTAAAATAAATTGCTTTTGCACAGCACAACGATACCCAGCGTTGTTTTTGTGTGAGTAAGTTGCACGGTGTACTGTAAATATACGCTGTGTTTATTAGGATAAGGTTTATAATTGATTGTGTAGTACAGTCCGATTTCAAAAATGCGGGTGTGTGCGCGACTGCGTATCTATTGCTTTTACTGAACTGCATTCGTAGTAGTTGCCGGGTGGTAGGGCAAAACAGGAGACACAGGTTCCGATACATTTTCGGCTACAGGGCATATCTCCTTGTTTATTATATCTATGGGTAGTGCAGAGACAAACCCAAGAATATCCGTCAGAGCTGCAATTAAATGAGCTAGTTTTGCAGATAGTGATGCAGCCCCTGACGGGTATTTTTGGGTTAGATTAATTCTGTAAGTCGGGGTTTTTTATTAATTATTTTTTAATTATGTTTTTAACGTCGTGTGTTTTTTCAAAATTCTCAATGTTGTCTTGTATTCCAAACTTTTTAGAGAGAACTTTATTATGAACATTGTACTATATAGAATAGACTAGCTGACCCAGCAAACGTTGTTTTGCCATATATATTAAAAAAAAAAAACAAAAATTAAGGTATGAAAAATAGTTAGTAGCCGATTCTCAGACCTACTGAATATGCATACCTATAAAATTTCATAAAGATCGGTCAAGCCGTGTGGTAACTAACATTGTGATACGAGAATTTTATATAGATCTGGCTTGCTCTCCGGTAACGCAGGGGTGCAGTCATTTCTTCATTGAGATCAAATACATCAACATCATATCTAAAAAGTTTTCATTATTACTAGTTGTTACTATTAAGTTGAAAAGAAACCGCCAAAATTGGAATAGTAGTTTTGAAGATTGACTGCAGCGTTGAGTTGCCACCGTAACACCTATCTAAGAACATGCACCAATCAAATCTGAACCCATCACTAAAAACTGCATGAACATCGGAATAGTAGTACTGGAGATAAATGGGAACATTGGTTTCCACAAACAAACAAACAAACATCCTCTCACCCTTCGCTGACCCACCCATCGATGTTTGTCTCACTCATCACTGTCTCCGTTCCCTTGTGGGTAAAAACCTAATTAATCCATCGCAAAAAGTCACCCTCATTGAGGAGTGGTGACACGTCACGGCGTCCTCAATTTCCGCCTCACGCAGGTGCTCACAGGACACGGTTGTTTCGAATTCAGCGGAAGGATACGTCAAAACTTTGTAGATCGCCCGGTGGACACGGTGGAGCATGCGGTGAAGGTCTGCCCTGCTTGGGCGGAGCAACGCCGTATCGTCGTTGAGGCGATCGGCGGCGGTGACCTCTCGCTTCCGGCTCTAGTTCAATCCATGGTCCGGAACGAGGAGGCATGGGAAGCGGCCACTTTCTTCTGCGAAGCAGTAATGCTAGCGAATAAGGCGAATGAACGCACGCGGGAGATGGGAACCTGACGCCCCAGCCGCCGCAACAGAAGAAGAGGTCCCGGGCCTTGGGAAACGCAAGGCGATTCCCGGCCACCGTAGGCGCGGGCCTACGGATGACGACCAGGCCCGGGTCAACGGCGCGTCGTGCTCCACTCGCACCTCAAAGAGATGTCAGCAAAGGAGACGGGGCCCCATAGGGTCAAGTGCCTGCTGGGTTGCGGAATTTATTCGAAAGAGTCACCGCGGGCCTGGAACAAGGGTGGGTTTTATTTAGTAAGAGTCTAAGCCTCCCTTCCGTACCGTCCAGAGCGGAAGAAGACATTTGATGAGATCCCGTCCAGAAAATAAAGACGGATTTCCAAAAAATATTGAACACGTATTATTAATTTTTAACACGTAAGTAAATAAAAAATACAACCGACTTTTACACAAAAAATCAAAAAAGTGCAAAATAACTTTAATTTCGGAACTCGGTGTTTGTGGTTGCTTTTTCGTTTTTTGAACACCGACTTCCGAAATTAAAGTTATTTTACACTTTTTTGATTTTTTGTGTAAAAGTCGGTTGTATTTTTTTGTAAAAAGTTTTTTATTTTTCACTTTTTAGTGGTACCTACACCCCCTCCCCTCCCCCACCTAAACGAACCAATCACATTGGTGTAAAAAAAACGTACAGCTCCTTTGCAGAGTAAACTAAGAGGTCGTCAAAGTAGACAAAGTACATATTTTTTTAGATTTTTCGAAAACCGCTTGGTTGATTTCGATAAAATTTTCATGGGACCATTTGGGAAGTATACCCTTTCCAACGAAAAGAATTTTTCAAATCGGTTGACAAGCGACGGAGTTATGCGCGAACAAACATAAAAAAATAAATAATACAAACATCTGAATTGAGAACCTCCTCCTTTTTTAGAAGTCGGTTAAAAAACGAAGATTATACAGTGCGTTGAATAGGTATGTACTCGTGTGACGTCACTACCCGCTACAATTTTTACCACGATGTGAGTTCACAAGTCCTCACTCCTGATGTTTGATGTTTTTTTTTTTATCTTCGTCAATGTTTATAGATTTGATAAAGTAAAAAAAAGTGTCCATTATTTCGATAATCTAACTAAGGATTCAATTTAATTATATTTTTGACTCAGAAAACATCCCTATTGTGTTTGTATGAAGTGTGTATACCTACATATTTCAAGACTGCTAACTTAGTTTGCCAACCTAGTTTTACTGTAATACCATACAAATTGAAATTCAACTTAACCCGAAGGGCGCAATACTCATGATTTATTAACCCTGACGGAAACGTTAAGGACTAGTCGTACCAAACAACTTATATTAAACTACCCGTTTGCTGTAACTTGGAAACCACAACAGCTATGCTCGTTGATAAGGGCTTGTTTATAGCATAAATATAGCAAGGCCAAAACCAAGACAACACATATGTATGTTATGAGTTATGACCAAAATAATAATATGAACTGCTAAACATAATTTACTACGATTGTGTTGTTGTGAAAATACATTGGTAGGATTTATAAGTATCTACAGATAGGTGTTGCCGTTCAATTTTAATATTATCTCAAACACTTTGAGTTTGAAGTTTCTTAGTTGGGTTATTTCGTAAATATACGTACAAAATGCTGCATCTGCAGAAATGTCGCCGGCTGTCGGCGTCCCACACTGGATTGTGTCTGCAATTTTCCTGTTTTAAGCCGACGTGTGACTTTGTCTTATTTCAGTCACAAAACCATGTGATATTTGCCTAGCATTTTTCTTAAAATTCAGAATGATAAGAAAACTACACAGTAGCTATTTAGATGTGACTTAACTATGATTAACACTGAGGAAATTAATCATACGTTTGTTAAATATTTAATTCCTCAGGCTCAAAATACATTTACGACTTCAACGCTAAGAAACACGAGGTGGCGTCGTTTGCAGTACATGAGAAATACAACAAGAAGATTCCATTCGAGAACGATATAGCCCTCGTCTTCGTCAGGGAGCCCATTAAGTTTAATAAAGTGGCTAAGAAAGCGATACTCGTCGACCATAACAGATGGATGAACGCTACGGAAAGGCAGTTCATTGTCACCGGCTGGGGCTGGCAAAAGGTAACTTACTTACTCTTCGACAACGTTAGTATTATAAGTACATCCTATTCTAAGTTTTAACTTCATCCATTTATGCAAGAAAACTTTAAACAAACAACTATATACAACTAAATACAACCGACTTATAAACAAAAAAACATAAAATAACTTTGACGGTGTTGAAAAAACGAAGAAACAGCCAAAAACGTTTTTATTTTTCACTTTTTAGTGGTTACACCCCACAGCTCAATGTACCCATCACAGCGTACGTGTTATAAGCTGGTGTAAACAATAAACAGACATACGATTTCAGCAATCCCGAAAGATTTGCTATCATTTATTGAGTAGAATAGAAGAGTTCCGTTTGACCAAATTAGTAGGGGAAATACTAAGATGCTCTTCCAAACCATCGTATACAGTTTTTTATTTTATTTTACATCGACAATGACAGACTGAGTAGATCATCAATGTAGTCGTCAGGTCAGATCTCACTTAAATTTAAATGGGACCGCATGACAAGCCACCAGCTTGCGAATATAAAAGAAACATCAAAATCGGTACACCCAGTAAAAAGTAATGAGGTAATACACAAAAAATATGCCGTCGTTGAGACCCTCCTCCTTTTTTGGAAGTCGATTAAAAAGCGAGTGGCTCTATAAATACAGCCGATTGAAACGTTTGCCGATGTCAGGCCGTGAATGAGTGGTGAGTGAAGCGTGAGTAGGAACGTACGTTAAGCTGTTGGTCCTGTCTGCCATTTGTACATCCTTGTCAGCTGTTACGGGTCACAAACCAAGAAATCTGACACCAGTCTTGCCGAAAGGTATAGTGTAAATAGCCATCTACTGAGTTGTGGAGATAACATAGGCAGTTGTTCGCGGCATCCAGATAGATTAGAAGCCGAACCCAACATAGTTCAAAAAGTTTAGGCAAATTTATTGCCTTCGTCCATTTTCAAGTACTCCCAAAAGGGTTACGCATAACCAATAGTACAGTCGGTGATAGCAATTAACTGACCCCCTAAAAATTAAACGAATTTGAACCTTTTGCTTGTTAGCAGTAAGACAACTGGTTCAACGTCTACAAACAATAAAATAGTTATTCGAATTTGATCTTTAATACGCAGTATTAAGGTAGGTATGATCTTGAATATTATTTTAACTTGTAATATGATACGTTATTTCGATTACGTTAAGTATGTTTCGAGTGGTCTAGTGGTGACTGTAGTGAGCTGACAATTCGAGGTTGTGAGTTCGTAACCAGCGTGATTGACGCGTTTTTTTTTGTGTTTTGTAAATTTATTTTAAGTTATACTTAAATAATAAATTATAACTATAGCAACAACAAAAAAAACGAACAGAAATAAAAAACCAAAATGATGGTAAAAACGATTATATTTTAAAAAAAAAATATTATAAGAATAACATAAATGATATTGATAACGACACGAAGATGATAATATTTACCTACTTACTAATAACGTTGTTAACAGCACTGAGTTTAATGTAGTGAATCAGCATGTTATAATATTTAGAAATATAGGTATATATATTTCTATTTCATAACAATAACATCACCACATTAAATATCATTTAACTAAATAAAACGGCATTATACGTTGAAGTTCTACCTACTATATATCAATTTGTTTTGTGAGTAGTTATTTTAGTTATAAGGTTTTGACAAAAAACTAGGTATTCGAAATACTTCGTTAGAAATTATAACAATAGTTAATTTAACACACACACTGACATACGTTAGTATTGTTTGTGACCAACACTGGTTACTCAAGTCATTTATAATATGCTTTTAATAGCGAAGTGGAGCACCATTTTTTCTATTACTTGTTGCAAGCAGTCCCGCATACCGCGCACCATATCCAACAACAATCACTTCCTCTCATGAATGGTTTTGGTCCAGGACGATCTTTTTGAATATAAAACCACACGTCAAACGTCTTAGCCACAATCTGACTGTATTTCTCTGAAACAACACAATAAGCATAATTTTAGTAACGAATAGGTAAACATAATTTATCGATTAAGTTTGCAAATTACGTTTATCAATTTAGATAATATAAATCAAATTAGACCTATAAATGATCTCAAATTAGACTCATAATGAAACATAGTTAATTGTCTATTATTCTACATTCACCGGCTTTTAAGAAAACTAACGAATTAAGGAATAACTAGGTATAATTATAAATGAAGCATAAAAAAATACACTTACCGCTATATTAAGTTTCGTAGCAATCGCTTTAATAACAACATTCTCCTCATGCAAATAGATTATTTTGTATTTTAAATAATCACTCAACTCAACTTGGACATGACGATTAAAGTATCAAAACTGATCACAATTAATAAAAAGGAAAAAAGCGTGGATTTTTACAATTTAGTAAGGCAAGGTAAAAAATGTTCGCGCGTATTCACTGCTATTTGTGCATAGAATATCTTGTTCAATTTATTTTCTACCCCATATTCCTAATGTCATATCTATAGCAGTTTTGGTGAATACGCATATTGACGTCTAACTACCCACTTATTAAAATAGGTGAACAGTTATAAATAAATGACCTAATACCAACCTCTTAAAGCTCAAGTTTGCGTATCAAAATTATTTATTGTTTCTGTTCAACGAGTAGTGTTAGTATGATAAACTCATACATATTGAATAACGTTTAATGTTATGAGCATAGGGTGTAAAATCGAGTAATTTTTAGGGGGGTCAGCTAATTGCTATCACCGACTGTACATGCCAAGGATGAGCTGCCTGCCACTAACTGGACACAATTAATAATTACCTACTTAAGAGCAAAAGAAATTCACCTTTTGGCCTTTACCAATTACGTAATAGGTTACCAAACAGGTTGATATAACCCCAGATGGAAACGTTTACAACAAAGTTGAAAAGTGTTACGTGCCAGTAATTTTACCGGTAACGAAACCATACTTACCTTCAAAACAAAACAAAGAAGTTTATGCTGGGGGCAAAAGGAAAAATGGCTTCCTAAGGAAAGTTCTACCATAACAACATACATATTTATTAGACTAGCTTCTGCCATCGGCTTCGCCCCAATGTAAATCAGAAATAATATAAAGGGTGTCAAAGTCTACCTATTTAAAGCCGTGAATAGGAAAAAATTCAGGCAGATAGATAGACAGAATTATTTCCGCATTATTAGTATGGATATCGTTAATTATCTATTAACTTTAACTACTTAGTAGGTCAATGTTGGTAAGAATAAAACAGTTTAAACATGCTTACAATAAATTATCAATATTATTATTAATATTTATTAGAAAAGACAACTTTCGGTCCACAGGTGTTAGTACCTAGCACTTAATACTATGTTAGTTAATTTAATAAATATGACATATAGAAAAATTATAAATTGCAAACAAAATAATACTTCTTAATTAACAATATTTAATCACCTGCCCCATATACAGACACAATAAAAACAGCACGTTATTGGTTTAAGTATGACACATTTCAACACCAATTACAATCTAACTGAATCCGCCAGACCCTGCCCTATGAACTCCTATGCAACGAAAGTTCTAGAATAATGAAGTTAAGAACACGACGAGGTATATTGTTTGCTAGCGGCAACTCTGGCATCCTTAAACTTTACGAGTATGTACTTAACGCTTTAGGGCTTCAGCAGCAAAAGTTTTTCTGTGAAAGTAACTTTTATATGGAAACTGAAAACATTGTAAACTTTCCCTGTTAATAGACGCGCTGCTTTGTAATTAATATGAAATTGTGGGTAGAAACTAGGAAGCCCAGTCTAGTTTTCAACTTAAAAGTTCTTTCAATTTTCTTTGAAAAATTGTTCTATGTATATATGTATAAATATACTTGGATTATTAGTGTAGACAGTAAGCGAAATGTAAGATACCTACATTTGTTTACAGACATTCAAATTCCCTACCTCGCCTTAAATCTAGCTTTATGGTGAACTGGTTTGGCCTCAAAAAATGTTAGGTCCTTTGAAGTCCCAGTTATCCAAGTTACACTAAAGGTGTGATGTTGAAGTAACAGATAGTAAAATTCCATTACCTACCCTTTTTGCCCTTATTCCTTCTCCTCTCTCTCTTTTCTTTCTCGTTTCTGCTTCTTTTTTCCTTCTTTTTCTTTTCCCTTTTCTTCTTGCCTTTTTTTATTTTCACTCTCACTCTAGGCGGAGCGAAAGGGAGTGTCAGGCCACGGTGACTCTTTCGAAAAAAATCATATAAATCGGAAACAGATAGCTTCCGAAACATCCGTGTCCGGTGAGTGCCTGCCTCAGGCGGAAGGTGAGGGCACCGAGGCGCCTCACCCGCCTCGCCTCAAAGAGGGTACTTATCGCCACAATGGTGGCGTGCCCAGCACTGGGTTGCAATTGCTCTCTCCGTACTGCAATGATGTCCTGTCGGAGCTCCGTCCACCGCGCAAAAGTGACAGCCTCAGCCTTAGTGGAGCAAATATACCTACTCGTGTTCTGTGCGAGTGTATTCTGCTTCACTAAAATTAATTAGTAGGACAGAGACAAGCGCAAAATCGTCTCTGTACCACTAGTAGGGAGACTAATCGGGCAAAATTGTATAATTCAATAGGCATCGTAACGAATTGTTTATGTGAGGAGTTTGTGATGCTTGCTTACAATAGATAAATAGCCCTTCCACCATCTGTTGGTTAGTATGAGACTCTGTACCAAGCAACCCATACATCTTCGCTATTTAGTCAAAATATTCCCTCCTCTTAGATCCTGTTCTTCGTCTCGTGGTCCCTTTTTTTGGACGAGAAATCAACAAATTAATGACTCAAAAAAAAAGTACTGAAGGGATTGTCAGACTCTTACTGACTAAAATCCACCCGTGTCTTTTCATATGCCTTTTGCGTTCGAAAACCGCAGTAACTCTTTCGAACAAATTCCGCAACTCTGGCAAAAGATCGACCACTGCGGCTGTTATTAATTAGCGAAGAGCTATCAAAAATGGTTATATCAAATCCTATTTTTTTAACGACCATATTTATTTTAGTACGGCGGTTCCCTCTCGGAGATGAGCTTGATGATGACCTCCCTGACTTACGTGCCAGTCAAGCAGTGCAGTCGCCTCCACCAAATAAAACTGTCTAAAGATATGTTCTGTCTGTACGGAGATGGGAGGAGCGATACTTGCAGGGGAGACTCCGGCGGAGGAGTGCTTTGGCACGGGTACGTGTTTATTTTATGTTTTATCTAAATTTAAACTAATATTATATATAGAAAAGATGTATTTGTTCCTACGATTTGGGACAAAAATTACTCAACCGACTATACATTCTTTTGTCCTTGCAATGATGTAAACCAAAGTAGCAAAATTTTACTTTATAAATTCATTATTTGGCGCTGTTAAAAATATTGATGACTAGCAGCGCGCAGCGGTTTCACCCGTGTTGTTCCCGTTCCCGTGGCAATATGGGGATAAAATATAGCCTATGTTACTTAGGGTGAATGTAGCTTTAGAGTTTATTCATTACAAACACACACAAAAACACAAATCTTTCCTCTTCATAATATTAGTGTAGATACATAAAATAATGTAAGTACTATATGAAGGTCGATTATGTACGTGTAAATTAGGTACACTTCAACTTATTCAAATCCCGCCTTTTGTTTTAAAGTTACGACGGCTATAAAAATGTTCTATGTAAGAAAAATGTTGCGTTTTGAACTGATGTTTAGTCAGTTAATAAGGAATTTATAGTTTTACGTTTTTGCTAATAAAAAAATGTGTGTTAATTAAGCAAGGCTTATGATATCACGCCATAAGCCACGGGACCGGGGCAGTAACGGAAAATGAGGTGTAATAAGCTATTTGTAAAGCACCACGCGGGCGAAGCCGCGGGCGTCCGTACCCTATAAAGATTAGGTTTCAGATAATTGAGAGAACAGAGGGGAGATGAAGTTTGTGGAGTACCTTTTAAACCCACACGAACGAAGCCAAGTGCTAGTTTTAAATAAATATAACGGTTACAAAAAGAACAGTTACGCCATAGATCGCGCCAGCAACGAACTAAAATTCTGCATCGCGGTGTTAGAGTTTACCGTGCGATTTGAACATATTTTATAATAGTCCGAATATCAACTATCGCTAGGGCAATTGCCCACCGGAGACAAAAAACCGTCCGGTTCGAGGATTCTCCCTTTTCTATGGAGGTTGGCGGCACCTTACTCTCTGTACCACTTACCTCTATAAGTCTTCTTCTATTCGAGTCGATGCGGTTAACTTTATGGAATGTTTGGGCCTAGTAAATGACATATCAATTGCAGCATCAGTGGTGTTCAAAGGTACTCAAAAGTGCAAGTGTTTGAGACTACAATAGAAGTACCGAAATACATTAGGGACCAGGAGCCCTATTATGACGTCTTAAATCCATCATGATTTCTGTGTCAGAGAGAGACGGAGTTACACAAGACGAATAGCACTATCTCTTTACCTCACACGAATCATGATAGCACTGGCACTTCGTAATACGGTCACAGTAGGTAGTATTAAACTGGATTCCTACAGTTAGTAAATGCATATCCGACTGGCTTCAAGCTTCTTTACCTGTCTGTACTGCCTACCCCCCCAGGAAAATAAACAGCACCTTTTAAAGCAAGCGTTGCTCCCTAGCGTCTGTAGCCGCGCTGTCTAGACAGGGAGTTCCCCTTCTGCGGAAACGTCCCGCTGTCGTCTGCTGCTGGACGTTTGTTCTTACTTTGAATCATACCTACTATAATTGTGTGTAAATTTTTCATACACAATTATAGTACGTTTATTTAGTACTAAAACACTTTTATTTATTATTTTGCATGCCATCACTAAATGGCGGCATGTGTATATGCACTAAATTGTTTGTGTAATGTCTTTGCGACCCAAATTTTATGCAAATAAGTGATAATGTTTTGCCATCTAAAATTTTTTGTTATCAAATTAATAAAAAATGTGACTTGCAGGAAGATTGTGGGTCTGACGTCACACGGCGACGGATGTGCAAAGAAAGATAAACCTAGCGTGTATACAAACCTGTTTTATGAAAGAAGCTGGATTATGAAACAAGTGCAGAAGTTCATAGCTAATTACTGCGGCAGGCGCAAACAAGTTCATCTACCCGGAAACATTGTTACATTTAATAATAACACAGTATAGCATTCATATAGAGTTTTATTATGAAGACGAATCATCACTGTTTATTACGGAATCTTCTGACGAATATTTCGGTAAGCAGTACTTTTCTAAATATCTCTTGGTGTTAAGCAAAATCCATCTGAGAACAAAGGTACATTTTCAAGATAAAAGCGATGCCTGTAAATATTTGCGAAAAATAAATTACATTCTTGTTTGTGTCATTAGTCGTACAGACAGAAAAAAAAATGTTTACGACGTTACTTGTTTGAAACAGTTTTATTTAGTTATTTAGTCTGTAGTTTTTTACGCCTAATTCGTACGTCTTGCAAGGCAAAATATTGTGATACCAGCTTTATACCATATACTTACCTATGTTCAACAAATAAATACTTTGACTTAGACGTTTCTGATGAAACAAAGAAACTGTTTGACGAGCAGATTTTGGAAAATCTAATGATTCAATTCAAAATAACACATAGGTAACAGGTACATAGGTCAAACTTGATAGCGAATCAGAACACGAGGCGAGTCGCTGAGAAGCATCAAATCCTTGTGACAGCCGGGATGAGGGATCGGGTACTAAGATGTGGAAAGCGAGCTGCTATCAAGTTTAATTTGATCTGTACCTGGCTTAGCTATTTAACTGAATCATTATCACGACATCTAGGAATCGTTTTTATGTGTGTCGTGTTTTGTTGCACCAAGAACCGGTAGGTAAGTGGACGGAAAATTACTAACGTAATGCAGCAATGATCAAGCATAGCATTCAGATTAAATTGCTGTTATTGAAGTTCATTTTAGTTCAGTTATAGGTTTTATTTATTTATTTAAACTGTATGTGCAATAGTGGTACATGGGCGGACTTAATGCAACAAGGCATTCTCTACCAGTCAACTTTTGGGTTAAAAAGACAACACTGTGGTAGGTGTACAACAAATAAATAAAATACAAAATATATTGAGTGGGAAAGAAATGACAAAATAATCAATAGATATATATATGTATGTATATATATAATACTAATAAAATACATATATGCTAAAATAATAAACTAATAAATATGATATACACATTACATTGTTTTACATTGTTTTATGTATAAGAGAACTTATAATAATTATGACGAAGACCAAACTAAGAATGACAGGCTTTTAAGTAGTGTTTACGGATTTTACGCTTAAAGGAAAATTTAGACTCTGCCTTCTTGATGTCAAGGGGAAGCATATTCCAGAGTTTAATTATAGAAATAGCGTAGGAATTAGACATAAACCCGGTGCGATGAGAAGGCATATAAAGAAGTAAGTTTTTGGATGCTCGAAGGTTAAGACTGTGAGAACTGCCCAACAATTTGAAATATTGTTTTAAATAACCAGGAGCACACGAATCGTTCATTATAGTGAAGAGCATGCAGAGAGATCTGAGGGATCTCCTTTGACGGATAGGCAACCATTTAAGCTGAGAACGGAAGGAAGAAATGTGATCATATTTACGAAGGCCAAAAATGAAACGAATACAGTTGTTAAGAAGTCGATCCAGTTTGTTAAGAAGTTCTTGGGATAGATCAGAGTAGCAAACATTAGCATAATCAATAATAGGGAGCACAAGTGATTGGACCAAAGTGGTTTTAGTGCTTGAAGGAAGAAAATGCTTGAAACTATAGAGAGACCGCAGTGTGAAAGTTACTCTCTGGCTAACTTGGGCAATCTGCTTATTCCAACTTAACTTGTCATCAATGTATAGGCCTAAGTCTTTAACGTGTGGCGAGAGAGGGATGACGGTATTGTTAAAAGTAAGTGGTAGTAGTTTGCTGGTGTCCAAGTTACGTAGAAAATATGTACTACCAATAAGGATAGCCTGACATTTACTGACATTGACAGTAACCCCAAATCTGCTTGACCAGTCACTAATAGCTAGAAGGTCAGCATTCAGTAATGAGATACAGTTGTCCAGGCTGTCAATGTCAGTTTGCGCGTAGAGCTGTAGGTCATCAGCGTACAGATGGAAAGAGCATTTGAGGATAACGGTAATAGAGTTTATGAATAGAGAAAATAAGAGTGGAGAGAGTATACCGCCTTGTGGAACGCCAGTTTTCAGAGTGCACCAGTCAGAAAAATTCTGATCAGCACGAACCGCTTGCTGACGACCACGAAGATAAGATGAAAACCAATCCCGTGCCTACGAAGAAATGAAAATAGAAAAGAGATGAATGAAAGAATGTGGTTTTATGCCACAAACTGCATCAGAGTGCTTGAAAAGTGATTAGTTTGGAATTTTTGCGGTCGGGTTTTTGAAAAAGAAAATGTTTAATTATTTTGCTATTGTTTCTTTACTTTTATACTGTATATCAGATACAGAAATTTCTCTCAACTACGACCAGGCGTTCTGAGACACTCTGTATAAAGAAAAATAAATAAGATACACAGACCTGTGAAAGTAGGAGACATTAGTGAAGATGGCGACGTGAGGTTCCTCATCGCTCGTACCTCCCAAGGACAGGATCCCGACGAGTAATTCTCTATTATACACGGCCGGGCCTCCACTGTCGCTCAAACGACGCTCCTGGGACACAACAGCGGTTAAAGACCTACGTGTAATCGGTATTTTAGACACCGATGAGAATTCTCGGGACTGGCACGTGAGTATCCGCCTAAACGGTGGTACCTTACCCTTTGTGTGAAATTCGGTAGGAAGGATAAATTTGCGTGTGGACTCACGAAAATATGGTCGGTTTGAAATTTTGGTTTGTGATGCAATTATTATATTGATTACATTCATTTTCACATTAGCTAGCACATAAGAGAAAAAAAAAGCTTTTTTGATATATTTTTCATTTATGCTCCGCTCTTATTTGGTACTTGTTTGGTAATGTACATACACGCCAAGTCTATGATTTTATTATATGTAGGGCAAAATGGGACCTATAGTCCCATTTTGCTATCTACCTTAAAATATGCAAAATAAAAATAATCCCCATATAAAAAATAAAAAAACTTTGTAAACGTTCATGTTTAGTTAAACTTACTTTAAATTCAACTGGTCTATAATATGTATAATTAATGAAGAATATGGTTAAAATTGTTTTATGTAAAACCTGTAAATCTCGTATTTATACACTTTTTAAGATCTACGTCAAGTAATCTCACGTACTAGTAAGGATTAAGGTGAATGGCCGCGTTTTCAAGAGAGCATAACACAAAATGTAAACAGAAGTGTTACAGAAAAGTAAAAAAATGTTTTAATCTCTACATTGCAAGGCAGATTATTGAGGAACCGGAAATAGGTAATATACCTACAACTGTTAATTGCGATGTAAATTCCTCTCCTTCACCCTGGTGTTATCTTGGCCTGCAGCCAAGTTCCGTTTACGAATGAAATGCTCGAGCGCTTGGCAAATGTTTCACTTTTGTTTTTTGTCCTTTTTCATTCATGATGTAGCAAGTTTTTGATTTTTTATTCTGTTTGCTGAGCCGGGTCGAAAACCTTTTTAGACAGATTTAGTACAGATACCGCTATCAGACGGAACCATATTAACACGGTTCTCTATTTATAAACATCTGATCGTGATCACTTCAAACAAGAAGGAACAAAGGACAGTTTACTTCAAGCTAACTTCACTTATAGCTTGAAGTAAACTGTCATTCCATCTTGTTTGATGTATGTTTGATGGATTCTTTGCTATTTTTCAACTTACTTTTAGATTCGTATTTAATAGCACCACTGCTCTACAATATTCATATCTCCTATGAACGATTCAGTTATCATTTTTCGCCGATAGAACTTTTCAATGCCGAATCGTCCTTTGGGATAACACGTTTAAAAATCGGTGCTATCACACCTGATACCATTTCATAGTATGATTGAATAACAGTTTCACTATAATTTACCGGCGCATATCTTCCACAAAAATTGGATGGCGTTGAAAGACTTCCATAGACTTCAGTGCATTCCTCTTTGTCCATTACCACCATTTCAGTCCATATCAACCGGTTCACGTAGGTTTGACCCAAGTTCTTTACCAAACATAAATTCAAGATTAGGTCCACTCCGGTTAATGGAGATAGATTGAAGAAAAGAGAATGAGTTCTGATATCCTCCACCCATTCCAAACACACGTGTGGTGTGTGGAGCCTAGCCAGGGCGCCAAGTCTGCTATTACAATAGTGTCAGAATGGTCTATCATTGATTTCATAATGGTTGATTTTTACAAGTTTGGTATTCTACTAATATAAAAGCGTCATTATGACTTTCCAATGGTCAACCACTGACACTCCATTGAAAGAAATGCCATAGAATGGTAACCTCGTACATAATGACAAATGAATGACAGACGTACCTACTTATACGGTAATCTGCAAAAAATTGATAATTCCTTTGATGCAGTGTAGTCATTGCTTTTAAAAGCTCGGTTATCAAAAAATATTACGAGACCATTGAACGAACAATGATCGACCATTATGAATTTATCAGATTACGAACTTTTAGCAAAATGAATGTGATCGTGTTGGAATGACAAATTTGTAAAAATAGCAGACTTGAGCCCCTGGACATGCGTCACCTCCTATGTTGCTCGTCGCTGAGCACAACAACCTTCAAGGATTAAAGATAGAGCTGTACTGTAGGTTGCTAAATACTGAAAGGACAAAATGTAATTTGGGTAATTTGACACGAACTGAACAAGATAAGAGATAATAAGACATCTGAAAATTACATGTTTTAAAGATCATGGCCGCATATCAACGGTGATGAATATGGTAACTAATTACATCGTCACTATTTTTGCCTATCTCCCGGAATATCCTCTTTGAGATGGATTAGTGAGGTTTATTATTACTGACAGACCTCATCATATATTAACGAGAAACCTAGCCCGTTAGCTTGAGTGTATGATTAATATTTGATTGCGTGTCCGTTCTACGTATTGATGTAGAAGTTAATGGGCCAACAACACATTATTAAAGATTTTATTTGAATACACCATCTATCGAAAAGTTGTTAAATTTGTTGCGCGAGCTGTTTCTACAATAACTGGGAGCTCGACTGAGGTTGAGTTAGTGTATGTAGCTGACGTTCAGTAGTGCTGCCCGTATAGATGTAGTTTGTAGCACAGAAGACAGATGGCGTTGGCAGCGACATATGCCACAAAAGAGGAAACATCACAATTTACAATACTTGTAAACTTTTCTATGAATACTCGATTTTAAATGAATATATTAACAGCTATTCCGCACATTTTACTAGCATCCTGTGGAAACTTATCACTATGTGTGTATATTAGAAATCTCGAAGAATATTTCATTGTTAGTATATTATGTGTGTGCCTTATCTTATTATCGTTCTCTATATTTGTAATTTATCATTATAACTATTTACCTACAGTACAAGAACTAACTTTATAAAAGCTTGTATCTAATTTGGAAAAACAGCTGGGTGAACTATTGATGCAGTATGGTTCGTTAACTGCCTGCAAGTAATGAAAAATCATTACCTTTCTGACACGATATTATATAGGTACTGTGATCACGATATTGATCTATACGTACAGACGTAATCATTAATTTGTTACTGTCCCTTATTTGGGTCAGAGGTAGGTTCGCTACCATGCTTATGTCAAATCGAATGGAATAAAAGGATTTTACTTATTGTTACTACACTGCGCTTATTAAGTTTTTAGTAAAAATTGACGTTTACCTACGCTATCGCGATCGAGTAGATACGTTAAAACACTCGGACTAAGAGTCACATTGCACATTGGGTAGACAGATATGGTAGGTTGGATTAAGTATGGTATTGGACGAAGTTATCCTTACCGTGCTGCCAAACCCTGAGACTTCAAGCGAGACACCAGTCCGCAACGCCACTTCGGGTTCCACAATGATAGCCTTCTTTACGTTTCGGTTGAATTTCACATGTTCCTGTTAAATAAATCATACTAATATTTTAAATGTGAAGATCTGTATGTTTGTTGTTCAGGTTTTCGATGATAAATGCCACACAGGCGGCCAATGGCCTGGAATAAAACACAGATTCTTTCTTCGTTACCGTAGGATAATTTACGATTTTGATTCGAGCCAAGCCGCGGGTAGCTAGTCGAATATAGGCCTCAATCTTTCTCTGGCGCTGTGTGTCACAAAAATATTACTATAATTGAATCAAACCCAGGTATGGATATGAGTTATGAGGAAGGCAGTTCTACAGTTGATGAGAAAATGGTATCTACAAAATCCCGTGATACTTTAATTTTCGGCTAATATTAACCTTTATAGCAGGGCCTCAAGTCTGCTATTACAATAGTGTCAGAATGGTCTATCATTGATTTCATAATGGTTGATTTTTACAAGTTTGGTAATCTACTAATATAAAAGCGTCACTATGACTTTCCTATGGTCAACCACTGACACTCCATTGAAAGGAATGTGTGTGTGTGAAATGGCATAGAATGGTAATCTCGTACATAATGGCAAATGAATGACAGACGTATGCGGTAATCTGCTAAAGTTTTGACGCTTCCTTTGATCAGTGACCAACCATTAGAACGTCATTGTGCACTCATTGCTTTTATTAGCTCGGTTATCAAAAAGTATTAAAGACCATTGAGTCATTGACCGACCAATGATCGACCATTATGAATTTAGCAGATTACGAACTTTTAGCAAAATGACAGTGGGATCGTGTTGGAATGACGAATTTATAAAAATAGCAGACTTGGGACCCAGGTTAATATTAACAGGAACCCCCGAGGTTATACATTTTCACTAGATATTGGCAGTTGGCACGACTCACTGGTGTTTGGTTGAGTTTGGCATGCGATGGACGGTGAGTATTTCATGTCTGACTGTATTCGTGGCGCGCCCAGGCTGCAGGCCGATCCGTTTAATATATTAGGGTACCGTTGACCTCTTGGCATGCCGATTTTTCGAGACCTTTTGTTTTTTAACGTATGTAGGTATGTTTGTGTTACACGGAATTCAGAACTAGGATTTTGTTTTAAAAAGAATATTGATTGTTAAGGTATTTTTGTTTTTAACGGAATTTAAATGTGTGTTTTTGATTTCCAAATATATACATATTAGATTGTGTAAATCTTCTGAAGTTTCTTAGGTTACAGAGTGCCAGTTCTCGTACTGAAAAATCGTTCAAATTCAATAAAGTCACAATTTTATCTCGGCGTCAATCAATAGTAAGAACTTTTTAAAACGTAGGGAAATTAGCGGTGTTTCTGACAGTTTGCAACTGCAAAGTGAATGTATAAAGAAAAATAAAAGAATTGCCGCTTTGCTGTATCTATACTAATATTATGAAGCTGAAAAGTTTATTTGTTTGCTCTAACGCGTTAATCTCAGGAACCGCTGGTCTGAATTGAAAAATTCGTTTAGTGTTGGATAGCCTTATCGAGCCTTAGCCATTTATCAAGGAAGGCTATAGGACCAAGAAGAGCGGAGAATCAATGAAAAATGTGGCAAAACATTTTTTTGTCAGCCTAACATTTTGCCCAACTTTTGGGCAAAACCTACCTTTTTTCTTCAAAACCTCCCTATGTAAGAAGAAGAATATTGGATAAAAATACTCTTCAATTTGCAGGTACTGATATTTGAATAACATTAAGCTAACCACGTAATATAAATAGTTACTAATATTCATTACCTATGCATTTAATTCCATGCTCTTGTGTCGAAATTGTTATTGCTGGTCGTAAAACTACTCCAGGGGCAAAGACCGCTAAACAAGTTACGTCAAGTGCATTTCTGCTATTCAAACGAGATTCGAAGTTTTATTATTTCAGATTTATGTTTCTGTTCAATCTAGAAAACATGTGCGTCCTCTGTTTTTGTTTTACTTCTTATTATTTATCTATATCTTTACTAATATTATAAAGAGGAAAGATTTGTTTTTTTTTATATTTTTGTAGGTAAAGAATAAACTCAAAAACTACTGGACCTACCTATTTCAAAAATTCTTTCACTATTAGAAAGCTACATTCACCCTGAATGACATAGGCTATATTTTATCCCCGTATTCCCACGGGAACGGGAACTACGCGGGTAAAACCACGGGGCGTTGCTAGTAAATAATATGATATGTTTATTGTGTATGTATGTGTGTGTAACTAGTCGAATCAGTCGTTTAATTGACTGCCTACCTTTTTCATTGAACGGCGTCGTTCAATAAAAGGCTAAACAGCCCGGCTGGGAAATATACATATTACGATTTATTTCAGTATTTACAGTAGTAACGTACTTTTAACTGTGGTATTAGTATTATGAACTATATGTATATTTATCTATAAATATCACCATTATCTTAGTTTAAAAATGTAATTTGAATATGTGTATGTAGTTAGCTATATATACTAAGCTTAACTAAGTATATATACTTATAATCTACTAGCAGCGCCCCGCGGTTTCACCCGCATAAGTTTCGATCCCGAAAAAATCCTATATGTTAATCCTGGTTATAAACCATCTGTGTACCAAATGTCATCCAAATCCGTTCAGTAGTTTTTGCGTGAAAGAGTAACAAGCATCCATTCATCCATATTTACATACTTTTATTATACAGTATGTTAAATAACAGAGGGCGTTCCCTTAAACTCGTTAATCTAAATAAAAATATCAGAATAGAAAAATAAGCATAAAATAATCCAAATTAAAAAAAAATTGACAATAAATTCGAAACATCATGTTTAAAATCAAAATAGTAGCGCGGAATGGTAAGTACTCGTATAGCAATGCCCAAACCGGCAAGTACGCGTGTACAGAGTGTTTCTTTAACGTATCAATTTAACATTTTTAGTCAATATTATAATATAAAAAAAAGGTAATATTTTTTTTATCATTTATGGATGCTATACTATAGCGGGTTAACGGGAACGCCCGCTGTTAGTTAACGGTACGCTGTATAAGTAGGTTGTTGATGAAATGATTTACATATACACACTTCATGATTAGTACCTACTTAAATAAAAAAATATTTCTTCTTTATGGCGATTCATTCTTATAAAGTTCATTACAAAACATTTTTCAATCATAATAAATTCACATGTGACGCTGTGTTCAGGTAGATGATACTACCTTTCAATTTGACTTAATCCCTTAAGAGCCACTTACGATCCCCTCCGGAATAGTTGGGGAGGATGTATTCTAAACGCAAAGACACGTAACGAGAAGCGGATACATAACACGGTATATATGCATGATGATATATGGATTATATCACGGTATAGATATAAGCATGTGCGTAATTATTGGTGATGGTAACTTCTCTATATAATTGTGAAAGCGTGGTTTTACCTTTACCTTTTTTCCCTCAATTCTTTTATGCATTCCACAATGTAGGCTTAGGTGTAAACATTTTTAAAAGAATCAATTGTGGACCCTGCAGGGCATACCAAAAGAAAAATATGTGGAGATGAGGACTTGTAATCTAACGTATTCTAAAAACATTTTTGTTTATTTTATACAAATTTCAAGGATTTATCATTTAAATAATCGTTGGCACTGTAGTAACATTTGGTAATTAATAGTATTTTATTATTTGTTTGTGAATAAGTGGAGTTTTTTTTTCCTTTTGTTATTGATTCGAGTGTATGTATATCTTGTTTGTATGTTTTTAACCATTTTTTTACTAATGAAAAGCTGCACAATAAGCGTGTAACATAGGCTAGACATATATTCTATCCCCGTTTTCCAACGGGAACGGGAAATACGCAGTTGAAACCGCGGGGTGGTGCATATCATATTTCTTCTTTTGGTTTATTAATATTCGGGTAAAAATCAGACTTGACACTGGTTATAATATTTTTCGCTATTCCTTGTAGTTCCGAAAACGGCTATCTACGCCCACTTGAAAAATCACTCTGTATATCCCCGGGCTGTAATTAATGTGATTATTGAGGAGCGTGTATGATCTCATATTAGTAACTGTGACGTACAGCCGTGTTACCAACATTATCATTCACGTCCTACACTCAGACGTGCTGTAATTACATTTAGCGGGAATGAGCGGATGAGTGGATGGCTGGATGGGTGGATGAACCCTACCTTCAGGACGAGCATGGCGATGTCGTTGTCTATGCGGCTCATGTACCTGTAGTACTCGTGGATCTTTATATCTACGACGGATATTACTTGTCTGAAAAATATTTTTGATTCTGTTTATAAAAGTTTGATACCTTATACACGAACATAACTGGGCATTAACTCGTTAATCCGTTTAACTTTTAAAAATGTTAATGGACTCGTTAAATTTCGAACATCAGTCGTCAATTCAGAAAAGTAAAGGGCGGAGATAGTTCCAGAGGCGGAGGAAACAACGACGACGGTGAGAAAGGCTTTCAATTCTGTCACTCAGTTTAAAGAAGAATCCAAGAACCACTAATTTTGAAAGACTAAAGTTCAAAGTTTCGTCAAAATGTGTCGAAACATGACATCAAAAGACTCGTTCATCGATGCGGCGTTCCTCAGTGAACAGATATTTGTGTTTTAAAATATAATACTGCTATATCCTGCTATGCACAGTAGAACGATTTTTTATTCTGGCAAAGATATTGTAACGCCGAAACGAACCTTGCTTTCAGACGAGAACTTCAACATGTTAATGTTCATGAAGGGGAATATCCACATTATGCCAAATGAATAATTATAATTATAAATGAAATAAACATACGGCTTTTTTGTTCCTAACTTGTTAACTTCCAAAAGTCAAATCAAATAGAATACGAAGCTAACTTTTTTCAGTTACGGATTTATGATTAACGAAGTTACATAACTATTTGATAAGCAGTGCCCAGCTATGCTAATACATACATATGTACATATATATTTAAGAAATAAACCAAGTCCAGACTTGTTCACGCCCACGAAATAACTTTTGTTTTTAACGGCCCATGACCTCAAAAGGATTCATTTTGAATGACTTCAAAATCAACAGATATAAATTGCATAAATTGATACTTAAGATTCTCATACACACTGTATTTCATAGAATATACAGGGTTGTCGACCGTTAAAATTAAAAGCCATTCATTAAATCTTAGTGCACCGCTCTAGCGGGGCAAGCTAGTTATAAATAATGTCTTTAAAACTAAGAGTAATACTCGTTGCTCCTTCGGCTATTATGTTAAAGAGCACAGCCTCGCAGCATCCATTATAGACGTTGTATTTATAAATCTTAGTCGATCAATCTAAAGACTTATGATAATAAATATCAAAAGAGAGAGTCGCCTTATTTAAAAAATCTAAATTAGACCGTATGTTGGTGTATTTAATTTTTTTTAAACCTATAAAATACTCACCCCATACCAGTAATGGTGTCAGAACCAACTTTGACAACGGGTCTTCTCACTACATCAGTGAGCAAGCAACTGGCTGACGTGATGACAATCTTACTGCGTATCAGGGCCCCAGAACAGTACAGGTTGTTATACACTATCAGGACATGGTACGGTACGTCTTGGAGGTTGGCTTGGTACTTGTGATGTACGGTCTTGGCCCCGTACCAGTATGTAGGCAGCTCGTTTTTCGGCAGGTACCGATACGAAGTGGCGAGGTGTAAAGAATTCAGTAGCCATGTCAGATGTAATCTGGGATATAAATGAAATGTATGAAAAGGATTCCAGATATCTTGGGTAAAATAAAATTTAGAGTTGAGTTGACTTTCGTGAGAGTACAGAAAGTTTAGTTGACCTAAGTTCTTTCAATAAAAGTTTGTTTGATTGAGCTAAGTATACTTCTTCAGTGTCATTAAAAAAACATTTTAAGATTATTTTTTCATACGAATGTCTGTGAACTTATCGGGACCATAAATAAGCTACGTGTAGAAGAAATTGGCACGTTTGTATTCCCCCTCTCATTTTGCACTCGAATCACGTAGAAACTAGTAAACTGATATAGGTCTGTCTTCTTTTATTTTATTACTGAGCGTTCTAGAATGTGAGTCCGAGTTCTATTGCAATACGATATGCATTCAGTTGAGACAAGCCCACGCTAATTTTATCCGAGCTTTAGGGGAATAGAATTGTCTAAAACCATTATAGTCGACGTTAATAAAATATAATTAATTACCTGAATAAATACTTACGTTTATACACAACATTAAAACACAAATAAAACACTTACTAACTAAAAACGTCGCTTTTTATCTACAGCTCATAGGAAAGATAGGTAATTACTAAATAAAGTACCTTAAACCATCCTATTCTCATATAGCATCCTTCCTTTAATGATATTTCAAGTAACTTAAAATTCCAATCGTGGACTCAGCCATGCAAATACTGTCCTGTGAAGACGGAAATTCCGTGAGTACTCACACAATCATTTCACTTCAGTGTGAATAGTATGAAAGTTAATTCGAATACGGCCGCGGGTCCTGCATAATGTAGAATATTTTCAAGAGCGACGCTTGTTAGCGTCCGCGAGACTCGGACTCAAGCAATAAAGCCAGCTCAACAATAAACAAAGAGAGAATGTTAACAAACCGATAAAGCGTACTCGTATTTGTGAGTAAAATTCGCAATCATAGTCCGTCGAGCCGAATAGCCGATACCGAGTTATTACCGCTTTCGTAAAACATCGAATGCGTTGCACATAAAAATACACACGCCCCCGTTCTGAAATGTTTGTTCGTTCTTAATACATGGTTCACTGTTAAGGTATATTTTTCAGGGAAAAACACCCACACACATTTCGAATTGCAATCGTAACTTGCTGTGTTTTATCTTTTCATCTATAGTGTACTACTTTAAAATTGGAAATGTCTGATTCCGTACGAAAGGTTTAATTCCATACACCGTGTTTCGGCTGACAGTTTACACACAAGTAAGTAAGTCTAATTTGTTAAAATCTCATCGTGAAATCTTAAGTGAATGAGCGTGTTGTGGAATTTGTTCGAAAGAGTCACCGCGCCCCTGGAACGCAAAGAGCATTAGGAGGAATACGGATGGGTTTTAGTCAGTAAAAGTCTGAAGCTCACTTTAGGTTCCAAAGCAGTCATTTAATAATTTCCCTTTATATAATATAGTAATAGTAATAATGTAGTATAGTAAAAACAAGTGAAAGAGCATTATCTGTCCACTATACTGTGATTCTGTATATTTTATTAGGTATGTATGTATTTAGGTATATTTATTTGTGTATATTTGATTTGTATGCATAAATAGTTGATAATAAGTTTTACTTAAGTTAGTATAGTCTATTTTAAGTTTCCTTCTCTGTCTCTTTACACACTGTGTCTACTTTTCTTATCCCACTCTTCTGTTGCAGGTCTGCCGGAAGAAATTTATATTGAAATAAGCAGTACCTTTGTGCTCTTGATTTTGTACAAATTTTTCTTGTTTTTAAGTGTATTGTGTGTACATAAATAAATAGGAGCTATAGATTGATTGATCATTTCAAGTTCAGTTTACCTTTGTTTTCACAGTAAGATGTTTACTATTAATAACTACAAAAAAAATACAATAAACAAAAACACATTACTATTAAAATTCCATCCAATACGACCATAGCAATACACATTCGATTATTACATACGAAACTTATTGTTCGCAGAATATTTTGTGAAGAATTACGAGTTTGTGCACAATAAAAGAGTTGGCGGATTGGCTGACTGGCTGTTGTGGGTGCCTATTTAGGTACATTTGCATGGCTGTCACGTGCTGAAGAACTCGAATGGATTCATCGGGACATGCGTTCGTTGGGGGAATTTCCTTAGTTTCTTCAACTCCACTCTTTTCCTCATTTACCTGTACTGCTAAGTCGGGAAGTGAAGCCGTGTGTAGAGGAAACTCTGTGGATATTTCCCAATATAAGTGTCTCGTGGAGGGGAACAGTTTTTGCAGGATTCGTACCTGGTTTAATCAACAGCGTCTAAATGACATACAATCACAACAACGAACACACACACAAACAAACGGGTACAATGAACGGGTCGGCAATGTTTAGGCTGTTCATTGAATAAGGTATCCATATGACAAAATTGTAAGGATTAAATATGGGAATGCTTTATTCAAGTCATCACCTGCTTATCCTCTCTCCAACTGTATTTGAGGCTTCAAGTCAACCTGGATTCAGCTGAATGCGTGTATTATTTTTATTCGAGTAGAATATTTAATATTTCTTTAACACTTTTGTTTACAAAATTATCCATGTCATATCAATATCATAAAATTGGACGTTTCATGAAACACACATAAACCTAACCTTGATCATACAGCTCCAGACAGTAGTGCTCGTATTTCTGTCTGCAGGATTAAAAGAACCTAAAGGTTATCGTCCTAATTGTGTGTCCTACTGTGGGCCCAATATTCCCTTTTTCTTAATTTCCCAAATGTTTTGGTCAGGCCAGTTATTATATAGGAAGCAGTCACCTCCTTCTGCGAAGCAGTAATGCAAGCGAAGGTGGAGGCGGGACGCGTGAGGGAGAGGGAAACTTCACGCCGTATGCCCAGGCCTGCGTACTGGTA
Organism: Hecatera dysodea; assembly: GCA_905332915.2. Lineage (NCBI taxonomy): Eukaryota > Metazoa > Arthropoda > Insecta > Lepidoptera > Noctuidae > Hecatera > Hecatera dysodea. The sequence continues at coordinate 16,319,391 of HG995292.1, forward strand.
CAGCGAGCTTTGGGTGTCTCGCCGATTGATAACAACCAGGTCCGGGTCGACGGCGCGTTGTGTTCCACGTGCGTCTCAAAGAGATTTCAGCATTAAAGACGGGGCCCACTAGGCCAGTGCCTGCCAGGGTTGCGGAATTTGTTCCATTCGGAGGAATACGTATGGGCCCACGTAGCACGTAGGGGGGGCACGTAGTCAGTAAGAGTCAGACACTCCCTTCCGCTTCCCCGAGAATGGAAGAAGGAATTTGATAATTTCCCCTACATAACTAACTACAATAAACATTTCAACTGCAAAATGAAAATTATTAACAAAATAATAATACTACAATTCAAAACAGAATTGTAAATCTAAATTGTTTTGAAAATTGATCCCGTAACAAGCTTTAGAAGCACACAATAGAAAGCAATATGCACGTATCTTCTCGTAACATCTTAAGAGGCGGGAGCCATGGAACTATACCATCAATCTGTTGTGTTAGAAGATTGCCAACTAAGCCTTGCAGCTCCTTAATACTATGTCTTCCCTGGAGTCTGGCCAATTGATTGGTAACAAACGATACACCGCGTTTATTTTCCAATCATAGGCTTGCAATTGAATACACGAGTGTTATTATTATCATCATTTCTAAAAGATAACAGTATAAATATATTTATATAAAATTTGAAAATGAAAATAACATATCTAGTTTTAATTTCCGCGAATATTTATGGGTTGCAGGTATGCACCTCCCTCCCGCCCGCTATATTATGCACATGCAAGATTACAAGGCAAATGCAAGGATTTTAAGCACATGCAGGAAGGCAAAGCAAAACCCAACATTAACCAACATTATTTTTTTATTTTCATTTTCAAATTTAAAATGGATTTCCGCAAAGTAACGCCTGACTCAATCAATATTTATATAAATAAAAAAATAGTAACCCACCGATACCGAGACCAGGGTCCAAGCTACTGGGCCTGCGGATGGCGAGCTATGGGTGGCTCACCGTCCGATAGCAACCAGGCCCGACTCGACGGCGCGTCGTGCTCCACGCGCGCCTCAATGAGCCGTTAGCAAAGAAGACCCCTATAGGGTCAGTGCGTGATAGGGTTGTGGAATTTGTTTGGAACGCAAAGGGCAAAAGAAGGATCACGGGTGGGTTTTAGTCAGTAAGAGCCTGATACCCCTCCCGCTCCACCCAGAGCGGGAGAAGTCATTTGATGGTTTCCCATAAAAAAAAGGGTCCACGTTACTGGTGAGAGTTTTAGAGGCTTTTGATCCAGCTGCCCAATGAGAGCCTCCTAAGATCGAGGCTCTTGGCAATTATATCATTGGCTGTCACTACTATCGCCATGATGACTGCTTTTCACATACCGCATATCGCAAGCCAAGTCAAGATAACTGTTGTTACGATTATTTGCATTATAATAACAGGCAGTTTGAAAAAAATAAAAACCATTTCGTTCTATTGAAATATTTTCGAGTTTTGAATATTTTGTAGCAATCATTATTAAAATTGTTTCGCGTTGGCGTGTAGGTGCTCTGTTTGTACAAGAGACGAGGATTAATTGAAAAAGTTCACGTGCAGTTACACTGCTGATGTTTTATTCACAGGTTTTGTTAGAATTTTCATTTGATTTTAAAACAAATGACCGTAGGTACGCTTTTGTTGCTCTCTCTAAATTACTTTTGGCTTTTTGTTTTTGCCTGATTCATGCCTTATAATTTATGAGGGCAGGAAGTGGGATTTTAAAAGCCGCAAGTAGAATTATGAGTGATATAATATGTACACAATATTTTAAAATTTTATTTTATATTTTGCATCGTTTAAATATGTGTGTTGTGGTATTTACATATATCCTGAGACAGGAGTAGTCTAATCCTAGAAGAATCATCAAATAATCAACTATAAAAAAACTGTTTATATAGGTAGTAACAACGTCTTAGTCATAGTTTTCTATACAAGTTACAATAAGACTACTAATACAAAATTAAATATTTATTTTGTGAAATGGTAACCCAATTTGCTTCCCCTAACCTGGATTTCACAGAAAAAACAGATTACTTAAGTTGTTCATTCGCGATCAAAACCTGCTCGTCAATTTTCAAAAGAGTACCATTATATATTTTCCTTTTCAACACTTTATTCAGCAGTTTTTTTAATTGGAAGCAGGCGTGATCCAGCGAAGTTTGTTTTAAATCTTAAAAAGGCAAAGCGCAAACTTTTGAAATTAACCTTCCGCTGCGCAAACGATTCGTTAAGCCTTCTACCTATTGCTAGGTACCTATCCACCTCAAATCCGACGATCAAACAACCCTCAAATTAAATATTGAGTTCCCTTTAAAGAATTTATAAAAAAACTTTTGGAAATATTATTAATTTTCTTGTTTTAATCTTCTCAAACAAGTAGCTGAAATTGAATTTATTTGTAATTACTTGGTTTAAAAGTTTATTATTTTGAAACAAATTAAGGAAGAATTTTATAACGTTTTAATGATTTACTTAAGATTTAAGGCAGGTTTGTATGTTTCTCAATTAAGCTAAGTAACATGGGGTTTATTACTTGTTTATGAGTGACATAAACTGTCCAGTAGATGTACACTATACTGGCTACACAGTCCACTTCCACGCGATAGTTGTTGATGGGTCGTGAGATGGGTTTACGACGGTCATAAACTTATGCACAAGCACACTACTTAAACTTACCTCGACCATTACGTGTATGTACTTTGGTGAAACAGTCTTTCAAAGAAATATCAAAACGGCTGGTTTACACTTCCCGTGATCCAAGAGCTGGCTATTACTTTGGCCAGAAGCTAAGCATTGCTATTCAAGTTATTTAGCATTGTTAAGTTTTAGTTTACTTTGTGACTTGAACTAAAATGGCAGTTGAGAGCATGTCATGCTCGCTTAAATGTTTCGCTGATGGTGGCGTGTGTGTTGGATCATTCGGTTCCCTTCAAAATGGTTGAGCTAAATGGTGCCGATACACGCGTCATGTTCGTGAACGGGCGCCGTCGGTTGAGACTGGTCACCTCTTAACTGCCAATGACTTGTTTTAATCTTTATACTTTGAATTGTTTTTATAGTTTCCTTTTTTTTTTCTTTGCATTGTCCTCACATATAGAAGCGACCAAGGATGTAACCAAGGTTATGTAATACAGAACATGATTTAAAAGAGTGTCCGTGGAGCTTCTTGCACGTTCTTCTCCATAGAGATCTACGCTTTGGAACGTGCAGATAGCTTCATCTCTTTCGTCTTGACAATTCAAAAGTGCCTGTAAGGGTTTAATTGAAATAAATGATTTGAATCGAATTGAATTGAATTGTATCAACGTGGCAATGCCGCCAGTCTCTTGGATTAATTACCAGCTGACAGAGTTGAGGACTTTTTGATACGAATTTTTTGATGCTGTATTTATGTTTGTTGTAGTTTTGATTTATTTGTTAATATTAATTGTTTATTCATTGGTCAAATACATAACCCTATTTCTCTTGAATGACCCATTACGTTTGGTTTTTATTTTTGCATTTATTTGTTATACAAAAACAAACCATTATTCTCATCCGCACACCCAAAACTCAATAAGTTGCTCAAGAATTTGGCAATATCTATGAATACGCCATTTCCAGTGTCCCACTTAAAAACACTTATTTTAATAAGGATAGTCTCGTATTTACACAGTTACTTTTCACTGGTAAAACTCAGACGTAGTTTACTGTAGACATTAATAAGTGAGGGTCTTCCTCTTTGTTTTACAGCACTACACAACTCCCTACAGCAGGTCCAAAATTGGTTTACTGCTAATAATTTAGTATTAAATGAGAAAAAAACAAAATGTATTAGATTTGTTTTACCGAATGTTAAAAGTAGTATTGAGGAAATAGTATTGAATAAAGAGAAACTAGAATTCGTCGAAAGCACAGTTTTCCTGGGGATAACGCTCGACTCAAGGCTACAATGGGGACCTCATTTAGCATCACTTGCAGGACGGCTAAGTTCAGCAGCATATGCTGTCAGAAAAATCCGTCAACTTACTAATGTAGATACCGCGAGACTGGTCTATTTTAGTTACTTTCATAGTGTCATGTCTTACGGTATTTTGCTATGGGGACGGGCTGCAGACATAGAGTCTATTTTTATTCTGCAGAAAAGAGCAGTTAGAGCCATTTACAATCTCCGCCGGCGCGATTCTTTAAGGGAACTGTTTAAGAAAATTAACATCATGACGGTACCTTGTCAATACATATATGAAAACATTATGTATGTTCGGAAAAATCTGCATATTTTTAATAAGATCAGCGACAGGCATAATTTTAATACTAGAAATAGAAACAAATTAGATCAACCTAGGTTTAGATTGGCTAAAGTACACACTTCTTTTATGGGGTATTGCGTAAAATTTTATAACAAAATACCAGTCGATATCCTTCAATTAAATGAGAGAAAATTTAAAACATGCATAAAACGCACACTATGTAGGCAAGCATATTATAAACTGGAAGATTATATCCTTGATAAAAATGCTTGGCTAAATGCCGGTCCTGCTCCACAGACTCAACCACTTGGGTAAACAAGTTAGGATTTTTTATTTGGAAGAGATGCTCGCCCTTTTTTTGTCTCATTTATTTATTCTTTTTTTTTTTTAAATAATTTTATATAAATAATTAATTTCTAATAATGGGAATAAATAATTTCTCTTTTTTACTTGTATTTGCTTGGTCATTGTGAACCATAGTTTTGTATAATGTAGAAGCAGTTTATTTTCAAATATTGTAAATGTGAGTACCATGGAGCCATTTACAGGTTATAGTTTACTTTGTGACTTGAACTAAAATGGCAGTTGAGAGTATGTCATGCTCGCTCAAATGTCTCGCTGATGGTGGCGCGTGTGTTGGATCATTCGGTTCCCTTCAAAATGGTTGAGCTAAATGGTGCCGATACACGCGTCATGTTCGTGAACGGGCGCCGTCGGTTGAGACTGGTCACCTCTTAACTGCCACTGACTTGTTTTAATCTTTAATACTTTGAATTGTTTTATAGTTTCCTTTTTTTTTTCTTTGCATTGTCCTCACACATAGAAGCACCAAGGATGTAACCAAAGTTATGTAATACAGAACATGATTTAAAAGAGTGTCCGTGGAGTTTCTTGCACGTTCTTCTCCATAGAGATCTACGCTTTGGAACGTGCAGATAGCTTCACCTCTTTCGACTTGACAATTCAAAAGTGCCTGTAAAGGGTTTATTTGAAATAAATGCTTTGAATCTTGAATCTTGAATCTTGAATCTTTAGCTTTATTAGATTCCGGCAAGAGAAAAATGTCTTTTGAAGTAAAAGGGAAAGTATTATCTGGGAGGAAGATCAAAGATTTCATTATTGATAAGTATCCTTGACCTTGTTTTAGTACAAACAGACAGTAGGGTGTAAACAAAAAGGTCGATCGTTACTTCTATGTTATTGTCAAATACTTTGTTTACATAATGTAGTACGAAGGTCCAAGCATAAGGCCGTGTGGCGCGGCACGCGAGTCTCGTAGCGTCGTAGTCTCGTAGCGGCGTAGCTTGCGGCAGTCACGCTACGGCGAGAGCTACGGTCGGTCGCTACGCGGCGCTACGAGTGTTCGCTACGCCACGTAATGTTGTGGTGTTCGGTCGCGCTCTTGGCTTTGTTCGCCTCCGTCCAAGGACGTGCGGTAAGCATCACTTTTTAAGCTACTCTTATAACCCCCTCACGTGGCCGGATTACTTGCGGTAGTTAGTTTAAAAGTTTTGTGTCGCAGTCGTTGTGTTAAACACGAAGATTTTCTTCATTTTAACTAAAGAAAATATTCGTCTATATCCTATAGAATTAATGAATGAGGATTATTTTATTAAATTAGTTTTATAAATACTTTAATTTGAAATTTATGTGATTAAAAGTTACTTAACATTTCTTTTTTAATGTTTAATTAAAAAAAAAAAACGACTCCATACAATTACACATTAGAAAAAACGTCTATTTATATCCAAACACATCTCTCAAACGCAAGTGTAATTGACAAGCGCCAAAAGTTTTTGACAGATTACGGTTTACGAAACTTATTACAGAATTTACCAAAGCTCTACAGAAACTTATTTATCTAATTTCGTCGTGTCACATTGTAACTTTTGTCGCAGGAATGTGCTCATTTAGCCAAATTAATACAACATATAATTATACATTCATTGCAGTTAACCCTCGGACTCGTATCACCCGAGGGGTTAATTTCTACCGGATTGCTCCACATGTGGTATTATGTTTGCGGGGTGAAAATAACCGTCTTAAAGGGGAGGCAATAGAATAGGGAATACGCAGAAACTAATTCTTTTATCAAAATTTGCAACGCTGAATTAATAACATACAACCTCATTTAGTATAATAAGGTTGTATGTTATTATAAATAGATAGAGTTACTTTATTGTACACCAAAAATAGTTACAGAATCTTAAAAAAAAATTTTTTTAGGTATTGCAAAAATATTCGCTAAACCAAATAATTTATTTGCACGACACAGGTTACCTTTATTCATTTGAATTTACTGAAACATTATTACATAAATGATTAAATTTTATGAAATAGGGCCTCTCCCCCTCCAATCCTCTCTCAGCTTTAGTTACGATTCCAATTATTGCGGTAATTGAGTACATATTTGTTACTTCTATGAATAATTATTTAATGCCGTGAAACCTAGCTCAGAGTAAAAAGATAGAGCTATTACACTTTCTAACACAAACTTAAAATTGCTCCCAATTTCTCACTTTACTCTTTAAAAAAAAGTTCTTAGTTAACTTTTTATTTAGGCATTGATATCTTGCATCAAATGGGGAACTTGTTCGAAACAGTCACCGCGGCCCTGGAACGCAAAGGGCAGTAGGAGAAACAGGGATAGGTTTTAGTCGGTAAGAGTCTGACACTCCCATCCACTCCGCCCAGTGCGGGAGAAGTCATTTGATGATTTCGTATTCAAAATCCATCCATTAAAACTAAAAAAAAAGAAGATATCTTGCTTATGTGTATTAAGCAACTAAATCCGCAAGTCCACAAGTTAGTAGTAGGAGTAAACGCTCTTAAGAGGAAGGTTATATTTGCGTCTTAAGCACCATCTTAAACTATTAACGGCCAGATATACAAACAAGTTGGAGTCGGGCATCAGCAGCATTGTTATCGGCGGCCCCTTTGTGTCTAATGTTCTTGCGTCTTGCGTCTTGCGCCTTCTGTCAACGAGACACAGACGCAACGATTACCTTAATGGACGCTATTTTTTATACAAATTGAGCTATTTGATATAACTGTTCTGTTATACAGGTATCTTATATAAAAAGTTACGGAGGCAGTGGAAAGTTTCATTTTTCTTTCAGTTTGTATGAAACGTTGTATGTAGGTGAATCTTACATTAGCACATTGTTTGACTTGACTTAAAAACTAGCTTAGTAACTAAATCTTACATGAGAAACTTAATACAGGTAAAAGTACAGATCCCAAGATACAAACAATAGTCGAACCAGGAAAAATACATTTAAAAGTTGAATTGCAAAGGTTTTAAAGTCAAACGGGGGAAATAAATATATACTCTTTCTTGAAGAGAGTCACAGATAGACAGATACAATTACAAACAGTATGGTAGGATTTTTCATATAGTAGTTTTTGTTTAACTGTGAAAAAAAAATTAAGTAAACACTCCAACTTCACAGTTTTGATATGAAAGATGAAAAGTAGGTACCTACTCGTGGCATTCATACATGCATATTATACGCTAGCTTTTAAAAATATTTTCCTTTCATTTCGCTGTTAGTTTGAAATGAAAGAAAAACAACGTGCATTCGCGTATCTATCGATAATATTTTTTATTATTTGTCATGGTTCAAGAGACTGACACGATGGTAGTTTGATTCCCGTCGGCAACGTTGGCCATTTTATACTTAGGTACTAAATATTAATACACAAAATTATGTATATAAATTGAAGTATGGTCAACTAAAGTAAAACTTATGTACATGTTACAAAACAATTTTATTTTTTTGGATACTGTAGAACAGTTTTCTTTTTAACAAGTCAGTATATAATATAATTCTATCAATTGATGTTGACTTTCAAAGCGTCAAATTTGGAATATACATACGTTTTATAAAAGTTTTAGTTCTGAATACTCTCAAAAATTATAAGTACTAGGTTGAAAAGAGACTTTCATATCACAGATTCAGTCGTTCTGCATATAATTTGAAGCGGCTGTATCAGGATGAAAGAGCTTATTCAGCGCTTTCTAGATAGCGTAAGCGCTTCATTTGAGCTCGGATTGAGATCTTATTCATAGAAAACGTACGTATGTGGGACATCAAACTTAGTTCATCAACTACGGGACTACTATACGAAATATTTAACGGAATTTTTATAATTTAATATATTATACTATCTAAGAAGTTTAGATAGTATAATATATTAAGGTAGGATGGCATTTGGGGAATGAAGGAAGATGGCAACCAAAAGCAAGCAAATTGATACCTTGCAGGTGTTTTTTTATATATTTTAATTATTTATTCAAATAAAACAAAATATTATGAAGCTTCTAGATTTGTCTGGAAGCTTCACTTACTCGACTTTTCCAGGACTTGTGCTCAAAATCCAGGAATTACATTTTCCTTGTACTTATACAATTCGTTCTCAGCAACTGTTCATTTTGAAGATCAAGCATGATTATAGGTAAAAAGGCCTTCCCACACCTTCCCACATGTAGGTACGTCGATTGTACAATTGTTCACAAGATATACAATCTCTGTGATTTGTCTGCTGCCGCTCCACCTGTCAAACGTAAATCACGATTTATTTGTAAACTTGATAAAGACAAAAGATGGAATGCCAAGAGCCACAACAAAGTACAAATAGGTCCTCCTTATTGAACCAGAATACAAACGAAGTGTGTTTGTGTTAGTTACAACGAATGGCTTTGAACTACGAACAATACAATTTGTACGAAAATTTGAATTGAGGATCAAAAGTGTGTTTTAGATAAGTTCTTTTATTAGCAATGTCTATTTTCATCTATAGGTATAACATAACTACTTTGATGTTTTTCTTCGTTTAAAACACGACCTTAACGAGACTTTGAAGACATGTTTTAGAGCTCGTTTTTAAATTCATGACGCCCGAGTACCCAAAACATTTAATTTACTCGAAGCTTCACCTAACCTTGGGTGGGTACCTAAAGATGGTACTTATCAATACAATCGAGCTTAAAGGTATTCAGTCGAGTATCATCTAGATATTATATATCAATTGAATCGAATTGAACAATAGGTAGGCATAAACACTGGAACAAGCGATTGTTTGAATTACGAAGTCAGATGAGACTTGAGAATTCAGCATGTTAATTAAGTTATCGGGAACAGCTTGTTGGAAGGCTGCTTTGCAAGTTCGCTGCGCATGCCCAAACTACAGCGGAATACCAATTATTGGAATGTTCTTCGTTTAATTATATACATAAATATTCCGATTTAAATTATGTTGAAGAATGAGGACAAAACGTAAGGCAATAAATTCCAACGAATTATTTTCGGGAAATTCAAGAGGTAAAACAAAGGCCTACTTTATTTTAAAAGGATACATACTTTTATGTATCCCTTTAAAATAAAGTAGGCCTTTGTTACAATTTATTTTTGCCATTAACAAGATTGAACAAGACCCGTGGAAATTTCACGGTTGACTGCAGACGAAATTACCTTTAAATCTACAGAGTTTCCGCGGAAACAAGCTGAATAGAGTGGAGGCGGTCAGATTTCACGTTTCGTTACAAAACAAGCGGCTCTTTCTAATTTAGAGAACATAAATGTTAATTTGCTTAAATAGTAGGTGCCTTCCTAGTTTGTAGCTACTCCAGCGGTGCGGACGGTTGGATGGCTAAATTATCTACAACAACTCGAAACAAGTACAATCCTGGTTTCCAAATCTCATCTGTACTGTTTGTTACTACGCAATCTATCTAAATATTACTTTGTCTCACGTTTTTGAATAACATGCTATCGACGTCTGCAGCAATAGAAAAAGTAATTTTTTATTTGCACTTATTGTTCTGCGGATTTTCTTCTATACAATCGTTGCTAGCGAATGGAAAAGTTCATTAGAGTGGCGCGCGGCACAATCCTCTGCAAATATTGACGCTTTTTGTATAGAATTTTTACAAGTTTATGCATGCAATTGGAATTCTTGAATGCTTGAATGTGCTCGGAGCAGTACACTGACTTTACAAACTTTCTTCTTGCGGAGAAGTTTGACGCTGTCAAAGATTCAAAGATTCAAAGATTCAAAGCATTTATTAAACCCTTTACAGGCACTTTTGAATTGTCAAGTCGAAAGAGGTGAAGCTATCTGCACGTTCCAAAGCGTAGATCTCTATGGAGAAGAACGTGCAAGAAACTCCACGGACACTCTTTTAAATTATGTTCTGTATTACATAACCTTGGTTACATCCTTGGTCGCTTCTATATGTGAGGACAATGCAAAAAAAAAGGAAACTATAAAAACAATTCAAAGTATAAAGATTAAAACAAGTCAGTGGCAGTTAAGAGGTGACCAGTCTCAACCGACGGCGCCCGTTCACGAACATGACGCGTGTATTGGCACCATTTAGCTCAACCATTTTGAAGGGAACCGAATGATCCAACACACACGCCACCATCAGCGAAACATTTGAGCAAGCATGACATGCTCTCAACTGCCATTTTAGTTCAAGTCACAAAGTAAACTATAACTTATCACATGTAAATGGCTCCATGGTACTCACATTTACAATATTTGAAAATAAAATGCTTCTACATTATACAAAACTATGGTTTACAAAAACCAAGCAACTACAAGTAAAAAAAGAGAAATTATTAATTATCAAATTAATATTATATATAAAAAAAAGAATAAATAAATGAGACAAAAAATAAAAAAAAGGGCGAGCATCTCTTCCAATATAAAATCCTAAACTTGTTTATCCAAGTGGTTGAGGCTGTGGAGCAGGACCGGCATTTAGCCAAGCATTATTATCTTCAATGTAATCCCCCAACTTATAATATGCTTGCCTGCATAATGTGCGTTTAATACAAGTTTTAAATTTCGTTTCATTCAGTTCTAATATATGGGGAGGAATTTTATTGTAACATTTTAAACAATACCCCATGAAAGATGTGGCTACTTTAGCTAGTCTGAAACCTGGTTGAACTAATTGATCCCTATTTCTAGTAGCATAATTATGTCTGTCGCCTCGCTTACTAAAGAGATGCAGATTTTTTCTAACGTACATAATGTTTTGATATATATATTGACAAGGTACCGTCATGATGTTAATTTCCTTAAACAGTTCCCTTAGAGAATCACGCCGGCGTAGATTGTAAATGGCTTTGATGGCTCTTTTCTGCAGAATAAAAATTGACTCGATGTCTGCAGCCCGGCCCCATAACAAGATACCGTAAGACATTATACTATGAAAGTAACTGAAATAGACTAGTCTCGCGGTATCAACATCAGTAAATTGGCGGATTTTCCTAACAGCATATGCTGCTGAGCTTAGACGTCCTGCAAGAGATGCTAAATGAGGACCCCATTGTAGCCTTGAGTCAAGCGTAATCCCCAGGAAAACCGTTCTATCGACGAATTCTAGTTTTTCCCTGTTCAATACTATATCACAATTACTACTTTTGACATTTGGTAAAGCAAATCTTATGCACTTCGTTTTCTTCCCATTTAAAACCAAATTATTAGCAGTGAACCAATTTTGGACCTGCAAAAGGGCATTATTTACGATGTCAAGATTATTACTACGTCTATTTATTTTAAAAATCAAAGAAGTGTCGTCAGCAAACAAGACCATGTTTAGCTTGTTTTGCAATAAATGGGGTAAATCATTTATATAAACTAAAAATAAAAAAGGACCCAAAATTGAGCCCTGTGGAACGCCCATTTTCACGTTTAAGCCCGATGAATTAACACCGTTTATTTGCACTACTTGCTGTCTATCATTCAAATAAGATTTAACAAGGCTTAAAGCTGTTTTGCCCAGTCCGTAGTGCCCAAGTTTCAGGAGTAATGTTTCGTGATCCACACAATCAAACGCCTTAGATAGGTCGCAGAAGATGCCTATGGCATCTTGTGCCTCTTCCCACGCATTAAATATATGCTTCAGTAAGGTGACACCAGCGTCAGTAGTACAACGTCCTCTGGTTGACTGTGCTCTGCTGTGTTTTATTGATTAACAAAGTTTGACAGAATTATGTTGTATAGTGTTACTTTAGATGTGGGTGAGGAAACAATGTCTCATTTTGAAAAAAAAAAACACTTTTTACAAAAAAATACAACCGACTTTTACACAAAAAATCAAAAAAGTGCAAAATAACTTTAATTTCGGAACTCGGTGTTTGTGGTTGCTTTTTCGTTTTTTGAACACCGACTTCCGAAATTAAAGTTATTTTGCACTTTTTTGATTTTTAAAACGTACTGCTCCTTTGCAGAGTAAACTAAGAGGTCGTCAATGTAGACAATGTAGATATTTTTTTAGATTTTTCGAAAACCGCTTGGTCGATTTCGATAAAATTTTGGGATGGGACATGGGACCATTTGTGCCAAAGTATACTCTTTCCAACAAAAAAAGAATTTTTCAAATCGGTTGACAAGCGACGGAGTTATGCGCGAACAAACATAAAAAAAAAATACAAACATCCGAATTGAGAACCTCCTCCTTTTTTAGAAGTCGGTTAAAAACGGCATCGATCGTTTTGTCTCTGGCCATAAGATAAATAGTTGAAGAGTGCAATGGACAGGCGTGTGACAAATTACTAAGTTGGGAGACAAAAAGCAGTTTTTATGCTTATACTGTTTTACTTATGTCTTCACTACATAGTAAAAAACAAAGTCGCTTACCCGCTGTCTGTCTGTCCCTATGCTTAGATCTTTAAAACTACGCAACGGATATTGGTGCGGTTTTATGTATGATACACGCATAATATAGGTAGGTACCTATAGAGATTTAGTATTGCACCCGTGCGAAGCCGGGGCGGGCCGCTAGTTAGTTATAAAACAATCAATTTTAGTTACTTACAGCTATAGCTGCGCTAGGCATGGCTTAGAAACTTTTCTGGTACTGTGAACGGTTGTGTGTGCAGGTGAACATCAGCAATACCTGGGTCCTGCCCGAGGAAGGCTTCCCGGTCTTCTACCGCTACTTCAGGGACCGCATCTCCTGGTACGAAGCCGATGCCGTCTGCCAGTTCCATCATGCTAATCTTGTCACAGGTCAGTGATAAACATTATAAAGGTCACATGCGGATCAGTCATGTCACCGTCACGTCCCAGATCAGTGACGTCATAAAATATACTAATGACATAGGACGACCACACCTGTCTCAGTCATTATCTTGCAATGAGTGACTGATCCTCAACGTGATGGTGACATAACTGATGTTTGTTTATATGACTTTTAATTACTGCGTTATGGGCTCCTAAAAGTCGCTAAGGTAACATTTGTTCGAAATTGGGTTAATTGTATTCAAACTTTAAAAAAAATACTTTGTGTTCGTCACGAGTGGCCAGCACAGATTAAAATTATGAGAAGTTTAAATGGCTTTTACAACTTAGTTACTCTCTTAAATCAGGATCCGTGATGAAGAAAGTTAATATTCTGCAGTAGAGGTACCGCATTGTACGTAGTGCGTTAGGTAAGTATGTATGTGGCACTAACAAACGGAGTTACATTTGGACAGATCTTGGCAATTAGCAGCCATGAAAAGAAAAATAAAGCCCAGTTTCCTTTTATTTCTCTGCAGGCGACACAGCCATCTCATTACAGCTACACAAAAAGAAAAACACCATTTCAAAAATTCTTAAGAAGCTTATCTAAAGGTAGCACAAAGCCTTTCGTAAAGATAAGTAAAATTAATACATTCTGAGATAGGATTCACTAACGGCCAAACCCAATAACCGATCTATCACATACTGGAGATAGAAAAACAAATGAAACAACAGAAAAACTATATAATTTTTCTTGATTTTTCTGTTGTTTCATTTGTTTTTCTATCTCCAGTATGTGATAGATCGGTTATTGGGTTTGGCCGTAAAAAGGCTTTGTTATTGTCAGCCTTCACGATATCTCTGAATTGCTTCTACATTGTTCGTTAAAGATGTCAGTTGTGGGAGTACAAAAAGAGGAATATATATTTCAATATCCCCACGGGCCGTTAGGTCTAATCGTCGGCAATCCAGCCACGACCCCCATTACCGCTGATAGCGCCCTCGACCCTGCCACTACTGCGAGATACAGCCCCGTCACAAATAAATGTACGTGCCGATAAGAAAATGTAAATATACGGCTTGTCGTTTTGTACACAATATTAACTTGTTTCGGGAATTGTCTTCAGGGAGGGACGGGGGAATACGGCATATGCATGTGTTTCATATTACTCATTATATTTAGATATTTTCGTAATCAAATAACGTGAGATTTAATAAGCAACTATACAGGAACAGTTTAAGTGAATATAATCTAAACGATACCAGCAATGTTCCAAGACAATATATCTACGAAATAACTTGTAACAAAATGCCCCGTGCTAACTCACGACTCAGATTCAATATCTTCTCAAAATAAGCTTAATGAGGCATTCAATCTGGAACGTATTTCATTCAATTTCTGTTACGAGTGTATTTGTACTACAGAAGTATATTTTTGTTGCCAGTAAATATCTTTATATACATACCTAAGGTCGAGTCATTAGGTTCCCAGCGATCTACGAAGGTCGGTAAACTCAGAAATGACAGTTGAATCGCTCGGTCCCTTTCCGAGACTGATTTTTGCCCCGAATACCTTCATACCAACGATTGATACCTAACCATTCAATATCGCTCCCTAATTGAAAACGATAATTCAAAATGTATTTAATTAATACGCAATCATAATTTTTTATGTTTCTGTTTTGAAATGTAAATGATTTGCTTATATTTTTGTCGTTTTTGAGTTTCGATGTTTAGTGCAGGATGAAGTTAATTTAGCGATAAACCAAGTAATTTTCAAGCTTTGGGAATAAAATGAAACACATGGCTTGTGATAGGGGTTCATGCGCTTATTTTCCGTCGCAAGTCGTAAGAGTAAATGGAGGGAAGCGAGTGACTTAATGGCCCAGTAACATGTTACTACTTCTGCACTTTCTAAACGACTCGCTGCTATTCATGTCTCGAGAGGTACTAGCGACAGTCAAACGAGGCATGGTGCCGAGGGCCGGAGGATCCTACTCCCTCCCACAAGAAAGAGGGTAAACAAAACGTGACACAAGTATAAAGGAGTACTTATAGCAAATTGAACTGTATCAGTGTAATGTTGTTTTGTTTTATAAGAGCTGACGAAATGTCCCCATTATCCAGGCCGCGTCTCATTTATACCCTTGAGAGCGGCAGTTGAAAACAAAACAATACCTACTTATTCGTCTTTGTGCACAATGAGTGTGACTCGCTGGGCCTGTAGGCCTGTGCGGATGTTGTCGAACAAATCCTTTGTAATACAACACGCTTTTATCCTGAAAATGAAAACTTTAATTAGTTTCTAAATGCCGACTCGAAAGAATTCTTTCTATGTTATTTGGAATTCAGGGAGCCTAATTAAAGCCTATATAAAATTACAATCTTGTAGACACTGTACACTTTGAAAATTCTCGGGACTTTGGAACCTGATTCCCTGAATATCAAATGTAATGAGTATTTTACGAGGATAAGATAAGTCTTGGAGTTATTTTAATTCAAAAAAATTAAGTCTTAACCAGCTATGTGACTCAGAAACAGTACCTTATTTTTCATTCCTTGCAAATTTGTTTACAATTATGACAATATTATTTCTATGTCTAATGATCATGAGAAACAGCTGTTCAAATATTATTAAGGGAAACTTTGAGCAGTAATGAACTCATAAAATAATGATAATTTCGAAACTGAATAAAAACTTTCAGCGGCCAGAGCGAAAAGACGTTGAAATACAATCGTTCATTATCATCAATTCTTTTTATATAAGTTGGGAATTGGGAAGTGTCCTCTCACGGAACCTTCCGCTGCTTACATTATTCAAGCATCTAGTTAACAGTTGGGTCTCTCAGAATATTTATGTAAGATGCCACTCCCACATTGAATATTAACTTTTAGAATAAGCTTGTTCGGCGAGATTCAGTCACATAACTTTTCATTTCAGACCTTTTTATATGAAAGGATATTCATAATGCTGGTCCTATTATAGTTGGCTGAAAACTTTTCTTGACAGTAAATAAGTTGATGTATACGATCGTGAATGTTTAGATAAATTGATATTATATAAGAAACTTTATGCTGGCTGAATCTGTCTTATGAATGTAGCCGTGTTGAGCATGAAAAATTCTCATACTTTTAGTGAAGATACCAAGTATAATATATGCACCTACTATTGAAGTGTTCTTGAAACTCAACGTGTTATTAAACTTGTATGTAGTTTCAAAGGTCAGGTCACACTTGGTACTTTATAGTTTAGTACGGACGTTAGTCACCGAGGGACGGAGCGGAACGGCCTACATACATTATGTATTTCTACTACTGCAATTCTTTACGAGCAAGTGTGGCCCGACGTAGCCATGAATATGGAAGCCTAAATGTTAAAAAGTATACAAGAAAAGTTTATACAGAATTCAGCCGGGGATACATTTCTACCTATTGTTTTGCTCTGAGCATGGTACCTTCGTTAAACTATTTTATTTAAATTGCAATATTGTAATTAGAAAATCTGACACTTCAAGTTCTTGTGATGGTCAATTTCATCTTAACTAATATTCATGAAGTGGAAAATTGTTTTTGGAAATATTTTTTAAATCTCTGGAAATCCTGATCTATTTAAAAACTTTCAAACATCGCTTAGTGACTCGTATCGATAGCGTAGTTTATTCTCACTAGTCAATGACACTTGGCACACTGAGTGACTGCAAAAACCTTCCTCGATCACTCCGTCCATTGCTGAAAGCCTTATGATAATGTGTGTGATAGTTTTTAAGTTTATCGCGTACAGACAGACGGACGGTGGAATTCATTACATATAGTAAAACAAAGGTTTTACAATATGTAGCGTTCAATAGGTAACCCAGTATATATCCGTTTTCCCGTCTCTGTTACATCTTTATTTCTTCCTTGTTGAATGTTCATATTGAAACCAAGGTTAACTTCAATTCTAAATAGCAGGACACATAATATCCACTTTGTGCAGTCCTTAAGCTGTGGCTAGACAGGACTTACTGAAGCGGTTTGCTATTTACACTCATACTACTTAATCTGTTAGGAAACTGTTGGGCGGAGTTGCAAACACAGCATCAGTTTGGATCAAGATACCATTTATAGACATGGTTAACATTTTGGGTACACTGTTTATAATGTTCAACCTATGTTTACACATTAACGTGCTAAGTTTTCTTTGCATTAGTTATCATAGTGGTGCTTAGGTCTAGTCCCATCTTCATAATCTTTAAAACTTCCAAATATGTGTCGAATTATAGCCTAAAAATGATGATGTAAGGTCCAACGTGTTTAACCTAGGTTTAAATAAGAATTAGAAAATTCAATAACATCTTATTTTTTAGGGTTACGTATTCCCGGTTGGTAAAAGAGAGACCCTTACAGGATCACTTTGTTGTCCGTCTATCCGTCTGTCAAGAACCTTTTTCTTAGGTAAGCGTGGAGGAATCAAGCTGAAATTAATTAATTCTGCTACTTCTTGGAGCGCTGAAAAAATGAAACTTCTAAGTCAACGTAATGTAAATTTGGAAAGAAAATTTGTAGTTTTACC
Organism: Hecatera dysodea; assembly: GCA_905332915.2. Taxonomy (NCBI): domain Eukaryota; kingdom Metazoa; phylum Arthropoda; class Insecta; order Lepidoptera; family Noctuidae; genus Hecatera; species Hecatera dysodea. The sequence goes on from HG995292.1 coordinate 16,337,207, forward strand.
ATATAAAAAGAATAAAGGTATATTTCGATGCAAGTAGAAGAACTATGTAATTGCAGCTACGGAACCGATTCCCGAATCGAAAGCGAAGCCGTTATGTAGTCGAGAGACTTCAATAACAAATGTCCACGTGTATCAAACGACGTGTCAGGTATTTTCAACACAGTTACTTAAAAACTGGTTCTTATTGCCCCCTTTTTTTTTGAATGGGAAATGATCAAATGACTTCTCCCGCTCTGGGCGGAGCGGAAGGGAGTGTCAGACTCTTACTGACTAAAACCCACCCACGTTCCTTCTTGTGCCCTTTGCGTTCCAGGGCCGCCGTGACTCTTTCGAACAAATATCGCAAACCTAGCAGGCACTGACCCTATGGGGCCCCGTCTACGTTGCTGACGGCTCTTTGAGGCGCGCGAACATGACGCGCCGTCGACCCAGGCCTGGTTGCTATCGGACGGCGAGCCACCCATAGCTCGCCATCCGCTTTTATTGCCCCTACTGTTCGGTTCAGAAGCCTGTCAATTTCAACCTGTGTTTTTTTATTTGCTTCTACATTAGTTTTCATTACTTTCTTGTGTGCTTTTTTTCTTTTAATTCTTTAAGAACGCTCACTTTTGATAGTTGGTTTTTTTATTTAATCTCAGCATAGAGGCGCAACCCCTTTGAGTACTTATTTTTGTGAATATTGAAACAGCAAAATTATATTGAATGGGTTTTTATTTGTATTCTAAAATTAAAGACTTCAGTTTTTTTTTGTTAATATTTGGCAGCTAGCATCTCCGTCAAAAATCATTTTTTTATACAAACTTTTATGTTTAAGTAATTTTATATACAAATTTTTCAAAGAATTGTGTTGACAAACATCGTTTGATACCTACAGCTAATGGCCTCACCTTCGTGACATGTGACTATTCTTAAAAATATGAAAGTTGCTCCAAACCGTCCCCGTTCCTTTCATAGTCATCCACACACTTCGAGTAGTCACATCCGCAGCACTGGTTCCGTATCGCTCCTTATCATAATTACATACATACATACTTGGAACATGAACAACAACTAACACAAGTTTCTCTGATGAGTTTGTATGCCCGTCGAGTGAGATGACGGTATATTGTTTTAGTTAAGCAGAGATAAATGGCAGGCAGATTTAGATAAAAACAATATATACGGAACTATGACACTCTTTTTTTAATATAGTAACTTATTTTTTACTTACCATGCAATTCGTTTTCTGTACAGAATTTGAACTTGGAATCTACTCATCAGTATGGTTAGAATTTTGTTCTAAAAAGAACCATAAAGTGTAAGTAAGTTTGATTTTCAACTACAATGTGATCCCACATATAACAACTCTGTCTTACCCTTGAAGATTACAGGTGTGATATTATGCATGTATTGAATAAACAATATCTCAGAATAAATAATCCTTGTTTTGGGCGGTTTTCTTTCGCCAAAAGGTTTTTTTAACAAAGGTGAGCGATCAAACCTCAATCAAATGGTAGCAAATAAAAAATACTTTATCCTCTTGTCGGTGCGGTCGTGTTAAAACATTAATAACACTGTACACGACATATTCTTTACTTGCAATCAGTATAATACGTACACAAAACTTCATTACATAATCGAGCTATTTTAAATGTCTGGCTACTTCCATGTACGTTTATTCACATATACATACATACATATGTACATTATATTAAAAACATGAAAAATGGCGGCAGGAAGTTGAACGTTTTTATTTTACCGGGGCGTTATTATACCCAGTCCGGGCGGGCGACAGTTGACCCTGTGCCGTATATCACACGAATACATCGACTCGCACAGATTTCAGCGCTACTGAAAACCTATTCGTTTACTTTTCCGCATTTCGTTCATAAACTTATCTTATTTTTCATGCTAGGAAAACAAGATGGCGGAGTTATATATAACAGGAGGAAATAGAGCAACGATAGCAGAATGTGTTTACTTCTGAAATGCTGAAACTGAGAAAATGTTGCTCAACATACGTATATGTTATTTTAAAAAGATATGTAGTGAGTATTGCATAATAAGGTAATTGACTAAAAAAATAAGATTAGTCTGGCAGATAGATCTCCAAAAAATATTGGACACGTAATTTTTCTTTTTTCACGTAAATTAAATAACGAAGACAATACAGTGCGTTCAATATTCGTGTGACGTCGTTACTTGCCACATTTTTTACCACGACGTGACGTCACAAGCACCACTTATCTTTGATGCTTTTTATCTGCTTCAATTTTTTACCCACGACGGAACGGAGACAGTGTGCATACACTGTCTCCGTTCCGTCGTGGGTAAAAAATTTTTTTGGTGTGAGAGGATGTTTGTTTGTTTGTGTAAACCAATTGTCCCATTTATCTCCAGTACTACTGGTCCGATTTTCATGCGGTTGATGATGGGTTCGGGATTTGATTGGTGCATGTTCTTAGATAGGTGTTAAAGTGACAACTCACGAGGGGGCGTTGCAGTAACATAATGTTATTGCAAAAAAACAAAACTACTCCGGTTTTGATGTAGTTTTCAGTGATGGGCAATGTTCATAATAAAGTTCTTTCTAAAAAGTTTGAAATAAAAGGCAAAATTGATAAAGCAAAAAAATACGTGTCCAATATTTTTCGATAATCTAACTGACTGTCTAAATAGAATCTTATTTTTTAATCAGTAAACATCTCTATTAATATTATATATTAAAAATAAATTAACCGACTTGTTTAACATGTTGTATCCTTAAAAATCAATATAAAGCAATCAAATAATAATTGACAAGAACACATCTAAACCATATAACATGAAAATAGAGAAATCTCTATCCCGGGGCCATATTACCCGCAATCACGTACTAAAAGAGATAAGATAAAGCGGGGATTTGCCGACGCCTCCAACAAATTTCTATGCAAAATAATATCTTCTCAAGGGATTTCGGTAAATAGGTTTTAGTCGATGAGCTAGGCAAACAGTGCGGCGTTTTCTATGATTTGCCTTGTAATAGGGTACCCAGTGATGTTATAAGCTGGGTACAGCGTTTTTTGTAAGGACTTGGGGACTTTTATCGTACATGAAGAAAAAAATGTAGTAGATATTTACATTTATACGTACTACTAAAGCTTTGATACAGAATTAATCGAACCGTATCAATACTGCGCCCCTGCCTCTATCCAAGCCTTCGGCAGTGATACGGTCGACTGCACAATTATTGCTTCAGATTCTAAATCTGACGCGACGTCGACAGGTATATCTTCCCCATTAAAAAAGTTTCGCAAGGGCTGCCTTTGAGCCGAGGCGACTTTGACAACATCAGCCTTTGAGGGTCACTGAATATTTGGGTCGAAATGCTAAAGAAGTGGGTGTTGTATGTTTGTCTTTTTCACGTATTGTCGCGTTATATTATGAGGTTTACGCGTTGCACATTTCCTATTGCCCGTTTTATAGTTATGTGAGAATATATTTTATCAAAAACAACCAAATACGGAAATAAATCTAAAAATAAACTAGCACAACAGCTGTTTCGCAAACATACTTTATGAAAAACATAAATGCGAATATAAAACGAAATCGCATTTCTTAGTGACTGCTAGCTGTAGTCGTAAACTGAGGTGCGTCGGGCAGTGCTGACAGAAAGAAAAAAGCTCAGAAGACTCATGATCATGTTCTGCTTATCCTATCCAGTTGGATAATTGACATCCGTAATCTAATTGATTAGCGTAATTGACATCCAACCTATATAATTTTATTAGTTAATAAAATTATATAGGTTGGATGTTAATTACGCTTCAACGGCTAAACGGGATTGGATAAAAATGGCACACGGGTACTTCGTAGTGCCAATTCTACAAATTGTTAAGTAACGTTCGCATTTGCATGTCACTCGCTATTTGTCAAAAATGAATGTAAATGCGACTGAGATACGAATGTAAAATTCACTTGAAATTAGTGGAAATGGCACTATGGAATAGGAAAAAAAGATTCATTTATCCAGTTATCCCGTTTCCTCTGAGTAAATTTTTGACTTCAATACCGCCAGCAAAAGGTAGTTTACTTTCATTTCTAAATTACATTAAGCCCGTTATGTCCCACGGTTGGGCAAAAGCCTCCCTCTCCCTTCCAAACATGTCTGTCCTTCCGGTAAGAGTCCAGTTCATCTCTCTACCAGAAAGTGAACCTTGGTCCGCCGCTATGCCACCTAGCATTGATTGGGATTCAAGTGTTCTTGTAGCTCTTTTTTATTTTGTGAGTGATCTCTCGCAGGTCATCCTAGGAGTCGAGTAGTTGCAGGCTGCTTAACTGGACTTACCTGTGGCCTAAGCCTCCAGGCAGGGCTTATTGTTTAAACTTACAAACTAAGCGATTACACGCTAAGGGCACCCCATTTGGGGTTCGGACCTCGGCTTAGGGCGTCGCAGAGGGGAGGACAGCTAGGGATGGGCTGAATCGAATAAGGATTATTATTTAGGGAAATTTAAGCCTACAGGCTCAGCGGCGCGGGCTAACTCGAGACGTCATGACGGGCCTTGGCGGCGAGGGCGGGAGGGTTTGCGCAGTGTGCTGGTTTTCTACGGCTCTCTTGTAAGAGGCATCGGGAGTGACGAGGGTGTGTCTTGATCGGCGGTTCGTATCAGGCGGCCAATGTGATGAGGGGGTTGCGATGTTTGACTGCAGTGTCAGAGTCTACATATCTGTAGTCTCATTGCAGACATAGTAGCGGGCTGATTTTAGAGCGTCTGCATCCTATAGAGGTGTCGCGGCTTTGCGTGTGCCACGACAGCACCAGCTCGCGTCATGCTCTCCTTCCCACAGCTCATCTGACTTCATATTGTTATTTATATTGCCGCTTGTGCGACAAACAATAACTACCTAGATACGAAAACTGGTGCTCGAAGTAACTTTGTTAGTTACCCACTTAACAGTTTAGTTACACGTGCCTCAACAATAGCTGGCGATGAAGACGCAGAAAAGTTATTTGGCTTGTGGCCAAAGGTCACGATACAACTGCGTGTCATAATGCAATTAGGTTCCAAAATTCACTCACTTCGTGGGACATAATTCATTGGACACAATTTAATGGAAACTTGCATGCGATGTGAAGGTTCCGCAAACAGTTGCGACAATGCTTCAAAAAATACGTTTTCAAAGACATTGTGAATTCGTTTGCCGAAGCTTTAGTATTCACTATAAGCAAGTTAATTAAAACTCCTTTAATGTTATTATTTCATGAATAATACGACTTCTTAAGTCCAGTTTATTAGTCAGGTTGCATTATTCTGTTCAGAAACTATTGTTGTCATTGTACTAGTATCGCTCCGCAGTGGACCTTCGTTCCTACCTGCATAGTGTATTTTAACCCGTAGCACATCACGTCCGCAAGATCCCAGGCCTACGATCATACCGGGGGTGGGGTAACATCGGACCCCACCGAGTATGTGACTCGAATACCAAGTACCCCAGATACATAAACTTGGTCTCATCAAGCCTCTTGAGCTGTTGATTTGATATTTGTCGTGTTGATTAGTCACGATATAAGAAAATGATGGTGTTATTGTATGGGTCAGGTAAATTTTACATTATTTTCTTTCATACGATACATAGGTAGGTACATAATGAAAATTTTCAGATACGCAGAATCCTGGAAATAAAAACTTGTTCTTTGATTGTATAGCATAGTACATAAAATAATAATCAGTACACAAAGTTATAAAAATACCTTATTTGAATTCAGGATTCCAGTTCATTATCAAATTTTGAAAAAGCTCTGTCATACAAAGCAATGTTCAGATTCAATAACAGCCTACAATTATGTGTGTAGAGATTTTTAATACTATGAATTGGTTGCTTAAAATTCAAACTTGAAACACAACGCTGAAATCGATCTTGAGCTGGTGATGGTAAATTGTAATTGTATTACGAATGGGAAAAATAAATTCAAGTAGATACTTGTATCTCAGTCGACAACTCCACGTGCTCCACGATCCTCGTCTTGAAATTCACAAAATTACATCAATTTATTCCCAGCCTTGAAAGTTGCCTCTCTCTTGTAACTCCCCAACTTGCAAACAGCCATTTATCTGCGAGGAAAAACTCCAAATTATATTTCTTTCGACCATTTCTGATTGTAATTGAAAGTTTCAGTGAAATATTAGCAGAGGTTAATATATTTTAAAGTAAAACAAAATGTTTGATTAATTCTGTGAAGTTTGAAATTACTTTTCGATATACTGGAAGGCTGATAATATATTTACTTTGAAAGTATAAATATACTGATATACTATTACCAAGTCAGACACAATATGTAACACATTACTGAAGCGTACTGACATATCAAATTCCTGGATACGTTAATCATAATGTTGTATGAATTGTTTCCACCTAATATATAAAATAACATTCTCATTATTCACACATTATTGTCGACGCACTGGTTTTGTGTTACAAAATATTTTCACGCATGTTCACAATTATTGTTTTGCAACTAAACCATTTCTAGCCATCATTTCACTAAAAATCATTAGCTGCAATAAATAACTAACCTACCAGAAAAACAATTCTTTCCAAAAGCGTTCAAATTCAAGATAGAAGATCATTGCCAGTTCTACTATTTTTACGTAATGTCCGCAATCGCATCTCATTCGCAGTTTGTCAAAAATATATGGAAATTGATGCTTTCCTAGACAGTTTGCGAATGCGAAGGCTCGTGAATTGCCCTTCCGCTGTTTAGTGCAACGCATTGTATAAAGGCAATTCACGTAGTATATAAAGCCAGATTAGACGAAATACAGAACTTTTCTTAAGTTTCTTTGGCTACGGTTAACAGGCATATCCAACACTACAATTCCTTGGACTTTTTCATGTAATTTCTCCAGAGGATCCGGGTGGGCCAATTTGTTTTGCGAAAAGTTTGCGGCAAATAAAAGTTTATTAGCAAGAAGTCCATGTTGGATTATCACTAAGGGCATCTCGGTAGCATTATGGGTAGCTCATGGGTTTATTTAGGTACTTCATTCAGTCAAGCCAATTTATGCTTATATATCACTTACTAGCACTTCGCTCGCGACTGTGGCCGCGCGGATTTTCGTACTTTCCTTTACAAAATACACCACACATCCTGCGATTCCTTTAAAGTGTAAGTAGTCGAGCAGTCCGCTCAAACCGTAACATTTTCCTTAGTTTAGACAATTTTACATGAAACTTGTAAATGAAAGGTCCGATTTGAATAATTTTCATGTGCATAAAATCAACCTTATATCAAACTATTTAAATGGATAAGGATTATATGATGATTCACATTCCAGAATCACATTCCATTCCACCCAGGTTTTATTGAATAATTTGAACAAAAATATGACAGTTAGACATATACCCTCGTTCCTTATTTTTGTAGGTGATAACAATTAATTTAATCATGTAGTACATAATTTTTAAGTATCATTAATAGTTTACTCAGCGCACGCCATATTTTATGGGCAAAATTTCGCTACTTTTTTTTTCTGGATGGGAAATCATCAAATGACTTCTACCGCTCTGGGCGCAGCGGAAGGGAGTGTCGGACTCTTACTGACTAAAACCCACCCGTGATCCTTCTTGTGCCCTTTGCGTTCCAGAGCCGCGGTGACTGTTTCGAAAAAAATCCGCAACAAATCTTGCTACTTTGGGTTACATTATTACAATTTTTAAGAATCTCTATTTTTTTTTAATATAGCGTATTTTAAACATTGACTATATTTATGATTCTAATAGTGAACATTTTTTTCCAAATCGGTCCAGTATTTTCGGAGCCTAATCAATTCAAACAAAGAAATCTTTCCTCTTTATAACATTAATGTAGATGGGAAAATAAATGGTGTAGGAATATACTTACTAAAGCCATGCACGGGCTTATAATTTCCCGCGCTTAGCGGCCGTACGCGGGCATCGCGCCCTACCCCCGCGCACCGCCGCACAGTCCGGCCGGCGATCCCGTGACGTACAGACGCATTTTTGTTTCTCCGAAGTAATTAAAAATCACTGTGCCACGCATCACAAAACACCTACCCGTTAGTCTTCTTAGTAATTATTATCTTTTTAGCAATAACATAATTGCACCCCTACAAACTGGCGCTCCAACGCGGCCCGCGTAAGTACCTAACCGACGCGACGCGAACCAATTCGAACTACTAACGGTGATACCTAGATTTTGTTGTGACTTTGTGATCTGTGCTGTGTAAATACGTGAACAATGCCTCGCCACAAAAGCAAGATATACGATGAAGACGTCGTGAGCGACGCCGACGCGCCGGCGTCCCCGACGCGCGCGCCGCTATCGGCAGGGCAGCTGACGTCATTCATGGAGGCGTTCGCTCAGGCTCAAGCGGAATCGAACCGTCAACTGGTTCAGAGCCTGCTGGCTACGTCGGCCATCAACTCTACAGCTGCACCGTCTCCACCGCTGTCTTCGAAGCAAGGTAACTTCGCGCGCTGTACGGCCCGATTCAGCGGAGAACGCCGTGACTCTGAGGTACTCGAAGCTTTCATAGATTCGATTGAAATATACAAAGAGTGCACATGTATCAGCGACGAACATGCGCTTCGAGGCCTACCAATGCTGCTAGAAGGGGAGGCAGCAGTATGGTATCGCGGAATAAAAGCGGCCGTAACATCATGGCAGGACGCGCTTCAAAGATTACGCGCCATGTTCGGTGTGCCCCGGCCTCCGCACAAGATATTTCGCGATATATTTGCCAACGAACAAACCGAGGAACGAACGGAGATTTTCATTGGTCGCCTTCGCGCGCTAATTTCGAAACTTCCATACAGAGTTCAAAGTGATATGGAAATCGATATGATTTATGGCTTATTACATCGTCGTATAAGGAAACGTGTAACCCGCGAATCTATAACAACTGTGGAAATGTTAATAGAAAAGGCGCGAAACATCGAAGATTCATTGTCCGAGGTATCGTACGACGCGCGCCGAGTTGCCGTTAGCGCGCATGCGCCACAGGAGACGCGGCCACCGGCGCGGCTCCGGCCTGCGCCGCCGCCCGAGAGCGCCGCTGCGGGCGCCGCGTCGTGCGCAACCGCTGCCGCCGCGTCGACGAGTGGGACGGCGCACGTGCCTACTACGTCATCGGGTTCTACGGGCAGTGTTTCGACTAATGTGGTAAACAATACAACGGGACAAGGTAAAAAGTTGTTTTGTGTTTATTGTCGTAGAACGGGACACACGCGCGATAGTTGTAAAAAAGTAAAAGACAAAAGTGATAATTCTGGATCAAACATTAAATGTTATGGTTGTGGTGCAAACGGGTTTATACGGGCAAACTGCCCTAAATGTAGTTCAAGCACGAAAGAATCCTTTTCTGTGTGTGATTTTAAAACGTTGAACCCAACTGATAAGCAATCTGATAGTGATAAGATTTATTGTAATTTTGATCTAGTTGATAAGGTGTCTGATAATAGTCGTAATGTTGATTTAGTTAGTTATAAGTGTAATGTCAACTGTAATGCGTTGCCAATGAGTGAAATATGTAACTTATCCGCGTCTAACGTATGTACTGACGGTCGTCCGATACTTGATATCGAAATAAGCGGTCACCGCGGTACGGGGTTGATTGATACGGCCGCTAAGCGTAGTGTGGCCGGTTCGAGTCTGTACGCACTGCTGGGAAAATTAAATTATTCCTTTCGTAGTAGTCTGATGTCGGTGAAATTTGCCGACGGCAAAGCTTATGAGCTTAAAGTTTTACTTGCGGATGTTGACGTATTACTTATGGGGTCAACAATACCTATTACTTTCGTGATTTTTCCTGACGCAGTAAATAATGACACCTTACTTGGAATAGATTTTTTGCGCAAAGCCGGTATTGTTACTAACGTTTCGAACAATACGTGGTTTACAGCTGATCGACCTCAGGTCATTCACCCTCTGCGTTGTGAGACCGACCGTAACTTCGTAGGGTACGCTTCTGCGGAGATTTTACGTAGTAATGAGGGTACGATGCTGTCAATTACAGAGAAGGAAAACCTCGCTCAGCTGCTGGAAGAGTATGGAGATATCTTCAAAGAAGGGGGAGAACCTACGCCGTTCGCGGAGTATCGCATCGACTGCGGGGACCACCCGCCGATTGCCGTGCCGCCTTATCGACTCACGCCCGCTAAGAAGGCCATCATGGAAGCGGAGATCGAGAAGATGTTGGCTGAAGGTATAATTACGGAGTGCGAATCTCCGTGGGCAGCACCAGCTCTACTGGTACCGAAGAAGGATGGTACTTACCGGTTCTGCGTGGACTATCGCAAGCTGAATGCCGTCACTAAGAGCGATTCGTACCCGCTACCGGTGATCGATGACCTCCTCCAGTACACTGGTAAGAGTTGTTTCATGAGTACTATTGACCTTCGATCTGGGTACTGGCAGATGAGAGTCAGAAATGAAGACCAGGATAAGACTGCCTTCGTATCCCCGTTTGGAGTTCACAAATTTACGCGTATGCCCTTTGGTCTTCGAAATGCGCCCGCGACGTTTCAGCGGTTAATTGATAGGTTTCGGTCAGCTTCATCTCTTAAGGATGTGACAGTTCTCGGTTATATTGATGATCTGATCATTATATCCGGATCATTTCGACAGCATATCCATGACTTACGTGCGGTATTCGACCGCTTACGCGTTTTTAAATTGCATGCCAATCGAGCTAAATGCACATTTGCTAGAGAGAGTGTCAAGTACCTGGGGCACGTTATTACCACAGAAGGAGTGTCCCCAGACCCGGATAAGGTAGCTGCGGTTTTGGATATGAAGGAACCAGTCAATGTCAAGCACCTAAAGTCCTTTCTACAGAGTTGCTCATGGTTCCGGAAATTCATGCCAAAGTTCTCACAAGTTGCGCAGCCACTGACTATGCTCACCCGCAAGAATCAGTCCTGGCTATGGGGTGAAGAACAGGCCAAGGCGTTTAGAGAACTAAAAGGATTACTTACCTCTCCTCCAATTCTAATTCAACCCGATTATAGTATGCCATTCGTTCTCAGGACAGATGCCAGCAACTACGCACTGGGCGCGGCTTTGCTCCAGGGGGAGTCACCGCGGGAAGAGAGACCCATCGCGTACGCCAGTCGCCGGCTGAACTCGGCGGAGCGGAACTACTCCACCACGGAGCGCGAGGCGTTGGCAGTTGTTTGGGCAGTTGAGAAGTTCCGTGGATACATTGACGGCCATCCAGTACATGTCGGCAGCGACCATCAGCCTCTAAAATGGCTACTCACCTTGAAGTCACCTGCCGGTCGTCTCATACGATGGGCCATGAAACTCCAGTCCTACGATCTACAAGTGAACTACACTCCAGGTAAAGCAAACGTTGTTGCTGATTCACTCAGTCGCCCGCCATGTGAGGAGGCAGCTGGAGTTTCCTGTGAGGTTTGCACTGTGTTCGTCGATCCACCCCACTGGGATGCCGCTACGCTCCGAGAAGATCAGCTCGCAGACCCCGAGGTGGCTAAGATAATTAAGGCGCTGGAAGGCAAGGATGAATTAGAACTTACCCGATGGACGGATAGGGGATATCATACGTGCAGAGGTGTATTATACCGGTACACAGAAGCTGAGACTGAAGAACCACAACTCGTTGTTCCTGAAAACCGTCGTAAACAGGTACTGGTTGAATGTCATGACTCAGCTACTTCTGGTCACGGTGGTTTAGAGAGAACCCTGCACCGCATAAGTCAGAGATTTTATTTTCCTGGTATGCGACGATATGTGGCGGATTATTTGAAAACCTGCGTTGAATGTCAGCGTTACAAACCTTCCAATGAGAAACCTGCAGGCTTGTTACAGACTCCAGTTCCGGCCCAGCGCTTTGAAGTCTTGGCTGTTGACTTGTTTGGACCACTTCCGAAAGGAGTTAATGGAGAGAGGTGGGTGCTGATAGTAGAAGACACAGCCAGCAAATGGGTAGAGCTGTTCGCCCTGTCTGACGCCACGGCTGAAGCATGCGCTAAGGTACTGATTGGAGAAGTTTTCTTACGCTATGGTGTTCCACGACGCCTCATATCCGATAACGGAGTACAGTTTGTTGCCGATGTGATGCAACATGCAATGTTCACGCTTGGTGTGAAGCAGAGTCTCGTACCTCTTTACCATCCAGAGGCCAACCCGGTCGAGCGTAAGAATCGGGATCTGAAAACTCAGCTGGCAATTTTGGTAGAAGGACACCATCGACAGTGGCCGGAGGTCTTGCCTTTCATTCGTTTTGCGTTAAACACGGCATTAACGAAGGCAACCCAACACACACCCGCTTATTTAACATTTGCCCGTGAACTTCGCTCGCCTATCGCAGTGCAGAGTGATCTTCGTACTGTAATAGAGGCTGAAAACTATGTTCCACAGATAACGCCATACCTGTTGAAGTTAGCGGAAACACTCAGCAATAGTAAGGAGTGCATCGAGCGTGAGCAAGATCTCCGTAAGGCCGTCAAGGACCGAACCAGAAAGTCTGACGAACTTGCCGTTGGAGACCTCGTCCTGATGAAGTCGCACGTCCTCAGCAGTGCTGCTAAAGGCGTGAGTTCCAAGCTAATGCCTAAAAGGGATGGCCCTTATCTTGTGCAAAAGAAGGTCAGTCCAACTAAACACATCAAAAGTATCTAGGGATCAACATATATTTTTGCAATAACTTTTCTCCTGATTGATATTAATTAAAATTTTCTTTAAGGATTCATCAAATAAAGTGTTTTCGTTTGTCACAGTAACGATAAACCAAGTCACCTTTGCATTAATAAAGAAATTTGCCATTTTCCTAATAAAGGGATTTTTGACATTTGAACCACTAACATTAAAGTTCGAAAAAAAGACTGAAATAACAGTTTTCTTTAAAATTTTATTGGGTAACTTAAACAATTAATAATCCGTGTTTCTACCGCGAACACTAACAACACAAGAACATCGGTTTGGCATACTCAAAATGAGTTCATCCAAATCACGCTGTGGAATGGCCGCCCATGTTCGTTGCAACAACAAAAAAAGGTCTTCTTGCGACTGGATACCCTCCATATTCGGCAGAGCTCTTCTCTGTAGCATATCCCATGCATGCTCAATCGGGTTCAAGTCTGGCGACTGAGCAGGCCAGGGCAGGACATTGATGTTAGCTGCGGCGAGAGTCTGTCTTACAACTCTTGCGGTGTGCGGTCGTGCATTATCATGCATTAACTGAAATAAGGGACCGATTTGCACTTGTAGAGGAACGATGACGTCTGATACAATCGTCTCAGCATAAATTTGAGCGTTGAGGTTGCCTCTGATCCAAATCAACTCAGTTCTTCCGCCGATCCAAATACCCGCCCATACTATGATGGTTCCACCACTATAAGGATGGACTTCCTGGCAGGATTTTAATCGCTGTTGGCGTCCAGGGGTTCTCCAGTGTCGTATACGTCTTGTATCCGGTCTCATACCAAAACGAGACTCATCAGAAAAGCACACGAAACGCCATTGTTCTTCTGCCCAATTTCTGTGTTCAAGAGCCCATTGATATCGAATCCTACGATTGTGCATTGCTATAGGTGGTACCCGTAGCGGTCTTCGGGAATGAAGGTTCACTTCATGCAAGCGGTTTCTGACTGTTTGGTCGCTAATTAAGTTCCCTGAAGAGTGATGAAGCCTCACGGCTAACATCATGGCGGTTATTGTTGGAGCTCTTCGAGTTAAGATTTGAATGTATCGGTCTTGTCTCCGTGTGGTGCAGCGATACCGTCCTCCATGGCGCTCAGCCAAGGTACCAGTGCTTCGGTAACGTGTCCAAAGTCGACTGATAACACTCTGACTTGTATTCAGAGCTAAAGCCACAGTACGTTGCCGGGAACCAGCTTCTATCATTCCCACGGCTCTGAGCATTTCTTCCCTGCTTAAATGACGTCGCCGCTCCATAATAACGTTGGTTTTAATCAGTAGTAGGGAAACAGTAGCACTAATAATGTCTTCAATGCGTTGTATGTTTTTATAGGGAAAATATTGACAGCTTATTTTCATCTTTTACTCGAATTTGATTGAGAGTTCCTGATTCAAATTATGAAATGCACCAAAAAGGATCCATATAAATTTATAAAATCATAAATTTATTACAAAGCCACATCTCAATCTCAAGAAATCCGCATAAAAATGCTTGATCCCTAGACACTTTTGATGTGTTTACTTACCTTTTAACGTTTCCTGGATCACCAGATGAAATCATCGGTAAATACCACATTTCTGACTTACGGAGGTATCACTCACGAGATGGTGAATGCCCTGAGGTTCCGCAGCCGGTTGCCCCTAAACGTTCTCGTGGTAGGCCTCGTAAGCAAATCGTGTCTTAGCTGATGTTTGACCAACTGTGTGGGCACTGGTTTGGTCAAAAGGGGGAGTATGTAGGAATATACTTACTAAAGCCATGCACGGGCTTATAATTTCCCGCGCTTAGCGGCCGTACGCGGGCATCGCGCCCTACCCCCGCGCACCGCCGCACAGTCCGGCCGGCGATCCCGTGACGTACAGACGCATTTTTGTTTCTCCGAAGTAATTAAAAATCACTGTGCCACGCATCACAAAACACCTACCCGTTAGTCTTCTTAGTAATTATTATCTTTTTAGCAATAACATAATTGCACCCCTACAATGGGAAAATTTAATGCAAATATCAATTTAACATCATTCGTTATAAAAATGTTGACATACTCAATCAACCTTTTTGGTAAGCCATGCATGAGCAAATAAATGGCTATTTCACATCAAAAAAGTTATGTGATGGCATTAATTTATACTTTCTTTTTTATTTAAAATGGTTTTCAACAAATTTTGTCTATATATATACAACTAGTAGGGTAGGTAGGTACTTATTCGATTGTTATATAACCTCATAGCTGAAATTGTGCATAACCGGCCATTATTTTTCAAAATAATGTGGCGACACCATTAGGTTTATTTTTCTTTTATTTATTTTTGTTTCGTGAAGCTTATCACACTATTTATGATTACAACGACCAGTAAGCAAAATTGTAGATTAACCTTTTTTTATTAAATTAAAATATTAACCTTAAAAGTTCTAGTTACATTTTATGCTAAACTACAGAACTATAACAACTTCTAAGCTTTTTCATTACGGTTATTAAACCAAAATAATAATCTAATACTACTTTTCTTTACATTAGTAAAGAAAAGTAGTATTAGATTATTATTTTAGACCTAGAAACAATACGTTTAATTTATGATTTCTTACCTAACTTTGTAGATACGGTCGAGGAAGTGTTAGTAAATCAAAACTGTATTCATGTTCATCATCATCAACAACAGCTGGTTGCAGTCCACTGCTGGACATAGGCCTCTCCAATTGCACGCCACATAGCTCTATTATCGGCTTCTCGCATCCAGTTTCTGCCAGCCGTCCTGCGCAAATTGTAACTCCACCGAGCCTGAAGACGTCCTATACTACGTTTGCCGAGACGTGGTCTCCACTCTAAGACTCGTTTACCCCAACGGTTGTCGGTTCTACGACTGCCACTTCAGCTTACTTATCCGCTGGGCTACATCGATGACCTTGCTTCTCTGACGGATCACCTCATTTCAGATGCGATCCCTCAGCATACCACACCGAGCATAGCCTTTTCCATAGCCCGCTGAGCGACTTTGAGCTAGAGGAACATACGAACCATTTTTTTCTATCATTGACAGGACACCAGGACACAATGCGTGATCGAGGTCATAATCTATTAACGTCGCCATAAAACGGGCGCTGTCCACGAAAAAGTCAGATGTTAATAAATGATGTGCCGTCTTTTGTATAAACTTCTTAGTTCCCACACAGTCTCGAATAGCAGCCATTTATTATTTAAATCCGACTGGACTAAGAACTCCAATCCGTTTATGTAAATCGATGCTAATGCTCTTTGCAGTTTAGGGTTCGAACTTATTCCTAACTTTGACAATTCCTCTTACGTTGACGACTCTATTGATATGAGCATAATAAGAGTAGTTTGTAGACTTTTAATTATAAGAATAAAGATTTTTCATCTCATAGTAAAATGAAAATATTTTAAAGTACCAAACTTTGTTCCTACAGTTAAAAAGCAAATTTTAAAAACCGTTGAAGTGTAAGTTGGTCTCGCGCACCAGAGTTTCGATATGCCTTTTTTCGATACTATCAGGACTTGCGGGGCATTTGACGTTAACTTTGCTTCTTGCAAAATTTCATGATTCTAGATCATGAAATTTTGCAAGCCTTAATTATATGAGTTCTTTTAATGATACGTAACCTTCGTATTGAAAGTTCAACTTACACAAAACTGTTTTTAAGAAGTTATTTCAAACTACTTTGCTAATCCACAAATATTTACAAAGGTATATAATGAATACGGATTGCCTTATTTACGTGATATTAGATAAGTAGAGTACTATGAGTTACAAAGAAAGCCATATTATTTAATAGAACACACATATGAGCCCACGTGGTTATCTATTATGTAAGGAGATAAGAAAAGCTCCGAGAACGAACTCCTACAATATTTAGCATGCATGGTTTTTATGATCTATAAAAAAGTATGTTTACTTTCTTCTTCCAAAGAAAATTCACTTTTTTCTAAATATTTAAAAGAGTTTTTACACAGAACACATCATGGCCTCACGCAGGATGACTTGCGTTTGTGTGCAATTTCCGAGAATACTTTCATACGATACACGACGGTGAAACCCCACTGAAATGAGTGACGTAGCAAAGTGATCACCTGATCACTTTTGAAGCAACGTATGTCGGAATACATCGTTTTTCAGCGATCCTTCGCTTATTTGAATATATGAAAGTGTATTTGCACTGCCTGCAAAATCATTTCATTGATCAGTGCCGATACGAAAATAGGCTCGGGCAATAGGCTTTCAAAAGCTTTTCAATTTAGTCCCGCGGCCGTGCGCCGGGCGGGCGCTGGTGCTGTCACGGATTTTGTTGCGAATTTCCATTCACGGTACGGGTAGTTTTATGAAAACCTATTATTCTTCTCTATGCGGTAGGCTCGCTCTACTTCCCATCTCAAAGGGAAGATATGATCTGAGATATCGCGTTGAATGCGGTATGATTATATTGTGTGCTGAGCGTGTCGGTATACGGGCAGTACCTACGGGCACTCGCTCGGACATAATCAAGTTTATTAGCGGAATAAGGTGAGGTGTGGCTTTATTATCGTTATGTAGTGCCTGTCCACCTGGCACCGCCTGCAAGGTGTGTCCTCTATCGATCCACTATTTTAGCCAGGTTCTTTTATTAATGTTAAGCGAGGCGTTAAGTTTCACTAAACGAGTATCTTATAGACCCTCATGCCTATTTCAAAGGTTATTTAATAGCGGAGAACAATACGGGGTTAATAGCCAATTAAGTCCCTGGATACTGCGAAATAGAGTCTGAACTTCTTGTTTGATTAATTTATATGAAGGTTAAGGTGTATTGGTTTAGATAATAATAGTTAGGTAGTAACGCTGTTAGGCGGGCAAACTGTCCCTTTTATGTTGATTTTGTTACACTTTGAACAGAGTACTAAGCAGTCGATAGTGACATTTTTATCTTTAGGTTGTCCTTCGTCTGTAAAGTAGGTCACATCGGCGGATCAGACGCTTCCTTATCTCTTGGCTTATTACACTTCATTAATTCAAAGACATAAGAATGGCTGGAAGCAGTTTTAACGATACGCCATTACTTTAAGGGGCTCTTCGGAGGAAAATGAGATCTTAAGAATCGACCCGAAATCGAGCCGCTGATGTCGTTTTGAACACCGCCCAGCTATTCCTTACAGATAAACTTCCCCTCTAAGCAGGAAGATAGCGTTTACCCTTATTATAGTTCCTGAAAAGTAATATGTCCAGAAATCTGATACCATTTCGCCGTATAAAGAGACTAGCTGCTGCCCGCGACTTCGTCCCCGTGGAATCCCCGATTTTAAAACATTCTTTATCGCTACTCCGCTCCTACTGGCTTAAGCGTGATGATGTATAGCCTATAGCCTTCCTCGATAAATGGGCTATCTAACACTGAAAGAGTTTTTCAAATCGGACCAGTAGTTCCTGAGATTAGCGCGTTCAAACAAACAAACAAACAAACAAACTCTTCAGCTTTATAATATTAGTATCTATAGATTATAATATTTTCCACTAACGCCTATAAATGCAATTTTATGCTTCGTTAAAGAAGTAATTTTTACTTGTTTCGATGATTCTAGCCAACCAAGTTTGGTCCCTCGGCTGTTGTGGAGTCAATTTATTTTCCTTCATATACTGTACGTTGCGTATCCAAGCGGCAAATGAGGGTTAGATTTCAATTCACCAAAGTATTAAATGTAAATGGTAAAATATTTTAAACATAAATATCAAGGCCTAAGGGCGAATTTTAATAATGACACTGACAGCACATTATCATTATTTGACATTTTTCACTGGCGAAATTCGCCGTAATAATCTTAGTTTAGGAAAACTTGCCCTCTATTTAGAATTATGTATGGCCAAATCTCCCCGACTCACTCTGTACAGTACAGAGGGAGTCGGGGAGATTTGGACATAGGGCTAGGGATGATAGGGCTAAACAAGGTTGAGTGGTACTGGCTGTAATTTTGGGTAGAGTTAGACGGGACCAAAGGATAACAAATATTTTAAATAAGATTACCAGGTTTGCAAGAACTATGTGTGTGTATCTCAATAGCTGCAACCTGACGGTCCAGGTCCTTAAGTAAAGAGTTATTAGGTTAGGTACTTCTAGGCCAGCGTGAACTATCCTCGACCAAATCATCGCTCTCCATCATGTCAGATTGTGGTGAAATGCGAGCCTCTCAATTAAAAAAAATCGGAAGATACTTCAAAATGTTAAATTGAATTATCTTTTGTGGAAACGATAAAGGCCTTTAACACAAAATAAAAGATTGATTTACGCCTTGCAAAAACCACCTAACTTATTCAAAACAATGAACCACAACGCGACCCTTTTCGAAATCAACAAGCGAAACTATGTAATTCCCATAAAATATTCAGATATCCCTTGAAAATATAACATTTAATGTGTATTTCGAGCACTTAACCCTCGTTCAACTCTCGGCTCCGCATTTTATTCGTGTCACGCGTGGTATAGAGCCGTCCCACCTCTGACCGCCTCTGTCTGCTAGCACAACCTGTGTCTATTTGACGGTACTGCTTATTGCAGTAGAAACTGGTACATATTACCGAGAAAATTGTACGATATGACGTGCATCCATTGAGCAGGAATTCTGAAATATCCATCGCTCCTAGGAATTTCCATTGACTTCAAGCGTTACTTTAATTTCGTTTAATAAGTAACGATCATAATACCTGGTGGCTTGGAATTTAGATTGTTGATGAGTATTCGTTAAATCTAAATTCTAAGTGCGGGAAAAAATATTTTTTCGCATAAAGTACACCGAACATTTATCGCGATATTCTTTTTGTACCGAAAATTTAACGAACTTGACAGGGTTACATTTTGTTACAAATATAATCATACTTTTATAGACATAAAAACAACACCAAACAAACGGCTTTTTACAAAGGGCTATGTACCCTTATTCCTATATTCTAAGCCATTTCCTCCACTCGAATCAATCAATTTGACAGAAAAAAAACTGTTATAATTGATTGACATTAATCGAGAGTTTTTTTCTGTAGTCATTTGGACTGAGCCGAGTGGAGATGAGAATGTTTCCTGCAAAAAGATTAAAAACATTAGTGCATTGCACACTGTAAGGATACGTGTGACGCGGATAAAAATAAAGAAAAAGAAAACATTGCAAAAAAATATTCCCGAAAAGCCTCCCAAAACACATTTATGCGATGGCCGCGATAATCTATAGTTTACGAAGAACAATCCATCACACACTGAGCTATGATGTCCTTTAAACGGAGTACCAAAAACGAATTCCATATAAATTGTGCGATCCATCATCTAACCCACCTCGGTTAGCAAGTGAACCGCGGCATTCGACGGATGATATGACTTTACAACATATTATATGTGGGAAGGGAAGAAAAATAAAACCCGCATACGAACCCTCGATGAAATATATAAATGAAATTAAAATTGCTTTGGACTTTTTGAAAGCCAGAGTTGTAAATGTGTTGTTAGAATAAACATTACGAGTATGTGCGATCGTAGAGCCTCGAGGCCCCGTAGCCTCGAAGGCCGCACGCACCCGTAGCACGTGGAGCTCTGTAGTTTCTGCGTAGCCACGTAGGCCGTACCCGTAGCACGTGGAGCTCTGTAGTTCCTGCGTAGCCTCGTAGGCCGTACCCGTAGTACGTGGAGCTCTGTAGTTTCTGCGTAGCCTCGTAGGCCGTACCCGTAGTACGTGGAGCTCTGTAGTTTCTGCGTAGCCTCGTAGGCCGTACCCGTAGTACGTGGAGCTCTGTAGTTCCTGCGTAGCCTCGTAGGCCGTACCCGTAGTACGTGGAGCTCTGTAGTTCCTGCGTAGCCTCGTAGGCCGTACCCGTAGTACGTGGAGCTCTGTAGTTTCTGCGTAGCCTCGTAGGCCGTACCCGTAGTACGTGGAGCTCTGTAGTTCCTGCGTAGCCTCGTAGGCCGTACCCGTAGTACGTGGAGCTCTGTAGTTTCTGCGTAGCCTCGTAGGCCGTACCCGTAGTACGTGGAGCTCTGTAGTTTCTGCGTAGCCTCGTAGGCCGTACCCGTAGTACATGGAGTTCTGTAGTTTCTGCGTAGCCGCGTAGGTTTTGAAAAAATGTACGGCATTAAAAATGTATGTGATATTCCCAGATACCGTCGTCTCTCCTTATAAGTTTGTAAACCTAATGGAAAAAGGCATAAATTATGGAAGCATCTTATATTATGTACAGGTAACCTACAGTAACTACTAAATATTATTTAACAACTAGACTAACAAATTCGCGTAACTATTTACAAACGCGTATAATAACAAAATAATTCATCAATGTAAGTAAATTCTTTTTGCACGGGAATCGAATTGATTTGAAGAAAAAATGTTAGCAATTTCGTATTTTTATACGATCATTTCTCGTACGGTTCAGAAAAATGCTCGTATTCGTTGGTCGACACGTACAGTTAGATGTAGGCAGTGGCCCAGTAGGCACAGTGTGTGCAATATGTGACACATTTCGACAGTTAACACTATCGTTACCGTAACGTATGGATTCCAATATCGAGGAGCTGATGTAACAGGAAAAAGAATGTAATAAAATACTATTCAAAACACGCTTTTCCACTTAAAAGCAAAATTATATCATACAATTATGAGACTATTAAGCACTTAGATTTTAAGTATCACTTTAATATTCATCAAAATTTATGAGGCACTTAAACCGACAATTTCGACCCTAAAATATAATGTCCTTCCTCGCAGTTTGAAAAGTCGCCGCGAAGATAGCAGCTATGGAGAACCCTTTTGTTGATCCGATTCGTGGTTTAGCCATCTTCGTGCAATAATTTTGGATCCATTTCATTTAGAAGATACTTTAAGAGCTTTTTATTTGAACCGTTTAAAATTAATTATGTAATTAGTTGCATTAATTTCCTCCTTCTTCTTTTTCCTCATTCCGGCCTGTTTTCGTTCCCACGGTGTATTTGGGTAAGTTGAAATTTTCTGTCACACGGGAATAGAAGTAGGTAGTTGCCCATTTATTATTGTCGATAGCGAACAGTGCACAACGACTAAACAAGGCTTATTGAAAATCAATAGATGCGTATCAGAGTCGATGTGATCGCGCAAATGTAGCGAACGGCAAATGTACGTGGCTTATGACGATATTCTGCTCAAAACATTGTTCCAAACACCATTAATAAAGTAATAATTTAGTGAATAATAGGAATACTTTCGTGCAGTTTCAGCTGCCATATACTCATAACCGGGCATTGACTTTGGAGACAGTTCCAACCGCATTTTCTACTTTGAAATGAATTTTTCGTTCCACTCTAGTTATTTTGCGATTGTAGCTTTCCCGGGCACGAATAATTTCAACGCATACGTTTTGAAAGCACATCCAATATTAACTTTTCATTTAGGGAAAATATTTTAAAAAATACAGCGTAACGGCGGGTAGGTAATAAATGACGGTTCGAGCAACCGCCGGACGGAGCAGCGCGGCATCGGCAGCGGGGCGCGCGGAGCGGGGTGCAGGGTGACACGCCACGCCATGTCCGACACTTGACACCGGCCGGACGCCGGACGCCGGACGCCGGACGCAAACAACATGCGCCCCTTAATTGCTGTCATCCGTAAACACATACAGATATTGGTTCACTTAGCCTGTATGTGGCCGCAAATAAAATTAATTGAAATCTTTTAGTTTTTTAGTTCCCAAAAAACAGTTTGATGGGCGCGTGTTTATTTAGCTAACTGGACGTGTGTTGATTGGATGCGTTTTGCTAAAAATAAAACCGATTTTGATTACTAAAAAAAGACACGGGTTCGCTGTCTGACGTGAAATCAAAGTGTTCATTTTCACGTAAACTCGCGTCGTTTTGTTTTCATTACTATGATAATTGAAATATTATTCAAATTTTGACACGTGTGCCTCAGAACTTGATGAGATTTAAGTTCTGTTAAAGCTGTGAGCCGTATTCCATTATAAAGATTATAATAACCTCCTGAACGATATCGCCTCGGGCGTGATCTTGGCTTTAACGGTATAAAGCGATAAGGTAATCCTGCCAATTTACATAACACCATCTGACAGCAGGAGGTGGGTACAGGTAACTTCAGTAACAAGTATAATATATAACACTCTCAAAACGACAATCCTCATTCGAAGATTTATTTTAAGGCCGTGTTTCTCCAGTGCAAGATCTTCCTTTCTACTTTCCATTTCACCAGGTCTTGTGTAAATGTCGACCAATCCTGTTATGTGTCGAACTTATCCCGCCATCTTCGCCCGGGCCCGCGGCTATGTGACTTTGGGGTTTCCAGGAAAATGCACACCACCAGTTGGCTTTTTCTCAAGGAAGAGGACCTCTCGCCTCTCCATATATATATATATACTAGTATTTCGCTTGGGGGCGCGAGTTGCGAGCAACTCGCGGTGTCTATTTAGTATTTTTTTACTAACAACAAAGGGGTTGAAAGTACGGGGTTGAAGAGGGTTGAATTTTTATTGGCCATATACTCACCCAGATACCCTCTATACAACCCCGAAAACCATTTTTCTCTACAATGTCAGGTTTCTGAGATATGCCAAGGGGTTGAAACAAGGGGGTTGAAAAGGGTTGAATTTTTTATTGGCCATTTACTCACTCAAATACCCTCTATACAACCCCGAAAACCATTTTTCTCTACAATGTCAGGTTTCTGAGATATGCCAAGGGGTTGAAACAAGGGGGTTGAAAAGGGTTGAATAGGGTTGAATTTTTTAGTGGCCATATACTCATACAGATACCCTCTATATAACCCCGAAAACCATTTTTCACTTCAATGTCAGATTTCTGAGTTACGCAAAGGGGTTGAAAAGGGTTGATTTTTTATTGCCCATATACTCACCCAGATACCCTCTATGGACCCCGGAAACCATTTTTCTTAACTGTGTCAGGTTCCTGAGATACGCCAAGGGGTTGAAACAAGGGGGTTGAAAGGGGTTGAATAGGGTTGAATTTTTTATTGGCCATATATTCATCCAGATACCCTCTATACAACCCCGAAAACCATTTTGCTCTAAAATGTCAGATTTATGAGAGACGCAAAGGGGTTGTAAAAAGGGGGTTGAAAAGGGGTAATTTCTTTTTCGTTTTATACTCATCCAAACACGCTCTATACAACCCCGGAAACCATTTTTCTCTTCGACGTCAGGTTTCTGAGATAAGCAATGGGGTTGAAAGAAGGGGGTTGAAAAGGGGTAGTTTCAGATTTTTCCCATACTCACCCCGACACCTTCTATACAACCGCATAAAAAGTTTTCCCCTCCTAGCACGGCAAGTGGGAGAACAATTATGTCAATCAGTCAGTGAGTGGTTATTTAATTATATATAATATAATAACTAGTATTCCGCTTGGGGGCGCGAGTTGCGAGCAACTCGCGGTGTCTTTTTAGTATTTTTTGACTAACAATTATTATCTCTACAATGTCAGATTTCTGAGATACGCAAAGGGGTTGAAAGAAGGGGGTTGAAAAGGGTTGAATTTTTTTTGGCCATATTTTCATCCAGATGCCTTCTATATAACCCCGAAAACCATTTTTCTCTACAATGTCAGGTTTCTGATATATGCCAAGGGGTTGAAAGTAGGGGGTTGAGAAGGGTTGAATAGGGTTGAATTTTTTATTGGCTATATACTCAGCCAGATACCCTCTATACAACCCCGAAAACCATTTTTCTCTACAATGTCAGGTTTCTGAGATATGCCAAGGGGTTGAAACAAGGGGGTTGAAAAGGGTTGATTTTTTATTGGCCATATACTCACCCAAATACCCTCTATACAACCCCGAAGACCATTTTTCTCTACAATGTCAGGTTTCTGAGTTACGCAAAGGGGTTGAAAGAAGGGGGTTGAATAGGGTTGAATTTTTTTTAGCCATATTTTCATCCAGATGCCCTTTATACAACCCCGAAAACCATTTTTCTCTACAATGTCAGGTTTCTGAGTTACGCAAAGGGGTTGAAAGAAGGGGGTTGAAAAGGGTTGAATTTTTTTTGGCCATATTTTCATCCAGACAGCTTCTATACAACCCTGAAGACCATTTTTCTCTACAATGTCAAGTTTCTGAGATACGCAAAGGGGTTGAAAGTAGGGGGTTGAAAAGGGTTGAATAGGGTTGAATTTTTTATTGGCCATATACTCATCCAAACACCCTCTATACAACCCCGAAAACCATTTTTCTCTATAATGTCAGATTTCTGAGATACGCAAAGGGGTTGTAAAAAGGGGGTTGAAAAGGGTTGAATTTTTTTTGGCCATATATTCATCCAGATGTCCTCTATACAACCCCGAAGACCATTTTTCTCTACAATGTCAGGTTTCTGAGTTACGCAAAGGGGTTGAAAGAAGGGGGTTGAAAAGGGTTGAATTTTTTTTAGCCATATTTTCATCCAGATGCCCTCTGTACAACCCCGAAAACCATTTTTCTCTACAATGTCAGGTTTCTGAGTTACGCAAAGGGGTTGAAAGAAGGGGGTTGAAAAGGGTTGAATTTTTTTTGGCCATATTTTCATCCAGACACCCTCTATACAACCCCGAAGACCATTTTTCTCTACAATGTCAAGTTTCTGAGATACGCAAAGGGGTTGAAAGTAGGGGGTTGAAAAGGGTTGAATAGGGTTGAATTTTTTATTGGCCATATACTCATCCAAACACCCTCTATACAACCCCGAAAACCATTTTTCTCTAAAATGTCAGATTTCTGAGATACGCAAAGGGGTTGTAAAAAGGGGGTTGAAAAGGGGTAGTTTTTTTTTTCGTTTTCTACTCATCCAAACACCCTCTATACAACCCCGAAAACCATTTTTCTCTTCGACGTCAGGTTTCTGAGGTAAGCAATGGGGTTGAAAGAAGGGGGTTGAAAAGGGGTAGTTTCAGATTTTTCCCATACTCACCCCGACACCTTCTATACAACCCCATATAAAGTTTTCCCCTCCTAGCACGGCAAGTGGGAGAACAATTATGTCAATCAGTCAGTCAATCAGTGGTTTTTTAATTATATATAATATAACTAGTATTTCGCTTGGGGGCGCGAGTTGCAAGCAACTCACGGTGTCTTTTTAGTATTTTTTGACTAACAATTATTATTTCTACAATGTCAGATTTCTGAGTTACGCAAAGGGGTTGAAAGAAGGGGGTTGAAAAGGGTTGAATAGGGTTGAATAGGGTTGAATTTTTTTTGGCCATATATTCACCCAGATACCCTCTATACAACCCCGAAAACCATTTTTCTCTAAAATGTCAGATTTCTGAGATACGCAAAGGGGTTGTAAAAAGGGGGTTGAAAAGGGGTAATTTTTTTTTTCGTTTTATACTCATCCAGATGCCCTCTATATAACCCCGAAAACCATTTTTATCTAAAATGTCAGATTTCTGAGATACGCAAAGGGGTTGTAAAAAGGGGGTTGAAAAGGGGTATTTTTTTTTCGTTTTATACTCATCCAGACACCCTCTATATAACCCCGAAAACTATTTTTCTCTTGAATGTCGAGTTTCTGAGATACGCAAAGGGGTTGAAAGTAGGGGGTTGAAAAGGGTTGAATAGGGTTGAATTTTTTATTGGCCATATACTCACCCAAATACCTTCTATACAAGCCCGTAAACCATTTTTCTCTAAAATGTCAGATTTCGGAGATACGCAAAGGGGTTGTAAAAAGGGGGTTGAAAAGGGGTAATTTTTTTTTTCGTTTTATACTCGACCAGACACCTTCTATACAACCCCGAAAACCATTTTTCGCTTCGACGTCAGGTTTCTGAGATAAGCAATGGGGTTGAAAGAAGGGGGTTGAAAAGGGGTAGTTTCAGATTTTTCCCATACTCACCCCGACACTTTCTATACAACCCCATAAAAAGTTTTCCCCTCCTAGCACGGCAAGTGGGAGAACAATTATGTCAATCAGCGAGTGAGTGAGTGGTTATTTAATTATATATAATATAACTAGTATTTCGCTTGGGGGCGCGAGTTGCAAGCAACCCGCGGTGTCTTTTTAGTATTTTTTGACTAACAATTATTATTTCCCTGTGAAAATAATAATTTGTGTCAGGTTTCTGAGAAACGCAAAGGGGTTGAAAGTAGGGGGTTAAAAAGGGTTGAATTTTTTATTCGTCATATACTCATCGAAACACCCTCTATACAACCCCGAAAACCATTTTTCTCTACAATGTCAGATTTCTGAGATATACCAAGGGGTTGAAACAAGGGGGTTGAAAAGGGTTGAATTTTTTATTGGCCATATACTCACCCAAATACCCTCTATACAACCCCGAAAACCATTTTTCTCTAAAATGTCAGATTTCTGAGATACGCAAAGGGGTTGAAAGTAGGGGGTTGAAAAGGATTGAATAGGGTTGAATTTTTTAGTGGCCATATACTCATCCAGACACCTTCTATACAACCCCGAAAAGCATTTTTCTCCACAATGTCAGGTTTCCGAGATATGCCAAGGGGTTGAAACAAGGGGGTTGAAAAGGGTTGAATAGGGTTGAATTTTTTACTGGCTACATACTCATCCAGACACCCTCTATACAACCCCGAAAACCATTTTTCTCTAGAATGTCAGGTTTCTGAGATACGCAAAGGGGTTGAAACAAGGGGGTTGAAAAGGGTTGAAAAGGGTTGATTTTTTTATTGGCCATATACTCACCCAGATACCCTCTATACAACCCCGAAAACCATTTTTCTCTAAAATGTCAGATTTCCGAGATACGCAAAGGGGTTGTAAAAAGGGGGTTGGAAAGGGGTAATTTTTTTTTCGTTTTATTCTCACCCAGACACCCTCTATACAACCCCGAAAACCATTTTTCTCTTCGACGTCAGGTTTCCGAGATAAGCAATGGGGTTGAAAGAAGGGGGTTGAAAAGGGGTAGTTTCAGATTTTTCCCATACTCACCCCGACACCTTCTATACAACCCCATAAAAAGTTTTTCCCTCCTAGCACGGGAAGTGGGAGAACAATTATGTCAATCAATCAATCAATCAGTCAATCAGTCAATCAGTGAGTGGTTTTTTAATTGTATATAATATAACTAGTATTTCGCTTGGGGGCGCGAGTTGCGAGCAACTCGCGGTGTCTTTTTAGTATTTTTTGACTAACAACAAAGGGGTTGAAAGTAGGGGGATGAAAAGGGTAGAATTTTTATTGGCCATATACTCATCTAAATACCCTCTATACAACCTCGAGAACTATTTTTCTCTACTATCCACTACAACGTCCAAGCGCCGCGGCGTCTAGCGTCTTAAGCGTCCGCGTCTCAAATTACGCTTATCGTTTTTACGACCGCGCCCGACCCACTTAACATAAACAATCACTGCTGATAAACTACTTAAGCTACACTCGAACTGTAAACACTCACGGCAAGCTCAAACACTACAGAATGTAATTTGATTACAAGTAACTCATTCAAAGTAATAATAAATGATGATATTTAAGTGTAAAGTTGAGGAAATGACAAAAAATGTCGTATTTATTTTTTGTTTCGAGTTTTACAAGAAAAGTATAATAGTTTTTGATATATGCCAAGGGGTTGAAACAAGGGGGTTGAAAAGGGGTATTTTTTTTTTCGTTTTATCTTCATCCAGGCACCCTCTACACAACCCCGAAGACCATTTTCCTCTACAATGTCAAGTTTCTGGGATACGCAAAGGGATTGAAAGTAGGGGTTGAAAAGGGTTGAATAGGGTTGAATTTTTTATTGGCCATATACTCATCCAGATACTCTCTATACAACCCCGAAAACCATTTTTCTCTAAAATGTCAGATTTCTGAGATACGCAAAGGGGTTGTAAAAAGGGGGTTGAAAAGGAGTAGTTTTTTTTTCGTTTTCTACTCATCCAAACACCCTCTATACAACCCCGAAAACCATTTTTCTCTTCGACGTCAGGTTTCTGAGATAAGCAATGGGGTTGAAAGAAGGGGGTTGAAAAGGGGTAGTTTCAGATTTTTTCCTTACTCACCCCGAAACCTTCTATACAACCCCATAAAAAGTTTTCCCCTCCTAGCACGGCAAGTGGGAGAACAATTATGTCAATCAGTCAGTGGTTATTTAATTGTATATAATATAACTAGTATTTCGCTTGGGGGCGCGAGTTGCAAGCAACCCGCGGTGTCTTTTTAGTATTTTTTGACTAACAATTATTATTTCCCAGTCAAAATAATAATAAGTGTCAGGTTTCTGAGATACGCAAAGGGGTTGAAAGAAGGGGGTTGAAAAGGGTTGATTTTTTATTGGCCATATACTCACCCAGACACCCTCTATACAACCCCGAAGACCATTTTTCTCTACAATGTCAAGTTTCTGAGATATGCCAAGGGGTTGAAAGTAGGGGGTTGAAAAGGATGGAATAGGGTTGATTTTTTTACTGGCTATATACTCATCCAGACACCTTCTATACAACCCCGAAAACCATTTTTCTCTACAATGTCAGGTTTCCGAGATATGCCAAGGGGTTGAAACAAGGGGGTTGAAAAGGATGGAATAGGGTTGAATTTTTTACTGGCTATATACTCATCCAGACACCCTCTATACAACCCTGAAAACCATTTTTCTCTAGAATGTCAGGTTTCTGAGATACGCAAAGGGGTTGAAACAAGGGGGTTGAAATGGGGTAATATTTTTTTTCGTTTTATCCTCACCCAGACACCTTCTATACAACCCCGAAAACCATTTTTCTCTACAATGTCAGGTTTCCGAGATATGCCAAGGGGTTGAAAGTAGGGGGTTGAAAAGGATGGAATAGGGTTGAATTTTTTACTGGCTATATACTCATCCAGACACCCTCTTTACAACCCCGAAGACCATTTTTCTCTACAATGTCAAGTTTCTGAGATACGCAAAGGGGTTGAAAGTAGGGGGTTGAAAAGGGTTGAATTTTTTATTGGTCATATACTCATCCAGACACCTTCTATACAACCCCGAAAACCATTTTTCTCTACAATGTCAGGTTTCCGAGATATGCCAAGGGGTTGAAACAAGGGGGTTGAAAAGGATGGAATAGGGTTGAATTTTTATTGGCCATATACTCACCCAGATACCCTCTATACAACCCCGAAAACCATTTTTCTCTACAATGTCAGGTTTCTGAGATACGCAAAGGGGTTGAAAGTAGGGGGTTGAAAAGGGTTGAATAGGGTTGAATTTTTATTGGCCATATACTCACCCAAATAGCCTCTATACAACCCCGAAAACCATTTTTCTCTAAAATGTCAGATTTCTGAGATACGCAAAGGGGTTGTAAAAAGGGGGTTGAAATGGGGTAATATTTTTTTTCGTTTTATCCTCACCCAGACACCCTCTATACAACCCCGGAAACCATTTTTCTCTTCGACGTCAGGTTTCTGAGATAAGCAATGGGGTTGAAAGAAGGGGGTTGAAAAGGGGTAGTTTCAGATTTTTCCCATACTCACCCCGACACCTTCTATACAACCCCATAAAAAGTTTTCCCCTCCTAGCACGGCAAGTGGGAGAACAATTATGTCAATCAGTCAGTCAATCAGTGGTTTTTTAATTATATATAATATAACTAGTATTTCGCTTGGGGGCGCGAGTTGCAAGCAACCCGCGGTGTCTTTTTCGTAGTTTTTGACTAACAATTATTATTTCCGTGTGAAAATAATAATTTGTGTCAGGTTTCTGAGATACGCAAAGGGGTTGAAAGTAGGGGGTTGAAAAGGGTTGATTTTTTATTGGCCATATACTCACCCAGATACCCTCTATACAACCCTGAAAACCATTTTTCTCTACAATGTCAGGTTTCTGAGATATGCCAAGGGGTTGAAAGTAGGGGGTTGAAAAGTGTTGAATAGGGTTGAATTTTTTATTGGCCATATACTTACCCAAATACCCTCTATACAACCCGGAAAACCATTTTTCTCTAAAATGTCAGATTTCTGAGATACGCAAAGGGGTTGTAAAAAGGGGGTTGAAAAGGGGTAGGTTTTTTTTCCGTTTTCTACTCATCCAAACACCCTCTATACAACCCCGAAAACCATTTTTCTCTTCGACGTCAGGTTTCTGAGATAAGCAATGGGGTTGAAAGATGGGGGTGGAAAAGGGGTAGTTTCGGATTTTTCCCATACTCACCCCGATACCTTCTATACAACCCCATAAAAAGTTTTTCCCTCCTAGCACGGGAAGTGGGAGAACAATTGTGTCAATCAGTCAGTCAATCAATCAGTAAATCAGTCAGTGGTTTTTTAATTGTATATAATATAATAACTAGTATTTCGCTTGGGGGCGCGAGTTGCAAGCAACCCGCGGTGTCTTTTTAGTATTTTTTGACTAACAATTATTATTTCCCTGTGAAAATAATAATTTGTGTCAGGTTTCTGAGATACGCAAAGGGGTTGAAAGTAGGGGGTTGAAAAGGGTTGAATTTTTTATTGGCCATATACTCATCCAGACACCTTCTATACAACCCCGAAAACCATTTTTCTCTACAATGTCAGGTTTCCGAGATATGCCAAGGGGTTGAAAGTAGGGGGTTGAAAAGGATGGAATAGGGTTGAATTTTTTACTGGCTATATACTCATCCAGACACCCTCTTTACAACCCCGAAGACCATTTTTCTCTACAATGTCAAGTTTCTGAGATACGCAAAGGGGTTGAAAGTAGGGGGTTGAAAAGGGTTGAATTTTTTATTGGTCATATACTCATCCAGACACCTTCTATACAACCCCGAAAACCATTTTTCTCTACAATGTCAGGTTTCCGAGATATGCCAAGGGGTTGAAACAAGGGGGTTGAAAAGGATGGAATAGGGTTGAATTTTTATTGGCCATATACTCACCCAGGTACCCTCTATACAACCCCGAAAACCATTTTTCTCTACAATGTCAGGTTTCTGAGATACGCAAAGGGGTTGAAAGTAGGGGGTTGAAAAGGGTTGAATAGGGTTGAATTTTTATTGGCCATATACTCACCCAAATAGCCTCTATACAACCCCGAAAACCATTTTTCTCTAAAATGTCAGATTTCTGAGATACGCAAAGGGGTTGTAAAAAGGGGGTTGAAATGGGGTAATATTTTTTTTCGTTTTATCCTCACCCAGACACCCTCTATACAACCCCGGAAACCATTTTTCTCTTCGACGTCAGGTTTCTGAGATAAGCAATGGGGTTGAAAGAAGGGGGTTGAAAAGGGGTAGTTTCAGATTTTTCCCATACTCACCCCGACACCTTCTATACAACCCCATAAAAAGTTTTCCCCTCCTAGCACGGCAAGTGGGAGAACAATTATGTCAATCAGTCAGTCAATCAGTGGTTTTTTAATTATATATAATATAACTAGTATTTCGCTTGGGGGCGCGAGTTGCAAGCAACCCGCGGTGTCTTTTTCGTAGTTTTTGACTAACAATTATTATTTCCGTGTGAAAATAATAATTTGTGTCAGGTTTCTGAGATACGCAAAGGGGTTGAAAGTAGGGGGTTGAAAAGGGTTGATTTTTTATTGGCCATATACTCACCCAGATACCCTCTATACAACCCTGAAAACCATTTTTCTCTACAATGTCAGGTTTCTGAGATATGCCAAGGGGTTGAAAGTAGGGGGTTGAAAAGTGTTGAATAGGGTTGAATTTTTTATTGGCCATATACTTACCCAAATACCCTCTATACAACCCGGAAAACCATTTTTCTCTAAAATGTCAGATTTCTGAGATACGCAAAGGGGTTGTAAAAAGGGGGTTGAAAAGGGGTAGGTTTTTTTTCCGTTTTCTACTCATCCAAACACCCTCTATACAACCCCGAAAACCATTTTTCTCTTCGACGTCAGGTTTCTGAGATAAGCAATGGGGTTGAAAGATGGGGGTGGAAAAGGGGTAGTTTCGGATTTTTCCCATACTCACCCCGATACCTTCTATACAACCCCATAAAAAGTTTTTCCCTCCTAGCACGGGAAGTGGGAGAACAATTGTGTCAATCAGTCAGTCAATCAATCAGTAAATCAGTCAGTGGTTTTTTAATTGTATATAATATAAAATAATAATAATAATAATATAGTCATGACGACGACGTGAACATGACGTTGATGTCAAATTAACATATGTCAGAAAACAAAACTGTTTTGACAGTTGCCTGGACCGGATGCCTCAGTGCTGCTACCTGGTGCTCGTTATTTAAGGAAACCCTCATTTAAAAAAATAAAGACAGCGTCGAGTATCTATAAATTAATTGAAATAAAATATTTGCTCTTCAGAGTAGCAATCCTGATTCCGATGAAAAATCCTTTTATACGGGTACAGGTTTTTCCACGAAAAGATGTAAACGGCTCATCTAATTAATTCTTAAATATTAATTAATATATATTTAAGTATGCAGAGGACCAGTCCCCATATGTACGGGGTGTGATAAAACAGTGTGCTGGAAGCCGGTGTTTACATTCAATTTCAAGAGCGGTGCGTCGCGCACGCAAACCTATTACTTTGAGGACTAAGAACACATTATTAATATTCCTCCTGGCAAGAGTGTTTATAATTACATGTGCTTAGTTGGAGCTGTTCTGCTTAATTACATTTTAGAAGTTAAATGAGAGAATAAGACAACGCTTTGGCTCGGTGACTCAGCGAGAGGTAAATGACTGCTATCTATTTTTATCCTTTCTATTGGTTGGGATTACACATAAAAATGCCACGTGGTTGGAATTAAATTAGCAGCGGAGAGCAATGGGTGGGTGGCTGTGTAGACTGAAAGTAGAGAAATTAAATAAACTTGATTAAGTTCACAGGTTGCCGTCAGTAAACCAATGTTAGTAGCTGTATCAACTGAAGATATTTTCTCTCATAACTTTTTGTAGAGTCTTGCGTTTTTTATTTTTAACGTGGAACATTTTAATTAACCTTTGAAATGTTAGTAGTTTTTATTTTATACATTTCTCAATCAGCGCGAGCTTGTTAATGAAAATAACGTTAATTTTGTGCTTCCTTGCAGTTTAATGGGCCAGTGAAAGTTTTATGCTATCTCGGTATTTTGTTTCAGTTACCTGAACAAATGTTTAGGCAGGTTATTTTGATTAACTTATAGTTCCAAGGTAAGGTAAGAAATTTTGAAATATGATGTTACTTCGTCGTCCTCGTAATGTATCTCTTGAGGAAACTATCAGATTCCTAAACCCTCGCTTTAGATATCCCTTGTTGATTGTATACACACCTGTGTCGAGGGTTTTACGACAGGCTTTCAAAGAGAAGACCCAAGTTCTGAGTAGGCTTTTCAAAATTAAATGTTTGTAAATGTTTAGTTGACCGTAGAAATGTATAAATGGATCAAATTTTCCCGGGGTTTTCGGCTTGAGACCTATGCCTCTTTGAAATAGCAAAGGGACATACAAACCTAAGAGATGTATTTTTAATTGTTTTCCAACGCATCTAAAGCTTCTAAATACAAACAACTCTGACTGAGTTTACTGTCAACAAGATCATTTCAGAACAAGATCGTACTAGACAAACAAGATCATTCAAGACGCACAGAATACGGGCAGTCCACCTCTTGACAAACAAGATCTCCAGAATACGGACAAACCAGCGTCCAATAGTCCAGTGCTCGACAAGCATCGTACATTATGCACGCACTCACACAAAGTGGCCACTG
Organism: Hecatera dysodea; assembly: GCA_905332915.2. Classification (NCBI taxonomy): domain Eukaryota; kingdom Metazoa; phylum Arthropoda; class Insecta; order Lepidoptera; family Noctuidae; genus Hecatera; species Hecatera dysodea. The sequence goes on from HG995292.1 coordinate 16,371,430, forward strand.
TAACTACCCACGTTAAGTGCCTCCTAGGAATCCGAGCCGTTTGAATTACCACTTAATTAATGAAAGCCTGACTCCAACGCGACCGCCTGTTTAACAGCTAATTTCACTCCGGATCGAACGCCTTTGGCTACACAACTTGCTCCTTGGATACGCGGATTCCTGGAATTGTTTAATTAAATACCTATGTATTAAGCTAGTGTCGGCTGCCGCGAGTTGTTTTGGCTGGTAGGGAAATTGTTTCTGTTCATGTATTTGGATACTGTGCATTTGGTCGTAAAGAACTGGTTGAGCTATTGTGTGTTTTTTTTTTTGGTAACAAGGAAAAAAATCGATGCTTTTGATTAGTTATGTTGACTTTCCGATTCATCTTATTCGAGACCTGCAATCGTAATTTAATCACAAGCAAATATGGTTAAAGAATCTTTATTTACGCAAAAGAAATCAGTATACAATAATTAACAGACGTAACAAAATATTGGAGGCAGCAGTAAAAGATTCATGCGAAATAAAAATCAATTTTTGTGAGTGAATCAAAAACAAAAACCAGGGCCGGATTTCAGTTTTGACAATAATATAAGATTTTAATTGAGCCAAATCAGAAAACTCCCCTTGTTTTTCTATCGAGTGTAAAACTTCTGTATTTAATGTTGGGTACGTAGCACTAAAATTATTTTATGTTGATAACATTTAGAACCTCCTTCGCCGACGAAACAGTTTTTTTCATGAGCACACTTATTTGAATAAGTTCGTTAAGTAAAATACTGAAGATAATCTTGAATTCATAATATCCAGCTACTTATGTATTCTCAGCGGTCCTGTATTTCGTGTTCATAACAAGCTTTAATAGATTATCTATTCTTATCATGAAATAGGAGAAAGTTTTAATATATTCAGGTAAGTAAGGCGTTTTCATTCTATGCCAGCATACAATCTTACAATGCATCTATACTTATAATAAATCTGTAGAGAGGTCAATTCTGTACAAGGAATATATTTTCAAAATAACTATCAGGGGGTGATTAGTGATCGATACTGGTGCCAAAAATGCAATCCGTAAAATTTTTGTCTGTCTGTCTGTCTGTCTTTCTGTCTGTCTGTCTGTCTGTATGTTCTTTATAGAAACAAAAACTACTCGACCGATTTTAACGAAACTTGGTGCAATTATTCTTCATACTCCTGGGCAGGTTATAGTATACTTTTCATCACGCTACAATCAATAGGAGCAGAGCAGTGAAGGAAAATGTTGAAAAGTTACTCCATTTTTTAAGCTTCCGTCGCGTGTGTAGCCTTAATGGTTAAAGTTACATAGAAATCATGTATTACGGAAATATTCTACATAAAATTATCTATCTATACTTATAATAAATCTGTAGAGAGGTCAATTCTGTACAAGGAATATATTTTCAAAATAACTATCAGGGGGTGATTAGTGATCGATACTGGTGCCAAAAATGCAATCAGTAAAATTTTTGTCCTTCTGTCTGTCTTTCTGTCTGTCTGTCTGTCTGTCTGTATGTTCTTTATAGAAACAAAAACTACTCGACCGATTTTAACGAAACTTGGTGCAATTATTCTTCATACTCCTGGGCAGGTTATAGTATACTTTTCATCACGCTACAATCAATTAATTAAGTTACTCCATTTTTTAAGCTTCCGTCGCGTGTGTAGCCTTAATGGTTAAAGTTACATAGAAATCATGTATTACGGAAATATTCTACATAAAATTATCTAAAAAATATCCTGAAACAGCATGTCTATCTTTTGTCAATTTTAAACCGATCGGGCTGAGAGTTTCAAAATCGGGGGTAAAGTAACTATTCCACGCGGACGAAGTCGCTGGCAGAAGCTAGTCTTAAATATTTTGCTTTATATTGAAGAAAAGATTTCAACTGATTAGATTTCTTATTGTATTTCAAAAGCAATATCTTTAAGTGCAAAGAAACGTGGTAACAGAAAAAGCAGAACTAGAACAATATACAATTCACAAAAGCTTCCAAGTTACATAGAATCCGAGCACACAGCTGTCTTGTTTCTGTCAACACCCATGGGAGAATACCCTTGTCTAAGAACATAACAATACGAGGTACTACGTATAACCAATATAAAAAGCATTCAGCTTTGTGCTTCTAAATACACAAAGAAGAAGTATCGCCCGCCATAAAATATCCAATCAGCATCAGCAAGCAAGCAGAATCGTGTACGTGACGTTCAAAGTGCGCTGATCTCGGAGCTTAGCACGATTCGATGCATCGATTCGTTCGATGTATCAATGTACGTGATTCGATGTGTTTCGACGACTGGTGGAATCGATTGACGTCCTCATCTCACGGTAATCTGGTGCTTAGTCATGCTGGGTAGTTGAAGCAATTTGTGCACTGTCTAACGACGTGTCAAATGCTAATGAGAAACGTTATTTGCAGATCGACTTTGTTGGAGTTGAAGAGGGTTTATTTATTGTTTGTTTATTTTGGTTCATCATAAACTTTGACTTTGAAATATAAACCGAAATATGCAATCAAATCTATTTTATACACGCAATAAATATTTACTGTAAATAAGTCAATCTTATAGTCAGTTTAAGGGTAATCAAATTTTAATAGATTATTATGATTATTATTTAAAAAAAATGTAGTTGGAAGAATACTCAATAAACAATGAGTTGTGACTACTTTTCAAACAAAATGTAGCCTGAACGGGTCCATGTCACGTCCCGAAATCTCATACCCTAAAATAAGTGGTGGTTATTGGCAATAACGGGGGTGTTACCGCCCGCATGGTATGGCGCGTGTAGCCAGAGGTATAAACAAGCCGGCTGCTCGTGTACCTACAAATGGCGTCAAATGTAGTTATTGGGATCCCCCAGGCTAAATGGCGGCGGGCTCGGAGCCTCACAATCTAATATAAATTTCCTGATTCCGTATTCCCTTAAATTCACATGTTATGGTTCAGGATTAGAAATAAACGCCACGTGGCTCAGATAAACGGGCTTAATAGCTTTGAGATCCGACCTTTTAGCGTATCTGAGATTTCATTGAGGATATATTGTTAAATATTAAACAAGTTTAAACAATGCCACGTTGTAATTCAAAACGGTTGCTATCTAGTGATTGGTTTGTTTTAGTTTACCCGTTTCCAAGCAAAGGTCTTCATTTCACGCTGGTGCTGTTAAAATATTTACATCATTAGTTATTCCGTCTGTCTGTAGATTTATTCAGGTTAATAGTGAAATGGCTGGATTTGTGTTTAACAGCGACTTCAGTTAATTAAACATGAATAATTTTACCTCGTTTCTCTATACTAGATTTTCTTATTTATTTAATAAACATTACAGGATTGGACAGAGCTTCTTCTGATGAATTTTATGACCAAAAAAAAAAGTCGTGTATCTATTTTCCTGTTCAATCAATATTCTTGCCAAATAATTCAACCGTGAAATTAAAAGTTAGCAAAGATAAGCAACCAATAAAATATCGCAAGACGCGAGTGGTGGGACAGTTAAATGGCATCACAAATATTGACTCGGCGGTTCCCAGGAGTTTTCCCGACTTGTCGGGAGCCGGGCCGGAGCGTGCTGGCGCGCCGCCAACCGACCTCGCCGTTTGTGTACCTACACTACACTCAACCCCGAGACGTGTTATGGAAATTTTGTTAATTTCTCAGCCCCAATAGATACCGCTCCAGAACAACCGTTAATCTTCATTGGCATTAAATGTAAAGACGTTACGCCCCTCCGGTGTCTTTTAATTTATGTCACTAAACATAATGGGCCAATTTATTACAAATACATATCTGATCATAATACTAAAGTTCCTTTTGTTAATCTGAGATAACGATTTGACTTATGTAAATCCAAAAATATGTTGCCCGCTTTTTGAATACACTGATATCTCGAGCTCGATTTTTTAATAGGAACGTTTATTAATACTATAATGGTATTTATTTTTATCGATATTTTATCAATTTCAAAATTGCGAAATTATTCAAAAATATTCCCTTCAGAATTCTGAAGGGAATATCTTCTGGAATTTCTTTCCAAATCTTTATCTTGACACAAATTCGGGACAAAAAAAAATAGAATGACCCGGCCTCAGGGGATAGAAATGCTTATGAAATTATTCTTAAAAATTCCAAAAATATTTGTAAAGCTCAGACCAGTACGTCTGAGTTTTACAAATATTTTTGGGATTTTTGGTAAAAATCGGTTGGCTCCTCACTATGTATGAAATGAAAAAAAAAAACATCTTTAGTTTAAAGAAAATCAAAGTTGAAATAATTGAGTTTGGAATCTGCTAATCAGTATTTTATAATATGCTTATATAGTCATTTTTTTTTAAAATAAATCTAGTTTTTGTCAAGTATTTTTTCCTTAATGTTTATGATATAAAAATAAATATGCTAGAAACAATATCCTCAGTTTTCCTATCGAAGACCTAATTAGTAACTTTATTGTAAATTGAATAACAGAAAATCTGAAAGGTTATAAAATACGAAGGGAATATTAATTAAAAGTTGCTTTTCTCATTCTCGCTGAGAAATTACTTCCAAGTAAAAAGTGGTTTCACGGACGGATAATACCACAATGTGTTATTACAGACCGAGTTAATCCGCTTTTGTTATGAGTTCTGAAAGGATTTATCGAGCTTTGTGTCTTTTCTTTTATTCCTCAGCTCAATACCGCCACTGAGAGTCAATCAATACGATGAGTATAATAATCGAGCATGATGGTAAATTAGTTTTCCTCAGGAAATTACTTCGCTGTTATGTGAAGCTCATAGGTAAGTGGAAGGTTGTTGCGGAATTTGTTCGAAAAAGCCACCGCGGCCGTGGAACGCAAGGGCATTAGGAGGAACGCGGCTGGATTTTAGTCAATAAGAGTCTGACACTCCCTTCAGCTCCGCCCAGAGCGGAAGAAGTCATTTGATGACTTCCCATCCATAAAAAAGGCATTCACCTTATCCTTCCGCTTACCTACCAAGCGGAAGGTAGGGTGAATGTCTAAAAGAAAATAATATTTTTCCAAACGTTGTCTTTACTAATGAACAAGTTCCCTGCTCAGCTGAAGGCCGCTCACGACGACACGAGGTTATTCCGGCTCAGGTAAATGTTATTAGTGAAAGCTTTCGTCTTAGCGGCGTGTAACCGCCTTAATGACGTCAATTTGAATACGACCGACTTGTCGGCTCCACTCCACTCCACGGTAATGCAAATTTCCCGCTTGTGTCAGCCCTGAAAGGCATAGTTTCCTAGTATTATTTGACAGTGAAAATGGGCTGTCAATCAAGGAGCGATTGTATCGAACCTATCCGATTGAGCAATTTGGCGATCGGGGAACTTGAGCGTTAATTTATGTATTGCTCTGTGTAACCTTTCGATAAATGGATGTGGGATTTCGAATTGGGAATGAACATTATTTGAATAGCGGTTTTAAATGTTAGGACAATTATCGCGTATCGTATGTGCCTCGATATGAAAATAGGCCGAAAGGCCTTGCGGGGCCGGCGCGCCCCTTTGGGTTACATGCATAATTACTGATGTCAGAGCCGTGATTATACTGGTTTATAGATACTTACATCCACGTGATAACATAGGTAGCTGAAATTTATTACCTGTAGGTTGCTATGGATATTGACCTACTAAATAAGAAAACCTCATTGTTAAAATCATTAAACCAAAGTTACCATTTCCTTTTAGAGCAACATCATCAAAGGACAGGTAGGTAAATTCATCTTCATTTACAAAGCTTCTGTAGTAATAAAAGTCCATAAGGAAAATAGAACAAGCCTCATAAACTTTCATTGCCAGATTTAAGTGTAATTTTAACGTTTCGTAAAAAATTAAAAACGAATTACTTTTGGACGACCTACGCTACCGAATTTAATAAAAAGAAGTCTGGGTTTTGTGAACTTGTGTTCTTATATTTTTTAAATACTCTTTTGTGCTACTTTTATTCAAACCTAACTAAAATAGATTCATAATTTAAGGCAGGTAACTCATAGAAATAAATAAATTAAACTCGACTTATTTATTAATTAAAACGAAATGCTCTATTAAAAATCATTGTACTAAGGCGGTAAGGTAGATACGTGATGCCATAAATATTTTCTAGCAGTCACCTTAGGGTGGTGCAATACACCGCGGCCCTGGAACGCAAAGGGCACAAGAAGGATCACGGGTGGGTTTTAGTCAGTAAGAGTCTGACACTCCCTTCCGCTCCGCCCAGAGCGGGAGAAGTAGGTAATTTGATGATTTCCCATCAAAAAAAAAAGAAAAGGGTGGTGCAGAAACAGAAAATTTTCTAAGTGTCAAAATGACGTCTTGCGCTCTAGGTGGAGCGGAAGGGAGTGTAACTCTTACTGACTGAAACCTGTCCGTGTGCTGCCCTTTACGTTCCAGGGCCGCGGTGACTTTTTCTAACAAATTCCACGACCCTGGAACTTAATTGAAAGTCAAGCCGAAAAAAAAAAGATATTTAATATTTTAAGATACAAATAAAAACTGTTATTGTGAGAGATGAAGCCAAAAAGGCAACGCTATGCAAGGGTTCTTTAAGCTCATGTCAGCTTGTACAAAGATCGAGTTAAGCGCCCTGAATTAGTTGTCTTACATAATTATATTGAATAGGTCAGCCGTTAATTAGCTCTCGCTCTAACCACCGATTAATTATGTACATTGAGCGAACTGCATACAAAGCAAGATTAACATTATAAGCATAAGCAGATTATAACATTCTACACCAGGTCTCACTACGCTGCCTTGATTTTACTGGACTTATTTTTATCGTGGCAATGTTAATGATGATACCGACGGCACAAAAACCTAGCTTTATTCATATAATCATGGTACGCATTTTTCTATTACGTTTCCTTTTTACTAGACCATAAACGTGGCCCTCCGTTCTACTAAAGATCATTTGATAAGATTACCGGATATGAGGAAGCTCCCGGGACCCGTTTAGGAAAACGTGCCGTAAACAAAAAGAGTGGGCCACAAGGGCCTCTAGAGCGAAATAATCGGATCATACCTGCACTACGTGAGCATTCTCCCGACATGAATTACGTTTTTCCATTTGCGCACTCCAAAAATTCCTTTCTTGCTGTACTAGCGGAAATTGCGAAAGAATTTCTAACATTTTCGTTCGACCGAACCTAATGTGCGATACGCCGTAAATAACGCTACAGATATCGAGTTTTATAGCGCGGCTAAATGGGCATTAAAAAAGGAAATTTGTTGGAAGATATGGCAGCCTGAAAGGTTCTATATAAAATAGAATGTTTACGGCTTTTTATTTGTGTCGTGTAAAATAATCCTATTACGTAAATAGGTGTAGTGACCGCGCGCCCCGGCGCATAACTAAGGCCAGCGCAGAACGTTTCTTAGAAAAGTCGAGACAGCTTCTGTTTAATAGGAAACTCTCTAATAAACCGCAGCACGCCTCCTGGCTCCGCTCGCCGTCGCTGACGTAAATTTATGATATCGTTTAAATGGAAAATGAACGAACGCTGTAATTCATGCAGCCTTGCTTCCCAGTCGATTACCTGAAATACGTGTGGCTTAGCCGGAGCTATTCCTGAATATTCTTCTTATAATAAAGACGACATTTATGTATTTTATACATAAAACACGCAAAGGCGTAGTCTACATATTACAGTTTCGTAATATCGACAATACCACCGCGTGTTTTGACACAAGTTGTTTTTGTTCATGAGCTCCACAACAAACTTTATGTTCTCTTGTATTCAGTGGGTACAAAAGAAAGATTCTTTATTCACTTAGTTGAGTTTTCCTAATGTACATAATTAAGTGGATCTCTTAGGTTGCTTTGTTTCTTCGCTCAGCGGAGTTGAGGTTATGGTACTGGGAGAGAATTAAGGTTTCAAGTTAGATAATGCTCTCACTGCTGTTCACTGATGTTGTTTATCATTCATGAAGTTAACAGTGATTTTTACATTCATGAATATCAATTTTTAGTAGAAGTTTACTAATAGAAGGCAGTAGAAACGCTCGTTAATAAGTAAGGAAGCAGCTCGAATCTGTTTGTTATTTAATTCAATATTCTCCTCGGTGAACCAGTTTCGTGTGCCATTGATCAAAACAAACCGTCGCTTGTTTACTCCGGAACTCCTGCCAATATTTCATCATTTTGATATTAACGGGCCATTAAATATTCTAACAAAATACGAACGACAGCCTCCATTTTATTTTTACATTATTTTCATAAGACGGTTCAGGATATTTTTCAAATGTTTTTTTTTTTTTGTGAAATATTAACTAATTGCTATTGACCGCGTGTTTGCCCGAGTTAATATAGATTTTTACAAGAAGCCTTGAATCATTGCGAAATTGTTGAACACGGATGGGTTTTAGTCAGTAAGAGTCTGACACTCACAGAGTGGGAAAAGGTATTTGAAGAAAGAAAAAAGCCCTATCGAACAAAAAAATAGTGTATCATCTATCTCAGTAGGTACCGAATAATACAAAAAATCGGTTCATTGATTGAAGCGTGAAAACGTATCAATCTCAATTTTCCATTTCAAATATTAGTTTGGATTTAGACTATTAAAATTTGTAAACGCCAATTACAATTAGGTAGATAAATATAAACTCAAACCAAAACTCTTACTTCAAATAAATGGTTTATTTGAAGTAAGAGTTTTGGTTTGAGTTAAGGTAAAGGCACATTTAAGTTTATCGAGGTCTATAAATAAATAAATAAATAAAACATAATTATCTTAATATTACCGTTCATTAAGCTGACGACTCAATTGCCTACGACATACTAACAGGCTATTCTATCCCAGTGCGTCTATTAATCTGTTTATAATATGACGTTACGACATTACCTTTGTGATTGATAACCTCAAGTGTTGTATAGTGGACACAACAGTGTCAATCGGTGCGTCTTGCTTAGCGTACACACCTACACACCGTATCACACCTACACACCGTATATAGATGCATATACCAAATGACTATAACTTCTGATGTCTATGACTCTCTCTGTTTACAATATGACCTGATGATATTATAACCATTGACATCGATAGCTTTAGTGTTGAGCATAGGATACATGGGCAATACGATGCAGTTCACTTTCCTCAAAGGGCTGGACATCACGTGTGAGCACACGTGTTCATAAATATTTTTACAATATGACGTGTAAAAAAGTACCTTTGACGTGATATCTTTATGTGTTGTGCAGTGGATACAAGAGCGCAGTACGATATGGTGCGCGTTTACCTCCAGGATCTAGACATTTCTATGTGTCTATTAGACTCGATTGTATATAATACTAGCGACCCGCCCCGGCTGAAAACTAATGTTTTCTCTACTATAACATGCATGTATTATACATATAAACCTTTCTCTTGAATCACTCTATCTATTTATCGCAAAACGCATCAAAATTCGTTGCGTAGTTTTAAAGATTTAAGCATACATAGGGATATAGGGACAGAGAAAGCGACTTTGTTTTATATTATGTAGTGATTACCTACGTGACATTTTGACAATGATAACCTTATGTGCAGTGGATACAACGGCGCAGTACGATGCGGTGCGGGCCTACCTCAAAGAGCTGGACATTTCCAGCGCCGTGTGGGTTGGCTTAATCCGAAGTAACCCTGATGGAGACTTTACCTGGACGTGAGTTTCGTTTTATACTAACAAGATTTGAAACTCCTAGAGTTAATTTCTTTAACCCATACTTTTCATGTTATTTAATCAATTCACCTGTTAAAACATAATCTTGTTTAAAGCTACATATTATGTAGGTATATACGTAACAAATTCATGTGAAAACATTAAAAAATACTAGCCTACCAAGATGGGTTGTTACACACCAATCAATCAATTGGCGAAAGATGGTGAATGGATCACTTTTATACGTCGTTCTTGTTCCAACATACAGTTTCAGGTGCAGTTCCAGATATCAAAAGCTACCACACGAACGGCCAAAATCGATTGATGTCATTGATCGACGATCGTCTATACTGACTACTGAATAGGGTAGTTGACTAAAAAAAATTGATTAGTCCGTCAGATAGATTTCCAAAAAATATTGGACACATATTTTTTCTTTTTTCACATAAACAAAAAATGAAGACGATACAGTGCGTAAAAAACTCATGTGACGTCACTACTCGGTACAATTTTTACCGGGCAGTGACGTCACACGCTCCCACTCCTGATCTTTGATGCTTTTTATCTAAGTCAGTTTTTATAAAATTGATAAAGGAAAAAATACGTGTCCAATATTTTTCTATAATCTAACTGACGGACTAAACATAATCATATATTTTTTACCCAGGCAACATCCCTATTGTACCATACCTATACATGTCTGTATTATGATCTTCCATCAGTGACTACCGCGGCCTGAGCGGCGATGGCTACTGGAGCTCGGCCCCCGACGCACGCGCCGCTCCGCTCTGCGCGGCTGCGGACCCTGCCGCCGACTACCGCTGGGAGGCTCGCGCCTGCGGAGGACCCACGGTGGCATCCTTCATCTGTGAACTGCCTGGTTAGTATGCCTACTGAGTAACAAAGAAAGGCCTGACGCTCTATAATTGTCTGTTTTCTTTTTTATGGAACCGAAATAAAACAGCTCTACATTCCATTTTCGAGAATAGATAATGAATGACCAATTCCTTTTAAACACCAAATATAAAATAAGAATAAAAATTACTTGTTCATTGTTACATAAATGGCTTTACAACTATAACATAATTATGAAATTAGCAATTCTAACAAAATATACATAGCTATATAGCATAAGTAGTAACAGATAACATATACACCTGCTCGTAGAATGTGAAAGTTTATGCTTACAAAACCATATACTCCATTCTATATGATCCCATATCTACGTACATACATTACAGTATATAATATCTAAGTTCGCTACAATCTCAAGACAAATAAAGACTTGGGGCTAAACATCCTAGTTTAGTAGTTGTTCCGCAAAGTAACTTCACGATAGCTTAGGATCTTATGCGGCGTAAATATGTAGTAGTTACCTTATTAATGGGGTAGTGACATAATACATTTATTTTCTTTTGTTCGCAGTACCGCAATGGGCTCTTGGGAACGAGGGATGTATGGTTCGTGCACTGCCGGCACTGACGATCCTGTACCTGCCTGAAAGTGCTGCTGTCCAACTGACCGCAGATTGCGGACTTGCTGGCGTGAAACGAGTGCAGTGCACAGGCAATGTGGTGAGCTATCCATTTTTTTATATCAAGCCACGTACTTCTAACAAGAAGCATGATTTCTTAGGTATATTTCGGTTTTTCACAGAAACGTGAAGATTTACTCAGAGATTTATCATGTGCTGAAGAAGAAGAAATAACAAGCCCACCTAGCTTAACATCTTTGGGTAACACATGGCCAGTGTCAACTGACGCAGTATTTACTGATCAAGAAACAACGACGACAGAGGTCACTACAGAAGATAGAGCTACAACTGAACACGAAGATGATATAAATCAGTCTCCTGCCATAGCATCCACTTCTACAGCTCACGATCTTCATCTTGTAACGGAAAATAAATTACCGATTACTCTTCTAAACGACAATAAATTTAATCGACTTAATATTGATAACACCCTTGACTTAGATCTGGTCTCTAATAATAATTTACAAAGTAATTATATTCCGAAAATCGGTAATGGGGATAACTACGTAACGAATGAACAGCTGGAAAAAATTGAAGATGAAAAACACATGCAACATAAAATGTTGCACGAAGAAATTGCGAGACTTGGTAATCTTGAAAATATATTTACGCAACCTACAGATCACTTTGTTCCTCCGCTTGTTATGGCAAAGGCCAAAATAAGTGATGACATGACCGTTTTATCTTTGAAAGAAAAACACGCGCAACAATTAGCAGAACAACATTACTTTAACAAACAAGGTATTCAGTATGGACAAAACGATCACATTTACCATAGTAATATAATCAAATCAACAACAGAAGATCCTAAACCAGCTGTACCCGGGAAAGAACTTTTGATGCACATCATGAAAAATAAAGACGGTTCGAAAAAATCTACAATGCCGAAAAAGTACAATGAAAAATTGGATGACCCTAAAAACAAAGCTTTAAAAGTAGTTGAAACCAAACTAGGGTCAGTCGAAAGGGCCGACCAATCTTCCACACAAACAACAATTACAGAAAAGCAAATTGAAACAACACCTATGACACATTTAGGTAAAATAGATGAAGACTCCGCTCTTGACCTAACTGTTTCCTTAAAATATGGACCAGAACTTCGAGAAGAAAACATTTTTTACTCAAATTACTCTGGTGATGTTTCTAAATTGGAGGTAATAAACAATAGCACTCTTAATAATGAGACAGAAATAAAATTAGTTGACGTAGAGGCAACTGAAGAGATAAAACATGAAAATCCTATTAGGAAATTTGATGAGAGCACTAAAAATATAACTTTAAATCATGAAGTTATAAAAATTACTATAATTTCTGAAGGTCACACAACAGAAACACCAACTACATTTGAACTTACAACAAAAGTACCAATTCTCCAGGATACTACTGTAGGATCACAGCCATTGACAACAGCTCATAAAGATTTTACTAATGACTCCCACAACAATACAGAAACATTGTCTACTACACAGTCACATACAGAGACAACTCAGCATCATCTAGAAATAGAACCAGTTTCTAATATTTCAATCTTCGCTAATGTCTCTACTATTGCGGCCGTAATGCTCGTAAAATCTACAACTACTGAAGAAACATCGACTACAATAAAATCAGTGCCTATAACAACAATAACACAAGTGAATAACATCACAAGTTTCCAGGATAATGAGCCGAAAGAGACGACGACAACCGTTGATCCAACTGTAGTGGATTTGACTCACGATATAAAACTTGAACCATTCAACGAAGAAACACATGATGAGTTTGGTTCTAATTCAACAGATTCAATAGATGATTTCCAGTCACCATTGCTTTCTGGAGCCAATGAACCGGTGCATAGACCTAATAGGTCTCGAAGACCACAACAGCCGAACCGAAATAGGTTTAATCCATTACGCATATTAGGTTAGATATTCAATATCACACTTCAATTACCTTGATAATGAATTACTGGTGATGACTGACAAAAAAATTAACATCTGACATATGTAATTAGATATAGTGGATCACGGTCACATTATAAATTGTGATGGCACGGTGCACGTAGTTCATTTATATTATTATGTTTTAATGTTTAGAGATAATACCGGCGGATCAGATATAAATCATAATCACAAACTCGAACATTATGAATTTCTGTGAGGGTACGGATTTCCGTTACACTCCCCCCCCCCCCCCCCCCTATTTACATCAATACCTTTGTAGTTTAATATAAAACCATGTATGTTTACGTGTAGCGCTTCATTTCATATGTATTTAAATATTTTTTAGATTAGATTCAATTAAGTATATCTAGTCTATAACATAGTCAATTCATGTTTTAATAGCATAGCTATTTATCTTAAATAACTTGTTTTTACAATAACAATTAGGTACCCATAGATTTTCAGACTTGCCAAATTTCGAAATACTTATTCATAATGATGATTTATACCATACTTATTGTCTACATGAAAACAATCTACGTACTTACATAGTAGGTTAGTTCGTAATGTAATTATGCATAACGAAATTCACAAACCATATCATGTTAGAATAAGAGTTACTTTAGTAAAATGTATTTATTTTAAGCGATGACAAAGGTCCGCTCAGCATGACATGAAATTGGATTAAATAACAAATAACTTTTTCATGAACGACAGTCATGTAGCTGTAACTCTTTGTATTACTTTTTTTTTGTATATGTAGTCTCCAGATTATGTAATAAGATTTTTTAATAAAATTATCAAAAATAATAGACAAGCTTTTAATTTCAAGAAACATTTACATACATCTAGAGTAAAATGGAAACACACACCACATCATAAGATTATGATGTAACGACACCCAAATTCCCAAAGGTTTTCAAGTTAGATGATTGCTCCAAAGAAAAACTAAGTTCATGAGTAAATCCGAGAGGCGAAAGGCTAGTCTATTAAAAGTTTTTACTTTCCCCGAAGGCATTAATATGAAAGTTCTAGCTCGATATAAGACTGGGGAAAATTCGCAAGTTTCGAGACACTCAACCGCAGTCAATATTTGCGGAGCGCTTTGCCGCCACCTCACTCAACTTGCTCGCTCTTCAAGGGCCCAACTCGAACTCAATTTTCTCTTCGAGACCGCTTATCAATATTACTTATATCAACTTCGATAAAATTCTCAGGATCCACAATTCTGTTTGTATATATTTTTCCTTCGTCATATTCCACAATATAAGTTTTTCACCCTATCTCGGGTCTTCCCTACCCAATCGTATTTAATCTGGCATTTCGAAATCATATAAGTGACTTCCAAATATGAAGGAACCCAAGTAGGTAATGCTATGCGCAAGCTGATATTGAAAACGTGATTAATTTTGAAGGATCTGAGCACTACATACCATAAAATACATAATCAGCCTTTTAACGTTCCCACTGCTGGGACACAGGCATCCTCTCTAGGAGAGGGAATGGGCCGTATTCCACCTCGCGGGCCCAGTGCGGGTTGGTGAATGTCACATGTCTTCGAATTTTTGGTTCTAGGACATGCCGGTTTCCTCACGATGTTTTCCTTCACCGTTTTGAGAGCAGTGGTGATGAAATTAATTACACAAAGTAATGCGCCTGGCTGGGTTTGAACCCGCGACCTACAATTCGTAAGTCGGAGCCGTTACCACTTGGCCACCACTGATCTGAGCACTATTCATGAGAAAAGTTGCTAAAGTATTTTATTTCAGCCGCTATACGGAATAATAAAGTTGAATTATAATACAAACTTTGTTATAAATTGACTTGATTCTGTTCGCTTTTTGTCACCCATTGAAAAAAGTACTAGGTACCTTTATTAACAGTATAAACGATCCTATTGTTGAGCTAACTGAATATAATTTCATTTAAGAGTTTTCTACTAACTTAAATGCTGTTAGGTGTTTTTATTCATTATCTTATTGAACAGCAGTAAGTATCTCTACATGTTACCGCTCATTTTTAACAAGAACTTGACTGACAGACTTGTCAGTCTGTCAGTCAAGTTTCGTATTCTCATGAAGAATACGAAAAAAACGAATGGGATCACACATAATGTGGCTTAAAATAAAGTTAAATAAAGAACTCAGGTTATAGTTGTCTCACACCATTCTATCAAAAAAGTTGGAGCTGCGGTCAACCTAAGCTTCAAATTCTCAGTCATTAGAACACCAGGGTACTTAGCGTGAGTTGTACTATTAATGATTCTCAATTGCCACTAACTGTGAGTCTGACAGCTCGGCTGAACAAAGGGCTGGGGAGAAACAACCATCTACTAACGATTAACTATGACAAAGGTCAGCTTTGCATAGTTTGTGGCTGAAGTGAGCGTCCTTTGGAAGTCTTGGCTCTAAGCAATGAGAAGCCACAATGGATTTGCGAATAAGTTAGATAAATTAAGATCTCTGGTTTTTTTTTGGTCACATAAATTTGAGTAAACTGCTTTTGGCTGATGATGACGATATTCTCAAAGATATATAGATACGTATTTTCAGGTAACAAATACTCTATTATTTGTAATCGATTAGTCGAATAGTTTTGATTGTCGCAAGCTTAAAAGCCCGTATTAGGATAGTTTTCTTTGCGAAATGCAAAGTAGAAAGTGGTCTCGAAAACTCGAATGTTACAAAACCTTGACGCAACTCCTATTCTACAAGAAAGTTGAGAATTAATGAAATCATACTTTCTATTAGGTATTCGTGTCGTCTTCAGTTCTAATATTACGAGAATAAGCATATCTGCAACATAATAATGAGTTCAGTATCAGGAAAATCATAAAAGGTGCTATTAAATTGTAGTCAATGTATTCAGATTGTCAGGAAATATATATCAGGAAATGAAAATAAGATTATTACACGAACTCAATCTTTTACGGGTATTCTTAGACTTAGTGGGTGGGGTAACTTATACTTTTTATTAGCCTCGCCCACTCGCAGGAAGTTTTACGTAGACTAGGTACTCTATATAATTGTTTGGACTCATAATAGAGTAATGGGCTGTGAGCACACTCAAGCAATAAGTAATTTATTAAATGGCAAACCTGTTAACTAGAAATTGTCAGCTAGACTAAAAACTTACGCATTAATAAGGAAGGAATTTGGAGGTTTGTACATATATCTTGCATTGCATTGTTTAAATTCAGAACATTACCGTTACATTAGTGCGTTTGTCTGTGTCGTACGCTGTAGAGTATATCGTCCAAAATTGTTCGCTAGGCACGATAACATCGTACCTACCTATAAAAACATAATAGGTATATGAATAATTAAGTAGTCCTACATACATACCAAAATAAAAAACCCTTTCTAGTTTTTCAGCATCTCGTCGTAGTCTTTATATTTATTTTTCAGTCAAGTGTCAGAATAAGTCTAGATTTCATAGACGCACAAATGCCAACAGAAAAATCCAAAAAGTGGAATTGTATTATAAAACCCTCATAAAAAGTGGACTGTTACTATTGTTCACCTATTGTTACATAAAAATCAACTCTCGAAAGTAATATAAAGGGAAACCGCACGGTGTTAGTAGAAATAACATTTACAAGGAAAAGGATTCATTGTATTTTTAAGAGGAGATATTCCCCGAATCTTCGCCCGTTACATTTTTATCGGGACAGGTGATTTGCACGTTTTGTAACGCGTAAACAGAAAAAGGTTCACATTTGGCGAGACCCTGCCCGACTGCTGCGGGATGTTGCTCGCCGGTCTCTCGCCTACCACAATATAGTAGTGCAGAGGTCACACAGTCCTAAGTCCCGTCTCATCCATTATTCAGAGTTACCGGTCGTCCGACCATCGGCGACCAACTCGATTCTCTTAATGGAGATTAAGTGTTTATTGACATTTCCTACTCCCCTGTGGCAGCTGAAATTTTGTTGCTCACTATATTACAACTAAATAATTTATCAGAATCCTTCACGGAAAAAGTTTGATTAAGAATCTCATAAACTGAATAGACAATTTTTACTTTAATTTTGAAGGTGATGGTGATGGATGGAATGAAATTGCTTTTACGTAATGAAGTTGACGTCGTTAGTTACGTAATTTAAAATTAATTATATTTTGGAGTTGCTGTTAGGGATTAGTAATTACTTACCTACTAATGTTTTGATTCTTTCTCTTTGTGTGTAAACATCGTGAAGTTAATTGTACCACGACTGCTGGCAATACAGGGGCGATGTAGCGGCGGTGGCTGGGGGCGCACATTATGCAAATGGCAGCGATTACCTGGCAGGCGGCCTACCCCGGTGATTCCGGCCCGTGTTAAGCACAAATCACTTTGCGTTAGCTCTCCGGAGGATTACCTCCGCCAACATTGTTACTGGATTAATCCTAAGGTAAATACCGGAGCGTCCGAGGCCGTGGTACCACGGTACCAAATAAGGTTTGATTAAATCATTATCCCATTGAGATATTTAATTTTGAAAATTCACTTGGCAGTCAGATTCTAACAAATGAATTCTTGCCGTCTGGCGTTTCAATATCTATTTGCAAAATCGAGTTTGACAAATTCCTTAAAGAAGAGACATTTATCTTGTCATTTATCAGCCAGGTATTCCAAGAAAATTATCAGGTATGTCTTGATTGAAACATTTACTATAGCCATTTGTTCGGTAGACAAAGTATATTAATAAGTCAAAAAATAAAGTTCATTATGGAGACAATTTTATCGTGATCGTAGATATAAGCACCCCTCACCCTCTCGAGTCACTAACGTGGCAGAGAGCATCCACCTGTGTGGTGTATGTAGATAGGCATGAGTAGGTACGCCTGCCAAGCGAAGTGACTATGACATTATCCCCCCACGATCATTCGCAGAAGTCGTCTGTACTCGGTTTGTGTAAAGGACAATTATAGCTGGGCAAGTATATGAACGTGCATGACAGATATACATAAGTGCTACACACATTTATGTAGGAACTTACAGGCTGATATATTTTTCCTAATATCTACGAGCAACAGTAAAAGTCATAAACTGTATCTTCTTGCTTTCTCATTTAGAAGACAACTGCCATAAACGTTATCACAAAAATATACGCAGCCCCCAGCTAGATTCTACAAGATAAAATACATATGTAAAACACACAAGTTTCATTATCAAGTTCCATAAGTAAGCCATTTTGTGGCACATGTGCTCTCGAAAACGAGCTAAATAAAGATGCATACTCATAGACATGAACTTGCATCATCCGCTTTCAGTTGAGGCTATATTGAAAATACAAAATCAATCAACATGGGGCTTTGCGTTCCGCTCGCTCAGCTCGCTCGGAGCAGTCGGAGCGTGCATGCCGCGGCGAGCCCCACTCGAGAATTTATCGAGTTGTGGAATGCACCGAGTAAGTGGCCCAATAATTGGGTTGGCGTTCCGGAGCGGCGCGGCGGATCGAGACGATATCGACGCCACGCGCCGCGCTCGCTCATGCTCAGACGAGTTTCACAGACGTTATCAGAATTAGATTTTCAATTAATTACTTTGGTTTTCTAGGTTGCTAGCACTTTGGTCTGTACACAAACTCTACCTGGCGATGATTAAATATAATGGAAATAAATTTCACCCAAAGCCCACTAAAGTTATGAACATTTCTTAAAATTCTAAAATGGTTTATTATGATTCTAGCGGCAGTCAATAAATGAAAATCATTAACTACAATTTATCTTACAAACTTTGGATAAACGGAAAGTTAACTCAACAACTTTATTACAGTAGGTAGTTAGTGATTGTTTTCTGTTTCTTCCAACTAGATTTTCTGAACTTTTCAAAATTGAAAATACTAACAAAATACGAGCCCAGTCTAACGGAAATTACAATGAAAAGTAAGGAAAGATTTAATTAAAGAAGAGTTCCAGTTTTTCAGTACTAAAGGCATATCATGGTTCGAGACAGTACTTATTGGAAATATTTCATTCATTTTGTTTCGTTGTAAATAACTGTATAAATAAATGAAATGTTTTGTTTTGGACGTTGTCGAAGTAAACGGACACGCCATTGAAATGTTTAGTCTTTTGTTTTTTATCTAAGAGGTAGACATTGTTTAAATGTTCAATCTATGTCAATTATTTGAGAAGTATTTTTTGTGGCGCCTAATGTTTCCCGCAAATAATTTTCTTTGCCAGAAACATGAAAATTATCAAAGTATTAAGAGGACAACAAAGCTTTATCCAATGAAAGCCGCTATTGAAAATATCAGGGAATAAGAGAAAAAACACCTAATAATCTCTATTTATTAAAACCAGCCGCGCCGTGAATGACGGCTTTCACAAATCCATTTCCTTTGCTCCAGAGTTCTTTGTCGTTTCGTCAACTTCGATTATTTCGACGACAATACCTTATTTGTACCTTTATGCCAAAATCTTTGTGCCGCAGTCTTTGTGCCAAAGATGTGAAGAACCTCTTAAATAACAAAACGCTGCCAAATGTATAAAGAGTCGATGAATGATAAAAACACTGATTGACTCTCCATACGTAAAGGGCAAAGTGTTTAGTGTTCTAAATATTTTATGGTTTACCTTTTGCAGTAATTTTCTTTTGAGTGTTAAACATTTTCTTTTGAAAGTTGTCGACAGCGTTTCCTTGACTGCACATCAAACTGGAATATGGCATTGTTTTATTATAATTACCATGTCTGCATTGCTTTTCAACTCGACCCACTATTTTTTAATATAGATTATTAAAAAATAGTGGGTCGAGTTTATGGTTTGTAGTTCGAGAGTATGAACATATGTATATTTCTTCGGCCTGAACAGCTGGATAGATTTGAGGTATAATTAGATGCATCTAAATAAAAGCTTTTAGAATTTTGAGAAAAAAGAAAAGAAAAAGAAACAAGAAAGCGCTTTCGTTAGTTCGATTAAGTCGTATTTTGTCGTGACATGGTCATGTAAATTAGCAAAATAAAGGGCTCAAATATGTAGCACAGTAAAAAACCCAGCCGCGTTTTCTATAGGCCAGGATGATATAGTTGGTGCCAAGCTTTTAATTATGTTTTTTTTTAATTTTTAATTTTATCTGTTTTGTGCGAGTCCTAAATAAACATTTTTCTTTCTTTCTTTCTTTCATTAAATTTGTAATTGAACTTAAGCAAATGTCACCACCTGCATCATACTGCTTGAAAAGTGTTTTTAATTTATTTTTACTGAAAAGCATTTTACAATTTCCTGGAAACAAGAACCCTTAATAGAAAATTAAATGTTAACTTTATCTGTTACACAAACGAATAATACCAAAAGTAGCCAATTAAAATTGAGATCCGACTTCAAGGACCCTCGTCAAGTACTTATCTATGTCTGTCCGTCAGAAAACGCCTGGACTTTGAACTCTTAGGTAATTATTTATCGCCGTGAGCCGCCAACAGCCGCCAACGCCAATTGTTGGCATTTTGTACGCTTGTTAGCTGAGCTTTTCGTTATTCCAAATTCTGTTATGAGTCTGAAATTCGACGAATTATTTTGGTTAAAGTCAAAGGTAAAAAAAAAATGGATATTTAATAATTACACTTGATGGTTCGTGTAAAAGATTTTACACAACACTCGTTATAAATTTTTAAAAAGTGGAACAACGTTAAAGAAAAATTAAGTCAAAAGTACACGAAGAGGAAATGAAGGTAGTTTTAAAATCCTGAACATTACACAACCTGCTCATTAAAAGTAGCCTGGAGGTCGAGCAGCTTTATTTAGATATTCAGTTTATGTCCCGACCTGTGTGCAGGTCGCACAAAAAAGTTTCTCCTTCCTCCACCCCCTCGGAGACACAGCGATTACAACTTTTAAGATTGATGAATCCCCGTATTCGAATGTATTTCTTTTCTCGACTTTTAAAGACGCAAAAAGGGTACTTTTTAAATTAAGAGACTAACTTAATTTCGAGCAACCAACTCGCTCTTTATCTCTCTTTTATCTTAATTATTTAATATCAGAACTCTTTCATTTAAAAGTGTTCGTGTTATCTGCCGCCATATTTATTATTGTTGAATAAAATATGAAACATCAGTGGTCATGTAGTTGTAATGATAACATTAATTGCCTTCGAGATACGGCGCTGCGCATTAATTCATGTAATGGCATGCAAATTTTATCACCTAACAGTTTGTACGAATGTGACCACAGCGCCACAGGCTCCCGTTAATGAAAACCAAAAATTACTCGTTACAGCAATTATTTTGGCGTAACAGCTCATATTTTTTTTAATTTGTCCGGTGAATGATGACAAATGACTTTAAACAGGACTTGAATGCCATCATTTACCTACGTACATGGTATCCTATCAGTTTAGCTCGAAGTGTAGCTTGCATTCCGCTTTCTATTAGAAAATGCTTACTATACATATGGCTCGAATAGTTTTGTCTGCGTTGTACTGCAACCGTCAAGACATTAGTCAGGCAAGGAAAAGGAGATCAATTTCATAAAAAAAATGAAAAGCCAACATCGAGATATGTATGTAGATATTTAGGCACTCTGTGCATTATGCAAACTATTCAAATAAAAGTTTTTTAGCACTATGTATGAAAATCTATTAAACTCTACGTTCGGTGCGGTGGTGGCTGAGTGGAAAAATCGCGATGAAAATATTACTCTCCCCTTTGTTGGAAACAAGCAAAAAATACGGAGAAGCTGTGGAAATTACTTGAAACCACTTCGCTTTATACTGCTAATTGGAATAGAACTAACTTAATTTTCCTTTTTAACACTAGAAAATGTTGGTGTTTAAAGGTGAAAAATGTTTAGAAACCTGCTGGAAACGGGTGAATAAAAACACTGTGGCGTCTTTGTGAAAAATGCTACTTACTGCCTTGTACTCCATTCGTGTAGTAAAAATTACCTTTTTTGGTGGTGAATCGGGCTCATTTTCCACAACGTTGGTTAAACTTACATTATGTTCTTAGTTGGTAAATAGGGTAGTTGACTAAAAAAATCTAATTAGTCCGTCTGATAGATTTCCATAAAATATTGAACACGTATTTTTTCTTTTTTCACATAAACAAAAAATGAAGACGATACAGTGCGTTGAAAACTCGTGTGACGTCACTACTCGCTACATTTTTTAGCGAGCCGTGACGTCACACGCTCCCACTCCTGATCTTTGATGCTTTTTATCTTCGTCAGTTTTTATAGATTTGATAAAGGAAAAAATACGTGTCCAATATTTTTCTATAATCTAACTGACGGACTAAACATAATCATATTATTTTTACTCAGGAAACATCCCTATTATTGCAATTTGTAGGCATATAGCTATTAAGCTAAGCTCAGCATGTCTTCATAAACATGTTTCATGCATCGTTACCACAGACTAAATCTACTCTGATATAGTGACATCAAACGTTTTTGCTCAATGTAACCTATTTATGGATATAGCAATTAAGAAGCAGGGTTCACAAACTAAATATAAATCTACACTATTAATAATATTATAGTATTCTAAAGTAAAAGCCCCACGGAGCGTAGAATAAATTAAAGTGTCATAAGCACTTTTTGCTTCAAGCAACTGTCAAACTAACGCAAACTTTAATAGTTAAAAAGGTTTTGTAAGTTGAAATTGCGTTTATTCATCAATCATATTTCAATGTGTTTCTTTTTTGTTGTTGCTTGTTGTTTAATTTTCAATAAGAGAAAATATTGGCACCCACCTACATAATACCTCTATTTATAGACCAAACTATATTTAACTTTTGAATATGTAGCTACAATAAGTAGAGGAAGACTTTAGGAATAACGCTGACCTATCTATCATAAGTTACAAAGCGGTTCAAACGGCACCAGACAAGTTCCAAGAACCGTCGTCCCATCAGGTCAGATGAACGCCCACAATGTTTCAGGTAAAGCGAGAACTTCAATAAAAACTGACTACTGAACCGTGTATACCCGAAGCACTTCAACTCAACATCATAAAGAAAATCTGAACTTGTTTTCCGTACAACTGGCAGCTTTGACTTCCACAAACCCTCGAATGACCTCAATTGGATGGTTCTAACTTTGAAAAGCTGAAAGGACGTAAGGCAAGTTGACATTTTCTTAACCTGAGTAATGTCGACAATTTATCTCGGCTTTAGTCTGCGCGCGTTTCCTTCACGGCTCACCTGTCGCTCTCATAGCTACACTAGTGCCCTCTACTTTATTGAATAAAGATGAGAATTAATTTTGATTACAACACGAGTAGGTACCTTTATAATCTTGTCAACTTAGCTCATTAGTGCTTAAGTGCACACACAGCTATGATAAGATAAGAATATATAAGTGTACAGTGACAGACAAAATTCGTACCGTTGATATAACCACGACTCGATCTGAATCGTCATCAATATTATCATCTTCCATTACAGAAATATATATTTTTGTCATATACACGCACGACTAATGCTCTGCATGTTGGGTAAGGGTACACATTTCTCCACACCATATCAACATAACTGTGAATGAACCTTTCAAATTCGATTTTACGTGAAGGTACGTAAGCGGTAGGCTGTATATGAATTAATCCACATACCTTTTAGGCTGACTGACGGCTCAAGCCCCGAAACGAGCGGGTTTACGTCAGTATTACAACTATGATTATTTTATTAACTTGTCCCTACCTTGCGGGGATTGCTTTTATATCAGTGTTAACCGCTATACACTAATAACACGAGAATGGGGAGAACGAGGAAAAGCTTTTTACCACGACAGCTTTTGTGTTGTTAATGGCTTTTTTTACCAAGTTTGCTGTAGTAAATGCACTATTAGACAGTAATTAATTAGGGAATGAAGGGTTGTGTGGTTGTTTTAATGGCCCACGTCTCACGCCAGCAGCTTCAGGAGCGTGTTTAGTCGTTGCGAGCAATTTAGCGGAGCACTTAGCCCGCGCCACTCCGTCACGCCACGTTAACGCCACCCGATGCCCTCTCCAGCGAGAACATGAATATTATATAGCACTATCTACGGCTATATCACATATGCATCGAGAAGTACCGAACTGCTCACTGAGTTTCCCAGTCCCAAAGGCATTCATGCATTACTGACGGAGGCTGGGACATCAATGTGGCCTTGGAGCTCCGAATTTGAATATTTAGGCTGTAGGGTTTCAATCAACTTGGGCACGTACCCACAAGGCGATGCCTTTAATAATTTTGTGTTCAAATTATAGATAACTCTCGTACACTATAGTCCACGAGATTGTACGTAAAACAAGAATTAGAGCGGAAAATAAATGAACTAAACTAAAGGTTTGTCGCTACAATAAAACAACGAGAAACGATACGATCCAGTTCTAAAGAAAAGAAACAATGAAAAGAGAGTGTTTAAAAGACGGTCAGAAATATACAATGAAATGATTTATTTCTTAAACTTTTGCAGATATAATAAAGAAAATGCGTTGGGGAAAGGCCAGATATAGTAAGTGTTTTGATTGATATACTCAGTGGTCCCTTCAACAACAATAGTTCCCAACTACCTACTCGTACCTGTTAACTGTGTGAGGTAAGACTTTGAGTATTAGTTAATTAGGAATCTATGTGGTTAGTTGAAATGCTGAGTTCAGTAAGCTTTTTTATTTTATGTAGCGTTTTTATAATACTTTCAACTTCAAGTTACATCCAACTTGCGGTTTCTGAGGTTTATGACATGTTTGTGATCGGGCGTCGTCAGTAGAGGCTTTGTGCTGGTCAGTGTTAGGTTAATAAACTGTTATTTACAGTAGACGCTTCTAACGTTATATTTATTTAAACTTTATGTTCAATAGTGCTACATGGGCGGACTTAATGCAAAAATACATTCTCTACCAGTCAACCTTTGGGTTAAAAAGACCATGCTGCAGTAGGTTTACAATAATAAAAACATCATTTTCATCTATATTTTCTGTAACTTATATGGTGTACATAATAAAGAGTATTCTATTCTATTCTATTCATTTTGTTTCGAAAAATATACAAATAATATATTTAATGCTAATAATATACCTACATGTAGGTACGTATATGCTAAAAAATTTAAACTAATAAATATGATGATTTATAATATCTTTCTGGTTTAGAGAACTCATAATAATTATGACATAGACCAAAACAATAATGAAGTAAAAAGACAGGATTTTAAGTAGTATTTTTGGATTTTACTCAGTCATAATTTCGAAACATCAATCCTTAGTCAGGAATATGTGCCCTGACTAACTTTCAGCACCCCACTAGTCAAACCATAGAAAGGCGAAACTACAGACTACAGATGTTCCTCCTATGATGTGAACAAGTAAAATACCGATATTTTGAAATTCCCATTACATAGGAAAAATAAATAGCAAAATGTTATTGTGAAATAAAATAACCCTTTACCTGATTCCGAGTGAAGGGTCAGTAATTTGATTAAAATTTGAACTCCATGTGAGTGAGTGCATTAAGCTTGTTATCGAATATTAAGTGCTGCCACCGCGGTATGTAACGAATGCCTATCTGGAAACCGCGGTATATCGGTACACCGGTAAATATGTTTACCTGAGCTGGATCATCGCTGGGATTTAATTTTGAAGGGCTACCGCAAAATAGAGATTTTTAATCTTTTCTTTCTTTTTTTTTTAATTGTTTCGGTTCTGGCTACATTGTCGTGTTTTAAAAATGAAACCCTCCCCTGCTTGTTGGAAATGTACCCTGCCCTGAAATTTAAAACTGAAACAGCTTTAGTAGGATTTCAGGAAACTGACAGAATATCTGCCCAGGTAAATAAAATGTTATCTCTACGATCACTGCATCTCTCGAAGTCTACTAGTTGGTTGCGCATCAAATGTTCAACATTCTCGTTCGATTCTTGTTATAGACAAATGTCATGTTGGCACCTAAGTTACTTTTACCAACATTCGGTACATAAAGCCACAGGTACAGTGACAACCAGTCGATTAGAAATATACTTAAAAAGAAATAAGCACTTTGACCCCACGACCCACGGGTGCCGACCACAAACGGCTCGAAAATATACTTTTTTTGATAATTATATTTGAGTGGGCTCCTCTTCTTATCGAACTTCCACTACACTAGATAATCAAATTGGAAATTCCACTTGACATGAGCCTCGCAGCGTCAACTAGGAAGTACTTGAAGCACGAAGCTTAATTGACTCTCGAATACCAAGACGTGAGTAGTCGAGCGTCCTGTTTACCGGATTGAGAATTCCGAATCAATCATTAGATTATAATTCCCGAAAATTGAATACTAAAATGATAAGCCAGTCTTGGCGTAATAGATTGTAGCCGTAAGACGCGTGACGCATTCCAATAAGCTATGCGTAGTAAGCGTGTTTGCCCGGGCTGGGCCAGTGTTTGCGCCCTCGACTCTCACAAATATTGACACAAACACCGACTTATGCGCCAGAATCATGTGCGCGTTACCAATGTCATAAAGTAACGGAGGATAGTGGGTAGTTGTTTTATAACTTATTTACCTACTTATGCTTCATGTTTTAGTGTAGATTATTTCTGAAACATTCTCCTTCGTGAGACTGTAGTAAAACTACTACATGGCTACTTTGACCGCTCCAAGGACCAAAATGGCGAGTACAAAATACCTACAATTTTACATTAACAACTTCAAATTTTAAGGGAACGACTGCAGTTTCACGAAGCCTTTGAAGCAAGACGTAGGAGGTTTCTATTCATACCTTGCCATAGTAGCCATATACGGCGGTAGGTAGACAACAACAAAGCGCCGACTAGCTTATTCCAAATACGACAACTTTCATACTGCATTTATTTTTATTGCCTCGGATTTCCGTGTTTGAAGTCTGAGTGGGTTGTGGTAGGTATGTCTATTTTAAAACATTTGCGGTAGTAAAAACTCATAGAGGAGAGTTTGAACGGCCCACTTGCAGTTAAGGGGAGATAGAGGGGAACGATCCGGTTTGCGTGTGTTGGCAGTTGAAATTCAGCCATTTCTCCATGTAAACACGGTCCGTCCGTCCGTCCCCGTCTCGGCCCCAGCTGGCTTTGCTCGTACACAACAGATAAACGAAAATGTTTTAAGAAATTCTAAAAACAATTCTATGTGTGCCAGCTCAAGTTACATTTGAATTTTTATACAGCTTATAGTCATAGTTTTAACGTTTTAAGTTTTGTGGAGTGGTTTAGTAACCAAATATTTTTTAAGGATTTGTTATATGACTATAAACTTTGCTCGTATACTTGTTTTTGGTATACATATGTGTGTATTGTTTGTGTAGTACAGATCACGTTTAATACATAAAATCGAATAACAATGGTAGCCGTTTACATCGATGACCACAGCATAGTTTAATTAAATTAAAACTACCTGGTTAATTAACTATCAAATGTTGTATAGTCAACAACGCAGGTGAAATGTTCGTTACTTATTAAAACATGAAACATGTAATACAAAAAAGTATCGTTCTCTGTACAGTACTAACTGTAAAGCCACGGAAAGAGCGTCAAGACGGAGAAAATCCTCTTCTCCACACACCGAATGCATTCCATTTTCTCATCTGTAAAACGAATATTATCAGTTTCTTTCTTTGAACAAATATTTTTTGTTAAACTGTGACCATTTCGCGAGAGAAATGGAGACAGTTTTACTTTGCTTGCTCTATTTTATAGTGCAGTGTAAAGTGAGCTACTTACTTGCATAATTTATTACAATTGGCAACAATATCGGGTTATTTAAATGCCTGGTAAATGTGCTCATAAAAGAAGTTTCTCCAGTTTCCATTATCGCCCGCTAATGAGATTAAAATTCGATTACACGGATTACGAAATTATATTCGCCGACAATTTTTTACCCTCGTCACAATGCTTAAGGGAGATCACGGAAGTATTCAGCCAACCTTATCTTCGGAAAATATAGGGATAAGTACGTATGTGTTGCGGGAATGGGGCCCGAATCAAGCCCGAGCAATCTATAAAGTTCCTTTAAATCCAAAGAGGAATAAATTCGTCAAGGGAGCGAGTGCGGCAAATAAATTAGTCGTGATTGTGACCTGGGAAACGTTCTCTGTGTGTGGTGGTTCATTGGCAGACCACCAACTTGTGAATAATGTTGTGAATGACAACTTTATTAAGGGCTCTTCATATTGTTGACTAGAGAGGCAAAAATAATCCATCCAATCACATTTCCTAGAACTCGTAAACAACTGGGAATTTGTCTGGGGAATAGGTCGGAGGTCCTTTGAAACAGTATCTACATATGTATGTAGATGTACAGAATTTGTCAGAAATGCGTGGTCAAAAATATTTAACGGTAATGGTTCTGTATCTGCTATACAGTAAAGAACCATTATTAAACGATTTTTTTCCTTTGTTCGCAAAAAAAAACGACGAAAGGGTGCCAAAATAATCACTTTTCAAGCTATCTGATGCAATTGGCATTCTTATAAAATAAAATGGTACCCACAATGACACTCCTTGGCAAAGTGCTGTCAGAAAATATTTAGCAAATCACAGCCGGGAACAACGGCTTTACATATTTTCCGAGGCAAAGAGGAGTCGAGACTCCTCCGCGCCTCTGATCCATCCATTACATAACGAGCTCTGTCACTCAACTCATCCGCAACCTCGGCAGGCATAGCATAATCTTGAAGATCAAGAACAAGGGGAGAAAAAATAAATATTTTAGCCTGAAATAAAACACGACGTTTAAATAAGTGGGTCTATAGTTAATTTTATCTCATTACGTTTTATAAAATATATGAAATAACTCTGAGAAAAATCAGTAAGGCTGGTAAGGCTTAACACTTATTGAACAGCCTTTGTAATGTGACATCGAGTTTTACTAAGAGCGAAGCTATTCTGAAATGTTTTTCTCTTTATAAATATGAAAACATTAAGTCAATGAAATGGTTCGAAATATTTGAATTCTAAAATACTTACAGTTTTCATTTATAATTTGGTTAGTGAATCGTTCACATTTTTTATTTTTATTTTTTAGAACAAATTAAAATTTGTTCTAAAAAATAAATAACTTACAAAAATAAATATCATATACATATTGTATAAGATACCTTTTTATTTTTGTAAGTAGGTTGTAAATAAAACGTTTACACGTCAATTTTTTGTTCGCCATTTATCGTTCAATGACTCGTTTGACGTCCATACAATTGTACTGGTCAAATCATATGAGAACCATGTAGGTTGATTTCTGAGGTGGTCTTTTGAGGAAAGTACCACTCAGATTTGAGTAGACCTGTCGGCTACTTCCCGTTATGTCACATTCCCGATTGGTCAACATGTCAAAATTTTTAAAAACAACTGAAGACTAGTGGCGTTTGGACAAGATTTTGATCTGAATACATCCATTCCTGATTTGTCACCTTTTTTTAAACGAGTTTTTTGTACGGTACAGTCAACTACAAAAGGTCTTTTTGACGCTCTTTTATCACCCGACTTTCCCAGAGGTGCGCATATTGTTTCCTTATTATATGTAAATTCTTAAATTATATGCGTTACATGCATAGGTCTGCATCGTGGGCTATGCTGTATCGAAACATTATTCTACTCGTTTTGAAAACAAGCATCAAAGAGAAGATATCTTAAAAAATATGGAACAATTTTCTACAGCAAACTCTCCAGCTATGAAAAGTTGTCAGAAAAACGAATCAGTAACTACTCACTCAACATAAAATGAATGCGAGCTAACATTTACTGACGACGGCCTCATTTGTCAACCAACGAAATAAATTATAATGGAATCTCTTTGTCACAGTTAATGTAGGACAATAAATCCATTATTGAACCGATAATTGATTACGTATTGTGATTCGATGCAAAATTTCGGGTTCGCTAGTGCCCCAGCTAAAAGCATAGCCATGTACTCGTTATTTATTTGAATCTGTAACTGAATAAAAGGAATTCTATTACAGAAGTAATCCTTTTGAATGGTATCCTCCTTTTGTCGTGGACCTACTTAAGTACAGCTTTGCATCGGGAATTCGGAAAGCTTTTATTTTTACTACACCGAATATTTTATTGGTTTTTGATAGTTACTTTTACCGTAACTTTTGTTATGGCTCAGTTTCTTGACCAAAAATAATTTGATTATCTCAAACGAATGGGATTTATTGAATGAATGACTTGCTTCGCTAGTGACACGTCGATCATTTCGTAATAAAAACTGGGTGTAGGTACTTACTATTTTGAGTAAAGATTCTTCTCAAAAGACACTAGAATTGTAACATTTATTATTTGAAAATGTATACTAAAAGCTTTTATTTTGTGACACCAATAGTCAGACACGTGCAGGAAAAGAATAATGAATAATTTTATTTTAATAGAATAATGTTACGAGCCTGAGGTTTATAACATTAAAAAATCCGATTAACTTATCAAAAAATAGACACTTTAATGAAACAACACTGATTATATCTTATCTTTCACGCTAACTTTTAAACACAATTCAACTATTGATCACTTTAATTCGCAGTTGAAGATCACTTTGAAGTTAACCGTTGTATCGCAAATTCGATACTGCCTGGTCATGGACTATGCAGGCCTTATATAGGGTGTCAGTCAATTCCAGAACCTTCTATTGTCGAAAGGTCTAGAATGTTTGCGTTCATACCGGTCGCGACTGATCAGGTGTCGAGAATTCTAGAAAGTTCTAGCACAGAAAAGTCTCCAAAATTCTTGACTCTGCCAGTTCTGCTTGTCGCCAATAGATAACGCTATGTAAAAGAGCGAGAGCTGAAGATAACATCATTCATTTATTATGGCAGTTTAAATTCTGTATGGGCCAAAACGCTCATTGTCTCTTTTTCTTTGAGTCTTTAATGATCTTTTAGTTGATATTTTTCCAACACAGGCCCTTATTTTTCTTCTGTACTACGAACCCATTTTTGCATTCAGCTACGCACAAATCCTGCACTAGTTTCGGCAGAGCGAACAAAGCGCATCGTCTGTCGGCTTCATTATACGCCGGTGACGGCTCTCATCGGCCCAGCAGTGCGGAAACACGGACATTTAATTGTGTCGCCGGATGTATTTGCGATTTTTTTTTCAAAAACTGGTTGTAACTTTGTTTTTTATGCGTATCTATAAACATATTTCAATATAAACTTAAGAAACATGAACTATAGTTAGGTACGTCTACGAAGATACCTTGTCACGCGCCAGTTCCTCAGAAGTATAAATTATATTATTATTTAGATGTAATCATATTTTATTTAAGCATATTTTAAATGAACTTTCAAGATGGAATAGTAGAAGCTACTTATCCAGATTCCACCTTCATAAATATACCTACTAAATTGATCTTCGTACAATCTAACTAACAACTCAATCCTGTAACATTGATATTCTCAATACCTTAAATTGGCAATTGTAATTAATTGTTAAAAGCTAAACGAAATATGGATATAAAGAATTTTCAATTTAGAAAATTATTCAAAACACCTGATAAAAAATTTATAAAAATAAATACAACGACTTCTAAACAAAAAAAAACACAAAACGAATAAAATAGCTTTAATTTCGGAAACCGGTGTTTTACATCGATAAGAGGGAATAAGAACATCACCAATGTAGTCGAAGCCACGCATAATTAGGGATAACTCAAATACTAGTACTCAGATCTCAGTCAAATAGGACCACACGACAAGCACCAGCTTTCGAATATAAAAAGAATCATCAAAATCGGTACACCCAGTACAAAGTTATGAGGTAACACACACAAAATAAATACAGTCAACTTGAGAACCTCCTCCTCTTTTGGAAGTCGGTTAAAAAGAAAGACTCATTCGTTTTCGACGTAACGTATTGCTGTCTCCGAGAACATTCATCAGATGAACGCGAAAAATGTTTAATATAAACATGTTACATCACAACAGTATGCTGGCAAACTTTATTTTTCTTGTTTTCATATCATAAACGAACAATGTAAACAATGGCTAGCAAATAGATGGTGTACAAATACGAAGAAATTGTCTGTAGTGAATCGTTTGTATTGGTTAAGAAAACGGAATCCCAAGGCGGAAAATATGTTCATATTGGGCCAACAATGGTGATGGTAATGAAGCATTCTTTTGTTTTGCGAAGTAATATGAATTTATTTCCGCATTTCAGGCTCCGGCTATCAAACATCCCTTAGGATCGTATTAATAAGCCAAAGTTGACATGGCTCCTAAGAATAGAAACTCGAACAAGAGATCATAATTAAAACGTCATGTATTTTCAATGGTCTTAATTATGTAGGCAGAAGCTATATCAGTTGAAAACAGTTTATAAATGCCTACGTCTACAAAAACCTATTTCGTTTTCTGAGGGGTGAAACTAGCCAAACTACTTAACTTAAAAAAAAAACATTCAACTAATGTAATGTAATTTAACTTCTACAGTCATACTTTTTAGTAACACTTAAACCCAAATAAAATCCACAATTTTAAGTTCAGTGCTATAGAGGTCAAAGCTCCTAAAACCGTCACAAATCCGAGTGGTTCCTAAATAGGTAGGCTATAATTGTTCGGGCTATTCTTTATGTCGGTCGGGCTGTGCCGTAAATAGAGGGGACGGGGCCACGTCGCTAATGACACCCAATGTCCCTAACACCGTGATACGTCACTAGTACGTAGGCGCCTATATGATCAACTGTTAACTGTGTCGTGAGTGTTGGCCTATTAAGGATCTGTTGGCTTTCGTTATGGTACGGTTTGTGTTGTCAGGTTAAATGCAGAGCTTTGCACCTTTTGTGCCGCAATATGTTTTGGACTTTCTACACATGTCTAACACGTTTCTTTTTTCATTTTTGAGGTGGTTTTTGGTAAACGTTCTTCCGATTCAGAATAATGAGTTAACCTGTGTTACAAATAAAAATGAATTATAAGTATCTCCTACCAGTTTTTCGTATTATTTCTATTAAATAACAATACTGCATACTTATTTTCTTCCAATCACGTCTCATTTTCTATCTTTGAGAATTTACCAAATATTTAATGATAAAAAGTAAAAAAAAATTTTTCTTTAATTATATTATGTACAAAGTTTAAATTTTTGATTTTATTTATAAAGTTACACTTATAAAAGTAAAAAAAATACAGGTGACCCAATTTTAATCTTTTAATTGAAATATTAACTTTTTTAAAGAACCTTCACGCTTTATGCGTTTAATGCGTGAAGATTCGTCTGAATTAAATTACATTTCTTTAATTGCACTGAAGATAGGAAGTTACATAAACAGTATTATAATTGAAATGTTGTTTTTTATTTGTACAATAATAAAAATTATCAAAAGCGCCTGAGCTAGGCCGAGCCTGTATTTCAAGACACAGTTCACTTTCCAGAAATAATTATCTATAATAACAGTAGTTGGGTGTTACGTTAACATGATATAACAGTCTAGAAATAAAAAACAAAATACATATTATTCATACACTCTCCGTTATACATATAATTCTTTTGATTTCTTTTCATATAATTCTTTTGAAATTTTCTTCATTGCTTACTTACTTTTCTTTTCGTTTTGCTAACGACATAAAAAAAACCACCACTTACCTAAATATAGAATATTCGACAGCTAGTCAAAATACAAGCAATTATAAACTGACAAGCCCACACTAAAATTAATCGCTTTTACGAGTGTTTCAACATTACATATAAATGGGTTAACATGCCTACCTTCTTCCGGTGATGTTCAGTCGATCCCCTATAACCGAGGTTTCAAACTATCATAAACTAAATTTCCTCGAACATTCGACAGGGCGTAACTCCGAAACAGCAGTTATCGACAGCACAGAAACAGCAGTTAACACTGTCAAGTTTATCACTTTATAAGTATAGTAGCAAAGTTTATAACTGGATACGAACTTAATGCACAACACTAATTTCTGGGTCTACCGCGTTTATAAAATAAACCATAAAGTTATGCACGTTTCATGTGCATGAAGAACAAGGTCAAACAATCTGACTAACATTTTTCAATAGATACCAACTATGTTGGGATGGATGCCCTTTTGTATGACCTGATGTAGCTAAGTACCATTATTTTACATGGAACAATTGTCTATTTGACCTCCAAAAGTCCATATCTGGGTAAAACGATTGCCCTTGGCTGTCAGATTTTATGGGGTACCAAAAACATTATTCCGTTAGTCACAAATACGAATTTCAAAATACCGATTCTAATAATTCCGAATGGTTCAAAACTCCTAATCCAACAAATACGATTTATCATTCATCCTATTTTAATAATTTCAATATTCTTAAGGTTTATAATTACCACTCACAAAATACTGATTTTGAATAAATAGGTATATAATACAAGCAAAAGTCTGACTGGCTGTTGAGCGATTGGCTGCTGCGCTGCATGCCGCAGGTTCGATTCCCGCACGGAACAAATATTTCTATGGACTACAGATAGTTGTTCTGGGTCTAGCTGTTTGTGTATGTATTTTATATGTTTGTAAACGCACCCACGTTACAGGAGAAAGTCCTAGTGTGGGGCAACGTGTTTAAAAGAAAAACACAGAAATAATAATTCGAAACATTCGTTTAATTAGAATTCCGCAATAACGCCTTGTAAAACTGAATAGCAATACAAATAAACACATAATTGCTCAAGACGTTTAATATTTTGTTTAATACGAGGAGTTAAAAACTAACAACGAAGGCATTAAGTTCGCCTCTGTATCTGTATGCGTAAAGTATTATATAAATAAATAAATCCTTATTTTAGCAGTTTATACGAAGCCTATACCTATTATTACCTATTGAGATCGAATGTCGTTTTCCGGACCGAGAACCCAACAAGCATTTTAATTGTTCGAACGTGTGAAAATCGGAAAACAAACAAACATTTACGACTTTCGGTCAAATAAATTTAGTGATTTTTAATATTAGAAATTATAATTCGTAGGTACCTTCTACACTATGAAATTCAGACGTTTGAAAACCGAAACATCGAAATTCGGAATAGACATTTGGAAGTATTTGAGTATGCCCGATTGTATGGTTTCTGACTGCCATAACAAGTGTCAAACATCAAATGACAGCCGAAACATTTGCAGATGTTTAACAGTTGCTTATTTTGCTCTCCGTAGCGCGAAGGTAAGTAGTAGTTTATACCCGGTACGTAGTCGTGAGACTCAATAATCTGTATGTAGAAAAAAAAACTAGGTAAAGTTGTTAATGGAAATTGCCCCAAATTACCGATTTCGGGTCAATGAAATCAATCGACACTAATGGTACTTTCCCGCCAATCGAATGCAAAGCCAACTTTTATATGGGATGTGTAAACGACGCGATGAAATGAGAACACGAATGAATAAATGAATTCAATTTTGAACGCTGTTAGTTTCAGTGAGCTTCGTTAGGGGTTCAATATTTATCTTTTTTTGTGAACATTGATAGAGTTAAAATCCGTTTGTATCAAAAATATCCTGCGTGCCAGAACTAACTAGGTGTTCTGGCTGTTGATTAGCTGATAGAATTAATCTTATTACCGTAACTATCAGCAAATTACTGTGCTAGAGTTACTGTATGTACATCATCATCTGCCTAGCTTTTTCCTAACTGCATATATTGTGGTCGACTTCCAGTCAAATCGGATTCAGCTGAATACCAGTATTTCACGAGGATACGAGGAGCGGCTGCTCCTCGGGCTAGGTAACACAGTACTTCTTGGCAAGACTGGAGTCAGATTTACTCGCTTCTGACAATCCATAACGACTACCAAAGATCTACAATGACAAACGGGAGCAATGGCTTAGAGTAGTTGCTGAGGCAAGGATGAAACTCGGTACGTTAAGATGGTCCGCCATCTACAAACCAATCTTGGCAAGCGTTGCTTAACCATGAAGATCGACCCGTACAGCTGTTATTCTTTAGCCACGAATTCCTCCGTTGGTGCATCTACATATAACCTGTAATATTACCGATCTAACCGCAACTTAAGCCATGTCTTTTTGGAATACATGTCATTTTTGATATTATGGATGCAAACTAATGACACACTCATAAATCAAATCTGCACCAAATCACCACAGACGACAGACTAAGGCTAGAAAGTCCTGACACCGCGAACTCTAGATCTCTTCCATTCCTGTGCATAGTTCAGGCCATTCCGTGAGTGTATCCGACTGTGAATGTAACTTAGCAAGATTTAAGAGCAATATATATCTCCCCTAACTTTAGAATTACTTCAACCGCTCTCATAAATGTTTAAGTATCTTTGACATTTCATACATCATTCTTAGGATTAACGCTGCGTGTGAGTTTAACATATTAGACAACGTATTAATATTAAAGTTTGATTTGATTTATGTATTCTGGCTTCTCTAATTATGTAATGCTTTTACGTAATTAGATGAAAGTAATTGTGTCATGCTAAGTAGCTTGAAGGATTGGCAAAGTTAAGTGGCAGTGGGTAGAACACATTAGTGAGTAGAAAACGGGTGGCCGTTGATATTGGCGGGCTGTGACGTGGTTAGACCACGTGCCGCGTTGTATAACAAGACTGGCCGATGACCTGGTGAAGTTAGTGGGAATCTGCTGTATGAACCAAGATCGGTCGGTGTGGCGACGCTTGGAGGAAGCCTTGTCCAGCAGAGGACGCCTTTGATTGAAATGATGATCATATACAATGTGGAACAGAATAAACGCAATACCTCTTAAGGGCTCATTGTACTCATCATTATGAACAACTTTTACTATAGGACCAACATTGAAATCGCGTAAACATAATCAACTTCCCCATACATTTATGTGCGCTTAACTCGACAAAATGTACTTACTGAATGCTACAGCTGTCTTTTTTTCACGACTTCGGATTTGGTCCCATAGTAAAAATGTTGTTTATAGGAATGAGTACAATTAGCCCTTAAGAGGTATTCCGTTTATTCTGTTAGACGTTACTACTTATATTATAAACGCGAAAGTTTGTAAGTCTTGTATGGGTGGGTGGATGTTTGTTACTCTTTCACGCAAATACTACTGAATGGATTTGGATGCAATTTGGCACACAGATGGTTTCTAACCAGGTTTAACATATAGGTTCAATTTTACCCCGATATTTCTACGGGATTGAAACTTATGCGGGTGAAACCGCGGGGCGCTGCTAGTTGACAACATAATTTCTTGTTTAATGCTGATAAAGCATTTCAAATGCTCCAGTTACTAAGCTGATCGCTGTCGACAGGTATCATGCCTAAAAGACAAGTGCAAGGCAAAGTAAAAACTTTACCTATATGTAGGTAATGCAAACAGAATGTAAATCAACAATGAAATTGGTTTGCTCCATTAACATCCCCGCATAACAGAAGTCATAAATTAATCAATAACTGTTTTTCACTTTTAACACTAACAATAAACCATACGCGACACATTACTTCCATACAAATGTGAATCTATTTTCGTTTCGCAGTCATCTATCATTATCAATCAACTAGCTACATGCCACATACGAGTGGTTACTATTTATGTATAAATGATAAATGATATTTATTTTGTAAGTAGGTTAAACATAACACTTTTACACGTCCAATATTTCTTGTCATTTTAAGCTAGATGAAGCCGGTGTTTCCTAGCTGACTACCCTGAGAAGAAACACCGAAACAAACTCAGAGGTCAAAGTCTCTTTTAAAGTCCATACAATCCGTACTGGTCAAATCATATGAGAACCATGTAGGTTAATGTCTGAGGTAGCCTTTTGAGGAAAGTGCCACACAGATTTGAGTGGACCTGTCCAGACAGTGCAAGCATTTGTCAGATACCGTGTAGCTCAAACTTAAAACTTTAAGGAGCTCAACGGCTTGACGAACAATACCAAAGTAAGGACATTTGGGTAGGCCGCAAGAATTACTCAAACTGCCAGACAAACTGAAACAAGACCCTAATATGGCGATCTACATAGTTCCCATTCATAATAATATGTTATATGAGAACTATGCAGATCTGTGTCTGAAATGGTCTTTTGAGGAAAGAACCAGACAGATTTAAGTGGGCCTGTCCATTCAGTGCAAGCCTTTGTCAGTAGTCGAGTAGCTCAACTTAGAAACAATAAGGAGCTCAACGACCCGACGAACAATACCAAAGAAGGGACATTTGGGTAGGCCGTAAAAGTACTTAAACTGCCAGACGTCGTCGTTATATATACTTTAAGGAAAGAAAAAAGAAAGTAATACCCATATAGTCCTCATATTCACAAAATAAATTAAGTAAAAATATAATACTTTACAAAGTAAGTATAGTACTTTACATAATAAGTAGTTTTTATAAAAAATTTTCCTGTTTTTATTACAAGGTGTACAATAAAGTATATAATAAATAAATAATAAATAAATATACATGTCAAACATAATATAATAATAAAAAAAAGAAATATTACTTTAACAAGTAAATATTCATGTCACAATAATAAAATAATACTTTAAAAAGTAAACATTCATGTCAAAATTGCAAAATTGAATTTACATGCAGGAGAATATAAAATGTCAAAGTCTAAAATTGAGAAAAGTATCAATAGATAAACGTAATATTAGGCCATGTACATCGTTGAAGCATCTCAATCCCAAGCCTTTTGGTCTTCAATATAGTCTCTAACTGTGTAAAAAGCTTTCTGGCATAGCTTACGTTTTACTATCAATTTGAATTTATTAATACTAAGGTCTTGGATGTAGGAAGGGAGTTTATTATAAAAACGTATACATTGACATCTAAATGAACCACCTATTTTCTTGAGCCTAGTTTTAGGAATGACAAAATTATGTTTGTTCCTGGTATTCACATTATGAATATCACTGTATCTTTTAAATAGATTAATATTTTTATGTGCATACAAAAGATTCTCGTAAATATACTGAGAAGGCACAGTCATTATATTAATCTCTTTAAATTTGTCTCTGAGGGACTGTCTAGGACTTAATTTGTAAATCGCACGGATAGCTCTTTTTTGCAACACAAATACTGTTTGAATATCAGCGGCATTTCCCCACAACAAAATGCCGTATGACATCACACTATGGAAATAACTAAAGTATACTAAACGTGCTGTTTCAACATCAGTTAAGCCACGAATTTTTCTAACGGCATATGCTGCAGAGCTAAGTTTTTTGGACAATATATATTTTATTTCTACAGTGTGTAGTTCCTTTGTTTCTATAGTAAATCAAATAAATGGACTTCGTTTTTGTACAAGCTCCCGCAGACAACCCAGACGCGAGAATGCGACAATCCTGTTATAGAAATTATCCTACGTATTCATATATATCTTCCCTACAATGAATAATTAGGACGAAAATACACACAAATAGCTGGAGGCCGAACTGGTTATGAGTGGTTACCACCAAAGACAACTGAAATTACTCATACTTGGCTATACCAAAGACAACTGAAATTACTCATATGGCTTTAAAACTGTAATGGCAATGGGTGTCCAGTACCCAACAGGATATACACGAAGGTATGGAAGAACATGCAAACATTGAAAATTTTGAGAAATTAAATAATTAAAACATGTCGATAACGGGGATAAAAGGGCTATATTAAATTATGTATTTATTGTTTGTATGTAGGTATCATTTTTTCCTATATACACTGTGTTAAACTATTATTTTCTTTATATATTTCATTTTAGTAGGTGTTCCGTTAGAGTATCCGTGGCATAATTTGTATAAAAGTAATCTGTACAGGACCTATCAGAATACTGTTTTTTTTTTAAATATCGCAGCATATGCTGAAATAGGAACCTTTTTGGCCTCGCACATTTACATTTAGGTACAATAATTGATATCTACAGTTTTGTTGTTTTGTTTTGTTTTGTTATTTTTTTTGTTTTGTTGTTTGTTTTGTTTTTTTTGTTTTGTTTTGTTGTTTTGTTTTTTTAATTTTTGTTTTGTTATTTACTATTTTGTTTGTTTTGTGCGAGTCCCAAATAAACATTCTTCTTTCTTTCTTTATAACACTTTAGCAGTCCGCGAA
The DNA here is from genome assembly GCA_905332915.2 of Hecatera dysodea. Lineage (NCBI taxonomy): Eukaryota > Metazoa > Arthropoda > Insecta > Lepidoptera > Noctuidae > Hecatera > Hecatera dysodea. The sequence continues at coordinate 16,411,441 of HG995292.1, forward strand.
AATCCATCTTCATTCATTCATTCATCATAAACTAAAATCATTACAGATACCAAGATAATTTTACGTCGCATAATTTTAGGCAACGCTCTTAACTCTATGACCGCAATCCCACCTGTAATCAGATCTCCACAATGTCGGTTACAGTGTATATTCGAATAATTCAATCAGAATAGCCGATCCTGACAGACGAATGTAATTTATCACCATGCCAGGCTCCAGGAAGCAGCATCGTATTCCGAATTCTGATAAACGGATATTATCTGTCTAGACTTTTATTACTTTCCTGTCTAGCTACTAACAGAAACTACAAAAAAATGAGATTAATCTCAAACAATCATTAATTAATTTCAACAAGTATCTAGCTAACTTTTAGAGAAGTAATATAAAGTTATGTTTGATCGGGCCCCGGGACAGTATTTAGTTAGTTTTCCGGCTCATACTAATGTGCGGTCGAATACTCAGAGAATGTTTACTATGTAGGTAGAACATTTAAGACGATGTAATAACATCGTCTTAAATGTTCTGTGTGTTATGTTGTTTTGTGTGAGAATATGTATGTATGTAATAACATACATACATATTTAGGGACATTATCCGGATAATTTGGTGAGCGCTATTCCGTAATGCAAGCGACCTCCGTGTAAGAGCTTTAGTTTGATGTGCTCGAGTCAACTTCCACAGAAATATACCGGCATTAGAGTACACACAATAAATTAACAAAATAAAATGCCCGGAGGTTACATTTATTGTTAAATGCTTCGCACAGCTACAACGTATAATAGGGTAGTTGACTAAAAAAATCTATTTAGTCCGTCAGATAGATTTCCAAAAAATATTGGACACGTATTTTTTCTTTTTTCACGTAAACAAAAAATTAAGACGATACAGAGCGTTGAAAACTCGTGTGACGTCACTACTCGCTACAATTTTTACCGAGCCGTAACGTCACAAGCCCCCACTCCTGATCATTGATGCTTTGTATCTTCGTCAGTTTTTATAGATTTGATAAAGGAAAAAATACGTGTCCAATATTTTTCTATAATCTAACTGACGGACTAAACATAATCATATATTTTTTACTCAGGAAACATCCCTATTTCGTCATGATTAATTGCGATAAAATGTACGCAAGAATGAACGCAGCAATATTCATAGATTCCTACACTACCATGTACAAAAGCATTTCAATAGTAAGTCCATTTGCATATTATGAAAATTGCGCGGTTACTAACTGACGCCACCGAGCTGCTATTATGACAGCGCCAACTAATAAAATGATGTGACCTCATTTGTTACTTAGCCTGGCCCGCGAGGCTTTACGTGAGAAATTATATAAAGCTCCTGAAGGCATTTATTTCTGCCTCACTCTTCAATAAATCTTGCTGGAAATCGGTCAAGTAAGATTTAAGAGCGCGTCCAGGGCTCTACGTTACGCCTTAAAATATTTCTCGCTCGCTATAACCCTGCTAGAATATATTAGCAGCGTATAGCGGTCACCTCTGTAAACCGACTGATTTTTAACGTTATTATCGTATTCAGTGTCTTATTTAAGAACCATTAAAATAATGAGTAGGTAATTAAGTTATTGTTCATTAAATTACATACCGCAAATTGAGTAAAATTAAGATAAATTGGACGGGGACCGAGAGCTCAGAGCACAAACATCGCACAAAGGAATTTAAACACAACACTGTATTTTTCACCCGTAGAAACGAACTGATGTGTACTTTCCAAAAGTGTGACACTATTTACTGTTGCGATTTTTATCAAATTACTTCTTTTTTAAGTAGGTTAAAAAGGACATTTTTATTCAAGCCTACAAGCTCTTCTTATTACGAAAGATGAATATTCACAAGTAATTTTGTGGCTGAATACCAGTCCACATTGAATTTGGCGACACCGAATGAAGAGGCGAATAAATTAAAACCACTCCATCACACCATCTTAGGTTGACGTGACGGTATTTTCCCTTACACAGCTTTATAGTAATAAATTAACCACTCTCGGCGTTGAAAAATGTGTTCAAACAATTACTGAATTACGTGTTTAGAACTTTAGACGTTGATACAAACCGCCGCTGTTAAAGATTCGAGTTATTAAAAGCTTAGAGGGCTAAAACCTTCCCATGTATTTATTTTTTGGAATGTTGTTAGAATGGGTATGAAAGCCATTAGATAAGAATAGTAATAAACCCAGTTTGCAACTGCAAAAGACCTGTACTAACTGCTTACTAACGCTAAGAGCACTAGGAGAAACACGGGTGAGTTTTAGTCAGCAGAGAGACACTCTGAATCATCAAATGAAAAGGAGTCATTTGATGATTTTCAATCCAGAAAAAAAAGTACCTATATTCCAATTGCACTTTTTCCGACCTTTTGCGGTAATCTTGCCTATGAATTGTGTATAACAAATCCCATTTTAAAACAAAATAATTCATCTTTTTAATACCTACCCGTAGACGTTTGTATTGTCCACATATTCAGTATGCAAAGATCCCACTCGTAGAAGTAAAATTGTAAGTAAACTGTCGCGTCCGTTTCAAGAGTAATCCAGCTTTTAGGGAGGGCAGTCGTTCCTCGCACCTGCTCTCCGGAGGTCACTCACCATAGTGGCTAGTATAGGTACCTGGCACTAAACTCCTTAAGATACAAACGAGCATAATATGGCAGAAAAGTTTAATATGTATTTTGGAGTCAGTAAATATGCGCTGATCTGACACTTTTAAATGCTTAAATAATGACAGTCGCCAGAAAAACTGTTTTTAAGAAAGAAAGAGTATTTTTTTTTGTAATCTGCAAACAAGTTATTCGCGATTCGGCAGAATCGCTTCGTTAGTGTACTACTAACGAAACGGCCCTCCCGATTCGCGGTATACCGTACAATACTCGTAATTCGTAGAAACAAAACCGCGAGCTACATTCTGCTGGAGTAAACAAGCAAAAAGTGAATGAAATTTAAAATTTTCGCTTCAAGGAAAAAAAAATGCTCCCTCGAATTTCTGCGAGGTGGTGTTCTCGTTCCGGAACGTACCCGGCTCGTTTGTATAATTGTGTTTGTGTATGTGGCTGTTGTCACTGGCCGCCATTGCCCGCCATCTATTTGACCGGCCCGGACACTGACGCGAACAAATTGACATGTCCTGTCCCTTCCAAGGCCCTATTCCAAATTGTATCGATGTATATTCACGTCGCGTTAAACATGTTACACTTTTGCTACTTTCTATATTGTGTTGGCTTTTGATGTTTTGAAAGGCGGTCTGTTGTGATGCGGTATCAAAGGAACAAGGGGAAGGAATTTTATTTCTAATATCCGCACATATTTTTTTACTATAAAACACTTCGCAGCAAACAGGAAAACCAGTCACAAAGGATGTTGATAGTCTTTTATTTATTTATTTCCTTTAATTAATCAGTTCCTATTGCGATTGTTTGAATGAAAATAAAAACACAAGGTAGAATAAATAGAATTCCCCAACATTTCTACGATTTAATCAATGGATTGTTTGCTGAGGACTCACAGATGCGACTATTAGAGCAGACTGAAGGAATGTAATTAAATTACACGGTGTGTTTAAGTAAATTAGAATTAATTTAAATATGTATATTGTATGTACTAACTTATTATTTATCGAATTGGAATTTAATTTCAGTTCAATGTTCTGATTTCATATGAAAATTCTCGCAGGCGCTTGATTATGTTGTTAATAATAAAGTGCATTCTTGATAAGTATTCCCCATAAACGTTGTTTTAAATTGGTAAATTCCTGTTTTAGCCTCCCTCAAAATTATATCTGTCGAAGGAAGTTGATACATTTTTGCTAGGTATATTTATTGGTACATCATGAATTCGTAACACGGTCTTAACATAAACATACATATTATATCGTTATTGAAATAGTGTCGCCCTTGTAACAAATCCGTCCTCAACGGAGATAAAGCCGGACGGCCTAGCCGGACAACGGCCGGACGGCCGGGCCGGTCCGCCGGCTTATTTTGCATAATAAATCAATGTCAGAATCCACGACGTTTGTCTGGCGATGCCCATATTGACCATCTGTAGCCCAAATAATCCAATTTCTGAGATGTGGTTTTTGTGTTTTTGATGTGGCGAAGCCATCGTTCAACCAATCGTTCCATTTTGTCCTTATCGATATTGGTGTGACTTGCCGATACTTAAACCCTCTTGCGCCTTGTTGCATTAAGCCCGCCCCATGTAATGTAATAATCGTACCCCTTCCCCTAAACCAATAACACACCTGTATTTCTTACTAAACAAACTTTAAGTAGAAGTGTACCTTGTGTACATACACACAGTTGTATCTCACATACATGAACGAGCCTATTACCATCAATAGGGAAAAAATCGAGATTAATAAATTAAGTAAACTCGGGACCAAAAATCAGAAGTCATTTATTTTACAATGAATGTGGGTATAAAATATAAAAACGATTTCAACACACTCTACCTTCTTACGACATGGAAAAGCAAAAAAAAAAAAATATTTTTACTCAATTATAGAACTATAACATTATAACATATAAACAAAAAGAAAAATAGATACATGCAGTTATATGGATCGACAACCTTCTTTTATATTTTACAAATGATTGATTAAATTGACAGGTGGTTTTACCAAAATTAATAAAAAAATACATGATCATATTTACCATTATAAAAATAAGTAGGTAAGTATAGAATAGTTACATTTATCTATTAGTGTCAGCTCTTTTAAAATATACTTATTGTCTTTTGTTTTTTTTATAGGTATGCGGTATTTCTTTCCGTTTAAACTAGAATCTCATGAATGCCAGCAAAACAGCGCTTGTAACCAAGGTACTACAACGTGCGACGTCCGTTTAAAAAATACTTATAATTTATAGTTATCTCGGATAGGCCAAGCCACTGAATGATAGCTAGCAGTGTCTGGCTAAGTATCAAATTCTTAAAAGCCCTTGTCTATCATAGCTGTAGGTATCATGGAGATCCCCACCGAATGTGTCTCCACGTTGTCGTCGTGGTGGGGCTTGAGTGTCCCAATGATCTTGCGAGCTTTCCCGGTAGAGCCACTCATGCCGGAAGGTCGCAAGTGAGGGATCAGACCAAGAGAGACACACGCCTGCTCGCTGCTCTCTGGTACGCGTCTGATCATCAGACGTGACTGTGGGAGCAGCGAGCAGGTGGAGAGGTGAGTTAGGAGAGAGGGCCCTGAGAAGGGGCGGAGCGAACAGGGACCGCACCCTTAAAAGGAAAACATGAAAAAACAAGACGCTTGCAAAATGAGTCCCCAGGTGGGTCCCGACTGCTCAGCGGTCGGGGAATCCCACCCCGCTTCGGCGGGCTGCCCTCCGTACTCTGGGGTGGGCACCAAACGTCTTCCGCTTGCCAGTGGCAACAAGAGCCGAGGAGGCTCCGAGTCATCGTCGTCATCCGGATCTGACTCCTTTAAGGAGCTGATGGCGCACGAGTTTGTAGAGGAGGGTTCGCCTGAGCGCCGGGGTGGTGCGGAGTCGGATTCCGGCTCCGCGCCAGACCTAGTAACGGTCAGCTCGGCGGGCTCTGGATCCGGAAGAGAGGGGGCTGCTGCGGAGAACGGCAAGTTCTTCCGCAAGCGGCCCAGACGGGAGGATACCGGGGGGTCGTCCTCCGAGGGCGAATTTGCCTCCGCCCGCAAAATCCCCACCGCAAGGCGGGGCAGGGGCTGTGAGGCAGGGAGGGGGCTGGCTCCCTCTACCCGGGAGGTGGAGAGTCGGGCCGGGAGGCTGGTGGAGGAGGGGCGTCGCCCTGGAGGGAGCGGTCGTAGGGCTCCCTCTACTCTTCCGCCTACTCTCGACTCCGACGACTCGGAGCCCCCGGGAGAGGTGCGTCCCACGGTTGAGGAGAAGAGGGCCAAGCTGGAGGAGGTCGTGGAGGCCGCGATCCGCGCTGTGGCCTTCAAAAGGAAGCAGTCCTCCAAGCGGGAGGCCATTAGCGCGGCCAAAGCCTCCATAATGGCGGCGGCGGCGGCCAACGTCGGCGGGTCCGGAGAGGCGACAGAGTTGCGGGCGGAGGTCGCCCGCCTCGCGGCCGTAACGGAGCGACTCATCGCGGAGAATGAGTCGCTCCGGAGGGACCTGGCTGACATGGCCAGAGCGGCCTCTGAGGGGCCGCAGGGGGGGCTGAGTCCGGCGGCGCTGGAGGGGAGCCAAGTGCTGAGCCAGGTGCGGAGCCTGGTGCGGCAGGAGCTGGCTCCCTTCCGGAAGCAGTTCTCCGTTTTGGAGGACATGGTCCGGCGTCCCCCGTTGGCGGCGGCACAGAGGCCCCCGGGACAGCAGAAGGCGGCTTCGTACGCAGCCGCGGTGGCTGCTGGCCCGGGGGCGTCCGGCCAGGCGAAGGCCAAGGCGGGAGCCGCGCCAGCGCCTGTGGCGCCGGCGCCTGCGACGCCGACGACGACCAAGTCGGCCCCGGCGAAGAGGGGAAGGAGGAAGGCTGGAGGGGGAGCGGCTAAAGCTGCTGCGTCAGTGGCGCCGCAGCCGCCCCCACCCCCAACCTCGAACCCTCCTGCGACCGGGGCCGGGTGGCAGGTTGCTGGAGAAAAGCGGCAGGCCAAAAAGGCGGCCAGGAGCAAGGCCAAGAGGCAGCGGCGGAAGGCCAACGCCATCGCGGCGAGGCTTCGCGCCCCGAAGTCCGCGGCTGTGGTTTTAACACTGCAGCCGGAAGCGGAACAGAGGGGTGTGACGTACCTCGCCCTGATGAAGCGGGCGAAGGAGGCGGTGAACCTCCGGGAGCTGGGCATCACTGGTGGCCTCGGGATCAGGAGAACCCTGACCGGTGCCCGGAAGCTCGAGCTCGCCGGAGCGGAGAGTAGCCCGTTCGCGGACGCCCTGGCCGAAAGGCTGAAGGAGGTCCTCCCCGCGGACGAGGTTCGAGTGTCCAGGCCGACTAAGTGCATTGACATGCGCATAGTGGGCCTGGACGACTCCGTGACGGAGGAGGAGGTTGTGGCCGCCGTCGCCAGGACTGGGGGGTGCTCTGCCGAGCTCGTCAAGGCGGGCACCCTCCGGCCTGACAACACGGGCATGCAAACCCTTGTGGTGAGCTGCCCCGTGACGGCGGCCAGAACAGTGTCGGAGGGTCGAAGGCTCTTGGTGGGGTGGGTTTCTGCGCGGGTAAAACTGCTGGAACCCAGACCTCTGAGGTGCTACCGCTGCCATGTGGGCAACCACACGGGAGCTATGTGCCCCTCGGAGGTGGACCGCAGTGGACTTTGTTTCCGCTGTGGTCAGCCCGGTCATCGGGCCGGCTCGTGCGAGGCCACGCCGCACTGCAGTGCATGTGCGGCTGTTGGCAAGCCGGCCGAGCACTGGGCTGGGGGAAGGGCCTGCGCGCCATCCGCCCCGACCAAGGGCAAGAGGTCCGCCGCCGCCGCCGCCTCTGCCGCCGCCGCGGCTTCCGTCGCCGCTTCTGCCGCTTCTGCTGTGGGTGCTGCGACTCCCGGTACTCGGGAGGGGGCTGAAATGGAGTGCCAGTAATGGTCCCATTTCGGCCTCCTCCAGAGACAAGTCGGCCGCTGTGCTATTACGCAGTGGCTGATGCCTGTGGACGGTGAGCGTGGGTGGCTCGCCGTCCGATACCAGGCTGAGTCGACGACGCGTTGTGCTTCACGCGCGCCTCAAGGAGCCGTCAGCACCAGAGACGGGGCCCCATAGGGTCGGTGCCTGCTAGGGTTGCGGAATTTGTTCGAGAGAGTTGCCGCGGCCCTGGAACGCAAAGGGCACATGGAGGAGCACGGGTGGGTTTTAGTCAGTAAAAGTCTGACACTCCCTACCGCTCCACCCAGGGCGGGAGGGGTCATTTGATGATTTCCCATCCAAAAAAAAAAAAAAAAAAAGGTATCATGGAGATTCAGTTGTTTTCAGAGGTAGTGTACCCTTTTTTGGGTATCTCCTGAGATGGACTACATTTATCGGAATGATACAAATTAATATTTAATCATGTTTATTACGCTTATGTGTGACCAGAATCTCACTCAACCTTGGAAAGCTATGATGTGGTCGACGATGGAACAAGTAACCTAGTAAATCTAGAATTATATTTAAAACTAGCTGCTGCCCGCGACTTCGTCCCCGTGGAATCCCCGACTTTAAAACATTCTTTATCGCTGCTCCGCTCCTATTGGCTTAAGCGTGATAATATATAGCCTAAAGCCTTCCTCGATAAATGGTCTATTCAACCCAAAAAAAATTTTTCAATTCGAACCAGTAGTTCCTGAGATTAGCGCGTTCAAACAAACAAACAAACAAACAAACAAACAACCAAACAAACAAACTCTTCAGCTTTATAATATTAGTATAGATATAAGTAGTATAGTATATAGTATAGATAAAAAAAAACCTGATGCTGGATATATCTATCAGTAAATACAGACTCCGACAAGAAATTCCACTCCTCATTTATTTGCATAATGGGTACCAACATTTTAATAATAAAGCTGAATTCAAAACGTACCTCCATATATTTTACCCGTTTGAACTTCATCGTCTGTAGGTAAACCAATAAACTCGTTTAAAAAGATATTACAAATAAAAAATACGGGCTCGTTTCTAATAAAAATGTGAATTTGATTTAAGGCTCCAATAAAATGGTGTAGTAAAGTACAATTTATTTTTAGCACCACCAACGTATGAGAAAATCACACACATCGCGAATTCGAGATCAAACTAACTATGTAGGAGGGATTTTGTGTTAACGCATTTTTGTACATACGCTTGGTGTTTTACGTAGGTATGACTAAAAATAAAATAGGAAAAGGATTTGTGGTGTACAAAAACTAACAGCACACAGTAAAATCACTGTAGTCAACCGTAGATTTCACTCGCACTGAAAACTCCAGAAAAAAGGCCTACAGAACAGAACACTACAGAAAAAAAAAAACTTTTTAATTAATACAATATCGCTTTACTAGTCCTAGTCTATACCACGAAAGTTTGCAAATTTGCTGCGTTACTGCACCTCCAAAATTAAAAATGGCTATGTAGTACTTAGACTAAAATTAGGTTCACAAAAAGTAGGTTATTTCCATACTTGCTATCTACAGACAAAACGAAATTACTAACATATTTCAAACAACGGCGGAACATAAACGCCTTGACAACTAAATAGAATGACGTCATTATCCGGTCTGTTTTTGTACACTCCATAAGTGAATGATAAGAGTTATACTATTATAAACGAAATAAATAATGCCCATAGGTACCTACTCCTCAAACATACATTATATTACTAAGTATACTTCAGGTCTATTATTGTAATTTGGCAGGTTATTAACATAAAAGGGCGTCTCTTATATCCTGACGGCACTGAGGTAATAAATTAATAACATCTTGACAAAAAAACACAACTGTTCCTATCAAATAACCCAGAAGCAGGTAACAAATGCCAGTAAAAACAACATTTTAAAATGCATTTTTCATAAATGCACTTTCCCACGAGCACCATTTGCATTTTCCATTGCACCTATTTTATGTGACGCTCACCTACAGTTTCATAAACCCATATTCCCCCACATTTCTATTGTTCCACACTCTTCATAAAAAGGTATTGTGTACATAATGAACCTCAAAACAATTTGCAATTCAATGAGACATACAGTTGCCTGCTTCTTCCAAGAATCATTTTTGTTCTTGTTATAATGTATAAGTAAACAAGCACTCAAATATTACCATATTTGTCGCGTTGTATCTTTCCCACAGTTTGATAAAAAAAACTATGCTGCTACAAAAAGATTGGGCTCGTCCGGGATTTGAACCCGGGACCTCTCGCACCCTAAGCGAAAATCATACCCCTAGACCAACGAGCCGCTTATGATCTTTGTCAAAATTTCAATACACGTTTGACTAAGAGGTTCGGTTATGTGGTAGTGAAAGGAGTTTGACCATTTATGAGCTATGATCTACCGTCATGATAAGAATGAGATGAGAGAGATCCGGTTACTAAAATTAACTAAGAAAAAACGCTGCTATAAGTTTAAGATTCTAATAAAATCTTAAACTTGTAGCAAGTACTAATACATTTATTAGCATTTTTTACTTTGCACTGTATGCCTTTTAAATTAATCTATACTAATATTATAAAGCTGAAGAGTTTGTTTGTTTGTTTGTTTGAACGCGCTAATCTCAGGAACTACTGGTTCGAATTGAAAAATTATTTTTGGGTTGAATAGACCATTTATCGAGGAAGGCTTTAGGCTATATATCATCACGCTTAAGCCAATAGGAGCGGAGCAGCGATAAAGAATGTTTTAAAATCGGGGATTCCACGGGGACGAAGTCGCGGGCAGCAGCTAGTATTATTATAAAGTTACAGTTTTAAAATGTATATCTAAAATTAAAGTCTATAGGACACAGCTTCTCTATTCAGTGGCCGCAAAATATGTACTATGTTTTGGTTAATTAAAGTAAGGTATTTTCCACACAAATCACAGTAAGAGATCCCAATAGATCTTATTCTTAAAAATAAATAACGTAAGTACATAATTTTATTTATAACACCTACGAAACTGCTTTTCAAATTGTAAAAAGATTGGGCTCGTCCGGGATTTGAACCCGGGACCTCTCGCACCCAAAGCGAGAATCATACCCCTAGACCAACGAGCCACCTGTTAGAAAGACATCAAATATCAATTTGGAATCAATGTGTAACAGCTCATGCAAAATAATATACTATTATCGTTTTAGATGACGTCATAGTCCATAAGTAACTAATAAAAATCTCATCAACTTGTAACGGTTGTTGTAGTGAACGACTTGAAGTAGAACATAACATTATACAAATATAGTTAGATAGGTATTTTATTTCATACCTACCAGCAAATGTAAGTATGAATGAGTGTATAAAAAAGTGATATTTATAAAAAGGTATCGACTTACGAGTAATGGTTAACAATATTGTTTTGTCATCAATAAGCATCAAATTCACACTCCCACTTCCATTCGCCAGGTTATTGACCTTTGTACTTTGGAACATGGCAAACATGCTGACGAAATATGAATGAAATAAACGTTCCATGAGCGCCATTCTCATATTAGATCTATCAATCTTTTAGGTTTAACCTATAATTCCATATGAGTAGTCATTTCTTTTTTTGCTCCGTTTTAAGTTTTGTAGAACATACATTTGAAGTTCATAAGGTTAATAATCTTATGACACAGTTACAAGTTGAACATGTAGAACTGTTACATTTGTTGAAGATTTAAATCTTACTACTCACTAGGTAGATACTATTATAAATGTGAAAGTTTAGATGGATGTATGTTTGTCACTCAATCGCGCCGGAACGGCTCAAAGGATCTGGATGAAATTTAGCAAAGAGATAGATTATTGTCTGGAATATCACACGGGCTACTCTTTATTTCAGGAGTAGTTCCCTTGGTATACATAATTTCCGACAAACACGCGGACGCAACCGCTCGCAAAAAGTAAGTAAATAAATAACTAACAGTACCTAATCTTTTGTTATGTATTTTCAGTAGTAATACATAGGTATTAGATAAGAAGAGACCTTCTTCAAAGGTTTATGTGAGTGGTATCCATCTCAACAAAACCATATCATGGAAATGGAACAGCTTATCTGAAATAACCTGCAGCAATTTCATCTCCAGCATTACCTAATATTATATTCATACTCGTAAAAAACAAACAACTTTTTATGACTTCCACAAGATTTACTACCTTTCCGTTTACACCGATGATAACTTAGTACATGAATCTATTTACTTAGAAACTTATTTACTTATAAGACGTTTCTTCTGAAAGTATTTTTAGGGTTCTGAACGTATGGCTGTAATCAGTTCCGTCTTTACCATACGGGCACGGGGCACAAGGGGCACGTGCCCAGGGCCCCGCCTCATTGCGGGCCCTCAATTTATATTATAGGTACTGCTTAGGAAACGACCAATTCGAACCGTAAACTAGCTGCTGACGAAATTCGGTCAAACCTATTCCAGGCAGGATGTCCACTGGGTAGTACGGTTACGTGGTCATACCTGCGGAAAAAGGGCTACCTGTGCTCCACTTTATTGGCCGGTTTTCAGTTTTCCAAGAGGCCCCGGACGTGTGCCCAGGGGCCCCTGCATGGGTTAAGACGGCCCTGGCTGTAATACGGTAACCTGATCAGATAAATATGTGTCTGTCTGCCTGACCGTTTAACCAGAATCTACTGGAGCTATATATTATAGTCTTTGGTAGTACCCATAACAAGAACTATTTTTTTCTTTTTCTCGGACGCATTAGGTAGGTAAATGAATAAATTCTGAGTGTGGCTATTATTTAGCGAGACCAGAAAACCTAAAAAATAGAATTCTAAACCGTGACGAGTGTCATCATGGATGATGATTCGACTTTTCATTCATGGTTTTAAAATAAAAAGCATAGAAATGACCTATTTAAGAATATAGATGAAATTTAAACATCCCCATATCTATCTATGTGCTAATAAATACAGTTAGGTACTTCATACTTGTCCTTAGTTCCATACCCATGGATTACAGGAAAACCTATAAGAAGTTTATGGTATTAAAGTGACATGTAAAAAAAAAATCGTACGGAACCCTTCGCTCATACTTGTTTTACCTAAAAGAAGTTTAACAAGTTACGGGCTAAGAGGTTTTAGCGTGATAGCCATCTTTCACTCAAAACGTATTCAAGGAGAGTAGAACTAGGCTTTACTTTGAAGAACAGTAATTAGAGAGGTAGGTATAAGATCTGGAATACAAGAGAATCATTAGCTGGATTTAACGGATTAATATCAAGGTCGCGTCTGAGGTGTGCGTCTGGGACTAAGCTCTTCGTGAATGTTATTTAATAACTAAATAGATGTTTAAATAAATTTGTCACTGTAAAAACTTAAGTCAAACTAACTTAAGCAAATCCATATTTTGTGTGCAATACGCATAAGCATAATCAGCTTTTTAATGTTCGTACTGCTGGGACTCAGGCCTCTTCTCTAGGAGAGGGAATGGGCTGTAATCCACCACGCGGGCCCAGTGCGGGTAGGTGAATGTCTCATGTCTTCAAATGTTTGGTTCTAAGACATTTTTAGTTTCCTCACGATGTTTTCCTTCACCGTTTTCAGAGCAGTGGTGATGAAATGAATTACACAAAATAATGCGCCTGGCTGGGTATGAAGACGCGACCTACAAGTCGTAAGTCGGGGCCGTTACCGCCTACTGTAAAGTTGTGCGTTTTTATGAAAGAAAACCCAAAGTTATAAATCCATCCTTACAAAATATAAGCCAACAATAAACTCATGTAAAGCACCCAGATAGCCTCGGACTGAAGCACCAGATAGCCCCGGACTGAAGCACCAGATAAGGTGACCTCTCACCGGAGTTATATAACATGGACTATTTTAAACCAACGTATACATTTTATCTAGCGCTTGGGTGGAATACGAAATTTGGCGCTACTCCTTTCTATACGTCAGACGACAGACCCATAAAACTAGAGGGGTCCTATCACTTTATCACTCCATATTTATGTGATATTTATGGCAACACGTGCTAAGAATTCGCGATTAGGGTTCGGTGTAGCAATAAACGTTTGTATACTTGTCAATCTGTCTACGAATTTGTCACGGGAATATGTAGGTACCTAGGTATGTTGTTTGCTGCAAATACATAATTATATGTTTTAGTCACAACTTCGAAAGCTAATGCATGTAAATTGCTTTCGTCACAAACGTGAAACGATACACGTGAAAGAAACAGTTAATGAAGAATTATGAATTCGGTCGTGAGAATAATTTCGATGAAACCTAGGAGGAAAGTGTCTTCGAAATTATTCTCTCGACCGAATACACATTCTACGACCGAATTCGTCAGACAAACTAATATGTGTGGTACCTAAATATTTCAAACTGTCTCTGAATCGTCCTGTGCTTTGAGAATAGTATCGTTTGTCGTAGGTACATTTCGGGCATGCTTACTCGTAAAGTCTGAGATAGTGCTTGCAGGGGCCGGTGCAGTCACGGTCGGAAGCCCGGCGCCGTAATGTATCGATGTTCAATTTATTCATGCTATCTGCCACCGAGCCGTTCCTGCTGAGATCGAACTTGATTGCCAAGCGCCTACGAACGTATTTTGAATATAGATGTATGCATTTATTTAGTTCAATGGAAATATGTTGGTACCTGCTCTGTGGGGCGCTGGCTTTTGCTTTGATTTGTTCCGTCATACGGAAATTATACGATATCAAAATTAACATGTTATATACAGTTTGTAATCTTATCATTAGGTCCCTATAAAGATAAAATTATCTTCATAGGTTATGATGAGATTCCAATCTTTGGTAAATTAAATAATTTAACAATCTTATCTTTATAATGTAGGTAGGTAGGTAAATTAAATTATCGGCAGTTAATAGGTAAATAATGTAGGTAATCTAACTAAACAATAAAAGAAAGTAACAAAAAGTGAGTCATCTTGTGGTTTTTAAATTAAAATCTTCGAAATCCTACCCACAAACAAGCCATTAATAAAATAAATACCATGGCCAACCTTATTTCACACAAGAAGCATTTACCATCCAGCCTCTAAAGAACTAGCAGATAATTATAAAATAATTCAAAATTATTCAACGTTACACTGTAATTGCCCATTCAAACATAGTTGGTAAATAACTCCACAACGTCTTAACCAAAAAGGGGTTATCTACTTTCTATAGGCAAGCAACTATTCCTGAACAATTATGGAGCTGGCAGCCGAGCCGTGGCCCGTGGTATTTCGTTCCCTCGCGAAGTATGTGGAATATATTTTGTGATACAGGATCCTCAAAACTTTAGCAGCCACTTATAGTTGCGAACTTGCATCTTAGATACGAGCACTGAGAATTCTTGAAGGGTATTTAATATGACTAACTGTGGACTAACTATTTTGGTAGTTCTTATTATGAATAGTTTTTGAATTTCTTAGTAAATATTAATGAGATAGCCGCAATCCTATTTATTTGATTGGTTAACCGTTGGCATACGCTCTCAGGTCCAATTGAACCTCAGATTGTAACTCAGAGTTAGATACTAAAACGAGGTTAAATAACAATTATTTCACACATAATTGACCCGTGTTAGCCACTAATACGGAGTTCATAACACACAACTTTGGCTGGAACTAGCGGGCCTCACCAAAACACGTGCGTTTTGTAATTTGTAAAATGTTTTTTAGCGTGGATGGTGTTTTTGAAAGAGTAAGTTTTCTTTTTCTTTTTTTGTTTAGAAGACGGTTGTTTTTTTTTTCGTAAAAGTTTTTTTCGTCTAATTTTGTTCAATTTAATATAAAATAATTGATTTAAAATGAAAGGTAAACATAATTGCAATTTAATAAATTATTATTGAAACGCCTCGTTCTATCACTTTGTAAATTATTTTAACGTTATTTCCGTTTTTGACTCCAAATATTACTATAACTTAGGCGATGGGAGGTACGAATTAGAAACCCGTTTTAATTGTACCGAACGCCTCAAATAAAGGTATAATTTTAATTACTCCAAATAATACAGTCATTTTCCCTCGGGGGTCGGGGTTACGACTTAATGAAGTCTACCCTAAATTTTTACTTATTCATATCGATAAATGGAACAGAATTTAAAATTCAAACACGATGAATCGAAAAGTCAATTTTACAGTCAACATTTCACGTTCGAGTTGTTTTCGTACATTCGCCATATTGAATGTCCAATTTTAAACTAGTGACTCTAGTGACTAAAACAACACCAAAATAGAACTACATTTTTGCAGCGTGAAAAACCGTTTCATCGAAATATTTTGTTATTAACTAGCTTTCCGCGTTGTTTTAATAAACTGATACAGAGAACCTGTATATATGCAGAAAGTATTTTATCTACTGTAGTTAATAATACGGCCTTAATTGTTGTGTATCACTTACCTGCTTCAATATTATCTATATTAGAATCTTCTAAGATCAAAGATGCTCAAAGCACCCTTTGAAGTTCAGCGCTGCCGACTATTATAACAAAAACATCGAATTATTGTTGAGCTTTGCAATTAATTATTAATTCCTCGCCTTAATAGTGAAGTTTTCGCCTTGTGTTCGTGAACACCAAATGTTCCAACTTTGATGGGTAAAACGAGGAACATCGAAAATTCGTGTTACTCCCAACTTCCCTGAGGCTAACCTTGACGTCGGAATAGATTCTTGCTATAATTTAACCCGAAGTTATTCTTAGCTTTGTTGTTCACTGATATTATCAGGATTGATGCGGAAAATTAAGTTTTTAGAGCAAAAAGTAATTTCCTAATCAGAATAACCTAAGCGCTCTTCATTTTGAGTATGCAAATTAATTAAGCCACTATACAATTAGGATAATGCGAGTAAACATCAAAACTTCAGCCATATTTCATCATGAAAACCGCAAATAGCACTTAGTCAAGCGTTCAAAACGGTAATGGTCATTATTCAAGCCATTTGTCGCGGAGTCACCGGCGACTAATGGACCCCAGCTTGTCACAACTCACTTTATTTCCCATACCACTCGCGTTTTACTCCACTTAATGACTCCATAGCAAAATTCTCTTAGTTTAAAACTTGCTGAGTCGGGAACGAGCTGAATTGATTTTATAGGCATCATTTAATAGCGATAATCAGAGTAACTCTCTCACCATTACCGACGCGTGCGGTTAAACCCCAATAAACAGTAATGATCCAATATTATTTCAAATAAATTATTTTGACAGTATTTCCGATCGGCTGAGTCAATTTAATCTCGATTATCTGGGCAATTGGTGCCGTATTATTGTGCATATGATAATTTTATAGTATAACTAGCTTCTGCCCGCGACTACGTCCGCGTGGAGTAGTTACTAACACCCAGATTTTGAAACATTCTTCATTTGTACTCCGATCCTTTGGTCTCAGCATGATGATAATTATATAGCCTATAGCCTTCCTCGATAAATGGGCTATCGAACATTCAATTTTTTTTTTAAATCGGACCAGTTGATCCTGAGATTAGCGCGTTCAAACAAATAAACTCTTCAGCTATTATATATTAAGTAGATTAGCGGAATGTGTGTAAGGTGTTTTTCAAAGCAATTACTGTAAGCTACTTCCATAGACTGAACCTTAAAACAATATTCTTTAATACTCAAGTAGCTATTGAAGGGCTTAAGCCGGCTTACGAAGTGAATTATTCAAGTGAATTTTCTAAACTCAAAGCTCGCATGACGTAATCCGTGGAAAGCCATTATATCTGTCGGGAAATCTCATTTCCGGTTGGAGAAAAACGGACTCGCTGGCTGGCGGGCGGTTCGGAAGTGGGTCGCGACTCGAGCCGAGGACACTTCGGATGTGGCCCCGGAACGAGCGGGGAGAGGACGGGCTCTGATGATGGTAAACCCCAGCATGGTCGATATGTCGTTGTTGATATGTTGATGTTAAAAATTATTTCTGTATAATAGCGGTTCTACAAGTACGTTGATTGAACTTTCGATGAGCCTATCATAAAACACAAACTTAAGCCACGTGAATCTTGCTCTTCGAACATTTTGGTTAGATTTGAGCAATAGTATGTAGGTACATAATTATGTAACGGTTTACTACTAAGCCGCAGATAATATACAGTATCTGATAATTTTATTTCTTTCTGCAATTATATTTATTTGACAAATATATCGATATCGTTGATAAGGTGGTTGTTTTTGTTTGATGAAAATGCCCATTGCAAAAACGAAACATAGATTCACTACGGTCGATAATTGATTCACTGACAACCAAATTAAATTAAATAGAATTTATACCAAATATCTCTCTTTACAACTATTATATGCTGTATCATGTACAGGAATCAGCTGTTCCTTATTATATTTATGTTCGTATAACTAATCAAAATGTAGGGAACAGCTGATTTCTTTTTCGCGATTTCAGGTTTGGTCCCATAGTAAAAGTTGTTCGAGATTGTTGATGTTTTACAAATAACCCCGTATATGTATATTAGGCTTATATTTCGTCGTCGCTGCTTTTAGAGCCACATCACGACACTCACATGCGAGCTAGACGCTACGTGTGAAATTTTAAACGTTCTGCCAAATCCATTTCAATTAGTTCTCATTTTCTTTGAAAGTTTGATGAGAGAAACGAATACTGCCATCGTTCTAAACTGTGCTATTCCGACATTTCAAAACAACGTTACGTAAAAAGGAATCTCTTACTGAAACTTCATTTATTATTTATCCGCAATGTGACCTATATCATAATAATTATCATAACAAAACACACCACTACCACCGTCCGTCCGTTCGTATACGCTCACCTATTTGAACTTCATTATGACAAATGACTGCTCATAAATTGTCAAAATTACTGATCTTTGAATGGATTTATGTACGAGCGATTTATTTTAGTTAACAAGTACTAATTAGCTAATGGCCTTAGTTACCACTCAAAGTTGTCATGGTTAACTACCATTAAATTGTGCTAAAGGTCAGCCAGTATCAATGATTATACAGCGTGTTCCAGAAGTGCGTACGTATTTAAGGTTGATATTTTTATAGCTGACTAGCTGCTGCCCGCGACTTCGTCCCCGTGGAATCCCCGATTTTAAAACATTCTTTATCGCTGCTCCGCTCCAATTGGCTTAAGCGTGATGATATATAGCCTAAAGCCTTCCTCGATAAATGGTCTATTCAACCCAAAAAGAATTTTTCAATTCGAACCAGTAGTTCCTGAGATTAGCGCGTTCAAACAAACAAACAAACTCTTCAGCTTTATAATATTAAGTATAGATATAGATTAAGGAAACAATAGCAAAACAATTCAGAATTCGGGGTGGAATTTAAGAAAAATGTTTTTTTTTATTTTTAAGTCGACTGCAAATTCCGACTAAAAAATTTCTAATAAATCACTTTTGAAGCAGTTGGTGTCATGAAGTCTTTGACTGAAATAAAGTAAATGCCAACAATTGTAACACACCGCTTAAAAAGTCATTAGTTTGAAACATTTTACTCGGTTCTTGAAGGCCTTTTTTTTTTTAATTCACCTCCTTTTGTATTGCTATTTTTAATCGACTTCCAAAAAAGGAGGAGGTTCTCAATTCGACTGTTTTTTTTTTGTTTGTGGTACCTTATAACTTTGTACTGGGTGTACAAATTTTGATGATTCGAAAGCTAGTGCTTGTCGTTTGGTCATTTAAATTTGCGATAGCTTCTTTCCGAGAGATATGCCGCATATATTCCGTGCTTGCAAAATTCCGATTATTTTGTTGATTTTTCATATTCTTTTTTTTAGGTACGCTTCTTGCTAGATGCAAATAACACCTTTTTTTTTCTTTCTTTTCTTTAACCAAGAATATCAGAGTGGTTGGATCAGTCCGGCTCAGAACGCGCATGTCATGGCATTTCTTCATTTATATAACGCGTTGTGACCGTTTTCTAAAGAGCCTCGAAGCGATATTCGCATTATTAATTTTGGAACAAACCACAACGCATATTGAGCTATTTCTTTGGGTATAATATATACACATAGTTGAAATGTAAAATTGTATAGATGAATAAAGGTGGTTGAGAATCTTGAACGTCTTTTAGGAGCCCGTATTACCCACTGCTAATCAAAAGTCTCCGTATTCTTCTTCACGTCTCAATTTGTTCAAAGCTTGGTCCAGAGCTGCTGTAGGACCATCTTTAGTTAATGAGTCCAGATCACCCCATCACCTTTGATTAGGACTGCTGTGATCTGGCTTGCCATAAAAGGAGACCTGGGCTAACTCTGTTTATTCTTGAATGATAATAAAGGTAAGGTGATAAAAAGAATGCACCTGATAAGAATGACGCATTCAAAAAAACAGTTAACGCCAAATTATTATATTAAAGCTATATATTTAAGAAAAAAACCTAGTCACTTTATTTTAGAACGCCAAATATAATAGAAATCCAGTCCAATCGACGAAATCACAAAACAATTATGAGTAATATCGATGCTCAACATTTGTAAAAAAATATATTTCTCTCGGGAAATAACTTGGAGCTAACTACTTGTCAAGATAAGGACCCTGGGCGATTGGATTATATACTTTAACTTTACTATGAATGTCGTCCGTTAGTGACTGGTAAGTATTTTGCTATTGGTTGTAAAATACAGATTGCTGTGGCTCATGTATTGGTCACACGAGACACTTTTATAACTTACTAGCAGCGCCCCGCGCTTAGTTCCCGTTCCCGTGGGAATATGGGGATAAAATATAGCCTATGTTGCTCAGGGTGAATGTAGCTTTCTAATGGTGAAATCGGTCCAGTAGTTTTTGGCTTTATTCGTTACATACAAAAAATCTTTCCTCTTTATAATCTTAGTATAGATCTATAGACGAAAGCCGAATAAAAATAGCCTTCTTCCATAGATAAGTTATAAAAGTAGAAGACACGTTTAAATATTCTTGTCTGCTTTCTAAAATCTCCATTAGGCACGTTTAAGATAATATACCTTCTTGGAACGTTCAATAGCAAAAATGCAATAAAAAAAAAAACATAGTATGAGATAAGTAGAGTATTAAAATCACGCAGAAAAATTCAAGTGCGTTAAATGGAATAAATACCAAAAGAGATACCTAAGTGATCTCAAATGCCTGAATAAATTTATTTTTTAGGAGATTGCCTCTTATCTACGTCTTTCATCTATTGCGATTACGTTTAATTATATTCTATACTATGAATTTTAAAATTCACCAAACTAAAGAATTTGCGACGCTTTTGTCTCTACAAATGTTCAGGTCTAATGATAATTCAGAATTTCGTTTAATTAACTAAATGAATGCCGGCAAAATCTTAATGATTTTAATTAAGGAATAATAAACTGTCTATTAAAATTATGAGCTTGTACCGTGTCGACATCTTGTCGCTTGAATTATTGGATATTACACTTGTAACTTATAATACCGGTCATTATTATTAGATTTGACTTAAATAAGGCGTTCGGGGATGATTCCTCTTCAAAGTCCTAACCTTTCCCAGTTATGTTAGGAGGGTTAGCCTCCAATATGATTGGATGCATATAAGTAGGTACCAGTATTTTACATGGAGATACTACCTATTTGACCTCCACAACCCAGTAACTGGGCAACACGACCCCTTGACAAGACTGTTGTCAGATTTTCTGGCTTCTGGTAACTGTCAAACTTCCACAACAAATGTATTTAGCCACGAGCTCCTCCTTGATCTCTTTAGTAACTAAATCATTTTGCGATTGACAGCTAAACACAATAATATCAACGTACTGTTACTAAGTAACATAACATAATGTTTAGTTGCCTATAAAAATAAGTCTAATCGCCCGTTACAATTGAGAATATATTTTATGTTGTTAGATATGAGATCTAAGAGTAATTCCCCACTACAATAAAATTCTATATGTGGACTTAATGCTAAAGTTCGGTTTATATAACGTTGATATTAGTTGTTGAAAATATTATTTTCTCAACATTGTAACTCTGAGACTGTAGTTTTGTACCTATTGTGGATTTTTATGAAAAATATTAATTTTGCATTGGCATAGATGTCATTTTTAACTAATTTCCAAAAAAAGGAGGAGGTTCTCAAGTCGACTGTATTTTTTTTTGTTACCTCATAACTTTGTACGGGGTATCCCGATTTTGATGATTCTTTTTGTATTCAAAAGCAGGTGCTTGTCGTGTGGTTTTTTTATTTAAAGATTGAGATCTGACGTCTGGTATTTGAGTTATCCCTAATAATGCGTGGCTTAGACTACATTGATGATGTTCTCATTCACTCTTGTCGATGTAAAAGGAAAAATTAAATTGTATACGATGGTTTGGAAGAGCATCTTAGTATTTCAAGGTGGTCCTTTTCTAGTTTGGTGAAGATCTGATGAAGAACAGAGATACAAAACGAAACTCTTCAATAAATAATAGAAAATCTTTCGGAATTGCTGAATGTTGTTTTGCCGCGTGTTTGTTTATTGTTTACACCAATTTATACCGTGTGTGACGGGTACGTTTCGACTTTTACCAAAAAAAAAAAACAACCTTCTAAACAAAATAGTATAAAATAACTTCAACTTCGGAAGTCGGTGTTCAAAAAACTAAGAAACAACCAAAAACACAGAGTTTTTGTAAAAAGTTTTTTATCGTTTTATTTAGCCATTCAGGTATTGAAAGAGTCAAGATAGCTATCATTTCTTCTTGTTCTCTAGAAACTAGGAGTAACAAATTACTAAACATTCGGAACACGTGCATTTTTTAAATGTTTGCCTGTTTTGTGCTTAATGAATCTTGCGCCATGTAACCTCCTTTGCTTAACATTAGCTAAAAAACCTAGACAAACTGATTACAGGAGAACTAAATAAAATTGTTTACAAGGATCAACTTTTAGAGAGCGAAACTTCGGTCATATAACCTCCTCTGAACTATAAGACGCGGCGCATCAATCCGCCGGATCATGTCGGACAGGGACGGATGTAGCTGTCGTCTCACGTTTTGTCTCCATTCCCTCGTAACGCGTTATTTACGGGCTTACCTACTTTAAGGTCCTCTCTTTTTTTACTCGATTAACTGCCTGTAATGGGTTTGAAGAAAAAAAAACGCTACGTCTACGTAATCTTGTCTAATTTTAACTTATCTTTACTGAGACCTTAGCAAAATTTGGCGAAATGAAATGAAAATTAGTTTCCAATTGAAAAAAATTGGTTGGGTTCATCATACTTTGAGTGGATTTATCTACAACTGCGGTCACCGTAGCGCAGCGCTACTTCAATAAGCGATCATGCCCCTGCGTATGGGCATCTACTATTCTATTGGTACCACAACCTTTTCTTACCATTTTCAAGAAGATTATCTTCAACTAACTGTAGTTCACCATAGGCCATATAAATTACTAACCAGCCTCTCGTTCCTTCTGCCACCAGCATACCAGCATTAGGTATCCACCTTAACTTTTGGCTGAAACCTAACATATTACCCCACCAATGACAACTAATTACGCCAGGGCGCACCCTCCGCCTACGTAAAAGCAGTATAAGTATGAAATAACGTATTATTCCTCCGTCGGTTATCTGGCTGTAACCTCGGGTTGCCAGTAATGACCACTGTAGACACAGATAATTGCCTCGAGATTCTGCTTTTCCCAAATTTTGATACAATTTTCCTCGCCACGCTACCGACGGCGACGATGTCGTTTTCCCAAATATCTGCGGTGTGCCCCTAGATCTTATCGTGTTGCGTTTGACGTCAACTCATTATTTCTGTTGAGCTGTTTTCTCGATGTAAGATAAAAATAATGACATATTATTGACGTTTCATTTTTTCTACGACTCTGTGTTTTCCTTTTGATTGGGACGGGACATTTACCTATATTATATCATATATTTTACCTATCGGAACATGCACTCATTTCAGTTAAATAGTTATGTAAAGTAGAAAGGGTCCATGTAGAAGGCGACAAAAAACGAATTGAATCAGATTTCATTGTTGCCACACTCGACCGAATGCAACTCAGTGTATTACAAAAAAAAAGTGTTCAAATGAAGCTACTCACGGACACACGGCACCCGCGAGCTAAACTGGAACGTGTGAAGTACGCGATTCTACAAAGCCGTTGAACGTTAAGTTTCTAGCTTTCGTCGACAAATGAACAGTGTAGCAAGTGGCTGAGGCAGCGAGACGTGTTCAATTCGTCACTGCGCAGTCGACTCAGCAATACTTCCCACTCGCAATTTTTCCGATGACGAACACTTTCGCACATCACAGCGGAAAGTCGCTGACTCAGGGCGGTTATTATGTGTCGTCAACCTCTATTAAGCGTAGGTAAAAAGACTGCGAGCGACGGAGCGATGCCCTGTATTATGTAAAAGTATTTAGATCTCGTACGGTCGTATCGGATAAGGTATCCGCAAAATTCCTCGGAAAGTATCAGTACTTGTAAAGATAACTAAAACTTTAAGTAAAAGTTTCAATCCAATACACAATTCAATGTACTATAGGGATTTTAGGGATTTGTTCGAGATTTATCCGGCCTTTACTGAAGCGAAAAAGTTTTAGTTCTTTCAGTTGTTTCTATTCATTGACTATCATTAAATAGATAGCAGAATTTCCTAATCCTAGTTATCATTTCGGAAATATGTATTATGTAGGAGTAAAATGGCTGCCAACATTACACAGTCAGTCTCTCATCCTCCGCGGCTTAGTTCTTGTCTATCAATTTTGTTCATTTCACTGAGTTGAATAGGCCTCCTCGGAGAATCGATATTTCACTTCGGTGAACAGTTTGAATCCGTTTCCAATAATTAGGATTTACAGTGTCATAGAATGATTATACTGTGAAACACTACTATTCAGAGTACTCGGCATGATATATGACGCTATTTATTATACTTCGGATGACGTCATAAACTCATTAACCTAAATAGGTTAATGAGTTTATGACGTTTCAGCGCACCACAAAGTGAAGAGCTTTTCATGAAAAAGTTTCATTAAAATATTACTGCTATACAAACACAGAGTCAGCGAAGTTCATGTCTGGAAATGTAATTATGAATAATATATTCATGTGTTATCTACGTTTGAACTAAAAACGTAATAGCTCTCTAGTTTTCATTTAGTTTCTTACAATACAAAACTACACGAAAGTTACAAACACTGGTAGTTTTTAATAAAACTATACATTGGGTAATCGGATGGTATATTATTTAGTCAGTAAAATTATTAAGAGGATACTTGTACTATATACAACTTCACGTTAATTTATATATGTTACGGGCACGGAAATCTTAATATTGCCTTATTATTAAGATTTCCGTGTAAAGCTTTCATTACCCGTAACATATATAAATAATATAATATTAATAATACTTACAAATTTAAGTTTAACATATCAGTAAAGTAAGTAAATAAAGACAACAGAATCTCGCGCTTCGTGCAACGCCCGAAGGGTAAACCTGAAACCAAAAGAAAGTTAGAAGCCCCACAAAACCTTATCTGAAAGTTACCCTCGTTGTAAGAACTTCGCAAGCGATGTGCAACTAACAAGTCAGATTTTTCCGATACATTTTGCTTGATAGATATTGTTTTATAACTTTTCTCAAATAAAATTCGTGGGCCATGTCTCCCCAAAAAGTTTTCCGTTATTTTCTTGTAGGCGTTAATTTAGCTGCGATAATTTAAAAAGGTAAGTTTGATGTAAGATCAATGATAATAATGTATCATAAATTTAAAATTGTTTACAAAATACATATAATATAGAAAATATATTATATATAACTATGTATAAGCGGAGTAAAAAGGAGGAAAGACTCATAAGGCATCGAAAAATTCGTCCACATCGCTGTCAACGGGAAAAGTGCCCAGAACACTGGCCGCATTGCCACGTTGAATGGCAATGCGGAAAGGTCAATGAAGTGTTTAATTATATATATCTTAAAGTTTCACGAAATTCGATGTCTTATTGAATAAAGAACATGATAAAAAATATTCTTTTCTACTCCTACCTACCATAGTTTCATGTTTTATTTGCTATATTATGTTGAATAGTGGTCAATCACTAATCAGTACGAAGTTTTCTGCTAAAGAATAAATTCCGATATCAGCATTCTCTTTCCCTTATCCTAACTTTTTTGAGATCAGCGAAACGTGTCTTCTTCTTCCATACTATCTTATTTATCTTTAATTTTATCTTCACATAGCTCATTCATAGTTTTTTGGGCCATCCCAGAATAAATTCGGATAGCCAACAATAGAAAATCAAAAATAATATCTAGGTTAAGTGCACTGAAACAAACTCAATTTTTGCTACAACTCTATTGTGGCGCTTTATAATTGGAAGCTCACTGCGAAACCTAATATTTCTGTTTAATTGGCGTTCAATTTGACTATTAATTTGATGGAAACGATTAAATTTTCGATTATTTATTGTGCTCCGGCTCTAAAGGCTAGAAGTTCCAGTAATTTAGCCAAAGCTATACGAATTAATTAATGATGGTACTAACAATTAAACATTGTACTCGGTTATGGTACCACATACTAAACGGACATTTTTTCAACTAGAATATTTACAGCGTACAACACAAGTACAACACACTAGAGTTAGAGTACACTAGCTTTAACCCGCGACTTCGTACGCGCGCGTTGCCGTAGGAGACTCGAGAAATCTTAATGCCTACCTTTCTACGACCAGCAGTTTTGGCTCTGGCTTTTCTGTCAGTCACTCAGTAACGGACGAGTTCTGTGTATGTCGCAGCCAACTGGGTTAACCAACCGTTCAATTTCAGCCTAGCCTTTTCATTGAACAGCGCCAATTAAGTATCGGCCTAAGTAACATTCCAGCATTCAATTGAACAGCTAGGCAAATGACTTGGTTCCATATAATTTAATATCTAGCCAAGCCAAGTAGTAGAACGTTGAGCACGGGGAGCTTGGGCACTTTTGTTTTCTGGGTTGGAAATCATCAAAAGACTTCTCCCGCTCTGGGCGGAGCGGAACCACCATGTTCCTCCTAGTGCCCTTCCGAACAAATTCCTAGCAGGCACTGACCCTATGCGGCCCCGTCTTCTTTGCTGATAGCTCTTTGAGGCGAGCGAGGAACACGACGCGCCGACGACCCGGGCCTGGTAGCTTGGTCACCCTGATACTTAGGTAAGGATCGAAAGGCATGACGGTTTATGTATTGATATTGATTATGTTATTAGAGAGATACCTACCTACTTGAGATAAAAAAATAAGATTTTGGATCTTTTAGTCCGAAAAAAAATATATTTTTATCTTTAGTTTTGGAACTTTGGTCACTAAGTAATTTAATTATAATTCACAGTTATTATATTAGCACCAAAAAAAAAGAAATTAGATTTTTCGATAATGAAATAACTTTTATCTGAAGTATTCAAATAGCGATCTGGCAGTTGATGTATAAAAAATATGTTTAACAAATATTTATTCTTCAGTAAAAATATGTAACTATTGAAAAATCCGCCCAAACGGGTTTTGTAGCTTTGGGAAGTTCGGTTGCAATATTTCCTGCGCGGAAAATATTTTTACAGTCATTCATTTGTGGTGCAGCTTTATAGCCGTACCACAAATGAATTACTGACGTTTCTCTCTTTGTAAATTAATGATAAGTGTTTTAGTGATTATCTTTTATTTATTTGTTTATATTACTTTGTTTGATCAATTAAAGTTAATACACGGAAGTTAGCGTCAAGTACCTACGTCGAGATATCCAATTGAACAAAACAAAACTACTAAAGATTAGAATTCTCGTAAACCCTTCAAGTGGAGTTACATTTTCAGATATAAGGACTATATATTTAGGATTTTAATGACACTTTGAATTCTGAGTTGTATTGTAATTAACTATAACTTCTCCAAGACATCTTCAGTAATTTAAAAAAGACAACAACACGAAACAAGTAAATAAACTCCCTTTCATCAATTGAAAATGTAAAATCATTATTGTAGTCGCTAACGCTACTTCTGAGTACGAGGTCCTAGGTTCGATTATTCCTTATGGAACTGCTCAACGGCAGCTCGAGAGTCTGATTTTACCCGGGTATAAGCTCGGCTACAGTAAGTTTTTCAAATTTTGTATTTGATGTGGGTTTGCTCTTGACTCTAGTCTGGGTCAGAGGTGACAGAGACAAAGTCGATAATGTAATGAGCTTACTCAGAAAAATAATGTTCAGTATAACTTTGAAGAGATTAAGATTGAATGCGTTCGTAAACTCAGACGCAGGCAGAGAGTTCCACTCCTTTGCAAACTAAACTAGCGAAAGGTAGCTGTACTACTATAGATAGGTTACTTGAGTGAATATTATGTTATGTCACAAGTATTATTCACTATCTCCATTCAAAAGTTCAAATCAGTTCTAAGAGGGCCCTTTTGATGCTAGATCCAGCACCTACCGCGATTTGTTTCATACGCCTCATTTATCCGTAAACGATTGTTGTTCTTACATTTAATGGAATTTTCAAAGTTTCCTTCTAACAATATATCTCTTCTGGCTTTTACATCGATCAAGTCAGTACCTGCCTCCCCTCGAATTATTTTAGTTTTGATTGTAGAAAATGAAGCTACATCTATCTATACACGAACACACCCACAGGCAGCACTTCATCTGACAAAAAGGTCGGTATCTGATTTTATTGTAAACCTGTTCTGAAGAATTTATCGTTACTGAAGGCGTTATTAAACTTGAATCATTACAAAAAAAAAAAAAAAAAAAAAAAAAAAAAAAAAAAATTATTGAGTCAGGCGTTACTTTGCGGAAATCCATTTTAAATTTGAAAATGAAAACAATATATCTAGTTTTAATTTCCGCGAATATTAGTGGGTTAACCCACCACCACCCACCCACCAATGACCCACTAATATTCGCGGAAATTAAAACTAGATATATTGTTTTCATTTTCAAATTTTGAATCATTACGTTAACATCGATGAATTTTTCAATTCTAACTCTAAGAATCACACGATACAGTCTACGAAGTTGGAATCCAAACATTTTAGCTCCAATACAACGGACGCGTACTAACGCCCACATCGCTCGAAAAAAGTATAAGTGTTTCCCAAATCAACAGAAATAAAGGCTTTATTATTTCAATCAGATGGTCACCTGCTATAATTGGTGCCGTGATACCGCAAACAATAACTTAAAAAAAGGAAATAAATGAAATTCGATCGTGGTGCTATCCACATCAAACGGATTAAAAGGATCCACACACGGACAGTTTTACGGTTATTTAAACAGGATTTATTTGAGTAGGAGCGGAATTTAAACAGATTAGCGTTGAACCCACGACCCACGCTGTTTTACTTATCTAACTATCCTTGCTGTTTTCAGTGAGGATTAACTAGTGTTGAAAGCTCGTTAATTTTCGAGCAAAAATTAGGGCTGCGACAACATAACAGCGCTACGATGTGAGCACTTTGAAATAAAAAGAAATTACAAAATTTACTTATTAACGTTCTGCAGCTTTCGTTCCAATAATTTACTTTGTCAGTTTATATGTAGGTACATATCAACGGATAATTGCAAACTCCGTAGGATTAAAAAACATCTTGAGAGGTTGTAAACTTTCGATAAATTGTCAACTGAACATTATAACATATATGTATCACTAACGACACGTTGGCGACCAATCAGTGTACCTTTTGGCCTGCATGGAGAATGTCACCCTATGTAATGTTTTCTTTGTCTATATTTTCTGTAACTTGTATGGTGTACATAATAAAGAGTATTCTATTCTATTCTATTCTATCATCAAATGATTTCTCCCACTCTGGGCGGAGCAGACCAGGGGTGGGCTTTAGTCAGTAAGAGTCTGCTCTTACTGACTAAAACCCACCCCTGTTCCTCCTAGTACCATTAACGTTTCCGAGACGCCGTGACTCTTTCGATTAAATTCCGCAACACCAATCAGTGTACCTACGGTTCTATAATTTATCGGATTTTCTTGCCTAATCAAGTAGCAGAACATGTGACACAGGGAGCTTAGAACACCCCGACACGGATAGGTTAGGTTCCTTTAAACCCAGATTGAAATAGGAGCCCCGCTTCGCAACGCTCCGTCGTCGAGGTAAGAATTTTGATATTGTAAATACTAAACGTTTCGTTACTTGCTATTAAATTTTAATATAACTATATTATTATATACAGTTGTCTGGTGGCATTATCTTTTTTTTTTGGCATCGAAATATTTATTTATTTTATTTTAATTATGTATTTGTAATTTTTCATTGGGGTTCTATTTAGGGAATTAATGTCTGTTTTATCATGACTATGGGTATTTATATTCATGTATTGAACAAAAACATAATCAAGATATAATATTTTATGTTTTTATTATGTTAAGTAGTTAAGACATTTTTAGTGTGATAAGTTTTACTGTAAGCTTACAGTAATCAGAGAGGGGGCGGGTTGTAAATCAGCGTTGACCAGCGTTGTGGCTATGCTGCACACTATGCTCCTTTTGCCACACTGAAAACTGTTATTTTTATAAGAAATCTAATGTTTTTTTTTTGTTCATAATATTATAGCAATAAATGTTTCTTTCTTATTTTATTTTAGCTTTTAATTGTACAATTTATTATGCATGTGACATGATTGTATTATGATGTAGGCCTAATGTTCTACACAATGTTTATTGTTTTTGAATAAATTAAATGAAATGATTATAGACTGTCAAATGTTGATACGTAAAAAGTTTTCCAAATGTTAAGTTGACAATGTATCTAGAGTTTACAACATCTCAAGATATTTTATAATCTTTCGGAGTTTGCCATTTTCTGGTGACGTACACATTCTTCAAGCAATAGTGTTTCACAGATACTTAATGTCAACATTATCGGCGTGTTTTCTGTCTGGATCGTATCACGAAGTGTCGTATCGTTTAACGTCTTGTCAAGGGTGTCACAATGATGCGGAAGGTTAGCATAATGTTGAACAATACGCAAGTCGCACGCGATGCCGTGTCAGTGTCGGCACATGACGTGAGGTCGCGCAGGGAGTGCTGGGTGGGTCTCGAGGCATGCATTTTGTATGAATGTGTTTTAGACGCACTGGAGCATAAGGCTTCATATCAACAGTAATTTCGGGGTACGTGCGTGCGGAAGGATATTCACATGGATGTCATTATGTTTAAGCCTTGTGAACAATTTCAGAATGCCACTTGCAGTCATTTCAAGACAGATATTCCAATTTCCTCACACAAATACCTACTTGAAGACGGCACCGTTACCGACGCAGGCTTAAGGTACTCTCGTGACGATCTGGACGTTCTTGACAGATTGGCATCACAAAGAAGAATTTGATAAGAATGTAGAGAACTTGGCACGGGAGTGGTACAATACAATTTTTTTTTAAACGTTGCCCCACACTAGGATGTACTCCTGTATCGTGGGTGCGTTCACAAACTTGAATACTCACATATACAAGACACCCAGACCCGGAACAATTATCTGTAGGCCATACAAACAATTGTTCCGTGCGGGAATCGAAACCGCGACACGTAGAGCAGCCGAACGCTCAACCACTGCGCCAACCGTGAAAAAAAAATGTTCTGATTTGGATAAAATTGGCCTCGAATGAACTTAAGTAAACAGGTTACTTCTTACTATCTTCTTCATATTTTCGGTCTACTTTCTGTAACACAAACTCTGCAAACTTGTTTACGAAACATAACATCCTACCTCGGTAGATACAGAGTCAGACACATTTACGCAGTAAAGTTTGCTAGGCTGTTACGACTATTTTATTGGACGGACAGGCCACCTAGGTCCATGAAAACGTATTAATACGATGCCTACATTTACGTAACATGTAAGGATGGGCGAATAAAAAAAAAATATATCGATAGAGTCCGAATCAATATTTGTAGACTATATCGATACTTATATTAAAGTAAGTCCAGAATATATAATACTAGCTGCTGCCCGCAGCTTCGCCCGCGTGAATATCGGAAATTATCCTAAAAAAAAAAGTATCCTATGTTACTTCTAATACCTCCAAGAATATGTGTACAAAATTTCATGATGATCGGTTGAGTAGTTTTTGCGTGAAAGCGTAACAAACATCCACGCTTTCACATCTATACTAATATTATAAAGCTGAAGAGTTTGTTTGTTTGTTTGTTTGAACGCGCTAATCTCAGGAACTCCTGGTTCGAATTGAAAAATTCTTTTTGGGTTGAATAGACCATTTATCGAGGAAGGCTTTAGGCTATATATCATCACGCTTAAGCCAATAGGAGCGGAGCAGCGATAAATAATGTTTTAAAATCGGGGATTCCACGGGGACGAAGTCGCGGGCAGCAGCTAGTTTATAATATTAGTAAGGATAAAAATAAAATTACGAAAATTTCAAATTGGCTTTTGCAACATTCAAAGTTCAACAGAAGTAAACTTGATATTTAAGGCATTTGATTCATTTATCAAATCAGTTATTGATTTGCTACCTACCTTGCGTTTTTCTTTTTTCTGTAATATCGCTATAGGTAGGTAAGGTACCAGATGGATATCGATTTTCCTACCTACTTAAATTGGTTATATAATTTTATCGAGAATTTCATCAATTTATATCGATAGTTCGATGTAGGTATCGATGAATTAACCAAGCTTTATAGTTACAAGTGCAGGCCGGGCGTCGAGCGTCGGGCATGGAAGCCGCCCGAGCGTGTGAACGGGCACGGTTCATTGGTGCCCAGCTCGCCAGTCCGACGCGGTTATTGCGTCACCAGCTGAGCAACCCCTCGGAAAAATACCTGACTTTATTCTCGAAATAACTTTGTTAATGTCACAGCTTTCTTACTAATTAGTGATTACAAATAACATTTTATTCTGATTTTTTTTTCTTATATAATCTGCAATCAGTCAGTTGACTATAATCAGATAGGTTGCAGTTGGTAGAAATTTTGGTGGGTTAAAGCCACTCCCTTAACTCCCCTTAGTTATACAGCACATTTGCTCTTTTTAGACGATTGGTTGGGTTTCGTGTTAGAAGCATGCTTGTCAATGGGTTGGGATGAAGCTTTAGCCATTCAGCGTAGTTAACTGTGTATTGTTTGGCTTCTTCAATGACAGTTTTCATATTTAGGTAGGTACTCGAAAATTGAAAAATTCTGAAAATTGCAAATAAATAATTCTGATTTTGAAAATCGAAATCGTCATAAATTTTCAATATATTTTGTAGTTTCTTGACATTATTTCAATACTAAATATGAAGAAATCTGGTAGAATATAAGAAATAGCTTAGTACACATACACGTGCAGAGCGGGCGTCGAGCGTGGGCCATGGAAGTCACCGGGGCGAGTGAGCGGGCGCGGTTCACTGGTGCCAGCTCGTCAGCGTCCGACGCGCTTGTGATTTCGTCACCAGTCGGGCAGCCTCTCGGAAAACAACCTGACTTTGTTCTCGAAATAACTCTGTTTAAATGTCACGGCTTCTACACTGTTTACAGTTGCTGCTGAAAATTCGTAGGTACTAATATTTCAAATGCGAAAGGACTTTGTCTGTTGTTTTACGCATTCATGGTTGAACGGTTTTGAATAAAACTTTGCACACCAAAACCACGTCCAGAATGGACATAGAATATTGTTCATCCCGGGAATACGTTCCCTTGGGATATTCTTCGATAATCACAAGGCTGGAGCTGCTGGAAGCCGCGATGTTGCAAATAAATAGGATTGATTTTGGAGATCATGGTTAAATTATAACAGCCGCACGGGTCGATCTTCGGAGTTAAGCAACGCTTGCCGAGGTTGGTCTGTGGATGGGTGACCATCTTAACATAACGAGACTTCTCCGTGCCTGGGAAAGCACGTTAAGCCGTTGGTCCCGGCTGTGATTTGGAGATCTTTGGCAGTCGTTACGGATTGTCGGCAGCCAGAAAATCTGACACCAGTCTTGCCAAGAAGTACCGTGTTCCCCAGTTAATTGGTTGTGGAGGTCTGGTAGGCAGCCGCTCCACGTAAAATACTGGTATTTAGCTGAATCCGGCTTATCTGGGAGCCGACCCCAATATAGTTGGGAAAAGGCTAGGTCATCTAGGATGATGATGATTTTGGAGATCATCAAATTAGTTTGAAATATTTCATTTTTGACTAATTTCTATTCCCAGCCATATATTTCGTAGGTTTTTTATGTTTGTTGCGGAATTTGTTTGAAGACTCATCGCGGCCCTGGAACGCAGAGGGCATTAGGAGAAACACAAATGGGTTTAAGAGTCGTATATATTATAAGTTGGGGAATTATATCTATATCTATACTAATATTATAAAGCTGAAGAGTTTGTTTGTTTGAACGCGCTAATCTCAGGAACTGCTGGTTCGAATTGAAAAATTCTTTTTGGGTTGAATAGACCATTTATCGAGGAAGGCTTTAGGCTATATATCATCACGCTTAAGCCAATAGGAGCGGAGCAGCGATAAAGAATGTTTTAAAATCGGAGATTCCACGGGGACGAAGTCGCGGACAGCAGTTAGTTGAAGATAAAAATACTTGGCTCGGGTGCAAAGTAGCATTTGGAAACATTGTTGGACTGCATATAATTACCATTTTTAGGTATATCTTTAGTTTGAATGGCGGTTGGGATGTCATGCTCAAATAAAAGTCTAGCCGATGGTGGCGCATGCGTCGATTCATTTGGCTCTCTTCAAAAAAGTTGAGCACACGCGTCATGTTCGTGAACGGGTGCCGTCAGCTGGGACTGGTCATCTCTCGACTGCCACAGTTTATTTTAATGATTTCTTTTAATTGTTTCTTATTTATTCCTCGTCTTTTTACATCGTTTATTTATCATTTTTTTAAAAGAGTGTCCGTAGTGTTTCTTCCACGTTCTTCTTCATCAGAGATCTACGATTGACCGACCGACCTAAACAATTCAAAAGTGCATGTAAATGGTTTAGTTGAAATAAATACTTTGAGTTGAAGTTTTGGGTTTGTGTCTTACACTCTCATCCGCTCCGCCTAGGGCGGAAAAAGTCAGTCATTTGATGATTTCCTATAATTAAAAAATATATATATTCTTGTTCTTTCACCAAGTAATAATAAATAAATATGAACTAGCGGAAAATATCGATAAAAACTGTTCACTAAAGCAAATCAAATATCGTAGATATTACCTTTTACCACGAAATATCCTTCACACGTCAAAATGATGGAGTAATTCTCCTAAATTCACATTACGGTTAATAGTGCAGCTACACCCAGTTTTATTACGGCATAATATCCGTGCGACCCGGTCCTCGTGGACGCCATATTAATTAATCAGCAGGGTAAAACCGATACATATCACACGTACAACAAAATACACCTAATGGGATTAACTACTGCTGATTGAGGTGCTCATGCGAACCTAATATCGTGTAATTCGGGGGAGGGGGGTATTGAATTGATATTGGAATTAGTATGTGATGATATTGTAATTCATTTTTGTTTTCCGATTAAAAAGGTACGGCTTAATGTTTCGACTAGTTTTATTATACCGGCTTCATCTAACTTAAAATTACCACAAATAACTGGCGCGTAAAAGTGGTATGTTTAACCTACTTACAAAATAAATATCATATATTTATCATTATTTTTAAATTAACGTAGTTAATTGAACCTAAGAGCTGAAGTAGGACGCTTGCGGGTCAAGACGTCTGCAGAAGCTAGTTAACTATAAAGAAACTCAGAATGCATTTGTCGATACATTGCTAATTCTCAACTCTATATCAATTAGCACAAATATGCAAATATAGGCAGTTAATTAGTACCATAATTGGTATGCACAATCATTAAATGTAATGAGATAATTACGGTTATTCCTTAATAAGCCGTTATTAAAGCTGATTAACTCATTTTAATTAAAGCAGCATTACATACCAAAAAAGCCTTTTAAAATACATCTAGTCTTTCTATAAGTTCCCTTTAAAAATTATAAAATAATTTAAAAAAAAAAACTCAATCTTAAAGTACCTAAGTATGTATGTATTAATAATTCGACCGCTCCAAACAATTTAATTACAAATGGTCTATTACCTAACTATAAGCAGCGCGGTCCCCCAACGCGACGTATGTTTTTTAGAATTATTAATACATACTTAGGTACTTTAAGATTGAGTTTCTTTTTATTTTTTATTACTTTTTAAAGGGAACTTAGGTTTTTATGTCGGGGGTTTTATAAATTTTTAATGTTTTTTATTTATTTTTATAGGTACGTACTTATAAGAACACTCTCGATTAAGTCATCATCAATATTCTCTTTCAGTGCGCTTCATTTAAGACCCCACTCGAGTATATTTATAGACATTCAGTTTTATTCCCCGCTTTCACCCCCCACAACTTTTAAACGGCTCAATCGATTTTCATCAAACATGTCTAAGAACACCCACCTTTACGTTACGGGTGAGTTACTCGCCCGTAACTCACCTTTCATACAAAAAAAAAACTAAATTGAAATCGCTTCATCCGTTCGCGAGCTACGGAGCCACAGACAGACAGACAGACAGACACGTCAAACTTAACACCCCTCTTTTTGCGTCGGGGGTTAAAAACAATAAATCTTTTTAGACACAGTTTAATCCAACAGTCCTATTCTAGAAGCTGTTCAAAGGGGAACATGTGAACAATAGCAAAATGATAAACTAAATGAGCGCTACACGATCGTTAGAGGTTTCCACTAGAAGTCTGTTACAATAATTACGAAGCGCAGCAGAACAATAATGTTCCTAATCACACTAAGTTCGCTCATTACCCTGTCTCCGCTCAGTTCTCGGCCGCCTGATATATAGCCCCGACTATTGTTCCTTATTAAAGCTTATTAGACCTACGTCGGTTTCACACAAGCCTATAATCATTTATCTTAAATTCTTGTTATATATTCTTCTTTTTCTGTAACGGTAGCAATTCAGAAGAATATCTCTAAACCACTTCAAAATAAATTGCCCTAAATGTTCTGTCATAAATAAATTAATGTTCCATTTACAAAATAAACGTTTATTCGCTAAATAAATAAAACCGTTTAACGTTAAACTCTCGCTCAAAGTAATATTATGTTTATCTTGCTTGTTTACTGTGTAAATTACTAGAGTGTAGAGTTTTAAATTAAAATTTTCTTCCGTGAATAGTATAAAACTGGAGTGCTGCAGTTTTCTGTAATCATTCCGGGAAGCCCAACAAGCCGCACACTATTAAAAAGGCCAGCGTTTTATTTTAAAATTCCGTATTTTCTCACTGAATAATTTATGAAAAATTTTGTGTTATCATAATACACCTTTTTGAAAATAAAATGGCGAATACATAAAGGTGACTTGGATGATTTGGTTTTTTGGCAGAGCGTTGATTGCATAGTTTATTAAAGATAAGTTCCTTACATTTTTTAAATGCAATTTTTGGGATTCTTACCTATTTTAATATCTATTTTTGTAGATTTATGTATTAAAATAACTCACTGTCTTAAACTGATTGTCACGCTCTCGCAGATAATTGCAGCTGAACAAAGCACCCAGCTACGACCCCACACACTAACATTGACATTTTCTTTCCGCGTTTCCTTGTAGTTTGTTCTACAAACGATGCAGTAACATTCTTTGCTAATCTGAAAATGAAAGGCAAACTTCAAGTGGGGCGACTCTTAACAATCTTGGACAACTTTAAGTTTATGTCAACTAAGAGGAAACAATTTAAGTAGGTACACCGTGTTTTCACCAGCGCCGAGCTAGAAACCAAGACGCTGTCCAAACTCAACTCAGTAAAACTTTCATCTAGTTTTTCTAAAATGTTTTAGGTGGGATGACCAAGCTGACGAGACAGACTGAATCTGAAATCTTATCGAAAGGAATATTTTTAAATAGTTTAATTTAAGTATCTGAACTATCTTTATACCATCTGGTTTTTAGTTTAATATATCATACATCCATAAAGATATTATTAAGTTGAATACAGCCTTTTCAGTCGTTATAGTATAAAACATACTTCATTAACACGCTGAAACGATGGCTGAAATTATTCGACCGGCGAACAAGTTTGAGCTAATAAAAGTTGTGATCGGTCCGACGGACAGAGCTATTTCCATATTAATTGCCCCATAATATGCAAACTTTTCACCAAAAGACGTTATCGGGAAATGCGCATTAAATGGCGGACGGTGATAGTTAAGTGCTTTTAAATTACGTTAAACTAAGTCTTCACTAATTTTCCATTATAAAAGATTCTAAACTATTATCGTTACTGTCTCAGCTAAATACTAGTAATTTACATGGAACGACTGTATATCTGATCCTCACCGGTCACTTTGTGACAGGAACCTCTTGGAAAGAGTTCCATGCGTCTGGCTACACGTAACGACCGTCATAAATCTTCAAAAGACAACTGAAACCGAATAGTAACCCGCTTTCCGAGGTACGGACCCGACCACTAATAAGTTCGTGATTTGGACTTGTTAACACTGCTTTCCCACATTTACGAACCGAGCAGAGTAAGCTTTGACTATTAATTGGCCACGAGAAAAACTATAAACTGTTGATATTCATTAGAACGGATGCACTTCATGAATCAGTTATTTTAGACGCGGCAGCTGAAGCCTCTCTGCTTGCCATCATCATTCAGCACCCAGTTTCCTTCCCAATACCTATTCGATTTGACAGAAGGACATTTTTTTTAATGTAAGAACATCAAATATTTACGCTTTGGGTGGATCGGAAGTGAGTGTCAGACGCTTACTGCAACCCATCCATGTTCCTCCTAATGCACTCCAGGACTGCGGTCGCACAAATTCGGCAATAGCCATAGGTAGCATGGAATGATACCTACCATTATATATTTAATTTCTATTATTGTTAGATAATCGACCTTATTGGCTGTTTGAGCCTTCATTATTCTTATTTCCTTTAATCGGTTTTTTTTACAACCTATAATGTCCCACTGCTGGGCAAAGATCTCCTCCATAACCTTCCACTTTTCTCGGTGTGTTGTCTTCTCCGACCATTCGGTCATGAACGCCTCCAAGTCGTCATGCCAGCGTTTCTT
This sequence comes from Hecatera dysodea, assembly GCA_905332915.2. Classification (NCBI taxonomy): domain Eukaryota; kingdom Metazoa; phylum Arthropoda; class Insecta; order Lepidoptera; family Noctuidae; genus Hecatera; species Hecatera dysodea. Next base: position 16,449,924 of record HG995292.1, read on the forward strand.
AGGCCTTCCTCGGCGACGACGCCCGTCCTCTGGCTCCCACTGCGTGACGACTCTGGCCCATCTATCCGGATGCATCCTACATAATGTGAACCCCACTTTAGCCTGGCAGACCATTGCCCGGTTAAGCAGTAACCAACCTTAGTGTGCTGAACAGCGAGTGGTCAAGTCAAAAAAAAAATAGCCTCGCAGATTCGTTGCCCACATCGGCAATCCGTGTTTTTGAGCGAATCGTGGTAATCGAACTTATTGAGTTTAAAAGCTTTTCAATTTGCATTTTACAATAACTCGATACCGGTATGTATCAACTAAACTAAGACGAAAACATGTCAAAAAGTACCTTACAACGATTAGCAGTAGGGGTAACTTAATTGCTATTTCTAGTATAGATATATATAAAATTTCAAATGGAAAACGATTCGTTTGCATTGCCGTTTCTCTTATTTTCGTAGTTTTATGTAAATAAAAAACCATAGCACACAGTGGTTTCAATGTGTGCTACGGTTGGAACCATTTCGGTGTTGCCCGTTCAAATATTAAAACGATTTTTAATACGAAAATGCCTACTACAAAATTTAACTTTCATTTCATGGAAATTTAAATTCAGTTCGTAAATAACAATCATTGGTCGGAAATTATTTTAATTGCGATCTTTTATGAAAAAGTTGGAACGTTAAAATTAAAACTTTATCAAACAAAAAATATATACTGGCTTCCAAATATCGCACCTCTACCTCCGGTGCGACATTGTCACTTTTGCAAAAACGCAAATTTTCAGGAGAAGCATTTAAAGATTAGGAGTCGCTTATAGCAGCTTACAAACCGTAACGACACTTACTCTCTCACGAGACTCACATTGAAACTATAAGTACTATATCAGTGACATTATTACATCAAGTGCAGAAGTACTTGATGTAATATTATCAGGTTACTTTTGTAATATTTTTTTTTTACATTGCAAAGTGACAGTTTTGCACCGGAAAGCGATATATTAAAAAAAAAAATCTACAAGGGTTAAAATAAGTTTAATTTCGGAAGTCGGTCTAAAAACTTAAAGTTATTTTATGTGTATATACTTCATTTTTTTAAATTGGAAGTCGGCTATTTTAATCAAATTTTAATATTGGAAATCGGTACGAAGAAACAACCAAAAAACAAACTACTTTTTTGTAAAAATGTTTTTTATTTTTCACTTTTTAGTGGTGATACCTAAATGTACCATATGACAGCGTGTTATAATCTGGTGTAAACAATAAACAGACATTCGATTTCAGCAATCCCGGAAGATTTGCTATCATTATTATTGAAGAGTTCCGTTTCCTATCTCCCAAGTTATCAGATCTTCAACAAACTAGACAGAGATCACCTCGAAATACAACGATGCTCTTCCAAACCATCGTAAATATGTAGTTTCTTTTCAACTTTACATCAATAAGTGAAAATGAGAATATGATCAATGTACTTGAAGCCAATTAAATACGCATTTTTAGGGACATACCTACTCTAATACTAGTCGTCAAAATCAGTACACTCAGTAAAAAGATAAAACACACAAACAAAATACAACCGACTTCCAAATAAAAACACTTCATGTATTGTACAGGTGTTTTTGGTTTTATCTGTTCGTTTTTTGAGACTTCAAAAGTTAAAGTTATTTTATACGTTGTAGTGTTTCTTTATTTGGAAATAAAAACACTATGGTCGGTGTTAAAAATAAATAGACGGTTAAATATGTCCCATTTATTATGGTCCCAGTAGCGCTATTCTATTCAATTTCTACCGTGAAAACTTGGATGAAGCCAGCTGTAAAATGTCAATCAATCTAATCAAATTCGAATGACATTTCACTTCACGCTTTCCTAAGTGAAATGACGGTGATATTTACAGTTACTTTCTGATTCAATAAAATCGGTATGGTTTTGCACAAACCATAAACAATATAACGAAGAGTAAAAAAAGTCGTATAAAAATTACAAGTCATCTATCAGTTTGAAAAATGAAAGGTCTTCTAGACTTGGGCCACTAATCAGCACAGTCCACGCTAACGGGCGTAGGTGATAACTTCCTAACAATGACAAATGGCGTATACTTTTTGTTTTTCTTCCATTACTACGAGTAAATCAACAAGGAAACTACCTTATACCCACCATGATATACGAACTACATATACGAAACTATATGGTGCGTAAAAATACCGTGCAAAGTTTATTTTGTTCGCAATATCCGGGTTCCATCAGCGTTGGCTGATTCGATGAAAGTTTATGGTCAAATATGTTTGTATACTGGAATGTTTCCTTATTATTTTCTTGGGGAATGCAGAGGCATATTTTTCAGAAACCTTTCTTAGGAAATGTGTTGGCAAAACATTTTTTCTTTTTATGGGAATCTTGAGAAAAACCGTGAATCGTTTATGGATATCGAAGATAAATATTTTTGATCAAGTAAAATATACTTGATGAAGCATTTTACCATTTCTACATCTGAACTATATTAATTGATATTCAAAGTTTCAAACACGCTGTTTTATTTTTATATTCCGCTAAGACTAATTCACAAAGTCCCAATACAATTTTCTCGGTATTCATACTTCCATTGTTCAGTTGGGCGTTCTCTTTTGATTTTTTCACAGAATTCTAAAAGCGAATTTTTAATATACACCCTCAAAAAAGGGGTGAGGTAATAGAAAAAGGCTTTTCATTAGTGTGCCAGTGAAAACATTGGTAGCATGTTTTAACTCGAAAATGTTGGTTGGATTTTTCATGTAAGCCTAATAAAATTACTACCTAAAAGACCTGTATCCAGTCCGGGGCTACGTGAAAAGGGGAAAAAGGCCTTTGCTTGCTACTAATTAATAAAAATATATTCTCAGCTAGATTAAATTTGTAAAATAGCCTTTATGAATGGGACTAGTTATAGTCGCGATTACCTTATCATGTTGGTATTTAGCAGTTTATAGAAAAGCTCCCAATTATGCCACTACTCTATATCTAAGGATCCTTTTTTGAATTAGGAGCAGTGTAATTTTTTTCTTGTAATAATAGTATTTTAAATCTTGTTTTGTCTATTCTGTAAATTTGTCACTGTAAAAACTTAAGTCAAACTAGCTTAAGCAAATCCATATTTTGTGTGCAATAAGCATAAGCATAATCAGCCTTTTAATGTTCGTACTGCTGGGACTCAGGCCTCTTCTATAGGAGAGAGAATGGGCAGTAATGCGTAAGGCCAGTTAGTAAATGTCTCATAATGTCTTCGAATTTTTGGTTCTAAGACATTTTTAGTTTCCTCACGATGTTCTCCTTCACCGTTGTGACAGCAGTGATGATGAAATTAATTACACAAAATAATGCGCCTGGCTGGGTTTGAACCCGCGATCTACAATTCGTAAGTCGAGGCTGTTACCACTCGGCCCCCACTGCTCCTGCTGCTGCTTTTGTGTGAATGCCCGTTCACTTCATCTAAGATTTTTCGATGAAATTTTAATAAACTGTCTACAATTCCATCTTGTTAGTAAAGATCTTCTTTTCGTGTCGATTGACTCATATTATTGGGCAACCTGTACAGCTCTATTATTTATTGATCTCAATTAATGTTCACTACACATATGTATGTTTTCATGGTGAGACGTTTCCAGAATAGCAATACAGTAGTCTATTTCTACAGCTCAAAAAGCAACATCAATTTTAAGCTCTGTTACCATATAAAATCTTGTATTTTTTTTGTTTTAGTTCAAAATTAACTATTAGAGGTAAGTGGCCACATTAACAGCATCGTCAATTACGTTCATAAGATCCTCAGCGGTGCAGGAGCGTGAGACACTTCAGCTTAAACTAGTAGGTACTAATACGTTCTTTTTTTTTTTTTGGATGGGAAATCTTCAAATGTCCCGCTCTGGGCGGAGCGGAAGGGAGTGTCAGACTTTTACTGACTAACCCACCCGTGATCCTTCTTGTGCCCTTTGCGTTCCAGGGCCGCGGTGACTCTTTCGAACAAATTCCGCAACCCTAGCAGGCACTGACCCTATGGGGCCCTGTCCCTGATGCTGACGGCTCCTTGAGGCGCGCGTGGAACACAACACGTCGTCGGCCTGGTTGCTATCGGGCGGCGAGCCACCCACGCTCACCGTCCACAGGCGTCAGCCACTGCGCAATAGCACAGCGGCCGACTGGTCTCTGATGAAGGCTGCAATGGGACCATTAGGTACTGGCACTCCATTTCAGCCCCCTCCCGAAGGTACTAATACGTCCTAAAATAAATAACAGTCCCAGTTTCTGCAGTAATTAATCAAATAGATATAAACGTTCAGTTTTGTGTGCGTAGTTATTTACAGCGGCATGGTGGGGGATGGAGCCGCCTATTGTTAGAGACATGCGAGTTATAAGCGGGAATTATTTACAGCTTGGCGCGGCTGGAAATTGACTGTGTTTTATTCAGGAACTCGACCTTTCAGGCTTTTTGGTGAATTATAGTTTTAATATTTGGAAATTGTATATTTAAAAAAATCGTTTTTAATTACTACCTTCTATTTGGGATGTTTTTTTGGCTCATAACCTTACTCAAGTTTATAAATGACGACCCAAGCCTGCAGTACGAGTATATTGTGCCACTATTGTAACTTATTCTATTTTATTTTTAATCATGATGTCAGAAAACCCGCATAGGTAGGTACTCTCGTTAACCAATCACAATAAGAAATAATTAAAGTTCTTTTAACTCTTCTAGTTTCTAAATTCTAATTAAGTTGGAGAGCCAGCAGTACACGATAGAGACGGGATTTCTTTACGTAGCGCTCCTGGTATTGCAGTCATTTGCAAGTCTTTGTTATTCTCTGCAAGTGCATATAATACTTCAGTTTCTCTTTATACAACATAACAATTTGCTCTTAAACTTTACACTCTGTGAAATAAAAGCTGCAGAAAGTGTTTGTCGGTTCAGCAAATAAACCTAATGTAAAACGAAAATATTTCGTGTTTGTGAAGCTTTCAAAATTAATATTCTCGTATACTGTATACTAATGGAAGCTAATTAAAGGTTTCAAAATACTTCGAAGTGTGGAAACTTTTCTCGTTGTCCCACATTCTGCTCATGAATATTCGCAAGCTTCCCCGTGCTCGTCTTGTTTACTCGTCTTAATATGGAGAAAGGAAGAAAAGTATATATTTTCCTAACGAGAGTCGTACAGGATGATGTAGACTATAATATTATCCGTGGAACCCGTTCCGTGCATTTGCGCTGGCCCAATTTTTTGTTCCGCCTGTGTGGGCAATTACAAAATTCCGGATGAAGCCGACTCGGCTGGGCTTGTTCAAACTCGCGTTGTTCGAATACATCATGCCTTTTTAGCTTTATAACTTTTTAGATTTGCCATGCCAGTTACTCCGAAAATGGAAGCTAGATTTTAGTAAAAAACATACAAGATTCCTAACACTTGTACACAATACGAGTATTAGACCAAGTCTTGTTTTTATTTAATTTCTCGTGTAATAATAAATATCTGTCTTTTAAAATTTGAAACAAACGTTTAAAAGCACCTAATTATTCCCGAAATACAACCACTACATATTTCATGTCTCAAAGAGCTATGTACTAAGTTTTGTAGCCAGCACTGAAAATAAATTACGGTGGCATACACGAATTCAATTCTATTTTCAAAGTTGTACAGCGAACTTAGCGTTTCCACATTTATTATGCAGTGTCAACACACATATACGTAGATACAGTTGGCATAAAAAACTAGACCAACGCGCTACTAGCAGCTTCGTAGCTAGGGGGCTAAGCGGGCGGCTGCCAAAGGCGTAACCGTCAGGGGGGCGCACTTTGTTCAGACCCACAGCATGTTATCCATTGGGCAGTAACATAGCTACTCTACAAAAACATACAATTGTCCTAAAACTAATCCAACAAAATACTACCCTGCACTAGTTAGTTGCTTGCCCCAGATTACAAACAGCACCTCTTACGAACACACGTCGATCACTAAAACAGATTTTTCATATTTTTGTACGAGAACGTGAACGTTTTTTTTTCTAATAAACGACGACCACCATAAACTGATATTAGGTTAGTTACCTGCTATCTCAAACAAGCTCAGCTTTTCTGTCAGAGAACAGGCGCTCCTGACGCAGAACCAAGGAGGATTAAAGCAGTGACAAGTGAGCACTAATGTGGAGAATACTGTAAGAAATATATTTTAACTACACGTAAAAGTGGCTGCTGAGGCTAATTAATTCAAGCGCATTGTATTTATTAGTTTTTTGGTTTAAAAAGCAACTACTTATCTAGCACTGCACCTATCCGGCAGCAACGCAGTACCAGATTATAATTAAAACAAAATTCGATTTAATTGGTCTAGCCATCATGAAAAACCGAAGCTAGAATGAGTTAGGTTTCTTTTGCCAGCAATAGGTAATGTACGTGTACAAACGTTGAAAATATTTGAGTTATCCCTAATAATGCATGACTTCCGACTACATTGATGATATTCTTATTCACTCTTATCGATGTAAAATGTTTGGTAGAGCTTCTTAGTATTTCAAGGTGATCTCTTTCTAGTTTGGTGGAGATTTGATGAAGAAAAAAGTGATAGGAAAAGGAACTCTTCAATATATGATAGCAAATCGCATGTTGTTTATTGTTTATACCATTTTATACCATGTACGCTGGGATGGGTACGTTTAGGTGGGGGGTGTACCACTTAAAAGAAAACAAAAGTTCTTACAAAAAAAACAACTGACTTCTAAATATATTTATATCTTTTCAGTATACATATTATTTCTTATGTCACTTCGGCACTAAAGACAAACAGCTACAGAGCGTGCCAAAAAAAAATTGCTTTCCAAAAACATACTCTCGAAAAGCGTGACCCTCCTTTTGGGTAAAATAAGAATTGGGGTGCGAAAATTCAAATCTTGCCAGGGGCGCTCAGGAGTCAGGACCCTAGCTACGATGCTGCAACACGAAGTTCCCACATAAAGTTACCTGTTACTTGTGTAGATACTGGCCGAGTTTGACTGCTGACTCTACCCGCTCGCGTGTTTACCCCTGTGGTGCTTGATGAGTTTAATGTTGCCTGTAATTTGATAACATGCTTACTGTTAAAATGAACTACTTTTGAAATAAATGTGAGAGGTGTATCTTTGTATTTACAGATGTTGCGAAATGTTGGTTGTATTAAAAACCAATTAAAGGTACCGCAAAAATAAATCACAGCGTAAGGACACCGCCTACCCATTTCCATCTTATGTTCCCAGGTGTCGCGCAGGTGTCACTCGGAATGTTTATCTTCCTCTCCCACACTGATCTGCGACCACAAAAGGGTCTGGAGCATAAATTATTACCTAACCAACCCATAAAATCGTAGTAAAGAATTATTACGGGCACCAAGTAGGTACGAGTATCTTCGATTTTATATCAAGGGGCGGCAATATATTCGCACATAAACGATCTCAACTAAAGTACTTACACGGATATATTTCTACTGCAGTAAACAGTGGCTAGTACTTAAACTTTTGAAATAAATAAGCGTCTCGCTGCCCACTATAAAACTCATTATTCTATTTAGCAGTACAGCTCCCAGCGGATACAAATCTATTGTAAAATGGATATTTCTCCCTTGAAACAATCGTTTTTTGTTCGCGTATTTCCTCTTCAAAACCCAGTACAATAAACACAATAGAGAAAACCCAGTAACGAGAGTGCGCTAATTACAATTTCAAAAGTTTCCAGCCAGAGACGTAGGTAGGTGTAGTTCTCTCGGAATTATAGAGAAAAATGACCGCAGCGTTAACTTTCCCCTTAAAAAATATAGCGAACGGAATACGAGAAATTTGTTCAGAGTGGCGCGCTCTCCCCTTTATTCATCGTCAAACTTTTTGATGGGTTTATTTTTCATTCTGTTCCGGTTCGGGCGGTAACGCGTGGCTCATCCAGTTTCTGTAAATGTTGAGCAGTTCTGTAGTTCGCGAGCCGGATGCTGAGGCAGGACAGCTCCCTGAGGACTCTGTGCTCGTAAATCCAGGTTTGAATGTTTGTTTATGCATACTGCGGACCTCGGGGATATGACGTGCGGTAGTTTACACAAATATAAAAACGTGATAAGTGCTTGTCCAATGAAATGGCGATATTCTATTAATATGTGTTTATTGGAATGCAAATGAATGTCCTACTAAACAAATCTATTTTATATTCATGGACAGTGATATTTTTTAGCATAAACATACTTCTATTACCGATATATTAATAATATAAAAATAATGAATGAATGTGGTTTATAAACAACAAGAGATCCGAAGCTCCATTTCCCTGAGAAGTAAGGAAGTATCCAGAAAAACATTATAAAGAGAGAGAGAGAGAGAGCGAATCTTATAAACTTATCACTGCATCTATTTTATCTCACCATTCGAAAGGTGTATTTTTCAGATGGACAAAGGCTTAATAGTGTAAAAAAAATAACCCAGGTAAAACCGAGGCGTGCCGCCAGTTTTACATACAGCTACACCTAGAACAATCGAAGAAAATATATCAGTCTGAACAATGAGAAAGCCTTTCAGTAATGGAAATTCCGATTTTATTTTCATAACTTCTTACCACTTAATAGTAAAATGCTGTTACCTACTTATGTATGCATGTTTAAAATTATTAATTCAAATTCACCCCTTTATTAGCGGGACGTCTACGACACTGAACGCTGCACGCTGGTTGCTATACCAACTGTAAGAAGCTTATCTTATTTTTCAATGAATACTAAACGTATTTTAATTTATTTTTCCTAACAAAAGTACTTTTCAAGACAGGTGTAAAATTACCTGTAGGCAATCATTTATTTCCCAAAAATGCCAGAGATTAAAGAACGTCGTTCCATTTACAAATATTTACAACAGTTTTATCCTTAGATAACAGGTCGTTTGACATAAAATATACATTAAGAAATGCTATTTTATTTTTTGCTTTTAATCTTTTTTTATCTCGACACCAAAACGGATGAAACCTATATTTTTATTAAATTTTTGGCCAGTAATTTATGTATTTTGTGTCGTTTTCCATTTTTAATCTCAAATGTATTCATTTCTTATTTGTTTTGTTATTCAATTTGTTATTTCATCCTTACAAAAATCTTTATGAAAATCTGAAAGGAGAGAGAGCTAATATTTTATTGATATCGCGGTTGTAGGTATCGTGGGATTTCTTGAAGGTTGTCGTTTCAAGGATAGTAAATGATATTCGGTTTGCGTGAATACTGGTATCTATGACGCAATAAAAAGCGATGCGAGCGCGTGTGTGAATGTTGGGCCAAAGCGATAAATTGCGTCGCGCCGTGATTTACGGGCGCGCCCGGCCCGGCCGGATTACAGCCGCCCGTTTGTTGATTACCTCGCCTATCAGTTTATTAAATACTGAATTAGGTGTAACCATTGCTCATTATTAAACCCTTGATCTTGAAAACAGCAAAGATTCAAGAGTCTTTCCTTTATTTTCACTTGTCAGCATGTTTTCAGCAGATTTTTGTTACAGAACGTAGTTTGAAGGAGTTAGTTGAAGTTGCTGCGTATGTAAATATCTAATTACGAAACTGTAAAACAAAATTATTTTAAGAGATAACAAGGTACCTACCGAAAATAACCGCGAATATCTCAACGAAATTGAATTCGAATCGACCCAACCTAACAATAACATCTATTGAATACTTTTCCAATACCTACTTACGTAACGTTGCCTCAATTTGGACCTGAGTCCTGTCAGAACATAAGCTCGCCGTTCGTATAATAAAAGTGACAATACTTCAAAAAGTTATCCCTACATCATCCCGTAGGCTGGGGGCGAACGGAAAAAATCGAATGTCAAAATTTGATTGATGTCATCCCGTCCGACCGTTGCCAAACTTGTGCCGCCGTGATGACCTAACAAAAGCTGCTGTGTCACCCACTGACGACATTGTTTTCTAACCTTTTAATTAAATATTGACGAAAGTGCCTTATGTTTATGTTAGGACCGCTAATGGTTGCTCCTGTAACAGTCCTAACTATCTCGATCGGTGAAGACCTTAAACAAAATCTGTGAATGTACCTTACGTATCTGTGCGTTAATAAAAACAAACAACGATCACCAATCCATTTGTCTACCGAATGAGTTCATCAATATACGGGCTGAAAATGATGTTTTCATAATTTAGTATAATTGTTACTATAAAACCTCTGTATTTGTCGAAATTAAATAGATACTCGTAAAGTGAAATAAAATCGATGCAACTAATTAGTGTTCCCACATCAAACGTCCTTTGACACAAAAGACACCGATCTAACCAATATTATCTGTGACAGAATCGCTACGGATTGATTGGTATCCGAGGAGCGTCGATCAGGGCAATTCTACGTTCTTCAGAAGGTTTCGATTCAAAGCCTCCGACCAAAGACTCCGTCCTCCGATCTCTTTGTGATCTCGCTCTTTGATCTGCGCCTATAGGTGCCGCTTATTCCAAATTTCTTTCACCTTTGACCATTCTTTTTCTTTGTGACGGGTGTTAAGCCGAACGGGTGTATGTATTGTACGTTAAATATTATATATCTATTCTATATCTAACTATGTTTTCCGCCTCGTGGAGGTGTTGCTAGGAGAGTATTTTTAAGCCACAGAGTTATTATGTGATAGACCACAGAGTTATTAAGAAACTGTCAACGTAATCTGTTGCTTTCAACGTTGGCGTTCACTTACCTACGAGTACATTTGTTTTACGCCATTTCATATCGCCATTTTTGGGTCAAAACGACGCCAGAAACCCTAACTCGCTCCAGTATCCTTCAAAGCAGGTTCGTCGTTGCAAACTTCGAGCATAAATCTTATACTAAGAACTATAAAGTTCATCTCATCTTGTTAACGACGGGATGGTGTCAATTCATGTAGCCGCATCTTCACTACGTCAGCCTATGTTTGCGGTAAAGATCTCAGTACACGAGCGAACCGGCTCCAACAACCGAAAATGTTAAACGCTTTACACTGTGCGCTCACTGTGAAATATATTTTCTAATTAAGAGATGGAACGTGCAACCGGCGTCGAAGTGGAATAGTAATCAAATAGCGACAGAGACCGGGTACAAGTCGGGCCGACACTAACTTCTCCAACGCTAAGGGGCTTGCGGCTGCTCGGGTGAGCTGACACTTTGATACCAATAGCGTTTAAAGTCCTGAAGGAATTGTGAGAACAAGTTGGGCCTCGTTCCCGTTACGAGAGGTAACCTGCGTCAGCAGCAGACACCTCAAGTGATTTACCGCGAACGTAATGTAATCAGAAGGGAGTCGTGCGGAATATGAAATAAATGTAACAGGTCACAGCGCTTTTGGAAACTGTGTTACTACGGAAATATCTTCCTACACTTTGCCCCGCCGGATTTCTCGCATGCATAAATAGATTCCCTATCTGTAAATGCTTAATTCGTTCAAGGATTGAACTAGACGAGATAAATTCGAAGCTTTAATGCCTCACCATAAATTAAGTCGTAAATCCAAAGAATCAAATAATAATTACACTGATGGAATTATAAAACAGAAATAAAAAGCTCCTGAAAAAGGTCATCATCCTAATTGAATTCATTTCACTGCGTACCTATCAAGTTTCAAGTAAAAAGTTTAAAAAAAAATTAAAGAATAAGCCGTTTTAACTCAGACACATTTAATATTAAAGGATGGAGATGTAAAAGAGGGCATGACTTAAAAAGTGCGGTCACGTCTCGCTCAGCCGCCCTGCGCTCCGCGCCGCGAACGCTCAACGGCTCTTGGACTCAACAAATATCCATTTTGCTCAGCGACTGACTCTTGTTCTCATAACTTTCGTGCTTACTGTCTCATAATAGGCGCTATTTGCTTAAATATATTTAGTTTTTTAATGTCGCAGTACTTTTCACGGAACTGGTTGTTAATTTTATTTTACTTAAAATGTTATTAAGCTTAATTAAAATATTCTTCCTTTTTTAAAAAAAGCGCTATATTTAAAAATAAATGACTATGATATTCTGATGGTACTACCAGGTATGTACATATAGGTAGGTATAACCATTGCGCGGCTTATTAAAAATGAAGCAAAAGCCTAAATGTAGACGTGGAGAAGCCTGGAGTATTTTATTCAGGAGCTAAGAGGGCTCGGAGTACAGTGATGAATATTGAAGCCGCCGAGATGGCTAAATAAAACATTGTGGTATGGAGGCTGAATATTATAACAGCGGTGTGCCCTCCGGCCGACCCTCGCCCCGCAGAACAATACACGGATTGTGAATAAAATTAAAAATATTACAAAGCGTCTAATTTTTTTTCATTAAAAGGGTCGGCGGTGGTCTGTTGTTGAGGAAAATCTTTTGTGGGGCAATGGAACGTCCATACCTATTGTATGGACCTATGTTGTACGGAACCTAAACAAATACGAGCGATGTTTGAACCAAGGGAAACAAACAGTTACCATCATATGAGTCCGTATCCCACTAAAAACTTTTAGGTAACAGCGAGTGGTGTAACGTCGGAGTGTAATCCCGCCGCGTTCTGCCACAGAATCTACAATAATCTACGTAGAGCACTAGTTTGACAATCAGATTGTGGTATTACCTACAAAATTTGATTCATAAACGTCAAGTGTTGTTACTGCAGCGCAATATGAAACGAAATGGAAGGGAGACGCAGTGGGCGTGAGCTGGATGGAAATTGCAATATCCGAGCGAGCTGAATTAGAGCCAACACTCCTTCTAACTAGAAGCGACACCGCCCCAGCTGGATACACAATACAATTTTTCATCTTCCACAAGCATGGTGAATTTTGTATTATAACTTCAAAAATGAAATTAAACCGTAAAATGTTTTAAAGTAGCGGAGAGAATTAAATTTCATCAGTGAAAGCGTGTCACAGATAAACAAACAACATATAAGAATTTATATTAGTTTCTAGATTTCGTTTCATTTGGCCTTTACAACGCAAACAATCGGACCTGATTGTACTTTGTTCTACGTGCCTCTAGAGACGCGTGTCTTACCTATACCTACCTGGGAAACTCTGTAAACGGCAGACAAATTGCACCTAGCTATTGACGACTACGTGAGACAAAAAGGAAAGGTAAAAATAGACCCTAGAAGAAAACCCTGTCAAACAGGTTTAGTTAAAATTTTATCAAATAGCATGCCACCAAGCCTTTTCAACCAGAAATCGGTATTTTGTCACAATGTAGTACAAATCCTCTACTAAACACATCCAGTAGGATTCTTTATAGCGTGGATTAGGCCTGGTGGGAGATTGGATCGCACGAGCCAGCCTAACTAAACTTCATTAGTCAGGTTTGGATAACAGTGCGACGTCGATTATGTCGTTAAGCATTGAGTTAAACATTTACCAGCGCTCAGCTGCGGAACGAGCTTGTGCTAATCAAGGAAACTATGTATAATATATGTAACTTAGAAACGATTTCACGTAAAGATTTCAGGATTGTTCGACGTGTGTCATGAACTCGATGGCTTGCGTTATCTAAGAAACCTTGCTCAGCTATGAAGCCAAGACTTTCAATTTAGATATGTAAAACAAAACCAGTATAGATGCTCTGAAGGTTGCCGTATTACTTATCTATACAAAAACATATTCAGTAGCTACATCGACGTTGGCAGACAGGTAGCGCTTGGAAGCAGTCCCAAAGGAGCCGATTCTCACTTAAACGGAGCCGCGCATATTGTCTTATTCATACGGTCTGATAGACACGAACTATGGAAGCGTTCTAAACTACGCTTTGTTGGAGCCATCTGAATATCTTCATATTATATTCAATAGATATCGATGTCGCATGACGTGAAAGACACACGAGACGTCATAAATATGTCAGAGTAATCTAGTTCTATTATTAATTGGTAAAAATAGTAAAAAAACATAATTATTTATATCCATTTTTGTCAATAATAATCATGAAACACGTTGGTCGGCACTTTTTTCCGATCCACCTTACAACAAACGTAGTTATTGTGCTCTATCATGCAGTTGAGATCATCCTTCAAGACCCGTTTGTAAGGACAGCCGCCGGCATGTATGCAGAGACCTCTGGAACCACATCGAGAGATTATCGAAGCTGAAATGAAAACAAACCATAGTTAAAAACGTGAGCCTCCTTTTGAAAACTTGAGTTTTAGAAATCGGCTATGGTGTAGTAAACTGTTGCTTCACCAAAACAAAATTAGTCCTTTAAGTGTTTCCTTCGGGACCTTTCTTTTGTAATTCTAATTTGAATGAAATTCCCAAACATTGAGAAGTAGGTACTTACTCTCTTTTTTGAGCAAAAATCAAACAACACCATTGTTTGATTTTTTGTTTCATTGAATCGGATGAAAATACGACGGTAGACTGATTTTCAAAGATTTAAAATTTTGAATTCTAGAAATCGGCTATGGTGTAGTACCTAAACTGTTGCTTCGGCAAAACAAAATTACTTAGCCCTTTAAGTGTTTCCTTCGGGACCTTTCTTTTGTAATTCTAATTTGAATGAAATTTCCAAACATTCCTAAGTAGGTAGGAGCAAGAATCAAACAATGGTGAATCGGATGAAAATACGACAGCAGAGTGATTTTCAAAGAATTTCCTTTTTTATGCAATAAAAGAGTTTCGGATTCAAATAGAGGAGCACGATACCGGTAGGATTTTTTCAAACATTTCCGACGACATCGACAGAATGCTAATTAGAACCAAATTCGTTTAGCTGGCTCGTCGGTCCGCTAACCAATCGGATCGGACCGATGTCGCCAACATTATCTCAAGCGGACTCGATTCATTTACGTATTAATGCGATTTAACGGAAACATATTTAGTCCCTTGAATAAAATAACTGTTAGTGGTTTGATTACGTTAGCATCTCTCAACTCGGTGAGTATTTGTAAATCAGTTTTTAATTATTTTACGGAAAAGCTGAAACTCCCTTCTACGAACAAGAGTGCATCAATACAACTTTACAGGAAAGCGCTTTAAGGGTTCAAAAGCCTTTGTAATAATTTATTTCTATAACTTTTTATTGCTCGTTGTATACTCGTTGGTTAGAACTATATTCTTCAATATCTCTTATATACTACAACCAACAACTCATGTTAAAACAAAATACACTCAACAGAATTACAAAAGAGTATATTAAGTACCGTACTGGCTCAAACTGATGGCAAATAACACAGAATAGAGAGAAATGGGCATCTTTGGACGAGGCCTAGAAATAAGTCATTTAGTATTAATAGTAATAGAAATAAAAGACTTTTAAATTTGTTTACCTAGCAATTAGTAAGTAGGTAAACTAAGATGAAATGTAGCTTGGTGTACATAATTTTTTAAATATATATTTTAAGTACCCATGCGCATGCGCAAAAGGTACAGAACTAACATAAAGTTATTCAGGAACACCATACCTACTCACAATGGGCTGCAAGACCTACTTTTGTATAACGTCACTTGAAATACTTTCAGGGCAACAGCAATGTCCTCAAGTGAGGCAGGTGCTCCCGAGGTTGTACAAACCTGTTTTACCGTGAAAACCATTCGATGACCCTTTGTGCCTGTGATTGTGATGTGATTTATGATCGGCTGATGAACCTTTTCGAACTGGAAAAAAGAGTTATAGTCTCACAAATGTGAACGTTACCGTGGTTGCTGATTCTTAGTTTTTGGTCAAAGCTGCCTTCAAGGATTTATCAAAAACCTGATCTGAAAATCAGCGGAACGCATTACGCAATTTATTATACGACACGGTGGAAATGAGCTTTTGTTTCCGCTCCCACGCTTTAAAAGGTGAACTAATTTTGATGAATATTGGTACAGCGATATATGGGACCCTGGAAATGATTATAGCCTACTATTACCACTACTTACTTACTTACTTTTTTTTAGCGAAAATCTATAAGTATTCATCCGAGCGAAGCCGCGGGCAAACGGTAGTTTTAAATAAAACATTTTTAAACATGTAAATAAAGACCTCGCACGCATGGGTCGCAGGCAACAAGCGATTTTCGCAATATTCTGTTCCTGGCCGTCGCACATTATAAACAACTTAACAATATTACGTCCTTACAAAAGAACAATAAAAAATGAAGAATTAACGCGAACACGCTAACGAGAATATAAAGGAATTACTATTCTCTTTGGTGTTCGCAGTGCCATAATGTGATTCCGCTCTGTGGATAAGCAAATTAGCGTTTCATAATTAGTAACGTTCATACTGAAGCCTTTGTGCACGCGCCCAGAAAACACGCTCAACTGATAGTACGCGTGTTATGTTAGTCTTATTATAAACATCACAAATCGGTCTGGATATGGAAAAAAACTTCTCATTCTGAGGGCTCCTAGACAAACCGACAACGAAGTTAACTTTGTGGTAAAACTTAACTTCGTTGACCGTCCGTCGGTCTGTCTGTCATTTATTTTAACAGAAGCGCGTGGCGATATCTTATTAACCGACTTCTAAAAAAGGAGGAGGTTCTCAATTCGGAAGTTTGTGTTTTTTTTTATTTTTTTTATTGTTTGTTCGCGCGTAACTCCGTCGCTTGCCAACCGATTTGAAAAATTCTTTTTTGTTGGAAAGGATATACCTACTTCCCAAATGGTCCCATGAAAATTTTATCGAAATCGAACAAGCAGTTTTTGAAAAATCAACAAAAATCTAAAAAAATATCTACATTGTCTACATTGACGACCTTTTAGTTTACTCTGCATTGGAGCAGTGCGTTTTTTACACTAATGTAATTGGTTCTTTTAGGTGGGGGGAGGGGAGGGGGTGTAGGTACCACTAAAAAGTGAAAAATAAAAAAAACTTTTTACAAAAAAAATACAACCGACTTCTCCACAAAAAATCAAAAAAGGACAAAATAACTTTAATTTCGGAAGTCGGTGTTCAAAAAACGAAAAAGGAACCACAAACACCGAGTTCCGAAATGAAAGTTATTTTGTCCTTTTTTGATTTTTTGTGGAGAAGTCGGTTGTATTTTTTTGTAAAAAGTTTTTTTTTAAATGAATATCAAACTGTCAAGGTTTCTTTGAATCATTAAAGTGACACATTTTGATACTTGCATATAAAAACATAAAGGCAACTTCCCGTTGACCTAGAATCATGATATTTTAGAAGCACTAAGGCCTCAGAAAACACGCCCAAAAAAAATAAAAAAAAATAATGGCATCACAAGCGAGCGCTATTCGCTCATGATGCCATTATTAATAATTTTTTTTTTAATTGTCATCGTTATTTTATCAAAACAACTTGTCTAATGGCGCTTGAACTTGGAATGCTGTTGCGTGTATTTCTCTTATTGCCTGGATTCACACAGTTCAGAAAACTGGCGCAAGTTTGCCAGTCGAACCAGAGCAAACCGCTAGCAAACCGATTGCACACTCACAAAAAAAATACATCCAGTGACCGATCATTCGCTGACAACATGCGCGAGTCGACGTTTACAAGAGGGCCAAGAGGTGAGATGTTGAACCTAGCTGCCCGCTTTTACGTGAATGCAGCCTAATAACCTAACAACCTGGATAACCAAACAAAATCTTCAATGCGTTATTAAAGTTACCCTAAATCACACGCACGTCTCGGCGTCACGAAAAATTCTATTTTAAGAAACCTGGGCGCTAATCTAGAATATTCTTACTCTACTTTTGTTCGAAATTCCTGGTAACTACGGCAGCACTTCTTCAGTTCGGATCCGTTTACCGAGATTTCCAAGAATTCTGCCAAATGTACCAGGTAATAAGGATTATTGTGAAGCTTGTCGAAAGGAAAAGAATATTTATAAGGTACTTACATAGGTAAAGTCAGCGACGAAAGTCTGATAACAATTCAGTTCGTTCAATCGTAAATCGTTATACTTAGGTGGACAAAATTGTTAAAAACTAGTTTTCTCCTCGTTCTCGGTCCCGTGAGTTTTCATGTAACTAATGTCATAAGTTTGCGACGGGATACTAGCAAGACATACATACGAGTACTTTCAGAGATTATCGTTTAGTCCTTTCACAAACATATTATAACACAAGCTTTTATAACCCTTATTATATTAAAAAGCCCGACCTATCGGCTTTAACAAAAGATGTTGAAAAGTAGTGGTGTTATCCCTTATCAATCAATGTAGATGTCAGACACAAGCAGTAAATAATGATAATGTAAACGCATTATCATTGCTAACCCTACTAAGAATTTAGTCGTATAATGCTATCTACCGCGACGCCGACGGTTTCCGAAGAATATTTAAAAAGGTTGATTCCCACATATCAGGGGCGTGGCCCGTCCGTGTTAGGGCCGTAACCGTGCAGGGACCGTGCATCCGTGTCCTGTCAGGGGTTTGCTGTTCACTATACGTCTGGGACGTTACCGGGTAGTGACCGGCCGTGACCGGGCCGGGCCCGGGCCGGGCCCGGGGCGGGGCAGTACTGTGGTGAAATAGAGATTAGAAAAAACATTATAAATCGTACACTAACCCTAAATCTATATCCTTTCGTTCAGTCCATCCAAAGTTTGTTCGTAAGAGATTGATCTGTGCGTTCGACACTTGTTTTAAGAATTTTTTCTCTTGTGCACTTCCCAATTAGTGACATTCCCGATTTGACAAAATATCACAAATAAAATTAGAAAAACAAAAAGGAACACAAGTGGCATATCGATTTTGATCTTCATACATTAATTCCCTATTCGTCAACATTTGAGATTGGCTGCTTCACGTTTGGTCAACCAACCGTTTGTTTCGCAAGTAGGTACAATCAGGTTTTATCATGTTAATCTACTTCCTATCATTCGCCCGCGGCTTCACATATGAATTTTAATTTCGTGATACCATAATATTGCTATCCCTATGAATTCGAATATTTTTTTAATTAGCCTGCGACGTCTGCGTGAACTATAGAACTGGCTCCAGAGAGCTATAAATAATCAAATCACATCAAAATAATCCTACTAACTGTAATCCTACTAACATTATAAATGTGAAAGTTAAAATACTTCGTAGTTGTATCCCGCGGTTTCGACATTTAGAAACTTCGGTTGATTATACAGGCTGGTGCGCATTTCTTCTTTTAGGCTTAGCGTTCTTTCTGATTATTATTTTACTACTAGCTTCTGCCCGCGACTTCGTCCGCGTGGAATATTTACTTTACCCCCGATTTTGAAACTCTCAGCCCGATCGGTTTAAAATTGACAAAGTTTCATACAAACGTTCATCCCCTATTTTATCCCCTTGGGGGTAGAATTAATCAAAATCCTTTCTTAGCGGATGCCTACGTCATAACATCTACCTGCATGCCAAATTTCAGCCCAATCCGACGATAAACGTAAGATTACTGCTAAGCTATCGGAAGTTACACGTGTTATTGTGAGTCAACCATAAAAGATAGACATATGCTGTAGTGGGATATTTTTTAGATAATTTTATGTAAAACATTTCCGTAATACATGATTTCTATGTAACTTTAACCATTAAGGCTACACACGCGATGGAAGCTTAAAAAATGGAGTAACTTCTCCCGTTTTCCCAACATTTTCCTTCACTGCTCTGCTCCTATTGATTGTAGCGTGATGATAAGTATACTATAACCTGCCCAGGATTATGAAGAATAATTGTACCAAGTTTCGTTAAAATCGGTCGAGTAGTTTTTGTTTCTATAAAGAACATACAGACAGACAGACAGACAGACAAAAGTTTTACTGATTGCATTTTTGGCACCAGTATCGATCACTAATCACCCCCTGATAGTTATTTTGAAAATATATTCCTTGTACAGAATTGACCTCTCTACAGATTTATTATAAGTATAGATTTGCTTGGCTCCTTAGTCTGTTTTGTTGATGTTGATTCGAGGTAACAGGAGATAATTGGACTAGACGGATTTGAATTTGAAAAGAAAGAGGTCATATAGTCAGTGCTCTACATTACCCTCTTCCCATTTTCTTAATTCTGAGAGGGTATTTACTGTAAGTCCATTTTATCCAACATCCACGCGAACGAAGTCGCGGGCACAGGTAGTGTTGCAATAAAAAGCGGACTAGCCTTCATAAACGTTTATTGACTAATTGTCTATTCCAATAGTATGCCAATTGTCTATGACATTTGCTGTCTCGTCCGTGATACAAACTTCGGCGTGGCCATACACAAAAGCCCGGACGGACTGAATGGACGTCAGTGCGTCGCCTGCCCTGTCTCGGACGTGCGTAAACGAGTTCATATGAAATGTATGCAACAATATTTTTGAACTCCTGACGCTCCACAGCACTAACAGGCCATGGGCACGTACATCTTGACAGTTTTCCATAACACGCATAGAGTACCAATTTAAGTACCCACCCATCTACTCCCGAGCGTCAGATACGAGACATTTTTAGCTCAAACTGTGTCAACCGCGCAAATGGGTCGCTTTTGTACCTAGCTCCTAGCGTTAGCACTTTAGTACTTCGGCGGTTAGTGCCTATTCGTATCGAGGAAAACTTAAACTTTGCCTTAGTTTCAATTACTAGTTCAATATTAGGTTGGACTGACTGAACTTGAGTCCTTTGATACAGACTGGTCCCAAATAGCCATAGTTGAACTTAGAGTACAGCCTTTGTCCTGTAGTGGGAAAATCCAGCTAATACAATAATTCTAACTATAGGTAAATATTATAAATGAAAACGAAAGTGAGTTTGATTTTTCGTAATGCTTTCACGATTAAATCGCTAAACCGATTTTAATGAATTCTGGTACAGAGATGGAAAACCCCATATAGAGCTTTTTTTTGCCAAAATCGATATGAAAGTGAGTGAAAACAAAACACCTAATGGTTGCTATTTTATATGCTGCTTAGATTTTTTATGTTACTCCGTGCAAATTACTAAGCGTACCCTTGGGCCATCTTCTGCTAAAAATGGCGCACTCAGCCAAACTGCTTCGGTTAAAATATAGCTAAAGTTTCGTCCGAAACCGAATACCGTTATACAGAACATGTATCCGGGCTGAAACAAATGAAAAATGGACTAGGGGCGGGCAAGTACGATCTATAACTATGCCAAAAGTCCCGTTACTTTTGAAAAATCGAACGAAGTCTACGTTTATTTAGCGTCAGAGGGAAACTTCGGCTTCAGTTCAGATTTCTGATAAAAACCTTCAGTCATAAACTCTGTAGGTGTAATTCTACGTTACTTTACGTTCAAACTTTATCAAAGAAAATAATTCCTAACTGGCCTTGTTAAGTTTTGCACGCAATATAAAATTAATATTGGAACGATCGAGTAAGAATGGGAATAAGATTTAGACATTTTATCATTGTAAAGATGGCCAGAAGAGCGACACAATTTGTTGTTCTTTAAAGGGTTATTTTTAAATGACCAGCCATTTTTTTCCAAAATGAATAGCTGATCTTTACCTAATGCAGGTAAAAATCAGCTGTTAGCTACCTTATGCCTAGTTACATGAGCACAACTTAGGCTTAGCTTAAGTGTAAACTAAGGTACATACTTTGTCACTGGTTCCTTCATCTTCTCTTATGCCAATACACTAGAAGTCGACACCATACGACTCTTGATTTTTTTTTAATTTAACATTAACTTAAACAACCACACTTACGTGGTTCTCGAAGATCAGCTTGTTTGTCTAAACTAAAATTAATATCACGTCCAAAATTTTCTAAAATTAACAGACTCAAAATAAAATTGACTAAGTAAAACCGTGACATTTCACACGTTACAATAAAACTAAGATTAATTAAACACGACTCGATGCAGCTGAAGTCAGCGTGTAGTGTTCGCGGAGCATTGATTTGATAAGAAATAACAATGAAATCCAATTAATCTCGCGACCATTCGAACTGGCTATTCATCGGTACGGTTAATGTATAAAGAATTGTTTCTGAAGCCTGCCTAAAGTTTATAAAATGATCAATCATATGATTTAATGACGCTAGGTAAAGGGACATCATCGTGTTTGTTATTAAGGCCCAGTTACACTAACCTCAGTTATCTTTTAAGTCTGAATTAGTCGCTAACCTGGCGTCATTATTTTTTTTATATTCGTGTTAGCAACTACCTAATTTGAACTAAATCCTAATTTGAAAAATTGTTCCGAATTTTATTTAACAACATTTATTTGAAATTGAGGCAGCCACGAGTCAGGGGCGGGTTTAATTATTTCTCTCCGTGATTTATCATCATTTTGCCTATGTTTAAATCCCTCGACGATACCCTAGCTGATTCATTTCTTGCCAGAAATCAAGTTAATCTAGATAAATAAGTCTCTTTCGGGAATATAGAGTAGGCAGTACGCAGTTACGTAATGAAAAAATAAACTTTTTGTAGGATCAGTTTAATTATGTTGTAAGCGGCCTTCGCTCCTATTTCCCGTACCTACCAAACTTGCATTTTTCAATACATACTTTTACAAATAAAATATTTCTACTCGTTTTATAAACATATAAACAAACAATTTTACTATTAGGTATACAAAATTAGTTTAAAGATCAGATATTCATGCAATTATAATGAAAGAGATTTCTCAAACCTTCATACTATATCTACATTTGTATTTTTATATTTTTGTATGTAACGAATAAACTCAAAAACTACTGGACCGATATAAAAAATTCTTTCACCACTAGAAAGCTACATTCACCCTGAGCTAAATAGGCTATGTTTTATCCCCCTATTCCCACTGGAACGAGAACTACGCGGGTGAAACCGCGGGGCGCTGCTAGTGTTAGATAAAGTTACCTTCTTATAAACGTTTAATTAACGATTCGTTTTAAGTTATTACAATAGTCTACAAGCTCTTTTAAAAGTTGGTCTAAAACGTGTGATTCATGTACGACGCGATCTGGAGCTAGGCCATATGCTAATAAACGCTATGCCTCACCGAAAAGGGGGTTAATGTTGCATAAATATTCAGTAAGTGACAAAAATATAAATATATATCTATAGTGGCAAACGTACATGAATAAAATACTCGTAACAGTCTCTACATATAAAAAAAGCGTATTTATACCAAACTAGATCCTTCCCGTGGCGTCGCATAGGTACACATCTCTCATTTTAATGCAGTTGTAGATTATTAGGTCCGGTGTTGGTGAAAATTAAAACTGCATTATAGATATATATATTTTAAAGAGAGACGTTTCATGGTTCCTAAAAATTTAACCCAGCTCTGGCGAACGTTGTATACTTAATATCTCATATTGTAAAATAGTAGTAAAATAATATACCATCACGATTGCTCTATCTAGTAGCTAACATGATTTATAGTATACGTAGGTAGGGTTTCTTTGTCAAACCTTTCGATGGGTTTTTAACAAATGATGCATCATTTGATTTGATTTTGATGAAAAATAAAAAGATGGCGCATAATGCATTGCCATATTTTTTTTTTCGATGTGTTCGTATGTTTCGAGACGATTTCCAAAAGTGTTAGTCACTTAATTGATGAAAATACAAACTGGTAACAAAAAGTGATCTTACTTATAATAAAATCAAAATTTTGGAGGATTTGTTTTTATCTAATTGTAATGCAACTTTGAACTGTGTGTAACAACACACGATTATAAATATTTTGAACCAAAATGAGTTTTTGCGAAGAACGCCCAAAATCAAAATAAAATATCTTCACTAATATAGTGCTAAATAGATATAATTTTATCACTTACACTCGTAATTTGTCGGATTACAAGGTTCTCTTTAAAAAAAAGTCCGGTCTATGGGGGTCTGTGGCAGTACTCTATAATCAGACAAATTAGATAGTCCGACACTGCCCTGGAAACCGTTTGTCGGATTAGCGTGGGTCCACTTTTTTATAATAGTAAAATTCTTCATATTTTGCCGTCACATGGGCGTGCAAAGGTTTACAATTTCAAACAAAATATAAAAAAAAATGTGGCAGATCATTCCCTATGGGACCCCGTCTTCTTTGCTGATAGCTCTTTGAGGCGCGCGTGGAACAAGACGCGCCGCCATCGACCCGGGCACAGTAGAAATATGGAACAGTACAGAAACTACGAACAAACGGTCGAAACGGCACACTCACACAGACGCGCACATCTACGAGGCCCCTAAGGGACTTTTGCGGTGCGCTCAGTGGCGGGTGCCGTGTTCATAGATAATACCTACGCTATTATAATGGCTATAGGTGGACCACTCAGGTTTTCGTTTTGCAAAAACTGTGTACCCAAGCACAGATTTTTAATACTAGTATTAAATCCTTATACCGAAGACTAATTTTAATTTATATTGTATTATAATTTATATAACATATGGAATAAATTAATCCTTATGAGTATGAAAAAATAAATGACCATAATTTTACGACAACATTATATTCTAGTCTAATCAAAGGAAATTTAGCTTTCGAAACATACACATAGAAACGTACTTACTTCACAAAATAAGTAACAATATTTTTTCAACATACAGAAATCCTTCATCAAAATTTTAGGGCAGATTTTAGGTATAATTGAAATGGAATAAAATGGCATAGAAATGATAAACAATATTCGGTTTGTATTTTTTTTTTTACAATGGCATTATTTACATTTTGACCAAAGAAGAAAGTCGCATGGAATAACATGCACTAACGCATTTTCGCGTGACTATTTCTCCCAGTCAACTCCTACCGCAAGTCGTGTTAAAGAACTTCGTTCCAATAAAACACTTATTGCAAACATTAAAAGTGACAACCCTAGCTAACTCTCTACTGGAGCGTAGGTAATTATTTCAACAAATGGGCTTAGTTTCCATACTGTTCCATATTTTTACTTTGACCCGGGCTTGGTTGCTATCAGTCGGCGAGCCACCCATAGCTCGCCGTCTGCAGGCCCGCGCCTACGCCTACGGTGCCGACGCAGCGCTTGGTGCAGTGGTTGAGCGTTCGGCTGCTGCGCTACGTGTCACGGGTTCGATCCCCGCACGGAACAATGTTTTTATGGCCTAAAGATAATTATACCGTGTCTGGCTGGGTGTCTTCTGTATGTGAGTTTACACGTTTGCCAACGCACCCACGATAGTGGTGACGATCCTAGTGAGGGCAAAGTCTAAAAAAAGCGTATTCCTCGGTATGTACGGAAGAACGAACTTTATTTTCCAAAGACGGGGTCGCATATTCACGTCCTCCAAACCACCACCACTCACCACCCATCAAAAACGGTCCATCCATTAAAACGAATCAAACTCGACGCAGTTTTATCGCTTAATTACTGAGTTGATGAGTTCCTATGGCTACATCATCAGGCCCTGGTTACCATCTAGCGTCAAAATACTCGTAAAGACGAATCAAACGAGCCGAGTCATCGTTTCTTTACTGAGTTCCTATGATCGCCTTCCAGCTCCGTCATCAGATCAGACCCTGGTTACCATCTAAAACAAAGTACTCGACTCAAACGAGCTGAAACTCGATGGGTTACCTACTTCTGGGGTATGGGTTTGATATGGGGTAGTCTACCTACTTGAAACCTATAAGATACTCAAAACAAACTACAAGATAGACTTTGTTGCTGTACTACAGAAGTTTTCCTTCCTAAAAGTTATAACACGTATCTATCCAATTTAAATTATGCGGAATCTTTAGTAAACTTTAAGTAATTAATGTTAAACCAAGCGGTTATCAAAACACTACAAAACTCAAGCCACAAATGGAGTAGATATACCAAAATAATAGTTTTACACCTGCGTGGAGTGGTGTTAATTGAAAACGTCTATAATTCAAACTTGAGCGACATGAATTGAATACCTATGCGGTAACTCTTTACTAAGCAATAATTGTAACTCTGGTAGCCCTACGTCACCATACTTACCAAGTTAACTTTCTCAGAAAAATATCAAGAAAATACTAATATTCACATCACGAATTCCAGCAAAGAACTTCACAGCACCGTCTGCGTTTGAGTTCATTCATATTATAAACGTACATTCGTGTTCTTAACCATTTTTCCAGCGTCAGCACCTTCAGTTGGGTGGCGAAACAAGTTGAATGCAGCGAAGCGTTTTCCTGGATTTGCGAGCGCCGAGCGACGCTGAGAAAACGTGGAATGCTAACGTTGAAAAACTAACGTTTACCGTAGAACTCTCCCGGGCTACGAGACGTGTTTATGCTCGTTTTATTTCAGGCATTTTTTAAATTGGATTTTAATTTGCATGCTCGTTATTTAATGGAAGAATATCGAGCGGCGAACTCGTGTACCAGTTCATTTGGACTGTTCGTTAGCAAAATAAATACCTAAAAGTATTGTCACAGAACTGACATGCAAGAATAAGTTAAAGTGACTTTGAAATGGCTTTGACATAGTGCAGTAGTCTGCACTAATAACATTTCGTCGCTTATACATTCGTCAAACGTGATATTTAGATTACATCAATATTCCTCAACACCCAATAGTATTATTACGATTATTAGGAAGCAGCGTTTAGTAGTGGATATTAGCGCGTTAATAAGCTATGTTATGATAATGGACTTGGCATAATACTTCTGGTCTAACATTAGTGCGTACAGTACAAACTTGCGGATTGATATGGTAATGTATATTACGAATTCTGATGTTCCCGTATACTTAATACAATATTCCGTGTGCGAGCATTATACCAACCGCTAATAACGCTCCGTAATATTTAATTAATCACAGTCTGCCTACCGTCAAGTTTAATCACTCAATTTAATATGTCTCAGTGGTATTAAATTTTACATTTACTAAGAAGGCAGACTCCAAAAACAATATTGAACATGAGATTCAGTCCGTTCCCTGAAAAATTCAATTGAATAAGACTGAAGTCTGAAGCCATGAAACATTTAGTAGCCTTTATAAAAGTCTAGAAAAAGTTTAATTTGATCGGAGCTCAAAGTCCAGCTATTCAAAGATATTAAAACAAGTCAAAGGAGACTGGCCGCTTCATAAATAATAAAAATGTTATTGAAGACAAAATTATTTTGCTGAGACGGGATGCTTAATCATTCCTTGGAAGTTGAACAAAAACTGAAGACTTGAGGGTTTTTGTACTTTTTATGTGGTCGGTATTTTAATTCCACATTTTTCCGCAGTCTTTTTTATGTGTTTTTCTTATTTTTGAACATTTGATCCTGTACGACATAGAAACGAATTTTAAGAAAAGTGATAGCTTAGTAGGTAGGTACTCTTAACTCTAGCAACATACTGCCCCATTCTAGAATATTTAAAAGGCATCTGCGAAAGCCTGTTAATCGAGCCCAAACGCATTTCAGTACATTTAATGTCATTTAAACTGTTAATATATGAAAATCCTGTTAGAGTATTACTTAACCGACTGTAATCCGCGCCTAAACTCGCAATTTACCTATATTAATAATATGAAATTTCATTCGGGCGCGCTGTGATTTTTAAATTCAAGCCGCGTTCGCTCCATGAAAATAAAATCAACCGTGAACTTTACATTCAGCAGAGCCCCAAATTTACATTTTACGTAGATAGGACTCTTTGTTTTAACTTGGTGAAAAATAATGCAAATCACCTTTTTAGGAAATCCCTGCGGTACAACACAGCGGGAATTCTCAAGGATACTATTTACTTACTTACAGGTACATATTTTATGTAAAACAAATATATAATAAGTAATATCTATATCCATACCTACGGTATAAAGGTTCATTTTACGGTGCCCCCGAAATGTTATGTTGGCTACAAACATCCTAAGGCATTTTTAAATATTTGTAGATACCGCACTTATGGAGGCACGTAGGTACGCAGGGATGGAGTATATATCTATACTTATAATAAATCTGTAGAGAGGTCAATTCTGTACAAGGAATATATTTTCAAAATAACTATCAGGGGGTGATTAGTGATCGATACTGGTGCCAAAAATGCAATCAGTAAAATTTTTGTCTGTCTGTCTGTCTGTATGTTCTTTATAGAAACAAAAACTACTCGACCGATTTTAACGAAACTTGGTGCAATTATTCTTCATACTCCTGGGCAGGTTATAGTATACTTTTCATCACGCTACAATCAATAGGAGCAGAGCAGTGAAGGAAAATGTTGGGAAAACGGAAGAAGTTACTCCATTTTTTAAGCTTCCATCGCGTGTGTAGCCTTAATGGTTAAAGTTACATAGAAATCATGTATTACGGAAATGTTCTACATAAAATTATCTAAAAAATATCCCGAAACAGCATGTCTATCTTTTGTCAATTTTAAACCGATCGGGCTGAGAGTTTCAAAATCGGGGTAAAGTAACTATTCCACGCGGACGAAGTCGCTGGCAGAAGCTAGTACAAAATAAAGCTCTCATTCGATGAAACTTCGTGACTCGATTAGGTAAGATTACTTAGCATCTTGGAATAATAATAAGTTGTCAGACTCTTACTGACTAAAACCCAACCGTGTTCCTCTTCTGAGGGAGACCATAGGTCATTAGGAGAAACACGGTCAGCGAAGAATCGCTGATATGTCTTTGATGTACACGTGGAACACGACGTACCGTTGCCGCCGTTTCCCTGGCCTTGTAGTTATCGGATAGGATGAGCCATCCATCGCTCGCCATCCGCAGGCCCACGCCCACAGTAGCTGGGAATCTTCCTGCTACTCCCGACACTGGCGTGATGTTTCCATCTTCCTCACCCGGTCTGCCTCCTCCTTTGCTAGCATCACTGCTTTGCAGAAGGAGGTTACCCCTTCCTATCCCTCCTCGCTCCGGACCATAGATTGAACCAAGGCTAGAAGCGAGAGCTCGCCCCCAAGCAGGGTAGACCTCCAACGTACCTCGTGTCCTCCGGGCGATCTACACATTGTTGACAACCGGACGCGTCCTCCCGCCGAACCCGATACAGGTATCTCTCGAAACATCTGTATCCGGTGAGTTTCTGTGTCGGGTAAAAGGTGAGGACGCCGTGGCGCCTATCCCACCAGTCCTCAAAGCGGTAATTCCTACCACGACAAAAAGCAAAAACACGATTCATAAAATCACTGCGAGATAGTATAGCATGTGATTTACAACAGATAAATAATCTAAATACCTGACTAGCAGTAGTCGGACATGCGAAATCAGTCTCTAAGGGTATGGGACCACCAGAGCGCGTGAAAAATTCACTTCGGTGGGCAGGAATGTTTTATTTAAGGCGGTGCGCAGTGCGGCCCGTTGAAATATTTAGTAACGACCATTGAGACGGTGTGTTACCTTTCTTTGCTCGACACCGACTATTTGACACTGTTTTTACGTAGCCTGTGTCATCCCTTCGCAAACGCACAGCTCGCACGGGCACCTCGTTAGGGCCACGAGGTAACTTTTGTGCGAGCCCCTTTGTAGCTTGTGTTCGAATGGGACATGAGTGTTACTTTCCGGAAAAAGGGAAAAGATAGATGGGTTAGCTTAAAAGACAAGCTTGCCTGCGTAATAAAATAACAACGTGAATAAAAATACCTATGTAGGTAACTGATTATTTTGACCTTTTAAATAAAGTCACTAAGATTTACGAACGACTTAGGTAGGAGTCGTTCATTGCTTCTGCTTTAATCCGATAATTCACAAACGACTCTCATGCAGAAAAACGATGCATTAATTTAAGTAGGTACCTCCTACCTTGTACTACCTAATACGTAGGTACTTTGAAACAAGCTTTTCTAGGTATACAGTCTTGATTGGATGTCTACAAAGGTCACATCAGAGCGAAATCGGCGGTTACTCCGCACCGTTGAAAATAAATTAAACTTTAATCTTTACAAACTGTTTCCAGGTAGGTGTAGGTACCTATATACTGTATCCGTATCACTTCACTAGCAGTCAATAAATAACCCGGAGCGTGTTTTACGTATTCGCTTATAAAGGGTATAAAACGAATGATAGCCAAATGGGCCACTTTGTGGTTTTCATCTGACTTTTACGACGTGTGTGTAAAATGCCAACGGTAACATAATTCGCTACATACATTGTATATTTACGATCCTGAACAAGATGTAGGTACGACACAATTTTATGAAAGTCGGTAAAAGTTCGTCAGGCATACCTATCGATAGATCAGCATGTGCTTTCTCACATAATCATCTACCGATACCATATATGTAGAAATACCTATATGACATCACCTGATTACTGGAAACACCGATATACATTGTTTGAAGATAATTTTGCGAAATTAAAAAAAAAAACAATAACAGTATAATGCTCTATTTTTCATGGATGGAACTAGATTAAAATAGGGACCAACTTTGAAAACATTGGCTAAAAGCACAAACCGTGCGAAAAAAAAAACTTTGGAATCCTGCGTTCTGACAATACATGTCTTATGCGAAGCTGTTTTGTCAGTAAATAACAACATTGACCCGTCCTCTCGAAAACCACTACAAAATAAATAAGAGAGGTTCGAAATCACCTTAAAGAAACTACGCCGAAAAAATATTACGTACATCCGTAAATGAAGAAAATCCAAATAAGTAACAAATGTATTAGCAACAATCATAGATTGTTATACGTACAAAACTCTATGGATTTTGCTAAACTGCCCCATTAGCTAAGCACTCGAATTAATTTTTCCACATCAAAAGTGTCTAGGGATGAAGTAGATTATTATTTTAACTTTTTTGGGTAGCTATTAATTCTTTTTAGTGAATTCCACTATTTGAAAAATAATTTTCTTTAAATTTTTATTAAAACTAGAAAATCTTTTGGAAAACTTTTTGGCTTGTTAAAAAGACACAGATTATTATTTTTTATCTGTAAAATAAAAAAAAATCCTCATATTTGCCTTTCTTGCCATTTAATTGAAGACATGTTTTCATAATTATTTACAAATTATAGCGATAAGTTTGTAAGCTTAAACATAGGAATTAAAATTAGAAGCCGGTCTGGAATACTGATTGGGTAAACATTAATTGAGTATTTTATAATCTAATAAAAAAGTTAAAATTTGTTAATGTTATTTTATTGAACCACTTCTAATTTAGGACCGGATGGATCTAATTCAGTGGTGGCCAAGTGGAAATGGTCCCGACTTACTAATTGTAGGTCGCGGGTTCGAACCCAGCCGGGCACTTTACTTTGTGTAATTAATTTCATCACCGCTGCTCTCAAAACGTGAAGGAAAACTTCGTGAGGAAACCGGTATGTCTCCTAGAATTAAAAATTCTGAGACATGTGACATTCACCAAACCGCACTGGGCCCGCGTGGTGGATTACGGCCCATTCCCTCTCCTGGAGAGGAGGCCTGTGTCCCAGCAGTGGGAACATTAAAAGGCTGATTATGCTATGCTTCTAATTTAGTATTTATCATTAATATTACTTTGTCAAACTCTTTGTGTGAATGTTGTGCATGCCTATGATTATTTACACAAGCCCCTAAATTCACAACTTATGCCTACTATTTTGATAAAGAAGTTGTTAGTGTGCTTTATAAATAAACTAGCAGCGCCTCGCGGTTTCACCCGCGTAGTTCCCGTTCCCGTGGGAATATGGGGATAAAATATAGCCTATAGCCTTCCTCGATAAATGGGCTATCTAACACTGAAAGATTTTTTCAAATCGGACCAGTAGTTCTTGAGATTAGCGCGTTCAAACAAACAAACAAACAAACAAACAAACTCTTCAGCTTTATAATATTAGTATAGATAAAAATGTATTTGAATCCTATACACTTTTTGTGTGTGTAGTTTATACTTACACCAACAAACCATACTCATAGGTACCTATTTTAAATCTTTTCCCTAGAAACACACCGAACCGCAAACCAAATCTAGTAAAAGCTACATAATAATTTTCGATGTTTACACATCCTTTCATCTCATAATTGTTCCCGCGGCTTGCCGACGATAAATTCCACACCCTCGAGCCCTTTAGCCGATTGAGTGGGCACTTACCTGAGCAAATAAAAATAACAATGAATATTGTCGCCTCATTGGTGTAACAAAGAACCTCTTTACTCAGACACGGGTTTTGAGGACCTGCGTTTGATTTGTATCTGGAGGTGTGAGTGATTCTGGGCCTCAAGTCTGCTATTACAATAGTGTCAGAATGGTCTAACATTGATTTCATTATGGTTGATTTTGACAAGTTTGGTAATCTACTAATATAAAAGCGTCATTATGACTTTCCAATGGTCAACCACTGACACTCCATTGAAAAAAATGGCATAGAATGGTAATCTCGTACATAATGAGAAATGAATAACAGACGTATGCGGTAATGTGCTAAAATTTTGACAGTTCCTTTGATCAGTGACATACCATTAGAACGTCATTGTGCAGTCATTGCTTTTAATAGCTCGTTTATCAAAAAGTATTACGAGACTATTGACCGACCAATGATCGACCATTATGAATTTACAAGATTACGAACTTTTAGAAAAATGACAATGGGATCGTGTTGGAATGACAAATTTATAAAAATAGCAGACTTGGGGCCCTGGTGTTTTCACTTGGATGAAACCATATCTTTCTATTTGGCGACACGAAAAGCTAACCTATTACGTAAAAATACGTTCCCTTTTCCCTTATAGTAGCAGCGAACAAAAATCTTCTCCTGATTGTGATTAGGTAATCAACGCAATTGGCAACGCGTTGCGTAGCTGCTCTACTTCTAAAATAATCATCAGTTTTAATAAAGAAAATATGGTGTAGAAGTGCAAGAAGATCACTGCTAGCCATCATCATACCGAAATGTGATCGCTTTAGCGAACGAAATAAAAAACCGGCACCCTGTTAGAAAAGCAATAGGTGGAAAACATGGTATTCTGTTTATTTTCTAAAAGCAGAAGGGTAGGCCGATAATAAAGTTTTGATAAACATTTAATGCCTTATGGTCGAGTTACATTTAATAACATTATCACTACATAGTATAAAACAAAGTCGCTTCCCGCTGTCTGTCCGTATGTATGCTTAGATCTTTAATTAAAACTACGCAACGGATTTTGATGCGGTTTGTTTTTAATACATAGAGTGATTCATGAGGAAGGTTTATATGTAGGTATACTACATGCATAACATAGCAGAGATTTAATATCAACATTGTACCCGTGTGAAGCCGGGGCGGGTCGCTAATTAGCTTATAAGTCAATATTCTTATCTATGGTCACTATTAAATCGCTTCAGTTAAAATGCTATTATAAGTGGAGCAAGCACAATGAAGCGTGCACGTGTGCCTCGACTCAATCATGCGGGTTATTGGGCGCCGACCTGTGCAGATCACCCTCGCTGCCTGCCTGGTGGCTGATGTAAGGAACTGCTGCCAATCTCGTTTTATTACCTGAATCTATACTTATATATCTATACTAATATTATAAAGCTGAAGAGTTTGTTTGTTTGTTTGTTTGAACGCGCTAATCTCAGGAATTACTGGTCCGATTTGAAAAAATCTTTCAGTGTTAGATAGCCCATTTATCGAGGAAGGCTATAGGCTATATAATTATCATCACGCTAAGACCAATAGGAGCGGAGCAGTCATGAAAAATGTGACACAAACTAAGCTGTGCGGACAGCTAGTATTTAAATAAATAAATTAAACAACTTTATTTCAGACCATGACTAGTCCATATTATTGTTTTGCGTTAGTAAGAGATTTTTCTTAAATGTTATGTTAGTATTATCAGTTCTTAATTCTTTGGATGGGACAGTCCGGTCTGCCAACAATCATTTTCAGGATGCTGTTACTAGTGTTGCGCAAGCGTCGTATTAGGGAAGCCGCTTTCTTTACGCATGATAGCGTAAAAGCCATCCGTGCGAGCCTCAGCGAACATGCCTGATGCACTACAACTGCAACGCCGCGGTTAGTAACGTTGAGGCTCGGCGCGTATATGATACCAAAAGGCCGCACGAGTAGAAGGACTGACAGAACGCTTTATTATTTTATCTTATAGGAAATATTAAGTATACATAATCATTTATTAACGAGAACTAAATCTTTATTTTATGTTTGAGATTGATAGTTTTACACACGTCACGCCTGTAGCCTACTATGACGTCTTAAATCATGCTTCCTGTGTCAGAGAGAGACGGAATTATACAAGACGAATAGCACTATCCCTTTTTCACACTGAATCATGATAGCATTGGCACTTCGTGGTACGGCCACTGGTCACGCGGCAAAGAATCGAGCTTGAACAACTAAAGTGCTCTGGTTGAGTCCGAAACAACTAGAGTCATTTAGATAAAATAGCTCGTCTACAACACGTAGGATTTGAAGTACCTAGTATGATGCTACTTCAATCCTTAAAAACGTAAAGTTACTATATATACAATATATATTAACAAACTGCGTCACTAATAAAATGTTGCTTTTCATTTTGTAAAACAACTCGACCTTTTAGCTTAGCACTGACTTAACAAAACTCCGTGAAAAGAGTAATAAGGGTCTCCTTAATCCTGCCAGAGGCTGTCAATATATTCAAATTTAGAAGGAATCGTGGTTATGTTAATTAATGACGGAGAGGGACCGCAATCCTTCGCCAAACACTGAGCGTACAAATTATCCACATAAGGGATAATCTACGAACAAACCACAGAGCTGACGAGCTCTGGGACTAAGACCTACAACGTCAAACCATCATCCCTCTTTAGTATTCCCTCACATCAGATAAGCTCCAGTCCATCCGAGCCGTAATCATTTTTATGAAAAGATAAGAAACGAAGCCAAACGACACTGCGGTACCTTACCTACTTAAGTAGTTATAATGTAGCTCTACATAGGTATATCTAGATCTACTTTTAAAACTGTATCGAATAGCGAAGCCATTGAAAACATCGAACTTTTTCATCAATCTCATAAAAAGTGGAGGACGCGATTTTATTAACAATTTGTTCAGTGCAGCGTCGGTCGGTACGTGCAATGAAAAATGCATCCAGTATCGTAGCATACGGCCGGCGACTGATTAAATAACAGTGCGTCAGTCCATAACGCTCGATGACGGGATGTGATGACCGCCTGCCCGGCGACCAGCGCGACGGAATTACATTTTCAACAGAGATGGGCCAACTAGTTGGGAATACCGACTATTCGACCAGACTAATTTATAGTCGGACATTACTCAGCAAGAGTTGCTGAATTGTCTGACTGACAGGAAACGAAGAAAGCAATGAACTATCGCTGGGTGTTACTTGTTATTATGTACTTAGAAGTACCTACACATCTTACAAGTGCATTACGTGCCAACTAACAAACTCTAATTTGTAATTTAGACACCGAAACATCACGGCATCAACCATCGACGATCGACACAGACCTTTTAAAAGCAACAAAAAATATGAGAATACTCTATTCAACAACATTCATAGACGACTAGTCGGCTATTTGAGCATCGACTAATCGGCCAAGTCCCAAGTAGTAGGCCACTAGGCCCATCTCTAATATTGAGCCGTGTTACAGGAAATGCACCCAAACCGTTACGGTCACTAGCTAAACAGAGCGCCCCGAGGGCTCGCTTCAAAGATAATTCGAATTTCTAGGGAAATTGGATAGTTGGTAATTATGTCCAGTTTCCGACAAGAGTTAACAAGGTTTATTATTTCTTGGAATAAATTATTAAGATTGCATTGTAGCCATATTTACCTACCTATCGCAAAAAAGAATAATGTTGAAAAAAAAATGATTAATAAGTAGTAGAAGTACGAATAACCTATCTACCTACATATTTCATACGAAATCCATATTTTACTGTAACAAATATGTTAGATTGCTTTTCCATTGATTGTTTATTTACGCATGATAGATATATTATACCTATTCTTACATTCCAACACCGACGTAATACCTTCTGTAAAATTGCCTTTACAGTTTTACAACACTATAAACGGGCCAAGTTTGAACAAGGTGCGCATTATCGGATTTATGTTCAACTGAAAGTATCACAAAGCAGCTTACGAGGTCGACTCGAAACTCGTACCAACTTCTACGTCTACGTATCTTTACAAGAATAAAAAAATCACAGAACAATCCAAATTTTGCCAAAATGTTTTAAATGTGTAAAGTTCTATTCTGGCTGTCAAACAAATTGGAAGCTCGGATGTAGGTTGCCTACGATGGGGTGGACTTTGATCGAAAGATTCCCTGCAACGAGGGCACCGTGGCCATTGAACGCAAAGGTCATTAGGAAGAACACGAGCGGATTATAGTCAATACGAGTCTATCCTTTAAAATGACTTTTCCGAAGAACTCATTTGATGATTCACCGTTGCAATGTTGTAACACAATAAAAAGTACATAATATTCTATATCCGACTACAAAAGATTGGTATATAGCGGTAAATTGCCGCATGTGCGATCTTCAAGGTTAAGCAACACAAGCTGAGGTCGGTCCCTGGATGGGTGATCTTAACATTCCAAGATCTCCGTGCCTAGGAAATCACGTTTTAAGCCGTTAGTCCTGACTGTACCTAGTTGTTGAAAAATATTATAGACCTTTTGAGCTTGTTTTGTTTATTAGGAATGTAGGTACTTAGGTGGGGATGAGAGACTCTCCCCCGTGATCCACTGTTGGCCACTCTCCCGGAGAGTGGCCAACAGTGGATCACGGGTCACAGTGGATTATTCGTTATAACTCAGTAGATATGTGTATTGCTTGACGCACAAAAACAAACGCGTGGCCACTGCTCATCCACACCCAGCTCCACCGCGCTAGTCAACGACGCGCTGTCAAAGCAGAATGATGTGCTGTTACTAAGTAATGAAAAGTTTTTTATAGCCTCATTGCAATTACGCTATAGCGAGCCCACGTAGAGGAGGAAGGGTATTAAGGCGTAGGGGGACGTCAATAATAGCAACTGACACCCCAAATAAGGATGAAATAGAAACAAAAACAGATAAAGGCAACTGCAAAAACAAAGAAAAGAAAAGTTTTGCAAGAAAGTTCCTGTGAAAATGAAGCTCAAATAAGTGTTTATTCTGAAGAAGAACCCATTTTAGAAGGTAACTATACGACGATAGATCCGAACAACTTTCCTGCACTAAAGGGATTGCCTAAGAGGTGATTTTATTATTGTTGAATTCGATGTAAAACGGATACGATGTTTTTTATGTAGCTAAAGGTATAGGAGAAAAGATGCAAATAAACGAGTAATAATGTGGAAATGTTGTCTTTTATTGCATTTTTTTCAATAGATCCAGTGTTCCCCTATATGATTCAGTGTAACCCCTGAGATCAGTGTAATCCACCACGCGGGCCCAGTGCGGGTTGGTGAATGTCACATGTATTCGAATTTTTGGTTCTAGGACATGCCGGTTTCCTCCCAATGTTTTCCTTCACCGTTTTGAGAGCAGTGGTGATGATATTAATTACACAAAGTAATTCGCCTGTCTGGGTTTGAACCCGCGACCTACAATTCGTAAGTCGGGGCCGTTACCACTCGGCCACCAGTGCCTCTCCCCGTACCCGTACTTTGATTAATTTATTATCAGAAATTAGTTATTTTGGCATGAATCGCTGCTATACGGGGCTTTGAAAAAAAAAAGATCCACTAGGCTGTTACCCAGTCTCCCCTACCTATGTAGAAACCTAACGATACACTTAGCTCCATAAAAGTAGACTTATGGCTGTATCTGCCTAGGCACTCTTAACAGCTAGGTTTTATGGTGTGTAGGTAAGTACCTACACTACTTTTATGTGCATTATAATGTCCGTAGTCTTGGTGCCGCCGGTTTTATTTAAATGCTTGTGTTAACATTCATCTTATTTTTTCTACCAAAACTTCACGGGGCCGCAACATACATAGGTAGCTATGTATGTTCTTACTGAAACGTTTCCCGAATTCCTGACACAAAAATGTACTTGAATTCCTGAACAGAACATTTCTAAGCAGCCAGCAAACCACAAAGTTCAGGTTTCGAAATACGAAGTTCCTGAGTTGGCATAGTTCATAGTTATCTAACATCCAAGCCACATCAATGACAAAACGTCTGGCTCAGCACGCAATTTGCAAAGGGCTAATATTCAGGTAGGTAGGTACTTACCTACAAGTACTAATTGCATGAAATTGAAGTGGTATTGGTCTAATTACCTAGTATGAAAACCGAGTGTCGATAAGTTTTAGATATTTTAAACTTTAGGTAGGTACCTAGGTACCTATTTTGACCTGCTACAAGCTTCGTAACCACAACGTAATTGCGGTAGGTATATTTAGGTAGGTCGTACAATCCTGATAGTCACCAAGCGGAGGAAGTGTAACCACCAAGTAGTGGCCCCGTAGTCAAGGGGCAATGTAGAATGAACCTCCTAAAGGGAAGCTACGTAGAGGTCCCGTAGTCATCTCGAAGGCAACGTAGTCACCGAGAGGAGGACGTGTAGCCTCCACGTAGAATATTTTAGGGACGTCATACCTCATACGCGTAACCGCCAAGTAGAACCAGTGTAAAGGCCACATAGAGGTCGCGTAGGTGCATCATAGT
Source organism: Hecatera dysodea (assembly GCA_905332915.2). Classification (NCBI taxonomy): domain Eukaryota; kingdom Metazoa; phylum Arthropoda; class Insecta; order Lepidoptera; family Noctuidae; genus Hecatera; species Hecatera dysodea. The sequence goes on from HG995292.1 coordinate 16,488,215, forward strand.
GGCCATGGGCGTATACGTATAAGGGGGTGCAAATTAGCTCTAGAATATCCCATCAGAAGGAGAGCACTCAATTACCAATATGTATATTGTACATTTTTGGACCCGCGGAAATATAACCTACAGGTAGTGGCCACGTAAGCGCCTGATAGTAGGTAACAGTGCAGTTAATTCGAAGAGACCGCGTTACCTACCTACGCTACCTTGTAGAGACCGCGTTGTAATCTTGTAAAGAATGTGTAGTTAATTACCTCGCAGATGATGCGGTTAATTTGCAATAATACCTAGCTTCTGTGTTTAGTCTATAATTTGTGAAAAATACAATTTTATCCAAAACAAAGTCTGTAATAATTCTGACTGGATAACGTTAATTCCTCTCATAGGGCCCAGAGCATGGTGGTGAATGTCACTGACTTCCGAAATCACCACCAACCTGTCGGTGTGGTTCTGGGACGATCACCAATGCTCACTACAAGCATCTTCGATAATTATAAAACTTCTGTAGTGTTAGATAGATATACATATCTTACAAGGGGAGGGCACGGTGTGGAAAATTCACTTCGGGACGACACTCCGTGTTCCCTATAAGGGTATGCAAACCCTAAAGGATTATTTCAGAATGGCCAATAGTCTCCAAGATATATATTTTTTAATTATTTTGTTTTTTTTTTTTTTTAATTTTCTGAATATTTCTAGCTTGTAAGTTCCCGATGAGGGGAGGCTGAACCATAGTTCCTAACCAGGAACTATGTTCAGTTCTTTTCCGCGGGGCATTCTGGGCATGTCCCCAGAGCCCCGCGATCAATGGTGGCCCCCTAATTTCTGCCAGATGACCTACGAATAACTGGTAAATCTATACTAATATTATAAAGCTGAAGAGTTTGTTTGTTTGTTTGTTTGAACGCGCTAATCTCAGGAACTACTGGTTCGAATTAATAATAATAATAATAATAATAACTTTTTATTCAATTTTCCATGGAAAACAGTAAATTGAAAAATTATTTTTGGGTTGAATAGACCATTTAGCGAGGAAGGCTTTAGGCTATATATCATCACGCTTAAGTCAATAGGAGCGGAGCAACGATAAAGAATGTTTTAAAATCGGGGATTCCACGGGAACGAAGTCGCGGGCAGCAGCTAGTAAGTAGATATGTAGATAGGTAGGTACCTATATTAATTTTTAGAAAATCAAACTCGTTTATGTCAATTGTTATTCCGTTTTATTATTATTTTCGTTAAATGAATACGAAGATCATTGTTGATTATTGCAGCTATAAACCTAGGTAAGTATAACAATTAATTAAACTTAGATAATATACATAGGTGCATATTTAGATACCTATAATAACTTTATCTTATCTTACCGAGATTGAATCAGACTGAGGAAGTGCAGAAAACGGCAGTCCCGGAATAAAATTGCGAAATTTGGAGTTGTAGGGCGCCTGTACATTCCCTCTGCTAAACCCATAGGAGGGCCCCGTAATCCAAATGTGGCCAGGGCCGCTAATAGGTAAAAGACGCATTGCTTTATTACAAAGGAAAATCCAAAAGTAATACTTAGATATCGTTGATCCGTTGATATCGTTGATTTGCTCATTAGGTAGGTACCTACATTACTTCCAATAAAAATATTATCTGTTGAACCACGTTGCATCGAGTGCCGTAGTGGCAATTAGTTGCTAACTCGCTGTACTTAACGACTCTTGTGCAAAATGGCCAGCGTCGGTCGGGCGAAGTCCATTGATATCTTCATTAACCAAGTATCTACTTATGTGCTTCTTTTACAGACTTAATAGGTATTAAGTCTGTAAAAGAAGCTAAGATTAAGTCTGTAAGAATAAAATTAATGGTTTTAAACGTTTAGCAGAATAAGAAGTAGGTACTTCTTATTCTGCTAAACGTTTAAAACCATTAATTTTATTGAACGTTTCTGAAAGAGCAGAGGTGTACAAACGCGCAGTTTAATAGCCATATAGTACTTATTCATCGTTTCTATCAATGACTTATTTATAAAATAAACTTTCTCAAGTGAGGGCCTCCACGTCGAGTTCTCGACAAACCCGACAAACAAGCAGAAAGTTTGCAACTCAACAGATGCGGATGAAGCGTGATTAATCACACGAACAACATCAGCTTACGATACATTTGAACATAAATTATACGATGTTTACAAGGAAAAATAGATAAGGGAAAGTCTCATTTTTACTGCATATAAGTAGGTAGGTGGTAGAGAGGTTTCAATTGCATATTGCATAGATTTCGACTTCATTAAGATTGCCATCGGCATGCTTAGAAGCAGACGTTATTCGTCTTGTGGGTTATTTTTTTAAAGGCGTGCATGGTGGCCCATGAATATAATAATTATTTTGAATTTCGTGGTTAATTCTGAGAAACTGTTGAGTATAGTCCTTTCCTTGACTTGCAGCAGTGGAGCAACTCTCTGACGATCGCGTAAACGTGTAGCGCCATCTATTATGAAAACACAGCAATAAGAAGTGTATTCATGTACACAGATAATATAATACTACAGTAATGTATTAAATTTTTATTGTTTCTTAGCTATTTCTTCTAAAGCCGATGCTATCCTGAAACAAAACAAACAAATGAAGTAATAATACATTCATTTATAAAATTTTATTTTCATTTAATATTTGTCATATTATTACCTGGATAACACTTCAATTTTTTGTATCTTGTATTCTCTTTCAAATTCTAATTTGTCTCTTTCTATTTTAATGATTTCTTCATCAAAGGATGCTGAAATGTTTCACACAGAATATGTAATGTCTGCGTAATTTATTAGTTTGCTCAATAATTTGTTAAAAATATTTCCCAAACCCTATTTATAAAAACTTTTTAACCATATAATAATTACTAGAAATATCAATTATTAGATTCGAATTTGAAATATGCCATATAAAATCAAAATAAGGAATCTGATAATTAGCATTAGGTAAACCAATCATATGCTCAAAAAGTTACAAAAATAAGACTAAGTTTTTACCAAATCTTTTCTGTGGTGGAACATAATTTTCACCATCCAGATTCTGTAAGGTATCTGCACTCCCTTCTGAACTCATTCCTCCACTAGTGTCGCCGAGTGATTGCTGCTGTTTCAGAGCCCTTTTCTTGGTATTTGATTTGAGATCCCGCCAAGTCTGAAAAAGCTATTTATTTTATGTACAGTACCAATGCTAAATGCAAAACTGATTTCTCAAAATAGCAGTATCTTATTTAAAATATGTGCCTAAAATCCTTAAAAAAAGTATATTATCTATATATCTAAATCTAAAAAAAAACTAAAATCTTTATTGGAGGTGCATAAGAAATAATTAATACATCATTTGTGTGCTTTTATTTCGTACTAGCAACCCGCCCTGGCTTCACATAGGTGCAATGCTAACACTTAAGTAAGAGTTAAAATGGTTATTGTGGGTTATCACTACGAGATAGGCATATACCATGACAGACTTTTTTATAGAACTTTTAAAGGTGTACTATACCATAGTAAATTATGTAAGCGCAAAAAATGTGTTTATTTACAACATCATATTAGAAACTGCTAAAATGATCAGTGTTTCTCTACTATATTATGCATGTATTATACATATAAAACTTCCTCTTGAATATATTAAAACGCATCAAAATCCGTTGAGGAGTTTTAAAGATCTAAGCATACATAAGGACAGGCAGACAGCTGGAAGCAACTTTGTTTTATACTATGTAGTGATAGTGAAGTTGTTTATTGTGGTATTTGTTTAATTGAATCTCTATTCCCTATTATACTTGTTCATGGACCTGCTTCCATTTATCAACAGATTTAACAGCTCCTCCCATGGAATTAAGCGTGGTTGTAAGATCTTGCCACTGCGCCTCTAAGTCTTCCCTTTCAAGACCTGAATTGAGAAGACCCTTGGCAACGTCGGAATGTTCTTGCATGAAATCCACTATTGCTGTCACTTGAGCAGCAGTTGCATGTCTTTTAAATGAATCCATTGCAGCTTTACCTTAGGAAAATACAATTTTTATTCAAGAACTATGTATTTCTGAAACATGTGTTCACTTTTCACAATGATAAATTTATTTATTCTACAGCATTAATTATTGCCAAATATATAAATTTTCTTTCATGTTTGGTAAGCGAGTTCAATTTCTTACAGGGTCAATTTTTATTTTTTTACCTGATTCTATAACCTTTGTTTACATCACAAATTCACAAGTGTCAAAAATGTCAATGTCCATTGATTGTCCAATGATAAAGATTTCTGTGAATCTGTGTGGTCTTTGGTCATTGAGATAGGAAAAATATGGAGACGCTGCGTTATTCTATACATACATTTGCTATACAAATGAGTGAAAAATGATTCAGAACTTGAAATATCGTTATGTCTCATTCTTTCTAGTGACATAATCCTATTTGATAAAAGAGACAACTATATTTAAGTTGTTGCTAATTATGGCAACATTTTGTCGTGACGTAGAGACAGTTGTAGGTAAGTGCCGTTGCAGCCATATTATGCGACAAATTCATGGTAGTTAAGCTGTCAAATGGTTGTTTATTTTTTTTATTATTGAGATTTGCGAGAAAACTACGAGGATTTTTACTTTTAAAACTACATGTAAATGTTGGAAAACATAAATCCAACATACCTGTGTGTTGTGTTGTGAAGTGTGGTGCAAGAAACAATCAAAATCAACCTCAATTGTCTTTGCACAGGTTAGTAGCCGGTTTTCATGCATTAATACACACAATAATACACATTCGGTGATACTATTGTAACGCGATCATGAATTTATGGCTAAAGTATTGATATTTGTGTTAATTTCCATGTAACAGGCCTTTTTATTTTATTTGTTAATTCATTAGTTTGTTTACAAACATATGTCATAATGGAATAGTGTTGTACCGTTGCCGACTTGCCGTAATAGTCTTCCTCCGCTGAAACATTAACATAAATACTCCTGCGTCTTATACAGACTTATACCTTATAACAGACACTTAAGTTTTATTTATTTGTATAGATAACAGAAGGTTAGATAACTTACTCATCTTTTTCTGTTACAATTACAATGGACTTTAAGAAAGTACTTAGTATTATAGTACGATTTTTAATTCGAGTCAGTAAAATGACAAGTGCAACTGTCACTGATACAAAAAAGGGTGACCCGCTACAATAGTGATGTTCAGCAATCAATAGACTTAGTGTGGTGAACTTCTTAGTCGCCGCCATGGACCTTTAAAAAAAGGCGGACGGAACTTCACTAAGAAATAATTGAAGCACCACAATGGCGGCTGCGTAGCTATGTGTGCGTATGTAAAGGGATGCCAGATGAAGGGAAATTACCCATTTTTAAACAATATTTCAATAAGATCTCCCTTGAACTTGGGTTTTATTACAAGTTTTTGTAACGGATGTTGTTAAAACAAAGGGGAAAAAAAACGCATTAGATAAAATATTCACATACATTTAATATCAATAAAAATTGACAACCCCTTTTGTTGATTCAAATTTTTGTAGATTTGTCTTTTGCTATCGACACATCTAGAAATCCCTTCTAATTTACGTATGTGGTGAAAACGTATGTTTAGGTATTTTTCGGCTATGTATTTAATTAAACCTATTTTATGTTGTATTCCAGCAAATGCATATTTAAATTCTAAATCTAAAAAAATGTCGTTTGCTATACAATTGATCCTATCCTATCCTATATATAAATAATTGGAATCCATCCTAGAAAAATTCTAGGATGGATTCCAATTATTTTCATTTCTACACTCCCTTATTATTTTTATCCAATCATTTTTCCATACATCATTTGCAGACGGAAATCTAAAAAATCGTAAAATATAGAATACACTGTCTTATAATAAATAATTAAATAGTAACACAAAAATATAAATCTCCCACTTTTAAAATAATTTGAAACTTGGAATAGTTGCAACACTGATTGATTTCGTGACTTATTAAATTTATTGACGTAAAATAGAGAATTATGCTTACAAATGGCATGCATAAGTATGAAAAGTGATCCCCTGGCTTTTTTAAATTGAACCACTATGGTTTCGACAACTTTTCACAACACATGACGGCATACTTTAATTTTTATTAAGTAAAATAACACCGAACAACACGCGGCTGTCGTTCAAAGCGTAATGGCTGACGGCAGACTTACTATGGTGTGAATGTGTGCGTGCTGGCTTGTAGACATTAAGCATGTGCTACACGGTTTTAAACGGCGGTTTGAAACAGAGGTTTAAAACAGTGTAGATAGTCGTTTTATGCCAAATTTCGTTTGACCTTTAAACACCCTTGGCAGCAAGGCTTGCGTTTGAAACCACTGGTAGAAGCGTTGGTTTAAAATTTGTTTAAAACCGTCTAGCCGCTTGTTTAAAACCTCGCGAACGACAGTCGCGTTGCAGCGGCGAGCGCAGGCAGACGCACGCGACGACGCGACGACGTTCTCGAAATGGCACGAGAAGAAAAAGAACGAGAAGTTGTTACAGAACTTCTCGAGCTACCTATATAGAGACTTTCCCTTAAAATCTTAGCGTGGCTATAAGCCTTTCTTCAACAGATACAGCTGGTCTCATGTTTGTGTCTCTTTTACTTATAAATGGCCTCACCTTGGACAATAATTCGTATCCATTCTTAGAAAGTTATGTATGTTATCCAAGTCCAGTAGGTTCATATGACTAAGGGTTAATCTCTCCTTTAACCATCGCTTCATCCATATTCTTTTTTTTTATTCAATTTCACACAAAAGAGCAAGACATACCCCAACTCTTTGTTCTTTAGATAGGTAAGGCGCTATGACGTCGTTATAGTGAACTAGCGACTCGCCCCGGCTTCGCACGGGTGCAATGTAAATACTAATGTTTCCTCTACTATAATATGCATGTATTATACATATAAACCTCCCTCTTGAACCACTCTATCTATTAAGAAAAACCGCATCAAAATCCGTTGCGTAGTTTTAAAGATTTAAGCATACATAGGGACAGACAGCGGGAAGCGACTTTGTTTTATACTATGTAGTGATATACGGTGCGAGCGTAGAGACGTCCTATTCACGCAACGTTCTATAAAACACTGATGGTTTTAAACATGTTTTAAACCGTGTAGCCGGCAAAGCGCAAATCTGTTTTTTCTGTTTCAAACCGCTGTTTAAAACCGTGTAGCACATGCTTTAGCGCACTGACTTACTATGGGTGCTTCAATTATTTCTTAGTGAAGTTCCGTCCGCCTTTTTTTTTAGGTCCATGGTCGCCGCATACAAACTCGTTAAAGAGTATAGACTCTTTAAAGAGTTTGTGCTTTTCAGAGGTTTGAAGTTGTCATAATGTCTGTACGAATTTAAAGTTGAATAAAGCCAACATTTGGTTATAATTCGCTCTTGTTATTTCATAACAATTTATTCAACTTTATCATGCAAAACACTCTTCATTAAAAACTAAAAATGGAGAAATATCTTCGACCAAATATTCTCGACCTTGATCCATCATCGCCTACTGCGGCTCAAGAATGGACTCATTGGGAATCTACTTTTAAAAATTTTCTGATTGCGAATGAAGCAGAGAAGAAAATTAATGATGCAATGAAAATGCAACTTTTGACTAACCATGTATCACCAAAAGTATACGAATACATAAGTGAGTGCACATCATAGAATACTGCAGTAAGTACACTCAACACCGTATTTGTTAAACCAAAAAATGAAGTTTTTGCGAGACATATTCTGGCCACAAGAAAACAACAGAGCCATGAAAACATTCAACAATATCTTCAGCAGCTGAGAATTTTAAGCAAGGACTGTCAATTTAAATATGTTGATGCAGAAAGTAATAGGAATGATTGTATAAGAGACGCATTTATTTCTGGTATTAATTCGCATAAAATTCGTGAGCGTTTGTTAGAAAATTTTAACCTGACGCTGGATGAAGCTGTTAACCAGGCGCAAGCAATTGAAACTGCTGAAAACAATGCGCAAACATTCAACAACCAACTCGACTCGACCATTCGTGAATCTCTTGTCATGGCATTGCCAAAGACGGCAACGGAAGACAAAAATAAACTACTTACACCAGAATACCATTCGAGAAAATGCTTTTTCTGTGGAAATAAAATACACCGGCGTCAGAACTGCCCTGCGTTTAATGCCAACTGTCAAAACTGTCAGAAAAGGGGACATTTCGCAGTTGTTTGTAGGAGCCCTAAGACAAATCTTAACGCTGCTACTGCTACTGACGGATCTCCTGAATACATATTCAACGAAGTTACGGCTGTTGCTGCTCCAGCCAGTCTAAAGAGATCAGTCGCCAGCATTGAAGTCAACGGCAAAAAAACAAAGGCCTTAATTGACTCTGGAAGCTCTAAAAGCTTTATCAGCTATGATTTTTTTTCGAAGTCTTCTTTTAACAAAGCAGAATGTTCTGAATCTATAACAATGGCCCAAACAACTCACACAATCAATTGCGAAGGGCTACTTCAAGCAAAGATTGTTCTTAATGGCAATGTTTATGAAAAATCTTCGCTTCTTATCGTTAAGTATCTTTGCGCTGATGTTATCATAGGACATGATATACTAAAAGAACACTCAAAACTTGAAATTACCTTTGGTGGATCTAGAAAACCAGTACAAATATGTAGTGTGCTGGCTTCATCTGTTCCACCAGTTTCCTTATTTTCGAATTTACACTCCAACTGCTTACCAATTGCAGTAAAATCTAGGAAATACAGTAATGAAGATCTTAAATTTATAGAAAACGAAATAAGTCACCTCTTAGCAGACGGAGTCATAGAAGAGTGCAGATCGCCTTGGCGAGCGCAAGTTCTCATCACGAAAAATGAAAATCACCGAAAACGATTGGTTATAGATTATTCCCGGACTATTAATAAATATACAGATTTAGATGCCTACCCTTTACCAAGCATAGAAAAGATGGTGAACGATATTTCAAAATACGACTTCTTTTCTAAAATTGATTTAAAAAGCGCTTATCATCAGGTTTCTATAATGGAAGCAGAAAAACAATACACAGCATTTGAGGCGTGCGGGAAACTGTATCAATTTTGTCGTATCCCGTTTGGCGTAACAAATGGAGTCAGTGGATTTCAAAGAGTTATGGACTGGTTGATAAAAGAAGAACATTTGACAGACACATACGCCTATTTAGATGACGTCACTGTGTGCGGAAAAGGTAGGGTAGAACATGATAGAAATTTAAAAAGGTTCATGGATGCAGTTGAGAAGTACAATTTAACTGTTAACACAGAGAAATCAACGTTTTCGATAACAACAATTAACCTACTCGGATACAACATATCGAAAAAGTCCATTAAACCTGATCCAGACCGCCTCCAACCACTTATTAGCTTGCCTATACCGACTGACAAAACTTCACTTAAACGAGCTCTCGGTATGTTTTCACATTATTCAAAGTGGATACCGAAATTCTCGGAAAGAATACACAACCTGGTGAATTCAGAATTCCCATTAAATGAAAAAGCCAAATCTGCTTTTGAAGACTTAAAGAACTGCATTGCAAAGTCTACAATATTTGCTATAGACGAAAACAAAATATTTACAGTCGAAACAGATGCCTCCGATAATGCTATTGCGGCTACATTGACTCAAGAAGGACGCCCGGTAGCTTTCTATTCGCGCACACTATCGATAACAGAAAAGCGACATTCAGCGATAGAAAAGGAAGCTTATGCCATTGTAGAAGCTCTTCGGAAGTGGCGACACTACTTGATTGGAAGATCTTTTCGACTGATCACAGACCAGCGATCAGTTTCTTTTATGTTCAATCGCACTCACACAAGCAAGATAAAGAACGAGAAGATAGAGAGATGGCGATTAGAATTATCTTGCTACAAATATGATATTGTCTATAGACCAGGAAATGAAAATGATGCTGCTGACGCGCTGTCACGTATCTGCGCTATACCCATGGAAACTAAATTGAAAGACTTGCATAGTGAACTATGTCATCCAGGCGTTACACGAATGTATCATTGGATACGAAGTAAGAATCTACCATATTCGGTAGAAGACGTCAGAAAGATGACAAATTCATGTCCAGTCTGTGCAATCGTGAAACCTCGTTTTTTTAAAAATAATAGCAATCTGATAAAAGCTACTTCACCGTTCGAAAGATTGAACATCGATTTTAAAGGGCCGGTGCCGTCATCTTCGTCTAACAAGTACTTACTGACTATTATAGACGAATATTCTCGATTTCCATTTGCATTCCCGTGCCATGACGTTTCCGCTGCGACTGTAATGAAACATTTATCGACTCTTTTCTGTACATTTGGATTGCCAGCTTATATTCATTCCGATCGTGGCTCTGCTGTTATGTCAAAGGAAGTAAAAGATTACTTACACAGTAGAGGTATATCCACAAGTCGAACGACAGCATATAACCCACAGGGTAATGGGCAAATAGAGCGCACAAATGGAACACTTTGGAGGACAATACAATTAGCTCTGAAATCACAGAGATTAAAAATTGAGCAATGGGAAATGGTTCTTAATCAAGCACTGCACTCAATGAGATCGCTGCTATGTACAGCAACGAACCAAACTCCTCATGAAATGATGTTTGTTCACAATAGAAAATCTAACAACGGACATTCAGTACCAACTTGGCTTCTAACACCCGGTCCTGTCCTTCTCAAAAAGCACAACAGAACCAACAAATACTCTCCCATAGTCGAGGAAGTCGAGCTGTTGGAGTCCAACCCGGACTATTCTTTTGTAAGACTGGGCGACGGCCGAGAAACGACCGTGTCTTAACAGACATTTAGCCCCAACAGGGTTAGAGAGCGGGGACGAAGGCGAACGTACTGAAACTATAAAAACAGAAAGTGACTCTTCATTTGTCTCTACAGAGAGTGCTGCACCAGATACTCACACAATTCATCAGACTACCAGAAATAGAAGACCACCTGCCTATCTGCAGGACTACGATACCTCAAGCTAGAATACAGCAGGGGAGAATGTGGTGAACTTCTTAGTCGCCGCATACAAACTCGTTAAAGAGTATAGACTCTTTAAAGAGTTTGTGCTTTTCAGAGGTTTGAAGTTGTCATAATGTCTGTACGAATTTAAAGTTGAATAAAGCCAACATTTGGTTATAATTCGCTCTTGTTATTTCATAACACTTAGACATTTAGTCATGCTTTATTTTATTAGGTATCAAAGCGTTTTTTTTTATTGTAAATATGTAATGCATACCGTATTAAATAATACTATTTTAGAAACATGGACCTTACCAACATATTAAAAATTTTCACTACAACATTATTACAAAAGCTGGGAAAAAAATGTATAAAGAGATTCAGAGGAGTTAACACTAGAAAGTCGGGAAAATACTAGTAATTTTATACGTTTTTATTCATTACGGTTGTTATTGATTCCGACTCCGATTCTGAATCAGTATATTCAGAATCGGAATCAGTTACACTTATAACGAATGAATTCACATATTCATCTATGATGTGGTCGAGTTGATAAATATTGTCTTCGACTTTAATGGCATGAAGAATTGGAGAAACTTTATTTTAAAAGTTTTGTTGTTCCTGGCGACGTAACTCTTTGCTTGAGCCCAAACTAACTCTATTCGGTTGAACTCACTGTGATAAAGGGGTAGGGTAGACGCAGGATTGTGACACCGTATTCAGCGGCCAACTCTTCCACAGCATAGCGTTCGTAATCAGGTTTTTGTAATTTTACTATTTCTATTAATTGAGCCTTTATCATTGTAGGTTGATATTGAATTTGTTTTTCATCCAACCACTGAATAATATCAGCCTTCCGCCAGTTTGAAGTGGGGATACGCTCGACTTTTCTTGAATGGTACGGTGCGTTATGTAATACCAGCACCGCATTTTGGAGGGAGACATCTCTCTTTAGAGGTGGACGGTTGGGTTTCAGGATTTTGAATTCGGGAGCAGAATGAAAAACAAGATGTCGTCATAGCGTGACAATTGATGATCCAACAACCAAAAACAAAGAATATAACAGTAGTTTATGTTATATATAATTACCTACCGTGTTGTATTCTGTTTAATTACCGTAAATTACATATTTTTATTTATATAATGGCTAATTGATATTGAATAAACAAAATGTAATCTCGACTAAGTTTTAATTGTAAAAACTCGATTTTACCACATCACTATTTATTTGAGACTAAAAACCTGCAACATTGGAAATGTCATTTTACTGATTCGAATTAAAAATCATACTTTAGGTATGATCCAAACGTGATAACTAGTAAAACTCGTATTTAGTATCGATACTCGTTATAGTAACACCCCTAGATACATCCCTAGCAATGGCACCCATTTTATGCGACAATTTACGTTATAGGTATGCACCCTTTTTTTGTAGGTATTTCCAGTCCATACTATTATAGGTCAATGATATGACATTGACAATATTATTACCTATCATATTTCTGCCAAAATTCAAAACATAACCTAGAAAAAGCGCGGGAAACCTGAAGTTTGGCGGACGTGGTTTTCTTTCTCAATTTTTGAATTAATTATAGAATATTGGATTAGATTAAGTTTTTGTATATATTTTATCTTAATATTTAGTAGTTTAGTTAGTTTTAGTGTTTTATCTCCTTCGGTAAGTGTTTTTAAGTTTTTTAGTGTAGATTTATAATGGATCCTCCGGATGACCCCGGAGGTGGAACATTGCCGCCCGAAGTGGGGCATTATATTACAGTTTCGAACGACACTAGTGTAGATACTGATGGTTCTATCAGCACTAGCACTTCTCATTCCAAAAGAAAAAGAATTTCTACTCGGCCTACTTTGTGTAAACATTGTAATAAAAAAAGGCGCAAAAGTGGCGGGAAACGTCACAACGATTGTAGTTGCGGTGAGGTGGAAATGGAAACAGAACACGTAAATACGGCATCCAATCCTCCCATTACTCCTCAGATGAATAATAACAATGAATCACCACAGATCTCGGTTTCGGTGGCCAGATTATTATATAATTCCTCGGATGCGGCACCATTTTTAGTTCACGTACAAAGGGAGCAAACTGCTTCCAATGGAAATACATTTTTAAATCCAATTTCATTTGGTAGGTTTTTAAAGAGAAACTCATTTAACCCTTTCCCTGCCAAATTTTGCCACAGAAATCGTGCCCCCAGGGCCAGACGTGTTTAGGTATAATTTCGAGTAGTGTTGGGAAATCTGAATAGGTAATTGTTATCGATATTATATAAGTACTAGCTCTTGCTTGCGACCGCGACATCGTGTTTTAAATCTAAGGGTCCGTGCCAGTGGGCCGTAGGTATATAGATTGATGCAAAATAAAACCTGTTATTTTCAAGCCCTCTTTAATAATAGGTCATTATAATTAACACACAAATCAATTTCTCACTCATAATCTAATCAGCCATAATTAATTAATTAAATATTCTGCAGATGAACACGGTCGGATTTCTTTTTGAAATTCTTCTGTTGAATCTCCACAGGCGTGGTATATTAGATTAATAATTTTCATATATAATAATACCGATCACATATCGGGAACAGTCTCCATTTCGAGTGCTATTAAAGTAGCGAAATATTCATCACGAGGGTTTTTCGATCTTGGAACTGTCAATGTTGATATGTCCTTGTAAAATATTCAAATGTTTCACAACACTAGGCATCCGAAGTGACGTGTTATCACGGGGACGGCGCTACAGCTACTGATGTTTACCAATAAATATGGCGTCCGTATCGCTTGCGCCGCACGGAAAATCACGGTGATGGCCGCCAGTGTCCGTCAGACGGTGACTGCATTAGTGACGCCCCAAAATAATATCGACATCAAGAATATATCTTTTTTAATTTCTTAATTTTCTACAGATTCTCTTTAGTTGTTGTCCATTACTCAAACGACAAGTTTAAAAAAAACACTTTGAAGTTTTAATTTATAGTCTAGACATGGATTAACAAGATAATTAATAATTTAAAACCATTGTTTTTTTATTATTTAGATTTTACTAGCGCATCACTAGCCCACGTAAAATTACGGGTTCGGCGCTGTGTGTCAGGGTTGTAAAAGCACCTCATTTGATTACTGCATTTAGATTGCATTGTTATGTATCAAAATGATGAGCCTGAGTTTTAAAAGTTTTATTGTTGTAAAGTACACATCCTGAAGTATTATAAATAATATCAAATTTCTTCAATTTTTTTTAATGTACTCAAGAATTGGACATCGAAAAAATGGAACGTAATATTACGGGACTAGCGCCACGGGCATCAGCGTCAAAACACGGAATATTACGGTGACGGCAGGGAAAGGGTTAAAGGTATTATTAATGGAAGTCTTAAAAAAATTGGACGCAATCGGCTTGTTTTATCTTTTTCCACATTCCAAGATGCCAATTCTTTTATTACCAATAAGATGTTGGAACAGGAAAATTTTAAATCTTTTATTCCGACGTTCTCTGTCACTCGCATGGGCGTCGTCAGAGGCGTTCCCATGGAGTGGTCTGATGACGAGGTTCTTGATAACATCTCGGTCCCAATTGGTTGCGGGAAGATTTTAAAACTAAGGAGGATTAAGAGAAAAACTATATTAGACAATAAACCTCAGTTAAAAAATACGGAAACAGTTATTTTGACATTCGATGGTCAAGTTTTACCAAAGCGGGTGTATATGTGCTACTCTTCTCTAACAGTCGATTTATACATTTACCCTACTATACAATGCTATAACTGTTGCAGATATGGACACGTTAAAAATCAATGTAGGTCAACACCTAGATGTTATAAGTGCGGTCAAGGTCACTCTGGGGATGCTTGCACCGTCTCTGAAGACAGCGTACATTGTTGCCTCTGTAAAGGATACCATGAGGCAACTAGCAAAAAATGCTTAGAATATGAGAGGCAGAAAAACATTAAGGAGTCAATGGCCAAGTCCTGCATTTCGTATGCTGAAGCTTCAAAACTTCATCCTACAATTTCAAAAATTTCTTATGCTGATGCCTTGCTTTCCTCACCCACAATTTCTAGAAATATAAATACATCAATTCCACAGGATTACTCTCCATCAAAAAATAAAACATATAAAAAGACAGTTTTTATTAAACCTCGGTCGCCACCTCACTTTTCCAAAGGTTACGATCAGCAATTCCATCAGGAGCTTGCTCAGGGTGTGTCTCAACCTAAAGATGGTTGTGCTATCATCCCCAGAGATGACCTATCTACTTTATCTGTTAGTGAATTGATCATAGCATTAATTAAATCTCTAACTCAAACTCATAACCTTTCACCGACCATCGCTGCCACTGTATTGAATGCAGTTTCTGAATCAAATAAAAATAATGGACAACAAAGCAAAGGTGTTCCAATGGAACTGCCGAAGCGCAGTAAGTAAAAAATGTGATATAATATATCTTGTAAATAAATATAAGCCTTTTGTTTTTTCACTTCAAGAGACATGGCTTAAACCAGGGTCTTTGTTTAAGGTCCCTGGGTATGCCTGTCTCAGGGAAGACCGCTCTGATGGGTATGGCGGTGTAGCTTTACTCATCAAACATCATCATCCATTTTCACTTTTCAGTGTCACTGACTCTGGCAGAGCCACCATCAGGGATTTTCATTTTGAAAACACAAAAAAATTGTCGCTAATTAGTCGAAATTTGTCGCCAAATATCAGAATTTGTCGGTCACTGGTTCAAAAGATATAAGGGTTTATAGGTGGCCGATCTGGAGAGAGTCTCCCCAGCAGGGCCACATTTATATCTCAAAAACTAGGGCACCTAGCAAATATCTCTTTTCTCCCATAATTTGTCGCCAATTAGTCGGAATCAGTCGCCAAATATCAGAGTTTGTCGGTCACTGGTTCAAAAGATACAAGGGTTTATAGGTGGCCGATCTGGAGAGAGTCTCCCCAGCAGGGCCACATTTATATCTCAAAAACTAGGACACCTAGCGAAGATGTGTTTTCTCCCATATTTTGTCGCCAATTAGTCGCAATTTGTCGCCAAGTCACAGATTTAATCGGATCTTAGTTTAGGAGATATAATGAGTTCAATTAGTAAGGTATAGTCCAAGAGCTAGGTCGAAGAGTTCACGAAAAATACCAAGAAAAAAATATTTCTATTAATATGTGTAATATACTTCTAGTTTTATCGGTCTAAAGTCTTTAGAAATGTCCGAGAGAGATAAATTCTCAATTTAATTCATGTTTTTATGTTTTAAATTACTAGGTTAGAGTGGCTTAAACTTCTTTGAAAACATTAAACCTTGCTCTTGGTCTATTTGGTGAAAGATGTACAGTCGCATGCAACTGTTTTACCACTTTACAATGTTAAGCTCTAATTAACTTTAGAATAATAAATAAATGTCGTACCTTTAGTAAAATGTTTAAAATACTTAAACGTTGAAAAAGTATTGTCAATTGTAATCAAATTTTATTATATAAAAATGAATTTCCATAAAGTTCGTTTGATGTGTGTTGTGTTGGTGTGTATTTTGAGGTGATTGCGAGTGTTGTGTTGTGGGTATGGACGGGTTGAGTTTTTATTTTATCTTAATTGAGGTTAGAATAATAAAACTTCTGTTGTCGAAATATAAAATGATTTATTACCTTAAAATTATTGTACTTTCAGAAAATGTTACAAATAGGTATTTGTAACATTTATAAGTAGGTACTTATTCATTATTATTAACAGATACAGTTTCTGACTTTGGATGTTAGGGGTAATCTCCGGTAAAACTGATCCGATTTTGAAATTTTTTTCACTTTTAGTCTAGGCTAATAACATTATGACCGATAAAAATCAAGGTAACTTACATATTAATCTGCACTCATACGGTGTCCTCTTTTCAAAACACTCTCAAATTGTCCACTAACTTGTTCAATGCACTTAAACACCCGTATTCGTAATTGTTCTTTTAATTTTTCACACAAACAAACCTTCTCGCTGTACTTCCGGTGGATGACTAAAGAAAAAATCCTTTAGAGCAAGTTTGTTTGTTTACCTATTTTTTTTTAAGTAGCTACTTTGAGCGGCGGGCGCAAACGCCGACGCGCCGCACCCGTGACGTACAGCAGGTGACACCCTCGTTATATCTCGCTCGTTTCTCCGTTTTTGTATTTTCGGAATACCTAGAGATAACAACACTCGAGTTCGTAACTATTCATAATAAGTTCCACTTTAATTAAACTGGCTGACTTCAACTTACGTGACGGGCAACTCGTTCGAAGCAGCTCATCTGTACACGCGCATCTATCTCTTTCTTACTTACCGTAAATGAAACGGAGCGCAGCGATCTATCTGCCAGCGACTAAGTGGTAAGTGCACATTGTGTTAGATAAATAATTACATAATTATATGTATTGTAGATTTGTTTATAGGTAATGAATACAGCTTTCCTATGGTGGGTTGAAATTATAGAATAAGTTTACATTTATTTAATTCGAAACAAACATTCCTCCATAAGACGTCATAGATACTGTCTAGAAACTACATAAAGTATTTTGTACTCGCTTGTACCACTGTATGGGGAAATTGAATTCTTTAATATCTTTTTAATTACACACCGACTAAATCTGTAACTTTGCGACAAATTGCGACTAATTGGCGACAAAATATGGGAGAAAACACATCTTCGCTAGGTGTCCTAGTTTTTGAGATATAAATGTGGCCCTGCTGGGGAGACTCTCTCCAGATCGGCCACCTATAAACTCTTGTATCTTTTGAACCAGTGACCGACAAACTCTGATATTTGGCGACTGATTCCGACTAATTGGCGACAAATTATGGGAGAAAAGAGATATTTGCTAGGTGCCCTAGTTTTTGAGATATAAATGTGGCCCTGCTGGGGAAACTCTCTCCAGATCGGCCACCTATAAACCCTTATATCTTTTGAACCAGTGACCGACAAATTCTGATATTTGGCGACAAATTTCGACTAATTAGCGACAATTTTTTTGTGTTTTCAAAATGAAAATCCCTGATGGTGGCTCTGCCAGAGTCAGTGACACCACTTTTCACACTCCCATCTCATAATAAAGACTTTTCCATCATTGCAGCAATTGTAGATAATATTTGTTTTGTTTCTGTATATATTCCTCGTCCTTCTGCTGTAATTTTTAGTGAAATTGTAAATATTTTTTCTATACTTCCTAAACCATATATAGTTTTAGGAGATTTTAATTCCCAACATGAAGTCTGGGGAAGCTCATCAACAAATGGCTTTGGTAGCTCTTTATTAGAAATTGTAGATAATCTTAATCTTTGTATATTAAACACTGGGTCCCCTACTCGACGCACCTCTCCAAATGAAGGAGTTAGTGCACCTGACTTATCATTATGCACTGATAAATTAGCTTCGCGCCTGAGTTGGGAAGTTATGCTTTCCTCTTATGGGAGCGACCATTTCCCCATAGTTTTATCATTTCCATATAACCAAAAAATGTATTCCAATCGCCCTCCGCGGTTGAAGTATAGACTAACGGATGTAAACTGGCATACTTTTAGGGAACACTTGGATGAAATAGTTTCTGCTCTTCCTGAAATTAAGAGTGGCAATGAACAGTCATGTGCTGAGGCTTTAGCTAAAGCCATGATAAAAACCGCTGATAAACTTTTTCCTTTTAAAAAGCCACATAATAAAATTCCATCTCCACCATGGTGGGATAAAGATTGCACAGATGCAATATTAAAACGAAAGCAGTGTGAACTAAACTACTACGAAAATTCTACCGAAGAAAATTTTGACATTTTGTGTGAAATAATTTCAGAGACCAAAAAATTATTTAAAAAAAAGAAATTTGAAAGCTGGAGATTATTTTGCCTTTCTATATCACCTAATGTTCATCCATCTGTTGTTTGGCGCAATATCAGAAGGTTCAGATCAGCATTTTCAGAATCGTCTACCGCATTTCTTCCAACTCAGTTAAAAAATCAATTTTTAGATAAATTAGCTCCCTCATATGTCCCAAATGACATAGTTCCGTATAGTATGCCTCTCACATTGTCAGATCCTCCCTGTGAACTCAATAACCCATTTACTCTAGAAGAGTTGAAAGGTGTTGTCAGCCATATCAAAGATTCTGCACCGGGCGCAGATGGGATCCCTTACTCTTTTCTGACTAACATGAGTGACCTATCTCTTTCATATTTCCTAAAATTAATAAATCAGATTATGATAACGGGGAATGTTCCCCTTTCTTGGAAATCGCAAGATATTCTTCCAGTACTGAAACCCAACAAAAGTCCATCTGACAGCACATCTTACCGTCCCATAGCTTTGTCATCAATTATGTTAAAGATATCAGAACACTTGGTTAAAAATAGGTTAGAGTGGTTTATAGAAAACAGGGAATTATTAAGTGAAAGTCAGTTCGGTTTCAGGAGAGGTAAAAGTACTTTAGATAGCCTAAGTATCTTTGTCACTGACATTCGATTAGCATTCTCTTCTAATCACTCCATAGTTGCAGCTTTTCTTGATATAAATTCGGCTTATGATAATGTTGTAATATCAAAATTAAAATGTAAACTTGAGCAGTTAAATGTACCTATTTTACTTATAAACTTCATTTTAAATATACTATCTGAGAGGTATATAAATCTAACTATTGACGACTCTTGTGAAACTAGAGTCGTGTGGAAAGGTCTCCCTCAAGGATCAGTACTAAG
This sequence comes from Hecatera dysodea, assembly GCA_905332915.2. Classification (NCBI taxonomy): domain Eukaryota; kingdom Metazoa; phylum Arthropoda; class Insecta; order Lepidoptera; family Noctuidae; genus Hecatera; species Hecatera dysodea. Next base: position 16,507,890 of record HG995292.1, read on the forward strand.
TCCTCTACTTTATGATATTTACACTTATGATCTTGAATCCTCTCTGAATAATGAAGTAAAAGTGCTTCAATATGCTGATGATCTTCTATTGTATTGCCCAAATAGCTCTATTTCAACGGCTTGTAATTCATTGACATCAGGTCTTTCCCTTTTAAAAAAATGGATGGATAGCAATGGTCTTGAGCTATCTACCTCAAAAAGTTCAATTGTTCTTTTTTCTAGGATGCGCCTTCCGCCTCCTGTTACTGTATATTATGATAATGTTCCTATTCCTGTAAAATCATCAGTTAAGTTTTTAGGACTGATTTTAGATAGTAAACTTACTGGAGTTCCACACTGTGAATATATTGCATCAAGGTGTGAACAAAGACTAAATATATTAAGATGTCTGTCCGGAGTTTGGTGGGGAGCCCATCCATTTTCACTAAAATTAATCTATAGTGCTATAGTTAGAAGTGTACTAGATTATGGCACATTTTTACTAGAACCCGGAAATTCAGCTGCTTTTAAAAAATTGGATGCTATCCAGTCAAAATCTTTGCGTATTGTGACTGGGGCTATGAAATCAAGCCCAATTAATGCCTTACAGGTTGAAACAGTAGATCCTCCACTTTCTCTTCGACGTCAGTTTCTTTCCGATAAATTTTTATTCCGTGCCTTACAATTTTCCAATCATCCTTTACGTGTGAAACTTCAGTCTCTTTTAGATCAAACCAATTCTTCTCAATATTGGTCTCACAAATCTCTTCCCTGTCTTCTGGTAAGCTATAAAAAGTTAATCTCTCTACAAGCTCCAATATACAAGTCCATTACGTTTCCACTCTTTGGTAATCCATATGAATCATTGGTGTTCACTCCGGATATTATCTTGAACTTAGGAATTACCAAAAACGACAACTTTGTAAAAGAGTTATTTAACTTTTCCAAAAACTTGCATTGGGAGAATTGGCATCATATTTATACAGACGCATCAAAACACTCTTCTTCAGGAAATGTTGGAGTTGGAGTTTTTCACTCACAGTATAAAATTGTACAAAAAGTTAAGCTTCCTCCTGAGTCTTCGGTGTTTACTGGGGAATGTTATGGTCTTTTCAAGGCCCTAGAGTATATTTACTTAATGAAATTGGATAAAACTGTTATATTTACTGACGCTCTAAGTGCGTTACAAGCTCTTAAACGAAATCCTTTTAAATCTAAACCTTTATTTCCTGTAGTTTTATTTATTAGAAGCCTTTTATATAAATGCCTTAAAATTGGTCTTCAAGTTTCTTTCGCTTGGATACCGGGGCATAGCAATATTACTGGTAATGTTAAAGCTGATCTTCTGGCAAACGAGGCGGTAGACTGTGGTGATATATTTCCATATACAAACTTTAGCCACGACTTGGTCAATTTACCTAAGAGTTTTCTTTGGGAAGATTGGAGCAGGTTGTGGGCAGATAGCAGCACTTCTAAAGGTAACTATTTTTCACGTATTCAACCGCATATCCCAAAGAAGCCATGGTTTTCTAAATTCAACTTTAGTAAAGCTGCTACGAGTTGCTTGATTCGTATGAGACTGGGTCATAATTGTTCCCAGGTCCACCTTGCTCGGTTACAGATCGTTGATAGTGCCCTTTGCGAATGCGGTGAGGTAGGCGATTTGAACCACATGTTTTTTTCCTGCCCTCTTCTTAATCATGATTCTTTTATTTCAAGTCTACTGTCCTATAATGTTCCTTTTCCTACCTCTATATCTGTGTTATTATCAACTAATGATTTCAAAATATACATGTATTTAGCATCATTTATTTCTCTAAATAATTTACGTATTTAAACATTTTATACCTGTATCTATCCAAATGATCCTATCCAATATCCGTCCAAATCCCGTAACCTAAATTTCATTTTCTACCAAGTTTCCCCGTTTTTGTTGGTGGCATTGCGCAAATAGCGACTTGCCAATACTAAAAAAAAAAAAAAAAAAAAAAAAAAAAAAAAAAAACATAACCTATGAACCTATGAAGCAACTGAGATACAAAGAACAAATCAGGATTTTATATCTACTGAACCTAAATTATGGTACTTTGGACTTGGGTGAGTTCTTTACTATATAGTATTACCTACTATAAACTTCCAATGACTTCTCATGTTGTTGCTGGATGTATTTTTTCCTACTGAAGTCCTCTAACAAATACCATTGATGTCACTTTCAGGGAGCTAACTCTCATGGACAATTAGGAGTAGGTACTACAAATGAACAAGTAGAAAAGCCTAGCAATGTCCAAGTCCATTTGTATAATAGTAAAATAAAACAAATTGCATGCGGAGGTGGCCATACTCTCCTGATCGATAATGAAGGCAAGCTTTACTCTTGTGGATGGAATTCAAAACTTCAACTAGCAAGGGACAAGGAAGTACATAGCATTGAAAGAACATGGACTTTAAGTGGTGTTACTTTTACAAATATAGTGTGTGGATGGGACTTCAGCTGTGGAGTAACAGATGATCAAACAATTATTGTATGGGGTTCCAATGCTTATGGCCAATTAGGAATACCAACAGCACCAAAAGAATACTTCTCAGAAGTTATGAAACCAATTAGACTTCCTGTGCATGCTGTTTTGGTATCTATGGGCCTACGACACACAGCAATAGTCAACTCCAAAGGTGAAGTGTGGACTACAGGATGTGGCAGACATGGTCAACTGGGACTAGGGCATGACATTTTGTCTTCTGATAGATTTCAGAAAGTACAGGGTGTGGGTAAAATATCTCATTTAGCTTGTGGACAAAACCACACTGTAGCATGGTGTTCTGAAGAGAGGGCTTTGTATGTTTGGGGTGATAACAGGCACGGCCAATTGTTGCTTGATTCTGAAAAATATAAAAAAGTATTTAAACCCAATAAAATAGATATAGGTGTAAAACAAGAGGTAAAAAAGTTATTGAGTGGTTGGACAAATGTTTTGTTGTGGTTAGAGGATGGTTCGCTGTTATCCTGGGGCAGAAATAACTGGGGACAACTGGGAACTGATAAAACTATAATAGCAGGAACATTTACACATATCAAGCTGCCAGGTTAGTAAACCCTATTTTTAAGTTTATCAGAAATTTATAATTTGCAGTTTAGATTTAAAAAAAATAGTAACAAGGATTTCTCTGGTTACATATCCAAGGTAAGCTTGTGTACTAAATTAACCACCATGTTTGTATCTTATGTTTTAGATGGCAGACAAGTGCAAGATGTTGCAATAGGGTCAGAGCACACTATTTGTTTAGCTACAGACAACACACTCTGGGCGTGGGGGTGGAATGAACATTTCAACACAGGAATTGATTTAGGAAACCAAATTCTACAACCTACTTTAGTGCCTCTGGAAATAGATAAGAATTTAAAAATTACACAAATCTTTGCTGGTGGTGCTCAAAACTTTGTTGTTACTGAATAGTTATTAATGAAAATCAGATAATCTGTGATAGAACACTGGCACATTTATAATGAAATCATAATCATGTAATCCTAGTTGACTCATCTTAGTCAGCAAAAACTGCATATATAATGTGCACTATAAATAGATGTTGATGTACTTACTCAGTTTTGTGTTATTTACAATGATTGTGTATTCATTTTACTTTTATTGTAGATCTCATAATTTTTAAGCCAAACATTTAAATTACAGTTGTAAAAGTGTAAATGTTCCAAGTTTAAAAAGACCTTTTTATTACCCTAGATGGTTAAGAAAGGCCATAGTGATTTATCAATGCATGTAAAAGTTATTTTTCATAGTCATAATTTGATATGAATATTGCAATTTAACAAGGTTTTTGATTATTAAAACCTATTTATTTCATAATTAATGAATTAAAGTTGATGCTATACATTTATACATTATAAAACACATACAATAGCTAATATTAAAAGTTTTGATTACATTACACCTTAATGTTACATAAATAAAACAATAATATGATATACATGTGATTTTATTGAAATATTACACATGCATTGCATCATAATAAATAACAACTATAATAATGACTAAAATCATATTAAAATTGTGTACAGTGAAATATGAAAACATGGTGTCAACATTACAAAAATTAAAGAAATCACAAGGGTATGTAGTGGGGCTAATAATGACATCCAGCAATATATATTATTCATCTTTTACTGTACACATAGAATATTCCAATACAGAGGTATAAAATACTGCAGTTACAGCACTTACTGTATGAAGGCAATGTTGTTGTTTTATTAATTATATCTTTTAATAATAACATGGTGTTTTACTCTACAGTTAAAACTTTAGTGTTAGCAAAAACTCATAAATGCCAAATATTATTTCCTACCTAATTAATTGTTTCCACATTTTTACATAAAGATTTACCTACTATAAAAATAAAATTTCCAACAATGACACATTGGCGCTTTCTTAATTTTGATTTAAAAAATGAATTTACTCCATTTCAGTATAATACAAAAACACAATTTAGAATGTTTCAATGGTCAATGCAACGTAACAGCACTTTATTATTAGCTTTCTAATATCTTATCACATTATGGAGGTTACATTTATGATCAAATAAAGCACCTTTCTTTTCCTATGAAATAGATTTTTAACAAATAATTATAACTAGCACTAATAAAACTTTTGCCTGATTTAGATTTAAAAAATAATAATATTGGTAAGCACAACACTGTAGAATGTCTAGACCAATTCAAAAGAAAAATTGTACTGGAATTATATTTAATTTTGTAGGAAGTTTGGATAGGACCATGTCTATCTGGCTGAGTACTAAATATGGAACACTAGTAGGTTAGTGAGTTTTCTTCAGTGTTGGACATAATAGGATGACATGAATGATTGTGTCAGGGACTGATGACAAATTTCTTAAAATTTCACAACAATTAACAATACAGAAAACTTTAATCAATATGTAGATCAACAGTGTCAAAATGCTCATGTATGAATAAAATTAACATGTTTCTTATTTTACTTCTGTAACAAATACTAGGATTTATTTTAGTCTTTTGCCTGTTGCAGACAGTGGATGTTTATAATATCTATATCTTTATAAGTCAAGAATTATCTTAATATGGTAGGAAAAAAAAAAGTTTCCAAGCATAATTTAAAAGTAATGAAAGTATGTTAGTTGTGGATAACATTGCATTCATGCAGAAAAATAATACAAAACAGTAGCCGTTGCAAATGACCATTATCATTCATTTAAACAGACAGGTCTGTTTATATGTTTATATTATTGCTTCATATCAAAATGGATTAATGATACTAAGACACATGGGTATTTGAATGTCCAGCTTGCATTTGTGCAATATTGAGCAATATTAACAGGATTTTAATATCATCTTCACAAAGCAATGTTGAACAGCCAAGCATGTTCATTAGTATAGATTGCTACCTTTTCCTTTCGCCTTTTTGTGTCTTACGTTTTTCTTTTTTCTCCTCCTTTAGCTGTTTTTGTTTTTCCCTGAAATTATAAGACTTGAATGAAACAAATGGCTCTATTAAAATAAATAATAAAACTTTGAAGACTAATTCAGTTCTTAAGTTTTTTATTAGTATGACCAAACGGCTCTTCCAAAGTCTTCCAAAAATTCTTTTCCTAAACCACATCAAAAAGTATTGTCCATGTTGTCTTGCCAAATCTTGCAGTGTCCAGCCTTAGTGACACCAAAATAAGTATAATAATTCTATATTTCATGAGTTCAGAATTATGTGAATGCATTTAATAGATGTCTAATAAATTGGTTTATAATTTAAACAGTGGAGTTAAACAGGCAATGAAATGATTTCATTATTCTTACCTATCTTCTTTATCTTTTTCCTTTTTTTTCTGGGCATCGAGTCGGGCTTGTTCACGGCGTTCTCTCGCGGCAGCATGGACATCTGCTGCATTAGTGTTCTTAACTAAATCCGGCCCAACAGCCTCCTCTTCTTGTACAACGTCTTCCTATAAAACATTAAAGTTATTATTAAGAGCTGTTGAAACAGTAACATAGCATGGTATGGCATTTCATCATAACCTCTCTTGAAACACATAATAAACATATATTATCATAATACCTCATTATCAGATAGCTGACTATATTGGGACAATATTGCTTCACGAATCTTTTTTTCTTCATCGGTATATTCTCGTCGTGTGGTTGTGGCAGGAGCTTGAGATTCTAACAATTTGGCTAGCCGAACATCTACATCCGTAACAGGCTTTGGGGTTTCTTCCTGTACTCGACATGACTCCCATTTTTCTATTATCTCATCTATGTGAGTGGAAATGTCTTTTTCCTGACAAAAAGAACAATTAATTAGAGAATAAACAAACTAATCCCTGCCTAGAACCAGTTGGTACTTACCACTATCTCAGATAGTATGCCTTCTAAAGCATCTTTTTTCTCATCCACACTATCTTCGCTTTCTAAAATACCTGATATGTATGATCCGAAAACTCCTTCGTCAGTTTTTAGCGATCTCAACTTTTCAGTTAGCCACGGCTCAAAGTCACTCGTAGCCGTCGCCATATTGCTTGAGTTTCTTGAAATTTCAAAATCTTTGACATTTCGCTTTTGAAGTTTACGACATTTTGATACAGGTAACATTCTAACCGAACGAAGCAAAAAAAAAAAAAGGTAACATTCTTCTACATTCTTAGAGTATAAGGTCTTTGGTAACATTCATATTTCACATTTTTGAATGAGAACATTGCCATTCCATGAGACGATAACAGCATCCTGAGACATATTACCCTTCGTTTTTCATAACAATTTGGTGAAAGGTTGCCGAATTACGTATAAAGTGATAAGTGAAGTGGTATAAGCTACTAGTAACTAGAATCATAGTTTTTTATTTATTTATTTAGTAATCTAGAAATCCTAATTTATTATTAACTATCTACTCTTGACACTATGCAGTAAAAACAACTATAAAAAATACAACACCCCAAACTCAAATCATTATTCAGTAGGGGACATATTTCTAAACAAAGCGTAGTAGATAATCTCTTCTAACTGATTCGTTTTTCGTTCTCCACTGCTATTACTGATGATGATGGTGATAATTGCAGCTTAACTTGTTATTTATTAGATCAGCAATTTTGATAATCAATGCAGCAATCGAATCAAAAGAAATAAGACTATCACTAGGACTAGAGATGAGACGTATATACTGGTAGAGGTATATATACCAAGTATGTGCTTCCCAGTACATAGACCGGGTACGGACCGAAATACTGGGTAAATACCTTGAAGGTATGACGTCAGACGCATAGTACGATACGAACCGCTACCACAAGGTAGCGCCCAGTTTTATCGGTAGTTCGGTACGCCGAAGCTACCCGACAGCTTACGAAGGGACCCGAAACATCATTCGTGCTTTATGAACATTCGGTTGATTTAATTTAGTTAGACAAAATGGGTACTTATTTTTACGTGCATAAGGAACATAATAGCATAATTACATTTTTTGTCACGACGTGAAAGAGTTCCTTAGTTTGTTTATGTTAGGGAATATTATTACGTGTTTGAACGTTTACGTTGTCTAGTGGTACTTAGGTCGGCAATGTTTTGAATTTTTTTTCGTCAGTTTTAAGTTTTGCGACAGTCCTAAGCCTGGTAAAGTAGGAAGGAAAGATTTCATATCTCATAATGCATAATTACGTATAGGTACTTGAAACATCGTACCTTGGAGGCATACCATACTTATCGCATACGTTTACTTATCGAAATCCTACCACACCCAAATACTTAGAAGTATTTTGATACCTGGTATTTGTACCAGGTATTTAGTGATACCCATACCTTAAAGGCCGGGTATGGAGAATGGCAGGTATATCTCATCTCTAACTAGGACGCAATTTTCTTTATTTCTGAACGAATATTTTGTCGAAATATCGTTGTCATCGTGAATATAGTGATGGAAATTTACTATCGATATGCTTTTCTATTACCCAAGTCCATGCCATTTTTGTGCAAGAGGCCATTATCTTTCATTGGAACATTACTAATACAATACATAATTATTTTTTTGTACTCGCACTGCATGTGCAAAACAAAAATTAAATGATTACATTTATAACACACATTGTATAATATGACTCATTTTATTCGGTTTTCGCACTCTCAAAATTAAAAAATAGTATACCAATACCATCTCAACAATAATTTCGAGTTTTCGACTAGAGATGCGTCGTAATAGATAAATTGCAATGTAGGCAGTAATGAATTATAATCTTTCGTATTTTTAAATCACCTATTTACAGTCATTGTTTTTTTTTACATACACGCAGAATTTATGGAAATTCATTGTTGAACTTTTTGGATCCCTAGTCTAGTTATCCTGTCATCACTGCATAGCATTTTATTTTTAATAGATAGAGTGATTCAAGAGAATTAGTTTCAGCATTGCATCCGTGCGAAGCGGGGGCGGGTAGCTAGTTTAATAATAATCCACAGAAGGAAAATAAAGTATCTGATTGCCAAGTCGAGCCGGTGTATACCGAGATTACATGCTCACCAGTCAGCACTTGATACCGAGACTCGAGACATTGAGAATTTACAACTACCAAGTGTATTAAGTCTGCTTAGTAAGGTTCGATTAGACTCGAGTATTGACAGGCAAAGATGGTAAGACTGCGGAATAGTGTAGTTAAAATAAGTTGACAAATCACGAGTGCGCGTCGTTTTATGTATCGAAATCTGGTTAAAATTCACATAACTGACATACAAATTATTTTGGTAAACAAGAGTGAGCAGACCAGTGAAGTACGCCAGTAAAATGATATTTCATTTTGACACGCCGGTACTTCGATTGGATGGACCGCGGGTGCCGTGCCCTCTACGTCACCTAGGTACTTGAGTGGGAGTGGAGGTGCATCCAGTATTTTAACAGTTGAAATAGGTGCAGCCTGTTCTAATATAATTATACGCTTCATCTCTAGTCTTTACTCGAGATTTGTTTTTTATTTGCTTATGCTCGAGAATCTTGAGCGCAGGGAATCTCCCTTTTCAGGATAGGCTAAATGAAGTTCTAGATTATGTTATTAACATATTCCATTCCTTTAATAATAAAATACGCGAATAAAACGTTATTTTATATTAAAATTATCAGTTCCCAAACATTGCCAACTAGGAAAAAATATCGATAGTTATGTCTCACTGTCTTTTTTAATGTCACATCACCAATGAGGCAATGACTGATGACATTTGTTGTAGTTGCTAATTGCTTGCGGCCAGTGAATAGCTTCAAGAGTGATTCGTGAAATATTTGTATTCTAACAACATACGAAAATGTCTGCAAGATACGATAGAGCTATTACAGTATTTTCACCCGATGGTCATTTACTACAAGTGGAATATGCACAGGAGGCCGTTCGCAAAGGATCGACAGCGGTATATTATAATTATTGGTTAGAAACATGTAAACTGCTGATGATGTAGCGTATTTGGAATAAAAAACAACATATTTTCTCATTACAGGTTGGTGTAAGAGGCGCTGATGTAGTTGTGTTAGGAGTTGAAAAGAAATCAGTTGCGAAGTTGCAAGAAGAAAGAACTGTGAGAAAGATATGCCTCCTCGATGACCATGTCGTAATGGCTTTTGCCGGATTGACGGCAGATGCTAGAATTCTCATTAACAGGGCTCAAATCGAGTGCCAGTCGCACAAACTGACTGTTGAAGACCCTGTTACTTTGGAATACATCACTAGATACATAGCTGGGCTCAAACAGAAGTACACACAGAGTAATGGAAGACGACCCTTTGGTATTTCTTGTCTGATTGGAGGTTTCGATTATGATGGGTTCCCTCACTTGTTCCAAACTGAGCCATCAGGAATTTACTATGAATGGAAGGCTAATGCAACTGGTAGATCAGCTAAGACTGTCAGAGAATTCTTGGAAAAGAACTATACTGCTGATGAAGTTGCAACTGAAAATGGTGCTGTTAAGGTAATTCATCTCTAGTATTATAATGAAATTCAGGCACAATTTTCATTATTATTGAGCCCATGACCATTACCAGTTTAAAGCTTAAATTTTTATAATGCCATTTGCTAAGTGCTTGTAATATGTTATAACAGTCAGTTTTGTAGGTACAAAGGTGTTTGTGATTATGTCAGAATTTTATTAAACTGGGGAGAAGCATATGACTAGTTGTGGCATCAATTGGGCAGGTCATGTCTAGCAGAGAATGTTTTTAACCGACTTCTAAAAAAGGAGGAGGTTCTCAATTCGGATGTTTGTATTTTTTTTTTTATGTTTGTTCGCGCATAACTCCGTCGTTTGTCAACCGATTTGAAAAATTCTTTTTTTGTTGGAAAGGGTATACTTTCCAAATGGTCCCATGAAAATTTTATCGAAATCGACCAAGCGGTTTTCGAAAAATCTAAAAAAAATATCTACATTATCTACATTGACGACCTCTTAGTTTACTCTGCAAAGGAGCAGTACGTTTTTTTTACACCAATGTGATTGGTTCATTTAGGTGGAGTGAGGGGAGAGGATGTAGGTACCACTAAAAAGTGAAAAATAAAAAACTTTTTATAAAAAAATACAACCGACTTATACACAAAAAATCAAAAAAGTGCAAAATAACTTTAATTTCGGAAGTCGGTGTTCAAAAAACGAAAAAGTAACCACAAACACCGAGTTCCGAAATTAAAGTTATTTTGCACTTTTTTGATTTTTTGTGTATAAGTCGGTTGTATTTTTTTGTAAAAAGTTTTTTTGTATGAAATGATGATGAATCAGAGGGCTAAAACTGTTAACTTATTCTCTTGTTCTGAGCCACATGAGATGAAGCAAGCCACATGCCCCTGACTTAACAATTGAGCCATCAAGTAGTTTTAACATGTTATTAATTACAATATTTTCTTCTAGCTTGCTATTCGTGCTCTCCTGGAGGTGGTTCAGTCTGGACAGAAGAACCTGGAGATAGCTGTTATGAGGCGTGGCCAACCAATGCAAATGCTTGATTCTGATACTATCAGCTCCTATGTGTCTATCATAGAGAAAGAGAAGGAGGAGGAAGCAGAGAAGAAAAAACAGAAGAAGTAATAACTTAGTACTGTGTTAAACTTTTCTATAACTAATACATGTTTTTAAGGAAATTAATGACTATTTATTTGATTAAAATTAAGAGTTCAGTAAATCTATAGTTTTAGATATTTGAGAATAAAGTTCCTTCAAATCAGATCCACACTCTTGATTAGGTCCTCTGTTTATCATAATATCATTAAACATTTGGTCCCATTCTCCATGGTAATGATCAGAATTTTCATTATTCTTCTGGAATAAATTGGATTGTTAGGTTATTTGGTAAAAGTTAACTCTAGATACTTTTATGAAAAATATCTATAAATGTTTTCAGAGTGAACTGAAAATGTATAAAGTACTTACCTGAGCCATAGAGACATCATCAATATGATCATTACTTATTGATGGTAGAACACAATTCAAAGAATTGTGGTCAATTTCCTGACCATCCCCTATCTTTCTTGTTATGCCTTGATCTGTATCATTGTCGATATTAAACTCTGCCAATAATTCAACACCAGATTTTTCTTCCGGTGGCTCTGCATCAAGATCAGGCATGCTCAGAAACTGAACTGGGAAGTTATCACTACTTTGTTGAGATGCTTCTTCAGTAAAATTCATCAGAGTATCTTGAGATGCATCCCTGTAATAAAGCTTGGAAGTTACTTGAGCATGCTATTTTATTATCCAACTCAATTGATTTGAATGTAGATTGATTATGCATATTTAGAACTACATAAAGATGGATACTTTTTAGCCATTTTCATGAATTAGGTTTTCTAGGATACAAGTGAAACAGCAGCCTACTAGTTAATATGTATATATCAGTGATAGTATAATTCCTCACACAATATTGCACAATTTACCTGTATGTGGTAGCATCTTCTGGTATTGGGGATTCAGCCTGAGGAGCTTGGGCAATAGCTGTGGAAAGGATAGGATCACAAGGATGTATGGAGTGGACACAAATAGGTAGCTACAGAATAAGGACAAAAAACCTGTTTCAGGAAGGACTTTTTCTGGGTCATGGGGAATCAGCCAATCAAATTCAATATTTTCTTCATCTTCACAGTAGTCATCTTGAGAGTCTAAAATATAAGTAAAATAAACTCATAAGCATATCATAGCATAATCAGCCTTTTAACGTTCCCACCATTGGGACACAGGCCTCCTCTCTAAAAGAGGGAATGGGCCATAATCCACCACGCGGGCCCAGTGCGGGTTGAAATAAGTTCACTTTGAAGCAATTTTGAAAAATAAAAGCATTATCAGTATTTCAATTTGAAATTGATATGATTATTAACATGTTGGTGTACTATGCTATTAGGTAACGAGTAACAGCATACCTTCACACTCAAACTTAAGATTACAGAAGTGTTTTGGTGAATCTTGTACAAATAAGTCTTGAGTAGCTTTCTTCAGGGCCAGGCGTAAAGCTCGGCGTGCCTTTTGTAGGGGTGTCAAGTACAGCAGTTGTTCAACATTGCTGTAAAGATTCTAAAAACAAATATTATATGGTCAAGAACTAATTACTTATTTAGCTCAAAATGATGTTCTTTTGTCAGGCTCATACCTTAGGTTTAAAATTTCTTTTCATAGCCAAGGCTTTCCGCGTAATTTTGTTTAGTAACTCAGGTTTACCGTATTGAAAGTAGTCGTGAACATATTCGTGCATGTATGGGTTGCTAGAATTACACAGAGGATCTTGCAAATGCGAAGTAACCTTGCGGAATCCGTATAGGTTGAGCTGCCTTACAAAGCTTGAAATATTTGTAGTTTTAAAAATTGAGTGATCGCATTGCAAATAATTATGGAGGACGCGATAGTTTAGTAAAATTGTTCTTCCAGTACCGCCCCAAAGAATAGCATCGGTTCGTAAATTTAATAAATACCACAATTTTTGTGGAAATCGCATCTGAAATATCGCATTTTTGTCTTCTTGCATATTTAATAAATTTAATTTTATCATGTAAATTGCTTACAATCAAACAATTAATGAAAACCAACACAGAAATTAAAGAAAACAAATTGAAAATTGGCGCCAAGTCAAATTGCAATGTCACTATTTTGAATGTTTGTCAAAGTACAGAACTGAGCACCACAGATAAAATACTGATCATTTGAAAATAGTAAGTGGTGTACACCACACCACTATTTTAGCTCTTGCGCATCAGCACTTTTATACATAAGGGCTGATGCGCAAGGGCTTTTTCGACGCGTGGAGCAACACGTATAACCTTATCAGTGCAGAGATCTTATGTAGAGATTTTGTGTAGAGATCTTGTGTCTGGAGCTGGTTTGCGTCCATGCACTTGTTGACGCTTATTCCTACCGATTCGAATAAAAACTTTAACAGCTACCAGTGAAAGTGCAGACAAGACAGTGATTTGTAGTTTGTGGTAAATGTAGAATGTGTATAACTGGCTTAAGAATATCTATCATAATCTGTTCCAGTTATTAAATTAGTGAAAGACACATAGACAAAAAGTTATGTACCAACCCTCAGAACTATACTGTTATTGTCAATGTCAATCAGTCAGAATTTGACATTGGTGATACATTTCAACATCTGGGATCAAACAAAGCGGTAAACAATAAACAAGAAGGTGAAAGTTTAGTCTGTTTATTTGTACCACAAGCATATAAGAAATATCAAGTTAGTTGAAGAAAGATATATAATCAAAAGATACGTCCAAGTATATACATTAAATAAAATCAGTTTAAAAATGGACAAGTCAAGGTAAGCTTTGAATCTAAATATTCTACCTACATTTGTTTCTATGGTTTACTGAAGTATCTCCTGAACGAAATGACTCACTCGGCATTGTGCAATTTCTTAACGGTCACAACGCGAAACAGTGTTATAAATCTTTTTCTAGGGCAAATCTGCTTCATAATTTTATTTTCAAACACATCAACTTTATGTATGACACTTTTTAGTTTGTATAGCCGCATTTTTCTTATTTCGCCCTAATTAAGAGGGTCAGTATGCTAAGGGGGTCAATAAAAATAGACATATTGATTCTAAACTTCGTCATATTTAAGAGATTTGGACTTTAACGTAATAGCATATTCAGTAAAATTTAGATAAAATACTCTGTTTGTTGTAGGTTTTCAATGTTGCTACTGGAACCAGGAGAAATTTATTTTGAAGACTATTCTTGTACCCTAAGTGATACTAAATTAAAGAAAGAAAATTCCAAGCAAGGTCGTTTGAAACTATGTTCCAAGTCCTTGGTCTTTGAGCCCAGGGATTGGGTGTACCCTCTCATCAAGATGCAGTTCAAGGATTGTGCTGATATATCAGTTGTTAATTGTGTTGATGATAACAATAATGTCATTAAAGTGAGAATGAAGATGTTTGCTGAAATGCTTGAGGAGAACATACTAGCACCTTATAAATTTATTTATGAAGATAGAGACTTCTTTGTGTTATTTGACTTTGCCTCAGCTGATGAGTGCTTGTGTCAGATGCAGCAGCTACAAAGAGCTTCCACACTCCATGCTCCTGAGCACAACAGCATGATAGCTACAATCCTCCACTCAAGATACATGAGGATGGAGTTTGATCCAGTGATGATGGATGACTTCACAGAACAGATAGTGTGTGAGCTGCAGGCTGAGAAGATATCCCCACTTGTGAGGCATCAGGGCAAGCTGGCATTGACACCTACCACCATATACTTCCAGCCATTCAGCAATGTTGAAGGTGTAGGTATTTTGAATCAACCTATTATTTATATTGTAGTAAAACTTTACAAAACAAGGATGAATTAACATGAATGAATCAATGAGTAATAAGTTAATCAATTACTATAGCAGCATTATTGTTCATTCCATTTTATTATTAATTTAACTTCCAGTTATTACAGTTTAGATAGCAATATTCTATTTATTGGTTTTCAGCATTATAAAATGAGTAAATGAGGAAAAACTTTGCTTAAAAAATATTTAACTATTAATTATGATAAAATGGTTATCAAAATGTTAAATCTATGTTGTAGTATTTTACTTGTCAAGTGTGTATTTAGAGGACTTTGGTGACACATTATGTTTTCAACATTGTTTACTTAGCTATCACTATCAACACTGAGGGTTTGCTTAGCAATAGTTATAAATGTATATTTATATATCGAGATTTTATATTCCATTGTTGTATAAAACAACAGTTATAAAGATGATATTAATATGCAATATTTTTTTCAGAGTCCCATTCTTAAGTTAAAGCTGGGCCATTTGCGGAGGATGTATAAAAGAAGATTTTTACTAAGGCAAGTTGTATGTATCTGTGTTTTATGTACTTATTTATTTGCAGTAGGTTTTGTCATTGTAACATTCAATGACTGTGCATGGTAGACATTGTATGCCTGTAAAATGACCTTTCTAGTTTTATATGAATATACTTGTTGTATGTAAATAGTAAAAATATTTTCTATTTAGTCCTCTGATGCAACATTTTGAACAGTTTGCTTATTTAATAATGCAGCTATATAAAAGGATAGCAATATTATAAATTACAATTTTTGTTTCAGGGGCTAGAAATATATAGTGCAGAGGAGAGTTCAGTTCCTCACATATATGTGACCTTTCAGTCAGAGAGAGATAGAGACAGAATATATAAGATTTTGGAAGAGTCTCCAAATGTTCAGCTAGAGAAAGTGCACACAGAGGAGATGACATTACAGTGGCAGAATGGGATTGTATCTAATTATGACTATTTGATGTATTTAAATTGGTATGTACCAAAGACTTCACACTACCCAAAAACTAAAAAAAACGGTCCCTATAGTCATTCATAGATCTTAATACATAGTAAAGATTCATCCGAATGATGTCAATACATTTCATGGACACGGCAGTTTTAATGTCTCACACTATTCTCGAGGATAGCCGATTGCGTGTCGTGTTTGCTTCGGTCTAACGATGTGGGGCCACATTGCAATAATAATAATAAAAAAAAAATTGACCAAATTACAAGATCCATACATGTATTGTTAGTAAAAGTCTGAACTAAATATTAGTAAAAAATAAAAACAAAATTGAAATAACTGACACCTACATGTGCAGTCGTATCCAGTGAGCCAGCATGGGGCTGTCCTACCTATGACACAGTATACTCAGGATGCTGTGGGAGTTAGCACGTATTCTACCGAGAATAGAAGCGTACCGTTTCCGTATAGTGTCTCTGTCACCTGTGACCTAGACCAACAAACTGTCTCACAATAAAAAAAATAATGGCATGGAAACCATCAACTCTAGCCTCGGCGAAAATTCCGGGAGCGCTACAAAAGCGTGGTACGCATTGTTATACTGGACTCGCGGCGTTGTATGTCCTGAGCGTATACCTAACCTTGACGTAGCTCTAAAAAGGCTTATTTTGACTTGTATGTTGTATGACAACGTGCAAATCTGCAGATCAGCATATTACCTCAGACAGCCTTCTATGTGCAGGGCATCATTCAGGTCATGAGTGACCCAGGTACTTAAATTTCGTAACATGCTAAGCTAAGCATGAGCAATTTTCATTTCCAGCCTTGCTGATAGGAGCAAGAATGATCTCACCCAGTATCCAGTGTTTCCATGGGTAGTGGCAGACTACAATTCAGAAACCTTAGATTTAACAAATCCTGACACATTCAGAGACCTAGCAAAGCCAATGGGAGCTCTGAACCCTGATAGACTGGAGAAACTCAAAGAAAGATACCATGAAATGAGTGAACCCAAATTTCTATATGGATCTCATTATTCTGCACCTGGGCTTGTTTTGTTTTATTTGGTAAGTTTTTAATCTACTTAATCTGGTGTTTTGATAGGCAGGTATGTTCTGATAGCAGCCACCAACTTTTTACAAGGTACAACAGAAATCCCGCATATTCTGAAATGTGGTCATGGTATTCAGCATTATAAACTATATATATCGCCAAAAAAAAAATGGACTGCCTCGTTTTTATGTTTGCAGAACTTGACAAAATGTACGGAACACTTGGTTTTTTTTTGCGATTTCAGTCCCCTAGTAAAAGTTGTTGATAATGTAAAAATATGTACCCATTTTTAGGTTTTGCGTTATTTGTGATACACCTGGTACCTATATCATTTAAGTTTCATGATGCTTTCCTAAATTAATAATAATAATTGGTGTTTCGTCTATAAAACAATTCCATTTCAGTCACTAGAGCTTAACTGTCTGACAATAGGTTTCATGGTCAACTACCGTTCAAATGCCTTATAACAAGTAGTCTGGTAATCTAAAGTCAATATTTAAGTTACGCAAACAGTATTATTCAACGATTGTTATTAGAAACTACATTACTCGTTGCCATCATCATGCTAACTACATTGTGAAATAACTCGTAATTTCGATCTCAATTTTCAGGTTCGGAAATATCCTAAATACATGCTGTGTTTACAAAACGGTAGATTCGATCATCCGGATAGAATGTTCAACTCGGTTAAAGATGTCTATAACAATTGTCTGCGGAATATGTCGGATTTTAAGGTAAATTCGATTGAGTATTTTTACATATAAGCATGTGGTATGATTTAGATTAAACAGAGGACGGATTTCGCTTTTTTTCGACTTATTAATTTTATTTTGATGGTTTTTAATATTAATACTAGGCTCAATTCCAGTTCAATAATTTACAGGAATTAGTTCCCGAATTTTACGACTTAGAAGGCAAAGGTGATTTTTTGCTCAACCAGTATGAAATCAACTTCGGTGAGCGTCACGATGGCAGCAAAGTTAACAATGTGGCTCTCCCACCGTGGGCTACGTCGCCTGAAGACTTCGTAGTAAAATTAAGGGAAGCCCTGGAGTCAGAATATGTATGCAGACACTTGCATTTATGGATCGACCTCATATTCGGCTACAGACAAAGAGGCGAAGAGGCCGTAAAGGCTAACAATGGTTTGTATAAATAGATCATTTGCACGTAATAAAAAACGGCCTTGTAGTTTTCACCTGTCATGCTTTATAAGTTACGTTAGCGAAGGTTGGATCATAGATTATCCACAAACATAAAGCATTCGGTTCTGAATTTGTTTGCAATACTGTAGAGATAGATTTATAACTCGATTTCATATGCATGTCACATAGAGAATGTAACCACTAGAGAGCGTATAGGCTGATTTCTTCTAAGCACACGACTCACTACTGCGGGCCGGGGTACGGGGAAGAATGCGCGACTGCAATTGGTCAGTTCAAGGTCAAGTTGCGTAGGTATGCCTATCGTTAGGGTTGCACTACTTCATTAGGGGAAAATAATCGATATCGATAAAATAGATTTTAACATTATGAAAAATACTCAATTAAAATCATAGAAACAATATTTAATCAAAATCAATCAATTACAAAAAGAAACAGACGTATCCTGTTATTATTGATTTATTATTATATAGTAGTAGTTATTATTATAGTGTTAGTGTTTTAGTAGTGTTATTGTAGTGTTATGTAGTAGTTATTATTGTATATTATGTTCTTTGAATCAAAGTTTTAGGGTCCTTGTTCTTTGTAAAAAAGATAAACGAGCGTCTACATATTTCTGAATTATGCATCTTGCTTATTATACATTATATATAATTATATTATTAAATTATATCCAATCAGAGATTATAAAACCGATCTAAAAAAATAATAAAATAACCGATTGGTCCCGGTCGGGGACAGAGAGAATCAAATAAATCGAAAAACAAAGAAACTTGCATAAAAATACTGACGAACTAAAACTCCTCCTTTTTTGAACGGTTAAAAGTAGGCAGGTATTTTATCACAGTATGTGGATAGAATAAAAACAAATAGTTTTTTCGATATCGACTTTCAGCTAGCTATTATTGACACCACTATTTTTCTCGATAAAAATACAAAGAGAAAAAAAGGGATAGAAGCATTAGAATTGTCTAATGAAAGAACGAGACGTTTCCAAAAGACATCAACGCGGAACTCAACAGTGTACTCGTTTACCCCAAACACCATTTTAAATAGACCCCTGCGGTGACTCATAATCTGATTAAATCAAACATAATTTTCGTTCGCTTTACTTATCGATGAAAAGTTATGCCATCCTTTTTGTATCTAGATGTCTTAGAATGCTTCCCGCACCATTTCACCGCGAATGAAGGCATTTAGATACGATAAAATTGCATAAAAAGTTATCAAAATTTGTATTAATCTAGCGTGCACACAGGTCTTACACTTGGGCACAACTAAAATGGTTACTCTTACCGCAGCCTATTTATAGGCGACAAAATACTAATCGTTTTCGAGCGTCGGGGCACTGTATGCGCAGTCAAGTGGTTATATTGTCTTTGGCATGTCATCAGCTATCGACTCATAATGCGTCATGGGATACTTGAGCGTAATTTAAAAAAATGTTGAACTTAAGATAAAAGTAGATAAAATGGAGCGCGATTACGTTAATCAAGACTTACTTTATCTACGTATCGATCGGTATTGTTTTAGCTTCCAAACTACACGCCCATGCGGATACAATCGCTAAGAATCAGCCTGCGTTTTAGCTTGATTGGTTTCCAATAAAATAAACTGTAAAATAGTTGTAGATATAGATGTTTAGACAGCAAAACAAAAATAGAAGCGGCAAGCGTCAATGCGATTACATTATTTAGCCTCTTCAATTACTGGGGCGTTGTGTTAGTAATATTTTTGTGTTGAGAATTTAGTAAAAAGCTAAAATAAAACTTGTTAACACTCTGATTGCAGTGTACCACCACGTGTGCTACGAGGGCGCGGTGAATCTCGACCGTATTTACGATATGAACGACAGGCACGCACTAGAGGTGCAAATAATGGAATTTGGACAAGTGCCAAAACAGCTGTTCACAAAACCGCACGTTAGAAAAATAACACCACGCATTGCTAAACCGCTATCTAATTCCGATGCTTATGTCTCCTACAAAATGGAATGTATTGACATGTTACAACTGCACAAAGAGGCTGTGACCTGTGCTATTCGACAAGGAAACAGGGTCATCTCTGTCGGAAAGGATGGCACTCTCAAAGTATACGATACTGTTCTGAAGAAACAAATAAGGAGCGTTATTCTGAGTTCGACTCCTTTAAGTTCTTGTGTCATGGTCGACGATAATACAGTAGCTGTTGGTTCCTGGGACAATGAAATGTAATTTCTTCATCATAAACTTCATTTTTGACTGTCGTATGAAATGCTTCCTGTACTTACTAAACTGTAACACTAACTTGCAGATATTTGTATGACGTAGAGTACGGCAGAGTAGTGGAAAGTTTTCGCGCGCATGACGATTCCGTCAGCTGTTTGTTGTGGCTCGA
Organism: Hecatera dysodea; assembly: GCA_905332915.2. Classification (NCBI taxonomy): domain Eukaryota; kingdom Metazoa; phylum Arthropoda; class Insecta; order Lepidoptera; family Noctuidae; genus Hecatera; species Hecatera dysodea. Next base: position 16,528,223 of record HG995292.1, read on the forward strand.
AAAAGGTTTGTTTTTCGTAGCTATATTACGTTGTTTTTTATGGCCATTATGCTGACAGTGAATTGACCTACTAATATGCTAATAAAATCTTGAGATTATTTGCTGTTTACAGTTCTTTTTAAATAAAGAGTTTTGTTTATGTATTTTAGAACGTTTGTTGATATCGGGTGGATGTGACGGCGTGGTTCGCGTGTGGGGCAATGTCGGCAGGACCGGGCAGGCGCTCCGCGGTCTTAAAGCTGAATTCGATCATGATGGAAAAGTAACGAGCCTTACGTATAGGTAAGCTAAAACCGGCTAGTCGTAAACACATCGTATACGTCATGTTGTATGCCTTTCCTATGATAATGAGGCCGTTAGAACTTTGTTACCTGACTTATTAATATGATTAGTTGCTTATTCCTTTTCTGGTTACGACATAGTTTTGTGGCCGCTGACGTAAATGGAAAACAATGCGATAATATCTTGTCACATAGAGGTCGCGGTACTCATAATCGCTTTTCCATAAATAAACTACGCTTTTACGGGCTGATTTTTAAGTAGCCAGATAATTTGTAACTCGAGAATAATTTTTATTAAGTATATTGTTACGAACATATGGACCTAGTCTGAAATGAATGTTTATTATTATTATTATTATAACAACACTCTTTAACATGGTTTATCTCGAACCGCCATTTTTATTCCATTGAAAAATCTTCTTCGGTCTTATGTCTCAACTCAACCACATTGTATTTGGTTTCATATACCTACATTTTATTTAAGTACCTATATTATTATACTCATGATAAACTGCCTGCCAAATATTCTTGTCTAGGTCAGTAATACATGTCTCTCGACAGACTATCTGCATGTTGGTATTTATTATTTATGCATAATCGTCAATCGTCGATGTTGCGTAGTCGCAGCTACAGATGGTTTTAGAAAGTGGCTGTGTGTGGAGTTGATACTGTATAAATAAGTATTTATCTATACTTCTATAATAATATACGTATTATAAAGAGGAAAGATTTGTATTTTTGTATGTAACGAATAAACTCAAAAACTACTAGACCGATTTCAAAAAATTATTTTACCATTAGAAAGTTACATTCACCCTGAGTAACATAGGCTATATTTTATCCCCGTTTTCCCACGGGAACGGGAACTACGCGGGTAAAACCGCGGGGCGCTGCTAGTTAAAATAAATACCTATGTATGGGCTGTTACGATAGGTTCCCGGGTACTACAAGCTTAGTAGTTAGCTTCGTGGGTTTGGAAGGTCAGTTAGATAAGTACAGAGATTGATGAACAATTGAACACCAATCAACCCCGAAAGATCTACAAAGCACTCTCATCCCTTAACTTATCTCTGTTTTTAAAAGACATGCATCAGGTTTCCCTGACCATTAGTTATTACCAATAGGCTTATTTAGATCAAAGAACATTGAACCACATGTTTCCAATTTTCTATAAAGAGTTTTTTCTTAGAACCTCACTGCCCTAGTAACCCTTGCCCCCCATTTTATTACTAGGAATATAGATTGCTGTAAAACCAGTGACATCCCAGTTTCCATAGTTGCATAATAAAGGTGTCTTGGTAAGGGGCAAGAGTAAGGGTAATCAGGATTACGAAAGTAACGGAATGTATTGAGGGTGAAGTGTTTAATACTAATGCACATGACGTCTGTTTAGGCGGCGACGTCACGAGATCGACGTGATAGCAGGCACGGGCGACGGCGAGGTGTTTATCTGGGACTTCGCGTCCAGGCAGCTGGCGAACAAGATTAGCGTGCACTCCTCGGCCGTCAGCGGCGTGTGCTTCGTGCTCTCCGGAGACAGGGTGGTCACCGCGTGCGACGACGGAGACATGCGGGTCACTGACCTCAGTGTGCTCGACTCGGTAAGCTTCTGGTTGATAGAACTTAAACATCAAAGTTTACCTATATCGGTGAAGAACAACCTACTTCAGTCGTGGTTGGGAGACAAGTATCCACAGAAACATTTTTGCAATTTTTTAACAAAGTTTTACTGAAGTTTCCCTTCAAAGTTTTTGTTCACCTTCATATTAGTAATAAACAATTTAAACACATAAGAGAGAAAAAAAACCGTTTTTGTAATCTTTTTCATTGATACTCCGCTCCTATGTATAGTAACGTGTATATTATATAGCCTATCCCAGCCTTCCAATAAATGGGCTATCCATAACTAAAATAATTTTAAAATTATAAGGCGCATGTACATTCCTTTTGATATTGCAATCGTTTTCATTGTGTGTTTCACATTGTCGGACAGTCGATTTTTAAACGTAAGATGCAATAATCGATCTGGAATTCCATTTGACTATGAATGAATATGCGATTTTATGAGAAAATAGAGTGTAGGTGAGTACTATACTATATCCCCTTAAAGATCTATGTATGTATAGCAAGCGGACCAACTCAGCAACTTTTCGTTGCCATGCCCAGGTGTACCAGAAGCACTTGCCGCAGGCGGTGACGTCGCTGTGCTGGGACGGCTCCACGGTGCTGTGGCTCGGCTGCGGCGACGGCTCATTGCTGCAGTGGAACATGCTGACTGTCACGCAGACCAGCGTACACGCAGCTCATAATGGTATGTAACAGCTTAAGCTTTAGCATCATCAGCTTATACTGTTCCCACAGCTCGTGGTTAAATAATAATACTCGTTTAGGTCGACCTTGAAGCAAAGCTTGCTGATGTCGATCTGTGTATGGATGACCATCTTAACATACCGAGATTCTTCCATGCTTTGGAGAGTTAGTAGTCCCGGACGTCATTAGTAGATCTCCAACAGTCGTAACGTTACGCGTAGTCAGGAAAATCTGACACCAATCTTGCCATCGTGTGACCCAGTTACTGGGTTGTAGAGGTCTGATTGGTAGTCCGGCTAGACTGGAAGCTGATCTAAACATTTGGGAAAAGGCTAGCTAGATTTTATTTTTACCACAGCTCGAGGCACAGGCCTTCAGTCTAACAAGAACCAGCTAAATACATAAAGCGACTGCTAACGTCTGATTTCCACAACGCATTACTAGATAAAACGATATATGTACCTTGGTACGTTGACTGGTGTACTAATCTTGCATCCCCAATAAACCCACATTTAAGTTTTTTTTGTTGATTGGAAATCGTCGAATGACTTCTTCCGCTCTGGGCGAGTCGGAAGGGAGTGTCAGATTCTTACTGTCTTAAATCCATCAGTTTTCCTTTGCGTTCCAGGGCCGCGGACTGTTTCAAACCAATTTTGCAATAAAGTTAGCGACTTGTGTTTGTAGAGTTCAATTAACTTACAGTAGAACGAAATTCGAAATGCGTGGGTGACTGACAAGACCGGAGTCGTAAGTTGTTGGTATTGTTTAGTTGTAATTAATGACTAGAAGTTCTAATAACGAAGTTTACACTTTAAGGGAGTTAAGAAAGGAAATATTTCAGTAGAACTAAGGTTGCCGATGACATAATCGGTTTTTCGTACAACTGTACCCGGATGATAAATTACAAAAATGCTTATACTATTATGCTCATGACTTTGAACAGACGCCGCCTTGTGTTACCTACCTTACGAATTTTGGACGATAGCAACTGTCGGCATGTGTGACAGAGAGTCGCATGAGTTAAGTAAGACGTCTCTTAACTCATGCGACTGTCTGTTGAAAGGTTTTCGCGTGCTTTCTAGCTTGTTCATTAGTTTTATTTTCTTACTTTGGTTACAGAACTTATATGTCCTATACGTCCCACAGTCCCCACTGCAAGGCATACACCTCACTTTCCCTTCTCTTCTCTTCTCGATTCAGAGGTATTACAGATCAATATGAGCTAAAGGGGCGAGGTTGTCCCTCCATCTTCGTCTGCGCCTTCTGTTTTTTCAGGGCTTACAAATGACTAATCAGATTCTGGCTAAACGCTGTTATGGCATGATGGGACTAAACTTATAACCATTTTGATTGGCTTTTGTTTTACCATAAGCTAACTTGACGGTAAGTGATGATTGGGCACTCCACCATTGTGGCGATAAGTCCCCTCTTTCATGAGTGGTTGGAGAGACGCCATGGTGTCCTCACCTTGGGCCTGAAACAGATGCTCACCGGACGAGGCCGTTTTGGGAGGTATCCAACACAGTGTGGATCGCCCGGAGGACACGGTAGAGCATACGGTGGATAGGAGGTCTGCCCTGCTTGGGCGGAGCAACGCCGTATCCTCGTCCAGGCGATCGGCGGCGGCGACCTCTCGCTTCCGACTTTGGTTCAATACATGGTCCAGAGCGAGGAGGCATGGGAAGCGGTCACCTCCTCCTGCGAAGCAGTAATGCTAGGGAAGGAAGAGGCAGGCCGCGTGCGGGAGAGGGAAGTCTCACGCCCCAGCCGCAGCAACAGAAGAAGAAGCCCAGGGCGTCGGGAAACGCAGGGCGATTCCCGGCCACTGCAGGCGTGTGCCCACGGATTGCGAGCTGTGGGTGGTTCGCCATCCGATAGCAACCAGGGCCCCAAGTCTGCTATTTTTATAAATTTGTCATTCCAACACGATCCAATTGTCATTTTGCTAAAAGTTCGTAATCTGCTAAATTCATAATGGTCGATCACTGGTCGGTCAATGGCCTCGTTATACTTTTTGATAACCGAGCTATTTAAAGCAATGACTGCCTAATTACGTTCTAATGGTAGGTCACTGAATAAAGGAACTGTCAAAATTTTAGCAGACTACCGCGTACGTCTGTAATTCATTTGTCATTATGTACGAGATTACCATTCTATGCCATTTCTTTCAATGGAGTGTCAGTGGTTGACCACTGGAAGGTCATAGTGACGCATTTTTATTAGTAGATTACCAAACTTGTAAAAATGAACCATTATGAGATCAATGTTAGAACATTCTGACACTATTGTAATAGCAGACTCAGGGCCCTGGGCCAGGTCGTGTTCCTCGCGCGCCTCAAAGAGCTGTCGGCCTCATAGGGTCAGTGGCTGCTAGGATTTTGGTATTTGTTCGAAAGAGTCACCGTGGCCCTGAAACGCAAAGGGCACTAGGAGGAACAGGGGTGGATTTTAGTCAGTAAGAGTCTGACACTCGCTTCCGCTCCGCTCAAAAGGGAGAAGTTATTTGATGATTTACCATTCAGAGGAAAAAAAATGTGATCCATGATGGAGCATGCTTGCCTAAAAGTATACTATTTACCTACAAACCTTTACCCTGCAAAAGTGCTGCTGTTCTTATTTGTCGGCAATCTGTAAACGTTTAAACGTCTAGTTACTAGGCCAACTCTTGCATAGTTCTAGAAAAATCATAATGTTAATCGAAGAAATCTTACTATTTAATTCTGGCTCTAAAAATCGATAATATCGTCATACTCGTAGGTATAGAGTCAGCCACTACACGTGCCGCTGAAAAACCATTAAAATTGAAGCATGTATTGTACTGTTAAAAATACTACGAAACAGAAAAGATAGTGAAGTATCTGTATTGAGGTTATATGTTTACTTGCACATATATTTAAAACGAATGAATAGTTAATTCGTTTTAAATGATAACGTGAAGATCGGACTTGGATTTTTGTTTAAGTTTTAAGTATTTTGTGTGCGCTATTTGCTAAAGCGTGACTAGGGATCAAGTGAGAAAAGTACCGTAGTAGTCAAGAGACTAACTTGTTATTATTGACTAGCTTTTGCCCGTGATTTCGTATGCACAAATCCCGTTTTGTCCGTTCCCGTGGGAATATCAGGAAATCCACCCCTACATTCACCAAGGAACCTACATGAAAAAGTTCAGCTTTCTACGACCAGTAGTTTCGGATGTGCGTTGTCTGCCGGTCACTAAGTCACTCAGTAATGGAAGAGGTTTACGTACTGGTTTTTGTATGTGTATTGATATCGCGTTGACCACAATTTCAACCGATGACGTCGACGATGGTCTCTTGACTTAAATGCCCCCAGGTTGTAGCCATAAGCACAATGAAGGTATTCCCAAAACCTCCGGCCGATCACTGGGCTGGGGGAAGGGCCTGCGCGCCATCCGCCCCGACCAAGGGCAAGAGGTCCGCCGCCGCCGCCGCCTCTGCCGCCGCCGCGGCTTCCGTCGCCGCTTCTGCCGCTTCTGCTGTGGGTGCTGCGACTCCCGGTACTCGGGAGGGGGCTGAAATGGAGTGCCAGTAATGGTCCCATTTCGGCCTCCTCCAGAGACAAGTCGGCCGCTGTGCTATTGCGCAGTGGCTGATGCCTGTGGACGGTGAGCGTGGGTGGCTCGCCGTCCGATACCAGGCTGAGTCGACGACGCGTTGTGCTTCACGCGCGCCTCAAGGAGCCGTCAGCACCAGAGACGGGGCCCCATAGGGTCGGTGCCTGCTAGGGTTGCGGAATTTGTTCGAAAGAGTTACCGCGGCCCTGGAACGCAAAGGGCACATGGAGGAGCACGGGTGGGTTTTAGTCAGTAAAAGTCTGACACTCCCTACCGCTCCACCCAGGGCGGGAGGGGTCATTTGATGATTTCCCATCCAAAAAAAAAAAAAAAAAGGTATTCCCAAAACCTTTAGTGCGTATTGGTGGGATGTTCACCATGTACCGGTCTACGGGTGGGCTTCTCCAAAAGCCTTTCTCGTTGGCGCTGATTGAAGCATCTTTGCAGCTGGTGACATGGTGGGATAGTCCAGTCTTGTCATTAAAAAGAATGATGCAGCACTATTTGTAGAAACAACTTACGTAACTAGGATGTAGCGCGAGGTGCTCATAGCTCACGACATAGTTGTACACAAACACAAAATACTTAATTGTATAAAATTTACCAAAATTACCAAAAAATAAAAGCAAAGCTTACAAATATGTATACATAGGTATACATACATAGATATGTAGGTAAATTTACTATAGGAAGTTCTCAACTGAACATCAGCCATTTTCCAAAGTTTCTATAAAATGTCAATTTATGGTTACAATGAGTTAATACAAGGTTTCTTATTGTAGATAATTTTAGAATTCACAAGTGAACTCTGATTTACCGCTGTTTTCATTCACAAATGTGTTTTGTTTCAGACTCTATCAACAACGTCTATTTGGATGAGATCTCAAAAACACTTATTACTGCAAGTGAAGACAAAATCATCAAGATCTGGGAAATAACTCAAACTTCCTGACCTATGTGTTTCGTTTTAGCTTTCAGTATTAAGAATCATGACAGAAAAAAACCTATTAAACAATGTGATATTCGAACAATACGTAATTAAAAATAAATATGTATTTGTGTTAGTAATAATATAAAAGACAGATATGAGACTATGTTCAATAAAGATTTAACTTTTTAGTATATCGTGGTTTAATTTCGTTAGAATTCATCAGGTCCCTGTGATTTCAAGAGAGAGAAAGACTTGTTACTATACAAGCTATCAAATATAGGGTAGGTATATGTTTACTTGTCTTTTCGCTTGAAAAGCCCACAATTTATTGCCGTAACTTCCGTTGCTAAGCAATTACGGACTCGCGACGCGCCTGACGCCTCAACTAGCCCTTAAAGAAGGGCGGTGTCTGCGTCGAACGCTACTTCTAACGCCCCGACGTCCGTAAGTATAATGAGCCGTTACTTATAGGTACTCGTACACCCCTAGCTTTATGTTAGAAGTCAAGGACGATAGCGCTCGAGTCGTATGCATGCAAATAATTATGCAAAATAAACTATCGACAGAACGGAGCTTTCTTTTTGGCACGAACTTGTATTTTTGTAAGCGATTTATTCTTCGGTATTTAGACATATACGATAGTAAAAAGTCCTTAACTTCTTACTGAAGCAACTTAAGGACATGTTATGTTTATGTGTTACCGTTATGTATGCGTGAATTAAGATACAAGCAATGTTAATCAGGTACGTAATGATAAAATTTCTAGTCTTCTCGGTATCTTTCTGGCGATGTAGCGAGTTCAAAAGTTCTGCTTTGTGAAAAGATAAGCCAATCAACGAGGTAGTAGCAAGGCTGATTGTTTCCCTAATGCGTAAATAATAACAGCTGCACGGGTCATGCTTCAAGGATAAGCAACGCTTGTCGAGGTTGTTCCGAGGATGGGACACACCGTGATTACTTCGCGCCTCAGAAACCACGTTAAGCCTAGCTGTAATTTGTAGAGCATTGAAAGTCGCTTGGGTTGTCAGGAGCCTGGAAATCTGACACCAGCCCTGTAAAGAGAAGTGATTCTCCAGAGCTGGGTTCAGAAGATTAGATAAATAATATGAAGTTATGAGTCTGATGTAATACAATTCGTTTATGTATATTATATTATGTATGTATTTTTTTAATTTTTTATTAAGTAAGTATGTGTTTACTTTTCCTGCATTTATCACATATATCTAACGTATTGATTTCCGTACGTCATCTCCTCTAAGGCGACCACTGAAAACCAGCGCCGTGCGGTGGGTATCCCACGGCACAGCATTATGCTGAGTGGAAGCCTCTTTGCTACAACCACGACATGCATTGGTTTTTTGTAAGTATTAGTTTATAAGTTATCTTGACTAACATAAATTAAGATGTACCTACTAACACTATAGTTTAAGGTTTAGTTTAGTACAATAACTGTCGTTTTTTTGTGGTAAATAAACGCTTTTTCTTTCTTTTTTAGATAGGCACTTACCCCATGTAAAATCTGCATTTGGTTAGACTGGATGGCGATTCCAACATAGTTGGTAAAAGGTTAGGCAGATTGTAACACAGAACGCTGCTTGCGTTTAATAACGATAACAGTGTAGGAAAAATAAAAGTAGGTGACCTCGAAAACGTTCACTATCTTTTGAACGGTTCAACGGGAGTAGCAGGCCGGCTCATAAAAATATTGTAAAAATAAATGTCTTATTTTGGCAAGGACTTATTTAGTGGCCACGCTGAAGTAACGGAAGTACGGTATTATGATAATTAGTGGGATGATTTTTGTTATTCGTATTCTTACTCAAGGTATTTAATGCATGAGTTCTTACAAGACCTTTGGTTTCGTGCTTAGGTAACAACCTTAGATGGTTGAGCCTTTTCCCTAAGAGCAGAGGCAGAGTTAGGTAGGTACTTTATAGTAGGTACCTACTGCCTATTTAAATGCTCCGATACATCCAGATTTCGCCCGTTGAAGTCGACGAAGACGGTCCTGTTTCCACTGATCGCCCCATAGTTAAATAGGTATGAAATATTTTATTGTAGGTACAGTGTACCTTTATATACTCTGTTGCAAAATAGTTACAGAGATGGCAAGGATACAGATTGAACTGATTTTGAGAAATTTCGGATGAAGCAACCCAATAACGCTGTCCCTGACGTCATGGGAATCGAACCCAGAATCAGCGCGCAGCGTCGCTAGTTGATGTGCAGAGTGGAGTTAGAACATTAAATGTAGATATGTTTCATACTCTGCCGTGCCGGGCCCGTGCCGACGTACAGTTCCGTTAATTGTATATAGCTACAAACACAAAAGCATGTAACTTGCTCCTAATGTGCAAGTTTTTTGCGTGGCATTAGATTTTCTGATAGGTGTATGGGTAATAATGGCATGTAAGCCATTTGCATTGTTTTGTGCAAGTTACCTCTGTCCCTGGTACTAGGGGGTTCGAGCCCGAAAGTCAGGCTACTACACAATACCATAAGGTCGCTAATGTCGCTATGATGGTTTATTTAAGTGTTTACCAAACTTCAACCAACAGCAGCTGTAAAGTGTGGATGTGTATAGGTTAACCTTGGCATTCACGTTCACCTCTAAGGGTGAGTTTTTTTTATCCGTAGTTAACTTAACCATTGATGAAATTACGTTAAAATGCTTTTTCGGTCAATTGCTGGTTATTTTTAACCGACTTCTAAAAAAGGAGGAGGTTCTCAATTCGGATGTTTGTATGTTTTTTTTTATTTATTTTTTTATTGTTTGTTCGCGCATAACTCCGTCGCTTGTCAACCGATTTGAAATATTCTTTTTTTGTTGGAAAGGGTATACTTCCCAAATTTTATCGAAATCAACCAAGCGGTTTTCGAAAAATCAACAGAAATCTAAAAAAAATATCTACATTGTCTACATTGACGACCTCTTAGTTTACTCTGCAAAGGAGCAGTACGTTTTTTTACACCAATGTGATTGGTTCGTTTAGGTGGGGGGAGGGGAGGGGGTGTAGGTACCACTAAAAAGTGAAAAATAAAAAACATTTACAAAAAAATACAACCGACTTTTACACAAAAAATCAAAAAAGTGCAAAATAACTTTAATTTCGGAAGTCGGTGTTCAAAAAACGAAAAAGCAACCACAAACACCGAGTATTTTTTTAGTAATTCGAGTAACGAGTGTATTTTTTTGTAAAAAGTTTTTTTTATGTATTAGTTATTTATGTGACTATTTATCAAGCTAAATATTGATCGAAAAACTACATCAATAAGCTCTCCTTAATTACTGCGGCTGTAACTTATCCTTATGTTAACTAACAACTGTCAAAATAAATATTGTCTAAAACTTTTCTTTAAGGATGGCTCACACATAGTGGCCAGTAAACTGGATAGGTAGTCATTTCAACGTCATTATCTTTTTTTTTAATATTGAACCTTATGAACATTTACGATGCGCGTTAGAGCACAGTTTATTTTTTTATTGCGAACATCTTAACGCAATTAACCTAACAATTTCAGCAAGATGAAACAATCCAACTATTATTATAAGCTGATTACGTATGTATGTTTTAATGTTGGTTCAATAAAATCAATAGTTTCAAGTCCAGGCGGCTGAACAAATTTGGATGAGACTTGGCCCACGCGTAGAAACTCGGACTAGGCTGTACGATACTTTTTGCTCCTATGATTGTTTTCAGACTTTAACGCAAGTCATAAAATCATAATGCATCTATGTCTTATGAAAACACTTGCTGCAGCCTGTGTGAATGTGGAAAATTATCCCAAGGTTATCCTAAGTGTTATTCTAGACTATAATCTACCTCTGTGCGAAAATTCATTAAGATGCGTTCAGCCGTTCTGACGTGTTAGAGTAAAAAACATTTATCCAAACATCCAAACTTTCGCAATTATAAAATACTAGCTGCCGCCCGCGTGAATTGCGAAAATTATTCCAAAGAAACATACTCCCTATAAAAAGTATCCTGTATGTTATTCCAGACTATAATCTACCTTTGTGCCAAATTTCATCAAAATCCATTCAATTGTGTTTGCGTGAAAGAGTAAAAAACATCCATACATACAAACTTTCGCGTTTACAATAGAGATTAGTAAGGACTAGTATAGAAGTAGGTATAGACCTCATTTCTTTTATTTTCTGGAACTCAACTGCTTTAAAAAATTCTAGCTCTGTTGTTTTTGAGTGAATCATGTATTTGATCTAAGCTCTTCTAATACTATATTATAAAAAAATAAACATTACCATAAACGGTTTTTCTGAAAAAAAGAAGTTTATTTTAATAAAAGCTCGGAAAATTAAGTTTTTTCAATTTTTTTTTACAATAAGTTATACTTAGGTAAATCTAATTTATTTTGTCACAATTAAACATTTTTGCCCTAAGAACTATTGTTGTTAACAATATAAATACAACATTTTAAAATCTTAGTTAAGTTGATATGTTTTAGAATTTTATAGTTCATTCAGACATGGCCTATAAATTAAATTTTACCCAATTTAATTCAGTTTAAGTTTTGCTTGAATCGCTATCGGAAAAAGCTGATATTAGTCACTTGCGCTAACAGATACCAAATGTTCAATTTTGTTGGCTAGCGAATTATGTAAATTTATGGCCACAAATTTTATGGCTTAAATGTAATTTTAGCTTAAGTTACAAAATAAAAAATAACATTATTTAAAAAAGTTGCACGGGTTAAAAAAATTTAATTTACTGACCTACTTATAGGTAAAACTGGATCTCTTCTACAAATATTCCAAACAAACATGCCAGTGGTGGTGTGGCGGATTTGTTCCCATCGAGCTATTATGGAAATTAGATGTTTCATTTAAAAAAAAAACGAATATGTGGGGTTTTTTAGGGGATAACTTTTAACATTCTTCCTTGCCTCTACTACAATCTAATTTCTACACGTTAATGGCAAAAAACCGAGTTCAGAATTATTGCAAAGTTACTCTAAACTTTTGCGCAATTCGCCTGGATTATAATTATAACATTATATTCAACAACTGTTATACGCCTTTAGCTATAACAATTTACTGATTACTAGGGGTACACTGTTGTTATTTACATAGATAACAACTTTATAGGTGACCCTAGATGTTCATAAGATTTTCAATAAAGCAACTCTTTGAATTTACCAATTAATATAATTCATAACATGATAATTAAGACGATTAAAATACAACAAGTAATTCATCTACACAGTAACAGACTCTACCATAGTTTTTTTAATAAGTTCACCAAAATTTTCCGTAGTCTCGGCATTATTGCTTTCTGTTGCTGTCCCCGCGGGTTGGGACTGCGAGTCCGATGCGTCCTGCGTCGTCTGGTCCGAGTGGTCCAAGTTCAGCAGCGTATTGTGACTGAACCAGTTCTCATCATTTTCTACAGTTTGCATCTTATTACTAGGTTGATATGGCAATGTCATCAATGTAGTATAATGCGTATCACTTTTGTTGTCATTATTTACACAATCAGAACTGTTTTTGTACATACCATAGTGATTATGTTGTGCACTATGATATTGTAGCAAACTGTGGTCGTGTACTGCATTTGTTTTATGCAAGTAGTCTGGTACGTAAACATGTCCATAGTGGCTAAACATAGTCATCTGGGAGCTGTGCGCAAACTCCTCAAAACTGGTGGCGGAGAAGCTTTGCAGGCCTTTAAAATGGTGTTCTGTTTGCTGCTCGTAAGCGTAGTTTAGATCACAAGGAAACCGTTGTATATTATTTGACATAGTATCAAAACCCATGGTGTTTTGCGTTGCGTAAGGTGGGCCTTTGCCTTGAAGTATGCTGGATGTGTAAGGGTCACTGTGGCTGTGATGATTGTTCGCATTTTCAAAGTGCATGATACCACTGTCATTTACATTGTTATGATTGGAAGCCTCGTTTCTATAGCCGTATGACATGTCGCTATTCTGTGTTGTGGAATTATTCATATCACAATGAACATTATTAAAACTTCCAGTATTCACGCAAGATTCAACTTCCACTCTTGGAGTTAGGTTAACATCACGTAACATTCCATCTTCATGACTAAGACAACGCTCTCTCTCGTACGACGAATTTGATGAACATGAAGTGGAATTATTGTGCGCTTCCAGCCATTGTCTCTTAGCAGCTTCCTGATTTTCTTCATTTTTCTTTTCAAGACCGATTCTCATAAGAGTCTGAATGAAATGCGTCCTTACTCTGACAGGGTTGAATTCTATTCGCCCCGTTGTGTTGGCGCACCCATCTCTAGTGCATCCACAGGGGAAGTTCAGCCGATCCACTTGGCATTTTATTCCAGCTAAGCTGCACGAACATGTTTCTGGGTTACAAGTTCCCTTACAAGCGCAACCGCAGAATTCTCGCGATGTTCTTATGTCTCTACATTCATCTTTTTCATAACCCTCTATCTTTCTCACTCCGGCTGCACGTAATAGAGCTCTTCTTTGTCTGGTTGGAACAGGTTGTAAGAAGAAGTAGCTGTCTAAGTCTAGCTCAGACTCAGATATGTCACTTGCTTCTTCTTCAGTGTCACTGTCTTCGCTAGAAGAAAGTGATACGCCTTGTAATGAATGACGCTCACTTTTCAGCTGCTGCAATATTTGTCTGTGTAATCTCCTCTGCTCCAAGGCATGCTCGGCTAAAGTAAAATTTTGTAAATGAGTATGTGTCCATTCCATTCCTAACGTTGACCCTCCTTGTGATGGAACACATGAAAATCCTTGGGCTCTAGGAAAGTAAAATACAGTAACATTATCGAATTTTATACTTTCTTTCCGCTTTTTAGGTAGTGGCTCATTTTTATTGACATCACTATATTTTCTCTTAAGACTACTTCTGAGGGACTTAACTTGTGCTATGGGGTTATGGCCGTTACCTACATTGTTCTCAATATTGCTATCATTGGAGTAATGATTATCGTGGTGTAGATCATCTGATGATTTGTCAGTTTTTATGCTACTCGTGCATGGAAGAGCAAGATTGAAGCTTGGTATTTTGACATCATCGATAACTTCTGATCCAAGACCTGAGTCACTGCCTTCTGAACGATCTTGAGCATCTTCTTCCCTATCATTGAGAGCACTATCCGGCGGTAGACTACCGAGAGCAGAGTCTTCACTGTCAGCTGAAGCACTGTCCGTTTTGATATCGTCTATGTCACTTAGAGTATCATTGTCATCTATTTTTACCGCATAGTCCATTTTACTGTCACTGCTCTCATAAAACTGAGAGTTGCTACTACTGATTACATTACTTTGTTCATCATTAGAGCTAAGATCTTCACTGTGGGCATCACTGTCACTACTTTTTTCGTCTTTTATCACCAGAAAACCATCTTCCTCAGCGTGTTCTTCAACTGGCTCTTTATCACATTCAGTTACGTTCGTAACGAGCTGCTCCTGTGGCTGGACGCCGAATTCTGATATTGCGTTCTCCATGACTGTTACAATTATCTGGAACACAGAAAGTCGGAATTTAGAATTACAAAAATGTAGAGCAGTGTAGAACAAAGATATAAAAATCTTTGGTACGAAGCTAAGGAATGAAGTAGATCTATTAACAATGACTATTATGAGTGAATTCGTCGTTGCTATCCTCACTCATGACTGTAAATACGTTAGCAGCAATCGTTGCGATAGAGGAGTGCAAGCCACCTGCACCCGTCTGAACCGAGCAGTATTATAAATCAAACAAAATGATAATTCAAAACCGGTACCTATTTCAAAAGGCTGTGGCCTCGACTAACTCCACCGGTACGCTCGTGCTCGCCAACGAATCCCCTGCTCCATGATGACCACACAGATACCACACAATCAACGGTTTCTCACTTTGATCAACGAAATATCAGTAAGCATAATAATTTATTTCAGCAATTCGGTCATCCACTATTTGTGCTACACAAAAGTCACTCTAATGTACCACTAAATAAGGTTCTCTTTATATCACGTTTTGCAGCGCGCCGTTGTGTTTTAACCCTATTTATTTATTTTCCGCCTTATTTTGACAGCGACGTTCTTGGCGTTTCAGTCTTTTATATAGGGCGTTTTGTTCTTATTTCAAGCCAGTATTTAGTTTGTTCACTTTTAAAGATATTGAAACTACATAATAGTTTAAACACAGAATATTTAACGTAAAATTATCACTGCACAAGCACAGAGTCACAGAGAGAGGCCACTTTTACTACCGATCTCACAGTTCCCACCTCGCGTAATCGCGTTGGACGACTCGGGCGACGCAGGCAAGTTTTAACCCGGTACAATGGAATAGTCCGTTGGCAAATGCGCGCGTCGTATGCGGAGGGGACTTCTGAATTTAGTAGCGTGTGGGCTGCGTTGTTCGACGTGACGTCGCCCCTCCCCGCTCGCCGCGCCCCGGCCTTGCGACCCTCCTCGCCGCGTCCACCCGCCGAACTCGCGCAAGCGCGTTCCGTTTCTTGTGAATGCAATGATACCAACGTGGTGATTATTAAATTCCCAGTTTTTTTATTATTAAATTCTTGCTTGAAACTAATCTTCAACCAGAGTAGACAGTTTTGTTAGTACCGTAAAAGAAATATAATTATTGTTCAGCACAATAATTAAACTGTTTGACGTGATCATTATTATAAATCGATGTAGGTAACTGAGCAGGTAGAGTATAGAATTCGCCGTTTTGCATAGCGGACAGCCTCTAAAAGCAAAGTCTTTTATATGTATTAAGGAAAAAAGAAAATACATTTTTAATACGTTTCGCCATAAATTGTCATTTAAATGTTGGGCTAATGTCAAGCAAATCTCTCTACAAATTAATATCTAACAATATTTTTTTGCTGAGCGGTCAATGTGTCTTGACCGCTCAGCAAAAAAAGATTGTTGGATTGTCATAGATACATTTATGATACGGCGGTCACGATTGCAATTAAGTGACATTGTCCCACTATGCCAAGCTTAAAATTGTGATGTTTCGACGAGTTTACGTTTTTTTTTTACTAACACAATTGCTGTATTCAACGCCATTTATGGTGGTTAATTTGGTTCAAACACCACGAGTGTAAGAAAACCATTTAAGATTGACAAAGCGACGGTTCATGAACTGCCAAATTTCATAACGGCTTGGCAATAGAAGAACGTGAAGCACTTATACAATTCATCATACGTTCGTTCAGACGTACCTAATACTAAAAAGCTAGCCACAATGCAATGCAGGGAACGGTAGGACGTGACTGCGCCATTGCCAATTGGTTGAACTGCTGTTGAAAATACGGACTTGGTGATCCAAAAAACATACTGTAAATTGGCAACCATTATGTTCTAAGTTAGCTCTGCTGAGCTAGCATGTATATTCTGCATCAAAACAATCACTGTATCTCGAGCGCGCCAGAGTTCCATGATCGAAAGTAAATATATGGGGATAAGTCTCCTCTTTGAGAAATGGTTGGAAAGACGCATGTGCTCACCGGACAAGGTTGTTTCGGGAGGTACCTGTTTCGGATTCAGCGGGAGGACACGTCCGGGTGTCAACACTGTGTGGATCGCCCGGAGAACACGGTAGAGCATAAGGTGGAGATCTGGCCAGCTTGGGCGGAGCAACGCCGTGTCTTTGTCGAGGCAATCGGCGGCGGCGACCTCTCGCTTCCGGTCCTGGTTCAATCCATGGTCCGAAGCGAACAGGCATGAGAAGCGGTCACCTCCTGTTGCGAAGCAGTAATGCTAGCGAAGGAGGAGGTAGAATGCGTGCGGGAGAGGGAAACCTCACGCCCAAGCCGCCGCAACACACGAAGATGCCCTGGGTGTCGGGAGTCGTAGGACGATTCCCTGCTACCGTAGGCGCGGGCGCGCGTGTGATATAAACCGTCCGATAACAACCAGGCGCGCGCCTCGTAGAGATGTCAGTAAAGTAGACCGGGTCTCATAGGGTCAGTGCCTGCTAGGGTTGCGGAAATTGTTCGAAATAAGTGATTTATCAACATTTTCTATAAATTAAATTGAACTTGTTGGAAGAGAAATAATTTTACAGGTATTTTATGTCCTAAAATTCCCCTGAACCGTGGGAGTGCAAAAGCTGGCAACCCAGGTTCACAACCTTTTGCTCTCAGGCCAGCCTGACAGGTCTCGAGTTCTCGACACAAGCGTACATACGTCTGCGCCATGTCATCATGGCTATGTATACGTAAGCCAGCTAGCTGATGATAACACACCTACTCTTTGCAGTTCCATACATCTGACTAGACTCTGCATAACAACAAATCTTTTACGCGCAAGAAAGACGTCATGCGTAGTTCCAATCTATTCATAAATATACGTTGCTGGATACTTTCAGTACTGGATGCTTTAGTTAATCGTCCGGGGGTACTATTTATAAATTAGCCGTAGTATACACATTGGCAGTCTGTTTACCCGAGCAGGTGTACGTAGGTGGCTGGTAGCGTGACGTGTGGCTGAGCAGGTCGCGTACTGCAGCCGAGTAGCGGGTACTGCTCGCTTCACTACGAGCATTCTTCAAATAAATTGGCACTCGTCGGCAGTCGACATAATACAGGGCGAGGTGGCAGACTATACGTACCAACCCGCACGTATACGATAATCAATAGATATTTTCAGGAGGCTTTCGTGGAGAGCGACGGAGACGCCGCTATAGTGCGCTCTCGCTCTGCCCTGTAATTTACATAGCATACGGTGAAAAGCACGATGTGGATTAAAAGTTACTTTTTGTAACGTCAACAACAGTAAATTAATGTTAATGATGTTACACCACCGTTATCAAGGACATAAGATACTTGCGATAGAGTTTACTAACCAAAGTAAAACTGATAAAAATAATCTTTTTCTCCTTAGTTATTTATCTTTTGGAAGTTCGTCGTTGATTCATTTTTGGTTTTATTATTTTTGATTTTAATATCCATTAGACACACATAATATAATGTACCTTAATATAAGCGCTACATTATTATGTACTCTACTTTTTACTCTCTGAATTATTTAAACCAGCTAACTTATTCATATTTATGCAAAAATCCTTCATTACTCATTGACAATAGTAGTAGAACAAGAAAATGTTTCAAGGCTAATTACGCAAATATTTCGAGTGTCTACTTAGGGTAACATAAACTCCTGCTGGTTTTTTGTAGAGACCCCAAACTCAGGTAACAAAATTGACTAAACGTGGTCTTGTACTTCTAACAGACTAATACAGAATACACAATCGAACTAGTTTTTGTTCATATTGTGTGTAACCAGTTTTTATCTCATTTCTAACGGTAGGCTATAGCGTCGCCGTTCGTACATAGTACCTAGTACGAGTAGTACGTACAACGTAGGCAGCCGTATCGCGCCGTGCCTAGGCACTGGCAGACTACCTATAGGGCACCTATTAATCGTTCACATGGTAACGTCAAAACAAACTTTACTACATTTTAGTCATTACGCGAATGTATACCCATCAAAGAAGCGCGTTAGTATGAATAAATTATTTGTTGGTGTGGTATCTATATAAGTATGTGAGTGTATACAGCTAGGTACCTAGGTGCTTAGTGCTACAGAGGGGGGGGGGGTGGGGGCGAGGGTGGCAGTCTGGGGTAGATTAAATTTCGTAGCACACCGCTAGCTGGCTCGAGCTCGCTTGTATTCATCAGCGTTAGGGCTGCAATTGCTTCCCGGTGTGTTCCAGTCCCACTATATTCTCGAGCACATGTTTGGTATGCGACTGCCTTGTTTCATTGTTTTGTTTTTACAAACCGTATGTAACTGTCCTTATAGTTTATTTTGCGGTCACGAATTTGATTTTTGCATATAAACCTATCGTTTTATTCGGACGTCTAGATATTTCTTGATTGAAATGCATGGCATTCAGCAAGTACATAAAATGGTGAGTTTCGTGAATTTAAATTTTAATCTAATTATAATTACACTCACTGTCAATGTTTCATAAAATTGGAAAAAATAAGGTTTCCAGTGCGTATTCAAAAATCAAATTCCATTGTTATTTTTTTAAAGAGGCAGCTCATTTCATGGGTTTCTGTTGAAGAAAGTAAGGGATAAGGGGGACAAGGGGGTACTGTAGTGTAGCAGTCTCCACTGCACTACCAAGTGAGGAGTTATGTTGCACTAACGGTCCCAACGATCTTCAAAGACGCACACAGCACATCTCCTTTTGTTTGGTATATTAATTCTCTTCCTCTTGTGTTCCTCTATTACAACATTGTAAAAGCGCTTGGAGTCTTTTACAATGTTGTAATAAGTAAATGAAACTTAATATTGCAGTACTTTGGGTGTAAGCCTAGATTTATCTGTCATACAGGTTTCGACTCCAGGTCATCCTGCTATAGGGTCGGTGCCTGCTATGGTTGCGGAATTGGTTCGAAAGAGTCACCGCGGCCCTGGAATGGAACGCAAAGGGCACAAAAAGGATCACGGGTGGGTTTTACTCAGTAAGAGTCTGACACTCCCTTCCGCTGAGCGAAAGAAGTCATTTGATGATTTTCTATCCACAAAAAAAAAAACGTTACGAAGACATAGGTTTCTCTAAAGTATTAAATTTTACATTAAATTAGTTATTACATTAGTTTTTCTTTAGGTAATATTGGCCCATAATAAATAAAGTTATTCCGTAATGTACTGTATAACATAATATTGTAAAAGTAAGTACATAAATAATGCCGAAGTATTCTTAAAAGTTTGGACAGAAGGCCACAGTGGTCTTGCGTAAAAGCGACAGCTTTGACTATTACTATTAGTATTTGCAGATCTTAAGGCCATGAGTTAACATAACTTAGCTTTTTGGAATATATAACATCTGTTCAGTAATTGTAGTTCTGAACACGTAGAATTATTGGTGATTTTTTATTGTAAGAATATATTGTCCAAATACGCCATTGAATGACTCTCGTAGCAGTCAATAGGAAGAGGTGGTTAGTGAAATGAACGTTGGTGTAATGTATGTGCATACATATGTAGGCTATCCCGCCAAATTAAATAGGTACCACCATTCCCGATTTTGCTGCCAAGCAAGGTGTGTTCCTAAATCCGAAATGTTAATGATGCTACCTGTATGTCGCGTATTGCGTCGGCATCAAGTCGGATACTTAGGCCGGCCGGTATAGGTGGACGTGAGCTGTGGGGTATTGTTTTTGTAATTGGAAAAGGTTTCCCCTCAAAGTGAAGTGGCACATAGGTACTACGACTACCGATACTGTATATTAGAAAAAACAAATGTTCTGCTGTGGGAGGCTAAATAATGTGTAAATGTGGGGTCTGTGGATTTATTTTCAACTAGCAGCGCCCCGCGGTTTCACCCGCGTTGTTCCCGTTCCCGTGGCAATACGGGGATAAAATATAGCTTATGACACTCCAAAATAACGTAGCTTTCTATTGGTGACATCATTTTGAAAATCGGTTCAGTAGATCCAGAGATTACCCCTTACAACGTCACAAACTGACAAACTCACAAACGTTACCTCTTTATAATATTAGTTCAGCCGACAGACATCCATAGCTAGACGTGGACTGTCCTGTGTTGGTGCGGCAGATTTTCGCGGCCATCACCAGGTCATCGAGCCATAAATGTAGGAGACATTTCAACTACTTTTGATTACCTGTGCTGCGAGCAATGTGATGTGCACGCTGCCGTCAGCATATTAGGAATAAATCAGTTGAAAATGCGTAATCGTGGCAAGTAGACTTGATCAGTTACCACGACCTGCCTTGCGCAGACTTCTATATATACACACACTAAAACAGAAGACACAGTGCCTATAATGTTTACATGTATCGATGAACACTGAGTCACACATGTATAATGAACAATGTGTAAACCATTATAAAAATAATGCAACACCGAAAAGGTATCTAACGGTACTGTGCACCTAATATACCGCCCAGTGTATGTTGGCTCCTCGTGGCAGCGCTGTTAGTAAAAGCAAGAACCAACGGATTGTTAAATGTAGTAAGTTCCCTTCCTCACCGCGAGCGATAGTACCTTAGATACCATTCGGTACAAATTTTTAGTATTGATGAATTTTGTTCGTTAGGTATGGCTTTCTATTGGCACCACCTACTTGATGAATTACATTGTTGTAGGTAGTACTGTATCCATGTAAAAATACGTGTCGCAGTAGGTAAATTTTTAGGATTATGAAAAAACGGAACCCATATAGGATCACTCTTATGTGTGTCTATGTGACTGGTAGTTGTTGGTGGTTGGTGTTTTTCAGTTTGTCTCAGTTAATTTGCTCCGAATGTACAGAACCAGTTCAAGTTTTGTTTTTACTTTTCGTTTTTTACGTCGACGTCCTTTTACGCTCTCTGATGGTTCCAAAAATGTTTCGCTCTGTTATGGTTATAAGCGTTTTGGAACTTATTAGGTTTCGTTTTATTAGTCGCGTGAGCGAATTGCCTATCACCGACTGATTCGGTCTAGTAACAGTCTGTGTCTGTATCGGTCAAGGTAACGCTATTGGGCGAAGCATTGAACATGTTCTGCTATTTGGAGCTGGTATCTTTTTCGCATTTTTATAGAAATATATTACTTCTGTGATCATGCCGTCAGTTGATTTTCGTGCTTGTTGGCGGGTAGGCGAACAATTAACTGATTGCGTAGGTGTTGAGTGATGGATTGATTACGGGGAACTTGGTTCTTTTATAATAAGGCTGATTATTTTGGTTGTTCTGATTTAGAAGGAGAACCAACTGTATTTTCTAATCGTAAATATCTATTTTGATTTTTGAAGAACTACGGAATAAGCTACATCAGTGGTACTCAACCTTTTTTATACGGGCCACAAACATGTTTTAGTCATGGTGTCGCGGGCCGCAAGCAAAAATAATTTAGGGGTAAAAAATAACGTCTATCAAAATTAGCCATGTATATTCTTTAATAATGGAAAAAGACAAGGTAGTTACAATAAAATTAAAAATATTAGGCGAGATAATAATACGACAGAAAATCCTGACATTGTTTTGAAATTAAAGAAATTAAGAAACACCGAATAACTTCAATAAGTCAAATTCAAAACAAGTTACAACCAGCAAACAGAACGACACGCATTTACGTAGATGAGGGATACCACCGTCTCTTTCTGGCAAACGCTCACTGGAACGCACCGCGGCTATCTAGTTAATATCGTTTTACTCGGCGCGTGCACTATTTCGCCGATGCGTCGGCGAATGGGCGTAAAATTGAAAATAGTTTACAATTATCTCTAGTGGAGCGCCAAGGGGTTTTAACCTCGGAAAATGGTTAGAGTGAACGATTTTTTTTTGGTTGACGTGGCATTTTCGTTTTTATACTATAATTTGCAAAGTTTACCAAAAAATGTTTGGTGCTTAATCCGAGGTTTGTATGATTTCGACGCTCCAGGCGCTCCACTACTCTTAACTGCATGCGGGCCACTGATAAAGGCCCGGCGGGCCACATGCGGCCCGCGGGCCGCAAGTTGAGTATAGCTGAGCTACATCATACCTGACAAAATAATTTTTTGTTCCCTCATTCGGAAATGAGATAAATATTAGAGCTTTAATTTTTGTTACAGATTCAGTTGTGAAATTCAAAAAGTTTTTTTACTGTACGTAAATGAATTACCACGTATGCTAAAAGTAACTGATTACTTGAATGCTCATAACCGAAGATGACTAGTCGTTTGGGTCCAAAATGGTCTGGAATAAAAGCTAAACAGGGCGAGTTTTATCTCTCCGTATATTCGCAACGCTACAGAGCGCCGGTACCTACATCAAAGTACGTACTTCGTTCGTCCTTCCCGTCTGTCGGAGTCTGGCGTGCCTTTTTCTCCCACGCTGAGAGCTACAACCATACTTTTAAAAGTACAGCCACGCCCTTCACTGTGATTACTGGGTGTACAATAATACAAAGCTGACTTATACTGTATTTTTTAGAAATGATAAAATGGCTGTGAACTTTGTGGTGTATGTACTCGTAGGTAGATCTTTCGCTGTACAAAGTTCCGCAGTATGGATCAATAATTTTGCGTTTAACTCGTTTTGTTTTATTTGGTCTATAAAGAAATATCGCAGTGTCGAACTCTGTTGACACTTCCTAGTTTTAATCAACATTTTACAACGAAAAGTGACTTCGGTTTTCCTTGTTGAAATGAATAGAGTTCAATGCAAAGGTGAGAACTCAGCACACACACAGCAACAGCAGATTATCTGACTAAAATTAAGTTGAAGCTTAAAGTCTTTCTGCGCAAAGCTTAGAGATGCAAAGACAAAAACTTAAAGCTATGTAGATAGACCGCTGTTTATTAAGAAGGGTTAATCAGACGAACTATATCGTACAATAATATGTTAGAATTTCGATGAAGGAGGTAGATATAACTACAGTATTGTACTTTTTATTCCGGAAAGAAGAAGTCCGGTCATGAGATAGGTCATGGAGGAGAAGCCGTGGGTGAGGTACTAATTTGAGGATTGCGGAATTTGTCAGAAAGAGTCACCGCGGCCCTGGAACGCGAAGGGCACAAAAAGGATCACGGTTGGGTTTTAGTCAGTAAGAGTCTGACACTCCCTTCCGCTCCGCCCAGAGCGGGAGAAGTCATTTGATGATTTCCCATCCAGAAAAAAAGGTACTAATCTGTCAAAAACTATTATATATCTAGAAATCCCACAGATAGATACGGTGATGTCATGTAGCTCTGATAGACATAGCATTATGTACAAGCATAGCAATCAGAAAAAAACACAGGTAGTTATGTGAATTGTGTACAGAAAAGCATGAATCGATAAATCATTACGGGCGAGCTTGCTACTCGCTATTCGTAGACTAGGCAACATGGCTTCAATTAATTTAGAATGATTCACTTACCAACTTCTGTGAACACTGTATATCGATAATTGTTAAGAGGTACGTAAGACTGCCGTGTTTTCCTAGAAGGAACAGGCAGTGATTTTATTTTGCTAGTTTTGAGGCCCAGGTTGGTAAATTAAACTTTAATAAAGTTTAATTTAGTCTCCTGGGTTTGTGGCCGGCTGGTGACAAAATGATTGCACCAAATATACATCCCTAGTTTTTGATTAGTACAAATACTATAAGGGCTTATTAGAAAAGGTCTTGTTATTATTCATGAAAAGTCTCAAAAATAGCAAAGTTATTAGCGTTTTTTTATATTCCAAAATGTCACTCAATTTATGAAATTATTGTACCTACAGGCTATTGATTTACGAATGAATAAATGACGATTAAAGTGGAAAAACACTGCGCGCAGTAACTATTTTCTAGTAGCAATTGTTATGAATGTTGAGTCTATTATGAATTTAGTAGTTATGAAAAAACTCCGCGGACAATTTTAGGTTTTTATTTTTTTACTTTTGACTACACAAATATGATCAGTAACGGGTACGATAGAGTCCTATTTTTTTGTATTAATTAAAAACTAGGGGTGTATACATACATAGTAATTAAACATAACTGGCAAATTGTGAACATACATACTACAGGGATACCTCTGCCTAACTGCACGAGAACCTACAGGCGTGATGTTACGTCATTTAGTATAGAACTGAGCCTGAGCTGAAGATTAGTAGACCGCCAGACAGGAATATGAATCTTTTTATACGCAGATATCATAATCATCTCAAAAGGAGCATATTATTATATGTATAATATTCAGGTCTATTATATATCAGATAGACCAGATATCAGTTGAGGAGCTCGTGGCTAAATTATGACATCCGCATGGGTCGATCTTCTAGGTTAAGCAACACTTGCCGAGGTTGGTCTGTGGATGGGTAACCATCTTAACATAACGAGACTTCTCCGTGCCTCGGAAAGCACGTTAAGCCGTTGGTCCCGGCTGTAATTTTGAGATATTTGGCAGTCGTTAAGGATTGTCAGAAGCCAGTAAATCTGACACCAGTCTTGCCTAGAAGTACCGTGTTCCCCAGTTAATGGGTTTATTTATTTATTTATTTATTATATACTTTATTGTAAACCAAAAGTAACACAAAAAGTAGACTTAAAAACTAAAACACATACAATGGGCGGTCTTATCGCATTCCGCGATCTCTTCCAGACAACCTGGCATGGACAGTATATGTCTGGACATGAAATGGGGCTATCATTGGTGTAACAAAACCAATTCAACATTAATATAATATATATAACAGGATAATATAGATACCTAAATACAAATTTCATATAATAGATACATAAATACATACATACCAACTATACAGGCAGTAAAAATACGGAGGACTATCGATAATCACAGCGACAGGTAATATTCCTTTACAAGTCTTTTAAATGCAGGCAACGACTGAGCGCGTCTTACGGGGACTGGCAATGCATTCCACAGACGAGCAGCCTGTACAGTGAAGGATTTATCCAAAAATGTTGTGGAATGCATTGGCATTTTTAGTCGTAAGTTATCTGATGATCTCAAAAATTTAGAATGGGAATCACAAAGAAATTGGAAGCGACTCTTAAGATAAAGTGGGGTGGAAGGTGAAAAGAGGACGTTATATAAAAGGGTAAGAATATGAGCATTCCGGCGAAGGCGAATTGGCAACCACTTGAGCTTCACGCGAAATTCAGAAATGTGGTCATATTTGCGCAAACCGAATATGAACCTAATACAGAAATTTTGAAGCCGCTCAAGTTTATCAAGTTGTTCTTGAGTTAGGTCAAGATAGCTAGCATCAGCGTAATCAAGGAGGGTTGTGGAGGTCTGGTAGACAGCCGCTTCACCTAAAATACTGGTATTCAGCTGAGTCTGGCTTGACTGGGAGCCGACCCCAATGTATGTAGTTGGGAAAAGGCTAGGCAGATGATGATTATAATTATATCAGATGGTGGGGTTTTTTCTTTGCTCTTTCCCACTCTGTGTGGTCGAACGTCGCCAGCACTATCTTTGTTGGGCAATTCAACCTTTGATAGGAGTCAACAAGCTGGTATTAGGGTAAAACACTAAAATCTAAAGGCTCAGAAAACGCTAGTAGGTACCACGGCTAGAAATTGGACCTACCTACTACTGACTGATTAATAAAACCTACAACACCGGAATCTGGGGCGAAGCTTTTAAATTATGATGGACGACTTACCTACATTTGGTGATGGATTTTATTTTGAAACTAGGATTTCTATAGGATTTCGCTTTATTCACACCCTTTTCAAATGTCTTAAGGCGTTTCCCTGACCAAATAACCTTGAGCATTCGTTCCCTCTTTGCCGCCCGCATCCTGCGCACATAAAATTCATACAATTTTTGGAATTATTTTGATTAAAAAAGATGAGCGATCTTTTGAAATGAAATAAAACGTGTATAACATAGATTTTTAAATTATCTATCCATTAGTGTAATCCTCAAATGATTACAGCGTTGCATTTAGCAACAAATGCATAAAATCAACAATTTTAGTCATTTTTTAAAAGAAGATTTTCAATTTATTTATAACACATAAAACCAATTAGAACGTGGAATATGATGATAAGACATTGAATATTAACAATGTGCTTTTTCATGTATATTATTTCTCATAAGTAATGAGTTAATAGTCTCTGAATAGCGGAGAAAAACGCACTATCGCAAGGTTATGTTCGGGGTATCGCATTATGGCTCAGAAAACGCAAGTAGGTACTACGGCTAGAAATTGGACCTACCTACTGACTGATTAATAAAACCTACATTACCGTAATCTGGGGCGAAGCTTTTAAATTATGATGGACGACTTACCTACATTTGGTGATGGATTTTATTTTGAAACTAGGATTTCTATAGGATTTCGCTTTATTCACACCCTTTTCAAATGTCTTAATGAGCGTAGGATTTCTTTTTCCTATGTCATATGGATCCCGTAATCATGATTTAAAATCCTACAATTTCAAGCCTGGATGTTAGAATATTAGTTAAATTAATCACGCCTTAATGGCAAAGAAGTTTTGGGTGAAATTTGGAACATGGGTATACCAGGACATGTATTAGAAATAAGACATACTTTTTCCCATGTTGAATCCGTTTTTTAATTTCCGACTATCATGCGAGGAGCCGCTGGCAAACGCTTGTTTATAATATATCGTATCAATTTAAGTAGTGGTCAAGCGTGGTGATTCTCGCCATATGCTCCCAGGGCCATAAGTTAGCGTAATTTATGGCGAAGGCATGCGTTCTCGCAGAATATGATCTACGAGTATGGCCGTTATAGTAATAGCTACCTGTGGAGTGTAACCAGGCGATACCTACTGGCTTCCCAATGAGGTATTAAGAATTGAGCTTTGAATTTTGATAATATTAATTTTTTTTGTTTAAAGTCAGAACGCAATCGCCTAAGTAGATTATGTAAGGATTGTACATGACTAGCAGCTGTCGGCGCCTTCGCCCGCGTGAATGTCGCAAATTATCCCAAGGGAACATACTGCCGGGGTAAAAAGAATGTGTGCTATTCCAGAGTAAAATCTGTCTATTTGTCAAATTTCATCCAAATCCATTTAGCCGCTCTGGCATGATTGAAAAATCTATCCATCCATTCATTCATCAATTTATCCATAAGCATAATCATAATATTAGTAAGGTTTAGTAACTGATAACGATTTTTATGATAATTGAACCGGTGAATATGTACTCGCGTTTCACCCTGATGACGTCCACGACCGATATTTCTCCGACATACACATATAATTATTTCTGTAGCTTTCATTTGAACAAAGACATTCTCTATGCATTTGAATCATTTCAGGATTACTCAATTTTTGAAACTGGAACTGTTTTTCCAACGCTCCATTGCCTTTTTGAACGCAGTTGGACACACGGTATATGTACCTATGTATCCAACCTGCGTTCAACGTTAATATAACATGTACCTAGATATCACCGGAAAATTGCAATAAAATGTAAAATTGTAATAAATCTTTATAAGATTATAATTTCTCGATATACTATGAAAAAAAATGTGCAATCAATCCATCCAAATTCAATAGTTTCCAATATATCCGTGCCTTATTAAGAAAAACCAGCCAAGTGCTTGTCGGACCACGCATAGTGAAGGGTTCTGTAGTTCACTGTTAAAATATCATATCTCTATATATAAAAGCTGTGATGTTCAAACCAAGTTACGTTGGAAGTGTCTGTGAAGTTCTATTTGCTCAATTTTATTTTAGAATTTTCAACTTCAAAGTTTAAAAGTTAGAGGGGATGATTTTTTACGAATTTGTGCTTCCGAAGCACATATTTCAAAAACCTGAAATAAAAAACTTTTTTAAAAACCTTTTATTTTGAAAGAGCTATCCAATGTCCCACACGATTATGTTTGTTGGAATTTATTTGTTTCATCCCTCAGTTTCATGTATGGAGTGCCACCCTTAACATTTTTTTTTCCATAATATTACAGCATTATTGAATAGCGGTTAACAACCTACGTACCCATTTTATTTATGTAGCTTTAATAGGATCCGAGTAAAACGGCTGTGATATATATATACAGATATACAGACATGAGGAGTCCATAAGGGTTCAGTTTTTGCCATTTGGCTACGGAACCCTAATAAGAAATAGTTAACGATGACACGCGATATTTTACAATCTTACGGCGCTTGGAAGTATCCGGTGACGGTGACGTATTTGAGTGACTATTGTACAAAAATATGAAAATATTGTATTATTTCAGTTGCTTTGCTTCCTCTATTATTTGAGCTCCTCACATGCCCAGACACGCCAGTCTGTCCGTCCGTCAGCGTACGGCAACATTCTATAGCGGTTGATTCACATGACTATTAATATGCTTCAATTATTGTAGTAGTAATTATGCGAAAGAGGTGGTTGTGTGTGTATGTGTGTTGTGTACTTATTTGTTGTACCACAGTGCTGTCTTTTTAACCCAAAGGTTGACTGGTAGAAAATGCCTTGTTGCATTAAGTCCGCCCATGTACCACTATTGCACATAAAGTTTAAATAAATAAGTCAATACGAAATACCTAATAACGTACGTAAAATTATGTACATAGGTACGTACGTACATCAATTTACGTACGTTATTTTATTTTCAAAAGACCTCAGTGGTTTTCTTTGTCTGAGAGTTTAAAAAATACGGAAAACGATGTTGGAAAATGTCGTACTGCGCTGTTGGATTTTTTCTTTTAATCTATCGTCGGCATTGAGCCGAGTGTTGAAAATCCAATAGCAGATGCCCCTTACCGACTTGGTCCTTAGGCCGTTTTCTAACTCTAGCAATAATCTGAATCATTGACTAAACATATTGTTGTATTGAACTTTCAACTCTTTGCGGTAAGCCGAGCGTTGAAAATCTAACAAACCGTTTTATTTAGGAAGACTTAGGTGTTGTCAAGCTTTAGTGAAAACTCCTGTTCGCATGTTATCATCTCTTCATTCACAAATATTGTACGTAACATGAATTAACAAGCATTTAAATTCGATGATTCAACCCTACTTAATACTTGTCATGGTAATTTGTCGCGCGAGGCAGGTATTACAGTCACGCCCATAGCTCAGTCCTTGCTACACACGCTAATAAATTGCTCTTTAAGAAATTATTTTGTCTAGTAGGTACCGCTGTCGTAATAGTTTCAATAACCCTGGTGTAGTATAATATTCCAGAAAATTACCAATTGAAGGGTCCACTGCAATAACGATAAATGTCCTTGTTATCTCGTTTTGAGATAATTGCGTTCGAATTGTATTAATGGGAACAGGAAAGTCGTGTTTAAAGGTATGAACATAATACATTATTTGATACAGCACATTTTTATTATTGATATTATATTGTTCTTTTACTCAAGCTGTATTTAAAAACTAAGTATTATTTTTTAAGTTATTATATATTATTTAGAGTTATTTAAAAAACCCAGGACTTCATTGAGTAGGTACCTTTTATCTGATATAAACGTGCACTGTCTAAAATATTGGGATTTTAAGTGAAATTGATAAGTTTGTTAACGAGAATACCAACTATAGATATCCAGTGGCTGAATGACGTGCTTACTTAGATTTTTTACAAAAATGGACTTTCACCATTATTGCAGTGGAACCTTCAATAGTCATGTAGAGGCAGTGGAGGACACAATCTATACCTCAGCACCATATTTTATTTTATAGGGTTCAACACCCGAAAGCCAACCGAGGCTCGTGGCTAAACATAAATGACGCGCTACTTAACCTGAACGATCTATCACATCATCCGTGAATCGATAGTTGAGGTTAAGTAGCGCGTGCTGAGGTCAATCCATGGATGGGTGGTCTTAACATACCCATCCATGTACGTATGTTCCCATACATGAAAGTACGTTAAGCTGTTGACAGAGGCTATCATTTGTAGATCTATGGCAACTTATGGGTAGTCCACAGAAATCACAAAATCGGTCACCATTCGTGCCAAGACGTGTCGCGTGTTACTTGACTGTGTAGTATCTGTGTGTGAAATACAAGTACTACCATAAATTAAAACACCCAATAAAAAAATAGAAAAATACTAGCAGCGTCCCGCGTATTACCCGTACCCTTAGGAAAACGGGGATAAAATAAAGCTCATATTACTTGCTTGCATTATATGACCACCATTAATTCATTATATTACATTCACTATGCTAAAATGGTCCAGTAGTTTCGGAGCTTATTCGGTACAAACAAACAAACAAAAATTATTTTCTCTTTAAATAGCGAACATAGTAGTATAGACGAAAAACGCGATTTCATATGTTTAAGATACGGAACCATTTGTGTGCCCGTGCGACACGCATCTGGCCGGTTATCTTTGTCATAGTAAGATCCACCATCAATGAATCACAAGCTAAATTTAGCCTTGGTATGAGGCAAATTAAGTTGTTTTCAGGTTTTAGGTTACGATTTCATCCAAAACAAAATTACGTATGTATAAACCACGAGTATGATTGCCGAATTTCAATCACGGCAGAGATTTAGGGGTGCGGCGCATCGCAACGCATTCAACCCCTCCGTACGCAAACAGGGTGTATTATACCCAACTATAGTATCTATGTATGTATGCGTTGCCTGCAGACTTCCGCAAAAACAGATTGCTATTTCACGTTACCTATGTATCTATAGGTATGTATAAGACTGTCTGGCTTGTACCGAGGCTGTTGTACGCATTCAGTACATTATACCATTCAGTGTTTCAGACTTGCTAGTATGGGAAAACAGGATTAATTAAATTCGTAAGGTTTTACATGGATAAAATTAGTAATTTGTAGTTTTTTATTAGTAGAGGCAACGATTTTAAGAGGAATCAATCAATCAAGTTTTTCAAAATTACAAGCCGTATTCCCGATGGGATTTTCTTTTAGAAAGATGACGAAGTTTCATCCATAATCGATTAAACCTTCACTATTTGCTCACTGTCGTTATATGAGGTACTGTTGTAATGCAGACCACTGGGTCTGCATTACAAAACAGTCACTACATTACAAGACAGCCTAAGCCACTGGGCTTAGTCTGTACGTTATCTGTCAGTTAATTAGAGATTTTAAGATTTTTATTATAAAATAGATGAGAGGACAATGCACCCAGGGGTGAATCCGGGATTGTCATTTGGGTTCTAGCAAAGTAAAGACTAAAAAAAGTATTTTGCTTGATGCATAACAAGCCTCCTTGGATTATTTTCGTAAATTCTTCAATGACTTTGTTGTATTATAGACTACCAGCTGTGAAATGAGTCTCTTGTGGACAGGAGGGGGGCTAAAGTCCCTTTGCCCCCCTGGATCCACCAATATACCCATCTCTCCTTGGGTTTATTGGCTGAATGTAAAGTAATATTCTAGTTTTCAGAAATAATTTCAGAGTGTTAGTCCATTGATTACTCCGTTATCAAACTGTTCGTTATCACCACGATAAAGAGATAAAAACGTTTGTCAAACTACGAAAGAAAGGTGCTCGGCTTCCTGAATGAAATTAGCTTCTCGATGTGTTTAATGAAACTTGAATGAACAAATTTTTATTTTAGTTTTTGTGCCCAACTGCAGGACAAAAGCTTCGCCTTATTGGAACTGAAAATGAAATGTATAAAATCCCATGAACTATCCCTTGGGAATATGGGATTCATTGGATACGATGCAAATCTTCAGGGAAAGCTGCCACATAATAGGATAACTGATTTAAGTTTTGGACGCTTGACACAAACATGTTTTCTATAATATTACAGGTAGTACAGTAGCTTTGGGCAAAGTTATAATTATAACATGATTTCTGACCTGTAATTCTCGAAGGGTTGGGCAGTGCACCAGCCGGTCTATTCTGTGAAAACCACACCGTAAAAACTTAGCGCTGAGCTTGAAGTGAACTGTCATTCGACTTTGATTGGATAGGTTTACTTCACCCAAGTTTTTACGTAGATTTTTTTTTACAGAATAAGCACTCCTGTATGCCTAACCTATGCGTGGGGCCTGCGGATGGCGAGCAATCGGTAGCTCGTCGTCTGATAACAACCAGGACCGGGTGGACGGCGCGTCCTGTTCCACGGCACCTCAGAGATGTCAGCAAAGAAGACGGGGCCTGCTAGGGCTGCGGAATTCGTTCGAAAGAGTCACCGGGGCCCTGGACACGGCTGGGTTTTTGTCAGTAAGAGTGACACTAATTGAAGAATTGAAGAATGATTTCCCATCCATAAAAAGGTCATCAGAGAGAATCAGTTAATAAATCAGTATTTAAATTAATAATGTTTTTGGATATTTCTATAAATACTCGTATAGCTAATTATGTTTTGATTGTTTTAGTTTTAGGTCCGCTTGCGCAAATCAGAGTTATCTTTTAACTCCGAGTTAAAAGGGCTCGGTATTGGTGAACTAAGTCAGAGTTAAAAAATAGTCTCTCACAAAGGTGGAATACAGTTGAGACATTTTTGTACACATTAACTTTAAGTCAACTTTGTGAAGAGAGAATAAATGACATATTATTATTATTATTATTATTCTTATTTGTGTAACTGAACCTTAGAGGACCATTTTGGATACTTTAGTGGCTTTAGTTGAATCTGACGTTTCAGAAAATGCTGAGAAGAAGTTATTCCAGAATTGCTTGTGCTTTGTAAAACAACTAATTATTTAATGAATAACAATATTGATTGCGACTTGCTATCAATACCTACCTATTTCAAGTTCTTTGCCAATGTTTATAACACTGATTGCCAGTTATCACATATACAAAGATAGAGAAACGACGCAATGTTATCATAAAAATATGTATTGTTTGAAACTCTGATAGTGAATTATTGCATAAAGTATTAGTATTGTTTTCATTTTTCCTACTTAATACTTTTACACACAATGTCTTTATCTCTTTTTACTTGACTCACCTTTCGCAGGTATGCTAGAACAGATTTCTATAGAAATAAGCATCACCAGATCACCTTTGTACCTATTTTTCTGTTTCCTTCTTCTTATCTTTTTATTAAATGGGTGTACATAAATTGTAAAATAAATAAAGAGATTTTACTACTATGTACATAATATGTAGCTGTAGTTCCGTAGCCTATTGATGTACCTACCTATAACTTACAGTTGTGTTGTTTGATAAAAGTATTTTTCGTTGAAAATAAATAGTGATAGTGGATAAGAATATTATAATTGCTTAGCTTACGCACGTGGCTTGTCACATTTTGTTTGATTAGGTTTTTTGCAAGTAATTCATTGATTGGTAATAATGTAGTCCTTATTTCAATTGACCTGGGCCCAAGTCTGCTATTTTTATAAATTCGTCATTCCAACGAGATCCCATTGTTTTATATATCTACATATATTTTCACATAATTCTTATTTATTAATGTTCTATGCAATCTAAAGTTATCGCATACGCCTGTAATTAATTTGTCATTATGTAGGTACGAGATTACCATTCTATGCCATTTCTTTCAATGGAGTGTCAGTGGTTGACCTTTGGAAAGTTATAATGACGCTTTTATATTAGTAGATTACCAAACTTGTCAAAATCAACAATTATGAAATCAATGATAGACCATTTTGACACTATTTAGTAGCAGATATGAGGCCTAGGATTGTAGGTAAGCCCCACCAATAGATAGATGGATGGATGTAGGATAGATGTTGTAGGCATTGTGCCTGATACAAGGCTATTGATTAAAGAAGACTGAAGGACACCGCTGTTTTTTTTTCATCGGATACTTCGACTTTCTCTATCAACATACTTACAAATTTGAATCCCTTTATTGATAGTTGGGTATGTTTTTACCAAGACATACATATCTTGGTTTTCCCTACATTATATGATAAGCAGCGCCCCGCCGTTTCACCCGCGTTGTTTCCGTTCTTGCGGGAATACGGAGATAAAATATAGCCTATGACACTCCACAATAACGTAACTTTCTATTGGTGAAATCATTTTCAAAATCGGTTCAGTGGATCCAGAGATTACCCCTTACAACGTTACAAACTCACAAACCTTACCTCTTTATAATATTAAGTATAGATAAAGGATAGAACAATATTATTTTGGAGGAAGTACCTAAGTGTTTCTCTTAATAATATAAAAATATAATTTTAAAAATCAATCAGATACAAACGAATTTTTAACAACCAAAATTCGGCTCTTCAAATGTCTCGTTTCGTAACAATTTGTACAAAGGTCAGGGTTCAGCCAGCGACTCATTACAAGGGTTTCGTCAAGTCACGCACACTAGCTAAAGAACCTTACTAAGAAATATAAATTAATACCTATATACATAAATACATACTTAAATACAAAAAACTTTGGGGTTTGTAGCAAAAAACGTTCTAGTATTTATGTAAGTACTTCATTATGAAAATGAATCGGAAATGCTTTTGCCACAAAAGGTACCCATAGACAATGGCTAAACAGAGGCTTCAGTGAAGCCATATAAACAATTATTAAAGTTTTGAAATAAGAAGCCGCGTAAACATTGATGACGACTTAGAACAAAAAATTAGGCATTGTTTTTCATAAAGTTTTCAAAAGTGCTTTTTTTTGTAAAAATTGTCTCTATTCTGTTAAATCATTTAATTATTTACAAAATAGCTAAAATAAAAATACAAAGTACATATACTATGTTTTCTGGGTTTCAGTATATAATGTGTGTGATATTTATGTACATGAAGTGACAACCACTTCATAACGCACACCTATTTATGACTTCCAAAAAAGGAGGAGGTTCTGAAGTCGCCCATAGTTTTCTTTTTTTTGTCTGTGCTACTTCATAGCTTTTTCTTGGGTGTACCGATTTTGATGATTCTTTTTACATTCGAAAGCTGGTGCTTGTTATGTGGTCCCATTTATTTATGAGAGATTTGAGTGAGACCTGACAACTAGTATTTGAGTTATCCTTAAGTATGCGTGGCTTCGACTACATTGATGATGTAAAATGAAAAAAAAAAAGAACTGTATACACGATGGTTTGGAAGAGCATCTTAGTATTTTTCTAGTTTGGTGAAGAACGGTGAAAGGAAACGGAACTCTTCAATAAATGAAAGCAAATCTTTCGGGATTGCTGAATTAGCATGTTTGTTTATTGTTTATAACACGTACGCTGTGATGGGTAGTTTAGCTGTGGGATGTCACCACTAAAAAGTGGATAGTAAAATAACATTTTCAAAAAAATAAAACCGACTTCTAACAAAAAAAAAAAAACATAAAACGTATAAACTAAAAAGAAAGTCGATATTCAAAAAACGTAGTAACGTCTATATTATTATTATAATAAAGAGGAAAGATTTGATTGTTTGTTTGTATTGAATAGACGCCGAAACTACTGAACCTACATTATCTCCGGGTGACATAGGCTATATTTAATCCCCATATTCCCACGGAATACGCGGGGCGCTGCTGGTATATTATACTTTTTGTGTTTTTTGTTTAGAAGTCGGTTTTATTCTTTTGTAAAAAAGTTTTAGTATTCTGAGTTGAACTCATTGGTGAATATATAGCTACAAGTCGTTGAGTGCTGGTGTTTTTTTTTTTGTTTTATTGGTCGATAGGTATTGAGATAAAGAATTTGACGGAATTATAACTGAAATATCATTTTTTCATTATTAGCTCCCTTTAGATACACATACCTACATAGCTGTTATATATATTCCACCATAACTTCTTAAATCCTGAACCGATATCGATATAAAGAAGCTTTACATGATAATGATATTATTCTTCATATTTTTTTTACTGAGAAAACACTTTCTTCTGAATTAATATTTCAGGAGTCAAGACCTATGACGTCTTAAAATCATCATGGTGTAAGAGTGAGATGGAGTTGTATAAGATGCATAGCACTATCCTTTTATCACAACGAAATCATGATATGTGCATCTGGATTGAGGGCCCATTTTTTGAACCCTAGCGAAACGAAATAAGACTTACAGGGAAATTAGTTAAAAATAGTTAAAACTTAAATCAAAGAGCCAGGAATTTCTTAAACGAGAATTAAAACTGTTATGATTAAAAAACTAGGGCCCTCAATCCAGACGTGTGCATAAAGTGGCATAGCCTAAATCTCAGCAAATACTATCTCTGGATTAATAATTTTTATTTGAGAATTTAGTTAGGAATTTCTTAAATATTTTAAAAAATTCCCACATCTGTAGAATATGAAATTAAAGATTTATTTCGGTATATCTAGGGCCCTCACTTCATTATTTTCTGTACTGATAAATCTGCAAAACATGGATTTATCTGAAGAAATAGGTAGTCAACGAAAGTCCAATTTAACTAAAACGTCTGAACTGAGAGCCCAATATTTTCTGCTTTATTGACTAGGCTCAACTTCATCGATTAACGCAAAGTTGTATAAGACTTTTAACTATTTCTTAACTAAATTTGAACATATCTTCCGTTCTTCTAAAGGTCATACTTTAAAAGAAAATTGATTTCCAACTTATATAAGAGAAAAATTTGTAGGGTGACCATAATGTTCATAGTAAGTACCTACCTGTACATTATGTAAAGCGCTGTCGAAAAGTCATAATATTTGCAGCTAAAAGTACATATTATATATGTACCCACTGTTGGGCCTAGTTGCCTAAAGCAAAAAAGGAAAATTTATTTAACAGTATTTGCATAAAATGAAAGGCAAACTTACCGACTAATAGTATGTTATACACATAAGTAGTCATCGTATATAGGTACCATGACAGTGATTCATAGGGATCACTGTAGCACCAGATACGTGGCGATACGCTTTTCTATCAAATACATTCCGTTCAATAAAACACGTTCGGGATAATTATAATAAAAACCATTCACTTCACATAGGTAAATCATCATCATCATCATCATCTCGCTCCCAATCTATAAGGATGCGCTGAATACCAGTATCTTCAGCTTCACATAAATGTAACCTTCAAATAGATCAGCGAAGTTAGTTATGAATGCTGTGATGAACTATATGGCTCCATTTTCAAAGATGAAAACAAATTGCTTTGTTCATTATTACGAAGGTGGAGGTAATTGATATAATTTTTCCTTAATTTTTCTAAATTAGGATCAGCCAAACCGTATGAGAGAATGTGTAAAAAAAAACTTTTTACAAAAAAATAAAACCGACTTCTAAACAAAAAACATCCGAATTGAGAACCTCTTCCTTTTTTAGAAGTCGGTTATAAAAAACCAAAACGTACAAAATAACTTTAATTTCGGAACTCGGTGTTTTTGGTTGCTTCATGTTTTTGAACACCGATTTCCGAAATTAAAGTTATTTTGTACTTTTTGGTTTTTTTTTTGTTTAGAAGTCGGTTTTATTTTTTGTAAAAAGATTTTTTATTTTTCCCTTTTAAGTGATTCACTCCCAGCTAAACATACCCATCACAGCGTACGTGGTATAAATTGGTGTAAACAATACACAAACATGCGATTTCAGCTATCCCGACAGATTTGCTATCATTTATTGAAATTAACAAAAAACCGCTTATTCGATTTCGATAAAATTTTCATGGGACCATTTGGGAAGTATACCCTTTCCAACAAAAAAAAAAAATAATTTTTCAAATCGGTTGGCAAGCGACGGAGTTATGCGCAAAAAAAGAATAAAAAAGAACATCCGAATTGAGAACCTCCTCCTTTTTAGAAGTCGGTTTAAAATAGATTGTTCTTCTCTGCTATTGTAAAATTTAAGCATTAAGTCATCATAACAGACCATGCGGCCGTTCAGAAAACCATGCGCCTTGTAGCATACGCATAGCTTGCGCATACCCAATAACATCTTATGTTTTAAAACATTTTCCTTTTAAACTGATTGTTTCGGGTAATTCCTTTAAAGTAACTTTATCTGTCCCATTGAAATCAAATGAAATCAGGTTAGAAAGCTCGTAATTTGAATTTCCTGCACATTTACACGTCACACAGGTACCTACTATTTTCATCCCCAATACAAATTGCATCTTCTAGACTGGAAACCCCAAATATTCTAATCATATCTATATTAATCGGCAAAAAAGGCACCTTTCGGCAGATTTTGTCTGACGTACACAATTCGTTTAGACACTGTTTTGTGAAAATTGCACTGTAAATGGAATTTAATAATATACTTTCAAATATAAAAGTAAAATTACAAGCACAATCAACATTTATAACTTTACACTCTCGCGCTTTTTTGAAATATTTAAGTACTATATGATGTGGTGAATGGCTATCAGATAAATTTTGAATATATCTTGCGATTGAAATATAAGGGGTTAAAGTATGAAATGGCCGATTTGTACTGAAAATCTATTTTTTTTTAATTTCTAACAAATTTAATCAAAATAGTTACCATTATTATCTATACATTGCTGCCATCTAATAGGAAGATCATTTATGCCTTTGCGATAGAACTCTGAGGATCTAGACTGCACAAACTGTGTGAAAGCATTTTGTACTGCCTCCTGGGAAGAAAACTTCTTGTCACGTAGATAATTGTCCAAATCACGAAAAAAAGAGTAGTCCGTTGGAGCAAGGTCTGGCGAATACGGAGGATGACGAATGGTTTCTAACTGCAGTTCCTTAAGGGTCAAAACGGTTTCTCGTGCTGTATGAGGTCTCGCGTTGTCATGGAGCAATAATGGTGAAGATCGATTCATGAGTCGGGGCTGTTTTACTGCTAGTTTTGCCAACATTGTTCGGAGTTCGGCACAATAGACATCTGCCGTTATTGCTTGACCAGATCGGTGAAAACTATAGTGAATAACACCATGCTGAGACCACCAAACAGTTACCATTACCTTTTTATTGGTAAGTTTTGCTTTAGGACACTGTTGTGGCGTTTGACCTGGGGTCAGCCATTGAATTTTTCTTTTACGATTATCATAAAGAATCCACTTTTCATCACATGTCACAATTCGATCCAATATTCCTTCATTTCTGTACCGATTCAACAAGGCAACACAAGTTTCAACACGCGTTTCTTTCTACAGATCAGTCAAATCATGAGGCACCCATTTTTTGTATTTTTTTATTTTATTGATACCTATATACGATGACTACTTATGTGTATAACATTAGTAGTCATCGTATATAACAACACACTATTAGTCGGTAAGTTTGCCTTTCATTTTATGCAAATACTGTTAAATAAATTTTCCTTTTATGCTTTAGGCAACTAGGCCCAACAGTGGGTACATATATAATATGTACTTTTAGCTGCAAATATTATGACTTTTCGACAGCGCTTTACATAATGTACAGGTAGGTACTTACTATGAACATTATGGTCAACCTACAAATTTTTCTCTTATATAAGTTGGAAATCAATTTTCTTTTAAAGTATGACCTTTAGAAGAACGGAAGATATGTTAAAATTTAGTTAAGAAATAGTTAAAAGTCTTATACAACTTTGCGTTAATCGATGAGGTTGAGCCTAGTCAATAAAGCAGAAAATATTGGGCTCTCAGTTCAGACGTTTTAGTTTTTTTTTTTTTTTAACTTGTTATAAACTAGTGCTTGACTGCGATCCCACCTGATGGTAAGCAGCGATGCAATCTCTGATGGTAAGGCGCACTAGTTTATGAGCCTATTCACTCTTGCCTTGAAGACATTCAGATTATAATCGGACGGGAAGACCGCCGCAGGCAAATTGTTCCAATCCTTCGATGTTCGCGGTATAAACGACGAGGCAAAACGCTTAGTCCGGACCGTAGAAGTTTCAACAACGTATGGATGGATACTCGCCGTACGTCGGGTCGTCCGATGGTAAAAAAGGGATGGCGGGATCAAGTTATGCAGTTCCTGCGCACACTCTCCAAAATGCAACCTGTAAAACACCGAAAGGCTGGCTACTTTACGCCTGTGCTCAAGGCTTTGAAGATTGGATTTAACCAAATCTGGATCACCAATTAGCCTCTTCGCTCGCCTTTCCACCGAGTCCAAAGCCGCTAGGTGGCATTTCGCAGCACCAGCCCATATATGGCTGCAGTACTCCACACACGAACGAACCTGTGCCTTATATAGCATCAAAAGCTGTTCTGATGTGAAGTACCGGCGGACCTTTGCGAGAACGCCGAGTTTCCTAGCAGCCTTGACCTTGGCTTTGGACTCAATGAACCGCCCAAAGTTTAGGTCTGAAGAGATTTCTACTCCCAAAAGCTGAAGGCGGTCGGTGCACTCCAGGGATACATTCTGAAAAGTAGGAGCCAAGGTGAACGGGCTCTTTTTGGCGGTGAACAGACACACTTGTGTTTTGGCGGCGTTGAATCCCACCAGATTGGCTTCACCCCACTTGGAGACTGCCTGAAGTGAGACATTCGTACGCTCCACCATAGCCTCTCGTTCGGACTGGATTAGCTCCTTACTAGCCCGAGCACTAGGCAGGTATCTCTCTACAACTGTGCTATCATCTGCATACCCATAGATACCGGGCACCAGCAGATCATTGATATGCAGTAGGAAGAGAGTTGCAGAGAGAACAGACCTCTGAGGAACTCCGGCATTAGTCGTCATGGGCTCTGATGAGCAGCCGTCGACAACAACTCGGAGAGACCGTTCACTCAGGAAGTCTCCTATCCAGTTAATCAGACCAGGAGAAATGCCGTACGCTGGAAGCTTGCTCAAAAGGCTAGCGTGCCATACCCTGTCGAAGGCCTTCGAGACGTCTAAGGAAACGGCCATCACTTCCCCGTTCCTCTCGAGGGCCTCGCCCCACAAGTGGGTGGCATAAACTAGTAGGTCCCCAGTTGACCGATTACGGCGAAACCCATACTGTCGGTCACTGAGGAGATCGTGACCTTCTAGATATGCCATGAGGCGCGAATTCAATACACGCTCCATAATCTTGCAGAGTATGGAGGTTACCGAAATCGGCCGATAGTTGGCAGGTTCGGCACGACTGCCCTTTTTGGGCACGGGTTGCACGTTGGCAAGCTTCCAGGACTTGGGCACTATACCAGTCCTGAACGAGAGGCGATACAAGCGTGTCAACACAGGAGACAGTTCGGGCGCACATTCCTTGAGAACAATCGCTGGTATGCCATCCGGTCCACTAGCCTTATTCACGTCTAGGCGACACAGCGCTCTCAGAACTTCTCTGTTCCTTATGCGAACCTCGGTCATAGAGGTGTCACAATGAGGCAGAGTCGGTGGAGTAGCACCGCTAGTATCCAGACGAGAATTATGGGCGAAAAGAGACGCAAAAAGGCTTGCTTTCTCTCTCGCCGTATGAGCCAGTGTTCCATCAGGCTTTACCAGCGGAGGCAATGAGGGCCGACAGAAGTTCGCTTCGACCGACTTGGCAAGGGACCAAAAGGCTCTGCTACCTGAAGGTTGTGCAGAGAGCTTTGTGCCAATATGGTTTATATGGTCGAAGCGAGCCTTCTTTAGTGCCTTTTTGTAGGACTTGGCAGCACGGTTAAAGGCTCTCTTCTTTGAGATCAGATCCGGAGCTTTGCGGTCACGAGCATCAACCCAGGCGAGAAACGCCGAATGCTTGTGCTCTTCAGCCTGAACGCAATCGGCGTTGAACCATGGGTGAGCTGAGCCACCGATGGGTACATCGCTATAAGGGATGAAATATTCCATAGCTTGACGTATCACATCGGTTACAGCATCCGCGCAGCTCGTCGGATTTTCGGAAGAGAAGCAGACCTGCTGCCAAGGATAAGACGCAAAGAAGTGCCGTATCTCATCCCAATCTGCTGACTTGTAACGCCACATTCGCCGTTCGCCACGAGAGTCGCGGTCAGGTGGGGAGAAGGACGATACAGATTTCACCAGACAGTGATCTGAAGTTCCAAGTGGTGAAGAAACTGTTACGATACATCTGTCCGGATCAGTTGTCAGCAGTAGGTCCAGACAATTGGCAGTATGACTAACAACATCAGGCACCCTAGTCGCTTGCTTTACCAGCTGGGAGAGGCCCATCGATACTGCAAAGTTTCGCACTTCTCTCCCAGCGTGGTCGGTCCTCTGGTATGGGAAAAGCCAGTCTTGGTGGCAGGCGTTAAAGTCCCCCAGAGCGACAAACTGCGCATCCGGGTGCTGATGCAGAGCCTCATCGGCGGCCTCACTGAGGTGGCCAAAGAGTTGAGTTGTCTCCTGGTCGCCGCTGTGCGATCGGTAGACACAGGTGTAGACAATTTTGTCCACACCGGTGTCCACCAGCAACCATAAGGTTGAAAAACTGGGGTCTTCAAGGTGACGGAGACGCTGGCAGCAGATGTCGTTGCGGACATACACACAGACCCCGGCACGCTGCAGGAAATGGTGCTCCAATGAGTATCCCGGGTAGTCGAGATACGCCGCATCAGACGGACATCTGATCTGCGTCTCCGTCAAGAAAAGTAAGTGGGGCTTGTCAGTCTCGAGGTGGTAGTGGACTGCATCGAGATTGGAGTGCAGTCCTCGAATGTTTGAGAGGTGCACATGAAACGAGAGGACGTGCATCCGCTGTACACACTTACTCTTCTTTTTACCTTTCATAATTTTTTTTAAAGTTAAATTGGACTTTCGTTGACTTCTTAACAATTAACTTTTGTGTCATTATTTCTTTTTAACTAATTCACAAAGGTATCTAAGTAAGACATGTTACAGTCGCTTTAATGTACCTATTTCTTCAGATAAATCCATGTTTTGCAGATTTATCAGTACAGAAAATAATGAAGTGAGGGCCCTAGATATACCGAAATAAATCTTTAATTTCATATTCTACAGATGTGGGAATTTTTTAAAATATTTAAGAAATTCCTAACTAAATTCTCAAATAAAAATTATTAATCCAGAGATAGTATTTGCTGAGATTTAGGCTATGCCACTTTATGCACACGTCTGGATTGAGGGCCCTAGTTTTTTAATCATAACAGTTTTAATTCTCGTTTAAGAAATTCCTGGCTCTTTGCTTTAAGTTTTAACTATTTTTAACTAATTTCCCTGTAAGTCTTATTTCGTTTCGCTAGGGTTCAAAAAATGGGCCCTCAATCCAGATGCAAATAATCATGATGGCATTGATACGTTTTCAGTTCATCAAGGCCATTAAGAAAGAACAGTTCCTATTTTACCATAACTTTGTACATAATGTGTAAACACGAGTATATTTATATACTCAAATAGACTATGTATGTATGTATGTAAAACCTTCTTTATACCCTCGTTAGGGTCTGAAACCCTTGACGGGTGTGGATTTATTCCGGTACTGTACACATATTTTAAACTAGCAAAACGCCCCTGCTTCCTACGGTGTGACTGGTCAAAATGTCTCGAATTACTACTTATACAAGGAAAATCCGGAATAAATTC
This sequence comes from Hecatera dysodea, assembly GCA_905332915.2. Taxonomy (NCBI): domain Eukaryota; kingdom Metazoa; phylum Arthropoda; class Insecta; order Lepidoptera; family Noctuidae; genus Hecatera; species Hecatera dysodea. The sequence goes on from HG995292.1 coordinate 16,571,942, forward strand.
TACATAAAATCATATAATTTGGAACATTAGAATAACTATATTATTATGGTAAGTAGGTATCATAATAATATAGTCTTCTACTACTACCTACTACTTACAGACAGTTGAGAGGCGACATAATTTTATACTACGACGGCTGCCTTTTATGTTGTGTCGTTTGAAATAAGTACAGACGATCTAATAGGTTACTACCATTTATTGTTTTTCAAAGAATTCTCCGCGATATTCAATACACTTTTGAATTGTTTGGGTTTTGTTCATGGCATGCTAGTTTTTAAAACATTTATTCCAGTCCAAAGTGGGATAGTCAAAATGGCCGATTTGTATGCGTCAACAGCTTCTTTGGGTGAGCTGAAACGTTAACCACGAAGACTTTGCTTAGTTTTGGGGAACGTTTGAAAAATCGTTAGGGCTCAAGTCAGGGCTGTAAGGCGGGTTATCCAAAATTTCGACATTTTGGGTGCTCAAAAACATCTTATGGCGGGCGGTTTGCGAACATGCATTGTCATGGTGCAGTATCATACGGACGTCTTGAGTTGTTTTGTCGAAACTCTGTGATGACTTGTGGCAAACAAACAGTGGTATACCAGTCAGTTAACCGTCTTACGATCTTCTAGTGCAATAGTGGCGACGTGGCCACCCTTTGCCACAAACGAGGCAACCATTTTTCTTGAAGTGCTCCGTGAGCGTATGACTTTGGTCGGTTTTGGCTCATCTTGGAAGGTGTACGTTACCCCAACAAGAAAGTATCTCCTAGAGTTATATGAGTAGAACGTATAGTTGGTGCCTTATCTGCTGTAAATGTGCCCCCACATAAAAAATGTGTGCCCCTGTCGTTTTGAAAAAAAAACGGAAAAACGATTCTTGCTGGGGTAACGTTTTTCTAGCAGGAAAATTCTAAACGAATGATCGGAGAGGGAAAATTTGTGCATGGCCAGAGAGCACATATATGTGCCAAAATGTGCCCCCAAAAATAAAATCTGTGCCCCTTCAGATTTTCGAGATATTGCATTTCCTGCTGGAGTAACGTTTTGATGAATCGTATAATGTTTAAACCATTGCATGTGCCCCTGTAGAATAAACATACACCTGTAGCTCTTAATATGTGCCCCTTGTGCCCCCAATTAGATTTAAGAAAATATTTATAGTTTTCAAGTTATCGCAGTTTTATGAAAACCCGAAAAAACATCGCAGCGCCCAAATGAGACAAGGCATAAGTTTTTTGAAAACTGTATTTGGTCCTTCTTGACGCTAATAATAACCACACAAAGTTTCAAAACTGTTCATGCATGCGTTTTTGAAAAAAGTCAAACGATGGTGTCGTAACTTTGACGGCAAAATACAAGGAACTGGCTCAATTCCAGATGTGTAGGTGTAAACCAAAATCGTGTGCCTTTAGTCAAAAATATATGGTGAAAATATTGAGCTTGGAATGTTTCGCATTAAGTAAATATAAACAAAAAACCAAAATATGTAAATAACGGCTGGTTATCCGACCAAATTCCAATGACTACTAAAAAGCGACTGATTCATACATATCGATGACCTTCTTTATTGGGCGTATTATACCTAAGCTGTTGTCCGTACAGTCGCGTTCAAAAGTTTTGGGGGCTAATTAAAAAATATATTAAATGCACCCTGTGACTATATAAATGAAACAGCTTGTTGATTTGGAAATTATTATTTTTATTCCGTTAATTTTAATTCTTAAAAATTAATAATTATTGCGTCAAATCACAGATCAAATTTCCTACCTATAAATATTAGAAATTATTTGTATGTTGTGTAGTTATAATTATTATTTGAATCACAGATCAGTTTTTCATCATATAATTAGTAAATTCGCATCACAAAAAATCACAGTTTGGTATTAAGTAAGTATAAGTATAATATTGTGTAAAAAAAATATTAAATTTGAAATCACAGATAAATAATTTTCTTACGAGTAATTTGCTTATACATAGATTCAGATAAAGTGTGTTAGTATAGTAAACCGCATAAAGATATACTTAACTGTAAACATCAAATGTGCAAAAAATTTCTGATGGTATTTAGCTATAAATAAACGTAAGCACAATCAGCCTTTTAACGTTCCCACTGCTGGGATACAGGCCTCCTCTCTAGGACAGGGAATGGGCCGTAATCCACCACGCGGGCCCAGTGCGGGTTTGTGAATGTCACATGTCTTCGAATTTGGTTATAGGACATACCGGTTTCCTCACGATGTTGTTGTTGTGTTGTCGATGTTGTTGTTGTGTGCCTGGCTGGGTTTGAACCCGCACCTACAATTCGTAAGTCGGGGCCGTTACCACTCGGCCACCACTGCTCTAAATAAACATATTTATCCCATATACGTAACAACATTATCACCTGACTGTGGAATGACACTTATATATCTAAAACGCCATCAAATCAAAATTATGTGACACTACATAATCAGCTTTAATATAATTGTTGGTTAATAAATAAATACCTTATAGGTACGTAATACGACATACAATATAGAAACACGTTGTTGCAACACAGATCATTGTGCGGTTGACTATAGGTATACACTAAATACAACTCTCAAAACTGTAGTTACCAACATTTATTTGGTGAAGGTGAATGCTCCAACCAGCCCGCGAAATTCAAATTTTTTTACGTTTTTCGCAATTTGCGCGCCATTGCTAGGTTGTATGTTGATTAAAATATTATTAAGAAGTATAATCATCAAAATTTGTATTGATGATTTTGATGAATAATATTTCAAGTTCATAAAGGTGTAGGAATGACTTTTTCTGTTTTGTTTTTTTGTTATTTTTTTTTTTTTTGGTATTTTTCATTAATATAGTCTAAAGGTGCATTTAATATATTTTTTAATTAGCCCCCAAAACTTTTGAATGCGATTGTACGGAAAACATAGGTATAATACGTCCAATAAAGAAGGTCATCGATATGTATGAATCAGTCGCTTTTTAGTAGTCATTGGAATTTGGTCAGATAACCAGCCGTTATTTACAAATTTTGGTTTTTTGTTTATATTTACTTAATGCGAAACATTCCAAGCTCAATATTTTCACCATATATTTTTGACTAAAGGCACACGATTCTGGTTTAAACCTACACATCTGGAATTGAGCCAGTTCCTTGTATTTTGCCGTCAAAGTTACGACACCATCGTTTTGACATTTTTCAAAAACGCATGCATGAAAAGTTTTGAAACTTTGTGTGGTTATTATTAGCGTCAAGAAGGACCAAATACAGTTTTCAAAAAACTTATGCCTTGTCTCATTTAGGCGCTGCGATGCTTTTTCGGGTTTTCATAAAACCGCGATAACTTGAAAACTATAAATATTTTCTTAAATCTAATTGGGGGCACAAGGGGCACATATTAAGAGCTACTCGTGTATGTTTATTCTACAGGGGCACATGCAATGGTTTAAACATTATACGGTTCATCAAAACGTTACTCCAGCAGGAAATGCAATATCTCGAAAATCTGAAGGGGCACAGATTTTATTTTTGGGGGCACATTTTGGCACATATATGTGCTCTCTGGCCATGCACAAATTTTCCCTCTCCGATCATTCGTTTAGAATTTTCCTGCTAGAAAAACGTTACCCCAGCAAGAATCGTTTTTCCGTTTTTTTTTCAAAACGACAGGGGGCACACATTTTTTATGTGGTGTTTTTTATGTGATTTTTTTATGTTGTTGTGGTGTTTACATTTACAGCAGATAAGGCACCAACTATACGTTCTACTCATATAACTCTAGGAGATACTTTCTTGTTGGGGTAACGTACACTCTTGGAAGACCCAACCAGTTGACTGATGCTTGGAATCTGTATCGTAAGCATATCTTCAAGACTCGTCACCACTAACCATATCATAAACGTGTTTTGACTCTCCTCGGTTGAATCGCTGCAGAGTTTTGCGACACCATCTAACACGGGCTGCTTTTTGATAGTCGCTAATCAAATGTGGTAGGCAATATCCAACGCGAGATCAACTTTCTTACGCCGAGTTCTTCGTGCAGGATTTTTGGGAGTAGTCCTTGAATTGCCCACGGCTGCCTCTATTTCACGGAATGTCACATGACGATCTTCGACGATTAGCTGCCGCTCTTGCTTCATGGCGGTTTTTGGACGACCTTCACGTGGTTTGTCACTGAAGCACAGATTACTAAATAGTTACTACGTACTGAAGCTAGAGTGCCCACGTTGGAACTCTAAATACCAGCGTTCTACAGCCCTAAGACATGATGCAGTATCACTAAACACAGAAGTGATCTCCTCAAAGTCAGTGCTTTGAGGAGATCACTTGTGTTTAGTCGCGTTAATCCCCTTTGAAAGTTGTAGAAAATTATCGCACGCATATTTTCCTTTGATATTTCCATTTTTTCAACCGACTTGTCACCTTTGAATATACGCTACAATAAAACTATTCGACCGATCAAAAAACATTCTTTTGTTTTCTAATTCTAAATTCAAAAAGATAAAAAAGCCATATTTTTTTAATATTTGCGGGAGGTTTGCAAACGGCAACTATAGGAACCTAAAGTAGGTTAAAAATATGTATTCTGTGTTACAAGTAGATACCCTGGTTTATAAACTTACGATCAATAACCGACTCATTAAGGAAAATAATGGTCTTTATTTAATCAGGGTCAATGTGTCTGACGAATTGATCATCGTGACAAAATTTACAAAGTAACCCTAATATATTGCAGCATACTCATTAAACTTTGTTTGTGTCTTATTTCCTGAATACTGAGTAGGTACATACATTATATATATGTATATTTTTTATGTATACAGTATATATGTGTATTAATATATATAAACTAAATTTACATGAAATCTCTGTAGTGTGTTCAAAATTGATGAAATGCTTTAAAATATACCTATAGCATTTTGTTTGCAGCTACTATCGTATGTGTAGGTATATGAACGTTTACATACATAAGCACAATGGTATATGAACAACTCGGGCTTGCTAGTACTTGCTGCATAGTTAGAATATCCTCTATGTATAAGAATACATAGAGGGTCAGTGCATTCACATAACAACGTTCATCGCTCCATCTGTATATAAGAGTTCAATCAAAATACTAAGTAATCCAACCATGCATGTTGTAACGAGGCCAACAGCGGCCATTGTGCTACAGCCATTAGGTTTCCTAAAGCAAATGAGAACGCGCACTCATCAATATCTACAGTGTTGCTATTCTACCAATTTTAAAAGGTGATATTGTATTTAAAAACTATTACGTAAAATATTGCAAGATTTAAAACTGACAGGGTGTTAAATAATGTTTTAGTCAAAAGTCATGTTGCAACATTTTTTTTTTATGCTGAATTGCTAATTCATGATAGTGGCGCCATCTATTGTTGTAGCTATAAACTATTTTGTGGGACTGGTTGCTGACATTCTCAGACGGTTTGTTAATTTCGTGAAAATCTCGTAGTAGTTAGTACTGCTTAGAGCCACTGTGTGGCGTGACTGTGAAATAAAATTCAGGTATCTTTCCATGGGGGTAGGCAGAACTATAGAACGCCACTGGCTACAATGCTGTACAAATACCTCTTTAATTTATAAAATGTATGTTTAACTGTAGATGATGGTCGAGGGTTCACTACTATTTACTATATCAACTCTAATGAAAACGATTTTGAATGAGTTGATTTCAGTAATTTTAAGTAGGTAAAATTGAGCTAGGATCAAACATAATTCACGTGGTAAATTATGAAAACGAATGTAGATGAAAGTTTACCAAAAAATAGTCGAACAATTGTAGTTACATGTATACTTTATTCATCATAGCTGAAAAACTAGAGCAATAGTTCAGGAAACCGTAAATGAGATTACAATTCATTATAAACCATAAACTACACTACATTTCAAGAAAAATATTGCTAATAATAATCACATTTCACTTAGCCTAAATTCTAGATGGATTAGGTATTTAAAATGCAGTTATGTAGGTCTGTTTAACATACAACTCCTGAAACCAGATAGAGCATAAGTAATATATGTCGATCAACCTTTGATCGGTGGCTTGATCGAAGTCATCGATGGCTTTGGCTTTGGGAATTGTTGATCGATGTCAGCTGATCCATTATTCCATCGATCGATTGAGTTGTTGACACTCTTTTGTCTGGTTTTCAGGTTATTCTTATCAGTAGTTTATTTATCCACAGCTCCTTATTGGATGTTGGATATATTTTTCGTTTCTCCATCATCATCATCTGCCTAGCATTTTCCCAACTAAATTGGGGTCGGCTTCCAGTTAAACTGGATTCAGCTGAATTCCAGTATTTTATGTGGAGCGGCTGCCTACCAGATCTCCACAAACCATTACCTGGGTAATACGGTACTTCTTGGCAAGACTGGAGTCAGATTTACTGGCTTCTGACAATCCGTAACGACTGTCTAAGATCTACAAAAGACAGCCGGGAGCAACGGCTTAACGTGCTTTCCGAGACACGGAGAGATGGATACGACCCGTGCGGGTTTCTTATTGGAAGTTTATCTGAGATTTTTAGAAACCTGCGGCCATGAATTCCAGATCTGCGCTAATGGGTTCAAGTTTTTTTTACTTTGCACGTCCTTTAACCTTTAAGTCTACTCATTCACATTTAGTATTTTTTTAATATACTTGAGCTACTTAGAAACCTTCGAAAGGTTTTTTTTTCTGGGATTCAATAATTGCATTAAATTATATTTCATTTCATAATGAGTTTACGGAAGGATTACAATATTTATATCTAGTAAATATAGATAGATAGCAATATTCTTAAAATATCAATAGTGAGCTTAATAATAATAGTTAATAGAGCAATGATTTTTCATGTTAATTTATCTGTAAGTTGCATAATATTTAACAATACATGTTTGAATCATCTACATAGTCTTCGGACCTAACAAGTTGTTAATGTATAGCCTTAAATTATATATTTCACACTATTCAATTACCACACATTCCTATACTACAAATTTAATGCTTTTAATCTGACTCAATAATAAATAATATGGACTTATATTAAAAATAACTATTCCTACAATGTCACGAGAAAGTTTACAAAAGATCAATATTCCTATGTCTACGTAAAATCGATACTGAACATGAAAATTTAAGTATCTAGTTTGTAAATAATAAAATATTTTCCTAAGTATATAATACAAATCTACTTCATATTTGGCACATGTTTCACAATGTTCTCTGGATTACTCACAGAGACTTTAAAACTACTTTTATATCTATTTAAAATTAATTATATTCTAAATATACATTAATTAGGTAAATATATCGACGATATTGCGATCAAAGAAGTATATTCAAAATTATAAATAGCCATTCAAAGAATTAAAAAACAAAAGGAATATTATTAAAAAAAAGTAAAAGTATTGAAATTATGGCAAGATTTTTGAAAATCAAAATAGTGAAAAATAATATGGAATCTACAAGTTCCTTAAATCTAAAATTATAAATAAATAAAGCCTTAAGTTATATTACGTACATATGTACCTCTGAAGATCACTCGGTTTACTCTATATAGGTATACCTATTAAATTATTATAAATCAATTAATCATGGATGATTATAGCAATGATTTCTCACCTACATAATTATATTGCGAATTAGGCCCATATACCAAAACGTAAACTCGAACTCTAACTCCACCGGAGCGTCAAACTGTCAATATAGTTTTTCATAAATTGACGTTTTTGTGCTCAAGAGATGAGCAAGCAAATGTGTGAACGCGCTTGCTCAGCTAAAACTCAGCTCTCGAGCACGAAAACCAATTTATGACAAGCTTACATTGACGTTTCCGTGGTTATGTTGAGTTAGAGTACACGTTCTGGAATAGTACCTTAATTGCAGCTACGTAATTCCTGCGAGCTTCCAAAAGGAAGATGCAAAATTGTTATTTAGTAGCATTATAGAGATTATCCGTTTATCTTTAATACATTCCTTGGTTTAAAACACAATGAATGGATTGTATGTTCTTAATAATATCCATGAAGTTGCTAATTATTTGTCTTATAACTTAGTTTAAAACTAAATCTTATATTTAATGACTCTAACAAAGCTTGTATTCATTATTAATCAAATAAAATTAGGTACGATAATTGGAATATAAAATTAGTTATCTAGTTTATTTTCGGGATGGTAACCAAAATATTAATGGAGTGGCCACTATTTCTCGAAACACTTAAATATAAGATGATATCTTCCCCAATATATTATGTTCGTACTCGTCGTGTTTAAACAAACTTCTAGCCACTTCCCATACGTAAATAAATTTATTACAAATACGTTTAGTTTTTCTGAAGTTGGGATCCCAAATGTTTTTTTCGGGATTTCCATAAAAGCAGTTTATGGTTTTTCCCAGAGCAAAAAATCGTTCGAACATTAAAACTATAACTTAAGTTTTATTGTTTACTCTAATTTTAAATCCTCTCACTCCCATTTGAAGGAATCACCTTAAATTAAAATTTACCCATTTATAAACAGTGAAAAGCCCAGAAGATTCTTGATCTTATAACTAAGTTAGATTTTGGGCGCCTTCGAAGCATCATCAATTATTTTCGTCGAGAAAGTCGCTTCATTATAAGTACTAATTACGAATAATAATACTGCTCGCAGGTAAATGTCGACTTATTTACACACCATACAAACTATTTGAGATCTATTCATAATTCTTAAAACTGAATAATTTACCAAGGGTATTTTATAAATAGCTTAAATATAATAAATTACTCGTAGATAGAAACGTAGCGCGCAGTCCACACGATACAGTGCATCACGGAATTATCTTAAGATATTCAGCCCCCCTAGCCAAGTTACAAACGTTTCGTGTCGAATTCTATTCTCCAATCGTTAACGCCTCGGTGTCAGCAACTGTAGAAAACGATAAGTTGGTAGCCATGTTGACGCGCCTGAGTCGGCCGCTCATTCTACCTAAAATGTATTTAGAAAAACGACCTATTCTTTAGTCTCTGGCGATTGATTCTACAAACATCAAACAGGTTAAAATTTAAACTCTGTTTAAATGGCTTTAAACATTCAGTTTAAACATTTTAACAAAGGATGTAGCGTTGAACATTGTAGAAACGATATCTCTCTATCATTTTGAACGATGTGAACTTGGCTACGAATTTTCTATTCGTTTGCTCTAACCACGTGACTTAACGTTGAGACGATTTCATTCTCATACATTTGATTCGTTTTCGACTAGCGTTAACGATTGCAGATTATCAACTTGGCTCGGGGGGGCTGATGTCCTTAGCTGCGTTAATTCTATATCGTATGGACTGACTTTAATTCTAGGAACCCTGGTCGCTTAGGGTTCTAGTTTGACAGTTGGATCTCAAGATGGCGGCTCGGGGGGAGGGGGCGGGCCGGGAATGGGACCCGCGAGCAGTTTCGCAGCTGCTGGAAACCCGGTCAGATCGAAGCCTGGAGGTGGAACAATGCCTGCAGCTGTTGCTGTACTTTGGAGGTATGCTACCAATCTATAAAAAAATAAAACAGGTAAAGATACATATTTCATGTTCATCACGTCACTTCAGTAACGTCAAAGGGACTCATTAATGTTTCCTAGGATTCTTCCCTCTTTTTACGTATTTGGATCAAGATCAAATAAAATATTTGAACTCGAGTTCAAAGCGTAGATGAAGGACAAAACTATATTTAGCTTCCAAATAAATATTTATAGCGATGTTTATGGGAAACCTAAAATAGTTTTGGGATCGTTATTAATCAGCGTTTTGATATTTGGAAAGTAGTACGTACCTTCGGAGCTCCTCTAACGCGCTGGCCTGCATCAGGATGTAGTTCTTGGCGAGCAGTAAAGTGGCGATCTTCGACAGTTTGCGGACAGACGGCGAGTGAGCGTAGGGTATCACTCCTCGCAACTCATCCAGTGCATCATTCTGGAAAAACAAAACATTAGCATAACTTATGTAACGGTTTAGTGTAGTACAAAGTGCAAATTCTAAATTTCCTAGAAATGCTATTGCACAATTACTTTAGTCCTAGAAATAGAAATCATATTTGTGTAGTAATCAAGTTTGAGATATATCAGATTTATAGCACGCCATGCAATGTTGGGCATGTAACAAATCGACTTGTATAATAAATAGTTACTGCTTTAGTTTCTTGATTTTCTATTGGTTGAAATTCCATAAACAACTGCATCTCCTATTTTTATTCCTTTAGCTTCCAGACAGGTGGTTTCGGCCGCGCCTTGTTTGTCAGTAAAGTAACTACATATGTATCTTAGGTTTAAGCGTTGTTTGGTAATTAAAATAATATAAATGGTGTCTTACGAGATCGTGCATGCGGCGTCGTTCCCTTGCGTTGATGTTCAGTCGTACGTTCTTGCCCTGACGCATCTTCTGTTTTGATTTCGACTCGTTGATAGGTCTGTAATTTATAAATTATCCATTAATTTTAGATTCTGAATGAATCCTAAATATTATTTAATTGCTTCATATTGCAGTCAAAATAATATTTAGTTTGAGTTTGAGAGCCAACTGTGGATTAAAAACATCAAATTGATGATTTACGGAAGCATAAATGCTATTCCCTAACAACGTGACAGCTGGAGTTTGCAGTTATAAAATATATATCATGGCACAGCGCATGATTACAAGGTCATTGAAAACGTTCACAAAACGTAATCGCTTGACGGTTTTCGTCACCTCTCAGCTATTTTCAGATAGTACAGAACAATAAATTTTAATATACGAACAGGAGTTTTAAAATTAGAGCACTATTCTCATCATTATGTGATTGACGGTAAAAGCTTTAAATATATTTCGGGTTTATTTATGACAGGATCTATTTCAGGAATATATTGTATACTGATCACTCGTTTAGTTTTTAGAAGCAATAGAGTTTTGAAGTAATGCTAACAGGCAAGAGGTTTGCGAAGTATAGTTGCGTACAGCGCAGCGACCCCTAAGTTAGGATTCGATAAGGGTTGATGGTGAGGCAGAGCGGAACAAGTGGCAAATACTCTTTGTGCGCGATGAATGGGCTTGTATATCGGACGCTAACGACGCTAACGAGGGGAGAGGGCGACACGGGAACCTCGCGAGCTTTGCCCACGGAATATTAATGCGAACGTACTTGATATTCTGTGGTGCTTAGAATGTTTAGACGCGGCAATAGGGATGTTTCCTGAATCAAAAAATATGATTCCATTTAGTCCGTCAGATTATCGAAAAATATTGGGCACGAATTTTTTGCTTTATCAAATCTATAAAAATTGACGAAGATAAAATAGCATCACAGATCAGTAGTGGGGGATTGTGACATCACGTCGTGGTAAAAATTGTAGCGAGTAGTGACGTCATACGAGTATTCAGCGCACTTTATCGTCTTCGTTTTTTATTTACGTGAAAAAAATACGTGTACAATATTAATGAGATGTAATTAGATTTTTTTAGTCGACTACCCTATTAACAACTTCAAACTATTTCCCGGTTGAAATATTAACTGACGAACTCAAACAGAAACTGTATGTTATTATGGGATCTGGATAGCATTTGGATCCATTTCCGTTGATACATCACTATATTTTATCATCCAATAGTCTTAGAACCAATATTAGCTAAATATACGAATTCTATTTCAGGTTTATGATACATTTAGTTTCTATTATATAAGTACGTTAACGCCTATTAATGCATTTGCAATATCTACTGTGTCAAACAATCGCCGCATGCCGATGAAATGTGTACCTTAATGGTATCTGTTCCTTTGTGATAGAATTTATGAGGTAATCGCCCGTTTATTTTGGATTGTTTAAACTATGCTAAATATAACGGCTATGATTCTCAAATGCTGAAACAGAATTTAATGTGATTAGTTACATTCTGTTGGCTTGGGATCTTGATTGCGTGAGTGTAGATTCTTCAAGCATGATCTAATATTTATATCATCAGATTCTCAGACATATTTTCTGTTCTATCTTCAGAAAAATATCTGATTTAAGTTGTTGAAATGTAGTACCTCTTTCACAAACTTCTTTTTCATTAGCCTCAAAATGGTTATTAACGCCGAATAAAAACGCACTTAACAAAAACGCCGCGTCTAAATCAACGCTTTATTAAGTCTATAGTAAACATAATCGCGGTCAACGGGAGCAAAATACTTGTCGCAAGGGAGGCGATTGAACAATAGATCAGTATTGTGCACTATAACCCACTATTGTACACAGATGCTGCCCTAGCAGTGCCGGTGTTGTCCCGATTATTGTGAACATGTGTGCTTTTGTAACATGTAACTAGATCCGAATTACTTATAGATTATTTTTGTATTTATGCCATATGTGCTGTTTTGTTTTTCTAGTTGCTGTATTTATCTTACTCTCTTCGTTATAGAAGTATTATCATTTTGAGGTTATGAAACTGTAGTTGAACTTAAAGTTGTACAGTTTTAGCGTTTTATAACTTCTTTTTTGCCAAAATGGCCTACGGACCTACGACTAGTATTAATAGTTTCTAGTTTTTGATGTAGAGTTTCTATCTAAAGACTCTTTAATTACATGTATGCCGTTATTTCCTGTCAGTATTGCGGAATTTATTCAGTCTCCACGGTCCTGGAACGCAAAGGGCATTTGGAGGAACACGGATGGGTTTTGGTCCGTAAGAGTCTGACACTCAATTCCGCTCCGCCTAGAGTGGAAGAAGTAATTTAATGATTAAAGAAAAAACAACATAACTAGCCGGTAGGGATTAATTAAAAACGAAGTGAAAAAAAAACTTATAGGATAAGATTTTCTTAGTGGTATTTTAGATGTTTCTTTTATGTAGAACATTGTATCTCATTAATTAAACGTTATCATGAGGTTGGTTTTCTTCAATTTTAAAGTCATATATACGGACGCTGGTTTTTTTGTTAGATATTAGGTTTCAAAGGCGCATGCGCGAAAAAACATCTGCTTTTGCTTACAAACACAAATTCCGGCCGATAAAAAAGCCGGATTGCAGCAGAAACCTTGGTGTTAGTATGAATCCTATTCGAAGAATAGAATGGCAAGATCAACGTACAGTGGACCATCATCATCGTATTAGAATTTGGGTGAAAAAACTGACCTCTGTCCGTAGCTGGTCCCTGGTTCTGGCTGGTTCTCGTCTGCCGGGTAGCAGTGCTGCGGAGGTGGCGGAGGCTGGCCACCCTGCATGTAGAAGCCGCCCAGCCCCACGGCACCCAGCGGCGTCCTGCGGCCCGGCACCGACTGTGGTGGAGAGTGCGACTCGCCCAGAGGCACGCCATCCCAAGACCTCCGCCCCTCCATTGTTTAAAAAATAAAAATTAACACATAACACTAATTAAAAGCACTGTTTGTAATATTTTTTGCGGGACGGTGTCAGGGACGTTTGAAGTTGGAGCCGCTTTGACAGACAATGTGTCGTGTATTGGCGGAGCGTGGTCCACGATCGATCGTGCCACGCAGCTGGGGTGCGCACCCCTCTCATCTCCGAGCTGAGCGAGCATTGTTCTGAGATGCGATTGTGATTTATTTGTGCGGCGCGTGTGCGACCGGCCGGTGACCCAATATTCGATTATTAATGCATGTCAGCTGATAATTAGGTGAAACTATTGTTAATACTACGATGCATAAGTTCACTGCCAAGCTGCACAGTTAAAATACATTTAATTTCAACCAAATTTTTTTTAATGATTTCTGTATTTATCTTCTCTGAAATATTATTAATCAATAGTATAATATAGTACAATTTGATAGTAAATTTGTCGGGCGATATAAGAAATCAATATGCAATGAGATGATGGATAGATATTTAATTTTAGAACAACAACAATAATGGGTCGAAATAGAAATGGATCTTAATAAAACAAAAAGTTAGAATATGGCAAGTTTTGGTATCCATCAATGTTAATTTACTACGGAAAAGCGCACACCACACATACATAGATTAAATCCAGGTAGTGCACCAAATCGAACGGGAGCCTTAAACGGAGCAGGGTTCATTGACTGCTGATCGTTAATCCCGGCCCGACAGTCCTAAACCTGCGTACACAACGACACACCGCACTAGTACAGTTTCGTTGCCCATTTCCATTAATAAAGTTGTAGAAATGGTTCATCTTTTGGCACCCACACTAAAAGAATGTGCTAAATACTACGCGATGACACTAATCGATGTAAGCATAATTTCTATTTGTTCTTCTACGAGCAATAACTCAACTCTTTTTAAATATTATTTTACTTTTTAAATAATTTATTATACCTTTTTATTACTCGGTAGTTATTTTCTCTATATTTTCAGCTTGTGTAATAATAGTACATTCTTTGTATGAGTTTTGTTCCAGTTTTTAGGAACTACGTGAGTTTGACAGTGTATACGTACTAACGACATTTTAATCCGAGAAGATTTAACACCACTAGGTATAGGACAGCATTTTGCAAATCAAACTGATCGACAGCATCCGCAATACAATTATACGAGTACGTTCCAAGACAGGCATAGCCAATGTTGGCGAAAAATTTGCGATTTAAACTGATCAGATCACACTTAGGCCCCAAGTCTGCTATTACAATAGTGTCAGAATGGTCTATCATTGATTTCATAATGGTTGATTTTTACAAGTTTGGTAATCTACTAATATAAAAGCGTCACTATGACTTTCCAATGGTCAACCACTGACACTCCATTGAAAGAAATAGCATACAATGGTAATCTCGTACATAATGACAAACGAATGACAGACGTATGCAGTAATCTGCTAAAATTTTGACAATTCCTTTGATCAGTGACCTTCTCTCTAGAACGTCATTGTGCAGTCATTGCTTTTAACATCTCGGTTTTCAAAAAATATTACGAGACCATTGATCGACCATTATGAATTTAGCAGATTACGAATTTTTAGTAAAATGACAATGGGATAGTGTTGGAATGACAAATGTATAAAAATAGCAGAATTGAGGCCACACTCTATTGAAAGAAATGGCATGGAATGGTAATCTCGTAATAAAAGCAAACTGGCATACTAAATTTGAACATTAAGTATGTTCAAATTTAGTATCAGTTTTTCGAAAATAATTTCTATTAACGGGTTTTATAATAATGGCAATACGAAAATGTCATTCTGCCACGATTCTAGTACGAGACTATTGATCGACCAATAATCGAACATTATGACTTTATCAGATTACGAACTTTTAACAAAATGGGATCATATTCGAATGACAAATTTATGAAAAATAGCAGACTTGGGGCCCAGGATGCATGAGGAAACATGGGCCTAGATCGCCGTACTTGAGGACGAGCGTCGCCGTGGCCTGTCTTGGAGCGAGGTTTAAAAACACTGACACGCATAATCTCTTCAAAGTTAGAGTTAACAGGCTTCTTTTGGGTAAGCTCATCGTCCATCTTCGACTTTGCTTCTGTCACCTCTGACCTAGACTAGAGTCAAGAGCAAGCCCATCTAAAAAAAAAGAGACAAAGCTTAAAAAGAACTGGAAAAATATGGATAGGCTTTGGTCCAGAAGGGCCGATAAAAAGGAATATCGCAAAGGTTAAAAAACATACTCTTTTATAAAAAGTCTTGCATCATTGCTTTCCTACTCTTTCAAAGTTCACTTAGTATAACTATTGTTTATTTACGTCTCAGTATGTCTGCGCCTTAATTCTGTGCGAAGATAGTTTATATGGCATATCGGGTTAACTAAATACGACCAAACGAGAGATAAAAACATTCGCATCCATCATTTTGTAGTGGATTTATAATCCATTTAGATTATTATCTATACTACTATTATAAAGACGAATGATTTGTTTGTTTGTTTTTATTGAATAGGCTCCGAAACTACTGAACCGATTTGAAAAATTATTTCACTGTTTGGAAGCTACGGTATCCCCGGGTGACATAGGTTATATTTTATCCCCATATTCCTACGGGAACGGGAACTATGCGGGTGAAACCGCGGGCCGCTGCTAGTATTACTTATATTTTGTGAGGTAATGGTATTTCCCTGTCAGTCTGTCTGTAGAGGAAGTACAAGTTAAGAGTTCGTGGAGATAATTTTCTATGAATTATTACAATCTACAACTATTATACTAGTAATAATTTTCTGTGGAACAAAATCTATACATATAATAAAATCGTAGACTTGCCGTGTATGTAAATTGAATATTTTTGCATCAAAATTAAAGAGAAACGTTATGAAAAATCCATAGAATACGAAAACGAAAATGCAATTTTTGTCTGTATGTTTGTGGAAGCATCACGCAAAAACCATTGATCGGATTTTAAATAGGTAGGTACTTATAATAAATTAGTGTTACCCCAATTTATTTAGCGTTTGTTTTATCAAAATCGAGCCACAAAATCAAAAGATATTTATTTTCTTTGTTTAGTAAGTAACTTTATACGAGTACTAAGTCTTGCGTCGCGTTGACCGAGTCCTAACACGCATCACATAAAAAACACAAAGCCAATATTGATTTGTTTTATACATAAGACATTGGTGTTACTCTGAGGACAATAATTTAGTTTTTGCTTCATCGCAAGCGGTTCCTTCTATAAAAAGATATGATTAAAAAACTGTTCAAGAAGTAATTTGTTTCCATTACGGGAAGCAGCGTCATCTATTAAGAATAAACAAAATGCATGAAAATAACACCAAAACATATTGCTGAGGTTTCTGAAAACGTTTAGCAAAATATTCTATACTTCAATAAGAAAGCTCTTTTGGCCTCGCACAGTTTAAAATTAATAATAAGCTTTAATTTTTTGTGTTGTTTAGTGCGTGTCCTAAATAAAAATTTTTTCTTTCTTTCTTTCTGAAGTTTGATTGGTTGAATACCCTAATTTAAGGAACGTTGTGGTTAGCCCATTTATTAGAGAAGGCTATAGGCTATATAACATCACGCTTCGACCAAAACGAGTGAAGCATCAATGAATAATGTTGCAAAAATGTTTTTTTCTCTCTCTAATGTATGCCGCAGACGAATTTGCGCTGGTCAGCTAGTCCATAAATAAATGTTTACTTTTATAACAAGTTGTTATTGGGCCAGAATGTCTCATTATTCATAGATTTATTTCAGTCTAAACAATGTTAGAGAGTACATATGTACATATAGCCAGTATTTTCTTTTGACTCAAATAATGCTATCTGAGTAATGTAATTGTACTTACTTACCTTTTTTTTTGGATGGGAAATCATCAAATGACTTCTCCCGCTCTGGGCGGAGCGGGAGCGAGTGTCAGACTCTTACTGACTAAAACCCACCCGTGATCCTTCTTGTGCCCTTTGCGTTCCAGGGCCGCGGTGACTCTTTCGAACAATTCCGCAACTTACCTATATCTGTATTAACAAGCAATTCCTCTTTATTTTATTAACACCTAATGGTTTATTTTGTGTATCAATCAATGCTCTCGTTCCAGTGCTGCTTTGATTTGTGTTACGGATCGTTATTTTTAACTGTAATTATAGGTCACTCTAAGTAGCTCTATGACCTTGATAGTGTTTTGATTTATACATTGTGTGTTTTTTAGGATGCTCTAAAAGTTTTCGTGCCATTTCAGTCTTTTAATAGTGCCCACGTACTAGTGTGCAGCGTAAGACACACGTATTCTTGGTATTTATGTACTGTTTCTTGTATAGTCTCTGGAATTTACAGCAATTACTGATCATAACTATCTGTATTTTCTGTTTTCTACAGCATCATGCGAGTTGTTTCGATTCGTTGCACCATTCAACCCTAATCAATTTGAGGTAAGGGTGGGTGTGATCGAATAATTCAAAAAGCACTTGAAAAAAAGAAAACAATAATTATTATAAACGTTTAATATTATTAAAGCTAATCAATTAAAATTATTTACATCTTATTTCAATCAGTTCCGACATTTGAGTCCCCTTAACAATGTACAATACATTTATATACACTCTTCAATTCTGTTCTCTTCAATATAATATATGGAATAGTCAACAATAAGACTGGGAACGTACTAGGCAGTCATGATCAAGAGGTGGTAATCAAAAATATTTGAGATAATTTGGCGTAGCAGAGGGTCGCCTCGGTCCGTCGTAGCCATAGCGCTCGTAGCTCGTAGCAGGCTACGCGGCGTAGCACAGCTGCCTAGTGCGCTCGCTGCCTTAGTATACTTTAGCAAATCAAGATAAGGCAATCGCGTTACAATTTCCCCGCCGCACGAAAATTTTGAAAAACATACTTTATAACAATATTATAAAAATTTTAATATACATATTTATATCATAATGTATGATATATCTTTAAAGGTTGTTAGTATTAATTTTGCTAGTTACATTAGTTTGAGTGCGGCGGCAATCATTTACCTACAGCAATATCACACCAGCCAAATCTTTGCTTCATATTATTTACAACTTTAATCATACTATCCATAGTTTATTACTATATCCCATTTGACAGAATACACGTAGATACTTGTCTTGTAAAATACATTTACATTGTTTACTCAGACCGTGTCTTGTATCACTCCTCATCGTCACAAACATTCAAATGTCTTTTCACAGCCCTTATTCTATGACTAGAAGATGACTAAAGACTTAGTACAAATAATATTTGTATCGCAATACTGTGTAACAATGCTAAACATTCAAAAGTTTTGGTAAAATCTGTATTGACAATAGAATTTTATAAAGACTGTAGTACACTCTATTACAACATTTATCAAAATTTAAAAAGGTGATATTATATATCCTCATCTCACCACTCCTTAGGCTTTAACTCCAACCACATATAATATATTCAAATAAAAATAACTTTTTGATTTCAAAATATTTTAGGCTTTCAAGAAAAAGTTTTTTGGACGTGGTGAAATAGGAGTTATAAATATAAAAAGTGTAAGATCTTAGCCTACACGTCAAGACTTATTGTAATAATAATACTGTGAAAAAGTAGAAAATTTTAGGCCGATATCAAATTGATATACGCATAGTTATGTTTATAAAGGTACGTATAGCAACAGTCAGGTATCTCATTGTAAACATGTGAATAGTCTGCAAGGTACTAATGCGCTTAACAAGTACATATAATATAAGTATATATGGCTGTAACTAATATTTCTATAGATATTTCATAAACATCAACATACAACAGACAAAGTACTGATTTATTGATATTACTATTAAGTATGCAAATGAGTATTCCATTACTGAGTTAATAAAAGTTCATAATTCTTAAGTAAGCAATATTTTCACCAATCAGTAGATATACGTATTCGCAGATCTTTGGCACATCCATACCTGAATAGAAACACTTCATCGTGCTTTCAAATATTCTAGCAATTATTGTCAAAATGACTTACAACATCAATAATTCATAAAACTGATTCACTTGATGTTTTGACACAATGCCGTTCAAGCATACATTTTAAAAGCTCACATGAGCATTTGATATATTCACATAATAATATTGACCAGTGCTCGGCCTCTGGTGATAAGTCCACGAGCTCCACACGAGATGAGCAGCACTGTCAGTGTTTATATGATGGTGGCGGACAGCGGAGCTGGAGGGGCGAAGCGGGCGGGCACGGGCAGGCAGGCGAGCCACAGGCCGCCGGCGCCGGCAAGGCATCAGCGCGAGCGGTGCGCGGGCGCGGCCGCCGGTCAGGGGGCGGCCGCGGCCAGCGCCGGGCGCGTCGGCGCCGGCACGCGCGGGCACGCTACCATCGAGCCGCTGCGGCTCGTCTGGCTATTGCCTCCACCGCCTGTAACAATAAAAGTTACTAATTAGTTTTGTTTTTTACGTCACAAAATCAATAACATTATTTAAGAGAATCTAAGAAAATTTAATAAGATAGTCTCTCTAGTTTAGTAATCTTTATTGTACACCATAAACTAAAATTAGAACTAATGGCGTGTAGTAACAAGTCTGTTGCTAGACGATCCAGAAAGCTCTAATTGCATATAATTAAGAGCGTTAAATTTACTTAATTTACGTTTCCAACCGTAATGGAGGAATAATACGAGCAGTCAATGAACAAACAGGAAATGATGTTTACCTATTAGGGAGCCGAGCATCTTCGTGACGGAGAACTTGCGCGTGCGCTGCGGAGTGCGCACTTCAGCCAGGAGGCGGTCCACGCAACGGTAGAGGTCGCCGGAGTTGTCGGCCACACTCGCCTCGCTGAAGGAGGCGCCGTGAGCCGCACTGATGGCCTGGCCCTCTTTGGTGGTGACCTGCAGACAAAAGACATACATAGTTGGAAAAATTGGAAAAATATATCATCCTATCTATGCAGATAGCGTCACCTCTTTTGACTTGACAATTCAAAAGTGCCTGTAAAGGGTTTATTTGAAATAAATGCTTTGACTTTGACTATCTGATGAGAGTTTACGTCACAATAGGGCTTGTAGGTTATGGAGACAGAAAAGGTAAATAAATAAAATATAGGAAATCCGATGAACCCTGATGAAGCCATCTCCAAAGCATTGGGTTTTCACGCAAGAGCTCTAAGCCCTCTCTCTACTCCAAGCCCTAAATATCTAGGTCGGATTGCGTCATCGTAAGTTATTTTTACCAGATCGACGTTAAGGCTCCTAACGACAAAATTGGACCATCGCATGATCCCGGGGATATTGTTACTTAATAATTAATTCAAAGTAAACTCTACAAAGCTCTTTAAATTGCGTAAATTGTGTTAACGACACGAAACAGGGTCGGAGTCTCTACTTACTTTGAGTACTTTTATTGGAATGTGTATCGGCTTTCAGGGAAATTATCATTTTCTAATTTACTTTATCTTTTGGTCTGTCACTAGGGAAGTGTCTGCTATATCAAGTTTATACGAATTGCTATATGTTATTGTAGAATATATTTCCTTATAGACAAGTACAATCTCTGACTGCGTCAGGAAAATGTAAGGATGTTGTGCAAGCATATTGAAGCCTATATTATAGTAAATAGTAGATTAGTTTTTAAATCCTTAATAATATAAGTAATTCTTATTAGGCTTATTTGATCTAAAGAGTACCTGTCTCTAAAATCATCATACATTTTCTTAGATATAAATTTCAGCAATACCTACGGTTTTCAAGCAAGCGTCTATTATACGCATAACAAAAGCAGTCTGTTATGGCAGGTGTACGAGTATTTTCCATTGAATGCGAGCTCAAAAGACTCAATAGTGATAGACAAGCCGTCGCGCGGCTTTGTTTCATTGTCGACAACTTGGAAACTTCAGAACACGGCTGTCATAGATGCCGAGTAGTTCTTCTGTGTGATAATGTCAAAGAGGGAATTCTCCACGTGTAGTTTTCAATGACGAATTCCCATGTTTTGTTTCCATTTTGAAATTCTCAATTATTTGCTCCTGAACTGTAATATCTTTATCAGTCGCTATGTAAAATTAGATCTTCTAAACAGATTTAAGGAAGCGCGTCAATCATCCAGTCTATTATAAATGTACGCGTGTTATGTAATCGTATTATCGTGACAGTGATCCCACAGATCAGCTGACGTCTCGCTGAAAGGTGAAGGACGATCCCGACAAATAATCTAGAAATAACTGAAGTTATTGCGTAGAAAGGAGTAGGTTCCTATTCACCGTTTGATTTGTAGATCGATGTTATCCGAGCTTTCCTATTATTCCGTGTTTAGAGACAACAAACAGAGATTTACGAGAGTTCGTTTTAAATAAAGACTCTTGAAGAAAGGAGTTTTTTTTAGTACACATGCACTTGACTCGTAAGTTCTCGATTTGTTTGCAATGTTTTCTTTTCTTGGCGTGAGGAACTTTAGATTCTTAAATTTTTAGATGTGCGGGATGGTATGCGCTCTAGTGCATACTCATGTATTTAAAGTGACAAAAATTTACGGTTTCGTGACACAGACGAAGTATGAACGTGACTAAACGAGACAAAACGACCGGACGAACGTTATTGAAAAAGTACGTATTTTACACCTAATAATATATTAATTTATGCATCCCGGTTGTTACCGGCTGAAAATATGTGATAGTTTAAGCACGAGTAAATCCACGTGTACGTAGGTATTTGCGTGTAAATTATGAAGATATACAAACATTAGTTTGAAAGCCTGTGGAAACATTATCGAACTGGGTTGTTGTTTACGAGGTACTGACCTGTCTCAAGTGGTCTAGGTCTGTTTTGTTGCCGAGCAGGGCGAGCGGCATGGGCGCCGCGGCGCCGGCCGGCCCGTGCGCAGGGCTGCTGCCTGTCGGCGCACGCTTCAGGGCACTCAACACCTCCGTGGCGTACTCGAAGCTGCTGCGATCTGTCACCGCGTAAACCAGCAGACAGGCGTCAGCCCATTGAATCTAGAACAAGCAACAACAACAACATCAGAAAGTGCCAAGAGCTGTTTAAATTAGCGTGACATGATAATAGCAAATGTTAGGTGACGGAAGTACGTGAAAGTGATGTCTGAAAGCATCTATCTGTGTCACATACCTACGACGTTATGTTTGTGAAGATTCGGAAGAGGTGTAATAAATCGATATAATTTAAAGGCAATCGTTGGGGAAACTTTAATGGGTCACATCTGCTGCCGTTATTAAATTTTGATAGCGAATTAAATCTAGTCTAGTCGAGTTGTAATTTTTGGCCCATTTGAAAATAATAGACGACAGCCTTTTAAGTTTCAGTAATTTATAGTTCCAGTCACATAACCGTGAAAGTACGTCAATGGAAGGATAACAAAATGGACATAAAATCATTTTTTTTAGTAAAGTTTAGACGAAATCAAACAGAACAAAGCTGTTTACCAAAGCGTTTTTTAAGTCTTCGTCAAACAAATTTATATGAGCTTACAGCTTAGCACTAAAGAGACTAGACGAAGAAGAATGTGTTTAATTAATGCGTCTTGAGACTTTCAGAGCCAACATTCCGGCTTAAAATTAGCCTTGCAGCGATTCACGGGCGCTCCCACGCGCTCGCCACGCCGGGACACAGCCCACGTCGCTGCGGCAGTAGACACTCATTGTTGTCCACAAAGAGCCACAGAAAATTGTTTATATCGGACGCTACAGCGAACTCATTAAACAGGAAGTTGTTTATGGACGTCAAGAATTGATCAACCTAAACACGTAACAACGTGTTGAAATCGTAGGAGTTCGATTCAAAGCAAACATATTTACGGAAAACCAGAGTAAGCCATGAAGCTTAACGGTAGTCAAGCTGATATTTCAACATTTTTTTTATTGAATTAATCTAGCAAATGTTATGGTATCAGTTCACGAAGATTTTTGTTTGGTCAGGATAATACACGTAAAAGGAAAAGTTTTAATTGTAATCCACGTGGCAAGTCTTCCGACAAGGTCAAAGATTATTGCTTTTACAGTTTTTTTTCTTTAACGATACAGTGTGAAGTACATTATTACCTACTTGTAATTGTTTAGCTTGCGTAAGTTTTTATTTTTTTTAATAAATTATGAAAAATGAACTTTTGCCCTACTGTGATAAATACCAAACGAAGTCCTCCTACAGTATTGTCTAAATCTCGTTCATTCACGCTCTGCCCACAGTCTCAAACCTACTTTTACGATTTTCAAGATGTGTACATACCTATTATTTCCACAAAGCTGGGTCATCTCAACAACAGCTCAAAATAACTATTGTAAGGATGTCTAGAACAATGTTTTTGTAAACTTCGGAAGGACTTCTAGTTGAGTTCGGTGCTCGTTCGAGTTCTAAAAATATTTAACTCACAATCACTACTTTTGCGTGCTGGTGGAACTGCTATTAATAATATGTAAACACGATGAGTCATGTATTTGGTGCAGGTCATTATGGAACAGGTATGCTATATTATTTGAGACATTAACCCAGTTGTCGGAATATAAAGCGGCTCCCGTCTACCGCTAATCGCGTTCTGTTTGCGGAAGGGCATCTGCCGCTGGAATACACGCTTTGATGTATAGTGGGAAGTTAACGCGACGGTGTCTAATTTTCACGTTTTCAAATCACCGTGTAGTGTTTCCTTTGCGGTTGTTTTGATATTTAAATTGTGTGGAAATAAGGATGTGTGTAGTGGATCCTCATCCACCGCACACGTCCTTATTTCCATTTGCGTTTGTTTTATTAGAGTAGCTTGCATATTCCAAATCATGCGTAAATTACGAACCTAACAATCTTGTGTAAATATGTATTGATGGTAAAGTATTATATATATCCGAGTTAAAAGCACACAGGAATTCAGTTTAAATAGCTACAAAAATGTGGCCTTCTTACGAAACACTCGACATCCTTAATCTCACTGATTTGTGTACTTATTATTGTTTAGAAACGAAAGGTCGGCCGATTGTTTAGGTTACACTTTAATTCCGTGAAGGTGAAGATTAGTGGGCTCTGGGCAAGGTCCCGGGGTATTAACCTATTCTTAAACTGACGGCTACTGGTCAATCTTTAGTGCACGTGTTATTTTAGGGTACCTTTGAAACTGAGTATACTGTAGGTACTTTGGTTATAGCGAAGGTTAAAGTTTACGATAGCACGTGTTATGATCACAACCATAAAATTATGTTAGTTAAATATTCTTATAACTCTGTGTGTAAAATATCTGAGAAATATGAGAATATTTTATGATGTTTGTAAGTATTCCATATCAAAGTTAACATGCGAGTAAGATTATTTATTTACCTGTTCAGCTGGGAATTTATCTGAATTGGAACCGGACACATCTATAACTTCGAGTTCCACCGGAGTGCCGTTGATGGGCACCGTTTGTCTGTATAGGAGATCTGAAACGAAGATATGAAATAAGATTCCTGAAGGACATGACCTACGCAGGGTATTCTTGCGATAGTTGGGGAATGCAACCAACCTGTGTTTGAATGATATTCGCCGATGTATCTTCTGGTTAAGTAGCGAACAATGAGAGCTGTAACAAAGAAAGGAAATTGTTAAAATTGCGAAAAGAGTATTTTATATTACTAATAGTGTATTTTATATTACTAGTAGTGTATTTTATATTACTATTATTAGTAACTTTTCTAGTAGGTTTACTATAGATGTTATATTTACGAAAATTTATTTGGCTGTTAGAAATTTTCCAACTGTTTATAGGAAACCATTCGGTAGGTACGGTAAAGATGTTTGAAATTCAGTCGCAGTTTCTTGGTACTGCGACGCTGAGTGGCACCGAGTGTGTTCAGTAACACTTTGATGTATTAGTACAATATGCTCGATTGCTCGTGATACATCAGCGAGGAGAATAGGTCAGTGGGTTGTTGCCCAGCTCGGCTTATGTAACAACTAGGTCGGGGACCTGAACACTGAACATTTTCGGTCAAGGTACCCGTAGTTAAAGTTTTGTTTATTGTTTCTTTAGTGTCGTTAGAATTTCACTTTGGGACGTCTTTGTAGCAAAAGCTTCTTGGCTCAAATGGTGTTAAATAAATATTTTGTTATTTTTAACACAAAGTGTCTGTTTCAATTTGTATCGTTTTCTTCACCACTCAGGAAAATTCTACTGGGAATATTAGGTTCCACACAATTTATTTAAAATTGAAAACAAAGTTAATAATTAAGTTTCACCCAAGTAAACGGAAAAGTATCGAAATTATTATCTCGCGGAATATGAAATCCATCAAATGTTGACAGGCACTCTCAAATAACTGGGTCGCTTGAATTAAATCAGATGATACGGGATTTTCCGAAACATTATTGTCGAAAATTTTCCTGTCCCAAAAGAAACAAGTTCTTACGTTTCTCTTCTCTATTTAAATGTTACATACTGTGTGATGTTCTGTTGGATGTTATATTTGCTTACCGGACTTGCCAACTCGAGAGCTGCCAATGACGGCTATGCGTACGCGAGGCATACTGGCACGCTCGTCCTTCATGCTTGGAGATTTACGTTTTATCTGAAACAATGCAAAAATAAATTTATAACAAACAGTTTCCAACAAACAACATCTTGAAGCATGAAAGGTACACATGTCCGAGTTGTACAACTTAAAAAAAAATACGACTAAGAAACTTAATACTTGTTCTCGTTAGAAGATGGCCCTGTTATTACGTTCTCCCTCGAGATAGCCTTCATCCTACAAAATTGGCGTTTATGATCATTTGAGTCAGTTCCAGCGTTAATTCGCGGTGAGATAAGCTCAGGCGGCGGCGGCGGGTAGTTGGCGCGCTTCGGCTCCATTCATTCTGACGCAGCGCCCTCACTCTGACGTCCGCAGCTAATGACCGCCGAAGCGCGTCAGAAACCAAAACTTCTTTAAGATTAGATTAGATTTCATGCAAGATTTACTAAAGTGTTCCTTTGACTCATTTCTGCCGTCAATTACACAGATGGTCACTGACATCTGAAAAATGACAGGAAACATTGTTTTGAACGGCTTTGTTACACAACTCTGAATGCTAATATCTGCCAAAGATTTCGGTTGACCGGTAAACAAAAGAAAGGTTGGTAAATAAAAGGCGAAATACAAATTGCGAATTTTGCCGACCTTCGTTTTGTTTGTTGACCTTCAGAAAAAATACAACCATTTGATTAGGTAGCCGTGCGACTCTGACACAAACCTTTATTTGAACCGAGGAAGGTTAAATGGAGTACTGCGTACAAACTCGCCATTAGTGCGACATATTGACATGTTCTGAAATATTAATAGCTCGGATACGCCGCTATGTGACAGTGCCTGCCCACAACTGGTTGAATAACCACACAGTGATGTCCATTCAAACGCACGGGTATGTTGACAACAATACGGAATTGAAAACAAAAATATACGCCTATTTGTTACATAAATTCACCATCAACATGTTTGTTTGATATGCGTCCTCTGTTGATTATTATTATTTTTAGATCGAATTATAAACATGGGATATCTTTAAAAATGTTCTGATCTACAGTTTGGCAAGAAACTGCATTATTTATAAAAGTTTATCTGAAGAGTATTTCTTTTAAATTTCTTGTGACTCTACCTACAGTGTAATTTTTACACTATAGGTATAAAAAAAAGTCACACTAGGCTAGAGTAAGTTAGATTGATGAGCAGGTGTTATCAACGTCAGAGGTGTCTATGATCGTAAAAGCAGTGACGTGGCGTGCACCATTGTAAAAAGTATACAGTCAACAAGCACTTGAGGTTTTATGTAATGTTAGTGACGCCTGACGCCTACCGACCACGTTTAAAGCTTATGATTGTTTACAATGCCATTTTCTTGGAGCTAATTTAATTTAATAAAAACAAAACTGTTGAACTTGTGACATATTTTTTTAAATAAAAATAAAATTTAGTACAAAAACAACAGTGTATTGGATTCATGAACTCTTTTTACGGCAATTTCTATATATCTTGCATTTTATGAAGCAATACTTAATCTTTGATTAATAATTACTGTGAATAGAAATAATGAGATGAGGTGAAAATCTCACCGAACAATCGGAGGGATGACATTTCTTGAGTGTATTAAAATATCTTTTTATTAATGAAAATATAAAAATTGACATCAAAAGAAAATGCATCGCCACGTAAGAAAACAAAAACCCACGCGATTAAAAATCGTGGAATTCTACATTTATGATATCCCACTCAGATTAATGTATCAGTGGCGACAACGCCGCCATTTTTATTTACGTTTGGCGCCAAATAATATCGTTCAGTCGCGCCGTGGTGCCAAAAGAAATATCAAGTTTTAAATTAACTTTCCGTGTTACATAAATCATTTCAATAGGTACTTATTATGTAAAAATAATTGGGATGTGTGACGTTGCAGGATTTTTGAAATTTAATTTTAACTTGTTCCGTAAATCAAAAATAAATTTCCCGCAAATAGCGCTCGATGCGCACGCACGATAAGAACATATCAATATCTATATTCATAAGAAGAAAATGAGCAGCCAGTAAGTAGTTAAACATCATTAGTTCAATGAGGTAGAAAATAAGCCATTGTCCAGTTTGCTGGTAATATCGTGTTCATTTTATGGTGCGATAAGACATGCGAGTTGCCACATTATGAATTAGGCTAGTTGCCAGTCGCGCAAATTTGTTGCCGCGTTGATAAGGTGTTGCATTAAAGGCTATGTATTTTTACACAAAAAGTTATGAGTTTTATCAAAAAACTGCTCTACGTGGGCGACTGTTTGGTGTCGTTGTTTACTATCGAACTGTATGGAAAGTTGATATCAGCAGCGTGACTTTGTTTTCGCCCACTGTGAAAGTCAATGTTGGTTTACATTAACGAAACTTTTTTTCTAGTTTCTGAAGTATTTATAATCTGAAGGGTCCACTGCAATAACGATGAATGTCCTTGTTACCTCGTTTTGAGATAAATGATTTTCAATTGTATTAATGGGAACAGGAAAGTCGAGTTTAAAGGTATGAACATAATACATTATTTGTTACAGCACATTTTCATTATTGATATTATTTTGTTTCTTTACTCAAGCTTTATTTAAGAACTAAGTAAAAATATATTATTTAGAGTTATTTTTAAAAACCAGACTTTACTCAGTACCTTTTATCTAATATAAGCGCGCACTGTCTAAAATATCGTGATTTTAAGTAATATTGCTAAGTTTGTTAACGAGAATACCAAATACAGATATCCAGTGGCTGAATGACGTGCTTACTTAGATTTTTTACAAAAATCGACTTTCGTCATTATTGCAGTGGACTCTTCATCTGCAAGTTCTTCAGTGTGGACTTTTATGAATTTTATCTCTCAATATTACAACTTTTGTATCGTACCCGCAAATCTCTTACATCCATTTCCTACAACTCCCACGGGTCTCAACGTAGGGCTATTTATAAACCGGCAAAATCTTTTGTGTTCACTAAGCACTATATTCTATTAATACATGAATTTCACACTGCGAAAACGTAGACAATCAATTTAGAAAGTGGCTCCAGTGGGTGCCCTGCCCACGTGCAGAGCCCTGCCCTGCAGGCTTACAGCCAAACGTGTGGGATGTAACGCTAACACAATGAAATATCACGTTCCTAAGTCACTCTAAATGGTTTAGCTTAATAAATGTTTCACCTCAGGACGAATTGCAATGAAAATCTAAGTCATTTCAATTTGGCAAAAATCGAAACTAATATTATAAATAGGAAAGATTTTAGACTTTGTACCGAATAAGCTCTGAAACTACTGGACTGATTTTAACCAGTTATTAACTAATAGGAAGCTCAGCGAGATTAGCATTTCCAGCATTCCCATGGGAACGTTAAACACTCTGGTGATATCGCGGTTAGTTGCCTGTAATTTATATAGTACTCATAGTTATGTAGAAAAGCTTTCACATCCTCATAAATCATGAAAGTCCTTGCAACTTGATCAAGCACTACCCCGACGTAACGTGACACATTTACAAGAGTCCTTGAGATGAAGTGTGGCCTTGTGGCCTTCACCGCCAAATGCTGCATGTACCGTATCAATACAAGGCCAACCGCGGGATCTGCCCAAAGGACATGACCTTGGAAACAAATCGCCACATCACGAGGATTACAGCGATTAATTTCCCTGTTAGAAGGTTGTCTGCCAAGGACCCGTTCAGCTGTTGACACTGATGTCGACTATGATAAATAGCTTCGCAACGAAGAAACAAGAGATTGACGAGTCATTGTGATTTGTTTACACGAAGGCCGAGTCCTTGGCCGCCGAAACTCTTGTGTTAGGTAACTGGACGAAACTTCACGTGAGTTAGATAGTGGAGCACTTCAACACGTTACGTATTATCTTACACAGTTGCTTCGTTTATTAATTCACGTTAGAAAAGTAACAAAAATTATGTGTTCACATTCTAGTTCAATTATGTGTTTATCTCAAACAGACCTAATTTTTGTACATAAAAGTAAAGAGCTGTTGTTTCTGCCACAAAGCTGTGTGTTAAATTTTACGATTTGATTGGCCACTTCGTGGTATATCAGGCAGCAACAACAAGCAACTGGACAATAAACCTAGTGAACGAGTTTTAGCTCAAATACCAGTTCATGAGTCAACTTATTTATTCATTGTTCTCGTTCTTGGCAAGTACCAAGTGCCGCGGTACTTTAGAGAATGTTAATTAGACTTTCAGAATTACGCGAGATGAAAATGCTCTATATATGCTCGCAGGTATATAGGTGAAAACTTTAGCCAAACTTTGTAAAGTGGAGCAGATTCGTTCGTAAGATCTCGTTGAGTCATAACGATCACTTTATGTTGGTGCGCCTGCTCGGGTTATCTCGCTTTACATTAAATGAGATAATGTCAAAACCGAATCCCATATATCATAAAAAAATATTTTGCTCTTTGCTAATAATTTCATGACCGAGTTCTTGAAATAGGAGAGGAATATTTTCGGTGAGATAAAATCATTTCCGTAAGAAATAAGTAGCACTCTACGTTTCTGTAAAAATTTTGTAATTTTGTTAGATTTACAAAGTTTGCTACCAATATTGCGCAGGTCACATAAATACTTAAATAGTACAATTGCTATGGTTATGGTTGTTGTCATTGTAGTTTATTATCCTAATTATTTTATGTCTACACGAGCGAGGATTATTCGGGAATATGAATACAGTATGAAAATATACTAGGTATTTAAAACTTTGAAGGCTATTGTAATATATTTATGGTACAGCAAATGATTCTATAATACTTCATCAAAATGGCTACGCCGTAGCACAAGATTGCTACGGCGTAGCACGTCTCGGTGAAAAATCCGTACCTCAAAACGATTAGAATAGAAACATTGTTTATTACTAGCAATTATTTAGTGCCTCGGGCTTCGACAGTTACGGATCGTATTCAGTGTTTATGTCTGCAATGGTCCGTTTGTCTCCTAATGAGGCCGTTGACTTCTCTATGTCGTGGCTTCGAAGGTGCGACGAGGAGGATTTCGGACAAATAGGTTTTATTGCGCGCTTAAACGAGCACCCATTAATGTTTTAGGATTTAATTCAGCAATTCAAGTGTGGGAACATTTATGATCCTTTACACGAGACCCAGGGATTTTCGTGCATGCTACATATACCTAGAATTTTGTTAGCTAAATAGATTTTTATATAAAGAAAAAGCTCAAACCAAGTATTTGCAATAAGCTGATAAGCTCTTACCAGCGTGTCGTCATTTACGCCGAAAGGTAGGTCAAATTCCTGAATAAAATTCCATTCAAACAAATAAAAATAGCCGAGTAGAAACGCAGCGAGAATATGAACCAATTGTTTTTGGTGTTGAAATAAACGGATCGATTTCTCCGTTACACGTGTGCCGCACCGCACCCGCCAGTTATCGTTTTGTATTTAGCAACATTGTGACTTCGCTGTTTTGAAGTTAAATTGTATGGGCGATACAAACAAGTCATTTAAGGTCGATCATTGAACTGGAAAAATCAAAGCGGCTTTGGTCGGCAGACAAACAAACTGTGATACAAGACGATGAAAATAAGATTTGCTATTTTGCATGAGTCGTTGTATTATTCGAAACTGTTTGAAGGTCTTTATGATCAGTCACTAAGTCACTCCCAAACAAATCAGCAAGCAAGAAAATACATATGATCTGGCTGAAACTTTAAGGCACACAATGCGTTTACAGGACAGACAAAACTAAATAGCTTAAAAATACAATCAAATAATTCTGTTATTAAAACGTCTTAGAGTGTGTCTCACGGTTGCACGAAACAGGTTTAGTCCATTGTAAATGCCAGCACCTAAACTTGTGGCTGACGCTGGTTTTCAACAATATCTAAGATAACTAGTTATTTCCCACAGCTTTTCCTAGTTTATCTCGTGTAATGAGGTGGCATGTTCGTGTCCACGGTTACGTGTACGGCCCCAGGATCTCGGTGACCCCCTGTGACCCGCTCCGAGCAGTGACCGGGTCATCTAGTTGTGTGCCTGGCTCAGGGAGCTGGAAGCAAAGGTAGGCCACTAACATAGTTTTGTTAAAGTTAAACCAGGAATTTTGTACTGAAAACAGCGAAGTTAAGAAGAAGGGAGAATAACGAACAGGAATTTATCTTTAGATGTGTATATAGCAAGAAGATGTAAATTTGCTTGTTTGCTAGAGGTTAGCTGGCATTATCTGAATATGAAAATTATTATGCTGCTTAAAACCTACGTTATCGCTAATTGTCTTATATATGCTACTTTTTATTTTTTATCGCTAGGCTATGCTATCGATAGGCTCCTGGAGCAAAACTGCGAGATAAATGGATATAAACTTTCTGCTGTATTTGGATGGGAGCAGCGCTGTTAACGTGCCGCGTTTTTGCGTTCAGTAAGAGTATACGTTCGAACCCTTTTTTGCTACAAATGCGGTTTACACGTGGCTCGAATAGTGCTGATGATACAATTAACAGCTGCAGGACGCGTGTCGGATCGACACAGAACTTGTTTCACTTTCATGTATTATGTATGGGCGCAGTGCGTTGGTCAACAAGTCTCCTCTAGATTGTCACTTTTAGCGCAGCTATGTTTGTATCTCGGCTCACTGGTCTGCACCTCGGTATTGGAAATAACGCTGGAAATTTCCCCTCATTGTTTAAAATACAAGGTTATCCTACATACAAATTGAATAATCCAGCTTTATGATTTCGAATATTACAATAATATTTATTCATATTGGAGAGAAACATAAATATTTTTGTATAAATGAAGTTGTTTGCTTTCTAGAACATAGATTGACTGGTTTTATGATACACTCAATTCTGCTATTTCCAATATTTCAAACAAAACACCGCTATTGCTAAACGATAGTTTTTAGAAAATTCTTATGCATGATACTTGACCTTTCTCGATGGACGATGTCAGTGCTCTTTAAGATCGTAGAGTGGGAGGATTATAGAGAATGTTCAACTATTTATATTTTAAACTTAGTAAAACCCTATGGAGTGCAATTGCGCTGTTATCCATTTGCATCGATTCTAAGAGATTTACGACTGAAGCGTTCACCGCGTACTACGTCGATAGGAAAGTTTCAATGTTTTTCCAGAATCGCCAGCGTCCACATCTGGCGCGCACTTTACCAAAACTTGGACGCTGTAACTAATCTACATTCTAATCCGAACCTTATCTTTACATCAATTAGGTTGATGTTACACGCTCTGGTTGTTAGCCAGGTATGGTCCAAGTTACTGATCGTCTGCTCGCCGAACCTTTGATGATTTATTTACTTTGTTTAAGATTTGATTATTTAAATAAATTGCTTTACCGAAGTGCTTCCATTATTTCAAACACGTGTAACAAATCAATCAACGTTCAATTAAAACCTTTTACGCGTTCATCATTTTGCCGACACAACAAATGATTGATAATAATGTCTTAAAAGCGTTATGCGATATATTATTTTACTTGTGTTAAAAGAGACATACATACAGTGTAACCAATTTTCTTTCATGACTCTCTCGTATTCTCATGAAATTCTGCAGATGGAAGAATATTTCCCGAGTGCTAATAGCATGTTTAATACATGTGTAGTGGAAAAAAACTATTAATCCCACTTGTACTCAACGAACACTGTATATATTACCATAAACAAACACGTCTGTTGCTACGTGTTTCGTTTATGTTGGGGAAGACGTGATCAAACCATGCCGGGTTTATTGTAAAATTCCACAGTGCGGATATTACTAAATTATTTAAAATCTAAATCTTCCATTGCTGTGTGTTTTCCGAAAACTCACGTAGGAGTGCAGCGCAGTCGCTAGCTAGCTATTTAGGCTAAGGACGACATTACAAAAATGATCCAGCGATAGGTACTCGAAATTCCTCATTAGCCCATTTTATATTTTGACAGTAAGTGCAAGTCGCCAAACGTTGTGCAACTTTCATGACAGGGTTAAAGTCGTATTGTTAAAACGATATAACTGGGTCAAGTTTAGTGAAAATCATAATTCGTTATTTCCAATACATTTGTTTTCATTTTTACTGCACCGCGCTTGAATAAATAAACTTTTTCAGTTAACATTGAGCTTTTCAGTGTGTTTAACAATAAAGGTTTCGCAAGTGATCGTTACAGCTGTTACCGTTTACATTGAACAAAATACAATTGGGTCAAGTACACCAACAGTTTGGGCATTATCGTTGCAACATTACGCTAACGATATACGCAGAGATTTTTTCTAATCAAACCAATGTGTACATAAATCTCTTTTTGTAAAGAAATTTGTAAGCAGATTTGCATTTAGATTCCGCACGTGCCAAATACTCAAAGCTTCAGATCAGTTTCGATTCATAATTTTTACACGTTATATCAGAAGCTTTCCACGATACATGTTAGTGCTAATCTGCCAATGAGCGATAGTGAACGCTGACGTTGGTTGGTCATGCAAAATATTTATGTTCGCTATGCCTACGTAGAGATGAACTAAAATTATACTCGATCTTTAATGAGTGGGGCATCATCGTTTCGGCTGAAATACTTGGCAATGTCGGATTGATCGGATTCGGCCGGATGTTGCAGTCTCTCCCTTTCGTCTTTATTAAGGCGACTTTGACCTAAGGAAATGGAATGACAGCTGTATAAACTTAATTTGCATGCGAAACGAAATATTTGGGAATATTACTCCGTCTAATTATCTTTTGAATTGGATATGAGTATTTAGTCTGGCGTTAACAGAATGGAAATGAATGGTTCCCGTTCCAAATTGGATGGTAACCGGTCGGGACGTTATATGTTTAATTGGCTTTTCAGCTAGCTATTATTCAAGGTCGTGTTATGACGACCAATTACTGGACTCGGAAAAAGTCACAGGACATTTCGCAATGAAAGGCTACGGGTTTGTTAATTATGATGAATTTAATTACACGGTTTCACCGAGTAATCCTATATCCCTTCGTGTTTTATTGCACCTACATGAGTTTTGTTTTAGAGGGGATGGAATGTTTTCGAGTAATTATTATTTTCCGTTACATCATTCCTATTTCCAGCCTAAAAATACAAAGCCCGTTCGTGTGAATGGTACTTTCGTTTCTAGTCTTTGATGATACGAAAATAAAGTTAAGTACTTGTTATATCTTTTACAATGGATACTAGAATGTTTCTGTTATCCATTCAGAAATCAGTAGCAATGGAAGAAATTGAATGAAGCCGACGTCCTTTTTATTGCAAGGTACCTTGATTGATAGTAATATTATTATTATATACATGTTATTGTCAAGGAAAGTAGGACCGATAATAACCTTTTCTAAATGGAGTGTACTGTGCTAAGGTTGTAGGTGTGTTTTCAATTGTGTTACTAAAAAGCAATGTACTATTATAAGAATTACTTATTGACTGATAGACATAGCCACGACCGCTATTGCTAGTCCTAGGGACTTGAAGTTCAACTTCTGAAGGGTTTGTAATGGGCAAAAATGCGTATTTTTTTAAACTTTTAGTGTTGGGAAAAATTGTATTTGGATAAAAAAGGGACACACCAAAAGGGACCCGACAGTTGCGAGTATGAATCGTGCACCAAAAGTTCTCGATAAGAAGGAATTGGCTTTTTTCGATGCCAGGTCTTTTTGAAAAAAATACAGTATTTTGTTATTATTTCTTTACTTTTTGGCAGTTCCAGAACAGGTTAAGTATAACCAGGCACTTCTGAAACATCCCGTTTACAAAGTCTTTGTCCTGAATGATGGACTAATTTTTTTTATGATGTATTTGTATGTTTTTTTTATGGTCTATAATAGGGAGGGAGGCCCCATGGGGTCAGTGCCTGCTAGGGATGCGTAATTTATTCGAAAGAGTCACCGCGGCCATGGAACTCAAAGGGCACAAGAAGGATCACGAGTGGGTTTTAGTCAGTAAGAGTCTGACACTCCCTCCCGCTCCGCCCATAGTGGGAGAAGTCATATGATGATTTCCCATCCAAAAAAAAGGGTCTAAAATAGGGGATGGAAGTTTGTATGGAAAATCTCATTCCTTGAGCCTATATACCGCAAAATTGGTACACAAACTGGCCGAGGTAAATAAAAAACGTTATCATTATTATTACCATAAGACGATTAAGTGAATGTTAAAATGTGTATGGAAGAATCTTGTTTCTTAGGACAATGTACTTCAAACTTAGTGCTAATACTGGTCAAAGTAAATAATAGAAGTGGTTATTCTTCGTTTTGCAAAATTTCCTTCAAAAGTCGATTTACAAAGGGTCCAAATTAATAACTTAAATCTTTGCTCACGCTCTTTAATTACCCTATTCTGATAAAAAAAAAACAAAACAATCCTTTTTTTAGTCGGTTTTCCCCGTGAATAATACAAGTTTTCATATCATCGCCCAAGCTAATTAACCCATGGCCCTAGAGAGTTTCATATTTTGTGTAAAATGGATAATAAATGAATATTTCGTAGATTCAATCTCTAAAAAGGGAGATGCAAAGTTTGTTTGGAACATTTTTGTTTGTGGTCAGATTTACTTGAAACTTGGTTTAAATGCTCGTTGATAAAATTAACCATGAATCATTAAACACTTTTTTAGACATTTACTGAAAATTATCTTTAAAGAGTGGCGCGGCAAACTATGATGCAGGCAAAAGGATAAGGGGTCAGTTTTAGTCAGTAAGAGTCTGACAGTCCCTTCCGCTCCACCCAGAGCGGGAGAAGTCATTTGATGATTTCCCGTCCAGAAAAAACGGCCATGTCCTGGAATAGAACACAGGATATGTTTTATCACAGGAATATGTTTCCCTGGTATAATATTTGAATTTCACGCGAGTGTAGCCGCTGACAGAAGTTAGTATTATATCACTCAACGAATAGTCCCATATTTCTCGCGCGCCCAGTTCCCAGAATTTTATTGTACTGCAGTAGAGTTCTATATCATATTGCATATAATTGATTGATATCCGAGTACCGCTGAAAGCTTTCTGTGTTCAGTTCTATGAAACTCGCTTCATAGGACTTCTATATTTACTAGAATATGCTGCCGCAATGCCGATATCAATTAAATTGATTAATATGATGTTGGACGGGAGCAAATAGCTTTTGTACCAACTTCCAATTAGTACATTGTAATAATTAACGACTGGGAGATCAATCAATTATTTACTCTATTGGATGCTGTAAACTGTATCATATGTGGACGTAGCAACGACTTTGATCAAATTAAAACCTTTATTAGTTTATTTGCTTGTATTTTCCCAACAATGTTGGTATCGGCTTTCAGTCTAACTGTTTGCATGTTAGAACCAGTATTTACATGGAACAACTTCCTAACCACAACGACTTCGACTCCACAACCCAATTACTTGCATTGCAGTACATGGTACAATAGTGGGCTAAAGAACCTAATATCTGGAAGACAATATCTTCAAGGAGACGATTCAAATTCCTCTGTTATGGGTGACAGTTGATATCTCTGTCCGTTTCTATAAACGCATCCTGTTTAGTGGTTGAAGTTCACGAGGTACTATGAATATAGTAAAACACATACAGGCATACACGGGTTTATTCATAAAAGTTCTAACCATATGAATAGTTTAAATACCGACTAGCCGAGATTCCAGATTAAAATTCATTAGAATGAATTTGAATAAAGAATCTGCTAAACAGTATTTAAACCAACCATGTGGTTATTTTTATGAATAAAGCTTCTAATTTACAACACCAATAATACTACATAACGTAAAACAAAGTAACATCAACAATTAAACATGAATGTGATAGGGCTTATCATTTCCATTTAACGCGCAAATATTTGCCATCGTAATGATCTGCCTAATTAATTTACACGCATGATGAAAATGATAAGCCCACTTAATGCTTGAGTGGTAATGAATAAGTGAAATCTATAAAATATGCGCAAATGATTGAAGCGGTCTACATTTTCAGATGACACTACCATTCTATTGCAACGACTTAGATACAAGAAAACCATGCACTGATTTGTCTTGACCACAAAATATTACCATTATCCCGTCATTTAAAGGGACGAACAAAACTATAACATTATCAGTTACACACAATCACTGCAGTGAATGAAACACAATGGACTATTCTTATTGAAAATCAATGAAATCTATGTAAATAAACGACATGCCTCCCGACTACTGAGAAGCGTTTCTACTGTGAAGGAGACAACAGTTGAATGAAAGCTCACCTGATCCAAAGTATTGGCGTCCCGGGACCAACAGCTACAGGTCGGCTGAATCGCCGGTAAACACCACACACCGAACGAAATAGCAACCAGTCTATGCACAACACTAAACGTTTATAAATTCACTGTCCTCCGAGTCCAAGGAATAGCAAAATAAATTGTTTTAGGTTTAAGTAATGCTGCAGTCACTGGATTTCAGAGCGACGTGGAGCACGACTGAGCATCGACGAGCGACTGGGCGGCGCGCAGCGAGCCATCCTATATATACGTAGGTAGCTAGCAACGCCGCCCGCCCTCCGCACTCTCCTACATGCAAAAATATCGGTGGAATTCGGAGCCTAATTTTCTCTGTCACTGCCTTATGCCGACACAATGAGAGCGTTGATCTCCTCGCCTGCATCTGTCACACTTGACCAAATTCTTTTAATCTGACGGTTTAACGGCTCCTTACTCATATCCCGTGTGTGCTCAGCCATATATGGGAGCTTTGCTCTTGTTAATGTGTTAATTCGAGTAGGATGAAGCTGTTTCTCATTAATCGAATATAATTAGAGATTTATCTGGATCACTATGGATAGCAGCATCCTGCCTTTTATGTCCAAACGTACAGCTACCAGATGCGACAATAAAATTGAAAAGGAGAAAACTAGATTTCCTTGTACACTATAAAATGTTTGTTAAGTAAGTAATTTATTTCAATATAATTTATGAACATGCGCTCGCAAACGATGGTTTTCGCAAGTAACCATGTTAATGTTAACAATAAATTATATAAAACAGTTTATGCATGTATAAAAACGCCAAACTATAAAGTAGAAAACAACAGAACTGAATTATCGTTACAGTTCCATTTATTAGGGTGATAGTTGTTCCAATAAAAACACAATTCATCAGCCTCAATAATCTTAGACTCAATAATCTCAGCACACTTTCTTTTAGTATTTGATCAAACAAAATATTTGTGAACAATATCCGTCGATTTTTTTTGCGAATTAAAATGGAATTTTAAGATATTTCTTGTCTCAAGACACAATTAACAAACATTTACAAATCGTTTCACACCGAATTATTTACGAAAAAATTGTAGTTAGATCGCTATCACAAGTCTATCGCACATAAAACGGAACCAGTTCAAGGATGCTACACAACAACATTGGGTTTTCCAAACCATTTTTATTGTTATTGGCACATACATCTTCTTGTCAAGTAAATATTACGTTTGATTTCGAACGCGGCGAGCAAATATCGCGCGTTTCATAGGTAATCGTAGATGATTCCACGAATCACAGACCTTTTGTCGATCGAAGTATTACGATATAAGTGGATATTGCTGTCCATAATCCCGCGGACCACAAAACTTTTTTATTACCAAAAGGATTACGCCAGGATCTAGGGTGTATTACATGTGCCACTTTTGTTCAGTTTCGTGAGCCCACGCACCCTTTGTGACCCACAAGGAGTACAATGACTGTTTTACTGTAGGGACGTTTAGACTTTGCGACCAAAACGTCAAAAGTGAGACTCTCGTTGAAATATATCAAGCAATATCGGTGTAAGGCAATACACCGGAATAATGGCGGTAGACAATAAGAAAGCTACTGAAACTGACAAGAACATGAGGTCACTTGTAGCGTATTGTTCCACTGATATTATATTAATATTGTAGCGAAGGATTTCAAAGCGGAGTTATCCTCTAGACCTTGTCGCGGTCGACGGATAAAACTTTTGTTGTATTGGTATAAAGACCTCGGTTAAAGATCTTTGTGCGATACCAATAAATGTATGTTTCCAGGCAAGTGTAATGTAACTATTCACATAGAAGCCTTGCAGTAAGTAAATTATTGGTTTCTTGTATAAAATAAAATATGAAAAAAACTTCGATAATTGATTTAATTAAGAATATGTTGCTCTAAAAATGTCAATCACAAATATTTGTTAGTATAACGAACGGATCCACGAATGCACACACGCTACAAAGTCAGTCTTAGCGTTCTATTTCCAGCAGATTGATTTTAAGTGAAGTTGTTGTTGATATAAGAAGTATGTATTTCATACAATAATAATTTGGATTTTCCTGTTTGTTATTTGTTTTTATCAATAAGCTTCCTTGAATTTTCTTGTTTATTTTTTTATTTGATGTGTCGTCTTCTCATTTCTACCTACCTTAGAGTAGGTATTCTGTATTCAGTTTGCTTTTATATATATGCGGCAAGGCCTTTGTGCTCTTAACCTAAAATTTCCTTAGAACAAGCTAATAAGCTTTTTGTGTGATGTATGTACATATGTACGTCATGGATAATAATTTGAAATATTCGTGCGCATCCGAAGAAAGAAGATGTGTTCCAAAAGAGCAGAGGATATGATAATTTCTAAGCTAAATATAATAATGGTCACAATGTCACCGGCTGCCCTAAGCCGTGACGTCTCGGTCCGTCGTGGACGCATGAAACGACCGAGGCTTCCGTTTTATACTAGTTTAATAATCACACGTTTATACGAGCATTTCTACAAAACATTTGCGAAACACGCAAAACTATCCTCTTCCTGCGAACATTATGATGAGAAGACCTTCAAACACTTTCATGAATGAAATTACGTTTATCTGTTTGAAAACTAGACAAGTGCGAGTTTGCCTCACGCACCGAGGGTTCCGTACAAACTGGCGCAAGTTCGACTATTACGGGAATTGAGTCTCGATTTTTTTCGAGTATACATTACTTACTAAACTATGATAGTAGGTACTATGTGAATGACAAACTTAACTTTTCAGTTGAAAAAAAATGTTTTCACATACATTTATTTCTATGTAACATACATAGATATATGTCACGGTAATTTCTTCAACTGTAAAAATAGTTTTGTTTTTGATGTGATAAAACTACAAATTTACAATTTTCTTTACTTGACCTTGCTTCTTTCCAAATTTCATCCGTTTAGGTCCCCTATATGTTTTGATTTACTTGCGGTTATCAAGATATGTCGCAAAAATTATGCATACAAAGCCATATTTTTTATTGCGTTGCGTTGACTTAGAAGCTTGATTTTTTCAGAGCACCAAGAGGCCATAATATTACGTACTTGATATAATAATTTCAAAATGAGGGTTTCAACGTTCCTGAGAAAAAGGATCATGACAGACCGACAGAAGGACAACGAAGTGATCCTTACTGTTCCGTTTTTTTCCTCTGAGGTACGCAACCCTAAATCAATATCAAACTTTTTCTGCTTGATGATAAAAAGTTTAAAAACTCACCTATACAAATGTTGTTTTCTTTCGAAAAGCTCTACGTAAACCCTTTAAGATTTTAATCCCAGATTAAGAAGTAATCTTGATTTATGACGCGAAAACATACTCATTTGAATACTCTTATCGTCGTTCATACAGAGGCTGGGACTATTGACATTTTAGAGCTTGTTGGACGTATCTAAGATATAGTTTAAAAATATTGATCGAAGTTCGAATCTTAGTGCAATGTACTCCCAAGAAGAAATCGTTGTACCTTTGGCCGAGTGAATTATCTAGTGCGTTAACACCGCGGTGTTGTGCTAAAAGATTAATGTTAGTAAACACATCTTATTATAATAGCCATGATTATAGCCACTTGTCACGAACCATGAGTAAGCAGTAGTGCGATTACGATCCTTAGTACCGAGGTCTCCATTGGTTTGCGAGGCGTCTTGTTTTAAATATCACTCTCAGTATTTATTACACAAATTCAGGTTCAGTTCAAAACATTACGTAAAGGGTGCACAGCGATCAAATCACGTAATATGGGGGAAATATTATGCCGAACTTTATGAAGTGGGCACGTTTGTTGGTACCGCATTGTGTATCAATGTATGATAGTTTTGTACTTCAAAGGTTTTACTAACAAACTTCCTACGCATCTAGTCAATATTTCCATGAATTCACTGCCACACGTGTGTTGAAAAAAATGCTGTGTCCATTGTCTATCGGTAGCAAACAAACTGCATTACAGTATTTTTGATTTGAGTTTCATTTATTGACATGTGGGACGGTATCAGTCACGTATCAGTCTGTTCACTGAAGGATGAGTCGTTAGCAAAGATTTATAACTACTGTCGACAGAAACCACCGCCTCTAATTTGATTTCGTATTTTGTTGTTGTTGATTTAGGAATAAACACTAAACTTATCGCGAAATTCTTGTCATCGTAGGCGTATAAATAAACTATGATGAATGGTCTGCGGTGACCGTGGGTAGTGCTAATAAGGTAAGAGTTCTTCGAACGTTCTTTGAAATGTGACAACGATGTTCATGAAAACATTTCAAGATCAGTAGTTGTATGAGTCAAGTGCGGGCTTGCGGGGAGCGATAGCGCGCCGGTTCCGGGAACTCGAGTGAGTAGTGC
Source organism: Hecatera dysodea (assembly GCA_905332915.2). Classification (NCBI taxonomy): domain Eukaryota; kingdom Metazoa; phylum Arthropoda; class Insecta; order Lepidoptera; family Noctuidae; genus Hecatera; species Hecatera dysodea. Next base: position 16,614,301 of record HG995292.1, read on the forward strand.
GTCGCGGCGCCGCTTGCCGCATTCACCACTTCGTGTTTACACGCATTTAACAACCGTACAGAGATTAAGCGGAATTTATGTAATAAATAGGAAAACTGAAGTGTTCTAAAACAATCATATGTTTCTACGGAATTTGTATGATTTACACATCCACTATGACACTTTGCTATATACGGAGGAACGCCGCATGTTTCTGTAGTACAAGGCCACTGCGGGCAAGTCAACACATTTTTTATGCAGAGTCCTTAACCTTTTCTTTGACGATAGCACATTTTATTCTCTCAGAGGTTTCAAACAGATGTTGTGGTGGCATTTATCTCCATCTGTATTGTTCTTGTTCTAGCCTTGGATGCTTGTCACCTGCACAGGTTACGAAGGCTTATTTTCCTGTGACAAGTGATGCGCGTGGGTACACGTGCAGATGTCTCGTGGCTGGATATTTTCGTTACTTTTACCAGCAGTAAGCCCCACTCTGATTGGTGATTGGTTCGCTGCGGGACAAAGATTTATCAGAATAATTGGGAACCATTTTTATCCATTCTATTTTCGCCTCCCACGTCCTATCCGATATGTTTGTCTATGTTTATTATCAAAAACATCTTTTATTAAACTGAAATAACACTTTTGGCTCATGTGATATGATGTGGTAACTTGATAAGTGTACAATATTACATTTTATTTGTACGGGTGAATACGTAGGCGAAAGTTGGGGGCGCTAAGAAGTCTACAGGATATTTTTACAAAGTTTAGTTATAGTCTGACGCACCCTCGATAGTCTGAAATGCATGATGTACGGTGGAATTGCAGTTCGTTTACACGTAAATGTTTAAATGTCCACATAAATGTACACTTATTTATAGGATATTGCAACCTTCTGAATATTTTTCTATGAATTTCATATTTGCAGACTGAAGCCATGTAAAATAACGCCCCCGGTTTGGGAGTTGCTGGTCGACGTTTCCAATGAAGTGCCCATAAATACTTTTTCAATGAAAATCCAATTAAGGTATCGTCTTTATTTGATTAAAATGCACTGTTCATTGAATATCGGTTATTCCAAGAAACCGACTTTATGAACTATCCTGTTTCCCTGACAACACTTTTGAAGCTCTAACAATGCACGTTGAAATTAACAATGGATGAAAACTGAGAAGAGTTTACAAACTGTCGGTATACAATTTCCTTATATTGTTAAAATCCTGTTCAATTATATTACAAAACATAACTCGGTCGGTCAGACAAAAAGATTACATTACGTTCTGCCACGCTAGCACCAGAGCATCAAGTACATATGTTCTGTGGCAAAATACATTTACACCTCAAAATATACTATCCGTAGCACGTTACTTAGTGGCTACGTGTCGTAGCTCGTAGCCGTGGAGCCTCCGTAGCCCGTAGCAGAGTTCGTAGAGATTGGCTACGAAATCATTGTCTCCAAGATTACTTACCTTTTTAAATAATTACTTTTTAACTGTCGTTAAATAATTGTCATATTATCATTTCTGTATGATGTTGAGTAACTTTCAAACATTCGTATTTTAATTTAATTCGGTTCACCAATTTCCTCTGTTTATATACCAATTCGTTCTGATTTTCCGTTAAGGTTCACTTGCCGACGTTAACAAAATTTCCTACTTTCTATGAAGCAATAAAGCCAAAGAAGGTCAATATTGGCAGCAATTTAGTTCGGTAACATATAAATTTGCAGTAAGGATCGCTCTAGCCTCGATCGTGTAGTCGTAACATAGTTCACCTCACGCAATCTCGGCTTAGTTTGACACGGTTCCGATAGCGAACAAATTGTGTGAGGCGTGCTCCCTCGGGCAATTAGCGTCATCGTATCCCGGATATCCAGATTCGCTTATTTATTGTCTTAGGTAAATGCTCGCGTCAAATCTCAAGTAATAAAGCTTGTTTATCAATGACCGTGTTTTTGCGCGGAATATTCGATAAATATTGGCATTTGTGGAAGGTGATATGTTGTGGAATAAACCAGCGCGTCAGGTGTTTTCGTGAGGTTTTGCGTCGCGAAACTTCGTTTAACTTGTTTATTTTTATAACGTTTTATGCGCATTTTAATGTGTCGTGTGTGTCTGTGCTAATTTTGTACGTGCATCTGAAATCAATTAACATCAACATAACTCGGCCTGTTCGATATAATCTATACCTATAAATATAAAAGCGAAATACCACTCAAACTTAAAAAAGATCAGGTAGGTTCATTATAGGGTGTAGATGTCCGCTAAGAACGGATTTTATAAAACTCCACCCCTAAGGGGGTAAAACAGGGTTGAAATCTGCGCAGACGAAGTCGCGAGCGAAGTGCTAGTTGAATATAAGCTTAGAGTAATAATTGGCATGATCACCACGGTATTTAGGTTATGCCTACTTAGTAAGCTGAAAATTTAATGGTATTAAAAATGAAAATCTATTCAACCATTGATGAATGTTTTTGAAACCCAGCTGAGGAAACTTACAGATATCTACAACGATAAAATTATATAATATTAAAACATTTATATCCCTTAAACTATAAACCTACTTATTGAGCAAACTCAGAAACACGAATAAAATTATAGTTTTTCTGACTGGGACTATCAAAAGTTCAAACCTATTTCCTTCGGTAATATCACTTAACCTAGAAAGATATTGAACATTTCAGAAGTTCCCTTAACTTAAGAAAAACGTTATAAATACGTGAATCATATTTTACTTAGCTTACTGTTTACATAAACCAGCTTGCTCTAAATAAAATACTTATTTCATTAACCTAATCCCGTGTTTTTATATTTCTAAGCAACCTTCTGTTCGTATAATATAAACGTATAATTTAATTAGAAACTCAGTTTCAAGGGTGCGAAATAGCTGCTATATATGTCTATGGAAAATATAATGGGTGGGACCCGAAATAAAATAATAGGAGCGTGGGCCAATATGACATGGCCGCCATGCCCGGCATAGACAATGATATACGTCCTCTTTGTACGAAGACGTGACACAATTTCACTTCAGCATTATTTTAGCAACGGAAGCCGGTTTTAATGTGAAAATAGAAAGTCCAAAATAAAACATAACACATGGCTTCTAATTTCGTAGTCACGTTGTTTGTTACCCTAAATAATGCTAAAAATGCCCAAAGTAACTTTGGCCTTTGTGTACTTAATTCTTTGCGCAACAACAAAATTTAAGGACATAAGTAAGGCTTTAGGCTTGAAAATAAAGTTTATAAATACCTCTACTGACAAGCGTTTTTCTTGAAATGTTTTCATTATCATCTGCTAGACTTGTCCTAACTATGTATATTAGGATCGGCTTCCAGTCAAACCGGATTCAGCTGGATACCAGCATTTTATGTGGAAGAACCTACCAGACCTCCACAACTCATTATCTGAGTAACACGATACTTAATTACTTCTTGGAAAGACTGGAGTCAGATTTTATGGCATCTGACAGTCTCTAACGAATGCCAAAGATCTATAAATGATAGCCGAGACCAATGGCTTATCGTGCTTTCCGAGGCACGGAGGAGTGTCGTTATGTTAAAATTTCACCCAGCCACAGGACGACCTTGGCAAGCGTTGCTTAACCTTGTAGATCGACCGGTGCGGCTGTTATTATTTAGCCACGAGCTCCTCAAAGCTCCTAAGTAATTAGTTTCATCTGGAGGTAAATAAAATCCCCGTAGCAAGAAATTGCGGCTTCTATTATGCAAGGATCTGAACTTAGCTTGATATTTAGTTTAAGTTCATAGGTCGACGTGTACAGTAACAAAGTATTATAAACCAGGCCGCCTACTACATAATGGGACAAGTTAGAGTATAAAACAATAAATTAACGCCTACTGCGATTAGAGCCTTCCCAGGTGCATTCATGTTTGATAAGGTTAAGTACACATTGATTAGCAATTGTGATTAGGTAGCAAAGGTTTTGGCGTGGTTGTCAAGCAAGTTATGAAAGACCCGAAAGTTAATATGTATAACGTACTTTAGAACTCTGTGTTATTTATTTACAGTATATTATCGTAAAATCGCAGCTCTTTCCCATGGAGTAGGCAGAAACTATAGAACGCCTACTGCGGCTTCTGCAAAGTTCTTCATACTCCTTCTGCTTCATTCAGGTTCATACATCTGGGCAGAAACTAGTGTTGAAAATGCAGAAAATAACATTAAGATTTTTTTTTGTCGTTCTATCCTCGATTTTATTAATAGGTAGGTACGTACGTATTATGAAAAAAAGTATGTACGTACCTACATGAAAGAAAAAACATGAACATTTTCCCGTTTCATATCGTCACATTCATATTCTTCGGTTTTATTGGAAAATAACATGAAATAAATACTGGCAAAATTTTTTTAAACACTCAAATGAAACATTTAAATAACAAAGGAATTGAAAGGAAGTGGGATTTTATCCTGCTTTTTTGAACGCTAGTATAAACGCACGCCGTTTACAAATACTACCTCAACATAAAAAATTTGCTCTTTGAAAAGTCAGAAAATATATTATGTTTGTTTTCCTGTTTTCGAAAACTCAAGCAGAATGTATTTAGCTCACGAATATCAAACAAATCCCACAGACGTAGACATTTTTTTTTTCCGAGTTCGGTTTCTCCCGCCTAGTTTCCGTTGCCATGGGAACAGGGAGATAAAATACATCGGTCCAGTACTTTCGGAGCTTATTCGTTACAAACAAATAATCTTTCCTCTTTAAAATAGGTGTTAGTAAAGACAACAAACAAGGTTTTATTTTTTTTGGAGAGTTTATAAAATGTTACGAACAATAAATCCTAATTGTAACATTTCATGAACTACTAAATGTCATCGTGTAGGTTTATCAAGATTGCCTAAACACGAGATAATTGCACGCCGATGATCGTACTCGGCTTTATTGACTTGGCAGGACTGACATTTGTGGTAAACTTCCGCTGACTGTACCGAACGATCGTGTATACATACATACACTACCGGTTAAAAGTATGAGACCACTAATAAAAAACTTTTGCTATCAGCAAATATTTTCAAAATATTGGTGATAAAAAGTAATTTGCACACCTGCATATTCTATTTTTTTTTTAAATAGGCATTGATTTAAGAAAGTTTAAAAAGTCCTTTTTTAAAATTACCTCTATTCTGTTAAATCATTTAATTATTTACAAATTACAAAACAGTCAAAATAAAAATACAAAGTTATTATGTTTTCTGGGTTTCAGTATATAATGTGTGTGGTGGTGATACGTTGTCACTACATATCGCACACCTTTGTACATACATACATGTATAACCAATCAGATAAACAGTATGCACGTGGTTATATGTATTTTCAGATAAAAGGATTGTTTTCTAGACCGGTATTCAGTCATGACTGCAATGTTGCGTCTCGGTTTGGAACTAGATTTGTGTCGAGATTACTGTCAAAGCTGGCAGCTTTAAATCGAGATCGAGATCTAAGACTGGAGCACCGTTCTGGAATATCGGTCTGGGTGGAAATACAATGTTTCCTTGACAGAACATTTTAGAACTATAACCTACTGGTGATTTCCTAACATTTTATCGATTTTTATATGCGTAGGTGTGAAGCTATGAATTAACTGCTATTAGTTAATATACATTGCGTAGGTGACATGAACTAATTCAACAAAATCATTATGCTAATCTTGTCTTGGAAAATATTATAATTTATTTAATTTATATGAAACAGACATAGGTACGTAATTCGTTATATTTAAACAGTTAAACTTGAGGGCCCAACTCATTTAATTAGGGATAACGCTTCGTATAACTTGATCAGTCAATTAACTTTGTCAACGATTGGGGTCACTGACATTTTGACATTATCCATGGAATAACACAAGCTTTGCCTGTTAGAGTGTTGACATTTGAAATATTGACTTTCAATTGAATTGGTTGAATGAATGAGATTAGCACGATTTAAAAATTTGTTATTAAACTATTTTACAAAAAAAAAAATGCAACCGACTTCCGAAGTTTCCAGGTATTTTTGGTGGTTTCTTCGTTTTTTGTCACGAAATTTTTATCACGAAAACTTCCGAAATTAAAGTTATTTTATAAGTACTTTATAGTGATTGTTATTAGCATATTGGTTGTATTTATTTATAGTTTTTATTTGGTCATGTAGAACAAAACTAACGAAGCAAATTTGTACGGCAAAGAAAAGAATCGCAACGCCATCTATCTCAATACGGCGAACTACTAACAAAATCCTGCATCGCGGTATCAGAGTTTACCGTGCGATTTGAACATTTATACCATTCCGAATATTAACTATCTATCTAACTATCTATCTACGCCTCTGTCGCAGGTCGTTCTCGCTGGGCCTCCCTCGGGTAACCGGGGGTCTCACCTGGCGGGGACTGACCGGGTGTCGTGAAGAGGCGACGCTGTGGGACAGCGTCGCGGCCCACCTGCAGTACACAAATAACAGCTACACCTAGGCGTGCGCAGCTGCGTAACATTCGCAGGCGCACGCCATCAGCTATGCCCAGGATGGCAACCCAACAACGGGTGTGTTGTTACATGCCCCGGAGTGCACCCGCGGCCAGGGGACGAAAGTTCCGGGACCGCTCGCCGCACCCCCTTACGGGGGTGCAGCGACTGCCACAGAGAGTAACTATCTATCTAGGCAGTTGCCCACTAGACACAACAACTGTCTGGTCGGGCGATCCTTCCTCTTCTATTGAGGTTTGCGGGACTTTACTCTCTGTACCGCATACCTCTATAGTGATACCCCACGACTAAATTGACATTCCCTTAATGAGTGATTGCGCTATTTACCTTTACCTCAATTTTAGTAAAGGAGTGACTTTTTGTGCCTCCATAGTTCAAATCCAGACCAGCTCATAGTTAAATATCTACTTTCTTCTTTAAATATCTACTTTCTTCTTCATCTTTAAATTGAGGAAGTCACTATTTTATCTTTAAAGTTGAACGTCCAATGCAAATTCAATAGTATATGTCACTAAACCCAACGCAAAACGAATAATCAAGACCGGTTCATAAACAATTAAGTTATGCCGGAAAAATATGGTTGACTTGTACACATCTGCGCACCCTTTCACAGCGTACCAGCGTGATGTTATGTTATATCTGTTTATTGTTTACACAAGTAAATAATAAACAGACATGCGATGTCAGCAAGCTCAGGAGATTTGCTGTCATTTATTGAAGAGTTCCGTTGCCTATGTCTGGAATTCTTTATCAGATCTTCAACAAATTGAAATGGGACCAAGCTGGAAAAATAGAAGGGTTTGGCGCCATTCTTGAGAAGGTTTCTACAAGAGCTTATGACGTCTATAAGTCTCCTCCAACCATCCGAATTCCGTCGAATTGAGATCCTCCTTCTTTTTTTAAAGTCATCTAGAAAGGGTAGTAATTTAGTTACATTTAAAGATAATTCGGGCACCAATCACAACACATAATGCAGATTAGTACACCGGATCTTTTTGTAACGGTTATTCTAGATAGTAGAGTCCCAGACAAACGAGGCAGTCGGTCGAACGCTTGTTCAATTAGGATAAACTATTAATTCCTTAAGTTATTTTGATTCATTTAGTCTCGGTTGTTTAGGATCCATCGCTGAATTAAGGAATGACCCTTGAAACTCAATTTTATCAATATCGTCGATCGTTTCGTGGTCATTGACTTCAGTTAGTTAAGTAAGAGTTGAGGATACTCCATAATTTCAATGAAATTGTTTGATAACCCTTAATGAATTCAAATACAATGATTGCCCGAAATAGAAGGCGATCCTTCTGAAGTGTCTGGTTACCAAACGGCGTTAATGTCATTGTATGCTAAGTCATGGGCGACAAGTGGGCGCTGGGTGTCGGCCCGACACTCCAATACTTTATTTATAGTATCAATACAACACAATCAATACATAATTGACTTAGTTCTATCTTTGATTCCACCTCTAAATGTTTTTGCCCAAAATACATCTTGGTACAAGTTTTATAAATTATTTTTAATCGGCTTGGACCTGGACGTTTATATTACTTTCTATTTTCAATATACTGGATGACTGAAGGACTTTTCATAATCAGGCTGTTATTTTCAAAACATTGAGCATAATAATTTTACGTGATACTTTCAATATATTTTAGTTAATAGTACATTTTAATTATGATACATTTAACTCAATTCCTTGAATCAAATAATTACGAGTAATATACTACATACAATAGAAGTCATGTAGTCAGAGAGGAAATGGTTCTTCAAAGTGGTACCTTGAATCATTATTATTATAACAATTTACAATCCATTTCGTACATAATATGAATGCAAACATCTCGTCTGTAACGAGTACATACAATGTCTTTGTCCCACTTGCAGGATGGAGGAAGTTATTTTAATATTTCGCCCTTCGGTTCTCATCCTGGTTCCAATATTATTTATAGGACTCGATGAAAAATTCTGACAGTTCAGTTTGTGTTTTTAATGACACATTTTCATTGTACTAGATGAGATTTCTTTTTACGTTGTGTTTAGGTAAGTTCTGTCTGTTAATTTACAAAGTGTTGGCTGTGTTCGTAGTTAATGACTTCGTGTCAGTTGTCACTTTGACAGTGTTGTCAGCGACTGCCGTGGTGTCGAGTTCTAATGTAACATTATTTTAAATGTAGCTGCTCTGTTTTTGGAGAGCTTTCTGTTTGTTGTTAAGAATTGGCGTTTTGCTTTCACTGTTTTTTCTCTTTATGTCGATGAGTTTAAGACTTTGACTTTTACATTGACTTATATTATAAACTAGCTGCTGCCCGCGACTTCGTCCCCGTGGAATCCCCGATTTTAAAACATTATTTATCGCTGCTCCGCTCCTATTAGCTTAAGCGTGATATATAGCCTAAAGCCTTCCTCGATAAATGGGCTATCTAACACTGAAAGATTTTTTCAAATCGGACCTGTAGTTCCTGAGATTAGCGCGTTCAAACAAACAAACAAACTCTTCAGCTTTATAATATTAGTATAGATTACTTTTATAAATAAATGGCTTTTTTTCTCTAAACGATATATACTAAATGGTACAGATCTTCATGCAGTGAAACGTGCCTTTTCAGCAGGAATTCAGATGGGATACCCTACATACAATATGCCACAAGCTATGTCGAACCTATAGTAAGAAAATCCCAAAGGCAAACTAGTCCAAAAAGTGGATTATTGGGAAATTATGTCAGCTGCCCAGTGGCTAGGTTACCAGCCGGTCATCGTTACCTTTCACATATGGTACTAATCTCTTTAGTGTCACTTATGTCTGTAGTATTTTATGTTACTATTGTAAATACTAGCCGTCGATATTATGAACAATTTTATCTAATCTCTGTTGGATACAGATAACAAAGTTAAGGTGCCTTTACACCAGTGATGGTGCTTAATTAAATTCTAGTAAAAACTAGAATTGATCTATTTTCCATCGATCATTCTGACAACGCCAATGTTAAAAGTTTGGTAGGTCATTACTTAATTGATCTTTCGACTGATTTTAAATCTATGAAATCATAGGGCACTTTAAAAAATTACATATTAATTAGTGTATTTTAATGTGGGCACAAATAATAAGTTGAGAATTTTGTCTTGTTTCTAAACTGTCATAAAAATATGTGGCATGCGTAGAGCATATGTAAATAGTCTGATTAATATTTAGTCATTTACAATAATACATTTTACGATTGCCATTTGTCTTTATGACTTGTGGCGAGTGCCAAGAGTTTGTGTGTACAGATTATAATCTTATTTTGCCTAATTATCCGATGAAATATTAATAGAATTTAAGTTTAAAACCGACAGCTTGATGAGAAACTTTTTAACAAAGTAATTTTCATCGAAATGTATACTTGCATCGTCAAACGCATATCATGAGATCGTGGTTCAAAATCTACCAGATATAAAAAAAAAAACTCTTTCTTAAAGTAGTATAGTGTAAATACAGCCTTAACGCACAGTAATAACAAGCTTATTGGTATACTCCGTCTATTTTTAATATTCCAGGAGCTGTGGTAAATTATGTATGCTATGTAAACTATTATAAGTTTAAGTATATATATCACAGTAGCTTGAAAGTTGTTCTCTCGACTTTCGACAAAGTTGGTACACGTGTCGACCATGAAGATATTAGTTGATGTACCTACCTATGTTTCGTGTTCCTTCGTGCGTAAAGAGCATTTTAGCTTCACTTAAGTGCAGTATGTAGGTCACCTAGAGTACTTTCGTGAAATGGACTTTCTTTTACTTTTATTTGGTTTCTGTATGTTCATCCAGGGCCTTAAGTCTGCTATTACAATAGTGTCAGAATGGTCTATCATTGATTTTATAATGTTTTATTTTTACAAGTTTGGTAATCTATACTATCTATACTAATATTATAAAGCTGAAGAGTTTGTTTGTTTGTTTGAACGCGCTAATCTCAGGAACTACTGGTTCGAATTGAAAAATTATTTTTGGCTTGAATAGACCATTTATCGAGGAAGGCTTTAGGCTATATATCATCACGCTTAAGCCAATAGGAGTGGAGCAGCGATAAAGAATGTTTTAAAATCGGGGACTCCACGGGGACGAAGTCGCGGGCAGCAGCTAGTAATATTATAAAGCTGAAGAGTTTGTTTGTTTGTTTGTTTGTTTGAACGCGCTAATCTCAGGAACTACTGGTTCGAATTGAAAAAATCTTTTTGGGTTGAATAGACCATTTATCGAGGAAGGCTTTAGGCTATATATCATCACGCTTAAGCCAATAGGAGCGGAGCAGCGATAAAGAATGTTTTAAAATCGGGGATTCCACGGGGACGAAGTCGCGGGCAGCAGCTAGTCTACTGATATAAAAGCGTCACTATGACTTTCCAATGGTCAACCACTGACACTACATTGAGAGAAATGGTATAGAATGGTAATCTCGTACATAATGACAAATGAATGACAGACGTAGGCGGTAATCTGCTAAAATTTTGACAGTGCCTTTGATCAGTGACCTACCATTAGAACGTCATTGTGCAGTCATTGCTTTAAATAGCTCGGTTATCAAAAAGTATTACTTGACCATTGACCGACCAATGATCGACCATAGTGAATTTAGCAGATTACGATTTTTTTGCAAAATGACAATGGAATCGTGTGGGACCCTGAACCGACGATAACTCCCTCGTATGTCAACCAACTGTTGTGGTCGGTTGTTGGGGTCGGTATCTAGTGTAACTGGAAGCAGGCGACTGCCTATTCGACTTCCACGGTCTAATAACTGGATTGCACAGCGATTAGTTGCTAGTCTGCGTGTTGCAGTTATGTGGTTGTTCCGGGTCTAGCTGATTGTGAGTATACATTGTTGTAAATGGACCTTTAATCCAAGAGAAATTCCTTGTTTACGGCAGAAGCAGTAGAAGATTTTGGCGCACCTGTAACCTCTATCGAAGTTGTACAAATGACAGTCGGGGCTAACAGCTTGATTACTTGTCGAGGCACGGAAGAGTTTCGAAAGACGTTACCATTGGAATGTAAAGACAACATAGCAAGAATATTTTGCCATCAGCACTTTGCTCAAGGGCGATCTATTTACAGTTATATTGTGACTACAGTCACTTTGATGCCCATTAGTCGTGATATACTGCCATAGTTTTATGCTCCGTTCCGTACATGTGTTCGTAAGCGTTTGGAATTAGCAGTCGTTGGGCTCGAACACTATTTATAAAAATACGAAAACTGCATATTTTTACAATTTCCTAAAATAAAATTTAATATAGTATACAGTAAATTATTAGTCTTTTTGCGTAAATTGCCTTAATGGGTCTGTTTTAGTTAAAAGACGGGGGTTGTAAGCGTCAGCCAACTTACTTATACAAAATTAGCTTTATATGCAACTAGCTTTACTACGCGTATAACACGTTTTTTCCCGTTCCCGTAAGAATTTTGGGAAATCCTTTCTTGGGGCTTCCCTATACTCCCCAAGGAACCTACATGCCAAATTTTAGCTGTGCGTTGTCTGTTACTTACTCAGTAACGGACAAGTTACTCTATATATAGATATATGTATATATTAATGTGTACAGTCGATGTCACACCCCTTGATGCCCCATCAATGGTTCCTCAATTTAGCCCTTCCAATATTATAGATTTGACTAGTGACGATGAAATTAAATCAGTTAAACCTAAGAGATTAGTTACTAGCAAAAATAAACTTAAAAAATATATAAAAATCAATAAATATATTCTTAAGACTAGGAAAATGGTCAAAAAACAAAAGTTCTTCATCAAAAATGTAAAACTCAATAGGGAAAGGCTAAATTTATTAAAACAATTAGATATTTACTCATTAAACTTAGAAAAAAGTACAAAAAAATACCAAACTGACACTGAAGACTTGCAGTGTGAACTTGACCGTCTACAGCAGAAATTAAATTCAATGACGATCAAATATACCGCCTCTGAAAACCAAATGAGGGAATATGTGTTGGCAATGAATGAGTTAGTAAGTTCACAACAAAACTGTGAGCGGTGTCAATCACCATCTATTGCTACAACACCGGATCATTCGTTGTCAATACATGATACAGCCTTACCGCAGTCTTGTGCCAGTTTGCCAAACACTAATTGTTTATCACAGAAAATTTTAAATAATGATATTGTTATGTATTCTGATGAAATAGGTAAGGACTTAGGCCACTTTTTGACAAGTGAATACCCGGGCCACTCCATAATAAACAATTGTATGCCTGGATGTTCATTATTTGACATAATGAAAAAAATTATAAAAAGTAAATTTAACCAAGATACTATACTTGTGATTTTTGTTGGTAATAGGGGCAATTTAACCAAGGGAGAATTGCTCCAATATTATAGGACACTAAGTAACCTTAGATTAAGAAAAATTGTGATGTTCACATTGCCATATAGCCAAAGTTTGCCACAGGAAGAAAATCTCACTAGATTTAATTTGAATATGACATTGCACAATGTGACATTTAATAATCATTTATTTAATTTAATTGACACCAACAATTTTATTGGTGATAATTTTTATTTGACAAAAGATAGGTATCTTGTAGACAGATACTATCTGACAAACTTTTGTAGGAGACAGATAGCTATGTCGCTATCATATTATTTTAATATTACAGCCAAGAACTTGGCTAAACAATTTGCTCCTATTGAGCAATGCCATTTTGACATTTTAAATAATTCTGCCAATATCTTGGCAACAAATATTAACCCAAATTATAATTTAAATTAGAAAGTAGGACAATAGAGATTATCTCTAGCACAAATGCCAATAATAATTCAAATAATGTTTTAAAATCAATAAATACTATTAACCTGGTGCATCAAAATATTCAAGGATTTATGAATAAGGACTTAGAAGTTGAATTATTCCTTAATTTTAACAATATTGATATTCTCTGTTTAACGGAACATTGGCTTAAAAGCCATCAGTTTATGTTCAATTATAGTAATCACCAGGTTGGTAGTTCGTTCAGCAGAGTAAATGCTATACATGGTGGCTCATTAATTTTAATAAATAATAATCTTAAATTTAAGGACCGTAAGGATATAGTGAGCCTCTCTGTTGAGCGGATTATTGAAATAGCCTGTATTGAATTGGAGCAGTATGTTATATTAAGTGTGTACAGACCACCTTCAGGATTGTATGATAGTTTTGAAACAGTAATGGATGAAGTTTTGCACAAAATTGGTAATTCAAGCAAGTCTATCATTATCTGTGGTGACTTTAATGTTAATTTGTTAGAAAATTCTAGTTTAAGTACGAAAATTATAAGTCTGTTTCAGTCATACAATCTTGCAAACCTTTTCATGGAGCCTACTAGAATAACTCCCACTAGTGCCACTTGCCTAGATAATATCTATACAGATGTTGTACCTACCCATACAAAAATGATTAATTTAATAGATTCAGATCACTGTGGACAATTTATCTCTATACCAAATATAAATAAAACAAAAACAAAAAAGGATATCACTGTTAACCCAAAATCAAAGTTTCGTTTAGAAACATTTAAGGCTAAACTTTTAAATAAAATGCCAACTTTGTCAACGAATGATGACCCTAATCAATGTTATAATGATTTTTTCAAAATGTATTGCGCAGAGTTTGATACAACATTTGTTCCCAAAACCATTTCAGTTAACTGTAACACTACCTTCAGTGACTGGGCCACCATTGGTATTTATAAGAGTAGAGAACGGCTTTATGAGCTGTATGAAGAAAGAACTTATATTAATACAGTAGAGTTTAACTTATATGTTAAGAATTATACTAAATTATTTAAAAAGGTTTGTTATATAGCCAAGTCTAGGTACTTGGGTTCAAAAATTAAAAATAGTAGTAATGTAATTAAAACGACATGGAATATTATTAATAGTGAAACAGGAAGGTCTGTCAATCGAAGTAGTGATTATAGCCTTGCTATTGATGACAGTATTATTGAATCAGACTCGCAAGTCGCCGCGGCATTTGAAGATTTCTTTGCAGAGATTCCCGTATCGACAACTAAGTATCTAGATTCATCACCCAGTGCTGCAGAAGCTTTACTTAAAGAAAACGTTCCAGTTTGTGATGCTGAATTTAAATTCCAATATGTCACTTCTACTGATATTGTAAAGACGTTTAATTCACTGAATGTTAAAAAAACTGCAGATCTATGGGGTAATTCTGTTGACCTTGCTAAGTCTATAATACACATTGTAGCTCCTACTTTAGCTGTTATTTTTAATAATTGTGTAGACCGTGGTGAGTTTCCTGATCTAATGAAATATAGTAAAATAATACCTTTATTTAAATCAGGTAGTACATCAGACCCTTCGAATTATAGACCCATCTCAGTGCTACCTACTTTTAGTAAAATTTTTGAGAAACTGATTTTAAATCAATTGCAAAGATATTTTAATAAACATAATTTTTTACATAATAAGCAGTTTGGTTTTACAAGGGGTCGTTCAACAACTGATGCCGGTGTTGAACTTCTAGGACACATTTATAATGCATGGGAGGACAAATGCGATGCTTTGGGGATTTTTTGCGATTTGTCCAAGGCGTTTGATTGCGTTCTCCATGAGACATTGATCAGGAAATTACACTATTACGGAATCAGGAACGCCTCTCTGGATCTTCTTACTTCATACTTGAGTGATAGGATTCAGAGAGTTGATGTCAACGGTAAAAGATCTCCTGGATCTGTAATCAGGATGGGGGTCCCCCAGGGCTCAATTTTAGGTCCCTTCTTGTTTCTCGTTTATATTAATGACTTGCCGTTCCTCATAAAAGACAAACACGATATAGTGTTATTTGCAGACGACACGTCGCTTTTGTTTAAACTAAAACGCCAGCAGATAGTTACTGACAATGTAAATTCTGCCCTAGCAACTGTAGTTAACTGGTTTAATGCTAATAATCTTTTACTTAACGAGAAAAAGACAAAATGTATAAAGTTTACCTTACCTCATGTGCGACAAGTGAACACTGTTGTATCGATAAAGGGTGAAGAGTTGAAACCCGAAGATACCACAGTGTTCTTAGGCATTACTTTAGATGCGAAGCTGCAGTGGGGCCCCCATATAGACAAACTGTCAAAAAAGCTCAGTTCTGCAGCATATGCTGTTAGGAAAATTCGTGGCTTAACTGATTTGGAGACGGCCCGTTTAGTATATTTTAGCTACTTTCATAGTGTGATGTCATATGGCATTCTGCTGTGGGGAAATGCCGCTGATATTCAGACAATATTTGTCTTACAAAAAAGGGCTATTCGTGCAATTTACAAATTGAGTCCCAGACAGTCCCTCAGAGACAAATTTAAAGAGATTAATATTATGACTGTGCCATCCCAGTATATCTATGAAAACCTCTTGTATGCACATAAAAATATTAATCTGTTTAAAAAATACAGTGATATCCATAGCATAAATACTAGGAACAAACACAATTATGTCGTTCCTAAAACCAGGCTCAAAAAAATAGGTGGTTCGTTTCGATGCCAATGTATACATTTTTATAATAAACTTCCTAGCCCTATTCAAGAACTAAGCATAAATAAATTCAAATTATTTATAAAACGTAAGCTATGCCAGAAAGCTTTTTATACAGTGAAAGATTATCTTGAGGACAAGAAGGCTTGGGATTGAGCTGCTTCAGTTTTGTACACGGCCCAATGTTTTAATGTTTTTTTTTTCCTGTTTTGTTCTCTTTTGTGCGCTTTTTGTTTATATTTATACAGTTTGACATTTTTATATTTTCATTTTCATTTACTCTTGACATGAATGTTTACTTTTTAAAGTATTCTTTTTATTTCATTACAATTTCTTATTTTGACATGAATACCTACTTTGTAAAGTATCATTTTTTTATTATTTTAATTTTATTCCCTATTGTGAATATGAGGACTATATGGGTTATTATTAGCATTTTCCCCTTCAAAGTATTTTTTTAACGTTGTCTGGCTGTTTGAGTATTTTTGTGGCCTACCCAAATGTCCTTTCATTGGCATTGTTCGTCGAGTTGTTGAGCTCCTTGTGGATTCTAAGTTGAGCTACTTGTCTCTGACCAAGGCTTGCACTGACTGGACAGGTCCACTCAAAACGGTGTGGTTCCTTCTTAAAAAGACCATTTCAGACACTGATCTGCATGGTCCTCATATAACGTATTGTGAATATGAGGACCATGTAGATCGCTACGTCGGGGGTTCATTCATTCATATTAGTCTGGCGGTTTGAGTTCCTTACGTGGCCTACCCAAATGTCCTTACTTTGGTATTGTTCGTCAAATCGTTGAGCTCCTTAAAGTTCTAAGTTTGAGCTACACGATAACTGACAAATGCTTGCACTGTTTGGACAGGTCCACTCAAATCTGTGGGGTACTTTCCTCAAAAGACCACTTCAGACACCAACCTACATGGTTCTCATATGATTTGACCAGTACAATTGTATGGACTTCAAAAGAGACCTTGACCTCTGAGTTTGTTTCGGTGTTTCTTCTCAGGGTAGTCAGCTAGGAAACACCGGCCTCATCTAGTTTTTATAACGGCCTAAAAAAGATTGACGTGTAAAAGTGTTTTTTACAACCTACTTACAAAAATAAATCATTTATCATTTATCATTTATTTATTTACACTTTTGGGTCAATTCCAAACTTGACTATTTCTTACGAATTAAATGTGTTTCTATTACGCGAAAATCTACAAGTATGTACAGTCGGTGATAGCAATTAACTGACCCCCCTAAAAATTACTCGATTTTACACCCTATGCTCATAACATTAAACGTTATTCAATATGGTATGAGTTTATCAGACTAACACTACTCGATGAACAGAAACAATAAATAATTTTGATACGCAAACTTGAGCTTTAAGAGGTTGGTATTAGGTCATTTATTTAATAACTTTTTACCTTCTTTAATAAGTGGGTAGTTAGACGTCAATATGCGTATTCAACAAAAACTGCTATAAATATGACATAAGGACTATGGGGTAGAAGAATAAATTGAACAAGATATTCTATGCACAAATAGCAGTGAATACGCGCGAACATTTTTACCTTGCCTTACTAAATTGGCTTTTTTCCTTTTTATTAATTGTTATCAGTTTTGATAGTTTAATCGTCATGTCTCAGTTGAGTGATTATTTAAAATACAAAATAATCTATTTGCATGAGGAGAATGTTGGTATTAAAGCGATTGCTAGGAAACTTAATATAGCGGTAAGTGTATTATTTTTATGCTTCATTTATAATTATACTTTTTCCTTAATTCGTTAGTCTGCTTAAAAGCCGGTGAATGTAGAATAATAGACAATTAACTGTGTTTCATTAAGAGTCTAATTTGAGATCATGTATAGGTCTTATTTGATTTTTATAATCTAATTTGATAAACGTATTTTTTCAAACTTAATCGATAAATTATGTTTACCTATTCGTTACTAAAATTATGCTTATTGTGTTGTTTCAGAGAAATACAGTCAGATTGTCGCTAAGACGTTTTGAAGAGGCAGGGAATATTCAAAAAGATCGTCCTGGACCAAAACCTACTATGTTACATACTCCAGTGTCAGAACGTCATCAAGCAATTGTTAGAAGGCATACTGAACAGCCATTTTTGCCTACTCATTCAACTGCAAGTGGAAGTGATCGTTGTTGGAATATGGTGCGCGGTATGCGGGACCGCTTGCTACAAGCAATAGAAAAAATGGTGCTCCACTTCGCTATTAAAAGCATGAATAACTTGAGTAACCAGTGTTGGTCACAAACAATACTAACGTATGTCAGTGTGTGTGTTAAATTAACTATTGTTATAATTTGTAACGAAGTATTTCAAATACCTAGTTTTTTGTCAAAACCTTATTTTATAACTAAAATAACTATTCATAAAACAAATTGATATATAGTAGACCAGGTAGAACTTCAACGTATAATGCCGTTTTATTTAGTTCAATGATATTTAATGTAGTGATGTTATTGTTATGAAATAGAAATACATACCTATATTTCTAAACATTATAACATGCTGATTCACTACATTAAACTCAGTGCAGTTAACAACGTTATTAGTAAGCAGGTAAATATTATCATCTTCGTGTCGTCATCAATATCATTTATGTTATTCTTATAATATTTTTTTTATAAAATAAAATCGTTTTTACCACCATTTTGGTTTTTTATTTCTGTTCATTTTTTTTGTTTTTGTTGCTAAAGTTATAATTTATTATTTATAACTTAAAATAAATATACAAAACAGAAACAGACGCGTCAATTACGCTGGTTACGAACTCGCAACCACGATTTGTCAGCTCACTACAGTCACCACTAGACCACTCGAAACATATTCAACGTGATCGAAATTACGTATTATATTACAAGTTAAAATAATATTCAAGAACATACCTACCTTAACACTGCGTATTAAAGATCAAATTCGAATAACTATTTTATTGATCGTAGACGTTGAACCAGTTCCAACGTTGTTCTAGTTCGATCGTTCGTAACAAGCAAAAGGTTCAAATTCGTTTAATTTTTAGGGGGTCAGTTAATTGCTATCACCGACTGTACGTGCCATCAAGGAATGGTTTGCTTCGGTGTGGAACACTGCTAATGGTATGTGTTCCTCGTGCTCGTTATATGTCTAAAATTAAATCGACATAGATTTACTTGTTGTTTGTGGTGATTCAATACGAAACAACAACTGATAAACTGAAAGCTTATCTATAAGCAGCACAGTAATAACGTTGATACAGTGCCGCCTGATAACCATCTTGTTTTCAACAATATTGTTTAGGACGTTATAGCGCGTAAGTTCTTGTTTGTGTTGATAAGCTACAAATCATTTAGGTACCTACAATGTGCTTTTTCTTTCGGCTTCCGGATTTTTTTTCAGCATGTAAAATGAGACTTGACGTATGTGAAAATGTTCCTACATTTGGCATCACGTTGTCAAATAAGCATTAAAGAATGTTGTATACGCCTGTAATTTAAGCACTGCGCGGATATTTCTTGAACAAAAAGAGCTCAACATTTTTGAAAATATGTTTTAAAAATAAAAAGTATAACAAAAAGAAACATGTAAAGTTGCTAATATTAGCCGTTTTATTGAATCACAAGTCAAGTTGTAAAAATAAAACGGATTATTTGTCGCCCACGATTTTGAACGGAATGACTGAATCATACCGACATGTGTGTCCTCGTGAAAAATTACTTTTCCAGGTATCTGTATATTTACATTTCAATGACATTAACTCTGCTAGCAAATATCTACTGGTGCATCGTTTGTCAGCTAACTATTTTAATGAGATTAGCTGTTTCTTTAAATAATGTTTGACTTCTTTGCTAGTGACAAGATTTAAATACAAAGCTTTGTCATTTAATAGCTTAGCATCTGAATTATAGAATGCGAAATCATAATTTGACAATCTTAGAACAAGTCTCAATAGTTTTATGTTACAATTTTGTTATAGACCAAACTGTTCGTCTCAAACTTGTTTGAGTGGGTGTAACTTTAAATGATTCGTACGCACATAAAGTAGATTAAGAAATAAGAATTTATGTAGACATATTTGCAGAATGGATACAATTTCAATGCAGCTTCTTTCGATAGTGCGTAATAGGAAACAATAACTTTTATTTGAGGTTTACGACTCTGGGAAAAATAGTTGTCACTCACATTCTGTTTTATTTCGTTTTCACTTCATGAAAATAAAAATGTGTGCGCACTAAAAATCCTTATGTTAGGAAAGCACATAATGGACACAAAAACCGTCGCATTAATTCAACTTTATAGCGTACTAATAAAGGAAATCGTTTTTCAGCGAGAGATATGTACGTTAATATATGTACTTTCAAGCGTCGAACGCGAGCAACGCGACGCCGGCGCCGCCTGGCGACCGCGGGTCGTTCCTCCGGTTTGTTGCCGAATTCCTATGTGACAAAGAGTAGCTAGTAAATGGAGTCCGTGATGACAGCTGCGAGGTCTGACAGTTATACTGTACTTACTTGAACGTTTCCACTAGTATAGGCTAAATATAGAAAGCTCCATGGTTGTGTTGGATAAACGACTAAATTGGCCAAACAACCAACACAAGTCCTATTCTAGTCATATAACAAGCAATATTGAGTTTACTTTATTACGAAAGATTCATTCAAAAATTCCTTTGTACGTAGCTAAGTAGGGCTTTGTACAGGTGTTGTTTAGTAAGGCGTGGTTTAACGTTGAGAAGCCTGTTAAAGATGCATCTGTGGTTGATTGGGATATTGACGGAGGCTACTTCGGTTGACGATAATGTTGCGATCTTCAATGATATTGAGCTCAACCTTTAGAATAAATTCCAGTCTCTAATTTTCCTCGCAGTCTAGGGATTTCCCATCCTTGTGGTGTAAAACCTGTGTTCGTTTCCTACCCAATCCTATTTTTCAAGTCCAATTTCTATTGTTGCCTTCCTATGCAAAGATCTTAAGGCCTGTGACAAACAATTTTCTAGCTTTGTGCAATGTAAATTACTGATAAGCCCCGTACAATCTGGGTATAGACCAGAGCACAGCACTGTTTCCGCCCTTTTTAAAGTGACTGGCTATATATGGGCAGAACTGAAAGACACCAAAGACCCAATCTAGTGTTGGTCGATTCCTCGAATGCCTTCAATATCGTCAGTCTGGATATTCATTGCCCATTTATCCATGGTAGGAATGGTCCACTTCCTACCTTCAAGAACGTCAACAGTCGGTGCATATCTTCTAGCTGCTGTGATTTATAAACAGGCGTTCATCAAGGTGGCATTTTATGTCCTCTTCTGTTTTCAATTTTAATTAATTTCATAATAAAATTGATTGAGTCAGGCGTTACTTTGCGGAAATCCATTTTAAATTTGAAAATGAAAACAATTTATCTGTTTTAATTTCCGCGAATATTAGTGGGTTGCAGGTATGCACCTCCCTCCCGCCCGCTATATTTTGCACATGCAAGATTACAAGGCAAATGCAAGGATTTTATGCACATGCAGGAAGGCAAAGCAAAACCCAACACCATTACCGACACGTGTTTCGCCTCTCCACGAGGCATCCTCAGGGGACGTGTTGACTCGCTGACCGTTGAGTTGCGACTGAGAACAACGCGCGCGCGCGCGTTGCGCTCACTCGCAACTCGGAGAGGCGAAACACGTGTCGGTAATGGTGTTAGGTTTTGCTTTGCCTTCCTGCATTACGGGCCTGTCGGTCTAGTGGTTAGTGGCCCTGACTGCTAAGCCGGAGGTCGTGGGTTCGATTCCCACCCAGGACAAACTTTGTGTGATGAGCATGATTGTTTGTTCTGTGTCTGGGTGTGATTTATTAATAATATGTATGTATTTATAAATTATATAACTATGTATATCAGTTGTCTGGTTACCATAACACAAGCTCTGCTTAGCTTGGGATCAGATAGCCGTGTGTGAGTTGTCCCAAGATATTTATTATTATTATTTATTTATTTATTTAATATATGGAAATATGATGATGTTTCTGTGCACCGGTCGCTTCGTTGGTTGCCCATACGGCAGCGCAGAGAACATAGGGCGCCAACTACCCCATTTCTTACCTCTCCCAATGCTTAACCCGACATTTTCAATACATTTGCGCCAAACACAATAGAAGTCTACGATTATCCCATAATCATCTTCTTCACTGTCATTATCTTCGTAGTTACTTTTACCGTCATAGTTAAAATTCCGAGTACAGTCTTAAGAAGTTGGCAGTAGTATCGTCATAGTGGTCATATTTGCGAATTATATTTATTAATTTGAGTATATATTATAGACTTGTGATGTAAACATTAATCGCGTTTCTGTTTTTTTACCACATTGCACCTACCAGTATTTGTCTCCGCATCACCCAAAGGTTAACTGGTAGAAAATGCCAAAGGCATTAAGTCCGCCTCTATACATCAATGTGCGCGAAGTATTAAATAACTATATAAGTAAGAATAAGTTATTGTCAAATCATCTCCTAAGATAACCCTCTGAAAGATTCATACTTATCTCAGCAACTTACCTATCTAACAGTCAATCACGGTTTACTCTACTCCCATCCTAACTTAGTATAATTTATTTTTATGAGAAAAACGAATGAGCACTCCATTTCCACACGCCTCCGCGTCACGCGACAACTTAATCTGTTCGTCTTAATTTGTTGGGCGCCACCTGGAATGCTGCGATTCGTCAAGTGCGAGCCCGCGGTCAAGCACCTCACCTGTCGGATTGTCGGCTGGCTACCGATGATATCGCCCTACTTACTTTGTATTCCTGCAGACGGATCTCGAAGTCGTCTCGTATGGTACATATTTACTGAAGGGTTGGTCAATAACCTTTTTTTGGCACTGATAATATTGTTAGTATGAGAATATTAGACAGCAAGTAACAAAGTGATTGTAGAACGAAGTTACTTATGACTTCTTTCACTACCAGTTTTGTAGACTTTGACCGCCACGACACTCATGTTCCCTTTTTGAAATTTTGAGAGCAGCTTTACAGGTGGCCAGTGTATTTCAAAAATATCTTGATACTAAAGATAGATGAAATTCTCGTTCGTTAAAAAATATTCATTTAAAAGTATTTTTACACAAATTATTTTAATAATATGAAAATTGCAGACTCCGTAAAATTGTAACAAGTCTGTAATAGATTATAATTTCTCGATATACTATGAAAAAATTGTTTTGTTTACAATAAATTATATCTTAATTCAATAGATTTTCAAATTTATGGTGACAGATAAGGAACCCACTAAACGTTTAACTTTTTTGTTTTGATGCACACTTTGATCTTTCGTGAATTTAAATTTCGAGAATCATCTTTGAATAGTTTAGTTTCAGTGAAGTAGTCCCTCACTATTTTAGTCTTCTAATCTAACTTTAATGTGCCTACTTCTAAGTCTGATTGTTTTGCAACCTTTGTTTCAAAGGTTAGTCAACACCTACGCGGTTTGTACTTAAATTGACACACAGTGCTATTTCTTTATCTTAGTGACAGCTGTAAGCACAACAGCCGCACGAGTAAGGCATAATTCATTTGCATACCGATTTTCATGGTATTTTCACCATTTTGTCATATATAAATATTGAGATTAACTAGGTACATATACATATGTCTATTATGATGATGAACTAGGTCTATAAGATTTAAGGCATGATAATATTAACTTCATCAAGTACAGTTTAGTCTTTACCGACATCTGACATGAATCCTTCTCTTTTAACGAGTAACCAAGTTCTATATCTGTCAAACCATGATGCACTGCGAACTTTTCCACACAACGTTGTAACGAATTCCCGGTAACTGTTCCCCAGAGCTCGTCACTGTCAACTTTAAAGCGTCCACTCACAATTAAAAAGTTTCCTTTGTACTTCTGACCTGTGACACGTGTTCCTGTTATTAACAGCGGCATAAAGCTAGCATACGAAGAAAGTAAATATTGTCGAGTAGTTGCGTTGGCTTGAAAAAGTAGTTGTGGGGCGGAAAGTTTAATTGTTCATGTTTACTGTTCATTCACCTCTGTGAAAGACACTAATAAAGGCATCAAGTAAATAAGCTTTCCCTTTGTCGTAAAGAAAAGCAGTGGGAAGTAAGTGGCGCTTTAGACGTATTGTAGACAATAGATTTTATTTAGGGAGTTCTAAATAGGGATGTGAAAGAATAAGGTGGCTAAAATTAGACGCGATCCCGCGGTTGCGAGATTTACAAGGACTACGATATGATGTTGAAATTAATTACCTTGGTACTTATATACCTATAAAACTGTTCACGATTAAGGATTAAGATTCATAAGAAAAGGAACAAAAGGCTTCTCTTTTCTTTATGTAGGATCTTGTCAGACAGATCTTAAATTATATTACCTTGAAATTAGTCATACTTTATGAAAACCAAACTATTCTATGTACATTTCGCATTTTCATACAAATTAATCAACGTCGGCTTTCAGGACCGCATTTATATCTCCGCACGTGGAATTTTAGCAATGCAGTGTGATCCCTTTAATGATTATTTAAATACTCGCTTATTTATTCTAAATGAATCGCGTGAATAAATTCGAGTGCGCTACAAACACACATACATACTTACAGGGATATAAAGTAGTATGCGGTGATGTATGTAGTATGTAACCGACTAATTGGCACGATCGCCTTGGCGACTATTTTATTTAGGTAACTATTCTTCACCGCACAGTACCTGACTGTGTGTATTTTTATCCTAAACAGCTTGGTGACTAGAGCTTGTATTTTCTAAAGAGAAGTTAAAGTTTACCTTGACAAAAACAAGGGTCATTTGGGACGTCTTTTGTAGAACACACACCGAATATTTATGAATGAAAGAGCTTTACACGCCCCCGTGAGGGACGATAGGTGATAATAAATATGATATTATTTTCACATATGAATGAAATACGAAGAGTGTATTGATCACCATTCAATCATCCAATGTCAGATGAATGTACCACGTAAGGCAGAATAATTGTTACGACTGGACTTGTAGGCGGTTTCTTAGAAAAAGTTCACCTATTTACTAGAATATTCTTGCTAATCCGACATATTAAATGTTCTACCTACGTAACATAAATATGAAGGTAACCAACTTAGGAGGATTCGTACGATCCACGTGGCTAAAATAAATTGTCTTTAAGTATAAAACCCATGGAAATACACTTGTTGTCGTCATACCCACCAGGCAGTACGTCATAACCTGCATTTGGAAGTAAAGGATGTAATATATTGGGGAATAAAGAAACAGTTTATGGTTTACCACGAGCCAAACAAACAAAGTTTACGTCTATAATAAATGTATGCGATCATTATTTTACGAGTTGGATCATTGATATAGAGCATTGTTTTACGATGGTGTAACGGCCTGTAGGTGTCACGTGCACAAAGTTTGGGACAGCCAATCAACACGTTTCCAATAGTCATAAACTTCCCGGGAATAGTTCAACGAATGACAAACGGTATGAATATTAGAAGTTAAGAGGTCATTCTAGAAGCACGTGCTGGATCGCGCCGCGTGATTAGAGGGGCAACATTACAAATTAAGCTAGTCGTTTTTCAACACATTACAAAACGATAAATACATTTTTATAACACAACTTAGCTTTTGCTCGCGACTTCGTTTGCGTATATCCTGTTTTCTTTTTTTTTTTTTACTCCCCAATACTTCCCAAGGATCCTACATGCCAAATTTCACGACTTTCTACGACCAGGAGTTTCGGCTGTGCGTTGTCTGTCAGTTTTATATAATACTAGCAGACAAGCGCAACTTCATCTGTGTCACATTTTTCATGAATGCTCCTCTCTTATTGATCTTAGCGTGATGATATATAGCATAGAGCCTTCCTTGATAGATGGGCTATCTAACACTGAAAGAATTGTTCAAATCAGACAGTAGTTCCTGAGATTAGCGCGTTCAAGTAAACAAACAAACTCTTCAGATTTACATATTAGTATAGATTACAAATATTTGTGAGCTTGCGGTTTTTTTTCATGCGTCGTATTCGATTTTTGTGGGGGCTAGCCTCCGATCCTAAAAACACATTCGATAGACAAAGAGCCAATTGCGAGCTTAAAGGCTGTTGCAAAATATTTTATTATATATTCCTACTCGTACGTTACCCCTTACAAAGTTGTAGTTGAGGGTAATGTCCTCAACTTCAACTTGGTAATGGGCTTTATTGGTACGAACTCGTAGAAAAACTCTTAAGTGAAGAAGCTGCTTCGATGCATAATATTATCTTGCAATAAACTCTTGGGATGGAGGTAGAACCTGCACGTGGACTCACGGCACGTGTAATATTACAAAATTGTATTTTTTCTTTATCAGTAGGGTATTTGATAAGTAGATAGTATTAGCGACAACTTCCGCTTGTGTCTTGTGGGATTATATTACAGTAACTGATGGGGAGCAAGGATTTAATGTTATAATAGAACTCTTTGAGCTTAGTTTGTAGAAATGCTAAGCAGCTTTGCCGTGTTTTTCGTTTTTAGTTGTTAGTGTTATTTATTTCTTTTTAATACTTTATGTGCAGTGACCATGTAGTTTGTATTTTGTGTTAATCAGTTTGCCCCTAGACTTTGTCACTTATAGTCATTGCTCACCTGTGTCACCAATTCTATAAACATTTATTTTTTAAGTTTCGTTCTTCAGCTTCTTTGAAAGTATTACTAGCCCCACAAAGGTCTTGATGATGCAGTTGTCATTTCACGAAGAGAGGAGAAGAGTGTGGCGTGCGTGGCTCATGCTGCTATATGAATAACCATGATAGCTACATCAGCTAGACCAACTGGTAGCTTCGGTCCAATCATACACTAAAACGTTGGTCTTGCTTCTTCCTACATCCCCGTGATTGTGTGACTCACATAACATTTTAAAACACACAGAAGAATTTCTCGCATACGTACATACATTTCATTTAATTATACCTACTCTTATCATTGCTACGTCTAAATAAGCCGATGCTGTCATCTTCTTGGACAAATAGTACAATTGTGTAGATTCACACCTCGTTTGTCCAAGTTGCTGGACGATCGTAAAAATAATTTGGACGTAAACGTAAACGTGCACGTGAACAGTTTTGTTAGTGTTACGTGTTTTGTTTTATTGTGTGTGGGCATGACGTGTCCTCATATGCATCGAGAACGTTTGGTCCATCGTTGTTAGCCGTATTTGGTTATTACCAAATACGGCTAACAACGATGGACCGATGGAGTTTTCTTCTTTATTAAGAAGAAAACTCTTAAAGTAGACATTGATGGAAATATAATTATTGAACGTGCTATTTGTTGAATGTATACCATATATTGTAGCTAGGAAGTTTCTGCAACAGATTGGTAGGTCACTGTTTACCGTTCTACGATGGTGTGAGGACTACTCATTTATGGTACAGCTTAGCGGAGAACGCGGACAAAAGTTCATTGAATCCTTCGTTGAATTGTTATTTTCTATCTGAATTATTGATAGATCAGGAGTACACATAAATAAACAAAGTCAAAAAGGAGATTTTATCGTTCAATTTTTCCTTCCAGACATCCAATCTGATTCATCTGAGTAGATTGTGGACTGATAAAAAGCAAGTTTAAATTGTTATGTAGTGTTAACATTTGTAAATGCTTGTAATACTCCAATATTTTAACAGTTTTTTTAAAACGTTTCATTTCATCATAGAATTAAATATATTAGCTGGAAGAATTTCTTAATCTTTTAAGACATAAATCCCCCGTGAAACAAATTGCTAACATTTGGCAAAACATTGTCGGAAAGTACCTACTGTTATTAAAAGTCGGCGACACTTTTCTGGGTCAGAGATTTTCTCTTAAAAGAATTTTCTTCTTAAGCTATTATTTGTGAGGCTTGTGAGAAACTTCAAGCGAGTTTATGATCGCTTTAGTAAACTTTTTATATCGCTTTATCTTGTCATTAAAGTCTACGGTTTGCTATCTATGTTTAAGTTAGTGAATTATTATGGGTAACGACCCTCTGGTGGAGTAGACGAACTCCCTGCTAAGTAGTAACTTGTCAGTTAAACGTGATTACGATGTAGAGTAAGGGATTCTTCGGAAACTTGGATGACATCGCGTAACACGTGAGGTCGATACCCTCTGGTGCTCTGTGTCACGATACTTACTTACGATGAATGATGAATTGAATTCAGGGAAGTTTTCTTTGAGAGGTAATCCGAAGGCGTACGTAATGGGTTTCTGATTCGTCATTAGGGAATATATTAACGTTTTCTATGAGTTCCCATCACGAAGCTTTTTAAGTAGACATTATCTAATTCACCTGAATAAAAAAAAAACATGAGTTAAAGTATTATCGTCAAGCTAAGCATGAAACATTACGCACCTATAAATCTAGTAAAACGATTGTATTAGCAACCTCCTGGAAATGATTTCCATATTTTTTTATAAGAGATTGCTGACATAAGTGCTCATATAATTTCAAATAATGAATGTTTGCTCTAACCTAGAAACTGGTAGTAAAAAAAAGAATAATATCTTCGCACTAAAAATCAAAGCTGCTCAATATACTCATTTATTTTATCATCGATCATATAAAACAAAATTCTTTCCGTGCTCTATTTTTTTATGGCATAACCCTAAACTATGAGTCGTATAATAGCGAAGCGTAACACAATACGCGAGGTGCTGGCTGCGCAGGCACACCAAAACAATGAGTCATGCGCGGACGCCGCGTGGCGAAATCCAGGTCAGGCGCGGCCTCGGGGAAGGCCGAGCGACTTGACACGGGCGTGATAACGTGTACTACACACATACTATTTGTAAACAATAAGGGATTTACACGTCACTGCTCATGTATTTAGGGAATTTGGAATCGGGATAGAGATTCGTACACGGGTCGGAATGTCTGAGGCCAAGATTTGAGGCTACATTTATCAGCTTGGATTTGATGTATTGTAATTTGCTGCTTTCTGCTTCGTTGGTAGGTAGGGATTGTACCGTAATTTTATGACTCTGTTGCTGCTGGTTTATAGATTAAACAAATCCCAGGCTCAGCAGAAAACTTAGCTACGCGGAAAGCTTGTTATACCGAGTATTTAAAAGAATACAGTATTTACAAGAATGCAGGTACCTAATGATGTTGTAACTAATGAGTCATTTACATTTTTCCGCTGGATCCCGAACTGGACGACATTGTCATGTGGTCTTGAGTGGACGGTTACCGGCAGCTGTCGCTCTCCGCGCTAATTATCTGTAAGCCAACACCAACAGATGGGTTTCACCACGCCTCGACCTCTGCTGGCGAACAGCGTCAATTAAAAGAGTTCCACAACACCTCGCAGTGTCATTGACATCTAAATTCTTCGCAGTTTTATTGAAATGGTACATATAAAACAAACTTCCTTGAGCTTGTTCGCATTATATACGAGTGCAATAACTAAGAACCTTGGATAAAGGACTGTTTTAAAATTAGGTGTTTTCGAAAACTGATACGCTGACTAACACCACAAAATATTTAAAGGAAGTAAGACTAAGCCGAGAAGCAACAAAGTAGCGTATCCTGTACATTTCAGGGTCAGCCACTTCTACTTATTAATAACTGTCATATAGTGAGAGCGGTGCATTCTTCTGAATGTGTAAATCGTTCAGTCAATAGTACTTTCAGTTGGAACAGCCTCGTTCGTCCATCAGCGTTGGAAACCTTGGCCCGCAAGGTTCATATGCACGGAGAGATATATTGCATTTATAATTCGAGCATGTTCCTTCATAATAAAGCATGCTGCAATGTCAGCTGCGGATGTCGGTGCCTGGCAGAGAGTAGTGGACATCCGACCGCGAATGTCACATCTCACCGAATGAACGAACGGGTGAAACGTTCTAGCCAATTTGAAATTTGCGCAGCATTTTCACAAAGCGCTGTTTAAATTGGAAATTAATCGATTCGAACACTATTTGTAATCATGTCATGTTCCATTAATACATGAATTGTATTCGTTAAATGCATGCTTAATAGTTTTGAATTTCTTTGGATTTGCATGAAGTATTTTGACAAGCGCGTAAGCGGTTGAACTCATCCGAGAATTATTTCAGTAATGACAATTCCTAGTAATGAATGGGAAACGAATTTGTGACTAAAGCACATTTTTCAATGAAGTACGTAATTTCAATACATTAGTACCTAACCTACCTACCTAATTGTAAATCTTATAACAGTACCTAACCGTTGTTAACATGCAAATGAGTCAGTAGGTAGGTATCTCCGAGAATCAAAATATTTCAATAACCTAATAAGTCTGCACTTGACCTATTACTCCGTGGAAATTTTAGTATAAAACTATAAAAATACAAAAGAATTTACATGAATTCTAAAAAGACTAAGTAGCTGTAGCATTGAAGTTAATAGGTATCTAACTCATATAACAGAGCGAAATGAAAAGCGAAAAAATGAAAAGTTTAATATGTACACATAAAAACTTCATTTGTGTTACATTGTAATATTTTACGATATATTTTGTTTGGGACAAAAAACCTGTTAACATATTTGTCAAATGACTCGGCATCTAAAATATAAAGATACTATGAATAAGTTTTGTTTAGGCAATCAGCTATTCAATATTTTGATGAGTAGTATACGACGATATGTTGCGGGCGGGCAGCTGAAACGCGGCGGTAGCTTAGCGGGAGCGGTGCGCAGGCGACGCGCCGGTTTCGGATTCTTTAGGGCTGCCGGCATCCGGCGTGAGTGCAGCTGGCCGCGCGCCAAGTATGCGCGTACGCAGCTAACATATTGAGGAATCATTATCATTTTACAATCTGTATCCTACACATGTCGTCGCCATTTTTCCCAGATGCTAAAATTATTCATTCACTAATTGTTTTCATTTTCCAGCATTGATGTTCAAAAAAAAACTATGACGGTCGAACCGGTAGTAATGTAGATGTATGTTTCAGAAAACTTCCGTTTATTGGTATGCAAAACTAATAAAATGTTGAACTTGTTATTCTTCTCGTGAAATGAAACGATCATAAACGCCAAACATTTTCTCTCAGTACATCAATGACGGATACGAAAAAAAATCCCGGAAAATTATTAGTATGTGTCATTCTGCGAAAATAATAAAGAACTATGTCCTTTAACAAAGTAAAGTTCTATTTAGATATTATGACTTGTGTGATGAAAGCTGTCTCCACAGTCGGTAGCTTCACTATCAAGTACTGGCGCGCGCGGCGGTGGATTTCGTCGGCAGTGGCGCGCGGCGCGTGAGATTGGCGCCGACGCTGAGATTTACAGCACTTATCACTGCCCTCTTGATAGATATTCTTTAACACCATTAAAAGAAACATTCAGAACGTCGAAATTTTTATTAATGTGTAAGCGCTGTTATTTTTAAAAGTAAACACGGATTTAACTTTTTCGGTGTAGTTATTTCACAAACAAATTATTCACATGAAGTAAAACATTGTTAGAAATTAATCTTATTGTCTGGACCACACTTTTAATAATAACTTGCTATAAATAATAACGCATCATTGCTGTCAACAATTAATCTCGCTAATTTGAAATTCATTAACAATATTTTGGCGCCATGACTGATATATTGTTGTCTTGAAGTTTAACAGCATTTTTATGAGTTTCTTTCATATTCTTGTTTTATTGGTGGTGACTGATATAAGATGGATAAAAGAAAGTGCAGAGAGAGCCTGTATGCGTAGCTCACGCCAATGTCATGCATTTTAATAAAATTATAATCATCCGTGTGACACTGTATCATGTTTTCGTTGCATTCTTTCAGAAATTCATTGTTCAAACAGTACAATGAAGGCCAGTTCTGGAACATATGAGATACCTATTTGAGAAAAATCATTAAAAATAAATTATGCACCAATTGTCATTGCCAATAAGCTTCAACATGATGGTGGCCATCTTCAGACTGCATCGCTAGACCAGGTCCACAGTAGATACCATGAAGATACAATTAAAAATGTAAGCAACTCAGGTTCCAGTTCTTCAAAATGGATTGCTAATTTGTAACCTGACACATACGAGCGAAAAGTTTGTAAAACCGGTCATATTCAAGTCCCATCCCATGATGTCGCAAACAAATGACGACATCTTGTCAAAACCAAGTTCCAGTACTTCAAAATGGATTACTAATTTGTAACCTGACAAATATGAACGAAAAGCTTGTAAAACCGTTCAAATTCAAGTCACAATCTCAATGGAAAAATGGCGCAAACAAATGACAACATCTTGTCAAAACGTCGAATAATAACAGGTGTTTTTGACAGATTCAGACTGACATTACAATGAGAATGTTATTTAAAAATGGAAAGGGAGGAAATTGCTCATCTGTCAAGGTCCAGCTGGTGTGTTCTGAAATGTAAACACTTGATCATAAAAACTAAGGTGAAGTGAACAAACAAGAAGGATTGACGATTCCATCTCGTTCGTATGAATTTACAGCTCATTTCATATTTACTTCACCAAAGTTTTCACGGTGTTTCTTTGTACAGAATAGACTGATAGTATATTCATGAAACTACGTTCTCGTACAGTAGCTATCCAGAATTGTGATAATTTAAACTCGACAGCTAATAACTCTATTTATAGCAATGCGATTCGAATTACAAACAGATCGACATCCTGTATTAGAGAGGGAGCGTGCGGCAAGCTACTTCTCCGATTTTCCTTTCATTGCGTAATCAGGCACGAGTGGATTGCATTGTATTCCCCAGACAGCTATCCAACAATAACTCTACTAATGCCACTGAATATTTCGAGTCATTGAGTGTGTTATCTACCAATACTTCAAACACATTATTGAAGTATTGGTAGATAACACAAGTACACGAGTATAGTAAAACTGTGTGTGCAGCCAAGGTGCTGTTGAACGTACACAATAGGGTTACTTTTAATTCACTAGTTATACTTTCAAGGGATGAAAGTCATCATGAATAAGAAAAACTTATGGAATTAACTGTGAAATATAAAAAATCTCCTGTTAAATATCTTTGATTATATAATGTCTAGATGGAGCGTCGCCCTACTGTCAAACCAAAGAAAACGAGGCAACAATTTCAAACATGTGTGCGTGCGGCCGGTGTTTTACACTATGCGTCATGTCTCTGTGTGCGTGAATAATGATACCAGCTACTAGAATTCTCCCATAGATCACATATTTAAAAAAAATAAGATAAGTTTGAGTTGTATGTATGTAGTATTATTCAGTTTTAGTAGTGTCTGAAGATACTTTTTTAAATAAATAAAATACCTATACAATTTAATTAGAGGTGTGTGTTTGATTAACTTAGCTGAAATCAGCTAAGTTAATCAAATTGGAATAATAAACTTTTTAGGCAGTTTATATAGATTGAATCTATGATTTAATTCTATTAATCAGTACCAGATATTAATCATTACCATAATGAGGACAAAAAGACGGTACAGTATTCAAACTTTATGGCGGCTCGGAACATGAGGCGAGTCGCTGCGCAGTAACAAATTCGAGTGTCAGCGGGGGTGAGGGATGCGGTACTGCGCAGGGAGCAGCACGCTTCAGAGCCGTCATAAAGATTGAATTGGAGTGTACCAAGTAAATTATTTACCGAGCTAATAACAATTTTTACTTGGCATTGGCTTCAAAAGCATATAAAGAAAGACTTAATAAATTAATCATATTTAAATTACTCTTGGCATTGTTTAAATCTGTTTATTGAACCCAATGCAAAAATAATCATTAAAATTGGCTCATAAACAAAAAAGTTATTCGCGAAAATTATATTATTATAAAAAAGTAAAAGTATAGATGAATTAAAAAAACTTTTTATAAATTGAATAATAAACTATATCAACTAAATTATATAAACGTTACCATAAACCAACGAATATACCCACAAAAAAAAATGTTAAGTTGGGAGAATAAAAAAAGAAACTGGCAACACTGACAAAATATGGCGTAATTTTGTTATCATAAAAACAATAAATAAATACGTAGTTTTCTGGTTACTTAGCGATGATAGGTGATGTTTTTGGTACTTTTTACCCTTAATTTATAATTCCGTCGCAGTTTAATAACACATACCGTCATTTTATCGCTGTTTTTTGTTTATTACTCAGCGCGCGTAATACGTGGTGACACCAAAGCGGCACGATCGGCACTAATCGGCGGGTAAGACCTTATAGGCCAACAGTTGGCTGATATTTTTTGACACGTTTCCGCGCATTTGATGCTCTATCTAGACATTATATAATCAAAGTTAAATATGTATGTTCGTATAACTCTAGAAAATGTATCAAACGGCTGATTTTATGTCGTAATTTCAGAGTTGATCCCACAGTAAAAGTTGTACTGAAAATCAATGATTAACCAACTAATCCTGTGGAATAATCCTGTAACGATTACTCGTAGCTATAGCACCAGCAAGGCAAGGTAGTGAGTCAGCATAGTTTTATAGTGGAAGAAGCATGTGTACCAAATGTTTCGGACGCGTCGTGCGACACCGCGTGGTGTTGTTTGGCAACAGGCGGCCACGTTGGGCGGCCGCCGCTCAGCGATCATTCAGCGCACGGATGTCGAAACACACGCCGTTACGTTGCACAACCAGACATCATGTTTCCTGGTCAATTTGGGTTATTGTTTTTCAACATGATTCTCGTATTACAAAATGCATTACACTACAAATCCTCATGGGAACATTAGCAGTAATGTGACTTTATGACTCCAGCGCGATGGAATGAAAACCAGATTTATGTATTTGCGGAAGAATAGTAAAGAAAAGTATGTGTGTTAATGTTGTGTTGGATGAGGAAGTTTAAAAAAATATGTAATAATGTATGATGGTTACGATTTATGTGGTTGCCAGATAAACTGAGTTTTGAGCATAACTTTGTTTATCTGGACTTACGCAAACCGTAACACGGTAATACGATAGGAATGATGATCCAGAAAAGTTAGGTAATTTCATTGGTTTTTTACGTAACGGTCTGGACTGGTGACCTTTAATGCGGTAAACGATGAACGAGGGCGTTTCTGTCTACTATCGACGTCTATTTCTAGTCTCTTGTGAGCCCTTCGATCATCGTATATACCACGCCGACTTACCGTGGCTGGAAATGACTGCGGTATTTATTTTAAGATTAGATTCGAACACTTTTCACACAAATAAGGAGTGTAAACAAGGTCCCTTCGGTCTATTCTGTTAAGTAAGTTTTGAGTTTAAGGTGGATTGACAGTTCGCTTCACGCTCGCTTGATTTAGGTTTTCACAGTGAGATGTTTGCAGAGTAGAGCAATACTGTTACTTAGCGTGTTTTTAACTATTGAATGGATAACTTTAAAATTAATGTGATGCCTCCAATTAACTAACAGGAATTTTGCATGCTCGTCCCAGGAAATTAATTCTGCCCCTCTGGGCTGTATGGAAGGGAGTGTCAGACTCTTACTGATTAAAACTCAACCGTGGTTCTCCTATCGCCCTTTGTGTGACTCTTTCAAACAAGGCACTGACCCTATAGGGCCCCGTCTTCTTTGCTGACATCAATTCGAGGCGTGCGTGGACACCACGCGCCTCGGCCCTGTTATCCTACGGTGGTCGGGAGTCTTCCTATAACACCAGATGCCCGGGGTATCTTCAAAACTCAAACTCAAACTCAAACTCAAAGCATTTATTTCAATTAAACCCTTTACAGGCACTTTTGAATTGTCAAGTCGAAAGAGGTGAAGCTATCTGCACGTTCCAAAGCGTAGATCTCTATGGAGAAGAACGTGCAAGAAACTCCACGGACACTCTTTTAAATCATGTTCTGTATTACATTACGTTTAATACATCCTTTGGTGCTTCTATATGTGAGGACAATGCAAAGAAAAAAAAAGAAAGGAAACCACAAAACAATTCAAAGTATAAAGATTAAAACAAATCAGTGGCAGTTAAGAGGTGACCAGTCTCAACCGACGGCGCCCGTTCACGAACCTGACGCGTGTATCGGCACCGTTTAGCTCAACCATTTTGAAGGGAACCGAACGATCCAACACGCACGCCACCATCAGCGAGACATTTGAGCGAGCATGACATGCTCTCAACTGCCATTTTAGTTCAAGTCACAAAGTAAACTATAAGGTATCACATGTAAATGGCTCCATGGTACTCACATTTACAATATTTGAAAATGAAATGCTTCTACAGTATACAAAACTATGGTTTACATTAACCAAGCAAATACAGTAAAAAAAAGATAAATTATTTATTCTCAAAACAATATAATAAAAAAAGAATAAATAAATGAGACAAAAAAAAAAAAAAAAAAAAAAAAAAAAGAGGGCGAGCATCTCTTCCAAATATATAATCCTAACTTGTTAACCCAAGTGGTTGAGGCTGTGGAGCAGGACCGGCATTTAACCAAGCATTTTTATCAAGGATATAATCTTCCAGTTTATAATATGCTTGCCTACATAGTGTGCGTTTTATGCATGTTTTAAATTTTCTCTCATTCAATTGAAGAATATCGACTGGTATTTTGTTATAAAATTTTATGCAATACCCCATAAAAGAAGTGTGTACTTTAGCCAATCTAAACCTAGGTTGATCTAATTTGTTTTTATTTCTGGTATTAAAATTATGCCTGTCGCTGATCTTATTAAACATATGAAGATTTTTCCGAACATACATAATGTTTTCATATATGTATTGACAAGGTACCGTCATGATGTTAATTTCCTTAAACAGTTCCCTTAGAGAATCGCGCTGGCGGAGATTGTAAATGGCTCTTATTGCTCTTTTCTGCAGAATAAAAATAGACTCTATGTCTGCAGCCCGTCCCCATAGCAAAATACCGTAAGACATGATACTATGAAAGTAACTAAAATAGACCAGTCTCGCGGTATCTACATTAGTAAGTTGACGGATTTTTCTGACAGCATATGCTGCTGAACTTAGCCGTCCTGCAAGTGATGCTAAATGAGGACCCCATTGTAGCCTTGAGTCGAGCGTTATCCCCAGGAAAACTGTGCTTTCGACGAATTCTAGTTTCTCTTTATTCAATACTATTTCCTCAATACTACTTTTAACATTCGGTAAAACAAATCTAATACATTTAGTTTTTTTTTCATTTAATACTAAATTATTAGCAGTAAACCAATTTTGGACCTGCTGTAGGGAGTCATTCACTTCGTCAAGATTTGCGGAACGTCTATTTATCTTAAAAATTAAGGACGTATCATCAGCAAATAACACCATTTGTGATTGTTTTTTCAAAAGATAGGGTAGATCATTAATGTACACTAAAAAGAGGAAAGGACCCAGTATTGAGCCTTGTGGTACCCCCATTTTGACTCCTAAACCACACGAATTTACACCGTTTATTTGAACTTGCTGCTGTCTGTCATTTAAATAAGACTTTACTAAACTGAGTGCAAGTTTACAAAGTCCGTAATGTTCTAGTTTTAAGAGCAAGGTTTCGTGATTAACACAATCAAATGCCTTGGAGAGGTCACAAAAGATTCCTATGGCATCTTGGGCCTCTTCCCACGCTGCAAATATATGTTTTAGTAAGGTGACACCAGCGTCAGTCGTACAACGTCCTCTGGTGAAACCATACTGTTGATCGTGTAAGATTTTATTGGTGTTGAAATGAATGAGCATCTGATTGAGCATCACCTTTTCGAAGACCTTGCTGAAAACCGGCAACACGGATACAGGTCTATAATTATTGGTGTCTTTACTATCGCCGGACTTAAAAAGTGGTATAACCTTACTGTATTTCATTATATCCGGAAAGACACCTTGGTCCACACATAAATTAAATATTAAAGCCAAGTATGGTGCTGTGGTCTCAATTATGGATGTGCACACTTTGACGGACATACCCCATAGGTCTTCGGTCAATTTGATTTTAATTTGCCGGAAGGCCTTTATAACTGTCATAGGGTTGATATGTTTGAATTGGAATTCAACCGGGCAGTCTGGAACGTTTGCTCTTAATAAAGCAATTGAGACCTCGGGTGACGAGTCTAAAGCTTCAGTAGTCTTACATGGTATGTTAGTAAAGAAATTCACAAATTCTTGAGCTACTTCAAAATTTGAGCTTATGGCACCATGTGAAGTCTCCAGTAAAAAATCAGTGTTCCGTACTTTATTTCTATTAGTTTCATTATTGATAACTTTCCAAACTGTCTTTATTTTATTATCAGCCCATTTGATCTTGTTGCTAATGTACAGGGCTTTAGCTACCTTGCAAGTGTTTCTAAAAACTTTTGAATATTTGTTTACGTACTTATTAAATGATTCCGTGTTAATGAAAGGCTTAAGGCCATATAGTTCGTATAGTCTTTCCCTGCTTATCCTAATACCTTTAGTCGCCCAGTCACTGAATATAAACTTAGGGAAAGTGTCTTTTGACTTCTTTTCAAATGTTGTATTGAATTCTTTTAATACCACTGAAAAGAAATTATCGTAAAATTTATTTGCATCTTTAATGTCATGGCCTAGATCATTTAACTTATTTTGTAAAATACAATTGAATTTCGCTAATTTGCCAGTTGTAATTGGCCTATATTTTATTTGAATTTTTTGTAAGGCAGCTTTAAACTTAAACGTTACCAATTGTCCACTATGGTCAGACGGTAGATAATTAACTATGGCTTTATCTAGATAATCACAATCGCAGAATACATTATCGATACAAGTTGATGAAGTTGGTGTTATCCTAGTTGGTTCCGCAAAAACATTAGATAAATTGAATGATTTAAAAAGGTTTAAAAATCTACTGCTTACTGAATTATTTTCTAAAATATTAACATTAAAATCTCCACAAATAATCGTAGATTTGCTACCTGCTGCAAGTTTCGCAAGGATGTCTTCCATTGTTGATTCGAATAAAGTAAAGTTTTGAGGGTTTGGAGGTCTGTACACACACACTATAACATGCTTATCTAGCTCAACACAGGACAGTTCGATGCAATGTTCCACTGACAGGTTAACAATGTCATTACGTTGCTTAAATTTTAAACAGTTTTTTACTAATATGAGGGAACCACCGCGTAACATTGATTTACGATTAAAACAGCTGCCCACATTATAATTTTCGTAATTAATTAGCATCTGGTAATCCTTCAGCCAATGTTCACTAAGACATACAATATCAAACATTGTTCTTTCTAAAAACATCTCAATTTCTAATAATTTGGAAGAGACACCCTGAATATTTTGATGAAATAATTTCAAGGTATGCTGCTGACCCCCTTTTTGACATTTATTAAATTGAGAGCAAGAGGACACTTTAATGTTGGTAGGTAAAACTAATTGGTTATTAGTATCCTCTGTTGTCTTATATACTAGTTTAAATTTTTATCCAGAGTTTGCCCTGTATCATCACTTTGCAATGAGTCCTCTATGTTAACCAATGAATTTTCCCTAGTGATATATGGAACCTCCTTCGTACAATTTGTGTAAAGATTTATAGCAATAGTGCTACAGTTATTTTGGTTCACCACCTGATTCTTAGTATCATTACTAAACATTGTGGATTTAATTACAGAAGACTTCGACATACTACTTATGTCTGAGTTAATATAATTAGCTAATAGCTTTGCTATTGTGTGTCTAAAATAAATTGGCAGATACACAGTATCCCTAGTAGATTTTAAATTTTCCAAAAAAATGTTGGTGTCAAAAAACATAAACTTGTCACTATAATGACTAGCCAAAAAGTGCATGTGTTTATTTAGCCTATGAATGTAGTCATTTTGTCTAATTGACAATTGATCAAAATATGGAAAAGCACACAATATTATTTTATTACAATTTAAATTTAACATCTCAGTTACATTGTCTGTGATATCTGCTTTTTTTACTTTTAAACTATTTCCTATAAACACAGTAATAGTGGTATTAGAAGTATAATTTTTGTTTTTTAATAATGCCATAATACGCTTGTAAGTTAAACCTGGCATACAATGATTTTGTGTAGAATTACTTAGGTTGTTACCAACCAGTTTACCTAAACCTCTTCCTATACTGTCTGAGAACATAACTGAATGATAACCACTATTCACAGCTGAAAAGCTACCAATATCAGGCTGTTCAACTTGAGATAAATCTTGTACAAAATTAATATTATCTTGGTCAGTGAAGCAGTCTTGAGACAAATTCTCTGACTGGGACGGTACCTCCGTTGCCTCAGGCTGGACAGCATCAATGTTTGATACTGACTGGCAAGTACACTGACACATAATTAACTCATTTGCTGCAAGAATGTGTTCTTTTATTTGATTCTGAGATTGAACATATTTATTAGATAGTGAGTTCAGACGAGCTTCAAGTACCTTTATTTCAGACTGTAAGTGCTGTGTGTCAATCTCATATATTTTTTTGCTGTCTTCTAGTTTAATTTGATAATTATTTAATTTACTAATGAGATCAACACGTTCTTTCCTGAGTGGAATATTTTTAGAAAAGTGTTTATGTTGCTTTTTGTACTGATAGCATTTTTTGATTATTCTATTTAATTTTGCATACTTTTTTAACTTGGTATGACTAACTTTATAGCTATTGTTCTGTTTCAATAAAGAATCTTCAGTTAGGTCAATCGTTACCATAGAATGAGGGTTACAATTATTATAACTTAGTAATTCATTAAATAAGTGGTTGGTTTCCTTAACCTGAGTACTATGTTTTTCATTTTGTAATTTGATAATACAACTTTTTGCATTAATTAATTCATCCTCTAGGTCCCTAATTTTACATAAAGCCTCCTCATACAAGTTACTACAGTTATTGAAACCCTCAGTGATCACTCGCAGTTGGTCACGTTCCTCAACAATATCTTGGTATTGTTGACTGAGGTCTACTAGCTCACGTTTAAGGCTTGTGTTTTTCTGAACTACTTTCCTTACTTCCACCTCACTTTCCTCTCTCTCTTGTAACAATTGTTGACATTGGAGGTTCGAGGCTTTTAGTTCCTGGAGAGCCGTTCTCAGTTTAAGTTCCATATCCTGAGCAGTAGCCTTACGGGTCATCACAGGCATGGTTTGAAGTTAAGGTACTGAAATTAGAAGGAAAGAAACTAAGAGAATGTAAAGGAATGACAAAACAAAGAAAATTGGGAAATGACAGTAATATTAAGAATTTGGAAAAAAATTAGTGCAGTTAAGTAAAAGACTAAAGTAGGCTACTAAATTGGCTTTAAAAGCTATTGTTTATTTTATTTTCTCGCTTTTGATTGCCTTTAAATTATGATTTTTTTTCATGTGGGTAGGATGTCTAAATTAAAACATACTTAATATTTAATAGATCACAATGCAAAAATAACGATTATAAGCGTTATTGATGTTGTATATTATTGAAAAGAAATACTAATAATTGGATTGGACAACACAGAAATAAGAAATCTTGAACATAAACAATGTAAACAAAGCGATATAGTCTCAACGCAGAGTCGTAAATCTGCGAAAAACTTATTAAAACTTTGCAAAGACGTGTTACTGAGATATGGTCATGAATGTGTGCTATTAATGCTGATGAATAAAAATAAAAGTAAACAATACTTCCCCGTTTATATCCGTAATTCAAACGTCAGCTGACCGTTTTAGGTTACCGGTGACAGTTAGTACCGAAAACTGTGTTTTTCTTGATATATTTACAAGAAAATAATTATCCTGTGTATTTACGCAGTTATAATACGTTTACAAAAACAATTACACCATAATTTCACTTAAATACTAATTAAATCTAATTTTAAAATACGGAACAGAAATTTTACATGTCACTCGGGCAGTGTTGCCACTTTTTTTTCTTCTTCTTTTTTTTCACTTCTTCTTCTGTTGCGGCGGCTAGGGCGTGAGGTCTCTGCCTCCTCCTTCGCTAGCATTACTGCTTCGCAGAACGAAGTGACCGCTTCCCATGCCTCCTCGCTCCGGACCTTGGATTGAACCAGGGCCGGAAGCGAGAGGCCGCCGATCGCCTCGACGAGAAGCAGGGCAGAC
Organism: Hecatera dysodea; assembly: GCA_905332915.2. Lineage (NCBI taxonomy): Eukaryota > Metazoa > Arthropoda > Insecta > Lepidoptera > Noctuidae > Hecatera > Hecatera dysodea. The sequence continues at coordinate 16,656,232 of HG995292.1, forward strand.
TTTCACTGTATGCAACACTGTGTCATCCGGGCGATCCACACAGTGTTGACACCGGGACGTGTCCTTTACCTTCCGAAACAGCCGTGTCTGGTGAGCACCTGCGTCAGGCGCAAGGTGAGAACGCCGTGGCGTCTCTCCAACCACTCCTCAAAGAGGAGACTTATCGCCACAATGGTAGCCTGCTCATGTTGGTCCCCCTCAATATGTTATTACCTTTTGTGAAATCCCTAAATAAACATGCATTTAAACGTGTATGAAGTGTCAGTAGGTTCACTGAACTTCATGTGCTGCCAGACCGATGAGCCTACTGTGCAGGGGTAGACGGTGTGTATTTTCTTCTGTTACTTTTAATGACTAACATTAGTTATAAGCAAAATTTCTTACTAACAACCTTGCCTTGTCTATAGACTTTTTTTGTCTGAAATAAATAATTTATATTTTATATTTGACAAAATCTAAAATAGGGCAAATTGGGTAACAGCAGTACCTACATTTGAAACGTGTTTTTTCTTATAGAGTACACCTTTAACTTTTATGTAAAATTTACTGTGCGTTATTCAATAAAACGGTTGTACCTATCGTAATAAACTCCTTTTATGGCTGCCCCTTCACCCAGTACCTTTTTTTTTTTTTATTGGATGGGAAATCATCAAATGACTTCTCCCGCTCTGGGCGGAGCGGAAGGGAGTGTCAGACTCTTACTGACTAAAACCCACCCGTGTTCCTGCTTGTGCCCTTTGCGTTCCAGTACCTACGTTTATATTTTACGTACTTCGCTAATCCGAATAGATCCTTTACCAGGAGACATGATAGCTGCTATCTGAACATCAATATGAGAAAAAACTATCACTGTCGAAATAAAACGTAATACGTATAATGTTCTTTTGATCTATAAAAAAAATCCTAACCCCTCGGTGCAAGCTTAGACACTGATAATCAGAAGGCTAATGCAATGCGCATCATTCTGACTGATTCGCATTCTGACTGTCATGCATGCATATTCATGACAGTCAGAATGCGACTTAGATACGAATGCGATCGTTGCTTAATCATTCATAATTAGTAGAATTGGCCCTCAGGTTCTAAATACAAAGTCACTATAGAAAATATACCTAAATTAAGAATCTGCTAATAAGCGTTTAACCTAATGACATGGTTAGAAAGTTTTTATAAATTAGGCACAATATCAACTAAAAACTATCAATTTAATTTTTTGAACGAGATGCCGTTGAAGTTTAATTTTTCTTATAAAAAATTGACACTTAATCTTAATTAAGAAGCCCTTGTCATGGCCATGCTTTATGAAGTTTTTAATTTGCATAATACTTTTATGAAAATTCCACAGATATTTTTTTTACATAAAGCTAGTGAGTCAGTCCTCTGTAGCTGTACACGTGGAACACTATGTTGCAAACACAGGAATGGTAATAATGTGTTTAATTAACATTTTCATTTGCTAGTATTTCTAGCAACTACTAGTAGACATCGGATCCAATTTGTGTGGAAACGCTTTGGGGAAAAAGACGCGGACAAAATATAAACATGGATTTGTTCAAAATATCTCTAATTGTGTTTTATTGGAAAGGACGGTCCTTCCTTGTTTATTTATCTTACATCGAAAACAGGGAAATCGAACATCTTTTAAAAAAATTAAAATACTAAAACGTATCTAGTACCTAACTGAAAACTAATTGAAAAACTAATAAACTTTCAATACACAATTGTTGTTACCGCTTCCAGCTGAAACAACACTGAAATGCGACTGTTATGAGTGGATTGCAGTGTCGAAATAGCCGTGGTGACCCTTTTACTACACTTCCGCGTAGGGCGCGACTAGAAGCTGCACGTTATGAAAAACTATAACAAAGCAACACAGATCAAATGACAGCCATTAATCCCCGTGCAACTAAGGATGTTTCAGAAGCACTTGGTCTTATTGTATGGCGTTCTGTGTCTAATATCTAATTCTCTCTAATTAAGAAACAATAGCTTAGCATTAAAAGAAGTATCGAAAAAGCCGAAAGCGAAATACAACAAAAAAAGAACACGTTTCTAGTTAGTATCATCAAATCTAATTTCTGTACTGTATGTCAGATACATAAAGTCAACCTTTAATACAACCACATATTTCTGAAACACCCTGTCTAAAGCGTCCTTCTGACAGAATCCATGGCGTTTATCGGTTTCACAAATATCCCTCATGGTCATTGTTGCTTTAAGAGAGCACTAAATCTAAATAGCCGTTGTTTAAAATAAACATTTGAATTTTTTTATGAACTTCCTAATGCCCGTTCTAAGGTCTCGATGCTTGAAGGTGTGAAAATTATGAGAGGGAGTTTTATTGATTTACGTTTCTGTTTTTAAATTTTAATTGTTTATGGATGATTAGGTATATTTGATGGTGGGACGACCTAGAGGATTTTCTTGAAATGAATCATAATATCTGATTAGACAAATATGTATTTTGCACAGCAATGGGACTGTCCGAGTCTATTCGCCACCTAGTGCTGCCAATAACAATGCCGCGAGTCCCATTCTGTATTGAGCCACAAAAACTTAACTGTACTTGTACCATTGACATTAAGAAGAAGAAGAATAAATTTTTTTCCTACCTTTGTCATGTAATCACTTTGCATACTAACTATTGTATAAATTCAAGTTCTTAAAACGCAACAGACAGATGTGTTGCTGAGGAGTTTGTTGCGCCACTTCTTCCAAGCTACCACTAGGAAGTGGTGACGGGTGGGCTTTTTGCGGAACTGTCTTTATGTAAAATGTAACGTTCAAAAAGTGCTGGAGACAGCACAAAATCAAAAGTCATTTATTCAAATTAGGCTGAGAGATCAGCCTAATTTGAATAAATGACTTTTGATTTTGACTTTTAATTTTGAAGTCTAACAGCGATTTCACGATGTCAAAATCAGGACTAGTTACTGAATAAGCTCAACAAATGGAACGGAGTTTTGATGAAATTATCAGTTAAGTGAGTTAGTTAAAACTTAATCATAGATAGTAAGACACGCCCTTAGTCTATAATGTGTGTGAGTATTACGTGTGATAAAAACAGCCTAGTGAGTGCAACACATGTGTTGAAAATAATTATGATTATAAAATGTAATCCAAGTTAATATTGTAGTGGCACGTTGTGGTCCACTGGGAAAGCCCATTAAATTCTGAGTCACGGGCTCAAATAAAATTCAAGGCTGAAACTTTAGTAAATTTTGCAAATCAAAACGACTTGAAAGTTTAAATAAAGTGGTTTCCGTTTACACAATCCGTCACGCGTCAAAGTCAAACTCTTTGGATTGCTGAGGAGCTGCTATTATTGTACATTTATAACAATATTGTAAGCACTTTATCCTTTGCCGATACTCGGGTTTATGTTTATTAAATCCGGAACTGTTGATCTTAATCAATGTTACTAAAGTAATTGTTGTTTACTATTAAAGTTTCAGTAGTCTGTTAACGCTTCAGTTCAATGACACCTGTGTAACTAAATCTGCTCGATAATGTTACTCGAGAGCTTCGTACAGCAACCTTTAGCTATCATTACAACTATTGTTTCAAGAGTAGGTACTTCTATTAATTAATACAATATTAGGTATTATCTTCAAGTCAATATTTCGTTCTAGACATTCTTTATTTATTCTAAAATAACGTACATTGTTCACTTATCGAATAAGTAGGATAAAGTACGGTTCAGTAACTAGTAATATATATTATTCTGTGGGTAGGCATGAGGCCATTTGTACATCATAATCAGCCTTTTAGAGAGCAGTGGTGATCGAGGGGTAACGGCCTCAGCTTGCGAATTGTAGGTCGCGGGTTCAAACCCAGCCAGGCGCAATACTTTGTGTAATCAATTTCATCGCCACTGCTCTCAAAAGGGTGAAGAAAAACATCGTGAGGAAACCGGCATGTTTTAGAACCAAAAAATTCGAAGACATGTGTCATTCACCAACCCGCACTGGACCCGCGTATTGGATTATGGCCCATTCCCTCTCCTAGGGAGGAGGCCTGAGTCCCCGCCGTGGGAACATTAGAAGTCTGATTTGTACATCAAGCAGCTTTATTGAATGAGTACTAGTGACCCGCCCCGGCTTCGCACGGGTGCAATGTAGATACTAATGTTTCCTCAACTATAATATGCATGTATATAAAACTACGCAACGGATTTTGATGCGTTTTTTTTTAATAGGTAGAGTGATTGAAGAGGAAGCTTTATATGTATAATAAAGCTTCCTCTTCAATCACTCTACCTATTAAAAAAAAACGCATCAAAATCCGTTGCGTAGTTTTAAAGATTTAAGAATACATAGGGATATAGGGACAGAGAAAGCGACTTTGTTTTATACTATGTAGTGAAGTAACAATCGTGTATGTATGCTGATCTCGTTACCTTAATAGTTTTGTGTTGTTATTGATGTTTCCTATAAGCTTATGTTGAAATATATTAGAAGTTTTCCTGATGTCTGCCGATAGATTATTTTATAGATTTAAGTCTTCATATTTTGTGCTTTTCCTGCCATATTGCTACCGCGAGGACGGAGGCTGTTTCTGTATTTGGTTAGGTTTCCTTGACTGTATTTGGATGTTTTTGTGTTGAAGGATAATTGTGTATATAAGGTTTTATTACAGATTTTTCTATTTAGAATGCAGATTTATTTTTCGGGCAACGGCTACACTGAAATCAGAATAATATTCCTACAAATGTGAGTCATGTTGGAAAAGTCAAACATTAGTCACCCAATGTAAACACTTTAACACACATAATGTATGATATTACATAATTTGTAAATAGGACACACTTTTAAAACAGAGTCGACCCAATTCTTGTATTCGCAAGCTTGCAGTATTCTGAAAGAGTTCAGTTGTTTTACATAACTGTTAACCGCCACGTTAGAGAAAATAATCTAAACGAAATATAGGTCTTTAATAAAATAAGAAAATATATTATTTAAATAAAACAAATGCTCGACCAGATTCCATTCATAAAATGTTCAGTGTGCGGGTGTTATGTAATCAAATGAAATAAATTGAGGTTACAGACCTACATTATGAATAGTAGATTAGACATAAGCAGAATGATCCGGAATGTGTTTACATTATCATTTGATTCTGCAAAATGTTGAGGCGGAAAAATCTTAACAAAATATGTGAAATTTTAGAATTGAAATGTGTGATTTTAAACATAAACAATACTATTGTTGTTGAATACTCGCAACTTGATACCGAAGCATAAATCTGAAGTCATCTTGACGAATGCTCTTCATGATGGCTACTATTCCGACTCTCTTTCGAAGCCGGACGTACCAACTGTCAGTCGTGCAAACGAGAATAAGAATAAACTCCCTGTTTATAGCTCCTATGAATTAATGTTTATTTTTAATTGGAACAGAACGAGATTCCCATTCTGAAAAAATGGTATTCTGGTTACAGTTATTCCGCGAACAATTTATATAAGTCATATGTTAGTAAACAAAAACATTTACAGGAAGCGAATAGTTTTATCGCGATGGCTCATTCACTCAATCTTCACATTTCTCCAAATAAATTAGCATTATGGATGAGTAAACCATTTCATTAGTAAAACTTATGTGTTGATTGAATGAGTAAGGCATGTCAGTACTGCGTTGCTTGGTCTTTGATCCGTGAATTCATTGGCTTCATTCAAGTATTGTGTTGCACTATACTCCTCGACATGGATGGTCACAGACTACGTGTTTACGAGGCGATAAATTCACGAGCCGCGGTGGCACCCGGCCACGCAGTTACACAATGTTTAACGAGTCGTATACCAATAGCCGTTTCTGTTGTCGACCTAGCAACAACGATTTAATTGACGCTATAACTCTGTCTAAAGGAATGATCATCATAAATCACATTCATAATATCACCTTTTATGTAATTTATTTCAATTTATGTCCGAAATATGTCAACATGTGACACAATTCTGCCACATTTTACAGTTTTTACAATACGGCAGTAGGAACGCGATTCTCACTATGTTGACAGGGAAAAATGACTCATCAAGGTGTTAGTGTAAACATAAATGTGATCTGCGACTTCATTAATAAAAAGTGAAAAGGTAAATAAACTAAATGTGTGTCAATGCGAAACTGTAGCACTTCAAGGTGGCTACTTACTCTCGTCAAAAGCAATGACCAGGGAAATATTATAAGCATTTAAAATATGCATAAGTCACGCAGGTATAATTCAAGAGGACGGGATAAACAACTGCGGGATTCGTCAAACAAAGGTAAATCACTCCTTGTTTTGCAAAAATATTTATGCTCGGTGCATTGCGGATTACTTTCAGCTCACTGAGGGCTTCCTTTTACGGAAAACGTGCAGGTTTATAAACTGTTTGTGCACGATCTATTCAAATCGTTCCCGTTTCTCTCGAACATTGAATATTTTAGAATATATGTTGGTTCATCCGATTACATATCTCGAATGTGTTATGAATCAGTATTATACTGAAAATAAACACCTGTAAATCACCACGATCAATTGAAATCATGGCTAATAAAAATGTTTTTAATATTTATAGGACACCACTCAGTGAACGAGGTCTCTGGAACATCTGATGACTGCAAACGATGGAGTTACGAAGGCAGTTACAAGTCACATAAAAATAGTTGTAAGGTTCAATGCTCAATTAGTTATTCGAGAGATAGAACAACGGGCCGTTTGATGTAGAGTTAACAAATTATTATGTCGTGTGTAACGAACTATAATTCTTGTTTATAATGTTCAGTTATCCCGGACGTGTGGCCTCGATTCATCACCAGGGACCTTGTCTGCAGCTCTACGCTCATATTCATTCATAATTTCAGAATTCTCCTGTCTTTATACAGACGATTGTTTTGATATATCAACCGAAGCTAATGAAATAGCATTGAAATTAGACACACGACATATCAATTCTCAATGCGCTTCCTTCAGACAAGAGAACATGAAGATGGATTGCGAAATTGCAAAAATGTTATTTTATCGCGAGAACACGGCCGCCTTGAAATTAAAACAGGGAGTAAATTAATCCACGTCATAGTTTTCCAATAAGCGAAGGATTTAAATCGTCTATTTATTTTTACATTACTTCCTACTGCTGTCGGAAGCTAAGGAGAAACACAATTTATTAAACTTTCGTACACTTGTGATAAATGTTTGATTAGATATGGGCGGACACGATGTAAACATAACATAGGCTTACGTGATCAATAATTTTACATAATGAAATGGGTAGTGGTGGAATAGAGGTAATAAATTGATCATAAAATTAATAATTCAGGAAAAAATGCAATAAATTAGAACCATATTTTAAAAACCGGGGCTATAACCTTGTCGCGAAAATGTGACTATCATCTTATCGTTGTCAAAAAATCACATTGTTATTATATTCAATTGGGTCATGAATCAGGCAAACTTACCTGACAAAGGGACTGGGACTGTCTTTCCTCCGCACGTTGATTGCTTTCATGCGCCGTTTTGTAACTCGTCACGTGTAGTACGACACCAATTTAATTCGGCCTAAGCCACACAATGCTTGCCGAATGACTATAAGATAAGCACGTGACTTCGGCTGCAATGCCGAAATAGTGGAAACGTGAGAGAAGATACTAGTTACTAAATACAACTGTTTTGATTTATATAAACTTCGTGAAAATTCGCAGCTTTTGTTTGAGCAACGACTGTCGTCTGTCTGTCGGGCGACTGTCCCAAACGTGACAGCAAGGAGTCATTTAGATTTGAGTTTGGGCATTTTATAAACTTGTTGGTGCACTTTATATAATCATACGTATGTATGTACAAGTACTCTAACGTGCGGACATGTATGTGGTGTGTTCCCATCTCGACACAAAATATTGTTATGGATACCAGATACCCCTTTCTTTATTCCGAATAACTATGTATCCGGGGGAAGTAGGTACCTAGCTTATTTTATTACCCGACCGCGCACCATCGTTTTCTATATTTGATTATTTGTTTTTATTGAATAAGCTCCGAAACCACTGAACCGATTTGAAAAATTCTTTCACTGTTAGGATGCTACACTATCCCCGGGTGACAATGGCTATATTTTATCCCCATATTCCCACGGGAACGTTAACTATGCGGGTGTCTAGAATATTTCACGAAACTATACCTAGGTATCTTGCTTAAAATCCCCATGGTAGGGCGCATAATGCTAAAAGCTCAATAAATCCTATCAACAGAAAGTTATTACAACGATATATATGGGAATATCGATAAATAAGTACAGAACACCAATTAATCACGCCGATGCTCTTTGTGAAGATTAAAACATGAATTACAATATGAATCTGAGCGCACGGAAATCATAACTAGTCAAAGTATAAATAAACTCAATTTCCAACCATTACCAGACTTAAATACATATTTAGTGATGGTGCAGATGATGAAAGATGCCAAATATTTTAAGAAATTCATTATGATGAAGGAAATCTTAAATATACTCATTAATAATCGTATATTATTCGGATATTTCAAATTGATTAATGAGGGGTTTCCAGCAGTAGTGAACAGTACATGCATGTATGCAGCACCTGTATTTAGTCGCCGTCGGCCTTGTGGAACAACGCGACATCGGCGCTCCTATTCAAATGCCGGAACACATCAGTACCAGGAAAGATATTGTTAGGCCGTCTCTTCACGGGCATGGAAACTTTTACAACCACTATCTGGCAGGCTATTTGATACTGTCAACAGGCGACAGCTGCTTCCAGTTTACAAATAACAAGCAAAACAGTTAGTTCCAAGTTTCACAAAAAGGTTAGCTGTCAGAGGGCGTATAGATATGTATACCACTCTGGAAGTAACTCCTCCTACACCAAATATTTCGTTTGAATATGAATGTCTTTAGTATATTTTCGGTACCAATTTTATGATTTTAGTGAAACAATGTACATACGCAAATACAGAACAATGCGGAACACGCAATATTTATTTGCAGAATTTCATGACTTCAAAGTTCGATTCTCGAATATCAGCTGTGGTGTATAAACAAGATATTCCGATAAATCATTTACAATTAAGAGAAAATGTTCTTTGTATATCATATTTTCGCAATAAACTTCAATAACGCCAATATTTTGCAAATGAATTAAAAATTGTAAGAACTGGATCGGTTCAAGTTTGTTTGTATTGGCAGAGTCACGAGTTGATGTTGCAGTTGTAAGCGGCTTTACGGGCCGGATTTTCCGTCAGCCTCCTCAATGTCGGCACGTGATACATTACGAGTGTCCGCCCTGTCTGGCATCCCTTTCAGTTCGTTTGCAGGCTTTACTCGACGAGCCTTAAAGGCGGTTTTCACGTGCCAGACAATTTGAACGATTGTTTACCTTGCTATTACTCTATCGCGATCATCGCTCGCCTTATTACGTAATTGCCCTTTTGAATGACTCGTGGAACAGAATTTCTCTCCATAAAAATATTATTTGCTTTCATTAATTTGAGAATTGTTTGTTTTTAAACGGGCTGTTATCATCGACTCGCCGTTCAGGATTTTTAATAACCTTTTTAAAAATCGAGGAGCATTTCGAGTTTGTTATGGTTTGGTTGAGTGCATCATATAGCAGATAGTTTGCGTAGTATATTTATTATGTGGAAAACAATGATGGATAAGTGTCGTGGCTAAATCCCAGCTTAGTCTGGAGCACTATCAGTGTTATCCTATGTCTGAGTGTCTCACCTTTATCATAACCGGTGGAGTACTTTTAGCAGCATTATCAGCTGATAAAATATTAATACTGAAGCTTGGAGCATTTAAGCTCGGATGAAAGTCCATGTTAATAATTTTGTTTTGAAATCAATAATACTAAAAAGATGTGGATGACGTCATCGGTCTTAAAAAAACAAACAACATTTATAGTCGCAGGTGAAACAACAAAGGTGGAGACAGATGTGTTTTTATTAAATTAATCTAAGGTGCAATTACTTCATATCCTACGGATGCACGTCATCGATAATATAATGTGGTTGCGAGCTTCCGCGGAGATCCTGCCAATGAGAAAGCTCAGCTGACTGCCTATCAAGGACGTTTCTCTATATTGGAACAATGTTATCTGAAGCACATAATTGTGTTTCACGCAGGCTTGTACCTACTTACATATCCGAGCTTTTCCTCATTCTGAATTTCCGCCCTGTTTAACTTTTGGGTTGTTTTTGTATCGAGTTTTGACTACATTTCCACATACACACAATACAAATACGCACCTATATTACACCTGAACATTTACGTTCAGTGATTGCTTACTCGATACGACTTCGAAAGCAACTGTAAAAGTGTATTTGGTCAAAAACATGTTTTGTTTTCCGTCTCGATGTTAATGACTTCTATTGAAGGGGACTCATACAACAAATGATGGCGATCACATGTTTTCACGCAGAAATATAGCAGTAAAGGTTAACCTAGCTACAAGTTCAACTAACAACATGCTTCCGGCAAGCGGAACTCGGAAGAATCATAGAATAAACAGAATTGCCCTTGTGTAACTGTAAAATTGATTATGTTACGCGAAAATCGACCTTGGCTCGAGTATTTAGCAATGATAGAATGTTATGCCATTAAAACTCGCGGAAAGCAGGTTTGAGGTAGAGACTAGAGATCACCTTGTCTATGAAAATAGCGTAGAAGTAGCATTGACAACAACGAGATTAATGTTCAGAGACTCTCAAAGATAGACGTCTAGGCATCGAAATACATATATGCACAACGTACATATACATATACGTCAATGTGTCTAGGCGACTGGGCTGCGTACACAAGCTTGGATACATTAGTTTTATTAATTAGAGCATGTACGTATTTAAATTAGTTTTATATTGGCAACAAATTACTACGGAATTAAATGAGAACATATTTTTCTGCTTCGCTACGTCCGCAATCACGTAAATTGGTAAATGAATGAGCGTTTGATGTAAATAGGTAAGTATATGTACATAACTCACAATACTAGTATTCGTTCGTTACGAAAATACGTGCAGGTAACCAAAATAGAGCAAAGAAAGCAAAAATAATATATATAATTGACATTTAAACGTGTTTCATAACATTCTGAACGAATGTTTTCTTAAAATGTAACGCTCTGGTTACTGGGTAATTTGCCCATTATCCTCAATTTCTATGATGGCCTAATTCCCTTATTCATGAATGGTAAATATGTAAATTGATGTAATCCTTCCACGTGTGTTTGCGTTATTAATTTATTATGCTAGAAATATCAATATAGTACACGGATGTTGAAGTGACACGCGCTACGACTATTTATGTGGTACAAATTTGTTGATTAAGAATAAAAATGTAGCCAATAGTTATGTTTGAATCAGGTCAATTACTTTTAAATATAAGTGTTGCAACTTTTGTGGTTTGTGTTGTGTGGTGTTTTTAATACATTGTGTCATTACAATATCAAATACACAATACACAGTTCAATGTATCACAATTCGTCTAGGACTTTCTAAGCTTGTTGAGAGACGATAAGTCGTTGAACTTTGAAAACCTCAAAAATCTGTGATTAAATTGTACTACAGAACTATGCTACGTTGAAATACCTTAAACTTTACCAAGGTGCCTATGAACAAGAATTTGACCTGGCAGTAATGCTAGTATTTCATTTACACTATTTTTTCTAGACTGAACAAATCATAAAAAAACAGTCTACCAATAAAAGAAAAGTCTATTATTAAGAAACAATTTCGAAATATCAAGCGACCGAAAATTATTTGTATCAAAAGTGTTTCCTACGCAAAAGAATGATGTAATGAAAATTATTACTTTCTTTCTCAAACTTGTAGGGCTTATCTCAAAGAACTAAAAGTTACGTGGCGCAAGAAAATGTTAATAACGAGAATCGAGAAGTTTGCTCTGCAATCGAGAACAGTCTATTACTCGAAGTTGTCGTGTATCGAAGCCTTAGAACTGCCCGGTCAATTACTTCGAAGAACTGAGATATTAAACAGGCTGTTTGAGCTTACAATGCAGTTCAAGCAGTTAGGTAACTGCAAATCAAATTTAAAGGTTAATTTATTTATGGTGTCGTATTAATTAAATTATATGCAACTTCTACCACATTTTGTTATGCAACAGCTACATCTTTTTGGTTCATTTTTATGATGGATGGCTTAATTAACTTTACAGTTTGAGGAAAAATATGTTGGAATTGGAATATGGTGAATCTGTTAATTACATGCCGGGCCACTACTCCGCCCCGGCTTTGCCTATTTTATACATGTCTAATACTTTCCAAATAATATTTTACGTTATAATTTTTATATTAGTTTACAAGTTCCAGAGATGTACATAAAAAAACACATAAACTCACAAAATTCACACTCCCTCTTTTTAATATTAGTATATTCTCTCTAAACTTTTTATAGTCTATGATTGTCGAGCGGGTATAATAAGTATAACAATACGAGTTGTTTATTTTCTAAAGGGAACTTGCAGTTATCAGACATTTCCAAGGTTGAAATTGTTTTTCTTATTTCCTTGACAGCCAGGGGCAGGCTTTAACGAGGTGTTTACCAAGCCATGATGAAACTTGTTGTCAACAATCTGCAATGCAATCTTCAAGATAGATCAGAGCGCTATCATAAATAAATATAGCAATGGTTATAGGTATTTTTTCTTTTTGAATAGCATTGGATGTACATGTTAAGCGAATGGTGAATTTCAAATGAGAGGAATTCTGAATATAAAATTGATTGAGTCAGGCGTTACTTTGCGGAAATCCATTTTAAATTTGTAAATGAAAATAATATATCTAGTTTTAATTTCCGCGAATATTAGTGGGTTGCAGGTATGCACCTCCCTCCCGCCCGCTATATTATGCACATGCAAGATTACAAGGCAAATGCAAGGATTTTATGCACACAAAAAAAAAAACCAGCGAACGCGAGCGCGAGCGTGTGAGCTAATTTCTCAGTCGCAACTCAACGGTCAGCGAGTCAACACGTCCCCTGAGGATGCCTCGTGGAGAGGCGAAACACGTGTCGGTAATGGTGTTGGGTTTTGCTTTGCCTTCCTGCATGTCAGTTGCGTGCAGTGGTTCGAGTTAGGGTACGCCAGAGAAAATGTCCAAATATATTTTTAAAAATAACCACATTATTCAGGTTTGATTTTTAATGAAATGAGTTTTTTTTTTGTTTTTTTAAATAGCCTATTAAAATAAACAAAAAACAAAAAGAAAATAACACCACATTTCAACCCTAAATAATGTGGTGCGTTTTTTTTTTGGACATTTTCTCTGGCCTACCCTAACTCAAACCACTGCACGCCACTGCTGCATGTGCATAAAATCCTTGCATTTGCCTTGTAATCTTGCATGTGCATAATATAGCGGGCGGGAGGGAGGTGCATACATACCTGCAACCCACTAATATTCGCGGAAATTAAAACTAGATATATTATTTTCATTTACAAATTCTGAATATAATGATCGACAAAAACCTGAAAGTGGCTGAAAAAAAAAATTAAATACAGATTAGTTACAGGATAGTTGGATATGCAAAATAATCTATTCACTGAACATTTAACTTTCATTAGATAGCAACAAATTCCTTTTAACCAACGTGACTTATATAAAAAGATTATTTAAATTTATACGAGTACCTATAACTTTTACGGAAGTAATTGCATTCGGGTCAAAATGGCCCGTAATATGAAACGGGTTGTTTCACAGTTATAGACCTAATAATGTCTGCCAAAAGCATTTTTCTGGTTAATTGCACTTGCAGACTATACATACGTAGATATTACTGCTACGCTTATATCTGAGGCCTATGGCCATCATTTGCGGAAACGCTAACTCCAACTCAATCGGACCAACAAACTGTCAATAAAGTTTATCATAAATTGCATAGAGTTTTCGTGCACGAGAGATGAGCAAGAAAATGCGACGCGTTTACTCAGCTACAACTCATGTTACGAGCACGAAAACTTCAATTTCTAACATCAATCAGACAAGATTTCACTAACGATTTCGTGCTTATGTTAGAATTGGAGTTCGAGTTGAGTTGGAGTTCTGGAATATGGGCCTGAGTCTCTTGGTGGAGGTAAGTTATTCTCGGCCATGAATGACCGTAGTACCAACTGAATGCTTTGTCAGAATGATGAATGTTCACTTAAATGTGCACTTCGAGGAAAATCGGTCAACATTCCGCATTGTTTACTTATGTCTACTAACAGTAATAACATCCGCTCAAAACGTCAATTTATTTTCAAAATAGTAGTGTTTGGGTTTGAATTTGGAATCCTTGTTTATTTAAACTCTGGGAAATAAATAGCTTGCTCAAATAGTATTCAAATTGTTCAGGCCTTGGATGCATTCTAAAAATATTTTTATTCCATCATAATTTGGACAAAATCGTATTTCGTTTTTATATGTGTTGCCAAAAAAAGGCCATTTTTGTTTCAGATGCTGCGAAAACCGGCCAAGAGCATGTCAGGCCAAAACAGGATTGGGTTCCGTAGCTTTCCTCATATTTATTCCCCCATGAAAATTACACCCATTTCAATTATTTTAAATTTGAGTGAGATCGGATGACTAGTCCGAAAACCCTTTCATCAATGTACATTGATGAAAGGGTTTTATTTGTAAAGAATGCTAAATTAGACCTCTAAAATACTGAAGAGTTTTGTAATTTTTTGTCAATACTTACATAATGGTTCGACTCAGCTTTAAACTGTTTAAAATATTACCTCTGTTCCGTACCTGGGTTCCGTGGTGAAACAACAATTAATTCTTTAATGGGTGCCCGGGAGTTTGATTTTACCTCGGAATCAAATTACTTTCAATGTTTCACGGATAAAATATTTTTTTATTAGCTTTTTGTTATTTTTTATTTATTCAGTAATTTTGCTAAACAAGATGTGAAGAAACAGGACAGAGTGACATCGGTGAATAAAACCTTTATTTAGTGAACGCTTCTTGAAAGCGCATCATTTTCTGTTATTGAACCAATAAGGTTCCCACATGAAAAAAAAGTTATCCGTCATTTAAAAATATACATACATCTAAATATTGATTGATAATATAAAGCGTTGGATAACAAAACTGATCGCGTTTTAAAGCTCATTTTACGTGTGTAATTTTTCATAAAATGCTTACCAAAACACCTTTTTACAAAAATACAACCGGCTTCTAAACAAAATAACACAAAAAGTATAAAATAACTTTAATTTCGGAACTCAGTATTTTTAGTTGTTTCTTTGTTTTTTGAACACCAACTTTTACGTATATTCAGCACGCGATTTCAGCAATCCCGGAAGATTTGCTATCATTTATTGACGAGTTCCGTTTCCTATCTCGGTTCTTCATCAGATCTTCAGCAAACTAGAAAGGAAACACCTCTAAAGGCTAAGATGCTCTTCCAAACCATCGACTATAGCTTTTTTTTTCATTTATATCGACTATGAGAGAATAAGAACATCATCAACGTAGTTGAAGTCACACATTATTAGGGATAACTCAAATGCTAGTCATCCGATCTCACTCAAATTTAAAATAATTGAAATGGGTGTAATTTTCATGGGGGAATAAATATGAGGAAAGCTACGGAACCCAATCCTGTTTTGGCCTGACATGCTCTTGGCCGGTTTTCGCAGCATCTGAAACAAAAATGGCCTTTTTTTGGCAACACATATAAAAACGAAATACGATTTTGTCCAAATTATGATGGAATAAAAATTACACACGTAAAATGAGCTTTAAAACGCGATCAGTTTTGTTATCCAACGCTTTATATTATCAATCAATATTTAGATGTATGTATATTTTTAAATGACGGATAACTTTTTTTTCATGGGGGAACCTTATTGGTTCAATAACAGCAATGCTATTCTGTAAGAACTCACTCCAGTTCTCACTTCTGATTCTGCGGTGAAAACTGTATTTGGTATTCTGTAACTTGATGAAAACTACACTAGCTCTACTAAGTGAGAACATAGGTGAAGCGAACTTAACTTGAAAGTCAGAATATCAAATACTTTTCACTTCAGGTGAGTTACGAAGTGTAATCGAAAATGAGATATGAATCGAATTCGCACGTGAGTTCTTACAGAATAGCACTGCAGAAAATGATGCGCTTTCAAGAAGCGTTCACTAAATAAAGGTTTTATTCACCGATGTCACTCTGTCCTGTTTCTTCACATCTTGTTTAGCAAAATTACTGAATAAATAAAAAATAACAAAAAGCTAATAAAAAAATATTTTATCCGTGAAACATTGAAAGTAATTTGATTCCGAGGTAAAATCAAACTCCCGGGCACCCATTAAAGAATTAATTGTTGTTTCACCACGGAACCCAGGTACGGAACAGAGGTAATATTTTAAACAGTTTAAAGCTGAGTCGAACCATTATGTAAGTATTGACAAAAAATTACAAAACTCTTCAGTATTTTAGAGGTCTAATTTAGCATTCTTTACAAATAAAACCCTTTCATCAATGTACATATTCAAAGGTAGAGTAAATACCTAATATCAAAGTAGTAGTATACGTTGGGTAGATATGTATAACGGGATCTGTCACATATTGTAAATGAATTACGTATGTACATATACAGAAAATCTGAAGTATGTTTGTTGTTTTTGAAAAATACTGCAATCCGCAGAAATTGTTTAGGTTGTACATTGTCTGTCAGTGAGTGTTAAAATATTTTTAACAAGTATAAGATACCTAAAATACTTAGTAGCTGTGTAGATGCTTGTGTAATTTACAAAGAGAACAATATATAATGTTACTGTCGCCTGTTCCCATTATTACGTGAAAATGAAATCATGTGACTACGTCGGGATTTCATTATGAATGCGACAGGCTACCAAGAAGGCTCCGTGCCGTTGGGTAACAGGGCAGTAACAGATGATTACGTAACTTGTTGCTAAAGAGAATTCTGGTAACTGAGCAATTTCGTACTGAGATGGTGTATTTTCTGATCTGATAACTTTTAGTAAGTAAATGAATAATAGAAATTTAAGCATTTTAGAAATTTCACATATAGAAAAGCAGAACTCATATAGGATAACTCGTATGACTGTCCGACTGTCACAGCTGATTTTCTCCGGATCTGCTGGACCAATTCAATTAAGTTTGGTACGCTTGTGAACTTTTGTTACCCAAAGACGATGCGTAAGGGAATTAAATAAATTTTGAAAAAGGGCCCACCCTTTTGGGGAACCAGTTTTTTCAAGTGTGTCGTGTGATATTTCAAATGAAAGGGGTCATCGTAAGGATCTCAGATACATTTTTTATATTTATAAAATATTCTAGTCTGATATTATCTGAAACTTAATGAAAATCTCCCGATCTTCAAAACTACCCAGCTAAAAATTTAGAAAAAAAAATTAGAAAATACCGGTTAAAAACTCTATGCTTTTAAAGTAACATTAACAAAATATTATTCCTTCGAAACGCTCTGCACGCGAGTCCGTCTCGGACTAGGCCAGTTTTATTCTTGTCTTGCTGAAAACAAATTTTGTTTGTTGTGGTATATTATATTAACTCATTTAACACTCGCCGCTAACGCTATCATAAGACCCATTTTGTGCAAATTTTTACGTAAACAATAGACATTAATTCGAAAAAAAAAACGTCCTTTTCCAATAAAAAAGAAAACTCTGAGCGCAAATCTGCAATTTTATAGACGGGCTCAATGTCAGATGCAGACACCATTTACAAGCACCACAGCGAGCTTATGAACAGTCCCTTTTTGTATAGAAGGAATATTTTACTTGTTGTTATTATGATTGCAACGGAACCGGCCAGAAAAGGTTAAAAAGATTCATGAAAAGAAAGAGTCAGTGTTTTTCAACAGCCCTTTTTTATCTGCCAAGAGGACGAATGTATCTCGACATGAAGCTTGCTGTTCTTACATGTCTTTGTCAGCTTCGTGATTATCTTGATATAAGGGTGTCCACCGTTGGGACTGTGTATTCCAGTCTACATCTGACTGTATAATACGAGTATTGTCGTTATACTCGGATATGCCGAAGCCCGAAAACGTTATAGTAACCAATTTTCTAACCACACAGAATATCCCAATATTTTGAGGTTAGTTTAAAATAACCATATAAACATCGTTAGTCTACTATATATGGTATCTAAACCGAGGATGTATCATTGACCTCATCTTGGGCACTCATCATTCCGAACATGATCCAGGGTCGGCGCCAGGAAGTGTTTATCATTTCCATTTTAAGGTCGTGCGATCTGGTTACCTCTTTAGATAATCTCTAATGCGTATTATATCAGTCCTAAACTAATCATGCACATTTCGACATCTCTAGGTCAGCACGGAAGGCTGAAGCAAACACTTACCTTGGATATTTTAAACTTTAATTTCAATCTAGCAGATGATAAAAGTGTATTATTTGTTAAGTAAACACGATAAATTTTATATTGCCTTTGAAATCGTGAGACGCAACTCGCTTCTTAAACACACAAGGCTAGGAAAAATACTTGGTGGCAATTTATAGATAAAATCAAAGGTGAAGACAATTTGTTTTAATTGCTTTTCTGTTCACGTTTTTCTTTGAAGATTTTTGTAGGACGATGTCCTGACGAGACCGATTGATGCCGAATCTGAAATTCGTGGGTTGTATTCGTATTTTTCCCGCGAAAAACCCTTGACCGGCCAGCGACTCGAAAGTCAGCCCACAGTGAAAAGCCCTGGGTCGTACATTGCAGTGCAAGATTTACAAACGGAAAGTTATGAGGTCAACGTTCTCGAGTTGATCTGTGAATCTCACTGACGCTGATTGAATTTTAATTAATATCGTTAGTTCTTAATCGCGTTCTCGAATAAGGTGATCGATTAAGTCTAGTTTGATAGGCGCCCTAGACATGAGTAATTTAATACATTAAGAGAGAATGGAATAACAATGAGTATTCGTGGAGATGCCTCTCGAAATGTATATGCATACTTCTTGAAATGATTTTCGAGAGATGGGAGTACATTTTCACAAGCTCAGGTTACAGTGATGAATTAATAGTTCAAAATCAGATCATCTCAGTACTATGCAATTGGAAACGAATGCGTTTTTAGATGACTTATGTCTTAAAAGGTCAAGTTTAACGTAATTCAATAGGTGTTTTTCATAATGGGTTTCCATGGTGGATTTTACAAAACTTTTCTTACAGCTTGCGCACCTAAAAGCCATTGAAAGTTAAAACTTCGGTATTATATAGTAATACAATAAAACCTTTTATGTATGTAATAATAGGGCTACATAATGGTCCGTATTATGTACCTTTATTATTGAATCATTGTTTGTGGTCACCCTTTTGTGGCGCTTGTAATTCGATAGGTCTCTTCAACTGCGATAAGGTTCAAGCTAAAGGTCAAAGAATTGTAATAGGTGACTTTTCCATCAATAATTGGTATTTAGAAAAACGCCATTGTTTTTCTGGCACTATTAGCCTTTAAAATTTTGGTTACCGTTTTAAAATTTCAAACAATAATATTTTCTTGTTATTATCATCGATGATTTTGTTGATAAAGATACTTTGATCGTTTGATGAAAACTTGTTTTGGCTACACATTTTAAATACTTCTTTAATTCTGTGTCTGGTTCGTATTATGATCTAAGGTATCGATTGAGGAGAAACCATAACATATACACATGTTTGAAATAAAGCAACTAAGATTATGGAGATGTTGTTTTTTATATAGATTTTTATACGAAGTCTGTTAAGTTTTTGATGCAGTTAACTGCTTACCCACCAGACAAACGGTGTTGAAGTACTCGTACTAGCGGATGTGGCTTGTCTGAGGAGTGTCAGCCAATTGCTGATCATGAACACGTCAAATGATATATCTGGCGCCATCTTAGCAGTTTACGATGTCTGAATATTCTCAGCTAATAATATTTGAGCAAATACTCCCGCAAAGTTTATTTTTTCTCTACACCAATGATAATTATATTTTATTGCCAGAATTAATAGCCTAGATTGAGTTAAAATAAATAATCGAAATAATATCAAATGCATAAAAACAAATAATAGTAAGGTGTGCAAATATTATTTCTCGGAAGTTTCCGAAGATCATTTGCCAATATTTTAGACGCAATTTATGCAGTTATATAAGGGTATAGTGTGAATTTTGATATGAAATTGCAATGTCTACCAGGAGTGGTCATGCAACACATGATTTCTTGAGCGTGATCAGACTATGGAAATTGGTTAAGGTTTAATATGAATTGATTAAACAGGTTAAGAGCGAGAGTTAAAAAAAATAGAATTAAGATTTCCGTTGAATGAACCATGTCACCCAAACATCGAAAATGTAATAATTGCCTTTAAAGTAAAAACAATAAACAATAACGCGTAATATAAAACAAAACACTCGCCTAAACAATGGTAAAACAAGAGTATTCGCGTGAATAGCGCTTTGAATTCATCCTTTCACCGGATCTATAACAATTATTATAATACACATTATTACAGATGCCGGTCAAAGTCCAGCGTTTATTGTATATTGCCTTTCAACAGCCAGATAAAAGGACTTGTTTATTTCATTGCGACACTATTAAATTTCAAGGAACTGACAATATTTTGAAGAGGTGCTGACGAACGCGCGTGGGACACTGACGGTGGAAAATTTTAAGAACAAACAAACAACAGTTAGGAAAAGATTTGGTTCAGTTATTATTAGTTATTAGTTTATTACCGCACATCTGCCGCAAAAGTTCTCGCTGATGTCATCCGACTTTGCTTTGCTCTACAAATTCATGCTAGTATGCAATGGTTGTACGTTGTATTATAGATAACAGTTTGATAGAATTCGTATCATATTTCTTTTTTCTTATATTATTATTTCTAATCAACTAGCGACCCGCCCCGGCTTCGCACGGATGCAATGTAGATACTAAAGTTTTCTCTACTATAATATGCATGTATAATACATATAAACCTTCCTTAAGAATCAGTCTATCTATCAAAAAAACCGCAACAAAATCCGTTGCGTAGTTTTAAAGAAATAAGCATACATAGGGACAGACGGCGGATAGCGACTTTGTTTTATACTATGTAGTGATATGCAGAATACTTATGATCAAGTAAATACTCGTTGAAACAATAATAATACAAGGACCAAATATTAAATGACACTTTTGTTGCGAAACGAATTTAGGTGAATGTTGACGCACAGGGAGGTCACCTCCTTCTGCGAAGTATTAATGCTAGTAGCGAAAGAGGAGACAGACCGCGTGAGTGAGATGAAAACCTCACACACCCAGCCACGGCAACAGAAGAAGACGCCCCGGGCGTCGGGAGTCGCAGGGCGATTGCCCGCCACGCGTATGGTGCGGGCTTGCGGATGGCGAGCGATGGGTGGCTTCCGATAAAAACAGGCCCGAACTACGAATCGCGTAGGTGTTCTATGCGCGCTAAAAGTACATGTCAGCAAAGAAGACGAATACGGACGAGAAGGGTAAATGCCTGCTAGAGTTGCCGAATTTTGTTCGAAAGAGTCACCGCGGCCCTGGAATTAAAGAGGAAAAAGGGAGATCATATCCTGGCTGAAGGCATGCGATACTTCGAATTAATAATATATAAAAATAAATTATTTATTGATAATCAATTAACGTATTGGCACTTTTAATTTCTTACTTTCACTAATCCGCTGGCTAGTTATACCTAAATAATAATCATCATAGGCGTCCTTGACTTTTTTATGTGTCTTGTGTGTGTGACTTGACTTTTCCGTATGACAATTATTTATGAACAGCATCTGATTCATTCAGTCATCCTGTTTTTGTTTACCTTTTTATCACCAGAATTCTAAATCTGCCTAATATACAGGGAAACTGAAAATATTTTAAGAGTATAAAATAACTGGAACGCATCGCGACCGTAAACATAGGAGATGCACGTAGACAGGATTCTTTTAATACTGAATAGGAAAAATACATGTATTATTTAAATATTCTAAATAAAAAAACTATAAGCTGTAGTAAAAAATGTTTTTTAAAATATCATCATCACTGAAGAAGCAGATGTTCTCGCGAACAGTGAGCAAATGTGTATTCGTTTAAAATTGTTATATCTTGTCAGCGCGATCCATTGATTCTGTGTTCACTATTATCATATTTTTGTATATTTTGTGATAAACTGGATCGATAACAAACTTGTTATTCATGCATATTCCCTATTACAGCAAATTGGAAGTACATCATTCATGATAACATAGCATAATAATATCAATAGTTTACATAATGACAAAGTCACCCAACATAATATGATTTTCCTAGTTATCCTATTTCTGCTGGGGTCGAGTTGGATGTTATTATGCAAGAGCAAAACATGGCCGAAATAAGCTAGCCACTGATAATCAAACTAGCAACTGAAGCCACAACACCGATCCTCTGGAGAACGCGTCTGATTAGTACATTCGTGTTAATGACTCCTAAAGACGAACTCCATTCATTAATTTGTCATTAATGAGAATCGTATTTTTCCATTTAGAAGCTATAACTTGAGATAACTTTTTTTTCTCCTCTGAGATGCCATTAACCCCCAGTTTCTAAGTTTGACCAAGTGTAAATTGAACTGTATTGTTAAATTAAATAACACCGTTTCTCAAATATTCTCCTCAGCTACATAGAAACCATGTCATCTATGTTATATGGAGAGAGAATACATATATTCCAATAAAATACGGTGGGATCTAACTGAAGCTTATTCAGGTTTAAATAAATTATAAAACTCTTATTAAATTACAAAATAAAAATCATTTATCATTTAAACTCTTAAATAATGTATTTAGCATTATATTCCACATTTTTATTTGTATACGTTATAACTATTTCCTGCGGCTTCGATCTCTAAGAAAATGGCACGAACTTTCCCGAGATATAAGTAGCCCATGACAGTCAGAGTATCTGTGACTGTAGCAAAGAGTGTTATTTAGTTTTTTTTTGTCTACCAAAAATTGTTTACACTAATTTACAAACAAAAGTAAAACATGTTTTTAACTCTACACACTGCAACAATTACTTAAAAGTAAACACTATATGAAGACAAAGAAAGAACAATAATTAACTATATCAGTTGTATGCTTCATATTCCACAAATTAGTCAAATATGTCACCGGTAATTGTAAAATGGGTGAGATTATAAAATATCTTGACAGATTGTAAACTCTTGAAAAATTGACAACTGAACATTTTCGAATACTTTTTTAACCATTAGAATTTAATCCTTTATAATCTCTCGAAGTCATTCCAACAAATTGTTATCCACCGTTGCGTTGCCCGAATTTGGCTGAGAGTTTTTTTTTACATTTGAAAGAAAGAAAGAAACATTTATAGTCAACACTATAGTTATGATTATAATATTCTGAACAAAAACTAAACAGTTTTCTTATAAAAAATACCAGTTTTCAGTGTGGCAAAAGGAGTCAGCAAACGTTTGAGCAGTGTGCAGCTTAGCCACAGCGCTGGTCAACGCTGATTTACAGCTGATTTAAAAATTTCGCTATCGTCGGATCCAGCAATTTTCTTTTAAAACCATGAAATAAACAAACAAACATTCCAAAAATTTTACCTCTGTACAATTAATAATATGTATATTCAATCCATCTTTAATATTACTATTCGCCATTAAGGTCATCGACTTCTCTCGTCCAACATTACATTATGTGTGTAATGATAAAACTTGGTGTTTGCTCATTTTTGTTACTGAACTGTTGATTGGCTGGCTCGTGAGGGACCTCCTCCCGAGACTTCTTATGTAATTATAAAGATGGAACTGTCGGAGGCATTTCCTCAAAAGAGGAAGCGCGAGGCCGTTCACCTTGTGATTAATAATATTTACGTTTAGTGATTACACGAGAAATGTTTGTTATGTTTTGTCGTAATTGAATAATATTATAAAACTATTTTTTATGAATCTGGAATGCAAATCTGCAGCTCATATCTGCATTTAATACCAAAATCCTCTGGATTCGTCAAGCAGCGATCACAAGTTGAATTCGTTTTAAACTTTTAAGTCCTTTCAAGTTTTGATTAATTAAATATGAATTATAATTTTCAGAAACCAATTTACTAAGGCTGTTTTGACACTCGGTGACCTATACTTAAGACAATTTTGTTTGTTCATCCGCAGGTATTTTACCTTAAAAATAGATTAAGGTGCCTGCCGAAAATAAACCGAATCTCAGAAAGTAGTACCTAAGCCTTTCACTGTCACTTGACCCATAAAGGCTACGAGTGCTACGGCGTAGCGGGCAGCTTTTCTTGAAGAAATGTCATCGTTGAGCGTAGGCTGATTATTGTCGTAACTGCGTAG
The DNA here is from genome assembly GCA_905332915.2 of Hecatera dysodea. NCBI lineage: Eukaryota > Metazoa > Arthropoda > Insecta > Lepidoptera > Noctuidae > Hecatera > Hecatera dysodea. The sequence continues at coordinate 16,680,541 of HG995292.1, forward strand.
CAAATACTTACTAGCAGTGGCGGCCTTTACCGTCGCGAGGCCATGGGACGGTAGATATTTGCGAGGCCCCGTCGAAAGACATTTGTGAGGTTCTTGTTCTTTTTTAAATTAATAAATACGTTCTTTAAATTTTTTGGGAATACCCGTAATATTAAAATTTTAAATAAAATCAAATAGAACTAGGTAATTGACAAATGAAAAAAATGCAAAACAGAAAGCCCATCTTGTGTCACTTCTCTCTCTTCTCACTCACTTCAAAATCTAATTTACTATGGAATAACGATTTATTACAAACATCTGTGATGTGTTATAAAATGTAAGGTATTATGAACTCGGGTTGCGCGAGGCCCCTGACAGAGCGAGGCCCCGGGCGGTTGCCCTGCTCGCCACCCCCAAAGGCCGCCACTGCTTACTAGGTTTGGTAAACAACCCTGTACTACTGTAAGCACGTGAAAAATTATCTGATCTTTTTCCCCTTCTAATGCGTATGTATTTGCTTCCAGTCTTTACGGTACCTTCACCTCGCATGGAGTAAAACACCTCGTTCCAAATTGTTTTTTTAGATAACTCGTGCTAATCCAGGAGTCAATAACATTTTATGGATAAAACTATAACAATGTACAAGCTTATTCTGGCTCAACAAATCAACAATATTATTCAGGATCGAGGGGTTAGCAAGTAAAGAACATAAATTTTAATAGGTGTTCTTACTCAAAATCACTTTGAGTTATGAGGTTATTGACTTATTGCTACTTGTTCAGCCAAAGAGATAATTTACTCAATTTAGTACCTTAGCAACGCATCTTCAAATCGTGTAACTCAATACTTTAAACTGAGTTCGAATTCTGTGATAGCTCTTAATATTTACTATTGGCTCGGTCAATAACCCAATACCTGTGAATTCAAATACAATTGGATTCATATTTATTCAAATACTCGTAAGTTTTCAGGTACGAGTATTTCTAACATGCTTATATATTTCTCAAAATGATTTGATTGGTTACATTGATAAGTGCCTCTTTTCTGCGAAATGTATGGTATCTAAATAAAAGAAGCATGTTCTTTGAAATATTAACTGTTTACAAAAACCTTTTCTTCCATAAGAAATACATCGTACCCGGAAGGATGAAATACAGATCATTTGCCTGAAAATACTTTTGACCGTTTCGCCTTTTACCTTTGAGAATTACATTATTATTTTATAATTCTCATTTTTCAGTGGTTTATAAATGTTATATTATTATCATGCTCATACATAACATACAAACATGCAAACATGCACGTTTCAAATTACGTTGAAACGTGTTCACTTTGGATTGATATGTGTGTATATTGACATGTGGATTTGTGGGAAATTTATTCTTTTTTTCGCACACAGGAAGGTTATGACCCTTTACAAATATGAATGGGAAACAATGCTGTCGAACCACAAAGAAATACTTAGAAAATATACAACATGGGTTTGACATTTCCAATAATGATTTATTTTCTTGAACCTTAGGTTATCTCGTTTACCTCTAAATATTCCACGTATTATTGTAAGAGGCTGAAAATCTCGAGATGGAAAAGTTAATTTTCCACAAGAGAGCGTCGGTTCCCGTTCAACAACAAACGGATGCAGGCTCTCGGGTCAACGATCGCGGCGTCGCGTGCCGACGAACCCTCTGTTCGATGAGGAGCCTGTTGCCTGTTCTCTCTCATTACTTCTGACACCTCCGGATAAATTACCATCAACTTTTGTATAATCATGAAATAGGCTTTTGTTCGACTGCGCTTATTATTTCTGGTCGCACTTCAAGCGCGCCGGTTCGATACCCCGGACACGAAGCGAACGTTACCCACCGTCATAACACAAAGAGTAAGGTAAGCCCAACAATACGCGGATTCGATGATGTATTTTAATGCGATCCTGTACTGACAGCCATTGTCGGACGTTTCAGTTGTCAGATTTAGCGGCGCCCCAAGCCCATAAATAAACAGGCATTAACCGCCTAACGTTATTCACTTAATTAAATGATGAGAATAAAAAAGTTATAAAACCGGGTACATTAAACCTGTAATAAATTAATGAAAAGTTCAGATAGGGTTAATGACTTCAGTAAAAGAATATTATAATTCTCATTACAGTTATGCGTTTACAGTAATCTTCCGAAGAAAAAAATATGAATGATCACTTTGTACTCGCTCCAGATTCTATAGGGCCCACATACATAGCTACAGTTTGGACCTAGAACGGCCTCGGCGTACTTACCTTTGTACGGAACAAAAAGGGTTATGCTTGAGAAGTATCTCAGGGAATAATAGATGCACTTAAGCGTGGAAATATAAATCATCTTCATTCCTAATGTAGCGCTTCCACCCGAAATTTGAGGAATTCATAATTTATGTTCGACAGACTCGCTATTCCTCGTACCTTTAGGTCATTAACTTAGTCTAGAACGGTTTAATTCCAACGAAGTAGGTGCTTAAATAAATTCTAGTTTTAACTGCGGGGTCCGTGATGATCACCTCGCTTAAGGAGTCAACGTCCTAATTCTCCACTTGACACAGTTTCCGCGAAGCCGTGGGGCATTGTATCTTCTAATACAGCTTAACTCAGACTTACTGCCTTCATGTGTGGAATTCAAGATGGTTCTTAACTTTCATTATTGTCTTAATGTCGTTGTTTACGTATGTTTTAGTGAAATTGGGTTGTGTTAAATTTTGGCTTAGAGAAAATAGAGTTAAACAAACATTTAGATGTGAAAATGTGGAAAATAATTTGGCGCTGCAACTTGTATGACTTGACTTTTTGATGTGTGTAGCCTACATTAGGTGACAATGCTTGGCAAAAACCTTCACTAAATACTTCCACCTTGTGTGCGATCTCTGCTTTATGCGATATTATTTCTGCGGTTAGCTCTGCAACATTGATGAATAACTTAAACCATTTATAAATTGCTTTAAAAATAACTTCAACCATTTTAATACAAAGATTAAGTGTGGTCCGAGTGCTCATACGAGTAGCTTATTTAAGGATTTGTCAAGTTGACACTTCGCGTGACCCAAGGGCTGGCTCTTACTTTGGACAAAGGATAAGCATTACCATACAGCGTGGCTACCAGCATTTTGGGTACATTACCCGTGGCCAGCGATGAGAAGGATTTTTTCGACGCCATCTTTTGACCACATATTTTTAGTTTTAATTGGTTAAAAGATTTTTATTTAAATAATATAGTAAAGTTAGTTATAGTAAAAGATTGATGTAATTGTATTCTTGGCTTGAAGGGGAAGAGAAGCGTTCTGTCCATTGAAGAAGATACCATTTATTCATCAAGCTTTCTCAAACCACGATTATGTCTATCTGATGTTGTTGTTTCGTCATAGCATGGCAATACACCAATAGTGTTAAGTGATACAGCAAGAAGACAACAAGTACGGTCACTAAACACCTCCTTAGGAAGAATTATAAGATAAAATTCACATAATAGGAAAATATTTATCTTATCAACTAAAAAACAGAAAAGGAAATAGTTAATCAGCGACAATATTACAGGTTTTTCCTCCTTAGTCGCATGTTTACCTACCAACTAAACCAACTAATCATACGATTTAAACAGGCACGTGTAAGCAAGCTATGTATTAAATTCTATTACTGACATAGACAACCTACTTTTCAATAAAATACCTGCTAATGGATCACTTGCGTAATATGAAAAGGCCACGAGTCGACATAAATTTATTATGTGACCTTATAACTATGGTGAAATCTTCATAGTTCATATTACTGATGTTCTAAAAAAGGATCGGCTGGATCTTATTGTATATGGACGGTAGCGTGACGTAGGCGTGACCACTTTACATCCGGAGGTTATCAATCAGTACTCAATTTCAGTTGCCGAATATTTCGTATCATGTACCTATATGTCCCAGTAACATACACATAGGTACGTTCGTCTTTGCAAATACCGTAAGTTTAATCACGCGTTAAGCCAGTAAGTTTAACTCTCGGATTTATTATAAATTTTATAAAATGTCTAGTTTAGGAGGAGCTCTTGGCTAAAGAATAACAGCCGCACGGGTTAATCTTCAGGGTTGCCCTTGCCAAAGTTGGTCTGTGGATGGGTGACCGTCTTAACATACCGAGTTTCCTCCGTGCCTCGGAAAGCACGTTAAGCCGTTGGTCCCGGCTGTCATTTATAGATATTTGATAGTCGTTACGGATTGTCAGAAGCCAGTAAATCTAAATCTATAATTTAAAATTTATTTTTAGACCAACTTTTAGTTCTTCAAGTTCTTAGTCTCGCAAGATTTAGATAATATTCAGACAACTTTTTATAGCTTTCGGTGCAACCTTGCTTCAAACAAGCCAGGAAAACATAGAGAAATAAGAACAATTCAGGCGTTTCCCTGACCAAATAACCTTGAGCAGTCGTTCCGTCTTTGCACCCTTTTTTTTTTTTTTTTTTTTTTTTTGGATGGGAAATCATCAAATGACTTCTCCCGCTCTGGGCGGAGCGGAAGGGAGTGTCAGACTCTTACTGACTAAAACCCACCCGTGTTCCTGCTTGTGCCCTTTGCGTTCCAGGCCGCGGTGACTCTTTCGAACAAATTCCGCAACCCTAGCAGGCACTGACCCTATGGGGCCCCGTCTTCTTTGCTGACAGCTCTATGAGGCGCGCGTGGAACACGACGCGCCGTCGACTCGGGCCTGGTTGCTATCGGACGGCGAGCCACCCATAGCTCGCCATCCGCAGGCCCGCGCCTACGGTGGCCGGGAATCGCCCTGCGTTTCCCGACGCCCGGGGCGTCTTCTCCTGTTGCGGCGGCTGGAGAGAGGAGCTTCTCTCTCTCGCACGCGCTCCGCCTCCTCCTTCGCTAGCATTACTGCTTCGCAGAAAGAGGCGGCCGCCTCCCATGCCTCCTCGCTCCGGACCATGGCTTGAACCAGGGCCGGCCGCGAGAGGTCGCCGCCGCCGATCGCCTCCACGAGGACACGGCGTTGCTCCGCCCAAGCAGGGCAGACCTCCACCGTATGCTCCACCGTGTCCTCCGGGCGATCCACACAGTGATGACACCCGGACGTGTCCTCCCGCTGGATCCGACACAGGTACCTCCCGAAACAGCCGTGTCCGGTGAGCACCTGCGTCAGGCGGAAGGTGAGGACGCCGTGGCGTCTCTCCAGCCACTCCTCAAAGAGGGGACTTACCGCCGCAATGACGGCGTGCCCAGCGCTGGGTTGCAGCAGTCGCTGTCTCCACACCTCCGTGAGATCCCGCCGGAGCTCCGTCCGCTGCGCAGCAATTTGCCGCGGCAGCAGAGTTTCACCCCGGCTTAGCGCCTCCACGCGCAACGCGTAGACGTGCGCGAGGGCTCTCGCCTCAAGATCCCACGGCAGCAATCCGGCAAGGAGGTTCGCCGCCTCGCCAGAGACCGTGCGGTATCCCCGGATCAGCCGGATGGCCATGACCCTCTGGGCCGAGACCAGGTGGCGCGCTGGCAGTCGCCTTAGCGACAGCGCCCACACCGGGGCCCCGTAAAGGGCCATGGACCGCACGATCCCCGCGTACAACCTCCGGCAGGAGGCGTTTGGTCCCCCTAGGTTGGGCAAGAGCCGCTTGAGGGCAGCCCCGGCCCGCCCCAGTTTGGGAGCCAAACGGCGGAAGTGCTCCGCGAAGTTCCACCGGCTGTCGAGGACGAGACCCAAGTAGCTCATCGTCGACCCGACGCCGATGCAAACCCCTCCCACCGTTATCTGGGATCCCGATGGTGGCCGGTTCCGAGGGCCGTGAAAACACATGGCCTCGGACTTGTGTAGGGCCACCTCGAGACCCAGTTGCCGGATCCTCCCAACGACTGCTGCGACCCCGCGTGTCATTAAGTCGACCGCCGCCTGGTGCGACCCCCCCTGCGCCAGAACCAGCGTGTCGTCAGCGTAGCAAACAACACTGACGCCGCAAGGGAGGTCGCCGCGCAGCACCCAGTCGTAACCGATGTCCCACAGGAGCGGCCCCAGAACCGAACCCTGTGGAACACCGCACGACATCTCTCGCCGATTCCACTCTCCCCGGTGACCGGGGTAGATGACGGCTCTATCCGTCAAGTAGTCCTCGACCACGCGACAGAGGTAGGTTGGCACTCGGTGATACCGGAGTGCCTCCCCGATGCAACTCCAAGGCAGGGTGTTGAACGCGTTGGCGATGTCAAGAGACACCGCCACCACCACCCCGCCCCGGGAAATCGCCTCCCCCGTCGTGAGGGCTCTCACGCGCATGATGGCGTCCACCGTCGAGCGCCCCGCGCGTAAACCAAATTGGTTCTCCGCCAGATCCGGCCCAACTCTCACCAAGTGCTTGACGAGGCGGTTTGCAATGACTCTTTCAAAGAGCTTGCCCACCTCGTCAAGCAGCACGATGGGCCGGTATGCGGACGGAGAGTCCGCAGGGCGCCCTGGCTTCGCAATGAGGACCAGTTTCCCCGTCTTCCAGCGACGTGGGAACTGGCCCCTCTCCAAGCATGCGCTTAGGAGCCCACGTAGTCGAGGCCCGAGAGCCTCCGAGGCCAGGACCCAGGCTTTCCCAGGTAAGCCATCGGGTCCTGGGGCGGTATTTTTGGCCTTCAGCCTGTTAACCGCCGCTCTCAGGTCTACCTCGGTCACCTCCGGAGTATCGTCGTCGTCGTTGCCGTCGTCGGTGTGGTCCGCATCGGGCACCACGGGTAGCGGAGCCATAGGCGGGGGAGCATGGTCCCCTCGCGTAGGGAACAGAGCGCTCACCACATCCTCCACCAGCTGGGGCCGGAGACTCTGCGTCAACGGGGGGGCCCAGGTGCGGAGTTTGTTCCGCACCATTTTGTAGGGTCTTCCCCACGGGTCCCCGTCCAGAGACTCCAGCAGCTCTTTGCGAGCCAGATCCCTGGCCCGCAAGATCCCCGCTTGGAGGGCGGTCTTCGCCGCTCTGTACTCCTCGTACAGCTCCGCCTCACTGGCCTGCGCATCCGGAGGGCGGATGCGGAGCCGGCGATGCCTGGTGTACGGGCGACGCGCAGTAACGCACGCTTCTCGCAGCGACGTCAGCTCGCGCGACCACCAGTACACCTGACGGCGGGCGCGTCTTGGCTGGACCCGGGGCATTGCCACGTCGCATATTTTCGACATGGTCTCCCGGAACCGCTCCGCCTCGTCGTTGATGTCAGCAGGCCTGTCCGGTGGTGACACCCAGGCCTGCACGATCGAGGCTTCCAGGAGAAGCTCCCGGTCCAGCTGCTTCAGCGCCCACCGCGGACCACTCGGGGTCTGTAGGACCGGCGCGCTTGAGGTCTGGGCGGAGACGTCGAACCGGATATACCGGTGATCGGAATAGGTCTCCACCTCCTCCACAACGCGCCAGTCGACGACACGCGGTGACAGAGCGGGGCTGGCGAACGAAATGTCCACCACGGAGTCGCCCCGCATCCGCACACACGTGGGGACAGAACCCCGATTTAGGACGACCAGGCCTGTCTCCAGAGCCCAGTCCTCCACCATCCTACCCCGCACGTTCGTATAACGGGAACCCCAAGCCAAGTTCTTGGCATTGAAGTCCCCGAGAACAAGCACGGGGAGGGGACGATACCCGGCAACGACGATACGCAGCTCCCTAAGGGAGTTGTGGAATTCGGCGAGAGTTCGGTTCGGGGAGAAGTAGACTCCCACTACTACAATCTCCCCGAACCGTGCTGCTACGCACCCCTGTCCTCTCCTAACGCACTCAAGGGACGGGGTACCGGCGGCGGCCGACGAAATAAGGGCCACTGAGCCGTCCAGGTCCTTCACCCAGTCATCCCTGGGCGGGACGTAGTACGGCTCAGCGACCACGGCGATATTAATCAACCACTGCGCCATGCTCTGAACCAACAGGTCCTGAGCAGCGGCGCAGTGGTTGATGTTCGCCTGGAGGAGGCGTAATGGAGCCGTTATTGGGATTCCATTTCGGCCTCCTCCCGGGCACCCTTAGTGGGCTCCGGTGTAGCAGCCGCCGCTGTTGCGGCGGCTACATTGACAGCGGTGGCAGCGGCGGCGACGGATGCGACGGCTGGCACGGAGACGGCGGAAGAGGGCTTCTTAACCCCGGCTTTTGTGGGTGGAGGGCAGGCTTTGCCCCCAGCCCAGTGCTCGGCTGGCTTGCCAGCTGCCGCACATGCAGTGCAGTGCGGCGCGGCGTTGCAGGAGCCAGCCCTGTGACCGGGCTGACCGCAGCGGAAGCAAAGCTCACTGCGGTCAACCTCCGAGGTGCAACACGCCCCCGTGTGGTTCCCCACTTGGCAGCGGAAGCACCTCAGAGGCCTGGGCTCCAGCAGCTTCACCTGCGCCGACACCCAGCCCACCAGAAGTCTTCGACCCTCGGTAATCTTCTTGGCCGCCGTCACGGGGCAGCTCACCACAACGGTGCGCATGCCCGTGTAGTCAGGGCGTATGGTGCCTACCTTGACTTGCTCGGCAGAGCACCCTCCCGTCCTGACCACGGCGGCCACGACCTCCTCCTCCGTGACGGAGTCGTCCAGGCCCAAGATGCGCATATCAGCGCATTTGGTGGGCCTGGACACTCGGGCATCCTCCGCGTTCAACGACGCCCTGAGCCTCTCGGCCAGAGCGTCTGCGGTCGGGCCGCTGGCTTCCCCGGGGATCTCCAGCATACGGGCACCAGTCATGGTGACCCTCAGCCGGAGGCCCCCGACGATGCCGAGCTCCCGGAGGTCCACCGCCTCCTTCGCCTTGGCGAGCACGTCTCCATACGACACGCCCCTCTTGACCGCATCCGGCTGTAGCGTTACCACTACAGCTGCGGTCTTCGGGGCGCGGAGCATCGCGGCGACGCGTCGCTCCTTCTGCCGCCGCTTCCTCGCACGTTTTTTAGCCGCCCTGGCTGCCTTGCCCGCCTTCTTCTTCTCCCCGACCACTTGCCAACCGGCTTCGGCAGAGGAGTTGGAAGGCGGGTCGGAAGGTGAGGGCTGCACTGCCGGCGCTGAAGCCTGCGCCGCCTGTGCAGCCGCTCCGCCCTTCTTTTGCTTGGCCGGCCCCGGTTTACCCGATGCCGGCTTTGCAGGTGCCGACTTCGTCGGCCCGGCCCCTGCGTTGGCCTGGCCGGACGTACCCGGCTTGGCAGCCACGGCGGCCGCGTACGAGGCCGCCTTCTTGCCCTGGGCCTTTTGGTCCGCCGCTAGTGGGGGGCGCAGAACGATGCCCTCCAGGACGGAAAACCGTTCCCGGAAGGCGGCCAGCTCCTGCCGCACCAGGTCCAGCACCTGGTTCTCAGGCGCCGGACCCGGCGCAGGCAAGGGCCGGCTTTGCCCCTGCTTTTGCCCCCCTGGAGGCTGTAGCGGCCCCCGTGAACTGGCTCCTCGGAGACTGGCCAGGTCCGCTCGGAGCTTCTCATTCTCCTTATGGAGAAGCTCCGTGGTGGCCGCCAAGCGGGCGACCTCCTTCCGCAGTTTGGACGTTTCGTCCGTCGCAGGCCTGCGGAAGGTGGCCTCCGCTGCCTCCAGGATAGAGGCCGCCGCCTCGCTTATGGCCCTGTTCTTGGACGCTATCGTCCTCTTCAGGGTCACAGCGCGGACCACGGCCTCAACGGCCTCCGCGAACCCGGCCTTTCGGTCGGGGGCATCAGCGGCTTCGGACTCGCCACCCGAAGACCCCGAGAGAGGTCTGGGATCACTCATCCCGGGGTGCCGCCCCTCCTCGGCGAGCTTCGCCGTTCGCCGAGCCTCCTGGGCGGCGAGCCGTCGTCCCTTGCCTCCCCGACCTTTACCTCGCTTGCTGGTGGGGACCTTGCGAGCTGAGGCCAGCTCTCCCTCGGAAGACGACCCCTGGTCATCCTCCGGTCTCGGACGCTTCCGGAAGAACTTGTTGATCTCCGTAGCCCCCGCAACCTCCCCACCAGCAATCTCCTCGCTCATGGCGCTTCCGGCAGATGCGGAGTCGGAATCCGACACCGCACCCTTCCCGCGCTCGAGCGACGGCTTCCTCCAAAGTTTGGAGGGAGCGTCCGCACTACGTCCACTCATTGCCTGCAACGGCAGGCCTTTCCTTGGTGCGCCCTGCACCAGCATCTCCTCCATTGGCTTGGAGCCGGAGGGTCCGTGGTCGTCGTATATGGGATCAATCGGTGTCCGGTTGTCTCGCGTTAAGTCGTCGTTTTTGTCCGAAGGGACAGTTGGAAGGCGTTTGTTGCCCACCCCAGAGTACGGAGGGCAGCCCGCCGAAGCGGGGTGGGATTCCCCGACCGCTAAGCAGTCGGGACCCACCTGGGGACTCATTTTGCAAAGGCCTGTAGTTTCCATTGGTTTTCCTTTTTAAGGGTCGGTCCCTGTTTTCTCCGCCCCTTCTCGGGGCCTCCTCTCCTCCCCTCACCTCACTGCTCGCTCGCTGCTCCCGCAGTCACGTCTGATAATCAGACGCGTACCAGAGAGCAGCGAGCACGCTTGACACGCACACCGTTCGCAGACCCAAACACTGCTCAGGTCTCCGAACGGTGTGCCCCTCGTGTGTCTCTCTTAGTCTGATCCCTCACTTGCGACCTTCCGGCATGAGTGGCTCTACCGGGAAAGCCCGCAAGATCATTGGGACGCGCAAGCCCCACCACGACGGCAACGTGGAGACACATTCGGTGGGGTCCGTCTTTGCACCCTGCGCACGCCCTTTTATCATAGAATTCACACAGATCTTTTGAAATGAAATAAAACGTGTGTAATATAGATTTTTAAATTATCTATCCATTAATGTAATCCTCAAATGATTAGAGTGTTGCAGTTAGCAACAGATGCAATTTAAATGATCTTTTAAAAGTAGATTTTAAATTTATTTATAACACATAAAACAAATTAGAACGTGGAATATGATGGTAAGATATCGAACATTAATGTGCTTTTACATGTAGATTATTTTTCATAACTAATGATTTAATAGTATCTGAATAGCGAAGAAAAACGCACTATCGCGAGGTTTTGGTCAGGGTATCGCCTTAACAGTAAAAATTTAGAACCACCCGTAACACCAGTAATAGTAAAATCAGTGCTACTAAAGTATCTTAATTGTGCATTCGTGTTTTTCAATAATTCAAACAGATTTGATTCGAATAATATGCTTCGTGAATCGTTTGACTAATTCATTTTGTAAATCTTGCCTCGTAGCGTTATGTTCGAAATGAATTTTCAATTGAAATCAATGGGTCAACGTCCGCTCTTAAAGTTCAAAACACTCAAGAAAATATTATAAGGCTTGAGTATTTTCTTTTATGTACCAATGATTGAATAAAATTCCCGAAAATATGTTTTAAGCCATCTGATGTAATTATGTAGAATATCAAAAATTTAAAAATAGGTAACGCACTTAATTGAAACAAAAAGGTTTCCACTTATTTATCTCCTGCAGTGATTTAGTGGCACATTATCAATGAAAGCGTTTATTTAAATCTCGGAAAGTTCCGAGTTCATTACTGTAGTTTCGCGACTAAGTAGATTTATTGCCGCAGCCACCGTGCTTCGGGACTATTCCACTGTGCAGATAGCCAGTTATTTTGAAAACCTAGGGTCACCGTACTGTAAGTACTAAAAGTAAATGAACACAACCACTAAATTACTCGTCCGATTGTTTATCTCTATACGGTCATTTATCATTTCTTTTGAAAGTTTATTTGAAGCGTTTTTGAGATGACAGAATTATTAAATTTACTACAAAGAGTGGTGATAAAAAGTACTTGATATTTTGATCGATGAGCAAATATTTTATAATAAAACCTTGAAAATTGTGGGAGTTCATTGTACGGTTGTTCGGACCAATAATAACGTGTTTGTAAGACAAGGAAGAAAATCTATAAAGGTAGTCCATTGGGGACTACCTTCATAGTTCATATATATTTGCTACTCACTGGAGTATCCGAAACTTAGATAAATGTGCTGCACGCATTGGATGTACTCATCGTACCTTTTTTAGGAGTATTGGTTGGGAAATCATCAAATGACTTCTCCCGCTTTGGGCGGAGCGGAAAGGAGTGTCAGACTCTTACTGACTAAAACCCACCCGTGATCCTTCTTGTGCCCTTTGCGTTCCAGGGCCGCGGTGACTCTTTCGAACAAATTCCGCAAATTGGATGAGTACCTACGTACAGAGGATCATCTCTGTTTTACCAAACTTTTTATTTCCCATTTTTGATATTTGATGTCTTAATGCAAATTGGATTAGTTCTCATATCCACTATAGCCCTTAGTAAGCTATTTACGCGAACCTTCAACTTTCAAATGAATTCCTCAAATTCAAATCAACTTCAGCATATTATGATTTTGAGTCTGTCATTTCATTTGATCTCAGAGTAGGAATCTTAAACCTACGTACCGAAAGCTTAGCGATAACATTTCTTTTCATTAAAGTGTCTGACATTTTAATGGCTCGCCTTCTTACTTGGAACTTATAGCATAAATGGCCCAATGTGGGTGTATCACATACCCGTGATAGTGGTGGTATCACTAATACCACTTTGGGGAATACAGGCGTTATGTTACAGTATGACCTTTAATTTTGTCTAGACTGGAATAGAAATGTGTTTATGATTATGTTAATTTTGTATACAGTCTAAATAATGTCGTAATCGCATGTCCGTCTGGGGATATATCAATACATGGTTTACTTTACTCTCAGTTAAATAAGGCTGAATGGGAATCTCTGAATTCGCAAGGTTAAAGTTTTAGTAATCAATGTTTTTACATCAAAGAGATGTATTTGTACTAAAAATCAGGAAATCGGTACTTTTTCATTTCCAAACAGGAGTGGTAGTACAATATTTAAAAATAATTGCCAATTTCGTTTCCGGCTCTTCTGTCAATTAAAAAGGAAAGGAATATTTAATTTCATCTCGTCGACTAAATAATTGTAGAAAACCTACCGTTTAAAACAACAACAACCTCCTCGAATGTTTTAAAATTTTATTTAATAAATATCAAAGGCCAGTTTTTCAATGACAGTGACAGCCCGTCAGTTCAATACACAAATTAGGGAAATTACTATTGTTTTGTATTCTTAAATATAATAAGCAAATAATATTATTATAGTATTCATCGATGAATCGATAAAAATGTATCCAACCATAAAACTGCTCACTTATACTGACAAGGGATGCAACGGCGAAACTCTTTAACATCCAGGCCTCCGAACATTGCGGACTCGGACCCTCTCGATGTGGCACTCTCGAAGCCCGACGACGAACAGCTGTTCTATACGGCGAGCGTACACTTCCTCCGAAAACGTCTGGAGGAGAAGAGCAACCGGCCACTGAAACCGCAGGACGCCACGCAGAGTTGCTGCAACCTGACCAGACCGGTCTCCCACCGTGACACTAATGTGCATAAGGCTTCAAAACTAGAATTAGATAACTGTCCTTCAAGAGGACAAATACCGTCACTATCAATGAGTCAAGTCCTACCGTTCCCGAAATCCAATAAAGATGGTTTCTTTGCACGACTGAGGAACACTTTCCGAAAGACCAAACGCGCTGCTGACGTTACTGTACAGAACATAGAGGAGTCTGAATCTAAAAACATATCGAACTTTAAATTTCCCAGAGTTTCACGTCTACGGCACCCTCACTCTTCGTGTTTGCTCAAAATATCGGAGGAAAATATAAGAACTCCTAATGTAAGACGTTCGAGAACTAGTAAAGGTGATCTATTAGAAGAAACAAAATGTGTGACTCACTCTAGAAGGTAGTTTTGTTTGTATTGTCTTGTGTGTTATTATAAACCGTATTTTATTTGGATTGATATTGGACTTTTATTATTGATGTTAATAATTAATTTTCTTATGTGTCTTAAGTCTTCAGTGGATAATGGAAGGAGTTACTATTCACTGTTATTGCTTCGGTGGTGAAGTAGTAATCACAACTTTACTTATCATAGGGCTCTCATTGAGAACAGATGACTAAAACGGATTATCAGCACATCTGTCATACAAACCAAATGTGCCAGTGAATGTCACCGCTTCCTCATGACAAGGAGCGAAACTTTTGCAACGCATATTGGTTGGCCACGAACATAACTTGAAATTATGTCTCCAGCAAAGACCTACATAATACACGTAATACATCTTGATAAAGGTAGACCCTTGTAAGCAGGTAGAAATTACATACACTCCTATCATATAAGCACCAAACATTTTGTAGAACTTTAAAATGAAATTTTAGAACGACTTGGCCCAATCCCCACATTCCTGCCAGGTATACCAGTTATGGCTTGCCGCCGGACTACCTACACTTCTTCTTTCAGTTTGCAGACGCCAATCTGTCACCACCTTACTCCTCCTATCGTTATCACGGCTTGCCAAGAGTCCTGCCCAGCTCCATTATAGTCCGGTAATTTGTATTCCGATGTCGAAATTCTTCTTATGTCTTCTTTTTAGAACTAACTAGCTTCTGTCCGCGACTTCGTCCCCGTGGAATCCCCGATTTTAAAACATTTTTTATCGCTGCTCCGCTCCTATTGGCTTAAGCGTGATGATATATAGCCTAAAGCCTTCCTCGATAAATGGTCTATTCAACCCAAAAAGAATTTTTCAATTCGAACCAGTAGTTCCTGACATTAGCGCGTTCAAACAAACAAACAAACTCTTCAGCTTTATAATATTAGTATAGATTATAAAATTACCCATACCCGCACGTTCTCAAACTAAGTTCAATATGAAAATATTTCAATTAGTTCTAAACCTCGGAAGTGTTACTAAAGAATAGGTAATGCGTGTGTCATCACTTTATGATAGCTGCAGACGTGGGCAGCTTCTCGAACGTTCTCGCGTGGCCGACATATCAGCACAAACAATCGGAAGCCCTATAGTGCGCCCTTCATCAGCGCTCACACGACACTCGTCGCCTGGGGGCGCGACTCGTGACGTCTCGGGCACCCGGTCAATGCCCGTGGTCCCCATTCAGACGAGACAGCGAACATGGATGATGGTGCTCGCTACATTCATAAAAATTGTCTCGATCTAAGTAATTTGGCATGTAATAATCATATACATACCATCCATCCAAACCAAATACCACCATCAAGGCAAAATTCATCAAATAACAGGGTGGAACTATTTTCTTGTACATACTCGTATGTATTTTCCTGAAAGATATCCGCTTTCTTGTTTTGTGGTTAAAATTATGTAAAACTCTTCATATCAAAGGCCGAGTTCTAATCACATTTGATTAAGGCTTAGTTTAATACCTCCTCCTCTCTTTCCGTTTTCACCGTATGTCATATAAGCAGTTAAAAAGAGAGTCACCGCAAAGTAATGTATGCCTATTTAATATGTACCTATAATATGTTGGAAAGTACTTCAATCCCCCGCTACATAACACAACTAAACAGTTTGACTTTCATCTTTTGGAATATGTATTAAGAGGCGTCAAAGCGTAGGATTCCAAAGGTCTTCAAATTGTCAATGGGAGGAAAAATATTTATAAAAGTGTAAAACACGTATTACAAAAAGAGACTTTATTTGTACAGGGTTCTAAATTCTATGGCACGTGGCTAAGCCTTAGATTGTAACCAGCGGAGGCAATGACCCAAACGAGGCAATGGCCTATTATGTGAAACTGTATGAATTTTAAATGTATACTTATGAATGTAGGTGTAAGGACATGGGCGGAAAACATTCTTATTATAATAAACAACATACGCTTTTGCTTATATAAGAATTAAATATTTGTTTTGCGGGCGTCATTGAGTTTCTCAACATATAATTTAAACGATCATGTATATTGGTATAACAGCGTCTATTTAGTTTCCGGGGTACTTTTTTCATACGCGTTACGATTTTCGCACTGAGTTATATAAAATACTTACATGTTTTACGTGTGCAGCTAAAGATGGATAAAGTGGACCACTTTAGTTTGCTTGTGCTTTATTACGAGCTATGCTTTGCCAACATACAAACACAAGTCCTAATCTTCACTTACATCAAATGCAAGAGAAATAGCGCAAAACTTCAAGTGAGCTAATTCTGTTCATCATTATGATCAATTTTTCTGGGACTGCGATTAAATTATTATGTATTTATTATGTGAATAACAGAACTCGAGAACGCATTTAAAAATAACCTCATACATTGATAAAATAAATATATCGCAGCCAACTGGCTTAATCGGCCGTTCAATTAGGTAGCAGCCATACTTTTCATTGAACTGCGCCATTCAATCAACGGCCTAAGTGATCTTGGCTTTTAATTGAATAGCTTTTTGTTTAAGGATAGGAAACCATTCAATGAGTTCTCCCACTCTGGGTGAAGCGGAAGGGAGTGCCAAACTCTAAGTTGACTAAAACCCGTCCGTGTTCCGTCTAATGCCATTTGCGTTCCAGGGCCAGTCACCGCGGCCCTTTCGATGAAATTCCGTGACTCTGTCAGACAATAGGGTATTTGACTAAAAAATCTAATTAGTCCGTAAGATAGATATCCAAAAAATATTTGACACGTATTTTTTCTCTTTTCACGTAAACAAAAAACAAGTGCGTTGAATACTCGTGTGACGTCACTACGTGCTACAATTTTAACCACGATGTAACGTCACAAGCCCCCACTCCAGATCTTTGAAGCTTTTTATCTTCGTGATTTTTAAATATATTTGCTAAATCAAAAAAATACGTGTCCAATATTTTTCGATAAATTAATTGACGGACTAATTAGAATCATATTTTGTTTACTCAGGAAACATCCCTATTGAATTGCTAGACAAATGACTTGGTTTAATTGGGAACTTAGGCAACAGGGGATTTAGGGCACCCCAATACAGATAAGTTAGGTTGAATGAGATGGCATAGCTAGAGTGGGCGAGCGAACTTTACTCCTGCCATCACATTCATGTTAGGTTTCTTTAAACCTTTAACATGAATGTGTTTATACCGCACCCGTTTAGTTTGAGGTGGTCATTTCTTGAAGTGGCCAATTTTGCAACATGGCTACGATATAGATAAGTCTGTGAACGAAGGTTTAAAAGATTTTTAAACATTTCACTTGAATAAACAATTTCCTAAATTAAGTATTTCATAGATGTTCGTCACTCGGTTAGCCTATTCTATTACCGGCCTAAGCATCTTCCAGCTCGTTCATTAATATTTTCCTTTTCATCATTATTTTCCTTGCCTTTAGTGATTTGTACAACAGTTTTTTTATAACTTTGCTCAACGTATTATCTGTTACCAATACTGTACTAATTCGTTTGTAAAACAATAAATTATAATTTGAGATTATTTTAACACAATTTGACAACTTTGTTGTGTATTTTAAGATGTTGTTTTTTGAATGAGATATAAATAATAATTCGAATTGTTTTAAACTTATATTAATAAATATACATCGTACATCAGAAGGTACCAACTAGTAAAAAAGTAAAATCTAAACTTATAACTATGATGCATCAATATGCTTAATTTGTTCTATCACAGGTTTTTGACGAATTTTGTTCATATGCCTTACTTTAGCTACCTTAATTAAATCTTAAAGTAATTATTACAATATGATACCGTGTAATTTTACTGGGTTGTATTCATATAAGTTAAGGCTTTATTAATTTAATTAATTTTAAAACATTTTTTAATTTAATCTATATAGTTAATGGGCCAACGGTTAAAATAAATTTCCAGTAGTGGTTAACTGGATCTTTTGTTAACAGCCGAACAAACTTAATTGAATAAATTACTTATTTATAAATTTTTAGCATTAGGTGTCCTATTATGAATTAACAACGCATCTTAAATGACTATAACATTTCAAAGCCTTGACTACAAGCTAAACTATTCTAATTCTAACTAATATTAGGTCTTTATCGTTTGAAATTGCATTTTCAACAAACAAGCTACTTTGGACGACGATTATTACTTTTCTTCGGCTTTAATATAAAGTTCATATTAATTTATAATTCCAAGTCAAATCGAAGTTTTCATAGTTCAAAAATGGCCCGAAATGAAACAGCAACTCCATAGGTAAAGACCTAATACAAAACTATTCTAACTTAGGAATGAATGAAGAAAAGCTGAACATCTTAGAAAAAACATACTAGCCACACATGGCATGATATAAAGCTTACAATACAAATATTGTCATCGCAAAAACAATTTCGCATGAAACAAATAGTTTCGGTTAAAAATTTTGTGTACATGTATTTTCATTGACACAATACAGGGATCTAGAAAACATAGAAACATACAATTTTTTATCTTCAAGTAACGCTTAATTTAGGTATCTAATTAGGTATTTATTTGCTATATATTTATCAAACAGAGTAACACTACTAACGCAGTCTATTAGCCGGCAAGATGAGTCATATCGTTCGTAGTGACCTGAATCTTAAATCGAATCTGATTAGACTGCGATTTATATAGCACTGACTTTTATCGTTTTTCTTTTAAAGAAAGACTCTCTTAAATTATCAATAGGCTCGCGACCACAATCTCACCTGATGGAAAACAAAGATGTGGTCGACGATGGAACACGCTTCCCTAGAAGTAACGAATCCGTTCATGACTTACAGACTAAAGATACTTTCAATACAACTTTAAACCGTTTTCCCTCAACTGCCTCACTACTTCTGGATCTACTTCTTCTTCTCTAAAATTATACCCATAACTGATGACCTCTTTCGCCACTTCATAGTTCTTCTTCAAAGAGTTTAGCCAGATAGTGTAGGAGTAGTCTGGCCAAATTCCACCGTACCGTTCTGGCAAGTGGTTGGGGGATATGTGTTTGTGCAGGGAGGCTTGGTCGTGACCGTGAAAGTAGATCCTGGCCCTCATGTTGGAGTCCAGCAATGGTTTGAAGATGTTGTAGATCTTGTCGAACAGCCACGAGTGGTTGATGATGTGTATGGCGTACGTCGTCATCGGGAAGCAGGACTGGAACAGAAATATAAGGATTTATAATATTATTATTTTGCACAAACTTCATGCCTTAGAGAAAAAATAGTGTAGCAAATATGAACTACTTGCCCAATCACTTCAATTCAATCCTATTTACAGCTAGAAGTGGATGCGGTTGTGATCACAAGGGTTCCTAAGCCCTTAATATACTGGGTCTATAACGAAAAATACCACACAAACAGCAGCATACACTTACCACCATAAGTTTAACCATTTTGGACGCGACTGAAGGTGTGATCTGCCACGCATGTTGGGTGCCAATGTTTTCCAGGTCGAACACTGCTACTCCTCCCAATATTTGTGATCTTTGCTCAAGTAGACCGAGCTCCAGAGCCATGATGGTTGCTTTGAATAGGTCTTCCACGGGAATTGCTTTTGGGTTCCAGCAACCTGAAAATGTAAAGCGAATCAATTAACACAAAATCTAAGACACAATGTGTTGACTTTAAAAACTCTATTTTTGTTTTTTAATCTGTTATAAATACACCTGCAGCCTGTTTAATTTTATTTAGTGTATCCGTTTCAAGTTTAGTAAATAAATACACGTGGAGTGGTAATTTGAAAAACGTGCTAAAAATGTTTTTGCTATTGCGAAAAAACATAATGGTTGATACATGCCTGTTACCATTTTTCTAAAACATGTATTCCCATCAGTAATAAACTGTACTTAATTACACACAGTAATCTAGTATATAATTATTTAAAAATAAATCTGTAAAAAATATTGCTACAGTCTTCTCTGTAGGATTATTTATATCTTACTAGCTGACCCGCGCAACTTCGTTTGTGTCACATTTTTCATGACTGCTCGATACATGGGCTATCTAATACTGAATTTTTTAAATCGGGTCAGCAGTTCCTGAGATTAGCGCGTTCATGCAAACAAACAAATTCTTCAGCTTTATACTCGTATAAAAGATATAAAGCTCGGTTATCACGTATTTTCGGAAGCGCTGCGCAGCTTTTCCTCTGCAAATAATATCATATTATACCACTTGCCAACCGCGGCGAGTTTTCTAAATGTGTTCTGCAGTTTAATATTTTTAATAAACATTAACTGCTCTAATATTTTGTTAAAATTCTAATTTAACACCCAAATTATAGTGTATGCCAAATTATAAGCAGAACTCATAAATTGTGCGTACAAGCAGAACTTTAAACAAGCACTGTGAACTTTTCGTATAAGTTGTTGTCCGTTCATATAATTATTTATATGCAGTGCGAACAACATTGAAGTATAAAAGTATTAGTTACTCAGTAAGTTGCTGTGAATATCCATAGAACTTTCTTCTTATTTCTGTATTTTTTAAGCGAAGACCTGTAGTTGGCCGGCTGTTTTATTATTTACAGATCTAGACCACTTTGTTTTAGCTGTAAGTCTTTACTTATAAAATTCAATTTAAATAAATTAATATTTATAACTGAAATGAATTGCTATTTATTCTTTATTGGATAAAGATGATAACACGCCTGTACCTAAAACATCAGTAAACGATGTTGCTTTGCAACAGATTGCTAAGCAAAAACACAACTACGTACCTAAATAAGAACAACTCGCACCTTAAAAACTTATAATACCTTTCTGATGGGTGGGAAAACTTCAAATGACTTCTTCTTCCTCTTTGGAGTGGAAAAGAGTGTGACTCTTACTGTCACTGTTACTCTTACTGCCTCAAGCTATTTTGCCACAGCTGAACAGTGCTCTAACTAGAGCACTGTTCAGCTGTGGCAAAATAGCTTTGTGATTTGAGCAAATTCAACTGAATTTGGTCAAATCACAAATGAGAATATATGCATTTCGTCTTACCTATTCTATAAAACAGCAGTCTGCGACCATCTTGGTCCCTGTACGGAGGCACGGCGATGACGTTAGCATCTCCTATTTTCCGTAAGTCCAGCGGGAAAACATTCTCGAACAGCTCCGGATTTTCTTCTTTGAATTGGTAATAGTTTACAATCTGGAAAAACAAGAATATGTTTACATTTTACTATACTAGAAACTATAAAGCAACAATATTACAAGACGAAAATCCGGCTAAGTGAGTTGGGTGGGAAGTGGTACAAAGGGTTCCGAACGAATTAATTTTTTGTGAGATGACGCATTACATAATACACTTCTTCAAGGTCTTCCTTATAATTTTTAAGTAAAGAATTATTATCTGTATTTTTAGGCTCAGCAGTTTCGAAAATAAGGGAGCAATGGTAATTTTTCGTCTCTAATTTCTTACACAATTTTCAAACCTATTTATTTTTAAAATATGAAAGAAAAATTTGTAACCCTCACAATAAGCGCCTTGATTTTACCCGTCGCATGGTACCTACAGATTGAAAACTATTTTTTGTAATTTTCTAGTTTGTTTACCCCAAATGTAACCTCCAGACTCCAGAATTTATTTATATGGAACGCGTCCGTATTTGGGTCACAGAAGTACAAATGTGTATCAAATTTTAACAGAACCGGCAGCTAGATTCAGGGAAAATTGGGTAAAACCAGACAAACACAAGTTTTCCGTTTCTTATGGATTTTCGGAACCCTAAAAATTAATTAATTACGTGCTTATATGCAGTACATCAGTGGCGTGCAGTGGTTCGAGTTAGGGTAGGCCAGAGAAAATGTCCAAATAAATTTTAAAAAATAACCACATTATTCAGGGTTGATTTTTAATGAAATGAGTTTTTTTTTAATTTTTTTTTAATTGCCTATTTAAAAAAAAAGCCAAAAAAAAAGACACCAAATTTCAACCCTGAATAACGTGGTGTGTTTTTTTTTGGACATTATTTTCTGGCCTACCCTAACTCGAACCACTGCACGCCACTGCAGTACATAAAGCACTACAACTGACAAATTGAAAAAATAGTCCCCAGCTTGATTTAACTATTTCTTGGAAGAAAGTAAAAACAAGAAGACGTCAAAAGAAGAACTTCCCAAAATTCTTACCTGTTCGAACCCCTTTTTAACTGACGACGGACAGACCGACACATGTCTGATGTTAAACTGGTTCCGTTCTTCCATACAGAGTTTCGGAACCCCAAAAAAAACAGAAATGGTCAAAGACTGCTTAGTGTTAATTCTACCGAAATATCAGCATATATTTTTATATAGCTTTGTTTTACAACCGAAAAACCGAAGCCTCTTTTTAAGATGTCATAAAATTTGTCAGATTCAGGAAATCTATTTTGACGTATGTAATTACGGTATCATGATTATTTCATTGTGAAACATCATTATTATTATATTCTAAAAATAGCCTTTTTAGCCTTGATAATATCTAGCAACAATCGTTGGCTTAGTTTCTTTTCCCATTGTCGTTGTTATTATATTATGACCTGCTTCATGAATTATAATTTTAAACAGACTAAAATATAGCTTTCATTGTTGCAAACATGGTGCGTGTTGCAAATTAGATTTAAATAACAATATTGTCGTCATAATATTGACGTAAGCATGGATGATAGCCAATGTACATACATACATATATCGATATAGATCATCGGCAATGGTGTGCTCGTCGATTCGAAGCTCCAGTCTTAAGTATTGACGCAGAGTTGCTAGCCTGTCGGTTTTCTATCGGTTGCATTTTGGGTAGATTGGGACGGAATTGCATAGTTTAATTCCGCCCGTACGTTCCGTCATCGGACCACAAGATGTATGGTAATGCGCCACCGTTACATGATGGACATCCCACCCACACGCACAAAACGTTTTGGGAACGCATTCATTATGCGTGCAGCTAATTATTGGAATTCCCTGTCCCTGCCTGTCCCTTGTTATTTACTGATAACTATAGTCTTTAAGTCAAGACTGAATAGGTTATGTACTTCTAGGCAAACGTACTTCATCTTCGACCATCATCACTTTACGTCATCGCGGTCCTAACAGTAAAAAAATATCACCATTATAATAATTGGTCCAAGTATTTTTATTATAACAACGAATAATACAATTTCCATTGATTAATATTATATATTTTTTATTTGTTATAATAATCTAAACCTATAACATCTTATGATATACCTCCATAAGATATAACTTCATACAACGTTCCGTGGATATAAAATACACTTAAACCTATGATAAAATATTATCTACTATATAAAAATAAGTCAGGTTTTCCTTCCTGACGCTATAACTCCAGAACTCACGAAGCGATTTCCTCGGTTTTGCATTCGTTGGAAAGGTCTCGGGCTCCATGAGGTTTATAGCAAAGAAAATTCAGGAAAAATTTCAACAGAAAAGCGGGAAAGCCTTTTTTCACTAACGAAGCCATCTGGTGGCGAAACGGAGTTCGCCGGGTTTGC
Source organism: Hecatera dysodea (assembly GCA_905332915.2). Taxonomy (NCBI): domain Eukaryota; kingdom Metazoa; phylum Arthropoda; class Insecta; order Lepidoptera; family Noctuidae; genus Hecatera; species Hecatera dysodea. The sequence goes on from HG995292.1 coordinate 16,703,737, forward strand.
TAGTATTATATAAAAGTTATAATCTTCATATCATTTCTTTAATCTAAAGCGCATTTTATCCTACTAATATTATAAACGTGAAAGTTTGTAAGTATGAATGGATGTTTGTTACTCTTTCACGCAAAATCTACTGAATGAATCTTGATGAAATTTGACACAGATGTAGATTATAGTCCGGAATAACACGTAGGATACTTTTTTCTCCCTGGAGTATGTATTCCTTGGGATATTTTTCGATATACGCGCGGGCGGCATCTACTGCAACTAGTATATTATAATTTATTGAATGTCGGCTAAATTACGGTCGTCACAAAGAAAACTCGACGAAGCCTGCAGAGAAATTTTAAGTGTTTAAAGGAACCTAACATAAATGAGGTATCACGGGAACTAAGTTCACTCGCTTTGCTCGCTCACTCTATCTCCCGTCACACTATTGGAACCTAACCTATCCGTATCCGGGTGTACTCGGACCCCGAGCTGGCCTCTTTCACTCTTTGTTCAGCGGTTAAATTGACTTGCTGATGGCTCGGACACAATATATTCAGTTTTCGAAATAATAACTTTAATTACAATATAATCTTCACTAATAGTTTCCGACGCATAGTTCAATTTTATTTCTTTAGCAAAACTAAACTAATGAAGACACGGCTGACGCAGTGGTTGAGTGATTGGCCACTGCACCGCGATCCGCGGGTTCGATTCCCGCACGGGACAAATATTTTTATATTTGTTCCGTGCCCAGATGGTTGTACCGGGTCTGGCTGTTTGAGTATGTGTATGTTTATAAACGCACCCACGATACAGAATTTCCTGGTGTGAAGCAACGTTTAAAGAAACAAATGTTACCCTGTTTAGCATGGCTCTTAGCCCTATAGATACAATAATCGTAATTATTAATTTATTATGAATACTTAAAATGTTTACTTGAACGTTTTACAACTACATTTTAAGCAAAGAAGCTAAAAAAGTCGTCTGGCATCGCAATACAATAAAAATAAATTAATACCCGTATTACACTTTTATAGTACCACTTAATTGATTCAATCAAAATAATAATGAATCGATTGTCCCATTACTTTATTACAAAATCACATCAACAATAATATTTCAAGACTCTTGAAATTATTTTTACATTTCGATTTGCAATTTGTGTTTTTGGGGAAAACATTTCAGTTACGTAACTTGGTAATTAAATTCTCAGAAGCCTTTTCTCGCTTTTCTTTTTCTTTAATTCAAAGTGAAACAGTTTATAATATTCATAATTATGTTCTAATAATAATACTATTACTTTACGCACAATAAATATAAGTAGAAATCTTCTAAATACTTTGTTTTGATATAAAATTATATATCAGATAACAAAGATCCATTGGGTTAGTAAAAATAGTCTTAACCTATGTTAGTATTAACCAACAAATCGATCGAAAAAACATTGTCCTTGATATTTCCAGAGTATTAACGATTTTCGTTTTGAGACATCTGTCCCATATATGGGATAGTTGCTTAGTCCATATAAATTACTTTTAGGACAGACGACCCGCTGAAAAACAGAGCATCTATACCGTAAAAAACTTTGATCGCATTTTGCCTTCCCTTGCAATCGCACAGAGACATGAGACACGGTCCACTTAGTGCTAGTTCAAAAGTCTCCCGATATATAAATAAAATAGCATGCGATTCATCCGTGCTACTAGAGTAATTACAATAGGGGCACCTATACTACTGGGGCATCTCCGCATCTATCCCGGTTTAACCCTATATTATTATACAAGTATTCACGTTTACCTAAGTATGTGAAAGTGAAATGAATGTTATATGCAATACAGACTTTGTAAAGATGCGGTTTATAGTGTTTGACCTCACAGACATCACATAAATCAGATTTGTATTGGAAAGTAAGAACTTCAAATGGTAAACAGTATACACGAACATCTATGTTTTATGGAAATAATAAGTTACGTAAATTTAAAATTAAATACTATAGTTATTTCAGTAGCTTCGCTCCCGCAGAAACCAAAGTGACGGTAAAAAAGTATGGGCTATGGCACTCAGTCATAGTTTAGTTTTTTTGTCATCGGGCCAGTGTAAACACCAAACCAATAATGTTAACTTATTATGATACTACTTAATAAGAATAAACAAACTTACCAATCGATGGGCTCGTTTTGGTATAAATTTGCGCGCGCGCAGGAATTTTATCAAGAAATCATCATCCATTCGATGGGGAGTGCATTCTCCGCGTTCTAGAACGTGAATAAAATAAAACATTACAATCAAATTTACAATTGCAAAACGGAGCGAAATTCAAGTAGAATTTTATGAATCTTTCGTAAGGGTATGGCAGGTTAAGCATTAAGAATGTTCTCCCAGTTTAAACTAGTAAGCTCTAACAGAGAGACAACTTTAAAAAAAAACTGAAAAATAGCAATTAATGTGGAAACAACATGTTATAAGTTGTGTTGTGTACCTGAAACATCTTTTAAAAAAAATATTACTCAATTTGTGACTCTACATATTAAACTTTTGAATGAAATGTTTAATAATTATAATACAAAATAGGAAAAAGTTATGCTCCATCCATTCTGCTAACCCCGTAAGACTCTGGCATGCAGTTAAGCACATAATTAAAAAAAAAAAAAAATTGATTGAGTCAGGCGTTACTTTGCGGAAATTCATTTTAAATTTGAAAATGAAAATAATATATCTAGTTTTAATTTCCGCGAATATTTCAAGTTGCGTTGCGAGTTGCGTTGATTTTTTTTCTCAGTCGCAACTCAACGGTCGGCGAGTCAACACGTCCCCTGAGGATGCCTCGTGGAGAGGCGAAACACGTGTCGGTATTGGTGTTGGGTTTTGCATTGCCTTCCTGCATGTGCATATTATCCTTGCTTTTGCCTTGTAATCTTGCATGTGCATAATTTAGCGGACGGGAGGGAGGTGCATACCTGCAACCCACACATATTCGCGGAAATTAAAACTAGATATATTATTTTAATTTTCAAATTTTTAAGTTCATAATTACCTACTTTCCAATATTCAAAATGAATAATAAATAGTTATTATTATTTTTTTATTGTGAAATGGATTTGCTATTGACTCTAGTCTAGGTCACAGGTGACAGAGACAAAGTCTACGATGGAATGAGCTTACTCAGAAGAAGCCTGTTCATTCTAGCTTTGAAGAGATTAGGGTTGAATGAGTTCGGAAACACAGACGCAGACAGAGAGTCCCACTCCTTTGCTGTGCGCATTATAAAAGATGATTGAAAACGTTTGGTGCGAATTGGTGGAATAGCTACAAGGTAGGGATGGGAACCTACATTGCGTCTAGATGTCCTATGGTAGAAGGGGGCCGGTGGGATGAGGACTCCACGTCCTCATCCTGGGCACACTCGCCGAAGTACAATCTGTAGAAGACTGACAAGCAGGTGACCTTACAGCGATGACCCAGGCTGTGAAGCTTGACATTTACCTGTTTTTCGTCACCAATGAGCCATTTAGCTCTGCGTTCCACCGAGTCAAGTGCGGCAAGTTGGTATTTAGCTGAGCCATCCCAAAGGTGGGTGCAATACTCCATGCAGGACCGGACCTGTGCTTTGTAAAGCATTAAAAGCTGTCCGGGCGTGAAGTATCGCTTCACTCTATTTAGGATGCCCAGCTTTTTGGCCGCAGTTTGAGCTTTGTACTCAATGGTAGCGCCGAAGTTAAGCTGGATGCCAACTCCATGACTAGGAGCTCGAGCCGATCAGTTATAGGAACAGATGCATCCCGAAAAGTAGGAGTTAGGTCGAAACGACTCCTTTTGGCGGTAAAAAGGCACGCTTGCGCTTTCGAGGCATTAAAAGAGACCAGATTGTGATCCCCCCAATGGGAGACAAAACTTAAGGCCCCTGACCAAATAACCTTGAGCATTCGTTCCCTCTTCGCCGCACCCGCAAGATTCGTAGCGATTACGATACGCTCAGATTTTATAGTAAAATCTATATAAAATCAAATTTTCGAGTTAAATAAAAAAGAAAACTAGCAAAATGTTTATTATTAAATTACCTATCCATTACTTTAAGTAGCAAACCAAAATAATGGTTACTTTACGAGGAGATGCAAGTTAAAAATAATTATTTCTCATTTCTGTCGTTTCGTTGCGACTCTATAATTAAACATTGCGAATTAAAAAAAAAAAACTACTATTTTGGAGACAAGATTATGTAGAAATTTAATGTATTTTTTATTTGTTGATATTTCTAATGGATAATGAGAAGATGGCTCCTAAAAACTACACAAAAAACGGCTACCGCTGCGTTTTGCTCGGGGACGCGCCTTAAGGTCAAATTTGTAAACTCTACCATGGCCTCTCTCAAGGAACGAACTTGATCCGCGCTGGTATTTGCACTTATTAAATGTTTGCATTTAAATTCACTTGATACTCGTATGTATCTTTGTATGTAGTGGAATGTAAAATGAATAGTTAAAACTTCAACTTTGTAGAAAAATATTCAACGCAATTGTATTTCTAAGTTATTTACGACACAAGCTTGTTTTCACTCGTGTGGGAACATATGAATCGAAAACGTTCATTCTGAATGCATTTTGTATATCTTGTATGAATACAAGCTACTTACAATGGGAATCCAAACTTTCATAAATGTATTCAAATAAATAAATAAGTGTGTTAGTGTACGAGTATAATATCCGCGAACAGATCATAGATGTTTTGTAGACGGTTTTAAAAGATTGAAAAATCTATCATTTGCTTACGTTTTTTTAACACTGTACAGGCACAATCTATATAAAGTTATAATTAAAATACACTCAGATTTGTTTCCTTTGAATTCAATTTGCGAATGGACTTAACTGCATGCCAGACTCTTACGGGGATAGCAGAGTGGATGGAGCGTAACTTTTTCCTATTTTGTATTATAATTACAAAAATATCGTTCAAAAGTTTAATATTATTATGTAGAGTCACAAATAGGCAGTAATTTTTTTTTTTTTTGAAGATGTTGCAGGTATCCGATTTCGATGAAACTTATAACATGTTGTCTCCACATTAATTGCTATTTATCAGATTTTTTTTAAAGTGGTCACCGTGTTATAACTTACTAATAATAGGCAAGAAAAAAATATTACTATTAAAAAAATAGTTATTATTAGCAAAATAATTAAGATAAATATTATTATATGTAATATTTGTCATAATATTGTCTATAGTTTGGCTTTAGAATCACATTCCTAGCTCTATTAGTTTTAGAGAACGAAAAGCTTAAATTTGCTGTTATCAGGTCACTTCTCAAGGTCACGCAATGACAGTAAAAGATCGGAAGTCAAAAACTACATAAATAGTAATGTAAATGAGTAACGTACATAACAATATGATATTCATTACATTTGGCTCTGGGGCCACATTCTTAATGCTTAACCTACTATACCCTTTGTACCACTTTGCACATTATGCTTAGTTATGCATGCGCATAATTAACCATTGCCAAGGGTTTATCATGGGTTTCTGAACAGGAAACTCTCGTTACAGATTTGGCCAATCCGTGTTTTCCCGGCTGCAAACCACTTAGCTGATGCAACCGCTTATCATTATTCAAATGTCTCGATATAGGTACTTGATGTAGAATATTCCAAAACGTAAAATCCGTAAATATGTAGGTACGTTCTTGTTTTGATCAAATATCAATAAACTTAGCTTTTTCCTAACAATGTTGGAGTCAGCTTCCAGTCCAACTGAATGCAGCTGAAATACCAGTTATTTATACGGAGTGACTGCCTATCTGATCTCCCAAAAAACCTTTTTTTTCTGAATGGGAAATCATCAAATGACTTTCTAACAAATTCCGCAATAACTGGGTACCCCGTTGACAAGTCTGGTGTCAGATCTATGTTTTTACGTAAGTAGGTAAACAGCATTAGCCGAGGCAGTTCTGTTTTATAAAATACTAGCAGCGCCCCGCGGTTTCACCCGTGTAGTTCCCGTTCCCGAGGGAATACGGGGGTAAAATATGGCCTATGTTACTCAGGGTGAATGTAGCTTTCTAATCGTGAAAGAATTTTTGAAATCGGTCCAGTGTTTTTGAGTTTATTCGTTACATAAAAATACAAAATTAAATCTTGTGCTCTTTATAATATTAAGTATAGAAGTATTAGATTAGTATAGAATATGTTGTGTGATCTTGACATAATGTATGTTTCATTATTCTCATTCAGACTTGCTAAAATGTTATTACGAGTATTAAGTTGTAGCATTCCTTATGACGTTATCGGAATCAAATTGCTCGTAAATATATTACAATAATTCTTTGATTTTGCAGTGTACAAGACTGTAAATTGAATTTGTCGCTGTTTATTACAGTAAGTTGGAGTTTTATATATGGATTCTTTCACACATTGTCGTAGATGTTAATGCTATATGCTTCCTAATGACGGATGATTCTATATCGTATCGACATTTCAACAAGGCTTTCATAGGCATCGTAGATAGGCATACCGTATTCAAAATATTGCCAATACCTTTTATCTTTTATGCCAATATTTCATTACTTCAACTAGTCTGCCTCCTAAGAGCATGTATCATAAGGTCAACGTCCTATCCGCTGTAACTATGCGCTTGTACATGTGTATCTAAATAATTCGCCTTTATTGTTTTAGTCGCGGCCTTGTACTTACGTGGCTTGCCTCTTGTCCACGTAGTACCTTCGTTTATCCTTTGAATAATTTAGCTGAACAACCACAAACAAGGGTAGGGTGTAGTTATTTTTGGGCCGCAGGAACGAACAAAATAATGCCACTAGGTTCTGAAAATATTGTTCATAAAACTAGTTTTTTTTTTTTTTGGGAGAAAAGGGCTAAATAATAAAACCCGCTTCTCCGAGGTTAAGGGTAGGGTGTAGTTATTTTTGGGCCGCAGGAACGAACAAAATAATGCCACTAGGTTCTGAAAATATTGTTCATAAAACTAGTTTTTTTTTTTTTTGGGAGAAAAGGGCTAAATAATAAAACCCGCTTCTCCGAGGTTAAGCAACGCTTTCCTAGGTCCGTCTATGGATGGGTGACCGTCTTAACATACCGTGACTCCTCCGTGCCTCGGAAAGCACGCTAAGCCATTGGTGCCGGCTGTCATTTGTAGATCTTAGGCAGTCATTAAGGATGTTAGAAGCCAGAAAATCTGACTCGTTTTATCAAGAAGTACCGTGTTACCCAGTTCATGGGTAGTTCTGGTAGGCAGCGGCTCCACGTAAAATACTGGTAATCAGCTGAATCCGGTTTGACAGAAAGCTGATCCTAATATACCTAGTTGTGAAAAGGCTAGGCAGATGATGAAAGCCAGTTTTTTTTAAAGGCAGCTGTAGGAAATATTTGATATAGTTTATATCCCATTGGTCTAAAATTTAGGATCGTGTCTATTCTAAAGGTTGGATTTAAAAGCTTTTGGAATAAATTAATCTTATAAATTTCTTAATAAATTAAATTTATTGGGACCCCTTAACGGCTTTTGAGTTAGTCCGGATTATAAAAGTGCTATTTGGACGACTCTTTTCCTACTAGTGCCAGCACGCGATAGGCATCATTCAAATCACATACAAAGCCAGTTCTCTAATCATGTCAGGGTCACTAACGTCTCGTCTACGTCCCATTGTTAAACTATCTAAACCGTCATTGTGTAATATAACTATAATGTAATGTAATGTATAATTAAAACATCTTAATAAATTCATTGCATGCACGTGATCAGTCTCATCAATAAAACTGGCTAATCTTGATGACCAATTTGGGATGCAGTTTTATAGATAATTCATAATTGCTTGCATGCCCTATTAAATAATAATGCTATGAATAATTTATTGATAATTGAATTCACTCATGTCCTTTTAAACTACTAACATTTTTAACCGACTTCTAAAAAAGGAGGAGGTTCTCAATTCGGATGTCTGTATTTTTTTTTTATGTTTTTTCGCGCATATCTCCGTCGCTTGTCAACCGATTTGAAAAATTCTTTTTTTGTTGGAAAGGGTATACTTCCCAAATGGTCCCATGAAAATTTTATCGAAATCAACCAAGCGGTTTTCGAAAAATCTAAAAAAAATATGTACTTTGTCTACTTTGACGACCTCTTAGTTTACTCTGCAAAAGAGCTGTACGTTTTTTTTACACCAATGTGATTGGTTCGTTTAGGTGGGGGAGGGGAGGGGGTGTAGGTACCACTAAAAAGTGAAAAATAAAAAACTTTTTACAAAAAAATACAACCGACTTTTACACAAAAAATCAAAAAAGTGCAAAATAACTTTAATTTCGGAAGTCGGTGTTCAAAAAACGAAAAAGCAACCACAAACACCGAGTTCCGAAATTAAAGTTATTTTGCACTTTTTTGATTTTTTGTAAATTTGAAAATGAAAACTGTACGGGGCGGACGTGATCGACTGGACTGTAGGGTGGCCAGGGTAGGTTATCCTATTGTTCGAAAGTGGACTGTATGGTGACAACCCACCTAGGTATAAATGATCCAGACGCGTTGACGCTCCGTCTATAAGCTACGGGCCATGAGGATGCAACCCTTAACTGAATACTTGCTATACTTGCTGTTATTCACACAATATATAGGGGTAGGTATTGAGGGCTTACCAATAAAGTCACAATAAAACACTATTTAACTTGTTCACTATTCACTTAGCGATTTGAAGGGTGGAATTCGCGACTATATGATTCTACATTTAGGTATAAATTCAAACTATCTTGCAAATGACTACCAATTCTATAAATTTTCAATGTTACTATTGTACGGCGCAACTATACCGTATCGACACCCAAAAAATCACCGTGTGTGATGAAGTTTATTAACTTAAATTTTCACTATGTTAATTCTAGATTTTAGGCTATATCTAGGCTTAGGTCTATGTGAGTAGGGGTTGTCGTACCTTCATGGATAGCCCTCGGTAGGCTCCATACAGCGGAGACAAATTCACCCCTTCATCCCCCTCCACGTAGGGGTGGGATGCCGAAAACTATACAAAACTATAGTAGGCGCGAAGCTATTACCTACTTGGGGTGAATTTACCGTAAAACTATGCTAGGAGGGCTATACAGCTATATGTATCTCTATAGATACGACAACCCTCTACAAAACTACATATGTTTCAACCCTGTCACTTAAGGGGTTGCAACTCTATAAGCGTATATGTTTCAGGGGGATAAAAATAAACAGTTTTATTTAAACCTTAATTACGGCTTTATGCCTGCATACACTATAGACATCTATATATCCCCTGAAAGGATTTTTCAAGGCGGTTCTATTTCAGACATTTAGAAGTCTAGAATCTAGACTTGTTTTTTCGGGAAAGGAAGAGGGTAGATGCAAAGTGTTTTATTTTGTGCATACCTTCACCAGGGCTATTTATCAAAAACTGTTGACCAATCACGTACCAGCACCCTCCTGCTCTGTGATTGGTCAGTGTCGCTTTTAGCTATGCGACTACCTTTGACCTAATATTTCAAGTCTCAAATTACCAAGCCCTTTCTATTTACCTATGTATGTCTGTCTGTGTGTGTATATACCTCGATTACCTTATATACCACCGATTACTTTTTATATACCTTTATATACCTTGATTACCTTCATATACCTTCGATTACCAGGGTTACCATGTGTTTACTGTTATGTGTAAGGGACAGGATACCCTACCTAACTATATTCTATCTATTTGGAAGAAATAAAGGCTCCAAGGGCTTATATACTGCCTCTTGAGAGCAAACAACTGTAACGAATGTGTTTTATTTCAATAACAAACTATGTATCAACTATAGCTACCTATAACTATCTATTCTATGCAGCTTTATCTGTTACAGCATTCTATGTACTAACTAACTATCTATAACTACCTATACTATGTAGTCGCGGTTTTATTTATTTGCAACATTCTATGTACTACTATAGCTACCTATAACTATCTATACTATGTAGCTAAGACGCATCGTCGCGAACATCTCTCCCGCCGTGCAGTGCAGCGATGACTCGGTGCGATGACGTCGCGGCGCTGCAGAAACCCGGTGAGCGACGCCTGTAGCCACGTCGCCCGCTGCGCGGCGCCGGTGCTCGATGCCGGTGCTCGACGCAGCTGTGCAGTCGCCGGTCTGCCGCTTCCCTGCTGTGGGTCGCCTGCAGTCGCAAGGCTGTTGCGTAGGCTCTCGCAAATGAGCGAGCTGTGGGCCGGATGGCCCGCTGTCTGTGCGAGCTGCGAATGCGCGCAGCGTCGCTTGCTGCGGTGGCAAGCTGTGTAGGCAGCATTGCCTGCTGTATCGCCTGCTCAAAGCAAGGCGGTGGCGGGCCGAATATGCCCGCAATGGGGGCTGGCTGCGCCCGTGGGCAGCATCGCCCGCTATGTTGGCGAGCTGCGTGAGCAGCATCGCCCGCTACTGCTCGCTTGATGCGAGCCGAATGCGGACCGAATATGTCCGCGGGGGTGAGCTGCGCCAGTGGGCAGCATCACTCGCTATGTTGGCGAGCTGTGAGAGCAGCATCGCCTGCTGTGTCGCCTGCACAAAGCAAGGCGGCGGCGGGCCGGATACGCCCGCAGTGGGGCGAGCTGCGCCTTGCGGGCAGCGTCACCCATCTATCGGTTGGCGAGCTGTGAGAGCAGCATCGCCTGCTGTGTCGCCTGCACAAAGCAAGGCGGCGGCGGGCCGGATATGCCCGCAGTGGGGCGAGCTGCGCCTTGCGGGCAGCGTCGCCCATCTATCGGTTGGCGAGCTGTGTGAGCAGCATCGCCCGCTACTGCTCGCTTGATGCGAGCCGAATGCGGACCGAATATGTCCGCGGTGGAGTGAGCTGCGCCTTGCGGGCAGCGTCACCCGTCTATGGTTGGCGAGCTGTGTGAGCAGCATCGCCTGCTACTGCTCGCTTGATGCGAGCCGAATGCGGACCGAATATGTCCGCAGTGGGGTGAGCTGCGAGGCATCACCCGTCTATTTGTTGGCGAGCTGTGAGAGCATCGCCGGCTATTGCTCGCTTGATGCGAGCCGAATGCGGACCGAACATGTCCGCGGGGGGGCGAGCTGTGAAGCATCACCCTGTCTATCTGTTGGCGAGCTGTGTGAGCAGCATCGCCTGCTGTGTCGCCTGCACAATGCAAGGCGGCGGCGGGCCGGATATGCCCGCAGTGGGGCGAGCTGCGCCTTGCGGGCAGCGTCGCCCATCTATCGTTGGCGAGCTGTGAGAGCAGCATCGCCTACTATTGCCCGCTTGACGCGAGCCGAATGCGGACCGAACATGTCCGCGGGAGGTGAGCTGCGCCTTGCGGGCAGCGTCACCCGTCTATGTTGGCGAGCTGTGGGAGCATCGCCGGCTACTGCTCGCTTGATGCGAGCCGAATGCGGACCGAATATGTCCGCGGTGGGGTGAGCTGCGCCTTGCGGGCAGCGTCACCCATCTATCGGTTGGCGTGCTGTGAGAGCAGCATCGCCTGCTGTGTCGCCTGCACAAAGCAAGGCGGCGGCGGGCCGGATACGCCCGCAGTGGGGCGAGCTGCGCCTTGCGGGCAGCGTCGCCCAGCTATCGGTTGGCGAGCTGCGGGAGCAGCATCGCCGGCTATTGCTCGCTTGATGCGAGCCGAATGCGGACCGAATATGTCCGCGGTGGGGTGAGCTGCGCCTTGCGGGCAGCGTCACCCATCTATGGTTGGCGAGCTGTGTGAGCAGCGTCGCCTGCTGTGTCGCCTGCACAAAGCAAGGCGGCGGCGGGCCGGATATGCCCGCAGTGGGGCGAGCTGCGCCTTGCGGGCAGCGTCGCCCATCTATCGGTTGGCGAGCTGTGAGAGCAGCATCGCCGGCTATTGCCCGCTAGATGCGAGCCGGTTGCGGACCGAATGTGTCCGCGGGGGGGCGAGCTGTGAAGCGTCACCCGTCTATCTGTTGGCGAGCTGTAGGAGCAGCATCGCCTGCTGTTGTCTTACTTGGGTAGTGGGACAAGTTTCTTCACTGGACGCTTTAAGGTGCCGCCGGATGTGCGCACCTCAGCTGTCCGGACCTCTCCATCAGCGCCCGGGAAAACTGCGATTATGCGGCCTCGCGGCCACGTGTTGCGAGGCAGCTGGCCGTCTGCGATGAGTACGGGATCACCCACCTGCAGATTAGGGCCACGGCTATGAGGCTCCCGCCGGTGTTGGAGCTCGGGTAGGTACTCACGTACCCAGCGGCGCCAGAACTGGTCGGCGAGTGCTTGTGAGCGCCGCCAGTGGCGCTTGCTGTCGATGTCGTGCTCTGTGAACACGCCAGGCGTCGGCAGCCGGGCTGAACCACCCAGGAGGAAGTGGTTCGGCGTGATGGACTCGTCATCGTCACTGTGAACTGAAACATGGGTTAGTGGTCGACTGTTGACCGTATATTCGGCCTCACACAACAGTGTGTGTAACACCTCTTCATGTGGGTGTTTTTCGTGAAGTATAGTCTGTAATGCTGTCTTCACACATCGGACTAGGCGCTCCCATGCGCCACCCATAAAAGGCGCTGACGGAGTGATGAAGCGCCATACTATGCCTCGGCGACTTGCCTCTTCTTTGAAGGCGTCTCGGAGCTCTTTGTCGGCACCGTGCATGTTGGTGCCGTTGTCTGAATGTATTTCTGTTGGACATCCTCTGCGTGCAGCGAAGCGGCGCAGTGCTAGTATCGCGGAGTCTGCGCTGAGGCTTGCGGCGATTTCCAGGTGTACCGCTCTGGTGGTCAGGCACGTAAATAGAGCCACGTACCTCTTCTGATGCTGGCGACCGACTGTAACGGATAGCGGACCGAAATAGTCGAGTCCAGTGAATGTGAACGGCCTCTGATGGTGAGCTAGACGCGTTCTGGGGTGGTCGCCTGTAGCTGGTACTGGTGCGCACGCCTTCCTAATGCGACACGGTAAACAACGTGTCACTACCATCTTCGTTGTGGGTCTCATTCTGACGACCCAGTAATGCTGTCGGACTTCATTGATGGTCATCTCAGTTCCACTGTGTTGTAAGCTGCGGTGTGTCCAGTCTATGTAGAGCTGAGTTATACGATGGTCGCCATGTAATATGGGTGGGCGCTTGACGTCTTCTGTTATTTTGTCGATTCTATCTATACGACTTCTGAGGCGTATGACGTCATCCTTCAATTCTATTTGCAACGGTCGTAGGGCGCTGTCCTTGTCTATTTCTTCGTTTCCTCGCAAACTTGTCAACTCGCGGGAAAACATCTGTTGCTGTACAGCTTGCACGAGTAACCTCTCCGCTTGTTGGAGGTATTCGGCTTCTATTATAAAACTATATTTTGACGTCACTGGGGACGTCACTGATGCTGTAGGAGGGGGCACTGCCGTCTTTGTACGTTTCCTCCAATCCGGATCCGCTTCTATATTTTTCCTCGTTCTTTTATAGAACGTATTTTCTTTGGGCGGCCGACATTTGGCGACGAAGCGTAGTACTGTCGCCGTCGCTCTCAACAGTCGTTCCCATTTCGAAAATCTTGCTGGATCGGGTATGACTTCTGTGAGTCTTCTATCTATATTTTCTATAGCGACCAAGGTTCGCTCCTCACCCGTCTGTTCCTCTAGTGGAGGCTTCTCTATTGGCCATGTTGTCGACTCTTCATAAAGGAAGCTGGGGCCACAAAACCACTCGTGTCTCGAATCAAAGTTGTGTGGTACATCACGAGTGGCTGCGTCTGCTATATTTTTCTTAGTGGGCACCCATCGCCAGTCTTCGACTTTACTATGCTCTTCTATGGCAGCTATGCGGTGCGCGACGAACGGTTTGTAAACTCGAGCTCCTCTTCTGATCCAGGTCAGCACGGTTTTGCTGTCTGACCAGTACGTCACGGAGGCCGGCTTGACTCCGTGTTCTTGGATGACAGCTGCAGCGACGCGGGTCCCCATCACCGCGGCCTGCAGCTCGAGTCGGGGTATCGATTGGAGCTTGAGTGGCGCCACCTTTGCCTTGGCCATGACGAGGCTCACGTGAGTCTTGCCATCTTCTGTAGAGATACGCCAGTACACCGCTGCGGCGTACGAAGTTTCGCTCGCGTCCGTGAAAACGTGGACTTGCGTTTCTATGGCGTCGCTATATCCTGGGTAACATCTTGGTACTGTGACTTGTGCAAGATTCTGTAGATGTTGAACCCAACTTCTCCATGCTGTGGCCAAGTCTGTGTCGAACGGCTGGTCCCAGTCGACTCCTCTTCTCCATGCTTCTTGGAGTATCTGTTTGGCGCGAATCGTTACGGGTGAGGCTAGGCCGAGTGGGTCGTATAGTGACATCACTATTTTCAGCGCCTCTCTCTTTGTGGGCACCTCCTTCTGTAATACGCCACTCGGTAATCGGGCTAGGCTCAGATTGAAACCCAGCGTATCTGCTCTTGGTCTCCATATTAGGCCAAGAATTTTTTCTGTATGGTCGCCGATGTCGACGACTTCTGTCTCTATAAGCGACGGTTCTATATTCTGTATGACGTCGTTGTCATTCGATACCCATTTCTTTATTTCGAAACGAGCCTGTTGGTGTATCTTCTTCACCGCTGTTGCTATGTGTGTCGCTTCTTCTACTGTTCTGTAGCTATCCAGATAATCATCCATATAATGGTTCTTCACTATTGCTTCTACTGCTTCTGGATGCTGTTCTATGTGCCGGTTCGCGTTCCAATTCTTCGCGAATATGGCCGTGCACGGTGAGCTTGCCGCGCCGAATATGATTGACGTCATTCGATACTCGTCGGGGGCTCCTTCTCTTCTATTGCCTCTCCACAAATATCGGAGGGCGTCTCTATCTTCAGGTCGTACTTTGACCTGCATGAACATTTCGGTAATGTCACCTGAAATGGCTATCGGATATCTACGAAACCTCATCATGACGCCGGGCAGCGACTGTAACAGGTCCGGTCCTGTAAGTAGGAAGTCGTTCAGCGACATTCCATTCGATTTAGCTGCGGCGTCGTGTACTATTCGAAACTTCTCCGGCTTCATGGGATTGAAGACGTCGAAATGAGGCAGATACCAGGTTCTTCCTGGCGTGGTCTGTTTGGGCGCTTTTTCTGCGTACCCTTTTGAAAGGAGCGAGTCCATCTGTTCTATATATTTATTTCGAAGACTCGGATCTTTGTCGAGCTTCTTTTCTATAGAGATCAGCCGCTTGTGTGCTGTCCCATAACTATCGGGCATTTCAAAGTTGTTATTTTTCCATAACATAGCTGTTTCTATATGCCCATCTGTCAACTGTTTGGTATGTCTCTTCAAGATGTCTTCAGCCTGCTTCTCTGGATCAGAATCTGGACGCCGAGGATTAACTATTAGGGACTCGAGTGCGAAAAATTCACGAAGTTGCTCGTTCAGTCTATCGTCTCTATCTTCTCTATCTTCTCTGCATGCGCTGACGTAATGCACCTGCTGACCGAGTATTCTAGTGTGCGCGCCATGTAGCGTCCATCCAAGCGTTGTGAGTGACGCTATTGGCTGGTGCCTGGGGCCTCTTCTGACTTCACTGGCAAGGAGAAGGTGCCAGTTGTCTTGGCCAATCAAAATCTTGGGCGCGCCAACATCATAGACTAGCTGCTCTTTCAAGTCGATGAGATGTTTGCAATGTGTGACATCTTCTTCACGGACTGTCTGTGACGCGAGATTAAGCTTCGGTATGGTGCGCGCTCTGAACGGCACCCTATTTCTATGCTGACTCGCGAGTGTCACTGTGACTCTTTTCGAACAAGGAGTGTCGATCATGGTGTCACCGATCGCACCAATCTTCAGTGGGTCGATCTTGCCCTCGGCTCCGACTTGGTCGGCGATGTCTTCATCGATCAACGATACGGTCGATCCATCGTCGAGTAGGGCGAACGTAGATGCCTCTCCCGCCGGTCCAATGACCCGGACCGGGATGATTTTCAAATAGGCGTGATTCGACGATGATCTTGAGCTGGCGACTGTCTCCTTGGGCTCCTTTTTGACTTCGGTCTGTCTGGGCTTTTCGGCTGCCACCGCAGCAGGCTTCTTGTCGTAATGAAGTAGCCGACTGTGCGTGGATGTACACCCCTTGACGTCACACTTCTTCACGTTGCATTTATGCCGCTCTCTTCTTGGCTTCAGGCAACGGAAGCACAGGTTTAGATTCTTCGCAATTTCCCATCTCTTGTTACTATTGCTATTCTTGAACTTCGAGCAATCGCGTTCTATATGGCCATCCTTCTCACACAGTCGGCACTTGCTTGCTGACTTCTCTGTTGTTGTGTGAGTCCTCTGCTGCGGTGTGCGTCGGTTGGATGAGCCCTCTGTCTTGATGTTTTCAGCAGGAGCGAAAGCGCTGCAGTATCGAGCTTGTTCGGTAATGAATTCGCTAAACAGCGACAAGTCTGGCAAGGACTGGTACTTTTCTGTATATATACGGTACCACTGTACACGTATCGAGTTCGGTAGCTTCTCTGTCAAGGTTCGCATGAGCTCGGCGTTGATCAGGTAATGATCCTTCTTCAATGCTCGCAGCGTTACTATAGCGCACCTCACTTGGCTTGCGAATGAGCAAATATCCTTTGGATTCTCACTGCATCGTGTCAGTCCTCGCAATCTATCTGTTTCGGCCTGTGCTATCGAATCTGGTCGGCCGAATTGCAGCTCGAGTTCCCTCATGATGTCATCTGGTCTTGCATGGCCGATGAGTTCTGAACTGACTGTTTCTAAAGCGCGTCCATGCAGGCTTCTTCTAAGTCTTGCTGTATTTTCGACATCGTTGAAATATTTTCGAGTTGTTTCATAAATGGCTCGAAATGACAACCATTCTGTATGCGCACCACTGAAGTTCGGTAAGGTCATGATGACCTTCGACGCCGAGGAGGAATTCTGTGACTGCTGTTCTGTTTTCTTGTCAACTAAAGATGCTATAGCAGCCGTAAGGTCCGTAACGAATGGACGTAAATTATCCTCGCTCCTATCGTCTTCTATTTTCTTCATAGGTGGTGGCTCTATCTGTTTAGCACTATCTGGATCTATGTGCGTTCGACGAGAGTCCACTATTGGTTCGAAGTCCACAGGGGGGGGCGGTTGCTGTCGACTATCACGGATGTCCCCCTCGGCGGCGTTGGTCTCTCTCTGATCAGGAACAGGTTCAGGCGCCTCTTCCAGCCAGGAACGCACGTACTCTTCATTTGAGTTTCTATCGTCCAAATATTCTTCGTCCGACTCTTGTTCGGCTCTCTGAAGTGCTAACTGGGCAAGCTCCAACTTAATCTTCAATAAGTCTTCGCGAGCCTTCTGTAGTTTTCTATATGACCGCGGTGACCTGTCAATGGTCGACGGCGGACGTCTATGTTCTATACGGGCGTCACCCCGGGTAGTCATTGGCAAGACTCGGCTATCTTTTCTATTTGACGGCTTCATTGTACTATCTGAAGTCGTCTCAAAGCGGGTTCCCTTCCTTGAGGTCGATGGCATCTGTTTCTGTACTGTTGTCGGCAATGGTGCAGGTACTCGTTCTATTGCTGAAGCTTCTATCTGTTCTATTCGTTCAGCGGCAGCAGGCGGAGACACGTCTTCACTGCGCTGCTGCATCGATCGCGCCGTCCCAGACGATGAAGGCGAACGCGGCGGCACCTGATGATGGATAGCAGGAACCCTCTCGGCTGGTTCCTGTATCGGAACTGTCCAGGCCTCGGATGATTTGCCATGCGACCTCGTGATCGGCATTGTTGAAGTCTTCAATGAATCTTCAAAACTATTCGGTAGTCCACTGGTAAGCCTCAGGTGAAACTTCAATCCAAGTTTCCAAAAAAAAAAATTTTCAAAAAATTTTCAAAATTCTTCAAAGTCCCCAATCTTCAAAAAATATTCTAAGTTCGGATTGACTGAAACTTTTCTAAGTCCCAGACTGTTCAAAATCTTCTATGTGTGAAGTCGGTCGAAATTCTCTAAGTCCAAAATTCTTGAAAAATATTCCAAGTCCCGCTTGATCAAAACTTTTCCAAGTGTCAGGTTGTTGAAAATTTTCCAAGTTCAAAAATCTTCAAAAAAATTTCCAAGTCCCGGATTGTTGAAAATTTTCTAAGTTCAAAATTCTTCAAAAAATTTTCCAAGTTCAAAATCTTCAAAAATATTCTAAGTGTCGGAACCTCTCAAAATTTTCAAAGTGTGAAGTCGTTCGAAATTTTCTAAGTTCAGCTTGATTAAATTTCTTCTATGTTGTTGCTTCACTATCAATCTGCCTAGGGGTAGTTTTCTTGAAGGGATGATTTCTTCAAGGTCCGACTTCTATTTAGCTTCTAGGGACACCCTTCGTGTCTTGAAATGTTGAAGGGTAGTTTTTTCTTCAAGGGGGTGCGACTTCACAATAGGGGTTGCGCCTTCAGGGTAGCTGCGTGGTTCGATAAATCCAACTTCCAAATAGCTAGATCAGGCTATCTTCAAAATATCCGGCTCCGATGGACCAGAAAATGTACGGGGCGGACGTGATCGACTGGACTGTAGGGTGGCCAGGGTAGGTTATCCTATTGTTCGAAAGTGGACTGTATGGTGACAACCCACCTAGGTATAAATGATCCAGACGCGTTGACGCTCCGTCTATAAGCTACGGGCCATGAGGATGCAACCCTTAACTGAATACTTGCTATACTTGCTGTTATTCACACAATATATAGGGGTAGGTATTGAGGGCTTACCAATAAAGTCACAATAAAACACTATTTAACTTGTTCACTATTCACTTAGCGATTTGAAGGGTGGAATTCGCGACTATATGATTCTACATTTAGGTATAAATTCAAACTATCTTGCAAATGACTACCAATTCTATAAATTTTCAATGTTACTATTGTACGGCGCAACTATACCGTATCGACACCCAAAAAATCACCGTGTGTGATGAAGTTTATTAACTTAAATTTTCACTATGTTAATTCTAGATTTTAGGCTATATCTAGGCTTAGGTCTATGTGAGTAGGGGTTGTCGTACCTTCATGGATAGCCCTCGGTAGGCTCCATACAGCGGAGACAAATTCACCCCTTCATCCCCCTCCACGTAGGGGTGGGATGCCGAAAACTATACAAAACTATAGTAGGCGCGAAGCTATTACCTACTTGGGGTGAATTTACCGTAAAACTATGCTAGGAGGGCTATACAGCTATATGTATCTCTATAGATACGACAACCCTCTACAAAACTACATATGTTTCAACCCTGTCACTTAAGGGGTTGCAACTCTATAAGCGTATATGTTTCAGGGGGATAAAAATAAACAGTTTTATTTAAACCTTAATTACGGCTTTATGCCTGCATACACTATAGACATCTATATATCCCCTGAAAGGATTTTTCAAGGCGGTTCTATTTCAGACATTTAGAAGTCTAGAATCTAGACTTGTTTTTTCGGGAAAGGAAGAGGGTAGATGCAAAGTGTTTTATTTTGTGCATACCTTCACCAGGGCTATTTATCAAAAACTGTTGACCAATCACGTACCAGCACCCTCCTGCTCTGTGATTGGTCAGTGTCGCTTTTAGCTATGCGACTACCTTTGACCTAATATTTCAAGTCTCAAATTACCAAGCCCTTTCTATTTACCTATGTATGTCTGTCTGTGTGTGTATATACCTCGATTACCTTATATACCACCGATTACTTTTTATATACCTTTATATACCTTGATTACCTTCATATACCTTCGATTACCAGGGTTACCATGTGTTTACTGTTATGTGTAAGGGACAGGATACCCTACCTAACTATATTCTATCTATTTGGAAGAAATAAAGGCTCCAAGGGCTTATATACTGCCTCTTGAGAGCAAACAACTGTAACGAATGTGTTTTATTTCAATAACAAACTATGTATCAACTATAGCTACCTATAACTATCTATTCTATGCAGCTTTATCTGTTACAGCATTCTATGTACTAACTAACTATCTATAACTACCTATACTATGTAGTCGCGGTTTTATTTATTTGCAACATTCTATGTACTACTATAGCTACCTATAACTATCTATACTATGTAGCTAAGACGCATCGTCGCGAACAAAAACGCCTAACGCGAAGTAACGCCTGACTCAATCAATTTGATTTTTTGTGTAAAAGTCGGTTGTATTTTTTTGTAAAAAGTTTTTTCCTTGTATCAAAATATCAAAAACTTGCCTTGTATCAAAAAACCTGAACGCATAAATGACTAAAATACTCTAAATTAATCACTTTTCAAGCAGAATGAGCAGAAGGGGGCATCGGATCTTGTGATTGGACTAAGAAAAAAACCAGCAAATGCATTATACTGGTTGGGAAGTTGTTTTTAGTCGTAGTCGTAGGTATTCGACGCTTGTTATTTTTTTTTCTTTCGATATCTATCTGAATTCATTTATACACCTACTTAATATTATTAATAACTAATTATTTTATGCAGCTGTAATCACTAGTTTTATATTATTGTACCTCTAGGATTAAACTGTATCAGACATGCATTATCAAAATGTCAAGTGGTCAAACCGTGGCCAGTAAAAAGGTTCAGGTTGCACACGAATCGCTTCTAGTCGAAGCAATTTTAATGGCCGCCAATGACGTTCTGTAATTCAATAACGCGTACGTATCACAACATTACAAACAACTGCCGACCTTGCACGTGCATGACGCCGATCCACACAGACCGCAACAAAGGACTCCGGCCGACAGGAGCGGTTACTTTGCGTATGCTGTACTCTAACATGTTGAGTTTTTACGTCGCTATGTGGAGTTTCACAAATAACCGGATTACTTTATATCTTTTGTGGCACAGCGTTTTATGTAACTAAAAACGTAACCAGGAAAGGAAACGAAAACAAAAGCACATGGAACGCGACGCTGGATTACCGATTCAATTATTACTATAAACAGTGGCCGTACTACGAAGTGCCAATGCTATCATTATTCGTGTGAGGGAAAGAGATAGTGCTATTCGTCTTGTGTAACTCCGTCTCTCTCTGACACAGAAATCATGATGGATTTAAGACGTCATAATAGGGCTGCTATTTTTAAAAAAAGAATAATATGTTACAGGATCAATCCAGAAATATATGGCACAACAAATTCAGCATTTGAATAAGCAGTGGTGCGACAGTCTATTTCAAAAGATAGGTGTCCCAACTAATATCTCGAGTACCTAATATCGGTAGTAGGTTAGATACTTCCCCACCGAATGTGTCTCCACGTTGTCGTCGTGGTGGGGCTTGAGCGTCCCAATGATCTTGCGAGCTTTCCCGGTAGAGCCACTCATGCCGGAAGGTCGCAAGTGAGTGATCAGACCAAGAGAGACACACACGCGAGGAATCCCGTTCACTGCCTTCTGGTACGCGTCTGCTCATCAGACGTGGCTGTGAAGGCAGTGAGCGGGTGGGAGGAGAGGCCCTGTGATGGAGAAAGGGCGGAGGAGTAAGGGACCGCACCCTCAAAAAGGAACAAGATGAAAAAAGGTTTTTGCAAAATGAGTCCCCAGGTGGGTCCCGACTGCTCAGCAGTCGGGGAATCCCACCCCGCTTCGGCGGGCTGCCCTCCGTACTCTGGGGTGGGCAACAAACACCTTCCACTTGCCAGTGGCAACAGGAGCCGAGGAGGCTCAGAATCGTCGTCATCCGGATCCGCTTCCTATAAGGAGCTGATGGCGTACGATTTCGTAGAGGAGGGTTCGCCTGAGCGCCGGGGTGGTGCGGAGTCGGATTCCGGCTCCGCGCCAGACCTAGTAACGGTCAGCTCGGCGGGCTCTGGAAACGGAGGAGAGGGGGCTGCTGCGGAGAACGTCAAGTTCTTCCGCAAGCGGCCCAGACGAGAGGATACCGGGGGGTCGTCCTCCGAGGGCGAATTTGCCTCCGCCCGCAAAATCCCCACCGCTAGGCGGGGCAGGGGCAGTGAGGCAGGGAGGGGGCTGGCTCCCTCTACCCGGGAGGCGGGCCGTCGGGCCGAGAGGTCGGTGGAGGAGGGGCGTCGCCCTGGAGGGAGCGGTCGTGGGGCTTCCTCTACTCTTCCGCCCCCTCTCGACTCTGACGACGAAGAGTCCCCGAGAGAGGAACCGCCCGCTGCCGAGGAGCAGAGGGCCCGGTTCGAAGAGGTAGTGGAGGCCGCGATCCGCGCTGTGGCCTTTAAGAGGAAGCAGTCCTCTAAGCGGGAGGCCATTAGCGCGGCCAAAGCCTCCATTATGGCGGCGGCGGCGGCCAACGTCGGCAGGTCCGAAGAGGCGACAGAGTTGCGGGCGGAGGTCGCCCGCCTCGCGGCCGTAACGGAGAGACTCATAGCGGAGAATGAGTCGCTCCGGAGGGACCTGGCTGACATGGCCAGAGCGGCCTCTGAGGGGCCGCAGGGGGGGCTGAGTCCGGCGGCGCTGGAGGGGAGCCAAGTGCTGAGCCAGGTGCGGAGCCTGGTGCGGCAGGAGCTGGCTCCCTTCCGGAAGCAGTTCTCCGTTTTGGAGGACATGGTCCGGCGTCCCCCGTTAGCGGCGGCACAGAGGCCCCCGGGACAGCAGAAGGCGGCTTCGTACGCAGCCGCGGTGGCTGCTGGCCCGGGAACGTCCGGCCAGGCGAAGGCCAAGGCGGGAGCCGCGCCAGCGCCTGTGGCGCCGGCGCCTGCGACGCCGGCGACGACCAAGTCGGCCCCGGCGAAGAGGGGAAGGAGGAAGGCTGGAGGGGGAGCGGCTAAAGCTGCTGCGTCAGTGGCGCCGCAGCCGCCCCCACCCCCAACCTCGGACCCTCCTGCGACCGGGGCCGGGTGGCAGGTTGCTGGAGAAAAGCGGCAGGCCAAAAAGGCGGCCAGGAGCAAGGCCAAGAGGCAGCGGCGGAAGGCCAACGCCATCGCGGCGAGGCTTCGCGCCCCGAAGTCCGCGGCTGTGGTTTTAACACTGCAGCCGGAAGCGGAACAGAGGGGTGTGACGTACCTCGCCCTGATGAAGCGGGCGAAGGAGGCGGTGAACCTCCGGGAGCTGGGCATCACTGGGGGCCTCGGGATCAGGAGAACCCTGACCGGTGCCCGGAAGCTCGAGCTCGCCGGAGCGGAGAGTGGCCCGTTCGCGGACGCCCTGGCCGAAAGGCTGAAGGAGGTCCTCCCCGCGGACGAGGTTCGAGTGTCCAGGCCGACTAAGTGCATTGACATGCGCGTGGTGGGCCTGGACGACTCCGTGACGGAGGAGGAGGTTGTGGTCGCCGTCGCCAGGACTGGGGGGTGCTCTGCCGAGCTCGTCAAGGCGGGCACCCTCCGGCCTGACAACACGGGCATGCAAACCCTTGTGGTGAGCTGCCCCGTGACGGCGGCCAGAACAGTGTCGGAGGGTCGAAGGCTCTTGGTGGGGTGGGTTTCTGCGCGGGTAAAACTGCTGGAACCCAGACCTCTGAGGTGCTACCGCTGCCGTGTGGGCAACCACACGGGAGCTATGTGCCCCTCGGAGGTGGACCGCAGTGGACTTTGTTTCCGCTGTGGTCAGCCCGGTCATCGGGCCGGCTCGTGCGAGGCCACGCCGCACTGCAGTGCATGTGCGGCTGTTGGCAAGCCGGCCGAGCACTGGGCTGGGGGAAGGGCCTGCGCGCCATCCGCCCCGACCAAGGGCAAGAGGTCCGCCGCCGCCGCCGCCTCTGCCGCCGCCGCGGCTTCCGTCGCCGCTTCTGCCGCTTCTGCTGCGGGTGCTGCGACTCCCAACGCTCAGGAGGGTGCTGAGATGGAGTGCCAGTAATGGTCCCATTTCGGCCTCCTCCAGAGACAAGTCGGCCGCTGTGCTATTGCGCAGTGGCTGATGCCTGGGGACGGTGAGCGTGGGTGGCTCGCCGTCCGATACCAGGCTGAGTCGACGACGCGTTGTGCTTCACGCGCGCCTCAAGGAGCCGTCAGCACCAGAGACGGGGCCCCATAGGGTCGGTGCCTGCTAGGGTTGCGGAATTTGTTCGAGAGAGTTGCCGCGGCCCTGGAACGCAAAGGGCACATGGAGGAGCACGGGTGGGTTTTAGTCAGTAAAAGTCTGACACTCCCTACCGCTCCACCCAGGGCGGGAGGGGTCAATTGATGATTTCCCATCCAAAAAAAAAAAAAAAAAAAAAGGTTAGATACTTCTCTATTCCGTTGAAAAAATAGAGCAAATGCCAATTCCAGACACGGTAATGCACTCACCATAAATCATTTCCCTGAGCTCATAGATAGCCTGGAGCCTGGTGTTGGGGTCTTCTCCCAGGTGCTGATGAGCGTACTCCTTCAGCTCTGGCGGGGGCTCGCCCAGGTCCAGGTCCACGCTGTAGTCTGGGGTTGGCATTTCGGCCTGAAAAGAGAATAAAGTCAATTTAGTTTTGTGTCGCCGCGCCGATAGGTACCTGTGTCGCTGTATTCTTTTGTCGTATCTGCCTCCCCAGCTAATACGTTGGAGAGTCTTTATAATCGTAAGCGTGGTAAACTGTACAGAAGGCGATGGACACACTGCAGGCACGTCAGTGTTAACAAATCAGTATATGTTGTTTTTTTTATTTTTTATTCTAAATTTTTAAAGGAGGCTTTTATCCACAATGGCATGTCAGCCTCATCATATATGTTGGATTCACATTCCACCGAAGCTCTGTGATATGCTAGATCAGCTCAAAGTAAATGTGTACTGTTATTGTGCGACAACAACTAAGTTCACGTTGTCGTGTCGTGGCACGGGACGCACCAATCAAACGTCTGTTTAAGCCCAATTCACATAATAACGCGTTTTTATCCAATAAACTGCGTCACAAGGCGACACGACTCAACACAATAATGTGAATCCGGCTTTACGTCTCGGCCTTTTACGTTGTATTCTCTTAGTGAGCTTTAGTGCCTAGTTTTGCAAAATAACTACATTCATCAACACTAAATAATAATTATCTACTTCTTAATAAAACAAAAACAATTCAAAGTGTTGGTTACAAAACAAAATTTGCATAAACGTGTTAAGTCATATACCTACCAATGGCCAGATAAGTCTCTAAGCGGTCAAGATCAACCTTGAGATCTCATTGAAATTAAAATGTTTTATTTTTTACTAGATTAAATAATAGCACCTGATCTTTATTTATTTTGTTAATGTCAATCTACAAAAATAACGTTAAGAGATACTTTTAAAGCGAACATTTGTGTACAAAATAAAGCCAAAAGTGAAATCTTTGGCAATTGATTTGATTGCATTATTTTAATGTTAAATTATGAGTCTATCGCATTTAAAACACCCACAGACTAAAGCAATTTAATAGTTAGTACCTTAGGGATGATCCATAAAAAGGATGAAAGGCTTTTGAATCACGTTTATCCGTTGGTTCTATTTTATAGATCTTTGACAGTCGTTACGCAGAAAATCTGACACAGTTGGGTTGTGGAGGTCTGGTAGGTAGCCGCTCTACGTAAAATACCTACCCAACCCTGCTCTACCTACTCAACTGAATCCAATTTGATTACAAGTCGACCCCAATATAGTTGGGAAAAGGCTAGACAGGTGATGATGATTTTGACATAAATAATATGACTAAAATGCATGTCCTGAAATAAGATTATTAGGCAAGAACAGAAAAATGATGAAGACGAATTGCTTACGATGATATAAACTAGCTCAGCAGACTTTTTCCGTATGTAGGATTATACAGGGTTGCCAGGCGTCCGGATAAACCCGGTCCAGCATTTATGATGCGTATCCGGCTGAATTAAACGGAGTTAAGCCTGACTGGCTTCTGTTAGGGTTTTTGAACTTTACCATTTACTTAAATGATCAGTTTCAATTTAATGTTTATGAGACTGATCATCACTCGTTTTTTTTTTTTTCGAGACCTGTTATTTCTTCGGGTTTTAGTTTTGGCAAGTCAAAAATATAGCTATACTACGTCGAATGATGCCTAAATATTATTTTAAAGACAAACATTCTGAAAAGGATAAGTGTCCCGTCGCTTTATTTTGATGGTCTGTCAAGTTTTA
Source organism: Hecatera dysodea (assembly GCA_905332915.2). Taxonomy (NCBI): domain Eukaryota; kingdom Metazoa; phylum Arthropoda; class Insecta; order Lepidoptera; family Noctuidae; genus Hecatera; species Hecatera dysodea. The sequence goes on from HG995292.1 coordinate 16,729,622, forward strand.
AGATTTTGCAAACTTAAATATAGTTACAGTAAAATGTAATATTCTCACGCATAGTTTTCTAAGAATTGTTGAATAGTGAAAGAAGAAATCCTAGTACATACTCATGAGAAGGATTACATGACGAAAATCTCTTTCTTTGAAAAATACAACCGAATTATAAACAAAAAAAAAAAACACAAAGCATATAAAATTACTTTAATTTCGGATGTCGATAATTTTCGACATTCATACGGACAGAATCGCGGGCGGCAACTAATAATGAATAAACATCATATCACTACAATTTCTTGTATATACTGCTACAATGACGAATGAATTCGCAATCATTTAAAGGAAATTGCTTAGAAAAAGCAGCGAGAGTACGCAATAGTAGACTATTACGAAATATGAAGGAATCACAAAGCTTTACTTAGTGCGTTGCGTCAAATAATGCAGTCGCCTCCCCCTTACCTAAGAGACTGTTTACTTAACTATGCAGATGCACAATTATTTGTTCGTCAAAAGAAATAACGCTGCAACGAACGGATAGTTAAGTCGTTTCCCTGACCAAATAACCTTGAGCATTCGTTCCGTCTTTGCCACCGCACCCTGCGCACGCCCTTTTATCATAGAATTCACACAATTTTTGAATTATTTTGAAGCGATCTTTTGAAATTAAATAAAACGTGTTTAACATAGATTTTTAAATTATCTGTCCACTAGTATAATCCTCAAATGATTAGAGCGTTGCATTTAGCGACAGATGCATAAAATCAACAATTTTAGTCATTTCTTAAAAGTAGATTTTAGTGTGTTTTTGGAGTTCCGTACGTCTGAAAAAAACGAAACCCTTCATATAAATATAAAATACACACTCGTGTGTCCATCTGTCCGTCCGTCATAGTCTCCGAATCTACTGGACCGATTAAGTTGAAAGAACAATGGCGAAATTTTAGCTGACTTGAATTTAAGCGTCTAAAAGTGACTTATATACGACGGAAGTTCCATTATTTTTCTATATTTTTTCAATGTATTACATTTACTAGATCATGCCGGAGAAAAAAGATATTTTAAATGAAAAGTTATTTGACTTTTTGATTACCGTGTAATGTTGCCATTTTATATTTATCCTGCCAAGTGACAGTAAGTACAGCATTATTTAATTGTAATCAGTTTTATTTTTTTATCACGGAGTAAGTGAATAATTAAATGGAGTAACTATATAGTTTATTTTAAGTGTAAGTGTTCCCTGCAGGGAGGTCAAAACACTGTGATGTCAAAATAAATAAATTGCTTTTAATGACTGGCAAAAAGACTAGTATCCCGAATCTAAAAAAAAAATAGTTTGATTACTGACGATTGTTGTTGGTTGAGTTCATGAGTTGATACCTGTGGTTAATACCATATTCAATCAGTGCTCTCTATAGATTTTTCCCGTATTTTTTTAATTTTCATTTGTACGGACTGGATATTATGGACTGTGATATGCCCCTGTGTGACCTGTGTGTTTAAGGACTCGCAAGACTTTCCCCGTGACATTGAGCTTTTTCAATACTGGACGCCGATCTTGCCTTATTGTTTTGGATTACTTATCAGTGAACTAGTTATTTGCTAGATACCGCCAGATGGAAGGTCGTAGAGCAAACCGACACGAATCCTGTGTATCAACTGAATGATATTCCTGGCCGGAGAGGAATCAGTAAACATTGCTGTAATTGTTTAGTTCATCGTCGCACAGTAGGATGTTACGCTCATGTAATGACGCTAGTCTGGTATTTAGAGGATGGGCCTGACATCGGCAAAATATTACCACACCCACAGAATTTCTGGGTGAAATAATTATAAGAGGATGAAGAAGAATAAATATAGATTTAAAAATTAAACTTGTTTTATTGGTTCTTATCAACTCGATATTTCTACACACATTCTAAGATTTTATAAATACTTGATAAGCATGCGAAGCTTAGCAAGTAATTATTATATAATATACCAAAATGTTAGATAAATCTAATTGCTTCAATACCTAAAACAGTGCTCTCGGCGACTGGCTGCCTCAAACCAGTTTTACAATAAATTATTTTTTAGATACCTATTGAATATAACGTGAAACGACGACTTGTAAAGTGTATTTGATCGTCTCGGGGGCCCTTTACCTACCAAGTTACCATAGACATAACCTACAAAAGTTCATGACTGAATATCTATTTTTCTCGGCCTTCTTGAACCAAAATTCTTGTATATACTAGTTCAGAAGGTGAAGCTGAGTTAAACAAGATATTTTTCATTTAAAGACGTAAGAATTTCATCTCAGCTAAAACAATGTATGGGCGGCTGCCATTGTCCTTTGGTACGCATCAATTTCTGTGACCCAAACGCAGAGGTGTGACGTGAATAGATGAAATCTGTATATGGGGGTTCATTTTTGGGGTAGGATAATTAAAAAAATAAATAATTGGAAACTGCATCGTGTGACATATCAAATGGATTAATTTTAAAATAAATAGTTTCCAATTTATTCAAGAAAATAGACGAAAATTTGTTGTTCCCTTTTCTAAAATAAAATAAAATTTACCATTCCCCCCTATCTCCGAAACTACTGAACCTCAAATTTTGAAAAAAATACAGAAATTAGTTTACAACTCACAGATTATAGGAAGACCTATAAGAAGTCCATGATATTTAAATAACATGGTCAATCATTCAATATTGTGCGTACTTACATTTGCAGGTGGAATGTGTGGGAGATATTTTCATAGATACCTACCTAATGGTTCGAAACCCTTCGTGCACGAGTTCGACTCGGACTTGCCCAGTTTTTTTTTTTTTTAATCTATACAATTATATATTTTACACACAATCACAGAAAACGCTCATTAACCGAAAACAAACTGCTCACACGGCTTGTTCGACAATACCACACCACGAATTTCGCTTCGTAGCACCTATTGTAATAAAACTGAATTCGTACTATAGCGGGCAGCTTCCTTTTCTTCCTTACCATTTGATATGATTGTTTACGCTAAAGCAAACGAGATAGTATGAAAACTGACACACGACCCACAGATCGGATTACGAAAATTTATTAACTGGGAAAAATACACTGTCCCTGCGTGGTACATATACCATGGAAATGAGGCGTTAGTACGGCTTTTATTTTTTCTTTTTACCGTAAATGATTAAAATTTACTGTTTTACTACACAAATTATGAATTCTTATCCGATCATTAAACTGATTTATTTTTAACAGCAACTATAATTACAGCACTTTAGACGAAAGTTTATTATCCACCATTTCCTTTAGAAATAATCTATTTCCTTAAAAAATAAATATTTCGCGGAAAAAGTTTAATATGACGCAACGAAAATGCACTTATGAACAAATGACTTCCTTATTGCGATGATATTATATATACATATTATGAATTAAATATACCAGCAAAAGGATTACCTACACAGATTATCTTTACGATGGGCGTAAAACCTCTAACGACTGAGCCGCCGTTTTATAAAAGAGTTGTTAATAAGATAAGTGTTGGGCACGGCGATGGCGCTATCGATGCACTTAATCGGTATAGGGTACACGAGGGTAGCATTTAGAAAGTGTAGAGAAAAGTACCTGCACCGAACGAGAACCGCACTAGCCCGCCAGGAACAGGCTCTCAGTAGACAAACTGGTCACGAAACGCCTGTTCCTAAGTTCTACGTGGGATTTACTTTCATATGCCCAATAATAGCCATTAGCCCGTACCGAGAGCATCGAGCAAAATCGCGGCTCAATTGTTTTACATAAACTATTAAAGAACACGTTTTCAGATGTATACAAAATTGTTACTATGTGTATGCATGTAGCATCAATCAATGCGGAAACATAAAACTATTCATATTCAAATTTACAGCCGTACAGTGATTATATTGTAGCTGCTGCCCGCGGCTTCACCCGCGTGAATGTCGGAAATTATCCCAAGGGAACATAATCCCGGGATAAAATCCTGTGTTCTATCCCAGACTATGATCTATATCTGTGCCAAATTTCATCAAGATCCATTCAGTAGTTTTTGCGTGAAAGAGTAACAAACATCCATCCATACTTACAAACTTTCTCGTTTATAATATCAGTAAGATTCATATTCACGTGAAATATTGTTCAATTCGTATTCGCATGAAATAACAGTACGGTGCATAAATGACATTTTGCATTCAATTCATTTTGCAGTTTTGCACAACTTTATCTGAGAAAAAATTGAAACAAGAACACCTTTTTGGTTATCAGATGTGTTTTGAGTTGTACATCGATTTTTCCCTTAATTAAATTTTTATGAAGTATTTCGTACTGTCATGCGGTGTGTTACCATTTTCATACTTGCATAATTCTTACGTAACAAGATCACTCAGCTCACAGTTGATTCCATTTTAAAACTTGTTTTTAAGTTCAATCTACTTTACTTTTTGTCTTCGTTTCCCAATCATTTTGTAAAAATATTTTGAAACTTGCTCTTTTTGCGTCACAGCTTATTAAGTTAACAATTTGTAGTACTCGTAAGTATGGTGCTGAATGTTGAATTAAAATAATTTATGTGATCAAAAATAATATACCGACGCGGTCTCACAGAAATACCCACGTACTATACAAGCTTTGCCGAAGGTTTTACGTAGTCAATAAACTGTTTGCCTTCTTAAAACAAAAACACACGGTAAAACAAAAAATGGAATGAATTTAACTCACATGCTGTCATTATTTTTACCTACATATATTATGTGGGTCAACGTGTTTTTGTACATAGCTAGGTACCATAACATTATGACATGCACGAGATTAAAATATGTTTACGTCCATCAATTTAGGTTAATGTAAATTACAACGAGATAAAACAGTGATATTTTTTCAATTCGTTTCAGAAATAGTCTAACCATTCGGTATATTGAACGTAATCATAGGAACTCGTGCATCGTAAACCATCGAAGGTAGTTACGACAAGGGCAATCAAATGAATTCTTCAATTCTGCGCTGTTTGCGTTTTGTTAATAAGCAAGCATGTGACTAAATAATCCTTAAGATACTAATTTAAAATTTTGATAAATCACGAAGGTGAACAATAAATGCATTTTGACCTTAATCATTGCTGACCACGAGATAAAATATATGTGCAACTTGAATTTGTAAATATTTATTTAATTATTATATCGAGTTTGTATCCACTCGATGCTTAAATTAATATAATGAGTAAAAAATAATGAGTGAAAATTAACAAAAACTTTCAAAAGTGCAAGTTAAGGAAAAATTAGTGTTTCGTTCATGGAAGTTTTGAAATACTATTAAGCTTATCAGTACAACAACATATTTAGTTCTTAATCAAATCTCGTGATGATACATTAAGAACACACACGTGCCTTTTGTTACGCGATTTTGAAGACTGTTCACACATTATGTACAACGTGTGAATTCAAGAAAGAGGTTTTATTCATTGGACGATGTAATTTAGCGTGTTGAGTGTGGCATGTTTCCTGGCTGGAAAGCATATGTTCTAAATTTAAATTAAACAAACAATAACTTATGCTTTAGAAATGGCGCGAATTGTTGAACATTTTACTTGCTAATGCTAATTTATTTATTTTATTGTTTTTTTAACATCCAATACCACATTTTGATATCTATATCTATACTAATATTGTAAAGAGGAAAGATTTGTATTTTTGTATGTAACGAATAAACTCAATAACTACAGGACCGATTTCAAAAATTCTTTCACCATTAGAAAGCTGCATTCACCTTGAGTAACATAAGCTATATTTTATCCCCATATTCCCACGGGAACGGGAACTACGCGGGTAAAACCGCGGGGCGCTGCTAGTGTTTGATACAGCGATAAACTGAACATTAATTGCACAATAATACATAACGGATGTCTTAATTCCACGTGCACAACTCGCATAACCTGCTCTTGCTCTTCTTCCATTTTTATGGACGACAATGCTCGCGCTTACCTTTCTGGCGACGTGGAAATGTACATACAAGAACTTGGGATCCGTCATTTAGATTGAAGCTCGGGTAAAATCAGTGCAACCTGCTCCATTATACATCAGGGAGCTAAACAAAGCATTGCAGAAGAGTGGGAACGTATTCCCACTTTATTAAACTATTGTGGAAAGAAGCTGAAGCTGCTCAGAAGTATGCTAGCTGTGAATTTGTTACGAGAATTTTCATTTTAACATTTTTAATTTAAAAATCTGAAAAAAACTTCTTGTCTTTACTGCTGACCACTTCTTCTGGTTGGATGAGTTCATATTTTTTATTTAATTAATCAAAAATGTATGAGAAAAACTGCCAGATCTCACTTCACGCATATTCGCACGAATTAGATTATAATTACCTATACAGTCTACGACAAACAAAAAAATATCGGCCTTGGAACGTAAATTTCCTTAGGTACCCGTTTTTTTGCAAAGGACTATATATAGTCTTGTTTATGTTGTATGTATGTAAGTACTCTAACAAAAAATAAACGTAGGCGCGTACGGATTGAACCACTTAACGCAATGTGACAAAATCTTTTCATGGTACCTAATTATTCCACGAATTAAAATTGTTTCAATTAAGGCTCGTTAATAATAAAAACAAACCAAGACACGCTCCGCCACTTGTCGTGTCAACAAAAATCAAGTTTAAACTATATACATTTCGTATTCTGAATTATAAAAAGTAACCTTGATATTAAACACATCAAAAGTATCTAGGGATCAACATATATTTTTGCAATAACTTTCCTCCTGATTGATATTAATTAAAATTTTCTTTAAGGATTCATCAAATAAAGTGTTTTCGTTTGTCACAGTAACGATAAACCAAGTCACCTTTGCATTAATAAAGAAATTTGCCATTTTCCTAATAAAGGGATTTTTGACATTTGAACCACTAACATTAAAGTTCGAAAAAAAGACTGAAATAACAGTTTTCTTTAAAATTTTATTGGGTAACTTAAACAATTAATAATCCGTGTTTCTACCGCGAACACTAACAACACAAGAACATCGGTTTGGCATACTCAAAATGAGTTCATCCAAATCACGCTGTGGAATGGCCGCCCATGTTCGTTGCAACAACAAAAAAAGGTCTTCTTGCGACTGGATACCCTCCATATTCGGCAGAGCTCTTCTCTGTAGCATATCCCATGCATGCTCAATCGGGTTCAAGTCTGGCGACTGAGCAGGCCAGGGCAGGACATTGATGTTAGCTGCGGCGAGAGTCTGTCTTACAACTCTTGCGGTGTGCGGTCGTGCATTATCATGCATTAACTGAAATAAGGGACCGATTTGCACTTGTAGAGGAACGATGACGTCTGATACAATCGTCTCAGCATAAATTTGAGCGTTGAGGTTGCCTCTGATCCAAATCAACTCAGTTCTTCCGCCGATCCAAATACCCGCCCATACTATGATGGTTCCACCACTATAAGGATGGACTTCCTGGCAGGATTTTAATCGCTGTTGGCGTCCAGGGGTTCTCCAGTGTCGTATACGTCTTGTATCCGGTCTCATACCAAAACGAGACTCATCAGAAAAGCACACGAAACGCCATTGTTCTTCTGCCCAATTTCTGTGTTCAAGAGCCCATTGATATCGAATCCTACGATTGTGCATTGCTATAGGTGGTACCCGTAGCGGTCTTCGGGAATGAAGGTTCACTTCATGCAAGCGGTTTCTGACTGTTTGGTCGCTAATTAAGTTCCCTGAAGAGTGATGAAGCCTCACGGCTAACATCATGGCGGTTATTGTTGGAGCTCTTCGAGTTAAGATTTGAATGTATCGGTCTTGTCTCCGTGTGGTGCAGCGATACCGTCCTCCATGGCGCTCAGCCAAGGTAAGCGAAGAGCTCTGCCGAATATGGAGGGTATCCAGTCGCAAGAAGACCTTTTTTTGTTGTTGCAACGAACATGGGCGGCCATTCCACAGCGTGATTTGGATGAACTCATTTTGAGTATGCCAAACCGATGTTCTTGTGTTGTTAGTGTTCGCGGTAGAAACACGGATTATTAATTGTTTAAGTTACCCAATAAAATTTTAAAGAAAACTGTTATTTCAGTCTTTTTTTCGAACTTTAATGTTAGTGGTTCAAATGTCAAAAATCCCTTTATTAGGAAAATGGCAAATTTCTTTATTAATGCAAAGGTGACTTGGTTTATCGTTACTGTGACAAACGAAAACACTTTATTTGATGAATCCTTAAAGAAAATTTTAATTAATATCAATCAGGAGAAAAGTTATTGCAAAAATATATGTTGATCCCTAGATACTTTTGATGTGTTTATTTTGTTTATTTTAATGAGCCTAGTACGACAAACTAGGAAGTATAAGAATCCTTCGTTAGCAACTTGATTATATTTTAATTTTTATTATTTTTATATTTCCGGATTTTTATTTTTTGTATATACATAAAAATATACCGAAAAATTGCTCACTGACGATTTTTTTGTTAAATGTTAAAACTAACTGGATGTAAACTGACTAGGACTGGCTATCTGAACTCCTCCACATATGTATTAAGTAGACATAATCTCTTTTCCTTCTGCTAGGGTTGCAGAATTTCGAAAGAGAAAAAAAAAACGAACGCGGATGGGTTTTTTCAGTAAGAGTTTACACGCCCTTCCGCTCCGCCCTGTTCGTGAGAAGTCATTTGGTGATTTCTCATCCATAAAAAGGCATTACCTCTTAGCAAGACAAGTTTTCTGATTTTCGAGCCTCTGACTACCTGTAACGACTTTGAAATGTCTATCAATGACAGCTATAAGCCATAACGTGCTAACTTTACTAATAAAAAAAATATCTTAATTATTTGTAGATAATTTAGTTATCCATGTCAGTAAGGTCAACATCTGGCTACACAAACAAACCTTTTGCTAAGTGCATGTTTTGTTCTTGAAATATAAACATGAAAATCGGCCTAGTGCGAGTTGGACTCTCACACGAAGGGTTCCGTAGCATAAATCGAAAAAAAACACGTTTCTCGTATGCTTCTTTAATTTTTAATTTTATTTATTTTATGAAACAGCGGCAATTGAAATAGGTACACACTCATAAAAAAAAAAACTTTCTACCTATTACAATTCTTGAGATACAGACAAACGGACGGACAGCGGAGGCTTAGTAATAGGGTTCCGTTGGTTACCCTTCTTGTACGGAAGCCTAAAAACCGCATATGGATAGGCATATGGTTTAACCGCCATGTGATCTCAATGCCATTAAGAACTTATCAAGAAAACATATTATAGTTATTGCCCTTTCTATGCATATATTATTTTTTCGTTCGTTCGTTGGATATTATAACAGTATCTATTAATTGATTGTGTACTTTCCCTTTCTGCTTCATAAATTAGCTTCATAGATCGTTAAGTTTTAGATCCCATCTAAGCTTTACAATATCTATATATTTGCTTCCTTTAGCATTTATATTCTTATCTATAATTTGAAAGTTGATGTTCTGGGGATTGAATATTTGTTAATAAATCACATTGGAAAATAGGACATGTTTCCCCAATATATTCAGCTAATTTTCTCCACCTCGACTGAGCCTCCCTCAGTGAAACTAGCAGTCACAACTTTTTATTTAGTGACATTCATGGAGAGTTTACTGTTGTTATGGCTACTGATTCGAGTGCAAGAAGAGAATATAGGCGTGTGCCCCGGTGAAATCTACATTCCTGTGGGATAATATTCCGTAAAGGATGCCGTTAGCAAAAGATGGTACTTAATATAATACGTACTTAACTATATCTCGGGAAAACATTATATTTAGGTATGTTCTAAGTGTCATTTGTGAACCTCTTCGCTCGAGGTTGCTTGCAAAATAACAATTACTCGAACGTACACGTAATTGATCTTTTGATATTAAAATATTGTGACCCAAGTGCTCTTGTATAGCTTAAAAACAAATGTAGACAGAATGATTACAGTTGTTGACGTTATTACAAGCTATTTTTAATATTCAAACAGAAGTATGAAAAAAAGACGGATAATTAATTAAAAATAAATAGATGTTTTACACAAATTATATCCACATAGATACTTCCTTATATTAAAACATAAACAATTTACAAATTATTAGTTTGAATTACGATCTAGAGTCAAGATTTCCGATTTGGAATCGTTTTGTATTGATTTACGATAGCTATCGGTAAGTATGTTTCTTGCCTTATACAGTTATTAAATATAACTAAAGGTCACAACGTATATCTTCTTGTAGGTACTTGGTATGATGGCTAATTGGCAAATATGCAGTCAATGTGACCTCTGCGTTGCCTGCGGCGATGCGAAGAAGAAATTTATAATTACATTTATGTATAATAATATATAAAATCACTCATGAGTAGGTACAAAAAAAGTGTTTATTTTTTTATTCTAGCACATTTTTGTCGTGTACGTCTTTCTACGTCGTTCCCACATATATTTACAATTTCGACAAGAACAATGTGACTTTGTAATAATTTATTGATTTAAATTTTTTTTAGTTTCCGTGGAGTTTCTTGCACGTTATTCTCCATAGAGATTCTACGCTTTGGAACGTGCAAATAGCTTCACCTCTTTGACTGACTGACTTTGACAATTCAAAAGTGCCTGTGGATGGTTTAATAGAAATAAATGCTTTGAGTTTTTAAAACATACAGACAGTTGGTTAAAAATACATTTTGGGTACTTTGTTTAAATTTTAATTAAACTATTTTATGTTGATATAATCAGTTTTACATATTAATTGTTTGGCACGTAAAAACACAACTTCTTGTTATATACCCTTTGTAATATATATATATATATATATATATATATATATATATATATATATATATATATAATATTATTACTTAAAACCTACACGTGATGCTAATAAAACTCAAAGTTAATTTATTTAACTCACATTATTAATTCGTTATATTTTTCTAAATTCAGATTTTTTAGTTGAGTGTAATTTTGTTTTGGTTCACGTGATTCAAATAACGTGGTCAGTTATATGTATATAATATCATACTTTACTCATTTAGTTTCTTATTATTCAACATTTTTAGCTTAAGACAGTATTCTCAGATTATCTCTAGTTGGAATTGCATATAAATAATTTAGTAATTATATTCCATTACCACTATTAATACTTCTATACTAATATTATAAAAAGGAAAGATTTTATTGTTTGTTTGTATTGAATGGGCTCCGAAACTACAGAAACCAATTTGAAAAATTCATTAACTGTTGGGAAACTACACTATCCCCGGGTGACATATAGGCTATACTTTATCCCCATATTCCGACGGGAACAGTTCTACGCGGATGAAACCACGGGGCGCTACTAGTATTTTCTAAAGAGAAAGACGTTGTTTTTACCAAATAAGCTCCGAAACTACAAAACCGATTTTAACCAATTTTCCATCAATGGAAAGCTACATATCAGCGAGTAACACAGGCATAGTAAAATTTATCTCCGTAATCCCACGGGAACGGGAACAGCACGAGTAACAGCGGGACGCTGCTAGTTATTTACCTATAATGCAAAAGATCAGTTAATGTGGCGGCGCTTTGACCCTTAAACATCAGATTATGTCATTTCAATTAAAACACTCGTAAGGTAACCGTTCTCGTAACTCGTTTGTAGTGTGTACAAATCCTTCAATATTTTAGCGGAAAACGATCCAAATACAAAATAATAATAAATCAATTTGTTACTTAGAAGAAAAGAGCTGGTAGGCGACCGGTTTAATGAAAAATAAAACAAAATAACCAACGTACTTAGCAGCTTATTACTTTAAAAGCCTCGAATTACTCCTCGATAGCTTTTAAAAATCTTCCCGCCGACAGCAAAGTTGAAATCAGAGAAAACAGGACTTGCGAGCTTAGTTTATTTCTACCGTTTCTATTAGTGAAAATTATTAGAAATCGGTCTCCACAAGTGTTCAAATAAAACTGGCTTATGACGTAGGTTCTCATTACCTAACAGGGTGCAACGATTTCAATATATTATGCATAATTATGATCATGAACAAGTTTCTACTTACTTGGGCTCACGAATTTCCACGAGAAGCTTTTACTTCTGACGCGTAATTATAAATATTTCCTAGCTCACATTCGCAAGTAAAATATACTGATACAATCTTAATGGAATGTCACTCAATATGCGATGTTGTTGGCAGTTTACACAAGTTGTAGACTTTACATTTTTTTAGTAAAAATACGCTTTTACCGTGTGTTAAGCGAGCCTACCTAAATTGACAAGAGATAAATGAATCTTTTTTTTATGGGAAATCATCAAATGACTTCTTCCGCTCTGGGCGGAGCGGAATATGTTGTCAGACTCTTACTGACTACTCGGGAGGGGGCTGAAATGGAGTGCCATTAATGGTCCCATTGCAGCCTCCTCCAGAGACAAGCCGGCCGCTGTGTTATTGCGCAGTGGCTGATGCCTGTGGACGGTGAGCGTGGGTGGCTCGCCGTCCGATAGCAACAAAGCCGAGTCGACGACGCGTTGTGTTCCACGCGCGCCTCAAGGAGCCGTCAGCATCGGGGACGGGGCCCCATAGGGTCGGTGCCTGCTAGGGTTGCGGAATTTGTTCGAAAGAGTCACCGCGGCCCTGGAACGCAAAGGGCACAAGAAGGATCACGGGTGGGTTTTAGTCAGTAGAAGTCTGACACTCCGTTCAGCTCCGCCCAGAGCGGGTCATCAATTAACACCTATTTGATGATTTCCCATCCAAAAAAAAAAGACTCTTACCAACTAAAACCCATCCGTGGCCCTCCTGTGCGCCCTTGCGTTCCAGAGCCGCGGTGACTCTTTCGAACAAATTTCGCAACAGCTTAACCTAGTCACTCAACCTTGACTGACGAAATTACGTTGAACAAGGTTAAGTTGGAAGACGGGCTGCGGCGTCACACTTAAGTTACAGCAAGCAATAATTGTGTCCTGTTTATTGGAGCAGTAAACTATAAGTTTATAAGTGTTAATATTCTAAAATTTTGAGCTATTATAATTATTTTTCTCTAGTAGATAACAATATTATCTGCTGAGTGCTGCCTTTTCATCCCAGAAAATGAGCAGTTTCTGTGGAAAAGACCACCAAAGCGAAGTCAGGTAAATACACAAGTACTTTTATACCATATCGCCTTAAGGTTGAAAACTTGATTACCTTCGCTGACCTTTAATTTAGTTAGTGGTCAAGGTTACCTAATATTAAAAATATCTGTTTTGTTGTATTGTATGACTTAAGTGCAATAACCTGCATTTGCCTTATGATCAATAATTTTTGGAGTGCTTTTACGACTTACCTATGTTTTGTTGGTATTCGCGATATCTGGATAAGATAACATTTTGAATTTAACATTGAAAAATAATGGTAAGCACGATTAAGCGATTATATAGTTCAAGTATAAACTATAAATCAAGTTTATAGCTACTTCATAGGGAAATAAAAAAGCTGTCTTACCGGATCTTACTGAGTGTTTTAGTTATTTTTTATCCTTGAAAACACTGATAGCTCTGATTGGTGATTGAAATATACGATTACATTTTTGGATATACGAAAAAACATTTTCACGATTTTGTTAACCGAAACAGAGTATAATGCGACCTTGTTGTTTTGCCATTATTATGTTATGATACAATAGAATGTAAATACAATTTGCTATTATTATGTTTATGCCGTATTTTTCCGTTGAATGTAGTAAAACAGTCATTGGGCTTGTCTAAATGATAACGAGGCAGACAAAAACTAAGCTAAGTACTCACATGTGGCAACATACATAATTATGTATATAGCCTTTACAATTTAGGTACTAACTATGTGCTCATACTGTTCACTGATGGTACGCTGACTAACTGGCTTTATGAGTCACTGAGTTCAATCACTGAGTCGTGGCGTCCTGTCAGCTAGGCAATGCGATAAGGGAGTACGAATTGCCAGTAGGTAAATATATAATATTTTACGAGTATGTATACTCGTAAAATATTATATATATACCTGAATACATTTTAATTATCATTGAACATAATATGCTTTATACCAGGTATTTTTAGAAACGCCAACCTTTATGGCACGTACGTATTACATCAAGTCATTAAAAATATTTTTACACGTATCACTTAATTACTTGTAAATAGTTTGTAGAAATGAAACGATATTTAGAGATATCATTTCATTTCTACAAACAAAAGTATTAAATATTTAAATACTTTTTATTCCAGGCAGGTTGTACTTGTTATTTTATAAAAGCTATTATAGGTATTGCAAACAGAAGTTATTACAATTCTAGACCTTAAAAAATGTTCAAATAGAATATTTTATTGTAAAAATTGATCCCGGTGACAATCAATGCCAGAAACTTGCAGAAATTTACAAAATTAGAGTGTTTTTTTTTAATAATTTGGTCTGCAATGAGAATTCGACGAACTTTTTAAAAATATTCATAAGATAAATTGCGCTAATTCATAATCACAACGCGTAACAATAAAAGCAATACCTATGAAAGGTCATTGTCCTCATCACTTAGAACAACTTCTCACAAGAACTTTTACTATGGGACCAACCACGAAATCGATAAAAAACAGTACAATTTGGACAAGACGATTTTGTGCAAATATGTACATGTATGGGACATGTACATATGTGCACATAAATGCATGGGGCAGTTGTTGTCGTTGTTTTCAGATATTGCGTTCAATTTGTTAAAATTGAACATTACACAACATACTGTTACATTGTATAAACCTATGTATTTTATTTATAGGACAATAATTTTTAAATATCGAAGCATATGCTGAGATAGGAACCGTTTTGGCTTCGCAAGTGTATACTGATATTGATAACTCTTCTTTCTACTAGTAATTTTTTTGTTTGCTTTTTTTGTTTGTCTTGTGCGAATCCCAAATAAACATTTGTCTTTCTCTTTCTCTATTTACGCCGTTGTAAGTAACGCCAGTAAAAAAACATTAACTCAGGATTAACAACAAGACGGAGGAGGAAGTTGTGGCCGCCGTCGCCAGGACTGGGGGGTGCTCTGCCGAGCTCGTCAAGGCGGGCACCCTCCGGCCTGACAACACGGGCATGCAAACCCTTGTGGTGAGCTGCCCCGTGACGGCGGCCAGAACTGTGTCGGAGGGCCGAAGGCTCTTGGTGGGATGGGTGTCTGCGCGGGTAAAACTGCTGGAACCCAGACCTCTGAGGTGCTACCGCTGCCATGTGGGCAACCACACGGGAGCTATGTGCCCCTCGGAGGTCGACCGCAGCGGACTTTGTTTCCGCTGTGGTCAGCCCGGTCATCGGGCCGGCTCGTGTAAGGCCACGCCGCACTGCAGTGCATGTGCGGCTGTTGGCAAGCCGGCCGAGCACTGGGCTGGGGGAAGGGCCTGCGCGCCATCCGCCCCGACCAGGGGCAAGAGGTCCGCCACCGCCGCCGCCTCTGCCGCCGCCGCGGCTTCCGTCGCCGCTTCTGCCACTACTGCTGTGGGTGCTGCGACTCCTGGTTCTCGGGAGGGGGCCGAAATGGAGTGCCAGTAATGGTCCCATCGTGGCCTCCTCCAGAGACAAGTCGGCCGCTGTGCTATTGCGCAGTGGCTGATGCCTGGGGACGGTGAGCGAGGGTGGCTCGCCGTCCGATACCAGGCTGAGTCGACGACGCGTTGTGCTTCACGCGCGCCTCAAGGAGCC
Organism: Hecatera dysodea; assembly: GCA_905332915.2. Lineage (NCBI taxonomy): Eukaryota > Metazoa > Arthropoda > Insecta > Lepidoptera > Noctuidae > Hecatera > Hecatera dysodea. The sequence continues at coordinate 16,745,275 of HG995292.1, forward strand.
GTCAGCACCAGAGACGGGGCCCCATAGGGTCGGTGCCTGCTAGGGTTGCGGAATTTGTTCGAAAGAGTTACCGCGGCCCTGGAACGCAAAGGGCACATGGAGGAGCACGGGTGGGTTTTAGTCAGTAAAAGTCTGACACTCCCTACCGCTCAACCCAGGGCGGGAGGGGTCATTTGATGATTTCCCATCCAAAAAAAAAAAAAAAAAAAAAAAAAAAAAAAAAAAAAAAAAAAAAAAAAAAAAAAAGGATTAACAACAAATAATGTAGGTAGTAGAATAAGGTGAATAATCTTAGTATTATTAAAACTGATGAATATTCTAATTTTAACTTTAAAAAAGAGATCTTTTAACAAAAAAAAATGAAACATAACTTTACTTGTAATCCGACCGTACATGTGAAACACCTCAACTGCTACAACAAATACAAGTACAACAACAAATACAAGTACAACACTGCTACATTACCATGATAAAAGAAATGCGAATGTGCGGGTTTTATGTAATCATAATAATGCGCTGTGTGCCGCAACTGTTTATTTACTAAACAACGCGACCGTGCAATTTCTGAGTCATCCTACTCGCCCATACACGGCAAAAAATGCTTCACTCAAAACAACTTAACTTTATCGAAAGGTTGGACAGAGACAGGCGAAAATGTAGCTATAGGCGCTAAAGCGAACTCCGCTGGCAAAACGTAGTATACATACTTCAAGTAGGTACGCAAAACCTGGAAAAAGGTCTTTGTACTCATTACCGGCCCCAAAATCGTGAAAACGTCCCCATACATTTCTCAAATGTACTGTACACCTTTTTTCTTTTCGGGTTTAGTCCCACAATAAAATTTATTCATAATCATGAGGACAACGATCCCTACTACATATGTATACTTTAGGGTAAGCAGTGATTATGAAGTTCAATGTTTTAGGGGAGGTTTAGGCGAGCCTATATACATAAAAAGTAGATATGGAGATTTTCAAATTAAATCAAACTCAAATAAATATCGAAAAAAAATAGTAACAAAGGTTTCAGTAAAGGCTGAAAACTACGAAGGCAATGAATTGAATCAACTTTTCATTCAGCATCGCCCAAAGTCAGTCAACTCTTCCTAAACCTTTCTCTCAAAATTGTTTTTAAACAAAGTTACGTTTATTATTGTGGCTATTTAAAATCTTTAACACAATAGAAGGGTAAAAGGAAATTAGCAAATTAATTATTAGTGACACATTTCGGAAGTCATTGAACGCACAGGCAATAACCAAGAGTTCAGGGGTCACAAATATTTACTCATTTTCTTCGCGGAAGTATTACTTTCATTTTGATGATGTTTCAGGAAGTACGAATTAATGTGTCGCGTGCAAGATTTACATATTTATTGTTTATTAATATGTATTTCGGTTAGATAAATTCTGAAGCATTTTCATACTACCACATAAAGACAATAAAGCACTAAAGCATACAATTCCGCTGTGAGAGAGGGATGTAACTGTATGGAGCAAATAACACTATTCCTTATCCACAACCGATTCCTGATTACAATGGCGAGTCAGTTGAAACTTACCTCGTGACACTGAATAGTTTTCCACACTTTTATCAATTTGACTCCAAACTATACACCTAAACTAAGCTACGAGAGCATGAAAAAAATCTCAGCTATGCGAGTTAAGTAAAATAATCTTGGCTTAGCTCTTGGTCTACAGGTCTACAGACCTTTATGTTGTATTACACATTAGTAGAGCATTCCATTCCATACGCGCAAAAACACAATGGTAAAAAGAAAAAAAAAGGAATTCATGGTCACGGAATTGCCAGTGCAGTGGATGGGAGACTATAGCCCCACGTGTGTGCGAATGAATAGCTATCCGCTGCCTTGCCGTCGCGAAGGTCAGCCACACCGAACGTGAAACGAAACGATACAACCGATGATTTTCAAAACGTTTCGAGTAAAGAGGATATGATTTTAGTATTTAATTACCGTGATCTAAGAACTCTAGCTGAATCTGTTTTAACTGGGAGTCGACCCCAATATACTCGTAGTTGGGAAAGGCTAGGCAGATAATGATGATCTAAGAACTCAAGGTCAAAGGGCATTACCCTAAACACGTGTGACCTTGGAGAATTTTAAGTCAACGTAGTTAGTAGGACCCGATTCACTTTTTTTTTAATCATTTTCTCAGTCCAGGGAAGGAAATCAATTACTGAATGATCTCATACAAATTGGTGAATAAATCGTAATAATATCGCGGTACATACATATGATATAGCCTTTTAAATTCATTATACCTTTAGCCATGGATTTAAATGATTCGACGTGGCATTGAAATTATAATGAGATTGAAACTGTTATATAAGTCATACTTACTATTTATACATGTGCTTTTAAAATAATATTGACCAATGTGACATAATAACAACACTTTAATCTTTAGCCGATGAGAACATCTAGTAGTTTTATTCTTTTCCTGAAGGCCTGTAAATCACTGCGTCCTCTTTGCTAATAAACTGTGTGTCCTACATTCCAGTCATCGTCTATATTGAAGGGCCAAAGACATTAAATCTTTTTTTTAACTTGTATCTTTTTCTATAGTCCTTTTTTATTTAGATAAGGACAAAGCCTTATATTATTATTATTATACATGTATAAATAACATACCTTCGCTACACTGTTGGTATCTGACATTCTGCCGCACGACTACTGATATCAATTAATGAAGACTATTTAATAACCTACATTATCTATATCAAAATTCGATTAACCGAATTATCAGTAGTTTGGAATATTGATGTGTTGATTTACTTTATTAATCCTTGAATTGATTAACTAAATAAATAGATAAGGCCCACGAATTAATAATTTAACCTAAAATAAACATTAAGAACGATTAACATGTGGTATTATTTCGATAAAATAATATTTAACAATAATGATATACAATATTTCCTAGGAAGAAAATACTTATGGTATGGATAGTTTTATAGTGCTAGATTCTCAATAAGTATTTAAATAAATAATTTGCATTTGCGTTCTGTATAACACATCGAAAATGTGACGATAAAGTACCAATTGGTATGACTACTCTGGATTCACAGGAATGATTAAACAAATACCATTTCATGCCATATAAAGTATGCTCTACTGCACTAATTAATAGCAAGCCTATTTAGTATCTTATTATCATAGGTATGTAACATTCAATTGTATGTATGTATTATTCAAATATCAACATCATGTAAATGCAAAGCCAAAGGGTGCGGCATCTAAGATTTTTCAATTAGTAAAGCCCACAAGCCTGAAGCCTGTAACTGAACTTTATGTATGATGGTTTGTGACGATTTCGGTAAACTTCACAACATATTAAATACTAATAAAGATTTAATAATATTGATCTACATATTTACTATCAAACAAAAGCCCAAAACAAAACACCGAAAAGTGACTTAACCTAATTAATGAAAATAAAAGTCCAGTTGGTATATTAATTTACACAATTAAAAAATATTTGAAATTCAAAAAATAACTCACCCTTAATGTAAACCAAAGCACAAAAGCAGGCGCGCACGCAGTGTTGCGTCGCGAGGAGTACTGCGCGGGCGCACCGACACGGTAAAGTCGCACAGAACACGGTACACTCACGCTCAACAGGCTCCTTTACTCGCACTAACCGCTCACGCAAGTCCCCCAGTATGTTTTATACCGCACACGTTTGGCACCGGTAGTACTGAGCATACACGTGGGGCGATGACGCCAAAAATAGTTATTATGTACGTCAATAATTTTACAATTACAATGTATGACAACCAAATCGAAAGTAATGTTCTCGTTTTTCACTAATCATTGATTTCTGGACATATGTAGCCACTTGCAGTATAATGCTTCAGACAAGGCCGCTGCTGTTTTGACCTTTGTCTAAGCCACAATTGCAATCCTTAACCTTTTGTCGATTCACTTCGTTTACAAATATTTATCGATTGAAGAGTCTACTTATGAGACAGGCGAGTATTATTCTAGGAAACAATTCCAGTGTCGTGCGTCATTTTTTTTAAATTTCTTTCTAGGTTATTCGATCTCAGTAACAAATACATTGTTATTTTTTACCTAGAACAGAAGAATCACTAAGGGTTAATTTAATACAATAAATTAGAAAATTAATAACAATTATTTGGTACATCAAGAATAGAAAACAAAAAAGCACAGTTTTACTTTCATAAATCATAACACAAAATTAAAGAAACAAAATCTAGAAAATTAAAAAAATAACAAATTTAAATTGTCTCTCAGCAGCGCCCCGCGATTTCACTCGCGTAGTTCCCGTTCTCGTGAGAATACAGGGATAAAATATAACCTAAGTAACTCGCTGATAATGAAAGCTACATTATCAGAGAGTTACTTAGGCTATATTTCCATTTCAAAGATTCTTTTACCACTACCCGTGGTAAAAGAATCTTTAAATCGGTTTATCACATTCGCGAATTTAATATTAATTAGGATAGGATGTTACGAGCGCTAAACTACCTACCTAAATAGATTTGAAGATGGTAAATCCAATGTGCGGTGTGTGTGTCTAAGTTACACCAATTATGTTATGCCTGGCACACGCTGAGCTGCATACCCATACATACATGTATGTTTACCTGACGCTGGCTCAGTGGCTACATACGGACGTACGAACAGATTCATAACAATGAAATCTGAAAGAGCAACCGTAAATATGTAGCGACTTGCGGTCGCACTCTTGAGTTACCGCGGTCCTGGAATGCAAAGCGCATTAGGAGGAACACGGGTGGGTTTTAGTCAGTAAGAGTCTGACACTCCTTTCCGCTACGCCCAGAGCGATTGGTGTTACTTATTTGATATTTCCCATCCAAAAAAAGTAGGATATTACTTGAATTCATTTCATTTAAAATTAACCTTAGCCTTAAACTTTTTGTCAATAAAACGCTAGAACACTAACAATACATACAATTACATCATTCATAACCACCTCTGGGAAAGTTAACTGGTAAAAGGGGCATCAAAAAGGAATTTAGTATATTTTGTAGCTGACTGTACCAAAAAATCTAGTTTAAAAAAAGGTTGCCGAAAAGTGAATAAATGTATATAGATCAAAATCTTGATGAAACGCTACGTGTTCATTTGGTTTAGTTATTTTTGACATGTTGTCAAATCGGGAAGTAGCCAAACAATCATAATGTGAATAAATTATTTATTATTAAACGCGTCCAGGCAACATTTTTTCCTTGACAGCTGGCTTAATATAATGTATGAATTATGAAGAGTCTATCGATTCCGAAAATCAACAAACTTGATTTTAAAAGAAGACGTATAGATAATACGTATTATTACGATAAGATTAGTGTTTTAAAAACATGTACCATTACAGGTACCTATATTTTTCGCTATTTGTAGGCCAATAGATGATAATATATTAATGTATGTATATATTAAGCTGTAGACTTTAGTTCAAGTAAATAAATATAATACTGTACTGGTTCTTCGAAGCTATTCAAGAAACTAGCAGACCGCTAGTTTCTTGAATCCATTCCCGTGCCCATCTGAAATAGGAATGTACCTTTCAAATGGAAAAAATTTTTTTTTAAATTGTTGCAGTTTCCAGACTTTACCCTGAAGATATAGACTGAAAAATTAACTCAGAAATTTTTCAGTCAATGTATAGTTTCGAAAGAGCATCTTTAAGCTTATAAACTAACTAGCAGCGCCCCGCGGTTTTACCCGCGTAGTTCCCGTTCCTGTGGTTATATGGGGATAAAATATAGCCTATGTTACTCAGGGTGAATGTAGCTTTCTAATGTTGAAAGATTTTTTGAAATCGGCCCTGTAGTTTTTGAGTTTATTCGTTACATACAAAAATACAATTTCATGTCCAGACATATACTGTCCATGCCAGGTTGTCTGGAAGAGATCGCGGAATGCGATAAGACCGCCCATTGTATGTGTTTTAGTTTTAAGTCTACTTTTTGTGTTACTTTTGGTGTACAATAAAGTATATAATAAATAAATAAATAAATACAAATCTTTCCTCTTTATAATATTAGTAGGTATAGGTAGCAAAGTAAAAGTTACAACATTGAAAATGCTTAAAACACAGTTAAATCCTGAATCGAGACTATCCATACATGTTTCATACAACTGATTGAAAATTAATTTCTTTCCGTATAATAAATACGCAAATGGATTTCCATGGCGAAGTGTGTCATTAAGGTCATGTTTATTGGATTTCGCAACGGGAAACGTAATAAAAGGTTCCAAATCAAAAGATTTCCATTAATACTGTAAACAAAAACAACAGTAAGAAAGGAAAGTTACCTGTACCAAAGTACTTAATTTAAGGACTTGTGAACAATGGAAAAAATTGCAATGAAAATGAAAGAGCTGACCTCGAAGACATCAAGATAACACGTACAGCCGAATCTTTTCAAGCCAAGCAAGCAAGTTCCTTATCCAGTTTGGACAGAAACACGCATGAATGATACTTAAAACTATGTATATAAGATACTATGTTCGTTATCAAAAGTTGGAAAATTGCTGGCCCTGTTCCACTGGATCTTTTAGAAATGGTTCTTTATTATCTGTTTATACTCGAGTTTTAAGATTTTGCGGATGGTTTTCTTTCTGAGCTCATTGGTAAATAAAAAAATGGGCAGAATATAAATCTATTGGCAGTTTACCAGATGTTAAGCATTAAACTACGCCTGTGAGACTATTGACAAAGTTATGAGAGGAATCAGCAAAATTAACAAGGTGTGAAAAGCTGTATTTCCGTGTGTAGAGAAAATGTTCTTACGAAGCATAAAGTTTTCCAAACATCCGCACATCGCAAACAACCAGTAAGTGCACATTGCCGACAGGACGATCAGTGCGTAGTATTCGCTAACGCACCGCAGGCTGAATGAAGTCTTGCGTTTGATTCCCGAGTAGAGTAATGTTTATTAGGTATTTCCATATGGTATTTCTCTTTCTTGACACCTGTAGTTTAGATTGTTTCTTTGATGGCAATATACTCGCTCCCTGTCACACCGAACCAAAACACAATTGATGAAATATGGGTGCATACGCCTCTGCTTTTTTATTGTTTTTGTTTTATAATTTATTTTATTTTGTTGTTTGTCCTATGCGAGTCACAGATAAACTTCTTTCTTTCTTTTTCTTTATGCCTACCACTTCAATGAATACAGACGAGATGTTATGTAATGCACATTAACACACATTGAGTGTCAGCTTTGTGCCAACCATGCATTTAAATAAAACAATATAACAACTGCTTATTGTAAAATAAATGGCTACATACATTTAAGAATGGATTCAGATTCAGAAATGGAAAGGTTAAGAAATAGTCTAACATGGAAGCATATAATGAAATATCATGTTTTTTAATGAATTGCACTCCTTAAATGATGCCATTTTTAAGCACCGTTCTCATTTGCACACTATCAAATTCTAGTCGCTGTCAAATTCAATACCATCTCAGCGACAATATATGTCAAAAGCGATTCAAAATCTGTGAAATTAGAGTTGTTCTTGGCAGTTTGCGTCAGGCGACGCAATTGCAAAAGGTCCTTAAAATTCAGAAAATTCCCTCTCTATTTTCAAATATTCTATCAACTTAAATTATTGTTTGTCGCTATTTTGAAACACCAGGAAAGACCCATTTGAGATTCGACAGCGAAACTGGTCAGAGATTTCACCAGACTTTCAAAATCCCTGTAATCTTACATTTTATCAAATTCATTTTAAGTGTTCTTTCGATTGCAGGTTCAATTAGGACCCTTCAGTCATATAGCACACAATAAGGTTTCACCGTTGCGTAAAAAATCACATAAAAACAAAGTTAATTGTGTGTCTGTGTTAACCATTTCATCTGCCGACTTTCAAAACGATTCATCACTTTATTAACCGTCTTCGTTGTTTAATTACCTTTTCATTAATTAAAACGTCCAGTTATCATCATTTTAGTGCCTTATTATTTTCATTAACCTTTGTTTATTTGGACTCTGGATGAGCTTACTGGATCTTGTATTGACTTCGGTAACGTGTTAATTTTTTGCCAAAGTTTCTCTTGGATTTTTGTTGTTTATTAATGCAACAAATATGGTATACCTCTATTAGTAATCACTTTAGCATGTCATTGGCAGATTATTTTCAGGCAAACAGGGAGCATTAAGGAAATTAGGTACTATAGAGCTGATCCTCTCTAAACAGCTGGTATATTCTGCAATCATCTTACCGTGAACATGAGCTTTATATGAACTGTTATTACGACTTGATGCGTACAAGTCGAGTACGAGTGAGCTCTCAATCCATCCGGACTCCTCACTTCGTGTTCACAGGAATAAAGCCTAGTTTTAATATTCTCATAATTACCTACTAAGGAAGTACTTTATATCCAGCCGTAACGTTATTTCTGACTGTACTTTTCTTGATAATTTCCAAAACAAATTGGATTTTGCCAGCAAAAGAGCCTCTTCAATAAACAAGTTCAATCAAGAATCACCGTGATCCCTAACGCAATATTGAAGAATTAAGTTTTCGTTTAAACAAGAGTGCAACGGCCCCTAATTAATTCAATATATCTATCATAACTTAAAATGATTGCTAGCCAATACAAAATAAATGTACTCGTATAATTTGGACGGTAAAGTTTGAATCGATTTTAGGCCCTGACAATACTACGACTAACGAAACGTTATATTAAATGGAAATTATGTAAAGAGCTGTTAGATGAAGTAAATGCTACGTCATTAGAGCATTGTAGCTTTTGAAAATAGCGAGCACAAATATTCTTATTCCAAATGCGCGGCACCCATAACAAACATCGCAATTGTTGAGTACGGAGTAAATGTCGAAAAGGACAGACACCGCAAGATACAGCGCATTATCGAACAATAAAAAACTTTCCAAAGCATTATCCCTTGATCCATTAAATTCAGTCATAGATTGATAATTTTCTCAAAAAACTTTGCAACTAACTTTTATCAATAGATTCTTTCAGCCCACTTATTTTTTACTCCTCATTTTTGTCTGAAGGTCGACCGGCGATCAAACCCGGTCACTCGTTGCCAACTGTGTCCATACTATTATGTTTTAAGCAGTCATCTGTAGACAATTATTGTTGTTAAATCATTAACTTTTCCTCCTAGATGTTTCATTACTCAGCAACAACATTTTGACTATTCGAATATTTTGATTAGGAGGACGACGCCTAACACTCGATTGTTTTTTTTTACATACTCATGTCAAATTATAGCAATAAATATCAATTTAGCTGTCATTTGTTTTGTTCATGCCTTTGCAACGGGTATATAATGTGAGATATAACTAGTTTTAATATAACAACAAACACTATAATGTCGTTTGATATAATTTTCATTTGTTGTAATTTATCTATTGTTATAATAATTTATGATTTTCCGTTACTGAGTGAATGACAGACGACAGCCGACACTGCTGGTTCCAGAAAGCATTAGAAAAGCAAAGCAAAAATTTGGCATGTATATTCCTTGGGGAGATTAGAAAATTCTAAATTCCTACGGGATAAAACGGGATACACGCGTGTTAAGTCTCGGGCAAAAGCTAATATTGTATAAGATTGCTTTCAACAAAGCATGCTAAAAGCAAGGGACCAAAGGTCTGAAACCCATGCACTAAATTAGTTCATTCATCCGACTTACTTGTGGCCATATTGTTTTCTCAGATAAAATATAACGTTTGGAAATGTCACAGATCTAATGATCATTTTATATAGTTCTCTAATCGAATGTACATTCGGCTTAAAATACGGTCATGACCATGAAAAGTCTTTTTTTATTGTCAGATGGATATGCTCTTGACTCTAATCTAGGTCGCAGGTGACAGAGACAAGTTGCGGAATTAGTTCGAAAAAGTCACCGCGGCCCTGGAACGCAAAGGGCACAAGAAGGATCTCGGGTGGGTTTTAGTCAGTAAGAGTCTTACACTCCCTTCCGCTCCGCCTAGAGCGGGAGAAGCCATTTGATGATTTCCCATAAAAAAAAGGTGACAGAGACAAAGTCGACGATAGAATGAGCTTACCCAGAAGAAGCCTGTTCACTCTAACTTTGGAGAGATTAAGGTTGAATGCGTTCGGAAACACAGACGAGAGTTCTACTGCTTTGCTGTGCGCATTACATAAGACGATTGGAAACGTCAACGAAACCCCGCTGCGGTGTTCTATTTCTGCCTGCAGGGTTTAAAGGAAGCTATTATGAACGGGGAATTCCATTCGAACCTAAACTACCCGTGTCGGGGTTCTCTAACTTCCCGAGCTGGCTGCTCGCTCTTTTTTTCAGCGGTAGATCAAGTTTTAAATATATAAAATGATAATAACATCAAATGAAATCGTTAATTTGGTGTAATTATCTATCATACTGAGTAAGAATACACTAAACGAATGTAAGAGAATGTGTTCGTATAACATAAGTTGTTATATATACATATTAAACGTTTTAATAAAAGAAACTTTTGTAAGGTGTTGTTAGATTAAGTAAGCGTTATGTCCATAGATATAAATTTATATTTCTATGGTTATGTCATTTGAACGTTATGCTTTTCAAAATAGAACTAATGATTTGTTTACTAAATGAACGGCACCCCTTTTAAAGATGTCTTTATTGATCACTTACAATCAGCAAAAACGGAAGTTACCATCTGCCGGCGGCAAAATAATCGCATCGATCGTCTATTCATCTATTTGCACGAATTCATCGCGCAAATAGATGATCGATATGATTATTTATCCGTTTTCTGTTATGACGACGCCTTAAGCGATATCTATACTTATAATAAATCTGTAGAGAGGTCAATTCTGTACAAGGAATATATTTTCAAAATAACTATCAGGGGGTGATTAGTGATCGATACTGGTGCCAAAAACGCAATCAGTAAAATTTTTGTCTGTCTGTCTGTATGTTCTTTATAGAAACAAAAACTACTAGACCGATTTTAACGAAACTTGGTGCAATTATTTTTCATACTCCTGGGCAGGTTATAGTATACTTTTCATCACGCTACAATCAATAGGAGCAGAGCAGTGAAGGAAAATGTTGGGAAAACGGGAGAAGTTACTCCATTATTTAAGCTTCCGTCGCGTGTGTAGCCTTAATGGTTAAAGTTACATAGAAATCATGTATTACGGAAAGGTTTTACATAAAATTATATAAAAAATGTCCCAAACAGCATATGTCTATATTTGATGGTTGACTCACAATAACACGTGTATCTCCCGATAGCTTAGCAGTTCGGCGCTTTCTGATTATTTGTATGAAACTTTGTCAATTTTAAACCGATCGGGCTGAGAGTTTCAAAATCGGGAGTAAAGTAACTATTCCACGCGGATGAAGTCGCTGGCAGAAGCTAGTAATTTATAAAATAAAACTTGAACTTAAAATGTCTAAGGCTTTGCCGACTAGTCCTTTGCACATCGTTCATCGCTCCGTAGCTCCATTTGTGACCCTATGCTCATTCCAAAAACCGGTTCGTCAAAGTCAACAACCTAGCCGGCGACGGAGATGATTTATCGAATTATATGATGATATGTCTCCCCTAGAGGTCTTAATTTTTGAGGTAGTGACATATGTATGTATGTAGACACAGGGTAGCTATGACAGTTCAAGTATACATATATTATTAATTGTTTACTAACACTTATATGGATTCTGTCCGAAGCAATGAATAATAATTACTATTATTATTCAATCAACAGAGTGCGCTCCCGGACTCGCTATTTACAATAGAGCACACAATCGCATCGTTTCAGGTCAGTTTACTTACCTTAAATACAAGTCTTCTTCATGTAAAAATCGAGCCATGAAAATCTCTAGCTAAACGGTATCGAAGATTTGCCTGAATTGATCACTAGAACTTTTTCTAACTTGAACCAGATAAAGGTCAGCAAAATTTAACCGCCCTTCTGAAAAAACAATAATCTTGTGGAAAAGTCAAACGCCCGTTGTTCCGCGGTAACTCACTAAATCATGAATGAAAGTAAACTAGGTCTAGACAAAGCTGACCCTGATAATATATTATTTTAATACCCTCAATTAAAAAGTAGAACTTTTGAGTCCTGCTCCTGCATAGTTTTGTTTTCTAACAATGCCCACGCTCCTTAAGTGTCGTCTGAGATAAATGTTAAAGGTAAGTTCAATGTACAAAGTAGGCAGATAAATTGTATTACATTGAACTTACTTAGTACTTAACCTATTATTGGTTTTATCATGTTTAGCTTGAGTAAGGTTAAGAGACGAGCTCCCCTTAAAGGCTAAATAAATACAGCCGCACGGAACAATTTTTCCAGGTTAAGCAACGATTGCCCAGGTTGGTCGAACCGAGGTGGGACTATCACAGAGCCTCCTCCGGGCCTCGTAAAACACGTTAAGCCATTGGTCTCGGCGGTCACAGGTCACTTGGAAGTTATAAGCCAAAAAATCTGATACCAGTCTTGCCAAGGATTGTCGTCTTACCCAGTTACTGGGTTGCGAGGTTCACATAGCTAATCGCTCCGTATAAAATTCTGGTATTCATCTGCATATGGTTAGACTAGTAGAAAAAGCTAGTAACCTTTTTACAGATAACCTTTAAAAAATTCATTTGGTGAAATTTAACTCATTTTATGTCAGACTTCAAGTTATAAGATTTCTACGAAGAAATTTCTTTACATTTCCGAGTTGATTTCCCGTATGCTTTGAAAGTGTTTGATTTTCTTTGGGAAAACTCGTTGGAAAACATTGAAAATCTGTAGGTGTAAGAGTGAACATTTTCTTCTTAGTATCTACCTATGTATGTGGGTGGTCTACATTATAACGCCAAACGTGCCAGAATATTGTATCGCATAAAATAGCTAATTAGCTAAAAAAACATGCAGACTTCTACTAATACAATCCTTCCAAACTGTGTATAGTAAGTATGCGTATGATCTCGTAAGAAAATTTATGCTCACAGTCCGCAGAACAGTGAACAGTTAACTTAAGTACCTACTGCGGGTGGTTTTCCCATTCATTGTTTTCTTGACAACGCAAAGTCAGATACTTAGTAACTGTCGATATTAATATTATAAAGTACAAACATTTTTTTGTTTGTTAATAAGCTCCGAAACTACTGGCCTGATTTGAAAGAAAGAAAAATGTTTATTTGGGTCTCGCACAAAACAAACAAAAAATAAAATAATAAAACTACTAGGAAAATAAATTAACAAATGCTGTAGATAGAATTATAGAATTTTTGATTCACTACTAAATATTTTGTCCCCAAATTCCCACGGGAATGGTAATTCTGAATTTTTTTAATTACTGTAGCCAAATCTATCTTCAAATTTTCTATACTTGGTCGTCGTCGTTTTAAACAATTTTAGCAAATGTTAAAAAACAAAATTGAAAAAAAATAGGTTATGTAATGTTCGCCGTGTTAAAAGTACAAAATAACTTAATAGCGGTCACTGAAAGACCCATGTTTAGCAATGTTTATGATTAATTAATTATGTTCTTACAAACAATAAAACGAAGTAGCATGAAATTACTGATTCTAATCTTCATAATTTATTTACATGGGAAAAGTTAAAATGAATGAATGCTTTAGCTACTAACAATAAGTCGTATAGCCAATTCTTCAACTAGGTGTTTTAGATATGTTTGTCTATTTACATATTTACTTAGGGATCTTCAAATGATATACCTAGACAGATGAAATGAAAAAAGCCTATAGCCCATGATGATATTGAAGTGTATTTACGAAAAGATAATGTTTAGTTTCAAACAACACACTGAGCATTTCCAACGTAGTTCGGTCCAACGTAGGAAAAGTTAGACAAAAGTAAAGCGCAGACGTTGCGTTGCGACTTGCACTACTTGGTAGCTGCGTAGACACTACGAAAAAGCCGCGTAGGCGTTACGAAAACTTGCGTAGCACTACGAAAAAATAGCGTAGCGCTATGAAAAATAAACTACATAATGCTGCGTAGCATCAAAAACTAATCACGTAGATTACGAGCAAACATTGCAACCTTTCGAAGTGCCTACAAGGTTGTATTACGTAAGCGATATAGTGCAATATAAACGATGTACAGCATCTTCGGGGATGCATCGTCTTCATATCAAATCTATGCATTTACAAAAGAAGACCTTTTTCCTGTACTAGTTATCACACAGTTAGTATTTATACTATCTACAGGCTTTGAAATACAACAGCTATTTGTAAAAGTTATTTGTAAATGATAATAAAAACGCAACAAAACGAAATAGTATGACTAAATAATAGCAGTAATAATCATTATGTCACAAAATAAATATAAACGCTTGAGTTCAATGGCCATATTATCATTAACAAAGTCAGCTCACAGCGCCCCTAACGAAAAAATAAAAAACTATTAACTAACCGCTATCTGCTACATAACTATGGCCTCGTAGCATATCCGTGATATAAAGGCTGTATCTACTCGATGGGACGTGTTAATAGTGTTGCTACTCGACAGTAGATGTCGCTGTATGATGTTACATCCACCGTTTTACATTGTCAGCTACTGTACGCCAGATGTCATAGCGGTGCTCGTGATAATATTGTTTATATTTGCTTTGTAGGATAGAACCCTTCATAAAAAATTAGGGGGCAGTTATTACACATATCGTTCGCTGTTTTTTACATTTGTTTGCTGAATATGTACCTAAGCGTCGGTGTTCCTTGTGATCACGAGCATAAATATGTAGGTAAGTATAGAGGAAATAATTAAGGCTAGACATTATGTAGATGTCAAAACCAGACCGCCGTTCTTAGTGGCTTAGTAGCTGTAGATACAACTCTAAAGCGTAGAAATATTATTAACCGTCTTCCAAAAACTGGTACTTGTCGTGTTGTCCCATTTAAATTTGGTCGAAATCTGACGACCAGTATTTGAGTTGTTGCTAATAATGCGTGGCTTCGACTACATTGATGATGATCTTATTCACTCTTGCCGATGTAAAATGAAAAAATAAAACTGTATACGATAGTCTGGAAGAGCATCTTAGTATTTCAAGGTAGTCCATTTCTAGTTTGGTGAAGATCTGATAAAGAACAGAGATAGGAAACGGAACTCTTTAGTAAATGATGGCAAATATTTACACCAATTTATACCATGTACGCTGTGATGGGTACGTTTAGGTGGGGGTCTACCACTAAAAAGTGAAAAATAAAAAACATTTTACAAAAAAAAAACAACCGACAAAAAAACTCTAAAAGTATAAATTAACTTTAATTTCGGATATATGAATAACTTGCTTTCAAACCAACGTCAGCGACAATCAATAAGTAACAGTAAATGATAAATGCTTCCTATTTGCTGTAGTCACTGTTGTAAAAGTAAAACTACCTACCTATAAAATGTAATTTCATCATCAGTGCGTAAGGTTATATAGGTACAGGTAACAGGAAAAGGCATATAATTAATATTACTCAGAATTGAAAGGAAAGGTCGTCATGTGGGAAGTCTTATTTATCTTTTTATTATAGCCTTTTGTCACCTGCTGGGCAAAAGCCTCCCCCCATATTCTTCCAGACGCTCGTTTCTAGCGCCACCTCGAACCACCTCTGGCAGTGTGTGTCCAGATCATCTCGCCACCGCTTTCTGGGCCGGCCTCGGGATCGTCATCCGTTCCCATCTCTTTTGCCCAGCGGTGTGACCAGCCCAGTCCCATTTCAGCCTGGCAGATTTTTTCCCACGTTATACCCAATACCTGTATTGAAAATGCAGCGTGGTGTCCCTTACTCTACCAATTCTTTATAAACCTATAATACTGCACACCATTTCTCTTTAGCATACCTCAACGTGGTAATTTTGCGACTGCCATGAGTTCGCGCTTCAGGGAGATCAGGAGATCGCCGTTCCTGAGCGTCTTCTTGGAAGGGAGGGTAATCTCCCTCCGCTGATCCACCTCTCGATGCGGCGATTAATTCCCTTTTCTGTTTGTTTTCGTATGAAACTAACTAGCCCAAGTAAATGTACCCGTTGACATTTTTTGTATACTGAAAGAAGGTCCTGCAAAGAAGGTGCTGCAATATTCAGTTTTATGTTTTGTAAAATTTGAAAATATTTCTAAGGAGATATATGTATATTTGTGATTCAAGTTCCTGATTTTTTAATTATCTGAATATTTCCGAATGTTTTATGCTATCGAAGGAGTTCGTATAGTCTACGAAGGCCAGAGCCAGTGGTTTGTTACAGTCGGAGTATTTTTCTTATATCTGACTAGCTGCTGCCCGCGACTTCGTCCCCGTGGAATCCCCGATTTTAAAACATTATTTATCGCTGCTCCGCTCCTATTGGCTTAAGCGTGATGATATATAGCCTAAAGCCTTCCTCGATAAATGGTCTATTCAACCCAAAAAGATTTTTTCAATTCGAACCAGTAGTTCCTAAGATTAGCGCGTTCAAACAAACAAACTCTTCAGCTTTATAATATTAGTATAGATAAAGTGTCTCAAGGTGTTCAGTTGTAGAGTAACTAGACTTCTTCTGGTAGTTCATGGTCACATTATGAAAGGTTTTTGAATCAAGATCATAACAGTAAGGTAGGAAACATATGCCAAACGAGAACATGACAATATGTTTAAATTCAACAACACGAAAGTTTTCTCCTCCATCGCGTTTGTGAAAGACAAGAGAGCAAGGGTAAAGTATTAAGTCGCGCAAAAAGTCAAGGCCAGCCGCTAAGCTCCAAAACAAAACAGATAGTATCTCCGTGAAGTTCTCATCTTATTTATACAATTGCATTATTTACTATGTCTTTGCTTAGTTTAACGACGCGTGACGTGCAAGAAGCACGCCGTTGCCATAAACAATAAACTTTTAAACTTGCATCTATGCAAATAAGTTCTCACCAAAATAGTTCTTTCAAAAACTAACAAATCATTATTTTTATCTGAGGACACTGCATTGCTTAGAGAAGTTCTATACTTCAAAGAGGAAAAAAAACAATCTTACCATGTTACATAATAAATGCGTAGGTAAGTTGTGATGGATGTTTGTGACTCAATCACTGAAGAACGGCTAAACGGGATCGGATTTAATTTGGCACAGAGATAGAATATAGTCTGGAATAGCATAGAGGCTTTTTATCCCAGGGGAATGTCCCTTGGTATTAAATCCAACATTCACTGGTCGAAACTAGCATTTACATTGTAAAAATAGCAACAGCTTATGTAAACCAGAATGGGG
The DNA here is from genome assembly GCA_905332915.2 of Hecatera dysodea. NCBI lineage: Eukaryota > Metazoa > Arthropoda > Insecta > Lepidoptera > Noctuidae > Hecatera > Hecatera dysodea. Next base: position 16,762,485 of record HG995292.1, read on the forward strand.
TTCTATAACAGCAAGTTTCACTGAGGTAGTATTTTTGTTTGGTCATCTCAGCACTTATTCCACTTACATATTTCCCGAAAAAGTCTTTAAATCCATCCCAAACATAATATAAATACTGATACAAAACTACGATTTGAAACCGCCAAGCAAGCAAAATAAAAAATTTGAATTTGAAGTGTTACAAAAAATTTATAGTAATTCTGTTCTAATATTATATGTAATTGCGAATGTTTGGATGGATGGATGTTTATTACTCAATCATGCCAGAACGGCGAAACGGATCTTGACGAAATTTGGCACCGACGTAGATAGAGAAGTCCAGACTATAGGACTTTTTATCCCGAGAGTATGCTCCCCTGGCATTATTTTCAACATTCACGCGGGCGGAGCCGCTGTCGGCAGCTAGTGTTGAATAAGTAACTAAAACTTTTATTAAGCTTATTGCTGGCATTCAAGTTGGCTCTGTACTTAGCCTACATATTACTTGAAATTGACCGGACAAGCGGACACCTACTCACGGATACCTGGCATCGATTCAAAGTTGCCTTGACGCCATCTGCAATCTAGTGGCTTTTAGTGGGGGTTGCTTCATCGGGATTTTCATATCTATTTCTGAAATCAAGTAGGGTACCTACTACTACTATACAGTAAAGAAAGAAAATACTTTCATTTGGTGCAACACACAAAGGCACGGAAACAGTTTTCAGGGCAAAGAACCGAATGACAAATAAAAATATGATGCGAAAAAATTAAAGAAAGTGCGGCTGCACCATGTTGTTCTAATCTAGTGTCTGGAAGTCGGCCATCAATGCAATTAGTGCCTGACGCCAATTTTCAACTGAACCTGCGCCCATAGCCGTTAAGTTACAACCGTTTCGTGTCGAATTACATTCTCCAATCGGTAACGCCTCGGTGTCAGCAACTGTAGAAAACCATAAGTTGGTAGCCATGTTGACGCGCCTGAGTTGGCCGCTCGTTCTACGTCTTTAGAAAAATGACCTTTTTTTAGTCTATGGCAAACTTTCCTACACATGTCAAGCAGGTTAAAATTTAAACTCTGTTTAAATATTTTAACCATTAAGTTTAAACATTTTAACAAAGGATGTAGCGTTGCGCATTGAAACGATAACAATTAATTCTATAATTTTGAACGATGTGAACTTGGCTACGAATTTTCTATCCCATACATTTGATTCGTTATCGACTAGCGTTAACGATTGCAGATTATCAACTTGGCTATGGGGGCTGAGCTTGTGAAGTGTTATGGACGTAAATCATTTGTACCTCCCTATAGTGTCTAAATGTACTGTAAAACGTACATTAAAAAAAACGTTACGGATTAAAACGTTTTCGGAAAACATCATTCAAGTTATTCTCGCGTAGAATTAAGTTTATTGATCGTGTGTAGAAAATAGAGTATCTAGTCTCTAGAGGTTATAGATTATAGATTCACGCTATATGGAAAAGTTGATGAATTAATAAGTTATAGTACAAGTAATTTTGAAAAACTTTGGCATGGGCCCATGAGGAAGGAATGCAGAACACTACTTTAAAAATGCTTGACCTTTTCATTGCCGGAGTGAATTAAAAGAACATAGTGTTAAAGTACGTAATGAGCACCTGATTCTACTCTTGCATCAACGTTTTGTATCTTAAGCCTTAAAGTTCCCGCAGAGGCGCGATGCGAAAACTTCGGGTTGAATGCGAATAACATAATTATTAAACTTGAAATAGAGTTTTTATACATTAGGTGTGTAGGCTTTGTGCGATATAGGTTACTAGCACTTCGCCCGCGACTTCGTCTGCGCACATTGAGTACAAACAATTTCCACCCCCGTTTTACCCCCCCCTTTTTTTTTTTTGATGGGAAATCATCAAATGACCCCTCCCGCCCTGGGTGGAGCGGTAGGGAGTGTCAGACTCTTACTGACTAAAACCCACCCGTGTTCCTCTTGTGCCCTTTGCGTTCCAGGGCCGCGGTAACTCTTTCGAACAAATTCCGCAACAATAAAATATATCCCCCTAAAGGTGGAGTTTCATAAAGTCCGTTCTTAGCGGATGTACAACCTATAAGGAACCTACCTGCCAAATTTTAAGTTTGTAGATGTTATAGTTATTGATATTTCGTGATTAATCAATGAGTGATATTTCGCTTTTATATAGGTAGCATCGTAGCGCCTAAAGATCTGCCTTTACCGTAGAACTCAGAAAAATGTAACAATGTCTTCAAACCAATACCTACTTAACCTAATCATTGTTTATATCCATACCTTTAACACATGTGAATCCCATCGACGAGTAACAGGAAATCATTTAATTACTTAATTACTTATCAATCTTACGTACATTACTACTTCTGGTTAGTCCACTAATTGACACCTTCAACTTTAACTGGCATTGTGACGCTAATTAACTTACACTCCGTAACTATACAAAGGTATAAACTTGATAATGATGACGACTGGAAGAAAGTCAATCGAAGAAAAGGTCAAAGACAAACCACGGCAAATTAAATGGATACCTTTAATCTCTTTTAACCGACTTCCAATAAAGGAGGAGGTTCTCAATTCGACTGTATTTTTTTTGTGTGTGTCCTCATAAGTTTGTACTCGGGTGACCCGATGATTCTTTTTGTATTCGAAAGCTGGTGCTTGTCGTGTGGTCCCATTTAATTTTGATTGAAATCTGACGACTAGTATTTGAGTTATCTCTAAAAATGCGTGGCTTAGTATACATTGATGATGTTCTCATTCTACCTTGTCGATGTTAAATGAAAAAATAAAATTGTACACGATGGTTTAGAAGAGCATCTTAGTATTTCTAGGAGATCCCTCAAGATCTGATGAAGAACAGTGATAGGAAACGGAACTCTTCAATAAATGATAATAAATCTGTCGGGTAGTCTATGTAGTAAATGGGACTACACGACAAGCACCAGCTTTCGAATACAAAAAGAATCATCAAAATCGGGGCCCCCAGTACAAAGTCATGAAGTACCTAACACACACACAAAAAAAGCAGTCGAATTGAGAACCTCCTCCTTTTTTGGAAGTCGGTTAAAAAGAGATGAAAGTTATCCATTTAATTTGCTAATTTAGTACACCCAGTACAAAGTTATGAGGTAACACAAAAAAAAACCGTAGAATTAAGAGCCTCTTCCTTTTTTGGAAGTCAGTTGATGATAGCAAATCTTTCGGGATTTATGAAATCACATGTTTTTTTTATTGATTACACCAATCTATACCGTGTATGCTGTGAATGAAAAATAAAAAACTTTTTTACTAAAAAAATAATAATTTCGGAAGTCGGTTGTTCAAAAAACGAAGAAACAATGAAAAACACCGAGTTCCGAATTAAAGTTTTTTTTTTGTTTTTTAATTAATAATTTTTTTGTTGTTTAGAAATCGGTTGTTTTTATTTTGTAAAATGTTTTTATCCGCCTTCTTTAAAGTATTATTGTGCCTTATCGAAAGAAGAAAGAAAAAAATATATTTAGAACTCGCACAAAACAAAAACATAACAAAAAAATAAAAGCTTATTATTTTCCGCCTTTTCCAGGAATTAAAAACTTAATCTTCCCACATATTGTAATACCTACCACCTGTTGGATTGGAATTCCCGGCGCCCCGCAAAACTCCTTAAGGCGACGTTGTACCATTTTTAAGATTTTTGAAGCTATTTATATCTAACTATATTAAATATTGAGCAATATAAAAAATATTTTAACAAAATTGAACATATGGTCAAGCGCTGACTAAAGACGAAAACATAATTACTAATAGTTGACTCGATAGAAAAAAATCGCAAAGATGACTCTAAATCGATATTTCGAACGTATTTCTTAGTACAAAATTATATTACAAAACCATATAAATAATATATCAAAAAATAGGTTTTAATATTTTCTAGCGCTGTGTAAAGTAGATTTTTATATAAGTGATTATTTATTTTTGTAAGAACAAAAATCAGACAATATTGAGCGGTTCAAACGCTTGCGCCTGCCGAGCGGGCCATTTAGTACCGGCCGAGAGGTCTTCGAGGTCGGACGCATGCCAATTTTTCCCGCGTTGCATCTTATTTTTTTATTCTATATAATATAAAATATAAAAGCCTGTAAAAAATAACAATAATAATATGCAAATATTAGTGTAAAACAATGATTTTCCTTGACGTAAAAGAACGAAAACGACGACCATTTGTTTAGACGCGTCAATGTACAAAAAAGTGCAGTAGATTGGTTATACGTAACTGATTGAATTTGTTATAATGATTATTTTTTTGCTTAATAACTTGGCAATATTTTGCTAAAATTATAGACCATATAATTTAAACGATTTGAAAAGCCACTATTATGTCAACAATTTATTTTGCAGCGTTTCAATGAGAAAAAATGTGCTCAGGGGTATTGTTCAGACTCTAGATAACCAATACTGAGGAAACGAAACCAAGTTGTTGGCTACCGTGAGGGAGATGAGAAGGGAAAGGAATCAAAACGACGGTGTAGTTTGGTATCCGGTACTCTCATTTACCGAACCAGATGCAACAGTACGGGTACTTCTACTTTACGTCGATATTCTGTGCGAGGGTGTGCGAGGTTGGCGAAATGTGGGTGTACTATAGCTAGACGTCTGCCTAACCTTTCGGGGAATACAGGTGTGATGTTATGTGTTATGTTATGTAGGGTAGTATTTCATCGTTCGATCCGGCCCATTAGTACTGGAACTAGCAAGAATCTACTACCGTATGAATCTCGGTAATCCTGCTGGTTAGACGCCCATTTTACTTCTTCAAAAATATTATATTCAATGGAAAAATTAATGCAATATAATTTCAGGGCCAACTCCATGTAACCGGGAGGCAATATTGCTTGTTTGGCATATGGTCAGGTGAAACAATACCCGTACATGTAATAAAGATAGGGAAAGATAATACATTTTGGGAAGAAAATGCAGAGTCTACTTTATTTAGTGTCTTTTTTACTGCCGGAAATCCTAGATCTAGAGGAATGGACATAAGAAAAATAAAAATGCAAGAAGATAAAGAGAATATTGCAGCACCTCCCAAGTAACACAGATAGATACAAATATCTGAAAAGCAGTTGAATAAGTTAGTACATATGATTGACTATACAGCTAATTAGGGTTCAAAACAAAATGTGGTGGACCCAATTTCTCAGGAAAATTGATACAAGTATCAATTTCTAAAAGAATGGGTACCTAGGTTTACCTATTTATAACTTACGCCTACAATAACAAAATAATCAGCAGTTCTATAAAGTTCACATTATGATTATATTTTTCAATGCAAATAATATAACATAAATTATTGTTATATTATTATTAACTGTATCTTTCAACTTCATATACTCTTTCATACATTTACGACGAATTCCCCCAGTTCTTCTCCTTGATTTCCATGATTTACTTTCCATTTTTTATCAAATTGTTCACAAAAAATGCACGCAACGTACAACAATACGCAACGACACAACAATGTTTTAAACGTCCCTAATTCAATTACTACCCATAAAATCTTTGTATAACTTGTTTCAAAATACTACTTTTGTACAAGTAATTGCGGAATAAGAATACATCATTCAGCTTCCATCTGTGTTATATGGCTATAAATTAAGACTTTATTTCCATTATACCGAAAAACAGAAAAAACGAAGAAAACACTTTTATACAGTAGCTGAATAATTAATAAAATGTGGAACCTTATGTGACTTGAAGACCAAATAAAAGCAGTTATTCAAAATCAAGTTCTTTAACAAAAATTAACTACACCACTATCTTATAGCTTAAAGTGGTTTTATAAGCAATAAGCTGAGTAAAGTTTGTATATTAGTGTTAGCTAACTACGGTTATTCAGCTACTTGTACTATTATACAGATAAATACTGTCCCAGGCACTCTTGTTCAAATTAAAGTCATCTGTAATGCTGTAGGCTTCATAACATCTGTGTTGTATGCGGTATAGAAGTTATTACTAAGCTTTTTAGAAAAAAAGATAACACAACTTTTACTAAACTTAAAGATTTTTAAAGGCCGAAAGAGAATATTATTCAGAATTTGGTTCTTTCAATAGCCACTTATTCACACTTTATGTGGTTATAACATTTAGGAATTGCTATTACTCAACCTTAATTCAGCCATACCAGATCACAATTTCTCATATAAAACCTTAATAATTGGAAAAGCGTGACTTCTTATTCAGAGTTATGCTGTAAAATAGCTGCGTGGAAAGCTTTTATCCAGGTTATAATGAATCGCCATTAAAACTTATTTTTAAGTAAACTATTGAATCATTCATTATGTATATCAAATACCTCATTTTAGTAATTCATTACAGTTCAAAATACAATTTATAATTTATTTAATGACTTTTGAGAGCATCATCATTAGCTGTTTTATGCCAACTATTTTTGTTCATATCTAAAAGTCGCTTATATCTTATTTACTATCACTAAACTTGATTAACTTAGCGGCGCGTGAAAAATATTGAGACAATTCATATGCTATTCACGATAAAACTACTTGCGCAGTAATATTGAACGAGTATCATTGTTACAATAAATAATTATAACATTTACGACCAGGCACCTCGTTCTTGATTTGTTCAATGCAACTAAACTATGAAGTGTCAGAAAAAAGACGTACTGCAATATTAAACACCACTTTTTTTCTACTTCACAACTTAAAGCTTCATTTTATTTGAAAAGTATTACGCAAATGAACTAAACTTTTAATCATTTCTGAATATCAATATCGACATGAATTTGTTTTTTTTTATTCAAATGTGGCGAGTACTTCTGCGTCACAAACATTTATTTTTAATAATTATTGAATACGTTTTTTATGTACAATTTTGAGTTCTTCATTTTTCTGTTTGTAACATAAAAATAAAGTTAAAAAGATTTTGTTGCTGACACTAAAATATTGACAAGTTGTGAGTGAAGTTGTCCCGGAATGTATCTATGTTCTCATTTGAAACACATATATATATAGTGAAAGGAACGTCGTTCCAACCTGGTGTCCCGAGACAACTCCCGTCTTTTTTATTTTTGTAAAAAATATTATCTGTGAGAATTTTTGACATCAGGTGTAGTTGATGGAATGTGTATTTTAAATATAGGTAGGTACAAACTTACCTTAGATTTGCCAAACTAATCATTTTTAACTTTCATGAGAATTCATCAAGCGTAGGTGCTAAGTATGTACTTACATAAAAATTTATTTAATGAAAAAAAATAACATCAAACTTGATCTACTGAATTTGTCTGTTTCGTGGCGCACAACGCGTCACGTGGTTCGGTCCCGCTTTGCGCATCGTAGTTAGATCAACTGGCGGGGGCTGAGGTAACGTTTTCTATGCCTATCGTTCGGGACAACCTCGCCTCGGAGGCAATGAGCTCCGGTAACCTTTATTGAGAGACACTATAGTAAATAACAAAACCTACAGAACCAAAAAAAATAACTGATCTAAAACAAAGAATGACAAGAAGACTTAAACTTGATTTTAATTTATAATTCCAAGTCAATACAGTTCTGAAGTTCAAAATAACCCGTTTAATAAAACGTCAATTTCATAGGTAACCTAATATTTATTATGCATTCATACAGATCACTTCTAATCTCAGTACTTGTAAAAAAATGATTGATATATGTATATATATTATGCACACAGCATGTTTATTATTTCTCCATAACATGATCATCTTTCCTGCAATAACTTCGATCACAACGATAATCTAGTGGTGAAACACATGGCAAAACAGTTAACGATGCCGGCACATGAAAGAGTGGATTGCCTTAGATGGTTTCAGAGGCACTTTCCTTCATGATGCAAATCATAACAAGCGAGCCAAGTTCAACTTTATGTACAAAACAACAATACAGAGGCAGCGTGGAGCGAGGAGAGTAGCTCCAAGCCCCGATAATACAAGAACGCCGAGAAAATACAGGCGCGCGCCGCAATCCACCGTCAGTCCTCGCCGAGCTTTGTGCGACGACGCCCGCATTCACCACTCCGTAACCCACACTCATAAATAAAAACATGACATAAAACCAATTCCTCATTCAAATCTAGTCACGCGATACAACTGCCAGTTCTTTTAACGTGTCAAGGAAGGATCGTCAGTGTTAACTTACATAAGGGTCAACGCATCGATCGCGAAGCTTTCAAAGTTGTGGTAACCATGCCGGCCGAAGCAGAGACCAGGATCGTGCTCCGGGATGTTACACCAGAGAGTGAGTACATTTAATTTATTATGTGTCTTGTGTAACCTGACGGTTTTAAAACACCATAAGTTCGTTGAGGACAGTGACAAATGAATTCAAGCGACACAATCTGGGGCAAACTTGTGTGCCAGTTAATCCAACTTAGGACAACCTTTTGTGTAAAAGCCTAAACAATTTAAACTGAACTTGACAAATTAATAATTCTAGAATTATTTGACAAAGCATTTCACCGGGCTTACCGTAACAACAGCTGACGGTGATTGTCACGTGTCAAAACATTGTGGAGGAGAACATCTCCAGCTGATTTTAACCGTATTATTGAGTAAATAATACAAACGTAACAATCGGAAGGACCAACGGCAGTGGCTTCATTGTCGCGGCGGTGAATCACGCGGCTCAATTCAATTTATTGTTAGTTGTCGCGTTCGAATTATTGAGGAAACAATTTAATCTGATGTGATGTTTCGGAAGTGAGTTATTGATACTAACTCGCACAGTATAACTTACGTTAAGTGTAATAGGGGCCTCGCTACCGCCAAAACTGTCTAGAATTTAAGGTCACTCTCCACGAAAGGTTACTTCAAGAATCTCAATTCGTTACCCCAGCGGATTTTTGAATTACGAAAGAGACGAAAATATAAAAGCGTGGACCTTGAATGAAGCAATTTTACCAAAACAGAGTCATCGTACGATTGAGACTTGCGCCACAGACCGGCGAGTTCCAAGCAACTGATTAATCTCAATATGTAACCATCTTACGAAAATATAAACATATACAAGCAGACCTGTAAATATTTCTCAATACGGACAATGCGGTGATACGAAGGTTTTGGGTCTTTTGCCTTAAGGTAAATGATCCGGGTTTAATCGAGTATTGAATAACTTAATTCCGCCCTTGGTTTGTCTGTGTAAGGAATAAATAAACACCTATATTATTATTGCGACTTCACAGACAAAAATTAAATAATTAGGTACGACTTAAACAAAATAGCACAAAGCGTAAAATTCTTTGTAATATGCTTAAATAATTTTGTATCATTATCACAAAAATTATATTACCCAGACACTTTCATCTTAGCAAAGTACCTTGAAACAATTCCACTTGAACTTCGACGATTTTTAGAAACGTGCGCGTGGGAGAAAATGGCGCGCCTTATGGATCCAATATCAAGTATGTTGTACGATATTGTCAATGCTACGGAGTGGTCACGGTCTCCATACGACCCAAAAATGGATACGAAAACATTACTATAAATCTACAACTTGATTTCAAAGACATCTCCAAAAAAAAAAACGTTTTCACAGCGGTCTTGCATAAAAGATCTTTTGATTAAAATTCTTGCTACTTGCATGAACGAAACAACTGCAATTTGTTGCGTTGTTGTCTGGCTTGTCAACATTACGAAAGATTAGCAATACATTTGGTTATTTAAATAATTTATGATTAATCTATACTCATATAACAAAGATTTTTTGTTTGTTTTGTTTCCGAAATTACTGGACCGATTTTAACCATTTTTTTAGTAACGGTAAGCTACATTGTCAGCGAGTAGCATAAGCTATATTTTATCCCCGTATTCCCACGACAACGGGAACTACGCGGGTTGAAACCGGCGGGGCACTGCTATTATATAATACTAGCAGCGCCTCGCGGTTTCACCCGCGTAGTTCCCGTTCCCGTGGGAATATGGGGATAAAATATAGCCTATAGCCTTCCTCGATAAATGGGCTATCTAACACTGAAAAAATTTTTCAAATCGGACCAGTAATTCCTGAGATTATCGCGTTCAAACAAACAAACAAACAAACAAACTCTTCAGCTTTATAATATTAGTATAGATTTAAAGACGATGAAAAACGGGATATACAAAGAAAAGCATTCCAAATCAACGGAAACTTACTTTTTTTACTTACGAAATCTATATGTCGCAGGTTTTTCATAAAATTAGGTTTTTGATCTAAAACCTAGGTTTTTGATCTAAAACCTAGGTTTTTGATCAAAAACCGAAAGATGACACATTTTAAAGTCAATTTAATCATAAACCTGTAACAATCCAGATTTTTGCTCAAAAACCTGAACTAGCTTGGGTTTATGATCAATCTGTGTATGTACATTTCCGTTGACAGGGACTTAGGGACTTCCCCCGCTTTTGTTTCGACTGCGCTCGCGCGTGAGCCGCCCTTTCCAGGAAATTAAGAGACTAAATTATATTTTACGTAATTATTTGTGGCAAAAATGAACGCGGGTTGCCCGTCTGAGTTGTTGTGTGACTGAAGAAGCTGGGAAAGGGCGGGGCGCGCGCGAGCGCAGGCGAAACAAAAGCGGGGTAAGTCCCTAAGTCCCTGTCAACGGAAATGTATATTATTACTATTTCAATTATTATCTTAAATAATTGAAATAGTAGTAGTACTAGTAATAATTTAACTGGTCATCTTAGTCGCAGTACAAAGAAAAAAAAACTTCACGCCATTTGGTTTCAGTAACCCTGGCTAGAAAAAGTTAGCTAGGTAAACAATATTAGGTGCAATACTTTGGTGTACAGTTTTGTTTCGTCTTCTTGCAGAGATACAAAGATTTGCGGATCAAGTTGGTAGAGAGAGACATACCCACAGTCTTGTATATGTAAGCTTTGCACTTACTGTGCCAAAAATAAACACTACATGAAATGTCAGCAAACGAGTTAAGATTTTTATTTTAACATTTTGCTCTAGAAATAAATAAATCAAGGCCACGGTTGTTATTCAGTTCAATTTTTTTGCGAAGAACGGAAAGATCAATCGTAGTAATATAATAATTATGTTATTTTTAAAATCGTTGCATTACGACTTATTATTCTTAACTTATGTCAACACTTAAAAGGTAATATATTGTTATCTATTTAACAAAGTTAAGGAATTTATATTATCTGAGGAATTTATTCGTTCAAGAGCTATTTTATGAAGATACTGAAAAACTGCTTACAATTATATCTTAGTCAAAGCGTTTCGTGAAAACATCCCCTTCACACACATTAGTACGTCTTTATAGTGCACACACACACTAAACACACACACACACACATACACACACACACTCACACACACACACTACAGACACACACACACTAACAAACACACACTCGCATTCTTATTTGTTTTTTACTTTATTGTCTTAGTACCTTCTCTTGTTATTTTAGTTCAAAATTCTTGTCCTATATTCTACAATTTATGAAAATCCCAATCTCGGCGAGGGGGGCCAGGAGTCCATAGCACAGGGTATCCTAGTTTGGATTCCTGACTCCCACAAACCTTAGTACCAATCATTGTGCCTATATTATAAGTTGTACTTTGTGGGAGAAATAAATCTTATTATTATTATTATTATTATTATAGCTATCCGAAAAGTACCAGTTGACAATCCAGAGTGGAATAAATTTCGCAGCATTGGCCGTTTTTGTCGTGTGGTGGAAAATATCTAAAAACCTTTTAACTATGATAACTCGAAAGCCCATCAATATGGACCCCAAGTTTTCGGGGTCAAAATCATTGCAAATCATATCTAGTCTATATTAATATAATAAAGAGGAAAGATTTGTATTTTTGTATGTAACGAATAAACTCAAAAACTACTGGACCGATTTCAAAATTGTTTCACCATAAGAAAGCTACATTCACCTTGAGTAACATAGGCTATATTTTATCCCCATGTTCCCACGGGAACAGGAACTACGCGGGTAAAACCGCGGAGCATTGCTAGTCTATACTACTATTATAAAGAGGAAAGATTTGTTTGTTTGTATTGAATAGGCTCCGAAACTACTGAACCGATTTGAAAAATTACCTATTTCACTGTTGGGAAGCTACACTATCCCCGGGTAACATAGGCTATATTTTATCCCCAAATTCCCACGGGATCGGGAACTACGCGGGGAAAACCGCGGGGTGCTGCTAGTATACTATATATACATTCCAAGGAACGCACTTAATTACCAATCACCCTGTATAAACAAATGTATTCCACTGACTGGTGTGTTCACCAAGGACTGATGACGTAAAAACTAATGCATATTAAATTGAGGAAGTATGACTGTTGCACCCAGTGCATGCATATTGTAACGGTGCTTATGGCTGATTTGATATGGAGACACAGGGCAATCATTTTCGTATTAAAATTCGAAAACCATTTTCAATTCAATTGGCCTCGGTGTTTGTGGTTGAACTCCTCCAAAACGGCTCGACCGATGTTCGTGAATCTTAGTGTGCATATCGGCTAGAGTGGCGAAAAGGACAACATCTATTTTTCATCCCCCTAAATGTTAAGGGTGGTCCAACTCTAAATTTTTATTTTATGTGGCAAAACGACGTTTGCCGGGTCAGCTAGTAAATAGATAATTATGCTAGCATCCAACTAATCACTATGTGTATAACTAAATAAACAATATTTCAGGACTTATGGAAAATGTATTTTAAACCTACAGTTATGTTCATTTAGCGACTTTTCTGAGCTAGGTTTATAAAACCTGTGTTTCAGGTCCTTGCATGATTCGTTTCTTTGAGATCCTATATTTTCAAATTGGTGCAAAGGTGGATACGTTCCCACTTCCATGCATTTAATATCTACTTATTATTTACAAACGCCATAATCGTATAACATCATTTTATTGATTTCATTAAATTTTATGTCGTAATTACTAAGAATGACATAAAAAGAACTTGTAAATATTAACCTCTGGACTCCTGAGGTTTCCGATCGTCTGTTTACATTTAAATACATATTTATAGATTTTATAAATCATAATCACATTTAGATATTTAGTACCTAGTGTAAATAATCAGCTGTAATACTTTTAAAAACTTACGTCCACTAAATCTTATTGACATGAATAAAAAAAAACTTTCACTCTTCTTATAAACCCATGACGATAAGAAGTGTAACAAACACATACTCGAATAAATGTGTTCTAAACGGAACTCCATTTAGAACACATTTATAATGCAAGGTTGTTTCTTTGTGCCAAATATAACATTTTCATTAATTGCACATTTAATTCAAATGCATAAGCATAATCAGCCTTCCTAGTACAGGGAATGGGCCGTAATCCACCTCACGGGCCCAGTGCGGGTTGGTGAATGTCACAGTCATGTCTTCGAATTTTTGGTTCTAGGACATGCCGGTTTCCTCTATATGTTTTCTTTCACCGTTTTGAGAGCAGTGGTAATGAACTTAATCATAAAAAGTAATGCGCCTTGCTGGGTTTGAACCCGCGACCTACAATTCGTAAGTCGGAATATTTACCACTCGGCCACCACTGCTCCCAAATGTTATATTGGTTACTAAACTGGGTTCTAGTTACTGACTACCAAGGTTTAGGCTCCCATAGTGATTTTTTTCCGGTATCTAAGACTAGGGCTCGAGCTTCATTACCTGTTCTTGTTGTGGTTGCCACGGCTGACTCAGGAGTTGCAGTGGCTGAGCATTGGGCTTGCCACATCTCAACCTGACCCCCGTAACAGTTAGTTGTAGTGTATTACAAGCAGTCCAAAGCAGGAGCAGGAGCAGAACACAAAAATGCACTGATGCGAACGTCCTATATGAAACTAAAATTGCTTTACCCTTGAATATTACGAGCTGAGTGGCTACCTACTTATACTTTTATTATAAGATCAAATTATTTCAGAGGTTTTTCACACGGAAGATCCTTACTTGAGTAAACAAAGTACCCCAACCGTAATATTTACCTCTTCTTCTATTTCTGGTGTTTGGTTTCCGTACTTAGTCCCGATGTTAACATTGTGCGCAAGCCATGGCGGCCGTCACTCCAACCAACCAACCTCTCCAGAAGCAGACATTTCCACATCATGTCGCTGATGATTTTTTGTTTAGCAACAGACCAAAAAAAGAAAGCTTTATATGGCCCTGTCATTTTCGTGTCTGCAAACAGTAAAACTATTCAATTAGAAAGCATTTTTCTCTGATATTTTAGAGATTTTTGTCAGTTTGTATTACGACAAACCGACATAAAAAATCGTTTGGAAAATGTTTTCAACACAAGTGTTATTACGGCCACGTTGTCAATAAATGTGCAATCATTGCAGGTAGATCTAGTGCAGTGATCAGTGTGATTGCCTCTATCGATTAACTTCGTCTTTGGTTTACCCACAACGGATGACATGGTTTTGTCAAACACTTTGAGTCCGGAGCAAATTGCGTTTGTAAGTCATCGACGGTCATTGCATTGGAAAATTGTGCCCGGATCTTTGTCGCCTAAACTGCTGACACACAGGCTATGAAATATTAATGTCATTAGAAAATGTCAGATTACAAGGAACTGGAAGTGTTACTCAGCTTTTTTAAAGTTTTGGTCCTGATTACAATGGTTTTTGGCTTGATTACACTGGAAAATTGGGCCCTGTTAACTATCGCCTAAGCTGATTGGAGCGGAAGCTATGAACTGTGTTAATGTTTATTATTAATGGACGCCGCTCATTTAGTTTAAAATGTAATATGATTTCATCTATTTTCAAAAGTTATAACGCTCCAATGACAACGTTTACTTAATGTAACAAAGTCATCTGCCTAACATTTTCCCAACTAGTAGATTTGTATGAAAATATCATCTGCAGCGTTCTGTAGCCAGAGTGAAGCACTAGCGTAAACCGTAAACACTTTTTAGACAAGTCCTTCAAAGCGGGATTCAAATTGCTAAAATTCCGCTAAGTAATTGCTAAAATTAAGAATTTATTAAGAATACACTAAATATATTAACTAACTAAAATATATTAAGAAATCATTTGAGTAGTAATTTGAGTTTTAAGTAGGGAAGAGAATATTTTAATACAATAATGCTGTCAGTGTCCGTAGTATCAGTATCAGTAATCAGTGCTGCGTAGGTATTTGGATGTAAAAATGAAGGGCATCGTTCGTTTCCGAAAGATAAAAATGTACGTACCTAGGTCATTTAATTTTATATATTGCCATTGCCATTATAATTGGTGGTAAGTCAGTGCTTGAATTTATTTCTCCAATTTTATCATTTATTTGAGGGAATAAATATTTGAGTGTATTATCGCTTTCAGTTTCAACTTACGATACTACAAAAGTTATTGTTTTCGTGTAACAAGACAAATGAGTGAAAATACATTTATTAAAATTGACCTGAATAGGTTTGGATTAACATAACTAAGCTAATTAGCTTTTTTGTCGTACCTTTCCACCAAACCTTCCACAGGTTTTTAATACATGTTTAATAATAAAACTATTATAATTGTTCTCCGATCTTGACACGCCTATTTCGCCTTTCGTTTGAGATAGCCGATGGCTTGGATGCAAGCTAACGTGCAGCCCGTGTCCAAGAAGGGTAGTATTGATAAGTTTCCTTGCTTCGGTCTGCCCGCCGGACGGTCGGATCGGTCTATTCGAGTGATCATAGATGGCTGCTCATTCGCACTGCTGGATATTAATGCTGGGGCTCCTCAGCAACATTGTTCTTACTGCATACAAATACTCTGCTAAAAAACCGGTACTTTGGGTTTGCAGACGACAGCACTTTTACTGAGAGATACGTGTCCGCGCACACGAGCTGGTGGGTCGTGGATCCGGACTCTCCGAGAGGCTATGGTTGAGCGTTTGATCTTGTTCTTACAGGTTTTGTCTAAAAGGGGCGATGGTAATCTGGTTAAGTTCAAAGCTGCTAAAACCCAGGCGTGCCTTTTTTTCTGCAAAAAGGAGCAAATTCCAGCCATTTTTCCGAGGTGCAGTCGCGCCGATAACCCACCAAGTTGAGCTTCCTCAAATTCGGGAAGCCTAGCAAAGGTGAGACGGTACTTCACGCCGGAACAGCTGCTTAAACTTTATCAAGCGCAAGTCCGATCGTGTATGGAGTATTGCTCTCATCTTTGGGATGAATCTGCCTGATACCTGCTTAATGTTCTTATGTCAATTGAGAATCGAGCCATGATAGGCTCGTCTTGTCGAAGCTCCAAAGTCTTGAGCATCGGCGCCGAGTTGCTAGCCTGTCGGTTTTCTATCGGTTGCATTTTGGGGAGTGTGCGATGGAATTGCTTAGTCTTATTCCGCCAAGCCCGTTCCAGACCACAAGCTGTACGACAACGCGCCACCGTTACATGATGAAAATCCCACACACAAAAGGTTCTGGGGACACATTAATTGTGCATACAGCTGAGGCGATGAATTCCCTGCCAGAGTCTGTGTTTGCTGATAACCTGGGAGTCTTAAGTCAGAAGTGAATATGTTACTTCTAGCCAAGCGTGCTTCATGTTCGACACACGCACACACACACATCATCGTAGTAATCGATAATATGTGTGTGTGTCGAAGTTGAGATAAGAGTCAAACGCGTGCTTATCAATAGTAAAAAAAAAACGTTTTCTCAGATTATTTGTTATTAATACATAAGACATGATGCATGCTAGTGACGCAAAAGAAATAATGCAAAGATTGAAT
The DNA here is from genome assembly GCA_905332915.2 of Hecatera dysodea. NCBI lineage: Eukaryota > Metazoa > Arthropoda > Insecta > Lepidoptera > Noctuidae > Hecatera > Hecatera dysodea. Next base: position 16,779,167 of record HG995292.1, read on the forward strand.
GTAATTACTAAATTGTAAATCTTTATTGATTGTATGTTACCGACGTTACCGTTTTTTATTTTAAATCTATAGGCTCAGTGATCAAGTACATGCATGTAGTACAAATTACTAAAGGCTAGAATGATTTAAGTAGGTATGTACATAACATAAGTTATTCATACATCAATAATTGCTGTTCAATCACAATAAGATACAACGACCTTGCGTATCCTATATCACGACAAGTAAGGGCTAAGAGCCACTGCTAATTACCGATGTTCATGATGACCAGTTATTAATAGAATTTCATGAAAATGGAGATTTAAAAGTTTATTCCATAAGAAACGATAGCGATAACTTATCAGAATGTCCTTACTATGAATTGGTCGTCCAATAAACTGTAATGGCACACCAGAGCCTATCGTCTATTGTGATCTCTCTCGTTCACTCAAAGATTGCTGGTAAAAAAAAAAAAAAATTGAAATTTCTCGGAATGACTTGAAGAAATATATATAAATAAAGCCGTAGTATATGTAAATAATAGCCTTCCAAATTTTGAGAAGTAAATAAAGTATTACTAATGTTCAGTGGACAATTTATAGAGATTTTACAATCTCTCAAGATATTTTATAATTATACGGAGTTTGCTGTTTTCCGGTGGCAGTCACACATACGCACGACCTGCGTCATTTGCCTTTTTTGTCTTCAATTTATTAATAAATTAATGTTTTTGTTTTTTTTTATTTGTTCAATGTAACTGTAATAAATTAAAACCTATACTTTTTTATTGATATTGCACAGCTAAAAATTAACATATTTTTATGGATGGAGGAAAATGTGTACTTATTAATTTAATAAAACTGTACATTAACGTGTCTTGTTTTGTAGCCTGTCATCAAATAAGCAATTTATTGATGACAAGCCACATTATAAATCTGTTTATTAAATTTTCAATTACAATGAAAATGTAATAAACTGATTTATAAAGCCGTCTCAATGTCAGATGACAACTTAACTGGACCAAGTCCAACATTAGCCTATTGGAGACAAAATGCGTCGGTTGCATACAAAGAGCTCCAATGGATGAGGTAATTTTTCATACTTTTGTACAGACCGCAGACTAAGCTTTGTAAGCATGAATAATCGGCCAAGTGAGAATCAGATTCGTATCCTACGAAGGTACTATACGAGAAAATTAAAAAAAAAACACGTTGTTTGGATATTTTTTTTATTTTACTTATTAGTATTGCCGGAACAGAAGGAGCTCGTGGCTAAAGAATAACAGCCGCACAGATCGATCTTCAAGCTTAAGCAACGCTTGCCAAGGTTGGTCTGTGGATGGGTGACCATCTTAACATCCGAGTTTCCTCCGTCCGTTCCTTCGGAAAGCACGTTAAGCCGTTGGTCCCGGCTGTCATTTGTAGATCTTTGGCAGTCGTTACGGATTGTCAGAAGCCAGAAAATTGACACTAATTTTGCCAAGAAGTACCGTGTTCCCCAGTTATAGGGTTGTAGAGGTCTGGTAGGCAGCCGCTCCACGTTAAATACTGGTATTCAGCTGAATCCAGCATGACTGGAAGCCGACCCCAATATAGTTGGGAAAAGGCTAAGCAGATGATGATGAGTATTACCGTAAAAGAAATTACCTAACACTCTGGGTTAAATTTCAACAGTACTCAATGTGGTTCATGAGGTTACAGCCTGCTAACAGACAGACTAACTTACCGAGTCAGCAAAGCGCATAGTCTGCTACCAGGATCAAGCTTGGTCATAATAAATATGCAAGAGTTATAATAGTTCCTATATTACACTAGATAATATAGTTTATCAGTCGTTAGGTCGCCTTCGACTACACGCCGGCCTCAACAGTGTTGGGACCATGAACTATATTTGTGTTTATATGGAACTGATCGATACGGAATACCAAAAATAGAAGCCGTCAAAATCTCACCCACTGCAGCCAATTCTAAATTTGTTGTGACGGTAGGTACTCGTAGTAATGTAGCTGGACCTAACTATAACCTTAAAATTCATAGTTGTGATGATTTTCTAAAAAGCATAAATTGTCCTTGTATCAAAATCACAAAAGTGACTGATATCAAATATCTTGGTATTATAGTTGACCAACGATTGTCTTGGCATCTACACACAGAAATGGTCATGGCCCGAACTAGAAAGCTTATTTGGATCTTCAAGACTTTGAGACATATGTTACCTCCAAGACTCTCTTAAACCAAATTTATGTTTCACTGGCTCACTCAGTTATAGTGTATTGTATGCCTGTTTGGGGCGGGGCTACAAAGATTAAGTTTCTGGAATTGGAGCGAGCACAAAGATCTCTCTTGAAGGTCATGTATTTCAAATCGTATAGATTTCCTACCGAAAACCTCTATTTGCTAAGCGGTCTCCTCTCAGTCAGGAAATTATATGTCCTCCATGCTATTTTAAAACTCAATAAAACCCTACCTTATGATCCCAGCCTTAACGAAAAAAGAAGGAAATACCTTGTCGCACCGGAAGTTTCGGTTAAAACGACATACGCAAAAAGACAGTATACCAGACAATCCGCTTCGATCTACAACAAATTAAACAAACTCTTACATATTTTCCCCATGTCTTATCGGGATTGTAAAAAATCACTGATAGATTGGTTAAAAAACAAAAGCTATGACGACATCGAAACTTTTATAAACTATCGTGTGATAATCTGGCGATTAGTGACGCATACACAAACATACTCACCCACAAACACACACGCACACACACACACACACTCAGACACACACACACTGACACAATACACACCCACCCACCCATCCATATACGCTCACGTTTTTAAGTAAATCGTATTTGTAAAAAATTTGTAAAATATCTAATAAGTTACATAAGTAAAATAAATAAATAATTAAGTACACTCCTACGTACTATTTTCCTAGTTTAGAAGAGCGGGGCCTCCTAGCACACTTAAAAGCCCCTTTGTGAGATATATTGTAGAAGTGTAAAGTTAGTGAAATAAATCATTATTATTATTATTATTTCCTTTATTATTTTCACTTACTCACTAATTTACATTTTTAAATATATCTTTAAAAAAACACATAAAAAAACATTTAAAAATATAAAAAAGTAGTGGTCCGCCGGTACCGGGAGCAGGGTCCAAGCTACCGGTGGTTAGGGCTCCAGAGAAAAGAACCTCCTCACAATACGAGCCGTATCGAGGAGTACTGCCTTCTATACCAGGCCCTTTAAGCAACCGTGTAACGTCAGCTTCGACAGATGGTCGTCGAAGCTTTTGGCCATTAGGCCATTGGCCGTAACAACTATCGGCACAATGACAGCCGAGTCCACATTCCACATATCGACAACCTCGTGTGCGGTGTGCTAAGTCGAGATACTTGATTTGTTTCTCTTTCTCAGCTTTCACGAGGTTCTCGTCATGTGGGATGGTAACATCGATTATCATTGTGCGGCGCGCTAATCGGTCTATCACCACTATATCAGGCTTATTGGCAACAATAGTCCTATCAGTGATGATAGACCGATCCCAGTACAACGTGACATGGCCATTCTCGAGAACTGGGTCGGGCACATACTTGTAATGCGGTACCTCAAAATCCACAAGTTTGTATTTCAAAGCAAGTCGCTGATGGATAATCCTGGCTCAAGTCATTTGGATGATGGATAATCAAGGCTTTTTAAATGCTAAGACTCTCCACAACCGCGAGATGTGCAGTCTCAGAGAATATTTTCTCAAAGCCGATGTGGGTATGCACCGAGATATGGTCGCAGTGGACAAAGGACTCACCCCGTTGTCCATGGCTAAAGAGAACTGGCGCAAACCTGTGATACCTACTACAGATGACCGTAGGGAGGTATGGAGAGGCAAGGAGCTTCACGGACGCTTTTATCGGGCTCTTTATGGGTCCGATGTTGATTTCTCAGCGTCCGTGGCCTGGCTACGTTTCGGTGATCTTTTCGGAGAAACTGAAGATTTCGTTTGTGCAATTATGGACGAAGTTATCTTAACGAACAACTACCGGAGGCATATTATGGAGGACGGGACGGTTGACGTGTGTCGGGCATGGCACCGTCCGGGTGAGTCCATCAGACATATTATCTCTGGTTGTTCTCGTCTGGCTAACGGCGAGTACTTGCATAGGCACAACCAAGTAGCCAGGATTATCCATCAGCAACTTGCTTTGAAATACAAACTTGTGAATTCTGAGGTACCGTATTATAAGTATGTGCCCGACCCAGTTCTCGAAAATGACCATGTCACGTTCTACTGGGATCGGTCTATCATCACTGATAGGACTATTATTGCCAACAAGCCGGATATAGTGGTGATAGACCGATTAGCGCGCCGCACAATGATAATCGATGTTTCCATCCCACATGACGAGAACCTCGTGAAAGCTGAGAAAGAGAAACAAATCAAGTATCTCGACTTAGCACACGAGGTTGTCGACATGTGGAATGTGGACTCGGCTGTCATTGTGCCGATTGTCGTTACGGCCAATGGTCTGATGGCCAAAAGCTTCGACGAACATCTGTCGAAGCTGGCGTTACACGGTTGGTTAAAGGGCCTGATACAGAATTTAAGGCAGTACTCCTCTATACGGCTCGTATTGTGAGGAGGTTCCTTTCTCTGGAGCCCTAACCACCGGTAGCTTGGACCCTGCTCCCGTCACCGGCGGACTACTGCATTTTGTATTTTTAAATGTTTTTATTTATTTCTTGTGTTTTTAAGAAATATTTAAAAATATAAAAATGTATGTATAATTAAATAAATAAAGAGGGAATAATAATAATAATTCATTTATTTGCCTGAAACATGGTGGTACAGATCATAAAATACAACAGGTACAAGGTGCATGCAAATTTTAATTTAACTAAATTTTATTTCCTTTCAAAAAATAAAAACAATCATTTAACTTATACAAGCAATCCTATTTATAATATGCCAATTAGATAAATGCCAATAATTTAAATTAAATAACAAAATCATTAAATTAAAATAAAATGTCAATAAAATAAGTCAGAAATGCCAAATTAAAAAAAAATACAATGAAATAAATTAAACATGTCAAACAAGAAAATTTAAAATAAAATGTCAATAAATTAAATTATAAATGTAAAACAAAAAAAAAGTCAATAAATTAAATTACAAATGTCAAACAAAAAATTAAAATATAGAACGTAATAGAACAGATGAATTTCAATTGCAACCTCTTTGTCGGTTTGGTTCACTAAGGCACTCTTGCGCTGCTCCGTTTAGCACTGGGCTACTAGTACAAGGCTAACTTTACAGATTTTCAAAATGGAATGAAAATGGAAAATTCACTATGTATTTGATTATACATATACAAAAAGATTAACTTTTTCTCTATTTTTATATAAAATATTTTTATTTACCTACCGCCATCTGTCTGTCCATTAGTCACAGTCAATTCTTTGTAAAGTATGTTAACTTTCTAATCTCCATTACAATTTCAGCCATGTTTCTTTCTGATTCAGTTTCCTGAGACAAATAAAAACTCATCAGTTACCTATTATTTGTAACAGCAATGGTGGCCACACTGAGACAGTTTTATTTCAATGCTATCACACAGACCTCAAACCCTTTCAACGCACAAGGCCCGTGAGACTGGTTTCAAACCGGCTTATAATGACGGGTGAACAAACTATTTGTACGTAGGTACGCACGTTTACCCTTAAACCCTATTAGGGACAAGCAATAACGATTTAATATAATAAACGAGCACTTAACGGCACGGGCAATTTAAAATACAAATAATAATGGTCGTCAATAGTTTACTCATGTTTTAATTGCTTATAATATATAACTTCATTCATGGGTACAAAGTGGTTGTTATTCTATTAATAGGGAAATAAACGAGCATTTATATTGTAAGGTTCCTACCTACCGAAGTAAATATCCTACTTGTCACTACTAGGTACAGATATTGAACTTCAAAGCTTTTCATAAATTTCAGCAATTTTTCATAGAAATGGGCCAAATATAGATGATATTGATCTTGCTGGCGCAACATTGCGTCCAATGTTTATGTTTGGATGATTGAACATCCAACTATTACACCTCAATATCTGAAAGGATTTGATCGTAACTTGCCATATGGGCTAATACGGCATTCCCTTATAATAATTCCTTACTACGATCGAAACCAGCTAATTGGGCCAAATTACACCTAACCTTTGATTTGTATCGTAAATTCGTAACCTCTTTGAAAGTTTCATCAGGCGGTCACAAACTCACGATGAATCGATATTTAGGTACAAATTACTGCTAAATGGGTGGCCACAGGCCCACAGCATCCCAGTGAGCACCGACCCACATTTCAGATAAGAGATCATTTATTCCGGCCATCATCGTAATATTGTCGACGCTATCAATATCACTTGCCATTTCTAGCTGACCACAAGCGACCTCATTTTGTAATCGCTATTATGATAGGCTGTTGGCCATGTTGTGTGACACAATGTTCAGCATAACCGACAAAAATTGCAATCAGATGGTAGAGAGAGCTCTGTGACCATCCTGTAATGCAACCAGGATCTCTCAGGAGCTCTCTCTACGATCTGATTTTGATCAACGAGGTGGTTTTAGTGAACTAAATATTCCACACACCACACGCCTTTCCCCCAAAGGACCAGACGTCTTTTAAAGGTTTCATCAAAAAAGAAATACATGTACCTACTACAAATTTTTCGCTTTTCGTTATTCAATCACACCCAAACAAAATTCGAATGAATATTTAAATATAGGTAGACCTAGAATATCCTGATTATAATTTTCTCGTGAAAAAAATCACAACTCCATGTGAAGTAGTTGCTTATAACTTGTGTGAGTACTATTACAACTTTAAAGATTTAATGAATAATTTTATTGTAGTTAAATCTAACTTATAATCATCATTAATTTAATTCCTCCATAAGAAAGGAGGACAAAAATAAATCACAGTAAGTAAATATCATAATCAATATCAATCAATCTTAGCACGTGAAAATGTAGGAACAATACACCTATGCAAAAACGAAAAAACCAATCAATACCGTGGAGTTAACGTATTAATCCGTTAAATAAATAAAGTAGTAAATTCTTACAAATGGATGACTATAAATAACGAGAATAATAATGTCTAAACTCAAAGCCAGACATAAAAAGCATGCACGAGCGTAACCCCGAAATAACTCGATCGATTTGTCGGTGGCTGCAGAACTAAGGTGATAGGCACACCTTGAACTCGACGGATTTTAAAAGACACAAAAACTTGTTTATCTTGTTAGGCTGTTTCTGGCTGTAGACTACATGAAGTAACCATAACTAGTTCAATTAAACAGTGTCAAAATCTAGACAGAACAGTTAGACTAGCAACTAGGTTCCGCTTGCGGCTTTGATTACGTGTAAGTAAAAAAATATGCGAATGGGGAAATCTTGTATCCTGCGTCCTATTCCAGGATATAGGACACATTTTAGGGTTCCGTTATGTGTAATCATGTGCCCATCCAACGGGTTTTATCCAATTCCGGTAAGACGTGAACAGACAGACATCCAAAGCTATACCCCTTTCACGATAAGATTAGACATTAAAATACATCTTTTTAACCGACTTCTAAAAAAGGAGGAGGTTCTCAATTCGGATGTTTGTATTTTTTTTTATGTTTGTTCGCGCATAACTCCGTCGCTTGTCAACCGATTTGAAAAATTCTTTTTTTGTTGGAAAGGGTATACTTCCCAAATGGTCCCATGAATTTTATCGAAATCGACCAAGCGGTTTTCGAAAAATCTAAAAAAAATATCTACATTGTCTACATTGACGACCTCTTAGTTTACTCTGCAAAGGAGCAGTGCGTTTTTTTTTACACCAATGTGATTGGTTCGTTTAGGTGGGGGGATGGGAGGGGATGTAGGTACCACTAAAAAGTGAAAAATAAAAAACTTTTTACAAAAAAATACAACCGACTTTTACACAAAAAATCAAAAAAGTGCAAAATAACTTTAATTTCGGAAGTCGGTGTTCAAAAAACGAAAAAGCAACCACCAACACCGAGTTCCCAAATTAAAGTTATTTTGCACTTTTTTGATTTTTTGTGTAAAAGTCGGTTGTATTTTTTTGTAAAAAGTTTTTTACAGTCCGTCCAACCGATTTTGACTTCTATTGCGTTGGTGGCATGACACATGGTAGCTGCAGTAAACAGTTGGTATTATAATCACGTTTTTGCTTTTAATGCCATCCTTATGCCTACGGAATAGAAGTAAAAATCGGTTGAACGGACTGTAATCAATTTTGTTCCAATGTCTTATCTTATTGTGAATGGAGCATACATAGGTACTTTTGCATTTATAATGTTAGTAGGTTCTAGTTCGGTGCATTACATTGTCTAAGCGATAGTTTCAATCAATTTTAAAAGCAAATGAACCATAAGTTACTCAGAACATAAATAAACCAAACTAATCAATAATAATGAATGAACTTAATAAAAGATAATCTAATTTAGAATAATTTTTGCGTTTTGGAAGAGAAAGTCTTGAAAATGAAACTTTTTAGGCTAGTTTCTCCTTAGTGTAGTATTATTTTTAAATTTAATTTATTTGTAAAATGGGACAAGTTATTTTATTATTATCAATAAACAAATATAACTAACCTACTTAGATAAAAACATATGTTTTGAGGATCTTCGTGATTGCGCAATTCTTATATATAACGTAAACATTGCAAAATCATTTAATGAGTTTGTGATAAAAATAAATTAAAAGTTTTCTGTTAAGAAGCCTTAGAAAGTATTAACTCAGTATAAACTGGGGTGGTTTCGTAACATAGTAATAATAACCATAATTGTTTAATTTACTTTCTTAGGGAGTTGCCATGGCGTTTCGCAATTTTCAGAAGAATCGGCCCTCGTACTCTGAGATTAGAAATTTATTTTCGGCGTGGTTGAAACTGAAAATTTGCGTAATAAAGTAAAATACGAAAGTTAGTTTTACTTAACTAACTTATAAACTCTGCCAGCGCAGACGTTTATCAAAGCTCCTTAAAGTTCTAAGTTTGAGGTGCACGATAACTGACAAATGCTTGCACTGTTTGGATAGATCCACTCAAATCTGTGTGGTACTTTCCTCAAAAGACCATTTCAGACACCAACCTATAATATGATTCTCATATAATATGATCAGTACAATTGTATGGAGTTCAAAAGAGACCTTGACCTCTGAGTTTGTTTCGATGTTTCTTCTCAGGGTAGTCAGCTAAGAAACACCGACGTCATCTAGTTTTTAACGGCCAAAAAGGATTGACGCGTAAAAGTGTTTTTTACAACCTACTTACAAAATAAATATCATTTAGGTATCATTAAAAATGGAGAGGAAGGCTTTTTGTCCAACAGTAGGTCATAATTATAACAAACTTATAAACGCCTATATTGACTTTGAATCTCTATTATGTTCAAATACCAATAGCCTGTAGTGCAATCTTAATTTCTAAGTTCACTCGGGAAATACCAAATAATAGTACCTAGTTACAAAGGTAAACATACAAGTCTAAGCCAACTCCCGAAGTTCATTAGGCATGGCTATATGGCAAATAGCCAATATTCCTCCTACTTACACTTTGTTAGAACTATTACACATACAGGATCATCATCATCTGCCTAGCCTTTTCCCAACTACATTGGGGTCGGCTCCCAGTCAAGCCGGATTCTGCTGAATACCAGTATTTTACGTGAAGCGGCTGCCTACCAGACCTCCACAAGCCATTAACTGGGGAACACGGTACTTCTTGGCAAGACTGGTGTCAGATTTTCTGGCTTCTGACAATCCGTAACAACTGCCAAAGATCTCCAAATTACAATACAGGATAATAAGACATTATATCATGTAGGTACATACATACTCTCTCCACAACTCTTAATGAATAATAACGTAATTTAGATAGTTATTATTGCTTTACAAAGGAAATTGAATGTATATTATCATCATTATGACATGAAAATTTATTATTGATTTTGTGAATGGAATATGGACTACATCCGTGCGATAACGGTCCTATAAACGGGCGCACCGTATCTCCGTATTCCTACGGGAACGGAAACTACGCGGTTGAAACTGCGGGACGCTGCTAGTGATAAAATAAAAACAGTCAGCCTATAGCATACATCAGTTAAACAACATTTGGTGGTGACCGATCTTGCCTCATCTGAGGAATCAAAACCCGTCGCAGTAAGTCAAACAGTTTTCTTCACACACAGATTAATAAAATCTGTAAAAAGCAAGGCGTACATCGAAAAAAGTGTACTACCTTATCGGGGTCAAAATCGTTGCAAATCAGCTCTTGTATAACCCACTTCAACGAACGTTCTTAATTACTAACCACCCTGTATAATTAGCACATGACATAGGTTATCGGTAAGTAGAATATTTACTATCCCAGCCCCTTGACATCAACATACTGTAATGTGTAAAACAGTACGTTGAATGTGTTACTACATACATATTTCATACACCTGACTTTTTTATTGTTTATTTTTAGCATATTACGTCCCACTGCAGGGCCTACCTTTCTTGGTTGCGGAATGTGTTCGAAAGAGTCACCGCGGCCCTGGAACGCAAAGGGCATAAGAAGGATCACGACGATATTAGGGATCCATGGGACGAACAAGTTTGGTGACCATTGAACTAGACCCAGTTGTTTAGAACGTGCATTTACATTCCGTTATTGAACTTACGAATCCATTCTTAGTTTCCCAATAAATGCCAAACATAAAACAATATTAAAATATAAACTGCTTATCATTACCACGCATGCACTTCCGTGACTTATCACAAGGTCGAGACTTCCTTAAGATCTTATCTCTTAAAACAATGTACTTAGATAACATCGATCAGCTGTACAACATGATTAGGGTAGAAGAAGTAACAAAAGTCACGTTCCGTAACTAAATCACGGCCAGTCGATGAGATAAAAAGTATAAAGGCAACAAGAAACTTCTTAACCTTGTGTTCAATAATTGCAGTAAAAAAGTTAATATATTATTATGCCAAACGTGCAATTAGTTTGGATGAGTGCATATCTGAGTAAAATACTTATTTGTAGATACTTTTTGAAAAAGTTTGGAGAGGAAGAGTGCTGTTTATCCGATCCTTAGTCGCTCGTAATAGGTATGTTATCCCATCCCATCTTCATTGGGGAGACAATGACGGTGGGATGGGATCACTCGGGTCTCAGCCCTTTAGTTTGGGAGGTAAAGTGTTAGATCTACGTTTATTCGATTTATACCAACTAGCTCTGTCCCGTAACCTTTCACACAGGAACTTTTTTTTTAGGATAAAAGTTAGAGTTAAGTATGTATACTTAGAAATGATATAACTTTCTATCAGACTAGCAGCGCCCCGCGCTTCGTAGTTCCCGTTCCCGTGGGAATATGGGGATAAAATATAGCCTATGTTACTCAGGGTGAATATAGTTTTCTAATGGTGAAAGAATTTTTGAAACCAGTCCAGTAGTTTTTGAGTTTATTAATTACATACAAAAATACAAATCTTTCCTCTTTATAATATTAATATAGATAAAAAATGTCTGTAGTATTTCCAAAAATATCCTCTTACAAACAAATAAATTCAAATTAATTATTAGATCTACTTTATCGTAATGAATGCTTTCATTCTGAGACGAACCTACATACATACGTGCATTCTAAATCTAAACCAGTTTAAATAAAGAATTATGAGGTCTTAGATGAATAGAAATAACTAATCAAGTAATCGTAGTAATCAGGCCTGGTCAGCCCGGTATTTTTGTGGTCATTAAAATATTCCACACACGCGGCCTTGTATATCTAGTAAGATAAAGAAATATACTTGCAAATGCCTTCATTTATAAACTGTATATCAGCATTCAGCATCAAGAAAATGTTGCTTTGTGAAATGGACCGATTTATTCGAAAATAGAATAGGCTATTTGCAAATAAAGTATTATTAAATAAAACTCATAAGTACGTTGGTACGTATCGGGATTCTCTAATTACGAATAGTTATCATTTATTCAAATAATATTAGTGACCAACTAATACGAACACAAAGTTAAACGTAATCTTTAGGAAAAATCAATATTTGGGTCCTATGTATTTATTTACAAATAACAAATCATCCGAAAATTATTGGTTGAATTGTTAAATAAAACATTATAATTAGTTTTGTTAACAATAAAAATATTAACCTTATCAAATTTGGATGCGTAAAAAAGTATTCCAAAGGTTTAGTTGACAATCTACCATTTTCCGGTGACAGTCATACAAATCTTGCGTTACTGAGTGATTGACAAACAACTCAATGCTACTGGTCGTATAGACGAGCTCTGAGAGAGCATTTCCCGAAATTCCTACAGGATATGCGCATACGACGTTGCAGGCTGATAGACTATGTCCCAAAATAGCACATTGAATACCTTTAATCCCGGGAGTAGGTGTTCCCTTGCCATAATTTTCGAATACTTACCACGCACAAGAAACCGCTGCCAGAAGCTACTGTTTCCAAACATATCATATTAGTAAGCGACCGAGACCTTCAACTACCGTCTGCAAAAGAAATCCGAAAGTCGTTTGCGAGAAAATCATATTAAAATGGTCCTTGCTTAACTCTCTCAGCTGTTAAGGCTCAGAGGAGCACTGCATGTCATCGTATTCTCATATGATGATTATATTGCCATTATGTACTTTTTTCTTCGCCTTTTTTTCTCTACCTGGTTCAAACTGTCTGCAATGGAAATATTTCTTTAACATTCATACCTGTTTATAAAGGATAGAAATTCATCAAATAAGTTCTTCCACTTTGGGTGGAACAGAAGGGAGTGTCAAACTCTTCTTACTAAAACTCATTCGTGTTCCTTCAAATTCGCTTTGTTCCGCAGTGGCTGTTTCGAACAAATTCCGCAACCCTGACAAGCCCGTGCCTGTTGGGATCCGCTAGAGCCAGAGCCCTAGTGGGCCTCAACTAAGATTCATACCTACGTCAGCAAAAAGGAGGAGAACGGGTGGGTTTTAGTCAGTAAAATCTGATACACCCTTCCGCTTCGCCCAGAGCGGAAGAAGTTATTTGCTGATTTTTATCCAGAAAAAAAAATGGTCTTGTATCGGAGACAAAGTCCTTACATCCTTCGATTACTGATCTATGATTCAGGCCTACTGTTGACTTCAAAATTTTCCTCAAAGCATGTGATAAGCATTTAAAGAAAATGCCTTCACAATCAAGTAATTTATTCGCAACGGAATGTATCTGGACTTAATTATCCATGAAGCCATCTGTTGCAATACGTGGGACAGTGATAGAATTCTAACTAGTGACTAATTAAACATCATCAGACCTCGGTCAAAGTGCATTCGAGAGTGACACATTTTACTATAAAGAACCAGTTCATACTTTTTGCTTCTTATCAGCATACAATATAACTGTCATCCTGTATTGCCCGTTTACATTATAAATTGTTTACAGTGAAATTAGGTCAACAATTGTATTTTTCTGTCGAAAGTCGAGAATATGTCTCTATTGTATGAACCAGTTGTACTTGTGGAATAATAAGTGTGGATAGCAATGAATCATAAATTAATTACGAAGTTTTTTCTAAAACTACGAAGTTTTTTCTAAAAATTAATTAAGAAGAAAAAGACGCATGACGCAGCCAAGAGCCGTTTGTCCTTCCCGTCATTGTTTTTTTTTTTAATATACATTACCGTATCTGTAAGCTTCTGGGTATTGGAGATCCTGAAGGTCAAAGTTTCCTACTTGTTTTATTTTATTACTAGCGAGATAGTTCAAATCGGTTCAGTAGTTTCGGAGCCTATTCAATACAAACAACCAATCAAATTTTTTCTCTTTTTTATATTAGTATAGATAATGAGTTTTAAATTAACTTTTTCACCGTTGTATGCATCCAACCATATACACAACGCAAAAACCAGGGATTACAACAACAACAACCACAACAAACAACACACAGCAGTGCCGCTCTCCAAATTGACGTCATCCAGACACTGCATCCCGTTGTCCTTAACTTGTCCTATTATTAAACTGCAAGTTAGTACGCCGAAGTGTGATAAATATTATTTTTAGACTAGACAATGACCCATTAATTTGATTGGTGCCGGTGTCTGTTTACGTATAGCGAGCACGTGCATTCGTGCATTAACCTATCGTTTTGGCGTCTGACCAAACATGCGCTGTGACGAGCCTGCGTCTATCCCTTAACTAATGACGTCATCGTTCTCTAATTGGTCATCCATGAGAGCATAGACGAAAGCATTGAACGAAGCAATACCATGCAAGTTCTGTCTAGTCCCCTAGTCTAGTCCACAGTTGTGTTAGAAATCAATCGGCCAGGCTTCAAGTCTGCTATTACAATAGTGTCAAAATAGTCTATCATTGATTTCATAATTGTTGTTTTTGACAAGTTTGGTAATCTACTAATATAAAACAGTCACTATGACTTTCCAATGGTCAACCACTGACACTCCATTGAAAGAAATGGCATAGAATGGTAATCTCGAACATAAAAACAAATTAATGACAGACGTAATCTGCAAACATTTTGGTAGTGTCATTGATCATTGCCCTACCATTAGAACGTCATTGTGCAGTCATTTCTTCTAATAGCTCGGTTATCAAAAAGTATTAGGTACGAGACCATTGACAGACCAATGATCGACCATTATGAATTTAGCAGATTACGAACAGTTAACAAAATGACAATGGCATCGTGTTAGAATGACAAATTTATAAAAATAACAGATTTGGGGCCCTGTTCCTTCTGACTTGTACGATAGGTACCATAATATCCCTTAGATTATCTAGAGAACTTTTGCATATTTCTTACTAAGAACCTTCTTCACAGTGCAGTCCAATTTTATCTTTACAGAAGGTGATATTGCTTTTTCTTATTTTAAGTAAGAACGTAAAATACGTCCCCAAAACATCGCCAACATACCGTAGGTACTTAATGGAATTTATTAACATACGGCAACATCTAGCTGCATTACAAACACACTGAGGTAATCTGAGAGATGATTTATTTGCACAAAATTATAATAAATTAAATCCAAGGCCTCACTTTCACAGACTAGACTCGCTGACCCAGAATAATGATACACATCGAGAACGTTTAGTTTTGGCAATATTTTTCAGAAACTCTTTAAAAGGAATCATTGAATTTGTGCTTATTTCATTTGTAGCAGTATTTTCATAGGAGATTCTAGCATGGTTCCACCACGCAATTCTGGCAGATAAAAATCCGGAGAACGTTAAATCGACTTTCCCTTTTCTGGACCTGCAGAAGATCTAAAGAAGATTAAGCAGAACAGTTTATCTCGACATAACGCTAATGTTTATCTGCTCTGCAACCGACTACTTACAATTATCCAGGATAAATTTTCCCTAGATATGACCATTCTTCTACACATCAGAAATTCGCTTCGGAAAATTCTCAAAGTACAACAAAGACAGACCCAATGACACTTGAATTTATAATATTTATGAGTTAAAGCTGATCACAAAATCATTTATTCGACACTCATCAAGGTAAACATGAAAACCAGCCTGGCAAATCAATCCGGTTTACACGAGCATTTAACTACAATGTAACAGATTGTAAGCAATCATATTAATAAAATGATCACAGTACAAATAGTTCGGCCAGTGAAGCTATCACTGACTACCTCAATAGTACCGATGACGTGAATGAAGTGTAATAGGAATTGACTTGGCCTAGCACAAAGCAAGGAGTTGCCAAGCGGCGTTACATAGTTGACAGACAACGTTGATTATGACCACGTGTATTTATTAAAAAGTGAAGTGTATTTTCTATTTTACTTTTACACTTTTTTCTTGTCATAAAAGAAAGTATCATAACAAATGACGAAAAATTTTAACAGTTAGGTTTGGTTTGATATAACTGCAGCAGGCCGCTATCCACAACGTAAAGAAGATCGCCAAAGTGCCCATTGATCAGATATTAATCTGAACAATTTAGGTAGGTTACGTTTTTTTAAAAAGCTTACCAGGTATGGTTCGATGAACTGAATAATATAATAAGGATCACGGTCCGGTGATCCGAATTTAATGGGTCACATTAGTTTAGCCTTATTAGGTCACATATTGTATTATTTTTCCTTCGAAAATATCTACCAACCGTTAAAACTTAGAGAGCACTTTTCTTTTTCAGTAGATAAAATTTAATTCGTTTGGGAAGTATGCTTAACGATTAAGTCTGTTTTATTCTATTTGTATAAAATTGTCCTTCAACTTTATAATTAAAATATTTTTGTAAAATACCTTCTGTAAGATATTCCTTAGATTTCGCCTCATGGGATTGATTTGTTATGTATTTGAAACTATTATTTAATTGGTGAACTGTTTTCACGTCTGCGTTAATAGAGCCATCTAGCGTTCAATGGATTACCTAAAGCACCGGACAGTAATGTTGCAAGAATTCGCTGGAGTAAAATATAACTACGCTACTTGATAGTAGATGGCGTTGCTTTTGAAATCTAACTTGGAAATCAGTGCAATGCATTCATTAACTTTGTATTATTATTTAAGAAAATAGTTCAATGATTTTAAAATTAACTTGATTATTGTTGATGTTGTGTAGGTATGTGGTATAACAGTTAGGCACGTTAACTGTCTAGCAGATTGGGTATCTTTTTTTCTGGATGAGAAGTCATCAAATGACTTCTTCCGTTCTGGACGTAGCGGAAGGGAGTGTCTCTTACTGACCAAAACCCACCCGCGCTCCTACTAATGCCCTTGCGTTCCATGGCCGCGGGGACACTTTCGAACAAATTCCACAAACCTAGCAGGCACTGACCCTATGGGGCCCCGTCCTCTTTGCAGACTTCTCTTTGAGGCACGCGACGCGACGTTGGCCTGGGCCTGGTTGTCCACCTTGTTGTGTCACCTACGCTCGCCACCGCAGGCCCGCGCCTCCATGGCCGGGAATAGCCCTGCGACTCCCGAAGACCGGGGCGTCTTCTAGATTGAGTATCTGCTACATAAGCATAGCATAAGTACAATTAGCCTTTTAACGTTCCCATTGCTGGGAACACACATGAACATTTAATGGTGTCATCCTCTGAACATCCTTCCGTTTCACTCTGAATGTCTATATTCAAATTTTCATTTATTTTTATTACTTACTAAAAATTTATACATTTATATCTAACCAAATAGCTAGCAGCTGACCCCTTCATGACATACCCTGAACTTAGTTAGAATAGCAGATCGTGTGGACGCATAAAAATCCGACGTACATATGTGTTGTCTTAGAAAAATCTGAATACCGGAGGAGAAATACATCCTCAGACTGCTCAGACCCACAGGGACCGGTCGATCGCGGCTAGTACCTAGTCTAGTCGATCACGGTAAAGCAAAAAATATAAATACGTCCTATAACAGACTGCGCAACGATATATATACGTAGGTAGCTAAGTAAACAGGTAAAATTAATAATATGAAAAATATCTGCTACATAATTGTATACTGTTTCATTTAAAACTGTACGTTATTGGTAGACTGCACAGTTTCCTCAGTAAAAAGTAGATCTTGGGTCTAAACAAGTTGGCCACCCCTTTTTTTTTTTTTTTTGGATGGGAAATCATCAAATGACTTCTCCCGCTCTGGGCGGAGCGGAAGGGAGTGTCAGACTCTTACTGACTAAAACCCACCCGTGTTCCTGCTTGTGCCCTTTGCGTTCCAGGGCCGCGGTGACTCTTTCGAACAAATTCCGCAACCCTAGCAGGCACTGACCCCAGTGCCTGCTAGAAGACGCCAGTGTCAGCAAAGAAGACGGGGCCCCATATGGGGCCCCGTCTTCTTTGCTGACAGCTCTTTGAGGCGCGCGTGGAACACGACGCGCCGTCGACTCGGGCCTGGTTGCTATCGGACGGCGAGCCACCCATAGCTCGCCATCCGCAGGCCCGCGAAGTTGGCCACCCCTGCACTATAAAAAAAAATCAAGCCTGCCTATTATAGCCTCGCTCCGATACTTTTAACTTGTTTCAACTACACGCCACAGTCCGATGACCACACGACCGACCGTTTACCGTGACGTCACGGCCATTCATGACGAATCATACATCTTCCCTCCATCAACATCACTGAAGCTAAAGAGAACAATAAACCAGTGAAGTGAGTGGTACCCGTGGAACAATACTTACTGGCCGAACGTAGGCAAACTCGACGCCTAATATAAGTAAATGTTGGGTAGCCGAAAGTCAGTCTCGTGGTTAAGCGCTTACGGCGACGTCGTATTGTGAATCGTATCAAAACGTGAAAACTATATCGATAATTTTGTAACACAATGGGGAAAAGTGAGTAGAACTTACAATTATTTAAATCCTCACAAAAAAAAACTGCTAAAATATTAATTACTAGGTACTAGGGCAGCTAACTGGTAACTAAGAGAGAATGTTGTTTCGGAAACGTGATAAAGAAAGATGCATGCTTATTTTATATGTATCATTGCAATTGAGTCAGCAGTTTTCAAGGACGCATCATAAAAACAAACAAATTGAAGATACCTGTATAGACAATAATGTGTATATTTATATGCTTTATAAACTACTAGCTGTTATTTTATTTTATTTTATTTTAATAATCAGTACAATTATCGGGCAAGCTTTTTGTGTGGTTAAAATTATAGTTCATATTCTTAAGCTTCCTTTTTCGATTAATTAAGTAATGTTAGTTTCTCTAATGGTTAAAGAGGTAAGAGGTATAACTATCACCTAGTCAAAACGATGAGTTAATAACCAACATTTTTGTTCGCGACGATGCGTCTTAGCTACATAGTATAGGTAGTTATAGGTAGCTATAGTAGTACATAGAATGTTGCAAATAAATAAAACCGCGACTACATAGTATAGGTAGTTATAGGTAGTTAGTTAGCACATAGAATGCTGTAACAGATAAAGCTGCATAGTATAGATAGTTATAGGTAGCTATAGTTGATACATAGTTTGTTATTGAAATAAAACACATTCGTTACAGTTGTTTGCTCTCAAGAGGCAGTATATAAGCCCTTGGAGCCTTTATTTTTTCCAAATAGATAGAATATAGTTAGGTAGGGTATCCTATCCCTTACACATAACAGTAAACACATGGTAACCCTGGTAATCGAAGGTATATAAAGGTATATAAAGGTATATCGGTGGTATATAAGGTAATCGAGGTATATACACACACAGACAGACATACATAGGTAAATAGAAAGGGCTTGGTAATTTGAGACTTGAAATATTAGGTCAAAGGTAGTCGCATAGCTAAAAGCGACACTGACCAATCACAGAGCAGGAGGGTGCTGGTACGTGATTGGTCAACAGTTTTTGATAAATAGCCCTGGTGAAGGTATGCACAAAATAAAACACTTTGCATCTACCCTCTTCCTTTCCCGAAAATACAAGTCTAGATTCTAGACTTCTAAATGTCTGAAATAGAACCGCCTTGAAAAATCCTTTCAGGGGATATATAGATGTCTATAGTGTATGCAGGCATAAAGCCGTAATTAAGGTTTAAATAAAACTGTTTATTTTTATCCCCCTGAAACATATACGCTTATAGAGTTGCAACCCCTTAAGTGACAGGGTTGAAACATATGTAGTTTTGTAGAGGGTTGTCGTATCTATAGAGATACATATAGCTGTATAGCCCTCCTAGCATAGTTTTACGGTAAATTCACCCCAAGTAGGTAATAGCTTCGTGCCTACAATAGTTTTGTATAGTTTTCGACATCCCACCCCTACGTGGAGGGGGATGAAGGGGTGAATTCGTCTCCTCTGCATGGAGCATACCGAGGGCTATCCATAGAGGTACGACAACCCCTACTCACATAGACCTAAGCCTAGATATAGCCTAAATTCTAGGATAGACATAGTGAAAATTTAAGTTAATAAACTTCATCACACACGGTGATTTTTTGGGTGTCGATACGGTACAGTTACGCCGTACAATAGTAAAATAGGAAGTTTATTAAATTTGTAGTCATTGTCAAGATAATTTGGATTTATACATAAATGTAGAATCATATAGTCGCGAATTTCACCCTTCAAATCGCTAAGTGCATAGTGAACAAGTTAAATAGTGTTTTATTGTGACTTTATTGGTAAGCCCTCTATACCTACCCCTATATACTGTGTCAATAACAGCAAGTATAGCAAGTATTCAGCTAAGGGTTGCATCCTCATGGCCCGTAGCTTATAGACGGAGCGTCAACGCGTCTGGATCATTTATACCTAGGTGGGTTGTCACCATACAGTCCACTTTTGAAGAATAGGATAACCTACCCTGGCCACCCTACAGTCCAGTCGATCACGTCCGCCCCGTACATTTTCTGGTCCATCGGAGCCGGATATTTTGAAGATAGCCTGATCTAGCTATTTGGAAGTTAGATTTACCGAACCACGCAGCTACCCTGAAGGCGCAACCCCTATTGTGAAGTCGCACCCCCTTGAAGAAAAAACTACCCTTCAACATTTCAAGACACGAAGGGTGTCCCTAGAAGCTAAATAGAAGTCGGACCTTGAAGAAATCATCCCTTCAAGAAAACTACCCCTAGGCAGATTGATGTTGAAAAATAGTGAAGCAACAACATAGAAGAAATTTAATCAAGCTGAACTTAGAAAATTTCGAACGACTTCACACTTTGAAAATTTTAAGGGGTTCCGACACTTAGAATATTTTTTGAAGATTTTGAACTTGGAAAATTTTTTGAAGAATTTTGAACTTAGAAAATTTTCAACAATCCGGGACTTGGAAAATTTTTTGAAGATTTTTGAACTTGGAAAATTTTCAACAACCTGACACTTAGAAAAGTTTTGATCAAGCGGGACATAGAATGTTTTTGAAGAATTTTGGACTTGGAGAGTTTCGATCGACTTCACACATAGAAGATTTTGAACAGTCTGGGACTTAGAAAAGTTTCAGTCAATCCGAACTTAGAATATTTTTTGAAGATTGGGGACTTTGAAGAATTTTGAAAATTTTTTGAAAATTTTTTTTTTTTGGAAACTTGGATTGAAGTTTCACCTGAGGCTTACCAGTGGACTACCGAATAGTTTTGAAGATTCATTGAAGACTGCAACAATGCCGATCACGAGGTCGCATGGCAAATCATCCGAGGCGTGGACAGTTCCGATACAGGAACCAGCCGAGAGGGTTCCTGCTATCCATCATCAGGTGCCGCCGCGTTCGCCTTCATCGTCTGGGACGGCGCGATCGATACAGCAGCGCAGTGAAGACGTGTCTCCGCCTGCTGCCGCTGAACGAATAGAACAGATAGAAGCTTCAGCAATAGAACGAGTACCTGCACCATTGCCGACAACAGTACAGAAACAGATGCCATCGACCTCAAGGAAGGGAACCCGCTTTGAGACGACTTCAGATAGTACAATGAAGCCGTCAAATAGAAGAGATAGCCGAGTCTTGCCAATGACTACCCGGGGTGACGCCCGTATAGAACATAGACGTCCGCCGTCGACCATTGACAGGTCACCGCGGTCATATAGAAAACTACAGAAGGCTCGCGAAGACTTATTGAAGATTAAGTTGGAGCTTGCCCAGTTAGCACTTCAGAGAGCCGAACAAGAGTCGGACGAAGAATATTTGGACGATAGAAACTCAAATGAAGAGTACGTGCGTTCCTGGCTGGAAGAGGCGCCTGAACCTGTTCCTGATCAGAGAGAGACCAACGCCGCCGAGGGGGACATCCGTGATAGTCGACAGCAACCGCCCCCCCCTGTGGACTTCGAACCAATAGTGGACTCTCGTCGAACGCACATAGATCCAGATAGTGCTAAACAGATAGAGCCACCACCTATGAAGAAAATAGAAGACGATAGGAGCGAGGATAATTTACGTCCATTCGTTACGGACCTTACGGCTGCTATAGCATCTTTAGTTGACAAGAAAACAGAACAGCAGTCACAGAATTCCTCCTCGGCGTCGAAAGTCATTATGACTTTACCGAACTTCAGTGGTGCGCATACAGAATGGTTGTCATTTCGAGCCATTTATGAAACAACTCGAAAATATTTCAACGATGTCGAGAATACAGCAAGACTTAGAAGAAGCCTGCATGGACGCGCTTTAGAAACAGTTAGTTCAGAACTCATCGGCCATGCAAGACCAGATGACATCATGAGGGAACTCAAGCTGCAATTCGGCCGACCAGATTCGATAGCACAGGCCGAAACAGATAGATTGCGAGGACTGACACGATGCAGTGAAAATCCAAAGGATATTTGCTCATTCGCAAGCCACGTGAGGTGCGCTATAGTAACGCTGCGAGCATTGAAGAAGGATCATTACCTGATCAACGCCGAGCTCATGCGAACCTTGACAGAGAAGCTACCGAACTCGATACGCGTACAGTGGTACCGTATATATACAGAAAAGTACCAGTCCTTGCCAGACTTGTCGCTGTTTAGCGAATTCATTACCGAACAAGCTCGATACTGCAGCGCTTTCGCTCCTGCTGAAAACATCAAGACAGAGGGCTCATCCAACCGACGCACACCGCAGCAGAGGACTCACACAACAACAGAGAAGTCAGCAAGCAAGTGCCGACTGTGTGAGAAGGATGGCCATATAGAACGCGATTGCTCGAAGTTCAAGAATAGTAATAGTAACAAGAGATGGGAAATTGCGAAGAATCTAAACCTGTGCTTCCGTTGCCTGAAGCCAAGAAGAGAGCGGCATAAATGCAACGCGAAGAAGTGTGACGTCAAGGGGTGTACAGCCACGCACAGTCGGCTACTTCATTACGACAAGAAGCCTGCTGCGGTGGCAGCCGAAAAGCCCAGACAGACCGAAGTCAAAAAGGAGCCCAAGGAGACAGTCGCCAGCTCAAGATCATCGTCGAATCACGCCTATTTAAAGATCATCCCGGTCCGGGTCATTGGACCGGCGGGAGAGGCATCTACGTTCGCCCTACTCGACGATGGATCGACCGTATCGTTGATCGATGAAGACATCGCCGACCAAGTCGGAGCCGAGGGCAAGATCGACCCACTGAAGATTGGTGCGATCGGTGACACCATGATCGACACTCCTTGTTCGAAAAGAGTCACAGTGACACTCGCGAGTCAGCATAGAAATAGGGTGCCGTTCAGAGCGCGCACCATACCGAAGCTTAATCTCGCGTCACAGACAGTCCGTGAAGAAGATGTCACACACTGCAAACATCTCATCGACTTGAAAGAGCAGCTAGTCTATGATGTTGGCGCGCCCAAGATTTTGATTGGCCAAGACAACTGGCACCTTCTCCTTGCCAGTGAAGTCAGAAGAGGCCCCAGGCACCAGCCAATAGCGTCACTTACAACGCTTGGATGGACGCTACATGGCGCGCACACTAGAATACTCGGTCAGCAGGTGCATTACGTCAGCGCATGCAGAGAAGATAGAGAAAATAGAGACGATAGACTGAACGAGCAACTTCGTGAATTTTTCGCACTCGAGTCCCTAATAGTAAATCCTCGGCGTCCAGATTCTGATCCAGAGAAGCAGGCTGAAGACATCTTGAAAAGACATACCAAACAGTTGACAGATGGGCATATAGAAACAGCTATGTTATGGAAAAATAACAACTTTGAAATGCCCGATAGTTATGGAACAGCACACAAGCGGCTGATCTCTATAGAAAAGAAGCTCGACAAAGATCCGAGTCTTCGAAATAAATATATAGAACAGATGGACTCGCTCCTTTCAAAAGGGTACGCAGAAAAAGCGCCCAAACAGACCACGCCAGGAAGAACCTGGTATCTGCCTCATTTCGACGTCTTCAATCCCATGAAGCCGGAGAAATTTCGAATAGTACACGACGCCGCAGCTAAATCGAATGGAATGTCGCTGAACGACTTCCTACTCACAGGACCGGACCTGTTACAGTCGCTGCCCGGCGTCATGATGAGGTTTCGTAGATATCCGATAGCCATTTCAGGTGACATTACCGAAATGTTCATGCAGGTCAAAGTACGACCTGAAGATAGAGACGCCCTCCGATATTTATGGAGAGGCAACAGAAGAGAAGGAGCCCCCGACGAGTATCGAATGACGTCAATCATATTCGGCGCGGCAAGCTCACCGTGCACGGCCATATTCGCGAAGAATTGGAACGCGAACCGGCACATAGAACAGCATCCAGAAGCAGTAGAAGCAATAGTGAAGAACCATTATATGGACGATTATCTGGATAGCTATAGAACAGCAGAAGAAGCGACACATATAGCAACAGCGGTGAAGAAGATACACCAACAGGCTCGTTTCGAAATTAAGAAATGGGCATCGAATGACATCGACGTCATACAGAAGAATATAGAACCGTCGCTTATAGAAACAGACGTCGTCGACATCGGCGACCACATAATAGAAGCCGAATACCTCCAACAAGCGGAGAGGTTACTCGTGCAAGCTGTACAGCAACAGATGTTTTCCCGCGAGTTAACAAGTTTGCGAGGAAACGAAGAAATAGATAAAGATAGCGCCCTGCGACCTTTACAAATAGAATTGAAGGATGACGTCATACGCCTCAGAAGTCGTATAGATAGAATCGACAAAATAACAGAAGACGTCAAGTACCTACCCGAGCTCCAACACCGGCGGGAGCCCCATAGCCGTGGCCCTAATCTGCAGGTGGGTGATCCCGTGCTCATCGCAGACGGCCAGCTGCCTCGCAACACGTGGCTGCGAGGCCGCATCATTACAGTTTTCCCGGGCGCTGATGGCGAAGTCCGGACGGCTGAGGTGCGCACATTCGGCAGCACCTTAAAGCGTCCGGTAAAAAAGTTTGCCACCACAGCGGGCGACGCTGCCCACAGGCGCAGCTCGCCTTCCCCGCGGACATATTCGGTCCGCAATCGGCTCGCATTTTGCGGGCAATAGACGGCGACGCTGCTCACACAGCTCGCCAACATGGCGGACGATGCTGCCCACCGGCGCAGCTCGCCCCCCCGCGGACATATTCGGTCCGCAACCGGCTCGCACCTAGCGGGCAATAGCCGGCGATGCTGCTCACACAGCTCGCCAACAACCGGTGATGCTGCTCTCACAGCTCGCCAATCAGATAGATGGGTGACGCTTCACAGCTCGCCCCCCCGCGGACACATTCGGTCCGCAACCGGCTCGCACCTAGCGGGCAATAGCCGGCGATGCTGCTCCCACAGCTCGCCAACATAGCGGGTGACGCTGCCCTACGGCGCAGCTCGCCCCACCGCGGACATATTCGGTCCGCAATCGGCTCGCATCCAGCGAGCAACAGCCGGCGATGCTGCTCACACAGCTCGCCAACCAATAGATGGGTGACGCTGCCTACACGCGCAGCTCGCCCCCCGCGGACATATTCGGTCCGCAATCGGCTCGCATCCAGCGAGCAACAGCCGGCGATGCTGCTCTCACAGCTCGCCAACCAACAGATAGACGGGTGACGCTGCCCGCAAGGCGCAGCTCACCCCACCGCGGACATATTCGGTCCGCATTCGGCTCGCATCCAGCGAGCAGTAGACGGCGATGCTGTTCTCACAGCTCGCCAACCGATAGATGGGCGACGCTGCCCGCAAGGCGCAGCTCGCCCCACTGCGGGCATATCCGGCCCGCCGCCGCCTTGCTTTGTGCAGGCGACACAGCAGGCGATGCTGCTCTCACAGCTCGCCAACCGATAGATGGGTGACGCTTCACAGCTCGCCCCCCGCGGACATATTCGGTCCGCAATCGGCTCGCATTCAGCGGGCAATAGCCGGCGATGCTGCTCACACAGCTCGCCAAATAGATGGGTGACGCTTCACAGCTCGCCCCCCGCGGACATATTCGGTCCGCAACCGGCTCGCATTCAGCGGGCAATAGCCGGCGATGCTGCTCACACAGCTCGCCAAATAGATGGGTGACGCTTCACAGCTCGCCCCCCGCGGACATATTCGGTCCGCAACCGGCTCGCATTCAGCGGGCAATAGCCGGCGATGCTGCTCACACAGCTCGCCAACCGATAGATGGGTGACGCTGCCCGCAAGGCGCAGCTCGCCCCACTGCGGGCGTATCCGGCCCGCCGCCGCCTTGCTTTGTGCAGGCGACACAGCAGGCGATGCTGCTCTCACAGCTCGCCAACCGATAGATGGGTGACGCTGCCCGCAAGGCGCAGCTCACCCCACCGCGGACATATTCGGTCCGCATTCGGCTCGCATCAAGCGAGCAGTAGCAGGCGATGCTGCTCACACAGCTCGCCAACCGATAGCTGGGCGACGCTGCCCGCAAGGCGCAGCTCGCCCCACTGCGGGCGTATCCGGCCCGCCGCCGCCTTGCTTTGTGCAGGCGACACAGCAGGCGATGCTGCTCTCACAGCTCGCCAACCGATAGATGGGTGACGCTGCCCGCAAGGCGCAGCTCACCCCACCGCGGACATATTCGGTCCGCATTCGGCTCGCATCAAGCGAGCAGTAGTAGCGGGCGATGCTGCTCACACAGCTCGCCAACCATAGACGAGTGATGCTGCCCGCAAGGCGCAGCTCACCTCACCGCGGACATATTCGGTCCGCGTTCGGCTCGCATCAAGCGAGCAGTAGCCGGCGATGCTCCCACAGCTCGCCAACAAAGCGAGTGATGCTGCCCACTGGCTCAGCTCACCACCGCGGACATATTCGGTCCGCATTCGGCTCGCATCAAGCGAGCAGTAGCAGGCGATGCTGCTCACGCAGCTCGCCAACATAGCGGGCGATGCCGCCCACGGGCGCAGCCAGCCCCCATTGCGGGCATATTCGGCCCGCCACCGCCTTGCTTTGAGCAGGCGATACAGCAGGCAATGCTGCCTACACAGCTTGCCACCGCAGCAGGCGATGCTGCGCGCACTCGCAGCTCGCACAGACAGCGGGCCATCAGGCCCACAGCTCGCACATTTGCGAGAGCCTACGCAACAGCCTTGCGACTGCAGGCGACCCACAGCAGGGAAGCGGCAGACCGGCGACTGCACAGCTGCGTCGAGCACCGGCATCGAGCACCGGCGCCGCGCAGCGGGCGACGTGGCTACAGGCGTCGCTCACCGGGTTTCTGCAGCGCCGCGACGTCATCGCACCGAGTCATCGCTGCACTGCACGGCGGGAGAGATGTTCGCGACGATGCGTCTTAGCTACATAGTATAGGTAGTTATAGGTAGCTATAGTAGTACATAGAATGTTGCAAATAAATAAAACCGCGACTACATAGTATAGGTAGTTATAGGTAGTTAGTTAGCACATAGAATGCTGTAACAGATAAAGCTGCATAGTATAGATAGTTATAGGTAGCTATAGTTGATACATAGTTTGTTATTGAAATAAAACACATTCGTTACAGTTGTTTGCTCTCAAGAGGCAGTATATAAGCCCTTGGAGCCTTTATTTTTTCCAAATAGATAGAATATAGTTAGGTAGGGTATCCTATCCCTTACACATAACAGTAAACACATGGTAACCCTGGTAATCGAAGGTATATAAAGGTATATAAAGGTATATCGGTGGTATATAAGGTAATCGAGGTATATACACACACAGACAGACATACATAGGTAAATAGAAAGGGCTTGGTAATTTGAGACTTGAAATATTAGGTCAAAGGTAGTCGCATAGCTAAAAGCGACACTGACCAATCACAGAGCAGGAGGGTGCTGGTACGTGATTGGTCAACAGTTTTTGATAAATAGCCCTGGTGAAGGTATGCACAAAATAAAACACTTTGCATCTACCCTCTTCCTTTCCCGAAAATACAAGTCTAGATTCTAGACTTCTAAATGTCTGAAATAGAACCGCCTTGAAAAATCCTTTCAGGGGATATATAGATGTCTATAGTGTATGCAGGCATAAAGCCGTAATTAAGGTTTAAATAAAACTGTTTATTTTTATCCCCCTGAAACATATACGCTTATAGAGTTGCAACCCCTTAAGTGACAGGGTTGAAACATATGTAGTTTTGTAGAGGGTTGTCGTATCTATAGAGATACATATAGCTGTATAGCCCTCCTAGCATAGTTTTACGGTAAATTCACCCCAAGTAGGTAATAGCTTCGTGCCTACAATAGTTTTGTATAGTTTTCGACATCCCACCCCTACGTGGAGGGGGATGAAGGGGTGAATTCGTCTCCTCTGCATGGAGCATACCGAGGGCTATCCATAGAGGTACGACAACCCCTACTCACATAGACCTAAGCCTAGATATAGCCTAAATTCTAGGATAGACATAGTGAAAATTTAAGTTAATAAACTTCATCACACACGGTGATTTTTTGGGTGTCGATACGGTACAGTTACGCCGTACAATAGTAAAATAGGAAGTTTATTAAATTTGTAGTCATTGTCAAGATAATTTGGATTTATACATAAATGTAGAATCATATAGTCGCGAATTTCACCCTTCAAATCGCTAAGTGCATAGTGAACAAGTTAAATAGTGTTTTATTGTGACTTTATTGGTAAGCCCTCTATACCTACCCCTATATACTGTGTCAATAACAGCAAGTATAGCAAGTATTCAGCTAAGGGTTGCATCCTCATGGCCCGTAGCTTATAGACGGAGCGTCAACGCGTCTGGATCATTTATACCTAGGTGGGTTGTCACCATACAGTCCACTTTTGAAGAATAGGATAACCTACCCTGGCCACCCTACAGTCCAGTCGATCACGTCCGCCCCGTACAATTTTATTCAAAATAAGGCTTCTGAATGATTATGATATGGATAGAAAATCTCGTCCTTAGTACCAAATATTTATAGAAATCTTCTTTTCTATAGTCGCGATGCAATTAAATACGATGCATTTATCGATTTCAACATACGAAAATAATTATGTAAGTTACCTATATCATAGGTACCTATACGTAGGTAGGTAGCAAACCTAGTCTCAAAGTTGATGTTGGGCAATTTAAGTTCTAAATTGCTGATCATTATCGCTCAGTGTGTGTGTAAGTACCTACATTATGTGGTGCCTGGTCACTAATCTAAATTCTGCCCCACCTTTAAAATTACATTAGATCAGACTCTCCTCAAAAATCCCTTCTGCTACTCAACTTTTATGTAGGTAATTTTCTTTATTAATTTTTCCACATTTCTTACCTAATATTGAATAAATATGTCACCGGATAATTGCAAACTCCTTAATATTATAAAATATTTAGTGAGATTGTAAACTCTCGATATATTGTCAAGTAAACATTTGGAATACTTTTTTACGCATCAAAATTTGTAAGTCTAATCTGTCGAATATAATTCCGAGAAGTTGTATAGTATAGAGATATAACAACTGCATCTGAAATCGCACAGTTAGATAAAAAAACTAGGTGCCTTATAATGTATAGATAATAATAACACAAACATGCGATGCTTGCAAATGCTACAAATGTTCTGCGTGAATCTTCAGAGGTTTAAGCAATTCTCAGGCAACAATATAGGCATGCACTTGGTGTTACATTAATTTTTATAATGTGTATTGTTTAACAGATAATATGTTTAGTTATATTTTTTTTTTGTTTATGTTTAACTTACCACCAGATATAGTAACATATAACAGACAAAAATAGTAAATGATAACCAATATTACCTAAACCTGCATTTTAATGTAAAATTATAACCAAAGTTTAAACATCTCGCTATCCTATTTAGGCAAAATGACTCCAAATAAATCATTGATAACCCAAAAGTAGTAAATGATCACCAAAATTAAAACAGCACTTTAATGTAAAATCGACTATAAGTAACCTAACCTCAAAACGCTCAAAAGTGGCTTAAAAAGCGTGTCGGAGCTCAAGGGTTTAAAAAAAAAACCACGAAGGAGGTGGTGGCCGCCACCTCCTTCTAACCTAACCTGTCCGAGTCAGGGTACCCCATGTCCCGAGCTCGCTTCGCTCGCTCTTGCATCCTAAGTTCTCCTTGTAACACTAGTACTGCGCATTATGCTTGCTAAGATTTGATGATCATTTACTACCGCATATAATTTGAAGTGCAGTGACTAAAATAGCTAGTAGTACCTACTATTGTAATTTTAGACTCTAATTTTCTGGTGTCAATTATATATTTTTGGTAAAAGAACTAAGGGTATCAAAGCATTTTATGGTGATCATTATATTTAACCCTTTTTTTTAATACCAGATTATCGTTTTATGAATTGTCATCATAATCATTATATCGTCCTCCTACTCTTGGCCCAATTGATTTGGGTTTGGTGCAACATTACTTTTATAAATAGTATCTACTTTTTGAACATTTACGTTCATTTTTTTTAACAAAATTTCAGTAGATCGCATCTACCTTTGTATAAATGTAAATTAACTATTATGGACTCATTTTAAGTACCTACTAATCGACAACTACATTCATTTATTTTGATTTTGTTAAACAACTTTAATGAAAATAATGATATTTTCATTTAATAACAGACAGCATCTAGGTACTTATTCAAAATCAGTATAAAATAATATGTACCTATAATATACCTATAATCACAATGAATTTCGTAAAGTGCTGTTTCAAATAGACTTAGAATGGTTGCCAACAAATTCCGCAAGTAATTGTGGAAACAGCTTCCCTCATATTGGCACGGTGAAACACAAAGAGACGAACGAACCTGAAGTGAGTGTTTATTACAAGTTTCAAATAAAATAAATAAGAGAATAATATTTCTGTTTATTTGTAAAATCCCAAATGTAAACATCTATTGTGATTTGATAGCTATTAGTCATCATTAGTCATTATTTCCCGATTAAATAAAACATGCTGGCTTCCTCAAGAGTTCTAGAATAAATGAAATATACCTATTATAAAGCTAGATGATAAAGTTAATTGTTCCCATTCTTTCTTTCATTGAATTTTATTATAATGGCCCGACTAGTGTATGTGCCAAAGGAGATCGAAAACATGATACTGAAAAGTAAAATAAGTCTATTTTAATCTCCACTGTACTGTGAAATGACATACCTATTGTTTTTGGTATAAATAACACTAATAACACACTTGTTTGATTTGTAATTTCTAAATACATAGTTATGTGAGACACATGTAATTCTGTTAAATGCATTCGTTTTCATATATACATTTGCATAAAAATTTCATTCTTAGAACGGCTCCTAAAACATTCACAAAAAATTAAAAATTTAATAAACCCCCCTAAACAGAAAAACCTATGTTCCCTTTAAAAAGTAAAAAATAATAAAAAAAACTCTATCTTGAAGTACCTAAGTATGTATTAATAATTCAAAAAAAATACGTCGCATTGGAGGTACGCTCCAAACCTAACAATTTAATTACAAATAGTCTATCACCTAACTAAGCAACGCGGTCTCCCAACTTGTGTCGGGCTTTTTTTTTTAATTTAGTCTTTTTATAGATACATACTTATAAGAACCCTCTCGATTAAGTCATCATCAATATTCTCTTTCAGTGCGCTTTCATTTGAGACCCCACTCGAGTATATTTGCAGACATTCAATTATTCTTCCCCGCTTTCACCCCCCACAACTTTTAAACGGCTCAACCGATTTTCATCAAACATGTCTAAGAACACTCTAAATTGAAATCGCTTCATCCGTTCGCGAACTACGGAGCCACAAACAGACAGACCAACAGACAAACAGACAGACAAACAAACAGACAGACAGACACGTCAAACTTATAACACCCCTCTTTTTACGTCGGGGGTTAAAAATAAAGTTGCACCACACGCACGAGTTACGTGTCCTTCAATGTAAACTTAAAAGTAAATAGAAGCATCTCGCATTCCTTCCATTCAAAACCTTAATTAAATACGTACATTGATAAAGCTAATAGAAGTAATTCATCAATTAGATGATAGGTTATATAATTAGTTCTATACTTAGATCATCGCCTCGTACGGAAATTTTAACTTTTCAGAAATATTCCACTGCAATTAAATTGGTATTAAGACGAGGATGTGGTTCAAAAGATTAAAATATTTCTTTATACCTAATAACCAGTTTTTGTGTGATCGAATGACGCATATCCCACTTCATAAATTGGTCTGCTCATAAAACAATTTGTTGAGTGGATGCAGTTGTTTTAATTTATAAATCGAATTATTAATATGATGGAGCTTTATTATACTTCTCCGAGGATTTGTTAACCTTTCCTTATATATTTTTTACTAGCTGCTGCCCGCGACTTCGTCCCCGTGGAATCCCCGATTTTAAAACATTCTTTATCGCTGCTCCGCTCCTATTGGCTTAAGCGTGATGATATATAAAGCTAAAGCCTTCCTCGATAAATGGTCTATTCAATCCAAAAAGATTTTTTCAATTCGAAATAGTAGTTCCTGAGATTAGCGCGTTCAAACAAACAAACTCTTCAGCTTTATAATATTAGTATAGATTATTCTTGATGACATTAGGAATATGAACCTTAGGTAATGTCAGTAAATGCAAACTAAGATTACTTGGGATTAGGTAGGTACCTACTAACATTAAGATGAATGTGGGGAAATGCCGCCGATATGCAGACAATATTTGTTTTACAAAAAAGAGCTATTCGTGCGATTTATAAATTAAATCCCAGACACTCACTCAGAGAAAAATTTAAAGAGATTAATATAATGACTGTGCCCTCTCAGTATATCTATGAGAATCTCTTGTACGCACATAAAAATATTAATCTGTTTAAAAAATACAGTGATATCCATAGCATAAATACTAGGAACAAACACAATTTTGTTGTTCCTAAAACCAGGCTCAAGAAAATAGGTTCATTTCGATGCCAATGTATACATTTTTATAATAAACTTCCTGGCCGCATTCAAGAACTAAGCATAAATAAATTCAAAGTATTTATAAAACGTAAGCTATGCCAGAAAGCTTTTTACACAGTTAAAGACTATCTGGAGGACAAGAAGGCTTGGGATTGAGCTGCTTCAGTTGTGTACATGGCCCAATGTTTTATGTTGTTGTTTTGTTTCTGTGTTTTTCTTTTATATTTTTACACTTTGACATGTTTCAATTTTCGTTTAGTTTACTTTTGACATGAATGTTTACTTTTTAAAGCATTCTTTTTATTTTATTACAATTTCTTATTTTGACATGAATACTTACTTTGTAAAGTATTATATTTTTTAATTTATTTACTATTGTGAATATGAGGACTATATGGGTTATTATTGCTTTTTCCTCTTCAAGTATTTTTTTTTCCTTTTTTTAGCGTTGTCTGGCTGTTTGAGTTTTTTTGTGGCCTACCCAAATGTCCTTTCATTGGCATTGTTCGTCGAGTCGTTGAGCTCCTTATTGGTTCTAAGTTGAGCTACTCGACTACTGACCAAGGCTTGCAATGATTGGACAGGTCCACTCAAATCTGTGTGGTTCTTTCCTCAAAAGACCACTTCAGACACTGACATGGTCCTCATATAACGTATTGTGAATGTGAGGACCATGTAAATCGCTATGTTAGGGGTTCATTTCTTGTTAGTCTGGCGGTTTGAGTTCTTTATGTGGCCTACCCAAATGTCCTTACTTTAGTATTGATCGTCAAATCGACGAGCTCCTTAAAGTTCTAAGTTTGAGCTACTCGGTAACTGACAAATACTTGCACTGTCTGGACAGGTCAACTCAAATCTGTGTGGTACTTTCCTCAAAAGACCACTTCAGACACCAACCTACATGGTTCTCATATGATTTGACCAGTACAATTGTATGGACTTTAAAAGAGACCTTGACCTCTGAGTTTGTTTCGGTGTTTCTTCTCAGGGTAGTCAGCTAGGAAACACCGGCCTCATCTAGTTTATAACGACCAAAAATATTGACGTGTAAAAGTGTTATTTACAACCTACTTACAAAATAAATATCATTTATCATTTATCATTAATGAAATTCCTAAAAAAAAAAACAATTTTTCATATGAACATATTTGAATTACGGAAAATTAAAATAGCTACGGTAAATTAAAATTAACTAAAAAAAAGGTCAATGTTCAAAACATCGAAAATTTAAATATTAATATAGATAGATAAATTTAAATATAGATAATCGAAAATTGTTATATCTAAGCGTAAAATGTCTAAGATTGAAATGCCAAGGAATAAAAACATCTAATGATTAAAAATATCGGTAGTTATTATACTTCATCATAAAAGTTGAAAATGCCAACATTTTATACACTATAGTTAATTATATTTACGTGTTCATTTTTTATCTAAAATAGAATAGAATAGAACTTTACTTATACTTTGATTTTTAAACTTTAGAGGTTTCTTTTGTTTATTATTTTGTATTGTTAAATGACATTAATTATAGGAAATTTATTTTTCCATTTGCGTACAAATGTGTTTTATTTTGAGTTATTTATTATCTATACTAATATTATAAAGCTGAAGAGTTTGTTTGTTTGTTTGAACGCGCTAATCTCAGGGACTACTGGTTCGAATTGAAAAATTCTTTTTGGGTTGAATAGACCATTTATCGAGGAAAGCTTTAGGCTATATATCATCACGCATAAGCCAATAGGAGCGGAGCAGCGATAAATAATGTTTTAAAATCGGGAATTCCACGGGGACGAAGTCGCGGGCAGCAGCTAGTGTGATGATTATTTAAATACATGAGGATTCTACCCATTTGACATTTTACCCGTAGGTATTTTAATTTTCGACATTCAAATATTATGTACCCTTCACACTATATGGCTGGAGGGAGGAGTTCGTGGCTAAAGAATAACAAAATTGATTGAGTCAGGCGTTACTTACCGTTACTTACCGTTGAGTTGCGACTCAACGGTCAGCGAGTCAACACGTCCCCTGAGGATGCCTCGTGGAGAGGCGAAACACATGTCGGTAATGGTGTTGGGTTTTGCTTTGCCCTCCTGCATGTGCATAAAATCCTTGCATTTGCCTTGTAATCTTGCATGTGTGCATAATATAGCGGGCGGGAGGGAGGTGCATACCTTCAACCCACTAATATTCGCGGAAATTAAAACTAGATATATTATTTTCATTTTCAAATTTAAAGAATAACAGCCACACAGGTCGATCTTCAAGGTTAAGCAACGCTTGCCAAAGTTGATCTGTGGATGGGTGACCATCTTAACAAACCGAGTTTCCTCCGCGCCTCGGAAACGTTAAGCCGTTGGTCCCGGTTGTCATTTGTAGATCTTTGGCAGTCGTTACGGATTGTCAGAAGCCAGAAAATCTGACACCAGTCTTGCTAAGAAGTACCGTGTTCCCCAGTTAATGGGTTGTGGAGGACTGGTAGGCAGCCGCTCCACGTTAAATACTGGTATTCAGCTGAATCCAGTTTGACTGGAAGCTGCCCCCTATATAGTTGAGAAAAGGCAGATAGACACTGTATTGCTGGAACGCTTTTTTTGTTAATACTTATATCGTGATAAAAATCTGTGTTAAGTGCTCAAATACATAACAATCTAGATTATTTGCGATAGATCAAGCGGTAAAACAAAGGTTATATTTCCGTTCCGTGACTTCCGTGGTTTGTTAGTGGTCAAAGACTGATACTTCACCGAACCTTCACAAATTGACTAGCAATCATTACTCTACTATACTAGTCTTTACACGTGCTTTTCCTCTTTCCAGTATCACAACACATGCTCACAGACTTGGAAAAGATCCCTGGGGTGCAACTTGGTGACTTTCTGCTGCAATTCGAGCTCGATGAGCCTCGGGAATCAGTGCGAGAGATCGCCAGGAAAGAGCTCCGGGAGACGCCGGAGATCGTCAAGCCTGCTGTCGAAGAACTGAAGAGACTGCTTGAAGGTAAGGAATTCCGATTTTGTCAACTTGTGTTTGAAGTTTGTTGTGCTTTTCTTTCTACTTTGTAAACCTCTCTCTGTTTCTGATGAATTTCATTGCGGGATTCAAGACGGTTGAATCGTTTCTCCGGGATAGGTCGAGCATTACTAACTTGGCGTTTTTCGAGTGGTCACTGCTGATCCTCAGGACCTCTGGCCCTCAGGAGTCGCAGAAGTTGCGGATTATTTCGAAAGAGTCCCCGCCGCGACCCTGGAACGCAAAGGGCACTAGAAGGACCACGGGTGGGTTTTAGTCAGTAAAAGTCTGAAACTCCGCTCCGTCCACAGCAGAAGAAGTCATTTGATAATGTCCCTCCCAGAAAACAAAAATAGAGTTGCAGTGGTTAATGATGTTGTGAAGAGCAATAAAAAATTGGCTTACCGTCTTAACTTCTACTTTTCGTTTAATTAACCAACTCAGATAATTTGATGCACAATTTGATTGTGTTCCAATTAACTTTGAATTTAATCATTCTTGATTTTAGTGTTTTTGTGTGAACTGATCTGAACGTTAGCTTCTCTCACGGTATTCAGCAAATAATATGTCGAATGGAACTTATTAACATAGTACCTAATAAATATTCGCAAATATAAAATGGAGTGATATTTGCTCATTATAAAACCGAAGGTTACCTAAACTAAAATCAAAGGAAAACAGTGACCAGAGTTGGCTCGGTTATCAATACATTTGTCGTATAAGTGACACGGCCACTTCATGATGTGCCCGAGGTTAGGCTTCGTTAGGTTTGAACTGAAGAACTAAGGGCACCCGGCTACCTGCCATGGGCAGATTAGATTCGAATGCGAAAGAGCAAAACGGACTAGTTCCCAGTCATACCTATTAGGTCAGTCATCTCCATCATCGAAATCTGGTTTGAAGTGGGCATTTCACTAAGTGGAGATTTCATGATAATTATGATTACAAAACAAGAACAGTTGAATTTCGGCTATGGACGCCAACTAATTCATCAAAAATATGTAAATGGTATTGTTGCGCTTGCAAATTGCTCCATTTACTCGACGAGTGATGTACCAAGTTAATTATAGAACAATAAACTTAAGAAATAGTAACCTTCAAATAAAGTATTGTCTAAATTAACATTAGAGTAAGAAATAACGACCTTTGAGTAGATACATGCATACCTATATAGGTTCGTAGATAAATACACCATTTTTGTTTTCTTTTTTTTTCTGGATGGAAAATCATCA
This sequence comes from Hecatera dysodea, assembly GCA_905332915.2. Taxonomy (NCBI): domain Eukaryota; kingdom Metazoa; phylum Arthropoda; class Insecta; order Lepidoptera; family Noctuidae; genus Hecatera; species Hecatera dysodea. Next base: position 16,816,152 of record HG995292.1, read on the forward strand.
AATGACTTCTTCCGCTCTGAGTGGAGCGGCTGGGAGACTCAGACTCTTACTGACTGAAACCCACCCGTGTTCCTCCTAGTGGAGGGTCCAGGGCCGCGGTGACTCTTTCGAACAAATTCCGCAACCCTAGCAGGCACTGACCCTATGGGGCCCCTCTTTTTAGCTGACATCCCTTTGAGGCGCGCGTGGAACACGACGCGGGCCTGGTTGCTATCGGACGGTGCGTCACCCATAGCTCGCCATCAGCAGGCCCGCGCCTTCGGTGGCCGGGAACCGCCCTGAAACTCCCGACGCCCGGGGTGTCTTCTTCTGTTGCGGCGTGACGTTTCCCTCTCACTCGCGCTGCCTGTCTCCTCCTTCGTTAGCATTACTGCTTTGCAGGAGGTGACCGCTCCCCATGCCTCCTCGCTCTGGACCATGGATACCTAAACACACCTACCAGTTTTCCTACAGTTTTTATTACCTACCTATGTACTTATGTAATATTCGCAAAAGTAAGTAGGTAGTAATTTTATATTGTTAACTAGTATTTCGCTTGGGGGCGCGAGTTGCAAGCAACCCGCGGTGTCTTTTTAGTATTTTTAGTAACAATTATTATCTCTACAATGTCAGATTTCTGAGTTACGCAAAGGGGTTGAAAGAAGGGGGTTGAAAAGGGTTGAATTTTGTTTGGCCATATATTCATCCAGATGTCCTCTATACAACCCCGAAGACCATTTTTCTCTACCATGTCAGGTTTCTGAGTTCCGCAAAGGGGTTGAAAGAAGGGGGTTGAAAAGGGTTGAATTTTTTTTAGCCTTATTTTCATCCAGATGCCCTCTATACAACCCCGAAAACCATTTTTCTCTACAATGTCAGGTTTCTGAGTTACGCAAAGGGGTTGAAAGAAGGGGGTTGAAAAGGGTTGAATTTTTTTTAGCCATATTTTCATCCAGACACCCTCTATACAACCCCGAAGACCATTTTTCTCTACAATGTCAAGTTTCTGAGATACGCAAAGGGGTTGAAAGTAGGGGGTTGAAAAGGGTTGAATAGGGTTGAATTTTTTATTGGCCATGTACTCATCCAAACCCTCTCTATACAACCCCGAAAACCATTTTTCTCTAAAATGTCAGATTTCTGAGATACGCAAAGGGGTTTGTAAAAAGGGGGTTGAAAAGGGGTAGTTTTTTATTTCGTTTTCTACTCATCCAAACACCCTCTATACAACCCCGAAAACTATTTTTCTCTTCGACGTCAGGTTTCTGAGATAAGCAATGGGGTTGAAAGAAGGGGGTTGAAAAGGGGTAGTTTCAGATTTTTCCCATACTCATCCTGACACCTTCTATACAACCCCATAAAAAGTTTTCCCCTCCTAGCACGGCAAGTGGGAGAACAATTATGTCAATCAGTCAGTCAATCAATCAGTCAGTGGTTTTTTAATTGTATATTTATATAAAAGATTTATCAGGTAAATTATAATTACTTGGAATCCATAATCTTCAAGAGAGTTGATGGTATTATATGAGTAAATATAATTACATTAATTAGTATTGTACCTACCTAGTTCAAATTAACAAACCAGTAAGAAAGTATCCCCCAAAAAATTTGAAAATGAAAACAATATATCTAGTTTTAATTTCCGCGAATATTAGTGGGTTGCAGGTATGCACCTCCCTCCCGCCCGCTATATTATGCACATGCAAGATTACTGGGCAAATGCAAGGATTTTAAGCACATGCAGGAAGGCAATGCAAAACCCAACACCATTACCGACACGTGTTTCGCCTCTCCACGAGGCATCCTCAGGGGACGTGTTGACTCGCTGACCGTTGAGTTGCGACTGAGCATTTAGTACAAGGCACCCCCCTTTTATACACTGCCACCGTTGGTTATTTGTGTACAACTACCCACAAACATTCGCAGTAAAGGGGAAGAAACCAAATTCGTCTGGTCATTCAACAGTGCAAATTTGCCCAGTAATCTTGCATGTGCATAATATAGCGGGCGGGAGGGAGGTGCATACCTGCAACCCACTAATATTCGCGGAAATTAAAACTAGATATATTGTTTTCATTTTCAAATTTAAAATGGATTTCCGCAAAGTAACGCCTGACTCAATCAATTTTTTTTTTTTTTTTTTTTTTTTTTTTTTAAGTATCCCCCAACAAAATGAATAAAAATCGATGAAAAATTCGTCGAACAATGAACGTGTTTTATCGATGTCTTAATTGATATTGATAAGCCAAGAGATTTGTTCATCATACAAATGATTAGTAATTTATTGGACACGTTTATCATAGTAGGCAGAGGTTTGGTTTGGAACCGACCTTGCATACTAGATAATGCCACACATTTCACCTACGACCTTATGAGTAGGTACTCATAGCCCATAGGCTCCCGAAACAAGCCTATTCGCAATAACCAGACGGCATGCTGCTAAAAGTTCTCTAATAAAACAATCCAATAACACTTCACCCGAAGCATGTTTGGAAAGGCTAACATTTCGGTCCAGTCAGAACGGTTGAAACCACTTAGACCTTTTTTTTGTTTTGGATGGGAAATCATCAAATGACTTTTCCCGCTCTGGGACCACTTAGACCTATGTACACTTTACACATTGTCATACTTCAAACCTCTTACCTGGTTAATTAAAGTTTGAAATGTGCTTTTGTACTCAACAAAACATGGAATTTATTTACTTACTAAAACTTTATGCACTGTTCAAAGATGGAAAATGCTAAACCATTAGGCATATGCTTACAGTCAATCTTAGTTAGGGTGGTGCAGAGACAGAACATCACCTGCAACTTTAAGAAAAGAAAACCATAAATATATACATATCATACACATGTATACATACTAAGCTGTACCTTGCTCCCGCAACTTACGCGTAACATAATCTATGATCGTGGATCGTGATTCGAAATGTAAATTGATGACATTGCAGTACACTATGAGTCATTCGCTTGTACATATTTCGTACGGGTCATCGACCGATTGACGTTAACTGGTGACCATAGACATCCCAATAGATCGCGAATCTGAGACATGATGACAATGAAAGATTATAGCCACCGAACCCTGCATGGAAAATCATTGCTGATAACTATATTTTGTTGAAGCCCATCTTCTTGACGAAAAAGGCGTCTAAGGAATTATTCAAGACAATTAAATACTACAGTTACAGGAAAACAAGTACGTTTGGCGGATGAAATTTCCCATCGACAAAAAGCCTTATAATTAACCCCTCGAGGGGATGAATTCAGAAATACTGAGTTGGTGGACCATCGTCATACAAATTCGTTCTTGTGGAAAAAAAAAGTGGTTTATACTATACCTTGTTTGTCGTTGTATTTGAAACCTATACAAAGAAAACAGCGCTTAATCTACTTATTTTTAAAACTATAAGCCATAGCTGATCGTCATCAATCATCCAAAAATAACTACAAAAAAGCAAATCAGCAATCATTAGTTATTTTTCGTCCGTCCATTAGCACTTCTATTTTTGTTTTCAGATAGCTAATGATCAACGTAGTTCACGGAAGTCTCATTGCGTCAATCTTAATCGTAAGTTAGGATTGTCGGTGACATGTCATGGGGATTCTACACGGCCTACCTAAACGTAATTGAACCTTACCTTGATAGTGGACGCGAACAGTTCCATACGTACACTCACTGTTATTATGAAATCTCGGAAAATTTCTGCAACACTATAGAGTGCAACATAAAATAAAATAGGCATCTCTTTGGTAGGTATAGGTACCTCTATGGAACTTCAGTAAACAAAACTGCATGCACTTTTGTGATGTTTGCCAAACCGATTGGTTAAAATTGCAACGAAAATAATCCAAAACACTGTTGTCTCTATTATTACGCGTCATTTTACCACCTACAATAAAAAACATCAATTCTTGTTCAACAATCACAAAGTAAATGAGAAATGAAGTTGACATAAGCTGCACCTTTGTGCTCTTCAAAGGTCAAACATTTTCGGGTTTTCTCTTTAGGTATTTTGTGTGTACATAAATAAATCTCAGGATTTAATTAAAAACATTAGAACTAATCAGGTTGTGGATTAGCAGAATAACATCTCTTGGCCTATTTGTAACTTATTAGACCCTACTCGGGAAAGTAGTTTAAGTGTACGAGCGAAAACAAACATAGCATGTCGACGAATATTACTTGTATAAACATTTGTAGTTAATTGATTCACTATATCTATCTAAGTTAATACTAAATGACACATGGTTTTTAGTTTGTTAGAAAACAAAGGTCAAGTTCGTCGAACTGTACCTATACAGGGTGATTTTTAATTAATTTGCATGTTGCATCCACATGCAATTACAATTTCAGAGGGATAAAGAACTCATGGAGAACAGTGGTGGGCGAGTGGTAATGGTCCTGACTTACGAATTGCAGGTCGCGGGTTCAAACCCAGCCAGGCGCATTACTTTGTGTAATTTATTTCATCACCACTGCTCTCAAAACGGTGAAGAAAAACATCGTGAGGAAACCGGCATGTCCTAGAATAAAAAATTTGAAGACGTGTGACATTCACCTCAACCCGCACTGGGCCCGTGGGCCGTGTGGTGGATTACGGCCCATTCCCTCTCCTAGAGAGAAGGCCTGTGTCCCAGCAGTGGGAACGTTAAACTAACGCTTATGCTAAAGAACTCATGAATATGTAGCAGTGAAGTGACGTCCATCAGGATGTTGAAAACAAAAAGTAATTCTATGAATAGTTTCTTCTTTCACACTGGTGAAAGAGTTATTATTCAGTAGCCGGGATTAAGATTTTGAATTTACTTCAAAATCACCTCGTAGTTAATAACAAGCCGGTATCAATAGTTGCGTTTCTAATCTGTGCTCGAAGGCCGCAGTCTTAGTGGATGATGATAATTGATCTCATGTTAGCATTACGTTTTATTGTCTACAAATACTATGTAATTTTAATACTTGTTAGAATATTTGCTATGTGTTTGAGGAAGAATTACAGTAATTAATTTCATATATACACACATACATATAATGTAGTAGATAGGGACATGTTGTAAATATGCATGTTTTCAAATAAGGAATATGTATCAAAAATATTTTAAAATTATTATTATTATCTCTTTATTTATTTCACTAAACATACAATTTTATATTTTTAAATATTTCTTAAACAAAACCAAATACAGAAAACATTATTATTATTACTATTATTATTATTTATAGTGGCAAAAATTATTCGAAGAACAATTGTGATATAACAATTTTATCATATAACCAGCATATACACACACACTCATTTCATTTTTTATTTCCTTATTAAAAAATAAATGTCACAATAGGGAATAGCCCTATTGTGACATTTATTTTTTACTCACCATTATTCCACTGTCATATTTAAGGAGTTCTATCTTGATAGAGCTCCTTAATTGAATCAAAGTGCTAGAGACAGTGCCTAATTTCAAACGTTTCTAACGTTTGAGCAGCAATAGACAATCAGATCTAAAAAACAAAGACTATCTATTATCTGTACCTAATGTAACTAATTACACAAACAAATATCGGTCTTTGATATCCAGTACTATGTGTAAATGTCGTATGGGATAAAAATTAAATAAGTAAATAGCCGCGCCGGAACTACACCTAATAACCTACCAACGGTGACCTATGATAAGTACGTAAGTAGGTACTACATCCAACATTAATTTACATGTGCAATTTCCTTCTCAGGGGCCTTTATTTAATTTATGACCATTATAAAAATAATCTAACCAAATCAAATATGTACATACCTACTAGTATTACCGACTATTTGTTATGACATGATTTTGATCTGCTGACAATGACTGTGCAAAAACAAATAAGTTTTAGTTAATATATTTCAATGTCTGTCTATTGCGTCTAATTGTATGTTTTTTCTGCCTACCTTCTCATTGTTGTGTCTATTAACATAGTGACATGAGTATGATGTACAAACAGACATCACAATGAATAAGGTTGTGAACTTGTAGATTAAAGTTTAGAATTTATACGTACCTACCTACTACATAAATACTACTTATTGTTTTATTCTTGCGTCACTAGGTACCTAAAAAGTACTTACAGCTCCGGTTACGAAAATTCTATCGTTGATAGAAACTAAAAAGAAACTATCAACAAGCATCTAAGGCTTTTACTCCCGAAAATTCACGGTTCTTATGTTCCGCGTAGGCCACGGGGACGAAGCATCGGGAAATGATAGTCAATTAGATTTCTAATAGAGCTTAATTATGTTTCCTATTCCAGAGGATAAAGATTTGCACGTCCCAACTGATAGTGAAGCCTGGCTGATTAGATTCCTGAGACCCTGCAAGTTCTATCCCGAAAGCGCCCACGATTTGGTAAGTTAACCTATCATTATCATCATTTAAGTCTAAAATCGTTCTCTGCTGGGCCTAGGCTTGTCCAAGTACACATTAGTCGGTCCCGTGCATTTCGCATCCCGCGGATTTGCACGGTCTTCGCCAGGTCGTTGTTCAACCATTAATTCCTCAACTAAACCAGCATACTGTCGTTAAATTATTTACTCAGTTAGATTGGGGCAAAAATATTGTAAACTTATAAATATTTTTGCCGCCTTTTGTCTCGTCATTTCAATCACTCACTTTAGTTACAGCCTTTCACTGCGTATGTGTACCTACTTCCCAAATATCTTATCTACTTACGAATAATAAAAGTCTATCCGTAGTTCCCTTTAGAGTTTATAAATACAAACAGCCTGAGGATTTTTTATTTGGTGTCTACTTATGCATTCATGCCATGATTCATAGATATCATGCAAATATTTAGAAGTGGCAGAATGTTAAAAAACCACAACCGTGTTACATAAACAATTGTATTTACTTTTGAAACATATAGGAATATGGAATAAGGTACTATTCCATTTCTTACATGTTTCAAAATTGTTATTTCTCTAATAAATATTTAAAATGCATCAAAATCTCTTTCCAGATTAAACGTTACTACGGTTTCAAACTCAAACACTCGAAGCACTACGAGGGTCTCATCCCCAGCAAAGAGACCAACGTGTTCAATCAAAACGTGCTGACAGTGCTGCCCACACGCGACCAGTACGGGCGACGGGTTCTAGTGCTGGAGCTAGGAAGTAAGTCGAAACAGCATCTAGTAATCCGCAGTGCGCCAAAAACCAACGTGTTCAATTAGAAGGCGCTGATAGAGCTGCCCACACGCAACTAGTACTGGCTACGAGTTTAATAGTCAATTTAATGTTTCAAAATATTTTAAAATTTAATTTAAGCGAGTTAATAAAATAGCAACAATAAATAAAATTAAAACAAAATAAGTTATAAATGAATAGATAGACTAGCATTAATTATAATATTAATAAAATAAGAAATAAAATTTTCTAATAAAATTTTATATTTCCATTCAATAAATGAATGGAAATATAAAATACAGAATAAAAATAATTGAAACTTAATAACCGGGAAAATGATCATAACGCTTTACCTCACTCTTCATATAAAAATTTGCTGTGCTCGACTGGGTCCATAATGGATTCTATTTTTTTATTAATCACGTGTATGTGATTCATTATGGATTGCAATAAACGATTTGTGATGTGAGATATTATGGTGCTATCGAAAGATAGTCAAAGGTAGTTCATACTAGCAGTTCATAGTGTGCCCACAATCACCATGCAATTAACATAATCGTGAAAATCTGCCTAATTTTCATACGTGTAGATAATAAAGTAAGATAAATCGTATTAGAATTTCTGGGTAGTCAAATAGTCACGCAACCGTGCCTGAGATAATGACGAACAAATAATATGTTGCACACAATACACATAGCACGGACTGACTATGGATATAGCTACCTCATCATTAAGTATGTCTACGTCACTTATTATTGCCATAATCTTTGTTTTAAGCAATATTCACGTAAGCTAATTGATCAAACGTTGAACAAAAACTTTAATCTCTGTAGATACCCGGATGTTTTCAATCATAATGATGGGAAACCCAATGAAAAGCCAGATTGCTCACAGTTTCTGCTAGCTTTTAATTTTAAGTAAGGATTATTTTGTTTGCCAAAATCTTACACTATTGACGTATCGGCCATATCTACATTGGCATGGCTTTTGAGATTATTGATTCTCATGATTTATCATAATAAAATATTGACGAACTAAAAATAATATGATCTTAAAAAATATTTACTCATACGTCTCTATTTCAAAATATGCCCTTTTATAACTCAGCTGACCCATATCGTTCTTTAGCAAACAACACAGCTCAAGTCGTTTTTTCCAGTTATTTCACAACATTTGAATGTGGTAGAAATAGTACACTTTGTCACCGATTGAACTGATATAAACTATACTTGGCGACCAACCAAACCTAGGTGACACCTAAATATGTAGTTGTCACAGAAGTTCCCAGTACAATAGTTACACTAAATTAATCGGTTTTTTCGTTCTAATGTTAAAGTTATTCAAAATGACTAGAGCGGTGTTGTTTGCTAAGGGACAATATTTACCTGACGATCCATATTGGTTCCTTCCAAGAACCTATTTTACTTACGAGGTTATATCATCGATGCTTACAAGCTATCTTCTTACAGAGAAGTGGAAGCCAAGCAAGTGTTCCCTGGACGAGGTGTTCAAGGGCTGCGTACTGTTCCTGGAGGCGGCCATGTTGGAGCCAGAGACACAGATCTGTGGAGCTGTGGTCATCTTTGACATGGACGGCCTCTCCATGCAGCATGTGCTGCAGTTCACGCCTAGCTTCGCCAACAGAATCGTGGATTGGCTTCAGGTTGGTATTGTCGAAATAAAAGTTATCTGAGAATGCCTAATATTATAGTTCGTAGCTATTGGGAAGTTGAGATATTCCAAGTTCGTATTATATATTACCTCTATTGTTTTATTACTGATGCATTGACTAAATCTAGTAACAAACATTCATATCAAGTCAAAAGTCATTTATTTAAATTAAGCCGAATGCCTTGCACTTTTTGGACGTCAAAGTTCTACATAAAGGCAGTCCACAAAACACCCGCCCGTCAACACTTCCTAGTGTTTTAGCTGGCAAGAAGTGACGCAACAAACTCCCCAGCAGTTTAATAAAATAAATTGACACTTGTTAGTTAGACCACTCCATTAAGTCTTAAAAACAGACAAACTTAAGCATTAAAAATAGAGAAATTAAGCCTCCAGTCAGGCGTGCCCGCTCACAAGTGCAATGGTATAATCTAACAATAGGATTGTGACTGGCGGCCGAAACCAATAACCGATCTATCACTTACTGGAGATTACGTGGAACTACAAGACAAACCCTAGCAGGCACTGACCCTATGGGGCCCCCCATAGGGTCAGTGCCTGCTAAGGTTGCGGACTTTGTTCGAAAGAGTCACCGCGGCCCTGGAACGCAAAGGGCACTAGGAGAAACGCGGGTGGGTTTTAGTAAGTAAGAGTCCGACACTCCCTTTAGCTCCGCCCAAAGCGGAAAAAGTTGTCCATCCAGAAATAAAGGGAAGCATGACGAACTTGTTACCGGTTGTTCAGGCAAGAATAATATAAAACAGCTATAGGGCAACACCAGTTTATCATATGTTGCAATACAACTCATAATAAGAACCATTGTATTGAATAGATTATGTCAAAAAACTTATTTGTTATATAACCTGTTATAAGCTAAATAATACAGAAGAACATTTTGTATGACAATTATCTTGCGTTCAGCTATTCTTGTCGTCTCTAAATAATCGTTGATGTCGTTCGGATCGGATATCGCTGGTTTAGCTGTATGATTGAGCAAAAATGAATCGAGATGCCACCGTGAGAATTCCAATCTCTTTAAAAAGTGCTGTGTTGTGAGCAGCTTTTCTCAACAGCAGGATACCGTAGGATATTACGTGTCAACATCAGTGTATTGCCGTATATGTATAAATGTGAGGACCCCATCGAAAGTTACAATCAACAAAATATGTTTATTTAAGATCTATTTTTTTTTAAGCTTTGCGCAATACTGGGGCTTTTCCTGTATCGTAGGTGCGATTACAAACATATAAACTTACATACATAAATAAAATAAACTTACATAATATATACATAAATAGTCAGACTCGTAACAACAATCAGTAGACCATACAAATATTCCGTGCGGGGATCCACCCGGGCCAACCATACAAAGATGACATCAAGTCCTAGATTTCTAACATTGGGCATGGAAGGCAAACTATAAATATTTTGTTTTCTTAGCATTCAGAACTAGATTATTTGTTGTAAACCAATCTGTTACTATTGAAACAGCGCTGTTTACGTTATCAAAAAGATTAGTCAACTATAGATGTTAATATTATCTACGCCAAAGTGAATCCAAACGTTTAATTAAAATCGTCTCAATTTTACTTTTGCATGTTTCAGGAAGCCATCCCCCTCCGCATCAAAGGCCTGTACATAATAAACCAGCCCTTCATCTTCGAGATGGTCTTCAAGCTCTTCAAGCCTTTCCTGAAGGAGAAGCTTCGTTCCCGCATCGTGTTCATGGGCAGCGACAAGAAGATGCTACACGAGTACATCAGTCCTAAGTGCCTGCCCGACAAGTACGGCGGCACCCTCAACATTCCAAGCGTCACTGGAGGACAGTGGCTCGAACTACTCCTCATGTGCGATAAGGAATTCAGTGGTAAGCACAATCAATATAAAAAAAAATAGACTTGTAAATAGTTTCAGTAGTCCTACGTGCCTTTTTTCGTAATAAGTCATTTGTAGGCTGAAACTGAGGTCCAAAGATGTATGCATTGACTTGTCAATCATGTCATACATTAATAATTACGTGTGTGATGAATATGAGTTTTATCTTGAGCATTTTATGAGGAGTACTGAGCAGGCATGAAGCGAAAGTTACTTAAGCAGTAATGAATTTAAATTATGCTTGATGAAGAGGGCGAGGAATACGAAAGACAGGATGAATGGAATGTATAAGGACCAACGTGACAGAAAAGGAAGATTGATAAGTATGGAAATGGAATGAGAAATCTCAACTTTGGGGTTAACTGGTATTTACACGTGAGCTCTATTAATCACTATTTAAAGCGTAGATATATTTTTTTACAAATAATAATTATTAAAGGGACAGTGAAGGCAACGTGATGAAGGGAAAAAAAAAAACGTAAAGTGCTGGCTAAATATAACACAGGACACGTAATGAGGGCAGGACGATGATGAATCTTATCGTACATACTTACCTTATATCGTGAATTTTGTTTCAGCGATCAACTCTTACGGATACAAGAAGAAGTGAATACTGCGCGGGCGCACAGAGTGACATGGACGGTTTTATGCAATGTGATAAACTGATAATGAATATGCATATCGTGATAGTGAAACTTGTATTTAGATTAATATACGTACAAACCATAGTTTTAAGGCCTTTGCCATTGGCATTTTCGTGTACGTAGAGGTATGGTGTAGAAATATATTAGTCGAGAATAACAATAAGATGTTTTAAATGGTTGGCTGCAAATTTGAATATTGTTTGATATGCATTTTTAGTACTTTGGACCAATATGTAATTAATTATTAAATATGTTTTATGCAAAACTACTTTTTAATAAATTAAAAACTATATTTTAAAGCAGTGAAGAGAACTATAGTTATTTGGTACTCCAATAGTAATTTGGCATTGATGTCTTAGATACGAACGTGTTACATTAAAAGTATTTAAGTATAATCGCAAAGATATTTCTTGAGTTACATTTCGTAAAATAAAGCAGGCTGTGATTCCCTAAAACGTGCGATATTATTGTTAATATGCTACATGGCAGCACAATATTGCTTATCCATGACTTACAAATGTATTCAAAAAAATGTTATAATATGTAAATCAATAATGGACAATAAAAATATAATAAAAAAATACTATTTGCATCGCCAAGCTGTAATTAGAAATAAAATACAGGCAAATTATGAGTCCATGACAAAAATAAATGATGATATTAGTAAGTTTACATTAAGTTATAAAAATAATAAGGATAACTGTAATGTCAAGGGTGTTTCTAATGTATAAGAATACTTAAAAGACAAGTTTAGCTCGAACATGAGATGTACCTACATATATGTATACCTTCAAAGATAAATGTTACAAAAAATATGTATTTTTATAAGCCCTTATTATATAAAATAACATTTATATCATGTTAAAAATGGTATCTAATATTATTATATGTACCGTTTAAATTATCTCTTTATTTATTAAGTTAGTAAGAATGGTACCAATCAGTGGAGTAAATAATAAATCAATATTATGGTAAATAACTGGTTTTTATTTAATTACACCATCCACGTTGTACTTTTACATTATGTAATTACAAATATATCAGATTTAATTATTCTTACTTATTTAGTCTACCTATACAATTATTTTAGATCCATATAAATCATAGAGCATACCTACTTTTTACTTAAATATCTTACTATGCCTTATTATTAAAAATGCAATAATTACATTCCTAATGAATATTCCGCGAGTATTTTCTTGGGCGTTTGAGTTGCATTTTGTACTTGTTCGACAAGATGTTCCCTACGTCTTGTTATTGTTCACATTCTGGACGTAGCCGTAGGAATTCGCCACTGAAAAAGAAAGTTTAGAAAACTCAATGTCCATTTTAAAGCTTAGTTTTAAGCCTACGTGTAGGTACATGGTTGACATTCCACAAATGGCAGCATAAAAAGTTTTGGAAATATTAGCCTGATCCAAAAATTTTATTTCATATATCATCGTTTCTGGGAGGAAAAAAAAACATTTTGATGACAGAGTAATTTCGAGAGTCAGTCTGAAGGAAAATCTACTGAGTTTGTTCACATTGATTCATAAAAAAACACTAGGAGTCTATGCCACGTGTGCACGCTGGTGCATTGAGTTAAAGTTAATATGAACCTCCATGGAAGATGATCACTGCGAAACGGACGCGTCTCGGAAAGGGACGTCAATGGTGCCCATCATTGACGTTCCTTTCCGAGATTAATCTTGCGTTGGCAGATCGACAAGTGACTATCAATCATTTAGCCGAGGTCACAGGGGTGCCATATGGCAGCATTCAATGGATCCTTAAACATGACAAGCTTCTGATAAAGTTTGCAACCCATATGTACCGAAAATATTCAGCGCTGAACAAAAAATGAGGCGGCTTGACATTCCAATTTGAAGACCATATGACTGAGCACTGAATCTTTTACAACCTATTTTTCAGAAGTAGGTCCCCCTTTGCTTCCGCCTTCTTTTTGTCTCAAGGGCATGAATTTTGAAAAAGGTAATGGTGGAGAGTATTTTTAGCAAGATCGGGAAAGATTTTTTATTAGAGGGCAGTTGCAGTTTAGAAAACCATGAACTGCACGGGTCGACTTCTAAGGAGTTCTTCTTGAAAAATAAGACTGACGCAGATGTGATGGATATGACAATAGCTATCGCAGACTTAACACGGTAATGAACATATCAGTAACGTCTGGTCCAAAGGCGACTTTAATTAGGGCACAGCTGTCTATGTAGGTACAATGTTCATAGGGACACTGATAAAATGAGATGTATCTTCTCAAACAGATTGATTTTTTAGCCTAGCCTTTTTCCAACTATGTTGGGGTCGGCTCATAGTCTAACCGGATGGAGCTGAGTACCAATATTTTACATGGAACGACAGTATATCTGACCTCCACAAAACATACGCCTTCTTCATAACTCCGTAACAGGATAAGCCTTCGAAAGACTAGTGTCAGAAATATTAGCTACTGTATCCCATCCTCCTTTCAAGTGGAAAACCCAAGCTTCCGCACATTAGGTACTGCTGTTCTCGCAATCATAATCATAACATACAAACACACAAAGGCATAACATCAAACCTGTATTCACCCATGTCCACAAACTTTTTTAAATATAAAGCAATCAATACTTTATCCGTTCCAAGATTAATCGGCAGTTATTTCTGAGTGATGAAGTGACGAGTCCTGCGTACGGGACTGATGACAATTATACGGACGAGGTAGCCAAAGTACTCACATTTATACTCCTCTTCATAATGCCGTAACATCTTCCACAGCACATCACCAGTGATCTCCGGCTCAGGCAGCAGGCCGCCATGCCTCTTCCTCAGCGCCTTCGGGTCCACGTGCTCCATCAGCGAGCTCATGTTGGTGCCGTGGAAGTGGATGCGCGAGCGCAGCTTCTCTCGCATGAACGGCTTGAAGATGGCGAACAACATATTGAAGATGTACGGCTGGTTTATTATATGGACCGCCTTAACGCGAATCGGGACCGATTCCTGGAAATATAAATATACATAGTTTAAGCCTGGATCCGACCACCACCAACCCCCAGTACCCCACCTCCCCCACCCCCACCGTGTTCCCCAGTTAATGGGTTGTGGAGGTCTGGTAGACAGCCGCTTCACGTAAAATACTGGTATTCAGCTGAATCCGGCTTGACTGGGAGCCGACCCCAATGTAGTTGGGAAAAGGCTAGGCAGATGATGATGAGTTTAAGACTGGATGAACTTTGATTCGTTCTCGGTACCGACATAATACATGAATGATGTATCTACCCTAACTGTATTCTCGTATCGTTTAATATCTTGCTAAAATAAACTTAATTGAACTACATAACTACTTTCCAATTTCTTAAACAAAATCTATAGAAACATGACCTAGAAATGCAGCTGACTGGTCAAACAGGTAGTTTTCTGCTAGCCCACTTCACGCGTTGCCTTCATTGCGTAACGTATCGCTACGGGTCAACGGCCTCCGTTCGACCAGCTATATTTAATATTATACCTAATAAAGTTTTGACCAATCTCGTAGCAAGGAATAATTGAACATATTGCGTGTCAGATATAATAATTACTTCGTATTGATGAAACGCTTCTAGCACAAAGAATATCCGTTTTGCGAATTTGACCAATATCAATGTCTAATTGCAATATCCACAGATACATAGATATGTAGGTATAACATTGAATCAGTCGAAAAGAGACTTTAAATAAACTATCCAAACGTGATTCATGGGCTGCATTTAAATAGTTCATAAGTAGGCCTAGGTACACTGTAAAGTTTACTGATGAACTACTTGAAGTACAGTAACCTTTGACTGCCTTTGAATATGATAATAGAAATAATGATGCTCTACACAACCGAGTTACTGAAAGATTAAAACAAAATAAATATAGGTAGCCATTATTATATTACTTCTCGAAACTATTTACATGTTGACTCGTAGTAAATGGGACCTGTAGTAATCGCAAAAGATGTCAGAAAAAGCTGGGACAGCATTCAACAGTTTTAACTCGTCGATTCAAAATAATTCGAAAACTACAATTATAATAATTGTAGGTTTCAACAAGCGAATTGATAAAGTTGTTTTACACAATTTCGTTGTAACTAACCTGTATCCAATCAAGCACCATCTTAGCGTAAGACGGCGTGAACTGCATGATGTGTTTGAAGGATAAGCCTTTCATGTCGAAGATGCTGATGACGCCGCAGATCTGGGTCCTGGGCTCTGCCATCGCCCCCTCCAGCCCCACCTGGATGCCTCGGAACACGTCTTTTAGAGACACCTCCTGCGGGTTCCATTTCTCTGAAAAATTACCAGGTCAACATAAGCATTTAAGAATTCGGGAAACGTCCTTGAAAGAGGAAGAAGTCATTTGATGATTTCCCATCCAGAAAAAAAAAACGGGATACCTCCTGTGGGTTCTATCTCTCTAGAAAGTTACCAGGGCAACATAAGCAATAGGAATTCGTAATACGTTTGAAGGGATACCTCCTGTGAGTTCCATCGCTCTGGTAGGTAAATAACCAGGGCAAAATAAGCATTAGGAATTCGGAACACGTCCTTAATGGACACCTCTTGTGGGTTCCATCTCTCTGGAACGTTACCAAGGCAACATAAGATTGAGGAATTCGGAACAAGTATTTAAGGGACACCACTTGTGGGTTCCATCCCTCTGGAAAATTACCAGGATACCATAAACTTGGAATGCAGTGACGTTAGTAGCGTTACAACACTTGTTCGAACACGTGAACTTGTTCTGATCACGAGGTTATGTAAAAACACTGGTAAAAACTAATATCCCCAACTTAAGCGATAGCCAAAGGCCAGATTTTTCCACTGTACCTACACGTGCCTTATTTTATGAAATATTAGCTATCCTAAAGCAATAGTTTTGCTAAATAATTATTTAATAACAAAAACTTTCAAAAAAGTTTCGTTACCAGATGTTCGTATTTAGAATAGTAACAAAATACCTATTCTACAGGAAAATCTACTTCTTCTAAATTCAGTTTTAACAGTGAAAAATGCCAAAGTTTATCAGGTTTTCAAATTATTAATTCAGAAATCGAGGTTTTAGACGCTAAGAGTCATAGATCTGTCAGAATCAATATTTATAAAACAATTACCTAGTTTATTTGAACGTTTTAAATTAAAATTCAGTTTTGACCTCATGATAATATTAAATGTCATTAAAATTCAATCGCCAAACTAGGAACTTGTTCATTTTTACCTAACCTCTAAACTAGCTTTGGCAAATAAGGAAATATAAGACTTCACCATATTACAATATAAATACCGGTGTTTCTGTTAAACACGCCCTAACATTAGAAATAAATAGTTTTAGCCTTACTTCACGCACTATTTCATCAATAGTAGATATCAATTTCATGTGCACACGCCATTCTCGCCCCAGATTCAGATCTACCTTCATTTTCAATTTAATAAACTATATTTACGTACACAAAAACACATAGCTACAAAGCCACAAATTGATCTTTCATCGTAATATAAACAATGTCAAATAATAAGTTAGAGAAGTAATGGGAGGGAACTAAACATGCAATAAAGTATTCTCGGAGCGTAGTTAAAAATACTTGTATCTAATAGTCGATGCCTTAAAAAGATGCGCACACGCATCGGACCTACCATAATAATTGACACTTACACACAAATACTTGTCAACGTAATGTTGCAGTTACAGCAAGCAAAGACAAAAAAAAAGATTGAACAAATATTAAAATCAGAAAATCGTTAATTCTGCAGTCGCTGCAGAATGCTGAATTTATTTGAACTGTTTCTACTATTTGGTGTACAGACACTGTTCGGACGTTTTTATCATAACGCCTATCGAGTGCCTTACATGGTTATCCCAACACACACGTGAACAGTGTCATATTATCCCCAGTGAATTTAAAAGTATGTATTCATATTCTTATCCAGCTCATAGTGTCTTCGTATGGCATGCCAAGTTTCATCAAAATCCGTTCAGTGGTTTTGTCGTAAAAACGTAACAAACAGACAGGCTATAACTTACGAGATTATATTTTTTATAAGTGTTTGGTGTTTTTGTGAGCCGTAGTCATGTACTTAAATATCATTACTTATGGAGAATATTGGCAATCCTGTGCGATACCTACACCACAAACTAATGACGCGATTTAACTCCACATATACCTATGTATGTAGGTATATCATGCATAAAAAGGCGAAGGGTTCATTCTTATGACGTTATTTGCATTGCATCCCAAATGTTTTGGGTATAGGTTTTCCCTAAAGGTCTCGTGTCATCGACATTGCTGGCATTAGCCAAACATTTTGTTGAATCAGACCATAGAAATATAAATGTTTATTTTATCTATGGTCAGAAACATATAATTATGTATTATGGGTTCTCAAACTAGTTATTCTTGGACAATTCATCGGTATAAGTGATCGCTAAGTGATTGCAATTTGTTATTTTACGTTATTATTTTTAGAAGCAAATTGAAATAATCTTTTACAACTTTCGCATTGGGCACACCTTACCATAAAAACTATTAGCTTTTGCCCTCGGATTTGGCAGCGTTGAAGTAGCCTTTTTTTTTTTTTTTGGATGGGAAATCATCAAATGACTTCTCCCGCTCTGGGCGGAGCGGAAGGGAGTGTCAGACTCTTACTGACTAAAACCCACCCGTGTTCCTGCTTGTGCCCTTTGCGTTCCAGGGCCGCGGTGACTCTTTCGAACAAATTCCGCAACCCTAGCAGGCACTGACCCTATGGGGCCCCGTCTTCTTTGCTGACGGCTCTTTGAGGCGCGCGTGGAACACGACGCGCCGTCGACTCGGGCCTGGTTGCTATCGGACGGCGAGCCACCCATAGCTCGCCATCCGCAGGCCCGCGCCTACGGTGGCCGGGAATCGCCCTGCGTTTCCCGACGCCCGGGGCGTCTTCTCCTGTTGCGGCGGCTGGAGCGAGGGGCTTCCCTCTCTCGCACGCGCTCCGCCTCCTCCTTCGCTAGCATTACTGCTTCGCAGAAGGAGGCGGCCGCCTCCCATGCCTCCTCGCTCCGGACCATGGCTTGAACCAGGGCCGGCCGCGAGAGGTCGCCGCCGCCGATCGCCTCCACGAGGACACGGCGTTGCTCCGCCCAAGCAGGGCAGACCTCCACCGTATGCTCCACCGTGTCCTCCGGGCTATCCACACAGTGATGACACCCGGACGTGTCCTCCCGCTGGATCCGACACAGGTACCTCCCGAAACAGCCGTATCCGGTGAGCACCTGCGTCAGGCGGAAGGTGAGGATGCCGTGGCGTCTCTCCAGCCACTCCTCAAAGAGGGGACTTACCGCCGCAATGGCGGCGTGCCCAGCGTTGAAGTAGCCTTAAACCGTCATCAAGGTCCCATTTATATCTACCAAAATAATACAATTCGCGAGTGAAAACTTAAAAAAACTCACTGTCCCATTTAAACTAATATTATAAAGCTGAAGAATTTGTTTGTTTGTTTGTTTGAACGCGCTAATCTCAGGAACTACTGGTCCGATTTGAATAAATCTTTCAGTGTTAGATAGCCCATTTATCGAGGAAGGCTATAGGCTATATACCATCATGCTACGACCCACGGGAACGGAGCAGTAACCCAAGATGCGAGTGAAACTGCGGCGGACAGCTAGTTTAAAATATTATTATAAGTTAAGGATACATACAAAGCTCTGCGTTATATGGCATAGTTGGATAACTATGCCAAATATTAGTTTTGTCTCCACACATTGAGTCAAGACACTCAAATAAGAATGCGTATGGTACTAAAGGCGTTAGAGAAGTAATGAATACCAACCTCCAGATTCAACTAGAATAATGCGGCGTCCATGTTGATCCCGCGGCGCCAATATAGAAACAATGGAATGCTCGAACGGCGACCGAATGGCTGAGGGTAGCAAATCGCGGCAGTAGTCCCCGTGTGATAGCCTGAACTTGTAGTATGCTTGAATCTATAGTGAGAACGAAATAGAACAGCTTAATATTAACATAACATAATTTAATTTAATGTATAGTATATTATAACATTACATAACACCACACCTCATAAGATCCCCGAAGGCGAGGGAGTGGTACCTATATCTGTCACCGGAAAATTGGAAACACCGTAAGATTGTAAAATATCGCGTCAAATTGTAAACTATATAATCTTAATAAGTCACGGATACATTGGAAAATATTGAGTTTGGATAGGATTTATTGTATCAAAAACGATTTTTTCATCAGAAATTATAATCTTCTAGCAGCGCCCCGCGGTTTCACCAGCATAAGTTTCGATCCCGTGGGAATATCGGGGTAAAAATTATCCTATATGTTAATCCTGGTTATAAACCATCTGTGTGCCAAATTTCATCCAAATCCGTTCAATAGTTTTTGCGTGAAAGAGTAACAAACATCCATCCACCCATACTTACAAACTTTCGCGTTTATAATATTAGTAGAAAAATTTATTACAATCTTACGGAGTCTGCAATTTTCCGGCGCCTTTCATATCTATAGTCCGTCAGTTGTGTTTACGTCCCAAAAATAGAGGCGGGTTTATTGCCATCAACTGAGCACACGTCCATACTCTGAGCTGCTACTAAAAAAATCAGATGGCGTAACACAATACCACTGACACAAGCCCGACCCAGGAATCAAACCAGGGAACTTTTTCTAGCCCATCTTAGCAGTTATAGTAGCGAAAAATAAACAAAACGACGTAGACATTGTTCATAGCTAATGCTGCCATCCGTCCCTCCAAATTAGGACAAATCCGGGGAAACCCGGATTTGTCCTAATTTGGAGGGCGTCCGGGGAGCGTCCGGGTGGGGTTTTCAAAGGTGTCAATTTTTGGACATTTTTTGTGCCATAAATTTAATATGTGAACAAAACTTCGATCGAAAGCGAAGCGTACAATCTACTCGAAAATCCGGCGCTGCAAAATAGCAGATAATATAATTTATTTTTTAAAAAGCTGTTATAGATTATTACAAAATTAAACAGTATTTTTTTTATATAAAATGTTTTTTTTTCCAGGAAAAAAAAACTATTTCGTCCAAATGTCCGGGGTTTTTAAGATTTTGTCCGGCGGCGTCGGCAATTTCGATGATGGCAGCCCTATTCATAGCAAGATTATACTACGGCTCCAACGTTGAAGAACCTTGAAGTGTGATTTGCCCGTTTTATTCGGCAAAAACAATCACAAGTTCGTCGCAAAGTGACTGCACTTATCTCAAACAAAAACTGAGTTCACTACAAACGTGTATGTAATTGGGCATACCGCCATGACCTATTCAAATAAATGACGTTTAAGTGTACATAAAATAGCAACAGTATCTTTTAAAATGTTATTCAAATATAGCGGACATCACAATTCTGTCTAAAAATGTGTTAAGTGATGTACAAACGATTCATAAAAGTGTGACATGAAATGTTTACGAAAAGTAGAACATAAAATTGTAAATATTACGTCATTTATTTACGAGCTCGTAGTGTCCCACTGCGGAGCAAAGACTTTCCTCCAGCCCTTCCAACCAACGGGCACGATTTTATCTTCTTTTGAATTCCTAACATAAGGTTGACAACCAGGTCGTCCCACTACCTCCTTCGGTCGGACGCGGCTGTTATAGGGTTTTGCGGCCATACAGTTCTCAAACAGTCTTAAATATAAGGCAGATACATATTAGAAAACAAACCTTTTTAAAAGCACTTTCAGGATAAAACTTGCATGGCCTGAGGAACTTCAGGAGGTAATCGTCTTTCTCGATGGGAACGTAAAGAGATGGCTCCTCTGAAAGGAAAAATTTCAATTCATATTAGCCTAAATTCCTCCAAAAGCTATGAAAGCATTATCTAGTTTCAAATATATTATATATAATTATTATTATATAAGGTCCAAATCTATGACAAGTTCAAGGGCAACTTTAAGCTGGCACGGGGAAACAGCAAGTCGAATTGCTTTTAGCAGTTAGAACGTAAAGGAGCAATTCAGGACATTAGAACAAAAAATAAACGCCTTGAATCGCTCATTAATTTACTGTCTAAACGCAGGAAAAAACATCACTGTTTCAAGAAGCAGCACATGTACGGTTTTTACATTTTAAATATTTACGAAGATTACATGACTAGACTAATATAATATTGCCAATAAAATCAATTCCGATCCGTCGCACAGTGTTTTATGAAGCCCATTTTTCGGACATCGCTTTTTTATGTCAAAAACTGATAGTTTAAGTTATTTAAATGCAATATATCGAATCCCCATTTCACTAGCATGTGTAGTTTTTGAGATATAATTTTTTGAAAATCGTCTTTTTTTCAACCGGGTATTTAGAAAAAAAATAATAACTCTGAAACTAAACATGATACGCAATTGTGACCTCAGAAACATCGACGGCGTGTTTTATGCTGCATATTTTAGAGTACAAATAAACCTCGTAACCTCATTAGATTCAGACTTATACGAGTTTTTTAGTTTTTATTTTTTTTCTCGGTAATTCCGTCGTATTTGGAAAAGTTATTTATATTGAAATTATGCCCTTCATCTTCACTATATACCACAAAAATTACACATCCTAATTGAGTGGAATCTAGAAGTTATTCCAAATTAACTGATTTTGTTAGGGTTGTCACTTTCGAATCTGAATTTTGATAACTCAATTTTTGTTTGTTAAAACGTGTTGGTTATTAAAATTTCGACTCTTAAACCTTTGTTAAATCCACATTTATCCAGGGTATTTTGTTTTTATTTTTTTTTGTACCCGATAATTTCGTATTATTGGGATAAGTTATTTATACTGAAACTAGCACTTTGCCATCAATTTCGTTCGCGAATGTTTTCAAAAAAAAAAACTTGTAACACCCTTTAAACTGTATTTTGAGGGTAGTTTTGAAAAACGAAGAATGACAATCTTTATTTTTATAAGAATTTGTACTAAGTTTTAAGTTTATTAACCTAATAAATAAGATTCCTCCACACGATCTTTAAAACCCCCTAAATTGTTCTATTAGAGATAGTTCTGAAAATAAAAATGTATATACAAATAATAATAATGACATCAAAATATAAATGCTCTGCCCACTGCCCCTTAAGTTTGGCGATTCTTCTGACTGTGAGGATAACTTTGGTTCTCCTACGGATATCTCGGATTTTTAATTCGATCATGATAGGAAACTTCTAGCATATAGCCTTTTGCATTGCCCTTTGAGCGATTATGTTTCAGAGCCATATGTCACCACTTGACTGGCAACTCGCACTGGTCGTAGACTTTCGTCTTACTTCTTCTTTGGTAAGTCGGTCTAGAAAACATCGCACAGCTTCCCAAATGCTGCTTAATCGAGATAGATAGAATAGAATAATTAGAGAAACATAATGCTTTGACTATTTTATATTGCCTTAGTCACAAAACAGAAGACGAAAGTTTTAAATTTCTTCTTCGCTGGAAAGCACTACACATTCTTCTGCATCATAACATCCAACGTCATTAGTGCTGGTAAGCTCTTCCAACGAGTCTGGGTGAGCCACAGGTTTTAACAATGCGAGCGCGGCTGCGGGCAAAGCAATCTTAATTTGTTTTTTTGTCTTTGAAGCATGTGTACTCTTGAGATTACCGGATCAGATGACTCTAAGTCTAAGGTTCTACGGAATAAATCGGGCATTGTTTTCACCCTATCCATTTTTCGTAATGTAGGATGTTTTTCTTCAAAATTTATTTCTGGATTCTGATGCCTGCTCAGATAGCATTCCTATAGGAAGCGATGTTGATTCAACTATTGCGGCACCATGAATTAATATTTTATGTGATGTGACTGACATTGGATGCCAGGCATAATTGTCTACATATTTGTACTATAATAAAATAATATAATTATGTATTACTATCGATTGGTAGACCACTGGACATAACAGGTAAAATGACTTGTAAATCGTCCAGTAGTTAGATTACAAATTGGATAGTTGTAGTACTTTTATACATTGAAGTCGGCTGTATTTTTTTTTAATAAAAAGTTTTTTTAATCAAATTTTAGTAGTGGTTCCACAACTAAAAATTACCCCTAACAATAAGCCTAACTCAAATAGGGTGCAATTTTTACTGTAAGGTACCTATATAATTTAATCATTAAAACATTGCACGACAAGTCCAATAAGTCACGGCTAGGATACATTGTTTTATTACTGAGTTTTCGTGCCTACCTTCCATCATCAGATTAGCTTGATGGTACCTTATAGCCAGAGTGCATCTCATGACAATTATAATTATCTCAAACACGGTTAGGTCACATTGATTTATTACAGAGTTCCAATACCTACCTTCCAGCTTAATCATAGGATCAGTTCAATATATCCCCTTCTTCCTGCAGTCAGTTATCGACTACACGTATAAATAAAGCAATTTTACTTGTTACGACAGTCTGTTGTGCTGTGATCCCTAAGGAGTTCCGTTCATATCTTTGAAGATCAGATCATAACTATATTTCTATGGGGCCAATTCGGAAGCATAACCTTTCAAAAATAATTTTCTAATTCGGACCACAATTGACCGAGAAATCGGTGAACAGACATAAAAATTAAAAAAATACATCCAGCTGAACATATAACCTCCTTCTTTTTGAAGTCGGTTAAAAACTAAACCGAGTGCAAAATTTAATGTTCTTTTGTTAGTCAGTAAATTCTCCTTTTATATATAGAGATAAAATCAGATCCGGATATTTACTAATATAATATGATCGCGTGACAACCCTAACGTCGTAGGATACGGATCAAACTTAAAAACGTTGTGGTTTCTAGATTCCACGCAATTAGGATGTGTTATTTTTGTGGCATGTAGGGAAGATGAAGGGCATAATTTCAGTATAAATAACTTTTCCAAATACGACGGAATTACCGAGAAAAAAAATAAAAACTAAAAACTAAAAAACTCGTATAAGTCTAAATCTAATGAGGTTACGAGGTTTATTTGTACTCTAAAATATGCAGCATAAAACACGCCTTCGATGTTTCTAAGATTTCAATTGCGTATCATATTTAGTTTCAGAGTTATTATTTTTTTTCTAAATACCCGGTTGAAAAAAAGACGATTTTCAAAAAATTATATCTCAAAAACTACACATGCTAGTGAAATGGGGATTCGATATATTGCATTTAAATAACTTAAACTATCAGTATTTTACATAAAACAGCGATGTCCGAAAAATGGTCTTCATAAAACACTGTGCGTCGATCGAAAAACAAGACGTGCGGTGATGTACAAAATGATTTAAGTATACTTTCATTGTTCATAGGTACAACTAGTGTTTCTTGACGGTTACTACCTGGATCGAGAGTGAAAATGCAACTTCTAGGAAAACGTGCTCCATCGTCGCTTACTATGAGTTAGAGGAACCAAACCTTTCGATAGTAAAAAATATAGAGCAGAAATAAATAGAGTAAAAAAGAAACTCAAACTAATTCACTTGGCAAAGCATGGAATTTGAGATAGGCAATAAATCATAATGATTGAGAGGTTATTAATAGACAACTAGTCAACAGCAAGATAAGGCCTTATTTATTTTATTACACATGACATCTAAACACTAATTCATCTTATCTTACTAACTACAATTAATCAAGAGCTGCTCTATTTTATCCAACACAGTGGCATATATTCATTAAAGTTATTTTATTTCTCGTCACTGAAGCATATCTGCATGCTAATAACTTTCCTAGGCTATCTACCGACTGTGAAGTAACGCACGATACTTAGAAATGACGTAATCAGTTTCTTTTCAATGATAATATGGTGATTCGAGAGTGTTGCGCGATAACTTCAATCGGTTTACTTAATTTGTTCATCAAATAAAATAGCATTCATCAATACTTGCTCATATCTTAAATCAGATTCATTCATTTTTATGCATTGTACTGATCACAACACGACACATAGATACTTAGAGCGGTTACGCAAAGAACCCGATCCGAATTGTAAAAACGTATTCCAAACTATCTGTTGAACATTTATCGAGAGTTTACAATCTCTCAAGATATTTTATAATCTTAAGAAGTTTGTCATTTTCCGGTAACATACATTATAAACCCACAATCCGACTGGTGAGTGGTGAGGGCCCTTGTTGCTATATGTCCACCTATGTAACACTTTTATACGTACAAGAGTTAGTACCTATTAGTTATTTATTAAGTGTATTTATTTCTTTCTCTCTTTCAACATCAAAGTCGGTGTGCTTATTAATTAAAATGTGAAAATTTTGGTCAATGAGAAAAGCCTAGCTGATTTCTTAAAGCTACAAACGTGGAGACAATGTCGACGGACTTTCGCAAAAACATACCCAAGTCGATTGGTGTAAATATGGCCAGCGATCAATTGATTTGATTGCTGAGCATCGCATTCAGCTGCCTGCTGCATGTTTTGGTGTTGTTTGCTTTTAAAATTAAGATGTTAAATAGTTTAAAACAAGAAATACAAGATCATAAAGGAATCTCTTTTGTTCTCAAATCGCAACATCAGGTATTTATGCGCAAATTACAAATTGGATCAACCTTGTTCTTTTTTACAGAGCTGAAACAATAACATGAATTACGACCAAGGCCTAGGAATGACGCGTTACATACTTAGACATTAATAACATTCGAATGAATTAAAGAATATGTAGAATTGTATAAGCATATGTATTTATGAGACAAGGAATTAGATGCTGATGCGACATGTTTTTTTATGAGTGTAACAAGTAATCTGACAATCACTAACACACAACGCCACGAACCCGCACAAGGTATCAGACGCTCAGCAAACGCTGAGTGAGAGTGATGTAGCCATTATACTATTGTAGTCTTTGGAGTGATAGTAACCCTTTCAGTACGGGCGCTCTCGGTGCAATATACTGTAATATCCCATAACATATATAATCACCACTGCTGGGACACAGGCTTCCTCTCTAGGAGAGAGAATGGGCCGTAATCCACCAAACGGGCTCAGTGCGGGTTGGTGAATGTCACATGCCTTCAAATTTTTGGTTCTAGGACATGCCGGTTTCCTCACGATGTTTTCCTTCACCGTTTTGAGAGCAGTGGTGACTGTATTATTATTATTCTGCAATTTTACTCTGTGTTTGTTGTTCTGTTTTCTATTCATTCATAACGTTATTTCGGAAGTTTTAAAACATGTTCATAAACAAGTAAATGGAAAACTAAAAATAGAATCTCGTATTTCTGGTTTGGTAATAATGTAGGAGGTAGCTTCGACCTTCCACAATAGTGCATGTTCAATAAGGAAAAATAAGAAAACATTTATATATGTACTAGGTAAATAGCAACCAGATTACATATTTATAAGTAAATAATACATATAAATAAAAGTTAAGCTCAACAATACTGTTTTTTAAAAGATTCAGGCCCAGTTTCAGGAATTAAATTTATCGCCTAATTATGGTGTCAAATTGTCGAAACGTGCATTAGCTATTGTGATCGATTAAATGAATTTATAACAGACGCATTACATGTCTTGCATTTTTTCCAGAAACCGAGTCTGGATCACATTCTGAGAGATACGTCAGCAACTCGAATTCAACTCGGACCAAGAGAATCTTTAACCATTCATGAAAATAATTTAAGTAATAATCGGGGATACCGATGAATAATTCATTCATGGTTAATTCCTCATTTTTAAATTCAGTTATGTATCTTTAAACTATATTGATATTGCAATTAGAACGTAGCATAACTACAACGTGAATATACCGTACTCGTATGATTGAACAAAAACACGAACCAGTTTTTAAATGTCGGTAAGTATTGGTCAAATTGAGCAGTAATTGAGATAAGTACAACCTACCTGGGCCCCAAGTCTGGTATTTTTATGAATTTGTCATTCCAATACGATCCCATTGTCATTTTGCTAAAAGTTCGTAATCTGCTAAATTCATAATGGTCGATCATTGGTCTGTCAGTGGTCTCGTAATAATTTTTGATAACCGAGCTATTAAAAAGAATGACTGCACAATGACGGTCTAATGGTAGGTCACTGATCAAAGGAACTATCAAAATTTTAGCAGATTACTGCATACATACGTCTGTCATTCATTTGTCAATATGTATGTAAGATTACCATTCTATAGGGAACGTGCACGGCGTAGACTATGCCATCTAGTGTTGCAAATCTGAAACTTTTACATTGTAAATATGTGACCTGTGCTGCCACCTATACTTCATGCACCCTCCGTTTAGCGGAACGTGCACGAAGTAGACTGTGCCATCTAGCGTTGCAAATTTGAAACTTATAAGTAAAATATACTTGACATTGACGCGTCTGTGCTGCCACCTATAGTTTCTGCACGTTCCCTCATAGTGTCAGTGGTTGACCGTTGGAAAGTCATAATGACGCTTTTATGTCAGTAGATTACCAAACTTGTAAAAATCGACTATTATGAGATCAATCGACTATTAGTTTTATAACGGCCAAAAAAAAAGATTGACGTGTAAAAGTGTTTTTTACAACCTACTTACAAAAAATAAATCATTTATCATTTAATGACAGACCATTTTGACACTATTGTAATAGCAGACTTGAGGCCCTGGATCGAGTCAATACCTAATTTAGACAAAATGATATATTATACTATAATTTGGTTTGCGAATATTTTTGACGTGAATGTCTTATCTGCAGTGACAGCTATGTCTGATTATTCTACTTATTTCATTTTCGCCATTACTAGGGACGAAATTTTTTTTTTTTTTAACACGTACGATTTATCTACGCGGCCGACAGTATCGTCCACGGATTTACTACGCTGCGTCCCGGGTAGTACTATAGGACGTCTACGGCTGTGCTGCTCCTCGGCGTCTAGGATAAGCGGCGTGTAAACGGCTACTGCACGCCCGAGAAGGTGCTACGTGGTGCGACGTATGTATGTATAAGTCAAAGAGGGGCTACCATAGAAATATAAAATCATAGAAATATAAAATACAGGAGAAGTGGCAAGGGGGCGTGTCGGTGTCCTCGCGACATGCTCTGGGCGAGCATGTCTTACGCAATGGTCGAATCCGCGAACTAGTGCGCTTACGACCGTGAGCGTGATAAGATATAAGAATGCCGTGTTGTTCAGTGTTTTCTTGTAAAAACCGAAGCATAAACCAAAACTTTGTTAATTATGGAATCACTTACCATATCAAAATACAAGTATTTTACTATATTTGTCTTTAAAACCATGAAAAACAACAAATCGTAAAATATTTCTTGCTTATACTATGTTATTTTTGTTTTCAAATGTCACAGCGACAATAAAATATTACAATGAATACACTGCTCCTTAACCACTACCTAAGTTTGTCGCTAAGTGACTGGATGAGCAATGTAAAAATCACAAAACGATACTTTAGCAAGCCGATGTATCGCATAGTACGGCCGCTGCTTCTTGCCGCGAGTTAGTGATGTAATTGTGCAGATACACTGTCGACAACAATGTCGATTGTTGAATTAAATATTACAAAAGTGTACCAAACTTTCTTAGATTGCAATAAATTTTTGGTAAATAATCGTTCAAGTGTTTTTGGCTTTGAATTATCGTATGTATGCCTTATCCTCGTGCTACTTCCTTACTTTTTATGGTAATTGTATTTTACTTTCGATAAAGTTTCGAATGCATTATAGTAATCGGCATGTTTAAGATAATATATTAGTGACCTTTGCTTAAAATAGTCAACATATTCATGCTATTTATTTGTTATACATGGGCAGCATGGCGTGTGTAATAAATGCCAGAATCGATAAGTCAATCACTAGCGTATATGTAAAATAAATTGCTTTTGCACAGCACAACGATACCCAGCGTTGTTTTTGTGTGAGTAAGTTGCAGGCTGTACTGTAAATATACGCTGTGTTTATTAGGATAAGGTTTATAATTGATTGTGTAGTACAGTCCGATTTCAAAAATGCGGGTGTGTGCGCGACTGCGTATCTATTGCTTTTACTGAACTGCATTCGTAGTAGTTGCCGGGTGGTAGGGCAAAACAGGAGACACAGGTTCCGATACATTTTCGGCTACAGGGCATTATATCTCCTTGTTTATTATATCTATGTATAAAATACAGGAGAAGTGGCAAGGGGGCGTGTCGGTGTCCACGCGACATGGTCTGGGCGAGCATGTCGTACGCAATGGTCGAATCCGCGAACTAGTGCGCTTCCGATCGTGAGCGTGATAAGATATAAGAATGCCGTGTTGTTCAGTGTTTTCTTGTAAAAACCGAAGCCTAAACCAAAACTTTGTTAATTATGGAATCACTTACCATATCAAAATACAAGTATTTCACTATATTTGTCTTTAAAATCATGAAAAACAACAAATCGTAAAATATTTCTTGCTTATACTATGTTATTTTTGTTTTCAAATGTCACAGCGACAATAACATATTACAATGAATACACTGCTCCTTAACCACTACCTAAGTTTGTCGCTAAGTGACTGGATGAGCAATGTAAAAATCACAAAACGATACTTTAGCAAGCCGATGTATCGCATAGTACGGCCGCTGCTTCTTGCCGCGAGTTAGTGATGTAATTGTGCAGATACACTGTCGACAACAATGTCGATTGTTGAATGAAATATTACAAAAGTGTACCAAACTTTCTTAGATTGCAATAAATTTTTGGTAAATAATCGTTCAAGTGTTTTTGGCTTTGAATTATCGTATGTATGCCTTATCCTCGTGCTACTTCCTTAATTTTTATGGTAATTGTATTTTACTTTCGATAAAGTTTCGAATGCATTATAGTAATCGGCATGTTTAAGATAATATATTAGTGACCTTTGCTTAAAATAAGTCAACATATTCATGCTATTTATTTGTTATACATGGGCAGCATGGCGTGTGTAATAAATGCCAGAATCGATAACTTTCCGATTAGGCAATCACTAGCGTATATGTAAAATAAATTGCTTTTGCACAGCACAACGATACCCAGCGTTGTTTTTGTGTGAGTAAGTTGCACGGTGTACTGTAAATATACGCTGTATTTATTAGGATAAGGTTTATAATTGATTGTGTAGTACAGTCCGATTTCAAAAATGCGGGTGTGTGCGAGACTGCGTATCTATTGCTTTTACTGAACTGCATTCGTAGTAGTTGCCGGGTGGTAGGGCAAAACAGGAGACACAGGTTCCGATACATTTTCGGCTACAGAGCATATCTCCTTGTTTATTTTATATTCTTGTTTATTATATCTATGGGGGCTACGCATGAATCCGCCGCCACCCTGAAGATATTTCATTATCTCCTCAGTGTAGCGAAACGGTCTTACAAATTGCAAACTAACTGCTATTTAAGTAGGTACAATTTTCTAAAATAATGTACTTACCTATAGCTTAAATTACACCTATTGCAAAATATGAGAGATCATTAACAACAAAGAGAAATCTTGCTCCTTCAACCCAAACGATTCGCTAATTTCACTAAAACAGAACCGAGTGCTACTGCAGCGTTAATTATAAAACAGGGTTCCTAAAATAATGTTCTAAGTATTTTAAAGTTTTGAAAACGAGCGTCAAATCTTGAAATTCACCGATTTCAAGATTTGACGCTCGATTACAGTCGGGACCAACGGCTTAACATGCTTTCCGAGGCACGGAGGAGTCTCGGTATGTTGAGATGCTCACTCATCCACAGATCGACCTCGGCAAGTGTTGCTTTACCTTAAAGTTCAACTAGTGCGACTTTTATTATTTAGCTGCCAGCACCTCAATCATTCTCTTGTCATTTTCCCAATGTATTTGAGCGGGAAGTTAACACTTAAGATTAGGTTATTGGATATCTATTGTATGTATAGATAACAGAA
The DNA here is from genome assembly GCA_905332915.2 of Hecatera dysodea. NCBI lineage: Eukaryota > Metazoa > Arthropoda > Insecta > Lepidoptera > Noctuidae > Hecatera > Hecatera dysodea. Next base: position 16,847,274 of record HG995292.1, read on the forward strand.
AAGATATATTTTAGTAATATTGAGACTTTCTGCCTACTTTGACTACGTATAGAAAACGCACCAACGTTCTCTCGTTTTGTTTTTATCGCATTTCTCTGCAAGATGTGAAAGGGAAAGCATTCAAATCTCATTTTAATACTAACTTTCGTTTCATATACGTATGCGTGCTCTTTGTTATGATATGCACTCTCGCTTCACTTTCAATTACTCATATTTCAGAATTGTACATTTCTGTACTAAAATTTTATCATAAGAATACTGATTGTCTTTAACAATAAACAAAGATAATTATCAATCAAATGTTTATCATAGAATTTTGATTCTAAGTCGAAAAGTCTACTCCCGGGATAAAAAGTATCCTATATATTTATGATTCCCGTCTACAATCTACTTGTGCCAATTTCATCAAGATCCGTTCAATCCTTTTTTTTTTTTTTTTTTGGATGGGAAATCATCAAATGACCCCTCCCGCCCTGGGTGGAGCGGTAGGGAGTGTCAGACTTTTACTGACTAAAACCCACCCGTGCTCCTCCATGTGCCCTTTGCGTTCCAGGGCCGCGGTAACTCTTTCGAACAAATTCCGCAACCCTAGCAGGCACCGACCCTATGGGGCCCCGTCTCTGGTGCTGACGGCTCCTTGAGGCGCGCGTGAAGCACAACGCGTCGTCGACTCAACCTGGTATTCCGACGTGATTGAGTAACAAACATCCATCCATTGTACAAACTTTCGCATTTTATTATTAACTAGCGATCCGCCCCGGCTTGGCACCGGTGCAATACAGATACTAAATCTCTACTATATTATGCATTTATTATACATATAAATCATCCTCTTCGATCACTCTATCTATTAAAAAAAACCGCATCAAAATTCGTTGTGTAGTTTTAAAGATCTAAGAATACATAGGGACAAACAGTTGGAAGTGACTTTGTTTTATACTATGTAGTGATGCTTAGTATAGAGATATAGATAAAGGTAAGAAAATAATCCAGAAAAGGACCTAATTCCGCCATGGCAGTAAAAATAACTGTTTATATTTATACCACTACTCATTAGAAAAAGATAAATATAAATAAGTAAGTATTGATAACGAGTAATCACTAGGCATGATAATAATCGTATCAAAAGAGTGCACACTTTTCTAACATACATAATTATTTTTCCAAATGTAAATAAAGCAAATGTAAACTAAATTATTCTGGATTTATAATTAGGTTAACTCACTTCTTAGTAGTCGTCGTAACTCTGCCAAAGCTTGCTCGACCACTTCCGGAGTTTCTCTCAGCTCTTTCTCAGCTTTTTCCTTACACACTTCATCATCTATGGGGTTGAGCTCCAACATTATTTTATTCCCGCCCCATGTCACAAACGGTACGCCATCAGATCCGAACTGTACTTCCATTTTTATTTTTGTTAATCTTCAGTTGAAATGATCCGTCTTATATTTTTGCTGAGTCCGCACTGTTGTTGGTGTCAGCAGCTAATCCACGTTTGACTTGAAATGCGTGTCAGCAGAATGTCGTCAGACGTACACTCGACACAGTTTTTACAATGTTACTTTACGCGCGAGAGATTAAAATAATTAGTTATCACTACTTATGACAAATGAGCGTAACCAATAAAATACTTGGTGGTTGTAGCGCTGGCGTCTAAGCGTTTGAGTATGTGATTAAAAGTTGTATGTATTTTATAAACGCAAGCACGAGCGACCGCGCATCGGCTGTGGCGATACAGTGCTTATTGGAGAGGCCATTGTAAGCCCATCTTAACGGTATCCCACCACCACGGCTTGGCGATGGCGGCGCGGCGGCGGCGCCGTTCACTTATGCTCAAAGCAAATGCCTATTCTCAATGCATTAAAAAGACTAAAATATTTACAGTGTAAATACGGGTTTTGAATATGTATATATAACTATAATATATTTATTCTTGTATTTCCTGTTTACTGAAGATAGGTACTTCTTTATATATTTATTTCCTGCTGTTGACATAGTAGCAATAGTAAAACGCAAATTCTCAATAAATTTTCCTCTCGATCCTGTATGATTATTTATTTTATTTATTATAGTGAACGCGTACATGAAGATCTTGTCATACATTTAGGTCATAAGGTGGAATTAAGATTCAGTGCCTCACCTACAATTAAAGACAGAACGCAGAAAGCATCAGTGTAATAACACCGAGAAGAAGGCTAATACTATAAGTATGAACAGATAATCCTATTGCTGACTTCACAATAAATTAACAGAACGCCTGAAACCTGTATTAAAACAAGCCTCTATTGAGAGGTTTGTCGATACTCCTCACATAACAACAGGCGTTTGCGGGAAGTGAAAATAAGTATCAAGAAACAAATAATTTGAGATTTCTACTTAATCCTTATATCAACAAGCCTTTTCATGGGATCTATGTCATAATAATAAATATTGCCATTATTAGGTTTTTTAAAACATAAACCCCCAAGGGGGTTTAGAGGGTATTAAAAGTTTGTATAGAAAAATCTTAACGCAAATGAAATTGAAACTACGGGATCAGCAATCTTGAAAAAGCATTGAGGAAAAGTTTCAACCCCCCAGTTTTAGGGGGAGAATATTACTACTTGGTTCAATTTACTTGAAATTTGGTATAAACAATGTTAAAGTGGAATAATTAATATGGGTCTAACGATTTTCCAGCAGCAAAAAATAAATATGGCATGGCGGTGGATTATGGATAGGTGGCGTCTGCTAACAAAGAATTTCAGGGAACTCCCCCCGCAATGGGATGACATTGGAGATGGAAGTTTGTATGTAAAATCTTGTTCCTTGGGCGAATATACTTGAAACTTGTCACGTATGGAATATTGTCATTAGGTATTGAAGTTCTAAATCTAGCTGTTGGTTCTAGGTACCCTTACAAACAAGTGAAGAAAGTTTGACGGTCGTAAGGGTCAGAGCGAAATACACACAGGTGAAGTCGCGGGCGAGTGCTATGTGCTAGTTAATAACTTTAGGACAACCATAAAGCAATAAGTCCCATATAAGATCCTTTAGATACGCAATCCGTAATAGTTTTAATTGTCTTCATCATAATCTGCCAAGCCTTTTCCCAACTACATTTATATTGGGGTCGGTTTCCAGTCATACCGGATTCAGCTGAATACCAGTATTTAACATGGAGCGACTGCCTACCAGACCTCAACAACCCATTAACTGGGTAACACGGTACGACTAAAATGAAAGTAAGTACATACACTTTGTTTAATCACTTATATCACGCGCAATTTTTCTTTTTCACCCTTTATAGTAAACCTACCCATACGTTTTAATAATATTGAGCTTATACGAGAATAAATCGCCATATGCTTCAGTATCTTACAAAAAAAAACAGTGTAAACCAGTGAACGATGTAAACACATTATCAAAATCACTTTAACATCGTGAGGTTCAACGCAAAACTATGTTATTCACTGTTCACAAAATAATATGATGTATAGAATAGAAATGCTGCTATAATTTCTGAAAAAAAACGCAGCAAAGAGCAATAAATAATACGAACGGCACGTTTTGTTTCGTCAAAATGTATCTATTTGTCACCAGGACAGAGTATTTAATGTGTATTAAAAAGAGTATTTAATTTACACTGAAAATAGTTTACAGCCTCCTTGGTTCTATGATCACAAGCGCTGTATACATTTGTACTCGGTTGAAAGCAGTCGACTCGCCCTCTATCAAATCATAGCTCGCAAAATGTGTAGATATTTCAATGAACGGTAGGAGCGCCACTGCCTAACCTTTAAAGGTTTACTGGCGTGATGTTGTTTGATGGTTGCTTACTATAAAACTTTTCACAAGATTTACAACCCAGTTACAAATAAAACCACTACAAAACACAAAATAAATTTAATTTTGGAAAAAAAAAACTGGATATATTGTTTTCAATTTCAAATTAATTTTGGAAGTCGATGTTTCTGGTGTAGTTTCTTCATTTTTAACCGACTTCCAAAAAGGAGGAGGTTCAGAAGTCAACTGTATTTTTTTTGTGTGTTACCTCATAACTTTGTACTGGATGTCCCGATTTTAATAATTATATTCGAAAGCTGGTGCTTGTCGTGTGGTCCCATTTAAATTTGATTGAAATCTGACAACTAGTATTTGAGTTATCCCTAATAATACGTGCCTTTGACTACATTGATGATGTTCTCATTCACTCTTGTCGATGTAAAATGAAAAATAAAATTGTATACGATGGTTTGGAAGAGCATCTTAGTATTTCAAGGTCACTTTCTAGTTTAGTGAAGATCTAATGAAGAACGAAGATAGGAAACGGAAATCTTTAGTAAATGATAGCAAATCTTTCGGGATTGCCGAAAACGCATGTTTGTTTATTGTTTACATCAATTTATACCGTGTAGGTACGCTGTGATGGGTACGTTTAGGTGGGGAGGGCCTGTACCACTAAAAAGTGAAAAATAAAAAACTTTTTCTTCATCTGATCTTTACGAAATTTAAATTTTGAGTACATATTCGAATTTTAACTATTTCAATATTTTTTGTAAATCTATCTGACGGACTAATTAGATTTTTTTAGTCAACTACCCTGTTAAACTTACGTGCAAATGAAAAAAAGAAAGGCAACCTATATTTACCTAACCAGGTAAATTTCGAGTCCTTAGTCCAATACCTGATGGTCTTTTCATAAATCATCATCGTGATCAGATGCAGTTTCGCATATTTTACGAAAAATCTACTGTTTCTTTCGATTCAAATGTACAAAGCAAAAACATTTAGGTTAGGTCCTTCCATCCAAAGACCCTAGTACTACCCTGGTATCAACTAAATATCTACCATGTATATTTCTTAGTTTCAGAATAGGCATTACACAATATATTACGTGGCGTGGCGGCACAAGAATGGCGTATTCAAGTGCCTCTATATCTAAACGTAGAATATAATGATTGCCTTGTAATAACTTTGTAGCAAATTTCTCCTTAATCGTATCTTAACTCATTTAATAATAAATAAGAAAAAATACCACAGAGTAGACGTGCTTCTTCAAGTTCTTCATAATATTAGTAGGTATAGATAGTAATATCACAGTATTACAATATTGTAATACTGTGGTAATTTATGCTGCTTATACTCTATTTTACTAATATAATATAAAGCTGAAGAGTTTGTTTGTTTGTACAAACGGCTGTTGTTGGCAAGGTACTATGCCCAAATGAAATACTAACTGTTTTTCGCAGCTCTTTTCCCTTGGTTTTTTCCCGAGCTACAGTTTATTTTTCTGATAAAAGGGAGGAGCTACTCAGCAAAAAATAGATAATCTGATTGTATGGACTTTACAAGAGGCTGACTTCTGAGTATGTTTTCAGGGTTGAGTTTCTTCTAAGGGTAGTCAGCTAGGAAATACCGGCTACATACTTCCAAATTAAATTTAACTTTCGTACTTCCATAGATTACCTACCTCTTACAAACAATCAAACGAATTAGTTGTTTGCCAAGACAATGTATAACTGTATTTCACAGAATATAATCACAACGGATGCATGGCATCCTTTGTTTTTATCTCAGGCTCCTCATGGTGATGTAAAACTAGTAGGTACCTAATATTCAACAGTGTCCCCTCTATATATTACCGGCCACTTTCATTATCACAGTTACAACATGTAAATGACATTAGATGGATTAATATTATTATTGTTTGCCGGGTATCCCCCATGCCTCGTAAAGCACGTTTAGCAGTTGGTTCCATCTGTCATTTGTACATCTTTAGCAGTGGTCAAGGGTATTTCGGAAATCAGAAAATCTGACTCCAGTCTTGCCAAGGAGTATCATGTTAACCATTTACTGGGTTTTGGAGGTCCGATTGGCAGCCGTCCGTTGAAAATACTGGTACTCCATATTACTCAGTAGCGTACGGTTGGACTGGAAGCCACCCCCAAAATAGTTGGGAAAAAACTAGGATGATTGACTGCTGGGTTTTCCCGGCTTTGGCTGTGAAACATGTTTTAGCTTTGAAAGGATGTCTAGCAATTTAGGTAGACCTATATTTTTTCAGTATGGGTGGGAAATCATCAAATGACGTCTTCCGCTCTGGGCGTCTGAGCGGAGGAAGGGAGTGTCAGACTCTCACTGACTAAAAGCCATCCGTGTTCCCTAATGCCCTTTGCGTGCCAGGACCGCGGTGACTCTTTCGAACAATCAATCAATTCCGCAACCCTGGCAGCGGTACACGAACCTAGGTATTCAATTTTGCTGTATTTATTGATTGATTTATTTAAACTTTATGTACAACAGTGGTACATGGGCGGACTTAATGCAACAAGGCATTCTCTATCAGTCAACCTTTGGGTTAAAAACAACACTGTGGTAGGTGTACAACAAATCTATACTAATATTATAAAGCTGAAGAGTTTGTTTGTTTGTTTGTTTGTTTGTTTGAACGCGCTAATCTCAGGAACTACTGGTCCGATTTGAAAAAATCTTTCAGTGTTAGATAGCCCATTTATCGAGGAAGGCTATAGGCTATATACCATCACGCTAAGGCCAATAGGAGCGGAGCAGCGATAAAGAATGTTTTAAAATCGGGGATTCCACGGGGACGTAGTCGCGGGCAGCAGCTAGTACCTAGATAAAATACAAAATATAGTAAGTTAAGTAATTGTATTCTATGAACATAAATCGCATCTGTATTTGCTTATATATAGGTCAACAATGAATTCATTTTTTTTTTAATTTTGGAACAGATTTTATTCTTAAGTATTTCTGAAAAACAGGAGGGAAAGTAACCTAAGACCCATTGAACCGATTGAAAGGAACCAAAAGAAAACGCAGGACATAATTTTATTTATAATTGTATTTATTTATAACTAAACGAAACGCACAAGGAATCGGATGCATTCCGTATCAAACATAATGTATATATTGAGCAAGTCAGGTATCTTTATATCTTTCGTACAATAAAGGTATTACAAAACTATAAAAACTATACAAAAATATTGTTTGGAATGCGTCTATTAAAGGCACATTTGGCATCATAAGAGAAACCATATCGGTGATACAATCACACAAAAAATTCAACACATTTTTTTCAAAAACAATCTGGAATAAACTTATACTTAATTACTAGTAACACATCGAATGCTCAACGTTACACATTTAAGATATCAACACTTCATAGAGGCTAGTGAATGTGCACCTTAACAATCACTAAGGATACGTAATCAATCATTGAACCTCACGAAAACAGGCACTTGGCATTTGAACTATAGATCACACTCCAACCGAACTATGTATAATTCGCAATCAGGTGGAAATTAAATGCGACGAAGTACTATTCGGTCGATCGAGAGTTTATAAAAAAAAACTGTTAATTTACAGAAATGACATCACTGATAAACCAAAAAAAAACGACAGGTAGTGTAGTTTTATATATCATACCATAGATAAAAAAAAAATTGAAATATTCTTAAACACAGACAAATGTCGATTTACACTACATTTGGAGATGGATCAGTGGAGAGGTTCAGAACTGACACCCACGTCTTCACTGTCACAGCCTTATCGACATGCGAGTTGTGCACAATCCACGGGAACATATTCCTTCCTACATCTAAATAAATAACGACTCTGAAATTACAAAGTGTTCCTACCAACATGTCATGAAATTCGCTCACATCCCCATGGAATACATTCCTTATGTACCACATACAAAAAAATATTCTAAATATAACGTGAACCAGCCAGTCGTAGCGCAGTCATATAAAATTACCTAAAACCTGCATAGATGAACACACAGCGATTGATTGCTCAACCACAGCTATCTAGCCTGTATCGATCAGTTAACATTATAGCCTTAAAATAAAATTATAGCTTTACATTATTGTCAATAATTATCACATAATATTTGTTAATCATTCACTCACGCTCTTTCTTTTGGAACTAAGTTAAGCTACCAACTATCGTCTTCTTTGAATTTCTTCATTTTAATTCTAATTTTGGTAATAATCTATACTTACATAACAAAGAACCCTGATTATGGAAGAGCTCAAGTATTATACTACTGGTGCTCGGGCACATGGCATTATCTAACGGTTACCTCATCACCACTCTAAGCCGGGACTTAGAATAACGGCTATTCGGACACGTACTTCACTTTGTTTAAGTCTTAAAGAAACTATAACACTTAATTACATTGAGAATAGTCTCAACAGGTGTGCTCTGCCAAACGTGATTCATTAGAAATGTTTGCAAAATGACGAAGAAGAAGAAATGCAGTCTGTAAATTGATGAGAAAATAACTTTGGAACAAGAAAATTAAATGGAAAATCTCAAATCAGATAAACCTGAGGTCATAAATATGTTGTACTAAATAACTGATCTAAAATCTTCGCCTCTGAGAGTCTACCACGAATGACAGTAACAATTATGTCTACTACTACAAGCCTACCGCTTAACTAAGGCAGTCTGGAGGCAATACGGAGCTGGACCGGTATGAACACGTGTCGCGAGAGCTGATCAGTCATTCGCCCACTGACAGCAGACGTCAATCTCGCGGATAACTCAGCTGCCTCAAGAACCATCAGCAAAGCGGTCAGTCTAATAGATGTGTCTAGTTCCTACGTGTTCTTGGCGAATCCGTAGGTGTTCCAGTTGTTGATGTGCGGCAAGACGTCGTTGATGACGGGATACCACTCGGCGCCCGAGTAGTCGATGGCGGGCAGCTCGCCGCCATAGTCGGCAGGTAAGTGCGTCGGTGCCATGTACTTGTGCAGGGACGACATCTTGGAGCCGTGGAAATAGATCTGGAAAATGAATGAGAGCAAAATGAATAAGCTGTTGGATAAACCCATAGAAAGAAATCAAATTCAACTATACGTTGGTAAATGATGCGCCACATCCGTAAATGCAGTTGTGGTGTGGAGGAAATATTATTACGATTCCCTAGCTATTGAAATTTTAAGACAAATCCTATTGACCTCTGGCGTGATATTACCTACAATCCACATACGCCTACAAAAACAAGATGGCGTCAATCGATCCCAGTCAATGGTAATGAAAATCTTGTAAGTAACATTACAACTCGTTACAAACAGCTTTACGCAAAATTAGTCAAGTGTACCATCGCGCGAGCTTCTAACGCAAGGCAAGGGAAAAGGTCGCGCAACTGTACGCAATTTGAATTTTAATTCTATTTCTGATAGCTACTATGATGAATTTCCTTCTAATTATTAAATTACACATACTTAAGTGCAATTTAAATAAATTTTTGGAGCAACAAGCGTCTTTTCCCGTTCAATGACACAAGAATTACACATTAGCACAATCGTGCACAGTTTTTCAGCAAACTTGTTTTTCAATGTCAGCTTTGTGGAACTACTCAACAAAATCCCTTTGTGAATATTAAGCAGCAAAATGATAAAAGGCTGAATTAATGTGAACTTCGAATTTAATTGTTTTTACTTCCGTATGTTTTAATTAAGTATTTTTGTTACTCTTAATAACATCAACGAGAGCCATGTCTATTACCTAAAGAGAATAGACAGCTACACAGCCTCCTACATTTTCTTCATTTTAATTTACTGGTTTCAATAATCCGATAGACAGTGACAATACATACATATGTTCCTTATTGACATTCACAGTACCCTATTTAATTTACGAGTTGACATAATTTAATGCTACTTACTCTGTTCTTCAGCTTTTCCCTGATGAAGGGCTTGAACATATTCCATACTACGTTGAAGATCATGGGCTGCTTCACGAAGTGCACCTCCTTCAGTCGAAGGGGCATGGCGTCCTGTATGAAGGTCAGCAGGCGCTTGGAGAAAGCTGGCGTCAGACCCATTGTCTGTGGACAAGTTTGGATGGGAGATAAGTATGTGAACAAGAACTTTAAATTGGATTACAAATCTTAGACCCAAATCTAACATTATTAAGAAAACTATTTGCATAACTTAGTTGATCTATTTTTAACCGACTTCCCAAAAAGGAGGAGGTCTAAAAAAATACATACCCTCAAGGTATGTATTTTTTTTTATGTATATTCCCCGATTTCTCTCTCTATTGTGGACAGATTTTCAAAATTCTTTTTTCTATTAGGTATACAAATTTTATTATATTTATCCTTCTTTTTTTCTTCGCAAATAACTCAAAGACTAACAATATTCTTTTTTGTAGTAAGATCGCATCACTCACAACACTTTTCTATTAAAAATAACGTGAAGTTGCTGGAAATTCGCGGAATGATGGACATCTGACCTCAAGGCATCAATAGGTATCTATTGTTACCGCAACACAACCACAAGAACTTCTTACCAATAGTATATAGTTGGATAAGTAACCTACCGTTTCTAAGAATATCGCTTATATTAAGCCTCTTCAGTAAGACCCTCAGGTCTTAGGAAAGAGTCTTGATAAGCGGTATAATATATTTTTTTTAGCTTATAATATCAACATGGAAACGATAACACGTGGACCTTCATAAATCGTTATGAGTAATTTTATTCAGCTCGATTAGACGTCATTGGCGAATTTGGGTGATTGACCGAACATAGTCGATAACCTACGCCCTACGGCTTGGCAAGCGCGACCAACCATCGTTTCCGCCTCGGGTGACGTCGGTCAGTGATCCGCGTAATCGCAGCTCTCAAATACATTTTGTATGCGTCTATCGTTACTATTTCACGGTATTCCCATTTATGGGGCGAAGGATGAAGCGTATTAAGTGTTTAAACCATGCAACTGCGTAAGTAACTGTATGGTTCTGTATCACATGTATCAATTGGTAGCAACCGTGCAGCCTAGATATCTTTGTTGGTAACTTGATTCCTCATTGACTCCAAGATGCTGTCTGGGTGATGAGTGAATGATTTATGTTCCTTATTAATAGAGTAATACTACCTCTTTTTATGATCCCTAATGAATCTGGGTCATATTGTGGGTTAAATATCATAAAATTGCAGTGTGACTTTAATTATGACTTAGAAACGCAACAAGGTGCAAGATGTCTATTTACGTATTTATTGTTAACTAGCTGCTGCCCGCGACTTCGTCCCCGTGGAATCCCCGATTTTAAAACATTCTTTATCGCTGCTCCGCTCCTATTGGCTTAAGCGTGATGATATATAGCCTAAAGCCTTCCTCGATAAATGGTCTATTCAACCAAAAAAGAATTTTTCAATTCGAACCAGTAGTTCCTGAGATTAGCGCGTTCAAACAAACAAACAAACAAACTCTTCAGCTTTATAATATTAGTATAGATTAAAAGAGCAAAGAAATTAGTAAGAAAAAAGAACTTAGTAGGTGCATAACAAACCATCAATAACAAAAGGTGGAAAACATTTAGTCAATCATAATATAACACATGAGCTAAAGCACATCGTCTAAATCCAGAAATAAGTTAAAAACGTGATAGAGAGCAATAAATTTAAAAAGCCTACTAAATTATATAAGCATTTTATTACCTAAACACTAAATTAATCATCAGCCTTTGGAACATACATTCTCCATATCTCATTTTGTAACAGTGCTAATCTATTCATTCGTAAAGCCTAGGGATCTAAAGATAATCCTTAATTCTTTAGGAATTCCGCAATAAAATAATGACGTTACTACATCTAGTATAAATGAATACTTATCAAAAAGTTTTAAAGTAATAAATCTATATAACACGTTCAATTCACGTTTTCTACACCTGTGTCTTCTTTAAATCGTTCTCAGCTATGAAAAGCGGCTTGCGTAGTGTAGTTATATAAAGTAAGAGGATTGATCGCATCCCTACTAGACACAGACATTCTCAATACATCACGACCCAGTTGCGGCTGCGTTGACCACGAAGGTCGAGCACTCCGGCTTGAGGATCAAACAAGTGGAACCACGATATCAACTGTTTGCCCAACGGCCGTGTCGTATTTACCCTCGTCCTTTACAAAGGAAAACCCATTTCCTCACTCCACATTGGACACAGGATGTTTAACTAAAATATTGATCTTTAGTTAAGCTTTGGTTTATGTTGTCCTAAATGCCATCACGGACACGGCACCACAGGTTCAATTATAATCAACGTTTAGTTGAGCTTGCCCAATATCCTCTCTGATTTTCGTAACATTCGCTATTTAGAACTGTAATACTGCGGTTAGTTAATAGCTACATGTTACTTAGTTAAGTTTAATAAATCAGTGTAATAAAGGCTCCAAGGGCCAATCAATCTTTCAAGATAAAGATGGAAGGGACATTATATGCTGTGCTTTAATCTGCGGAGTGATCAACAGCCTTGGACGTGACGCCCCTTGAGAGGAAACCCTGAACGTTTTCCTGTACCCGATGATTGATGATCAACGATGACTAATTTCTCTCGATTCCATACAATTACACATTAATCTGCATTAGTTACGATCGATTGATTAACTTAATGAACTACGCTATTGTTTGGGAGAGTGTCCGCTGCAAGCACACGTGACTCTCTCAAACGTTACTTTACGCTTAATATAACATGGAATTCGAAAATACGTTTCAGTTTCAGCCAATTTTATTCGATCTATTTAACAATCTGTTGGGCTGAGGATATTAATAACAGATGATCGCTCACGTTCGTAAATGTTAACGTTAATCAATTAGATTTCGCCATACCTGACCTAAACAATTGCATTAATTTGACTAAGAACGCGGTAGTGGCGTTTCACACGGTTTAATGATATCAATATGTTCTCACAGTCATGACGCGTACGTGATTGGTGAACAAAGTGCGTTAATTTCGCTGATCCTAATATATAAAGCAGGCGGGACAACTCACAGCTCCGACCTTTTCGACCGATCGTGATGTGACTTGCAAAGGTATTGATTGTTTATTAGTAAACACACTTCCTTGCTTCATGGAATTTAGACTTTACAGTACTACCGGAAGGAAGATACCGTTTATTTGTCATTTTTATGCCGACCTTCTGATACCTACTGGTCTTGTATTAAGTGCAGTGCATCAAAAAGAAACAAAAATTATACGCTCTACAATCAAACATTATGTGACTGTGGCAATTGTCCAAACTTGCTTTGCATGATAACGTTAACCCTTCAATGATATCGGAAGAAGTTAATTTAATCTTCTAAAAGTAATAAAAGCTAATCTGCTTACAAATGATAGATTACGTACAATGTTGATAAGTTAAACATTCCCTGATAGACCAGATCCTGTTCAATGTTTACAATTAGTGTTACAATCGAAGTTCTAAGTACACGTCGTAATCTAGGTATGTACATGTTTTGTTTATGTACAAATATAATAATGTTTAATGCATTACACAGATGCAGTAAATGTGCATTTAGTATACTGCATAGAACGTAATCGAGCAATATTTGCTATCCAGTCGTAAAACCGCAATGTACATATTTCTTTGGTATTTGGCTCTCTATTTACTTGGTCATTATTTTAATTGATCTTAAGTACACCTCAAATAAACGTAGGTGACAGATTATTGCCAAACCGCGATTTATTGAATCTTTTAATTCGCACTACTGTAAGATCATTACAAATCTTTGACTTGACCGGTGCCTCGACTTTGAGATGGTGTTAATAAAACCGCATGAAATATTTATAAGTACAAGGTCCTGTTGTTAAGTCAAATAAATAATAATACGCCTTATATGCCCATGTTATTTTGTAAGTACACGTTGTAACAAAGATAAGTGAACAATGCAGAGAGCGATGGCACGCTAAGACATACTTTACACTTTTCTTTGTTCGCATCATACAGAAACATGCACATTGTACTTTGAGCTAGGTACCTACACTTTGTTTTAGGGACTGCATGATTCACCAGCTCGTCCAGTTGGCGTGGAGGCTCGCGAGTGTACAAACAATAATATTTACATGTTCAGTCCAATGTCTCCTTAAACAGGTTTTTATTCACAATGTTTTGACTGGACATCAATAACTAAGATTCATATAATGAACTAGCTGACTAAGCAAACGTTGTTTTGCCATATAAAATAAAATAAAAAATGTTAGTGGTGGACAATCCTTATCACTTATGGGTATCAAAAATAGATAGTAGCCGATTCTCAGACCTACTGAATATGCATATAAAATTTCATAAAAATCGGTCAAGCCGTTTCTGAGGAGTATGGTAACTAACATTATGACACGAGAATTTTATTGTATAAGATTAATAAGTCAATGTAGATTGGTCACTTGGTACATACAAGTGTGCAAGTGTAAGCAAGAGTGCGTGCGCATTAAAAATATTTGGCCTTGTGTTTTCACAACAAGTAAAATGAGTAAGTATTTAACCAATCATCCATTAAACCCTAAACAAATGGGAGTTGTATCTCACAACATGGCCGTGCGACACAGCCACAGCTCTGCGCCTGCGCTGTCACTTCGTTACGATATTCAAATCAGCGCACGCGCAGTGAAAGTGATCCGTCCACTTCCAACACTGATATTGAGTATAAACATTATCTCTATGCCCTACACACATATTTAGTATCTAATACTATAAATAGAACAATGACGCTATCAGTACGATAATCTGCACATTTTTTGGATATCTGCCAACAAAAACTCAAAAGACATTTGCAATTCAAACAATGCACTTCAAATATCTAATTTTCACCTCTTATCTCCATGTGAAGTTAATGTTTCCATTTTCTACTTCAATAATAAAGAACAATGCACGTTATGCATGCAGATCCATATAAAGTTAAAACAACGACCTAGAATTACTGAATTATTTGTATTGGTAATTTCCTGAAAAGCAAGGGTCCGTCTGTGCCAAAACACTTGTGCAAACCGCAATGAACTTTATTACAATAGCAACAAGAGTCACCGACATGTGTGGTAACTGCGTAATATTATGGCACAAACTGGTTTTAGCAAATAAATCGTTGGACGATTATGACGACACGACAATTTTGTTGGCACAAATAGCGACATATAATTTCGTCATGACCAGAGGCACTCCACATTATGCGCTTGACGTAAACTCGGCAGATGAACGATATGAGATGGGTAATGGGTTACAATTTTAATTTGTTGAACGCAATAGTCACTTTTACGGTACGTGACCAGTTTTAATAGCAACAGCGTTGTTACATATTGCACAAAAATTGTAAAGATAGTCGTATTGTACTCGTAAATCAACTGCTCGTAAACAAATTAAAATTCAACAAACACTTACGTTCAATTAAATTAATAAATACGTAGTACTCATATGGAAATTAAATTAATGCTTAAAAGGATAACAATGTAATTTTTATGAAAACGTTTCAGCAGCAGACAAAAGAAAATTCATGACAGATCGTTGAGTACTGACCTGTGCCCATCCCATGTTGTAAAAGTCCATTATGACGACGGTGCCTCTGACTTGTGTCTCGGGCTCCAACATGGCAGCCTCGTGGATCAGATAGAACAGCCTGAACAGCTGGTCAGCATTCACTTTCTTTGGGTCCCAGGAACCTGGCATAGTAAAACTTATTCGTTAGCTCAGTTCACATAAATATCTATTTAGTTATCTGAGATAACTAGAGATATCGATTATTTCTAATATTTATTTTGATTGATAGTGTTGATTGCTCACAGTCATCTGCCTAGCCTTTTCCTAACTATTTTGGGGTCGGCTTCCAGTCTAACCGGATTCGGCTGAATAGCGGTGTTTTATCTGGAGCGGCTGCCTACAGTTCTCCACAACCTATTAACTGGGTAGCACCGAACACGGTAGTTAGACTGGAGTCTGACAATCCGTAACGAATGCCAAATATCTACAAATGATAGCTGGCGAGGCACGGAGGGAACGCGGTATGTTAACATGGTCACCCATCTTATAATAAATGTTAGAAATCTACACTACCACTGAGTGTCATTGTACTTTTTATTCCAAAAAAAACTAAAGCCATTCCTCGAAAAAGGTTAGTGAAGAATATTCGGCAACCTTGCGTGACAACACACATGACCTATCTTTGAATTGTTTTAAAATTCATGTATTTATAAACTATGTTAACAGGCAAAACAATGACACAGATCCATGAGTGGTAAAAACAAAAACACGGCGGCATTAAGAACAGTTACATTGTTGAAGATATTAATTTTCCGAAGAAATGTTCGTGTATTCAGGACAAAAGGCTATTAGATAATTATTTCATGACTAGCTCTTGTGTTATATGTCAGCTAGAGAGAATGGGTTTTCGTAATGTTTTGTATGCGGCACACAGGCTGGCTGTCACTGTTTATGCATATTGCGCATACGCACCGGAATATGGAATCACTTAGATGTCGCTTTAGAGCAATCCCACTAGTCGCGCCGTTGGCGCCTATAGATACCGCTTACATGACATGAACTATAGTCAACTAGCTGACCCGCGCTACTTCGTTTGTGTCACACTTTTCACTGCCCCGCTCTTAGGGAGATGAAATTAGCCTATAGCCTTCGTCAATAAATGGGCTATCTAACACTGAAATAATTCTTCAAATCGGACCAGTAGCTCCTGAGATTTGCGCATTCAAGCAAACAAACTCTTCAGATTTATATATTCGAATAGATAGGTATTAATATTTATACATTAAAACGAAGTAAAATTGGTTTTTGAATGAGATACCCGATTATGAACATTCTGTCATGGATTGCTTTTATGCCGAATCCTGTGAGATTGTCCATAGGCGCGAAGCCGCGGGAATAACCCTTTAATCATATAACAAAAGTGAATCAAAGGTAGCAGAAACGATTGAAACAGATCATGATTCGCTACATCAACCACAAGGTAATTAAATATAAATACGTAATAACCATCAAAGTGAAGATTGATCGAAGACTACGTGTAAAAGATGGCGTCATTCTCAAACATAGTGGAATCTTTACCATATTCGTTCTCGATAGATCTCCGAGACATCGTATCATCGCGCACAAAAATAGAAAGCGTTCTCGTAGCGTCTCTGTATTGTCTCGAAGTACAGTCAAGAGATAAATCCATTTATCATTAATATTGTTTGTTTGTATTATGGGGCAATGATGCTCCGAGATGAAATCACGACCGCATTGATATTATTAAAATATTTTGACAGTTTGATATCCCCTTATTCACCCGGTGACTGATACTACGCAGAATTCGTATTTTCAATACGTTATCTTGTTTTTAAACAAATGTTGTTAAATTTCCAAGTAGGTAATCACTTTTGGAATATTTTTCGGGTGAATCCAAACATTTAAAGAGTGAAGCAGTCTTCAAGTGGATAACGTTGATATTGATAAACGTACTGACCTCTAAACGAATAAGCATAAACATTACTTATTGATTTCAAAAGTTGATGTATGTATTGCATGAATGGTAACGGTTTCTCAGAACTTTCTCAGAGCTCATAGATCTACTAAAATTAAATAACAATAATTGTGAAACAGACGAGGTTTATCTGAAGGTCAGTTTCACTCTATCAAATTAAGCTACTCACATCTTTTTTAAATCTCTAGTTAAGCCAGCATTGGCTTTAACCTTGCCCGATAGAACGTGTCCAAGAAGGTACTTTTTAAGGTTCAGTAACCGAAAGGTAACCAACGGAACCCTATCACTATGCCTCCGCCGTCCGTCCGTCTGTCTGTCTGTTAGCGGGCTGTATCTCAACAACCATAATATGTAAGTAGACAGTTGAAATTTCCACAAAGTGTGTATTTCTATTGCCGCTATAACAACAAATAAAAATGTATGGTAAGGAACCCATCATGTGAGGGTCCGACTCGCACTTGGCCGGTTGTTTATTAAACGGGGAAAATGCGCCACACTGTTCTAAACCTCTGCAACACCTTTTTTTTTCTGGATGAGAAATCATCAAATGACTTCTCCCGCTCTGGGCGGAGCGAAAGGGAGATCCTTCTAGTGCCCTTTGCGTTCCAGAGCCTCGGTGACTCTTTCGAACAAATTCGTCGGCAACCCTAGCAGATCTCTGCAAAACCTGAGAGCCAAAATCAGTAGCATTCACCAGAAAACCGCCGAGACAATGAAGCTCAATTCAAGCAAAAAATCCCGTAGAAAAAAAAAGGTTCAACTGTCTCGGACCCGGCAATGAAATTAAACAAAAGAGAAAAGTGCAGGAATAAGTAACAAAATGGCGTCTTTACTTAATAAAGCGACAACTTTGAACAGCTTACCTCCAACGTTGACGATGAGAACCCTCCGGCCCTTGTGGTCACGGCCCTTCAGAACGTTCACGACCTTGTGGTCTAAGAACGCTACTTTTTCTTGCTCCGGCAATAAATTGTCGAGCAATGATGCGTTGTCGCGTTTGAACTCGGCTGTACGACGCATCTGCAAGCAAATATACATTTTATAAGCTTCGACCACACAAAGGATTAAAGTACTAAACTTATGTATGCAACCTAATAGGTTAGGTGCTACAGGCAATAGGTCATAACTGTCAATATTTATAGTCGGTAAAATGCTAATAATAGAATAACATATTGCCTTGTAAATCGATAGATGGCTGTGCAGGGTATAACTAAAACCACAAAAACAAACGGTCGTGAAAATAAGTCTGTTGTGAAGTTTTTTATTGGTTGGGAAATCATCAAATGATTTTTCCCCTCCAGGCGGAGCGGAAGGGCGTGTCAATCTCTTACTGACTGAAACCCCATCCGTGTTCTTCCTAATGCCCTTTGCGTTCCGGGGCCGCGGTGACTCTTTCGTACAAATTCCGCCACATACATACATTTATGCTCGCATGATTCGACAAAATTAATTGAAAAGTTGTTTTATTTTTCGCGAAGTCAGGGTTGTTGCCATAGTAAAAGATGTTCATTATGATGAGTACAATGATTTCTTTCCAGGAATTGACTTAATTCAATAAAATCATATACAAATATAAGATTTTTACAAACATTGATAAATGCGCCAACATATCTCATCAAAATCAATAGAAAAGACACAAACGCGAGAGCAGTTTTTAGATACGGGCTACCCTTGGTAAAACTTCTTTATATCTTTGTACTTTTAAACAAGTATCGTTCAATTAGAGTCTGACAAGTGAAAATAGCAATACATGAAAATTTACTTTTACTTTTAATTCTTGATTTACTAGTAGAGCGTTAGTGCGAGAGGGACATAAAATTACCGAGAAATCGAGCACTGAGCATGTTTTCCATATATTTAATTTATGCATAAGTTTATGAATGTGCTTTCCGGCAAGAAACTTTAGCTTCAAAGAGAAAACATTTAATGATATAATTAGAGCTGGGCTGGACGTGTTCGTATAATTTGCCGGTACCTGCCCGCTGCCTGGATCTAGCTCATTTGGAACAGGTCTCGTGTCTCTAATACTAGTTATTACGAAGGTGAAACAATGTTATCGGCCTCAAATGCTTTTTGGAAAAAACTGTTATTAGGAACTCGATTATTTTTTATTTAAAATGCCTTAAGGAACTTCTTATAAGTTCTTGCATTTTATTATGAGCTCCCACTGGCGTTTCCAACTGGTCACTTTTTCAACAAATGCCTGTTCCCAATAATTGTTTTTAATGTATACAGTTTTATTTGGAAATAGCTAAAGCTGAGGCATGTACTTGAGGAAAATAGTATCAATTGAACTCGATCCTCGTAATCTGTTACAGTTATCAAAACAATCAGATAGTTTATATTATCTGTGCAAAACACAATGGAGCTCATTTCCTTGTTAGTTTCGATAATAAACCAATTCAGTGATGAAAACAACCGCTGACTAGGTGAATACAAGTGCACAGAAGATTAGAGCAATCGCGGGCAGAAATACAGAATACCTATGTACGTACATATAGTGTAGCACGTTATGTAAATCACGTAACAGCTTGATGAATGGGACAGCTCACACACGCGGCTCATACAAACCACAGGTAATCAATAGTCTATTAATTTACTTCTACTTGGCATTGCGCGCACAAATTTCGGACATACGAAATAAGCAGGTACGTGCGTCAAACGTGCCATTAGTATACATATATACGAAGGTAGGTAGCTGCATTGTTTTCGAAGGGAAAATTGCTGATATTAAGATAATAGGAATCAAACACGCACGTCTCGGCAATTTTTTTTATTCTTGCACCCCAAATTGCTGCAATTTGAGCGGTGCAACCGTATGTTTATCCACTTCACGGTCAACAATACCTTGAAAATCATTCTAAAAAAATTGCTTAATAGAAGACTATATCGTTTAGTGGGCACTTTATACTGATGTGTGACTTATAAGTACGTATGGCTGTCAAAAGTGTTTTGCTAAGATTGATTGCCCAAGCGCAAGTGACCGGGTAACGACACTAACGACTGATTGCAGCGGTTGCAACTCTCATACTTGGCACGTTCCGTTGTACGGTCACCATACCATCACAGCGTGGTGTTGCCTAATACCCCTAGTGTTATTATATTTAACTAGCATCGACATGCGGTTTTACCCGCTTAGTTCTCGTTCCCATGAGAATAGGGGTATAAAATATATAATAATAGCATATGTGACTCGTTTGTAATTAAGCTTTCTATTGGTGAAAAAAATCATAAAATCGGTCCAGTTGTTTCTGATATCATTCGGTACAAACAAACAAACATAATCTTTACTATTTATAGTATAATATTAATATATGTATGCATATAATGTTTAATTGTTCTTTGTGAAGTAGTATTCACTTCACACCTTACGCAATTCTCTACGATTTCGTTTCTTCCATTGCCATTATAGTTATTTTGAAATCTGCATTTAATGTATAAAATATATAATAAAGAATAACGTATATTTTTACTCAGACAAATTGTTGGGATAAAAACTAATCATGGAAGATAATGAACATATTGAAAGAATCAAACAACGTGGTACGTTACAGGTCTATTTATAAAACAATTTGTCATCATTAAAACTGATAATAACGTTTTTTTCAACACGCAAACTTTAGATCTGAATAACTGAGAAACGAAAGACCATCATTATCAAAAACTGACGCCTGTTTGTATGTTTGGTATTCCAAAGGTCAACTGTTATCAAAAAACGATAGCTACACTATCCACTACATATCATTATCATCTGCATGGCCTTTTCCCGACTATATTGGGGTCGGCTCCCAGTCAAGCTGGATTCAGCTGAATACCAGCATTTTACGTGAAGCGGCTGCCTATCAAACCTCCACAACCCCTTAACTGGGGAACACGGTAGGTTATACTTCTTAGCTAGACTGGTGTCAGATTTTCTGGCTTCTGACTATCCGTAACGACTGCCAAAGGTCTACAAATGACAGCCGGGACCAACGGCTTCACGTGCTTTCCGAGGCACGGAGAAGTCTCGTTATGTTAAGATGGTCACCCATCCACAGACCAACCTCGGCAAGCATTGCTTAACCTAGAAGATCGACCCGTGCGGCTGTTATAATTTAGCCACGAGCTCCACGACATATGTATATACAAAGATAATCAATTTATCATTAACAATTCACTAAAACATTACTCGCAAAGTTTCGTAATTAGGCTTTATCATTCACATTGTATTATTATTTGCATGCAAGGTCAAAATATGTTTATATCTTAAAATTCACAATAGCTCTGAAATTAAACAAAATAGAATGCTGCGGCATCTCTATATGTATGTTCTATATCGTGATTCGTAGTTTCGTTTCCTTACGTATGATACGGCATTTTAAAGGAACAATTTTCTTTTTCCAAAGCATAAGAAACTCCCGCGGTGTCCTACTGATGCACTTCAGGATCGTATCAACCCTCCAGGCTTGATAAATTCTGATCTAGATATAATAAAAAAAAAAAATAGTGTACACAATAATATCTATACAACAACAGAAACTAATTAATTTCATGTAATTCATTTCATCACCACTGCTCTGAAAACGGTAAAGGAAACCGGCATGTCCTAAAACCAAACATTCGAAGACATGTGCCATTCACTAACCCGCACAGGGCCCGCGTGGTGGATTACGGCTCATTCCCTTTCCTAAAAGAGGATGCCTGTGTCCCAGCAGTGGGAACATTAAAAGGCTGATTATGATAATAGAAACAGTGATGTTATTGTGTATACTAGTAATTTGATTATATCTAATTATTCTTGAACTTGAAGATTACAATTATGAATAGTAAACACACTTATTAAAGCTATATCTAGTGCGTTATACCTACCCTATCTACATGATATGTTTTAAATGCAATCCACATTAACATAGCATCTGTCTGCATGTGCGCATACGCAACACATTGAGTAAGATTGATTCGTTACACATCAAAGTGCATCATGGAATCGTATTTCAAAAATATTTGCTTAATTGCCCTTATATTTATATCTCTTCCACGGTTATTAAAATATTTATACGCATTAATGAATTAACTTTAATCAAACGGTCCATCTAAAATCATTATTAGTCATCGTTTAGAAATCGTTGCTTTTCTCCAAGTGCAAGAAAACACCATTTTCAGAACTGTGAGTCATACAGCGCACAATAGGTAGGTATAAAATTTATCGGTTCATGAATTAGTTATTCGTCCTTGCTTAGTGATAATATAAATTCTTGGTATGCTAGTGTAGGTATAGGTACGTACATATGTTTTCGTAGGAACAACAAGAACTCTGCCCCGACAAAATATGTGCGGCGTCAATCGATCGTCCCCAGGACATTCCCGATCACATCTTACTGAAAGCTTCATTTCGAATTCGGTTACCTAAGAATGGAAGCTTGTACAAAGTCCAATCCAATATTGTTTCCACGCACTGATTACATTCAACAACATGAATGGAAATCAAAATATATGTACATGTTGGAACTAGCGACACTCTATTATCAGTTAATGCAGGCTGCACATAATGTGAAATATATCCGGGTCGTGATAACCCAGTGATGAACAACGTTACACCAATCATGATGAGCGCGCCCTTTGGACAATACCTATCGCAATCAACAACAAGGTTTACTTTGTTTTGAAATTCTAGTCTTTGTCAATCTCATGCCTACTGTCTTTGGGTTGATTGCCTTTGTTCTAATTGTTCTTCGTGTACATTTAATTGTTTATCGAAATAGTTCAATGTCATCTTATTTTACGAGTGCACCTATACGTTGTTGCATGATGATTGCATGCAACCAAAAAACTAGGGTATTGTAAATGTTCTCAGCACAGGAAGTTCAAGTAGTCTAGGAAAATACAACATTGACACGATTTTTCGTCATTTCAGTTTAGTACTTATAAGTAAAGAAATGAAACATATTCCACCGCAAAATCAAAGATACAAGGCAACAGTAACATACATAAAAGGTTTTCCTAGACAGTAAGGCGATCAGACACGTGCCCTGCCACGAAATTTTCAGTAAAAGGAAAGCCTCGCACGTGCCATACTTGCTCGACTGCTCACAGTGAGACCTTGCGGCGGGCGCCGGCCTGTTTTCCCGGCATTTACAGCACCGTATAACTGGTCTATTGCAAATCTTCCGCGTGAGACATGCAACGCAACTATACCGCGGACTTGTTTGTAAAACAAATAGTGAACAATGTGAAGACGGTGTAGGTATCAGTGTAGAACTACAACTGTAATCAAATCAGCAAGTAAACTTCAAATAATCCACTTTTTTACCCTTCAGATTCTAAAATACTTTGCTACTCAACAGATTGTATTCTAAAGTTTGCTGAAATCTCTCGCA
This sequence comes from Hecatera dysodea, assembly GCA_905332915.2. Taxonomy (NCBI): domain Eukaryota; kingdom Metazoa; phylum Arthropoda; class Insecta; order Lepidoptera; family Noctuidae; genus Hecatera; species Hecatera dysodea. The sequence goes on from HG995292.1 coordinate 16,870,880, forward strand.
AGATATGGAAATGTTCTAATTATAAAAACTAAACGAATGCTAAAGTTTGACTTATATTTACGCAAGAAAAATGTCCGTTTGCTATCAATAATGTCAACGAACTTATGATGGTTAATTTATTATTTACTTGTATATTATTTATCTGAACATACGAGAAAATAATCTATTTACTAAACTTATTGTACCTACGTTCAAATACATATTTCATGGAAGAATTTATTTTAATCGATATCAACATCTTTATAAACAGCACTTGTTGTCAGATTATCCGGCTAAACAACATGTGCAATATGTTTAGTTGCAAATATGTGTTAATTTATAGAGTGGCTGACATTGAATGAAGGCAGTGTTTATCTGCACTCCGCGATATTTGCGCGAAAACAACGCGGTAGCTATCAAAACAAAAACACGTATCGGAAAAACACATAAGCAAATACATGATGCGTAAATAGTACCTATTTAAGGCCACATAAACAAAGAAAATTTCAGCTGTAATTGTATTTTCAGGCAATGACAGCAAGACTACCTATTTGTTAGGTTAGGTTAGGTTAATTATCAAAACGTGACAAGATCGCCATAATACATTTTCCTGGCTCATAAGTCTATAATAAAAATCGGATCACAGTTAATAACAAACAGAGAAAATCTGGTCTGAAAGTGTTGTTTCTTTCCGTAGAGGTAATTTATAAGAACGCGCGTGGTTGCCTAGTGAAGACTGCTTGATTGGAAGGTAGTTTGGTTTTTTAGGGTTGCGGATTTTTTTCGAAAGAGTCACCGCGGCCCTGGAACGCGGTGGCTATTAGGAGGAACACGGGTGGGTTTTATTCAGTAAGAGTCTGACACTCCCTTCCACTCCGCCCAAAGCGACAGAAGTAATTTATTGATTTCACATCCAGAAAGAAAAAAAAAAAACAGTATTAGATTAGGGTCGTTAGCAAATGATAGCCATATGCTTACTATGCGGTGTTGAAGTACGTGTTACAAAACCGATTACCACATCCGAATCTAATTAATTCTAATTTTGAACTCGTATCATTACGACCTCCATTTTCTCGTGACCCCGACCGCTCAACAAATAACATGTCTAATGTGTTGTTTATGCGCCGACAATTAAAAAGTACGGCGGCAAAAATGATGGGTGATAACAGTTATCTCGTTGTGATAAACATTGAACTTTGACATTGTGTCGCATGGCTTATCTCGCCCATTCCAACGGCAGATTCCTTCATATATTTATAAACAGAGGAAATTGTTCTATCAGTTGACTAGAGACAGATAATTCGATGACATTACAACTGTGGAATTGAACTCATTAGTTATTATTGTTCTAACGGATGTTTTAAAAGTTCGATAGATATCTACTGCTGGTGTCACGCTTGATAGAAAGTCACAACTAATTGTGTTTTGAAATAAATGAACGTCATTTACATAAATTTTCAGCAGTCAACAAATCAATTATAGTCTATAAATGCTGTAAGCGGATCACTGAAGAACGGCTGAATATCCTAATTCAGAAGAAGGTTTTTAGCGAACAAATATGTAGATATTAACTTATTTAGTCTGGCAAAATTTGGAAGCGTTTATTTAAATGGGATTTTATTTAAAATCTTAACCAAAACAAATTCATAGCTCTTCAGGCTGAAAACGAGAGAAAATAATTCTTAAGTAACGCTAGCTATAAATCGTTGAACTCTTACCATGTCAATGCCGTCATGAGCATTTACAATTTAGTACTTCTCATTAAATAAAATAGCTTCATAATGAATAAAAGAACAAACAGATATAAAAGTAAACGCTCCCAAGATATTGGTTATCCACGTTTATAATAATGTGTTATTGTATAACATTGTCTCCGTATCTCGATGTTTATTATATAAGCTTGTATCCACCGTGTACCTACTCCTACACACATCAGCTAATAAATGGCTTCAATGATTGCGATAATTCATTCACATAATAGAATCCACGAAGTTTTCAAATAAGTGTGAAACTGTGAAGTTGCAACACTTTTGTAAAGCCTCTTTATTTTGGAGCTGCCAAGGTACAATATAATTATTCTTCTATATTATTTGACACATTATTGCATTGCCTATACATAATATAATCATTAAGACAGAGATAAGGACTGGAGGGCCTGACACTGGAATATAAATTATTGAGAAATTCAGTATGTTATGCAAAGCCCGTCTGCAGTAACAGCCTACTCATTTGAAAGTTTAAGAAGCTCTTTAAGTCCTCCTAACGGTACTTAGTATAAAACTACTTCAGTAAATCTTACAATATTGCAGTTTAGAAGGATAGAGTAATTAACTAGTTAACTACATGCAGACCTAATAATTATTTTGACAAGTTATCTACCCTCAGCCTAATGAACCCTTAATGGGCAAGCGGACTTAGGACTTAGTCAATATTTTTATTTGCCACTTTTACTTCAAGTAACTGTAATAACCCTGTACGAAGAATAACTTTACCGGAATTTAAATTTGTATACTATTTTGAAGGTTGCTTATTCTGAACGACATAAGCTATCTAACAATAGATAGCTAGTAGGACAGCGGCGGCGGCGGTGGGATAGTTTTCTATATTGAAAAAACTCAACACGAATTATTTTATTGTAAAAGAACGTAGCAAAACCAGCACTCCAAACATGCATACTACTTCAAGGAGATGTCAGATGCCCCAATCTTAACAAGCTCCATATATCATATCTAAGTAAATTATAATGTTTAATATCCTTGGTTTAAACTGTAGATACCTATTATAACTGGGGTCTAGGACAAGTCCAACGAAATCAGACGTTAACCGCTTGTAATTCATGTTGGCAAACATCACTGCATTATGTAGCTGGAGTTACGCAAATTTAGTAGGCTGTAACAATACGACCCGCTTAGCCCACTCGTATGTTAAAGATATCTACTGGTTCAATTGAACCTTAAATTAGGTATAATTAATAATAGTAAATATTACAAATTTAATAATAGTAAAAAATTGATTATCTACTCAAAAGATTTTACAAGACTGGCCTACTTTTATCTAGTACGCGACCGAAGTCCTACTTGCCATGGTCCAGTAATCACACGTGAATAAGTTAATGTGCCTACATGAAATAATGGATTTCAATCATTTTCACTAGACTCGTATCTATTGAATATAACTGACACTTTAAATACTGAAAATATGGAACTAAATATCACTACATAGTATAAAACAAATTCGCTTCGCGCTGTCTGTCTGTCCCTATGTATGCTTAGGTCTTTAAAACTACGCAACGGATTTTGATGCTTTTTTATAGATAGAGTGATATAAAAGGAAGGTTTATATGTATAATATAGTAGAGATTTAGCCCGGGGCGGGTCGCTAGTAAAATAAAAACCCCAAAAATTAGACCTTACGAAATTTAAGTACATTGTTATCAATAAATTTTCTAAGTGACAAATAAATTAATTTATTCTATTTTTTATATGAACATTTAAATGTTTTGATCTAAATAATCATAGTAGGTATGCAATCTGTCTAAAGTGCCCGTGCTAGGTTTCTTAAAAAAACTTACCAGTGCAAGAGCGCTCTCAGGATACCACTTGCAAGGCCGCAAGAAGATTGTGAGTAGCTCATCATCATCACCGAAGCACAAATCTTTGTTCTCCTTCAGCAGCTCCCGTAGCCTCTCCAGGGCCTCACGGACCCTCTCCGGAGTTTCGCGTAACTCTTTCTCAGCGATAGCTTTAGTCTCCGGCGACAGCTCAACACTGCGCTCCAGTCTGAACTCGGCTGAACTCATTTTGATATCTGGAAATTGACAAAAACTTAATTTCCTCATAAAGTTAGACTTTTGGATCTTTTTCCTGTACCATAAGTCAAAATTCAGCTTAGATGGTTGGAGGGTTTTCCAAAGTTTGTGCCAACTTATGCTAACAATTCCTACTATTAATTATTTAATACCTATCTGTTAACAAAGGTCTTCCCTTGTTAAAAGAACATTTACACGTTCAATTATGAAACATGATATAGCAACAAGGTTTTTTAATCAGCTGGTTTAATCGATCAGATAAACCGTTCAAACTCATTATTCTCAAAGAGCATCGTTGAGTTACGGGCAGCGGAGTGTGTTGACATGACACTGCTGGCCGCAAGGCAAGGACTTATTGTGGATTCCAAGCACGCTGCGCACGCGCACGTGTCGCCGAGTCCACGTTTAAAAACACATAATTGCGTTGAGGATCGATTGCAGAAATCTATCGAGCAGTACCCATTGCTAAAATAACCCGCCGTCCGATAGCTGCTAATGAATATTATTTCTGATGGCGTTAAGCAATTGGGTTCTTTTATATAATCGGCTGGTTATTTTTGTAATCAGCTCGTTAAGTTTTATTTAACTGAAGCTTTCACTTAGTCTTATTTATTTAACTGTCGAACTGTTTATATACTGTATTTTTTAATTTACTGGGAAGAAAATACCTGCTTAAGATGTAGGTACTTATTGCACTGACACATTTTTGTGATACCTAACAAAAAATTCGAAAATGCAAACATAACAAAATTAATCATTGACATACGATGTGTTAATACGAAATCAAAATAGTAGGTATATTTGCCAATTAGGGATGGTTAGACCGTTTCGATAACGACCATCATTACGATTAAAAAAGCGGATCTTAAAAATTTAGACTTGGCAACAAAATAAACTACACACCTATTTACTGTACCTAACGAAGCTATATAAACACAATACATAAGTGTTTTAAAATAAATAGATATTGAGTGGATAGCTCTCATAATATGTATGATTACTTGCTATTTATCTTGAGTTCAATCAACTCTACACGAGTACATCATTGTTCTACATAAATCGCTTACCTAATAAACTAGATATTAATAATTGTCTGCCTAGTAGTCTAGTCGCGAAAATGATGAATTGTGTGTTTTTTTTTGTATAAATATGCTGTCTAAGCTATTTTAAATAATCTTTTTGATTGTTAATTATGCTTATTAATCTTAATTTCGTTTAATGGGTGTCTAACATGAATTGTGGCTTATGGCGTAAATAAAATAAAATCGATAATAAATTAAAAAATAATGAGTTCTGTTTCCGAATGATTGATTTTTATTATCTCTGTTTAGTTAATTTGATGACCATAATTATTAAAAGTGAGCTGGAACGTTTCGATACATGAGTTTACAGGATTCTTTTAACGAACATAAAACTTTAGAACCGCCACGCGCCGTTATAAAAGCTGAATTATTGACATTTTGTCTCTCATTTTATTTTTAGTGAAACCTTTAAAAAATCCAGCTAATAGGTATTTAATTCTATAATAAGGTAACTAAAAGTTAGTTGTAAAATACACACTTAATAATCCAATCCATAGCACAGTTAAATAATTATAAAAAAAAATAGCGAACAATAAACAGATAATAATTTCGGTCTAATAATAAAATCCATTCGTTAAACAATCCACATGCACAAAAACGAGCACAACACAGTTTGAACACAAACGCTTGCAAACCTTCGCTGTATTTTTAACTAATAAAAAACAACTGAATTGTGAAAATGCACTAACCTCACTCGCGTGGGTGCACGCGCCGGTGGAAATCACAAAAAGGGCGGAAAATCGATCGTGCGGCGGTGACGGCGCAAGCGAGTGTGCGCGCGCGCAAGCAGACAGCCAATATATAGACTCGATAAGCGCACACGCTTACTTTGTGCCCCAGCCGTAGCCGCAGCGCCTTATTACTTATGCAGTTTGAAAATAAGCCGCCTTGTGTAGTTTCAGATCTAATTTCTTGTTGAACTTCAACAATTTAACTGTTTTAAGCAAGCGCTGCACGCCAACATTCTTTGTTAGTACAATCTCTTTCCACAAACAAGGGATGCAACACGTACTTACTTACTTTTGGGATTGGAGTTTGCTCACCAAAAATAGCTACAGAATGAAAACGCAACCACACCAGTTGTTGCTAATTCGGTTCCTCGACAACCTACACGTTCCGCCCTTCTACGATTAGGTATACTTCTACTATACTGTTGATGGTGGTACTATGTGCTGTGAGGATCCTACCATAATCATTCATCAAATCAAATCATCAGTCAAATTTAAAACAAATAAATGCACAATACAGGTAGGTATTTTTTAATGAATGAATATTGTGTGGCACATTTTATAAGAAAAAATAATTTTAATTGTTCTCATAAAATTACTTAGGTAATATTTCTGTCGTGCTTTCGGCAAAAGCGTAGGAAGATTTCGAGAGAATGATGTTCCGAACTGTAGTTATTAGTTAAATAATACATTAATAGCTAGATCATAATAATAAATGTAACTGACTCTCTATCAACTCAGCATTACGAAACATTTAAAAAAGGATTACTAAGCAATTTTTCAAAGTAAAAGTGTATTCAGAAATGACCCCTTATTATGCAACTAGACAAATCATTGCCGTCTCATAAATCAAATATACAGCTACAGTTATATATATATACAGTCGGGCATGCGCTACAAGGTAGTATACTAATGATTAGATAGCCCGATTTACCTATTCGTTAACAAAGGAAATGGTCACATATGTAGTACCCATTACTCATAAGTTATACGTAACTTACACGAAGTCGATCTATTTTAGAAAAACATCATGCAATGTAAAGAAATATTCTAGAAAAGTAACTGGTAGTCGAAATTATATATACACATACATACATATTTCTATGTCGTAGCTTTGTCGTTGAATCGGTCCTTTCATAAATTGGCTGGCCATTTTGTTATATGGTGAAATCTCATGAAATACGAGTATTATCTATCATTTTCATTGTCATAAGTATCAATAAACATTAAAATAAATAGGTACTTTAACGATATAAACAACTAAACACCCGGATATTTTGGGTTATTCACCAACTCGACACAAGAGACTGGACACACGTGTGTCCAGTTGGTGAAACTCAAATTAGTATCACTTATTATTTCGTCATCTGGACACTCCAAGATTTTTATTCGTGTCCACATAGTGAAACATAAAATAAAATAAATTACTTCTATGTTTTCGCCAACTGGACACATGTTAGTATTTTACCCGAATTCAAGATAAAGTACAGTCAAGCACATTAATGTTTTGTGTCACAATTATCATCAGCCACTAAACATCCTACTGCTGAGAACGGGTAATTAAGTATATAATTTTAAAATTATTCACTACTACACTACACTACACTACTAGATTCACAAAACTATATTTATATTGTCTTATAATAATATTCTATGTTTTACTGTTGATTTTATTGATATCTATAATTATTACTAAAACACTCTATTTCCAAAGTGTCAAATATTGTTGTTACAGAATATAGTATGTATTATATAATGATTATTGTTTGTAAAATTACCCACCCATTTTAGTATTGTTATATCATAAGTATGCTCTACTGATGATATTTTGTTTGTCAACTGGTGGTGATGTTGGTGTTTTTATTTTGATATTCTATTTTATGCCATAAATCAAGGTTGAACGTTTTGACTCCGCTCTAGTTCAAACTTTACTGTAACAAGCAAGCAAGCTTTGAAAGTTTGTATAGGAGTGGAGTGTATCTTTCAAGGTAAAAACGTCATTGCGTTAGATCTTGAAAAATACAAAAATATATTTTTCTGAGTTTATGTATGACCGTATTTGATTTTTCTGTGATCCTCGAAGTGATGATTTTAAATTATTAGGTATATTTAGATTATATTGAATATTTTCACGCTCTTGTAATAAAAGTACCTACCTACCAATAATTAAAAAAAGTAACATTAGCTAATATACTTTTCTTCACATTAGTAAATCATCATGATATTATTTAATTGTTATATATTTGTTTTATTTCAAAATAATAAGGTTTTTCAAGTAAAAAAGTGAGACAGCTTTTTCATGAAATCGAGGCGATTATTAACCTGACTGTACCCTTTTTTTCAAAAAAACTGGGTGTGTCCAGTTGGCGAAAACATAAAAGTGATTTAATTTAAGTTTCACTATGTGGACACGCGTAAAAATTTTGTCGTGTCCAGATGACGAAATAATAAGTGTACTAGTTCTGATTTTCACCAACTGGACACACGTGTGTCCGGTATCTTGTGTCGAGTTGGTGAATAACCCGATATTTTAATGATTGTATGACTAACTTTGCAATAATCATTTATCGTAAAATAACAATCACGTTACTGTATACTCCACCATTCTACGAGAATACAATTCAAACACAATACATTTATGCGTGAAGTACCTTCATAAAAAGTTACTTAACTCAAAGATCTGACTTCGATGCATACCTAAATGTCCTACAGTTCTGCTACCCGTTCATCAGGTTTTATTTGTTGATTTCAGTACTTTCCGGCCTTTTGGACTTTAGACGAGTGTTATATATTATAGCTAATTATTCTAACCTAACCATTAGGGAAGGTTCATATCTAACGGAACATGCGTCGCGTATTATCGGTCGCGTAACGCCAGAACAGACAAATGTATAGAAAAACACTTGACCGTTCACACTCAAACTCAACCGATGATACGTTAGTGCGTCGAGTGTGAACCTTCCCTTATTCTCACGATCTTAAGCGCAGGCCCCACTTTCCTCGAGGCCCTGGGCTCTCAGGCCTATTGCTTAGGGCCCCGCGATCGAAGCCGCCTATTCTGCCCGACCATAGATATATATTTCTATGTGCCCGACCTACCGATGACACACATAATAATATTCATTTTCAACCGACTTCCAAAAAAGGAGGAGGTTCTCAATTCGACTGTATTTTTTTTTGTTTGTTATCTCATAACTTGGTAGGTACTGGGAGGTCCGATTTTGATGATTCTTTTTAAATTCGAAAGCTGGTGCTTGTCGTGTGGTCCCATTTAATTCGGAAATCCCATAATTTTGGAAGTCGGTGTTCAAAAAACGAAAAAGCAACCACAAACACCGAGTTCCGAATTTAAAGTTATTTTGAACTTGATAATGTGTTTTTTTTTTTGTGTAAAAGTCGGTTGTATTTAAAGAAAAATAAACGACAATAGACATAAATCTGTACCGGATTACCTTTATAATTTAATGTTACTTTATAATCAGTCGAATCTGTCGAATAATATACAATTTAGTTTTTTTTTTTGCTCACCTTTTAGACCTCTATCAAATTCATAGCCGGGGTTGGCTATGAATTACCGTAAAATGCTGCAACTTTGCCTGGATTTTGACGTTTTTTGTTCATATCTCGGACCTATTTGTTTTTATAGAGTTCAGCGAGTTTAAATTGAAAAACAGACCTTACGGCTTACAAAATAGGATGCTAACATTTTAAAGGAATGCGGCTTTTCCAAATTACAAGCTCTCAAAGTCGCAGGCAAAGTTGTATGTAAACGATGCAACTTTGCCTAGAGGAATTACTTAATAAATATTAGGCTGGTATTTACAGTATTTTTTTTTCTACATGCATAAGGCACTGTGATTGTCCCTAGCAGTTAAATAATTGCCATGAAGTTATGTACTTAATTTCACAGCTAATAGGCAAAATTGTAGCAGGAACCACAAACTTCCCATACAAAAATACCGTTGACTGTAGGGTTGTCCCAATAATAAAGTTTTTTGTAATGTTTTTTAATTAGACGTACTTAAAAAAACCAAATTGCTACGTAAAAGTAAAAATCACAAATACAAAAAAAAAAACTACTACGTATTTAGTAACCTTCAGGGTATTTTATTCCTCTTTTAAAAATGTAGTTTTAGACCCGGGGTCATCACTTCAATTTCGATAAAATTGAGGATATTGCTGGCGGGAACATCTTTAAATGCAGTTACAAGATTCTTGAAGTATTCTTAATTTCATCAACTGTTTTCGAAGCACGATTTTTTTTTTTATACTTTGTGTCGCCCTTTGGGAAAATTTTGTCGTTGTAGGTATAAAAGCACGAGCCCAGCGTTGCTTTTCCGCATTTTACCATGTAACTGTAAACTACAATGCGCCCATCTAAAAGAGTAAGAGGACAGTCAAATTCTGCTGGAACATTCACTGTGTCTGCGATGCGGGCTTCTTCTTTAGTCGATAACTCTGTGGGTCTACCAAATGGTTTGTTATGGATGTTTTTACATTTATTGACAATGGTATGACGCGGGATCCCAAACTCCACTTTGTCTAAAGTACAATCTTGGCCACAAGGGCCAGAACACAATACTGAGAAAATACACACTTAATGAATTTATCAGGGTAAAATGTAATCCGACTAGTGACAACCCTAGACCCAGGCAAAGTTGTGTCTCAGAAGTTTCCAAAACACTGCGCAAGATTGCCTACTAAGTTATTTTAATGAAATCGAGTTCTTTTCATAAAAATATCAAACAATACATAAAATAGACACTATTATTTTACCCTGAGGCGCTATTTCTGTACGAAAACACCTTTTCTTTCGCCAAAATTGCAAAAGTTACAGGACTCAAAAAAAATCAACCCACACGTGCCGTGTTTTGTCGCATAACTGACAGAGTAATAAAGGAATTACGATTATAAAAAATGGAAAATATGTTGCTCTAATAATGTAAAATTACTACCAAATGGTGGAAAACGAGAATAAAATAAGCAAACGCGAAATATCATGGTTGAAACGAAATAGGCAAATTTGAGCTTAGTTGGTAAAGTTGCAGCATCTTACGGTATCCTGTGCTCAAGCCATCTGCATTGTAAATTGGACAATGGGTTTGTTGTGCAAAGGGCCATTATCCTGTACCCAAGGTCCCCAATAGGAAACAGCCGTGCTATTCTGAAAAGTTTATTTGCGAAATCACTTCTGAATCCGCAGTGAAAACTTGTGAAACTCTTTAGTTTAACATGATTTCACTGCGGATTCAGAAGTGATTTCGCAAATAAACTTTTCAGAATAGCACGGCAGGTGGCCCTGCATAGGCATAAAATTAGATCGATTTACATCTTTGAAATTTCTAAGTCGTCTCCACTACTCAAAGTGTAGATTTTTTTCATTATCTTTACATACATTGGTATGTACCTAGTAGTTACTTAAGTAGGTATACTAAATTGCAAAACATAAGTAAATCTCACGAGCGCGAACACCTAGACCAGGATCATTCCACAACATTAGGTACATATTATATGCCACAAAAATTAGTATGCATTCTAAGGCAGAATTAAACCCGTGACCAGCGCGTTGTACAATTACTGAGCCACTGCGTGACTGGTTCAACAGTGCCGCCGAATTAAATTATCTTAATTCGCAAAATATGCATTACGACAAAGAATACTTTTAACCCCGGCAGAAAAGGTTCGTAACCTAGGAAAAAAAAACACTCACGCAGCCGGAGCCGCGAGCGGACGCTAATATCTAATAATAATACATTATTATGAAAGAAAATAATTGTTCCAAGGCTCATAATTTTATCTGTAACGCGGCCAGTCTATAGTTCACAGATCAAAGAAGTACTGCACACATAAGAAAATAACAATGTCCATAATATGAGTCATGACTTGAGTAAGTACATATTCGACGTACTTACACAAAGACACATTTAGTTGTTGCGATAGGGACTTCGTTGCCCTAACGCCTTTGTTCAAGATGGACGCAGAAACTCGTCGCTGTATAGTAACAACCATTGGCGAATCTTCGGAGGGGGGGGGGGCTAAGTGGCTCAAGCTCCCTCCCCAAAAGACCTAGATTTGTTCTATCATAAGATTGTTCTATCTTCTCTAAAGAATATTATATTAATTATATTAAAAGTAGTGATAAGTCCTAGCCACACCATATTTAGCTACCTTTTAGGCAACTAGAAACATGTACCCGTTAGTAAAAAAAATTAATGAAATCAAAATTCGTCCGCATCGGTATCGACTTGAGGCGAGGGTCCTCCCAAATGACTGGCGGCATAGCCACGTTGTACGGCTATGTTTATCCTCTGCCTAGGTAGCTTTTTATAAGCCTGGCACCTGGTTACACAGTCCAAAGACCCGGTGCAACATTTTTATAATAAATCATTTATAAAGAGAATATTAAAATCCTTTGTTTTTGAGTTCTGTCCAGTAAACAATGGTTTTGTTCGGAAAAATACTTGTGGACTTAGCCCAAAACATCTTTGTCATAATAATGACACAAAGGCCACACGTGCTGCAACAGAATATCATTTTGGTTTCTTTATTCAATACCTATTAAAATAAGGGAGTAGGTATACCAAGTTCTGCTACCGGTTTGAAAAGTCCTATCTTATGGCCTAAACCAGGTCATAGACTATCCATAAGCTAAGTTTCATCAAAACCCGCTCACTTTCGCATTATAAATTATGCTTAATATAATAATCCGATTATTTTGAATTAATATTTATATCGTAAAGAGAAATGTTTTGTTTCGGGGTTGACAAAAAAAAACACATTATCCGGTAGATAGGAAATCTTAACGATAGCTTATCGTGTCAAAATTATTGACATAGGGTACAATGTTATCACTGCCGCGTCGTAGTAACAGCCAGTAGGGGGCACTTTGGATTACTTATAAAAATACGGATTTAGATATGAATGACGTTACCTACATAACAAATCACAAAATTAAAATTCAATGATTTCATTTAAAATACCAAAACGTTTGTATGCATTGATGCAAGGTCAATAATGTGGAACCTCGGTTCTTATAGGTACAACGGTCAATTATCTAGGTACCGAGCCAAAAAATGCGTGTTTATTGTTTTCATAAGGATGGGCAGTACCTATAAGAAATACTGCTTAACCAGAGACGGTCGCAATAATTCAAATGGTTGACCTATCGTAGGTAATAGACCCACAGTCAGTGGTTAACAAACGCACGACCTACCCCCCGAGCCCCACTTTCAGTCCATCCAAAAGTTGTCAGATTTCGCTGTCGATTACATGTATAAGTATGAAGCTATTTATGGTGAAATATGGTGTACAATAAAGGATACTAATATACTAGCTTATGCCCGCGACTTCGTCCGCGTGGAATAGTTACTAACCCCCCGATTCTTTGTGATATTGAGTCGTTGGTTGGAGAAGTGGTGGGAGGCGCCCGATGTGGCGGCACAGTGGTGGCATGGCCGTGAGCTGCGTGCGGTACTGAACAGTACTTGGACATTGCAACATTACTTTATTTTTCTAAAATAAAAGTAACCTAAGTTACTCCTATTGTTACATCAGCTACCCGCCAATAAAAGTCTCGCCAAAATCGTTCGCCAAAACAGATATATGCATGTAGTAAAAAGCTGTTATTTCAATATTACAAACAGACGCTCCAATTTTAATGTATTTATAGATGTATATAAAGCTGAAGAGTTTGTTTGCTTGCTTGAACGCGCTCATGAACTACTGGTCCGATGTGAAAAATTCTTTCAGTGTTAGATAGCCCATTTATCAAGGAAGGCTGTAGGCGTATATCATAACTCTAAGACCAATAGGAGCGGAGCAGTGAAAAATGACATAAACGAAGATGCGTGGGTCAGCCAGGCTATCTATAACAGGGATGACGAACCAACGGCATGCGTGCCAGTCCAATGAATAGGTAATCGCCAAGTCTAGGTTTCCACAACGCTCTAAAGTCTAGTCTGCTGAACTTTGATTCAACAGGCACATTACCTCATCGTTACTTACTAAATAATTAAATATAAGTAGTTATTAATTTAACTCGATTACTCAACGGAACACATTGCCCAGTCAACGATAACGATTCAACACGAAATTGATATCTACATTGAATATAACTTATCTATTTAGAGTTGACCGCGAACTTTCCATCTGCCGTTGGGGAAAGAATTATTATGAACTAGCTTCTGCCCGTGGCTTCGCCTGCGCCAGAAGTATTTCAAAGGAACATTCCTTTGGGACCTTCCGGGATAAAAAGTACCCTATGTCTTAATCCACTCGTCTGCCTAGTCTTACATGAATCCATTCAGCCGTTTCAGTCTGTCATTCAGTCTGAAAACTTTAGCACTTCAAAGTATATTGATTTTCGTATTGCTATTGATAAATTATTTCAATACACGTATCCACAATTTACTGAGTCGACCTTGTAAGTGCCACACGAACTCGCAAGTTGTAGGTACTTTTTTCTCTTTTTGGTGTTGGTGAGGAAATCCTCATGGATGTCCTCCATCCTGGGAGGAGGGGTCTGTCAGACCCCTACTGACTACATTCACCTCGTGTTTCTCGCACACTTGCATCGGGGCTACGGCAGCACTTAAGCAATCTTGAACGCAGCCCCCGACTGGTCGGCCCACTGGCCCACTAGCACTGGCTGGCCCACCTCTGTGGGCCTCGTCTTCTCAAGCTGGGTGTTTAACTCCCCCCGCGAACTCTATGTGGGGCGCGTGTGTATGGGTATGATGGGGCGGACGACGGCGGACGTCCTAGAGTCCGTCTGCTCTCGAGCTATTTAGGGGGGCCGGAAGAGGGCATTATACGTTTATGGAAGTAAGTATAGTGCCTATGATACAATGATTTTCATTAGTACAGGTACCAACAATACTCTTTTTCTGTCGTCACCACTTTTTATTAGCAAAACTGTATTCTTTATGATACTTTAAATTTGATAAACTAAACTATGTATATAAAAAAACTATGTTATCTGCCCACCGCCGACACCCGGTGCACCTGCTGCGGGAGAGCACTCGAAATCTCCCTCTCTCTTTCCGCTGCCTTCTTCTGCGACATAACACTTTCGCAAAAGGAGATCACCGCATCCTACGACGCTGCACTGCATACCATGGAACGAATCACAGCCGACAGCGACAAGTCGCTTCCCACTCCCGAAACGAAGGCATGGCGAGGCTCAAACAAAAGCAGGTTGCCTTTTTACAGTCGCCAACGAAAATGATTAGGTACTTAGGTAGGTACTTGACAGTAGCGTTCAGAAACCAACGATTTTATTTTTTCGTCGACCTTTGGACCTAACATTCAGGTGCTTGATGGTCAATCAATCCCCTGATTTTTCCCTATTCGTAGTGTTCTTCTTTTCGAGTCGATGCATCCTTAGATTTCGAGGGCCCAGTACTTGACTACGTTTGCACCGTCGGTAGCATTAATTAAATCCTCCAAAGCACCAGTGCATGGGCACCTGGAACACTCTAACGTGTACCTAAGTGCGGTGTTCCTGTTCATGTTCTGAACAGCAACACCGCACCCACATTGGGAATTCGACGGGTCTATAAAACTCCATTTCACCAGGTTGTGGTTGCAGCGGTCTACCTGGGTGCGCAACTAATTCAGTGCATTTCCATATAAAGCGTCCTGGACTAGTCAAACATTAGGTTTTGGATGGCCTCTGTACAACGAAGAAAACTCTTCCGGCTCTAAATCCTACCCGGACTGTTGTGTTTTTCAAGAGGATGTCGGGAATAGGATACTTGGTTTTTTTTTCAAGCTTGGAGCCAGCCCTCCTGATACATTTACCACTCTGTCTTCACTGTCGTCGTTTGGTTTGTGCTGTTTGTGGTTGCCGTTTGTTGTTTTTGTTCGGACCTATTCTATTGCTTGTTAGCAACGTTAAAAGATAACCATCGACTTATGTCTGTTCTAATTTTGGACTCAAAAATATTAACATGAAACTATTTTGATCATTAATTTAACTTAGAATTTTTGAGTTCATCTGTAGGTGTTGGTCAAGTTATCAATACGAAAACTACGTACTTTACAATAACTAAGCAGATAATTAAGCAGAATCGTTGAATCTACTACCTATTACCTACTACGTATTTATTTATTATCTGCCTACTTCAAATGATTGTAATTATTATGTAAGTTTACTTAAACGGGAGGCAAATAGGTAAGGAAAACAAAAACAGAAAAATTGATAACTAACATTTTTATTTGGATTAGCAAACTAGACATCAGATCCGTAGTCCGGGATACCGCCGCCGCCATCGTCATCCGAGTTACTACCACTACCGCTGCCGCTGGCCTGCGATGCAAACTTATGGCACAAATCATCAACTGTTAAGTAATATAAAAAAAGAAATATTATGTATGTGAGGAAAATCGACATCTCCTTAGCAAAATTTAGTGATAGTCATAATTTTAATACTTGAAATAGAAATAAATTAGATTAACAATTTTATAGATTAGCCATTTTATAAAATACCTTGTGACATATTAGAATTAAATGAAAGGAAAAAACCTATGTTAAAAGCACACTTTGTAAACAAGCATACTACAAGCTATATGATTACATTCAAGATAAGAATGCTTGGACAAAACATGCTGGTCCTGCTCCATAGGACAATATTGGGTGTAGTAAACAAAGCCAAACTTGTTGGTCTGTGTGTGTTGATTTATTTACTATACATTTATACAGGTGTAGTTACTGATCTTTTATATTTAATGTAACACACACAGATCCATTATTGTTAATTATATAAATCAATGGTTGAAAAATGTGTACTGTCCCTTAATAGCAAATTTATTAATTTTACCTCCTGCTATCATTACTTTATTGTACCTTATTAGTAGTATAGTACTTAGTTTTATTTGGGTGCATAGTCCTCACAGTCATATAATCAATTGGTTCATGTACATATGTTTAAAAAATATTGTAAAACTTCTTTCTCCATAAGAATCTCATTTTTGGGAATGGACAACTAGTCATATAATCACCGTCACCATACCGTATTAGATGTCTCAAATAAAAAAATCATATTATGTTTACCTCAAACTTCAAGTCAGTAGTGTTACTGTTGAAGAGCGTATCCTTGACGTATCGGAACATGTGATCGCGACAGATCTCGTCCGTGTTGGGGGGCAACCAGCCGCGCTTCTGGTGGCACAGGTAGCCCGGCGGAGGCTCCGGCGCCAGCATCTCCTCCACCTCGGGCAGCTGGATGTCGCAGTACTGGGGACCAATAGAATCGAATAGAAAAAAAATCGACACCGACACCACACAACAAACACTTAGTACAAAAAGACAAGAATACATAACATTGAATGGCTAGTTGCGAATGGTTAGTATAACGCTACGATTCCACCTGCAAGATACTCTCATGCAAGTTTAATTACATGTAAGCAAAGTGCTTGACACTACATTTAGTTTTAATTTGCCACGTAAAGGCTATTCAGTTTAAACTCCTTTAATCTATGGAGCGGGTTGTCATATTGACTGAATGACGTCCATGAAAGATGGAAGTTATTTTAAACACATGAAAATAATATTATAATTTAATAATAATAATTTAATTGATAAGAATCGGTGAAGCAATAGCTTTAAATGTTGTTTCTCTATTTCAGGTGAGTTTGTGTTTGATTATTAATGTAAAAGTCGGTATACCTATGTAAAAGTGTAATGTTTTGTTTATACAATAAACTCGTTCTCTATTTCAGAGCAACTCAATTTTGGTTATAGTTTTACTATTCACCACATCCAAGGATAAATAATACAACTTATTATAAAACAACATTTCTACAGCTATTTCCTGGAATAATGGAAAAATTAAAATTCGAGTTCATGGTGAAAGCCACTGAAGACATGAAAACGAATGTTATTTGTGTAACGACCATCACGGACCTAGATGGTCGGACTTTTGCGATTCCAGATAAGTTACAACCTGCAAGACTACATGAAGAAATAGTACAGACTCAAATCTATCATAAAATAAAGACTACATTACAAAAACGACACGAGAAACGACAGGTTTGGATATCCATGAAACCGGAGGTAATGACAGTTTATTGTGATGAAGAAGGAAATAAACAATTTAAGGGATACCTATTGGAAGAGAAAACAGTACCTACCACAAACTTCAACAACAGGAATTACAGAAGAATCACTAGCAATAATCATGGAAAAGTTTTCCGAAATGAAGAAAGATCCATCAGAACCCCTTAATATGGGAAGAATCGCAGAAAAATTTGTAATAGAAAAATTCAACAGCAAAATTACCAATGTGTCCCAGTGGATGACTATCTTCGAAGCGGAATGCGTACGTATAGGAATAGAGAATAAAAAAAAAATTGAAATTTTTAGGTTATTTATAGAAGATTCTTGTTTAGACTGGTATAACTCCATGCTAATAAAGCATACAATAAATTCGGAATGGGAAATGTGGAAAAAAATCTTCTGTGATACATATGCGGATAAGGGTTGGTCACCAGTCAGGTATGCAATGTTATATAAATACAGACAAGGCTCATTATTGGAGTATGCGTTAAAAAAAGAGAGACTACTATTAGAAATAAATAAGTCTATAGATAAACTCACTCTGATTAATCTGATTGCCACTGGGTTACCAAATTTTATTGCGGATAAAATTGATAAGAATAGTTTAAAGGAAACGGAAGACCTATTTAATAATATAAGAAGCTTAGAGCATATGGTAAACAAAAAATCATTTGATAAACAGATAGGATCTTCCGAAATTAAAATTAAAGAGAAAACTGTGAAACCATTGCTTAGTGCTTGTACAATTTGTGAAAAGGAGAATAAAGGTATACGTTACCATCCAGAATCCCTATGCTGGTTTAAAATTAAAAATAATGATAGGCAGAAAAGATGTCAAATAAGGAGTGTTAACAATTCAGAATTGGAGACAGAACTAAATGAAATTAACCCAAAAAACTAATAGTGCCGCCATTAATAAAAATTAAGCTATTAATAAATGACACGTTAGAAACCAAAGGAATCTATGATTCAGGATCTAACGTGTCCTTAATAAATTCAAGGTTATTATCTTTTAAGAAATTACCTACATATAATAATAGTCCAGGTTTAAAAACAATTAATGGCGTACAAAAATCTATAGGAATGGTAAACATAAAAATCAAAATATTTGAAATTGAAAAACATGTAAACGTTTTTGTTATAGATGAAAACAACTTCGACTATGATTTCTTAGTGGGATTAGACTGTATACAAAAATTTCATTTGACTCAAGATGATAATTTAAATATCACCCAAAATATCCTAAACAATAATAATAAGGAAAAGAAACCTATACACATTAAAGTAATTCCTGACAGATCAGGTGGTGATATAGGAAAAAAACAAGATACATATTATAAAAAAAGAGATTTGGATATTACAAAGACAAATAAAGAAGATATTATCAATAATGAGTATAAAATAAACTTTAATGAAAATATAACAGTCGAAAATATTAATATTTCAGTAAATACTTTGGATCTGCAACAAAAATCTGCTATTGATGAATTGATATGCAAATATAATTCCATTTTCGCTAAAGACAAATATGATATAGGAACCGTAAAAGGGTATGAAGCCCACATTGATTTGTTAATAGATAAATACTGTAGTAAAAGACCGTATAGGTGCAGTATTGAGGATATGAAAGAAATTGAACTTCAAATATCAAGATTATTAGAAAACGATTTGATTGAGGAATCATATAGCCCTTTCGCTGCTCCAGTAACTCTAGCATTTAAAAAAGAAGATGGAAGAAGATCAAGGCTTTGTATAGATTTTCGCGAACTGAATAAAATTGTAGTCCCCCAATCGCAACCTTTTCCGCTAATCGAGGATTTAATGGTTAAAACAAGGAAATGTAATTTTTTTTCAACATTTGACGTCAACTCTGCGTTCTGGTCCATACCCCTTAAAATTGAAGACAAACATAAAACTGCATTTGTTACTCAGGATTCAGGAAGCACACTTCCAATGGACTTGTTTACCTTTTGGTTTAAAAACCGCGCCCGCCATTTTTCAAAGAATTTTGAGTAGCATTATAAGAAAACATAAATTGTCAGATTTTACTGTCAATTACATAGACGATATTTTAGTATTTTCTGAAACATTCGAAAACCACATTGAACACTTATCAATGTTATTGGAAGCAATCTTAAAAGAAGGTTTTAAATTAAAATTCACGAAATGTAATTTTGCACAAGACTCGGTAAAATATCTAGGACACATAATAAGAAACAATACTGTCACTCCACTAAAAGATAATTTGATTGCTATAAAAGAATTTCCAATTCCAAAAACACAAAAAAATGTCCGTCAATTTTTAGGAAAAATTAATTTCTATGGAAAATATGTGCCAAATATTTCAATAATATTGGATCCACTACATAATTTGTTAAGAAAAGGAGAAAAATTCGTTTGGTCCGATAAATGTCAAGAATCTTTTGATACTATAAAAAAATTACTTTGCTCAAAACCTATTCTAGCCATCTTTGATCCAGACTTACTAATACATATATATACAGACGCTAGCATACAAGGTATAGGTGCGATTTTAAAACAAATTCAACCCAACGGTGATGAAAAGCCTTGCGCATATTTTTCTAGGAAACTAAACAACTCCCAAAAAAAGAAAGAAGCCATATATCTTGAGTGTTTGGCGATAAGAGAAGCAGTAAAATACTGGCAACACTGGCTTATAGGAAAAACATTCACGGTTTTCACAGATCACAAACCTTTGGAAAAAATGAATATCAAAGCCAGAACGGACGAAGAACTGGGAGATTTAACATATTATTTGTCGCAGTTCAACTTTAAAGTAATATATTCTCCAGGTAAATATAATATAGAGGCAGATACTTTAAGCAGAAACCCTGTGTTAGAATCTGATGAAAATCAAGATAGTTGTTTAAAAGTAGTGAATTTTGTTAAATTACAAGACATATTAAATGATCAAGATAAAAATGAAAATATAAAACAAAATAAAAGTAAGCTTATTTTCATAAATAATATATATTATAAAAAAACAGGTAAAAATAAAAAAATTGTACTGACTGAGGAGTTAAGTAAAAATATTATAAAACATGTACATCATTACTACTGTCATATAGGAAGGACACAAATGGAAAAAAAAATAAAACCCTTTTACTACGCTAAAAATTTAACTGACAATATAAAATTTTTATGCGAAAACTGCGATGTCTGTATAAAAAATAAATCAAGAGGGAAAAACAAGTTTGGACTAATGTCTCACTTAGGTCCCGCTACCTACCCGTTCGAAATAGTGTCTATAGACACCATAGGGGGATTTGGTGGTGCTCGTTCAACCAAAACATATTTACATCTTCTAGTAGATCACTTCACTCGTTACGCCTATATTTTGACATCCAAAACCCAGAGTGCAAATGATTTTATAAAACTTGTCCAAAAAGTAACACAAGATTATAAAATTCAATTGATTCTATCAGACCAATATCCAGGCATAAATTCAAAAGATTTTAAATTTTTTTTAGAAAACGGAGATATACCTATAATATTCACAGCCGTAAATGCGCCATTTTCAAACGGATTAAATGAAAGATTAAACCAAACGTTGGTTAATAAAATTCGTTGTAAGATTAATGAAAGGAGAGATAAAGTCGCTTGGACAACTATTGCTCATGAATGTACTGAAAAATATAACGAAACTGAACACAGTGTAACAGGGTTCTCCCCGAAATATTTATTAGAGGGAAAAAATATTGACATTCTACCAGATGAACTGAAACAAAATATATCACAGAATCATCTATTACGAGACCGTAAAATTGCCTTGGAAAACAGTATACATTCACATAATTATAACAAACAAAGATTTGATAAAAACAGAAAACATTACGAATTAAAAGTCGGAGATTCTGTATATGTTGAAAACGGAAATCGATTAAATCGAAAAAAACTAGACGAATTGAAAATAGGACCGTATCAAATTGTAGAAAAAATATCCAATACAATTTACAAAGTAAACACGGGTCACAAAAAAATAGAATCTAATCTCTTTCATATTACAAAACTAATACCGATAGTAGAGTTAGAGTAAAAAAAAAAAAATGTATATATTTTTTTTTTAAAGGGGGGGGGGAGATGTAAGCAAAGTGCTTGACACTACATTTAGTTTTAATTTGCCACGTAAAGGCTATTCAGTTTAAACTCCTTTAATCTATGGAGCGGGTTGTCATATTGACTGAATGACGTCCATGAAAGATGGAAGTTATTTTAAACACATGAAAATAATATTATAATTTAATAATAATAATTTAATTGATAAGAATCGGTGAAGCAATAGCTTTAAATGTTGTTTCTCTATTTCAGGTGAGTTTGTGTTTGATTATTAATGTAAAAGTCGGTATACCTATGTAAAAGTGTAATGTTTTGTTTATACAATAAACTCGTTCTCTATTTCAGAGCAACTCAATTTTGGTTATAGTTTTACTATTCACCACATCCAAGGATAAATAATACAACTTATTATATACATTGTGGGTCACGATTAAGCGATTAATCACATTATACCTCGGTAGTCCGTAATGTAATGTTTTAAGTTGATTGCAGATGAAAACGTAGCCTAAAGATGGGTCCACATTTGTGACATGGCTTCCAGACAGTGTCGGCAACATGTGTCTGTACTGTTGATGTGGAACCGTCCACATCAACAGTACAGACACATGCATCTGCCACGCGAACAAAAGCCACCCCGAACTTTATTGGTAGTCACAGTGGAATATGTATGGTAGGTGTCACGAGATAGTGCGGACGGTACAGTTACGACTACCGTCTACGTTTGCTGCAAAGCCGAATGACACGTCAGTCACGCGTGGCGTGAACTCCTCTACATTATCGTAGCAAGCCCCGTGACAATTTCCACGCAGTTCGGTCTGGCGAAATGTCACTAACGTGGACACACATTAATATTTTCAGAATCATTTGTAACATAGTATTAATGAAATTGTCCCTTTTTTAATATACCACCATTTCATATGCGCCGCAGGCCGCTGTTGAACCAGGGATGATTTAATAGGTGCTTAAATTCATTCAGACGCTTACCTACATGCGGCCGGCTAATTTCAAAAATATGTTTCTATCATTCACCGGAAAAACGGTGGGCCTACTTTCTAATAGGTAGGTACCTACTGGACAAGTAGTATTAAGAATTATAGGTAGATGGCTATACTTTTTACTGGCTTCAGTAATTCAATAGAATACATAAAGAGTACCAAGAAAACTTGAAGGCAAGTTTTCCTCAAGAATAAATAAGAAAACAATGTCAGTACAACATTTTCCTGTTTACCTGATAGAAGATGTGTCTTTGCGTGGGCGTCATGCCGGGCCGGAAGTACACGCTGCCCTCGGCGATTTCCTCGGAGCCGGCGCCGGCCTCCGCAGCGCTGCGCTTCGGCTTGCGCTCGCGCTCCGTCGTGATGTCTTCGCGAGACATTATCATGGAGCGCACGCCCGCTACGGAATCGAGCGCGAATTAATGGGATGCAGTCATTGATGTCTCACTGTATTTCAGCTGTGCTGTGTAGTTTCTGTTGTTACTTTTGAATGTAGGTAGAGGTACATCAATCAGTTCAAAAATATTTTTATAATAAGTTCTGGTTTGAAGCTTCTTAAGAGCGTTTACTCTAGCAAGTCCTTAGAAAAAAAAGTATTCAGAGACGCTTAGAGCAATTTTATGTTTTCTATGGAAAGTGAATAGTCGCTCCGTTTCTCTATTAACTCCATTTCAAAAAGTTCTTAGCTAACATTATACACAGTTTTGTTTTTTTTTTTTGGATGGGAAATCATCAAATGAATTCCGCTCTGGGCGAAGCGGAAGGAAGTGGCAGACTATTACTGATGAAAACCTATCCGTGCTCCTCCCAATGCCCTTTGTGTTCCAGGGCCGCGGTGACTTTTTCGAACAAATTTCGGCAACCCAACATCCTAGGTTTCTTGCGTATGTGTCATCGGAAAATTGAAAATGCCGTAAGATTGTAAAATATCGCGTCAAATTTGTAAATCATTTTTTCTTACTCAATTAATACTCTTACTATATTGGAAACAATTGAATTTTAATGGGAATTATTCTATGAAAAACGTTTTTTTCATAATATATCGAAAAATTACAATCCAATTTTTTTTTTTAATCTTACAGAATTTGAGTTTTTTCGGTGACATATACCTCCATAATATCATGTTTTATTAAAATCGGTTCAATTACCAACAGTAATGTTAAATCATTGTCAAGAACCACCAGCGTAAAAAATGCAATAAAACTTTACGGAACAACATACCTGCATGCCTCAGCCTGAAGTCCAAAGTTTGGTATTTCCTGGCTGCTGGATCTTTTCTGGGATCATACCCATACCTCACCCACATTGATCTCCAGGGTCCAGTTTTCATATATAAAGCCAAACAAGGCATGATGACCTTAAGTGAAACAAGCCTGATCTTTGTTTGATACCTTATCAAGTTCAATGACCAGATTGGCCTCTCTTCAAGAAGCTAAAAAATAATGGTTATTGAGTGAAAGAAAAATAGCCAAACAGTTTGATAAGTAGGTTGTGGATTTAGTAAGACTAACATACCTTCCTTACAACTTCATACTCCTCAACCAACCGAGGGTGCAAATCAAATTTCACTTCCTTTTGCTTCAAATAAATTTCATGCGGTTCACTTGGCAAGTCATCAGTCAGGTTAAATATATAGGGAGACACTTGTGAACCTCGTAACGTTCTCGTTTTACTGTGAACACTGTCACTCCGTTCTGGAGAAGACCTATCCGGATACCTCTTGTCGGTGTAAGCATAACATATCGGCTTTTCAAATCTTGTGAAGCTTGATGGAATCAGCAGAAGTGGGGATGGCTGCCTACAAGAGATAAATACAACTTTATTTTGTGAAATTTTAAATATCGTTAAGTAGATAAGATGTTGTAACTTACAGCATAAAATCAATAACATCAACACCAGAAGGTAGGACTTTTTCTAGAACACAACTAATAGGACCATCGCTAGGTCCTTCTCTATGCACAGCCAAGTATTGGAAGTCAAACATTGCTAGAACAAACAAGAGATTATTATGAATATGGAATATTACTCTCAAATCCTGTATTTTGTCACTATATCAACTATCACAGGCATTTCAGCCAAAAGCCAGATTCCCAAAGCGAAACCACAGGTACTAGCCCTATATTAATAAAAATCATTATCATTACAAATATTGTAACACATTCATAATAACAAATAATACTAACATTCAAACCTAAACATAGTCTTGACACACCCAACCACAGTTGTTGACACAACTTGTCTTTTTATTTCATTGCCTTCTTTTACTTTCTTGACTTTCACCTTCAGTAGTAAACCAGCTGATTTCTTGGAATTACCATATATTTTCCGCACAAATGGATTCTCCGGCTGAAAAGACAATCCTAAACGTCTTTTGGCAGGATTACTGTACACCTGAAAAATAAACAAAGTTAAATTGGAACTATCGGACCTTTATGCTGCTCAAATAACCATGCTTTGAAAGCCATGAAACCAAAAACCTATGATTTAAAACTAACCACGTGAAGAGAGACACGAAAAGATACGGACCTGTGAAATGTTTCTAATACCACCCAAACAAGCAATTGCTTTGTCCTCATTTTTTACTATTGCGGGGAATTGTATACCGACTAATTCACGGTCCAAATTACAACTATCCATTGTTGTTTGATATTGTAAATTTTATTTATTTATATTTTCAACAAAACCAACACATGCTTTTTATTTTGACAACCAAAACAACACCACAGACCACAAAGTACATTTGATTTGACACTTGACAGTATGAAACCTCGTTCCATTCATTTTTGTTCGAATGCTACACTTTAGTCATTTTATCTTTTTTTAGTTATATAATCGCTCTGTAAAAAACATAAGCTACAAAAAGCGTAAGTTGGTTATATAGTTGGCCATTATTTATTAGTTGATAATAATATGGGTTACTAAATTAAATGATATAATATTGTCTTTGTGATTGCAAATGCATGGAAATTCAGTTATTACATACTTACCATATATCAGCGAAAGGCATAAAATTGAAATATCGCGCCAATAAATTAACGCGGATACACTACTTACCTATATCTCAATTTGAATGAGCTGATAAAAATCCCTGCTCTTGAAACAATACAACCAGCGTTCACTGAATATAACGGAACAGTAGCATGCCTGAAATTAGCAACACCGCGTATTTACTGCGATATATATCGCGGTAAACAATAATAAATAGGTACAAGGGTGTAGCAAAAAGCATTGTCCAATTGCTATCAATCATTGCCACTGAACGTATCAATGCCGACAGTGTTTTGGGCACTTCCCCATTTGTTAGATGGTTATAAAACTCTTTGCTGAGTGAGAGTTTGAATCTTATGTTAGGAAGTCTTTGTCAGTGTATTCAAACTATTTAACTATTTCAAATATTTAATATCACAAACTTAGTCTACACTTAATGATGGCTCATTATGTAATATTATTGCAGTCCTTAATTATTATAGTATAAAAATATAATTATGCTTGTAACAATTTTATTATTATCATCGATGCGCCACTGCCTCGACAGCTACCAAAAGTCTGAAATGTAAAAAAAAGTTCAGAACACAATAGAAACAGAAGAAACACTATACACATTTTAAAAAAAATGTTTGCTTTGCTACACTATTTTTTTTATGTACTTAATAAATACAATACTTACTTCTCTAAAAGGGCATTCCTTTGTCTTTCAATCTCTAGCCTTTCTTTTTCCATTTTGAGTCTTATATTGTTACACCTTTTTTTCTCTAAAAGCTTCTGTTTTTCAATTCGTATTCTTTCTTCTTCTAAATTAAGAAGTCTATCATGTACAAGCCCTATAAAAAAATAATTTAGTATATGAATAAAAGCACCACATGTGGTCATCCACCAACCCAGACTAGGCAAGGGTTGATTAAAGGTCCAGTCCCTCTCTATGAAGTTTTATAGGCTGGATGTGCTTTTTACTTACAATTAAACTGATATAATTATATTTTGATACTTCTTGAATTGGGAATTGAATAAGATAAATAATTAATATTGACATAAATACTTACTGACTGGCCTGCCTCTCTTCCATAAAGGTTTCCCGGTAATTGGAGCTGAGGAGACCTCATTGGGCCCCATGCCAGCATCAGGGTCAGTCACTACTCCATCACCAAGACTCATCTCTATATCTGCTGCTGTGAAGTGCTGAGATTCTGATGGCCATTTCTGAAAATTATTGAATTGCTGATTGTTAATTCTAATCAAATAACATGAAAAAATCCCTTTTACAATGAATGAAGCATAAAACTGCTGAAAAGACTTGGAGGTTGACTAAACATATTTAAGTTTTTGGCTCAGTTAATAAATGGTGATGATGATAGTTTTTCTAATAATGTTTTTATTCTTTTCATTGATTTTGCTTTTGTAGTGTTTACATACAAATAATTCCAACTGATATTATTCAAGTAGATTCTGTAGAATATTACCATACTACTTGTAGATGGATCAGCATTGCACATGTCATCAGTTGGCCCAGTGCTTTGTGTGGGTGCCTGAAACCGGAGGAAATAAATCATAATTATTTATTTTTGTTTATTTTATTATATGTACAATATTTACATATTTTAAAACAAATGACACAGATAATGATTTAACTATATATTTGAAAGTACATAACAATACATAAATAGACTGTCTTACCATGGTGTTATTCATTGCTGAAGTCTCGGGCACCCCTGAGAGGCCAAACACTGAAGTATTTGTACAAATAAGTCTTAATATTTTTTCTTCAGCCTCTGTTAGTTGGGTGTTAGCATTACAGCCAGGTGTAAATCTGTTTTTCCGTATCTTGAATGCCTTTTTCTTGACATTTGATTTCCAATCTCTCCATGTCTGAAAACATTTTTAAAGTCAGTTTAACTACATATCTGACTAGTGCCAGTGTTCTGGGCACTATTGCCCTTGAGAGGGATGTAGATGTACTTTGTGTTATTCTACATATTTGTAAATAATTTCGCGAATCAGAGGTATTTAGTATTTTCAGATTATCTTGTTTAAATACCATTGATCTTTATTTCATTTTATGTAGTCTGACTTCGTGGTAATATTATAACTTACAAAAGATTCCAGTACGTTTAATTAGAACAACTAAAATATTATTCTCTACCTGTTGCCATTTATCAGGAGTTTTAATTGCACCAGAACCAAAACCTGAATTAGCATTAAGTTTCTCTGTGATCTTGATCCACGTATTTGTTTGACGAATTCTTCCTTCGAGGCCTGTAAATTTCCCAATGGCTAATTCCTTGTCTTCCTCAAGGAAATGTAAAAGCATGTTTAGTTGTTCTGGGCTAGCTTTCCGTCTTTCCATTGTTGTAAATATTGAGATCTTAAATGAACCGTGTTGAAATTATGCTTCTATACACTTGCAAACAGTAATTGAACTTCCTGTTAATACTTATAACTACAAAATCTTATTATTTCCTGTTATAAAACAAAGAAATTAGTAAAACAAAAGTATTTGTTGTTACCGCATTACCGTAACACAAGTTTGTTTTTTATTTCAGCTGTCAAGCTGTCAGACCTGGTAAACTGATGTCAAATGTGTCAAATTAAGACCTTAGTCCACCGAGTGTAGGTTCCACTCTTAGAGTATATTATTGTAAGGTCTTTGGTTCCACTGCATGATTTAGTTATTTCAGACGCAATTCTCGGTGTTTTTCGAGAATTTTGCGCAACATTTTATTCATTTAAGTTTCTAAAAAGTTATATTGTTATGAGCTATTCTAATAGTGTTATCTATGACTCTAAGTCAAAGTCTGAATAGATGAAAAAGTTTGTGAACGACGAACATTGCGAACGTTGTTTATTTACGTTTTCGCGTCTTTCACGTGAATAATTTCAAAATATTATTTTATTATTATTATAAGTACATCTTTTATTCTACAGTAAATAAAAATAAGTACCCTTTATCCTAAAATATATTGTAAATCATAAGTTTATTTTAATGTCTAAGTAATAAAACTAGAAAAATGAATACACTTTTGAAACTTAAAATGTTGAGAGGCAGTGCTTACAACGAGAGAATAGCTCGAAGGCATTTAACAGACTTATCTGACTGTGTGAACTTACCAGACTCCTATCTGGTGAAGAACTGTGGCGTAAACAGGGATGTTTTCCATCACATTCTGAAAATTTTGGAACCTGTTGTTCCCAAGACTCAGAGATCAAACGGCATACCATTCCCTTTGAAGGTGATTTAAATTAATCTTGGTATAACTTTTTGTATGGTACAAGCTTACTTTCTTAAGCAGTAGTTGCTGTAGATTCACAATATCCTCATAGTTAGTAGTATAATTTCTTTCTGAATCCCAGGTGCTGGTTACACTGTCTTTCTTAGCCAGTGGTTCCCACCAGAAGACAGTAGGCAAAGACTTCAGTATCAACATATCACAAAAGTCAGTAAGCCGAGTTATCAAGATTGTGGTTGAAGGCCTCAACATGGTGCTCAATGACTGTATCATATTTCCGAGCTCTGTAATGCAGAGGGACCAAATAAAAGAGGGGTATTGTTAAAATATGAGAGCTGAAATATGTTATTGTATATATCAATAAAATTAATATTAAATGGATAAACTGATCCATAATTTTGGTTGTCTCTGGATTGCTGTTACAGATTCTACAGAAAATATCATTTTCCTGAAACCATTGGATGTCTGGATGATACTTATGTTGAAATAGTTTGCCCAAGAGATGATGAAGAGGCCTTTTATGACAGAAAAGGACAATACTCAATACATGCTCAAATTGTATGCTTGCATTTGATTTCTTGATACCTATAAGGAATGCATCCTCCTCATGCCAGTTTACTTCATTTTGTTTTTCCTTTACAGATGTGTGATGCTGACTCTAAAATAATAGCAGTGTGCTGCAGGTTTGGAGGGTCAGCCAGCAGTGCATATATTTGGAACAAAATGAACATCAGACCTTTTATTGAGAGTATCAGCAGGCAAGGAGAAATGAGTTGGATTATTGGTAAGTTTATTTGAAATACCATGATATAAATGAACAAATTATGTGAAGAAATTATTCCCTACTATAACTTATTTTGTTTTCCAGCTGACAACAAATACCCTCAAAGAGCTTGGCTGATGACTCCTATATTACATGCCTCTCAAGGCACACCAGATTCCCAGTACAATCACTTCCAAGGCAGGACCAGAACTTGTATAGAAAAGTGCATTGGCAAGCTCAAGGGAAGGTGGCAGTGTCTGCACAAAAGGCCACTGCACTACACACCACAGCAAGCAGCTAAAATTATAAATGCTTGTGCTGTACTACATAATCTTTGCACCAGAGCAGGCCTGCCAGACCCGCACCCTTACATGGACCCAGAACCGATGCCAGTCATTAATGAAGTGACTGAGATGCCTGAAGACAATGTAAATGATTTGTATATTGGTATAGAAGTTAGAAGGCAGCTTGCAGAAAGAATCTACTACAGTGTCTAGTTTGAAGACTGATTTAGGCTTATACCCCAATTTTTTTATACTATGTTATGTTCCGCCTGAATTTAATTAATCACTGTATACTTATGTGTAAATGTGATTTCCTGTAATAATAAAACAAGGTATTATTAATAAAAATATGTAATATTATGTAATCGAAACGGAAGTTTTTCCGGACACAATTTAATTCTTAATGCATTAGTATTTGCATCTGTGCCAGCTGGCTGTAGGTGTCGCCGGGCATCCTGTACGCGATGTTGCCGGCGAATGTGTTCAGTACTTCAGCTTGTTCACGCAACCATTCCACTTGCTGAAAATGACACAATAACATTTAATAAAATAAAAAGAACACTAAAAACCTGTTCTGACTTCAAATTCCAAGTAAATAGTTTTTGTTTGTAGAATATGTCAGCCTAACTTTATATAAACATATTGTTACCTTGTTGTTCTGGCCTGCTAGCGGTTGAGCCTGCGCCGCGGTACGTAACCGCTGTCTTTGCGCTAGCAGGATGGTGCAGAGCGCCCGTAACACGGCTGGCAAGCTCCGCAGAAGCTCTCCACGGGCAGTTCGCGCGGCTGATACACGCGCATCTAACTCACTCGCGTTCAATGGCACCAGTTCACATTCACGAAGGGTCTATAGAAAAAGATTTATATTTTACATTATGATGTTTATTATGCGGCCATTATTATGGCACATCGACATAAAACAAAAAGTGGCGAATTTCAAATTGATGTGCCATATAAACTCCTGGACATTTATTCCTCGGTTTCGTCCTACCTCAAGAGCGCCTTCATAGTTTTCGCTGTGGAACTGATCGAAGAACGTCATCAGTTTGCAAAGCTTGGTGTAGGCCTCCACCAATGCCGCTGGCAGCGCGGTACCGTCGGCTGAGCGCAGTCTCCTCGACACATGTTCCGCGAGTATAGACAAGCGCTGACGAAGCCCGCCCGCGCCACCACCACTGTTCACCACTTGTGCCAACAGCACGCAGAACAGTTCTAGAACCTTCTCCAAGTTCTGAAAACATAATTAACATGTAGTAAATAGTGATTCAAGCTATGCTCCCAATAATAATATTAAAAATCAACCATGATAACTTACCCCAGCAATATCATACATTGTGATTGCATCTTCAAATAGTCCTTTGTTTACTAGCTGTTCTGCTACGTTCAGAGCTATAACCTGCAATCAAAAACAACGATTGCATATAATATACACATTTTTCTAAATAATACAACAAACTCACAAGTGTATGCATACTTTGCTATCAATATGTGGATTGTTGAACTGATCCAACAGGCCTTGGCTACGCAGTCCAGTCATTGCGTCCATTCGGCCGAACAGCAGATCGTAATCACGACTTTCAAGCGCCAGGTCAGTGCAGCAACACATGAACAAGTTCTTACCACTAGGATCTTTGAGATTTCTGAAAATAATAAACATAAATTACACACTTGTGTTTTTGCAAACCACTATTGTATTTGGGTCATCCTATCAAGATAGTTGTGAGTATGTTTCATAAATAAAGTTATATATTTATAAAATGAAGTTATGTTTCAGTGAGTTTACCTGAGGAAGAAGTAATAGTGTAGAGCATCAGATGGATCTGTGAGCTCAAACTTTCGGACATACAAGAGCAGCAGTCTTGCCAAATTTAGACGACGGAGTGGCGAAGGATCATCCGTATCGACAGACACTGCAACAAAAAAATAGTTTCATATTAGATGTTAAATACTATGCAAAACAGTTCAACCAGGCATAATACTTACATAATGGAGCTTGAACATTACGAGGTGTACCCAACATGTAGACATCGTGAAGAGCTAACGCCATATGTACTCCGTGGACTTGAAATCTAGAAAATTAAGTAAATCCAGAGTCACTTAAATGAGTTAATTAAAAATTAAGATCAATTAACGAACTGTAAAGAAGTATAATATTTACCTTGGTATTCTTGACAAGAACTCAATTGCGGGTTCAAATTGTCCAGTCAATGTTAGCATTTGGAAGTACACTACTGGTTTCTCGTAAGCATGGTAATGTGTTTCGCCTACAAAACGAGAATAAACAGTTAACCATCCAAACACTTTTGTAAGACAACTGAAAAATTACATAGAAGAGGCACAAAATCGTGACGGAGGAAGGGGAAATAATAATAGCTGAAAGAATCAAATTGATTTAAATTACCATATTCTTCCAAAATCATCTTCTGTAGATCAGAATAGGAGAAGGTTTCAGTCTCATTGTTGGTGCGTGACTTGATGAAGGACAGTTTGAGCCAGAGGTAGTCGTCGGCTGTCCGCGCCACTTCGTAGTGCTCGTCGCTGAGGTCGCAGCATCCTATGACGCAGTACACCTGCCACATTGAGACGCTATTATTTAACACAAGTACATCGAAATGGCTTAGATACGCATAGTTTTTAATGAGGTCATAAGTGACACGGATTATTGCGAACACCGAAGTTTGTAATCAATCTTGATATGATTTTATAATCACAACACAATATATAAAGAGCTTAATATGCTACTAATCATATGAAATACAATAAATGTCATCCAGAGCGAGTTTAAAATCTCGCGATATTTGTTATAGTTACGGTGTTTGCAATAAACCCAGAGAAATAGGCACAGCTTCAGCATTATGCAATCATTAGCAAAAACCGCTATAGTGGGAAAACTAAATTCAAACTATTACACTGTTGTGTTGTGAAATACTTACGGCTCTTTTGTATGGGTCTGTAGAGTTGCGCACTTGTATTCTATATTGAAAGTTGATGGCAGTTTGTAGTTTGTCACTCAGAGGCTTCTCCGGATTCTTTATGTACTCTTCAAGTGCAGATATAAATTCTTCATGATCTCGACTGTATACAAAAAAAAAAAACATAACATTGACTTCAAGACTTCAAATGACAAATCTCTCTGTCCTTCTGGCTAAAACTTGTTTAATGCTAATTTGTTTATTTTATTAAAGACTTTGCCCATGGTATCGGTAACATTTTATTTTAGAAAAAAAAATTGACCTATAACTGTTTCAAGGGACTTATCTATATCTTTCCCAAAATTAATCAAAATCAATTCAGCGATTTAGTAGTGAAATCGTAACAAACGTACAGTCACTTTTACATTTATAATATTAAAAATTAAGTTTTTATTGCTCACCCAGCCTGCAGCGATTTAGTAGTGAAATCGTAACAAACGTACAGTCACTTTTACATTTATAATATTAAAAATTAAGTTTTTATTGCTCACCCAGCCTGCAGCGATTTAGTAGTGAAATCGTAACAAACGTACAGTCACTTTTACATTTATAATATTAAAAATTAAGTTTTTATTGCTCACCCAGCCTTCCTCAAACAATGCAGTGCTGCATTGGCGTCGCCGCTCCGCAAGCAGTAGTACACCATGGGCCACAGTGGGCGCTCGTCGATGACGCCGTCAGTCAGAACCTGCACGTTCTGGCCCTGTAGACGGAGACCTACGAAGCCCCGCACGAGAGGGTACGTGCCGGGCTCGCCGCCGCGCATCGCCGCTGCAGGGTTCGCGCGCACCACGTCGCTCATGTACAGTTTATATCTAAAAGAATAGAGAGGATTAGATGTTTAGATTACAATGAAATATATTAACAAAAACAAGTCGCTAGTTTAACTTTAAAAACAAGACTACAGTTACAGTACAGCCCTACAATACAAGCTCACATAACGGTTTAGAATATGAAATGTGTCCAATACGGCCGACGGATCTTGGCGAACCCGATCTTTGCGCAGAAGGTTGCGCAGTAAGGTTTTTTAGGAACCAAATGGCAACAAAATGGGCGTTGGTCTAGGCTAGAGGCGATTTATATATTTTAATCCTTTATTCAATCAAACATCGTAATTGATTAGTTTTATTTAGAACGAGCTTCTGCCCGCAACTTCGTCGACGACGTCTTCGACGTCCGCGTTTTCCCCCCGATTCTTTCTGATGTTGATTCGTTGGTGGGAGGCGCCCGACGCGCGACGTGACGGTACAGTGGTGGCATGCGCGTGAGCTGCGCGCGGTACTGAACAGTACTTGGACATTGCAACATTACTTTATTTTTCTACAATAAAAGATTTTTTCTAAAATAAGTAGACTATAAATAAGCCTATAAATAGCCTAAGTTAAAAGTCCCGTCAAAATCGGTCCAGCCATTTTAGAGATTAGCCGGAACAAACAAACAGACAGACAGACAAAAATGGATAAAAATGTAATTTGGTGTATGTACCGTATATAATATTTATTTAAGCATGTAGTAAAAAGTGGTTATTTCAATATTACAAACAGACGCTGCAATTTTATTTATATGTATAGATTCATTGATTTTTTTATAGAAGGTATTAAATGATTTAGATTTACTTAGATAATTTTGTCTAAAAAGACTTCGCCATTTAAAAAAAAAAATATTATCTCAAATATCAATATCTATTAACGATTACTCGAGTAATTTGCAGACAGTCTCAGTTGGCCTTTATTGAGCAAAATATGCCAAAGCATAATTCAGTCTTAAATCGCCAGGTGAGAAAAATCCTTTATGATTTAACGCAGTGCGTACGTGAGTCTGGCCGAAATGGAATTTTCACTTTATAAGTTATTTTGTGATTCATTCTGAAAGTATTTTGATAAGTATTTATGTTATTTGTACATGGTCATAGTTAGGAAATTTTTATTTGTACATTAGTTAGGTACAAAAAAAGAACTGACAATAACAGTTTTCTTCACGAATGCACATGCGCAAAAGTTCGCAGAGCCTATGTTCAAACTCGGCATAATCCGAGATGAAAAACAAAACTTTTCTACTGATTTTGGAAAATTTATAATTAACTTTTTTTAATCACTGGACTTTAAATTAAATATCTTCCTCTTTCGGGAAAAAATGCGAACAAAAAACATCTCTTTTATGTAACATACCTTTTCTCCAAGTACTTCTTCCCTTGAGCAACAAGACACTGCTGAATAGTAGGGTTGCCTCTAGCCTTGAGAGGATCCTCATCCCTCACTAAGGCTGGAATGTTTGCCATTGTCTTGATAATCTCCCACATTTCTTTCACTTTCTGAAAATATTAAAACTTAAGATTTCAGTGTGAGTGTGTGAGTATCACAGTAAGGAGTTTTTATTTTGTAATGTTTTACTTATATATCCCACTTCCTACTACAGGGAAATCCGTTTATATGACTCCGCTTATATTGACCAACCGCTTAATATGAAGTAAAACATATTACGCACACAACTCATTTTGGTTTTCATATTAAATTCTTAAAAAAAAGTGTGGATATAATGACTTCGTTTACTGACATATCGCTTATTATGACCTATTTTTTAGAAATAATGTTTGGTGATCACTATAACCAAACATAATTGGGGACATGATACCGTTGTTTCTTATTGATTGATCTACGACTATCAACATACAATTTTTTGTTTATCTCCTTATTACACAAAGTACTTAGCAAAGATAGGAATTCATTTAGTTCCTAAGATTACGCTTTTTATGACGTCCGCTTCTTAGTATGAAGTATTTTTCACTTCCCTTCGATGTCATTATAAGCGGATCCAACTGTAACATGATAAATATGAAAGTCAGCATAGAAGTTTGAACATTTTTATGTCCATCAATTAATTATACTTCAATAGCAGAACCTTTACTGGCTGGATAGTTTTGGAGGACTTAGTACATACAATACTTTTTCCAGGTACTTAATTTCCATTCCATGGGATGATTTGCTTTCATTCAGAAGAGTTGGCAGGAAATCATAAGACAATAAAAAATTATGAAGACTTACAGGATCATTAAATTCTTCAGCAACTTGTGCAAATTTCTGATGCAGAGCTGTCCTTGATTTAGACCCTTGGAACACCAGCTTGTTATACTGATGAACTTGTCTGGCATATGCAGCCTCTATGTTGTCCAACATGGATTGTCCAAACTTCTTTGGTGTATCGGCAATACTGGGTGGCTCTGGGGTCCTCTTGAGATCCAGCCAGTTTTGTGAAGGTCCAATCATAGCATTCATTAATTTGATCTTTTCTCTGTTCCATTCTGATAACATGTGTTCCCATTTCTGATCTTCGGTTGTTTGTAGGGACTGGAATAATGTGAGACATTTATTTTGAAACAATGTGAGGTTCAAATTCTGAAACTGCTATGATAACACAATAAAAAAAGTTTACTACGAGGGTGGGTCAAGAATTTGCATCAAGCGTTTGATTGGAGAGAGGAGGACATTTTTTACCTGTCACTTGGTGACTCAATACATTTATAAATACAAAAGTTTCAGCCCAATCATTCATTACAATTGGGCTGAAACTTGAATTTGTTTAACCTTTGATCCCTGGATAAACAAGTAAATTGGGAAGAGAACACTAACTGTGGAGAAAATTGAGTTTCATGCCATGATAAACTTCCTTCCTTACTGCAAAGAAGAATGTCTCAGATAGTAAAATTATGGAAGAGATTTTATCTGTATATGGGGACTCTTGCCCTGGAAAATCATAATTTACAGTGCATATTTCTTTCAAAGAATTGCCTTGTTTGAAAGAACTATGCCACTGTAAATTACGATTTGAAGATGAGATGAAGACTAGGAGCACTCTGCTGGTCAGCAGATTGAGGTAACATGAAAAAGTGGAAAATCTTGTTGAAAGATTCTCTGAATCTAAAGAATAAATAATTTTATGACTAGATTCTCCATGACCACCTAGGCATATCTAAGGTGAGTGTTAAGATAGATGGCGAGAATGCTTACACTGCTTCAAAAACAGCAGTGTGTTGCATGTTCTTGCAAGTTTTTGGGCCTGTGCAGTGAGTACAGGAATGAGTTTATGAAAAGAGTTATGAATAAGGAAACAAAATTCACAAATGATGAAATGAACTCAGTTATTTCTGCTATTTTGAGGGGATTGAATTTAAATTTTTTCAAAGGTGTAAAGGTATACAAATTAATTGAAAGATCTGTGAAGTATAAGTATTTGTGTTATTTCATGTTTAATTTCACCCTTTCCTTTTCATTCCTCAAACTTATGATACTTACATTTTTGTTAACTTCATCAATAAGTGATAAGATTGCATTTTCTCTTTCATTTCTCAAAAAGCTTTCGATATCAGAGTCAGCGATGGGTTGGAGTGGCTCAAAAGTACGTTTAGAGCTGAGCGTTTCTAGTTTTTGTGATATCTGTTGCAAATCTATTCCTTTTGAGCCAAACAAAAGATGCCTGTAACAAAATACCGTAGGAATGTTAATAGCTAAGAAGAACTGCCAAGGAAAGTATGTTAAACGTGAAAATGCACCAAGTTCTTACGCTTGAATATCATTCGCTCCTGACTGGATAACTCGAGAGTATAGCTCCTGCGACGCCTCAAGCACCTGGCCTAAGGAACGTTCAACCCTCGGCAGCTCTTCATTACCCTCAATTTCAGTCGTCAATTGTTCAGCTTGTTGCAAAAGTTTGCTGAAATCATCGTCTGCCATCATGCACTTAGGTTATCAAACTTTATTTGCACAAAAATCACAGGACACTAGACTACAGTTTTCCGTCTGATCACTAATATAAATATAGAAATGCATCCATAACACAGTACACGAGTTAATAAAACCAAATATGTATGCGAAATAAATAACCGAATAACGACCGGTAAGCGCGCTCCCTTCAACCGTTCGACAGCTATTTTTGACAGAATGACTTTTTAATGTAAAAACACAAACTATGCGTGCTTTTTAGCTCTTTGGAACCCTGTTATTTTGCTGCCGCTCGCCGTTCCCTGAAGCTCAGAAACGCAACATAATCTGAAA
The DNA here is from genome assembly GCA_905332915.2 of Hecatera dysodea. Lineage (NCBI taxonomy): Eukaryota > Metazoa > Arthropoda > Insecta > Lepidoptera > Noctuidae > Hecatera > Hecatera dysodea. The sequence continues at coordinate 16,908,895 of HG995292.1, forward strand.
CAATTAATACATACAACGCCTCTTTATCTCTTTTTTTTATTATTCCTAGCTTCACTGAGATGGACATAGTTTTATAGATAGATATATTTTTGCAAAAAGCCCGAGCCCAATCTATCTCTGTACAAAAATTCATCAAAATCAGTCTCGTGATTAAGTGAAATCAACGAACAAACTCACTTTCACATTTGAAAGATGAATTAGAAAAATATAGCCAAGTTACGCACACATTATCAGCGAGCAACTTTCCATCGATTTTTTTTTCATCATCATCATCATTTAGGCGTGAAAGCATATCAAACAAACAAACTCACATTCACATTTATAACATTATAAATAAGTATGTAGTTAGGATACGGAACATTACGCGGGCCGCAATAGACCTCACAGTAAGATAAGATCTTTTTTACCATCGTGGCGTAACCGGAATGGGGTCGCGCTAGTAAACTATATAGTTTTTTGAGCACTGGATAGGTATCAGAGCATTTGGTGTCCTATTGGCTGCGCAACCGACAATATATAATCTTGTTACCAATTCGACCATGTTTACGCCACCATGCTGTCACAGTTAAATATTGCCGTTTTCATTATTGTCTAAATAAAAAGGGTAAATAAGTCATTAATAAATAGAAATGTAATTAATTTATTTCTGAGATATTATTATAGTACATTTGTTATTAACATAGAACATAAAGAAAACATTCTCCCTTCAATCTCATTTCACTGTACAGAGAATTCCAGAATAGCATAATAGGCAGTTTTAAAGTTCATCACGCAAATTTGACCCCACAGAAAGCCATCTTTCTTACATTTTATGTAAATTGCACAGCTCTGTATTATTCGATGTTGATTTAATCATAAATAGTGGGCTAACTTAGCGCATTCGCCTTAAAAAGACTCTCCAAGTCTTCTCTATAGGAGACTAAGGGTTATTTAAATTTTTTAGGTCCGAATATGAGGTCAGCATCAGGCGCTCCTTTAGGATGCTGATACTTCTGTCGCACATGTTGCCCTCTGTTGGGGTTGCCACTGCCTCCAGACCCCCCTCCACTCTCCGCACTGTATTCTTCCTCTTCTTGCCTTTCAGAGATATTTAAGGTTAACCTGAAATATTTTGGGTACACATTAGTTCATTAGAAGCGATTAGTAAGATGTAAGATAATGTCTCCCTCTCAGTAACCAGCTGATTCTGTAAAGCTCTATAATACATACAGTTTCATCCTTTCCATCTCCTGTTTATCTGCTAAAGCTTGTTGTTGTAAGTTGCTTGCAAGTTCAGGAGGAGCATTGAATGACTTATACTGCGGTTTAGTACCCTTTCGTACCATCAACACAAATTCCACACCCTCTTTGCCTTGCTGAAAATGAATCATGAGTGATTTATAGAGTTTTTGATATATTTTTTTTTCTTTGTTGTGTAGGTACCTACTGATACTAGGTATAGTTTTTGGAATTATTGGTTTAGGGGTATGGGTTGGCACAGAGCACTACATGCTTAATCGCAATCCTTGCACACTTCTTTTGCTGCGTCGTCTTTAGACTTACATTACATACCAACAACTGTTCGTAAGTTTTCTTGGTGGTCTGACGGCAAGTCATGGGGACCGCTATGTCACGCTGTTGAGGCCTCGTCTCACGTTGTCGCTCTGCTATATTCTCCATTACCATCTTTTCGAAAGCTGATTCGAACTCAACATCTTCAACCTATAAAATAAATGTAACATTAATTTTCGGATCACTTATGTTTAGTGTGAACATTTGTTAAAAATGTTACATACAGGTTTTGGAGCCGGCCTCCTGGGTTCATTAGCAAGATCATCGTTTTGCTGGATTTCATGTTCGTCATTCCCAGTATTCTCTGTGATAGCCTCTTCATCAGAGCTTTCTTCGGGCAGTTGAGGATTATCTGTTTCATCATCAGTCTCAATAATAGTATCCAAGCCTTCGTTAACACTATCGTCGCCCTGATCATCGTTATCAATATCTTCCTCGCCTAGTTCTGGGTATAAAGTTACACGCAATTCTTCTATCGCGTCTTTACACTCTTGCCAACTAGCAAATAAAGTCAGTTTAGGCCTCAGGGTTGTTAAACATTCTTGATATATGTATTTTACATAAATAGGAAACATGTTGTCTTCAGTCCAATGAGGATCAGATTGCTTGAACCAGTAGTAGTTTTGGAAGAATGTTAAAAAGTAATCTAGACGCTTTTTGCTGGATCCGCTGTTAAAATAGGCGCCACAAGTCTCTAACAGGGCGCACACCAATCTTATTCTGAACACATTGTCTGGAGGGTCGAGAGGAGAAACGTTGCTGTGGTCGTTTGTTACTCCGAAAGTTATAAAAGAGTACAAAACGGTGAACACATCGCGGGAATCTAGCAACTTGTAGTTGTAGAGTTCTCCAAGATATCTGACGGTGGCTATTCTCCTCTGATTGTATCTGGGGTGAGGATCTTCCATGGTGACTCTGATCTCTTCTAGGATGGTGTCTACTACTGCGGGAGCCACGGCTTCCTGCCACGCGGCTAGTTCCGCCGTCAATCTGGCCAGGGCTCTTCTGGCACTGGCTCTCACTCTCCAGCCGCCTGCTAGATGCTGTATAGCGATAGCTGCAGTATCTGGGTCATCCCAATTTAGCTTTCGCATTAGTCTTAGTATCTTCTCTTCATTGCTCTTCTGCAAGTCTTCATGGAGTACTTTCCGTATAAACTGGTGCATGGGAGGCTCCTCCTCTTTTGGTTGAGCAGGAGTTTCGGGTGGACACACGTAATAAAATGCGTTTTCAATTTGCGTCACGTAACGCGAGTCTAGTGCTGATACAGTCTGAAATTAGAGTTGTATATGAATCATCTCTTTTTTATTATTTAATTTCATGGATAAAGAATGTTTATAATGTTAACAATATTTACCTTTTTCCTCATCATCTGCTGTAAGTAGATCATAGTGCGTTGATGTGTATCTGTGTTACAATATAAGAACCTGCCACACGTCTCGAGGAGGTTGCACGCCATTTCAATATGGTGATGTTTGAAGTCATGTAAGAGTACTTTCAAACAATACAAGGCTTCCATTTTGGAGTAAAGGCTGAATTTCACCAGCTCGCCAATAAAACGCACCACTTTTATCTGCCATGTAAAGTAGAAAAAAAAAATATGAGCATATTAAGTACTTAGCCAGAATAAGTACACTGAAAAATATTGTTCATACCTTTGACTCAATATTGATCTGATCCTTTTTCCTAACATGATACTTGAAGTCTTGTTTCAGCATCTGACACAAATCTGCACATACATCAGGCAGTACTGGGTACAGTATAGCTGCAAACCTTGAGTAGAAGGGCAGTAAATCTAGTCTGGTTCTGGCAACACTGAAGAGGACTCGCGTCAGTTTCTTCCTATTATTCTTAGTATTGAGATTCAGAACAAAATCCACTGCAGCATTATCAATCAGCTCTCTATTGATACAGTTTGGCAGCTCATTCAAAAAGGCATCCAAAGCATACCTGTGAAAAGGGTTATTTTATTGTTGCCCTCACAATTAAAAATAAAGTAGGTTTAATTAATACATTTTTAATTACAATGGCTATTTTACAGAAAGGTGTCTTTTGTGGGCTTTGAAGCCAATTACACCAATTTATACATAAATTGGTGTAATTGGTGTAGTGGTTCAACCTAAACAGGTGGTGGTGAACCACTAAAAAAACTTTACAGCAAAATACATACAACTTCCAAGTTGCCAGTTCTACATCAGATCTTTGCGAAACTTAAATGAGACATACTTATTAGAAACGTTTGATGGCTGAACCTCTTCCTGCTCCATGTCAGGAACTGTGGGAGGTCCCTCACTGTCACTCAGCTCATCCTCCTTCAAATCTTCATCCAACATTTCCTCTGTTACTGTTTCAGGTTTACTTTTCACTGTCTGAAAGTTTTAAAGAAAATTATGAATTGGAATAATAGCACAGAGTTTTTTTTTTTGTGGTAACAAGAAGTTTATGATTGATTTGGTTGTGTGAAGAACAGAATAAAAAGTTGTAAACAACATTCATCTAATTAACTTTAGATTTGCTATGTTGGTTACTTACTTCTTTCACTTGATAATTAGGCATAAACACTTTCAAGTCTGGCAGACTAGTGTAGAAAGTCCTGGTGTCCTCATCTTGCCAAGGATCGGTGCCAGCTTGCATGGGGAACTCCTCATTGCCACCAATGGTCACAGTGCCCTGTGTTTCAGCCACTGTCAGTGACAACGTGGGTGGTTCTCCAGCTTCTCCTAATTCCTCACCTAAAACCTCTGCAAAACTTTGTGCACCAGTCAGTAGTTTGTCATATGTTGCCTGCAAAATAAAAACATTTAGAAATCATCTTTCACATCCTTACTTCCATCCACTGCAAGCATTAGCTTACTTAGACAAATGTACAAGCAGACTTTAATGTCATTCTGTTTTACTAACCATGTAAAACTATTGCAGTAATTCATTATTATTACTTGGTTGTGAAATAAAGTTATTCAGAGTATGAACATATCTACCTGATGTTGTTCCAACTGGTCCTTTCTCTCCTGTGACAACTCTCCCCTTGTATGCAGAGTCCTCTGATTGGCTGCATGAAGAGCCTGCAGTTGTGCCCTCTCAGCTAGTAAGTGCTTTGTTAGAGATGAGAAGTAATCTTTCAGCAGAGTTCTAACGGCTGTTTGCTTTTCAGCTGGCAAGAATGGGTTTCTGGGGATAGTTACATTGAGTTTCTGAAAAAAACAATTTAAATTGAATATTGTCACATATGTTTTCTCAAGGGATTATATTACCTATTATTTAACTCTTACAAATAAGTAAAAATAGTTACCTCAGCCGTTTCTCTTATTTTCTTTGGAACTAAACCAGCATAATCCTCTCCACAGTGTTTACAAAATGACAACAGTATGGGAATATTGTTATGCTCCTCTTTATCCATATTTATAAGAACAGTGAGGACATTTCCCAACAAAGGCAGACCCATTTTATTAGTAAATATACCGACAGCAACTAGCTCTGCATAGAATCTAATATCAACACGCAATTTAGATGAGTTGGTTATCTTATCTGTAGCTTTGAAAGTTAGGATCTTCTGCCAGTTTTCAAAAAAGTTTGCTGAAAAATCTGCATAGGTGCGATGGAGTGCTGAACATAAATTAATAGCAGCTGCAATATCAGACATCTTCAGCTTAGCTTCGGCGATCGCTGCTGCCACTTCGGAGATATATTTGGTAAGGTTTAAGGCATTGAAATCTTTTAATAGTGTATCTATTTGAGTAGCACTAAATGTCTTCAATTTTTTCACAAAAGTTGTATTCTTCTTTAATCCAGAATCCAATTTAGAGAAATAATTATCGGGTGGACGAACACAGTTCAGGTTTTGATTTCTAAGTTCAGACTTTTGTTTTATCCTAGATTCTAGGTTAGATGTGTATTCATCGAGGGCTGCTTTCTCATCTTCTGCATTTTCTGCTTGGCCCTCCGTTTCTGGCTGTTGTTCACTTTTCTCCGCATCTTTTTCAGTGGACGTCATGTTTATAGTTATCCAAATAACATAATTACTATGAACAATACAAATTCCCTCTTGTTTCGAAAGCAAAAATTGTTATTTTCGGTTATTGTTTACTTTTTGACAGATGATGACAGACAATCAACGCGACAAAAAACCACAAGCAAACTGAAACAAGGAAACAAAATAGGTACTGGGTAAAACGGGGTGGCTAGAAATGAATGAAGGGGTGAATAAAAACGAAACGATGTTCGGATTTTTCACGTAATTCAATCAAATACCTATTGCTTGCAGTAATGAAGAACTTCAATTTATTTTTTACATGGATAGGTACTTTCTTATTACAATGCCATACCATTACATGCAGCTTGTAGTTTTTCATTATAATATCGGCGAGAACTAATGGACGTATTTTAGTGGAAACGATTATTTTTTGAAGCCATGAGTGAATTTTCGAAAAATGTTAATAGAAGTCCAACACTATTTTTCGTAAATGTCATTGTCTTCCTTCTCATTGCCAATTTGACAGTTACAATGTCAACAAAGCACTTGTAAAATTGTAAATGTAAATATTTATTTGTTTCATTTTCATGGTTATTTGAAACGAGAAATTATTCTTCACGATTCAATTGAATTATTGTGGTGAATTATATTGCTTCTAAAATGTGTGGAATACTATGTGAAATATGTTTCTGTAACAATACACCAAACAAGGTAATTCTAGCAACAGATCATACTCAATAAATAACCTTATTTTTTGTCTATGTTCCAAAATACTTATTTTTAGGACACTCAAGTTTTAAAACGCATAAAAAACAGAGGCCCCAATTGCACACAATCTTTAGAAATGGATTTAGGCAATGGCATGAACGCGTTTTTCTGTGGAGCAGTACTGTGGATGCAAGGTCCTCAGCTAACACCTCAACCCATAGAAACAGAGCAAGGCGTGTTATTGTATAATGGAGATATATTTGATGAAACATGGCCTAGCGATGTCAGTGACACGCAAGTGATAATGAAAAAGCTAAACAGAAACTCCGTAAGATCTTATTTATTTTTGCTACTAGCTGCTGCCCGCGACTTCGTCCCCGTGGAATCCCCGATTTTAAAACATTCTTTATCGCTGCTCCGCTCCTATTGGCTTAAGCGTGATGTTATATAGCCTAAAGCCTTCCTCGATAAATGGTCTATTTAACCCAAAAAAAATTTTTCAATGTGAACCAGTAGTTCCTGAGATTAGCGCGTTCAAACAAACAAACAAACAAACAAACTCTTCAGCTTTATAATATTAGTATAGAATTTAAAAATGAAAATAATATATCTAGTTTTAATTTCTGTGAATATTAGTGGGTTGCAGGTATGCACCTCCCTCCCGCCCGCTATATTATGCACATGCTAGATTATAAGGCAAATGCAAGGATTGACCTGCAACCCACTAATATTCGCGGAAATTAAAACTAGATATATTATTTTCATTTTCAAATTTAAAGTGGATTTCCGCAAAGTAATGCCTGACTCAATCAATTTTATATTATAGATTACAGTAGAACGCCGATTATCCGAATTCATTGGGACTGGGGCCGATTTGGATGATAAAAAAATCGGATAGTTGGACATAGACTGATAATAAAGAAAAACGAACTTTCACACATAGAATCAACTTTATTAAGTTTAACAAACATAGTTCTACAATAACTTTGATAAAATTTATAAAATGACTTTTATAAAATACTGTTATATTACTTGGTTTTAATTTTTATATTACGCTTAGGACCAATTCGCGATTGGCGATTTGGTTAATTGGCAATCGGATAATTGGCGATTTGGTTAATTGGCAATCGGATAATCGGCTTTCTATTGTATTTTATTTATTTACATTAAATTTAAATCACAGGGAAAATCGTCAGAAGAATATATTTTACAACAACTAAAAATGCTTAATGGACCATTTGCCATAATATACTATGACAAACTAAATAAAAATATATATTTTATGAGGGACAGAATTGGAAGAAGTACCTTATTGTTTCATAAAGGTGATAATGCTATTATCATCAGTAACATCTTAGGAAGAAATTATGACTGTATTGAAGTGCCAGCAACACATATACAAATATTAAATTTGAGCACTAATACAATAAAGCTATATTCATGGAATGATGACTTAAGGTCAACTACGACACAACCCATTGAAGATTGGATAAAACAATTAAGAACACAACAAAGTCTACCTGATGATGAATTTAACTTTGAGTATGCCGAAGAGGATTTTACAGAGGAGGTTGGTACATTATAGACTGACGATTTTCATCCGACCATTTTTCATTAAAATACACACACACACAGCTCACATAATGCCATTATTGTTTTCAGGATGAGGTAGTGAAATGCATAGAATCAGTAGCTAAACAAATAAAATGTAAACTGACCGTAATGAAGAAACTGTTAGAAAATGCTTTAATACAGAAAATAGTTCTGAAAGTCACTGAACTGTTAGAAAGAAGCATTAAATTGCGTTTGAATAGACAGCCAAATAAATGTAAAAAGTGTTTATGTGATGGAACAGATGGCTGCAATCATTGTACAGTTGGAGTATTGTTCTCAGGTGGTCTTGATTGCACAATATTAGCTTTACTAGCAGATAGATATTTACCAAAGGAACAAACCATAGACCTTATCAATGTTGCATTTAAAAAAGAAAAAAATGCTACATATGAAGTTCCTGACAGAGTTACTGGATGGCAATCACTACAGGAATTGCAAAAACTATGTCCAACAAGGTGATTCAATCATCAATGTGAATTTAAAGACTTGCCATTAATTGCATGAAAATGAGAATATTAATAATTGACTGTATAATTTTAGGAAATGGGTTTTCAGAGAAGTAAATGTACCCAAAGAAGAACTAGAAAAGTACCAAGAGAATACTATCGGTGATCTAGTATATCCTCGACAAACCATCTTAGATGAAAGTCTTGGGACAGCATTGTGGTTTGCTGCTAGGGGCCAGGATGACTCTGGTATTTCCACTAGTAGGGTAAGTAAGGCCTCAGTATATAAAAGTCTATTTTATCAGCCGACTTCCAAAAAAAGAGGAGGTTCTCAATTTGACTGTATTTGTATCTTAATAAGGTTTGTTCTTTTTGCTCAATAAATGGCCACTGACACTTTTTAATTGAAATCTATTTAAAAAAATTGATTGAGTCAGGCGATACTTTGCGGAAATCCATTTTAAATTTGAAAATGAAAATAATATATCTAGTTTTAATTTCCGCGAATATTAGTGGGTTGCAGGTATGCACCTCCCTCCAGCCCGCTATATTATGCACATGCAAGATTACAAGGCAAATGCAAGGATTTTATGCACATGCAGGAAGGCAAAGCAAAACCCAACACCATTACCGACACGTGTTTCGCCTCTCCACGAGGCATCCTCAGGGGACGTGTTGACTCGCTGACCGTTGAGTCGCAACTCAACGGTCAGCAAGTCAATAGCATCGTAATTCGTAATAGTAATAATGTTGTTCGGCGAATCAGCGACGGGGTTTCGATGTGTGAGTTTCTTTGGGATTTTGTGTCAAGATTCGCGCTTAGATCTTTTGAAGTAATGCTTCCCTGTTTATTTTCGTTAACTGGGTACAAGCCATTTACTATAAATACGTAGGTACATTCTTTTCCGACAAACGCACAAACATTGCTTCTTTCTCTCTGGATATACTGAACCTAAAATTGATTGAGTCAGGCGTTACTTTGCGGAAATCCATTTTAATTTAAAATTGAAAGCAATATATCTAGTTTTAATTTCCGCGAATATTAGTGGGTTGCAGGTATGCACCTCCCTCCCGCCCGCTATATTATGCACATGCAAGATTACAAGGCAAATGCAAGGATTTTATGCACATCCAGGAAGGCAATGCAATACCCAACACCATTACCGACACGTGTTTCGCCTCTCCACGAGGCATCCTCAGGGGACGTGTTGACTCGCTGACCGTTGAGTTGCGACAACAACAACAACAACACAACGGACACAACACAACACAACAACACACCAACGCACACACAACTCAACGGTCAGCGAGTCAACACGTCCCCTGAGGATGCCTCGTGGAGAGGCGAAACACGTGTCGGTAATGGTGTTGGGTATTGCATTGCCTTCCTGCATGTGCATAAAATCCTTGCATTTGCCTTGTAATCTTGCATGTGCATAATATAGCGGGCGGGAGGGAGGTGCATACCTGCAACCCACTAATATTCGCGGAAATTAAAACTAGATATATTGCTTTCAATTTTAAATTATACTGAACCTATTTTAAAAATTCTTTTATTCGTTGTTTTATGAGTGTATGCCCCCAGTTAAAGGGAAAAATCTACGGGTCCGTGATAAGACCTGTCGTACTGTATGGATCAGAATGTTGGGCTGTGAAAAAGATTGATGAAAATAGAATACAAGTATTGGAGATGAGAATGTTAAGATGGATGTGTGGAGTAACGAGGATGGACAAAGTGAGAAATGAGTGCATTAGAGGTAGTTTAAAAGTGGCGCCAGCGACGGAAAAGTTGAAAGGGAACCGCTTGTCTTGGTATGGACATGTGAAAAGGAGGGATGAAACACATGTAACTAAAAGGGTTAAGAATATAAATGTGGATGGATGGAAAGGGAGAGGAAGGCCAAAGAAAAGATGGATGGATTGTGTGAGGAGTGATATGGAAGAAAAGGGAGTTAGTGATAGCGTGACGACTGACAGGACTGGAAGAAAAAAACGTGTTGCGCCGACCCCAAGTAATATGGGTTATGGGCAAGAAGATGATGATGAGTGTTTTAGGTTATATTTTATCCCGTATTCCCACGGGAACGGGAACTACGTGGGTGAATCCGCGGGGCGCTGCTAGTAATAAATAAAATAAAGGATTAATATAGTCATGCTTCTAATTTCAGATTTTATTAGTGGGTTCTGGTGCCGATGAGTTATTTGGTGGTTATGTCCGGCATAGAAATGCTTTTAAACGGAATGGCTGGCCAGGTCTCAGCAAAGAATTACAACTTGACTGGAATAGAATTTCATTCAGAAACTTGGCCCGCGATAACAGAGTCATATGTGATCATGGCCGACAACCTAGAATGCCATATTTAGATGAAGACTTTACAAATTATATACTACAACTAAAACCGTGGCTAAGGTTAATATATTACATTGTTATGCCATAATTGTGTTCCAAGCTAGTATTCCACTAGAAACATTTGATTGGTTAATTTAATTATATTATTTCTATTCTTACAGGTGTTTCCCCAGTGAAGATTTGGGTATTGGTATTGGAGATAAACTCATGTTAAGGCTAGTTGCATTCAATCTTGGATTAACAGAGGCTGTTATTTTACCTAAAAGAGCACTTCAGTTTGGTTCAAGAATAGCAAATAAGAAAGAGAAAGGTAGCGATGTATCCAAAACTTTCTTAAAAAATACAACAATATCAATGTAAACTATTTCTTTCATTTATCATAACGGAATGAAAAACGGAAGAAAAAGAATCATAACCATAAATCTCAACAGCTCGGCTAGATGACTGTGGGGGTGGTAGAGGTGGTCCACCAGGCCATAATAACATGTTTGTACTTGAGAAGCCTTCTGATGTGCCCAATATAAAACTTAGGGTACCAAATCATTTTTTTTTTCGAGGAAGTTAAAATTGCTTTTGCTCCCTTTGGCCACTTATCTGCCTAAATTAACGAAATCCTATTCCTATCAAATAAAAACCTCTCCGAGGTTGGATACTAAAACCGTCAAGCTCGACGAGTTGACCTGTATGTAACGGAATCTTTTAATTGAGCATAGATAATGGAAACAAAAGCTATATGCAGCAAAAATCCTAGTCTATGAAGATAGTTTTTCGATGCACTGTGTGATGCGTGGTGGTCCCATATTATACTGAGCACACTGTAAGAGAGTCGACAAGATGACTTTCGATAGTTTTCATTCGCATCTCTTAGACCATAGACAAGCATTTGAGTTGAAGTTTGTTTGAAGTTGATTTGATTGATCAACAAAATTACTTTCACACACACCACGATTGTAATAGTGTAGTATTCCGTATAGTATACCTACCTATATAAATAAAACATTACCCACACATAGATTCCGAAAATGGCTGCAAATCGTCGCAAGCAGGACGATAAAAATTTAGAAATTTTACGTGAGCTTATTTCACATAATGGGAACAAATATTGTTTAGATTGCAACCAACGAGGACCTACTTACGTGAACAGTACAATCGGTTCTTTCGTGTGTTCGAAATGCTCGGGAATGTTGTGAGTATTGTTTCTGCGTTATTCTGCTTTTGTCTAAATGAATAAGATCAACAAATAGATTCCTGTATTATGTTTCAGGCGTGGCCTTACTCCGCCTCACCGCGTGAAGTCCATTTCCATGGCCACTTTCACGCCGGAAGAAATAGAATTTATAAAAGCGAGAGGCAACGACTACTGCAGGCGCGTTTGGTTAGGCCTTTACGAGGGTGAAAGTGTGAATTTTACCGATGAGCAAAGCGTTAAAGATTTCATGTCAGACAAATATGAGAAGAAGCGCTATTATTTGGATTCGCCTGCACTTAGTAACAATCCCATCAATGGAAGTTCGATAAAAAATAAGCCTAAAGTTAAGACCGGAAGTAACGCTTCTGGCTCAACGCCTTTGATATCGATTTCGCCGCAAGCACCGAAGAACATGGTCAATAACAACACAGTCGTGCAGACTGCGAAAGTGGTAAACAATTTACTGCCTGCTAACGACATTGGCTACAGACAACCAGTCAACAATTTGGCAAAGCCTGTTTTGAACACTGTCACATCAGTACCTGCTGTTGTACCACCCTCAATACCTGAGTAAGTGATATTATAAAAAGAATACTAAAACTGTTCAAAATGTTTTTTCACAAAACTTATCAAAAATATTTACTTTCCAGTTTTCCTGTTGATTTTTCTACAGCAAATATTTATAACAGTAGTCAGTTCAATAATAATGTGACCAATAGTTTTGCATCGCATCCGTCCATGACCTCACAACAAGCATTCAATGCTTTTAGTCCACCTCCTCCTCAGCCTGCAAGTAAGTCCAAAAAACTGATGAATTATGATAAACTTTTTTAGATAAACTAATTTATAAGATAATTTGTGTTTTATTTACAGATGACCGCTATGCTGCACTGGCAGATTTAGATCTGGCTTTAAGGCAACAGAATATGAAACATATGGGTAAGATTTTTTCTTTATCTTATGCTGTACTTTCATTATCCTGGATGACATCCAGTGATTGGCAAGGTAGTGCTATTCCCAGGGTTTAGTGACGTTTTCTTAACATGGATATGCCTTCTGAATTACAGGACCAGTAAGTAATATGGCTTATGTTGTTTTGCAAAGTCATGACATTGACATTCAGAAAATTATTCCTATGTGTACTGAGGCATGTCCATATTAAACTATCAACTCTTCTGATCACTGCTGATAAAATGTACAGTCTAAGGGAGAATAATAAATTATAGTAAAATCTATTGTGTAATGAATTGAATGGTGCTGTCTTATCTAATCAATGTACTATTTCAGAGGAAAATAACATCGTAAATAATAAAAATCCATTCCAAAGCAACACAACCAATGATCTGTTTGCAAATAAGAACCCATTTTTCAATGGCGGATGGAGCACCGCTGCAGCAGCTGTTCCAGTCAACCCATTTATGGTGAGAATTGTTGCATTTCATTATACAAGTTCTTTGTTTGTTGCATCCTAGAGAAGCACTGGGTTTATTTATAAATTCATTCAAAAACATCTCAAACTTTGCTTCCCAAAAAAGTGTAAGTCATACTTTATGGGATATATCAGGTTACCATGTTGATCCAGACTATTGACCACCTGTGTACCATATTTAATCTATTTACTTGTTAAAGAAATTACAAAATATTCAAACTTATTTAAATATTATAATTTTATGTCACTTGATCAAACCCTAAAGTCAAGTTCTATAGGAAAATAACAGGAAAATCAATTGGTTACACATTTACATGTGCACATTAATTAAATGTAAATATGCTATTAATAGTAGATGTGATAAATTGAATATCTTTTATATGAATTGTTTTAAGATATCAATTGGGATTTAACCTTGAAACTATTGGTTGTTTACATTAGCATATTTGTTTGCATAAGATATTGACAGATCTATCAGGCATGTGATTGAATTTTATAATGTTTCCTAATGGAGAGGTGCATCATATTAATGAGATGTATTTTGCATCTGACTCCCATTTGCTACAACTGTGTACCATTTGGCATTGAATCAACTATTTATTTTTTGGACCTCATAATAGCCTCTTGTTTTCTATTTATATATGCATTGGGTTATCTGGATCTTAATTTCTTCTGTCTATGTAATAGTACAATAAACAGTACCAATAAATATACACGAAGATTCAAATAGTATCCTAAACTATTCAAATAATTTCAACATGTTTTTTATACATGTATACCATGCTTTGACTAACCCAGTGCATGAATCCATTTATGAACTTATTTGATAAAGTTATCTATGAAAACGTGCAGGAAACCACCACTGATAGTTTGTTTTACTTCCCTACATTTTGGTTGCAGTTCACAGAAATGTATGTATGACTAACTGTTTGTATAGCAGGCAGAGTATGTGGATAATCTAGTGACTCATTGTCTCATTTGTGATGATAAATATTTAATTCGCTTATCATGTTTTTAGCAGTCTACAAATAATGGCGGTTTCACAAATTCCAAGAATCCATTCCTCTGATTGGACTACATGAAAACGTAAGAACTAAGTGACATGTCAAAGAACAAACTACGTAACAAAAAGCACAAACCAAGCTACAAATTTTATGTTATTGAACAATTGTATAGTAGTTGAATAATTTATTAATGTTTAGCCATAGTGGGGATACAGTAAAGCCTCGAGATTACGCTCTCTTTCATTCATTTTCATGTATTTAACTTTTACAAGATGAGAAACGGCGTATGTCGGAATATTACTGTATCTTGAGCATTATCAGTCTAATAGCTACCACCATGCACCACGCTTGTTATGGTTGTAAAATTGAGTGCCTCAATATGCCTTACATTTTTCAATATGTATTTACAATGATTATAATTATATTTCAAACAAGAAAATGAAAAGTATTTCGAATATGGATAGTGAATTAATGAAATGTGTATAAATATTTTGATGAAGACTCTGGTTTTAGCTTTATTCTAAATTATTAAGGTAGTATCGTATTGAAATGACCAGTAAATGACGAAGCTATTTACCGACATTAATATTAGTCTATTGAGAAATTTCTAACACAGGTTACAGGTATCATATAATGATCAGCAACTCTGCGTTTTTAAACCGGTGCCTTGTGTGAGTAAGTTTTGTTGAGTGAGTCAGCCAGTGGCCGGTAGGAGGCTGTGATGTCATACTCGGAGGTTACTGGCCTTATTTGATAGAGTAGTTTGGAATTGTATGGAACGGTACAAAAATCTATTGATAAAATATGTAAGATAAAATATATAAGATTATTGGGTATTTTAATGAGTAGGAGTCCGCATGTTGGTTTTATTTGAACTATTCAATATAAGTAAACATAAAATATATATTTCATGTCCATGTATAAATTTCTAATTATTATTAAATATATTAAAAATGTATGAACCCAACAAAGAATTAATGATGCTTGTAACTAATAATCTACCATTTCAAGTTTTATTAAGTAATGTATTGTTGACTTTTTGTAATCACCACATGAAATATAAGTTATTTATAATGTTATTTAATATTTTAACATTTTGCTTGACAAAATTGTACTGAACATTTTCTTAGTCAGGGTTTAACATTTATACTCCTATATTTTTAAATGAAATCAGTTGCAAATGTAGTTATAATTAGCCAGTTAGAAATTGAGCTCTCAAATTATGTGCTTCATCTGTGATTATAATCAGTTTTATTTTTATTTGCAAGGAGCTAACTTGAACAATTTTTTTTTATTTTCTAATCAATGCACTTACCTATTTATTTAGTTCTTAAAATAATTGTTTTTTACTATTTGAGCACTAAGATCTGTTAATTTGTATAAATAAAAGTAATCACTATTATTTTTTATACATATTGATTCTTTATTTGATAATATCCCAACATCTGTCTAGTCTTTTCCCAACAGCTACATAAGGGGTTGGCAGGGATGTATAGCAAAATCACATTTTGTATATCAGAGAGCCTATTCCTATGACCACATACACATCCGGGCCTGAGAGCTGCTACTGAGAGTATCCCAAACAATGTGTGAAATATACTGAACATTTTTCAACCTGAAGAAACCAGGTTCGAACTACTTTGTCAGTGACATAGAATCATTATCCCTAAAAAGTCAAGTAGTAACACTTATTGTCTTGTTGCCTAATATATTGTTATCATGTTGACTAATATAAAAAGTACGGGATTCCCGCCTTTGTAAAAAAAAGCATACATAATCATGAGATTTTTAATTATACATTTTTACAAGTGGTATTGGTACACTTACACTATATGAATCAGTCTCTTCACATTTTACATTTTCTAGAAATTGTATGTCACATTTTATATTTACTGCTTTTCCTCGTGAACACAGGCGTGGAGAAGTTGTCAGGCGTCACGTTGGGGCTCGGAAGTGGGGTTTTTGGGGTTTCATGAGCTATCGACACTGTTGATGCATTTTTGATAGCATCTGGTAAATCTTCGGGCAGATTAGCCGGTTGCGAAGATGTCGCCGATGACCGCTTTTCTGATATTGTTTTTAGAATATTCTTCCCAGCTTCTTTAGTCTGCAAAATAAAACAACCATGGCTTATAAAAGGAATGATCCTGTCTGCAAATTCAAATCGTGATGATATTTTATGATCACAAGGTTGCAAGTTTTATTCTTTTAGAACTTATTGCAAAACGATGAACTTACACTTTCGTGCTCCAAGCATTTGTAGGCATAATGAGCAGCATGGTCCAGTAATGAGAACCTGAGATAGTACTGCGCTAGGTACCGCTGCGCGGCAGGCAGTTCCTTGCTCCCCGCATTGCCGGGGTCCTGGCAGGCTGCGGTGTATGCCGCCGCCGCACTATTCGGCATATTCGATTTTTCATACAGCCTGAAAACATAATTTGCATAATGTTTTTTCCCCCTTATTCTAATAATTTCAGCTTGATTAAATTAAATATGCAAATTTATATTTATAGCTGAGATTATTAGGAATGTTGTGGTGCTTGATAAAAATCATTTCCTTAACCTGCTAATCTAAATGATAAAGAATAAAGACCATTCCTCTGCTCTGCTCTTTTTATATTATAAGGTCAATGATTGAAGGTTGTCTATCAGTTATTCATCAATTTTTTTTTATCGGTGCATAGAATTATTATAATTATTATTTTCTTTTGTGAGACATCTATTCATAAAAATAACAGTTCTATAGGTTATTATATTAATTCTTTAGGTAATTACTTTAGAAGTTCATTTTCAAGTTGACATTTCAGCTATATCAAATGACTGAACTACTGCACTTACTTAGCTAGTTTGAACAAGGCCATCCCTTCAATATCACCAGTACTATGAGCTTTGTAGTAACATTTAAGTGCATTAGGAATTTTATCCATTTTCTCATAGGCTTCACCTAGCGAAACCAGCATCCTTGAGTCATCGGGTTTCAGCTGTGCTGCCCTCGAGTAGTAATATATACAGTAACCATTCAGTCCTAGAATCTCATAAGCTTGTCCCAGCCCATTCCATGCGCGATAATCATTTCTATTCACATCTGGAATAAATAAAAAATATGAAACTAATACAATATGTATTAAACAAATCAATGCTGGAAATTTCAATTAACTCAAGAGACATATAAGCATTTAGAATAAATGTGCCCATGCAGTATAGTATGAAGTCATAAGGAACATTTCGGCTTTTTTGTTAAATGTCCCTCTCGAAATTATGTATTGTAAAAAATTATTTATTTGAATACATAGAGTATACCTACTTACCAATAGCTTGTCTATAACATTGTATAGCAGCATTAGAATTCTGCAGCTCAATGAATTCATGCCCCATGAGTATCCATGCAGACAAGTATTGAGGATCCAAAGATAATGCTCTTTGGAAGTACACTACAGCTTTTTGGTGCTCACTTCTCAAACTGTAGTAGTTTCCTGAGACAAATAAAATCATGTTTTATTTTTTGTTGATGTTCTTACTTTTACCCAGCTCTTATTATTATCATACTCATGGAGTCATAGTTACTCTTATTTGTAGGTAGACTCAAGTTAGGCTAATTGGTTGACCTACTTTAGATACTACTATTTTATTGGCCAAAATAAGCATGATGAAAAAAAAATGAGTTCCAACATGACTTACCAATAACACAACATGTCTCAACTCTATATTTATCTATTGACACAGCTCTTTGAGCTAAGTTAGCAAGTTCCATTCGTTTTTCTTTCAAGTACAGCAGATGAGAGTAAACATCCCAGTTGTCCAGTCTATATGGGTCATTCTGGTAGAGTTCACGGAATAAACAGAGTGACGAGTCAACATCTGAAACATTCAAACAAAACTATTTAACCAAAATCTTCTCAATGTGATTGATTTTCTACAGTATTCATAAGTAATTCCTTAGGTATTCTTTATAAGATATATTAAAAATAAAGTTACTATAAAAATTACCTCTTCTATCATGATGGGCAATAGCCATTTGTGCTGTAACATAAGTACTCTTTTCAAACCCTGCTGCAACCAACACCATGTAGGCTTCCAAAGCTTGCTCAGATAATTTCAGTTCAACAAAAGCATGTGCAGCAAAGAAATACATCATCCAATGTTTGGGAAGTTGGAGTGAATCTAGTGCTTCATACTCATTAGCAAGCCCTGCAAGCTCCACCCAGGCAGCCCAGAGAGTGGGCGCAGCGGCCACGGCTGCCTGCAGCACTGTCACTGCTTGACTCCGCAAATCTAATTTTTTCAATACCACACCCTCTAAGTACAGGAGATATCCATCAAGGTTGTTGCGGTTTGCCTGAAGAGTAAAATACATTGTAAGATATTTATACAAACTGTTAACTGCACTGTTGCCATTTATAATTAAAAGCTACTGTAAATTAAACTTATTTACCTTAAAGTAGGAAAGTAAATCAAGTAACACTTGTGTCGATTCTGTGTTTTCTGTGCCTAGATCTGTAGCATTATCTAGTCGTTTTTTCTCGCTTGACATATATTGGGAATATTTGTGAAGAAACACACATTTAGAACTCAAACAGTTCTCTAGAAAATGTGCAGCCCTGTCGTATTCTTGACAGTCGAAATAAGTTTTGGCTAAGGTGTAAGCCTCTTTCTCTTCTAACGAGATACCGTCGTCGTGAGAAATTGTAGGATTTTCAGATGCAATTTTGTGATCTTTTAGAGAGAAATTTAACTCGGCAAGCCATTTGGCTGTTTGTGTTAGACCCCGATCGGTGCATTCACGAATGCCATGTAAGATATCGATTCTCACTTGGTTTATATCAATTTGAATATCACCTTTAGAATTAATTGATAACGGCTGCATTATGTTTTCATATGAATAACTTATGATCTAAATGAATGGGTACAATTTATTTTCTAAGTACACCGGGAAAAAAATAGCAAAAATGGAAAATTGAATTTGACAGTGACTGACTGACAGTAAGTGATAGGGATGAGTGTCATGATGGTGTCATGTCAGTGAGTAGGGATGAGCGTTGAATCAACGAACTAGTTGAATCAACCGTTAATCTCCGTCAACGTATTAAACGTTAACTGTTTATGGATCAACTAGTTGAATTCGTCAACGAAGATTATTAATTTAACTCGTGCGTCTCATTCAATATTCAATTCAATTTTTTAAGGTTATGGCTCCATCGAATAACCTTCGATGATTTTGCCAATGTCAAGGTAATGAGATGATAATGATCGGTTCTCAATTGCTGTTACTGTTTAACGACTATTGATCAGTTTTTGTAGCGATGTCTTCCATTATCACACCATGCTAAAAAGGACAAAACATTTAGGTTAAATATATAAATAAATAATTAAGACGTCACATAAAGAGTTGAAACATTAACTAGTTAGATTTAATAATATAATACTAGATATAATATTTTAAAATAATTATAGATGAATAATTACAAACGGGTTTTATTTTAATAAATGTATAAAGAATTTTAACCACAGGAGTATGAACTAAAGACAAGAGGAAGGGAATATTAATTGGGCGGGGAATATCAGGAGGAAGTAATTCGTAAAGGGGAACTATTAGTCGAGGACAGGAAAAAAATAAGTGCTCCAGAGTACCCTCATCCAGACCGCATTCACACAAAGAGTTGTCTCTCACACGGAGCTTAGCCAAAAAAACAGGAGTGCAAACAAACCCAAGTCGAAGTCGAATTATGACAGAAGTAGCCAGTTTATTGGAAAATTTGAGTCTGCTGAACCAGCACTTTGATGGCATAACTGGCTGAATCGAGCCGTAGAATTTTCCTTTTATTAAACGAGTTTTCTGCCATTGAGTATTCCAGCTATTCATCATTTCAGGTTTAACCTGACAGCGTAAATCTCGGGAGTAACAGGATGTGTGTAGATCAATCCCATTTCGGGTAGCTGACTTGGCGATCGAGTCCGCGTTCTCATTACCAATAATCCCCGAGTGGCTGGGGATCCAGGCCAGAGCTATGTCTATGCTCAAACAATGACATCTATATAAAAGTTGTTTGATTTGTAAAATTAGGGGACAATTGTTACGGGAACGAAATGGAGATTTTATTAAATCTTGTAAGCAGCTAAGAGAATCCGAGAAAATTATAGATTTGTTTAGACCATGCCCTTCAATAAAGGATACCGCTTCAAAAATAGCTATCGCTTCCCCAGTGAAAGTGGAGCCAAATGCAGGACTACGAAAACTTAAAATTATTTTGAACTTCGGGATCCACACAGCAGATCCAACATTGCTATTATCTGACAGCTTTGATGCGTCTGTAAATATTGTAAGCCAATCATGCCATTCCTCTGTTAGAATTTGATTGAATTTGTCATTAGCAGCAGGATCATGTTTAGGGATGCCAAAGTTAAAGATAATTCTAGGGCGAAAGAGTAAAGAATTAAAATCTACTTCAAATATTGGGTTAATATTTGATTGGACTATGGAAATTTTCATATTATTAAATTTATTATAACTATTGACAAGGAGAGGAGGGTTTTTGTGAGACCAATAGCGGGACGTACGGATTAACTCAGAAAGAGTGCGAAGAAGGGGGAGTAGAGGATGTGATTTAATTTGGATGACTTTATAGAAAAATCTGTCACAGAGATATTGTCTACGTAAATGAAGGGGGGGCTCCAAACATTCTACCTGAAGGGCATTAATAGGGGAGCATTTCATAGCGCCCGTTATTATGCGTAAGCATTTGGATTGGATCTGTTCTAGTTTCGCAATAGCTATCTTGTTGCATGGTTCCAAAAGAAAACTACCATAGTCAAAATGGCTACGAACTATAGCATTATACAAAATTCTCTGGGAAGTGGGATGGGCTCCCCAGCGAACTCCAGACAACGCACGTAGAACATTAACACCTCTTTCGCATTTCTTCGAAATATATTCCAAATGATAAAGACCAGTTAATTTAGAGTCTAGGATAAGGCCAAGAAATTTAACTTTATCAGAGATAATAATGGGTTCATTTTCAACAAATAGGTTTACAGGGGGAATGTTACGTTTACGAGAAAATACAACTGCTTGGCATTTAGGAACAGACAAACTCAAACCATGATCACCCAGCCACTGATTTAGGTAATGAAGGGCAGAGTTTAGGCGATTTGAGGCGTCGGAGAGAGAATTTGAACTTACGTAAAGAGCTATGTCATCAGCATACTGTAGTATTTTGCAGAAGCAGCTAACCGATGACTCCAGGTCATATGTGTATAAATTATACAGGATAGGGCTCAGGACCGACCCTTGAGGTAGACCCTTCCACACAAGACGGGATGGAGAAAGAATGTTCTGGTGACGAATAGAAATAGAACGGGACATAAGAAGGTTACAGATAATGTTGATCAGTCTCACAGGGATACTCAGCTGTAGCAGCTTTTGCCTGAGTATAGGAAGCTGGACATTATCATAGGCGGAGGCTATATCAAGAAAAACACCAAGAACACTTTCATTTTTGGAAAAGGCAATACGAACATCGGAAAGAAATACACTGAGGCTGTCTATGGTACCCAAGCCTTTTCGAAAGCCAAATTGGGATCTGGCTAAGATGCCTTTGGTTTCTAAGATGAACTCCAGTCGATTCTTGATTAGATTCTCCATTATCTTAGCCAGGACAGAGGATAAGGCGATTGGGCGGTAGGAGGCAGAATCTTTTGGGTCTTTCCCAGGTTTCAAAATGGGGATAATGATTTGGGATTTCCAGGATTCTGGAACTTGGCCAGTTGCGAAAAAGGAGTTGATGAGGTTGAGGAAAAGGAGTTTACAGTTAGAGGAGGATTTGGTGATGAAGGAATATGGAATTCCATCGACACCCGGAGCTGAATCGCGAAGATGATCCAAGGCACATGTCAGTTCGGAATAGGAGAATAGATCATCGAAGCTATCAGAGGAAGTGGGAGGAGGGGCATCTATAGTAGGAAGGCAGTCAGAACTAGGAACAAAAGGGGGGGCCAATTTAGTGATGAAGTCCTCTAACCAAGAACTAGGGTCATTGGTTGTAGATTCGGCGGACTGACTGTCGCAAGCTCGGCGAAAGATTTTAATTTTTTTCCACACAAGAGAGACAGGAGAACGTGGAGACAGTGACTCGCAGAACTTGAGCCAGCCAGATTTTTTCTTTTTTGCCAATAACCTGCAGACTCGAGCAGAAATCTTTTGGAAATTAAGGTAATCGGGCATATCTAAAGTAATAGCAAAAGTATTTTCTGCCTCTTTGCGTTTACGAGCGCCATCAGTGCACTCGGCGTCCCACCAAGGAGGAGAGGGGATTAGATGGCGGGCAGAGTTTTTCAGGGGAATCGAGGAATCCGCCGCCTTCAACAAACTATTAACAAAATCATTATAGGTGGAGAGGGAATTGGAAGAGTTTATAGGAGGAAAGTTTTGGAGCTCTAAGTCCAATTGGGACGAGAAATGGGACCAGTCCGCTTGTGTAAGGAGATATTTTTGGAGGGGTTGAGTCGGAGGAATATGAGGGTGAGAACTTGGAAAGGAAATCAGTATGGGAAAATGGTCACTCCCGTAAGAATTGGGGAGAACCGACCAGGAGAGTGATGACACTAAAGAAGGGGAGCAGAAAGTAAGGTCCGGGACACTTATGTTTTGTGTAGGCGAAACCCTACGGGTAGCAGACCCATCATTAAGGATGCATAGGTTGCGGTCATCTAAAAGATCTAGCAAGAAGCTGGAGGAGGGGTCGTTACAGTGGGAGCCCCAAAGGGTGCTCCGACAGTTGAAGTCACCTAGTACAATCAATGGAGATGGAATAGAGGAGAGGATGGCGTTAAATTCAGATAAAATATTAGCATTGGGGTGGGGAATGGCAGAAACGAAGGATATGTCAATAGCTCTAACAGCCACAACATGTAGACCAGGATCATGATGAGGGATGGGGATCTCAGAAAAAATTATGGATCTGCTAACCAATAAGGCACAGCCCGCCCATCCGTCCTCTCTGTCATCCCGAAGACATGAATAACCAGGAACCCTAAAGAGAGCTCCGGGCCTGAGCCACGTCTCCGACACGGCAAAGACGACTGGTGAGTAACGATTTATGAGGTAAATCAATTCATGTTTCTTTCTGCGGATTGACCTACAGTTCCACTGAAGGACCTTTTCCATTATGGCGAGTCCACGATTCCAGGAGTTGTTGCACTAAGATCACAACATTGTTCGGTATTGCATCACTGAATTTGGACAAGATATTAATAAGTGAGCATGTTAGGAGTTCTATTAAATTATCGTTAGGTGTAGGAAGGGGAGTAGAGTCAACAAAAGGAGGGTTCAAGGCCATTAGGCTGGGAAGAGGGAGGAGTTTAGACCATGGACCTGTGAGCTTGGGAATCGTAAGATTTCCCCAGCTCTGGTCTAGGCTTTGGGGAACGATAAACAGTTTTGGTATAGGAAGACTTGACAGGGGTTGAGTATGCTGAGGAAGAAGGGGAATTAAGGGGGGCAGTGAGGAGGAAAGATTCAGAAGAAAGAGGCTGAGAAGGATGGGAGATGGAAGGACCTGCAGCAACATTCGAATATAGCAATTTAGGTCGTGGGAACCTAACTGAAGCCTCGCGATAACTGAGGTTTTCTTGCGACATTATTAATTTAATGGATTTCTGCCTTGAGTGTTCCGGGCACTTATCATCAATAGCTTTATGATTGCCACCATCACACAAGAGGCAAGTTAACTGAGACTCTGGGACATTACAACTATCTCCTGGATGAGGCTGAGCGCATCGGTAGCATCGGGGCTTTGATCTGCACTGGGTGCTGATGTGACCAAAGCGCAGGCAGTTACGACATTGGATGGTGGGTAGATGGTAAACAGAGACAGGAAGCGAGGCATTATAGCAAAAGACTTTTTCTGGGAGTATTTGACCAGAAAAAGTCAGCACTACCGTTGTTGAGGGTGACCACACAACAGAACCCTCTCTTTTATTTTTAAAATTCAATCTCCTAGCCTTAATGACTTCTCCGCAGTTATGAGGGGTCTCTATACCCAAAACTAGTTCCTCGAGTGTCCAATCAGTGGGGACGTCTCTGACAACTCCCATACGTGTAACATGGAAACGTGGGATTGATGCAATAAATTTGGAATCTAATAAAATAGGGTTATTGACAAAATTATTAGCCTCTTGGAATGTAGCAAAATCAACAGACATCCTGTTACGGCCCATTGACTTCACACTGCCCTGTATCACACCCTTGAATCCTTTTTTATGAATAAATTGGGCAAACTTCAGGGAATTTAAAGCTAGGCCTTGCTTTGGGTCTGCTTCCACCCTGGATACAAACACAGTAAAGGGAGCTCTGTCGTTCTCGCTATATTGTACCTTGGAGTCGCTCTCAAAACCTGGTTTGGTAAAAACAGATTGGATTGAGTCAGACGGAGGCTTATTTCTTTTCGCGTCAGCAAAAATCTCAGGTTCTCTGGGGCGTTTTCTGATGTCAATTTTTACGCGACCATCTACAGAGTTTTGTGAGCACTCCATAATTTCAATATCTGGAGGAGATCCTCCACCCCCGTCAGGGGTTTCTTCGGCACTCATTTCCTAAGAAATGAGTGCCAATAAAATCAAAACCTTAAAATACTAACCTTATATACTAGATCCCTACACCAGACAACACAAGATAACAGATACAACAACAAAAACTAATATTTTTAAACAAAACATACAGTGAGGTTAAGAATCGCGTGCTTAATCTCACCAAGACAATAGCAAAGTCGTCTCATTCAATAATCGTTAATACTGTTACGAGCTTCGGGTTCGTTACAATAAAATCAGCCGATTAAATAACCAAAAAAATAACACTTTATTAACACAACACTAATTACACTATAAACTCACTTATTACAAAACACAATCGCACTATTAATCACTTGAGTTCGCAGTCGAAGATCGCTCTCGAAGTTATCACTTGTATCGCAAATCCAATACTGACTCGGTCGGCACATGTGCCGGCCTTATATAGGGTGCCGAGTAGAACTCCAGAAAGTTCGCGTACATATCGGTCGCGACCGACTAAGGTCCGAGAATTCTAGCATAGAAAAATCTCGAAGGTCCTTGACTTCACTAGTTCTGCTACTCGATACTAGATGGCGCTAGTGGTACCGAATGCCGCTATCATCCTAACTTAATTCTGGCGCGCAACACTGCCCCCTCCTAAGACATGCTCGTCCCGAGCATTATCGGCGCCATAATAACGCGCCAATCGATCAACATGGACGATCTTAGGAGCGCTTCTTGTACCTTTCTGTATACGGTAGGTCACGTCATTGATCTTCGTCACAATCCGGTACGGTCCGTCCCATTTAGCTTGAAGCTTAGGAGATTTCCCTTTGCTGCGGACTGGATTGTGCAACCACACTAGTGAACCTTCCTCGAACCCTTTATTGTTCATTTTGCGGTCATAGCGGGTTTTCATCTTTTCAGACATTTGCTGGCCCGATTGTCTGACATGCTCATGAATGTCGTTCATTTTGTTCCGCAAGTCATTCGCATAATCGGTTATACTGCGTGGGGCATCAGGTGGTATTCCGGTGATCAGATCTGCAGGTAGCCGCAATTCTCTTCCAAAGTTTGCGAAAGCTGGTGTCACTGACGTGCTTTCATGAACAGCACTTCGGTATGACAGCAAAAACGGTTGTATGTGCTTGTCCCAATCTCGTTGCCGGTTTTCCACAACTTTGGCCAGATATCTCTCCAATGTCTGATTAAATCGTTCTACCATTCCATCCGATTGTGGGTGGTAAGAAGTTGTCCTCGTTTTATAAGTACCCATCACTCGGCAAGTTTCCTGGAATATTTGAGACTCAAAATTCCTTCCTTGATCACTGTGAATCTCCAAGGGTACTCCAAAACGACAGAAGACTTCATGAACTAGTTTATCCGCAACTGTTGAAGCTTCTTGGTTTGGAATGGCGAAGACTTCCGGCCACTTAGTGAAATAATCCATAACCACCATGAAATACTTGTTACCACTTTCACTTTCCGGAAACGGTCCCGCAACGTCTAGCGCTATCCTTTCCCATGGTGCACCAACATTGTACAATTTCAATGCACCTCTGCTACGAGTCTGAGGTCCTTTTACAGCCGCACAACTTGTACACTTGCGACACCAGTCCTCGACATCGTCACGACAGTGGACCCAGTAAAACCGTTCCCGTATCTTCAGTAGAGTTCGTTTAACTCCCATATGGCCTCCTGAACAACCATTATGGTACAGCTGTAGAACATCCGGTACTTTAGCTTTAGGGACAACCATTTGCAAATGACAGTTGTCTCCCCGAGCATTTTCCCATTTACGGCACAGGACTCCATCCTGTATCACTAAGCTGTCCCATTGGGCCCAATAGCTTTTTGTGATTGAACTCATCGCTGAGACATCACTCCACGTAGGCTTCGGAGCACTGGCCTTCATCCACTCCAGAATCGGCTTAATGTCCAAATCATCCTGCTGTGCGCGTTCCAAGTTTTCCTTCCACTCGTTACTAAGATCTGTCTTGATCATCCTCACAGGTACGACTTCTTTACCCTCTTGCCGAGTACAATGCTTGCAGTCTTCAGGGCAAGGTCTTCTTGATAATGCATCTGCGTTGCCATGAGATTTCCCGCTGCGATGTTCAATCACAAAGTCAAATTCCTGAAGTAGTTCGATCCACCTCGCAACTTGTCCTTCTGGATTTTTGAATTGCAATAGCCATTTCAGCGCAGCATGGTCAGTTCGTAAGTGGAATTTCCTTCCCAGCAGATATTTGCTAAAATGCTGCAATGACTTGACCACAGCAAGTAATTCCCGTCGCGTGACACAATAATTCCTTTCTGGCTTCGACAGAGATTTACTGAAGTACGCTATCACAACCTCTTGATCGCCATTCCGTTGAGATAACACACCGCCAAGTCCTATGTCGCTTGCATCTGTGTCAACTATAAATTCTTTGTCGGTATCAGGATACCCCAAAATAGGTGTTTTGCACAGACGTTCCTTGAGCTCCTGGAATGCAATGTCGCAACTCTCGTCCCAGCAGAAATGTCGCTTCTCTTCGGTTAGCTTGTGCAGGGGTTTGGCTATGTCTGCAAAGTTCTTGACGAATCGCCTATAATAGGAGCACAAACCCAAAAATGCTCTGACCTGCGTCTTGTCTTTTGGAATTGGCCAGTCCTTGACTGCGGCGATTTTCTCTGGATCCGTGCGGATACCTTCTTCCGACACTACATATCCCAAAAAGCTAACTTGCCGTTTGAAGAATGAACACTTCTTCGGACTTAACTTGAGGTTTGCACTCTGGATCTTCATGAGCACGCGTTCCAGGTTTTGCAGATGTTCATCAAACGTACGGCCTACGATGATGATGTCATCCAAGTAGACCAGACAAGCATCGCCAATTAACCCGGTTAGTACTAGTTCCATCAACCTTTCAAACGTTGCCGGAGCGTTGCACAAACCAAACGGCATGACTTTAAATTGCCACAGACCCTTTCCTGTCGAGAACGCAGTTTTCTCCTTGTCCTTAGGATCAATTTGGACCTGCCAGTAGCCACTTTTAAGGTCCAACGTGCTAAACCACTTTACTCCAGTAAGCATGTCCAGCGTGTCATCAATTCTTGGCAGAGGATAGCTGTCCTTCTTCGTAACGTCATTCAGACGACGGTAGTCAACACAAAACCGCATGGTGCCGTCCTTCTTTCTTACCAGTACAACAGGTGAACACCATGGACTTGATGAAGGTTCTATGACACCATCCTTAACCATTCCCTCAATCATGGTTTCCACTTCCTTTTCACGTGCTACTGGCAATCTCCTTGGCCGCTGACGGATAGGCAACTCATCTCCTGTGTTTATTTTGTGTTGAACTAAATCAGTCTTCCCGATGTCAGCATCGTTTGAAGAGAAAACATTGGCATACTTCAGTAACATTCTCTTCGCCTTGATCATTTCATTTCGAGACAGGACGCTGCGACAGTCTTCTAAAAGTGTGGTCACTTTCGTTTGTGTATCCTTGCTAAGGTTCCCAGTCGGTACATATTGGCTTCGACGTAACCAATCCACTTCCTCACATGTACCAATCAGGGTGCCCTTATCTATCGTTTGTTCCTTATCACAGAGGTTCAGCACAGGTACTCTTGCGATGTCAGTGGCTCTAACCAAAGTACGTGCCACTTTCCATGGAAGGTCACTGTCTACCCTTTCCACAAGTACACAACGATGAGCCTGCCCAGGATTCCGAGGAAGACTAACCGGCACAATCGTTTCTGATCTCGGCGGAAGAACAATCTTCTTTAGGCTGTACACATTTCCTGGTAATGCCCCTTCCATGAAAAGTTCCTCTGTTCCACATTTCAAAACTCCTTGCTTAACGTCGATCTCACAATAGTTCTTCCTCATAAAGTCTAGGCCCAAAATGCAGTCGTCCATGATATCAGCCACGATGACATTATGAAGATAGATTCTGTTGCCTAGCTGTAACTCCATCACTTTCTCTCCACGGACGGGTATACGCTGGCCGGTGGCTGTCACCAAATTTATGCGGTCTCGGTTGTATGCGGAGTCCCCAAGGAACCGACTTACTAGTTGGGAACTGACAACCGTACGAGAAGCTCCAGTGTCAATCGTCAGTTTACATGGCGTTCCGTTGACCTCGCCCTTGATGATTAGGCTGTTCCCATCATGGGTTTGTGAGATCGAAATCCTTGGGGCTCTCTGAACATCAGCCAGCACCCGCCCCGCAGTCCTGGCTTTTACTCGTTTCCCTGCAGTTGCTGGGCGGTGCTGTTAACCGCCCTACCCTCTGGAGATCGACTATCTTCCCTGTCTGTAGTTCTCTTAGGGCAACTGGACCGTAGGTGGCCCCTTTCCCCACAGCCATAGCATCTAGGGCTGTATCCTTTAAGCCGATCGCGAACAGTAGCCGCTGCAACCTCCCTGACGCGATGGGAACGATGATCCTGCCGCACAGCTTCCACTTCCAGAGCATGAGCCAAGGCGTCCTTGAGCGTCCCGTGATGACCGAGCCTCACAGCAGCTCTGACCTCAAGGTCGCGGATGCCGTCAATGAATGCCTGCACCAGGTTCCCTTGAATGAGCGCAGGTACAGACTGGTATGCTTTTCGGACCAGCTTCTCCACCTCAAGGGCCCACTGCTGCAGGTTTTCACCGCTGCGTTGCACGCGATCCTTTAGCTGCGCACGAAACACGTGTTCCAGATGAGCGTCGCCATACCTAGATTCCAACGCCTCAAGGAGCTGCTCGTAAGTCACTTCCTTGCCGAGAGCTTCCAGAACAGTTAAGGCCTGGTCCCGCAGACCTAGTGTGAGGGCAGTCATGGCCTGATTTTTATTCCACCCGTTCGCCTGCATAACGGCCTCAAATTGTATTTTGTAGGCCGACCAGGAAGATGTTCCATCGAACGGCGGCACTTTGAATCCCCGTGGCGAAGGAGTAGTTGCTACGGAGGTTGCAATTCCATCTCCTACTTTAAGGTTGTCCAGCGTTTTCTTCACGTCAGCAATCACGTTGTCAACTCGATTATTCATTTGGTCGATTCGTGTTTCAGCTTCCGTCAGGCGGTTCTCGTGCTGAACCACCTTATCTTTAACAACCTTAATTTCTTTGCCGAAAGTGGCATGCAGATCCTTCATGAGGAACATCTGCTCTTCCTGGCGGCGCGCCTGCTCCTCCTTGTCACGTTGGAGCTGTTCTTCCAACCGACGGGCCTGTTCCTCCTGGCGGCGAGCCTGTTCTTCCTGGCGGCGAGCCTGTTCTTCCTGGCGGCGGGCCTGTTCTTCCTGGCGGCGGGCTTGTTCCTCCTTATCACGCTGCAGCTGCTCTTCTAAACGACGGGCCTGTTCCTCTTGTCGGCGGGCCTGTTCCTCTTGTCGGCGGGCCTGTTCCTCCTGGCGGCGGGCCTGCTCCTGCAGCATCAGCATCAGAGCAGCAAAGTCTGGTGCTGATGATGATGCTGGAGCGGCGGTGGACGGGCCGGCCTCTAAGGTCGCCAGCTGTCTCTCCATAGCCTGCGGCGTTGCACTTCCAAAACGCCT
This sequence comes from Hecatera dysodea, assembly GCA_905332915.2. NCBI lineage: Eukaryota > Metazoa > Arthropoda > Insecta > Lepidoptera > Noctuidae > Hecatera > Hecatera dysodea. The sequence continues at coordinate 16,939,233 of HG995292.1, forward strand.
CTGGTCCGTCTCTTGCTGGCGTTGACTACGGGTACGGATACCCTCCGTGTCGTCCTTTGGTAGAATCGGCATCTTTTAAATCCACTCTTCTGACACCAATTGTTACGAGCTTCGGGTTCGTTACAATAAAATCAGCCGATTAAATAACCAAAAAAATAACACTTTATTAACACAACACTAATTACACTATAAACTCACTTATTACAAAACACAATCGCACTATTAATCACTTGAGTTCGCAGTCGAAGATCGCTCTCGAAGTTATCACTTGTATCGCAAATCCAATACTGACTCGGTCGGCACATGTGCCGGCCTTATATAGGGTGCCGAGTAGAACTCCAGAAAGTTCGCGTACATATCGGTCGCGACCGACTAAGGTCCGAGAATTCTAGCATAGAAAAATCTCGAAGGTCCTTGACTTCACTAGTTCTGCTACTCGATACTAGATGGCGCTAGTGGTACCGAATGCCGCTATCATCCTAACTTAATTCTGGCGCGCAACAATACTAACGCACATAAGTAAATTGAAAAAATAACGTTATACATTGCGAGCGACGGCCATGTCATACAATTTGAAACCTAAGTAACGTGTTGCAGAGTTGATTTTCGGATCGTTCAACGAATGAGCGGTTTACATTGCAAGTTGAAATTAGTAGTAAGTTAACTCGTTGACGAATTTAACTAGTTGATGAACCAGTTGACAAACGTAAATCAAAGTTAACGTTTCGTTAACGCAAAAACCGTGAACGACCCTTCACTAGTTAGTGACAGCTGACATAAACATGATAACAGGCCGTAACGGGCCCAAAGACCTTACAATAATATGGACCAGAAATACCTACGAAATACGCGTGCATACCTACTATAAATCTGGCCCAAGAGATGGCGGCCATTGCTAGGGAAGCACATAAGTAATCAAAACCAAAAAGTATCGATATCGATACCAGAGTTACTAACATTTCTTATGGTACATTTAATTTTGTTACTATCAATACTATTAAACTTTGGATGATTAGATTACAAGGGGTGAGAAGCTACATTTTATGAGCGACTGACTGACTTCGAATTTTGTTTTTGCGAGTGACTTTAAGGACAACCGAGGTTTTTTGCGATTTCAGGTTCTGTTCTACATTTAAAGTTGTTCATAAAGATTACTCTGACCCTCAGTATCGCTATTTCAACTTTAAAGGTGTGCATGTGTAGAGTCGATGGAAAACTTAATATTTGTTACCTAACAAAAAGGGGCCGCAACGGAGCGCTTTTGTAAGGGACCGCGCGGGCGATCATTTTACGTAGGCTCGGCCTATAGAGTATAAATATTGTAGAAAGATACTAACACTGAGGTATTAAAAGGATTAAAACAACAAAGTAATATGAAAAATGTACCTTTATTCACTATAATATATCACCAGGTCAAAGTAAATGCCTAATGTTAGTGAGATATTTATTAGGCACTTTTGAAAGTCCCAACCATTACCAATTATTGTGAACTATCCATTGAAATCTGAGTTTAATTTTATAGAAACTAAAAGTGGCCTTCTAAATCACATTACGAACTAAATCATGTATAACAATTTTATTAACATATAACTACTTCTTAAATAACTTCTGGCAACTTGTGACCTATAATTACCGTTCATTCGTTCAAGTAGGAGAAGAAAAACCATAATTCTGACCGAAAAGACACATTTATTTAAATAAATGTAATGTAACTGTTATTATATCCGAAAACGTACCCCTTCGTTTGTTTCAGAAAAAAAAAACTTGACCATCGATATTATTCAATGTTAATTTATTAAAATAGTTTCTTAAGGATAGCTTTTCACAAGCCACTTTTGGCATAGTACTTCATTTTTAGGGAACCTGTGTAAATAAAAAACATGCAAATTTATTTCAGTTTGATGCAGTTAGTGGAACAAATCAGAGTGAACTAAATAACCACCACCTACTGCATGACGAATTGATATTGTCGTTTTAGTACTATCACTATTTTTATTTTTATTCTGTTAGTTTTATTTTCAAAATCGTCTCTTCAAGCCCTTCATTTTGATACCCTACTCAACAAAATATAATACAAACTAAAAAAAAATAACTTTCTTATCGATAGCTTATTTAATAAAAGACATCACTATTTTGAATTGTCATTTCTATTGTAAACAAAACATGATATAAATTTAGCAAATAGAGGTAAATATCAGAAATAATTTGTATTTACATGTGGGAACTTTGATTCTATAAATAAAACAAGGTTAGTTATACAAAAAAAAATAGCAGTATGATAAAGTTTTTCTTAAAATACGGCTACTAACCTGTGCATGTTTAATTAGGCTCGATTGGGGTTTTTCCTTGCACCACACTGAATTATTGCACACGTAGGCATATTCAATTTGCTCCACTAGACACTCACAGCACAATACAATTTAGTTTGGAGCGTTTTTATCCCTAAAAATCGTAATTTAAACCCAATGTTGTTGTTCACTTGACAGCTGACGTACTTCAAAACCACGGGCCCAAACAATGGCGGATGGCACGCGAGATACGTACATTGACGGATATGTGAAAATGTTGTCAGGAAGAGATAAAACAAATAGTGTGACGTCTCTTTCTTCAAATGTGAAAACTCATTGGTTAAAAAGAGACAAAGTGTAGTTTCTTATTTCTGTATCGATTTAAAGATATTTGTATAAGCAAATAAGATATAGAACATTACGGCATCTCTATATATTCTATACTCTAAGAACGGGCCTCATTACATAGACAAGAAATTCATTTTTTTTCATTCAGTGATGTTCTATATTGTCTACGTGATATTGACTTTCCATGTCAACAAAATCGTTAGTCTCGATGACATGATACATGAATTTTTACAATGCACTATCCTTGTTTAACGGATAGCAAAGAAAAGAACAAATACATCCAGCGGAATTTTTGAATAGCGATTAATGCTAAGATATAGTATTATTGTTCCGGGTTTTCAATTCTTCATGTCATGTTGTCATGTCATTTTGTTTTGTCAATCAATTCGCTAGGCAATGTTTTAGTTTAACTTTTAGGGGTTGAATTTTAATTTATGTTACACGGAAAGTCGACTCGTTTCAGTTATCGCTAGAATTTCGACGCGCAAGCACTTTCTGTGTGCGGAATATTTTGATAAGAGAGACGTAAACTAAGACGGTATTGATTTATAAACAAGGCTGCAATTTGATCGTAGAAGAGAAGAATTTAAGCGATGGCAGAACAAAACACAGAAGCAACAACAACTGACGTGGAGAGCACCTACACAGCACCGGGAAATGATCCTAAAAACATGCAAGAGGTGACACAATATGTAAGTTTCCCTTAGGTAGATAGTGCACATTGTAGTTCATTTGTTAACGATTCTAGGTTTGATACGACGTAATAATACCTATCTAGCATAGCAGTTTATATTTTCTTAGTGAGTTTATTAGCTTGAGAATATTAATTATGTAATGCCTACCTGCCACTAAAATGCCTCTTAAATTTTATAGTTCATGCATGTAGTTTGGTTTTGTGGTATGTGTCATTTTAAATAACTTAGATGTTGATAGTATGTAATATGTATGAGGGTGGTCAGAATCTGTTATCTTTCTTTTACTGATGAATCCTTAAATGAAAGGAGCCACATTCATTTCAAAGGATTGAATCAGAAGTCATCATTTGCATTATTTTTTCATGGGTTAAAATATTTTTAACAGAAAACTACACAATGCATTGGAATTTTAAAATTGGGCTTTTTGTTCTTTTCATATATAAAATTTCAGCCATGTAAGATCTTATATTTTTTATTTCCAAGTAATCTTAATTCTCTTTACATTTTACAGGTGCAGTCCCTCTTACAAAACATGCAAGATAAATTCCAAAGTATGTCTGATCAGATCATTAACCGGATAGACGAGATGGGCACTCGTGTTGATGAATTGGAGAAGAACATCACAGACCTAATGACACAGGCTGGCGTTGAAAACGAAAAGTAGTTATAAAGTAGCAGTGATCCTAGAAGTAACAATCACACCACATTGTTTTGTGCCTGAATCATGTCATTTTACGATTTAATGTCACAGTAAATACTAAAATGCATATATAAAGATATATAGGTGATGTCACTCCATAGGGGCTAAATGATTATGTGGCTCATGTATTTATAATTGTTATGTATATGACCACCCACTATAGATAAGATAATATTATTTAAACATAAGTAAAAAGGCAGGAAAGGGGCCATAGCCAATTTCACTCCATATTTGCAGGCAATAATTACAATAAATTACATGGAGGTGTAACAGCAAGATAAGTTAATTTGGGAAGTTAGGTAATTGATGTTTATATGAAATCAATACACATGTAACACAATCACAGGTGTTTCATTAATATTTAATTTTACTCATATTGATTAATGATTAATGATATTTATTTTGTAAGTAGGTTAAACATAACACTTTTACACGTCCAATATTTCTTGTCATTTTAAGCTAGATGAAGCCGGTGTTTCCTAGCTGACTACCCTGAGAAGAAACACCGAAACAAACTCAGAGGTCAAAGTCTCTTTTAAAGTCCATACAATCCGTACTGGTCAAATCATATGAGAACCATGTAGGTTAATGTCTGAGGTAGCCTTTTGAGGAAAGTGCCACACAGATTTGAGTGGACCTGTCCAGACAGTGCAAGCATTTGTCAGATACCGTGTAGCTCAAACTTAAAACTTTAAGGAGCTCAACGGCTTGACGAACAATACCAAAGTAAGGACATTTGGGTAGGCCGCAAGAATTACTCAATTGTATATTGTTTCTGAACACCATGTATGCACCTGCTGAGTAATGAAAAATGTTGGTTCTGGTATTGGAATGCTGAGTTGTGTTACTGCAACCACAATGGGATAGTTAGACTGGTTAGTTAACACATTAAGATGACATAATTAAGCTATTAGTGTGCGTAATAGGGTTAACAGTAATGTAAACTAGACATAATGGCATGAAGTTTGTGAATTTGTTCAAAGATATTGGGATCTACTGGATGGGTTATAAGATGGAGATATTAGAAGTGTTCCTTTGTTACCTAGTATGCTAGTAGTTGTCTAATCTATGGAAAGTGGATATCAAGTTAATGCAAAGCAATATGGAGTGATCATAAAATTGGTTTCTTGTAAGATTTTACTAAGCACAGTGGATGTATCTGTGTTTGTGCAACTATTTGTATGATTGTTTATTTTATAATTAAATTGTGTTGTATTACATATTTGATGTTTTTGTTACTAAAATAAATAAGGGTTGGTTACTAGAGGGTGAATATTGATCAGTACAGTGCCTGGCGCGGAGCGGCACCAGATACACAACATCGCGTGCAGGGCACGATGGGGATAATTTTAAGGGCATCGCTATTTCACATGCGATTCTTTTTTACAAATATTTTTTCTCTATTCAATAAAGATATAAAAAATGTTGGTAAAACAGTCATGACTTTTCATCGAAAATATTTTTATGGCTATGTAATACCTATCTATAACTTGAAGGTTTTCGTTAGATTATAAGCCATAATAATCGTTTTTATATTCACCACTCTAAATGACGTGCATATTGTGATGCTGTACCTACTATCTATAGGTAAGATTAACTAATTCTTATGCTCAATTAATATGAAAATGTACAAAATAGATTGTGTCTGTATAATATTTACGATATCCATTATTAAGTTACCTACTTAGTAAACATAGTTTTACGGTCAGACGTTTTAATATTTTGCAGTGCTTTTTGGGTAAACACCCAGGAGTATATACCTACCATTAGTTCTAAATAAAATATTCATAAAGTGTATTATTTGCATATATTTTGACTAATAATAATTGTAAGATGACATTCTTATTTCTATACACATAGGTACGATCAGTAGGTATCATAAATATATAGATACACACGCATACCTAATTCAGCTAACTCACAGAGTATACTATTAATACCGGTAGCTAACTAACGCGATTCAGTTTCTTCAGAAGAGTCTTCATCCTCAGTTTCCTCCGATTCCTGCATTAAAAATAAAATGTTAATCCACTGGATCATTCTAATTTTATTATTCCATAAAAAACAAACATAAAAGGCTATATTACGGATGTTTCCTCGTCTTCTTTGGTCGGTGAATTATTCATGAGAGCCGCTAGCGAGCTGGATCTAGCCATTCCGGAATTTGCATACTTTTCGGGCGACTTCGCTTTTCGCATGCTCTGTAATGAAAATGTTACCGTATTAGTTCAGCTCCCCAAGTGACATATAGGTATTTAGCAGAAATACCTATATGCACTGAGAATACCTATTAATTTTGAATAAATTGTAAGACGGTTAAAACCGCTTGTCTTGCCCCACCAACCGGGGTAAAACTAGATAACAGTCATGTACTTAAGTATTTTAACTGAATATTGAAATTTGTAAAGAAAAATTGTAAGTTTAAAAAAAAGTACCTACTCGAGTTAAATTCCATCCAAATCAGAGGTGTGAACCTTTTGAGTGGCACCAATAGCTAAATAAGGAATAACTTGCCCAAAACTTTGGTGACTCTTTGAACAAATTCCGTAACCCTGGCACTCTACTTACACTCTTACCTCTTACTTACTTTTACTCTTACCTCTTGCCCTACCTCACCTTATATGACTGCACGGTCCCTACAAATCATCTTCGATACCCGACCGTCTATTATTTATCGCAGGTCTATATCCCATTAGTCCCAAAGCGTGTTTATGCTTTGACACTATTTACACTAATTAGGGCCAGGATGTTCAAACCAAAACTTCACTAGGTTTTAAGAGCGTATAGGTACGCCCGGTACGCCGAACGGCTTTTCATACAAGTTTTCAAGTCCTTATTTTCCGAAATGACTAAACCGATTTTAATGAAACTTTACACACATAAGCAGGATACATAGGTTTAAAAAGTTAGTTGAAGCCATTTTCGATAAATAGTGTTAAGTAACAGTTAATTACACCCGTTTTAAATTTTCCATACAACATAAGTATATAACATTTTTTTTTAATTAAGACATTTCGTAATGTTTTTAACTAACTTTTTAGACCTCCTGCTTGTACCTATGTGTGAAGTTTCATTAAAATCGGTTCAGTCATTTCGCAAAATAGTGACTTGAAAATTTGTAAGTAGGAAATGCCATACGGCGTACCCGCTCTTAAACGGTTATAAAAAAATTTCGAGCACACATTTACTTACGTGCAATATTTTCACATTACACAGCACACTATCGACAGCTATTATCGCGTTTGTTGAGAAATATGGATCATAATGAGAGCAACCACTGCTGACGCCGTTAAACGCTTTAGTAATTCCAACCTCAACAAAACCAAAATTAATGGAAGCGGTTGATTAGATGATAAATGAATGAAATGCTAACCACTAAGTCCTCATCATAATTAGGGGACTGCTGCATGAGTGACGCGAGTGACGATGATCTTGCTGACATCCCAGGGTTTGCTTGTTTCTCCGGCGAACGCAACTTTCTTCTGAAGTTCTGTATGTGGTCATTGAATGAATGTTATAAAATATGAAGCTAAAGTAATAAGCTAGATTAAATAATATTTACCGTTTGATCCTCATTATCTGAAAGACCTGTGTTTAGGCGCTTTACAGAAAAAGTATTAAATTAGAATGTTATTTGAGTTAAATTTTCTGAAGAATATAACCTACAAGCAGATTCGCTCATTAATAAATACATATCTGAATATTTAGATATAGGCACAGATAATATTATAGGTGCTGGAAATCCCAAAACCTTTATCATGTACCCATGAACTCACCTCCAAGTCAGCCCTGTCATTTATATCATTGATCTGTTGGTAAGCAACAGTCAGCAGTTCCACTGCCTTTGCGTGGAAGGTCATCTCGATCATGACGAAATCTGACAGAAGAGTCTTCAGCTGCTGAAGTTTGCGTCGCTCGAAGAACTCTGTCTGTTCACTCAAACCTTTGGCCGTCCGTGACATTTCTGCAGACGCCTTCAGTAGCTCAGATTCGGCATACGTCTATAACAGAATTTATATTCAAAGCCTATTTCAAGTGCACGATGTCGGATAAATACTTTGGTAAAACACAATTCATTGAACCGAATCAGCAACTGTCCTGCCTAGCACTCAGCCAATATTGGCGTGATGTTATAAGGCATCGCAGCGTAGATACTACGTTTATGTAAAAGTTGTGTCTAGGTGTTATTATTCTACGAAAACGATTCAATCGTGTTAAGGTTAGTCTTATACCAACGTACTTAAAAACAATAAAATTACGCAGTCAGTGGTAATATGACGCTGTGGACAAGGCTATCCATAATATAGGTAGATACCTACTCATAGGACTACCGCGCAGCAGCGCAATGCGGCTAGCCGCATTGTCGTGCATAGTTGATCTACTTAGAATTCTATGTCAAGATTGTAACTAGTGTAACGTACTACTTGTTGTCTGTTGAAGGGTTGTCTCTCTCTGGCTTTGTCGAGCACTTTCTTGCGAGCCAGCTCCTTTTCACGGACGTTCATTGTGTGCTTTAACTCCTCTCTGGCATGTTTGCAAATTGTCTCGTATTGGCAGAGCTCACCAATTACCTGTGTAGACACATTTATGATTAAAGACTAGCTGACCCGCACAACATCTATACGTCACATAAAAGAGAGAAACCAACCGTTTTTGCTCCGCTCCTATTGGTCTTAGCGTGATATATGTATATACCTACCCTACTACCAGCGCCCAACGGTTTCACCCGCTTAATTCCCGTTCCCGTGAATGTGGGTATAAAATATAGCCTATATTACTCGCTGATAATAATGTAGCTTTCCATTGGTAAAAAAATGGTTGAAATTGGTCCAGTAGTTTTGGAGCCTATTCAATACAAACAAACAGTTAAATCTTTCCTCTTTATAATACTAAATTAGTAGGTATATAACCTTCCTTGATAGTATATAGGTACCCTATAGCCTTCCTCGATAAATGGGCTATCTAACACTGAAATATTTTCTCTAATCGGACCGGTAATTCTTGAGATTAGCGCGCTCAAGCAAACAAACAAACTCTTCAGCTTATATATGTAAGTATAGATTGATGGAATAATAATGTACCAAAGTAACAATTGCTGGTGCAGGTTGCATTCTGTAGTGTTTGCCTAGCACTATGGGAAAAAGCGTGAGTTCACTGTTTATGTAGTAGTAGGTATAAGCATACTGAATAAACTGATCACTTAGTTGGTTGAGGTTTCCACTTAAACAATAAGTTACGCTTCACCTTTGCTTCCAAACGCTGTACTTCACAGTTCCGGTACTCTTCAATGGCTGTTAATGTAGTAGACAGGTTGTCTAAGCCGCTGCTCAAAGACTTGTTAACGATTTCGTTATTGGCGTAGTCTTTTAGAACTTTTACTAGTTCATCTCCCATGTCACGCAATCTGTTAGTAAATGCGAATGGTATAAGTAGTTTAACTATTTCCCAACAAAGATAGGTACATGATGTGGGTAACTATGTAACCACTATTTAGTGCGCTAAGCATTAGATTCAAGTTATCCGGTACTCACAACGGAGTCAAGTTAGGTATATCTGTAGTTTAGACTAGTCGGTTTAAAGGTAACTTCCATGGGTGGTTATATAATGGTGCAAACTAGCATTTTTTTACATTTTGGACGCTCGGGCGCCTCCTCCCCTTGTGAAAGCTATTGGTTTAACTAATCTTGTTTCCCCATACAAACTTTCAACCTCTTTTTCACCCCCTTCCGCAGCCCTGGAACGCAATAAGGATCACGGGTGGGTTTTTGATTTCCCATCCAGAAAAAAAGGGATTGAATTTTCATAAACCCTAGGATACGTAATTTTTTAATTCTAATCGTTAACCTAAAAAAAGTTGTACTTTCTAGCTCTAAAATGACGGACTTCCTACAAAATTTTAACCTATTGTTCACCCCCTCAGGGAGCGAATTTTCTAAAAAAAAGTTCTTAGCGGATGCTTACGTCATTACAACTGAAAAATTCATTCTGTAATTTCGGCTGTGCGTTGATAGACGAGTCAGTCAAGTTTGCCATTTATAGGTATACTAGCTGCTGCCCGCGACTTCGTCCCCGTGGAATCCCCGATTTTAAAACATTCTTTATCGCTGCTCCGCTACTATTGGTTTAAGCGTGATGATATATAGCCTAAAGCCTTCCTCGATAAATGGTCTATTCAACCCAAAAAGAATTATTCAAGTCGAACCAGTAGTTCCTGAGATTAGCGCGTTCAAACAAACAAACTCTTCAGCTTTATAATATTAGTATAGATTTAGAGAAATTTAAAGAAAATAGAAAAGATAAGAGATTTATCTTTAGGCACTTGAATAATAAACGTTGTATTGTGGTAACATTCGTCTTTGTTTTACATTCTCACCTTGCTGTTTTTCTTGTGTAGTCTCCAAAAGCAACACAAAGTTCCCCAAAGTTTTTTTCTACATTTGTAATTCGGTCTTGAATGAACTTTGCTTGTTGTTCATAGCTCAAAGAATGTGGATTATCTCCTCTAAACATGATTAAATACTTTGATTATCTAAACAAAGATACTTGAATGGCAACTGATTCTTATTTATTTACTTTATGGTAACTATGACAACCATCAGTATAGGGCAAGTAAGGAGGACATTGACTTTACAAGTTTTCATGCTAGGCTAGAGCAGTCAAACAGCACTGGTTCGAAAAAAAATGTACTGTCCCATTTGTATATATATTAAATATTTCTTTATTTATTCCAGTTGCTGCCGTTTAACTTATGAAGTGTTAAATTAAAGGACTATTGAAAGCGCAATGCAGTGGTTAGTCAGATAAAGGTAACTTCGATCAAAGATTGCTGGCATTGCTGCGCTTCAAATCTCCTCATTATTTTGTTGTGCAGAGTGAACAATCCAAATTGTGTGTACCCGGCATAATAAGAACATGTTTAAAAACTGGAACAATGGATCTGCAACGCTGCTAGATTGACGTATTGTGATGATTGCTGGCGGGAACTTCGAAAAAGCGCGGTTTGAAATTTTCTTTCAAAATTCCTTTTAATTGTTTTCGGAGGATTTTTGGGTTTAAAGTGACTAAAAAGCTGTTAAATTATATACGGTAGCTCGCCGAAATGGTGGGTAACGAGGGGGGCGGGGATAACCCGCCCGCCCCTCATAAACGTCCTCGGGCTGAGGAAACAAACGAAATGAAGGAAATGGACTGTGGCGAAGGCGGCGGCGGTGAGCATATGAACCCTTTTATGCCTTACCTCAAGCCAAATTATAAAAGACTTTATCCCGAAAACTGTAATAACACAGAGTTTAAGGTATTTATTGAAGCAAACGGCAAGGATAGAATCGGCAACAAGAGCCCAATTTATTTGAATCATATTTTTTCCAATGAAATAAAAGGTGTGACGGCAATTCAAAGAGTAAACGCTAATAAAATAGCTATTATATTTAAACAGTACAATACAGCTAATAATTTTATTAATAATACTAATTTCTTAACAAAGCACAACATGAGAGCATTTATACCAGCTGCACAGATTGAAAAAACTGGCATCATACGATTTGTTCCTTCAAACATCTCAAATAAAGAATTATATACAAAATTATCATCAATTTATGAAATTATCGCAGTAAGAAGATTCACTAAAAAAGTTGGCCAAGAACGTGTCCCACTGCAAACAGTAAGCATCACTTTTCTTTCCAATATACTGCCAGACAGTATACAATATGACTTATTTTCTTATAGGGTTTTCGAATATGTTCCCCCTTTACAACAATGTTTTAGATGTTTTAAATTTAACCACTCAGCAAGAATTTGTAATAGCAAGCAAAGATGTTCTATTTGTGGAGGTGAGCACTTATATAAGGAATGTGACAAACCAAATGAGGTCTGTTGTGTAAACTGCAGTGGGCCCCATCTAGCAATTTCAAAATTATGTCCGATTAAAATGAAGAAAATAATTGAAAAGAAAACGAAAATTACTTATGCAAGTGCTACCCTGACCAAGAAAATAAATGACACTACAGAATTCCCTCCGCTAGCGCCGCCAAGAATGCAGCCTGTACATAATATTGTAAATAAATCTGTAAATAAGCCTGTACATACCTCTGTAAATAAGAATACTACATATGTAAATAAATCTGTGAATGATGTAAATAAATCAAATGATGTCTTACCTAGTGAAGACATCAAAAATAAAATTATTGACAACAACGATGTACTTATGGCCCTAGTACAGACGTTGGTAGAATTGGGTAATAAGGGAGATAATACACCTACTACTTTAAAAAGTATTAAAGCTACATTAATTAAAAATCTTAAGTAATGGATCCAAATTCTTCTCTATCTAAACTACGTATTGCTCAGTATAATATTCAGAGTGCTAATAGTAAAAAACCCTTATTGTTACAATTCTTAAATAAACAAAATATTGATATTTGCTTACTTAACGAAACATGGTTTAAAGATAACAATTTTAGGATACCTGGATACAATATTTATAACAAAAATTCGAGTAACGCTCATAACGGAGTAGCAATACTAATCAGACCATATCTTAAATATAATATAATAAATACGCAATTTTATGAAAATATTCAAACAGTAGCTTTATCCGTATGCACGGTACGCGGCAGTTTAACTGTGCTCTGTGTATACTGCCCACCAACTAGTGCGCACATACGAATTCATAGATTGCACGACATAATTAAAGATCTTCCTAAACCTATATTTATTAGTGGTGATTTTAACGCCCACCACATTGCATTTGGATGTCTATCAACTAAGAGTCGAGGTCAGGATTTGTATAATATAATCGATGACTTAGACCTATGTATTTTAAATGACGGCAGTTATACAACTGTCAATCGGCCAGGACAAAATCCTTCTGCCATTGATGTTAGCTTCATTAGTTCTAGTCTTGCATCATTGTGTGAGTGGTCTGTGCATGATGATACCATGGGAAGTTATCACTACCCAACTATAACAGAAATTTCATTACTCATAGATAGATATGACATTAGTCCTCCAGTTGATAAGTTTTTGTATAAAAAAGCGGATTGGGAGACATTCAAAAAAGTTTCTAAAACAATATTTAATGATTTGACTCTTAAACTACATGATCCTATTCTAACTTATAATGATTTCTGTTTTCGATTAGATACTCTAAAAGAATTAACAATCCCAAAGCTAACTAAATTGAACAACTTTAAAAGCAGACCCCCAGCTCCTTGGTGGAATGAAATTTGTGAAAAAAGCGTTGTTGCTTCCTATGATGCATTGAAACTATATAGAAGTGAGCCTAGTTTGGAAACCTATTTAAATTACAAGAGAAAAGATGCACAGAAAAAAAGAACCATCTCGGAACAGAGAAAAGTTGGATGGAACAACTTATGTAATAGTTTTAATAGAACTACTCCAATAAGTAAGATCTGGAATCTTATAAAGATGTTCAAAGGTATAAGACCTGGCAATAAATCATATAGAGATGAGTTCATTATTCCATTTTTAGATAAATTATCTGATAACACAAATTTAACTGATTCTGATGATATAAAAAACCTTTTTGATTTAAACAATGATAATCGAAATTCAAAATTTTTATTAGATTCCTTCTCATGGCGCGAATTTACAATGGCTCTGCAAGGTAGACGAAATACAACTCCTGGTTTGGATGACTACCCTTATTTATTGATTAAAAATTTAGACGAATCGGCCCAAAAGATATTTCTTAACGTTCTTAATCTGCTTTGGTATACTAAATCTATCCCGCAATCTTGGAAAACACAATGTGTTGTTCCAATACTCAAGCCAGAGAAACCTCCGCAACTTCCTAGTTCCTATCGACCAATTTCATTATCATCCTGTCTAGGTAAAATTTTTGAAAACATGATTAAATTTCGTCTTGATTGGTATGTTGAATCCAATGGTATCATTCCACATGTTCAGTATGGTTTTCGTCGTGGCCGCAGCTGTGCAGATAGTTTTACTTCTCTCATCTCTGACCTGAAAAATGCAAAGAATAAAAAATTACACACAGTTTGTACTTTCTTAGATGTTCAAGGTGCTTTCGATAGTGTAGATCCTGCTATACTTGTCCAAATTATGTCAAGATTAGGTATTCCTGGTCAGTTATGTAAATGGATTTTTAACTTTTTGAATAACAGGACACTATATGTAAGACATAACAATAAACTATTTGGACCAAAATCTGCTTCAAGAGGTACAATGCAGGGTGCTACACTGTCTCCTTTGCTGTACAATATTTACACATGTGAAATTTGTAAATTTGTAAATAATACTGATGTAAATATTCTGCAATTTGCTGATGATATTGTTTTATACAGCAGCAGCTATAATTTAGAAGTGGCAATTGACAATGTGAACATAGCTTTAAATCAATTATTTATATATTATAATGATTTACTACACCTAAAAATCAACCCATCTAAAAGCAGTGTAATGATTTTTGGCAATGATAGCTCCACAACTAATGTTACTTACAACAGTGAAATTATTCCTAGAGTAAATAGTAAGAAATTTTTGGGCATAATAATAGATCAAAAATTGACTTTTGAAACACATATTAGGCACATTTCCAAAAGCGCCCTAAAAGGTTTAAATTTAATGAAATGTCTTGCTGGTGTATCATGGGGGGCAGACCCCAAAACATTATCATTATTGTACAAAGCAATTGTTAGAAGCCATTTTGATTATAGCTCACTAGCTTATATGTACAGTACACATGTAAATAAATTAGATATAATGCAGAATAGGGCTTTGAGAATAATATCTGGCGCAATGTGCTCCACTCCCATAAGGGCCATGGAAGTGGAGACTAAAATCATGCCCTTAAGTTTAAGAAGGCTATTACTTGCACAAAGATATTCTCTCAAATTAATATCATCAAATAACAGAGAGATAATAAATAAAATATTACCTTCTACTCACAGAAATTTTCAGACACAGACAAAAGTTGATATGTTGAATGGTATTTCCCCAATGTTGTCCAACATCTTACTTGAAATAGACAATAGCTGTTCCAATATTAGAAAACAATTTCCATGGCCATGTTACTCCTTCACATATCAATGTATTTCACATCCTGTAAAAGTGTTTGAAAATACAATTAATAACAATTTAGATATGCTACAATTTTTAGAACAAAACAATAGTTATTATACTTTATACACTGATGGTAGCAAGAGTAGTGATTATGTTCATGCAGCATTGTATGATCCACACAGAAAATTCTCTCAAAGCTTTGTTCTGCATAAATCTTGTTCTATATTTACAGCGGAGGCATATGCGGTGTATCAGGCATTACTATGTATACGTGAAATAAGTAACTGTAAATACTTTTTAATTGTTTCTGATTCTTTAAGCATGATAAAGGCCTTAAGTAGCCTTACAGTAACATTTAAGTCTAACTTTATTCTTTATTTCATTAAACAAATAATTTACCAATATCATCTTGAACATATACAAATTGCCTTCCTGTGGGTACCCTCTCACAGTGGTATCACTGGCAATGAAATGGCTGATAAAGCCGCATATGAGGGTTATAATTCTGTTGATGTTAAAAATACAATGGACATCCCTATGACTGATTTCTTACAAAGCATTAATCAAAACATTTATGAGTTGTGGTATGAAATATGGAAAAAAGATCAAGATACGAAAGGAAAGTGGTATGGAAGCATTCAAGAAAGATTACCTATTAAACCTTGGTACGATAAACTGAAGGAGGATGCAAGCCGAGATTTTATCACCACGATAAACAGGCTGCGCTTTGGCCATAATACTGCACCGTCACACCTTGCAAGATTGAATATTATTTCAAACAATATATGTCCGTTTTGTGAAAATACTGAAGGAACTGTAGAACATCTCATTTTCTCATGTCAGAATTTCTTACTTGACAGACTAGTGTTAGCTATTGAATTAAGTGAAGTGAAAGTTAAATGTGATTTTGAATCCCGCCCGCCGCCACTTGAACAGTTATTAAAAGACAAAAACAGCTACAAACCCATATACAAATATATCAAAAATACTATAAAATCCATTTAAAATAAAGTGCAAATTCCAACCAAAGTACTGCAAAGCTGCAAGTGAAGAAGTGCAAATCAGTGCAACAAATAAAGACTTGACCTAAAGGTCTTTGTTACCAGGTCATTAAATTATAAAAAAAAAAAAAAAAAACGTATTGTGATTGACGTTTGAAAGTTATTTTGTTGCTGTCATTTGTCATTGTCAGTGCCAAACTCAACAGCTGTTTGTTTTTTTGTGTTTGTTGTCCTACCATCATTACAATTTTTAACACAGAAATGAATGAAGAAATAGATGAATATGATATTTACCATCAGGATTTTACGACAGTATCAGAGTGGGAAGTGTTTATTGCTCGTGTAGAAGAAGTATTGAACGAATGGCGGTTGTCTAAATCAACTTTAGCTAAACTATCTGGGGAGTACACAAAGAAATGGACAAGCAAATCGGAGGAAATTCTCTTCCAGGGCAATAAATTTATATTATCTTATCATACACTTGAGCCAGCTCAGTCTGCAGAGAACTCGGAAGAGTCAGAAGAAAAATCGTTTCTAATAGATTTGCACAATGGTATTTGGGATTCCACCACAAATTTTATGGATGACCTAGATGGAAGTCCTTTTCCAGTGTCCAGCTGGTATGGTTTAAAACGGTATATAATGCTGTGTTCGAGTTTACCTTTGATTGATGGAAATTTGATAAAGCTTGTAATGAGCACTGCAAATATTGCATTTGCTAACATAGACTGTGGTGTGCCTTTCTTTGTCAAAATACGTGAACACTGGCAGCAAACATACTTAGGGTTCTATGAAGACAGTGAACATAAAGTTAGCTTTGACACAATCCATTTGAAAAGAATTTCAAATCAATGCTCACATTTGAGTGGCCTTGTAAGTTTATTTAAATCTAAAATTGCATCTCCAGTAGCTCTAGATGCTGTTGTGGTTTCTACTAAGTTTTCTTATGAATTAAGAGATGTTGATGCATTTTCTTGGAAGAAGACGACACAGGCAAATGAGTTTCTGTCAATAGATGGTTTTGATGTGAAAAAATTGATAGAACTTCCTTTTGGTTCCGAAAAAAATCCTATACACAGTGTGTTGCTCAATGCCATCTGGCCAAAGTTCCGTGAATGTGCCATAGTAGATTCTTCTACATTTTCTGAAATAGATCCGCTTATGGCTCCTACTTGGACAATTACCCTTAAAATGAGGGATACTTTTAACTGTCAATTATCAGAAACCATTAGTAAAATTATGGATTTATTAGATAATAACAATCTACTTATGGACACTCTGGGGTTGAGTAAAAGCTTGGGGCTAGTGAATCCTCTCCATAAGATTACTGAAGCTCCCATAACTATATCTAAGTTAGTGAAGGCAGCCATGGGTCAGAGTAGACACATGACAGATTTCAAGGGACCTATAGCCGATGAGCTGCTCATGCCCCTGCTGTACTATGTGTTCCCTGATGCAGTTGAAGATAATACTTTCAACTATCCTGAACACTTGGAAGTGGAATTCAAGCAGGTGAGGTATTATTTGGATTTGCCAATAGATGGCGTTACTTGTTTCACAATTGGGGAAAATTGAATGCTTAATGGTTTGTTTGTGTGATGTTATGCTAGGTGGATGGTGAGCAGAAGTTGTGCGGGTACGTGAAGACGAGCCCGGAAGGCGGGCTGGTGTGGCGTGTGTCGGTGACGGCGGCGCGGCTGTTCGACGCGGGCGGCCTGCCCTACCTGGCGCACATGTGGTACGAGTTCTGTCAGGAGCTGCAATACCGCTGGGAACATCGTATTCTGGTGCCAGGGTAAGTACATAGCATATGTATAGAAATTGATTACTGTCAACTTCTAGTCTATAATAGTGACTGTCACAGGGGGGAGGGTTTTGGATGCATTAAGAAATTTGTGGAAATTCGTCAGTTTAATTATGATAATAATTTAACATTACAAAACACTCTAATAAGAGTTCTAATTTAGTTGACACATATATATTTTTATGATCTTGAGCAACCACCTTAAAAGGTTTCCAAAGACGCTAATATAAAAAAATATTTAATTTAAATACCTAAGTGGTTCTTAGGAGTTTCATCCAAATCATCCAATAGAAAAATAAATACATTACATAGGTATCTCTATCCGTTCATATATTATTATAACTCTTTAAAAAAATAGCACCATTCTGGATTGTCTTTTTCATAAAGAATTGATTATCTTAACATTCCGTTACAGTTAAGTATTGAGTCTTTTTAAAGATCTATGTAATTTATATCAATCGCCAACTATGATAGCGATAAGTATCTTTTATTACATCAGCTAAACATCTATTTTAAAATATATTTACAACTTAATAACATAAATTTAATCTTAATATAAATATGTATGCACCATAAAAATTAAAAGTAATTTACAATACAAATCAGTGGTAATAAGAACACCCTGTGTTCAAAATGCGAACATTATAATAAAATAATAGACAGCAAAATTCTGTGACCATAGTAAACTGATTCTCAACAGTGAATGAAACAAATATTGTGACTAGTTTCCACTAACCAATAGTTTTAATTTATAATTCATGTGATACTTATTCTCATAGTAATAGGCACTTATCATAAATAACGAATTGCACTCCAATTAAAAATTGTATGATTAAAAAATAATTTTACTAATCGCAATTTACCAAGTCGAAACTAAAATAAATAATTTAATAATATGGTCTCAAATTAATTGTTTTCCATAGAATTTATACAATCATTGACAAACGTACTTAGTATACGGAAACTTAGCCCAACTGTACATGATCGCAAAGTTTTCTAGTAGGTAACAATATTACACTTTACTCAATATTCTATCGGGTACCGGACACACTGGCTCCGAGCCGTGAGTCGGTTGCAGTGCGCGTGCGCACGTCTGTTGGTCTTCTCATGGCCGTGTCGGCGAGAGTGGCGGTGCGGGCGTTGGCCGCGCGCCTCATGACTGCACCACGAGGTATAGCCTGCGGGAGTCGTGCGCGAGGGCGAGGAGCGCCCGCGACACGTCACATCTCTCCGCGCCGTGTCCCTTGCACGCTATAAAGGCACTAGTCCGCTCCGGGTCGTCGGGTTTCGCGCCATGTAGATATCCATATCATGATCAGTCCAGTTATCGGAAGTGTCGCAGTACCCCATACCTAGGGAGCCGACGCTATACCGACTGGCGGGCCGTGACCGCGAGCGTGGCCTCCGCCGCGAGCCTGCCGTGCCGCCCGTGGCTCCGCCTGCCGCGCCGCTCAGTGACAAACGGGACGCACGTTCTGATGCTGCTCCTAAGGACTGGCGCGATTGTCGCAGATCTAGAAGTTAAAGGGGTTTTCGTTTTTAAGGTATAATAAAAACTACATTGTGCAATCGAAAATTGTGAAAAAATCAAGGAAAAGCCGGAAATGAAATGAAGAAAGTAATAAAAGCGACAGTTGAACTTACCGGCTCGTGATCCTAGAAGGCTATTAGGGTAGCCAGGCACTCCGTAGCGGCCAGAATGGGAATAGCTATGTTGTGATTGACCATCAGCGAGGGAACGAGCTCTTCCAGGACGACCCGGGAGCGGGTCCGGAGGAGCCGGTTCGGTATAGGAACGTGCACGCGGGATCGAACGTGCGCTATAAGCCGACACTTGATCCCACTCACGCTGCTTTCCAAATGCGCCGATCGTAGCCAACGAAGAGAGCGGGCCGCTGGGGCTCGGTGTACCAGTGAGTCCGCCGCAACAGGGGTTGGGCATCTTCTCAGTAGCTTGCGTGTGCAGGCGGTGCACGGTGCGGGAGCGGCGCCGAGACGCTGCGGCGAACACGAGCACGGCCACGACGATGGTACCGCAGATCGCGGCGCTGGCCGCTATTGTGATCTTGTCCATATTAGAGGCGGCGGCGGAAACGGTGCGCACCTCGCGGCACTGAGAATACGGCACCGTCTCTGGACTCACATGAACCTCCTCCAAGGAGATCACGCAGACCACGATACATTCCTGTAAATAAATCATCTCCTTTAATAATTTTTTCCCTATATAAACTTGTACTTTTTGTATAAAAGATTATATTGGTATACACACCTGCGATGGAACATTTTTAATTTTGAATTCTCTTTCGCTGGCTTCCAAAGGTGGTCCTTGCTTAAAGCTTTTGTCTCCGAAGAGTCGATATACGACGCGGAAGCCGAGTATATTAGCAACATCTGAGTCCCATTGTATGATAACAGAATTGTCTTGCCTGTACGCATTTTTCACAATGACTTCATTGGAATCGTCTACTTTTGGTTTTTGCTGTGGGAAACTCATGACAAGTGGAGGACGCTGGTGCGGGGCGTGTCGCCAGGTGGGAGCGGCGGGGCGGACGGAGGGGACGCGGCTGGGGCGGGCAGTGCTGGTGGTGCTGGTGCTGATGCTCTGGGTGACGGCTGGTGTCGTTGGTACTTCTATAATATTGTTTATTTCAGTTTCGTGTGGTGCAGGGGTACTGCTGCTGGATAGCGGGGGAGCAGTGGTGGTGGATGTAGTTGTGATGACGTGGCTTAGTTTCCACTCGTTCAAGGCTTTTGCTGTCGTTGCTTGTCTTTCTGTTGAAGTTGTATCATAATCACAAACCAGTTCATTCGGTTCAAAACTGTAAAATCCTCGCTCACGGAAGTGCGGCGGATTGCCGCAGAATTGCGGATTTCTTTCTCGAGATGTCACTTGTAATTCTCCGTTGCGAATCCATTCAATTATCCAGCGTAGGCGACAGTCACAGTTTAAGAATCTGCCGCCAATACTGAGGCCTCGGAGAGTTTCGTTAAGATGAGAGAATGCTTCTTCTGGCACTGTGGGTAAAGGATTACCATCTAACGCTAATAAAGTTATTGATGGATTGTTCACAAAAGCTGCGACTGGTAACTTATTTAATAAATTGAACCCGATGTCTAACACTCTTAAGTCGCTCAGTGTTCCTATTGCAGCAGTTGGAAACTCAGGCAGCAGGTTGTTTAGTAAACTCAATGAGCTAAGTGTGCTCTTTATTCCAGCGAAGGCATCTTCTCTGAGATGGACAATGATATTTCGTTCTAAGTTTAGAGCAGTCAGGGAGTCTAATCCTTCAAACGTTCGGCTACTGTCGGGTCCTGGAAGTTCTCTGATACTGTTTTGTGACAGGTCCAGGAAAGCCAAGCTCCGAAGGCCACGTATACATTCGGGTACGGTTTTTTGTTTCGTGCCTTTTAAGTTTAAATTTTTTAACGAGTTTTCTAATCCAGTAAGAGTTTGCGGATCTAGTGTAACATTGTTGTCAGAAATTTTCAGTGTCGTAAGCTTACGGAGAGTGATAAAGGAATGGTTGGCGATGTGTGCGATGCGGTTTTTGGATATATCTAAAAGAGAAAGATTTATTAATATTTTGAGTGCTTTCACTGGAACTTCGGTTAGTTCATTATCTTGTAGGTTTAAGTTTTTGAGATATGACCCTTGTCCTCTAAAAGCGTCGTCTTCTATTCGCTTTATTCCACATCCAGATATTTGAAGATTGTGTATTTTGAGGTTTGCAAACATGTTGTGAGTGAGGATGGGTATGCTTGAATTATTTATGTACAGTAGATCGATGACAATATTTCTTGCGCTCATGTTTAAAGCTGATAATAGCGTTGGGAAGTCAACCTGTTGATAAAAATATAGAATGATTAATTTTAATTTAATTTGGGTAACATTCAGAGTTACTGATTAAAAACTGGACTTTACCTGATCACATTGGACTGACAGATCTCTAGCTAAGTTATGTGCGCATACACATGCGGCTTGTAGTGGGGGTGCACCCTCCCACGGACAGTCTGCGTTCGCGCAGCGTGCTATCAGCATCAGTAGCATTGAACACGACCATGATCGTGTGTGTTTGGATTCTCCCTGAAAATACGAGAAAAGATAGATTAGGCATGAAGTTAAACGAAATAGTCTACTCTTAGGTTTTTCTTCGGAATTCTGCTAGGGTTGCGGAATTTGTTCGAAAGAGTTACCGCGGCCCTGGAACGCAAAGGGCACATGGAGGAGCACGAGTGGGTTTTAGTCAGTAAAAGTCTGACACTCCCTACCGCTCCACCCAGGGCGGGAGGGGTCATTTGATGATTTCCCATCCAACAAAAAAAAAAGGTAGTAGGCTAGGAACCTATTTCATTAAAATTAGCCGTATTCTTTAATGGGATGCACTGAGGTAAAATATGCAATATCTTTGCCACAGTTTTTTTCCTGTGATGAAGACAGCTGGTAGTAAATAAACGTGTTATAAAATGGTGGTAATAACGCATACAAGTAACGGCCAATGCCACGATTAGCCCGATGACACAGAAACAGACGGTGCCTATAATACCTATGTATGTAGTATTTATCGTGAGGTGTAGTCATAACCATATAAAGTTATATGTAAGTAACTAAAGGTCTGTAATGGTACAAAGACATGATAACTATCAAACTGTAATTTCCTATTTGCTGACTACTGAATTGATAGATGCTGTAATATAATATAATGTAACACAAGCGTTTAACAAAGCGTTCTTTGTTGTTCAATTAAATTATTACTCATCTCAGATAAATACAGTGAGAATCCATTTATAATTGCGCATTTGAAATTATAAGTGATAAGAATAGCACAGCAACAATTAATTATGAGTTTTGTTCTGAGGCACATTAATTGTAAAAAAAATCGTTTAGTAGTTTTAAGATAGGAGAGGTCAGCAGGCTGTAAAGTTGGTTATTTTAGAATCTACTAATTCGAACCTTGCTCTTGTTTCTGACGTGTACTTATGTAAAATATAATATTTCGAATTTGAATTTGAGTGCATTAGGTAGAAAGCAAGATGCGTTTTAAAGTTTACAAACTAAATCTAAAAATACCACCTCTAGAACTTTGCTCTGAAATAATTATGTACTTAAGTCGGATTTCGTTTATGAGATTCGGAAAAGCCGAGGAAAAGTTACGGCTGTAATCCTACATAACTTTTCTTAATAATCTTATTTAAGGTTGCTGGGGACGCGGTCTAATTATCTAATCGAAATTATGTAGTCTATGCTTAAAGCTTGGAGTGCATAGTATTTGATAGATGGGCGGTAATCAAGTGGCGCACGGACCGTACAGGAGAAGTGCAGCGTGGCGGCCACGGACTACTAGCCCGGAACATCTGGCTTTCCCTGCACTTGCCTTGCTAATGCGCTACAAAGACAATCCAATCACTACAATCGCATAAATGAAACTATATCTAACTAGCTGCTGCCCGCGACTTCGTCCCCGTGGAATCCCCGATTTTAAAACATTCTTTATCGCTGCTCCGCTCCTATTGGCTTAAGCGTGATGATATATAGCCTAAAGCCTTCCTCGATAAATGGTCTATTCAACCCAAAAAGAATTTTTCAATTCGAACCAGTTTCTGAGATTAGCGCGTTCAAACAAACAAACAAACAAACAAACAAACAAACAAACTCTTCAGCTTTATAATATTAGTATAGATTACAAAAACCATTTTTTCCCTAACAATGAAGAAATAAACCGAACAAGTCGGAAGCCGTAACTTGTAATCAATACAGAACAGGCATGTCAAATATTTGATCTGTGGACACGTGGACAGCCAAAGTTTGCGGATGACCGAAATAATCGATGGGCCAAACATTGGGCTCGGGCTGCAGACACGGCTGGTACATACCAAGCGGAACTTTGAATGTTTATGCTTCTCTAAAATGCCTCATGTATCACTACATAGTATAAAACAAAGTCGCTTCCCGCTGTCTGTCTGTCTATGTACCTATGCACTTCAAACCCCGTTGCGTAGTTTTAAAGATCTAATGTTAAAACTACGCAACGAATTTTAAAGAGTTTTTTTTTAATAATAGAGTGATTCAAGATGAGGGAGAAAACTTTAGTAGCGAGCGTGCGAAGCTGGGGCGGGTCGCTAGTTTAAAATAATACTATAACTATACTATAATACTATATACTACTGTAATCTATGTAATTTGAACAAACTAGTAGATACATCATGCTTACAATGATCGGAGCTGTCGCCAGTATCGTACTCATTCGGTCACCATCTCTTTATTTGTAAAACTAGATCTGTTGGAAAAAGTTTATACTGGTTTTAGCATTATTAAAATGTTACAGTTACCGATTGAATCATACTAAACTTGTTTCCTTAACATTCACCACAGTTAATTTATTTGTACCTAGATAAAAGTAAAATTCTAACTTTGTGTTACCAACCACAAATAATTAAGCAAGCACTATAACAAACTTGCCGATTGCTTGTGTTTTGGTGTAAGTTCCACTAGCCTATATACATAAATTTACCAGTCATCCGATTTCGCCGTTAACGGTACTGTCCGCAGCGCCGGAGACGACTCGCTGCGGCCGACACAGCCTGCCAGTTCACTTTCTCATGGCCTTTGGCTTAGCAGATATTCGGAAAGTAGGATCGTTTGAAATAAATTTCATTATTCATTCATAAATAACGAATTTATCGTCTTTCGGAACGTCTATGTGATTTTTATACAAGACTAGCTTTTGCTCGTGACTTCGTTCGCGCGTATCCCGTTTGTGCTTTAGGAATTTTGGAATATCGTCTCTTAATACTCCCCCACTCTCCCCAAGGAACTTACATGTTAAATCTCAGCTTTCTACGACCAGTAGTTTCGCCTGCGCGTTGTCTGTCATCTGTCAGTCACTCAGTAACGGAAGAGTTTTATGTAAATTGACCCCTGATAATTGTAAATTGCTGAAATTTAAAAGCTTTATAATTATTCTAGTTTCGGATTATTATAGTGAGAGCTGACCAGGCTCGGCCAGATGAGATGTAAGCTTGAACCCACTGGCATAGCACAGCCACACACAACGACGATATCTTTGCAAATTTCTGTAAATTAATAAGAGTTATTCGTCTGATCCGTGTACACGCATGTATTACTCGAAGGTATGTAATGATGGCTGTACGTGCTCGCCTAGCGCCTACGCGTAACGGTCGGCATGCGTTATGCAGCAGAGCCGGTGCGGAAGCACATCTTTAGTATGCTGTGCGCTCTGCAGTAACTTTAGTAAACACGTAGCGTTGCGCAAGTACTGCTGACCTAACTACACGCTATTGTGTTACTTATCAACTGTTGATTATTAGCTCAGCATCGATTGTTACGTTTACGCGATCGACGTAAGTTATACCTACATCGGACCTAAAATCCTAACACAATTCACACGTAATTATTTCAAAAAGTACCATCGTTGAAACATAAATTTAATAAATAAAACTTTTAGGATGACTGACCTGCGCATTTAGTAAATTGGTTACGAAGTTTGATAGCAGCCGGGAAAGTTCTATGTTAAATTATTCAATAGCTACAAACGAGTATATCTTCTCTTCGCAGCTTTCTACCGTTAGGCTGTTACGATTGAATTTGCTTGTAATGTAATGTATTTTTGTAATCATATGATGGTATGGCAAGGATTGAAGGGAATTTAGCGAAAAAGAGGAACTCATAAAAATGGGAGGACGGCAGAAGAATTACGATTGGAAATTCAACATTCTGTTATTTAAATGGTTATTGAAGTGAAGAATGTGTGAATTATAATAATGTTGTCCAGAATTACCAAATTACTGAATTAAACGCATGTCAATTGAATATATTCGAGCAAGAGGAACAAGCCATCGGAGTTTCAAATCCAATATAACCTATGACTGCAATATTAGGAATATTCCTGCAATATCATACTAAAGTTACTAGAACTCTCATTGGAAACTGAAATTTGGATATGACTCCAAACTCTAATCCAAAATGCTTTCTTTGATAGAGCCGGTCTTGGCTAAGAGTAGTGAATTTATAATATTATCGCTTTCCATTCTGGTTAGTAGTTAATAAATCATTTTTTAACATCCATATTGTACTTATGTTTATGTTGGTCACAATTTGCATTTGAAAATATTAATTATGTTCAAATATTTAATGTGCCATGCTCTAAAATGTATTTATGTAATTTGTAGCTCATTGATGCAGAGGTCTCATCCTTTATTCATTCCGTGTCAAGTGGTGTCAGTTAATTAAGCTATAATAATTCTCCAGTTGTCGAGTACTCGGTTTGAGTGACAGATCGATTAAAGTTTCCCTAATTTCGTGAAATCAATGTCGCCTTTGCCGTACCTCGGCGGGCCAGAAGGCACATTTTAAAGGTATTATTAAGTATTTCTGTTGCTCCTGTTCACCTGTCACCTCGGAGTATGACACTTAAGATCAAATCTGTTTAGTATCTTGATGGCAGATTGACAAAAAATATAATTTATTCAATGAAATTACGTGTTCATCTGTTGAAAGTTTTCCGAGATGAGTTAATTTTAAATTTTTATTAGTAAAACATAAATATGATAATTTTTGGGCTTAGGTTTGGCTAAAACATATATTATGTAAGTTATTGAGAAAATTGGTGAAAGAAGGTCAAAATAATGTTTACGATGCAAAGAAGCGACAGTCTACAGCAGAGCACATTTTTGTTACATGAAATATATGTATAAACTTGCGTGCATAAAATCGGTCCAGTTCGTAATTAGGAGCCGCGACCTTAACCCTTTTGAAAATCTAACGTATGATCTTAGTTTACTTACAGACGCGTCTAGAATTCAAGCTGCAAAAACCCTTCTCAAAAATTCGTCATAACATTAATAAAGTCGATGAAAAACAGGCTGAAAGCTACAATAAGGGGAAGGGGCTGCAATACAAATTGAATGATGTTTTTTACTTTTTTTGTCAATTTCCGTTCGTTGTCTTGTTCACAAAAATTTTAACTTCGACTTTAACCTGATTCTGTTTTGTTAAAAAATGTTAAAAGAGATCTTACTTACCTATCTATCGAACAGTATTGAACCTAGCTCATACACAAATATTTATGTATTTTCTTTTTGCTTTATCTTGCCATAAAACAGCCTCACGGGATGGGCCGATTTTTTACACACTAGTGTATTTATTCTAAGTCGCTTAATTAATGTCATTATCAATTTCGTTTGCCCACCTAAAAAATCAGTGGTCAAAAACTTACGCATAGCTCGATAGATGGCGTTGGCGTCGAGTTAGATCGCGCTATGGTTTCGTTACCGCCGGCCGTATATAGTCTCCGCGCGGCCGTTAACAAGTCGATCTTTCCAAAGGTTAAACGGGGAATGATGATCGGATTGGACTTGCGACTGCATGATGTCCGCCGCCGATTGTTACGCTTGAGGTGGGCTAAAATCCTTCTGACCCCCAAATTTTTTGAAAGATCATGATTATATTATTTACATTGGCGTACGATGGTTATTGACTTATTTAAGATTTGTATTTTCGTATATAACGAATAAACTCAAAAACAATAACTACTGAACCGATTTCAAAAATTCTTTCATTGTTAGAAAGCTACATTCACCCTGAGTAACATAAGCTATATTTTATCCCCATATTCCCAGGGGAACGGGAACTATGAGGGTAAAACCGCGTGGCGCTGCTAGTAGAAAACAATTTTATATTGGTTTACAAGTTTTCCTCTTCAGAGCATTAATAAACTTTTGTTATATTTAAAATTAAAATATATACAGCGCATAAAAAAAATTGTTTGGGATGTTTTAATTCCGAAATCATTTTATATTTCTTCAACGATTATCTATTCCGAGCTCCATTAAAATATTTCACGAGCATAGACTACTGTACTGTATTAAAAAAGAAAAAAAACACTCTTTATTTGATAATTTTATTCATTTACATCACAAGTATTGTTATCGGTACTGTTATTACGTGACCCACGCAGCACAACGCCTACTACGTCACTCGACGCCGCTCGCTGAATTAATTCAAGACACGATCGGTATTACTAGCGCCTGAAGAGGCTCTCCTGGCATTACTTAATGATCCTCTACAATATTTACATTTTAAAAACAAAATTGCAATCATTTTAAGAGATGATAAGTGAGAACTGTTAAGAGTGTTCGCGTTGACACAATTTTATTTATTGCGATTTCGGAGTTCGAAGAAATTACTTTATTATATCTAACTAGCAGCACCCCGCGTATTCACCCACGTAGTTCCCGTTCCCGTAGGAAAAGGGGGATTTTTTTTGGCTGTGTTACCTCATAACTTTGCCCTTGGTGTCGTGTGGGTGATCTGACCACTAGTATTTCAGTTATCCCTAAAAATGCGTGGGTGCGACTACATCGATGATGTTCTCATTCACTATTGTCGATGAAAAATGAAAAAAAAAAAATATACGATGGTTTGGAAGAGCATCTTAGTATTCCAAGGTGGTCCCTTTCTAGTTTGGTGAAGATAGGAAACGGAACTCTTCAATAAATGATAGCAAATCTATCGGGATTGTTGAAATGCGATTTCAACAATCCCGATGTTTGTTTATTGTTTACACCAATTTACTACACTACCTATTACAGCACAAATAATACCATTATTTACAACTCTTGGCACACAGCAAGCAAAATAGTCATTCATCATTGAGCGAAATAAAAACAGCGCCATGTGAGCATTTTTGGAACTAAAAAAATGTCTTAACAATTTATAGAAACTGAAACAGTGCCGTGTATTAGTAAAACGCCATTTATAACTAAACGGAAATAATAGCTTGAATATATAATTAAAGGAAGTGAGTTAAGGGGATTCAAGGATGTCTATGGAAAAAAATGATATGAAGCCTGGCCTTTACAGACTATACAAAGACATATTTACAAAGCTTGATGCAGATTTTTTTACTACTCCATAATCACAATGTAAAGGGATTCCCCGGGAAGTTGATGGTCGTGTTCGCAATACCAACACCTAGACGGCAACGTTAATGACGTAGTTCTCGATCAAGGTCAGATTATGCTCTACTGAGCCAGATCTACACTGATAAGACTATCTACAGCCGATAATCCTCTCGCGGTGGTATTCATTCGATCGGGGTCATCGGTGTGTGGAGTCACGTATTGTGCATATGTGAACGCACCTTAGATGTAGTATTACATGTTTTAATACATAGTCTCCGATCGTCAACCTCTTCTTAAGACGCATAAAGGAGATAGATAGAATGCCTTCCATCTGCTTCCCCAAAGATACTTGGTGCGATATATATTGACGCCACACTTCCTCATGAAGATCAAAAATATTCAAATCATAGTCTACAAAATATATCGCCTCTGGTCATGACGTTTACAGTTACAAAATTATTCATTCTATGAATATGATTACATATATTTATGCTGATTAAGCAACATCTTAAAAATAATGGTTTAGGTCAAGGACTTGGTAGAGAAGTGTAGGGAAAGTACCTACCTAGGAGAACTTGATCTGTGTAAAAAAAATAGTTTGAAACACGAGAGTAGAGGGAATTAATAAAAAATTAATAAAAACAATGGTGTTGATGCCGTACAAACGAAGAAAACACTACTTTGTACAAAAGATGTATGACAAATGTATAATTTTTATTTATAATTTTATACCATGGAATGCCGTGCACGAATGCTTCTCCGATATGTTCTATTTACAAAATAGCTCGTATGGCAGTAATTTCTCGTATGCCAGTGTTTCTAAGCTGAATACGTCTATTGTAAAACCCTCAAGCTCGTATTTAATCTGTTGCGGGTGGAATATTGCCAGCATTTTCTGTCGCTGAAACTATATTCACCGGTGTAAAATTCTTTAGGATTAAGTGGTTAGTAACGCCTTATTAAAGTGTGCTTTTAACGCCTATCTTTTTTGTATGGATGGGAAATTATCAAACTACTTCATCCGCTCTGGGCGGAGCGGAAGGGAGTGTCAGAATGAATAAAACCCACCCGTGTACCTCCTAATGCCCTTGGCGTTCTAGGGCCGTGGTGACTCTCGAAAAAATTCCGCAATTCTGGCAGGCACTGGCCCTAGCGGGTCCCGTCTGTTAACGCCTACCTACGAGTACTAAATTTTTTATTGCTCTTTACTACATAGTATAAAACAAAGTCACTTCCAACTGTCTGTCCCTATGTATGCTTAGATCTTTAAAACTACGCAACAAATTTTGATGCGGTTTTTTTTAATAGATAGAGTGATCGAAGAGGATTGTTTATATGTATAATAAATGCATAATATAATAGAGATTTACTATCAGCATTGCAACCGTGCCAAGCCGGGGCTGGTCGCTAGTGAAATATAATATACATACAATTCTCTATTTATTTTCTTATAATTTTAATACATTTGCTCAGTTTCCGTCCCAACTATAAATCACTCTGCTTCCGTTGTTTATGGAAAAATGATTATGTCAATAAATTGCGGAAAAACCTGCGGCTCGTGAGCAGTGCGCTAGCCCGAGAACGGCCATGATTAATATTGTGTCAGATTTTGTATCGACGCCGATCAAATGGATTACCTACTGCATTAACAGTAAAAATTGGAGCCTTATTATGTGAAAATGATTGATTACACGCTAGTTTCTTCCAAACTGTTTAGTGTGAAATTTCTTTGATGGGTTTCGTTAATTTGTTTATCGTTTCTCAAAGTTGTTTATAGTCGGCAGAGTATTTTGCTAGGAGTAATTAGTGGTCGTTTAATTACCCCGTCGACTTTATTAAAGTCGGAGAGAGCAAAGAAAACGTTTATGCTTGTGCAAAGGTAAACTATTTTCTGCTCCAAGTGGTGTTGGTATGTTAAGAAAGCGTGTGTGTAACCTGACGTGAGAGACTTAAACATTTCACATAACGTGACGCTTCTGCACTTATCCTGCGCTTAGAGGTAATTTAGCGGACTCATTTATACGTAGGTACATATATTAGTACTTAATTAATTTGGGACGTGTTTGCAAGAAGCGTTGCAGTGGGTTTATGAGTTTTGTTTACGGATATATTATATAGTTAAAGCTAGTTACGATAAAGTTGCGCTAAGTTATCCCTTTAATTTTTTATGTCACTATTTCTTATCAAGTTTAAGTTTTAGGCGAGGTCGTAAAGCTCTTGCCAAATTTATCTTGAGCCGCTCCAAGATATACCGTTGCCATCAAAGTTTCACGCTTTTGACAAGGCTGGGGAGCGGCGCGTCTCACCCGCGTGTACTTGAGCCTGCTATTTGGATCCCCTGCTAAAGTTTTAACTGGATCCAAACTTGAAACTGTTATGAGGGTGATTGATTTAACTCGATCGTGCGTTCGTCAACATTGCTTTGATATAAACTTTTTTCTGTTGAATTCTTTTTACAGTCAACTAAAAGTTGTAATTGCAAAAAATATATGAAACCGACTATCAGATTCTCCTACCTACCTAGTGCTTACTATAATTTCGCCGCAATATCTCAGACATCGTGTTGAATACATATAACGCCTATGGAATGTCAACTGTGAAACTGCAAGAAAATTGTGTTAACTAGAGCCGGCGACGAACATTCCTTGCTTAGCGAATTTATGATGACATTAATGAACATTGTCATCTTGATAAAATTAGCTATTATTATTCATAGAAGCAATCACTAGCCGCTAGATGCTATTGGGAATCTGTTAGCATTTTCTTTAAAACTATCACTATTCACTAGCGATGACAATATAATATTATAATACAAAGTATAGGCATAACGCCTTTACCATACGTAGTGTTATAGCCTTCAATGATTTACCATCGCACCTAGAAATCGATCTGTTTTGCACTAGTGTACAAAATATAAGAAAGATCCTAAACAAGGAATTTTTTGGAGACAGTTATAAATAACTTAATTAGTTGTTATTTAACATAACGCTGTGTAGAGTTTTTCTGCAGAATTGATATTGGATGATTCGATTCAATTTTTAACATACCTTCTGAATTTAATTTTTAACTTTATTATAAAGCTAAAAGATGTCAACGCAAACTGTAGCTAGATATACATATATATGTGGAAGCTTGTGATTAGCAATTTTCATTACTTAAGTAAAAAAAAATATAAATGTAATTAGCCTATAAGCTTTCTTTAAAAATAAATAAAGATATTAGTTTGTTTCAAGTATTATCTGAGTGTGAGAATATGATACATACATAGATTGAAAGCAAAAGGCCATGTCTATTTACAGCAAAGTGCTAAAACAGTCAAGTGAAGCGACTAAAAGATCCTTAGTTCAACAGCTTTTATAAGTGGTGTTGTGGAATTTCGCTCGGGGGAAAGTTGGTGATTCAACTTTATGTTGACCTCCCGAAAGCTTAGCAAACTTGGGCACACCTTTCTCTATTGAATCATATTATTCATTACAACTTTTAACTCCATTATTTAATAGATATATCACACAAATAATATCTGTTTTTTAGTGTCGTCAATGATTTATAAAATCAGATTATTTCCATATGGTTGGCTTTCCCAAAGATATGAAAGCCAATCTCGATAGTGAATTATTTTATGTATTCACATTGTTTATGTGTCCTTTTTATCACACATAGCGGTCGTTACACATTTGCCTAATAGAGCTTAACGACAATGCGCCCGTTTGTGGTGATCTAACCGGCTTCTTATGTCGGTCGCCGAGCGCTGCGCCTGCGCCGGCCTTACTCCCGGAACGTGCGGTATGCGTGCCCCACTTGTGTTACACTTGCCCACTCACTAGATCGCAGCTTCATTTACATTTCATTAGAAACAGATGATACCTCATCAGCGCGACTGTGGATCTTCCATCTGTTGTAGGTATCTCAAAGTCATAACGATTCCAAACATCATTCAGTTACCAATTAAAAATATAATCTGCGGTTTCTATATGTATTTGATTTTTTTCATTTGAAATATCCGATTCCAAATGGTAAAGCCGATAATACGTGTAGCTAACCTGTGTCAACAGATACGGTGTGAGGGCACGAGCACGAGTATGGCGTGGGGAGCTAATGCCGAACGGGCGTAGTTGGAAAATAACAGTCGCAGTGTTTACTTAGGACTGCCGCCTCTGGCATGCAGCCTCGATACCACCTCCCGTATTTAAACACAGGCCATTGAGTGCACGTACTGTTTGTGTTAAAGAAAATTGGTTCGACTGATGTTATCGAGTTTACGTATTGGGGTCTCAAATGGTTTTCGTTGCCATATTGCGTAAAATTTAACGGGAAATCTATTTTTCATTTAGACTACTGAAGTCTTAATTCATTAATCATTAATGAAAAATATATGTCAACCAATCCCAATAAGCCGCGTATACAAATAGTAATCTGCTTCTGTTCGTTTTTTCCTGCCATGAGAAAGAGAAGCTGTCCTCGATATTTCTTTTCAAACAGTTAATATTTTGTTTTCATACAACTGGCCTGGCTTTGTTGGCTTAATGAGAAATTTTAAGCTTCAAGAATTTTCATGCGAATGTTTCGATAGGCTTTCTGGATATTCCAATAGTAGATAGGTGCATGACATACTTTCAATCTTTATGTTTGTTAAAAAGGAAACAATAATAATTATATTGTATGCTTTTCTAGTAAAAATATAAAGATATTCCAGTGTAAAAATCATGGATATATCGAGAAACTATGTACAGACAAACATACGATTACCGATCAAACTTCCAACTTAAGAAACTAATCTGAAATCGTATATCTAAGTCATCCGTATTAATTAGGGAAGTGTAGAAGCAGGTACCGATGTAGTGTACATACAGGTCATAAGAGTTACTCGAGTGGAAGGGGTCACCACGGCGAACGACGCGCATGGCTTGACACCGATTACTGTTATATATGTATGTATCTACATGTTTTTATCTATACAAAAGCCCGAGATGACTACAAACTATCTATGTTGATAAAAATATCTTTAGCAGAATGGACCAACTGACTTATGAAACGGTTTGCTTAATTCTCTTTACACTGTAATACAGTTGGTTCAATTATCGTGAATTTGGTTGAGATCTAATGATGACTATGAATTTGTCTATGGAATTCATCAACCGAACTACCTTAGATTCTGCTTATTTTAATAAGTCATTTTAGCGTTTTTATTTTTTTACTACATTAGCAGGTAAAGGTTTCAATACAGTAGGGATTGTTGTTTATTTATGTTTTCGTGTTACTGCTGCCATTTATTTCGTATGTTTCTCTCCTGTTCTTGGTCTCAAACTACAAAGTTCTCAATCTACAAAGTCCCGACAGACTTCTAGCAATGGCTTTGTCATATCGTTCTGCTTTTGATTTCCTTATATTACCAACGATGGTGTTTTCAGATTACCGAGCTCAATATTTCGTTTACTAGGCTTTAGATTGCTTATAGATTCCTCTCACACTCTGCCAGTTGAGTGTGTGTGTGTTTTCTATTTACTCAGGCACCTGACAGCTCTTTCCAAACTATTTTGATTTATAATATTTCTCGTCGTTTGAATCATTCCGCAGCAATGTTTCCGGCGGTTTGATTAGGTAAAAAGGAATGAGGAAGTAGCTAAATCTTTTTGAAAATCTAGAACGTGGAATTGACATTAATTGTAGGTTGGGTTTGTTTTAATTGGGATTCTTGGCTTCAATAATATCCAGCTTATGGTACAGTTTTGTAGCGTGGTATCGGAGCAATTTTCTCTTTATAAAAAATACAATTTGTACTATCATCCATTTCTACAAGATTATGGTAATGGTATGCCATGCATATCATTCGTCGGCTTTTGACCGAGAATGAATGTATCATCAATGTCAGTGATGCTAGCTATTTGTCGCGAATCAGTCCCGTTGCCGCCAGCTGCCGACTCACCCGCACGTATTATTCGCAACACCCGCTAACCTACTGTGAACTAAGACTAACTAGAGTTAAATAGATGCTCAGATAGTTAATAAATTATTGTTTCTTGTTATACGTTTTTTATTTTATCTAAGATATCAAAGACTGGTTTGTAGTTTAATCATGTCCTTTGCCTGCCTTTGAAGATATACAGAATTGCAAACGTTAAGTCTACAATTCAGAGACGAGTAGATTTAAGGTGATGTCATTCGAATGTGAAATGCGGTCTTCGTGGACGAAGTTCATGATTATATATACTCCACGAAGCTCGCTTAATAGAATTAAAGTTTCAGTCAGACAGCTTTACCATAATCCCCATTGACTCTTTTATCAGTATCGTTTTATCTGGCTTTAAAGTCCGCTCGTGATGTACACAGATTATATATATGTAGGTATGTGAGTGTCTGCGGCGTCAGGGCGCGAAGGGAGGCACGCGGGAGTAGGGTCCCGGGGAGGCACTGCTAGAGTTTACCTTGTAACGTTAAGTGTACCTCGGGTAATGTAATTCCCATCCAATTATCTGTTGCGTTCATTTAATTAAGCGTATCACTGCTACTCAGAACAGAACGTAAACAAGCCTTAGCTTGAGTCTAACCGTAAATGTGGGTAGAAAGCGCGACTCCCTACGATTAGACGTGATGCGTAGCGGAATAACTAGCGGTCAACAGTACACCACAGTCCACGTGGATCTACACATCAAGAAATATTAACCTTCATGTTCAAGAAAATGTAAAACTTGCAAAAAGAAAAATCCTCAAATCTTTTGTTCTCTTGTACCATGCAGTATAACTTATAGCTACCAAAGTAGAGTTATTATTGTCTTTGTTATTGTGAAGGGAACCATGCGTCCGTAGTCGCTTTGATCATGTCGTGTTCTTAATTGCGTAGATATTCGTTGCGGCAGGTACGAGTATCTCTCTAAGTTACCGTCGGCGCAGAGACTTTGTAATAGAAAATAACCGGGTGTTGTTAATGGCTGCGATCCTAGAGAGCTCGCGGATAATGGCGGACCGTAATGCCGTTTTGGCGGGAAGCGACGCGTGGGTTTGCGCTGCGGATGTTGGCTGCGCTGAAGTAACTTCCCCTTACTCCAATTGATGGTTTTGTAATTCAGAAAGAAGTAACGTTTTATAATTGTTTAAATTATTACCGTTTTAGCTTTCCGGTGCGTTCCGCCTTATCGTTTTGCCTCATTATAGCCACCTACGATATCATCTATAGACCTTAGGGCTCTACCTATATCCGCGATATTCGTTATTAGTTATTTCCTACACTATCAGCGTAGCTTCAATCAATGCAGAGTAGCTGTTACGTATCAATTACAGTATATACAGATATTTGTACAAGCATGTAACTATTTAGATGCATGGCTGGTTTGTATGTAGCATAATTGGATGTAGCATATGATGTGAAGGCTTATTATGACAGGTATGAAAAGTGACTTTGGAAATAATTACGATGAAATGTTAGCGCAAAGTGAAAAAGGCACGACGCCGACGCAGGGCGCAACGATCGACAGCGTAGTATTTTCCGGCGTTGAAAAGGAAATATGAATCGAAATTACTTGGATTCGCTGATCACTTTCCTTGACTACCTGAAATATATTTTTGAAAATGGAAAAGTTTCTCTTTTGGATTCAACTTATTGATTCGTCGCAGTTCGTCGTATTTCCGTCCTATTTGTTCATTTGAATTTTATGCAAGTGAAATCCTAGTGTTAAATAAATGTTCCGTGTATCGAACGCAAAAACTGTGTGGAACGCAGTCAGGCGTTAACGATCGGATGTGGAGATTCGCAGATATTGCCGACAGCCGGTAGCAAGGCGGCAGCGGCCATAGTGCCCGCAATGCTGAGCCACGCGAGACTAAGTCTTTGATCGATCACATCAACCATAGGTACCTACGTAAGACCTATATGCCATGGTTGGATGCCTTCGGCGCGTGTCATTTACGACTCTACTGTTCGACTATTACATACTTTTACCTTTGGATTTTCTAAGTAGGTAGGTACCTATGGTCAATTATGGTGAAACTTAAGTGAAAACATGGTCGTTAATGTGAAACATGGATGATATGAGACCAGTCAAACCAGTCCATTTCTGGCTAGAAAAACTGTGAGTGTTTGAGATACTTATTTAGTAGAATATTAACCGATAGTAATTAAGCCATGTTATGGGTTCGCACAGATGCTCATATAAATAAAACCCACTATAAGTAGTTGTTGAATATATGAACAAATAAAATGCAATACAGCAAACAACAATTCTCATTTATCGCATTCTCGGGAGCGTTACGTGGCATGCCTGATGTCTGTGCCCTACCATCACGCTAGATCAACCGTCGCTAATGTCCCGATGGTAGCCAATCCATCTTCACGCCTCGCGGCGACGGCAACCGTGACGTAGATGAATATTGCACCTGCCAGGGGTCGCTGAACCTCGCCAATGCTACTGGGAAAAATATACACTAGCCTGATGTTACCAATTAGGAGACATCGTGTTAACACGAAACGTATGCTGATTTTACAATAATTGACGCACGATTCGATTATGATGTAGTTAAGAATCGATCAGCAAAAATCAATCACAGTAGCTGGCAGTTCAGACGACATGTAAACGTGTAATTTAGTGAATAACTGTTAGAAACCTAATACAATGTCCTATAGGTACTGGTTTTAATCCGGCAGGGGGTAGCTAAATAAAGAGAGAAAGAATCTGCCAATCAATCAAGTTCTAGTTACGATATAGTAGAATTCCTCCAGGGCTTAAACATGTGTATTTTCAATCTTTTAGAAGCCTAGGCCCGTTGGTTCGTAAAACATCAGTATCTCAGATTTATTAACACCTCCACCTCCGCATTTAAAAAAATGTTTTTAGAACGGATGCCCTTATTGAAGCAAAAACTGTTCCTTCTTCGTTTGTAAAGCAAATATATCACACACGATACCGTTTTAATTTCATTTCTACAATTCAATTGGGGATATTTATTCTGGTTTTGTGAAAAATGAAAGCATGTTTGCTTTTGCTTTCTTTCGATGAGTAGAAAATATTCGTTTGCATGATACTTTTAAACGAATTTGTATTTCAATTCGTCACTGCTAATAAACTGAACATATTCTCTTAGTTATTTATCTAGTGTTTTCCTGTTCGGGAAATCCTCTTAATGTTCCTACATTCCCCAAGGAACAAAAATTTCAGCTTTCTACGATCAGTAGTTTTGGTAGAGTTATATATATATATTGATTAATATAAGATAATTTCTCGATTATTTAATTTCGATTGTTATATCAGGTGTTACAGCAGCACGTTCTAAACTGTTGAATGAAGTCAGTGCGTGTCTGCGTACTAATGTTCTGCCAACATCGTTGTTATGGCCGTCAGGCGCTCGCCGACCAGTCGGACGACAACAACCAACAAATTGGACGCGCAGTGAATACTTAGATATTCTGTTGATGTCGTTATTCGGTTAGCTGTCGGAGCAGCGAACAGTAACTAATCGGGTTTAACCTCTCTGGCATGCGGAGAGCGGCGGAGGCGTGCGGGCGGGTTCATGTGTCGTGACATTCAGAGATGAGCGCAGTCGATTCGTCACACTTTGCGTTTGTAATATTGTTGGTTAAGTTGTAATTTGAATAATAGCTGTTTAATTCACTGTTTTTCGTGTTGTTACTTAAGACAAATGTTTGAATACACAAACCATGCAGTTCTGATTTAAAAAAGTATTTAAGTATTTGTAAAGGCCGTATTTGGTAGTTTTTCTTCTGAATTTCCTAGGAAAGTACAGTCATCGTTTTATTATTAAGGATTGTGTATCCAAGGAGCACTCCTCTCTAAGTGCAACACCGCAAAGCCGCAAATGTCATCATATTCACAAACGCATAGACACACCTGGGTGTGTCTATGCGTTTAAAGTTAGAGAACTTTAGATATCTATGGACAAACCACTAGGGATAGTAAATATGATGATCGTAACATAAACGATATACGAATAGATATAGTTGCTTATGTATTGGGAAATCGCTAGTGCGAATAATCTGATAAACACGAGTAGCTTTTGTACAAAAGGGTCGTTAGGAAGGAGCCTTTACAAATCAAAATTTGATCTAGGTAGGTACCTACTAGAAAATACGCTTGTTTAGACACGACGTAAAGAAGGATCCGCTGGTTTCTTTTGTAATACTCGTAGATTTATATATAAAAATGAGTATCGTAAGTAACCGGCATCAGCCTGTTTAACATATGTAAATAACAATGCCACTTGTCAAAAATTGTCAAGAGAATTGTTACCTGTAACGTGACAGTTTTGCAAACTTGTTGATTATTTTTAGATTCCTCGTTTATGACTTAGCTTTTAAAAATTTCCACTATTGTACTATAATCATCGTTTCTTTAACATTTACTACTCCATTTGCATCTCTCTCATTAATATCAGTACATACCAAATTATATTAATTGAACAATAGTAGTTAAACTTCAGCTCATTGATTTTATTTTTATAAACTTTCTTACAGCGTAGAAATGAATATAACTTTCTTAAATTTTATGGAGGCTGATAAAATGAAGTGTTATAGGTAGCTTTAATATTTTCGTCGATGTTTGCTTTAACTACGTATATGGTATTTATGGCACAACTTTCTATCATTCATCATTTGACTAATTAAATGAATGAAGATATTATAATTTTTATAACCAAATATCAAATTGCTTAAGCAACACAAAACTGGTTAACTTTTCTTTAACATCATCAGCATTATAAATGGAAGAGTGCCCATCTTCGCTTTTTCATGCCAGAGCAAATATGTACTTACAACGTTTTATCGTAAAAAAAGGATATATTTTGGTCTAGTAGTCATTATAAGAAACCATTGAAAATGTCACAAATACTGTCATATTACGGAAACATAATAAAATAATTCGATATCGCGTTTGAAAAGAAGAACATCTTTTTTGCCAAAACGAAGGTGCTACGGGCTACGAGGGTGCTACGTGACTGCTACGAAGTCATTTTTTGAAACTAGATAAGACATAAAAGTATTATGTCTTTTAATACCTACACAGGTCGTTCCTACATAAATGAATAGCTTCTTTGCATGCAATGATGTAGGTGCATCGACTTGTACGTTTGTAGACAATCAAGGTGCAGGTACTCAGGCTAAGTAGCCGGGCTCTCCCACGGATGTGCGTCGACAACTAACCAGCGACACAGTTACTCCGCCTATTGTCTCAGCTTCCTAGCCCCAGACTTTTTGTCCACTGTTTGGATCTTGGGTGAAAACTATCGCAAAAACCAAATCCGTGTTGAGATGCTATTATGCTCAAGGTTACTCAATGTCATTTGGCGTTCGATAATATAGTAAGAGCAACTGGAATATTGACTGTAGATCAACAATGGACGAACGATTTTAAAATATTTAGTCCATTCTGTGGCCGTACTACGAAGTGCCAATGCTATCACGATTCAGTGTGAGGGAAAGGGATAGTGCTATTCGTCTTGTGTAACTCCATCTCTCTCTGACACAGGAATCGTGATAGATTTGAGACGTCATGGTAGGGCTGCTGGTTTCGAATTTATACGCAATAATCCTCACACATACATATATACAGCGTAGTTAGTTGACAGCACTTCTGTATCTATGTATGTATCTGTGTGATTTTTCTGCGCAGCCAGAAGATTTAATGGGAGTACTAAACTTCGCACCCAAAGCCCGCATGAGAGGAATGCATATGTCATTCCGGTGACATATGCATTCCTCTGTCAAGATATTTCACAATCTTACGGAGTTTGATTTTAGAGATTGTAAACTCTCGATGAATTGTCAACTGAACATTTAGAATACTTTTCAATGCATCAATATTTGATAGTGCTTCTGAAAAATTGTGGAATAGCAAGTATTCGATATGACGGAGCCTATTTCTGTTTCCCAAGGAATGTCATGCGCTGGAGCTAAGTTGATATAATGTTCCGCTACTTGGCTAGGCAATAAAATCCAATAAATTGTAGAACCGTACACTGATTGGTCGCCAACATGTCTTCAGTTTATGTCGGTTCACAATTTTAGGATGACTTTACAATCTTTCAAGATATTTTATAATCTTACGAAGTTCGCAATTATCTGGTGACACAAACATTACTAGGCATAGCTCCCGAGAGACGCTTCGTTTACTTCGTATGTTTTAAATAAACGCTGTCAACTCGCCGGTTTAACAACGACAGTAATGAAAAAGGTACAAACAAATTGAATTAAATGTAAACGCGTGAGTATTTACCAAACACAAGTTTGTTAATTAATAACTTCATGTGCATCTTTTACGGGAGCCGACGATTCGCGAGAAGCAATTAAAACGAGTTCCCGAAGCGCAATGCGAGCTCTGTGAATTGATTGGCTAGTGAATTTCACGGGTAGCGCCACTCGCCGCCGCCGGTGGAAGTCGGTGGAAGTCGGTAGAAGTCGGTGGAAACTGCGCAAGCTGCCGCCTGCAGGAGTGCATGCACCTGCCACGTGATACAATTTACTGACCGGAATCATAGCCTTCCGGAATTTATTGTTTAACTTTGTAACAACGTCACTGTTAATTAAGTTATGAAAATAATTGTCTCAAAACACAGAGTTATTGTTCAAGTAGTTTTGCTGTGTTTTCGTTGAAGTTGTTAACAGTTATATTTGCTTCTTCCTTGTTGGAAAGTTTTGTGTTTTAGTAACTACATTTTGGCCTAGATCTTATGGAAGGCACCTCATTCTGACAGCAACACTTTAGTAAAAACACTTAATAATAGTAGGCGCTTTCATTCTCATTCTGGCGACTGAAAGTGGAGCGAAGGCTTTTTAGGGCACTCTAGCAATTTCATAAATTTTAGTGGAGTCTATAAGCAAAGGAGATCATTCAATATTACGAGTACCTTATCAAATTCAAGTGTGTATGATCGTAACTATAAAATACGAGTAAATAAAGATGACTCGGGTTCTTCCCCTCCCTTAGTTTATCCCGCTTATATATATATATATATATATATATTTCTTTATTAGATGTTTATATGAAGAAATTTAATACTGAGTCTGTATTTAACAATAAATAAACATAATTTATTATGGAGTTGTCACTGAAAGTATGACTCGTAAGTCGTAAATGAAGAGAAAACATAATTTGCGCTTTCCCACCTTCGTAATATCTATGCATAATATAATATATTGATAGTGTTATTTTTCTTGACTGAGTGGGTAGGCAGGTGGCGGATGAAAACCGCTCACCATGACAATAGGCTGGACTCGTTCATGCGGTAGTTTTAGTTCATAAAGGTTTATTTGTTCCGCGACTAATTTCATGCGCTCAACACTGTATGTGCATAATTATGTTTATTCGAGTAAAATCAAAGTCGCAAAACTGAACACAAATTACGTTACACTAATGCAAGTCATCGCTGCTAACATAAACAATGCTAGCAAAAGTTTAGATTACAAGAATAATGAAGAAAGGAGTTTGAGTGCAAGCGGTTCTAATCAACTTTTGTTGGTCGCGCTCGCCGCACGACGGGTCCGAATCTCCATACTACAGATAAAATTGAAGGTGTTTTATTTGATTTCTCTGCGAAGAAAAACGGTTAAATCGTTAAAGTAAATAGTGTGGCTATTAACGAAGTCGAAAGTCCGGAACTGACTTAGATAGAGCGGCAGGCCTGGGGCCCGGGGCCTCCCTGTCGCTGCGGGGTGATCGCCCCTCCGTCGCTGCCTCTACAAATACACTATTAAGCCGGCACATAAGAAAACTTTGTCAAGTAAACAAACCACCAGAGTAAACTACTAAACGAGCTAAAATGACTGCTCCGGCTCCGAACTAACGATTTCTTATCGAAATCGCATTTTTAAACGAAACGATTCTTCCGAAAGAGTTGTTAACTTCGCACTGGGTTTCAAAAATATCAAAACGTACGTATTAGAGAAAGTGCGCATTGACATAGTCACACGTGTGCCTGTGGCTGTCATGATGCGACTCGCGAGATCATTACGATGACATACATACATCGCATTCTGTGTACCTACTATACATATATTTATATGACCATCAGGAAAATCTTTGCATCAGCTTTCATGCCCATCGTGCTGGCGGAACCTTTATGACTAGCTTTGAAGAAAAGCCAATGTACCTATACAGTTAAGGGCTGCAACAAGTTCTCAAATCAAATCAATGTTTTTATTTGATTTGATTTCAAACAGGACCAATAACGTGAAGCCTGTTCAAATGCGAAATCAGTTCAGTTAGGCATGTGTATGATGTGTATAAAAAAAATACAATTGTGTCATTTGTCATTATAAGCATATTATTATTGTAGAAAGCGCCACAGTAATTAATGATTCAATATGAATAAAACGAGATTTAAGACCAAGAACAGGCGTAAGATATATGATAGCATATTTTATTCATAGTCATAGTAATTTATAGCTAAGGAATTCCGTTAGCAAGCCGTGGAGCCAGCTCAGGTGTATTACCATCTTTATCTTTTCCGGCGCACTGCCGTTCTTTTATGGTCAACAATGTTCTTCATTACCATTTAATTAGTTTACAAGTAGATGTTGAAAACCGGACAATAAAGCACATCTCGCTCGTGCCGGTGGCTGTACGTACGCTTGTTCATTACAAGTGGGTCAATGTACGCGACGAGACAATTTTCTGTCACGCTTCACACACCGCCTATCGATAGAAAAATCTTACTCATGTAAATATTGTACTCAATAAACTTACCATTTTGAGAAAAAATCTTAACGTCGGTGAAAATAATCCTATGATTGGTAGGAGCTGATTGCACTTGGTTCTAGCACTAACACTGGGTTTTTCTTCTTTTATTTATTTTATAAATCACCGATGGCTTTCATCCTTGGATCACAACTATGGGAACTCTCTCACTTTCGGTGCCAGCAACCGGTTATTCACAGATTGATTGACCAGTGCGGGTCCATGTCTGCGCGGGGATGCGCACGCGGCTGTCGTCGGCGGCGGACTGCTGGCGGCGCTGGCCCCCACCAGCTTCCTGACCTACACCTAGTGCTGCTGCCGCACCGGCCCCGGTAAACAAACGGTTCAGCGACCGATTACGCGTCGAGCTTCTTAGAGCGGCGTCAGCGCTCGCCTTCTGCCCGCCACACAGCAACACATTTGAAATTCAATGTGATAACGGTTCCGAGAGCGTTCGCGCGTTCAGCTGAGTTCCCGTTGATTCTGGGTCGTGGCACACAAATCGAGAGCAAATCGTTCTGATTCCGCCGGATGGCCGCAGGTGCGCTCGTTGGCGCTCGTAACAATATCGCGGCGAACATGCCCTCGCACTTAAGTCAATTGTGCTGCGGTTGCGCTACACTTAAGGATTTGCATACACGAAAGAGAAAATACATGTTCCGAGTGTTACGCGAAAACGTTCAGTATCTCAAATGATTCATATTATGCTTTCTTTTTGGGAAGCGTATTTGTCTATTTTAAATTGCGTTTTAAGTGAAAGTTGAAACATGTCGGCAAACAACATA
This sequence comes from Hecatera dysodea, assembly GCA_905332915.2. NCBI lineage: Eukaryota > Metazoa > Arthropoda > Insecta > Lepidoptera > Noctuidae > Hecatera > Hecatera dysodea. The sequence goes on from HG995292.1 coordinate 16,983,492, forward strand.
GCTACGTGACAGTCGTTGTTTAATGAATGTAAAAAGACTTTTATTTATGAAGCGTTTAAAATTGTATGGTAAAAGCTTTAAGTACTTAGCGACAGTTGGCATAGTGCTGTCGCATCAAATCCTTCTAAGGCTAGCCTTTAGATAAGGCGGTATCATTATACCTATAACATTAATACCTATATAGATTAATTAGATCGTTATAATCTCGTATCTATTTACAGCCGATTCCACTCGGTAGTGAATAAAGTGGAAACCGAGCAGTTCCTACTAACAACGTTTTCTATTCCTTAATTTAACGTTAAGTTGTTATTTTAATATAACACGAACAACTATTATTGTGCGATAGGTTCCATACCAAACACATTTACTGATTCACAGCTTGAAGCCTGCCATAATTGTAAGTTCATTTCAGTGGCAATAAAATGACGCTTATGAGAAATCCTTATTAGTACCTACACGTTAAGCTACGACCCGATTGTTACCGACTATTGATGTCACGGCCAACGCTCGCTAACTAAACATTTTGTATTTTCCGTACTGAATTTCACTATTAACTCTTTGCTTGATTGACGGGGCAATTTATTTAGTTAATGGCGTGAATATTCTATTTGTAAACAAATAAATCGTACCTTCTGTATTCGCACATCGAAGACTTCATTGAGAATGCTATTTATCCTGCAAATCAGAGTTACAAAACTGTCTATTACTGACAAAAGCTGCAGATCTAAACTTTGGATTTGACATAATTTGGACGTAGTTATGCGAAAACGTTTCATTCCACAATGACTACAATTTGAGAAAAACCCAATTTAGTGTTTCAGTGGTACACTTTTTTGCCGTAACTAGTACAGGCGAACACTGTAGGTTTTACTGTAGTAAAATATAATCATTACATAATCTTGTACTATTTTTTTGAATATTTACGTTAAAACGGTAGGTTATTAGGAAAAATGGTATTGGAACATTTTTGCAAAATTCTTTTTTGTATGAACGCTCATTCTAAATCATTTTGCAAAAACGTTCCAAAAAGTATTTTAAACTATATAATATGTCATATTTTATAGATCTGTGAAAAATAAATACGAAACAAATCTAAATATTAATAACATAATAAGAAATAAATTGTTTATTTAAAAAGGTAAATCAATATCTCTGAGTTCATACAAAATCGTCATCGGGTAAATTATCAACTTTCATGTCGAAGTCTGGATCTCCGCAAAACCCGTCGATATCATCAATCATGTCCTCCTCCGTTAATGTTTTATAAAATTGAAGAAAATCCTCGAGATGTATTGATACACAGTCTGCAAATCAGCTAATTTCGCTGGAGCAATAGGTTTACCTTCAGGCCACAACAGACAGAAATCAGTTTGTTTATTTCTGTCGTATGTATCTAACCAATTGTCTTTACTTTTATCATTTTTTCTATTCAATACGTTTTTTTTTGCAATTTTTCTGTGCTATAAAAGTCAGTTTTCTGCATTTTATAGACTTGAAAAGGTGTTTTTTCTTTTGCTGTTTTTAATGATACCAGTATCTATATATTCTTCGGCTGTATACACACCTTGAAGTTTAACAGCCATTTCGATTTTTGAAAAATCTGTGCCGTTAAAACGACAGATTTTTCAAAAACTGAAGAATTCGAAATTATGAATTTGATGACAGTTTAAGATTGCTTTCATCATGAGAACGATTTCTATGTTGCGGTTCTGCCTACCGCAGCTATCGCTCCATAGAATAAGATTTTCAACAGCCGTCAATGAAGCCGAGTCCCACGTGGGGCTTCATTTCTATATATTTCTTAAGGCACGAACTTAGTTCCTGCACCCTTCGTCCTACTTCTCCCTCTACCCATACATAACAATGCCCAGTATCATCTCTCTTTAAATTCTTACACTTCAGCTTAAATTAAGAGTAATTTTTTTTTTCTCAGTATCCAAGGAAGCGCACTTGCGCTCTTCGCCATACTTTTCCGTGTAGTCTCGCCGGTATAAATCATAAATTTTGCCTAACGTCATCCCCAGTTGTAAATATAACGTATCGTTGTTCGTTAGTAGAATTTCAAACTCCATGGAACCTAAAAATCTTGTAAATTTGATTACTTTGGACTAAATCGAAAGGTTTTGGATCGCTTATGCCGCGCTATTCTAATTTTGCAAAAACGTTCCAAATATAAATGGAACATTTGTTACAAAATAAATATATTGTTTCGTAAAACATTAAATGTTCCTGTCCTCATAGTACGTTCTAGTTAATTTACACAAGTTATTATTTGATAAAGGTTGTGGGTTGGAACGTAAGTGAAAAAAATATTTTCTGCTTGTAAGGCTTAAAACTTGAAACCTTTTTGCTAATCTGACCCTAAATGTCATAAAAGGTAGTTTGATCACAATAACTCGATTTCGCGTGACTTGTGGGTTGGAACGTTTCTGCATAACTACGTCCATTGTGCACTTAGATACCTACTTTTTACTTTGTAGGGAATTATTTAGTTGAAACCTATTAATGTTCTGAAACAGATTCATGCTGTGCGGTTTCTTTGTCTACAGAGTAGCAGAAGGATCCCCAAACGCACGCACTTGCTTGCTTCACCAAAAGCTGCAACTGCTGAACTGCTGCATCAAGCGCGCTCTGGAAGGCACCGGCAGTCTCACGGGCAACTCTTCGGATGATGAATTCTTCGATTGCTCTGAAGGAGAAAATGAAGAACAACTGCCCTGGGACAGACCAGTTGGAAGACTTAGTCGGTTTGGTGATGCTACTATGAAAAATGGGGCGCCCTTATATATTCCCCGTACGCAGGTGTGTATAGTGTTTACACCTCTAGAGTCGGAGTGCTATAAATCACATACTTTATGTTTTGCAACTGTATGTTGCGCCAATGAGGTTATCATCTAGAAAGTTATCAAAACTAGTCGAGAATAACTGTGGATTGATTTTAAAACTATGAATTCGTAAATAAATGTAATATTCATGACTCACGTTTGCATAATTTCTCTTTGGAATGCAGGATCCTGCGCCAAAAACTGAAGACCAATTAGAAGAGGACGCGGAACTAATGGTGCGACTCGGGGACGATGCCAAAGCCTCCGAACTCCGAGCGAGAATGATGAGCGCCTCGCTGCTCTCTGATATGGAGGCGTTTAAAGCGGCCAACCCTGGCGCTGAGCTGTGCGACTTCGTACGCTGGTACTCGCCGCGGGATTGGAAGCCCGACGGCGGCGGGGCGCTAGGGGACCGCATGTTGTTGCCAGGTAACGCTTGGGCAGAGGCGTGGAGCGTGGCGCGCCCGGTGCCTGCCGCGCGCCAGCGCAGGTTGTTCGACGAGACGCGCGAGGCCGAGCAGGTGCTACATTTCCTAAGGTCCCGGTCCGTCAGTTCCGCTGCTGAACTTTTGCTGCCGGCTATTCTGCGAGCCGGAGCATTGAAAGCACACGAAGAGGGTGTACCTCACGGAAGTTCTTCACTCGGCGGTGTTGATATTCGAAGGACTTTTGAAATAGCGGCTCGGGAGCTTCATGACGCTGAGAGAGAAGCCTGCAGGGCCTTATGCGTCCGGACAGTGCTCGGCACTAGCGAGGAGGGCTCGCCGCTGGACGTGGCGGGGCGCTCGCGCATCCTGAGCGCGGCGGGCGGCGGGTTGCCGGCGCCCGCGCGCCGCGAGTTCACGCTGCGCGTGCGCGACTGTGTGGCCCCGCAGGTCATGCGCGCCGCGCTCGCCAGCGACATGACCATCATCGGCGCCTTCACCGAGCGCATCGTGTGCTTGTAGCAGGCCGCCTGAGCGACAGCCATGCCCCGCGCCCCGTGTGCGCAGCATCGTTCGCATCGGATTGCTCTGACTGTGCTGATGTGCAATTAAATATTGGTGGAAATATTATTTGTTAACGGCATGTAAATGAATTGTTGAACTAGTTCGTAGGTGTATATTAATTAATGCCATTTTTAGGTTGAAGGTTGAAATACTTATGTAAGCATGTGATTATAGATATTTAAATATTGTTAACAATCTTTTCTCTATAACGATCTTTTCTTCACAATAATCATTAATCTATCTTTAAATTCATCATACTTGCCTAAATGGTTAAAACATTTAGTTACGCTACTCTAACAATAACTTTACACCTTTTCCCCAGATTTGTATAGTTTCATTAAATACAGACGCTTCTTATGGTTACATGAAGTTTTTATTGTCTCTGATGTGACCTTCCTGAACAACTTGATAGCAAGCAATTAACTTTATTTGGGAAGTTGTATGTGCTGGCAGATGATTGTTTATTGCGAAACTTGAAGATGAACTTTAAACAATAGCCGCTGAAACGCGAACCTGCGTAGTTACTATGCAGACGTAATGAAATAAAGTACTTCATTAATCTGATTGACGAATCCAGATTGGCAAGTTGAAGAGGTAGCAGATCAAAATCGATCAAAAGAATCGTGGGTAACAGCCATCCCCAGCCTAGGGGCGAAGAAGGAAGCCGTGGACTGTGTCGCACTCCATGGAAGCGATACATGTGGTAGACGGAGTCAAGCTGCATATTTGGACAGACTTATGTCTAGCCATGGTTTGCTTTCATGTACAAAATCATGTAAACTGGTCAGTAATACACCTTTATAATGGCGTAGCTACTTTTCCGTATTCGTAACTCAATACTGGATTCGATCCAGTTACACTAGCTTCTATGCTTACGATAGCACATAGTGGTAATGACATTCAACAGAAAATACAGCATGGCATTTTGGCTGTCCAGAGAGGAGCTGTGACGTCATATTTATGAATCCTGTTCTATCACTGACCACTTATTGCGCGGTGGGTGACTGCTCGTAGATAACAGCGCGTACGCTGCTGATTGCTATGCGTGTGGAACAGGCGCCCGTGCTGGCGGGGCGCGGGCCGGCAATGTACGCGCGCAGTGTGGCGGAGGAGGCAGGCTCGCAGGCGTGGGCGGCGCGGCCACGCATGCGCGCGCCGCCGCGGCCGGGCGCCGAGCGACATCCTCAGTGGCGCGGCGGGACGCCCGGTCGATTCCAGGGCGCGCGCAAACATCGCTCTTAGAACACCGTGTCATCCGTAAATTTCGCTGAAAATATAAATTACAATCACTCAAAAATCTTAATTTTTAATCAGCATTTTATAAAATATTCCCGAGTTTTTCATACCGTGCATTGATAATGTCACTGATACAATTTTATCACGTTTACTCCGGCATCTTATAAAAAAGTCATGCAACACATCTGGACATCTGCTTTCGTGTGATTAATAAGTACACCCACGGAATGACCACCTAATTGATGTGCAGATAAATGATAAATGTTACTGGTGACAACTTGTCATTCATAAATACTAGCAATCGAAGTGTTGTTGTTGTGTAATTATAGTTATGAAAATATTTATTGAATGGTCAATATGTAAATAGTGGATGTCTCTTATCACCTGTGTAATGCGCTAACAGTTGATTCGCCGAAGAAAAGGCAATAATGGTCGACTTAGTATCTTCGGCGCGACTACCTACGGTAAGTGAATCGTTGCTTTTGTTACGATCCTGTACTAAAACGCCTCTTCCAAATTATTTGTTACAGGATAAATGGTTTCGTACTCACATGCGAATCGTATACTTAGTACTATTTTGATACATCTCCATGGTACTGTAATTCTTAGGACTGAAGTCAAAGTGGCCAACTTTATTTTCTGCGAGTGAATCTGTCGTGAGTGGCCGACACCGGCGCGCCAGCCCGATGAGAACCATTATCGAGTTAGACGCGACAAATATTGGCAATTCAATCATAATAGCAGCTACACATCATAATTGAAGGACACGGCCGATACGCACTGCTCCTATTTACTTTGTTTATATACAACAATACATAAGTTAGGAAGATAACGTCATACAGCCATTGTCCATCCCAAACGCTAAATCTCCCGGGCATTAGAACTTAATAATTGGGAGTTGGTTTTAGGAAAACCCCATGAGAAATTAGGAGGCAAATAACTGAACGGAATTCGATTTGCCACTAATAAACTAGGTCAAACGAAGAACATCGCCGTAGTTATTTGTAAAATTATGTATACTTTTGAGAATATTACCTATAGACAAAATAAAGCGTTACAAAATATCGCTGGAGTGATTGACGGTTGTTTACCTGTACCTACTTACATATTTTGATCAAACGCGAGGGGGAATGTTGTGCAAGTGCTAAAGTTTTGTTATTAAATACGAAGGTACGTATGATTTGTTGTCGTCGACCCCATTCGACGCCGTCTTAGCCCCGGGTGACGTGAAGCATGCCGCATGTTAAATGGACCGGTGCTGGCGTCCTCCATGTCCGCTGAATGGCTGAAGCCTCTGAAGCTATTATAAATAGGCAGCCATTATACAGTGTGCGCTCGGCTGCACAATGAATAGACTCCATACGTAACTACGTTGTCTTGGGGAAATAAGTTTTCTAAAGGTGGTGAAAATCAAGGGCGGAGCTCAAGTTGATGGTTGCTGTCACAAAAATGGACGAGCTCTACATTTTGATGTTTTAAGCGTGTTCATTTTCTTTCCGAGTAGTGACAAAGATTTCACCTTTTCATCTTCTTGCTTGGAAATTTTGAGTTTGTTCTCTATTTATGAACCTGGAGGAAATGTAGGTATGTACCTAGTAGAAATACATGGTTTTAGATATTTGGGCAGTAGCCTCGGATCTGACTAATTAATTAGTATTCTGAATGGTTTCCCACTAAGTAATCATACACACTGACCTCGCTTCACATGTAAGTAATTATTTCGCAGTTATCTTGGTAGGTAACTCATCAGTTACTGGAATGTTTGTCTAAATAATTACCGGTCCATTGTTTATTATATTGTTATCTTTTATTAAGTATTGATTCAAATTATGGTAATGATCAACACGAATGATTCAAATTGTCGAACGATTGAAAGTAATGACTATTAATCGCCTTTTGTTTACATTATACATATATTTGGATTTTGAAGAAGTTAAAAGTAAATATGAGCCATTGCTCATGTGTGCCAAATGTGCCAATGTACGCTAATTAATGCCTACATTGTAATTGGCCATAAACTTTGGTTGATGGTTTCCATAAAACAAGAAGATATGCGATAGGAAACGTACAGAGCGCCTTGCTTTTGAAAGTATGTACAAAAGACTTGTCCATCGACTTATTGATTGGCAAACGGATTAGGAAATATTAACTCGCTGATTTTTCTTGAATCCCCAGAAACCGGGTATCAAATGAAAGCTCTTGGCAAGATACGTATATCATAATATGCCAGCAAACGACGCGAGCCAAAAATAACATCCTGATGGATCTCGCAGAATTGAAAAGTTTGAATGTTATGAAAATGTTAGAGGGGCAAGACGGAGAAACGATAGAGTCACGAGATCCCGTGTCTTACGTATGCGGAATTCTGAACGAAGTGAAGACCAGACTCTTTTGATGAGGCAGTTGTTCTGATAGACATACGATAAAGTAGATATACGAGTAACTGCACAGTTCAAACGAACGATATTTGCGGGAATATTAAAGCAGATACTCGCTCGATCAGCTTATCTGCAAATCGGATATATGCCATTTTCAATGACTTATCGATATACACGCTCCCTTTGAAGTTTGAAATATGTTTATAATGTAAACAAGCTGAGTTGTGAGCTTGTGGCTAACGATAGAGCTAAATCCTGCGTTGTTCACCGCCGCGGTCCGCCAGTAATTTATGATAGCATATAAAAATATCGGTTTACGTTGTCCAGGTGGCCACACACGCGCACGCCGCGTCCGAACTCGTAATTCAATGTTTCTATTGTCTGTTCTATTTGGACTTAAGGCCAATTTGGTTCAATTTTGAGGTTCATGTTCTTATGTGGTGGGCATGTATAGCAATCGGAAACATTAGCTCATTGAAAACTTGCTTGATTCATTCAATGAATTTTGTTTTTAACCCCCGACCAAAAAGAGGTTTGCTATAAGTTTAACCTCTATGTATGTGTGTGTCGGTTTATCGTTGGCACTTCGGATGCGGACGGAGTGTTTTTAGCAATGATACAAGAAATTCGGTTCCGCCGTTTGACGATCATCAGCCGTTTTCTAGTTGATGTGAGCAACTTTTATAGGTTTTGATTCGGTATTAAATGTAGTATTTTGACCCAAGCGTCTAAGCGTCGGGGGGACCTATAATAGCGGTCTCGCGAGGCAATAACGCTTAGACCAAAATATTCGTACCTATATTATACTATAAATAAGGATCAATAGATAAATGAAGCCTTTATTTCCATAAGTAACAATATACATCATTTCATTTGATTTTTCCATTCACAATACCATTATTACATATTAGGTATATCTGTATATCATGATTTCATTTCTACAAGTATATTAGACTTTTATACAAAAGTTAGGTACATCAAATATTAAAATTTTATATTTTTGTTTTTTTTTTTTTACAATATTATTTTTAAATTCAAGCTTTCATTTCATATTATATATTTAATTAAATTACAGTGATCATATTTCAGTACTTAACACATTCGTAAACTTCATATTTAAGGATCAATACCTACATAATAGTATATTTTTTACTTATTTAAGTTTTTTTACGGGTTTTTACTAAGTATACCTATGTATATTTTTTAAATGAGTAAATAAGTAGGTTTATGCCACCATTGAAGCACTAGGTATCAAGTTTAAACCCATGGATGAGCATTGAACATACCATACCTAAGTCTATAATACTGTATAAAATCCAGTTGCGAATGGCGCGGGCGTGTGACTTGTGCATCGATATAACAATAATTATGTTTATTAAAGATAACTCTGCCATTTAGCTTTCTCAAATCCGGCCTAGCAGGTTTTTGATTTAGGTAGATACAAAGAGAGAACACAAAAGGTCTCGAAATGCAAATATTACTAGCGAAAACGCCAGTTTCGAAATCTGATGCTCCACTTCAATATTATTTTTATGGTTATCGATAAGTTAGCTCCATAACTGTAGGCATTCATAGTTAGGTAGCGTCACTATTTTTATTTTCCAACTTGTAGGCAGAAGCTATGGGTTATGTGTCACGGTTCCATAAAGTCGGGCCATTGTGCTCGTTATTACAAGCGAAACGCGATGTTAGTCGTGAATGAAAGTTTTGCTATCGACTCTACCAGACGCCATCACCCTTATACATCGTAATGAGCATGTAATGATAGGTACCAGGCTTGTTTTTCCTTATTTTTCGCTCTAAGGCCACAAAATTACAAAAGGCTCTCAGCTCTGCTTAGTTATTCATTGCACTGTTTGTGTTTTCACTACTTCATTAGGAATTAAGTTTTAAAGCGCAATGTTCAGTAAATAAATTCAAAACTTTGTAGTATACTTGATACATAGTAATTGGAAGTGTTGAACTTTGTATTTGCTGGCTATGAATATCTGCAAATGTTCTCTAAGAGAGTTTGCGAATGCGGTGCAATCGTCGCTACCGACACTCCCCTTGCCCCCCTAATTACTGCTGAGTGAATCTAAAGACACCATGTCGTTTATCCTGTTCTGTTTCACAGGTTCACAATCCTGTCGTTCGGCGAGGCCATACAGTAAATTAATTGTTGCAATGTAGGTATTTACATCTGTTATCCGACAGGTTGATTGTTTGTGCGCCTTGAATACATAACGCCCCTTCAGTAGCGGCTGGCAGCTGGCCAGGGATTGTTCTACGATATAAATTATGTCCGCACGTCGATACTTACTATTATCGGAACAATGAATGAGCTATCTTAGCATTACATTGGCATACAAATACTTACTGGAACTTTGTACTCACTGACCCTAATCTGTTATAAATTATATTAACTCCTGCGTGCCCACTCAGGAGTTGAAGTTTTAGTTTAAATGAACGTAATTCTTCAAAGTAATAAACAATTACTATTTGTGCTACTACGTTATGAGGTTGTAATAAATATTATATATACATTTTCCTTATTGTGTTGAAATCAGCTTTTTGCGAGAATAATTTGGCTGGGGTCAGTGACTCAACACTTCTGGTTCTTTATTGTTCGGGCGAACGAGGCGACCTGGGAACAATGGGGGGCACTTCAGTTTTTTAAGGAATTAACAAGACGCCCTCGATTTAAGTGGCTTGCGGTGCTTTCGAGCGCTTTCATTATGAGGTAGGAGGGTATAGGGTGAGTGGGCTCATGGCAGGGGCAGTGCCGGATTTATATTTTTTATGAGTGTAGGCCACTGTTTCCCGCCGCCCCATGTTCACTTTTCTAAAATAATATTTTTCCATTTGTAGTTTACTCTACATTTAGAATGCCTTATAGATACTTTAAGTTAAATAAACGAATGAATTAGTCATTAAGAAAGAGTGTCAAAAAGAAACAAGATTACAATTTTTTACGGAACTTTTTAATAGCAAAATCATCTACTATAATATCATCATAGCTTATGATATTCATTATCTCTGCTTCTATGAAGAGAAGAGCTAGATGGTTTTTCCGGTGTAAATATACCTACACCTATAAAAACGGAAATGGATTTAGTAAACGATTCCGAGTAAACTACACTGGACAGCAAATAAACCAAGCCACCCGCTACCTAGGCACTCTAATTCGATTTTCTCAAAAACTAAAAAACCTGCAATTATCAAAGTTGTACCTACAGAAAGTGCGTTTCATGGTGATTAAAATGAAAGGAAACTCATTGGGTTTAATCAATATTTCAGTGTTTATAAAGGATTTTACAAAGAAGAGTCGTTTTCCAGTCGTGACAATCGTTAGTAATGATAAAGTGAAAAAAAAATTAAAGCCAAAAACAAAGATAAAGTCAAAAAAAGTTTTTAATCAATATTCCGTATTCCCTCCCCTTGCTCGGATAACTGCCAGCATCCTTGTATTCATCGACCTTACGAGGCTGACGATAAAATCTTGAGGTATTGTATTCCACTCCTCTTCAATTGCGATTCGCAGCTCTGGAAGCCTTGTTGGAGCAGGTACCCGGGCTCGAACCCGACGTTTCAGCTCATCCCATAAGTGTTCTATCGGATCCAAGTCCGGGCTTCGAGCTGGCCAGTCCATCGTACGAATGCTGACGTCGCGTAGATACTGGGTCACCACATGAGCAACATGAGGCCGTGCATTATCATGCATCAATTGCATATCCTGTCCGATATATCCTGCGTAGGGTACCACATGGTCTGCGAGGATTTCAGTAATGTAGCGATGAGAAGTCAGTCCACGTGTACGGCCCGTCGGTTCGATGAAAACTAACGCTGTATGTGCTGTTAACGAGATGCCGCCCCAGACCATTACAGATCCACCTCCATAAGCGACAGTTTCCTCGATGCAACACTGAGAATAACGTTCTCCAGGGCGACGATATACTCTCTGACGTCGATCACTTCCATGTAGACTCACCCTGGTCTCATCACTGAAGAGTACATTACTCCACTGCTCTAATGTCCAATCCCTATGCTCTCGAGCAAATTCAAGTCGTGCTCGACGGTGTGCTACCGTTAATGCTGGGCCTGTTGCAGCTCTTTTTGGGGTCAGGTTCCGTTCAGCAAGTCTCCTTCTGACGGTATCTGAATTTATGACCACTTGGCGTTCGTCACGCAGACTTTGTTGGACTTGAACTGCGTTGAGGTGGCGATTTCGCAGAACAGTAAGGTGGATATAACGATCATCTGCTGCTGATGTAGCCCTAGGTCTGCCCGTACCTGGACGGCGATCGAATGCTCCAGTCTCTAGGTATCGTCTGTAAACTCGTTGCACTGAAGATCTGCTGATTCGAAGCCTTCGAGCGACTTCACGTTGCGCAATGCCTGCTTGAAGTAATGCTACAGCTTGAGCTGCTTCCTGAGGTGTTGTATCCATTATTAATCGAAAAAAGTAGCAAAAACACGCGTCTGAGCAAACGATAGACAAAAACTAAATAAATGATAAGAAATATCCGACTACCGTCATTGTAGAGAAAAAGAACGCTAATTTAAAACTCTGGTGAAAACAGAGCAAATCGTTAGCATTGTGTTTGTTGCTTGATTACAATGTGAGTTGACGGTACTTTCGAATTAATTTATAGTCATTTTAATCACCATGAAACGCACTTTTTGTAGATATAACTTTGATAGTTGTAAGTTTTATACTTTTTGAGAAAATCGAATCAGAGTTCCTAGGTAGTGGGTGGCTCGGTTTATTTGCTGACCAGTGTAGTTTCGTCTTACATTTGTTACACGTTGTATATTTCTTTAGCTTGGCTGGCCAAACATTGCGGTTTACATAAAGTGTAAACGGAACTAAATAATAAGTATTTTTACATTTTTTTTTATTTTTTTTTTCGCAGAGTCAACCGCGACAACGGAAATTGTAAATCATAAAAAAAAAACTTTTTATAAACAAATTCAACCGACTTCTACACAAAAATAAATCCAAAAAGTACCTACAAAATAACTTTAATTTCGGAACTCGGTGTTTTTGGTTGCTTTTTCGTTTTTGAACACCGACTTCCGCATCTTTTGTAAAAAGTTTTTTTTATTTTTCTCTTTTTAGTGGTAACACACCTAAACGTACCAATAACATTGATGTAAACGATAAACAAACATGTGATTTCAGCAATCCCGAAAGATTTGCTATCATTTATTGAACCGTATACCGTTTCCTATCATCTCTGTTCTTCATCAGATCTTCACCAAACTAGAAAGGTACCACGCTGAAATACTAAGATGCTCTTCCAAACCATCGTACACAATTTTATTTTTTCATTTTACATCGACAAGAGGGAATGAGAACGTCGTCAATATAAACTAAGCCACGCATTATTAGGGATAACTCAAATACTAGTCGTCAGATCTCAATCAAATTTAAATAGGTCCACACAACAAGCATCAGCTTTTGAATATATAAAAAGAATCATCAAAATCGGTACACCAAGTACAAAGATGTAACACACAAAAAAAATATACTTAGTCGAATTGAGAACCTCCTCATTTTTTGAAAGGCAACCGAAACGTCGGAATCAAAATAATATAAAAATTTAGAAACACATCAATAAACCACCAATGTAAAAGTATCGTGTTAAAGAAGGACAATTTTCATTTTCATATAATGAGTGTTAATGATTAAATAGGTATATTAGAGTATTGCACACTATTGTGTACCTACCACTTACCTATGTCAATAAAAACTGAAGCTTAACAACAAAGAATATTGAGTACATATCACTGTGATTTTTTATTCAGTACCTAGTCGTTACGTATTTTGTTTTGGTAGGTAAAGTAGGTATTTAAAGACAAGACGACGAGAGTGTAGCGCTAGCGTGTGTATGCGATCCGTGCTTGCATCAAAACACTGGTGCGGGCGCGGACATTGGTTGACGGTTCGGAGTGCGGGCGGGAAGCGGGGTTTCTTACGTTCGCGTTGAGCCACTGCTGTCCGCTCGCCGCCCGCCGCACTGCTCTCATCTATCACTCACTAGGAATGAGTTTCGATAGGAATGAGTTTCTTCTATAGGTATTTATTTAAAGTATAATATACCATAATAAAACCAGTGAACGTGTTTGACTTTTACCGTCTGAAATCGAGTGACCGTCCTCTGAAATCTGCCGCCCCTAGGACGCTGCCGCCCCTAGGCCGCGGCCTATACGGCCTATTTATAAATCCAGGACTGGGCAGGGGAAAGACGAACTTTGTACTTAGGGAGTCAGCCGATCGTAGATTGATCACAGCAACAAGATCAGTCTTCATGATGGCCTTTAGACTTGGCTTTATCTTATCCGAGTGAAGCCAATTGTTCTTTATGTTTCTGGTGATATACATACATGCAGCCTTACTACGATAGTTAATTGTTTAGTAGATAACTTCTCTCAATACTGATTGTACGGCAGCTATGCCCAACAAACGCCTCAGTGTAATGTGACTAATGTGTGTCAAAGGCCCTGCTGCGTAAAGCAGTACATACCCAGGCAGTAGCCTGCAGAGAACAGCCGTGCATGTAGTTGTACGTATTGTTTCACGTGTCTCCATTCCCGTTAAATTGATTCTACATCGGTCATTTGTATGCGTGTCGCGTGGACACCCATTTGCATAGAATTTAGTCCTATATTAGGTACACAAATATCTGGCTTAACGTCGTATCAAACATCATGTAGGTAAGTAAAAAAAATCGCTATGCAATACGCGTAGGGATTAACCAATATAATACGCGTTTCGGATACCTGTCAGTTGTTAAAAAATAAAGAATAACTACAAACTTAAAAAAAATTCATTTCCAGTTAAAATAAACCCAATATTTCTAAAGATAATACCAGAAAAGCTTTAGTAATACTGGTTTTGTGTAAAATAAAATGCCTGTAAAGACACCCGTAGTCACCTCAGGGACGGTGTTCGAGCGCCGAGAAAGATTGGAAATGCCACAAAATCACACGAGTGATCAAACAAGATCTTCGCGAATTCATTGTAAAACCCTTTTGTTGTACACGATATAACAGAATAGTGGGGGTTGGACAGGTCATATTATACTGGTTCAGTTAGTAGGCCAGGTAGGTAGTCGGAGAAAGAAAGCTATCTGGCCAACAATAACGGATAACTAGAGTAATCGATCTTGGAAGATAGAATATTCATAGCTTTGTTATGTGACTATGCGTGGCTGTGCACACGTAAGCATAAACGATACGGTTATTCCACTCAGTATACCTATTCATCGAAACTGGAATTCAGAAATCCGAGTCGAGGGCAGTTTGTCGCCTGACTACATTTTGGTGTTAATTACTATAAACTATCACTATTTTATTTTAATAGATGGCGGTGCACATTTTAAATTCAAGTATCTTTTGATAGAGTGAAGCGATTGCAATGAAACACAAACTAAATTATTGTCTCAGTTCCGCACAATTTTAATGTATAAAAATTTTCTATATTATTTTTGTACTTTCTACGTGATGAGTGCACATCTAAACAAACAAACAGACAAAAATTGAAAAAATGATATGAATGGGTTCTATATGTTATCCTTTAACTCCCTGGCGATGTTTTTTAGATTTTTTTGTACCTAATGTACAAAAACGACTCTTCTACATATTTATTATATGAGTCGTATAAAATAAAAAAACAGCAATCTGATAATTTTAGTTATGAACAGTTTATTTAATTCAAATTTAAATCTTAAAATAATGAATTCAAAGTTCTGAAACATACATAATTATAAATACACATAAAAATGCTGTTTGTAATAATGAAACTACTTTTCCTAATTACCGTTAATAAGTCAAAAGTGCTGTTTTTGATTCTATATGACTCATATATAGGTATAGAATAGATATAGAATATATAGATAAATTCACGGTCTTAAAACATAACAGACAGAAAAACTGCTGGGGAGTTTGTTGCGCCATCGCCACTTCTTCCAGCTAAAACCCAAGGAAGTGGTGACGACCGAGCGTTTTAGAGGACTGTTTTTATATATTCGACGTTTAAGAAACTCGACACTGCCCAATTTGAATAAATGACTTTTGGATTTTTTCTTCCGTAACTGGCTGACTGACAGATAACGCACAGCCGAAACTGCTGGTCGTAGAAAGCTGACATTTTGCGTGTAGGTTCCTTGGAAGTGTAGCGGAGCACTAATAGAGGATAACGTTATGCGCGTACAAAGTCGCGGGCAAAAATGAGAAGGAACATAATCAGCCTTTTAACGTTCCCACTGCTGGGACACAGGCCTCCTCTCTAGGAGAAGGAATGGGCCGTAATCCACCACGCGGGCCCAGTGCGGGTTGGTGAATGTCACATGTCTTCGAATTTTTGGTTCTAGGACATCACGATGTTTTCCTTCACCGTTTTGGGAGCAGTGGTGATGAAATGAATTACACAAAGTAATGCGCCTGGCTGGGTTTGAACCCGCGACTTACAACTTGTAAGTCGGGGACCGTTACCACTCGGCCACCACTGCTCCGTTACCACTCGGCCACCACTGCTCACTAATACAGACTTTACAATATACTTAGATTTTATTTCCTTCTCATTTCATCAAAAATGAGAAGGAAATAAAGTCTATATTGTAGTTATTTGGCACTAAGCTCTCCCCCGCCGAGCGCCTGTGCGAGGTACTTATAATTAATCCACATTTAGTACAATACCATCGGGGGCGGCATTCCTGCAGCTTGCCAGGAATGTCTAGTCTTGAGTTACGTGGCATTCCGGTTAAACCGCTGGAATTTTAACTACTTACTTACTTGTCAAAGAAAAAACTCAAGCGGCGATATTTAAAACATTCAGGCTGTAAAAAAAAAAATGAAATCCTTACCTACTTATACTGAAAAGAGAAGGGTTTTTACGCCTAAACTAAATTAAATGCGAAAGCCGTCAGTATTTTTCATAAACCCCTTTGCTGTGTGCTCGTCGGGCACATATATGTGCCTGTCGCTAGTGGAGGTTTCACCTTGAATTTTTGTCCGGCAGTGTATGTGCTAAGTTATAAAAATGTTTTCTTCAATTAATGAAAATCCTAAATATGTACAGCTATATTTCTTCCGTACCATCGGCTCGTTTGTTCCGGGACAAATGCGAATCCTCGATCGCGATAGGATGATTTCCGTATTTGCCACATTTCCTCCGTTTCCCGGGACTACGGGACACGAGCGCTCGTTCTCTCGATTTCTAAAGCGTTCGCCCCATAATGCCCTTAGAATTGTTTATTTTTTTACTACCTAAGTTTTGTTATGTAGCTATCCTATTTCAGTGTGCTCGTTTCAATACTGTTGTTTCAAAAATATTTTCGTGTTTTGGTTAGACATTTCGGTAATCATTAAAATTTATAAATGTTAAATCCATTAGAGGAATATTCAAACTGAATCTATGTTTGTAATCCTCTCTCGGAGATGCTTTAATAACGAATCTACTCCTTGTCATTTAGTCCCTTTCGGCACCCACTAACGTGACATCGCAATTTCTGATCATATGAACTAGGTGGAAACACCTATTATGGCATACGTGGCATAATTTGTATAAAAGTAATCTGTACAGGACCTATCAGAATACCAGCGCTGTGTTATTTATTTTTAAATATCGCAGCATATGCTGAGATATGAACCTTTTTGGCCTCGCACACTTACATTTAGGTACAAATTGATAGAAAATTCTATAATTCTATCAACTGCATTTATTAATTTATTTTTCTAGTAGTTTTATTTTATTTATTTTTTGTTTGTTTTGTGCGAGACCCAAATAAACATTTTTCTTTTTCTTTCTTTCTTTATTATAGTTTGCCATTCATTTTTTGAAATCGTTTTGCATAGGCAAGCTACGATTTTGAATTTCACATTAAACTGTTTCTGATGTAAATAATCCTTCTAATGTTTTCTAATTTCTAGAGTATTGTTATTTTTTGTCTATTCATAAAGGTATTTTTTCCAATTTCCTATGAACGGGCCAGTTTATATTTATACCTACATCGGTTACGTAAGTGGCTGTATTTGATTGGTTTTCACCGCAAGTTCCAACGATGGTGTCCGTCAGCATATTATTAAATATTTATTTATTATATGTAGGTATATCATTTATAGTATTCTGTATTTACTTTTGATTTGTTTGTGTTTTAAGTTTAATGCTTCACATACTCTTCTTCTCTTGTTCTTACAGACTATTGTCTACATTTATTTTTCGCTTGTCTTTCGCAGGTCTGCTGGAAGAAATTTCTTTTGAAAAAAGCAGTAGGGAATATTGTAACACTGTGATATTACTATTAGCTTCCTCCTTTCTCTGTAGTCGTTAATTTTTACACCCAACATTAAGTCGTGTTATTTAAGTGGTAAATAAATCAAGAATATCAAATATGACATCAATCCACGTATTAATGTGTCCTTCCGTCCTTCGTTGGTCGTTCGGTCCTGAGCGACCACTACCAAACTTCTTTATCGCGTTATTGCATGCACGGCTAGCCATACCTACTATGTAGAGCTTGATAACCTAAAATTTGATTTCCATAAAAAAAACTCCCTTCACAGAAAACCCTTACTATGAACGTACCCAAGTGTTCTACAAAAGGGATTGAATAAGTAATTAATTACTAGTCAGTCATAATTAGTTTGAACGTTTTATTAGACGCGATCAATGTTCAAGCCGGTGCTCCACATTTCAGTGTCCTTGGTGGATGGTCACTATGGCCAGCAGGCCGGCAGCCGTATCGGTGCCGCAATCACAGTGGATCGCGTGCGGATTATCTGCTATTGCTTTGTGAACGCTGATTGCGTGGGGTGCGCGTGCGCCAACTTTGTTTGTAGGCCACACTTTTGTAGGCCAGTGGTTGAATAACTGAAAAAATAAATAAGTATGAAAGCGAGTTAGAAAAGTATCAGCATGGATATTGAGAGGTAGAACTAATCGTTAGTTATATTTTTAACCGATTTCAAATAAAGGAGGAGGTTTTAAATTCGGTTGTATTTTATCTAGTGAGCACTGATATTGAGAATATGGTTGTCCATATTCACCACATTGGCGCACAAGAAAATTACAGTTAATGGCTTGTTACTATAACCAAATTAGAAAGAAGTAGGTACCTACCTACCTACATACATAATTTTCAAATGCTATGTTTTCTATACACTTACAAGCTAAGCAACTTTGTATCTATAGTTGTTATTGTTCCGAAATAAACTTTGGATCTACTTACCTAATATTCAAAGTTGCGTAAAGAGGCAGTTGCTTAAAAAATAGTTCCATCAAAACCTAAAAAAAGAGTCCCATAACTAGGTACCTAGTCCTTTTAATAAGCCCGCAAGTCAAAACCAATGCGACCGAGTTGCAGAACCACCCAGATAACTTCACAAATAATATTGGCTCGTGACCTAGGAGGTTGTCGACTGCTAACCGGACTTGCCTGTCTCGACCTTAATATAAATATTAAAGCCTCCAGCCAGGGCACTCGCTCGTGAGAAAGTAACAAGCTATGACATACCTACGGCGCAGATGCCAATCGCCCCTCAATGGCGGTAATCTAGCTGTCAAACAACCATGCAATTACAATCTTTTACAAACTGTCACGATGAGGTCAAATGTAGGTAGGATGAGACTTTAAAACAAAACATCATATTGTTCGGTAGTGCTGAAACCCTATAGAAAAGGAGCGTTTATGACAATTGGTTATCAGTCCAATGTTTCACGCCACTGGGAACTGAATGCAAAAAAAATGAAAAACACACCTACAGAAGCCGCTTAAGTCGTCAGCCTAAATTGGCAAATGGTTGTCTCAACGTACTATCTCACTAGACAGCTTCAACAGAGCCAGTTTTATGTCTCGAAGGTATAGAAGTGGTTCAGGGAGACTGGGAATTAAGTCCGTTGACCAGGTTCTGGATTGTCACCTCCTCTCGCAGAAATCGACACTTGACCGGCGTGGACGACCAGCAGCAACTCAAAAAAGTTCGAGGGAGGGCTGCCAGTGAGTGGCCAATTAGGCTAAGAGTCAAACAAGCGAAATTGGACCCAAAAAGGCCAGCCACGGGACCAAAATTGTATCATCCACCACACCGACAAGCCCGGCTTCAGTTTACTCGTGATCACTAAGATTGGAATATTGAGCAACGGGAACAGGATTCGGCTAGTCCTGTTCTCGATTCCAGGATGTACCTGCATGGTAGCGACCGTTGACGGAGAGTCAATAGAAGACCAGGACAGCGATTCGCACAATCCTGTTTTGCCGAAACAGTGGCATACGGGGGTGGGTCCTGTATGATGTGAGCACGAATTTATTTTGGTGAAAAAATGGAGCTAATATTCGTGCCTGGAGGAGTTCGGAGAAGACAGCAAACCGCAGAAAGAAACATCAGCGACATTCTGCCTGTGCTCGCCTACGGTTTATAAGCGAAGATTTCTTGCTAATGCACGATAATGCCCGCTATCTGCCACACCGCTTGAAATGTGATGAACATATGTGGAACCAGCTGAAAAGACGGGTACGAGGAAGATGACCAACTACGAAGTCGATAAAAGACCTGAAAACTGCTGGAGTAGAAGTGTGGCAGGAAATCCCGCAGGATTTCGTCAGGAAACTCATCCAGTCAATGAAAAACCGTTTACAGCATAGATATAATAAACAAGGAGATATGCCCTGTAGCCGAAAATGTATCGGAACCTGTGTCTCCTGTTTTGCCCTACCACCCGGCAACTACTACGAATGCAGTTCAGTAAAAGCAATAGATACGCAGTCGCGCACACACCCGCATTTTTGAAATCGGACTGTACTACACAATCAATTATAAACCTTATCCTAATAAACACAGCGTATATTTACAGTACACCGTGCAACTTACTCACACAAAAACAACGCTGGGTATCGTTGTGCTGTGCAAAAGCAATTTATTTTACATATACGCTAGTGATTGACTTATCGATTCTGGCATTTATTACACACGCCATGCTGCCCATGTATAACAAATAAATAGCATGAGTATGTTGACTATTTTAAGCTCCCATCCACCCGATGTGCTCGACATCGCTCTCCTCAAAAATGTCAACCTTCGGTTGCATTCTGTGGAGGCGCTTGAAGAGCTTAACTCGGACCATAGGCCAGTGATCCTGGAGCTTGCTCCTAGATCTGGGCCCATGGATCCCTCCCAACCCCCTCCCACCAAACTGACCACTGACTGGAGACAAGTAAGCGAAAAGCTGAAAGTCACCACGTCAGCTCACCTGGACCAGATCCCAGACAATATCGAGACTGTCGCAGACACGCTGGCCGCGGTCAGCTCACTCACGGATCACGTGCAATCGATCCTGAACGAAAGTTCAAAGGAGTCTCCGGTGACGAGCGATCATCACTGGAAACTCCCGGACGAAGTGCGTGAGCTCGTGACTGAGAAGAACGCGGCAGTTCGTGCCTACAGTGCTTTTCCCTGCGAAGCTAACAAAGTTCACATGCGCTACTTACAACGCAAAGTAAGTAAGAGCATTGCTGAGCTGCGTGAAAGTCGCTGGGATAAAATGCTGGGCGACCTCGAACCCAACCATCAGGCGTTTTGGGAACTCCAAAGGAAATTGCGCTCCTCTGAAGTTGCCTCTATGCCTCCCCTCACCCGCCCCGACAACTCCATCGCTTTTGAAGACGATGAGAAGGCAGAATGCCTGGCCGACAGCCTAGAGGCCCAGTGCTCTCCCAGCTCTCAACCAGTAGACAAAGCACACCTGGACAAGGTGAACGCTGAAGTCGAACGTAGAGCCTCCCTCCCGCCAGTCGAGGACCCCGAGGATCCTCTCCCCCCCGTCACTCCTGACGAGGTGAAGGAGATCATCGGGCGACTCAAACTCAAGAAAGCCCCTGGGTCAGACGGAATCACCAATAAGGTGCTCCGTCTCTTCCCGGCAACCCTGATCATGTTGATGACTGCCATTTTCAACGGCGCTCTGTCCAACAACATGTTCCCACAGACGTGGAAAGAGGCTACCGTCATAGGTATCCCCAAACCAGGGAAGCCCAAGTCCTCCCCGTCCAGCTATCGTCCCATTAGTTTGCTCAAAGCTCTCGGCAAGGTCTACGAGAGGCTTATTTATAAGCGACTCAAAGACTACGTTGAAGCTAAGAGCCTCCTCCCCAATGAGCAGTTTGGTTTCCGGTCAAACCACTCATGCGTCCAACAGGTCTTCCGTATCGTTGAGCACATCAGCGACCGCTATCAGCGCGGCTTAGTTACGGGGGCCCTGTTCTTCGACATAGCGAAAGCGTTTGACAAGGTCTGGCACAACGGACTGATATACAAGTTATATCAACTGGGTGTGCCAGATCGTCTCGTGCTCATCTTGCGAGACTATTTGTCAGACCGCACCTTTCGGTACCGTATCGAAGGTGCGCTTTCGTCTCCCCACCCCATTCATGCCGGAGTACCGCAAGGCGGTGTCCTCTCTCCCTTGATATTCTCGCTGTACACCAGCGACATACCCACCAGTGCTCAGACGCAACTTGCCCTATTTGCCGACGACACGGCCATCTACCGCTCCGGCAGATGTGTAAAGTCAATAGCCAGCCACCTCCAGAGATCCGCCGACGCACTAGGCGCCTGGTTTCGGAAATGGAGAGTGGAAGTCAATCCGGAAAAGAGTCAAGCGATCCTGTTTCACAGGCCGCGGGCTCGATTCCCTCCACCAGACCCCAGTCCGATCACCATGTTTGGCAAGCCGATCCCTTGGGTGAAGCAAGCCAAATACTTAGGTGTAATCCTTGACCGAAAGCTTACTTTCGGTGAGCACATAAAGACGGTGCGTAATCGCGCCGCTTTCGCTCTCGGTAGGCTCCACCCCATGCTGAATGCACGCAGCAAGCTTTCCCTTAAATGCAAGTTGCGCATTTATATAACGTGTATACGCCCGATTATGACTTATGCGTGTGCTACTTTTGCGCACACAAAGTCGTACCGGATCCATAGGTTGCAAGTAATCCAAAACCGATTTCTGCGGAAGGCCACGGGTGCCCCGTGGTTCGTTAGAAACGATCGACTCCATGTCGACCTCCGCATCCCAACTATTAAACAATTCATGAAGCGCCTTAACAAGCGTTTCATTGAGTCCGCCGAATCCCATCAGAACCCTCTCATTGTATCGGCCGCCCGGTACACTCCCTCCAAGATTAGTAGGATTCGCCGTCCACGGCACTCCCTAGTCGAACCCGACGACCCCATCACCTTACTACAAGAGAGTAATAGGGAAACCAGTACGATTAGAAAAAACAAAAACAGACCGCGTTCCGTATTCCGGCCTCGCCGACGAGGCCCATCGCGACGCCCCAGTAACATCCCTCCCCGACTTTTGCCTAACGAGCCAGCCCGCGACGCTGAGCCATTAGCGTTAAATCCCCTAAATAATAATAATTGACCCAGCCTGTCCCTTGCTGCCCCTCTCAATGACCCCGTTAAGCCGAGGCCCGTATCCCACAGGGGATGCCCTTAGCGAAGCGGTCATTTAGCTTTTAGTAGTTTTTAGCCCTGGCTGGGGGCCTTAAATTCATTTGAGGCCACCACAGGATTGTCCGGTTGAGCAGTAACCAGCCTTAGTGTGCTGAACTGCGAGTGGTCCCATTCAAAAAAAAAAAAAAAAAAAAAAAAAAAAAGACTATTTTAAGCAAAGGTCACTAATATATTATCTTAAACATGCCGATTACTATAATGCATTCGAAACTTTATCGAAAGTAAAATACAATTACCATAAAAAGTAAGGAAGTAGCACGAGGATAAGGCATACATACGATAATTCAAAGCCAAAAACACTTGAACGATTATTTACCAAAAATTTATTGCAATCTAAGAAAGTTTGGTAAACTTTTGTAATATTTCATTCAACAATCGACATTGTTGTCGACAGTGTATCTGCACAATTACATCACTAACTCGCGGCAAGAAGCAGCGGCCGTACTATGCGATACATCGGCTTGCTAAAGTATCGTTTTGTGATTTTTACATTGCTCATCCAGTCACTTAGCGACAAACTTAGGTAGTGGTTAAGGAGCAGTGTATTCATTGTAATATGTTATTGTCGCTGTGACATTTGAAAACAAAAATAACATAGTATAAGCAAGAAATATTTTACGATTTGTTGTTTTTCATGATTTTAAAGACAAATATAGTAAAATACTTGTATTTTGATATGGTAAGTGATTCCATAATTAACAAAGTTTTGGTTTATGCTTCGGTTTTTACAAGAAAACACTGAACAACACGGCATTCTTATATCTTATCACGCTCACGGTCGTAAGCGCACTAGTTCGCGGATTCGACCATTGCGTAAGACATGCTCGCCCAGAGCATGTCGCGAGGACACCGACACGCCCCCTTGCCACTTCTCCTGTATTTTATATTTCTATGGTTTACAGGCAACACAAAATATTGAGACCTAAATAACATACCTACATTGTATTTTTTTTTTACCATTTCATACTTCTTCCTATTCAATCAGACGTTGACGACGACCTATTGCAGTAACCTACCTATTCCCAGGTAGCTTTTTTTTTTAAATATTTTTGATATCATTTGAAATATAATAAATAACCTTTCAAATGATATAATAACAGCTTTTGCAGTCATGAAACCATTGGATTTTTGTTTGTATCAGGTAATTTCTAGAAGAACTGAACATTTTTTTACTTATAGGAAGCTATACTACGCCTGAGTGACATTGACTATTTTTTATCCCGGAAAAATGCCATGGGACCGAAGCCGTGAGAAAAGCTAGTAAGATTAATAATTCTATTACTATTACAAAACTTGTTTGTGACAGTTTAGTCGCTACAAAGTTTTCCATTATTATATAGACTAGGTATACCTTAATTATACTCCTGCTTGATGACCATTTTCCACTAATGGTTCAACAGTGCCCCAAATAGAACACTTATGTAGGTAGGTATGTATGATATTAATTGGGTATTGATGGCTCGCCCAACACGCTTAGTTACCTTTCCATTTAACTAATATCTTATCAAGATGTAAATTATACAGTATGTTTACTAACAAAGGGCGTTCCCGTTAACCCGCAATAGTATAGCATCCATATTTATGATTAAAAAAAATATTACCATTCATAAACCAAATGTTCTTATTTTTTTATATTAAAAAATTCACTAAAAATGTTAAATTGATATGTTAAAGAAACACTCTGTACATGCCACAGAAATCCTAGTAATAATGGTACTGGTACTACTGGTACATGCGTACTTGCCGGTTTGGGCATTGCTACTACGATTAGGTACTATTCCGCGCTACTAGTTTGATTTTAAACAGGATGTTTCGAATTTATTTTCAATATTATTTTTGTTAATTTGGATTATTTTATGCTTATTTTTCTATTCTGCTATTTTTATTTTAATCTATTAATGATATAGATTAACGAATTTAAGGGAACGCCCTCTGTTATTTAACATACTGTATTTAGACAGAGGATGTTAGATAAACAAAATGTTGGGAAAGGTCCAAGGTTTCTGCGATAAAATTTATCAAGAAGAATTTTGTCTCTTTGTACATAAATATGTTTCCCTAATTAATACAATCTCTCAATCATGACTATCACAACGCTTAGTCAGCCAGGTCATTACCAGGAATTAGCAGAAGAAAAAACGAGCAGTGAATCTAGAGCGACCAGTCATTGACCCACCTATATTTATTGACAACCTTAATTCTTAAAACAGAAATAATGCTATATTGAATCGACATCCATCGTGATCCTTTACATTTACTAGTAATGGAAAACGATTCATTTTTTTGTCCATGTACCTACGAAGAGATATCAAGGAAAGGGCAATGACCTTTATTGCACATTTATCTGGTGTCAACCATAGAATACCTTGGCATAAACTGAAAGTCTTCAAAACAAACAAACGGTTACAGTTCCCGATATAAAAGTTTTCCCACTAGAACTTTTGTCTTTTTGGCACGGACAGAGCGATTACTAGCTAGCTGGAGTGAGCAGTTGTCAGGTTAAGTGGCTGAATTGCACAGGCAGCGCAGACAGCCGACACTGGCTACACTGGCAACATTGGCTTTTAATTAAAGTCTCTTCGCAGCCATTCTCTCCACACAACAGGGGAATCTTGTTTGCATAAGTACTGGTGTTCTTTTTAGTAAAACGATATACTATTAATGATGATATTAGTTCTTTTTAGAAAAATGATGATTATATAATGTAGGTATAAATGTTATCAGTGAAAATAGAATTTCTGTGAATTAGAAAAACAAATGAGATATAACTGTTTTAATCAAATAGATATTTATGTCTCGTCCCTTTACACAAAACGCTGTTTTTTATGGCAGTTGTATTGACATAGAACGTGACGTCAGAGTTCGTATCCCACTACCTTTTCTAATTGTCAACTTTGAAACTTTATAACTTCAGCGCTGAAAGGTATTTTAAAAATTATTTCGTAATTGTTTACTAATAGGTACTATTTTATTTTGCTAATAAACAAAATTGCATGCATAATGCATGTTCCGTATAGACGGTATTGCTTATGGTAGGTACGCGAATAACTTCGTTTTTCAATTATTACCACAGTTACACGTAGATCCACAGAACAGATAAAAGAGGTTTTATCTATTATGTGGTTGGATCAATCGCTTTCCGTGTTTACTTCAAGACCTAATCTTTGGTGTAAGTCAAGAATTACAATTAGATAATTGTCGCAACAGTCATCATCTGCCTAGCCTTTTCCCAACTATATTGGGGTCGGCTTCCAGTCATACCGGATTCAGCTGAATAGCAGTATGTAACGTGGAGCGGCTGCCTACCAGACCTCCACAACCCATTAACTGGGTAACACGGTACGGTTGGCATGACTGGAGTCAGATTTACTGGCATCTGACAATTCGTAATGACTGCCAAAGATCTACAAATGACAGCCGGTAACAACTGCTTAACGTACTTTTCGAGATACGGAGGAAACTCGGTATTTTAAGATGGTCACCCATCCACAGACCAATCTTGGCAAGCGTTGTTTAACTTTGAAGATCGATCCGCGCGGCTGTTATTATTTAGCCGCGAGCGCCTCATTTGTCGTAACAGTATCGATCGAATGATAATTCGTTATTTAGGAATTTACTAGCATTTGATAACATAGCCCACCTGATAGTCGAAAACGATCCTATAGGAATGGATTACTGGAGTTAAAGTTATTTTTATATAATCCCACGACTATTAAGACTGTGATCTTTCCGTGTTCCGAATTTCATGTAAACCCGTTTATTTATTTAAACTTTATGTACAACTAGCTTCTGCCCGCGACTTCGTCCGCGTGGAATAGTTACTTTACCCCCGATTTTGAAACTCTCAGCCCGATCGGTTTAAAATTGACAAAGTTTCATACAAACGTTCATCCCCTATTTTATCCCCTTGGGGGTAGAATTAATCGAAATCTTTTCTTAGCGGATGCCTACGTCATCATAACATCTACCTGCATGCCTTTCAGCCCGATCCGTTCAGTGGTTTGGGCTGTGCATTGATAGATCACTATGTGTGTGTGAAATATGTACAACTTACAACTAAAAAAGAAATGAAAGTAAAGCTGAAATGCCTGTGCAAAATTATATTATAATAACCTATACCTACTTCACTTAAAAATAAATACCTATAACTACTTGTAACTAATTAATAAAATAACTACTAATTAATAAAAGTATCTACGCTTTTACCTACTTAATACTAAAAAAAACAGAACATAAATTAGCCAAAACTAACCTATCGGTATCTAAAAATCTATGCTCCTACTTCTACTACTACTTCACCTAAAAAGAAATAAAATTGAAACTATTTATTAATAATTTGTAATTTGAACGAATATTTAAACACTACCAAAATAACTAATAAGTACCTATTTTATAAAATAACAACTAAAAAAAATTCAAATAAACTATTTAAAGACTAAAAGTCGCGCTGATAAGCACGGTTTGTTAATACCTATCAATCATTGTAGTGTCAATAAGGTCGAACGCTCTGCACGCATCAACAGCCAAATATTGAATGACGCTCGCGCGTTTTTGTTTAATTTGACCACTCGCAGTTCAGCACACTAAGGCTGGTTACTGCTTAACCGGGCAATCCTGTGGTGGCCTCAAATGAATTTAAGGCCCCCAGCCACTTTTTTTTTTTTGATATGACCACTCGCAGTTCAGCACACTAAGGCTGGTTACTGCTTAACCGGGCAATCCTGTGGTGGCCTCAAATGAATTTAAGGCCCCCAGCCACTTTTTTTTTTTTTGATATGACCACTCGCAGTTCAGCACACTAAGGCTGGTTACTGCTTAACCGGGCAATAAGGCCCCCAGCCACGGACCTCCCGCCTTTTTATACTCTACCGCCGCAACCCGCGTCGAGCGCGGCAACCGTTACACAAAAAGTAATCCTTACAGCATGATTTAGTTTAAAGCGCGACGGCGCCGGCGCGATGGCTTATTATTGTATTCATGTATAACTTTGATGTTTCTATACCGATTTCTATGATTCTTTTTTTTTATTGAATAGGTAATAATATTAACTTTTTTTAATAAGGGATGAGTGAGAGTATTATAAACGTAAGAGTAAACAAATATAATCAGAAAGCTCCGAACTGCTAAGCTATCGGGAGTTACACGTTTTATTGTGAGTCAACCATAAAAGATAGACATATGCTATTGTGGAATATTTTTTAGATAATTTTATGTAGAACATTTCCGTCATACATGATTTCTATGTAACTTTAACCATTAAGGCTACACACGCGATGGAAGCTTAAAAAATGGAGTAACTTCTCCCGTTTTCCCAACATTTTCCTTCACTGCTCTGCTCCTATTGATTGTAGCGTGATGAAAAGTATACTATAACCTGCCCAGGAGTATGAAGAATAATTGCACCAAGTTTCGTTAAAATCCGTCGAGTAGTTTTTGTTTCTATAAAGAACATACAGACAGACAGACAGACAGACAGACAAAAATTTTACTGATTGCATTTTTGGCACCAGTATCGATCACTAATCACCCCCTGATAGTTATTTTGAAAATATATTCCCTGTACAGAATTGACCTCTCTACAGATAATTATTATAAGTATAGATAGTGGTTACATGGGCGGACTTAATGCAACAAGGCATTCTATACCAGTCAACCTTTGGGTTAAAAAGACAACACTGTGGTAGGTGTACAACAAATAAATAAAACAAAATATATATTTTGGGAAATAAATTACTTATAATATATATATAATACTAATAAAATGGATAGGTTTATGCTAAATCCGTTCAGTCGTTGAAGCTTAGGTAACTGATGCACAAACGTTAAAACTTTCAGATCTATCAAAATATCAAGAAGTTGGGCGCTGAAGTTTCATACAGGACTGTCGACCCACCCAGATACGCTCGGTTGCAAATTAGATACGTAATCCAACCTTCATAATCAGCCTTTTAACGTTCCCACTCCTGGGACACAGGCCTCCTCTCTAGGAGAGGGAATGGGCCGTAATCCACCACGCGGGCCCAGTGCGGGATGGTGAATGTCACATGTCTTCGATTTTTGGTTCTTGGAAAGCCTCTTTTTTCGCGATGTTTTACTTCACCGTTTTGAGAGCAGTGGTGAGTGGTGGTGATGAAATTAATTACAAAAAGTAATGCGCCTGGTTGGATTTGTGGGCCGATACCACTCGGCCACCACTGCTGCATTTTCGTGGTTCAGAAAAAGAAAGCGGAGAGGCAGACAGATAATTAATTTACTTGATATTATTAAGAGAGATTAGAAAAGAGATTACAGATAGGGTCGTGCCTTCCATGTAATGAAAAATACCTAGAGAGATTCCCTTTAAAGTATTTCCCTATACATACATAGTGATCTCTGCAAAAGCAACATTGAGAAATCGCATTGTAAATTAAATGAAATTGAATAGGTATGCGCGAGTTGTATTAAATTACCGACGGTCGTCGCTTTGAAGTCACAATCACGTTACGGCCTTTCTCCCCACAGAAAACAACACTAATTCAACTACCTAAGCACTTTTCTCGTATAACTTTTAAAATGGCAAAAAATATATTGTACAAAAAAAATACTACAAAGCATAAAATAACTTAAAAAAGTCAAAAAACGAATAATCAACCAAACATACCTTTATATTAAAGTCGGTTGTATTTGTTTGTAAAAAATGTTTTTATTTTTCACTTTTCACCCCATTGCATCTAAATTAACGTCATCACAATGAGTTATTAAGCTATTTAACGTTAAGGAGGCACTTTGTGTGCCTTCGCAGTTCAAGTCCAGACTATCTCATAGTTAAATATCTACTTTACTTTGGGATTGTCATAAACCTAACAAAATCTCAATTTTCTAGATATTACAGATTTTAAGTTTACGAGGTCACTAGTTTATCTTTAAAGTTCAACGTCCACTGCAAATTCAATATGTTTATCTAAGCTCAACGCAAAAATAATGATCGAGACCGGTTCATCTATACTAATATTATAAAAAGGAAGGATTTGTAATTTTGTATGTAACGAATAAACTCAAAAACTACTGGACCGATTTCAAAAATTCTTTCACCATTAGAAAGCTTTTTTTGTTGGAGGTTCTAATCGGTTATCGTACTGGTTTTACTAGCTACTAAAGAAAACTATGTTTTCAAATTTACTTATTTTAAATATGACCGTGTCATGTTATGTCACTTAAATAAAAACATTTACTACAGTCGGTTATGGGCCATAATAAATAAAGTAAATGTTGAATTTTTGTCCGTAAATATAGTATTAAATAGATAAAAATACTGATAATTCGTTGAAATATCGAATCTGTCTTGTGTGAAGTATTTGTATAAATATTAAAATACAAAAATGTCGATGGGTGACAATGTTCATTCCGGTTCGTCAGGAGCTTCCTTACTTACAATTAACAGTTTAAAAGGTAAGGATGGTTATCCAAACTGGAAATTTAAAATGCGCATGTACTTGATGCATGAAAATTTGTGGTCTTCGATTGAAGGATATGCCGAAGATGATACCACACCAGTAAGTCATAGAAATAATAGAGATATGAAAGCAATGACGAAAATGTGCCTTACCTTAGACGGTGGTGCAATTACCCATGTTCGTGCCTGTAATACAGCCAAGGAGGTATGGGATGCCTTATCTAATGCATATGAAGACAAAGGTATATGCAGAAGATTGTCTTTAGAACGTAAGCTGTATAGATATGAGCTACAGAATTTCTCTTCCATAGAAGAATACATTAATGCCGTGACTAGTACTGCACAGGATTTGGCAGACATTGGCAGAAAGATTGATGATCTATCTATTGGAGCAATTTTACTAGGAGGTTTGACAGCAGATTTCGATCCTCTTGTAATGGCTTTAGAGAATTCTAATATTGAAGTTACATCTGAGCTAGTAAAACGAAAGTTACTGAATGAGAGTACCAAACGTGAATCGAAGGAATCAGCGCTTGCTATGATGAAGTCGCATAAACCTTTTACAAAGCCTATAATATGCTATAAGTGCAGAGAGCCTGGTCACAAAAGTCCAGATTGTCCGCTTAGAACAGGAAAGCGAGACAAGGAGAAGAATGGCAAGAAGTCTCAGAATAATAGTAAAAATGAGTCTACACTTATTTCAGCACTTGGAGTTGGAGGTAACCTAAGTCAGAACGATTGTTACGTAGATTCGGGCGCCTCTAGCCATATGATTTCCAATAAAGAATGGCTAAGTAATTTCGATGCAACGATAGCAGTAAACGAGATAACTCTTGCGAATAACAAGAAAGTAAATTCAGCTGGAGTTGGAGATGTTTTGCTTAAAACTGATAAAATCATGAAGCTCAGCAGTATTAGAGAAGTTCTTTATGTTCCTGAACTGAGTACAAACTTAGTGTCTGTGAGTAAAGCGGTTGATAAGGGTATAACGTTTGTTTTTGATAGAGATGGTTGTACAATGTATAAGCAAGATAATGTTAGAGTAGTTGGTAATGTAGTAGGTCACGCCACTCGTAACGTTGGAGGCTTGTATAGGCTCGACCATACTCCTATTCGCCCGGAACGTGCTATGATGTCTTCCGATGATGCGTCGTCTACGTCAAGTTTGTGGCATCGCAGACTTGGACATCTTTGTCGTGTCGCCTTGGAACATCTTCGTCGGGGAAAAGCAACAGGTATAGATTTTAATTCTATTGATAAAAACCCTTGTGTGGCTTGCATAGAAGGTAAACAAATTAGAAAACCTTTTAAGACTATTGAGTACAAGAAAGGTACTTCCATGTTGGAACTTGTGCATTCGGATGTATGCGGTCCTTTTGATGTCATGTCTTTAGAGAATAATAGATATTTACTTATTTTTGTTGACGATTTTTCTAGAATGATTTTTTCTTATTTTATACGCTCGAAAGTGGATGTTAAGAAAAAGTTTATTGAATTTGAAGCTTTTGTTGAGAGAATGACGTCTCACAAAATTCAGAATTTGAGTACCGATAACGGAGGTGAATGTGTGAATGGTGAGTTTGAGGCATATTTGGCTTCAAAGGGCATCAAACACCAGACTACTGTACCGTTTTGCCCAGAATCGAATGGTGTTGCTGAACGGACAAATCGATCTTTAGTAGAAAAGGCTAGATGTATGCTACAGGATAGTGGTCTACCTAAAACTTTCTGGGAAGAAACCCTACGAACCGCCACTTATCTCAAAAATAGATGTCCACACAGAGCTTTAGGAAATCGTACACCCTTTGAGCTTTGGTACAACAGAAAACCAGACATTGCTCACTTACGTATATTTGGTTGTCGAGCATACGTACATGTACCGTCTAGCAATCGTAAAAAATTAGATCCGAAAGCGAAACAGTACATATTCGTTGGCTATTGCGATGACAACAAATCTTATCGATTTAGAGATCCCACCAATATTAGAAAATGTGTTAAGGGACGGGATGTAGTATTTTTAGAGAATACTTTTACAAATGCTGAAGTCATTGATGAACTATCTGAATCATCTACACGTCAGAATGACATTATTGTTATTTCTGATAATAACAATTTACAGGTTCAGAGTTCTCCTACCACTTCTATTGAGAATGGTCCTAATAATGATGATTTACAGGTTCCCACTCCTCTACCTGTTACTGAGCCTTTACCAGCCGAGGATCAGGAAATACCTGTAGAAGCAGTGGAAACTGGATCAGTTCGGAGGTATAATTTAAGAGACAGAAATCCTGAAACTAACTATCGTTGTAGTGTATGCTGTCCCGTGATGCAATCATGTGAGTTAAATGATGAACCTAATTCTTATTATGATGCCGTTTCGCGTCCCGATAAGGCTAAATGGATAGCCGCGATGGAAGATGAGTACAAATCTTTGATGACCAACGGTACTTGGACTTTAGTAGAGAATAGTGGCCAAAAGGTTATACCGTGTAGGTGGGTCTACAAGCTAAAACGTGATTCTGAAGGTAAAATAAATAGATATAAAGCACGTTTAGTCGCAAAAGGCTTTCATCAGAGTTATGGGATAGATTATGAGGAAACTTTTTCGCCAGTTGTTCGCTATTCGTCACTGAGAATTTTAATTGCTATAGCAACTGAGCAGAATTTGAAAATGCATCACTTAGATATTGACACTGCTTTTCTGTATGGAAAATTAGACGAGAAAGTTTATATGGCACAACCTGATGGTTTTGTAGCCGAAGGTGAGGAGAGTAAAGTATGTTATTTAAAGAAGTCACTTTACGGTCTCAAACAAGCTGCCAGAGCTTGGAATAAGCGATTTGATGAAGTACTTTCTGATTTAGGCTTTAATAGATTGCCGTCTGAACCTTGTATGTATATAAAAAAGAGTTCTAATAGTATTGCAATTATAGCAATTTATGTTGATGATGTAATATTGGCCTATGACAAAGATTGTGAGTTAGAATGCCTGAAAAACGGTCTTGCAAAATATTTTAGCTTGAAAGATCTAGGTGTATTGAGTTACTGCCTAGGACAACATGTTTCTGTGGGAGATAATGGCGTGAAAGTTACTCAAAAACGCTATATTGTTGAAACTTTAAAACGTTTTAATTTAGCTGAGTGTAAATCAGTGTCTACACCAATGGATACTAGCATTGATTGGCATTTACAGACGGAACCAGCGGGCAATGTTCGTTATCAAAACTTGATCGGTTGTCTGATGTTTATAGCAATAAATACTAGGCCTGATATATTATTTACCGTCAGTTTTTTGAGTCAATTTAATAAAAATCCTAAACAAGTACACTGGACTGCTGCTAAACGCGTACTGCAATATTTAAAGGGTACGTTGAACTACGGTCTTACTTTTAAGAAAACTGGAGAACCTTTAATTGGTTTTGCTGATGCTGACTGGGGCAATGGTAATGACAGGAGATCATACACTGGTTATATTTTTAAACTAGCTGATGCACCCGTGTCGTGGGAATGTAAGAAACAGCCCACAGTTGCATTGTCATCAACAGAAGCCGAATATATGGCGTTGTCTAGCGCTTCTAAGGAAGCTGTTTACCTGCAGCGACTAATTGCTGAAATCAGAGGTGAGTGTACAACCGTTACTCTTTGTAATGATAATCAAAGCGCTCAAAAGTTGGCACAAAATCCCGTACATCATAATCGGACCAAACACATAGACGTTCGATATCATTTCATACGGGAACTGGTCGAAAGCAATAAAGTTAAGTTATCATATTTGCCGAGCGATAAAATGCCTGCAGATATTTTGACAAAGGGCTTGAGTCGTGTAAAGCACCAACGTTGCGTGGCTGACATAGGTCTCATTATATCCTAAGTTTTTACATATTGAAGTTTATATCTTGCTTATATCGTTACTTAGGTTATATGTTATGATTTGTGTTTGATTACTAGTGTTTTTAAGTTTTTACAAGACACTGATGTAAAGTACAGTCAGCGCGATAAATTTCTGATCACTTTGTACTAAAGTACAGTCATGTTCATAAATATGGAACACAACATTTCCGATTAAGGGGAGGATGTTGGAGGTTCTAATCGGTTATCGTACTGGTTTTACTAGCTACTAAAGAAAACTATGTTTTCAAGTTTACTTATTTTAAATATGACCGTGTCATGTTATGTCACTTAAATAAAAACATTTACTACATTTTTATCCCCATATTCCCACGGGAACGGGAACTACGCGGGTAAAACCGCGGGGCGGTGCTAGTAAACAATAAAGCTGTGTCCAAAAACACGGTTGACTTGCACACATCTGCGTACCCGCAAAGCGTACCGGCGTGATCTTATCTAATAAACTGGAGTAAACAATAATATAAATACATGCAATTTCAGCTACATATTTGAAATTCAAAGCATTTCTTTCAAATAAACCATTTACCTATAGGCGCATTTGAATTCTCAAGGTTGGTCAGTCAAAAACATGAAGCTATTTGCACGTTCGAAATCGTAGGGAGCACTATGAAAAAGAACGTGCAGGAAATCACGGACACTCTTTTTTTATGTATTACAAAAATCTTGGTTAATTACTGGCGATCCCGGAAGGCTTGCTATATTTTTTTAATGAGTTCCGTTGCCTATCTCCGAAGTTCTTCATCAGAACTTCTTCAAATTGAAATGGAACCGGTATAATAAAATACTCTTCCAGAAAAACCGTTTTTTATTTTAATATTACTGAGCCTATGTTACTTAAGGTTTATGTAGCATACTAATGGTGAAATAAGTTTTGAAATCGGTTCAGTAGTTTTTGAGTTTATTCGTTACAAACATGCAAATCTTTCCTATGTTATCACGATTAGCGCCCCGTGGTTTCGCCTGCGTATTTCCCGTTCCCGTAGAAATACGGGGATAAAATATAGCCTATGTTGCTTGATAATAATGTAGCTTTATTGGTTTAGTGGTTTAGGTGTAAAAGCGTAACAAGCAAACCAACTCACATTCGCATTTATAATATTAGTTAGGATATAGTGTAGATGAACGTAAGCGTTGAAGAAAATAAATGCTAACTGTGAGAACTGTGAGAAGATATTGTATAGTGAGTCATATCAGGAAGATTGGTTTTCAGTTAGCTGGTTTGTATAGTGACTGTAAAACAGTAAAGTTTAGTAGAATTCCTTCTGGGGTTTTCACATTTCCATCATAAAGATGAATAGCACGATAAACAAGCCCTCTTTTACTTTATTATCAATATCCCTAAACATCTTAGGAAACTTTACAACCACTACGGGTAAAAATAAAAAATCTTTATTGATTTGCGGAGATCTTAATCTTATTGGTCTATGTTCCGAGTCTGCTGTACCGTTTTAATTTTTACTGGAACGCGGAAAAAGTTTGATAAAGATTGTGTCATTCACTAAGTAGTTTAGTTACGCGTATAACGGCATACGGACTGGCCATCTACAAATTAGTAAAATAACATGACATAGAAAAATGGAATCCTCTCATCTTCTATTTTCCGAGATTCATTTGTTTTTGTCTCTGCGCAATTTTAATTTTAATGTGATTTTTTTTTTAATTCAGGTGAGTTAGTGAACCTAAGTGAAAGCTTGTTAGTTTTCTTTTTTTAAAGAAATTATCTTAGTGCAGTCTTAGTGACGTTCTAGTGTTACGAAATGACGAATAGTAAGAGATCTTAAATATCAAGAGTATGGTTGGCCGTGAAGAAAACAGCTGTGAGTATAAAAATACTTTGAGTAGGTACTGCTCATATCAATTTACCTGCGATTTATTTTTATATGATTGGCTAGATTTACCCACGATCGTTCTATCGACGTCAAACGTAAGATGATCAATATTTCACGTGATTCAGAATTTTGAATTGGGTATAGTAAAAGCTCAGGTTATGTTCGTATAAAGTATTTTATAAGATGTTTATAAGAACTGTTGCTGTTAGGTCTGTTATTAAGGGTCGGTTTCTTAGTGCCGCAAAAATAAAATTCTTCACAAAATGATAAATAACGATAATCACCATAGGTATACTTAACTGGAATGTGTTTTTAGTTGTTTGTATTATCAAGAGAGGTTGTTTTGACAGTTTATCAAAAAGTGCTAAATTCGATTACATTTTTTGTTTGTTTATCGGTTAGGAAAATGTCAACTCGTGTATGTAACTTCGTATAATAGTAGGTTAGGTAAGAATTTAGTCAGCATTAATAAATCTATGATCCGTTTTCGATTTTATTCTCAAAATCAATATTGATTCGAATTACATTTCTTTGTGGCAGATCGAAACATTATTTAAGAACGCATTTTTCGGCAGAGCCGAATGTTCGGGTACTATTTGGAAAAAACCTAAATTGCCTTTGAAAGCGGTTTCAAAGGCAATTTAGGGTTTTTCCCGAAATCCGATGGTTTATGGATAAAAGCTTGCCCTACAATTTTAATTTATAGTCTGAAGACTATAAAGCGGTTACCATTGGCTCAATATTATATGTAAGCAATTTGACAAATATAGTTTACTGTGATATTGAGTTCCAGCTTCGCTTATATGGTCGTGTAAGCTGGAAGGCAAAAAACGAGGACATGATAAAGAAAATCTGTCAATTCGATGTCTCCTTAACATATTATATTATTATACTAGCTTCTGCCCGCGACTTCGTCCGCTTGGAATAGTTACTTTACCCCCGATTTTGAAACTCTCAGCCCGATCGGTTTAAAATTGACAAAGTTTCATACAAAGTTTCATCCCCTATTTTATCCCCTTGGGAGTAGAATTAATCAAAACCCTTTCTTAGCGGATGCCTACGTTATAACATCTACCTGCATGCCAAATTTCAGCCCGATCCGTTCAGTAGTTTGGGCTGTGCGTTGATAGATCACTATGTCAGTCAGTCAGTCACTTTTGAGTTATATGTATAATTATGTTTAAGATGAGTCGCAGGCAACGTCTTCATTTAGTCAGTAAAAGTCTGACACTCCCTACCGCTCCACTCAGGGCGGGAGGGGTCATTTGATGATTTCCCATCCAAAAAAAAAAAAAACGTCTTCATATAAATGTTCGAAACATAACACCTTCAGGGAATTTCCGCTGAATTGGCACTGCCTTGCATTCAGACAACGCGAAAAACAGTATTCCGAAAAGAAATAGACAACTTTTAATAGAAAAGAAGATTAGAGTGTTTACGAGTATTTATCCTAAACTATGTAATAAATCCTGCAGATTGTAGCAACATCCTGCTGGCGCTTATGCGACTTACTAGCAACAGAAAAGCAATCGTGTAGGTACCTAACACATATTGAAGATCTTATCTTTATCTAGGTGGAGTGACATATTTGGAACAAAGATTTGGACATTCGGTAGATAATATGACAGAGCTATACAAATATGTATCGCCAATTTCGATAACAGTTAAAGGCACACTCCCAGCTTATTGTTTTCACGCTTTTTTGATGCTAGCGTCGTCAAGGAAAACCCGTTTAAAAGCTATGTCTGATGTAAAATTATCCACGGCGATATATTTCAAGTGCATTGATTTTTACTTATAGATTTTATCTTTTTAGCACTTGCGTGATCTTAATATTTTTAGCGTATCAGAAAATTTTACAGCTGATTAAACCTGCTTAAGCGTGCGTCAAGCTTAATTCGAGAGCACCAAACCGGTTGAAAACGCGCGTTGATTTCTGGAGAGAGCTAGCTCGAATACTTGGCCAAAGGTCAAGATTAGGATAAGGAACCCAACTTTGGGTCTATCCCTTGCGTATCTACTTTATCACCGCATCTCCTCATGTACATCTTTATAATCTTTAGTTTTGGTAGTTTTGATTATTCGCTTTTATCACAATTATCTTCGTTTGACAGTCCATCAATTGAAAAGTTAGAGTTAGATCAGATATTTTTGAGATAAGGCCGATATTCTGAACAAACAATAGTTATTTTCCTTTTACCTACAGTCACTGTTCTTTAGTATTCTCAGCTGTCAACAGCAAATACCAGACTTCCTGTGTCGGCTGCCATGATTATGAATGAACAAAGATATTAAGTAGTAGTAGATTGTGGTAAGCATTTATTTTATAAACAATATATTTTATAAAGTTTGAGTACTCTATCTTATGTCATGATTATGTTAGTGGCCTTCGTCGATGGTCATGATGGTGGTGTTGAGCTCGTAGTCCCAGTCGAGCGTGCGCGTGCGCAGTATGTGCTTGTACACGAAAGCAGACTTGCGCGGAGTGCGCGTGCGCGCGGGGCTCTCGTAGTCCACCTCGTACAGACCGAACCGCTCGCTGGAACAATACAAGGGAGTATCGTAAAAAAATGCCCCGTAGCTATGACTATGATTTAACCAAGTTACTTTTCGTGAAAACAATAAAATATTTCATTGGATTACAATATTATAAAACTCACGAATATCCTCGCATCCACTCGAAGTTGTCCATGAGACTCCAGACAGAGTAAGCTCTGACGTCACATCCCTCATCTATCGCGTCGAGCATGGCGTTGAGGTAACGTCTATGATAAGATATTCTGTCATCGTCATCAAGGCCTCCATAGTTTGAGAATCCATTCTCGGTAATGTACACCGTAGGGTTGTTATAATCCTCCTTGATCTTCGTCAGCATTTTGTGGAAACCCCATGGGACAACCTGGTAGCATAAAGTTTAGCTATTAGGTTAAGTTTATCATTTTTTAGTGTTTTGAACATCGGTGAGAACACACAATTACCTTAAGGAAACCCGATGCAGAACTTTCCCAGTCATCAGGTTGGTAGTGTACGTTTCCCAGGTCGTCGTAGAACGATGGCACGTCATACAGCCCAACAACTGATTCGTTTCGATACACCAAATTAGTCGAATAGTGATTCAGACCGAAGAAATCGGATGTCCCCTTGACATACTCTATTTCTTCCGGTGTGAATTCAGGCAATCGCGATCTGAAGAAACCTTGTTCTGCACTTCTAGCTGCTACTCTCTGTTTCACGGCTGGTGGGAAGTCTCCGGTGTCGGAAAATATCGGATGAGCATAAATGCTCCACTGGAATAAACAACATCGGTATTATCATCACTATATTTAATGGTTGATAAACTTCCATAAATTAACCAAACATTTTTCTTGACATCAATTTTCATACGTACCTCAAACTGATTGCTATCTTCGGCAGCGTCGATATCATTTTCGGTTTCAGGTTCAAAAAGTTCTGCGCTCAGAGCTATAAAGACAGATCCATTATATTTCGATCTAAATTCTTGATCATATACATGGTAAGCCTTAGCGTGTGCCATGACAATGTTCTTGGCGCACAAATACTCAGCTATACCTTTGATATTCACTCTAGGTGCTTTAGTATCGGCTCCGTAACCTTGATAGCAGATCTCCCTTGGTTCATTTATTGTAATCCAATACTTAACCCTATCACCGTACAATCCATAGACAATGCGCGCATAATCCGCGAACCAGTAAGCTATCTCTGGGTTGGCCCACCCGCCTAGGTCTTGTAGTCTTTGTGGCAAGTCCCAGTGATATAGCGTCACCATCGGTTCAATGTTGTATTTAAGTAATTCGTCAATTAGATTGCTATAATATAGAGCTCCAGCTTCGTTA
Organism: Hecatera dysodea; assembly: GCA_905332915.2. Taxonomy (NCBI): domain Eukaryota; kingdom Metazoa; phylum Arthropoda; class Insecta; order Lepidoptera; family Noctuidae; genus Hecatera; species Hecatera dysodea. The sequence continues at coordinate 17,023,439 of HG995292.1, forward strand.
ATATGGTCAGGAAAACTCGTGGGTAGAATTCGAGACCATGATATGGAAAATCTGTAGAAATCGAGTCCTAATTCCCTCATCATCTCAACATCCCTTTTATATTGGTGATACGAGTCCCCAGCGACGTCACCATTCGAGCAGTCCACTGTCGCACAGGGATCTGTGTGAGTCATGTGATCCCAAATGTTTTCCGATTTACCTGGAAATAAATAGTACTTTGGTTAGTTGTTGAATAATAATAATATATTTGTTCTTAAAATAGTTTATGATGTTCATATACTCGTACCATCTGCATCCCAGCCCCCTTCGATTTGGTATGCCGCGGTAGATGTTCCAAACTGAAAACCCTCAGGGAATTTTCTTGTGTCATGCCGCTCAATTTGAGCTGTCTTGCACTCAGACAACGTTAATAATAGCAGTACTCTGGAAACAAATACGACATAAACACTTTAAAGAAAAAAAGTTTATTTGAAACTCAGAATACATTTAGCTAGTCGTTTACTTACGCGTAGCCTGCAGATTTTAGCAACATCTTTGTGCGTTCACTTTGCCCGTGGACTGACAACGAAATAGCAATCGTATAACATTTATTGAAGAGCTTATCTCCATTTATGTGTCGGGTGAAAAATATGAATTTTGGATTTGATAGTAAACAGACAGTTTGCAGAAGTTTTATAGAAAGAAAGTTGTGATCTCGCCGTAGGAAAAAACTATAAGATTGTTTCTATTGTATTTCTCGACGTATGATGCACCTAATGTTTTCCAAATCAATGTATTCCATGCTATTCATTTGCTATCTATCGCGTTGTTAAAACATATGAAGGAATTTTTCAATTTTATCAATCTACTGGCGACACGCTCCGGCCTCCCTGGGTGCAAATTAATGGATTCCTTATTTTTATCACCTGCAACCCTATTATTATTTTTTTCGTGAGGGATAAAACTTCATGGTGCATCAACTGTACGAATCTTGTAAAAATAAATTATGTTATTAGAATCTTACCTCCGGTCATGTCTTACGCCAAGATTCGACTTTCTGTAATGTTTTACTTCTTTGTATTGTCGTCACCGGAAACTGGCAAACTTCGTAAGATTATAAAATATCTTGAGAGATTTTAAACTACTAAGGATAAATTGCCAACTGAACATTTGGAACACTTTTTTACGCATCAAAATTTGATATTCTATAATCTCTCGAAGTCATTCCGAGAAATTGTAGAATAGCAAGTAACGAAACGTTAATTATTACAATTTCAGCATTCTAAACGATGACGGAGCCGAGGCTCCGGTTTTTTTCTGCAGGGTTAAAAAAACATATGCAGGCTAAGAATTGCCAAACACAATGAAAAAAAGATCTGTAACTAAAACGTTCTATGTTTTTGTTTGTGAAACCAATGCATGCAACATCGGTATTAGCTTTTAACTTGTCCTGCTAGGGTTGCAGAATTTGTTCGAAAGAGTCACCGCGGCCTTGGAACGCAAAGGGCACTAGAAGGATCACGGGTGGGTTTTAGTCAGTAAGAGTCTGACACTCCCTTCCGCTCCGCCTAGAGGGAGAGAAGTCATTTGATGATTTCCCATCCAGAAAAAAAAGTAAAGTTTAAGATCTTGCATTCACTCACTCCCTGCTGCAATATTGTGTCATGCTTTTGTTCCCCGAACATTAAGAACATATAACAGCCAAGCCGGATAATTATACTTGTACCTTGATGTAAGGTTTGAGTATGAGGCTTGGCTCAACTCGAGATCTGATAACTTTTGAACATCGAAATCGTCACGATCTTAATGAGGCTTGGTCACCAATTTACCTATACGTCTTTTTTTAAATATTTCCATAATAAATATGATATACGCACTTTTTATTCCGTAACTTTGACTATATTATCAATTCCCACGAGTGTCACTAGAGATTATATTGAAGACGTTTGATAGTGACCATCATGTGGATAAAAATAGTACAAGTAGGTAGGTACTGATACTGCGGATATCAACCAACTCCTTTGTGTTTGTTTTGTTGGGTTATATTTAACTGAGATCGTTCGCTTTTTTTGGAAGATGATAAATACTTCACGTGGCTTCCATCTGTTTTTTTCTTTGCATAAAAAGAAACTGCTGTTTTTTTTGTTTTCTGTGACTAACTTCTTTCTCCTATGGAAGTGGTCTTTGTCGGTGAATATTGTCTAAAGGACACCAAGCCGCAGTTATAATATTTTGGACTCAGATTAATACCAGTGATGGTCGCTTATATCACTTACCTACCTTATGGCTTCTAGATGCCCTGGAAACACAAAACAACGATCTTGTTGTCTCAGCAATTATCTCCATGAGTAATAATAAGTTTAGGCCTTAAAGAACTTTCGGAATGAAGGGCCTACCTTACAGTGAGCGTCTTAATTTCCATTTCTTAGCGTAAACCCTGAAGCTCATAGGTAGAATCAATAAAGTCTAGACATCTCTCTTTACTAAGCCATAAACTCGTGTACATGATAGCAATTTTACCAACATTGTACGAGCAAGGCTTTGGTGAGTTACGGACTAATTACGGCAAAAAACAGTATTAGTGAAGGGAGCACAACTGTTCAATGATTTTCCAGAAGACACAAAGAAATCTGATAATATTATGAGAAACATATATGAACCCTATAACGTTACCACCGCCCCAGAGGCAATATTATATTACTATTGACTAACCTTGTATCTCATTATAAGCGAATGTACTGTTAAGTTCTTATGAGATATAAAAAAAAAACCTTAAAATCTGCAGAAATGAATTCCTAATTCCCTCATCATTTCAACATGTCTGTTATATTGGTGATACAAGTCCCCAGCGACGTCATTATTCGAGCAGTCGACTGTCGAACAAGGATCAGCGTGTTTCATGTGGTCCTAGATGTTTTCAGATTTACCTGGAACCTAAAAAGAAAAAAAACATACCAAAAGTATAATATTTTAAAATAGTTTACTTTTAGATAGTATTTTGTATATTTGAATTACATAAAATCTCTTGGTTTTTAAAACAGCCTGTGTTTGCTGAGACGACTTTGACGACTAGACGTTTCTGTAACTATGTACAATCTAGCAAAACATGGAGAGTAGTTCGAGCCTTTCAGAAACGATACCAAATTCTATAAAGATCTATTGGACACCAAATCCGATAAAGACGTAAGGTGTGGTAGATTTTCTTATGCATGAATGTGTTTGTGAATTGAATGAATGTGTTTCTGTGTATTGAATGAAATGAATGATATTGTTTGGAAACATTGCCTTATAGTTAGATGTCCCATCATTTCATGATAGTTTTTCGATTGGATTCCTTATTCGAAATGACTTTAAGTAAATGTTTCCAGGATCCGTGGTTAGCCAGGTGAAGGATGCAGGTGCGGTGGGCGGCGTGGGCGCTGGCGGTGTGCGCGTGCGCAGCGGCCGCACCGGCCGAAACGCGCGCGCCGCTCCCCACCGCCGCAGCCGCCGCCGCCGCCCCGCCGCCCATGCCTGCCTGCGAACCACTCGTGCTGAGGAACACGCCGCCTATGCCATCAGTACGTATAGATAAACATTTTCACGTACCTATGCTTCGTATACATATATGTTATATTACAAAAGTCTACCAGGATAGAAGAATTCGCTCTTTTGTGTGGGCAGTACGTTAAGCCCATACACAACAGAAAATGACAAGCAACCCGTAGTTAAGGTTAGCATTTAGATCTATCTTTTAAACATAGCCATGTTTTATCTTCATGTAACCATGTTGAAGTGAATCGTGTTCTGTTTCCAGAACGCTCGCGAGCACGAGGCAGCGGCCATGCACACGGCGCGCGCGCTGGTGGAGCTGGTGCAGCAGGGTGTGGCGGATGAGGAGCGCGCCGCCGCACTGGCCCGCGCTGCCACGCGCGCACCGTTGGGGCCGCCGCCCGCCGCAGTTGCGCTCGGCGCACCGCAGCTGCATCTCGGCGTGCTCTACATAGCGGAGCCACCCCGCCTTGTCGTCTTCCAGCAAAACAATTCAATCACTCTGCGACAGTTTTGGAGGACGTTGGCATCAGCGTGGAACGCAACCACAGCGGTGTGGTCGAACGCGTGGTTCTCTTGCGATAAGGACGGCGAGGGTTGGTGGGGGGGTGTGGCAGCAGCGCGGGGGGCTGGGCCCGCCAGGTCTGCTGCTGCTCTATTCCGGCGCTGGCCTGCCCTACCCTGCGAAGAGGCTATGAACGATTGGCTTGGCGGGGCTCCATTATGCGATGCTGCTACAACAGATTGTGAAGCTACTCCATCGTTTGGATCTTCAGATCGGAGAATACAGGTGATTAATGGATATCTACGAGAACTGAGCTATGCTTACTACAAAAGTTTTGTTTCTGACTTAAAACTCAATTTCTTGCAGTATCGCTGCAAATGTCAGGCAGATCACTGGAACGCGGGAGGCAGCGGGTGGCTTAGCGGCGCCACAATAGCGGCGGACGACTCCGGCCCGCTGACGTGCACGCCGTGCGGCATGGGCAGCGACTCCACCGCGTGCCTAGCGGACTCGCACCGCGTGGCCGTGCTGGCCAGCAACGTGGGCGGCATGCTGCTCTGTCTCGTAACCGCCGGCATCATCTTCCAGAAGAGGAAATGTAAAGTAAGTAATGACGCAGTGCCGTGCCTCTATGTGATGCCGTACTAAGCCTGGGACTATTAAAATGGATTTATTTTATGTCTTCAGGCAGTTGCGGTGGGAATGTGGACAGTGTTAGAGGTTGTGCTTCTGGGTGCGTTTTTGATGTATGCCTCCGTAAGTAATACAGACATCTGAATTATTAATATTATGTTGATGTTAATTTAAATCGAATTCTTCATTGTGAATGATAAATTAAAGAAAGTATAAGAAAGGGAACATAATTATAACCGTATCTTCTGGTACTGCTTTTTTTCAAGTCCCTACCCATTGATCTATTTAAAAATTCGAACTATTCCGATAAGTAGTTTTATAAAGTAAATTAAATTAAAGTTCATTTAATTTGGACAACAATTATACATATAAATAAAATAAATAAATAAAAGTTATATATTGTTAGATCCTATTGTTAGTAATCGAGATAAATATTTCTATTATTAAAAAAAAAGGATGACCAGGCAGGAAAAATTGTTTCCAAACCTGATCACCCTCCGCACAAGATAGCTCATATTTGGCGTATAGCTCTCCGCCACCGCTCTCAGGATGTAGTTGCGGTTACTCCGCACTCTACATAGCAGCGAAGCCGTCTTTTTACGAATTATGGCTTGAAAGACGTCTGTGTAGGACTCTGCAAACATTTAAGTAAGTATAATCATCAGTCATCAGTAGTATCATTTATATAAGTAGTTATTGTGGTAATTTGCACTCATTTCTAAGTATTATCATTATCGTCTGCCCTGGGTGGCTTTATCTTGCTCGCGTAAACAAACAATACTTAGCGGGATTATGCGTTATCGTAATCGATAGAGACAGTAATGCCACCTCCGTGTAGGCTTACTGAGTGGCAACTCGAAGTGAACTTACTAGTCAAAGTATATATAGGATACCTACAGACTAGTTACCAGTAACAAGTTACTGAACAGCCTGTCATCGCATTGCTAGCTAACGCCTGCATTTCAGAGCTATGCAGCAAATCGCAGGATTATATTATAAAGCGAATTATCATTTATAATTCGGTTTAGAAACCTATCTAAGGAAATTAGGTTAAAGGATGAGGTAGCAGTTATCATAGTCTTTTGAACATGATAGTATCTCTTTCAGGAAGACAAAATTAGATAGTTATCGTTTGAAAGAAAGATGGTAGAAGTTTCTACTTTTTTCTGGTTGGGAAATCATCAAATGTCTTCTCCCGCTCTGGGCGGAGCGGAAGGGAGTGTCAGACTCTTACTGACTAAGACCCATCCGTGTTCCTCCTGCCCTTGCGCCCTTTGCGTTCCAGGTCGCGGTGACTCTTTCCAACAATTCCTTAACAGGTACGACCAATCTAGGTACTTTCTTTCTGAAGGTACCTAATTCATTACTGAAAAATGACATAAAAACATTAAACGTTACGTAGTTATAAATGCGCAATACTTTGATTGTAGGCTGCCTCCCAGTTCATATCGATGGCGAAGTGGCGGTGTATAGCGGGCGCGTGGCTGCGCGAGCTCGGCTTCGTGGCGTGCTACGGCTGCGTGGTGCTGCGCCTGTGGGTGCTGCTCGCCGAGTTCCGCACCAGGAAGGCTCACCGGTGGACGCCACGGGATTCAGAGGTACGAGATAGATCTGTTTCAGATTTTATTTATAAAATCGACATCTTCCATCGATGTGATAAGTTATCCAAAAACAAAATAAAAACACAATTATGCACAAGATTATGCATAATACCACCAATACTAGCAACGTACATATGCATATGCCCAAGCAGCAAAATTATCCTATAGTGCAGATGCTATAGGCCTCCAGCACTTATAATATTCTCTTAACGGTTCTAGTATTTACTACCACGCTTATAATAGCCAGCATGGAGTAAGTTGGGCCTTATAGTATTTCTGATCTTATACATTAACTTATAATCACTTATAGGTAGAAATTAAGGGTGCAATATAAGTTTAGGTGACCTATAAAAGTATCGCGAGGGTGTAAATGCACTCAAGAGTAGATAAACTGGTAAGCTATACTTATAACTGCTAACAAGAAGCTTTATAGAACTACTATAAATAAAGTACGCCAATAAGAGTGACAAATAGAACTAAACAAACCGGAAACTATGTGCATTTATTACCCGGTTTTATAATGGTTTATAAATTCACTTGACGCATACCTTCCCAACTTTTAACTATTTTTTTTTAGTTTTAAGCTTTATTTTAAATTCTTTGGTGTGCGTCATGCTTGGCGCAAATAAACAGTTTTTCTTTCTTTTTCTTTCTTTCTTTACTTTACGGAACAATTATAAGTAATATGGAGCGGTTTTATAGTGGTATAAACCAAAATTGTTATAATCTTAACACGATTACAAAGGTTTAATTTAATAGACCGATCTATCACATACTGGAGATAGAAAAACAAATGAAACAACAGAAAACTTATATAATTTTTCTGTTGTTTCATTTGTTTATCTATCTCCAGTATGTGATAGATCGGTTATTGGTTTCGGCCGTTAGTATCCAAAACTATATCCGTGGTGTCCTGTACAAGAATACATTGGTTTTTACTATTATTAAGGTTTTTAAAGCTCGGAAATCCCTTTTAGTCAAAAAGCGATCGACGTCCAAAACATTACCATTTTCAATGTTGACACCTAAACAAAAGAACTAAAATAAGCCACGTATCTAATAGCAATATAAAAGAACCGTCCGGTTATAAAAATATTTGCGGAACTCTAATTCCAAACAATATGGCCAAGCCTATAATCAAAGGGCCAAGCAATGGTTCTGATATTTACCATTATTAAACAAAGTAAGCCTATAACGGTTTGTTAATGCATTTGGGAAAACCAACTTTGTCAAAAGGCGACTTTTCGTTGTACGTCTTACTGAAACTAACATTATTTTAAAATTCAACTTAATGAAAACGCAAATTTCAAGGGGCGCGTCAAAATTTTGACTAAAAACTTATTATACTTCACAGAAAATATACGTGCGCCATGCTGTGCACATTCAAACACATTATACATCTTGATTAAATGTTAACTAACACTCTACTCATAATTTATATTCTAGATAATATTTATTAGAAATGGATATGTTTTAATCTTTACAAATGTGCGCAGTAACATTTACCAATTCACAACACTTTGTATGAGCTTGTAACAGATTCACTGTGTACATTATTGTTGTATTTGGTTCCATTAAGCGCTGATAGTTAGCTTCGCGGGAGCAAATAGTTCTACGTAGTCCAACTATAAGGTCGTTACTGTCGTGTTTGGTTCCATTATGTGCTGATAGTTAGCTTCGCGGGCGCAAATAGTTTTACGTAGTCCAACTATGAGGTTGTTATTGGTAAAAGTGGTATTCACCAATTCTACTATAGACATTTAATTAGGTAAAATACGCCTATAAATTGGGCCCTTTTCCGTGGTTATAATTGCTTACTATTCCTTTATAGTCCTATGAAATGGTGGTTCCAGGACAATTACTACACCACATTTTGCTGCTTGGGTGGCAAATATGACCACTGAACATGGAATTTTGCTGGTTAGTTTTTTCTAATTATGATAAATTGAAGGCCATGATGAAAGATGAGGGGCTTAAAGCGTGGCGTAAACACCAAAATTATTCTGTAACAGACCGGAGTATGCATTCGTATCTAAGTGATAGCACGCTTGCCCACCACAACACGAGGCTGGCACATAACTGGAGCTATATGCACCTGTGCCAGGAATACATGTGTTATATTATAGTGATGTGCTCTCTTTTTGACATTTTGAAAACAGAATGTACTTATTTATTGGTTTGTTTATTTTTATTTACTAAACTTATGCCCTATCTTGGGTACCCAAAAAGTAACCTAATATCTAATATAATTATAACCTATGTTACTATAATTACTCATCATTTTTCATGTAGTTTATTTCTGATTAATTTTATTTTATTATTATACAACTGCGATGTGTCAAATTGTGATAGAATGAATTATTAATATTTGAACAAAATAATAAAATATGAGAATTAATTATTACTGAATTTATAATGTAACAATATAATTGAGCAACCAATATTGAATGAATATTACTTTTAATTAATGGATAATTTAGATATGAAATTCAAATATGATATTATGTAGATTTTTTATTTTGAACTTATATTATGATTTATAATGCATGAAATGGTTAAGATATCTAAAGTATATTTTTAGATTTAATTTGTTAATTTAGTATTTTGGGAATAAATGGCTTTATTATTATTATTATTATAAACTTATGCCCGCGCTTCGCTCTCGTTAGTATAGAGTAGTCTGTAAACGTCTGAAAGGAGGGTCCCATATATCTGTGTACCAAAATTCATCATTTTTCATTCAATAAGTGGCAAACTCACTTTGGCATGTATAATGTAAGTTAGGATTTTGTGTTGTATGTCCTATAAAAGGCGCCTGAAGTTTTGTATTATTATTCTATTAATTCTTATATGATGTAACGTACCTGTGTGAACGTGGTGATGCAGGTGCTGCGCGTAGTTGGCGCCATGGTGCTGGGCGCGGCGTGCTACCTGGCGGCCTTCACGGCCACGGCGGCGTGCGACGAGGCGGCGGGCGCGGCCTGCGCGCGCGCCGCCTGGCACCACGTCACCGCCGCCGCCGAGCTGCTGCTGCTGGCCGCCGGCCTGCGCATCGCCTACGCCGCCAGGAACGCCAATGTGCCCTTCCAGGTATGGCTACATTTGCTTCGTATAATGCATTCAGAATACTTGTTATAACCCAGTTTCTGAGTTGAATATTTTGTGATTTTGCCAAACGGACTTTAGTTGTTTTGATTTGGTGCTCATGAATCATTATATTTAAGTCGAATCACTTAATTGCGTTTAGGTTGTTTGTGTCGCGTTATTAATTTTGTTTAAGACACAGGGTGTAAATTTGACAAAGAAAATCACGACCTTCGGCTTCATCTGTCTGCCAAACAGAATTGACCGGTACAAGAGAATGAAACATGCATGACCGGTAGTTTCAAGAAAGTATTGTGGTTGTATCAGGAGCGCGGCTGGCTGGCGGCGGCGCTGGCGACGGAGATCGTGTGCGGCGTGTGGTGGCGGCTGGTGGCGCTGGGCGAGCCGGGCGCGGCGCCGGAGCGCTGGCCGCTGTCGGCGGCGCTGCGCGCGCACCTGTCGGCCGGCGCCGCGCTCGCCTGCGTGCTGGCGCCGCGCCTGTGGCACGGCTACCGCGCGCGCTCGCTCGCGCAAGAGGTAACCAACCACGTTCAGCCCAAACAAATGCTCTCTTTTAGCCTCCCGAAAACGTCGTCACGTTGGCACAGTATTTCATACTATACAATGGTTCTGCCATACCACAGCTATATGATTTGTCATACAGGATGACTTTGAATAGATGCGACAAAATGAAATGGGAGCTTCAGTTACAGTAACATAGTAATTATAAACTGTTTTTTTCTACAATCTAAATCGTTAAAAAAAGTTACGTGGTTGGCGTTTTAAAATGATCCATCGATGTTAATATCTTTATTTAAGTACGAATTATCGGTATTCCAGAAAAATAATTAATATGCAAAATAAATAAGAAAAATTAAAGTATCAAAAAATCTCGTCCAACTAATCGCAGTGCTCAATGATCGTTGTGGAGTACTCGCGTTATTAAACGTTGCCATTCATAGCGGTGATAAAAGTTCATTAATTTTACATTTGGTATGTTCTAAATTTTCTTGACAACACGTATTATTGTATATTTAAATATGTCGCATCTATTCAATTTCACCCTGTATAAAATACCTGACATATTTTCCGTATTCATAATTCAAAATGTTCTTTATTGTTTAGCCAGAGTTTTAAAATTCTATCGGCAAACTTGTCTGCCAGTGACGCGAAGCAAGAGGCTACCTATCACTATCACATGTGTAGTTATGTATTGTCTCGTTTAACACAACCCCAAGGTGTCTCGGCGCGGTCCTGCGGAAGGGTTCGGTGCGGAGGGCGAGGAGGAACCGACGTCAGAGGAAGTTCGCGCCGAACTGAAGAGATTGTACGTCCAGTTGGAGATCCTTCGCAACAAAACGCTACGGAGAGACAACCCGCACATCAGCAAGCGACGCGGCGGACGGAAACCGCCGCATCGACGCTTCTCGCTGCAGGTACACTCAGACAAACGATGCCGTCTACTAACCCAGGTTTTAGCTATACTTTCCTCTTTCATCACTAACCAACTTAAATTGACAGGACCTAGGTAGCTTACATATTTTCACAAGTTTTACGACTGAGAAAATTGAGAGTGTATTGATCTATCATGTACCAGCAAACAAAGTAGAGTCGATTTGCTAGTAGTATTAAATTTCAAATCTGGTTTAGTTTTAACTTTTCTGCCCTTTAGTTAACGTGAGGTCCTTACCATTAGTTCATAATGACCAAGTGTGATACCCATAGTAACCTCATTTTCTTGTACTGAAGAATGATCTAATATTTAGTTTGAATCCTGATGATAATGTCCCACAACCTTAGTCTTTTGATTAGGAAGATTTGAAGATAACCCGAAGTGTTAGTAATGTGACTAGTGTTTAGGTATTTCCAGCCCTCGTATATCAGTGTTCTATCTCCACTGTCATTAATTGAATGTTTCATCTTCCATCCTACACCGACTTTAGAAAAAGGGCAGTCGCGAAAAGGTAAGGAGGCGTACAGTACAAACCTACCTACTACGTATATAATGATCGCATGCGCACTGACGTGGAGCACCCGCATGACCCCTGTGGATGTCGCCTGTAGCGGCCCGCGCCCGCGCCCCGCGCCCCCGCACATCCCTGCCACACTACCCGACTATCGCAATGTTTCAGATGTTCGCTTTTTCTGTGCTCCGGTGCCGAACTAAACTACTACTAATTGGCAGGATCGTCACCATCTAAATTTGTCTCATGTGGCACTTTTGTCCTCTTGGTCTGACTTACTCAGGCCATGTATGTGTTTTTTTTCTTTATATTTTCATGTATATTATTTTAAATGCGGCTTCAATCCCGATCGTAATTAGATTTTGTTTCTAAATAGCGACGTTGAGACCTGAAATCGGTTGATTTTCTTTTAAAATGCATTAATAATTTAATTTTAAAGATTCATTTGACTCTAAGCATTGTTTTACTTTCCAAAACGTTCACAAGTTTACTCATTACATACACAGATCAATATTTGCTTTAAGAGTGCTTGTACACATGGGGGAGTCTATACTCGGTTTTAATAAACCTAGCTACTTATTATGTTTCTGCCACAAAGACGGTAAATAATTATAGCTGTTCATTTTTCCATAAGTATTAACCAATTACAACTACGGTTCAATAAAAATAAATCTAGTATAGATCTGTGTGCAACTAAGCTCCCAAACTACTATGCTGACTTCACACAGAAATCAACTCGTTTCATGACTGTCGTTAAGTGTACAAGTTGGCTCGTTTCGTTGCAATAATTAGCTGTGTGTGTCAGGCGCTACAGGCTCGGCGCGGCTGCAAGGGCAAAACTGGCGGCAGCGCGAGTGCCGTGGAGGCCAGCGAGGCGGGCGACGCGTCGCGCACGCCCGAGGACTCCGTGTGCTCGGCCGAGGGGCCCAGCCACTACACCGACGCCGACACGCAGGCGTGATCGTCCGCGCCCCTGTCCCACACGACACGGCACCATCTCTCCTTGTGACACTCTTTATTGTATTGCATGGTACTGATAACCACAGGATAGCGGCAGTTATAAGGGTCAAATTAAGCAAGCTGCAAACGCGGTGTTACCCTTTGATATCTAGTTCCGATAAAACAAACAAAAACTGATCTATGACTAATTTAATTTGACCCTAATTGGGTAACGGTGAACAGCCAACACCTAGACCGGGAGTTGCCTGCGCGCTAACACTCCATTTGTTCACTACTCTGTGGTATTCTCGAACCGAAACCATATCTTGTCTGTTTGGTATCGGTTCTGTGGGTGCATCTAATTGCACGGTAGGTATTCGTGCAACTAATAAATTTCCAGTGAGAACTGGTTGAATTTTAGTAGGATTTAGTGCGATTGTTACGGATGTAAAGTTATATTTTTAACGCGAGAGTGGATCGCTTAGTCATAAGACATATATGCCACCACTCTGCCCCACTATGGACTCATTTTAGTAAAAGCAGTAATAGTAGTTATGTACTAACTACTATTTGTACATTACTAAATAATGATAATTATTTACAACATTAAATACTTTACTGGCAGCAAATGCAAATATTTAATAATTAAATCTGATTGGTAAAAAAGAAAGGTCCATTAAGCAATAGTGATTAAAGAAATGTCTAGACTAGCACTGACCCTATGGGGCCCCGTCTTCGTTGCTGATGGCTCTTTGAGGCGCGCGTGGAACACGACGCGCCGTCGACTCGGGCCTGGTTGCTATCGGACGGCGAGTCACCCATAGCTCGCCGTCAACAGGCCCGAAATGTCTAGACCTGGAATACGAGTTACCTGTAATGTAAGACATCATTAAATAGTTGTTGAGGAAAATTAATATTTTTTACGGGAAATCATTTAAATCTTAATACAATTTTATATTTATATCTATTTCTGATGTAACAACCGTAGTAGATCAAATATATTTAATACTCTATATAACTAATTCGAAATGAAGAGAACTAATAGATTAAACTGACCTGTACAATACAAAAATACTAGTCAAGGAACTACAAAAGTTTTCTATAAAGTTAAGTTAATATAGTTTTACAATAATTTTGTGATTACGCATACTTATACAGGCGGTATGGTCATGTTATTGGACTACAGTTTTGGAACGAGGTTCCTTAGGACAGTATGAGCTTGGCGGACCTAGACGAAAAAAAGTGTAAGAATTTTTCGTCACGAAGTTCCGTCACGTCTCGCTTTAGTGTAGACGGCTCCATAGCTCGTATGCTATTGACTGTAGCCAGTCATAGGAGCGCGAAACTAATTATTAATACGATTGGATGTACATATGAAGATGTACCTACTGATGATGTAATGAACTAGCTGTGCCCGCGGCTTCGTTCGCGTGTATGTCGGAAAATATGTCACATAAATGATAAATATCGTTCAGTAAATACCCTGCATTATCTGACCTCTCTTAGAAATAAGAAAATAAAATGAGTAATGTTCAATAAAACGTTTATTTTTACAACTCAAAAAATAATATTAATTACGAAATTTCCTACTATTCCTTCTACGAAAGGAACTTCGTTCCAACCGAGTGTTCCACGACACTCACGGTTTTTTATTTGTACCTATGTTATCACATGGCGTATAATTGTAAACAGATCAAATAGTATGACTGTACCGCGAGTATATCTATTTTACGAGTAATATAAGTAGAAAGTGTCACCTGAGTCTAACAAAAATATCTCGAAGATTACAGAACTAATTTCGATTTTAAATCATTATCATTTAATTTTTGATCACTTACCATCGTGTAGTGTTATTTAACCAAAAAATTTACAGGAAGAGAATGCCTTGTCGCATTATGTCCGCCTGTGTACTACTACTGTTCATAAAGTTTAAATAAATAAATACGATTCCTGAGTCAACATCTGTCTAGCCTTTTCCCAACTATATTGGGGTAGGGTTCCAATCAACCGGATTTAGCTGAATACCAGTATTTTACGTGGAGCGGTTGCCTACCAGACCTCCACAACCCATCAACACGGTACTTCTTGGCAAGACTAGAGTCAGATATCTGCCAGTCTGCCTTCTGACAATCTGTAAGAACTGCCATAGATCTACAAATGGAAAATAAGCCGGGACCAACGTGCTTTCCGAGGCACGGAGGAGTCTCGGATTGTTAAGATGGTCACCCATCCACAGACCGACCTCGGCAAGCGATGCTTCACGACCCGTGCGGCTGTTATTATTTAGCCACGGGCTCCTAAATAAGATTCTTGAATAAAATAAGCATATTTCCAAGTTCAGGTGTCCATTAAAAATCTCAATAATTGTATCGTATGAAAACTCTTTTTTTTACAAATCTTTTCTTCTTTAATATTCTTCCAATCATCCTTCCCTATTCGAATATCATAAAGCGAACTGCACGCAAAATACGCGCTTACATAGTCGTGGAGTTGCGGAAACCAGCCCGCTTTTACATACATACATACATACATCATAAAGCGAATGATCTCAAGCACCTAGCGCAATCTGTGTGGACCGAGGCTTACTCCTCTCTGCTAAGATTACCCGTAAGATGTTCATAGTACATAGAAGTTTTTTTATATCTTTACTTACCTAGGATTTGTGTGCTGTGTATTACTATGTAAGTACAGGTTTCACGTGTCGCTGTTCCATAGCTTTCTGTCCTCGTGACTTCGTGTGTCTGTCCCCGTGTGAGTCGGCAGACGTCCTGTTGTAAATGTTCTTACAGTTCGAGTGTGTAAGACGAATCTTCAGTATCTCAGTGTTCTCTACTCTTTATAAAAGTACGTCATTGTTTGCTATACAATAAGTATAAAGGAATGTCCTCAGTTTAAGATATTACATTAATTATTTTTTTCACTTTGAACTGCTATCATATGAATTAGTTGTTATTGATTTGCTTAATTTATTTTCAATTTAACAGGAGAGTAAATAAATATTAAGTACCTAAACGCAAGTAAGGAATTATGAGAGACTATTTGTAAAAGAGGAATTGTTAATACTTGTAAAGTTTTACTAATAGATATTACAATTCGAATGTTTTTAAAACTTGCTCGAATATTGTTAGTGTTACACAGAAAATGCTTTATCCAGTTATATTGTCGTCCTTGTTATGTTACTTGTTGCGCACAAGCAAACCGCCTATCTTCCATTTTCAATCTTATTTCTTAACTGCACTAATTATTTACAAACAAATTGATCTTTATGTGATTCGTTCGATTGTTGTGTTTTATTCTGTATATCCTGGTCTTATAAATTGTTACCGGTTTTAGGGATCAATATTTTAGTTATACATACATATATTTAATTTGAATTAGCACGGGTACTAGTTTGTATGGATAATATAATGATCGCAAAATATATTTTAGATCATTTTTACGCGCAAAAATTTTGGGTTATTTATATTTTATGTGATTGTTGTTTGTGTATATTTATACCTGGAATGATAGAAGAAAATTGTAAATATTAATGCTAAAGATTTTATAGTATCATACGCATGATTTGTTTCAGTAAGTATTTATGAAACGTTGAGCTTTGTTCAATGTTTGTGGTGCGCGAGGCGTTTTGATGCCAAAGATAATATTATTAATATAACAACATATTATTTATTGAATAAATGACAATATTCATACTGACTTGTTTTATTTAGCAAGTTCTTCCAGAGAGATTTATTCCAAACTAGCGACCCGCCCCGGCTTCGCATGGGTGTTATGAAATTCGAAATTAAAATATTTACCTTGTTAAATTTAAGACATTTATCATCGCGGGATTTTTGTAGACCTTTTTAAGATGTACAATACTGTAGTACATTATTTTGATCTATCTAGTAGGAATCAGTCAGCTTTTGCAATATAAGCGCAAAAAATGTGTTCTTATCAGCCATCTCTTGCAACATAAGTGCAAAAAAAATAAAAATGTGTTTTATCAGCCAGCTCTTGCAATATAAGCGCAAAAAAATGTGTTTTTATCAGCATCAAAATCAGTAGCGTAATTTTAAAGATCCAAGCATACATAGGGGCAGACAGACAGCGGGAAACGACTTTGTTTTATACTATGTAACTGATGATTAAAAGCTACGGCGGCAGCGTAGCAATCTACAACGAAAAGGGTCTGTGTAGCAGTTTTATTCTATAGCTGAGTATTACACGTACACACGTACTACAAAACAAATGCCTACAACATCATCATTTTACTAGTGAAACTATTCATTATGAATGCAATACAAGTCGTAGGACTACGACTTGTATTGCATTCATTACTACGACTCTACGTCGTAGTCGAAAACTCGATTCCCATCCGGTATCGATGGTACACCCCTGCTTGGGTCACATAACACATCACACTGTGTTTGCCGTGTCCCTATTGGTTAAAAGTTAGGGCCGAAGTTATACCCCAGGGCATAAAGAACACAACTTTAGTATTGCAGTATTGATAAAATCACTAATATCTCTCAAAAAATGTTTGCATGATTAACTCCTTATCAAATTACATTTTTCGTAGAACTTCAAGCGTAGAGGTGCTACGCAGCTACGCCGTAGTATTCTAAGGCCAGTATTGTAATTAAAAATGATCGCTATTTCATTTCGCCGACTATCAATAACAAAGATTTGACCTATTTTGGGAAATTAAAGACGAATTAAAATGCGAGAGACTGAAATTAAAATACATACGTTCCTTAAAAGCGCGATTGACCCACCAGATTTAGAACTCCCTTATTTGTAGTACCGCTATATCACTTATACAGATAAACTACGAGCATTTATGTGACCTAGGTACATATATCAATTTACATACTTAATCGTCTATTTCATGCAGAGATACAAACATTGAAGTGCTACGAGGCTACGCCGTAGCAGTTAATGCCATTTTTGAACTTACTGTACCTAGACCTATCTGCCCATCAGAAGATAGCTACATATACAGATTTCTTACTTTTGTGACGTACAACTTACAGTCATCAGTGCATATAAGAAGACGCCACAGTAACCTAGCAACGCTAACCAGCTACGCCAATATTAAGTACGCATTGGAGTGAAATATTTTTTATTTTTTGTTATTATTATGACGGAAATGTCGCATCGCGGCGTAGCGTGGCAACGCGGCTACCAGGACACAAAGGAAGTTCGAATCCTGCGGTAACAATTGCACCAGGAAGTTAAAGAAACAGTGACAACTGATCATGCAGGAAACAACCGGTGATAATTACTGTTTGATTGAACTGTGATGGTGACTTAGTTGAAAATGTCAGGTAAATAATAGAGTAGTTAACTCACAAAAGGCTTTGTAATATTTCCAGCTTTATTTGAACCAAATTATATTTTACTAGCGACCCTTCCGGGCTACGTACGGTTGCAAATCATACACAAAATACTTCCTTGTTTATTTATTGCTCTTTCGATAAGATAACCGTATCAAAATCCTCGGTTTTGGAGTAAGCGGAAAAACAGAGGCAAACAGCAATATTGTTTTATATTGCTGTTTGCCTCTGGAGGTGAGAAGTGCAATTTTGATAATGAACCTTTACTAAAGTATACTTTTTAATGAATACAAGTTAATTTAATCGTTACACAGATAAGATTAGTTTAGTAGGTCATAAGTGAGTACAGTGAGGACTTAGAGACGCGTATGATTCCGTAGTCATAGCAAATCCACGTGTTTTACTGCATGAATGACATGTGTGAACGTCAGTCGGTAAACACGCTATTTCAGTTTACCTACTACCTACTTGTAAAATCAGTTGTCCCCAACAACGGTAAACATACGCTAATGTAAAACACACAACGATAAATTAATATTAACTTCAATTATCTACGTTTATGCAATACATACATAGCATAAATAATCAGCCTTTTAATGTTCCCACTGCTGGCACTGACACAGGCCTCCTCTCTAGGAGAGGGAATGGGCCGTAATCCACCACACTGGCCCGGTGCGGGTTGATGAATGTCACATGTCTTCGAATTTATGGTTCTAGGACAAGCCGGTTTCCTTACGATGTTTTCTTTCACCGTTTTGAGAGCAGTGGTGATGAAATTATTTACACAATGTAATGCGCCTGGCTGGCTTTGAAGCCAGCGACCTTACAATTCGTAAGTCGGGGCCGTTACCACTCGGCCACCACTGCTGAGAGCATTTATATACATAAATGCAAGCAACGTATGCAGAGACTAATTTAATAGTTTAGTTTTCCCATTGGAATCTGCAACGATGACGATTTGCATTATAGGCTTTTTGCTAACAGCGACATCTGTGTACCGGTAGACATAACGGAGTGTTTCAAACAAAAATTATTCTACTTATAGCGCAGGTTGAAGGCGTGCACGGACTGTTCTAGAATATTCTTTAAAAAGCCAATGAATCTGCAGTAAATCCCAGTTAGTTTATTCTGACTTCCAAAATAAAGGGCGTTAGGTATTTGTTAATATACTGAAAAGAAACTTGCCTGGCGACGCCGAATATCCGAATTGGACAAGATTTGAAAGTATTTACAGGATGCGTTAATTCTGAACACATTTCGTTACATGAGCGAGAAGAAAGATACAACGTCTTCCTACTCTCGCACTAAATCGACCTTATTCTGTGGTCGGACGGGTTGATGATTTCTTAAACTTTTACCTATTATATTATTATAGTACCTATACTTTTAATGTTGCAAAAGGTGATAACATCCAAAGTCACCATTCATAAAGAAACTGTTTCAGTAACAGCTCAAGTGTGCTACGCCGTAGCTCGCTACGCTCATGCTACGCGCCGTCCCTAATACGAGTAATATTGGTATGTTTTAAATAGGTTTGGAAAAATCTACTACTAAACTATTTCAACGATAACGTGGCATGATAACGTTTCTACATATTTGAGTCATTGATTAACTGTTTGAGAAGATTTTTTTTTATCAAAATGTAGAAAACAAAAAGTTTACTTATTGCGTGATTAGCTATGGATGAAGTTCCTAGAAAACACAAGATCACTTCCTTAAACTATATAATAATCGACCTCGACTGCGATGCCATGTTCCAAAACTATAAAGACAAAAATAACGAATCTGAAAACGTCCGACACACAAAATAATACTCGTCTATATAAAATTGTACATAATATTCTGCTTACACACAGTCCTCACACCCGCTATGCAGTCCGTCGATCGATGAGCATGAGTAGACAGCTCCAGTGCCAAGCATTATACGATAAAGCGCTCTCCAGAGAGCGCCGGTGCCAACTTTGTAACCGATGAGTGCCATTAAGTGCCACTTATCAGTTCATTCTGTCGCTGGACTACATTTATGTCGTTTATCATGTTGGGTAAGAGCAGTGGTGGCCGAGTGGTAACGGCCCCGACTTACGAACTTAGGTCGCGGGTTCAAACCCAGCCAGGCGCATTACTTTGTGTAAATAATTACATCACCACTGCTCTCAAAACGGTGAAGGAAAACATCGTGAGGAAACCGGCGTGTCCTAGAACCTAAAATTCGAAGACATGTGACATTCACCAACCCGCACTGGGCCCGCGTGGTAGATTACGGCCCATTCCCTCTCCTAGAGAGGAGGCCTATGTCCCAGCAGTGGGAACATTAAATGGCTGATTATGTTTTTTATGTTTATCATGTTGGGTTAATAATTATCCGTGTAGAGGCATTATGTCTATCTTCTTTACCTGACTGACGTACTCGGAAAATTAAACTGTGCCAGTTTTGTCTTGATTATCCTCCTAAACATTTTATAAATTCTTTTTTAGGGTTCCGTAGCCAAATGGCAAAAAACGGAACCCTTATGGATTCGTCATGTCTGTCCATCTGTCCGTCCGTATGTCACAGCCGTTTAACTCGGAGACTATTAAACCTACATAAATGAAAATTTGTAGGTAGGTGCAACCTGTTAATCGCTATTCAATAATCAACAAAAATAATGTAATATTATAGAAAAAAAAATTTAAAGGTTTCGTTGGACTATGTTTGTTGGAATTTATTTTTTCACCCCTCAGTTACATGTATGGGTAACTGAGGGGTGAAAAAATAAATTCCAACAAACAGTCGTGTGGGGTATCATTGGATAGCTCTTTCAAAATAGAGGTTTCTAAAAAAGTTTCATATTTAAGGCAATAGTTTTTGAGATATGTAGTGCTTCCGAATTCATAAAAAATGTTCCCAACATTTGTTCCCGAATGTTTTTTTTTTCAATTTTCAACAACCCCCCCTGGGTTGGTGAAAATTGAAAAAAAATTATCAAATAAAACTTCACAGACACTTCCAACGAAAGTTGGATGAATATCACAGCTTGTATAGTATACCTACTTTTAGAGACATGAGATTTTAACAGTGAACTACAGAACCCTTCACTATGCGCGGTCCGAAATGCACTTGGCCGGTTTTTTTTGTGTCGATTTGATTTAAACTGTCTGACCAGTATGTAGCGACCTAGATAGTTATGTAATTGGCTTTTTTATATGATGGAAGGTGGAGACGGTACAAGCAGAGCAGAAAAAGAAGAGAGGCATGGCCTGTGGAGGGGTATTGGAACCCCTTCACAGGCCATTCATTAGGCTTCATCATCCGTAATTTAAAACTAAAATCCGATTGTACACAATAATGCGCTCCATGATAGTTGCGAAAGGAATAATATCAAGTCTTTGTATGTATGTTTCTTAAACTTATAGAGGTCAGCAGGAGAATACAACTCATACCTATAGAACTTTATCGAAAACAAGCATAGTTCAGTGAACTTTAAAACAAACTACCAAAACGCAATAAAGCATAATTTAAAAACTGTAACTTTTAAAAGAAATAGTTACCGATAGTTTCAACATAAAACACTGGCGAAGTATCAAGCAAAGAATCACGTTCCAGCCATTTAAATTTCAATCGTTTGAAGAAAAAAACTTTCAATATAGGTTGGCGTGTCTCGCTAAACTGTTTTCCTTACATATTCGTGCACTTATCGCCTAGGCATTGCCGTCAATCTTGTAGCCAATCTGTTCACCTACATTGTTAAAGTTAGTTGAGTAAGGCGGCTAGTCGGGAACCCTAGCAGTGTGGCGATGGCTGCGTACACCGACGCTCTGGATCACACCTCCATATATCGACGACCTGCTTGTGGTATTTTATACTTCGATTTTTTGGAAAGGAACCTAGAATATCTGTGATTTTTGAGAACAATCCAGTAGTTTGAAACTTAAAATTAAGAAGCATACCGTGCAGTAAACCCAGATGATTGTGCTCGCGTACAAAATCTATCAGTCAGTCATGTTCCTACTGATTGAACATAGTTTCCACATGTAGGTTAGCCGAATTCTATTAGTGAATGTAAATCTTACTAGCTTCATCCAATTCTATTGGCATTTTGAAGTCGTTGCATTGGCATAGCAGGCGTTAGTTAAGCTACACATGAAGTCGTAACAACCACTTCGAGCTAAATTACCGGAATAGTTATGATTTTAGGGCGTTCTAAAGCGTGTAGGTGTACAATCAAATCAGTTTCGTGTGCTTAGCGTAGATATATCGATGGCGGGAATATTGCATTGTTGAGAAACACTTTGCTATTACAGATAGTGAAGAAAGTGATGGAGAGGGAGGTTTGGGCAATTTGAGTCGGTTAATAGTGAGACCTCCGGGACAGAGTGGGAAAGCCAAGCGAGGGCAGCTGTGTTTCGACGCGGCGTTCGAGTGCGGGAACCTGGGAAGAGCGGACCATATCACTGACTTGGAGTACGACCTATACGTCAGACCGGACACTTGCAGACCGAGAGCCAGATTCTGGTTCAATTTCACCATCGAAAATGTTAAACAGGATCAGGTGAATCGGTGTTTATGTTAAGCCACAGTTGGACAGTGAAGAAAACTACAAAATTTCGATTCCGATATTAACATCATTGCGTGTTTATTCCAGAGAGTGATACTAAATATTGTTAATTTGGCCAAAGAAACTACTTTATTTGATGGAGATATGACTCCACTGGTTCGTTCCACATCACGCCCGAAATGGTAAGTTACCTGCTGCGTTTTGAGCTATCCAAGAAGTTGTAATGCCTTACATATATATGTACATACCTGAAACCTCGCAAGCACCAACAAGTTGCAAACTACATGCATGATTCACGCTAACGAATTCAGACAGTCGTGACTCCTGAGTCGAGTTACACTCATGAAACGTAACATGCAAAGTGTTAAGGAGATACCTAGCTGGGTGCTAATATTTATATCCTCTCTGAAATTCCTATTGAAACTTTTAGGCAACGGATTCCCAGACGTCTGATATTCTACCACCGGTCACTAGTTCATAAAGGTCGGAAGATCCTGAGTATCGCGTTTGCTTTCGATCGAGAAGAGGATGTTTACCAGTTCTCTGCAGGAGCTTCGTATTCCTACTCTCGACTGCAGAAGCACCTGGCTACGTGGGAGAAGAGGGCGCAGGCCTTTGCCACCAGGCAGTCTATTGCACAGACTACTGTAAGTTAATTAAACGGTTGTTAGTACCATGGTTTCGCCCTGTTACCCCGTAGCTGCGTAGGGTCAAAATAAGTGGAGGTCCCCCATACGACTCATGCAAATTTTAATGACTAATTTATAAACAAGTCTGTCCTATTTGTAACGTATCTTATAGTTTGCAATAGCTGGCGTAGTAACAATCAAGCTGATAACCAAATGAAAATATGCGCACTTAATTATTTTCAGCTTAATCAATCCTTACTTTCCCAATATAAATATCACGTTTAACTGAAATATTTTTTTAGCAAAAACGTCGCATTGATCTCGTCACAATTGGAGACTATAATTTAAAAGAAAAAACGGAAGAGGCCAAAGAGGAACCTGTGATAACTAAAATAAAACCGGCCGATCCAAAGAAACGGGTCGTCCTTATTATAGCAAGGACGCACGGAGGTGAGCCTCCCTCGTCATTTGTATGTCAAGGTATGTTCTTATTAATTCTTAAGATGAACTAATTTTATGCTGGAAATACGAGAACTCCCGGTTTATGACAAAAAAAATCGACATGTAACTGCGACATGTTAAAAAACAGAAGCCTAAAAGGTAGATTGTTTAGTCAAGAAAGTATTCACGACATATTACGTACTTACAGGTAACATAAAGTAACTACGAAGTATTATAAAAAGAAGACTAATAAAAGCGCGAAATTATGTACAAACGCGTATAAAACAAAATATATCATTGGGCGTCAAAAAGTTCAGCCGCATCGCTGCAGATAAGTGCCCAGAACACTAGCAGCATTTGACCGCGTTGAATGGCAATACTGATTCTTTGGTTTTAGAAAAGACACTGCAGAGCGTGCCGGCCTTCTGACTGTGGGTGAATTGGAGTCGAGTCTTTGGCTACAGGCGCTACTGTGTCTTTACATAGGTATTATGCTGAGGGACAGTCCCTTCCGGATCACTACTTGTCTGCGTCTGGGTAGCCTAACAGCGCTCTACATCGATCATCAATGCGGTGAAGCAGTCGACCGCCTCGGACACCATGGCCTGTCCTGCAGTAGGAGCACTGGTCGGGTAGCAGGCCACGCCAGCATTAATTACATCATCCGTTGGGCTGTTATCACCAGATGCCAGCTGTTTTAGAACTTAAAGGCTTGGCACGTGACGATGGAAAGAGAACAGATGGGATGACAATGATGCCTTGGTAGAAGGATGGCTTATTCTTTGGTATGGGATACAACATATTCTTAGCATGTCGGGCTGGGCAGGGCTAAAAAATATCAACCAGCGCAAATATAACAACCTAATTGGGAGTTATATATTCGAACCGTTTACGCGTTTGGTTGAAACCTTATGCCCATGGGGCCCGAGTGCTTAGGTCGAGTCTTACAAAATATTAGCAAACACAATTTGTCTGTTCACGTGACGATGGCTAAATAATACGACTTAAACAGTTTCAGCACTGTAACAAAACTGTTCTCTTACATTTATCTCGCATACTTTCATAGCAATAATTACTCTTATTGAGCAGGATTCTTGGACTATTTACTGGGCTCTTCGGAAAAGGCGGTGGCTTTAAGAAATAACATTGTATTAGAGGTAAGTAGAGACATACCATACATAACACACATCAAAACCTCGAATGTAGATGTTAAAACCACAGTTTTTTGTAAAACTATGATGAAAACATACATCCCTTAACTAGTTCTACTATTCGTCAGTTCCCACACATGCCTACTATCTCTTTGTAGTTTGTGATTGACGTTGACAGTCATCGCACGGTAGGTAGGTATGTGTGTAAGATTATTTCGGCCTTTATTGCATACCTAATTACCTATACCTATATTTTAGAATTCAACCGCTTCGAAGAATCTCCGGAGATTCATAATTTTCCTCTTTTTATGATTAACCTACATCTAAGTACATTACTAGGTTATTCCGATGTTGAACCCGGACGGGGTGTTCTTGGGCAACCAGCGGTCGGATCTGCTCGGCGGTGACCTCAACCGGAGTTGGAACCGCGCCACCAGCTACGCGCACCCCGCTCTTGTTGCCGTTAACGATCTGCTCAAGAAACTCGCCTCTGAGAAGGTATCTTACATTAATTTTCACACCACCTGCAAGGAAGTCATTTATGCAAACCCAACCTAGAGTAGGTACCTACGTCATTATAATAGCCCGCGATCAGCGCGCGTCGGCCTGCTCTGCTAGGTGCAAGTCAGACGGTCAAAATGAGGTTCCAAAATCAAATCATATTATAACCGTATTATAATGAAATTCAGTACGATATTATTACCGTGTGATGAACCAGAGGCACAGTATCGGACGCGCTACCTGCTCCTAGTTTTTTCTTGGCTTTTTTTGTTGGTTTTTCTGTTTGTACCGAATAAGCTCCGAAACTAAGGGCCGATTTTAATCATATTTTCACCAGTGGGTTCCCTATAAAATGCCTATATGACTCGTTGATAATTTAGCTTACAGTATCAGCGAGTCACATAGGCATTTTATCCCCGTATTCCCACTAGAATGGGTACCACGCGGGTGAAACCGCAAGCCGCTGCTAGTAATTCATACATATACACCCCTAGTTTATAATTAGTACAAAAAAATAGTACTCTATCCGTACCCGTTACTGATCATATTTGTGTAAACAAAAGTAAAAAAATAAAATCCTAAAATTCTCCCCGGAGTTTTTTCATAACTGGTAAATTCATAATAGAATCAACATTCATAACAATTGCTACTAGAAAATACTACGCGCAGTGTTTTTCCACTTTACTCGTCATTTATTCATTCGTAAATCAATAGCCTGTAGAACATTTTCATAAGTTGAGTGACATTTTGGGATATTAAAAAACGCTATTAATAACTTCGCTGCTTCGGAACATATTTTTTTTGAGATTTTTCTTAAATCAGACCAAGACCTTTTCTAGTAAGCTTAAAGTATTTATACTAATTAAGAACTAGGGGAGTACCTATAGGTACGTCATTTATTTATTTATTTATTTATTTATTTATTTATTTATTTATTTATTTATTTATTTATGTTAATACGGTTTGTGGACCAATTACATTAACACATACAGTAAACATATCATAATCATAAAAAGACACAAAAAGATAGAACAAAAATATTATATGCAAAACGGTAAAAAAAAAAAAATATAAATTTATGTGCTCTCACAAAAGTGAAGACAAGCGTACAAAACAGTTTTGAGATCATCTGCAAATAGGTCACAGTTCGGGTTGGCTTCCATGACGTTATTAAGCGCAGTCAGGGCGCGAGGAACAGGGGATGAGGCGCGGGCCACTGTTCGAGTTGTGGGCACGGCACGTCATACGTGATAGTGCGTCAAAAATCGAATGTTGAATGTATTATATAATATATTTTTGCAGAAAATTATCTGAGTTTTCTTCAGAGATTGGCGCTATTCAAAACTTATGTTTTTATTGGTTGTAGAAATTTGTTTTGTATCTTGTTCTGAGGTTATTTATCCATTATATCCCGGTGGTATAATAACGTGCACGAATAACAGCCAATATGCTGGCTGTTATTCGTGGCAATCGTGGCATGTTTGACTGTTATTACGGGTACGTAATCATATGCCTAAAGCACTAACAACAAGTCTTACCAAGGGATATAATTTTCCCCATTATGTGTAGGTAGTCGCTTTATGTGAAATGTTGGTATTCAGTAGCTAAAACTGAGGTTGCCAGGTGTTTGGATAAAGCCGGCCGACATATTCTGGCTTTTAGATTGAGTGTCCGGCCAAATTAAACCATATCTGGCCTGTCCGGCAATTAATATTTTAGCAGTTTTTCACTGAAAATTGCGTCAATACAGAATATTGATTTATCGGATTTAGTTCTTTCATTATAACTTAAAACGGTTTAATGATAAATAATTCATTTTTATTTTGTAAATTGGTCAAAAATTTTTGTGGAGTCAAAAAGCCTGGATTTATTTATAATATTGTTTTTTAATATTATTTTAGATGTATAAAATCTTGAATAGGATTAATTGTCCGTGTTGTTTGTGAAATTTTACCAAAAGGTCCGGCTAAATTAGCCGGTCCGGTCGCCTTTCCAGTTTTAAGACCGGGCAACCTAACTGCAACCGGTAAGACGTTTGACCCCAAAGTAGATGATGGTATGATGACCTATATCTTACTAACTATGAAATCAACTCTGTTTTCAGACCGTGCAGCTGGATTTCATTATAGATATTCACGCAGACATCAGTCATGAGGGTGTATTTGTTCGAGGGAACTCTTACGACGATGTCTACAGGTGGGTATGATTCACTCTCGCTATAATAAAACTAATAACTGCCTAAGCCTTATCCTGTGTCAAAATGAGCTGAGATCACTTATTTTGGTCGGCTAGAAGCCAAATGTATGTAAACCAGGAACCGATGGCGTTGGTTGCCGGTAGGCATGTGAGGTACGTTAGTTAGTACCATATACCTAAGTAAATTGCACAAGCATTAAAGCGACAGCAACAAGTCCAAGAGTGCCAATTCTGCTAATTTGTATCTAAGCAACGTTTGTTGTTGCAGTCTGTCAAAAATGTATGGAAATTGAAGCTGACAAATTGCGACTGAGAAGCGAATGCGACCGTTGTTTAACAATTTGTAGACTTTGCCTCTGGTTGTTGGGCAATCAATAGAACTTTTTGTTTTTGTCTCGAATGTACCGTGCGTCATACTCATACATAATGAACGCCTTACAGTACAACTTGGCCAGATTTGTAAGTAATATTACGGCACGTTTCTGCAATCAGTTATAAGTACTTACCTACCTGAATTTTCATAACCTATATAGGTACTTATGCTGCAGTTGTTAATTAAGTACCACTTACCAGTGTGCACCAAGTACATGATGTTATCTAGGTACAAAGAAACAACTTTGGTCTTGATCTAGACCCGCCAATCATTTGTCTTTGTATTTCTTTTTAATATATGTATAACTAGCACTTTGCCCGCGATTTCTTCTGCGCAGATTTAGTACAAACAATTTCCACCCCTGTTTTACCCCCTTAGGGGTGGAGTTTCGTAAAATCCGTTCTAAGCGGATGTCTACACCCTATAAGCAACCTACCTGCCAAATTTTAAGTTTGAAGGTGTTATAGTTTCTGATATTTCGCGATGAATCATTAATCAGTAAGTGGTATTTCGCTATTATTGTATATAGATTTACTAACCAGGTTTGAACGTCAGGCCGTGCTTCCGAAATTCTTGGGAGCCCGCATAGAAGCGTGGCGTCCCGAAGCGTGCTTCTTCAACGCAGACTCTTTGCTAGCCGGCACAGCTCGCAGGGCTCTACCCACGGGCTCCATTGACGCCTACACGCTACTGGTCTCCTTAGGGGGGCGAAGATTATCCCCCAGAGGACCTTACATACATTATACAGAAGATGCATGTATCCTTTTTAATATATGTATACATCTTATACAATAAAGTTCTCGTGTCACAATGTTAGTTACCATACTCCTCCAAAACGGCTTGACCGATTTTTATGAAATTTTATATGCATATTCAGTATGTCTGAGAATCGGCTTTTTTATATATGACAAAACAACGTTTGCTGGATCAGCTAGTATTTATATACATATATTTAACTTAAAACGCTGCTACGACGCCTCTACACTTATGCTACGACGATGCTACGAAAACACTACTACACAGCTCTATTTTGTCATTCGATATGACAGAGTAGACCAGAATTAGGTAGGTACGGTAGAATTAAGCAAAGAAGCGAGATAGCTGGTTCCTATTCTCTACACAGCTAATCTGTGATTAGACACTATTGTACCAATATACCCACCTAAGTCTATATAATCTTATTCAACTCATTTTCATTGGTTTAAATCTTAGTAAGTTCCAAACTACGTAACTAATAAACCCCTTTTAAATTATACTTAGTAGGTATGTAAAGGTCAAACTGTCATAGGTTAGGTACCTATTTAATAAGGCCCGCTTGCGCAAACCAGAGTTAGGTATAAAAAACTGACTCAAGTGTAACATATAACTAAAAACACTGATAACTCAATTAGCTAACTTTATTAATTACTTAACAAGCCAATCAGATACGAAAATAGGTAAATCTCTAGCAAAATCTCTGTGCGACTACTATCGGCACATCGGGGTCATTCCCCCGCGAGTAGGGCGGAGCAAGAAGAAAGATCAAAGGGGCAGACGTCGGCGGAGACGACCCGTTATTGAACGAGACAGGTCAGATAATAGGGATGTTCCCTGAGTAAAAAATATATGATTAAGTTTAGTCCGTCAGTTAGATTATAGAAAAATATTGGACACGTATTTTTTCCTGTATCAAATCTATAATAACTGACGAAGATACAAAGTATCAAAGATCAGGAGTGGGGGCTTGTGACGTTACGGCTCGCTAAAAATTGTAGCGAGTAGTGACGTCACACGAGTTTTCAACGCTCTGTATCGGCTTCATTTTTTGTTTACGTGAAAAAAGAAAAAATACGTGTCCAATATTTTTTGGAAATCTATTTGACGGACTAATTAGATTTTTTTAGTCAACTACCCTATTATATAAAACACTTAGACATACACCCGTTTTCATATTAATCATTCCTCGGTGTAGACAGGTAAGTACATCCTTAGACGAATTTCTATAAACATAGATAGGAACATTAAAAAAAAAATATACATACTTACAGACGAATTGAGAACCTCTTCCTTTTTTTGAAGTCGGTTAAAAAGAGCCTGTTCGCAAGTCTTTAACGTGGTCATGAAATTATACAACCATATGAGTACCTAATCTAAGAATAGAAAATATCGCCTTTTACGTGTCTGATCTAAAATAAGATAAGTAGGTACTAAATGTGACTCGGCTCACCCACTGCCAGTCATTGCTCAAGCATTCAATGAGATGAAATAGAGTAAGTAAATAGGTAGGTAGCTAATACTGTGTGAATAATTAACGAAAAAATATCTCCCTTTTCAGCAGAAAACCAAACGCGCGTCGGTAGGTACGCTATGCACCTGAATGAGCTCAAAGCGTTTTCTAAAGCTTAGGTAACTCCTTTGCAAGCTTGAGGTTGGCGAAATTTTCCATGTCACAAACAAAACATAAAACTTTGACCTTTAAATACAAAGGGGAAAACATAACAACAAAAACTTTATAAAAGAGAAGCCGGTAAGGAAAGGATTTCAAGGAAATTATAGAAACTATAGGCTTTGTTTAGCTTACGGTGTTACCGCGACTCTCGAGTCACGTTTTTAACAATTCAAGTTAATATACCCACTAGGCGCGTAACACTGAAGGATATTTATAACTAAAACCAACTTTAAAATATTGAGTAACTTCATGTTATGTCGAACTAATAGTTTCTCAATGGAGTATTAGTGAAAGCAGAAACACAACCTGAAACCTGCATACTCAACCAGCATTAAGAAAACGACGCAATGAGGATGGGATATAGAAAAGCTACAAGTACAAATCGCCATCCTGCTGCGGCCATTCCGTGCTCTTTAATATGCATAGAACAAGCTATTTTACTCTAACTTGTATTTATTTAATTAATAACACTCTCTATAGGTATCTATACCTTCTTAGTTTTCACCAAGGCTTAAGAAAAATAAAAAAAAAATCTTATTAACTAAAACAATTAATACATAGATAGGTACTTATCTTCCCTTTAGGTCCCCCAGTTCATCCCCTGAGCGGCGAGTTCTTGCCGGGCGAGTATTATCACCGTCCCTGCCGAAAGTGTCCGAACCACCACTGCAAGCTCTACCTGCCAGGCTTTCTCGTCGTCCTATACTGAAGTCTCGACCAAGGACCGTGCCAGATATGGACCACGTACTGCCTATAATTACAGGTAACAGTGCACTTCGTAGGTAGGTACAGTCAGCAACAAAAGTCCAATAAGTCTGGCACGTTTACCAAAATTGACGCAAAATTATTTGATAAAGAATCAGTCAAAAGCGCCTGAATATCCCTACATTTTTGACAGACGTCGACTGATATATGCGAATATGATAGTTTCTTAAAGAAATTAAGAATTGGCATACTAGTTTTCAACAAAAACGTCATTTATTCAAATGAGTTGAGAGCGAGCACTTTTTGACGTCAATACGTAACGTTACATAAATACATGTCCGCCAAAACACCGCCTTCACACATCTTATGTAATACCTTTTAACTTTCGGTTAAAATGTTCCGATTTTAATTAAGAACGATATAACAGCTTACTTTAATAAATATTTGAGATTTAGGAAACCAAGTTATTACTGACTTTCGTTGCTGACCGTACTTAATAATTAGATAAACATTTCCCGATGTACCTGTCTAATACATGAAAGGGTTGCATTTACAGACACAGTAGATACTTCTAAATATATATAACTCAAAAGTGACACACAGGGACACACAGTGCACAGCCCAAACCACTGAACGGATCGGGCTGAAATTTCACATCCGTTGAAAAAGGATTTTGAAATATTCTACCCCCAAGGGGATAAAAGTTTGTATGAAACTTTGTCAATTTTAAACCGATCGGGCTGAGAGTTTCAAAATCGGGGGTAAAGTAAATATTCCACGCGGACGAAGGCGCGGGCAGAAGCTAGTATATACAAATGTAACACCTGAAAATGGGTCATTGTACTCATCATCATGAAATTTATTTAGGGTTCCACAACTGAACCCTTATAGTATGGATAAACGCTGTCCGTCGATCTGTTACGAACCTCAGGAACGGGTCGAGGTATCATGCTTTCAAACTTGTTGTATGTGTGGCAGCCAACTAGCTTGATCAGCTGTATAATTAGCGGCCTAGCCTTTTCATTGAACGGTGCGGTTTAGTCAGCAACTTCAATGGCGTCCCGTGTCATTATTGCCAGCTCCTACCTAGTCATGTTCGCTTGGATGCTTTAGTTTCATAGTATACACAAACATATGTGCAGTTAACCACTGCTAGTCTCGTTTTTCGTATTGATCGAATTCTATAAATAGAAACTGTGTCGTTCAGCCGAACCATCTGAATTTTTAATGTGAGAAGAACGGTGCACTATTTGTATGTAACCTTCGGTTCTAGTTTTATTTTAATTTACATGACGTGCAGACTGGTGAGCTCGTCTACAAGAACGATCGATGCAAAATATTATTAGGTTACTTGATCTACTAGTGCTTTTGCTGAGCATGAAGTTTCATCTTCAATTCCCGGTTCGGGCGACTGGGTGAAAAAACCCTCAAAATTTCTCAGTAGGTAGGTAGCAGTCCGGAGTCTGGATGTGTCCAGTCGTTGGTCATAAGCTTGCTGCTCGCTCCTATTACATAGAACTAAAACCTGTTAGTCAAATGTAGGCGTCGTTTAGGTAGGTCAGTTGCTGCATAACCCTTCTGGAAAAATATTGTGTAACTAAGCCGAGATCGTGAATTGATCGATTTCAAATTATACTTTTAGGGTTGAGTCTTCATAGTTCACTCTGTTGTTCGTCTGTCTTGACAGACAAACAACACTGAGTATATTCTCCACGCGTGGAGAATATACCTACTCAGTAGCAAATTGAAAATGGGATCGTGATGGAATGGCGAATTTATAAAAAATAGCAGACTTGGGGCCCAGCGGGCGTACCATGAGGTGTTAAAACGTGAGTCTTCCAAGCGAGAAAGAGGGATAGAGTTATACACCCTATACAGCTCCATCCCTTTTTCTCGCTCGGAAGACTCACGTTTTAAGACGTCATGGTACACCCGCAGGTCTGCTTCTGCTTGGAGCAGTGAAACTTCTTCAAACTTCTAAGTCAACGCAATCTAAAGTCCGTTTATGGCGCATGTTTTGAC
The DNA here is from genome assembly GCA_905332915.2 of Hecatera dysodea. Classification (NCBI taxonomy): domain Eukaryota; kingdom Metazoa; phylum Arthropoda; class Insecta; order Lepidoptera; family Noctuidae; genus Hecatera; species Hecatera dysodea. The sequence continues at coordinate 17,055,974 of HG995292.1, forward strand.
ACTCGCAAGGGAATCAAAACCTATAGGGTGCCTACTTCACGTTTATCTGAAGTCATGAAATTTGACAAGAAGATTGATCACACAGTACAAATACAGGAAGCCTTTTTATAAAAAAAGAAAATCTTTTGCGAATACAAAATTTTATTTTCGGTTGAAGAATTAAGCTTGACTTACTTGGTATATGGGAGAACATATTTTCAATATCAAGATTGTCTTTCTGTTTCTTGCTACATTTTTGTCAGAATAATGAGAGTACTTTCTTAGTTTATTTTGTAGGTAGATTGATTGACGTTGGCATTTGTCATTGTAGTCACTCTGCTCCATTACGGCGCCGCCTTCGGCCCGTGAGTTCCTCGGCTGCAATGACATCACACCCATTTGCGATGCAAATGTACAAAATTTTACAGGAACTGCGGTCAAAACCCCTCGACTAGCTGTTGTGGACATGAGCGCTTACATTCGGACACCCAAAGGCAACGTGAACCAGCGACTAGACAAGTCACAGACAAAGCTCAGCCGACCTCCTCGCCCCTCGCAACCCCGGTTCACGAGCGACGAGTACGATACCCATGAGTCTGATTCATAGGTCAGTGTGGTTGTGTTATTGATTACAATTTTGGATATTAAAGTTATATTAAATAAAACAAACATATTTTTTATTGAAACGTATAATGTCGAAGCTTCCATATTTACAATCACTAACTTCTATCGTTCAGTCATCTCATTCTTAGAACAAATCTTATTGAACACTATTATCACTACAAATTCTACAATCATAACGGCAAATGAAAAACGAGACTGAGTATCGTTATCGAGATTTATTTTGAACATTTTGTTTTATTATTTTATGACAATTTTGGTTTCAACGTAAACGATTCGACTTCATCTACGCATTCTAAAGAGGTCACAGGTCATCACAAAAACGATACAATCGTACATACGAAGGGTAAAGAAGCGCGGGCGCTTCGCAGAACGTTCAGCCGAGAGTCGCGGCCGCGCGCAGGCCGGACCTGGCGCGAAGCACCTCCCCTAATAAATATCTTTGGCATGAACCGAACAGCTCACCGACGAGTCACACGCGATCGCACTAACAACCGACAGTTATTGCTTCGATGCCAATATAAAGTTCGTTTCGTTCCCGCACGGGGCGTCGCGTCGGGAGCTTCAGTGGGCGGCGGAGGCGCGCGCTGCCCCAGCGCGTCATTCCCAGGCGTCGTTGTCGTCGTCCGACAGCGTCACCAGGTGCATGCGCGTGTCGTCGGGCGGCGGCGCGGGCGCAGGCGTGTGCGCCGCCACGCCGGCACGCGCTGCGCGCTTCTGGCGCAGCAGCTCCTCGTCCGCCGCCGTTAGCGGCTTGCGGAACTCGTATACCAGCGGGAAGATACGCTCCACCGCCGACTGCACGTCACTCACGCTCCGGGCTGCGGGGAAACATGCAACTCATTAGTGTATCAAACAAACTATAACTTATTGAAGCTTTGATGTCAAGATGACAACAAGAAGCCGTCAAAGCTAGTCGCCTACAACAACCCCAGGAATGGAGAAGACATCACCGAGTCATGAACTAATGAGAAGTTCAAGTCAAAACTATAAAACACTCTTTTTTGATCAAATAATATAAAAATCAACACCACCTCATGCTACGTATCTACGAGTATCCTCCTCCTGCCATAGGATCTAGTTACGTGTAATACATGAACATAGCAATGCAACATCGTTCATGTGTTTAAAAGTCCTTCCAAATAATAATTACATTGCTTGTTATGTTCTGTTATCGTAAAGTTTATTAATGGTTTTCCGGAGTTCTTATCCTATTAAATTTTATCCAAGTTGAGATATGGGAAAATATAACTAGTGATAGATGTTTTATTACCTTAGGAGGCACTTTATGGACCTCTCTGATATCTATACTAATATTATAAAGCTGAAGAGTTTGTTTGTTTGTTTGTTTGAACGCGCTAATCTCAGGAACTACTGGTTCGAATTGAAAAATTCTTTTTGGGTTGAATAGACCATTTATCGAGGAAGGCTTTAGGCTATATATCATCACGCTTAAGCCAATAGGAGCGGAGCAGCGATAAAGAATGTTTTAAAATCGGGGATTCCACGGGGACGAAGTCGCGGACAGAAGCTAGTTATATTATCTATACTAATATTATAAAGCTGAAGAGTTTGTTTGTTTGTTTGAACGCGCTAATCTCAGGAACTACTGGTTCGAATTGAAAATTTTTTTTTGGGTTGAATAGACCATTTATCGAGGAAGGCTTTAGGCTATATAGAATGTTTTAAAATCGGGGATTCCACGGGGACGAAGTCGCGGACAGAAGCTAGTTATATTATAAAAATTCAATGCAGAAGCCAGGGTTGGAAAAATCACGATTATTTGCAAAAAATCAAAAATCATTGATTTATTACAAAAAATCCACGATTTTTTCGATAATTTTTATGAAAAGCGCGCGAAAGGGGCCATCGCGTCATCGGCATCAGTGGAAAGAGTCTTTTCGTCTTTTGGATTAATTGTCCATTCTAAAATCAAATCACTGACTTGTTGTTACTTGATATTATATTGACATTTCTTATTCTTTTATATGGCATGTCATTTATCAGACTATTTCAACAATTATTACTGTATTATTTGTTAAATTTGAATTTCAAAGTATATTTTCATTAGGTATTCTTTTTTTCTTTTAATTAATTATTGTATTTCATCTTCGAGCCGATGAATTGCCAATGTTATGTAGGTACGCCATTATTGTCACATGTATCAGGCCATTAATTAAATAGTTTAAGTAATATTCAATGTTAAATGTTTGTGATGTGGCAGTACTTTTTAAAAATAAATAAATAAAATCAGGAATAGATTAGGAACTGAAAAGGTGGATAGTTGGTGTTTTTGTTTAAGTACCTACTGTAATATTCTAACACGAAGTAATTTTTAATTGTTCTGAATCGAAATCTGAATCTTTCTGTTATCGAAAATCAAGAATGTCAATTTGTATTATAAATAAGAAAGAAATAAAACAATATGATTTAATCAATGATTGTTATTGAAAAAATCATTTGATTTAAATTGTGATTTAAATCATGATTTAAATCAAAGTGATTTAATCATGCCAACCCTGGCAGAAGCTATGCGAGTCAAGTAAAATATGGTCAATAAAGAGTAAGATCTCAAATGAGCCCTACGTAATACATGTATTATTTCCTGGGTTGGGAAAAATTACGATTATTTACAAAAAATCCAATAGATCATGGTTTTTTTGATAATTTTTTTTTAGCCTTTAAAATCCACCGTGAAATGAATCGCGCTATGCTTACCGGTCGGTTTGGCTGGAGCATTTCCATCGCTTTGTTTTGTTTTACAACTGTAGTTTTGATCAATATAATAGTTTAAAATGCCTGAACAACGACGACGGAACAAGGAAACTCACTGGTATCAAATCTTTTTGATAACACTGACACCACCGGAAAGCTCGTATATAATCGAATGCCTAAAAACTAAGTACAATTGTAGAGTAGCAAGTGTAGTAACTGATAACGCAGCTAACATGGCTAAAATGCGAAAAATCATAATAAATGAAAACACTGTGGTTGTGCAGCACATCTTCTGAATTTACTTTCGCAGGATTTAGATATGGGTACCGTAAAGGAGCATGTTGTTTAGGTCATAAAATAGAAAGAGGAAAGCCTTGGTGTTACAAGATGTTCGCTGGAACACTTTGAATTATTGTTTTGAAGTAAGCATTTCTGAATGGCAAAAATTACTGATAAATTGTGAAGAGAACAGAAACAAATAATAGATATTGTTATTCAGAACAAAATTGAGAACATGGTTTTGTAAAGATTTTCTTAGTTAATTGAAACCAATATCCATATCCGTAGGGTATCTAATGGACATACCCTACAAAAAAAACAATGCGTCGTTGTCAGATGCAGTGAAGGCATGGAAAAGCCAAGTATGAGGAGACATAAGTATTGGACAGCTGGCAATGTTTCAAAAGCAGTATGAACAGGCGATGACCCCTTGTCACTGTTTAGCTTATTTACTAGATCCCACTCACATCACAAACCACCACAGAAGAATAGGAAGAAAGTGCGCTAGAGCAGGCTAGGACTCAATATGAGGGGTCAGGGGCTCAATAGGAGGTCAGGTTTACTGCCACTTATAATTAAAGTCCAAATCACATCCAATCAATCACTAATAGTGAGGAAATTTTACAAAATGTTACTGCTTTGGAGTGGTGGCTGTCACAAAAAATGTTTTGATGAAGATAAGCAAAGCAAAATATACCCAATCATAAGACCATTTGGGGCCATCGCATCATCAACATCAGCGAAAAGAGTCTTTTCCACTTTTGGATTTGTCCATTCTACAATCAGGAATAAATTAGGAACAGAAAAATTTGGAAAGTTGGTGTTTTGGCTTAAGTATTTTTTTTTTAAATAACGTTGCCCCACACTATGAATTTCTCCTGTGTCGTGGGTGCGTTTACAAACATACAATGTCACATACACAAACAACCAGACCCGGAACAACTATCTGTAGGCCATACAAATATTTGTTCCGTGCGGGAATCGAACCCACGAGACGTAGCGCAGCAGCCAATCGCTCAACCACTACGCCAACCGTGTATTCTAACATGAAGTAATTTTTAACATACATTACTTGTATGAATCAGTTTTTTCTAAACTTGATTAAATGTGTTGCAACATCATTCCATCAATTGTACTAAAATAACCCTTTATCTGAGAGCTTATGAGTCACGGGCTATCTGAAGATTCTAACACATTCCACTTGTATTTCCCGTCAAATGATTACATACATTTTAACAATACTTTAGAGCCGTCATAGATAAATACACAATGTAGAAGACTCGTCTTAGAAGAATCCATTCATGCATTTTGAAAAACAAATAACTATTGATGTAAAATTATTAGGCCTGAATTGAATACACTAGAAGTCATTAAAACAGGCAACACAAAAACTCTCATGTTCTTCTGTTAGTTTACTAGATAGGCATCAATTATAACAAAAAAAATTAATTAAAGGTTGAAATGACATATATCTACACAGCATGTAATAAGCCCATTTATTAAAAAAAAAAAACAATAATTTGTTATATCCTCCACAGAAGTTGGTTTATAGTAGTTACAAAATAAAATGTTTGTACCTGTGATAGTCACACCTCCAGTAGAGAATATCTTGAGTGTGGCCTTAGGGTTGTATAACTTATAAGTGACTCCTGGGTGAAGCTCAGGTTCATAACTGAAATAAAACAAAATAATGTTTGAATAGCTCCAGCCACTACTTTGAACCAGTAGAACATGAACCTGAAACAGACTCTTCTAAGTCTACAGATGTAGGTAAGCTGTTTGCAGAGATGTATTTTTTTTTTGGATCTTGAATATCCATATTAAAATTTGGAACCAGGATTACTTGTGTGTTTGTATTTGTCACAGCCAGTTAGCTCTGTATCTACAATACAGATTCAGTTGAAATTTGATAAACACCCATTTTTCTATGTACACACATTGTATAGTTGTTTTAAAGTAAGTTGGTTGTTGTTGCTTTTATACAGTCAAACAGAGCTGTTTGTAAAATCAATCAGTAACAGCAAGCATAGCTTTCTACACCAGCAACAATGATGACATTCCATATAATGAAATATATAGTTCCCATAGTATTAACTAGTTTTTCTATAATAACCTAGAGCAAGAGAAGGCAAGCAGCTTTTTAACTTATTGATTTGAGCTTGTTAACAATACAAAATTACAAACGCATTCAAAATGACACACCATTAATATATAAAAAAAAATATAATTCACCAAGTTGAACCACCTCAAATTTCATACAAAATGTTGTGTATATTTTATCAACAACAACAAGCAGGGAGTCTGCTAATTTATCACAAATATAAAACAATTTCATCTGAACCCTGACTGTAGTTTGTATTGATTGATAAGATAAAATTGACACTTGTATATACTTTTAATATTAGCAAATAGTCAGCAATTATGCAAAACAGACAAAGTTGTTGCAGTTTACTATGTTTTTGCATTTCATTCTCAGAAATGGATACACTTAATTGGTTTGTGCAGCTTGTGTCAAATAAGTGATGATGTTTGTTGATAAACTACAGAAAAATGTTATTGTTTAGATGTTAGGAGAATCTTAGCCAAACATCCACTTCATCTACATCTGCATTATAAATGTAAACAAAGAATTTTTTCATTCAGAACTAAATGAAACAAAGATAAAATTGTCGAAGAAGCTGTATGATGAAATTGAGTAGTTATGTATAAATGAAAATACTTACTCTGCTTCTTTGTATTTCTTGGAAAAAGATATGATCCTTATACCAAAGGGCATCCGGCAGGTGCCTAATACATTGACTACACGGAAATTGCGGAAGCGCACTTGGAAGCCGAGCTTCTGCAGAGCGCGCGCGTACCGCCGCGCCGCCACCTTGGCCTGGTCCTCGCTGGTAGCGCCCGTGCACGTCACGCGCCCCGACGACCAGATGGACGCGGTGGTGTACGGACGCCGTAGCTTCATGGTGACCATGCCGTTCTCGCGGCGGAACTCTACGTTAACACCGTTTAATGCTATCTGTCTAAGGTTCAGGTGGCACTTGACACTAAAACTGCACACGACATTGTTTATCATTATATCTATTTCGGGCGTATCCTCCTCCTCTTCGACTGGCACGGGCGGCGCCACTGGCTCGCTTGTATCGGAGCACTGCATCTGCTGCGCGCTAGTTGAGCCAGCCTCACAGTACTCATGGTCAGGCACCATGTGATTTGTAACACTATGTGAGGAGATGCCACGGTTGGGCATCACTCCGTGTGTGCCTTTGCTCAGCTCCTTAATACCATTCTCTTGGATGAGCGTAGCCATGGCCACCACAGCACACTGAAATAAAATTAATAGGTCTAATTTTATACTTTTGACCATAAGAGAATAAATGACCCATGTAAATAAATAAGCAAGACAACTATTTGAAGAAACTGTCTTCCTTAAAGTTCTTTATAACTTGCATTCACACAATCAGTGAAGTGCGATTCCAAATTCACCTTACGTATGTACTAAATAAACTGTAATCTATATCGATATTATAAAGATGGAAGATTATATTGTTTGTTTGTACTGAATAAGCTCTGACACATTTTTTCACCAATGGAAAGCTATATTATCAGCGATTATCATAGGCTATATTTTATCCCATATTATATTCCCACACGAATGGGAACTACGCATGTGAAACCATGGGGAGCTACTAGTGCTTTATATGTAGCTAAATGTGCACAACATTGCTTATATAGTCGCTGAAGTATGAAATTGGATATTTGACTCAAGAACAACCCACACTAGCATAACAGTTGCACTGCATCAGCTACAAGATTCCTGATTTTAGAGATGTATGGCATGTATTATAAAACCAAGTTCCCCATGGGATTTCTCTTAAAGAAAATGATTAACTCTCATATATAACCCTTTTCACAAAATATTTAAATTGTTCCTACATGCTTACTTTTGTCATTTAAGGAGTTCTTGCACAAAATGTCAAGCTTCTAGAGACAGCAGTAAAGGCTGTGGGATGTCTGTCAGTCAATATTTTATAAGATTAAAAAAAAGAAAGTTGAAATCTATGGGCGTGACATATGGAATGCAATTTCATTAATAAAATAATATTTTTATTGCAGGATCTGAACCAACAATTGTAATGAAATACTGATTAAGTTTGTACATTGAGAGCAAGAAAAGTATGATTATAGTTGTTATCGTCCGCGTTCAGCGGTAAACCATAAAGAGGACTTTATTGAAAATTGTTGATTGCACAACAATGGCAACTGGCAAACATACATGAAACAATGAAAACATTTGCACAAAGCACACTTTTAGCTAAAATTATGCAATTTCTACTGTTATATTTTGAATTTTACATTCAACAAACTACCATCTCATAATATTGTGCCTTACCTAGTACTAGAAAAGAATTATTATATATCATATATCTAAATAGATATTATATTATATACAGAAAATTAATCACCAGAACCTCAGTAGTTATAATGCGATTGAAAAACCAAAATGATTAGTTGATACCCAAAGAGTACCAAAATCAATGGTCTACACTATTTTTTGAAAGTATCTGGTTGTGATTAATCTAGATCATTGACAATACTCTGTTGAAATTCAAAAGATAAGATACATCTTTAACATACCTAGATGTTGGATTTTCAGGGCTGCAGTTATAAAGATATTCAGAACAGCAAAAACTTGTTTGTCACAAAGGAATCTTTATATCAAACTCATTTCACTACACAAATTATGACATTTCTATTTTTATTAATCATCTAGATTTTATAAAGAGATCTTTAACAATAACAGAATCAAGTTTCAATATTCAATAGAAGGAGCACAATTTAGGACACTTCCCACGGCTGGGTACAGCGCGACGCGACAATATGACACTTTGCACAGCTGACTGTCGGACGGGCCCCCGCCCCGCGCTACCCTCGTCCCCCACCTTCCCCAGCGCCCTGTCTACGTCCTGCGCCCTGCGCCTAGTTTGCACTGCACATGCATTACAACGAATAATTCATCGATCACCACCAGGTGTAAATTGCGCACAAGTGTGCTTTACTTGACGAGAATTCACACGACAGAGCTTATTAGCAACTTTTACGCTAAGCTCATCATAGAAGTTCATTTCTCCTTTATTTTCGCTCATTTATTAATTATTTACGTTCCACGCTATGCGATTAAAAAGAAAATAACTCGTAGTCAGCAGTTATTGACCCCATAACGACCTGAACCACACGTGATTATGGACCACAAAGAAAAGTTATCCTCATAAAAACTTATCCTGGATAGCATTTGCGTATCCTGATTTTTATTAATGAATACAAGCATTGTAACACCTAAAGAAATTCAATCAAATGAGATTAAAGATGAACAAAATAACACGAGAATGAACTTGAACCAAAATGGGGCAGGCTCGTAACTTTTTAATGACTGATTGTGGGATCATACTCTGGAATAAAGGATTGTAGGTTAAACTATATTTATCAAACATGTAAGAACATAACTTAAAACAACAATTTACCTGAGGTAAAGTGATATATTTGTCACAATTATTTTTACACTATCAACGAATAATAATTTTCATTGCAGAACTAAGAAAGTCCAGACAGGAGGTTCCGGTGTCTAATTAGCTTTTTCACATTACCAAATATTACAACACCCGAAATATGACGGAAATTACTTAGAAAGCTAACAGATATAAGCAACTCGTTAATAAATGCAAAAATCAAAAACTTATGCACATCCTGCCTAGCACCGCCATGTTCCATTCGATGAACAAAATTGAATGAATGTAACAGAACACGAATGACCGATTATCCTTTGCAGAATCATCGCCTAATTTTGTCTATGCTTTATTGTTTTTTCAGTTGGCTGCTTACCCTGCTTACTAAAAATAAATTATAAAATTAACGCAGTACTATCTACTAAAAAGGAATTCGCGTTCATCTTAACATGGCGTGTATTATTGTTTCAATTATTTTCTACTAAAAAATCATTAGCCTTCTTTTTACACGACTACTCAAAAAAAAGAGTGTCACGGGTCAATCTGTTTACAAGATTCATGTCATGAGTGTTCATTTTTGTAGTTTTGATAGAATATATCCGAGTTGTAAAAGCATTTAATAGTATAGGTGCTAATCTGCCCACTATACTCATGTTTGCAAAGAAATAAATGATTTGATTTGATTTGATCTGTCTACTACTCATGGATGGATGGACGGATGGAGGGAGGCACCTGAGCAGACTGTTGGCCTTCTTGGAACAGACGACTATTAGTTTTAAGAAACGTTCGTATTTATATTTCTGTCACAATTTCACAAAAAGCCCTATAATTTCCCTTGATATAGATTGCCTGATGCGAATGGGAATGTTGATAAAAAAAATTGGAATATACGGGGGACCTCAGACGGCAAATCTACTATCTAATCTATTCTACAAAGTAGAAAACGCTGCAGGTAAAAATATTAAGAAAACTCTTATTCAATATTTCCGAACCAATTAAAAAGGTACTAAATAAAAGGTAAATAACTAAAATATCAGTCCGTGATATTCTGTATCACACACGCTGAATTGATCCACAGCCAAATAATAACTAGTTTTCAGCTTATAATATTCTGTGCGTGTATGAACTTTAGGAATATTTTATAAATTTCAAATAAGATAACCTTTATATTTACAATCCAGTAAGACTAATAGTGGTCTGTCAGTCTTTAGGTCTTGACTTGACACAATTTTTTGCATTACGAATGGTACCGATACCGATCAACGCGAGCTTTATAACACACCAAACATTACTATAGGTAGTATACTGCCTAATGAAACACGGGAGGTTCTCGATATGTTTTGTGTTCTTACCTATCCACGAGTGATTTCAGAAATATTCTTAGTGTAGTTTTCTAGCCTTTGATCGGTCCGTGTTGTCTGAAGAATGCTGCATGTTCGAGCAGCCGGCTAATAACTGGTAATTTCGAAATCTCACGTTTACACAAATATTGACATATCACCAGTGATAAAATAGCTGTCTGCAATCTGTTTATAACCCACTGGTGGCACTACGTGTGTACCGTGCATTACTATAGGGAACGTGCACGGCGTAGATTATGCCATCTAGTGTTGGAAATCTGAAACTTTTACGTTGTAAATATTTGACCTGTGCTGCCACCTATACTTCCTGCAGCCTCCATTTAGAGGAACGTGCACGCAGTAGACTGTGCCATCTATCGTTGTAAATTTGAAACTTATAAGTAAAATATACGTGACATTGACGCGTCTGTGCTGCCACCTATAGTTTCTGCATGTTCCCTATTAGAGTGTTTGAGAATATTTTCGAAACAATAGCTATAAAAAAACCTGTAGCTATGAATTTTCAATCATTTTTTTTTTTCTGAATATTGAATAATTAATCAGCTCTATATTTCAGTTCAGTGTATCAGCAGCTTAAATAATTTACGAAACGCCATTGCAAACTTCTCCTAAAATTTTGTGTCTAACTTCACTTTATTGTTCGATCATCCATCGTTCATCAATCAAGCGGTCGAATAATTCGTAATTTTCCTTAATTTTTTCATATTTGTGCCAATTGTTACGTTAATTTAGTGTTATTAATTCGTTGGGACCCAGTGGATATTTATAAATGTAAATAATCATCCTGTTGTGTTTGCAAACGTGCATATGCTTTGTTGTGAGAACCACCTTTATCTGCTGTCATTCTGAGCTGTAGCAACTGAATTTTTCGATAATGAAACATAAGTTATCCTTTGAATGGTAGGTTATCGACTGAACTAGAGTACAAGAATCACAAATCAGTATCCAGTTGTTGATGTGTCGTGATGAGAGTGGTGTTCTTACACGGAGCAGTCATCGGGAGAATGTGCGGTGGCGTTTAGCCTTAGTGGCAGAGGACGTCAGAAATAGGATCCAGCATGGAATCGGTGAAGGACGAAGAACGTTTGCGGCGGCTGCGCGCGCTGGAGGAGCGGCTTTGTGACCCTCGCTCCACCGGCAACGTGGACTGTTTGCTGGACACCGTGACGGCACTCATCTCCGACTGCGACCACCCGGCTATCCGTCGCATGAAGAACGTCGAGGCATACACCAGCAGATGTAAGTACATTCGCATAAATGATTAACAAAGATTGATTTAGGTATATACAGCAATTTTCCATTGTAAATCAATAACAAACCAAAACTAATTCATAAAAAATGCTCTGTTAAAATTGAGTTAGAATTGTAATTAATCTACAGATGATGTTCAAATGGAAAATACCCCCCATAGGTACTTTGGCAGTGACACACTGGTGAATATTTATCAGCAAATAGTTTTTTTAAACATACAATAATTAAAAAGCCGTAAATTGGATAAATATGCGTTTTAGCTCTAAATTATTGTTCAATACCACATTGTCATTGATTGTTTATCAAGCCTTAGAAGAGTTTGATATTGGATTGGGTCCTGTATGACCCATTGGCACAACTACTGTACTCCTATTGCAACTGTTGCAGTTAACAGGTCTAGTTTTCAGTTCACAAAATGGCCTTTATCTATACTAATATCATATAGAGGAAAGATTTTTTGTTTGTTTGTGTGTACTGAATAAGTTCAGTAACTTGACCAATTTTAACAATTTTTTCACCAACAGAAAGCTACATTAGCAGGGAGTAACATAGCTATAATTTTAATCTCCATATTTCCACTGGAATGGGGAATTTGGTTCAAGTTATTGTTAGAAAATATTTTTTTATGTCATCGGACCCAGAGTCCTAGCATGATTTGATTAATCTCAATATTCTTCATACTATCTCTATTGATTTTTCTTATACCTTTATTGATTAGAGAATCAAAATTACCTGTGCATTGACTCTAATGCTAATATATCAGCACAAAATTCAAAACAAACTAAGGGTAAAGAAGTTTTATTCCTGATTAGTTATTGACATAATCTAATGTGTAATGCTGTTTAATTAATAAGTTTGTTTTGATTACATTACATGTAGTAACCTAATCAATTAAGGAGTGATAATATGGTACTTGTATTATAATAGACTGTTGATTACATATAGCAGAGTTTGATATAGAGGTCACCCTTTCTTTATGTCATACTTTGACTGAGTTAGTAGGGTTTTTGCACGGGTGCATGTGTTTACAAACTCTTTAGGCCTGTAAGCTATGAAATAACTAGTGTTTTTTGTTTGTATTGCTGTTGTTTGTTTGTTTTTATTTGAGAGGAAAAAAATGTGATCAAAACAATAAATGTCATTAAAATCAGCTGTGCTAAAGATGTGAGCCCTTTATGGCAGCTGTTGACCATTTAGCAAAGCTGATAATGTTATGTATGATTGTAATATGTAATATCATGGTCAACAGTAGTTACAGTATGAATAGCATCCAGTCTCTACTATGACAATAGACCATTGATTTAATTAGTTGAACCAAACTAATTCAGTCAATGGTCTTGATTGAATGGAAATTATTTTATGAGAAACCAAAATGCATAAATAATGGATTACACATTAAAAATTTGTGAGTCTTAATTCAATTTAGAAGTTAGCAATGTGTATTTTATGTGCTCGTGTTAGGAGGTTTTATCCTGCAATGCCCTATCTGGTATTTCTATTTAGGCATGTACACTGTTTACATGCATTTAATGTTTGCATATGTTCTGATTCATGTAATACAGTGAACTCTCTAGGTACTAACACAACTATTTAGTTCTCAAAATTGTACTAAGTACTGTAAGTATAGGTAAAATGAAACACAATAACTGTTTCCAACTGTTACTGTAGGAATTCATACTTCATTGTTGTGTTATGCATAATAACATACTCTTTTTACAGCTGACAGTTTACTGTACTGAATTAATCTGATTATTAATAAAAACAATACATACTTATTGGTTGCTAAAAATATATGTTAGGAGTCTTGAAACATCCACTGGTTGTAGGGTTTCATTGAATTCCTTTTAGAAAGAAGAGTTATTTTATTTTAAAATTTCTAAAATATATCTGTATTTTCCATCATTATCATCTGCCTAATTTTTTCTCAATTATATTGGGGTTGGCTCCCAGACAAACCGTATTAAGCTGAATACCAGTGTTTTATGTATCCATGAGCCCGCTGCCTACTAGGTCTCTTAGACCCATTAACGGGGTAACGCAATACTTCTTGGCAAGACTGGTATCAGATTTTCTGGATTCTGACATTTCATAACCAACCAACAATCTAAATCCAAAGCCAACCAAAGATCTACAAATGACAGCTGGGTCCAACGGCTTAACATGGCACGGAGGAGTCTCAATGTGTTAAAATGGTCACCCATGCACAGACCAACCTCGGCATGAAGATTATTTTGCTACATGCTCCTGTATTGTTTTTGAATTAATAAAATGTTTTCTGTTTGTTGTAGATGAAACTTTTGCTTCCGACATAGTAGACCTGCGCATGAAAGCAGCAGATTTTGATTTGATAAAGGTGATTGGCCGAGGGGCATTTGGTGAAGTGCAACTAGTCAGACACAAGTCTACACGTCATGTATACGCCATGAAGCTACTCAGTAAGGTTGAAATGATAAAGAGATCTGACTCCACATTCTTTTGGGAGGAGCGGCACATAATGGCACATGCTAACTCAGAGTGGATATTAAAACTTCACTTTGCTTTTCAAGACCACAAATATCTGTACATGGTCATGGACTACATGCCTGGTGGTGATCTCGTTAGTCTCATGTCCAACTATGACATACCTGAGAAGTGGGCTAAGTTTTATACAATGGAAATTGTCCTTGCATTAGATGTAATTCATGGTATGGGTTTTGTACACCGAGATGTAAAACCAGACAACATGTTAATTGACAAACATGGACATCTGAAGCTGGCTGATTTTGGTACATGCATGAGAATGGGACCTGATGGTCTTGTGCGGGCCAGTAATGCAGTGGGCACTCCTGATTACATCTCACCTGAAGTGTTACAGTCACAGAATGGAGAGGGAGTGTATGGTCGTGAATGTGACTGGTGGGCAGTAGGAATATTTTTGTATGAAATGCTTATTGGAGATCCTCCTTTCTATGCAGATAGTTTAGTAGGTACATATGGTAAGATTATGGACCACAGGAATTCACTCCAGTTTCCTGATGATGTGGAAATTTCAAAGGATGCTAAATCTCTTATCAGAGGTCTTCTAACAGACAGGATTAAAAGATTAGGTAAAACTAGTGTCAACGAAATTAAGCAACACCCATTCTTTATCAATGATCAATGGAGTTTTGAAAACTTAAGAGATTCTGTACCGCCGGTCGTGCCTGAATTATCTAGTGATGACGATACAAGAAATTTTGACGACATGGAAAAGTCCGATGCATTGGATGAATCTTTTCCTGTGCCCAAAGCATTTGTTGGAAATCATTTGCCGTTTGTGGGCTTTACTTACAATGGCGATTATCAGTTATGCGCCAGAGGACTGAAGGCAGCCGATGTCGTAGATACTATCTCTAATAATCATATTAATAATGTTGGATCTGAAGCTATACTGCAGCTAGAGAAGCTCCTTGAGAGAGAAAGAGATGGCAGACGAAAATTGGAAGACACGCAAGTCACTTTATGTGCTCAGCTAGAAGAATTGTCACAGAGGGAATCTAGAAATAAAAAAATAATAGCTGACACGGACAAAGAATTAGCTCTACTACGACACGATCTGAAAGAGATTCAAAGGAAGGCTGACATAGAAACAGAAACAAGGAGAAAAGCTGAATTTAATTTTAATGAAGCAAAGCGGCGGCTTGATGAAGAACAAAGCAAACGAGCGAAAGAAATAAATAATTTACAAACATACAACGATAAAATAAATGCTTTAGAAATGCAACTGACGGAGTTACGTGAGAAGTTAAAACAAGAAGCGGAGTCTGCTGCTAAGGCGAGGAAACAAGCGGCAGAACTGACCGCTGCGCAGGCTGCAGCCGCCGCGGTCAACGACGGCACCGTGGCCAGCTTGCGTGCCCAGCGTGACACCCTCGAGAGGGAACGAAGCACTCTCTCTGAAGAGCTGGCTGCTGTGAAGGCAACTAAACAACGATCAGATGCGGCTGTCGCGGAGGCCACCAGCAGGTTGAACGCGGCTCATGGCGAGCTGGAGCGCGCGTCGGCCAGGCTGAACCAGATCATGGCGGACAACAGGCAGTTGTCGGAGCGCGTGTCGTCGCTGGAGAAGGAGTGCGCGTCGCTGGCGCACGAGCTGCGCGCGGCGCAGCACCTGTACCAGCAGGAGCTGCGCGCGCACCAGGACACGCAGCGCTCGCAGTTACTCTCTAAACAAGAAGCCAACTTGGAGCTAGTCAAGGGTGAGTGTTAGTATTCCGAGATGACTCACCTTCCGCCATCTAGCCCACGCTACAATCCTGTCATGTTCAACTGAGCTAAATTGTATAAGCTCCCAAAAATATA
Source organism: Hecatera dysodea (assembly GCA_905332915.2). NCBI lineage: Eukaryota > Metazoa > Arthropoda > Insecta > Lepidoptera > Noctuidae > Hecatera > Hecatera dysodea. The sequence continues at coordinate 17,072,001 of HG995292.1, forward strand.
TTTCATACCTTCACTTTTTGCATGCCTCAGGAACATTGGATATGATATTTAAAGGTATTGTTCAGTTTGCTAATATACCTCCTATGATCTTTGTAGGCCCAAAGTAGATTCACTTTCTATTAAATAATAATAGCTTGGTACCTGTTTCTTCTTTATATTAATCAAACTTCTCTTATCTAGTTGTTATCAATGATTTAACTGGATAGGTAGTTTTTACTCTTCATTCAATTCTTATATTTCTAATTTATTATACAGAATTAAAAACAAAAAATCTTTTTTTAACTAATGCTACCTTTAGAGTCACATTTATTTATGGGGTGTTCGCAATGTGATACAACAGCTCTGCAATCGAAACTGAACGAAGAGAAGACGGCGCGCCAGCGCTCGGAGTCGGTGTGCCAGGAGAAGGACCGCCAGATGTCCATGCTCAGCGTCGACTACCGCCAGATGCAGCAGCGCCTGCAGAAACTTGAGGGCGAACACCGACAGGAAACGGAAAAGGTCATTACAAGTCATCGAGATACTAAAACAAGACAATTTTTAACTTGAACTGTAAAAAATGACTGTCGATTGATACTGATTTACAATTCATCAGTTTTATTTTATATGCTTTGTTGTAGTGTCGAGTTAGTATTATTTACATTTGTCATGTCCTATACAGAGAAATGACTGTCGTTGTTGACTGTTTCAATGTAACATAACAATCTGATGCTCATCTAAGAATGGTGTGACAGGCGATGGGTTTGGCGGCGTCGCTGGAGCAGGAGCGCGCGGCGCGCATGGCGGCCAGCGGCGACGTGGCGGCGGCCGAGGCGGCGGCGCGCGCGGCGGCGGCCGAGCGGGACGCGCGCGCGCGCGACCTGCACCAGGTGCGCGCCGCGCTGCACGACACCTCCGAGAAACTCGCCGCCGCCTCCGCGGAGAGGGACATGCACTGCGCTAGGGTAAGTCCACTATAAACGTTAAGATTTAGACCTTCGGTTTGAAGGGCTCAGGGTTGCGAAATTGTTCGAAAGCGTTACTGCGGCTCTGGAACGAAAGGACATTTGAAGGAATACTGGTGGGTTTTATTCAGTAAGAATCGGATACTCCCTCCCGCTCCGCTAAAAGCAGAAATCATTTTGATGATTGCCCAAAAAAAAAATAAAGATTGACTATGAACATAGTGTATGTTGGGCAGGTTAAGTTGAGTCATGGTTGAAAATATTTAGGGGCTACGTTGAAGATTGCTTAAGTTTACTCCCTCGCATATTTGCACCTGGGTTCAAACTGCACAAGTGTGCGAGGGAACACGAGGTGGTTTTAGTCAGTAGTAATCTGTCAGACTCCTCCCTCCACCTCAGGGCGGATTGCCATGCATTTTATAATAGTTCGATATAAGTCAGAACAGTCATGTAAGTGCCGTAGACTACATGTACCGGTAGGAGTGTTACCGGTGTAAGAGAGTCGCTCTGCGGTCGCCAAGTTACTAACACAGCATAATGGATTTTATTTAAATTATTCTGACCATGTTTCCCCCTTTCAAAAGCTTATTTAAAAAGTCCTGTGTTGGAAAGCAACAAGTACTGTAAAGTGAGAACATATTAAAGTTATCATACAATTAGCAAATCAGTCATCGCATATTATTATAATACTTTATGACCTACATAAGTAACATACCATTGGATAGTGGCATATAAGAAACTTGTTTCAGGACCATACTTGCAAATATGAGTTGGTAATAAGTAGGTCACTAATAGTGCAAGCAGTAATAACATTTAGAATTAAAAAACTTGGAGTACTCGTTAGCGTCTATCAATTTGTATGCATCTATGTATTTATAGACACTTCCAAATCGATCGACAAACTTAACGAGTTTGAGTGTTTCTTGTGAATTAATCATAATCTCATCGCGCCGAAATAGACTGTCCTCCAGCATTACAACATAGTGACTCATTGTCGTCGGCAAACATGCACACATACAGCTTTTGCCTTATACGACATAAACTTGCGCGTGCGTCTCTCCAAATAAATAAACACATGATTACGTAGACAGCGGTTTTTCTAGAGTTGAACGCCTTACTCATTGATTATGATGTGATTTGCCAATGAATAGAACATTTATTCACTAAAGTTCATGGAATGTAATTGTTGACAATTTAATATAAATAGTCGACGTTGCGCTGATGAAAATAAATCATTCCATAGTTAAGAACTTGATTCGGCTATTGTTGTAAGCTGCAAAATTAGTTCACAAAGCCGAGGAGATTAATTAATTTCACAATAGAATGACCGTTGAGAACTACATTAATACTTTATCAAATTGTAACAGCACTCGTATCAAAGTACACTGGCATAGCTGAATGTACGCAGTTCGGTAGATACTATTGTATAATATTTCATTTCGAGATAGAATATGAAAAAATATATTTTACTGCAGTCTCATACCGCTAGTCGCACGAATTACCCGAGTATGAAGAGTAGGTATTCTTCTTTGACCTTGATATTTATGACACAAACATTTAAGATTGGCTTAACAGATTAAAACTTTGTATTTAAAGTTTGTATGTTCCTAATGGCTTATTAACGGAGAAAATCTCGCTTTCTACATTTGTTTTATGATAATAGGGTATTTTACTGTAAAAATCTAATTAGTCCGTCTGATAGATTTCAAAAAATATTGGACACGTATTTTTTCTTTTTTCACGTAAACAAAAAATGAAGACGATACAGTGCGTTGAAAACTCACGTGACGTCACGTCGCTGGTAAAAATTGTAGCAACGTAGTGACGTCACGTGAGTTTTCAACGCACTGTATCATCTTCATTTTTTGTTTACGTGAAAAAAGAAAAAATACGTGTCCAATATTTTTTGGAAATCTATCAGACGGACTAATTAGATTTTTATAGTAAAATACCCTATTATGTCGTTGAACGAAATAGAAGTGCTCTCTCAGGCTGCATCTATCTAAAGGCCATATAAAATGTATACCTATATAAAATATATAAATGTATACTAGTAGTACCTATCTAGTTGAGATTCTTGCTCCATGAGTTGCATAACTGTTCCTAGAATAGAACAGAATTCCACATTGTGTGTCGGATTTTGTCCACATCTCAAATATAAACATTGTCTATGATAATCTTAACTTTAAAATAGAACTATAAGAATACACGTAGGAGTGGAAAATAAGTCTATTACTGCATTGAAAATAATATTTAGTAAAGACGTAACTGAATCAGTGTGAAGATATGAATTTGTTGAGCACTTGTGCTGAACAAACAGAGCCTTGGCAATGAAGACATGCCTATAAAACACTTCCATTATGATGATGATACGCATTAATATACAGGAATGTGTTATTGTCGTGTTAATTTCCTGGTCATCTTCAACTGGGACGACTATCGTTGTACAATAAATTGTACTTAATGTTTTCTTGTGAATGCTACAGCTAAATACGTACTTTGTATGTAGATTCATAACGATATGAAAATATCTTGTTATAAATAACAAACTTGAAATACTTAAACAGACCGCTAATTACCATTTTACTGTGCGTTGCTAAATGTACAACAAAAACAGAAAGCCTTGATGTATGTGATCGCTTACCTGTATGTATTTGGTAGGCAATAGTTTTTCGTAATATCATGATTTCTCGGCTATAAGGTCAACATTTTGGAAACCGCTGTTCCATTGGAATTCATGTTTTATTTAACTCTATAAATAATGCGTCATATCAAACTGATAAGTGAGAACATCGATATGATTTATAACAAGAGCTTTATGTCCCTAGTAGCAGCACGATTATGTCAGTCTTACAATAAAAATAGTGACTCATATGGCGTAATCAATTCTAGAGAGAACGCGCTATGTAGGTACTATAGCTTTATTATAATTATAGATTATCTACTAAAGAAGACAGCTACTTTCAAATCAGATGCGTATTCAGTTTTAGGAGATTTTTATATTTCGACAGTACCTGTCTTTGTTGTGTTAATTGAAATCTTTATGATATTTTCCTGCATGATATGACATTTAAGAACTTAGCGCCCCTGTGGGTCTCTAAAACCGTTACATTAGTGTTTGTATGTAAAGAGCAGAGAAATAGCATACATTTTACGCCATTATGACCAGTTAATAAATAAGGTTGCACAGGTGACGTCAGCCTGTCGGTGACTGTACACACATACACTGCAATAAATTGCAAATCTTAATAACCAAGAAATATTATTTTATTTATCTCACACTCTGACACAACTGTCTCCCTCCCCTTTGGTGGTGAACTTGACCATTATATTCAGTCATTGAATTCGCTCCTTTCTACACGCTTGGCGTGTTTAATGTTTATGCCCAATACTAAATAAAATTTTACTTTAGTGTATTGTACGTTTTATTAACAAGTTAGTTTCTAAATTTTGACCACCAAGTGGAACCATCAGTCAGGATGGGAGAGAGAGAGTGGGATGTGACTATTCTCAAGCCAATAATCGATGTATTCCTTATCGACCAGAGCGAGGAACTCCGGCAGCAATTGGAGACAGAGCAGCACTACTGCTTCGTGTACAAGAGCCAAGCCAACGACATGCGACTCATGCTGGAGGAGAACACCCGGGCGGCGCGCGACTCCGAACAGGAACGGTCGAGCCTGCTGCATCAGTTGCAGCTTGCTATCGCGCGCGCCGACTCGGAAGCTATCGCCAGGTTAGTACTGCAGTCTAATCAGAATACTCTAGATATGCTGTATTGTGTTTGATTGAAATTACAGATAGGTTAGATGGCTCTTGTCAGTCTAGTTTTCTACTGCGTTCATATGTTATAATAAATTATTTATTAATCTCCTTCAAAAAAGTAAGCTCCCAATTCAACAGAAAGTGTTTCTCACTTTACCATAAAGAAATATGGGTCCATTATGTCCCTTTCTTGTCCGATTTTCGCTAGTTTTTGCTGGCAAATATCTATAGAATAATTCCATCTGTAGGCCTCGATTTCATAAAAATATTTTGAAGTAAAGATAAATATAAAACAATTAATGTCCTACAATCCTTTTTAGATTTTCATCTGTAATCTTGTTTGATGTCAACAAACAGTATGCAATATTATCTTCAAGTAGCCTTTCATACACACTTTAAAACAAATGCCTCTTCCCCTTAGTTATATCTCAGTTCTATTCATTGATTACAATAGATCAAATAAACAACCACTGCAGTGATTTTGAGCAGACTGTTGAGTGGTGACTTGTGTCTTGTTTATATTATTGACAATACAAGAAAATGTTGAGGAAAACAAGCAGTGAATCAAAGCGTAAAAGGGTTTCTTTTATATTTCCGGCTGGGAGTAGATTGTAAATAGTTTTAATTATTTATTATTAATTCTTAACTTATGCTTACATTCATGTGTGAAGTGTTTAGTAGTAGTAGATTTCACATAAACTGCTGCAGTTTTCCCATCCGGTAGTTGGGCGAAACTACAAATATCGCTGCGATATTCCATGGTTCATACAATTTCATTCTTACATAATCTTCTCGCTGCCCACATACATAAAAGTGTTGAACGCGCGCTTCTATGAATTAAATGGACTATTAACGGCGATACATAAATGTACGTGCACCGCACCCTCGAAGCAGTTAGCCCTGCATGAGATACTACCGTGTCGATATGTAAGAAGTAGCGAATGCAAAGACATTTACTATCCTTTGAAACATTTCAGGTCGATAGCCGAAGAGACGGTCGGCGAACTAGAGAAGGAGAAGACGATGAAAGAGCTGGAGATGCGGGATGCCATGTCGCAGCATCGCAGCGAGCTGGCGGCGCGGGACGCGCTGGTGCAGGGGCTGCGCGACCGAGACCACGAGAACAGGGCCACCATCGACCTGCAGCGGAAGGTAAACAACCATGATTATACTTTACTGGAACAGGAAGAATTGGAAGGCCTGATGGTGGATTGCAGACCTGGTAAAAGCCGCGGGTATCCGCTGGATGCGAGACGCATTGGTGGAGGCCTATGGCCAGCAGTGCACATCTATCGGCTGAAATGATGATGAAATGGTATCGCCATCAACTTTCACAGTCCATTCATGGATCACGATTCTCTGCTTTTTATATCTAGTTTGCTCTGACACATTTTTAAGTTTCATCTAGCTAGAACGCATTTCACGGTACGTTTGCCGATGCGAGGTTTGCACTCCAGGCCTTGTCTGCACCACCAGCTACAGCCACATTCACAGTAAATGTGTTGCATGAACAGTATCAGTCTGATTAGCTGCTCAGACAACATTCTGAACAGCATTTTTTTCTAGAACGCAAAGTAACATAAGAACTAGTGATATTTATTGTTTATATAACTGGGCCTAAATTTAGGTATTCTGACTTGAGCGTATTGTAAGGCTTATCCTTTATTTTACCAGCCAGCACTGTGCCCACTTGCACAGCAAAGCAAGCTTCTTTTTTTGGGTTAATGGTTAATCCTTACATTGTTTGGAGCCAGTAGTATTACTTAAATATCCCAAATTACAGGTGTATGGGCACTAGGGGACACCAACGTGTGGCTCGTGTGTCAAAACTGCAAGCTTGGCAATGGGAATGAGGTGGAGCAATACTAGTATATTTCTGTTTACTAAATACACGAGTGGTCCGCAGGAGGTGGACGAGCTGCGGCGCAGCGGCACGGCGCTGGCGGAGCGCGTGGCGTCGCTGCAGCGCCTGCAGGACGACGTGGAGCGGCTCAACAAGAAGCTCAACTCCGAGATCATGCTCAAGCAGCAGGCCGTCAACAAGCTTGCCGAGATTATGAACAGGTAACTGTCGTGTCTGGAATACAAGGACACAATTATTATGTTTTTATTAATACTAGGAATAGAGACATTTTAACTCATTTCCAAAGCATTAGCTCCAAAGGATCAGTTCTTTAATGAGATATTACATGTAGGTTGTGAGATTTTCAATACTTTTTTTAGTCTGTTATGATTGATGTTGATGGTTCTTGAGACACTTAATTATATTTATTATAACGTCACTTCCGGTAGGCTACACGTGCGTTTTAACATTGTATTGATCAACCCAAAACAAGTTTTTTCGACGAGATATACGATGATCATAGTTAGCTATTCTTCGACCGAGTGGTCGTCGAACATCTACTAGTCAAGCGAAACTAGTTTATGATTATTTCTCACACAAACTTTTCCTTCTTACAGAAAAGACATGAACCCAGCAACAACGAAGAACAAGAGCAAGATGTCGGTACGCAAAGACAAGGACTACCGCAAACTCCAGCAAGAGTTGACCAGAGAGAAGGAGAAGTTCGACCAGCACATCTCCAAGCTGCAGCGCGACCTGCAGGACTGCCAGCAGCAGCTGCTGGATGAGCAGTCCACCAGGCTGCGGCTCGCCATGGAGGTAGATAGTAACTTTAATCTTATGTGTATGGACATAAAGTAGAAAGTTACATTTTAAGACAGAGGGTCGAATGACCATCTGTCAAACTAGCCTTCAAAGCAAGAGTGAACAGGGATCTTCTGGGCTTAATCAATCCATTGTCATCGCATGCCATCCGGCGAGATTGCCCGACAAGAGCTGGTTCCTCACAAGAAAACGTCAAAATTTTCTTAGTACTTTCAGGATTTCTGAAAAATGGACCCTACAAACTACTCGGAAAGTACTGAACTTGCTTCAGAAAACTGCCTACTGGCTTACGTCAGACTCGAGTGCCCTGAAATCTTTTCTAAACAATCGTTACCTTATTCATACATAATTCTATCTCCAGGTCGACAGCAAAGACGTGGAAATCGAACAGCTAAAAGAAAAACTGGCTGCTCTAACAAGCGAAACGGCGTCCCAGTCGTCCGCCGACGCAGAGGACGGCGAGACGGAGCAGACGCTGGAGGGCTGGCTGTCCGTGCCCTTCAAGCAGAACATACGCCGCCATGGCTGGAAGAAGCAGTACGTCGTCGTGTCCTCCAAGAAGATCATATTCTATAACACCGAGAATGATAAGATGAACACCACGGACCCCGTTATGATTTTGGATTTGAGGTTTGTAAAAGTATATTCTACTTTCATTGTTAAGTTAGAATTAGCTTCCTTAACTCACTGTTTAAAATGTCTAGTACTACCAATAAAAAAAAAACACCACTTTATTTAGATAAGTAAAACTGGTAATGTAACATTGAGAGAAGTCTGAAGCAATGCATGTAAAATATTGGTACTCAACTGCCGATGCTTAGACTTAGTACAGTTCGCGTCAAATAACTTTGCCGCTCTGAAGTTAGGCTTTCCGAACGACCGCGCAGGTACCATCGGGTAAAAAACGTTTCGCTTACGAAAAACTATTACGAGTGTTTAAAAGATTCATTATAAGTATTATCCAAAATTAAAATAAACAGGTAATGTAATTTATTATTCACCCGATTTTTGATGTACCTAAAAAATAAAAGAAGGAGACAAAAGAAATACGTTTATTTGCGATTAAAGATATTTTTTATTTGAAAATTATATGGTTCCTTTATGGGAATATTTGTCATTGATCACTATCACTCGACATTGCTGAGACTCCTGCTATAAAACTATCTTTATTATCTTTTATAATTCATATTATGAATTATTTTTCTCGCCTGACGGCGTAAAACTGTATTCCGTTTCGGCATCTCTTTCACAAAACTTAAAGTACAACGTCAACCAATAACAATAACAAGACAAATGCAACAATAACAATAAACAACAAACTAAAAACAATTTAAATGCGTAACACTTTTGGCATCGACAGTCTACCGTACTGTGCGAGCGGAACACATGCATTCATCGGACGTACAGGGGCGACTGAGAAAGAAACACAACGCTATTGCTTCGCTAGCCGCGCATGCGTACTTCTGTTTTATTCCTAAGATTATCTACTGCGCGATGATTTATTGCCTACTTCAGAGCGGCAAAGTTATTTGACGCGAACTGTAGATCTCAACAATCTCGATTGGTAACAATAAATTAACTGAATTGCATGTTGAGGAATCTGCCACGCCTCGTCTTGTTCATGCCATTAACCAAGACTATCGTATTTTTTGAAGGGCCTTTGCTTTGGCATGTTGGTTCAACCCTTTATTCTCGAGGAAAGACAGGTGGTTTTATGATATGATTTGATTGATTGCATGTCCCTCATGAATTTTAAAAGAATCCTGAAGAACTACCGATGCGTTGGCTAACCTTGAGGTCGTCTTCATCAATGAATGCTATCAATCTACACTAATATTATAAAGAGGAAAGATTTGATTGTTTTTTTGTTTGTTTGCATTGAATAGCCTCCGAAATTACTTGACCGATTTGAAAAATTCTTTCACTGTTGGAAAGCTACACTATCTCTGGTGAACATGGGCTGTATTTTATCTTCATATTCCCACGGGAACGCGAACTACGCGGATGAAACCGCGGGGCGCTGCTAGTGAACAATAAATGTCCTAATTCCTCAGCAAGGGTCAATGTGGATAGATACATAGTAAGGTGTGTTCCATGTGGTGTTGCAGCAAGGTGTTCCACGTGCGCTCGGTGACGCAGGGCGACGTGATCCGCGCGGACGCCAAGGACATCCCGCGCATCTTCCAGCTGCTGTACGCCGGCGAGGGCGAGGCGCGGCGCCCGGGCGACGCCGCCGACCTGCCCGCCGACCAGCCCGACCACGCCGGTCTGCTAGCCCTTCTGTCTCACACCCGTCTAGTGTAGCAGCTACTACGGTCATCGTGACCATTCCTAAATTATTTCATAACACGGAAAGATTATCAATCAAACGTATCACATAAATCGAACAGTTAGTCTATTAACAGAATGCACGGATATGTGTTACGCACTATTGATTGTCTTCAAGTATAATTTGTCGGCATTGTTAAACCTAAATCTTGCTGCGTCTCAACATGGGTTGGGGGTGGAATTTCATGGACTGATAACAACTACCGCTATACCAAAGACTTCAAAGTGTAAACTTTATGTACTTCGTATTGGTAGGCTTAGAAATATTTTTTTTCATGTGAACGATAAATAATCGAGACATTATTACTAAAATAAAATATTATAGCATCACGAGCTACCTACATCTCGATTTAAAACACATAATAATTTTACTCTAGTTTGAAACTCTACCGAAGTATGAGGCGCTCGTCACTGGATGGCAACAAATGCATCCGCTGCAAAATATATAAAGTTAGTGCAGAAACAGAGCCGTTTACTTGCACTTTTGCACATTATTTTAGTATCTCTGTGCTTACACGGCACACCATCAACGACAAGGTGTTAGGGAAAAGCGCACAACATACAGCTTTCCCGAATTTACATGCATGTGATGCACTCATTCAGTCTCTCGTCAAGCCGTCACGACGTGCGCTTTGAATGTTACCGACAACCCATAAGTAGGACTATCTAATGTGGGCGCACAGCTGTCCTTATAGAACGTAGCATTCATTGTATTATCTATATCCAAATCTATGATACCCTGCACGCTCATTCGCGCCGCGCTCGTTGTATTGGTGCAGCCAAATTTACTCGGCTACTGCTGACGCCGCGTTGAATGCAGCATATAATTTCCGTAAAAATCACTGCCTTATGAATGCATCATTGCTGGGAGACCTTCGGTCTGAGGAGAACGGAGGGTTATATCGGAAGTCTACTGAAACCCTACGGTGTCACTACCATGAGTTGGGAGCCCGGGATACAAGTATCGCGCTCACCTCCGTCGGTCTAACTTGGCTAACAAATCTTCAACTGCTTTCTAGAAAAGTTCTATTTCGTATTACAGCCAGATATATTCTAGACAGGTTCTATGTAAAGGTGGTAATGATAGGATGTGTCCGGCAGGCAACACGGTGCAGCACAAGGGCCACGACCTGGTCAGCATCACGTACCACATCCCCACGGCGTGCGAGGTGTGCACGCGCCCGCTGTGGCACATGTTCCGTCCGCCGCAGGCCTACGAGTGTCGCCGTGAGTATGCTGCTAACTATATGTCATTCTATCACCTAGTTATATGTGCATGCTGCGATTTTTTAAAATGAAGGAGCTCACTTAAGTGAACCACTCAAGTGTCTCTTTGACTGATGTTATAACTGTGTATCCTTTGTTGGAGATCATACCGCTACATACGAACACAGGGCGGTATCAAAGTTCTCCGCGTGATTTGAACGTATTCAAACGTCCGACCACAACAACCATTGAGCAGTAATTGCCCACCAGACATAACATGTTTCCTCCAACCACCCTCGCTTTTCAATGGAAGTTTGCGGGGCTTTACACCCGCATATATCTATAATCTAAATAAATTACAATTATGTGACCATGTCAAGTCGTCAACACAATATGACAATAAAATCAATTATGTATTTTGAACAACGATATTCTATGTCGCCCTCGCTCACTCTCAAACGTCAAAATGTGATCGCGATAGCGTCTGCCAGAAACCGGTAATCATCCGCCATAATTGCTGTTGCGTCTTTCACCCGCCCTTCAGTTTCATTAACTCCACTTTTAAATTGTTTGACTAATTTCCAAGTTTGAGCAAGCAGTAATTATTATTATTATAATAGCTTTTTCCCTCATCAGTTGTCCCCAAGGGAAAATCTTTCTTCCATCTTTTCCACATTTCCTTATCTGTAGCTGTATACATCCAATTTTTTACTGGTTTTGTATCATGTCATCAACCCATTTTTTCTTTACCTTCCACCATTTGTGTTTCCTGCTGGGCCACGCCATTTGGTGTCTGGAGGGTCAACATTTCATCTTTGTACCTCGCTATGTAGCCTGCCCATCTCCACTTGTTTCAAGCTGTATTGAAGAGCATCTGTTACCTTGCTTGCGCTTCTCAGTCTCAGATGATTCTTTCCATCGCATGCTGACAGGATAGAATTTTAATCTTAATTTTTTTTCTATATAGGCCCTGTAAGGCATGTTAAACTTGGGAGGATGCAGGAATTATATTTGTGCTCAATATTTCTTTCAAGTTATATTTAATCTTCTATCAACTTTGTTTTCATTGCTACTTGCTTTGAGAGATACTAATTTGCCGAGATACACATAACCATCTGCATAATTAATAGGCTTCTCATCTATTTGAATTACTTTTCTGTTGTATTTTGACATTATCATTATTTTTGGTGTAGTTAGCTGTGTTCATGTGTATGCCAATTTTCTTGCTTTCAGAATCTAGTTCTTGTAGCCAGTTGGCTAGCCGATTCGCTAAAAATGGCTAAGTCTTTTGTTCAGGATCCATATACCCATTATGGTTCCAAAAGTTTTTGAAAGTGTTGTCAAGGACCACTTAAGTTTTGGAGGAATCTTGTCTTACAGCTCTTCCAATAGGGATGTTTCCTGAGGAATAAAAATATGATCCTATTTAGTCCGTCACTTAGATTATCGAAAAATATTGGACACGTATTTTTTGCTTTATGAAATCTCTAAAAATTGACGAAGATAAAAAGGCTCAAAGATCATGAGTGGGGGTTGTGACATCAGGGCGTGGTAAAAATCGTCGCACGGAGTGACGTCACACGAGTTTTCAACGCACTATATCGTCTTCTTTTTTTGTTTATGTGAAAAAATAAAAAATACGTGTCCAATATTTTTGGGAAGTCTATCTTACGGACTAATTAGATTTTTTTAGGCAACTACCCTTCTAATTGTTAATCCTAAAATCCTTCGTCCCTAAAAAAAACAAAAAATACAGTCGAATTGAGAACCTCTCCTTTTTTGGAAGTTGGTTGAAAATAGAAACTTTTTGTAATAGATATGTGTGCTGTTCATGCTACTGTTGACCAAAGCGCGCAATATAGATGTATGTATTATGAAATGCTTTGGAGTAGTTCACAAACGCTATATATACAGTGGTTTGTTAATTTTTTTATACTTTTTAATTATCTGTTCTATTATATGAATAATATGGTCATTTGTGGGTAATGGGGCCTGAACCCTGCTTGTTCTAGTGGTTGTGTTTGTCAGTGACTGGTGCTATACTGTTCAAAATAATAGATGAGAAGTTTAGAGATTGTGGATAGTTTCCAAAATCGAGCGGGTTACCTTTCTTATAGAGCGGTATCATGTTAGATGAGCTTTTGTGCTACTCGTTTTTCCAAAAGTAGGTTAAAAGTTTTCATTAGATATGGAACCAGAATAGTCGCTTCGATTTTTAAAGCTTCTTTCAAACACGTTTTTGTCTTCCAGTCTGTACTGTCGTCACGATATCACAAACTCACTTCTCTTTCATATCACTCCTCCCACAATCCATCCATCTTCTTTTTTGCCTCTCTCTCCCCTCCATCCATCCACATTTATATTCAAAACTCTTTTAGTAACTTGTGTTTCATTCTTCCTCTTCACATGACCATACCAAGACCAGCAGTTCCCTTTCAACTTTTGCGTCACTGGCCACTTTTAAACTACCTCGAATCTCAAATCGAAATAAAGGTTTCCGTAATTCATAAAGTTAAGGACAGCCCTAGGGACGGGCACCAGCCTTTAAGGCTCATCTCAAAAAATCCACCCCGTTTACACAGTACATATAACCTCCAATCGCCCCACCAACGTGCCTACTATAGTGCCAGTCTAGCGACTAACTGAGATGGTGCCCAGGCGGTGGGGGCGGGAGATTGCTGATGCCCGAAAGCAGAAGAATGCCTTAGCAACACATCACGTGATCAATCCCATGACTTGTGCCGCACAGTAATGTCAGGCATCGTCATAGTTAAACGATGGGTCGGTAGCCCTAGTATGCAGTCTATGTGTTAATTCCAATGAGTGACAAGGACAGAGCGGGAGAAGTCATTTGATGATTTACTTTGGATTTTTTTGCTGTGATTCATTAAAAATGTTCGATGTTGCAGGTTGTCGCATGAAGATCCACGCCGAGCACGTGTCGGAGGGCGAGGGCGTGGCGGCGTGCAAGCTTCACGCGGACCGCGCTCGGGAGCTGCTGCTGCTGGCGCCGGCAGCGCAGGAGCAGCGGCGCTGGGTGGCGCGACTGGCGCGGCGCGTGCAGCGCTACGGGTACCGCGCCGCACACCACACCAACCACGACCACACCAAGCTCTCGCCCAGGTAACATCGCCTACCTCCAGGTGACACTGTGCTGCTGCTGGCGCCGGCAGCGCAGGAGCAGCGGCGCTGGGTGGCGCGACTGGCGCGGCGCGTGCAGCGCTACGGGTACCGCGCCGCACACCACACCAACCACGACCACACCAAGCTCTCGCCCAGGTAACATCGCCTACCTCCAGGTGACACTGTGCTGCTGCTGGCGCCGGCAGCGCAGGAGCAGCGGCGCTGGGTGGCGCGACTGGCGCGGCGCGTGCAGCGCTACGGGTACCGCGCCGCACACCACACCAACCACGACCACACCAAGCTCTCGCCCAGGTAACATCGCCTACCTCCAGGTGACACTGTGCTGCTGCTGGCGCCGGCAGCGCAGGAGCAGCGGCGCTGGGTGGCGCGACTGGCGCGGCGCGTGCAGCGCTACGGGTACCGCGCCGCACACCACACCAACCACGACCACACCAAGCTCTCGCCCAGGTAACATCGCCTACCTCCAGGTGACACTGTGCTGCTGCTGGCGCCGGCAGCGCAGGAGCAGCGGCGCTGGGTGGCGCGACTGGCGCGGCGCGTGCAGCGCTACGGGTACCGCGCCGCACACCACACCAACCACGACCACACCAAGCTCTCGCCCAGGTAACATCGCCTACCTCCAGGTGACACTGTGCTGCTGCTGGCGCCGGCAGCGCAGGAGCAGCGGCGCTGGGTGGCGCGACTGGCGCGGCGCGTGCAGCGCTACGGGTACCGCGCCGCACACCACACCAACCACGACCACACCAAGCTCTCGCCCAGGTAACATCGCCTACCTCCAGGTGACACTGTGCTGCTGCTGGCGCCGGCAGCGCAGGAGCAGCGGCGCTGGGTGGCGCGACTGGCGCGGCGCGTGCAGCGCTACGGGTACCGCGCCGCACACCACACCAACCACGACCACACCAAGCTCTCGCCCAGGTAACATCGCCTACCTCCAGGTGACACTGTGCTGCTGCTGGCGCCGGCAGCGCAGGAGCAGCGGCGCTGGGTGGCGCGACTGGCGCGGCGCGTGCAGCGCTACGGGTACCGCGCCGCACACCACACCAACCACGACCACACCAAGCTCTCGCCCAGGTAACATCGCCTACCTCCAGGTGACACTGTGCTGCTGCTGGCGCCGGCAGCGCAGGAGCAGCGGCGCTGGGTGGCGCGACTGGCGCGGCGCGTGCAGCGCTACGGGTACCGCGCCGCACACCACACCAACCACGACCACACCAAGCTCTCGCCCAGGTAACATCGCCTACCTCCAGGTGACACTGTGCTGCTGCTGGCGCCGGCAGCGCAGGAGCAGCGGCGCTGGGTGGCGCGACTGGCGCGGTAGTCTTCGCTCTCATGTGGGTTAGTGCTCAAACGCGACCATACCAATAACTACAAAGAAGTGAATACTGTTACTTGGCATACAGTAACAGTATTCACTTCTTCCTCTTATCCTCTTCTTCCACGAAGACTGCCCGGCAAATCTAAATTATTTGGGCTATAATACCCTGACAACCTTGCAGTCTCGGCAATGCAGGCAATTGACCCCTGCTGGTGTTCGCAGGGACTCGATGCGGTCGAACCTGAAGTCCGCGTACATGAACGCGTCGCAGCGCAGCTCCACGTTGCCGGCCAACGCGTCGCTGCCGCGCCAGTGACCGCGCACCACGGACGGCATTTGACACTTTATCAACATGAGGGATGGGCGCCCATAGCAACATACAAATTTCTAATTTCGGGTGTACTTGGTTTTAATGGTAATAGTCGTGAGTCGCTTTGTTCACCGCGCGTTGGTTTTTTTACTAACACTTTTTTCGAACACTTTATTCTATGAGACTTAGAATATTAACTGTTTATTTTTGAAAACTAATTGAATTATACTATCGTACTATCGATCGAGGTACTTTTAAATAAGTGCTCTGGATATCTTGTTAGGAAATCATTCATCGAGTATTGTTAAGAAGTGAAGTGGGAGCACCGCGATGCGAGGCTCGCGCGCTTGCATTTTGATCTGGCATTTGACAATATTTACTATTAAATCTTTCAGAATTTTTCTATCCAAATTTCAATTAAACTTGTAAATTAACTAGTCTAAAATAAGTTTAAGTATTTTTGTCCAAATTTTTATAAGATTTCGGCATGATTGCTGTGATAGATATTGAAAATATTAATATTTTGTACTTATCAAAATTTTACCAACACCAAGTAGTTTTTCTATATTATTTTTGAATAAGCTGATCGTCGTGGCGAAATCTCAATGACGGATGCAATGGTGCTATCGTGTGCATCAGTTGCAAGTTCACATTGTATGTGACATCAGCTTTTGAAGCAAGTGCTTAGTAAATGAAAACTAATATTTTCTTGGTTCATTAGAATTGGGTCATGTAAATATTAGTAACCGTGTTGATATTATTGTTTTCGTAAAGTTATATTGCGGTGTCGGATGCGGTTTGTGTTGCGGACGACGACCGTTTAGTGCAGTGATTGTGAACTGGGAGGTGATTCACGAGCTGGTGGAGCTTTCGCCATCAAATAATGGAATACACACACCATAACACTATCGTTCATAACCTTTTCAACGTCAAATAGTCCATATCGTTGAGTTTTAATGTGACATAAATTAAACTGGTTATTTTTCAATAATATTTTTGTACAATTTATTGAACCAGTAGAGCATTTTTATTATAATGTATTTTGTTACGTTTTTATTTTAACAGCACATAATGTTTATGCTTCAGTATGTTGTAATCGTATACTATTGTTGTATATAGATAATATCGTTTGAGAAGCTGTTACTGGATCCGTATACATTGGAATTCGATCTATCCTGATACAGCAAAGGTCAGTCACGAGCGAGCATAGTTACTACGCGGTCGCACTGTTACTAAAACGTTTAGATATAGAATACGGGAATTGATCCACACAGGAATTGACTTACCAATTTTTATGTATTGTTAAAAAATCTAGTTAAACATATATCATGTTAATTGAAATGTAGAAAATTATAGTAAATGATTCAGGGACCCTTATTGTTAGATTAAGTACAGAAGTAAGACAATTCACAACACGTAAGTGTTGCCAATTAACGAAGAAACCGTGCCATAGGTGTTTTTGTTTTTAGTGAATCGTCTCATTATTATATTTGCTCAAGTGAAATACCTAGTTCTTCTAACAAAATTCCGCAACGTTACTTAATAATGTAAGACTCTGAATGGGCTTCCTTGAATCACAAGATCAATTTATTGTAGACTTTTTTGTAGTGAGCTGCTGAGCTTATTATTCAATAATTAGATAATGCAATTAATTCTACAAAAGTTTGCTAAACATTTTTCTATGTAGTTAAGCACCACCGATTGCACTCGGATTAGTTTGCAATCTTGGGCTGATAAATGTAATTTTAAAGCAATAATTCACCGTGTCTTAATATTCGTTATGGTACAACTTGTTAAAGTGCCAAACTTTCTCATTTGTTGAAAAGTCTAAGTCGGCTCTACATTGTGAAGCCTTCTATTGAACTTTTGTATCTTTTACAATACATCTTTAGGCCTATTATACCTTTATTGTTAGATGTATAATGTATTTTACAAATTTTTAAACACCAATTTAATAAGGCCTTTTATAATCTCGTGTACAATAAATCTCGTTTAGTTGTGAGTATAAAGTACAAAGGTAGTAGAAACTGTTCACAACTATTCATATGTTAATGTCAAGCTGCTTATTCCATAAACAAGCTTTGGGAACTGTTCACGCTCAGTGTACCTCTGCGAGGACATTCAAGCCTGGGCTGACGTATGATTTGTTAGTTATGACAATAACTGCAATTTTAAAGCAAAATAATTTTTACTGGTAATGTTAAGAGAGTTCGACAATCTCAAGTTTCGGCATCGATCAACGATTCGTGACGTAGAGGGATAGGCGACCGATTCGTATAATGTGCGAAGGCTTTGGATAGCTGTGATAAATAGTCGTGTCGATGTTCGTAGTCCAGTCAAAGCTGTGGTAGGCCACGTCTAGGTTAAAGAATAACGTCTTTTAAATACAGGGGATAAAAAGACATATTTTGGTTATCATTCATTATTGTAATTATACTATGAATATAAAGGTTGTATTTAATTAATTCTTGGCAAAATAACGAAGTGATTAGTAGATACTTGAACCGGAGCAATGTTTCGAATTGAACTGGACTGCGGACACCCGTGGTGCTAGAAGGAAACAGGCCTCCGACGCATTGTTGTTACTATTAGTTCTTGTTAAATATTATAAAATGCCCTGTTTGATATTGCTCTACACATTGTTTACATTCCTGCAACGAAAACTATGTTGAGTTTTGTTTTCCTTAGTTTATATTGACTCAAGTTCTCTGTTCTGTCGCATATCCAGTTATTGCTTTGTTTTTTTTCTTTTAGGTATAAGTTTGGAACAATCTCTTCATTCATGTTGACATGCGAATTTAAAATTTTACGTACTTAAAAGTTAAAAATTGCAACTTCGTCGTAGTGTTACGCTTATTTTTGAAATGCATTTTATTTTATTACGGCAGCTTATGCATTGTATTGTTCGTGCACTTCATTCCATATTGTTCCATGTGTTCGGTTTTATGATTACCAAAGAACTTTCAAAAATAACAAAAAGAGCTGTTTGTTTTGGATTCTAAGCCCGCGTTTTTCGTTCCATGTCTCGTCATTAATATTAATTCCATGTAATAATAATAATATTGTTATTTACTATGCATAATTCTGATAACCTGATTTTACTATTCTAGATGACATTTTTCGGGAGTATTTTTCCCGACAGCCGCAGCCTTATAAACAGACGCGGTTCTAGAAATACTCCCAAATTGTCTTATATAACTGATATAATGTAACATCATTATGTAAATTATTTATTATCGAATTAAATCATTTATTGTAACGTTTTATTTATCTACTAAAATTGTAAGTTCCTAACTAGCTTTTCATATTTGTAAAGTTTTTTTTTTCAAGTAGCTTTTTGCTGATAGAGGACATTTCGTATAATTCATCGTCTATGTTTTATAAAGTATAATATAATATTTGGAGTATGGTTTGAATCATTGTAACGTAGGAGCGCCGTGTTGTCAACACGTGCGGCTCGCTAGCGACACGCGATACTAATAACGTGCCTTAGCTACGGCTCTCCCCATATCATGTAGGCCTATATTATATTTATAATACCTGTCATTATTTTAGTGTAAATACGCTTTCAATTCAACCGATATTTTATGGATTTTGAAACACTTGTAAATTGTAAAGATTATTAATTTTTAAGGTAATTAATGCCCAATAGTTAATAAGTACTATTTTTAAAATAAAAATAACATTTTAAAATCTTTTCGTTTTATTTCTTTAACAAACCTAACAGTATTTCATAAAACATTTTAGTTATTTCGACAGTACTTTCATGATAATATTAATCCTATGTTTATAACATACATAATATGAACTCAATTTAAAATTATGTTTAAATATTTCTATAAATGAACAAGTCCAAATTATAATTGTATTAATAAAAATATTCAGTTATAAATCATTAGTGCAAGAATAACTCATCAATATTTTTGTGAATGTTTTTAACTTATTTTTTTCGTTAACATTAGAAATCTAACGTAAAACCACAGTATTGTGGTTGTACCATGTTTACTTTAATATTATTATATTTTTATTAATTTATAAGCCTTTTGCTCGTAAAATTTCTTAAATTAGAACTCAGCGGTCATGCGCTGTCACAATATTTAGATCCATACTCCAGAGACTGTCTAAAATCTTCAGAACAGCCCGACAGTCTTCTTGAGATCCTTCTGCTTCCACCCGGGCAGCGAGCGGAACTCGTTGTACGGCATACTGAATGTTGACACGAAGTCGTCGTGAGTGAGGTATAGCTGAAGAACAACAGACATTTTAATTAAGAGTCTTGAACTGATTCTGAGTGTATAATGTTTATATATATAGTTGCATTCCACAAAACATTACAAAATCCTTTAGATCACTTGGCTACATTCAGGCTGGGATCTATAGGGAACGAGCAGAAACTATAGGTGGCAGCACAGAAGGGCCAATGTTAAGTATATTTTACTTATAAGTTTCAGATTTGCTACACTAGATGGCATAGTCTACGCCGTGCACGACTGCACGTTCCCTCTTTTGCCAAACGTTATTGCTGTCACTGTCGCACAAATGAAACGACGAGTGCAAAATAGAGGCGGTAAACAAAGACTAAGCAAGTGTAAAGTAACCTTTATAGATCTGGGTCTCAGATTGTAATTTATAGTGTGCTTAGTCTTTACTTAAGCTAAGCTCGGCAAGCGTTTTAAACAGGAATTTAAACTTGAGCCGCATAGAAATAACGTTTCTATTCCTGCTAACGGCTGAGATTATGCGTTGCATATGAAAGGTTCATATTCGAATAAAATAATAGATACAATCTCAGTCGTGCGCGTTGAAGCGAACTGTGCGTGTACTATTTCAATATAATTATTTTTTATTAATGATTGTTCTACGACTCTTGTAAAAGTATTGGGTATCCATCAATCATGCGCGTGAATTTTATTGATTCATATATCAGTTAGTAACGGTAATTATTTTTCCATAGAAATGTTAACTATTACTGTATAGTTGTTGGCTTTTGTTTTTAGAAGACTATTGCTTTTGCCAACGACTTTACCCGCTTAAAAGTCGAATATACGGGAACATAAGACCATACCTATGTCTAAATCATTTTATGATCTCTCCACATTTAATTTTAATCCGTGCATCCGTTGAGGCGTCATTGGTAATCAACTTACGAACTTATTCACTGTTAATATTAGTAGGATGTTTTTTTTTTATTTGTTCTAGCTCACTTTAAGGTAAATAACTTATAAACTAAGCCCCACAAAACCGTAGTAGGTACTGGTTTGACTGTGAGCTCTGTTGAGTCTTTATTCATTCCTTCTTAGATTTCCTACTTTAGACTATTTTTTTATAATTTCTTTTCTTTTTTTATAAATTAAAAATATATTATTCAGAAATGTGTTGAAATGGTAGTATACCTCAAAACACTTCTGAATAATATATTTTTAATTTTATTTTATATCCTAAGAATATTACGTATGTAGGTACCTCCTTTGTAAGAGGGTCCACATCCGGCGGTAGATGTTCCTTAGGCCCTGTCAGGACACCTATTGGGTATTTCTCGTATTGATCAAAACGGTTGGCGCTGTTGCCACTCTGCAACGCGCTGTTGCCGCTTTGTACAATTGCTTTGCCTTCCAAAGCACTGATGATTGCACTGAACGTCTTGTGACCCTGATGACAAACAGAAAGGGTATCAGTTACTGAAGACCAGTGCCGAATTACAGCACACTTACTACGGGGCCCCCTAAACCTAAAACCTACTTAAAATAAAAACGAAAATATAAAGATAGATAAACACATCAAAAGTATCTAGGGATCAACATATATTTTTGCAATAACTTTCCTCCTGATTGATATTAATTAAAATTTTCTTTAAGGATTCATCAAATAAAGTGTTTTCGTTTGTCACAGTAACGATAAACCAAGTCACCTTTGCATTAATAAAGAAATTTGCCATTTTCCTAATAAAGGGATTTTTGACATTTGAACCACTAACATTAAAGTTCGAAAAAAAGACTGAAATAACAGTTTTCTTTAAAATTTTATTGGGTAACTTAAACAATTAATAATCCGTGTTTCTACCGCGAACACTAACAACACAAGAACATCGGTTTGGCATACTCAAAATGAGTTCATCCAAATCACGCTGTGGAATGGCCGCCCATGTTCGTTGCAACAACAAAAAAAGGTCTTCTTGCGACTGGATACCCTCCATATTCGGCAGAGCTCTTCTCTGTAGCATATCCCATGCATGCTCAATCGGGTTCAAGTCTGGCGACTGAGCAGGCCAGGGCAGGACATTGATGTTAGCTGCGGCGAGAGTCTGTCTTACAACTCTTGCGGTGTGCGGTCGTGCATTATCATGCATTAACTGAAATAAGGGACCGATTTGCACTTGTAGAGGAACGATGACGTCTGATACAATCGTCTCAGCATAAATTTGAGCGTTGAGGTTGCCTCTGATCCAAATCAACTCAGTTCTTCCGCCGATCCAAATACCCGCCCATACTATGATGGTTCCACCACTATAAGGATGGACTTCCTGGCAGGATTTTAATCGCTGTTGGCGTCCAGGGGTTCTCCAGTGTCGTATACGTCTTGTATCCGGTCTCATACCAAAACGAGACTCATCAGAAAAGCACACGAAACGCCATTGTTCTTCTGCCCAATTTCTGTGTTCAAGAGCCCATTGATATCGAATCCTACGATTGTGCATTGCTATAGGTGGTACCCGTAGCGGTCTTCGGGAATGAAGGTTCACTTCATGCAAGCGGTTTCTGACTGTTTGGTCGCTAATTAAGTTCCCTGAAGAGTGATGAAGCCTCACGGCTAACATCATGGCGGTTATTGTTGGAGCTCTTCGAGTTAAGATTTGAATGTATCGGTCTTGTCTCCGTGTGGTGCAGCGATACCGTCCTCCATGGCGCTCAGCCAAGGTAAGCGAAGAGCTCTGCCGAATATGGAGGGTATCCAGTCGCAAGAAGACCTTTTTTTGTTGTTGCAACGAACATGGGCGGCCATTCCACAGCGTGATTTGGATGAACTCATTTTGAGTATGCCAAACCGATGTTCTTGTGTTGTTAGTGTTCGCGGTAGAAACACGGATTATTAATTGTTTAAGTTACCCAATAAAATTTTAAAGAAAACTGTTATTTCAGTCTTTTTTTCGAACTTTAATGTTAGTGGTTCAAATGTCAAAAATCCCTTTATTAGGAAAATGGCAAATTTCTTTATTAATGCAAAGGTGACTTGGTTTATCGTTACTGTGACAAACGAAAACACTTTATTTGATGAATCCTTAAAGAAAATTTTAATTAATATCAATCAGGAGAAAAGTTATTGCAAAAATATATGTTGATCCCTAGATACTTTTGATGTGTTTACTTTTTTGATTTATAAGGGTAGAGTTCGCACGGTCTTTGAACAACCTTGTAAAAGTCGAAGGGTCACATCTCGACCAGCAAGCTGCACCTGTCATCAAGCTGAGTAGCTACGATGATCAATATGAACGAATCTGATGATTACTAAAAAAAAGAGAGCAGTGGTGGCCGAGTGGTAACGACCCCGACTTACGGATTGTAAGTCGCGGGTTCAAACCCAGCCAGGCGCGTTACTTTGTGTGAACACACTGCTCTCAAAACGGTGAAGGAAAACATCGTGAGGAAACCGGCATGTCTTAGAACCAAAAATTTGATGTGACATTCACCAACCCGCACTGGGCCCGCGTGGTGGATTTCGGCCCATTCCCTCTCTTAGAGAGGAGGATTGTGTCCCAGCAGTGGGAACGTTAAAAGGCTGATTATGTACTAAAAAAAAATAGAAGTTAGAACTCGTGTGTGAGACATAGGTGCTGGTTTTCGCGAAATGTTTTTGTAAGCGCGGGGCCCGTAGCATTGCGGAATTTGTTCGAAAGAGTTACCGCGGCCCTGGAACGCATAGGGCACAAGAAGGATCACGGGTGGGTTTTAGTCAGTAAAAGTCTGACACTCCCTACCGCTCCACCCAGGGCGGGAGGGGTCATTTGATGATTTCCCATCCAGAAAAAAAAAAAAAAAGGGCCCGTAGCATTTGCTAATCTTGCTAGGTATATGGGTAATCCGGCACTGCTGAAGACCGTAGCGTTTAGCCGGGGGAGCGTAACGTACTTCGTAAGCACTTCAGCGTATCTGCCAAAGGTAACAGTGACAGCCTTAGTTGAAGACATCCATGAAAGTTTTTACTGTGGCTTATTATAGCTATCATTGTTCCAACGTGCCGAAACGATGGAACAATTCCCGACAAATAACACTATCTTGCTTTCATAATAGATACGTAGCTGGTTTTATGCTGATGTTGTAGAAACGCTTACCTTCCACATAGACTGCTTCCAATGAGGGAAGAAGCCGGTGAAATGTGGTGGCTCACGTCCTTGACTCAGCGCCAGGATTGGTGTCGCAGCATCGCGTGCTGCTGGATCTAATTGAGACGGCAAAAAATAAGTAACTGTTGTAAATGTAGATTGTGAGAAATATTGTGAAGAGAAGGATATCCAAAAGACTTTCGGACTAAATGTCAAAGTAAGTATTTAGAGTAAAACTCAATATTTATTTCTTACTAGGTATTGCCCGCCCGTGGCTGCGCTCGTGTTAATATTATTTTTTGCGAAAACGCTAACCGACTCCAAGTAAGTACATACCTGTCTGTCGCTGTTCCAACATTCATCAAAATCGGTTCAGCGGTTTAGGCGTAAACACGTAGCAAACAAACTCAAATTCGCATATATAATATAATAAATTAGGATTGTAAAAAATAATAAAGCATGCCAGTTACCTTGCGCCAGATAGGCGAGTGCTATAGACCTGGGGTCGTCCTTAGCGCGCGGGCAGCAGTGTTGCCCCAGCCACACGAACACCGCGTCGTGCGCGTCCACCACTCCCACCATCTCGGGAGCCAGGTCGTACTGGCTGAACGAGACTATCTCCTCAACTATGGGAAAAAAATGAAACTACATGGTAAATACAGCATCATTAAGAATAGAATAGAATAGTACTCGATGTAGTGTGTTTATATTATTATCTAGTTCAGCGCAGGCCTAAAGGATCGGAGGTAAGATGATATTAAATAATAAGGTCTTGAAGTGCAAACGAAACCGTATTTCGCTCGAGAAGTAGGTATCTTCATGTCTGAGTTGTTTACGCAACTTTAAAACTTACTGCAATATTCAATTCCCATAAATGTTTCATTTATTTTAATGTCTTTAAAATATTATTTGTTTTGTGTTTCGTTTTTCACAGAGCTTTAACATACACAGACACATATGTGTATATGGACATAAGCCTATCTAAACTAGTGGCATATAAATGCATTATCTATAGGTACATAATTATCTCTCATTTGCTAAAAGTTCGACATATCTCAAAATTGATGATATTTTAGTTAATACAGATATGTTGAAAAAATTGCAATTCGTTCATTGTATAAACGTTATTCCTCTTAGAATGTCTGCTCTCTCTCTCACTCGCTTACTATAGACTTCGACTGGGTTGAATTTCAATATTATTTTAGTGTAGGAAAGCCCATCTACTGAGAAAAGCTGAGACAGGCTATATAACATCACGGTACGATCCATAGAAATATAAAATACAGGAGAAGTGGCAAGGGGGCGTGTCGGTGTCCTCGCGACATGCTCTGGGCGAGCATGTCTTACGCAATGGTCGAATCCGCGAACTAGTGCGCTTACGACCGTGAGCGTGATAAGATATAAGAATGCCGTGTTGTTCAGTGTTTTCTTGTAAAAACCGAAGCATAAACCAAAACTTTGTTAATTATGGAATCACTTACCATATCAAAATACAAGTATTTTACTATATTTGTCTTTAAAACCATGAAAAACAACAAATCGTAAAATATTTCTTGCTTATACTATGTTATTTTTGTTTTCAAATGTCACAGCGACAATAACATATTACAATGAATACACTGCTCCTTAACCACTACCTAAGTTTGTCGCTAAGTGACTGGATGAGCAATGTAAAAATCACAAAACGATACTTTAGCAAGCCGATGTATCGCATAGTACGGCCGCTGCTTCTTGCCGCGAGTTAGTGTGTTATTGTGCAGATACACTGTCGACAACAATGTCGATTGTTGAATTAAATATTACAAAAGTGTACCAAACTTTCTTAGATTGCAATAAATTTTTGGTAAATAATCGTTCAAGTGTTTTTGGCTTTGAATTATCGTATGTATGCCTTATCCTCGTGCTACTTCCTTACTTTTTATGGTAATTGTATTTTACTTTCGATAAAGTTTCGAATGCATTATAGTAACCGGCATGTTTAAGATAATATATTAGTGACCTTTGCTTAAAATAGTCAACATATTCATGCTATTTATTTGTTATACATGGGCAGCATGGCGTGTGTAATAAATGCCAGAATCGATAAGTCAATCACTAGCGTATATGTAAAATAAATTGCTTTTGCACAGCACAACGATACCCAGCGTTGTTTTTGTGTGAGTAAGTTGCAGGGTGTACTGTAAATATACGCTGTGTTTATTAGGATAAGGTTTATAATTGATTGTGTAGTACAGTCCGATTTCAAAAATGCGGGTGTGTGCGCGACTGCGTATCTATTGCTTTTACTGAACTGCATTCGTAGTAGTTGCCGGGTGGTAGGGCAAAACAGGAGACACAGGTTCCGATACATTTTCGGCTACAGGGCATATCTCCTTGTTTATTATATCTATGGTACGATCAATAGGAGCGGCGAATCAATGAGAAATGTTACAAAAACGGACATATTTTTCTCGCCTATGTGACACAGATGAAGTTTCGCGGATCAGTTACTTAAAAGTAGGTATATTCTCAACTTACATGAGAACTGCGTCGGCACTCCGAGGGACACGTAGAAGAGACGCGGTGGCAGAGGACGTTGCACTTCCTTCAGCGGAGAGGGAACGAGCAGGTGACGACGGTTGCCCAGCGCTGTCCAGAAGTCCGGCTTCTCTTTACCTGGGGAAAACAGTTTTATTGGAGTTTTAAAACTTATGAATCATTAGATAAGATAAAACTTCTGTGCAATGCTACTTTTTCCAGCATTAGATCCTAATTCTATTTTGTGACTTATGGCACAATTATGCGAATTATCTCAACCACTGGAATCGACAGACAGGACGACGAAATTAGAAAATTACTGAGATGGAGTTCAACAAGATTCCCACATTCAAGTGCCTTAGAGCTTGCAATACAGAACAATGGAGAGAGTAAAAAATGACAATATCATAGATGGTTACCTTGCATGACCAGCGCATGCTCAGTCGCAGCCATATTCTTAGCCACCTCTCTCTCGTCGCCCGTGGCGCTGGCGCCGCACCACACCCAGGCGCGCCCCCCCTCGCGCAGCACGTAGCACGCGCCCGCGCCCCCCGCGCCCGCCGCGCCCCCCGCGCGCACCTCCACGCCGCGCGCCTCGCGGGCGTACTGCCCTGACACGCGGATGAGTACGCGAGATGGTGCGAGGAGTCGACGACCTGTGGCTGTAACAAATGTTTTAGGTTTAGTTAGTATTATTATCTTTATTTATTTGGCAGTGGAGAAGCTAGACTACACATTTGCGTAATCAAATAGAAAAAACAAAAAGGTGCCTCTTTCTTTTTCTCTCCTTTAAACAAAACGAGGATCTGTGTGATGAATTTTAAAACTACTGACTACAAATAAGGCAGGCTTTTCAGGACAAGTAGGTAGCACACACAAAAGATGATTCCTTCCATTTTATGCAAATACGACAAGGTTTGTCATTGCATAGGTACTTTTGTAGTAAAATTTTCTACGCTTCAACTTGGCGTCGGTAACATCCACAGGGAGGCTCTTACGGTTCTTGTAAAGTGTACTACGTATGTTTGTGTTCCTTTGACGAAGATGTTTAGTGAAATCAGGTGAATTTTAAAAATTATCAGCGAAGATTACGTGTGTTTTATCTAAATACGAATATCTTTCTATGAGACCTAATACAACTTCCGTGCTATGTAGAGTTCCAGGCGGAGGTTTTTCACTATCTCCTCCATAAACTCGAGTTTTCGTAACTATTCAAGAGGATTCACAACAAAGTTCATATAGTTGTATTTATGCTCCTTATTTTTTATATATCATCGTCTCATCGATACTTAGGCCAACTTCTGGATATATCGCTCGGATTTTAAACGATCTTGGTGTAGCTGTGGCTTCGTTCTCGGAGAAGTGAAAATTACGTAGTAATGATTGAAGGTGGATTCAGTTCATCATTGGCAAACACGAAAGCGGGGGAATACGCGAGTATTGAATGTACAGGATTGAGCTGGATTGCTAACAAACTGTATTTGATCACGGTGCCAACGGTACGAAATGTTGCGCATACGCAAATTGAAGTAACCTGTCGTCCTTTTATAAATTGGTATCCGTCATGCCAACTACGAAGTATTACGTAGCGGCTGTCCTACAAGTGGTCTCACTTGTATGGTGGCCACTGATTGTGGTTCGACTGGTAACTTCTTCTTCTTTCGGCAATCAATGGGTTAAGCCAATTTCTAGGCGACACGATATCCAAGCGGTATCTTGTTAAGGTATGGACGGTTGCCAAATTTTCCCCCAAATTTCCACAACCCCAAATTCATACAAAGTACATTACTTGCAGCGCACGGTAATAATAAGAGTATTTCGGTACTTACGGTCATAATCAGTTGCGCTGCCAACATAAGTGATCATTCGCCCCTTGAAGATTTGAAGGAAATGCGCTGGTTCCTTCCCTTGGTACACCCATGCCTGAAAATGTGTTAAATAAGTTACAGTTTATTACTATTATTTTATTTACTTTTTCAATGTTATGGTAATTAATAAGTTCGTACCTGTACTGGAGAACGCCCCAGTTTGGTGTAGAGGTCTTTGGCTTCTTTCGCACCCAAATTCCTCAGATCATTGGGCGAAGAGCCACCCTGTAACATAAAAATCCAGTTACTATTGGCTTTCTATCTCTTTTAAAATGATTGAGAAAAAGAAGGCATGGTCACTGTTCGGGCACAAATCTGACTTCGTTGCTGCTAAAGAAAAAAAAAACAAATTCATCACCATCCAGTAGTAGAGTACGGTCTGGTCGCCGATGGGCGCGTGGTAAGTGTACAGCACAACGTAGCAGTCCCTGTCGTAGAAGACGGCGGCCTGCGGGCGCTCCACCTCGGCCAGAGACTCCTTGTTCACGTCCTCCGCGTCCGAGCCGCGCCGCCGCACGCGCCACACTCGCAGGGCGCCGGAGCCGTCGTCTGGCAGCTGAGCCTGGTGATGTGTTATGAGTTTGAGTGGGTAAATGGAGCACACATCATGTCTTCAGTTTTCCAAGATAAAATGCATACATTTATTATTGGAGACAAGGTATTTGGAAAAAAGGAATCGAAAATAATCTTCTAGAAATAGAGAAGAGGGTTGTGTTTAATATGAAAATAAAATCTCCGTTTGTGAGCTAGTTTTTACCGTTTACAATATTAGTACGCTTGTTATAGGAACTGACCTCAGCAGCTAGCCATGCATTTGTAGCCAGACTAACAGCATCAAGCCTGGTGGTCGCAGAACGGGCGGCCCGTAGTCGTCCATCACGCCTAGCATCGCACCAGCGCCAGTTGTGGAACAGCGCTGCGAACTCCAACGGTTCCCTGCCCGCCGGGGCAGCTGATACCGGGACGGTCATACGTCGAGCTCGGGCTAATCCTCGAGCCGCAGCTAGAGCCCCGCGAGCTGCCGGGCCCGATGCTGATGGACCCACCCATGCCCACACGCCTCGGCATCCACTGTCCACAATATACACGCCCTGAAACATTTGAATCATTGTATAAAAGCGTCAAACTTTATGGCAGTACAGTGCAGTGACTTGTGCCCTCAGCAACTAGGCTCCTGCTTCGAGTACCTACTTTCGAATGTTGATAGCAGACTGTACAGTCGGTTACCCACCGTATTAAGTCTGCTAAGTACGGTGCATACTTATCTCAGTTCACCTACCGTACACTGCCGAGGATAGATCACTTTTTGAGACCCGTCAAGCGTTTCTCGGGCTATGTCATAATGGCTGCGGTAACTCAATTTATTAAAATCGCAAGATTATAAGTAATGGGAAACGCTTGGCTGACTCGCAATGCTGCAAAGGTTACTTACATCATCAGCCAGATCTTCTCTGAACAGCGGTGCGCGCTTTATTTCCTCAAGTCTTGCAGCGGGTCGTTGTGAGGGCATGGTTATTGGCGAGACTCGCGGCGGTTGTGTTGCGCGGTAGAGGCGCGCGGGTCGTGGCGGGTCTGACGGCGGGGCCGCGGGTCGCAGCGCGCGGGCTCGCAGCTCCAGCAAAGTGTCCAGCAGCGCGCGGTCACTGGCCGGGAGCGTCTGCTCGTAGCCGTCATGGGCGATGGCGATACGACGCGCCATCATGCCCTTGTCTGCGCCGCGGGCCATCCGGTATGCGATCTAGATCGGAATGGTTCATTATTTTAGGTATGACTTCCTTCGTTGCTTTATGTTAATTTTATGTTCTAAAAATTAATATAAGAATGCGTTTTTAATTGAATTTGCCAGAACACTATTTTAACTTAAAATATGCCTTCATTACTTTTGTTATGTAGATGGTTTTCAGGAACTCATACCACCAGGTTTAAAGCTATCCTCATTCCGCATTCACAAACCTCCCTCAACCGTAACACACAAACCTTGGCTCCGAATATTTTTTCGACGAGGTTCGCGGTTCGGCCGAGCCACAGCACGAGCAGCGAGCTGGTGTCGAGCACGAAAACGCCATCCGTCGCCAGCTGCGCCCACGACACTGGCTCCAGTTGAACCAGGACTGGGCGGCGACCGCGCACGCGGTACAGCCGGGCTGCACCGTTCAGGTTGGCTGACCCGCTTCGGAGGATCCTGGTTTCACAAAGAGTTAATTCTTGTTTCAATGTAATAGTGCAGTAGAATCTTCAAATTATTGTTAGACTGGAAACAGTGGGGTGTTTGCGCACATATTGCAATAAGGCAGGTAAGGTAAGGTAGAGGTCCAAATTTTAAAATCAGAATACACAATCCTGATGACTTCCAAAAAAGGAGAAGGTTCGCAAGTCGAGTGTTTTTTTTTCTTTTTTTTTGTGTTACCTCATAACTCGTTACTAGGTGTATCGATTTTGATGATTATTTTTTATATTCGAAAACTGAAGATTGTCATGTGGTGCGGTTTCCAAATTGAGTGAGATCTGACGACTAGTATTTGAGTTATCCCTAATAATGCGTGGCTTCGACTACATTGATGGTGTGCCCATCCACCTCTGTCGATGTTAAATAAAAAAATAAAACGGTATACGATGGTTTGGAAGAACTTTCTACATAGTTTACTGAAGGTCTGACAAACATCGGAGATAGGAAACGGAAATCTTTATGATAGCAAATCTATCGGGATTGCTATAATCGCATGATTGTTTTTTTGTTTACACCACGTACATTTAGCTGTGGGGTGTCACTACTAAAAAGTGAAAAATAAAAAAATCTTTTACAAACACAATCATTATAAAATAACTTTAATTTTGGAAGTCTGTGTTTTTGGTTGTTTCTTCGTTTTTTGAACACCAACTTCGATCCGACCGAAGTCGGTTGTATTTTTTGTTATTCTAGATCACTCCACCTCCATCGACACTTGCCACACTTTCTTGCTATCTCCCAAATATTTACATTTATCATGTCTAACCTTATTCCATCTCTGAAATAGGACAGCAGCCGTGGCGTCTCTTTGGTCACGGCTTCACGGTGTACCACGGTGGGTGCCGCCAGGTAGGCCGCGAGCTGTGTGCCCCGGCGCAGAGCAAGCCCTGCCAGGGCTCCGCTGCGCTCGCCGCCCCACGAGTGGATGTGGCGCTCCAAGAGCTCCCCATTGCCGTTCTCTTTTATTTCGCGACGCTAGCAAAACGAAGTTACTTATATTTGTCGTCGGTTAATTGTAAAATGCGCAAGAATATAAAATTTCTCGAGAGATTGTAAACAGCCCTCGATAAATTGCCAACTGAACGGTCTAAAAAAGTATTCCAAATGAATAGATACTATTTACGCATTAGAATTTGATAGTCAGTAAAAAGTGTTCAGTTGACAATTTATCGCGAGTTTAAAATTTCTCAAGATATGTATATTATAGTCTCACGCCATTTTTCGGTGACATTTATTTGCTCCATATATTTTGGGGCTGAGGAAAATTATGAAGAAGTTTTTGTAAAGAATACAGGGATGATGGTAACTGAATTCCTTTACTTTTTTACTTCATAAATTAAGTGCCATTTGACTCAGCTAAACTGAGACAATAGGCTGCTCGAAGGTCGAAAGTCTACTTCGGAATTCCGTGGTAAGACATAGTTACTTACAATAACATCCGGTCCGGCCGGCTGTCCAGGTAGGGAACAAGAGTACACCAAGTAAGCCTCCGCGTCGTAGAACGTGCCGTAGTGTGTGCGAGGCAACAGTTCCGTGTTCGATTCCTGAAAACGAAACTTATATATACCTATTCAAATAAAGAATGTCGAATGATTTATAAAACAGCTTCCGTGTTATCTCGTGACCACAACAAATATTCTTGCTATTTACATATTTATAATCATCATAAATAATATCTATAGCGGAGAATTCGTAATAAGCATAAATATTTTACCTAATGTATTCATTTGCGAAATCCAGATAAAAATAAGGTTGCAAATAAGCTAGGTCAGTGATCTCGACTTAGCGCCAATAGCGTATAAAATAAATAGAAATCAGTTACAATAAGTTCTCGCTATTAATCTCGATCTAAATAGCTGACTGTCTGCGCGGGCGTCGACCGTTATCAACAAAAAATAAACAATGAGAAATTGCTATCTTTATTTCGTAACCGCAATTATCGAATGCTATAATTTCGACAATCACTAGTTATTAACGCGTGTACAATCGAAATTCTGCAGTTATATATTGCCCATAATAAGTAGGTAGCTGGTATGTATGAATGTCATAATCAAAATGTGTCACGCTCTTTGAAGCGAAATGCGGTATTCCGAATGTGCTGATTGTTAATTTAAGTAGATATTGAGTGAAAAATTAACTGTCATCGCCGGCGGCGATCGCGGCTTCTCTGAGTGGAACGTCATGAGCCATTCGTGCATAGTGATGTACAATTACGGCGGCATGTGAGTGCCTATCTCCCTGGCGTTATATCACGACACTAAACACTCGATAATCTACGTGTTTTAATTACACGCGATCTGCTTTTTGTACACACGCTTTCGAGTATTTATCCGCATATTATGCTTATTAATTTTGCGCGTATGGTAATTTTATTTAGTCGGAATTGCTCGATAATTCGATCAGTCGAGGAAACATTCTGCGGACACTGGTAACATTGATACACTGCGTGTTGCTGTTTGTTAGGAGCATCTCTAAACAACTTTTAAATTCCCTATATTCGGCGGTGATTGCTTTTTTTTCGCAGCAAAGAGATAAGGTATTTAATGAAAATTAAAATTGTTTATGAACAGAATTATTATTCTATTATATTATTATAGCTAGTCTGAAATGTCCCACTGCTGGGGTTTTTAACTAACTTTTTAGACGAATGTGTGTGTGTGTGTGAAGTTTCAATAAAATCGGTTCAGTAATTTCGCAAAATAGTGACTTCAAAATTTATATGAAATGCCATACGGCGTACACGCTCTTAACCCGCGAAGGTAACAAGCGGTAAAAAACACGGTGTTGATATAAAATCATACTCAGTCATATTGGACAAAAATCGAAGGTATTGTCACCAAATGACGTTGAAAAGTACTCGGCTCCATAACCCTCTCGCCTTGCGAGTCGGGCGTAATTCCACCTCGGCCGCAATAACAACTTTTTCTTCTATTTCAAGATCTGTCTCTCCCGTTGTACGTACCTATCATAATAGTGCACCCCTCACTAAAAAAAGCTGGTGCATCTGAGATTTTAATTTCTGCTTTCTAGTAAATAAAATCATTAATTTATTGTGCATGGATCGCTTTTTAACTGAGGTTTTCATTTTCTATATTATGACAGTTTTTAGGTTTCCACTTTACAGTTAATTTCACAAATGCAACTTGGTTATTGCAAAACATAAATTGATCAGAAAATATTATTAAATACGTTTTTACGACAACATCTTATATATCTGGCAAGGTTCTCAAAATCCGATTGCTACTAGCAGTTGGATACGGGTTCCAAGTATCCAGTTAGAGGGCCTGCGGATGGCAAGCTTTGGGTGGCTCGCCGTCCGATACCAACCAGGCCCGGGTCGACGGCGCGTAGTGTTCCACGTGTGCCTCAAAGAGCCGTCAGCAAAGAAGACGGGGCCCCATAGGGTTAGTGCCTGCTAGGGTTGCGGAATTTGTTCGAAAGAGTCACCGCGGCCCCGGAACGCAAAGGGCACAAGAAGGATCACGGGTGGGTTTTAGTCAGTAAGAGTCTGAAACTCCCTTCCGCTCCGCCCAGAGCGGGAGAAGTCATTTGATGATCAACCATCCAAAAAATAAAAGTATCCAATTAGAATGAAACTTTGAAAAGCATTGTTCCGCCGTGGTCTGATTATGAAGATTCCTACTGGATGTTGGGGCATGAAAATAGTTACTTATAAAAATCTCGGAAATAATATTGCTTACGCAAAATTTAAAAGAACGAGAGCCATCATGCAGTCACTGCAGTTTTAAGGTTCCTT
The DNA here is from genome assembly GCA_905332915.2 of Hecatera dysodea. Classification (NCBI taxonomy): domain Eukaryota; kingdom Metazoa; phylum Arthropoda; class Insecta; order Lepidoptera; family Noctuidae; genus Hecatera; species Hecatera dysodea. Next base: position 17,106,367 of record HG995292.1, read on the forward strand.
ACCGTAATATTTGTGTCACCGGTCAACGGCCTTGAAGAAGAATTCAGTGTAAGTGTGTTTTAACTTTTGTTTTAAGAGTTCTTACATACATGTCTAAGTCAAAACTTTTTATAGTTATCGCAAAAAACCCGATACAACATTTGTCCACCTTCTTCACAATGGTGCTAATACAGCTATTTCCAAGAAAGGCAATAGTTTAATGCTAAAAATTTCCGTGACTGATATCCATCTTTGTTTGTATTGTAATGTAAAGTTGAAAATCGTTCAGTCGCGGTCCGTCGGGCCAGCTCCTCCGTCCATGTAGCGGGACTGAGATGTGGTGTGACTCACTCGGCTCACTGATGGTACCATTCAGGGCTACCACACTACTTATTGACATAGTAAGTTAAAATTCTTTTGAATTCCTAATAGTCGGCCCACATGATACTTATACGATAAACTTCTATAGAATTTGGTTTGTAAATATAACAGACTTAGAACTTCTTTTTTAAAGTTCATGACACAAGTTTGTATCCTGTGGGCCCACTATAGGTAATGGACAGGTTGGCTTTGTCATCAAATAATTTAGATATCATTTGAACTGCACATTCAAACTGCTTTTGCTACAAATGTTGTGTGCATCTCTTGAGAAATTACAGGAACATTTTCTACCGTAAAATAAGTATGTTGTCTTTGCATTTGCATGTTCCTTTGTTAACGCGATGAGGGAAAGTACAACAGTCAGGCAAACTTTCTCACATTAGTAAGGACATAAAAGTTTTATTCAATCCGTGACAGAAAATAGAAAGTGAGTAATTTGTAATTTGTAGTAATTAATTTATCTGACAAGTTCCACAAAAGCTGTTATAGAAACACGCGACTTGACAAATGTGATGTTATTAATTTAATGTTATGTGGGATTGTTTTGGCTAGCCCTGTCCGACACAATATCTGTGTCGACTGCCGCAGTGGTCTTCCGTTACAATGCAAGTCTCGTACTCGGCTATTATTTATCTTTATGGAGCACACCAGTTAATTAATTTATTGGAGAAATTTTATGAAATTGTTAACACGATAGGTGCATCTACGAAAGAACAAATAAATTACGACCGGCCTGCTTATTAAGGATTTATTTGACAACGCGAGAAATCTGGCAGAAAATGATAGGAATCTTAAAAGACGGTTACCGGCAAGTTTTTATAGTGTTTACGATCTTATCGGCACGAAATACACTGCTTAATTATTTTTAGAGTCTCGTAGATGATTTAGTGCGACTTTCAGATCTGCTCGTGCCATAATGTTTTGCACAAGCGTTCATAAACCCCTTTTTGCGTGTTGATTGACGGGAAACAGATGAATGGTTCAACTTATCATCTTAACAATGACTCTGTGTTTACTGTCAGGCTTCTAGGGTATTGGGAACAAGAGATTAAGCGCACGTAAATAACCTACTAAAGCTATGTATTTATCTAACAGTAGAAAGTATCAAAGTAGCGTCTAATCAAGCCGGCAATTGTGCTGTGGTTACAGTGTCAGATTACCTTTCTGTTACAGATACGAAATGCAACAGAAAGTGAGTAGTATATAATAAATTGTAGGTAATATGTATTGCAATGATGGCTGGACGAATGTCTGCGTCGCATTGCGCGCGGCTAACAAGCGTGGTGCGCCCGCGCAGGCCGTGCATCTCGCTAAACATGCATATCGCTGTAATTTATCGTTATGTTGAATTGTCATACTTTCTCTTGTCACTTTGTATTCAAGAAAATTATCATCATTTATTGCAGTTGTTTGACTAATAAATTTAATTAGTCGAGTTTTAACTAAATGGGATTCTCTAATCATCTCTTCGACTACCCTTCTAACTTACTAACTTTGATTATATAATCAAAGCTTACTAATCGGTAAGCTTTATTTATGACTTGCAAAAGAAAAAGATACCCTCCTTGTTAATTGTTATGGACAAATTGTTTTTAATTAGATAGCTGCACGTTCAGAGAACACACTTTCGTGCACACTAATTATATATTATTCCGAGCTATTAGCAAATAATAACTGTGGCATTTCTATCCCGGGATAAAATTAATACCTAGTCACACAATTAAATAGATATCATAGCACGCGAAACGACAAAAGGATCAACCTTTTTTCTTTTCGCTTGCACTGATATCGATCTCAATTTAACTCGATATGTAAAAGCTGAGATTTGAAATGTGCAAACACTTCGTTCTCTTGAAATTTTCAGACGATCTGTTCGTTTGAAGATTCATGATTCAGGCTGTATGGTCGTTGAGACAGGCAGATCACAGTTTCGACATTTTCCAGTTCGCTGCAATCGTTATTGTTATGCGTTTGGTGAGAAAACAAAGTTTACCGTGCTGACCTTTCACACGCTCTACTAAATTAAGGAAATGATCACACCAGATCACACAGATTGTTTAGTTAAACACAGAAAACCTTTTTAATATTGTTACGGGCATTTTTAGCATTATGATTGTCTTCTTGGTTTATTTTTTCTACATTGTCAAAGAAACAAAGATGGAGATATCTCACCAGAGATTTATTTATTGAAGTGATACAATAAGACTCGTATGGAAATATAAAATATAGTATAACTACAATAGTTCAGTTATTGTTGTGTGACTGTTTGGTCACGCTCTGCGCACAAGGCCCCATTCCAGGAAAAATGTTTTATTATCTGCTAATTATCAATTTATATTTAAAGATATACGTATTAAAATTGCACACACATACAGTGTATATTAGTCAATGAAATTAGTGTCTCTGTATGATATCTGCTTACTTACGAATCGATTAGGGTCACTGACTGTCATTATGTGCAAGTAAATTGAGTTTAGATAAATCTGAAAGTTTATTATGTGCACATGGTTGTTTTAAGTATTCAACTATTAGAAGCTTTTTTGGATTGTTAAAGTCAAATTGAAGAGAATTAGTTCTATGCACGCATGATATGATTCTCATTTAAAGGAAATAGGTAACCGTTTGCTGGTCGTTGATTGGTACCTACTGTTACCGTTTTTTACTTTTACTAAACTCAACATTTAGGGCATAAAATAATTGGTTAATTGCCATAAATTAATATGAAGGTCTTCAAATTTTAAAGGCTATGACTAAATGTCTAAGTAAGGCAGGTAAGGTTTTATAGTCATTTTTACTAGCAAATCACCTACACGGGTGCACACGCAAAACAGTGATCCATTATCTAACAATTACAATTCATAAAACATGTTACATAAGTCATAATTACAAGACATTGCTGCGATATTCAGAGTGACAGCGAACTCATACGGCACGAGATGTTGAGTGTAGTTAAAACTTTTGTCTTCGCCAGTGAAAGTGAAGTTTGTTATGTGTGAGCAGAAACTATAACGTAGTATTTGTGATTGAATCAATCAAATGTAATTGAATGTGAGCGTGTGGCGTGATAGGTCAATTTAAGTTCAGTGTTGCTGGGCGAAAAACGTGACAGTCACTTTTCATCGTGAGTTGTCGAACTCGAGTTGGATCAAGGACGATTTTGTTAGAAAGATTATCATGATGTATAATTTCAATATTCTAATACAGTTACCTTTTACAGTGGGATGTGCTTTATACTGAATTATTTTGTACTAGCTGACCCGCGTAACTTCGTTTGTGTCACATTTTTCAAGATTGCTCCACTCCTATTGGCCTTAGCGTGATGATATTAGCCTATAGCCTTCAACACTGAAATATTTTTTCAAATCGTACCATTAGTGCCTCAGAGCTTTATATATTAGTATAGATGATATATTGATAGGGTGCTGAATCAGTAAGAAGCCTTAAGAACATCACAGACTGACTGCTATTTTGTTGATTGATTTACGTGGTATTTTTCTTAATAAATATATCACTGGGCTTACCGTTATTCTCCATATGAGGAAGGTGGTGTGGTCTCGTGGAACCGTGCGAAACGCTGCTTCAGCGGCGCGCGCGCTGCCGCTCTCGTCTCCATCCTATAGACGCCATGAAAAAATAATAATCAAACTGTATTCATAAATAAAAATCAATTCACTGCGCGACTACTGAGTCTAATTTTACAATCAGTAGAAGCACTGAATGTTATTAACAGATAACTAATCAATATCAAATTATAAGTACCTATATTTCAACGCAATTTCTCGAAAACAGGGTAAAAGGGTATTGTATGTGCATTAGTGCGGAAAAAGCTGCTACTCATTTATTTATTTTTAGAATTAGTTTGTTGAAAAACTTCGTCTGATACATGTGAATTTGTCACTATAGCCTTTCTTGGTGGTCTATTCCGCTTTGGCTGCAATGATAAAGTTTGCCCTATTGCATCAAAATATGTAGGTACCTACCTATAGATAAATAGGTATCTATACTCATTGCAAATCTGCAATCATGGGTAGTGAACAGTATATTCATCTGTGGAACAAAAATCTGGCACAGTTCTGAACTAGGTAAGTACATCTGGGAATGGAACCTCCATTGTTTTGTCCAGATCTGGAAATCAGTACCGCGACCAAACAATCTGTAGCCTAGCCCATTGTTTAGCAAAATAAAGGCGCGACCAACGACTGAAATTACGGAACCCCTTTATTTTGATAGGCAATAATACAGGGTAGGGCAGATTGTAGGAGCGTCTCAAGGACGGGTAGATGGACAAAAGACTACGTTAGCCGTTTAGAGGTTTGTAGGTCGTCCGACAAGCGACAATAAACCCTGTGGGTGCGGCCGTAACGTTAGTTAGATATTAGATAAGCAATTTCCATGATAACGACTATTGTAGGTTGCTGAGCTTTGTCGTGTCGTAATTATAATTTTATTAATGTTTAGGCTGGTACGGGTGGTAGATCTGTTAACTAAATCATGTTTGGTAGGTACATTTTCATTCATCATTCATTAATATTCATTATTAACTGCGTTATTTGACATACCACCACCTTCAGCTGACTATTAACTGAATTCAATGACTAAGATCAACAGATTATTCAGAAATGCAGAAAAGTGTCAATAGCTCAACGGAGAAGATACTGATAGCCAATTACTGTCATCATTAAGGATCTAATAAATATGTGATCGAATAAAAACTGTCATCATTAGGGATCTAATGTCAATATGAGGTAGGTATTACTTACTAAGGTTATGCTACGTAGGTAATAATGTTTTGTTGTTTCTGAACTTATTTCTAATATGAAAATAATGACAAACTGACACAAAGGCCACTCTTTACAGACTGAAGGTTTCCATGGTACCTATCAGTGCTTAATTCAATTGAATCGGGCAAGTGCGCGCAGATTTTGCGTTAAAGGTCGCAGATTCGATTCCCGTGTCGGTCGTTTGTCAGATATCTGTTTCAGACTAATAGAATTGATTTCCAAAGCATTTTACCTTGATTGGCATCAAAATTATTCACAGTCAGCCGCGGGTTTGAAAATTTAACATTGATATTGTATGTTGTTCAGTTGTTCTGCTCTCTCCACAAGGGAAATAGTGCGTAAAGATATATAAAGAGCTTAATTAGAAACGCGCCTGAGTGTGCGATTATGGCGATGATATGGAATATTTTATCTGATAATGAAATGCGCTTTTACTTAAATTGCGTGTAGGTAGGTAAAGCCTACATTAGCTACCCACATTTTAAGTACTACCTTTTATCACTCTTAAGAGCCTACTTCTGTACTTTAGGTATTAATGACAAGCTATTTACACATTCTAGTGAAAATAATTACAAAAAATAAAAAAAGAACAAAATTGGTAAAATCAGTTAGTTGTTTCATTAAAAGTTCTCTTGATGCCTACATTATTTTGCTAGAAATAAACGTGGTTTAATTGAATACATCTACTAATTCACGCTCATATGCCATGCATCAATTAGATGCGTTATGTCAGATAATGACTACTTCGCATTCGAAGTTGAATACACTCGAGACACTTTCCGTTTCTTTCACTGTTTGTATACAAAAATCACGTTAATTACTTGATCGGCACCAATCTCAAGGATGTGCATTTTCCTGTGGATGTTCAGGAGCTGCCTGGTTCCATAACAACACCCGGCTCACTGCAACTGGCACCCGCGCCTCGGCACTATTGACTGAGTAACGGACGGTAAGACACGCAGACGACCGCGACGTCCATGCACTCCTCACTGACTAACCAACCGCTCTCGGACGACGGTCGAGCGAACCACAAAAAGAAAATTGTTTCACGCTTCTTGCACTTACATATTTTAATAAAACTCTGAGAGGAATGAATTAATTCCCGCGAAAGTCTGGGCGGCAACCAGCTCGGATTGATGTGCGGCGGTGCCGCGGTGGTGCTATCGCGTTTTCATCGCTAGTTATTGGCAGCTTTAACAACTCAATTAGAACAGCGACAAATTGACGTAGCGGAACCAGTGCTGTTTGTTTAGCAGATTACCGACAGAGCGATTAATTCCTCGGATCTGATTAAAATGCACTTTGGTGGATAATTAAGACATCGATTTTATTTAGGCTCACTTTTGGAGAAATGGTCCCTCGCATACTACCTTATTCTGATATGATTCAAACGATAAGGAATCGAAGCAGCTTCCATCTCAAGTTTTAGAGCTTTTATTTGTAAACCTTATATAAATTTGGTATCTAAGTACCTACCTACAAACGATTTGAGTTTGGTCGGAAACGTGCCAGCTGATTAGGTAGGTACTTACTTAGCTACATATTAAAAGATATCTAAAGAAAATATAGCTAATGGAATAAATATGTATCTATATCATTCTACGTAATTATATAGTTAGCCTAATATAAACTAAGTAATTGACGCACGATGCAATAATTAAAATAGGTAGATATTAAAAGAATTTAAATGCACCACCTGATATTCGTCCATTAACGGTTTAATTGCAGTTTATCTCACTTTCTCATTTATTATGACTATGTGTGGAACGGCCTGATGGCTATCAATCGTGCCGTCAAGCCATCCCAGAGCGGAGATGTGTACTGACCGGCCACATAAACATAGCATGGAACGATACGCCATGTTCGCTAGATACGCTGGCAATCTGCCACACAAGACAGGATCCACGCTCGGACGCGCACTTTGTTCATTTGGACATTAATTCCACATTCACTTTCATTTGTTATTTTGCTCAGTAGGGATTATTGAGCAAATAACATTGTTGGTAAACATACAATTGTGATTTGTTACGGCTACCTACTTAACCCATTCCGCGTATTGTAGGTCGCCGAGGGCACCCATTGATTGCCGCACCCACCACGGCAAAGATCAATCAGTGGAGCATACCTACTGGTAAATATTGTCCTAACTAGTCTATTGAAGACTTGTGACCATTGTGCATTTCTTCACTGGTTCAACAGATTTTTCGGATATAATGTTGCATAACAGCAGTTTCGTAGGTCAGTAAGTAGCCAACATCACCTACTCGCAAGGTACCTAAGTACCTATTGAACAGTGGCATTAATAAAATAAATGGCCCTGTATTTATTTAATTTCCAAATCTCTAGTGGGTAGGTATAATGTTCGCAGTAGATATCTATTCGGCACCGATGAAGTGTTTTTATTACTTTGGTCACTGAAATTGATACGGTTTGCAGCATCGGAAGTAGTTGTCCTAGATTGAGTTACCGTTATGTCTGAGTATTAGACCTACCTACCTGCAAACAGCACGAGCGGCACATGATGCGATTATAAATTGATTCGCTGGGGTCGAATGCTTGTAAAAAGACCCATTTTGATTTTTATTTTAATTTTGTGGGATAAGAGCGAAAATAACTATCGCTGGGGTCAATATAAACTTTTTGGTCAAAACTTCCATATTTTTGTCTTTGGTTGAATGTTTTGTCTTTGTTTGTAATCGAGGCGGGAAACAAACGACGGAACGGCCGGCTGTCATTTCAAATTCCTAAAAAACGTAAATTATAGCAATCATGTACACAGATGATAATTCTGATAAAGAGAGCGAGTTCGAAGACAGAAGCCCAGACGATAGTCCGAATATCACAAAAAAATCTTTATCTACCGTCGGTTTCAGAAATAATCCAGAAAACCAAAATGCAAGGCCTCTCGCGCTGCGTGCCACGCAATCTTTCACCGGGGCCGTCGAGGAGCTCAGGTTATGTGGCAATTTTCAAAGAATCAACTTATGTAACAGAATGAATGTGTTGTCAGCACCGAAGATAGCAACAGTTTGTCCGTGCGGGTGCCTGCTGCGGCCCGCCACCACGGGCCCCTTCCGGACCAGGGAGCAGATCACACTAGCGCTCCACGTAGTCTCTCCAGAGGTACTGAGCTACCACGGCTACTGTTTTGAGCCTTGCCATATTGCTATGTTTTGGAAAAAAGACTGTCGAATGTTCCTCTGGAAAGGAAAAGCCAAGATGAAGAATGTAATTCACGCCGATTCACATAAAAAGTGAAGAGTGAAGTGATTAGCGTGTGCCTCTTGATTTTTAGTAGTTATTAAACTTTATCAACCATGTTTGTACATTTGTAATACACGAAATTTAAAGAGTAATAATATTGAAGCTTTTATTCCTTAATACAAAATAAATATGAACTATGGATTTTAGTTATCACATAACAACGATTGAAATCATATAAGATTCTACTTTTAACTGAGTGTGCCATTGGATAGCCATAACATTTTATTGTAAGGTTTGGACTGTATCTAACGGTTGCTTCTCTACACCAGGCATATTAGCTTCAATGACTTCTCCACACGAAAATCTTATGTAGTCAATGACCTCAACTTTATGTTGCTGCATCACTTCCTCGACTGTAAAGGAAGGGTCTAGTAAGTATTCTTGGTAAATAAGACAAGTTTCGTCATCCGAGTCTTTGGCAGGTTTGTCCTTTTCTTTGTCACCGATCTTTCTGGGGCCCATACCAACGATGTGCTGGCAAAGCTGTCTGCCAACATCTTCAGTATCATCAGCTTGTTTATATGCGAGTAGGGCTCCGTATTTTCCTGCAGAATACTCCGCCGGTTTTGCAGGCGCAGGATGAGTATAGCCTGCAATTTTGACGTCTTTATTGTTTGCCTTCCAACATTCAGCTCGCCTCAATACCGCGTTTTCACCAACAGATCCAATGAACAAAGCGAGTTCTTCTGATAACTTCTTCCCACCTTCCGTGGAGAGATTGGCTAACTGTTCGCTGTCTAGTTCCATCTGCAAAATTCAATTAAAACTAAAATGAATTAAGGAAAAATTAAACTGCTACTGCGGCCTCAACTGAGTCAATTAGAATTAATAGAATCAATGAAACACGTATCATTGTGACACCCACCTGAATCGTACTGGTCATATGAGTGCCTGAATAAAATTACCATTACTGTGTGCAGGATAGCCATAACAGAATGTTATAACAAAATTAAAAATACTCCCGATAAAAAAAGTTAAAGTAAAAATAATATGTTTTGATCTATTTAGTTTACTATAGGTACGAATATTTTTGCCCAAGTGTCATCGTATCGGGGGACAGTGAAGTGCCCTAAGATTTATACTTAGGAACCATGGTCCAATGAACAGCTTTTTTAAAATGCTTTTGGAATCTGTTTTCGCCGCTGAACACTGAAATCTTTACCTATTCGTTTTTCCCAATCTCAATTTTTTAATCATTAATATAGCCACGAGAAGTGATTGTTGTCGTTATATACATAAAAGAACGGCATCTAGTGGCTCGGAGAGATAAATCTCATATGGATTGTTACATATCTTTAAGAGATCTCATAATATTTATATATACATATTTATATATATTGTATATTGTAGGTACATCATCGATAGAAGTGACCCAAAAGAACAAAAAAAAAACATACTCAAACTTTGTTTTTATATTTTCAAATTGCAAAATTTTAATGAATATAATGTAGTTCTCGTGTCACGGTGTTTGTGGTTGAACTCCTCCGAAACGGCTCGACCGATTTTCGTGAATCTTAGCGGTGAATCGGACTGGATGGTCCAACCCTAACTTTTTTTTTATGTGGCAAAATGACGTTTGCCTTTTCAGCTAGTTTTATATAAGATTGATTGAAGACTACTATAAAATTTGTAAAATTTTCAATTAATTGTTGTAATCGAAACCAGCAAATTTGATGGGTAGTTTTTATTTAAGCTTTTGACAATACACTCCAAAGGTTTCACGAAAATTCATTCAGTGGAACTGGGTTCCGAGGTTTTTACATTTTTATGTCTTGGTGCTCCACTAGATCGCTAATAAATAAAAGAATATTTAGTAAATGCACAAAATTGCATTTATCCGAGATGACGACACTTGGGGCAAAATATTCGTACCTATGTTAAACTTAAACAATCAATACATTAAACATGTGTTCTTTACTTTTATGAGTATTTTTGTAGTTCGTTGTTAATTTTTTTTATAAATGCTTTATCGACTTTCGTGCATTGTATACCAAAATTGTGTTCCACCCGTTTAAGAGCTATGGTCCCACAGACAGACACACACACATAGCGGTCAAACTTATAACACTCTTCTTGCATGTAGTGTTTATGTTCAAGTTGTAATTGTTCTATTAAAATGAAATATACCTTTGTAACCGGTCCTTTGGCTTGCATATGAGTGTGAGCAAACTTGAAACATGCAAGAGTGGCATCTTCAATCATTTTCTGGAATTTGTCATTCTTGGCAACAAAGTCTGTTTCACAGTTGAGCTCCACGAGGGCACCATGATTTTTATCAAATTTCACTGCCACAAGGCCCTGCAGGGCTGTACGGCCAGCAAGCTTGGTGGCCTTTGCCCAGCCCATTGCTTGGGCTTGATCATTTAGCCATGACTCAGCCTGTAATCAAATTAAGGTAATTAATTATATGTAAATGAATTGGCCACCCATTGACTTTCCAACCCATTCATGTTGGGAAGTCAATGGGTTGTGGTGGTCTAGCATGCAGCCGCTCCCCATAAAAAACTGGTATTCAGTTCAATCCAATTTGACTTGCAGCTGACCCTTCTAAACATAGTTGGGAATACGCTTGGCAGGTAATAATAAATAACATGTTTGCAGTAGTTAAATATCTGGGTACATTTGGAATGTGTACAAGGGGCGAAACCGCGGCGAAAGCAAACTAGAGACCGTGATACAGTTTCAAAGAAATGAAAAAGCAAATAAAAAAATTTAACCAACTTCAAAAAAGTAGGTGGTTATCAATTCGGGTTTTCGGATGTATATTTATTCTATTCTAATGTATGTTCGGGCATTACTCCATCATATAGATGGATTTGCAAACATTTTTTTTAAGAGGCTTTTTCCAAATGGTCATATTTAAATTTCATGAAGAACTTCAGAGATAGACAGTTACATTTATATTGACTGATTGGATTTTGTGTGCAGTCTATGCATTATGTACTAAGCGAGTACACCCAATGACAATCCCTGGTGGTGAGGACTATTGCAGGTTATGGAACGTAAGTTATTGGACTAAAGGTTTAGTTATCTAAGACTATGGAAGGATGGCTGCTTGACCACTGTTACAATATACAGCTATAAAATTGCATGGGATGACTTGCAAAATGTATACTCAAAAAATGAGCCCCTAAAAACGATTGCTAGTACTGTAGTGACAAGCACCAAGAGGGCAAGCTATCCTGAGGTACTTGAGGAGTGGGGAGGCATACCAACCCTATCAAGGCAATCCTAGACGTATGGATATTGAGTTATAATTATTTATTAAATCAAGGCATACCTTCTCAGCATCATTGTTATGCATTTCTAGTGCTTTCTTACAGTTGGCGATGGTATAGCCTGTTTTTTTCCTAAGTTTAGCAAGCAGAGAAGATTCAGCTGCCCTGCACACTGGCCCTGCGTGGAACCTACGCACCAACTGGAAGATCATCTGTAACAGAAAATTAAAAAAAGTAAATACATGATTGCATACATAATTTTTACTTGATAGAATATGATGGAGAAGAATATAAGTAGGAAAAACTAAAACCACAGCTTTTTTGATACAATAGCACCTTAGAAAAGCAGTTAGTTGCAAAAATATATTGTTCAAGCAAACTAAATTGAGCAGCATTTAAAACACAAAATTTCACTCACACAAAATCAAATTTCAAAGCAGATTTAAAATCCAGTGGATGAACTGTATTAAAAAATAAGAGTATTAAAAATTTCTTTGTGATGTTGCTTTCAACTTCACAACAGTTGATACCTATACAAGTATACGGCTAGCTATGACATCATCCGAGTTTAACTGAGCAAGACAGATACAATGTTCAAACAATGAAGGTCAGCAGCTGTATACACATACGTATGGTAGCTGTGTTATTGTGTTTGGATTAGTAATTGAATGCTTCACAAAAGCAGATTTACCTTCGAATAAGCTTGTGCTTTTAACTTCATTATATCAAATTATAACCTAGAAAACCGTAATAAAAAACATGAAAATGATAGCTACTGTCATAAGAATGAAATAAAACTTATCCAAACTAGATAATACTGGCCATTTAAAAATAAATTACAACAAATGAAGATAGGCTGTTACCATGGAGAAATCAATACCTGACAATAACAGTTTTCGTGATACTGAGAAAGTTACGAAAATGGCTTTATTTGTAATTCAGTTCATTTTATTCTTTTTGTTTGAATAAACAAGTGTTAAATATTTGAAAACTGTGTTGAGATAACTAAAGAGTAAAACTATTTTGGTGCATACCTTTTTGAGACTCGGTAAAGCGGTTTGAAGGTATTTAATAGCAGAATTGTTCTTGTATATTACTACTCGGTGATGTAAAGTCGAAATCTAAGCTATTTTCTGTGATATTCTTACAAGAACATAACTTTAGTTTGATTTAATTCACGAAAAATATAACCTCACTTGTGCTGTCAGAAAACGTTTAGATTATGCTAGTTTTTATTTTGTCATGGAATTTCAACATTCGACAATCAATATTCATCAATCAATTTTGATATTAGATGAAAGAATAGAATCAAGCATTATCACAATTTATTGTGCCAATTAAAAGCTTATTTTTAGAAGTAACTAAACGTCTTACCCTAGTAATACAGTGCGTGTAATCCTATAATAATTTAGCATGCGGAATGTGTAACTACCAGGGGTTTCGTAACCATAGATTATCCACCGACGTATTGTTGGTCTAAAAGTTGCACGCATGATGTCTAAACGTAAGTTTCTAGATTAAACCGTTGGTCAAGTATGAGCCTATTGGGCTTTTCCAATACCAAGGATTTGTCAGTAGCTCAGAGTCGAGGTGTGTGCCCAGTTGATCAACTATATTTGTACATCGTATATATGACAAAATTGATGATTTTTTAGTTAATTATACAGCTGTGCTTGTGTGAAAGAATACATCTATCCATATTAAAAAATATATTTTTTTAGGAGCCTAAAAATGCAGAACAACAGGCCAAACCGAAAGAAAAGCCAACCATCGCCGTCCACTTCCGATATAAAACTACCTAAAATACCGAAGATTTCAATGCCTGAAGACTTTAAAGTACGGACGCGGCCTTTGTTTTCATTGCCAGAGGAAGTTTTAAAACTACCCTCGCCGGCTACTAAAGCCGCAAAACTGCAGGCGGCGAAACTTACTCCGAAGAAGAAATCCAGCGGTATCTTAACTAATTAGTACTTACTCCTTACTTTTATATCTGTTCTGTTTACTTATAGGAAGTCGTAGGTACCTTGACTCATAACTTATCTGCCTATCTAGAAAATAATATAAAAATCTTACATATACCTCCTTGGGTGGCCTGGACGTAGCATAGGTACAAGCCAAATGATGGGCAGATCAAACTTATAGGATGCTCCCAGTCAGATGGGCCAGGGTTATCACCCAGTGTGTGCCCGAAGATGGCCCAGGCAGGCCATAAAACGTTGCGTGATGATTTGGACTCGTACTTCACTGATTGATTAGCCGGATATACCCAAATACAAAGAACAATGGTATAATAAATAGGTCATATGGTGTAGACAGTGAGAAAAAATGGTTATGTAAGAAAAGAGGAGGAGGTATAGTGTGGACCAAGTATATCTAGCGGGCATACAGAGACCTGCGTGTACATGTATAATAATGCATTCAAGGTGCTTTTGAGGTGACCTTGGGGATGCAGCGCATCGGAATCGCTGCGCTTCAATGATAGCGCGTTTGCGCTCTTCCTCCAATGGGATCCGGAATGTGTTCGATCGGTGGGACTCTCCCCTCTTACGAAGGTGGGTCAGAGTTCAGACCCACGTAGACAAATGAAATTTAGGACTAACACTAACTGTGCCCGCGACTTCGTTCGTGTGGATGTGGGAAAAAAATATGTCACGTAGATGAAATGTACGTACAGTCTATACCCTGTATTATTTGATCCCTCTTATAAATAAGAAAATAGGAAGAAGGTTAACAGGGCACCTCTTTCGTTTAAAAAAAAAACCAGCCTTAATATCTCTTGGTACCTCGAATCCAGTTGATTCTTAATTTCGCACTACTTTAAATGAATTAATAATACCTACTGACCAGTGACCCAAATTGAAACGATTTTCCAAAACGTTTTTTTTTTACGACTCAGAAGATTTGGAGAAGCTCCCGGTTAAATAACACAGGATCGATGTTCTAGGTAAAGCAACGCTTGCCGAGGTCGGTCTGTGGGTGGGTGACCGCCTGAACATACCCAGACTCCTCCGACTGCCGAATATCTAAAAATGACAGCCGGGACCAACGGCTTAGCGTGCTTTCCGAGGCACGGAGGAATCTTGGTATGTTAAGATGATCCTCACCCATCCACAAACCAACCTCGGCAGCTTAAGCTTGAAGATCGACTTGTACGGCTGTTATTCTTAAGCCAGGAACTCCGTATACTTATATACTAAGTATTATTTTAAAGACGCTAAACCATGAATAGGGTAGGTTGTCAGGCCTTTTTCCCAATTTAAAATGAAATATTCTTGAACACTTTAAATTCAAATATCTTTTGATAGAGTGAAGCGATTGCGACGAAACAAAAACCAAGATATTCTTTCAGTTAGGTACGCAAAAAAAAATTAAAGTATAAAAGTTTTCTATATTACTTTTGTACTTTCATCGTGATGCGTACACATCTAAACAGAGAAACAAACTGACAAACAAAAATTGAAAAAATGCTAGAAATGGGTTCTGTTACACATCCTCTAACTTCCTGGCTTGCTTTTTTTGGAAATTTTTGTAATGTACAAAAACGACTCTTCTACAGATTTATTATACAAGGTTATTTGTAAAACACCAACAACTTCTTTAGAGGTTCTTTTTGAGGTTCAGGTTGGTTGTACTCTTCATTATGAACAACTTTTACTAAGGGACCAAACCTGAAATCGCGAAATAAAAATCAGCTGTTTCCTACATTTATGTTCGTATAACTCATCAAAATGTAGGGGACAGCTAATTTTTTTTTTACGTTTTCGGGTTTGGTCCCATAGTAAAAGTTGTTCATAATGATGGGTGCAATGACCTCTTAAGAGGTTGTTAGTGTTTTACAAATAATCCTGTATAGATATAGAATGGATTAGGGTAAGTTATGTTTTTGACCAACATTATCTTTATCTGAAATAGGTATGTAAATATTTTCGATTTCAATTTGAATTGAACGGAATAGAGTGTAAAGTCCCGTGTTGTCAAATGACATAGGTGGATCAACGACTAAACATCCTCTGTATGGCCCTTCCGATGGATGGACCGTACGGGTGTTGTGTCTAGTGGGCAACTGCCCGATTGTTGTTGTTAGGCGGTTGTATACCTGCAAATCGCGCAGAAAGCTTTGATAGGGCGATCATGGGCGCCGGGAGGGTACTGCAAGGGGGTGCACTTGTACCTCCCGGCTCCCTGATACTCAATATACTATAAAAGAAAATGTATTCATACGGTATTTTAAAATCTAGTTGCCTGGTAAGGTTTTCCTGGCATATCCGAGGCTAAGTGCTGTAATTTTTTAGTTCGCTTGGCTCCCGCTTGTACCTAATCCTTCTGTAGTACCGAAGTTTTCTTTAGGTATACGTATATCAATAAAGTTAGATACTGTCACTCTATTAATGGGCATAAGAAAACCTGGCTATTAGTACCCCCCCGAAAATAGTATTTCCGGATAATATTTAGCCATGAGCGCCATGTAGAATTTGTGTGAAGTCAGATATTTTTTTTATTTCGTATGCGGTTTAAAACTAAAGAAAACTCAACTATCTACTTACACTGTCAGTGCTGACGACTCTTGACTCTTTTCAGTAATGCAAACCTTCACGCAAATGAGGAAAGCTCGAGAGGAATTCAGGCTTAAGCTGGTAAAGTTGATATGTCAGGAAGATGGAGGAGGGGATGAAAACCAGGCAGCGGCCATGCCCACCAGCGAAGAACAGAATTTGCTTAGATATTACTATTACCTGCGATACGGTATCGACACCATTCACGTAGCGCCTTTGGATAATAAAATAATATTAAGGTAAGTTAGTCTTTAACTTTATTATAAACTAGCGACCCGCCCCGGCTTCGCACGGGTGCAGTGATGATACTAAATCTCTACTATATTATGCATTTATTATACATATAAACCATCCTCTTCGATCACTCTATCTATTAAAAAAACCGCATCAAAATCCGTTGAGAAGTTTTAAAGATCTAAGCATACGTAGGGACAGACAGTTGGAAGTGACTTTGTTTTATACTACCTATGTAGTGATGCGAAAGCGAGTGTATTTGTTTCGCTTTAGCTGTGAGGCTAAATTGACGAACACATGTTGATGTTTGGTACACGGTATATGTCAGTGGATTTTAATTTAAACTGATGAGTGATAAATGGGACTCTGGAGACGGCTTTGGAGAAAAACCGCGGGAAAAAACTAGGAAAATTTCAAACTCATCGTCAAATCAAAATCAAAATCAAATCAATCTTTGTTTGTGAACACAGGTACAAAAATATAGGTCTTATTTAAAAATACAGTCGAGCTCTGCGTCCTACCAAAAAAAAAATGGTGTACAAATATATTAGGCTTTTATAATTATAATTAACTGAATAAGTATCATGTTAAATTCAATTTATACAGAAGCAAAATTTAATCAATTATTATTTATTTTTATATGAATGCCAAAGTGATAAATTATATTATTAAGTTACATTAAAGGGCAATGTCATATTTTATCATTTAAAAATTCTTCTATAGAGTAATACGTCTTATCTATTAAAAATAAATGCAATTTACTTTTGAACTTGCAGACATTATCTTCACTTCTTATACATTTTGGTAATTTATTGTAAACCTTTGGAGCCATTACAAAAATACTGTTTTTGTATAGTGCAGTACTAGATCCGACTGTTTGCAACCGATCACAGCGGCGCTGACTAGTTACTCGAGCAAATTTATTTGGATTTATTTGGTCTTGATGTCGATACGGTGAAATTGGTGAGATCGGACTGCAATCAGAGTCGCCTGTCTTTGCCTTACGGCCGAACCCAATAACCTATCTATTACATACTGGAGATAGAAAAACAAATGAAACAACAGAAAAAATATACCTATAGGTTTTCTGTTGTTTCATTTGTTAGTAGACTGCATTCGGTTTCAAATCTACCTTGATATCCACGGTCGGTGATCCGATATACCTATTCAAGTTCCACCCTTCAAAGTCCCTTCTAGTTAGGATGGATATTTTGTTTGTGGAAACTGAAATATATCTAAGAAAGAAAGAAAGAAAAACTGTTTCACCATGTGTGGTCACATATTTTTCAGGGTACACAATCTTATATCCCCGAAACTGAAGAAATGGAAGGAAACTCTTTTTACGTGCACAGACGAGATGCGCGAAGATTTCATGATGAGTATGAAGAAAGCGATTGTGGATTTCGTGCTGAAAGATCCCAACACGGTATATACGTTTAATATGATAGCGGTATCTTCTAGATGAGCCTGTGAGGACGTTCGTTTAATAAATAAACGTACGATCCTGCTTGAAAGCTAAATAGAAGAACGGGGGAATTAATATTGTCGGTTATACTTAGGTGGATAGAATGGGTCTACCCTTTATAGCAGAACTTGTAAAATCATAATATTATTTTGCATAACAACGGATAGCATAATCTTCACCTCGCAGAAAATTGTTTGGCATAAACTCATTACATACATTCAAAATTCATAATTTTGTATGTCAGAATACTCTTTCGGCATAAATTTCATATCCATAATAATTAAAAAGTAGAACCATCATATCGCAGAAAGTTCACAGTCAGAATTTTCCTTTGGCATACATATCATATCAATAGTCAAAAAAAGGCAGAATTGTCATATTTTAAAAATTTACAGTAAGATTCATCTAATGGTATCGGAGCATTAACATTCTACCAGATAGAGGGAACCTGGATAGAATGAATAGGATCACTTATATATAGAATGTAGCTATGGTTTTGATTGCCCTTACAACTGAAATAGGAACTTTTTGGTTACCCTTGCAGTTGACTGGGCTTATGGGTCCTTAAATCCTTTACGGGTCTATTAAAATAGATTTAAGACTGTTATGTTGGTCATCTGTTCTTGTTGCATTAAAGTAAATCTCAAAATTACACTACAGAGGTAAAATTGATTGAGTCAGTCGTTACTTTGCGGAAATCCATTTTAAATTTGAAAATGAAAAATATATCTAGTTTTAATTTCCGCGAATATTAGTGGGTTGCAGGTATGCACCTCCCTCCCGCCCGCTATATTATGCACATGCAAGATTACAAGGCAAATGCAAGGATTTTTATTTATTATTTTTTTTTTATTTGTTTTTTTTTTACTAATATTCGCGGAAATTAAAACTAGATATATTTTTCATTTTCAAATTTACTACAGAGTTAGTCTAAATTTCGTAGGAAGAGTCGTTAGAAGAAGACGATACGCCGCTTAAGCAAGAGATGGCACTGAAGGACGATGCCTGGAGAAACCGCTATGCTGTAGCACATAAGTACCTAACTAAAAACCTGCACAGCGTCAACCCTTGCATCGCTCAGGTGTTGCAAATATGGTGGAAACAATTCAAGTGAGATCACACAAATCTTACCTTCTACTTTGAAAGTAACGTTAGATTTTTCAACTCAGCCAATATTTGACCTTTCCCATGCTACATCAAAACATTCGGTCTACATTACGGAATCGGTCCGTCCCAGCAACCTTTTTTTGGTCGTCAGTTAACTATACCGAACGCCAGATAAATGTGCAATAACGGGCATTGACCCACCTACATTTATTGACAACCTTAATTCTTAAAACAGAAATAATGAATTAATGCTATATTGAATCGACATCCATCATGATCCTTTATATTTACTAGTAATGGAAAACGATTCTTTTTTTTTTGTCCATGTACCTACGAAGATATATCAAGGAAAGGGCAATGACCTTTATTGCACATTTATCTGGCGTTCGGTATATCTGGGGCCATGTCACACTATGCTTGCGGAATCAGTTAGCATCAGTTCTCAGACAGACATGGGTGGCCAACACTGCAAGCTCTGTCGGTGACTCCAGTACTTTTCTGGACAGTATGCTGGATCTTATCTTTGATAGAAACTCCAGGCGTTACTCGAACTCTGAGCATTTACTTCTCAAATTTGAATAATATTGTTTCGGTCATTTTAGTGACTTAAGATTGATCAGTATGAAGGATATAATGACAACAAATGAGGCGTACGAGTTGCAAGACTTCTGTTTTGTTTGCAAGAGACACATAGAAGCGGCTGGCAATGTGCTCACACACCAGTGGATTCCAACTGTGCAAGCTGTTTTTCTTCAGGTAAGAAGGATTAAAACTCAAGAACATAAAACGAACCTAAGACCGTTTTAAATAGCTGTTCCACATAATCAATCTAATAACCTTTAACATTGCCCGATACGGCTGTTATTGTATAGCCACGAGTGCCACCATTTTATTTAATAAATTCTTCCCTCCTTCAGGGCAGTAAAAAGAGGTTAATTCCAGACCCGAAACAAACACAGAAAATGAAGCACTTTTACAACTGTCTGGGGTGCATCATGACTTACAATCTTCAAACTTTGTGCTTGAAATCAATGAAGGAGTTTACTGACTACATTATGGATGTAGGCGTAAGTACTCCGCGTCTTTCGTCTCAATATGATACAATATCATCATTCGTATAAACAGCTAGCAGCTCCCCGCGGTTTCACCCGCATAGTTCCCGTTCCCGTGGAAATACGGGGATAAAATATAGCCTATGTTACTCAGGGTGAAAGTACCTTTCTAATGTTGAAAGAATTATTGAAATCGGTCCAGTAGTTTTTGAGTTTATTCGTTACATACAAAAATACAAATCTTTCCTCTTTATAATATTAGTATAGGCTTCTGTCCGCGATTTCGTCCGCGTGGAATAGTTACTTTAACCCCGATTTTGAAACTCTCAGCCCGATCGGTTTAAAATTGACAAAGTTTAATACAAACTTTCATCCCTTTCGACCAAATTTGATTCGTCTTTAAACCGTGCATAAAAGATCGATGAAATATGCATTATTGTATGCCATACATTGTTACTTACAAATAAAGCACGTACATTATCTATTAAAATTGTTTGAACCTAACTTGAAAACAAAAGGTTTCGTACTTCTGCTTCTACGAGGCTCTTTTTTCTTATGTTACAATAAATGGAGTACTTGTAGTTTTAAGAGTAATGATGGAGGTGTGCAGTAACAGCTGTAAATTAACAGATGTTTTCTTCTAACAAAATACTTATTTTGCAGGGAAATAATCAAGGTTTTATAATAAATTTGGGTTTCACAAACGATGCTATAGAATTCGATCCTACTTTTAAGCAGTTCAAAGATCAGCTGAGCCTTTTATATGAATTTTTGATCGATGCGTGTCGGCAGTCACCTCGCCTGGAAACTTTGCTGTACCAAGATTATGCGGAAGTCACAAGAGCCACTTTGAGGGTACGATGAAACAGTTATTTCAAAGTTACATGATTAAATTACGAGTCTGTTGTTTCATGTTATCAGTCTTTAACTTTTCATTTTCTAGCCCATCATAGACAAGGAACTAATAGGACATTATAAAACCCAAATAGCGGAATTAATTGCGGAGCAAAGGATAGGTCCCGAACTGAGAGTTCAGGATTTTGATGACTACATCTGTTTATTGAATGGCGAGGTGATTCTTTTTTAATGGCTTTTATTTTGTAATTCACATTTATTTGATAGAAATTTTATATTACGGTTTGCATTAATATCAATGTATTTGTTTGACAGTCTCAATCCAAAGTAGAAGCTTTTGTTAAATCGGATCCAGAAAAGACTTTTGAGGAGTATTGCGAGGAGGCAGTGAAGTACGTTGATTTGGCTCGGGAGATCCCTTCAAAGCTGGAGGGAACCATCGTCATCGGCATGTTTCAGATGCAGCGAGGTGAACTCATCACCTCGCTGCGTGGCGCTGCGACTAGGATGGCCAACACCTTATTGAGGAGAATGACTGATGACTATCAAGTGATGATCAAAGCGTTAGTTTCAATATATCACGCACTTAAGGTCCAGACCCTATTTTCTGATGACAAACAAAATGTTTTGGATAGGGTAGCATTGTCTGTGCTTTGAACTTGAGAACAGACCAAGATAAGCAGGTATGCGTACATTTAAAGTATGTACTCTCAGTACCCTGTCCTAAACATTTTGTTACTCAGAAAATAAATAGAATCTAGGAGCTCTGGAATCGTGGACTATTAACTAGGCACCAACTTTACAAAATCCTTTTGAGATTATCGTGTGTTTTTATAGAATTTATGATGAATACGCTACAATAGCGACCACGCTGCTAACTCCACCAGCGGACACGGCAGCCCTCATGGAGCTGATAGACTACGTGAAGAAGGTGGAAGACGTCCTCCTCACCGAGATGGAGGACAAGCTGCGTAACGTCATGAGATACATCGTTTTCTTGGGGGACTACACCAACTTTACGCCATTGGAGCTCAAGTCTAATAATCAGACTTACCACTGGTGAGGCAATACTGGGTTATTTGTAAAACACCAGCAACCTCTTAAGAGGTCATTGTACTCTTCATTATGAACAACTTTTACTATGGGACCAAACCTGAAATCGCGAAAAAAAAATCAGCTTTTCCCTACATTTATGTTCGTGTAACTCATCAAAATGCAGGGAACAGCTGATTTTTGTCGCGATTTCAGGTTTGCACGCAAAAGCCGAGTCGGTGTTCCGTCTCGGCGATCTTTTTTGCCCAAGTAGCAGACTTTTCATCGTAAATTTCCGCTATTTGGACAAAAAGGGTAGGTTGTTCGTTTATCGGTCCTGTTATTAGATATTTTAGGTATGGTTAACCTAACACCGCCATTTTATCATGCAAGCAAAACGATACCCATGAAATGATTTGAATCTTTGAACTATTCTTCATCGAATAAAAAATCAACCACGGAAATCCGATCAGAAATCTCGGCATAATCGAAAAAAAAAAACATACCTGCCGAATCGAGAACCTCCTCCTTCTTGAAGTCTGTTAAAAAAGCAACGATCTTGGACGCAAAAACAGCTTTGTTTATTAAACATAATTAACCTTCGGTATTTTTTTAATAAACAAAAATAAAAATAATAAAGCCTGTATGTGTAGGCTGAACATAGATTCCATTTCAAGTGTTTTAATGTATTTCTAGGTATGCTCGCATGCCTGGTATTATAGAGGAGTCGAAGAATATTTGTGATCAGAAGAAGCAAGAATACCAAGATTTATTGAAGGTAACATATAACTGCCAAAACAATATATCTATTGTAGGTGTCTCTCATAGAACTTCAAGTAAATCACTTAACTGTAACGTTATTTGTAGGTTCGCATTGCCAAGTTCATTGATGACCTGGAGATTTATGAATTGCAATGCAATGAAGTTCAATATTGGGGAGAAATCAATGAATTACCGAAATATGTGTCACGGGCACGACATTTGGATGAGAAGTAAGTCTTCAATCAATTGTTTTGAAGGAAAACTTAGTAAAATCAATATTTACTTACCTTCTCGTATTAATCTATGTCTTCTCTTATTAATATGACTCGAGTGAGGTACCTATAGGTGTTTCCTTGTATAGCTAATTATGTAATTCTTCAATATAAAGACATGTAAAGTTAAAAATTAATAAGATTAAAAACGGGGCCGCAACTATCTGTTACTTTTAGACCAAACAATGTGCATTATATGATTAAAAATGTAATTTACGTGACGAACAGAGGTATTACGATTTGGTTGTGGAATTTGTTTGAAAGAGTCACCGCGGCCCTGCCATGCTATTCTGAAAAGTTTATTTGCGAAATCACTTCTGAGAAACTCTTTAGTTTCACATGATTTCACTGCGGATTCAGAAGAACGGCACGGCTGGAACGCAAAGGGCACTAGGAAGGAACACGGGTGGGTATTAGTCAGTAACGAGTCTGATACTCCCTTCCGCTCCGCCCAGAGCGGGAGAAGACATTTGATGATTTTCCATCCAGATAAAAAGAGGTATTACATTTTCATTTGGATAGCCGCTCAGTTTCACAGTCGTAAAATACCGCTATATCGTAAGTACCAACCTAATATGTTGCATTTATAATTTTCAACTCCTGTGCACAGATTAGCAAATGCTCTCACCAAGATAGATCAGTTCAATGAAGAAGAGACGTCGTTTGGCTGGGAGTTGTCACAGTATCCCAAGAGGAAGGCAGTGTACGATAAATTAGTGCCTTATAAGAAATTATTCGATGCTGGGTATGAATTCCTTGAGAAGCACAATACATGGTTGACTTCTAAAGTAAGTATCTTTACAAGAGACTTTTTACACGGCTGCGAGTGTAGTATCTATGTACATTTCACTTCGATCGATTTGTGTCATTCTTGAAGAAGACGATTGAATTAAGATTGAATGACGATACATAGAATAATCTTTATAGTACGAGGATGAATTTTTTTAACAAAAATAGTAAGTTTAATTATTATTAAAGGTTAAATTAGAGGTTTGAAAGCATTGCCAGTGACAGCAATTTAAAGATTGTTTTGTCTTGATGATGTTTGAAGAGTTACTTATGTTTTCTGTAATGGAAGCGATTGATTGACACAAAGAACATAAATACGTGAAGAGCGGGTACAATATTGAATTAAGTATGCTGGCTTGAATAACTTCAAATCAATGAATATATTCTAGGTGGGCAGTTTTGATCCCGAGGACATTGAAGGTGACGTCAGTTATTACTATAAGATTGTGTACAAGTTGGAGAAGTCTTTCGCGGATGTTCCGGACACTCATCGGCTCGCTACTTCTGTCAGGTAGCCTAGGCTTATTATTTTTTATGAAAATATTTGTCTTGGTGATTTTTGAAATACCATTATGAAATGCCTGTTCAGACCTACGCATTATTCGCTAGCCAGAGAGGTAGCGATAAACACACGGTATTGCGAAGTATCCCACTAGGTATTTTGTATAGAGTTCCGCTATTAACAGTTTGTTTACCGCGTTTAGCGGCTTCGCTACCGCTCTAGTAAGCGAATATCGTGAAAGTCTTAACCAGCCTTAAATGAGACTGACCAACTTTCAGAGAAAAAATGGACGAGTTCAAAGGTCATATGCCAATAATACAAACTCTTGGAAATCCCGGCATGAAGCTGCGTCACTGGGAGAAGATCTCAGAAATCGTTGGATTCCCCATTGTCGTTGACGATGAACTGTCTCTAGAGAAAGTGATCGACTTCAACCTGGGCGACTACATTGACAAGTTCGAGGGCATCTCAGAAGCTGCCACTAAGGAGAACAACCTCGAGAAGGCTCTGGACAAGATGATGAAGGAATGGGCCGACCTCAGATTCGAAATTCTCGCTTACAAGTAAGCCTTAGTTAGATTGGCCTAGAAATGGTTACTTATCGTGATACAACCCGATGCCCACGACTTCGGTTTGCGTAAACTTCGTTTATCGCCCTTCAAAGTTCCACCTCATTGGTTTAGTTTTTACGTAATAAAATAAGCCTATGTTCCAAATCATCCAGCCATCACAATTTCCAATCATCAGGATTTATAATATACTTACATACGTACGCAATAATATAGAGGAACGTACATAGGTTTACACCAATGCAAATGTGAGTCGTTTACAAAACTTGTCATATTTCAGGGATACTGGAACTTACATTCTATCAAGTGTCGACGAGATTCAGTTGCTGTTAGATGACCACATTGTTAAGACGCAGACAATGAAGAATTCGCCGTATATCAAACCATTCGAGGAAATAATTCAGTACGTTTTCTTGTTTCATGAGCTGTATGTTTTTATCTGACCGACCTTTAAAATTCAAGTGTCCGTAAATGGTATATTGAAATGAATGCTTTTATTTTGTTGGTGATATGTAATAGTAAGATAACTTTTACCCAAAGAAAAATGTGCCTATTCGACATAGTCTATAGAAAAGCTATCAAACCGTCATTTTTATTCTTCAGGAGTAAGTAATCTCCTGCTAGGGTTGTGGAATTTGTTCGAAAGAGTCACCGCGGCCCTAGAACGCAAAGAGCACTAGGAGGAACAGGGGTGGGTTTTAGTCAGTAAGAGTCTGACACTCCCTTCCGCTTCGACCAGAACGGGAGAAGTCATTTGATGATTTCCCATCAAGAAAAAAAATGTTGCAGATAATATGACTATTGAAAAATCTGCTCTTCAGTTAATTATAATAAATTTTGTTCTTATATTTTTTCTTTAGTGATTGGGAGGGTAAGCTGGTTCTTCTACAAGAGATTTTAGACGAGTGGTTGAAAGTTCAAGCCACTTGGATGTACTTGGAGCCAATCTTTTCGTCGCCCGATATTCAGCAGCAGATCCCCGAAGAAGGCCGACGGTTCAGTGCTGTTGATAAGGCATGATCAAATACGATACTTTTATTCATTAGCTTTACATCAGAAATAGTATTGTGATTGTTTAAAATTGGAAGAAATCTATATAATTTCTTTATGTCAACTTGATTTGCGTAAAATTGCTACATATTTTTTGCAGCTTCACAAATATCGTTTTCAGTTTTACCTTCGACTTACCCACTTTCGATATTTACTTATCAAATTTGTGTTTCCGCTAACATGCTTAATTCATATTGCTTATTTTATTCAATACTAATACTCAAATTTACCATACATATTCATTTTCTTTTGGAAATCCCCCAACAGATGTGGCGTGAGATAATGAAGGTAGCTTTCGCAGAGCCGCGAGTACTTGACGTTATCATGATAGAGAAGATGCTGGACCGACTTAAGAAGTCCAACAACTTGTTGGAGATGGTCCAGCGCGGCCTGAACGCGTACTTGGAGAAGAAGCGCCTGTACTTCCCTCGTTTCTTCTTCCTCTCCAATGACGAACTTCTTGAGATTCTGTCCGAAACTAAGGATCCTACGCGGTGGGCTTATTACTGATTTCTTTAACGTGATACTGTTGTTTGCTTGACATAAGAATGTGTTTCATCGGTAGTTGAATACGAACGAGCGAAAACCTAAATACCTTTTGGACCGTCATATTACACATTGCTCTGTTATTAGCTGTTCCTAAAGATATGAACTATATACATAATATGTATTACTCGTGCATGTTAACTGGACTTAATTCTCTTATTCCTATATCAACAGTGTACAACCTCACCTCAAGAAATGCTTCGAAGGCATCGCGCGCCTGACGTTCACTAGTGACATGGTGGTGACCCACATGAGGTCCTCGGAGGGAGAGATTGTGTTGCTCACTATGACTATTAATACGGCTGCCGCTAGAGGACAGGTGACGTAGTGTTCTTCATTAGAATGTTTTTATTTTGTGATAGTCTTTAATATTTCTTCCTCATTTACGTTTTAGGTTGAGAAATGGCTACTGGAATTGGAAAAGGCGATGAAAGCATCTGTTCATAGCGTAGTGGCCCAATCATACGATGATTATCTGTTTCGACAACGAGATGAGTGGGTGCTGTTTTGGCCTGGCCAGACCGTAAGTACCTATCATAAGTCGTAATAATTTGGGGTACTTCCAATGTGGGCTTCGATTGCACATTGAAAGTAGTATGTACGGGAAGAGGACACACAGACGAACAAAAAATGCCCGTAACATGGTACCCCAAAGTGTCACGTTACCGAGATATTTGAAGGTAAAGATCGACATATGACTACAACGACAATCATTAAAATTAAGCTTATTACGTGTATATAGGCATCAAATTGTATTCAAATAATCGTTTCCAGGTTGATTATATTATTACCGTTTACTTAAAGAGAGTAGGTACATTACATACTACTAAGAGCACGAGAAAACTGCTATTATAGTTGATTATTTGCCTAATAAGTCGCATCGCAATGAAACGCTATATTATGTCAAAGAATATCGCACGCGCGTGTTGGCTTGCCTTTCATCCCGCAGCATTATGTCATGAACAATAAATGTCAAGTAGGTACTTGCTTTTAAGTCTATTATGCCTATAGATGCGTAATAAGTCAAATTTTAATGATTGTCGTCGTACTAAACTACTAGAAAGGGCAGAGAAGGTATATTTCAGACATAAAAAGGACATTAAGAAAACTATATTGAAAACACAACGCACAACTTTAAATGCGATTAAACCTACTTTGGACTCACTTTCACAATTAGTGATCAATACTAGATAATTATATTTCAATAAAATACTTAATTTATATACAGGTGCAATGTATAGCGATGACTTTCTGGACGTCAGAAGTAACAGAAGCCATTCACATCAACATAGCTGCGATGAAGGCGTACTGGGAGAAGTGTAATTTCCAAATATCAAAAATTGTTGACTTGGTGCGCGGTCATCTCAATTTGCAGAACAGGATCACGCTCGGTAATGAACTAACTACTGTTCTTTTTTTGAGACTCTTCGATGTTGCGATCACTGAAATGATGGTGTGGATGATGACACACAAACAATGCTTCCTTGCTTTTGGTATCGCGCATTGGATAGCTTTTTATTCAAAGTGGTATTCTACAACACAAAGGGCTATCCTACGATTCAGTGTATCGAACCAGTAACAATGAAGCAAAATGATAAACTTTGCCAAGTATCGACAAACTCAGGTTAGAAATGGTCTTTGACGCGTTGCACTGTCAGACTTGCAGCAGCCCTAATGCCGTATCCCTGCATTTTGATCAACACAATCACACTGGACAGAATTTGACTTGGCTTTGACTTCTAACAAAAGCTTTCAACAAAAGCTTTCATCCGCCGATTTTCAAGGAAACGTGATGCTACTGATAAATTACTTCTAGAGTAAAATACCGTTCAGTTTCCAATGACTGTGGCTGTCTACTTCAATATTTCAGCTATGCCGTGGAAGTGGCGAAATTTTAGTCAGAAAACCTCTAATTTACTGGAAAATCTAATAAGTACTTCAGATAGATTACCAAATAATATAAATATACACATTATCCTTTTTTCACGTAAACAAAAAATTAAAACGGTACCGTGCGTTGAAAAGTCTCGCAACGTCACTATAATTGAAGACTTTTTACTAAAACGTCACGTGACCAGCCCCCACTTTTGAACTTTGATGCGCTTCATCTTTATACATTTTGATCGATTTGGAATTACTGAAGGACGAATGAAAAGTGTATTTTTTCTACAAATACATATATTTTTAGTAAAAGACCCTATTAGTGTCGGGCCAGCGACCTGAAGATGAAGAGTATTACCAACACGGTTAACATTGAGTATGTTTTATCATTCCAGGAGCGTTGGTGGTGCTAGACGTCCACGCAAGAGATGTGCTCTTGCTGCTCATAGAGCTTAAAGTGCAGCAAGACAATGACTTCAACTGGCTCTCTCAGATACGATACTATTGGGAGGTATGCTTAGTTCTTTTTATAGTGCCTTCATAATAAACATGATGTATGTATAAGTGTAAAAGTTACGCGATTACTTACATATCCACAATTATTTCGATTCGATTTTTGCGTTTTTAAAACCTCTCTACTTATTCGAACCAAACAATTATTAGTGTCATGGTGTTTATTATGCCTAGGTAATTCAACGTTTTATCTATTTTAACATCATCATCTGCCTAGCCTTTTCCCAACTACATTGGGGTCGGCTCCCAGTCATGCCAGATTCAGCTGAATACCAGTATTTTACGTGAAGCGGCTGCCTACCAGACCTCCACAACCCATCAACTGGGGAACACGGTACTTCTTGGCAAGACTGGTGTCAGATTTTCTGGCTTCTGACAATCCGTAACGACTGCCAAAGATCTCCAAATGACAGCCGGCACCAACGGCTTAACGTGCTTTCCGAGGCACGGAGAAGTCTCGTTATGTTAAGATGGTCACCCATCCACAGACCAACCTCGGCAAGCGTTGCTTAACCTAGAAGATTGACCCGTGCGGCTAAGCCGGATAAGTGGTCTATAATATCCTAATGTTATAGGAGCAAGAGGACAACTCCTGGCAGGAGTTGACCCGCATGATCAACTCTATGCTGATGTACGGCTACGAGTACCTCGGTAACACCGGCAGGCTGGTAGTCACGCCGCTTACCGACCGCTGCTTCAGGACTCTCTTCGGGGCTTTACATCTTAACTTGGGTGCGCATCCTAAGTATACTTGTCTATAGATTTCGAAGACTTTTTTCCAAGCGTAATTCTCATCGGTAATTATGGAAGTTTTCTTTAAAATAAATGTTCAGCATCAGTGTATCTCCAGATCTTGGAGACATTCCTTTTCTCCATTCCCATCCATTATTCTGTTATACAACTTTTTCAGAATTCTGGTTCTCTTTCGATTTTGATCATAATTAAGTTAACTAAGCGAAATCATTATGTTCGCAGGCGGAGCTCCGGAAGGTCCCGCCGGCACCGGCAAGACGGAGACTGTCAAAGATCTAGCGAAAGCTGTGGCGAAACAGTGCGTCGTGTTCAACTGCTCTGATGGCCTTGACTATATCGCGCTCGGGAAATTCTTCAAGGTATTATCAAAGACTAGCGACCCGCCCGGGCTTCGCACGGGTGCAATGTAGATACTAATATTTCCTCTACTATAATATGCATGTATTATACATATAAACCTTCCTCTTCAATCACTCTATCTATTAAAAAAACTGAATCAAAATCCGTTGCGTAGTTTTAAAGATTTAAGTATACAATAGGAATATAGGGACAGAGAAAGTGACTTTGGTTTTATACTATGTAGTGATAGGCATTGCACATATATTTCTATAGCTTAGAAAAATTGCTACTGTTTCTAAGCTATAGAAATATACAGTTTTGTCCGATCATGCTTCTATTAACTTCAAGTGCGACCAAGTATAATTTAAAGAAACTTCAGAAACAGAACGTGTTGTTCTACTATTACCTTAATGTTATACTACCTATTTTGGCTGACAAACAGCATTGTGTTAGTTTAGCTTAGTCCAGTCCATAGCTTATATGCACCGTTTAAACCTATGTATGTAGGTATTATCAGGTGGGCGGAAGCTTTTAGTGGAAGTTACTGGGCTTAAGCTTGTGCAAGGTGAGATAGGCGGGGTCGGACCATGTAAAAAAACTTTTTACAAAATAACTTTAATTTCGGAACTCGGTGTTTTTGGTTGCTTTTTCGTTTTTTGAACACCGACTTCCGAAATTAAAGTTATTTTGTACTTTTTGTTTTTTTTTTTTTATTTTGTGTAGAAGTCGGTTGTATTATTTTGTAAAAAGTTTTTTTTTATTATTCACTTTTTAGTGGTACACCCCCCGCCCCCCTACCTAAACGTACCAATCACATTGTGTTAACAATAAACAAACATGCGATTTCAGTAATCCCGAAAGATTTGCTATCATTTATTGAAATTAAAATAAAAACTACTCGACGAAACTGAACTAAATTCTTATGGGACCAAATGGCAACTATTCTTCATCGAATAAAAAAACAACCACGTAAATCGGATCAGAAATCTCGGCGTAATATCTGCCGAATTGAGAACTTCCTGGTATCTAGCTGCTTTCGGAAGTCGATTCGTAGTCTCATACATAATTGGAACAGGTTAAGAGTACGGTGACACTATTATCACTCCTGATTCCTGTTGTAACCAGGGTTTGGCGTCTTGCGGCGCCTGGTCGTGCTTCGACGAGTTCAACCGAATTGACCTGGAGGTGTTGTCGGTGGTGGCGCAGCAGATCCTGTCCATCCAGCGAGGCATCAACTCGGGCTCTACGGAACTGCTGTTCGAAGGCACCATGCTGCAGCTTGATAAGACCTGCGCCACATTCATTACTATGAACCCCGGCTATGCTGGACGATCAGAACTGCCTGATAATCTCAAGGTTATTTTTTTATTTGCATGTAGAAGTACTCAAACATCTTCTATATATTATTATTTAAAATTTAATTGGCTACTTTCGTTTAACACTCACACCCATATCCGGTGTTCTGTGAAATAATTTCATACTCTTGAAGAAATCTGTCAAAGGCAAAATAATCGCAAACCTCTTAACAACAATTCAGTTGCTAATGTATTTACTTTATTGCACACCAGACACCAACACATTCCAAACAGGAATATATCATGTTGCAAGCAGAATTTATAATCCTGGTGTAATCTGCTTGCATAATCATCTGTCTGGGGGTCTGGCTATTTCTATTCTGTTTTATGCTTTAACCTCCAGGCGCTATTCCGTTCCGTGGCGATGATGGTGCCGGATTACGTGCTGATCTCCGAGATCGAGCTGTACGCCTTCGGCTACCTGAACGCCAAGCCACTGGCCGTCAAGATCGTGGCCACGTACAAGCTGTGCTCGGAACAACTGTCCTCGCAGTGCCATTACGATTACGGTATGTTTTATTTTACAGACTGTTGATTGTATTTTTTTCAGGATTACAATACCTAAAACCAGATCGATTTCTCAGTTCTATCTTACTTTCTACCCTATCCTAAATTATTACTTCCTAATAATAAGGGCCCTACTTATCCTTCCTGCCACACAAATATTATAAATGTGAAAGTTTTTGAGGATGCACGGATGAAAGTAACAGTTTTACGCAAAAAGAACCGAACGGTCTTTGAAGAAACATTATAATAATATAGCTTTATAATACATCATACAATAAGGTTAACATTTATACAGAAAAACACAGATCATGCGGGCGAAGTATACTATAATAATGTAGATAATATTCCTGAATTCAAAATATGTATTTTGGAAAACTTAAAAATTTGGTACGATGTTTCCAAACATCTACCAAGATCGGCGCCTTCCTAAAGATTTTTTTTAAATTTAATTCAGGGTTGTTCGTATCTTTCCTCGTATTTCTAGGTATGCGCGCTGTAAAGTCAGTATTGCGTGCGGCCGGTGCACTGAAGCTGCGCTATCCCGACGAGGTCGAGGACTTGATCCTACTGCGCTCCATCAAAGACGTCAACCTGCCCAAGTTCTTGGAGCATGATGTGCCGCTTTTTATGGTAAGGTTTGATCTTTATAATACACTAGCTTATGCCCGCGACTTCGAGCGCGTGGAGTTCCATACAAAATGTTAACCCCTTTTTCACCCCCTTAGGGGACGAATTTTCTAAAATCCTTTCTTAGCGTATGCCTACGTCATAATATCTACCTGCATGCCAAATTTCAGCCCGATCCGTTCAGTGGTTTGGGCTGTGCGTTGATAGATCACTATGTCAGTCAGTCAGTCCCTTTTGAGTTATATATATTTAGACTTACATTCACGATTTTGTATACCGGGATCTACGCTACGAAGCTAGTCTAACGCTTACTGTCCAGTCTTCGTAAAACTTTAAAAAATAAAACCCTTTTCGAATTTTAAAAGCAACTCAATTGACGCTTAACAAAGTACCGTATAGGGAACGTGCACGGCGTAGACTATGCCATCTAGTGTTGCAAATCTGAAACTTTTACGTTGTAAATATTTGACCTGTACTGCCACCTATACTTCCTGCACCCTCCGTTTAGGGGAACGTGCACGAAGTAGACTGTGCCATCTAGCGTTACAAATTTGAAACTTATAAGTAAAATATACTTGACATTGACGCTTCTGTGCTGCCACCTATAGTTTCTGCACGTTCCCTATGAAACTATGTATTTGATATGAAAATGTCACGACCACACACTCATTTGACCACAGAACAGAAAAAACCAGTAGAAGTCGCAAGTAGGCGGGGCACGCGTAGCCCTAGTATTGCGTAGCTCCGCAATTGTAGGCGCCCAAGCGCTGTCGCGCATATCAGTCTAGTTCCGACTGCGTTCACGTCACTTACTCTCGAAAATCCGAAAAAAAAACAAATATGCCGTATTGTGCTGTTTTAGAGTATAAAAACGATAGCCGTACCAAAAATGTATCACATAGTGGTATTTCGTATCATAATTAAGTACTATTTTATTTTATTTTAATTAATATATGATAAAACATTGCTTACACTTTTATTCAAAAACGCTAAATAAAAGTAGAATCTATGATTTAAACCATAAGGTCTACTTTCTTTCACATCAAACCTGTTATTCTAGATGATTCCATCCTAGGTCATGTGACAGTTTGCTACTCAATTAGAGAAAGACGTTATCGATAACGAGTTGTCGATGTTTCAAACCTTATCAAATAAAAATTAATAGTAATATTATTTGATGTTAAACAGATACTTAGTAATTTATTTATAACCGATGAAAATGAAATATCGTGAGAGTTGCATACTGTCACTATATGCATGTATTCACCAGAACTTCGCAGCTTCGCCCTTACTCTAAATTATTACTCACCGAAAGCCTACAAATACGTGCGTAGTACGTTTGATTGCTCTTTGCCTCATCCACAAACCTTAACAAAATGGTATGCTAATATCGGTGGAGATCCTGGTTTCACAAAAGAGTCATTTACAGCTTTAAAACTTAAAGCGGATTCATCAAGTCATCCAATATTAGCTTCATTAGTAGGTACTTAATTGATGAAATGTCTATACGTAGAAGAATTGAATGGGATGGTTTTATGGATATATTGAAATGGGTACAGGATTAATAGGTGACCATCTAGCAGAAGCTAAAGAAGTAAAGCTAACAAAAAAATATTCATTAAGCAGTCGATCGGACGTAACACGCGTATAAAGGTACATTTCGGTAATTCGTTTAGATTTTAATTTTGTTTTGTTATTTTTTACTTATGTAAAACATGTGAAAAAATCTGATTTAGTAAAATTAAATTGATTTTATTAAACTTTTGTTCCATTTAAAGATAATTTTGCTTTGTATAAGTGGGTTGGAAAATTCGGTAATAACACCTGACTAATTGAGTTTAATCTGTGTTTTAGCATCAGCGTATTCAGCTATCAGTGTATAGTTTTCGCCAAATACGAAGAATGTTATGCTTATTGAATACGAATATAAATATAAACGGAATGCACGTATATCAATTAAATATCGATAAGTAAGGTTACGATGTTGTACATCACTAGCGAATATCATAATAGCGATCAACTCTATAAACAAATATCTATCTTATGTTCAATGTCATACTGCATACAATCGAATATATTACAATTTAGTGATATCTAGCGTCGAATAGCGGAACTTGCTAGTAAAACTATGCCTACGAGCTTTCACGGAATTATAAGATTTAATACCTACAAAAGATTGACAATAATGAACTCTATTTTTATGATGTAGGTGCACTTTTTTTTTAAATAGGGACTGACTATAGAGACTTTTTGGCATGGACCAATCACAAAATGAATTTGCTAGTGTGACATAATATGATTATCTTGAAGATGTGTTTGTTAGGGCACGCTGGTTCTGATAGTAATTTATGCGTTATGCGATTTCTACTGTTTTTTTCTGTTCTGTGCATTTGACGCTGTTGTATCGAGAGCGTGTAATTCCGAGCTCGCTTTATGAAACTTGACGCCCGCAGCAATTGTTGTTTTTGCAGCGTGTCTGCAAATGAATGTTCAATTTTGTATTTTCAAAAATCAATGTCTAGCTCCCCCTGTCCGTGTCGCCCGGGGCGGTGTCCAGCCTATCAACCCCACCCCGGCTGGGGTTGCTGCGAGCGGTATTGTTCACGGCTAAATTTTGTACGTCTACTGTTGTTATGTTTTTGGCAGGTTGATCCGTTGATGGCGTACCTATGTACGTACATAGCTAACTATTGGTTCTGATTGAAACTTTGGGGTTGTTTTGCTGAGAGTTGTGAATGATCCAAAAGTGGTCCCGTGTTAGATACCTATGCATCTAACACGGGACCACTTTTAGATCATTATGCTAGATAATGTTTCTGTATGGCCAAGGCCAGAGTGACTTGCCTGGTACCATTCCAAGAAGCTAGCTGCCAAAGGTTACCATCTTGCTATCCTTTGGAAGCTAGCTTTACAAGAGGCTAATTTAAAAGTTTTGTATTTTATAAGAAACTAGCAGACCCACGCTAATTCATTTTTGCGACATTTTTCACGACTGCTCCGCTCCTATTGGTTTTAGCTTGGTGATATGTCTGCCTATATCCTTCGTAGATAAATGGGTTATCTAACACTAAAATAATTTTTCAAATCGGACCTGTAGTTCCTGAGGTTAGCGCCTTCAAGCAAACAAACAAACTCTTCAGCTTTATATATTAGTATAGATTAACACAAAATAAATACGTATGGCCTGATACTATGAATTACAAAGTCACATACATAATTGTTGGGACTTACATAGGTGTACTATATTTTCCATGGCCCTTATCAATGTTGTAGGGTATCATCGGAGACTTGTTCCCTGGTCTGCCGCTACCATTAGCTGGCCTGCCCGAATTAGTGACGTGTCTGAAAGAAGTCTGTGTCCCGCTTAACTTACAATGCAACGACTTCTTCATTGAAAAGGTAATGATTGGTACATTCCACGTGTTTAAATGTATTAAATTTGTTGCTATGCTATTTATTGCAACATTTGTTTCCCTATAGCGTGTACGTCGCATTTCATACAAATTTTCAAGTCACTATTTTGCGAAATGACTGAACCGATTTTAATGAAACTTCGCACATATAAGTAGGATACATATGTAGGTCTAAAAAGTCATTTTCGAATTGTCTTATTTAAAAAAGATAACTGGAAATTTATGTTTGTATGGAAAATATAAAATAGGTCTAATTTAACTGTAATGAACGTAACTGTATCGAAAATGTTTTCAACTAACTTTTTAGACCCATGTTTCCTGCTTATAAGTGTAAAGTTTCATTAAAATCGGTTTAGTCATTTCGGAAAATAAGGACTTGAAAATTTGTATGAAATGCCGTACGGCTTACACGCTGAAATTATAGGAAAACAAATGTTCGCAAATATTTATTCGCTAAATGAATACGTTCTTCGTCTAGTATGTTTATTACCTATTATAATATTTGTAGGTGTTGCAACTGTACGAGATGATTTTAGTGCGGCACGGACTTATGTTGGTCGGTCTTCCCTTCGCTGGGAAGACAAAAAGTTATCACGCTTTAGGAGCAGCGCTGGAATGTGTCGCTGAAAAAGTATGTGAATAGTGATAATATTGTTATTTATGTTAAGTATGCTTTTTTCCGCACATTGTGAGAAGAGGAAGTAATTTTGTAACCCTCAAATACTAGTATATTTTATTCAAGGAATTTCAGGAAGGCTTATCCTAACTGGAATTCGCGAAATAATATCTATTATTAAATCTGGCCTTTAAGCTTCAATCATTTGAGAATGGTTTCTGTCTATTACTTATTTTAAGGTCCAATTTTACTTAGCAATGATGTAACTTGTAGGGAACGATGGATGAGCATGCCGTCGAGTGGACGGTGATAAACCCGAAGTCGATCACTATGGGCCAGCTGTACGGGCAGTTCGACCCGGTCTCGCACGAGTGGTCTGACGGTATCCTCGCAGTCAGCTACCGAGCGTTTGCTGTCTCTACGAATGATAACAGGTAAAGTGTTCAAAATAAACCTATCCAACAATGAGAGTGAGGAACACACACGTTTACGTTCACACTTGTGCACAATTATTATTTTATGTTATTATGACTAATTAGTTTTATTTATAACGATTTAACACTGACAGCCGTAAATCTATCTCCTGTCGTTCAGTCCATCAAAAGGTTGTCTGTAAGAGATTGCCTTGTGCGATAAGGCCGCCCATTGTACACTTGTTTTTATAAATGTTTTTCCTGTTATTATTACAAGGTGTACAATAAAGTATATAACAATATGTCTTCCGCACCGATGGCAAGTTTCTGCTGGAATTCGGTTTGGAGGACTTTACAGGGTAGTGCTTGTTTATGATAACTACTGTAGTCCATAGTGTGTAGTCCATATTCTATGTCGATCAAAATATACAATAAATTGCCGGAAAACATAAAGCAAGAAGGCAAAATCAGTATATTTTTAAATAAGCTAAAACAATTCTTAATTAATAAAAGCTATTACACTATAGAAGAATACCTAACTGACAAAATTTAATGATAACTAAACCTTATACAAATAAATACACAATTTTCTATTCTATTTTATCCTTAATATATAATAATAAATTCCTTATGTATAATAATAATGCAATTCTATTGCATAATTAATATTCAATTATATTAATTACAATAAATAAGTTACATATTAATATACTAACAATAATAAATACTGCATATTCAAAATCTATTAATAATAATAATAAACAAATAATGTACTTACTACCTATTATAATACTAAATATATAATTAAATATACCAATACCAATGTACCATTTGCAAGAGAATAAGCAATACAACAAATATAAAGATAAATAAAAATAATATTTTTAAGAATAACATACACGTGTGTTAGATAAGTTAAGAAAAACAAATGATAATATAAGAATAAAAAACGTTCTTCCTCTCTCCTAATTTGTTTAAAGTTTTGCTGTGCCCGACAGGGTCCATAATTGTTTCTATTTCTCATATTTTACCATCTGTATGTGTACATTATGGATTGCAATAAACGATCTTGAATCTTGAATCTTGAATCTTGACTGTTCATGGTACCTATACCATGAATGGCACCCCTGACAAGATACGACCGTACCCAGTATGGGACTAGTCTTATCAACTAACGCTATGGTTGCATCATGAATCATATGCTCATCACCATTTTTACAATTTACAGAAAATGGTTGATTTTCGATGGCCCCGTGGACGCGATATGGATAGAGAACTTGAACACAGTGCTCGATGACAACAAGAAGCTGTGTCTGATGAGCGGCGAGATCATTCAGTTGGCTCCTACTACCAACCTGGTCTTTGAGCCCATGGACTTGGAAGCAGCCTCGCCGGCTACGGTGAGAAACAATTGTATTTGATTAGAATGGCTAGGATATTTTGGAAAGGAAAATCAGCGTCTACACAGCTAATGATTGTTGAAAACTTCCGTCCGAAAACCTTGTGTCAAGAAGCCGGGTTAATGCGTCTTGGTTGACAGGCCTACCTTCTTTTTTTAAGATTTGTTTTTTTTAATGATTGACAGGACTAAATGGAGACGTAGCTACTTTTCTTTGTACTTTAGTCTGTCACCTAAAATCACATTTTACTGTAAGTTATTTTGGCAGAAATCCATCTCCTTTCGCGGCTAGAGGTTGAATAGTTGATGAAAAAATAAGTACCTATATTTTGGTGAGTGGTCTATATTGACTGAGTGAGAAACTCTATTTCTAATTTTCTGGAAAAAGCTGTCAAGTTCGAGCTGCCACTGGTTGCTTGTATATCACAATATTTATTGATTGAAAAGAAAAATGAACAGGCATGGTATTTTAGGTGTCTCGCTGCGGCATGATCTACTTGGAGCCCAAGGGTCTCGGCTGGAAGGCTCTGCTGGAGTCCTGGCTGAACGTTCTACCTCCCTCCCTTCACATCGTCAACCGCAACCTCATACGCAGTCTCTTTTACCGGTTCATGTCCCCGCTGCTTTGGCTCGTCGAATTATCGGGTCAAGTCAAGGTGAGGCAAAATACGTACTTTGTCTTAATAAACTAACACTGTGCACTGTGAATAAAACGTAAAGAGATATGGTTGGTAAACTAATAAGAACCTTTTAAGATGCATTGTTGGTATGATTCGTCTGTACCGTTGTTCGGACCACAAGAAATTTATCGAAGCTTTCGTAGCAGTGCTACGCGGCGTAGTAATGCTACGCTATCAAGTCTACGTACGAACAAAAGGTTTACGATCATCATTGTTTGAATGCAAGTTGCATAAGCATAGCATAACCAGCATATTCCCACTGCTGGAACACAGGCCTCCACTCTAGGAGTGAGAATTGGTCGTAATCCACCACGCGGGCCCAATGCGGGTTGGTGAATGTCACATGTCTGCGAATTTTTGGTTCTAGGACATGCCGGTTTCCTCACGATGTTTTCCTTCGCCGTTTTGAGAGCAGCGGTGATGAAATTAATAATACACAAAGTAGTGTGCGCCTGGCTGGGTTTGAACCCGCGACTTACAATTCGTAAGACGGGGCCGTTACCACTCGACCACCACTGCTCTTAATGCAAGTTGCTTGTTGTTATAAAAATAAAATTTTCCGCCTGAGTAATGGTTATTTTATTCGGAATCCGCTCTTGTGACGTAAACCAGTGACCGCTCGTTGGTTGGTTTTATTTTGAAGAGAGTAGAGAATGCTATCAAGTTTTTAGAATGTCATCCTTGTCAATCAGACATGTCTACAGGTGTTGACCCTTATCAAAGACCGTTATATCCAAATAAGTACTAATAAAGTGAACAGCACGATGTTCATTTGTTCATCCATATTATTGCAATGTAAGTTTAGGGAACGTGCAGAAACTATAGGTGGCAGCACAGACGCGTCAATGTCAAGTATATTTTACTTATGAGTTTCAAATTTGCAACGCTAGATGGCACAGTCTACTTCGTGCACGTTCCCCTAAACGCAGAGTGCAGGAAGTATAGGTGGCAGCACAGGTCAAATATTTACAACGTAAAAGTTTCAGATTTGCAACACTAGATGGCATAGTCTACGCTGTGCACGTTCCCTGTACAGAGATTTTATTTCAGCAAATGTACGTGACGTCCCGAAGTAACATCGTGCAGTCGTGCATGAATCTCTTCGACTGCTTTATGGATGATTTCTACGATGAGAAGTATCTGGAACAGATATCAGATCTTGATATTAGAGCTCAGCTTGAGGTAAAAATTTCCATTTCTTACGCATAAAAATTAAGCGTCTTTGTGTTTGGATTTCTCCATTTGGAGTACATCTGTAGTCTGAATTTTTAGCTTGGTTGATGATGACATAGCGTTGCTCCTTATTACGTTCCCACTTAAACACAATTCAACATGGTTGTACGGTACGCTTCTGCCGTGATTTTATATACATTTAGTATAATTTAATTTAATGAATTAATTGTAAGGTATGTTGTAGGGTGTGTTCTTCTTCTCATGTATTTGGTCCATTGGAGCGACACTGGATGCTGACGGCCGACCTAAGTTTGACATGCTTTTCCGAGGCCTGCTTGAAAAAGATTTTCCTGATAAGGTAAAATCCCTTTAAGGCTTCTAATAAAAAGATTGACACAAAAAGAATAACGAAAATACAAGAAGTTTTTTTTTCTAGGTTCGGATTGTTCTAGATATGCCAAAAGAAATTAATAAGCCTGATAAACAATACATTTTTACAATTCCAAAGGAGGGTTTGGTGTATGACTACAGATTCATTAAAGAAGTAAGTATTTTGTAACAATATTTTATCAAGACTTATGTAAATATTAACTGTTTAGTTTTTTCTTCAGAACTATGAATATGTAGGCCCATGTTCGCTAAAATAAATAAAAAAAACGTGAGTTACTCAAAAAATTTCGAACGTCATTCGTTGCAATATTAATTCTTTCTTTCACTTTTTTTCAATGAGCAATATAAATTTCCTTGTAACATTTAAGGGTAAAGGTAAATGGAAACCATGGATCGACGACGTGCTGAGCGCGCCGCCCATCAGCCGGGACACTCCACCCAACCAGATCCTGGTGACGACGCTGGACAGCGTCAGGTACCTGGCGCTGTTCCGACTCATGGTGACGCACCATAAGCTCGTCATGATGGTGGGTCCCACCGGCACCGGAAAGTCCGCCTACATTATTGTGAGTTCTCATTTGTTTCTAGTACTTTCTACTTGATTTATGGCGAATTACAGCAATGAAACAGAATGAGATGATCAGTATATCCATTCTGTACTTTGGGGGATTTTATAAATGCCACAGACGCTGCAATAAACGTAGCTACCTACTGGGCCCATAAAATCTAAGGAGTTAACCATCGACTTAAAAAGAAGAAAAAGATGTAGCATCCAGACCTGCCAGCATCATGATTGGCCATGGCATCGAATATTGACACTTGTTACAGATATGATCAGCAGGTTTAGCGCAAATTTTATATTGGCGTATTGTATGAAAACAAACGTTTGGGTCCCATCTCGGTAGCTCTCCGGTCTTGAATAAATATGGTTCAGCTTTTGATTGAAGGATAGTTTTGGGTCACCTTTCTGGATTTTTACACATGCCTGTAACTAGCACAAAAGTATACAACTAGCTTGCATGTCATTGCGACGTTCACCAATCAGAATTCGTTATGGCACAATGGGAAGCAAGCTACGTGTATAATGATTATTTGTAAGTTGATTATTATATGTAAGTTGTTATGTGTAAGTATAGCATATGTATTACAGCCTTAACAATAAAGCTATTTAATGCCAAAATTATTCATTTGTCAGGATTTCCTAGTGAAGAAAGTCGATACTAAAGTATATAAGGCTCTGATCATGGCCTTCTCGGCTCAAACCAATTGCAATCAAACTCAAGATATTATCATGGGAAAGTTGGACAAAAGAAGAAAAGGTAAAGATAACAATTAATCATCAATTACTTAAAAGCTTTAAAAAAAATATCGTTTTCTTAAAAGTAAGTATTCTTTCAAGAGTAGGTATAAAAATTTGGAGATTTACAAGCTAGATTTTTGAATTTGCACTGCTTTTGCTTTCGTTGATCTCAGCTGTCATTTGTAGATATTTTACGGATCATTCCGGGTCGTCAAAGTCCAAAATTGGACAACCACAACCAGTCTTACCATGGGGTATCGTGATACTCAGTAACTGGTTTGCGGAGGCCAAAAAAGATGTCGCTCCATGTAAAATTCTGGTATTCGGCTGCATCTGGTAAGACTGCTGGAAGTCGACCCTCCCGTTACCCATTCAAACCATTCCGCTCATCAGGTGTATTCGGGCCACCGATCGGCTGCTACTCGGTGGTGTTCGTGGATGACGTGTCGATGCCCCAGGCGGAGACCTACGGGGCTCAGCCTCCCATCGAAGTGCTGCGGCAGGGCATCGATCTCGGCCTCTGGTACGACAGGAAGACCAACGTCGCCATGAACCTTATTGATGTCCAGGTGAAAATGACTGATAGCTTCTACTGATGTTTATTATCGAAATAATTAACTAGGATCACCCTCGTCATTA
Organism: Hecatera dysodea; assembly: GCA_905332915.2. Taxonomy (NCBI): domain Eukaryota; kingdom Metazoa; phylum Arthropoda; class Insecta; order Lepidoptera; family Noctuidae; genus Hecatera; species Hecatera dysodea. The sequence continues at coordinate 17,148,776 of HG995292.1, forward strand.
GGTGTAGTTGAACAAAGCTCAGATGCTGGAAATGAAGAAGCTGTGAAAGTCAAATGATTGGATATGCTTTGATTGTACTAAACATTTTTTTTATCACTTTCAGCTGAGCATCTGGGTATTTAAATAATCTTCGATATGGGATTCTTGCAGAATGCTTCTGGACTCACCGATTTAGTTTAGGCTAAACCGGTGAGTCCAGAAGCATTCTGCGAAGAAGAAGAAGCGTTGTCTGTCAGTGAATGAATGAACAAATTGAAGGTTTTATTACAATAATCTATATTGACATGGCGCTTTTCAGTTTATGTGTGCCATGGGCAAGCCGACGCCGGGCGCTAAGATTATAACTCCGAGGTTCTCGCGCCACTTCGCCTTCTTCTGTATCGACGAGTTCGATGATGATACTCTTCAGGTCATCTTTAGCAGGATCATGTTGTGGCATCTTGATACTAGGTTTGTATTTTACTGGATCTTAAGTATAATTAGCCTATAGCGTTCCCTCTGGTGGGTCACAGCAGGCTTCCTGGCTTGTGAAAGAGAATGTTTGGTAAAACCACCATGTCGGGCCAGCTTACCTATTATATCTCCCAAGTTTTAGGATACCGTCTTGGTTAAATACTTATTTTATTCAGCGTGTTGATTTTGGATTTCTTTGTGAAAGCTCGTCTAGGAAAGTAATTAACGATGGTTATTTCCCCATCAAGTAATGTTGCTCTGCTGTCGGGTGTGTTATTAGCGGTAACATGAAACAATAATTTCGCAGATGTACTTACGTGGCTGTGATCTAGGGGGTAATTTCTGTATATTTGAGAACCAAAAACTACTAATTTGATATGGAATATTGATTACTTTAATTTGAACATTTTTAAAGCATACGAATCGACCTTCTCCATTTTTATTAGTTGTTTTTTAATGATGCTAAGCAAACCTTTTGCAGAGGCTTTTCAAAAGACTTTGACCCATGTATTGAGGAGCTGGTGTTGGGAACATTAGAGGTATACAAGGAGTGCAGGCTGAACCTGCTGCCCACACCTTCAAAGTCACATTACACCTTTAATCTGCGAGACTTCTCCAGAGTCATATTGGTAAGTAGTTCTGCACACTAAATAAATTTTGTTTTAGGTAATATTTCTTTATCCATTAATAGATTCTCTCAGGGACTATCCCTAAAATAATAACGAGAATTACAAAAAGAAAAACAATATTGAAAGATGTTTATTACATTTGTGAAATTAAAAAACTGCGTAAATCGGACAGGATTTGGTAGAAGACTAGCTAACTATCTTCTATAATTCTCAGTTTCTCTCTCAACTATTTGCAACGTTATGTCGCCAATAGGCTAGTTGACAAAATTTGGAAATTAGTTTAAAACTATAGCTTAGCATCTATTTCACCCCAAAAATATATTATTTTAAGAAAAATAGGTCTTTTACATTAGTATTTTGAGACTTTTGAAATGAATTTGAAATTGATCGCGAAAAAGGCCAAGACTGTCATGGCGTCTTTAATGACGTCACATCTCGCGAAACAGTCGTATTTATTTATAACAGTCAGCTGTGTTTTTTAAAATAAATAATTAATTCCTCGTATTATAAAATAATACTGTATAGTGCCCCAATGTAAAAGTACAACGGTAAAAACGCAAAACAAATTATTCATAACATATATGTTCCAAACAATAAACAAATACGAAGAAAGTGGTTAAAAATGGCAAGGTGGGAAGATTCTCTTACTTTATCAACTGATTCCACAATTTATTTCTGTGAAGATCATTTTGATGTAGGTAAGTATTAAACACAACTCGATGTATCTATAAATGTATAGTAAAAGAAATGAATTTTGCAAAATCTACCATAATATACCACACAAAACCTATAAAATTTTATTATCACTTGAATAGGGTTTTATGATTTATTTGAGTTAAATAGTTATTTGTGTAAAGTCGTTTTTTGCTACGAGTGCTGATTTTGAATCCTGAGTGTGGCGAGGGATTCAAAGGCACGAGATGCAAAAAACTTTGCTCTAGTTGTAGGTAACGCACATAACTTTTCACTTCAGCAGCGAGAACACTTTACGAGTTAAAATAATAAACAGGAATAGTAGTACCTTTATACTTAATTCTGCATTAATAACTTGTTGTTTTTACTCTTCCGGTGTTAAAATACTGTTCTCGTAGCTAGTTTCACTCATATTTTACGATTATTTTAATAGTTTTTAACTTTTCAACTCTACGCCAGATACGTTTGATTCTGGAGCTCTTTTATTTAAATTGAGGTGTATTCGGAAATTGCACCCATGATATTTTATTATTCAAAATATATTATGTAACATTATTGAAACTAGAAATAAATATTTAGCGGTTAAATATCAGTTTTATTTGCAGTAAATACTTATGTATTTTCGTTTAAATACAACAATAAGTTAAAAATTCAATAAAGTACATTAAAAGACATTTTTTTTTTTGCATTTTTTTTTAAATTTCTTTAGTTAGTAACGAAATTCCGAACGTGTTTGTCTCTGAGGTCGAATTTAAAATCGGAACTTCGAAAGGCCTGGTCTTTGTCTCTCTCTCTTTCTAATGGCGGGAAAGAGATAGTGTAAATGTTTCGAATTGTAGGTGTAGGCCGTGTATGATTAACTCAAGGCTGAATGAGATATTCGCGGCTTTCTGAAAATAAAATAATTTAAAAGTTATTCAGTAATTCAGGCAGCAAAACCTACAATCATGTTTGAGCTACTGAAGTGAAAATATTATTTCCGTTTTATAAAATGTAATAATTCAATGCAGCTATAGGGAACTAGGTACCATAGTTGAAAAAAACAAAGGATGTCAATAATCGCAGAGTGTTTGAATGAGCCAAAGGAAAGTAGTACCCCAAGTTTATCCGTTTTTCAAAACGAACTGTATTAATTTGAAAACAATTGCTGAAAGCTCGCGAAATAACCTGTTCACTTTATACGAAAATGACAGCAACAACATAGCGTTTCGCGAGGTGTGACGTCACGCTTCCTGATTGGTGTTTAATGTCACGTGATTAAACGCCTCATTTTGTCGATTTTATTTTGCAAAAATATTTATAATCTTTTGTTAAATTAATAGAAAAGTTGTTTTTTTGTTTACTAATTATCATGGTTAATCATTAGAAACTCAAAGCCATCCGATTTATTCTTAGTGGAAACAAGCCTATTGTGTCACCCTATGTATTGTTTTTTTCTTCTACCTCTTTGTAACTTAATAAATAATTTTATGGTGTAGGTACACAATAATAATATTCTTTTCTGGCCTCTCAAAATTTCCACCCAACTTTCCTAGGGCATTCTCCTATCCGTGCCCGAGGTGACTCCAGACCTGCAGTCTATGAAGCGGCTGTGGGTGCACGAGTGCCTGCGGGTGTTCAGCGACCGCCTGGTGGAGGAGTCGGACCGCCAGTGGTTTGTCACCTGTTTGCGCAAGGCTACCTCCAACAACCTCAACGATAACTTCGACAACATGCTCAGCAGGCTGACCAAGCCTGGCGAGGTTAGAAATAATATATCGTGTTTATAAATTTAGTAAAAAAAAACTTTTTACAAGAAAACCGACTTCTAAACAAAAAAGTATAAAATAACTTCAGAACTTGGGTGTTTTTGGCATAGCCCCCTCCCAAACGTACCCATCACAGCGTACACGGTATAAATTGGTGTAAACAATAAACAAACATGCAATGTCAGCAATTATTGAAGAGTTCCGTTTCCTATCTCTGTTCTTCATCAGATTTTCACCAAACTAGAAAGGTGTCTTGAAATATTAATATGCTTTTTCAAACTATCGTATACAATTTAATTTTTCATTTTACATCAACTAGAGTGAATGAAAATAGCATCAATGTAGTCGAAGCAATGCATTATTAGGGATAACTCAAATAATAGTCGCGAAATTAAATTTAAATGGGACCACACGACAAGCATCAGCTTTCGAATAGAAAAAGAATCATCAAAATCGGGACACCCAGTACAAAGTTATGAGGTGACATATACACAAAAAAAATACAGTCTACTTGCGAACATCCTCCCTTTTTGGAAGTCGGTTAAAAAACATAAAACACTTTTACCTACGTTAGTTTTTTGGATTTTTAATACTAGTATGTGTTCAGTGTTACTAAAACAAACGCGAGAGGTCGAAGTCGCATTTGAACTCCATACAACTAGTTGCCTTCATCAAATTACGTGAAATAACATATGGTTAATGTTCAAGATGGTTTCTTCTTGGTAGTGCTGTTCTCCACCAATAGTCCGGGAGGTAGCGTTGCAATTTTTCTAGGAATTTTATACCGAATGAATTTTATTTCAAACGGTTGTTTGATGTTCAGAAATCAGTAAAGTGAGCGTCAGTTATCACACTACCGGTGGAGAAAAAAATCTTCTCCGATGATTTTTAAAGGGGTGGAGCTAACTATCGGAACAGCTGACGTTCACAGCTGTTATGTGTTAGGGGAAAACTATTATTGTTATAATTTTCAGCCGGTATAAAATGACTCACTGAACGCTACATCCTGGACTATAAATAGTGCTTAGCGTCTTTAATAGCTAAGTTCGCCCTTGCCGTCAAAAGATTGCACCTCTTATCATATACAATATCTCCTGGCTTAGCATAAAATGAGCAGCACAATGATTTAATGTTTTTACTCGGCGGTTGTTCCGGATTGAAAACCTAAACTGAACTTTAAGAAATAGCTGAACGATAGATTTTAGTAGAAGTTCTCATATTTTCCTTTTGATTGTCTTTAAACAGAAAATAACCGATCTTCACCTCCGAAGACTGATTTATTGTGATTTCGCAAACCCGAAAGTGGACACCCGCTTCTACATGGAGACTACAAATATGGAACATTTAAACTCGACGGTCGACGCCTTCCTCGTTGAGTTCAACAATATGACCAAGAAACCCATGAACCTCGTGCTTTTCACGTAAGATATATGTACCTAAACATCAAACAGTAAGAGTCCTTTAAGCTAACTTATAGGTTTCTCATGGCCGGTATGTAAACTAAGTAATAATTTGCAGTTAAACTCTTTAGCCTGAAAACCTGTTAAACTTTAGCACTAGGGTTATGTATACGTTCTTAACTTTTGGAAACCGGGCACTAACCTATGTATGTATATATGGTTGAAGGTCATATGATCACAGAGATTACTCAACTCAATACTAATTTAAAAGCAGATTTGTTCTGGTCTCCAAAAAACCAACCCCTTGAGGATTTGAATTATTTTAAGGGAACCGAATATTTCGTAGGAACATCTCTGCCCCCCCCCCCCCCCCCGCTTTGTTATACAGGCCATACTAGCATAAATTATTCTAAAACTAGCAACCTGCGCCGGCTTCCAAAGATTAGCAGAACACGAAACCTTAACCAAATTATACACACAAATTTTGCTCATGTGCCACTCCGTCCATTAGTGAAAACAATATTTTCAGGCGGTTTGGTACTTGTGGAGTTTATCGCGTACATACGTGGCGGTGGGGCTTTGTTTTATAATATTTAGTGATGATTAATGTACTGTTGTGTTCAGATTCGCGATTGAGCACGTGTCGCGCATCTGCCGCGTGCTGACGCAGCCGCGCTCGCACGCGCTGCTGGTGGGGCTGGGCGGCTCCGGCCGGCAGTCCCTCACGCGCCTCGCCGCGCACATCAACGAGTACGACCTCTTCCAGGTCAGCACTATCATCGTCATCATCAGTATTTCAGACGAAAGACGGTGGCTATTGCTAGATACGTTGTTTGTACGAAAAGTGTCGTCCCAGAAACGATTCTGGCAATACTTATGATATTCAAAATTTCTAGCAAAGCCAGTGCTAATAGGGATGTTTCCTGAGTAAAAAATATATGATTATGTTTAGTCCATCAGTTAGATTATAGAAAAATATTGGACACGTATTTTTTCCTTTATCAAATCTTTAAAAACTGACGAAGATACAAAGCATCAAAGATCAGGAGTGGGGGCTTGTGACGTCACGGCTCGGTAAAAATTGTAGCGAGTAGTGACGTCACACGTGTTTCAACGCACTGTATCGTCTTCATTTTTTGTTTACGTGAAAAAAGAAAAAATACGTGTCCAATATTTTTTGAAAATCTACCTGACGGACTAATTAGATTTTTTTAGTCAACTACCCTATTGCGAGGACACAAAATGATTAGTAACTAATGGTAGACTTAATCTTTGATCGAACTAGAATGTGAATTGATACACCAAGCCCGCATGCAAGATTGCTCTAACTGCATTAATTATCTTGAGCTAATAGACACAAGTAGGGCCTCTCCTCATTCCTGAGAACTGATGCAATATTCAATGATGGAGATATAAGTATGTATATGTGTATGATTTCTAGCTACGTCATCGCGTTTACTGTTGGTTCGGCAACAATAAAATAATAGTTATTTGTTATACAAGAGTGCAAAGTTGCTTTTTAACCGCGTGCTCAATTTTGATGACCGAGCAAGCGAAGGATTCTAGAATTGAATCACGAGTGCAACGAGTGATTCAAAAATTAGAATCCTGGGCGTTAGCGACGGAATCAAAAGAGCACAAGGTGAAAAATCTTTGCACTCGAGTGCAACACGTAACTTTTCATCCCACCTCAGCGAGGAAATGACTAAATGCAAAAAAAAAATTCGATCAACGTGTAAAGAAAGACGCGCGAAGCAATTTTTTTTTTAAATTTCCGAATCAAATTCCGAACAATAGAGCACCATAGAGGTAGAAGTAAAAAGGTTTAATAATGTTTCGAATTCACAAACTTCGTGCACACGATGTTCTAAATTCAATTTACTTTATCCACTAGAGGATAAAAACGGCTTTTACGCTCAGATATCGAAGAGAAAAAATAGTCTTTCCGAGATGGGGGGATGAAAAATCTATTTGCTACTGCGCAGGTGGAGATGAGCCGAACGTACGGTAAGACGGAGTGGCGAGAAGATTTGAAGACGTTGCTACGAAAGACGAGCACACCTGACCTGCTCATGGTCTTTTTATTCATCGAGTCCCAGGTAATAAAAGATAACGATTTGCAAAAAACTCTTTCATTTTCCATGATATTGGGAAACCTGATAATTGAGGAATTGAACCCAGGAGGTTCAATTCCCAAAGTGCTATTGGGGTTTATCTTATGGAATTTCTTCAGCAGCCCGGAATCTGGATGTATGTCCTTTGCTTACGCCTATCGTAATAGGAAGAAAAAACCTGAATTGGTTAGATGAGGGGTTACACCACTGTCCAACCATTTGAGTATACAATATGTTATGTTACCTATGACAAATTTATACAAATTATGAATTACTTAGATCAAAGAAGAAGGATTCCTTGAAGACGTCAACAATATGCTGAACTCGGGCGAAGTTCCTAATATCTTTGGCGCAGATGAGAAAGCAGAACTGTGTGAGAAAATGAGAGTTGTAAGTACTGTTATTTGTTTCTAGTGAATACTGTATCTGTGGCTCCTTTACACAAAAAGCTGCATTCGTGATTTTGTTTTCAAACACGTGAATAAAATTAAGTTCTGCTTTTGGAAAAGGCACGTGTTATTCTCCACATATTTATGACTTTTTACAGTAAAAGTTAATCTGAAATCAACTTAATAACTACCAAAATAAAGTTTAATTTCGTTTATAAAGTGTTGTTGACTTCAAATGGTTTACTCTGCCCGTTCAGATCGACCGTCAGCGCGACAAGTCGCTGCAGACGGACGGCAGCCCCACGGCGCTGTACGCGTACTTCGTGTCCATCGTGCGCGACCAGCTGCACATCGTGCTGGCCATGTCGCCCGCCGGCACCTCGCTGCGCACGCGCATACGCAAGTTCCCCTCGCTCGTCAACTGCTGCACCATCGACTGGTTCCAAGTACGTCTCATCATCATCGGCAGTGAAATTCAGCCTGCCAAGAGTAGCCAGATATATACAGCTAAGTTGTAGTATGTTTCAAAGATTCGATAGTCAACTGCTTCACCATCGACTAATTCTCATAAACATCAGTTCTGAAAACCAGCTTAGAATAAAACAGCATCTCAGGCCTTTTCAAGCAGCTGAATAGCCAAATATAACCTGAGCTGAGTGGTAATATTCACCTTTCAAAGATTTGCTCGTCAATTGTTGCACCATCGGCTGTCTCCAGGTACGTCTCGTGGTTAACATCAGCTTTTTACAATAACAATAGCCTTTTGAAGGAACTCTTGGTTAGATAGCAGCAGATAGTAATACCAGGTGTATGTAGTGCCTCCTATTAGTCGGTAATTTTCACGTTTAAAGATTTATTCGTCAGCTGTGTGCTGTTTGTCTCTACTTCTTTATTATCAATTGGCTATCCTATCACCCGCCGTTCAAATTAAATTTCAGGTTGTCCCATTACCTATCTATCTTTCTTAAATTGGCTGTATGTGTAGTAACAGGCGCGCTATTTTGCTGTTGGCTAGATCTTTGTCCCCGCCAAGAGCTTCTAACCTTGCGCTGACTACGGACTGAACTACACGATATTTCTTAAATGACTAGGAGTGGCCACCAGACGCGTTGCTGGCAGTGGCGACCCGGTTCCTGAAAGACATAGAACTGACTGACCTGGAGCGAGACACGGCCATCAAGCTGTGCCAGGTGTTCCACTGCGACACACAGGAGCTCACCCGGCAGTTCCTGCGCCGCCTCAAGAGATACAACTACGTCACGCCCACCGCCTACCTGGAACTAATCAATATGTTCAAGACCTTGCTTACCAGGAAACGATTGTGCGTTTACTAATTCTTTTCTTTACGATGTAGTACATAAGATAAACAATGTTGAAATTGCTTTATTTTATTGAATATTTCATTCGAGGGAATCGTCAAATTGTGTAACAAAAATCTCCATGACTCAGTTCAAATTCCATTCGAACGCATTTTTTAAGCCCTCTATAGTAGGTACAAATGGTTACTTAAATTCAATCTAAAAGATATAATGCTAAAGTTGATACTTAAGTTGGTGGCTATGGATTCAAATTCTCTCGAATTCAATTCAAGTATAGTTTTAAATTTTACGCTTGATTTGACACATTGCCTGCGCTGCGTTAGCTATGAACAAAAGGCAGAATGTTATTTCTTAAATTCTTTTATCTCGATCAGGGAATTAACAACAGCAGAGAAGCGTTACATAACGGGTCTGGACCAGCTCGCAATAGCGGCTAAATCAGTATCAGCGCTGCAGGAAGCTTTAGAAATCCTGCAGCCCAAGCTGGCTGCTGGCGCCAAAGCGGTAGCCGAGACCACGGCCATCGTCGAAAAGGAGAAGGAAGGAGTCGCTCTTGTGGAGGCAGAAGTCCTTGTGGACCAGAGCGCGGCTGAAGAACAGGCAAGTGAACTGTTTCTTTATTGATCTGGATTTGATTTGTAGGTTTGCTTAAATGTTGCAAAACATGGCTGGATTTAAAAAATACTATCTGAATATTCCCACGGGAACGGGAACTACGCGGGTGAAACCATGAGGCGTTGTTAGTAACCTAATATCGTCAGTGGTTTTCATTTTAGTTCTTTAAACTTTTACTATCACCTTACCAAAGTATAGTTTTCCGTTAGTGATAAAGTTATTAAAACCCCATTATTTATTTTTTAAGAAAACAATGACAACATACATCAGCTAGGTTCTTCATCTATTCTAGTTTAGCTTCGTCATATTTTTGTACTAAACCTATCTAATGATGTTTTGATTACATAGGCACGAGAGGCCCAAGGCATCAAAGACGAGTGCGACGCTGACCTAGCAGAGGCGATGCCGATCCTCAACTCGGCCTTAGCCGCTCTCGACACCCTCACTCCTCAGGACATCACCTTCATCAAGACCATGAAGAGTCCTCCGAGAGGCATCCGCATCGTCATGGAGGCTATCTGCATATTAAAGGTATTTTTAATTAAGTTATCTACTGATTATAGAAGTTTCATTTTCATATTTTTAAAACAGACGATCATCAGCACCCGAGAAGTGGTGGTAATCCACTGTCAAGAGTCGTTTGCGTACATGGATATCTAACCAGCGTTTTCGCTTAGTTCTTTAAAGAATCATAACGGATTTTGATGCAGTTTTCACCATTCAGTTATTCCTTCGTCTTAGGGTATCGATGACAAATATACTCATCTTCATGACTACTATCAGCTATGACGACACCCTTTTTGCCACTGACTGATTGATTCACAGAAGTTTAGGTGTAAGATAATAATCTATACTAATATTATAAAGCTGAAGAGTTTGTTTGTTTGTTTGAACGCGCTAATCTCAGAAACTACTGGTTCGAATTGAAAAAATATTTTTGGGTTGAATAGACCATTTATCGAGGAAGGCTTTAGGCTATATATCATCACGCTTAAGCCAATAGGAGCGGAGCAGCGATAAAGAATGTTTTAAAATCGGGGATTCCACGGGGACGAAGTCGCGGACAGCAGCTAGTTCTAAGATATAACATAGAAATCTCAATGTTTTCACATGTTACCACACATTGGGTTACGCCTGGCGCAGTAGGGTTGGATCGCAATTGTATAATAGATGCACTGATGAGAAAATGATTCTCGGTAGGTCGTTCTCGCCCCCGACGGTCAAGAAACTTTTCTCGTGTAAACGAGGGTAGAATTTTTACATGCCTATTTTATTGTACAGAAAATCTATTACTTACGTGTTGGCGTAAGGTTTTTCTTTTTTGCTATACTTTATGGATACCTATTGCTACAAAGGGAGGCAAAGCTATTTTTTGTTGCACAGATAATATATACCCATAACCCACGTTCGCTGTAACTTTTTTATATTATTACAAAATAATGGCAGCCATTTTTTTTGTAATAACATTTCAGCAGGACTGAATATATTTTGATGTTAAAGTTATCTACAAAATTGTGTAAAGACGCTTGTTATTCAAACATGTAAAACAGACATGACATGTTATTCTATATTTTATGTTTTACCGCTTTGCTAAAGGATGACCCGGTAAGTGAATAACGTTGCTCGCACGATGGTACATAGAACTGCATAACGCATGCTGGTTGCCTACACTAAAACGGCCATATAGCCTGGCTTCATAGACTATGCTTATGCCTGACTCTGCTTGGATATCACAACGGCTGCTTGGTCGCTGCTACACAACTAAAATTAGCTAATTTCTAGCTTTGTCTAGTGATATTCCTCGCACTAGTATCGCTGTCTTAAGCTATGTCAAGGTATTAATATTCGTTCTAAAGAAAGTGACTACTTATTCCACCTATTAATTCTACAAATATCATTTGGGATGTATCAAGATTGTATTTTATGCATATCCACATATAATTTCAATTGTTTGTGCTAGCACGAATCTTGATAGTAGGTAGCTTTAACAACAATAATTTCTATAATTATAATAAACTACTAACTCATACGCACATAGGATGTGAAACCAGACAGAGTACCAAACCCGTCTGGTGTTGGCACCATCGAAGACTACTGGGGGCCATCGAAGAAGATTCTGAACGACATCAAGTTTCTGGAGTCCCTACAGAACTACGATAAGGATAACATCCCGCCGGCCGTGATGAAGAAGCTGATGACCACCGTCATGCAGGACGAGGGCTTCGTGCCGGAGAAGATCAAGACTGTGTCGGTGGCGGCCGAGGGTGAGACATTGCTGAGGCTGAACCTTAGATTCTGAATTTAGAATTGGCTGCTAGAAAATGCCAAACTTTATGCTGCAAGTTTTTTAATCAGAAACAGGGGACACGAAATATACGAGAAGAGAGTTGCTGTGAATTTAAATGAATCAAAAATAGTTTGAGAAAAATAACACTATTATTATCCTAGATGGAGGATAATAATAGTGTTGTTTTTCTCTCTATTGTACTCCATCATGTCGGCCATCTATGATCCCGAGGGCCCTCGGCTCATCTGGCGCTTTTATTTGAGTCACGATCTTGTTTTATTTTCAATTATTTTTTGTTCATTATGTACACCTACAACTTGATTAATATCACGTTTAATTTTCACGTAATGATCATGCAATATCTACAATATATCGGGTTTCAGGTATGTGCAAATGGGTGATTGCGATGACAAAGTACGACAAGGTGGCGAAGGTGGTGGCGCCTAAGAAGCAACGGTTGGCCGCCGCGCAGGCGGTATACGACAAAGCCAGTGCCGCCCTCGCCGTGAAGCAGGCTCAGCTCAAAGAGGTCAGTAAACATCGATACCACCTACATCCATCATTGAGTTGGTTGAGATCGTACTTATAGGTTGCCAAATTTTTAAGGGCCCAAAAACTTGTAATGAGATCTTGCCTCTCAGGAGTACCAGTGGCAAAAAATATCCCAGCTCTTGAAAGTCTAAATCTGTTCTGTTTCTCATCTGTGAAACCACCAGAAAAGCGCCGAGATAAAAAGCTTGGAACAAGCCCGAGAAACGATTTATTAATCAGAAAAAGAGTAAGAAAAGCATAGTGAAAAATATGTTCTTTTCTGATTCATTTCTTTGAAGGGTCCAAGACAACTGCCATCCCATCAATTCACACAATCTAACGCTCACACATTCCTATGTTTGCCAATTAAAGGTACAATTGAAACTCAAAAAACTGGAAGACGCCCTAGCCGAACAGAGTCGCCAACAGAAGATATTGGACGATGAGGTGATGGACTGCAGCAACAAACTGAAACGAGCCGAGATGCTCATATCGGGACTCGGCGGGGAGAAGACCCGCTGGACGCAAATCGCCAAGACTTTGCGCGAAACTTACAACGCACTTACAGGTTAACACAATCTCCAGCGGGCGTACCATGACGTCTTAAAACGTGAGTCTTCCGAGTGAGAAAAAGGGATGGAGCTATATAGGGTGTATAACTCTATCCCTCTTTCTCGCTCGAAATACTCACGTTTTGACACCTCATGGTACGCCCGCTGCTCTCATATTCATGGCAAACATGGAGGTAGTTAAATTGTGTCGTAATCACTACATAGTAAACTAGCATCGCCTGCGTAGGTTCACCTGCGTAGTTCCCGTTCCCGTGGGAATATGGGGATATAATATAGCCTATGTTCACAGGAGATAGAGTAGCTTCTCCCAACAGTGAAAGAATTTTTCAAATCGGTCTAGTAATTTCGGAGCCTATTCAATGCAAACAAACAAACAATCAAATCTTTCCTCTCTATAATATTAGTGTAGAAAACTAAGTTGCTTCCCGCTGTCTGTCCGCCCTTTGTATGCTTAGATGTTTAAAACTGCGCAACAGATTTTGATGCTCATTTTTTTTAATAGATAGTGATTCAAGAGGAAGGTTTATATGTATGATAAATGCATAATATAGTAGAGATTTAGTATCAGCATTGCACCCTTGCAAAGCCGGGGTGGGTCACTAGTAATTCTATATGAGCAACATGATTCATAATCAAGATTAATTAATGGATGCACAATTTAATTAACTATATTATTATAATAATAATAATAATAAAATCTTTATTTTTCCAACAAATACTCAATTTTTACATTTTTAGGAGCATGGCTATGTGGGCCGGAGCAAAAAGACCCTGACTTCTAAACTAGGGTTAACCTGTTTCTTAGAAGTCAGTGTACCTTCGAAATTATGTGCGCATAAGCCATTATTCAATTTGAATTTACCTGAATAGGACACAAAGTTATACAAAAAAATAAAGTTATTATAGTAGTTATTGTATTAACTATGACGTGAGGGCTGGTTTTTAAGCTACTCAAAATCAATTCAATTAATTAATCCTCATCCTGTCGTTATCCTAACGTATTCGGAATTGACGCAGCGTGTCTTCTCTTTCCATCTTCGTCGTAATTCAGTCATCTCAATAGTCACGATTATTTTATGGTAGATAATTTTATTTATGTCTTTTTATTTGTTCCATATGTAATAAAAAAAAACTAATTTCAGGGGACATCTTGATTGCTGCTGGAATCATCGCGTATCTCGGACCGTTTACAGCAAGTTTTAGAAATAATCAAGTATGTAGTTCCGAATATTATCTTGTTTTACTCATTAATTTGTACGACTTTACTCTTGCTCTTGTATTAAGAAGAGAGCCTCTGTTCTGCAGTGAGACAGGGTTTTATATTATGTCAACGTGTATTGCATGCGCTGTACGCGTAAACATAACTCCATGGACACTAAAAACACCTCAACTTCGCACTGTTAGATCTTTGCTCCTGCCCTTGCATTAAGAAGAGAGCCTCTGTTCTGCAGTGAGACAGGGTTTTATATTATGTCAACGTGTATTGCATGCGCTGTACGCGTAAACATAACTCCATGGACACTAAAAACACCTCAACTTCGCACTGTTAGATCTTTGCTCCTGCCCTTGCATTAAGAAGAGAGCCTCTGTTCTGCAGCGAGACAGGGTTTTATATTATGTCAACGTGTATTGCATGCGCTGTACGCGTAAACATAACTCCATGGACACTAAAAACACCTCAACTTCGCACTGTTAGATCTTTGCTCCTGCCCTTGCATTAAGAAGAGAGCCTCTGTTCTGCAGTGAGACAGGGTTTTATATTGTGTCAACGTGTATTGCATGCGCTGTATGCGTGAACATGACTCCATGAACACTAAAAACGCCCTCAACTTCGTACTGTTAGATCTTTGCTCTTGCTCTTGTATTTAGAACAGAGCCTCTATTCTGTAGTGAGACAGAGTTTTATATTATGTCAACGTGTATTGCATGCGCCTTATGCGTGAACATATCTCCATGTACACTAAAAACGCTTTCAACTTTACACTGTTACATCTTTGCTCTTGCTCTTGTATTTAGAAGAGAGCCTCTGTTCTGCAATGAGGCAGGGTTTTATATTATGTCAACGTGTATTGCATGCGCTGTATGCGTGAACATACTGAACATATCTCCATTGACACTAAAAACTTCGAGCGATAACCACATATCTATTTAAATTATTACGTGGTAAGACGTACAATTCCGGTGTTTTGAAGGAGACATCTAAATGTGCCTGACAATTTTGTATTGCGGCGCCGGAAGCCACGGTTACTAGCGGTGCCTCACGAACCAATTTGCTCAGCAAAGTGCCACTGACGTGCACCTTGCACGCACTGAATGTCACTGCTGAAAGGATCGATATATTTACCTGCTCTCTGAATGAATTCATAAAAACAATATTGTATGTGTTGTGTTATTTAAAATAGTTACAAATAGGATAGTTTAAATTAAGGACCACGATAACCCATTATGATTTTTTTTCCCTGTAATGTCAGTAGTGTTTGTGATAAATAAATAAACAAATATTATGTCAACGTGTATTGCATGCACCGTATGTGTGAACATATCTCCATGGACACTAAAAACGCCGTCAACTTCGCACTGTTAGATGCTATCGTGGGCGCAAGCGTGTCACGACTGCGGCATAGTGTGCACGCTGGACTACAGCCTCATCAAGGTGCTGGGCGAGCCCGTCACCATCCAGCAGTGGAACATCGACGGGCTGCCGGCCGACGACTTCAGTGTGGAGAGCGCCATCATTATCAAGTAAGAGGGTGCTCACCCGTAGCATATCTATACTCCATTCACAATAAGATTAGACATTGGAACAAAATTGCTTACAGTCCGTTCAACCGATTTTTACTTCTATTCCGTACACATAAGGATGCCACCAACGCAATAGAAGAATTAAAATCGGTTGAACGGACTGTAAAAAAGATTAATTACAATGTCTAATCTTATCGTGAATGGGGTATAGTGACTACAGATTTGTTATTAAATTTGCTTAAAACTAAGTGTTCTACGCTGTATCGCTCTTTCCTTCAGGAATTTCGCATGTTTCATGTATTGTGGTTGATTCCAGTAAACGATACTCTAGTGTACCTCCATATCAGTAAAAGGTTTGCGTAATCGTATCAGTATTTCCAGAGATTTACATCCTACAAAGAAATGAGTAGGTATATGAAAAATAAAAAGATTTTTTCTGTGGGATAGAATACGGGAGCAAAGCTGCATATAAAAGCTAGTGAAGCTATTACTGTAAATAGATGTGTTGGGTGGGATTGGAAAAACATCCTGAATCAGGGTATTTAATAAGTGATGGTGTGCAAAGTATAACTAGGTAACGCCTTTATAATTCATAAGTGCTGGTTTCATAGTTATTTAACATAAGGAACCGTATTTTTTAACTTTCATTAACGGGTTACCGTACTGAATTACAGGACAGCTCGACGCTGGCCTTTGATGATTGACCCCCAAGGCCAAGCCAATCGCTGGATCAAAAACATGGAAAAACCGAACAATCTCAGCATAGTGCGCATGACACAGGCTGACTTGGGACGCGTCTTGGAGAACGCTGTTCAGTTTGGACAGCCGGTAAGAAGTCTCAATGATTCATCATTCATTTGTCTAACCCTTTCCTAACTACATTGGGGACGACTTCCAGTCCGTGGAGTTTCTTGCACGTTATTCTCCATAGAGATCTACGCTTTAGACGTGCAGATAGCTTCACCTCTTTCGACTTGACAATTCAAAAGTGCCTTTAAAGGGCTTAATTGAAATAAATACTTTGAGTTTGAGTCAAACCGTATTCAGCTGAATATCAGTACCTAGTTTACGTGGCGCGACTTTAAGTCACAATGAGGCAATGATTCGTTTATGGTCGTCTGCTAACTTCGATATGCCAATGGCGGCTAATTCGAAGAGTTCCTCGCATGTTTTTAGATGAATAGGCTTTTGGATGGGACATTGTGTGTTAACCAAAAGTTATATTAGCGAGCAGTGGTGGTCGAGGGGTAACGGCCCCGACTTACGAATTGTAGGTCGCGGGTTCAAACCCGGCCAGGCGGATTACTTTGTGTAAGTTATATTTCATCACCACTGCTCTCAAAACGGTGAAGGAAAACATCGTGAGGAAACCGGCATGTCCTTGAACCAAAAATTTTAAGACATGTGACATTCACCAACCCGCACTGGGCTCGTTCCCTCTCCTAGAGAGGAGGCCTGTGGAGCAGTGGGAACATTAAAAGGCTGATTATGCTTATGCTTATGCTAGAATATTAGTATGAGTGAGCCTTAGGAGTGCAACCAGTTCACGGTCGATTGACGTCGCCCATTGCTGTAAAATACAGCCGTCGGCCTATTGCGTCCTTTTACAGCAGTCTGATTTCACGTAAACAGTATGCCGTTTGACTGCAAGACGTTAATTAAGATTTGTGCAATTTTCAGGTTTTGCTAGAAAACGTATTGGAGGAGTTGGATCCAATGTTGGAACCACTTCTGCAACAACAAACTTTCCGCCAAGGTGGAGCCCTCTGCATTAAAATTGGTGATACCATCGTTGAATACAGTAAAGATTTCAAGTGAGTGATTCTCAAGAAATTTTCGTTTTGCACGTCCTATATGTTTATAATTATTTTGAATTAGCTGCGATGAATATCGCATAGATAAAATGTACGCACAGTCAATACTATACCTTACTTGAACCCTCTTAAACTAATAAAAAAAGAAGAAGGTTATGCAGGGGACTGGCTGTCTCTTCTCTTTCATTTCAAATACTAACCAGCTCTGTGGCTAACTGAGAACATTCTGTGAATTTTGACTTTTTGTTCAAAGTCTTTGGCTAACTATTTAGGAATCGCCCGTCTATCGTATCTAGGGTCTCACTGAATTACACTTAACTATATTGTCTAGATTATACATAAGTACAAAACTGGCCAACCCGCATTACCTACCCGAGGTGGGTGTGCGAGTGACTCTCGTCAACTTCATGCTGGCCATGGACGGTCTACAAGCTCAGCTACTAGCGCGAGTGGTGGCGAGGGAGCGGCCTGACCTGCAACAGGCCAAGACAGACCTCACCACGCAGAGTGCTGAGCATCGGCGGCTCTTACAGGACATTGAGAAGAAGATATTGACTGTACTATCCACTTCTGAACATTTGTTGGAAGATGAAGAAGCTGTGCAGGTAACGACAAACACCTTTATGTGCGTGAGGGAATTTGTTAGTACTAAGCAAGCATGCTCCATCATCAACCGTATTATTGTTTACCATTAGGTGAGATAGTGATTAAACCAGACACAACCAATACTAGTTGCGGAATTTGTTCGAAAGAGTCACTGCAGCCCTGGAGCTCAGGGCATTTGAGGAACACGGGTTTTAGTCTGTAAGAGTCTGATACTCCCTTTCGCTCTGTCCAGAATGGAAGAAGTCATTTGATGATTTCCCATCATAAACAAAAAATGATTAAATAGCCTGCGACTATCGAGAATGTTGCATTTGACGGGTCCACTGCAATAATGATGAAAGTCCATTTTTGTAAAAATTCTAAGTAAGCACGTCATTCAGCCACTGGATATTTGTAGTTGGTTATCTCGGTAACAAACTTAACAATATTATGTACTTACAATCTCGATACTTTAAACCGTGCACGCTTATATTAGATAAAAGGAAGGTAATCACTAAAGTCATGGTTTTTAAAAATAACTTTAAGGAATATATTTTTTACGTTCTTACATAAAGGTTGAGTAAAGAAACGATATAATATCAATAATAAAAATGTGCTGTAACGAATAATGTATTATGTTCATACCTTTAAACAAGACTTTCCTTTTCCCATTAAAACAATTGAAACGCAATTATCTCAAAACGAGTTAACAACAAGGACATTTATGGTTATTGCAGTGGACCCTTCATTTGTAATTATCCAATCTTTGTGTTTAATTTTTTCACTAGATGCATTCTTACTTATATATTGGGAACGTTATGTAGTACTGTAGGTATTATTTAAATATTTGTTAGATTCTAAACTCTGCGAAAGAGATGTCGAATGAGATCAAAGAGAAACAAGAGGTGGCCATGGTAACGGAGCAGGCCATCGACGTCGCTCGAGACGACTACGTGCCCATCGCTGTGCACTCCACCGATCTGTTTTTCCTCATCGGTAAGTTAATGGAACTTTGTTGCGTAGAGATAATAGGGAACATGCAATATTTTCACCTTGCTTTCATTTAAAAGATTTCCGTGTAAAATAGGTCACACAAAAATTAATACGTTTTTAATGTAAGTATTGCCAAAATTGCGATTATAAACTGACTGTTTTTCTTTTCCCGCGAAAACGAATGATGAAGTCACTACTGTCGGCCAGAGATTCTATGATATAATGATGAACTGTCATGTATTAAAATTTAAGGTCGTCTTTTCGTTGTCATAACACCAGTGACGTCACTAGACGCTGATTGTTTACGTTCCGTTTCACGTTATATTAATTTGTAATAGTTGTTAAAAATCAATATTAACTACAATAAAAACATTGCAGTGGCCCTTCTGTTATGCTATTTTATTATTTCAATAACAAAGTTTTCATGAATTCTGTAATTGCATCTTCCCTATTGGTAAAACTTTTTTTGTGTTTGTTCTACGAATTTTTGGGTCGGTTCTACAACTTTTCTACCACTTCTTCTAAACCCTGATAATAATAGTTTCACAATTCAAGAGTTGGGCCCTCAATCCTGACGCACATAGTTGAAATGGTTTAATATTCTATTCAGAGTTGAGATAATTATAAAATTTTTCTTTTAGACAAATTTCATTGTATGCCATCCTGTTAGGGTTACCCATGGGAAGGGAATCCCATGGAATCCTATAACTACACTTCCACTGTCGGTCTATCTGCTAAACAGCGATCTGTATCTCATGAACCTTAATATGACAGAGGGAATTCATGGCGACCCCATCCAAAAAACCTTAATTATGTTCTCGGTTTATGGTACGGAATCCATAACATTTAGTTTTCTTTTTAAACTCGAATTCTGAATCAAGTATCTATAGAAAAAATTGATTATTTTGAAGTTAGCGTAGGTAAAATTAATAAAATTTCATAAATTTATAGCATCGTTGGCGAATATTGATCCCATGTACCAGTATTCGCTAGGCTGGTTCGAAGGTCTGTTCGTGGCCACCATCGATAATACAGAGAAAGTAGAAGACATAAGCGAGCGGCTGGATATACTGAGGAGCTTCTTCACTTACTCTCTCTACGCTAACATCTGCAGAAGTTTGTTTGAAAAGGTAAAATATCGACGGACAAGTCATTACATGGAAAATCACAAAATCAACCTTTCCAAATCATCCCACAATCAGTAACATTTTGGATTCATTTTGCCCCTTGCCCCTTGCATGCCGTACCTACACCATTGAATGTACTATGTCGTGTCACAATTACAGTATTGGGCACTAATCACCGAATAAAATTGGATTTCTGATAATACAAGACTACACAATTTGTGTTTACGTCATCACTTTAGACATAGAGAAGTGAGAGAAGTTGCATCAGTGACACTACATATCAGTCAATCGGCACCGCCAAATAAATGCATTACCCTATAACCTTGGCTAGTTGTCAGACCAAAAAGAAATACCTTAACATTTGGTGGATATAGGCTGATTAGCAGATGTGCGAAACACACGTGACGACTAAAATATATCATGCTAGCTTAGGCCCCGTTCGCAGGGCGATTCCCGGCCACCGTAGGCGCGGGCCTGCGGATGGCGAGCTATGGGTGGCTCGCCGTCCGATAGCAACCAGGCCCGAGTCAACGGCGCGTCGTGTTCCACGCGCGCTTCAAAGAACCGTCAGCAACGAAGACGGGGCCCCATAGGGTCAGTGCCTGCTAGGGTTGCGGAATTTGTTCGAAAGAGTCACCGCGGCGTTGGAACGTAAAGGGCACAAGAAGGATCACGGATGGGTTTTAGTCAGTAAGAGTCTGACACACCCTTCCGCTTCGCCCAGAGCGGGAGAAGCCATTTGGTGATTTCCCATCCAAAAAAAAAAGGCCCCGTTGCCCCGTTCCCGTAAGAATTTTGGGAAATCTTAGTGCTTTCCTACACTCACCAAGGAACCTACATGCCAAATTTCAGCTTTCTACGATCTGTGTTGTTGTGTGTTGTCTGTCAGTCATTTGGTTACGGAAGAGTTATGTTTATTGATTGCAGGATAAAATCGTTTTCTCGTTATTGCTGGTGATCACGCTCATGGTAGCAAAGGGAGAGATATCACGAGCCTCCGTGATCTTCCTGCTGGGCGGCGCGCAGCCTCGCAATTTGGTGCCTAACCCCGTGCAGTTTCTGAGCCCGCAGGCCTGGGCCGAGTTTAATGCGTATGAACCAATCTGATTCATTTTTATTTTCATTGTTGTGTACAGTACTGTCAGGTCACATTCAGACCCGACGCTGTGCACACTATTTAAGCCTAGATATACACAGCGTCAGGTCAAAATGCCAAAAAACTTTTATACTGTATCGCTTTTGAAAAACTTTACCTACGTCGTGTCTCGGTGTGGGTGCGTTACAAATATACAATCTCACATACACAAACGGCCAGACCCGGAACTGCTATCTTTAGGCCATACAAATATTTGTTCCGTGTGGGAATCAAACCCGCGACACACAGCGCAGCAACCAATCAACCATTGCGCCAACCGGGTCGGAATAAGGAAGAATAGCTTAGGTATACTCAGTCTTCTTTTCTTGATACACTAAACTAAGATTCTTATTAATTTATTCTTAGGTACGTTAATATCGTAATTGTTCATTTTTTATGCAAATCTTTCAGTACAATTATTTCATATAATTCGCAGACTAAATGAAATGCCAAAGTTCCATGGAATCTTGGAACACTTCATGGATAACATTCCAGTATGGGAGGAGTATTGCGATTTTCCCGACCCACATAACCATCCTTTGCCTTCGCCCTGGGAAACAAACCTTGCACCGTTTGAGGTAACAAATCTGGTTTATAATTTTAATGATGACAAGTAACATGAAATTAATACTTTATCTACTTGTTTTTTCGCTTACGAGACGCGAGACCTAGTAGACGTGTACTTTGCATTTACTAATGATGTAATACTTGGAAAACAACTTTAACAATTAATATTAAAAAATTATCTGCAGTGTCAGTTCACTAGTAAAGTGTGTCGCGTGTGATTTCACTAGTTTGTATATTGTGCAATATGAACTAAACATTTTATTATAGTATTTGTGTTAGTTATGGCTAACCATGAAGCTAGCCCTTTCGGGCGTAGCCAACTTTTACGGCATAGTCCTCCGCCGACTCCAACCCAACCTGAACCAGTTCAACCTAGGGAGCAAACACCACCTCGAGCTCCACCCGCGTCATCTTTTGAGCTACCAGAAGAAGTTATTTCGACGTCAGAGGTCCAGAAATGGATGGGGTCAATAGACGGCTTTCTCACTGAGGTCTGCACCATAGTTTCGGAGGGAAAAATGAACAGCGATCAAAAGCTCCGTGTTTCCGCTCTTTGCCGCAAGGTTTCCAATGGGACATCTCAGATGGCCGTCCTCTACCAAGCGTTAAAGCAAAAAACAATTCAAGCACACAGCACAGTACTGCACTTAAAGGATCAGCTGGAACTCGCAGAATCTGTTAAGGTGATCAAAGAGGCGGTAATTAACAAATTAACACCCTCTGATATTACCTCCTCTTCTTACGCCAGCATGGTAAAAAAAAGTTCCGAAACCTTCATTCGTCCTGCAAATCTGAGTTCTGTGGCCATCTATCCCTGCGACAAGACTAAATCTAGCGAAGACACGAAGTCACTTGTGCAGAAAATCATATCGCCTGAAGAACTGAAACTTCATGTCCGTGGCCTAAAGAAAGTTAAAAACGGGGGTGTTCTTATTAGCACCGAAAGCAAAGGCGATATCGACAAGCTTAAGAGTTCCACAAAGCTGGTATCGTCAGGCCTCACAGTCGAAGAAACTCCTAAAAGGCGACCAAGGATTGCTGTCGTTGGAGTTCCAGTAGCTCTGACTGAAAGAGAAGTATTTGACTGCATTTACGAGCAGAACCTTTCAGGAAAATTGGCAAACACTACCCGTGAGTCTTTCCTTGCTACCGTAAAACTGAGCCATAAATCGGGTAAAAAGGGTCTTCCTAACTGCAATTATATTTTAGAATTGCCCGCCACCGTAAGGAAAATCCTAATAAACCAAGGTCGGATTTTTATAAATTGGACATCATGCCCCGTGAAGGATTTCACAATAGTCACAAGATGCTTCAATTGCCAGCAGTTCGGCCACGCAGCCAAGTTTTGCCGAGAATCCAGTCCTACTTGCAACCACTGTGGAGAGATTGGTCATTCCCACAAGGAGTGTAGCAGAAAATCTTCTCCAGCTCAGTGTGCGACGTGCAAGCGTTTCAAGAGGAAGTGTGACCATCAGACCGGTGCCGTAGACTGTCCGGCGCGTAAATACGCCGAGGTTACTTACATAAATTCAATAGACTATGAAGGCGCCTAAGAGCGCCCACGATAAGTTTATTTAGTAGCACTTAGTTACAGGTACTTAGAGTTAGTTTATATTTTATTACTTTAGTTACTAGTAGTAATGACCAGCCAGCTAATCGCTGATTTGGATGGATTCTCTGTGTCCGAAGCCAATACTTGTAATGTACAGGACTGTAAATTCCTTCTTCCTTCTGGGGAAAATACGCTTACGCTGCTTTCACAAAATATTCGCAGTATTAATCGCAACATGGATGGGTTTGAAGTTCTATTACAAAGTCTTGCCATTAGCTGCGATGTTATTGTCTTAACTGAATGTTGGCTGTCTGCTCAGACAGCCAATTTACCATCCCTGGACGGCTACTGCACTCATAAAACAAATTCAAACATTAACCAAAATGATGGTGTAGTGGTTTACCTCAAAAACAACTTAAAAGCACTTGTAGAAGAGCCCATAGTTCAAGACAGTAACTGTTTAATCATTAAAATTTGTCCGGATACTGTAATTATGGCCATTTACAGGCCACCGTCTCAAAACATTGACAGCTTCTTGGATTTTCTTGATGTAAATCTAAAACATCTCTCAGCTTTTAAGAATATTGTAATAATGGGTGACATAAATATTAATATAGTGTCCGGGAGATCTGATACACATGTACATAATTACTTAAATATTTGTTCATTTCACGGCCTCTTACCAACTCATTACTATCCCACGCACCAAAGCGGGTCATGTTTAGATCATTTCATCATAAAAACAAAACACCCTAACAAAACATTGGTTACTAATTCTTCGCTTACGGATCATCAAGCTATTTTACTAACAATACAAAAATCTTCACCTAGATTAAACTGCATGCGAAGCTGTACAAAAATTAATATGACTAATCTTGAACGTGACATTCGCGGTATCGACTTTGACCCCGTTTACAAAACTAACGATGCAAATATTTCATTACAGTATTTCATACATTCGATGCAACATGCAATAAGCAAAAACACAATTACCAAAATGATGTCCAGCCGGTATAACTCTATTAAACCGTGGATCACTCCTGGTCTCGTTCGGTGTATACGACATCGGGATAAACTACACCAAAAGTCGAAACTTGCTCCTGATAATGAAATACTTTCTGTGTCATACAAAAGGTATAGAAATTTTTGCAATAATCTTTTAAAGAAAATTAAAAATAAATATGAGAAGAACGAATTACAAAAGGCAGGCAAAAACAGTAAACTTATTTGGAAATTTATTAAAACAAATACTTTTCGCTCAAAAAATCCTGAACCCCCACTCGAATTACTGTCAACAGACTTAAACCCAGTAGAAGCCGCGAATAAAGTAAACAGTTTTTTTGTTAACGTTGGCAAAAACTTGGCTGATAAATCCTTGAACCATAATAATCCCCCCCACCAAATATTGGCTGCGAATACCCTTACGAAAACATCAAAATCTTTTGTTTTATTAGACACTGATGCCAATGAAATTTTAAGAATAATAACAGGGTTAAAGGATAACTGCGCTGTGGGATGGGATAACATTTCTAATAATATACTGAAAATGTTTAAACACCTTCTTGCTCCTCCATTAACCCATATTTTTCAGTCATGTTTATCTAACGGCATATTCCCTAAACTGCTTAAAAAAGCAGTAGTTACGCCAGTGTTCAAAGCGGGAGATAAGAACTGTGTTAATAATTATAGACCCATTTCAGTACTAACGGGACTGTCAAAAATCTTAGAAAAAATTATTAATAGCAGATTAATAGACTATCTTGAAAAAAACAAATTGCTTTCCAATAATCAATTTGGGTTTAGACCTAAAAGATCAACTAACCAAGCAGTTCACAAGCTGTCTGAGTACATTAGTACAAAACTAGATAAGGGCATGCACACTATTGGGATCTTTCTGGACCTCGCCAAAGCCTTCGACACAATTTCTTGTTCTATTTTACTGCACAAGCTTGAAACACTTGGGATAAGAGGAGAGCAACTTCTATTATTCTCCGATTATCTTAGAGACCGTCAACAATGTGTTAAAATAGGGCAGCACACAAGTTCTGACATGGAAAATGGTTGTTTCGGAATACCTCAAGGAAGTATTTTAGGGCCCACAATATTTTTAATTTACATTAATGACCTATGTAGTTTAGACCTTCGTAATGGGCTAATATTATCATATGCGGATGACACGGCTCTGTTGTTTTCTGCTGAGTCTCGAGGTGAAGCGTATGAACATGCCCAAAACGGATTTAATATTGTGTCTAATTGGCTTCATCAAAATCTTCTAACATTAAATATAGATAAAACTAAATACATTTTATTCTCAATGAGAAACATTAATTTACCGCTTACTAACCTTAATATATTCGCGCACAATTGCAATCATGCTGACATTGCTTGTACTTGCCCTAGTTTAGTTAAAGCTGACTACATAAAATACCTAGGTGTTACGATTGACACAAATCTAAATTTCCGTAAACATATCGAGCTGCTGTGCTCAAGAGTGCGTAAATTAATATATATTTTTAAACACCTACGTCACATAGCCGACTTTAACTTAATTAAACATGTATATTTGGCTCTGTGTCAATCTGTACTTACCTACTGTATTACTTCATGGGGTGGTGCTGCAAAGACTATCTTACTTCCTCTAGAACGTGCTCAAAGAGCAATACTAAAAGTTGCAACCTTTCGACCTTTTAGATTTCCCACACACGAGTTACATACAGCATGCAAAATACTAACAGTACGTCAACTATTTATAATGCACATCATACTTCATCAGCACTCTGAGCTTCGTTTTGACCCAGTATCTTCAACCAGGAGGAGGAAAGATTTGGTTTGCATAAAACCACAGACAAGACATGCATTTGCCCATAGATTTTACGTATTTTTAGGACCTTTTTTATATAATAAACTAAACAAATTGTTAGATATATATAGCGTAAATTACATTAAATGTAGAAAATTGATATCAGAGTATCTATTTAGACTCAATTACACAGACACAGAGAAGCTATTGGAAGTTCTAGTATGATTCTAAGGTTTAATTCGTAAGTTGTTATTCTTAATTTTTGTATTCATGCACCATAAATGATTTGTCTTGTTAAGTGATGACCTGAAACACAGGTTGTATAAACCTAGCTCAGGAAAGTCGCTAATTATACATAATTGTAGGTTTAAAATAAATTTATCATAAGTCCAGAAATATTGATAATTTAGTTAAACACATATGTTATTTGTTGGATACTACCATAATTATTTTATTTAAGATTACTTGTGGCTATTAATCTGTAACTATATTGTGTACAAGATTTAATAAAGAAAGATTATTATTATTATTATTACTTATTATTTTATGCTTCCAGAGGTTGCTGGTATTACGATGTATGCGTTTGGACATGATGGTACCCGCAGTCCAGAATTACGTTTCTGGTAAGCATTTCAATTTATCATCGAGAATTGGGGCTACAGCCTCATCTGCAAGAGGCACCGTTCTATAGTCAAAGGCTCTCGATTTTCAATTGGTTACATTTTGGGAGTGTAGATTAAACTGCACAATGTAATTCCCGTTCCACAATCGGACAGCAAGCGGTGATGCGCCATCGGCTCATCCCACCTATACATCCATTGAGCGAACTCCTTAGAAGAGTGATTCTTTGCTGGAGTTTGTGATTCGTGGTAGCTACATATTGCATATCCTGGGTGTCTAAAACAATAAATTATTACTTGGCCAATCATATTCCATTGTCCACCACATTATCGCTTACCGTGGGTCTGTGAGCCTAGGTAAAAACGTAATCACTTGTCATTCTAACGGATATACTTTCCTAATATGTAATTAAAAGTAATTTAATAATTGTATTCTCTTTTTTTAAAGCGACAATGGGCCAAAAGTTCGTGGAGCCTCCACTCTTTGACCTGGCGTCTTCGTATGCGGACTCTCACTGCTGTATCCCCCTGTTGTTCGTGCTCACACCCGGCTCAGATCCCATGGAGACACTGCTGAAATTTGCAGACGATCAGGTAAACGCCATAATCTAGCTAGCGTGCGTGCCCACTTCTTGTTTCTAATTTACATTAGGTGACTGTTCACCTGACTTCCACAACCCAGGCTACCCCGCTGGCTACCACGATACGCCTTGACTGTCAGATTTTCTGGCTTCTGACTACCCAAAACGACTTCGATGACTACCCAAATCGAATAACCGCAGCCAGCGTTGCTTAACTTTAAAAATCGATTTTTTCACGTAAACAAAAAATGAAGACGATACAGTGCATTGAAAACTCACGTGACGTCACGTCGCTGGTAAAAATTGTAGCAACGTAGTGACGTCACGTGAGTTTTTAAATAAAGTATTTTATTAACATGCAAGCATAGTATAAAGAGGGGAGGATGTACGTGAATGAGTGTGGAGTGTGTGGTGAGTGTGTGATGTGGTGTGAATGTGTGTGGTGAAGGGTAAATGTGTGTGCGTTGCAAAGGGAATATTATGTTAGGATACGGTTTTAAAAAGATTTTCAATTTGTGTATAATCTAAAGTGATAAGCCAGTCAGTTATTATTTTTTTATAATTTGTTTTTTTATGGTATAAATTGAGAGTAAATCATTCAGTCTGTTCTATAGAAACGAGCCAAGAAAAGAAAAGAAGTTTCGGGCAATTTTTTTTTACTAAATTAGGTTGGAATATTTAGTACAAAATATCTTAGTTAGCAAAGTTTATGTTTCTGACAACATGTTTGACTATTGTCAGGGTTTCGGATCTTCTCGTTTGTTCTCGCTATCCCTGGGGCAAGGTCAGGGACCTATCGCTGTTAAGCTAATCGAGGAAGGCGTTCGGAGCGGCACGTGGGTGGTTCTCCAGAACTGTCACTTGGCCAAGAGCTGGATGCCCACACTAGAAAAGGTAAGTCATGAGCATCATCACTTTTATTTCTAAGAACCTTATGGTGTGGTGTGAATACTTTTTAATGTTGTAATTTTTTCAGATTTGCGAGGGGTTGACTCCAGACGCCACACATCCAGACTTCAGGCTTTGGTTGACGTCATACCCTGCTGATCATTTCCCGGTGTATGTACTGCAGAACGGTGTCAAAATGACCAATGAGCCACCTCAAGGTATTTGTTATGGCCGTGATGATCAGAAAATATTTAGACATTAATTTCTGCTCAAATCGCCATGTTGTTTTACTGTATACTTAATATTATAAAATGTGATAGACAGAATGTTTATTAAAATGAACATGCATCAACGACAAAGCGGATTAGAATGAGGCTAGGCACTCTTGAGAGACTGGCTGGCTGGGTTAGGAAAAGGTATAATTTTTATCCCGCCAATACGCCAATAATTTCCGAACTTCACGTATAAGTAGTATTTTCATAATATTAGTATAAACGATTGCTTTATTTGCTGACATGTAACTAAAGTTTGCATACGAAAATCCAGGCTTGCGAGCGAACATCGCTCGCTCATTTAGCAGCGATCCCATCAACGACCTGGAGTGGTTCGAGGGTAACAAGCAGCCGGAGAACTTCAAGAAGCTGATCTTCGCGTTGTGCTTCTTCCACGCCGTGGTCCAAGAGCGGAGGCAGTTCGGTCCTCTCGGCTGGAACATCCACTACGAGTTCAACGAGACAGACCTCAGGATCAGCGTGACGCAACTCTACATGTTCCTCAATGAATATGATGTGAGTAGGGACAAGGATTGATACACATTGAGTTTTGATCAATTACCTAATTGATGCACATTGAGTTTTGATCAATTACCTAGTTGATACACATTGAGTTTTGATCAATTTCCTAATTGATACACATTGAGTTTTGATCCTTTCCTGATTGACAAAGTATGGTTACGGAACCATACTTTGTCAATCGAAAGATTATTTAGATAAGATTAAAGAAACAGCTGTTATTGGATGGTTGTCGATCTAGTTAACAAGATAGTTAATGTATACTTGTGATGGACGTGTGATTATAGGCTTTAAAGAAATGTCGATAATTTATTCAACATATATTACTTACTACTCTCTCACTGATTTGATGACCACTATCCGTGACGAGGGAACACTTCACTATCATGATCTCAGGCGCGAGGTAATTATATTCCATTGGAGGTCCTCTGAAGTACAATACGTACTCTTCTCCCAAGTTGTGCCACAACCTCCGGTTTTCTCAACAGTCGGGTTTTTCACCATACGATTGCTGATTATTGTTGGTTGATACTGAACGGTACGGTTATACGGTAACTAGCGACCCGCCCCGGGTTCGCACGGTTGCAATGAACATACGAATGTTTTCTCTACTATAATATGCATGTATTATACATATAAGCCTTCCTCTTGAATCACTCTATCTATTAAAAAAACCGCATCATAATCCGTTGCAGAGTTTTAAAGATTTAAGCATACATAGGGATATAGGGACAGAGAAAGCGACTTTGTTTTATGCTATGTAGTGATAATTTGTGGCTAGGACGTGCAATTCATCGCACTGCGCTACCTGACGGGTGAGTGCAACTACGGAGGCCGCGTCACTGACGACTGGGACCGGCGCACGCTCAACACCATCCTTTACAAGTTCTACAACCCCAAGGCCCTTAAGGAGTACAACTACCCGCTCGATCCAACAGGTAAGTTAGCAACTGCCACCGGAAACTTATTTGATCCTTTTAATTTAACAGCGGCTGCTTGAAAGCCGGCAATTATACCAAGAGAACGTACTCCCGGAATTAAAAAAGTATCATATGTCCATCTCCAAGGTCCAATGTATAATGTATGCGAGAATTCATCAAAATTGGTTCAGTAGATTAGGCGGTGAAACCGTAACAAACGAACAGAGACAAAGAGTTACTTTTGCATTTAATATGTTAGTATAGATACTAATCTAATTTTATAAATCTATGCTTATTCCACGGAGATCAGCGGTGCATTTTTCCTTTGACGCTAGTATAGCTTTCTAATAATGAATAAATTTTTGGAATCGGATGTGCAGTTACGAACTTTACCTTTTTATAATATACTAGCAGCACCCGCGGTTTCAACCGCATAGTTTTTTTTTTTTAGATTATTTGTAGATTAGTTTGATGAATATTGTAAAGGATATAGGCACCATATATAAACGGCACGAAGGAGCCTGGAACTCAGGACACAGGGAATCCTAGTGTGAGTTTCAGGAAACAAAGCAATGATGTAATTTCTTAAATAATAAAAATTATTCTTATTCTTAGCTCCCGTTCCCGTAGGAGTATGGGGATAAAATATAGTTCAAGTCACCCGGGGATAGTGTAGCTTCCCAACAATTGAAGAATTTTTCAAATCGGTTCAGTGGTTTCGGTACCTAAACAATACAAAAAAGAACAAATCTTTCCTCTTTATAATATTAGTAGGTATAGACGAGTAATTAGTAGGTAATTAGTAGGCATAGAGATTGTAAAATACAACTTGTAACTACAAGTCAATAATTCCGACAGGCGTGTATCACATCCCGACGCTGAAGGAGCACGGTGACTTCGTGAACTTCGCGCGCTCCCTGCCCGCCGCCACGCCCCCCGCGGTTTTCGGCTTCCACCCCAACGCAGACATTACCAAGCACTTCCGAGAGGCCGAGGAGCTGCTCAACACCGCTATATTGACACAGGTCACCATCTGCACTGTGTCACACTCTTTATTTATACTAGCAAGGATCACAAAGTGCAAGTTGTAGATGATAATGCTTGTCTCTTATCATTAACGCGAAGTTAAGCTGATAATTGGTAAAGGTTGATTGTTCGGAAAGTGACGGCCGTTGAGATTTCTAAAATGCATGAAACAATGAATAAGAGTTTTATGGAAAGGCAATTTGATAACTATAACCTGGGAGTCTTTAAGTCACGAGTGAATAGGTTACTGCTAGGCAAGCGTGCTCCATCTTCGACCATCATCATCGCTTACCATCAGGTGAAATAGTGGTCAAACGCGTGCCTCTGAATGGTAAAATAAAGTCGTACTTATAAGGAGCGATCACATTCGGAACGCAGTCGCTGTCAAAATCACCTTTATCATTGATTTTCGATAAGATTTATATAGACTTTAATTTCAACACTGTTTGAGTATGGGTATTAGCCTTTAGGAAGTATATTGTATCTTATTTCTAAAGAGCTCATTATATTCATATAGGTAAGTAGCAGTAAATTGTGCTGTTGTGTAAACAATGTCATTAGTTTTAATTATCTGTAGTTAATTCATTTAAATCATGTCTAAATTTCTTATGTTTCATCCATCATCGGTGCAATGGGACAGGATCGTGTGGTAAGACAATTAAATAATTAGAATGTTTATTTTGGTAGAAGTAGTATAATATCATTAATGTCAATCTCTCATTTTCATGCTTGAAAGGATCTCGAGAAAAAGTACCAGGTAAGTAAGTATTCACGTTCAGTTTCTAGTCTTCATAATTTTAAGAAAAACTGAGTTATGTAAGATTCGTACGTGCAATACCTGCAAAATTAAAGCTTTCTTTCGCTTTTGAGGCAAATTAACAAAAATTATTATAAAACCTATTATTTATATTGCGAGGTTGCTATCATCCATCGTAACATTCATAACACACTAAGCTTGCGAATTGAAAACTCGGCAAAATTTCAAAACGATTTATAATTTTATCAATAAACTTTCTAATTATAAACACCTAACACAGGACATGGCGGCCGCCGGTGACGCAGTGATTACTCCGGAGATGCAAGCGATGGCCATCGCAGAAGACGTGCTGAAGCGGCTGCCCGCCAAGATCCTGACTGGCCCGTCTCACGAGGGGGACATCAAGGCTTCGGAAATGACGCCCATGTCCATCGTCGTCATACAGGAGGCCGCTCGGTATGACCGGCTGGTCAACGTCGTCAGGTCCAGCTCCAGGGCAGTCATTGGGGCGGTGCAGGGTAAGTTTTAACCTCAGTTTTAACATCAAGGCCGGGACGTGGTGTCCTTGTCCATCGTCGTCATACAGGAGCCAGCTCATTACGAATGACTGCTGTTACAAAATAAAATACGACCAACTTCTAAACAAAAAAAAAACATAAAAGGTATGAAATACCTTTAATTTCGGAAGTTGTTATTCAATAACCGAAGAGCTACACGTAAACGTATTATAATTTGGTGTAAACAATAAACGAACATTCGATTTCAGCAATCCCGGAAGATACGCTATCATTTATTTCTGTTCCCTATTTCCGTTCTTCATCAGATCTTCACCAAACTTGAAAGGGATACTCGAAATACTAAGTCACCAAACCATCGCATACATTTTTTTTTCATTTTACATCGACAAGTGAGCATGAAAACATCATCAATGTAGTTGAGTCCCGCATTATTAGGGATAATTCAAATACCAGTCGTCAGATCTCAATCAAATCAATGGAACTACAAGACAAGCACCAGCTTTCGAATATAAAAAGTATAATTAAAATCGGTACACCCAATAAAAAGTTACGAGGACCGACTTGAGAACCTTCTTCTTTTGTGGAAGTCGGTTAAAAACTATGATAGGTTTCTATCCTGTCGGACTCTGGTTCAGAAATGACCATTCTCCTTTTTAAATAAGCTGCTTCCTAAGCAGTGCTTCTTATTGAAGGACAGCGTTAAAAAGATCTAGTGATTTGTACGTTGTTGTGTTGTGTAATCTAGTGGTTGTTTGCTAGTCGATTATAAAACCAGGATTAAGATTAGACAGTATAATGGTTCTAGTTGTATTGAATCAATCAATAAAGACAATAAGCATCCACAATAGACTATTCCAATACAAAGTTTTTTGATAAGAAGCATAAGAAAAAAAAAACTTAAAAAAATAAATCACGTCTATGTAACAGGCGTAAGCGTTTTGAACGACATAACGGAGGAGGTGCTAACCAGCATGGTGCGCGGGCGCATCCCCGCGCTTTGGGCCGGCAAGAGCTACCCCTCGCTCAAGCCCTTCGCATCTTACTTCAACGACCTGCTGGAGAGGCTGGCGTTCTTACAGGTATCCCTATTGTTTTATGTTGTTGGTTGGTAAATAAAATCTGACAACAAATCTGATGTTAAATAGTCCGAACAGAATATCAGAGGTATCACAAATAAGTTGTCATTTCAAAGTTTGAGTCGAGAATTATTCCCTGAGGCATATTTTATTGCGGTCAGTCACAAACCATAATCGGATGCGGTGAACGCAAAAAGGTCAGTAATAGGGTAGGAAACTTTTTGTGAAACCATGTGAGTTCACAGAACCAACTCAGATCCTGGGACGAGGTTAACAAAACGAGAGACCCAGAGTGGTCACCATTGTTCTGATTTTGGCGCTCAGGGGTTTGGGAATAGTGTGGCGGATTTGTCAAAAAAAAAAGAAACCGTCACTTCAGCCAGTAGATGAAAAGAATGCGCTTAGCAATCTACTTTTGTTCTCCCAACTAGTATGCCAGTAAACCTTTTAACGCATGCTCTTTTCATTGCGTCAATACTTTTAAATTCGGGGTTCAGTCTACAGCCGAACAAAATGTAGTTTTCCTTTCAGAACACATTCAGATATTGCTCGGTGTTGGAACCGTGCCCGCGATATGCTCGTGCACGCTCACACATTACACATCTGACTCTGAAGTCAGTCGTGTGAGCATTCCACATGGCTAACCCCAGAAAATGTTAGGGTAATTTTATTTCTGTAGCGCGTTATACATAAATATGATGGTAAAAACATAAACATGCTCGTTGAGTTTTGCCGATAAACTTCAATGGGTAATTTATTATACTGTTAATTTTTCCTTGTCTGTAACTTTAATTTCACGCTAAGTATTGACAGAGCAAACGTGTTTATTTTGCTTAGAAGAGTCACAAATATGTATATTTTTGTCAAAATGCGCATGAGTCGTTACGGTACTATAGGCAGAAACTCCTAAATTAACAAGAAATAGCCAAATGTTTACACACTTAGGCCAAGTTTACATATTCGACCGTCGAAACGCAAAAGTGATATATATTTTTGCGTTTCGACGCGGCGACGGTGGAATTTCTTGCGAGACTGTTCGGACATATACATATGTACGTATATCTCTCAGGGATTTATCGTCATCGAGTAAACTGATCCCCAAACTTTTTTAAATTAATGACTTACAAAGGATAAACTTGATATAAATATGTTGTGTTGTTTCCAGATGATACTTCACTTTTATTTAAAGTGAAACGTAAGCAACTGGTTACTGACTATGTATATAGTGGCTTTGTCACTGAGTTAACTGGTTTAATGTTAATAATCTTTTCGTTAATAACGAGAACAAAACGAAATGCATGAAGCAAGCATTGCCACGTAATGGGCAAGTCAACACTAGTCTAAATATATATAACTCAAAAGTGACTGACTGACATAGTGATCTATCAACGCACAGCCTAAACCACTGAACGAATCGGACTGAAATTTGGCATGCAGGTAGATGTTATGACGTAGGCATCCGCTAAGAAAGGATTTTGATTAATTCTACCCCAAGGGGATAAAATAGGGGATGAAAGTTTGTATGAAACTGTCAATTTTAAACCAATCGGGCTGGGAGATTCAAAATCGGGGGTAAAGTAACTATTCCACGCGGACGAAGTCGCGGGCAGAAGCTAGTGAGTCAATAAAGGTTGAAGAGTGGAAACCTGAATACAGCACAGTGTTCTTAGGCATAGGTAACTTTATGTTGAGCTTCAGTGCCCTTATAGATAAACTGTCTAAATATTTAGTTACACAGCGGATGCCGTTCGTAAAATTTGTAGTTTAACTGATTTAGATACAAACTGTTTTTGTTATACAAAAAAAAAGAAACTATTCGTTCATCTTATAAACAAAGTCCTGAAAAAAAAAAAACAAAAATAGATTAATAAAATGAGTTTGCCATATCCGAGAGTATTGTTGGCAGCACTGGCACGAGTTCGGGCCGCCCACGGTGTTCTGGCTGTCTGGCTTTTACTTCCCGCAAGCTTTCCTGACAGCGGCCCAGCAGAGCTACGCACGAAAGTACAAGATACCCATCGACCAGCTCGCTTTCCACTATGAAGTAAGTATTAAATGAGTCTAGTAGTTTTTTTTTTGTGAATACTGTGTGTTGCCAAGACTAAAACGTTTATTCGAAGTCCCTTTGTCTAAACCTCCAAAGTTTCCTCTACTCCACTTTAGTCAGTCAACATTAATTAAAAAAATACCCTTGTTTATCTTGTGTATCAATGAATATCTAGCTATAAGTGTCAATAGAGAAGATGCAAAATACAGAGTTTATTAAAATTATGTATGTGATAAAAATGTATAAAACAACGGGCTTTGGCATTGCAGGAGAGAACGTTTTTAATTAAAAATAATTACGAATTAAAATGACTTTAAACTGGACGTATTTAGTACAACAATCAGCGTCCAGTGACGTCACTGCTGTTATGGCAGTGAAAAGGCTACCTTAAATCTTTGAGTCATGACAGTTCATGACCAGACCGTCTCATCGTCCCTTTCCGCGCGAAAACTATAACTGTCAGTTTTGGCAAAAAATTAAAGTGTAAATGTTTTTTAATGTATGGCTATTATATTACATGAATTTCTTTAAAATGAAAGCGAAATGAAAATATAAAATATAGCATGTTCCTTATTTGAGTCACAAAAGACCACGTTCCTTAAGTCTTAGAATTTAGGCGTAAAGCCTCATACGTATCGGTTGTGCAAATGCAATGTGGACATCGCATAATTATGGGATGTCTTTATCGACATTTTGTGTACAGATGTTTATTTAAATTGATGATCGTAATTTTACAAGTAGGACCGCGGCTTATTCCGACGTCGTCAATACATTTACAAAGTATTTACCCATCCCAATGTCATACAAAGTTGTAAAACCATGTACACAGGTACAGAAACAATTTGAGCTACCTGAGCCCCCGGAAGAAGGAGTGTACATCCACGGGCTGTTCATGGAAGGCGCGCGGTGGAACATGGACACCATGGTGGTCGACGAGTCCATCCCTAAGATACTGTACGACGAGTTTCCGCCGGTCAGTACCAATAAACTTACTATCTATTCACCATCTCAGCTACGGTAAGCTTATTTCGCTCTGTACAACAAACTACTATTGTGTTAGCTGCATGACAGCTTATGGTTCTTCTTTCTTTGATAATATCCTTCTATCCCATCTTGCCCACACCCTATGGCAGAGAAGATTGTACCTCCGCTTATAAGTACAAGCATAGGGACAATCTTATTTAGTAATAACGAGTGAACAATGCGTATGAATAAACACTGATGATGGTATGCAGGGTAAGTTAAGGCGTCAGTCACAACCCGGTGAGCACATATAACAGGATCGCTTGACAAACTGACGTTACAAATCTGTTGTAATAATGTGTGGTAATTGCAGGTATGGTTGATCCCCATCAAGCGCGAGGACATTCCGACCGGCAATTTCTACCGCTGCCCGCTGTACAAGACGGGCGACCGGCGCGGCGTGCTTTCCACCACGGGCCACTCCACCAACTACATCCTCTTCATGTTGCTGCCCACCAAGTTGGACTCCGACCACTGGATTATGCGTGGCGTGGCATTGCTCACGCAGCTGCCGTTCTAGGGCGTGTTCTGCAACTGTCTCTCTACAGCTACATCCTCTTCTTACTGCTGCTCACAAACCTGGAGCCCGACCACTAGGTTACGCGTGGCGTGGCATTGCTCACGCAGTTGCCGTTCTAGGGCGTGTTCTGCAACTGTCTCTCTACAGCTACACCCTCTTCTTGCTACTGCTCACAAAGCTGGAGCCCGACCACTAGATCATGCGCGTAGTGGTTTGCTCACGCAGCTGCCGTTCTAGGATGTGTTCTGCAACTGTCTCTCTACAGCTACATCCTCTTTTTACTGCTGCTCACAAAGCTGGAGCCCGACCACTAGATCATGTGCGTAGTGGTTTGCTCATGCAGCTGCCGTTCTAGAGCGTGTTCTGCAACTGTCTCTCTACAGCTACATCCTCTTCTTACTGCTGCTCACAAAGCTGGAGCCCGACCACTAGATCATGTGCGTAGTGGTTTGCTCATGCAGCTGCCGTTCTAGAGCGTGTTCTGCAACTGTCTCTCTACAGCTACATCCTCTTCTTACTGCTGCTCACAAAGCTGGAGCCCGACCACTAGATCATGCGCGTAGTGTGTGCTCACGCAGCTGCCGTTCTAGGGCGTGTTCTGCAACTGTCTCTCTACAGCTACATCCTCTTCTTACTGCTGCTCACAAAGCTGGAGCCCGATCACTAGATCATGCGCGTAGTGGTTTGCTCACGCAGCTGCCGTTCTAGGGCGTGTTCTGCAACTGTCTCTCTACAGCTACATCCTCTTCTTACTGCTGCTCACAAAGCTGGAGCCCGACCACTAGATCATGCGCGTAGTGTGTGCTCACGCAGCTGCCGTTCTAGGGCGTGTTCTGCAACTGTCTCTCTACAGCTACATCCTCTTCTTACTGCTGCTCACAAAGCTGGAGCCCGACCACTAGATCATGCGCGTAGTGGTTTGCTCACGCAGCTGCCGTTCTAGGGCGTGTTCTGCAACTGTCTCTCTACAGCTACATCCTCTTCTTACTGCTGCTCACAAAGCTGGAGCCCGATCACTAGATCATGTGCGTAGTGTGTGCTCACGCAGCTGCCGTTCTAGGGCGTGTTCTGCAACTGTCTCTCTACAGCTACATCCTCGTGTTACTGCTGCTCACAAAGCTGGAGCCCGACCACTAGTACATGCGCGTAGTAGTTTGCTTACGTCGCCGCCGTTCTATGTATGTCTAGGATAACCTAGACATACATAGAATACATAGAATCGATTTTAAGCCATATGTACTGCAACTGATAACAGTGGCAGTACATATAGCTTAAAATCGATTGACACTTAGCGTGGTGTATGGCTTTTATTCTTGTACTTATTCACCTGCTATAAAAGTGCATGGTAACAACCCGGACTATAGCGAAATGACATTTGGGGTTTTTTTTTCATATGGAATTTGTCTCCAGCAACTTTTGTGCCTCCTTTTTATTAATTTATGAGAATATTTTTGAAAGGATAACGTTTAAGATGTTTATTTTTTACAATGTTAAAAACTTGTTTTCTGTTATTAGCCAATGAGCGAAGTAGGCAGAGCTACTTTGCGACATGTTTTCATAGCACGGACATGCCTAAGATCCCGGGATAATTTGGGTTTTAAAAATATACTTTTAAGTTTAGAAATGATTTTTGGAGGTAAATTTTACGATAAATTTAAAATCCCGGGATCCCGGTGTCATGTCTATATTAATATAATTATACATTTGAGGCCATTGACCCGAAATAGCTCTACCTGCTCCGATCACTGGTTATTAGGTTCCAATGATATAACGTCATTGGCAGGTAACTAATTATTTTTATCGTAACTTGGTCTAGTCACCTAAGAAATAATGTCGATTTATGTTTAATTTATTCATTAGTTTGTTCTGTATGGAATTTTATTTATATTTTATGAGTTAATAAATACTATAATTATATTTTTAAGTATCTCTGCGGACAAATTTTCATTTTCGTACAGATAACAATCGGCTAAACATCATTATTTCAATACTTTTTATTCGTGCAATAAATGATTTAAATGTTCTTTCATCTTCTGAAAAAAAAAACATTTAATCGTAAACCTATATCTATACTTACCTAAACTAAAAATGAAATTTATAGCTATTTATAAATTCTTGCACAAATGCATTTAATCAAATAAAATACTACGTTCCTTTTTAAATTATTTTCGTGAATGTTTCTTTCTATCCTTATCCATCAACGTTATGATGCTTACTACCAATCCGACCAATCGTGTTTTTTATGATATTACAATTTACAACGGAAGTGCTCTATTATTCAGCAGAATGGCTGCTTTACTACATCCAACATATATTATACATATGTATAAGATTTTTTGAAATGCATTGTTTATCAGAGCGATGGTTTTCGATGTTAACTTTAAGTATTTATTGTCAGTAATTATTTTTGTCGTAACTTGGTCTAGTCACCTAAGAAATAATGTCGATTTATGTTTAATTTATTCATTAGTTTGTTCTGTACGCGGAATTTGAATTATGGTTTATGTCTTAATAAAATAATTTTATGAACATTATTTTGTTTTAACTGTTTGCCACTGCCCTGCCTTGTTATACATTTCGGAGGATTGGATGATTAATTTGTATTACACAATACAATTTGAAAATCGCTAAACAAAGAACTTATCAGATGTTACAACTAACAATCTCGCCTACACATTTTATTAAGTTTATTCTTTGTGTTTAACATGTTATTAAATGATTTGTGCGTGTTATCCAGAATGACACTAATGACATAATCATTTATTTATTCACGGCAATATTGACGCAAAGATATTTATGTAGATCAAAACTTAAGAGACACCTTTTGTTTTCTCAAATACGTAATTCTTCGTCTAAGCTTAAGCTTTTGTTACTAACGTTCCCAGTATACGTAAATAATTAAGACTAGCCTAACTCCTCGTGGCGTTATTGTTGCGAGCCTTATTGAAACAAAGAGGGCATTGTTTGCCATAACTTTATAATAATGTTCTGGGATTACTCGTAATACGTACTGAGCAAAGGTTTAATAAGGGTTCTTACATGTTAAGTTCTATTATTACTGTAAAGGTACACTCGAGGTTTGAAATACTACGAGGATTAATAAAGTTAGACACTCTTCCATTAAAAAAATACAATGTATCATGTTTTTTTTTTAAATAATTGTCCGTTTGACCTCTATCTCATTCATTCTAAGCGATGATGTGATCGACGATGGAGTACGCTTGTCAAGAAGTCCTATCCTATCACTCTGGACTTAAAGACCCCAATTTTCGTAATGCTTTGTACAATGACTGAGTACCTACCTACTTACCTAAACGTAACTGAATATACTTTTACAACTACCCGAAGAAATTGAATCTAAGACAATGATATCGGACCGCTAAACCAGTTTTTTTTTTTAACTCTGTCATTTTCTTTGTCCAGAATCTAAAATATACACACATGTTTCTGTAGGTATGGCAACATAAACTATGCAGAAAGCGTGTGAAGTAGGCATGAAATTCTTCGGATTGTTTCCCCACATGAACATTGACGCTATAAATTGGAACCGGACGAAAATGGAAGTTTTCTTGGGGTAGCGAGGTCAATGTCATCGTTATGGTTCCGCGGTTTAATGCTCGGCCAAGGGGACCAGTACGCTACAGTTATGGCGGGGCATTACGAGAGCGGTGACTTTGCGATTACGTTGCCCTGTCATTTAGCACGAAAAAGCTCGCATCCCAGATACGGCATGTATTAAATAAGCGAGTAGTGGGCAGGGCGGGGTGGCGGGGTGGCGGGGCCGTAGTACGGGAGGCACTCGGTCTGGCGCGGCGTTGCCGGGGCGACGCGAGATATTGATCTGCGCGCTATCCCGCGCAGCATCCCTCCGGCGACTCGCCCCCGCGCGCGCACACAGCTTTGCCCCGCGCCCCGCGTCCCGCGGCCCCCGCCCCGATTCTGTCGCTCGACCACCGCCGCCACCACGACCCCATCGTACCCCCCTGCAAATACTTATTACATTTCGCACTACATACTCCACGTAATCCGATGAAGAAATTTCGCTTATGCTTTATAATCATACCTAAGCTTGCAGTTTCGATTTTCATAAACTTGTCAACTTTATATAAAGTTTCTCAAGTCATAGGTATCCTAACAGGGTGTAATGTTAGCGGAGACTCTCCTGTCGTCATTCAAAAATGTTATGAAACGTAGTAAAGTCTCTACCTATAGTTTGCAGTTGAATCGAATAGGTACTTTGGTTATCCGCCATTAAAATAATTTTCCGGTTAATATGATTCTGACTTATAGACGTTTTTCTGCGATATATTATTCCACCAACAGTTCAGCAGTGAACTACAACAACGTAATAAAGGTTTCCATTCCTTTGTTGTTATTCACTGCTAAACTGTCACTTCATACTTTTACAAGTCTTCCTATTTTACTTTCATTCCAATACAAAAGTAAGACCCAGCAATTGGACTGATGAAACTTCTACTTTTCACA
Organism: Hecatera dysodea; assembly: GCA_905332915.2. Classification (NCBI taxonomy): domain Eukaryota; kingdom Metazoa; phylum Arthropoda; class Insecta; order Lepidoptera; family Noctuidae; genus Hecatera; species Hecatera dysodea. Next base: position 17,190,093 of record HG995292.1, read on the forward strand.
GTCTACCTACACAACGTTGCTCGTTGACGCAGAATATGGCGGAGATCAATCCAGATCACACGAGCTATGCGGCTAATGTAATGTGTCGGAGAGCACATAACGGCATCCCAGCGCAAGTGGGTGAGCAGTAATGTGCGAGGCGAGCGCTGACTAGCTCGCCGTATGTATATTACGGTATTAACGCGTGCCTAACGCAGGAACATGGGGCTGTCAAACATTAATATTAGAGGTCCGATCTGGTTCAAATATCATGCGAAGTATAATCGTAGTAGGCAGAGGTTTTAGAAATATGTCCACCAATGTTTAGTTCAACTATACATTTTATCAACATGATCAACCGAAAAACGTCTACAGATGAACCTGGTCCTAGGGTTGTGGAATTTGTTCGAAAGAGTCACCGCAGCCCTGGAACGCAAAGGGCACAAGAAGGATCACGGGTGGGTTTTAGTCAGTAAGAGTCTGACACTCTCTTCCGCTCCGCCCAGAGCGGGAGAAGTCATTTGATGATTTCCCATCCAGAAAAAAAAAAAGCTCTGGAACGCAAAGGACACTAGGAGGAACACGGGTGGGTTAAAGCCAGTAAGAGTCTGACACTTCCTTTCGCTCCGCCCAAAGCGAGAGAAGTCATTTGATCAAGAAAAAAGGTAAACCTGGCCCTCTCCCAAACGTTCCCACATCGATCGGTCCTAAATTTGCTGTATACGAAAAGTAACTATCGTTATCAAATTATTATGCTAATTATTAATATGCAAAATGGGTGTAACTGAGGATACTAATTCAGGCAGGACCAGAAGAAGACCACTCACTCCAAAATGGAAGTACGTAAAGTCCAGTCATCTAGTAGTTTTACTTAGAAAGTTATGGTTAGGTCGAAAGAATGACTGATTTTCACAAGTCCTGGAGTTTTTTTCCAGACAACCGTCGATTTAAGCACCACTAACTGTGGTAATCTTCATATTTTTCAGTCATTTGAGTCCTGAAACTATTTATACTGTCTGTATTCCTACAACCAACCCAATTAGCAAAATGTAGGTGTACACTAGGCAGACGTCTGCTTATCCTATCAGCAAAAATAGCCGAAGATACGTTTTTGTTATAACCAACACGACGTATTCACAATATAGAGCATCATATGCAGACATCATTATTTTGTAAGCTCCAGTATTTCCGGCAAATAAAAACCTGTTTTTCACTTTTTTCTTCCTGTATCTGTCTAGTCATATTATTTGTACATGAAACTGTACATACTTTTTTTTGTAATCGCCTTATCATTTGTTTTCCGGGACACGCCACCCCTCGCCCTCTCCCCACAAACAGGTACCGACTGTTAACGCTCTCACAGTTCATTGTCTAATTTCCACGTTGCTATGACGAGAGACACGGCACAAGTACCTCACTACCCGAGCCCGGCGCGCCCGGCGGGAGCTCTATTGAGTTGTGCTGCTAGTTACTAACAAGTACCTAACGAGAAGAACATTGAATGTTTCGACGTATTTTCCGTCGAACTCATCTCTCTTCATGTTCCACGTATGCTTTGTTACTTTCATATTGAACTCGATGTGCAGAGCGACAGGTTCGAGTGGGCGATGTCAGCACTTGAATTTGTAGCGAGCAAATTACAACTGTGTGACCGACGAACAATATGTATGAAGTATCCTTTCGTTGAAGATACTTTTTTATCCGATAGCAAGAGTCGTCTCACGAGTATATTGATTGGCTGATTAATTGATTGTCCTTTGTTATCTGCAGAAAATATCGCCGTTCATTTTTTTTAAATCCCAGCAACGGCGCAACGTCATGATATTCAAATAAGAGTTAGGAATATATACCTCCAATTAACTGGTATGGCTGAGCGCGGATGAGTGGCTGTTGTATTAAAATGAAGGCCTAGTAGCTAGTATTATCATAATGTCGGCAAGCGCGTCGACTCACTGCGAGTTTTAAACACAGTTTCAATTTTACAGGATGCGGACGAAAGCGGACGGACCGACGGAAAAAACGAAAAGTATGTCCCGCTGCGCTACCTCTCGCCAATGAGGATTTAATTAAAATGCAGCACTTACGTCTGCCCGCGGCTCTGTCGCACACATCACCCGCGCCCCGGTTCTGCCCACTTTGTTAGCGAACTGCCCTCACCTACCGAGGACCCTCCAATCTAATTAAATGATCAACACAATACTCCACCTGCTTTTGCTTTGTTGAGTTATATTTATCCAAATACCTATTTCCAAAGTTGGTTTCTCGGCATGAAATATTGAACCACATCATAATTTTACAACGTCAGATTTAATCTGTGGAAAGGGGAGATGCTGGCGAAGTTAGACTGTCTGATCCGATAAAAGCCGCCGGCTCGGAGTCCGTATTTAAACGAGCTATTTTAGGTGGCTTGTAACTGTAACGTGGTCGGCGGCAATGCACAGAGCTCGCTTCCGATCGCTTATTGGGATTGGAGGCAAATCCTCTCGGGCGCCTGTGGACGCTCCGGCGGACTTCCAATTTTAATGTTATATAACTGAACCGAATTAATTTGCAGTGTCCTGCGCTGCGCGCCGCGAGTTCAAACACCCGGCCCACGAACCAATTTCCAATAAATATTGCTTTTTAACTGCGTAGCATGAGTTGTGGTTGATACGTTGTAATTAAAAAGCTCGTTCAGTCCGAAAATTTGGATTTAAATGTGGTTTCGCTCATATTATTAATTACGAATAAACTATAATTGGTATGCATTGGTATTTTGCATAATTGGATACAGAATTTAATTATTTTGTTTGATTGAAATCATAGCGAACCAAATGAGTATTTGTTTTGTTCAGCAGGAAGTACCTATCTACCACTCCAGCCTATTAAAATTACATAAATTCCAACATCAAATAATATTACGACATTTTAACGCTACAGAAGACTAACGACATCCTATTGATGTCTCTCACTCCTCTTCGCATTAATTTTCTTTTCTTATTAATTAGTCAGTAAGCGAAAATGTATAAACAAGTTCATGTTATTAAAAAATTAGATTATTTATAAAGACGTGATCACTCCACCAGATTCGCCTATCATTCAAAGCACAATTTAAATTAAGAGAAAAGAAATACATAATTTGAAATCAAATAAATTTCCAAAAAAAAAATGTTTCACAGTAATTATAATATCAAACCGACAGCATCTCTCCGACATTTCCCAGCGGAAATAATTCACATGAAGCGAGTAGTTTGCTTTGTACGTCAATAGTTCGAGGGCGGTTCCGTCAGCAACTACGAACTCATTACATGGCGAACTTTCTAGAAATTATACAGACTCCCGCGTCCGACACGGCTGCTAATTAGTACGGCTGATGAAGAACCGCTCCAGTACGTATACTGATCTGTGAGAGGGAGGGAGTTCTAGTTTCTTCTTTGAGAGGATTTGTTGGAAACGTGTAAACCTTTTTTTTACAAAATTATGTTTATTTATATTATGGCTATGAAATATTAAATATGTGACTAGGTACTTACTTTTCAACGCGGCTCAACTCCTGTGATCACAGGGAATTCGTTTACCAGAATCATTTTTGTAATCGGCTCAGTGCTTTCAGATATTACCTCCTTCTCCTCCAATTAACCAACGTTTTTTTCTACTGCCCCTAGTGATTATAATATAAATTTAGAAAGATGATAACTTCATATTTGTGAAAAAGGATTTCTTTTCAGTTAGGAATTTTTCCCTTTCTTAGCGTTGAAGTAGTGGTAAGTACCTATAAATCTAAGTCCAAGTCATTATCATCGTCTTATCTTTGTTTTTAAAAGACAAAAGGCCGCAATGATCTAGAAAGTTCTAACAGAATAACATGACGATGTTTTTGAACCTTGGTTTATAGACAAACAAGTTTGCAAACAAAACTATAAAATCCATTAAAAATATGTTTAAACTCGTACTAGTTCCCGTCTACAGAAACTTCTCTAACGATTACGGCAGCATTACCAAACAACTGCGGTAAGCTTTAATGGGGTTTGAACTGTTGCTGTTCCGGGGGTCTCGCAGAATAAACAACACACTGTGTGTAGACAGCGCAAATACTCAAATACTCGCGCTCATTGGCAACATTCCATTAGGTCGTAAGTTCACCCCAACGCGTATGTAAATAGCTTCTTTCAGAGTAAACCGGAGCCGTGGATGACGATTGACGGTAACCGTGTATGCTCATGTATTTTTTTGGACAGCTATAACAATATTTTAGTTTTTTTATTGTAGAAGAGAACTGAAGGCGCTTCAATGCAATTATTGAGTGACCCATTTTAGATTGTTGTCGACCTAAAAACTCCGTGTTTGCGCTACTACCTACTTCATCTGACAATCATCATCAGATTTCGTATAACGTTTGATCCCAGCCTCTGCTATACTAAGTTCGTCATCTCATCGCAGAGCGTGTGAATCATTGTTTAATTGCGGGGCGTGAGCGGCGCGCGGGCGGGTGAGGCCGGCGGGGTGGAGGTGGGGCAGGGGGGAGCTGCATCGATCGTCTCAGGTCGCCATGGCAACGCTCCCGCCCCTCCCCGCCGCCCGATTCATTTGTAATCATTTGTTTCGCAGCCGTCGAATAATGGTGGTCGTGAAACGGTGCGAAATTGATGGATTACCATCAGGCAGGCACACTAAGATACTATTGTAATTTATCAAATTATGTTACAATACACAAGGTGGAGATAAAAGTCTATTGAGTAATGTTAGACAGAAATAATACCCTGTTGTACACACTCATGTTAGACTGATGCTCATAACTATGTCATATATTTAAAACTTTTTTTATTCGTTTCTCTTTAGATCAAATAAGGATGTCGTTATAATTATGATTATTTTCTTATCATATTAATCAGTCCACACCAATCGAAGTCCAACAGAATATGTTACTTATAGACATAATTAGTAACCCTAGCTACCCCAACTAGGAATGGAATACCATACCTTAATTAATATTATACTTAATTAAACAAATTCCTTATGCCTACCTACCCTTACTCATAAACGTAATATCAGTATACCAATATTCCGTCATGGAAATTAATTTCAGTAGAACTAATTGAATGTTCAGCCAGCCGTGAATCTACAAGTGCTACGAGGTCTACGCCGTAGCAAATCCGTAGCAAACATAATGAAAGCTGGGATATTTTCGTAGCCCGTAGCCGTAGCTCATGCGCTGTTATTTCAATTATTACACAAAATGGAAAAGTTTTATTTAGACTGTTACAAGAGCTTGCCAAATAATTGTTTGGAAAATGTTCCCACAAAATGTTAGTGGTGACTGGAAATAAATTACGGTGAAGTGATTACTTCACTCATAATTGTATTTAATGGAATTTGATTGATGGCGAAAATTAAATAATAATCACTTATCTTTAACTTTGTTAAGTGAGCTGCGAAGGGTACTTTTACAATATTTCTAATTCATCTAGCTTGTTATTACTTTAGACTAGATATGCAGATACATTCCACCAGCTTTTACGACAAATCTTTTAAGGTTCAAGCGGTGCAGTTATGGAATACCTTACCCGTATCGGTAAGGCGTTCTCAATCTTTGTTTATTTTTAAGACAATGGTCAAAAGTCACTGAGAGGTAGTGATCTTTAATCATTTTTATTAAGGTTCTTTGCATTTTGTTATTGTATTTATCTATTATGTATTCATTTTATAAATAATTAGTACACCTAAGACTACCTAAAGTACTGTATTTCCTTTTCTCTTTAAAATCCATCCAAAGGTTGTCTTGAAAAGATCGCTTTAAGCGATAAGGCCGCCCATTGTGTCACCCTATGTAATGTGTTCATCATCTATATTTTCTGTAACTTATATGGTAAACATAATAAAGAGTATTTAAAGTCGATGCTAATTATGATAAATAATTATAAAAACACATAAAAAGCTTGCTTGGGTGCGTTAACCAAAAATTCTGATCAGAAGAATTTCTAATAATTTCCTCCGAAAAAAAAAATCATGTCGTCTTGATGTTATACAATTTCTCATAGAAAGCCGGATAATTAATCTATATTTAACTTCAAACAGTTGTACGAGCAAGGTAAATAAAAAGAATTGTGAAAGGAAAAATAATTACATAAAAACACGGCACTTCAAAGGCCTTTTCCAATTATGCCTTCGATATCGAACAACAAAAGAGCTATGAAGTATAAAACATGGTATAAATTGGAGCGAGCGGGACAGGGTGGATGTTCCGGCCAAGTGATGGGTTTTCTCAAATAATTTTAATAGATGTCCGGGGGAGGTGCGCGGCGGGCGGTCGCGGGCGAGGGAGGGGGCGCGAAATGAGATTTCCTTTGAGGCAAAGAGCCGCTGACCGCGACAACCGCGCGCTTGGATCGTGTCCCTCATATATCATGCAGCTCTAGTATAATGCGAGTACGTATGTACGTACCTACATATGTACGAGTCGCGCGTGTTCGAACTCATTTATTTGCTAAGGGCTTCGCGAGATTTTAATTTATGTCCGTATTAATATTAGGTAACAAGGGAACTCAAAACAATATTCTTTGGGGACTGTTAGCACAAAGTCCAAATCCTATTACCGGTATATTTTGATGAACTTGTATTTATCGAAGCTATAGGAGTGGAGTTGAGAAAATATAATCAAACGTGTACAAAATAAAAGAGTAAGCCGAAAGCTTTCATAGAAGCCAATGTACTGTTAAAATTGGGGAGAGCTCCCGTCGCCGGCGTCCTTTTGATTTTAATTTCATCGTGAATAAAACGACCAGCTTTATTGTGGATGCGCTCAACGCGCGCTTCGTGGAACCGGGATCGTTTACACGCTGCAGAGAAATATTACTGTTAGCTTGCATTGTACAGTCGACAGCATATAGGAGCATGCTGGATTCTCAAATAATTCACCAAATAAAACGAGGTCAGCAAATGATTCAGTTGCTATGACAACGGAACAATCCCTCAATTAATTTCAGAAATAACAGGCTATGAATGTCACGTTGATGATTAGGTAGAGCCGAGTTGGAGAACATGATTTGGCCTTTTAGCAGTAAGCTTTCAAAATGTTTTAGTCTATACATAAACTATGATAAGAAACAATAACACCTAGGTACATAACAAAAGCATTCCAATTCTTGTATCAAATCTGTGTATAGATGTCATTTCAACACTTATTTTTCAAATATAAGATCCTGCCAGCGGCTTTGCCTGCATGAACGTTGAAAATTATACCAAGGGAGCATACCCTACCGGGATTAAAAGTATTCTATTTCCTTTTCCAGGACATGGTCTACTGGTGTGACAAGTCTCACCCAAAGACATGAAAAGGATACAGGCAGACAGTTACTTTCACATGAATACTGTATCTATACTAATAATATTATAAAGAGGAAAGATTATTGTTTCTGTGTACCGAATAAGCTCCGAAACGAATGGACCAATTTTAACATTTTTTCTCCAATGGAAAGCATCATTATCAGCAAGAAACATAGACTATATATTTTGAGGGCTATACGCGGGTGAAAATGCGGGGTGCTGCTAATTTATAATATTAATATGAATTTGTAAATAACCGGCTCATTACCAACTTTCGTTTTGAAACATTTGACAATGTCAATATGTGCGCAATTCTGGAAACCTAAATTAATGAACAGCTTCTGCTACTGACTGTACGCCATGAATATTGGTTCTGACTTGAGATTTCACAGAGCCTGCATAAAGCAAGGCGAGGCGAATAAAGGCTCGCTTAATAGAAGCGTACAATTTCTCTTTGTAACGTGAGTGTATTGACGGAAAACAACGAGATGAAATTTTTCTCCTTGTTAGCATAATGAATGTTCTCTTCCACGAAGTGTCTGTTCGTATAACGTTTTTTTAAATTGAAAACATGAAACGTCTGAATCAATAAGTTCGTTGTAATACAAAACTCAAAAGCTGATAGAAACAAAGAACATTCTGAAGACTCATTGTAATTTTTTTCTTGTTCAAGTTGTTGCATGGTCATGAAAACATAATGAGAAACGCTTAACGTTATTAACCTAATATTAAAAATAAATGTTCTTCATCAAATGCTCGACGTGTTCCAGACTGTATCATAGCTGCGTTTATGATTATAAACTCCAATACCAAATCTAACATTCTAATACAGAACATGATTCAAGAGAGTGTCCGTGGAGTTTCTTGCACGTTCTTCTCCATAGTGATCTACGCTTGCGAACGTGTAAATAGCTTCTTGTTTTTGACTGACTGACCTTGACAATTCAAAAGTACTTGAAATCACAAAAAACTATGCTATGTATGAAATTGCAACATAAGAAAGAAAGAAAGAAGAAAGATTTTTTTTTATTGAGGACTCTCACAAAACAACCAAAAAAATAATTAAAAGCTTCAAATTAATTTTAAACTGTGCGAGGCCAAAAAAGGCCCCTATCTTCCCTTAAAAGACCAGCAGCTCCCTACGGTTTCACCCGCGTTGTTCCCGTTCCCGTGGCAATACGGGGGTCTATGATGAATAATATTGAAAATCGGTTCAGTAGATCCAGAGATTACCCCTTACAACGTCACAAACTCACAACCTCACAAACTCACAAACGTTACCTCTTTATAATATTAGTAAAGAGCATAGATAATCTGCCAAACATCTCCTATGTATAAACACGTTACTAGAGTACCTCAACAGGAAGGCTGAGGGTACTGCTAACCGTCTCTCCGAGCATACATTCTGAGCCACCATCTCCCAGCTTATATCACACGTCGCGTTTTCCATCCAATTTCATCCGCCGTGTGCGACTGTGCGTTCACACGACTCCTCGCCGTTTTCAATATGCCTTTGTTAAATCTCACTCGAGTATACACTTTCAATCCAATTTGTATTCTCGTAAACATCGATCGCTGTAGCGAAAGGTTATCTCTGATTTAAGTGGCGTAGCAACACCACGAGTGATATTATTATAATGTAAATATAAATAACAATAGAAAGTAGTAGGATGATGGAATTTGATAATGATTATGGACGATAACGATTTATAGATAAAACCAATATTTATTCATATTAGCAACCATAAGCTCGATGGGTTTTCTTTCATTCCAAATCGATACTGATGGGATTTATCTTCCGTTGTCTACGCTATATAAATAATGTTGTTTTATCAAACATGTAACACAAAGATGTTATGTGTAATTTAGCTGTGAATCTATAGCTGATATCGCAATCAAGCGGTCCCCGGGCGCTATTTACAGGCAGCCTCCCGCGCCCCTCTCCGGGAGGACCTATTAGAGCCTGTATCGAGAAGGGATCCACTCAATCACGGCGGACGTCCATCAACTTTTGTGTGCCGGACGCCGCGGGCCACCCGGCCCTCCGGTATTACTGATGTAACCCTCCGGCATACCGGCTCTGACTAATTTGCGATATTAAATATCGTCAGGATTACTTTTTATTGCAATAATTGCATGGCGAAATTGGAAGGGGAAGTCTTTGTTGAACGAAAATTAATTTAGCTTTCAAGAACTTTTATATCTACCATAGCCCATACACCTAAAAGTTTGAGGATCGAATTATTCACAAAGCGATGCTGTCACAAAGTAATGTAATCCCGAAACGTACAAACAATACGAAAACTCTATCTGTTTTCAAACGGCTGGTCACGTTTCACCCTAATGGCGTTGTTTACAAAGTTGCGAATAAAAAGCAAGTACCTACATGTAGAAGTGTAAGTTTTCAGGTGCGTATATTACTCGAGTGGAGGAAAGTTATCCGGAGCCCGGCCGGCGCTTAACCAGCTGAGTTCAGAGTTAGAGGCAGTAAAGCCTCGTTCCACGACAAGTTTACTGCACGTTTTATATAAGTAGCATGTTCCGCGGCACCTGACACCGCTCCGATCTTTACACAAAGAACTTCCGTGGAGCAGGACGCGCGCGGGATACATAGAACTCGGATGCAGCGATATGTGTACGGAACTAATGTGGACATTTATTGTACTGTTACTTTATATTTTTGTCCTCAATTCTTTGATATTTGGTCTCGAAAATGAAGATTGTACTGACCGGTGTTATGGAGCGTAATGTAACATGTTATGAAAAGAGCATTCGTGCAGTCATAACGTGCAAACGAGCACGTGAGACCAAAAAAAAACTCTCTGTATCTGGATTGGAATTAAAGTATTGAACAATAATTTCATAGAATCAAAGATCCCACAATCTCGTCGTCAGACAGCTTGACTAAGAGTGTCTTGCTAGTCTGGAACACGGACAAGCAGAGAGTAGGAAGCGAGTTTGTTACACGTATTTTAGGACACGTGCGTCGTAACGGAACATGCTCGCTGCAAATGGTACATTAAGGCACGTAACAACGGTCGGTAGTCGGTACCTACCTACCTTTAGATAATTAATATTTAATTTGGGAATAAAATGTCGTATTTCACGCATCACTAAAGTTATAGCTATTACTGCATATGTAGACGTGCATATCACGTTTAAAATCGGAACACCGCACCCGAAATATGTGTTGTATTCATAGGGAAAGTCGGCTTGCTCGCAATTTGTGCGTTTCAGTGATTTGAGGCGTGTCAGCAGCAGCTACAGACTGACGCGCCACCAGCTATAACGTTAAGCAAAACGTCTGTATTAGTAGGTGGCCGCGAAGGTAGCTGATTAAGTGATATTTATTGATAAATATTTCATTTCTTTCTTTACCAATACGTTGTTAAAACAAAAATCCCTATCAAAGCTTTGTTTCGATTCCCCCATGCATTTCTATTCACCCCGTTTTACCCGGTTATCATACAATAGTTGTTATTGGATTTTTGGAACATTTAGGTAGATTTTGTTCTGGATTAAGACAATAGGTACTTTTATCTCAGCAGTAGTAAGTTTCCATGGGGTATTTTAAAATCCACATCCCTTAAGAATTACTATTTTTTTAATGCTTGTTTCTAAAACTGCAAGTTCTAAAACTGCTTTTCTCTAGCCGATGTTTGTAAGATTCGGATACTCGCATAGCCTGATTTAATTATATTGGATTCAGACTGAAACTTAGATCGCCGAATGCGATAAAGCCGCCCATTGTAGGTATGTGCTTTAGTTTCCCTTTCGACTGACATAAAAAAGGAAGAGTTTTTATGTTTGAATTTATGTATTTTTTCATATGTTTTATATATAGCTCCTCTGCCTGTGTGCACGCTCTGTGGCCCGTCATTGCAGCACCGCGAGCGACACGATCAATGTAGCCAGTGTGAAGCCCCCTCAAACGTTGCAAAACACCAAATAACTTTGAACATTTTCCGCAGCAAGCCGTGTATTACACGCTGTTTATAACCTTGCCTGGCTCTGACAGGATTTTAAACAGAACGTAAATGAATGAAAACTCTTTGTAGGAAAATTAAATGGACACTGTTTTGGTTTGGTTATTAAGATTTTTTAAATGTTTAATGTACGTATAGAAAATAAATTCGATATTCAGTGTTCTGCAGTTCACTATTTATTATATCTGAAGATTTTTTAGACCATCTTTTAAGGTTTGTTTAGAAAAGAGTTTTTATTTTAAGTTACTTTTGAAAACAGAAACTTCCTTTGAGATATCTATATAATGATTTCACTTTGCTATGTACAACAAGTTATTGTATTTTACTTATCAACACGTGAAGCTTTCAATACCGCCCTACAGAATATAAACTATGAAACATTAAACTCTGCTTCGGCGAATAATAATAGAGAACCCATTACGCTAAGTCCTATTGAAACATTAACGTGAACAGAGCCAAGTTCTGTTCAATTTCGCGCCAAAGCATACGTTAAATATTCACTGCTTTTAATGTTACAAAGAAAAATATTAACTAGATTTTATACGTAGCATTCATAAAGTTTAAGGACTGAATAGTAAGTGGTGGCTTACTTAGGGATTATATTTTTCTTTCACAAGTTTTCTTTGGCCGTTTAAGTTATAATAGAAGAAAGAGGTGAAGTTATTACAGCGACTGGCTTCTTATTTGGTTAGAAGTTGGGTTTGGCACAATCCACGCTAAGTTGCGTTTTTAAGTTATATTCATATCGGTTATCGTGGTATGGGTACGTGATGCTGAATAAGGACCATGTCGTGAGGAAGACCAAGGAAATGATGAATGGATTGTAGGACGTATAATATGACTTACGGATGATGAATACATGTCAAAACGACCAGGGCCCCAAGTCTGCTATTACAATAGTGTCAGAATGGTCTATCATTGATTTCATAATGGTTGATTTTTACATGTTTGGTAATCTAGTAATATAAAAGCGTCACTATGACTTTCCAATGGTCAACCACTGATACTCCATTGAAAGAAATGGCATAGAATGGTAATCTCGAACATGTAACGACAAATGGATGACAGTAATCTGTTATTTTGACAGTTCCTTTTATCAATGAACTACCATAAGAACGTCATTGTGCAGTCATTGCTTTTAATAGCTCGGTTATCAAAAAGTATTACGAGACCATTGACCGACCAATGATCGACCATTATGCATTTAGCAGATGACGAACTTTTAGCAAAATGATAATGGGATCGTGTTGGAATGACAAATCTATAAAAATAACAGACTTGGGGCCCTGAAGATGATGACGTTTAGTTTGAATTTAAGAAGTCAATTAGGGTGATATCAAACCCAAACCCTAAAACAAAAGAATTATTTTAAGGTGTTACTTTCAACGTTGCTTAGGAAGTAAAATAAAGTAACATGTGAAGAATGGACCATAAAATAATTAACCAAAGCAGCTAAAACTTGGCTGTAACACTGCCGTACTCTAATGCGATTGCAGTAGTGCTAACAGCACTAATGCATTTCCATTAATTTAAGCAGATTACAGGAACATGAGCAGACTATATCTATACGCAGCGGCATATGCCTTTATGTACATTATGTAATATGTACGGTCTATGTTTATCTCACGATGATGACTATGTGATTCTCGGGTATATAGGAACCTATAGTGTGGGGCATAATAAAACTTGATGGACAGCTTTCGTCGGATCCTGACTAAACAAAAACCTCGTGTTTTAGACACGTTTAGTTTGAATTTAAGAAGTCAATTAGGGTGATATCAAACCCAAACCCTAAAAAAAAAGAATTATTTTAAGGTGTTACTTTCAACGTTGCTTAGGAAGTAAAATAAAGTAACATGTGAAGAATGGACCATAAAATAATTAACCAAAGCAGCTAAAACTTGGCTGTAACACTGCCGTACTCTAATGCGATTGCAGTAGTACTAACAGCACTAATGCATTTCCATTAATTTAAGCAGATTACAGGAACAGCAGACTATATCTATACGCAGCGGCATATGCCTTTATGTACATTATGTAATATGTACGGTCTATGTTTATGTCACGATGATGACTATGTGATTCTCGGGTATATAGGAACCTATAGTGTGGGGCATAATAAAACTTGATGGACAGCTTTCGTCGGATCCTGACTAAACAAAAACCTCGTGTCTCAAGCTTGTAGAGTTCATCATTTCAAGACACAGCTGTTGAAGCTGCATGCCAATTGAATGAAACCTTTCAGTCAGCTTGACAAATGATGATAATTCGTTTGACGTTTCAATAACTGTTATTTAGGTCTAGGTCCGCTTTTGCCCTCTATTTCACCTTACGATAAGCGATGGTTGTCTTGAAATAACCTGTTTATTCTTTATTCGTTCTCATACAATAAGCCCAAGCGTGTATCTTCATGAATACGCACATTTTACTTTCAGAAAAAAATATCAACTTTTCACTGAAAAGCTTTTAAATTAATTAAGATCCTTTTCCAATATTTACACAAACGTCAGAACCCGTGGGGGCGCAAAATTAAACATACTTCAGACGAGGCGAATTGAATCGCGTCTGATTTGTAGCACAGACAGAATTTATTATTACCTACCCTCACCGCCGTGGCCCGGGCGAGATACGACGATAACCGACCCGTTGCTAATTGCTGCAATCCGATTAGTATGTGGTGAATGGTTCGGGATATTTCGAGTGCTGCAGCGAGTCTAGTGCGATATTATTCTCGTAATGAGGAAATAGTTAGCTCAATTGTTTCTAAATATGCCAACATTGTTTCGTGTCTACAATGTTCAACAAATGTTCAATTTAATAAACCACACACAGAGTTATATTGAGCTGTTTCGATTCCAAACACCTAAAAAAACTCGCGCGTGAACGCTTATTTTTCGCCCACAACGGCACTTTAGATAATCCAGATTCGAGACTCGGCTTCCATTTAAAAACCGCCCAATCCTGTAGACTGTGTTACGTCGGGCCCTAATTACGGGCAAACGGTTGAGCAGGCAAACGGAATTCTTTGTCCTCTTTACACTGTGCCTGTGGTTTTTGACGTAGCTAATTATTATTTTTAACGCGTAGGTTGAGGGCGGGCGGAGGCTGTGCGGGGACGGGCGGCTCGGTGCGGGCGGGGGAAGGTTAGTTGTCAGTGACGCTGCGACAGGCTGCGGCGGATAGCTTTTGGCGTTTATCGGATGAACACACGCATTTCACGGTCTACCACTCAAAAGCTGACCAAACAAACCTTTATTAGATGGGAACGTTTATTAAAACAATTAAAAATACAAGACAACAACGAGTTCCATTCCAATATGCAAATCCTATTGTCATCCGCGAATGAATGGAAAAACAGTCTATTTGTCACCCAAAGATTGTAAAGATAATTGAAGGAAATTACATTTTGTGAAGCGACAAGGTGAGGCTTTTGTTTAATGGCCTCAGTTTATCCACTGACTGACAGATTATAATGACACTTATGTAATGACAAAACTAATGAAAAGCCAGTACATATGTGGGTTGGCATTCCGTCTTACCGAATTCAGGTAAGTATCTTACATAGAGCGAAGCTGCCTATCTAGCCTCTACCCAGTTACTGTGTTATAAAAGACAAAAATCTTTTTACTAGAATTGTGTCTGTCAAAGGTCTGTTTTTATTTTCCACGACCTCCAGAAGGTATAAAAAAACTAATAAATAACAAAATAATATGACAGTAAGATAAAAATAACTAACACAGTTACGAAAAACTAAGAAAAAACCAGCCAAACAAACGGCCAACTTCTTAACAGTTTGTAAACAACATTCTGTGAGATTTTTACTACGAAAATGTATGAAATATTTTTAACGATGTGTGTAGACTTCATTATAATATTTTATAACAAGAACGTTCCTTGATAAAAGGACGAAAGTCGAAGGTAAGAAAAGCTTTTTCCAGTCAGGTCACATTACTCTCAAAGGAGAATTATGCATAATATAATATATGTCTGTCTAGCCATCTTGAGCCGTAGGCCTGTTTCACACTGACTGATGGCCAATAGACACGCAATTTTGAAAAAAAAAAATGCTTCTGTAAAACTTTGAACGATCTTATTCTTTGTCTGCCGTGTTGTGCTAATACTGATAATGTGATCTTAAGCTCGACCGGTTGGTGTTATTGGACAGTTGTCACCATCGCATCCAGTTTTTATAATAAACTTCCTAGCCTCATTTAAGAAAGAAATTTATAAAATGTAAGCTATGCTAGAAAGCTTTTTACGCAGTTTGGGATTGAGCTGCTTCAATTATGTACATGGCCGAATGTTTGCAAGTTTTATGTTTCATTTATTTTTTGCGTTTTTCTCTTATATTTTACATTTTTTAATTTTATTTTTTAATTGTTATTTACAACCTACTTACAAAATAAATATCAGTTATCATTCATCCAGAGGTCTGAATCTGTGGCCAGTTGATAGCAATATGTTTACCCTCTGACCCTCTCTTCAAACATAATTGACATTAAGTGGGTGCTCACTATTTTTTATGGATGGGAAATAATCAAATGACTTTTTCTGCTCTGGGCGGAGCGAAAGGGTGGGTCAGCCTCTTATTGACTAAAACCCATCCGTGTTACTCCTAGTGCCCTTTGCGAGCCAGGGCCGCGGTGACTCTTTCGGACAAATTTAACCCTAGCAAGCACTAACCTTATGGGGCCCAACTTCTTTGCTGACATCTCTTTGAGGAACGCGTGGAATACGACGCGCGTCGACCCGGGCCTGGTTGTTATCGGATGGCGAGCCACCCATAGCTCGCCATCCACAAGACCGCGCTTACGGCTTCCTTCTGTTACGGCGCCTGGGGCGTGAGGTTTCGATCTCACTCGCGCAGTTTGCCTCCCCCTTCACTAGCATTACTGCTTCGCAGAAGGAGGTGGCCTCTTCCGTTGCCTCCTCGCTCCAGACCATGGATTGAACCAAGGCCTGAAGCGAGAGAAACATTAATTCAGGTCTCGATTGATGAACTCTACGCTCCGGCACGGATCTAGATCCAAATCACCGAAAGCTTTCAGCTCGAACTTCAAAATCGTTTCGAGCACCTAGGGAGCTCCAAGGACGAATACAATGATGGGTTCGTGGAAACAGTCCATAGGGTCGGGTCTATGTTCTTGAAAACTCGCTGTACAGTCAAGAACAAGAGGTTCTGTTAACCTACCCTCAATCTCACGAAGAAAAGGCGGTAGCATAAAGGCAAGTATCGAAAGGGACCAAACCTATAGACAGTGGTCAGAGGAAAAAGTAAGAAATCTAAATACATGAAGATTGCACTTATTATGTTTGTTGCTCCTCAGTTGCTCCCAGCTACCCAATGAAGGCCAAATCTTAACGTATGTAACGCTAAAAAATTGAAATGGCAGCACGGACGTTAATTAAACAATTTAAAAGTTGCTTTAAATTGTTTAATTAACGTCCGTGCTTTCACTCGATTTCTGTTATATTCTGGTAGCTATTCTACGGATAACTTTAAAATTGTATAGAAACCTCAAGAATTGATGAAACCATTTATATGTTATTCTGATCCTATCAATATGATCATAAATGCGTCGCAGTCTGGGAGAGGAGACGCAGACGATTTTTATGACGACTTATAGGTTACGACGCGGCATTTTAATTCATTTTGCAGTTCATTTTTATGGCTTTCTGTATTTAATGTTCAGCATCTATCTTTCATCGAATTTCAAAAAGAAAATACCATAGATTCTTTGTAGATATTGGAAAATTTCCAATTCCTTCTTATAAAATATTCTTTTAAGATAAAGAATGTTATTATTAGATACTTATTGTAAGCTCTTTTTCCTTTGCTCTCTTTCCTAAGATATTTGTTGGGGCATGAAGAAGCTGTTGCTTCGCCGGTACATCGTTGTGCACTAAGCCTTAGACGTCCGCCCTAATAGGATTACTTTTGAAGAGAAATGCTATCACAAAGGTCCTGACTTCTAACTATCATCTCTATGCAGACGACTTGCAGTTATATCGACATTTTAAAGTGGGTGAACTGGATGGAACTGTGGCGGCCATCAATGATGACCTTGAAAATATCAACAGGTGGGCTAAATCTTTTGGACTTTTAGTAAACCCATCAAAATCTCAAGCGCTCATTATTGGTGGCAGATACATGCTTAACCTATTAGATTACCGGACTCTGCCGCTAGTAGTATATGACTCGGTGCCCATTGTCTATTCCAAGAGTGCTAAAAACCTAGGCGTCCATATTGACACTAACCTCTCTTGGGAAGTTCATATTGGTGAGGTTAGTAAAAAGGTTTTCTACTCTTTCCAGTCTCTTAAACGTCTCCAAAAATTCCTACCATTTCAAATTAAGGGCAGCCTTGCTCAATCTCTGCTATTACCGCTCATAGACTATGCGGATGTCTGCTTTCTAGATGCAACGGAGGTACTCCTAAACAAACTCGAGCGGCTGCAGAACTTGTGCATTCGCTTTATTTTTGGGCTCCGCAAATACGACCATTTGTCAGAATTTCGGACCAAATTGAAGTGGCTGCCAATTCGGCTTTGGCGAAATACCCATATCTTATCCCTTCTCTACTCTATCCTACACAATCCTAATTTTCCAGAATATCTTCGTGAACGCTTTGAGTACTTCATTCCGAGGGATAAACCCTGTCGCACTGCCACTTCTCTTTCTCAGTTACTGCAGTACGTCTCTGGAACTCTCTTCCACACCCTGTACGCGACAGCCCTTCTCTTGATGTCTTCAAGAAGAAAATTAAAGAGCATTTCCTTTCATAATGACATAATATTAGTAGATATGTATGTATGTATATATATTTGTATTTATGTATGTAAATATATAGATCTATATTATCTAGTACACTGTATCCTACCCCCTATGCTGATCTCTCTCTATCACTCAAAGGTTTGCTGGAAGAAAACTCAACTTTGAGTTAAGCTCGCCCTTGTACATGCAATTTATTATGTATAAAATATTATTAGTTATGTTGGTGTACAATAAAGAATTAAAGAAGAGCAGACATAGACGTATCATAAGATAAATAGCGTTTTGTGCGGGCACCATGGTGGAGGTACCCGCTGCCTTCATGTTTCTTGGTATTTATTTAAAGTACTAAGTAATACGGTTTGGTGCTTAGGAGAAAGCTGCTGAGGAAGACGTTGCTGCAATGTTTGTAGATGAACGGTAAGGATTATACTTTTATATGTCATAAATGTTTTCATTGACATCAATTTTATTTTTATAAGTAAATAATACGATATTACTCAACTAATTAAAATCTATATACTTGATGACAATGAATCTATAGAAATAAATAAAATTGTGTCTGTTTGTTCATTGTTAAAATTAATTATACCTATGTATGTATAGTATATTAAGCTGGTAAGTTAGAGTATGGGAATATATAAACATATATTTGTAGGCAGGTACTTGTTTTAACAAACACGGGATAAATATTGGAAACTTTTTCCAGCACGAGGAGCCTCTCGATACCTCTTTCCAATGCAGAAACTTTTATATTTACTTTGACTCCATAACGACTTCGCAATAAAAACTGCGGCATAATTTCCATTTCCCTCTAAGCATTAAGCATGAGCACAAATAGGGGTTCTTCACTTTCTTCCGGGTACTTAAAATGAATAAATAAGTGAAATATAAATGGAATTACGATCCGCTATTGAAATGGTGCTCTTCATTTATAAAATCTCATCTCTTTATTAGGGACACGACCACCGTCTGTGAATAATCGACTTATATTCTTCCCTCGTGGGCGGATGCAGTGGGGGGCCTACCCCCGAACATTAAGCATACTTCATACAGCACTCCAGAGCCTCGAGTGCAGATAATCTGACACTAGACTGTCTGCGATGTTTTGAAACACAATGTTTGCGCTTGTATGTGATTTTGGAAGGCTTTACACTACTTGAAACTTTTATGAGTGATTGTTATCTCAAATTGTTGTGTGTTGATTTAGTTTTGTTGACTGCTTTATTTAGTTAAACTGCTTTTCAAAACTTTTTCTCGATAGAACGTCACTAACAAAAATTTCGTAGACCCTCTACGAAAACTGCTACGAGATGCTACGAAATCGTAGCCATATTAAACACCTTATTAGAAATCATTTCGTTTCTATGGAAACCTTCTCAAAGAGCAATTTTGATGTAGTAGTGCAAATAAAATGTAATTACAGTTGGTATACAGCCTCAGTTTGCTATGTAGTAGGTAGGTAGGCGGGAGGATGTACCGAGCGCGGGTGACGCGTCCGACTCGCAGATACAGCACGTTGCTTATTACGTTTAATAATTTGTTGCTTCAGCTCTTCGCATAGTTCATGATTAACTGTAGCTGTAGATTTTTGCGCTGAAATTTCACCGTGTGGGGCGAAATATCTTGGAGGTAATTAAAGTAGACATGATTTTTCTCAACCCAACCGATCATTTAACAGTTTGCGTGTGGTGAGGATAATTCTAAGCCAACATCTCATGTGTTCAAAACGGAATATTGTCTAAATCGTAAATGAAGTCATTGGGACTTTATTTACGATTTAGGTCAACCGTTTGAAAAAAAATAATTTGCTGTAAAAAATTATAGTAACCGGGATTTGCGCCTAAGAGTACGTCTACAAGAGATTCACGCAATAAAAGATGTGCGCCGATCTCAAATTAAATTAATTTCGTTTTACCATAATGACATTTAAAAACCAAGAACACAAGATTGGTTTGTTCTAGCATAATCTGCTATGCCAGCAGATTATGCTAGAGCAAACCAATCTTGTGTCATCAATCAATCATATTTTTGTGCATACTCATTATTTATAACGAGAATAAAACTACCGTCAAAAGCGTTAACTTTTCACTAGAAATTCAGACTTTGTATATAAGTATATAAGAGTGAGACAAATCACGTAAAAGTTTTCCTCCCAGCCCGTACAAATAAACGACAGCTTCGTTTTATTCGAGAATATAATAGAACACCTCGTACAGAAGTTTGTAGAACATAATAATTAAAAGTTGTCCATGTCGTCGTTAGCGAGCATCCTATATTTTGCTTTTATTTGCTCCCATCTATCTGTATATTAGATTCCGGCTGTCGCTATGGCGACGCACCTCGAGCCCGCCGGGACCCGCCGCCCTGGGAAGCCAGGACGTGCCACTAATTCACCTGTCTCACGCACACAGCCGCGCCGCGCACACCGCCACGCCACGCACACACGCGCGCCGCCTCACCTGGCTGGAGCGAGTACACCGACAACATTACACGCTTGTATGCACACGGCACAACCTTGCAACTGCGTGCCGCCCGTCATGACCGACCTTATTCTGACAGGCGGTAAGTCGAATGTGCGGCGCCACTACAACGTCAGTGGCGTAGCTTTTCATTTCGGCATACAATATAGTAGAGTGACAGCGAGGATGCGAGGTGCGGCGGCCCGGGCAGCGCTCGGGAAACACTCGTTAAACCCGTCCGCAGCCAACTGTAACTGCATCGGAAGCGAAGCAGTCACCTCAGGGTTGCATCGGCGACCGGTGCTCGCGATTTCTGCCGCTTTTAAGCATTTCGTTTGCCGCTAGTTTCCGGCCCCGGTACAAGCTTTTGAACGTGGAAATTCGATTCGAATCAGTTTACGAGTCGTCGCGCTTCGTGTTGTGAGCAGCAGCTGAAATTCCTTGTGCAGGTTGGTGGAAACTTCCTTTATACGCTCGACTTGCTATGAATGTAGTTATCGAGAAATGTTAAGACGGTTGTTGGCAAACATTGGCGCTGTTCCAAGCCGCTGTTACCTAAGTCCAGACCATAAGACATCGGCGAAGTATTTGTGCGGCGATCGCACACTCAGTGCCTCAGACAAGACGATTTTACACTCAACTAACACAATTTAAAAATATGCTTCAAATGTTAATAGCTTAATTTTAGTGCAATGTATTATTCATTACGGTTTTAGATTATTTAAGTGATATTTTAAAGTTAGTGTTAGCAATAAATTAGTATTTAGTTATTAGTTTATTAATAGTATTTAGTTAATAATTATATAAGTAGTTATAAGAACGAGGTAAGTGCTTAATTTCATTGTATAATTTTGTTAATATTCTCCAGATTATAGATATTGAATAATTAGATTTATTTATATATGGCAACTTCTACTCTATAATTGCGCGCTAATATTTTCACACATAGAGGGTCTTTGTCTATAAAAGGTACGGAGCATATAATAAAAATGTGGGGACTTGGGGAGTAAGTATTACAGTCATTAACTGCTCAAGTTGGTCTTAATGGTCGTTTTAGTGCCGCCGGGTACTCAGTGGCCACCCGGAGACTGTTCGCACATAATTATATAATTACACTCTAATTTTTCAATTTATGGAAGACGGGAATCTTAATGGAAGGAATTTATTTGATTTAGAAATTGCAGAAAATACCATTTTTTAATTAAGCAAATCCGACACTCATTGTGTCAAAACGGGTTCAGTTTTACCGAATTTACTAACTCGCATTTTTTTGTTCTCTCCTCATAAACAAGCAAATTGGAGCGGTAACGGCCCTGGCTTATGTATTTGTGGGTCGCGGGTTCAAACCCATCATCACTGCTCTCAAAACGGTGAAGGAAAACATCGTGAGGAAACCGACATGTCCTAGAACCAAACATTCGAAGAAAAGTGACATTCACCAACCCGCACTGGGCCTGCATGGTGGATTACGGCCCATTCCCTCTCCTAGAGAGGAGACCTGTGTCCCAGGCAGTGGGAACATTAAAAGGCTGATTATGCTATAACCATATTGGAAGAATAAATAGCACAAAATATTCCAGCCGTTTTCAAGTGTTGTGATTAGAAACGAACAAGATTTTATTTGTATTTATAAGGCAGATTGCATGCAAAATTACATACTTTGCGGAATTTGTTCGAAGGAGTCACCGCGGCCCTGGAACGTATAGAGCATTAGGAGGAACACGGGCAGGTTTTAGTAAGTAAGAGGCTGACACTCCCTGCCGCTCTGCCCAAAGCGGAAGAAGTCATTTGATGATTTCCCATCCTTAAAATAAATAGAAAAAAAAACAACAAGACGATGCCGAACTTTACTATATTACCTTACACAATACTAGACGCAGTCATCAGTTAAAGTTAGCTGAATCAACGAAAGATAACTGGTCACTGCTGTTAGAACCATACTTGTCATCGAGGGGAGATCGATTAAATTTATAATTAAATTATGAAACTTGACCCAAAATAAAAAGTTTATCCTATGGAATCAATGATATTAAACTAAAACAATAAAAATAAATGAATAACTGCATGTAATTTATATCCAAAAGCCGAAGTCTATCTCTCTAATGCTAGTAACCTATAGTAGATAGTATAATTCTAGGATAGAGTAGATTTCCTTTGTAAACTGTAGCATGTAGCAAGATATGTATATACTTTTTTATTAATTTGATTACAAACTCATCACCTGCCTAGCCTTTTTCCAACTATATTAGGGTCGGTTCCCAGTCAAGCCAGATTCAGCTGAATACCAGCATTTTACATGAAGCGGCTGCCTACCAGACCTCCACAACCCATTAATTGGGGAACACGGTACTTCTCGGCAAGACTGGTGTCAGATTTTCTGGCTTCTGACAATCCGTAACGACTGCCAAAGATCTCCAAATGACAGCCGGGACCAATGGCTTAACGTGCTTTCCCAACCCATCCACAGACCAACCTCGGCAAGCGTTGCTTAACCTAGAAGATCGACCCGTACGGCTGTTATATTCTAGCTACGAGCTTAAATTTGATTACAAACTAAAAATTAGTATTTTGGACGACGTATTTTATTATTTGAAGTAGCTTCTGCCCGCGACTTCGTCCGCGTGGAATAATTACTTTACCCCCGATTTTGAAACTCTCAGC
The DNA here is from genome assembly GCA_905332915.2 of Hecatera dysodea. Lineage (NCBI taxonomy): Eukaryota > Metazoa > Arthropoda > Insecta > Lepidoptera > Noctuidae > Hecatera > Hecatera dysodea. The sequence continues at coordinate 17,213,255 of HG995292.1, forward strand.
CCGATCGATTTAAAATTGACAAAGTTTCATACAAACTTTCATCCCATATTTTATCCCCTTGGGGGTAGAATTACAAAATCCTTTCTTAGCGGATGCCTACGTCATAACATCTACCTGCATGCCAAATTTCAGCCCAATCCGTTCAGTGGTTTGGGCTGTGCGTTGATAGATCACTATGTCAGTCAGTCAGTCCCTTCTGAGTTATATATATTTAGATATTTAATTGATTACAAACACGCCGAAGACATGGTAAAGATAGTACAAAGTAAACACCGCCACAAGACCTCGAACTGTAGACTACAACACCAAGAAGTTAGGCGACGTGTTGCGGAACTTAATGATCATCACAGTACTGGTCGCGGTCCCTTGGGAGAAGAACGAAGAGTTCCTGAGATATTAAAGAAATATTGATTCAATTAATATTTAAATGTGTAACCCAAGGGCTAGCTTTTACCTTGGACAAAGGATAAGCATTGCCATACAGCGTGGTAATGCTGCCAGCCTTTTGGGTACATTACCAGTGGCCAGCGATGCGGAGGAATTTTTCGACGCCATCTTTTAACTATTTTTAGTTTTAGTTAGTTTAGTGTTTTTTTTTTAATTTAAATGTATATATAGTAGTGATTATGCTTATTAAATTAATGTTATACATTATATATGTTTTACTTTAAGTAAACATTATTTGAAGAGGAAAATAAAATGTGTAATAAGTAAAAATCTTGATTAAACTGATTTCAAATAAAAGCTTTATTTATTTCAATTATTTGCTGAATAACACTGAGTTCATTGACATCATTCTAGAAACCAATTTAAAAATAGGAAATGAATGACCTACATAGAGCGATTTTTACTATGCAGAACGTAGATAGATAGATATCGTCTTCATTGTACAACGTAGCAAGAGGTGAAAGGTTGAGAAGAGAATATTGACTTAATTTTCAATTAGGTACTCAAATATTTTTATATTTGAGTACCAATAAGACGGTAAGCCAACCCCGACGTGATTAGCCACTCTATGTGGGGAACGCAAAGGGAAACGCAAAAGAGAACGCATATCAGTCCAATCCCCATTGAATTGGACCGATTTGCGGTCCTTTTTGCGTTGTATTGTCTAGCTAAATCTAAAGATCGCGATCGCGTACCCTCCGAAATAAGTCAAAAGCAGATAACTCTCCTTCTAGCGCAGTCGGGAAAAACAATATGACATCCTTCCACAAATCAGGATGCAAGATGCATTTCGTATCTATACAAATCGTCTGGTCTTTTTATAAAATCATCAATTTACATTAAATTGATTTGGATAGATATCACATTTAAGAATTAAAAGAATACACACACATTACCGCAAATAAAATTGTATAAGGATGGCATAAAATAAATGTTTCCCGATGACGTAACTAGCATAAAACATGTATATAACCTTTTTTTCTGGATGGGAAATCATCAAATGACTTCTCCCTCTCTGGATGGAGGGGAAGGGGTAGTCAGACTCTTACTGACTAAAACCCACCCGTGGTCCTTCTAGTGCCCTTTGCGTTCCAGGGCCGCGGTGACTCTTTCGTACAAACTCCGCAACCACATGTACGAGTAAATAACCTTAGTTAGGTAATTAGTTTAATTTATCTGTAATTTTGCTCCGCGATTACATCACTGAAGCCAGCGCTTATGCATTAAAAAGAAACCTTAGCCAGATGATTGCAATTTTATAAGCGGCGCGCTAAAAACCAAAACTTTAACTAAAACTGCTGAAAGAATACACTGAGCCCGATCCCACACGCTAATCGAAATGAGAAGAATTCAGCCTCCTCTTAAAAGACCACAAGAGCAATGAGATCACGTAGATCTCGTGCGATGTAAATTATTCATGCACGTGATGTGCCACTCTCCTGGGGACATACATTAAATTCTGATGGCACGAAATGAAATACAGTCGTTCATTGCCAGTTTTGGCTAGAACCACAATTTCTCGGAATGATTTCGAGAGATTTTAAACTATGATTTTTGGATGCGTTAAAGAGTATATAATGTTCAGTTGACAATTAATCGAGAATTTACAATCTCTCAAGATATTTTATAATCTTACTGAGAAAAAAAAATAGTTCCTAACAAAGGTTTCTATAATAATATACGATGTGTAACAGGATAAACGCAATACCTCATAAAGGGTCAATGCACTCATCATTATATACAACTTTTACTACGGGACCAACCCCGAAATCGCGAAATCAGCTGTTTAGTACATTTTGTCGAGTCATCCGCACATAAATCTATGGAGCAGTCGATTTTTTCTCCGCGATTTCAGGTTTGGTCCCATAGTTAAAGTTGTTCATAATTATGAGTACAATGAAGCTTTAAGAGACATTGCGTTTATTTGTACACGTTGTATATTATTATAGAAACCTTTGTTAGGATTTTTTTTTAACTCGATTTTTAATACAAATAAACAGAGTGATACATCTTGACAAGAATTTATTTAGAAAATAGGCAATTTGCCTTATTTTCCTAAGCAAGAGAGAGTGTGGGTATTTGTGCAGATAAAGAAAGATGTTGAAGCACTTTTATCGTGAAACTGTTCTCAAATGGTTTTCTAAATAGCTAAATCTTTCCCATCACGGTTTCAAAAGAGACTATAATTGGCAGTGTCTTTGAATTATGGAAGGCCATGATACTCAGAATGTTTGACCTCTTGTTTCGTGTGTCGAAGAAAATTCGTGTCACTGTACCACTCTCCTTTGTACCACATAAAGCTTCCGAATCAAGTTATTGTACTCAGCAGTCATCTGGTAGTTATGTACCTAATTCTGATCAGTACTGAAAAATGCAGCTTTTTTTTTTCAATACAATTGCGCAGAATTCTCTTTAAGATGCGACTTATTTTAATGATTTTATTTTTTCTTTGTTTTTACTCTAGTTATCAATCGAGGAATACTCGAGGAATCTTGCACGTTTTGGAAACGTGCAAGATTCCTCGATTGGTATCGCGCCTATGTATCATTTCAACACGAAATTAAGTCATCATAGGATGTTCATTTCTTCAAAACCAGTATTTCCTTAAAATCAATGGCCATGAAATTTCTTGTAAAGTCAACGAGATCTACTTTTGTTGCTTTGGAACTCGCAACTAGCTTCATTTTTTTGACTGACCGGTCATCGAAACGTGCCTGTAAATGAAAATAAAATTGATTTATTTTAAAGTCAGCCTCTTTGCCTTCTGTCTGAATATACGAGGCTGTTTCTGCCACCAAATAGTTCCAAAACGGAATAAGGCCATAACTAAGCACTAACGACGTTGTTCCCAACACTGCCCGAACAGAGAACAGTGACAATTAAGAACAGTCGGAGTTACCCTCAACGGTCTGTTTACTGCCTTCTGTAGGTCGTTGCTGCGCTCTGCTGCTTGCACTTTGCCCAGCAATACTATTGGTAATTCTTGTTTTTATGTATGGCCATCTTAAACTACAGTCCTGACGTGTATTGGTCATTTGATTATTTAGTTGTAACTGCCCGTCCTCATATTCATATGGATATCTTATTTTGCGAATTGATTCGGCACAATATGTTTTAGGAAAGAGCAGATAAAAGGTATATCATTTAAATAGATAGTGTTAATCTGCTTGTAATCTAATTAGTCCACTTTAAAATGATCTTTTGAATAGAAAAAAAATCATAGCGGAGCGGTTTTGTACTTTGAACTCATCTTCTCTCACATCTTTCATGTTACTTTGCCCATTATAACTAAAAGTTTTGTAATTAATCCAGAAAAATATGGAACTAGGTTGCCATGTTGTTTCTGGTAGAGAATGCCTGAATCATGATGTCCGCTTTGTACCTTTGCACATAAAATCTGAATAAATGAAAATATATGGAATATTTAACCGCTCCATATTAATAATTAAAAAAAAAATCATCGCAACTCATTCAATCTTACTACCTACGTGTCTTACTTGATCAAAACTTGAAAATACCGTCGCCCATTTTCCTAACTTTTTGGGTAATTCCTAACACTGTGTGATTATTTCAAAGTATTTTAGCCAATATAAGAGCATGGAAAAGCACTTTATCTGTTTGCAATTCAATTATGTCACGAAGATTGTTTCAAATAAAGTTTTGCTACGTAAAAGTAGAGTTATGTAATGCCTTATGGAACAGTTAAACGGTCGGGAGGTTTCGAGAGGCGTAATAAAGCTTTCTTTCAAATTATTAATTAATTTAGAAGTCTGCACACTCACGGAGTTAATAAAATCTTTGCACGCACGCAATCCTCACTCTTGGCCGACTTTATATTACTAGCGGCTTCCATTTCTTTGGGACATAGCTTTTCCTACATACTAGTATAAAAATCATAAAACAATACGACTTCTTCCCGATGGGATTTCGCATAAGCAAAAATGATGAACTACTGAACTGTCAAGTCAACTTTCATCCCTCTATTTAACCCAAATGGCCTTGGAAACTGATTAAATCGACTTGAAAGTTTCATATTCTTTCAAGTGTTGACAGAATTAATAGAACCTTTAAGAGCCCCGTCACTTTATTGTGCTTAACCCCTTAAAGGGATGAATTTACTAAAATGCTTTCTTAGTGCTCAGTTTTGTAATAAAAGGCGCACTTGTGAAAGATTTTATGCTTCTAGTAGATGCCTACGTGTTCTTTGTCAGTGAATAGTTATTATTGTGTAGATGTTTTATCTTGAGTTAAATGGTTTACCACTTTTGTAACATATAGCACATAGCGCATAGCGGTAAGGTAATTGTAGAGGCATTTTCGAAAATTATTTGTAGTGCTCACCTTTTTGTACATACTTTGTAGCCAAATGTTAATAGAGCAAAGTAAAAGTTCTTTTGCAAAGTTTTATAGTTTTACATCGCCATTACACATATAGGAATTTTAACTTAGTGAATTTTATCAAGTAGAAGATTAAAATAAAATATGTTACCGAGCCATAATATATTAAGGAAAATTAATTTAACGACGCTTACCCTAATATGAAATGGGCAAACCCTGGCAGCAGCCGGGATTAATCGCTACAGACAGGAGATGAAATAAAAAGGTTTTTAAGAACCCTAATAAAAATGTCCTTGTTTGTAAAAAAAAAACATGAATTTGTCGACAGTTGTTTTGTGTTAAATATTTGGTTGGTGTTATTTATTTCTTTGATACTAGAAAAAGTGCCGTTATATCTGTGAATTTCGGGTATGAGCTTATGTAGAATGTAGAACTTTTCTAATTGTTTTCTTATTGGAAAGTTTCAAAGTAAGCCCATGACTATTTGTTTTGAAGAGTATTTTAGCGGAATTCCGTACTAATACTTAAGAATGACACTGTGAAAGAATTGAAGGAATCTTTAAAAAAATCTTGTCATTTTCTTAGTCTTTTTCCAACAAAAATGATTAACAATTTCGGTTCATTCAATTTATCTACCGATGTTGTCCATTCACATTGAAATATTCGTCTAGTCACTGATTATCTTGACTTTGAGACGTCAAACCACGAAAAGCTCCAAATCCAACTGAGTCACGATCCCTCTATTGTGAACGAGCGTTTCACGTCATTCCTAGTTACAATTGATTCCTAAGTTTATAGCCCAAAATGTTTTCTTCAGGACTCTTTGGTCGAAGGGAAAATTGAGATAAATGTGCAATGAATTGCAGGTGTGCCTACGTATTTATCAGAACTACTGTGTGTTCAATTGGATCATAGTGACATTAAATTTGGTGGTTTGCTTTTATAGCTAGTGTATGAATAGGATTTTTCAATAACCAACGATTTTTTTTTGCTATACTCAGACCAACATTTTACGTTGAAAGAAATTCGACAGTTTTTTTTTTAATGTTTTACCTGCCTGCCTAAAATCGAACTGATATTAAAGACTGGTTTAATAATATATTAAATCTAACAGTATCCTTATCAGAAAAGCATCCATGTTTGCTCATTCAATATACGAAACCTTGCCCACGAGTGTACTCTTATTTTAGCATTAACAATAATTTTCCGACAAATCTGCAAATATGACTAAAGTTCTCAATACGGCTGTCGACAAAAGATATTTATACCAATTTAGGTTGTATTCAATGCCCGAGCTATCCCAACGGGCTTCAGAACTCTATTCAATTATTGTGTGTATGTAATTAAACGATAGTATGGTCGTTGGCGAGTCTCGGAGGAGCGAGTAACGAGCTGCCGCCGCCTCCCGGCGCCGCTCGCCGACCATTGTTGCTTCATTCTCAATTCCACTTAGGCCAGCCTGGTTATGTAAGAACAAAGAACAATGTACGTAACAAGTTCATTCGCTATGTGTTCGATATTGCTCGCTATAACGTACAGGGAAAATGTGTTCAGTATCTTCCTTTTCAACGTGAATATTGAGTTTTAACCATCTATGTAACTTCACGTAGCCTTTTTTTTTTTTTTTTTTTTTTTTTTTTTTTTTTTTTTTTTTTTTTGGATGGGAAATCATCAAATGACCCCTCCCGCCCTGGGTGGAGCGGTAGGGAGTGTCAGACTTTTACTGACTAAAACCCACCCGTGCTCCTCCATGTGCCCTTTGCGTTCCAGGGCCGCGGCAACTCTCTCGAACAAATTCCGCAACCCTAGCAGGCACCGACCCTATGGGGCCCCGTCTCTGGTGCTGACGGCTCCTTGAGGCGCGCGTGAAGCACAACGCGTCGTCGACTCAGCCTGGTATCGGACGGCGAGCCACCCACGCTCACCGTCCACAGGCATCAGCCACTGCGCAATAGCACAGCGGCCGACTTGTCTCTGGAGGAGGCCAAAATGGGACCATTACTGGCACTCCATTTCAGCCCCCTCCCGAGTACCGGGAGTCGCAGCACCCACAGCAGAAGCGGCAGAAGCGGCGACGGAAGCCGCGGCGGCGGCAGAGGCGGCGGCGGCGGCGGACCTCTTGCCCTTGGTCGGGGCGGATGGCGCGCAGGCCCTTCCCCCAGCCCAGTGCTCGGCCGGCTTGCCAACAGCCGCACATGCACTGCAGTGCGGCGTGGCCTCGCACGAGCCGGCCCGATGACCGGGCTGACCACAGCGGAAACAAAGTCCACTGCGGTCCACCTCCGAGGGGCACATAGCTCCCGTGTGGTTGCCCACATGGCAGCGGTAGCACCTCAGAGGTCTGGGTTAACTTCACGTAGCCTCCTATTAGTATTTTGCATACGCCCTGTTTCCGGGAACTAAAAGCGCATCGCTTCTTTGTCGGGAAAATTCAAATTTTAAGCTATTTCTGCAGGCAGGAGGGAGCTGTGCCCGGGGGCCCAATAAGAATAACGGTGATAGAGAGGCTGTAATGAAGAGCACTCAAAGGCGGCATCGGTCGGTCGCGAGCCCGGCCGGGCCTCATCGGCGATGCACCGAACAACCCTTAATTGAATAGCCGGGCCGGGGGCTAATCAGGGCTCAGCTGAGCGGTGCAGGCGCGGGCGGGCGGCGGTGCGGGGTGCGCGGTGGGGGCGGCGGGGGGACGCCGGAGCCACGCGGGCTGGCCGCGCCCCCTGCGCGCGCCGCTCGGCCCGGGAGCTCATTCAAGTAGCGAGCGCGCCCCGTGCCAGCCGCCACCCTCAGGTATGTCCATTTTGCTTTTGGTGTTTGCACGGAACGTACCTATCGCGCGCGCTTCGCGAGTGTCAGTCGTGCAGTGAGTGAACCGTGCCGCTGCCGCGTCGCTCCCGAGCCGCCGCCGCCTCCGTCAGCACAAGGTAGGTCGCATGAAGCACCGCCACGCATTCAAGCCTGTGCCTACACATGAATTTACGCGTTTTCAAATTAAATGTGCCTTCGTTAACTTTCTCCGACACTTAGTTTCCGTGACGCGAATAAATTAGAAGTGAAATACTACCGGCGTGTTCCCATTGATAAGAGTTTAAAGCAATAAAATTTGAATTATACGACGTTTAACGGTTCCTATTTCGGATTGGACAATTTCAAATCATCAACATTATTGCTCTTTTGAAATTATCGGAAAAATATAATTTAACTTCAGTCAAATTACATCATCGGAAGTCGTGAAGACAGTCCAGGCCCTCCGATCTCCGCTCGCCGCGATCTAAACTAACGGTCACTTTGCTTCTTGTGTCGCATGCCTCGCAGAATGTCTGCTTTAAATGTTGTACGTTTATCTGAATTTTAATTAAGTCATAGATGATGGCCGTATTTATGAACCTATAGTAATACGTTCATCCTTATTCCATTATGTCATTAAAATTTATAATAACGCCATCTCGACAAATAATTAAAATTCAGAATTGATTTCGTATCTAAATGTTGTACTACGATAGTATTTCTTCACATCTGGGATTTATCGGCCAGTTATTGACGGCTTCATCTCGATTCGTTTCGATGACGTAGCTCTTCGTCTACATGGGAGGCTGGTGATGAATCTGCAAGGACGGGTGATTTCTGAGTTCATCTCACTTTTCTAAACTCTTCATCAGACTTTTCCCCACTTTTTAACCTTCCTTTTCTGCGTTTTTTCGGATATTTTCGTCTTTGGGCTGGAGTTCCAGTTTATCCAGTAGCAGCTGAAAATCATTTTACCAAATTGTCTCTCTTCATATTGTTAAATGCATATGATATCATTGCGAGCAGCGCGAGCGATTGCATACCTACTCATTATGTTATAAAGCTCGCGCTGTGCGTATCTCTTCAATAAAAGTCACAGATTCGATCTGTACATCGCATTAGATCTTCTGCTATGCGTTTTCGCACTTTCGTTAAAGACGGCTCAGTCTTATTCTGTGCTGTCCCGATATTCAGAAGCTGTGCTTCTTTATCTGATTCCACACCTGTGGTGATAATACTCTCACATCTTCATCGCAGTAAGAAACTGTCGAGAAAACTTGTTCTTAAATCGAACAAAGGATTACGCACTACAGTGCGACTCTCTTCTATATTTTCATTCCCTGAACATGTGTAGATAATATCTGCAAATGTCGGCAGAGCGGAGCCTTCGGTAGGCTATAGTTATAGTTATAAGGGTGTCGAGATGTCGGGAGGGTTTGAGATGGATGTACTGAGGGCGAAGACTTTCACTGGCGCCGCCACTTCACCTTGTCGGCTGGCAGAGTGCCAGCCTCCCGACACCCCCCACACTCCCCGCGCCATCGCCACCCCCGCTTACGCTATGAACAACGCATTTTATGCAAAACTTCACGTTGCTGCTGTATTTTATTACACCAGCTTTTTATATCCACCTTTACCGTGAAGGTATATGAAAGTGTCATTAACTGACAAAAACCTGTACGCAATGACATTAATTACATTTTAATTTCACCGCCATCACTGAAAGCATAGAAACGTTGATATCTGATGGAATTAGTTTAATCGGTCTTACAGTCGGAAGTTAAAATTAAAATTGTCGTTAAATGCTTAATTGACGAAGGTTGCGAACCAAAACTTATTGTCCTATTTTGTAACTAAAAAACGTTTTTTTTTATACTATGGATCTCGGTACTAAAACAAGCGATTAATTAAAAAAAAAAAACTAAAAATTCGCAAACGTGACGTATAATTTTATCTGAAAACATGATAACTCGATTGATAAAGCGTGCCCACGAGCGTAGAGGGCAATAAATCGCGCTAGGTAATAATATCGATAATGGCTCGTAGCGCGTAGCACCGTAGCGCCGTAGCTCGTAGCAGTCGCTACGAACGCCGCGCCGTAGACGCCCGCCCCGCCGGCGTAGCAGTCTAGGTCGCGCTAGATTGCCACCGGTGCAATACATCATAATAATAAATTAAAAATAGCATAAATAATTGGGCTAATAAATTATAATAATTAAAATAAAATAAATTAAAACTTTGATTAATTTTTTACATTCACGGGAGATATTAATTTAAATAAATAGTTTTTTATGTGAAAAGGACTTAATATTTTACTTTGAAAAAATCTTGAACAAAGACAATGCCTGTTGAAATCTGAATCAACATTGAACACGTGTGAGACATGAAAGACATTTTGGAGATACAATCATAAAGTTAAGTTAAAATAAAACAATGAACAATTGTTTTGGTGTCTTCGAAGATAGCAACAATTGGTACGTATATTAATAATGCCATTTTTTTATTTGGATTTAAAACGACTATATTCTTCTATTGGAACACTTTTCAAAATGGAACTTTGTGAAATCACATAAAATTGATTGAGTCAGGCGTTACTTTGCGGAAATTAAAACTAGATATATTGTTTTCATTTTCAAATTTGAAATCACATAAGGCAAATAATGGCTATTAAACATACTTACGAGTATACCTGTAATCAGTACAAGCATTACCGCCATCTTACAATTATATTACAATAAACATGAATATTTATTTATTTAGTTCTGCCACATCACATACATACAACTTTTTAAAAAATACATTTCATAAGTGGTTTGATGCACTTGGCAGCAACGGCGTACATAGTATTGTCAATTTTTTGGCTTGGTGGTAAAATACAGTAGGTTATATAAAAATAAAATACAATTAAAATTCAAACAAAAGATACGAATTAAAATACAATAGAATAAAATCAACTAAAATATAAACAATAAAATAAAAAAATAATTCAAATATAAAATTCGGATACTTGAAATAAATCACTCCTCAATATGGCAACAATATTGATGAAATTTAGAAAACTGACAGATCATAACCTGAATAAGGACATAGGATACCTTTTATTTTATCTACATACATCTGAAACATCCTTATTGGTAATATACACAATATTCTATTATCGTTAACAGTTTTTATTGTTAGTTAAACGGTACTTAAAAAATCACTGGGAGCTGACCCCAATGTAGTTGGGAAAAGGCTAGGCAGATGGTGAGTAATTATGACACATATAACATTCAGTTCAATATTACTATTGATTAACTACGCGTTTGTCGATACCGATACTATATAGCCAAGATATCGGTAACTTGGCAGGTAACTAGTATTAGTTACCTGTCTAAATAGATAAATATAGAGGTTAGAGAGGTATATTTCAACGGAAAATTGAAGGCTCGGTGAGATTGAAATAAATCTTAATTAGGTAATCTAATAGATGCCGCCCGCGGCTCTGCCCGCACTTATGTTGAAAATTATCCCAAGGGAACATACTCCCGGAATAAAAAGTATCCTCTTTGTTATTCCAGACTATAATCTACCTTTGTGTTAAATTTCATCAAGATCCATTTAGTAGATTTTGCGCGCAAGAGTAACAAACATCCATCTATCCATACTTTCGTGTTTATAATATTAATAGGATAATTTCGATAATATATCGAAATTATCCAAATTTTGAAGAAAAAAAAAACGATTTGTATGGAATAAATCCCGGACAAATTCAATAGTTTCCTATATATCCGTGTCTCATTAGGAGAAAATAGTTTAAAATTTCACGCGATATTACAATCCTACTGCGTTTTCAATTTTTCAGTGACAGACAACGCACAGCCTAAACTGCTAGGAAAAGAAATAAATTGCACAAAAGTGCCGAAGGTGGAGAAACTTTGCAAAATGAAGGAACATTAAGAAAATTAATAGCCTGAAGGAGTTTAAGAGTAGAAATCGTTTCGCTATACGGCCGTTTTAACACAATCATCATCATCTGCCTATCCTTTTTCCAACTATATTGGGTTCGGCTTCCAGTCATACCGGATTCAGCTGAATACCAGTATTTAACGTGGAGTGGCTGCTTACCAGACCTCCACAACCCAATAACTGGGAAACACGGTACTTATCAGCAAGAGTGGTGTCAGATTTTCTGGCTTCTGACAACCCATAATGACTGCCAAAGATCTACAAATGACAGCCGAGACCAACGGCGGATGGAGGAAACTCGATATGTTAAGATGGTCACCCATCCACAGACCAAACATGGCAAGCGTTGCTTAACCTTAAAGATCGACCTTTGCGGCTGTTATTCTTTAGCCACGTACTCCGTTTTAACACAATCATTGAGGTAAAAAAAACATACCGAAGGCGTGTTAACTTATGAAAAATGACGACTTATACTTATAATACCTTGAAGAGTTGCAAGATTAAATCTAATAAGATCTGTTTAAAAAATCATAATCAACGGAATCCCAATAACAAAGGGGTCACGTTTACTAACAAAGTAAAGTTTAAAATTATTATCAGAGAGATAATCCTCATCTCCGAGTTTTTATTTATCGTGCGCCTGCGCAGTTTTTACAAAATCAGATGAACGATTACATTTTAATTCAAACAAGCGCTTGCTAGCGGCTTATCCTTTTTTTTCGATTGGAAATCATCAATTGATTTCTCCCGCTCTGGGCGGAGCGGAAGAGAGTGTCAGACTCTTACTGACTAAAACCCACCCGTGTTCCTTCTTGTGCCCTTTGCGTTCCAGAGCCGCGGTGACTCTTTCGAACAAATTCCGCAACCCTAGCAGGCGCTGACCCTATGGGGCCCCGACTTCTTTGCTGACGGCTCTTAAAGCGGCTTATCCTGCGTGTAGTACTGAGATCGGAAGTATCCTGTGTCCGAATCCAAACCATGATTTGCCTCCATTTCTAATTTTATTTTTTACAAACATGAAGAAACAAAAAGTAAGTATTAATCAAGTATTTGTCTTGATTTATTTACTTTGAGAGCGTTTAAAGACAAAATAAAAAAAGATGAACGGATACTTGCTCGATACAAGTTGTGCCTGTGGCATGAAGATTCCTCACTCAGCATGATGCCTTGCCATGGGAGACCCACCCACTCGTCGTTTAAAACAGACTAAGCAAAACTATTTCAGATACAAGTTTTGTTTAAACAATACTTAGTTAAAATTTATAAATTAATTTATGTAGGTACACAATAACAGTTGCTATTATATATATTTTTTTAACTAAGTAATAAGTAAAACAAACAGTGTCTTCATCCTCTCTCCTACTTAATCTTTGCTGTGCCCGACAGGGTCCATAACTGTGACTACTATTTACTTCCATACAACTATATGTAACTTATGGTACGCAATAAAGAATTGAGAATTGAGAAATACTAATTAGCTCAATCTTAATTCAATTTTCTATGCTTAGATTAATATAATACGTAGGACTATGAAACCACTTGCAAAAAAACAACGACAGCTGATCTACATAGGTAGTAACAACCGATCGATGGCTGATACACGATAGTCCCGCGAAGGGTGACCGCCTTATCAGCGTTATCATCGCTTATCTATCGCCGACACTCGATTAGATACCACCCCGTTCGCACTTAAACTGCTGTTAATTCGATAGTGGGTGACTCAGATTGAAACTTTACAACAAAGCTCGTTTGACACCTGCTTTAAATACTGAAGTTTACTTTAAATGTCTACGGTTTCAAGATAATTTCGTTTTCAAGGTGAACAGACTAATCAACAAGTAACTTACACAAGTTAATACACAAATACAGTTATTTGTCTGCTTTGAAATAAGTTGCTGATACCTTCATTGAGTTGGGCAAGACAAACTGTCAAAAAAGAAAAAGAAGTAATTCGAATTTCATTATGTGTTAACTGGTAGACAACTCACCTTTCAGTTAACCTTGCCGCTGTAATTGAATACCTACTTTAGTACCCAGTTACGACTGTTCATTATAATTATGGGTGATCTACAATTATGAATTATTCAAACAAGGCGAATCACAGTTCAGATATTATAAAACACAATCGTATAAAAGAAGACTACATCGAAAATTTCGAAATAAATATTTTAAATTGAAACTAGTTCCCGGGAGTGGGGAGTGTAACATACAATATATGAGTATATTATATATGAAAATAAAACAAAGCTGGTATTTTCAACTGGTGATGCCTTACAAAGTTTTAGCTGGTGAACAATATTTTAACAAAATCACACTCCCCACTAAAATCACAGACATGTAAGTTAAACTAATAATCATAACACAACATTATGATTCAAAACCTTACAATATTCATGAGATTAGTACCTAAACCAAAACACGACAATGCCGTGCAGCCGGCTCGCACGTTGCGTGACGTCACAGCGCACGCGCCGGCTCGCGACATATGCGGACCTATCAATTTGATCCGCGCCCGCGCACAGCTGCGTTCATCGACCCCTATACACCCCAGTTCAATAGCCCAACGGTTGGTCGACTAAAAAACACCCCATATTTTGGATGATTAATCCAACTTACCCAACCCTCTTTGTCTAGGATTAAAACTCTCATGCATTATTCGCACGCGTAAGTTATCTGCATATTTAATAGAGTACATTATAATATAGCTATTGTATTGTATGCTACACATATGCGAGCGGACTGTGATGCGTGTAATCTGAAAACTGGTTCTGATGTAAATGTTTCATAATTATAATTTTACATTGCCAAAATTTTACGTCTATGCACTTCACTAAAGGGAAAGAAACATAGCGTAATCTATACTAATAAATAAAGCTGAAGAGTTTGTTTGTTTGCTTGCTTGAACGCGCTAATCTCATGAACTACTAGTCTGATTTGAAAAAATATTTCAGTGTTAGATAACCCATTTATCGAGGAAGGCTATAGGCTATATATCGTCAAGCTATAGGAGCGGAGCACCAATGAAGAATGTTTCAAAATAGAGGGTTAGTAACTAATCCACGTCGACCAAGTCGCGGGCAGAAGCTAGTATTGGATAAAATAAATAAATATTCTCGAACATTTATTTAAAATAAAATAAAACTTTCGTTTTTACGCGTCACACGCGTTCGTTCCGAGAGAGTAGTTTAGTTGTAAATCGATACGCTCACGTGATTACATCCAAATTCAATCAAAGCTATAATTTCACACTTCGACTCGACGTGGGGAGCCATAACGACGCCCATTAACGGTTCTGTCACCTAGTTAATAATAATAATACCCACAGAAGTCGGTCACAAAAAGTCTCGGATCGGCGAACAATCGAATAGGAACAATGGAAGTCGTGAATCAAACAATCGATCCATCGAATCCGAAAGTCGTCGCGACAGCTGCGCGGGGTGGCCCCCGTGGAAGTTGTGACAGGGCCCCATCTCCCACGGTCCCCAAGCTCCCTTGCCTTCCAAATTTCACGACTAGCATTAGAATAGTCCAGAGACCAGTTTTGGAAAGTTTTTAGATCCCACTTGTTTTGTGGTATAGTTGAAATGTTTTTGAAACTTAAAATGTTATTTGAATAGCAAATGTACCTTCATATTTCGGTATATTATATAATATGGGTTAGCCTTTTATTTAAATTACACTCGCATCACAAGTACTTGTCTCAAGTTTATATCGGACAATGAAGAAGCCATAACAAGTCGTGTCAGCTACTCTGCTTATTCAATAGGTTTTGGTAAACGGAGCATGAAAATTGATAGTAGTGTTTGAAGGCTCATCGGCTACGACTTGACTACCGTTTGATTCGATGGTGTTGGTATGTCGATATAAATTCATCGACATCGCTCAAAAATGAACCTTACCTATTTATACATTGTTGTACAATTTCGTTGACTTTCAAATAACTATTGATCAATGGTTGTTAATTTATCTTATACTCTTGTATCTTTTCTGTTGTTGCGAAATAAAAGTTTTCTTACATGTCATATTGCATGTTCAGTGTTTAGATATAGTTTTCAAATTCAGACGTGTAACTATAACCAACGGAACTAAAGACACAGCGGTAGATATTTAACATGTGTCAGCGCATGACTAATATCTTCGCGACCCTTTCAGTTCAACTAAATATGATATAATTAAAGCTGTTACCCTGATTACTTTTATTCATAAGCATTACCACGAAACTTGGAGGGTCGGTAGAATATAACACTATGGATAGCTTGCCATGAACAACGCAAAGGAATTCCCCTGTATGTGTTTATGAAACTAGTCTCCTTAGCGACCAGCTAAGTGACTCGATTGTCTTTTTATCAGTACAATTAACACACGGACTGATGAATATTTATATCGGGGTCCGCTTTATGTACTAGAAGCTTTATACTACCTTCTAACTACGTAGATTGTGTTGACCGGATTGAATGAATCAAGGGATTGAATGGAATATCATCGACCTAAGTTTATTGTTGTCCATGGCTTGGTGCCTGATGATGACAGAATAGCTTGACTAGTTTCAGAATCATCAATCGTCATGACAAAATTATTTATTTTTCAAGATTTTAGTTCACATTGAGATGCGGAAGAATAAGAAACATGTGAAGAGAGTTTTGATGAGTATACATTTTAATGATTTGTTTGAAAGATGATAGATAGACCAAATAAAAAAGAAACAATGGATGGATTGTGTGGCAGATACTATTGCTATAAAAAACACACAACTTCTAAACAAAAAAAGTATAAAATAACTATAATTTCGGAACTCGGTGTTTTTGATTGTGTGTTCGTATTTTGAACACCGACTTCCGAAATTAAATTTATTAGTGTATTTATTTTTAAATTTATAGGTTATTTTTTGTAAAAAGATTTTTATTTTTCACTTTTTAGTGGTACCGCCTCTGTACTTCTGTGTGTGTAAAGTATTAAATAAATAAATAGAAGAAAAAGACATGCAACACAGACTCAAAACAAAATTAGTGTAAAGGACGTCTAGACTCAGTAATTTACAATTCAGAGGCATTAACTTGTAGAGGCAGGCAACTCTGCTTGACAAAAAAAATGACCTTTCATTTCAACTATCAACATTGAATGACCTAAAAATAACTTAGAACGTTTAACTTTGTCATGACACACGACACGACAAAACGGTCGTTCCATACATTGTTCTTATTAGGCTTCACAGCCGTCATCCATTACATACAAACACACTTACAGCACACAAAGACTCATACATCACATTATCAGCCGGTCATCTGTCCCTAAATTCAGGTCCATCCTCCTATTAGTTTCAAATATTAATTATTTCATCCCCAGAACGGGCCAGATACACCCTCGATTGAAAAGGACCCTCATTTCGAATTGCCACCCGATAAAATGCGTCCCCACCTATTTTTAATACAGAATTGTGTAGAACCCTTCTTTTGTTAAAAACCGGACGACCTTAGCACACTTTAGAGTGAGTTTTTTTGTGTAATAATAACGGTTTGGGAGCGAAGGGGTGAAGTCGCGTGGCGCCGGGACGTTGAACTCGTCACTTTCCTTTTTAGAGACAACGAGTACATACAATTTTAATCGGTTAATGGATAGTCAAAGATGACACGATGAGATTGTAACGTAATGGAATACGGAATTGAAATATTCAGCGATCACCCGTTTATTGTGCCCGTACCCATTGTTTAAAACGTGTTGTTTTTGTACGCCATAAATGGCAAAACATGCAGATCTACCTGTTATTTTTAAGACCTAGCACATATTATTTGATGTATACTGATGTTTTACAATAAATATATTCTATTCTATTAGTTCGTTAGTACCCTATTCGGTCGAGAGCAGTTCAGCATCGTATCATAAATATTTCTTTCGTCTTTCTTCTCATTTCTAACTACGGAGACATTCAACCTAGTAAAAGTAACCTAGTTCAGGTATTTTCGACCTACACCAATCGAAAATTCAATTGAAGCCAAACTAATGTCTGTGACGTCAACTGTACGTATCGTTATGAATAATCGATTTTTTAAAACGTTATATGTAATACTGAAGCATAGGTATTCTAATTTTCCCATTTTCACTTGTTGCGCCATACGAGATAATGTGTTATTTTATCTCTGACCGAAGATTCAAACTCCCATAAGCTAATAAGAACAGGCTCCATCCGAGACCGAAAGCTTTAGTGCAAACCTAAACCTGATACAAACTGGTGCGAAACCCCATAAACGAAACCAACCAAAACTTCTTCATTATAACCTAAATAAACTTCTGCGTCGAACCAAAATTTAACCAAAGAAACTTCGCAAAGAAAATAAACAAGTCAACAATTCCGTGGTTATAATACATACATTCACAGGCTGTTTCCCCGTCCATGTAGCGGTTGTACGGCTATACGGCTATCGAGGTAAATAAGGCGTCGACGCTGAGTGGTGATTACACAGTCGTGTCATTTAACAGACGCAGCGAGGGTCGTGAGAGGGAAGCCCCTCCGACACTTCCGCTTGCGATGACGTCGATAAGTACCCCGAGCTCGCTGCTCGGGCCTACTCGGTGCTACATAGATCATTGTCCTCAACTGTTTCATTCAGGCTTAGGAATTTACCTACTAATATTATTAAGAGGAAAGATTATTTGCTTGTTGCGGCCCGCCGAAGTACGTTTTCTTCTTCCATTTCTGCGCCTTCTCCCACTGCTGGGGTCATCTTTTCTTGGACCAATCCCGACGCATTCTGATATCTTTAACATCGTTATTTAAATCCTCCTATTCTAAAACCAAGCGTATTCAAGTTTTTAATGTTTTAGTGTTAGCGATAAGGCCGCCCATTGTGTCACCCTATGTAATGTTTTCTTTGTATATATTTTCTGTAACTTGTATGGTGTACATAATAAAGAGTATTCTATTCCATTCTATTCTAATTCCAACAAAATAAAAACATGAACCACGCAACCACACCAGCCCGATTTCAAACTTGAAAAAGTCTGCATTAAGCGTTTTATGAACTTACGGACTTATGAGCAGGTCGTAAGGGGGTGGGCAGGTTGTCCAATGTTTACATTCCTTCACCATGGAGAGTGCAGTGCCATTACTCAGGGCGACCGACCAGCGACCACCGACCGCTTCCGTGGGGGAACGCCGATCAATCACAACCTCTATTAGTACTGTTACCGGTGAAACCCCACCTTTCTCAACTTTTTATGTTTTTATTACCTTCGTTTGAAGGGTGCTGTTTTGATTGTGAAAAAATAAATTGGGTTTTCTTTTATTCGATGTGTTTCTTGAGGTTTTGCTTTCACCGTCGTAATATTGTCCAGTCTAACGGTTACCTCACACTTGCCATTCTTCATACTCAGAAGAAAAAATCACTAATCAACTCCATGAAATGTGTCCAATCGCTTTTTATCAATGTCGTTCCACCAAAACTCGTCATCACCCAAGCATTTGTCGTACTCTGATATGTTAACCTAATCGCCAACATCCTAAAGCTATTGTTGTTGACAGAAACATTAATAGATACAAATCAATTCAAGGCCTCAATGCCTCCCAACTGATTGATGTGCCAGCTTGTGTTCGTTCGCCTTCGAATGACGTCGCTGGGCAGGCGTGAGCGAGCCGTGGTTGGTACCACCAGCTGAGTCGTACTCATCCGTAAAAACTTTCATTCCCCCTACTTTTATAAGCTAGCCTAATAGACTATAGTCACATTATATTTGTGTCCAATGTTTTTGGCTTTGGGACTTTGGGGTCACAGTTTTCTTCAATATCAGTTGGTTCGGTCATAATCTTTTCCGTATTCTTTGTCTTGCTAGCTGCTTCTGCTGTCTACTGCTCAGGGCCCCAAGTCTGCTACTTTTATAAATTTGTCATTCCAACACGATCCCATTGTCATTTTGCTAAAAGTTCGTAATCTGCTAAATTCATAAAGGTCGATCATTGGTCGGTCAATGGTCTCGTAATACTTTTTTTACCGAACTATCAAAAGCAATGACTGCACATTGACGTTATAATGGTAGGAAGTGTCAAAATAGCAGATTACCGCATACGTCTGTCATTATGTACGAGATTACCATTCTATGTCATTTCTTTCAATGGTATGTCAGTGGTTGACCACTGGAAAGTCATAGTGACGCTTTTATATTAGTAGATTACCAAACTTGTAAAAATCAACCATTATCACCACCACCACCACCACCATTATTAATTATTTATTTTTTTGTGTTGTAATATGATTAGTAGTATTTTCTTTTGATGTCATACATTCAAAAGGTTAACTGAGTTGACCAACAATTTTTTTGTACGCCATTTATGGCAAAACATGTAGATCCTTTTTAAAAAATGTTTTTATAAGTCCATACAAATTGAATTGTACTCATGTTTTACAAAAATAAATCTTATCTTATCTTAATGGTAGACCATTCTGAAACTATTGTAATAGCAGACTAGGGGTCCTGCTCATATAGACATTGACACTGTAGCATCTGGTTGGAAGGTCTGACCTTTGCAAAGTAGGATGAAGAACTTTCTACCCTGTTCCTCATGCATCCAAGCACTGTTAGGCTTCGTGCCGGTCCTTCAAAGAAATTCTACCCCAACTGTCAATTTCACACTTATACAAAATTCATCATTAGCTTCTTCCGGTATATTCAAAATTAATAGAAAACATTTGTGAACCTAAGAACTCAATTAGAATTCAATTCTTGAACGTCAATCTTATTATGACGTCAACGTGAACACAGGGAGGTCGTGTTAGCATATTGAAACGTAATAGCGACCTCCGAAGTAGTGAAATTGAAAGCAGTTTTGATGTCTTTCAGCTGGTAATTGATACGTCATTTGTAACGTTAACGTAGGGTTTTGAAACTAATAAACTGTTAAGGATAAAAATGGAAAGAGTTGTTTCAAACTTAGCTTCATAATCGCTAAGTTTATGTTTTATTTTTGATTTACCTTTATCATAAAAGCGATCGATCTCCATTACGGTATTGCATGGAATTATTCCGACACTACTTTTTTTTCTGTCATACGTATGTCTATCAAGGTCCAATAAAATCAGTTCATTGGTTTCCAAAAATAAGAACATGCGTTTTTTTTTAATACCTTTAGGAGTTTACTTACCATTGCCGTACCATTTTCCTAGCTTTCGTCTTTCTTTTATGCTGTTTAATTTCATCATCTACTTGCTGTTCAAAAACGATTTTAACTCCTTAATACAATACCAGTAAGTATATTCCACAACAGTAAAGTTAACGACCTGCAAGTTGAGATGTTATCAGCCGATCGATATGTGATTCATGACACGAATGCTATCACAATATAATGTGCGTGCTATTTATGTCCTTAGAGGTACTACGGTTCCCACACAGTATTAAGTTGAGCGCAAGGTTGGGGTATTATATTTAGGGCTAATTATGTTGTTTAAGCTAGGAAGCATCAAAGAATATTATTTGTAATCTTTACAGGAAGTTAATATTCAGCAATAGTTTCTTACCACAGCCCTGTGTCTAATAAAAAACTTAGTTTTTGCGATTTGATTCATTTATTTTTAACGCCTGACAATTTTGTGTTAGCAATTTTTTCAGCATGTGTAATGCTATGTAGATACTGTAGAGTTTAAACTATCAAGAAATATCTCAATAATTTGTCCTAGATATTATTAATACCCCTGTAACAATTCTGCTGAAATAATTTAATAATACTTTACTCTTTTAATGTTAAACCCGTACCTATTAAGATAATTACACCATGTAAGGGCACAAAAAGCGTCCTAGTTAGACTGGTTACTATGAATGATGACAATAATTGCATCTAGTGTCATAGCCTGGGACGCAGGGTTGCACGCGTGTCGCACCCCTGTCGACAACACAAAAGGGTGGCAGCTGCATCCCTGCCGCCATTGTGCGTACAATGCACCCTCGATCTATGCGTGTTGCGATTGCGCACGAAATGCAACAACTATCTTTCTATGAAGTTGAATCGAAAAAATGTGAATCACAATATTAAAGTATTGGTAAAGAAACGAAGTAATTCGGAGTTCCATTTTGAAAAAAAAAACCTTTCAGCTAAACTCTAAAAAATACAAAGTCAAAGATCTCATTCCTTTGATCTATGTTTTATGAATCGGTATGGTATCTGCATTATGTTTGTTGGTATTTTACTGTTCACAAATTACTGCTATATTTTTTTTATACGATTGAAGTGGTGATGGTACAGCTCTTTTGGCTTCAAACATAAAACGTCGAACTCGATTCTTATCCTTCAGAGTGGAACGAATATACGAGTAGCTTATTTTTTTGCTGAATAAACATTTACGTCATATTTGCCACCCCCTCCCCTTATTGGCCCAGATTTCATGAACCCCCAGAAACTCGTTACGGCTGTGGGATGTTTAATGAGTTCATCGGGGGGTTGTCGTTTAGCTGGTAAAAGGTCATGGACAAGGTCAAAGGATGTGAAACAAACATTTTTTTTATTTGATCGGTATTTACAATAAAGAAAATCTGAAAAATTCTTTCTTCTGAGTAATTAGTAATCACAGACTCAGTCCCAGTGTACTCTTCACCTAAAAATGCAAGTGTGTCACCTTTTAAAAATAAATCTTTAGGTTCTGATTTTTATTACGTTGTTTGTTTCCAGTGTCAGCAACTGTATACATATTATATTCGCAATTTAATTATGGATCATTGTACGCCTGAATGAAATATATTGCAACGTATTAGCAGAACATTTCACGAAGGCACTTAAAACTAAACGACTACTTTTCGAGAACCGTTTGTTACCAACTTCAAGAAAGAAGTCTTCTGATGATATTTAAAGTACGAAGTCTTCTGAAAATATTTGAAGTAAGAAGAACAAGAAGACAGCAGTCCTCCTCCTCGCGTTCACTGCGTTGCCGTTATGTGTTAATTTTATATCATAAGGCACGCGGTGAATGCCAAGAGAGGACTCATTCGTCGTACTAACAGAAGAAAGACTATACACAAGAACAGAAGCAGAAGAGTCAAGAAGAATGCTTTTTAATGATTGTATTATGTGTTTATGGTGTTACAATATGGCTTGATATTGTCTGTTTGTGTTACATGATGGCATGTATTATTGTTTATGTACCTGTTTTTTATTCACTCTTTTTCAGATGCAGTCATTCTCCAATATATTTTGAAGCAGTGTTGAACCGATTATTTTTTTAAATTACACAATATTGTTTACCATATTTCTCACAGAAACAACATACATATTTTGCAAGTATAATACATACGTAGCAAAAAAGAGTTGTAACCTAAAATAATATTCAAGGCAAGGTATCAGTAAAGCTAAGTTTTTTTAGAAGACAATGGAAAATCTTCCCCATTGGAAACAAATATTGAACCGTACGTGTAACCGTGCTCTTGATGTTAGCACCGTCTTTTGCATATTGGGGCCCTGGGCACGGCATATCAGGGAGGATATAATATGATTTTGACAGAAGTCTAATTTGCTAAATAAACTAAACAACATTCTAGATTCATTCGATTGTTTAAAAAACCTTTCGTCGTTTAAAACTCTTTTAGCCTTTACCAGTAAGCGCTTGCTCTATGTAAGGAGTAAAATTAAAAAAAAACATGTTTATGTTTGATGTTCTTAACATTAATACCTATATATATGTTTATCAGTTATGGGTAGGTAATCTGCCAGATATTAGAACGGGCATAGATCACGAGGCTCTGTCAGTGGAAACGAAAGGATCTTAATGACGAACATAAAAGTGAGAAGTAGCCACGATCCTACACCACTTATTCGCCTATCCCCATTTCCAATCAGACGTTATATTAAAGCAGACGCGTAGGCACTCGTAAAATCTGAAGACGTTCACATTTTCAAAGACAACACAATCTAGGTCAGTGTTTCATTGTTTTGCTACACTTATGCGGCGTTGCATAATTTACACAGTTCTACTCAATTTACATGCGCCTGAATTCAATCTAGTACAATAACAACAGACGAGTAGGTACCTATTGGATGCTAATCACCTAAACCCACATTGGAACTTGATGAACGACGGAGATTTGTTGATGACTGTGTATTGTTTTATGAGCTGAAGCTTTAAATTAATTACTAAAAAATAATACTCTTATTTACGCCATTTGCTTGAATTGTGGTAACAGCCCCGACTTACGAATTGCAGGTCGCGGGTTCAAACCCAGCCAGGCGCATTTTACTTTGTGTAATTAATTTCATCACCACTGCTCTCAAAACGGTGAAGGAAAACATCTTGAGGAAACCGGCATATCCTAGAACCAAAAATTCGAAGACATGTGACATTCACCAACCCGCACTGGGCCCGCGTGGTGGATTACGGCCCATTCCCTCTCCTAGAGAGGAGGTCTGTGTCCCAGCAGTGGGATCATTAAGAGGCTGATTATGCTATATGCTTGAATTGAGCGCATGCGCAGTTCTACATAATGCGATGACAGATTATATTTTTGTGTGAATATGGAAAGCTATCCTATAGGACCATAGGCACTGCCCTATTCTATGCTCAAACATCTAGCAGGTTTTCGTATTTCATTTAAAACCGTTTCATCTTTGAGAAGTAACGAAAGATTTAGATCTCGTAGCCAGAGAGACCGTATATTTTATCTGCATAAAAAAGCCTATGGCACTCCCACTCAGCAATTGAGTAATGATTTCTCCCAATTAACGATATTACCTCATAAAACCATTTTAACTTTACTGTTTTCCCATAGTTTTATCTACGAAGGTAGACCCCAAAGTAAATCCCAAAAACGACAACTTAGCTATTGTTATCCAACGTGACAATTATTCTATACTTACTATTGTATGTATATTCATCGAGATAAAACAAAAAAATACGTTCTCATGAAACTGGTTTTACTTTGCTATGGCAACAAAGCAAACCATCAAAATTAAAACGAGTCAAGACGTCATAATAAATTAGTAAAAATATTAAATTAGACATAAAGTACATCACTCATTTTAAATATTCTCTGGAAGGTTAGGCAGTAATAACACTGTAGCACCGACCAGAATACCTACATTTCTACAATTTGTTCGAAAAAGTCACCGCGGTTCTGGAACACAAAGGTACGAAGGTTTGGAAGAGCATCTTAGTATCTCAAGGTGGTCCCTTTCTAGTTTGGTGAAGATCTGATTAAGAACAGAGATAGGAAACGGAACTCTTCAATAAATGATAGCAAATCTTTCGGGATTACTGAAATCGCATGATTATTTATTTATTAAACACTTTACGCACACAATTGTACAGAGGTGGACTTAATGCCTTAGGCATTTTCTACCAGTCAACCTTTAGGTGATGCAGAGAATAATTACTATTATTTTATTGTTTACACCAATGTGATTGGTACGTTTAGATGGGGGGAGGACCCCCTTCCCCCCACTACTAAAAAGTGAAAAATAAAATAACATTATACAAAAAAAACAACCGACTTCTAAACAAAAAAGTGTAAAATAACTTAACGAAACTCGGTGTTTTTGGTTGTTTCTTCGTTTTTTGAAAAAAAATGAAGACGGTTGTTTTTTTGTAAAAAGTTTTTTTGATGTTTTCCTATCCATATAAAAACGACAAATGATCTCAGCCCTGCTTCCCTTAGGTCTGAGTAATCAGGATTTCCACGTCTTACTCGAGATTCCTTTTAAACATGTCATATCATATTGACTGTTATGATATCATTTAGAAACAATTTGATGCCACAGCAACTTGTCTACTTTTTTAGGCCAATACTGAATACCTATCCATTGTTGTAAAAAAGTCGAAGTAGGTAGTTAGGTTTATACTCGCCGCCAGTCGAAAGGTTACGTAGAGGTTCAATATTCATTTTATTCGATAGGTTACCTCAACTTTTTAATTTATTTTCAATAAAAAAAGAACAGCTTACCTCAGAAACACAAATCGGTACTGCTGACCCCGATTTCTGATTTAAGCATTTGAAGTTGAGTATTTGTCAAAGTTTACTTAACCCAAAAATATTCTTGATATTGAAGTATGATTTGACACGTTTTTAACTCCAGATACTCAGAATCCCGCTGTTACTTACCCAGAGCCTTATTTCAACCAAATACCAATTGGACAAGTCTCATGTACAAGGTCCTAAGATGATGAATAAGATCGGACTAGACCCTACAGTAATCCGTTTGTCCGGGTACTGGCCACTAAGAGATCCACTTTAACTATTAAAACGTTTACCAACAAACAACAACAACGCAACGATTACAGGCAACGGTTTATACCAAAAAAAGAACACATTTCAATATTGACCTGTAACATAAATAATTTAAGCGATTGCACAGTGACATGTCAGTATGTCCTCAAGAAATGCGTGCACATATGTTTCGCGTGTGTGTTCCGAGGTCGCTTAGTGATAGCACAGCTGTGCTTGTATCCAAAGACAATGTGTTAGCCGTCCTTACGCCTGTGCCGATTGTCTGTTACACCGTATGGAGTTACTGCATGAATTAATCATTTAGTATAGGGAAATAAATACGCGTCCAAAGGGACACTTGATAGTCAATTTATTACATGTGCCGAAGTCCATACTTGCATCTGAGGACCATATGAATTAAAACGGTAAACAATATAAATGTTTGCATCAATTCAAAAATAAAGTATGGTGCTATTATTGTACCTTCACAGTTAGCATTCCAGCCGTAGATAGGTTTTCCTTAAAAACACTAAAATGTAAGAATTTGAAAACTTTGGATAATGCTAGAGCCGGTCCCCAGACACACGCTTTTTTTTTGTGAAATGGATTTGCTCTTGACTCTAGTCGGTGACAGAGACAAAGGCGACGATGAAATGAGCTTACCCAGAAGAAGCCTGTTCACTCTAACTTGGAAGAGATCAGGGTTGAATGCATTCGGAAACACAGACGCAGGCAGAGAGTTCCACGCCTTTGCTGTGCGCATTATAAAAGACGATTGAAAATGCTTTGTTCGAATTGGTGGAATAGCAACAAGGTAGGGTAACCTACAGTGCGTCAAGATGTCCTATGGTAGAAAGGGGCCAGTGGGATGAGGAGAGTTCAAGGGCACACTCGCCGAAGTACAATCTGTAGAAGGAGGCGATCTTGCGGCGATGCCGATGACCCAGGCTGTGAAGCTTGGTATGCTAATGTATTGTTGAAGAAGTTCTTCCCGAATCTCGTCTACTCCACAAAAAGTCTATGAGTTAGCCTCGTTGAACCGGGACTAAAAGTGAAATAACCGTTTTAAACATCGTACGCAAATTGTAAAAAAATATATATGCCTGTAGCACCTTCCGGGGGTCATAAATAAATTGTTATACAACACAACTTCACGCCTTGACAACAACATTAGTTCAATTAAGTAATCAAAACAATTATGCTGGCAGTTTAGACAAAGATAATGAAGATACCGCAGAGTAGTTTTAATTACCACCTCTTATGATCATTTTGACCAAGCAATCAATCACTACCAGTCAAGGCGAACTTTTAAATAATAATATCAACCTTCCGGGTAATATTCTTTGCTATCTGGTTTTTCTGAGTTCAAAATGTTTAAGTAGACAAGAAGAAATACCGGAATCTTGAAAGGAAAAGACTTGTGTTTTTATAATAATATATGTACTGCGTTATGTTAAATAAGTGAATCACGGCGGTTCACAAATCTTAGAGTTTTTCCTGTTGCGTAAGAGTTCTTCTAAATTTGAAATTCCATCTATCTAATAATAATAATAATGGTGGTGGTCTGGCTGTCAAGTTGACGGTCACGTAAATTTTCATCTCATATCTTTTAAATACAAATTTTATAAAATATCAAGCTGCAAAATGTTTAAAATACCAGATACATCTAAGAAAAAATAAAGAAAACCACTACAGCAGATTTATAACATGAAACCGGAAAAATGTAATGCATTTTGTTGAAAAATGTATGACCGAAATTTGACATGTTGACAAGAAGCCAGACTCGAGCACAAATCGCACCAACAACATCTTCGGGTTCGTCGCTCAGCTCCGCCTCGCAGCCGCCGGGACCTACGCCACCCGTGAGTCCAGAGATTCCGGTAGCTGCAGTTGCGTCGAGCTCGAGCGACGAATACTTCTCGCCGCCGACGACACCACCACCTGCGCGTCGGCGCGGACGAGGCCGACCACCGACCAGCTTGGGACCTCGAGGCCCGCCGGCCTCTGACAGGGTTCCCGCTACCGGTGGAAGTGTGCAGCGCATGCGATGGACGCAATCCATTAATGAAAATGTCATGCGCTCATACTTTGGGGCTACAGAGGGGGGAACTAACCTGACCGCGTGCCGTGGTCGGATGCTCTCTCTGTTTCAGGTACTTGAGCCAGCTGTCAACGTTTCAGCCCAACGATTGTCGGATCAGGTTCGGGTCATCCAGCGTAACCGTATGTTGGATGACGCCGTGCTTGATAGACTGCGTCTAGAATCACGGAGTAGCCGTGTCTCACCTGCTTCGCCACCGGCCGCGGTTCAAATACAAAGTATTTCACCGCGACCCGACCATGTAAGTGAAGATGTTGACGACGGGGCTATTACCGTGAGTACCCAGTGCAATGAGCGATTGAGGAGCGCTTTGGAGGATGCTTTCCGAGAGTATCGTTCCACACCGCCTGGGCTTAGACCTCGTTTGCCACGTTTGCCCATGCATAACAAAAATAGGGCGCTGGTGTGTGCTCTAGATTCACAATTAGAAAACTGTTTTAATAGCAGCAAAGACCTCACCGATACCCACTCGATCTTGTACTGTGCGGCTGCAGCAGCATGTCGTGTAGCTCATGTCAAATTTCCTAACAGTGACAGAGCTGCACGACCAGCTGTACCAGCTTGGCAGTGCAGGATCGAGCGTCGTATCGGTGAGGCTAGAGCACTCATCGGCAAACTTATCTGCTTCAGGGAGGGCAATACTCGTCGTAGAGTGATGCGCTTTGTGAGGCGGGCATTCTCGGGGACTGATATTAGTCCTCGAGACTATCTGACCCGCGTCACAGAGCGTATCGACTTCCTGAAGCAGAAAGTCTATGCATGGGCAAGCCGTATACGTCGGTACAAGCGGCGAGTGGAGCGATATACTCAGAATCGCACGTTCCAAAGCAATGAGAGGTGGGTTTACAGGGCTTGGGAGCGACCGGACCAAGTTGTGACTGACACGCACCTACCGGATGATGACGCCATGTGTTCATTCTGGCGCAGCATCTGGTCGGTGCCTGTCAGTCATACCGAGGGGGATTGGACTCGAGAAGTCGAGCGCACGTGCGATCCGATACCAGAAATGGGGGCAATTACTATCAGCCCCCAAGATGTAGCACGTGCAGTCCGTCCGTTGCCTAACTGGAAATCTCCAGGGCCGGACGGGCTGCACAATTTCTGGATTAAATGGTTTCCAAGGTCGCACGCTCGCTTGGCGTCTCAATTCCAGTCTGCCTTAGAGTCTGGGTCGCTGCCCCAGTTCCTTACGACAGGAATAACCCACCTGCTCCATAAGTCAGGTAGTACCGTGGAACCCAAAAATTATAGACCGATCACGTGTTTACCGACGGTCTATAAAGTTCTTACATCCATTTTGAGAGCAAAGATTAACGATCACATTGAAAGTAATTCAATAATGTCTACGTCTCAGAATGGATGTAGGAACGGGGCCCGCGGTACTAAGGAGCTGCTCCTCATCGATGTTGCCATTAGCCAACAGGTTCGTCGTTCCCGAAAGGATCTGTCCACATGTTGGATAGACTATAAGAAGGCCTATGACTCAGTGCCACATACATGGCTCATGAGGGTGCTGGAGCTGTATAAAGTTGATGCAGTTCTACGCACCTTCCTGATGTCGTGTATGGGGCAGTGGATGACGGTCCTTCACTATCCAGGATGTCGACAGACCCAGGCGAACAGTGAACCGATAAGGATCGAGCGTGGCATATTTCAGGGCGACAGTTTGAGTCCACTGTGGTTTTGTCTGGCCCTCAACCCTCTTAGTACACTGCTGGAGAGTTCGGGCCAAGGCTACCGGTTGAGAAGAGGTGGTCAGGTCATATCGCACCTCCTTTACATGGATGACTTGAAGCTCTTTGCCCCCAACAACTTGCAACTGATGAAGCTACTGAAGGTAACAGAAACCTTCAGTAGCGACATCAGTATGGAATTTGGTGTGGACAGATGTGCGGTCATGCATGTGAAGCGAGGTGAGATTATGGAATCCGTGGGAACCCAACTCTCGGATTCCATATACCTTAGATCCCTTTGCTCAACCGAAACATACAAGTATTTGGGTATGTCGGAAGCGTTGGGCATCAATGCTACTAGCGTGAAACAATCGTTGAAGGAGCGTTTCTTCGGCCGCCTGAACAAAGTGCTAAATAGTCTTTTATCAGGCGGAAACAAGGTGCGCGCCTTTAACGGTTGGGTCATGCCGGTATTGATGTACTCTTTCGGCATACTCAAATGGACTCAGACAGAACTGGACGCCCTGGATAGGAGGGTCCGTTCACTGCTGACCGCAAATCGGATGCATCACCCACGATCATCGGTAATGAGGCTGTATATCCCGCGGAAGTGTGGGGGTCGAGGCTTTCTTAAATGCTAAGACCCTGCACAATCGCGAGGTATGCAGCCTTAGGGAATACTTCCTAGAAGCCGACGTGGGTATGCACCGGGATGTGGTCGCAGTGGACAAGGGCCTCACCCCGCTCTCCTTGGCTAACGAGAACTGGCGCAAACCTGTGGTATTAGATACTAATGATCGCAGGGAGGTATGGCAGAGCAAGGAGCTTCACGGGCGCTTTTATCGGGTCCTACATGGGCCCGATGTAGACTTTCTAGCGTCCGTGGCCTGGCTACGTTTTGGTGACCTCTTTGGGGAAACCGAAGGTTTTATCTGTGCGATTACAGACGAAGTTATGATGACGAACAACTACCGGAAATACATTGTGAAGGACGGTACGGTTGACATATGTCGGGCATGTCACCGGCCGGGGGAATCCATCCGCCACATTATTTCCGGTTGTTCTAGTCTGGCTAACGGAGACTACTTGCACAGGCACAACCTTGTAGCCAGGATTATCCATCAGCAACTTGCCCTTAAATACAATCTTGTGGAGTCGGAAGTACCGTACTATAGGTATGCGCCCGACCCAGTTCTCGAAAATGGCAATTGCACATTGTACTGGGATCGGTCTATCATCACTGACAGGACTATTGTTGCCAATAAGCCTGATATAGTGGTGATAGACCGACTAGAGCGTCGCGCAATGATTGTTGATATAGCAGTCCCGCATGACGAGAACCTCGTGAAGGCTGAGAAGGATAAACAATCGAAGTATCTTGACTTGGCTCGCGAGGTTGTCGACATGTGGGATGTGAACACAGCAGTCATTGTGCCGATAGTCGTGACGGCCAATGGCATAATTGCCAAGAGCCTCGACCACCATCTTAAGAGGCTCTCGTTGGGCAGCTGGATCAAGGGCTTGATCCAGAAAGCAGTACTCCTGGACACGGCACGTATCGTTAGGAGGTTCCTCTCTCGGGAGTCCTGACCACCGGTAGCTTGGACCCTGTTCCCGATACCGGTGGGCTACTATTTTTTATATTTTTAAATGTTTTTTTTATTTTTATAGAAATATTTAAAAATGTATTAAGTGTGTATAGTGAATAAATAAATGGAATAATAATAATAATAAGTTTATCTGTTAGAATATTGTTGTTACAAGGTGTTACTTATAATTTTACGTCCAAAATATTCTGCTGTTTCCAGCGTACAAATATTTTCAAAAATTTAAATGAAATTAAAATCAATTGGCAACATAGGAAAACATTATCTGATATTAATATAAAGGAATTATTGCATACAATGTCAAAGCATAGTAATTAGAATGTCAAGAGTTATTAAATACAATTTAACCGTATACTAAATATGTCAGGAATTATTAAGTACAATGTCAAGGCAAACTAAATAATATAATGTCAAGAGTTATATAATGTCAAGGAATAATAAAATATAATGTCAGAAATTAATAAAATACAGTGTTAAGAATTATTCATACGGATACAAGGCAATACGTCATCCAATTTAAATTTAGAGTCAAACTTTCATTTAAAAACTCATCTGTTGAATAATAACACTTAAATAATAGGAAGTCAAATAATTTCTTTTTAAAAGTAATGAAGTTAAGATCTTTAAAACATTAGGTAATTTATTATAAATACGAATTGCCATACAGTAAACATTATTAGAGAATAGTTTAATGCGTTGGTGAGGTACATATAATTTGTGGATATCTCTGCTTTTTCTTACCACAGCATCATTACGTAATTTAAATAAACCTATGTTTTTACGTACAAAGATACAAAGTTCGAATATATATAAGGATGGGAGTGGTAATATTTTTAAACATTTAAAGAGTGGGACACAAATATCTAATGGTTGAGCTTTGGTTATTGATCGAATACATTTTTTTTGCGCTCGAAATGCCTTTATAAAATCCACAGAATTGCCCCATATGATAATACCGTAGCGTAGAATTGATGCTACGTAACCATGATAAGCATAAAGTGCTGCATTGAGACCAGCTACACGAGTTATTCTGCCTAAAACAAATACAAATCTTTGCAGCTTAGTACATAACATTTCAATATGTTCTTTCCAGTTGCAAAATTTATCTAAAGTTATACCTATCTAATAGTAGATAGGTAGCAAAATAAGACTAGAGAAATCTATAAAAAATACATTGCCTTTATTCAACATAGCAGCGCCCCGCTGTTTCACCCACATAGTTCCCATTCCCGTAGCAATATGGGAATAAAATATAGCCTATGTCACCCGAGAATAGTGTAGCTTCCCAAAAGTATAAAAAAAATCAAATCGGTTCAGTAGTTTCGAAGCCTAGTCAATACAAACAAACAACCAAATCTTTCCTTTTTCATGTTATTAGTACAGATAAATCAACATGGCAGCTATTTTTAAAAGTGCATTTGCATACTAATTTCATTTAATTTGTAGCCACTAGGTAAGTAATTGGTGCTGAACTGCATTATTCGCGAGAAGGCTACATAATTCCGCTACAGTACATAATTGTTACAAACATACGGTACAGTCACGTTCGCTACGTGACACAAGTTCAATCAGAATGCTATACAATCTTGTCTCATTGTGCAATCCTGTGTTTGGACCCTGAACCTCTCGCTACCTGTGATCTGCTATCCAGAATGATAAACAGTTCAAAGTCTTACATTAGTTACTTTACGTTTTATGTTATGAGAAATCTGACAACCTGCCATCACGTGGAGGGTCGTATTACCCAGTTAATATAACTGATCTGTGGATATCAAAAAGGCAATTGTTGTATATTTAAGGAAAGTTCACATTCGCCGTAAACTATCAAAAACATATGAAGGGTCCACTGCAATAGTGATAAATGTCCTTGTTACCTTGTTTTGAAATAATTGCGTTTTTAATTGTATTAGTTGGTAAAAAGAAAGTCGTGTTTAGAGGAAAAAAATAATGGTATTATTTTAAGTAATTCTTAAAATACCAGGACTTTATTCTTGTACTGTCCTTTTTGTCTAATATCAGGGTTCACTTTCGAAAATCTCGGATGTAAGTTATATATTGCTGAGTTTTTAAACGAGATTAAACTACAAATATCCAGTGACTGAATGACGTGCCTACTTAGAATTTTACAAAAATTGACTTTCATTATTATTGCAATGGGCCCTTTATGTTATCCCCTGCATTTTGAGATAAAGTGTCGTTAAGATGATATTACGACTAGAATTTGTCAGTTAGATATTGGACACGTATTTTTTGCTTTATCAAATCTGTAAAAAATGACGAATATAAAAAGCGTCAAAGATCAGGAGTGGGGCTTGTGACGTCACATCGTGGTAAATATAGTAGCGAGTAGTGACGTCACACGAGTATATAACGCACTGTATCTTCCACGTTTTTTATTTACGTGAAAAAAGAAAAAAAAACATAAACAATATTTTTTGCAAATCTATCTGATGCAGTAATTGTTTTTTTTTATGTCAACTACCCTATTGGCCGCATTGGCATGATAGTCGCAAAAAGTCTCAATTTCCCTACATTTAAACATCCGCTGTTTAATAATTAGTAGAACTGACCTTCTGATAGGCAGTCACTTCTTGTTATTATAACGATGTCATTAGGATGCATTCGGTAAGAAGACTCTCACAGAAACAGCGAGGTGTAATATAATGATGACGACATACTTTTTTGTACCAACAAGTTGATGTTTACGTTATTACCCGTGCGAGTACTTCTGGATTGTCCGTTTAGTCCGAAACGAGTTGGGGAATCCCGGAGCATAACCTCTGGCTACAATAGAAAAATACAACTACCATAACTCACTGTAGTTGATAAGAATTCAGTCATTATCGGATAGTTTTTTTTTTGTATTTTTAATGTATAACGTCAACTGCTTGAACTAAAATAATTGACGTAGAATTAATCACACCACCTACGATATTATTCTTTTCAATATATTATTGAGTTGTAAACGCCATATTTTTAAATAAAGGCATTACTTTGACGTAGTGCATAACATGTTTACTACTAGACTATTGCTTGTTTGTATCCTCAGCTGTATAAGCTCCGTATCTGCTACACCAATTTTAATTATTTCTTACCAATATAAATTTACATTTTCAGCGAGTAACATAGGCTTTATTTTATCCCCGTATTCCCACAGGAACTGAAACTACGCGGATGAAACCACGGGGTGCTATTTTATTATATAGAATGTTCTGCGATGTACATGTATATAGGATGACATTAAATAGTATTACTCCACCTGACTTCGAAAGCTACATACATAACAAAACAAATTCAAAAAGAAAATAATTCTATAATGGCGCAAATATTCTATAGGACCAATATGAGTAACCTCACTGTTTTTTCCCACAGTAAATGCATTTTAAGTGCTTTCATAACATCAGCATCTACAGCATCAGAATTTGTAAGCTCGTCTTTGTACATAAACTTAATAAATTACTGTATAAAATATCTTTTGTGAGTAATAAATTAAGAAGAATCTGTATTCCAATATATTTTTATATCTGCTGAACAACAACAAGATGAACAATGAAAAACCAAGACCGAAGGCGTTAAAGTTTTTTTATCAAAATCGTGACAATGACCGTTGCAGATTACTACAGAGCAAACAGACTATGACAACACTATTCATAAGTTTTTGTTGACAATAAAAACGACGAACTATTGACTTTACTGAAACTCGACGATTTTCAGCTGAACAAAGCCGCTAAGGTTATAGAACTGTTAATTGTTCAAATAAAAGTTAAAACAGTGGTTAAAACTATGGCATTTCTTGCATTTTCTCTACTAGCGTACACAATTTGAAACACGGCAATTACCTCGGTTTTATTGGTATGTTGGAGATTTGTCACCTAAGTCCGACTTTGCCTGCAATTTTTTTTAAATTATTTTTGTGTAGCTCTCTAGTGACGGTCCAAGATTGCCACACTAAATACGGTACTCTTCCTCCTGTCTCCTACTTGATCTATGCTGTAACTGACAGTGTCCACAATAGGGATGTTGCCTGAGTAAAAAATATATAATTAATGATTATGTTTAGTCCGTCAGTTAGATTGTAGAAAAATATATATGATTATGTTTAGTCCGTCAGTTAGATTATAGAAAAATATTTGACACGTATTTTCTCCTTTATCAAAACTGACTAAGATAAAAAGCATCAAAGATCAGGTGTGAGAGCGTGTGACGTCACGGCCCGGTAAAAATTGTAGCGAATAGTGACGTCACACGAGTTTTCAACGCACTGTATCGTCTTCATTTTTTGTAGGTACGCAATAAAGAATTGAGTATTGAGAACATATGGAAATCAGGTACTTAAAGGTTCCGGCCAAAACATCCTTCATAGCTTACTTAACTAAACCTATTTGGCTCACATACATCGAATGGCCTCTCTAATCGAATCCGTATCAGAAACTCAATCTATGTTACGGAAACTATGTTTCATACTTAATCCTAAAAACTTACAATAAGCCCAAATTGGGGCTCCTGCTTACTACCAAATTGCAGAATTGGATTTAGTCGTATCATCAGTAAGTTGATCAAATGGGAGAATTTGTTCCGTCGTAAGTTTGGCTTAGAAAAGTTTCCCTAAGGAAAATATAGTTCGTATTTTTGTTTGTGGGAAGGAAAATGCCGGGATTGCTGGTTTAGGAAAGTAACTGTGTATAACTTTGTTTATGTTCGTGTAAGTGACCTTTATTAATTGGTATAACACAGCGATAAATCAACATGAGTCATGAATCGCCACTGCCCATACCTACTATGATAAGAGTATTAGGTATTATTATAATGAATTCACACAATATTACAGGGGATTGGTGACGTTTTTGAGACAAATATGTTTGTCAAATAAGATTATGTCGTGTGTCTTGTGAATTAGTGTAGTTTGTAAAAAAAATCAGCTCAGGATACCTATTTTACCGTCAAACAAATTGATATGTTGTGTTAAACTATTTTTTATAATGCAAAAGTTTAATAAATAGTATTCATAAACCTATCCCAGTAAGTTCTTCCCCTCTCCTTTTATTCCAATTCTATTTTAGTTTTATTCGCTTGTATGTTATTTAAAAGTTTGCGGATATTTATCTATCAGTAAATAAACTGAGTACCCATAATGAAAGAAGAATATTTGAAATACATATACATATGTATTTCTACTAAATGTTTCCTTTCATAACATTCCACAAAGCCGCCACCTCACTGATCGGTAAAGGAAAGCGGCAAATTCTCATAGAGCAGCGGGCACCAGCCGCCATATTCCCACGCCATGAGAGTGGACGGCGAGGGAAGGCTACCAACCTGTTACCACTCGGACTTGTTGCTGAGAAGACATGCAACACGTTATTGTTATTACCAGGGCCCTTTAAAAAGTACCTGAACTTCACCACCTTAACTGTGGTTTAGGGCAAAACAATCGTAATATGTGCTTCTAGTTGCACACCTGCGAAATCTCGAACAAGCAATTTAGAGTACATACTTCAATTTTTTTAAATCATTGTCAGATCTCTTCAGGGCTGACAGTGTTTTAAAGCAATCAAAGTGATGATCAAAAAGATTAAATTGAAATTCTCTGAAATAAGTTATTCATTAAATCTTACAATTTTCCCGAATACCAAAAAACTTATCAACAAACCAGCAAAAAAAAGGTTATTAATAACAGTGAATCTTGATTTAGAAATCACCAACCCGTAGAGGTACCTAAGTCAAATCTATGATTAGGTAATGACCTCAGTCGTCTACGGAGAATCCAAGTTAACGTGTCTGTGTTTTGTGTGTGTAAGATTTAGTATTTACCACTACCTAAGGCACTTGTGGCATATCAGCTCAGACAATAACAGCGCTATAAAGAAATGCGACTGATATATTTATCTTATCACCACACACTCGCCAAAACGTGTCTGTACGTAGATTCACTATCTACATAGGTATACCGCTAACAAAGGTATCGTTCGCCATGTTTGTTGGACGATTCCGATTATACTCCATGAATTAAATATCTTCTTGCATTGATGGCTAGATTAGGGGAAAAACATAAGAAACGATATACATAAATCTTGATATCATGAGACAACCCTATGACAGGGAATGATCGAGTGACAACCTTACCGATAAATCATATCTATACTAATATTATAAAGAGGAAAGACTTGTATTTTTATATTTTTGTATGTAACGAATAAACTCAAAAACTACTGGACCGATTTCAAAAATTCTTTCACCATTAGAAAGCTACATTCACCCTGAGTAACATAGGCTATATTTTATCCCCGTATTCTCACGGGAACGGGAACTACGCGGGTGAAACCGCGGGGCACTGCTATTTCTTTATATGTGTATAAGGATTCTATCAGTCTAGAAATTTGTTTGACAAAGGAACCAGATATTGCAAGTAATGCAGTATTGTTCACTACTGACTATGCATTTTATGCCTCTGTTAAGCCATCTTTTAATCAACCATAATCTATATTTTGTTATTTACCTGTCTCTAGCACGACAGTATATCAAATACTAGCTTCTGTCCGCGACTTCGTCCCCGTGGAATCCCCGATTTTAAAACATTCTTTATCACTGCTCCGCTTCTATTGGCTTAAGCGTGATGATATATAGCCTTCCTCGATAAATGGTCTATTCAACCCAAAAAGAATTTTTCAATTCGAACCAGTAGTTCCTGAGATTAGCGCGTTCAAACAAACAAACAAACTCTTCAGCTTTATAATATTAGTATAATAAATTGCCCCAAGACTTTGTCAATTTCTCGGTGCAGCGTCATTGGTGGACAGAATTTTGGAAACAGATAGGCCAGGACAGTAAGCAGAGCTGCTTGCGACTCAACTCCGCATAGAAACACATCTTACTGCTGAACCCCAGCGAGGCAGCACTGGCAGAGGTTGGAGTTATATCCTCTCGCTTGAATTCGAATCGACCATTGAGTAGCAGTCTATTCTTAGAGGAAGCTTCACGAGGTGGGTATACACAGTAGGTATACTTTGAGTATATTAATAGCTAATGTGGCAAACAGTTGACGTACGCAACAGATGCAGTTAAACAATTAATTAAGAGGACAACTGAGACGCGATGACGATGTGTAACATGTGCATTGAATAAAATCATTTCTTCAATCTTATCTCGAAGCTTTTGTTTATTCTTTCTCAGTGACAATAATTCTGCTACATAATATATGAAACAGTCAATAATGTATGAGAGCGAAATGCGCTACCGGAATGTCATGTGGTCAATCCAAGAGATGGTCTCCTTTTGACAACAGCTATCGCTGAAATAATGTCACATTACTAAGCGTTTTTCTTCTATACTAATATTATAAAGAGGAAAGATTTATATTTTTATATGTAATAAATAAACTACTGGACTGAAGTCAAAAACTCTTTCACCATTAGAAAGCTACATTCACCTTTAATAAAATAGGCTATATTTTATCCCCATATTCCCACGGGAACGGGAACTACGCGAGTAAAACCTCGGAGCGCTGCTAGTCTGATATGAAACTAACCAGTTTTGTCAGTTGACAACTTAATTAGAGACAAATTATGACATATTTTGTAATTATCTAAATTGTAAAAATCATTTGTTTTAGAACATTCATCACTAATTATTTCTTGCCATCGCTTCATTTAACAAATCGCAAGTTTACTCAATACAAAATTTTATACAATATTGCTTCTAAAACAAAGCACACTTCTTTGAACTTTATACTAAGTTATTCATAATTATTATCAACATGATACTTACCTCATTTTGGTAGCAGAGCTGGATAAGCAATAATCAGTTACAATATGAACGTAATTATTGAAAAAAAAAAACATATCACCCAACATAATAATATATTTAATCTCCCGGACACAAGGAAAACTGGGTTTGGGTGATTACGTCAGGGTACAATCATAGACGTCACACAGTATGGTATGAGTACCTCGACTGCGGTATCCTGGTTAAACCCAGAAAAGGAACTTAGTAGGAAATGAGTGAATTGATCAAAATACTTTTAAAGTGAAAAACGTTAATACACTTGACAAAACCAAAATGAAAAAGTTGGCCTATGCCTTAGAATGAAGCATTTCATCGAAAACTGTTGATATGTCAAATTAAAAAATCATTTATCAGTTGTTACTATTAAATGTAGAGTTTTATTTTACTGTGAGATATTGCGGCCCATCATGATAATGTTAATAGTAGAAGCTCTATTACGCTCAAAATAAAACAATGGGGTGTGATTGCTGTATAGGATCAAAATAAAACAATGGGTGTGATTGCTGTATAGGATCAAAATAAAACAATGGGGCGTGGTTTCTGTATAGGATCAAAATATAATGGTGAAGTGTGGTTGCTGTGTAGGGTCAAAATAAAACGGTGGAGTGTGGTTGCAGTGTGGAGTCAAAATAAAACGGTGGAATGTGGTTTCTGTCTAGAGTCAAAATAAAATAGGGGAGTGTGGTTGATGTATAGGATCAAAATAAAACAATGGAGTGTGGCTGCTGTGAAGGATCAAAATAAAACAAGGGGGTGTGATTGCTATGTAGGATCAAAATAAAACGGTGTAGTGTGGTTGCTGTGTAGAGTTAAAATAAAACGGTGGAGTGTGGTTGCTGTGTAGAGTCAAAATAAAACGGTGGAGTGTGGTTGCTGTGTAGAGTCAAAATAAAACGGTGGAGTGTGGTTGCTGTGTAGAGTTAAAATAAAATGGTGGAGTGTGATTGCTGTGTAGAGTCAAAATAAAACGGTGGAGTGTGGTTGCTGTGTAGAGTCAAAATAAAACGGTGGAGTGTGGTTGCTGTATAAAGTCAAATAGAATCGTGGAGTGTGGTTGCTGTATAGAGTCAAATAAAAAAGTGGAGTGTGGTTGCTGTGTGAATTCACTAGACTACTACTACTAGACTAGACTAGATGAATTTTTTAGTAAAAAAAACTCAAAGCAACTGCAGCACCCCGATTACAGAATCTTTTTTATTCTCATCATGTGTGCAGAGTTCCACTGCCTAGCTTATCTATATTATCCCTACATATCACAGTTATGATGATGACTACAAAGCTCTCTCACATCATTCACGATCTTATCAATGTCAAAAGACAAATCATATATTGAAGGACATCTTCAATATGTGATGTGTCTTTTGACCCAATGAACGCGTAAAAGTGAACGACTCGTGTAACCTTAGAAGGTTACAAAACTAGTAACGATTTATGCAATGTGATTTTTTTATAGCCCATTTAAGAAATTCACCGATCAGTGATACCGTAGGTAGGTTTGGTTTGCAACCGGTCTCAATTTGACGATAAACTTGAATTCGATAGACTCATTGTTTTAACGTTCAAGGTATATCTAAGTACCAATGTACCGATAAATTGAGTGTTTCAGTAAGTATATTCATACTATTCATACTAATATTCGAAAGTAATTTTGTTTGCTTCTTGCATGAATTTGTGTATAGTACATGCCTATATAGATACTTTTTACCCCTTGAGTACGCTTCTTTGAGACGATTTCCGATTTACAAGCGGGCGAACCCATTGGCAGAACCTAGCAAAAATTGGTACGTTTTGACATTAATTGCATAAATACTTCATTAATGTTACTTTGACGTTTGAGCGGTAGCACAATTATTACAAG
Organism: Hecatera dysodea; assembly: GCA_905332915.2. Classification (NCBI taxonomy): domain Eukaryota; kingdom Metazoa; phylum Arthropoda; class Insecta; order Lepidoptera; family Noctuidae; genus Hecatera; species Hecatera dysodea. Next base: position 17,253,962 of record HG995292.1, read on the forward strand.
GAACATAAAAATAGCTCGTTATATGAAGTATCGGAAGAAAACTTTCTAGGCGTTTATTACATGGATATGTCACGGTCTTTATATACAGTACGCGGACATTATCTGTTTTACCACAATAAGAGGCTATTAAAACAATTATTGCTTACTTGTTTACGCGTACATTTTTTTTCTAAATAACTATTTAGTAAACAACTGTTAAAGGCGACATGATGCGCACGAAACATATCGGCATCGGGAACAATGTGTATGGTAAAGTAAAAGTCAGTCTGGTGTAAAGATTTCCATTAATATTAAACTTCATTGATATAATTTAGATGGCAGGCTCGCATGATTCATCAGGCTGAATAACTCTCACTCGCGTGAACATTGACTATTTATTGCAGTTTTTAACATCTTTGGGGTATCGTTTAACGTTTCTAAATCTTAGATTTATGAGATACTAGCTTGAGCCAGCGTTTTCACTCACGTAAAAGTAGAAAATTATCGCAAAACAAATCAGAACGTAGGTACTTCCGGAATAAAATGTAGCCTATGCACTTCTCTAAAGTCCAATCTACTTTATAACAAATTTCATCTTGGTTGTTTCAGCAATTTAGGTGTGAAAAGATAACGAATAAAGTAGTAGACAGGGTTACTTTACAGATAACATCTGGGTATCGACAGATGTACCGTTGTTTATAATGCAGCCATGCATTTAGTACTATAAAAAGACCTAGGCTAAAACTGGCCAGTACACTATGAGTAGCCAAAAAGTAGGAATACCTACCTATATTTTAACAGGTACATACAGTTTTATTATAAACGTGGATATAAAGTTCGTACCTATACTGTTATGACGGTGTCGCATAGTTTGTCCTATTTAGTGACACCCGAGAGACTTCCAACGCGGTACAGAACAGCATGACTCATTAAAAAGTTGGCGCACTTTTATCTCCGGGGAATTTCTCCTTTGTTACACACGCCAACGTTTTGGCTACTATTCAACTATCTCACTAAAAAAACATTGAGTGCTCCATATGTGCTCTAAAAGGAAAAGATTAAGAAGCAAGTAGTGACACTGAATTCAGTCTCATTCAGCTGATACATGAAAAGTGAAACTGAGTTTCTTGAAAATTTTCCATAATCAGATAAATTGCAAGTGTCGAAACATTATCAACTTTATACATAGTTACGATTGTGCACGTTAACGCTTAGATATTTTAGTTAGATAGGTACTATGTAAATACGCAGACGGACAATACTTATTCACATCCATGAACTAATGATAAAATAGGACAATTTATTGTTTATTTTCGCTCGGAGTGTCATTAGCTAATCCATATTAAATTGATTATGTCATCAATTCTACAAAAACCTGCACTTACCGGTGTAATTAGTATCTACTTACTGTAAATATTACTCCAAGTAATTTGTTTAATTTGGAGTACAATGACTCACAGTATTAACATTGCACTACGTCGACGCGCTGACAAATAAATTAAATTAAATGTACGATTGACACGAGTGACGTTTTCAATAAATAATTAGCCATGTACATACATTACTGGTTTTAAAGACAAAACCAGGTTTCGTCGTCAGTGTTACACGGCCGGACAAAGGCAGGATCTAGATAATTAGTTGCGGACAAAAATAGTCGTCGCAGTCGGGCCCTGGGCCAGGTGACGTCAGCGCGCCAGGGCCGGCGGCGGGGCAAGACGGGCCCCGCGCCAGTGTCGCGAGCGCCGTCCGCCCGCTCGCACGCCACCTTCCGAGCCTGACTCCGCGCCATCAGCCGCCGCCGCCGCCTCCTCGCCGCCTCGCCCCCCGTCCCGGCTGCCTGCGCGATCCTGAACCACACGCTCACTGTAAGTACTCACTGCGACCTTATTATATTTATGTTACATACGTGTTGAAACCTATTGTCTAACTGCAACGATGCAACGCGATAACATCCGATGCAGATTTCACTTCGGCCTACTACTGCACTAGGGTAGGTATATTGACTATTTTACGACTGCATTATTTTTTATTTCCATTTTATTTTTATTGAATTTACTAATTAATGGGGCCTAGGTTATATCGGTACAGAGAAGCGAGTCAACCTTGGCGCATCGTGCAATGCAGCGGGGACCTTGCAAGTCACGCGTCAGAGTAACCTCGACTCACGCCGTACTCGTGCCGCTACTATGAGTTCCATCGGTACTATCGCAATATCTTGGTCAATCGGCGCAAAGCGAGTTCCATTGCTTGACGTACAGATGCAAAAACGGAAATTCTCATACGAAACGAGCGATGGATACGACTCATACTGATGAGAACAGATTCTGTTTATTATCTCGGTGCGGCAACATGTTGATAGACGCGCTATGGAACTAACACAAACAGCTGACTGCTGACGACGTGTTTCTTTTTTGACACAAAAAATATGACGCGGTCATTCAAGGACGGTCGACCACTGTCGAGAGGTATTTCCCGTTTTCGAACTGTCAATGTGACACGCAAATGGCGATGTAACGACTATATTAATAAAAGCATTGAATGCACGAGAGATGCGGTTAGCTTGTGGACATACTCTTTGATATAAATGGGTAATTAAGTGATATTGCGGCATTAACACGCGTTGGCAAGGGGCCTCAATGTTCCCGAGTTATCGCGTCGGAAAAACACGCCATACTTTATCGTGTTTTGCTCGCTATCAGCTCGGCGGAGCCACGAACTGTATTGTACTGTACAGTCGATACTCTTCAAGGGGCTCGGTGCCTACAGTCGTCACGTGTACGAGTCTACGAGCTCTATTCTCACAGAACTATTAAGTCACAATCTGTGTAATACCACACTTAACACACTGATCCATAAAAATATAGCGGAGTAACTGTAGGCTAAAAGTAAACGTGATCTCGAAATTGAAAGTGCCCAAGTTTCGTGAACTACTTTTCTTTACAACTTGTCCTGTCTGGCTTCCGGGGCCTTGCTTGATCCATAACTGACCAGTCAGACACATTGTAATCCAAATATTGGAAATCGGTTATTAAACGTCAAGATAAAGGAGACCTAAGTAAAGTGTTTACCCCTGAAAATAGTTGACACATCGAAATGCGTAGGAATACTTACTTCATCATAATTGAATAACTTAACCTGAAACTTGCTACTGATGCGACGGTCGGACTATCTCAAGATTTCAATGATAATATTTATTCAACGTTACCTTCTAGAACGTCTTTAGACATATTTTTTTCACCTCGAGTTGGCATTGATCGTGGTCCACAAAACCGGTAAGGCTGCGGTTACCCTTCGCTACGCGCTCAAACATGCTCGACCATCGACTACCTTATGATAAAATAAAACCTCATTCGTTAATTTCAATTAGCCTAATTGAAATGAACGAATGAGGTTTTATTTTGTAAAATGTAGGTACCTAATTGAATTAGGTACCTACATTTTGATTCTGACACGACGATTTTGCCTACGTACTAAATATCACTGACACGTTATCACTTATCAGTAAATAATAAACATTATTTGGAAATTTAAGATATATTAATAGCTCTCTGTCTGACACATTTAATATTCCGCTAATTGAACATCCTCGCTGCTCAAATCATACTTTGTTTTGATATGATTGTTTTGACTATAATCGGCGTCAAAACGTGTTCTTTCTTGCGAATATTTAATAGATATCTTTTTGTTAATGTCGTGTTATCAATTAAAGTTATTTTATGTTATTATTGTTGGGTTTTCAGAGTGCAATGGTCAGAAGATACGAAAGAATGAGTGGACGCCAGTCCTGGAACGAAGACGACATGGCAAAGGCTGTCGCAGCCGTAGTGTCAGGTAAGATGGGGTACAAGCTGGCCGCCAGGACCTTCCACATACCGCGCTCCACCCTCCAGAGGCGCGCCAGCAAGATACGCTACCAGCAACCTGACGACCCCAAGCCCTTGATGGGCCACTACCGCAGGGTGTTCACAGATAGTCAAGAGAAAGACTTGGTTGGCTACATCAAAAGTATGGAGAAGTATTTTATGGGAGTCTCAAGGCGAGATATTCGGGAACTAGCCTTTCAATACGCAGAAGACAACAATCTAAATCATCCATTCGACGTCAACACCAGAATGGCAGGCGAAGACTGGGTCAGGAACTTCCTGAAGAGGAACCCTGAACTCCTGGACAAGTCAGACCACGAGTGCGCCATGGAACCCGTGAACTTTGACCAGTTCTATCACTTCATGTGTCAGCTATCATGATGACTCGCTGCTTAGTACGTTGAAACTAGTTGTAAGTAAAAAGGTCAAGTTCGCCCCCGAGAGAGCCTCAACACAAGTATGGCGTGTGTGAATCCAACCTGTGTATACTGTATGGCCACTCTTGTAATCATTCATATTAATATGCTGTACGAGGAATTGCTCAATAACACACATTCGTAAACAAAAATGTTAACTACATCAAGATTTCAGGCAATTCGTGTCTACAAGTTGGAACGTTTCAAAAGTACAGATGTGTTCGTTTTTACTAACACTAAGCGCTCATTTTATTTACTCCTAGTGTTACTGAAAACGGGCATAAGACTTTTTGTACACATTTTTTAAATTTATATAAACAAAATTGTAGCAAAAGATAGGACAAGAGAGCCAAGCTCAATAATGCGATGTTACCTTTGATATTTTTCTTTATTTGGTTAGATATTTAACTTTGTTAATATTTGGGACCGTAGCCCTGTGCGGAGGCTCCGCCCTCGGCCGGGTCTTAGTCACGGTCCTGCACTTATTGAGTACTTACGAAGTCTATAGTTGTATCAGATTTATAGTTAAACTTTGTTATTTAATGGTACTAAAAGATAACTTGCTAAATTAAGGGCTGTGATAACAGAGAAAGGTGTATTTTTATGGAACATATCTATTGAGGTGATGTTATTTACATAGACGGTATCTGATATTTTAAATTTAATAATGCTTATTACAAAATGTGACATGAATGCTGAGTATTGGTTGTAAAATGTTCCGTAACTTGGTTTCTACCGGCGAGGTGCGGTAGAGGTGCTCCGATTAGTAATATTTCCTTTATGTGCAATAGTACTTAATGCACATAAAACTATGCAGCACGTCACACAAGAAGCGTCAAATAACATGTTTCAGTGGAGTCATGCTGCGCGTGCGCCGTTTGACGTGTGCCAAACTCTATTACGAACTCAAGATTACTCACTGTAAGAGACAATCGCCATTAGTCAACGCATTATTAGAACAGGGTTTTAAAAGGTAATCCATTTGATTGTTTAAATCATACGCTATTATGGAACACCTACTTTCAAACATAAAACATTTTACTTGCACATTACATTTGTGCAAATTTTACAAAAAAAAAAAACACCTACGTTAACAATTCACGTAACATACGCGAGTGAATCCGCAAGCGAAGCAAACATTCCCATTAGCTGAGTTTGACGTAGCTACTCGCGGCGCGCACAGCGCAGCGTTGCCAGTTACCGAACATTTGCCCCTAATGAATGCTGATAACGAACGCGTCAACATTGCGAGCTCAAACCGACACACTGCACGCGCCACCCGGCGCCACCTGCGTCATCAATTCATTATTCATACAAACTCTAAACGTGGTATAGGGATGGTCTTATTCGTGGGATTCTGGCTTCTAATTATTTAGCCCGTAGTTCTAACTGTGTTCGTATTTCGTCCAAATCAATGTTATTTTTCGACACTATCTAATCCCACTGTACCAAATTAGTTATATTATTGTCGTTACCTGATTCAAGTTTTGATCTCTTTAACTTAGTTCAAAATAGCAAAATGTTTATTTATTTAGATCTCGAAATATGAAATATTGTTGGTTTTTAATAAAAGAAATTTTAACATTTGAAAATATTACCTGTATGCCAAACTATGTTGTTATTTTGAGATTTATTTTTAATTATAATAATATATTCCTATGTACTTAGTTAAAAAATTGTGATTATAAATTGAAATATTTAATAAAGAAAATTTTAAGTACCTACCTACGTCATTATTTTTTTCTCACAGTCGACAGAATACATATTGTAATCTAGCAAGGATTTCTGCACGTTCGTCGACATGAAATGACGCAACCTATGAGGTAGCAGAGAATAGCTTGACAAACCAAACCGATGCTGAAACCAAACAATACAAAAAAAAAAAAAACAATATATTTTTAGTGCTCCGTTGGTGAAGAGCCAAATCAATACGATTTTCAGAAGTGACATCATAATGATGATGTCTAAGGTGTCCTATTGTTTCAAGAGAGGAAATAGTGAATGAAAAAGGAATGAATGAGACTATGACAAAGAATGATGTCTGTAGTCTGTATCATCATCTGCCCAGGCTTTCCCAACTATATTGGGGTCGGCTTCCAGTCAAACCGGAGCTGCAACACCAGCATTTTACGTTTAGCGGCTGCCTCCTCCATAACCCATTAACGGGGTAACTAGATGCTTCTTGGCAAGACTAGTGTCAGATTTTCTGGCTTCTAACAATCAGTTACGACTGCCAAAGATCTGCATGAAGAGAATACACCGTATAGAAGTAAAAAAACAATATTTTATTCTGCAAAAGGCGTCTGTTCAGCGGATTTTGTGTCCAATCAATCAAACGAGCTGAATAACGGTCAAGTGTCTTTCTAGACTAAAACCACCATTGTTCCTGTCAGGAATGTATATAATATGCAGTAGTTAGTTGTGTATTCTGTAAAAATGTCATCGTGAAAACTTGGGTAAGTGAGCTAGCTATATCAACGAACTAACTAAAAATTAACGGCAACATTTCACAGTATTGTTCTCGATTGCTTCCATAAGTTAAACAATCTAAAATTTCGAGGATCTACGCACTATACTGACTACGACTTAAACATTTAAAACTAATTTGTCAATGTAATAATTAAGTTATCATAACAACCTACCTTCATACTATAAGGAAAAGCTGTAAAAACGGATTTTCAGCGCATAAACTGATTAAAAAAGCACTTCAATCTCATAACGAACGCGAGTACAAACTCAATCATGGCGTACGTGAGGGCTTTTACTTAAAAACCGTAATACTTTTCTTGAAAGTAGAGGTAGGAATTGAGTCTACGTCTAATACTGAGTAAACAGGTCAGTGCATTTAGCTGGGCTACGCTAGGCTGCGCTGGGCTGAGTGCAGGAGCGAGGTGTCCCGAAGGCGCGTTGTCGAGAGAGTGCTTCACTCTCAGAGTATTAATGTGACAGGCTAATGTTGACGTTGGTATCTTAAGTAACTAAGTACACTGTCAGCAGCATTAAGTGTTAACAGGAACTACTACACTCGTGAGCAATATACTGGAAACACTTCATCGCGCGCTGCTCAAAACAATTTTTTACAATTTCTTGGCAATAAAGTATGGATTGTGGTATATCGTCTGAAAGGTAATAGGGTAGTTAACTAAAAAAATCTAATTAGTCCGTCGGATAGATTTCCAAAAAATATTGTATACGTATTTTTTCTTTTTTCACGTAAACAAAAAATGAAGACGATACAATGCGTTGAAAACTATATTTTTCTATAATCTAACTGACGGAATAAACATAATCATATAATTTTTACTCAGGAAACATCCCTATTTAATAGTACAATATCATATCCAAAGACTCAGTCATGAAAAGTAAAAACAAAAAAGCACCAAATTGTTCAGAATAAGCATAAGCATAATCAGCCTTTTAATGTTCCCAGCCTTCTAATGTTTTGGTTCTAAGACACGCCGGTTTCCTCATGATATTTTCTTTCACCGTTTTGAGAGCAGTGGTGATGAAATTAATTACACAAAGTGATGCGCCTGGCAGGGGTTGAACCCGCGACCTACACTTCGTAAGTCGGGGCCGTTACCACTCGGCCACCACTGCTCTTGTCGTCTCGTCTCTGATCCAAATTGTTTGGTAGTCCTGAAACTCTTTAAAAAGTGAGCGTTTATGAAAATTGATCATCAGTTCAATGTTTCTCGTCACTAGGAACACTGAAGCTAAAAGAAAATGGGAACTACACTACACAGTCGTCATTCTAATCCTGTTTTCTAATCCAACAAGGATTGTCTCAGCGTTCTATCGCTCGACAGGGATTGTTCCGATCTGTCACCCCGCTTTGTCCCCTTAGGGTGACAGATGACAGCTTCATCTGAGCCAGTCATGTGTCTAGAAGATATAGGTTTAGGGAGCCTGGAAACTTAGTTCGGGAACCAGGATCTAAACGACAGCGATGCACTTCGGTGAGAGATGACGATTTAATGTCATCGCTCGACATCTGAACGGTGTGGAAATCCAGCAGCAGCTCAAAGAGATTCGAGGAAAGGCTGTCCACTATGGACAATGAGGCAAAAACCCAAAAAAGCGAACTTGACCCCAATAAGGTCGGCCACGGGACCCAAATTGTCTTCAGTACACCGACAAGCCTGGCTTCAGATTGCTCACGATGACTTTGAATAATGGAGCCGAGTTCTTTTCTTGGACGAAATCAGGATGTACCTGCGACAGGTGGTATGGTAGCGACCGTCGACGGAGAATCTATAGAAACCCAGGGAGCGATTAGCACAATGATGTTTTGCGTTAACAGTGGCATAGGGGGCGGGAGTTGGTCCTGTATGATGTGTGCGGCGTTATTCTATTGAAGCAAAAACGGACCCGATATTCATTCCTGGTGGAGGTTTTGGAGGTCGGGCTAGCCACAGATAGCTGCAAATACATCAACGCTATACTGCTAGGTCATGTTGCTACGCCGAGATTTATTGCACATTTTCTGGTAATACACGATAGTGCGCGTTGCCACACCGCGCTGCAGTGACTAGACAATACCTGGAAAAAGTCATAATTCTCACACTAGACTGGTCAGCCTTCAGTCCTGACTTGAATCTGACTGAACATGTGTAAAACGAGTTGAAAAGGCGGTTACGATGAAGAGATCCAGCTCCAGGGTCGATAGAAGTCCTGAAAACTGCTTAGTTGAAGAGTGGCAAGAAATCCCACAGGATTTTATTAGTAAAGTCATTAGCCAATGAACAACCGTGTACACGCAATCATAAGGGCAGTGGGATAACACAAAATGTTGAGGGGAAAATAACATAAATTGAAAATCAAGTTTTTATCGTTTTTTATTCATTTAAACGTGCACAACTTCGATCTATGTATTGCAATAATAGGGCCTGAGTAAAAAATATATGATTATGTTTAGTCCGTCAGTAAGATTATAGAAAAATATTGGACACGTATTTTTTCCTTTATCAAATCTATAAAAACTGACGAAGTTAAAAAGCATCAAAACTCAGGAGTGGGAGCGTGTGACGTCACGGCCCGGTAAAAATTGTAGCGAGTAGTGATGTCACACGAGTTTTTTACGCACTGTATCGTCTTCATTTTTTGTTTATGTGAAAAAAGAAAAAATACCTGTCCAATATTTTTTGGAAATCTATCAGACGGACTAATTAGATTTTTTTACCTTTTAGGGAATACCCTAAAAGGTAGAAGATTAAGTTAATTTTAAATCTTGAAAGCTAACAAAATTACCTTTCAAATAATATTATTTTCAAAAAATGTTTTAAACATCGCGCGGTGAAGTGAATCCAGTTTACTTCTCGCAAGTGTAGTTGATGATTATGTGCAAGCTAAACTGTAGTACTGTTCTGCAGAAAACATCGATGAACTTATCTTAAGGTGACTCGTCATTCTATCTGCTAATACCTACTATGGATTGACGGCTCACTTCACCTAAGCTGTCACAGTGACATTATTACAGAATGGACTAGAAGGTAAATAAAGAAAACATCACATTTTTCATGTTGTCTATGAAACTCCGACCTACTTAAGAAAAGTAGGAGGTCACAGACAGTATGATTTTTTTTATTTCATAATTATACCTGTCAGGTTTATACTTTGCTAAACATATCAGAGTGAAGACACACCTGACGCTCACTGAATAGTCGTCATCGGCTCAGTTGCCAAAGAAGAAAAAACTCTCTTGTCATTTGTTCGCTCACAAAAAAAAAACTTTTTACAAAAAAATACAACCGACTTTTACACAAAAAATCAAAAAAAGTACAAAATAACTTTAATTTCGGAACTCGGTGTTTGTGGTTCCTCTTTCGTTTTTTGAACACCGACTTCCGAAATTAAAGTTATTTTATATTTTTTTTTTAATTTTTTGTGTAAAAGTCGGTTGTATTTTTTTGTAAAAAGTTTTTTGTTTATCACTTTTTAGTGGTACCTACACCCCTTCCCCTCCCCCCCTAAACGAACCAATCACATTGGTGTAAAAAAACGCACTGCTCCAACTGTGCAACCGAATTGATAACTTTTCTTGTATGCAAACTTTTATACAGAAACAAGATCAAAACCAAACCCAAAGCTTTTTTAACTATTTGAATTATATCATCACTATATAGTATAAAACAAAGTCGCTTCTCGCTGTCTGTCTATCCGTATGTATGCTTAGATCTTAATACAACGCTACGGATTTTGATGCGGTTTTTAATAGATAAAGACAAGTGGAAGGTTTATATGTACATATAATACTTACATGCATAATATAGTAGAGAAACCCTGATAATTTTAGAGGTTTCTAATGTGATGTCGTTAGTTAAAACATTTTTTTGCGCTTACATTGCAGATGTTGGCCCTACGAGATAGATCAAAATAATATACTACAGTATTGTACACATTAAAAAGGTCTACGAAAAAGTCCGCGATGTTATTTGTCTATCTCTTAGGGATAACCCACAATAACCATTTTTTATCCTTTACTTTTTACGATAAATTTACTTTTACATTGTATACTAGCGCCCCGCGGTTTCACCCGCGTAGTTCCCGTTCCCGTGGTAATACGGGGATAAAATATAGCCTATGTTACTCAGGGTGAATGTAGCTTTCTAATTGTGAACAATTTTTGAAATCGGTTCAGTAGTTGTTGAGTTTATTAGTTACATACAAAAATATAAAAATCCTAATCTTTTATAATATTAGTATATAAATAATAAATAAATAATAAATATCTTGGGACAACTCACACACGGCTATCTGATCCCAAGCTAAGCAGAGCTTGTGTTATGGTAACCAGACAACTGATATACATACTTATATAATTTATAAATACATACATATTATAGATAAATCACACCCAGACACAGAACAAACAATCATGCTCATCACACAAAGTTTGTCCTGGGTGGGAATCGAACCCACGACCTCCGGCTTAGCAGTCAGGGCCACTAACCACTAGACCAACAGGCTCGTCTGATATATAAAAACATTCTGTAGTGTTTTGAGTATCTGCATTGTACCCGTGCAAAGCCAGGGCGGGTCGCTAGTTTAAAATATATTAAACTAATGGCCCTTCAGCTTGTCCCATTCATACCTAAAGGCCTCCCGAGATCTTAGTTCTAGCTACAAGTACAGAACACGTTTTATGCTGTCGAGTACACGTGTACACAAGTACACGATGGTTGTGTACACTAATGATGTCGGCTTCATATTGCTTGCTTTACAATATAAAGGTTAGTTAGAGTATATTGCGATGTTCATTAAACTTCACATGACCGTCTGGCTTGAAGGGTGGAGAGGTGAATCTTCATGTACTTGTGTAGGTCGAATGTTTAACATACTTTGAGATGAAAATTTCTGTAAAACTATGGGCTCTAATGAAGATAAGAAACTACACGAAAACATAAAACAAGAATAAATAAGAATATAGCATCTTTTTTTCCTCAGTACTTGGCGTTTAGGTACTTGTTTACTTACTACATTTTATACATTTTCTGCTAAAGTAACTTCCACGTTTTTCCTGACAACTTCATTTGAAAGCATAAGTCTAAAATCAATATCACAACACTCTCCGGCGAGCGGCGAAATAATAAGAAAAAATACGTCTAGAGAAGTCAGAGCAAAACTCAATACGTAGTACCTACTGAGAGTCGACCGTGGGCGTGAAGCCTCCCACGCAAAAAGAAAATAGGAGCAGAGCCGAGGAAAAACTGGAAATGATGATTTTATATAAGAATAACTAAAAGTGTAGCGATTCCCTTTGAAAATTGCATTCGCCTTCTCTGAACACACACACAAGACGTCGCTCGCACACATTGCTATAACATTTCTTCCAGTGTGCACTGAGGCCAAACGTATTTTATTATTTGGTTTATAGTTGTTTGAAAGCCAATTTACGAGACCGAGGCGACGACGCGGGAAAAGCAAAAACAACGTTTGAAAGGCTCCGTCTAAAGAAAATATCCTTTTCAAGATACCCATTAGGGGAACGACGAGAGAAAAACATCTTATAGCTATAATGGTACCGACTTCCTGTTAACTTTCATGTTTAAAAGCTTTTGATTAGCTCTGTGTAGATGAAATTATTATTGCTTCCGGTTTTAAGGGAAATTGGATTTAAACGCTGGCACGGTTTGTAGCGAAGGTGCTATTTTAGGTCAGAACGTCGACGTTACTTTACATTTTTCTACATGAACATAAACTCTCACTGACTCATTAGACAAATCTATACTAATATTATACAGAGGAAAGGATTTGTATTTTGTATGTAACGAATAAACTCAACAACCACTTAACCGATTTCAAAAATTCTTTCACCATTAGAAAGCTACCTTCACCCTGAGTAACATAGGCTATATTTTATCCCCGTATTCCCACAGTAACGAGAATTACGCGGGTAAAACCGCGGCGCGCTGCTAGTATACAATATAGAAGCTACCTAATGAAAGATATTAAACAAAGAGAAGAACTTAAAATAAATCAATCAAGCAATGAATGCAAAACACGAGGGACGCAACACTTCTAGAAAAATAATATTCATCGATCATTAATGTGCATTATGCTGCGCCACTCCACTCAGCTCCCGTCACTCCCCACACTTTTTGTTTGAAATTACGTGAGAAGAAAGCGCCGCTGCTGCATTTATCAAACGCTGTCAACACAACACGAGTTTTAAAGGAAATAAAAGCTTGTGAAAATTGAGAGCACATTTTCTATATTTTCCTGTTGTTCTCTCCTAGAAAACTTCAAATATAATTTCTTCACCTGAACTTTGCTTTAATATTTCAACTGAATGGAAAAATTCGACAGGCAATTGGATTTTATTCGTAGCTTTGGTGCCAAAGGTTTATCGCCAGCTCGCTTTTCCACAACATCGATAATAAGGAGAGTAAAAAACTTGGGCTCAGTCAAAGCTTTATGTGGAGAAGTTGGGAGTTTCGCCGAGATCCTGCGCCGATATTTTATCTCGCCGGCTTTATAGCTGATCCGAGTTTGTTGCTGGTTTTTCGAGAGTATTGTTATATTCTTTGTCTGATAGATTTGTTGAGTCTGATTAAAGGATTTATTAACTTAAGGTAAACCACAAAGGTACGTTATTAAATGCATTGTATTTAGTTACGAGTACAAAAGTAGTTAACGGCAGTCTTTTAAGTACAAAATAAATAATGCGATAGTAAGTAGTAAAATTTCCTATCAGTTTCAGATTAATTGAAATGTTATTCAACACACGAGAAATCAGTAGTATTTATAGTATCAGCAGAATTTTCCTGTAAAGCATAGAGATTGTTATTAGTCGAAATCGCCTTGTTTCTTTGACTCAAGATTTCACAAGTAGGTAGTGTAAGAAGACATACAGAACCGTCTACACAAAATTGAATATTCCCATTAACGTAATGCACAGACATCTTCAAAGGAGTGGCTTCGAGAAAGCATACAAAGCCGAAGTTTTCTTATTCAGCTGCAGAATAGAAGTCCTCAAACAAGTCTTCAGCATGCTTTGTGGACTCTATGGGTTGTTTACTCAAAAATTGTAAGGCAATCCAATTATATTGATGTTTGGTTCTCAAAGGCGCTGAGAGCAACATGGCGGCGGAAAGCGGGTTCCGCACTTGGAGAACTCGCCGCCGAACTAACAAGAAGCCCGGCTTTTTATTTACGTTACACTCTATTACGACTGCAGACTTCAGATGAATAATACGTCAGAGTTTTTCGTTCCCTGTCAAAGGCAATGAAATGGATTCGCAAATAGACGCTCTGGATGTTAGCGTTCGATGTATGTATTTATGTTTATATAAAAGTCTCTGTATTCGGAGCACAGAGTAATGTCGTAAAGAAGCGTCGCGTCGCCCCAGATCGCAGGAGTTTTCGTATTTACGCTCGTTTCGTTCGGAATATATCACGTGCATAGTGTTATACATATATTTCTGAACTAGAGAGTAGCTTATTTATAATATAACTTCCTTGAACATATATACATACATACACAACCACATGGTTGAAAATAACCTACTTACGCACAGTGCTCGCAGATGATATGTTTATTCTATGTAGCAACTGATTACACTTGACCGTCTTCTAAATTACTGCATTCGATTTGTTTTCAATCTACGCAAATATGATAATGTCTCTGCGCACCGCTCGCTTCTAAAGCGGTTGCCCATACGCCAGCGCAGAGAGCTAAGGGCGCTAACTACTCTGTTCTCACTTCTTAATTCTCCCAATTTCCATAGTTATCTGACCCCTCATTTTCAATACATTTGCGCCAACCACAATAGAAATCTCCGCTCATCCCATAATCGTCTTCTTCACTGCCCCTCTCACTGTACCGACTTCATTCAGTTTTCTTTCTTCGTACAATCTACTACTATGTGGGAATATGCTTGCATTAACTGTTTAATATTATATTATATTTTAATTAGTTTTGTTTATTAATTTGAGTATATATTGTTGCGCGCCAGAATTAAGTTAGGATGATAGCGGCATTCGGTACCACTAGCGCCATCTAGTATCGAGTAGCAGAACTATTGAAGTCAAGGACCTTCGAGATTTTTCTATGCTAGAATACTCGGACCTTGGTCGGTCGCGACCGATATGTACGCGAACTTTCTGGAGTTCTACTCGGCGCTCTATATAAGGCCGGCGCATGTACCGACCGAGTCAGTATTGGAATTGCGATACAAGTGAAGTTATCACTTGTATCGAGAGCGATCTTCGACTGCGAACTCAAGTGATTAATAGTGCGATTGTGTTTCGTGATTAGTGAGTTATAGTGTAATTAGTGTGGTGTTAATTAAAGTGTCATCTTTGTTTATTTAATCGGCTGATTTTATTGTAACGAACCCGAAGCTCGTAACAATTGGTGTCAGAAGAGTGGATTTAAAAGATGCCGATTCTACCGAAAGACGACACTGAGGGTATCCGTACCCGTAGTCAACGCCAGCAAGAGACGGACCAGAGGCGTTTTGGAGGTGCAACGCCGCAGATGACGGAGAGACAGTTGCCGACCTTGGACGCTGGCTCGTCCGCAGTAGCTCCAGCATCATCATCAGCACCAGACTTTGCTGCTCTGATGATGCTGCTGCAGGAGCAGGCCTGTCGTTTAGAAGAGCAGTTGCAGCGTGACAAGGAGGAGCAGGCCCGCCGCCAGGAGGAACAGGCTCGTCGGTTGGAAGAACAGCTGCAGTATGACAAGGAGGAACAGGCCAGCCGACATGAGGAACAGGCGCGTCGCCAGGAAGAACAGATGTTCCTCATCAAGGATCTGCACGCAACTTTCGGCAAGGAAATGAAGGTTGTAAAAGATAAGGTGATTCAACATGAAAACCGCCTGATAGAAGCTGAAACCCAGATTGCTGAAATGAAAAAGGCAATGGATAACCTAAAAGTAGGAGAGGGAATTGCAACCTCCGTAGCTACTACTACACCTTCTCTACGTGGATTCAAAGTGCCGCCGTTCGATGGAACATCTTCCTGGTCGGCATACAAAAAGCAATTTGACGCTGTTATGAAGGCGAACGGGTGGAGTAAGGACCAGGCCATGACTGCTCTCACCCTAGGCCTCCGCGATCAGGCCCTCACTATCCTAGAAGCCCTTGGTAACGAGGTGACTTACGAGCAGCTGGTTGAGGCACTGGAAGCTAGGTATGGCGACGCTCATCTAGAACACGTGTTTCGGGCGCAGCTAAAGGATCGCGTGCAACGCAGCGGTGAAAACCTGCAGCAGTGGGCCCTTGAGGTGGAGAAGCTTGTTAGAAAAGCATACCAGTCTGTACCTGCGCTCATTCAAGGGAACCTGGTGCAGGCGTTCATTGACGGCATCCGCGACCTTGAAGTTAGAGCTGCCGTGAGGCTTGGGCACCACGAGAAGCTTAAAGACGCCTTGGCACATGCACTGGAGGTGGAAGCTGTGCGGCAAGATCATCGTTCCCATCGCGTCAGAGAGGTTGCAGCGGCTACTGTTCGTGACCATTATAAAGGGCGCAGCCCTAGATGCTACGGCTGTGGTGAAAGGGGCCACTTGAGGCCCAGTTGCCCTAAGCGAACTGCTCAAAGGGCAGATAGCCGACCTCTAGCAAGTAGAGCGGCTGACAATCGCGGACAGCGATTGGGAGAGTATGACTTGGTGGTCGAAGGTCGTAGCGGGAGATCTCATGGCAACGCAGATGTATTGTCAAGAGGACCATGCCCAGAAGTCTGCAAGCATTATACGAGGCAAGAGGATAAAGAAGTCGTGCCTGTGAGGATGCTCAAGACAGACCTCAGCAACGAGTGGAAGGAAAGCATACAATGTGCACAGCGGGAAGATTCGGACATCAAGCCGATTCTGGAGTGGATGAAGGCCAGTGCTCCGAAGCCTACGAGGAGTGATGTCTCAGCGATGAGTTCAATCACAAAAAGCTATTGGGCCCAATGGGACAGCTTAGTGATTCAGGATGGAGTCCTGTGCCGTAAATGGGAAAATGCTCGAGGAGACAGCTGTCAATTGCAAATGGTTGTCCCTAAAGCTAAAGTACCGGATGTTCTACAGCTGTACCATAATGGTTGTTCAGGAGGCCATATGGGAGTTAAACGGACTCTACTGAAGATACGAGAACGGTTTTACTGGGTCCACTGTCGTGACGATGTTGAGGACTGGTGTCGCAAGTGTACAAGTTGTGCGGCTGTAAAAGGGACCTCAGACTCGTAGCAGAGGTGCATTGAAATTGTACAATGTTGGTGCACCATGGGAAAGGATAGCCCTAGACGTTGCGGGACCTTTTCCGGAGAGTGAAAGTGGTAACAAGTATTTCATGGTGGTTATGGATTATTTCACTAAGTGGCCGGAAGTCTTCGCCATACCAAACCAAGAAGCTTCAATAGTTGCGGATAAACTAGTTCATGAAGTCTTCTGTCGTTTTGGAGTACCCTTGGAGATTCACAGTGATCAAGGAAGGAATTTTGAGTCTCAAATTTTCCAGGAAACTTGCCGAGTGATGGGTACTTATAAAACGAGGACAACTTCTTACCACCCACAATCGGATGGAATGGTAGAACGATTTAATCAGACATTGGAGAGATATCTGGCCAAAGTTGTGGAAAACCGGCAACGAGATTGGGACAAGCACATACAACCGTTTTTGCTGTCATACCAAAGTGCTGTTCATGAAAGCACGTCAGTGACACCAGCTTTCGCAAACTTTGGAAGAGAATTGCGGCTACCTGCAGACCTGATTACCGGAATACCACCTGATGCTCCACGCAGTATAACCGATTATGCGAATGACTTGCGGAACAAAATGAACGACATTCATGAGCACGTCAGACAATCGGGCCAGCAAATGTCTGAAAAGATGAAAACCCGCTATGACCGCAAAATGAACAATAAAGGGTTCGAGGAAGGTTCACTAGTGTGGTTGCATAATCCAGTTCGCAGCAAAGGGAAATCTCCTAAGCTTCAAGCTAAATGGGACGGACCGTACCGGATTGTGACGAAGATCAATGACGTAACCTACCGTATACAGAAAGGTACAAGAAGCGCTCCTAAGATCGTTCATGTTGATCGACTGGCGCGTTATTATGGCGCTGATAATGCTCGGGACGAGCATGTCTTAGGAGGGGGCAGTGTTGCGCGCCAGAATTAAGTTAGGATGATAGCGGCATTCGGTACCACTAGCGCCATCTAGTATCGAGTAGCAGAACTATTGAAGTCAAGGACCTTCGAGATTTTTCTATGCTAGAATACTCGGACCTTGGTCGGTCGCGACCGATATGTACGCGAACTTTCTGGAGTCCTACTCAGCGCTCTATATAAGGCCGGCGCATGTACCGACCGAGTCAGTATTGGAATTGCGATACAAGTGATAACTTCGAGAGCGATCTTCGACTGCGAACTCAAGTGATTAATAGTGCGATTGTGTTTCGTGATTAGTGAGTTATAGTGTAATTAGTGTGGTGTTAATTAAAGTGTCATCTTTGTTTATTTAATCGGCTGATTTTATTGTAACGAACCCGAAGCTCGTAACAATATTATGGTATTGTATTGTATGTATAGTATATATGTATATATTTGTATTAATTTAATATTAATCGCGTTTCTGTTTCTTTTTCCTTCATATTGCACTAAAGGTTGAATGGTAGAAAATGCCTAAGGCATTAAGTCTCTCTGTACATCTGTAAGCTTAAAGTATTAAATAAATAAATTACAGCAACAATACGTATTTATTTCCGAAGTTAATGGAAATCGAAAGATTATATGTACATCGTCTTGAAAAAGTTTTAATTTTGCTGAAATAGCCTGATAATAGTCGAAAATAATAAACCTACAGACTATCTTTTAATTAATTAAAACATTCATGAACATGAACCACTTTTACTATGGGACCACATACATTAAATGGTGATACCCATAGCTCTTTTTTTCATATCAGCGTTGATCCTGTAAAAAAACTTGATCATATTCACGAGTGCTGTCTCTCTCTCCCCCCATAAATTGCAAATGGTTTAAAAGTCCCCCGCTGTAGACTAACAAAAAAAGCAATGTTCCAATATGCAACCTTTAGGCCGCCATCATTGCAAACATATCTATCTAGAACACAGAATTCAAATTATACGCAGCGTATAGATTGGGAGAGTGGGGGTGCGGACAGCTAGACGGACATAAAGCTGAGGGGGGTGAGAGGTGGGGGTGCAGTGTTCCGTGCGGACCCTTTGAGCGACACCCTAAAGTACCTAATATGGTTAATTACAGAACAACATAACACCATGTACCAACATAGCTGCATGCGAGTAATGTTTGTTTTTTGGCTGCGTATTTTATTTATTTATTTATTTATTTATTATATACTTTATTGTACACCTTGTAATAAAAACAGGAAAAAAGTTTATAAAAACAAGTGTACAATGGGCGGTCTTATCGCACAAGGCAATCTCTTACAGACAACCTTTGGATGGACTGAACGAAAGGAGATAGATTTAGGGCTGTCAGTGTACAATCGTTATAAATAATACTAATTAGACATAATAATATAAAATACATAAATAAAATATAATATACTAATAAATATCAAATAGGCATATAGATGAGAAAGGAGCGGAAAAATTATAGAGAAAAGTAATGCTCCTTCACCATTTTTTTAAACGCTGGTAGCGTTTGAGCACGTCTCACTTCTATGGGTAATTCATTCCACAAACGAGCTGCTTGTACACTAAAAGATTTATCGAAGAAGGAAGTGGAATGCATACGAATACTTAATTTTAGATTTTCCGATGATCTCAAGGACCTAGAATGCGTGTCACAGAGGAACTGAAAGCGTTCTTTAAGATAAAAAGGGGTAGAAGGATTAAAGAGCACATTATAAAGTAGAGAAAGTATGTGGGCATTCCGACGAAGGCGAATAGGAAGCCATTTGAGCTTAACACGAAATTCAGAAACGCGGTCATACTTGCGCAAGCCAAATATAAACCTGATACAGAGATTTTGAAGTCGCTCAAGCTTGTCCAATTGATTTTTTTGATATTTTTAAATTTAAAGTTTTAAAGATGTAATTTTTCAAGGGTCAACACAGAGAGTTCTGGAAGGGGAAAGGCGGACTACTGCAGGAGTAAGATTGATATTGAATATGTGCCGATCTTGCCACCTTCGGTAAAACCTCCGGCGGCCAAATAAGGTTGATTTTTTGGCTGAAGCCGAAGATTTCTCATATGTACATATATCTGCCCAACCTTTTCCTAATTTTTGCTTACCTTAAACGGATTTTCTTAAGAGATTTTGTGGCTTTAGCCAGAAATCAACTTTCGGTCGAGCCCTAGCTAATACGAGTACTTACCATGTGCATGACGAACTAAACACAAGCTGACAATGAGCCTCGTCGCGATTGTGTTCTTTCGTTACACTACACCTACATATTGTATTAGGTCTCTCAATGAGAGAAATATTGGGAAGGCCAAATGCCAACACAATTGAACACTTGATTTTGATCTACATTGATTTATACTAACGTTCTATTGGTCATCCGGTGGTCGAAATTCGACCATATTTTTTTTAAATTTAATTAGTTTTTTAAGCACTATTTAAAAAAAAATAGATTTCTACACTCCAAACTGTGCTAACTTTCACACTCCTCGACCTCGACCGCATAAATTTCGTAAAAAGATGTACAAAGTTTTTGCATCAATGAATAATTAGTATGATTTGGAAAGAAATAATAGGTACTTAAATAATATACCTACGCGGAAAATAGAGGAGCTACACAGTTTTGAAGTTATTTTTCGATCCCTATCATGCAAACCGTCATTTGTACTGGGTGGCGAAAAATCTTCACAAGCAATTTGTGCTCTTTTATATTATCATAGATTTTAAAGCGCTCAAGACGCCGTTATTATTGAGTAGGTAAGGGATTTGGTTTTACTTCGTTTTGCCTTTTCTCTTGGTTTTGGTAAGACACATCAATTCAATAACCCTACTAAGCATTTACAAAGTATATTTCCCTGGTGTTCTTTCTTTTTCTTTTGTATTGTAAACTTTCTGCTTAAAAATAGAAAAGTAGTTATGCGGCCATTAGCAAGGGCAAGTCCGGTTGTTTTAGCAAACCTCCTTGGCGAGCGGCCAGGACATAAATGGTTACAGAAAAATATCACACGTTGTTATTGTTACTTGAAAAAAACAAAGGATTCAATTATCAACTCAAACTCAAAGCATTTATTTCAATTAAACCCTTTAGAGGAAATTTTGAATTGTCAAGGTCGAAAGAAGTGAACCTATCTGCATGTTCCAAAGCGTAGACCTCTACGGAGAAGAACGTGCAAGAAACTCCACCGACACTCTTTTAGATCAATAAATTGTTACAAAGTTGTAGATACATTTGTTCTTCTTGAAATTATTCCTATATGTGAGAACGATGTAAAAAGACGTGTATGATTCAGGTATCCAGAGTAAAAGGAACAATTTAAAGTACAAATAATTAAAATAAACCGTGGCAGCTGAGAGATGACCCGTCCCAGCTGACGGAGCCAAATGATGAAAGAAACACATACTGCCACCATCAGAGAGACTTTTGAGTGAGCATGACACTCCCAACCGCCACATTCCAGTCAGATATACACAACACAACTTGATTATCTATCGTTTTGCAATTTAGAAAATGTTTTTTTTTTTTGCCTAAGTAAACTATATTCATTAAATGATAAATGATTTTTATTTTGTATGTAGGTTGTAAAAAACACTTTTACACGTCAATCTTTTTTGGCCGTTATAAAAACTAGATGAGGCCGGTATTTCCTAGCTGACTACCCTGAGAAGAAACACCGAAACAAACTCAGAGGTAAAATGAAAAAATAAATTGTATACGATGGTTTGGAAGAGCATCTTAGTATTACAATCCCAGATTTTAGGGGGCTTCTAAGCGAAGTACACTGCACAAAGTTGAAGGATTGTTAGTAGATACAGGCCTCAAGTACTTTAGATAGGAAGGGAAGAATTAAATTGGACGGAAGAGGGTTGGAAGAGTGGGATTGGGGAATTTGGGCAGTAAAGGAACACATGCTTTACGCTACAAGGTGAGGAATGTATTAGTCACACAAAGTTGTTTCAAGCTGACAGCCGTATTTATAAAATTCTTTTAAGAATTACTTAGTTAAAATACTGTTTAAGAAGTTCTAAATAAAAAACCGACATTAAACATATTTTATTGGTTCAATTCACTGACCCAAAACGAAAAGAATTCTACCAAGAAGGATTTCAGTCACACTTATCGGAACGTCACTAGGGGTCGCTGTCGTAAATCCACCCAACCCAATCCATCCGCTGTCGGAAACCCAGCAATTACATCAGCAAAGTTTCAATGGTTTTATCGGCGAATGCAACATATTTCAGCAGACAAAAAACAATAAAAAATATTCATGAATACTATGGTTATTATAATTTTATTAATATTATGTTATTTTCAAAGCATCGCTACAACGGTTATATAATTTCTATTCGAGAGCAACACAGAAGAATTCAAATATAAAGTTGACACGGCACTACGAGTTTTATAATGAGACAAGATGGCGCCCGGTATTACTGACTGTTTCAAGTACGTTTTATTTAGTCTGTGCTATTAAGTTGGTTTAGTGGTATGTTATATTATAAATAACAGTACTGTAAACCGTTTTTTTTTTCTTCTTAATAATACTTTATATACTCAAACTCAAAACGTTTATTTCAATTAGGCCATTAACGGCACTTTTGAACGTCATCAATGAAAATTATCATAAATTAAGTGACTCTAGCGTCCATTCGCAAAGGTAGGTATAGAAAAATGAAAGACCTTATAAAACTTATGTGGCTGGTTTCTGAATTGAGAATTTGATGTTAAGGACGTATGACAGTTTTTGTTTAGGTCGATATGTAAACGAAGATTAATAGGGTTTCTAAATAAATTGACTATCTATCTCCAACACTAAAATTCAAGTGGATAGGTACACATTTTGAAAAAACTGACCAAGTGATAGTTTTCCTTTTGAATTCGCAAATAACAAGATTTTTTCACGTCTCCATAAACATCCATTTAGCTTACAGTTGGGGGGGGACACATGACTAACAAAAATAAGCACTTTAATGCTTAATATTTCGCAAATGGATCCTTGGATGGAAAAATGGTTTCGCAGACCTTCAACATTTTAAACCACCTATCCAAAGACAACCCACATCATAGGTTAAAGGGAAAAAAAATCATCGTCACTTTCCGAGTGGGGGGGCGGTACCGAAGGGTACCAAAAAAAATTCATAATCTGTAACAAAGATTTCCTTTTAACCACTTTGATTCATCTGCCTAGCCTTTACCCAACTACATTGGGGTCGGCTCCCAGTCAAGCCGGATTCAGCTGAATACCAGTATTTTACGTGAAGCGGCTGCCTACCAGACCTCCACAACCCATTAACTGGGGAACACGGTACTTCTTGGCAAGACTGGTGTCAGATTTTCTGGCTTCTAAATCCGTAACGACTGCCAAAGATCTCCAAATGACAGCCGGGACCAACGGCTTAACGTACTTTCCGAGGCACGGAGAAGTCTCGTTATGTTAAGATGGTCACCCATCCACAGACCAACCTCGGCAAGCGTTGCTTAACCTAGAAGATCGACCCGTGCGGCTGTTATAATTTAGCCACGAGCTCCTCTCCTTTAACCACTTTGATTAATATACATATATTACACAGGGTTATTTGTAAAACACTAACAACCTTAAGAGGTTGTTGGTGTTTTACAAATAACCCTGTATACCCATACCAAATTGCACCTTTCTAGTGCTACGCGGCTCTGAGTTAAGCCGCAGACATGGCGAAACTATAAGGGTTCCGTGTTGACTACACCCTGAAAAGTTGAACCCTAAAAAGAAATACGAACATTTTACGCTCATGGCAAGCAAAAACACTTACGAATGGCTGGAACATCCTACATACAACCTTTATAATCTTGCAAAAACTCGATTATTCTAATCATCAAAACTGGTTTTTTAATAAATAAAACAATGATTGAAGAACCTAAGTAATAAAAAAGAAATAGGTACATACATATATTATGTATATATAATCTAATTGTGGTCTACATAACATGATATAAGGTTAGTCGACCGCCACCTACGCACACATTATCTAAGTCTTAGCAGCTAACAGTTTACCGTTAATCCTTACTGACGACTGTTACGACTGGCGTGGGCACGAGAGTACGTCATATGACCATGCAATGCTCCATAAATAATTCTAATAATTATAACATTTTCGATCTTTCTGGACCTCGCCAAAGCCTTCGACACAACTTCTTATTCTATATTACGGCACAAGCTTGAAACACTTGGGATAAGAAGAGAGCAACTTCTATTATTCTCCCATTATCTTAGAGACCGTCAACAAAGTGTTAAAATAGGGCGACACACAAGTTACCGCAAGGTAGTATTTTAGGGCCTACATTATTTTTAATTTACATTCATGACCTATATAGTTTAGTCCTTCGTGATGGGCTATTATTATCATATGCGGATGACACGGCTCTGTTCATAAATGCTTCACCTCGAGGTTTAGCAGAAAACTAAACCTCGAGGTGAAGCATATGAACATGCCCAAAACGGATTTAATATTTTAAGACACAAAATTAAATCCGTTTATTTTTTTTTGGCTTCTAACATTAAATATAATATAGATTAATTCTCAATAAGAAACATTACTGTACCGCTTACTAACCTTTATATACTCGCACACAATTGCAAGCATGCTGACATTGCTTGTATTTTCCCTTGTTTAATATAAGCTGACTTCATAAGATAACTAGGTGTTACGATCGACACAAATATTTTCCGTAAAAATACCGATATATCGAGCTACTGTGCATAAGAGTGCGTAAATTAATATATTTTTTAAAAACCTACGTCACATAGCCGACTATAAATTAAACAGGTTTATTTGGTTCTGTGTCAATCTGTAGGTACTACCTACTGTATTACTTCATGGGGTGGTGCTGTAAAGACTATCTTACTTCCTCTAGAACGTGCCCAAAAAGCAATACTAAAGGTTACAACCTTCCGACCTTTTAGATTTCCCACACACGAGTTACACACAGCATGCAAAATACTATCAGTACGTCATCTAGGTATGCACTCTGAGCTTCCTTTTGACCCAGTATCTTCAACCAGAAGGAGGAAAGATTTGGTTTGCATAAAACCACACCACAGGCAAGACATGCGTTTGTACATAATGCATTCGCGAATGTGAAAATCCAAAGTTTGCTACATCAATACTGGTTACGGTCTACTAGAATGTCTAGCAATAAATGCAGCCCTATTTACACTGCCATGTTCAGCGTCATAACCGCTGGTGAAAGGAACAATATCTTCATGCACTAATAAAACAATACAAGTCTTAATTTGCTCTGCTATATTCTGCTCAAATATGCAAATCTTATTTTCCACATCCGCAACGCTAAAGCGCTCAATTTAGTTTCTTGTTGTCCGATGAGCTCTATTGTACCTTATGTATTTCTGGTTGTGTGTTGTGTCGCTGTCCTCAATCAGTATGCATGATATGTTGCCATCGTGTTACTGCATACACCATCATCTATGTATTCGAGAATATGCGTGATTCGTGTACTGATCCGCACACAATGTAGTAAATTACCATGCACTGGTAGCAGACTGTATGGATATTTACGGGAAACTAACCCTTGGGACAGCGTCATCATCAGTTCGGTTGGTAGGAATTCGATTGGGATACGTAGGTATGCAATTAATGCGCTCTTGTACATATGAGACGAGTGGTCTCTGATCGCCGGGATACAATCTAAAATGAAAAGAAGAATGATATCGAGCAGCAAGTATTGTTCAATGGGAAGAAAACGAAACTAAATCAGCAATTAAAGTGGAATTTAGTGGTGAACCATATTTGTGCTTTGTTAATAGTTTTTTGGATATCAATGAATAAAATCAACTGGATAAAATTCATCGGACCCGCGCGGATTTCGCGCCGAAATGTCTAAATTATTCATAATTTAAATCTGGAATGCGCCCGTGATTCGAAAATATTTATTAATTTCACATCAATAAACAATAGTTTTAATCTAGTAAATTGAGTTTGGTTAGCTATTCGATTGGACTGTTTGTTATAATGATATTTATATTAGATATACTATATAGATTGTTAGCGACTGCCTATTAGACCTCCACAATCCAGTAACTGGGTGGAACATACCTATTGGCAAGGTTGGTGGTGTAGGAGTTTCTGGCCTACTACCTGTTACGACTGTCAAAGATGTTCGAATGACAGCCGGAACCAACGACATGCTTTCCGAGACACGGTTGATACTCAATATGTATTAGATGGTCACCCATAGACGACCCGACCTCGGCAAGCGTAGCTTAACTTCGAAGTTCGATTTGTACGGACATTACTATTTATTTATTTATTACTTGTATTAAAAAAAAACTCTGTAGGGCAAAAAATTTAGCATGTCACGCATCCACACATATTTGAAACGATTCAGTTGAGGTAGGTAATAATTATGAATTTCTGCAACCCAAACAAGATGCCGCCTCGCATTGGGCAGCTTTTTTTTTTGACGTGAATACGTCTTTGAAATTGCTTCCATACCGAGAGGTATTTCAAAAAACTAATGATTACAAAATAGGGTATTTTACTGTAAAATCTAATTAGTCCGTCTGATAGATTTACAAAAAATATTGGACACGTATTTTTTCTTTTTTCACGTAAACAAAAAATGAAGACGATACAGTGCGTTGAAAACTCACGTGACGTCACGTCGCTGGTAAAAATTGTAGCAACGTAGTGACGTCACAATTTGGTGTAGCAGCTTCATTTCTATCATCTCCAACAAAAATGTAATTACACCACCGTATAGCCAATGGTTCAAAGGATTTGTTACACTAAGCAAGGAGGGAGACGCACCACCCGTGGTGCGGGGGGAGGCACCGCCGTTTTGAGGTCAGTTGCAGCGTTTTCCGATTTCCATTTAGTTTTATTATAACTTTTGATTCGGAGAAACTATGACGTTCGTTTAAGTTTAAATCTGCAGCTTTCATCAAAATCTATTGATTGCATATATAAAGCATTCGTGTTAAATAGTCACAGTCAATATATATGGTGTTATAATAAAAAAAAAAAAATAATGTCGGCCTGTACGCATGACAAGCCAAATCCAAATACAGAGATCGGATACGGTTGGAAAGGGGTTCTCAAGAATAATCGAATGATACCAATAACACAGCATATGACCGAGTGAAGCATAGCCAGGAACGTAAAAGAATTAAAGCATTAATTCTTTTACGTTCCTGGCAATGGTACATCTGTACCGACGGTGACAGTACATCTTGTAGCAGGATCTGCTACAGGCCTCTTAGGTCTTAACCTTTTTCCTTACGTTGTCAGTCTGGCCGGATAGATTAATCGAACTGAAAAAAAAAATGTTTTTTTGAGACTGGTTGAGAAGAAAATGTTAAAGAATAAGAAATATTATTTTTATAGTTTTATGGAAAAATAGTTTTGTCCGTCGGCATACATATTAATCCACATCTTTAAAGTTTCTTTTAGCTTTGAACGACTTCCCAGAACACTATATTCCCGGGGTCCGCACTGCAATGAGGGTTTTCAGGAAAATTTACGCAACCAGTTGGCGCCACATAGGCGAGAGGTCCTTTTCCTTGAAAAAGCGACTTTGAGTTAAACATGACGTTGATGTCAATTTAACAAATGTCAGAAAATACAACCGTTTTGAAGAATTTTAAGTAAAATCGTAATTTTGAAACAAGAGACAGACATAATATGAACTTTTTATCTAATTATTTTAATTAACAATAGTAAGATTTTTTATGTAGCTTTATCAAAAACGACATTATTCATTAGGATGTCGTATGACGTAACTCTTAGGTCCAATATTGGTACTGCTACCGAACTATACGGTTAACCACTCTGCTCGACAAGATTTTGACATTTGACACACTAGCTGAGTCGACAGGGTGTTGCATGTGACGTCACGAATTTCAAAAATGATCTATAACAGTAACCTCTCACGGCTCTAACATGAGATTAATATCTGGGGCGTACGTCGGTATGATGGTCTTGATATCACGAGATATCTGACGACTTATCTGGATATTCATGAAATCTATGTCTGACATAACGGAACAGAAGAAAAAGAAACAGTACCTACAGCGCGACGTGTGCACATAAAGTGCGGTACAGTAGGATTTTCTTCAAACATTCTACAAAATTAATTTCCTTCCAGAAAATGTATTTCTCTAGTCAATGTCTGCTCCGTTTCCAGCCAGTTAGGTTTCGTGATATTATGATCAAACTAAGGAATAGTTTGACATTATGATTCCTGTCAAAAATTCGAATGCATTTATTTACCTCTAATGAGGTTTGATTTGTTGTCAATTATTCTCTGCATCACCCAAAGGTTGACTGGTAGAAAATGGCTAAGGCATTAAGTCCGCCTCTGTACATTTGTGTGCGTAAAGTATTAAATAAATAAATAAATTAGTCACTAATGAAAACTGGGCAGCGGCGATTTAAAAAATAAGCCAAGTGCGAGTTGGATTCGGGCACGAAGGGTTCCGTACCATTATCTATAAAAACAGCAAAAAAAGTCACGTTTGTTGTATGTATGCCCCCTTAAATATTTAGTTAATTCCATTGTATTCTTCTCTTTTTTGTATTTGTTGTTATAACGGTAACAGAAATACATCATCTGTGAAAATTTAAACTGTCTGAACTATCCCTATCCATGAGATACAGCCTGGTGACAGACGGACAGACACACAGACGGTCGGACAGCAGCGTTTTACCCACTGTACCCTAAAAAGGCCTTTACAAGTTTTATTTTTAATTGTTACTTTTTCAATGTCAATCTTAATAAAAAAGTTAAAAGTTTATTTTTTGAGAATTATCTACATCATTTCAGCAGAAACTATTTTTCAATTTAAGCTTTTCTGAACATAGTTTTTGTTTCTTGTTTGTGACTGTGATCTTTTATAACAAACAGTTGGTCAGCCATCGCTCACGTGCAGGTAGCCTTTCTTGCCGTACCGTAGCCTCATCTATCACTTAGTGTCCTCCCATTCCTAGTATTAGAGGTAAATAAAACGTAGGTAGCTCGAGGGAAAAGTAATTAAAGAACCATTTCCGCACTTCCTTTGTTACTTAGAGATATTATTTTATCATCTTGAAGCGAAGGTAACAAAAAAAAGGGAAAAATGTAACATGCTATGTTTTCTAAATCAAATTTCATTCAACAGTAGATATATAATAAGAACTTATAATTTTTATTAGATATAGAGGTGTGTTGTTAAATCAGAACATGCCATTTTAATATAGCTGTGTTTTGAAATTTTAAAATATGGTAACCAATTCGTTTAATTGCAAATTCGTTTAAATGAGAAAGAAATATGTCGTGTCCTTCTGGCAGATGATGATAGCAACCAATATGACTATTACCACATTTAACAAAAATTTAACCATAATATTTATTTAGTAAGAATACAGTAAATATTTAATACTCTAAACAATATATCTGAAGTTAAGTTGGAGCAAGCTATTGCAATTAAACCCTGGTGATGGTCATCGGTAACACCATTGCACGAGATCAAAACTATCACATTGATTATATCATAGATTCTTTTGGGCCCGCACATATATGGACCACTGTCCGCCATATGGTGCCCTGATCTACACAGATACAGATATATTCGGGTCTTTGGGCCAAATTCATAGATCACACCTAGACTTTACTATGTATGAATATATATTTATAGCTAGCCTGAAATGTCCCACTGCTGGGCAAAGGCCTCCTTCCACTCCTTCCACTTTTCCCAATCCTTTGCCACATCCCGCCAATTCCCAAGGAAGACATCCAAGTCGTCCCGCCATCTCCTTCGTGGTCTGCCGCGGCCCCGTCTTTTTATTCCCCGATTTTATGGGCACCAATTTTAAGTTTTATAAGCTCACCGCTCGATGGGCATACGGCAGACATGTCCAGCCCAGTCCCATTTAAGCTGGGCAGCCTTCTGAGCCACATCAACGATCTGTGTTTTTGAGCGCAGTATCGTGTTTCGAATTCGATCCGTTAATTTAACACTTGAATATACTTCTTTTTTAAATTCTTTTTCATAAAATTTCGTATACATGTGTATTATTTCCACAGTAATTCAAACCTCATAATATATATTTCATTCTATCTCCATTTTCAGAGACACACCGCAACCCTTTCCAGCCATTACAAGATTACGGGGAAATGCGGGAAAAATATCCCTTAATGTGCACTGTCTCCTACGTCTGCCAGCAGGTAAATCCAATTTACCCCGTGTCACCCCGGCAGGTATTACTGGGATATACAAAAAGAGGCACAAGACCTGCCACCACGGCGCCGTCGACGCGTTGCCCCGGTGTTAAGCCGCATCCGAACCGTTCGATAAAAAATTGAAGTCACTTGATTTCATCTTTATATAAAATTCATCCCTGCCGCTCCTCTTTTCCAGTGCTATTTATTTTTAATTTATTTTCCTTTGACTAAGCTTCTAAGATTTTTATTTCTACTTCATTCGGAAAAATTAGCTTTCACAATATTTTTGCATAAAGCTGTAAGCTGGGACCGCTCAAAGTCAATATATGTACATGTTTTATGAATAAGATTCTTTTAAACTTATTTTAATTAAATTATGCTATCAGGACGCAAGGTGACTTCCAGGACTCAAGATTTTGTAGTACTTAATTAAGAGTATAAACCAAAATATATTTAAAGTACACAATTTAAAATTAAGTCCGCTGTTAAATTAATTAGGAGCCCGGAGACTGGATTTGATCACGTTTGGTAGCATCACGCTCGCTCATCACGTAGGACTAAGGGAAGGTTCTGACGGAAAATGCGTCGCGTATTATCGGTCGCGTAACGCCAGAACAGACAAATGTATAGAAAAACACACTCAACCGATGATACGTTAGTGCGTCGAGTGTGAACGGCCATGTGTTTTTCTATACATTTGTCTGTTCTGGCGTTACGCGACCGATAATACGCGACGCATGTTCCGTCAGATATGAACCTTCCCTAAAAAATAACAGGTGAAAAATGAGGAAGCACTAGGTACCACTCTGTCGAATTCTTTAAGGAAAACGCTCGATATTATGCTTTGTTTGTTGAAGTTTAGTTATCGTCACAGAAAATTCTACAACAGGCGTGTATCACACCCCGGGGGTTACTCGCCCATAATCCTGTTTCTCCACATATTACCTAATGACGTAATTCTTACTCCGGAGTACAGCTAACAAGGACATCTATAAATCTGTTATTGTCGCCCGAATATTGATGACAAAGCGACGCAAATCGCCCAGACACTTCGCGACTGACTTACGTGTATTTATCCATGCTTAAGACAGCAATATAATCTAGTAAGAATGATGTGTAGGCAGATATAGGAGGGATAATTCATCGGTTAATGGAAAAAATGACCTGGCTGACAGCATTGCTGATTCTTTGAGCAAAAAACGCCAACTCTCTGGTCACATTTAGAGTCGACTAACTGATTCACGCCTACCTTGTTTTTCAGAAAAGATGCTAAGTTTATCTCATATTGATTCCGCTAGATGTTGACTTTTACTATACTGATCAATGATAATTTCATGTGATTAAGGATACTGAAATCTACATAAGTTCAACAAGGTGCCACACTACAAAAAAAAGTTCAACAATCGATTTTTTTATTTTTTGTACGAGTAAAAAGGTGTTAATAGTACCTATATCAGTAAGATAACATTATTCGGATCACGGATTTGGTTAGTTCGTATCTGTAAGAACAATTTTATGTGTGAATAAATAGATAACTAATGACGACAGCTTACAATCTATAATATAGACCAGAATCAGAGTAATATTTAACTTTATCAACAGAGCTATAATGACGCAACTCTCTCCGATAGGTTGCGTCGGCTGATCCCCAGAGGGCCGTAAAGGCAACCTCGAGGGTACTACTGAACGGCTGTCTATTCACTGGTAAAATAGAATTGCGTAGATGGTTCTCTTTTGAATGTTCCAGGTAAAAAGGTCGGTCGTTCTTCATTCGTTCAAGGTCAAATTACCTTGAACGAATGAAGAACGACCGACCTTTTTCGGAAGGATTTTCACAAGGTTTTAAAGTACCTTTTGTAGAACTTTCCAGTTCAAACAAAGACTAATCTATTTCCGAACACTCCAATTCCTGGAATTCAAAATCAACAGTGGCAAACACCAAAAAGTGACCAGGCAATGAAATTCGACGAGTTCCGTAGAAATTATTCAATTGGCTTGGATCAGCCAACGCAATGATGAATTATTTCTTTTACAAAGTTACAAGTAACTCATTTACATGTTAATATTTTCTGTCAAATTAGTCTAGATGAGGCCGGTATCAGAAAAGGACAGCGGAGGACAAAGATAAAACGTAATTTTAATGCTCTTACATTAAGTTAAATATTAATTTCACATAATTTTATTCTGCCGTATAACTGTCTCTTCTACAATCCACTCAATAATATTTGTACCAAAACCCACTTGAATATTACAATGTTGACACCGACATGACACTGGGGAAATTTTGAGAAGTTCCAAACTTTCACACAAATAAATCACCCCTGTAATATAATGATTAATCGCGGTACGGGTACAAGTATCTTGGGTAATAAGCCACCTTATTTTGGAATGATATTTGCCTATAATTTATTCTACTTTAAATATTGTAAATGTGAAAGTTTTATTCTGAGATGCCTTTTTTATGTATGAATCATCAAATGGCTTATTCCGCTCTAGGCTTCGCGGAAGGGAGTATCAGATTTCTGACTAAAACCCCCCTGTGGTCCTCATAATGCCCTTTGCGTTCTAGACCCGCGGTGACTCTTTCGAACCAATTATGAGATGCCTGGATGTTTGTCAATATGTCATGCTTTAGGACATAGATTTATTACATAGTACTAAGTTTGTGTTAAGAGTTGTATTTCTTAAACAATAAAAAATATATATTTAAAAATATAAATATGTATAATATAGGACGCTTTTATGACGGTGATACTTTTCAGTAGGGTAATTTTTGACCTCTTGACGTTGTCTGCTTTTTGTCGTTTTTATTAAAAATTATTATTTATTTAAGTTTCTGTTTGGTCCAAACCCCTCACGAATATGGAGGCTATGGGTCCAGCAGTGGACACAATACGTATATGTTGATACAAAAAAAATGTCGTCGTTTTGTGTAAATATGTCACTTGTGACATGTAGGTAGTTAAGAAGTTAGATAAAATATGATTTAACAATATTACATTTAATTTAAAAATTAAAAAGTAAGTACTTATTTATTTAGTTCTCCAACAAAGGGTTATCCAACAATAGTTATAACATAAGTCACGATGATCTGATTTAAATGGTTCATTTACATGAGCACGTTTAGTGATATGAGACCACAGTAAGCACATATAACTAGGTAAATAGATATCTGTACATATATTTAAAACGGCTATTCGGAATAGATAGAACTTGTATCATAAATAATGGATGATAATCATTATATATGGTACAAGTTCTATCGTCATTGTTGAATTCGTCCAGTTCCGAACACGATGCTTTTATAATCTTGGCAAACCACGTGGGTCGTGTTTGGCAAACTATTGGTTTTGGCAAACCGCGATATAATGTTTGGCGAACCATTGGATAATGTTTGGCAGACCATTGGGAGCATTGGCCGGTTATGAACGAGTAATGGCCATTCATAATCACATTGATGTAATCTGAGGGCCTAGCACTAATATTTAACGTAAATGAATTTTGAATACGAAAAACTACGACCGCATCGTATTTTGGTTTAATTTGATGGTATGGTACCTACACAATTTATATCATACAAAAATATGAATACGTATGTAAGAAATGAGTATTATGATTCTAGCTAAATTTTAAGTTACGTTACTAAATCTCAAAAACATTCGTGATATGCCTTCAGTTAGTCACCTTTTAGGACAAAGGCGTACAGAGCCTGCGATATAGGGAGAGCATTATTATGATAAACGTAAGGTAAAGTGTACTATAGACTCTACAAAAGAAATCTTATACGAATACCTTCATTATTGGCAAATAAATTATTTCTATTTCTATGCCTGATGTACGCGAAGGTTTAAGTAGAGGTTTACCTATAGTTCAGCAACATTAAGTCAGATATGTACGTTTTAGTTCCATGTAATAGGGCGGAGTCTTTTGCCATAAGCCATGTTCAATCTATACTTATAATAAATCTGTAGAGAGGTCAATTCTGTACAAGGAATATATTTTCAAAATAACTATCAGGGGGTGATTAGTGATCGATACTGGTGCCAAAAACGCAATCAGTAAATTTTTTGTCTGTCTGTCTGTCTGTCTGTCTGTATGTTCTTTATAGAAACAAAAACTACTCGACCGATTTTAACGAAACTTGGTGCAATTATTCTTCATACTCCTGGGCAGGTTATAGTATACTTTTTATCACGCTACAATCAATAGGAGCAGAGCAGTGAAGGAAAATGTTGGGAAAACGGGAGAAGTTACTCCATTTTTTAAGCTTCCGTCGCGTGTGTAGCCTTAATGGTTAAAGTTACATAGAAATCATGTATTACGGAAATGTTTTACATAAAATTAACTATCTAAAAAATGTCCTAAACAGCATATGTCTATATTTTATGGTTGACTCACAATAACACGTGTAACTCCCGATAGCTTAGCAGTTCGGCGCTTTCTGATTATTTGTATGAAACTTTGTCAATTTTAAACCGATCGGGCTGAGAGTTTCAAAATCGGGGGTAAAGTAACTATTCCACGCGGACGAAGTCGCTGGCAGAAGCTAGTACTGTACTAATTGAATACGCTTTTAAACCTTTATACAGAGCGAGAGCACACATCCATACAACTCAAACATTCCCAACATAATTGTATACAGCAAAAACACTGAAATAAAATCACAGCCTCCATGTTGGTTCCGCCCCTCCCGTACAAAATATATCTAGGCTAGCTATAGAGCTGCGTCTGGGCGAGCTGTCTGAAATTAATCAGAGAGCGTTGCAGGAAGTCGGCTCGATCAAAGGGCACTAACGAACAAAGGAAGCGATCGGGCGTGGGCATACATGTCGCCGTGTCGCCATTGTTACAGCTCGCAGCCACCTGATATTCAATAAGGAATGGAAACTAAGTTTTTGGGTACGAATTAGGTAAGGAGCGCCGAAAGTTGAAAAATGGGTACTTGATGTAAATTGATCAATTTTGGTCAATTTTGGTCCTTGCTAAACTGAACGAAAAATCTGGTCTACAAAGGGGATGGCAATCAATTTAAGATTACTTTGTGTGATGGTGGAAAACACATTCTTAGTTAGAGGCCACGTGGCATTTGAAGGTTTCGTAAAACAACATGTGGGTAATATTTTATTTGTATGACGATTTTTAGGGTGGGTGTCAAAGGGTCAGGGATTATTATTAAAAGTAAGAGCTAAAAGCCAACCACATAATTTACATATGCGCAAGAACTACCTTCTGGGGTTCCTACAACAAGTAGGATACATAAATTGCGTGGGCAGCAGTTTTATAAAATATGTACCAGTTTATAGTTAGTGTTTTTATACTAACATATTATTATGTATTGTAAAACACAAAACAAGGGTTAGGTTAGTGGCCTGAAATAAATGACAAATAATAATAATAATGCGTATAGCCAGTTTGCAATTAGACTGTGAAGTCAACAGTGATGAAGTTTTCTTTTTTACATTGGTTTGGGTTTCAACACAAGATGGGCATTAGTAGCTGTAGAAACTACTATCAACATTCCTGATAATTCTAAAAATCACACCCATTAAGCACGACCGTGCCACCAGCAGCTTACCTACCCAATTCATAAATACAAACAGCTCGTATTATTCATACTCCGTGGCGACTACACTCTCATCTGTAACTCACAAACTCGTATCATATTTCAATACATCAGAGCGGTGCGGCATTATGATCACGTTCTCCTCGCGGGATATCCTTAACGCAAACCACCACGTTTCGGGTTTGTTTTGTACCTACATTATTAATGCCCATTATCTATGCCCAAATCGGAATGCAGCCTAATTCGCTAGTCCTATTAATAAATAATGCAATAAAAGCTTTGTTTCACGGATTTGTTTCTGAAGTTACTATTTTTGTTTTAAAAATGTATAAGACCTACTTTCCCCGACTTTCAACTTTCTTTGACTTTCAACGAAAAGTGCTTCGAAATCATCTGTGGATTTGTATTTACAAAGGTAATAAAATACCTCAAATACCCTCGCTGTACTTACTACTACGACCTACGCGACCCTCGCCATAATCTCAAACAAAATATTTACAGAAGCCCGTGTCAAACATACGCATACGACAAAAGGTAATTACAAAAAAAAATATAAGCGCCTTCGTCAAAACAAACAAAGGCGCAAAGCGAAAAATATTTGAATTTGAATTCTATCATTCGATATTTAAATCCAGCAGCGGTGTGGTTGGGGCGGGCGGAGAGAATTTTCCCCGGGCGAGGGCGGGGGCGAGGCTGGAGGTGCAGGAGGGGGAGCGGGCGGGGCGCGCGGGTGGGCGGGACGCGGGGGCCGGGTAATTAGGCGGCCCGGCGGAGGCTGTATTGATCGGCGCGTCTCCTAGCAACGCGCGAGATGGCAGCACAGCCCGGCCACGCACCGGGAACAAGTTTTTTGTTCGAGCTCGCTCTAGGTGAGACCGTTTTGATGTAATCTCCACGGAGATGATTCAATTCGATTCAGCACTGTACGTATTCGGCGGAGATTATGGCGCTATTAGTCTCGTTGTAGGGGTTTTTATGCTGATTCAGCATAATGACGGGAAATCTGGCTTAATTTTGTATTAGACCTTTGTTCGAGGTGCTGCTTTGAGGGGGAGGTGTCAAGGTTTATAATAGTCCCGGTGGCATTTCTGATGAGCCAACAGGACGCGCGTTTATGTACATAATTAAGATTGCAGTAACAATATACAGCGATGATCCTCGGCGAGGGCTCGCAGGCACGTCTGCTGAAGACTCCCACACTACAGAACTTATGAAGTTCCACTAAGACTTGGGACAAGCGATGGCAAACTACTTCTAACTTTGCCGCAACCGCAGAACAGTGGTTAGGTCGAAGCAACTATTAATTTGTGTGGTTGAAATTGATACAAAGGGGAAGTTTTCCGAAGGGTTGTTCTAGGAACAGACCTTAGAGAATATTGGAAGATATATCTTTGGTTACTTTTTCATAGTCATAAATTTGGCATAACGAACAAAGAATGATTCTTTTTTGATAAAATATGAAAAAGCAATTTTTTTCCAAAGATACTCTTAGTATAGTTACCTACCATGTTATCTCGCCACCGACTTGGATTAGCCAGCAGATAGTCCATCTTTGTACCAGTGTTCTATGAACTTTTAATAAACGTATAATCGTAACCTGAAACCTCATTAATCTCATCTCTGTTACCTCTGACCTAGACTAGAGTCAAGAGCAAACAAATCCCAAATAAAAAAAACATCGTCTAAGAATAGGTCACTAAAGAAAACGAAATGAAACTACTTTTCTTGATGAAATCCAGCATATTATAGAAGCTGGGAGAGATTATCTAGGTTATTGATGTCCTGACGATGCAATCACAAATACTTCTTGATGGTCATCAAGAAGTATTTGTGAAGAGTATGAATTATCATAGTGATAATTTATACTCTTCACAATATCACGGACGGAACGAGGGCGAGGGCAAAAAGATTTTAACCGGGTGAAGAATTCATTTGTTTAGGTAATTATATTATCTGCCTAGTTAGATAACATAATGTTTATTGCGAGAGAAAACATCCCACAGGTAAGTATTAACAATTATCACAAAGCAAAATTATTCTGAAACAATGTCAGAAACTATTATAAACAGAATAGGTATACAGATGTAAACAATAAAAAAATTGCCAGATCAGTTGGCAGGATACGACATTTTTTTTTTCCAAATAGAACATCCGAAAACTTCGGATACGTGAGCCACTAATATTATGCAGCTACCTTCGACCGAAAGTATTTTTCCATCAAACAGCAGAATTTTCCCGACATTCATACTCAAAATATCTATTCGATCTTCGATAGCGAATACTTGAGCCAGCGTACATCACAAAGGCATTCTACAAAATGTTGCATATTTTTCAGCAAAATGTAATAATGTGCAGTTCTAGAATACGACGGCCGAGGACGCTGCGAACTCGTGTATATGAGCAAAAATACGCCCCACATTTCTCAGACACGTTTGAAATTGCTAGAAGTAATAGAAAACGACGGGCTTTGTAGTTTGAAAAACGTGCACTTTTCCTTAGCGTTCCCCGTTAGCTTGGCTGGAGATTTCTTTATTATTATACTTAGAAATAAATTGAAGAGGTAATGTAATAGGAGCAAGCGAGCTTGACTATATTACCGAGAACTTTGTTAACAAACATATTTTTGCCAGCATAAATTGCAAGTCTTTATGAAATATGGCACTATGTTAAATTTTAAATGAACACTTACCTACTCATATAACCTACAAATATGATTCTTGGTTCTATTTCCAGATCAGCTCTATATCGAGTTTTTCCACCTAGAATTTCATAGAAGTAACTCTGGGTGAGTTTGGAACTGGCAATAGTCTCGTAATAAAATAAGAGTTTAAATAGCTGTTGTTTTTTTTTCAATGAATAAAACTGAACAATAAGGTTGTATGTTATTTTGTTTCTGGGCGCAATAAAATAAAAGTAGCTGAAAAAACATCCGTATCAGCTTATGTTTTGGAATAACGAAATTATTTTTAATAAACTCTATGTGACAAAAGGTTTTAAATTCGTTTTTTAGAGATTTGTTTACAACATGGTAAAGAAGAAAGAAAACAAGTTTATTTGCCATACACAGATACGCACACAAAAAAACTTAATTTTAGAACAATAATATTGTGTATTGATACCTAAACATAAGTAGCGAAATGTGAGTGTACTATAGGTACACCTCTGCTTACCCTTTCATGAAACACCGTCGTAAGATTATGTTTTTAAATCAAATCAGTAGCAGATAAATCTTATCACATAAATCCTTACAAAATCATTGTACCGCCAATCTCGAGCAAAATTTTCCTACCACGATACACGGAAACTCGGATTAAACATACATACGTAACATATCTATACCAATATATGAAGCTGAAGAGTTTATTTGTTTGTTTGCTTGAACGCGCTAATCTCAAGAACTACGGGTCTGATTTGAAAAATTCTTTGAGTGTTAAATAGCCCATTTATCGAGGAAGCTTATAATCTTGCCGCTGCCGCTGCAGTAGCCACTGCTGGGACACAGGCCTCCTCTTTAGGAGAGGGAATGGGCCGTAATCCACCACGCGGGCCCAGTGCGGGTTGGTGAAGGTCACACGTCTTCGAATGTTTGGTTCTAGGACATGCCGGTTTCCTCACGATGTTTTCCTTCACCGTTTTGAGAGCAGCGGCGATGAAATTAATTACATAAAGTAATGCGCCTGCAATTCGTAAGTCGGGGCCGTTACCACTCGTTCACCACTGTCCCCCGAGGAAGCTTATAGGTCATCACGCTAAAACTAATAGGAGCGGAGATACGAGATTTATTTTCTCTCTCACTCTCTTATGTGACGCAAACGAAGTTGAGCGGGACAGCTAGTATATGCATATATAATATAAATATGCATACACATAAGCTTTAATATGAAGGAGGAACTTGATTAGAAAAGTTTGATTACCTGACGAAACCACACGACGGCTGCCGGGAAAAGATGAAACATCCTACAGTCATGAAGAATATTATGTAGCAAAGAGTTGTATATATTTTACGAATATAAACTAGCAACCTTTTTGTGTACCTAAACTGTAAGCAACCGCCTACAGTTTAGGTAAAGTTGTGTATAAAGAGGCACTATCATAAATACGTTTCTCAGTAGGAAGAAATAACAGAGCTGTTCGAAAGACACGCGTATTTTAAATAATGATGTGCTCTTCCTATTTTCTCCATTAAAGATCAGGTAATGCACTTAATTAGTATTGATGGTACATCTTATCTAAGCGACTCTT
This sequence comes from Hecatera dysodea, assembly GCA_905332915.2. Classification (NCBI taxonomy): domain Eukaryota; kingdom Metazoa; phylum Arthropoda; class Insecta; order Lepidoptera; family Noctuidae; genus Hecatera; species Hecatera dysodea. The sequence goes on from HG995292.1 coordinate 17,293,824, forward strand.
TTTTTTTTTCAACACGCACACGATCGAAGTCGCTGGCACAGCTAGTATTACATAAAGTATTTCTACCTACATTTCCTCAGGTTTATTCAAATCTCAGAATGAAAAATAAATGGTCTTTATAATTCTTTATTGTATCTCATTTACATCCGAATGGCCACTGAGCATACTTTAGAAAATTGGACCCGAATTACTTTAACGACACATTAACCCGGCCACCCTTTGTTACGAAACCCTAATTCTGCAGGAATATCTGCGAGACTTGAGAATGAGAATGAGATATGCAAGTTTGACAATTCGCAGACGCAAGTTTAATAATCTTGTTAAAAAGCCTACGCTTCGTAGCTTCGCTACGAGTGGCTACGAAGCTACGTCTAACTTCGTAGCACTGTTACGGATTGCTACGACAATGTACCGACACTTGCAATTTCGTCAACAAGCGAATGTTAATACAATTGCAGTGTGCCCCGCTTGCGCTTGTTTGCTGGGAGACTTGAATATATTTATTCGCGATACAATATCTGGAGCTACGTCGCATTTTAAATCACTAGGGACGTACGCTAACTTCCTGTAATAATGTACTTGTGCTGGCTTTTACTAGATTTACATACTGTGTTTTTATGACAGAATGGAAACGGAGTTTTACTCCAATTGTGGATAGTAAGACAAAATAGCATAAAACGATATTCTCATTCTAAGATTATTTATCTTAGAAAATAAACGTAGACTGCTACTTCGAACAGTGGATAGTAAAGGCCAGAATCGCCAATTTCGTACGGATTCAATGGCCCATTTACCTGAAACGGTAATAATTGAGTCGCTTTCGATACAAACGGCGTAGTCATAGTCTATGTACAGTGCGACGTAGCAGGATGCTACGAGGCGTAGCGGAAGTCTAGGAAAAGACGAAACCGAACTTCAAACTGTTTATCCTACAAAAGACTGCAGAAATTATGCAAAAGCCTTTACCCACAAAATAATCATAAATAACATTTCCATGTCTAAGAAAAGCGCATGAATAAAGAAGAATATCTTACAAAACATTAAACAACAAACAGCAAACCCACTCGTCATCACGGGGCGCGATGCCGGGACATGTCCTCGGCGGATTTATCACCCGTCCCTGGGGCCTGGGCCCCTGGGTCCCCGATAACGGTGAGACAAGTGCGGGGGACCGCGCTGCGTCACGGCTCGCAAAAAATACCCCTTTCAGTCAAAGTTTATAATATGTATTACGCAGGTATTTCGTTTGAATCGTGAACACCATTCACGCTTTTATAAAGATTAGAGTCTCGTTCCCGTCTCCTCTCTCGATCCCGTCTACCATTGAGTCCTCGTGTTAAATATGTATCTAAATGTCAGCCGCTTTGTGGGTCGTGTCAGTTCGGACTTCTATTTTCGTTTCTAAAGATTAGGATCTTTTTACGACAGTGACATTATTATTAGGGTATTTTTAAATCTGGACGGTGTGCTACCAAAATAGATATTCGAACGATATTGCTGGTATTTTTGGTTTTGCTCGTTTCCATGTGAATGTAAAACGTTGAGTTACAAAAATAACGACAAGCATGTAAAAAAATCATGACATAATCATATGGTAGGTAGCTCAAGATGTTTGCGGAATTTGTTAGAAAGAGTCACCGCGGCCCTAGAACGCCAAAGGCACTAGGAGGAACACGGGAGTTTTAGTCATTAAGAGTCTGACACTCCCTTCAGCTCCGCCTAGAGTGAAAGAAGTCATTTGAAGATTTCACAGTCAGAAAAAAAAAAGAAAACAAGATTTAACGGTCACGATTGAGATGTCGGCAAATAGCATTGTAGTATGGTTGAAGAAGACATGCCGTACCGACCCCAAATAAATTGAGATGAGGGCAGAAGAGTAACGACTAAACATCTGAAGATTACTAGCGGCAAAACCGCTGAAATTCATTTTGAGAGTGAATTTTGAGTGACCATATCAAACTGTGAGACCTTGATGCCCAAGTTGTAATAGGTTTTCAGGTGAAAGTGCAGTTTGACAAATACTACTCTACAAATATCTGCTTATTTTATTTTATTGGGAATAAAAAATAGGCAAATAATAAAAAAGAAGGAATTCTTAAAATTAAATCACAATTCACAAAAGATTAATAGAAGTTTAGGACTGGTAAGAATTCACAGATTACAGATCTCTTTTCTTTTTTTTTTGGATGGGAAATCATCAAATGACTTCTCCCGCTCTGGGCGGAGCGGTAGGGAGTGTCAGACTCTTACTGACTAAAACCCACCCGTGTTCCTGCTTGTGCCCTTTGCGTTCTAGGGCCGCGGTGACTCTTTCGAACAAATTCCGCAACAGATTATAGATCTCTGTGATATACCTATAAAAAATGTGTAATTATTATGTTTGAAGTGTTATTATTATCAATTCATGTCAATTTAATTCATTTTAATTACTTACTTCATATAAATATGGGGGGTTATGGGGGACCACCGCTCAGTTAATTCATCGCGACTTGATTCTAGATAATACATACTCGTATATACGACAGTTTATGTATGTAGGTACATGTAGAAAATCAAACAAGTCTTATTTATCCTCCATTTATGTATAGCGACGAGTATGTATGTCAAGACAATAAAGATGGACCATAAAACTGTGCGCTAAATCTGTAGAAGCTGGAGCAGCAGTGAGAGTAATAAATTAAGATACGAACATCCTTTGTCTAGTTTAGTTAACGGTAATGTTTCTAAGAGTTTGTTCTAGTTGGAAATATGTCCTTTGGTCTTTTTTGGGGTCCTTTCCGAAGTATTCAATCTGTTTTTTTTTCTCGTTGTGGTTGTTTTTTTTTACATCTACATATGTGCGAATGAGGTCGCATTTTCAAGACTGTTTATCCGAAATTTAATAAACTTGCGAGCCCTATATCGCACCGGAGTTTACATATTAAAATCATATAAAAGCAAATCCGCTGCTTGGCTTAGCGCTGAGAAATAAACAGAGGCAGACATCGACTTCGTTTTATTAAACGTAGAGATAATTACCCTTCTCCACTCAGACCACTTTTATTTTTATTTATTTCTCAACTCTCAAACCTCAATCTCGCCGGAGGAAACCGACAAATGATGCACATCAGAAGCCTGTTCACTTTTATTTTGAAGGCCTGATGGGTTATCGATGTCTAGGTGAATACTAAAACGAACACACCAATGTTATCTGTTGACCAACTTAAACATTACTCAAACAACTTTAGTCAGACAACAGAGTTACCGAACGGACTTCATAAAGCTTCTGGAAACCTTGAGCAAGTCATTGTTGTGATACTTTAATTTTCTATGTCAGCCCAGCAGCTGCTGAACTTACGGTCACGTAATCAGTTTCCAAAGATCTTCAAGGTTAAAACGAAGTTAGCCGAGACGTGAACAATACGTTATTATGGAAGTGTATCAAAACACAGTCGTAAGACTTCTTTTCATAGTTTTGCCTACTCATTTCCTTGTGGTTCATGGTTCAAAATCGGTCAAGATCAAGGATAAACGCCTGACAAAAATGTTGAAGTGTAGATTGATATATTTTACTCTCTCTCTCTAGTGTACTATTTTTCTAGTCTAAAAACTACATTATACTATACACCACAATAATTACAATTTTGGCATTGGGTGGTACTTTGATAATCCAACCTTTATTATTTTAATCCCAGCCACGCTACTAAAGGTGTGTTAAAAATAAACCAGGCCACACGACCCTCAAGACATTTCACCGTATAAGTACTGTCGTAAAAGCGTAAAGAAAAACATATTTCCCTTATTCTTGAACAAAAAACTGGCAAGTAGATTAGTTCACCTCCATAAACCGCCGGTCTCGACGGTAAAGAGCATAACGTGCAAGAGAAAATATTCAATCAAGTTTATGGTATCAATTCTTTGGAGGCAGCGGGCGGTGCTTTATCTCGGCAACTTCGGCCATCTCGTCGTCTTCGGGTGATCTCGGCGCGTTCGGGCGATCTCGGCCCTCCCAGACAACGGTTTCAGGGCTCATTTGGCTCACTGTAATGGAAGGGCACCGCCGACATCATGAGAAAGATCGCGAAATTGTAATTTCCGCGAATAAAAGTTTCGAATAAAAGCTTTGAATACTAAAATTGCAAAGTTTCCGTTGGGAAAAATGAGTTTTGTAAAATAAATGAGCCTTGAAACTGGTTTGTTTACAGTTAAGAATAGCTTTGGTTTCTTGCGATGGGTGCAAAAACGATTATCCTTTCATTATGTCTACTATGTCTTAGTTACTGAAATCTTTAATAACCAGCAAAAAAAAAAAACTTTTGTACAAAAATAATACAACCGACTTCCAAATAAAAACCACTACAAAGTATAAAATAACAACGTTTTTTGACAAAAACGAAGAAGCAACCAAACGCACCGACTTCCGAAATTAAAGTTTTAATTGTTTTCAATTTGTTAGTGGAGATACTCCACAACTAAATTGATATTATTCTCATAATGAGTGGTTCAAGTCCAGACCATGTCATAGTTAAATAAATATCTACTTGGCTTTGGGATTGACATAAACCTCACAATATCTCAGTTTACTATATTTGATTGCTTTTTAAGCTAAGTAATCAATACTTTATCTTTGAAGTTCAAAAGTCCAATTCAAATTTAATATAGATATTTAACTGAAACCAACGTAAAATATATCATCGAGACCGGTTCATAAACAACTTTATGCCCGAACAGATAACCTCAAAAGCATGGTTGACTTGTACACATCTGCGTACCCCTTCACAGCGTACCGGCGTGGTAGCGTATAAACTGGTGTAAACAATAAACAGACATGCGATTTCAACAATCCCGGAAGATTTGCTAACGCGTATTGAAGAGTTCCGCGGCACCTGCATCTTCACCAAATTGAAAAGGGACCAGTCCAGTAAAATATTCTTTGAAACAAAAATAATCATCGAAATCTGTTGATAACTAGTGAAAATATCGCTGAAGAACAACATTCAGTTAAATTGAGAAACTCGTCCGTTTTTGAAGTCGGTTAAAAATTAAAATTCTCGCATTGGTTATGTGACAAAATGGACCGACTACGAAAGTATTCTCTTTCTAAATCCTACTCTATTTTTCTAGTAGGTAATAAGTAAGTTAGCTAACTTTTAGCTAGTTATATTACATACCTCTCTCTAACTCGACTCGACCCTAAACCAGATCGAATTGCCAAATTAAAATACACTTTATCCATGTGTCCTATATAATTGACTACAGAGCACAAGCTAAGTGCCAACTCTCACAGAATTAACCTCCCCTACAAAGGCCAGCTCAAAGCTCACTGCATTCTTCAAATTATTCGCCCATCGCGCCGGAAAGCGGAGATTCACACTCCAGCAGACAAAGGACGGCCCTTGAGAGCCGAGAGAATTCGATAATGTATCCCAACTACCAACATACGTAGCTGCAGTCACACGAATAAGGAAGCATTGAATTTAAAAAGAGAAAATTGAAAACGTCGCATCAAAAAAGAAAATTTACATGTTAGAAAAGGAAGCTGTATACAAAGCCCAATCGGCGCTCGATCTGTACAGAGATTATTCCCGAACACGCTCGTATTGCCACCTATCAAAGCTTCATGAGCGTTTATAACTAACAAAATCAATATAGCACACCTAGACAGCCAGCAACGCTCAGTACATAAGATTATTGATTTTCCATCCCGGGAATAGTCGGGAGCTGGCCATGCAATATAAATATTGCGAACATCCCTATTCAAATATTAACTGAGTATAACGCATGTGTGGACTATGTACTACCTACCTCACGGTCCAACTGTAACCATTGGCAACCGCCGGCGGGAGCTTGCATCAGCTCTGCCCGGGCCGAGCCCCACATACAACCAATTACAGCTATAAACCGGTTAGAAATACGGTTCATAATCGCTTGTTAAACGGTGCAGCCGACGTTTGTAGGTAAATTGCATCTCTCTGCCACCTGATTCTCCCGTTCCAGGGGGGCCGCGGCCCGGACTCAACCACAGCACGGTTGAATCAGTGCATCAATTTTCATCTTAATTCTAAAATTAAACTTACATCAAAATCTCTAATGGCATTATTTTCCAGAATTATTGTCAAGTTAATTAGTATTTACAAAGTTTGCATATTAGAATACAGTGGACATCGGTAGCAGACAACTTAGAAATTCAAATACCGTATGCCACATTACGTTAGCAAAGGGCTCGCAGACTATACATTAGCATATATTACGCATGTTGTACATGTATTTAAATAACAATTACGAACATTTACATCATTTATTCATTAGTGACATAATATCCACGTGCTCCACATCTTCATGCATAATCGTGTTGAAAGAAAGGTGCCTTTTACACATAAAAAGTGTTTTTTTATTATTAATACATGTAGGTTAGGTAATTTTGTTAACTTAAATACTCTCAAGTTGTAGCTATTAGTAAACACAGGCTTCTGAGTCTTACCACAATATTTGACTATGATTTAACATTTTCAAATCTCATTGCAATTGGTGCACTACATCTAAACAGACTATGACTACCGCCATGACGTTTGAACAGCTCTCGTCGCTTTGAACGCCCCAAATAAGTATATTCAGTGTGCATATGGCATGTTGACGAGTAATTACATCGAAAGTAGACACCTAACGTACACACACGTACAGATACATGTATCAAAGGGATTCAATATTGGATTCGTTAATTAATGCTACCTTTGTGATAGGCATTCCGCATTCGACAGGCGGACAGTCAGACAGGGGACGGACACTAATTAAGGGATTTCGAAAATGGTTTCGTTTTGTCTGGGCCCAGACGGCTTTGATATGTCCGTAATGAACAATTTGATGGTTCTATACTGAGCTGAGTATAGACGCAATCATGTCGAATATTGAATAGCTAGAATTTCACAAAGGGTTGCCTCCCCTCTGTTTATTAATAAAGCAAGTCTGGAGAGGTACTTCACAGTGGAATTTAACAGAGATAGATCCGTGTGTGCTATGATTAATTTGGAACATTGCAATTTTGAATAATCAGTGGGTCCGCAGCGTATAGCAGGCATTCCGTGAATTTGATTACATGAATGCTTTTCTTAATTAAGACTTTTTAAATGAACTGATTGATTTTGATTATGAAAAATGTAACAATACACTACAAAGTTACAATATTCTAAAACGGCCAATGTTAGTAGCTGGCTACTTAAATATCTCTACTTACTTGGTACTTAGGTACATGTACAAGAAAAGGTCGAATTATCTTTAGGTCGAATTATCTTTAGGCCCCTTCACATCAAGTCGCAAGTAGTGCAGCAGTAGAGCGGCAGCAGTGCGACAGCAACGCGGCGGCGCGGCGACAGCAGCATATACCTTCTTATTACAACTACAGATTTGTTTTGATTTGGGTGGCGTTTTTCATTACAATAATGGATTCCAGCAAACATCATTGTTGCTCTTGCTTTTTTTGGTTCTCCTTCGGCGCCATCGAGATCGTGTTCATAATAAAAAGACAATACTGGATTGGTAGCCGTGTTGCCGTCCGCTATCATAAGCATGTGTTGCGCTGCTACTGCCGCGTTGCTTGCAACTTAGTGTGAAGGGGTTCTTACTGCCTTTAAGAACAAGGAAGAACAGGAGAGGCAACCTTCGCAGTATGCCTAAGTCCTGCAACTGAATTCATAAATTCACAAATTATTTGGCGCTAAAAATTGCATTTTTTAACAATATGTAGTCAAAACCAACAGTTCAAGTTACTAGTTAGCTTCATAGTTTTTTGGCCGTGTTTATGCACTTTTCAGCCATTTTCGACTGGTATCAAAATCCGGCATAATTTATCAAATTCGTGGCTCATAGGCATCGCTATGTTTTACGAGCTACTATATTTCATGGAAGCTGACACATGTTACGCCGGCAACATAACGGATGACTTGTGGCGGCTCGGGACGACTAACTATCGTAATATCACACTAGTGCTGAAAACTACGCTTATTGTAATGGAGTATTTGTGTTCTGAGATGCTCCAACATGACAAAAGTTCAGGGAGTAACATATTCTTCGAGGCCTTTCTAAAGAATTGGTCAGTCAAATAAAGACATGAAATATTTCGAAATTTATAGTAATATGTGCCCAGAAAATACTTTTTGCATAGGTGCTTTTTAGCGGCAAATTACCTACAACATGTATGAACTTATTCCATCAGACACCTTAGCAGAGTTTTAACCGCCCACACTCATCCTTATGCTACCCAAAAAAAAAAAACTCGACAGTTTAAATCTAAAATAAATATTTCAAAATATAATAACATGCACTTTCCACAGTAAAATAAAGCTCGCCATCTGACATGACACGGGAGGAGGTGGCTAGCTCGCCCGGGCGGGGAGGTGCTGCAGGGCGGGCGGGGGGTATTCTATCGAACTACCACCTATAACACCGAGCAATATACTCGGACATGTTGGAAATCCAGGAACCGGAGAGCTATGTAATTATTATGGAGGTAAATTGGAGCTGGCGTACCTACCTATGTACATATATACATACATAGTATATAGGCAGCAATTTGTGGAGGGAGTAATTATGATCGAATTCAATTATCGGCTTCTACCTACATTATGGCTGCCCTTTGTGAGGCGTGATTTACCTAATAGTACCTACATGAACAGTAATTATGACTCTGTTAATGACAACGGACGATTTGACCAAAATACCTTGATTGACAACAGTTTTTGGCACAGCAGTAGTTAATAAACCAAAGACAATAACACTCCTTTTTTTGGGCAGTCGTGTAAAAAGACGAAGTCACATTGTTATGTTGTGCCGTGTCGTGGCATCTTCTGACGTCAGTTCATTGGATTCAAAACTCATGTTATATGACGTAGGCTTGAATAGTTTCATTTGATTGGTGTATACCTGACGACCAAAAGAAGAATTATTAATTTGTCCCTTACAGATTTTACCTATGTCCACACTTCCACTGCCACACAATAGTGTCTCGACCATAGTATAATAATGTCTTCATAACTGAACACATCACATTCTACCTTGTGTCCTAAGTCTCAACCAAACAATATTTACTGTAACTGATCGCTGGATCTGGATCCAGTTAAGGTACTGATTCAGTCGATTGAGACGAGAGGCATTGAATCCACCTTGTGACTTGTACATGAAAAGTTTAAAAAAACTAGCACCTGGTGATCATTAACAAACTATGAAAACATTGACACCACATTCAGGTGTCATGAATTGCATATGCATTAACAGGTGTTATTAATAAAGCATATTCATTGTTAAATTATTGTGTCAATGTTTTACTAGATACTTACTTATGAAATTTATTTCATTTTAATAAGTAGAGTGACAGACTACAGACTAAGACAATTTAAGCACAACTATGACAATATACAGTACATAAATCTGGAGTCCAATTATACACAGCGTTCAATGTCTAATATTCTTCATTAGTGACAGTTAAGGATAAATAATATGGAGAAATTGCTAAATGATAGTGTTGTTATTACACTTTATACAAAGAATTTCTAAATTGAATATTTATTTTTATATTTCTAAATGGATCAATGGTTATCTGAATATAAATAATAATTTACACACATCTGACGTTGGCAGACATATCGACATCGGAACAAATGCCATAAATAATAATAGGACAGAAGATGAACCTATTGCTCCAAACATTGCCAGTTTACTTTTATTTTTTTACTTTTTGAAAAGTGTAGGCAAGTATGTAGGTACGTAATTGTAGAAAGTACAAATTGAAAATTCAATAATACAATAAAATTTGGCAAGACCGTGTTACAGTCGCGAATATGTAAAATGTAGTGTTCATGTAAATGAGCTTCATGCCGACTTTTTGGCCACTCGCCGAGGAATACAATTGTTTGCTCCCGACGTTTTGTCTTAAACCGCACTAAACGTTATATATACCACAGAATTACCGGCTCTACACTTTAAAATATAATAGCGAAAGTGTTTTTGGGTTTACTTGCAAAGTTAAAATATTTTAGTCAAATTTCAAAATACTCATATTTATGGGCCCCTGGCCAAATCTAGGGGTTAGTAGATATTTGCCTCCTTTAAAATCTATACCCTTAAATATTTTGACAAAATACGTACCTACCTACATTGTATGTACGCAGTCGGCAATATGTGTAGAGTCGCATAATTATCGGTTTTTAATTGATTGATGTCTCCTATCATAGAGGAGGTAATTACCAACATTGAGAAACTACACAAGACTTTCTACACCAGCGCAACTACTGGCGTACAAGAACATAATTAGGTGCCTATCATCCCAGGCAGGCAGTGCTGCGCGCCAGACTACACAATGCCTCGCAATTTCCTGGACTCCAAACATAATTACAAGTGGGTAGTACAACTGAGTTGCGTCAGCGGAACATCTTTGTGAGCGAGCCATTCACAGGAATGAGGTCAAACCCTCCACTCACGTAATCCCGTCGGAAACTGCGTCCATCATATCTTGTCGCCCACATTGAGGACCAGAGACGCGCACGCCTCAATAAATAACCAATGAGATTCATGATGATTCATCAAAATCACATTGCCTCAGCTCTCTACCTAATAAGATTTTTATTGAAGCAGAAGTAGCTATGTCATTCCACAAAGTAAAATGTATGATACCTACACACAAGAATGTTCCTAAAAGCTTTAGCTCAACGCTATAAATTAAACTGTAGGTTCAGACAAAGCTCTCATAGCACAAGATACGGCAGCGAGCGCAGCAAACGAGCACGAAGTTAGGACAACAAAGCTTCGTATGTAACGTCGCTGAAAGTGGCATTAAAGGAAATAATTAAAAACCTTGTTAGTCTTAGCTGCGAGCAATAAGAGAGCGGAGAGAGCTGGCAAAGGAACGCCGAGCGAAGAAAATAAAGCAAAAGCGCGGCGGGCGCTGGTGCGGCTGGCGGGCGTCGTCTGAAACCTGTATAAATGCAGCACATTTCCAGGCGTCTACCTCTTTATTGCCTGCCCGAGCCGCGCGAGACAAAAGAACTAAAACTACGCCTCAGGAATATTAATAAGAATTTATCTCACGCCGCCGTAAGTATCTGCAGCCCGGCTTCATTTTAAAATTCATAAAACTACGACGCAAGTTCCGCAAAGAGAATGTTAGGTACGAAAACGATTTCGTTTTAAATGCAATTTACTTATTCATCGCTAAGTAATCCTGACCCGCAAAGAAATGTTTAAGCACGAACTGAGCAAACAGAGTTTTATGGGTAGCGAAAGTTTGCTCGGCCTCGCTCCCAGGACGTGGTGTGGCTACCGGCGAGCCGGATGCCGGGAGCCGGGTGCCGGGCCTCGGGCCCCTGGGGGTCACGCGCCCCCATTACGATGCTGCGTCGTTGCTACTTGTAATGCGGGATCGTGCCACCAACTTATTTGGGTAATCGTTGGATCCACACATTTTGAACTCGTAACACAAACCTATATTTTTTGCGCATACTCGCTCTATACTTTACCGCATTCGAAATGGAAGCTCGTCTTCATATTTTTTGTCTCCTAAGACGTTTTTCGACTAGATGGTTTCATGGTTTATGGGCTCTGCAAAAAATAATAATTTCGAAGCTGTGCAAGTCTAATATCAAAGTTTTAACACCCTCGTTATAAACTTCTTTAATTAACAATAATAATACACATTTAAATTTTGTGGTACCTGCCCTAAAACCAGGACTTGCAGTTGACTGCTAAAAACATTGCATCAAATCTGTCAGGGGACCATAGGTAGGTACATCTCATCACGTCAGGCCCCTTGCATAATAAAACCCAGCCGAAAATGCCAACTAATTTAAATAATTCACGCTTCGTAAGTGAAATGTGAATTCAGATGAAAATAATGCAGACGGGCCGCCAACGCGCGATGCGACGTTAACGCACCCGATTCGTAATGGTGGCGTCACGCGGTCTGCCAAGATGGCGGCCACGCTCCCTGGAAATGTTCCACCATTATTTGCGGGCTCTCCCGTTTTCTACTCCGTGCTAACTCCACGGATCGCCTTCGGGAAAATATATGTTGTTCAGGAATAAACAATAAATTCTCGGTAGATAGTCTTTTTAATTGGGTCTAAAATCGTATTAAAAATCGACAAGAATTCTTAGGCAGCGTTGTACAACATTGAAGTAACATAAAACCATTAATAAGCCTCTTACCCGATCCGTCTAAGTCAACATCGGTGTTCTCGGAGATGCGGCGGGTGGTGGCTGGAGGGGACTCGGGGCGCGTTGCCGTGGCAACGCACGGGGGCGCGGACCCGAATTTTATCGATTCGGTACAGACAGCAGCCGGGTGAGCTTTCGCCTACACTAACACGATTCATCGCCCGTGTTTGCAGATCTCAGCGGTTTATAAGAGCTTTGACATTTGGAAACACATACGCTGTTTGGATGTCTCTCGATCCATACGGGCTGAACTTAGACCCGCATAAACCGCAAATTACTGCTGTACGTGCTTTTTGAGATAAAAGCGCTTTAGTCGACATGATAGGAATACGAGATCATTAAGAGAATTTCTAAGCATATCGTATAGATATTCGAATCCATAGAACCTTTTGTAGGTAGTTCAAGTTAGGAGTTAATATATTATTAAGAAAAGTAACAATGTCACTGGTCACTGGTGATGGTCGCTAGGATGGCTGGGCCTATAGCTATGACGGATGGCTAGCATTTAGGTTTCTACACCTAAGTATCTACCCGTGGAATCTTACCTCACCTATAAAATACTGTTATGAGTATCATGCTAACAGCCCAACGTAAATTAAACGCGGTTACATCTTCTCATTTTTATCACTCTCCTGTCCAAAAATACAATCCCATTTAACTAGTTAGCTTCTGGTTCAAGATGGGATACTGTTTTTGGTATGTGTGGTTTGTAAATGGGCACCCAAAAGTGTTTACAAATAAATACCTAACTAAAGGATTGGAGAAATGATATTGGTATACAATAATTATATTGGTACCTATTGTCAATACTCAGGTAAGTACGTAGGTGCCTACTTATGTACGTTACTCATAGCCAAATTATAGCAATGCAAGTAGGTCCATAAATATAGGTACTCCAATGAGTGGTCACGGTAGCTATATACGGAGCAATAAATTAAAACAATGATTAAGCAATAACTTCCTTCCATTTTATCATACAAACGACGTGAATAACGGCACCATCCATTTCACCCCAAACAACAATTTGGCAAAAATGGGAGCAGTAGTTACTACGCAGCGAAAACACGTCTCCCGAAGCGATTTTTGAGTAGGGATAAAAAGGAAAGCGGGGTTGCAAAGGGTTCTCCACACGAGATATGAACTAGTGCACCCTTCTCACCACCACCCCTATCAATTGTTACCAGTTGCGCATATTTTTACCCGCAGAAACAACCCGGTGGGAGCAGAGAGACCGCGTTTGCGTTAAATCACACGAGAATATTCGCCGTCTTGAGTTATGTAACGCTTGGTGCTTATTTGAATAAATATTTATTCGTTTTACGGTTGCACATGATGGCACTTAACTTGAAATGTAGGAACTTAGCTGAAGGAACTTTGAGTCTTGCTTATATTTTTCACACATTCCATTCCACAAGAGTGACTACGAAGTGCGTTAGATTAATTTAGTTTCTCCTGAAAATGTTAGCATTTGTTGCACTAACTGTTATCACCTTTCTCAAAATTGGATGTCATTGTTAATCCCAGCATCAATCTGAAATAATTTGTTATTTTTACTTGCTTTTTTTTGAGCTTACTAAAACTGTATGCAGGAAATCAGGCGCTTGCATTATACCACATTGCAATTGAACTTAGACGGGCAGTCATTAGCTTGTTTACCAAGTCCAGTGTCAAGGTCAGGAGTAAACCCATTTGCATTATACATACCTACATAGAAAACCACAGTTTTATTTTGGATTAAACAAAATGTATGTAGAAACGCATCTGTGTTAAGAGCTAAGCAAGGAGCGAGTGAGAGAGAGATTACAAGTTACACAAGCTCTTCAAAATGTTAAATTCTACGTAATCTTGTGGGCTTCAATCTAAGTGATGAAATTCTCAAAACTTTGACAATACTGCTAAAGTTTCTATGAAGAAACATTGAGCAAGACTGATAAGCCCAGCAAATGGAGGACACTTACTGAAACAATAAACGAACAAATCTCACTCCAGACTGAAGGCATTCGTGAAATCCAGAATAAAATTAAATTAAGAAGAATGAACCTAGGTAAGTCAGCAGGCAAACACAATCTAGAGAAAACGAGGCCGTGAGAAGACGATAAAAAAATCAGTTTTTCCAGTCAAATTCCGTAGGCGGCATTCACAAAAAGTAGGTACCTATCGTAGGGTCCGATTAACACAGTATCCTTGAAGATGTCGCTCGCAAAAAGGGGCATAAGGGGACAAAAGACCCTGAAACATTTCTCATTGAGGCGAAGGGCGGCGAGCGGTCGTGGGGTCAGTGGCGGACTAACGGGGGGGTGGAAGGACGGCCCGCCCCGATCCACTGATCCTGGGGAGCCTCCAAACGTCACCATGTGCAATTGATCAAATCCTAAACAAGGCTTATATGCTGAGTAGGCACCTATCTAAGAGGCGGTTAGGACTTTAAAAGTTGGGAGGTCCCAAATATCATACCATATAGATAAAATACGAATAAAATAAAACGAGAAAATACGAATACTGCTAATCTTTCTCAAAACTATACGGTACCAGTTTCACTTGTGTTGCACATCTTTTTTTTTAATTCTCCGTCGGTTAGTAGATAAAGATTATCTTATCATTATAAATAGATAACTAAGTGAGTTATTAAATATTTATCTCACTGTTTTTGTTTTTGTACTACATATAATAACACTTCGACTGCATAGATTTAGTAGGTACTTTCCTCTCCAAACTTCGACAACGTTGGGGTAATGAAAGATTTTGCGTGAATATCGAATGATACAAATAGTATAAGGGAAAACAAAAAATGCCAATTTATACTATTCAGATTTTAAGTAATAACACCTAACCTTTACCATGTATGTATGTATATATGTCACCGGCTAATTGTAAAATATCTTGAAATATTGTACCACACTCTCAATATATTGACAACTGAACATTTGGAATACTTTATTACGAATCAAAGAGATATAGAATACAAGAGACTATCAAATTTTGATACGTAAAAGTGTTCCAAATGTTCAGTTGACAATTTATCGAAAGTTTAAAATCTCTCAAGATATTTTATAATCTTACAAAGTATTTCCCGGTGACATAAATACGTATATACGAATGTGAACTTAATAAAAAGCTTGTTAAATTACATCAACTCCATAAACTAGCCTCATTCAGTTTTGCCGCCCCTGGCATATGACTTAGTCCGCCACTGCGTGGGGTGATCCCCTCCCGCGCCGCCCCGCGACCCCCGCTACGTAGCAGTATCCAGCCACAGTGTCCATAATTTATGCTTTCGTGCGGACCGCGAAAAATAAATGAGCACCAGTAACAAGAGGAAATGGAAAATGAACTTACATCTTTGAGAAAAATTGTTTATGTGTCAATGTTTTTTTGTACCAGCAAACCAATTTTATGTTTGATGGACTTTCGCTGATCGCTTCTTAGAAGACTCCGTAGCCCCGTGGGAGTGACTGTCCTTTGTTTTAGTAACATTTTTGTTAACTTTCTGGGCACAATTTCGTTTTTAAGTATCATACCTATGTATTTATTTATTTATTTATTTATTAGGGACAACAAACAGTAGTATAAATTACAATAAACTCAAGACTTATTCAATAGGCCTATACCTGGCCCTTTAGGCACCTACCAATCTGATTGTACTTTTGTACAACGAAAGAGTAGTTCACAGTTTGCTCATAGTTAATTACCTACTGTTTTGTGTATTTACATACCTAAAAATAATTTAAAAATCCCATATTATTATTACACTCTTTGATTCAGAATATCATGTGTTACATAGACAGAAGTTTTTTTTTCAAACACTGCCCAATTTGCCATAATTGTTTAGATTTTGAATTTCTGTCTTAGAGCTTCTTTCCCCAGTTATAGCTTTTATTTTCCATCAAATACGACACAAAGTTAAAACATTTACTTCAATAAGGTAATTAAATGGCACTTTTGGACGTGACCATGAACAGTTGAAAGGTTGATGGTCATAGCTGCTGTCAATACAAAATTATCCACGTCGTACAGTCAAGAGAAGTTCAGAAATCTTCTATCTTTATATATAAAACAAAGACGGGTTTGTTACAACACTTATAACTCGAGATCTGCTGGACCAATTTTCTTGGTTTTTGATTCGTTGGATTTGTCTCCACCCGGAATAGCAGAATACAATGTATTCTGCTATTCCGGGTTTTTAAGATGTCATCTTAAAAACAATGAAAACTCGACGAATACATAATTATTAAAAATCAATAATTTTCCCTAAATGTTCCTTTGTTTCGTACCTGTCAAACATTTATAAGTTAGGATTCACGTGTACCAGCAGACCATAAACATGTCGAAGCATTTCTGGGGCTAGAATTGTGAGTGAAGACCATTGGCCAGGAACCATAATTATTTAACATCAAGCTATGATCCTTAGGAGACGAAAGAAATAACACTGAGCCAAAAATAATACATGGCGCAGGCAGGTGAAACCGCGGGATACAGCTAAAAAGTATTTTAGCTTTAAATTTTCTATTTTAAAAATTATTTCACCAATAGAAAGCTACATATCACCTGCGAATATAGAACATTCATATATAGAACATAATTCATACCCCTAAATATTGTTTATATTTTATATGGCAAACTCGGACCAAGAATCCAAATTCTTGGTCCGAGATGGCAAAACAATGTTTGCTGGGTCAGCTAGTCTATACTAATATTATAAAGCTGAAGAGTTTGTTTGTTTGTTTGAACGCGCTAATCTCAGGAACTACTAGTTCGAATTGAAAAATTATTTTTGGGTTGAATAGACCATTTATCGAGGAAGGCTTTAGGCTATATATCATCACGCTTAAGCCAATAGGAGCGGAGCAGCGATAAAGAATGTTTTAAAATCGTGGATTTCACGGGGACGAAGTCGCGGACAGAAGCTGTATCTCTATAAAAAAAAAAATTGAATAAAATTCACAATTACCCAACATTTATCTACTATTATCATGACGAACTGCTATAACTTAGACTAAAACTCTAAATTTAATTGTGTCGGATAATTGTAAAACGCGTAAGATTATAAAATATCTTGGAAGATTGTAAACTTGCGATGACTTGTCAACTGAACATTTTGAATACTTTTTAAGTATAAGTGTTCCAAATGTTCAGTTGACCATTTATCGTGCGTTTAAAATCTCTCGAGATATTTTATTAAATTACGGAGTTTGCCATTTTGCGGTGTCGTCTACATTAATGGTATTTTGAACAAATAAATAATTTGCGATATAATTACTAAATGCCATAGCATAGGCCAGTTGTTTTTTCGTTTTGCTTCTGCAAGGAAAAAAAATAAAATTTAGTCAAGTTTAAACGAAGACATACTTCCGAATGCCATCCTTGTCGTAAAAAGGAGTTTTATGTTTACAGGGTTCATGTATGTATGTATGTTTGTACGTTTCTTTATTCCACCATATCTTCTAAATGACTTAACCAATATCAATCTATGTGACATCGTTAGAAGCGTTGAGTTATCCCGGGTAACAAGGCCAGTAAACATTTTAAAAAATGTGTGTCTTGAAAATTAGACTACCTACGTATTACTGTCTATCTTTTAAAGCAAGATTGATAACAATATTTTCATCAAAGACCTTTTTTACATGGCGAGTCTTTTGAATTATATTATTTTTGCAGTAGGGTGTGGAACACGACGCCCCGTCGAGGCCTCGGGCCTGGTTGCTATCGGACGGCGAGGCACCCATAGCTCGCCATCGACAGGCCCGCGCAGTAGGTGGCCGGGAATCGCCCTGTGTTTCCCGACGCCCGGGGAGTCTTCTTCCGCTGCGGCAGCTGCAGCATGAGGTTTCACTCTCTCGCATGCGGTCCGCCTCCTCCTTCGCTAGCATTACTGCCTCGTAAAAGGAGGTGACCGCTTCCCATGCCTCCTCGCTCCGGACCATGGATTGAAGCAGGGCCGGATGTGAGAGGTCGCCGCCGCCGATCGCCTCGACGAGGAAATAATAACTACCCTGCATTTTGCCTGAATACCGGATTATTTCAAGAACCGTAAGTATATAGTAAATCGCGGAAGATTGTAAACTCTTTCTTCCCTAACTACTTGATAGTTAGGAAAGAAAAGAGTTTGGATGACATTCACTGAAGTTATCTGCTCACAATATTCCAAGACTGAATTTTTATAAAAAATAGAGTATATAATTATGGGATTATTTGCAATAACAACGAATATAAATGAAAGTTTAAAATAATATTGTAAGTTTTTTATTACAATTAGAAAAGTGAAAAATTGTGGGGCTGACATAATTTATTAATATTTGCAATAAATCCTTAAATAAAATTAAGGCACAAAAATGCTTTGTATTAGGTACATGATAACAGCTATTTATAATCACATTCACACAATCGTAACTTACATTACTACGAGTCTTAACATTAATTTGCATTGGTCCATCTTAAAGTATCAAGTAAACTAGACAATTTTATTAATATTATTACAGTATCAGTACGCCATTATTCCACAAAAGTGGGCAATAGTGCACTTGACTATTATCAAAAACCTACATGAATGAATTTTATTTTAAAGATCTTACTATAATATTACGGTCTGGCAAAAAAAAAAAACTAAAATCGGTGGAAAAACAGAGAAGCTACAAGCTTTTATCAGGACGGATGGCGCAATTATCGTAGGTCGCGAATGTGTCATACGCTATTAGTAATGTCTTTTATCATAGATTTTAAAAAGTTCGTTCCTCATTTTACGACATTGGAGTTACCACAGAACAGAAAAAAACAGTAGAAGTCGCAAGTAGGCGGGGCACGCGTAGCCCTAGTATTGCGTAGCTCCGCAATTGTAGGCGCCCAAGCGCTGTCGCGCATATCAGTCTAGTTCCGACTGCGTTCACGTCACTTACTCTCGAAAATCCGAAAAAAAATCTAATATGCCGTATTGTGCTGTTTTAGAGTATAAAAACGATAGCCATACCAAAAATATATCCCATTGTGGTATATCGTATCATAATTAAGTACTATTTTATTTTATTTTAATTAACATTTGATAAAACATTGCTTACATTTTTATTCAAAAACGGTAAACAAAAGTAGAATCTATGATTTAAACCACAAGGTCTACTTTCTTTCACATCAAACCTGTTATTCTAGAAGATTCCATCCTATGTCATGTGACAGTTTGCTACTCAATTAGAGAAAGACGTTATCGATAACGAGTTGTCGATGATTAAAACCTTATCAAATAAAATTTCAAAATTAATGAATAGTAATATTATTTAATGATAAATAGATAGTAATTTATTTATATCCGATGAAAATGAAATATCGTGAGAGTATGCATAAGCATGCATTCGCCAGAACTTCGCAGCTTTGCCCTTACTCTATATTATTACTCACCGAAAGCCTATAAATACGTGCGTAGTACGTTTGATTGCTCTTTGCCTCATCCACAAACCTTAAAAAAATGGTATGCTAATATCGGTGGAGATCCTGGTTTCACAAAAGAGTCATTTACAGCTTTAAAACTTAAAGCGGATTCATCAAGTGATCCAATATTAGCTTCACTGGGAATTGATGAAATGGCTATACGTAGAAGAATTGAATGGGATGGGAAGAAGTTTCATGGATATATTGACATGGGTACAAGACTAATAGGTGACCATCTAGCAGAAACTAAAGAAGTAAAGCTAAAAAAAATATATATTCATTAAGCAGTCAATCGGAAGTTACACGCGTATATAGGTACATTTCGGTAATTCATTTAGATTTTAATTATGTTTTGTTGTTTTTTTCCTAAATAATACATGTGAAAAAATCTGATTTAGTAAAAATTGTTTTTATTAAACTTTTAAAGATAATTTTGCTTTTTTTAAGTGGGTTGGAAAATTTGGTAATAGTATCTGACTAATTGAGTTTAATCTGTGTTGTAGCATCAGCGTATTCAGCTATCAGTGTATAGTTTTCGCCAAATACGAAGAATGTTATGCTTATTGAACACAAATATAAACGGAATGCACGTATACAATTAAATATCGATAAGTAAGGTTACGATATTGTACATCACTAGCGAATATCATAATAGCGATCAATCCTAAAAACAAATATCTATCTTAAGTTCAATGTCATAATGCATACAATCGAATATGTTACAATTTAGTGACATCTACCGTCGAATAGCGGAACTTGCTAGTAAAACTATGCCTACGAGCTTTCACGGAAATATAAGATTTAATACCTACAAAAGATTAACAATAATGAACTCTATTTTTATGATGTAAATGCACTTTTTTTTTAAAATAGGGACTGACTATAGAGACTTTTTGGCATGGACTAATCACAAAACGAATTTGCTAGTGTGACATAATATGATTATCTTGAAGATGTGTTTGTTAGGGCACGCTGGTTCTGATAGTAATTTGTGCGTTATGCGATTTCTACTGTTTTTTTCTGTTCTGTGGGAGTTACACTGTGGCGCCATCTGTTCTGCCATGTTTGAACTACGTCATAAAAGTCCTACATTGTGCAAGCAAAGTTTCGCACAACTAGCATACTAAACTAGAAAACTAACTCCAATAGGGAACGTGCACAGCGTAGACATCTCGTGTTGCATATCGGAAAGTTTTACGTTGTAAATATTTGACCTGTGCTGCCCCTATACTTCCTGCACCCTCTGTTTAGGGCTCGGACCAAGAATCCATGGTCCGAGGTTTAGGGGAACGTGCACGAAGTAGACTGTGCCATCTAGCGTTGCAAATTTGAAACTTATCATTAAAATATACTTGACATTGACGAGTCTGTGCTGCCACCTATAGTTTCTGCACGTTCCCTAGGTTTTCGGTTTTTTCTTTTTTTTTTAACCAGTCAAATACGCTATTGCCTACCACATACAGTGTGTATGTAGGGCGAGCCAATTTATTTAAGCATCTTATCATTCAAATACCCGTTTTTACTCATTTGGTGAGTTTCTTGTTTTAGAGAAAGCAATCGAAACTCGACGTCTGGATTTGGGCTCTTTCTAAAATTAATTCTTTATGTCCTTAATTGTTCCCAAAATGCATTGTAAAATTCACAATAAACACAACTGAACGCTGATATATCAAGGTAAACATGCATACATTTCAGCATCTATAAAAGACACATAAATCAGAGTTCAAAGGTTAATTCAAACTTAATACAGTCTGCGAAGTGTGTTTTTCGCCCACCCCTCTCCTTCGCTCATATGTATTCGTTACTGCGCAACAATTCGCGAAGTGTGACGTGTTGCCATTAGATTTAATTCTTTCTGTATCTACAAATGATGACTTTGAAAACTGATGACAAAGAACACATAGGTCCAACTGCGTGTTTCGATCATTTTACTGTCTACATTATCTTGTTTCAATGTTTTAGTTGTAGATGCTTGCAACTGCATGCTTATATATATCACGGAGTAATAGACTACATAAAAATTTGCATCGGAATAGCGATTGTTGTGTCACATTTAAAACAATAGTCTCTTTTTCTCTGCACAATACGCCTTAAAATAATCTTGATAACATCAAATTCACTGATAACGAAGCTCCGTGACAGCTCTCTTTAAGAATCTGCTTAGATGCACAAACTCCTGATCAATGACAGCATTGAACCAAAGCTTATTGTCTGCATCTCTATGGTCTATGCCATCCAACTGTATGTAAGTGTATGGAGCGAATGCTATGCTATTTCTTATGCTTAGTTTAGCATCAACATCAGGCATTAATGACCGAAGTTTGCCGACAAGCTGCGGATGTAATTTGTTGAAAACAAAGCCGGTGTTTCTAGCACTTAGCAGTTCTTCGGTGTACACACAATTGATGAGGTCAGATGTGTACGCTTCTAGGATCTGCATTTGATTTTTGAACGTGCTGCTATCTGTCATAATTGTGTTTGATTTTGTCATCGTTGAAAATATTCTTTTGTACCTGTAAATAAATAAATCTTATTTTTTACCATTTCTGACCATTAAACAAATCTCCACACAATAAGTGTCCGAAAACTTTCGGCACCGCCAAGGCCGAACCAAAAAGAACTGGTAAGACGATTTCGGCGCGTACCTTTTGCTCAGCAGTGGGACACTAATATTTTTTTCTTTCAGAAATGTAGTTTTATCTTCCTCGGTGGCTAATAAACATTCTTTACTAGAGAGGAAGAGACATGGCGCTTCCAAGCAATAATTCTCATTACGAGTACTGGGAATATGTGAAACAAGGCGAATTAATTTGGTCCGCTTTTAAAAGGTACCTGTTACCGTATATATTATGTACCTCGGAATTGCAACACAAAGCAATGTGAAACCCACATTTCGTTATTTATACTTTAGTTAGTGCGATGTCGTATTTGCCATTAATAAAACGAGACTTTGATATGCTACTGAGTTATTTCAGACGGAAAACTCCATTAACACTGTACCCAATCTGGAAATCATATCCAAGAATGAGGATCTCAAGATCTTTTTCTTGTTGCTGTCATGATAGTATTTAAAATTTTGTGAAGAGGCTTCTTGCTGCATATTTTAATCAAAGGGCAAGATAAGAGATGAAGCATAGTTTCGGCGCAGCTCTACATTCATACCCCGCTGCTGTTACGTCGAAGTAGCCTCGTTTTACAACGTTTGGAGTTACACTGTGGCGCCATCTGTTCTGCCATGTTTGAACTACGTCATAAAAGTCCTACATTGTGCAAGAAAAGTTTCGCACAACTAGCATACACAGACTGAAAACAATCGTCTGGTAATTGTCCACCAGATGTAAGACCCGTCTGGGTGTAGGATCTTCCTATTTCAATGCAAAACTTTTCATCGTATTCTGCATACCTTTAAAACATTTGGCCCCTTGGGTTCGGAGACGGTTTAAAACAAGACCCGGATAATATTACAAACATTTTTGAAATGGAAGATGGTACTCACAGTATGAGGAGCGCGGCGACGCTATCCAGCAAGGCGGCGGAGGGCGCCAGCAGCGGCAGCGCCAGCGCCAAGGGGCCCGCCAGCGCCGCCGCGGGCGCCGCGCCGCGCGCCTCGGCCCGCGCGCGCCGCACGCCGCTGTGCGCCGCGCTGTGCAGCGCGCGCATGTCCTCTGTGTGCACAGTTACACACCGTCATCATCATTCCATTACAGCCTCCTTTGAAACGCTCTTAGGGATATTGTGCACGTTCCAGTACGAGTAAACTATGTGTTCGTAATTATTGTATTTTTCATGGTCTGAAACTTTAGTTTTTTACTTACTTGAAGGGTCGATTTCAAAAATAGTATGTACTAAAATGAGATAAAAATTAAAATATAATTTAGAATGTACGAAAGAAAACCCTTTATTTAGGACTCGCATAAAACAAACAAAAACGTAAAATAAATTCATAACCAATTAAAACAAGCTAACAACATGAATTTTAAATGTTCGAAACATGATCTCTTTTCAAGCAATTTGATGTAGTAAATGGTGCCAGTTATTATAATTCCATCTCAGATTACTGCTTACTTTTTACCCAACTGCCAAGGAAAGGTTAATTTTTCCCGAGTATCTTATACATATGTATATACATTTCTTTATTCTTATTTTACCTTATATCTTTCAAACGGTCGAATTAATTACTACAATTCAGATATCGCTAGATTCGTCTCAATAACCCAAGTGTACATAGAGGGTTTTAAAATAATCTAGATTTAATTGTTTTGTTGGGGTTAGGTTTTTTATATTGTTCTATGCTATACCATTATTACATCATACCTGGATCAACTTGCAGTTGTTTGTTAGCCATATCGCTGATAGCCGTTGCGACCTTGGGCAGGATTAGAGAGTATCTCTCTCGCGTTGGAGACGTGCCCATGAAGTGCAGGCGAGTCCTGGTGCTGGCGAATACCTAATGACATTTATGTAAATGAAAGTTTCCGGTGTTACTTATCAATCCTATTGCTAAAGTCATAAGTGAATGAGATTGTCTTTTATTTTCTGAAAACAATAAAAACCGTGTCTACTGGTTTTATGTCAATTTTGGGGACAAAAGCAGAAAATGAACTCAAATGTTTTCTGTATTAATAAAATTAATACTAAATCTACTTTAAAAAAAATGTTTTCGTAAGGAAGTCTCTACTTTTTGTCTCTGTTCTTTGGAGTGTAAATAAATTAGCTCACTTTTGTCCGATAGTTATGACTTGTTGCTGATTGATTGGTCGCTTTTTATCCAATATGATTTTGAAACGTTACGCATACTCGGCACTCTCTTGTAATGAAGTTTCCAGTAAGCAACCCCATTGAAGCTTTACTATTTCTATTAGTCTATCAGTATCAGAGAGTTTAAACGACTTTCGACTGCTACATAGACAAATAGGTTGTTTCACGATGTGTCTAGTAACCTAAATCTATACTAATATTATAAAGCTGAAGAGTTTGTTTGTTCGTTTGTTTGTTTGTTTGTTTGTTTGTTTGAACGCGCTAATCTCAGGAACTACTGGTCCGATTTGAAAAAATCTTTCAGTGTTAGATAGCCCATTTATCGAGGAAGGCTATAGGCTATATATCATCACGCTAAGACCAATAGGAGCGGAGCAGCGATAAAGAATGTTTTAAAATCGGGGATTCCACGGGGACGAAGTCGCGGGCAGCAGCTAGTATAGTATAAAATGGATTGCAAAACTGTATGTTAGTCAAAACAACACTTACAAGGTTCGAGTACATGTTGTTAAGGCTCTTGAGTATAGCACATTGTTCCATGGGCTGCGCTCGATGGTATATCTTCGCGAGTGGCTCCACCACACACATCACGTGCTCCGGACTGTCTATGCTCACCCATTGAACCAGCTCCAAAATCTGGCAGAAAAATCATAATTGGAAATTAGCTCTGGATTAGGCTAAACTAAGGACCTATTAAAACAACTTTAAAAGGCAAGCAACATCACGACAGGCCCAGACTAAGCTGCAACATTTCAGAGAGAGGTAGAAGGTAAGTATACAGGTCATCACCACCTTGAAAATTACTGTTTTAACCATTTGTGAAGGAATTGACCAAAAGTCTTGCTGACTTTTGGTATTTTGGTCAATTCCTTTTATCAAGTTTTATATCACAATCCAGTAGTCTTTAGAGGTCCACATGTTAAATAATGGATTCTAAATTACCCTAGTTTGATAAAAGTTTAATGTTTTCTAAATCAAGTTGATGAATTAGGGTTGTCCCCTTCTTGATTACCTCAGCAAAGAAATCCTTCTCATTCCACAAGGGCAGGTATTGTGCAAGGAACCTGGTGATGACAGGAATGCCCTGCATCAGAGTGTTCTGAAGCAAGGCCAGCCGGTGCAGCAGGTCCTGCTTCTCTATGTAGGTGTATGGCGATATGTTCAGGAAACCTGCAAAGGAAGATCAATAAGTTCACATACATTTTCGATTTTTTGTCATAGTGGGAACAAGTCAGTCATACAGAGTGTGCGAAGAGCTTGTACAGCAAGCAGTTTCCCTTTGAGTGTCGGCGGCGTAAGTACCTAAACCTGAGGAGATTTCCAACCTCTTTTGGGAACAGTTTTTTGTGAAGATACCGACCAATCTTCTCAGTCTGTGCTGAAATTTGAGCCTGGCAAGAATCTAGGTTAAAAAAGCAAGTCGAAAGAGATTAGGCAAATAATAAAGACCATGTCGCGTAGCAAATCTCCTGGACATGACGTGCTTAGCATTGAGCGCCTTAAATATGCTAGTCCTCACCTACCCATAGTTCTGGCCATGTTATATAGTTTTTTGCGTGTCACATGGTTATATGCCTGGGGTAGGGACTGTGGTAGTGCCCATACCGAAAAATAAGTCTGGTGGTCTTGCTGATAGAAGTAACTATAGGCCTATCTCATTAGCATCTGTAATATCTAAGTTATTTGACAGCAATCTTAAAACACATTTTAATAAGTATATAAGACCTGATGATAACCAGTTCAGGTTCAGACCAGCAGCCCTATTATGACGTCTTAAATCCATCATGATTACACAAGACGAATAGCACTATCTCTTTCCCTCACACGAATCATGATGGCACTGGCACTTCGTAATACGGCCA
Organism: Hecatera dysodea; assembly: GCA_905332915.2. Classification (NCBI taxonomy): domain Eukaryota; kingdom Metazoa; phylum Arthropoda; class Insecta; order Lepidoptera; family Noctuidae; genus Hecatera; species Hecatera dysodea. Next base: position 17,320,037 of record HG995292.1, read on the forward strand.
CTGGACTGTCAACGGAAAGCATGCTGTCACATACTACACCCTCCGCGTGCTGGTGCACGCGCTGTTGAGGCTGCATCCCTGCTGCAGCGTGTAAGGAATGTTCGCGGACGCACATATGGATTGCTTCTTTGCCACAATCCGTAAGCGCTGTGCAGCCCTGGTGCGTGGGGTGTTAGGCATCAGCAACAGTGATTCGTTGCAATAACAGTAAACGTGAATCAATGCTGCGTCGGACTGCTGCTGTGTATACAGGACTTTTTTCAGGATGTAAATAAAATTATCATGTGCTAGCAGAGCCACGCCGGTCGCGTTGGAGGACTGATACTGGGCTGTGGATGACGTGGCTGGGCTATACTCACAGCTGTTGAGCAGATGATGCAGGTCATGCGACAGGAAGGCCTGCTCGGCGGACGACGCCACCGCTAGCAGAGCCACGCCGGTCGCGTTGGAGGACTGATACTGGGCTGTGGATGACGTGGATGGGCTATACTCACAGCTGTTGAGCAGATGATGCAGGTCATGCGACAGGAAGGCCTGCTCGGCGGACGACGCCACCGCTAGCAGAGCCACGCCGGTCGCGTTGGAGGACTGATACTGGGCTGTGGATGACGTGGATGGGCTATACTCACAGCTGTTGAGCAGATGATGCAGGTCATGCGACAGGAAGGCCTGCTCGGCGGACGACGCCACCGCTAGCAGAGCCACGCCGGTCGCGTTGTAGGACTGATACTGGGCTGTGGATGACGTGGATGGGCTATACTCACAGCTGTTGAGCAGATGATGCAGGTCATGCGACAGGAAGGCCTGCTCGGCGGACGACGCCACCGCTAGCAGAGCCACGCCGGTCGCGTTGGAGGACTGATACTGGGCTGTGGATGACGTGGCTGGGCTATACTCACAGCTGTTGAGCAGATGATGCAGGTCATGCGACAGGAAGGCCTGCTCGGCGGACGACGCCACCGCTAGCAGAGCCACGCCGGTCGCGTTGTAGGACTGATACTGGGCTGTGGATGACGTGGCTGGGCTATACTCACAGCTGTTGAGCAGATGATGCAGGTCATGCGACAGGAAGGCCTGCTCGGCGGACGACGCCACCGCTAGCAGAGCCACGCCGGTCGCGTTGCACAGCAGCGCGCGCAAGCGAGCTGGACGTGATGAGGAGCTTTGGACACTGCACTGGAGCACTGATACTGGGCTGTTGATGAAATCAATGAGATTATGCAAGAGTATGGATCAAAATCATAAAGATCGACTTCATCCACACATCAGAGCGCACCTTGGTAATTCTCAAAAATGCATAACGTATCGTATGCGTATATCCTAAGGACGCCACACAATTTCAAAGATACGCCCTCGTGAAATTCGAGTATTATACCAAGGGAAAATATTCCCGTGATAATACGTATCCTATATCTTATACAAGGACATAACGTTTTATTTTCATTCTTTAAACAGTTAAATTCCAGAAAATTATATCCAAAATCATTTAATCAAGTTTCAAGGAAATCTGGTCACAAACAAAAATATTCCATACAAACTTTGCATCCCCCTCCACACTACTTATAAATTGAATTTACGAAATATTCCCTATTTTAGGATTAAAAAATAATGATTGGTCAGAACTGAAATGCAATGCAAGAGATATGATTGTCTGTTGCATTGTGATAATTTTCGTCTATTGTAATAACTTACTCTGTAAAGTCAAGGAAGTTCTTTGGTGGCTCCTTGTCTGCATATTGCTTGGAGCCAATACTGCAGAACTCCATGTTAGGCACCAAAGGATCTGCTTTCTTATTTCTTCCACTAACCTGTAATTCACAATATATTTAGAGAATAAAGATGAATAGATAGTGAGAAGTTAAAATAAAGACAGAAATGGTTCATAGTCAACTAGCCTCTGCTATTAGTTTGCCTGCATGATAGTTGGATATTATAGCAAAAGAATATACAACTTAGGTAAAAAGTATGTCTTATTTCAAGAGATGATTCTGATTTGTAATGATGAGACTGATTTGTAAGTAATTAGAAGAAAACTCCTGTACTTGTTTAAGGTTTAATATATCCGAAATACGGGATTATCATCGTACCGTCCTAAAGTGTACTGTGCTGTTTTAACGCTCCACAATAATTAGTGGTTTTATAAAGTTTTAACAAAGTTTCGGTTCAGTGTTGGTGATGTGTTTGTTCTTGGACATACATACTATCTGTGAGTTGAAGAAATTACACATAAACATTACAAATAAGACTTATTTAAGAAATAATAAGTGAACTTTTTGTCAATATACCCAACCGCACACACAATACAGAGCCCTTGACGCGAACGCGTAAGCGACGCCGTCTTCCGTGCACTTAAGACCTTTTGGTCGCGAACTCCGAGTCACTCACTCGGTGTGGGCATTTGTTAGTGTGCGCTTTCAACTAGCGAAATATTTATTTTTGGCTCTGGGCATTTGTTCGTGTCCACCTCTTTTGAAGTCATAATAATTTATTATTTGGACTTAAGGATGACTACATTACCTCAGAAATGGGGTTGCTGTGCTCTTGAACACATTGATAAAAGCTTTATTCGATGTAAAGAATGCGAGAATGCGTTTCATTTCGAGTGCCTTGGCTTAGATTCGACATGTGATCTGACATCGTGGTTCTGTTCTCAATGCACTATAAAACCATCTGAAGCGGTAAACATCGACATCACACCTGCACGCTTTAATCCTAACATAACTCAGCGCAAAAACAAGAGGCAAGCATTGCAATCCCCACCAAATCCAGCAACTATCCCCGTCACGGAAGGTGTTCGTGCCATTGTTGAAAATGTGATGGAATCGAAGATGAATTCTCTTTTAGAAAAAATCACATCCACCATGAGCAACTTGCTGAACAAGGAGCTGACCGAAATACGTGAAGAAGTTGCTGGCCTTAGAGGCTCAGTAGAATTTCTTAGCAATCAATATGACGACATGTTGAAGGAGAGAAAGCAGGCTGAAGAAAAAATTAAAGATCTACTGGATAAAAACGAGAAGTTATCATCCACAATCAAAGACATGTCAAGCCGTTTAAACACCTTGGAACAACACGCTCGTGCAAGTAATGTTGAGATTCAATGTGTCCCCCAGAAGAAACCTGAAAATCTTCTCAATATTGTAACTCAGCTGGGGAAAACCATAGGTTGCGACATTAAAGAGGAAAGCATCAGTAATTGTACTCGTGTGATGAAGCTCAACAACAACACAAACCGTCCTAAATCAATTGTTGTACAATTTGCCACTCCCAGATTACGGGACTCTTTCCTAGCAGCTTCTATAAATTTCAACAAAGCAAAGCCAGTCAGTGAAAAGCTAAACACATCTCATCTTGAGATTGATGGTGCGAAATCTGCAATCTTCGTGACGGAACATCTGAGCTCGGCTAATAAGGCACTACACACGGCTACACGACTCAAAGCTAAAGAAAAAGGGTATCGTTATGTTTGGATCAGAGGAGGACGTATTTTTGTTAAGAAGTCAGATGATTCCGATACCAAGATTATGAAAGACATGGATTCACTACAAGCAATCTTATAATTTTAAAATTTCAACTAAAAGCTGTTACTGAGGCTATTATCGGTTAAATTCGGTACCTTTAACATATATTACCAAAACTCTCGTGGATTGCGATCTAAAACTCAAGAATTTTATTGTAATTTAGTATGTTCAAATTTTGACGCATTAGTATTAACAGAAACCTGGCTCAATAACTGTATTCATAGCAGCGAACTTTTTGATAAAAGGTACATAGTTTTTAGACGTGACAGAGAAACTTCACGTTTTCATGCTAAAAAAACAGGGAGGAGGTGTCTTGGTCGCTATATCGAGAAAGTACGCTGCTAATAGACAATGTTCTTGGGAAAGTGGGTGCGAAGATTTATGGGTCACTGTGTGTGTTGCAGCAGGCTTCAAAATAGCTATTTGTGCTCTTTACTTGCCCCCACCAGTGCATTATTCTGTTTTAGAGCACTTCTTGGATAACTATAACGCTGTAGCAGAAAGAAATGATCATTGTACTATTCTTATCGGTGACTTCAATATGAGCAATATAGATTGGAATCAAAACATTAACACCTACCCCACTTTCTCAAGGACTAATTCTAAATTAAATCAGGCCCTTCTAGACTTTATTCACATAAATAACCTCAAGCAATATAACAATGTATGTAATGCTAAGGGTAGAATCCTGGACTTGGTTCTTGTAGATCTTCTCGAATGTGAGGTCACTGAAGCCCTTAATAGTCTAACAAAGATCGATCCATATCACCCTCCTCTTGAAATTTCCCTGCGCCTTAAAGTAAATCATAGTTTAAAACCAGAACCTAACATTAGATTCAACTTTAAAAAAGCCAACTACTCTGCTATTAAATCAGAACTTGAAAATACCGACTGGTATGTACAGTCGGTGATAGCAATTAACTGACCCCCTAAAAATTAAACGAATTTGAACCTTTTGCTTGTTACGAACGATCGAACTAGAACAACGTTGGAACTGGTTCAACGTCTACGATCAATAAAATAGTTATTCGAATTTGATCTTTAATACGCAGTGTTAAGATAGGTATGTTCTTGAATATTATTTTAACTTGTAATATAATACGTAATTTCGATCACGTTGAATATGTTTCGAGTGGTCTAGTGGTGACTGTAGTGAGCTGACAAATCGTGGTTGCGTGTTCGTAACCAGCGTAATTGACGCGTTTGTTTCTGTTTTGTATATTTATTTTAAGTTATAAATAATAAATTATAACTTTAGCAACAACAACAAAAAAAATGAACAGAAATAAAAAACCAAAATGGTGGTAAAAACGATTTTATTTTATAAAAAATATATTATAAGAATAACATAAAATGATATTGATGACGACACGAAGATGATAATATTTACCTGCTTACTAATAACGTTGTTAACTGCACTGAGTTTAATGTAGTGAATCAGCATGTTATAATATTTAGAAATATAGGTATGTATTTCTATTTCATAACAATAACATCACTACATTAAATATCATTGAACTAAATAAAACGGCATTATACGTTGAAGTTCTACCTGGTCTACTATATATCAATTTGTTTTATGAATAGTTATTTTAGTTATAAAATAAGGTTTTGACAAAAAACTAGGTATTCGAAATACTTCGTTACAAATTATAACAATAGTTAATTTAACACACACACTGACATACGTTAGTATTGTTTGTGACCAACACTGGTTACTCAAGTTATTCATGCTTTTAATAGCGAAGTGGAGCACCATTTTTTCTATTGCTTGTTGCAAGCGGTCCCGCATACCGCGCACCATATTCCAACAACGATCACTTCCACTTGCAGTTGAATGAGTAGGCAAAAATGGCTGTTCATTATGCCTTCTAACAATTGCTTGATGACGTTCTGACACTGGAGTATGTAACATAGTAGGTTTTGGTCCAGGACGATCTTTTTGAATATTCCCTGCCTCTTCAAAACGTCTTAGCGACAATCTGACTGTATTTCTCTGAAACAACACAATAAGCATAATTTTAGTAACGAATAGGTAAACATAATTTATCGATTAAGTTTGAAAAAATACGTTTATCAAATTAAATTATAAAAATCAAATTAGACCTATAAATGATCTCAAATTAGACTCATAATGAAACACAGTTAATTGTCTATTATTCTACATTCACCGGCTTATAAGCAGACTAACGAATTAAGGAAAAAGTATAATTATAAATGAAGCATAAAAATAATACACTTACCGCTATATTAAGTTTCCTAGCAATCGCTTTAATACCAACATTCTCCTCATGCAAATAGATTATTTTGTATTTTAAATAATCACTCAACTGAGACATGACGATTAAACTATCAAAACTGATAACAATTAATAAAAAGGAAAAAAGCCAATTTAGTAAGGCAAGGTAAAAATGTTCGCGCGTATTCACTGCTATTTGTGCATAGAATATCTTGTTCAATTTATTCTTCTACCCCATAGTCCTTATGTCATATTTATAGCAGTTTTTGTTGAATACGCATATTGACGTCTAACTACCCACTTATTAAAAAAGGTAAAAAGTTATTAAATAAATGACCTAATACCAACCTCTTAAAGCTCAAGTTTGCGTATCAAAATTATTTATTGTTTCTGTTCATCGAGTAGTGTTAGTCTGATAAACTCATACCATATTGAATAATGTTTAATGTTATGAGCATAGGGTGTAAAATCGAGTAATTTTTAGGGGGTCAGTTAATTGCTATCACCGACTGTACTACTCTCGGATACAGACGACCCCAATATAATGTTGGAACGGTTCTATACGGTACTTTATCAGATTATTGAGCGGTTTGTCCCATCGACCTTATTGACAAGTAATTCGCGACCACCATGGTACACAAAAAGGCTGGAGAGATTGCTGCGTGAAAAGAATAACTTAAGAAGAAGATATGGTACGTACAAAAACCCTATGGATAAGATATCCCTTCGTTGGTGTAGTAAACGCTGCGACAGAATAGCAAGAGAATGTTACAACTCGTACTTAAATAGCATAGAACAGAAAATTACAACGAATCCCAAGTTTTTCTGGTCCTTTATTAAGTCCAAGCGGGGTCTTACTAATGCCTATCCGGCCTCAATGTCAAATGGCGTCAGCAAAACTTGTAATGGCAATGAGATGTGCAACATGTTCGGAACCTACTTTTCTTCCGTGTACAGTCCAGCTGCCCATGCCTCTAATGTAGTTCAAACTTCGCCTTTCTTTGAAACTCTTCTCGGTAACTCCGACAGCTTTTCCCTGATTCAGATTTCAAAGGATAAAATAGCCAAGCATCTCAAAAGCTTAGACATATCCAAAGGTTCAGGCAGCGATGAAATTCCTCCTAACTTTGTCGCAACTTGCGCTGACCAACTAGCAAACCCCCTATGTTTGATTTACAATCAATCTCTCAGCGCTGGTATTTTCCCTAAGCAATGGAAACTGGCCAAAGTGGTACCGATTCATAAATCAGGCGCTGATGATTTGGTAGGAAATTACCGCCCTATATCCATCCTTCCGACATTTGCCAAGGCTTTTGAAGCAATAGTATGCCCTGAGATAAAAAACTATTTTAGGAAATATCTGTCAGACCACCAGCATGGCTTTACTGCTGCAAGATCCACCTGCAGTAATCTAGTTGAGTTCGTTGAGGTTATTGCAGCTTCACTTGACTTGAACCAGCAAATCGACGCCATATACACTGATTTCAGCAAGGCTTTTGACAAAGTTTCTCATGAAGTGCTGATTCAAAAACTTGCTGCGTACGGCTTTGCTGGTTCACTTCTTAAGTGGCTAGATTCTTACCTAACGGATAGATCTTTTTATGTCGTGGCCAATGGATATAAATCTGAAACCATGATCATAACCTCCGGTGTTCCGCAGGGTTCCCACCTGGGCCCTGTAATATTTATCATCTTTGTAAACGACCTTCCATATTGCTTCCTTAACTCCACGCCATTCTTATTCGCCGATGACTTGAAAATAGTCCGCGTTGTGGATTCTCTACCGATTCAAATTTGCTTCAGGATGACTTGAACAGACTCTTAAACTGGTGTAAGGATAATAAAATGCAACTTAATGTAGAAAAATGTTCCCAAATTACGTTTACTCGCAAGGCTAACTTCATCGATTTCAATTACAGTATGAATGGCACATACCTCAGTAAAGTTGATGTGATCAGAGATTTGGGAGTCCTTCTTGATCGTAAATTAACTTTTGTTCCCCACATGGACAACATTATTAAAAAAGCTTCAAAGACACTCGGTTTTGTATTACGTAATGCTAAATGTTTTCGCAAGCCCAAAACTAAGATTTATCTTTTTAACTGTCTCGTTCGTACTGTATTGGAATACTGCGCGGTTGTATGGCGTCCCCACTATTCAACGCATAGTCTTAGGTTAGAGAGGATCCAGAAAAGATTTTTAAACCATCTTGCCTATTCTGCGGGATTAAGCAAAAAAATACGGAGCTATACAAAACGTCTTCAAAAATTTAGCATGACTTCACTCGAAAAACAAAGAAATAATATTTATATAATTTTTCTTTTTAAAATACTTCATAGTAAAATAGACTGCCCCCAGTTGTTAAGTAAGTTTAATTTTAACATACCCTACAACTATCCGCGTCACCCTATAAAGCTTTTACGTCCCCCATTCCGAAAAACTGTATCAGGATCCAACTCCCCCATCCCCAGACTCTGCAGGCTTATTAATAATTGCGATGATTCAATAGATATTTTGTCCACATCACTTCAAAAATTCAAGCGCCAAATCCTTCAAAACTAACCACCACACTGACTTTTTTACTTTTTTCTCTAAAACTACCCACTGTTGTTAAAAAATGTTATTTCTGCACTATTATTGTAATTTTATTATTGTTATAATTTTGTTTTTTGCATGCTGTCTCTATCGCATCATATTGTACACTATGCTTGTATAATATTGCTTGTATTATTAAGATAAACAGTGTAACAATTGTAGATAGGCCAATAAATAAATAAATAAAAAATAAAAAAATAAATGATCTACCTGTGTGCCAAATTACATCCAAATCCGTAAAGATGTGAAAGGTAACTAACAGAAAGACAGAATTATCTTAGTATTCATAATATTTGCCACATAGCCAAATAGACCTTGGCATTTCATAATGTGCAAGGAACATTAAACCATAGGTTGAAGTAGAATAAAGTATACTTCAAACACTTTTTAGGACGCACCACAAACACGTAGGCGTGCTTGGTGCACCACCAACCCAACTTGTGAACACAAAATAAAATGGTGTTACTTACAGAATTGATAGGATTGATCCATGTCAGATGATGTTTCTCCGTACGCATTGTGTTCCTGTTTTCCTAAAACAAACAAATACTTTAGACAAATTGTCTACCGCTAAACCTTTTCTTAATCTTCTTTTTCAAGGTGTTATTCCTCTTACCTGGTTCCTTCTAAATCTAGTAAGGAGGTTTTGGTTGATCTTCTTAAAAGCACTGTGGACGGAGATAGCTGGCACATCTTCTGGCACACATTCCGGTTTGTATGACTTGAACAGGCCTAGGAGGACCTGTAGCTGCCTATACATATTCTGTAATACAAGTTTAATATTCAATCAGCTAATATTGTATAGGGTAAATTCTTTTTTTGTTAGGGTCCCGTACCCAAAGGGTAAACCGGGACCCTATTACTAAGCCTCACTGTCCATCCGTCTGTCTGTCTTTCTGTCACCAGGCTGTATATCATGAATATTCTGATCCTGATAGTAAGTTGAAATTTTTACAGATTATGTATTTCTTTTGCTGCTATAAAAACAAATAAGTACCAAGCCCTAAATTATGTGGTGTTTTTTTTTTGGACATTATTTTCTGGCCTACCCAACTCGAACCACTGCATGCCACTGCTCCCATACAACTGCGATTTTTTGCTGAATTTTGCTTGATATTGATAATGGCAAGAGGTAGATGCTTTAAATATTCCCACACAATATTTAGTTATATATTCGCTTTCAAAATAAATAATGAAATAAAAATGACATACATTCATAAAAGGGACTTCTAGGATGACAAAACTCAAGATGTACTAATATGTCTACTAAAAGTACAATGCATGTAACAAACAATAAGTTATAATACCAAATACTTCTTATTTTATTTTTTGCTTTTAATGATCTCAAATGGAAATAATTAATAATTAAAAAATAATCTACAAATAATATAATAGTTATAATTAAGTTAATAAATACCTACTAAGAATATGTTTAAAAATTGTTATAAAAATATCTATTAATTTTATTATTACTATTTTATACTTTTTGCTGTGCCCTACAGGGTCCATAATTGTATCTAGCTTTAAGCACATTGTAAGATTTTCAGACACTATGGAATGCAAATAAAGATATGAATATGAATCTTTTATACATGCATGACAATAAAAAAATATTATGGGCCTATCATATAAAATCCAGAATACATCAACAGTCCTTTAATGCCATGTGGCAGAAAAACAATGGATTGGTCCATGGTACTCACAACTGTATGTCTATAAGGCAGGGAACATTGCAGCAGAGACAGACCATATCATCATATGGTCTGTCTCTGCTGCAATGTTCCCTGCCTTTCAAAGAATTCCATCGAATTCTTTGCCCTGCAGCAGGACAGTACAGACATTTAGTAATAATAATTTACTTACCTTTTTAGCTTCTCTTTTCTTGGCATAGTCAAGTAACTCAATAACTCTCCTTCTTGTTACATCAATAGGCTTTGTCAGGGTGTATACTAGTTTTATAGCATGGGGTGTCTGTAACAAAATAATACAAAAATCATTTTGTTTAAAATAGTCGTTAACTCAATGAGCATCATGATTACAGCACAGTTGACATATTCTCATGACTTGTGTGGACTTAAATCTGAACCTAGCTAATTAAATTGGATATGATGGTTAATAATAATGTCTCTCCACAAAAAAGAATGTAATTTTTTTATCAAGCAGAGTGATTAATTTAAACTTACAGTACACAAAAGTATTATCATTTTAGACCGAATTAAGCACAGCCTTCAACGCCGATTCCCCTGAGTTACAAATTAAGTATCTTTATTAAGACAGTGCATCCATGTATCCCATGTATTTATTCAACATATAAAATGGAAGAAATAAGTTGTTTTTTTACAATACTTAAAAAGGTTATTCAGATAACTCATCTCTCTCAATCACTTACTTACGAGTCAAATAAGAGTTAACATAAGAAAGTTATTTAAGATACTTACCAGAACTTCGTGAGTCAAACTAACATAGAAAACATCATATCCTGTATCCATGGTTTCCATATCAATGCAGTCACATTCCATTGCAGCTGGAATAATTAGAAAAATTGTTTTAACGTCTGTGTTTCCTGTTTTGTGTGTGTGTACAATAAATAAGACACAGATTTCATGAGAAAGATGCTGAAATAACCGAAATAATAGGTAGGTATTACAGAGAAAGGGTGAAATTATTTTAAGTTACTTTCTTTACCTGTTAGCCAGTCAAGTAAAAATCCAATTCGTGAAAAAGTTGACTGGTCTTCATAATTAGAAAGTATCCAGCTCAAAGCGTATTCCACGGTGCGGGCCTCCACACTGTCTGAGGGTACAATGCATGCACCCAAGCTGGTCCATTTTGTTATAGCTATAAATACAAAAAGCACACAGATTTAGATACAACGGGTCAATCAATCATGTCTGTTTGCCACGATAAACTTTACTATTATTACTCACGAATAGATAAATTCAACCAAACTTTGAACAAAGTATGGAAATCATTGTACTGCAAGCCACTTGTATCAACAGCATAAGCCAATTCATCGATTTTATTTTGAAATAAATCTTTGTCAAACCCCTTCTTAAGTGATTTTATGTAATCAATTATCTCCTCCACGTCGGCCATCGTAAATCAATAAATTCAGGTATTGTTTTTAAATAATATAATCAAAATATGTTTCCACTGTTCAATGAAATTCAAACTCAAAAAACGTTGACGATTGTTGATGACAGACGCTTGCAAAATGTAAATACAAAAAAGAAAGCCGGTACAGCAACAAGAGAATTATTATCATGAATCGAAACCATCGTACTCCTCTTTCACGCAAAATACCGCACGTCAGAAAAAGATAGCGAATGAAACCGCATGTTATTAATGAATGTACTATGTTAAACAAAAAAAAATGGTGGATCGGAATCTTTTTTTAAATGGCAATTAGTAGTGTTGTATGACTGTATGTTATAATTAATTATTTCTTTTAAATTCATCTGATACGTGCTACATTGCAGTGGAGCTATTATTTGATCTTATTAAAATTATCGTTTTCTGAAAAGTTTTAACTTCGGCTTGGATTATTTTAAATGTTGTTTACGGAGATTGTTTGCGACACCATTTTGTTAATTGAAATCGCAGCCCAATAACTATCAGCTATTTAATAGGAACCATAATAGTAATAATCATGTTACACCGATTGATTTTAACGATTTTTTATTAAAACTGTAATCAGTTTGGAAGCTTATACCACTAATTATTATTATGTCATTTTTTACTTACTTTGTAAACGACAACTGAACGCGTCCATGTCTATGATACAAACACTAAATGTTACAATTAGAAAAAGCTTTCCCAAAGAGAAGGGACTTTATTTGAACCAACAACAAAGTACAATAGGATGAATGGTAATTGAGTGCTTTCTGTCAAATCGGATGTTCAAAAGCAAATTTGCAACAAGTATGACCCCAGTAACTTCTGGACCAAAGAACCATATAAACTTTGTTCCATCAAAAACTAAAAAATGACGATTAATGAACTATTATTTTAGTATACAAAATGAAATACAAGACGCGCATACACCACAACAGACACACCCATACATAAATACACACACGCATACATACATACATATATAAATACACACACGCACACACATACATATACAAATACACATATGCATACACATACATTCGGTCACACACACACACGCACACAGATACACACACAAACATACAACGAACAAACCCACAAATGCATATCCCACACAAACTAGGTTTACATCTAAGTTATTACTAGATATTTTTATTTTTTATTTTATTATTTTTTTATTGTTGTAGAAGAGCGGAGTCTCCCAATACAGGCATTACTTGCTTAAAGGGAGGCTCAAATCACCAACTAATTTAAAACTTCTTGGTCATCAATAAAGATTTGTTTGTTTTCTGTTTGTTTTTTTTTTTGTATAATCTAATGCACATAGGCACGAACTATTTTTATTTTATAATAGTCATTGTTAGCACAAGCGACTTCATCACTAACTTATATCGACGACGATACGTGTTGCAAACATTTTTCGTTTATTATAAGTACTTACCTGGCTCCGTTGACCTATCTTAGCGCATGTGGTAATAAGCTACTAGTTACGTTTATATCTACTTAGGTTACTATTACCTATAACTATAACTACGATAGGACTTACAAAGAATAAAACAAAGACTTTTAAATATTTTATAACCAAAATACAAAATTATTGCTTTTTTAAGCTTAAATTAGAAGCCAAAGCTCAGTTTTTAACCGACTTCAAAAAAGGAGGTTATTTAAGTGGGCGCTTTCATCATATTAGACCAAATAAGTGTTACATCTTTTGAGTGGTATGTCAAATGTCAGTTTTTAAAAATATTTATTTTAAAATTATATCAATCGTTCATTATATTAACTAATCGCTATCGCTATATTAAATAAAATTATAGATGGACAGATTTTGTTGTTATATCATCTATTACTTATCCTAATAACTGGTCCCGCATACGTATACTAATACATAAATCCATTTATAAATCCAATCTAACAAATAATATTAAGTTTATCGTGGACTTTTGGATCACAATAGTGGTATCACTAAACATCATAGACAAGACGCTTTATATTTTCGCTTCTCTTATTTGAAGTGTCAAAATGAACGAATTGTCGTTTGAAGTAAACAGTATGGATATTTGCCAATTGACTATTTTATAAAAGATGTTCAAAATCATATAATCAAGAGTTAACTTTTAGTGTTTAATTAAAGCCGTCTAAAATGTGGCCCATGCTTCTAAATATGACGCGCGACGAATGTCGCCTCACGCTCCGTAGACTCGGTATATATTTAGTCCTATAAATGGCTTTCATTTTCCCTCCTATGGTTTTCTTAAATTATACTCAACGCGTCTTAGCTAATTTGTTGACAATCGTATAACAAATATCTTTAGAAAATCATAGTATATTCATTTGTTTCTAGAATTGGAAGCCTACTCGAATATGATCAGTGTGTTTAGAGCACAAGGAGCATTGGAAGACAACAGAAAAAAGCTACTGGAAGAACTGCGCGCCGTTTTGCATATAAGCAATGATCGGCATAGCGCTGAGGCGCGCCGCGTGTCTAATGATGAGTTATTAGCTACAATTGCTAATCAGTAAGTTGATATTTAATATTTTCAGTGTAGGGTTGTTGATTTATTTTTAAACACTGTTACACAAAGTCAAAGATGGCTGAGAGTAACTGAGAGTCAAAGGTATTAACATATTGTACTTGTTTATGGGTATTCCTAATGCATTTTGTGCATAATAATCTTACAAGATTGTTTTGAAACTTGATATTTAAGAACTTCTTTTTGTGTATTCTATTGTTATATTATTGAATCTTAGCCTTGTGCATGTATGTTTGGTTTGACAATGTGGGTTGACCACTGCTTTTGGTTAAGTTTATGTGTATTGAAAGTAATAGAAAGTATTTTTTTATAATATCAAATTTTGACAGATAACCTATTCATCTGAGATGTCAAATTATTTTTTAATAATTTCTTTTTCAAACTCATTAAAAAGTTTTGTGAATTATTATTGATGTAAAAATTAAGTTATATGCTTTTTCATGCTGTGTATTTTCTGTAATTACACCAATTACAAATTTGCATAAAACAAATATAATTTAAAACTTCTAAGAATAAATATTTTATTTATTAATGGCATGTAACATTACCAATGAGGTTCAATAAATTGAGTATAATAAATTAAAACCATTGTATAATTTAAAATTTTAGAATTAAATTTATTTTTAGTTTTATCAAACTGTTAACATTGAGTTAAATCTCTATGATAAGTTTTTATTAATGTATGTTATTATTACTTCAACAATTAGGTTATCAGGTCCAAACACAGGTTTAGCATGGATCAGCGAGGGTCGGAGACGGGTGCCCCTCATGCCCCGGGGGATCGCACAGACCATGTACACAGAAATAGCAGATAAGGCTGCTGAAGCCGCCGCTGCTGAGAATAAAGAGATTCAGAAGAGAATTGAAGCTGAGAAGCTGATAGCTCCCAAGTCCAATGAGGAAGAAATGGCAGATGCTGAGGGCCAGATGGCCGAGAGTGCACTCACATCTAATGATACCATGGAGGAGACCATGTATACTCCCATCGCTATGGAAGATCAGACAGCTAAGGTGAGTTTTGTTCTGATGTTTAACACTTTTTCATTTTTCATTAAAATCAAGAATATTCAGAATTATACTCAAATAAATTGTTAGAGCAAAGAATTAACTTTTTTCTGTAATTTCATTCAGTAAATTTGCATGTTTGTTCTTACATAACATCAATAAAATAAGCAGTATAGTAAGTCATAAAAGTTTGATTTAGGTCATAATAACTGTAAGTGGCCAAATACTAGATTTTTATGTAAGTATATGAAAATCTTTGATTTCTAAGGATCTTACTATGAATTTCTGGTGCCATGCAATTTGCTAACAAACTATCTTGTTAAAAGAAATTTAGTATAATGGTAGAAAATGTAAATAGACAAATTTTCCCTTTTGCATTTTGATTTCCAAATTCATAAGTAAGATGCTATTCATGTACATAGCAACTGTAATTTTATTTTTAGATTTGGGAAACAGAGCTTCTGAGTCGAAAACGGAAAGTTCCAGAAGGTGGTGTAATACCAGATGAAGCCAGCACTCCTGTCAAAAATATGAGGAACATACCTGTCAACACCAACCAAAAACATTTGAATCTGTCACAGATTTATTCTAAGTTCTCACAACCAGCCACAAGTGAGTTGGCTTTACATATTAAAATATATAATTATTTGCTGTTTCATGAACGAAAAATATTTTTAGGATACCAACAAAGCATTTTATAAATAACCACCAGAAGTTTTCTAGTATTTTGTTTAACAATAAAACATTTCTGCACAGGTAAACCATCAGGGCAGTCAAAACACTCATATAATCAAGTAAGCAAAGTGTCAACCAGTAAACCGAGTCAAAGCCACGGCCCGCGCTCCATGCCACATAAGAGCAGGTCTCACAAAAGTGCTAAGGCTGCACAAATTGTATCTAAATCGCAAATGAAAAAGCAAGAACTGCCACCTTCTCCTAACAAACAGTACAATCCAACCTCTATGCAGATGGAGTATGCAGGCCCTCCTAACACTTTCCAAGCTAGTTATGCTCAATCTATATTAGGTAATAAAACAAAACCCGACTACTTGGACGAAATAAAGCCTAAAGTGTTGTCTTCTCCGGGAATGGTGACGGACTCGCCCACCATGCAGCTCCTCACGCAGCCCGCCACCGTGCCGCACGACCTCGAGGTGTCCGAGAACGCGCACCCTGACGACCCCGCGGCCCTGCAAGCTCAGAGCACTCCCGTCACTCGCAAACATACAATATCCGGAAAACCTTGCCAACTTATCATAAAGAATCGCGGTGAAATAAGCACAGACAAAAAAGTACAAATGTCTGACCTCAAGTTATTACAAAAGCCCTCCGAGGGCATAAAGCTATTGTCTAACAGACAAGTAGTCGTCGCACCGAGTTCAGCTCAAAAAGCATTGAACACGCCGGGCAAACTAGTGACCACCAAAGTGATCGGCTCGATACCAAAATCTCGTAATACGAGCACGCCCCTAATGTCAGAGAAAATGATTGTCGTCTCGAAACCGTCGTCAGAAAATAGAAACATGCCCAATTCTAAAGTAATAATAACATCCGCCGTCAGCACGCCGCACAGGGACGCCCACCCGACTAGTACAAACAGCATATCAAACAAATTAACAGAAACACTTACACCTAAGGGCATTCCTGCCACTGATCTCAAAGTATCAGCTAAAGCAGTCGTTCTGAATCCTAAATCAGGGCAAAAAATGGTCGTCTTACCAGCAAAAGCTCGAACGAAACCGGGAAACGACGGACAGATACCGCTAATACATTTCAAGGGTATACCAACTGCCATGAAATTAGTTCCAGTAAGTTCCCAACCCATTACACAAGTTCCGAAAGCGCCCGCTATGACTGCCATGTCTAAACCTACAACAGTTAGCTCAATCCCTTCGAATGCCAAAATCGTTGGTGTTGAGACAATTAAAACCGCGAACTTAGCGGATATCGTACCAGTAAAGGGTTTAGCACCCGTGACAACTCCTAAAATTTCCAATCCGATTGTTCGACCATCTAGTGCAAAAGGCAGCGTTATAGTAGTGCAAAAGGGTACACCGATAGGCAAAGCTTTAACATTCGCTAAAAATGGGAACGACATGTCTAAAGTAATAATGGGTAAAAATGTTAATCAATTACTGCAAGCGTCGAAGTGTGACCAAGCCGATGCAGGCAAGTGTCCGGGCAATGTTATCGTATTAGAATTGAACAACGAACAGTCTGGTCGCACTACTACCATGTCAGAGATATTAGACAGTCGCGGGAGTAACGCACCTCGTATTTCCGACGAGGGCAAGTTGTCTCAAATTACCCCAGACACACCAGTACTGTTTCAAAACCAAATGACAGAAGAGACTTGCAATGCGAGCAGCTTAGATTCCACTGTTGAAAGCATAGGAGAAATAGTACCTATGGAAGGGGGGAGTTTATCATTGATCGAGAAAGGTGAATGCAAATCCAATTTCACTAAAGAATCGGAAGGTGTCAAAGATTCGTCGAGCGTCACTGACTGGGAAATGGAGCTTGACACAGTCTCGAGAAAGGGCAAAGACGAGGACAAGTTAAATTCCCTACACCTAGACTTGGGCATGTCCAGTGACAGCGACAGTGAGTACATGTCCACCAGTCACAAGTCAAAAAACAAACATTCATCACAGGAGAGCATGCAACGGGCAACACCAAGCGGTAATCTTTACATTTGATTCCACCTTTATTTTTATTTTTGTTTGTTCTTCCGATTAATTTGTAAGAAAACCTAAATATTTGTTCAGGTGAGAGCGGCGAAATGTACAGCAGTTCGAGCGCAATGACCCTCGCGACCAGAACGTTACTCAGCCAGCTACAAGAGGAAGGGTCGTCGAGTAACGATTCGTCGTTCGCTCTCAAAACTAAAATTGAAAAACTAAAAGAGATCGATTCTAAACTGGATAAATCAGAGTCGGAAGCACTTACGAAAGCGAAAGAAAAACTTTCCGAAAAAGTAAGAGAAGCTCAATCACAACAGAAGAGAATAGACATTTATAGCACTGCAATCACTACTACGGATATAAACCTAGACTCGTTCTCGTATCTGGACGAGGGCGACATGATGGCGGCCGACGACGTATTCGCCACGGTGGAGGCGAAGGCGCGCGAAGCGAGGCGCGCCGACACGCTCGACGACCAACTAAGCCGATTATTAGGCGAAGACTCTGCTAACTCGACTGACTCACAAACTGTAAGTGAAAGTATGCCTTTAAATAAATAAATGAGCAATAAAGTAGGTTAAATAAAATGATGGAGCCTTTGGAAGATATCTTAATAAAATGTAATGAACTTAGAGTAAGAGCGGACATATAATGTGAAGTGAAAAGTGGTGACATTGTCGGTCTCGAGGAAGGCGTGGTCATAGTGCTGTTTTGTTTGTTCTGTTAAAATATACAGTTTTTTTAAGGTGTTTGTATACTATCTGCGTATAAAATATTTCCCTTCATAATAAAGAGGCTAGCAGATTAAAAAAACAGTAGCAGTTTGGAGATATTCAAATGATTTCATTTCAGATTCACACATGTTTAATCTTTAAATCGGCAGTTAAGTTTTTATTTCTAAATAATATAAATAGTTTCTATTGTTACTATTTGAAAAACAGCAACTACTTAATAAAACAGAATAATTATCATTATAATAATATTCAGTAGGTTTGGTTAACACATACTCAAGTAAGAGTTTTGAAATAAAACATGGTCATGAATAACATATAACTTATTTATTCATGTAAATTCATACAAGTTTGCATTTGCTTAGCTACATAAATACAATCAAGGTAACTTATATTTTACAGTAACTAGGATTATATTGCTTTTATGTGCATATAACTGCGGGTCAGTAAGTAACCTGTATTAAAAAGTGCATATTTTACTATAAGTTTATGCAATGATAATGCATACAGGGCAGTACAATTACAGATCGTATAAAACGGCAAAAGGAGTTACAGAAAAAAAAAATGTACAGCTGGTGTCACTAAAGAATTGTGAGTTTCAGTGGTAATATCATATTCTCAAGTAAGTGTGCGGTTGTTTGGTTTTAAAATGATTAGTATTATAAATAAAATATGGGACCAGCTTTAGCACATTCACATCAAGTTTTCTGCTTGGTCCCACGTATATTTTGCTGTGGAATGTAATTTAAAGTATAGATTTAGTTTACCAAGGCAACTTTCTCATGGAGTACCTAATACATCAGAATGCACAAATTGTTTCTAGATTTTTAGTTCTAATGAATTTTTATTATTTTGTTATGATACTTACCAATTGTTCAAAATGCAATAACTGCAAACAGCCTCTTAATTAGTTTTAATTTGAATCTTTAGGTTTGTTATTATGACTGTGTTTATAGAAGACTGTTGAGTGGAAGTTCAGCGCTGAGACACTGCAACAATGTTACGTTAAAATATATACCAGCTACTTGTTAGATACTGATATATCTTACACACATAAATATAGATTCGTTTATATACATTTCTTTTAAGTTTTCATACATAGTAGTCACCTGTAATATTTAATCACATTATTTATTTTCACGATTTTTTCACAGTTGTTATTATTCTAATATAATCTACGTAGGGTGCGATAACAATTTCTAAATGTGTATAGCAAACAGCAATAATTTTATTTTCACAATAATATGGTAAGAAATCTAAAGGTGTACATAATTTTGTAAAAAACAACCAGTTTTATAGCATAATAAATAGCCGAGTGTAGAATATTAGATTGATCACACATTGAAGAGTAGGATTCCATATATTCTTACAGACACAAATTACAGTCTGTTTAAAAACGATCCAACTAGATATACAGACCTTCTATTGCCTAAATACATCAAATATTCAATCAACCCGCTAAACCAGTTGATATTCCTATGTCTACTTAGTAAAGGAATTCGCTAAGTTTTTTCAAGACGTATCGTTTTGCATAAAATAGTTTTTTTTTTTTTTCTTAAAATACAAGTACAGTGTGGTAAAAAACAGGTAGGTACATAAAATTATATATATATCTTGTCAAAACAGCTATAATGGATAACTACTATATGTACCTGCTTAGTTCAATTGGTAATAGAATATCAGGTCAATTAAATAGGCTGCGTTCGATGAACAGAAAAAAAATCTTAATTTCATACTTGAAGTACCGTGTGTGCGATAACTATAAAAGATCCACATTTTTTTCGTTATAGTCTTGAGATCTCGATACCCGAAATACGACCAATGAAGTTTCTCCAAGTAATCTTAACTTTGTATTCCTGTTTGCAAGGTATGACAATGTGACAGCTTAACATCAACACAATGACTGAAAAACTTTATACCGGAATGCATCCATTGGGACCTTACCACAATTAAAATAGGCCTAATTGCATAGTATTGTTTTTACTAAATTTTTATTACTAAATTGCTATTATGAGTTATATATTATATACCAACACAATAAGCGTGATGCGGCACGCTGGTCGAGGCTGACGGCCGCGAGGAAGACAGGCCAGAAGGTAGTCTTATCTAGATATATTTACAGGTTGTATTTAAAATGGTGGTGCTACACGATACTTACGTTTCTTTTAATCAGGACAATTGACGTATAAGCTATAGGAAAGGTGTGTGATTGTGTGACTGACACAAGTCGAATTAAGTATAGGTTTAAATGTGACGCTTACAAAATAAGTGTTGACTTATATTTTGAAGTTTCTAAAGTTTTACCCCCTCAACATTCTTCCACTAAAATAATGAGCATCATAAATGATCATTGTAGAAATAAGCCACGTCTTCACAGACACGAGAAGAGCCCGGCACATACACACACACACAGTCGGACCTTCGAGATAAGCGGAACCTTACTCTTGAGGTGTGTATATTAATGGTACATATTTCTTGCTTTAAAAAGAATGTATGTACATTCTAAAGAAATTGTGCCATGGGTAGCAATTAGTTCGTTCTATGACAAATTTGTAAATATTACTATAATGTTAATGTTAATATTTTTATTAAAAAATATCATTGACAACTGTCAACTAATAAAAATGTATTAGTATATTTTGTATCATAATAATGTACGAGAAAGCATTTTTGGATGTCTATGTATGTCCTACAATAAACTGATTTAGTTTAGCGAAATGTTAATAGGTTTATGTCGATATTGGATGCAGGTGAATATGTTTAAGATTGTTACCACGATGCAATTAAATTGTGGATAGGATGTGTTCCCTTTATGTAAAATGTTTCCTTAAAGGAATCATTTATTGTATAATATAAAATTCTTGTTAAATGCCATGGCAATGTTAACGATTGACCTGCATCAGTTTATTTTGTAAAAACATAGAATAAAATGTTTATTTGTTTCGTCAGCTGTAAATATTTTGCGTAGAAATACCTAGTACCGTCGTAGAATCAAACATGTTGATACAATTTTCTGTGTTTTTTCGCAAGTTTATTTTTATCTACTTATTTTAACGAATAAAATTTTAATCGAATTTATGAAGTTTTTCATACCTACTACACAGGGTAGCTTTGATTATGGAGACGGTACATGCAGGGACCTTAACCATTCTAGTTGTGAATTGCTTTTCGATTTCTTAAATGGCAGTCACCACACTCACGTAGAAAAATATTAAACACGCCTAATTTTTATGATCCAGTTTAGTTTTACTTGTACAAAAGCAAAAATACATATATCTAATCTATCAACTAAGGTTACAGTAGAAAAGCCATAAATGCCAAAAATATTTTTCCATATGTTTCAAAAACTTGACTGTTTGTGTACTCTTATCTCAGTTGGACCAGATGAGTCTTTGTACTCTACACTTTGTACGCAAAACTCGAAGGACACGATCTTTTTAAACATAAACATGCTGTAGCTACATGGTTAAGGTGTCCTTTCAATGTCCCGTCTCAACAAACCACCTAACTTCCTGCATATTCTAATCTACACTCCACTTACAACATACAAAAGCAAAACAATAAAAAAAAAATTGAAGGTATAATAAAAATAAAAAAAACGAAAATCCATAAAAAGTTAACCCCTTATTCATAAATATCTTATAAAATTACTATTTTTCAAACGTTTATCACATCTTTGCAACAAGGACATGTAGAATTTACAAAAGATTTTTATGCATAAGGGAGATTTTTCAATTTTTTATTTTAGAAAATAAAATGTACATGACATACAAAAGTAGATACATATATGATAAAAGCAATTTAAAAAAATAAATCAATAAAAACAAGCTGGTTTTATAAATACTGCGTTCTTTTGGTACATTGGAGTAAAATCTCGTAATGTAATGATGCATGGTTTTGGCCGCCTCTGTACCTGAAATGCTAAAAGAAAGAAAAGTATAAATACTTCGTACTACCAATGTGCAATGCTACTGAAACTCGTGGTTAAGTGATATGAATTCCATTTACTTTCGAGTGTCTATGGCAATAATTTAATTTAGCCTTTATAGACCCTTACTTAAAGATTTTATAGATCTTACGTCCCTGTTGCATGTTTGCAGATATTTTTAAATGTGTACATTTAAAAATATCTGCAAACATTTTCCCTATTTACTGGACAACTATTTCAGACAATAAGGGGAATGTATACAAAATCATTCTGGTGGCCAAAAATATTAAATAAAAATTGACAATTACCTAAACTGTTCGATATGCTGCTGTTTAAGATGAAACCTTATGTATTGCCTCCGCGACGTAATCCACGTTTTGTGAAGAAATACCAGCGACGGAAATACGACCGTCCTTAGTTAGGTAGATGTGGAATTCCTTAGTGAGACGCTCAACCTGGAAACAGTACAACAAAATTAATAGGGTGGATTCTGTGAGGTAACACAATAAAAAAAATGGGCACAAGCCTAAGTATTTTGTTGAGAAATATCGTGGAAAAGATGATTGATCACTACGAAATTTAAGGAAGTTTTTTCGATTTGTGGTTCTAGTACTTTAATCTCAGCTGGTCCAAAATATTTTTTGATCCTTATTAGAAACTGGACCGATTATAGAAAATGCCAAATTTACACAAAACACCCTTTTTGTGGAAATTGACCATTTTCTTGCTAAGAGTATTTCTTTTTTTCGAAATCTGTGAAATTACTTAGGTACTAAAAAAAAAATGTGAACAGACTCATAAGAATGTTTTGTTATATAGCTACATTGGTTAACACAACCTGCCTGTCTCGGAAATCCGATCGGTAGCTATAATCGTATTACTGCACATTCAAAGCTAAACAACTGATGCAGTTCTGTAGTAATTTTAGCTTTGTTAGTGTTTCAGTTCGGTATTGGAGAACTTGAGATATTTAAATTATCATATGGCTGGAATGTTTTTGCCGCATCTCGAGAAGTGAAAAAAAAAAAATGTTTAAGAATAGGTACTTTAATATAAGTAACTTCCTTTTTTAATTAAATGTTGGCTTTTTATTTTAGGAACATGGCGGGCATGGACAAATATCGAAATAGAAGTGAAAGTATATTTACTCAAGTATTGATGAATAAATTAATAATACTTAGATCATATCAAAATAAAACTATTAACCAGTCTGTAAGACAGCGAGCGGAGGAGGAATGTGATAGGGAGTGAATGGACGAAGAAAACGTACTCTACCGACCCCAAGTACCATAAAGCAAGGGCTCAAAATCAAAAGTCATTTATTCAAACTAGGCTGAGAGACAGCACTTTTTGAACGTCAAATTTTACATAAAGACAGTCCCCCAAACGCCCACCCGTCACCACTTCGTAGTGTTTTAGTTGGCAAGAAGTGGCGCAACAAACTCCTCAGCAACACATCTGTCTGTTGTGTTTTAAGAACTTGAATTTATACAATAGTATGCAAAGTTATTACATGACAAAGGTAGGAAAAAAAAAACCAACATGGAAATCATACATCAATTCACTATAAATCATTGTAAAGAGTAGATTGAGTCAATAAAGTAAAAACAGATTGAACTACATAGTCATCAAATTTTTTAAAAAATACAATTATATGAACTCATATAACCTGTCATAAGCTAACTTATAGAGAAAGAACATGATAAATATGACATTGTCTTGCGTTCATCACAGCTGAAGATGAATGATGATTTTGTGAACGAGTCATGTCTCGTCAGAGTGCACTTGTGTGCGAATTTAAACCTAGCACAGACTGAAGACTGGATAATAGGGATAATTCTTGAGTAAACAAATAAGATTCTATTTAGTCCGTCAGTTTATCGAAAAATATTGGACACGAATTTTTTGAACTATCAAATCAAAAAGTATCAAAGATCAGGAATGGAGGCGTGTGACGCCACGTCGTGGTAAAAGTGTACAATTGCAATGTGGTGTTACACGAGTTTTCAACGCACTGTATCGTCATTTTTAGTTTACTAACATGAAAAAAAGAAAACGTATCCAATATTTTTTCGGAAAACTATCTAGACTAATTAGATTTTTTAGTCGACTAATTTTTTAGACCCAACACAGTAGTATCAAGGTAAGTACTGATTCAGAAATCGGTACTTCTGGCCGTGAATCGTATTTATTGTTGGGACGTTCTCCGTCTAGAGCCCCGACCGACCGCCCGTAACATAAACTGTTCCCGATATTGGTCTGATAAAATTTTCTATACGTGAAATCCGTTTATTATGACGCCGCTTATATTGTCCAACTGCTTAATATGAAGTAAAACAGAGGTAATTTTGATTTTCATATTAAATTCTTTAAAAAAAGTGCGGATATAATGACTTATTATGACCTACTTTTTAGATATTATGTTTAGTGATCACTATAACCAAACATAATTGAGGACATGATACCGAATTTGTTTCTGACTTTGTTTTGATTGATCTACGACTATCAATATACAATTTCTTGTGTCTCTACTTAATACAAGTTCTTAAGATTACGCTTTTTATGACGTCCGCTTAGTATGACGTATTTTTGCCTTCCCTTCGATGTCATTATAAGTGGATCCAACTGTATTTTGTTTCAATGAATAAAATATATGAATTAGGCTTGCAGTACATACCTGGTCTGGTTTAAGTCCGGTGTAGCAGAACATGCCGATCTGGTCGGTGATGTGGTTCCATTGCTGCTTGTTGCCGCGACCCTCGATGCCCTCACGCAGCGTCTTGCGCATAGTGATGATACGGTCAGCCATTTCTTTCACATCGGTCAACCTTTAAACACAGACGTTTTTGCTGAGAATTTTTTTGCAAGTCTTAAAGAAAGTGATTACTTTTACACATTGCCCATTACTGTTACCGGACACCGGAATCCCGGAATATGTAAGGCAATCGCCTTACATACAAAATGTTCAACTAGGTTTTAATTTTACGAAAACCCTGACGTTCGAAACATTCTAAAACAAGCTGTGTTCAGGTCAGAAGAACGAAAATTCGAATCTCTACGCTAGTCTCACGAAATCCGGCCTCAGGGATGCCTATGTTCAGCAGTGGACGTCTCATAACTGAATTTACACAATTCGTTCGGTTAATCCAAATTGTCTGGTTTATGACAAGAGCCATTTCGGGAAACGCAGGGCGATTCCCGGCCACCGCAGGCGTGGGTCTGCGAATGGCGAGCTATGGGTGGCTCGCCGTCCGATAGCAACCAGGCCCGAGGTGGACTCAAAGAACGAAGACGGGGCCCCATATGGTCCTAGGGTTGCGGAATTTGTTCGAAAGAGTCACCGCGGCCCTGGAACGCAAAGGGCACAAGAAGGATCACGGGTGGGTTTTAGTCAGTAAGAGTCTGACACTCCCTTCCGCTCCGCCCAGAGCGGGAGAAGTCATTTGATGATTTCCCATCCGAAAAATAAAAGAAAATAAAAAGGGATGCCTATGTTCAGCAGTGGACGTCTCATAACTGAATTTACACAATTCGTTCGGCTAATCCAAATTGTCTGGTATAAGACAAGAGCCATTGACGTTCAAGTACACTCTAACTATAGAAACAAGGGAACTTACCACATGTTGTTAAGTTCCGGGCTGTTGAGGATCTCGGAGACAATGCGGGATCCGTTGATGGCAGGGTTGGAGTAAATTGTCCGGATCATGATCTTGACCTGGGACATCATCTTCTCGGCGGTTTCCTGGTCGCCGCACAGGAAAGTGAGCGCGCCCACACGCTCGCCATACAAGCCTGTAATAGCCAGACGAATGTTACTTTGCAAAATGTTCTTTAATTATTACCTAAGAACTTCCAGCAAAAGGTTTACACTTGAAATATTTTTTTATGACACAAGTTTTACTCCTTCAAAAACCACAGCTTGCTTTTTGACTAAGTTTTAGTCTTTATTACGACGGTTTTATTTGGTCTGATCATCAACCCAAACCATACCATATTAGTATACCAAACCATTTAAATCGAAGAAATTACTTCTCTGGTAGGTATACAATTTAAGCCGTCTAGTAGTCGGTACCTAAGTCAGAACTATGAAGGTAATACATAATTTGCTCTTTCCAAACAAAAGAATTACATTATATAATATACTACTGGAAATATTGTTTATTATGTAATGTATTACACATATATATTATTACATGTATACATACATATAAGAACTTATATTTGAAAATCCTTTCATTGAAAAATGAATTGCTCTAAATCCCCGTTAGTTGATAGCGGAAACGCGCTACTAACTTTCCGCTTAAAAATATTAAATAGCGGTTTAAAAAATCGTATTCCGAATAGCTAAATACTATTTTCTGGTAAATTAAAAAAAAAAGGTAAACGACAACCGACCCAATTGATGTCATATTAAAACAAACTCTGATAAGATAACAAGGTCACAACTGTAAACACGCAGTCCATTTTTCACAAACAAGTATATTGTCTGACGTCACAACAACTCGGTTGACGACAGATCAATAAGCTACCGGTATTGCGTCGTTTTTATTAACAAAATCTAATCAAAATGTTCATAACAATGTATGCTACGGAATATTACGTTTTACATTAGATTATCAATTGAAGAGAAATCAGATAGGTTTGGTAGTTGCATAATACGGGGCCCCATAGGGTCAGTGCCTGCTAGGGTTGCGGAATTAGTTCGAAAGAGTCCGCGGCAAGGAACGCAAAGAGCACTAGGAGCAACACGGGTGGGTTTTAGTCAGTAAGAGTCTAACACTCCCTTCTGGTCCGGCCAAGCTGAAGAAGTCATTTGATCATTATAAATCCGGAAAAAAAGGTAGTTACATAATAACTTCGTTATTGGTTGGTAGAGGCGAGTTTCGTGAACGTTCTGGTAAGATTTTCATCTGATCATTCGTTTGCTGAGCACTCTAGACTTTCAGGACTCCAGATTCCTAAGGCATACCTGCCTGCAAATGGATTCTCGCGTTCCCTAACATAATGATGAATAAAACGTTGCGTGCTCTAATTGTGTGTGCTTTAATTGGTTAGAATTTTAGATAACTGGCACTTCGCCCGCAACTTCGTCCGCGCGGATTATCGTACTTCACAAACCCTCCGATTCCTCTAAAAGGTAGGTAGTCGGGCAGCCATAATACCAAAATTACCACTAGGTATTCAACTTCACCCAGGTTTTGATTGAATAATTTCAATACAAAAACGGTAATTGTGTCTTAACCATAATAGACATTTTTGCAGTAATTTTTTGTAGTAAGTACATATTTTTTAAGTATGATCAATAATTTTCTCACACGCCAAATAATACATTTTATGGGCGATTTTTGTACTTTTGGTTACTTTATTGCAATGTTCTTAAAGATCTCTATTTTTTTTAATAAACTGATAATTTAGCTTTCTATTGGTGAAAATCGTTTAAAATCGGTCTAGTGGTTACGAAGCCTATTCGGAAGAAACAAACAAACAAATCTTTCCTCTTTATAATATTAGTATAGGTAACATGTTCTTTATTGTTAAATTCCACTTAACTTTTGATTAGTTAAATGTTCGAATGGAAAAATTGTATCTTACTGATATCGTAATCTGGCACCGAGTATCGTACAACTATCTTTGAGGGACATCATAATATAGTTTTCGTCACAATGATATATCATGGCAACTACCGATAACGAACATAATTCATCAATGTCTGCTGGTGCATAGTTTCTGCACGTTTATCTAGCAAGAAAATCCTTAACCTTGCACAAGGAACGTTTTCATACTTGTAGGTACATATGTACCTTTGCGGAATTTGTTCGAAAGAGTCACCGCAGCCCTGGAACGCAAAGGGCACAAGAAGGATCACGGGTGGGTTTTAGTCAGTAAGAGTCTGACACTCCCTTCCGCTCCGCCCAGAGCGGGAGAAGTCATTTGATGATTTCCCATCCAGAAAAAAAAAGGTACATATGTACCTAAACCCATATGACTGTTTGAGTTACAGACTGAATCATCAGGTATTATAAATAAAAAAAATGATAGGTATGCCAAAAGTGTGTTTCAAGGCTGTGCATTAAGAAGGAAGGGGTAACTCTACCCGTCTCCGTAGTGAACAATTTTCACAACAGAACCCATAATCGAGTCGTGATAAAAATTAACAACCGTTGTCACATAAAATATCAGCCAACATCTACATGTTGGTTGATATCTTTTATGTGACAAAGGTTCTATATCTATATGATATCTTGATCTATACGGGCAGAAAAATTTTCAGTCGGAGTTAAAAATGCCTCAATCAATCATAATATGTACTCGAACAAACTTACCCATATTTTTGGCAAAACTCTGCGCTAACATCATTTGGTGACCTTCCTTCTCAAAGAGACGTACGGCAAACGCGTCGTTGTCAACGCTGCCCGTAGCGAATCCTTGGTACGCCATGTCGAAGAATGGAAACACCTTCTGGTCTTTGATGACCTGAAAATTTCAGAAGAAATTATGCCCATACGGTGACATGAGGGATAGAACGACACTTCACGAAGCCTAACTTTTCCTTGAATTCTTTATGCTATATTACCAGTTGAGTATTGTAAAGACTTACAGCCGAAACCAATAACTGATCTATCACCTACTGGAGATAGAAAAACAAATGAAACAACAGAAAAATTATATAGGTTTTCTGTTGTTTCATTTGTTTTTATATCTCCAGTATGTGATAGATCGGTTATTGGGTTCGGCCGTTAGTAACTTCTTAAGAATTTCAGTGAAACTATAATCTCGATATTTTGCCCTACTTACAATATTGGCTTTGCACTGGAAACAAGCAAATAATCCACTTGATAGTAAGTGTTCAACGTCGCCCAGTAACCTCTGTAGTACGTAGTACTAAAGGAGGGTTTTCCATATGAAATTTCTCAGTTCAATTCGGCCTGGAATTTGGAATTTGATCTGATACCCGCGTGGCGAGGAAAGAAAAGTTGGTCCTGTCCCGAGCATGATCTCTCTCCGGTAGAGTCGGATGCCGTCCAATCGGACTATAAAAGTGAGGGCAGAGGAAAAACACCGTTGCTTGCGCACACACCTGTGTTCTATAATATCGGCTAGTCTCTGCTGAAATTGGCTGCCGTGACCTCAAGTCGGTCAGGACGATTAAACTGCGATTTTTTACCTTAGACAGTTGCTTCCATTCCTCCGGCTTAGGGTCGACTCCGGTGGGATTGTGAGCGCACGCGTGCAGAAGAATGATGGAACCTTCTGGCATTTTCTAAAATATTAATTAAAAATACATGTTATATTTCATCTTCATATATCTACTCTATAATCACAAGATCGTGGGCTAGTTTTAGCCGTATGTATGTATCAGTTGATCCTCTCTATACAAGTACTTTTAATAACAAGGAACCATGTTGATATGTCTAGATGAGAGTACCTAATACGCATGCTTCTGTTAGCCTACATATTCAGGGTCGTTCCTGACTTACTGACTATAGGTATTGTTGTACAAATAGCAACGATAAGGCCATGCCATAATGAGTTAATTTCCATTGTTTTCGATTATTGCTCCTATATAACCAGCTATTAAAAAATCGTGTCAAGAATGTTGGATGTCTAGCTACGTTTTTTACAACCATATAGCAGCCAGTCTGATCTTTCATTTCCGTTATGTTTCAAAAATCAAGCGCGAATATTTCACTTTTACTTAAGACTGGCAGGGCGCCGCGGTTTGTCCCGAGTTGTTGCCGTTCCCTTGGGGTTACTGGGATAATATATAGCCTATGACACTCAAATAATGTGGCTTTCTATTAGTAAAAGAATTTTCAAAATCGGTTCAGTAGATCCAGAGATTACCCCCTACAACCTCACATACTTTACCTCTTTATAATATTATTATAGATAAGTCAAACATGCTTAAGATCACGCGTGTGTATCGTGTACGCTTTATCGTATTATCTAACAAGAAACAGTAAACTAAATATTTTTTTGCTATAAATAAGTTTTATCAATTAGTAATAAATATGATAACTTCAGTTGAATAGGTACCTATAAATGCTGACGAGGATAGAGTTCTTTTAGCTCATTAGGCAAACATAACACAAGAAGTAGACACAAATGTCTACTTCTGAAGACTATGTACTGGGACAAATCAAATTATCAAGCGAAACTCCTCTAGTTCCTCTAGTTTCGCTTGATAATTTAATTTGTATAAGCATCCCATTGGATGGATGAGAAAAACACACTTATCAGTGGACATTGACCCCTTAGTTACTTGTAACCCATTGTTTCGAATTATGTAGTTCCGTGACCCGTAAGTAAACACTTCAACGTTATTCAATAAAAAATGGGAAAACAATTATATTTTATTTTTGCTATTTTTTAATATTTATTATTAGTGATGTACCTACAAAATCCGAACCTTCATATTATTTTTTAAGTTTGAAGATCTTTTTTATCTAACTTCCAAAAAGGTAAATACGTCATCTTTTCAAATAATTTCAGAATTAATTTTAGTGATATAAGTACATAATTATACTAATTACATTAAATATGTGCAGAAAATAATATTATGATAAATGAAATTTGTTCTGTAAATGAAAAAGGTTATTCCGCAATAATGTTATAGTAAAAAATACTTTATTGAGTAAAATTGTTTGAAAAATATTGATATTTTTGTTATTTTCTAAACCTGCCACATCCTTACTGATACATATTGACCTTGGAAGGACCAATCAGAACGCAATACCCTGCTTTGGTGTATCAAATTGAGCATTAGGTGTCTATAGGCTATATGGTCATTGATGGACATCAATACATCACTAGTGCAGAGTATTATTAGCTAATATAAAAGTGATAAAAGGCTGTAATTTTTAAATTAGTGTGTATACTTCAGTTACTTGCATGCAGAAAGTGTAATAATAGAAATGCCAACAAGACAAGAACTGCACACTATTTAGAGGCCTTGTGTTAATTTTAACATTCCACAATTTTTTGTCAAGTGTTGACTTTTTATATTGGCAGCTTTCTTTAGTGTTGCTTATTTGTAATTTTGTATATGATATAAGAAAAAAAAAAATGAAAACCTAAAATATTATTTTTCAATGTCTACCGTGGCTGATTAAAACTATTAGCATTATAAGCAGAACTTATGCTAAGCTTTTTCTGCAGTTTCGACCAAAATAAAGACAAAAATCATGCCATTTTAATATGCTACTGGGATAAAAATTATAATATTCTTTGTGTCTGTTTTTTATGATGATATTTTTTGTCTTTCGAGTTCAAATTCGTCAATGGACGAATCTAATGGATTATTTGCAAAGAGCCTTTATAAAAATAATAAAAACACTTACAGAGATATCTTCACATGCTCCATTGAGGTCGAAGCCGTGAGTCTTGGGGTCGTAGTAACGGTACTTCTTGTGTGGCAAGTTGATCATGTTACAGATCTGAGGGTGGTTGCCCCACGTTGGGTTGGGGAACCATACTTCCTTCTTACCACCATAATGTTTAGTTACAAACTCTAGTCCTAGGCGTAGTGCCCCCGTACCAGATAATGTCTATGAAAGAAAAGTAAATTAAGATTGCTATTCATATTTACTTATTACTTAATGTGATAATATTTCATTGTTCAAAGTTTTTACTTGATCTTATGTCAATTTCAAGATAAAATAACAGGAATAACTCACCTGTACAGTGCAGTTTGTCTTATCTTTTAGAGCTTGGCTGTTATCACCAAAGGCAAGCTTGGCTACAGCATTGGTGAATGTTGCTTCACCCCCAATTGGAGCATACTCGTGGTTCATGCATTTTTTGAAGATGAGTTCTTCTGCCTGTTGTAGAAAACAAGTGACATAATAAATTTTCTGCAAGCTATCATTAGTAACTTTGTTTGTATGACCGTCAAAAATGTTTTTACTGGAACATACTCTTACTATAGAAATTATCCAAATGTCCTAATCCAGATCAAAGTCTATATGTATCCCAAAATTGTATCCATTCTAGGATGTAGCTGAAAACTAGTTCATAAAACCTATTGTTGCTAACTGTATATCACACAGATACACATTTTCGTTTATAAATTGAATTTTCTGATTGCCTTTTCACCAGAGATAGTGCAACAGAATGAAGTCTGGAAGGTTTTTGCCCAGCAGTAAGACACAAATTATGGAAAAATGTTGCATTTTATAGTTGGATCTGCAAACACATAAAATAGCTTTATTTGAATAAAATCTCATACATTTTCTAAAAATAATTCTTTTTTAAAACTTGGACGTGGAATTTTTATCCTTGTACCCACATTTTAATAATTTTTCTAAGTACAGAATAACTTTATTAAATAAATCTGTTGATATGACAACATTCCTTATCTCTTAATCACACAAGTGAAGTATATCATATATATGTCTTGATACAACAAAATGTTAGTTAGATAATGTAATAGGTACTAGATAGTAACGCTGACCTTTCTCACTGACGGCAGTATATGTGGCTTGCCCGCATCGTCTCTGTAGGCACCAACACCAAGGTTGACCTTCTTAGGATCTGTGTCTCTCTTGTAAGCTTCAGAGATACCCAGGATCACATCAGGGGGGCCCATAGGCACAGAGCCCCAATAGGTGCTGCAAAAATGATTTATTCATTGTTCTTATAAGAATCTTATCACTATAATTAGAATACACTTCACTAACTTTGACACCGTATATATTGAACAATATTATGTTGAAAGCTTGAATTTTATATACCTACTGAAAGTTCCTTCATTATTTAAAATGTTAAACCATTAATCAAATACAATTATAACAAAAATTGGTTACAACGCAAAACAAACATGCTTACGAATTAACGAATGAATTATTATTCTTAGTTTATGAAATAAAACACAACTTTGTTACGTAAATAACCAAACTGCCGCTACATTACCTGTTTGCCCTTGCGGCAATGTTAAAGAAATCCACATTATTTCTGAGCACTTGCACTGATAATTTTGCCAAAACGTGCGGCATTTTATATTGGTCCTAAACTTGCGGTGACTGCTGCGCGAATGAATGATTTGATTAGACTACTAAATAGTTCCACCCATAAAGGTTTGTAGTTCCAACACCACAACAGCCGGCCGTGCAGCAGATAAGCAGAAAGCAAACCGATTTGACAAATAGGGTGTTGCCAGATGTAACTTTTGATCTATCCCTTCCCTTTTGATATTTATGATTATTTGATTACTGAATGAAGAATATTTTCTTGGCAATTGTGTGAACAACAAGCAAAGTTAGCACCTCCCGCACCCCTGGCTTGGTTTTAATCCTTATCGTAGATGTCTATCGGTGCTGCAGGACACTATTTCGTAATTTCTCTACACCATTGTTTAATGGTGCTTAATTGCAAAGATTATAACTACATTCCAATGGTCACCTTTGAAATGTTCCTATATGTATATAGATAGACCTATCCGTGTGTCTACATAATTATGTCGCGTGTATCAACTTTTGCCCATTGCTTTTTTACCTCATACGAGGGAATTATGTTATTGCTGACAACATTACTATTAGCAAACGTCATATTTGCTGAATAGCTGTCTACGAGCAAAATCGTTGAATTTGGCCGGATTATACCTTTTTTGCCAACCAATGTCACGAAAGGTCATTCATTATTTCAAAATGGGGAGTCGATCAAACCAATGTTTGGTCATTTATTTATTTATCCTGGGATATTATCTGTGTTCTGTGTCATGTCATCGCATCCAATGATTACTGAATAGGGTGGGTCACCGATGTATGGGAAAAAATTAAAGTTATTTGATCATTTTCTAATAGTGATATTATGTTGTCTTAGGACTAAACAAATAATAATTAGCAATAAAAAGTTAAATTAAGTCATATCTTTAGCCCGCGCATAGGAATCAAAGTTTCGGGAATTATTGAAAAAACAACGTTTGGTTAAAAATATATATTTTATTAAAGAACAATTATAAATGTATAGAAAATAAAGAAATCTATACTAATATTATAAAGCTGAAGAGTTTGTTTGTTTGTTTGTTTGTTTGAACGCGCTAATCTCAGGAACTACTGGTCCGATTTGAAAAATTCTTTCAGTGTTAGATAGCCCATTTATCGAGGAAGGCTATAGGCTATATTTTATCCCCATATTCCCACGGGAACGGGAACTACGCGGGTGAAACCGCGAGGCGCTGCTAGTATTACATAAAATGCATGAACAATAAAAAAAAGTTAAAAATTAGGATTTATCAACCACTCCAATATCCGAAAATATATCTTGCAATACCGAAGAAGTAATCGCAGCGGCTGCTCTGTCAGAAATACCATAACGATCGCAGGTTCTTGACAACTTAGGTAAACTTTTCACTATTATTGGTTTTTGTTTCTTTAATTGTGACGTGGAAGGCAAATTTAGTTTACCAGGCGGAGAAGTACTGCGTTCAGACTCACTTGAAGATAACATTAACTCCTGCTGTTCAGTATTATACTTTTCTTAATTTTTGTTAATGTTCAAACTGGACTTTTTTACCTTAGAAGCTCGTGTTACCTTTTTTTTGTAATTTTGTGGTAAGAATGCGATCTATGCTGCCAATTCGCATCTTCCTTCCCTGTCTTTGGTCAAGTAAAAACTCCTGCTTTTCTTTTGTTACATTATTTTCTCTTGGATAACAACACAGTTGAATTTGTTTACATTTACAGGAACAAAATGTCGAATAGAACTCTGCTATGCTGTATAAAATCATTCTTTTGATCAGCTGATAATCTTTTCAGAGATTTGATGAGGCTCTTGTACTTCAGATGGTAAGCCTTTAATAGGGTAGTTGACTAAAAAAATCTAATTAGTCCGTCAGATAGATTTCCAATAAATATTGGAGACGTATTTTTTCTTTTTCCACGTAAACAAAAAACGAAGACGATACAGTGCATTGAAAACTCGTGTGACGTCACTACTCGCTACAATTTTTACCGAGCCGTGACGTCACAAGCCTCCACTCCTGATCTTTGATGCTTTGTATCTTCGTCAGTTTTTATAGATTTGATTAAGGAAAAAATACGTGTCCAATATTTTTCTATAATCTAACTGACGGACTAAACATAATCATATATTTTTTACTCAGGAAACATCCCTATTGCTGAATTACTCTTGTGTGTGATACTGTAGGA
The DNA here is from genome assembly GCA_905332915.2 of Hecatera dysodea. Taxonomy (NCBI): domain Eukaryota; kingdom Metazoa; phylum Arthropoda; class Insecta; order Lepidoptera; family Noctuidae; genus Hecatera; species Hecatera dysodea. The sequence goes on from HG995292.1 coordinate 17,355,536, forward strand.
AGAGACGATTTTCTCCACACTTCTTCTACTTTTTGAGATACAAGCTCAGCAATATCTAAAAAGTATGGTTCTTTGATAGTGTTTCTTCTAATTTTAAGTTGTTATCTATTCCACTCATAATATTTCATGACGTCTTCATAGGTCGGCAACAGATTGTCCTTAATATCTCCTACACTCCCGAATATAGGGCACTGATAACCTTTTCGTCTAGTTTCCATAATATGTTTTTAGTTTAGTAAGAGAAAATAGTGTAATGAATAAACGCGTAAGCCACCGTACTCTTATAATATTTTTGTCGCACTAAAAGCAAACTAAAATAATTACACGCGATACGCCCGCGACCACTTTTGACTACCCTCTCAAAGTTATAAAAACAAAATTTTTGGTAAACAATAACGGACTTAATAACTCTCTGTTACTTAATAGCAACACAATAAAATGCGTTCAGTTCAAAAATATTATTTTAAGTGGTTTAATACGTCGTTGTTTAACACCACTATTTTATACGTTTTTATTAAACTTGGGGATCGATGCGCGGGCTATTACACTAAAAATAAATGAATAATATTTTACAGGTATTTAATTGATCTTATGTGACAACATATTTTCACTATTACAAATGGATTCGAGAAAAAAAAAAATTTCGGCCCACCCTATTACTGAATATTCCATAACTTCGCCCAAGCCAGTGAACGCAAATAAAAAAACTCTTTATTTATAACCAACTAGTCGCTGGCAGTGACCTGCCCTTGCTTTGCATGGTAACACAACTTTGGAGCACAACTTCTAAGACAGAACTTCTTCTTCTACTTTGAGTTTATGGCAGTTATTTATGTTAATTCAAAATCAAAATCAAAAGTCATTTAATCAAACTAGGCTGAGAGACAGCATTTTTTGAACGTCAAATTTTACATAAAGACATTCCCCTAAAACGCTCACCCGTCACCACACCAATTAAATGACCTAGTGGAATAACTAAATGAAAACCAATAATGTAAAATTTAAATCTGCATCAAAATCTGTTATGTACCTAGAACGCTATTCATGTGATCTGATATCACATCCCTAATACGAATACAAATTATAAATCACTACATAGTATAAAACAAAGTCGCTTCCCGCTGTCTGTCTCTGTCCCTATGTATGTACATATGTATGTATGTTTTAAAGATCTAAATCTTTAAACTACGCAACGGATTTTGATGCGGTTTTTTTTAATAAATAGAGTGATTCAAGAGGAAGATTTATATGTATACTACATGCATAATATAGCAGAGATTTAATATCAACATTGCACCCGTGCGAAGCCGGGGCGGGTCGCTAGTAGGATATAAAGAAGAAGATGACTCCGAAAGGGGGAAATACCGTAATAAGTGTAGGTAAAACATCAATATTTAGTGTACAGTTTGGGGACATAGCTGGAAGGTATTCAATCTGTCCTGTTGATGGGTCTTACGATGAGGTTGATGCAGGCCCGCTGCTAGCTGTTCGATCGCCCGCGTGCAATACCGATAATACCGCCCTGTTTTTTAGATGGGAAATCATCAAATGATTTCTCCCGCTCTGGGCGGAGCGGAACGGAGTGTCAGACTCTTACTGACTAAAACCCACCCGTGATCCTTCTTGTGCCTTTGCACTCAGGGCCGCGGTGACTCTTTCGAACAAATTCCGCAACCCTAGCAGGCACTGACCCTATGGGGCCCCGTCTTCTTTGCTGACGGCTCTTTGAGGCGCGCGTAGAACACGACGCGCCGTCGACTCGGGCCTGGTTACTATCGGACGGCGAGCCACCCATAGCTCGCCATCCGCAGGCCTGCGCCTACGGTGGCCAAGAATCGCCCTGCGTTTCCCGACGCCCGGGGCGTCTTCTTCTGTTGCGGTGGCTGGGGCGTGAGATTTCCCTCTCTCGCACGCGTTCCGCCTCCTTCTTTGCTAGCATTACTGCTTAGCAGAAAGAAGTGACCGCTACCCAAGCCTCCTCGCTCCGGAACATGGATTGAAACTGAGCTGGAGGTGAGAGTTCGCCGATCGCCATGACGAGGACACAGCGTTGCTCCGTCCAAGCAGGGCAGACTTCCACCGTATGTTTCCTCATGTCCTCCAGGCGATCTACAGTAGTGACACCCGGACCTGTCCTCCCGTGGATTAAAAAACAGGTACCTCCCGAAACACCCGTGTCCGGTGAGTACCTACCTAACCTACCAACTGGGAAATAAGCTCAGAGTCAATCCCCAAAACTTAGCGAATAATGCTTTTCATAGAATACGACTATCGATACTTGTATTGAATTTGAGTCCAAACGGGGGCGGGCGTTTCCTGCGGTGCCTGCTGACGGATAAAATAGCGCCTTCGGTTTTTTAGATGCGATAATATTTCTTATGCTGCAGGTGAGGTGGCTAAATATTATGACTATGACTTTGAATAATGAGTCGCTCGATTTGCCGCCCCCTTGGACGTGCCGCCCGCGTGCTGTGCACGCCTTGCACGCCCGCTTACGGCGGGCCTGGGTTGATGATTCGAGACTGAGTGAAAATCCAACTGACAGTAAATAATGTATATTCACACACGGTAACAGTTAGGAACAATATGGATTGTGTATAATAACTATTACTAGACTAACGCAAGAGGGACGCAGAGTGTAGCGCCTCGAATCGTCTCTTGTGTTTCATTAATACATGCTCTGTGATTAATACATGCAAAACTATAGAGAACGAAGTTGTAAATATTTCACGTGTGCTGCCACCTATACTTCCTGCACCCTCCGTTTACGTTTACGTGCACGAAGTACACTTCCATCTAGCGTTGCAAATTTGAAACTTATAAGTAAAATATACTTGACATTGACACGACAGTGCTGCCACCTATAGTTTCTGCACGTTCCCTAAATCTAAGGTGCGTTCACATATGCACAATAAGTGACTCTAACAGCAACCAACTATAGTCTAGCGCGCTGCATGTTGATCTAGATTTTTTACTAAGAAATTAAAAAAAAAATTGCACCATTTCACACGTCGAGGCTGAGGCCAAGATTTAAACTGCAATTTGCATTCCGCAAGTACATAAAGCGCATCTTCAGCGACGTTGAATCTCACGTTGTCGTCAGCATAAGTCCATGGTCGTCAGTCATATTATATCCTGTCGTTATTGTTAACACCAGCGAATCACCGGCGCGGCGGCGGCGCGGTGTTGCAAGTCCCAGCGATAATAAAGTTGAAAACTACCTACGGTGTCGTCTATATTTAAAACTGAAAAACGAAAACCTAACGTTTCCTGCGTTAAATGATTTTTCAGGGGCGTATTCTAATATCATTGTTTAATCCACATGGAATAGAATTTTAATTATATTGAATTGATTGATTATTTTACTTAGCGCTAGCGAAAAAATTGCTTTTTTCATATGATAAAATGTTACTTTCCTGAAAGTAGACCAACTCGTACCAATACCAACACATCACGAACACCTTACATTTTTAGGAATAGCATCCCCAAACCTAAATGTCAAAATTATTATGACGTTTTCTTTTCGCTGAAAGAATTAGTGTCGAATAATCGTGTTTATTTAGTAAATTACTGCTCCAAAACGTTAAAATATGGCTGCTGAAATTAAGCCTGCCCCAAGGACTCCCAACGATAGGTTTTCTACAACAAAGAAACCAGCTCTTTTGAGTAAATTGGAAGGTTGCACCGACGATGTAAATGCAGCGGTCGTTATACCTGGCGAGGACGGTGTAATTAGCGTTTGTGATGATAAGTAAGAGTACTGACTCATATTTCGCCCATTGTTTGATAACAGAGCTCGTTTATCTGTATGATTTTCCGAAAAACATGTTTGTCTCGTACCCTCATAGAACTGTCAACGTATTTGAAATCACCCCCTACGTGGGCTGTAAATACTGTATATCTTCCAGTTAGTTAACTAATAGCTGGTATTTAAATGATGTGTATCAGCTACGTAACTGTTTCAATTTGTGGCAAATTGATATGGGTAGTAATTTACTGTTGTTATTCAAATGGTTTTCTTGTTTTCGTTGCCATTGTAATTTGGGCTCACATAGGCACACCTTTACCATTCTCAAATAAAGTTTTGAATTAGTGTAGATGGTTGAACTTTAATTTATATTAAATAAATAATTTGTTGGCCGATAACTTAATTTATTCATGACATAAGAATTTATTGAGTTTTACAACTAGTATATTGTATCTTTGTAAATTAGATATGACTTATATAGTTTTAAGTCATAGGCCAATAAAAGGAAACTTATGCTGAATGCAGCTACAAAAATGTTTGATGAATATGTACACTTTGATTAGCTCTGTAATAAACTGTAGGCCCTAACAACAACAATAATTTCAGGACAGTGCGAGTATGGCTGAAGCGAGACTCAGGACAGTACTGGCCGTCTATTTGTCAATACATGCCGTCTGGGTGCACTTCAATGTTCTACACACCAGAGACAAGGCAGCTATTTATTGGTCAGGAGAATGGCACAGTTTCAGAGTTCACACTGGCAACAGACTGTAATAGAATAAACCCTGTAAGTATTCTGTAACCTATTTGTGTATGTTGAGCTGGTGTCTGTAAGGTTATTATAATCAAAAGTCTGTGTAGTAAAAATAAAACAAAAAAAAAAAGATTACTTTCATATTACACTACACTAAAGATATCAATTACACAACTTTATGAAATTATCAATACAATCTATTCATTCATGTTAAGAATAAGTTTTTTTTTTAAAGAATATGACTCTATAGAAATGTTGTATGACTCAAACAACAAACAATGTCGAAATGTAACGTGACCCCTTATATTTTGAAATTTCAACAGTCGCATTCTTTCTTTGTTTTTATAATTGATAGGCACGCATTCCACCACTACCTCACCTGACGGTAAGCGCATTTTAATCATAACAATGTGTCCTTAGAAACATCCATGATTCTATCAATGCAATTCTGCAGTACTGTTGAACATTCGCCCTCTAAACTACCTCTAGGCAACAGTTTTCCCTTATCTGTGGAGAAAAATTGACATCTGAAATTATTTTTTTTGTGGAAATTCATTGAATATAATAAATTTCTATTGAAATAAGCAGTATCTTTGTGCTCTTGCTCTTTCTATTTTAAGTCTGTTGTGTGTACATAATTAATTAAATAAACATTTATATAAACAAATAATACAAATTGTAACAGGCCAATGTCTGTTCATTGAAGATATTGAAAAAATAAATATACTGGATGTCTTTACTAGAGTAATAGAAGCCAAAACAAAAGATTTTAGAATTTTATCTGTCTGTCTGTTTGTACGTGCATCATGCTAAAACAACTGCATGGATTTGAACACAGTTTTCCCCACTCTACTGCTAGATGCCTAACTTAAAAAGATAGGCTACATTTTACCACTTAAAAAATAGTAGATTCTAAGTACCATGAATACAAAGTTGCGGGCAAAAGCTAGTATATAATAATACTAATTCTAGGTAAAAGTTAGTAGAACCTTAAGCATTATGTCACATTTTATAATAAAGAAACAAGGCAGAAAGGATGTAGTTAAAAGTCTACCATTTAACCCTTTGAACGCCCTGTACATATGCCAATGTGACAAATATGTGACAAACAATATGCTGATCTTGTGGCATGGGGTGGGGGGTACTCTGATATGTTTATGCTCTCGCATTGAGAAGGTTTAGAAATTCTATGGAAAGTGAGTTTTTTGGTAGAGATGAAGTGGGACCGATCTCTTTTGTCACATGAAACACCTCACCCGCACCCACTTGTACCTCAGTTAAGAAGATTTATAATAAATCCATACAAAAGATAACAAAAAAACAGCTACTGATCAAATAGTTAAAACGTACCGACTATACACTAAAAAACTTAAGTGTCATTGTGTGTGTTGTTGGCCTTGACTTTATTTCATAGTGCCCTCGAACTGGAATAGAACATTCTAGTTAATTAATTAACTTATCTTTGTTGAAATTTGCATATGCTATAGTATGATTAACTTTTAAACCTAAATCAATTTGTTATTATTAAAATATTTACAAATCACTTAAACTAAATTAAAAAAGAAGTATATATTCTTGCAATAGTCAATCATTGTCCTCAAATCAGAAACAATACAAAAATGTTCATTTCATTGTTGTTAATTTTCATACATGACAAAAAATTACCGGCAAATTACGAATTGGCCTCGCGTGCAAATGTTTCCGAACGAAAACAATTTTTTAACATATTACTTTATAGATAATAAATCATAGACTCCTCAAAGGTTCTCCTGTAATCTATAGGTTAGGTTATAGATATTTTCGAGTTGGACTGGTCAATTTTTTTTAATAACATCGAAACAAAATATTTAAAAATTAAAAATAATACTTTCGAGCACCCAACGATGACCTCTTTGATGTGATATGTCACGACAGTTAACGTTTAAAACGATACAGTTGATAAAACTATTTTTCTTAATTTCCCTTGATTAAGTTGTCATAAAAATTGTTTATTTTCGTTACCCGTCCGTGTTTGGATCACAGAATGTTAGTAAGTTATATGTGAACCAAATTTCAACTGAATCATAGTAGATTCGGAGAAAATCAGTCATAATGCGACATTCGGACAGACACACAACCGAGTGATCCTTTAAGGGTTCCGTTTTTCTATACAGAAGTTCGGAACCCTAAAAAAGCATTTTTATAAAACCATATCTCAAATCCCAAAATATTGCAAAATATGCCTAATATTTCAGAAAAATGTCACAGTTTAAAAGTCAAATCGTTTTGTTGTAGATTGCTTATTTGCAGATTTGTAGAATGCATTCGTGCCCGCGTTATTTGTGGCGTAGCCCAAGTTTCAGTTCATCCATAGTCTGCACCAGTGGTAGCCATTGTATTTTTTTTTTTTTTGTAAAATGCTTCCCCCACTAGGAATTTCTGCTATGTCGTGGGTGCGTTTACAAACATACAATCTCACATAAAGAAACAGCCAGACCCGGAACAAGTATCTGTAGGCCATACAAATATTTGTTCCGTGCGGGAATCGAACCCACGACACGTACCGCAGGAGCCAATCGCTCAACCACTGCGCCAACCGTGTCGTCATGTCACGTCATGTCGACCAAGGCCCGGACATTGGACAATATGAGGTATCACTGCGGGCTGCACATTTTGTAGATTGGGTAGTTGACACCGTCAACCTGTTTTTATGCGCTGTGAAAACGCGGTTGCTCCATAGATTTTCTATGACAATACAAAATATACACGACTTCATGGGATGCTAAATGCTTGGGATGCTAAACCCGTGAAGTCGTGTCTACTTGTACCTATATGAAAATTCTTTGGTTATGTCGCGGGCCGTAGTTTGATGACCATTGGTCTGAATTGTCACAGGCAGTCAGGTCCTTTGAGTAAATCGTCATACTCTATGACAAAGTTGTACGGAAAGTATTGACAACGCCGCGTCTAGCATCTACTGAGCGCGTTGACGATAAAATTAATACTTTGATTCACAGGCTCGCGAGTACTTAGCGCACACAGCACGCGTGACTGCGGTCAACTTCTCGTTGAGCTGCGAATGGGTGCTTTCCGTCAGTCGAGATAAGCTGTTCGTCTACCACTGCAGTGAGACCGGCCGCAGAATCGGCGGGTACTCCTTTGAGGCCTGGTGCACGTCTTTGCAGTATCCTTTTAGTAATAAAATTTAAACATGTTATAACGAACTCAAATAAGATAGGAAAAAATGTCTTTGAAAGGTAAGAATATCAAATAATGTAACGAAAGTCAAATCACCTTATGCAAATCACCGTGCACGGCGTAAACTATGCCATCTAGTGTTGCAAATCTGAAACTTTTACGTTGTAAATATTTGACCTGTGCTGCCACCTTCCTGCACCCTCCGTTTAGGGGAACGTGCACGAAGTAGACTGTGCCATCAAGCGTTGCAAATTCGAAACTTCTATGTAAAATGTACTTGAAATTGACGCGTCTGTGCCTATAGTTTCTGCACGTTCCCTATTGATCATTTTTACAACCAGTATGCCGCCTACCTACAGATTAACCATAGGTACATTTTACGAAGTTCAATTTGGTCGTATTAGTCTAAGGGCACTCTCAGATAGCAAGCTCAACAGTTTCGTCAACAATGTAGGCCTTGCTGTTTTGTTGACATTGTTGTTCTTAGTAGTAACTGAGTTTATGCTGTGATTACAACATTATAGAATCCGAGTAAGTAAACTGTTGAGTCGGCTGTCTGCGGGCATTCAAGTCGTTTAGCGGATGTCCTTCCGGTACAGGCTAATACGTCTAGATAATAGGGATGTTGCCTGAGTAAAAAATATATGATTATGTTTAGTCCGCCAGTTAGATTATAGAAAAATATTGGACACGTATTTTTTCCTTTATCAAATCTATAAAAACTGACGAAGGTAAAAAGCATCAAAGATCAGGAGTGGGAGCGTGTGACGTCACGGCCCGGTAAAAATTGTAGCGAGTAGTGACGTCACATGAGTTTTTTACGCACTGTATCGTCTTCATTTTTTGTTTATGTGAAAAAAGAAAAATACTTCTCCAATATTTTTTTGGAAGTCTATCTGACGGACTAATCAGGTTTTTTTAGTCAACTATCCTATTACAAAATTAATAAACTAACAAATATCGGATATTCAGAGATAAATACAATGCATTATCCTGAACGTATCCCGTCAGATTCGACTCGCAGTCGAAATATGCGTTTGTTGGGGACTACAGCGGTCAGATAACGATGCTGAAGTTAGATAATAATGGCGCTACACTTGTTACTACGCTCAAAGGTCATACTGGGTGAGTAGAAAGCTTTAGTTTTTGTTTTAAGAACCAAACGCCGTGTATAAATACTGGATGTGCTTTAAACTCCCATCCAGTCCAGGATAATGGGTATTTTTACCCGACTACGGCAAAGCCAAAAGGAAGGGTAATGATTTTGGTTGTCTATGTATGTCATGTTTGTATGTTTCACTCTAGCGCCAAACTTTTAGTAACCTATAATCAGGTTAGCTATTGCGCTGTGTTCGCATAACCGTCACGACAAAAAAGTGTTAATTCCGCAGATCGAAAAAATATTTAAACATAGATACTTTTATCACCCTTTACTGTATTCATATCGTATGGTTGATATCGTATTCAGATGACGGAATACCATTCTACATTCCAAACGGAAATTAAAGTCCTATTCTAAAAGGTTGCCAGACTCAAATGGGATTGGACGGGTCTCGTCAGCCGCAAGTTTGATGTCCGCTGGGTAAAAGTCCCATTAAACGCAATGAGGTGGTCTGAACGCAAACCGTGAAGGCCGGATTAAGGCGAAGCAAGATAACGGTGTTAGGAGGCAGGAGAAATGGGTTTTTGACCAGCTGTGTGACACAATAGGCTGAATAAAAAAAAAACTACAATGTAAGTCGGGCTGGTGTCCGCAACTCCACGTCCAAGCCCATATTTTGCGTAAAATAGAGGGTCAAACAAAAAAAGGCAGTTCGTTCCACCTCATATTTTAGTACCTACGAGATTAAAATTATTTTATTTTTCTAGTTCCGTGAGGGTCCTGAACTGGGCTCCTCTGCCCCAGCTATTATTCAGCGGCTCTTTTGACCAGACGATAATAGTGTGGGACATAGGCGGTCAAAAGGGCACGGCATACGAGCTACAAGGACACAGGTAATTATCATATTCTGTTACCAGCTACCTCTATTAATTGTTCGTGGTGTCATGTTTCAGTCTACAGACTTACTGATAGGTACAATAAAAAGTCACAACGTGTACAAAAACATTCAACAATGCATTCATTTTATTTTGGATTTGTTACGAATAAAACTTATTAATTGTGTATACAATTTTACGTGTGATATAATCCGTGACAGGCAGATTAGGGATGCAAATGATGCAGAAATTGGTCATTTAAAGTTTTCCTCGTACAATAGTTTTGTTTTGAGGCTCTTATCGTTGCAGTTTTATATTGTTTTTGTTACGGTGGATTGAATATTTATTTTAGATCACACCACGACCCCATGTTTACCACAATATTTATGAATGATTCAATAAATCAACTAGGTAGGTACTCTTTATCATTATAAAATAATTCGCGAAACGTGTTTCCATATCAAACGGGGTGTAGGTACCGGCGCAGTCGACGCTTTTTCACAAGATGTCTCTCCGCCCCGCTATTAATTTTCTGTTCATCACAAGACGCAAAATGTAATTTCTATCGTTTAGTCACTAAGTAAGAAAAATACAACCGAATTTTACACAAAAAATCGAAAAAACTGCAAAATAACTTTAATTTCGGAACTCGGTGTTTGTGGTTGCTTTTTCGTTTTTTGAACACCGACTTCCGAAATTAAAGTTATTTTGCACTTTTTTTGATTTTTTGTGTAAAAGTCGGTTGTATTTTTTTGTAAAAAGTTTTTTATTTTTCACTTTTTAGTGGTACCTGCACCCCCTCCCCTCCCCCACCTAAACGAACCAATCACATTGGTGTAAAAAAAACGTACAGCTCCTTTGCAGAGTAAACTAAGAGGTCGTCAAAGTAGACAAAGTACATATTTTTTTTAGATTTTTCGAAAACCGCTTGGTTGATTTCGATAAAATTTTCATGGGACCATTTGGGAAGTATACCCTTTCCAACAAAAAAAGAATTTTTCAAATCGGTTGACAAGCGACGGAGTTATGCGCGAACAAACATAAAAAAAAAAAATACAAACATCCGAATTGAGAACCTCCTCCTTTTTTAGAAGTCGGTTAAAAACGAAAATACAAAAAGTACAATGTATGTTGTAGCAACAAAGTGACCGGACTATGGTACGTGGGCAGCTGCGAGCGGCTGGTGTCGGCGGGCGAGGACGGCGCGCTGGGCGTGTGGGAGATGGGCGTGCGGCGCCGCGAGACGCCGGCGTGGAAGGAGTCCGACCTGTGCCAGCTGTGCCGCGCGCCCTTCATCTGGAACGTGCGCGCCATGATGGAGAAGAAACAGCTTGGTCAGTTTTGAACAGTCCTGTCGGAGGTTGAACACTCGATAACTCCCGTTAAGGCGATACCCCGACCAAAACCTTGCGATAGTGCGTTTTTCTTCGCTATTCAGAGACTATTAACTCATTAGTTATGAGAAATAATCTACATGTAAAAGCACATTATTAATGTTCGATGTCTTAGCATCACATTCCACGTTCTAATTTGTTTTTATGTGTTATAAATAAATATAAAATCTACTTTAAAAAATTACTCAAACGCGACGCAACGCTCTAATTATTTGAGAATTACACTAATGGATAGATAATTTAAAAATCTATATTCTACACGTTTTATTTCATTTCAAAAGATCGCTTATTTTTTTTTTTTATTCCAAATATTGTGTGAATTGTATGATAAAAGGGCGTGCGCAGGATGCGGGCGGCAAAGGGTACGAATGCTCAAGGTTATTTGGTCAGGGAAACGCTTTAACTAGTAGGGCCGGGTTAACTTAAAACTGCAGGTCTCCGCTTACACTACAGCCGCTGATATGGCACGAGAGAGGCAATGTAGCTTTTTGTCGATGAAGGACTCATCATCTGCCTAGCCTTTTCCCAACTACATTGGGGTCGGCTCCCAGTCAAGCTGGATTCAGCTGAATACCATATTTTACGTGAAGCGGCTGCCTACCAGACCTCCACAACCCATCAACTGGGGAACACGGTACTTCTTGGCAAGACTGGTGTCAGATTTTCTGGCTTCTGACAATCCGTAACGACTGCCAAAGATCTCCAAATGACAGCCGGGACCAACGGCTTAACGTGCTTTCCGAGGCACGGAGAAGTCTCGTTATGTAAAGATGGTCACCCATCCACAGACCAACCTCGGCAAGCGTTGCTTAACCTAGAAGATCGACCCGTGCGGCTGTTATAATTTAGCCACGAGCTCCTCGTCGATGAAGGACTACACATTTAAAATAGCCTAGATGCTGAACAGTAGTTTGTACCCCGTAACTTCTAGAATAGAGTATAATGTAGCTACATAACATGGCAGGTCTCCGCCAACACCACTGCCGGTGGTGCGGCGCGGCGGTGTGCGCGACGTGCTCGCCGCACCGGCTGCCGCTGCCGGTCATGGGCTTCGAGTTCCCGCAGCGCGTCTGCACTGGCTGCTACGACATCTTGAGGCATGAGCCGTGAGTATCTGAATACCAAAATCTTGTTAAAAATGAAGATTAAATCAGACAAGTAGTTATACTACAACAAGCTTATGTGACCCAGTTTGGCGCTACCGGTGACCAATATTCACAGTGATTTCGCTATTTTATAATACTTAATTATTATTGTATTTTAATAACTATTACTAATATTACTATTGTATAAATTCAAGTTCTTAAAACGCAACAGACAGATGTGTTGCTGGGGAGTTTGTTGCGCCACTTCTTCTTCCCAGCTAAAACACTAGGAAGTGGTGACGGGTGGGCGTTTTGGGGGACTGTCTTTATGTAAAATTTGACGTTCAAAAAGTGCTGTCTCTCGGCCTATTTTGAATAAATGACTTTTGATTTTGAAAAGGAATTGGGTCGTATAAGCTTGCTGGTAATTTTCGTGTTTCAGGATTATCGATTTTTCGTGAGTTTAACTTCGCCTGTCTATTTATTATCTATGAAAAGCTTTTGGGATTGCATCTTCGTTATTGAGATTTTAGGCTCATTTGCAACTAAACTTTGAGAAACAAAATAAGTGAGTAAAACATCCATATTTCCAGGCGCGAGTCGCTGGCGTCGTTCCACGACATGAAGCACGCGGTGTCGTCGCTGTACATGGACGAGGCGACGGGCCGCATGTGCACGGCCGGCAAGGACCGCGTCATCAAGGTGTGGGACGTGGGCGTGCTGCTGGCGCCCGCGCCCAAGCCCTCCACCGCCGACCAGTAGCCCGCGCGCCCGGCCCGCGAAGCTGAACCATAATGTATGTCGCTTTACTTACTAACCACACATGCCAATTTGAAATTGGAACACTTTTGAGGTCACATGTGTTCTTCAGCCAGTATTTTGCGTTATAAAATGTAAAAAGGATTTAATTATTTTGAAGAAACAAAAGACATTCGAAACTCAAAATTTGTTTTTTTTTTTAACAATAGACATGTGCGTTATTGATTCAGCTTCATAAGTCGCGTATTGTAAATGGGAATCAAATTGAAATTAATGTATGTACTTCATCGGGCTGTTTGCATTAATGTTATAGTCGTTATAATATTATTATTTAATGTGTATCTAATATATTTGCTGTTGATAGTCCAACGAAAGTTTTGCTTTCTATCACTCGTCGTGAGGTAAGACTGAGACTTTCCTTTCTGAAAATATGGTGTGTCGTTTACTATGGGTAGTAAAATATATGTGTCATCATATTAATGTATGAATTATATATATAAAAAAAAACGAGACGAAGATCTCAAAAATATTTAATATGTGTGATCAAAAATAATCGTCTATAAAAATAATCTGGAATTTTCAAACGTTTGGTGTAGGTACATAAATAAGTCTGCCGATTGCTTTGAATGATTACATCGATTATTTATTTTCAATCATCTTCTCAGAAGGTTCATAGTCAATCATTTTTGATATTTTCACAGTATGGAACCAACGTTCTTGGGCGAGTGTTGTGTGACTGAAAAATCACTTAATTGTTGTGTGAACGTTTCACCGTTGTTACATGTTGTAGCCCGTTCGCGTTACAATCCTTCGCTACTTTTTACCATAGCATCATAAAAACGGATCTTCGTTAAAATAACGGGTCTTAAATATATTTGGTAAAAATACTGGCCGTTGTTATGTTAACGGGCTGCTCCAGCATCCACATGATCTGTCTTTATTAAACAGACGCATTTTTCATGAGTATTTCATCATGGACTTTTTCAGAGCTGCTCTAGTCCTGACTACAAATTAAGCTTCATCGCAGTACACCGCGTTTTTATTCACGTAAAACAACGAATATTACTGTGATGTATTTATGGAAAAAAAATGTTTTATCACTTCTATTATTATTATTTTTCATAGTTGTCACGCAGCTCAAATACAAGAATATTTATCGTTCATATTACGTCTGTTGGTTTAAAATAAAGGTAAGCTTATGTGGATGTTTCATTACGCAACAATAGATCTCAGTTTCCATCAAGGGTATATAATATATATATTATATTTACGTATTTACAAAAAGCTTGTGATTTCATGTAATTATGTAACGATGTCAGTGACTCCACATTATCGGAACCACAAATTATGCAAATGGAACCGTCGTTTTTGTACCATCTAAATAAATATGTTAGAAGGGCCAGATCACACCGATTCGAATACCGAGCCGATTAGAATAAATTCGAATTTCAAAAGCTACGACTTTTGAAATTCGAATTTATTCGTGTGTTGTTATTGAAATGTGTACCTTTTGACGTATCTAATACAGTTCTAAATTGTTTCGCTACTAAAGAAAAGATAACCCTCTCTTTGGTGACGGCTTACGTGATCTGTGGACACTGTCTTTGGGATATTGGGATATACCCTTGAAGAAAACTCCATGTATTGTTAGAATCATACGAGTAGTAGTAGTTTTGTATTACTTAAAATATTATTTACTTTTTATTTCAACAAAATTATAATTCCAATTTATTATATTCTAATTCCAAACTTGGCATTGCTAAGCCATTTGCTTTCAAGGCGATTGCTTGTATTTTAAATAAAAAATAATTCTTAATTATAAACATTATTTAAACTTATATTATTTTGATATTGTGACATATTGTAATGGAGCAAATTTTAAATTATATTTATTAAGAATAGTTCGGTTTAATATTTCCTAAATATATTTTCATAAATTGAGCTTTAGCTTTGCTTTTATTTAGTATGTTTACGAGGTACGGAGATCGTTTTGATTATTCGTACTGTACCTGTTTAATGAACACTATTGAATCTGACAATAAATATGTTATATATGATCTACCCCATATAAAATAGTGATGTGCACTGTCATCCATCATTTATCGACACTATTATTGTATAGAAGAAACTATCGATATAATCGGGAACTTTATAGGAAAAGGTGCTTTTACTAACGTCAAGTCACCTTGTCTAGAAATGTTTTCATCGTTTTGCAATCTTTTCAACGAACAAAAGAGTTATCTTTCCGTAAGCTTAGTGCTCCGCTTTCAAGGGCACCGATTGGCCGCGCCCACTGTATCACCAAGTTGCTGTTGTCATATTAACTTTTTTTTTTAAATTGAACAAGTGAATCTTTACATTTTCGGCGTGGACCAATTGAACATTTATATTTTAAATAAAACCTTGTATAAACGTAGTTATTCGATCGTACAGTGTGTCCGCGTAGGTCAGGAAATTGTTTTAAAAAAATGTAATGAGTGTTGTATAAAAATGTATAAAACAAATTTAGTGGTATTCGCTGGTGTCTTGACGTAGAGAATGTCGTAATCGCGATGTGGAGTGCAGTAAGATAACAGCTAAGGTTTCTGAGGGAAAACATTCTTCCCAGTCCTCTTCCCCTCCAGCTCAATAGATTTGAATACAGTATTCGAGATACTTAGCAAATTTTACAAACAAATTCTTATGTCATTTGTTACAAAGCTAAAATTTCATTGTGAGCCATACCTTTTTGTGGGCCTTTTTAATACAGCAATGCTATTCTGTAAGAACTCACTCCAGTGCTCGCTTCTGATTCTGCGGTGAAAACTGTATTTGGTATTCTGTAACTTGATGAAAACTACACTAGCGCCACTAAGTGAGAACATAGGTGAAGCGAACTACTTTTAAGTGAAAAGTTATTTAACTTGACAGTCAGAATACCAAATACTTTTCACTTCAGGTGAGTTACGAAGTGTAATCGAAAATGAGATTAATCGTATTCGCACGTGAGTTCTTACAGAATACCACTGCAGGTAACCTAAATTTAACTTAATACCTATAACGTTAGTCGATACTCGAATGAGTGGCGATGAATTGAAGTTATCTCGAATATGAATTCGATTAAGGACAGTCTCACAATTCAGGCACCAGCTTAAATTATATACACGAAAATTTAAACTTAAAACGTTTAATTAAATACGTAACATTATAATATATACTATGTACATTATTAAGACATGCTTTCCTAGTTATGAATAATGCCAAAATTGTTTAGATATTTGTATTTAACAGTTTTAACGAATACTGCACATTATTTACAATATATTGGTCTTAACTCAAGATATCCCTTTTCACAGCTTAGTTCATTGTAATGATATAATTTGTCATATCAAAGGGCTCGAAGCATTACCAAGCCAGTGTAAAAATATAAGCTAAATCTTCTTCAATATGACAAGTCCTATCATTAACTTTTTTGTGAAGTTTCGATAATCATTTGTATTAATTTAAGGTCGAGGTAATATTATCTATATTAATATTATAAATAAATAAATTAACTATTCTTTTATGTCGTTAAAAGATTTTATTTTTCTATTCTTGGAGCTTATTATTCATTTGTATAGTAATACTGTAAGATATAGTCAATGTGTAATTACTATTAGAAGTATTTAGGTCGCTTGAAAGTTTCTATGCCAATAAAAAGTAAGAAGTAATTGTGTCTTATTATGAACTAGGAGGTAGATGAGTGGAACGGGGCGTTAAGCTTAGTAGTGTGCGCTAAGAGCGGTGTTCTAGTTGCACGGAGTTCACAGCCTCGCAATAAATACAGTAATCAGGTACGTCGTGAGTGTCTCCCTGCCGCCAGCGCGGCGGGCGGGCCCGCGGGCCGCAGCTCGTGTCCTCGCAGCGCCCGGCGCCGCTCAGCCGGGGCACGAGTACTGCGCCGCCGGCACGCACACTTGTCCGTTGAACTGCTGCTCGTGCGGGCACGTCAGGTAGGTCCTGGTGCCGCTCACGCAGAAGTAGTAGCGCTTGCACTCGGTGCCCGGCTGCACGTAGAAGCCGTCCCGCTCGCAGCGCGCGCCCGCGTGCTCCACCGAGCCGGCCGGCGCGCCGCCGCACTCGGTCGTGGACGCCTTCACGCACGCACGCCCGTCGAACATCTTGCCGCCCAGGCACGACAGCGTCACGAGCCGGTCTCCGCGCTCGCAGTAGAAGTACCTGCAATCAAATAGTTTTGACTGAGATTTCGTTCAAGGCACGAAATAATAAGTATTTATCCATAGGTGAAAACCCGAATAAAACCGGTAGCAAACCTACCTTCGGCATCCTGATTCAATCTCGGCGTGGTAACCGTTGGAGAGACCTTCACATGAGTAGTCCTCCCTCAGACACAGGCCGGCCCGGGCGGACACGCACGCCTCGCCGTCGAACACGCGGCCGGTCGGGCACGCGTAGATGGACTTGTCGCCGCGCACGCACTCGTAGTACCCGCGGCAGCCCGTGTCGGCGGCACGGTACCGCCCGTCCGGTCGCCCGTAGCACGACTCGCGCTCCAGGCTCGGGCACAGGTACTGCGCGCGCGGCGAGCAGCGCACCCCGTCGAACACTAGGCCACGAGGGCACTCCAGTGTCGTGCGCAGTAGGCCCTCGCAGTGGAAGTAGCGCGTACAGTTCGTGTCGAGATCTTGATATGTGCCACTCGGAAGCCCTTCGCATTCCACTGAGACTGCTGGGCCATCGCACAGGAAATCCTCGGAGGGCGTACAGCCGCTGCCGTCGAACACGAGTCCTGGGGCGCACGAGCCGCGCTTGACGACGCGCTCGCGTCGGCACTCGTACCAGGAGGTGCAGTCATGCCAGTCGCGGTGCAGCCCGTCGTGCCGGTTGAAGCACGGGCTGAGCGCGGGCGGTGGGCACGACGCGCGCGCCGCCGGCTCGCACGCGCCCCCGGAGAACAGCAGCCCCGGCTCGCACACACCGCGCCGGATCACGCGCTGCGCCTCGCACACGAAGTACTCGCGGCAGCTGGTGGTGCGGTCCGCGTATGCTCCGTCGGGCACCTCGCGGCACAGAGACGAGCACGCCTCGTCCGAGCAGAAGTCTGCGTCGCCGGCCGGCAGCGGCACGGCGGCGGCGCGGGGCGGCGGGCACGGCGCACTGCAAGCCGCGCACGACTCTACGGCGCGCAACTCTCCGCCACGACAGCGCAGCACGCGCCGGCACTCGTGCGACGCGTCCGGGTAGTCGCCATCGGGCAGGCCGGCGCACACGGGCTCGAAGCAGGTGCCAGCGCCGCGCGTGCACGCTTGTCTCTCCAGGTCGAACCAAGCGCCTATGGGGCAAGTGCGCTCGATAGCCGTGCCGTTCTCACAGCGGTAGTACTGGCGGCACGCGGTACCGGGGCTGGCGTACGCGAGCATGTCGCCGGGCGCGCAGTGGCGCCGCACGCAGGGTCGACGCGCGCGCGGGACACACGCACCCTCAGCTTCGCTGAACACACGCCCCGAGGGGCAGGAGTACTGACCGGTCACTGCACCATTGCTGCACTTCACATATTTCTGGCAATCTTGATCATAGTCTGTGTGAAGACCGTCTCTGTGACACTCAAAACCCTGGACACCTGAAACAATTGAAGGCATGTTTAACTTAGTTTAAAAATATCAGAATTTCCATCAGATTTTGGAACTGACGACAGATATTTGATCAGAATGCCATCTGATGAAAAATCTGATATTTTTACGGTGATCGAAATTATCACATTACTATGAATATCTGTTAAAAGTAAACACTAGTCGGTGAACCATTTGATGTTGCGTATCGTAAATATATTAAAAGCATAGTACTCACGGCCGATTCGCGCGAGAACAGCGAGCGCGTAGAGCGCGTAGAGCGCTGTGGCGGCGGCGCAGGCGGGCGCGCGCGCAGACATGTCGGCTGCGACTGGCGCGGCGCTGGGCGCGAGGGTTCCTTGACATTCGCACGCCCCCGCCGTAACTTGATCCCTGCGGTGGCCCGGATGCAGCCTCCGACTTAGCAATCTAGACACGCCTTGTTTACCGAGCGCCTGATGCTTGATGCTCGAGTGAAAATGACCGCAGATGAAGCTCGTTGGCCGTGAACTTTGTCTTCTTATGTAACGACAATGAGAAATATTCGATGAATGACATGAAAAGAACAACCGCAATAGACTTATTAGCGCATTTAGATGTTGGAGTTTTGTTGATATTGAAGCAGTTGAGGTACAGCTAGATAATTGGATCGCATACCAGTTTTTTCTGCCTTTAAGATGTGGGGTGAATAAAATAATTAATCATAAACCTAGAGAAGAACATATTTGCTACATGACCTCATACCAAGGCTTTGCTGGCCTTCCTAGGGGAGCTGGGGTGGACCGAATGACACATTTGTCCCACCTGCACGCAAAATACGCGCTTAGTCGTGGAGTTGTGGAAACCAGCCCGTTTTACATACATGACCTCCTACAATGTTTTACTTACAAGGCCATAAGTCGTGTTTACCATTTATATAATGAACGAATGAGTTTCTATTCTGCCGTTGTACCCGTGGGAAATTATTATAAAAACACGTAGGTAAGCAAAAACAATCTCAGATTGAGTTGGAACGTAATAAATACTCAGTAGTGAGCCGGAATCTCTGAGAATCCGCATAGGCATACGAATGAGATTCTATTGACATTCAGTATAGGCTTGGGCCTACTCTCTAAATACTAAAGCTCGGAAGTCTAAGAAGCGTGTTAGACCCCTACTCCATTTTAAATTCAATATATAAATATAATTGAATTCAAAGACAGAATGCTGAGCGGTTTTTTAACAATTCTATTCTTGGTCATCAGGGGGAAACCATATTATAAATTGACTACTGTTCAAAGTGCATCTGTACTAGGTCCAAAAGCCAAACCACAAGTACCTATGTGGAAAATGTTTGCGTTTATCTGTCCCACACTACATTACGTTTAGTTTCTATGCTAAGACCTGTCATCAGATTAGAGCCAGTTCACAGTAACTTGAGACTTATAGGTAATGTAACTCTGCGGAATGTTTGGAATGTAAACCATGCGTGTGACTCTGCCAGTTGTCCGCAGTGGGGGGCGGTCGGCATTCCTCTAAGATGCCTTAAACACCAGTCATGCCGCTCGTGGATGTGGCACGTGGTAGTGACGAGCGAGTCGTGACTTGAGACCGCAGTTCCGTTAGCGAATTATCATACTTAGAACGAAAATGTAGGTACATCGTACGGTAACAGAACGCGCAGGGCTCATCTTGTCAAGAACATAAAGGTTCTTATGATGTAAATGCTTCAGAATAGTAGATGTGAAGTGGACAGGAAGTGTTGTGATTAGCCTGAGAAGACTGCAAACTCCATATCGTTTTTTTATCTACCTGACATTTTTTTGGTTTTGGAAACAAGGTACTAATGGTAAAGCTATGCTGCCGATATTGTAAAACTATATCGCGGTGGCGGTGTGTCAGTCAATCAAGAGGATTATCTCCATTTTTTTTTTTTATTATTTCCCGTCTCTTTAAAAGATTCATTCGCAATTTGACAGCAATAATGATAAAAAATCGCAGCTTTAAAACCGCCGTATGTGCAGTCCCTACACTAATCGATTACCTTTCGATCTTTCGATCATTACCTTGGATCCAGCCTCATTTACAATAAACACAGCCTCAGGCTCAGTTCCTTATCGCTTAGCTATTGATCGACAATGTTATTTGCAATCGTGATTCTGCAGCATTACTTGACAGTATCCTTCCTCATATTTCCTGTCACTTGTCTTTCTTTTATTTGAATGAATGTGTTAGTTGTATTAGATCCAGGTACATAATAAAGCTCTGTCTACACAGCACGGGGTCGGGACCTCAGGCCATCCAGCATGACTCTGAACACCGAAACACCGATGATGGCACAAATAGCCAACTCTGAAGGCACGAACTTTGGAAAATGTGGATAGAACTTTAATTAATGCAAGTCATGCAAGTGCTCCAGCAGATAACTTGCACCTTTTTACTCTCTCTCCGTGACGATTTTCGTAACACGTGCTTAAAGCTTTTTTTAAAGCAGAAAAACATACAGTTAATTTTGGCATGCAAAATTATCAAAGCTCCGTGGCGTTACTATAGTAACCTATAGTTTGCAATACTTACGTTTATTTTAATATCTGATACCGGCCTAATCTATATTCTCTTCGTTTATTAACAACGAGAGCAGTAGGTAGTGGCCTAGTGGTAAACTTTCAAGCTGTAGCTAGCTCGTGGTTTCGAACCCGGGCAGGGCAGGCGCTTTGCGTAATAAAGTTTATCACCACTGCTAAGCATTAGGGAAAACAACGTGAGAAAACCATGTCCTATAACTAAAAAAAAACCATTGTCACTGGCATCTACCAATAAGTACTGGGCGCAGTCCCCGTCTGAGAGGAGGCCTGTGTTCTAAGAGTGCAAACGTTATAACCTGATTTTCCTGTAAAGGTTGATATCATGCTAGTCACTAATGGACGAGACAGATTCACGAGACTAAAGGAAAGCATGAGACACGCAAAAGTAATTGTCTTTAATGGGCACTGTAATAAACGATCTTGAATCTTAATTGACGCTGAAAAGACGTAAGTTATCTGATAATCCAACGCACACAACGTTGAATAGGTGTTTCAGGTTAGTCAGTAGTTTTCGTTGATTCACGTTCTCGTTTTTTATCCTAAAGAAATGGTTTACATAGACGTGGTTACACTTTGCAAAGACGTTCAACATATCTACAGTAGCTAGCTAGGGGTGAAGTCATATTTTATTAGATACAGTACCGTTAGATTTTTGCTGTTGTAAATTTTTCCTTGCAATCTTTTTCTGGACCGGTCTCGGCGCCTTTCCTTTCAGCAACGTAATTTTAAAGCTTGTCTATCATGAAGGCTGGTTTGAAACGGTAGGCAGGATATTAGTAAGAGCTCGGGGCCAGCCTTTGCACAGCACTGGGGCAGGAATGGCTAGATAAAAAATGTTCCGGTACCCATTTGGTTCTAGGCATCTCTATGGGTGTTGAAAAACAAAGCTGTATTGCTACACGCTATAAGCTGACTTGTACGTAAAGGTAGTGGTCAAATTCATAAACGAATATGAGGTAGGTTACCTACGTCCTACTTATTTAGCAAAATGTGAATAACATGTCCAATGTCATTGATAACTGTCAGAGGGTCTTTAATAATTATTGTTTGCTGAAGATTTCGATGGGAATTCCGAGTGTGGGAAAACCTATATTTCTGGTAAAACACTACACTACGGCTAGAAGTTTTGGCTGATCATTGCTGTTATTTATACTATACTGGCACTAATTATCTGTCGTTTAGTAGTAGGTATAAAGCAAGTATGTAAAGTCCTAAAATTTTAAAAACCTCAAGTCACTTTGAGAGTTTACAGAAAAAATTTGCCTACGATGTAACTAGATACATGTACATTACTAGCTGCTGCCCGCGACTTCGTCCCCGTGGAATCCCCGATTTTAAAACATTCTTTATCGCTGCTCCGCTCCTATTGGCTTAAGCGTGATGATATATAGCCTAAAGCCTTCCTCGATAAATGGTCTATTCAACCCAAAAATAATTTTTCAATTCGAACCAGTAGTTCCTGAGATTAGCGCGTTCAAACAAACAAACTCTTCAGCTTTATAATATTAGTATAGATTATTGTGTATCTATTTTTTATTTCCTTAAATACCTAACTAAAGGAATTTCTTAATAGTCAATTTTAAATTATAATTTTATGAGCCTAATGTTGTGTGAGGTAGGTATGCGAACCGTTTGAAAAAGTGCGCGTATTGGGTGACATGCGGATGTTCGATCTCTAGTAGAAGTTTTTTTTTTGAATGGACCACTCGCAGTTCAGCACACTCAGGCTGGTTACTGCTTAACCGGGCAATCCTGTGGTGGCCTCAAATGAATTTAAGGCCCCCAGCCAGGGTCTTGTAGAAGAGATGTGGAATTCATTTTTATTAAATACCTACTTTAGTTTATTAATTAGGTACTATAGCTCACCCAGCCGACGTTGCTTGTTTTAAGGCACATTTCTGAATTCATACAAAAAAAAACACAAAAAGATGTTTCTTCCACATTGTATTCCTACCTGGTATCATAATTTATGGTCAATATTTGACATATGGCCGAATAATAAATATTAAGTTCCGGGTTCCGGTCTAGAAAACTATCGTTTATACCACAGACAAGTCTGTAATTTAAGTGATAAATGACCGATATCTATAGCCAGTGACTCATTCAAAGAGTTCCGTTCTGAAATAGGTCTACGGCTAGAGAAATATAATGCAATATCAAGCGAAATTTCGTAATATAAAGTACATCCTGGACCAAACTGGGGTTTGGTTATGGTTTAGGTTTAATTGTGAATGCGTGCGTTTTGGTTTAGGCGGTTTTATAAGTTATAATTAACACGTCGAGATGATCGAATTATGGCGGATCTCGGGTTTTTGTGCGCATTCTTAAAGCAAAATAATTAATTATCCCTTGATGGATCGAGTTACTGACCGCGCTCTTTGACGCTAGCTCTTTAACGCTGTAACTAACTACACTAATCCGGGTTAAATTCGACAGTAAAAGTGTTGAAGGTCATTCAAATATCATGACATTTATCTATTGATCCTGTTTATAAGGATATACCAACAAAGAAGCTTCAACTATGTACTGTAACAATGCAAAACAAAAATAGAAGTTTAACTGCGTTTTAACGACCATCATAGTCACGAAAAAAATATTGATATTCAAAATAATAATAGCCAAATAAATCGACCGACAAAAGAAACACAAATTACGATTATGAGAATAATCTTGATGATCTTTAAAAATAAATTGATAAGTTTTGTAAACTAATTAGGAACACCGGCGTTCAGTGAAACGATCCGCGATCATTAGCACATTGAGACGTAAAATGACATCTTAAGATAAAATTTTTGATCATTATAATTAAATTTGAATTAGATTTGCTAGCGGGGGGTGTAATGTTGAAGGTCAGATAACACAGTTCTGAACGACAAGATTTGTGATCGATTTAATTTATTTTTAGTCTCACCAATGTAACATCCGCCGACTATCTAATATATGTAGGTACATACAATGTGTCTGTCTGTCGTTAGTACGTTTAGCTACGATACTATGACTGATATGATAATCGAAACTGCTAATGGTAACAACAACTTGTAGTTTACGCTATAAGTAAATTATGATGAATTTTAGCCTTTTGTGCTGGTATAAACTATCGGAATCAAATCAAAACTATGTGGACTGAAGCAGGTACGGGAGATTGTGTACCTACCTAGTAACTGGGTATCTACGTACGGTCTGACTATCGAAGAAGTAGTATAGAAGACCTTCAGGCTTCAGTCCAATTATGACCAGAATGAGTACCTACTTATTCTCTCCATATCTTTTTTCTCCAAGTTGTATCGCAATTGCAGAGACAGGCATGTGAAGTAGTTTTGGCAGTCCAAATAGATAATAACTTATACGTAAGTAATAAATTCCACTAATTATACTCCAAGCCTAAGCGAAATGAAAACGGCTGAATGACATGTGCAAAATTTCCGCCAAATAGGTATTTTTTGCTTACTCTACCCTTGTTTGACCAGTAAACTTGAAGTATCGACATTTATTTACATTGTCATACCTACTAACTTAAAAATTTGGAAAGTTTCGGACCAATAAAATTAAAATTTTCCGGGTGGTCTTTCCTATGGCAGGAAATCTGTGAAATCAATCAACTTATATGCCAAAAAGTTATGCGTCAGAAATTACCAAACTTCAATACAACAAACAAACCAAATGCTAATGATTAAACTATTTATAATGAAAAAAATGAGCTAAACCATCCGTTCAAAATCGGACGAAATACCAAGGTCAATTGGGTAATTAGCAAATAATGAAAAAGGAAATGTTCTAATTAGGTACACGATCGGAGATACTCGTGTTTGTTTTTTGCTATTCTATAAGGCAATCAATGTTTATCTAGCACAGGTGTTTTGCAACATTGATGCTAGAACTCTACAGTAGGTACATTATAACCATCATTTATATCACGTGCTGCTTGTTATTAACTTCAAGGGTTTAGGTAAATTACTTACAATAAGATTTCCTCAAGCATACCAATGCAATTAATCATCATATTTATTGAAAAAGTCATCATTTAGAGATGATCCGCATTGCTCAGATGTACTGGCCTTTTTATTATTTACATAATAATTCTCAATTAATTAAATAAACATGTTAGTGCTATTTACTCTGTCTAATAAGTTTATACGTAGGTACATCTACATAGGTAGTTTCAATTGCAGTGAATCACTTCGCGCTTCCGTAGTGCAACCGAGCCGGATATGTTGACGTCATTGTCAATAAAAATAAAATGGCGGTTTTTGGCGGGAACTATAGTCACAGTGGGGGACAATGTTAAGTAGCTATATTATTTTATTATTAGTAGGTATTTATATTTTACTCGTTTTAGTATAATTAGGAGCTCACTGCTAGCCGGAACTTGAGCAACGACGCGCGACTGCCAGCTGTTTTAAGGCATGAGCACATGTACAATAATAATTAACTATTTTAAGAGCAAAATAATTTGAATATATATTAAGCTACATCCACAAAGTGAATCATGCATGTAAGTGGTAGGAGTGTCCAATCAAGTGATGATTAATTGTTTCTACTAAATCTGATCCAAATTGGATAATCCCCCATTATGCTGGTATAACCTCGATAAATTAAATTAAAAGGTATAAATTCGTAGCTCGGTTATAAATAATTGATTGTGCAGTCAAAAATTTGGATATTCGAATTAATTTTAGATACAAATTAATTATCAGATCTATTTAATTTAGTCAAAGAAATCCTTTATGAAGTTTGAATGAGACCGTCTTATGGAAACGGATATCGTAAAGTGATTATTTCGTCAATAGGAATCAACACCAAGTAGGAGGGTGTGAGAGGCATTAACATTGATCAGCCGGACATATTCCAGCTGCCTGACCAATCAGCCCAGCAGATAAGATATGTAGGTCCAATAAGTGTTCTACTAACCAACGCTCTACGAAAAAGTTACTTGATCGTATCCCATGCAGTCTCCGGCCAAAGGAAGTTGTGTTGGGTTGTGATCACCGTCAGAGGCTTTAGTCAATGGTTAGATACCCACTGTCTAGACTGCTGTCCCAAGGACATGTATGAGGATGCAAGCTTCAGAAAATTTTGGACAGTGGAACAATTTATTGTTTGACGCACAATCTCCAATTAAATCGGTATTGGAGCACGTATGTATTTGGACTTAGCCATACAAGGAAGCTAGTACGTTAGAATGACGTATGAAATAGAGAATTATGTTGTCTTTTACACAAAAAAACGAAATCTGATTACGTTACCTAATTTTCTTGTGTTGCCTTATTTTGGCGAAATATTATTGTGCGTAGGTATTTCAGTGGAATATTTTGGTTTTTAATTGATAGTTGTTTTCCCATTTATCTAGTTGTACCTAAAAAAACCCAGTGGCAAAATTTTCATGTCCTACCAAATAAACAATTCTTGGAAGCCTGTAAGGCTGTTAATAATTAGCAGAACGAAGAATTTCCAGAGAAACGGCAACGCATGCAAGGTAATTTGAACCACATGAAGACGACGGTTACTGGCTCAACCTAATTCTGTGAAATCTGGTTGGTTGCAGCCAGTTTTTTTTTGTAACCCACCTCTCTATAAATCTGTTCTACTCTCTATATTTTATCCCAGTTAAAGCTTCCGTGTATCTGATTAGGTTTTTTTCGTACACTTACAGCTTACACTGTACTTTTCTGATTAATGTCGTTGCGGTATACCTACAAGACAGTTGAAACATTTCTGCGGGACCCGTCCCTTCATTGATTCAGCGCTTTTCAGATGGCCACCACTGTTGGTTCTGGCTTACAGGAGTTTAAAAAAACGGAGAGTTACGAATGTCTATTTGAGGAGTTCCATTTCCAAACGTAGGTTGGGTAGAAGCTTGATAATTTTCAGAACAAATTCTACTTCATCTCTACAAATCCTACCTAGTGTGTATCGCTAAGCAGGGCTAGGTATCAAAGTACGATTACCTTGTGCGAATATAATGTAAGTAAAAGTTCAATATCAGTTACCTACTTGTAGTAACGTCACGTCATTACACATTATAGTAAGTAACACAAAGTAATGTTATAAATACTAGATGCATGCTCTTGACACTGTTGTGTGGCCTCAGCCTAACAATCGACTCAAACTCGTTGATTATTATTATTATTGCATTTAAATATGCATTAACTTAGCTAATGTTTTTTTTTAAGATTTGTTGTGACTAATCCACAAAATGAAGCTGTGAACACAAGATAGGGGACATGTTTTTCAAAAGGTGCCTTAACATTTTATTATTTTTTTAATTCGATTAAAATTTATGTCCTTATTATAATGTGAGTTATTAGAAAAGCTTACAAAACATTTGAGAATTGAATTATTTTATTATTGTGTTCAGTTTTGGAGTATTTCGTAATATCCGGATACGATTGACATACATAACAAGCATTGAGTTCGTCGCAAAGGTGAACTGTTGGAAAATATTAAACTATGTACCTATATACTATATTAATTAAAGTCTGTCCTATGAAGACACAGATAAGTTGTTACTTGTATTAAAATAAAGATTGTTTAGTTTCATCATCATCATCAACAGCCTGTTGCAGTCCACTGCTGGACATAGGCCTCTCCAATTGCACGCCACTTAGATCTATTTTCGGCTTCTCGCATCCAGTTTCTGCCGGCCGTCCTGCGCAAATCGTCACTCCACCGTGCCTGAGGACGTCCTACACTACGTTTGCCGAGACGCTTGTTTAGTTTACATTTTTTTTTTTAATTAGTTAAGCACACATTTACATTACGTACATAATTATGCACTTAGATTTTAGGAGGTAAGATTCTTTTACCATTTACACCTTATTTAAATACCTATTTCATTATAATATAATATGTATAATTACAGTGATTATTTCGTAATGATTTTACCTACTCTTGCCTGAAACAGTAGTGTACTAAAACTGTATTTACTGTTTTCCATGATTGAACTTGAATAAAAATGTATTATTATTATATTTCGCACACTTCACTGTTCTTTTCTGATTAAATATATGTATATAATAATGTCGCTGCGTTATCCAAGACAGTTGAACCATTTCTGCGGGACCCGTCCCTTCATTGATTCAGCGCTTTTCTGATGGTCACCACTGTTGGTTCTGGCTTACAGGAGTTACCTACAGGAGTTGTTGAGATTAATTGAACCTCATTGTATTTAGTTATTGATAAAAATAAAACTCATAGAGGTTATTTCAGTAGCATTGCTGTAAAAAATTAGGAAGTATACCCTATGGAGGCTCTACCTAGCTAAGTAGTTACCTAGTTTTGGAGATATGAGGAAGATTTTAGCTGACATATTCCAACGTTAGGGTAGGTTATCGTTGATATGCAAATGGATATGAATATGAAGTAGCACATTAGTAGGTACCAGCTATATCAATTTATTGGAAAATGATGATCAATAAATGTCAACGCTGTGCATAGGAAAGTACAGGTGACTTTAATTCTGCTAAACCTAGAATATTGGATTGCATTGGAATCAAATCCGGAATGCGGAAAAAGAGCTCAGCTGTTTAGTAATTAATTACATTAAAAAATACTATTTCTTTTCCGCTTTTTCTGGGATGGTCCCACAGTAGGTATCAGTTTTTCATGTTCACGACTACTGTAACCCATATAATAATGATTTCCAATGAATTAAAAATCACCCTGTATATTATTCAAATGAAACGCTAAAGGTTCCGTTTTGATTATATAATTTCGAAGTTAATTCTCATGACCTCAAGTAGCGGACTAAGATAGATCTATGATATACTTTGGTATTCATAAAAAAACATAGGTACCGGTTTCTAAATTATTTTGTCTATACAAACAATTAATAATTATTATTTATGGTCGAAACATGTGTTTACAAATGAAGACGTTTTATGTTATTTTACAAATTAATTAATTTAACGATACGTCCTGTTCCGTAGCTTTCAATTTATTTTTTTATTTGTTTTTTATAATCATAAGGTATTTCCAGTTTCAATGATAGCTTTAATCAAAACATAAGAAAAACAAGGTATGGTAAGAAATAATTATAGCTCTAGAAAACCGCAGTGCCTTATAGTTCTTAGTTGGATTAGGCTGTTTTGTTATAATAACGATTCATGAGAAAAAATCATCTTAGGAAATTTTTGAAACGTCTTCTACTCCTTTTACTTAGGATACCTAATACGGACCATATAGGTACATGACTTTTTCACCACGGTTATCACGGTTAACCGTATTGAAAGTTAGTAGGCTACATCATTAAAACATCTAATTAGTGCAGTGGATTTATCAGTTATAGCTAACTAGTTGAATACCGTGGCTTGGCTCCGCGGTTATTCCTCAGGAGACTTTAATTTTGGAGATAAAAACTAGTCTATAACATTCAGCGATAGTGTCTTTCTCTAGGTCAGTACATACTCGTACTTCTAGTAATTACGTCCAAAAAGCCCTGGCTGGGGGCCTTAAATTCATTTGAGGCCACCACAGGATTGTTCGGTTAAGCAGTAACCAGCCTTAGTGTGCTGAACTGAGAGTGGTCCACGTCAAAAAAAAAAAAATTACGTCCAGAAAACAAACAGTACCTACGCGCCGAAGTGTGAAGTTTGCTTTATTTTTATGGCCTCTCGCAGTTCAACCTAGGAGGTTGTCGACTGCTTAACCGGACTCGCCTGTGGTGGCCTTTATTGAGGTACGGACCTCGGCTTTGGGGGCGCGTCCTGGTTCTGTGTCGAATAAATGCGAAGTTAACCTTTTTGTTTTTTTTTTGAATGGATGGACCACCCGCTGTTCAGCACACTAAGGCACTACTCCTCAACCGAATTTAAGGCCCCCAGCCAGGGAGCGAAGTTAACCGAGGCCCCGCTCTTTACCTAGGTATATAGCTTTCGTTACGTTTTATTTTCAAAATTCATATAGAAAAAGTTCTTAAGTCGTTTATGGTTGTTATGTTGTACCTCGGTCACCTTCACGTATAGACAGAGATGTGGCGGAATTTGTTGGAAAGAGTCACTTCGGCCCTGGAACGCAAAGGGCACTAGGAGGAACACGGGTGGGTTTTAGTCAGTAAGAGTCTGACACTCCCTTCCGCTCCACTCAAAGCGGGAGAAGTCACTTGATGATTTCACATCCAGAAAAGAAAAACGTATAGACAGAGATTGACTCTTTCTATGCTTTAGTAACAGCGGTAAAACTCAATTATACATCAATATATGTGTGTATAACGTAGATAGGTTTTAATTTTCCTAGAAATACTGGAGCTAATCAAAACAACTTATAAAATAATCAGTGACACACAATAATGTGACATTGGCGAAGCAGAATGACTAACGACACCTATTAATATTTATTGGAACAGTTAATTTGAAGCAACTGCACAACAACTCGTAGCAGTCGCAGTTGCAATCATGAATGAATCTGTTTCTATAAGTTGCACGTGAACTTGAACTTTATAAATAGCTGTATTACTTACTTGTAGATTTGTTGTTACAAAGTAACGCTATAACTTGGCCATTAATACTAGGTACCTAAAGGTAAATAGTTTTAAATGCACATACAAAGATAATTGTATTACATATTGTTGTTTGTATTACATTTTTTTTATGGCTAACTAGCTATATAGATAAAAAGTTTAAAGGTTCTATCTATATGTAACAAAATTCGTCAAAATTGGCTCAGCGATTTAGACGTGAACGCGTAAAAAACAAATGAAATACGATCTTTGGTCAGTCTGGTAAAAATTAAGCTCAGTCAAATCTGTTGCCCAATCTGAGATTCAATCAGAAAAAGTCACTACGCTCGCTACGAAAGAGACACCCCTTTTTTTTTTTGGATGCGAAATCATCAAATGTCTTCTCCCGCTCTGGGCGGAGCGGAAGGGAGTGTCACACTCTTACTGACTAAAACCCACCCGTGTTCCTGCTTGTGCCCTTTGCGTTCCAGGGCCGCGGTGACTCTTTCGAACAAATTCCGCAACCCTAGAATTCCGCAACCCTAGACGAAAGAGACACCTGGGCCCCAAGTCTGCTATTTTTATAAATTTGTCATTCCAACACGATCCCATTGTCATTTTGCTAAAAGTTCGTAATCTGCTAAATTCATAATGGTCGATCATTGGTCGGTCAATGGTCTCGTAATACTTTTTGATAACCGAGCTATTAAAAGCAATGACTGCAAAATGACGTTCTAATGGTAGGACACTGATCAAAGGAAGTGTCAAAATTTTAGCAGATTACTGCATACGTTTGTCATTACTTTGCTATTATGTACGATATTACCATTCTATGCCATTTCTTTCAATGGAGTGTCAGTGGCCACTGGAAAGTCATAGTGACGCTTTTATGTTAGTAGATTTCTAAACTTATAAAAATCAACTCTTATGAAATCAATGACAATCATTCTGACACTATTGTAATAGCAGACTTGAGGCCCTGGTTCCTAGTTCTCAACTATGCTTGGCAGATGGTGAAACCTGAAGAGATGAAGTAAAAATATCACCCGTTTACCAAACTGATAAATAAATACTCAACGCGTAGCAACTAAACAGTTAAGATAGCTTCGTAGGTTGTGGGAAATATGTTACGATAGTATACTCCAAGCTGATGAGCCGTCAAGCTTAGGCATTGTTACATTCAAGTTCAAGAGGTCAAGTATTGCTGACTTAGACATCTCCCGGCGTTGTAACTTGCTTAAGGCAACAAAAAGTAGTTAGATTACAGATGACAGCGCCGTAGGTAATCAATTTAATATTGAACAGATCGTTTAACCAGTTATCGATAGATTTTATAGCAGGTATCATAAGCAAAGACATTCGTTTTAATAATAGAAATATCTCGATGGTCAATAGCAGGAAAAGAGAGATTTCGATCCGTCTTCTTAGAGGTCAACTACCAACTTTCATTAATGTTTTAATCATGAAGACTATTAATTATAACATTATGATTCAAAAACTTGATGGTAATGTCCTTCTTTTATATTTGCGTCGTTTATTCGAGTTTTAGTGTCGTGTTTTATCAATATTATATTCTACATAATGTTAAATACCTGTTTATTTATGTATTATACCTGTTTCCGAGTCATTACGGCCGCCGGGCGGTCTGCCTGTAGACTATATTTATGACGTAACATGATACGCGAAGTATTTTCGGGGTACTGTGCTAATAATTTGGCTGCCTTTGGTCCTTTTTTCTATTAAATTGGGTTACAAACTTTATCGTTGATATAATGAGGAATTACTTTAATTCTTTATTGTACACCAAAATAACTAATAATATATTATACATAATAAATTGCATGTACAAAGGGCGAGCTTAACTCAAAGTTGAGTTTTCTTCCAGCAAACCATTGAGTGATAGAGAGAGATCAGCATAGAGGGTAGGATCCAGTGTACTAGATAATATAGATCTATATATTTACATACATAAATACAAATATATATACACACATACATATCTACTAATATTATGTCAATTACCGTTAGGGTTGTGCAGCCCACTAAATAAAACCTATCCGTGTTTCTCCTCATTCCCTTTGCGTTCGAGAGTCGTGTTGACTCTTTCGAAAAATTCCACTACCCTGGCAGGCGCTGGCCCTAGCTTGGCCACCTACATGTTTAAGGCTCACCATCTTCTCCTTTTCCAGTCGATGATGATCCTTCTTTCTCCAAACCCCAATGAATGAACGGGTCCCCATCGACTGGAACAGAAACAGAAGATATCTTTTCTGGATTCCATTAAATCCGAGAACTTGATCATATTTGGTATTTTTGAATGATATGGAGTATTTTCGGATGATACTCATTTGATTACGTATAAGAATGGAGTTCGCAATATGACGTAGTAATACGATGACGGTGTTTCCTGAGTAAAAAATATATGATTATATTTAGTCCGTCAGTTAGATTATAGAAAAATATTGGACACGTATTTTTTCCTTTATCAAATCTATAAAAACTGACGAAGATACAAAGCATCAAAGATCAGGAGTGGGGGCTTGTGACGTTACGGCTCGGTAAAAATTGTAGCGAGTAGTGACGTCACATGAGTTTTCAACGCTCTGTATCGGCTTCATTTTTTGTTTACGTGAAAAAAGAAAAAATACGTGTCCAATATTTTTTGGAAATCTATCTTGCGGACTAATTAGATTTTTTTAGTCAACTACCCTATTATCACTAGACAGTTTACACAGCAACGTTGATAAATTGCCGTAATATTATGAAGTTTGTTGTATCTGGCTGATAGGTACTCCAAAGTCCACAGGAGACTCCATGTTCTTTGAGAATACTGCTAATGTTTCAACCTTCAGCTTATCACACTTTTATTTATTCACACTTAGACATATGTATAATGTACCTTATAGATCACATCTGAAGGCTCTCGCAGATAGGCGCGATGCGACAATACAACAACGATGTGAAGTGCATTTTTTACTTTTTAACCATTGCAACCAGAATGAGGTGAAGAGGAACCAGAAGAATCAAAACCAGTAAAGTAAGTGTGCGATCTTTGCCTACTCCCCAGTAGGCAAAGATGCACACTTTATGAAACAGGACACAGGAAGGAGCAATTCCACAGGCCCGGCGAGATGTTTAGATGATACTGGAAAATGCCCATAATTTCGGTAAGTTTTTAGTATTCTCAAACGAATTCAGAATATGAAATAAAGGAAGAACTTCGACCTTAATAACAAAGTTTGACAGGTTTTCATGTTAAACTGCTAATTCTTCATTAAGAAACCGGCGTAAAATCTTGGTAGATTCAGAACTCAGGACACATACTACTATTTACTGTCTACCTATTTTTTTTTTTGCTTGATGTCCTGACTTTTTTGTTTCTATAATAACTATAAGTAATAGAATAGTTAAGAGAAAATTTTTAGACTTTAAAATTATAGTTTTTATTATGTATCTTTTTTGTATAAGATCCGGCTTGTAATCATTCGAAAAAAAAAACCGGAGTTCTCAACAAATTATGCTGAAGTGTCAATCTATTATTTACCAAAGAACCGATGGCGGTTAGAGCAGAAGATTCATTGAGCACAGGGCCCCAAGTCTGCTATTTTTATAAATTTGTCATTCCAACACGATCCCACTGTCACTTTGCTAAAAGTTCGTAATCTGCTAAATTCATAGTGGTCGATCATTGGTCGGTCAATGGTCTCGTAATTAATTTTTGAAAACCGAGCTATTAGACGTTCTAATGATAGGTCACTGATCAAAGGAACTGTCAAAATTCTAGCAGATTAGCGCATACATATGTCATTCATTTTTCATTTTGTACGAGATTGCCATTTCTTTCAATGGAGTGTCAATGGTTGACCATTGGAAAGTCATAATGACGCTTTTATATTAGTAGATTACCAAACTTGTCAAAATCAATCATTATGAAATCAGTGATAGACCATTCTGACACTATATATTGTAATAGCAGACTTGAGGCCCAGACCGAGAACCGGCAAGCGTATCTGAGGACCTGCCCAAAAGATCGATGGGTCTACTTACTACCTCAAAAAACAGAAGAGGCAGATTGGATGGGAAAGGCATTGGTTGTGGTGTGTATGTCAAGTTCAAATATACCTGTATCTATTACAATTTTAATGAACATCCAGCAACTGTCATCCATTAATTTAATCCCCGGTTATTGGGTTGTGGAGGTCTGGTAGGCAGCCGCTCCACGTAAAATACTGGTATTCAGCTGAATCCGGTATGACTGGAAGCCTACCCCAATAGGTATAGTTGTGAAAAGGCTAGGCAGATGATGATGAAGAGGCGCAGCCTACTGCCTAGTAGTGTACATACTGTGAATGGAGGAGTTGTTTAATTAATCATACAAAAACAAAAGGGTGTATCCAGGCAGCATCAAAAGAGAATCAAATTAATGCTCCGAGCAAAAAAATTGAGTACGTATCTACCGACCTACGTTAGTATTTTACATTAAAAGTTAGGTAAAACATTATAACTACCTGTTATAATGTTTACAGATACAAAATATTCCTCACTTTTTTGTTGCTTTGTAAACACGTACTCGTCATCGTACAAATAAAAGGTTTCCACAAAGTTGAATGAAGGCTGTATACTTGTGTTAAGTGGCTCCATCTGTAGCTAAATCATGGAGCTAAGTTGACCTGAGATCTAAGTTTGATCAAGTCCAGATGTTTGAGTATTGTGCTCTAAGATGTAAATTCAGTTATGCTTTTATTTTTTTTACTTAGTCGCTTAATTTTACTTAAAGTGCCTAAATCTATCCCTAATCATGTCTTGTGACTTGAACGATTAGCTAAAGTCAACTTCGGAACGTCAGTAGTTCCAGCTGAATTCTTCAGATGGCGGCATCACGTCGGCAAAGCAGATTAAGGCTTTTACGCCTATCTTTATAGCGATACACGAGCATTTACAGCAGGAAAATTACATTACACGACAGTTTTAGGGTATAGAAACTAATTAAGGGTTGTTTCTGTAAAGTTATGTTAGAGTAGCGATGAAAATATATTGTAAGGAGGTTGTGTAAAACATGGCGGCGGTATATGTCGGTAAAGCAGTACGCCGGTCGGCGGGCTGTCGACGGGCGACACGCAAGCGCAGCAGGTAGGTTAAGATTCACGGTCCGTCGCATTTGCTGGTCCTATGCGCACGACGCGGCCCTCGCATACAGCACCCCAACCGCGACCGACGAAATGTACGGCCATCATCGGTGATCAGTGAAGTGCTCGTATCCTAGTGATAGTTTACAACAAGTGCTTGTGTCTGTGATATGACGAGGACCAGCTCCGGAGCTTGAACGAGCACCACTCAGCGGATCTTAACGGTAAATTTCGACAAACGTGACAATATGACCTGAGTGTTTACTAGTCAGGTGATGGTGTATAAATATACATTCGACATGTGAATAACTTTAATGAGCGTTGATTAATTGAATCGAGCACAGTCGCACGCGCAGTGTTCCACTTCGGATGCGAGAACTCGCTGGATTTCTTCCACGTAGCTTGTAGCGGTGTTTACACGTGAATTATGACACCTGTAGCGGATGAGTTCGTGTTGCCGACACTTACTATTTTAACATTTAATTATTTTTCTTTAAATAAGTTTTTATTAGTTTAGGATTGTTAGCTGGTACACCATAGAGTTGGGTTTACCGTTGCAAAAGAAAGTAGGATCAGCAAATATGTAGGTAAAATTATTTTTCCTGTTCAATAGATTCAATAGAGCGCACGAGAATCTTATTGGATTATAATTGACACAAAAGTTATGACTCCCGTTAATTAAAAGTGGGTAATTGACATTTTATACGTTCAAGAACATTCATGAATCGTGTGCATTTGTAGAACAGTATTAAGATTCTCGTGCGATGTACGCAACCGTTAGGCGAGCTACCTGGATCCCAAAATATGTAGGTAGACCGAGAACCGGTCATTTCAAATATGATGAAATTCATAGCTGAATCTTGTGAGATCCGAAAAATCCTGTTTCAGAGACGTGTACTCGCCTGACATTACAAAAACGAAATCAAGTGTCTACAAACCTTATGCAGTTTTTAAAGCTACCCACTATATGAAATGAAAATGAAATCTGTCGCATATGGTAGGTGGGTACTTTTTATACAACGTGCTGTCGATAAACGCTCTCCTAAAGCAAACAATGGAGCATTAAGTTCCCATAGAAAGTTGTAAACAATATTGATCTCTAATGTGCATTGATTGTCACAAATCGAGGGTATAGCAATACATAAACACAGGTAAGTAAACTATGTAAACAAATCGAGTTTTCAACATATTATTCTGACAGAAACGTTGTGTTGGTTAAGCCGGATTCGTCATCGGTTATTGACCGTTATTTGGATTGTATCTTTGTATGATAGAAGATATAATAGGTAGTTTTCATAGGGCACACTATGGTCATGTAAAATTGGGCAAGTTTAGTACCCATTTGGGGCGTTTATGCTGTGCGATTACTTTTTTTCGATTCTTAATTTATGCGTATTCGTGAATTTTTCGTATTTCGTATGAACACGGATTCTGATTTATCTATATCTTCAAATAATTACAAATACAAGTGCATTAACACTCTCAAAAGGTTTCACCAAGGTTTTTAAATCCGAAAAACTTCTTCCTCCTTCAGTGACCGGGCGTATATGAACAGTATCCAAAATAGGGTTTTTACACTTGCATGCACATAAGAATACATAATTCTCAATGGTCATACGTAATATAAATTTAACTCTTTTGATGTAATAAAACCTGTTCTTTAATGACTGATGGTAGATTATTAAATGGTCGTTTATGATAAAGATAAGGGCAAGACATTTGATAAACGTCTTTAACAGGATGATTAATTTTGTCAAATACCTACTGGAACGAAACTATATCACGTTAAACTGGAATCTTTGTTTGAATAATGCGAAACACTAGGAAAGACATTGTACCTATTGCCAGCTTTATTGTCATTTCAAATAATAAACACTACAAAGCTACTCTCGAAGATTTCTCCTATAACAGCTTTTCACATAAGATCTCTTACATAACTCTGCAGACTAACATTTGCAAGTCTGAGCTGTGAATTACATATAAATACTTAAAGTTTAGCACGTATGAGGAAAACGTGATATAACTATTTATCTTACTATGTCCATCGGCGATTTCTTTCACGTAGAACTTGGTGTTCTTCATCTCGTAACCAACATATTATATGTAAGTGGTTATGTTAACTCGTTTCAGGATTGTGAAAATAAAACTACTGGTTGCTCTTAATAGCTGCCCTTCTCTCCAGCCCCCCTAGCCAAGTTACAACCGTTTCGTGTCGAATTTCGTTCTCCAATCGGTAACGCCTCGGTGTCAGTAATTGTAGAAAAGTATAAGTTAACATGGCTACCATTTAAACATTTTAACAAAGGATGTAGCGTTGATCATTGTAGAAACGATAACAATCTTCTTCTATCATTTTGAACGATGTAAACTTGGCTACGAATTTTCTATTCGGTTGTTCCGCAATTAACGTTAACGATTAGCGTTAACGATTGCAAATTACAAACTTAGCTAGGGGTGCGGGGCGCACCAGAATGGAAGAAGTCATTTGATGATATCCCATCCTTAAATAGGGCCAGAGTTCCAATACAGCTTAATACCGTTACTCTTGGAAGATTTAACATTTCAATTTGCAATGCAGATGATATTGTTTCTATAGCAGCATGAAATAAGAGTGTGGTCTATAAATAAGAATTCCATATCTCTTCGAAGGACTGCTATAAAAAGTGTATCCTGAAAGACCACGAACTATGTAGGTATGTAAACCAGATACGGCCAAGTGCTGTTTTTAAAACAATAGCATCTGCATTTGTTTTTTATTTGGAGTTGCGTAAGTACTCGTACCTATTTGTTGATACAATTCGGCAAGAGTCAGTAACTCGTTTGCGTACAGTTTTAACAACTTTTGACAACACTTGATAGTTTGATTCTTTAAAATTTGAACGCCATTAATTGTCACTATAAAAATATGTTACAATCGATAGCTTACCCTATACGCCAAAATGACAAACATGTGACAAACAATACGGTAAACTTGTCGCTTCGCGCAGAGTTGTGTGCGTTCAGAAGGTTAAATAGTTAGGTCCGACCACAGATAAAATCTGTGACGATTGTCAATCGAATAATACTAAGGT
This sequence comes from Hecatera dysodea, assembly GCA_905332915.2. NCBI lineage: Eukaryota > Metazoa > Arthropoda > Insecta > Lepidoptera > Noctuidae > Hecatera > Hecatera dysodea. Next base: position 17,394,212 of record HG995292.1, read on the forward strand.
ACCACTCACTCGTAAATGTACGTGATAGTTAATGATTGAGTAGTTTCTAAAAGTCATGAATGGAGAGGGTTTCTCCACCGAGAAAATGGACGTAATAAGCGTAGGTCTACGTCACTCTGCTTTATTGGACGTCTCAATAATTGAACTTGGAACTCAATTTAAATACCTAAGTATTGGGTCTAAAACATAGGAATACAGTTCCATCGTGAGCACTAGGGCAGAATTAAAAAAAAAACCTTAAAACAGTGGTCTCCAATGTAGTAACATCTGGCCTATAACAATGCACGCCCATTCCAACTTTCTTCTAAAATCATTGTGCCCTTCGCATCTTGGGAAACGACTAGAAGGATACTGACGTCAAGTAACTTGAATTTGTTGAATTGTTTATTATTTTGTCATGGCCAATCGCAATTCAACACGCTGAGGTAGGTTACTGCTTAACAGGACTATCCTGTGGTGACCTCAAATCAATTTAAGGCCCTCAACCAGGGCTAAAAGCTACTAGGCAACTAAAAGCTACGCTTACAAACTACATGACCGCTCCCTAAGGGCATCCCATGGGATGCAGATCTCGGCTAAGCGGCGTCATTTTGGGAGGGCAGCAAGGCTGGATCAGATTATTATTATTTAGAGGATTTAACGCTAATAGGTCAGCGGCGCGGGCTGGCTCGTTAGGTAAAAGTCGGGGAGGCTCTGAATCTTTAGAATCGAGATCGAGAATCGTTTGTAGGGCCGCCGTGATCCTCTTTCTCGTGTCACTCTACTCCCCCCAAGTATTGCGATCTTATTGGGAATCCTTGTCAGGGATCAAGTGTATGTAAATTTATATGAAAGTCGTTTTTAGGGCTCTGTAGCCACATGGCAAAAAGCGGAACCTTTATGGATTCGTCATGTCTGTCTGTCCGTCCGTATGTCACAGCCGTTTTACTCGGAGAATATTAGCTATATAAATGAAAATTGGTAGGTGCAATTTGTCAACCACTAAATTATTCAATAATGCTGTAATATTATGGAAAAAATCATTTTAGGGGTGGCACTCTATACCTACATGTAACTGATGGGTGAAAAAATAAATTCCAACAATCATAATCGTGTGGGGTATCATTGGAGGGCTCTTTCAAAATGAAATAGAGGTTTTAAAAAAGTTTTTGTTTAGGTAATAGTTTTTGAGATATGTGCTTACGAATTCTAAAAAAAAATGAGCTAATAGAACTGCACGTACACTTCCAGCGAAAATTGGTTTGAACATCACAGCTTATATACCTTTACAGATATGAGATTTTAACAGTGAACTACGGAACCCCTCACTGTGCGTGGTCCGACACGCACTTGGCCGGTTTTGTAATTCCCACAGGCTCACGCCTTGTCTTAGCCATAATACTTCTAGCTCATACTAGTTCTGGAATAATTGCCGTTTGCATGATTATAAACAACTCAAAACAAGTACTATTTGTAGTAATTTACTCCTGGAGGAAGGAAAGCAAGGCCGTTAACATTAATTTACGACTGATTGTTTTAAATTATTGCGTTTATTAATCGTTACTTTAATTGTCGCAACAAACCTGGAAATTGGTGACCAAATATGATTTAGTCTTGACAGTATAAAAAGATATCTACCATTTTTTTAGTAGATATTCAAGTAGCTCCTTAATTAATTTCAAGTAGGAATTATTTCGTATGAAACTTATGCATGTGTCTACAGTTTTTTACTTGGATTGGACATGCATCGCTTATAACTATTATTACACATAAGAAAAAAAGAGACGAATCGCACTAGAACGGTTCCTCTTACCATTTTATTGCGGCGCCTAAAAATTAATGTTTGGGTCATGTATTTCGTTTATGACGCAACGGCCTTATGAAAGACATCAACGACTTCACAACGTAAGATTTGTTTCTGAGTTGTTGCGTCTCTATGTTTCTTATTTATTTTATTTGTGTTTAGCGTTATGTTTTGCAAATTAATAATATATATAATACTCTACTATATAGTATTCATCAATCAATCAATATATCTGTCACCGGAAAATGTCAAACTTCGTAAGATTATGAAATATCTTGACAGATTGTAAACTTTCGATAAATTGTCACCTGAACATCTGGAATACTTATTTATTAGTCTATAATCTCTCGAAGTCATTCCGAGAAATTGTGAACCGACATAAACTGACAACATGTGGGCGAACAATCAGTGTACGGTCCAATCATTTATCGGATTTTCTGGCCTAGCTAAGTAGTGGAACATAGGGGCACAGGGAACTTAAGGATCCCCGACACGGATAGGTTAGGTTTGAAACGGTACCGTTTTGTTACTTGCTATTCTACAATATCTCGGAATGACCTCGAGAGATTATAGACAATCAAATTCTGATGCGTAAAAAGTATTCCAAATGTTCAGTTGACATTTTATCGAAAGTTTACAATCTGTCAAGATATTTTATAATCTTACGAAGTTTGCGATTTTCCGGTGACATGTATAAAAATCTTCCGTTACTGACTTAATGAGTGTCTAAGAGACAGTGCATAACCAAAATTTGTCATGTTGCTTCCTTGGGGAGTGTAAGGGGTGCTTCCTAAGAGAGGATTTCCCGAAATGTCAACGGGAATAGGAAAAAAAGGACACATGAGCGTGCGAAGTCGCGGGCAAAAGCTAGTCAATATTAGCTAGATCGTTTTGAGAATATCTCATTCAAATAATAATCTATTCTAATGAAAATGATTTTTTGCCGATTTTTCACATGAATTAATTGTTATTTTGCATCTGATTGCTTTCGAATTGTTTAATTAAGTATATACTAAAACATGTTATAATTATGTTAGTTTCTCTTTCTGCAGTTATAACTCTCACGATTTATAATTTAAACTCTTAATCTTTTTTTAAATAAAATTATCAGTTATTAAGATGACTATCTAATGCTAATCATTTTTATATCCTTTTATTTTTATTATCTACTAAGCTTTTGAATGTAGTAATGATAGGCTATATAATATATATACTTAAAGTAATTATTGACTGTTGCAAATTGAATGTTCTTTTTATATTTAATAGTATGCATGAGCAAGCAAAAGAGTTTTCAAATTACTTCACCTTTGAAAAAAGCCTATAATTTTTATTTACACATTGGCAAAGTTACCCTTTATAAAACAGCAGACAAAAAGAAGGTTTATCGCGTTCATATAAAGCTGATATCTCTATAACAATAATACAAATGATACAGGGTACACTTAAGCATGAAAAGTAAAATTAAAAGTTGCAAAAATAAAATTTATGTTCGAACCTATCACGATCGCTTTTTTTAACGAGCGATTTTTTTTTGTAAGCTTGTGTTTTCGTTTGACAGGATAATGAACTTTTTGACGTAGGTAATAAAGTTTAAGATTGCACCCAATGCTGGTTGTTTAATTATAACTGGCGCGTAGCATTACATCGGCTGAACTTCGCATTTCGGATGAGAACGCTTCGCCCGCGTCCGTGACCGACACTGAACTTGCTCGTATTTAATATTGAAATAGTTTTCTGTGCAGTTTTTAAATGTATGAAGTTAATTGTAAAGTTCGTTATTTTATTTTCTGGTACAGTACCTCTCTTTTTTATTTCAATTCCATTTGTGTGGTTAATTATTTTCGTGCATGAGTACAATTAATATAAAAGTTTTAGAAAAAAAAACACTTTGTTTACTTTTATTCTACCAACTCACTTTTCCCCTCACAAGGGCAGCCTATTTCTACCAAGTTTAAAAATTGTGATCTACACTAATTATAATAAAGAGGAAAGATTTGATTGTTGTTTTGTTTGTTTGCATTGAATAGGCTCCGAAACTACTTGACCGATTTGAAAAATTCTTTCACTATTGGGCAGCTACACTGTCTCCGGTGAACATAGGCAATATTATATCCCCATATTCCCGCGGGTGAAACCGCGGGGCGATGCTAGTATATCATACCTACAAGGATTCTAATAGCAAATTATTCCCATAAAGGTATCAGCACGTAATGTAAAGGTGTTTGGATAGTGTTGCTTTCTCGTCTTTCGACTGTCTTAATGGCTTCTTATTTCTCAAGTGGCTAGTCATTCTTATAAATTATTGATGGGATCAGCTTTTAGATGAATATCGAAGCGAATCACGAGTTTGACACATGAATAGAAGGAGATCGGACAGCATATAACCTCGGTGGTTGCCATGATTGATTCTCTCATTGTGCACATGATTAAGATGAAGTCATCTTAATTTGCTACTTATTCGAGCTGCCCACGTAATAATCTTAATATCTTGATTCCCCCCGCCATATCCTCACTTCGCTTTCAAACATTCAAATTCAAATTTTCATCGTCCTTAGAAAGCCATAAACCGTTCGATAGCTCAGCCCTGTCCACACTCCACAGGAAACAGTAGCTACTCGTCGTACCTGCAGGAATGTCGTTTGTAAATGTCCTAATTTACAAACAGAGGACGAAACGCGACTGGCATCATAAGAAGGTTTTTGTTTATATTGTGTCGACTTTCACTGGAACACCGTCGCCAATCGGCAGGACGAAAGGACTAAGTATCATTTATTTGTTAACCGCTTCGACTCGACGTGACTTGGATCAGGAGTTAGCTTATAATGCAGCTTGTATTGCGAAATTATCTTTAATGTTTTTAACATATGTAGGTTCCTACTTTTTGGGTCAGCCCACAGATATTCATGAACAGAAAAAAAGTACTGATGTTTATGTTTGAGACCAGGGCCCCAAGTCTGCTATTTTTATAAATTACTCATTCCAACACGATCCCATTGTTATTTTGCTAAAAGTCCGTAATCTGCTAAATTCATAATGGTCGATTATTTGTCGGTCAATGGTCTCGTAATACTTTTTGATAAACGAGCTATTAAAAGCAATGCCTGCACAATGGCATTCTAATGGTTGGTTACTGATCAAAGGAAGTGTCAAAATTTAAGCAGATTACCGCATACGTCTGTCGTTCATTTGACATTATTACCATTCTATGTCATTTCTTTCAATGGAGTGGCAGTGGTTGACCATTGGAAAGTTATAGTGATGCTTTTATATCAGTAGATTACCAAACTTGTAAAAATCAACCATTATGAAATCAATGATAGACCATTCTGACACTATTGTAATAGCAGACTTGAGGCGCTGGTCCTTATTAAGCTATGTCCCTTTAACGTCTTACGTATTGTCTTATCTTAAATACTATATTTTTTTCCTGCTTAGATTCTTGCTTATCTTCACGATTGTTTCTAGTTGATCAGATCAGCATAGATTTTGTTCCGTAATGCATATATATGAAATAAATCATTTAGTTCGTCTTGAATTGTCTTTAATATTCTGGATCTCTGGAGTCTTTCGATCTGACGTTATATTTTTTAAATCCGCATTTGGGTCTTTATGAGATTTACCTCCATCATATTTAAATTCAATAGGACTTGCCTGTACATCTGCATACTTTGTTGTTTATTCAGAACAAAAGTATTCTACTGATAAATTTACTACAGTGATACGTTTAAAATCTCAACAACTGTACCTATTATGTCATACAAAGAATATTGTATAATATTTTTTATTGGTGTAATACGAAGTCACTTGGAAGCCATAAGAGTGTCTGCTCAATAACCAACTAATGCAGTAATCGATAAGCTGATTCTAAAGTCGAGCGTTCACAGACCTGTTCTGAACCGGGAATAAGTTATACATGTCACGGATATGTTTATAATAAATCATAGTGATCTTTCAAACTTTCTCTGAGAAAATCGGGAATCTAAATGAGGATGTGATTTAGTTCAGATTGGACAGATCGTCGGTAGGATGTTCATTCAATCCTCTTGTCCTTAAGTTATCACGAGATTGTAAATGAATAGACATCGGCTACGTCCGACTGTCTTCTATGTACGGCTTTATATGGGAGTCAATAAAAACCTCCCACAAGATAAATGGTAAAATAAATGGCTATTAAGCCATTTATTGCCTGCCGTAGGAACACATCTGTTTGTAAAGGTACAGAATGAAAAACGTTTACAGGATCATAATAACTCAGTTAACAGGATGTTGTACAAAACATAAATAAAGAGTGCGTCTAACTGATTAATATGAGGGAAGAACTTATAACTTGGCTTCACGGCTTTTCAAAACGAGTTTCTACAGTCTTCGTTTTTTTTCAACGTTCATGTGAAATTATAAGTCGTGTCGTGCTCAATATTTGTGACGAAATACTTCTTTTATGAGGGCAGCACGAATATTCTGCAGTGCGCTTGTACGGTGACATTCTTATGCGGTAATTAGCTCGCGTCGTCTGGTTATGATCCGCCAATATACGAAGGCCTCCATTTTCAGTGCGTACCTCTGCCTCGCCACCTGTCACGGCATCTGATGCGGGAGGCAAGGGGTGTCATACGTGGCTGGTCAGCTATGACACGCCAGTTACGTGTTCCCAGTTCTCCACAGAGTCACGTCACGTCGTTGTTGACACAAACCATTCTCTTTATTTTACGAGGCGATAAGAAATGTTCGCAGTGACGCTGTCGTGAGGACACAGTGTACTGACTTCTAACTATGTATCTCTATCGTTAGTAAATTGCCATCGTTCTCCGTCTGAGTGACTGACGTGCTGAGCATAGTTATTCTTTTGAAATGTTTTCATGCTTCGACGTTCTTTGCAATCGGTTAGTTAAGAATAATGTTAATATGCATATTGCAAGTATACAAGTAAAGAGTTCTAACTTGAAAGCAAAAGCTCTCCAATCTGCATGTTTTAGTATGCAAAATACGTTCAAATGAAAGTGAGAATAAGTGAAAAAAATAAGGATTAAGAAATGCCTGATTTGTAAACGAGTCTTGCTTACAAAACAACGTGTGTGTCCCGCGGTTCCGGTCGTAAAGTCGGTGAACTTGTTAAGAAAAACGTCAAATTATGTTGAAGATATTTTTTGTGTCGAACCACGTAAGAATGTGGGTCAGATGATGTGCGTCGCATACAAACGTTGTGGCGCGGCGCTGCGCGGCCATTGTGTCGCATATCAAGTACTTTCCTATGCGCCTGCGCCGGTAAAAAGCGATGTTCGTTAACTTATCTGATCGACATGCGGAGTACTCATTTTGGAGATGCGGGTCGCATTTTGAATTTGTGTTTTGCGATTGGTTGTTATTGGTAACATAGAGTAACGTACTCTGTACTAGCTTTTGCCGCAGCACCGCTCGCGTAGAGTGTATAAAGTTATAGTATAACTTTATACAGGCCAAAAGAAGTCATCCGATGTTGTTTGGCTCTCTTTTTTTTCTGAATGAAAAACTTCGATTCTGTTTTTTGATTATGTTTATTTGAACCTTTAGAATTTTATTGGTCAAGTCGAGAAGGCTATATTAGCCAAATAAGCCCCGTTACAATTGATGGCCATACGGGCTTGTTTTATGCCATTTTTCATCACTTCGGCGAGAACTTCGCGCGACGAAGTTTCTCGCACTCGTGTCGAATGTTGTCCTTGGGCCCCAGAGTCACAGGCTTGTTCACGTAAATACAGGAGTTCAAAAAAAACCCCACAAAAAAGTCTGGAACGCTTAAATCGGCGATCTTGCGGGCCAGTGCAAATCACCAAAACGAGATATGAGGCGACCCGGGTAGCGCTGCCTTCAGAATATCGGCTGTGGCTCACGCAGTGTATGCCGTAGACTCCGTCCTGTTGGTACCACATGTCCCTCAATCCTGATTCGTCCAATTGCGGCAGAAAAAACTCGGTTGTTGTCGTCGTCGTTTGGAAAAAAAAATGGCCCGATGACTCCTCCAGTGTGAACAGCGCACCATACAGTCACTTTGAGCGGGTGTAATGGCTCCTCGTGCATTACTCGTGGATTTTCGGCGCCCCAGAAGCGATAGTTTTGCTTGTTCACGTACCAGCTGAGGTGGAAATGAGCCTCATCGCTCATTATGATTTTGGTCGAAAAATCGTCCACTTCTTCCTCGAGATTGAGGATGGCTTGGGCGTAAGTTACACGCTTTCTTGGGGAGGTTATCGCTCCATGGATTGTTCACTTATATTCTGCATCTGTCTAGTCCACAAATGTCAAAACAGCTTTGACATTGGCGGCCATTTGCAAAAATGAGAGCAACTTCCAATAGGGTGATTTCTTTTGGTCCACCCGATATAATCGAAAGAATTTCTTAATCGTATCAGTTCATTCAGAAACCATCCTTTTTACTATTGACTATTCTATGATAACTTTGGATGGTTTTTAGGGTTTCCCTCAGTCGGTAAAATGGGACCCTTGTACGATCACTTTGTTGTCCGTCTGTCAAGATCCTTTTTCTCAGGAACGCATAGAGGAATCGATAATATCAAATACCCAGGTCTGCTACCCTTTGGAGCAGTCAAACTTCTTAGTCAAGTCAATCTAAAGAGAAGGCCATTTATGGCATGTTTTGACACTTGCCAGGGTATCAAAATCTATAAGGTACTTCCCGGTGACCTAGAGTCATGAAGATAGTTCTTACAAAACAAGTAAAGCAAAAGGTCTGAAAATTGGGAATTTGTAGGATTATCAATTTATCATACATATAAAAGAAATATTTTTTTACGCGATTACAAACTAATATTTTCGGTTGAAATACTAACTGTAATATTGATGTACGGCAACATCTCTTTTGTTTTACGTTTCATAATGCCACCGATACAGATTCAATTTACTGAGTGCTGTTTTTGTATTGAAATAAAAAAATTCGTATTGTTTTTCAATTGTTGATGGGAGAACATTTTTGCAACAACAGAGTTAAGTTAGTCCTTCAATATTAGCTGCTATATTTTTGTCAGAATAACGAGAGTACTTGCATATTGTATAAACGTCCATAGGTCATTTTTTCCGAGTATACATAGTAATGTATAGGGAACGTGCAGAAACTATAGGTGGCAGCACAGACGCATCGATGTCAAGTATATTTTACTTCTAAGTTTCAAATTTGCAACGCTAGATGGCACAGACTACTTCGTGCACGTTCCCGTTAACGGAGGTTACAGGAAGTATAGGTGGCAGCACAGGTCAAACATGTACAACGTAAAAGTTTCAGATTTGCAACACTAGATGGCATAGTCTACGCCGTGCACGTTCCCTATATTAGGAAAAAATGAAAACTGTCGGAGTCCTCGTTTCGGAGTCTGACCCGCACTTGTCCGGTTTTAAAAAACCTTATTAACTAGCTTGCCCCCATCGTTTGAATCCGATAAAATCAACCGGTAAATTCCGAGACCAAACTATATACTAAGAATGAATCGAGACTACTATCTCGATGACTGAATGCATGATCGATGTTGATACTAAATCGCGAATACATGGAAATCATGCGCATGCGCGGCACGCGACTATTCTCTGACGATAATGAATAAAATTAACTTTACGCACGGGCGTCGCTTGATCTAGTTCTTATAGGAAAACAGTTGAGATTGTTATTACAGTAATTAAAATATTGTAACTTTTTAATCTAAAGCCAACAATAGGCACTAACGTTCAGTTGCATGACTAAAAATTCACATTAGTACCCACTACGTATACTTAATTTGTCTAATATGTCAAATATGAGCCAAACTTAGGATAAATAGACAGAAGCGCTGTCGGTATTTCTTAATTAAATGTAAAGGTAGGAAAAACGACGCAGTGACTACAATAGATAATTGAGAAGATTGGTTTTTAGAAATTTAGTAACTCTAACCAGAGATGAATGGATAACCTACATACTTATGATAAGTTCAAATTCAAGATAAATGAGAATGTTCCCTTAAGGAAAACAGATAACATGACCTACATTAACATTAGCAGTTTGTACTCGTACAGCTATACCTAGTTTGTTTGTCATAAACGTGAGTTCTGGTATTAATTTTATCTCGAACTGTGCAAGCTTTGGTTCTTTCAGGACAATGGGCATTGTCGTTAACATTCATATAAACTTACCAGTGATGGAGCAATTGTTTGTAAATGACTATAATTCCCCCCACAGAATTTTAGTCACAGTGGCCTGTCTCAGCAGAGATGAGTCATTCTAATGCAGATATAGTGCACAAGTGTGAGCTACCAAAAAAAGCTTCATACTCGGTTTCTTTGCTCTCATTTATCTGTGGCCTTGTAAACGTCAATTTGTATTGAAACGGAATAAGCGCCGTCTGGTGACAATTAATAACAGAAAACCTTTTTTTTCTACACAATTTGACGTAAGCGACCGTTTATGTTAAAGCGATTTAGTACGTCAAAAACTCGCAATAAGCCCTCTGATTGAACGGCAATGCGACTTGAGGTTCCGTTATCAGGGAGAGATTAGGACCTTGAATGGGCTTTGCGTAGGTACTTTCTAAGACACGAGTGAATTATGACAATACTTAAAAAGTGACTAGACATTCTTGCAGCAGTTTAAGTACAATTTGCTTGCTTGTTATGCAAGCAAATTGTAACAAATTGTAAATTGTACTAAAACTTTTGTATGTGTGTTGTTGCCTGGCTCCGTCATCATCTCGCTGTTATCTTGATAAACGTGAGACTGTGCAAATTAAGATATTACAGTATGTTCTTAATTAAGTCACTGCAGTGGTTATGAGAGCTAGTCTTATCATATAAGAATTCCAAAAATTTGGGTCATATTATAACCACGTTCCTAGTTAAATTACCTATAAGTATTTATAATTATGAGAAGGGGCGTTGGTTTTAAATAAAAGAGATGTAGAAATCTATTTGAATGAAACTTTCTCGTTTCGCCAAATATAAAGTTTATGATATCGATAAGTATAAACACAAATGGGATCGTGATAAACATATAGCTATATAGATATAAAGTATGATATTTGCATACATATTGCATTTTTCTTTGGTATATTAAGTTGTTTTAACATCTTGTTTTTCGCTCAGCTAAGAAACTAGGACAAATTGGTATGCCATTCGAAATGTAGCTTTGTAATTGCCACATTCATGATTTCACAAAATAAAACTAGGTTTTACGTCTACCTAATCAAGCTAAAAGAATTCGATAGTTCTTTTTTTGATAATGTATACTTTTGATGATGTTACGAATTTATCTAAGAATCGAAGAAATAACATTCAAGAAGATAAACATTGCCAATGTAGGTACATACATTGGCGATGTTTGAAAGTTTGAAAGTGAAGAATTTCGTATTTCAAATATTAATATTTCCACCGTAAAACTTAACAAATGACTTATTAACGGTTTTTCGAATTTTGAAAGGAAGCTGATACCAAATTAGCGCTATGTTCATAAGAATTTATGCTTTTATGCATAATAATAGTCTCGTTTAAATGAATAAATATGAAACTATTTTCAATTATTTTCTAGAAGTTCAAGAAACCCAGACTTGTGTGTTTATCATTAATATTCATATCAACATCATTGCTTATTGTAACGGATCTTGATCTTAACATTCATAATCCTCAAATAACTGGGTAGGTAACAGGTCTCGAAATTGATGAAAATTTTATGTTATTTGTTACTGCAAGACTTTTTGATAAGTCAAAAATGGTGTTGCCATGTCAATCTCATTCTCATTACTACCTGGAGTTTTAAATTTACCGTGCAAATACCGTTCACAAGCAGCTGTTTCCTATCAAAATACCTACCTAACCGTAATCGTCATCTGACCAATCAACAGTGACGTCATAGCGCACCAGGGGTTCGGCACCGGTCGCCCGTGCCGGTGCCATCGATGGTCGGCGCAAGCGCACGCATGAATGAGCGCGCTTCCTAGAGGCGGCGACAGGAAGCGGTGGCCAGTCGCGCGTGATGCGTACGCCTCCCGACAACTGCGTGCGCAAGCGCCGCTGTTTACATAATGACACTTTTGCGACAACTACGCAATTTGTACTCTTAATTGGTACTAGATTGTGTTGATTTTGATACGTAACTGGGTGTTACTTTCGGATAGTGTTTGTAATAGATTCGGGATCGGAACAATGGATGTTTGTTTGATTCAAATCGATTAAATGCTAAATATTGCATCCGTTGTGAACTACTTGCGTAGACTACCCATTTGTTGCATAAACTATACTAATAAACCTATTATACGTAGTATAGCTAAAGTAGCCACATCTTTCATGGGGTATTGTTTAAAATGTTACAATAAAATTCCTCCCCATATATTAGAACTGAATGAAACGAAATTTAAAACTTGTATTAAACGCACATTATGCAGGCAAGCATATTATAAGTTGGGGGATTACATTGAAGATAATAATGCTTGGCTAAATGCCGGTCCTGCTCCACAGCCTCAACCACTTGGATAAACAAGTTTAGGATTTTATATTGGAAGAGATGCTCGCCCTTTTTTTATTTTTTTGTCTCATTTATTTATTCTTTTTTTTTATATAATATATTAATTTGATAATTAATAATTTCTCTTTTTTTTTTTTTACTTGTAGTTGCTTGGTTTTTGTAAACCATAGTTTTGTATAATGTAGAAGCATTTTATTTTCAAATATTGTAAATGTGAGTACCATGGAGCCATTTACATGTGATAAGTTATAGTTTACTTTGTGACTTGAACTAAAATGGCAGTTGAGAGCATGTCATGCTTGCTCAAATGTTTCGCTGATGGTGGCGTGTGTGTTGGATCATTCGGTTCCCTTCAAAATGGTTGAGCTAAATGGTGTCAATACACGCGTCATGTTCGTGAACGGGCGCCGTCGGTTGAGACTGGTCACCTCTTAACTGCCACTGACTTGTTTTAATCTTTATACTTTGAATTGTTTTTATAGTTTCCTTTTTTTTTTTTTTTTGCATTGTCCTCACATATAGAAGCGACCAAGGATGTAACCAAGGTTATGTAATACAGAACATAATTTAAAAGAGTGTCCGTGGAGTTTCTTGCACGTTCTTCTCCATAGAGATCTACGCTTTGGAACGTGCAGATAGCTTCACCTCTTTCGACTTGACAATTCAAAAGTGCCTGTAAAGGGTTTAATTGAAATAAATGCTTTGAATCTTGAATCTTGAATTGTAGATAACTGTAATTCTGCATCCATTGTTATTCAGTTAACAAACAATAGATACTTACCACAGTTCTATCTAATAAACAATACAATGAATAACTGACTGAGGAACTATTTCCAACCAGTAGCTAACTGAACTGCGAATTTTAAAACATTCTGAGGAGATATTAGAGGCCTGCCAACCTATCCCCAAAACGCTAAATTGCATTAGAGTATTTCGAAAACTGCACCTCTATTTCTCTAGGTCAACACCCGCTATAAAGCTAGTAGTACACATGAGTTTGACGTGTAGTTTAGTACGTAGTATAGTATTTAATAAGCTAGTCGTTTACAAACGGCCGGGCGCTCACCCGCGACCGGCAGGTGGCGGGTCACGGCCCTCCCGGCGAGGAGTGCCCTCAGAGGCACAGAGGTAAACATCACGCACGTATGTACCTATACAACTAAGTACAGTGACTAGCTATACAATACAATACACGGTACGCCCAGCGTTTGTAAAGTCATGTATTATTTACTTGAACAGTCGTGAACCACACTTTACGTGTATTTTGCATAAATGATTTTGTGTTGTATGAAGTGACAGATCTTTTGTGTAAGTTGGTGGTTGGTAGATGGGTTACATGGACGATAAGTATTATTACTCGGCTAGGTCGTACTTTTTCTAACTTAATCAGTGTTTGATTGAATCTATAGTTTCTCTAAATAGTTTAAAATATAATAACTTGGGCCAGGAATAATATGATTGAAGCTGTAAAAGCAGTAAGAGAAAAGAAAATGGGTTAGAAAAAAGCGAGCTCGAGCTCGTGGACGTAGTGGTAGGCAGAGAACAGCAAACTCTTCTAGAACTCCTCCGAGCAGACAGGAATCTACATCATCGGATTCTTAATCATCAGTTTCTTCAGGTGACACTGTAGTGTCAGAAAATGCTACCGCACATGCCCAGCCCACAAACGAAGATGACGCTTGTTGCATTTTTTGCTCTGAAAATTACTCCAACGATCAACGTGGTGAAACTTGGATTCAGTGCCAATCATGTGGGTTGTGGGCACATACTGAATGCTCAGGATGCGACGCAGAATATTATATTTGTGATTTTTGTAAATAAATTTATTCCATACTTGTAATTTGGAACCCGGGTTCCATAATACCAGCACCAGAGCTCCGAACACATTTTTTTCAATTTTTCAATAAAGCAAATTATTTCCCTTAATGAGTGGTTTTATTTCGTTAATTCGTTCCTAATATAAAAGTTAATAAGTTTTTTAGTATATAAAGTAATTTTTCGGAATGATTAGTTAAATAGTTTTGCTAAAATACTTAAGAAACAAAGTAGGGTTCCAAATTACCACCCCTTCCTCTACTAATAAATGCAATCACTTAAATAAAAAACGCTTCTTCATAAAGCCAAAGCAGTTCTAATACTAGGTATTGATTAGCATCTTAATTTGATTGTAATCCTAGATCTACGTTATAATTTGACACTTACATGACCACATGCCTGTACCCCAAAGGATTAGGCAGAGGGTGGGTAAAGTAATATTTTGTACGCAGGAGAAGATACCCTAGCATCCCATCAACTTATCTAAAACAAACAGCGATCATTTGACTGCGCACACGCAGATAGTCGTGCATGTCGTGGACGCAATGCGACCCGCACTGAACCGTGAACCGTGGCTTGCTTTATGCCACAGCTGTCACTGACTATGGGTAGTGCAGCTACAAGACAATGTATGGTGTTCTGTTTTTTATGCTATTAAAAGCATATTAAAAAACACATTGGCAATAATAAATTACCAGCCTAAAATAGCCCTAACTTTAGATGGAAGGTTGGTATATTTACGATTGTGAATTTTCAAGAATATAATAAAAAATCGACTCAAATTTAGCAATGAATAATTTATGGATATTCTCCCTCAATTATTTTTGTAGTTTGAAGATAAAGTCCTTACTACGTTAATGAACTACGCCGATGCTGTGTTACTATGACGTCTACGGTCTAAGCAACCTACGCCTACACTTACCTATATATAATTTTTTGGGTAAGTGATAATAATCAACAAACAAAAGAACAATTAATTTAGGTTAAGCAACGCTTACCAAGATCTGTCTGTGGATGGTTGACCCATACACAGACAAATCTTGGTAAGCGGTAAGCGTAGCTATTTTCTTAATATACCGAGACTCCTCCGTGCCTCGGAAAGTACCATGTTAAGTCGTTGGCCCCAGCTGTCATTTGTAGTTGTTATGGATTGTCAGAAGCCAGAAAATTGAATCCAGTTTGTTAAGAAGTACCGTGTTATCCAGTTAATGGTTTGCGGAGGTCTGGTAGGCAGCTGCTTCACGTAAAATACTGGTATTGGGGGGAGCCGACCCAATACAGTTGGGAAAGGCTAGACAGATGATAAAAATAGCAATTAAATTACTGTTTAAGAACCGATATTAATAAAATGATTAGTTACTAACAGTTATAATTTTACGACTCATTGAATACGTTACGTACCACATTACCTACATCTCAAAGACTTCGTTGAAGAGACATGACAATGCATTTCAAACTTCATTGTGTTGACACACATAGATAGTGCAGTTAGCTCATGCTAACACATAAAATACAATGTATCAATATTAGAACTTACAGGTATTTGTTTTAAGTAGGTCATTATTGAATAAGCTACTCATGGTTAGTTTCTACGCGGACTTAATGCTGCTAAAAAGCTTTGCTTGAAAGCAAAGAATATAAAGATCAATAACGTGTTCTTTTGCCTTTGGTATCCCATAACTCTAGGGTGTTAAATTGGATGTTTGACATTTTTAACCGACTTCTAAAAAATAAGGAGGTTCTCAATTCGGATGTTTGTATGTTTTTTTTTTTCCTTAAATATTAAACTAATGAATACGCTTAGCAATAATATTTAGGAACATACTGGTAACAATTTTTAAACTGTTTTAGAGAAGTTTGTCGTTATCTGCGTAACTATGCATTTCAGATTTTAAAATATTTTTAGTCATACAATTTATGTGATATCCAAAGGCACACGTGTGAAATAACAGAATAAGCAATGATTTCTTGAATTAAGTAAGTCAGTGTGTTTACAAACCTTTTGAATCGTATGGTTACTTTGAATAATTAAGTAATTAATGTCAATGACATGATTGCAACGAACACACCTATGTAAATGATATCTGCGCATACGCATTATGACACCTACATTTTATACTAATGTTGGTTTTAAAGAGTATAATTACTTACCAACGTTATCAATAGTCATAATAAATATGTAAAGAAGGATGGCCAAATCGTACCAGGTGACTAAACGGTGGCGTCCCTAAACGCCATGAATATGAAAAATAACCTAATTTTTTAAGGTTTTAAAAAACATAACACATATGTCTATAAGAAGCCACAAAAAAAAGATATCCATTTATTTTTGACTATACGACTATGTAACTTATTCGAAATTATTTAGAAAAAGAATTACAGTTTCAGAACGCACCTAATGACGATTCATTACGCGTATGAAATGACTTGGTATTCAAAGACTATAATTATTCACGTTTATGAATAGTTATTAACAGTAATTCAATTCAATTAGAATATAGGCATTTAGTAAAATACTATGCTGATTTATTATGTATTGGATTCTTGTCCTGAATAATGATTATGTGGGTTAAAGTGAGTATAAGCGTTTTGTTCAATTGCGTACAACGGAACGTCATTTGTCATCGACAAGTTTCATCTGTGGTCATCGACCCAGGCCATTTTTTTTAATAATAATAATCATTCGCTTCACTTTCTTGTTGTTGTGAATATGACTTATTTTTTGCTAATTGTCTGAGTGAAATAGAAAGAAGATCGCTAATTACCCTCCTCGCTTATCACTAACTACACTTTTAAGCTAGGCGGCAGTCGGGTAAAGGTAGCCGTTCTAACCTCAAAAGTATTGTGGACATTATTATGAAAAATCGTGGCTATTTAGACATGATTTTCAAACGGGATGGTGTTTGCAACATAAAAACAAAGCAATCTAAGTATAGTTTATTTTGGGACATGAAAAATTAAATTCTAGTCCAGCTCCTATACAAATTTGGCCAATGTTCTTTACTTGATATTTCTGCGCAAACTGTCGCCCTGGTAAAACTCAACGCAAGCTTAACAATTTCTCGACAAACCACTTGAGTATTCATGTATATAATTTATTGGCAATCAAACGATATCTACTGATATCAATAGCACGGTAAACAAAACAGAAAAGTGTGAAGTTAACTGCATACTTCATTTTTTGCGTTATAAATAGAGTACAGTTTGTCGTGATTTTTTGTAAAACTAGATTTTTACACCTAATTGCAACTGCGTAACGTAAATTATCTACAAGTGCAGCTAGATCTTTAATTAGGTAAGTCCTTTACCGATGTCTTAATTAAACGTTACTGGCTTTCTTATGTTCCGAAAAACACTCGACAAAAGCCCGACAGCCCTCCTCATAGGTGCATAGCTATTATTTGTTTGTTCAGTAAACTATTCTGCCGTCAGTACACAAATACATAAAACGCACTCGCCATCGCTATCTCAGATCGGGCACTTGCGTCCCCTTTCCGTTACATAGCGGTTTGTTTTGCTTGTGACAAATATGGTACCCGCATGTCACACCACTATTTTGCCATAGTTTCTGAGAAAACTCTGCGATAACTGGATTCTAGTTTGCTGAAGTATGTGTGAAGTAAATGGACGGTGTTCTAGGATGTGATGTTATGTGATTTGTGTGGTTCCTGATGGATTGCAGTATGTGGGTGGTATTCTGTCATGTAACAGCCGAGTAATCAGTGGCATAATATTATACATTTCTACTGGGTTGCCTCGGCTATTACTCATTAGAGTTAAGGCGAGCACGTGACTTGCTTACCATAGCCTGTAAAAGCAGGGCCACACGATGCGTTGCGGCGTTTTTAGCAGAAGCTTTGAAAAGATGTATGTTGTTGGCTACTACGCCACCGCCAAAATCGACGTAGAAGCGTACGAGAATACGGGATCAGTCCCTTTATTGCAGCTAAGAATATAGGATACTGTGAAATGTATATGCCGGTGGTCCGTTTTCGTGGGCAACGCAGATGCTCTTATGGGGCCATTCAAGTATTACGTAAGCACTAAAAGGGGGCGGGTGGGTTCTTGATTTGCTTCTAAGGACCATTGATTAGACGCTCCGTGGTACTATTGAAGCGCCTGATCTGCCTGCTATGCTGGCTCGCTTCTTAGTGCCGGAACAAAAAGCACAGATTGTTTGCTGTCGCACCATTGCGTGCGCAAAGTCCCCTACATCTCGGACCCTGGCCTGAATGATCATTTTCCTGTTTGGATTTTAAAATTTATCTGCATATGCTTTCTTTTTTTTTGTGTAGCTTTCTAGTATATTTTTTTGTGTTTTGTTTTTATTACGAGTAGTATCTTTCTTTTTAGTTGCTGTAATTGGTTTACAATTGTTGTAATTAAGTTCATAAATAAATTAAAAGGGTAAGTACCTAGATGATTGCAAACTATGGCTCATTCGTTTGCACAGCTATCGCCAAGCAAAGAATATAATTATACTTTGTAAAAATTCTTTAGTCTGTTTCAAGAGCTTTTGGTTAGCCCCCGGTTATTTTTCTGACATCCAATTTTATATACAAAGTTTGTTCTGTTTTATTTTATCTTTGTAACGTATCTGGTGGATAGTAGCTTAGGCTAAGTGCCTTTTCCACTCAAAATAAAAAGTCATGTAGGTACCTACTTATTCTAATTAAACTGAAAATCTGCATTTTTGAACATGCATCGCGATAGACCTTAAAAACGCCCTGCTGTCACACAAACAAAGTCTGGTTTTTCGGATTGATTTTATGTATCACGAGGTCTCGCGGTACGTCGACTTCGATATTGAATGCAGTCGCGACGACCAATCTGAATATCTCTTCTGAAATCGTTAAACAATAATAGAATAGAATATAATACTCTTTATTATGTACACCATACAAGTTACAGCAAATATAGATGATGAACACATTACATAGGGTGACACATTGGGCGGCCTTATCGCTAAAAGCGATCTTTTAAAGACAACCTTTGGATGGATTTTAATAACACAACAACATAACATTTAAAAAACCTTCTCTAAAAAGTACATCCTTGAACCCATGATCTAGTTGAGGAAAAATTCCACAGCATCAATAGCAAAGCTTAGCGTCGCTCAGTAGGTATTGTGCGCGAGATGAACGCCCCACAGATAAAGGACTTCCGCCGCTTAGTTCCGCCGCTCACTTACACGTGCGCTTGCGCTTCTAAATAAGAAGCAGTAGGTGAAGTGCAAACAGACAGTAAGAAACAATTTGTCACAAGATTGATGAACTTCTTATAAGAACAGTGCTCTGAGAGTTGTTTTTTTTTCATTACACAAAAGTTTCATTCACAAATTGTGAGATTATAAGCATTGTGGAGTTTTGATTTCGTCATAGTGCAGGACAGAGAATTCTGCAAATAAGCCGTTTACCTAAACCTAGAGATACACGTTGCTATGGGTGGCTCGTCCAATAAGTCAATCAGGCCTTGGTCGCCGGCGCGTTGTTCCCTGCGCACCTCAAAGAGTCAGCATAATATTGATGAAGCCTGTTAGGATCAGTGCCTGCCAGGGTTGCGGAATAGTTCGAAGGGCCTTTAGAGGAACAAGGATGGGTTTTAGTCAGTGAGAGTCGGACACTTTCGCTCTGACCAGAGCAGAAGAAGTCATTTGATGATTTCCCATCCAAAAAAAAGGTACACATTGCTGGTTTAGAATTAGAGGTCAGAGAATGAGAGTTTGAGTATTTCGGGAATCCATATTCATGGAACGTTGAATTGGCAAAGGTTGTTGTATACGAATAAGTACTGCGACCGCGATGCGATGCCAGTAGAGGTTTTATTGATTCCAACCAGAGGCCGTACTACGAAGTTATATCATGATTCAGTGTGAGGGAAAGGGATAGTACTATTCGTCTTGTGTAACTCCGCCTCTCTCTGACACAGGAATCATGATGGATTTAAGACGTCATGGTAGGGCTGCAGTCCTCTAAAGAGGTTCCGATGAAAAAGGATCTCTACAGTACCACATCTACTACTGATCTACAATGATCTACAAGTACACAATCTTTTGAAACGAACGTCAGTCATCGCCCTAATAATTTTCACCCTAGCTATTGAGTTAATATACATTCAGATGAGTGAATAAATTAATAAGAGGCCACAGCTGCGAGACCAATTCATAGGAACGAATCAGTCACTAATTGTATAGACTGGTCCTTTTATCCGTAAATCTATTCAGTGGTCGAATTATTGCGCGGGAACATGCGCGCACGCACCTTAATAAGCTGCGCCGGAGTGGAGCACGATCCGTGTATTATAAAGTCATCTTAAAGCTCTTTAAAGTGCTATTATTAAGACATATGAGACGTGTTCGCTCAAGTTCGCTGTGTCAATCGATCTTTTCCTGCGGTTACTTGATTTGGATTTGGATTTAGGAACTTGATTGTTTTTCTAGTGTTTTTTTTTTTTCATTTGGCGGTTTATCCTTACGTTTTTGCCTATCGAATGAGAATAGATTTGACCCTTTTGCCTTTTGAGGACCATCCAGTTGATGGCTCGTTGAGTTGCTTGCTCATGATAAAAGTTGACAAGTAATGCCAACCCTTTGTTGGCATTACTTAACTTACTTACTTAATGATGTTGGCAACTTTTATCAATAAGAGGCTTTGTTTTTCCTTTTTTACAGATCCTATATAGATATTATTACAATATGGCATCAAAAACCTCGTCCGCATCGCTATCGACTGGAAGTGAACCCAAAAGACTGGCGGCATTGCCACGTTGTATGGCAATGCTTATCCTCTGTCCGAGGTAAAAACCAGCCCTTGGGTCACGCGAAGTGTCAACTAAACGTTTCGCAAGTTCTTTAAATAACGCACGAGCACTCGGACCCTACGGTCCAAGAGTTTCAACCCCAAACGGCTCAAACATATAATTGCCGACTAGGTTATCATATTTCTGCCGTTTGAGGTTCTCAGCAGCCGCAGCAGTAGCACCAGCAGAACACGACTAGTTAAGATGGGATGGCGCAAGAGTATCCAAGTAGCATCCCACATTAAAGGCCTACCCATCTTCGATGGGAATAAAGACATACCGTCCGGTCGCTTGCCATCGTCGCGTGCCAGGCCATTGGGTTCTAATACGGCTGGGACGCCGACGGCAACAAGAGTGCGTCGGATAATGTCATTGATGGTTGCGTGCCGTGCTATGCAACTCGTACTTCGGCTGCATGACAGGCCGTGGTGCCCGAGGCTGTTGACAGCTTCGCCACAGTGACAGCGATGAGGAGAGCAACAAGATGCACCTAAGCGAAGGGAAACAGCGAGGCGGAAAGTAAAGTCGTCGAACAAAGTGCCTATGTTCGACGACGGTAGTGCGTGAAGCCAGAAGCACGACTCCCACTTGCCCACAGCCAGCAGGCGCACACGCTCCACAGAAGTAGCAGAAGTGGCAATTAGCTTTTTCGAAACTTCTGTACAGAGCGGCTCATCCCACCGCCTATGGATGTCAGGTGGATTTGCATTTGGGCAAGAGAGTCTCCATGCATTCACGGCCTCGGAGAAGCACGGCACATCAAAATCAACCAGTGTGGGAACTAGGATATTCCTGATTAATTTATCAGTGCCGTGAACCGAGGATATGAACGCCGGTAAACTAATGCTGGTAATTTTGCGGACGCCAAGGCCTCCCATACGGATGGGAAGAGTAGCATGAGACCAAACTCGGTCGTCCATGGTCACATTTAAAATTGAAGAAAGTATGTTTGATAATTTGGTCCATTTTTTCCAAAAGGTGAGGGTACTCCCATAGATGGGAAGCACGTAGGATATATATTAATTTAGAGCCGAAACAGCGACGAATGACGAATTATGGTGATGGCCGAATGCATGTTAATTTGGAACAATCTTTTCGAAACGTCATTCAAATTTTGAATTTTTTCTTCGATAGAGTTGGGAAAGGAATTTCAAAGATTGGCGACCCAAGGAGGTGAAGAGAGTTTTTGTGCATACTTTTGATTTCAGGGGCTGTTGTGTTGAATTCAGATTGGATTATAAGATTTGTCTTAAAATTTAAATTGCAAAAGTGGTACTCATATGCGTGTCTAGTGTACATAGGTACATTCGATCTGTGCAGTTATGTAAATGAAACATTTCCCAAGAGGCATTGAAATTGATACGTTTAAAACTTATTAATGTTGCACACGTTCATTTATGTGAATATGTTACAATAAATTCGTTGTAAGAAGGTTGCAACTCGCAATTACAACAAGGAGAAATCGAATTGCATCAGGAAATTGGGTGTAAATAACCAGTTAGCTAACTATTGTTGCTATAACTTTATATTCTGAAGATTTTTTTAGAGCCAGTGTATAGACAGTTAATCTGCTGACATAAGCACCTCGTTTAAGGTTGAAAATAGCAGAAAAAAAAATACAACCAACTTGTAAACAAAAAGTATAAAACAACTTTAATTTCGGATGTCAGTGTTTTTAGTTGTTTCTTCGTTTTTTGGACACGGTTTTTTTTTGTAAACAGTTTTATTTTTAGTGGTGACACCTCACATCTAAACGTACTTACCCATCATAACGTACGTGTTATATACTGGTGTAAACAATAAACAGACATGCGCTTTCAGCAATTCCGGAAGATTTGCTATCATTTATTGAAGAGTTCCATTTCCTATCTCCGTTCTTCATCAGATCTTCACCAAACTAGAAAAGGACCACCTCAAAGTACTATGATCCAAACCATCGCATACAGTTTTTAATTTTTCGTTTTACATCGACAAGTGAGAATGAAAACATCATCAATGTAGTTGATGCCACGCATTATTAGGAATAACTCTAATACTATAAATGGGACCACATAACTAGCACCAGCTTTCGAATATAAACATAATCATTAAAATCTATACACCTAGTAACAAGTTAGGAGGTCCCACACACAAAAAAAAATACAATCGACTTAAGAGAACTCAGAGGGAGTTCTCAAGTCGATTGTATTTTTTTTTTGTTTTTGGAAGTCGTTTGAAAAATACAAGTTATATATAGTAATCTTTTTGTTTCTTTTTTTTCTTTTTGTTTTTTTTTTTGCCGACCCCAATATAGTTGGGAAAAGGCTAGGCAGATGATGATGATGATATAATCTTTTTCACAACATTGATCAATATATCTAGCTAGCTTTTTCTCATTTATGGGTAAAGGTAGTAAAGGCTTATTAAAACTGGGGGCCGACCCTAAGGCCACCCACCGCCAGTCTAAATAACCCAAGCAAGTATGCTGTCAGATTTCTAGGCTTCTGACTACCTACAACTGACAAGATCTACAAATAACAGCCAGGAACAACAGCTTAACGTGCTTTCCGAGGCACGGCGAAATCCTGGTATGTTAAAATGGTCACCCATCCATGGACCGACCTCGGCAAACGTTGTTATTGTTTACTGTTTTACCATTTACAACGAGCTCCTTTTAACATTTGTTATATCATAAAAATAAAAACAGAAGGAAACCAGGGAAACTTACAATTTTCCACGTTTACTGCACCTACCTATCAGTTAATTAGTAATAATAGAATAGATTATAAGTCCAAATTTAATAATAATTCAATTCAAAAACAAATATGATTCTATTTAGTTAGTCAGTTAGATTATCAAAAATAATGGACACATATTTTTGCTTTATCAAATCTTTCAAAATTTACGTATGGACGTACTTATTTAAGATAAAAAAAAAACAATAAAGATCAGGGGCTTGTGACGTCACAGCATGGTAAAAATTTTACTACGTAGTGACGACACGCGAGATTTCAACGCACTGTATCGTCTTCGATTTTTTGTTAGGTACGTGAAAAAATAAAAACTACGTGTCCAATATTTTTTGGAAATCTATCTGACGCACTAATTAGATTTTTTTAGTCAATTACCATATTCTCATTTCTCAAACAATCATCCTATGGTTATCCACGCAGCCTCCAAGTCTAGGACCAAGGAACGCCTCTACAATTCAAAGGCATAAAACTGAATGCATTTCCACGGGGCGCAGTTAACAATGCAGCATTCTAATAAGTAATAACAGAACAATGGAGCACTTCACACCTGCTGCGATTAGGGTTACTGCGTTTATAAACATTGCACCAATACATCAGCGTGTTCATCTCGTGTTTTATTTTATGGAACTATTTTTTCTTTTGATTGGCCTTTAAAAATCATATTTTTTTGATAATTTTATTTAAAATCATGGACTGCTTATAGATTTCAATGTAATCTACAATTAAAGAACTATTTGTTAGATTTGTTAGGATACGGTGATTTTTTATAAATTTCTTTTGATACATCAAAAACATTTCTAATATATTCAAAGACACTGGGTGTGATAGACTATCATAATACGAGTATGTACATACGGGACGTTGTCCCACCTGGTTCACCCAGAAATTGAAATCACTCATGGCAACTTCGGCATTTATAGCCAAAACTAGCTGACCCAGCAAACGTTGTTTTGCCATATTATAAAAAAAAAATATATTAATTAAATAGATGTTGGCCGATTCTCATACCCACTGAATATGCATATAAAATTTTATAAAAGACGGTCAAGCCGTTTCCGAGGATTATGGTAACTAACATTGTGACACGAGAATTTTATATCTATACTAATATTATAAAGCTGAAGAGTTTGTTTGTTTGTTTGTTTGTTTGTTTGAACGCGCTAATCTCAAGAACTCCTGGTTCGAATTGAAAAATTGTTTCTGGGTTGAATAGACCATTTATCGAGGAAGGCTTTAGGCTATATAACATCACGCTGCGAGTAATAGGAGCGAAGAAAAAATGGAAAATGTGGAAAAAACGGGGAAAATTATTCATCTTTGCGGGCTTCCGTTGCGTGCGCTGCGAAAACGGTTCAAGATACCAAAAAAATATGTAGGAAAGAATTATTCCTCTTAAAATGATCTAAAAAAATGTCCGCGACAGTATATGTCTATCTTTTAAGATTAACTCACTAGAACCGTTTTTATGGTAATCAAATTTGGTCGAAAGGGATGAAAGTTTGTATTAAACTTTGTCAATTTTAAACCGATCGGGCTGAAAGTTTCAATATCGGGGTTAAAGTAACTATTCCACGCGGACGAAGTCGCGGACAGAAGCTAGTATAAGATATAAACTTTTCAGAACTTCTCAAGAGTGAAGCAGCCCTAGCATATTATGTCCAATCACACAGGAGAGGTGTGTCGTGGCAAGCCCTATTGACTGCGTTGTTCTACACCACTTAATTTAGAGGACTCCACATACAAAACTCTGAAGTTGAACAATAAAAGCCCTTTCTTCTAATGAGAATAAGCTTTTAGAAGGGCTTTATCCTGCTCTAAAAGCTTTTAATTTACGGATCGTTGGTACGCAGTTTTAAAACTGTCAGTTAACTTGTCTTTCGCTTTATCAGTTGATATATTCTTTAAACAATATGTACTCGTACTTGTGAACATCTTCTTTCTTTATCTAGCGTCTATGCACGGAAACAATGTTTATTTTGGAATCCACTAAGTTTGTTAATTTATGTGACGGAAGATATAGTTTGAGTCTATACATATTTCTTCAGTCTTGCCGAAGGGCTTTTATCTTACCGATACTACTCCGTGCCTCGGAAAGCAAGTTAATAGCCACGTAAAATACTGGTATTCAGCTGCATCGGGAAAGACTGGAATCGGATCCCAACATTTTTATTACTTATTTTGCTGTACCCGACAGGGTTCATATCAGTATGAACCCTGTCGGATATAGCATGGGCGGTATAACCAAGTAAAAGATCAGTCTTTTACTTGGTTATACGGCTCATGTTATACATATGTATTGCAATTAAGAATCGAGTATAGTCGGGAGCTGGTTAGGCAGGTATGTAGTTAATTAACAATTAGGAATACACGACCTACTAACCATTCATCTTTCTTGTACACCAAATATAAAATAATACACATAGATAAATAGATTATATTCATAAAGGTGAGTTTAACTCAAGTAAAAACTGAAGTACAGCAAGTAGGCTACGTTACTCTACTTTAAACCGGTCGAGTACAGCCTCCACCTCATTGAACTGCAACACAAGTACTTAGAACAATGTGCTCAATAAGTCTGTAACAACAATCAACGGCACACAATGGAGGATCATTTCGAAAAACAATCCCATCCTCGTAACTGAATGAATAGTGAGTGAATGATAAGAACGCACTTATAGGTGCGCTCGCCATTATTATACGCCTTCCTGTAATATTGGTGTTAAGTAGGTACCAGGTAATTATAGTTATATTAAAATTCTTTTGGGTCGGTTTCTGAAATGAGAATTTGGAGTTAGGAACGTCTCAAACTCTACATTTCCAAATTTTTACGGGTTTCATGCTAAAGTAAAGTTTTAAAATTACTCAACTTCAAATGAATTCAGAAATCAGGAGTAGATCTAAATCGATCATTTAATTTAGTACTAACTAATAAGGGCGGTGAATTATTTTTGAAACAGGTCGTTTTTTAAGTGACTCACAATTTTTCGGGGATTGAAAATATTCGTGAAAATAAAATTTTACGTTGAGACCATTCCGTGAAAATAGCTGTTCACTTTATTTGTAGAGTTTGGTTAATTTACAAAAACATAAATATAATCTTATATCTTGAGGAGCTCGTGGCTAAATTATAACAGCCGCACGGGTCGATCGTCTAGGTTAAGCAACGCTTGCCGAGGTTGGTCTGTGGATGGGTGAACATCTTAACATAACGAGACTTCTCCGTGCCTCGGAAAGCACGTTAAGCCGTTGGTCCCAGCTGTCATTTGGAGATCTTTGGCAGTCGTTACGGATTGTCAGAAGCCAGAAAATCTGACACCAGTCTTGCCAAGAAGTACCGTGTTCCCCAGTTAATGGGTTGTGGAGGTCTGGTAGGCAGCCGCTTCACGTAAAATACTGGTATTCAGCTGAATCCGGCATGACTGGGAGCCGACCCCAATACAGTTGGGAAAAGGCTAGGCAAATCTTATATCTTGATTTTTAGATTTCTTTACATATTTTACTCTAAAATTTAAGACTAAAATGTGTTCTTATTTATAAATGCTTTTACCCCCTGAAATATTTCAAAAGAACTGAACCTTGTATTTAAAATCACTCAAAGATAATTTAAAAAATACATTGTCACGAATTCAGTTACACTATTCGAAATAATCGGTCCTGTGAAGAGGCACCAAAACAAAACCTATAAAAAAATAAAGGAATATTGATTATGGGTTTCTGTGCCTTTGCTATCCGACTGTCTTTACTTCTAGTACCAGTAACACAGCTCCTGTTATTAAACGGTAAAAAAGGGCCGCAATAGTACTGCAATTACTCGTTCCCTTGACATTTATAATTATTATAGCATTGCATTTTCATTTTATGAGAATGAATATGGTTGAACTGTAGTGTTTAATGTATATTATTTCGATTTTTTACTTTTAAATACATGTTATTATTATATTTTTTTAACATTTCCAGGTGTTTTAATAAATACTTGACTAATTATATGCATTTAAAATTAAAACTCCTAACTTAATAAACCCTAATGTATGTCGAGAAAAATTCGCATTGCATGCAGTTGACTGGAAGTGTGCTGGAAGTGAACCCAAAAGACTGGTGGCACTACTGGCACTGCCACGTTGTATGGCAATTCTTGTCCTCTGTTCTCGGTAAAAGTCACGCGAATTCAAACTAGACGCTTGGATAGTTCTTTAAATGTGTTTTAAAATTTGAAGCTATGGACTCTGGTCTGAAAATATGTTTTTTTTTTTTTAGTTCATATTAAATTTTATTTTATTATATATTAAAAATAGTAGTCCAACAATGCCGGAAGCAGGATCCAAGCTAACAGTAGGTAGGGCTTCAAACAAAGGCACCTCACCTGTATCGAGGAGGCCCTTTTTGTGCAACGTCTGGTTCGACAAATGTTTTAATGTATGTAGGTATATTATTATTGTACAATTCCTAGCAATCACCTACATTATGTTATCTTATCATTACCGTATTAAAACATCAAGTTAGTGAGTAAAAAGGACTTTATTTATTTTCAGAGTTTAGTATTGAAGCCTCCGCTGGCTTAGTCACTCGCAGGAAAACCTTGAATTTACATTTGTGTAGCACTTAAAGACCGAAAGTCACTTGTTTATTTTTATGTTAAAGACTTTAAGATCAATGCTGAATGTGTGTGTTTATTATTATTGCTTACTCTTTTTTATATTTGTTTAAAAAAAAAAAGTAGCCCCACACTAGGAATTTCTCTTATGTCGTGCGGTTTGGATGGATATAATCCATTTGTGGGTAAAACTGTCTCATCGTCTTCTTACTGAGTAACAATAACTAATTGAGACATATTTTTGAACACATAACTCTTGGTTTTGGGTAGGTTACATTGTGAAGAACTATTTAATAAGTAAGATACAAAAACAGATTCTATAAATAGTTGTGACTTAAATTTCCTTGAAGTTGAAGAAGCACTTATCGATGGTCTTGAAATGACGTAACCTTACGTGATTCGCTGCATACATATAGTATTTACATTATGGTCATTGAAGATTCACCCAGTCAATTGAATTTAAATATTATTTAAAAGACTTCTAGCGTCACTTTCTACAAGATACTGTGAGTATCTCGGGTTATTACTACATAACTAATTGACTTCAAACAATGGTGTTATGAATACTGCCCTTTTGTTCGTACTCTCGTCGTGTATTTTCAATTGAATAAGAGTATTGCATAATATCATTATCTGAAGGTACGATTATCTTGAAACATAGGTGCTCGCTTCCTAATTTATTCAACACAGAAATTATTACATATTTTAATGTAGAAGAAGTTTTTTTCTAAATAAGCCTGAAACTGATATATTAAGATATTTTATTGCTTCTTCTTCTCCTTCTAGCGATCCAAGCGTCGACGCGCTTCATCTAAAATATTAATAATAAAGTTTTTTTATTGTTTCAGATCGTGCCGGTGACCACATGCCGCCGTCATCATGGTGATCGTTACCAGGGTATGTATATTTTACATACAAGTGCCTAATACAATAATGTATTGCTGAGGTACGAGTTTTAAGCGCAAAATAGTGCAATGTTTAAAAAAGTCCTTTGGGCTATCCGGCTCGAAGGATCAATTTAGCTAGAGTTTTCTATACCAATATTGCTAGAGCTATAAGATCAGCGTTTCGTTATTTTTGACTGATTGAACCGGAGTGGGAAATAATTGAAGCATCAATATATGTACGTTATATGTAATTTCACAACTGAAATCATCTAGGTATACTATTATTTTAATATAAAGAGGAAAGATTTGATTTTTTGTTTGTATTGAATATGCTCCGAATCTACTAAACCAATTTAAAAAATTATTTCACTGTTGGGAAGCTACACCGTCTCCAGCCAGGTGATATAGGCTATTATATTTTATCCCCATATTCCCACGGTAACGGAAACTACGCGGATGAAACCGCGGGGCGGGCTGCTAGTTTTATTATAAATATTTAACAAAGGGTAAAGAAAATGTCTGTTACAGGAACCCAGTTAAGTTTTCTCAATGTAAACAAACGTGACTTAAGTACTCACCGTGCTCGCTAAGTATGGTGTTTAAGTCGAAATCTTTAGAAAGTCTGTCAAAGATAGCTTCCATATGTGTGGCTCACACATAAAATTATGAGTATTCTCGAACAAACCGGATACCGCTGAGATGTCGAGACGCCATCAAGTTTACGCCGGCTTGGAGTTCAAGGCTTGATACTTGACATGAATGGCTTGTGATAATGATTTGTATTGTCATGAGGCAGTGTCTTTTTTACCATCAGTGATTTTAAAGGTACTTAGATTGATGCTTTTGGTGATTTCACGTAGTTTTGTACACGGACCTAAATAACATGAAAGGATCATTTTTCAATATGTACCAATGTTTTTATTTCAAAATAAGCGTACCTACCTAGTTAAATTGCATTTCCTTATTCAGTGAGTACGTAAAATGTTCATTATAAGTTGCAAATCATTCATAAACTTCAGTTGCGTTCGGTTTAAACGGAAATTGAAAAAGATTGACGCAGCAGACATTGAATGAAACGCTCAGTTTTTTTCGTAACATAGATACGGAATAGAACATAAAATTCAATAATTGGCAATTTTAATGTGATTGCTTGTAAAAAGAGATTAGCTGTCAAAAGCTGCAACTTCCGCGAGTAAAATAAAAAAAAAAAAATGGATTGTCGGCACCGTGGACGGTGACGCAGTGTGGCTACCTACTTGTGCCCAAAGCGGTACATTCTCGCCGAGTTCCGATCAGTGCGTTTGGCAACACATTCCGTCAGCCCGCCACAGAATCCAGCACTGAGGGCGTTCACCCCGCTGACCAATACATACATGCATACATATACACTCTCACATAGCGCCAAACTATAAACTTCTCATTTTTGAAAACGTCAAATTGATATTATTTTTATGATTCGATACGGTCAACGAAGTAACTTATTCATGAGACAATCAAGAACAAATTACTTGATTTATGATAGTCATTTGACACTATAGGGCTACAATATGCTATGTTGCTACATCCGCTAAAGTAAATGGAATCCTTAATCAATTTGAATCAAATTAAAATATTTGCTACTGAATATACATTCCTGTTCGTCTAAATCGATCATAAATAATTTTATGACACATAAACACGGCGCCACAAGCCAATGTTTTGGAAATCAGAACTTAGATAGGTAATATGGATGAAACGTCAAATTATTCAAATTTAAAAGGAATTATTGCTAAAATATTATGGTTTCGTTTCGCTGGCGACTTGGAAATGATATTATGATGTCTATAGTCGTGTGCGCATGTTTTGGTCCCAGGCAAATAAGTTTCTGCGAATAGGAACAAAGGAAGGAAAGCTGTTTTTTGATTAATTACTGTTTTACAATGTACCAAGAGGGTGAGGTGTCATTAGATGTACAAAAAGTAGTGCTATTTCGTAACAATTTCACCATGATACTGATAACTAGACTACAGAGTCGAAATACGCAGCCTTGACTTTGTTTATATCAATATATCACTTTTTAGCCCAAATCTACGTAGGCACAAATACGTATATGATCAAATCTTTTTATCCCAAATTCATAACAGCGTTGCTAAATCACATACATGCCTACCTACATATTTGCAATTCAGACAGTGCGCAGAAATGGGCGAGGCGGGCTGGTCGACTTCCAAAACGAGGGGGAGAGTGGACATAATGCCTCGTAAAGTCCGCGAGTGGGAGAGAAACTAGGACCGACGCGCGACGGCTTTCAAAACTAACTCGCTTTATATCGATTCGAGTAATCTGTTTATTGTCCCAATAAATTCTGAAGGAATTGCATAATGACTACTAACATGGCTTAGGTCCGTATTTCAAAACGTAAACTCCAACTCAATCGAACTCCAACATGAGCACGAAAACGTCAATAAAACTTGTCATAAATTGATTTAAGAATTTTATATTTTGAAATATCTAGGCCTCAGTCTTTTCAGTTTTGGCCCTTCCGTCTTTTTATTCCTCGAAATTTCAACCAGGATTTGAAGATTTCGTTTGTTTCATCTTATAGCTAAACTAGTATTGTTTCGGTTTTATATTAAGGTAAACAAACCAAACATGCGTTTTCAGCAATCCCGAAAGATTTGCAATCATTTATTGAAGAGTTCCGTTTCCTATCATCTCTTTTCTTGACCTGTCTGTGTTGTTGTTCTTGATCTGTTGAAATACTAAGATTCCAAACCATAGTAAACAATTTTATTTTTCCATTTTACATCGACAAGAGAGAATGAGAACATCATCAATGTAAAACTAAGCCATGCATTATTAGGGATAACTCAAATACTAGTATTCAGATCTCAATAAAAAAATGGGACCACACGACAAGCACCAGCTTTCGAATGTAAAAAGAATCATCAAAATTGGGACACCCAGTAAAAAGTTATCAATTAACAATAAAAAAAACATACAGTGGAATTGAGAACCCCCTCCTTTTTTGAAAGTCGGTTGAAAAGTTGTCTATGTTATATTTATGCTATATTTTGCTACAATTTCAAGAGAAAAGTTTTGTATGTAACAATATTCAGGTTTTCTTTTATTAGTCTATACTAACATTATACATAGGAAAGATTTTTGAAATAAAAACTTCTTTAGCCGCGTTGGGCATTTCTTGGGAAAAATCGGGAAAATCTTATGGGTTCGCGTCACCGAAATGCTCATGACTCATGCGTTTAAGTGAAATTGAATGGATTTAGTGAAAAGTTATTGTTGAAATATTGTTTTTTTTACTATTATTTTAATTCACACATTATTTAATTTCAAATTTTAATACTAGAAGTTCTAAGTTTTCACTTCTATCGGTAGTTTATATAACTGCCATATTTTTTTGTTAATTTGTACTCACGTGAATCCGCGGGGCGCTGCTAATCGTAATAAAAGATATTTCGCTTAACTCTGTTTCAAAGCCTTTCATCTGTAACTGTAATTTACACGATGTTTTATAATTCTTACGAGTTAATGTAAGTACTCGTCTTGAAGTCTTTGTTTAACAATAAATGTTGCGGTTACATACTTAACTGTTCTTCTATTGATAAGATCGTATCGGAATGACGTTGCAGATTCTTCGGACGCGACGATTACTGTGTTATGTTTTTTTGGTAGGTAGGTATCTATACCTAAGTAACTTCATAATAAAATGTAAGTAAGTATAAAAAAAAGTATTTAAAATACTAGGGAATTTTAGAGAAAAAAAAGTAGAAAAAAATACTTTTATATATCTATTTTATTTTTCAAGTTATAATTAGTATTCAAAAATCTAGATATAAATGAAAATTGGACTATTTTCAAAAAACAAATTGCTCATAAACTAGACTTTTCGACTAAATCGGGATACGAAATCTTGTATTTTTATTATTATTATTATATTTATTTATTTATTTAAACTTTATGTAGGTACAACAGTGGTCTTAGTGGACTTATTGCAACAAGGCATTCTCTACCAGTCAACCCTTAGGTTAAAAAGGCGATACTTTAGTAAGTGTATAATAAAACAAAACAAAGATTGTTTCGGAAAGAATATACAAATCTAATGTTGAATGAAGAGTTTGTTTGTTTGCATGAACGCGTTTATCTCAGGAACTTCTGGTTCGAATCAAAAAATTTATGAGCCATTTTGTCGACGAAGCCTTATATAACATCACTCTACGACCATTAGGAGCGGAGCATCAATGAAAATTGTTGCAAAAACAGCTTTTTTTCTCTCTCTTATGTGACGCAAACAAAGTTGCGCGGGTCAGCTAGTAATCAAGCTTTTTATCCTAATGTTGTCTGCTAGATCTGTCTTGCTGATCGCCAATGGACCTACCCATACAATTAAAGTTATGTAAAATAATTTTGTTGTGCAATAAAGTATATTCTATCTAAATATATATAACTCAAAAGTGACTGACTAACATAGTGATCTATCAACGCACAGCCCAAACCACTGAACGGATCGGGCTGAAATTTGGCATGCAGGTAGATGTTATGACGTAGGCATCCGCTAAGAAAGGGTTTTGATTAATTCTACCCCCAAGGGGATAAAAAAGGGAATGAAACTTTGTGTGAAACTTTGTCAATTTTAAACCGATCGGGCTGAGAGTTTCAAAATCGGGGGTAAAGTAACTATTCCACGCGGACGAAGTTGCGGGCAGAAGCTAGTCAATCTATAAAATGCGATGTCAGAAAAAAGTGGCTTCTCAAAACCAGGAGAAACCGGGGCGAATAATTATTGTAGATATATTGATTAAATTAAAAATATCGTCAGTAGGTGTAGCTGAAAATCCTGAAAATGTGTCAAACTTGACAATAATCCAATAATAATATTGTTATAGGATATTCACCTCCCTGTTGTTAATGAGAATGACACAACATCGAATAGTGATCTCTGAATTAGATATTATCATATCATCACAATTACTTTTACCTAAGCCCAATCCAGTTTAAACAAACATTTGTATAGATATGCAAATCAGACTCACATGAGTTCATATTTATATACTTGTAAATGTCGAGTTTTCATTAGTGTCTGTTCAATATTAACATTCAAATCGCACTTTCTTTTAACAAGCGAAGACCATACATTATTTAGAAAGCAATAAAATTTAATAAACCGGTACAGAAAGTGTATCCTAAACAAGAACACGCTGTATACACATTAACATTCGACACTTGTGGGCTTTGTTGAATTGCTAATCGTGTGTGAATATTTTGATGGTTCTAAAATAATATTTGCATACAATAGCTTTTGCCCGCGACTTAGTACGCGCATATCCTTTTTTCCCTTATAGATTTCCTCATGAATCGTGGCTGTCATATACAGTAATTTTCCAAATTCGACTGGTACCAGAGATTAGCGTATTCAAACAAACAAACCAAACTCTTCAGCTTTATTATATTAGTATTGCACACACATGGCATTACATATCATAGGTATAAAATAAAAAATAAACAGCGGGACACCGCTGTTTATTATACCATCAACGTGACCCTGTGCAAACAATAAACAATAACAAAATATTCTTATTCATATTCTAGTATTAGAGATGTGCCGACTAGTCGGTAAAGCCGACTAACCGCAGAACTGTCATTTCCATGATTTCTTTGTTTTCATTATTGTAAATTTCTAGATATTTTTAAGGATTCAAATGAGGTATTACCTACTTCAGACACCGAAGAGCAACCTGAACTTATAATTTTGGTAATCTCTTCCGAATGAGCTGTAAAGGAAGCAGCACGGAAATCCTCGTAATCGCCTTAGCCGACTAGTCGGCCTCTTTACAACTGATTAATCGGTTAGTCGGCCAATGTATGTCAATACATGGTACAGAACTCTAGCCGAGGGAAAACAAAAGATGTACAAACCTATGTAGAAATCAGCAAACTGTTGCTTCCGTTTGTTTTGCGTATCAATAGCAGTGACGGATTAACCCTTAATCAAATTAAGCAATAGCCTAGGGCATCACGTCTGGAGGGGCACCAGAAGAAGCACAAAAAAAATCCGTCCTTATGGTATCACGTCTCACTCTCATGTCATCAAACAACCACACAAAAAAAAGTTTGTAAGACTAATTTGAAAATTCGCGCGTTTTAAGTTGACATAGAGTTCGACCCAGACTCATAACCCTCGCCCACTTGCTGCCTGCTAGTGCATTTGGAAATTGGAATGCAGATCAAACTGCAGAATACGGTCAGCACAGTACAAATCTAGTAAAAACATATCCAGAAGACCTTAACACCGAATTGATAACAGAAATTCAACAGTTTCATTCATAATTATGTCATAAGTAAAATAAGTTCCAGACCCAGTGATTATGGTCGCACAGTTGTGCGTGAGTTTACACCAGACTCACGCACAATTGTATAAAATAATACATGATGATAACATTGAATCAGCTTTCCCTTATGTGGAAAAAGCCCTGCGTATATTTTTATCGCTCAAAAATTGCTCAGCGGAACGTTCTTTTTCAAAATTAAAAATACTTCATAATGAAAAAAGGACAAAGATAATAAAAGAAAAGCTCGATAATTTATAAATATTATACATAGAGTCCGATATGTTTAAAAACGTTAGACGTTAATAGATAGTATTAACGTCTAACGTTTGCGTGAATTCAAAGCCTGGAAAAGCCACAAGGTGAGTTTCAATAAATAAATATATTATGCTTGGTTTTTATTGTTGTTGTACCTACCTACTCCACTTCTAAGGTGTAACGTAACATCTCATTACCTTATTTTACAAGAAAACTAAAGTTTTTAGACGGTAAAGGTTTAAAGACCGATTCTAGTTGCCATACGGATAGGGCTCCTATCCGTATGGCAACTAGAATCGGTCTTTTAGGGGGGCATACAGGCGTGGATTGCTTAGGGCATCCAATAGTCTTAATCCGTCACTGATCAATAGTAGTACTATTTCCCAACTACTATTCTTAGTAAGATCGAATTAGTTTATTATTCCGTAGTTGTGCAATATAGAGGTATGTAGAACGCAGAAAATTCACTAAATTTTGAAAATGGAGGGTCTTCCGAACGCTTTCTTGTGGCCAACTGCCCGATGGCTGATGTTCGGATCTTGTAATTTAACCTTTTGAACGCAACAGCATAAACGCATCCGTGTACCCCCCACTCCAAGCAACAAGTTCATCGTATTGTTTGTCACATATTTGTGACGCTGGCGTACAGGGTAAGCTTTTGATTGTCACATACATACACAATGTTATGCTGGCGTTCAAAAGGTTAATATGTTCAAAGAGCGCGGAGAACTTTGAAAGCGCAATGAAGGAAGGAGATCTTTTTGTAGCTCGAACGTGGCGGTAAATATAAAGTTATTTAAAACACCAACATGTTTATTTGGGACTGGCATAACACAAACAAAAAAAGTAAACAAAGAAAAAATAAAAGTAATAATAAAATTAAATTAACAAAGCTATCAATATAAGTTGAAAAGTGCGAGGCCAAAAAGGTTCCTATCTCAGCATATGCTGCGATATTTTAAAAAAAATAATATCACAGTAGTGTAGGTCCCATAGGTCCTATCCAGATTTAGATGACGCATTTTCTCTGACGTCCATATTATTCCTTACTATGCGGAACAATTTTATAAGGTACTAAACACAACACATTCCTAAGTTACAATCAAAGCAAATCGTCAACTATACATATAATATTTTCTCAAATAAACTCAATTCAACGTCAATGAATGAATCTTTCGACACGTCACTGTGTATCAAGTTGAAGACAGTGAACGAATGGTACTGAACTAGTTATTGATAACTACAATAAATCTAACCACTGAATGCCCCCGAGAGAATCGCGGTCACTTTCTGATAAAACTATCGTTCGACATTTCTTACAGAGGTTATGTCAAATTGATATTTTATTTTTTGGTATAGTTGCTACTGTTATGTGTTGCCATGGAAACCATAGAAACCCTTTACTTTGAGGTGACTATCATGAATTTAATCTAAGTGTTATTGTTATTTAAAGTGTGCAGTAGGTAAGTAGAACATAAATATGTATTGCAAATAGCAGGAACTACCAAAGATATACTTAACTAATATTGTTATTTCATGATTCAGTCAACCCGGTCATGTCATCATGGACCAATCGCTTGTTTGAATCATGCGCATGTTACAATAATACTTAACTACTAAAACGAATGAAATGAAGTTCCCATAGAGTTGAGGGATATAGAATGCGCATAGATCATCAATTTCTTGTGTTCTAATTCACGTCTCTCTTTCAATTCGAACTTTAATTAAATATTGAAGAGATATTTTATCATCAGCATCATCATTGTCTTTTTTTAAATTTAAATGTGTATTTAGTAGGTAGTGATTACTCTTCTATACTTACTAATACTTACTAATATTATAAAGCTGAAGAGTTTGTTTGTTTGAACGCGCTAATCTCAGGAACTACTGGTCCGTTTTGAAAAAATCTTTCAGTGTTAGATAGCCCATTTATCGAGGAAGGCTATAGGCTATATATCATCACGCTAAGACCAATAGGAGCGGAGCAGTCATGAAAAATGTGACACAAACAAAGTTGTGCGGACAGCTAGTATTAAATAAACTTGTTCATCAGCATCGCTATCTATTAACACATGCAAGAATAAAGTTGAGGTAAGTACAGATGTACAATTTCTTATGAAAATTATTTTATATTTTACTATAACTAGTATACTTTTGGTGCATCGTTCTCACAATTAACTAGTAGCACCCGCGGTTTTACCCGCGTAGTTCCCGTTCCCGTGGGAATATGGGGATAAAATATAGCCTATGTTACTCAGGGTGAATGGTGAAAGTATTTTTAAAATCGGCACATTAGTTTTTGAGTTTATTCATTACAAACATACACACACAAAAATACAAATCTTTCCTCTTTATAATATTAGTGTAGATTACGTTTTGTATACCAAATATTGTAAAAAATTTATTTGAAAAGAATAACTATACCTACTTCGAGTTTCTTGACCGTTCTTCTCCATAAGAATCTAACCTTTGCAAATGGACACTAAATACACTTTTTATTTTAAATGTTGACGTTCAAAAGCGCCGTTTAATGGCCTTATTGAAAAACGTTTTGGTTTTAACTTTGAATCAATGAACCTGCCTAGACTTTTTCAACTATTTTTGGGTAGCCTTTCAGTGTAACCGCATGCAGCTGACTGGGTCTATTACCCAGTGACTGAAAACAAACAATACCCAGCACAAATATTACCTAAGTATTTTGTAATGATTTATTGTCCCAAATTAAAATAATCGGCGAATCAGCCACGATTCCTTCTTAAAAAAAGAACACCTCATAAAAATAAAGACTCGCGTAAAAACCTCATCGTCAATTAAGTAATAAAAGAATATATACATTTAAGAGTAAGCATTATAATTAATTAAGATAGTGATCGCGGAGTATTGACGCGCGCATCAGGGACGCGCCCGACTTTCCATAACTTTATACTGTAACACAGCATATACCTACCATTGTTTTTATATTAGTTCCGGCTCCAGTGGATTACAAGTTATATGTTGCGGGCTTTTACTTGTGGCAAGCGTTGTAATTATGTACTTATATGTTCCATAAGCTATGCCGGAAGATCAGTAAAATCTGTAGAAGATATAGGAAACACAGGTAAATGACTTGCATAGAATTTGGTTTGTTTTTTGTCTCGTTCAAGCAAGTTACTTTGTGTAGAAGGCAACAAGGATCTTTTGACAAGCTATCGGAAATCGGAAACGCTCACAAACTATGGGAAAAATTACCTTGTTACGTAGGTATTGTTGCGCGCCACAATTAAACTAGGAAGATAATTGCATTTGGTACCACTAGCGCCATCTAGTATCGGTTAGATTAGTAGTGCGATTGTGTTTCATAATTAGTGAGTTTAAAGTGTATATTAGTGTTCTTCAATTAAAGTGTAATTTTTGGTTATTCAATCGGTTGTTTTTATTGTCACGAACCCGAAGCTCGTAACAGTATTTTTGACATACAACCTGAATTAATCAAGAACCGTTTTAGTGGGCTAATGCAGCAATACAGTGGCTGGTTCCGTGACAGTGAATAAATTTAATCGATTCTGATACTTAGTGATAAATAAATCAATGTCAGATTACTATGTTTAAACACAGATAAATTGGAGTGGACTTTCTTTTGATGAGATTATTGCAGTTGCTTTAAATTGACCGAAGGATTAATAAATATCGCTTTAATTTGGTTTGTTTAATTTTTTTATCTTATTATTAATTGTTGGATGCAATAAGAGTGTCTGACAGGTTTTTCTAAATCTTGATATCTGTGTTTTCATGTAAAACAATGCCATCGATTAAGGTACTACAGATGTACCTACATACTTGATTAAATAAAGGTCTGGTTATCAGTGTAAAAATCATGCTTACCTTCGTTTGTATAATGATACTCGTCTGTTGGAGATTGGTCGTCTCGAGATTGGTTGGTTGTTCATTATCAAAATCAAAAAGTGCTGGCTCTCAGCCTTATTTGAATATGTCACCGGATAATTGCAAAATGCGTAAGATTATAAAATATATTGAGAGATTGTAAAATCTCGATAAATTGTCAACTGAACATTTGGAATACTGTTTTACGCATCAGAATTTAATGGTATATAATCCATCATTCCCAGAAATAGTGAACCGACATAAACTGACGATATGTTGGCGGCCAATTTTATAAAAAAAACTAGTATTTCGCTTGGGGGCGCGAGTTGCAAGCAACCCGCGGTGTCTTTTTAGTATTTTTTGACCAACAATTATTATTTCTCTGTGAAAATAATAATTTGTGTCAGGTTTCTGAGATACACAAAAAGGGTTGAAAGAAGGGGGTTGAAAAGGGTTGTATTTTTAATCGCCATATACTTGTCCAAATACCCTCCACACAAACCTGAAAACCGTTTTGCTCTACTATGTCAGGTTTCTGAGATACGTAAAGGGGTTGAAAGTAGGGGGTTGAAAAGGGTTGAATAGGGTTGAATTTTTTTGGCCATATTTTCATCCAGACACCCTCTATACAACCCCGAAGACCATTTTTCTCTACAATGTCAAGTTTCTGAGATACGCAAAGGGGTTGAAAGTAGGGGGTTGAAAAGGGTTGAATAGGGTTGAATTTTTTATTGGCCATATACTCATCCAAACACCCTCTATACAACCCCAAAAACCATTTTTCTCTAAAATGTCAGATTTCTGAGATACGCAAAGGGGTTGTAAAAAGGGGGTTGAAAAGGGGTAGTTTTTTTTTTCGTTTTCTACTCATCCAAACACCCTCTATACAACCCCGAAAACCATTTTTCTCTTCGACGTCAGGTTTCTGAGATAAGCAATGGGGTTGAAAGAAGAGGGTTGAAAAGGGGTAGTTTCAGATTTTTCCCATACTCACCCCGACACCTTCTATACAACCCCATAAAAAGTTTTCCTCTCCTAGCACGGCAAGTGGGAGAACAATTATGTCAATCAATCAATCAGTCAATCAGTGAGTGGTTTTTTAATTATATTTTATAAAAAAATATCGGATTTTTTGCCTAGCCAAGTAGAACATACGGCACAGGGAGCTTAGGAGAGGGAATTGGGTTTTTTTGAAGATAGAAAAAGGAGCCCCGCTTGCTATTTCACAATTTCTCGGAATGACTTCGAGAGAGATAGTCTATCAAATTTTGATGCCTAAAAATGTGTCTGCCATTTACCGGTGAAAAATACATTACGTATTCAAATTAGGTTGAGAGCCAGTTTTTAAACGTCAGGCTTAAATAAACATTCCTCCAAAAAGTGACTAAGTACCTACGTCTACTTGTCAGACATATTGTTATATGTAACACAGCGCAAAAAAGTTTCAGATTTAAAACCTAGCTCAACCTTTCTGAATAACAGAGCTAGGTACGTAGTAAAACGAATAAATTACGTCTAAGCTCAGAAAGATAAATACTAGTTTATATAGTACTTACCTAACCATGGAGAGGCAGTACTTTAAAACATGAACTATATTTAACATAGGAATCAATCTCACGAAAGCTGTGTGGTGACATTAAAGACAGTTGACGGCTAAAACTTGCTCTAAACGACATTTTTTTTTTTTCAGTAAAAAAGTCTTAAGTCCTTTTAAGGGCGCACCGAGTTTCTAGCGCTAATCGATTTTAGGTATTCTATGTGCTTCGTGTATGTGTGCGTGAGGCACACCGGCAAGAGAGCAGCGCCGACCGCGCGCCGCGCGTATAATAACTTATCGGCTATATAAGTAGGGTAAAAATCCCAGTAGTCGACCTTTTATTTTCAATTTCAAATTATTTATTCATCAAAGTAGATTCAGTAAAAACTACTTTCGTTAGTACGTAAGGTTCGACTTTTAATTCCATTCAGTAACTTGACGGTTAATTTGACAGATTTTAATAAAAAACAGCTATTTGAGTTGGTGTAAGAATAAACTATATTCAATTAACTTCACAAATGTACTTGTCGGAGAAGGTATGTCTGTCTCTCGTTAGCATCAGGCTTATTTTAATTAGTACTGTGGGCGTAATAAGGGTAGTGTTGGTTATACCGCAATATTGAAACGGTTTGCAGTTCAAATCAGATTGCAATTCACGAACAAGTCAGTCACACTAGCGAATCACACACTGTAGGCACACCTATACAACTCAACGATACGGAACGCGACAGTTTCTATGCATATGTTGTTCGTACGATGTCCAATGTTTCGATGATCCCGAGAGCTTTTTTTTTTGAAAAAAGCTCTCGGTATCATCACTCGCAGTTCAGCACACTAAGGCTGGTTACTGCCTAACCGATAAATCCTGTGGTGGTCTCAAATGAATTTAAGGCCCCCGGCCAGGGCTAAAAACTACTTAAAACCTAAATGACCGCTCGCTAAGGGCATCCCCTGTGGGACACGGGCCTCGGCTTAGCAGGGTCATTGAGGGAGGGCAGCAAGGGACAGGCTGGGTCAGGTTGATATTAATTTGGTGATTTAACGGTAATGGCTCAGCGGCGCAGGCTGGCTCGTTAGGCAAAAGAGGGTTTTGACGGGGGCGTCGCAATGTACCTCGTCGGCGAGGCCGGTATACGGAACGCGGTCTGTGTTTGTTTTTCCTAAGAGTACTGGTTTCCCTACTACTCTCTTGGTTCTGGGTGATGGGGTCATCGGGCTCAACAAGGGTATGTCGCGGTCGGCGGATCTTGCTGATCTGGGAGGGCGTGTATCTGGTAGCCGATACGATAAGGGGGTTCTGGTGCTTTTCAGCGGACTCTATGAAACGCTTTGAAAAACGTATCATGAACTGTTTGATGGTGGGGATGCGGAGGTCGACATGGAGTCGCTCATTCCTAACGTACCACGGGGCTCCGTAACCTTTCGAAGAAACCGATTTTGGATAACCTGCAACCTATGGATCTGGTGAGGCTTAGCGTGGGCGAAGGCTATACACGCATAAGTCATTATCGGGCGTATGCACGTGGTGAAAATGCGTAGTTTGCATTTCAGGTATAGCTTGCTGCGTGCATTCAGGATGTAATGAAGCCTACCGAGAGCGAAAACGGCACGACTGCGTACCGTCTTTATGTGCTCTCCGAAAGTAAGCTTTCAGTAGACCTAGATATTTGGCTTGCTCTACCCAAGGGATCGGCTTGCCAAATAACGTGATTGGGCTGGGACGTGGTGGGAAGAGACGAGTCTGGGGCTTGTAAAACAAGATCGCCTGACTCTTCTCTGGGTTGACTTCCACTCTCCACTTCCGGAACCAAGCGCCTAGTGCGTTTGCGGATCTCTGGAGGTGGCCGGCTATTGCCTTCTCGCTATTGCCGGAGCAATAGATCGCCGTGTCGTTAGCAAACAGAGCTAGCTGTGTCTTAGTACTAGTGGGAATATCGGTACTAAATAGCGAGAACACTAGAGGGGACCTCTCCCCTCTAGTGTTCTCGCTATTGGGGTACACCGCCTTGGGGTACTCCGGCGTTTGAGATTTGAGTGGACCTGTCCAAACAGTGCAAGCATTTGTCAGTTATCATGTAGCTCAAATTTAAAACTTTATGGAGCACAACGATTTGCCGAACAATGCCAAAGTTCGGCAAATCGTAAGACATTTGGGTAGGCCACATAAAGAACTAAAGCCGCCAGACTAACATTAAATGAACCTCTGACATACACAATACGTTATATGAGGACCATGCGACTTTTAAT
This sequence comes from Hecatera dysodea, assembly GCA_905332915.2. Lineage (NCBI taxonomy): Eukaryota > Metazoa > Arthropoda > Insecta > Lepidoptera > Noctuidae > Hecatera > Hecatera dysodea. The sequence goes on from HG995292.1 coordinate 17,437,515, forward strand.
AACTTGTCTTCAAAACACGTAACATTATTTTTCTTTGAACTGTCAAGTGTCAACAATTTTGTTTCGGTGTAATTGGCATCCTATAATAAAACAGAACATTTGATGTAATTATAATTTCTATAATTATCAACAAATCTGGTTTGGGATGAAAGTAACACTTATTTCATAAAAATAATTAGTTTCTGAACTTGCAATTCTAGAGTTTGATAAATTTTGTAATCGGTCTTCCATGAAATTTACCCTGAAAATTGAAAAATTGAAAAGTTAAAAATAACGAATCCTGAAAAATATCAAGATTAAAAGCAATAGCTTTTCTGCTGGAAGAAATTTCTATTGAAATAAGCAGTATCTTTGTGCTCTTGGTTTCTGTACAAAATTTTCTATTTTTAACCGACTTCTAAAAAAGGAGGAGGTTCTCAATTCGGATGTTTGTATTTTTTTTTAATGTTTGTTCGCGCATAACTCCGTCGCTTGCCAACCGATTTGGAAAATTCTTTTTTTGTTGGAAAGGGTATACTTCCCAAATGGTCCCATAAATTTTTTATCGAAAACGAACAAGCGGTTTTTTTGTTAATTTCAATAAATGATAGCAAATCTGTCGGGATAGCTGAAATCGCATGTTTGTTTATTGTTTACACCAATTTATACCACGTACGCTGTGATGGGAATGTTTAGCTGGGAACCACTAAAAAGTGAAAAATAAATAAACTTTTTACAAAAAATAAAACCGACTTCTAAACAAAAAAACCAAAATGTATAAAATAACTTTAATTTCGGAAATCGGTGTGTTCAACAACAAAAAAGCAACCAAAAACACCGAGTTCCGAAATTAAAGTTATTTTATACTTTTTGGTTTTTTTGTTTGGAAGTCGGTTTTATTTTTTGTAAAAAGTTTATTTTTAGTATATTGTGTGTTCCTACATAAAAAATAAATAAATAAAAATGCTGTATGACAGATTTGTGTCATGTTTTTATTTAAGTTCATTATTACAATTTAAGGTAAGTATATCGTTTAAAAATCGTATTTCATTACTACTACAGCAAAAAAATATCTTTTATTATTTAAGGTTATTTATTTAACCATTATGAAACCACCTTTACGCAAAAGATGTGTTACCTACTTTTGGGTTACATTTGTGTAACGGTAACAGAAAATCTGTTGTGTTACTTTTGTGATATTATATTTGACAATTTTGGTGGCCTTACCCTAATTCATTTCTTCATGCAAGCGTTTATTTAGCATTGGTTTTTCGCCAACCCCTTCTCTGTCTTGATTTCTTTACTTTGTTCCCCATTTCAAATACGCTACAATTCATTTTCATACAATTTTCTTCGTTACGTTATTAAATCCGCGCGTGAGCGCAAGCGACACAAGCTCCCCGTCCGATGGCCGACGGCGGACTAAAGCGGACAGGAGGGCGGCGCGGCGGCTCTGCTTATAATGGGAAAAATTCGCGCGAATTTAGGTATTTCCTTCTTATTGTTAAACAAATACATATTTTGAAAATGTAAAGTGTATACGTTGTGTAAAACATGTAGTTTTGTTATTATTAAAAAACTGATGACCTTTCGCGAAGTATTCACGCCGTACTAAGCGTTTGTTGTGTTTTTTAGAGGTAACTTTGTGAATTTATTCTATCGAGCCAACTTTATCAAATCGTGTTTTCATCGTGTATACTGCCTAGTATATATGGCCAATAATACCAATTTATTTCCTTAGATTTTAATTTTATTGTTTACTACTTCAAACAACCGTTATAAAAGCGCGTTTTTGTGTATAAAAAGCTCGGTGCCCCGTTAAGATTTGTAGCAAAAGCGATTAGGTATTGGAACTGGTTGGATTGGTTTCTGCCCCATCTATAGCCAAATTGGGATCATTTGTCGTGGACGACAAATATGGATATTTGTGGGTCGGTAAATATGGATATTTACCGACCGAAAAGGAGAGCTATCTTAAACCTGATTTTCGGTTACAAGATTAGTCGCGAATAATAATGTCGTCTGGTTTCGTCTGAGTTGAGAGACCCGAGATATCCACAGGACCATAGGTACAATTTCTTTTTTTCTTTTTTTGATTGAAGTGAAAACTTCTTTGGCATCGTTGTGATTTGAAAGTTTATGAAACGAAAAAGCGACAGTAAAAAGAGGCAGACACATGAATTTATGTGTCTGTCTCTTTTTACTGTCGCTTCGTCTCAATATCTTGAAGCCAAAATTTTTGATGTTTTCACTTCTACCACGTGTGAATTGCACACATGTATTTTTTTTATAGAGGGTTTGACCAAACATGATCATGCCACCCTCATAGGGCTCACAAAATTAACTTATCGACGCTTAATGGCTATTCTAACTAATTTATAAATAGATTTTGCCTCATCTGACAGAGGACGGGCTAGAATCAAATTACACACACTTCTCGTAGAACCACATCATATCCGAGCATTAAGCTGATCCTCTCAACCTCATTTCGGGCACACTCCGTCAACACATGGTAAACATCTTGAACCACGCCACACTCAGCACAATTTGGTGAGTTGGATTTGCCCATCAGGAAAGCAAAGTTGTTTAGCGGTATGTGCCCAAAACGAAGTCTTAGGGCAATCACAACATCTGATCTAGACAAACCGGAGTCTTCGAACCACGGAGAACGGTTAAAGCAGGGCTGTATGGTCTTATACCAGATGCCTTTAGTTAATGACCTCTCGTGAAAATGCTCCCTCCAAATCTCTGTGCACAGGTACAATTTCATAAGAGTATGATTGTGTCGTAGACTTGAATCCAAACTTTTAGCAATATTTAAATGAACTATATTGTTATTGTGTAAATTTCATTAACTATAATATAATAACTAGGCTATAATGTTAACTTCAAATCGCCAATAAAACCGTGAAGGCTGTTTGAGCTCCGAATTACTACAGCTAGCGAAGCCGCAAAGCAGAGTTCCTTAAAACCTTAGTCCTTTTTTTCTGGATGGGAAATCTTCAAATGATTTCTCCCACTATGGGCGGAGCTGAAGGGAGTGTCAGACTTTTACTGACTAAAACCCACCCGTGAGCTTTCAAGTGCCATTTGCGTTCCAGGGCCGCGGTGACTCTTTCGAACAAATTCCGCAACCCTATCAGACTCACTGACATTTGTGTCAGTGATTGTAGACTCTATCTAAATATAGTGTTAATTGTTATGCTGTGCACCACCAGTAAATCTATTCACAACACTAAACAAAACTCCTGTAAATTTCCAGGGCGATTACATATGGATCGAGCCGGTGTCTGGTCGGGAGTTCGATGTGGCGATCGGCGCACGCGTCCTCGCAGCCGAGGGGCGGCGGATCCGGGTGCGTGATGATGACGGCCACGAGCAATGGCTGCCCCCCGAGCGGCGGATCAAGGCCATGCACGCCACCTCCGTGCACGGTGTCGAGGACATGATATCGCTTGGTGACTTGCACGAAGCCGGCATCCTCAGGAATCTACTTATAAGATACAATGAGAATCTCATTTATGTAAGTATGAACTTTCCTTTTTTTCGCCTTTAGGTGCGCCCTCACCGCGAACCTTTGTCTGTATAACTACTATAAAGTTACAGAGTCGATAATTAAAACAATGAGTGAGGATAACCGAGCATTACAGTGCGCAACCTGTAATTGTTCGATTTTTATATAAGTAAACGCTCAAAATCGAATTTTAATTGGTGAATTAGAAGCGAATGCTCGTCAGTCATGGAGGCGTTGTAGTGTAATGCTCAAAATTGGATATGAAATGTTACATTACAGGCGAATGCTGCCGGTGAGGTGGCACCTTTAAGTGGAGTGTGTGGGTGGCTGTAGATCAGAAAAGAGGCGGACTATAGAAAATAGAATGCCCGTTTTGTGTGAAATGAAATTGATTATTATGCAAGCAGGATATAACTTAATTGAGTTGATCTGAAAAGCAATTCCGAAATAAACTCAAGATCCGATTTTGGTGTGAATGATGATTGATATGGTCAAGACGGAAGATAATACTCAGATGGCGGTTGTCAGAGATCATGACTTTAGATAGAATTAGCAGCGCCCCGCGGTTTTACCCGCGTAGTTCCCGTTTCCATAGGAATATGAGGATAAAATATAGCCTATGTTACTCAGTGTGAATGTAGCTTTCTAATGGTGAAAGAATTTTTGAAATCGGTCCAGTAGAATAGGAGTTTATTCGTTACATACAAAAATATAAATCTTTCCTCTTTATAATATTGTATAGATATAAATGTAGATAAGGCAGGATGAGTACTGATGATGATGAAATTCTCTTTTGCCTTCTCTTGTTACGGTTCGGCTCTGTTTAAATGTTTTTTTTTTCATTTCTTATGTGAGCCGCCATGTTACCATTCACTCATTCGCTAAAGACTTTTTCAATATTTATATTTATGTGGGTATTGTGTGTGATACGTAAGAATACGACGCATATTGTACCACCTGTGTGTTGTGTACCTTAACTCCGTAACAAAGGCTGGTTTCTGTTACCCACTTCATAAGATAAGTAGAATCTGGACAATCAACTGAATGGCCAACTGTTCAGTTGAGTGTTTCGATGACCTTGGATTATTGATTCCTTGATCAGAAAATATTGAAATCTCGACTGATTAATCACGAAATCTCAGAAACTATAACACCTACAAACTTAAAATGTGGCAAGTAGGTTCCTTATAGGGTGTGGACATTGAAAAAGAACGGACTTTACGAAACTCCACCCCTTGGGGGGTAAAACGAGGGTGGAAATTGTTTGTACTAAATCTGCGCAGACGAAGTCGCGGGCCAAGTGCTATTTAATAAATTCTCGTCAAAACTTAATCCTTTTTGATCTAGAGCTAAAAGCTGCGATGACTCAATGAATTATATCTCAGTTTGCACGTTTTTTAGAGAATGTTCATTTATCATTTTATTGGCCTGACTGGGAAAAATATTTAAATCCGGTTACAAGCAAGGACAAGCGCCACAAGTAAAGAATTTATCAACATAGAGGTCCGCCGATATCTTAATTTCGTTAAAAAATTGCCTTCACCTGACCTATAGTCAAAGAAAGGTCAAAGACGAAAAAACTAAGATTAAGAGAGATCGAATAATATAATCCTGTGATTACAACTGCAATTTATCTATCTAAATTGAATGGTATTTTTTTTTAATCGAATTAACATATTCGTTTATGTAGACATAATAATTATGTCAATGAACACTTTCATGTTCGTTATAAATTGCTTCTGTATTTGATATTCATTAATTAATTATTTCTAAAAAGCTGCTACCGAATCAAAAGAGTAGGTACATAAATATACTCGTAAATACCTACCTAGTTATATGCAGCTATATGTACTCTTTATAGTACCTACCTACTAGACTGGAAAAGGCTATCTATCACCCGGTTTATGATTTAAGATTTATTATTTGTTATACTTTTGGCATTAATGTAGGGTTTGACACGTTTTAACTCAAAATTCAGACCCCGGATGATGAAAATCGTATAGCAAAAAACGAGCATCGACTGTTATAATTTCAATATAACAAAATATTAGACGGGCTTAACTAACAAGAACGTTCCACTTTTCAGACCTACACCGGTTCAATTTTAGTGGCCGTAAACCCATACCAAATACTGCCGATCTACACGGCAGACCAGATCAAGCTGTATAAGGAGAGGAAGATCGGAGAGCTGCCCCCACACATCTTCGCGATAGGGGACAATGCGTACGCTCACATGCGCCGGTACAAGCAGGACCAGTGCATCGTCATCAGTGGAGAATCCGGAGCAGGGAAGACTGAGTCCACGAAGCTGATTCTTCAGTACTTGGCCGCGATCAGTGGGAAGCACTCTTGGATTGAGCAGCAGGTTGGTTTTTATGTTGATTCTTAAGTATATTTTGTTGGAAGCGCATCTTATGTTGTATAAAACAGACGTTGTTGAACTGTATGAAGGAGATCTTTTTGCTGCTTTGCAGGTCTCTTGGCAAAAATATTCCGATTGGACGCCTATGTCCAGCGGAGGACCGCCATTTTAATGGCTGATGATGAAGGCGAGGCCTTTTTGTGGACTCCTGTTGTTCTTGTTTGAATCCATACAAATAAGTTTCTTGTTGCTTCTGTATTGGACAAATTACCATATTATGCATTTATCAGAAAACAGGAAATGTAATGTTTACCTTCAAATTATATTACTCAGACAATTCATGATTGACGTCTATATTATATTAAATTCTACAAACAGAACAAATCTTTCGGAAATCATTAATGAAGAGTTAATACTGAAATATGGCTGCGGGGAATTATAAAGGGTCTCTAATCTCTTAAATTATAATCCCATCGTCAATATTGGTCAGATGTACATGTATAATAATATGTCTGTTATGTTTAACCTATAGACTTGACATCTCTGGTATGTACATACATTGTGCGTAAATACATAGTTTATTTTATTTTAGTAATATTAATGGTAAATAAAATTGGATGAGCAGGGGTGATTAAGTTATATAGGTAATAACAAGCATATATCCACGTGGATAGGAAATATGAACTTATAGCCAGAGCGCAAATTTTTCGTCCAGTAAGCAAAAAATATTCTTTAATCAATTTTACACCATTCCTTCTTCAGATTCTAGAAGCAAACCCCATCCTGGAAGCTTTCGGCAACGCGAAGACTGTGAGGAACGACAACTCCTCGAGGTTCGGCAAGTACATCGACATCCACTTCAACAACAGTGGAGTCATCGAGGGCGCCAAGATCGAGCAGTATCTTCTAGAGAAGTCTAGAATAGTCTCCCAAGGAGCCGAGGAGAGAAACTACCATGTGTTCTACTGCCTACTGGCAGGACTGTCCAAAGAAGAGAAGAAGAAATTGGAACTGACTGATCCGTCTGAATATAGATATTTGTCTGGGGTAAGTTTACATAGTATAATTAGTAGAAATTACTTGATAGGCACAACAGAAAAGCTATGTCAATTCATTACTATAGGAACCTTAAGATTTTTAAATGAAGTAATCAATTACGTTTCTATTTAGGTAGAAACTATGAAAGGAAATATACAGGAAATACACAAGCTGTGATAAATATAATGACTATATCAGCTACATATTAGGTACCCATATTTATAGTGTAATACAATATTTCTTACAAAGTAATCGTGTATAAATAACAGAATTACAAAGATCGGTATCTTTTTCCATCAAAATAAGATATAATTTAATGTAAGATATGGTTTCATTAGCTAACGTGGATTCCTTTTCCAGGGTGGAAGCCTCACTTGTGAAGGCAGAGACGATGCTGCCGAATTTGCAGATATACGATCAGCTATGAAAGTTTTGTTGTTCACTGAACCAGAAATATGGGAGATACTAAAACTGCTAGCTGCCGTGTTACACACTGGTAACATCAAATATGAGGCAACAGTCGTTGATAACTTAGATGCTACTGAAATTATAGAACAAGCTAGCGTAAGGAGAGTAGCGACCCTGCTCGGTGTTCCAATGCAGTCGCTCATTGACGCACTTACCAGAAAGACACTATTTGCCCATGGAGAAACTGTCATCTCAACCCTTAGTAAAACCCAATCCGTAGATATCAGAGATGCTTTTGTCAAAGGCATTTACGGACGTCTGTTCGTCACTATCGTCAAAAAGATCAACGCTGCTATCTACAGGCCAAAGTCTACAATGCGAACAGCCATCGGTGTCTTAGACATATTCGGTTTCGAAAATTTCGATCAAAACAGCTTCGAACAATTCTGTATTAACTTTGCTAATGAGAACTTACAGCAGTTCTTCGTTAGGCATATATTCAAACTGGAACAGGAAGAGTATAACCATGAAGGAATAAACTGGCAGCATATCGAATTCGTTGACAATCAAGATGCTTTGGATTTAATTGCGCTGAAACAACTGAATATTATGGCTTTAATTGATGAAGAGTCGAAGTTTCCAAAGGGTACTGACCAAACGATGTTAGCTAAGCTACACAAGACCCACGGTCTACACAGAAACTACCTCAAGCCAAAGTCGGATATAAACACTAGCTTTGGACTCAACCACTTCGCTGGGATTGTATTTTACGATACTCGAGGTTTCCTCGAGAAGAACCGGGATACGTTTAGCGCTGATTTATTGCAATTAATTCATATTTCTACGAACAAGTTCCTGCAGCATATCTTCCAGGATGACATCGCGATGGGCTCTGAGACGCGGAAACGAACTCCGACGCTTTCAACACAGTTCAAGAAGTCTCTCGACTTGCTGATGAGGACATTAGGGACATGCCAGCCGTTTTTCATACGTTGTATAAAGCCAAATGAATTCAAGAAACCAATGATGTTTGACCGTGGTCTTTGCTGCAGACAGCTCAGGTACTCTGGTATGATGGAGACAATCAGAATCAGGAGGGCTGGGTATCCCATCAGACACAGCTTCAAAGAGTTTGTTGAGAGATACCGCTTTTTGATTTCTGGCGTTCCACCAGCCCATAAGACTGACTGTCGGTCAGCTACCGCGAAGATCTGTGCAACTGTCCTTGGCAAGTCTGACTACCAGTTAGGTCACACCAAAGTTTTTCTGAAGGATGCTCACGACTTATTCCTGGAGCAGGAGAGAGATAGAGTGCTTACTAGGAAGATATTGATACTCCAGAGGTCTATTCGAGGGTGGGTCTACCGCAGACGGTTCTTGAAGATGCGTGCCGCAGCCATTTTGATTCAGCGTCACTGGCGAGGCAAACTGCAGAGGATTCGGTATAATAAGATGAAGGTTGGATATGCTAGACTGCAAGCTCTGATTAGGGCGCGAGTGTTGGCTCATCGGTTTAGGCATCTTCGTGGACATATTGTGGCTCTACAAGTAAGTTTTTATAATGGAATCAATTCCGAAACAACTTTATCTGATAATTTATACGAGAGAACTGAGAACTACTGTCAACTATTCAGAGGTCCCAGAATCCGATTGGCAACCGCAATAAAAATGAAGTTTTTAGGTTCTATTATTTAAAGCAAAACATTCCCCAATTTAACTGGAAATCAATAATTATTGTCTAACGATTTTATTATGGTCGAAAACAAGGAAGTATCATGGGACTTTCATTTCACTGTTTTCTTGTACCAATATACTTTTTCTTCATCAATAGGCGGCAGCCCGCGGCTACCTAGTTCGTCGTTCCTATGGCCACAAGATGTGGGCCATTGTGAAGATCCAGTCGCACGCGCGGCGCCTTCTGTGCATGCGGCGCTACCGGCGCATGCGCGGCGAGGCGCGCGCGCACTCGGAGGCGCTGCGCCTGCGACGCCAGGAGGAGCTGCGCCTGCACACGCAGGGGAACACCCGCGCTAAGGAGATCGCTGAGCATAACTATCGGGTAAGTGAGCCTGTTAGGGATATTGTCGGTATACATTTATTTATTACTTAGTCGTCTAGAAGTTTCTGAAATCGAACGTTCAATTTGGGTTCAGTTAGACATTTAGCAATTAACTTTTTAAGATTAACCACTCTGCTCGACAAGATTTTGACATTTGACACACTAGCTGAGTCGACGGGGTGTTGCATGTTACGTCATGAATTTCAGAAATTATCTCAACTTTTAGCATCTTAATTAACTATGATAAATTTGTTTCTGCAGCAATTTTATACGATAAGTTATTGAGAAATATATTAAATTACAACTTAAGATCGTTCAAATCACGTCAGTCAACTTAAAAATGCGTCTAAAATACGCATTACTACACCCTTCCAAAAGTTAGTCGTCTTAGATTTGCTAAAATTATATATGTAAACAACCTTCTCGCTTGCTAAACAGAGGTAAAACCGCAAAATCAAGACATATTCATTATATTTGCGGTCTTTCTTTGTCATTTTCTATACGCAAGTTAATTTAAAATACGGTTCAATTATGACAAGAAAATATTACTTTTCAACTTTGATGGCAGTGGTGTTCGAGGCTAAAAAACATGAAAATTATGAATTCCAGAAACCCAAACTCCACTTGAGGAGTAGTGGTTTGTTCATCATTTGGCGAATTCATCCATATTTCTAAGGAAATATGTAGCGGTAATGAAGTTTTTGGTATCCAAAGTCAAAGTTTCGCGCCAACTGCGTTTGTTTACGTTTTTATTTCACACAACAATCACACACTTACATGTAAATACTATTACAAATACACATATTATGATTCTAAATATCGTGAAGAACAAGAAAAAGCCCAGATCTAAATGCAATAAACGAACACAGATCCAATAACACGTAATATTCATTACCGCTAATTTATTTTTGTTTAAAATCGTCAGCCATTTTGATTTTTTTAATGCTAGGGTGTGGGAAAACGATTATTATAATCGATGGTTTTTTTATTTCGTACGACTCGATAAATATAAATGAGCAATTACGGTAAATCGATTATTAAAAATTAGTGCAAAATATTTTATTTATCATAAAATCCAAAAAGCATTTATAAAAACCATATTTGCGCTTTTTTAAGTAATTTAAATAGTTCTTTTTTTGGAATTCAACGAACAAAATCAACTAAACAAATTAATCGGACCCATGCGGATTTCGCGCCGAAATATCTATTTTATTCAAAATTTAAATGCAGAACTAGAATGCGCTCGTGATTCAGAAATATTTATTATTTTCACATTTTTTTTTTAATCTCTATATTGACTATGGGTATGGTTAGCTAGTGGATCGGTTTGAACTTTGATATTTAATGTTATTAGAATTCGATATGCTATCTAATGTGATAAGTTTTTTTTATAAAATATACTATATTATTGAATGTTTGTTGAAAGTATGTACCTATGTATGTAAGTAGGTACATATATTTATATATATGTATGTATATATGTATTTTTGTAGTTACGTCTATTTTTTTGGAACGTCCGGTAGCCTAAACGGCTGCATAGGTTTTTCAAATCAGGTATCATTCGATTAGTTATAAATGCCGAACTGTCATAGATTATTCGAGTATTGAAAAAATAAAAAAAGTTTTTTTTTTCGAGACACACTCACGTCATTCTGCCTAGCCTTTTCTTTTTCTATGTTGGGTTCGGCATCTAGCCTAATCTAGAGCTATTGCTTATAAGACCTCCATAATCTAGTAACTGAGTAGAACATACCTCTTGGCAATTACTCTTGGTTACAGTTTGACTGTCGACCTATCCTATCGACTGTCTAAGATGTTCGAATGACAGCCGGCACCAACGAAATGCATTCCAAGCCATGGTGGAAACTCAATTTGTATTAAATCGTCACCCATCCACTAGCCGCTCTCGGCAAGCGTAGCTTAACTTCGAAGTTCGATTTGTTGATTATTTATTTATTAAATATGTGCATTAAAAAAGCTCTATAAAGCAAAGGACCACTCATGTCACGTATAGGTACTCACTTACGCATTTGAAACGATTCAGATGAAATTCGGTGGGTAATAATTATGAATTCCCGCAACCCAAACAAGATTCCGGCTCGCACTTTACCCGATTTTTTTCATGGAATTTGATCGCAGATTCGTGATAAGGAACCCTATAAACCATGAAAATAACACCCATAACAAAAAACTAGAAAAATCTAGTCAGTGCCATTTTCACTTATAATACTTATTCATTTACCATGTAGAATTTGGCCTTAATAACCTTTTTTAGAAGATAGTTTGAGAACCTTAATTTTAAAATATATTTTGTAGTAAGTATGTGTAATTGTAATAAGGTGCATTTTTCCGTGCCCTGCATGGACATATTAGATATTGGGTTTCAGGAGCAGGATGACAAAATCGAAAAGTATTTAAAAAGCAATATTCAATTTTCATAAAATAATAAAAATAATCTGACACCATAACTCACTCATTTATTTAAAAAATATTTTTAAATAAAAAAAAAATAAATTTAAAAAAATATTTTTAAATTTGTCTAGACCTACTTAACATACAATACATAAACTATTAAGGTTGGTATTTTGCACGCAACCAGCTGAAAGTATCTAACATAAAACTCTCAGTAATTTAAAAGGAATAAAATATTTTTCATTCTGATTTTGAACAACATAGACAATTCTGCGCAAATTAACCTTGGGTCCGATAATTAATCTGTTGAGTAGGATTTCTTTCTTTATTGTAGAGAATCCTATTTGAATTACATAAGGAAGCATAAATAATAATTATGATTAATTGTGATTTTATTTTATGTCTAAAACGTATTTTTCCTAATATTTTAGTAACGAATTTAAATTAATCGATTAGGTTGAAATAAAAAATAAATCGATTCGCATAATCGTTTTGGTACACCTTAACAATAAAAAAAAACAATAAGAATGATGGTTGATGGCGATTATCACATTTATGCACTTCGATTTTATTTATGAAAATTAGTAAACTTGTGGGTTAAATATTAAAGAATTAATGGCGCTAAGATATGAGAATTTTATCTAATTGTTTTAATTACCGCCCATACATAAGATTTTTTAAGTGGCTTTATCAAAAATGCCATTATAAATTAGGATGTCGTATGACGTAACTCTGAGGTCCAATTGGTACTACAACCGAGCCGGCGGAGGTTTGCATGTCTAGTACCAATTGGTACTACTACCGAACTATACGGTTAATACAGGGAGTTCCAGATATTCTTGATATTATTCAAGGGTGTTTTTTTGTAGTACTGTCTGTAGTACTGTAGTGTTCAGTCTGATGTGGTTGGTGACGTTTATTTTAGATCAATAGATTCGATGATACCAGATAATGTTATAAGCGGTCGGGTTATTATTCATATAATATATTAATTTATACAGGATGTTCCAGAAATTCGTGTGGACACTCATTTCTAGAACACCCTGTATAATTGTCTCTAATGTAATGGTAATACATATGTATTTACCAATGTGAATGGTACATTGAACCCTCAAAGTCACTGAATATTTTCAAATCAATTTCCGTATGAACGCATTGAACCGTTCACATTTAGGTATTGTGTAGTTCAAGTACAATGTCAGCTTTATACGTTACTATCAGATAAACATTATTTTATTTTTGATTTAAATTAAAAATGCGGTTGACCGAGTCGGCAAACTTCAAAAAAGAAAATAAATGCAAACATTCCGAAAAACAAAAGTGATGCAATTTTAGATTAGATAGCTAAATTAATAATTTTGTCTAGTAAAATTGTGCATATTCACGATATGTTAATTTAACTGATTAATTACTTTTTTAATTATCAAGATCTGTTATTCTAAATAGATAAATTATTATCCACTTAGTTAAATAAAGAATTTTATGATTTGGCAAATCTGATTTAAATCAAAACTACCTCTTAAAAAGCAATTCATACAGTTAAGAAATAACCGTTAATTAACTATTTATGTTATGTTTATCGTGGATTCAATCTGTGCGAAATGTAACATTTATGCTTTGTCTATATAATTCATTATGTATGTAAGAAATTATAGCAGATTGTCTAATCCTAAACTAATCTCCACGTTAAACACTGAATTTAATAATTATCTCGTGAAATATCACAATACAGTGTGTTGTTAGAAATAAAAATAAAAATTAGCCAATCGGCTGCTCGGCTGCGGCTCGGTGCTTTTATGTAATTTTGATTATATTTTGCTGTAGCTCCAATAGAAAAAAGCACATTTAGTAAAAAATTTAGCCGTCAAGCTATTACGACAAGTACATGAGATATAGCCCAGTGACAGGCGGACGAATGGATAGACGAACAGACAAAGGAGGTTTAGGTTTGAGATTAAAAGGAGGTTCAAATAAAACAGATGACTTAAAAAAAAACCTAGTGTTGGTAAAATTCTATTTAGCGCGATAAGAGTTACACCAGTCCTTATCGTCTAAGATCAATAGATAGTCAAATTAACTTAATAATAAATCACATTTTAAATGCCGCTATTGTTTTATCGGAAAAGATAATCATTGAGTTTACATTTTATTTCTAAGTTCATTTAGTTAGTTAACGTCAAAGAAAGCGGGTTTGCATTATGATAAAATATAGTTAAAAAATAGCTTATTTTTCGTTGTGTTGTTTTTTTTTAATAAATAATGTAGTTCAGTGATAATGTCAAATAGTGAATATAATAAAAAAGTCAAAGAGTTATGTTTGAGTCCATTATTGTGCCTGCCGAAGATTGACGAAAGCCTATCGCATAGAGCCCTTTGGTATCTTATCCGTTACCGGGTAAGTTAGACACCACATTCCAATAAAAGTATACATAAGTAAAACTATTTGATTACTTATAATATTTTTAAAAATTATTTTTGGAATTACCGATAGGATTAAAACAAAATATTTTCCTATCATAAATAGAATACTTTCATTTTGGAACAATGCATGTTTCCTTTAGGATATGCCACGGAACGAAGGAGCGGGTATAACTAGTAGGTACATATTTAAATATTTATGTCAAAACTCTTTCCTAATAATTTTGTTTAGTGCAATCAAGGTAACACAGATTCATCTAATATTATGTCCTTGACAGTTCGTAGAACATGTTGAGCTCACTGCGCGCCTGGCTACGGCGTAGCACGTATCCTGCTACAAGCGATCGTAGTAGGATGTGTCTACGCTTATAGAATTTTAGAAGGTTTTTCTCTTGTGTTTTTCCATATCTACTGAATGTTCAATTTGAGTAAAATCTACGACTCAATTAATATAATTCCTGCATGGCATGGTCCAATTATGAACGATTGAGCAAAATTAAGTTATCACTGTTTGCTTAGTGAGCATAAATTAATGCGACAGTTCCATCTTTGACTGTTCCACACTCCCGTCAGCGGTACAGCACTGATAAAACAACTATATTTTTGAGATACTTGACTTCCCTTTCGGAACCCACAATTTTGTTAAAACAGTATAATAATATCTATTTGTTTCTTGACTTAGGTATTGAATTATTCACATTATCACTGTTTACAAACCCACTAATTGAGAAAGACCGGTCAACCGCAATGAAATGCCAAACTTGAAATGGAATTCCGCAACTAATTACGAAGGGTAATGAGGTGCTAACACAAGTGTTATATTAATTACGGCAGTGGCTTTGCGTAATTGAACGATATCGTCCAATCAATCAAGCGAGTGCCTTGCGCAAGCGCAGCCAGTCCGCAACCTGTCCGTCTGCCGTGCTCGGCTGGGCTGCGGCCGTATTCTGTAACGCAGTGGCATTTGTAACGTTATGGCAATTGGGCTTTACTTCGTATGGTCATCGCAAGATAGTAGGAATTTTAATTTAGTTTGAAGCTTGCTTCGGTAGTTCAGCGCAATTCTTTTTGTTGAGCGCGTCCCTTGGCATTCAGTTTGGTCACTAACCGCGAGTGTTATGAAACATTTTCATATGACATGGTTTTCTTGTAGTGTATCTACCTGAACCGATCTACAATTTTACTACTACTACTACTGTGAAAAATGTTCGTGAAGCAAGTCGCTTACCTTCGTATAGCAACTGCATCACATTCCAAACACAATTACGTTACTCAATAACCCTGCTGGTTAACGTAACCGGCAACAGCCGTAACACTGAAGTAATGTGTGGTAACCCTTTAAGTTAAACAGACGTGTGGTCGTGCCCCGGGGTCGGTGCATCATGATGAACTTGTGGCTCGAGAAGTTTTGCAACCATGTCGTGTTTGATACCAACTATGTTGGCATGTCGTATGTGGGTGGATTTATTGTAAGTTGTTATTGTTATCTGTGTTATTATGATGGGGAGACGAGTAGATAGTAGTGCAGCTTTGTACACATAGTTTATTCTTGATATCAAAAGCGATAAGAGTGCAGATAGCCGTATTCCTAGAATTAATCATCTGAATTCTGATCTAGTCACGGAAATATCTAGAGAAATGAATGTTACGATACTTACGCATAATTTCAAAACGCTGGCAGAGCGGTACGTGAGATGATTTGAAATTCTAGGTAAAGTGTTTACGTCAGGTAGGACCAGTAGTACCTACAATGGAATCGAAAATAACACAAAAGTTTAGTCTTAAAAAAAAACTATATATTTGATAAATGAGACGAAAAGATGAGATGCAAACAATTTTTTTTTTATTTCGCAGGAGCGTATGTACGAATTGGAAAGGCGTGAAGCGGAACTGGCCCTGGAAGAGAAGAAGCAGCTGGAAGCCAAGAGAACGTTACTCCAAGAGGCGGCGAGGAAGCAGGACGAGCCTGTGGATGACAGCAAGCTGGTCGAAGCCATGTTTGACTTCTTGCCTGACTCCAGCAGTGAGGCACCTGCTCCTAAGGATACCTCGGTCTTCAGTGATCTGCCACAGCCTAGGGCTGATCAACAAGAGGTATTGTAGTCTATTTTATTTGAAAGGTATACCAACGACCTTTTCACTAAAAACAAGTTATGGTGAATTATAAAAATACACTTACAAGCGTAGAAGTTGCTATGTATGAAAGTGCTCTGCTTTCATACATAGCAACTTCTTAAATATGTGGTTACCAGATTTTTACACGTTAGTAGTGCGAATTGAAAATTAAGTAGCTTATGGAATTTAGAATGAAAAATTGATATTTGTAAGAATTAAAATTGAAACATTGTGATTGAAATTAAAAAATAAACAGCAAAAATTGAATAAAACATGGTAGAACGCGATAACGAGTGCTACAAGAGAACATTCCAAAAATGTTTGCTTTATTGCATGTGTGTGGCATATGTGACAAAAAATGAAATAGTATTTAAAATATCTGTATTATACTATTTTTAACGTCTGTAAATGAAATAAAAAGTTTCATAGAACATAGAATGACCAAAGAGTAGATGAGAGTAAATTCGAAGCCTAGAGAGCTTCTGGCCAAAACATTCATTTAAACATTCACTTGTTTGCTGTATGATTTCGAATATCCGGTATTTACTTTGATTGACTTGACTTTGACTTTGATGTTCTTTTTTTCCTTTCTTATTGCTGATAAATTACCTTAAACTACCTATAGGAAGACAGAAATATAGAACAACACAAAATCTAAAACACAAAGTAGACTAAATTGAATGAAATTTTAACCGCCAATATATCATCAAAATATTTTAATTACCTTCCAAACCAGTACTTTCTCGTTTTATCACTGATTTCTATCGAATCAAAATTCATTTATTCAAACTAGACTGAGAGACAGCACTTTTTGAACGTCAAATTTTACATAAAGACAGTCCCTCAAAACGCCCACCCGTCACCACTTCCTAGTGTTTTAGCTGGGAAGAAGAAATGGCACAACAAACTCCCCAGCAACACATCGTTCATCTACTCATTGATATTCATCTTCTTCCTTCAGTTCTATATCCTTTATTTCACCAAGAAAAACGATGTTCTCTTTGAACTTTTCTATCGCTAGCGTCACTTTCAAAGGTATCTGCAGAATACACTTCTTTTTTTATGAAATTCTTTTAAATTGATATTGACTTTCTTCTTCGTCATCATTATCATCATCTGTATTCATAGCATCTGTCCAAGGTTTTTGCTTGTTGTTAGAATTTTAAGCATACGATTAATCAACATGAGAGTAGGAACAATTTATATCCATTCTCATATCCTGTTGGTATTCACAGATGGTAACACCAATGCAAACCACATCGGAAGACGAGGAAGATTTGTCGGAGTTCAAGTTCCAGAAGTTCGCAGCTACTTATTTCCAAGGAAACGTTACTCATCAATATTCGCGGAAGCCACTGAAGCATCCATTATTGCCTCTTCATACGCAAGGAGACCAACTGGTAAGAATTATTATATATTAGATGTACTTAGATAGCAATATTGCGTAATAATGAACGAGTAAACCAATTATGGAAATAAATTATTTCGATATTATGCTAAAATAATTTTTTCGCAATTAATTTAATAGTTCGATCAATTTAAGTAGGAATGTCGTTACGCAACTGGTATATAATTCAAAACTCATTACAGGCAGCGCAAGCGCTATGGATCACAATACTCCGGTTCACTGGGGATCTACCAGAACCAAGGTACCACACCATGGACCGGGATAACACCTCAGTCATGTCCAAAGTCACAGCTACCCTCGGCAGGAACTTCATCAGGTCGAAAGAGTTCCAGGAAGCTCAGATGATGGGCGTGGACCCTGATGCGTATCTGAACAAACAGAAGCCGAGGTCTATAAGACATAAGCTTGTATCGTTAACGCTGAAGAGGAAGAACAAGCTAGGAGAAGATGTCAGGAGAAAGTTGCAGGTTGGTTTCGTTTCTAGAATATTCGCAATGCTTATGTTATATTTTTTTATGACACAAATAATAATAACGACATTGTTGATATTTCCAGGATGAAGAGTACACAGCAGACAGCTACCAGTCGTGGCTAGAATCTCGCCCAACATCAAATCTAGAGAAATTACATTTTATTATTGGGCACGGTATTCTGCGGGCTGAGTTGAGAGACGAAATATATTGTCAGATCTGTAAGCAGCTGACAAACAATCCTTCGAAGTCCTCCCATGCCAGAGGATGGATTTTACTTTCGTTGTGTGTGGGATGCTTTGCCCCTAGCGAAAAGTTCGTCAATTACCTACGAGCTTTCATCAGAGAGGGTCCTCCCGGCTACGCTCCGTACTGTGAAGACCGCTTGAAGCGCACATTTAACAACGGCACAAGAAACCAACCACCCTCGTGGTTAGAACTTCAAGCAACAAAATCGAAAAAGCCTATAATGTTACCCATAACGTTCATGGATGGCAATACGAAGACCTTACTAGCGGACTCGGCAACAACTGCGAGAGAACTGTGTAATCAGCTATCTGATAAAATTGGCCTGAAAGACCAATTCGGTTTCTCGCTATACATCGCTCTGTTCGATAAGGTCAGTTCCCTCGGCAGTGGAGGAGATCACGTTATGGATGCAATATCACAATGTGAACAGTACGCTAAAGAACAAGGTGCTCAAGAAAGAAACGCGCCATGGAGATTGTTCTTCAGGAAAGAAATATTTGCTCCATGGCACGATCCTACAGAGGATCAAGTCGCTACTAATCTTATTTACCAACAAGTGGTTAGAGGTGTGAAATTCGGTGAATATAGATGTGATAAAGAAGAAGATTTAGCTATGATAGCCGCTCAACAGTATTACATCGAGTACGGTCAAGACTTGAACACCGAACGACTGTATACGTTACTACCAAATTACATACCAGATTACTGTCTAACTGGTGTTGAAAAAGCAGTTGATCGGTGGGGTGCCTTAGTGGTGCAAGCGTATAAAAAGAGTTATTATGTTAAAGAAAAAGTTCCTGCTTATAGAGTGAAAGAAGACGTAGTGAGTTATGCAAAGTTCAAGTGGCCTCTTTTATTCTCTAGATTCTACGAAGCTTATAGAAACTCTGGGCCAAATCTACCCAAAAATGATGTTATAATAGCAGTGAATTGGACCGGTGTTTATGTTGTGGATGATCAAGAACAAGTGTTGTTAGAATTGTCATTCCCTGAAATAACTACTGTTTCCAGTCAGAAAACAAACAAAGTGTTCACACAAACCTTCAGTCTATCGACTGTTCGTGGTGAAGAGTTCACATTCCAAAGTCCTAACGCAGAAGACATCCGAGATCTCGTAGTTTACTTCCTGGAAGGCCTAAAGAAGCGATCCAAATTTGTAATAGCTCTACAAGATTACAAAGCACCTGGAGAGGGTTCTAGTTTCTTAACTTTCAACAAAGGAGATCTTATAATTTTAGAAGAAGACAGTACAGGGGAATCTGTATTGAACAATGGTTGGTGCATCGGTCGCTGTGAGAGGACAATGGAAAGGGGCGACTTCCCGGCCGAAACCGTCTATGTGTTGCCAGCACTCACTAAACCGCCTCCAGACATATTGACTTTGTTCTGTCAAGAAGGAGCCTCCCATGGCCGCAGAGCGCCAACTGCCACATACAACGGAACAGAAATAAAGGACAAGCCGCACACTTTGTTAGAATATGCTATGGACCATTTCCGGTTGCCACCGAAACGCACTGTATCCAAGGCACTTACACTTTCCACTGCCAAGAGGGGAGGATCTGAGGAGCTTTGGCGGCACTCGAGAGAGCCGGTAAAACAGCCTTTGCTGAAGAAACTACAAGCAAAAGAAGAACTAGCTGAAGAGGCATGTTTCGCGTTCACAGCTATCCTCAAGTACATGGGCGATTTACCTTCGAAACGCCCTCGCATTGGCAATGAGTATACAGATCACATTTTCGACGGTCCCTTAAAACACGAGATATTGCGGGACGAGATATACTGTCAAGTAATGAAACAGCTGACTGATAATCGAAACAGAATGTCGGAAGAACGAGGTTGGGAGCTAATGTGGCTGGCCACGGGTTTGTTTGCATGTAGTCAAGGGTTGCTTAGAGAATTAACACTGTTCTTGAGGACTAGAAGATATCCAATAGCCCAAGACTCCCTCCAAAGACTTCAAAAGACTTTAAGGAATGGGCAGAGGAAGTATCCGCCCCATCAGGTGGAAGTAGAAGCTATACAGCATAAGACTACTCAGATATTCCATAAGGTTTACTTCCCCGATGACACAGACGAAGCATTTGAAGTTGACTCGTCTACGAGGGCAAAGGACTTTTGTCAAAATATAGCTCAGAGACTGAATCTCAGATCTAGTGAAGGCTTTAGTTTATTCGTTAAGATAGCTGATAAGGTGATATCGGTCCCTGAGGGCGACTTCTTCTTTGACTTCGTGCGCCACCTGACGGACTGGATTAAGAAAGCGCGGCCTACGCGCGATGGCATCACTCCCCAGTTTACCTACCAGGTAAGACCACAAACAATAAGTTGGGCTCAGTATGTAGCCATGACACATAATTACACAGAGAACTGTAAATGACATTTGATTTTTTTCTCCTTAACTATCTTCTCAGGTGTTCTTTATGAAGAAGCTGTGGACGAACACAGTGCCTGGTAAGGATCGGGCGGCGGACGTGATCTTCCACTTCCACCAGGAGCTGCCCAAGCTACTGCGCGGGTATCACCGTTGTGGACGAGACGAAGCTGCACGGCTGGCGGCGCTGGCTTACCGGGCACGGTTCGGGGATAACAAGCAGGAGTTGCAGGCGATACCGTACGTAATTTGTAAAATTTTATTATATTCTTATATAATGAGTAACTACGAATTATAAAGAGGCTTTAGCGTCGTCTTAATACAAAGCGAACATTGCACGGTTACGTGATCGTCACATTCATTTGGAAGAAACAGAGGGCGCTTTCAAGTGGCCTACAAGCGGACACGACTATCAGTAGTATTTTAATATTTTGGCGTTCCGCAGGTTTACATTCTAAGCCCTCTTTTGCATTTAAGCTTTTTTATATTACAAATCGCTCATTACGTTGTTGTCGTTTACTATTTAATCTAATACTTAATTACACATTTTCAGTTATATAATAATTATATTACCTAACTTTAATAAGACATTATCTTTATTAAATCATTATTCAATTATATCGTCAATGAAAATTATTTGAATGGCACTCAACAGCGATTAAATCAATGGCCTATTAAGCGATTTCTATAAATAATAAAGAAATATGCTAATCACGATAACCTGCTTATTCCAGGCAAATGCTTCGCGAGCTGATTCCAGCTGATCTGATAAAGCTGCAGAGTTCTGCTGACTGGAAGCGAGCTATCGTAGCGTCATACAACACGGATGCTGGCATGACGCCTGAAGACGCCAAGATCACCTTCCTGAAGGTCATCTACCGCTGGCCCACGTTTGGGTCCGCCTTCTTTGAGGTCAAGCAGACCACGGAACCAAATTATCCTGAGCTATTGCTAATCGCAATCAATAAGCATGGTGTAAGCTTGATACATCCGCAGTCGAAGGTGAGAATTTTCAGATATAATATTTTTCACGTTTTCTGTCTATTTGACTGGGGGTCATGTCTATCACCGCTTAGTCGCACAAACATTAACAGCAAAATCCCGATTAGTAATTTATATTTATGTTTTTGGAATGCAGTTGCTGTTGCACCATATTTTCCACATAAACTTTTAATCGCTGTTTTGAATATTCAATCTTCGAGCTCATATTAAATCTAAATAAATTGAAATAAAATAACAATCCAGGGTTTCTGTTTCAGGACATCCTAGTAACGCACCCATTCACGAGAATATCAAACTGGTCGTCTGGCAACACCTACTTCCACATGACGATCGGCAATCTGGTGCGGGGGTCCAAGCTGCTGTGCGAGACCTCCTTGGGGTACAAGATGGACGACCTGCTGACGTCATACATCTCGCTCATGCTCACAAACATGAATAAGCAGCGTTCCGTCCGCGTCAAATAACCCCGTGGTAGCATGACGGCTGTCATCGTAGTCAAACAATGCGAATATAGACACAATTATTTTTTATCCGCTTACCGTTAAGTTCGCACGCTTCCCAGCGGTATATTTAACTTAACATAGGATTTAGCATTTAAATGCAGTCAGATCGAATGCTTATTTTTAATAGTTTTGCGTACAGTGTGCCCGGTATATCTTTGTCTTCTAATTAATTAAGGCGCTGCTTGCAAGATAAAAGTAACAAATTAAAACATTGAATTATAATTTTTAGTTCCTTACTTCGCCACCGGTCAAGATATATTGGGCGTACTGTATCCCCATCGCAATACGCTGTATCATAGTAGATAAAATTGATGCACAATTTTAGTGTTTGCATTTTAGTAACATTCGTGTCAAACAAAATCTACTGTAGATTAAATGTATCCGTCCATACATTAAGATCGAAATATATAATATCTAGATATTAAACGATGTTACTGGTATTCCAAATCCGTTCTGTTATAGCTATTAAGTACAACGACCTAAGTTTAGGTATTTGTTCTTCTATGTAATCTCCAGTGGAAATGGCTAACTGAAATACGTATCTTCTAAAATGTAGAAATAGGAAATATTTTATAATTTATTAAAATCTCTTTTCATTGGAAAATATTTTTTCATTTTTATCATATTTATTGGTTTTAAACTTTTCATATTAAAATAATGGTTGTAGAAAAGATTTGTTACAATATTTTTAAATAAGGTGTTCGGTAACGTAACATTGTATGACATTATCTAGCATTGCATTGCCTCAGCAAGTGCCTAGCTTGAGCGCTATTCACAGGAAAAAATAATTTTACATATATTCAAAGTTCAGGAACTAGTTATATTTACTCGAGAATTAGTATTAACACTGTTTATATTACCGGAATATAATAAAATAATTAACAGTGATTTAATGTAAATCGTCACGCTAGACACCTGTAGTGTTGCTTAAATTCTATCGATAAAAATCCGACATGTAATAATTTTACATCAATTAGTAGGTACCTATAGGAGATTGAAAACTTGAAAAGTCGATAAAATGATTCAAGTTGATAAAATGAAACATCGATAAGAGTTTAGCAATACTCAGATGTCGTATTGAGTTTAGATGTTTATATATTTATAAAATAACCGTTTAGCATAACGTCTATATAAAATACATAGGTAACATCAATGTATTTATTTAATAGGTAAAGGAATTTATTATAAGTATTGTATAAAATTGTCAGTTTCATGCCATGAGTCCGGTGACAATTAAATTATGTTTGTTTTATTAATATCGCTTTAAAGTAAAAGTTGCATTTGTGAGTGGTTGTAAACATGAGTCACAATGATATTTAGAGTGTTTAATTTTATTGAAAAACCTACTTCTCCTGAAACATCCCCTAGGTGTCCACAGTGGCGTGTAGTGGTTCGAGTTAGGGTAGGCCAGAGAAAATTAAAAAAATAACCACATTATTCAGGGTTGCTTTTTAATGAAATGAGTATTTTTTTTAAATAACCTATTAAAAAAAACCACCACATTTCAACCCTGAATAATGTGGGGCTTTTTCTTTGGACATTTTCTCTGGCCTACCCGAACTCGAACCACTGCACGCCACTGTGTCCATGAGTTAAGCGATCTTAAAATGATTGCTGTTAACACCAAAAACATAACTATTATTCTTGATATCTTCGCAGGTTTTACATTTATTTATTATTAATATTTATTTATTACAGCTATCATTACAGTAACCCAATTCGATAGTATAGAATAAAATAAATATTAATCATAATTCCAATAACACATTTCAATTCATAGATACAATTCAATTAATTGACATTATAGGTAGCTTAATTAGAAAAAATCCGCTTACAATGAGAATGCCAACATATATACGTACAAACTAGCAGGCACTCACGACACAGATAGACTATCCACTTCGGAGTAAAGTCTCCACTAAACCATTGTCATCCGGAGACGTCAGAAAACTAGCAGCTAACAACATTGAATGGAAAATGTACCTATAGAGCGCCGCACCACGGTAGCTATAGCACTGCATAGCTTCGCATGTATGTACCTTGTAAGCAAAAATCGGCAAACGTTGTGTAGGACGTCATCAGGCACGATGGAGTGACGATTTGCGCAGGACGGCTGGCAGAAACTGGATACGAGAAGCTGAAAATAGATCTAAGCGGCGTGCAATTGGAGAGGCCTATGTCCAGCAGTGGACTGCAACAGGCTGTTGATGATGATGATGATGAAGCAAAAATAGGCGGGATGATTGATACACTGCTCCCCACGACCTTGCTTGGAATTGCCAACAGTACGCAATTACTGAGTTTTTTGTTTTAGTGCGAGTAAATCACTTTGACTCTGGCTGTAGCGGCGTCAATGTCGCCAGATGAAAAACTAACGTAGAGATTACGGTAACAAAAAGAAATGCAACGTCATTTGTCCAGTCAGCAGCGAACTACTTACGAAAACCTGCATCGCGGTATCAGAGTTTTCCGTGTAATTTGAACATATATAGCATAAGCATAGCATAATTAGCCTTTTAATGTTCCCACACAGGAACACGGACACAGGCCTGCTCTCTAGGAGAGGGAATGGGCCGTAATTCACCACGCGGGCCCAGTGCGGATTGGTGAATGTCACATGTTTTCGAATTTTTGGTTCTAGGACATGCCTGTTTCCTCACGATGTTTTTCTTCACCGTTTTGAGAGCAGTGGTGATGAAATAAATTAAACAAGGTAATGCACCTAGCTGGGTTTGAACCCGCGACCTACAATTCCGTTACCACTCGGCCACCACTGCTCTCAACAACATACAATAGTCCGAATATCGAATATCGGGCAGCTGCCCACGGGCCACAACAGAGGTCCGGTCAGAGGATCCGCCCTTTTCAATTGAGGGTCTTTTTTTAAACTGCCTCTCACTAGGAATTTATCCTGTGTCGTGGGTGCGTTTACAAACATACAATCTCACTAACAAAAACAGCCAGACCCGGAACAACTATCTGTAGGCCATACGAATATTTGTTCCGTACGGGAATCGAACCCACGACACATACGTACCGTAGCAGCCAATGTTAAGACTCCCTATTCCGCATTCCTCTATTGACCCCGACGTGATTGCATGTAACTGAATGAAAGCCAACCAATTCAGTAGGTATCTCTAAGCAAATCAATAAATGGTACTCTTTTCTTTTCTACGACTGTACTCTTAACTCACCCTATCTAAACTTAAATACATATTATACTCTATTTTTTCTAAAAAAAAAGTTGGTGATGTGTTGAGAACCCACATTGCGCACGAATGCGTGATTGGCAAATAAATAACCCGCGCAACTGAAGTGGCAAAAACTTCTCCGTGCACGTCTTTCGTGGACATAACAATGGATGGTTGACTTAATTCTTTGATCATAGAAAAAACCCAGTGCTCTAGTCATATAGATCTCCTTGCCATTTCGATAACGGCGACCCCATGACACGATTTTCTAGCGTGTTCCCTAATATGACTCGCTAGACCGAATTTGGTTTTAAATACCCGGTCACTGCTAAGGCACTACAGTTGACCGGCGGAATTAAAAGTTTAGGAGTTCTCTTTATAATATATTATAACGGGAACAACACGGGTGAAACCGCGAGGCACTGCTAGTCTCTACTCAGTGTACTAGTATAGTACTCAGGCTGAATGTAGCTTTCTAATGTTGAAAGATTTTTTTAAATCGGCACAGTTGTTTTTGAGTTTATTTATTACAAACATACACGCACAAAAATACAAAAAGATGCTGATTTCGACGGTATGTCAAATAAGCCAAAATGCTTTTCCCAAAATGAGTTAGATGATCTTGTAAAAGATTTAAATCTTACTAAACAAGTTTCAATATTGTTAGCATCAAGACTGAAAGAAAAAAAATTGCTTTCCTCAAATGCTAAAATAAGTTGTTATCGTGAAAGAGATAAAGAAATACGGCGTTATTTTTCCGAAGTAAACGGTATTACCTTTTTATTCAAATATCAAAAACTTGTTGATAAGAAGTCGGTTAAAAATGGGCTTGAAACAATACAAACCAAACGACTGGCGTTTATTCATTGACAGGTCATAATGGAAATACGCTGGGGTACCTATTGTCCACAGTACAAAGTTAAAGGAAGAATATTGTAATATTTCGCTAGTCTAGAACAAAATAAAACACGATAACGTTATTTAACGTTTATTAGATCACTATATAAAGACGGGAACTGCTTTTCTTACATTTGCCGAAAACTTCCATAGCTCACTATGGAAAAGATCAAAGCCGGCATTTTTGATGGCCCCCAAATTAGACAACTTACGAAAGAAATTCAATTTAGAAATTCTATGACTGACTTAGAAATAAAGCCTTGGACAGCTTTCGTCTCTGAGATGCAGAATTTCCTCGGAAATAAAAAATCTGAAAAATATATTGAAATTATAGAAGACCTTTTGCTACAGTTGAAAAATATGGGGTGCAATATGAGCATAAAATTCCACTTGCTCCATAATCACCTAGTCAGGTTAACGGAAAATTTAAGAGATATGAACGAAGAGCAGGGAGAGCGTATGCATCAGGACTTACGCGTCATGGAAGAGCACAATCAAGATTTCTGGGATACGAATAGTTATTATGGTGTCTGACTATTGTTGGTCTCTGATACGTCATTTTCCGAAATCTACGCATCAGAGAAGAGCATTAAAACGAAGTTTTTTATAACTCAATGATTAATTATTTTTTTTAGTAAAGTTTTTTAGTGAATACTTACATGTTTTTTTTTCTGTTTTATACCTACATAGCTGAAAATCAGAAACTAGAGCTTATAAAAATCTTCTTATTTTTTTTTTAAAAAGCAAATCGTGTAGTCAGCAACAGCTATATTTTCTTTGGCAACACGCCAAAGAAAATTTTGCTGTTGATGTACTGTATACTAGTGTACCTACCTAATATCTGCTCATAAATAATGGGTGAATTCGGCGCCTTTAGACGATGGAAAAGCCGTGGGTCAAACAGCCAACATACCATATGTTGGCTGTTTGACCAATGAGATGTCTATTTAATAAGTCAGTAATAACATCGTAAACGCATAGATAAACTAGTGCAGACAGTTCGATAAGACTACTAAAAAATATTTTTTACTACAAAGTATAAAATAACTTTAATTTCAGTCGGTGTTTTTGGTTGTTTCTTCGTTTTTTTGACACTGACCTCCACAACAGCTAAATTGACATTATTCCTATAATCAAAGCTAATTTTCTTCACTAATATAATATAATTTTTGTTTTTACTGAATAAGCTCCGAAAAAACTGGATGGATTTTAACCATTTTTACACCAATGGACAGCTACATTATCGGCGAGTAACATAGTCTATATATTTAGTCCCACGGAAACAGGATGTCCGCGGGTGAAACCGCGGGGCGCTGCTAATTCAATATATAAACTAAACATAACTCAAAAAGAATCATCAAGACCGATTCAGAAGCAATAAAGTTATACCCGTATACATAACCCCAAAAACATGGTTGACTGCAATGTACAACTACACTTCTGAGTACCCTTTCACAGAGTACCGGCGTGAGGTTATGTTATAAACTGGTGTAAACAATAAACATACATGCAATTTCAGCACTTCTGATTTGCTACCATGTTTTGAATAAATCCGTTGCCTATTTCCGAAGTTCTTCATGAGATCTTCATCAAATTGATCAAAATCAATCAAAAAAGAACCATCCGCTTGGCGAAAGTATCGCGGAACAAACACACAAACATAAACAAACTACCTAATTGAGAACCTCCTTTTTTAATTCAGTTAAAAAGGCTGAAGTATTGGTTTATAGTCGATTGTACGACTAGCTAAATCGCTACTAACTGCTACAAATATCTCGATAGCGAAGAATGAGTACGATGACCTTCGAGAATATTTTTTCGAGATGGTGGAGGATGTTGTAGGATCTTCAGAAAAGAAAATCCATGAAAAGATCGGAAATAGCCAAGAGGCTAGAATGAATTCGATATCTTTCGAGGGTTCTATTGCTAGGTTGTTACACAAGTGTCAGATTTTCCGTACATAAAATTTCAGCAGCAACCTAAATCAAATAAATGCTAACAATAAGCTTCTTATTAAGTACGAGTACATACTAATCATTAAACTTGGCAATTGGCTTGACAAAAAAATATGGGCATAAAAATTCCCTATGATAATCACAAAATTATAATTTCAATTAACATAAAGATGGGGAACGGAAAACTATTTTCCAAGAGCGAACGCCAAGATATTAACGAAGCGTGTTTATAAAAAGTTAATGCTAGTCTTTAATCTTTTTCTTCATCGTGCATTTAAAATATCAGCAAAACGTCCAGTCGTGTCACAAGCAATTTTGATAATCACGCAATTACACGGTGGTTCAGCAAACTTGGTCCATCCTAACATTAAGCTTTATTTTACCAAAACACGGTTCTGAATGCACAAGAACAATTAAAGTAAAAGCAGACTATTAGAAAAACTGTTAATTAGAACAAACAAAAAATATATATCCGCAATAAAGTCGTGAGAGACTCCCACGGCAGCGCGGCCTATTCACGGAGCAAAGGAATAATGATGCCTCTATTGTGGTACCAGCAGGAAGTCATTTATCTAACATCAAGAATATGAGTGTTTAGAGCAATTTCGTGTCTGATTTCTCATCCTAAAGTGTGCAATTTTGGTGACTCGCCAGTGGGTAGGTACCTATCTATGACGAGAAATGTCAAACAACTCAAACGGTGACTAAGTATTCTTTGATTGCTTGTTCTGTAAGCTTCTAGAGTTTTATTACACACTTATATTACACAATTTGGTGTGTTTAAAATGCGAGTACAAAACTCGCCTGACAAAAGTCATGTATTCCAAGAGATTAGCCTTTTAATTTAAATATTAAAAAGGCATCGTGTAGACTTATGTGTAACACTAGGTTCCAACTAGTCACCAAAGTCAAATTTTGAGATACCTACTTTGCGATATTAAATTTGATGCAAAATTGCTGGGAAAGCTATCAGAATATTTGGAAGTAAATACAAAATGAGTTTTCGTAAACAGTGTGGCACCGCTACGGCTCTCTTGGATTTCAAGGATAAAATTTTCGCAGCACAAGAAAATGTTAGGACATTAAAAAGTACAAGAAGTGTACTTGTAACGTATCTTGTACTGCTTGATTTTTCGAGGGCTTTTGATTGTATTTATGTTAGATGATTTGTTACAGTAAAAAGTCAAATCTAGGTTTTGAGCAATGGCATACCTTGTATTGTCGCTTTAGGGGAGTTTCGCAAGGCTCTGTATTGGGCCCCATAATTTTAGCTAGCTTCTACCCACGACCCACGACCCGCGGGCGTGACAAGCATATCCCGTCTCGTTCCCGTAAGAATTCCGGGAAATCCTTAATATGCCAAAGAAGCATGACCACTTTCCATACATTTCAAAACCTGACAATAAAAGTTTATGTATAGTTATGAAGTATAGTACAAAAACTAACTGTATGTTTAGAAAATAATGTCTCATAGTCACTTTTACGATTTAAACGCTGCGAAATCTAAAAATATTGATTTTACTTTTTAGGTTAGGATTTGCCGTCATGGTTAATCTTTTTGTTCTAACACACTAACTGTTGCAGATTAACTCTCGAATTGTAATCTAAAATAGGAATACTTACTTAGCTGTGGTCTAACAGTCTTTTTTATTTTGTGTATTCCTTCAACTTACGTCGCTGCGTACGCAGTAGACTCGCTAAACTCTCGATGATTTGCTCTAATATAATAAACAGAGTGTCGAGCATAATGATAATTTCTCCAACACAAATCACTTGTATTTACTAACTAGTAAATAGGTACCTATTTACTAGTTAGTAAATAAGTATTATAGTATTTTGGTAAAGAAATAAACAAAAAAGGAAAAACAAATTATACGCTATATGTGAAATGGTTTATTAATTATCTCCATAATCATCTAAATCTCTTATAACTACCTCGTCCAGAAATTCTGCTGGAGCAGATATTTTCTTGATACCTAGCCCATCCGAGATACCACAGCAATGTCATAACGTGAGCGCAACATCCAATGGCTCGTCGACCGACCAAACAATTACAACAATATTCGACTTTACCAGCCAGACACATTATTTTCTACTAAAATGTAGACATAATAAATTGTTTCCTTGAAATATGCCTGGACTTAATTTTTCCTCTTATTAATGTCAAGTTCCTCTCAGGTTGTAGTGAGAAAATATGTGTGTCCCTACATATTTTTATTCTATATGATCCATGAAACCGAATATGTTCACCATAATATGATCCTTGCCTTATCTGTCTGGTAAGTACCTAGAACAAACAGCACTATAACCTAATCCTAGAACCATAAATAAATTATCTCTGTCAGCTGCTATACTCTGAAAAACAGTAGACCTTCTATTCATATTTAGTTTCTCAACCAATTGGGCTAAATTATTTATGTAATATTGCCCGTCAGATGAGCAAGATATCGAGGTCCAGGGGGTAGCAAATAGGGTCGTAAAAAGGAGTCACACAAAATGGTATAGTACACAACACAACGAGACGGAAACGCATTAACGCACCAACGAAGAACTGCGCTATTTTAAAACGAAGAATTGTCAAATGTCAAAAAAGAATCCGTTTCTGCCATCCGAACTTAATTTCATACTGAATGATCAATTTATTAAATCAATATTTTATTTTCAATGTATCGGTATTATACAAAAACTAATAAAGAAATACATATTGATTGAATAAAACCCAAAATATTGTATAAAACTCAAAAACAGAGATGAATAAAGTCATGTAATAGTGCGTAAAATAGAACGTCGTAGAAAAAAGTGATTGAGATGCGTTCAAAACCTGGTATTCGGTATACCTGGTATTCGGTATGTACCTGGTATTAGGTAAAATAAACTTATCGAAAAATTGAAAAATATTTTTTTCCTGCGTTTCTTTTAAAATTTTGAAGAGCGTAATTGGTACATAATACAATTAGCTAAATTTTAACATTTATTTCATTACTATACACATTCAGGTGAAAAATGGTCATTGTTCTTTCCACTTTATGCGACCTGTAGTTTCAGCTGTGTGTTGTCACTTAATCACTCAATAAGTAAGAGTTTTATATACAGAGTGGAAAATTACAGTGGGCAGTAAGAGGAAGTACCTACCTTATCCGTTGCAGAGACAAGTGAATGGTCTTACGAGATCATCCATACATTTTATGGAATTTTGATACCCATTCATAGAATTTCAAAGCAAAGTAACAAGCAAGAATAGCCATGGAATGACATCGAGAGATTATAGATAGACACCTATGAAATGATGCGTAAAACGTATTCCAACCAAAGTTGTCAATTTATCGTGAGATTACAATCTTTCAACATATTTTACAATGTTTCGGAATATGCGATTTTTCGGTGACACGCAAATATATACAATATGTACATGTAGACGGAATGTTTTGGTATTAAAACAAGTATGAAATGCGCCATTAGCATTACAGTACAGAACGATTCCCTATTTCAAACCTTCACCACAGATAATATAATACTACAGTACCTTCACTATCAATTAAATTAGTTGTTAACATTTTGACCTAAAGGTCCCTGTTACCAGGTCAATAAATAATAAAAAAAAGTTGTTAACATTATGTATAATTATGGTTGTTAACTATACTTACGGTTACGATTTTACGAAATAAACTACGCACAGAACAGACCATAAAATATACTTATTGATATTTATTTATTACTTTGGTTTGTATAAAAATTGTTAAATGTCGTACAAATAGGATTTTTACGTTTTAAGTGCACCTGGCACTTGGTAGTTTTGGATTTAGAATCCCATCAGGTCGTAGACCCGGAGTTAGGCCTTTCATCATTCATGGCCCACCTTACCGCATCGCCTGTCACATATCGATGTGAGGACTTAAATACTGCGTCAGTGCATGGCAGTGTCGTAAAGTCTGAATACTGTGCCAAACAGAAATTACTAACTGAAAAGTAAAAGAAATAAATTAAATTTTGAAAAGACCAAACAATAAAATACTAAAATTAAAAAATAACAGCCCCGTTGTACAATTTTTAATTAAATTTTTATTTTAGGATGCTGTTCTTTCATGCTTTATTTACCTATTACGTAGGTACTACTACAAACCCTACGATCTACATACGTACCTACCTTACTTAACTAAATCGTATACCAAAATATCATATCGATCGCACGAGTGAAAGTAGCTGAGCATCTCTCATCAATGTATTCACCTATTTCTCTTGTCTGGTTCATCATCAGTCCTTTATCGCTATCTATTTATAGCCTATTCATGGAGACCATTTAAACAAGTCTTAACACAAAGCGTCTGCTGTGCGTACCTAAGTGAAAAGTAGGGTATATAAGTAGAAGTATTCTACAGGCCTCAAGTAATACCTACTGCAGCATAAAGTCAAGGTTACCAAATTCTTGCAATACCTAGCTACTACTGTAGTGACAAAAAATTTTCGCATCGATCCCACCTGTGGGAGTTGATCACATCTAGGGTTGCCTTCCGTCCAGGTTTCATAGGATCTGTCCTAGTTTTGAGGGAATCCGGAAAGTGTCCGCGCGGGGTTTCAAAAAAGGGACACTTCATGACAAAATATTGGAGCTCGCTACGCTCACTCTATAGGTACCTACTAGTGCTGCTCTGGTTTATCGAAGTATCTACTCTATGAATGGTTACTAGAAAATATAATCAGATCCGAGGTGGGGTGTTTTATATTCGAGATGTATTGGTTGTTTTCGAAAAAACACCGTTGAAGGACTGTGGAAGCGTGTAATAATTGTGAAAACGAAATTCTTGGTCATTTGCGACCTAATTGTCAAGCTGCCCTGTTTTTCAACAAGGGGGGGGGGGTTCGCCACCTCACGCATTATAATTTGTTAGGTACCAAAAAGAAAGAAAAGCGGCGCGCCCGTGAAGGATTTTATTTGAGTTTTTATTTTATTGGTTACGCTGTATGATTAAAAATGAAAAGGTAAACTTTTTTTGCTAAGCTATAATTCAAGAAAACGCCGGACAACAACTTAGTTAATTATGTGATGGTAGCCTTACTCACATCCCTTCAGAAAAGAGCTGATCCGATTTTCTTGAATTATAGCTTAGCAAGAGAGAGAAGACGCTCTCTCAATTAAAATCGAAACAACTAAATGTAAATCGGTTCATCCGTTTAGGAGCTACGATGCCACAGACAGACACAGATACCTACACAAATCAAACTATAACACCCCTCTTTTTTGGACGGGGGTTAAATAAGCTTTATTAGTCATCGATACGCAAATAAGACAGATGCAATAATCAATTCTCTGGCCATGTTGTCCCTGTATCTTAGGTATTGCAGAATTTGTTCGAATGTTTCCGCGGCCCTGGAACGCAGAAGGACGAGGAACTGATGGGTTTTAGTCAGTAAGAATCTGATACTCTCATCCGCTCCGCCCAGATCGGGAGAAATCATTTGATGATTTCCCATCCATCAAAAAAAAACCTAAGCAACACAGTAATTAACTCTTCATATTCATAAACAAGACTTATGTATGTACCTACCTAAGTATTTGCTTTAAAAAAGCCCTACAACTACATTTACGATACTACTTTATCTTTCTTTAATGATCAGAACAATAGAAGCATACCTACCGGCAATCAATGCGCCATCAAAGAAATTATCTTTCCGACATACAACTTAATAAGGCAGTTAATGAAATAGCTCAAATTATAACCACAGTTATTTAATTTATCAGGAAATGTTCTGTTAGCACATAGCTATAAAATAAATGTTCTACTTGTAGTGTCTAGCAAAGGCTTTAAGCTGTGGCCCATAGGCAAATGGGGGGATCCGGGATGTGATTACGTCAGCAACATTGATTTATTAAATTTTTCAGATTTTAATCAATTTAGTCGATTATGGTTTGAACACATGGCAATCCGGCGAGGTCTTACCCACTGGATTATCATCGCCTAACGAACCTAATTTCAGACTGTAAATTCTAGACTTATTAACTGCTGATTCATGAACCAATAAGGAAACCAGAACAGATTCAATGATACTTATAAATATGTTTACGTAAGCATGGGGAGGGGGGTAAGACTGTTGCTTACTTTTGCTGACGAGGGGGAGGGCGCGGTCAAAATGTCAAAAATTCTGGTTACGTGATATTTGAACGACCCCCAAGTAAAAAAACTCCATTTATTCAGGGTAGCACGTAGCAACCGTGGATAATTAGCTCGATGTTGTTAAGTTCTGGTGCCCCTGACAACCAGTACAACTTCATTTATTGAGGACAGCCCTGATGACCGTAAAGATAAGCAAAGATCAATCATATCAGCACTGCCACACTTGGGACATTTATTATTACGGAGCACACAGGAAAACCGAGAGGTTTTGAAGTGAACGGTTATCGTAAGAAGCAGCGTTTGTTGAAGGCCTCCAACAAAGTGCACGGATGACTAGGTGAAGCGGCCCACACCAAAAATTCGTCCATAGCATAATCAGCCTTTTAACGTTCCCACTGCTGGGACACAGGCCTCCTCTCTAGGAGAGGGAATGGGCCGTAATCCACCACGCGGGCCCAGTGCGGGTTGGTGAATGTCACATGTCTTCGAATTTTTGGTTCTAGGACATGCCGGTTTCCTCACGATGTTTTCCTTCACCGTTTTGACAGCAGTGATGATGAATTGCATTACACAAATTAATGCGCCTGGCTGGGTTTGAACCCGCGACCTACAATTCGTAAGTCGGGGCCGCTACCACTTGGCCACCACTGCTCAAAATTCGTCCGCCTTGTACAAATTTGCTGTATGCGAGAAACACAAGACCCACGGCCGATGCTTGGTGGATGCCTAATGATCATGATGAACAATGGGCTTTCCACAGCCGAAATAATAAAGATGAAACGGGAAGACGGTTGATACCTTTTTTTTTTTTTTTTTTTTTTTCTGGATGGGAAATCATCAAATGACTTCTCCCGCTCTGGGCGGAGCGGAAGGGAGTGTCAGACTCTTACTGACTAAAACCCACCCGTGATCCTTCTTGTGCCCTTTGCGTTCCAGGGCTGCGGTGACTCTTTCGAACAAAATCCGCAACCCTAGCAGGCACTGACCCTATGGGGCCCCGTCTACATTGCTGACGGCTCTTTGAGGCGCGCGTGGAACACGACGCGCCGTCGACTCGGGCCTGGTTGCTATCGGACGGCGAGCCACCCATAGCTCGCCATCCGCAGGCCCGCGCCTACGGTGGCCGGGAATCGCCCTGCGTTTCCCGACGCCCGGGGCGTCTTCTTCTGCTGCGGCGGCTTGGGCGTGAGGTTTCCCTCTCACGCACGCGTTCCGCCTCCTCCTTCGCTAGCATTACTGCTTCGCAGAAGGAGGCGACCGCTTCCCATGCCTCCTCGCTCCGGACCATGGCTTGAACCAGGGCCGGACGCGAGAGGTCGCCGCCGCCGATCGCCTCGACGAGGACACGGCGGTGCTCCGCCCAAGCAGGGCAGACCTCCACCGTATGCTCCACCGTGTCCTCCGGGCGATCCACACAGTGATGACACCCGGACGTATCCTCCCGCTGGATCCGACACAGGTACCTCCCGAAACAGCCGTGTCCGGTGAGCACCTGCGTCAGGCGGAAGGTGAGGACGCCGTGACGTCTCTCCAGCCACGCCTCAAAGAGGGGACTTATCGCCAAAATAGTGGCGTGCCCAGCACTGGGTTGCGATAGTCGCTGTCTCCAAACCTCCGTGAGATCCCGCCGGAGCTCCGTCCGCTGCGCAGCAATTTGCCGTGGCAGCAGAGTTTCACCCCGGCTTAGCGCCTCCACGCGCAACGCGTAAACGTGCGCGAGGGCTCTCGCCTCCAGATCCCACGGCAGCAATCCGGCAAGGAGATTCGCCGCCTCGCCGGAGACCGTGCGGTATCCCCGGACTAGCCGAATGGCCATGACCCTCTGGGCCGAGACCAGGTGGCGCGCTGGCAGTCGCCTCAGCGACAGCGCCCACACTGGGGCCCCGTAAAGGGCCATGGACCGCACGATCCCCGCGTACAGAAGACGGTTGATACCTACGGCCAGTTTATTTACTCTCACTAAAACTCATTGAAAATGAGGTTAAATTGTTTGTTTAATGAAGGTAATCCCTGGAAAGATACTTCCAGGGATTCTACTTATAAGATTGGTTAAGAAAATTATTTAACTGATAGAAAGCATCACTTACTTTTAACATCATAGACTTTTATTTCGGAGAACGCTAGGCTCAGCCCCTGTGGGATAGGCCACGGGAGCGGAGCCGCAGAGAAGATTTAATACCTAAATAAAGAAATGAGACGCAAAATTAAAAAAATGTAGTCCAGATAAAGTAAGCTGACCTATCAGAAGTAACCAGGCTGTGCCCAGACCTACTTTCAGTTTTGAAAGTAGCTTTGGTATCGTTTTTCTGTGTAGAATCGTTTTTTTGTAATTTGCTCCTTAAAAAACTCAGTTAACTCTCATCATCCTTAGCCTGTGTCCCAACAGTGGAATCATTATAAGTAGGCTGTTTATGCAGTATAATAATGACCAAAGCATTGTTAAATAATGGTTACTCAGCAGAGACTAAGTTTTTCTAGTTGTAAATATAAAGCAGTCACTTCCGTAAGCCATGCATCATGTTTGCGTCACTAAAAACATAATTGCAGCCGCAGATGAGATGATCTCTCATTCAACGTGGAGGAAACTGCCTTAATCATGGCTCAGGAGTCTAATCTGTTGACTTTAGTCAATTTATCGCGGATAGGTAGCTAGGGTCTGATAGTGATGGCAAAGAAATTGAAATTGTTAAGTACCTATGTTAATACCAATACCAACCTAATACCATAGATACAATGTCTGTTGTATATACGCTGGTGGTCATCATCATTACCTCCTAGGAGTATTTCCTGTGATGTGCAGTACCACAGCTCACTACAGGGTACCACCACAGGGTCCTGGGAGACTGTAAGGGGGACTCCACTTTAGTCTCGCAATGCATGGAAACACGAAACCCCAAATCGAATCTCCTATTTGGGTATCCCCCTTTTAGTTAAAAATGCAGTATAGGTGGTTCAGAACCGTAAGGGTAAGTTTGGTAAGGTAAATTCATTATTATTATTGAGCTCCAACCTTTTTTTAAAATAAATAGGTGCCTTCATCCCATTCTTTTCTTTGAATTTTGTTATACTTAATTGATGTAAGTAAGTATTTTATATTTCTGTGGTACCTACACAATGAAGAGTATTCTACTGATCTATCTATCCTTAAACAAAGATTGTGTCTAAACTAACTCAGCGAAACACGAAAGGTGTTTTTGGAAATTCCAAGATTTGAAATCATAAACGTAGAAGTCAAGATAATTGCAATGACGAGGGTTTTTCAAATTTGACTAAAAGTAGGTACTTAGGTAACTTAAACGGCGGGAGGAGCCATACATTGATATCCGATACCCGAGGAGGTGACCTCTGCAGGCGCTGGACATTTAGCAAATATGTTGTTCTACTTGTTCTGTTCGAACTGTAAATGTGGGGTAAAAATAAGATGGAACCGAAAGGTACCACCAACCAAAAGGAAACCAGGAATTTCTCCCACTAGGGGAGCAAAAGGAGCGGCGGCCACCCATGGCGCGCGCGTCTCGGCCCTGGAACGCAAAGGGCACTAGAAGGATCACGGGTGGGTTTTAGTCAGTAAGAGTGACACACTCTTCCGCTCTGCCCAGAGCGGGAGAAGTCATTTGATGATTTCCCATTCAGAAAAAAAGGGGGAACAAAAGAAACAACCAAAAATGCTGGCATTCAGCCAATCTAATCAGATGAGAGCCGCGTTGTTTGGCACAGTTACAGTACCTATCTACAGCAATTACACCAAGACGTCACAAGCCACGGCACAAGACTTTTTGTGCGCGAAACAATGGGCGTTTTCGTCGAACTAAATGCTCCACCCACAGCTCTGAATGGTCAACGCGGAAAAAAACAAACATATTACAACAAGAACCACCACAACCATGTTTAACCGAAAATCCGAGTTCAATTTACACTAAAGTTTATGAAATTTTGTTTTAACGATATCAATCTTGTTTTTGTCGTTGGTACCTATTTTAAGTTAATTGCGTGCGTTGAAGCGCGTTTAAAACAACAAGCATGTTTGAAATCTTCTAAACAATTGAAAATATATCTAAAATTATAATTGCTTCTTTAAGATTCGTCTTTCCTGGCCACAATTCCCACGGACGGAGATGACATGTTGGAAAACATTGGAGCACCGGTGCCGTTCCACATTTCCCACACTCTGCATATCTTGGCACCATAGATCAACCTGGCAGAATGTAAAAACGCAGACAATGATTCAATTGTGTGCACACAGATTTCTCACAGTCCCGCATAGATATGATCGTCATACGGTTAATTGGTGCAGGTAAATGACCAACCGATGTTCCGGTTCACCGTTTGGCCGAAAAGGATATTGATAAGGGAAACCCTGTCGTGTTTCCCCTGATTATCGAGCAGGATGTCTGAGCCCTGATTTCTTCAACACAATGACATTTTTTTGCAAGCACGAATGAACGGTTACGTGCATGTGCTGTAACGTCATAATTTCTTATGCACGTCACCGATTGGGAAATAATGTCGGCAGTCACGCGAGCGACACACGGCCTGTGCCAGCGGCGGCGCGAAGAAATTTTATAGTTTGTATGCGTAAAGGTAAAGTGAAGATTTGCTTTCCCAGGCGTGACGAAAAATTGGATTTGCAATTTACAGTTTATGCAGTAATTGATTTGGGTTTATGCGTGAATACTTTTTATCTATGAGATTCGGCAATGGAATAATATGCTGCCGAGTTTTTGCTAAAAAATACGTAGCTTAAGCAGGATGAAATCCCCAAGAATTAAATAATGATCTAAGTATTATTTTAATTTAATTAGCATTTATTAGCTAAGTAGAAACTAAAAACCAGTCATTAAACTGAAATAGAACAAAAGTATAATATAATTGAATTAAGTACTTAGATCCTGCAATAAATTCAAGTTATGATTAAGATAATTTACTGTTGATAAAAGTTAGCAGTTAGCATTTGTACTACCCGCAGTGGCAATTAAGACGCGGAAACGAACAGGACATGGGTAAAACCGGTGATTATTGAAACAGTATCTATCATTAGGGTTATGTCTTGAGTTTTTTCATGATTTTCCACGTTTACGAGCGATCTGCGACATCATGATTAAGTAAACGATCTTCTGTTACGTGTCGCCGCCGTCACTCATTGCGTGGCTGTAATTGCGAATACTTGGAACTGAATTCTCACCATCAGCGTGTCAATCAGTGACGGCTAGTCTCTATGACGAGAATAGAACGCGATGCTCGAGCTCACAATTCAGACAGACCCTATATATCGAAGATCAATTGACTCAATTACCTTCCAATTGACAGTCGAACTTCCTGAAGCGAGCACATGTCATGAATATCATCCAGTTTATTGCAGTGAATCTCGGCAGCAAACAATGGCGGAATGGGTATAAACTTGTGATAATTATCTGAGGTCAGACCCAGCGTTGCGGAACGGTATGTAGGGGAAGCCGCTTGTTATTATCATGTGAAGACTTTTTGAAGACGTTCCCACAGACTTCGGTCGAGGCACTGATTCCTCGATTAACACTGATTCATAAGAAGATAATTACACTTGACCCCCGCTTTTTAATTAAAACAATGAGAATTAAGCCAATGAGATCCGCTTTGCGCAAAACAATTCGACTGTGAGAAATGTTATTTTAATGACCTAAGATTGTTGGCTTCAAATCTTAATGACGTAGGGTGGTTCTAATAAAAAACTTTGTTATTTAAATTCAATTTTATTAAAAATATTTACTCATATTTCAGAATCACTGCTCCGAATATCATCATCGTTTTTACACTCGGAGCACAATATCGTTCCCGAGCAGTCACCACTTAAATATGACCATTTCCAAATATAGAAATACCAAATGTAAAATGATA
The DNA here is from genome assembly GCA_905332915.2 of Hecatera dysodea. NCBI lineage: Eukaryota > Metazoa > Arthropoda > Insecta > Lepidoptera > Noctuidae > Hecatera > Hecatera dysodea. The sequence goes on from HG995292.1 coordinate 17,477,847, forward strand.
AAAAGGAGTAAACAGTTTTTTTTTTAATGACAAAACATTTTTCACTTATCGTTTTACAAAATTGACGACGTTATTACTGTCTATTCATCGAGTTTAATGCTAATTTAGTTGTAATACTGTAACTTTACCAATTCCATAAGATTATTCAACGTTTTGCTACAAAAATATTGATATTTTTTGTACTTCTTATTACACTTTCCACATGGAATGTTAGAAATCACACGTTTTTATTAAAAATACACATCAAATCCGTTTTCAAAACAATACAGTCTCAAAAGAAATTATATTGGCATAAAATAAATAGAATTTTAAAATTTATAATTTCAGTTTTTATCATTTTATTAGTATTTAGGAGGTCTGCACATCGAGCGCTAAAACGTGCGTGTGACGTGTTTGTTGATAATATTATATAATATATACAGGGTTATTTGTAGAACACCAACAACCTCTTAAGGGGTCATTATACTCATCATTATGAACAACTTTTACCATGGGGCCAAACCTGAAATCACGAAAAAAAAATCAGCTGTCACATACATTTATGTTCGTATAACTAATCCAAATGTATGGAACACCTGATATTTTTTTCGCGATTTCAGCTTTGGTCCCATAGTAAAAGTTGTTCATAATGATGAGTACAATGACCCCTTAAGAGGTTGTTGGTGTTTTACAAATAACCCTGTATAATAAAAGCTGATGTCTACATACAAAATCGCTCGACGGTATCGCAACGCGTCGCATCGCGTTGGGTGTGCAGAGCTCAAACTGTTCTATGGACTAACTCTAGCTACTAATCTACATGTATTGTTCGTTTAAAATCTCCGTAAATATACATACGTACAGTGACAGCGCTACGTGTCTTTAATTATTATCGTCAACAAAGTGTAGTCATTAGATAAATTGTGCATACACATTGAGGATCATTGACTTGCAGATACAAGAAACAAATAAAGTAATAGGTATATACCACTAAAATAATGTATAAGAGAAAAATACTATACCAAGTATTCTGAGATAAAAAGGACTTATTTGGCTCTTCTCTAACTCGATTGTAATAAACTAAACTAGGATATCTAATTAATTTTATACAAACCAATTACAATAAAATCACTCTTAATGTCAATCTCGTAGAGTTCATTTTCCTTTACCCAAACGCACATATTAAACTTAGGTTCATTAGAATAATATTATTGTATAAACGCAATGACTTGTCATGGATATTACAACTATTTGGCCCCAAAGAAACAAATTTAAGAGCAAAGAGATCTCTTTAATGACGTTGACAATGAGCGAACTATTTTAATATTGGTGTATAATGTATATTAAATGCCGGAGTTAGGAACTACCTCCTGTAAATACTATCAGTGTAAAGAAACCTTTGAAAAAACTATATTTTTATAAGCTCTGTAGGCAATTACTGCATAAACTTTAAACGTATATGTGCAAATATAAGCGCTTTTAAAGGCGAATAATTGCTTGAGAAATTGTGTGAAAACATAATTACGGACTAGGAGTTACCTATTGGTAAGTAAAATATAGATATTAAAAATTCTTTACTACGAAAGAATAGCGGTCAGCGGGTTGAAGAAAGGTCATACATATTTTTAACTATAAAACTAGGTCAGGAATCGCCCAAGACAGAGATTTGGAAGGAGAAAGGGGAGACCTTTGCTCAGAAGTGGGTCAGGCCTTGCCCAGAAGTGGGACACCAGGTTAAAAAAATATGCTAGGCACACATTTGACCACTATTACCGATGTAATACTTAAATATCTCAATACGTATTCAAGAATTGGTACACTTACATACTTGATAGTATTTGAACCATAGAAAATTATATTTCGGTTTATTAAAATTCCAAGAGACGTTTTCCCGAACAAGTATTTTTCCAAACATACGTAGCACACATATCTATGGCAAGTACTGTTGCATACATCGATTTTATAATGACGGACCTATAAACCCACTTTCAACCCGCCGACCGTGCGAAAACCTGAATTAATATGGGGTGAAGTAGTTTCAAAGTTATGGCTCTACTTGTCGCTCCATTTTTACAATAAAATGTCAACTATATAACATAACCTAAAAGTAAAATTATTTTCATTTATCTAGCTGCAATCGACATATCCAACAAGACACTAGTAGAGCCATATCTCAGCGTTTATCACAAATTCCACTCCCACCGAGTAACTGCTGTCACAACTTGCTTTATTGCTGAATTTTAACCTTAATCATAGTTTTGGTGTCATAATCTCGTAGATATACAAACATATACTTTAAGATATATTTAGGCACACGTCGATCGTGCTAATCTAATATTCTGCGGTCGTGTTCCAGCTCAAGCCAAGCGATCGACTCGCGAACTGGCACTTTCATTAATAATAAACTTTTCTATAATCTATAGACCCTAACATGATCTTTTAAACGTATCCCTCAAATTATTATAATGAGTTCTGATTTATCATTAGGGCCACATCTCCACAAGAGAAATAGTTACATTTGTCTGACATCAATAAGAAATCAGTTACAAAAGTAAATTGTTTAATATTGCACAAGCTAATGAGCTACACATTTTCTATTGTACATTTCCCCCTCCTGAAGATACCGCCTTAATAAGCAGGTCGTGTCACTGACGCAACACGCATGCGCCAATAAAATATTAACGCCATTTGTAACAGCATACCTTGATATGAACGACTTAAAATACATCTTTTTCAAATATATTACCCATTCGTCCATAGTCTTTAGCACACTCCGCCAGAGATCATGCTATGATGAATAGACATTAGGCACTATCGCAATTTTAAAATTGTAAATTGTCTATGATTCACTCACCAAAAAGTCACGAGTTGTCTATGAGACGGCTTCATTCTTTGGAGTCACATTTAACACAGTTTATGAGTTGCCACAGAGGTTTTATAACTGCAGGCTTTCGTCTTCGAGCCTGCAGTCCATGGGCTATTGGAGAGTGTTGTCGGGTAGCCGGTGCGGGTGGGCGTCGTGCTGCCAGCCCGCGGCGGTGTCGGGCCGCATGACGTCGTCCACGGGCGCGCACACGGCCCGCGGGCCCGGCTCCGGGGTATACGTGAACGTCAGGCCCGTCGCGTATATGATGCCGTCGTTCCTCACCAGCGACACCGGTACCTGAAATGGAAGAGAAGACTATTGAATTGATTATTACAATGTAACGATTATCTATACCGGTCGAAAACTCGGCTATTCATTTGAAAATTTCAAGTATTTCTGTCAGCTGTCTGCTTGTCGTTCGGGCTAACTAACCTAACCTTGACGGGTGATAGCAGTGTGCCTTTTCCTGACACATGGTAGGTATCTCATTCACACTCTTCTTAAAGAAAAGAGCAAGAACTCGTTTCTTCACTCACAGAAGCATTCGAAGTTTCCCAGACGCTTGTCTAATTTGAAACACAAATCCATGACTAATCTTTTAATTGAACAACAACAATGAACAAGTTATCCAAGTCGTGGTGATTATAACAAACTTGTAAATCAGGAGACGTAATGCAGTAGCAGCATATTAAAGTAGGGGATCGCGTTACCGCTTTATTACTAAAGTATCTATTTCCAGGCAGACATAAATTATTCAAAGTCTCCTTCAAACGACTCCGTTATTAAATCGATCTGATCGAAGGGTGCAGCAATTCTACAAAACGAATACCATTCCTCGAAATGAAAGTTAAAATTAATTTTATGTTAACAATGTAGCATGCAAATTCGCGTAAATATGTTAAAAATAATATTGCGGTTTTAATGATAACGTTGTTTTCCTGGTTCATTTTTAGTTAAAATGAAATACACTGAAAAATAATCTATTTTCCTGACATGAGTGGCTGAGTAGCCACATGTTCTAGACTCGTATACTAAGTACAATCGTCTTCGAGGACAATTATAAGTAGCGTAATAACTTGGTTATTGTTTGTATATCAAGTCAATTGTTTTCTAATCGCCAGTTGGTAGACAGGTGCGTTCTTTCGGCGACATATCATAACATTTTCATTTTGTCTCGTCTGCGACCGAGTTCTCACGATAAAATTATATTTAAAGTGTTTAACTAGTAAACGCTTCCATCGCAACGGTCACATCCTGACAGAGGAGATTATTTGAATAGGGTGCTGGTAAACTGTATGTACCGTAATAAAAATATACACTATTTTTTTAGAACAGGAGGATGATGGTAGTTCCACCAAATGCAGAAATTGTAGGTCCTAAACTATGATAATATTCTTTTTTTTAACGAAAAAGAAAGACAAGGTTCTCGAAATATTATTTTGATTTTTTTTTTCGGAAGTTTTTTCCAGTTTGTTTATTTATTTTAGAATCAATTCCCAAAATTATAATTTTATTTTTGGAGGTCGGTTGTAAGTTTTTGTAAAAAGAGTTTTTCATAGCCAAGTTCCACCTAAACCAACATTTAGCGAAAAGTTCAGTATATTACAATGCTGAAGAGTTTGTTTGTTTGGTTGAAAGCGAACTCTAATCTCAGGAAAGACAGAAAATGATTTTTCGAATTGAACGAATGGTTCGTTTTAAACTATTTTTTCTCAATAAGACACGAATATATTGGAAACTATTGAATTAGGATGTGATTGATTCTATACAAAACTAGAAGCCTACGCTCAGCATTGCGCGAAATCGGGCTGTGATGGCGAACAGGGGACCTATTATGACGTCTTAAATCCATCATGATTTCTGTGTCAGAGAGAGACGGAGTTACACAAGACGAATAGCACTATCTCTTTCCCTCACACGAATCATGATAGCATTGGCACTTCGTAATACGGCCACAGGGGGCGTGCCACTTGCCATCCACCTGGCAAAAATCTAAACTCCGAGTAGCTACTGATCAAATCCTACTTTTCTTAGTCCTGGCTTACAAATAGCCATTAGTCGACAAGTAATTTATGAAACATTTTTTTTCCAAATTCAAATTACCTGCGTCGGCTGCCGCACCCAAAGCCACTGTCCTCTGAACTGTGAGATGTCAGGCACGACGCACAGCATGGATTCAGCGCAGCGGTACATGGTCTCTGCTTCCACGTCGCCGAACCAAACTTGCAGGGATGGCGTGAAGTTGTCGCCAGCTAGCTCCAACATGGCCACGTCACCGCCGCCGTTGAGGTTTAGAGAGTGGACTAGCGGCACAGGTGTTACTGGAGACCTGCGTGGAGAAAGAAAGGAATTTTATGGACATGTTGAAGTTTTTGAACCAAAAGCATAGATGGGCTTGAGCGTGAAAAGTTAATACCTCCTTTCAAAGTCCCAATCTGGATTGGAACTAATCCCGCATCCCCAAACCAGAATATCCAGTCGAGAATGATATTGGGAGTCTGTAGTCTGTAAGCTTACATTTTTTCACTTTTTAATTATTTATGAGTGCATGAGGACAACACCGAAAATAATGGCCGGTTTCCGAGTTGAGAATTTGGATAAAGGACGAAACCCAAATTTGATGTGTTTATTTATCGACTTCCAAAAACCTCATAACTTTTTAACGGGTGACTCGATTTTGATGATTCTTTTTTTATTCGGAAGCTGGTGCTTCTCGTGTGGTCCCATTTCAATTTGATTGAGATCTGACTACGAGTATTTGAGTTGTCCCTAATAAGGCGTGGCTTAGCCTACATTGACGATGTTCTCATGCTATCTTGTCGATGTAAAATGAAAAAATAAAGTTGTATACGATGGTTTGAGCATCTTAGTATTTCAAGGTGCTCCCTTTCTAGTTTGGTGAAGATCTGATGAAGAACAGAGATAGGAAACGGAACTCTTCAATAAATGATAGCAATTTTTTCGGGTTTGCTGAAATCGCATGTTTGTTTATTGTTTACACCAATTTAAACCGTGTACGCTGTGATGGGTACGTTTAGATGGGGGTGGGTCTGGTGTACCACTAAAAAGTGAAAAATAAAAAACTTTTTACAAAAAAAAAAACAATCTACTTCAAAACAAAAAAAAAAATACTAAGTCGGTGTTCAAAAGAAACAATAAAAACACCCGAGTTCCGAAATTAAAGTTTTTTGCTAAATTCTCAAGTTAGAAACGAGAGATGAGAAGAAGAGATCGGCTGATGATTATTCGAAATTGATCAAATGACTACACGAATTCGACTTTTGTTGTACAAAGAATAACTAAACCCGTCGTATACTTAATGAAAATGTGACTAGAATCCCATGAATCTACACAGATTTCAGAGGTCACCGAATTACATCAAGAATCGACACGAGGGAACACACACACACATGATAACGTAATAAAAATGCGTATGTTTGGAGAGTATCAAATAAATTTAGGGTGCGACAAAATTGCAGGGGTGGCAATAAGTTTTGGGGTTGACCTCTGCCCGATCGAATTATTTGTTTCAAACTTTTAAAAGGATTTTTGCTATAATGATGTGTTAGTAACTTCGAAAAGTTTGTCACGTATTATGTCTAGCTATAATAGGCAAGCGACCGATACGTCACATCCAGTCAGTGCGGTTCCCAAGGTATCAGACATTACATGTTATGATGAACGTGCGAATTTTCTTTATGTTTTCCTATAAATATTGCTACTGTTTTAATGTTGGCAAATTAGGAGTGTTTTGACAGCACTGATTAAATATATCGGTTTAGTTTATGTTTATCGTGCAAGGTGGTTCTCAGGGTGTCAAAAGAGATATTCGCACGTTCCTCATAATATCAGAATTATGATGTACGTGCGACTTTTCTGTTTTCCTTATTTTAGTGCTTAATTGAACCTTAACGGTGTTTAAATATGTTTCAGGTAAACTGATCATTTTTATTGTGAGAGATGTTGTGCAGTTTTCAGTCGTTTTGAACTCATCACGCTATTTTGAATTATTTGAAAAAAGAAAGAAGGCGTTTATCTGCGTCAAGCTTGACGCATTTCTACAAAAAAAATGGAACAAAGTTGGTGACTTTACAGGTTTCCTTTCATTCATGCTCATAATAGGGTACATGACTAGAAAAATCTAATTATTCCGTCAGATAGATTTCCGAAAAATATTGGACACGTATTTTTTCTTTTTTCACGTTAACAATAAACGAAGACGATACAGTGCGTAGAAAACTGGTGTGACGTCACTCCGTGCTATGATTTTTACCACGCCGCGAAGTCACAACCCCCACTCATGATCTTTGAAGCTTTTTATCTTCGTCAATTTTTATAGATTTGATAAAGCAAAAAATACGTGTCCAGTATTTTTCGATAATCTAACTGGCTATTATGTTCGCAGTAACTCTATAGTTAAACAGTAAACTATTCATTATCACCCTTTCTACACCAAAATAAATCATTTGTTTATGGGGTCAAAATATTACTGACTGTAGTCGCAAATGAATCTGTTATAAAAAAAAAACCATGAGATTTAGAGAAACATTCGCGAGTAGGTAGGTATCAGAAAACTAATTAGATTATGGACTGGTACCAGTTTTTGTTCTTGATTGTTTGTTTGTGTTGAATAGGCTCCGAAACCACTCAACCGATTGGAAAAATTTCACTGTTTGGAAGCTACACTATCCCCGGGTGACATAGGTTATATTTTATCCCCATATTCCCAAGGGAACGGCAACTATGCGTGTGAAATAATAACAAAGTACTGTACTAAAATTCGACTGCTGATGATAACAGGTCGGTAGGTCAATTATTTTTGCGCATTTGCATTTCAAATATCATAGTTATACAATAATGGGCACAAGAAAATAGAGCTTTATTTCCATATTATACATTCCTATATTATTATACCCTAAAGCTCAATTTCCACCGCCGCGGAATATAATGGAAGCGACTTTTTGTAACGAAATTGTACATAGCATAATAAATTTAATCTATACTTACTAATATTATAAAGCTGAAGAGTTTGTTTGTTTGTTTGTTTGAACGCGCTAATCTCAGGAACTACTAGTTCTAATTGAAAAATTCTTTTTGGTTTGAATAGACCATTTATCGAGGAAGGCTTTAGGCTATATAACATCACGCTTAAGCCAATAGGAGCGGAGCAGCGATAAAGAATGTTTTAAAATCGGAGATTCCACGGGGACGCAGCTAGTCTCATATAAACTAAATACGAGCCAAGAAAAAAAAGGTCACGCATCTTCCAGGGAAACCTAGCGCATTTTCGAGAATTCTAACTACTGTTGGTGCCGCTTGAGGAATCCACGGGAAGTAGCGTGAGCAGATAGGTAATCGGTCTGGTGGGTTACAGTAGCGCGGTGCCAAGCGTCTAAGTTTAAATGCGCAAGAATTCTAGAGTATTCCCGCGAAATCGCGCGCCTTCTCGCGTCATGAGAAATTAATGACACTTCCATCCCGCGACGGTGTAAATTGAGCCTCAGTATCAATTCTAGATAGACTATGACTCTATTTTCCTTGACTTTTTAATTTTATGCTAGTAACTTTTTATTTCATTTTTCTAGTCTATTTAACCCAAAGGTTGACAGGTAGAGAATGCCTTGTTGCATTAAATTCGCCTTTGTACCACAAATTTTAAATACATAAATAAATAACATTTAACATACCTTACAGGCCCCATTCCTTCATAAAATTGATATTCAGCCTTATCAGTGGAGATAATGGTCCAGCAAGCTCCATCATTGATCATCTCTTTATTGGGCTCCTTAGGGCACGGTGTGGCTTGAAACTGGATAATGCGTTCTTGTGAAAGGCATAGATACATGCGTTCCGTGTCTTTCATGTAGAATGCACACTTGTGGAGTTGGGATACGGGATCATCTGCTTCTAAAAGTGCCATTTGTTTGTCCACCTGTGGAATTAGTGGGTTTATTACAAAAAAAACACTGGGTTAAGAATAGATATGTAAATGTATTGTACCTAATAATACTACAAAAAATCTTTTTTTTTTAATATTTCGTATAAAGATCACAGAAAAACAGAATGCTTTTATAAACACTTATTTAAATAATTAGAGATTTCATATCTTTACTACTGACGATGATTGTGGATGTTCTTTCTATTCTTCCATGCAAGATTTTAATGGAATCTGGAAATTCAAGTGGCTGTCATTAACACCTCTAATTTTTTCTATGATTTCAAAGTTGGATAACATCAAGAAATTGAATATTAAAATATAATTTGGTCCGTAAACTACCAAATACAATATTGTGGCAAAAAAGCAGTGTGTTGTTAGTGATATGATAATATAAACATACATAAATAGGTATCTAGTGATAAGAATGATTTTTGTGGTAACAACTGCCTACTTGTGGTCTGATGATGGTGTAAAATTGATTCTAATCAAATTCAAATGACTAAGCTAACCATTTGGAAAATGATGAAGAATTTACTTGGTTAGAGCCAGAGAATTATGGCCATATCTAGTGATGTTACGATTCAAAGGTCCTAAACATTAACTGGAGTATGTCTCTTACCTTTCTTATAATTAGTCTAGGCAGTGCCATGCCTGTGACTGAGCATACAAGCTTTACAGTAGACCCGTAGTGAACATAACCATCTCTCACAGCGAACTCTTCCGACTCACTCTCATTGTCATCCAGCAGATGTATAGTGAACGCTCCCCACTGTGTGGAGGACGCATGGAAGTTGCCATTCTCTACATGGAGGTACCTTGTGGACACAGTTTGGGACCTCAACCTGTTAAACAGAGCTACCTTTGTTCCACTTGCAATACACAAGTCTGCATTCTTCAATGATTGCTTCTTTTTGGAGGGCTTTGATATCACTTTGATTCTCTTACTATTGAAAATACCAATGTCATGGCCATTACCGTAGAACATCTTAACGGAGAGCATGAAATGCTTTCTTTTATCAGAGTCAGATATGTACAGAGTCTTGGCTGCACAGTACTGCTTGCCATTGTTGAGGTCCAGCTGCTGCATGTCCTGGTCAGAGTTGCCGATGCCTATGAAGGCGCACAGCTGAGCTGCCTGCTCTGTCTCGCCCTCCCGCAGCATGCGCTCGCGCCGCAGTCGCCAGCCGTCGCCAAACAAATAGATGCAGGGTGGCGGACAGAAGAACCTTTTCTCGTTTCCATAAGACTTCTGTGCGACTTTCGCGTGAAGGATGACCACGACCATGTCGGAGCGGTCGCGCAGATAGCGCTCCATGGCCTCGCGCGTAAGGCGGCGCTCGTCCGGGCGGTAGGCGCCGGCGCCAGGCCCAGCGGCGCCTGCGTAGCGCGGGAACAGCGCAGCGTGCTGCGCCGGCGGCGACGCGCCGCCCGCCAGCGCACCCGCGCCCGCCCCGCCGAACTGGTGCGGCATGCTCGCCACGGCTGCCTTCACCTTGCTGCCGCCCGCATAGCGCGCACCCGACTTCGGGCCGCGCAGGATGATGCTCTGGTGTCCCTAGCTAGCGTCACTACTCCGGTGGCTCATCGCCGGCAGTGCTGTGAACCACTCAAGCGTCCTCCCAGGTCCTTGATCGGAGGACGCGCGCCCACCGCGTAGGCCGAGATGCCGTCGCCCCCGTGTCCGATTATCTCGCCGATCGATACACTTTTGTATTATTCACGCTTCTCGTCAGTTAATTACGCTGGGAACTAGCACACATTTCATTCGAGACACCTGTTCGACGACAGTATTTTCGGATGGGACGGGGCGACTTTACGCTGAATGCCACTCGCGACCGGGGGACGCTCGTCCTCGTCTTCGGCCCGGCAGGTTTCTATTTTATGATTTTATTTTATGAAAAGTTGACGAAACTTCTGTTTATTCGAGTATAAATACGACAACGCCAGATGCGCGAGCTGTCAAAGATTAACCATAGACACGGAGCTGTTTGCAGGCGTGTTGTCGACTACACGCGCGCGAATCGACAGAATCGAGTAGAGTCGATGAGGGATCGGTCGACCCGCGACGCGCCGACTGACAGACGGCCGGTCATAGGATGTGGGGTTTAGGGATGAGCGTTGAATCAACGAACTAGTTGAATCAACCGTTAATCTCCGTCAACGTATTAAACGTTAACCGTTTATGAATCAACTAGTTGAATTCGTCAACGACGTTTATAAATTTAACTCGTGCGTTTCGTTCAATATTCGTCAACGTTTATGAATCAACTAGTTGAATTCGTCAACGACGTTTATAAATTTAACTCGTGCGTTTCGTTCAATATTCGTCAACGTTTATGAATCAACTAGTTGAATTCGTCAACGACGTTTATAAATTTAACTCGTGCGTTTCGTTCAATATTCGTCAACGTTTATGAATCAACTAGTTGAATTCGTCAACGACGTTTATAAATTTAACTCGTGCGTTTCGTTCAATAATCGTCAACGTTTATGAATCAACTAGTTGAATTCGTCAACGACGTTTATAAATTTAACTCGTGCGTCTCGTTCAATAATCGTTAACGCATACGCAACTAACTAAGCAAATTATTAAAAAACTAAAGTTGAAAATAACGTTATAGATTGCGAGCGACGGACATTTCATCCAATTTGAACTCTAAATAACGTGTTGCAGAGTTGATTTTGGAAATACTTAAGGATAGTTTTAAGGACCGTTCAACGAATGAACGGTTTTCGTTGCAACTGTTGCAAGTTGACATTTGTAGTAAGTTAACTCGTTGACGAATTTAACTAGTTGATTAACCAGTTGACAAACGCAAATCAACGTTAACGTTTCGTTAACGAAAAAACCGTCAACGACCCATCACTAGTGGGGTTACGCATGGGGCGTGAGAAAATAAAGTGTGGGAAAGAGTGGGCGTTCGCGGCGTAGTAAAACATTTGATATGTTGTAGTGAACCCAACACATATTTACGAACGCAGTGCGCCAGTAGCAATCGTTTCGTTTTGTAGATGTGTGCGTAGCCGCGGGGTACATTGAGCTCACGGAGCGAAATAGTTGCGATGTGTGAGGAAGAGACCGACGATTGACCGGAGATCTCGTGGGAAACGACCTTTGTTATGTACACTGATATATACATTAGTATAAACAAAAAAATCTGGAATTTAATCGCACGCGATGGGAGTCACTGGACTGTGGAGACTAATAGAGCCAGCCGGCAAGCCTGTGCCGGTCGAGACGCTGGAGAACAAAGTGCTCGCTGTCGGTAAGACGACGTTCCAGTATTGATTATAAACTGCTAACCGAACAATGCATTGTAATTTACCAAAATGACACTTCTTTTTCATCTTCATTAGACATATCAATATGGTTGCATCAGATGGTGAAAGGTTACCAAGATGCAAAAGGGGCTCCTCTACCAAATGCACATCTCATGGGACTGTTCCAGCGTCTCTGCAAGCTGTTGTACTTTAGAATTAAGCCAGTATTTGTATTTGATGGAGCTTTCCCAGAATTGAAAAAGGAAACTATTGTAAGTTTTGTTTGTTTACTTTTGTAAACAAATAAGTAACCTCATTTTAATGTTATGACTATACTATTTGAATAACTTTTTAGGCTAAGCGACAAGACAGCAAAGCAAAGTACAATTCAGAATCTGAAAGAATAAAAAGGGAACTTGCTCTCCTGTTGAGTAAGAAAACAGCAGTCAATAGTTTATTGGGTAAAGATATATCACCAAAAAAAAGTGGACATACATCTTCTGATACTGATAACCTGTTCAAATTGCCGGCTTTACCTCAGAAAGAAGATGAAAGTGAATCAGAGTAAGTTATAGTAGGAAAGATAATTGTTTTGAAATCTTTACTTCAGACAAAACAAGTTGTAACTTGTTAAGAGTGGTGAGCAGATATGACCATTTTGTGTTAAACAGAGATAAGAAATATGTACCTATTTTGTTCTAGATCTGAAGATGAATCAAACACAAGTGGGTCCAGTATTGATGTGCATTCCATTGATATACAATCTGAAAGCTTTAAGAATTTGGGAGTCAAAGAAAAGTATGATGTACTTATAGAATTAAAGGAGACAAGGAAACAGAATTCATGGGGAAGACTTAGTGAGCTGCCTAAAAACAGTGACACCTTTTCTGATTTCCAAGTAATTCTTTCTTTCATATGTTTTATGTAGTACTGCTGATTCTTCACACAGTGCTTATTAGACCTATATTTCTCCCAAAATCATCAAATATTTTATACTTTGTTGCAGATGCAAAGGCTGCTTAAGAGAAGAAAGGTACAAGAATGTCTTGAAGAAACAGAAAAAGAAATGGGTGATACAGGAATGTCTTTAAATGATTTAGAATCCCTACTAAATGAAGAAGGCATTGACACCAAAATGGATGCAATACCCACCCGACGCATTGCTTCCAATATTTCTACAAGATTTTTACTAATTAAAGATGTCAAAAAAGCTTTGGAAGATGCAAAAAAGAGAAGTGCTATGCAAAATAATCCAACATCTAGCAAAATTAAAGAAATGACTGAAGACGAAGACAAGCCAACAACAAGTAAAATTGTAGAACTAACAGAAGTGAAGGATGAAGCACCCAAAAAGGTGGATGAATTAGAGGATGATTTACAAAAGGCAATTCAGATGTCACTAGAGTGTGCTGATGATTCTAGTGGGACAAAACAAAATACAAGTGTCACATCCAAAACTGACGAGTCTTGGACATCATGCATGACTGACACAGATTATTCCAATACTGATTCTGAGGAAGATGATGGTTTTGAACCACCAGATATGAGTTGCGCTAAATCTTATATCATGCAGTACAGCGATTTCACACACAGAGCAATTGATAAAATTGTAACAGATAGAAAAAAAATTAAAAAGAAACAGAAAATACCAAAAGTCGATAAAATAATAGAAGAAATTAATAAAGAAAAGTCAGTTATTGTTGACAATGTAGATCTTTCATCTAGTGATGATGATGATGATTGTATCCAAGTCGAAGGCAATGCATTATCTGATAGTAGTGAAGAAAATGATAGATTAACACTTGTTGTTGAATCCAAGCCATCTTCAGAAGATCTTGAGACAGATCAAGATATAGATTCAACTCAAGCCTCTGTAATTTGTGTTGAAAATCTAGTGCCAGAGGTTATAGACCTTGATTCTAGCATGGAAGAAGTAGAGAATGTAACTGAGAAAGTGTTACCAGTAGAAATAAAGCAAGAAAATGATTCCAGTGATGAGTGTGAAGAAGTTTCTAACACTGCTACTAAAAATGAAACTGATTCTAGTGAAAGTGATTTTGAAGAAGTACCTGAAGAAGAAACTAAATCTAATAAGCCTGTTGTACAACTTACATTAAATATGGGTGATGCGCCCGATGATGATATATTTGCAGATATTTTCGAAGAAAAAAAGGGAGTTGTAACAGAAAATAATAAAGCAATAAAAGATTTTAAGACTGATGAAGCAATACAAGATTTAAAGGAAGAAGTATCATTCATAAAAGCTGCTTCTGATGATATCAGACCAGATAAAGCCTTTAAAATACCAGAGGTGCCTGTATTTAAAGCAAATAATCGAGTTATTTCACAAAATACTAAAAAACTGGAAAGGGAAAGTATTCAAGAGGTTGTGCCTTCCCAGGAAATAATTGATAAAGTCCAAGTAGACAATGTAGTAGATATCATTGATCAAGAAAGTCCAGAAATTTCTAGCACAAGTGACAATTCCGAAGAAAAAAGTTCAGGTAAAATGGAAGTTGATAACGATTTATCAGTATTGGCAGAAATTGTAAAGGATAACAATCAAGATCAAAGTACTAGTGAACAATATCACGACCTAGTTAAGCCTACCGAACCACCCAAACAAGTCCTAACTGCAGAACAACTAAATACAATGGTAGAAGAAATGCAAAATGAAGAGCAAGATTTAATGCAAGAAAAAGGACGACTGGATCGTATAGGTCGTAACATCACAGAGCAAATGACAAAGGAAGCTCAAGAACTGCTGCAAATATTCGGTATTCCGTACATTGTAGCCCCTATGGAAGCTGAAGCCCAGTGCGCGTTCCTCGAAAGTGTGAATTTAACAGATGGGACCATAACAGATGATAGTGACATCTGGCTCTTTGGCGGCAGGACCGTGTATAAGAATTTCTTCAACCATAAGAAGCATGTTTTGCAGTTTTTAGCTGACAGAATTGAAACGTCTTTTAGTAAGTAAAATTGACGCAATTTAATTTTTAAACTAAAAACTTTAAATCTAAGAATGTGGTGTTTTTGTCAAAATGATACTTAAATACAATTTCCAGATTTAAATAGGGAGCAACTAATTCTTCTGGCTCTGCTAGTTGGTAGCGACTACACGACTGGAGTAAGTGGTGTAGGGCCTGTTACTGCCTTGGAGATACTAGCCTCATTCCCATTCAATAGGAGGCAGCTCCTTAGCGAAAGTACAAAGCAAGCTCGATATGCGCAAATAGTGAAGGGATTGCAAGAGTTCAAGCAGTGGGTCAGAGCAGGAAAGAGGACAGACAACACTAGTCTTAAGAAAAAGCTGAAGAATGTTGCTCTTACAGAAGACTTTCCTAGTGTGCGGGTAAGTAGAGTATACATAACAATGTTCTGTCCATTTCTTAAGTGGACATTATTTTCTAGGTGGTAGTTAATAAACATTTAATTTCTCAGGTGGTCCAAGCATACTTGGAACCAAATATAGAAAAAAGTGAAGACAAATTCACCTGGGGAGAATTAGACATCACAATATTGAGAGATTATACTAAAGCTAAGTTTGGTTGGTCCCAAAACAAATTAGATGAAATTTTAAAACCAGTATTAAAACGAATGCAAGATCGCAAAACCCAGAGATCTGTGCAAGACTTTTTCAAGAGGAAGGTCGAATTCCAACCACTGGAGGACCAGATGAGTAAAAGAGTCAAAGCAGCAGTACAAAGAATGGGTCCTGAAGGACCTCTCGTGGCAGAACCTGAGAACACTGAAGAAAATAAGCCTGTAGCTACTAAAAGGAAGGCGACGAAAAGTAATTCTAAGAGTACAAACAAAGCAGGCCCATCGGCTGCCAAGCAGCGAAAGAATGATGAAGCAAGTGTACTTATAAATCAAGGCGTAAAAGTAGTATCACAGATGAAAGATGGTAAATCAGAGTTGGAAATCAAAATACCGAAATCCGATCGCTTCCAAGAAATTATTCCACAGAGGGAGAAGGATAAAAAGAGTTTATTAGAAAACAAAATGAAAGCAATAGAACTATTCAGAAAAACAAAACTCGATCTGAAAAGAAAATATGTTAAAAAGAAAGCATTACAGCCGAAAGAAAAGGCAGAGCTTTCAGAAAGTGATAGTGATTAATTTATTTTTAAAACGTAAGTACAATAAAATGAAAGTCATTTTAAAATAGTTTTTTTTTATTATTATTATTTACATTCAACTTTTTCAATTAACTAAGCACATTTAAAAATAATGCTAAAATAAAGTTACAATTACTCAAAATTGCATAATAATGCACACAATACATTGTATTTTTAAACAATAGGTTCTAAAACGATAATGTCATTGTATGGGAGTTGAGATATTGGCGCTAATTTAAATAACGTTATTTTTATAACGGCTTTTTTACTCTCTTGACTCGAGCTGAAAATTCTATATGTGTAACACACCAGGTTAAATAATGTTGATTTTTTCTTGGTTTGAAGTCGTAATGTTAATACTAAGGCCTCGTATCCACTAGGCTATATTTGTTCACTAGGGATGTTTTGCAACGTTGCAAACGCGCGACACTGATAGTAGGCGCGCAACTAAATAAAAATCAACTTGCCACTCAACAGTGAGAAACATGATGTGCCTCATGTTGCGCGTCAAATGTTGTCTAATGGATACGAGGCTTTAGGTATTTATTACTGTCTGGTCCACACGATAACAAGCAAGAAAAAATAGATAAGAAGTATTTTATCCCTAATAATTTTTAATAAAAAATGCTAAATCTCACTTATTTTAACTGCAAATGTATGATACATGGTTAAAATATCATCGAATCACTTACCGTAAATCACATTATTTTAGTTTTCTTTGATATTGTATAGGGCACAATTAAGTACTATTATAGTAGTTGATTCTTCTAATCTGAGAAAATTCATGGTTTTTTTTATCGCTAATTTGCTTGTGCAGGGTGATAATTATTAGCTGATTTAAGACAATAAATAAAATATATAAGCTTCAACTTCCATTAACAAAAAAAAAAAAAAAAAAAACTTACGCATCTAGCGACTAAAGGCGTATACACATTGAAGAATTTTTTTAATGTTTTTCCTATATGTGAAAAATGAACTTGCATAATAGTGATACTAGAGATTTCAGTCAATATGTATACGACCTAACATTTAAATTAATATTTAAATAATAAACAAACGATTAAAAAGACGCACAGGATAAATTTATTAGCGTTATAAACTTTTATACAATTAATCACATTGTGTACAGCAGTCTCTCGCCGCTGCCACAGCCCGCTCGCCTGGCACCCATTGCGAGGCTACACAAGTCACGTCATGATTTGTTATTCAAAATTGTTACAACATCCTAATTCGTCGTCACTTATAGACCACCACGCGTTCCACGAGACATTTCAATTTAAACAAATGGACTAGGCGGAAGTATTACGCAATAAAAAGCGTATTTTTTAGAAAAACAACGCTTTGGTGTAACAACTCTGCTTAATTTTTACTCAACTGCGGCAAAGGAAGTGTCACTGGCTACGTATGTATGTTGGTAAGTTCCTTACCTCGTAGGGAATACTCTAATATACCGAATTGAGGTGTAATTTGTTTTGATCCAGAGATGTTAGGTGGTACATGACGTTACAGGAAGTCTATTATCACAACAGTGGAATTTTAAGCACCCACTAATTTAGTAGAACTAGCGCTATCTACCGCGCCTAATACTTCAAACTGCAATATTTTCTTATATCATCCTTTTCGATATTTTTTTCCGCAGTCGAGTTTCAGTTATTTATTCATTTTTACATAACAGTAGTGCCCCAATATCGACGGACTCGTCAATACCGCTGTACCAACATTCAATACTTAATCTAACAGTGCATTTAGTCTACTTTGACGACACTGTAGATCTTTCTAACGAACCAGAAGCAGGCCATGAATCCAATGGTTCCCGTGAGGAGGAAGAACAAGAACACCATGATGAAGGTGTATCCGAAGTAGAGGAAGGTGGAAGCGGCATCTTCGATGTTGAGCTTGGTGACGAAGTAGTGGCAGCAGTAGATAAAGAGGTAGCCGGCTGTGGAGCCCGAGCTCAGGAAGGCGCGCCACCACCAGTGGTAGTCCTCGGCGCACAGGTGGAAGTAGCACAGCAAGATCGTGGTCTCCGAGCACGTGATCACCAGGATCACAAACACGAGGAACAGGAAACCGAACATGTAGTACATCTGGAATTGTTAAGGATGTTGTTCTCAGTTTTGGTCTAACTTTGTCTTAAGAAATTAATGGGAAGTTAGCACATACACAAGTATTTCTAATTTAAAAAAATCTAATAGTGTATAACTTCTATAGCTGATCGTAGTGATGGTGGTTGGCCGTTAAAAATCGCGAGTATAACATGAAACAACTTGTTTATAGTGAAGACTAACATTTAAGATACTCTAAATAAATACATACAAAAAAAAAAACATCAATGCAAGAAGACGTTTTTCTCAATAGAAACTGAGTAAAACTTTTCAACTACCTTCAAAATGTTAAAAATCGAAAACATACCTGACTGGACCAAAGTGAGTTGAGGATGAAGAACAGCTGTATGAAGATGCAGCCGAAGGGCAGCACGCCGCCCATGACGATGCCGGGCACGGGCTGCGTGTACAGCGACTGCTCGGGGATCTGCCGCGGGATCTGGTTCGTGCGCACCGGGTGGTCTAAGATCTGGAAATATACAGATATGATAGCTCGATTGATAAGGCAGTAAGAAAAATTCTCGCAAGCGTGTGGTGTCGTGTTCAGAGCTAAATACAATGATAAGTCAGGCTCCTCCGTAAATTAAATCTTTTTTCGTTCTTTACATACTAAACTTGAAATGATAAAATAAATCTTTACCTTTGTCTGGGTCATTTAGTATTGATACTCTTCACATTTTTTAAGTTTGTTGAAATAACTTAAGAGCGCATACGCCAACGGCATTTCATAAAAAATTTCAAGTCGTTATTTTCCGAAATGACTGAACCGATTTTAATGAAACTTTACACACATCAACATACATAGGTCTACAAAATTATTTGAAAACATTTTCGATAAATAGTGTTACAGTTAAATTAGACCCATTTTAAATTTGCCATACAAACATAAATTTCCAGTCATCTTTTTTTAAATAAGACATTTCTAAAATGTTTTTAATTAACTTTTTAGACCTATGTATCCTGCTTATATATGTGAAGTTTTATTACAATCGGTTCAGTCATTTGGCAAAATAGTGACTTGAAAATTTGTATGAAATGCCATACGGCGTACACGCTCTTAATCACAAGTCAACAGCCAATTTTGATTTACATTGGGCATATAAAGGCTAAAGATTAACTCTATCAACTTACCCTCTTCCTAAATCCAAAGTAAGCTCCGATAAACGTGAGGGGTACAGAGACTCCGAACCAGAGAGCCAGCAGAGCCACCAGGGTTGAGAACGGTACCGACGCGGAAGAGCCCTTGCCCCACAGCACCAGGTTCATTATGAAGAACAAGCCAAATACCACACTGGAAAAGAATGGTTTTTGAAATTGAATATATGTAGATCCAAGCATGAACAGTTCCAAAATTACAATTTGGATATTGTGTCACCATTGATAAGCACAAAAATTGAAAAAAAAAGGGAAGTTGATAAAAAACGGAAACCCGACCTAATTTGTAAGTAGTTTATTGTAGTATTTGGCTGATATAGATATTATGTTACAGCTGGCACGGGTCATCTTCAAAGTAAACAAACAGCATGCCGAGGTCTGTCGATGGGCGACAATCCATAACATTCCAAAAACCATCATTGAATCGAAAAGCACGATGTTAAAGGTTAGGATGATGATAATAAAAACGTTCATAAGCCTCGACCGACTACATAGAGATCATCGTCGCACGAATACGCGATCATTTATCATTTGTATGGCAAAACCGATCGCATAGTTACGCCGGCAGAGAGCACATTTCTATTTTGCCGAACGAATTAACACGACGATCAAAGATTCGTGCGTCTATCGTTTTATGTTAGGACGCCGCAGTAGAAAAAACGAAAAACTAAGGGAAGGTTCATATCTGACGGAACATGCGTCGCGTATTATTCGTCGCGTAACGCCAGAACAGACAAATGTATAGAAAAACACTCGAGCGTTCACACTCAACCGATGATACGTTAGTGCGTCGAGTGTGAACGGTCAAGTGTTTTTCTATACATTTGTCTGTTCTGGCGTTACGCAACCGATAATACAAGACGCATGTTCCGTCAGATATGAACCTTCCCTAAATCATTCAGTACTCACCCAGGGCACACCATAGAAGTCAGCAGTATATTGCTCTTCCACCGCCTGCCTCCGAAGCTCTTGTAGATCCTCGCGCTGACGTACCCCGCGGCCGCGCCCAGCAGCACCCAGGCGACCAGCGCACACGTCATCAGCGCGCCGCGGTTCGCCGGAGACAGGAAGCCCAGGCAAGCGAATGCTAGGGTTACCAGAGTCATGCCGAACACCTAGAACGAGGTGAGTGGACGCTACAGTATACAAACGTGAGACAGTTATGCGTTGGTGGCAGTCGAAATATTTTTCTTATCATAAATTGGAAGGTATATGAGTTTTAGCTAAGATTTCGAGATTGTACAGAATACTAGCGTCTGTCTGCGACTTCGCCTCCTTAAAACATAAATTTATTCCTGGGACTATACCAGGATAAAAAGTATTCCATTACCAGTCATGGTCTAACTTTCATCCGAATCCCTTCAGCCGTTGAAGGACGTGACAAACAGGCAGAATTTCGTATTTATAATATTAAGTATGGATAGAACATTGTCTCTGTCACTCATCTTGTATAATGGTTTTTTTTTCTCGGATACTGATCTATAAACATGTCTTTCCTCTATGAAAATACAAAATAACTACATAGTATAAAACAAAGTCGCTTCCCGCTGTCTGTCCCTATGTATGCTTAAATCTTTAAAACTACGCAACGGATTTTGATGCGTTTTTTTTTAATAGATAGAGTGATTGAAGAGGAAGGTTTATATGTATAATACTTGCATATTATAGTAGAGGAAACATTAGTATCTACATTGAACCCGTGCGAAGCCGGGGCGGGTCGCTAGTAAGAAATAAAAAGCAGTCTTCAGCTTCACCATCACCTTGCTCGTGGGGTCTTACCTGAGATCCAGACCCGAGGAACACAGCAAGCAACATACCACGGCGCGGAGGGCGGAAGACGTCACCGTGAACCAACTTCCAACCGAACTCCTCCTGTAATGCAACATGCTATTTAGTCGAATTTACATCACAAGCGTGAATGATCGTAAGCAAGGCGGGCTTCATAAGTTTTCTTTATGATGTCTACGGGAAAGCTCAATATCAAATATAGCATATTTTATGTTATAGTTGTCAAGTCACATCGTCCTTCTAAGACCAAAGAACTCACATCCTAAGACTATATTTTAGTCTTTGGATTGATGAGGTCGGAGGAGGAACACAAGGCGTGTTACACATAGAGAGGACTTTTTACGTGTATTATTAAACAATTTTTCGAGAGTTTATTATTTCTCTAGATATTTTACAAACTTTCGGTGTTTGCAAGTATAATGATAATTCAATGATATTTGCGAGATATTGCATAATAGTGATACATCCGCTAGTAGTATTCGTAGAAATTTTTTACCTGTGCGTCTTCTCCACATTCCATCTGATTGTATCTGGCGATATCTTTGTACAAAGTCCTCAGCAGGATCATAGCAACCATGCCACTGAGGAACAGTACAATCACCAAAGAGTTTAGAATAGAGAACCACTGTATGTTGGTCTGGGGCATAGACTCTAGAATATAGTCCCATCGAGAGGACCACTTGATTGTGTTATTTTTCTTAAAGGTAACGCTGTAGGTGTATGTCACATTGAAAGTTTTGCCCGATTCGAGTTCAGTCGGTATTTGTAGTTCGTCCCCGCGGGAACTGCACTTGGGGTTTCTCGGATCGGTGTGTCGAATGCTGGCTGGTTTGATCTGGAAACAAAAACCCTTCGAGTTAAAAGTGTCTCCACACACTAGTAGGCGTAGAAGTACGCGAAATTTCTATTCTAAGAAAAGAATTATCATGTTTCAGCTAGGCAATTAAGGTGCAAAATAATACCTTAGCAGATATAATCCGGCCGCCGTTTTCACCCAGATTTACGCCCCAATCCTCATCACTGCCAGTATGGTATGTGATCTCCAAATCCACGTGGTTGAAAAGGTAGTAAGCGCCGATACGACTCGAGTGGCCATTTACTATCGGTGTGCATGTGTCCTAGAATCAAATGAATTTAATTTTCATTATTTACTGTTCTGAGTAAAAAAAAAAGATTCTATTTAGTCCGTATCAAAAATATTGGGCATGTATTTTTTAGATTGACGAAAATAAAACGCTAAAGTGTACATAAATCTGACGTTACACGTGTTTTCAACGCCCTGTATCGTCTTCATTTTTTGTTTAAACAAAAAAAAACGAGAATGAGAATATTCTTTGGAAATCTATTTGATCGACTAATCTACCCTATTGTCCAAAAATGCCCAAATGTTTGGGATTGATGACGTGACATTTTAGTTGTGCATCTCGTAAAATGTTGATGTTTCGACCTTCGCTATCGTCGATAGAATGTCACTTCTATAAAAGGCTTTTATAGGAAGTTAAACAGTACCAGCCGTCATTGCCACAGTGCCAATTCTACTCATTGTTAAGGTTCCGTAATCAAAGGATAAAACGGGACCCTATTATTAAGACTCCGCTGAACCGTGTCCATGAACCGTTAGACATTTGAATTCGACAGCGAATGCGAACGTTCTTTAAATAAAATTAGTAGAATTGGCCCTCAGGTTACGCGGTAAAAGTTCACATAGGTACATGTGTATCAGATGGATACCTTCAAAGTTCTATGTATATGAACTTGCTTCATTATGTACTTACATAGATGGATAAAGGTATTGTATTATACGACCGACCAGTTTCGACTAAACCTTCTTCGTGGTTTCGTAGTTCCTAAGATTAACAGCATATTAGTTTGTATATACTGTCAGCTACAAGAATAGCTTAACACATTATTTTTCTAAATCTATATTTTGAGCTAAATAGTTTTTTTTTTTTTAGAATTGAATACTCTTTATTATGTTTAGTTAATATCGGACCAGAACTATCGCTACTATATCAAATGCCAAAAAGTCAGATATTTAATCAATCAAATTTAAAAACGTTGACCACACCATAGCTTAGGTACCACCTCTGAGTAAAATTACCCATCCAAGTGATCTTTTCATTACTTACTAAACTTCCATTCCTTTATTTATTTGAACATTTTAAATACTTTAAGTGAAAGTGTGCCCAATAGACTGGCGGCATTGCCACGTTTTATGGCAATGGTTAACCTCTGTCCAAGGTAAATGCCAGCTCCTGAGGCACGCGAAACTAGGCGTTGGGTCCTTTACTTTTGGATCTATTAAATACATTATTGGCTACGAAGAGCCTATCGAATCAAATGAATCGTAAAAAATATCTATTAGGTATTCTCAGGGTTCTATATAAGCACATACAATTTGTTCTGATGATAACAAATAACTTCACATTATCGCTTGTTCATTATTAACGCTGATGAACAAGTGATAATGTGCGGTTACCAAACCAACGGAAACCAAATGACTAGTGATACGGCGGTTATTCAATATCTTTCCTTATTATTTATTTATTTATTTATATTTATTTATTCAGATAACCATTAAACCATTTAATTGCCATTTAATTTATATCTTTCCTTATATTCATGATAATAACAATTACATGGATACTAACTTTTTACAGTATTTTACGATATTTTCTGTATAAATTTGTCGTTTTAATTTCGAGAATGAATGTGGCTATCGATTGTTATAAAAGTAGGGTAGTAAGTCCAAATGAACGATGGATGGGATTTCGGAGTAACTTCCATAGTTCTATGGCATACTCTTAAGATGAAAGACGTAATATAGAACTATAGAGGAACGAAGAAGAAGCGTGACTTCAAACGGATACAAAGTCTACTGCATTTAAATAAAGATATTTTCAGGTAGGCTAATGATGGTGTGTAACGCGTGGTATTTGACGGTGTCATGAAGACCTCTTTCCGCAAACCTGAACTTAACCTAGGTACACATATCGAGCTAGCTATGAATGGTTGCTCACAAATGTAAGGCTCATTCGCATCGTTTTGTGATGTTTGAGAAAGTTATTAGATGTTTATTTCATCTAAAGTAATACCTACACCAATAGATGTATGATGAATTGATGATTGATACCGTCTACTAAATTACTCATACTGAGTGAAGACCCAGTGAATGATGCAACAAAGAGTGTTCATAACCACAGATGATTGCACTCTGGATGGACGTCAGAAGTCGTAGTGTCACCTCCAAAAATCTATACTTATATTATAAAGAGGTAACGTTTGTGAGTTTGTGACGTTGAAGGGGTAACCTCTGGATCTACTGAACCTATTTTCAAAATTATTTCGCCAATATAAAGCTACGTTATTGTGGAGTTTTATAGGCTATATTTTATCCCCGTATTGCCACGGGAACGGGAAAAACGCGGGTGAAACCGCGGGGCGCTGCTAGTACTCAATAAAAAAGGGGACCTGTAAAGAACTATTCAATGGAACCAACCCCCAACTGCAATGAAAAGATTATTGTCTATCTTGTTTTTAATTTTGCAAGCTATAGACGATGACAGTATATGCAGTCTATTTTTTATGGAAATAAAACATTTTGGTTTATATACGAGGTGTGATCAAAAAGTAAGGTGACTTTTCAAATTTCGCGGGCAACGTACTTTCGATTATCGATTTTTTTGTTTTGTTATGTTGGTACACTCTTCCCGAACATCTGTACCAAGTTTCAAGTGTATAGCATTTTTTGTTTGGTTGTGAGAGGCGTAAAGGTTATAAGTGTTTTGCGTGCTCGGCGATTTCTTGCTATCGAAAAATATGGATCAAAGGATTTGCATCAAATTTCGTGTAAAAAATGAAATAAAATGCTCCGAAACTTGAAAGGTTGACAGTGGCATACGGTGAAACTGTTCTGAGTAAAAAAAATGTTTACAAGTGGTACAAACTCTTCCAAGATGGCCGGGAAGATGCCAATGGCGAGCTTCGCTCTGGACGCCCAAGCACGTCAACAACTGATGAAAACGTTCAAGCAGTGAAGAAAATTGTTCTGGAAAATCGGCGAATCACTATCAGGCTCGTGCCATGAAATTTTTTCTAACGTTTTGGGCATGAGACGTGTGTCAGCGAAGTTTGTTCCGAAAATGTCCGAAATTGCTTTTGCATCACGATAATGCCCCTGCTGACTCATCTTTGCTTAGGAGAGATTTTTTGGCCAAAAACAACACCACAACCATGCCTCAGCTACCATATTCACCGGGTTTGGCCCCATGTGACTTTTTCTTGTTCCCAAATTAAAGAGACCTATGAAAAGACGGAGATTTGCAACGATTGAAGAGATAAAGACTGCATCGCCTGAAGAGCTCAAGGCTATACCGAAAAGTGCTTATGAGAAGTGCTTTGACGATTGGAAAAACCGTTGGCATAAGTGTATTGTATCTGAGGGGGATTACTTTGAAGGGGACAACATAAATATTGATAAATAAATTAATATTTTTTCTTAAAAATACAAAGTCAACTTATTTTTTGAACACACCTCGTATTTATGAATCATGGGTTTTTAAAATTTTCACTGGCCTATGTTACCCGGGTCAGGTAACAGTGGTCTGGTGGTAGGTCGGTCCGGTCAACGCTTCTAACGATACCAAATACATTGATATCGGTTAAGTCGTTAAGGAGTTATGTTGGAATAAACAAACATACATACATGAACCCTGTAAACAAAACACTCCTTTTTTGAGTAGTCGTGTAAAAAGGTTATCGTATGCTACTCAAATGTATTTTCCCCGTTCGTTATTAGGAGTTAGGTATGTGTGGCAAGTAAAGATGAACAATCGATTTGGTGGCGATTAATTCGTGTTAGTGATTCAAAAGTGGAAGGACATTTCTGCACACCCCTTTACGTTTAACTTATGTATTAAGATAACATAATGGCATTTATATAGAAATTATCTGTATTGATTAAGTAGATACTATATAATTATGTATATCAATACATCTACAAATTAAATTATCAAGAACCTCGGAATTCGTCGACGAACATATACGTTAATAAATAATATATAACATATACAAAATAACAATAGTAAAACATAGAAATATGATGAACGACGATAAAAATAAAACGGTTCTAATATATGGTACTAATTGACAAATAATGTTACTGATAAAATCAAAATCAACTTTGTTCATTTACCAAATCGTGTTATAACGTGGGTTATAATAAACTAACATTATACCTAAATGCGAAATTTAGTTTGATTACGCTTTCACGATGAAGAATCGCCGCGATTTTGATGAATATTGGTAAGAAGGTAGATGTGACCCTGGACACAGTTATAAGCTATTATTTTGCGAAATTTTATTTTGAACGCAGACAAAGCCGCGGGCCTAAGCTAGTTTAATATAAATACACCTGGATACACAGAACAGGATGACACATTGTTCTACGACTTTAGTTTGCTGATGAATCAAGTTATATACTTGCATAAAATACTGGTGTCATTATAATATACTTATTATACGTAATACAATAAGGTCAGACTATATTTACGTATGCAACAGGCGCGATCGGAACCAAGTGGTCTAAACACGATACTAAAAATATACCTACATAGTATGCTTTGAACTTAGATTGCTTGACAGCCTTTAACGGCCGAAACCAATAACCTATCTATCACATACTGGAGATAGAAAAACAAATGAAACAACAGAAAACCTACATAATTTTTCTTGATTTTTCTGTTGTTTCATTTGTTTTTCTATCTCCAGTATGTGATAGATCGGTTATTGGGTTCGGCCGTTAATTGGGTGAATGATGGATTTGTTGAGGCTATCACTGACATTAAATTTGTCCGGATAACCACTCAAATGAATGAATACTCATAAATATCCGTTTTTACTCTAGTACCTATTTATCCAAAACAGTGGATCTTTTGACTCCTGACGTGTGGTTTTGTCATGATTCAATCAAGATTACCGTTCATTTGTTATGACAAGGCTGGCCACCATGTTCCACAGAGTCCGAGTATTATTATTATTATTATTATTATAGCTAGCCTGAAATGTCCCACTGCTGGGCAAAGGCCTCCCTCCACTCCTTCCACTTTTCCCGATTCTGTGCCACATCCTGCCAATTCTCAAGGAAGACATCCAAGTCGTCCCGCCATCTCCTTCGTGGTCTGCCGCGGCCCCGTCTCGCGATGTCAGGGCACCAATTTTGAGTTTTATAGGCCCACCGCTCGATGGGCATACGACAGACATGTCCAGCCCAGTCCCATTTAAGCTGGGCAGCCTTCTGAGCTACATCAACGATCTGTGTTTTTGAGCGCAGTATCGTGTTTCGAATTCGATCCGTTAATTTAACACCAAGTATACTGCGCTCCATAGCCCGTTGGCAAACCTTGAGTTTGGACTTTTGGATGTTAGTCAAAGACCAAGTCTGTGCACCATAGGTCAAAATAGGGAGAATACACATGTCCGAGTATGTAGTGTATGAGTCCGAGTAAAACATCAAAATCTAATATGGCGCCACCGTACAAATGTTTGATGGGTGTAATTTTCGGTGTATTCCCGTTCGTCCCCTCGACTTCGTCCCCCGAGGGGGACGAACGGGAATTTACAAAAATAATATTTAATTTGTTACCGATCGTCCCAATCCTAATTCAAGAGGGGACGAATGGGAATATGTTCTTCGATTAGTGCCATTCGTCCCACTAAAAAGATTTGTGCAGTAATTTACTGACCCTATTTATGTGTTAAAATAATGAGTCAACTTTTCTAATTACTTACATATTGTAAAACGTAAAATCTTGCCACCATACAACTGTGACTACAAAAAAATAGTGACTTATACATATTTCAAAAGGAAACAACCTGAATGGTAAAAAGTCTGTTTGTAGTGTTTAATTGTAATATAATACAGACTTTTTTTATTATAAGCTCTATACACTGATTTTTAAATCATAATTTTTTAGTTATAAGGAGAAATTTATTCTTAATTAAAAAAAATATTATATATAAAAATATTGCGAGTTATCGTAAAGTTGATTCTGTGATTTTTATTCCTTATATGACTGATATTTATTTCACATTTGTTTTTTTTTACCAATTAAAACCACCAGTCTTATATTATTTGGTGGGGACTAATAGACCTAAAAAAAAAGAATTAATAAATTATTCCCATTCGTCCCCTAAAAAATTTAGAGGGACCATCGGGAAAATAAATAACGAATTCCCGTTCGTCCCCCTCGGGGGACGAAGTCGAGGGGACGAACGGGAATACACGTAATTTTCGTGGTTTTTAGGGTCGTTCGTTACAAATATGAACTCCAAATCAAAATATAAATAATAGACGAATTTTCCATAAATTAAACAATAAGTAAGTTTTCTTTTATCGAATGTGTGTTACGCTAATGGAGTTCAGGTAAGGGTGTGGCGGAAAACATAATTAAAATGAAAAACAACCATTTTGAATATGCATCCCAAATAATGGGTAGCTTCAAGTATTTATCTGGAATGGATAAATATTCGACTATTTATCCGTTGAGTAGTATTTACCTTCTAATCGGCAGTGTTTTCAACGATTAGAAATGTAAAGAAGCTCTGTGCGTATGCCAAACAACTAGGCATTCTTCAAAATCCTATATCCATAACAACCGTGATGTAAACACATTCAATTGACATAATTGTACTCACCTACTTCATTATTAACCTTATAAAAGTTAAATCAATAAACATACAAAGAACCAATGGTATTGTTATTTACTGTAAGTATGAATGTATGTAATATGATAAGTGGCAAACCACTACAGGGCCAAGTATGTACATCGGAAATCCAGGTACCCAATGTGAGATTGCTTGTAACACTAAGGCGTCGCCGGCCTGCCTCGGGGGTGGATTGGATGACAAATTTGTCCCACTTGCACGCAAAAATACGCGCTTAGTCGTGGAGTTGCGGAAACCAGGCCGATTTACATAAACAAGTGGCAAACTTAGGTAAAGATTGCAGAACTTTTTCACTATCAGAAACAGAAAGTTTGCAAAGGAAGAGACTAGTCAGATACCTACATCGACTATCAGTAACACTGCATAAAAGTATGGATATTTTTTTTAAAATAATATTTGTACTTATAGAAAAAATTAAATTAATTTTACAACTATTTATTGTAAGCTAATGTTTGAATTAGGTGATAAGTTACTTTTGTGTCTTACATTGTAAAGAAGATTAAAACGTTCTTACCGTAGTGAACTGAAATTTAAAATAATATTAAAAATAAAGAGTAAATAAAAATTTTGTTTATATATTTAAAAATAAAATGTTATCTATAGATAACTCAGAACAAAATTCACCAATAAAACTGAAACTGATCAGCATTTTTACACCTGCAATTTGATTGGTGGAATTCCCCTTGTTTGCTATCTAAAGATACACAGCTGACAAAATGGTAAATAAGGTTAATTAAAACGGAATAATGCTCTATTCCATGTACAACTTTTACTTACAGTTCTGCAATGGCATATGGCACGGTGACGATGATGCTGTTGGTGAACAGAAAATGACAAAACTTGTCAGTTTTTATAGCAATTTTGTCAGTTTCATTTTCAGCCACCAGGTCTGATAAATTCATTGCACTCAAGGGATAGTAACTTTTTATGTTATATTTAAACTAAATTGAAATTTAAAAAATATTCTGTGCATTTGCAATTTCATAAGAATATAAATTGAAAATTTCAACTTCTTTTGTGTTTTCATTTTCAAATTTCCCTGCATTTGTGTTGGTTATAACTGTTAGTGCAATTTAAATTTTAGTATGTATTTGAAATTTATTTAAAATAAGTGCCAGAGCAGAACCTATTTTGAATAATTTTATCTAGAAAAGTCTAAAATTGCAAAAACCTTTATAGTTTATTTTTGTGTCTCAATACTAAAATCAATTATATGTAGATGGTTCCGAGTTCTCCTGAATAGTAATAATTTCAACTACTAGAGGCAGGAATGTGGGCTATCTTCATTGTATTACCCAATGATAATTATGTGATGATGAGAATGTTAACTTTTCTGACCTTAAACTATTCTGACTTGTTGTCTTTGAAACCTTCCAATGACAACAGGTGTTTTTCACAGAGTTTAGCAAAACACTTTAATAGAAAAAAAAGCATTGTTCCGTATTTGAGTTAATTACATTCCACTGGTGATAAAATGCTCATGAACCAACTAAAACAACCCAAATTCCTTATCAAAAACAGTAAATGAGTTTTTCTTTACTACCAAAGTATAAAATGTACCTACTTTATTTCACAATGAGTGGTGATAATAGTGTTTTAACCATGCTGAATAAAAGTAGGCCTTTTCATTCAGAATTTATTTTTAAGGGGCCATTCAAGTATTACGTAAGCAGAATTTTTGACACTTGGCTGCCTCCTCCCCCTCGTTAGCAAAAGTAAGCAAGGCTCTTCTCTCCCCCATGCTAACGTAAACACATTTATAAGTATTATTGAACCTGTTCTCGTTTCCTGATTGGTTCATGAAGCAACAGTTAATATGTTTGAAATTAAGGGAATTTTTAGTCTGAAATTAAGTTTACTTTAAAACCATAATCTACTAAAATCGGAAAAATTTAATAAATCAATATTGTTGACATAATCACCTCCCGGATCCCCCCCATCCCTCATGTCATCAAAAAGAAGCAAATCGAGAACGTTTAGTGCATACGTAATACTTGAATGGCCCCTAAAAACCACAGATTAAGGGGTGGGTAAAGGTGTTTGGTGCTGTGTGCATTGTACCTCTCCAAATGGTTTTGGAGGTAATCAGCAAATAACTTTGGTTTAGTCTAAGAATGACTGATTCGCGAAATGACTACATGGTCTATAATTGACTAATTCTTGAAATGTACAATTCTTTAAATGACTGATTCTATAAAAGACCGATTCTTTTAAAGACCGATTCTATGAATGACCGATTCTTCAAATGACTGATTTTTCAATTCTATGAATTTGTGTGAATATCGTAAATAAAATGCTATGTAAGGGTTTGCAAATCATATATTTCAACTAGTTTAAAAAAATAACTTGTATAATGCCACGTACTACATTTTGTAGCGCAAAAGTAAACATTTATTCGGTTTCTTTTCAAAAAGTTATCAAAAAGTCATGAAAACAATTATCAAAAAATCAACAACTATAAAAATAGTATTTAATTTATTATTATTAACATTAAAAAACATCATATAGCACTTTAATTATATCAGACCTAAATAAGAGTTTATTTTTTATAAATTATTGGTTATAAATGTCAAAAATCATTAAAATATCAATATCAAAAGTAAATATCAGTTTAAAATAATTCATCATTTATGTTTAATTAATCATTTAAGTGGGTGCAAGGTGCATCCAAGTCACATCTTATTAAAAACTATTAACAAAATACAACTAAAGAAGATATAATATAGAATATATATATATATATATATATGTACAAGCGGAGTAAAAAGGAGAAAAGAATCATAGGGCATCGAAAAATTCGTCCACATCGCTGTCAACGGGAAAAGTGCCCAGAACACTGGCCGCATTGCCACGTTGAATGGCAATGCTGATTCGTTGACCAAAGAAAAGGCCAGCCCTCTGGTCACGTGAAGAGTTGACTAACTGCTTACTGATTTCACGGAAAAGTCGATGAGCACTCGGACCCCACGGCCCTAGTGTTTCAACCCCAAACGGCTCAAATACATAATTCCCAATAAGGTTGTTGTATTTGCGCCGTTTGAGATTTTCTGCACCTGCCGCAGCCGCCCCAGCACAGCCCGCCGTGCTAAGAAGATGGGATGGCGCAAGGGTATCGACACATGTTGCATCCCACACCAAAGGCCTACCCACCTTCCAAGGCATTATGGTCATCCCATCTGGCCTCTTCCCATCGTCTCGCGCCAAACCAATTGGTTCTAATACAGCTGGCATCCCGGCGGTGACAAGAGCCCGCCTGATGATGTCATTAATGCTGGCGTGCCGAGCTATCCGACCCGCACTTCTAATGCAGGACAGGCCATGGTGTCCGAGGGAGTCAACTGCTTCACCACATTGGCAGCGATGTGAAGCTCCGCTAGGAGCACCCAGACGCAGACATGTAGCGATCCGGAAGGTGGTGTCACTCAGCATAGTACCTATGTTGGGTGACGGTAGTGCCTGTAGCCAAAGGCCCGACTCCCATTCACCCACAGCCAGCAGGCGGGCACGCTCAGCAGTGTTGGTTGACGTATTTAATAGATTATTCCGCACCAACATGCAAAGCGGCTCATCCCACTGCCTCTGGGAAGATGGGTTATCGGGCAAAGCCGTATTCGGGCAAGCCATTTTCCAAGCATTCACTGCTTCGGTCAAACATGGCACTTCAAAGTTAACCAGAGATGGAGCTAAAATTCTGTTGGTTAACTTTTCAGTGCTGCGGACCGAAGACAAGAAGGCCGGTAAACTCACACTAGAAATTAAGAAATAAATCACTGAATATGAAGTTGAATATAAAATATTTTTTTAAAACTCTCAAAACTTTTTAAGTATACCCGCATTATTTTTCATCATCGCTTGACCCAACTACGTTCCGTGTCATCTTGTAACATAGGCAATATTATAATATTTATTGTATCGGAATAAAAACCAATTAAACAATATTATATTATCTTATTAATTTACTTACATCCATTATTTCCTGTTGTCTTTTTGCATAATGCATATATATATTTCAGAAATAGCGCCATCTATTAGCCACGTCGTTGATTCATGCATACTACTATAGTTACCTAATAAGATTGTTCGAAATAATAAAAAGTTATTGTACCAAATTTTAAAAAATCAAATGCTTCTACGAATTTGCTGTGATCAATGCAATGCCAACCCTTACATAGCATTTTATTTACGATATTCACACACATTCATAGAATTGAAAAATCAGTCATTTGAAGAATCGGTCTTTAAAAGAATCGGTCTTTTATAGAATCAGTCATTTGTAGAATCAGTCATTTAAAGAATTGTACATTTCAAGAGTTGGTCAATTATAGACCATGTAGTCATTTCGCGAATCAGTCATTCTTAGACTAAACCATAACTTTCACTGTCTATGTTATTATATTGATTCAACTAATTGACCACTTAAATTCTTTACTCATACATGACTAATTGAATTATCTTATTAGATAAAATAAATAGAGAAAGTTTGTGAAACTCAACAAATGTATGAAGTAAATAAAATTGATTAACCAAATAAAAATTATTGCTACATAGCAACTTACCATGTCTTTGCGCACTTGACAGCCCATGGGGAATCCTGTACTACAGTAGGTCTTCCCTCCCTCATTAACCAAGTAACACCAAGTCACGGGCATGTTGTCCAAGATCCAATGGTGTTGGTAAGAGAGTGCCATGCCCATCTTCAGGAGATTCAACCGTTTGATAGAATCTGTATCCGAGCCCCTGTATGTCTTAGTACAGACTGCTTTACATTCAACATTTTTGAGGAATTCGAGTTTGTAGGGACTTGGTCGTATTCGTTCGCCAAAGACA
Organism: Hecatera dysodea; assembly: GCA_905332915.2. Taxonomy (NCBI): domain Eukaryota; kingdom Metazoa; phylum Arthropoda; class Insecta; order Lepidoptera; family Noctuidae; genus Hecatera; species Hecatera dysodea. Next base: position 17,511,615 of record HG995292.1, read on the forward strand.
ACTTGACCGAGATTCTCCACTGGTGACTGACTTTCATCAGTAGTACAGAAGTCAAAGTGGTGATACTCAAATGGAATCACTGATTCTTCTGTGTTCAGTCTATTTACATACAGCGGAATTTCCGTCTGAAAAGTACAAAAGATTAATATTAACGAATCGTTAATTGCTTTTGGATTGTATTTGAAAATGTTATTGCATTTTTAAGGCTTTTCGCTGTGTAATCGCTATATCATCAGTGGAATTGCTTCATTGTGCTGTAACTATGCAAGCTATGATAAGAATATCCTATTTACAATCAAATAATTGAAATGGGTCGTAAGAATGTAAGCATTGTGGTTTCGACGAATTGCACGAGATGTCGGCGCACGATAATAATGATTATACACAGGAATCCTTCAAAAATTAATGATTGCTTACCTTGCACGACTTGCTAGTGTCATCACTCGCTATACAATAGTTTACAGGAGCCAAACCCGGCAAATAAAACGCACAAATAGGCGTCAAAAGCAGCAATGCGCAAACCACATACAACGACATGACGTGATGTTATTACACGACTTCCGTTGCTAAAGAACTATGCAAATCCAGTTATTTTTAATATTGGTGAAGTTAAAAACTACATAATCATATTTATTAAGAACACTTTCTTAGTTATGGGACGTTTACAAAAATATTCTTATTTTATTTCGTTGAATAATTCCCTTGCCTGCGCACTCTGGGAAACGTCACCAATGCCAGTGTTGTCGTGCTACAAAATTAAATAAAAATTGCAGTGTTGTCAAAGTACGATTAACATCGATGAGATTCTCGTTTTTTCACTCATTCATGTCGATTCCTTATCTAGTTTACCTAAAAATAAGGATTTGAAAATTTGCATGAAAAACCACGAGGAATAGATTCCTCCAGTTCAATAGTCAAAGCTTACCGGGTAACAAGTACCAACCAACTGCTTGATCAGTAACAATTCAACTTGTCATTTTTAAAAATGCTAGAGAACTCTAGGTAATGTCAATTTGAAAAGAATAGCAAAGTGAAACAAAAGAAAGGAGAAAATAAAAATCATATAATTTTCCGTTTTTAATATAAAAACTAAGACAATAATTTAAAATGAACAACATTAAATGTAGGTACTGCTTTTAAAAGTATGGTTGGTATAACTCGTATTTAGCAAATAAAGAACAAAAGTCGAACCACAAATGGACTATGGTCCGTTAGGAGCTCAAAAAATGTCTGTGCGTCCTTTTTTTTTAGACGTTCATTTGTGGACTTGGCCAACCGTGTGGTGGCAAGCTCTGAACCCCGCTGGGCTACCATACCACCTCATGAACTGTCGTTAAAAGTTGGCACGCCGATAATGCTTCTCAGAAATGTAAGCCCCCCAATATGTGTAATGGCACGAGACTTCTTATAAAGGAGCTAAAAGATAATTTAAAGTAGCGAAGATTATCACCGGCCCTGGAGCTAGTGAATTAGCTCATATACCAAGATTACCCATGATCCCTGCTGATTTGCCTATAACCTTCAAAAGGCTCCAATTCCCAGTAAAAATTTCTTTCGCACTAACGATAAACAAATCCCAGGGCCAAACATTCAAATTAGTAGGAATTGATTTACGAATATTATGTTTTACGGATGGGCAACTTTACGTTGCCCTATCACGGGTCGGGGCTCCCGACCATCAGTATATTTTGTTAGGGGGTGACCCTTCCCCCATGGCACCACTCCCATAAAAAGGCAACGCACCGTTTCCGAGAAAATCGACTTTTAGTAACCTAACCTCAAAACACTCAAAAGTGGCATAAAAAGTGTGTCGGGGTTCAATCAAATAAAGGATTTAAGAAAAAACCATGAAAAAAAGTCTGCTCGCTCGCTTCGCTCGCTCACTAGACTCCACCATCTCCTCCTAACCTAACCTGTCCGAGTCGGGGTGCCCCATGTACCGAGCTCGCTTCGCTCGCTCTTGCATCACTTCAATGATCTGTTTAATTTCATAGTTATATTATGAAAAATCGTTTTGTCTATACTAATATTATAAAGAGGCAAGATTTTATTGTTTGTTCGTCTGCATTGAATAGGCTCCGAAACTACTTAACTGATTTGATTTTTTTTTATTGTTGGGAAGCTACACTATCTCCGGTGAACATAGGCTATATTATATCCCCATATTCCCACGGGAACGGGAAAAACACGGGTGAAACCGCGGCCCGGGGCGATGCTAGTGTACCTATATAATAGGGTAGTTGACTAAAAAAATCTAATTAGTCCGTCAGATAGATTTCCAAAAAATATTGGACCCGTATTTTTTCTTTTTTCACGTAAACAAAAAATAAAGACGATACAGTGCGTTAAAAACTCGTGTGACGTCACTACTCGCTACAATTTTACCGAGCCGTGACGTCACAAGCCCCCACTCCTGATCTTTGATGCTTTGTATCTTCGTCAGTTTTTATAGATTTGATAAAGGAAAAAAATACGTGTCCAATATTTTTCTATAATCTAACTGACGGACTAAACATAATCATATATTTTTTACTCAGGAAACATCCCTATTATCCATTAAGTACTTAAACTGGATGTCTTTCATAATAAACTTTTACGAGCACTTGAACGTAGTTATTTTAGATGAATTTATCAGTTCGGAAATAAGATTAATAAAAAAACATGAACAATTTTGGACATAATTTATAAAAGTTTAATTGCATCCAAGTATAACTAAAAAATAAGCGTATAGTAAGGCCTTCGAGTTGACTACTTTAGGGGCAACTGACGTCGTCGCAGCAAGTTTTTTTCTGAATCCACTAGACTGCCAGTATCATCATTGAGTGGTATGCCTCGGGCGAAGGCTGAAATGAGTCCGAGAGATGCGGCTGGCTTGTCTGCGGGCACCATGTGACCGGCACCACGGATCATCACCTCCGTGAGGTTGGCGGCTACTCGGTAGTACCTGAAAAAGCATTGGTATTATGAGTTTTTTTGTTTGGATTTGTGAGGGTGGAACTATACATGATAATCGCACTTGGGGAGTACCAAAAATGAATTGCGTGGAAGATGATATTGTTGGAACGAAACTCTATTGAGGTTAGGGCGAAGCAGATGTATTGTATGGTAAAGGATGACTGTATGGTGTAATATTGGTTACCTATGTAATACTATGTCATTATGTGTCTCAATTGTATAGAATTGTCAAGTAAATGAAAAAAATAAGTGTAAACTTACGCAATGTATTAAATTAATTAAACAATTTATGGAGAATCCCAATACATTTTGCCTTAAAATGTATTGGGTTTCTCCCTAGATTAACACATTATTGGCAAATAAATTATTTCTATTTCTATTTCTAAGAAAAGTCTTATACCTACCTACTGTTTACACGACTGCCCAAAAAAAGGAATGTTATGTTTTCAGGGTTCATGTAAGTAGGTATGTATGTTAACTTGTGAGTTTCTTTATTGCACCATAATTTACTTAATATCAATGTATGTATGGTATCGTTAGAAGGTAACATACCTACTCGTAGTCGACCAGCGAAAATTTGAAAAATCAAAAAGAAAATATTTTATTTTATGAAAATTACGACTACGTATCATCTATAATCGCCTCAAGCTTGCTGCTGTGTACTAAATAAACACAGCAAAAAAAAGGTATGAAATAAAAATCAAAAAATTAAAAAACACGTGAACTAAAAAAGTTGAACTAAAGAATTAAAAACAAGGTAGATAATCTTTTCATTTCAGTCGGGGGACGGTTCCTTTAGTTGTTATTTACAGGTCCCCCGATTTATTTTTCGTGTTTAACAGTTTAACTTACCCAGCTAATTTCCCGTCGTGATACCAGGGAGAACGCTTTGCCTTCGCAAACTCTGAGGATCCTGAGAATGATAACGAGTCGTAGGTGTTCACCGATGGGTGGTAGGCCACTATGATGTCTAAGTGACCACTGTGAACAAAACATGTGAAACTATGTAGGTATATAATAAACTACGTAAAACCAAAACTTTGTACCTTTTTTTTACGAGAATTACACTGTCGGAAGGGTAGGAAATTTGGCACAGTTACAGTTTATATAGAGAAGGAGTGAAGACAGCTTTTTTTTCTAATAATGTTTAAAATTAAACATTAATTAAAAAACAAAAATGACACTACCATGCGTTTGACACAAAAACACATATAGGCATAGAGTATAGTAAGTATAAAAAGGAATAGAGAAGCAACTGGACCATAAAAAACGGCCACGTAGAAAGTGCTGCCGTCTATGAAACTTTATCGGAACTAAATGCCGATGCCGTGGGTCACGTGGGTATAGGTACCTACCTACCTATTTTAAACGCTGTAGTACGTATATAATACAGTATCACCTACCCATAGGTGATACTGTATTATATACGTACTACAGCCGTATTTGAAAATTGAAAGTTAGTGTACTGGGAAAAGACATTTACACCACAGCCTCGGCCAGATTTGCATTTAAAATAGAAAATAAACCACAACAAGAACAATTAAATTTTAATGCAAATAGTGCTGCTGGTGTACGACCGCCTATAAGTAAAAAATAAAACCAAATCATTACAACATATTTTTTTAATCATTCAACTTTCATTTAGATACATCAATCACTGGGTAATTTCAAATAACACTTGGATCGTATCGTTATATCTTAGAAAAGCGAATGTTTATAAACGAGACAAGAAGTAGAAGTTTCCCCGTTACAATTCAAGGTTTCGCCGGCACTGACAGTTCTGTCAATAAAACAGAATCACTTGGAAACTGTTTTATCGACATTTAGTTCTGAAAAACTTTTAAAGACGGCAGCACTAGTCTGTCATTAAGGTCGAAAATCACAATAGTTCTAAGTTTCACCCCCCTGCATATAGGTACGAGTATATACGTAAAGGTACTTTTTTGTTTATGTTTAAAATCTGTGGTCAAACACAAATAGGTACATATAATTTTATTATACTCTTTAGTTAAAACCGTCAACGTCGATAGGATCGAACGTCGAGTTTAACCGCCGTTCGTTTACGCTTTTCGCAGTCTGTCCGTGGATGGTTGATCAGTTAGGGGCCATCCATAAATTAACGACACACGTTAAGGGGGAGAGGGGGGGTTGACGAAGTGTGACAAGGGGGTGGGAGGGGTCCTAAATTTCGTGACGTCACGTTTTAGTTTATTTTAATCTAAGTGTTAAGTAAAACACGAACAAATACACGAATTAAATATGTGACGTCACACTAGGGAGGGGTGCACAGCTGGTCACAAATGTGACCAGCTGTGACAAGGACGGGGGAAGGGGTCAAAAATCATGAAATTCGTGTGACGTAATTTATGCACGGCCCCTTATTACATTTGGAGTTTCTCCCGTGCCTCGGAAGGCACTTTATGCCGTTGTTTTTTCATTTGAACATCTTTTTCAGTCGTCATGGATGATCAGAAGGTGGAAAGTCTGACACACGTCTCGCACAGAGATAGGTATCGTGTTACCCTGTTCCTGAGTTGTAGAGGGTATTGAGCTGCATCCGTTAAGACTGGAAGCAGATCTTAACATAGGTGGGCACAGGCAAGGCAGATATACGGACGTAGACCAAAAAAAAACACTACAGATTCACAAAAGCGTAGGTAAATCCCGTAATAACGAGGCCGGCCAAATGAATTACTTTTATCCATAGAAATATAAAATACTTGTTTATTATATCTATGCTTTTATCACATTTATGCAGATTGTCTCAATTATGTAAAAACCCAAATGGAACTGTGGTTCATTATAATTAGATAATGGTTTGTGACTGCCTGAAAAAAATCACTGATTTATCAGCCTCAGAGTTCCTTTATTTTACTCCAATAATATGGAAAGGGTTTCCTTATAATTTGTGAATTTTAAGACTTACGTCGTTCTCGAGGGAATAAGGCTTTTATAATAGGTACACGTCATGTTCATAGGCTGAGGTTTTTAGTTCTTGGCATAAGGCGCAAGTAAAAGTACGATCTATAAGTTATATGGATACTGTATTGAGTGACCTATCTATACTACTATTATAAAGAGAAAAGATTTGTTTGTATTGAATAGGCTCCGAAACTACTGTACCGATTTGAAAAATTATTTCGCTGTTTGGAAGCTACGCTAGCCCCGGGTGACATAGGCTATATTTTATCCACATATTCCCACGGGAACGGGAACTACGCGGGTAAAACCACGATGCGCTGCTAGTTTCTAATAAAAAAAAAATGGAAAAACGGAACTCGTGGCATTCCGGTCATAAAAAGTGTAAAATGCACGGTGAGTACCATGACTCCGGCTGCCACAAAATATTGACGCAGTAGGTAGGTTTTACTCGCTACAATAAGGTACACTAAGTAAACTTACTTGTACAGCATAACCTTGTAGTTCTCCAGCAGCTCTTCCAGCCACATTTTTGCGCTTCCCATAAAGTCAGGCACCAGCTTCCTGTACACAACACCTATGGACGTGAAGTTGGTGTTGCCAACGTGAAGCGCCTTCCGGACCTCAGTCCTCTGGATGTAGTCCATGTAGGCTCCATCCAGGTCAATGTCGTCTCGCAGGTAGTTGTAGAGATTCGAGAGGTGTGACCGAGTTATGAATAATTGGAGGAGGTAGTTGTAGTACTGAAATAAAGAGAATTAGATCTAATTGAAAATTAACTTCCAGCAGCCCTATTATGACGTCTTAAATCCATCATGATTTCTGTGTCAGAGAGAGACGGAGTTACACAAGACGAATAGCACTATCTCTTTCCCTCACACGAATCATGATAGCATTGGCACTTCGTAGTACGGCCACAGGTCTTCTTCAGGTGCTTCTTTTAATACCCAGCTGTTGTAGAACATATGCATACTAACTACAAGTACGTTGCCAATATTGCCATAGATCCCAGACTAAACCTGAATTGTCTCAGATTCATCTAAACAAGTATTATTAAGAGGTAACATTGTTTTTTGTTAGAGATATTTTCTGGAAGCACGATTGCGAAAACTATCTTCTCTGGTAGAAAGCTACAATTTCGCTGAATGCCGTAGCTTTCTAAAAAATCGGAAAAAATCACGGTTTCAGTCCAGGACACGGAAAAAATAGCTAGCCACAGATAAAGGCACTTACAGCATAAGCTTTCACCATCTCCCCATTGTTGATGAACTGTGTGACAGCCGTCTCCAGATGGTTCATAGAGTTGGCCACACTGTCGTCCACTAAGCCAACCTCACGGACGAAGTAACTGTACCTCTGCAGTGATAGGGGATCGATGAAACCGTTGCCGATGGCTAGACCCTGTGGATAGAAACATGCTTTAGACATCCTTATTTTTGTTTTATTCGACAGTTTGTAATGTGTCGTAGAAGAACTTTCCTTGATGTTCTTATTAAACAAGGATTGTCTGCATGAACTTAATCGGACGCAGCATCCTCGCAACCTGCATCCATTTTGTCAACCATACCGTCTGACTTTTTATTTTTACCTCGATTGGTATTAAGAGTTTCATTCTATCTATACTAATATTATAAAGCTGAAGAGTTTGTTTGTTTGTTTGAACGCGCTAATCTCAGGAACTACTGGTCTGATTTGAAAAAATCTTTCAGTGTTAGATAGCCCATTTATCGAGGAAGGCTATAGGCTATATATATCATCACGCCAAGACCAATAGGAGCGGAGCAGTCATGAAAAATGTGACACAAACGAAGTTGTGCGGACAGCTAGTTCTCTTATACTAAGAAATATTTACTCACGATAATTTATCGTTGACTGACCAGGTTTATCGTCGATAAACCTGGTCAGCCAACCGGGTATAGAGGCTTGAGCTACACACAGTATAAGGATTGAAGAAAAGGCAAAGAGAATGCTTCTCAATATGATAAAAGAAGATGAAGCCACGACTGGTAATCGAATAAGCTGGTTTCTTAAATCGTTATTGTTTTTAGCTTCCTGGTGACCTTACCTGAAGGTTAATAGGTTCTTTTTCATGCTTGTGCCAGAGGATCTGTACTCCCAGTGAAGGGATATGTTTCCCGGCGTAAGACTCTCCTGCGATAGTCAGAGGTGCTTTCCGGAGTTCAGGGAAGATTGTTAGGAACTGCTGCAAAGCTTCGTACAGGTTCTCTCCGATCTGTAAATATTGTAAGGATTTATTATTTGTTTAAAGGGCTTTGTGATACCAGGGGCCCAAGTCTGCTATTTTTATAAGTTTGTCATTCCAACACGATCCCATTGTCATTTTGCTAAAAGTTCGTAATCTGCTAAAGCCATAATGATCGATCATTGGTCTGTCAATGGTCTCATAATATTTTTTGATAACCGAGCTATTAAAAGCAATTAATGCACAATAACGTTCTAATGCTAGGTCACTGACCAAAGGAATTGTAAAAATTTTTGCAGATTATTCAAAGACCTACATATGTATATTTCAATACTCTAAGAGATTACTGCATAAGTCTGTCATTCATTTGTCATTATGTACGAGATTACCATTCTATGCCATGTCTTTCAATGGAGTGTCAGTGGTTGACCACTGGAAAGTCATAGTGACGCTCTTATATTAGTAGATTACCAAACTTCTAAAAATCAACCATTATGAAATCAATGATAGACCATTCTGACACTATTGTAATAGCAGACTTGAGGCCCAGAAGTATCGCAGTTGCGTTACTAATGTAGTCATTGAAGAACAAAAGATGAAATATCTCATCTCATGTAAAGTCCTACGTGAGGACGCAAACCGGGGATAATCCTTACTAATATTATAAATGTGAAAGCGTGGATGTTTGTTACGCTTTCACGTAAAAACTACTTGACGAATCATCATGAAACTTTGTACACATATTCTGGGAGGTACTAAAAGTAACATAGGATACTTTTTATCCCGGGATTATGTTCCCTTGGGATAATTTCCGACATTCACGCGGGCGAAGCTGCGGGCAGCAGCTAGTAATATTATAAATTGAAAGACGAATGATAAAAACTAATGATGTAAGCATAGTTACTGTGGTTTGATTGGTGGCGTATCCTCTGTCGTCATCAGTGAAACTGAAGCCAGTTCCTACAGGGTTGTCGATGAAGAGCAAGGAGTGGTTTTTACCCCAGGAGTGCTGGATTTCTGCACAAAAAAATAAACAAAGATTTATTAAAGAAGCAAGCGCTTTTTCATATCTGTTCGTCCACAAGGTAGCCAGAAAAGGGTATCTGAGTATTTTTTTATAATAATAATAGGTGAAGGTTTGTAAAGCATGACGCTACATGCATAGCATTACGTTACTCTACGATGACGGTAGGTATCACCGTTACGCTATAGGAATATGATAGTCATTATCATCATCACATTGGATGAAAGGAACTCGACTAACTCTGACTAGTTACTAACTGCTGGACTAAGGCTTGTTCTAACCCAATGAACCACATATATGCGTATGCATTTGCTCTAAAAAGACGTAAGTACCATTATCTTTTCCCGTGATACTCACCTTCTAAATTATTGTCCGTACTGACGAAGAACGGTCCGATCTCAGTGAAGAGTCCGTAGAGTGAAGAGGCACCAGGCCCTCCTTGAAGCCAGATGATCCAAGGCGTGTCTTCCACTGATTTACCCGACACGGGGAAGTACCAGAACCATAAATTGGCATTGTACTCTTTGTTGACCTGTAAAATGGTTGATAGGGTGAAACATTGTAATGTCATTATCATCACCCTGTATCTCAATATATTTGGGTTCGACGCTGCATGTCCTTTTCTTCTAAACTTTTTTCCCCTTTCGATTGCCATTTAAATAAGCAGTTAAACACTATTCCGCCAGAGGAAACTCAGTAAAAGTACCTAAAGGGAAAGTCGCTGACTGCCTATCTGTTTCTTCCCCAACTGCTTCTAAACCACGCAACAGATTATGATACGGTTTTCATTAATAGGAAGAACGATAAACGAGGAAGGTTTATGCACTGTAATTCCATCGCCTGCAAAGCCGGGGCAGGTTGCTGTATTTTATTCAAAGAGTTAGGCGGAAGTGTGGTACCGGACCGGACCGTGTGGTAGTGTGACGGGTGTGTGGTGGCGGGTGTGGCGGTGTGTGGTGTGGTACTTAGTTACTTTTATTTTCATGGTTAGTGAAGAGTTTTTAAATTACCTATCGCATTTAAAGTAATGGCATAAGTAGGGACCCATATTCTAAAACGTACTTAAACTACAACTCCTTCAGAGCATCGAACTGTCAATAAAGCTTGTTATAAATAGTTATCGTGCTCGAGAGATGAGCAAGCAAAAGCCTAGACAATTTTTTATTGACATGTTCGTGCTCATGTCGAGTTGAGTTAGAGTATAGTATGGGCCTATGTCCTGTTGGTCCAGTGATCGCAAGCGGCACTGAGGTCCTGACTTCGATTTTATCTTTGGTGTAATGGCGTTTCGCTAACTTGAGTTTAAATTAATACATAGACAGAGTATAGAAGTAGTAGGGCGTAGGGTCCTATCGCTAAAAGTGATCTACCTACACTTATGCCTGACTCTTCGGTGAATACATGAGTGATATAATATTATAATAAGGTATATTCTGTTATACATTAGACGTTTTTTTTACGCTGCTCCCATTCCTCACGTTTTATCTCATTACCCTGTCAGGTAGATTAATTTTGGGAAGCGGGATCAAAGAGCTAATTAATTGATACGATTTTGTGTGGTTTCGATAAAATTAATGAGTTCGAGTAATTCCAGTTTACTGACGACAGTAGCTAGTTTTTCGTAAACATGTTTTAAAAACAGCATTCCTAATTTTACTAATCGAACCATTTCTATGAATCGAACAGTAAATGCCGTAAAATACAAAATTCTAAACATTTTCTAAATATCTTTGGCTAATTCACCACTACTGGTGGGCAACATATTGTTCTCATTTTTTTTCGTTCGATGTTTTGTAGTAAACGAAAATTAAGAGGATATTTATCGCGATCGATATCAGTAGTTACAGCTAACTATTGATCCCGTTTAGTATAACAGCAGTTCAATGTTCATCAGAATCCTGTCTAACCACCACTGCGGAATACCTACTAACTACATCAGACAATAATAAATTATTTAGCAACTAGCGACCTGCCCCGGCTTCGCACGGGTTCAATGTAGATACTAATGTTTCCTCTACTATAATATGCATGTATTATACATATAAACCTTCCTCTTCAATCACTCTATCTATTAAAAAAAAACCGCATCAAAATCCGTTGCGTAGTTTTAAAGATTTAAGCATACATAGGGATAGACAGCGGGAAGCGACTTTGTTTTATACTATGTAGTGATATACAAAAAAAGGCACTCACAGTCAAATATCCAGCATAACTGTCCATATCAGGCAGCAGGTACTCCGGATCGACATACGCCGCCTTCCTAGCTTCTTCAAGCCTCTTCTCTTCAATGTACGGGGTCAGTAGTAATGGGGACCCTGCGTCAAATGTGGCTCTCGCCCGACCAATCTTATATGTCTTTTCCATGAAGGTCAGGATAGGTTCGGGAGCCTCGCCTGGTGGGAGATCCGGTAAGGGGGATCGGTCTCCGCTGCTTACAGCTGCTATTGCTTGACTTGCACATCTGTATAGAAAGGGTTTTTAGATTTTGTGATAAATCGATGTCTTGCGCAAAATTATTGATTAGGAATGGAGAGGTATCCTTTCTAAAGTAGCATCTTTAGAAAGGATACCGAGCGTGGGAATTGTAGAATGAAGACATGTGTGGCAATTGTAGTAAATATAGGTACGTTGGATCTTATAGTACCTATACCTCGCAGCTGGATATATGTATTTAGCTATACCTACTTCGGCAGGCGCGTGCAGTGGTTCGAGTCAGGGTACGGGTAGGTCAGAGAAAATGTCCAAATAAATTTTAAAAAATAACAACATTATTCAGGGTTGATTTTTAATAAAATGAGTTTTTATTTTTTATTTAGCCTATTAAAAAAAAACACCACATTTCAACCCTGAATAATGTGGTGTGTTTTTTTATTGGAGATTATTTTCTGGCCTATCTCAACTCGAACCACTGCACGCCACTGTACTTCGGATGGGATAAAAGAAGTGGCTTCAATGCAATGAAAAAAGCTGGCAATGAGTAGTTGCCTTTTTAATAAAAACTTATGGGTTTGAAATTTAGCGATGGTCAGTAAACTCAAATACCAAAAGTAAATAGGGAGGGTAAAGGACTGGGGCTCTTAATGCTTGTAAAACTGTTATTTTTGCGGCGGTTGCAGGTGAAGGGTTAATAAAGCTCAGTAGTTAAGTTAAGATTAGTTCGCACAGCTGGTGGATGTTCATTTTTGTTTGCAAATGAAAACTATGTAAGCTGTGAAAGTATAAAACAAAAACCTCAGATATGCGAGCTAAGCTAAATTAACGATATTGTCTGCAACTGGGGTAAAGGTGTATCACAGTCCAGCGTGTCACTAAAATTCCTTATGCATTTATGAGTCAGGTGAAATACACGATTGAATACCTAATAACGTTGTGAAAGCATTGTCATCAAAACCACTAGGAAAAGTGGGCAAAGTCAATATGTATGCATAAGCGCCGATTTTCCTCATTTGCCCTTTCTTGAGGTTGATGGTTTTATTAGTAGTTTATATAATACGTTTCTCGATTGACGGCAGTACCTACCTGCAGATTTCCTTCTTATAGCGTCAGCATCAAGGAAGTTATGAATTAATTAGTGCAAAGTTAATTAATTTCATTTGGTATGGGTTTCTATACTCCTAATAGGTTAAATTACCTGATTAAGTAGATACAAATCTGTATAAACATGAAACTAAAAAGTTTCGTAATCTTTTTTTTAAGGCTTGGAAAATCTGATAAAAAAAAAAAATGAAAACTCATCACCATAGACAACTTCTTCCGCCAAAACCCGAATTAAAAAAAAGAACTTACGTCAACAACACAAATGTCAAAAGCACGTCCATTTTATTTGGTCACTATCAGGCGAGGGTGCTTCCCGCGTCGTCTTCCACAGCGGAATGGGCCCGCGTCCTAGCCTCGGGAACTTTGTATAGTCAGCCAGTTTTCAACGTGCACTTGCGTCTTGAACTTGGATTTATCTCGATCTTTTATACAGAGTGCTCCGTTTTGTTTGTTTACGGATGATTGGATATTTTTATATTGGTCAAATTTATTTGGAATGAATAGCGGAATATAACTGAAACCAGTAACTAATCAAGGGAGGGAGAGGGGGAGGGAGGTTTGAAAAAAACTGAATCACAATCAGGAAACACTAATGAGATTCCTGATTAATTTAATTAGCAACGAGTATTGGGTTCTTTTTTCGTTTAAACATTGATTTCAATCATTGATTAGATACAACATAAATTAACGTGTTTTATTTTACTTACTACAACTCAAAATTAGAAAAAATAATTGTCCCAGTTGCTGAAGTGACGGTTAAATATCGCAAAATTAATGAGATAAACTTTCAAAGACGTATTAGATGTTTTTTAAGTAACCAAACACGTCATTTGACTTGTATTTTATTTGTAAAAGCATCACCTATGTTTTCCCAGAAAACTTAAACTTTCCTATAGTTAAGGAAAATTAATAATGTAGGTACCTGGATACTTAGCAGCATCTTTCCTACGTACCTAACATTTTGTTTACGTACTTTTATAATTAAATAAATAAGGTAAAATCGATGTTTGCTCATTTTCTCGACTATCTGGATCCGAAATCCACTAACATAAATATTTATCTGATTTCAGTTTATTCTATCCATGGAATTTCTACACTCACAATATCATATATTTCTTACTGCTTAGTTGAGAAAAATAAAAATTATATAAAAAATCATTATAGATGTTATTGTTCCGCGTGCTTTTGAGCACCCCCTGTATATCTCGAGGTAAGGCGCGGGGTACCAATGACCTGCTTAGCATAAACGCGCTCCCACGCTCAGATATTCGCGATAGATTCTTGCACGCTCTTAAAAGTGATTTGCTCTATATTTAGGATGTTCGTAGTAAAACAAACATCGATGCGATACATTTAAATACGTGAATGTAATACGTAATTGCGTATTACGATGTGCGTGATTCGACTTAACAGATAACTGATTTTCCCACGCTCGTAAAACCGAACCGCGGCATCGGTTTTGCGGGTTTTTTTCCCAACTATTAATTTTGAACGCGATTTCTTTGTAAAAAACACATTAAGTTTATTAAGCCTATGTTAATGTGGTTGAAACTTTATGGGGCGGGCTTCTCCGTGAGATTCTGGTTGAGTCATCGACATTTCTGTTCGGGTTTGTGGAGGAGGCGGTCTGCGGCCACGGTCAAGAGCAAACCGTGACCTTGTCATAAACACTACGAATGTTGTATGTACCTTTACCTATTAATAAATTAATGTATCTAATACTATTTAGTAATGTGGTCCTATAAAGCTAGCCCTACACATAGACACCCATTGTAAATTTAAATCACAGGATAACTTAAAATTAACGAAGTAGTTAAACTCGAGCAATACCTGTCGCATCATCGAAAATATGTAGATAATTATCAAATTGGTGCTAGGTTTATGAAAATATTCCTAGTACCTACTACTCATGCTTACCTTTTACTTAAGTATGGTGCAATATAAACTAGGTAGGTCTAGGTACGTAGAGATGCGGAATTTGTTCGAAAGAGTCACCGCGGCCCTGGAACGCAAAAGGCCTTTGCATTAGGAGGAACACGGGTGGGTTTTATTTAGTAAGAGTCTGACACTCCCTTCCGCTCCGCCAAGAGCGGAAGAAGTCATTTGATGATTTCCCATTTATAAAAAAAGAGGTAGGTACCTACGTAGAGATAACGTAGAGATGATATGGTTAAAAAAGGCTGGTTTAAGGTAACTTATCCCTGGAATGCTAATTCGAAAAAAAATAATCATTCACTAAAATAATGCATAGGATTTAAATGTAGGATTAGGATAAAACCGTGGGTTTTGCCCGCGAATTTGTCCTTATAGCAATAAACTAAAAAGCTTCGATCTTTCGATGATTTAAAAACTCCTAACTTCTCTATTAATTTTGTTGTTAGAAATAGTCTGCTTGTACAATAGATACGTATAGATTGCAGATTTTTTATAAAGACAAAAAGCGGCAGATAGCTTGCAGTACCTAAGTAGAATTGTCGGCACGAGTGAAGACCGCATATATCACCAAGCGTAGCGAGGTACATCCCGCAGCTACTTGTAAGTACAACCAAACTGTCTAATCTTATTCCAACTATACATATTGGGGTCTGCCTCCAGTATAAGTGGACCTGACTACCACAACCCAGTAAGGGAGCGTTCAAGTATTACGTAACGCAATTTGGGGGGGAGGGGGTGTCTCGTGAAACGTTGCGATGCGTTACAGGGGCGGGAGGGGTCTTTCTTACAACACATTACGTAACATTGTTCTTTTTTTTTAATAAATTATCAGGGAATCAAAACCTCCAAATTGGCAACCCTTTTCATTTACGTTTTACGGGGAATCCCTCGATTGTATTAGTCTGGTCGTCATTTTTAATTTGTTCTCTTCTAAGTCAATTAAAACTATACCAAAGATAATAACTATAACGTAACTTTTTGCGACTTTAGGGTAAAAATGATCACTTGAGTGTTACGTATCGTTTAGAGAGGGGGGGGTACAGAAAAACGTTACGGTGCGTTACAGGGGGAGGAGGGGGGGTCAAAAATCTTCTAAAATTGCGTTACGTAATACTTGAACGCTCTCTAACTAAGGATTACGAAATCCCTAAGCGTCCGTGTCAGATTTCTAGGCTTCTTAGTCTTCTAACCACTAGTAACGACAAACACGACACGCGAGAGACGACAATTCTTTTTTCTATTTTTATTAACTCTGTCACTAAAGTCATCTCTTCTAACTTCCATCTCTATGCCGACGATCTGCAGATTTACTATCACTTTTCAAAGGAAGATGTGGAAGCTGCTGTACTCGCTGTGAATCGCGATCTGAGGGCTATTGAGGAGTGGTCGCGGTCCTTTGGGTTGCAAATCAATCCCAAGAAGTCTCAGGCGTTGATTGTCGGTGGTAGATATATGCGGAACAGGCTGGATATTGCGACACTGTCTCCACTCTGGCTGAATGGGGTACAGATTGAATACGCAAAAACTGCTAAAAACCTGGGGGTGATCATGGACTCCTATTTATCGTGGACTAACCATATCGCTGAAGTCAGCCGCAAGGTCCACTACACATTCCACTCGCTGAAGTGCCTCCAGAGCTTTTTGCCTATGAAGACCAAAATTTCTCTTGCCCAAACTCTCATTCAACCCATCATTGACTATGCTGATGCCTGTTATTTGGATGCCACTGAGGAGCTTTTAAATAAACTTGAGCGTTTGCAAAATATTTGTATTCGTTTTGTGTTTAACCTTAAAAAATATGATCATGTTTCAGAATTTCGCAAGGTTCTCAAGTGGCTCCCTATTCGACTTCGCAGGAACTCTCGGATATTGTGTTTACTGTTTAACGTCCTTCACAACCCTAAAATGCCATCCTACCTGCGGGAACGTTTCTCCTATTCCCGTCCTTCTGATGCGCTTTGCAGATCGCATCTTAGAAATCTCCTTAAATCCCCTCCCCACTCTACCGATCTTTACTCCTACTCTTTATTGTGCATGCGGTTCGGTTGTGGAATTCGCTACCACCTGACATTAGGGACTGCCAAAACCTTGCAGTTTTTAAAAGAAGAGTGAAAGAACACTATCTTTCCTTCCCATCTTAATTGCGTATATTTATGTATTATTATTTACCTTTTAATATTATTTAGTATATATCTGTATAATTATTATAGTTTGTATGTTATATTTAAACTGTATGTTTTATCTATTATATCTGTGTGTTTTCATCTTTCCTACTCAATACTTTTACACACAATGTCTACATCTCTTTTTACTCGATTCTCCTATCGCAGGTATGCTGGAAGAGATTTCTGTAGAAATAAGCATCACCTTTGTACCTATTTTTCTGTTTCCTTCTTCTTATCTTTTTATTAAATGTGTGTACATAAATTGTTAAATAAAAAAATAAAAATAAATAGACAATATGACAGCCGGGGCCAACCAGCTTAAATGTTTAGATGATGACCCGTTCACGGATTGAACTCAACGATCTTCAATCGTGGTGCGACTGTTGTTATTTAGCTACCAACTCCTGCTGTAGACATCATCCTAAATTATATTTATTTAACAATTTATGTATACACATTTAATCTAAATATATATAACTCAAAAGTGACTGACTGACTGACATAGTGATCTATCGCACAGCCCAAACCACTGAACGGTTCGGGCTGATATTTGGCATGCAGGTAGATATTATGACGTAGGCATACGCTAAGAAAGGATTTTTGAAAATTCGTCCCCTAAGGGGGTGAAAAAGGGGTTAACATTTTGTATGGAACTCCACGCGAACGAAGTCGCGGGTATAAGCTAGTAAAAATATAAGAAGAAGGAAACAGAAAAATGACGATAAGAGAGATTTATAATATGTCTCCATCATCTAACCAGCCATGGGATGATTGTTATAACGTTAAATATATCACAGCCTTATCTTTCCACACGAGGTGAAAACAATGTCAACGAAGGGAAATCTTTGTAATAAACCTACGCAGTAAGCATTGGGTTCGACGTACAGTTTCCAATTGTCATCTGCCTTATTTGATGTGTCGTGTCTTCATCTGGCTCTTTAGTAGCTACCTACAGAATGTCGTGGGCGCATATGGTAGTCTGTTGTAGGGAATCTACATCCATAGTTGCATTAGTATAGCTTATCAAAATTCTAATTCTAAACGCAGCCTCAAGCCGTGTTGCGGAATTTGTTCGAAAGAGTTACCGCGGCCCTGGAACGCAAAGGGCACATGGAGGAGCACGGGTGGGTTTTAGTCAGTAAAAGTCTGACACTCCCTACCGCTCCACCCAGGGCGGGAGGGGTCATTTGATGATTACCCATCCAAAAAAAAAAAAAAGCCTCAAGCCGTGTGCAAACCGCGTTCTGAGCTAATTTAGCTTAGATAAGTTAGTAAAGATATGCAAACTGCAAAGCAATGAATGTGTCTATCTAATTGTAAGTTCCTATAATAGGATTTCTTTATATTCAAAGATTAGCTTAGCGTAGCTCTAGTAGAACAGGTTTCAATGAAGCTTAACTTTTTCCATACTAATTAAAGCGACGGGTGTTTCTTGTTCGTGGTAGGTTTGTTGTTCGGGCAGCTATGGATGTGTGCTAAGAATGCGTGTGTGGAACTAAGGACACGCGAGCTAAGCTAATTAAACTTGACTCGGAAAAGCCTCTACCTAGGTTTTTTTTGTTTCAAAAATACTTAATGTTTAAACATGGATATAATTAAACATTGGTCGTTTGTTTACATAGCCTAACGAGAAGATTTGTCAAAGTGCAAGGCACCTGCCTTCCAAACAAATTTTCCAGTTCGCCCAAGTGACGTAACGAACCTGTGAAGTCCAAAAAGGAAACGGATAAAAGGAAAATCGCTTCCCTAGATACCTAACAATGAATTAAAACCAAGACTATTCCTCATATTCGTCATCAATTTTCAACGCATTTCGTTATAAGTAAGTTGATGCGACAATAACGATGTAGTTCGAACACATAACGAGACTGGTTTGCATCGAAGCCGGTCATGGAGCGAGCTATACTTTTAGTCTTACTTGCAGGGCTGAGGTAAGTGCTTGCGGTACCTACATTATGGTACTTCAGAGTACTCAGATTTAAGTGGAAAATTACCACTAGTTTCTAGCTATGTTCTCCTCGGTTGCTGTTTATACATTTCACTGTGCATTGATTTGTGTTTTGTAAATGTATGATTCGTTGTTATTTTTTTTAAAGTATTGGTATTATTTTTTCTGTTTAGAAAATCCATACTAATATTAAAAATGTCAATCTTTCTGTTTGTAACTTCTTCACTTGGCAATTGTGATAGGTACTTTATCAGGCATACGCTCCCTTGGATAATTTTAAACGAATTTCAGAAGTTAGTAAAATAATATTTTCTTTCGAAGGATTTCAGAGCAGTGGGTCTCACTTTCCTTGGTTTCAGTAAGAAGGTAATCTACAACCTCATTTTATTTGTTTTCAGCTGCACATTTGGCAGTACCTCATTTCCGGAAGAAAATGACAGCGGTGACTGCTTAATTCTTACGCCTCACATTCAAAACAGAAAAGCATCACAAGCAAGAGAGCTAGCAGAAGTCAATTCATCACATTTCCTCGGTCTGAAAAGCTATTCAGGTTTCATAACAGTGAATGAAGAATACAATTCGAATCTGTTCTTTTGGTTCTTCCCCGCTACTACCAACCTGAAAGAAACACCGCTGATAATATGGCTACAAGGAGGTCCTGGATTCTCGTCTATGAAAGGACTGTTTGATATCGTTGGACCAATCAAAGTGGAGGATGGAAAAGGTACCTAAGTACATACATATATTTGATGATTCATTTTTAGTAGGTAGGGTGAGCAAGCGGTGGGTGCGCTTGCACATTTACTTAGTTACGCTATAAAATCGAACTGCTTTCCGCCCACGCGAGCATAGCATAATACGGTTGACTCATAAAAATAAATCGATCATACTAGCAGTGGCCTGTGATTTTGTTTGCATAATTTAGACTAGTTAAAGAAAATATGGTTAACATTACCTGTTGAGTCTTGTAAAGAAGATGGGGATTTCCAAAAAATATATTATAAGTAGTGGCTCTAAGTAGGTATTATTACTCTTTATTGCGCTAGGCTCTGAAAACTCAAGTTAATTTAATTTTGTATTCATTTCAAATATACTTTTTTTACTGTTACAATGTACCGTGCGTGAATAATGTTCGTCGCTAATTGATTTAATGTAACTTTTTATTATCGTTGTAATGCGCACTTGAATTCGCACAGTGTCACGGTCAAGTATTTTATTACTTTACCTGACTTATTGGCGAACCATAAGCCTTAGTATGAGCTATCTGCTGCCTGATTACAAAGGTAATATAAAAATGAATGTAATCGGCCGCATACGTTTACTACTGCAACCGTATTCATTGCGTGTTTAACGATCGAGCGAGCCATTTGAATTTTATTAATTACAAAGTTATGGTCTTGTTTTAAAATGATTACGGATAACTCTAAAAACACATGCACACATCAACCTCCAGAACCATGTCAAGTTTTTGTTTTTCTATGACAATTTATGCGGATAGTTTTTACGATCTGTCTGCCTTCTAAACAATAGATGTTTTTTTGTTATCTTCGTGCTAAGTGTTTTAATGCCCTGGGAGTGTTTTAGTAATGCGGGAACCAATCTCAATTTTAACCAGACGGAAAATCGGGGGGAAACTCTCGACCTTACAAACTTGTGGTCTAGAGTTCCCATGAAAATAATATTCCGATTTTGCTAACATCAATTTATTAAACTGTTATCTATGGAGATACAAGAGTTCCTGTCTGCCTAAAATTTAATTGTTTTTTTCCCCTAATCAAAGAAACCTTTTTATCTGGAGCGGAAGGGAGTGTCAGACTCTTGTGCCCTTTACGTTCCGGGGCCGCGGTGACTCTTTCGAACAAATTCCGCAACCCTAGCAGGCATGGATCGAACCAGGGCCGGATGCGAGAGGTCACCGCCGCCGATCGCCTCGACGAGGACATGGCGTTGCTCCGCCCGATTAAAGAAACCTCACCGTGACATTTGCTAATTTTTCAGTGGTACCAAGAAACGTATCATGGTCGGATCAATCCATGCTGTTCCTGGACAACCCTGTGGGAGCTGGCTTCAGTTTCACAGATGACGAAAGGGGATACCCTGACAACGAGGATGACGTGAGTAAATTAAATAATACGATGTACGTGCTGCATGGCCCGCATGCTGCAGCCGCGTAGAGACGATAGGTGGATTGTGTCAATGGTTTGTAATGGCGGTGATTAATAGATGACTGACGGCAAAGAAATCTTTCTCGAAATTTAGAAGAAGACAACATACTACACCGCAACAAATAAATGTGCATAATTATAGTCACAAGAGCAGTAAGATAATTTCGCATGCTTATGAAATATATGTAGGACAAGATCCTACAAGATCTTCATCCTTGCTAAATTACAAGAGTACTTTCCATTGTCTTAAATAGTTAGCTATTATGATGATCTAGTTTTGTATCTCCTTCTGTGCCTATTATTGTATTTCTTTGTGCGTTCAGCCTTCTTAAAATGGGCTTTTTGAATAGCTTAATGAAAATTACAATATTTTTTTCATTAGCACGGCATGTGAGGTACTTAAAAGTAATAATTTTCTTTCAACTATGTTCATCTTGGCTAAAATAGATAGTGATAATAATCTTCTTTAAGAATAGCGGTTCTACCTAAGTGTGAAATGTGGCGTTAAGATGATATCTATGCAAATATTTTCCCATTACTCTAAGGTCATCAAAATCTTTATGGACCGATGTGAATGTAAATAAACCAGTTGGAGAAGTATCACGTATGTTAAAAATATTATTTTACAGGTTGAATGCGATGCGATTTGCGAAAGGTCAGGGTGCAATAGCCTTTTCACTGAAGAGACTGGCTGTTTGCAAGTTGCGGTTTTCAATCGTGTTTTTTTATGTTAGGATTATCTGTATTTTACAATATCTATAACGTAAAAGACCGTCTACCAGCTACTTTTCATTCCGATAGACATTCCAGTGTTACCTTCATGGTAACACTGGAATCTATGTACAGTTTTAGAGTCGGTTGATAAATATTACTTTTTAGTATCCGCTCTTTCTGAATACGCTGTCGCTAGTCGTTATCATTGTAACCCGGGTACACCATTAGACGTGTAAAGTCTGCCCGTTCCTATGCCCTCTTCCTGATGCCGTATGCATCTTGACTCATACCTTGGGGTTTCTTAAGACTGACGACATATGCCTATTACTAGACGCTCCTGATTTCTATGACCAGCAGCCCTATTATGACGTCTTAAATCCATCATGATTGCTGTGTCAGAGAGAGACGGAGTTACACAAGACGAATAGCACTATCTCTTTCTCTCACACGAATCATGATAGCATTGGCACTTCGTAGTGCGGCCACTCGGGCCACTGAACAATTTTATTAGTTTTTAATAGTTATTTCAAAACAATATTAATAATTGAAGGTTGGCGCGCAAATGCTGGAGTTCCTGAAGCAGTTCTTGGAGATGTTCCCAGAACTGCGATCAGCGCCTCTGTTCATAGCAGGGGAGTCGTACGCGGGGAAGTACGTGCCCGCCCTGGCGATACAGATCCACAGGCACAACATGGATAAACCACAGGACCTAATCAACATGAAGGTACGTAAACGTATAATAACATAATCAGCCTTTTTAATTTTCCCATTGCTGGGACACAGGCCTCCTCTCTAGGAGAGGGAATGGGCCGTAATCCACCACGCGGGCCCAGTGCGGGTTGGTGAATGTCACATATCTTCGAATTTTTGGTTCTAGGACATTTCGGGCCGGTTTCCTCAAGATGTTTTCCTTCACCGTTATGAAAGCAGTGGCGATTAAATTAATTACACAAAGTAATGCGCCTGGTTGGGTTTGGACCAGCGACCGAGGCCGTTAACAATTGGCCACCACTGCTCCGTACCACCACCTACTACACTACCCCGTAAACGTATTAATAAGTAACCCTAATATCAGGAACATGTATAGGGAACTTTTTTTATTGCTGTTACGCTCGCGTTCGAACGCTAGCTCAATAAGCGGCCATCCGTAAATTACGTCACACGAATTCATGATTTTTGACCCCCCCTCTCCCCGTCCTTGTCACAGCTGGTCACATTTGTGAGACCCCCCCCCTCCCTCCTGTGACGTCACATATTTAACAATTTAATTCGTGTATTTGTTCGTGTTTTACTTAACACTTAGATTAAAATAGATTTTGAAATGTGACGTCACGAAATTTAGAACTCCTCCCACGCCCTTGTCACGCAATGTCACACTTCGTCGACCCCCTCCCACCCATTTAACGTGGCCCCTAATGGTAAGCGATGATGTGGTCGACGATGAAGTACCAACACTAGAAGTAACCTATCACTCTTGACTTAAACATTCTTAGCCTGTAGTCAACAGGAAACTCAGACTCCGGCAGAGAGTTCCAGTCAAAAATATTTCCAAAACGTTTTATGCGTAGGTATAGGGTTGGAAGTAGCCAGCCAGATTCTCAAGAACATGTGTAAGTATGTGTGTTCTTCATGCCCAAGATAACATGAACATAATCTTTTTGAAAAAAATACAGCCTCATTGGTTGACGGCCTGCTGTGCGCGGCGGGGTTCGAATCTTGTTATCCGGGTCGGGCAAATTGTTACTGGTGTTTCCGAGTAGGATTTATGAATGTCTTTGTATGAATCTGGAGTGTCATTGTGCCTTATTGATTATAACCATTGCCCTCGAAGGATCATGAACATATTGGGGAAATGTACGTGCTAAACGTCACCTATTCCTTTAGGCCAGTCTTTACCAAAGTGGGCGATAACGCCCCCTTGTGGGCGCTGCAGGTCTCAAAGGGGGCGGTAAGAGACCCAGAAAGAAAATGGGGGCGTTGTGTAGAGGCCTGGGGGGTGATTTGTAATTTTTATATTATAGTGGTTTTTAAATAGGTGAAAAAATGGGGGCGCTATAAAAATATTTATTCTCAAAGTGGGCAATAGACAAAATAAGTTTGGGAACCACTGCTTTAGGCTGTTAAAGTCCCTCTTTTAACTTGGTAAGTACGTTAGATTAGGTTAGACGTATAGCGTTATAATAGACACAGTCTCGACGAGAAGAGCAGTGGTGGCCGAGTGGTAACGGCCCCGACTTAACTGAATTGTAGGTCGCGGGTTCAAACCCAGCCAGGCGCATTACTTTGTGTAATTAACTTCATCACCACTGCTCTCAAAACGGTGAAGGAAAGTATCGTGAGGAAACCGGCATGTCGTAGAACCAAAAATTCGAAGATATGTGACATTTACCAACCCGCACTGAGCCCGCGTGGTGGATTACGGCCATAGAAATATAAAATACAGGAGAAGTGGCAAGGGGGCGTGTCGGTGTCCTCGCGACATGCTCTGGGCGAGCATGTCTTACGCAATGGTCGAATCCGCGAACTAGTGCGCTTACGACCGTGAGCGTGATAAAATATAAGAATGCCGTGTTGTTCAGTGTTTTCTTGTAAAAACCGAAGCATAAACCAAAATTTTGTTAATTATGGAATCACTTACCATATCAAAATACAAGTATTTTACTATATTTGTCTTTAAAATCATGAAAAACAACAAATCGTAAAATATTTCTTGCTTATACTATGTTATTTTTGTTTTCAAATGTCACAGCGACGATAACATATTACAATGAATACACTGCTCCTTAACCACTACCTAAGTTTGTCGCTAAGTGACTGGATGAGCAATGTAAAAATCACAAAACGATACTTTAGCAAGCCGATGTATCGCATAGTACGGCCGCTGCTTCTTGCCGCGAGTTAGTGATGTAATTGTGCAGATACACTGTCGACAACAATGTCGATTGTTGAATGAAATATTACAAAAGTGTACCAAACTTTCTTAGATTGCAATAAATTTTTGGTAAATAATCGTTCAAGTGTTTTTGGCTTTGAATTATCGTATGTATGCCTTATCCTCGTGCTACTTCCTTACTTTTTATGGTAATTGTATTTTACTTTCGATAAAGTTTCGAATGCATTATAGTAATCGGCATGTTTAAGATAATATATTAGTGACCTTTGCTTAAAATAGTCAACATATTCATGCTATTTATTTGTTATACATGGGCAGCATGGCGTGTGTAATAAATGCCAGAATCGATAAGTCAATCACTAGCGTATATGTAAAATAAATTGCTTTTGCACAGCACAACGATACCCAGCGTTGTTTTTGTGTGAGTAAGTTGCACGGTGTACTGTAAATATACGCTGTGTTTATTAGGATAAGGTTTATAATTGATTGTGTAGTACAGTCCGATTTCAAAAATGCGGGTGTGTGCGCGACTGTGTATCTATTGCTTTTACTGAACTGCATTCGTAGTAGTTGCCGGGTGGTAGGGCAAAACAGGAGACACAGGTTCCGATACATTTTCGGCTACAGGGCATATCTCCTTGTTTATTATATCTATGATTACGGCCCATTCCCTCTGCTAGCGAGGTGGCCTGTGTCCCAGCAGTGGGAACGTTAAAAGGCTGGTGGTGATGTTAAAGGTTGCTGGACGATAGCAAGCTCTTATAAACTTTGTTTTTTCCAGGGTATCGCAATTGGCAACGGTCTGGTGGAGCTCCGAGATATGATGCACTATAGTACCCTGTGTGAAGTACTGGGCATCCTGGAAGGTAGCCAGGTCGACCACGTGGCACTGCTGGAAGAACAGGTCGTCAAACTCATTGACAGCAAGAGGATGGTCGATGCTGCTAATGTGAGTACCGAATTTAAGTACTGTTTGAGTATTAATACAACTCGATAGAGATAGACTAGAAGGAGATCAATTTAAATATAGCATCATGGATTTTAAACTGTAATTTAGTGACGAAATGGCTTTAGAGGAGATGACTATTGAGACAAAGAGTTATATCGATGTCTGAAATAAGGAGGCAAGCTGAGCCGAGTTGAGAGTGAGTGCACATGGTTTTTTGGTTTGTTTGGTTGGTTTGGTTGACAAGTACAGAATTTGTAAGATTGAATCTGCGATGCCCCTGGTATTGCGAAAGTCCCTGTCATCTCTGACCTGACCTGTTAAGTAAACAGAATATTTAGAAAAACGTTTTTCCAGAAATTCAATGAAACAATAGAATACATAAAGAAACAAAGCGGCGTCAGCATATACAACTTCGTGGAAGATTCTTCAGCAGCAGCACCGGAATTCGAAGCGTATATCACCAGGAGTGACGTCAGAGAACTGATCCACGTGGGGAATATTACCTTCAACTATAACAACCAGCTGGTCTACCAGAAGATGTTACCAGACATCGCTAACACTACCAAACCGTTCATTGAAGAGTTGTTGGAGCATTATGGCGTTTTGAGTTACAGGTAAGTGAACGCGATCAGAGTGATAAGAAGCCATTATAAATAGTGATGACAAGGAAAATTACTCCGAAAAATAATTATATACTTATAACTCTGATTTTACAGAGTGTGAAGTATAGGCAGGGAAGTATGGTAAAATGAATCCCGGACTAAAACTGTCCGAGTTCGTATTTCAGTATATTTTCCGAAATCTTATTTAATTTAAGCGCGTAGCTTTCTCGCGCTCAACTTCTCCAGTACTTTTTTTTTCTGGATGGGAAGTCATCAAATGACTTCTCCCGCTCTGGGCGGAGCGGAAGGGAGTGTCAGACTCTTACTGACTAAAACCCACCCGTGATCCTTCTTGTGCCCTTTGCGTTCCAGGGCTGCGGTGACTCTTTCGAACAAATTCCGCAACCCTAGCAGGCACTGAACTTCTCCAGTACTCGAGACAAAATCTAAAACTTATTTGTCATTTTACTCATTCACAGCGGTCAACTGGACGTGATTCTAGCATACAGTTTGTCGAAGCACATGTACGGAACAATGAAATGGTCGCGCCGTGAGTCCTACATCCAAGCTCCGAGACGGCGCCTGCGCAGGTTCGCCAACGGTTCCGTTGTTGGGTAAGACACTTTAATACTTGACTTATAGAATATCTCCCAGATCTTCATATGACCCTTGTACCTTTTAAACTTACCTAGTATCTTATACCCTTAAAAAACTTTATCTGTTATTTATTATGATATAACACCTAACAGAAAAGTTAGTGATGTTGAGTCGTCAAAAGTCAGCAAAGCATTGGAATAATTCAAAACCACTTTAAAATTCAGGTTTCCCGTTGCATCTTTTTTTCACAGTCAATTCAAGTTTTTTACTTTGCAGGTACAAGAAGGCTGGTGGAAATTTCGTCGAAATACTTATCCGGGGTGCTGGCCATATGGTGCCATTTGATCAGCCAGAGGTAGCAAAGTTCATGATGGACAGTTTCATACAGGAATTCAAATAAACATTAATTTATGTACAAAATATATTTTATATTTCTATGTCTCACCACAATTACACGATATTTACAACTCTTCGTCTGATCTTAATACTAAAAGGCACTGAGGGATATGGTAAGGCCTTGGTAGAAATATTATCGACTAGTTTACACATAATACAAAAGCTAACTTGGTCATTCAATAATTTATTAGTTGCTAAGGTAATGTCGTGATGTGTTTTCTGTACATCGATTTCGTGTGCAATCAAAAAGTTCTTCGCAAACGAAATCAACATACATGCTGAGATCTGGAGACGCAAGGAAAACCCGGTTGCTATAAACTTAGATCTATAAAATAAGATCTGTTTTACTCCACTCGCTACTCTGTGTAATCTGATTCAATCAAAAATCATCTGAAAGTACCATCTTATTAGTTATCCATCATACATAACCATATAGAAATGATATAGCAAACATCACACTAATTTTCTTGTTATTTTCGTCCCAAGAGTCTGCTTGAACATAACGAGTAAATTATAGGAACCGAGTCTACAGACGTCTAAAATGCTACGCACAACCGCTCAAAGCATTCTGGCACAACCTGAGTAAAAACAGTCATGAACACTTCCGCTCCTCTTAGAACATAGTTGAAGTAATACTGGTCTCATCAACATTATTGTACAGATAGGCATCTGTTCGTCTCTTCCACCTTAGACCATAGACCACACCACAGACTATCGCCAGAAGCAGTAGAACATTCAAGACTATGCTCACGACCATCACAGCTTGAGTACCAGAATGTGGATCCCCAGGAACTTGAAGAATGGTCTTCGAAATCCCTTCGGTGTCATCGTCGATGTACGCAGCAGTATCTTGGACCATAACGTGGTAGTTAGGTGGCTGAGGCAGGTCTTGACCCTTGATGAAGTAGGAGATCAGTACCAGGGTCTCTGCTGGCTTGTCCATGGGGACTAAATGGCCTGCACCTCGGACCAGGACTTCGGTCAGACTGCCGCCGCTTTTGACGTATCTGAAAATATAAAAATGTATTGGCATTAATCAATTTATACAATACTAGCGAGCCGCCCCGGCTTCGCTTGGGTGCAATGCAGATACTTATGTTTTCTCGACTATATTTATGCATGTTTTATACTTATAAACCTTCCTCTTTAATCACTCTATATAATAAAAGCAAGCTACAAAATCCGTTGCGTAGTTTATAAGATCTAAGCATACATAGGGACAGACAGCGGGAAGCAACTTTGTTTTATACTATGTAGTGATAAAGTAGAAGGGTTATCTATCTATACTTATAATAAATCTGTAGAGAGGTCAATTCTGTACAAGGAATATATTTTCAAAATAACTATCAGGGGGTGATTAGTGATCGATACTGGTGCCAAAAATGCAATCAGTAAAATTTTTGTCTGTCTGTCTGTCTGTCTGTCTGTCTGTATGTTCTTTATAGAAACAAAAACTACTCGACCGATTTTAACGAAACTTGGTGCAATTATTCTTCATACTCCTGGGCAGGTTATAGTATACTTTTCATCACGCTACAATCAATAGGAGCAGAGCAGTGAAGGAAAATGTTGGGGAAACGGAAGAAGCATAGAAATATAAAATACAGGAGAAGTGGCAAGGGGGCGTGTCGGTGTCCTCGCGACATGCTCTGGGCGAGCATGTCTTACGCAATGGTCGAATCCGCGAACTAGTGCGCTTACGACCGTGAGCGTGATAAGATATAAGAATGCCGTGTTGTTCAGTGTTTTCTTGTAAAAACCGAAGTATAAACCAAAACTTTGTTAATTATGGAATCACTTACCATATCAAAATACAAGTATTTTACTATATTTGTCTTTAAAACCATGAAAAACAACAAATCGTAAAATATTTCTTGCTTATACTATGTTATTTTTGTTTTCAAATGTCACAGCGACAATAACATATTACAATGAATACACTGCTCCTTAACCACTACCTAAGTTTGTCGCTAAGTGACTGGATGAGCAATGTAAAAATCACAAAACGATACTTTAGCAAGCCGATGTATCGCATAGTACGGCCGCTGCTTCTTGCCGCGAGTTAGTGATGTAATTGTGCAGATACACTGTCGACAACAATGTCGATTGTTGAATTAAATATTACAAAAGTGTACCAAACTTTCTTAGATTGCAATAATTTTTTGGTAAATAATCGTTCAAGTGTTTTTGGCTTTGAATTATCGTATGTATGCCTTATCCTCGTGCTACTTCCTTACTTTTTATGGTAATTGTATTTTACTTTCGATAAAGTTTCGAATGCATTATAGTAACCGGCATGTTTAAGATAATATATTAGTGACCTTTGCTTAAAATAGTCAACATATTCATGCTATTTATTTGTTATACATGGGCAGCATGGCGTGTGTAATAAATGCCAGAATCGATAAGTCAATCACTAGCGTATATGTAAAATAAATTGCTTTTGCACAGCACAACGATACCCAGCGTTGTTTTTGTGTGAGTAAGTTGCAGGGTGTACTGTAAATATACGCTGTGTTTATTAGGATAAGGTTTATAATTGATTGTGTAGTACAGTCCAATTTCAAAAATGCGGTTGTGTGCGCGACTGCGTATCTATTGCTTTTACTGAACTGCATTCGTAGTAGTTGCCGGGTGGTAGGGCAAAACAGGAGACACAGGTTCCGATACATTTTCGGCTACAGGGCATATCTCCTTGTTTATTATATCTATGGGAAGAAGTTACTCCATAAAATTGATTGAGTCAGGCGTTACTTTGCGGAAATCCATTTTAATTTAAAATTGAAAACAATATATCTAGTTTTAATTTCCGCGAATATTAGTGGGTTGCAGGTATGCACCTCCCTCCCGCCCGCTATATTATGCACATGCAAGATTACAAGGCAAATGCAAGGATTTTATGCACATGCAGGAGGGAAAAGCAATACCCAACACCATTACCGACACGTGTTTCGCCTCTCCACGAGGCATCCTCAGGGGACGTGTTGACTCGCTGACCGTTGAGTTGCGACTGAGAAATTAGTTTTTTTTTTTTTTTTTTTTGAAAGGACTACTCGCAGTTCAGCACATTAAGGCTGGTTACTGCTCAACCGGGCAATCCCGTGGTTGCCTTAGATTCTAAGGCCCCCAGCCGGGGCTAAAAACTACTTAAAACTAAATGGCCGCTCGCTAAGGGCATCCCCTGTGGGACACGGGCCTCGGCTTAGCGGGGTCATTGAGGAGGGGCAGCAAGGGACAGGCTGGGTCTGATTGATGTTATTTAGGGGATTTAACGCTAATGGCTCAGCAGCGCGGGCTGGCTCGTTAGGCAAAAGTCGGGGAGGGTTTTGACGGGGGCGTCGCGATGGACCTCGTCGGCGAGGTCGGAATACGGAACGCGTTCTGGGTTTGTTTTTCCTAAGAGTGCTGGTTTCCCTACTACTCTCTTGGGTCAGGGTGATGGGGTCATCGGGCTCGACAAGGGTATGCCGCGGTCGGCGGATCTTGCTGATCTGGGAGGGGGTGTATCGGGTGGCCGATGCGATAAGGGGGTTTTGGTGCTTTTCAGCGGACTCTATGAAACGCTTGGAAATACGTTTCATGAATTGTTTGATGGTGGGGATACGGAGGTCGACATGGAGACGCTCATTTCTAACGTACCACGGGGCTCCCGTAGCCTTTCGGAGAAAACGGTTTTGGATGACCTGCAACCTATGGATTTGGCGGGGCTTAGCGTGTGCGAAGGCTACACACGCGTAAGTCATTATTGGACGTATGCACGTGGTGAAAATGCGTAGTTTGCCTTTCAGGGATAACTTGCTGCGTGCGTTCAGCATGTAATGAAGCCTACTGAGAGCGAATGCGGCACGATTGCGCACCGTCTTAATGTGCTCTCTGAAGGTAAGCTTTCGATCGAGGATCACGCCTAGATATTTAGCTTTCTCAACCCAGGGGATCGGCTTGCCAAATAACGTGATCGGACTGGGACGGGGGCGGAAGAGACGAGTCTTGGGCTTGTAAAACAAGATCGCCTGACTCTTCTCTGGGTTGACTTCCACTCTCCATTTCCGGAACCAAGCGCCTAGTGCGTTTGCGGATCTCTGGAGGTGGCCGGCTATTGCCTTCTCGCTATTGCCGGAGCAATATATCGCCGTGTCGTCAGCGAACAGAGCTAGCTGTGTCTTAGAGCTAGTGGGAATATCGCTAGTAAATAGCGAGAACACTAGGGGGGAGAGAACACCGCCTTGGGGTACTCCGGCGCGAATGGGATGAGGGGACGAAAGTGCACCTTCGATTCGGTACTGAAAGGTACGGTTCGACAGATAATCTCGTAAGATGAGCACGAGACGATCCGGCACACCGAGCTGGTATAGCTTGTATATCAGCCCGTTGTGCCAGACCTTGTCGAAAGCTTTCGCTATATCGAAGAACAGGGCTCCCGTAACGAGACCGCGCTGGTATTTGGCGCTGATATGTTCAACGATACGGTAGACCTGTTGGACGCAAGAGTGGTTTGATCTAAAACCAAACTGCTCATTGGGGAGGAGGCTCTTGGCTTCGACAAAATCCTTGAGACGCTTATGAATAAGCCTCTCGTAGATCTTACCTAGGACTTTGAGCAGACTGATGGGACGATAGCTGGACGGGGAGGACTTGGGTTTTCCAGGTTTGGGGATACCGATGACGGTAGCCTCTTTCCACGTCTGTGGGAACATGTTGTTGGACAGAGCGCCATTGAAGATGGCGGTCATTAACATGATCAGAGTAGCTGGGAAGAGACGAACCACTTTGTTGGTGATTCCATCGGAGCCCGGGGCTTTTCTGGGTTTGAGACGGCCGATGATCTCCTTCACCTCATCAGGTGTGACGGGGGGGAGGGGATCATCGGGGTCCTCTACTGGTGGGAGGGAGGCTCTACGTTCGACTTCGGCATTCACCATATCGAGATGAGCCTTGTCTACTGGTTGGGAGCTGGGGGAGCATTGGGACTCTAGACTGTCGGCCAGGCATTCGGCTTTGTCCTCGTCATCGAAGGCGACGGTGTTGTCGGGACGCGTGAGCGGAGGCATCGAGGCAACCTCAGAGGCGCGTAGTTTCCTCTGTAGTTCCCAGAATGCCTGATGGGTAGGTTCGAGGTCGCCCAGCAACTTATCCCAGCGACTTTCACGCAGTTCAGCGATGCTGTTACTTACTTTACGCTGTAAGTAGCGCATGTGAACCTTGTTGGCTTCGCAGGGAAAGGTGCTGTAGGCACGGACAGCCGCGTTCTTTTCAGTCACGAGCTCACGTACCTCGTCCGGGAGTCTCCAGTGGTGATCACTCACCACCGGAGATTCCTTAGAACATTCGTTCAGGACAGATTGCACGTGATCCGTGAGTGAATTGATCGCGGCTGTCGTGTCTGCGACAGACTCGATTAGGTCGGGGATCTGGTCGAGATGGGGTGACGTGGTAGCCTTCAGCTTTTCGCTTACTTGGCGCCAGTCAGTGGTCATTCGGGTGGGAGGAGGCTGGGTAGGGTCCATCGGCCCTGATCTAGGAGCAAGCTCCAGGATCACGGGTCTATGGTCCGAGTTTAACTCGTCATGCGTCTCCACAGAATGTAACCGAAGGTTGACATTTTTGAGGAGGGCGATGTGGAGTACATCGGGGGAGTGGGAAGGTGAGTGCGGGTAGTGGGTGGGATGCATTGGAGCGATGACATCGAAATTCAGGACGCTGCACAGTTCGAACACTACCTTGCCTCTCGGGTTGGTCGTGTGACTGTTCCAGGAAGGATGTTTGGCGTTGAGGTCCCCCGCCAGTATGACGGAGTCGCTCAGGCCAAGAAGTTTAGTCAGGTCATCTTTCATAGCGGGAGTGTCCACGGAGTTGTTGGGTGGGACATAGGCTGAGATGATCGTAACGGGTTGGTGTCCTGTCATACCTAGCCGACAGACTGAGACCTCAAACTTTTCAAGGGAGGGAGGATCCATAGGAATGCAGTATAGGGACGATTTATAGTAAATAAGGGTACCTCCTAAGTGGCAGCGGGTCCTATCATTGCGAACCATGCGATAGTTGGCAATTTTGGGGTCCCGATGGGTAGGCTTTAGGAAGGTCTCTTGTATTAATAAGATGTCTAGGTGATGGTCGCGGAGGAACAAGGCGATCTCATCACGTTGGGCTCTAAGGCCATTGGCATTGAAAAACCCTATCCGGAGGGCTGTCGGTTTGAACCTACACGTTACTCTGGACTTATCCATTATGGGTGGGTAAGGGTTGTGTAGATTTGGACGTGGTGAACTACGTCACCGAACTCACGGAAAACTGCTGAGTGGTCACCTCTGCAGTTTTGAAGCGCCTCGGCCATGGCTAGGGCGCGGGGGGAGTAAAAAGCTTGGTATGTGACCAAAATGATGTTTTTGGACACATCACCAGCTGGAATCGTGGCGGCTTGCGCTGAGGCAGGGGCAGGGGCTGGGGCTGTGGCCCGGGTTGCCTCTGTCAAGGGGGGGCGTGGGAGCGCTACGTCCATGAGGGCCGGGATGGCCTTAGTGGGCTGGGTGGTGGGGGTGACCTTAGGGGCCTCTGTGGTTTTGGGGGCAGGAGCGCTGGTCCTCAAGGCCGGAAAGTGGGCCTGGTGATTGAGAGCGCTCCATGGGCTGGGGCGTTGTGGGCTAAGGGCTACGGTAGTTTTTCCTACCAGTTGAGGACATTCCCTTTGCTGGCGATCGCTTACGCGCTTGGCTAGCTTGGGGGCGGTGGGTTTGGGCGCTTTTGAGCAGCCACGGTAGTTGGCCGTGTGGCCAGACTTGCCGCATAAGACGCAGCTGGGCGGCTCAGCGCATTGGGACGGGTCTTTGGGTCGGGTGCAGTCTGAAGTGCCGTGGTCACCCAGGCATTTCACACATCGTGCCTTTGCGAAGCAATTCCGCTGAGAGTGGCCGTACAGTTGGCAGTTGTGACACTGGCCAATGATGCCACTCCTGCGGGGCTTTTCGATGGATAGGCCCGAGAGGCCACAGATGTGGGAAATGTTGAAAATAGGGTGATGACCGTCTGTCGGATCGCAGACGACCAGAATCATATTATAGGATTCCCCACCTCGGCGGTGCATTCGGTGCACCTCAGCTACGGGGATACTCTGCGACTGAAGGTCGCTGAGAATTTCAGCCGTGGGGATTTCACGTGGGACGTTCTTGATAACCACGCGTGTCTGACGGTCCTCGGGGAGGGTGAAGGAGTGGAAGGGGATTTTCCGGCCCGAGAGGAGTTTGTGCAACTCTCGGTAGTCCTTCGCGGTCGGGACAGTGACTTTGATGCCCAGCTGAACAGCTCGGGCATTGGTATAGTTGATTTGCCTGGCCTTGCAGGCAGTGGACACCTCAGTCCATTTGGCCTTGTCGTGAATGAACACGGGTGGCGGAGGTTTGACCTTTGGGGCTGAGGTTCTTGGGACTGAGGCCTCAACTGCCATCGGGCTGGCGGATCGGCTTGCCTGCTGGGAGGACCCAGCTGCCGAGGAGGGGCGGGATTGGGGGGCTGAAGATGGTAGGGAGGGGTGAGTGGGGGCAGCCTTTTTTGGGGCTTGCTCCTTGGAGGAGACTTTTTTCTTCCTCTTCCCCCCGGTGACGAGCTGGAAGTCGTCTTCCGAGGAGGAGGTGTCTGGGGAGGAGCATGGCCCTGTCAGGTCCATTTCCTCAACCTCTGGGGAGGGAGAGCGGGACTCAATTGTCTCTGAGACAATTGTTGGGGTGTCTACTACCGGTTTCTCGGTAGCGGTTTCAGCGGCGGCGCCGACTATTGTCTTGGAAACAATAGCCGGTTTCGCAGAAGTCGTGGGGGCTGGGGCGGAGTTTTGTTCTTGCCGCTTAGCGGCAAGATGTTTGCCAAGTTTGGCAGACAACTCAGGGTCCCTGCTCACTATAGCAGCAAGTTGCTTGCTATATTTGGTGACAAATTCGGTGTCCTTGAGGACGGTGTCCTTGAGGAACGCTAATAAATCAGCGTCCGTCATGGTGGGGGGGGGGGGGAATCGGGGGATTTAATTCCTAACTAGCATCCGGGAGCAACGTTTCCGAAACTCCCTGAGCTTCCTACTTCCTAACTCCCCGGGTGGGATATCCCGGGGATGTGTACCCTCCCTGTCGGGTGTAGACAGGGAGGTGAGTGCCTAATTTTGTGTGCCCTAAGCTTGTAAACCCACTGCCGATCTTATTGTGCAGTGGGGCCCTAGGGTCAAAAGACCGGTCCGGTGTGAAGGGGTTGAGACACCCAACCACACCGGGTGATTGCTGGAAGAGAACGGGGTTAGACAGATGGCAGCGACTAGGGAAGCCCCCAAGGCCGCGTACCAAAGCCCTTCCGATTTGACTTAGCCCTGAAGGGGCTTGGGCCGGTGTATCGGGTCAACACCCCTTGGCTTCGTTGGCACCGTGAGGTATCCCACCAAGGACCACGAAACTGTGGATTTTCCCTGAAGGGGCACTACGTTTCAACGACCTCCAAAACAGAAACAAGAAGTCGTCCACTGCCTTGAAAAAGGCGGCTTCGGATCAAAGTTGTAGTCGGCGACCACAGGTGACGTCACGACTGGAGCGTGACGAAACGAACACACACGACACTGAGCACGATAACGGGAGAGCAGCGGGGAGCGGCACGTCCGTCGCGGGCGGGCGTCGGGAGCGGAATGGAGAAATTAGTACAAGGCACCCCCCTTTTATACACTGCCACCGTTGGTTATTTGTGTACAACTACCCACAAACATTCGCAGTAAAGGGGAAGAAACTAAATTCGTCTGGTCATTCAACAGTGCAAAATTATTATTATTACTATGTTTCAAAATCTCTAATTGTTCCAAAACACACAACCGGAAACCCTTATCACAAACATGCAGTATATTAAAACTATTGTTGTCGCGCAAAGAATGGCCGGTATCAATTAGATGTTTCGCGAAATTCGATTTGTCCGAATGGCCATTTCTATACGCGGCAACATGTTCCCCATACCTTATGTCAAAGTTACGGCCCGTCTGACCCACATATACCCCGTTGCATTCATCACAGACCAGCCTATACACCCCAGACTTTTTACTATTTTCTAAAATATCTTTTCCGTTACAAACACGGCGTATATTCTGGTCCGTTCTGAACGCTACATAAACGTTATTTTTTCTAAGTAAATTACTAATTCTATCTGAAATGGGGCCCATATAGGTCAGACTGGCCACATATCTATTAATATTAGTACGCGGACATGCATATAATAGTGAACGAACCCTTTCTTTCTGCTTTTTACTAATTAAACTATCTATCATTGACTTTGAATATCCGTTAGAAATAGCGATTTGGTAAATAATATTAAGTTCTTTTACATAATTATCTGCTGAAAGGGGGAGGGCAAATAATCTATGAATATAGCTGCGGAAGGCGGCTAATTTATGTTGAAGAGGGTGACAAGAAGAGGCTGGTATTGTCATGTCAGTGTGTGTCGGCTTTCGATAAATTTGGAAATCTAAGTTACTATTGTGTTTTGTGATAGTCAAATCTAAAAAGTTAAGGGAGTTCTGGGACTCTAATTCTAATTTAAATTTAATTCTTGGGTGAGTTTTATTAAGTTTTTTACAAAAAGGTCTATTTGTCGAACGGTACCATTCCAGCAGATAACTATGTCATCTACATATCTATAATAAAACAGAATATTAGGTTCGTTCACTATATGTTTACATTCAAAAAAGAAAAAGAAAAAAAAAAAAAAAAAAAAAAAAAAAAAAAAAAAAAAAAAAAAGGAAAAGGTCTGGGGTGTATAGGCTGGTCTGTGATGAATGCAACGGGGTATATGTGGGTCAGACGGGCCGTAACTTTGACATAAGGTATGGGGAACATGTTGCCGCGTATAGAAATGGCCATTCGGACAAATCGAATTTCGCGAAACATCTAATTGATACCGGCCATTCTTTGCGCGACAACAATAGTTTTAATATACTGCATGTTTGTGATAAGGGTTTCCGGTTGTGTGTTTTGGAACAATTAGAGATTTTGAAACATAGTAATAATAATAATTTTGCACTGTTGAATGACCAGACGAATTTAGTTTCTTCCCCTTTACTGCGAATGTTTGTGGGTAGTTGTACACAAATAACCAACGGTGGCAGTGTATAAAAGGGGGGTGCCTTGTACTAATTTCTCTCCAGTCCGATCACCATGTTTGGCAAGCCGATCCCTTG
Organism: Hecatera dysodea; assembly: GCA_905332915.2. Classification (NCBI taxonomy): domain Eukaryota; kingdom Metazoa; phylum Arthropoda; class Insecta; order Lepidoptera; family Noctuidae; genus Hecatera; species Hecatera dysodea. The sequence goes on from HG995292.1 coordinate 17,548,803, forward strand.
GGTGAAGCAAGCCAAATACTTAGGTGTAATCCTTGACCGAAAGCTTACTTTCGGTGAGCACATAAAGACGGTGCGTAATCGCGCCGCTTTCGCTCTCGGTAGGCTCCACCCCATGCTGAATGCACGCAGCAAGCTTTCCCTTAAATGCAAGTTGCGCATTTATATAACGTGTATACGCCCGATTATGACTTATGCGTGTGCTACTTTTGCGCACACAAAGTCGTACCGGATCCATAGGTTGCAAGTAATCCAAAACCGATTTCTGCGGAAGGCCACGGGTGCCCCGTGGTTCGTTAGAAACGATCGACTCCATGTCGACCTCCGCATTCCAACTATTAAACAATTCATGAAGCGCCTTAACAAGCGTTTCATTGAGTCCGCCGAATCCCATCAGAACCCTCTCATTGTATCGGCCGCCCGGTACACTCCCTCCAAGATTAGTAGGATTCGCCGTCCACGGCACTCCCTAGTCGAACCCGACGACCCCATCACCTTACTACAAGAGAGTAATAGGGAAACCAGTACGATTAGAAAAAACAAAAACAGACCGCGTTCCGTATTCCGGCCTCGCCGACGAGGCCCATCGCGACGCCCCAGTAACATCCCTCCCCGACTTTTGCCTAACGAGCCAGCCCGCGACGCTGAGCCATTAGCGTTAAATCCCCTAAATAATAATAATTGACCCAGCCTGTCCCTTGCTGCCCCTCTCAATGACCCCGTTAAGCCGAGGCCCGTATCCCACAGGGGATGCCCTTAGCGAAGCGGTCATTTAGCTTTTAGTAGTTTTAGCCCTGGCTGGGGGCCTTAAATTCATTTGAGGCTACCACAGGATTGTCCGGTTGAGCAGTAACCAGCCTTAGTGTGCTGAACTGCGAGTGGTCCATTCCAAAAAAAAAAAAAAAAAAAAAAAAAAAAAAACTAATTTCTCAGTCGCAACTCAACGGTCAGCGAGTCAACACGTCCCCTGAGGATGCCTCGTGGAGAGGCGAAACACGTGTCGGTAATGGTGTTGGGTATTGCTTTTCCTTCCTGCATGTGCATAAAATCCTTGCATTTGCCTTGTAATCTTGCATGTGCATAATATAGCGGGCGGGAGGGAGGTGCATACCTGCAACCCACTAATATTCGCGGAAATTAAAACTAGATATATTGTTTTCAATTTTAAATTAGAAGTTACTCCATTTTTTAAGCTTCCGTCGCGTGTGTAGCCTTAATGGTTAAAGTTACATAGAAATCATGTATTACGGAAATGTTCTACATAAAATTATCTAAAAAATATCCCGAAACTACATGACTATCTTTTGTCAATTTTAAACCGTACGGGCTGAGAGTTTCAAAATCGGGGGTAAAGTAACTATTCCACGCGGACGAAGTCGCTGGCAGAAGCTAGTGATATAATATGAGTGTGACGAAATACATGCTTGCAAGAAATGATTCTACCTGCGTAGGGTCGTGCAGATTTAGATGTAGATTGGCACACAGAAGTGGGCCGTTTGGTGAGCCATTTGCGGTATTATTATTAACTAGCTTCTGCCCGCGACTTCGCCCACTTGGAATAGTTACTAACCCCCTGATTCTTTGTGATATTAATTCGTTGGTGGGAGGCGCCCAACGTGATGACACAGTGGTGGCATGCGCGTGAGTTGCGCGCGGTACTGGACAGTACTTGGACATTGCAATATTACTTTATTTTTCTAAAATAAAATATTTTTGATGGTAACTCAAATACTAGTCATCAGATCTAAATCAAATTGAAAAAATGAGACCACACGACAAGCACCAGCTTTCGAATATAAAAAGAATCATCAAAATAGGTACACCCAGTACAAAGTTATGAGGCAGTCGAATTTAGAACCTCCTCCTACTTTGGAAGTCGGTTGATGATGACCGACACCAACGGTTTTTCGTGCTTTCCAGGGCACGGAGAGGTCTTGGCATGTTGTGGTCACCCATCCACGGACAGGCCTCTCGCTAAGATCTAACCGTGCGGCTGTTCCACGAGTCACGAGCTCCTAGGTATAATATACAATATTCAATGGCATTAACTGACCCAGCAACCCTATTATCGTGCATCCAGGGAGTCCGCGCTGCACTCAGGAACTGCGCGCGCTTGTTCCAGTGCCAGTGCTTCCTGCGAGCCTTCGCGTTGGGCACGCACGGAGCTGTCAAATCCATCTGTCCACTGGAAAGAAATAAATAAATAACGTTAATTGACAAACGATATTCAATTTTTTTTTCTCAAAAAGTCGTTTATTTTGGTTTCGTTTTTTGACACCGACTTCTGAAATTATTTAAACATTTTTAGTGTTTTTTTTTTATCTTTTTTTCGTAGTACTTATGGTTACGCTATTCGCCGTTAAGGGGTTACTTTGTGTGCCTCGTAAATCAAGCCCAGGCCAGCTCATGATTAAATATCTAAATTTTGCTTTGAGATTGACATCTGATGAAACATAACATGAGATGTTAGGTTTCATCAGATGTACTACTGTCTACTAGATTTTATTGATTTTAAAAAGTCCAACCAGTCCATAGACCATATCTATTTAATTGTGTATCTCCGAACCAGACCAAAACAGACCAAGGGACCATTTCGGAATAAACTACTTTTGACCATAAAAATAATTTTGCAAATTCGTCAATATTTGACAGAAATATATATGCCCGAAAATGACCTATAGGTCATATTACATAACCTTCTGTTTTATGAAATCGATTAAAAATAGAAAGGAACCATAAAATTCTACCTTTCGGGGGTAACTGAGCTACTAAGAAAACTTTCGTAATTAATGTTTCTAGAATTCTGCAATAGGCTTCGTTAGATGATGGAAAGCATAATGACTTAATTAAGTCCTTACCAATAAATGAGAATCCTATAATGATTCAGCAGCATCTCGACCTTCGACCTGACTTCACTCAAGAAGTCAGGAGTAAGCTTCTTATGAGCAGTTCCATTGTGGAACGTGAACTCGATGCTGCCGACATGCAATGCCTCGCTTACTTCGGGTTTTCGAATGTAGCTGACGAAGTCGTCCAGGTGGTTTATCTCGTCAACGAGGATGTTGAAGGTCTGCTGCTGCATCGACATTTCATCTAACCTGTTCAGAAGTCGTTCGCGAAGCTGGAAACATAAATAACATAATGTAAATCTTTATTGTCTCTTGCACACAGATGTTTTTAAAGTTACGTAAGAAGTAAGGTTTTCATTTTAAAAAATTGGGGTTCTAAATTACGTGACGTTACATTTCAAAATCTATTTTAATGTGTTAAGTAAAATACGTACAAATACATGAATTAAATTGTAAAATATGTGACGTCACACTGGGGGGAGGTGTCACAAATGTGACAAGGACAGGGGGCCGGGTCAAAAATCATTATTACCTTAATACATACATAATCAATCGTATAAATAGAATGTTAAAATATAGTTATGTTAGTGTATTTAAATCTTACATTCCGTAAATGTACGGTAATTATAACAATTTTGATACAAAACGACAGTTTATATTTAGTGCAAATTGTTTATAACTCATTCGTGAAAACGACACCTAAGTACGATCACGGATTTTTATTTAATTCAATATTTAAAGTACCCTTTACATTTAATATAACAAAAACATTAACGTTATTTTTGGATGGGTTTTTTTATTATTTTCTCATTTTGTAACTCTCATTACAACATTAGAAATATTTGCTTTTGAGTGCCTATGTGCCAAAAGAATTTTTAACACACTTATTGCCTTCACTGATAGGGGTTAACGTGTGTTTGTGTACAAAAAGTGGTTTTCTTCCTTTTCCTATGCTCAAATTTGAGTGCAACCAGTCCGACGGCAGGTTGCATAGGTGATGGATTTACTTACTTCTGTCGCAGATTCTGTGTCTTCGTCAAGTATGGCTTTGTTATAGGCATCCTGCAATGGCTTGACGGCCTGCACACCCTGGCTGTCCACGAGGCCCCACTGGTAGTAGATGGAGCTGTAGTCCGCTATGCTGTCGCGACTCAGCACTGGATTGCCCATGATTATGCCCTGCAATTGAGAATTCAAGGAGTTATCACTGATACTTAGGAATGGAGAAAGGACAACAGATAAATGCCACTGGTCACAAAGTCATAAGATTAAAAAAAATATAGAAATAGAAATTCGCTAAGGGATTCAGTTTTGTGAGATGTATTATTGCTTGAGCAGTGTTGGCCAAGTGGTAACGGCCCCGACTTACGAATTGTAGGTCGCGGGTTCAAACCCAGCCGCTCCGGCGGGATCTCACGGAGGTATGGAGACAGCGACTATCGCAACCCAGTGCTGGGCACGCCACTATTGTGGCGATAAGTCCCCTCTTTGAGGAGTGGCTGGAGAGACGTCACGGCGTCCTCACCTTCCGCCTGACGCAGGTGCTCACCGGACACGGCTGTTTCGGGAGGTACCTGTGTCGGATCCAGCGGGAGGACTCGTCCGGATGTCAACACTGTGTGGATCGCCCGGAGGACACGGTGCAGGTCTGCCCTGCTTACCTCTCGCGACCAGCCCTGGTTCAAGCCATGGTCCGGAGCGAGGAGGCATGGGAAGCGGTCGCCTCCTTCTGCGACGCAGTAATGCTAGCGAAGGAGGAGGCGGAACGCGTGCTTGAGAGGGAAACCTCACGCCCCAGCCGCCGCAACAGAAGAAGACGCCCCGGGCGTCGGGAAACGCAGGGCGATTCCCGGCCACCGTAGGCGCGGGCCTGCGGATGGCGAGCTATGGGTGGCTCGCCGTCCGATAGCAACCAGGCCCGAGTCGACGGCGCGTCGTGTTCCACGCGCGCCTCAAAGAGCCGTCAGCAACGTAGACGGGGCCCCATAGGGTCAGTGCCTGCTAGGGTTGCGGAATTTGTTCGAAAGAGTCACCGCGGCCCTGGAACGCAAAGGGCATAAGAAGGATCACGGGTGGGTTTTAGTCAGTAAAAGTCTGACACTCCCTACCGCTCCACCCATTGCAGGGCGGGAGGGGTCATTTGATGATATCCCATCCAAAAAAAAAAGGCTGTGTTTGGCTTCCACGTTACTGCAGTGAATCAGGAATGTTTCCCGAAGCACACACTGATGGCTTTAGCACCAATATTCGGAAAAAGGACGGCACGGTATCCATGATGCGCAGAGTACGTGGGAGCGTCAACGTACTGAGGGTCATTAGTGCTAAGACATGTTGCACCATGATTGCGCATGGGGTACATACACGTGTGCATGTGCCCGATGCGTTTTTTTTATATAGGACCACTCGCAGTTCACTACACTAAGGCTGGTTACTGCTTAACCGATGATTCCTGTGGTGGCCTCAAATGAATTTAAGGCCCCCAGCCAGGGCTTAATGACCGCTCGCTAAGGGCATTTCCTGTGCGACATGGGCCTCGGCTTAGCGGGGTCATTTAGGGAGGGCAGCAAGGGATAGGCTGGGTCGGATTAATATTATTTTGGGGATTTAACGCTAATAGCTCAGCGGCGCGGGCTGGCTCGTTAGGCAACAAATATATGAATTTAAATCTGTTTTCTATTGTGTCTGTTACTAAAATAGCTTTTAAGTAGTGTGTATTACTAACATCATATAGATCAAGGTCTGCTTTTTTCTCTCTAAAATTATTTATTACTAGCTGCCGCTCGCGGCGTCGCCCACCTGTAAGTAGAAATTATTCCAAGGAATATACACCCGAGATAAAGTATCATATGTCCAGGACATGGTCTATCCGTGTACCAAGTTTCATTAGAACCCGTTCAGCCGGTAAGACGTGAAGAGGAAAACAAAAAAACAAAATCACTTTCGCGTTTATAACATTAGTTAGGGTAATCCATTGTAATCAATTCGGAAGTACAATTAAAAGGTTGTTTGTAAACAGGAAACACATACAAACACTTTCCCATATTTGTTAACTGACAAAGCCTTCATACATCGGAACACCGGAAATAAACAACTTATTTATGTATGTTATAGTTATCATTAATTATATGTAATAAGTTGTTCTATATTTACTCGGTCGGGCATATTTAATATGTTTTTATGATAGCTGTGCGGATTGCCTTCATTTTGGTCATAATGTGAATTTTATACGCTTATGATAATAAATATACCTATGAATTTTATAACTCTTTGGATCATGAAATCTATATTGTGTAAACCTTTTAAGAGCGTTCATCCGTAAAAACCACGCTGGAGTCAAAATTGATGATTTCCGACGGACAATAAAACGATAATCTATTTAATTCGTAGATAAGATATTGACGTCAAATTATTGAGGATTTCATAATCTAGTGCTTGGCTGAAAAATATTTTCAAATGTTCGTAAAGTTTTCTCATTAGAACAGTTTTTACTCAATCCCTTTTTAAAACTAGCGGTCGATGGTCTACGCAAATGCTAGATAATAGTAAAACCATAAACGACAAACTTATAGAAATATTACTATTAAAAAAACAATAACATTTACTAGTGCTTGGCTGAAAAAAAAACGTAATTATTGTAAGTTTTTATACAAGAAAAGTATTCTCAAAAGTGTCATTTTTAGCCACTTTTCGTGTTTTAAACGTGTTATTTTAGGATGAAATCAAAGGTATTTTTGTTGTTGTTTAGACCTAGTAAATGAAGACATTTACGATCTAAAACATGGTACATTTTTTTTTAAAATAACTTCTATATTAATTTTACTATAAATTATTTAGTACTACTATATAATCGACGCGGAATCGCACCAGCGCTCAGTGCCGGCCGAGGCCTTTCAGAGGTTGGACGTGTGTCGCTCCCGTTGCCGCGTGCTGCGTAAAATTGTATTATAGTTTGTCGAGTTTTTAGAGCGACTAGGACGAATTGATACTTTTTGTTTATTTTTTTTTAACGAAACAAAACTTTAATGATTACATATTTTAAAGTAATGGAGTTCAAATCATGAAAGAAGATAACTCTTTTTATGTATGATTTCATTTTTTTTTTCCGATAATTATGGGTAGCAATAGGCGCTATACGGGGCAAAAAGGAAAAGTTACGGAAATTTGGCCAAGGCTAATGAAGCTAAAAAGTACGTTACCGAGGAACCACTTTTAATGTCGTAGCTGGTTATAGCCAATTCGCATTTTTCTTACACGGGGATTTTAATAACCGATAAAAAATAGAAGGTCACATTCTTCAATATTAGGACATTAATAAAAAATATATATTTGTTACAAACATACAAATATTTCCTCTTTATAATATTACTGTAGATTGCAAAATAAAGCTTTGATGCTGACGGGGCTATTATTTCGGTGATACTGTAGATTTCACGACACTAATTATTATACGAAACAAGTTGCGCTGTACTGAAACTAGTTTTGTGAAATTAATTATTTCTTCTTATTCTATTATTCTTTCTAAACCATACAAAAACTGCAAGTCAATGAGGGTATGTCACAAGAGAATGATACCGAAGAATCACAGCTACCACAAGAGTTGATAAAGAATTGGAAATACTGGAATCGCAATCAGAAATAATAAATGTGACAAATGAATGCGATCTTTAGGTATAATTTTCCACTATTATTATTTATTTAAAAAAATACAATTCTTTCAATGTAATATGTGCAATTCTAAATTCGAACTGAGTAGTCACGATGAAACACAAAAAATAAACTAATTAATTATGCCATAATTTCAGGAATTGGCCTAACAAATTTGAATGAAGTTGTTACATCGATGGACTTACTGTTATGTCATTATTCACTTATAGTAAATGTCATGATAAAGTTGCTGAAATGTGGAAAAATTCCGCTGAAGAAAGTATGTTTGCATCAGCTCAGGAGGAAACAGCTGCTGCTCGATTACAAGGTGACACTCGTAACATTCCGATGATACCAGTGGAAGCAGACAGTTGATGGAGCAAACGCTCATATAAAAACCAGTATAATGCATTGTCCGTGTGTTGCAGCTATTATAGGACATCACACAGGAAAAGTTCTCTACATTGGGGTCCGGAATAAGTATTCTGGAATTTGTGCCCGCGCAAATAAAAAGGAACAACAGCCTGCTCCTCACAAATGTTCTAAAAATCACGTTCATCATCTAGTATGGAACCAACAATACTGGTAGAAGGATTCAAGTCCTCCGTAGAAACTCGGAAATTAAATATAATACATTGATTGCTGATGGTGATGCCAGCATATCCCGGCGTTCTAATTCAAAAAATTTAATGTACCAACCATCTCCTCCGCAATTGCAACTGAAAAAAATTATTGCTTAAAACTTATACATCTATCCCTCTGTCGGAGCATAAATTGTTGACTTCTGAACTTCGGCTGAGAACAGCAGTAAGATTGTCGGTACGGTACTGGAAAACACAAACTTTAACCGAATCAGAAAAGAATATAAAAATACTGAGAGATATTCTGAACAGCGCCAAACACATCCTTGAAGATCAGAGTGAATGTGACTTGTGCTACTGCACCAAAGAGAGAAAAAAGAAACAAACCAAACTCTCGAAGCCAAAACATTGATATTAAAACTGCAACGCAATGTCTGGCAGCTGGCTTATCTTTCTCGAAGTCTGCCCCACGATTTTACCAAAAACCGTGCAGAGCAGTTCAACACCATAGTAGCAAAGACTGTAGGTGGGAAACGCATAATTCCCTAAAAGATTCATATTCCGTCCGTTGTCATGCCGCTTGGTTAGTTTAAACACAGATAAACCTCAAACTACCCTTTATAAATGTGCCTACCAGAAAAGTCCAGGTCAATCCCTGAAACATTTAGAGCAAAACCGTTTTTCTATAAATCAAAATCTGAAACGCAAAATACCTCGCCGAAAAATAAACTTTAGCTTAGCACAGGGCTCCTGAACAAAGTCAATTACGCAAATGCATGTCAAACGCCTGTCATGAACCCAGACAGTTTCAAGCAGGCACATGTAATTTTCCTTGAAAATTTAAAAACACTGACCTTAAAACGGCATTTCATTGAAAGGGATACAGTTCTTCAGGCTGTGAGTGCCTTGTGACTCGAGCTGAGAAGAAGTATTTTAACTGCTTCCAATTCTGCCAAAATTTGTAAACAACGCCCGAATTTGAATTCAGCACTACTCGTTAAATCTATTTTATATGGATATTATTTTTATTTCATGGCGATAACGTAATTTTCAATGTTAAACATGACTGGTATTACCAAAATATTTCAAACAAAAATGTGTGTCTTTTTGCGGTGTACACTAGTCCTGAATTTCCAATAAAAGGTGTAAAAATTTACAAAGTTTTGTAAAGAATTTCAATTTTGTAAAGAAAAAATGATTCTTCGTTTAACAAAATTTTATTATGTATGCGTTCTTCCCGAAATAATTGATCCCAGAAATAGCCGATCAATGCAATTGAGGGAAACTATTTTATGATTTATACAGCTTTTTTATCATAAATGATTTAGGTACTAAATATAACATGATAAATCTTTATTTAATTACCCACCTACTCATCCTAACCATAAAATGAAAAAAGCTATCAACAATCCACTAGAACTAATTACCAACACTTAAGTAGGTACAATTATTAATATTATTTTTCTCCAAAATAACTAGATTTCGTCTGTAGAGGATTTCATATATGAAAAGGTGTAAAGGCAAAATAATATATTTCAAATATAATTATTTATTAATCATAAATCTACAAATCATCAGAATAACAATAATTTGTATTTAACTTCCAGTTTAATTTTTCTATAACAATACATTATTATTGCTCTAAAGCTAACGGATCAAAGTTGGTTAGTCGAAGTACAAAGAGAGCGCACGCGGCTAGTCTACGCACACAGTTACCCACGCTTCTGTGTGAGTGAAATTTGCGAACTATTTACCTAAACCTGACGTGCCGCGCTAGGCATGAACGCTCTTAAACTCACGTGGCAATGCGGCCAGTGTTCTGGGCACTTTTCCCTTTGATAGCGGTGTGAACGAAATTTTCTCCACTTGTACATTAGGTAGCTTGTAGGTATTATACTTCTTAATACGTTTTAGTGTAAATAAACCTTTTAAACTAAAACAACTTACCAAAAGGACAGATTTTTTAAAATATCTGTCCTTTAATTAATTACATAACATTACATACATAATGTACATAACACAACTACAGACAATTGGTCTACATTGGACAAATCTACTAGACCGAAATCAATTACAATATCTACAGATTATATTTATTTATTTCAACTACATTTTCTACCAGTTGACCTTAGGGTGGTGAAGACACAACATGCAGATGCAACTTAAGAGGACGCGGATTTTGTTTTAAAGATTCACCGCGGCCCTGGAACGCAAAAGGCATAAGGAGGAATACAGGCGGGTTCTAGCTACGCCAAAAGCGGGAAAAGTCATTTGATAATTTTTCACCCATAAAAAAGGTGCAACTTAGAGCAATAACCAAAGGAGAGGAAAATACAATTATACAATACATTACATGATACACCTAAAGGTACAGATAAAAAATGGGTACTTAACACGTGGAGGAATCGTGTCCCACTACTTCTAAGGCCTACGGGCTACGCGCTACTTCTTGTAGGCCGTCGACCTTGTTAGTTGTAAGGACCTCTCAAGAATATTAGTTACGCTAACATTACTGGGCCTCAAGTCTGCTATTACAATAGTGTCAGAATGGTCTATCCATAGAAATATAAAATATGGTTCTATCATTGATTTCATAATGGTTGATTTTTACAAGTTTGGTAATCTACTAATGTAAAAGCGTCACTACGACTTTCCAATGGTCAACCACTGACACTCCATTGAAAGAAATGGCATAGAATGGTAATCTCGTACAAAATGACAAATGAATGACAGACGTATGCGGTAATCTGCTAAAGTTTTGACGATTCCTTTGATCAGTTTGATCACCATTAGAATGTCGTTGTGCAGTCATTAGGTACTTTTAATAGCTCGGTTATCAAAAGTATTATGAGACTATTTACCGACCAATGATCGACCATTATGATAAATTCATAATGGTCGATCATTGGTCGGTAAATAGGGCAGATTACGAACTTTTAGCAAAATGACAATGGGATCGTGTTGGGATGACAAATTTATAAAAATAGCAGACTTGGGGCCCTGTAATCTTGTATGTAGTTCCGTGCATAGATGTTATTCCGTCAAATGCGTTTGCATCCTTACCTAACGATAGTTAAAAGTAATCGTATTTAATCTTTTACCGTGAAATTGTATTATGTCATCAATATACCTACGGTACACGTGTGACGAATTCTGTTGAATTGAGAACCCTTTGTTTGAAGGCGTTTAAAAAGGTGCCTATCGACATTAAAAGCGAGTTAGACCTATTAATGTTGATATTAACCTGTTTTACCGGTTTACTTTTACATTCATTTTTCGTTTTCCATATTTTAGCTTCAATTTTAGTGGCTACCGAGTATTTGACATTCATTGAAAGACGAGTAAACTCAAATATCGAACGAACTTAAATAAAATTGTAGTTATAATTATAAATAAATGTCAGTTATGTAACAACTTTTTTCCAGTTCTTACATCTATTTTTATGCTGGCTTATATAACATAAAATATGGGCCTCACTTGTCTGAAAAAAGGATCTGAATAATTAGCCAGGGGCTCTACTATGTCTTACATACAGACGTAATTAGTACCTATTAGTACTTAGTGAATATAAGTATCTAGAATTTAAGTACATTTAAAACAAAACTCTTTAAAATTAAATTTTAATTGCAAAGCACATTTTGCATGTGGTGTTTGCCTGTTTTGGTTGTGCAATTAGATTTAAGACACTATTACTTATATGTTATTATTATAGTTATGTGAACCGACAACCGTTGGGGTAAACGAGTTTTAGAGTGGAGACCGCGTCTCGGCAAACGTAGTGTGGGACGTCCTCAGGCACGGTGGAGTGACGATTTGCGCAGGACGGCTGGCAGAAACTGGATGCGAGAAGCCGAAAATAGATCTAAGTGGCGTGCAATTGGAGAGGCCTATGTCCAGCAGTGGACTGCAACAGGCTGTTGATGATGATGATGATCTGTAAATCTGTATAATATCTGTTACAACTGTTGGTGAACCTTAATTAAATAAATAAATATAATGTCTTCCTAAAACCATAGTGACGCACACTATGGTTATAAGAAGGCAATGTTGCAACTTTATGCAAATGTTCATAGCGTCAAATGATAGTAGACTGGACAAGGTATAAGATAATTAATAAGGTTTCAAAGCGGGATCACACGCCACTTAGCAGGAATTTAATTTAATTTGTTCCGCTCCATACAAAAAAAAAACAAAATGCGTTTTTCCACCCAAAGAATAAAATTTAGGAAAAAAAGCATCAGAACAATTATTATTGAGGTTAATGAGCTCTATCCATCCGCATAAAGAAAAAAAGTAAAAAAACAAAGTTGATCCCTAAGTCACTAAAATCTTAGTTTCGAGTGTTTCGACCTACTGTGTGACGGCGCGGCGTGGCGGTGTGAGAGAGAGAAACAATTATGTAGTTGTACAAGACACTGCGGAATTTGTTCGGAAGAGATACCGCGCCTCTGGAACGTAAAGGTTTTTCATTAGGAGAAACACGGATAGGTTTTCGACAGTAAGTGTCTGATAATCTGTCCGCTCCACTCAGAGCGGAAGAAGTCATCAAAAGCTATACTTACAAGACACTGTGAAAAAGGGATAGTAGGGCACTATCACTTGGAATCACAATCATGGAATCAAGACGGTTTTTCTTACTATTGAAAGGCACGCGTTTGACCACTATCTCGCCTGATGGTATGCGGTGATGTGGTCGAAGATGGAGCACGCTTGCCTAGCAGTAACCTATTCACTCTTGACTTAAAGAGTCATCATTTGTATACCCTTTTTTTCTGGATGGGAAATCATCAAATGACTTCTCCCGCTCTGGGTTGTGCGGAAGGGAGTGTCAGACTCTTACTGACTAAAACCCACCCGTGATCCATCTTGTGCCCTTTACGTTCCAGGGACGTGTGACTCTTTCGAACAAATTCCGCAACCCTAGCAGGCAAAGTGACCCTATGGGGTCCCGCCTTCTTTGCTGACAGCTCTTTGAGGCGCGCGTAGAACACGACGCGCAATCGACCCGGGCCTGGTTGCTATCGGACGAGAAGCCACCCATAGCACGCGAAGGTGAAAAGTCTTGATATGTTGAGATGATCACCCAGCCACAAACCTTGGCTGGCATTGCTTAACCTTGACCATCGACACTTACAGCTGTTATTATTTAGCCACGAGCGAACCAATCGGAAGATAAATCACAATAATTTGTGCAAAATCAAGGACAATTTCACGGTTGCCAACCTTAAAATGATTGTTAACTTGACCTCGTCAATTAGTTGCCACATTTATCAGTTGGTATCATTTGCGTCAATTGACTCATGATGAGATTGCCTAGCTGTTTAGTTTCCGTTATTTAAGTGAGGTGTCGACGTATTTAACCTCTGTTGAATGGCATTTTAAAATGTATAAGTGGGCTAATTTAGGGTTATGACAGTTTGTATTGGAAATACCTATTTACATTTAATAATGGGGAGCTCAGTTGAATGCTTGAATGAAAAAAAACATCATGACTGTTTTGGGGTAGGCAAAGGTGTAAGTATGTACTACTACTGTGTAAGGTGTAAGATGGCCACTTCATGAAATAGGACTTAACGAACATTATAAGCGTTGCTATAAGCAGTCACAGATCTAGTCTCCGTCCTCAGTTCTCCACAGGGCTATCAGACAAAAATGGCAACTACGAAGTTGAAGTTTGTAAACCTGAAATCCCGCCAATGATTCTCTCACCAGACTACAACAAGATATGATGGGTCTTCTTCTTCCTCCTTCGCTAGTGTTACTGTAGAAGGAGGCGACCGCTTCCCATGCCTCCTCGCTCCGGACCATGGATTGAAACAGGGTCGGAAGGGAGAAGTCGCCGCCGCCGATCGTATCCCAATTTAGGAAGCGAGTTTACACAGTATAAATTGTACTTATACTATTATAAATATAAGTACATATACAGTATGTTAAATAACAGAGGGCGTTCCCTTAAACTCGTTAATCTATATCATTAATAGATTAAAATAAAAATATCAGAATAGAAAAATAAGAATAAAATATTCCGAATTAAAAAAAAAATTGGCAATAAATTCAAAAAATCCTGATTAAAATCAAAATAGTAGCGCGGAATAGTACCTACTCGTATTAGCAATGCCCAAACCGGAAAGTACGCGTATACAGAGTGTTTCTTTAACGTATCAATTTAACATTTTTAGTGAATATTTTAATATTAAAAAAAAAAACATTCTGTTTTTGAATGGTAATATTTTTTTTATCATATATAGATGCTATACTATTGCGGGTTAACGGGAACGTCCTCTGTTAGTTAACATACTGTATATATCTTCGTACCTGTAAGTTTACATCCAGAATACCTATGGCACGGTCCTGTTCGAGTATCTTCACGCCGAGGGCGGGGAGGTAGCGGCCAGCGTACGACTCTCCCGCGATGTATAGAGGCGCCTTGCTGACCTCCGGGAAGACCAAACGGAACTGCCTCAAGGCGCTGTATAGGTGGCTTGAACACTGAAACATTAAACGTACATAAACATGAAATTACGCTTACGCAGAGGTCTCTCTCCTATACATCATACAATCAAGTCATAATTCGTCCATTAAAAATTAAAGGTTGCCTCTGAAGGATCACTTTTAGCGATGAGACCGCCGATTGTTCATCATCATCATCAACAGCCTGTTGCAGTACACTGCTGGACATAGGCCTCTCCAATTGCACGCCACTTAGATCTATTCGCCGATTGTTACGCCCTTTTATGTAACACACACACACCACCGCACCACCACATACACCTATTGTAATTTTCCAAATTCGTCAAAGCAACCCAGAAGGGGTTGATTTTAAGGTGTAGGTAAATCTTTTTAACCGAGTTCCAAAAAAGGAGGAGGTTCTCAAGTCGACTGTTTCTTTTTTGTGTTTTTACCTCGTAACTTTGTACTGGGTGTCCCGATTTTGATGATTCTGTTTATATTCGAAAGCTGGTGCTTGTCGTGTGGTCCCATTTATCGAAAATAATTTGATGACTAGTATTTGAGTTATCACTAATAATGCGTGGCTTTGACTACATTGATGATGTTCTCATTCACTCTCACCGATGTAAAATGGAAAAATAAAATTGTATATGGGAGTGTGGAAGACCATCTTAGTATTTCAGGTTGGTCCCTTTCTAGTTTGGTGAAGATCTGTTGAATGACAAATAACATATGAAACGGAGGAAACGGAGCTCTTTAGTAAATGATATCAAATCTTTCAGGATTGCTGAAATGGGTAAAAACGCTGTGATGGGTGCTTTAAATGAATAATAAACTTTTAACCAAAAAAAAAGAACAACCGAATTCTAAACAAAAAAAAAAAAACACAAAGAAGTATAAAATAATTTTAATTTCGGAACTCGGTGTTCAAAAAACGATGAAACCAAAAACACCAAGTTAAAGTTATATTATACTTTTTTGAATTTTTTTGTTTAGAAGTCAGTTGTTTTCTTTTTAACCCCCATCGTAAAAAGAAGGATGTTATAAGTTTGACGTGTCTGTTTGTCTGTCTGTCTGTGGCTCCGTATCTCGTAAATTTAAGGCTAAAATCAACACGAAATTATTCAAATCAATGTAGGTATCAAGAGAGATAAAATTTAAAAAAGAGAAAGGTTAGCAGTTATTTGAATATAATTATGATTTAATTTATGTCATTAATTAACTAACCTGTTTTTATAAATCATCGCAAGCTCACGTGTCGACAAAATGTTTCTTGGTAGGATTAGATAGGTATGTATATAATCTGTTGTATATTCGTGATTCTGGTGTAGGAAAATTTAGCTCGTTTTGCATAAATCTGCAGTTCGTGATACTTTATGTTTAACTAGCTGCTGCCCGCGACTTCGTTTCCGTGGAATCCCCGATTTTAAAACATTATTTATCGCTGCTCCGCTTCTATTGGCTTAAGCGTGATGATATATAGCCTAAAGCCTTCCTCGATAAATGGTCTATTCAACCCAAAAATAATTTTTCAATTCGAACCAGTAGTTCCTGAGATTAGCGCGTTCAAACAAACAAACAAACTCTTCAGCTTTATAATATTAGTATAGATTACCTGCTTACTGTTGCTATTGTTTAGATTAGTTAGGTAGGTACTACAATAAACAAGGAGATTTATGAATAATTATAACCTAACTATAAACCTACAACTGATAATGTAATAAAAGTACAAACAAGACTCGTTTTGTAATTGTCCCTTAAATTCGTGATAAACCAATAGGGATGTTTCTTGAGTAAAAATTATATGATTATGTTTAGTCCGTCAGTTAGATTATAGAAAAATATTGGACACGTGTTTTTTCCTTTATCAAATCTATAAAAACTGACGAAGATACAAAGCATCAAAAATCAGTGGGGGCTTGTGACGTCACGGCTCGGTAAAAATTGTAGCGAGTAGTGACGTCACACGAGTTTTTAACGCACTGTATCGTCTTCATTTTTTGTTTGCGTGAAAAAAGAAAAAAATATGTGTCCAATATTTTTTGGAAATCTATGTGACGGACTAATTAGATTTTTTTAGTTAACTAGCCTATTCCACCACTTCTTCATTGCCTACTGTAATGACAGTCAATGAACTTACTTCTTCAAACTGAGACACCCACAATCATTAGGTACATAAGAATCGAACGTCCTTTAAATCCCAACGACCATATAGCCTGGTCCTTGTTAAATCCTAACCAGTGACGTAAACACACCTAAATAAATAAATACCAATATCTCTTGAGTATCAAAAACCATCAATATTCAAGTAGTTAATAAAATAGAAGCTCAGTTGAAGCACATTACAAACGCGGAAGTTTTCAGACGAAAAAACGAGAGTGTTCAGTTGTACAAGCCAGCTACAAAAGTTAACTAATAAGTAAGTATATAACTTTTCAATAAAGTGGAACCGATAACTGGGATCTTCAGGGACCTATGATTTTCTGTCACTTATAGGGGCACTTTATTTAAGTAGGTACCCAGTATCCCAAATAATGTTGTCTCATTCACAGGGACCTGTGAAGAACAGTTTTTTTTTACCGTCATGCCTACGACCGACTTCCAAATAAAAACGCTAGATAGTACAAAATAACTTTAATTTCGTTATTTGGTGTTTTTGGTTGCTTTTGGCTTTGGGGGCTATTTGTATTTAAAAGAAAGCCCATATTGTTTTTGTCCCAAAAATATCATAGACAGAAAGAAGAACCAGAGCTTTTCTGTGAGTCTGTATTTTAATTAAAAATTATTTTGAGACTTATCTAAACATAAAGAGGATTACTTTTTTGCTGACAGTGTGAAACCAGTTTTGTGTATCCTACCTAGGTATTAAGAAATACTGTGTAGGTACGTTTTGTTTGAAGACAATGAACTTGATTTCAAATTACCGTCTTTTATATAAGTTTTTGTAAATATAGCAGAATATTCGGCATTGATTTAGGTAGGTACAAAAGAACATGAATTGATATTGACTGATGCGATAGAACTGGTTTAGACTGGCCGAAACGTTTTGTTGGTAACTGATAATATAATTAACAACATAGGTTGTATAGTTAAGTTAACCTGTATAGTTAAGTAAGTAGTTACACTAATAAATCTGAATTCATAATACATAAAGCTAAAACTACTTGTAGGTCATGATCATTTGAATAACTACCATTTTAATGTTTCAACGTGAGCGATACCATAACTTTTATGAGTCTATTTTTCAATAGAAATATGTATTAAATTATACCGCCTCATAATTTTATGACCGATAAATATATAGAAATTGCCGCTGTTGCCCGTATTAGGTTTGATCCGTAAAGTGCTACTAAGGTACTAGGGACTGTTGGAACTTGAAAGGCGTTGACAGACGGCGATTATGGTACCTAAACTTTTTTGTGATATTATCTACGAATAGCAGCGCCCCGCGCTTCACCCTCGTTTTTCCCGTTCCTGTGGGAATACGGCGATAAAATATAGCCTATGCCTATGACACTCACAAATAATGTGGCTTTTTTTTGGATTGGAAATCATCAAATGACTTCTCCCGCTCTGGGCGGAGCGGAAGGGAAGTGTCAGACTCTTACTGACTAAAACCCACCCGTGATTCTTCTTGTGCCCTTTGCGTTCCAGGGCCGCGGTGACTCTTTCGAACTAATTCGGCAACAAAGATTACCCCCTACAACCTCACAAACTCACAATCTTTTACTTCTTTATGATATTAGTAGGTACAGACATGGGGATAGGATAGCAGAGCGGACTGAGCGATATCATTACAAACTTGACCTCTGTGTCTTTTTCTACAGAGAGGTCAAGTTTGGAAAAGGCAAAGCGACTTGTGCGGCCTATACCTGTACTTTTTCACATTCTGTATTAGCAAATCCCACCAGCTCTAATTTTAGGAAAACTTTAATTTTACAGCTAAGGGGTAGCATTCCTGCTGGAGCCAGTGTATCCGGATTACTACCTACGACCTGGGAGTCTTCAAGCCAAGAGTGAGTTCTCTATGGGGACTTGCATTGAAGGTACAGGAATGTGGCGTTAATACGAATTCGGCAACGCGTCAAAAGATTCATGTGGTTCCTATGGATACAAGTGTATTAGATCCTTACCGTGGCCATGTCTTGAATGAAACCGTCAGGGCTGTCAGTAAAGCTGAATCCAGCGCCAATAGGGTTGTCGATGAAGAGGAGCGAATGATCTCTTCCCCATGATGATTTGCGCACTGAAATCAGAATTGATTGGTTAAAGTTTTTTTCATAATCTTTTAAATAAAAACAAATCTTATTTCTTATTTATTAAACCCTTCTGCTTAGTTATCATTATTCCATTCATTCATTTTCTAACCGTTTTGATAAATTTTGAAATAATAAAAAAAAAAAAACAAAAATTAGCCCGCCGGTATCGGGAACAAAGTCCAAGTTACTGGTGGTCAGGAATCCTGACAGAGGAAACTTCCTGGTTCAAGCCCTTGATCCAGCTGCCCAACGAGAGCCTCTTCAAATGTTGATCAAGGCTCTTGGTAATTTAGGGACATGGCGCATGTCGAAAACCTCGATAGTCATGTCTAGATACTTCGTTTGTACATCACATGACGAGAACCTCGTGAAGGCTGCAGACACACACACACATTTGTCCACACCAAATTCCATCTTGATAGCGCTACTAAAGGTTTCTGTTACCTTCAGTAGCTTCATCAGACCACAGTGGACCCAGAGCATCGCACGCTCGATGCTTATTGGGCCACTGTTGTCCTGGATCTGTCGGCATCCTTTAAATCGAAGGACCATATTCCACAGCTTCATACATCAGGAAATTGCGTAAAACTGTATCAACTTTGCAATTTTTTTTACAAAGTTTATACATTTACATATGTATGTGGCACTAAATTGTAGACCACATACATGTCTAATCTATCCAGCATGACAGTTCCCCTTAGTAAGACGGGGCACATTCTTACATCCATTCTGAGAAGCAGACTGGAATTGAGATGTCAAGGAAGCGTGCGATATTTGAAACCATTCAATCCAAAAATTGTGCAGCTCATCCGGTCCTGGAGAATTCCAGTTAAGCAGCGGACGGACTGCACGCGGAGCTTCGAGGCATCAAAACATCTTGAGGCTGATGGTAATTGCCCCCATTTCGAATATCCGATCACCTGCACGCTCGACCTCTCGAGTCCAATCACCTTCGACGTGACTGACAGGCACCGATCAGATGCTGCGCCAATCAGTCACAACTTGGTGTTTTTGGGGTTAGGGTTTCGCTTCTAAGCCCTATCAAATCTCTCATTGCATTGAAATGTGGAAGCTGAGAGTATCGCTCCCTTCGCCGCTTATATCGACGGATGCGGTTTGCCCATACATCAATTTTCTTGTGCAGGAAGTCGAGACGCTCTGTGATGCGGGTCGGATAATACCGAGGACTAATATCAGTCCCCGAGAACTCTCTTAAGCAGATTACTTTACCGATGAGTGCTGGTCATGTAGCTATGCCACTGTTAGGAAATTCGTCATAAACTACACGACATGCTGCTGTCGCACAATACAATTGAGTGTGTATCGGCGAGGCCATCCTTGCCAACAAAACAACTTGCAAGGTGTGAATCTAAAGCACACAAAAGCGCCCTATTTTTCTTATGCATGGACGAACGTAGCCGAGGCCTAACTCAGACGGTGTGGAAGGTTACTCCTGGAAAGCACGCCCCAAAGAGCGATTGAGGAGCGCCTCAATCGCTCATTGCATTCGGCACTCACGGACATAGCCCCGTCATCATCATCTTCACCGACGTAGTTGGATGGCGGTGAAACACTGGATTGTACATATTTGCACCGCGGTCGGTGGCGAAGCAGGTGAGACGCAGCTGTTCCGTGATTCTAGAAGTAGTCTATCTAGTCTAGCGTCATCCAACATACGGTTACGCTGGATGGCTTTATTCTGATCAGATAGTCATTTGGCTGAAACGTTGACAAGGTTGCTGATTCAAGTACCTCAAATAGTAGAGCATCCGACCACGATACGCGGTCAGGTTAGTTCCCCGCTCTGTAGCCCAAAAGTAGGAAACTTTCGCTAATGCCTTGCGTTCATCGCTTGCGCTGCACACTTCCACCGATAGCGGGGATCCTGTCCGAGGCTGGTTGACCTCGAGGTCTCAAGATGGTCGGTCAGGTCGGCATTTCCGCGCCGATGCACGGCTCAACACAACTGCAGCTATCGGAATCTCTGCGCTGCGCTGGCTGACGCAGGTCAATTATTATTATTATTATATACTTTATTGTTCACCTCATAACAATCACAGGCAAAACGTTATAAAACAAGTACACAATGAGCAGTCTTATCGCACAGGGCAATCGTGTGATAAGACCTTCTTACAGACTAGCTTGGGATGGACTGAACGAAAGAAGTTTTATTTAGGGCGGTTAGTGGTCAAACATTGTAAAGAATACTAATTAGACATCTATCTATCTACTCTTATACATATCTATAAAAACTCTGTCTATATATATAAAGTAGTTTTTGTACATTACAAAATTTTCCAAAAACAGCATTAAAAGATAATTAACAGAACCCATTTCCAGCTTTTTTCCAGTTTTGCCTGTTTATCTGTTTAGATGTGCAGGCATCATGTAGAAATTAGAAAAGAAATATATAACTTATTATAATTATAGTACTAGCAGCGCCCCGCGGTTTTACCCGCGTTTTCCCGTTCCCGTGGTAATACGAGAATAAAATAGCCTATGACACTCCACAATAACGTAGCTTTCTAATGGTGAAATAATTTTGAAAATCAGTTCAGTAGATCCAGAGATTACCGTTTACAACGTCGCAAACTCACAAATTTTACCTAGGTATTTATAATATTAGTATAGATTAAATAAAATTGTGCATAAATTGTTATCGTTATGTCGTTCGAGCTACATATTATTTTAACATCGATCCGTGTATTATTTACCCAGGAGTTTCTTTCTCCAAATCTTATGTGAATGCTGAATGCGTTCTATAAGAACTACTACGGAGCGAGTTACTTATTGAAGCTTTCAATAATAACAGCCAAAATATTTACCTACACAATATTTTGTCGACATCTAGTAAAACAAGGTGTTTTGTTTGCACATCAATTATGATTTGTGAGAATGACTCATATGGACCAACTTAAACCTGCGTTTTGATTTTTTTTAATATTTGCTGTCTCAATTTGACTGAATGAAGCATGATCCTTGACTTTTGAAACGAGCTCTTAAAAATGCTGCTTGTCCGTCATATAACTTTGACATTTATGTTTAATAACGTTGATTAATGTTTTTTTTTTTTTTTTTTTTTTTTTTTTGTTTTTTGCTCGCCATTTTTTGCGTTTTGGTCAAACGTGTGCTCTGAATTTTGGCTGGTTTTTGGTGGTTTTGGTGAAGTTGCGTATTCTGTTAATAGTTATTGTGTTTTTCTGTGTGTTGTATTGTGTACAAAAGTTAATTTTAAAAGGAAATAATGGATATTAACAAAAATAAACCCCCTGATCCCCCCGACCCCCCTGATTTCCCTTCTCCTTCTCGGTCCGTTATGCGCTCACTAAATTTTAGTAGTCCCTCTTCATTCCCATTGAGCCAATTTGTTGATATGGTAGGCACTTCTGAATCCATTAATCCTCAATCCAGCCGCAAACGCTCCGTAAGTGAAGAAGTTCCTGTGAATCTGCCGACGAAACAACCCAGGACTCATATTGGCCGTATGAGATATTCCGCTCTTGACAAAGGCCCTTTTATTGTCCATGTTTCCCGCCAAGAGACCCAACATAACGCTGGAACTACACTTCATCCAATCTCGTTCGGTCGTTTTTTAAATAATAATAAAATCTCAAATATAACAGATATAAAGAGAGTCGGTAGAAACCGGGTGTCAGTGGAGTTTGCATCCCCTCAGGATGCTAACGGTTTTTTATCTAATAATGTTCTGGTCACTCACTTATTTGAGGCAGCTATCCCATCTTTTAATATAACCCGTATGGGTGTTGTAAGTGGGATTCCAACTGAATTTTCAGATGAGGAAGCTATTTCATTCCTAAAGGTCCCAGCGGGTTGTGGCCCAATCATTAAAATCCGGCGATTAAATAGAAAAGTTGTCAAAGATGGCGGAAATGAATATAAACCTACTGAGACTTGTGTGATCACTTTTGATGGACAAGTTCTCCCAAAAAGAATTTTCTGCTTCTATACATCACTTCCTGTCAGTCAATATGTGTATCCCACAATTCAATGTCGTAAGTGCTGCCGATTTGGTCACATAGAGTCCCTCTGCCGATCCAATCCCCGTTGCAGCAAGTGTGGCAATGATCACCCTGGTGATAGTTGCAACATCGCTGAGAGTGAAGCTTTTTGTGTGTCATGCTCTGGTTGCCACTTTGCAAACAGCAAGGCATGTCCGGAGTATAGCAGGCAGAAGGCTATTAAAATTATAATGGCTGAAAAGGTCATGTCGTATTCAGAAGCCAGTAAAACTGTTCCTACTTCTTCCCGCAGTTACGCAGATATAGCTAAATCTCAGACTCAGTCTTACCGAAAAACTGTCCTTTTAAAGCCTAAATCCCATACCACTCTCTCCCCTTCCTATGATAAATCTACTCACCTTCAGTTAACTAAATCACCTCCATCTTCCCAACCTAACGGCTGTGCTCTTAACTGGCATGATAGTCTTCTTAGTGATTCTTCTGAAAACTTGCCTTCTATAATTGAACTGCTGAGTAAACTACTTTTAACTTTAATTTCCTCTAACAAATCCCTATTACCGCCCAACGTCGCTTCTTCACTTATTAATTCCCTTGCTCATCACAATAATGGCGCGGTGTGTGTTCCTTCAATGGAATGTGAGAAGCGTGTGGCATAAGAAGCACGATCTCACGTTCCTCTTGAATAAATACAAACCCCTTGCTTGTTCCCTCGCTGAGACTTGGCTAGTTCCAAGTCTCACTTTACGTTTACCTTCTTTCAACATTCTCAGATGCGATCGATCTGATGGCTATGGCGGGTCGGCTCTATGTGTGAACAATCGTGTGCCTCTTGTACCTGTTTCTTTGCCTCCTATAGGTGGAGATATTAACATAGTGGCAGGCAGAGTAGAGGGCTTAACCCTTTTATCCGTTTATAATGCGCACCCCGATTTGAGTTCCCTCCCAATTCTAAAACGGTTATTAGAAAACATTGAAGGCCCTGTACTTGTTATGGGGGACTTCAACTGCCACCATTTTAGGTGGGGTTCTGAACGTTGCGACTCTTTTGGGGAAGGTTTAGTAGAAATTTTAGATGAACTTAACCTTTGTATATTAAATAATGGCTGTCCAACCCGTCGGTCTCTCCCTGGCCAGCATAAGAGTTGCGTTGATCTTTCCTTTTGTTCATTGGATATCGCGGCTTCATGTCACTGGGAATGTTCCAGTTTGACGCATGGTAAGTGATCACTTCCCTATTATAATATCTATGGCGAATAAAACCTTCTTGGAAAAATCGAATCTTCCGCTCTTGAAGTAAACACATCAAAAGTATCTAGGGATCAACATATATTTTTGCAATAACTTTTCTCCTGATTGATATTAATTAAAATTTTCTTTAAGGATTCATCAAATAAAGTGTTTTCGTTTGTCACAGTAACGATAAACCAAGTCACCTTTGCATTAATAAAGAAATTTGCCATTTTCCTAATAAAGGGATTTTTGACATTTGAACCACTAACATTAAAGTTCGAAAAAAAGACTGAAATAACAGTTTTCTTTAAAATTTTATTGGGTAACTTAAACAATTAATAATCCGTGTTTCTACCGCGAACACTAACAACACAAGAACATCGGTTTGGCATACTCAAAATGAGTTCATCCAAATCACGCTGTGGAATGGCCGCCCATGTTCGTTGCAACAACAAAAAAAGGTCTTCTTGCGACTGGATACCCTCCATATTCGGCAGAGCTCTTCGCTTACCTTGGCTGAGCGCCATGGAGGACGGTATCGCTGCACCACACGGAGACAAGACCGATACATTCAAATCTTAACTCGAAGAGCTCCAACAATAACCGCCATGATGTTAGCCGTGAGGCTTCATCACTCTTCAGGGAACTTAATTAGCGACCAAACAGTCAGAAACCGCTTGCATGAAGTGAACCTTCATTCCCGAAGACCGCTACGGGTACCACCTATAGCAATGCACAATCGTAGGATTCGATATCAATGGGCTCTTGAACACAGAAATTGGGCAGAAGAACAATGGCGTTTCGTGTGCTTTTCTGATGAGTCTCGTTTTGGTATGAGACCGGATACAAGACGTATACGACACTGGAGAACCCCTGGACGCCAACAGCGATTAAAATCCTGCCAGGAAGTCCATCCTTATAGTGGTGGAACCATCATAGTATGGGCGGGTATTTGGATCGGCGGAAGAACTGAGTTGATTTGGATCAGAGGCAACCTCAACGCTCAAATTTATGCTGAGACGATTGTATCAGACGTCATCGTTCCTCTACAAGTGCAAATCGGTCCCTTATTTCAGTTAATGCATGATAATGCACGACCGCACACCGCAAGAGTTGTAAGACAGACTCTCGCCGCAGCTAACATCAATGTCCTGCCCTGGCCTGCTCAGTCGCCAGACTTGAACCCGATTGAGCATGCATGGGATATGCTACAGAGAAGAGCTCTGCCGAATATGGAGGGTATCCAGTCGCAAGAAGACCTTTTTTTGTTGTTGCAACGAACATGGGCGGCCATTCCACAGCGTGATTTGGATGAACTCATTTTGAGTATGCCAAACCGATGTTCTTGTGTTGTTAGTGTTCGCGGTAGAAACACGGATTATTAATTGTTTAAGTTACCCAATAAAATTTTAAAGAAAACTGTTATTTCAGTCTTTTTTTCGAACTTTAATGTTAGTGGTTCAAATGTCAAAAATCCCTTTATTAGGAAAATGGCAAATTTCTTTATTAATGCAAAGGTGACTTGGTTTATCGTTACTGTGACAAACGAAAACACTTTATTTGATGAATCCTTAAAGAAAATTTTAATTAATATCAATCAGGAGGAAAGTTATTGCAAAAATATATGTTGATCCCTAGATACTTTTGATGTGTTTATAACACTAGTTTACAAAAAAAAACTTTTTGTCGAACGCAAAGATTACATTAATTGTTTTTGATACATTACTACCCTACATAAATAAATTTAGTATTCATAAATTTCTATCACGTCAAACTTTTTAGTTAAACATTAAAACATTTTACGACTACCCGCGCATAAGTTGGATTGTGTAAAAAGTGAAATAATTTGTTAAAAAGTGTCTTAATAATAATTTTGTGTTCTAAAATGTCATCGAGGGTTTGTAAAACTAATCCAGACCATTTTTGTTACATTTGTGGCAAGATTGTGTTGTCAAAAGACAGAAGAAACATCACGGACTCAGTGAAAAGAGCTTATTTTCATTATTTTGGTTTTTCGATTGGAAACCTGGACAAACCATGGGTCCCTCATGTAGTTTGTGTGAGCTGTCAAAGCATTTTAACCAACTGGGAAGCAGGCAAAAATAAATATTTGCAGTTTGGAGTACCAATGATGTGGAGAATGCCAACAAATCACCATACAGATTGCTATTTTTGTTTAACAAAATCATTTGGTTTCAACCGCAAAAACAAAAGTAAGGTTCGATATCCTGAAGTTTCTTCTGTGACAATGCCTATTTTACACACTGATGGCATTCCATTCCCATCACCACCAGGCTCATCTTCTGGTGTAACTGAAGAAAGCAGGCTAATAAGTCAGAGTGACTTGCAGATTGAAAACACCAAAGAGGAGATCAGTTCTGATGAAGACGAGACTGACAACAAGGAACCACAACTTATAACACAGTCAAGGTTGAATGACCTTGTACGAGACCTACAACTGTCAAAGAGCAAAGCAGAGTTATTAGGTTCACGATTACAGCAATGGAATTTGTTAGCATCTGAGACTAGAGTCAGTATTTATCGCAGCAGAAGTGAACGTTTCTCAAAATATTTTCAGCGGCATGATGAATTTGTGTACTGTTCGGACATTAACCGTATAGTTCGGTAGTAGTACCAATTGGTACTAGACATGCAAACCTCCGCCGGCTCGGTTGTAGTACCAATTGGACCTCAGAGTTACGTCATACGACACCCTAATTAATAATTGCATTATTGATAAAGCCACTTAAAAAATCTTACGTATGGGCGTTAATTAAAACAATTAGATAACATGCTCATATCTTAGCGCCATTAATTCTTTAATATTTAACCCACAAGTTTACTAATTTTCATAAATAAAATCGATGTGCATAAATGTGATAATCGCCATCAACCATCATTCTTATTGTTTTTTTTTTATTGTTAGGGTGTACCAAAACGATTATGCGAATCGATTTATTTTTTATTTCAACCTAATCGATTAATTTAAATTCGTTACTAAAATATTAGGAAAAAATGCGTTTAAGACATAAAATACAATAAGCATTAATCATAATTATTATTTATGCTTTCTTATGTCATTCAAATAGGATTCTCTACAATAAAGAAAGAAATCTACTGAACAGATTATCGGACTCAAGGTTAATTTGCGCAGAATTGTCTATGTTATTCAAAATAAGAATGAAAAATATTTTATTCCTTTTAAATTACTGAGAGTTTTATGTTAGATACTTTCAGCTGGTTGCGTACGAATACAAGCTTATAATTTATGTATGTTAAGTAGGTCTAGACAAATTTACACTGGTATTTAATTTTTTTTTTTTTTATAATGTTATGAAATTGAATATTGCTTTATAAAATACTTTTCGATTTTGCCATCCTGCTCCTGAAACCTAGTATCTAATATGTCCATGCAGGGCACGGAAAAATGCATTTTGGGCGATTCAAATAACACATACTTACCTACAAAATATATTTTCAAATTCAGGTTCTAAAACTATTTTCTAAAAAAAGTTTAGGCCAAATTCTACATGTTAACCTATGTCAATAAATTTTATATAAGTACTATAAGTAAAAAGGGCACCGACTAGATTTTTCTAGTTTTGCGTTATGGGTGTGTTATGGGTGGATGTTTATAGGGTTCCTAATCACGAATCTGCGATCACATCCATGAAAAAAATCGGGTAAAGTGCGAGCCGGAATCTTGTTTGGGTTGCGGGAATAAGGTAATTGCCTAACAAAATCTAATTAGTCCGTAAGATAGACTTCCGAAAAATATTGGACACGTATTTTTTATTTTTTCACGTAAACAAAAAACGAAGACGATATAGTGCGTTGAAAACTCGTGTGACGTCACTCCGTGCGACGATTTTTACCACGCCCTGATGTCACAAGCCCCCACTCATGATCTTTGAAGCTTCTTCTTCGTCAATTTTTAGAGATTTCATAAAGCAAAAAATACGGGTCCACTATTTTTCGATAATCTAACTGACGGACTAAATAGGATCATATTTTTATCCTCTTATTTACCTCAGGAAACAACCCTATTCATAATTATTACCCACCGAATTTCATCTGAATCGTTTCAAATGCGTGAGTATGCGTGACATGAGTGATCCTTTGCTTTATAAATCCTTTTTAATGCACATTTTAATAAATAAATAATAATGTCCGCACAAATCGAACTTCGAAGTTGCCGAGATCCGTTAGTGGATGGGTGACCATCTAATACAAATTGAGTTTCCACCATGGCTTGGAAAGCATGTCGTTGGTCCCAGCTGTCATTCGAACATCTTTAACAGTCGATAGGCAAACTATAACCCCAACATTGCCAAGAGGTATGTTCTACTTAGCTACTAAATTGTGGAGGTAAAAAAAATGGTATTCATCTAAATCCGGTTAGGCTAGATGCCGAACCCAACATAGAAAAGGAAAAGGCTAGGCAGAATGACGTGAGTGTGTCTCGAAAACAAATAACTATTTTTTTTTTTCAAAATTCGAATAGCCTATGACAGTACGGCATTTATGACTAATCGAATGATACCTGATTTGAACGACTGAGAGACGTAACTACAAAAATACATATATATGTATATATTATAGAATGTAGATATATATACATTCTATAATATAGTATGTTTAGATAAGTTTTTATATAAAAAACTTATCACATTATATAGCATATCGAATTCAAATAACATTATATCAAAGTTCAAACCGATCCACTACCTAACGATACCATAGTCAATATAGAGATAAAAAAAAAATATGTGAAATTATAACTATTTCTGAATCACGAGCGCGTTCTGCATTTAAATTTTGAATAAAATAGACAATTCGGCGCGAAATCCGCACGGGTCCGATTAATTTGTTCAGTTGATTTTATTTTTAATTGTTGATTTCCAAAAAAAGAACTATTTAAATTACTTAACAAAGCGCAAATATGGTTTTTATAAAATGCTTATTGTATTTTATGATAAATAAAATATTTTGCACTATTTTTTAATAATCGATTTATCATAATTGCTCATTTATATTCATCGAGTCGAACGAAATAAAAAAACAATCGATTATAATAATCGTTTTCCCACACCCTAGCAATAAAAAAATCAATATGGCTGCCGATTTTAAACAAAAATATTTTAGCGGTAATGAATATTACGTGTTATTGGATCTGTGTTCGTTAATTGCATTTAGATCTGGGCTTTTTCTTGTTCTTCACGATATTTAGAATCATAATATGTGTATTTGTTATAGTATTTACATGTGAGTGTGTGATTTTTGTGTGAAATAAAAACGTAAACAAACACAGTTGGCGCGAAACTTTGAGTTTGGATACCAAAAAACTTCATTACCGCTACATATTTCCTTAGAAATATGGATGAATTCGTCAAATAATCAAATGATGAACAAACCACTACTCCTCAAGTGGAGTTTGGGTTTCAGGAATCCATAATTTTCATGTTTTTTAGCGTCGAACACCACTGCCATCAAAGTTGAAAAGTAATATTTTTTTGACAATATTGAACCCCTATTTTTAATTAACTTTCGTATAGAAAATGACAAAGAAAGACCGCAAATATAATGAATATGTCTTGATTTTGCGGTTTTGCCTCTTTTCAGCAAGCGAGAAAGTTGTTTATATATATAATTTTAGCAAATCTAAGATGACTATCTTTTGGAAGGGTGTAGTAATGCGTATTTTAGACGCATTTTTAAGTTGACTGACGTGATTTGAACGATCTTAAGTTATAATTTAAGATATTTCTCAATAACTTATCCTATAAAATTGCTGCAGAAACAAATTTATCATAGTTAATTAAGATGCCGAAAGTTGAGATAATTTCTGAAATTCATGACGTAACATGCAACACCCCGTCGACTCAGCTAGTGTGTCAGATGTCAAAATCTTGTCGAGCAGAGTGGTTAATGGCTTATTCGTGTGTATGGAACAGGTCTATGATTCCAACGAATGGCGTTTATTTATTGATTCATCCAAAGCAAGTTTGAAAGCTGTGCTTCTACATAACGGAAATCTCAAACCGTCTATTCCTATTGGCCACGCTGTAAATACAAAGGAATCTTACGAAACGATGTCAACGTTAATCAAACTTATAAAGTATCATGAGCATAACTGGAAAGTATGTGGCGATTTAAAAGTGGTAGGCTTACTCTTAGGTATGCAAAGCGGTTACACTAAGCATTGTTGCTTTTTGTGTCTTTGGGACTCGAGAGCAAAGGATCAACATTATGTTGTGAAGGAATGGCCTAAAAGATACGAATATTTGCCAGGTACCAAGAATATAAAATACAATCCGTTAATTAATCCGAATAATGTTATTTTGCCACCCCTCCACATCAAACTAGGTTTGATAAAAAATTTCATTAAAGCCCTTGACAAGAATGGTCCTGCTTTTACATACTTAAAAGCTATTTTTCCTGCTCTTTCTGAAGCAAAATTGAAGGAAGGCATCTTCATAGGCCCTCAAATACGAAAATTGTTAAAGGACGATACATTTTCGTCACATTTGACTCAAATTGAAAATGCTGCCTGGATATCTTTTAAAACAGTGGTTCAGAAATTCCTCGGAAATAAGAAAAGTGTTAACTACGAAAGTATTGTTGCTGAATTATTACAGAATTACCAAAAAATGGGAGTAAACATGTCTTTAAAAATACATTTTCTTCACTCGCACCTAGATTTCTTCCCTGAAAACCTAGGGCAATTTAGTGATGAACATGGTGAACGTTTTCACCAGGATCTGAAAATGTTTGAAGAAAGATACCAAGGATACTGGGACCAAAACATGTTGGCAGACTATTGCTGGTCAATTATAAGGGAAACTGAGCAGTCTGATTACAAAAAAAAGGCGAAAATAAGTCACTTTTAATTTTTTTGTCGACAATTTTCTATAGAAGTGAAGTATTTTTGTAAATTTCAATTTTATTAAATATTTTTGAAACTAGACGTGCTACATTTTTTTAAGTCACAGATTCGTAACCAGCATAAAAAATTCTATTTAGGCACATGTATCTCATCTCTGCGTTTTTTTTCTTGTAAACTAGTGTAATCTGTCTAAACCAGACTGGGCAAAGTATTCTTCAATATTGATGGACAAAATGGAATCTCTTCCAAATTTAGCCTCCTGTGATCTTGATTCCCTTGGGCCCGTACATGTGTCAAACTGTTATGACAATCTCATTAGTGCCATAACAGACAGTGCTGACTTATCCTTTCCCGTTAAAAACACAGCTCGCGGCAAGGTTCCTTCTCCCCCATGGTGGGATCAGGAATGCACTGCAGCAATAAAAGAAAGAAATAAAGCCGAACAGGAATACAATCAGGCAATGGTTAGCTCTAACTTAATAGCTTTCAATAGGTCCGTCGCTAAATCCAAACGGCTGCTACGCAGGAAGAAACGAGCTGGTTGGGCTAACTTTTGCAGCTCTCTGAACCCATCTACTCCTCTTTCAGTGGTATGGAAGAAGATCAATCGGTTTAGATGCGGTTGTTCCCCCTGTTTTTCCTCTCCCATAACCCGAGTGACTGCCGAGAAGTTCTTCGACAAACTGGCCCCTCCATATGTTCCAACGGAAGCTGAATGTTATCAGCCGACTTTTACTCCCTCAGATGATCCTTTTGATTTGCCATTTTCTATTCAAGAGCTTAATTCTATTTTGAAACATGTTCGTGACTCTGCCCCTGGCGTAGACGGCATTGTCTATTCCTTTTTAACTCACGCTGGTCTAAGAGCTAAAGAGTATCTATTAGATATATTAAATTATTCATACTTCAACGGTTGGGTCCCTGTTTCATGGAAAACCCAAGTTATAATTCCCATTTTGAAACCAGGCAAGCTCGCTGACGACCCAAACGGCTTCAGACCAATAGCTTTGTCATCCGTTCTCGCTAAATTACTGGAACACCTCATTAAAAATCGATTGGAGTTTATTGTTGAATCTAGGAATTTGCTTCCTGAGTCACAATTCGGCTTTAGAAAGGGGTTGAGTACCATGGACAGTGTTGGGATTTTGGTATCAGACATCCGCACATCTTTCTCAAAAAACGAGTCCGTTGTTGCTGCCTTTTTAGACATTTCCTCTGCGTATGACAATGTCCTTCTCCCCTGTCTCAAACAAAAGTTGTTAAATATGAAAATCCCGGGGAGAATGGTTCAATGCATTTGTAGTTTGTTAATGTCTCGTTCTTTAGTTTTGAGAGTGCCAGGTGAACAATTTGATGTCAGGGTATCATGGAAGGGCCTTCCCCAAGGCTCTGTTCTTAGTCCGATACTATATAATTTGTATACAGCTGACCTAGGCGCCTTCCTTAACAATGACTGCCGTATTTTGCAATATGCTGATGACCTGGCTCTGTATGTCTCCAACAACTCTATTAGCGATGCTGTGTCATCTCTTCGAGTGTCCCTAGACTCTTTAAATCAATGGCTGAATGACTACGGGCTGAGCCTGTCCGCTCCTAAAAGCGCGGTGGTAGTGTTTTCTCGCAGGAGATCCATTCCACTAATTTCAGTGGATACTCAAGGCCATTGTATACCGATTGTTCAGAAAGTTAAATTTTTAGGCGTTTTCCTAGATTCCAAATTGACTGGCCTACCTCATTTAAATTATTTAGTCGGTAGATGTGAGAGAGCTATCCCCATATTAAAAGTGCTTGCTGGTGTCTGGTGGGGCGCTCACCCGTACACCATGAAACTGGTATACAATGCCCTTATTCGAAGTATATTGGACTACGGTTCCTTTTTACTGATTCCTTGCAACAAGGGGGCTTTGTCAAGACTCGACCGAATCCAAGCTCAGTGCCTTCGGATAATTTCGGGCTGTATGAAGTCTTCGCCAATTAATGCTCTGCAGGTAGAGTGCGCTGAGCCTCCACTATCTCTCAGACGACAGTATCTAGCATCGAGATTTTGGGCTAGAGTTATACCAAAATCATGTCACCCCCTTATACAAAAAGTTAAATATTTAGATGCCGAATGCAGACGATCCACCTATTGGTGCCACAAAGAGGCTCCCTTATTTCTAAAGTCCTTCAGGTTTTTCCAAAATATCGGGTCCCCCATTATGCAGTTTCCAAAACTCCCCATTTATAGTTATGATTATGATGTTATTTGTTATAAGCCAGAGATATTCTACAATATTGGTATATCCAAAAAGTCCATTTCGGCAGACTCTTTATTTAATGCGAAAGTTTGTGAGCGATGGAACAATTTTGAGAGATTTTATACCGATGCTTCTAAATTATCGGACTCCAGCTGCACTGGTGTAGCGGTTTACTACCAGAACTCCAAAATTGTTATGCAATTTAAGTGCCCTGCTCTATCGTCCGTATTTACGGGTGAGTGCGTGGCAATTCTAGAAGCATGCATTTTTATTGAGGCCCATTGCATCAGCTTCGGTGTCATCTTTACAGACTCTCTTAGCTGCTTGCAAGCTTTGGAGCAAAACCCCTTCAAAAGCAAATTCTACAGTCCAATCTTACTCCAAATTAAAAAATCCCTTCTTTCTTGCTCCCAAAACCAGAAAATCGTTCAGTTAGTTTGGATTCCGAGTCATTGTGGCATACGAGGAAACGAATATGCTGATGCGCTCGCAAAAGAAGCTGTTACGTCCCGATCTGCAGACTTTAAACATTTTCTATGCCAGGGCTATGATTTGGTTAGCGTTCCAAAAAAGAGCTTGATGTCCTCATGGCAGGTGCAGTGGCAAGACTCGAGTAATCGTAAAGGCGCTTTTTATCACGCTATTCAGCCTTATGTTACCACTAAGCCATGGTTTTTCCCGTATAAAAAGGTATCAAAAAAGGTTATTTCCTGTCTATGTCGCCTCCGTATTGGTCATTGTTGTTCTCCAGTGTTTCTCCATAAAATCCGGGTCAGAGATTCCTCGCTTTGCGAATGTGGATTGGATGAAGGTACTTTGGAACACATTTTCTTTAACTGCTCCAATAATAAACCTTCCCATGATTTATATAATCATCTTCCTAAACTAAAAATCCCTGTCCCTATCAACTTTCCGGCTCTTTTAACTCACTTCTCAGCAAAGTTACTTAGTGCTTTGATAGTTTTTATTCGGGTTAATGGCATCAAATTATAGTTACTTATACATATTTTACTCGACTTATTTAAAAGATCTTCTTTATTTATATCCGTTTTTCTGGTTTGTACATTTTATAACTAAACACATCAAAAGTATCTAGGGATCAACATATATTTTTGCAATAACTTTCCTCCTGATTGATATTAATTAAAATTTTCTTTAAGGATTCATCAAATAAAGTGTTTTCGTTTGTCACAGTAACGATAAACCAAGTCACCTTTGCATTAATAAAGAAATTTGCCATTTTCCTAATAAAGGGATTTTTGACATTTGAACCACTAACATTAAAGTTCGAAAAAAAGACTGAAATAACAGTTTTCTTTAAAATTTTATTGGGTAACTTAAACAATTAATAATCCGTGTTTCTACCGCGAACACTAACAACACAAGAACATCGGTTTGGCATACTCAAAATGAGTTCATCCAAATCACGCTGTGGAATGGCCGCCCATGTTCGTTGCAACAACAAAAAAAGGTCTTCTTGCGACTGGATACCCTCCATATTCGGCAGAGCTCTTCTCTGTAGCATATCCCATGCATGCTCAATCGGGTTCAAGTCTGGCGACTGAGCAGGCCAGGGCAGGACATTGATGTTAGCTGCGGCGAGAGTCTGTCTTACAACTCTTGCGGTGTGCGGTCGTGCATTATCATGCATTAACTGAAATAAGGGACCGATTTGCACTTGTAGAGGAACGATGACGTCTGATACAATCGTCTCAGCATAAATTTGAGCGTTGAGGTTGCCTCTGATCCAAATCAACTCAGTTCTTCCGCCGATCCAAATACCCGCCCATACTATGATGGTTCCACCACTATAAGGATGGACTTCCTGGCAGGATTTTAATCGCTGTTGGCGTCCAGGGGTTCTCCAGTGTCGTATACGTCTTGTATCCGGTCTCATACCAAAACGAGACTCATCAGAAAAGCACACGAAACGCCATTGTTCTTCTGCCCAATTTCTGTGTTCAAGAGCCCATTGATATCGAATCCTACGATTGTGCATTGCTATAGGTGGTACCCGTAGCGGTCTTCGGGAATGAAGGTTCACTTCATGCAAGCGGTTTCTGACTGTTTGGTCGCTAATTAAGTTCCCTGAAGAGTGATGAAGCCTCACGGCTAACATCATGGCGGTTATTGTTGGAGCTCTTCGAGTTAAGATTTGAATGTATCGGTCTTGTCTCCGTGTGGTGCAGCGATACCGTCCTCCATGGCGCTCAGCCAAGGTAAGCGAAGAGCTCTGCCGAATATGGAGGGTATCCAGTCGCAAGAAGACCTTTTTTTGTTGTTGCAACGAACATGGGCGGCCATTCCACAGCGTGATTTGGATGAACTCATTTTGAGTATGCCAAACCGATGTTCTTGTGTTGTTAGTGTTCGCGGTAGAAACACGGATTATTAATTGTTTAAGTTACCCAATAAAATTTTAAAGAAAACTGTTATTTCAGTCTTTTTTTCGAACTTTAATGTTAGTGGTTCAAATGTCAAAAATCCCTTTATTAGGAAAATGGCAAATTTCTTTATTAATGCAAAGGTGACTTGGTTTATCGTTACTGTGACAAACGAAAACACTTTATTTGATGAATCCTTAAAGAAAATTTTAATTAATATCAATCAGGAGAAAAGTTATTGCAAAAATATATGTTGATCCCTAGATACTTTTGATGTGTTTAGTTTTAAAACTCAATAACAAGGTTTTATTCCCCAAATTTATAAAAAATCTTTATTTGTTGTCTTTGGTCTCACACGTCTTTCCATCGCACAGTTGACATTGGCAGAATTGTCGACATCGGCATGTTTGCCATTAAAAAAAAATAGAATAGAATAGATTAATGTTTTTATTTTTTATTTTAACGATTTTATAATTTGTGATGGTTTTCAACTTTATGGTCATTTGGGCTATATTTGGATGGTATCAAATCGGAGAAAAGAAATCCGTACGTTTGCCTGGATCATAATCCCGGCAAACCAACCGCCTTCTTCGAGCAATGTAGGTTGTCTGACCATTATAAAATATATATATATATATATATATATATATATATATATATATATATATATATATATATATATATATATTGTTATTATTATTTCGTTTATTTATTTAACTTACTAATTTATATTTTTAATTTTTAAATATTTCTTAAAAACAAACACATAAAAAACATTTAAAAATATAAAAAGTAGTGATCCGCCGGTGTCGGGAGCAGGGTCCAAGCTACCGGTGGTTAGGGCTCCAGAGAAAGGAACCTCCTCACAATACGAGCCGTATCGAGGAGTACTGCCTTCTGTATCAGGCCCTTTAACCAACCGTGTAACGCCAGCTTCGACAGATGGTCGTCAAAGCTTTTGGCTATTAGGCCATTGGCCGTAATGACAATCGGCACAATGACAACCGAGTCCACACTCCACATATCGACAACCTCGTGTGCTAAGTCGAGATACTTTATTTGTTTCTCTTTCTCAGCTTTCACGAGGTTCTCGTCATGTAGGATGGTAACATCGATTATCATTGTGCGGCGCGCTAATCGGTCTATCACCACTATATCAGGCTTATTGGCAACAATTATAGTCCTATCAGTGATGATAGACCCAGATCCCAGTACAACGTGACATGACCATTCTCAAGAACTGGGTCGGGCACATACTTGTAATAACCTCAGAATTCACAAGTTTGTATTTCAAAGCAAGTTGCTGATGGATAATCCTGGCTACTTGGTTGTGCCTGTGCAAGTACTCGCCGTTAGCCAGACGAGAACAACCAGAGATAATAATATATGTCTGATGGACTCACCCGGACGGTGTCATGCTCGACACACGTCAACCGTCCCGTCCTTCATAATTTGCCTCCGGTAGTTATTCGTTAGGATAACTTCGTCCATAATTATTAATAATAATAATCTGTGGCTCGCCTGTCAACCAAGTGACACGAAATTTTTTCACGTCCGATTTAAATACATTTTATATTACAATATATCCACATAAACATTAAAAATGACAGTAATAAAGGGAAAACCAATCACCAAAATCAAACCATTTGTAACAGATACATGTATGTATGCCATGAAATAATATTGGAAACGAAAACACATCAATGTTGACAAGAGCCGCAGCTCGACGAGCACGCCTACCACCTCCGGCCTCGTCGCTCAGCTCCGCCTCGCCGCCGCCGGAACCCAGCCCCACCGTGAGTGCTGCGACACCGGCCGTGGCAGTCGCGTCGAGCTACGAGTACTTCTCGCCGCCGACGTCACCAGCACCAGCGCGTCGACGAAGAGGACGCCGGCCGCCGGACGGCTTAGGACCTCGAGGCCCATCGGCCTCTGATAGGGTCCCAGCTCCCGGCGGAAGTGTGCAGCGCATGCGATGGACGCAAACCATCAACGAAAACGTCATGCGCTCATACTATGGGGCTACAGAGGGGGGAACTAACCTG
Source organism: Hecatera dysodea (assembly GCA_905332915.2). Classification (NCBI taxonomy): domain Eukaryota; kingdom Metazoa; phylum Arthropoda; class Insecta; order Lepidoptera; family Noctuidae; genus Hecatera; species Hecatera dysodea. Next base: position 17,586,345 of record HG995292.1, read on the forward strand.
ACTGCGTACCGTGGTCGGATGCTCTCTCTGTTTCAGGTACTTGAGCCAGCTGTCAACGTTTCAGCCCAGCGACTGTCGGATCAGGTGCGCGTTATCCTACGTAACCGTATGTTGGATGACAGTGTGCTTGATCGCCTCCGAATGGAAATATGTAGCAGCCATGTCATTATTCCCTCGCCGCAGACTGTGGTTCAACCACAGTTAATCCAAATCCCCAGCCACGCTGTCGAGGAGAGTGATGACAGGGTTACGAACGTAAGTACCCAGTGCAATGAAGAATTGAGGAGTGCTTTGGAGTGTGCGATTCGGGAATTTCGCTACGTGTCGCCCGAGCTTAGACCACGCATACCTCGTTTGCCCATGCATAACAAAAATAGGGCGCTGGTTGCTGCTCTGGATTCGCAGTTGTCAAACTATTTTGATAACTGCGAAGACCTCACTGATGCACACTCGATAATGTACTGCGCGGCTGTAGCGGCATGTCGTGTAGCTCATGTCAAAATGCCCAATGACAGAGTTACACGACCGAAACCAGCCATACCTGCCTGGCAGTGCAGAATCGAGCGTCGCATCGGTGGGGCCAGAGCGCTAATTGGCAAACTAATCTGCTTCAGGGAGGGCAACACTCGCCCAAGAGTGATGCGCTTTGTGAGACGTGCGTTTTCGGGGACTGAAATTAGTCCCCTAGACTATCTGTCTCGTGTCACAGAGCGCATCGACTTCCTGAAGCAGAAGGTGTATGCATGGGCAAACCGTATCCGTAGGTATAAGCGACGGGTTGAGCGATACACCCAGAATCGCACATTCCGAAGTAATGAAAGGTGGGTATATAAGGCTTGGGAGCGACCGGACCGAGATGTGACTGACACGCGCCCGCCGGATGATGACGCCATGTGTTCGTTCTGGGGCAACATTTGGTCGGCGCCTGTCAGTCATACCGAAGGCGATTGGATCCGGGAGGTCGAACGAGCATGCGATCCATTACCAGATATGGGGGCTATCATAATCAGCCCCCAAGATGTAGCCCGTGCAGTCCGTCCGTTACCTAACTGGAAATCCCCAGGGCCGGACGGACTGCACACCTTTTGGATAAAATGGTTACATAGTTCGCATGCTTGTTTGGCATCTCGGTACCAAGCGTCCTTGGAGTCCGGTTCACTACCCGAGTTTCTTATGACAGGCATTACCCACCTGCTCCACAAGTCTGGTAGCACCGCGGAACCCAAAAATTATAGACCGATCACATGTCTACCAACGGTCTATAAGGTTCTTACATCTATTTTGAGAGATAAAATTAATCAACATATTAACAGCAACAACATCATGTCTGCCTCTCAAAATGGATGTAGGAACGGGTCCTGTGGTACTAAGGAGCTACTCCTCATTGATATAGCCATTAGCCAACAGGTTCGGCGTTCCCGAAAAGATCTGTCGACATGTTGGATAGACTATAAGAAGGCCTATGACTCTGTGCCCCATACATGGCTCTTGAGGGTGCTAGAATTGTATAAAATAGATGCAACACTACGCACCTTCCTGATGTCGTGTATGGGGCAATGGAGGACAGTCCTTCGCTATTCAGGATGTCGACATGTCCAGAGGAATAGCGAACCGATAAGGATCGAGCGGGGTATATTTCAGGGCGATAGTTTGAGTCCTCTTTGGTTTTGCCTAGCCTTGAATCCTCTAAGCACACTGTTGGGGAATTCAGGGCTAGGTTATCGGTTGAAGAGAGGTGGTCAGGTTATATCTCACCTCCTTTACATGGATGATTTGAAACTCTTTGCCCCCACTAATCTGCAACTGATGGAGCTACTGAAGGTAACTGAAACTTTCAGTAACGCCATCAGGATGGAGTTTGGTGTGGACAAATGTGCGATCATGCATGTAAAGCGTGGAGAGATTATGGAATCTGTGGGATCTCAACTCTCGGATTCCATAAACCTGAGATGCCTCTCTTCAACTGAAACTTACAAGTATTTGGGTATGTCGGAAGCGTTAGGTATCAATGTTACTGACATGAAGCAATCGTTGAAGGAGCGCTTCTTTGGCCGCCTGAAGAAGGTATTCAATAGCCTTCTATCGGGCGGAAACAAGGTGCGCGCCTTCAACGGTTGGGTCATGCCGGTATTGATGTACTCTTTCGGCGTACTCAAATGGACTCAAACGGAACTTGACGCCCTGGATAGGCGGGTCCGAACACTGCTAACTACATATCGAATGCATCACCCACGGTCGTCGGTAATGAGACTGTATATCCCGCGAAAGTGTGGAGGTCGAGGCTTTTTAAATGCTAAGACTCTCCACAATCGCGAGATATGCAGTCTCAGGGAATATTTCCTAGCTGCCGAAGTGGGTATGCATCGAGATGTAGTGGCAGTGGACAAGGGACTAACCCCGCTCTCCTTGGCAAATGAGAACTGGCGCAAACCTGCGGTGCTTGACACTAACGATCGCAGGGCAGTATGGCAGAGTAAGGAACTTCACGGACGCTTTTTCCGGGCTCTACATGGGCCCGACGTAGATCAATTAGCGTCCGTAGCCTGGCTACGCTTTGGTGATCTCTTTGGAGAAACCGAAGGTTTTGTCTGTGCAATTATGGACGAAGTTATCATGACGAACAACTACCGGAGATTTATTGTGAAGGACGGTACGGTTGACATATGTCGGGCATGTCACCGTCCGGGAGAATCAATTCGCCACATTGTCTCATGGTGTTCTCGTCTTGCTAACGGAGAGTACTTGCATAGGCACAACCTCGTAGCCAGGATTATCCACCAGCAACTTGCTCTAAAATACTCACTTGTGAATTCCCGACCCAGTTCTCGATAGTGGCAATATCACATTGTACTGGGATCGGTCCATCATCACTGACAGGACTATTGTTGCCAATAAGCCGGATATACTGGTGGTGGACCGAATCGAGAGGCGTACAATGATTGTAGACATAACCGTCCCGCATGACGAGAACCTCGTGAAAGCCGAGAAAGATAAGCAAATTAAATATCTTGACTTTGCTCGCGAGGTTGTCGATATGTGGGATGTGGATTCAGCAATCATTGTACCGATAGTCGTGTCAGCCAATGGCCTAATAGCCAAGAGCCTCGACCAACACCTTAGGAGGCTCTCGTTAGGCAGCTGGATGAAGGGCTTGATCCAGAAAGCGGTACTTCTGGACACGGCTCGCATTGTTAGGAGGTTCCTCTCTCTGGAGCCCTGACCGCCGGTAGCTTGGACCCTGTTCCCGATACCGGTGGGCTACTATTTTTTATATTTTTAAATGTCTTTTAATTTTTTTTTATTTAAATATTTAAAAATGTAATTGATAAGATTTTAAAATGAATACACGAATAATAATAATAATGTTTATTGTGTCCAAAAGTTATTCACAAACAATGTTGGGTTTGGAGTCTTTATTTAAGCAAATAATGCCTGTATTAAAAGACTCCGCTCCTTCACAACAGTAGGTACTTACTTAAAACACAAAAAAAAAATAAGAAACATTACATGGGTGTAGAAAGCAAAAATATAATTATATGAACGTGTCTGTGCGTGTGCATGAGAGTGGATGTGTTGATTGAGTGTTATGGGTGTGTGGTTGTATGCGTATGGGTGTCTGTATGGTGTCGTTTACTTTTATTAAGTTACAATGTATATCCGCATTATAAGGTAAGGTTTTGTGCTTTTTCAAAATGACTTGAGTGATGTATAGTTTCCTAACTGACAATACATCACATAGTTTATAGAGGTTCTCTGTAGGATATCTCCTTTTTTTAAAATACATTATTTTTAGCAGGGCTCGTTGTGCTCGCTCCAATTGTATGAATTTAGATTTTGTTGCCCCACCCCAAATAGGAATACAGTATATCAATATTGATTGCGCAAGAGAAATATATATTTGTGTGAGCACATTTCTAGTAGGCTTACTGCCGCTACTCTTTGTGGACCTAGGCAGCACATGACGCAGAGTCTTAAAAATCCAATTTAACTTACGGACTCTATTGGCAACTTGCTCAAGATGGGGGTGCCAGCACAAACTCTGATCCAACATCACCCCTAAATATTTTGTGCTAGGAACTTTGCCAATACTAGAGCAGTTACAATTAACAACATTAGTACCATCACAAGTGTGTATAGTGACTCGAAAATCGCCGGTTGGTTGAGTACGATTGCTGATGCTGAAACTTATAAAGTTTGTTTTGGAGGTATTTAATGTCAGAACATTAGCATTAAGCCAATTCGCAACCAGGGACATTCCTGTTTCAGCACTTACCTGCACATTGTGCCATGTCTTACCATAGAAGGTGACAGCTGTATCATCGGCGTACGACAGGACTTTGGCATTAGGAATTTTCATGTTACACAAGTCGTTTATGTATACCAAGAAGAGCGTTGGACCTAATACACTTCCTTGGGGGACGCCGTATGATACATCTGTGACATCACTTATATGTTGCCCCACTTTGACACTCTGCTTCCTATTTGAAAGATAACTCTTAAACAAATCAAGCGCAATATCTCTAATACCTATTTTTTCCAGCTTGTTTACAAGGATAGGCGTAGAGACGGTATCGAATGCCTTTTTAAGGTCTAAAAAGACAGTTAAGCATTTGTCTCCATTGTCAAGATGATTAGATACTAATGAAGTTAGTGATATGACAGCGTCCTCAGTGGAAATGCCGTGACGAAAACCATACTGTGAGTCGGAGATGATATTAAATTTGTTTAAATAATTAAGAAGCCTAATATTTATTAGTTTTTCAATAATTTTGGATATACTAGTAAGAACAGAAATGGGTCTATAATTATTAATATCGTCTCTACCCCCACCCTTGTGTACAGGAGTAATAATGGCTATTTTTAGCGGGGCAGGGAAGATGCCAGTTTTAAAGCAGAGGTTCGCAAGATGGGCTATGATAGGGACGGCTTCCATACCAACAAACTTTAAGAATTTCGTAGAGATGTTGTCCCAACCAGGGGCACTGTCAGCTTTTAGGTTAATTAATATTCTGTAAACTTCGTCGGCGTCAGTTTCAAGGAGCACAAAAGAATTTAATATATTTGAGGTGTTATAATTGCACATACAAAACCTTCAGTTTCTCCGAAAAGATCACCGAATTGTAGCCAGAGCCCGATAGAAGCGCCCGTGGAGCTCCTTGCCTTTATTATTATTATTATTATTATTTAATATATGCAGTCAAACAATGACCTCGGTTCTCCATTCAAACAACTATTCCCATCTCAAACTGGCCTACCGCTAACATCAGCATTTCCCATCATAATTTTATTTCGTAACAATAGTAGAATGTTATCAGAGCTGGTTGCCAGGCGAAACATATTTAATTCTTTAGCTTAATCTGGCCCTCAGAAACCGGTAATAAATCAGAAATTCACCTTGAATCGTTGATATGTACCCAGAATTGGTGACACGAAAGTGTGTTGGAATTTATTGAAAGTGACTGGCGAAGGAAACTGCGTCCTTTTGGGCTGCTCCCAAGAGCTATTTTACGGAACCGTGTAACTTTCTGGGGTAAAAAGTAACTTAGTGAAAGTGTAGCTTCTAATCTGCTGATTTCTATTATCTACAGTTTAAGATTTTACAATACCGGTGTCAGTTGTTGCACATATTAAAACCATAAGAACCAACTGTTTTGTTTTCTTATTTTGTGTAGAAATCATAAATATGATCAGAACAGTTGAGAGTTATTTTGTGAATTTTCCTTAAACATATTTTTGGGGTTGGTAATCTAGACAGCAAAAATGTGGTAAGTATGTTAAGAGCCTATAGTACTGAATCACTGATGTGTCGCGGTAGAGCCAGCAAAAAAATGATACAGTGATATAGATAATCTTTCAGTTAGGTAGGTACAATAGCTCGATCAACAAGGCTGGCATTCTTAATTGTGATGCTTCACCATTAAGGACGAAATTTCATACATCACAGAACGTTTATTTTACCTTCCATTCACGCTAAACGTTATTTAATAGAGCAGTCTGCTACACATAAGTGCAGTAACACCGATCCAAATAACATATTGTATTCAAACAACATACTGTTTTCAGTTATTCTGTTTCCATTGTGAGTAATAACTGCGCTTACATTTTATTTTATCTTGAATTCAGGGATTCCCACGCGGCAGTTTCTGGGTAACGAGCCAACTAGTGCATGCCGCACTTTCACAATTCAAAATTTACGGAAAACTTTTTATGTAGGTAAATACTTTTTCCTGTGAAATTTTCAAATCAGTCTGCATTTTGTATAGTAAGAACTCTAAGATGTTTGTACAGTAAGGTTGGCGCAGTTATTGAGCGATTGGCTGCTGCGGTGCGTGGCGTGGGTTCGATTCCCGCACGAAACACATATTTGTATGGCCTAAAGATAGATGTTTCGGGTCTGATTGTTTGTGTATATGAATTTATATACTTATTAGGCACCCAAGATACAGAAAAAAATACCTACATTAAAAGTGAAAAATAAAAATCTTTTTTACAAAAAATACAACCGACTGCCAAATAAAACACTAGAATGTATAAAACAAATTACTTGAATTTCGAGAGCCGGTGTTTTTTGTTTTATTTCTTCGTTTTAGACACGGACTTGCAAAATTATTGCTATCGATTGTTGTGATTTTTATTATGTTGTTGTTGTTGTGTGTGTGTGTTTTTGTTTTTTGGAAGTCGGTTGTAATTTTTTGTAAAAAAGATTTTTTTTTACTAAAAATTGTTGCAAAATCGTTCGCAACATGCAAAGGTTTTTGCTTAGAAGAAGTAAACGCAGTCAGAGGCTTTATAAGCGGCCTGATGTTAGTATTTCAATAGAGAAAACAGTGAATAAGAAACGAGGAAAAAAACTCGCGATCGAGATCTATCGAGCCTCTGCTGATTCAGGAAGCAAGAAATCTGTATACAAACAAATGAGTGGTCGCTTGCAAGGACTCGATAATAAGCCTGATTATATCCATCGTAGTAGGTAAGCAAGTAGGTACTCAGTGGATCGGCTCCTAATACATTTATTGTTATCTAGCTTGTAGATTGCTTAACGTAGAGAAAACTTAAAGGAACTAAGAGAGGCGGCCGTAGCTCACCAGTCGGTCACAACAGGTTCGTAATAAAGTTAGAAAGTATATAAAACACCTATTTACTTTTTTAAATGTACAGATCAATTGGTATCTATACTAATATACGAGTATAAAGCTGACCAGTTTGTTTGTTTGCTTGAACGCGATAATCTCAGGAACTACTGGATTTGAAAAAATCATTCTGTGTTAGATCAATAGGAGCGGAGCACCAATGAAGAATGTTGAAAAATCGAGGTTATTTTTTAACTCTATCTTATGTGACGCAGACGAAGTTGCGCAGGTCAGCTAGTAAGTAATTAGATCCACAGGAATAAATTCTCACTTATAAAAAAAAACTCTCTAATTTATGAAATACTCTACTTCATCATAGAATCAATGAATGATTCACCTCCACATTTATTAAGCGCACAGCCAAATTTTGGAACTCTGTATCAGCAACAGCATCTGCGTTGCCTATCACCTCTGACCCAGGCCCTGTCCGCCTTTTAAACAGAATGAACAGGCATATTTTGGACTTACTAGTTCCATTGCAGACCTCATCCAGCATTAGCCACCAGACGAGATCGAAGTCGAAACTGCCTCATGAGAAATTTAGGAAATTAAACAGTAGAGCCCATACTGGTATACATACCTACATAAGTAAGTATACAGATACGGACAATAGCATTTCATCATAAGAGATTTAAAAAAGGCCTAAAATTCAAACGAATGTGTCTAAAACGCACATGACGTCATTGCGTTTGAGAGTAACGTCCGGCCGAAATTGAGTTAACCTTAATTTGTCCCATTGGGGAAACCCGTGCTTGTCCGTTCAAGTTGTTACAAAGTAAAGTCGTCTTTATGATGTTACACATGAATGGCTATTATATCAGGGTTTCCTTAATCCTAAAAATATATATAGGATAAATTCTGACTCGGAAAGAACACTTGGTGAAGGTCATAATCGTGAATGGGAGGTATTCCACGAAGCACACCCAAATGAAGCACACCCAGAAGAAGCACACCTAAAGTATTCCACTTAGCACACCCGTAGGTGGGCTTCAAATAAAAATTTAAAATAATTAATTTCCTATTCCACGAAGCACACCTACGAATATCACTCGCATAGTGCGGGGACTAAGAAATAAAAATGTCGATAGAAGATAATATTTATTATTTAAAAGACTAACTTAAATTTCTAACATCATTCAGTTTCATTATAATAATGTGACACAATATTTGACATTTTTGTAATCTTACTATTTAAAATCACAGATTGTTTCATAATTATGCAATAAAAACTTGGACAAATATCAAAAACATTGTAAATATAGTTTTCCATAGAGATCTATGTTGAAGTTTTCTTATAGCTACCTGTTTAGTGAATAATAAAAATACTCTACTTTAACATAAAAAATCACAGATTATTTCATAATAACAATAAAAACTTGGACAAATATCAAAAACATTGTAAATATAGTTTTCTATAGAGATCTATGTTGATGTTTACATTTTTAAATTGTGGCATATCACTGACTAAATTCAATCCTCGGTCCAATGTATCATTAAGTTTTTGCTTGTAGATTTTAGGACTGGGCTCCATGGTGGAAACTACTTGCTGCTCGAGTTCATGCATTGCTTCCTTAATTTGGGTCTCCAAAACGTTTGAGGCACATTTATGTTCCTTTATTTTAACAACTTCTTCCATGCTACTTAATGTAAGTAAGCCATTACACCCTTTTTTAATACACCGCCACAAGTCATTACCGTTTTTATAAATCTTGTGTTTACTATATTGTTTGTTATTATATACTAACACTTGTGTCCCCTTCCGGCCAAGTACGTAATTAATAGATGGGTTAAAATTTCTACTACTTGGACCTGCCATCGGCTCCATTACCTATTTTGTTTGAATAAATTGCACGAAAAACAGAAAAAATAACAATAACAAGACCGGCGCACGATAGGGATGTTTCCTGAGTAAAAAATATATGATTATGTTTAGTCCGTCAGTTAGATTATAGAAAAATATTGGACACGTATTTTTTCCTTTATCAAATCTATAAAAAATGACGAAGATACAAAGCATCAAAGATCAGGAGTGGGGGCTTGTGACGTAACGGCCCGGTAAAAATTGTAGCGAGTAGTGACGTCACACGAGTTTTCAACGCACTGTATCGTCTTAATTTTTTGTTTACGAGAAAAAAGAAAAAATACGTGTCCAATATTTTTTGGAAATCTATCCGACGGACTAATTAGATTTTTTTGTTAACTACCCTATTGCATACACTCAGCCCGTGACGTCGCGATAGTGTAATGAGAAAGCATGTAAACAAGTTCCGGAAACGCTCGGCTAAATTCGGGTTGGCTCGGGAATTCAGTGGCGGGCGCACGCGTTGACTATTAGCGCATCATGTATACGTCTTATCTATGGGATTTATATAATGAATATTATGAAAATTACAAGTTTTGTATCACATTATTATAATGAAACTGAAAGATGTTAGATATTTAAGTTAGTCTTTTAAATAATAAATATTTTCTTCTATCGACATTTTTATTTCTTAGTCCCCGCACTATGCGAGTGATATTCGTAGGTGCGCTTCGTGGAATAGGAAATTAATTATTTTAAATTTTTATTTGAAGCCCACCTACGGGTGTGCTAAGTGGAATACTTTAGGTGTGCTTCGTCTAGGTGTGCTTCGTTTGGGTGTGCTTCATGGAATACCTCGTGAATGGCGTGGTTGCCAAACTAGTTTGCACACAATATTGTCGTAACAAAAAGATATTATTCTTTCCTATCCTATTTATTTTATCAGGATGATGGTCAACATCTAAAAAATTACACTCCACAACTAAATAAGTCAGTTCGATTAGAAGTTTCTAAACAATCAAGCCACAATGTTTGAACAGATTTGGGTGAACCATAGGGGTGAACCATGACAGTGGCACATGCATGAGTAAACCATGAGTCCATGACCTCTAGGAAATAGCATCTGCATCGTGCACATACTGCTGCAATCTGTTTATTGCAGCAGTATGTGCACGATGGATAATTTTCAACTTTCCCCAACAGTCGCAGGCGCAGGCAAAAGCTAATATATAATAAGATTATAGATTACTAGCAGCGCCCCGCGGTTTCACCCGCGTAGTTCCCGTTCCCGTGGGAATACGGGGATAAAGTATAGCCTATGTTACTCAGGGTGAATGTAGCTTTCTAATGGTGAAAGAATTTTTGAAATCGGTCCAGTAGTTGTTGAGTTTATTCGTTAAATACAAAATATAAAGTTACAAATCTTTCCTCTTTATAATATTAGTATAGAAGTATAGATAATATAGATAAGATTCTAATCTGTCTGATTCAAGGATCGCAAGCGCATATGATATCGAGGGGTCAAGTTCCCAGGGGAGTCAAATGGCCGGTAATTTGATTATTGTTTTAGGAAGTCGCAGTTCTGGTTTAAGATTCGCGGCCTATCATGTGTGGCCAGCTGTCGTTATCGCAGGAAAGTTTTGTGCGAAGTGTTATGATATTTCTTCAATAGATAAAGTACTACTTACTCTATTCTCACTCTCTCTCTCTCTCTTTCTCTATTCTCTCTTATAGAGTAGTAGGTACTTTTGGCCTTATCGTGCTTAAAGCCCCGTCTGTTGTATTTCTATAAAGTACCAACGGAAGGAAGCACTGCACTATTGATTTATTGATTCATTGCCGTCACGCATAATGATAGGGTTACCAATAGATATGGTAACAGTATAAAAGTGTAGACAACCGAACATCGACTTAAATCAATAAAAACCCAGTCCCTTATGAATGAGATTTATCAGAATTAAATGTCAACAAGATTAGTTGTTTGTTGCAGTTAACTACGTCGGTGATGAACTTCGTTTGTATTGATATCTCATATCTATGTATTTATGTCCAATTAATTCAAATTCCGGTCAATAATTTTTATAAATTTCTTGTAAACGTCTTTTTCCGTGAATAATATAAATAAAATACCGGTTAGTAGTTAATTACGAACAGCCACAACACAAGTAATACTCACATTTAAGCTCGTTGTTCGAGTATTCAAAAGGCCCTATCTCGTCAAAAAGACCGGCGAGACTTGTGGAACCAGGACCTCCTTGTAACCACAAAATCCATGGAGTATCAGGTTTATAGTTTTCCGCGGGAAAATACCAGAAGAATAGGTTGGAGTTGAGCTTCTCATCGACCGTGAAGAATCCGGAGTAACTCGTTCTGTTCAAGAACAGTTTTGGATCTACTACGGACAGATTTCTTGCTTGTTCTACAAAGTTCTTCTTGATTAGTTGTGTGAGGATTAACGCTGGTGTTCTTGCCAAAGATGATGATAAACTGGAATAAAAAACAAAATTCATTACCGATTTCATGCTGGATAAAAGCTTTGACCGGTAGAAAAAAAGGTTACCCATATAAATGTAAACTACCAAAACGTGATGACATTGGAATCAGTATGAATTAACTATATTCTTCCTATATGCAATCATTTTTATTGCCAGTACAATTATTATTTATTTATTACGTAATTTGAATATTTAATTAAGAGTGGTAATGACATTAGACTGGTTTTTGATGGCCCTGAGCGTAGGGTCAACACCATTGTTTGATAGTAATCGAAGTACAAATGCACTTACTTCCTTGGCGCGCATGGTGAAAACATAAATAAAGCGTGTCCTGAGTTCTAATGAGTAGGTAAAGTGTACCTCCTGACAGTTTTAAAGTACAGCCAGCATCAAAAGGATATAGTGAAATGATTAAAAAAAATGCGAAATCTGATAAGTAATAGAAAATTAGCTGAAAATTTTCAAAAATCCAACTTATTCTCGTCTATGACAGTTCTTAAGGTAGGTACCGTCAGGTAAACGTATTTCAGAACACTTTAGATAATAAATATTTAATTTGATTTTGTTACTAATGCCACTAATTAGCCAATTTATAACAGAATTTCACGGTCTGATTATTAAAATTCATGAAATTATTGTGAAACATTAGTTTTTTATAAATGTGCACCAAATAACTGATGTTGATAAAGTTATAAACAATACGAAGTTATAGAAAGGTACTTCCATTCTCTTGTTACTGTGTTACAAATTGTGCGGAAAAGATCATAAATACCTAGAATAGATTAAAGAGAACTAGATTTGCCTTCCTGACAATGAATCAGTTCAAATTATTTGCTAGTGCAACGGCACTGAATGATTGTGCTCTGAATTGAGTGCCACTATTGCATCTACGTATATCTATCAAATCCTGCTGCAAGCTCGCAGATAAAAGCCTTCATTATATAAAAATAATTAAAAATAGTTAGTAAAAATATAATCAGGTTGTCTTACCTCGCTAGTGATAAAAATAATCCAATAAACACTTTCATTTTGCACCACAAATAAAAGTCAAGTTTATGTCAAAAAAATCTTAGTTTGAAAAAAAAAAACGTGTTCATTAAAAAAAAAAAGAGGAACGGCGACCGCGCGCGACGCGTTCGAGTTCCCTAACCGGACTGACTCCAACACGAGTTAACGTGACCCGCGCCAACCAGAGAAATTGCACAACTTTGCCTGCTAAGAGACTTTGTTATAATCTACATAATATCGCACGTTAACGCAATCTGTTCCAAAGTTATGATCTCATTTTAGTGCATTGCAGTTTATCACGCAAAAAAATACGTTTTGGCAAATTAGCCTGTCTGTTTTTCCGCGACAACTATAACTGTAGTTATGGAGCGCAGGGTGGTGTGTCTAACGCGATCTGATCGCGTAACACCTAATATATTGCGCTCCATAGACCGTTGAACCTGGACTTTTGTTGGGCTGACCATGTCACACGAATACACCCGCAGAGGTAGACGACTCACTGGAGTCACTGGACGCCCGAGGAAGGACGTCGCAGTCGAGGTCGACCGCGGCGAAGGTGGTGTGACGATCTCATCATATATGCGGGGAACACTTGGCCAGAGATCGCCCATGACGGAGAGATTAGGAAGCAAAAAGGAGAGGCCTTTGCCCAGCAGTGGGAAACAAATGTAGGGCTAAAAAAATTGCTTTCCTCGTACACTGGTTGCACTTGCCAATAATATACGGGACGAGCTTGATCAACTGGAATGGGGTAGGTCTATCCTTCTTTAATTCCTTCGATGTAGACTGTGACTAACGCGACTGCGTCCAGATCATTCATCATCGGTAGTATAGTGGTAAGTATCCCCGCCTGTCACGCGGGAGACCGGGGTTCGATTCCCCGCCGGAGAGCCAATGTGACGAGATTGGCCGTCGGAGAGCCAATGTGACGCTGGGTCACAAGATGTGAGGTTTTCCCTCCTCCCAACTCGTCTACAGTGTGTACGATGGTAGTATTGGAATAATAAAACTTGATTTGGTGACTTGCTTGTTTTTTATAGTAAGAAAAGAAAACTGTAACAAAACAAAATAAAAGGTTACAAAAGGAAGGTAAAGAGTTATAAACGGAAGGTAGGAGGTAGATGGTTATAAAAGAATGTTTATTACAAAACTTACCCCGGGTTTCTAACTGTTACATGATATTACACTGGTAAGGGTAACTATTGAAAATTATGATTAGTTTTGCTCTGCTTGAGCGATTTGGTAGAACTGAATCAAAAAATCTGCGCAGTCAATGAAAAAACGGAATTCAAAATATTTTTGAAAGAGATACATTTTTTTTTTAGGTCAATAAAATTAAGGAGTTTTCAGTCATCGTGGAGGTTTAAAGTCCACGAGACTGAAAACGCAACGACATCGTTACAACTCTATGGTCCAGATGAATTTACGAGATACAGGAGTACCTTTACGGGTTCTCGTAGTTCTCGTGAACCGTTCTTCTTTTTTTGTTAACTTCGCAGATTGGGGATGTTTGCTAACCAGGGATAAACGAAGACTCAGAATATTTTATAGCAGTTTAGCGGAACTGCTTCGCGACCATTTTCACTATTGTACCTAGGTATTTAGTTTCAGATTCAAATTATTTCTTGCCAATGGTTACGAATTCTATTTTTTAAACTGTTTACTATCGTACAAAACTACTTTACCGTAATGAGGCCCACAAATTACTAACTGTTTAAAGTTTATTTTTAAATAATATAGTGAATTTTTTAAATATATTTTAAAGTAAATAGACAATTAATTTACCATTATAATGTACAAGCAACAGCTGCTGCCCGCAACTTCGTCCCCGTGGAATCCCCGATTTTAAAACATTCTTTATCGCTGCTCCGCTCCTTTTGGGTTAAGCGTGATGATATATAGCCTAAAGCCTTCCTCGATAAATGGTCTATTCAACCCAAAGAGAATTTTTCAATTCGAACCAGTAGTTCTTGAGATTAGCGCGTTCAAACAAACAAACAAACAAACAAACTCTTCAGCTTTATAATATTAATTTAATTATATATAATATAATATAACTATAAAATGTATGAGAACTAAAATCTCATAGGTACTTAATACGAGCTGTTTAAAATTTACAACATTAATTAAAAACCGGCCTAGTTCGAGTCGGACACTCAAAGGGTTCCGTACCACACATCGAAAAACACACGTGTGACGTGTCTTTTATGGGAGCACCCTTTAATTTTTATTATTCTTTGCTATAGCGGGATGTTATAGAAATACACACTGGGAAAAATTCAACTGTCTACCTATTACGATTCTCACGATCGATACAGCACAAAAGAAAAGATTTACCAGCACAATAACTTCATATCGTTATTATACATTATTCTTGAAGCTGAAGAAAGAGCTGCTATGCAAACGCAACCTTATGGGCACTTTTTAACTTGTTTTTGCTTCATACATGAAATGTAAATATTTTGCTATTATTTATTGAAGAGTTCCGTTGCCTCCCAAGCAGCAAAATTATCCTATAGTGCAGATGCTATAGGCCTCCAGCACTTATAATATTCTCTTAACGGTTCTAGTATTTACTACCACGCTTATAATAGCCAGCATGGAGTAAGTTGGGCCTTATAGTATTTCTGATCTTATACATTAACTTATAATCACTTATAGGTAGAAATTAAGGGTGCAATATAAGTTTGGGTGACCTATAAAAGTATCGCGAGGGTGTAAATGCACTCAAGAGTAGATAAACTGGTAAGCTATACTTATAACTGCTAACAAGAAGCTTTATAGAACTACTATAAATAAAGTACGCTAATAAGAGTGACAAATAGAACTAAACAAACCGGAAACTATGTGCATTTATTACCCGGTTTTATAATGGTTTATAAATTCACTTTACGGAACAATTATAAGTAATATGGAGCGGTTTTATAGTGGTATAAACCAAAATTGTTATAATCTTAACACGATTATAAAGGTTTACTTTAATATACTTAGTATCCAAAACTATATCCGTGGTATCCTGTACAAGAATACATCGGTTTTTACTATTATTAAGGTTTATAAAGCTCGGAAATCCCTTTTAGTCAAAAAGCGATCGACGTCCAAAACATTACCATTTTCAATGTTGACACCTAAACAATAGAACTAAAATAAGCCACGTATCTAATAGCAATATGAAAGAACCGTCCGGTTATAAAAATATTTGCGGAACTCTAATTCCAAACAATATGGCCAAGCAATGGTTCTGATATTTACCATTATTAAACAAAGTAAGCCTATAACGGTTTGTTAATGAATTTGGGAAACCCAACTTTGTCAAAATGGCGACTTTTCGTTGAATGTCTTACTGAAACTAACATTATTTTAAAATTCAACTTAATGAAAACGCAAATTTCAAGGGGCGCGTCAAAATTTTGTCGTCGTCGTTCGTCAAAACTCGGGGCTCGGCTGAGCTGTCCCAACGCGGGGGTACAAGTACCCACGTGGGGGGACAGCACAGACCGCCAGGCAGGTCTTCTCATGCAACCGAGCGGGTGGGCGGGTTGCGGATAGCCCAGCTCCGGCTGGGGGACCGCCACCTGACTACTCGGGGTCGATCCCTCTGCCGGAGTGTCTCGACTGAGACTCCGGACAAGAGAAGTTTCCCGAAAGCCAAAATCCCAGGCCTAGGGTTATCCCAACACCCTATTTCCTTCAACTCACCCACTCCAACCTTCACTCCTTCCTTCTCCTCCACTCCTGTCGGTCCAGAGGAGGGGCAACCTCGATTCCAAAAAAGCCCAACAACCAAACCACCATCATGAAGCAGGAAGTAAAAAAAACTACCCAGGTGGGTCCCGGCCAAGCCGGGGAATCCCATGCCGACTCGTCGGTCAGCCCCCATCGTATTCTGGGAGGGGGCAACCTACTGCCAACTGATGACGCGCCTTCAGCGCGACAGGCTGCTGTCACAGCGCCACCAACAACGCACACAGACTCGGCTGCGGTACACGCGCCTACTACCCTGACAACGGCTGCGGCACACGCGCCAATACTGACACAGACGAAGCCTTCCACCAGTGCCTGGCAACAGAGCATTGTTCGAAACAGCTTCAGAAATAACCCTGACTCTGACCAGAAAGACGTGGGGAAGGCTGCCGGTTCAGGTGGTTCCATCCCGACCTCGGCGGGCGAAGTACGCATGCATAAGCGCGGAAAAGCCTTAGTTGGGGAGAGGAAAGGCAGCGGCCAGATGCGCACAGCCCGCGAAGGCAATAGCCAGAGCGGCGCGCAGACGGTTGCTGCAGAGCAAGTACGCGACCAGCCGCGAGTCCGCGAAGGGGCAACCCAGCGCGAAAAACGGCCGGACGCGGAAACGCGTAACCAGGGACGAGTCCGCGGAGGGGAAATCCAGCGCGAAAAATCCCTGGAAACGTTGGAATCCACCGGAGCAAAAAGCCCGAACCAGGACCGACCCAGACCAGACACGGAAAGACCACCACGGAGGAGGGCGAGGGGTAAGCGGCTTCGGGCCCCACACAGGGGAGACCCAGCGTCCCACACTCGTCCGGGTGCCTCTGAACCACAACCCGGGCCAAGCGGCTTGGGGGCGGCAAAGAGGGAACGCCCGGATGATACGGCCTCGCCGAGTACGCTTCAGGGAAACCCGAAACGTGTGAGGACCCAGGCCGCTCAAGGGGAGCAGAGAACCTACGCGCGGGCCACAAAGGATATCCCTGCGCGGCTCTCCGTAGCGATCTGCTTCCCCCCCCCGTCCAGAGACCTGACAGTGACTGAAGCGACATACGTTCGGACAGAACTTGAGAGGCTAGTCATGGAGACCGACCGGACCAAACCACACCCGGCCTTCCGCGGTTACCCCAGGGTAGCGGATGGCACCGTGCAGATGTGGTGCGAGGACGATAACGCCCTGACTTGGCTGACTCTGAATGCGCCCAGAATAAGACTCCCTGAGACTGACCAGACTCTGACCGTCATGCGACAGACAGACATACCTACCCGTGTCCGAGCTGCGCTCTTCGTTCCCGGGTATAACGGGGACATAGTGCATCTCCAGAGTGTTCTGATTCGTCAGAACACTTGGTATGACATAGGTAGGTGGTCACTGTACAGGGCAACTTCCGTCGGTGGGGATAACCACGGGACATACTTGACCCTGGGTATCCCGACCGATGAGGTGGAAAAGGTCTTGGGACGGGAGCGGCGTATATCGTACCTACTTGGGTCCATATACGTCCGTTTCTTTCCCAAGACCCAGCCCTCTGACGTCAAGACTGACACTGAGACGAATGACACGGAACCGACCCAGACTGACGACCGTGACATGGCTCGGCTAGAGGAAGAGATGGCAAGGGCGGCGATGGCCGATGCAGAGACAAACTCTGCACCACCCACATCACCCGGGTGGACAGCTGCGCTGCTCGCATCCTCGCCGACCCGCGACAATTGGCCCAGAATGGAGGAGGGGGATACACTATCCGATGGATCCGACTCTTCCTAACTCCATTACCTCGTCAACCACACCTAACACCATCCAGATTATACAAACAAACCTTCAGCATAGCCAAACTGCCACGGCTAGCCTGCGCAGGGCGCTGGAGGTGAAACCACGAACAATCGCACTTATACAAGAGCCGTGGATCAGAAGCAACAGGATATGCGGCCTTGGTAATATCGGAGGTAAATTAACACTAAACACAAACAACACAAACACACCACGAACTTGTATATACTCACCTAAAGACGTACCCGTTACGCCACTGACCCAATTCTGTTCCAGAGACCTGACAGCGATCAGGCTCCAAACTGACCGAGATATCCCAGACCTGGTACTAGCCTCGGTGTACATGCCAGGAGACGACGAGAACTGCCCACCGAAGGAGATGGCTGATCTGGTCCGACACTGCGAAAACGCCAACCTGGACCTGATCATCTGCACCGACTCCAATGCTCATCACCCACTATGGGGCAGTGAAGTACCGAACACCAGGGGTGAGGCACTATCCACATACTTATTTTCAACAAATCTCAACATCGTAAACCGTGGCTCTGAACCCACTTGGGTCACTGCCAGAGGACAAACGATTATAGACCTAACACTAGCCACAGAAAACGCGACAAAGTTTATCTCAGAATGGCGAGTAACTGACGAACCCTCCTGTTCTGACCACAGGAGAATTCGCTTCACACTAATCGCCAACACTAAAAAACCCGCACCCAGGCGTAATCCGCGCAAAACAAACATACCCGACTTTAAACGCCTCCTGGCTTCCTTGCTAGCAAGGCACCTAAAGCACCAAGCTCCAATAACGGATCTCACAGAACTAGAAAACACCGTAACAAAACTAACCGACTACATAACTGAAGCATATCATTCGTGCTGTAAACTAAGGGCACCACACACCAACGGTAAGGGTAACCCTTGGTGGAACGCCGAATTGAACAAACTCAGAAGTACACTACGCAAACAATTCAACAGAGCAAAAAATACAAGACTTCCAGAAGACTGGGAGGCATACAAAGAAACCCAATACACCTTCAAGAAACAAATCAGAACCGCCAGAAGAACTGCCTGGCGAAATTTCTGTGAATCCATTGAGTCGAACAGCGAAGCGACACGTGTAAGGAAGATCTTATCAACCGAACAAGATCGCACGCTGGGTACACTGAAAAAACCTGATAACACGTACACACAAACAGATCAAGAGACCAGCAGGGTTCTTCTCGAAACGCACTTCCCGGACTGCAACCTCCTAGAGGACAGAACATGGGCGAGCGAAACGGGACGGACCCCTGACGATCAAGCCTGGTCTACAGCCCGTAACTTAGTGACAGAAGAACGAATAGCATGGGCCATAAAGACTTTCCAACCGTACAAATCCGCAGGTTTAGATGGCATCTTCCCAGCACTATTACAATGGGGAGAGAGCACCCTAACACCATGGTTACTAGACATCTACCAGGCTTGCATAGCGCACGGATACGTACCGCTGTCATGGCGCGAGGTGAAAGTCATTTTCATCCCAAAGCCCGGCAAAACGGACTATACACAACCCAAAGCATACAGACCTATAAGCCTAACATCCTTCCTACTGAAAACCCTGGAGAGGCTCTGTGACAGATATATTCGGGATGGACCCCTGCGCCAATACCCGCTTCACAGACAACAACACGCATACTCCGCGGGGAAATCAACAGAGTCTGCACTGCATGCCGTGGTCTCAAAGATCGAATGCGCGTTTGACCAGAAATGCTCCTCACTAGCTGTCTTCATTGACATCGAGGGCGCCTTTGACAAAACCACGTTCCAGAGCATCAACACAGCCCTTGGGAAGCATGGCGTGAACACGACCTTGAGTGGCTGGATCACAAACATGCTCAAGCAAAGAGCTGTACAAGTCACCATAAATGACACAAAGAGGGCCATTGTGGCGAAAGGCTGCCCCCAAGGTGGTGTCCTTTCGCCACTATTATGGAACCTCGTTGCAGATAACTTACTCAAAAAACTCAACGATAAAGGATACTTTACCGTTGGCTACGCAGATGACATAACCATAATAATAAATGGTAAACACGAAAACACACTGTGCAACCTCATGTGCCAGGCCTTGAAAATAGTAGAGGACTGGTGTCAAGAATATCAGCTGACAGTGAACCCCACCAAAACAGAACTCGTTCTCTTTACCAAAAAGAGGAAACTGCCGACATTAGAACTACCACGGTTCTTCGGCACTACTCTAAGCCTCTCAACTGGAACCAAATACCTGGGTATCTATTTGGACAAGCAGCTGAATTGGGCAAAGCACACTGAATACATCACTAAAAAAGCCAGCCTATGTATGTGGCAATGCAAACGCATGCTAGGAAAAAATTGGGGCATTAGTCCCAAGACAACTCACTGGCTATACACCACAGTCATCAGACCAATAATCACTTATGGCTCTCTAGTCTGGTGGCCCAGGACCGACTTGAGCACGACACAAAAGGATCTTGAGAAGTTGCAGCGACTTGCCTGCGTGGCAATCACTAGCAGTATGAGAACAGCACCCACTGCGGCTTTGCAGGCTATGCTGGGGCTGCCACCTCTACACCTGATAGTACGAGAGGAAGCGGCCCTAGCGGCCTTTAGACTTAGCGCGCTGGGCACTTTAGGAACAGACTCTAGAATCAAACACACGCGTATCATGGAAGATGCCGTCAAACGACAACCCATGATGACATCATCCAATGATAAGGCTCAAAAAATGCACTATTTCCAAAAGCACTACCACATAGTGCTCACACAAGAACCACAAGACCACTCAGGCCTCAAAGAGCTGAGAATTTACACTGATGGGTCAAAAACAAACACCGGAACTGGAGCTGGAGTTTACTCCATCGACCTCAATATTAAGATATCCAGACCACTAGGAAAGCTCAACACCGTCTATCAGGCGGAATGTGTAGCTATCATCCTGGCGGTCCATGCCATAGAAGCCAGGAGAGTTATGGATACGCATATTCGTATACTCTCCGACAGCGCCTCAGTACTACAATCACTAGATAAGAACTACACTACCTCGAAACTCATACAAGAATGCCACAACGCCTTAGAACGTGTCACGGTGAGTAACCGCAACACCGTGACGCTGCAGTGGATAAAGGGACACAGCGGATCACTAGGAAACGATGCGGCCGATGAGCTGGCTAGAAGGGGATCCGGAACGGTGGCCGTTGGACCCGACCCCATAGTTCCACTCCCCTTCACTCAGCTACGCACATGGCTACGAGAACACACACACACACAAGCAGAACGATGGTGGTCTTCGGTATCTGGCTGTAGGCAGTCCAAGGAGTTTATGCCAACCCTGGACTGGAAACTGACCAGGCGCCTTCTGCGCATGGATAGAAGCAGCCTGCGAATGGTGGCGGGGACCATCACCGGACACTGCTCACTGAACAAACACCTACACACGATAGGTATCACAGACAGTCCTCTGTGCAGAGCATGCATGGAGGAGGAGGAAACGGTGTCGCATGTGCTCCTTGAGTGCACAGGTGTGGCCGAGATACGAAGGCATACAATGGGGACACCGAGTTCACTTGCAGAGATGCTGAACAGACTGAGTGGACTGATCTGCTTCTGGAGGGAGGTCGGCTGGTTGGAGTGACGGCCGCCATGGCTCACGCACAATGGTCCAATATTAGGACTAAGTGCGGAAACCAAAACCCTAATAGATAGATAGATAAAGCTCGGAAATCCCTTTTAGTCAAAAAGCGATCGACGTCCAAAACATTACCATTTTCAATGTTGACACCTAAACAATAGAACTAAAATAAGCCACGTATCTAATAGCAATATGAAAGAACCGTCCGGTTATAAAAATATTTGCGGAACTCTAATTCCAAACAATATGGCCAAGCAATGGTTCTGATATTTACCATTATTAAACAAAGTAAGCCTATAACGGTTTGTTAATGTATTTGGGAAAACCAACTTTGTCAAAATGGCGACTTTTCGTTGAATGTCTTACTGAAACTAACATTATTTTAAAATTCAACTTAATGAAAACGCAAATTTCAAGGGGCGCGTCAAAATTTTGACTAAAAACTTATTATACTTCACAGAAAATATACGTGCGCCATGCTGTGCACATTCAAACACATTAGGTATACATCTTGATTTATTTTTAACTAACACTCTACTCATAATTTATATTCTAGATAATATTTATTAGAAATGGATATGTTTTAATCTTTACAAATGTGCGCAGTAACATTTACCAATTCACAACACTTTGTATGAGCTTGTAACAGATTCACTGTGTACATTATTGTTGTATTTGGTTCCATTAAGCGCTGATAGTTAGTTTCGCGGGAGCAAATAGTTCTACGTAGTCCAACTATAAGGTCGTTACTGTCGTGTTTGGTTCCATTATGTGCTAGGCTGATAGTTAGCTTCGCGGGCGCAAATAGTTTTACGTAGTCCAACTATGAGATTGTTATTGGTAAAAGTGGTATTCACCAATTCTACTATAGACATTTAATTAGGTAAAATACGCCTATAAATTGGGCCCTTTTCCGTGGTTATAATTGGTTACAGTTACTATTTCTTTATAGTCCTATGAAATGGTGGTTCCAGGACAATTACTAGACCACATTTTGCTGCTTGGGCTATCTCCAAAGTTCTTCACCAAATTGTAATGGGAACAGTCCGGAAAAATATTCTCCGAAACAAAAAAAGAAACATCCAAATCCGTTGACAGTTAGCGATAATGTCGCTAAACTAAGATACAAAATAAAAACTGAATTTCTCATTTTAATTGTTGTTTTTAGGGTTTCGTAGCCAAATGGCAAGAACGGAACCCCTATGGATCCGTCATCACAGATTACTAAATAGTTACTACGTAACAGATACTTCACTCAGTAGAAAATTTCCAATACCTACTGCTATAATAGCCTACTCCGTCGCGTCGGCAACCGCTGCATGCTAAAATGTGCCTAAATACTCAAGCGTACAGTTGTGATTGGTTCGCGCCGCGCAATCCCACAAAAATCGCAGGGCTGCCTCTTCGATGAAATTAAATTAACATGACTATTTGTGTCTATTTAAGTGAGAACTGTGAATATGTTCTGACTAGTAGTTTAAAATTGTATCGTCTATAAAATATTTTTTTATAATAAATTGATGCTAACTGTGCAATACATCTAAAACATAATTATAGAGATGTCGATATTTCCTTAGATTCTGATTCAGTACTGGCACTTGAAGTAGTTGGTGGAGATGGCAGCAGTTTTGTAATCAAAGCGTCAGGTCGTAATTGTGGTTTATGAATAATCAACGACTTATCAAAATGAAGACAACACATATAATGACTTCTTGACTTGGTGTCTGACCTTGCTAAATCGGGCCTGACAATCATTTCAACCCATGTTTTACGACTGAAAAATAATAAAATAGGACAGGTCTTAGGAAGGGGATCGGTACCTAAATAAGACAGACGGACAGACACAGATATGAAGAATTTATAATAGTCCTCAAAAATGTATAATTATGAATAAAAAACACCTGCTTATAAATACATTGAATGATTATTAACATTTATCAATTTATTATTAACTATAACGTGGGGAAAGCTAAATAATTCTTTGACAATATCATGGGAAACTACCCTTTTATTCTAATAAAAATAACTTTTTAAACGTTGTTAAAATAGTGTTTAAAGTAAGTATGACGTTTCTATGTAACAAAAATGTGTAAATCTGTGTCTGAAAGGCAACCTAATGCTTAGTACATATATCTATTAAAAATATATTTGAAACGACAAAATTAGTAATATTTTATCACTTAGGTACCTGTCTTTATTGACAGATAAATGGAAAAATTTTAGGTGTTTATATCTTCTTTTACTTGATTTGCACCCATCTACTGCACATGAGGCGAACGAACGAAAAACACAAAAAACGAAAAAAAAACGAATGTAACAATTAAAATTGAAAACTTGCGTGCGCTTCGCTTGCGAAAACCGCACGGAGTTTGGTCCGCAAACGGCCCGAGACCGCTCGGCCGGGTGGTAGGTAATTATAGCGCGCAAGTACATGGAGTGACGGAGGCCTGCCGTCATGTCTGTCTGTCTGTCCGTCCGTAGGTATGTCACAGCCGTTTTACTCGGAGACTATTAAAGCTACATAAAATGAAAATTGGTAGGTAGGTGCAACCTGTTAACCGCTATTTAAAAATGCTGTAATAATTCAAACACAGAACTTTTACCTAGTCAAAGTACCAAAGTGATATGTTCCATTTTGCAAAAGCCAATGTTTTGGCTGAACGTTTAAATAAATGAAGAGGTTTTAATAAAAATGCAATTTTTTTAATCATTTATTGTACTTAGATCATTAGGTAATCCTATAGGTATGAAGTCATTCAGAGAATCAGACAATGCGGTTCCCACGACCGTGTAGGTTTCTGACAAGTGATAGAAAGTTAAATCATTGCATTAATTAACACAATGTAAGCATTATGAACAATGCAATGTAGCCTAAGATTTTTTGATGTTGACTTTTTAACTTCATTGTACAAAACAATCGGCTTGCCAACTGTTGCGGGCTGTTCCAGACGAAGCCTCGAAGCTTAATATGTCGCACTTTTAGAATTAAAGGGGCTTAACTCAAAATCCTGGTACTAATAATTTAGCTATACAGTATGTTAACTAACAGAGGGCGTTCCCGTTAACCCGCAATAGTATAGCTTCCATATATGATTTTAAAAAAATATTACCATTCGATAACAAAATATTTTTTTTTTAATATTAAAATATTCACTACAAATGTTAAATTGATACGTAAAGGAACACCATGTAAACGCGTACTTGCCGGTTTGGGCATTGCTACTACGAGTACTTACCATTCCCCGCTACTATTTTGATTTTAAACAGGTGTTTCGAATTTATTGTCAATATATAATTATATTTTTAAATTTGGATTATTTTACGCTTTATTTCTATTCTGATATTTTTATTTTTATCTATTAATGATATAGTTTAACGAGTTCAAGGGAACGCCCTCTGTTATTTACCATACTGTATAACTTAAAAAACATACTCGCTCGGTACTCTAAAAGCCAGTGATGAAAAAGATTCTGCAATATGACTGGGTAAGGGGCAGTTTATACATAGGTCTCGGGAGATATTTGTTTTTTTACCCAATACTTTTTAAAGATTTTGATTCTTGCTCATTAGCCAACAATTTCAATTTTCGAGAACATGGGCCTATTTTCTTTCTCTTTTTTACTAGCTTACACTGTCCCTCCAACTCCTTCGCAAAAGCCCTTCTTCCCTTCCACTCTTTCTGGCTCGCTTTCGCTCCTTTCGCTCGTCTAGCGCATTGAGTAACACTCATCATCATCATCATCATCAACAGCCTGTTGTAGTCCACTGCTGGACATAGGCCTCTCCAATTGCACGACACTTCGATCTATTTTCGGCTTCTCGCATCCAGTTTCTGCCAGCCGTCCTGCGCAAATCGGCACTCCACCGTGCATTGAGTAACACTGAAATCGGCTAACTGTATGGTCACATCAAATTAAACTTGAAAGAAACCCTAGTTTTAGAAACCCTTCTGATAACAATTTCAAAACTCTTGACTTCTTGAGTTTCTAAACCGATTAAGGTAATTAATTCAAAGAGTCAATGTTACGATTGAGTTACTGTTTTGTTGGATTAATCGGGTTTTTGGTGCAAAAAAGTAACCTTTTTGGTTAGGGTAACCCAATTAATGTCACCCTTTGCTCAAGGGAACCTTTGATGAGTCGAATTCTCAAGCGAGTTGTACGGTTTCGTCTTTTAAACCAATTTCTATGAAATTGTGCAATCGCGTTGTTGTGGCGCTCGAAACTGTCTGTGGGAGCCATAACCTGGACTCACTAATGTAATTACCTCGTAAAGCTTTCTTTTTAATGTGATAGTTATCATCACTTTGGTATCAGTTATCAGTTTATCACTGTTATCTTTGATAGGAGCACTTGAGTAGATGTAGATATCCCGATAAATTTCGCAGTTTCCTTATTTTACGATTTTAAGTGCTGTGCTTTTAAATAGTTGATAAACTCAGTCCCTTCTTAATTTTTATTTTTAAAGAATTGGAAAGGTCAATAATCAAACGCGGGTCCATTGTTCTTGTTGCGATTAACTGTTGAAAAAAAATACAACCGACTTCTAAACGAAAAAACAAAAAGTATAAAATAAATTTAATTTCGGAAGTCGGTGTTCAAAAAACGAAAAAACAACCAAAAACACCCAGTTCTGAGTTTTTGTACAGGGTTTTTTATTTTTCACTTTTTAGTGGTACACCGCAGCGTGCGTGGTATAAATTGGTGTAAACAATACACAAACATGCGATTGCAGCAATCCTGAAAGATTTGATATCATTTATTGAAGAGTTCGGTTTCCTATCTCTGTTCTTCATCAGATATTCACCAAACTAGAAAGGGAAAAACCATCGTATAAAACATTATTATTTCATTTTACATCGACAAGAGGGAATGAGAACATCATCAAATACTAGTCGTCAGATCTCAATCAAATAATTTAAATGGGGCCACACGACAAGCACCAGCTTTCGAATATAAAAAGAATCATCAATATCGACACCCAGTAAAAATGTATACGAGTAGGTAACACAAAAAAACAGTCGACTTGAGAACCTCCTCAATTTTTTAAAGATTGATACAATCACAGTAGAGCTAACTCGTGTTTGAAATTAAAAAAATATATATTTCCACGAACTGGAACTAAGTCTTTATTATTACAGAAATCTAAGTCAGTATGTAATAATTACAGAGCTAGCTAAAATTCCACATGCGTAATTAAACAATTCGTAACATATACTGTATGTAGGTAATTTATACGCTACGTTTTTTATCATAATTGTTACTACCCAGGTACGACGCAAGGTAGGCACTAGAGGTGTGCTCTAATCGGCTTTTGCATACGACCGGCCTATTTAAGCCATATCACCGCCTTAGATTATTTTATCAGCGTCAAAGACAACATATGTATGTAATCCGTTTTGTTAATCTCGTTTATTATAACTATTACTATAATTATATACTTACACTTAAATAAAAAAAAAACACTTAACTAACAAAAAAATACTTACTTACTTGACGAATTGACTGTAGTACTACGGCTAGAGTTGCTGAATTGTTCAAAAGAATAAACCGCGGCCCTGGAAGGCATAGGGAATTTAAGAAAAACGGATAGGTTTTAGTCAATGAGAGTTGGACACAGCCTACTCCGCCCAGAATGGAAGGATGCATTTGATGATTTCACATCCGTACCGGACACTCTACTGTATTGAAATATGGGGCAGGAGTACTACGAAAAATCATAGTAGATTGGGATGTCGAATAGACTGCTTAGGCTGGTCTTCTTATCCTGGATCTGGTCATTACCCATATCCAGGATAAGAAGCCCAGCCCTATCCAACTTTGTAAGTACCAACTGTTTCCAAATGTCATGAAAAGACGGTATTAACTTAGGTAGATATTAGCACACCTCTAGTTGGTAGCTTACTAATTACACTTCTATACACGTGTTTACACGTTTATTTTACACAAATGAGGCTTCTTGTAAGTAATCTATTTATTACTGTTAGACATGTTATTGTTCTCCATATTGCTAAGTACCATGATTTTTTTTATCGCTTCATCGATAATGATGAGTGATGCCTTAAATCGGCACGTAGATACGTTACGTTTATCATAATTTCAAAGACGTCACAATCAGTGGCGGTCTTAGGGGTTGGCGAGCAGGGCAACCGCCCGGGGCCTCGCTCTGTCAAGGGCCTCGCGCTGCCCTAGTTCAAAATTTACATTTTATAAAACGTTATAGATGTTTGTAATAAAATTAAGTTATTCCATAGTCAATTAAATTTGCCTTGAGTGAGAAGTAGTGACACAAGATGGACTTTGCAGTTTTTTTAATTTGGAAATTACCTCTGTGATTTTAATAAAAAAAATCATATCAAGAGAAGTAAAAAAAAATCAGATATGCTTATTTATTAATTTCAAAAAGAACAAGAGCCTCACAAAGGTCTTTCGCCCAGGGCCTCGCAAATATCTACCGCCCGTGGCCTCGCGACGGTAAAAGTGGTATGATTAGTTTTGAAAATGCTCAATATGATCTCAATTTATGTGAATAATAACATATTTGTAAGTATTTATATAGATATACTTATAAAAAACATGTTTAATGCTTAGTTCGAATGAACAAGTTAATTAGCTATCTCTGAAAATGCTCAATTTGATCTCAATTTTGTGTTAAGTTTAATCATTAGATAGGTATCATGAATAACAAATATGTCCTACCTACTTTTTTTTCTGACACTGATTATTAGACAAATAATTAAAAGCTAGCATGTTTTTATATCTAATAATTATACAAAATTTCCTTTAATACCTACTAATAAAATGTTAGTTCAATTATTGGATACAAAATATTCATAATTAGGGCTTAGTGTTCAACTATTGGGGTAAAACCCTAATATTTTTATAAACAGCCACCTAAAAAATATATTGTAGATCTAGAAGGTTCTATTTTTAATCCGTCAAACCCTAAGGATTACGGATAAATAAAAAAAAGCATGAATAAATATCATAAAATAACTGAGTTACAGCTATGTAAAGTTGTCCAAAACGCTTAATCGTTCATTTATTGGTGCCAATACCCTAGGTCCTATTCCTGAGGGATAGAGGACAGAATCGAAGCTGAGGGAAAAGTTCATGTTTTGTAAACATTGTTGACTTGTCAGTATTTGCACATCGCTACAGTATTTATGACTCTGCGGTCTGTGGTCTAGATAAATGCACGTGGAATCTAAATAGGGGAAGGTTGCTATAAATGGACCACTTAACTTTACGACAAAATATCTTAAAAAATATAAGTGATAAAATGAAAGTAGTTTATTATTTTTATTTCGTAGGACCTTTATTTATAATAATCAAACGCACAAACAATTCGGGCTTACACTTTTTGGTATAATCGAAGAAAACTAAATCTTGGGCTGTTACCTTCTTTGGACCATGGGCACCTTCATTGAACCACCAGGTTGCCGTTAATGGACTTCGAGAAATTTGTTCTAGAGGTCCAATCAAGGAAACTTATTATAATTATCAATTATGATTAACTTATGGCATACGAGGAGAGACAAACAATACTCATATACTTACGACAAGCAAACAAACTATAGTTATATGCTACTTAGTTACTAATTAAATTTTACATTTGACACATTAAATGAGATCAACAGGTCATAAAAATGAAGATATAATCAGACAGAAACACAGATATAAAAATAAACATAATAGAACCTAAGGTCACTTGTAGTAACTGCAAAGATAACACACATTAAAAAATAAATCTTATAAAAAGTGACAATCGTAATTTCATGCTAGTTTCATTCCAAGTAAAGTATTTTCTTTTCTTCGGCAACATTCTGAAATTATAAATTTATAATGAAATTTTCAAGAGTTTTTTCCATAATTAGTGAAATAATCGTAGCCTACTCCCATAATTAAGTATGACAAAAAAAAAAACAAAAATAGTTGCTATGATTGGACCGGTCCAACGGTGGAACTCTCTTGAGGTCCATTGATGGCAACAAGGTACTCGTTAAGAAAAAAAAAACTAAAATATACATGGACCTGATTAGACGAAATTGAATAATACTCATGGAATCACAATTAAATTATCTAATATTTCATACCAGTGCACACAAACAAATATGAATAGAATGATACTTACATCAAATTGTTCAGAGTCAATTAATAAGATTTTGACCGCCGCAAACACAACTACACGCGTCACTCCTCGCCACGTGCTGCAGCGTCACTGAGGTAAGAGGGGGGTGCAACTGAGCCGTCACGGACTCGTTTCGACTAGTTTGGGTGTTGCAAGCTTGGACAGTTTTGGAAATACCTTGGTGGTCCAATGAAAGAGCTAGTCCAACGATCGCAACTTTCCCCTACATCGTCACGTGTTGGCAGCGTGCATGCCTTGCTAAAGCATGCCTTACGCACGGATTAAAATACCTACTTACCTTAGCTATATGTACCTAAATCAATAATTATACGTAAGCAAGTATATGTAAACCTTAACTAGTAGATCCTTAGAAGACATGCTTTTTCAGCACCGTATTACAGCGACTGTACCTACAATCAGTTCCTCATCCACTAAAGCCGACAAACATCCACTGCAGGCCACTGCTGGATATAGGCAAAGAAAGAAAAGAAAGAAAAAGCGTTTATTTACCACAAACAACGACAGTTTTTGTTCTAAACTAAACCTTAAACTATAGTGTTTATTCACGGCAAATAAAACTGCGCTCGTTCGTGGTAGAAACAAAAGCCTCTATTTATAAAACTTCAATCAAAAACATAGACAAAATTTATAAAAAAAGGAAAACTATGAAAAAGCCTAAAGAAGGCTTATCATCTATGAAAGGCGACAGCTTGAACAGGCGACTATTACGAGGTAACGGCTGTTGGTTCTTAACACCGCGCCCTCGATTACGGAAGGGGATTTAGTAGTCATTTGTGACTCGAATTTACCGCGTGGTTCGTGGCCCAAAGGCCGGATCACGAGATTGTTCCCCGGCAGAGATGGGGTAGTGCGGGTGGGCGATGTTGCTACTGTGGCCGGCACATTCAGGAGGCCCCTCCAGAAATTAATTAAGCTACCGGTTTCTTAAAAAAAGGGGAGAATGTGCAAGCCTTCTTTAGGCTTTTTCATAGTTTTCCTTTTTTGTAAATTTTGTCTATGTTTTTGATTGAAGTTTTATAAATAGAGCCTTTTGTTTCTACCACGAACGAGCGCAGTTTTATTTGCCGTGAATAGTGTTAGTATTAGTACCTACATCTTAATTTATGTTAGTCAAGATAAATTATAAACTAATACAAAAAACCAATGCATGTCGTGGTTGTGGCAAAGAGGCTTCCACTCAGCATAATGCTGTGCCGTGGGATACCCACCGCACGGCGCTGGTTTTCAGTGGTCGCGCAGTTAGGCGTCCCTCAAGTTTCCCCACATCGGTCAGTCTTGTGTGCCTCGTATGCAGTGGATATCCACGGCCTTCACCAAGTTGTATCCAACGCTGCGCTGTCGCGTCTCCAGAACCTTTCGACCCTATGGACATTCCATTATTTTACGGACGTTCGGTTGCAGTAACTAAATTTACCGTTCCTTACCTTCTACGATGGATCACGTTTTAGCGACTCACTGACTGTGAATGCAATATGTCGTGCTGATGCTACACACACACATCACTAAATCGCTGCGACGGGTTCCCTGATTTGTAAGATAGGTAACCTACCTACATATGTTTCTACTAGCTTTGGCTCTCGGCTTCACCCGCCCGGATTTTTTATCCCATCCCATATGGGAGGATCCCAAGGGTTTTTTTTTATAGATAGAGGGAAATCATCAAATGACTCCTTCCGCTTTGAACGGAATGGAAGGGAAAGCGAGTGTCAATGCTTTAATCCAGCTAAGTACCTATTTTAATCCAGATCAAAGTTTATTCATTTATTTTCTTCATCGAAATCCGTTCACCGGGTTCGACGTGAAAACTCACCACTTTAGTGACCGAAAAGCCCTGATTTCTATTCTGTCGACATTACAAAAAGTAGCAAGTCTACCTACTAAGTCTCTCGCTGTCTAGAATACTTGACGAGCTACATGCAAGTGACGTTTCCGATTAGTCACTGAATCGCATGCTGACTCGTTGGGGTAAATAAAATGCATGTAGGTAGTAACTAACCGTGAGAACTTGTTACTAATTTATCATTGTCCTTGACGCGAGTGATACAATCGCGTTCGATCAATATAAGGTATATTATGTATAATGGATTTTCCTTTTGCCACGATCTCCGAGATTCACAACACAAGTCACGAGAAATTCTATAGGCCTGTTTCCGGAGCTAAAACTGCACTGTGATTGGTTGAACTTGCATATCGCACTCTCAGAATTAAAGAAGCTTAACTCAAAATTCCTGTTACTTATAATTTAGCCATACAATGAACGTAAAAAACATACTCTAAAAGTCAGTGATGAAAAAGATTTCGCAATATGACTGGGAAAGGGGCAGTTTATACATAGGTCTCGGGAGATATTTGTACGTTATTCAAAATGTAGAAAAGATAGGTAATTAGAAGACGAATTAAGACGTAAAACTAAAACGCGTATTTTCGACTGGATTAGGCAATTGTCTCACTTTAGAGCGAACAACTCTCTTCATCAATTTTATTATTTTTTATCACTAGAAATGATTGCGTATTACAAAATCAAACAGAGAAAACAAATACTTATCAGGAGAATCAAAACACAGAATGAATTAAGTACAAATAAATCATTTGTTACATTACAGGTTTTAAAAACGAAAAATGAAAACAAAGGTAACAGATAATATATTCATTAAAAATAAAATATAAAAACATCAGAGGTAGATCATAGAATTATTATGGATAAAGTGCCGAATGAAGGGGCCTTCCAGCAAGCCGAACCTTCTGCTGAGGGGCTGGTCGTGGGTCCACAGCGTCACTAGGTTCTGAGTGGGGGCCGGCTTGTCCAACGGCGCCATGTGACCGGCGCCCCGGATCACCACCTCTGTCAGACGACCACCGGTCTTGTGGTACCTGGGTAGAAAGAAACAAGGGAGATAAGACTTAAAAACCACATCATCTCTTATCTTATACAACGTGAACGAAACAGAATAAACGCAATATCTACCAGAAAAGGGGCCATTGTACACATCATTATGGTCAATTTTTACTATGTGAACAACCTCGAATCCGAGAAAAATCAAATCTGATGTTTAGTTGCATTGTGTATGTATGAGGCAGTTGGCTTTTGTTTTTGCGATTTCTATGTTGGTCCCATAGTAAAAGTTGTTTGTAATGATAGTACCTACCCACAATGACCTCTTTATAGGTAGTTGTCAAAAATTAGAATCAACATGAATTTAACCGTATTTAATATGGAGTCACTGCCTATCGGATCTCCACAAGTCTACACCAGATTAATCAAAGAAAAAGTAAGAAAAAAATTACTACTATTTTTAATTTGGGTCTAACTATTTTTATTTTGGGTCTCGCAAAACAACTATCAAGAATTTGGTCTTCTAACTACTGGTAGGAGCCGTCAAAAGTCTGTGAATGAAAGCTGGAACCGTCGCATTCGACCAGAAAACGGAGAGGAAATAAAATCGCAGTTAGTTCATTGAAGCTTGATAATTATCAAACCATATTTCATTTTTATGAGACCAATAAAACTGGTTATATTACCTATTGTTATAAACCTATATCAAAACAGATGAATAATTTAAATATTCACAAAGTCACGAGGAGACACCTGCTTATTTTTTTTTTTAATTTTGACAGTTGGTGTTGAAAATGTTGTTTTTTATTTTTCTTTTTCGCAAGTTAATATAATGCCATGGGATTCATTGGAAAAATAGTTCTAATAAAAATCAAAGTCGTGACTCAGGTCGACTAGTGCAAATCGGTCAAGAAGTAAACGCCCTTATTGACATTTTGTTATAGGTACGAGTATGTAATTTTAACTTTATAATGAGCGGTTAAATGTTTTTAAGTGCATTATAAAGTTGATACGCTTTTAGATAAAAGACTAAATACTCTTTACTAAAGTACTACCTGGGTTCAGCCGAACCAATAACCTGCAAAAACCTTAGTCAAAATATGTGGCAATTATTATATAACAGAAAAGTTATGAACAGTGGATACATTTTTCACCTTACGCTCATATCAATGTAGCGAAATGGCCAAGCCACATATTTTGACTAAGTTTTAACCAATAACCGATCTATCACCTACTGGAGATAGAAAAACAAATGAAACAACTGAAAAATTATATAGGTTTTCTGTTGTTTCATTTGTTTTTCTATCTCCAGTATGTGATAGATCGGTTATTGGGTTCGGCCGTTAGGCCTTGTAGAATTAAAAGCTTGGCTATATAATTGGATCTGCAGTGCTATTCTGTAAGAACTCACGTGCGAATTAGATTCATATCTCATTTTCGATTACACTTCGTAATTCACCTGAAGTGAAAATTATTTGATATTCTGACTGTCAAGTTAATTCGCTTCACCTATGTTCTCACTTAGTGGCGCTAGTGTAGTTTTCATCAAGTGACAGAATACCAAATACAGTTTTCACCGTAGAATCAGAAGTGAGAACTGGAGTGAGTTCTTACAGAATAGCATTGCTGATCTGATAACTTTTTGACGGTGCGAGTAATAAGGTCTCGTCTTGGCAAAATTTTACATGAAAATGTTTTGGCGGGTCACATTTTCACATCTCCAATGAGCTCCACCACATCGAGCAGACCCGTGTTCTCGCGGCCCTCTCCAGTTCATTTGTGCACCTAGTTAGAACAATATCAACTCTGGCTTCGCGGGTGGGTAGGTACGCGTTAATTACTCCAGAACTTTCCAGCTCCATTTACTGCTATCAATGTGGAGTGTACTGCCCATTGTCACACAAGTTTGGAAATAACATTCATCAGGCTATGTCGGTGTTACTTTTTCGTGGATGGGTGACCATCATAACATATCAAGACTCATCCGTGCCTCGGGAAACAAGTTAAGCTGTAGGTTTCGGCTGTCGTTTGTAGATTTTTGTCGTTACGTATTGTCAGAAGCCAGAAAAACTGACTCCAGTCTTGCCAAGAAGTAAGTACCGTGTTGTGTCAATGGGTTGTGGAGAAAGTAGGCAGCCGCTCCACGTAAAATACTGTTATTCAGCGGATTCAGGTTTGATTGGAAGCCGACTCTCGAAATTTGGGAAATTTGGGCAAATGATGACCATGTTTCGTACAAAAAAGTCAAAAGTAAAGTAAGTAATCCCAGTGATCCCACCTATTCACTCTTTTCGATAACCTAACAAGTAATAAGTGAGGCATTCGTTCGAAAGTTAAAAAAAATGCATTTTTTCTTCTGTTGACGACAGAGATTGCATAGAATTCAAATGCGCACTGTCTCCAAAGTAGCCCTGCATAAACATGTAAGAAAGACAAACACGTACATACATTATTCAGTCTAGATAACTTACCCAGCCAGCTTGTTGTTGAAGATGTAGGGCACCCGAGTAGCGTTCATGAACTCCTCGGAAGCGTTCCATTTCCACGTGCGGTAGTTCTCTGATGTGAACACACACGGCAGCATCTGATCCAGTTGACCACTGCAAAAAGAGAGACTTCGTTTTTGTTAAGGTTCTTCAAAACTACTAACGTAGGGTATTCCGCCCATTGTCCCGGGCGTCGGGAAACGCAGGGCGATTCCCGGCTACCGTAGGCGCGGGTTGCGGATGGCGAGCTATGGGTGGCTCGCCGTCCGAGAGCAACCAGGCGACCTATTATGACGTCTTAAATCCATCATGATTTCTGTGTCAGAGAGATACGGAGTTACACAAGACGAATAGCACTATCTCTTTCCCTCACACGAATCATGATAGCATTGGTACTTCGTAATACGGCCACAGGCCCGAGTCGACGGCGCGTCGTGTTCCACGTGCGCCTCAAAGAACCGTCAGCAACGAAGACGGTGCCCCATAGGGTCAGTGCCTGCTAGGGTTGCGGAATTTGTTCGAAAAAGTCACCGCTGCCCTGGAACGCAAAGGGCACAAGAAGGATCACAGGTGGGTTTTAGTCAGTAAAAGTCTGACACTTCCTACCGCTCCACCCAGGGCGGGAGGGGTCATTTGATGATTTCCCATCCAAAAAAAAAAAAAAACGTGGGTTTTAGTCAGTAAGAGTCTGACACTCCCTTCCGCTCCGCCCAGAGCGGGAGAAGTCATTTGATGATATCCCATCCAAAAAAAACAAAAAAGGTTATTCCGCCCAAAAGAAGAACTAATTGGAATAACTAAAAAAAAACAGAAAAGGGATTAATGTCATCTTTTTAAAAAGCTTTATTGAAGCTTAATATTATGTCAGAGAGCAGTGGTGGCCGAGTGGTAACTTCCCCGATTTACGAATTGTATGTAGGTCGCGGGCCAGCTAGGCGGCAACTGTTATAAAAAAACGATAGCTTCACTATCCACTACATATATATATACAAAGGTAATTAATTTATCATTAACAATTCACTTATACATTACTCGCAAAGTTTCGTAATTATGCTTTATCATCCACATTGTGTTATTATTTGCATGCAAGGTCAAAATATGTTTATATCTTAAAATTCACAATAGGTCTGAAATTAAACAAAATAGAATGCTGGGGCATCTCAGCATATCGTTATTCGCAGTTTCGTTTCCTTACGTGTGATAAGGCATTTTAAAGGAACAATTTTCTTTTTCCAAAGCATAAGAAAATCCCGCGGATTGATGCACTTCAGGATCGTATCAACTCTCCAGGTTTGATAAATTCTGATCTAGATATAATAATGAACACAATCATATCTATAGAACAATTAGGTAACAACAATGGAAACTAATTAATATCATGTAACTTATTTCATCACCACTGCTCTCAAAACGGTGAAGGAAAACATCGTGAGGAAACCGGCATGTCCTAGAACCTAAAATTCGAAGACATGTGACATTCACCAACCCGCACTGGGCCCGCGTGGTGGATTACGGTCCATTCCCTCTCCTAGAGAGGAGGCCTGTGTCCCAGCAGTGGGAACATTAAAAGGCTGCTTATGCTAATTATGTCATTGGGTAGATAAGAATCACAATTTTATTTATGCAATTTAAAGTTATAACTGCAGGTTTTTATAAATCCCACGAAATTCAAGAATCATATAGGTACTGATTCCATGGTATCTTGTTCTGCGCCGATGTGTGAAACCTACACCCTGTATCTAACTAGCTTGGTTTACACTACAGGCTGTATCCAACATCTATATTTATGAAGCACTAGGTAATTCTAAAGAATAAAAACATTAAAAAAAATACAACCGTAATCACCCAATCATTTTTTGGTGATTTTTATTTAGCAGTTTAAATAAAAATCACCAAAAAATTATAAAATAACTTTAATTTATGAAGTCAGTGTATTTTAGTTGTTTCTTCATTTTTTTTTGTATTTTACTTTTAATGGTGATACCCCACCACTGAATACCCATAGTGACAAAATACCCATAGTGGGTGGTTGCGCTTATTTACGTCCATCTATTAAATCCAGCCATAGTTAAAGATCTACTTTGCTTTATGATTGACATAATCCTAACAATATCTCACTTTACTAGATTTTATTGATTTTAAGTTGAGGAGGTCACTGGTTTAGTTTTTCTTTGAAGTTCCTGCCTGATGTTATGTTATAAACTGGTGTAAACAATTAACAGAAAGTGATATCAGCAATTCCGGAAGATTTGCTATTATTTTTTTAAGAGTTCTATTTCCTATCTCCATTCTTCATCAGATCTTCACCAAACTAGAAAGGGACCACCTTGAAATACTAAGATGCTCTTCCAAAGCCTCGTATACACTTTTATTTTTTCATTTTACATCACCAAGAGGGAATGAGAACATCATCAATGTAGTCGAAGCCGCGCATTATCTAGGTATACTAATATTATAAAGCTGAAGAGTTTGTTTGTTTGTTTGTTTGTTTGAACGCGCTAATCTCAGGAACTACTGGTCCGATTTGAATCTTTCAGTGTTAGATAGCCCATTTATCGAGGAAGGCTATAGGCTATATATCATCACGCTAAGACCAATAGGAGCGGAGCAGTCATGAAAAATGTGACACAAACGAAGTTGTGCGGACAGCTAGTTAGGGATAACTCAAATACTAGTCGTCAGATCTCACTCAAATAAATGGGAGCACACGGCAAGCACCGGCTTTCGGATATACAAAGAATATAATTAAAATCGGTACACCCAGTAAAAAGTTATGAGGTAAAACAACAACAAAAAAATAGTCAACTTGAGAACCTCCTCATTTTTTCGAAGTCGGTTAAAAAAACAGTCGACTTGATAACCTTGTTTTTTGGAGTCTGATAAAAATAGTACTATTTTTCTTTGGCACTGTTATACTAGGTACTAAGTGCCAAAAATAAATCTGAAAGGCTACTACTATTAGCCTTGCAGCGCAGTTCGCCAAACAAAAACGTAGGAACAATAGGTATGTAGGTACGTCTGGTATGTGATACTGATACATATCTAATATCGCTTCCCGAACTCTAGGCCACATGACAATATTAACAAAAACACTGTTTGTGTTATTTACTAACATTAAAAGGCGATTTCTACTACTGGCAGTCTAGAAAAATCACCTAATCAGTTTATACAGGGTCTACCCTTTATAGCAGAACTTTTAATGTCATAATATTATTTTGCATAACAACGGATGGCATAATCTTCACTTCGCAGAAAATTGTTTGGTATACCCTCATTTATCATACATTAAAAAGTCATAATTTTGTATGTCAGAATCATCTTTACGCATAAATTTCATATCCATAATAATTAAAAAGTAGAACCATCATATCGCAGAAAGTTCACAGTCAGAATCGTCTTTTGGCATACATTTCATATCGGTAGTCATTAAAAGGCAGAACTGTCATATTTCAGAAAGTTAACAGTTAGAATCATCTTTTGGCATACATTTGACATCCATAAATTGAAAGACACATCTGTTATATTACAAAAAAATCATAGTTACAATAATTTAGCATTTCTTACCAGAATAATAAAATTTGTGCAAGCAAGCTTGCAGCATGCAAGCAAGCATGCAGCATGCAAGCAAGCATGCAGCATGCAAGCAAGCATGCAGCATGCAGGCAAGCAAGCATGCAGCATGCAAGCAAGCAAGCATGCAGCATGCAGCATGCAAGCAAGCAAGCAAGCATGCAGCATGCAGCATGCAGCATGCAGCATGCAGCATGCAAGCAAGCAAGCAAGCATGCAGCATGCAGCATGCAGCATGCAAGCAAGCAAGCAGCATGTAAGCAAGCAAGCAACATGCAGCATGCATGGTTTCTGTCACGGCTACGGCGCTGCGAGGCTCCGGCGGTCCCACGCGAGTTTATCGTCGCAGATGGGTTTAACGCTCACCACCGCAGCTTCGGCTTGCCGCGGCGGCGAGTGTTACAACCACCTGCTCCTCAACTCGCGGGCCGCCTCGCCCCTCCGCGCCTTCGCGGTTTTAAATTACACTCTAGGGGTAGGGCAGACAAGACTACGTGGAGTCGGTTTTGCAGCGATTCGTTTCTGTCAGTAAATTTGTAGTAAAAAGCGTTTACTGTTAAAACAATGTTTAAATTTTAATATACCTACCTAAGATAAGATAAATGCTTTTTTATGGTAATGGTTAAATAGATTCATCCCAGATGAAATTCTGCCATCTTCATAGTATGCCAAGTGAAATTATACAAAATGATTGTTGTTCCAAGTAAACATTGTGCTAAACGAAAATATGCGACATGTTAACTATGCTTATGGTAATTATGCCAAATAAAATTCTGCCATCTTAATAGTATGCCATTGTAAATTCGGACATATAAACATTCTGCCAAACAATAGTTATACTAAATATTTTTTATGCCTTACAAATATTCGTTTAAAAAAAAATATGCCAAGTGTGTTATGCCAAGTAAAATTCGGAGCAACAAGATTCTGCCAGATAGAGGGAACCCGTTTATACAATGTAGTTCCTTAACAACGCATCGATTTATACATTGCCGTTTATAATGTTTGACTTGAGCTTTTAAAAAGATGTGATTATCAGGTCATTTCGGAATCACAAGATTCTATGGCAAATCAGGTAGGTAAGTCTAATTGTAAGTGTAACAAAAGTGTACCTATGCATGTATGTGCGAGGGTATCTTGTGTTGAAATTGCCGACGTTGGAAAAAATCTTAAAACCCCAGACATTTGGGTGACATTCTACAATACTATGAAATGCTACATAAATGGAAATTGATAGGTAGGTGCAATATTAGGTGTATATTACACCTGTATAAAAAATGATGTATGGAAA
Organism: Hecatera dysodea; assembly: GCA_905332915.2. Taxonomy (NCBI): domain Eukaryota; kingdom Metazoa; phylum Arthropoda; class Insecta; order Lepidoptera; family Noctuidae; genus Hecatera; species Hecatera dysodea. Next base: position 17,626,253 of record HG995292.1, read on the forward strand.
AATAAAATTTAGGGGTGGCACTCCATACATGTGATTTCGAGTTCGTAAAAAATGTGTCCCTCTAACTTTTAAACTATGAAGTAGAAAATCCTAAAAAAAAATGAGCAAATAGAACTTCACAGACACTTCCAACGAAAATTGGTTGGAACATCACAGCTTATATACTTTTAGAGATATAAAATTGTAACAGTGAACTACGGGACCCTTCACTATGCGTGGTCCGACACGCCCTTAGTAGGATTTTTAATAATTTATTACAGCTTATTTTGCAATGTAAACTATAGCGTCGGATATTTTGCAGCGCCGGATTTACGAGTACAGTGTATTGACAAAATAATTTTTAACTAAGTTGTGTTTTAATTAGTTGCTTATCTTTCATTCAATGGAACTTCCCTTGACACAGAAAATATCCGGGCTTTACCAGGACACCTTTGAACACCCTGCCCGGACACTCCTCGGACGCCCTCCAAACTAGGACAATACGGTTAAACTCGGACGGATGGCAACCCTATATGAAGGCCATGTTGGTACAGTAGGTAACAGTTGCTAGGTAACCTAAGTGCGCTGAGCGAGATCGTGAGAGGGCTGATCCCGCTTACAGAAGAAGACGTCGGGGTCGCCATCGCTTCGTCATTTAATGCAGGTGGGACTCCAGGGTCACGGGCGCTCAGAGTGGGGACTCTGTCCGCCAACCCAGTGATCCTAGGAAAGGCGGTGGCACACTGATCACGGGCTGCCGTGCCGAACGAGATTTAGGAAAAACCCCTTTACAGTTTCCCCAGGGATGTGCCCTAACAGGCGTCGCACAGAGGGGGTTCCGGAGTGGTCTTTTAAGAGGTAACGGGGCCTTCTATGTGCTGATGGTGATCACCGGGGTGGTTTTAGTCAGGTAAAAATCCCACACTTCCTGATCTTTTCCCCAAAAGTCCAGGCGCCTTTTGAAGGTTTCCCCCCGAAACCAAAAAAGAAAAAAGGTAACCTAAGTGCTCTCTGTGTCATCTGAGAACAATGAATGGTATTAATATGCATTTCATTGTATGGGTCGAATATCTGCTCGAAAGTAAATGGACTTTTAACGAAACGGGATACTAATATCATAAAAATATGAGATAATATTGTGTCTTGTTTGTTAACAAGAAGCTTTATTATACTAACCGAAATGTCCTATTATCGAATGGCATTGAATACTGAGTGGAATTCTTTGTTTGTCTATCTGGCTAACTGCATATTCAATTTTGATACTTAATTTAGTAAAATTTAGTAATAAATGCTGACTTCAATGTCTTCCATAATGAGTGCCTACATTTTAAGGCACGGTGAACTAAACACAGTTTTTAACCTATTTGACTGGTAGATAACGCTTTGTTGCATTAACTTTATGTACCACTGTTATACATAAAGTTTTAAAGAAAAAAAAAGATCCTTCGTCCAGCCGTTTACGTGCTAACGACTATTAAAGATCTACAAATGAGAGCCGCGACCAACAGCTTAACGTGTTATCCGTAGCACGGAGAAGTCTATGTTAAGGCTGGTCACCCATCCAAGGACCGAGTTTGGCAATTGCTGCTTAACCTCGAAGATACGTACGCTATCATTGTTTAGTTACGAGCTCCTCATATAAAGGCAAACGAAATAAACCAAAGTACTCACCAATACGCCAACACCTTGTAATGCTCCAACAACCTTTCAAACATTGGCTTCGCGTTGCTGAGGAAGTCAGGAGCCAGCTGAGCGTTAACAGTCATGTTCACCCAACCGAACTTGATGTCCCCGACGTGGATAGCCCTCTTGATTTCCGAATTCTTCAGGAAGTTGATGTATTTCCCTACTGGCAGCTCGTCTTTCAGGAAGTTGTAAGCATGTTTTTGATGGGTCATGAAGAGGAGAATTGTTACCAGGCTGTTCCATTTCTGAGGAATTGATGTTATGTTAGTTGGCTGGGTTGGTTAAAAACCAAGACATTTATTAGCTGTGGCTAGAAGACAACTGGTGCAGCATTCAATTGTGCCCAGACTTGCAAATATTTTTCTGCAACTAGACAAGACTTCGCACTTGAATCTGCTTCTAAGTTTTGAAAATGAACACTGTATAGAAAATTCCTTTCCCCACAATGTTGGAATCCACGGTCCAACCTCGGGAAGCGCAGCTTAACCTCGAAGTTTTTTTTGATAAATAATTAATCATATACGCATAAATATCTTCCTGGGCGAACTTCCACGGTCCCGTGCCTAACTATTCAGGTTCCCACGACGTTAATAATGTCGTGTGCCTATCTCGCCATCCCCTATCGGATATCCAACCATGACTCCTCTTATTAAATGAAGAGTCGAGTACCGTCACTTCCACAATTTCCAAATAATCTATACTAATATTATAAAGCTGAAGAGTTTGTTTGAACGCGCTAATCTCAGGTACTACTGGTTCGAATTGAAAAATTCTTTTTGGGTTGAATAGACCATTTATCGAGGAAGCCTTTAGGCTATATATCATCACGCTTAAGCCAATAGGAGCGGAGCAGCGATAAAGAATGTTCGGGGATTCCACGGGGACGAAGTCGCGGGCAGTAGCTAGTACAGTTATAATTTGAAACAAATACGTACCTACATATATCAAAAAGGTTTAAGATATTAACATGAACTTACGGTTTTAGCCTCAATACTCCTATTAGCCTTTATTTCTGCCTGGAATGAGTCGATGAGCGGCTTCACGATTTCAATCTGCTCCTTTTCCAATAAACCGAAGTAATAGAACGGCCATGCTATGTGCGATATCATCTCGGGATCCACGTATGCGTTGCCGATAATAAGACCCTAGACAAAAGTAAATAAATCTTTAAGCTAGATTTTGCCTAAGCACTGCCTGGCTGATGGCGATGAGCAGTGGTGGCCGAGTGGTGACGGCCCCGACTTACGAAGTGTAGGTCGCGGGTTCAAACCCAGCCAGGCGCATTACTCTGTGCAATTAATTTTATCACCACTGCTCTTAAAACGGTGAAGGAAAACATCGTGAGGAAACCGGCATGTCCTAGAACCAAAAATTCGAAGACTTGTGACATTCACCAACCCGCACTGGGCCCGCCTGGTGGATTACGGCCCATTCCCTCTCCTAGAGAGGAGGCCTGTGTCCCAGCAGTGGGAACGTTAAAAGGCTGATTATGCTTATATTATACTGCCTGGCTTTATATTTGGCCTGTACAAGTTCTGGGCCGTTTTCAATGTCGGAGTCTTCCTAACGAAATTACTTACAAACCAAAATATACCAATATCAGCTTTTGTTGATTTCGAATAAAAATTATATTTATTTTGTAAATTGATTAAAAGGTCAACTTTTTTGTAAGTTTTAACAAGATGGGGCCGGACTACATAAAAACGATAAGCATTAAGATACAGTAACGGCCGAACACAATAACCTATCTATCACATACTGGAGATAGCAAAACAAATGAAACAGTATAAAAATTATATAAATAGGTTTTCTGTTGTTTAATTTGTTTTTCTATCTCCAGTATGTGATAGATAGGTTATTGGGTTCGGCCGTAAGTAACGCACGGTAAGTCCACCGTGGCAGTAGCACAAAAACCTAACGCTTATGCTTAGCACAAACCAAATGCAACGTTGCGACTATAAAGGTCTATCTATTCTATTGATTTACCTGCAAATTGATATCAGAACCAAGTTTCTCCTTCCTCTTGTGTATCTCCATAGCCATGGCTGGCACGTATTTGCCAGCGTACGACTCTCCAGCCAAGTACAGCGGAGCTGTTCTCAGCTCAGGGAACATTTGGAGGAACTGCTTCAGGGCTATATAGAGGTGGCTGGCGTACTGGAAAGTAAACGAAAATTCTTGTAAAATTAAATATTTACTTGGCTTAAACATTTACAGTTTCGTCCTTTGGGGCGAAAAAAAAAGCGGGAAGTGGTTTGATGGGTTCTCAACCAAACATCTTATTACTTTTTAATTAATTCAAAGCTTGTTTTATAAAACTCCTTTTATCTTACCGTTGCCATATTGGTTGAATATCCCTTGACATGTTCGGTGAAGCTGTACCCTGACCCGACAGGGTTGTCGATGAACAGCAGGGAGTGATTGTGGAGCCACGTGTACGGGTTTCCTGGAATTTTGCTATGTCTTTGTCCAAGTTATATTCTTTGAGTACCTAAACATGATCGGTAATATGCGATCTGACCCACCCCATCCAAGGATCAGAAGTAACGTAACAAAAGGAGCACCTTAGCAGACGTGGTGATGGCGCCCATTAAAGCATAGTGGGTTAGACACTAGTTGAAGATGCAAGTTTGTGTGTAAATATCTCCCAGCCCAGTTTCACTAGTTCATTACTCTGCTGATAATGAGAACAAGGAACGATATTGACTGTAAATCTCAAAACGTCAGTAAGAAATAGATACCTTTAGTAGGTACAAACATCTAATTATTATTCTTAACGCGCATAAATATGTAACTACCTACATCGAGGGGCAATAATTTTTATCTCGGGAAGATCCCGTACAGTCATACCATCTGCATACAATGAATAAAATACAACAATCTTGAGATTTTCTTTTATTTCTAGCAACACGTCACGTCACAACCCAGAGCCGATGGATGACCTTTAGCAACAATACAAACAATTAAATATTCTATCATTGCTAACGCAGAATGCTAATAATACGGTTTTTTTGCCCGATTAAATAAAGACGTTATAAGAATTCTTGCAATTATTTTTATTTACGTTTTCCTGTTTTGTAATTAGGTACCTCATTGCTCACAGCTCCCCGCATTGTTCCCGTGGCAATACGGGGATAAAATATAGCCTATGATGCCAGTCCACAATAACGTAGCTTTCTATTGGTGAAATAATTTTGAAAATCGATTCAGTAGATCCAGAGATTACTCAATACAACGTCACAAACTCACAAACCTCCCTCTTTAGAATATTAGTATACTTAGATAATTATGAGCCTTCCTGTGGTCATTCAGAAAAAAAAAGATGCTGTTTTTTTTTCTTCTATATATTGGTGTGTTTTAGTACCGAAGCTGAGATTTTTCTGTTAGGTACATTCACTTTGCTTGGAATAAAATTTGTTTTTTTGGTGGTATTTTGTGAGTATCTCTAGGTGGAAAGCAATAAAAAATTGGTACGTTTCAATCAGATCGGGTTCTGGATGATAATAATTAAGCGTTGCGTGTAAAACAATGGGATATTTTACTTAAAAAAAAAAAACGAATTAGACCGTCAGATAGATTTCCAAAAAAATATTGGACACGTATTTTTTCTTTTTCACATAAACAAAAAATGAATACGATACAGTGCGTTGAAATCTCGCGTACTGCAATTTTTACAAGCGTTATGACGTCACTAGCCTCAGCTCTAGAACTTTGATGCGCTTTATCTTTCTATTTTTTTTTCGATTTGGAATGACAAAAAATATGTGTCCAATTTGTTGATTTTGTCGGACGGACAGTCAGGAGAATTATGATTTTTATATCTAGTAAAATACCCAATTGCAGTTAAGAAGGTATGCTAACAGATTTAGAGAAAATTTTATCTACATCTTAAGATGGAACGATGATGATTTCCGAGAAAACCAAAATTCTATAACAACCGTTATAACTCGACCTTTATTAAGATAATTATATTATTATAGAGGTATATAGGAAACTCTTTTGTAGACCTCTAAAAAGGAGATACCAGACCTCTTATGATACGGGTCTACAAAAGAGTTTTACAATCATTGTCCGATACACAATCGTTCCAACTTGACCCCCGCGAACTGTGATTGTAAGCTTAAACATCTACTCTAATAAAGAAACTAAGATTAGAGTAAATCTTAATTACTCACACGAGCTATAGATAAAATATAACAGGAAGATTGAGACAATGAATTAGCAAACATTGAAATTGATAGCGTCACTGAAAAATTGATGCTAGAGACGTCACGTGCCTTTGGTTTATAAAGAATTTCTCGTATAAGAAGTTCACAAGCAACTATAATTTTACGTACGATACAATATTCGATTAATGATATTGATGATAAACACTACGATGGGTACTTACGTTTCAAAGTTTCATTTATAACAGTGAAAGGCCCGATTTCGTCAAACAGCCCAGTCATACTGGAAGCGCCTGGCCCTCCTTGGAGCCAGATGATCCATGGACTTGCGTTCACTGGCTTGTTCAACACCGGGAAGTACCAGAAGAATAGGTTCGAATTGTACGTCTCGTTCACTGTCAAGAAGCCAGAGTAGCTCTTGAATCCCAAGAAATGCTTTGCATCTACCCGAGCAGCTTTCTTCGCCTCTCTAATCCGCCCTTCTTTCAGATACGGTGTCAATATCAACGCTGTGCCATTGTCAACTTCAACATGTTGTTCACAAGCTTCATTATTGCTTGATACAGTGTGATTTGCATCTACAGAGTTGTCTGATACATCATTGCGTGTATCGCATGTTTTCTTAGAAATAGTATCATTGTTATAATGAATCAGGTTCTCGTCAACTGTGCTATCGATATCGATTTTTACCACAGCCGTAACGTTTATAATACTTTGTTGGGTATTAACTGGTTTAACGTCAACTATTATATTACTAATATCTTGTTGCCCAATTTCAGCGAATCTGCCAAATACACTGGAAAACAATGGTGGCATTGTATTACTAATGAGTTGGTTAAGTATAGTGACGCTGATAATAAAATTTAAATAGTAGATAATTCAACAAGAACTTGAGTATTTTTTGTTTGAATTAACAACACTGAGGTATATTCTTAAAGATACAGTTATTTTGTCCAGTCTCCGTGAGAACTAAGTATTGTAGGTACTACTATCGTCCCTGGTTCGTATTCGGCTCGAAGGACCAAAATATTTTAGGAGCCACTCTAAAATCACGATATTCATTATAGGGAAGCATATAAGGACGTAAAACCTCGTGGTTCGAGAAGCTAGTTGATGAATGAGACGGCCTGCACAAGAACAGTTGGCATAAAGCAAGATCGAGCGAGAGATCATGTATGTAGACGATCTCCCAAACAAAGAACTGAAAGAATTTATGCTGAATCCAAGATAAATTAATGGCGCAATATGAAATACGCACACTTGTAGCATCAGCATAAAAAATATATATATAGGTAAATTAGGTAATGCGTTTCTTCAGCGGAGTTTAATGTATATCTATTAGTATATGTATTAAAACAATATTTGCGAAAGGGTTTTTTTCATCGAATTAATCATTTACAATTAAGTTTTAAGTGGTAATACAAGGGTAATTTAATTTAAGATCACTCATCGTATTTTTAAGCACTAATTAAACCCGAAAATAAAAATGCTTCTCGAAAAAAAACTTACCCTACTAAGCACAAAACTAGAACACAGATCACAAGCTTCATTATAAATTAATTATTTGATTAGCCCTAACTACTAGAACGTGCTGTATCGTGTACATGGCTTGCAAACTACTAAGCCCGTTGCGACATCCCTGGCCATACATTATCATTACTTGAACTATTTGATCCCGACTCGTTGATACACTGATACGGCTGAAATTCGCTTGTATGTATGATGTATGTACGTATTAAGGTTGACACTGACTAGGGGCCTTAGTCAAACCTAAATCAATTTCTATTTGGCAGTCATACCTGTCACACTTTTTTAACTCTTGAAATCAAGTATTTACGCTGGTGACCATAATTATACAACACACACATGTTGGTATTGGTTTTTCATTCATTTCCTGAGATGCGGTAATTACATAATATGCACCAGGGAAAAAATATCTACCAAAATATACACAGTTAAAAAAAAAACTATCGATGTTCAAGCAGAAAATAATAATCGTTTTCAATGTCTTGTAGGCATTTATATAAAACAATAAATACAAAAGCTAAAATGTACATTTATCTACAACTAGTATGGCACACAAATACAATTTTATGGCAAAAAGGCTTAAACGAAATTTGTTCTAGTTTCCACAAGCTACGCATACTAAATTTTAAAAAAAGAACTCCGGATGTTACCTGTCTCTTGTCTATCCATATCTTATCTATTGTCACTAGTAAATGAGCGTGTTAGACATACCTAAGTCTAAAGAGTATAATACTGGATAGTGTAGTGTTAAGTAGTGTGCTTAAAAATTCCTTTATTATACTTTCACCATTAGAAAGCTATTTACATTCACCTTGAGTAACATAGGCTATATTTTATCCCCGTATTCCCACAGGAACAGGAAAAAACGGGTGAAACCGCGAGGCGCTACTAGTACCTAAATAATATTTAAGATAGCATTCATGGGGCAGTTTCCATCTACATATTCGAACAGTAACTGGTTATATTATGCACATTAAATAAATTTAATGTACATCTATACTTAATATTATAAAGCTGAAGAGTTTGTTTGTTTGTTTGAACGCGCGGTTCGAATTGAAAAATTCTTTTTAGGTTGAATAGACCATTTATCGAGGAAGGCTTTGGCTATATATCATCACGCTTAAGCCAATAGGAGCGGAGCAGCGATAAAGAATGTTTTAAAATCGGGGATTCCACGGGGACGAAGTCGCAGGCAGCAGCTAGTACTTATATTATATGTTGACTGTATGTGTGTGTATGTGAGAATCAAAGAAAAACCTTGTAGTATTGAGTCCGCCTCCACGCGTAAAGCGCTCCCAGTCAGTTCCCACCTTAAAGTTATCAATGAAACAGCCCATTGAGAATTTATTCGTAGAATAAGGTTTGACATTGAATCGCAGTCTCACGTGTGCCAAGTACACACACTGTAATATACATAGTAGCATAATATTGGGTTATTCTGTAAAGAATAAAACTAACACCTTAAGTTTTGAGAGATAAAATTGGCCATAGTTAAGCTTGTAAACCCAAAGTCACGCTGGCGATCAAGAAAATTATTTGTTTTGACCACTTTTGACACCAGTTAGATAAAACATAATAGTTGAAAACAGGTCACTGTCACACACGACGAAAATAAGCCTCGTTATTTTAAAGCGTGTCACTTCCGAACAAAAATTTAAATAGTAAAGATAGGGTCAGTCAAACGCTTGTTATTTCACTGTACATGAAACACGGCGTTTTTAAAGCCCGACGTAAAAAGAGGGGTGTTATAAGTTTGACGTGTCTGTCTGTTTGTCTGTCTGTGTCTCCGTAGCTCGCAAACGGCTGAAGCGATTTCAATTTAGTTTTTTATTTGTATGAAAGGTGTGTTACGGGCGAGTGTTCTTAGACATGTATGATGGAAATAGGTTGAGTCATTTAAAAGTTGTGGAGGATGAAAGCGGGGAAGAATAACTGAATGTCTGCAAATATACTCGAGTGGAGTCTCAAATGAAAGCGCACTGAAAGAGAATACTGATGATGACTTAATCGAGAGTTTTCTTATAAGTATGTACCTACCTATAAAAAATATAAAATAAAAACTAAACTAAAAATTAAAAAAAACCCCGACTCAAAAGCCTAAGTTCCCTTTAAAATGTAAAAAATAATAAAGAAAAACTTAAAATTTTTAATCTTTCGTTCATACGAATCTCTCGAAGTTTGCCAACCACGTGGCGCATGCGCTTCGGTCTAAACGAGGCACGGGCCAATTTGTGGCGTCAGAAAAAAGTGTGAGTGCCCCTTAGGTACCGTAGGTTCTGTAGACAATGCATGAATTAATCATTCAAAACAAAATTTTAGTATCAGAAACAATTCAACTGTTTCTTTATTGGTAGCTGTGCGAACATTATACATATTATACATACATAATTAATATTATTCAGTCTATGACTACATACTGACAATTGATATTAGATTATTCATTACTACTAAAAATTCACATAATTAAACTGCCTAATAAGATACATTAAACGTTCTCTAAGTAATTTGTTACTTACTTAAATGATTATTACTGGTAAAAAAATCTGAGAATCAAATATGGAAAGTTTCAAGAGCGTCAAAGATGAGTTCCTTTACTAATAGGCAACGCACAACTGAAACTACTGGTAGTACAAAGCTGAAATTTGGGATTTAAGTTCCTTGGGGACTGTAGAAGAGAGAGGATAACGCAGGGCGATTCCCGGCCACCTGCTGCGCGGGCCTGCGGATGGCGAGCTATGGGTGGCTCGCCGTCCGATAGCAACCAGGCCCGAGCCGACGGCGCGTCGTGTTCCACGCGCGCCTCAAAGAGCCGTCAGCAACGTAGACGGGGCCCTATAGGGTCAGTGCCTGCTAGGGTTGCGGAATTTGTTCGAAAGAGTCACCCCGGCCCTGGAACGCAAAGGGCACAAGAAGGATCACGGGTGGGTTTTAGTCAGTAAGAGTCTGACACTCTCTTCCGCTCCGCCCAGAGTGGGAGAAGTCATTTGATGATTTCGCATCCAAAAAAAAAGGGACTGTAGAAGAGAGAGGATTTCCCGAACTTCCTACGGGAAACGGAAAAATGGGATATGGGTGTACGAAGTCGCGGGCTTAAGATAGTTATAGACTATTCTTTGTGGAGTTAATAAAAATACAAAACATGTACTTTAAATGGCTGTTGCTTGCCCAAACCCACTTAAATAAAAGTGACTCATCTCCGTTTTAATTATTTAAAGGTTAAGCGGTTCAAAATTTATTCCACTTAAATCATTTCACAACTACAACAAGTTTCGACTGTGCGTTGTCTGTCAGTCACTCAGTAACGGAAGAGTTTTATATACATAATAATAATAATTATATTGATTTGAATAGACTAGACAGTACTGTTTGGTCAACCGGGTGAGTTAAGTCGGGTTTACATTATTGTGTTGTGTCGTGTCGTGACGCCTTCTGACGCTATTGATTGGCTACAAAACTTTTTGCAATATGACGTAGCCCTGGATATATTTGTATGACTGGTACCTAAATTTATACCGCGCCACGCCACAACACGACACAGTAATGTAAGCGTTACGAACCAATACAATATAAAACGAATACAACAAAAAGGCCCTGTCAATGTCAATATCAAAGTCGAACCTTATACGTGCGGCTGACTGTACTTAAATTACTTTACTCAGTAACGCTACGTTTAAAACGAGTAGTAATAACAATAAAAAGTTCTATTCAATATTTTAAAATAATACAAAATATCACATTAATGTTACAAAAAATTGCAATTTTAAACTTTAGGAACCACTTGCAACAAATCATTTTATGTTTCTATTAATGAATTAAGATCGTCAACATTGTAAGATTACATACTCTGTAAGATTAACTTAAACATCTATATTTTATTCTAGTGCCACAACACATTCAAATAACCACAACATTAGGTACCGTATAAAGCTTTTGTAAGAAAAGGTGTAGGTAAGTATGTTAAACCTGTGGCGTCATTTTTACAGAACAATAAGTTTGTTCACAGTAAACCTACTACCCTACCTACCCCTCTTTTTTTCATGTTAGCGTGAGCGCGCGCAATCTCACCTGCGCGAGCGCTGCCTGCCGCGGAGACCGGTCGTCCTGCCTCACCCCGCACGCCCCACCGCGCTGCATCCGCGCCCCGCACAACTGGCAGACAGCTCGACGATGGACAGTCAGCCAGAAGCCCTAAATGCGAACCAGCGAGACCTCAACCCTCAACGAACCTCAACCATAAAATGTAATTCATAAAATCAATTCGCGTTCAGAATCACGGATTATGCAATCTGATTCGTGATAAACTGGCTCAAAGGTCGTATTTTCGTTGATCCGTTGCTGAACTAAAATCCATATTCAACTAAAGCATTGTCAAGAATGCGACCGAAATCAATGGACAATCAGGCGTCGTTGAGGAACAATATCCCACCATTGTGTCGACCAACTATTCGTGTGAACTGCAGTGTACTGCACCAAATATCTACTGATGATCGGCAAAAAAAAGTCGCTGCTTTATTTCATTCTGTTACGATCGCCGATACAAATATCACGTACATTTTATCCGCACCATAGCGCCATGGTGTAGATTGATCAGTGCATTTGACCACAACCCCAACGTCACCGAGGTGATTTTCATAGACCTAAGGCCTTTGGATGAGCACAATGACAGCAGTATTAAACATCACTTCGCGGCTCTGGAGGGCATTAGGAGGGAGGAATACAGATGAGTTTTGGCCAATAAAATTCGTAATAAGTCATTTGATGATTTCCCGTACATAAAAAAGCCTCTGTTCACGGATTCGTAATGTTAACGAACTGAATGCCTAAATGCCATACAACCCACTTTTTTAACACCAACTTCCAAAATTATAGTTATTTATTTTTATTTGATTATACCTATATTTTTTTTTTAAAAATATTTTTTTATGTATTAGAAACCTTTAAAACTTTCGCATAGATATTATCGATGCCATAATTTCAACGTTGCAGTAAACAAAACGGGAAAGCCTATTATCAACGTTTGATAGTTTACTGTGACGTCGACCAAAACATGAAATAAATAATTATGTATTTATTTAATCAATTGCACTATGTATCAAAAAGCCTATTTAGTGATTTGTGGTGCAAGTGGCTCTAAAAGTAGATATTAAAAAAACGTATTCAAGTTACACTTTGACGATAATTAGTTACTAAATAATCCTTTATGTCAGCCATGACAGTTGTGAGCCGTGCGATCTCTGTATGTATCATCTCTAATGTGTTTATTATTTTACCGGTGCTGAATACTTTTTCTCGTTCTATGGAGAGAAAAGCTGATGCTTTATCCTCGGCATCTGCGGAAATAAGACACAAAATATGTTATTACGTGATACTAACTGTAATTGTTAGATTAAGTATACTCAAAGGACCACCTTTGAGTCGTGACGTAATCATTGGATAACTGGACTCAAAGGACCAATATTGTAAAAAAAATATACTCCTAAAATTTTATTCTACTATCCTTCTACCATCTTTCCACCTTCCGCCATCAATGGCGGACCCGTGGGGGGGAGGGGGGTTAAGGGGCTCAAAAACCCCACCTCCCAATACAGAGATACCACTAGTAATCTACATCCTAACGAAGTCTTTGAGGATATTACGAAAAGTAATCCAAAGAGGCGGTAAATAAAGTTTTTGCTCTTTTAGTGTTGCTACTTTGCTAAAACTTACACTCAGCGGGGTTAAGCACCACCCGCGTTATTTTGGTTATATGTATGGGTTGTACTCGTCGTTATTTGTAGCGACGATTTGGATTAGACCTTGGTTAAGACCTATAGCATTCCTCTAGTCCTTCCAAGAACTCTTGCTTTAAGCTAACTAAAAAGCTTATTAAGTTTTTAACTCTACCCCCTTCCCCATGTTGCTGTTAAAAACTGAAGGCGCTGACTGACACTTGCTCGAGCCAGCTCAGGCCGTTGAACCCGTAGTTTTAAATTCGGACCTAAATTATGTTCTCGCCAGACCGTAGCTATCTGTCTTCCCCCCAGTGGCGCCCTAAGCTAAGGTACGTATCCTACAGGGGGTGTTAGCGAGGGTGTTGCTGTAAGGGTTCAAGTTCTTTATAAGACCTGGCTATAGGCTACAGGCAATATCAGTTAAGCAGCAGCAGATTAGCTCAAGCAGAAACGAAAACTAACCAGGGAAACCCTAAACTTCTTTCATCCGCAGAGACGTCGTTCTCGTTGCGTACCATGGCACAAACCACTGACAAATTTTATTTTCTTGAAATAGGCTTATTTGGATGACTATCTCACCATCAACCATATATCAGTTTGAAGACCATCAGAAAAATAAAATTACCTGAATCAATACAATTTTCATTCTTCGTGACATACACTTCTGGTTTACTTTCCAGGGGACTGCAGGACCTGACTTCTTCCGTGTCAGAGTGGTCAGGTGTTCGTTGCTTCCTACGCCTTTTGGAAGATCTTGTCCCGGCTCCTTCAAACGAAATAAGAGAAATAATGGCTTGTTTTACAAAATAAGCAGTCTTTGCCAGATAAGACCAAAAGTTGTTGCGGTGTTCGAAAGAGTCACCGTGGCCCTGGAACGCAAAAGGCGGTAGGAGGAACATGGGTGGGTGTTACTCAGTAAGAGTCTGGCAGTCCCTTCCGCTCCACCCAGAGCGAAAGAAGTTAAGAAGTTAGTTCGCGAGATTCTGTGATTAATCAGTGAGTGAAAGCGAGAGACCTTTCGCTTTTATTTAAATAATATAGGTATCGAAGATGTACATAGATTTATAAACTTTATACATGCAAATAATATTTAAAGCTGTGTTGGCTAGCCATTGTGCCAACAGCGTAAATTTTTTTATTGATTAATAAATGGCTCCTTGTAAACCTTTTCCGTTTGATAATTAATTACCTTTAAAATTGCCACTTGTGGTGTTTACATGAGGTTTTCTTTCTAGTGGGCTGCTTGGACCAGCGTCATCTTGATACGGCTGACGTCTCTTGCGACTTTTAGTAGGTGGCTCTATATCTTCCGTTTCTGAAAATAATGAGAAAACAAAAAACAGTTAAAATTGATAAATCCCAGATTATTATATTACTTGCCTAGTTGAAAACTCACCAAAGAACTGGTTGATTGGGCTGTCCACTTTGTTGTCTGTATAATTTTGTATGGCTTCATCCAAACCCTGAAATATTATAACAGAAAAATAGAAATATGTCTAATCTCTTAGATTTCTGTGTTAATACAAGCTCATACAATTAATTTTAGTTAAAAATAAACTGTTACATAACATGATCATTTCAATCTTAGCCACATTATCACACTGCTAGGAGTTTTAGAAGGATTACAATAACTTTTCACAGGATGCTACTAAAAGTAAAAGACTGAAGAGGCTTTTCCATTAGGGATCACAGGGAAGTGTAATTAAGATAATGTACCAGGAACTTACTTCTTCAGACAATGGATCATTCATGATAACCACATCCTCCACAGCACTCTCTCCTATTAGAGTCATAATATTTTCTTCCATTGCTGACAATGGCAACATGCCTTCGGGAAGTGGTCGGTCACCATCCTTGGAGGCTTTCAGCTCTAGGGCACGTCTCCTCACTCGGTACTTCCAGTCGCACCAATACTGGAAATTTAAATAAGTGAGATATAATAATATTGTGGCAAAAAGGCCTACTAGCAACAAAAGGCAGCAAGTTAAGAAACACTTGCTGAGATGGGTCAGTGGATGACAGACTATCAATTACAAAGACTCGTTCACACCATTGGTACTGGCTATCAATTGTAGATCTTTGATGGTTGTTAAGACTGTCAGAAGCCAGAAAATCTGGCATCAGTCTTGCCAAGGGAACAGTAAGAAAGAAAATGTTACTAGTTTACTCCAAACTGGAACTTAGCAATATTACTTGATGACTACAATAAGTACCAATGGTTTAAAAAGTACCAGGGAACTAAACATTCTATAAAAATATATTCTTACCTTAGACCAACCCTTTCCATCTTTAATGGCACCGTCTTTGATTTCATTTAGCTTCTTAGCACACAAATTCCAGACTTTTACCGTGTGGAACTTACCACGTCTGTGTCTACCCCTAGTGAGGCCCTTGGCCAAGTCTTCATGTTCTTTGAGGAAATCTAGCAGAGCTGTCAACTGGTCATAGCTAACTTGTTTTCTTTTGCATTCTTAAAAAAAAAAAAATAAGTTAAAAAAAAATATAATTAAATTTAAATTTAATGCAGTACTAACAACAGTTAACTTATTGATTGCCAATATAGGTGATTGATGTTCTATTTTAGCATCTGAGGTTAATCATTAATTAAAATACGGTGATTGAGACATTTTTCTAGAACTAATTTATTTCCAAGTGAGTATTTTAAAATTTTTGTTAATTAATTAATCAAACAATTTTATGTTACTGTTTCCTTCCAAATAAATTATGACGGTGTTATTAACTCTGAACGACAGTATTCCATGATTTTATTAGGTACCGGTATCTATCCGAACTAACGATTAAAAGAAAAATAAAAAACACTTGCCAGAATCCATTTTGAACAGCACTTATTTCGTTTTGGCTTTAGCTGTTTTCATTGAAGCTTGCGACAAACAAACTTTCACACTGCTATTGTTATTAATAACACCTTAAGCAGCTTTCTATCTCAATTTAACTGATTATGGTATCGGTTTAGAACCATCTCGTTCAACTTATCGGGCTGCAAGATAATCGACACTTTTCTCTCACAATCTACACTGTTTTACCGACAATCACAAAATGTATAATGGAGTAATGCGCGCGCAGTGTTCGATATATTTTGTACCCTTCAGCGCTTTAATCATGAAATTCTGAGTAAATATTTGTAGGGATGTTTTATTTATAATATTTTTGTAAACAATACAACGAATACAAAAAAGTGACAGGAGACCAGCCAGCCGTCTTAAGACTAAAGTATTGCCACAAAAAAAAAACATATTGAAAGAAATCTAATCATGAAATGACATTGTCATGGTTTCGCTTTATTTAATTAATTAATTTACGAATTTTCATTGGAAGCATGTCTTTTGAATTCAAAAACTAAAATATTGTTTTCGTTTTCACGAGTGCAAGATCTTTTGTATACTTATAAAATAATCAATTGACTACTTCAAAGCCTACATTCTGAAAAAAGCGCTTTCTGCTTAGTTTGCGGGCGCATTACTGAAATGTCATCAAAACAAATATTTACTTCCCGCCCAAATTCATGAATATCCGGACAAGTTGAAAATGCCACTAGCAATGACAAGTTCGCAAACATTACTAGGCATTTTCACTTGGACGCATAAAAATCTTTCAGCTCGTTATATTGACAAGTGATACACATACCTATCGATGCAAGTTTCCGGTTTCGCGAATCTCTGAAACGCTCAATATGTAATAAAATGCGGTAAAATGTAAATTGTTTTAATATTATACAATTCACAATGGTGTTTGGAAGTTTTAAATTTCTGCGGAGGGTAAGTTTTCCCTTTAATTTCCGTATTTTTCAGTTCAATATAAAATATTTTGTATGCCTACAGCTATGTTGATGTTTCTTTGTTTATTTTGGTAACAACACCTTGTAAAAATGATTTTTCTCGATTATTTATAATGAATAACTAACTTAAATAAACAGAAATCTGCGATTATATAAAATCGGTCAGCCTAAATGCCATTGGTGTTCTCGTTAGAGGGACATTTTATCGATTTTATGATAACAGAGCTAACTACCTCCTACACCGGTCGGGCCCCGAATTTGATGTTGGTAACTACTTAAGCTGTTCAATTAAGCAAAGTGATTGATACGATTTCGTAAGCGCTAGTTACCTACTCACCTTATCCAATTATCTACCTACAGTAGTGTCTCTCTTCTCTCTATACTCTCCAATAAATTAAATGTTTATTCTGGTTCTGGATGGCGCATTCAAAGCACAATTTTACGCATACCTACAGAATCCATCCAGACCAGGCTCCGGCCGCATGATGTATGCGATTTATATGATATGCATTGAGGAAAAAACCTAGGTATCTTCTAAAGTAGAGAAAATATGCGCCGACTTCAGTCTGCGGGATGTCTGGCTTCTGTCGCCGCGTCGCCGTCATGAAGATTCGTCTGAAGAGACATTTTGCACATTTGATGCTGCTGCCTCTAATATTCAAGTTCAACAATGGATGCTGATTGGTGGCGGCGGGCGCGACTGTTCATCATCGAATCATCATCTGCCTAGCCTTTTCCCAACTATATCGGCTTCCAGTCATACCGGATTCGGCTGAACACCAGTATTTCACTGTTCATCATCGAATGGGCTTGCTTATTTGCTTGTCACGCAATAAATAGGATTAGACAGAAAATTCGTAGCAACTACCAACTATGTAGTAAAATTTAAACGAAGATTGGTCCCTCATACTTACCTACTTTGCAAATCATGATTTTGACTAAGTAGGTTTAACTCGACTCCGCCCGTGTTGTTGAAGCTTTTACTAAAACCCGTAGGTAGGTTGTAAATTGAATGAGAATTATGTTATGTGATGATATGATACGTTTGAATGATATAATATGATGAATTGGACTCTTTCGAACAAATTCCGCAGAATGTGTTCGAAAGAGTCACCGCGGCTCTGGAACGCAAAAGGCATTAGGAGGAACACGAATGGGTTTTACCTAGTCGGTAAGAGTCTGACATTCCCTTCCGCTCCGTCCAGAGAGGAAGAAGTTTTCTGGTGATATCCCATCCTATTTTAGTTTCGGTTGCCAAATAAAGGTATGAAGTTATTTAACTAATGTAGTTAAGAATTCCTAAACTGATCTTTTGTTAGATTCTTGGTCTTTTGTTTTTTTCAAACGCCAAACAAAATACGTAATTACACTTCTTTAAAGTGCTCATTTCAATTTAAAAGTTTTTTTGTTAAATTAAATGTCGTAAATGAGCATCTTTATTCTCATTGGGAACCGTAGTACCCGCAATTCAGAGGAGAGGATTTAACCTAATTTTCCAATACTCTTAATGGCGAGCCAGGATTGAAATTTAAACAGGGTTGTTGCCGACTTTTAGATAAAATGCTTTGCTTGGGGAGCTCGTGGCTAAAGAATAACAGCCCCACAGATCGATCCTTAAGTTTAAGCAACGCTTGCCAAGGTTGGTCTGTGGATGGGTGACCATCTTAACATACCGAATTTCCTCCGTGCCTCGGAAAGCACGTAAAGCCGTTGGTCCCGGCTGTCATTTGTAGATCTTTGGCAGTTGTTACGGATTGTCAGAAGCCAGAAAATCTGACACCAGTCTTGCCAAGCAAGAAGTAAGTATCGTGTTCCCCAGTTATTGAGTTGTGGAGGTCTGATAGGCAGCCGCTCCACGTTAAATACTGGTATTTAGCTGAATCCGGTATGACTGGAAGCCGACCCCAATATAGTTGGGAAAAGGCTAGGCAGATGAGGCTTTGTTCTTTGTTAAGAGTTCTGAAAGAAAAAAGCGCGGTGAGGAAACGAATATTGTTCTCATGTTCTTCGCGAATTTCGTGTATCGGAAAACGTGTGGTCCCAGGTTGTCATTCGTAGATCTTTACCGGCTGTCATTCTGAATGGACAATTATCACGATTGCCACGAGTACCAAGTGAGAAGCCCAAATGCCTGACTACCAGTCTAACCAAGGAATATCGTGTCATCCAATAGCTAAACTGTTTAGAGGTTTACAGTCAGATATCAGTCCACCACGTATACTGGTGTCTGATATATTTAGTTGGAAAAATGTAGGTGATTTTTATTTTCATATACATAGATGGGGCATTGGTCTGAAGTCTGCCACCTTAATAAGTCAAGGGCGCTCATAACTTCGATATTGTATTAAAGGACTGACTGCCCCCGACGTGCCAAACGCACTGTATACTCTAGAAGTATACATTGAATGTAAATAGAAGGCGCAGAATGCAAGTCCAGTACTAGCCAATCCCCCTTTGCCCCAAACATTGGTTCCAATACAGCCATCGTTATTGTTCCGAACTACAAGCAGGCCAAGTTTATTTGAACAGTCGCTTAAACGCCTCCGCGGCGTCCGCGTGTGCTGTTGACCGGAAAATTCCTTCCGATATTTTTCTTATTGGCCTTGCCGCCATAAATTCAATTTTGGTACGAATGTTTTTTAAAATCGGATACTTATTTTTGTGAATAAATATGGAAATTAAAGTTGACGTGGTAAGTTTAAAAAAAAAGAAAGTTGTTTTAGTTTCAGTAGGTTCTTACAGTACAGCACAATTTGTGCAGTTTTCAGTTTGTTGTTTGAAATAAGAGAAAATATAACTTAACTAGTACCCACAAAACTCCAATTATGGATTTAAATGTGTTAGTTTGAGCAGTAAAACTTTCAAAATATTGCTTGTCCTCATATGAAACCTTTTGAGAAAATGTATGTGTTTTTTCTTAAGTATACCTATATTAATCTATATAAATAAATTATGTTCATAAGACACAATTACAGCTTTACAGCCCAAACCGCTAAATATAATAGATTCTTGAAGTTATTTATAGAATATATATTTAGTTTTAAACAAAGGTGCGTACTGAGAAGTGAAAAGGAGGAAATCGTTTGTATAAACCATAGATATAATTATAAAATTCGAAAAATGATAAAAACCTTATTGATTTCGATTTATAAACTTGAAGCTTGGCACAGCACACCCACTGCGGCAAAATATTTTAACAGTTCAATAGATACCTATTAAATTATTTAAAATTAAGTTAATTTTAATTAATGAATTTAGTACCAACGGTGATACCATTTCTAGAGGGGGAATTTAATTTTTTGCTTACATTAACTCAAAAGTTGGTATCTGTAAAACAATCTTAAAGTAAAATTGTTGAAACGAATCAAACGTATTCTTCATGAACACCCCCCATCCAGTTGAAAAGGAGAAAGACGTTTTGTGAAAAATCTCATTTTGTTTACAATTAGAAATTTAAATGATTCATTTCATGAGACTTCCTTTAAAAGGGAGTCGAAGTGGTGTTGGATTTTTTTAGTGGTTTTTATTTTTAAATCTAATGACGCTTTATATGCAATTTTAAATAGGTACTAGCGGCTAGCTAAACCCACACTTTACCTGACCAGGTTTTCAGATCCACCCAGAAACCCACGCGAATCTTGGTGCAGAACGTTGCTCTGGTGCTCGGGCGTAGCTATATTTTTCACATGGGAGAGGGTGTAACGGTCCAATAAGGAACAATAATTATAAGCTTGTTTTCGCCCAGGCTTAACGCAGAAAGGATCCGGTACCCCTAAACACCCCCCTTATATACGCCCATGCTCTGGTTCTGTCTGCGGCGGTTCTACTAGCGCCAAACTTCATCGATGTTCTATTAGACTTCTAATACTGCTAAATTGATTTTTTTTTCTAATGAGGTCCTCAAAACGAACGGAGGTTCCATGTGTAGTTAGCACTCAGTGAGTGTATTCATATACTCAAACCCTAGAGCACACTACTTAGCCATTGCGGAGAAAAAAAAATCCTGAAGTGTGAAATTTTTATTTTTTTATTTTTATTAACATTTAATAAATCGTTATAAACAATTTCTTTTCAACTTTTATACATTGTTAAATCGCGAATTTAATTATTTCTAACTTTTTAACGATTACAACTTAGAACTGTAGATGGAATAAATACAAAAGCCACAATTATTTTAAACATTACTAGAACTGAAACATCGAGAAATATCTAAGAATGTGAACGAATTGCTTTTTAGAAGAAACTCTCAAAACTCCGTGCTCCTGTAAAAAGCTGAATTTATTTACTATTTTTTTTAATAAAATAACATTATTAAATACAATGAATATTCATGATAATACATTTATAGCTTTAGCAATTCTTTCAATCATTCATCTTGACGAATACACAAACCTGGATGATATCTATATCTATCTATCTATCTATACTTATAATAAATCTGTAGAGAGGTCAATTCTGTACAAGGAATATATTTTCAAAATAACTATCAGGGGGTGATTAGTGATCGATACTGGTGCCAAAAATGCAATCAGTAAAATTTTTGTCTGTCTGTCTGTCTTTCTGTCTGTCTGTCTGTCTGTCTGTATGTTCTTTATAGAAACAAAAACTACTCGACCGATTTTAACGAAACTTGGTACAATTATTCTTCATACTCCTGGGCAGGTTATAGTATACTTTTCATCACGCTACAATCAATAGGAGCAGAGCAGTGAAGGAAAATGTTGGGAAAACGGAAGAAGTTACTCCATTTTTTAAGCTTCCGTTGCGTGTGTAGCCTTAATGGTTAAAGTTACATAGAAATCATGTATTACGGAAATTTTCTACATAAAATTATCTAAAAAATATCCCGAAACAGCATGTCTATCTTTTGTCAATTTTAAACCGATCGGGCTGAGAGTTTCAAAATCGGGGGTAAAGTAACTATTCCACGCGGACGAAGTCGCTGGCAGAAGCTAGTTTATCATAAAAACAAGAAAAACACAAATTTTGTCGACAACTTGCACAGCAAATAAATGCAGCTTTTTACAGGAGTAAAAAGAGATTTTTTTTTGTTTTTTTTTTTTTTTGCGAATTTCTTCTAAAAATAACACTTCGATATCCAGAAAAGAAAAGAAAACTACATTATATAATGCAAAAGTGAGTTTGTTTGTTACACCTTTATGCCTAAATGGCCCAAACGATTTTGATGAACTTTAGTGCAGATGATATAGAATAGATGGAACACTGAAAATGGCTATACGCTACTAAAACGTGAGCGAAGCCATTATTATACCAGCCAATAGCCGGTTACCAGGGTCCCAAAGTTCGGAAGCGGAACAGAGGGGCGTGACGTACCTCGCCTTTATGAAGCGGGCGAAGGAGGCGGTGAACCTCCGGGAGCTGGGCATCACCGGGGGCATGATCAGGAGGACCCTGACCGGTGCCCGGAAGCTCGAGTTCGCCGGAGCGGAGAGCGGCCCGTTCGCGCCCTGGCCGAAAGGCTGAAGGCGGTCCTCCCCGCGGACGAGGTCCGAGTGTCCAGGCCGACTAAGTGCATTGACATGCGCATAGTGGGTCTGGATGACTCCGTGACGGAGGAGGAGGTTGTGGCCGCCGTCGCCAGGACTGGGGCATGCTCTGCCGAGCTTGTCAAGGCGGGCACCATCCGTCCTGATAACACGGGCATGCAAACCCTTGTGGTGAGCTGCCCCGTGGCGGCGACCAGAACTCTGTCGGAGGGACGAAAGCTCTTGGAGGTGTGGGTGTCTGCGCGGGTAAAACTGCTGGAACCCAGGCCTCTGAGGTGCTACCGCTGCCATGTGGGCAACCACACGGGAGCTATGTGCCCCTCGGAGGTGGACCGCAGCGGACTTTGTTTCCGCTGTGGTCAGCCCGGTCATCGGGCCGGCTCGTGCGAGGCCACGCCGCACTGCGTTGCATGTGCGGCTGTTGGCAAGCCGGCCGAGCACTGGGCTGGGGGAAGGGCCTGCGCGCCATCCGCCCCGACCAAGGGCAAGAGGTCCGCTGCCGCCGCCGACTCTGCCGCCGCCGCGGCTTCCGTCGCCGCCACTGCCGCTGCTGCTGTGGGTGCTGCGACTCCCGATACTCGGGAGGGGGCTGAAATGGAGTGCCAGTAATGGTCCGATTGCGGCCTCCTCCAGAGACAAGTCGGCCGCTGTGCAATTGCGCAGTGGCTGATGCCTGTGGACGGTGAGCGTGGGTGGCTCGCCGTCCGATACCAGGCTGAGTCGACGACGCGTTGTGCTTCACGCGCGCTTCAAGGAGCCGTCAGCACCAGGGACGGGGCCCCATAGGGTCGGTGCCTGCTAGGGTTGCGGAATTTGTTCGAAAGAGTTACCGCGGCCCTGGAACGCAAAGGGCACAAGAAGGAGCACGGGTGGGTTTTAGTCAGTAAAAGTCTGACACTCCCTACCGCTCCACCCAGGGCGGGAGGGGTCATTTGATGATGTCCCATCCAAAAAAAAAAAAGGTCCAAAAGTTGTATTTTGTAAAAGTGGGTGTAAAACCTAGTATTTTATAATCATTTGATACATCGACATGTTGTGTTTTCTGAGTAGATATTTAAGGTGGTTTTTATTTTTGGCTCGATCGATTACTCCTTCACAATAATAAAGCGTACCTAATCTATTCCGTTCATCAGGTAATTCATTAATACGTGTAGGTGCACTCTATCCATCGTCTCGCACGCTAACCATCATATTTTTTGCCTTAGGGACGTGCAGTTGTTTTTTCTTTGGTTGTCTGTCTGCTTGGGTAGTACACACCTCGTGCATTATAACATTATGGATTATTGCTATTTTAACTTTAATTAATTATGTATACTGATCGATTTGTCTTGTTGTGTCTAAATGAAATTATTCAGTAAATGGAAACGTATCTAACAGTTTTTCGAAATTGTACCCTTTTCCGCGTTTAAGAAGGACTCCACCTGCCTAGCCTTTTCCCAAATATATTGGGGTCGGCTCCCAGACAAGCCGGATTCAGCTGAATACCAGTATTTTACGTGGAGCGGCTGTCTACCAGACCTCCACTAACACCGTACTTCTTGGCAAGACTGGTGTCAAATTTTCTGGCTTCTGACAATCCGTAACGACTGCCAAAGATCACCAAATAACAGCCGGGACCAATCGCTTAACGTGCTTTCCGAGGCACGGAGGAGTCTCGTTATGTTATGATAGTCACCCATCCATAGACCAACCTCGGCAAGCATTGCTTAACCTCGAAGATCGACACGTGCGGCTGTTATAATTTAGCGTTAAAGAAGGACTACGTATGAAAAAATATAACTAACTATCCTTTGGCTATGAAGCCTTTCACAAATAGTGATCATTGTCATAATTCTCCTGATTGTATCCCAATTTATTTAAGACAGGTATAGTATTACTGTTATAACAATCCAGATTCATGATAAGTGATATTTATTTTGTAAGTAGGTGTAAATAACATTTTTAAATGTCAATCTATTTCCATCGTTATAAACTAGATGAGGCCGGTGTTTCCTAGCTGACTACCCTGAGAAGAAACACCGAAACAAACTTAGAGGACAAAATCTCTTTTGAATTTTATACAACTAGTCACATCATTCCGGCTATAACAATGTAGGTTGATTGATTGAAGTGGTATTTTGAGGAAAGTACCACACAGATTTGAGTGTACCTGTTTAGACAGTGCAAGCATTTGTCAGTTATCGTGTAGTTCAAACTTAGAAAATAGGGTAGTTGACTAAAAAAATCTAATTAGTCCGTCAGATAGATTTCCAAAAAATATTGGACACGTATTTTTTCTTTTTTCACGTAAACAAAAAATGAAGCCGATACAGAGCGTTGAAAACTCGTGTGACGTCACTACTCGCTACAATTTTTAACGAGCCGTAACGTCACAAGCCCCCACTCCTGATCTTTGATGCTTTGTATCTTCGTCAGTTTTTATAGATTTGATAAAGGAAAAAATACGTGTCCAATATTTTTCTATAATCTAACTGACGGACTAAGTATAATCATATATTTTTTACTCAGGAAACACCCCTATTAAGGAGCTCAACGATTTGACGAACAATACTAAACAAAGGACGATTCATACTCAAAACTTGCAAATATATGTATATTTAAGTAATACCAGAAATTGTTAATAGTAATTTTCAAAACTCTTGTAGAGAATAGTAGCAATTTCCTCCAGCGGGGAGGAAATAATCGTGACCAGTACTCTTTCAAAATGTCTTCCTCTTTAAGAGGTGACTTTGTGCGGCAGGTACTGCGCCTTGGAAAGCACGTAGATCTTTGACAGTCGTTACATAGACAAGCCAAAAAATCTAACACCGATCTTGCCAAGTGGTACCATATTACTAACTGTCATATAAACAGCCGCTCCATATAAAATACTAGCAGCGCCCCGCAATTTCACTCGCGTTGTTCCCGTTCCCGTGGCTATACGGGGATAAAATATGTAACTCAGGGTGAATGTAGCTTTCTAATGTTGAAAGAATTTTTGAAATCGGCAAAGTAGTTTTTGAGTTTATTCTTTACAAACTTACACAGACACACACAAAAATATTTCCTCTTTATAATATTAGTTTAGACTGGTACTCAGCTACAAATGGGTAAATTGGAAGATACCCATAACCTAACATCCTACTTGGGGAAAGGGTAGGCAGATCTATTGGAGAGGTCACTTTTGCATCACGAGTGGCTCATTAAAAAAAACGTTAATTTATTTTAATTAAGTAACCGCTACTACCTCTTAACTAGGTTTAGGTAGTTAACTTGTTAAATCAAATTAAAGAGCTTCAATTATCTAGCTTCACTAAATAAGGTACCTAATACTTGTGCGCTTGCAACTCCAATTAACGTAGCATTTGTTTTACTACCAACGAACAACTAATAAACACGTGCACTCAAAGTAACAAACATATCTACATGCAAATCTACTAATTCAAATTCCGGTATTACAGATGACTTCGCTAACACCGCACCCAGTCTTCAATTACTTTAAATAGCTATCTACTTGCTCTATTTTAGATCAGTATTTCCCAGTGACTAAAACCACTCCCTTTTATTTTCCAAGTAGTATGCCTATCTATCATTAATTTTAATATTAGTACTAGCGTGGTGAAATGTAATTTTTAATCCGGAAGTAATATCATCGGCGGTGAAGTAACATACCGAAAGGTTAATCACTAAGGCCCAGTTTCTCGAACGAAATAATTAATTGGGAAAAGTGTCAATCGCTCGTGATCTCTCTGTAATGTGCTGAATGAGTTCGTCTTTTATAATGCGCACAGCAAAGGAGTGGAACTCTCTGCCTGCGTCTGTGTTATCGAACGCATTCAACCCTGATCTCTTCAAAGTTACCTACAGCGGCCGATCGTATCACTTGCAGGTTTTGTGATAAGTGGGTATTTTTCCTAGAAACCGGGGTATAGTTTTTGTTCTAGTAACCGGGGGCTAGTTTGAGAAACTCTGTCTAAGCTTTGGCTTTTATCAAGAGTGAAGTTCAAATTCTACATAGGGCTTCTTACCATGATTGTCTGTTAGATCTTTTAATTTAGATGTAACATTCTTCACAACCTACCTTTTTTTTATTTTCGGGGGGAAACGTTTAAAAGGCGCCTGGACTTTTGGGGAAAAGATCAGGGAGTGTGGGATTTTTACTTCACTAAAAGCACCCCGGTGATCACCATCAGCACATAGAAAGGCTTCACAACCTACCTACCAAGATCTTGGATACGCAGGACGTGGTGGGAATATTCTCAGGTTTGTAGTCTTTACAAACAGGGCACATTTGTAATGCAAAACAGTGCCTAGTATTCAGTAGGATTGCATGCTGAAGATTTAAACACTTACCCTACTTGATTCTTGCACTTGAGTCCCAGTAGGTTAGGTAGTGCTTTGTATTACTCCTCTCGAGAATAAAATATGAAAAACATTATCAAATTAAAGAATCATTCATTTATGAGCTTTTTTTATTTTTTACTAGCAGCGCGCTGCGGCTTCACCCGCGTAGTTCCCGTTCTCGTGGGAATACGGGGATAAAATATAGCTTATGTTACTCAGGGTGAATGTAGCTTTCTAATAGTGAAAGAATTTTTGAAATCGGTCCAGTAGTTTTTGAGTTTATTCGTTGCATACAAAAATATAAAAATACAAATCTTTCCTCTTTATAATATTAGTATGAAATTCCAGTGATTACTACTTGCAGATACAGAATAGTAAATAAACAACTTCACCAGCAAATGATCATCTTTCTTATTCTTATTATATACTAGCTGACCCGCGCAACGTCGTCCGCGTTTTTGCAACATTTTGCATTGATGCTCCACTCCCGTTGGTCTTACCGTGATGATATAATATAGCCTTATATACTATATTTTTTGTATGTATAAAACAAATTTATATTGCTTTTGCAATTTTTACTTAGGGCTCAGTCAGCGCGACGATTAGCACTTTATGAAGTTTCTTACTAAACTTAGAAATTATATATCTTTTAATTTTGTGAGTCGATTTTATATAAATAGAGAGATAAAACCTCCGGATATCACTTATTACGTCTAAGTATCTAGATTTCGAATTTTCTTGCGTGATGCTCCCACAAACATACAGATAAACAGAAAAAAAATGCATTTTAAAGTTTCTCAGTTATGTTTATGAAAAAATACTCAATGTACAGACACGGCGAGTCTACGATTTTATTATACTTATGTATGGATAATTATTGCAACCAAACTCGAAAACATTAAAAACCTTTAAGTCGCAGTTAGAATCTAGAAAACAACACAATCAGAGACCCGTATTATGGAGATTTGGGCCCGATATGAGTGTCGATGAAGCGAGACCATCGAGCCGCCACAATTATCCTCCGAGCACCTCACTGTGATTTGAATACAAAAAAGCCGTTAAGTGCTTTCTTACTGCGCCAGTAAACAATGAAATATTATGGCCATCCGACCGACACTTCGTAATGAATTGATGAACATATTGATAGCTTTATTGTATAGGAACTGGATCCAGACGTCTTAACGGCGCGAATTTATCTGTTATAGCCTGGCCTTTATATGAGTACGTATCTAATCATAATATTGTTAAAGCGGTCATAAATTATGACGAACATACAGAATATGAATTAGTATCTAAACGATAGTGACAAATGCGCCATGGATTTGGTTCTCTGGTATCTACTAATAGCCGTCAAATTTATAATTGACGCTAATTGAAAACAAAAGCACATGAAAAGAATTAATCCAATATCAAAATGGCCATATCACAGCACAATGGATAACGACGAAATGACCCGTTACCAAACTTATAGATAACACTCATTGCCAAGAATATGGCATAAGGAGTGGACGAAGTTTATGGGCTATGACTTTTACGAGTGCAGTAAAATGGGCGTTAAACGCTGCCATAACCCATTGTATATCAATCACAAAATTAGGAGAAACTAATTGTTCTACTGTACGGATCAAACAGAATAGTGCTTGACCTGGATCCTATTCAGTGGCGGCATTTTCTATGACGTCACGAAGTCAAGTATCACAAGGCATTACTATTGAAGTGAACCATAAATGGTGCCACCGGAAGGTAATATTTATACACATGTCGATTGTTGACATACGAGGGAAAGTTTATGTGTGTCTACGATCGTGCAGTTGCACACCTTTGTAGTGGCATTTCACCCTGTTTCATTTCATTGCTATGAGTGGCCATTCAGTTGACAACTGACTCAAGACTGGAAAAATCCAGCTAATTCCTTAATGTTCATTAGCATAAGCATAACATAATCAGCCTTTAAATGTTCCCACTGCTGGGACACAGGCCTCCTCTCTAGGAGAGGGAATGGGCCATAATCCACCACGCGGGCACAGTGCGGGTTGGTGAATGTCACATGTCTTCGAATTTTTGGTTTTAGGACATGCCGGTTTCCTCACGATGTTTTCTTTCACCGTTTTGAGAGCAGTGGTGATGAAAATAATTACTCAAAGTAATGCGCCTGTCTGAGTTTGAACCGTGACCTACCATTACTCGTAAGTCAGGGACATTACCACTCGGCCACCACTGCTCGATGAAATAATGCAATGTGCATTATTTTCATCTCAAATAAGAATCTGTGCGTTAAATGACAAAGAAATAGACCAATCGAGTACATATCTAACTACTGACATCTCTACTTACTACGACATCGGTACTATTCGCGGGAAAATACAACTTAAATATTTAATTTTGCTTCTTACAGCACACAGTTCACCCGTCGTCGGTCAAACAAGTGGAGAAGCCCCCGATACCCAAAGAAACATGTGGCTCTTGGTGCACTCCCGATGCTACTCCGGCCCACAATACGTGAGTAAAATGTAAAGCACCCACTATGACATACCGTACATGTACGGTAAGCGGAATCTGATGTTATGCTAATATTGATTTCAGATTGACACAAACAAACTCGAATATCGAAACGAAAACTGAACTCCAAGAAGAAACACAAAATCGAGAGAGGTAAGAAAACATGACATAATTGTTTATAGAAAATAACAATAGTACTGTGTTGTCCATATGTTTAAATAGAATAGAATACTCTTTATTATGTGTATGAATTAATGACATATTTACACTTCAGTCATAGTTATACGTATGTTTCCAACCTCAATTACCCTCAAATTACTGATTATTTCAAACTACCCGCAAATTGCTTTTGGGCAATCACTTTCAAGATGTTTAATGGTAAAATCCGATGTTACTAAGTAATTTTGTGAATCTTTCAGTTTTGTAAGTCAGCTGCAAAAAGTCCGGCTCTTCTCACCTAGTCCACCCCCCGCTTATAAATCTGACAATGACATAACAGAAGCAGATACGGAACTGAAAGAATTCAAGAAGTCAAAATCTGAGAAAAACTCACCAGAACCGTAAGTTTATGAAGCATAAAGTTGTTATAAGTAAACAAAACTGTTTGGTCACGGGCTTATAGTTCTACTTTTCTTTTTTGTAGGCCACCAGTTTCGGAAGACAAACTTGACGCAATAATTGAAACTCCACAAAGTCCTGTCCCAGTTTCGCCTTCGCGTCAACAAAAATGCAAAGGTTTATCTCGATTGTCGTCCTTCTGCGACCCTTTCATGCCCATAGATCCCCAGGGTAAGTAATTATACGCGATTGAAGAAAATTCTTTTCAATTGCTGTAATAGCCGGCCCATGCTGGGCGCCAATTAAGTGCCACGACGACGATTGTTACAGAACTATTAGAGTTTATTCTCGAGTAACAGACAAGTAAATTGCTAAGGGGCGAGTTCTAGTAATTGAATAAAATAAATACTGATGCAGACAATAGCTAGACAAGGTATACCCCTTTATGAAAAAACCTATTTAGTCATTTTGTGATCTGGATCTGTAATCATGTTGTGAAAACTTTTATGATTGATTATTTCAAAGCATAATATGAGAGGGAGCTAGTTTAGCAATCAGAAATTTGATTGAGATTTTAGTATTAGGAATAGGGCATGTAATATTGGAAGATTTTCAATTCCGATACTGGTTTCCGATATTAGATCTCAATATCGGAATTCCGATATTAATATCGGAATTCCGTTCGACATAGAACATCGTTATTTTTAACGATATTTAGCACCGTATGAGGAATGAGAAAACTGAATAAGCAGCTAGTAGCTCAATAATAATGTCACACGGGTCGATCTTAAAGGATAAGCAACGCTTGTCGAGGTCAGCCAATAGATGGGGACTATCATAACATACCGGGACTCCTTCGTGCCTCGGAAAACATACTAAGTCGTGATCCCGGCAGTCATTAATTTGTAGTTAGTCGTTAAGGTGAGTGTAAGAGTGAGCGAGACAAACAATACTATTATAGCTCTTGTATTGTATCGCATGCTTAGCAAGCTGGCAACAAGAATATGGCTAAGCGTGCTATCGCGCTCTGCGCTACTCAAGGAGCTAAAATATATATAGGTTTTGTTTAAAACTCAAACACGAAAGTTTCGATTTTGGATCTTTCGATATTGGATCACCCAATATCGGAATTGTAATATCGGATCTTGCATTCCGATATTGCGATATTCCGAAATTCATGCCCTAATTAGGAACTTGAGATCTTATGAGCTATAACTTTCTTTTTAGGTCGCCGATACATCAGCTGGCTCCTCCTAGTAACCTTCTGCTACAGTTACAACGCATGGTGCGTCGCCCTTCGCGCCACCTTCCCCTACCAGACTCCTGAGAACACGCCATATTGGATGGTCGCCGATTACCTGTGCGATGTTGTATACATCCTAGACGTGGCGTTTGTGAAGCCCAGGCTAATGTTCTTGAATGAAGGTTTCTGGGTCGACGACCCTACCGAGACGAGGAAAAATTACAGGAGGAAGTCGCAGTACAAGGTAAGAATTATATTAATCTTATGGTTATAAATTAAGAAGTAGTTCCATGTCAGTAAATATAATTTTAACGCGACTATGAACATTCATCTATACTAATATTATAAAGCTGAAGAGTTTGTTTGTTTGAACGCGCTAATCTCAGGAACTACTGGTTCGAATTGAAAAATTCTTTTTGGGTTGAATAGACCATTTATCGAGGAAGGCTTTAGGCTATATATCATCACGCTTACGCCAATAGAAGCGGAGCAGCGATAAAGAATGTTTTAAAATCGGGGATTCCACGGGGACGAAGTCGCGGGCAGCAGCTAGTATTAAATAAAAATGTATTTAGTAGAGATGTGCCGATTATGACTGGCCGACTAGTCGGTAGATTAGTTGGCCAAGCCTATCACGGTTTCGGGGATTTCCGTGACGCTTCGTTTACAGCTGTTACGCGCGCGAGCCGCAACCGCCGCCTGTTCGAAAATTTGTCTGCTGGAAAGTGGAAAATACTCGGAAAAAGCATTGAATTGCTGAAGCCATTTGAAGAGATTACCAAGATTTATAAGTTCAATTTGCTATTCGGTGTTTGAAGTCTAATATCTAGAAATTTACAATGATGAAAACAAAGAAATCATGGACATGAAAAACTGTTGGAAAAACATTTGTAGAGTAGGTTTTCTTTAATGCTATTCCCCCTACAAATATTTTATTGAGAAATACATACAAAGTAAGTTAGCGCTTTTTGACGAGTAGTCGCCGAATTGTCTCCGACTACGATCATGCCTGGATTGTCGGCTTTACCGACCAGTCGGCACATCTCTAGTATTTACACACTTAACCTAAGTGACTTTTACTTCTACTTGTATTTACTGGTTTAATAATAGCTTAAATTAAGGAGAATTTAAAGAAAATGACTTCCTACTAATTCCCATAATAATTGGGGCTATACATACTTATTTAATTGGGTTGATTTGACAACTACTCGTATTCTAATTTTCAGTTTGACATGATCTCCCTACTTCCTCTGGATTTGTTGTACATCTACTTTGGCACCCAGAAAGTTATCCTGCGCATACCCAGACTGCTAAAACTGCAGACATTTTGGGAGTTCCACCAGGCTATGGATCGAGTGCTTGCTTCGCCATATGTTGTAAGTTTAAAATAAATATTGATGATTTATAGATATTCAATAACTGTCTATTACAGGTCTTTGTTAGTCATTACGGGTTGTCAGAAGCCAAACAAAATGACACTAGTTGCCAAGGATTGCAATGTTCTAATTCTAACTCAATGGGGTAGTTGACTAAAATTATCTAATTCCAAAAAATATTGGACACATGTATTTTCTTTTTTCAAAAAAATACAACCAGACATGCGATTTCAGCAATCCCAGATTTTTTTTATCATTCATTGAAGAGTTTCGTTTCCTATTTCCGTTCTTCATCAGATCTTCACCAAACTACTTCACCTACAACTAAGGGACCACAAAATGCTCTTCCAAACCATCGTATATAGTTTTCTTTTCTTCATTTTACATCGACAAGTGAGGATGAAAACATCATCAATGTAGTCGAAGCCACACATTATTAGGGATAACTCAAATACTTGTCGTCAGTATTTGAGTTATCCCACACGACAAGCACTAGCTTTCAATATAAAATCTCATCTCATCGAATCATCAAAATCGGAACACGCAGTATAAAGTTCTCTCTCCTATTTTGAAATTCAATACGGAGACGATACAGTGCGCTCGTATGACGTCACTACTCTCTACAATTTTTTACACAACGTGTCGTCACAGTCCTGATCTTTGATGCTTTTTATCTCCGCAATTGTTATAGATTTGATAAAGCAAAAAATACGTGTCCAATATTCTTCGATAATTCTAACTGACGGACTAAATAGAATCACTTACTGAGTTATAGAGGTCGGATAGGAAGCAAATAAAATACTAGTACACAGCTGTATCTGGTTCGTATAGATGGAAAGGGGCTAGGTAGATAAGATAGATGATGTTGATCTATGGTATGATAGCTTTGTGATCTTCTTCCACAGGTACGAATCGGCAAGACCCTTTTCTATATTTTCTACTTGATCCATCTCAATGCTTGTGCCTATTACGCGATGAGTGACTACATAGGCCTCGGCAAGAACGGCTGGGTCTACGACAACCAAGGTTCTGCCTACATCCGCTGCTTCTACTTCGCCACGAAGACTGCGACATCTATCGGCAAGAACCCGAAGCCAGAGAATACTATTGAGTATTTGTTCATGACGGCTGCCTGGCTGATGGGCGTTTTTGTCTTCGCTTTGCTGATTGGGCAGATAAGGGATATTATAGCCACCGCTACGCGAGCCAGAGTGAGTACAAAACATCAAATACGTATTACACATATTTTATGTGTTAAACGTATTTTGTATTGACACTACACATATTTTATGTGTTATGTGTCTCGTCTTTGTCATGTTTCACGCTTAAACCGCTGAACTATTTTGATAAACTTTGCCATAGAGATAGATTGAACATAAGATTTTTGTCCTGGGAATGCGCTCACTCCTGAATGAGCTAAAAGTAGCTTACAAGTAAGAGTAGCTTACAATCATTACGCGACCAAAGCCGCTAGCAGAATCTAGTGTCAAATAAAACACCTGAACTTTGTGAGAAAAAATTAAGAAAGTTTTCTTATTCTGGATTATGAACGTCTGACATCGATATGAAAATTGTTGTGAACTAGCTATAACGTATTGACGCCTTGAATGGTGACTTTGAACGAGGACTGCTTTGTACGACGTATTGACTTACTATATGTAGTATATGTGCAATAACATAGGACCTTAATATGGTAAAAATGTTAGACTGCTTTGTACGACCTGTTTAGTACCAGTTTTTACCATCTTACGGTCCCATGTCCCCTAGCTGAGCAGAGGATGTCCACATAAGACTGTATATAAGTCTGAGTGTTGATTTTAAGTCCAGTTTCCACTGCTTTCTGACGCAAGTCGACAAAGATAAGATAAATCTCCCTTTGCCATTCTGAAGCCTGCTCCAGTATGATACGGGGAGTGTTGATCTGGTCCATGCATGAACAACTCTAACGGAAATCAGCCTGCTCCTTGCGTAGTAAGAGTTCCACGGTCTTCGACAACCTGCTCAGGATTATCTTTCAGAAGACTTGAGGGAATCGACAGCAATGTTATGCCTCTTCAGTTATCTTAATTAGTAAGATCAACTTTTTTGTGCACGGTTATTAAAAGCCCCTTGTTCCAGTTGTCCGGGTGTTCTTTAGCGGTTCATATCTTTGCAATTAAAGGCGTCAATACGATGTATTGGTGTACAATAAAGAATGAAAGAATAACATCACTATTTCAAACAGACGGAGTACCGCCAGACACTGGACGGCAGTAGCCGCTACCTACGTCGCCTGAACATGCCAGTCCCACTGCAGAGACGTGTCGCTTCGTGGTTTAATTATACTTGGAGTCGACAACGGTGTTTTGGTAAGTCTCAATTTAACAAAGAAAACTTTTTATCTCGTGTTATTAAATACTACTAAGTCTTTATCTATGAAATTAAAGTGTTCTAAAACTGGTCATTGTGGACGGTGATAACTAGGGATTTGCACCGTTGGCGTCATTTTGTAATCGACTTTGACCCACGTAAAGCGCCTAATTTTTAGGACCCTCGTTGTGCGCCAATAATAAACACTATATTATTGACACATCCAGGTTGGGCGCCAAATTTGATCGATATTGAGCTATGTTGGGCGCCAAGTATTAACAACATTGTCCCACGTTGGATGCCAAATATTATCAACATTGGGTCGATAAGTATTACGACACAGTATTAAAACTTTATTTTCATTGCAGATGAACCCAGAATTTTGAATTCATTGCCATTTAACATGAAACGGGATGTCGCGCTTGAAGTCCACATGACAACACTTAGCAAAGTAAGTAACCTGTGCTATGAATATTTCTTCGCCGTTTTGCGAAAACTTGTAATATTAAAGTTGTATTCAAAAAACTCCGATGTTCAGTGGCGTGCAGTGGTTCGAGTTAGGGTAAGCCAGAGAAATTGTTAAAAAAAACACCATATTATTCAGGGTTGAAATGTTTTTATAAAAAAAACTCATATCATTAAAAATCAACCCTGAATAATGTGGTTATTTTTTTAAATTTATTTGGACATTTTCTTTGGCCTACCAAACAGATAAAATCTGCAAACAGATAATCAGATTTAAACAAACAGTCTGTCAACTATACAAACCACTGCAAAATATTTTTTTCTTTATCGAAGAAAACTAACTCACATAAATTTTATCAATGGTTTCAGGTCCAACTGTTCCGCGACTGTTCAGCCTCTCTGCTGCGAGACCTGGTTCTCCAGCTGCGCCCGGTCTGCTTCCTGCCCGGTGACGTGGTGGTCCGGCGCGGGGATGTCGGTCACCAAATGTACATCATCTCTTCGGGCGAGTGTTGCGTATGTATTCTATTCATTCAATTTAAAAACCACAATAGTTTTTTTTTATTTCTTAGTAATGTTTAATTTCTGCCAGCAAAGTAAAAGTATGTCCTAAAAGAATTAATTGTTCATCTATATCCATATCTATACTAATATTATAAAGAGGAAAGATTTGTATTTTTATATTTTTGTATTTAACGAATAAACTCAAAAACTACTGGACCGATTCCAAAAATTCTTTCACCATTAGAAAGCTACATTCACCCTGAGTAACATAAGCTATATTTTATCCCCGTATTCCCACGGGAACGGGAACTACGCGGGTGGAACTGCTGGGCGCTGCTAGTTTGATAATAAGAAAGAAAATGTAACTCTCTATCATATATTTTCAGGTAATGTCACAAGATGAGAAAGAAGTTTTAGCGACGCTGCAAGAGGGGTCAGTTTTCGGCGAGATAAGTCTACTCGGAATTGAAGGGCTACGACGACGCACTGCTACCGTAAGGTACATTTATCTGCTAAACGTATTGTTTTATTTAAATAATTAACTGGCGCCCAGCATGGGCCTACTTCATAAAGTGGTGGAGTGAAGGTACAAAACAGTCCATTAAATAATAAAAAATAAGTATGCTAACAGGAGCAATACACGTATTTCAGTAGTCTTATTGATAGTCTCGAAAGTGACCCGTGCTGGGCGCCAAATTTTTATTGATCGATTTCAATAAAGAATTGCTCTGATTATCAGACAACTAGATCCAAACAATCTAAAAAGTTAACCATGGACTCGTAAAGAAGAAAACTGACAAAATAACTTGTAATCAACACATTTCAATTTCCGAATTCCTCAGATCCCGAGGCTACTCTAGCTTATTCGCCCTATCCAGAAACGACCTCGAAGCTGCACTCAAACATCACAAGCAAGCGGCTCAAGTACTACGCATAAGAGCCGACCAAATCATCCGAGAGAACGCTGCCCGTCAAGCGAAACAGCGCTTGATCAGGCTCGATGCAAAGAAAAGCGTCAGTATTCATGAAGACGAGAACACTGTGAAGCGGAGGATGTCTAATGCTTCAAGCGCTTCGAATTTAACGCTGGAAGGGAGGCGACAACGGTCGGCTA
The DNA here is from genome assembly GCA_905332915.2 of Hecatera dysodea. NCBI lineage: Eukaryota > Metazoa > Arthropoda > Insecta > Lepidoptera > Noctuidae > Hecatera > Hecatera dysodea. The sequence continues at coordinate 17,663,056 of HG995292.1, forward strand.
GTGCGATGTCTAGGAGAAGGCTGTCGGCTGTTTCTGAAACTGGCTGTCGGGAAGGCAAAACAAAAAGGGATGAGGTTTGTACAGTTTTTCTTCATACTGTATTTCAAAAAAACTTCAAGAACTGTTTTTACATATTGCTCTTATTTTTTACTAGCTTCTGCCCGCGACTTCGTCCGCGTTGAATAGTTACTTTACCCCCGATTTTGAAACTCTCAGCCCGATCGGTTTAAAATTGACAAAGTTTCATCCCCTATTTTATCCCCTTGGGGGTAGAATTAATCAAAATCCTTTCTTAACGGATGCCTACGTCATAACATCTACCTGCATGCCAAATTTCAGCCCGATCCGTTCAGTGGTTTGGGCTGTGCGTTGATAGATCACTATGTCAGTCAGTCAGTCACTTTTGAGTTATATATATTTAGATTTATGTAACAATTATAAATGAAAAGTTTGTTCTATTATTTTATAAGTGACCGTGATGGAAAACGAACAACTACCCACATAAATAAAATAATTTTATTTCAGGCAGCTACCTTGGCGGTGACCTGCGACAGGGCTCGAACCCCACTACCAACGATTGTATTGTCTGGGGACTGAACTAACAACCCCTGAGCTACGACCACAGAACGAATTTATTAAGGATCTCTAAATTACAGGCAGTAATAGAAAAGACTAAAAAAGGTGCATCGTGGAGGAGACTTTTGAGTGAAAGATTTTTTAAGTCGCCATCTTGAGAAGGAAAGCGAGTTGTCAGTTGTAATGGCTTTATATTTTATATATTATATTATGGTATACGACATAATCCTGTATTTAATACATAAGTAAATGTGTCTGGAAGAATATACTCGTGTATCGTTTTTGTGGACCTATTTATATTGGAAAAGATTTTCGGTCTACCTTACAATATTCATATGGAATTCTCGATGTACCCTCTTATATCTCTTCTGATATTCTGTTGCTGGAACTTCAAAGCATTTATTAGGAACTGCCCCTTACATAATAAACTCAACTTAAAAAAAAAAGCTATAATACATAATATGTAATCCTTTTAATATGCTTGTACTATAATATTCTTATTCTGGGAGCATGTTCCCTTGGGATAATGACATTCACGCGGGCGAAACCGCTAGCAGACGCTAGTGTATTATAAGCTCAATCTTTACCTTCATAGATCTTATAAATATATTGTGTTATTTTAGAAATAATAGTTATTCGATGTGCATATCTAACCATCTCTATATATATTAAAGTGTTGTTAAATAAAGATCATACCACAAGTTTCTGCTTTTTTGTTGTTGTTACCTAAACATTACCCATTGTGACAACGGGCCTCTTTAGAGAGCAGTGGTGGCCGAATAGTAACGGCCCCGACTTACGAATTGTAGGTCGCGGGTTCAAACCCAGACAGGCGCATTACTTTGTGTATTTAATTACAACACCACCACTGCTCTCAAAACGGTGAAGGATACCATCCTGCGGAAACCGGCATGTCCTAGAACCAAAAATTCGAAGACATGTGACATTCACCAACCCGCACTTGGCCCGCGTGGTGGATTACGGCCCATTCCCTCTCCTAGAGAGGAGGCCTGTGTCCCAGCAGTGGGAACATTTAAAGGCTGATTATGCTATGCTTATGCTAATGCACATTAAGGAATTAGCTGGTTTTTTCCAGCCTTGAGTCAGTTCAGTCAACTGAATGGCGATGGGACTGAAAGGTTCTGGAGTAGCGAGGGTTTACCGGAGAACGTGGCGTCGGGAGACGTCAAACAAGCTGGATGGCTGACCTGGTGAAGGCTGCTGGAATGCGATGGATGCGAGATGCACAAAACCGGTTGGTGCAACGAGACTTTAGGGAGCCCTATGTCCAGCAATGGACATCTTTCAGCAATGATGATGATAATGACGACGACATGAATTCGAGCAAGTGAGGAAACGCGTTTACCAGCATTAATAATTAATTAACCATAAAAATATTTAAAATAGCATTGCCCCGCGGTTTCACCCGCGTAGTTCCCGTTCCCGTGGGAATTGGGCCTATGTTCACCGGAGATAGTGTAGCTTCCCAACAGTGAAAGAATTTTTTAAATCGGTGTAGTAATTTCGGAGCCTATTCAATGCAAACAAAAAAACAATCAAATCTTTCCTCTTTACAATATTATTGTAGATTTAGATAATAGCTGCGTTTTTAGAGCCTCTCTCATCTATCAACAATGTCTAGACGGCAAAAAATCTAAGTCTATCAAGATCAACTTACCATAATTATACTCACCCAATATCCACCTGTTGGGTAGTCTACTATTTATATAAGGAGGTAGGTATGGATCCGCGTATTTCGGGGGCTACCAGCTTAGGATTCGGTGGGAGGACATGCCCTGGCCACCATAGAGCAGGTACGCGCCTACGAGGAGCATTGTGTGGCTCGCCGTCCGATAACAACCAGACCAGGCGTGTTGAAGTCAACGGCGCGTTGAGTTCCACGCGCGCCTCAATGAGATGTCAGCATAAAGACGAGGCGGAATTTGTTTGAAAGAGTCACCGCAGCCCAGGATGCAAAGTGCATTAGAAGGAACACGTATGGGTTTTAGTCAGAAAGAGACATGCTCCATTGCGCTTCACCCAGAACGGAAGAAGTCATTTGATGATTTCTAATTCATAAAAAAGGCTATGACCCGCTCTCCTGAATGACCAAGGCAATAAATACTGACGACACGGTTGGCGTAGTGGTTGAGCGTTCGGCTGCTGCGCTACGTGTCGCGGGTTCGATCCCCGCACGGAAGAAATGTTTGTATGTGAGTTTACATGTTTGTGAACGCACCCACGATACAGGAGTAAATCCATTATATGTAATAAATATAATCCATCCAATGGGGCAACGTTTAAAAAAAATATCTACTGTATGTTTGTTATGAAGCGCTTTATATTCGCTGATCAGGCTTTCAAAGTGCATCCAATCCTACGTCAGTGTAAATGTCGTATCAGAAAATGTGTAGAAACCAATTTGTGGTAGATCCACCAATCAACATCCTATCCATTTACAATTACTGCTTCGACACTACTCAATTGCAACTCCAATTACCTTTGGCAGTCGCAAATGTGATTTGCAATAGTAGTTCACATCATCAATATGTTTGGTGTAAGTTTACAAAGACAATATAACCGTGATTACATTCTCTATGGGTGTATAATTATAAATATTTACTCTATTCTATTGTAATGCCGAGCTTTTCGTTGATTAACATAATAAGTAAGCAAAGTAAAATTAAAAAAAAAAAAGATTTGCGATACTGAAAAACTGCACCGACCGTCGTAACTTTCTATTAACTTTACACAAAGCTTTGGGAGCTTTCAAATTAACCGTATGACACTGTCATAGGGTTCAAAATTCTTTACTCCAGATGAGTTTCTAAGTTAGTAAAAGGTTTTCTTGTCACCGCGTTTGATGCACGCAAGGCCGACATAATAGACTTAATCAGTGTCGCGTAGATTGGCGTTCTAACTTAATGATTGGTTCAAAGGAAAGTGTAAAATATAGGGTAAGGTACGGTGACTTCCGAGTTTGTTGAGTCATTATAGTGGTGACGTTCTGGATAAACACTATGATACAAACGGAAGGCAGCAGAAGCAGTAAGATTGTCCTATAGAGCTAAAGTTTTGAGTTTTTCAACTTGTCTTTCTAGTCCAATTTCGGTACAGTTAAATTTTTCCCGTATAATCTGAATACCAAATAATGTACAATCAATAAAGCTTCCAGTCGTAATGTAGATATTTTCCGTTCACCGCATAATTTTATTTGCTGAAATCGAAACTTTTCATAAGTAAAACCCGTAGCGAACAGATTACAGGCTTCATTATTGACGTTGCGTGCGCTTACTCATTTCTTTATTGAAATAAACACAGGCAGCTATCTCGTAATGTAGCAAAAAATAAACAAAGACCTCATTTTGGGAAAACTTCGTAAATTACGTTTTCATTGTTTAGCTCAAACGGCGGATTTGAAAGGTTTGGAAAAAATAATCGGGTTATATTCAATAGTTTGGAGCGTTTTAGAGTTTGCTACTAATCTTTTACCATCATCTAAGTATGCGAGGAGAATTTTATCCAACATAAAGGTGAAAATACTGTAGACTGAAGGACAATAACATGGATAGAAATGTGAACCAAGATTTTCTTAAATGATAAGAATAACGAATAACCCCTTTAATAGAAAGGAAACGACGTGTTTATGTAGGTGCCTAATAGTTATACATAGGTACCTAAATATATTTATTTATTTAAATTTTGTTTTACCTACTGCTTTAATTTCAAACTAGAACTTAACGAACTAATTACCTAAGTAAAATCTTGACTTCCTCAATTATCATTTTAATATCAACCAGTTATACCTGTCCCGCTTCAGGCCGCCAGCCAGACCAAGCCAAGAATGAAATTAATGCCAAATCGTAATATCGTGGGCTCTGCAGTATCGTGCTGTGTAAACAACCCTTTCATTAGGGGTAAGTCGAACCCGATCAACTAGTGGCTCAGTCTGCAACCTGCTGTGACTCACTGAGGTTCATCCTGCACGGTTTATACTTTTATACTAGCTGTAGAAGTTGTTTAAGAAAAAATAATCGTGTAATTGTGAAAAATTAATTAGTCATCAGAAGTGGGTGATTGGATAAGGAGGCCACTATAGTTTCTGTAAGCAAATAAATTATGTTTTTTTTCTATAAAATATGTAAGTAGTTGTATCGGTATACCTTCTAAAGTAGATTAATAGAGATCTTCTTTGTTAAAACCTAATTAATGCGTCTGCTGAAATTGAACTGAAGTTATACATTGACCAACATACACTATTGTGTATTGGATATGTTGGTCAATGTATAGTTTCATAAGCTATACATTGAGCAACCAAAAAAGAGAAGTGGATCAATATTCTGAAGTGTTTTTATTTTTCACTTAAATAAAGACGGAATAGTTGATTCTGTGACCGAAATGAAACTTCACACACACACATTTGTTTAAAAAATTGTTCGCATTAGAACCTTTTTTACTAGTTTACCTTAACCACTCTGCTCGACAAGATTTTGACATTTGACACACTAGCTGAGTCGACGGGGTGTTGCATGTTACGTCATGAATTTCAGAAATTATCTCAACTTTCGGCATCTTAATTAACTATGATAAATTTATTTCTGCAGCAATTTTATACGATAAGTTATTGAGAAATATCTTAAATTACAACTTAAGATCGTTCAAATCACGTCAGTCAACTTAAAAATGCTTCTAAAATACGCATTACTACACCCTTCCAAAAGATAGTCGTCTCAGATTTGCTAAAATTATATATATAAACAACCTTCTCGCTTGCTGAAAAGAGGCAAAACCGCAAAATCAAGACATATTCATTATATTTGCGGTCTTTCTTTTTCATTTTCTATACGCAAGTTAATTTAAAATAGGGGTTCAATATTGACAAAAAAATATTACTTTTCAACTTTGATGGCAGTGGTGTTCGACGCTAAAAAACATGAAAATTATGAATTCCAGAAACCCAAACTCCACTTGAGGAGTAGTGGTTTGTTCATCATTACATTATTTGTCGAATTCATCCATATTTCTAAGGAAATATGTAGCGGTAATGAAGTTTTTTGGTATCCAAAGTTAAAGTTTCGCGCCAACTGTGTTTGTTTACGTTTTTATTTCACACAAAAATCACACACTCACATGTAAATACTATTACAAATACACATATTATGATTCTAAATATCGTGAAGAACAAGAAAAAGCCCAGATCTAAATGCAATAAACGAACACAGATCCAATAACACGTAATATTCATTACCGCTAATTTATTTTTGTTTAAAATCGTCAGCCATTTTGATTTTTTTAATGCTAGGGTGTGGGAAAACGATTATTATAATCGATGGTTTTTTTATTTCGTTCGACTCGATAAATATAAATGAGCAATTATCATAAATCGATTATTAAAAATTATCGCAATATATTTTATTTATCATAAAATCCAATAAGCATTTATAAAAACCATATTTGCGCTTTGTTAAGTAATTTAAATAGTTCTTTTTTTGGAAATCAACGAATAAAATCAACTGAACAAATTAATCGGACCCGTGCGTATTTCGCGCCAAAATCTCTATTTTATTCAAAATTTAAATGCAGAACCAGAATGCGCTCGTGACGTGATTCAGAAATATTTATTACTAGCTTCTGTCCGCGACTTCGTCCCCGTGGAGTCCCCGATTTTAAAACATTCTTTATCGCTGCTCCGCTCCTATTGGCTTAAGCGTGATGATATATAGCCTAAAGCCTTCCTCGATAAATGGTCTATTCAACCCAAAAAGAATTTTTCAATTCGAACCAGTAGTTCCTGAGATTAGCGCGTTCAAACAAACAAACAAACAAACAAACAAACAAACAAACTCTTCAGCTTTATAATATTAGTATAGATTTTCACATTTTTTTTATCTCTATATTGACTATGGTATGGTTAGGTAGTGGATTGGTTTGAACTTTGATATAATGTTATTTGAATTCGATATGCTATATAATGTGATAAGCTTTTTTTTTATAAAATATTCTATATTACAGAATGTTTGTTGAAAGTATGTACCTATGTATGTAAGTAGGTAAATATGTATGTATATATGTATTTTTGTAGTTACCTACGTCTATTTTCTTTGGAACGTCCGGTAGCATAAACGGCAGCATAGGTTTTTCAAATCAGGTATCATTCGATTAGTCATAAATGCCGAACTGTCATAGGCTATTCGAATTTTGAAAAAAAAAAAAGTTTTTTTTTTTCGAGGCGCACTCGCGTTATTCTGCCTAGCCTTTTCTTTTTCTAAATTGGGTTCGGCATCTAGCCTAATCGGATGTAGATGAATACCATTTTTTACATAGAGCTATTGCTTAAGACCTCCACAATCTAGTAACTGAGTAGAACATACCTCTTGGCAATGTTGGGGTTACAGTTTGTGGCCTATCGACTGTCTAAGATGTTCGAATGACAGCCGGCACCAACGACATTCTTTCCAAGCCATGGTGGAAACTCAATATTTGTATTAAATGGTCACCCATCCACTAGCCGATTTTGGCAAGCGTAGCTTAACTTCGAAGTTCGATTTGTGCGGACATTATTATTTATTTATTAAATATGTGCAATAAAAAAAAGCTTTATAAAGCAAAGGACCACTCATGTCACGCATACTCACGCATTTGAAACGATTCTGATGAAATTCGGTGGGTAATAATTATGAATTCCCGCAATCCAAACAAGATTCCGGCTCGCACTTTACCCGATTTTTTTTTCATGGGATTTGATCGCAGTTTCGTGATTAGGAACCCTATAAACCATGAAAATAACACCCATAACAAAAAACTAGAAAAATCTAGTCGGTGCCATTTTCACTTATAATACTTATTCAAATTTATTGAGATAGGTTATTTACCAAGTAGATAACCTTTTTTAGAAGATAGTTTTAGAACCTTAATTTGAAAATATATTTTGTAGGTAAGTATGTGTACCTAATTGTAATAAAATGCATTTTTCCGTGCCCTGCATGGACATATTAGATATTGGGTTTCAGGAGCAGGATGACAAAATCGAAAAGTATTTTAAAAAGCAATATTCAGTTTTCATAACATTATAAAAAAATCTGATACCATTACTCACTTTAGATAAAAAATATTTTTTTAATACCAGTGTAAATTTGTCTAGACCTACTTAACATACAATACATAAACTATAAGCTTGGATTTCGTACGCAACCAGCTGAAAGTATCTAAAATAAAACTCTCAGTAATTTAAAAGGAATAAAATATGTTTCATTCTTATTTTGAATAACATAGACAATTCTGCGAAAATTAACCTTGGGTCCGATAATCTGTTGAGTAGATTTCTTTCTTTACTGTAGAAAATACAATATTATATTATATTATTTTTATTATTCAGTATTTGAATTACATAAGAAAGCATAAATAATAATTATGATTAATGCTTATTGTATTTTATGTCTTAAACGTATTTTTTCCTAATATTTTAGTAACGAATTTAAATTAATCGATTAGGTTGAAATAAAAAATAAATCGAATCGCATAATCGTTTTGGTACACCCTAACTATAAAAAAAAACAATAAGAATGATGGTTGATGGCGATTATCACATTTATGCACTTCGATTTTATTTATGAAAATTAGTAAACTTGTAGGTTAAATATTAAAGAAATAATGGCGCTAAGATATGAGCATTTTATCTAATTGTTTTAATTAACGCCCATACATAAGATTTTTTAAGCGGCTTTATCAAAAATGCAATTATAAATTAGGGTGTCGTATGACGTAACTCTGAGGTCCAATTGGTACTACAACCGAGCCGGCGGAGGTTTGCATGTCTAGTACCAATTGGTACTACTACCGAACTATACGGTTAAGCACCTAAAGGTATGATTCAGTATTTCAACTGAAATGCAAATAGAGTTCATACATTACGTTATACGTGTAAATCAGCATACCAACGAAAAGAAAGAAATATTTACTGTCAACACTTTAGTCAGAATATTATGAACAAAAAAAAAACAGATTTATTATAAAAATACAGTTTATAGTGTGGCAAAAGGAGCGCTCAACAAATGTTGAGCTGTCAGCATAGCCACAACACTGGTGGACGCTACTTTACAGCCCGCCCCCCTCTCTCTACTTACCGTAAGCTTACAATAATACTTATCACTGTAAAAATGTCTTAACTACTAATCATAAAATAAATACCTTATAGAACCTACATATCTTGAGAAGTGCGCAGACAACATCTACTACAGTGATTCCCGTTCAAACAACATCATTTCAGGTCACAATTCTTATATTTGGAATTTCATTTTCTGACTAAATCTAACCATGGCAGTCTGATTGATTGTCGAGATAACCTTCCGAAACCTTCCACAATATAATAAAGAACAAAACATACGACAGGGCTCATCACAGAGCTATCAATTCAAATCAAAACGACATTCCGCCTATATTTCAGCAGTAAATTATTCACTATCTTCAAAAGATATCTAGTTCGATCTGGTTGAGTTTACCCACGGACGTCGTGAGCCGATTTACAGGGCAAATAATGGTTAATTTCATTATTTTTGTGGTCGTAAAAGAGCCCTATCGTGCGCTCGCGTGTTTCATGATCCTAGATATCATACGGCTATGATAACGCATGGTGGAATACCTCGTAAACGCTGCCAATGTTAATATTTGCTGATGAGATACTTCCGAAGAAAGGTATGAATTTAAATTATTTCCACAAACGAAAATAGCGTTCTATTCCATATTTGACATTATGATTCAAATAGCGGGCAATACTGTAGGTAAAATTTTCTATAATCATTAGTTACGAATTATTTTATTCAAAATCATTCTTTCATAATTATGAAAGTTTGTTGCAGTTGCTCTAACCATCTCTGATGCAATACTTCCAAAAGTAATATGTAGAGTCAGTTTTCCAAAATTCGAAACGGAACAATTAATGCATCAGAAGCATCAGTCCCGAACCGTATTAATTACCCATCAGCAATCCCACAGCATACGATTGCATAGCCTTCCCCTGCATTATGATATAACATGCCGTGTACCGCGTAGCTTGCATGAATAAAATCCACGATAATGAGCCAACCGATGCCAAAGTTATGAGCCACAGCCTGCCTGCTACTAGGTATACAATTATTCATGGAACCGTTGCATAAACACGGAGTTAATATTTGTTAATCAGTTTATTGGGAAAATTAAATAAGTTTTTTTGGAAACCAAATGATGAAAAATAAGGAGTATTCGGAATTAGTTCTGCACGTCGTTGGTGAGCACCTCCAGATTAAATAAACTATAACTCTGTTAGGTACCCTTTTTTTTTCAATGTTATACTGAATTTTGACATCATCAGTTAAGTAGCAGGTGTTCTAATGATGCGGAGTATTTATGGAACACTGAACCCTACTAAAGTCTGTGTGTTTGTCACCACTGATCTGATGTGGATGACTTTCATTTGCACGCAGATTCCCCCATGAACTGAATTGGTACCCAGATTATTCCATTTGACTTTTATCCTTGTAGTGCTTTTACACATGCCAAGCCGTTGGCAAAAGCGTAGTCATTTATATTGTTTGTTAACAATTATTTAAAAATTTAAAACATACCTAATCTGATAGCTCAGCATAATAAATGTCAGCTGAGCCACGCAAACGATGCTACTGGCAAACTTTAAAATGCCGGCAGCGAACGGAATGCAAGCTGAATGAAGCAATAGATTACAAATTAACTTTTGCAAAAAACGTTCATAATGCTACTTTTGGTAGCGGAGTAATTTTCCCTTGACGGCGAAAGTAGGAGATGTCACGCCAGTTAGCTTTTAAAAAGGCAAACCAGTTAAACGGATTGCTGAAAGACTACGCCATGTTTTTTGGTTAAGGGTTGTAAATGCTGTAAACTTGACGTACGAAATTTATTTTTAGAGATTTTCATAGCTGTTGAAACTATACAACGTAGACCTAATGTAAAACTGATTTTTTATGCTGAAAAAAGCTGTAACAGAAATTGCAATGATACAAAAAGTCCGTCAGAAAATTGATTTAGGTATAGTAAACCTCCTAAAATCGAATGTCAGAATGTTATGGCAATAAGCACATATTTCCGTCTAATAATAAATAAATAATACCAATTCGTTTGTCTTATAAAAAAGTAAAATTAATGCACCCTTCTACCAATGGGTTCAGTAAATGGCAATGATGACATTGAAAGGGGACATTGAAATGTCCCGATAACTGCGGAGAGTAATAGGCCACCATCACGGAAGCGATACATACTACTGAACAGCAGGCGGAGAGGGGCCACGAAAACGGCAACAACAGCTAGTTTTGAACAAGCGGTTTTGTGACAGCAAACTGCAGTGTAAAGACCCGCAAACCTACATTGAAAACTCTTTGAAAACTCTGCACGATAATTAGGCTCATGCCACAAAGAAATGTGGAATTCCTTGATGAAATTTGTTTTCTGATGCTTGTTTCTGTAGATACATGAATCATCATCATCATCATCAATCAATCATCTCATGTTTCAGAATTTCGCAAGGTTCTCAAGTGGCTCCCTATTCGACTTCGCAGGAACTCTCGGATATTGTGTTTACTGTTTAACGTCCTTCACAACCCTAAAATGCCATCCTACCTGCGGGAACGTTTCTCCTATTCCCGTCCTTCTGATGCGCTTTGCAGATCGCATCTTAGAAATCTCCTTAAATCCCCTCCCCACTCTACCGATTTTTACTCCTACTCTTTTACCATCTTTTACTGTGCATGCGGTTCGGTTGTGGAATTCGCTACCACCTGACATTAGGGACTGCCAAACCCTTGCAGTTTTTAAAAGAAGAGTGAAAGAACACTATCTTTCCTTCCCATCTTAATTGCGTATATTTATGTATTATTATTTACCTTTTAATAATATTTAGTATATATTTGTATAATTATTATAGTTTGTATGTTATATTTAAACTGTATGTTTTATCTATTATATCTGTGTGTTTTCATTTTTCCTACTCAATACTTTTACACACAATGTCTACATCTCTTTTTACTCGACTCTCCTATCGCAGGTATGCTGGAAGAGATTTCTATAGAAATAAGCATCACCTTTGTACCTATTTTTCTGTTTCCTTCTTCTTATCTTTTTATTAAATGTGTGTACATAAATTGTTAAATAAATAAAACTAAATAAATAAATAAATACAACCTGGGGGTCTTTAAGTACCGTAAAGTGACGTTACTTTGGCCCTGAAGGGTAACTTCAATTCCAAACTCCAAACTTTAACCAATAGGAATACAGAAAAGACAGTGTGCTGTGTTCAAAGTTAGCCTCCGGAGCCAAAGTAACGCGACTTTACTATCCGCTTGCCTAGACCTAGAAGTTCTTTGCCTGCTCCATCGTTAACTAAATCATCGCGTTCCATCAGGTGAGGTTGTGGTCGAAGTTTTTGTTTTGTTTGCACTTAAAAGTCGCGCAGACACAACATGATTGTTAGCTTAAAATTCAAAGTGTCTGCTTCGCATTTTAACCAAAAAGGGTTGCATTTTGTACCACCTGGCAATGAGACAGAAAACCGCTCATTTCGACGCCCAACGGGGAAAATTATCAGATTAGAACCGAACACAAATAGAGGGGAAATATAGTAAGATTTATGACATGATGGTCTATTGTGGCAGCAGGATCATCTGTCATTGTCTGGGCTCGGTAACTGCGCAAACATTTGCCTAATACATTACAGGAAGGTAGGCTGAAGCGAAAATATTTACCAAGTACTTTAGGGGGACACTTTAATCATTTTACGGTAACTGGATCGGCTTGCTTTGGCCAATACTCATAGGTACACTAGCTGCTGTATTTCCATATCTGTTTGGGTCATAAACAATCGGAAAAAGGAATCTGAGGAAATATTTATTTACAAACTGTGTGTGTACACTGGTAGGAACTGGATGCGAGAAGCCGAAAATAGACCTAAGTGGCGTGCAATTGGAGAGGCCTATGTCCAGCAGTGGACTGCAACAGGCTGTTGATGATGATGATGTGTACATAGTAAAAACCGGCCAAGTGCGTGTCGGACCACGCATAGTGAAGGGTTCCATAGTTCACTGTTAAAATCTCATAATATGTTTCTAAGAGTATATAAGCTGTGATGTTCAAACCAATTTTCGTCGGAATTATCTGTGAAGTTCTAAATGCTCAATTTTTTTTAGAATAGCATCTTCATAGTAAGTTAGAGGGGAGGGTACATTTTTTACGAATTTGGAAGCACATATCTAAAAAACGATTGCCTTAAATAAAAACTTTTTTAGAAACCTCTACTTCATTTTGAAAGAGCTAGCTAATGATACCCACACGATTGTGTTTGTTGGAATTTATTTTTTTCATCTACAGTTCACACACAGCACTATTGAACAGACACACAAACATGACGAATCCTTAAGGGTTCCGATTTTTACCATTTGGCTACGGAACCCTAAAAAAATCACAATACGCGTACTTATACCAAGAGTTAGTACAGACTTAATTTCCTCAGTAGCATTATTACAAAAGTTTTTTTATTTTTATTGGGAACAGGTGCCGCAGTTGTCAATTCCTATAATAAACAATGGGTCGCGGCAAAGAACCAGAGCTGCCCATCACCAACCCTGTGGAGGCGAAGAAACATCGCGATGAAGCGTCTGGCCATATCAAGAACGGCAACTATGATCGGGGGCTCAATTCCCTAGCTAAGGTAAGCAAAATTTGGAAGAACTATACCCCATTCACGATAAGATTAAAATACATCTTTTTTACAGTCGGTTCAACCGATTTTGCGTTGGTGGCATGACACAAGGTAGCTGCAGTAAACAGTTGGTATTATAATCACGTTTTTGCTTTTAATGCCTATGAGAAACTATAATTGTTCTTATACGTTGCACTTGTAGTTTCTCTGAATAACTTTGCGATATGAACTTATGACGGCTTTAGTGTTTTCAGAATTCTCGGTTGCCGGTACGCCTCATATCGTAGCAAAACTTGTAAGTATAAAGCGTTTATTACTCTTTCCAATTTCAACAAAATCTATTTAGGAACAATCTAATTAGAAAGGTGGAAGCTAGCGATCACACTAGACCAAATTGAATTACAAATCGGATAGACGACTCACAATCGTGAAGCTGTATTTTTTTTTTATTATTACCAATTTTACAGGACAAATTACATAGTCTTAACTAAATATCTTAATTCTAAGTATTACGAGCCTTAACTTGGAAATCCTGTGTTTCAGGCTCGTAACACTTAAGTAGTTAAATTACATTGGGCTGCACGTTCCGTTGGCGCCGTATCTCTCATTACTACAAAAACTTTTAGCTTACTTATGACTGCTTTAGTGTTCGACTTTGCGATTTTATCCCTACGCGTTTAGACTACGCTACGCCGACAATTACGGGCTACAGCGTAGTGATGTAACGAATGTCATATTTTGGACATTCGCGAATGCGAATGCGAATGTGAATATCTGCTGCCAACATTCGCGAATGCGAATGCGAATGCGAATATTCAGTAAGTATTTGTTTAAATTTGTCGCCAATTGTCTATGGCTTGGTGACGTTGGCGGCAGTCCCATTCGTACGAAGTGCGTTTCGTTTGTTTTTTGTTTCGAGAATAGCCGACTTAATACGAGCGCATTCGACTGAATAGGGTAGTTGACTAAGAAAATCTCAATTAGTCCGTCAGGTAGATTTCCAAAAAATATTGGACACGTATTTTTTCTTTTTCCACATAAACAAAAAATGAAGACGATACAGTGCGTTGAAAACTCGTGTGACGTCACTACTCGCTACAATTTTTACCGAGCCGTGACGTCACAAGCCCCCACTCCTGATCTTTGATGCTTTTAATCTTCGTCAGTTTTTATAGATTTGATAAAGGAAAAAATACGTGTCAAATATTTTTCTATAATCTAACTGACGGACTAAACATAATCATATATTTTTTACTCAGGCAACATCCCTATTGTCATTCCGCTCGAGCCGGTGTTTTCGTAAACAAAACAAGTGAATTTGAAGGTTACAGTGTGAATCCGAGCTGATGATACGCGGGGTTGCGACTGTTATTGAGAGGATGCGGCAACTGGGTCTCGAGGTGGCCCTGCACAAGTCCGAAGCCATGTGCGTGCATGGCTCTATAAGATAACTCTTTAAGCTGTGGTTGGAGAGACGCCACGACGTCCTCATCTTCCGCCTGACGCAGGTGGTCACCGGACAGGGCTGTTTCGGGAGCTACCTGTTTCGGAGTCAGCGGGAGGACACGCCCGGGTGTCAACACTGTGTGGATCGCCCAGAGCTCACGGTGTTGCATACGGTGGAGGTCTGCCCTGCTTGGGCAAAGCAACGCCGTGCTCTCGTCGAGGCGATCAGCGGCGGTGACCTTTCGCGTCCGGTCGTGGTTCAATCCATGGTCCGGAGATAAGAGGCATGGGAAGCGGTCACCTCCTTCTGCGAAGCATTAATGCTAGCGAAGAAGGAGGCAGAACGTATGCGGGAGAGGGAAACCTCATGCTACAGCCGCCGCAACAGAAGAAAAAGCTCGGGGCGTCGGGAAACGCAGGGCGATTCCCGGCTACCGTAGGCGCGAGCCTACGGATGGCGAGCTATGGGTGGCTCGCCGTCCGATAGCAACCAGGCCTGAGTCAACGGCGCGTTGTATCCCACGCGCGCCTCAAAGAGCTGTCAGCAAAGAAGACGGGCCTCATAAGGTCTGCCTGCTAGGGTTACGGAATTTGTTCGAGAGAGCCACCGCGGCCCTGGAACGCAAAGGGCAAAGAAGAATCACGGGTGGGTTTTAGTCAGTAAGATTCTGACACTCCCTTTCCGCTCCACCCAGAGCGGGAGCAATCATTTGATGATTTCCCATACAGAAAAAAAACGTTACAATATTATTATGAATAGTGATTAGAAACATGAGTAAATCAAATTCTAGTGAAATATAATTAATGGATTTTTTTTACTAACCAACTATTTACATCAAAAATTATTTTTTTAATATTCGCAAAACATTCGCAGTAATTTTGCGAATGCGAATATTCAAAAATATACGAATATTCGCGAATGCGAATGCGAATATTCGTTACATCACTACTACAGCGTACCGCAAATAATTACCGCAATTTTTCGCGTCCACCCCATCGTGTGCAGTGTCGTTAGATAGGCTTTTCAAAAATATTACGAGTCTTCACAGATCATTTTCCGATTTACCGATCCGTTTGTGCAGTATGAAGTTCTATAGTGGAAAAAATCGTTAAGAGTCCAGTCCTCCCTTCTACCGGCTAAACGATTGCTTCTGGAAATGTGAAAAAATTCACGGGAGTAGGAAATATGCTGAATTTAAAAGGAAAACTATCACGGCTAAGAAGGCTTCACAAGTTGCTGACTAATAGTTGATCAACTAAAAAAAATGCACTCGGATAATGTAGAATTCCTTGTAATGGTGAAAGAATTTCTATAATCGTTCCAGTACCTAGTTTTTGAGTTTACTTAGATCTCAAACTGGTCACAGTATTAAACAACCAAAACAGTTTTTAATTAAGTTCACATTATTATAGGCAAATACGGAACCCTATACCCCGCGTGGCCGCCTGACACGCACTTGGCCGGTTTTTTTCCTGTTAGCTTTTTACATGCCATAAGTCGTAAATGATAGGTACCCAGGATGTGTGTAAAATAACTGAATCTGAAGTAAGTTATATGTCCATCAGGAATTACTGCAAACGTTTACCAAAACCCATGCCATCTCTGTGCGACACAGCCACCCCTCAGAACGAGCCACTAGTGTGTCAGAAGTGGGTGCGAAAACACATTCAGTCGCCATGACGACGACAGCCGGGGCGTCGATACTGACGCCTGTCCACACACCTACACATTACGTAACACACAGAAGTCACAAGTTTAACATCAAGAATTCCCAATGGATTTCGACAACGCAAAAGCTCAAGCCCACTCCATCTTTGGACCTACAAAAGACGCAGAGTTCTTACAAAGCTTCGTCCGAGTAGGCATCGGGGACGAGGAGGAAGAAACCCCAGTTCAAAAAGCTTCAATCAGTAAACGCGCCCCGCAATCCGCTGACAAAGGACGCGAAGAGATTGAAGATGAGAAGGTTACTGTTAGAGAGAGGAAGGAGTCTGTCAAGCCGAGGAAAAAATGGAAGAGGAAACCAAAACGAGAGAGAAGGAGACGAGAGGAGGAACTGTATACTGACAAGGACCGTGCAGCAGCCGTGGTGATGGGTTCCAAGGACATCAAGCAGTCGCTCAACTTGAAGGATAAGGCAGAAAGAAGCAGTGCCTTGCAGCTACCTGTTGAAGCGGACGCCGGAACGTTGATAGCGCTGGCTCGAGCTGAGATGATGAGGGAGCGATATCGTACTGCAGTTTTGTTTGTCAGTAAGGTACTTGGAGGTTTTGTTTTGCAAGTCATCGTGTTATAAATCATTTGGAATTTGGTGTTCGTACTTATTTTGTGGACACTTTTGAGTACATCATACATATGACAAGTATTTAGATGAGCTAGTGTGGAAAACTGAAACTATGAGGAAGTGAAATCAATAAGAAAATTTGTCGTCGAATACGAGAATTTAAAAAACTAGCTCCTGATTTTTATTCAAGATTTTGCTTGTGTGTGTGTGTTGCCGCAGATCTGACCACCCCCCATTCCTTCCATTTAGTCATGCCACCAGGAAACAGTCCAAGGCATTCCATCTTCTCCTCGGTCATAACGCATTACTCTTAAAAACTCTAAAACCTCTTGTTTCTTTTCAGGCCATCGAACTAGCTCCTGATGAAAAAGCAGCATACGTCGCGCGTAGTAAATGCTACCTGCTGCTAGGGGAGCCCCGCTCGGCCCTGGTGGATGCCGAAGCAGCCCTGAAACTTGACCCTAAGAACGCGAAGGCTCTGCTGCGGAAGGCCGAAGCCCTATACTACTGCGGAGAGTTCGAGATGAGCCTCGTGCACTACCATCGAGGACTGCGGGCCAGACCTGACCTGAATGATTTTAGACTTGGGGTTCAGAAAGCGCAGGTGAGTAAAGATACAGGCATTACCTAAGATACGTATCCACCGTCCAATAAGTACCTAAACTTCTAACCTAGAAATTTGGTTAGTTAGAAGACCAGTGGATGATTATGACAGTGATTTTTTTTTAGATTCCGATTTCTATTACAATTAAATGTTGGTGTAGAATAAGGTATATTCAACCTATCGATGTTCTAAAAAGCACGTAACGTTATGTTGATTCGTGCAACTGAAAACAGAGAATGCGAAAGAAATATAAGTCAACCTAAACGACAAATCACAGCGAGCGTTAGAAACTAAAATGGACATTAACAGAGCAACAAGTGACTGATTTATCTATTACTCATTCTATCGTTTAACTTTCAGGAGGCCATAGAAAACACGATCGGCTCCGTTAAAGTGGTCAAGAAAACATCGAAGAACAAGAGATCAAAGTCCGCCAGACCAGTATTAGGGCAGTTGAATTCAGACAAAATCTATCTTGAAAACTTACTGAAGAATCCGGATTTGGCCATAGCAGATAAGAAGAACGATGTTGTCATGAGACAAGCGGAAGAGGCCATTAGGTTTCTGGAGAACCGTGAGGAGTTCTGGAGGCAGCAACAAACTACTGCATAACCGCACACCTACAGCCTAAAATGGAGTTAATATTGTTATTTAATACATAAATAGTAATCATAAATATAGTATAATACATTGTGAATCGATCTTCACAAAGTTCTAAGTTAGAATAGTACCAACAATCTAGTGATAACACTGAAATAAAACGGTAAGGATAATACGAGTAGTAACGTTTATTATTATACCAACTTAATCAATTAATAAATACTAAATAATACCAAACAGCAAACAATTTGGTGAAATGGGAGTTTATCGATTCATCTAACTCTCAGTGCGCCTGTGGTGCTTCTGATAAAATGATGTCCCATTTGCTGGTCCCAAATAGCCATTCACTGCACCTTTGGCTACGTAGTAACTATTTAGTAATGCGCTCTGGGCGGAACGGAAGGAATTGTCACTCTTACTGACTAAAACCCTTCCGTGTTCCTCCAAATGCCCTTCGTGTTCCAGGGCCGCGGTGACTCTTTCGAAAAAAAAAACGCAAATCTGAAAGGATATGCTGGTCCTAAACGCAAACAGAGGGTCCTATCAAATCCTTCTTATATTATAAATGCGAATGTTACTTAGTTTATCACGCATTCATGCCAAGATCGCCTAACCGATTTTGATGAATTTCGGGACAAAGATAGATGGGACCCTGGAGACAGTTCAAGTTCAAAGCATTTATTTCAATTAAACCCTTTCAGGCACTTTTGAATAGGGTAGTTGACTAAAAAAATCTAATTAGTCCGTCAGATAGATTTCCAAAAAATATTGGACACGTATTTTTTCTTTTTTCACGTAAACAAAAAATGAAGCCGATACAGAGCGTTGAAAACTCGTGTGACGTCACTACTCGCTACAATTTTTACCGAGCCGTAACGTCACAAGCCCCCACTCCTGATCTTTGATGCTTTGTATCTTCGTCAGTTTTTATAGATTTGATAAAGGAAAAAATACGTGTCCAATATTTTTCTATAATCTAACTGACGGACTAAATATAATCATATATTTTTTACTCAGGAAACACCCCCATTGTCAAGACGAAAGAGGTGAAGCTATCTGCACGTTCCAAAGCGTAGATCTCTATGGAGAAGAACGTGCAAGAAACTCACAACTCAACAGTTATAGGTTAGGTACTTTAACGCGAGCGAAGCCGCGGGAAAATGCTAGGTAGCAGATAATATTTCATTAGTCAGCCCTATCTGACTACCTGCATAATAATATATAGGGTAAGTGCTCCAGTGAATGAACACTTAAGCAATCTTTGAACTTCAAAAAATTATTACACTATGTTATCTCTAATGTATACGGTTCAAATCTATATTTTATTAATGTAAATATACTAAACTATATTTTTAAAGTTAGAGTTATAATATTACCTGGATACATTCTTAGATATTGAGCAATAAATTGAAAAATACCCTAAAACACCAGTGAATGAACGAAATTTTCTAGTAAATGAACGAAATAAAACCAGTGAATGAACATAATAGATTTTTATTTTGGTAATTTAAAGAATTTTTGTTATTATAAGATGTATACTCAAAAAATCAACTAAATAAATAAACATAAATTCTCTGCCTCTAAAAATAAAAAAAATAGTGTATTTACATCCTTACTCAATAATTTTATAACTTTATAGGTCTAACAGACACATCTTTAGGTTAAAAGAAAATATAAAATATATTCAATATCAAATGTTAAAGTATATATATATATATATTATATAAATATAACAACTATGCTTATCTAATTATTTAGATAATATTACAACAAGGTTGGTTAAAGTTTGCTGAATATTTCAGCAAACTTTAACCAACCTTATTATTAAGCAATTAACGTACTAGAATCACAAAATAAAAAAATAACGCTAAATAATTTAAAATAAAACTGAGATATTGACAAATTGTGAGACTTAATTTGTCAATATCTCAGTTTTTTTTTATTATTTAGCGTTGTTATTTTTTATTCTACTTCTCTAAATGTAGCATTATATCATCATCAAAAGCCTGTTGCAGTCCACTGCCGGACATAGTCCTCTTCAATTGCACGCCACTTAGATCTATTTTCGGCTTCTCGCATCCAGTTTCTGCCAGCCGTCCTGCGCAAATCGTCACTCCACCGTGCCGGAGGAGGTCTTACACTACGTTTGCTGAGACTCCACTATAGAACTCGTTTATCCCAGCGATTGTCGGTTCTACGACCATTGCCACTTCAGCTTACTAATCCGGTGGGCCATATCGATGACCTTGCTTCTCTGATAGATCACCTCATTCCTGATGCGATCCTCAGAGACACACCGGGCATAGCCCTTTCCATAGCCCGTTGAGCGACTTTAAGCTTGTGGACCATACGAGCCGTCAGTGTCCACGTTTCGGCTCCGTATGCCATGACGGGTAGGACATACTGATTGAAGACTTCCGTCTTTAGGCATTGTGGGATCGACGATGTAAAGACTCGAAGTAGCTTCCCAAATGCTGCTCAGCTGAATTCTTCTATTTCCCTCGCCCTCAAAGTTGTTTCTAGCTAACTGCAATGTTTGCCCGAGGTACACATATTTTTGAACAACTTCGAGAACGGCACCGTGAATCGTAATCGGTTCCGGTAGAACATGTTCGTTTAACATGACCTTGGTTTTACCCAAGTTTATCCGTAGGCCGAAGCGTACAGAAGAGTCAGCCAGGTCATTCAGCATGTATGTTGTAGGTCCTGCAGCGTTTCTGCTATGATGACGATATCGTCTGCAAATCGCAAGTGAGAGATGTTTTCGCCATTGATGTTAATGCCACGTTCTTTCCAGTTCAGCGTCTTGAACGTATCCTCCATTGCATTAGTGAATAGGTTTTGGGAAATAACATCCCCTTGTTTCACTCCTCGATGCAACGGTATGGGACTTGTTTGCTGATTCTGTACTTGAACGGACATGGTTGCGGCCTCATAGAGACATCTCATCACTTGGATGTATCGCCGGTCTACTTGGCAGCGCTGCAGGGACTCCAGAACAGACTACAGAGAGAGAGAGATTTCAACCGAGTCAAAGGCCTTTTCATAGTCCACAAATGTTAGATTCAGGGGCTGATTATACTCTTCGGTCTTCTATATAATCTGCCGCACTGTGTGGATGTGGTCTATAGTGCCGTATCCGCTCCGAAACCCAGCCTGTTCCGGTGGTTGGAATTCGTCGAGTCTTCGTGCAAGATGGTTCGTGATCACTCTTGAAAACAGCTTATAGACGTGGCTTAGAAGGGATATGGGTCGATAGTTCTTCAACAGGGTCTTGTCTCCCTTTTTGAAGAACAAGACGACCACACTTCTATTCCATGCCTCTGGAGTTCTCCTTTCAAACAGGACAGCGTTAAACAGCTTCCTCAGCCACTGTAAGTTCGGATGAAGGGCCCATTTTTCTTAGCAAGGGCACCTTATTAGTTACTTTATTATGTAGAGTGGATTTTGATATCTTAAAAACATTACTTGCTTTATTAATAGTAAGTTCTTCATTAAGAATGGACGTCGTTACTCTTTAAACGGCTTTTTGCAAAGTTTCTTGAGTATATCGAAATCTTTTGTATTTCTTTTTGACGGAATCCATTGTGATCTAAATGGATAATACTACCTACATAAAAAGAAAAATTAATTTAATAATAAATTTTTAAATTTCTAACTGAATTATGGTGTGTTCATTTATTGGTTACATTTTCGTGACGAAAACTAGTATTTGAACATGACTAAAAATATTAGTTCATTCATTGGATTTTATGAACCAGTAAATGAACACACCTGTCCCAATACTGGCCTAAAGATTATAAATCTATTGTTCAAACGACTCCCAAAACATGAATATTATAGCATAAAAATAAGGTACATATTTCAATAAAAATGTGAAATTTGCTTTTGTCCAGTGAATGAACGGCCGTTCATTCACTGGATTTTAAACGTTTTTCGCTTCCAATGCTGGGACATCTAATAATTTACGTTAAACCGGCTAGAATGGCAATAAAATTGATTTCAGACATATATTAAAACTATGCACTATTTGAATAAATAAATAACTTGCAGTGTATATTTAAATTACGGCTACATTGTGATAACAAACATTTCGTGTCTTACCCTAGGCCTTAATTCTTGCTCGAACAAAATCACGTTACACTGATACTGCGAACTTTAAATGCTTGCCATTTTTAAATAAACAGTGACATAAGAAACGAATGTTGTAATTCTAATAGAAAATAGAGTTGAAAGTGCGAAAAAAAATACTGCGTTGGGTAGAAATATCTCAGTTTCTTATTTTTTTTAAATAACTTAATTTTGTTCATTCACTGGGGTGTGTTCATTCACTGGAGCACTTACCCTACATACATTGTTACTACTTCATTTATCAGGACATTTTGGTGTCAAATATGAATGACCTGTTTAAGTTTAGATAAATAATATTGTCCCAATGCTGGGCAAAACTCCTCATGGTTTATTTTTGAAATTGTTGACAATCCAGCAATAAATAACAATTTACTCAACTCGTAGATTTTATAGGAATAATATAAGTGTGAAACATTTTATTTATCGATTTTTCGTGACTGCAACAGAGTTAATACTTCGAGTTATTGTACCTATTATTAAAATAAGTTGTTCCTCGACCACGATTCAAGATGGTATTTCGCGGTAGAGTTTTCAGTCTTTTGATTATATTTTTTCGGACACCGGTAAGTTTTCACAATGCACATACATACCTACATATTTTCATGACGTATCTAATGTCAAGAGGATAATTTAGAGTAGCTGGCTGTAAGAGGAGAGGATATAAAAATTAAAAACCAGAAAGAAACGATAAAATGAGTCGAGTAAATGCTAATGACTTTCAATGGTAGAAAAAGTATGGAAGAAGATGAGATCAAATAAACTGGTAGGTAGGTGCCTATCTGGTATACCTACACAAGATTGG
The DNA here is from genome assembly GCA_905332915.2 of Hecatera dysodea. Classification (NCBI taxonomy): domain Eukaryota; kingdom Metazoa; phylum Arthropoda; class Insecta; order Lepidoptera; family Noctuidae; genus Hecatera; species Hecatera dysodea. The sequence goes on from HG995292.1 coordinate 17,686,197, forward strand.
GCACGCCACCATTGTTCCTATAAGTCCCCTCTTTGAGGAAAGACGCCACGGCGTCCTCAACTTCCGCCTGATGCAGGTATTCACCAGATACGGATGTTTCGGATTTGGCGTAAGGACATCACGCCCGGATGTGAGCATTGTGTGGAAAGCCCGGAGGAGAGCATACGGTGGTCTGCCTTGCGTGGGCGGAGCAACGCTGTGACCTCGTCGAGGCGATTGTTATACACAAGATAATGATTAGTAAAATATATTTCCAACTCTCATATTTTTATCAATTTCTTTATTCGTTTATTAAGTTTACCAACAGTTTAAAATATTATACAACGTTATCAATCGATTCCAGGTATATTCATGTCGAGATACAACTAATATTAACGCATGTAAAGCTGTCTTCAGTCCAGATGTAAGTAAAAAATCTTTAAATTTTAATAGTACGTAAAAGCGCCATACATTTAATAAGTATTATATACAATATAATTATATTCAAATATAAAATTTAAGTTGCACCTGCCATGTTGTCTCTGCACTACCCTAAGGTCGACTGGTAGAAAATTCCTAAGGCATTAAGTCCGCCTTTGTACAGTTTTTTTACTAGTGCATAAAGTTTTAATAAATAAATAAATAAAAATCTATACCTACTAATATTATGAAGTGGTAAGATTTGATTGTTTGTTTGTATTGAATAGGCTCTGAAACTACTGAACCGATTGGAAAAATTCTTTCACTGCTGGGAAGCTACACTATCCCCGGTAATATAGGCTATATTTTATACCAGTGTTCCCACGGGAACGGGAACTACACGGGTTAAACCGCGGGGTGCTGCTAGTTTAAATATAAAATGTTATTCAAGGCGATGAAGACTTCCTGCTGTGCCCCTATGCAACAGTTCGTGGACCGGATTGCGGAGTGTCAGAAAAAGAGTGGTTCTGCCACATTTTCGGTAAGTTATCATGTCATTTTCGATTACCTACTACCACGCTTGTAGACAAAATATATCAAAACTAGCTTACTGTCGAAGTCGCGGGCAAAAGCTAGTAAACTAAAAAACTTCTTTAACTAATCTTGTTTCCCCATACAAACTTTCACCCTCTTAGGGGTTAAATTTTCAAAAACCCTAGGATACGTAATTGTTTATTTCTAATCATTAACCTAAAAACAAAGTTTCAGGCTTCTAGCTCTAAAAATGACGGACTTCCATACAAAATTTTAACCCCCTTTTTTTTAAAGGGCAAATTTTCAAAAATCCTTTCTTAGCGGATGCCTACGTCATAACATCTACCTGCATGCCAAATTTCAGCCCGATCCGTTCAGTGGTTTGGGCTGTGCGTTGATAGATGACTATGTCAGTCAGTCAGTCACTTTTGAGTTATATATGTATATATTTATCAAAATGTAATCTTAGCAGCCTTGGTGGTTTTAGCTTTAGCACAAATTCATCTACTGCATTGCTGCTGTATTTTCTTGGCTCAATCAGTTACTATTGGCTTTGGTGCGGTGGCCACGTAGTTCCCGGTTAGAACAAACAAAACAAGTCGGGTCCGAATGCCTAAGCAGGCATCGTGGTACTGCGTGCTTAATAGAAATCGAGTCTTTCCACAGCAGGTTCAAGTGAAATTGGCTAACGAACCTCCGCAGATATGACGTTTATCAACATCTAATGATAATGAGGATAAAAAAGAAACTAAACTAACATTTTAAAGTACCTACGTAAGTAAGTATATTCATTTTAAAGTAAGTAGTATATTTGTATCATAATTAAAAACTCACTTCCGACCCGTTTCTGGAGTTTCGCTAGCTAATTTAATCTGCCCCTAAATATTTTATTGCCAGTGCTCAGTATCAGTATGCGTCACCTTCGTCTACGGCATTACAACCAACGGTAAGATCGATGAGGCTAAATGCAGGGCGCTTCTCAAACGGCTGACCAAGGAGAACCCCGCTTCAAAGCCGCTGAACGACGAGGTTCAGAAGAACTGCCTCAACGGAAAGTACCAAAAATACGTCACTAGCGACCCCAGGTGTGACACTATGAAGTACCAAGTTTGCGCCTATGTTAAGGGCGCACCGAGTTTCTAGCGCTAATCGATTTTAGGTATTCTATGCGCTTCGTGTATGTGTGCGTGAGGCACACCGGCAAGAGAGCAGCGCCGACCGCGCGCCACGCGTATAATAACTTATCGGCTATTTAGGTAGGGTAAAAATCCCAGTAGTCGACCTTTTATTTTCAATTTCAAATTATTTATTCATCAAAGTAGATTCAGTAAAAACTACTTTCGTTAGTACGTAAGGTTCGACTTTTAATTCCATTCAGTAACTTGACGGTTAATTTGACAGATTTTAATAAAAAACAGCTATTTGAGTTGGTGTAAGAATAAACTATATTCAATTAACTTCACAAATGTACTTGTCGGAGAAGGTATGTCTGTCTCTCGTTAGCATCAGGCTTATTTTAATTAGTACTGTGGGCGTAATAAGGGTAGTGTTGGATATACCGCAATATTGAAACGGTTTGCAGTTCAAATCAGATTGCAATTCACGAACAAGTCAGTCACACTAGCGAATCACACACTGTAGGCACACCTATACAACTCAACGATACGGAACGCGACAGTTTCTATGCATATGTTGTTCGTACGATGTCAAATGTTCCGATGATCCCGAAATTTTTTTTTTTTTTGAAAAAAGCTCTCGGTATCATCACTCTCAGTTCAGCACACTAAGGCTGGTTACTGCCTAACCGATAAATCCTGTGGTGGTCTCAAATGAATTTAAGGCCCCCAGCCAGGGCTAAAAACTACTTAAAACCTAAATGACCGCTCGCTAAGGGCATCCCCTGTGGGACACGGGCCTCGACTTAGCAGGGTCATTGAGGGAGGGCAGCAAGGGACAGGCTGGGTCAGGTTGATATTATTTTGGTGATTTAACGGTAATGGCTCAGCGGCGCAGGCTGGCTCGTTAGGCAAAAGAGGGTTTTGACGGGGCGTCGCAATGTACCTCGTCGGCGAGGCCGGTATACGGAACGCGGTCTGTGTTTGTTTTTCCTAAGAGTACTGGTTTCCCTACTACTCTCTTGGTTCTGGGTGATGGGGTCATCGGGCTCAACAAGGGTATGTCGCGGTCGGCGGATCTTGCTGATCTGGGAGGGCGTGTATCTGGTAGCCGATACGATAAGGGGGTTCTGGTGCTTTTCAGCGGACTCTATGAAACGCTTTGAAAAACGTATCATGAACTGTTTGATGGTGGGGATGCGGAGGTCGACATGGAGTCGCTCATTCCTAACGTACCACGGGGCTCCGTAACCTTTCGAATAAACCGATTTTGGATAACCTGCAACCTATGGATCTGGTGAGGCTTAGCGTGGGCGAAGGCTATACACGCATAAGTCATTATCGGGCGTATGCACGTGGTGAAAATGCGTAGTTTGCATTTCAGGTATAGCTTGCTGCGTGCATTCAGGATGTAATGAAGCCTACCGAGAGCGAAAACGGCACGACTGCGTACCGTCTTTATGTGCTCTCCGAAAGTAAGCTTTCAGTAGACCTAGATATTTGGCTTGCTCTACCCAAGGGATCGGCTTGCCAAATAACGTGATTGGGCTGGGACGTGGTGGGAAGAGACGAGTCTGGGGCTTGTAAAACAAGATCGCCTGACTCTTCTCTGGGTTGACTTCCACTCTCCACTTCCGGAACCAAGCGCCTAGTGCGTTTGCGGATCTCTGGAGGTGGCCGGCTATTGCCTTCTCGCTATTGCCGGAGCAATAGATCGCCGTGTCGTTAGCAAACAGAGCTAGCTGTGTCTTAGTACTAGTGGGAATATCGGTACTAAATAGCGTGAACACTAGAGGGGAGAGGACACCGCCTTGGGGTACTCCGGCGTTTGAGATTTGAGTGGACCTGTCCAAACAGTGCAAGCATTTGTCAGTTATCATGTAGCTCAAATTTAAAACTTTATGGAGCACAACGATTTGCCGAACAATGCCAAAGTTCGGCAAATCGTAAGACATTTGGGTAGGCCACATAAAGAACTAAAGCCGCCAGACTAATATTAAATGAACCTTTGACATACACAATACGTTATATGAGGACCATGCGACTTTTAATAACTTGTCTTCAAAACACGTAACATTATTTTTCTTTGAACTGTCAAGTGTCAAGAATAGAATTAAAAGTCAAAGTATGTTTTTGCAGGCAGATTCTATTGAATTTCTGATAATGAATTTACACGGTAAGTACTTTGTTCGTTATGGCAAGACTTTTTCGGGAATAAAGAAGCCAGCAAAATTGTTATGTGCGATACCAACGGTTAGTATATAATTATTTTTAGTGAATCTCTGCTGGAAGACAACAATTTTGTTTCGGTGTAATTGGCATCCTATAATAAAACAGAACATTTGATGTAATTATAATTTCTATAATTATCAACAAATCTGGTTTGGGATGAAAGTAACACTTATTTCATAAAAATAATTAGTTACTGAACTTGCAATTCTAGAGTTTGATAAATTTTGTAATCGGTCTTCCATGAAATTTACCCTGAAAATTGAAAGATTGAAAAATAAAAGTTAAAAATAACGAATCCTGAAAAATATCAAGATCAAAAGCAATAGCTTTTCTGCTGGAAGAAATTTCTATTGAAATAAGCAGTATCTTTGTGCTCTTGGTTTCTGTACAAAATTTTCTATTTTTAACCGACTTCTAAAAAAGGAGGAGGTTCTCAATTCGGGTGTTTGTATTTTTTTTTAATGTTTGTTCGCGCATAACTCCGTCGCTTGCCAACCGATTTGGAAAATTCTTTTTTTGTTGGAAAGGGTATACTTCCCAAATGGTCCCATAAAATTTTTATCGAAATCGAACAAGCGGTTTTTTTGTTAATTTCAATAAATGATAGCAAATCTGTCGGGATAGCTGAAATCGCATGTTTGTTTATTGTTTACACCAATTTATACCACGTACGCTGTGATGGGAATGTTTAGCTGGGAACCACTAAAAAGTGAAAAATAAATAAACTTTTTACAAAAAATAAAACCGACTTCTAAACAAAAAAACCAAAATGTATAAAATAACTTTAATTTCGGAAATCGGTGTGTTCAACAACAAAAAAGCAACCAAAAACACCGAGTTCCGAAATTAAAGTTATTTTATACTTTTTGGTTTTTTTGTTTAGAAGTCGGTTTTATTTTTTGTAAAAAGTTTATTTTTAGTATATTGTGTGTTCCTACATAAAAAATAAATAAATAAAAATGCTGTATGACAGATTTGTGTCATGTTTTTATTTGAGTTCATTATTACAATTTAAGGTAAGTATATCGTTTAAAAATCGTATTTCATTACTACTACAGCAAAAAAATATCTTGTATTATTTAAGTTTATTTATTTAACCATTATGAAACCACCTTTACGCAAAAGATGTGTTACTTTTGGGTTACATTTGTGTAACGGTAACAGAAAATCTGTTGTGTTACTTTTGTGATATTATATTTGACAATTTTGGTGGCCTTACCCTAATTCATTTCTTCATGCAAGCGTTTATTTAGCATTGGTTTTTCGCCAACCCCTTCTCTGTCTTGATTTCTTTACTTTGTTCCCCATTTCAAATACGCTACAATTCATTTTCATACAATTTTCTTCGTTACGTTATTAAATCCGCGCGTGAGCGCAAGCGACACAAGCTCCCCGTCCGATGGCCGACGGCGGACTAAAGCGGACAGGAGGGCGGCGCGGCGGCTCTGCTTATAATGGGAAAAATTCGCGCGAATTTAGGTATTTCCTTCTTATTGTTAAACAAATACATATTTTGAAAATGTAAAGTGTATACGTTGTGTAAAACATGTAGTTTTGTTATTATTAAAAAACTGATGACCTTTCGCGAAGTATTCACGCCGTACTAAGCGTTTGTTGTGTTTTTTAGAGGTAACTTTGTGAATTTATTCTATCGAGCCAACTTTATCAAATCGTGTTTTCATCGTGTATACTGCCTAGTATATATGGCCAATAATACCAATTTATTTCCTTAGATTTTAATTTTATTGTTTACTACTTCAAACAACCGTTATAAAAGCGCGTTTTTGTGTGTAAAAAGCTCGGTGCCCCGTTAACTATTTGATGGTAAAGTTGGGTACCTATTTTTTTTTAAACATTAGTAGACATCTTTTTCTTTTGTGACGGCAGGTTTGCAATAATCTACTAGCTTAGGGTAAGGTGACAAGATTAGCCAATAGCCAAGGAACTTACCTTGGGACCAGTTTCCAGTTGCGGAATTTGTTTGAAAGAGTCACCGCGGCTCTGGAACGCAAAGGGCACAAGAAGGATCACGGGTTGTTTTCATATTCGCTTTTCCATTTGGCCATCCAGAGTCGGTTTTCATTTATAACTGTTAGTCAAAGTCAAAGTCAAAGTCAAAACGTTTATTGCGAACTAAGTGTACAATGTTGATGTTATGTTGTGTTAGTACTTATGACTTAGCGGCCTTTTTCAAGCATTGCAATTTTATTATCCTAAATTCTAAATTAGCATGCATTACACATTATTATTTTGTTTATATTTGTACAATTCAATTGAGAAATTATAGTTACGTCAAAATAAATGTCTGTAGTCTGCACTATCTAAATCTAAATCTATCTATACTTATAATAAATCTGTAGAGAGGTCAATCACAGTAGAAATAATTTTTACTGTGGGTCAATTCTGTACAAGGAATATATCTATACTAATATTATAAAGCTGAAGAGTTTGTTTGTTTGTTTGTTTGAACGCGCTAATCTCAGGAACTACTGGTTCGAATTGAAAAATTCTTTTTGGGTTGAATAGACTATTTATCGAGGAAGGCTTTAGGCTATATATCATCACGCTTAAGCCAATAGGAGCGGAGCAGCGATAAAGAATGTTTTAAAATCGGGGATTCCACGGGGACGATGTCGCGGGCAGCAGCTAGTTTTCAAAATAACTATCAGAGGGTGATTAGTGATCGATACTGGTGCCAAAAATGCAATCAGTAAAATTTTTGTCTCTGTCTGTCTGTATGTTCTTTATAGAAACAAAAACTACTCGACCGATTTTAACGAAACTTGGTGCAATTATTCTTCATACTCCTGGGCAGGTTATAGTATACTTTTCATCACGCTTCAATCAATAGGAGCAGAGCAGTGAAGGAAAATGTTGGGAAAACGGGAGAAGTTACTCCATTTTTTAAGCTTCCGTCGCGTGTGTAGCCTTAATGGTTAAAGTTACTTACATAGAAATCATGTATTACGGAAATATTTTACATAAAATTATCTAAAAAATATCCCGTAACAGCATATGTCTATCTTTTATGGTTGACTCACAATAACACGTGTAACTCCCGATAACTTGGCAGTTCGGAGCTTTCTGATTATATTTCTTTACTCATACGTTTACAATACTCTCACTCATCCCTAATTAAAAAAGTTAGCATTATTACCTATACAATAAAAAATAATCATAGAAATCGGTATAGAAACACCAAACTTATACATGAATACAATAATAAGCCATCGCGCCGTCGCGCTTTAATACTGAATCATGCTGTAAGATTCAGCTTTACTTTCATTTCTTTTTTTTTTGTAAGATGTACATATTTCACACACACATAGTGATTTATCAATGCACAGCCCAAACCACTGAACGGATCGGGCTGAAATTTGGCATGCAGGTAGATGTTATGACGTAGGCATCCGCTAAGAAAGGATTTTGATTAATTCTACCCCCCAGGGGATAAAATAGGGGATGAACGTTTGTATGAAACTTTGTCAATTTTAAACCGATCGGGCTGAGAGTTTCAAAATCGGGGGTAAAGTAACTATTCCACGCGGACGAAGTCGCTGGCAGAAGCTAGTATTAAGTATATATAACTCAAAAGTGACTGACTGACATAGTGATCTATCAACGTACAGCCCAAACCATTAAACGGATCGGGCTGAAATTTGGCATGCAGGTAGATGTTATGACGTAGGCATCCGCTAAGAATGGGTTTTGATTAATTCTACCCCCAAGGGGATAAAATAGGGGATGAAACTTTGTCAATTTTAAATTGATCGGGCTGAGTTTCAAAATCGGGGGTAAAGTAACTATTCCACGCGAACGAAGTCGCGGGCAGAAGCTAGTCGTTTATAAATAGCTGGTACACGGACGTCGATAGTCTATTAGGGTTGTCGGCATGCCTATCATGCCCACAACGATGGATCCGCGCTTGTGTGAAGGCACAGATAATATAATACTACAGTACAGATACCCAATCCCATACAAAGAAATGACACCTCCCTAAGTCTTACTATTGAACTAACTATATTATTTTCTTAATTTTTACGACAGATGGTAGCATCAGCGGCTCACTGATTTCCAGAGACTGTAGTTTTACAACGCCATCTAGGAGACAGCCTAGATACTAGGTGTCATCGATGCGGTGAAATCAATACTACTAGATGGCGTCGTTTTTCAATTATTGTTTCTCTACATCTCTCTCCAATCGAGTATGACATCGCACCGTTCGTTCTATCTAGGACAAATACAACAATACAACAAAAATTATCTTCGAGTTGGCTGTCGTACTTAATAGTTTAATTTTTGTGTTTAAGCTAGCAATTTTCAGCTTAAGTAGAAGACGGTGTGTTTCCAAAGCAAGAATAGGTAGGTATATAAATATAGGTACCCATCTTCGTGCAGTTGTTAATGCGTTTATTTGGTTTATTCCATTGACATAGAAAAGTATGGACTGGAAATACCTACAAAAAAGGGTGCACCTATAAATATAAAATGGCTGCCATTGCTAGGGATGTATCAATAAAGGGACATAGGTGTTACTATAACGAGTATCGATATTAAATACGAGTTTTACTAGTTATCACGTTTGGATCATACCTAATCTAATATTATGTAGGTACTTACTTAAAGTCCATTGTAATTGTAACAGAAAAAGATGAGTACCTAGGTTATCTTACCTTCTGTTATCTATATAAATAAATAAAACTTAAGTGTTTGTTATAAGGTATAAGTCTGAATAAGACGCAGGAGTATTTATGTTAATGTTCAGCAGCGGAACTAGTTTCGGAGACTATTAGGTACGGCAAGTCGGCACCGGTACAACAGTATTCCATTATGATATATGTTTATAAATAAACGAATGAATTAACAAATAATAAAAAGGCCTGTTACATGGAAATTAACCCAAATATCAATACTTTAGCCATAAATTCATGATCGCGTTACAATAGTATCATCGAATGTGTATTATTGTGAGTATTAATGCATGAAAACCGGCAATGAAGAATGTTACTAGGTACCTATGCCAAATCGCTTGAAATTTTTTCTCAGTAAAGCCTGTATGTATACAAATACACTGTTGTAGTCAAAAATACCTAGTAGTTTTGATTTTATAGGCATTCAAAGTTTAGAAAAATATCGAGTCCCGCTAACAGTCACGTGACGCCTATGACGTCATGTCAACGCGCCTCGCGGGCCGCGGCCCGCTTCGTATCAAGTGGCCAGCGGTTATAGTAGGTGTAATAGCTTGCGCTTGTTGCGCAGTATTTTGTTGTGTTTTTATGCGCGTATTACGTTAATAGTCTAATAATAGTAAATATTATTCGATTAATAAAATGGATGAAGGATTCAAAATATTCCTCACATATATGAAGTATTTTTTGTATTACCAAATATTGTAAAACATTGGTTTGAAAAGAGTAACTATGGAGTTTCTTGTCCGTTCTTCTCCATAAGAATCTACCTTTGCGAATGGACGCTAGAGTCACTTAATTTATGATATTTTTTATTGATGACGTTCAAAAGTGCCGTTAATGGCTTAATTGAAATAAACTTTTTGAGTTTGAGTTTGAGTTTGAAAAAGGGCAATCGGATAATCTACCTAAAATACCTAGATGGATTAATGGTTGCGCATTATTTATGAAAAAATAGTGATTCCGTTGGCGCCGAAATGCGAGGAATAAAAATGCAAAAGTACCTAAGTAAACTTTCCTTGCTACTATTTATACTTAATAGTTTATCTATTCTAAATTGTTTTATCAAAACAAAATACCCAACTAATATAATGGAAGAATGCAACTCAAATAGTAGAAGTACCTACCTACCATTAAATTTTTACGTTAAACAAATACCTATGTATTATAGTTTTGTAGCTATAGGTAGGTACGTATGTATATATAGGTAGGTACCGCTCTTCTTAGTAAATTTAAATTAATACATAGGTACATTGATTTATTGCAAACTGGCTTCCGCCAGCAGCTTTGCCCCCGTTTCCCTTGGGAAATGTACATTTTCCCAGGATTAAAAGTATTCCAGACTTTGTCCAGATCCGTTCAGTAGTTTTTGCGTGAAAGATCACGAACTTTCGCATTTATAATATTAGTAGGAAGTAGGATGGTACTTAGGATGTAGATGTAGTGGATTGAACGTTACAGATGTAGGTAGGTACTAAACCATTTTTATTTGTATTTTTTTTTAATAAAAAAATACGTAAGGCCATTTATTTTTATTTACAGCTATGGCGATGATTCTATTTTATATTCAAGTAAAAAGAGTAGGTGATGTATGTATGGTTAAATGTAGAATCACTCCACCAGAACACGGCGTACCTACGTACCACACCTCATCATTGCAGTTTAGAATGCAATGAAAAGGACCAAGAAGTTTTAAATGTAACCTGCGAAGATTGTGCCGCCAGCAGAGATGGCTGTAAACATAATATAGCATTTTTAATATGACTAGGGACATTGTCAAAGCGAGGAGAAAAAACAACTTTTCCGGCGAATTGGTAGTTGTATTTTTACAATTAGACACAACACATGATTTCCTAGTATTTGGATTCGACATTTAAAAAAATATTTAGGTATAATATCGACGGTACAGGCGCGCGACCGCGAGCGGACCGAGTGAGCCAGACTGAGCGTGTTGTGCGATGACGTTACACCGTCACCGGCAGCCCGCGCGTCGCGCGTCGTGGAGTTACAACTTGTTTTACTTCTAAATCGGGAGCTAATTGACATATCGAAATAATTCTTTCACTAGTATTTTTTATTTTTGACAGGGAATATGGAGTGCTAATAATCAAAATTAGTTAACATTCTTCATTAACCTGTGCAAAGACAATTGCGATTGATTTTGATTATTTCATGCACCACATTTCACAATACAACACACAGGCATGTTGAGCTTCTGTTTTCCAATATTTACATGTAGTTTTAAAAGTAAAAACCTCGTACCTAATTTTCTCGCAAATCTCAATAATACAAAAAATTAACAAATGTCACTACGTCACGATAAAATGTTGCCATAATTAGCAACAACTTAAAATATAGTTGTCTCTTTTATCAAATAAGATTATCTCACTAGAAAGAATAAGACATAACGATATTTCAAGTTCTGAATCATATTTCACTCATATTTGTATACCTACCTAAGCAATTGTTAGAATAACGCAGCATCTCCATGTTTCTCTTATCTCAATGGTTTATTCCTATACGCGCTTCGTTAACTTACTAAAGTCGAATTGGTCGCTATGGCGAATTTTACAATAAGTAGGTACCTACTTATTCATGTTTTTAAATTTTATTATCTACTCTACTCAAATCAATGTTCATCTGTCTAACCTTTTCCGAACTATATATATTTGCACCGGATTCAGTTGAATACCAGTATTTTACCTCCGACCTGATGAGATCTTCACGTCACCCATCCACAGACAGACCTCGGCAAGCGTTTAACCTTGAAGATCGACCCGTGCGGCTATTATATTTTAGCCACGAGCTCCTCAATCTACTCAAATCAATCAAAATTATAAAATTTCTTGTAATTTAGCGGTAATGTTACTGCGGCCAGTGCTGTGGCATGGAAATTAAATGAAATAGGTACCTAACTATACCCCATTCACGATAAGATTAGACTTTGAAATACATCTTTTTTACAGTCCGTTCAACCGATTTTGACTTCTATTGCGTTGGTGGCATGACACATAGCAGCTGCAGTAAACAGTTGGTATTATTATCACGTTTTTGCTTTAATGCCATCCTTATGCCTACGGAATAGAAGTAAAAATCGGTTGAACGGACTGTAAACAATTTTGTTCCAATGTCTAATCTTATTGTGAATGGAGTATAGGTAGGTAATAGGAGAGGAGGAAACAATACAAATAGCTACTTGTATAATATTTTTATAAAAATAATTTAATACTCCAAGCAAGTACCTAGGTTCCTAGGTACATAATAAAACTTATAGGTATAATGTTACAAAGTGACCAGTAGGTAGATAGTTATATACTTACCTACGCCAAATTTTGTTTCATGGACATAAAAAAATTGAGAGGTGTCAAGGGACACCCGGAAGGAACGAAGTTCTTGTCTTGTCTTGTCTTGAAAAATCGTAGGTACTTACGCATCTGAATGATGATTTAAAGTTTTAGGTAAGTAGGTACCTACCTAATTGATCAGTCTCACTAAATTCATCTGATCTCTCTGCAGTTATGTTTTGTACAATTGTAGGTATTTTGTAATTTCTTTCTCTCACGATATTCTCTACATCTTTGTGCATTTGTCTTTTTCCTTGATGTTAAAGTTTGTACCTAAGTAGTCGATGCTTTAGTATGAAATAAAAAATTGTACATGTACATACAGACACACACACACACACACACACACACACATATAAATATATCAAACATAACTGCTTAACATACCCATCCAAATCGTGACCTCACTAACAGCTGCTTAACTCCACCCATACTTTTCGCAACCTTGCCAACAGTTGCTTCACACACCCATCCAAATCGTGACCTCACTAACAGCTGCTTAACTCCACCCATCCTTTTCGCAACCTTGCCAACAGTTGCTTAACACACCCATCCAAATCGTGACACAAAAATACAAACATCCGAATTGAGAACCTCCTCCTTTTTTAGAAGTCGGTTAAAAAATGTCGTTACAACTTTTCGTATGATTTTTTTCCGTCTAGCCCCCTTTCACAACGCGCGATAAGGAACTTCGTTCCAATAAACAAACTATCGGAAACCTGTGTCTCCTATTTGCCCTACCACACGGCAACTACCTACTACACACACAGATCAGTATTAAGCAAAAGATACCTACGCAGTCGCGTACACGCCTGCATTACTTAAATCAAAACATAGGTACCTACTACACAATCAATTATTCTAAAACGAGTTAAATAAAATCCGAAGTCTTTACTAGCTTAGAAAACTGGACAGGCTCTTGCACATATTATATGTATATGTACGACATATATATAATATATGTGTGCGAGACTCTTTGTCCAGTTTCCAGGTTCTAAGTATAATAGTCATAGAGAGGTGTCTTTTCTAAAAATACGTAAAGAAAACAAAAAATATTGGACTTAGAGAAAATAACTTTGAAACTGAGCAAGTAATAACAGTCAACAAAGACAATAACAAGCCGCTCAGATCCAATTGATACAACGGGGCAAAGGCGGATTCACGCGGCTTAATTCTCTATTTGTATTAGCAATAAGGCACAATATCGTGTTTCATTTCACTCAGTGTTCCGACGGACATGACGGAAATAGAATTGACATTGAAAGATAGAAGAGCTACCTACTTTTAAAGTTTCTATTGTATTAAAAGTTTTATTGTTTCGGGATCTGATAATTATGTACCAAAAACATATTAACATTTTTTTTCAATTATTATTTTTATATGTAACATACAAGATTTAAGAAAAAAAATGTTATTTGATTTACCTTAAAATGAAACAACTGAACGTTTATTTAGTAGGTAACGATTGTAGCTCGAGACACTTTAGGTAGTGACAAGAAAATTTGAGTAAAGCGCCATCTACTGCAAAGAGTTCTAAATAAACAGCATGACAGTCTTCTACTTTCAACTACTTCTAAAGTTCGAATTGAAGTAAAAGGCTTAATTTATAGTTTTTGTTGAAAGTACGTGATTTATGAGTGTAAATAGCTAAATCAACATTAAACAAGGAAGTTTTGATTTTTACTTAGCTTACTTCAGCCAAAATCGATCGTAATACGCTTTTTAGTGATTGTTAATTTCATTATTGTTACCTATGCTGCCATCTATGATTTATTTTTACTAACTAATTATACTTTGTTCGAGTTGAGACCCCATGGTGAAGGTATTAAAAAAAACTAGCGGCCTCATCTAGTTTATAACGGCCAAAAAAGATTGACGTGTAAAAGTGTTTTACTACTTACAAAATAAAAATGATTTATCATTATCAATCAAAATAACTACACCAAATCACAAAATGGCAGCTGGTGTTTCTAAATCGCCATATTGGTTATTGGAACAGTTTTGCCAATTACAGAAAAATAATCCGGTTTTACTATTCAATGCATGCATACCGAACTTTTTCGAACTCTAATAGGGAATACGCATGCAATGTTTTTATTTGTAAAATAAAATACTTATTAGCTCTAAAAAGTTTTTAGTAAGCAATTATGAAATAATTTTCAAAATACCTTCCTCAGCGATGAATGTAAAAACCTTCAATTAAAAAGAGAAGTCCGATACTAAAATCTAACGATAAATTCCAGTGAATTTATCGTTAGATTTTAGTATCAGACTTCTCTACGACGCTAGTTGCGTATATTTAGATTAGATATTTGTTTTTCGGTCAATTTTCGTATATTTCTAGATAAACTGTTTAAATAAAAAATATATTTTCCTTATTATTGGAGGAGTTCCAACGATTGGGTGATTTACCCGAATTAAAATTTTCAACAGGGTTGCCAAAAGTTCAACACTTCGCCGAGTAGCTGTAAGACGCTGGCTCAGAACGTGGGCACATGCAGGCCAGTCCTACAACAATACTTGAAGCAAATCAACTCAATAGGGTTTTAATTAATGTTTTAGTATTCTCCATAGATCATGGTATTTCATAAATGATGAATTGAATGAATTTCCAATAACTAGAAAATGTTATATGGAGTATAAATATGATTGTTTGACATAACATATTCTACAAATATCCATGGTTATTCTAATCCTCCAAAACAAAGTTTAAACGATATTTCATATTATACAATATACATAATTATATTGAGATAAAAGTGGTCTGACTTATTGAAAAATCGGCCACAGACACACAGCAGTACTTACAGAAAAAAAAAATGTCAAACGACCATATTTATTCTTCAGTTAAAATTTATGTGACTATTCAAAAATCTATCCTTATAAAAAATAATTAAAATATGAAGAACTATGCTGAAAACCAACTCATCATTAGAAACAATGAGTTTTATGACATTCTATTTTTTTTTCTTAATCTGTCAAAAGGGGTTTACGACACCACCACGTACAGGCCAGTAGAGCCTCGATAAGGTTGTAAGTTATAGGCAAATAAATAAAACTTGTCCATATTAAAAGAAATAACATTTTATTTGTTCCGACGGCTTCGATCTGATCGCCAAACTAAAGTATGAAATCGTTCGTCGCGCGACACACATCTAACACATAAAAATAAAATCGTCCACTCTATAACTCGAACAGACAATAGTTATGTCACTCCTATTTACAACTATTTACACACAACATGGATCACATAAAAACTATCTAAATACCAGAGATTTATACAGTTCAATGTAACATAATTTCATATCAGCTTACTATATAATTTCACGACAAACTCGTTTGGTTTTGTTCCGCAACTGCGTTTGCGAGCAACTATCACTAATGTTAGGCGCCACATAAATTCGCAATAAAGTACATTGACCTTTTTCTAATATCTCTTCGTAGGTACCCGGAAAACAATATAACTCATATTTCATGATTAAAAAATGTAAAGGATCACGATAAATGTCGTTTGAAGACAGTTTTATGTTTTCTTTTTGTTTTTGAAATTAGTAATCTCGATAAATGTAGGTGGGGCAATGACCACTACTGCAAATATTTTTGGCGCCCAGCATAAGGAACTTATACAATCTAATAGTCAATTTTCTTGAAAATATAATTCTGCACTGCGAAACCACATACAGCAAGCGGAAGCTGTTCAAGCTTTATATTCTGTGAACGGGTGTGTCAGATAGTAGGAAAATCTCATCGTCTTCGTAGTGATCCTTCTAAAATACACCGTATTTTCATTGGCTAGTTAATCAATCTAGATGATTCTTCAATAATCAGATAACTTTCTTCGGAGTGTGAGAATTAATGTGTCAGTTTTATAAAATATGTCAAACCATCATACTTATCTTTCAGAAGTTATCTAACTGCTGAAAACCAGTCCATTTAGCCTAGAATATAACATTTTTGTGTGGCAGCAAGTACTGAAATCGAGTCTCTACTTATTTCTATACATATTCCTCTATTACATTCAGATAATCCATAAATTGAGCTGAATAGAACATTCTGGAACAGCTACTTCAAAAGGAACTGAAATTTTAATTGATCTACATATATCATAATTCCAAATAAAATATTCCCTATTATATTTTATCTAGGAATGTGAAAATGTTCTATAGAATTCAGTCTACCAAAACAAGCTGTGTATATTGTTTGTAATAAATGTGTATAGGACCAACACAATCACAACAGTTACAGTATATCGTGAAATCGAGTCAACTTTCGTCATTTCTATAAAATCACTGTCGCCACAACAATCAGACAGATAAAACACAGCGGCATACAACTGTTCATTACATTTAATAAAAATCTATTTATAATACTGTGTACTTAAACCGTTGCAGTTCATATTCGAGTTGCGATCGTGTAGTAGCAAAACTCCAGAGATCATAGTACAATATAATCATAAATACTTTCGCTTGCATTAATCCCGTGAACATATATTAAAAATCATGTCTAAGAACATAGAATCTTCTAAATTCATAATACAGTTTAACTAAAGAGGAATTCCTTAAAACAATAATAGAGCTATGGACTTAAAAAGCTATATTTACAATTTAGTTCAGTTGTTAGTTATTCTATGCAGTACATACTTTTGAAACTCGAAGTTAATTTCATCAAACAGTATCTTTTTCCTATATTTCTTCATATTTTTGTCCCGCAAATTTTTCAGTCACTATCACTGGTAAACTTAACGATCGTCATACAATATACATCAATCACATGTAAGTGTCATATCGCGTATATAAATCGAATGTGAATTTAAATCCTTCCTAAAAAACAGTGGTTTTAATTTAAATATTGTGTAATCAATTCATTTGACGCATCTAAGAGTACGTTAGTCTTTAAAGTGCACGAAACAAAAATCGGGTGCACTTTTAAACGTATTGATCGGTTTTAAAGTAGACAAAGCCTGGGTCTCAATGGTCAGTCACTTGGTTGAAGTTCCGTGTGCCCTGCGACGTTGCTCGATCAGTTTATTAAAGTGATACATCCGCAGTGAGTGGTTCGGTTTCTGCCGACGAGCGACCTGCCCGAGCTAGTCCACCTCTTCAGCTGGCCGGTTGTACACCGGCCCGAACTTGGCCATGTATTTCTTGACGAACATCTTTGCTTTTGAACGCACCGAGTCGGTTACAACTAGCTCTTCGACGGAACGACAGTGTTTCAGTTCTTTAAGCATCACGAAATGTGTTAGCTGGGAAAAAAGTAATTACACTTTAGTATGAACCCGTGTGTGCGAAGATCCGCGGAGTATGTTGATACAGGAGGGCAAGTATCGTTGACGGTTGTCTATTGCACTATTTAGTTTGACCTAAACCGAAACATTATTGATGATTTTTACTTTATCAGTTTGAATTGAATAAAAATTTGCACCTAGACACACAAACAAAATATCTAAAGAATAAAAACTCACCTTCCTAGCCAGATGTTTAAAATCAGCCGTGCACGTAATCCTCGCAGCCGGCGCTTCAGGATGCCTGTACGGATTCAGATGCTGGACCATGACCCTCGCCATGCTACACCGGAACTGCTCCTTGATCTTCCTCGCCGTCTCCTCAATACTCAAGACATTGGTATCGTCCTCCACCGCTGGTGGTGACGTTGGTATCACCGCTACAGGCGATGGTGAAGCCTCAACTTCTATGGTATTTTCAACCGGTTTTTCTATAGGGACTGGGGCTGGTGCTGGAGCCGGTTCCTCATTTGAGGAATCCTCCGAATCAGTTTCCGAGTCCACTAGATCCACCATTTGCTGTAAAAGTAAAAGTAAAAATTTCTTTGGTTTGAAATTTACATATACATGTAAAAATAAAAATATGTTTCATGACTACGAAGCAGTACAGTAAAAATAGTTTCGAAGCTGTTCTAAACTACTTACTTAGTATAAAAATTTAGTCAACGTTCTGATCAAAATATTATGGAAAAAGAGGCCACCATAAACTTGTCAGATTTTATAAAATATAGCACATGCGTTTTTAAACACGTTACATAAAAAAAAAAGTTTCTACATTCGATCTGTCGAAGGCGTTTATAGTATGTCTTAAGAGGTAGAGTCAATGGCCAGTCATTATTTCACTATTCGACTCTCTTTTAGTCTATTTTTCTAAACGCGTACAACAACTATACCTTTTTCTTTTCAGCTTCTTGCTCCTTCGCTAATTCCTTTTTCTTCTCCAACAGTACTTTCTTTTCCATCTCTAACTTTTTCTCCAACTCTATCTTCTTCTCTAACTCTATCTTTTTCTTTAACTCACTCTCCATCTCTAACTCACTCTCCTTTTCTAACTCTTTCTTTTTCTCCCTTTCTTTATCCATATCCTTTTGGTTAGCATTAACAATAAAATACGTCGGAATGTAAAACAAGCGCAACATTTTAGCATACAAATTAACTACTTTAGAATATACTGTTGAAATGAATTTTATAAACAATCTAAATTTGATTTATACACGAGAAATATGCTTTCAGAGGCATATTTTCAGCCGTAAGAAATCAAAATACAGAAGAAACTATGATAAAGGGGTAAAGCAGGGTGGTCTGCTGTGTCCTAAACTATTTCCTAGCTACAGAACAATTAATCCTTTTTTTAAATATAGCACGGGATCAAGGTATGTCAATAGTTTCCATACGGCTTGAGATATTTTAATGGCCTTTGTTTATTGTACGCTCAAATAAAAAATCACCCATCTTCAGCATTGGAAACTGTCTTTTAACACGACTGCACGTCATTAAAGAAACACAACACTTCTTGTTGCGCTTCTTTAGTAACCCAACAAAATTGAATGAAACCATACTCACACATAAGTGAAAACTATTGGTTAGGGAAGATACTTCACTCAACTACATAACATGACACACGAAAACCAATCTTAATCATAAGACACTAACCTTCAAATCCAGCATGCTGCTCTTGATCCGCCGCTGCGACTTGTTGGCGGCGAGTAAGCGCACCTTCTGTAGTAACTTTTCGCGTCGACGACGAAGCTTCTCTTTTGTTTGCTTGTACCGTTTCACTTCTAGTCTCCCAGCTAACTTATCTTCTTCCGTTCGAGGCTGTAAGTTTGCGAGAGAGTGATTTTAGAGGCTAAAAACTCTATACTAGTAATAACTATCTGATAACATCCTGATAAAAATAGTGGATGGCTATTTTTTTTTTATTTTACGCTATCAAAACGTCGCTACTTCGTATGGATGCTAATTATATACACAAACCTGCCTCGTTTAATGCTTATTCTATTAATGGAACACGTATCAAATACCGTTGCATGGTTTAAAAGAAGTAAACAGAGAAACAGACTGAGGCTGACAGCGACTTTGTTTGACAGTTTAATTTTTGGGGCCAACATTGGGGTCAGAGCCTAATACCAATTTCCTAATCCACATGTTGGACAAATGGCGTTGGGGCCAACGTATGCAACTTCTTTTATTTTCATCTATTATTTTTTTCCTTTTTTTGGTAATTGCTGAACTAGGGCTTATATAAGACCGGGAGTTAAGGATAATGAGTATCCTAAATTCCCGGTCTTACATAAACCCTAGTTCCTACTAATATTATAAACGCGAAAGTTTGTAAGTATGGATGGATGTTTGTTACTCTTTCACGCAAAAACTACTGAACGGATTCGGATGAAATTTGGTACACAGATGGTTTATAACCAGGATTAACATATAGGATAGTTTTTACCCCGATATTCCCACGGGATCGAAACTTATGCGGGTGAAACCGCGGGGCGCTGCTAGTAAGTAATACATTAGAGACTTACTTTTAAAAGAGTACCAGTATGACGAGGCTTCTAAACAAAGAGAAATTGCCCAACCCTTGTCTTAATAATAATATTAAATTGTTTATTGGACTGAAACAGACTTTGTATTGATGTCTGGTACTCATGGAAAGATTTAACTGGGATTTTCACGCGAGTTTTGTGTAGCTTAGTTTCACTTAAGATGAGCCAACCCCACCTCAAGTAGTAAAAGGCTAGGTAGAACTTTAGCAAAACTTACGCTAATAGGTCTTTCAGAGACAAGTCCAGGTCTTCGTTTTCTCGGCTTTATGCTGACCAGCGCGTGATCAGGAATCAACCCGTTGTGACTGTCTTCCTTTATCACTGTAAACATACACGAACGAACGTGATACAACACATAATGATTGTGATAAAAATAGATCCATCGATCTTTTTTATGTTAATTAGAAATGAACACATTAAAAATAGTAGAAAACGAGCACAAATCGTGATAAACTATTCTCCGTTTATTAAAAATTTCAAATAAAAGTAAACATTCCAATCAAATACAATATGAAATAAAATTGAGGATTTGTTTGTTTTGTTGTAAAAAAATAAATAACAGTCGCGAAATGAAAAGGTTGCCCTACACTGTATTTAAGAATTATAAAATAAATTAAAATGTCAGTTTGATAATAAGAACAAAGGTCATCTCAGATGCTCTCGACCTTTTCATTCCGCGACAGTACAGACACCATGCTACAAATACATACAATCAGCGTCCCCACCTTCGTATATGCCGTTGACTCCTTCCACCACCTTGCCCTTGGTCTGCCGTCGCACCAGCGGACTGTCCAGTCCCGACGATGGAGGCTCCTCCTCCTCCTCCGATGAACTCTCTTCTATGTGAAAACATTGGTTTGATTAATTTTTTTTTTTTTTTGGGACAACTCACACACGGCTATCTGATCCCAAGCTAAGCAGAGCTTGTGTTATGGGAACCAGATAACTGATATACATACTTATATAATTTATAAATACATACATATTATAGATAAATCACACCCAGACACAGAACAAACAATCATGCTCATCACACAAAGTTTGTCCTGGGTGGGAATCGAACCCACGACCTCCGGCTTAGCAGTCAGGGCCACTAACCACTAGACCAACAGGCCCGTCAATTATATGTCATCACAATAACAGCCCCATTTTATGTCAGCCAATTACTATGCATTCCAGGTTGCCTAGAAGAGATTGCTGCATGCGATAAGACCACCCACTGTACACATGTTTTAGTTTGTGGTTTTCGTTTTAATTTTATTTTGATGTAGAAGTAAGTTTTTAAGAAAAATAAATGACTATTTGATTTAACTATACGTGAAAGACCTGTTTCATCAGTGTGTTACTGGCTAAAACCCATCCGTGTTCCTCCAAATAACCTTTGCGTTTGTCGCACCGCAGCCCCCCGCGCACTTCGCCTGTCTTCCCCCTGTACGTAGCGCGCGCGTTGCGTCGACAACGCAACGCAGTGTGGCAGTGGTATGCCTCATTCTTGACAGCTCAGCCACTGCACTAATCGTGTCGTTATACACATTTTATTACATTTTTTAATTTGCTCAGGAGTTGTGGCTATTCAGCCATCGTGAAACAGGTATTAAGGTCCTCTATTCCCACAACACGTAAAAGGTTGGCGTCGGGACTTTATATATTTGACTGACAGACCTTAGCAATTCATAAGTGCCTGTAGATAGTCTATTTGAAATAAAGGAGTTTGTTTTGATTTATTCCTGACTCGAACTATCACGAAGTTTTCTACTTCTTCGGGATTAGTGCAACTTCAAACATTCCCTTCTTCTTAGAGGAAATAATTCTTGAGATTCCCCACGGAAAGAAAGACTGATACGTACCAGGCTCTAAGGGCATAGGCGGCGGTATCCACTGCGGCTGCCGCAGTTTCACGTGGTAATAGTACGTGCGACCGCGAGCGTCTGTAGTGCTGCGCCATAGAGATGGTAACACTATCTCTTTTGGTTCCTCTGATGATCCTGGAGCCTGCAAAGGGAAAAAAATGCTTCTTAAAAAAAAATCAAATTTATAATAGTGGTGTAAGATACACCACTATTATAAATTCGAAAATTTTGGATGAAAGAATGTTTGTTACTAAATCACGCCAGAACGCCTGAATGGATCTGGATTAAAGACACAGAAATATAGATACAGATTACAGTCGGAAACAAAGTGAATCTTACCTGGTCGGGCGTGGGCAGGTGCGGGAAGGGCGGCTGGCCCGGCGCCACCTGCTGCCCGAACATGAAGCCGCCCATGGGGAACCCGGCCATGCCCAGCATGCTGCCCAACACATTACATTTGTTATCGCTTCATTCTACCGAAAATTAATAGGGCATTTGGTTGTTTCTTGGTAGTGACCATTTATACAAATAAATAAAATTGAGTTGTATTTTTTTTTTTTGTAAACTGCTTTTTACTTAATACATTATGTCTGTGTTTACTTAAATTTTTGTCTCTTGTCCGGCTAATCTCAGAAACCGCTGGACCGATTTCGATGGTACTTTCGATGGCAGACAGATGGAGTTATAAGGAGTAAATTAGGCTTATTTAATTTTAGGAAAAAGATGCTTGCATGCAAAAAATAAAAAACCAAAACCGTTGGAGACATTTAGATGGAACTGATATCTGATGTTAAAAGGAGTAACTCAGACTACTATTATTGTAGAAGAAAAAAATAGTATTCCGTGAAAGAAAAACTAAAAAACACAGAAGCTAGTAGAAAATGATAGAAATGAAGTGAAGCATAAAAATAGCAACAGAAATTATAAAAGTAGAAATTAAGATTGCTGTTACAAGCTACATATAAAATAAAAAACCATTTAAATATATGTAGTAGGCCTTCTTAAAATCAGCATGGCCATATTACAAAAATACCAGCCAAGTACAAGATGGACTCGCACACAAAGGGTACCAGATGGACAGCTGAAAGTTAGTAATACTAAGCATCGATGTCCATCCGTCTGGAACAGGTTCATAATCCTTCGGGTACAGAACTCTAGTAACATATAACTTTCTTATATAACTCAAAAGTGACTGACTGACATAGTGATCTATCAACGCACAGCCCAAACCACTGAACGGCGTACGGCGAACGGCGACGTAGGCATCCGCTAAGAAAGACTTTGATTAATTCTACCCCCAAGGGGATAAAATAGGGGATAAAAGTTTGTATGAAACTTTTTCAATTTTAAACCGATCTGGCTGAGAGTTTCAAAATCGGGGGTAAAGTAATTATTCCACGCGGACGAAGTCGCGTGCAGAAGCTAGTCACAATATACAATGAGTATGTAGATATACAAACTTGGGCTGCGGCATGCAGAAGGGCGGACAGAAGGGCGCGGGCGGGAAGTCGTGCGGCAGCCAGTCGGGCGGCAGCTCGGGCAGCAGCCCCGCCATCACCATGCCCGGCATGCTGCCCAGCCCGCCCATGTTGCCCATGCTGCCCATGTTGGGCATGTTGCCCAGCATGTTGGGCCCGCCCGGGACCATGCCGCCCGGGAACATTTGCTGTAACAACATTTTCACATTAACTAATGTTCACGTAATGGTGAGTGAAGCTTAATTTGAAATGAGTAGAATAGGAGGTCATCTGCTGTAGGGCGAAGGAATCCTTTGGATACAGAACATATGGGTCCAGTTACAATGTCATTTTTCAACAGTGGAAGTATCCAGCTGGGCTGGACACCTGGCAAGGCGCGGTGAAGATAGCTGGAGGGCGGCGGTGACGAGTGACGACCAGGGACGGGAACAAGGGTCGGTCGTGCGGCAGGGAGACGGGCAGCTACACATAGTTGCCGTCGCGAGTAGTAGCTGGGTGGGTCTGGCTCAACGTGGGGATTAGCACAAAAAAGAGACGCCTATCCTCAGTAAGGGGCGAAGACGGGCTGTAGATAATAACATAGGTTATTAAGTGACGTAAATGGAGTAACCCAGATACTGATAAATCGGTATCGGTAAAATAAAGTAATGCTCTGTTACCTGCGAGAAGCCGTCAGGTTGCGGCCAGTAGGAGGGCCAGCCGTGCTGCAGGCGCTCCCGCTGGCGCCGCGACTCGTCGGCGGCGGCGGCGGCCTCGGCGAAGGCGCGCCGCCGCTCCTCCTTGCTCATCGGCGGGACGGCCGCCAGCACTCGCTCGCTTAGTCTGCGGGACATACTCTTTGTACTCTTCTATGGTGGGACACAACCATTAAGACACCGTCCAGCGTCTGAAGGTTACTTAAATGAATGAAATAGATTCTCTGGTAATTTTCGTTTCCCGAGTTTATTACGGAAATTATCGCCAGTCGACAGTCGAAAGATTCCCAAAAAACTACCCACTCTCAGTTGTATTTTTTCAAATTATCTAGTTGACGTTACTTAACATAATTTATGCAATCCAGTGTTACCTAATACTCCTCCTGCCTCCCTCGGGACTGCTCCTTCGTTTCCTCCTATCGCGATCATCTCTGTCCCGGTCCCGGTCGCGGTCGCGGTCCCTGTCGCGGTAGCGGTCGCGGTCGGCGCGGTCGCGCTCCGTGCGCTCCCTGTCCCGCTCGCGCTCGCGTTCGCGCTCCTTGTCCCGCTCGCGCTCGCGCTCGTCCCGCCGCTCGCGCTCGCGCTCGCGCTCGTCACGGCGCTCGCGCTCGTCGCGCCGGTCTCGGTCACGGTCGCGCGCGCCGCTCGAGTCAGCCGCTCTCCTCTCCACGTTCGCTTGCCTTTCATGCTCTTTCATCTGCTGTATCCTTTCTTTTTTCGGTATTTTGAATACTTCCTGTTAAGAAAATAATTAATGTCACTAGTCACTATTTACTATAAGATGCATCCACATCCTTGCTTCCATCTTGCCAACTACCAAATATTTTCATTACAGCATGAAAAAATGTCCAAGAAAATACTTCCTCCTCTAATCATAAAATTAATTATTAATCCTTACCTTCAAACTGGACCATCGTTCTAGCAGTTGGTTCGAAAGATTCTTTATCTTTTCCAATATGCTTGCATTTTCCTTCACCTTCTCTGGACTTGAAAGATTCTCTTGGCCGTCTCTTATAGGAAGATCTACAGGCAAACCTGTGGAAAAACATGAAGATATTGTTTATAAATCAAGGTTTGAAACAAGAATAGCCTCGACACACCTTTAGTAACCAGCCTTGGCTAAAATACTACTTAAAGCTAAATGGCCGCTAGTGTGCTGAACTGCGAGAGGCCCAAGTAAAAAAAAAATACCAAATCTCTACCACATATGACCCGTCAGCCTTCGTAGCAAGAGTCAACAAGTTCCTCCTAGATTCGCTCGCGAAAACAAGAGTGGGCTCATTAGTAAAAAAGTATCGCCCTGAATCACACCTTTCAACGCAACCTAACATACATTGGTTAATACGCCGTGAATCTCACCAGTAGCTTCATCGATGAATACTGTGTCAGGTGTGGGCTGCGGCGCCTCGGCTGCACTCAGCCACCGCTCCACGATGGTGAAGAAGCGACTCTCTTGCACCATTGTCTTGTTGGGGATAGGTAGCCGGTCTACTGTCTGTAGCATTTCTAGCCTGTGAAATCGAAAATATATTGATTTATCGCTTTGTTTTTACCCATAATGCGGAGGTAGATGTCATTTTTGTTGGCATCTAAACTCATTCAAGGTTTAGTAAAAATGTGAGTTTCCAGGCTTTTATTGACAAGAATGGAAACTATTTCACTAATATGCTTTTATTACACACACAGTAAACGTTACATAAGGTTTTTGCTCCAAAGCCAAAGCTTTCCAATGTGTATGGCATGATGAACTACTACTTTATTTATGAGATATACCACTGTGCTATAATCAGTAGCAAATAGTACAGTGAAATTCGATTATTATGACGCCGCCTATATTGACCAACCGCTTAGTATGAAGTAAAACAGAGCTAATTTTGGTTTTCATATTAAATTCTTTAAAAAAAGTACGGATATAATGACTTCGTTTATATGACCTATTTTTCAGGAATTATGTTTGGTTATAGTGAGGGACATGACTTCTAATTTGTTTCTGACTCATTTTGTTTTGATTGATCTATGTCTATCAACATGTTCGTTTTGTGTTGCTCATTATTACACGATATAACTAACAAAGATGGGATTTTGTTTAATTCCTAAGATGACGCTTTTTATGACGTACGCTTAATATGACATATTTTTCACTTCCCTTCGATGTCATTATAAGCGGATTCAACTGTATGTATATTTAAGCATCTTAATTCAATACAAGAATTGAAACCATGTGATAGTGACTTAGGGATCCATGGTTCTGTGATTAACGGGTTCACAGTCCCATGGGAAAGGCTAGGCAGATGATGATGAGTCCCATGAACCACATGTGGTCTTGTCAGATTGTTAAATCATAGTGGCGGACAGTGAAGCATAGTTACTTGAAGTCAAGCGGCGCGTCGCTGCACCAGGGCGCCAGCAGGCGCAGGCCGCGGTAGTCCAGGAACAGCCGCCTGCAGGGCAGGTCGGCGTCGCGCAGCAGCCGCAGCAGCGCCGTCTGCGCGCGCCGGCTCTTGGCGCGCACCACGGTCCGGGACAGGCGGAGAGTGTGGCTCTGGTTCTTCACGCCCGTACGGCCCAGGGCTTCCAGGTCTTCCTCGATCTAGATCCATAATGGATGACATTAGGTGAGCACAAGAATAATAAAAAGCAATAAAATCCACTTAGTCAATCAGGGTAGAGAAAAACCACAATTTTACTGATCTAAGATAAAAAAAAAAATTTGGAGGTAGTTAATTTCTAAAATGCCAACAAATCTTTTTTTGCCTCGTCATAAATGCCTAGTTTACTATTCAGATATCCAACAAAACTAATTTACAGGAGGCAGTTCATCTTTATCAGAATATTCCCAACAATTTTTATTTAAAAAAATGTCAAGACAACTCACATCAGCATCTTGCACCAAGTCGGGTGCCTTCGGCTTGTAAGCGCGTTCCTTTTTGGGTCGTCGAATACGCGGCCGTGGTTGTTCCGTAGGAGTAGCATGAGATTCCTCTGAAGACTCTGTCGTACCAGATTTTGATGTCGAGACATCCTCCTCCTCCTCCTCCTGGGATATTTGTACAGTGGTACGTTAGTATTATTGTCTTGCTCTTTAGGCATAATATTTATTTAAAATAGATCACAATACTTTATTTTCAATTTTTCATTCTAATCACAATTCGTCATGCTTTTTTTAAATTTACTTTCTTTGCTTTGC
Source organism: Hecatera dysodea (assembly GCA_905332915.2). Lineage (NCBI taxonomy): Eukaryota > Metazoa > Arthropoda > Insecta > Lepidoptera > Noctuidae > Hecatera > Hecatera dysodea. The sequence goes on from HG995292.1 coordinate 17,713,552, forward strand.
AATGGAAGTGTCGGAAACATTTCCATAACAAACACAAAACAAAAGCATGCATTTCTAAAAACTACAAAGATTACATGTCATATTTTCTGAAAACAGCACAGTAAAATGTCTATTTTATTTCCTTGAAGACTCGTATCCAATGTTGAAAAAATGTATCAATGATAGTTTTAAGATATACACGAACACATAGTATACCTTCAAACAGCATTGTATGATCACTCCTTGATTTCCACATGCGAAAAAGCAGTCCCAAAATAAAAAGATAAACATATATACCCGAGGTTCGCGTACCTCGTCATCTTCATCGTCAGAGTCAGGCTCGCCCCCGATCCAACCTCGGCAGTTGTCGGCACCGCAATAGCAACGCTGGGCCACCTTTCTGCACGAAACAACACATGTCTGTTACCCACCAATACAGCATAACGGCATTACACCCGCTGGAACCATAAGTCCGGATTGTCAGATACGATAGTCAGATAGATTTGAACTTATTGAGCGATCTCTTTGTTGAATTTATGATGATATAGGTACATTTTTGGAACAATACACTACAGTAATCATTTTTATCGTTCTACACATGTATTTATATAAATATGAAACGTATTACAATAACAGCAGTGTGCATTTGATATCTTTTATAAAGTATTGAATGGGATATTGATTTTTCTTCTGAACAACAACGTCAATTCTACCAAATTTACCTAGTTTTGCAGAATCTCTCTAAAGAATGAATAAAGAATATCAATAACCGATGTTATTTTTTTCAAGTCTTAACATGTGCCTTATCATAAGCAGATTATTTATAGCGTGCGACGTCTTTAATCTCATTTAAAACCTAAAATGTAACATAATAATATATGAGTCAGATGCTCTTTTATCTGGATGTACAAACTAAAAATCAATATCGTTCACAGTCAGGTCTGTCTGTCAGTGAGATGGAATAGACTAAAACTAACTAAATTGAGTATAAATCTGTAAATATCCATCATTATTAAAAATGGGTAAATATTCTCATATAGAAAATGCACAAGCAGGGAAATTAGTTCATGCAAACAGCATAATATAAACATCACATAGCACTAAGTGTTTGTTGCTCATGAGGATGGTTGCTTACGTGCTTATGGAAGATGCACAATTGCACACAATTCTTACTAAGCAATTCAGTATTTTGGTCATGCTGACCTTGCTATTGATAGATAGGCAGCAAATTGGATAGTAATAATCTGCCTTTACAATGCATAAAGTTCAAATAAATAATAATGTGCTAAAGACTGCGATGGCTTAAAAAACTTATCAAAAAGGTGACTTACCCAAACCTCTGGAACTGATAATCAAACGTCAACTCCTCGCCTGCGACAATATCCCTTTTACTGAAGAACCCTATCCTCAGTTCTCCGTTCACGGTCCATTTCTGGGTCTCAGCATTGGGATCACAGGAATGGTTGATGAAGCGTGATATGTTGCCTTTGAGTGTCGCGTCGATTACTGTGTCACCTTTAAGCGACATGAAGTAGTGATGCAAGTTATTCTCGTCAGAGTATGCTTGAGCGCGCTTGTAGAATTGTTCGTAGTCGAGAACTTCGCCTACATATTCTAGTAGGAATTCACCCCTGGAAGATGATTGGTTGATTAAGGGTTTGGTGTCGTCATCCTAAATATTTTGGTAAAATAACGATGTACACAAAGAGCATAGTTTTGTCTTATTTGAGACAGAGGTAAAGCCTTTTAATGATTTTTATAACAATACAATTTTATTCGTAGCTTTTTTTTTCTTGTCGGAATGCAATAAAAGTATTGAAATATTATGATTGCCATCTAAAACATTGCTTAATGTAGCAAGAAATGTTTGTACAGTTCAATATACCTAATTCATAAAACATTGAATATTTTTTTGCTTTTGATAAACCATACAATATTGTAACTTCCTTGTTGTGCTCAATTCATGATAACTTGATAGTTTTTAAGCAAATATTGGCAATTAACATAGTACTGTATCTTCAATTCGCAAGGCATTATTTGAAACCATAAGAAATATTGTTTTGTCTGTACTGTTTATATAAAAATAAACTCTGAAAATGATTTTGTTCATGTAAAAATAAACTCTAATGATGATTTAGTTTATTAATGAATGATACCTTTGTTAGTATGTATTTGTTATGATAACCATTTTTTGTGTTGCTTGTTTTAAATCCAAGGCTTAAACATCCATAACACCTTAGCTTAGGTTATTTTTAAATAGGGTGCTGCCATAAAACTATATACTTTTATACTAGCTTAAATAGCCATGGGATTTCATGTCGAAGTCATGGTTTTATTTACGCATTAAACAACTATTTTCGCCGATGCATTTACTGCAAAATACTTATTAATCGCAGTAATACTTACATCAGTATATCAGAACTGGCCTCCACCCCACACCCTTTCTTGTCAGCATAGAAAACTTTAAGGGGAGCCATCACCTTCGACTGGAACCGTCTGTTGGTACAGCGATCCCCTACTGGACAGCGGGAATTACTGGAAACATGATATTACACTCACAATTATAGAGATAATCAATGAATGCCACTCAAATAGAAATATATGAGAGTTTAAGTAAATTGATATTGGAATAGAATATAGAGAAAGTAATACCATTCAATCATGAGCAGTCTGTTGAGACAGTCCTCCCCACAAGCCAGCTCCCCACGCTCCAACTCTTCTTTGGTCATAAAACAGTCACAAATCATCTTCTTGGTCTCCTTACTAATCATTCTGTCACACAAATACTCATTCTCATCTAAATGTTGATACTGGTTCATCCTCTCTTCAATTATCCTGTCATAATCCTCTTTGCTGAGAGGAACAACATTTTGTTCTTCTTCTTGGAGGTTAGGACTTTCTGCTACTGGAGGTAAACGTTGAGGCAGGCTTGGACTAGCTAAAGGTGAGTTTGCAGGAGAACTGGCACCCATCTCCAGCTCACTAGACCTACGCCAACGAGACTTCACCTTCACTGGCATCTCAGAAGGCACAGGAAAGGATGGAGAGTTGGGCATAGTACTTGGCAGGGATTCACTTGTCTTTTCCTGACTATCAGATCCAAGTTCTTCAAGCTTCAGCTTAGTCTGTGTAATCAAAGCCTTCTTCAATGGTGTCTTGACCAAACCATAACCTTTTGTTTTCTGTTTAAGATTACTTATGGTCTTAATTCTACTGGACCGCCTCACACCAGTGGGTGATGATTCAGCAGAGTCATTTGAGTTATTTTGGTTTTGTTCAGTGACTCTGGATGAGTTGCTATCATCTGACAGTGTGGAGCTTGGTGTTAGGCTGGGGTCCGGCCTTGTTAGAGCTTCAGCAAGGTTTTCTTTAAATGGTAAGTCAGGTGTTGAACAAGGCGGGGTTCTAATTTCATTACCCTCAGAACAATCCATAGGAGGGTCAGGTTCTACTGCAGATTTCAGATTTAACTTTTCAAAATGCTCCTGAAAATCAATGTTTTGAGATATTTCCTTACTGTCTTCATTGTCAACTGGTTCTGACACATGTTGCTGTGGACTATCTATCTTGATGTTATAATACAGCTCTGGGTGGTCATCCTCAACTATTTGCACAATTGTGATGACTTCATCATCATCTCCAGTAAAATCTATTTGTTCTTCCTCCAGTGGAATGTCTTCAATCTGAATGTCCTCTGGTTTTGATTCTTTTGATGAATCGTCGATATGTCGACTATCATTATTTTCAGGTGTTTCTTCAGCAATAGCACTAAGCTTTGAATCTTCTGTTAAATCAATGGTATTTAACTCTATGGGCTGCTCACTTACTTCTTCCGTATTCAATATTGGCATTTCACTATTAGATGGTGGATCACACAGCACAGGTACAGGTGATATGTCTCTAGAATTGCTCTGTGTATTTGTTGTGCTATCCATTGGGCTAAAATGTGCCCCACTGTTAGTATCAGACTGTGTATCTACTGCAGCATTTGAATCTGACTCAGAGCTTGCACACGGATCAACCACCCTTATTTCTACACTACTATTTGTTTCACTGTCACTACCAATATCATATTTTCTAGTAAATGTCTCATCATTATTGAAAAGACACCGATATTTACCAAATTTCTTATGCAATGCTACAATTGGGACTTGGCAGGGTTTAGTAAGAGGATGCTCTGAAGGTTGTGATGTCTCTGGAGCTTGGGGCTTATGTGCAGTCGAAGTATCTGGAGGCGCAGTCTCTGTGTCTTGCTGATTGGCTTCGGAAGTGGATGCCTCGACGGAGCCAGAGGCTTCGCCGTCTGCGGACAATGCAGCATCCGCCTGCTGCTTGGCGCGTCGGGTTGTACGACGCGTTGCCATGGTTTTAGTTCCTGCCTTTTTTCTTTTCGCCATTGTACTAATTTAAAGCAGCAACATACAACCTAAAAATTAATTATATTCACTTTACAGATACTCAGAACAGTTGGGCATAGTGACCTCTTTCGATCGTTGTTGTTTCTCGTTACTGTCAATGCCACATGGTTTTTAACAATTTTATGATTCTTGTCAAAGAATATTCCTACACATACTATATTATTTTACCACTCGGGATGCTTGTTTTGAGTCTCCAATGAATTGATGCAATGAAGCCACCGGTTGGTTGGTTGGTTGGTGTTGATGGTCAGCAAAAACATTTCATGATACAATCTGACTACATACCATTACTTTTTGGATCTAGTAGTATTTCTAGCATTTACTGAAATACTACTAATTATGCAAAACTAATATACTCTCTCACAATTTTAATGAAACATTATTTTCAAGCAAAATTACATTTTTCACTCATTTTAGTTCATTGCTTTTTTTTGTTGAGCGCTGCGCCATAGACAATCCAATTCAATCGAGCAAGAACAAGAAGATACGGGCAATGGGCATAATGCAGTTACAGAATATATTATTATGCTTTAAATACTATAGAATGTTCAATATACATAAAAAAAACTATTTACAACAAAAAAAGTGTTTAATTTTAAATTGTTTCTTCTGCTATTCGGTGTTTTATAGACAAATTAGGTTAAAGTTTTGCTTTTTTAAACTGTTGCAAATTTGCATTCTTAAATTTTGCTGTATTTTCTTTCAATTATCGGTCTTATACTCTTGTGTGGAAGCGCCCACACTGGAGTATAAGATCGTAGAAAATAGAAATAAAGTAGAAGCTTTAGTAAATGGCAGGATAAACATGAATCTTAGAATTAATCTATCTACTCATGATGATACGAAAAGCAGCAGTGTTTGGTTTGTGATGTATGTAAACAGGTCAATCCGCGGCGCCTGGACGCTTCAGTGGTTATCATAATCTAACCGTAAGATAAAGAATGAAGAATATTGTTAGGCTAAGAACTCACGGAGCGATTTTCACCCGCGACCGCCGTGGTGGTGGAACTGCGATTTTATTTCTAAACTCACGAGACCAGTTATTTGCGCGGTTACGCAGCCGTCGCGGTTGCGATCATTGCCCGCAGACGTGGCGGGCGATGACCGCAAGACGGGTGGTTGCAAGATTTCTGTACAAAATTTCTTTACCCCCGCCGCCGCCTGCCACCGCGGTCGCCCGCAAACCGATCGCAAAGCGCGCGGGCGCCACCCGCCGGAGCTGCGGGTGACTGCGGCCCGCGCGATTCTACTAGTTGCCCGCCGGTGCAGCGGGAACCGTAAACAACCGAGCACACCGCGGGCGTAAAACGCATCGTGAGTTGTGCTTTAATTTTTTACATATATATCTGCATTCTACAGAAGCTGCGGGCCCGCAACCGCGGCGGACGCGGGTGAAAATCGCTCCGTGAGTTCATAGCCTCAGGCGATAATTTTTTCATAGCGCAACGATTCAATCAAACCCGCTAGGTTAGGTTATTTGTATTCTGTGATTGAAACACGTCACACGTACCGTCACGTACGTCAAATGCTAGTGTCAAAAATTTAACCAAGCTAGCCAAGAAGGTAGCGGAAAAGGAATACTTTCATAGTTATTAATATAATAAGTATTAAATTCAGAATACTTTCTTAGTTCTAGATATATTGCAAAAATGACCGAAACTCCAGAGGTAATTTAGAGACCTACTTCATTTACTTGTTTGATAAAAACTTAAACTTGGGAGACACGTCACGTTTATTTTTTCAATTTCTAACGTGAAGTACCTATGCCTTTATAAAATTTAATTCGTTGAGCAAGCTGTTGATGAGTGCTTATAAAAAAAATAATTGGTGGACCAATAAGTAAGCACATACTATGGCAGTAATAACAGCTTGCAATGTTTATTTCAGACTGTGAAGATCAATAAGTGGGACGGTGCTGCCGCTAAAAATGCTATTGATGATGCTATCAGAGAGGTGACTATCAATTAGACCCTTATATCTCCTAAAATTGGTATTATTTTTCTACTTCCAAATTGATGAAAACTTAAAGCAAACAAAAGTATTAACTCTAGACTCAGCCTTACTTAATAGTTTGTGTTTTTTAATTAAAGGGGGCTCTCATACGCGTGTCACCCTCTGTGTGAGAGTCCTACTTGCACTTGGCCGTTTTTTAATAATCCCAAAATCAACAACAGCATTGCAGTGTTCCTGAATAAAAAAAATGTTGATATTTGATTTCAGGTTCTAACGGGAGATCTGAAATGTAAAGAGAGCTTCGCCCTCATTGATGGACGGCTCTTCCTCTGTGCGTTAGCTGTCGGTGTGGCTCTGTATGCTTTGCTTTGGGATTACCTATACCCATTCCCACAGTCAAGGTATGTATAACTTCTTAGATTTATTTTTGCACAGATATGTTCCACTACCACAAAAAAAAAACTCAACTGTCATACAAAATTAATCTATGTTCATGTTGGATCATAATGTTTAAGTTAATAATGAATTAACTTTATCCTTTTTTTGTATTTATTACCTAACCTAACTAGACAGAGGTTGTTTAAACTTCGTTTTATTCACCTTGTAAGCTTTCTACAAAGTATGATGGCTCACTTATTGTAGGCAGAACGTAAAGAATGCCTCTTGCTATGATCCTTGTGTTGTTGTATAGACAACAACCGACCAACAATAAACTGCAATTGGCAGAGTTTATTATCTCATACCTTCACATTACTTAATCATCTCTTGTTTCATTATTGCAGACTGGTCCTCATAATCTGTGTGTCTTCATACTTCATACTGATGGGTATCCTCACTCTTTACACCACATTCAAAGAGAAAGGAGTCTTTGTTGTAGCCAAAGAGAAGAATGGAAACAACAACAGGGTCTGGGAAGCCAGCTCATATGTTAAAAAGTAAGTCATAATATGTTAAGAATTCCAGGTGGTAACATTTTCAAATATGACTTGAAATTAATAAACACATACTAAATTTATGAATAAAGTGAGACAGGTAGCAGAATACATGATATAGATGAATGAGCTACTTTTTGCTTGATTTTTTCAAAACCTTCAACAACAATCTCAGCCAATTTACACAAAAAAATTTAATTAAATTATAAACCACCACTATTGGTTAAAACAACTATAGGAAAATCCATTGGGCACTTTTTATATTTATTCTATTCATGTACATTATGGTTATTGTGTTTATTTATTTATTAAGGGATAATACTCGTAACTATATACAGCATAAAACATAGGCATCAATTCTGAGAATTCATGTTACAGCCCACTGTATTATCTGCAGATAAATGGTTAGTGGCCTTACGGCCGAAACCAATAACTGATCTATCACATACTGGAGATAGAAAAACAAATGAAACAACAGAAAACTTGTGTAATTTTTCTGTTGTTTCATTTTGTACACTAGATGGACAATAACTATACTACAAATGTTCAAAATAAATAAATTAGGAAGGTACACATACAGTGGTGCCCATGTAATTAAGAACAACTATTTAAAAACAAGCTTTTTTTCAAACTTACACTTTTTGCATGTCTTTTTTGTATCTCTCTTGGTATCGCAAAATTGTTCAACATTGTCGTAGCGCAGTATAACATGCTTAATTCAATAATATGTAGATAAATGTTTTACATTAAACCCTAGCATTATTGCAAACTTACTGACTGGCCACATAATTAAGAATGCTGGATAGATAATTTTTCTATTCAAATTTAAATAGAGAACACTCTGTAACTAAGTCATTATTCGCGTAATTTTGGCGCCATTTAGTGCTGTAAAGTAGAAGTTGATTATACCCATTTAAGGGTTCTAACGAGTTGAAAAAAGAATATTTTGGTAAAACTTCAGCGATCTCAGCACGCACTATCTGAAGGCGTTTGGTAGAAGCTAAGTCGAACGGAAGGATAGCAAGAAAGATACCCATGTTGAAACGGTGTCATAGGCAAGCCTGGCTTGCATTTGCTAGGTAGGACAGAAAGACACTGAAAAAATGTTGTTTTCTCTGACGAGACAAAAATTAACAGTATGTTCTGATAGGAAACAATATGTTTGACCCCTCCCAATACAGCATTCAACCCCAAGTATACAAAAGTGACATTAAAGCATGGTGGTGGAAATGTGAACCAGCGCTAACAGTGATCCGGCTCGAAGGACCACTGTTAGCGCTGTGTTATCTGGTTCTGTGGGTCTGAAATAATATTCTTCGATGCTCCAATAATTAAACGTATATTTCTGAATTTCTGTACAAATTAATATGGCTGTTTCTGTGAGACCGCTGCTGGCGCGTGCGACGAGCGTGAACCCGCTCCGGCGCACGGGCAACGACTCGTCCGTGTGGTGGGGCGCTCGGGCAGCGCGGCGCAGGGATTCGGGCTGGCATGGCACGAATGAAGTCCCCGCACGGCAACAGAAAGTCCCGCGGGCGTCCGGTGATAATGCCGGGGCCGTAACACTGGTGTCTGGCAGTCATCAAAAGCCGTGGACATACTACAAACTATTAACTTAGAATAAAATTTATTTATTTATTTATTCCACTAACACACACTATCTTTACAGGTTGACCCCAATACAATAGTGGTTTCAAAAACTTAATGCTAATACTTACTTAATGTAAAATGTATTAAATTGCAATTTTTAACATTATCACCATCTTATTTAATGAGTTTTTAAAATCTAAGAGTCTACTGAAACAACTAACGAGCAGTTTAAGAATCATTCTTAATTATTTCTCCAGCTTTATTACTATTTGAAATTGTAACTGTCTATAATAAATTAAATTTGTAAGGTAAATAGTAAGGGATTTTAATTGTACTCTTAATCTCGTTTACTCTATTCATGTAGCTAATAATAATAGTAGCTATTTCATAACATAATTAATTACTTTAGGAAGGAACATAAAACTAATATTGCATTGTTTTTTTTTTTAATTTCTTGTACTACAAATCGTTCTCGATTATATGACCACCACTGTATATAAAAATATCACATAAATAACCTAAATTAAACAATAAACAGTAGGCAATTGTATCAAGAGAATCATTTTATAATATTTGATTTTAATCATGCAAAAATACCAATGTCTATAAAAAAAAACAGCGCAAGCCAGAATTCGTCCGATATGCATTTAGCGCGAACGAAACGAAACTTTGCGCACATTAAAAGATCAGTGTATTTTGGGAAACCTACGCGCTTGAGTCAGACTCGTTTTTTTTACGAATGTTCCTAAAGGGACTTACGTCCGACCAAGTTTTTTTTTATTTACGAACGGTTCCTAAATGGACTCTAGTTTTTTTCGGTTTACGAATGCATGGCTAATCTATCGTGAGATTGGCCACGGCGATACAGACGATTAAAATTTGATTGGGAGATTATTATTATTGTGTACTCTTCCTATTATAACAATCCTGAATTTGGTTAGGTTATTCCTTGGTTAGGACATATATTTATAAATTATTTTATTTTTCTTTTTGTTCAATGTGTATTATTTGTTAAATCTTTACTACAATTATTAATTAGACCTACTTTGAGAGTGATGTGCATGCCTGTAAGTGACTTGTTTACTCAGGATTCTCTTGTAAATGTTTTCATAAAATAATGTTCTGTAAACAAGTCGTTGGTGTGCCTATGTTAAATAAATAAATAAATAAATCCTGAACAACAAAGTTACATTCATAAAACCTGCGAGCATGTCAGTTACACCAATAAATAATTGAGGGGGATAGGGTAGTTGCCTAAAAAAATCTAATTAGTCCGTAAGGTAGACTTCCCAAAAATATTGGACCCGTATTTTTTATTTTTTCACGTAAACAAAAAACGAAGACGATATAGTGCGTTGAAAACTCGTGTGACCGGTGTGACGTCACTTCGTGCGACGATTTTTACGACGCCGTGATGTCACAATCCCCCACTCATGATCTTTGAATCTTTTTATCTTCGTCAATTTTTAGAAATTTCATAAAGCAAATAATACGTGTCTAATATTTTTCGATAATCTAACTGACGGACTAAATAGGATCATATTTTTATTCCTCAGGAAACATCCCTATTGCCATGGCTACCATTTTTAATGAGCATTACATACTTTGCATTAGGAAGGGGGGTTGAAAGCTGATTAAGCAAGACTTTACTGTTTAAAAAAAGATGGAAATCCTTTATATCTGAATACGCGTCAGCAAAGACAGAGTATTTTATTTTTCACTATTCCTTATCATAATCAAAAGATTATCGAATTTTTCCATACCGTCCAGGTAGACGGTTACTTTTCGCTTGCTTTGCTAAACAGGTTTCTCCAAGGTGGCGTGTTAAATAATTTCGCAAGTAAGCGATAAGCTTCGGATGTTTTTTGTTTGGTGTAGCTAGTGCCGTATGTAATAAAGTCTGAATTACTTTTAATGATAAATCCTAGGAGTGTTAACTGTATTGAGGCGCCTTTCTTTTTTGGATGGGAAAATATCAAATGACTTCTCCCATTCTGGGCGGAGCGGAAGGGAGTGTTAGACTCCTACTGACTAAAATCCACCCGTGATCCTTCTTGTGCCCTTTGCGCTCCAGGGCCGCGATGACTCTTTCGAATAACGCCGCCGTCGACTTGGGCCTGGTGTTGCTATAGGACGGCGAGCCACCCATAGCTCGCAATCTGCAGGCCCGCGCCTACGGTGGCCGGGAATCGCCCTGCGTTTCCCGACGCCCGGGGCGTCTTCTTCTGTTGCGGCGGCTAGATCGTGAGGTTTTCCTCTCTCGCACGCGTTCCGCCTCCTCCTTCGTTAGTATTGACGCGCCTGCTCCTTCGAATTTCTCCCACCAATTTACGAGTACCTATCTCTAGCAGGCACGTCTCTGAAATCAGAGATTTTGCCTCTGTACGCGCTCAGATATTTATACGTTTAAGCATCGCTAGCACGTTTAACACACAATTGCGGTAAATAGCATGTGATTATCACCTGCCAGTCAATTCTGCAAGTATCTGACATTGGGAACTAAGGTGGACTGCATTGTCATTTCATCTTGTGTGGATTTACTGCTCGCTTTTTTTTAACTTCCTTATGGTAACATAACTACTGAAAATTTTTACAGAATAGTATCACTGCTCGCCAGCAGATTCTTTATTTGAAATATATATTAAAACCTTATTTTTCTCCAACAGGCACGATGACAAGTACAACCTAGTCCTGGTTATGCGCGACGCGTCCGGCAAGTCCCGCGAAGCCTCCATCACCAAGTCCTTCGCCAACTTCATCGACACCAACGGAACCATCGTGCAAACCCTCGTCATCAACGAGATCACCAAACTATACAACTCCCTCTCCTCTGAAAAGAAAGAGAAGTGATCACTTGTCTCTCTCGCACAAATGTTATAAGGTCTGACATTATTGTAATAATATTACTTTTAATAAACTAATGTCATATGCATTGTTGTTTATGTCTCGTCTGTTTGGTTTCCCCAGGTTATTTTCAATATTGAAAATAGGTCTGAGTCTCGTCCCAGACTGTTTTGAGAGTGGGCCTGATAATAGACTTGTTATTTCAGGATGACCCCATATTGTCATTCAGGTATGTATGTTGTGTCAAGTAGAGTGCCGTAGTGTTGTTTGTAGAGCCGTCCTTTATTTTTTAGTGTTCGTAGTAGATACTAGATGGCGTTATTCTTGATAATAGATAGTGCATGCGAACATGAAACAAATCACTCATTCAAAATACACAAAGAAAATGCTAATTTAAGAAATACTTGTTTAGTTTTCGCGTTATCCTTTGTAACATTGATTCGCTAGGTTGATGCGAATAGAAACATGCTGGAATCAACACAGCTTACTGTGTGACTGTGAAGAGTTAGTTAATTCCGTCATCGAACGCCAGATGTCTCTACTGCGCTAACCGGTGCCAAAATAACTAGAGCACCGAATAATGCGGAATTTCCACGAACTAATTACGCAAACGAAATAGAGTTGCTTATCAGACGGTTTCAGCTGTGGCGACCTCACTGCGGGTTCTATCATTTTAGTCGCATTTTCCGCGTTTTAGGCGTGAAGTTGTATTGTGGGAGATTGTGGGTTTCAATGTCAGGAGAACAATGACTCACGCTCATGCCTGACGGCGCAGAGCGAGATCGAATGCGCTACGGTCAGTCAGTAGGTCGGTCGGTACCGCTGGGGCGTCGTGGGTGCTAACTCACGATTAGCTAATATGTACTAGAATTAAGTAACATTAGTGCAAATAGTTTGTAACTTAAAAGCTGAATTAAACAGTGATGTGAAATTGAAAGAATAAGTGCTATTATCGCTCAAATTTTATACTGTAATAAATACGAAGATTTTCAAGCGCCTTGTTAAACTAAATTTACCTAAAATAGATTACATGTTTTCATCGTAGTTTTCCTTGGACTTACAATTATTAAAGGTAAGCAGGACTTTCTATAATAATAAGACAAAATGTTTTCGTTTAAACATTATTTTTAATAAAATAATAAGTAAATCGCTATATGCAATGCTACAGCAGAGCTTAAGTGTCAAATTAACATATTTTTTTTTTTTAATTCGGAAAACCTAGGCGCGATGGATCAATATTTTTCGGCGTTGTCACTGGGGACTTCTGTTGTAAATCAATAGTCTGCTTGTAAAGATTCTAGCCCAAAGCTTTGTGGAAACGTGAACCGCGTAATGAATGTTATGACATCATCGGAGCGACCTGAACCAAGGACCACCAGATTATGACCTGCTGGTTACTATACTACGTATTATCTATGATTTTGTTTTTATGAGTGACCAAAATCGTTTACTGTAATAATTTCCGCATAAGTACGTACCTATTTTTTTTTATATTGTTACTACGTTTTATTATTTTTTGAATAGGTTGTTGTAACTGCTAGGAATTATAAATTCATGTTTAGTTACGCTGGCGTAACAAAAAACATGTATTTTTAATTGGATGCAAGTGCCTAGGTACTTAGCTGGGGAATGAAGTTAATTTATAGTTTTAGTGAATCCAATTTATAAACAGCAGATGATTTCATTTAAATAATTAACCGTAAATTAACAATTAGATGAAGACATTGTTAAGCAGACAATATGTTTATTTAAAACACTGCATGTTCTTAGTGTGTGTAAGTCACCTGACTGCACGTGTTAAATATGTATTAAACCATACGACAAAGATTATTTCACAAGACGATGCTATTTTAGTTCTGGCTTCAGTATCAACGCGTAGCATACATGCCGCACTAAACCGCTGTGTGCACACAGTGCAAAATACAGTAACTCAGATCGTGACCGACCTTGAAATGCCGGCCGAATTGCAAAAGCGTTGGGTTCAGCGGTCATTCACCCCTGTCAGCTGAGATGTTCGCTCCCCATCTATTCGCGTCAAGCAGGTGCTACTGGTGTTACGTAGTACGTTTAACAAACAATTTTAACGTCAATTTTCTCCCGTTTTCACGCTGTTACGTGATAGTATAGCATGCGTACCTACAACGTGAAATGAAGCTCGCCGCGTTGACTCAAATAAAATTGGAACTGAATTCGGCGGGTATCGAACCCTTGCCAACATTTAAACCACACTGTCTCCCACATATACTGTAGTGATTGCGTGAAAAATTACGATTGTTTCAGATTTTTGAATGCTTCTCGTTCTATAATGACTAGTAGATTATTCTCACCTACTTTGAAAGAATGAAATCTAATGTTCAGAAATAATCTATACTAATATGTATTTTAAAGAGGTAACGTTTGTGAGTTTGTGACGTTGTAAGGGGTAATCTCTGGATCTACGGAACCGATTTTCAAAATCGGTTATTTCACCATTAGAAAGCTACGATATTGTGGAGTGTCTATTTTATCCCCGTATTGCCACGGGAACGGGAACAACGCGGGTGAAACCGCGGGGCGCTGCTAGTATCATATAACGCAGAGTATAATTTTGATGTCAATAAATTGTTAGTCTCTAGTTCCAAACAAGTTTTTGCTGTATCAAAATATATCAGGAAAATATCCAAATTATCCTAGAATATTAAGGAAGTTTTCTATCTAATACATATGATCTACCTGCGTGTTTACCATGTCGCAAATATCTAAATTACATCCACGCAACAGAATATATTCTGTTGCGTGGATGTAATTACATATTCCGCAAAAAAAAGTACTCAAACATTTATTATTCTACTATATTTTCTATTCAATGAACTAGGCACTTCGTTGCGCAACTACTATCTAGCGGTGACCCGATGAGATTTCTTATATAAGAATTTTGCTAGATAATTTTCTTTCAGTAATATATAAGTATGTGTTCAACACATTTATGTAAATCTACGAAACTCATACAGACAAACGATAAACACAAAATCTACAAGATACAAGACAAAACAATGTCTACAAAAAAAAAAAACTAGTCTGTTTGAATATTCAAAAAATGTCCAAAGACGATGTTACTATTTTAATGTATCACTACATAGTATAAAACAAAGTCGCTTCCCGCTCTCTCTCTGTCCCTATTTCAAAAAGCTACTTCAATAGACAACTAGGTAATTCATTTTTCACTCATCTTCAGTTTCCATGCTCCACTGCATCTCTACTCTATTGTTTTTTTAATTTCGTCTATGCTCCATTGCTACATAAACACACGATCGAGATAAACTGATAAAGCAAACACGTGTTTGACCTTGCTAAGCGTTATCACTCAGTGCAGCGACAGATAGACGGTCGGAAGATAATCAATTTAATTAGGAGCTGCTAATAACGGCAGCAGAAATAATAAAACTATACAATGATGCTGTATGTGTATGACCATATGGATGAAAGTAAAAGAAGCAAGTAAGGATCGTTACAGGTCTAAGCAGGAACTGACTACTCCCATGGGATATAGGAGTGATTTTATCTATGTAAAGTATTGTAATAATGGATTTATCAACTCGACTGATTTAGACGCCAATAAAATAACAAACAAAGAAAATTTATGAAAAGCGGTTCCTAATTGATGATGGTTGGCAAACGATTGCAGTAGTAACGATTGCGCTGAAATATAATTTACTTTGATCAATATAAATTATTTAGCTTTTATTATTACATATTTAGGTATCTAAGAACAATAAATAGAAACAATTCTAGAAGAACTGTTATAAGAAGGGGTTTACAATTCGCTTGTTAAGCTAAGATTGGCAATTACCTTTGAATCGACTATGTTAAAATCGTAATTCTGATTTAGGTAGAAAAATGCCCTACGTTCTACAAATTCGTGGAAGCAATAAATCTACTCCCGGAACTGCCTTTTACAAGCTTAAATAAAGTTTCCGATGAATTTAATCATGATACGTTACGATGCTAACGTAAAATTTTATTAGTCAGAGTTGTCAATGCTTTTGTTATTGTTAATCGTACTTTATTCTTATGGTATCCTTATTATAAACTAGTGTAAAATATAGATAATCGTAGTCAGAAATCTCTACATTTCAGAAATGTCTTTTGCGTTTTTTTTTTAACACGACACGTTGATTCATTAAAATTAGAATGTAACTTTACAAGAGATGCGTAAAAAAATACACGAAACAAACCAGAGACTGGGTAGGTATGGCTAGGCGTCATGCTCTATGATTGTGTTCTTTCCGGCTACACAAAAAAGACTAAGTGTTTTACTAGCGTATGCATTCCACAGGATCTATGAGATGCCATTTGGAAAATATGAACCTCAGACGGAAAGAAAAGTATGAGAATTTAAATAAAGATGTGCTACATTCATTTCGTAAATAGGAACGCACATAAAAACCCAGGGTGTATTAGATATTAGGCGTAACCAGACCAAGTTCACCGAAGGAGTTCCCCAAGGATCTATCCTAAGCCCTTTCTAATTTTACTGTTATGAATAAAACGTGTACAAAGTTTTGATATACGAGTATGTCGAATTACCGCGCTGAAAGTATATTTGCAATGAATCCCTATTTGCTTTAAGTTTTTTGACTTCCTTACTCGCACTGGTTCGGTGGGTTAGGGAATAAACCGAATTGCTTAGGGCATTGATGTATTGATCAATGCCCTAAGCAATTCGGTTTATTCCCTAACCCACCGAACCAGTTCAGGTAAGGCAAGGAGTTCCCTAACCAAAGCATTATATTTTGAGAATCGGCCTAGGCCATAGAAACTATTGTTCTCTTTCCAGTATATCAGTACTAGAACAAGATTACTACATCCTGTAGATGTTTCCAGCCTTCCAGACGTGAAACGTCGTAATTCTGTTGTTCATAGTGTCCGTGATTATAAAAGATTGCTTTGACGTTCTTTAAGATCGATTTCTGTCATAGATAACTGTGTGACCGTGACCGTGTTGTTATCTGTCTGGCACGCGTCTTACGTAAGACGTATGCTTTAAGTTCCTGCTTTTGTATTGTAAGTATGTCTCGTCATTTTTATCAGTAAAATTTCAAGTTCGAGTGGTACTTAAGTGCATATGTAGTTAGATTAGCTGATTCCTATATCTTAAGAACTATTGTACGTAAAGATAAAACTAAGCCAATGAATGTAGGTACTAGCAGCCTGGGCGTTCACAGGTAACTTCGTAAAATTGGCTTACGACCAAGTCTATTTTCAAACCCCGACGCAAAAAGAGGGGTGTTATAAGTTTGACCTCTATGTGTGTCGGTGGTCTGTATACGGTGTTTTTTATTAATTAAAGCGCAGGTTCTATAACTGTGGTTCTTAGACATGTTTTATCAAAACCGGTTCAGCCGTTTGAAGATCATCAGCTCTTTTCTAGTTGATGAAGGGATGTGACCAACTTCGACAGATCTGATCGATGCGAAATTTGGTATTCTATTCCTCCAATAGTATTGCAAGAATATGGTTACCTTGATGATGTTGCAGTATGACCAGAGGTCGGAATCCCCAACTCCTCGCTTAGTTTCAGCCGAGGCATCACGTTTGCTGAAATGGGTTCAATGAACAAATGAAGAAGATTACCTGTACCAACTATGGTACAGTCGGTGATAGCAATTAACTGACCCCCCTAAAAATTACTCGACTTTACACCCTATGCTCATAACATTAAACGTTATTCAATATGGTATGAGTTAATCAGACTAACACTACTCGATGAACAGAAACAATAAATAATTTTGATACGCAAACTTGAGCTTTAAGAGGTTGGTATTAGGTCATTTATTTATAACTTTTTACCTTTTTTAATAAGTGGGTAGTTAGACGTCAATATGCGTATTCAACAAAAACTGCTATAAATATGACATAAGGACTATGGGGTAGAAGAATAAATTGAACAAGATATTCTATGCACAAATAGCAGTGAATACGCGCGAACATTTTTACCTTGCCTTGCTAAATTGGCTTTTTTCCTTTTTATTAATTGTTATCAGTTTTGATAGTTTAATCGTCATGTCTCAGTTGAGTGATTATTTAAAATACAAAATAATCTATTTGCATGAGGAGAATGTTGGTATTAAAGCGATTGCTAGGAAACTTAATATAGCGGTAAGTGTATTCTTTTTATGCTTCATTTATAATTATACTTTTTCCTTAATTCGTTAGTCTGCTTAAAAGCCGGTGAATGTAGAATAATAGACAATTAACTGTGTTTCATTATGAGTCTAATTTGAGATCATTTATAGGTCTAATTTGATTTATATAATCTAATTTGATAAACGTATTTTTTCAAACTTAATCGATAAATTATGTTTACCTATTCGTTACTAAAATTATGCTTATTGTGTTGTTTCAGAGAAATACAGTCAGATTGTCGCTAAGACGTTTTGAAGAGGCAGGGAATATTCAAAATGATCGTCCTGGACCAAAACCTACTATGTTACATACTCCAGTGTCAGAACGTCATCAAGCAATTGTTAGAAGGCATACTGAACAGCCATTTTTGCCTACTCATTCAACTGCAAGTGGAAGTGATCGTTGTTGGAATATGGTGCGCGGTATGCGGGACCGCTTGCAACAAGCAATAGAAAAAAATGGTGCTCCACTTCGCTATTAAAAGCATGAATAACTTGAGTAAGCAGTGTTGGTCACAAACAATACTAACGTATGTCAGTGTGTGTGTTAAATTAACTATTGTTATAATTTGTAACGAAGTATTTCGAATACCTAGTTTTTTGTCAAAACCTTATTTTATAACTAAAATAACTATTCATAAAACAAAATTGATATAAGTATAGTAGACCAGGTAGAACTTCAACGTATAATGCCGTTTTATTTAGTTCAATGATATTTAATGTAGTGATGTTATTGTTATGAAATAGAAATACATACCTATATTTCTAAATATTATAACATGCTGATTCACTACATTAAACTCAGTGCAGTTAACAACGTTATTAGTAAGCAGGTAAATATTATCATCTTCGTGTCGTCATCAATATCATTTATGTTATTCTTATAATATTTTTTTTATAAAATAAAATCGTTTTTACCACCATTTTGGTTTTTTATTTCTGTTCGTTTTTTTGTTGTTGTTGCTAAAGTTATAATTTATTATTTATAACTTAAAATAAATATACAAAACAGAAACAAACGCGTCAATTACGCTGGTTACGAACTCGCAACCACGATTTGTCAGCTCACTACAGTCACCACTAGACCACTCGAAACATATTCAACGTGATCGAAATTACGTATTATATTACAAGTTAAAATAATATTCAAGAACATACCTACCTTAACACTGCGTATTAAAGATCAAATTCGAATAACTATTTTATTGATCGTAGACGTTGAACCAGTTCCAACGTTGTTCTAGTTCGATCGTTCGTAACAAGCAAAAGGTTCAAATTCGTTTAATTTTTAGGGGGTCAGTTAATTGCTATCACCGACTGTACCTTGATCTGATATCGCAGCATGATCTGCAGGATACCCTACTCCTCACTTACGTACAGCAGATGCTTCGGCATACGATGTAGTCCCAAGAGTCACCGTCCCAGGGTGCCGCTAATAAATAAAAGAATACTTAGTAAATACAAACAAAAAATTGCGGTCTCCCGAGGCTACGAAACCGACGCGGCGACGGACCTAAATATTCATACCTACTTATAAGATATTTTGAACTAAATCGATCAAAACTTAAAAAATTTGTCGGGGATATTTTAGGGCTCCTGTTTTGACATAGACTATTTTTAATTTACCTCTCTTACATGTTATTTATACTAACAGTATACAAGGCAACGCTAAATCTTTTCAATTAAGGCTGTTGTATTTCGTTTGCATGGGAAAAGCGATCTCTAAAATTCCTACGTTGTGAAATGCTCTCCTTGTTCCGCTTCTAGCTTGTCATGAGGTATTTTACATATGATAATGATGTTATCTATCCGGCCATAGAACTTGTTCTACTCATTAGATATAACATAAATACCTAGTCGCTATCTAATACATCACTTTCCACAATCCTCGCTAAGGCTCTTCTGTTTTATCAGTCCAGTAGGGCATAAGTTTTCTTTTTCTGCAATCCATGTGATGCGGTGAAGGATCTTATTTGTTTAATTTTGAATAATTTATTTATTATTTATTAAAACTTTATGCACTAGTAAAAAAAAACTGTACATAGGCGGACTTAATGCCATAGGCATTTTCTACCAGTCGACCTTAGGGTAGTGCAGAGACAACATGGCAGGTGCAACATAAAATAAAGACAAACAGAGAGGGAAAAATACAATCATATATACATATATACATACATACAAATAAAATTAACAACGGCATTGAGAAAAACGAATCCTACGAATTAACGCTGTGATGATTCTACCAACTTCTTGCGAATGTGCTCACGTGCTTTCACCTTAAAGGACCACCGACTAGTTGCCGTATTAAGTTAATAATATTTTTTATTAAAATAAAACTTTTTGAAAAAGTGTAGGTACATTTAGCCCACAGTAATAGATTTTGCATACAATTAATTGCTTAAAAATAAACAAAAATTAAGATTATGTGCAAGTAATGGCTGTTCGGAATTGCAATGTTAGGTATATAGCCTCCCGCCTTGGCAGGGTGGCAGAATTTGTTCGAAAGAGTCATCGCGGCCCTGGAGCGCAAACGGCATTAGGAGGAACACGGATGGGTTTTAATCAGTAAGAGTCTGACACGCCCTTGCTAAGCTGCTAGCTTGGAATTCATTTGATGATTTCCCAATTCTAAAAAAATGAGACCGGCCCGCTCTGCGTTAATTTGAATGTGTCTTCATCTTTTATTTGATTGGAAGAGCAGTGGTGGCCGAGTGGTATCGGGCTAACGACCCCGACTTACGAATTGTAGGTCGTGGGTTCAAACCCAGCCAGGCGCATTACGTAGTCTTATTAATTTCGTCACCACTGCCCTCAAAACGGTGAAGGAAACCAGCATGTCCTAGAACCAATAATTCAAAGACATGTGACATTCACCAATCCGCACTGAGCCCGCGTGATGGATTACTAAACATTCCCTCTCCTAAGCCTCCTCTTTTCTCCTGTGTCCCAGCAGTGGGAACGTTAAAAGGCTGATTATGCATCTTTTAATTCATTAGAGCATTTGGCTTCCCCCTTAGCTGAATTTTTTCTTGTTTCATTTCATGAAGTTGTTTCCGAAGGAATAGTCACATTATAAACAACAAATCAGTCAACATTAACTTCGTTATAACTAAAACGCCATACGTAAATCTATCAGTCTTATGTGTACAAGGTCTCCATTAAAATTCAAGCCTCGCTGTTGTCCCCATTAAATACTCATAGAAACAAGCGTACTTTTACAATATGAATGAAAGGGAAAACCTATAATGCTGGAGTGTTTCAAGCCTGTTGACTTTCAAGTAATAAAGTTGAGTGTTGCAGGAATCGGTGTGACATCGATTTGATACACCCAGGTATAGGCTAGGTATCGAGTTGTGTGCGTTGTTTTGAATGAGAAAATAAAGCTGGATGAGCTGGCAGCTAATAAACAAAGTCAAAGTCAATTCATTTATTTCAACTAGACCATTAAAAGGCACTTTTGAACGTCAAAACATTTTGAAAATAAAAATATTATAGTGACTCTATTCGCAAAAAGTAGATTCTTATGGAGAAGAACGGACAAGAAACTCCATAGTTAATCTTTTCAAATATAAGTTTTACAGTATGTTGTATAGATTAATTAATTGATTATACGTGATAAGTGAAACTTAATTGTTCTATAAAAGCTGCGATATGTCTTAAGAGTTATGTGATAAGAAGAACGTGGAACTTCCACATATTTTTTTATCAATCACAATGATGGATCAATCGTCTATAAACCACTTATTTTAATTGCCCTCGACGCAAAAAGAGGGGTGTTATAAGTTTGACATGTCTGTCTGTCTGTGATTCCGTAGCTCGCAAACGGATGAAGCGATTTAGATATGTTTGATGAAAATCGGTTGAGTCGTTTAAAAGTTGTGGGGGGGTGAAAGCGGGGAAGAATAACTAAATGTCTGCAAATATACTCGAGTAGGGTCTCAAATGAAAGCGCACTGAACGAGAATATTGATGATGACTTAATCGAGAGTGTTCTTATAAGTATGTACCTATAAAAAGTATAAAAAAAGGCGGACACAAAAATAATAAACGTCGTACGAAAAATAGATAATTTTTCGTACGACAGCTTAAAATACTTGGTATCTATTATAATCTAAATAAAATCTGGTTCGGTCAGGACAGTCCGACAGTCTAGTTTATTGATAGTATTTTCAATGCAAGTCAAGGCACAAGTAAAGTTTAACCCGTTTGAAATTGCTCGTTTGTATATCCAAGCGAGCAATTTCAAACGGGTAACTACTGCAATCATAGCGCAGGAAACGGATCCTTTATCCGCACTCGCATATACATACGTAACATATACATACGTGAGATATACTATGTAACAAGGTGCATAAATAGGCTAAACTATGTACTTATAGGTATTAATACTCGGTTTGTCTATGCAGTTGCTAACTGCGATAGGTATTACGTATTATGGACACCAAGGCGTCATGTTTTATGTACCTGGTTGTTTCGTTAGATCATTTATTAAGACATTAATCATGGATAAATGAGAACGTAAAAAAATATAAATGTAATAATGAATCGGTACTTCTTTGGTGCTGACGTAACGTTGCGATCGTGTGCAATGTGGAAAGAGTTTAATCACTCTACAAATGTATTGATTCGGGTTCAAGTCAAGGATGAGTTCATTATAGGTTCTCAGATTCTGACACGGAATATAGCTTAGCTTAATTCAAGTAATAAATAGCCTGCTAACTGCTATAAAGTAGGACTACAACAAAGCCCGATACACAAAACCAAAAGGAAACGGTACATACTTTGCCCCAAAATACACTTTGCCAAAAATGGAACGAAAAGTTAGTTAGATCTGCTGCCCTACCATGACGTCTTAAATCCATCATGATTCCTGTTTCAGAGAGAGACGGAGTTACACAAGACGAATAGCACTATCCCTTTCCCTCACACACATCATGATGGATTTAAGACGTCATGGTAGGGCTGCAGATATAAATTAGCCAGTAGGTAAACAGTTAGTGAGATATAATAAAAAGTCGGCCAGTTAGCCTGAATATTTATTTGGACGTTTCATATCAATTCATTCGGTTATCGACCACTTGCCCGCGTTTGATTTTCTTTAAGGCCTTCGATAAGTTGCGCAAACCCCATGCTAGTTTGCACTCTACGTTGGCGCCCACGCACATGGTAACACCTTCAATCAACTTGTCTTTTATGAGGATCATTATGAATAGACGACATTACTATCAGATAAACTGTATCGTGTATTGGCATAATCACGGCATGGCAGTGTGAAGAGTCATAGACGCTGCGTCTTCCACGCGTGATCGCTTCGTGATAGATTACTATCAATATCGTCTAACGCTTGCCTTATCGTTACATACTACATAATTATAAACACGGTATCTTAATCTGGTGTTAATTGTGGAAAATTAGCAGCTTTACCGGGACGTCTCCTGTAGAAGACATGTAATTTTTACAACCAACGCATTTGAAAATTGCTTGCTCGTGGGGATTTTGTAATACGAAATGTACGTTTTTGTAACACACTTATTCTACCGATGAGCAGGTATACACTGCCGTGAATAGATTTTGTCCGTAAAAATCTCGCTTCCTTCGCTTGAGTCACTGTTCAAAACAAGGTTCTAACTTGCAAGTACCTATCCCAGGGAACTCCGCTTGCCATGTCAATAACACAGTTAGGTACCATAGACCTACTGGATCAAAAACGATGGACGTCACCAATGGTAGATCTATTGGATCATTTAGTAAAATCAGATCTAATTAACCGACTTCTAAAAAAGGAGGAGGTTCTCAATTCGGATGTTTGTATGTTTTTTTTTTTTTTTTTATTGTTCGCGCATAACTCCGTCGCTTGCCAACCGATTTGAAAAATTCTTTTTTTGTTGGAATACTTCCCAAATGGTCCCATGAAAATTTTATCGAAATCGAACAAGCGGTTTTTGAAAAATCTAAAAAAATATCTACATTGTCTACATTGACGACCTTTTAGTTTACACTGCATTGGAGCAGTGCGTTTTTTTTACACTAATGTAATTGGTTCGTTTAGGTGGGGGGAGGGGAGGGGGTTTAGGTACCACTAAAAAGTGAAAAATAAAACACTTTTTACAAAAAAATACAACCGACTTTTCCAAAAAAATAAAAAAAGTACAAAATAACTTTAATTTCGGAAGTCGGTGTTCAAAAAATGAAAAAGGAACCACATACACCGAGTTCCGAAATTAAAGTTATTTTGTACTTTTTTGATTTTTTTGGAAAAGTCGGTTGTATTTTTTTGTAAAAAGTGTTTTTTTTATTTTATTATCTATCGATGGCATTGACCCATGTTGATTGAGTAGATGGTGATAGCACCCGGTAGTATCTGAGACGTTACGCAAAAATGATAAAATATGTAAAAATCAAAGGACGTCTAACGTAAAACGTATTAGATAACGATTATTACTTACCGTGTGTATGACTTTGATTATGATAAATGATAACCGATGAGTAAGTAGGTAGACGATATTCCAAACACCACAAATATTTAATTACTCTGCCAATGTTGTTCAGACTTCAGAGTTTCACTCATAGGCTTCACGTAAGTAAATCCTACATATTTTTATCAATCTACATAGGTAATTGACCAGTGAGTGTGAAAAGCACAGCTTTTCATTATGCATGAACGCCAATATTTTTAACAGACTTCAAAAAAGCCCAGCCATGTCAAATTTGTGTAACAGTACCTATTGTTCCGATTGATGCCGGATTAAATTTAAGGTGAAGTCCCTACTTATCGTCAGGTGAGTAACATAATAAATAAATTATGAAGGTAAAGGGTTTTTTTTTGCGGGAATTGTTATCGACCCTCATCTAAGTTGAAATTGTGATTAGTTAATCTATACTAATATTATAAAGCTGAAGAGTTTGTTTGTTTGTTTGTTTGAACGCGCTAATCTCAGGAACTACAGGTTCGAATTGAAAAATTCTTTTTGGGTTGAATAGACCATTTAACGAGGAAGGCTTTAGGCTATATAACATCACGCTTAAGCCAATAGAAGCGGAGCAGCGATAAAGAATGTATTAAAATCGGGGATTCCACGGGGACGAAGTCGCGGGCAGCAGCTAGTTACTTTATAAAAGCTGAATACATGTTCAGGGCTTGGCCATAACAATTCTGCACAAAATCACTCTCTCGAACTTTGAAACGCCCTCTGCAGTCAAATCGCGGTAATATAAAATAATATCTACATAGCGTATAATGTGTCCGTGTTGATATTACAACAACTATAATAGAAGGCCATGTTAATTACTATCAAATGATGGTGTTACATAAACACTTCGCTATTGTATCGTCTGTTCATGTTTATTGAGACATATGCAGCCATGCATGGATCCTATTTCAGTCAAGCTAAGTGAGCAATTTTCTTGGAAGAGACTTTTGTAGGAACTTAAAAATAGATATGTAGGTATATGTACCTGCCCGCCTATAGCGTAGAAGCTACTGCATAATTACATGGTTTGTTAAAATTCAAAGGAGATTTGAATTAATCACTAAATTTTGCGGCATTTAGCCTGAAAACGAATAATTAGGGAAAACTAAAATATACATGTTGTGAACTGCAAACAAACTACCTACGTCGATGTATCCTATTGTTTATGTGACGATATAAATATACTCAAAACAAAACTCAGTTACATTTTCCTGAATAGTGCCACCGTCCTTACCCGTTACCATGGGGACATATGAGAGGGGTCCGCCCTCTTATATGTGCCCATGGTAACGGTGACACCATTACCATGTGCCCATGGCACCGTTACCATGGGCACATGGTAACGGGTCCGAAACAACGGAACAATAGGCTACATCTTAATACTTTCGATGCCCAGAACTAAGCATGTGTCTACCAATATATTGTTCGAGTGAAAATCGCGGAATATTGAACGTTTTCAGACCGATTAATATCATTATACATACATTATGGACCCCCAAGTGGACTCCTTTCTTTTATTTTTCATGTATAGAAAATTATCAAATAACATCGTCCGCTTTGGGTGGAGCGGAAAGGGAGTATCAGACTCTGACGACTAAAACCCAGCCGAGTTCCTCCTTATGCCCTTCGCGTTCCTGGGCCGCGGTGACTCTTTCGAACAAATTCCGTAACTAGGGTTGGCAACCATACTTATTAAAAACGTATCCTACTAAAGTAAAAAAAAAAAAAAAAAATATACAAAAATAAAATAATAATAATAATATTTTTTTAATAATTATTTTATTTCTAATCTGTGCTATGATGCGTAAAACGAAACAGGCATATGGATAATGATGAACTATTT
The DNA here is from genome assembly GCA_905332915.2 of Hecatera dysodea. Taxonomy (NCBI): domain Eukaryota; kingdom Metazoa; phylum Arthropoda; class Insecta; order Lepidoptera; family Noctuidae; genus Hecatera; species Hecatera dysodea. The sequence goes on from HG995292.1 coordinate 17,739,745, forward strand.
ATCAATTAATAAGGTGCTGAACGAAATGAACTTCCTAATATATTCTTTGAAAAAATTAAGATGAATTTACACATTTTGAAATGGTATTTACGAAGGCCAATTTTGTACAGATATAAATTTAAATATGTTTAATATATTAAGATGGCGTATATTCCGCATTAGTAAGAGTAATAGAGATCCAAAGAAAATCTAAACTAATATTTTAAAGAAGATTTTTTTTCAATAAGTAGGTAGGTACTTACATAATATTTATTTTTTTGTAAGCGGTAATCCCTGGAAGTACTAATCTGATTTATCGGATCATCAATCAACAAAGAACAATAAACAAATAGGCTGGCATAAACGCTTTGCGATCAAAGCCTTTTTCCAAGAAAAGGTATAAAAAAACTAAAATATGTGCTGTGCTGACAATATGCTGAAAAATACTTTTTTTTTCTTCCTAATACTTTTTTTTTTCTTGTCCAAAGAATTACTTAATACGTTATTTCTTCCAAAAAAAGTTGGCAACCCTATCCGCAACGCACAGGATCTACCAACCTAACTAACCTAACTAAGTTCATCATTTTAATATTACGCTCTTTCTTCTTGCAGAATAATGTCTCGCAGAAGATTGCTGATTGGCGGCGCGGCGGGCGTCGCAGGCGCAGCGCTGACAGCGTGGGCAGTGGCTGCCGATGACTCACCAGTGGTACGTACCTACCGAGGAAACCCGCCATTATCTGTCCCCCTGATAACGTAGCTGCGAAGCTTTTCCTTTCGCCGGTTTTAATATCAGACGCGTGTAGCGACCGACTGATTCGGCTTATATCGAGATAAGATGGCCGTTGGAACTCATTTTGGTGATAACGGTTTTGTTCTTCGAGCTAGCAAGAGAAGATAAATATCTGGCCTAGAGGACTATTTTAGACCTCTGTAGCCTTTAAAATAAGCTCTACTTTTTTAAACTCGTACTTTTCTGATCACAGGAATGGTACAGACCTTCAACGGTAAAAGCGACAACTGCGCGCAAGAAGCGACCTCTTCCAACACGCGACCATCAAGTTGCTTCTCTACAAGCAGGACACACCTATGACATCCTCATCATTGGTGGAGGCGCCACTGGCGTAGGATGTGCACTAGATGCGTGTACAAGAGGTAAGCGACTATAACGCTTAAACACTATGAGATAATAGCGTTAGAAGCGACAAGGGGGTTCCCTTAACAGCAAGACACACCTTCAATATCCTTAGCGTTGGTGGAGGCGCCACTGTCGTTGTATGAACACTACATTCGTGTAGAAGAGGTAAGCAATAATAACCCTTATTTTCTAAGTTGATAAGTGCATAAGAAGCGACCATGAGCTTCCTGGTAAACGTGTCAGAATTTTGAAATCTTCTTCTTTGGTGGAAGCATCACTGGCGTAGTATGCACGCTGGATGACAGTGTTTTAAAACAAAAATATAAGCCATATCTAATCTTTACTAATATTATAAAGAGCAAAGATTTGTATTTTTGTATGTAACGAATAAATTCAAAAACTACTGGATCGATTTGAAAAATTATTTCACTGTTGGGAAGCTTTGTTATCACCGGGTAACATAGGCTATATTTTATCCCCATATTCCCATGGGAACGGGAACTGCGCGGGTGAAACCGCGTACAAGATAAAAGCGTAAGTAGCGACTATCAATTAGCTTTCTCACAAGTACACAGAATAAACCTGAGTTATCCTCTTCGTTGTTGGAGACGCTGCCGGTGTCGGTGAGCGCGAGATAAGCAACTATAGCCCTTACCTACCACAAGATAAGATCGTTATAAGTGACCAAGCCTTACACGTGCCTGTAGATTGTTCACCTTGCGAGCCGGGCCCATTTATGACATCCGGATCGAAGGAGGGTCTTATAAAAATTGGATCAAGGCATCTATGGGTGCGCTGGATATTAATGTGTGTCTTTCTTCCTTATAAACAGTTTTGAAGCTACCGCAGAATTTGATCATTCTTTTAGCTTTTTATAGTAAGGAAGTTGTAAGCACCGTTATCAGAATGGCTTAAGTGATTACCGGACCGCTACAGTAACTACTTCTATGCTTTACGAGGTATCATTGATCGGCCGTTAAAAATATTTATGAGAGTAACGATTTTAGTGACATTACGTGCAAAATAGAGCTGTACGCATTTTTATTAAGCAATAGAAATCAGTAATCATACGATTGAGAAACAATGAAATTTAATATGGCGAATACCTACTCAATCAAGCTAGGTATGACATGATAACTTGGGAAATGTTGATCGTACAATAGACAAGACTAACAAAATAAGGGCTCCACGTACTAGCACTGGGTATTCGAAATGAATCAACATATAAAATACTTTTTTTTTTTGGATGGGTAATCATCAAATGACTTTTGCCGCTCTGGGCGGAGCGGAAGGGAGTGTCAGACTATACTGACTAAAACCCACCCGTGTTCCTCCTGTGCCCTTTGCGTTCCAGGGCCGCGGTGACTAGAATTCCGCAACAACATAAAAGTCTGTTGACGAAAGCGACTTTTTGACACTCATGTTATATCCAAAAACCTAGTTACATACATAGGTTTAAAAAAAAACGGATGAACTTTCCACCATCCTGTTTTTTTGGTACAACACTTAATTTTCTTTCCTAAAGCCGACTGCCACTTTAAAGAGAACCACACAGTCCTAACCACTACCGCAATTCCAGGTCTCCGCACAGCCCTGGTCGAAGCTGACGACTTCGCCAGCGGCACATCAAGCCGCAGCACTAAGCTCATCCACGGAGGAGTGCGGTACCTTCAGAAGGCCATCATGCAACTGGACTACGACCAGTACAAGATGGTCAAGGAGGCTCTGCATGAAAGAGCCAATATGTTGGAGGTGGCGCCACATTTGACACGACCCTTACCTATTTTGCTGCCCGTTTATAAGTAAGTTGGTGATTACCACATTTTATTACAAAATAGTTTTAGAATATCCACTTTTAAAGCACGTAGGTCGTTCTTCATAGCTGTCATTCGAAGATCTTTGGCAATCGATAGGGTTAGTCACGGGCCTAAAGGTCTGGTAAAGTCTTCATCTCCATGTTGTCAGTAAACGAGTTGTGGAGTTCACATAATAACCATCATCATCTGCCTAGCGTTTTCCCAATTATATTGGGGTCAGCTCCCAGTCATGCCGGATTCAGCTGAATACCAGCATTTAACGTAGAGCCAGATCTCCACAACCCATTAACTGGATAACACGGTACTTCTGGAGCAAGATTTACCGGCTTTTGACAATCCGTAATGACTACCAAAGATCCGCTCCATGTTAAATAATGCTATTCAGCTGCACCTCAAAAAGTTGGAAAAAAGCGAGGCAGATAATTATTAGTATTTCATTCAGTCATTTTGAAAGCATCAATCCAAAGAAAGGTTTAATGGATTCATGGCCAAAAGTATGTCTCGATATTATTACTTAATTAATTTTATGTATTGTTAAACTGCCATGGCCTATCTGCTAATTAATCGATTATGTTGTAAAACAATAGTGTAAGCTGTTAGCCCATTAAAATAAAAAATATTATAAACAACTAATTACCTGTGTAATCTACCAAAAACAATTATTTTTGTTCCTCATGGTCTCATCAAATCATATTTCTAAACAACATTGTTTCAAGACCGAATGTAATTTATTTTGCGCCACTAATCATTCACGTGTGGATATTAAAATGTAATTGTTTCTTAATGGTTAAATAACTTGGCACTGTATTGTGCATTATTATAGTCGTCACCTTTGACTAGCCGGATTTGGTTTTGCTTTGTTTACAATCAAAACTTTGGCACTGATTCTGTTTATCACCGTATGTGCTATGTGTGTGCAGAACTCTTCCATAAATACCATCACGTACCTACATTTTAATCCGTGGGAATGCATTATTATAGACATTTTACGGGGCCAGAAACATGGTTCAAACGCAATTTTTATGCGCCCCAAACATGATTGCAAAGTGTCGTCTGCATTGTACCTTACGTTATCCAAAAATAATGGCCTTTTATAAGTTTTGGGGTAGAATTTTCTCAGCTGGCTCACAAAAAGAATTCAATGGAATTAACATCATGTAGCGTCTACCCACAAAACACTTATAGTTTTCGTATGCTAGCTCATCAATATTTTCTTCTTTTGTTTTCCAGATGGTGGCAAGTCCCGTACTACTGGTTCGGTATCAAGATGTACGACGTGGTGGCGGGTGACAGAAACGTCAAGAGTTCCTACTACCTGTCTAAGAAGAACACCCTCGAATTGTTCCCCATGTTGAAATCCGACAACCTGTGTGGTGGCATCGTGTATTATGATGGTAATTAAGTAATTCGTTTGTCTATGGTTTCAAGGGATATACATATGTAGATGAAATAAGTAGTACATTTTTCCGGTATCAAAAGTAGTAGTAGGTAGTGTACAACTGACTGAAAGTTTGGTGAAAGTTTTTTTAGGATTCTTATAGTATTTTTTAAGATGCCTGATCATTTACAAACAAGCAAATGTAGTTCGACGATAGAACGACGTCCCTTTTGTGAATCCCATATAGAATAGATTCCTATTCGATTAATCGATGTAATCTACCAATAAACGTGCACTTTAGAGTCGGTTACACAACTAAATATTTTATTTACTAACAGAAGCAACATAAAGTATTGCTTTGCAAAATAGGTATATCGTTTTATAAAAATATGAACCTACCACAATATAACTATACCAATACGTTACAACGACTAATTACATAACATTGGCTAGGCATATAAATTTAATATCAGCATTAGGTATAGTTATAATAAATCAACTGGATACGTAGGTAGTAAGTTAGTAAACAAGGAAGTATATAATAATTATAAGTAGGTACTATGCGGCTTGACTTATATCACGTTGAAGATTATATCGCTTAGCTTCTAATGTAAATAATCTTATGAAGTCAAATAGAAAATTGCATCAAGTAGAGCTAGGAATATTTCAATGTCTACATCTCTTTTTTATTTGACTCTCCTTTAGCAGTTATGCTGGAAGAGATTTCTATAGAAATAAGCATCACCTTTGTACCTATTTTTCTGTTTCCTTCTTCTTATCTTTTTAATAAATGTGTGTACATAAATGATTAAATAATAAATAGTAAAGATTTGTGTCTTGATTAATTAATCTATACTACTATTATAAATAGGAAAGATTTGTTTGTTTGTTTGTATTGAATAGGCTCCGAAACTACTGAACCGATTTGAAAAATTCTTTCACTGTTTGGAAGCTGCAATATCCCCGGGTGACATAGGCTATATTTTATCCCCATATTCCCACGGGAACGGGATCTAGCGGGTAAAACCGCGGCGCGCTGCTAGTAAAAATATAAAATGCTAGGCTATACAGAAAAATGCTGTTTATTTATTTACTATCCTGAATGGTAACTTAAATATTATCTTTCCCTACCCACAGGCCAACAAGATGACGCGCGTATGAACCTCGCGATAGCGCTGACAGCGGCTCGCCACGGCGCCACCATCGCCAACCACGTCAGTGTCACCAAGCTTTACAAGACTGCTGGCAAGCTCAGCGGCGCTAGGCTAAAGGTAACTCTAAACACTCATTTATAAGGTTCAATTTAAAAAAATACATGAAGCCTTTCGCCATAATTTATCACTATACAGTTGAGTTTACATCAGAACTTTCTATCAAACTTATTGGCGTAATTGGAAACAGCAACAGATAATAAGAGATTTGCTGAGAAATTGGAATTGGCTGAATAATTTTGCTTAATTAAATTCATTGCGCTTATAGGCAATGGCTCTTACAGTTTCCAGCGAAAATTTCACCAATAAGTATTGCTTGAATCAGTGTAGCAAACGATCAATCGTTTTAATTACTCCGCCAGTATGCATAATGGCAAAATGAAGAGATAATTCACCCTTAGCTTATCTCCTCGTCACATTTTCGTTATCTATACTTCTATAGTAATATTATAAAGAGGAAAGATTTGTATTTTTGTATGTAACACATAAACTCGAAAACTACTGGACCGATTTCAAAAATTCTTTCACCATTAGAAAGCTACATTCACCCTGAAAGGCGCTGCTAGTTTATTATAAACTATTTGTAGGACGAACTAACCGGCAAGGAATGGGACATCAAAGCGAAGTGCATCATCAACGCCACCGGCCCCTTCACCGACAGCATCCGCAAGATGGACGACTCCACGGTCAAGGACATCTGCTGCCCCTCGTCCGGAGTGCACATCGTGTTGCCTGGATACTACAGGTAATATAACCACGAAGTTTTTCCCGCGGCTTCGCTCCCGTTAATTTCGCAAAAGAGTAGCCTATAACGGTCTACATGGTTCCTTCTAGATCCGTACCAAAAATATGTAAATCGGTTTGGTGATTTAGGTTCTGTCGCATTGCAATATAATTATGTAAGTTAAGATATTCATTTATAAATTTCATCTATCATATAAGAAATAGGGTATTTTACTGTAAAAATCTAATTAGTCCGTCTGATAGATTTACAAAAAATATGTGACACGTATTTTTTCTTTTTTCACGTAAACAAAAAATGAAGACGATACAGTGCATTGAAAATTTACGTGACGTCACTACGTTGCTACAATTTTTACCAGCGACGTGACGTCACGTGAGTTTTCAAAGCACTGTATCGTCTTCATTTTTTGTTTACGTGAAAAAAGAAAAAATACGTGTCTAATATTTTTTGCAAATCTATCAGACGGACTAATTCGATTTTTACAGTAAAATACCCTATTGGGACCTTCATACCTACTCACTACCATTTGATTCCATCACAAAAAAAAATGTTGTGGTTTTGAAAGGTAGGTAATGTAATTTTGTAGCATTCTCCTAAAGTCCCTATACGATAATACGACCCTTAAAAAATCTCTACCATTCGTTGCGGGAAGGAATTGAAACCTATGCTTATCCCAATTTCATTATACGATTTCATTTCATCATGATCATCATACTATAAAATACCTATATTATACTAGCTGCTGTCCGCGACTTCGTCCCCGTGGAATCCCCGATTTTAAAACATTCTTTATCGCTGCTCCGCTCCTATTGGCTTAAGCGTGATGATATATAGCCTAAAGCCTTCCTCGATAAATGGTCTATTCAACCCAAAAAGAATTTTTCAATTCGAACCAGTAGTTCCTGAGATTAGCGCGTTCAAACAAACAAACAAACTCTTCAGCTTTATAATATTAGTATAGATATCTATACTAATATTATAAAGAGGAAAGATTTGTATTTTTGTATTTTTTATGTAACGAATAAACTCAAAAACTAATGGACCGATTTCAAAAATTCTTGAGTAACATAAATTATTTTATCCACGTATTCCCACGGAAACGGGAACTACGCGGGGAAACCGCGGGGCGCTGCTAGTTCTATATAAAATGAGATTGATGATCATGACGAAATCGTTCTTAATTAAAGTATCACACGCGCGTGAGATGTAGGTAAACTGTGATAACAAAAAGTGTCTGTAGTGCCGACGTCGTCGTCTGTCTGACAGAACACTGAAGGCCGGTAATGAGGTGAGCTATAAATAGTCGAGGCTATTACTCGGTAACGATGGACGAGATTCTATTTAAAACTTATTGTTCTTTTACTCTAGTAAATGTAGAAAATTATCTTCAGATTTTTTTTCCCTCTCAAAGATGAAGGGGGTTGGGTTTCAAAATTTAACAAGTTATACGAAAAATGGGGCCTTATTCCTACCTAGTGGCGTCGACTTTAGCCTTATAAGCTTAGCCTAGAAAACCTTGTGGAAAGGTTTGTTGTCTACATTATATCTATACTAATATTATAAAGCTGAAGAGTTTGTTTGTTTGTTTGTTTGAACGCGCTAATCTCAGGAACTACTGGTTCGAATTGAAAAATTTTTTTGGGTTGAATAGACCATTTATCGAGGAAGGCTTTAGGCTATATATCATCACGCTTAAGCCAATAGGAGCGGAGCAGTGATAAAGAATGTTTTAAAATCGGGGATTCCACGGGGTCGAAGTCGCGGGCAGCAGCCAGTAATATTTAGATTAGATTGTTTTTTTGTTTGTTTGCATTGAATAGGCTCCGAAACTACTTGACCGATTTGAAAAATTCTTTCACTCTAGGGAAGCCATACTATGCCCGGGTGACATAGGCTATATTTAATCTCCATATTCCCACGGGAACGGGAACTACGCGGGTGAAACTGCGAGGCGCTGCTAGTGTTTTGATAAACGAAACAAAATTCCTATTTCGACACGTTTTCTAACCTCGAACCTGGTGACGTCAGACAAGCGCTATTGTTTTTCCTGTTCTGAAGAGAATCATAAACCTATACTATGATGTTAAGTCAGTTTAACCCATAAAAACATTTATTTCCAGTCCGGAACACATGGGTCTCCTGGACCCTGCCACTTCAGACGGGCGCGTGATCTTCTTCCTCCCCTGGCTGAAGGGCACCATCGCCGGCACCACCGACCTGCCCTGCAAGGTCACGCACAACCCCAAGCCCACCGAAGACGAGATCCTCTTCATCCTCACTGAGGTTAAGAACTACTTGAACCCGGATGTTGAAGGTTCGTGTTTTAACAGTGACTGGTATGATAAAACTTGACAATGTTCTGCAGATAATATTAAATCTCCGTTAAATTTCATGCATTTATTCAGTAGCTTTAATAGTTGTAAATATGTAATTTCAAATATGCTATATTTGTGCAGGGAGCAAGGAGGATGTAAAATTAGGCTAGCTACTTATTTAAAGCAGTTGCAGTTTAACACTATGAGGTTGTTTATATTTTCATCATTATCTTGTCTTTAATCTTGGATGTTATATTTTTGAGATCGGTGCAACACGTCTTTAAGTAATTCACTCGTGACTGAAATACGTGTTGAGTCGATCTTACGGTTAGGTATGAAATTTCTAGGAAAGCGTGCTTTGACCACATCATCACTTTACCTTAAGGTGAGATTGTGGTCAATCGTAACAACGTGTTAATAATAAAAATCCCCTTCCGTCTCTCCAGTCCGTCGCGGCGACGTGCTGTCGGCGTGGTCGGGCATCCGGCCGCTGGTGTCGGACCCCAACAAGCCCGACACGCAGTCGCTGGCGCGCAACCACATCGTGCACGTGTCGCCCGCCGGGCTCGTCACCATCGCGGGCGGCAAGTGGACCACCTACCGCGCCATGGCCGCCGAGACCATCGACGCTGCTATCGCCAGTGAGTACCACGAACTTCGGATTCTACCAAGATAAATGGCTTCCAAAGAAAAAGGACAACAACGACATGAAGGTTTCAGTGGCGTAGCGTGGGTATGAGCCGCCCCACTACGCTACGCCATTGGTTTCACGTTCGACGGAAGTGCCTAATCAGATAGTTACTAATTCGATGCGGTTGTGCTAATGAAATTAAAACCAAAAACGTAACGTTGACATTTTAACCTTTTTACTTACGATTAGTTCGTTTTTTTTCAGTACCTTTTTCATTGTACTTTGATTTATCTAAAAGTATGAGATAATAATCCAACAGAACAAAAGATGTTTTGCGCCACCCTGAATTCAACATTACCGCCTTTTATTCTGGATTGTCGAAAGATAATAAGATGTTTACACAGTTCACAGGCTGTTGCAAGATACCTTAGCTACGAGTATTTGCCAATCATAACTATCAAAGCGGCTATATTTGAGCCGATTGAGCAGGATCTTTGATGTTTACATACTTAACTCGAACATTGACCCTTACAGATGTTAAAGCACCATTAACATTGCACGCTTTCACATTTCAGGCGCGAATCTAAAGCCCCTGTACAAAGAGTGCCAGACCGACGGCTTCCTAATAGAGGGTGCGCACGGATGGACGCCCACCATGTACATTAGATTAGTACAGGACTTCGGACTGGAGATGGAAGTGAGTGTTATTTTGAAGCAACAGATCAGAGTAAAAAAATAACTAGCTTATTGTAGACCAGCGGGCATACCATGAGGTGTCAAAACGTGAGTCTTCCGAGCGAGAAAGAGGGATAGAGTTATACACCCTATATAGCTCCATCCCTTTTTCTCGCTCGGAAGACTCACGTTTTATGACGTCATGGTAGGCCCGCTGGAAGCAGTTCTACAATGATTTTTAGATACTTCTTTGTGAAAGTGCACTGATCGATAGTGCTACCATCATCATCTGCCTAGCCTTTTCCCAATTATATTAAGGTCGGCTCCCAGACAAGCCGGATTCAGCTGAATAGCAGTGTTTTACCTGAAGCGGCTGCCTACCAGACCTCCACAACCCATAAACTGGGGAACACGGTACTTCTTGGCAAGACTGGTGTTAGATTTTCTGGCTTCTGACAATTCGTAACGACTGCCAAAGATCTCCAAATGACAGCCGGGACTAACGGCTTAACGTGTTTTCTGAGGCACGGAGAAGTCTCGTTATGTTCAGATGGTCACCCATCCACAGACCAACCTCAGCAAGCGTTGCTTAACCTCGAAGATTGACGCGTGCGGCTGTTATAATTTAGCCACGAGCTCCTCCATCGATAGTGCTACCAATAACATTAAAATTCTGAAAAGAATAATAATAAAAAGAGCATTATGTGACTTTAATTATCTACGGCACAGTTCCTTGAAACATAACGCATGTGTTTCAGGTAGCGCAACACTTAGCCAAGTCTTACGGAGACCGAGCGTTCGCGGTGGCTAAGATGGCGGCCATGACCGGCAAGAGATGGCCCATCATCGGCAAGAAGGTCCACCCCGAGTTCCCATACATTGATGCCGAAATTAGGTAAGCAGTTGTTGATTTTAGAATTAATAGTGACGAATAATTTACGTAATTTAATGTGTCTATAAAATAATTTATTGATTTCGTCCATTTGACACAGACTAACTGTATTTCTTTACAATAATACGATATCTCTCTATTATCTAACTTGTCCAAATTCTATAAGGTTTACCATTAAACCTTGTAATAAACATGACAACACACAAAAATCAGGTGGATTAATCCTGTCCTGATAAACATAAACTTAACCTACAGTTTCACTAGTAAATTGAATGATTTTTTGACTCAAACAAGACCTTTCATCAAACTTGTGACTCAACTGCGTAACGTTTGATAGGCTCCCGGAGCCTCACGTAGCTTTCTGACCGAACAATATACAGTTGAATCCGCTTATAATGACATCGAAAGGAACTGTAAAATACGTCAAACTCAGCGGACTTCATAAAAAGCGTAGTCTTAGGAAATAAACAAATTCTCATCTTTGTTAGATATTTCGCGTAATGAGGAGAAACATAAAAATTGTATGTTGATAGTCTTAGATCAATAAAAAAAAAATAACGAGTCAGAAACAAATAAGAAATCATGTCAATCACTATAACCAAACATAATTTCTAAAAATGGTCATAATAAGCGACATTTCAATAAACGAAGTCATTATGTCCGTACTTTTTGTAAAGTTTTTCATATGAAAACCAAAATGAGCTCTATTTTACTTCATACTAGCTTCTGCCTGCGACTTCGTCCGCGTGGAATAGTTACTTTACCCCCGATTTTGAAACTCTCAGCCCGATCGGTTTAAAATTGAAAAAGTTTCATACAAACTTTTATCCCCTATTTTATCCCCTTGGGGGTAGAATTAATCAAAGTCTTTCTTAGCGGATGCCTACGTCATAACATCTACCTGCATGCCAAATTTCAGCTCGATCCGTTCAGTGGTTTGGGCTGTGCGTTGATAGATCACTATGTCAGTCAGTCAGTCCCTTTTGAGTTTTATAATATTTAGATTAAGCGGTTGGTCAATATAGGCGTCATAATAAACGGATTTCACTGTATCCCTTAAAATACATGTGTGTGTGGGTTAGGTACGGGTGCCGCGAGTACGCGCGCACGGCGGTGGACATGATCGCGCGGCGCCTGCGCCTGGCCTTCCTCAACGTGCAGGCGGCGGCCGAGGCGCTGCCCACCATCGTGGACATCATGGCCGAGGAGCTCAACTGGAGCGACGCCGAGAAGAAGGTGACCTTAGTAGCTCAACTTATACCACTAGCGCGCACGTATGTGCCATATTACGCGGCACCCTAATACTCCGATGCAAAACGGTCCAGTGGCCGTATTACGAAGTGCCAATGCTATCATGATTCGTGTGAGGGAAAGAGATAGTGCTATTTGTCTTGTGTATCTCCGTCTCTGACACAGAAAACATGATGGATTTAAGACGTCATAATAGGTCGCCTGATTCTACTCTACAATGTATCCTATATGAATTTTTAGTCAAAATCTCCGTTACGAAAACCCAGTAAGTTAACATTTTCGCACATGCAACTTCAAACGCAAATTGCGTTTTATTGTGTATATTTTTGGAGAATTTCAGATTAAAATCATGCATCAGAACAAAATTTTGGGCGAGATTCTAAGACTCCGTAAGATTGTTATAAATCTTTACAAGATTATAATTTCTTAATATATTATGAAAAAAATAATTTTGTATAATATATCCGTGTCTTATTAAGAAAAATAGTTTACAATTTTACGTGATGTTTAACAATGTTACGGCGTTTGCAATTTTCCGATGACATAAAACTGAATATAATAGAAAAAATTTATTCGGCACATACATAAACGGACAAAGTAACAGAAGTAATAGTTGTTACAGAATTGTGCTGAGCGTGCCCATACCGAAAGGGTTACCATCTCAGTTGAACATAATAGCAATCTACCCCAAAAACTTTGACGAACAACTGAAGTCCTAAAATAAACAAAAGATTAAGCTTATGCTGAAAAATAGAATAAGTCCAAGGACGCATAATATAAGTTTGTGACGTCACAAACCATTTACCACTACACTGCTATAACATCCCTCACCAATATTCCAGAAACAAATCAAAGAAGCCGGCGAATTCCTCGCCAACGAGATGGGTCAGATGGTGAACCGCGCGTCCCGCGACAAGATCCCCATCAACCTCAGCAAGGACGAGATCCAGACCTACATCAAGCGCTTCCAGATCATCGACAAGGACAGGAAGGGCTTCGTCTCCATCAACGACATCAGGAGGAGTCTTAAGGTATGGGTGGTGGAATGTGGGCTGTAGGACTTTGAAGGGGATGAGAAATAGGTATTTTTTTTAATACAATTATTACTCTCGGCACTCACAGTTTAAACCAACACGTGCAGAGAGTCAACAATCAATTTAATAGGTGTCTCTGATTATCAGAAAAGGGAGGGAGGTGTTAAGGGTCGACTGTTATAGACATTTTTTGTGTCCCACTGCTGGGCACAGACTATTATCAGAGAAAAAAAAAAGAATCTAAAATATATGGGTATCGGGGTCTATCACTTTATTGTCTATAGACTAAGATACAGTTGCAAAAATGAAGAGAAATAAAACTTGTTAATGTTATACTTCATCCAAATAAGAACTGTGTACAAAATCGCTTGAGGAGATCTTGGGTTCGACTCTCAGATCAGTCTAGCACTCTGTTTTGTATGATAGATGACCGATGAACGAACCTAGGCTTGCTCAAAACAACAATAGAAGAACAAGAAACCAAACTGTAGACATAAACCTCAAACCCAGCCAAGGAATCAATCTTTGCTAAACCTACAACCAATTCTAGAGCATGGGCCTGAAACCTAGCGACGCAGAAATAAGCACCATCTTGTCAGAGATCGACGTCACATATAATGGGCAGTTGGAATTACAGGATTACCTGCAGGTAGAGAGTATATACAGGTTGTACTGGGTACAGTCATCCATGCTGCCGTCCACGTCTTAAGGGTTATAACAATGGTGTTCCACTTTTGAAGTTATGCAGATATGTTATATGAAAATTCGTTTACGTAGTCAAAAAAAAATAGGACTTATGGACTGTATATTTTCATAGCTGTCTGTAGACTGTTACTGTACTTATTGATATAAAATAAAATATGCAGTCAAATCGAATGAAATCGACAGTTCATGATCAACGAAAAAAAAACATATCGTGTGATTTGGCAGATTATCCACTATGACGGATGAAAACGTGTGTATGAAATATGTGCATAATTTCAATACAATTATGTCAATAAGTTGCACAGGATCTTTGTCGTAGGCACCTACCTAACTGATAATTAAAATGACTATTCATTTATTTTCATTCACAGCTTATTATAGGGAACGTGCACGGCGTAGACTATGCCATATAGTGTTGCAAATCTGAAACTTTTAGGTTGTAAATATTTGACCTGTGCTGCCCTTAGACTTCGTCGGAACGTGCACGAAGTAGTCTGTGCCATCTAGCGTTGCAAAATTGAAACTTATAAGTAAAATATACTTGACATTGACGCGCCTATGCCGCCACCTATAGTTTCTGCACGTTCCCTATAGTCACGACTTAATTTAAGCAGCCTAAGTAGTTTTGAGCCAGGCAGGGTGGGTTGCTGTGGACTCAGCCTCTCACTTGAGCCCGGAACTAATCTAGTCGGGAAACCTTAAAGCAAACTCATGAGCGGGGCATAATTAAAAACGTGTGTCAATTCTTATGTTGGTACTTCACTTGGCGTATTTGTCAAAAATTTTACATCACTTGTACAATACAAAATATACCTTATTAAGTTCGAAAAAAGGTTAATTTTGCATTGCACAAGTGAAGTGTCAGTATTAAACCACAAACTAACCTATGGCAAAGATTCAGCGTAACTATGTGACGTGTCATGTCCACGCTTGTTGACGTCCACGTGTCGCATGGTCCACAGAACTACGGCGAGGAGGTGACCGGGGAACAGTTGCACGAAATACTGAAAGAGATCGACACTAACATGAACGGACAAGTCGAACTCGACGAGTACTTGCAGGTCTATATCGCGTTATTGTGATTGTACAAGTTGTTGTTTTTATTATACTTCTTTGGTCTTTTTATGTTAAGGCGGCACTATACGTTATTTTTTTAATGAAGTCACAAAACAAAATATGCAACAGAAATATCAGTTACTTAGCTGCGTTAATTAGTCATTGCAAAATGAACTTTATTTGCAAGATATGAGGGTGTATTTTGCAGTGGCAAAATTAATGCTTGCATTATTAAGACACAAAATGCGCGATGGGTAGTGCCGCCTTTATACATAATTATATATGTTTGTATTTTTCTCGTCTGAGTTTTCCTGCTTGGCTTAATGGAATGAGAATTTTTATTTTATGTATATTTTAAATTTATTTATACCAAAATGTTTTGTCTAGAGTAGTCTATAGGACCGTTCCGTGTATAGGCTTAATAGTATCACTCGCAGTATCGTATTGTATCGATGTTCTTGTAATTACGAGTCAGTCAAGATGTGCAGTTTTATTTCAGAAGTATTGACTTACTTTCAAAATAGTAGTCATCCCTTTTCTTAACATTTAGTCATAGCAATAACATTCACTATTGCATATGTATGTACGCTTGATTCCGTAAATAGTCTTCCATATTTATCTTCAATTTCTAGCTACAAGTAGGTCAGTAGAATAGTACAGTTTCGTTGGCAATACACTAGCAACACTGCCGCCAACTTTCAAACAATCTCTCAATTCGTCTACCGAGTAAAAGTATCGTTAATCAACATGATTCATTGATTCCCATATCTCAGGCTTTATAAACATTGACTCATAAAAGACGCAGTATAAAAATAATCCCATTATTTATCACAGGGTATTAATTACTTAGAGTGACGTAAATAAATTACATGTAATATGGTAGTTTTAATAGATTGTGTTTTTAATATAATGTTTATAATAATATATATGTATTTTTATGTTTTGCTTTTGCTTGGGTTTACACATATTATCTGGGTTACTAATTTTCATGTTTTAACTAACATTTTCCATGGTTTATGTTTGCTTTTATTGTTGCACAAGTTTGCTTTTCTAAGCCTTGTTTAGAATGTGTGCAGGTAAGTAAAAAGGTAAGTCTGTAGTAAATAATTTATACAATCATGTTAAATTCAACTTTGTAATATTTTTTGCTAAACTCTATAATTCTACTAATTATTTATAAAACTGATGAATGTCATTGTTAATAATCCCATTTTAATAAAATGTTGAGATATAAAACTACCTCCTTTTAAATTCTTAACCAGCGTCTCATAGAGCTGGTTTTGTCAGTACCCAAGAATAATTTTCATTTTCTGACAGTTTTTCTCATACTTTCCTACAAAAACTTTCGACTTTATTCCACGGATAAAATATATCTTAGGCGTCGTCCTAATACAAAGTAATAGTCGCGCAAATATGCGATCGTCGCGTTCATTTTTACGGCAAAGCCAAAAGCGTCGCGGCGACAGAGCGCGCCTCCCGGTTTTGCGGAACAATTTAACTCAACGGTGGCATATTCACGCGATAATCTCTTCGCACTACGACGGCGTCTTACGGTATGACCAGCCCTTAATAATCATGTCAAACAAGAGGGTAGTTAACTAAAAAAATCGGATTAGTCCGTCTGATAGATTTCCAAAAAAATATTGGACACGTATTTTTTTCTTTTTTTCACATAAACAAAAAATGAAGACGATACAGTGCGTAAAAAACTCGTGTGACGTCACTACTCGCTACAATTTTTACCGGGCAGTGGCGTCACACGCTCCCACTCCTGATCTTTGATGCTTTTTATCTTCGTCAGTTTTTATAAATTTGATAAAGGAAAAAATACGTGTCCAATATTTTTCTATAATCTGACTGACGGATTAAACATAATCATATATTTTTTACTCAGGCAACATCCCTAATCTAACCCTTATTGTAACGCACAGATGATGTCAGCCATCAAGTCGGGCCACGTAGCGTACTCCCGATTCGCGCGTATGGCGGAGATGGAGGAGGAACACCACGAACAAGAGATGCTGAAGAAACAGATCTCGGTCGAGAGGAGCGGCGGTGGCTTGTAGACGTCATATACATGGTGAGGACGATATATTATAAATATTTTTTTTTACTTTTGTATGCTTTTTTGTAATGAATAGACTCTAAAACTACTTTTTTTAAATCTCCAGTAGAAAGCTTTATTATCACAATAACATAGGCAATGTATGTAAGTGTGAAGAGCTAGTATGTAATATACCTTTCAAATATTGAACTGTTTTTGTACGTAAATTTGAATTGGCTTCGGATATTATAAAATTCTGACTTACTCTTCAAAACACACACATATATTAGTATACCAAGTAATGACTGTAGAGTACAGATTATACTGAATTGGAGTGCACTGGTGCTTTATTCAATTCCTAATGTTGTGAGTGTACTTATTTAGCATAATCAGCCTTTTAACGTTCCCACTGCTGGGACACAGGCCTCCTCTCTAGGAGAGGGCATGGGTCGTAATCCACCACGCGGGCGGGCGCGGCTCCAGCGGGTTGGTACTTAGCGAAAGTCACATATAGCCCAAAACCTTTGCCAGATGAAAGGTGTCCCCTAAGAAGATATTCAAATAATTGCTTGAATTTTATTTTACTTAACATGGAAAACTCTATCGAAAAAGTGAAAGCCCATTGAAAGCAAATTGCTCTCCTCACGGTTATAATATGTTTTTTTAAAGAATCCCTAATCAATTCTTTTTGTTCATTCTTTTCTGTCCTAGGTGTTAAGTACTTATAGCAATCATCAAGACGTATGACACTTGTGGAGCAGGCCATATTTCTAAACGTTGTTTTTTTTCGTATAGTAATATATTATTTTTCATTACAGGTACCGAAACCAACGCAACAAAGTAGGCGCCAACCAAGACACAAGTATTATTTCTCAAATGTAGAGTACAATTTATTGCGATTTCGATAAATAACTACCCACAATGTTACAAATTTTGACACCAATCTATCAATTTACATAAAACATAAGTACGTCCATAATAATATTTATTGTCGTAGACATCGTAAGCAAAGAAAGTTTAATTGAAGTTGATTTTTTGAATAATTTATTACTCAGTTTGAAAAAATCATGTTACGACATTTCGAACGTTGTTCCTTAGTTTTAAGATAAAATGGATTTGATATGTGATTGTTTTAATTTTAAGACGATTTATTTATTCGATTTTTTGTTATGAAACATATAAATATTCAATCACACCATCGGAATGCGATTTTTATATAATTTGTTACAATTCTATTTAGTGCTGTTTTGTATGTGCTGAAGCTCTAGCTCTATTGCAAAGAAAAATGAGACCTAGTCAATTAACAATTAGGTTTAAATTGGTGCAATCAACGAAAATAAAGTTTAAAAAATGCAGAAGTTTATTCTATAGCCGTTTATCTACTTTTTTATTATTTAAATATCGTTGGAGCTTAGCCTTATCAAGATTCTTATAATTATGCCTGAGATTCATTTACGCAAATATTTGCGAGTTTTACCTCAGATACGGAATCTCCGGAATATGGGCCAGATATTAGATATTACACTACACATAGAATGCATAACACTATGTTGTATCGAACAATAGGTACAATTTACAATGTATTTTAAATTTCTTGATGTGTTTATTGTGCAAATAAATTGATTTTGAATCACAATGTTTTGTTTTTAATTTTACACTTTTCTCAGTAAGATGCAATTATAAACAACATTTTTAAAATGTACCTAACTCATCCCTCCACGTCCTTTTAAGCCTGTAATTTAATTTACTTAATTAATCCCACTTCAACACCATAAGAGCATTTATAAACTCAAGACATAATATAAAAGTTATGTCTCCTGAAACACACATTAACAGAACTGGTGAATAGGGATGTTTCCTGGATATCAAAAACACTAATTCGATTCGGTGCGTCAGTAACAACATCAAAAATATTGGACACGTATTTTTACCTTTATCAAATCGATAAACAAGATAAGACGCATCAAGTTCAGAGGGCTTGTGTACGAAGGCGTAAAATCACACGAAATTTTAATGCACTGTAATACTTTCATTTGTTTAACAACAACAAAAGAAAAATTACGGTTCCATTTTTTTTTGTAATGAAACTGATTTCTTAATGGCCTTTCACCTTTCTACACACTTCTACCTATCCCATACCTATGCGGGAAAGTGGCGTGATGTTATTAAAAAAAAACTGCTGAGTCTGGGTTGATAAAAATGCTTGGCAGGTAGGTACTTTTATGCTTAGATCAAAAACATACATAACTCTAGGAACAATATCTGTAATTTAACTATAGATAAATAGTTGATTGATCTTAGCGTAAATTCAACAGCGTACAGTAAAAAATCAATCTTGCTCTGCGAAAACCGCCCTTAGTGCAAAGATATAAAGACTGCGGAAGGTATCAATGTGGCATTGTTTCCACTGCTGTGATCAAAACCGCTAGCATACAAATAACAAGATTATCGCTAAGTCCACGGTTCGATTCTCGGATTAGACAAATTCAACTATAAGATTTTCTCTACATCTTTTTGAATAGCAATTTATTGAATTCCCTATGTGTATTGAGACTGTAAAACTCGTTTGCAACAAGGTACACAATTGCATATTTAATCGGAGTACCAACGCGACGTACGAAATAATCTCATTACATAAATTCAAATTGGTTAAAAATAATGTAGACAAGCACTGACGTCTAAAACTAAAATACTTACAAGAAGGTTATCTCTACTTCCTCACCCGCTGTATACCCGCAGGCGTGATGTTTACAAAACAAACCCTTATCATAGACAAATATCTAGAGGAAATGAATGAATGAACGAAAGTCTATAAATCATTCACATTCAATCAAAACAATCATCGTGATTCGTGAACTTGTTTTTCATTGACATGAATATCTAATGACGTCACGCGGTACTATATCGATCCGAAAATCAATACGCGTGTACTTTTTATAGAACGACGAGTAATACTTATCATTTTATGAGGAAAAGGTGATACAGTCTTGTTTCGAATTCGACAGTTTGTGGAAGTCGGTATCTCGTGTTGACTCTCGTGCAGTAATGTTTGGGAGCCACGTGGGCTTGTGGGAAAAGAGTTGTTGGAAATTTGGCGGGTAAAAGTTTCTCGGCCTCGGGCGCGGCGTAGGGCGGCGGTTACGCCCCCGCGGCCGATGTCGCGGGCGGGCGGTGGGTGGGCGCGTCTCTTCCGCGTTCTTATGAATTTTTAACTCGGGAACCAAGGGAAACATTACAAACGAGTCTCCTGGCTTTCGATAAGGTATGATTAACTCGAGAAGGTAGAAGTTCGAAGTGTATGTATTTTTTAATTGAGCAAGTACTTTTTTGTATAGGTAGTAGTCCAATCTCTTAAGGTTTTATAGGGACTCGGGCTGAGTGAAAGTTTTAAACGGCAATTTCTGAGAAATTGTTTAAACTTCTGAAAACTTTACCTTTCGCAGGTAAAGTTTTCAGAAGTTTAAACAATTTATGGGTTTTTCTGTTTTATTTTTTAAACTTTACGTTTCGATGGCTTTAGTTGATTTCTTGGTATATATTCGAAAAGTTTCCGGAACTCAACGCGTGATTTTTAATTTTACGATAATACTTAAATAGATCGTGTCTCGAATTGTTGATTATTCAGACTTGCGAGTGCGAGTCGTCTGCTATAGGTGTGTGAGAGAAGTGTTTTAGTTACTGAAATATTAGAAAATAAAAGTTTTTTTTCCAATTCATACAATACGTTATATTGCCTACCTTTTAAAAGTTGGGTTATTTCTAGATAATATTTTAATTTTTTAACATCATACCTAGATAGCCAACGTAAGTGGCCCTAAGAAAAAAAACTTTCAAAATCACATATAAAACTTAACTCTCAGTTCACGTCAGTCATGAATAAACCAGTATAATTCGAAACATCGCAATTTTCCTCAATTCATAGCAAATACTTATCGACGTTCAAAAACACACGCACCGTGATTAATGGGCCCGTACGTTGAACCAGCGCCGAGTGGGTGGGGAGTGTCGCCCACTCGCGTTTTTGCGCGTACTCTCCTAAGGCTATTTACGGCTGTACTTTGAGGAAATCAATAAAATATGTGTGATTTTGATGTGCTAATTACTGAGATGTAGCATGCTTCGTGAGAGCTAGGGCGTGTCTGGTTGCGGGGCGGGTGGCGCGGGCGGTCCGAAACGCCCACCTTCACTTCCGCTTCCGTATGCCCATAAACCCTACTGTTCCTTGACTGAAGCTAAAGGGACTCGTGTATCTAAAGCCCTTGTTACATATAGAACGGATGATGTCAGGTAACTATAGTTAGGTACGACTTGCAGACTTACGCAATAGCGGATGTCGTGTACTTCGTTCCTTGCCCGTTCTCAGTAGAGATTTATATAACCTGTATTGGTCTTGGTTATTTATAGGACGTACGTAAGCACAGACAAAAATAGTGTTTTGAGATAACAATGGCTTATTTTTTATTAAAAGTTTTGCCTCAGTTCGAAAGCAGGGAAAGTGTATTACGTAAGCCATCGACGTAACGACAACTTGAAATATTTATGATTCAGATTATAATGCTGAATGAAAATATAATGCTATTAAAGCATTGCGGAATGACCATAACTAATATAAAGGAAGCTGCGCAAATAGATTAGTAATGTAGGTTTTGAAGTGAGTTAAGCATTAGACAGCACGAACTACCTGTGTATTTACTGTTCAGCGAAAATTGTTTTCGGACAAATTAGGCTCGTTGCTAAATAACAGCTGCACCAGTCGATATTCAAGGATAAGCAAAGGTTGCCTAGAAAAGTCCATCGATGGCTAACCATTCGTTACATACAGAGCTCCCTCCGTGCCTTGCAAAGCACCTTAAGCAGTACCTAGATCCCTGCTGTCATGCGTAGATATTTGGCAGTGGTTACGGGTAGTCAGCAGAAGTACTAAAGTCTGACTGTCAGTTTTGCCAAGAGTATTTGTATTACACAGTAATACAAATGTTGTTGTGGATAACAGATTTATGCAGTCCCCTCTTGTGCATTAGTGGAGTTCAGTCGGGTAGGCTCCACAACCGTCCAGATAACAACTCTATTCCAGAGACATGCGATTTCGGATACTGATTTGATAACAATTTTGATAGGGCTAAAGCGAGTCTCATAAAAGCTTTCTAGAGAATTCAGTTAGTAACAATAAGCTGTCGTAAAGAGAATGCTTTCTCTTTGGCTTCGCATAAAATTTAAATAATAGCACCTATGTGTTTCAGAAACGTGACAGTTTTTGTGCATTTCGCACCTTTATCAAAAAAAAGACCGTAGTAGTAGCTGTCTTAAGGTTCGCTTTATCAATTAACCTATATGAGCTGCAGTTGATATGATATAGAGGGATTGAGATAGTTTTGGTAATAACGTAAATACAAAAAAGAATATAATTATCTTGATAAATAGCTTTTTCAGTGTAATAAATTGAAATGCGTTTCAGTAGTTAGTGGGGTGTTGTTGTTGATAGTAGTTGGTTATCTACAGCCAAGAACGTGCTCTCGGGGACTTTTCGTGATTGGCCCTTTACGCTGTGACGTAAATAAAAAGGAAATACCCAAAGATAACCTTTAGCAAATTACTAAAAAATAATGTTTACTATATAATATCTGCATTTGAATTATATGCGTTAATATCGCACTTCCATATTATATGCATTTGCCCATAGACATGGGCGTAGTCAGGATTTGGGAGGAGGGGGGAGGAGCAAAATATATAATCATCCTGAATACGAAACGCATCTAGCAAAAGGAACAATTACATGACTATTTGGTAGTCATGGATTTAATTTGAAACTTCCAGCTTTTAATCATTTAAGATCCAGGGTGACCATTTATGTTGCGGAATTTGTTCGAAAGAGTCACCGCGGCCCTGGAACGCAAAGGGCACAAGAAGGATCACGGGTGGGTTTTAGACAGTAAGAGTCTGACACTCCCTTCCGCTCCGCCCAGAGCGGGATAAGTCATTTGACGATTTCCCATCCAGAAAAAAAAGGTGACCATTTATGACAATCGTGGCTGTAAGGGAACCAATTCGTTGATGCTGTTTTGGAGCACGATTGATAACTTCACCCTTGAACAGATAACCTGATATGAAAATACACTCGGTCTTCTTCGGTCAATTAACAATGAATTGTTATGAAACAATAATTGTAGTGTCTATCTATACGCTTTGTTATAAACTGGACCATACACTTGGCATTTAAAAACAACCTAAGTAACGTTCAAATATTAGGCAAGGGTATATTCATCAATACCAATTAACTTTGTTAGAGTGGTCCGAATCCGAAGTATCACAAAAATGTAATAATAATACACTGACCGACAAAGGAAGGACTGCGGGGCATAGGCGTTGCCATGGAGGAACGAAGGGGCACTAGCTTCCCCTAACGGATGGACTAAAAACGTATTCACTCCAAAATTAATTGGTCTCTTTGTCAGTCCTCTTTGCTTGAATGCGGGAATAATATTGTACATTTTGTATGGAGGAGTAGATAAGGATTAGAATTGTGAATGCCCAGAATATCAGGAATTAAAACTAAATAAAGTTTTAAGCTGCAAAAAAGTTGGGATTTAAAACTAAAATGTGATAGATATTATGTTACCCTAACAAGATCGATCAGGCCTAGAGAGATCACTTGTGTTTCAGAGTTTTCTGACCTATATTCTTATTTATTTTTTATGCATGGGAAAAAGGACTTCTAAAACCCTTCCGTTTTCCTCAAAATGCCCTTTGCGTTCCATGGCCGCGGTGGCTCTTTCGAACAATTTCCGTGACCCTGCTGTTTCTCTGACCTTGTATCTTGATACCGGCGGGTATGAAGACGTCTTTTTGTGTGTTTTTTTATATAAGTAACAGCAGAAGACCCATCTGACGTAAATATGTGGAATTTCTTATCTTTCATTATAACTATTTTAGCAAAACTTGAGGCTAGTTTACCAAATCTGAGAAGATAAACTTATCATGCAAGTGACTTCAATACCAACCAACCATAAGAGCTCGCCGGAACCGGAGAGGAAGCGATTAATCTTGATTACTATCTTTCGGATAAATTTACTTGCGCTTGAACTTGTTTTAAATCTGCGTTTTATAATGTCGCAAATATCTATACGCACACTTACTGTACCTGGGCGTGAGCCTTTCAGTAGGTAGGTAGGTGCCTAAGCATGAAAATTTACCACGAGTAAGTGCGGTTGTAGAGTTTATAGGGTTTTCTAAGATATATTTCTCTTGCATCGTCCTCTACCTGCTCTATTATCTAAAAGTCATGTTACTTAAAAACGATTTTGCTTTAACTCAGTCTCCGAATACTCGCATACTAATTATCTATTCTGTAGCACATTTACCCGAACCGAACAATGAACCGAAAACAATGAATGCCGATGATTTCATCAACACAATTCATCGACTAATTAAAATCGTTATACGCAAACAGCATCACGTCACTCCGCTACCGCATGCCGCGCCACGCCGACAAGGTACACCCATAATAGATTTTACCACACTTAAAAAACGTTGTATAAGCATAAATACACTGAACGCATTTTAATCCTTATTGCGTTTAGCAAAGGCACAAAATGCAATGTCCGCATAATAGAAAACTGCGTACTTACGTATGCATGCTCGACATCTATTTGTATAGAAGTTTAAGCTTTAAGTGATATAGTTTTAGGTCTGAAATGGTCCGTTACTTATGCGAAATAATTAAGCCGGGGACACACGCTCTCTCGGGGCGGCTTGCTCATTCGTGCATAATGGACTCGGGCAAAGCGACGCGACTGACGCTTGACAAAACGTGGCCCGACTTTCACTCTCGCTCCAAACCAGTCTAAACCTATAAATAATGGGGCCGCTATATCTGCAGGCGTAGAAATTTGGAAATACAATTAGTCATCTTCTAATGGAGTGCTTTGCTAATCACAATATATTAATGATGTTAGGAATATTGACAGCTGAAGTTACGAAAATATATAAAATAAAAGATGAAAGTTAAATTTTACTAGAAATTTTCCTCCTTAACTGGCGTAGCTAATTGCATAACTACTAACATCTAAAATGCTAAAAAAGGAATACCAGTCTATGTAGGAAAATATGTCCGAGATACAACCTTTTTTTTGCGTTGGAACGTTTAAAGAATACATTGCTAAAGTTCCTTGATCGATGCTAAAATGAACTTTTAGATCAGATTTGGACCATACATACTTGTCGCTAAGTTCCTTTGCACATTGTATCGTTACGTATTAAATTCTTCCAATAACCATACAATGGGTGAACTCGATCCAACACTGATAACAGTTTCTCACACACGAGTGTGTTGTAATCTAGTGTACGGTAGGGAGTCAAGTGAACAAAGAATCGTAAGTGCAACGGCACCGGCGTATGCTTATCGTTTGTTTACAGGCCGCGTCTTGTTAGACGATGCGGCTGGCGCGCCGACCGGCACGACATGTGTGCATTTTTTGCCCGCCCAAGGAGGCCGCGGGCGCGAGGTTATACACCCATTATTACGTCCTTCCTACTTTCAATTATTATTATCGGGCGGCGGCGCCGCACCCGCACCGGGGAGGAGGAGAGAGGCGCAGCTGCTGCCTACCAATAATCAAGACCTGTCTCGGATAGAGTGAGACGGAGATAACCCCGGATAAGTCGAAAAATAAACATAAGATAAGTTTTATACACCTATCTGTTGATTGAGACTGGATAAAGTCAACTTGATGAATTATACGATGTCTGCAGAAACTTCCGAATCCTTGAGAGTCCGAGATATTTGTTACAAATGTGTATAAACGATATAAATCCGAACGCGATAGGAGGCGGATCTCCGAGTATTGCCGAGCGCGCTCGGCGCGACTTGCCAGTTCGCTCGCCGCAGTTTGGCGGCCGGTCGTGAGGATGGTGCTTTCCGTGTGTGAACAAAGGGAAATAATTGTTTGCAAGTGTAAAGTAGATGATGTCGTCTGAGCCCACAAAAGTGAAGGTGGAATACATAAACGAGGACAAAACCAGCAAGGTAATGAGTGCAAAGTGAAAGGATGCAGTGTTATTGTGTAACAGATTGGACGCCAGCGGGCAGCGGTCTCGTGTAGGTCGGTGCAGGGGGAGGGCGGGGCGAGTGCGGCCCCGGCCGTGTGGGGCCCGCCAGGCCACACGCAGGAGGTTGTGACCGTGTTGCTAGCAACTCCCTTGCCGAAATAGCATCAGTTTCCTCCTCCAGTTCCTCATAAAATTAATTCCCACCCATTTACAATGCAACTACAAAAAAAAAATCGATACTATAACATAATTCGTCATAAAAGCAACAATCCCAAAAAGCCAATTTATACATTGAAGTTTCGTAGTTTTTACAGGTAGCCATTTTAAATTACTAGATAGAAAAGCTGTTTCATGTTAATCAAAGTCGTAAAGTAAAAGGAAACTTGCGTACAAACCTTAAATTAACGTGTTCGATATGTTACTGTGATAGCCTACTTAGCAGCTGCATAAAAATCAGTCACGCGATTTGAGGTGGGTGGATCAAAGGGCGGCGGCGGCCTTGCCTGCGACGACTCCCGGCACTTGTTAGGAAAAGGCGTGTCGACTCACAACTATTACGATATATAAACTTTACGAACAGTCGCAACTTCTAACTTTACATGTTACACTCGTGAAACTAACTCCTCCGACCACATACAAGTAAATGGATGAAAAACTAATTCGTTCCAAAAAACTTTGAAAACAGAACTGCCAAAATAACAAAAAAATAAAAATTGAATGAATGTTTTGTATATGCAGATTTTTATTTTGTTTGTTTACCGCTAGGTGTTGTTTACTGACCCGAGTTACTAGACGAAATCAATATTATTTCCTAGAATTTTTTGTCAGATTTATGGCTCATGAGTTCATGACCACAGAGTATAAAAGAAATTAAAAAATAATTTGTGACAAAATTGACTGACAGTAAGTAATACAAAATGAAAGAAAAACAAACTAATTCCTTATTTATTTTTCATTAATTTTGTGGAATGCTAACATCAAATCTATATGAGGTAAGCATTGTGATTGTTCGTAGTTCATAAGTCTTAATATGTTAGAGATAGATAGTAGAAAACGTATAATGTTGTCATCAAAAAGGGTTCGATCGGCGCCGGTGCTCCCTTTGAGCGTGATAAAGGGCCCCGGGCGACGCCGCTGACATTTTCCCCTTTTTATTCCGTCCTCGATTGCTTTGTGCGCAACGCGAGCGACCTTCGATATTATTACGCATATATAGAAAATGCGGTATTAAACCCAATATAAAGATAATAATTGGGAAAAAAAAGTCGCACAGGTTTATTTTCCTTCCTTTATTTTTCTTTTTTGTGTCAATATAGGTACATAAAATTGGATAAATTTCAGTTCTGATAATTTACGTGAATCATAAATTAAAATTATTTTTTTTTAATTTTAGGATAAAATACTGAATTTTCCATGCTATTAGATCTACCTATATCATTTGTCTGTACCTATAAAATTGCAAAACGATTCTTTCTGATTAAAGTCCTATAATTATGGGAGCTTTGCTGCCAAACCGTGCTTTATCTACTTTACTTTTAACAAACCCATGTGAAGAACAAACTTTTGTACTTAAGCTACATAATCAAGATTGTCATAAATAAACAGTAGGTAAGTTGATTTATAAAGTCCAATGTCAAATAATTAATCAAAAGTTGAACTAAGCCTTATCATTTAAAATTATGTAAACTGATTATTTTCCTTTAATGCTAAAATTAACGAAAAACTGTTGTACATTTTCCCCCTAATATTTCAAATTATACTCTAAAAGATTAACTTGACTAAAATGGCCAACAGCTGGCTTTACTTTGGCCAGAGCCTAAGCATTGCCATTCAATGTGGCAATGCCGCCAGTCTCTTGGGCACATTACCAGTTGACAGTATTGAGGATGAATATTTTTATTCTTTATTTTAGTTCTTTCTTAGCCAGTTTGTTTTTTTTTGTTTGTTCATAAGTCTTCTGTCTCTGTAATATTATGCAGTTTTTTGCAAGTATAAAATGTTTTTTAAAGTCATTGAATATAAATTGTTCAAGTCAGTTAAATGATAAAATAAATGATAAATGATATTTATTTTGTAAGTAGGTTGTAAATAACACTTTTACACGTCAATATTTTTGGTCGTTATAAACTAGATGAGGCCGGTGTTTCCTAGCTGACTACCCTGAGAAGAAACACCGAAACAAACTCAGAGGTCAAGGTCTCTTTTAAAGTCCATACAATTGTACTGGTCAAATCATATGAGAACCATGTAGGTTGGTGTCTGAAGTGGTCTTTTGAGGAAAGTACCACACAGATTTGAGTTGACCTGTCCAGACAGTGCAAGCATTTGTCAGTTACCGAGTAGCTCAAACTTAGAACTTTAAGGAGCTCGTCGATTTGACGATCAATACTAAAGTAAGGACATTTGGGTAGGCCACATAAAGAACTCAAACCGCCAGACTAACAAGAAATGAACCCCTAACATAGCGATCTACATGGTCCTCACATTCACAATACGTTATATGAGGACCATGTCAGTGTCTGAAGTGGTCTTTTGAGGAAAGAACCACGCAGATTTGAGTGGACCTGTCCATTCATTGCAAGCCTTGGTCAGTAGTCGAGAAGCTCAACTTAGAACCAATAAGGAGCTCAACGACTCGACGAACAATGCCAATGAAAGGACATTTGGGTAGGCCACAAAAAAACTCAAACAGCCAGACAACGCTAAAAAAAAAAAAGGAAAAAAAAAATAGTTGAAGAGGAAAAAGCAATAATAACCCATATAGTCCTCATATTCACAATAGTAAATAAATTAAAAAATATAATACTTTACAAAGTAAGCATTCATGTCAAAATAAGAAATTGTAATAAAATAAAAAGAATACTTTAAAAAGTAAACATTCATGTCAAAAGTAAACTAAACGAAAATTAAAACATGTCAAAGTGTAAAAATATAAAAGAAAAACACAGAAACAAAACAACAACATAAAACATTGGGCCATGTACACAACTGAAGCAGCTCAATCCCAAGCCTTCTTGTCCTCCAGATAGTCTTTAACTGTGTAAAAAGCTTTCTGGCATAGCTTACGTTTTATAAATACTTTGAATTTATTTATGCTTAGTTCTTGAATGCGGCCAGGAAGTTTATTATAAAAATGTATACATTGGCATCGAAAGGAACCACCTATTTTCTTGAGCCTGGTTTTAGGAACAACAAAATTGTGTTTGTTCCTAGTATTTATGCTATGGATATCACTGTATTTTTTAAACAGATTAATATTTTTATGTGCGTACAAGAGATTCTCATAGATATACTGAGAGGGCACAGTCATTATATTAATCTCTTTAAATTTTTCTCTGAGTGAGTGTCTGGGATTTAATTTATAAATCGCACGAATAGCCCTTTTTTGTAAAACAAATATTGTCTGCATATCGGCGGCATTTCCCCACAACAGAATTCCATATGACATCACGCTATGAAAGTAACTAAAGTACACTAAACGGGCCGTTTCTAAATCAGTTAAGCCACGAATTTTCCTAACGGCAAATGCTGCAGAACTGAGTTTTTTTGACAGTTGTATCTATATGGGGGCCCCACTGAAGCTTCGCATCCAAAGTGATGCCTAAGAACACTGTGGTATCTTCGGGTTTCAACTCTTCACCCTTTATTGTTAGAACAGTATTCACTTGTCTTACATGAGGTAAAGTAAACTTTATGCATTTCGTCTTCTTCTCGTTAAGTAGAAGATTATTAACATTAAACCAGTTAACTACAGTCGCAAGGGCACTATTTATATTGTCAGTAACCATCTGCTGACGTTTTAGTTTGAACAAAAGCGACGTGTCGTCTGCAAACAACACTATATCATATTTATCTTTTATGAGGTACGGCAAGTCATTAATATATATCAGAAACAGGAAGGGACCTAAAATTGAGCCTTGGGGGACCCCCATCCTGACTACCGATCCAGGAGACCTTTTACCATTGACATCAACTCTCTGAATCCTACCACTCAAGTATGAAGTAAGAAGATCCAGAGAGGCGTCCCGGATTCCGTAATAGTGCAATTTCCTGATTAACGTCTCATGGAGAACGCAATCGAACGCCTTGGACAAATCGCAAAAAATGCCCAAAGCATCGCATTTGTCCTCCCATGCATTGTAAATGTGTCCTAGAAGTTCAACACCGGCATCGGTTGTTGAACGACCCCTCGTAAAACCAAACTGTTTGTTATGTAAAAATTTATGTTTATTAAAATAACTTTGCATTTGATTTAAAATAAGTTTCTCAAAAATTTTACTAAAAGTAGGTAGCACTGATATTGGTCTATAATTGGAAGGGTCTGATGTACTCCCCGATTTAAATAACGGAATTATTTTACTATATTTCATTAGATCAGGAAACTCACCACGGTCTATACAATTATTAAAAATAACAGCTAAAGTAGAGGCTACAATGTGTATAATGGACTTAGCAAGGTCGACAGAATTACCCCATAGATCGGCAGTCTTTTTAACATTCAATGAGTTAAACGTTTTTACGATATCATTAGAAGTGACATGTTGGAATTTGAATTCGGCATCACAAACTGGAACATTTTCTTTAAGTAATGCTTCTGCAGCCCTAGGTGATGAATCTAGAAACTTAGTTGTCGATACGGGAATCTCTGCAAAGAAATCTTCAAAAGCCGCGGCGACTTGCGAATCTAATTTAATTATATTGTCATTAATAGCAAGGCTATAATCACTACTTCGATTGCAAGACCTTCCCGTTTCGCTATTAATAATATCCCAAGTCATTTTTATCACATTACTACTATTTTTAATTTTTGCACTCAAGTACCTAGACTTGGCTATATAACAAACCTTTTTAAATAGTTTAGTATAATTCTTAACATATAAATTAAACTCTACAGTATTAATATAAGTTCTTTCTTCGTACAGCTCATAAAGCCGTTCTCTACTTTTATAAATACCAATGGTGGCCCAGTCACTGAAGGAAGTGTTACTGTTAACCGAAATGGTTTTGGGAACAAATGTTGTATCAAACTCTGCACAATACATTTTGAAAAAATCATTGTAACATTGATTAGGGTCACCATTAGTTGACAGAGTTGGCATTTTATTTAAAAGTTTAGTTTTAAATATTTCTAAGCGAAATTTTGAGTTTGGAAGTTGTGAGCAAATGTATGTTTTTATGCTAATTATTAATCCTCAAGTGACAAGGCAATGTCGTATGTAAAACATACTTCATTCTATGTAATAGTAACAATCAGCTTAAGAATATGAGAAACACATGGATACTACACAGTATCTGTTTCTCAATTTAAATTAGAAAAGGGAAGTTTCATTGCAAATGCATCCAGGAAATATAAATAACAATTGAAGAGGACTAGTAGCATTATGCTTGCATACTCAGAAACTAGCTTCTGCCAGCGACTTCGTCCGCGTGGAATAGTTACTTTACCCCCGATTTTGAAACTCTCAGCCCGATCGGTTTAAAATTGACAAAGTTTCATACAAA
The DNA here is from genome assembly GCA_905332915.2 of Hecatera dysodea. NCBI lineage: Eukaryota > Metazoa > Arthropoda > Insecta > Lepidoptera > Noctuidae > Hecatera > Hecatera dysodea. Next base: position 17,771,163 of record HG995292.1, read on the forward strand.
CGTTCATCCCCTATTTTATACCCTCATCCCGTCAACCATAACAGTTAGACATATGCTGTTCCGGGATATTTTTTAGATAATTTTATGTAAAACATTTCCGTAATACATGATTTCTATGTAACTTTAACCATTAACTGGCTACACACGCGACGGAAGCTTAAAAAATGGAGTAACTTCTCCCGTTTTCCCAACATTTCCCTTCACTGCTCTGCTCCTATTGATTGTAGCGTGATGAAAAGTATACTATAACCTGCCCAGGAGTATGAAGAATAATTGCACCAAGTTTCGTTAAAATCGGTCCAGTAGTTTTTGTTTCTATAAAGAACATACAGACAGACAGACAGACAAAAATTTTACTGATTGCATTTTTGGCACCAGTATCGATCACTAATCACCCCCTGATAGTTATTTTGAAAATATATTCACTGTACAGAATTGACCTCTCTACAGATTTATTATAAGTATAGATATAGATAGATAAATGAAATGGAATTGATAATTTGGAATTTTAATGGTAAATTGATCATTCGAAAATTCAAATTGTTAGCTACTTTATAAGCCAAATAATCTTCATGTTAACTTTCTAATGATTAATCCTACATAGTTGTAGGAGAATCATAGGAGCTAGGTCAGTCTCCCAATGAAATAATAAACTTATTGAAAAACTTCTGTGTAAATGATGTTCTTATTTTTAATCTAGGATCTGTTCATTTTTTTGCTGTAAGTAGTCTGATGTACTTAAAGCATTTTGTTTGTTATAATAACTCAGACTTTTAAGATTCTATACTCCATTCACAATAAGATTAGACATTTAAACAAAACTGTTTACAGTCCGTTCAACCGATTTTTACTTCTATTCTGTGGGCATAAGGATGGCATTAAAAGCAAAAATGTGTTAATTATAATACCAATTGTTTTGCAATAGAACTCAAAGTCAAAAATCGTTTGAACGGGCTGTAAATAAGATTTATTTCAATGTCTAATCTTATTGTGAATGGGGTATAGTCCATCAGAAGAAGTTCAGGTTAAGTAGAGCAATAATCTTTGCAGGGGGGGCTCACGGCTGAGTGTAGTGAAGGATCAAATAAATCAATCCTCACCAATCAAGTAACAATTTATAATTGGTGTTGTCAATGTTAAATACCAGTGGACAGCTCCAGGCTGAGTTTTTTATTTAAAATGTTATATATGGGAGACTTGGTGTTTATAGAGTGGTAACAATTTGAGCAATAAACTCCATCTGTGGTCAACTCTAGGTTGTTAATAAGCAGTTTCTAAATAAACATGTTCAGTGTTATTGTAAATACTGGTATTCAGCTTAGCTGGTTTGATTGGGAGCTGACCCCAATATAGTTGGGAAAAAGGCTAGGCACGCAGTGTTAGGTGTCCACAACTCTATAAACCGTAACCGCGTATTTTGCGTATGAGTGGGGCAAATTCACTCTAGCTCATCAAGGAAGGTCAGCAATGATCTGGTGTGTTGTCTCTTCTTCATCGTTCCCTCACTGCTGAGGATCGAGACGACATATGACGAGTCTCGCAAGTCATACCAATCTGTACATGTTACTTGTACCTATGGTTTGTATGCAGTGTTGAAAGCATATTGTTTTGGCAGGAAGGCAACGGGACGCAGTCGCCGTTAGCGCTCCTGGCGGCGACGTGCAGCCGGCTCGGCGCCGCCACCATGGGTCCCGAGCAGCAGCAGGACAACAAGGAACAACAACAGCATTTCAGTTAGTATATTAAATTTAAGTTATTCAAACACAAAAAGTTAACAGTTGAACTGATAGTACTATTTCACAACTTACTCAGTGTAGGTTCTTTTTAACGCGAAACTCTTCTGAATGGCATATGGCTTGATATGACTAATCTCATAAAATACTTAAAGCTTTAACAAGTTTCTATTGAGGAAACTAACTCTGAAATTTTGTTTGGTAACTGTGAAACCTAAAATAACAATATCTAATCATATGAAGTGACAATCAAATTCAATTAAATTTAATTTTGCAATCAACTCATCAGAAAATGTTTCAATCGTATTAATTCTTTCAATGGACTTTCTCAGGTTGTTAATCCTAATAAATTGAAATATTATGCCATTCGTGTCTGCTTTTACTACCAACAAATATCTACCTTATCTGTACATCGAAAGTCATAAAGCCAATTTTTTTAACTCAAGGTCCACAGCAACAGCAGCAAGCACAACAGCAACAAGCTCAGCAACAGCAAGCGCAGCAGCAACAAGCGCAGCAACAGGCTCAGCAACAAGCTCAGCAACAGGCGCAACAACAAGCGCAACTGATACAGCAACAAGTTCAGGGCGACGCGGCCACGATAGCTGCGATACAGCAACAGTACATGCAACAGCAGCAGCAACAACCGCAGTTAAGGGTTATTAGTTCTGCTGTGGTTCAACAGTTGAGAGCTCAAGGGTTATCGGTAAGTTTCATTAATGAAATATTCTGAAGCAACAGTTGATTAAAAGACAAATTTGGACAAAAAGAGCATTAAATATTAACTCAAAAATCATTTTTTAGCTATAGTTGTAATATAGGCTTTTATTATTAGTGTCCTGACTGCTGTTACTAAAACAAGGTGATTTGTTTGTTTTCAGGGCAATGAGCTATCAGCAGCCATTGTGAATGCAGCTAACACAGTTCCAAATGGCATCCAAGTACAACAACCACAGGTGATTTTATCAATCTTTAATATATTCTTTTTCGCATAATTCATCTACTTTTTATTATGACTCCATGTGATCTCTTAACAGAGAATAGCGTTTTTTTTCCAATTCACCATCCCATACTCAGATACGTTTATGAGGATTTCAATAGTAATTATCGTGGTCTCTTGATAAACGATGGTACTTTACTTTTCAGGTGATATCAATGCAACAGCTTCAGTCGTTGCTAGGAGGCGGCGTTGTATCGGGAGAGGGCGCAACGTATCAGAACACGCCACAGCAACTGTTGCAAATACATCCACAGTTGTTACAAGTAAGTTTTACAAATTAATTGTAAATAGGCTAGCCTTAAATTTGTATCCGCGTATTCTTTAAAAGTATATACGTTTATAAACGTACAAACTCATACACACAAATAACTAGACACGGAAAACTATCTGTAGACCAACCGTGTGTGCAAATATTGCAACCGATGGACATGTTTTATTTGAGACGGTCGGATGCGGCCATTTTTTTAGAAGTCGGTATATAGTGTAGCGAAAGAGTGATTATTATGAACTTATGGATCAATCAATTCATCTGTTAATACAAGATTACTTTGGATTTTTATCAAAAAGCCCCATCAACAGTCGCTACTGCTTATTACAGTAAATACTACATGTTAATTTTTTATTGCAGCAACAACAAGGCGTGTACGGCGGGTGCCTGGTGGGCGGCGTGGGTGGCGTGGGCGGCGTGGGCGGCGTGGCGCCCATGCAGGCCGTCACCGTGGACGGGCAGGACGCGCTGTTCATACCCGCGCAGCACGCACAGGTCACTCATACGCTTATGTTACCTTGATTGTTATAACGCGTCAGCTCTCACTCCAGGGCATCTGTGACAAGTCGAGGGATGACATTTTATATGATGGCTCGGCAGTATATGTATTTTAGTTTTCGACCAAAAGGGTTTCAGACTGAAAATTGCAATGTTTCATCTGTCTTATATGAAGTAGAGTATGTGACCACTATCAAAAATATTCATGAAGAAATACTTATTCAAACAATGATACTTTTGAAAATGAACTTATTATTTATGGAAAAATCGAGAATTTACACACTTTTGAACTTATTCTTCTATCCTTGTCCTGTAAAACTTCGTTTGTATTGGTGCGTAAATTTTGGCAATTTGTTTCGCTGTCATGCACAAGGCACGCCCTAAGGACTCGTCAGTGACGTCACACGCAGTTAGTGCTGACTTATTTTATCATAGATAGCAGCGCCCCTCGGTTTCACCCGCGTAGTTCCCGTTCCGGTGGGACTACGGGGATAAAATATAGCCTATGTTATTCAAGATGAATGTAGCTTTCTAATGGTGAAAGAATTTTTGAAATTGGTCCAGTAGTTTTTGAGTTTATTTGTTACATACAAAAATACAATTCTTTCCTCTTTATAATATTAGTATAGATTTAAAACGCTCACAACTCTGTCATATTTTGAGATTTATAAACAGTTTTGTTACTGCGTCTTTTCTTTTATCCAGGTTTCAGGGGAATAGTAAAAAATAAAAACAGCCAAATAGCTTATTTAAACAGAATTTGTGCGAGGATTGACTTACACTCACACTCTTATGAACACCAACACCTTTTCTATTTTTATCGAAACATAGCTCATATTCCAAAAAGTATTTGCCAACTCAACTCCAAGTCCATCGGAGCTGAAATCTTTCAGTAAAGCTTGTCAGAAATTGAAGGTTTTAGTGCTCGAGAGATGAGCAAGCAAATGAGTAAACACGCTTCCTCAGCTAAACCTCGTCTCTTGGGACGAAATCCTCAATTTATAAAGTTAATTTGACAAGTTTGTTAATTAGATGCGTAAAAAGGTATTCCAAATGTTCAGTTGACAATTTATCGACAGTTTACAATCTCTCGAGATATTTTATTATCTTACGGGGTTTGCCATTTTCCGGTGACATATACACGTGATTTGTGATGCAACTGAGTATTATACACTTCAGACTTAACAACACTTAATGCATTAAAAACTGTCTTGTTTTTTTTTCAGAACTTCTCAGGCATGGGTCAAGTGAGTCTGGTCAACGGCCAGCTAGTCAGGACGCCCGTGCTGCCCGCTGGCTTCCTACAGAACGTCATGCATTTACCTACTGGTATGTACCAACTTAGAATAAAATAAATTCATAAAATAACCTTACCTTCTTTAGTACTGTGGGAGATGTATATTTTGAACCTATAGTTTGTGGTAAGGCTTTTATCAAGATATGGCGCACTTAGCATTATATTGTGCCTTTGAATATATTTATTTCTAGTGTTTTTCGAGAGTAAAAACATAAAAATATTCATCTCCTGCAAACAACTACATACAAGAGAAGTTTTCAATCGCTTATTTAGGTAGGATTGCCCTAAACTGCCACATCGAGTTGTAGAAAGAGACTGTCACAAAACTATGAGTGACAGAGACAACACTACATAGCCAATCTGTAGTTTCTATAACACGATGTGCCATATTTAAAGCTGGGTACCATACAATAAGTCTTTCTCATAAGCTTTGGTCTCACTAAACCTCACAGCTTCGGGATTGCTTTGGGATTAACTTTCCATTCAATGGCTTTGCTTTCAGACTAAAATATTTATAATTTTCTCTCAATCCACAAACATTTTGACTAAATATAACTAGCTAACTAGTTTTCCTGTGGTAGGTTTACTTCTGTAGTATTGATGTGAAATAGAAAAAAAAAGTATTTCATAATCGAATAAAAAGTAGTAAACGCATGTGTGTCGAAAAATAGTATACTACATTAGTTGACGTTAAATTAGAAAAAAAAAAATAGATATATTAATTTAAAATTGACTTACTATGATTTTGGCTGACCTATTATTTTAATACATTTATGACTGATTTTTCATAGTTTTTTCCTGAGAATTAAAAATGGCGTTTCGACATCTTTGTATACAAAAAAATACATAATAATGAGAACACATAATTATGTCAGACAGTCATATTTACTCTTCCGATAAAAGTGATCATACTATTGAAAAATCAGCCTTTAGCATCGAAAAAAAAATATTTTGACACTGTAACACATTGACAAACAATGTCGGGAACTGACTTTGTGCAAGACATCACACTAGTCACCACATCGCATGCCCTCAGCTTCTAACGTACTACTGTCATACTAATCTGTGTTTTTCCGCCCCCCCTCCCCCACCGCTAACAGAGCAGCAGGCGACCGTCACTATCCCGGGCACTAACCTTACCATTCCCATAAGCGCTTTGACCGGGAACCAACAGATGATCACGATCCCCGGCACGAACTTGTCGTTGCCGGGCCTTCAGGCCAATCAGGCGATATCCATCCCCACCAGTCAAGCGATATCCATTCCGTGTAGCTCAGCGGACGTCAGCTCTGTGGACAAGCAAGGCAACGGGAAAGACGCCAAGGCGGCCGAGGGCAGCCCCGATGGACAAGGTTGGTGCCTCGGTCACGTCTGGAGACTATTTTGAACTGCATTTTTTGGATCGCTATTTGTATTTGTGTGTTACTGGTAAAAGCTGTGTGGATACATTCGCGTAGGTCCTACATCTTTTTGACTTAAAATGGTTCACTCTACTACATTTATTTAAACTTCATGCACATAAGTTCTAGGGGGAATTAATGCTCTCGACATAGGCTAATCAAGCTTATTTATAAAAAGACCTGGCCATAAAGACCTTCACCACCTTCATAGATCCAGAGAGAGCAAGGAGAAGAATTTTAGTCGGATAAGCTGTGTTTGTATGAACCTGGAATACTTCAATTGGAGGATGAAATGATTAAGGATAGATGGAAGGGCTATTTTGAAAGACTGATGAATGAATCTAATATCTTGAGTGCTGATTTGAGAATAAACCGCTGTATGAGGGGTTGGTCAGTGTTGATGTAGTGAGAATAGCAGTTAGAATAGCAGTGAATGTAAGGTAAGTCATTACAGTTAGATGCATGTACGTGGTTAGCTTTATTCTTCAATAAGTTGTTGATGCAGAAGCCATACCTGATGAGTGGTGTAACAGTTCGTTGGTAACCATCTTCAAGAACTAAGTTAATGGAGAAACTAAGAAATGGAGTGCAACAAATATACAGGAATAACGCTAATATCACATAGAATGAAAGCTTGGAAAAGTTATTGAAAGTTGGTTGCACATCATGTGCCAGTTTTTATGCACAGTTCTGTGCATAAAAACTGGCACAGAAAAAGCATTTAACTGCAAAAAAAAAAAACGACATACATTAATGGATTTTCCACTAAAACCTAAGCAATACTATTAGTAGTACTTGTTGACCTGGAAGAGGCATATTACCGGGTGCCTCGTGAAAATTTGTGGTGGGCCCTTAAGGAAAAAGGTGTGTCTGTGAAGTATGAGTAGTTGATCCAAGCGATAGGCTATCGCAGCAGTACCCAAGTCCGGTCTGCAATAGACACCACTGACAGCTTGAGTGTGGCAGTCGGTTTGCACCAAGGGTCGGCACTCAGCCCTTACCTCTTTATGATGATAATGGACGTACTGTCGTTGGAAATCCAGGAACAGGCTCCTTGATGTCTGTTTTGCTGATGACATTGAGCCGGTTGCCGAAAGCGGCCTAGAAGTCTAGAGCTGACTGGAGACGTGGTGGCAAATACTGGAAATTTCGGCGGTCTCTCCAGTCCTATGCCTATAGCTCTTAGTGGAACGTTTATACTTACCGACTTTCGGTACCTCGGGTCGCTTGTTCAGGGTGATGGCGATATAGACCGAGATGTAACGCACCGGATCATCTAGGATGGATGAAATGGTGACAGGTCACTGGAACAACTTGTGAACCACGGATGTCCCTCAAGTTAAAGGGGAAAATCTGTAAATCTGTGATAAGACCTGTCATACTGTATGGATCAGAATGTTAGGCTGTGAAAAAGACAGATGAAAATAGACATGTGGCGGAGATAAAAATGTTGAGATGGATGAGTGGAGTAACGAGGATAGAAAAAGTGAGAAATTGTTGCATCAGAGGTAGTTTAAAAGTGGCGCCAGTGACGGAAAAGTTGAAAGGGAACCGCTTGTCTTGGTATGGTCATGTAAAGAATGGCATGAAACGCAGGTAACTAAAAGGGTAAAGAATAAAAATGTAGATGGTTGAAGAGGGAGAGAGAGGCCAAAGAAAAGATGGATGGAGTGTGTGAGGAGTGATGTGAAAGAAAAGGGCGATAGTGAAAGCGTGACGGCTGACAGGACCGAATGGAAGAAAAAAAACGTGTTGCACTGACCCCAAGTAACATGGGATAAGGGCAGGATTATATATTATATAGGATTAATTAGATTATGATTAATTTTTGAATACTGATTAGCGAATCCTATATTCTAATTCCTCTATAGATTTGAATAAAGAATATGCTTATTAGTATTCCAACTAAGCATGTGGTTAATTTTTAATGAATTGTTATTAATTGTATCCTGATTAAATTTACTTACGAACAAGAAAGACCCCGATGACCTAATTCTTTTAAAGATAACTTACCATATTTTTGTTGTACACTACGTTTTTGATTACTGACGTGTATCCGCGCAGCTTTTGTCCGTAACATACACGGTGTTGAAACTTGGTAAGTCTCCTCTTGATTTATCAATGACAGAGTAAGATTTTGAAGTACAATCTTATTTTAAACCGAGTCTATAAAATTCTCTCCATACATTATCCACTAATATTTCGACTCCCAAGCTTTCATTTAATCTTGCAATTACATTATTTTGCTTTTTGTATATAATTTCTCATGCACTGTCGCTGTCATTAGAACACATATTAACAAACGATATAACATACCAAATATATTGCATTTTGTATATTTAGATGCACCAAATGTAGAAAAAGAATCTTAATATTTGATATAGAATGATTTCGTAGGATGATGTTACAATTAAAAGGCAATGATGAGTGCGAGATCATATTATCTATCTCATTTCACTTTTTGTGGAACCCCTCGATTTTGAGGTGGGGTTCAAATAAAATGACCTGTCTTACCTGTGTCATCCGTTTTCAATTAACATCGCTCTACAAAATCAAATTATCTTCTTCTGGGTCTTCGAAAACTGAAGTGAATCATTTGTTTACTATATAATACAAATATTGCATAGAGAAACATTTGTGATAGCAGCAAATGCTTGATTTCAGAGTCAGGAATTCTTATAAGTTGGAGTTTTCTAGGGGTATAGCAATAGCAAACGGCACATTATTTATTGCACACTAAATTAGAAAGCTTTGTTTTCCCGGAAGTTGGGCGCATTCTGTATACTAGCAAAAAAAAAAACACTGCACGTAATTAAAATAATTTAAAAATTTAAAAAGAAGTACCAATATGTTCTTGAAAAGTGTTCTCTGTTTATGGATTATAAAACGAAGAGTGAGATACAGAGAGATAGTATATAACTTGGGCTTATAAAAAATTCAACTACTGTTAATCGTGGTATCGACTCGACATTAAGGCATACCAACAACAATTATGGGTTGCCACTCTGTCATTACTGTGCCACAATACACGGAATGTGGATGACATTCCGTGTTTTGAGATAATTACGAAATTTTTGAAAGATCAAACTCGGTCACAGATTGAGTACTTACTGTTTGATGTAGCTGTTAATTCTTGTGCGCGTGAGCTTATGTACGTATCTACTATTGTATAAGTTTTACATCGTCCTAGGTGACCTAGGTGACTGACAAAGGCGACGCGATACGGGCCACTTCAGAAGTATCAAAGTCTACCTATTAAATATAGTAACGTTTAATATTTTGTTAATATGAACACTGTATTTTCAGTCCGTGTAGTACACAAACCTTAGTAATGAAACCACACAAGGGATTCCCTAAACAATGGGGTATTTAAATGGATGTTTTTAGAACATTTCTCAAAACATTAAAACGAGACAAAATATAGAAGTTGAGATTCAAAGATTCAAAGCATTTATTTCAATTATTAAACCCTTTACAGGCACTTTGAATTGTCAAGTCGAAAGAGGTGAAGCTATCTGCACGTTCCAAAGCGTAGATCTCTATAGAGAAGAACGTGCAAGAAACTCCACGGACACTCTTTTAAATCATGTTCTGTATTTCATAACCTTGGTTACATCCTTGGTCGCTTCTATATGTGAGGACAATGCAAAGAAAAAAAAAAGGAAACTATAAAGAGTGTTTATGTCGGTTATGTTGTATTTTTTATATCGTCAACTCGCCTTTGCCACTCACCTGGAACACGCAACTCTAAAGCAATCCCCTAACGTAATCTACCTGCATAGGCGGCGGCGGTGGTATCGCAGTCCGCGGCGGGGTGGGCGGCATGGGCATGGTCCCCGTGCAAGTGCCCGTGAGCATGGCCAACGGACACACGGTGTACCAGACCGTGCACCTGCCCGTACATGCGCCGCAACACCTGCAGATTATACCGCAGTTGCAGCAGGTATGGGAACACCGATTGGACTACTCATGTGTGATTTCATTGCCAGGCGAAGACGGTCGAACTTGACGCCTGATGACAGGACTGGTTCACTCTTTATCGATGCTGGGCAAAATCGAAAGAATAGGCTAATAATAAAATAATTATTTTACCTTTTTTCTTGTAAAGGTACAATAATTCCGACATCGGATAATTAAATTAAATTAAAAAATATATATTTTATTTAATTGTGTATGGACTAATTGTAATTTATTGAGTTTTTAGTAATGCGATTTAATTTGATTGAATTTAATATTATAAGAAGGTACAAATGTTATATTTAAGTAGGTGTATGGACTGGTTTCTGAAATAAATGAACTTTAATTAATTTAATAATGGATTTATATGACAGACTTCTACAGTCATAAACTCCACGGTTCTTACATCTCCCGTGAGTCGGAAGCCCGGGATAACCTTATGTAGTACATTGGCGCGCAACCCTCGACTGAACCTATTGTAAAAAGTCGTCAATTTCCGAGACATTATCTTGAACTTTAGAATATGAAAATGACAGATGTTGCCGTATCGAAATTGTGGCGGGACCCCTTACAAAATTTACCCAAAAAGTCTATTATTACTATTTCTCACATTAAAACTCACCCCATGTCTGATTTAAATCAACCTTGATCATGTGAGATTCGGTAAAACGGGGGCCACCATTGAATGGTCTGTTTCTTACAAGTGAGCGATAATACACATCCAATAGCTTATCTATACTAATATTATACTGAGGAAAGATTTGATTCTTTATTTGTATTGAATAGGCTCCGAACCTATTGAACCGATATGAAAACTTCTTTCACTGTTGGGAAGCTACACTATCCCCGGGTGACATAGGCTACATTTTATCCCCGTATTCCCACGGGAACGGGAACTACACGGGTGAAACCTCCGGGCGCTTCTGGTTATGTGATAAAAACAACTATTCCCGATGGCTGTCCATTATAGCAGTCCAGAACACAAGTCAAGATGTCAAGATTTCTGATCAGAGGAGACCTTTTTTTTCTGGATGGGAAATCATCAAATGACTTCTCCCGCTCTGGGCGGAGCGGAAGGGAGTGTCAGACTCTTACTGACTAAAACCCACCCGTGATCCTTCTTGTGCCCTTTGCGTTCCAGGGCTGCGGTGACTCTTTCGAACAAATTCCGCAACATCAGAGGAGACCTGACACTTTTTTTTTTTGTACAGATGCAAGCACAACCTCAAATGGCGAGTGTACTTACGCCTTCGGGACAGATCCAACAGATACAGATCGCGTCACTGGCTAATGTGCAGGTAAATCATATTCTTTATTATTTGAGGGCACCGTAGTGCTCCCGCCAAAACGGGCCACAGGTAGCGGTTATCTTATCTCGAAGCGTTCGGTTAAGAACATTTAACGGTCAAGCCATACATTACTTACGATTCGAGCTTTAATGTTTTAAGAGCGTATATGCCGTACGGCATTTTATACAAATTTTCAAGTCCTTATTTTCCGAAATTACTAAACCTATTTTAATGAAACTTTACACACATAAGCATACATTGGTCTAAAAATTTAGTTGAAAACATTTTCGATTAATAGTGTTACAGTTAAATTAGACCTATTTTAAATTTTCCATACAAACATTACTTTCCAGTTATCTTTATTTAAATAAGACATTTCGAAAATGTTTTTAATTATTTAGACCTATGTGTCCTGCTTATATGTGTGAAGTTTTATTAAAATTGGTTCAGTCATTTCGCAAAATAAGGCCTTGAAAATTTGTATGAAATGCCATACGGCGTAGACTCTTAAATACGTAAGCAAAAAACAAAAAACAAAATTGGTTGCCAAGATTCCTAGTTATACACAGCTAAGAAATCTTGGCAACCAACTTTCGCTATTGTAAACTTCTCCTTACCCAAAAAATCTGCTAATGCTTGCCTAATTAAATTCATGCATACTCAGTGTGGTTTGCAGATTGTGGCTCTCTCCAGCATATCTCACATCGTTCATACAGAATGCTTAAAATACGCCTCCTTACAGTTACAGCGAATGAAAAGTATAGTGATGTGGCCGCCCCACAGTCACATTTTGAAATAATGAAATTTTTAAATGTTAAATATCTCGCGATTCTTTCAAGTACTTTTTTTCTTTATTTAGTACAATAATGAGCATATTAGGTATGTGCATTTATTCTTATTAACCCTGATTCAAAATGCGACTGTGGCGCAGCCAGAAAGTACCACGCAATTTATTGTGGAAAAAACCTAAAACTAAGTAAAAATAAATTAACAAAAGCTATCAGTATCAGTTTATAAGTGCGATACCAAAAAGGTTCCTATCTCAGCATATGCTGCGATATTTAAAAATAATATATCACAGCGCTGGTATCCTGATAGGTCCTGTATAGATTATTTTATACATCATTATTTTCCATAATATGTATAAGCTGTAATAAATGCTGTAAATACAAGCTGGGTGTTGGTTTGGTAGCAGGGGGGCGGCGCGCAGAACGGAGGAGCTGGCCAGTCTCCTGCCACTATCACACTTCAGGTGAGAACTAGCTCTATATGCTGACTTGACCGTGCTACTCTGGAAGCGGTGTTATAGTTCACCAGCATAGCTATTCACTAACTATTGGTTGTGGTTCTGAAAAGCTTAGGCGTGTGGATAGAATGCTGCAGGATGATAATTTATTTAAAAAGAAAACATGTTTTACTTCAAATAGACTTTTTTTTTAAATGGAAATTTGTCAAATCACTCCAGTTGCTGCAGCGACAGGTAGGGTCAGGCTCTTACTGAATGAATCTGAAGGAGCACGGGCCGGTCTGCGTTCCTTTAAATGCCTTCTGACGGGCCGCGGTTACACGGTCTTTCGTACAATTCTGCATTCCTGGTAGGACTTTAAACAGACTTGAGTTTTTGCGAGAATGTAGCATTTTTCTTAAACGAAACTTTAAAAAAAAAAACACGCCATTATCCTATTGCAGTAATGCTGCTAAAATTATTATATATCATGTTATTTTTTCATATTAATTTCTAGTTATTTTTCTATTTTGTGTGCTATTCATTGCTCCTTTAAATTAAATATAAACAAATATATTATATTTATAAATCATGTATAGAATTTTATGCAGCTACTATATTTCTTTATAAATTAAGGTATATTCAGCATCCATCACAATAAGTTTGAACAGCTTGTCTTTCTACAAAAGGAGGCCTTTGTTGAAAGACAAGCTGTTATACACCAACAACCAGTTGCCGATCATTCAAATGCAAGTTTAAACCAAGATTAAATCAATTTAGTTTTAAGTAAGTAAGCATTTTTTAATTGTAAGGAAAGAAACATCAACAAAGCCTATGTTATTTTATTTATTAATCTTATTTTATATTCAGCATCCATAGGATAAAGTGTCAATAGATCTTTAGCAGATTGATATTATAAGTAAAGTAATAACTTTGATGTCATTACAGTAACTAATAACTAATCTAAATAAAGCTGAAGAGTTTGTTTGTTTGAACGCGCTAATCTCAGGAACTACTGGCCCGATTTGAAAAAAATATTTCAGTGTTAGATAGGCCATTTATCGAGGAGGCTATAGGCGACGCTAAGACCAAAAGGAACGGAGCACCAATGAAGAATGTTTAATAAATATTCCACGCCGACGAAGTCGCGGGCAGAAGCTAGTTAGTCATATTTATGTTTTCAAGATAGGTAATATGTAACTGAGTAAAGGAAAAAAAAACAAGTTTAAAGCTATGATTGCATAAAGCCAATTTTGTCTGTGCACAAAAAAACGGTGTTGGGCTCTTTTATAGGTACTCTTTGTCTCATCTTTCTATTCTAGCGGGACAGAGATGGGTTATACTGGTACCTGGAAATGAGGCCACAGTTTTTATCAATGAGTATTTTTCCCGCGTTTTTGTCACTAGAGTATGTATTTTGTCAGTAGTTACAATACTACTTGCTCATTACTATTCAGGTTTTTCCTATTGTACTGGTTGCTGGTTAAAAAGTTCTGATGTTTTTTTTTATGATATATGATGCTGAATATATCAATCACTAACCCATATAACAGTAAGTAGACCACCTATATCTAAAAACCCCAATATTATCTATTACGCTGCTTGAATACGGATAAAGGCGGTTTCAAACCCCATGCAAGCGGACCAGGGCAACATGCAGCAGCAGCAACAGTCCCAGGCCATCATAACAAGCACTCCAACTGGCCAACAAGTCACCGTCATTCCAGCCTCGAGCAATGTACGCGTTGCGAACTTTGTACAGGTATTGCGTTCGGCAATCTTCGGCTCCGCGCACGAATATTCCCGAAGCGTAACCGTTATTGTTGTTCGTCATGAGTTTAGATTCCGAACGAGTTTATTGCCGTCGCTTCTGTGAGTCTGCGCGACATTTGTGGGTTATACTCGCGTTTGATTTTTGTGAGGATAAATGTTGTTGTAATACAGGTTCGTACGAATTTTAAGGGTTAATTTTGTAAGTGATTTTAATATGTGCTACCACCATCTCTGAAAATCTTTGTGTATAATATCTATCGGGGCGGATCCTGTACAGTAATTGACAGATTTAAATTGTCATTTCCTTCATTTCATTATTAGACTAACCCCGGTGATGGATTACCTCAACAGATGACGTATTTCATAATATTTTTATTTGGTAAAGTGTTAGGTTATGTTGACATCCATGAATATTTTATGATGAAAACATAACCTCATCCTCAATATTTTTCGGCGGCTTGAAACTCGTTCGTATTGGTGTGTTGTTGGTTAGTTAGCTGTGTGGCTTTAATTGGAGTGTGTTTGCAGGTGCCAACGTTGGGTGTTGGCGGATTGGGTGGTGCGGTGCAGTTGGTACCGGCTCTGGGGTTACCTGGTGTGCAATTAGCCCAGCTTCAGCAGGCACAGCCACAAACTGCACAGCCTCTCATAGGTAAGATTTTGATAAAGTTTGTTACAAGTGTGTTTCCAGCTGAGATACCCTTTTGTTTTCTTTATATCTTTAGCAGAGCCTTTAGCTAGCTTTTTATCTCTTAAATATTTTTTTACCTGATTGTTTAAATGGCCAATTTTGTTATCAATAGGTACAATACTTACATACTTTTGATATCATAGTTGTTGTATCACTGTTTTATAATGATCTTTTTAATTGATTGAACATTAAATTTCTTGTTCAACAGACACTAGATTTTATTTTCTATTAATAAACAAGGAAGTCTGAATTAGAAACAATAAGTACCTAACAGCAGCACCTATTGACTGCTAGCAAAAAATAATGTTGTAAGACAAATCAATCTGTCTGCCTAGATATGTCGATGTAGCAAATTAATATTAGTTTGTTCTGTTGACCAAATTAACGAATTTGAAGATACTTTTGTGTCTGTAGTACTGTAGTCTTCATTTTCTTCGTTTAAAATGAAGAACACCATATTTTCTTTGACTACATGCTTGTATTTATGTTTTGTATTTACGTACTGGCTAATCACTAAAGAGCGTCAAAGCAGTAGGCCCAATTACATATACATATTAAAATTTGATGGTTCCTTATCCACAAAAAAAATTGACAGTAAGTGAATAGACACTTTTACTGCTTCCAAATTAGACACAATAGGGCTGTTTCCTGAGGAATAAAATATGATTGTATGTAGTCCGTCAGTTAGATTATCGAAAAATATTGGACTCGTATTTTTTGCTTTATCAAATCTATAAAAATTTACAAAGATAAAAAGTTTCAAAGATCTGTGTGGTGGCCTGTCACGGCGTGGTAAGAATCGTAGCACGAAATGACGTCACACGAGTTTTCAACGCACTGTATCGTTTTTGTTTTTTGTAGGTATATGTGAAAAAAGAAAAAATACGTGTCCAATATTTTTTGGAAATTATCTGTCGGACTAATTACATTTTTTTAGCTACCCTATTGTTAGAAATCTGAATAGATTCATGTGTACTATGTGTAGGGCTGCACTGCACAGTTCTAGTAATTATATCATTCATATTCATTGTTATAATTCTGACCAAGGAAAGACACATAATTTTATTATAAGATAGATGTAAATGACTTCTTTGGTAGATATAAATAAAATGGTTAGAAAAAAATTATGACGTCAGGTCAGGCAAGCTGCGTTAGAGCCCTTCCAAAATACAATGCTTCATTGTTTGCTCACATAGGAGCAGGGCACAATTTTTTTTACAAAATTTCGACTGTCGTCTACCTTGACTTTCTAGTGTGCGGGAGCCCTTAGGTGGTCCACTGCATAAGAAGTCCTTTGCTAGAGACGACTTGCGTAGCGTGATTATAGAAGCGCAGGCAGCCTATCGTGGACTTTTGCCTAAAAAAATAAAAATCAAAAGTCATTTATTCAAACTAGGCTGAGAGACCACTTTTTGAACGTCAAATTTTACATAAAGACAGTCCCCCAAAACGCCCACCTGACACCACTTCCTAGTGTTTAGCTGGGAAGAAGAAGTGGCGGAACTAAATCCCCAGCAAAACATCTGTCTGTTGCGTTTTAAGAACTTGAATTTATACAATTGTATGCAAAGTCATTACATGGCAAAGGTAGGAAAAAAAATTAATTATCCAACATACAAATCATAAATCAATTCACTATAAAACATTATAAAGAGTAGATTGAGACAATTATATGAACTCATATAACCTGTCAGCCAGTAAAGTACCGAGGGTACCTATGGATGATAATTTATAAGAATCTTGATAATTTCTTTCTTCAGGTCAACAGATCCAGCAAGATCCGAATGAACCAGGCAAGTGGCAAGTCGTCAGCGTGAGTACTTCAAGCGGCAACGGCAGCGCGGCCAGCACGCCGCAGCCTGTCGAGTGCGAGGCCGCCAAGCTGCGGCCCTCCAGCCCCAGCCAGGCGGGCAAGCGGCTCATGAAGAGAGTCGCTTGCACCTGCCCCAACTGCGACCAGGGCGAGAAGTGAGTACTGTACGGTGTACCCCTACACTGTGACTGACTGTGTGGCCCTACAGCCACTCGCGTTGCTTCTAATCTGTGCCCCTTAAATAGCTGCTATCACTGTTTCGGCGCAAAATTTTGAGTTTTGTGCTCGGTTCTAGCTTCATAGATGTAGAAGGGCTGGCCGGCTTCGTAATTACAAACCTGCTTGAAGAGTAAACTGATTATAAATTTATTTAAGGACCTGCGGGTGTACCATGAGGTGTTAAAAACGTGAGTCTTCCGAGCGAGAAAGAGGGATAGAGTTATACACCCTATATAGCTCCATCCCTTTTTCTCGCTCGGAAGACTCACGTTTTAAGACGTCATGGTAAACCTGCTGAACAGTTACATTTCTTGGTCATTCTGTTATTTTTTAAGATCCTTGTTCAAATCATTTTCTGGCTCTGAATAATTTTATTCTGTTACTAGCTTTTGACCGCAGCTTTGTGCGCGTGGTACTTGTAATCTAGTATTATTATTTGGCAAAGTGTTATGTCTTCTGTTGCTCTAATAAAAATACCCCAGATACATTTTTTTCACTATCTACAATGTACAGACATCGGCCTGTTATAATTTAATTATATATAAAATTCTCGTGTCACAATGTTAGTTACCATACTCCTCCGAAATGGCTTGACCGATTTTTATGAAATTTTATATGCATATTCAATAGGTCTGAGAATCGGCCAACATCTATTTTTCGTACCCCTAAAGGTTAAGGAAGGTCCACCCCTAAATTTTTTAGACAGTTTTTTGTTTTTATTTTTTTATGATACAACATGCAGAAATACATACAACCCTAAATTTTCCTCTACGATAACCCTAAATATTTTTTAATTTTTAATGCAAAACAACGTTTGCTGGGTCAGCTTGTATTTATACATATAGATCAGAAAATGATTAGGCATGCGACTAATCACAAATTTGTAGTAGCATGTACATCGAAGAATTTTGTTTTAATCACACTTTTGAAGTAATTATCATTTTTGTCGAGCAAAACGTCGTTTTACTGGATGGCCCAAATTCACTATGGCGTGTCTTGTGTTAAAATCACATGCAATTAGTGCTGCCTTTGTTTATATCATGAAATTTTCAAACATAATTTTTGCTCAAGTTTTGAGAATCGTAATTTGAAAATTCCAGTCATATTATCTATTTTAATGCATTTCTTGTGACTTTTCTTTTTTCATTAACTTGTCTCACCACAGTAGGGTTGCCATCATCGAAATTGCCGACGCCGGACAAAATCCGGATTTGAGTGAAATTGATTTTTTCCCCGAACAGACCCGAAAAAAAAGCCTTTTAAATAAAAAAAAGGACAAAAGTTTATTTTTTTAATAATCTTTTACAGCGTGTTTTCAATATAAACTATAGCGCCAGCTATTTTGCTGATTTACGACTAGATCGTATCCCGCTTACGATTACGAATGAATTATTACATAACTAAGTATTGTTTTAATTTGTTGCTTATCTTCCAAATTTTCAATCAATGGAGGATTCCTTGACACAAAAAATGTCCGGATTTTACCAGGACACATTAGAAAACCCTGCCCGGACGCTCCCCGGACGCCCTCCAAACTAGGACAAATCCGGGGAAACCCGGACGGATGGCAACCCTACACCATAGCCACACTAACGCGACTAAACCTTGTCCCACAGCCGCCTGGTGGACCGCAAGAAGCAGCACGTGTGCCACATCGCGGGCTGCAACAAGGTGTACGGCAAGACGTCGCACCTGCGCGCGCACCTGCGCTGGCACTCGGGCGAGAGGCCCTTCCTCTGCAACTGGCTGTTCTGTGGCAAGAGGTACGGCCAATCATACATTCTTACTTCTGTTTTTTGGAAAGCTTGCTTTATTTTCTTTTAACATAGTTTTTAAGTCTCACTAATATTATTATGGACCAATTAAGTCTATATAAAAAGTTTTTTTTTTTTTTTTTATAAATCTGCTATCTATGTTGCATTGGTCTTGTTGTCCTGCCAGAGTTGCGGAATTGTTTGAAAGATGTTTCTGCGGCCCTGGAACGCAAACAGCATTCTGACCTGAAACAAAACCCTCCTTTAGAATGCCCTTTGCGTTCCACGGCCGCTGTAACTTTTTCTGACACTCCCTCCTGCTCCGCCAAGAGTGCGTGACGTCATTTATTCATTTCCATTCAATAAAAATTGAATGTGTCTTGTTACTTAGGGGAACAAATAGTTATGGATATTGTTTTTCTTAGTAGCATTTAGGTGTCTTCATAATGTATTACTCGTAATTAGTGCTTTGTAAGTTCTATGCTATGCAAGTGGAGGAGCACTAAATAATAAACGCCTCACGTGTCGGACGAATGACTTTGTCAAGCCTTGTCTTGGATATTGTATTATTAAGTTAAGTAAGGGTTGTGGAAGTCGAATAGCGAGTGGATCTATGTAAAATCGGGACCCAATCCCAAAATAGTTGGGAAAAGGCCAAACCACATACAAAATATAAATCAATCTTTCTAGATTTATTTATATTTTGTATGTGGTTTGGTGCCTTGAAAATTTTGTATGTGGCGATACCAAATGTCGCGAAAATAATTTTCTCGTACTGTTTAAAATTGCGCAGAGGGTCTGCGCAATTTTGTGTTTCTCATACAAGAACCAGGAAGTGACCAGTGGTGGAAACCGGCATGTCCTAGAACCAAAAATTCGAAGACATGTGACATTCACAAACCCGCACTGGGCCCGCGTGGTGGATTACGGCCCATTCCCTCCTAGAGAGGAGACCCGTGTCCCAGCAATGGGAACGTTAAAAGGCTGATTATGCTATACAAGAACCAAATGGCATCGATCTCTGGAATGCTTTCTTGTATTGTAATAGTGAACTCATTGTTGAAGTGCCAAATAAAATAAAAAAATAAATAAATCTCGTCCAGTCATTAATCACTCAATGATTCCATCACCAAAAATGTAAAGTTGTACCCATTGTGTCCAGGTTCACGCGCTCGGACGAGCTGCAGCGCCACCGGCGGACGCACACGGGGGAGAAAAGGTTCGAGTGTCCCGAGTGTCGCAAGCGGTTCATGCGCTCCGACCACCTCGCCAAGCATGTGCGGATACACACCAAGAATAGAATCACGGTCAGTTTTATTATTATACGTCTACATAAGATAGTATCACGGCTGCATGCCCCGCGTCGGGATTCTGTTATTTTTAACCGACTTCTAAAAAAGGAGGAGGTTCTCAATTCGGATGTTTGTATTTTTTTTTATTTTTTTATGTTCGCGCATAACTCCGTCGCTTGTCAACCGATTTGAAAAATTCTTTTTTTGTTGGAAAGGGTATACTTCCCAAATGGTCCCATCCCCATGAAAATTTTATCAAAATCGACCAAGCGGTTTTCGAAAAATCTAAAAAAATATCTACATTGTCTACATTGACGACCTCTTAGTTTACTCAGTAAAGGAGCAGTACGTTTTTTTACACCAATGTGATTGGTTCGTTTAGGTGGGGGGAGGGGAGGGGGTGTAGGTACCACTAAAACAATTGATAAGGAACTTGCCGCCTAACACATGGGATTGTAAAAAAACTTTTTACAAAAAAATACAACCGACTTCTACACAAAAAATAAAAAAAGTCCAAAATAACTTTAATTTCGGAAGTCGGTGTTCAAAAAACGAAAAAGCAACCACAAACACCGAGTTCCGAAATTAAAGTTATTTTGGACTTTTTTTATTTTTTGTGTAGAAGTCGGTTGTATTTTTTTGTAAAAAGTTTTTTTACAATCCCATGTGTTAGGCGGCAAGTTCCTTATCAATTGTGTTTAAGAAATTGTAGGCGAATTATTCGCCACACTTTTGCAAGAGCTCTGATCGATCGACTTTGTAGGTCAAGAAAACTCGTTGGTCGGAGTTGATTAATAAAACTAGTTGCCGCCCGCGACTCCGCCCGCGCAAATGTCGAAAAATATCCCAAGGGAACATAATTCATTCACCATTGGGAGAAAAAGTATCCTACGTGTTATTCCAGACTATAATCTACCTGTGTCAAATTTCATCAAGATCCATTTAGTGATTTTGCGTGAAAGAGTAACAAACATCCATCCATACTTACAAACTTTCGCGGGTATAATATTAGTTGGGTTAAATATCTTTTTTTATTATTGCTATAATTAGCGACTTTTATTTTATTACACGACTAAACAAGGAGACGTTGTGCTGGGCGTTTTTTTGTTTGATCTCTCGTAGTTCAACCTAATGACCATATAATGTCATCTGCTCAACTTGGACTTGCTTATGGCGGCATTAAGAAAAATTAAAAGAAGAAAAAATTGAAAACTTAGCATCAATACGCACTTGGGCATGTTATGTGGAGTACAGATCTCGGCTTAGGACGTCGCTGGATCGACAACAACTAGGGATAGGCTGGTGGGAACTGTATGTGCGGGCTGGCTCAAAGTCAAAGTCAATTCATTTATTTCAACTGGACCATTAACGGCACTTTTGAACGTCAAAACATTTGAAAATAAAAATATTATAGTGACTCTAGTTGTCCATTCGCAAAAAGTAGATTCTTATGGAGAAGAACGGACAAGAAACTCCATAGTTACTCTTTTCAAATATGTATAAGTTTTACAATATTTTGTATACATGGCTCCAGCGAGAGTCGAGGCGGACGAGCTAGAATGCGCTTAACTGTGTCATTTTACAGGGATGTATTTTGTAACGTTAACCTACTACATCCGCGTTAGTGTATATCCTTGAGACTAGAGATGCCGATACATTCCGCCAGTTTTTACGACAAATCTTTTACGGTTCAAGTGGTGCGGTTATGGAATGCCTTGCCCGTATCGATAAGGCGTGCTCAATCTTTGTCCATTTTTAAAATAATGGTCAAAAATCACTACCTCTCTCTTTAATTCTCGATTTTATTTGGATTCTATGCTTTTTGTTTCATAATTTTATTTTATTTAATTATTTTATATATTTATTTATTGTATATTTAATTAGAACACCTAAGACTACCTACAGTACTGTATTTCCTTTTCTCTTTAAAATCCATCCAAAGGTTGTCTTGAAAAGATCGCTTTTAGCGATAAGACCGCCCATTGTGTCACCATATGTAATGTTGTCTTCATCTATATTTTCTGTAACTTATATGGTGTACATAATAAAGAGTATTCTATTCTATATCAAAAACATCTAACAATAAACATCTCTATTTCCAGGAGGTAGCAACATCAACGCAGTCAATGTATTCGGACTCCGGTGAAGACAGCTGCGACGAGAAGATGATGCTCACAATAGAGACGGTGCACAATGAAGGCGACGGCGAGGACAAGATGGTGCTCCGCCCCAGCCCCAAGATGGAGCCCGACCACATCGACAGCTAGGACACGAGCAGCGACGAATAGAACCGTCGCTGTACAATCGTCTACGTCACCAACCCCTGGTGTTTCATATAAACACTTAAGTGACACAAACTTTATAGAAAACTACACCTTATTCGGTCAGGACGATGGGTGGTTTTCCAGTGCGCGTTAGATTATATTCTGCGTTTTGGTGCCGCATCTCTGTACGTGTTAGTAGGTAAGGTGTATCAGTAGTGTTTTGTTTTCTATATAATTGGCGGAGTAAAGGTTAAAATTCAGCCTGACTAGTAGTTGGGCTTAGCCGGAATAAAGCATTGATAGTTTGACGGTACGGGGTTATGTTTTAATTCGTTTATGATTTTTTCAAAGTCTGGGCGAGAACAAGTTAACTGTTAAGAGCTTTAAAATCTTGGAAGAGAATTAACTGATTTTAATTAAACTTGCTACGCATTCACAAGGTACTTATCAAGTTGTAAACAGTTTATAAAGAGAGTCGATTTGATTTTCTTTAGATAATGGACTTGAAATATTCTATGGAATACTATGCCGCGAAAATGGTTTTTAAGACTTGCTTATCGTTGTTCTGTCGATGCTTTAACCGCGTATAACTTGAATGCTGCAATAAAAGACAAATATAAACGCTTTTTAAAAACATCTTACTTATAAAGTCAAAAATTATGGTTGTAATTAATTTTTTATTCTAAAATGTCCAGTCCTAATATATTTTTTAGCCTGTATAATAAAAAAACGAGATTAATACGTATTTAAAACCATTTTTTTAAGCAATATTATCTGAATGTTTTGTGTTATGTTTTTGTAATTATGTATTGTTAGAGGATATTTATTGAGCACTATACTATTCTTCGGAACCGCCTGTACGAAATAACGCATGAACAAGCCTGAAAACACACTGAAAACTTACTAAACAACTTTCGAAACAACTAAGGGGCCGTTCAAGTATTACGTAAGCAAAATTTTTGATATTTTTGACCGCCCCCTCCTCCTCGTCAGCAAAAGTAAGCAAGGCATCTTACCCCCCCCCATTGCTTACGTAAACATATTTATAAGTATTATTGAATCTGTTATGGTTTCCTTATTGGGTCATGAAGCAGCAATTAATAAGTCTAGAAATAAGGAATTTTTAGTTTGAAATTAAGTTCGCTATTAGGGCGTTGATAGCCCAGTGGGTAAGACCTCTGCGGGGATTGCCATGTGTTCAAACCATAATCGACTAAAATCTGAAAAATTAAATAAATCAATATTGCTGACGTAATCAAATCCCGGATCCCCCCATCCCCCATGTCATCGGAAATAAGCAAATCAAGAACCCCCTTTTAGTGCTTACGTAACACTTGAATGGCCCCTAAGATTATAAATATTCCTGTTCAAAAAAGTTTTGTCAACTAGTTATGCAGTTCCCGGCCACTGCATTTTGATTGTTTCGGCCTATTGGTAGACAGTACTAGAC
Organism: Hecatera dysodea; assembly: GCA_905332915.2. Taxonomy (NCBI): domain Eukaryota; kingdom Metazoa; phylum Arthropoda; class Insecta; order Lepidoptera; family Noctuidae; genus Hecatera; species Hecatera dysodea. Next base: position 17,795,086 of record HG995292.1, read on the forward strand.
GGAGACGTCTTGCTTTTAGTTGTGTCTCTTTCTAAAGCTCGTAGCTGAGCGTATGCTTTAGAAGCAGATGCAATATCGTCTCGTCTCACAGGATTGACATTACTTTGTAGTCAGATGTGTTGCAAAGATATTTTTTCGTCTGTTATGCGGCGTCAAGAGGCTAATAGAGTTGATGCTTAAAAATGCATACAGATAAATACATAACCTCCTTCTTTATCGAAGGCGGTTAAAGAGTAGAAATAAAACTTCAGTTACTTGTACATACTGAAGAAGATCTTCGTGAATGGAACAGTTCCATTAAATAAGTTTTTACCGTGTTTCTGGCTGTATTCGTAGAGAATATATTTGTGTGTAGATTGTAAAAGTACGTAAGTTAAATCAGTAAAATAGTCCAATAATAATTTATTGAATTGTATGCATTTTTCACATAGTTAATTGTACAAAACAGTAGATATTTGCTTTGGTCAGTTTGAGTTGCAGTCATAGCTTAAGAGACATTTCATATACTTACACATCCATTAGTACTTATAAGATTAACAATGATATAGTTATTTTAAATATAAAACTGAATAGTGCTTTTTTGGTATTAAAAGATGAAACAGCAACATTTTAGGCTAATTTTATGCCAAAAATATATCTAAGATAATCAATGTTTTCTTTGAGTATAAGTTGCCTTGATAAATTGTTGGGAGACAAAACGTTTTTTTAATGAAATTGTGTCATACTTCAAGATAAAATTATAGCAATTGGTCTGTGATCAAAATTTGTACAGTTGGTGTAGTAAAATAATTGTTAATTTTGTCTGTTACGTTGAACGCAATGTACTTACATGTAAATTGTAAATATTATGTAAGAGCAAATTTAAATTAAACACTAAAAGTGTCCGTTTTCAACTCATACTATGCGACATTTAACACAGTTGAAATATGAACTCTCGACGCTGAGCGAAGCATTCAAAATCCAACACCGCGCTTTTTTATTCAGGTTTTAATTTAGGTGTCGAATAGTGTTAGTTTAAATCGAACTTACCTAGTTATAAGATATATTTTTGTATATACTCTACAAAGGATTAATGCCATAACAACAGCTTTTTTGAAGTCATTCCAGAGGAGATTAATTTATGGAAGGTGTCACTGTGCGTTATTATTTTGTTATTTACTTGAAAAAAGAAAATACAGCACATAAGTTGGTTTCTGACGTGGAGTATCTTCGGTAAGATGATTGGCCAAATCGGTCTCAACCAAGTTCAATCGTCAACTAATTGATCCGTTACAAGACAGTCGAAACAGGTTCAATATTATAAGATACTTAATAACAAAATATTTTCCAGAGGTTAGCTGTTTAGGATAATCAGTTAACCATTCTAGTTTTCAGATAAATTTATTCATTGGAATTTGAATCTAGCATTTCTTACCCGGTTTCAGGAAAACCGATCCTAGTATATAAAAAGGGTTGATTGGTAATGATTCCAGCTTTTTAATGTTTTAGATTAAGCATGAGATGTTTTACCGTATTCAAGTATTAAATTTAGGGGATCAGTTAGTGTCATCGTAGTTTTGCACATACATTTATTTGCGTTCTAAGGGTGCACTCGCGATATAAGGTCAAGTAATATATTGTTCTTTTTCATACTTGTCTATAAGATCTACTACTTCCAAGCACTTCTGTGAGGTTTCGCCAGATAATTTAATCAGACTAAAGAAGAACAAATAATGATTATGTTAACAGCAATAACTATAGTGAAAAAATAACAAATTGATGAAATCTCTTGTGGGGCTCTAATCAAATTCATAAACCCAGGCAAATGAAAAAAACATGTATTTTTATAAGGGAATCTTTAAACTGATGTGCAACCCCAGTCACAGCGGGGTTTGCCCGCGTTTCACCCTTACTAATAATAGGGATGTTTCCTGAGTAAAAAGTATATGATTATGTTTAGTCCGTCAGTTAGATTATAGAAAAATATTAGACACGTATTTTGTCCTTTATCAAATCTATAAAAACTGACGAAGATACAAAGCATCAAGGATCAGGAGTGGGGGCTTGTGACATCACTGCTCGGTAAAAATTGTAGGGAGTAGTGACGTCACACGAGTTTTCAACGCATTGTATCGTCTTCATTTTTTGTTTACGTGAAAAAAGAAAAAATACTTGTCCAATATTTTTTGGAAATCTATCCGACGGACTAATTAGATTTTTTTAGTTAACTACCCTATTAAGGTTGAAAAGTGGTCGACCGCCAATGTCCGCAGTTGTAAAAAATCGAGATGATTTAAATCGAGGCAGATACTGGGTCCAATGTCACTGCTTATCAATTTCTGTAAAAATGGAGTAAATTATTCTCCCTTCTCTGTATTCTGTAAGGTGTAAATAATTTTATTGTTGAACTGGTTAAATAAAATATTTTTTACATTATTTGAAGTGTTTTTCTCGTATCTATTTGTTCTGAAACCTGGATTCAAAGTAACCAATTAAGAAAGGACTAATCTTTGAAAAACAATCCCTCGTGCCATGTGTCACTCATAGAGATGTACAAGAAACTGGTTTAATTGAAACCCTTTTAATTATCCTAGATGAGGACTGGCCGTACTATGAAGTGCCAATGCCATCTGCCATCAGAATAGCACTATCCCTTTCCCTCACACTGAATGTGAGGGAAAGGGATAGTGCTATTCGTCTTGTGTAACTCCATCTCTCTCTAACACAGGAATCATGATAGGGCTGCTGTTCGCAGTGGCGACATTAGGCGAGGCCAAAGTCCATCTGCGGACGTCTTTCCACCAAAATTATGATGAATCATTCTAGCAATTTGACCCATAACGGTTGGTGTTAGACGTCAGAACGTTTCAAGGCAGTTATGCAAGTGATTAACATAGTTGCTAATGCTCACATTCAGATTCACGATCGGCAAATTAGTGGGCTAGCAAGACCGCTAACCCAACTAAAACTAGACTAACCAAGTCTAATCTCAAAGTGTCGTTTGGAAATTGACAGAAGTTCATCGGTAAAAGGATGAATACGAAGGACTACTTCCTTCGTATTCATCCTTTTACCGATGAATTCACTAAATAGAACCTAGCACTAGCAGTGCCTATTATCACGGACGCCATATTGAATCCCGAGCGTAATGAAGAATTCGACGTCGCGATGTAGCTTAAACGAGCGAAGCGATGGAGTCAATACCAGAATCCAGAGTCGGCGAGGGATTCTAGCTAGTCAAAAGCAAAAACTCCTTTATTTCCGAGGAGAACGATCGAGAACGTAGCACGGTCGATCTAGAGAACACTGCTTTTTGCACCAAGATAACTGAAAGCAAGCCACCAGCTAGGCTTCACACGAATGTTAATTTGAGGTTCCAAATCATAATATTGCCCGGATGTATGGCCGGGCCGTAATGGCCATACTTACCTATGTACATACTTTAGGTTAAGTATGCGTGAAATGCCTATAATTTACCTACGTTTTCGAGCTGGTAAGAACTAATACATATTTACACATTATACGAAAACTGAATTTGAACTCCTACTGAATAACTTGAGGCAAAAAAGAAATGTAAGAATCCTGCGAACCCCACAATCGTAGGCATTAGACAGTTTGATGCGCTGCCGGCGCCGGCGCAGGATGTCACAAAACACCGCGGTTACCGTCAATCGCTTGTCCCGAACATCCGTTGAAAAACTAACCTGTTCAAATTAAAGCGTCTTGGCTACGATAACTCGCGTCGGTCGGGTCGTCGGCCGCCATTTTCCGTGTCGCTACGAGTCTAATAGCCCCCATTACCTCTCCGTGAAATCGTGATGGCGACCGCTGCCCACAAAACTTAATGCTCCATTTTTCTCTTTTTCGTTTCACAGTTTTGTTTAGATAACAGCATATCCGCTGGTATGTATCCGGTTACCCGATGCTGATTGCTGAGTGATCTGTGTTGTTAGAGCTATTGTTGGAGACGTTGAAGCAAGCGAGTTATAGCAAGTCAATGCAATTATCACCCTCGCACAATCTATCTCAGTAGGATCTGGAGCAGTATCAGCAATGTTAATTCTTTCTAACTATAAACGTTAGGAGGTGGATAAGTAGGCGTAAAGTGCGGATGCACTTTTCGTTCATGTTTCTGCACAGACAAGTTATCGCAAAACCTGAAAATCAAATACGAAAGTTATTGTTTTTGAATTCTCTCCTTGCACGTTAGCAACCTCGCTTCTTCTACCTTTATCTCATTACAGTCGCGTGGAAAGATGCTTATTTGATAAATTGAACAGTATGGTGGCAAGATTTACCGTTGATAGTGAATGTAAAAGCCGCGGTGCAAGAAAGCAAGACAAAGCTACGCGCTTGGCTGGCTCGCTTCTAATGAAAGACGCGATAAATTTTAATTATATCTAGCTGACTAATTACCGAGGCTGCTTGCTACACGATGCGTTGTGGTAAAAATGTTATTATGCACAGTTCGTCATAAGTCATTGACTAGTTATGCACAATTTCATCGGATATTATGCATAGCTGCCATCGTTTCATGGTCGCCGGACATCAAGTGCCGGCCCCTTGTTAGCTGCTCGCTGATACCGCAATACAACAACACTGAATTATTCGTAATTGTATGCTAATTCGTGTAGTCTTTAATCAAGTTTACGTGTTTGGAGTCAGCTTCATAGTGGATTAATGGAAGTCTTAATCAGGGAATTTTGCTGATATGCAATCACGAAGTTTAATCCTGAATATTTTCACGGTTAGTAGCAAAACTTTTGAGCAACTTTCTAAGAATTTAATTGTATTAAATTGTAAGTTGATGGTTTGCGTCTCAAATACGGTGATTTACTCGAAGTAAAATCCGTTATTCCGACCACCAGTTGGCAGTGAGATTACTTCCTAAGGCGCACTTTACTCGGGGATCGTTCAACTTGGTAATTTTATTATGATGTCATTCGTGGTAATGGGCGACTCGAGCGAGCACTCCCGGTTAGATCGCCATGTCTACGTACGAAAACTTCATAGACTAACAAGAATAAATCTGACTGAATCAACTGAGAGAAATACCTACTTTGGGTAGCTCTAACCTACAGAATCAGATTCATTTACCTACACAAAAAAAAAGAAATACAAGATCTTAAAAATTAGGTAGTGCGCTATGTTTTGCCAATTGACATCTAAATTATTAATTCAAATATATTATACTATTAAATTACATATACCTACCATATCAAAGATCTTTGTTTCCAAATTTGTCTGTACAAAGCGTGTGCTATGACTTTTCATATGGTTTGTGTCACAAAGCACTGAAGCTGAGACAATCTATCTTTACTAATATTGTAAATGCGAAAATATCTCAATTTGTATGTTTGTGATCTCTTCTCCAAACCCTCTAACCTAACCTAACCTAACTGCTGAACAGGCTTGGATGAAACTCAGCACATGAGTAGACCATGTCCCGGAATAGGACATGGAACATGGAATACCTACTTTAGATCTCGGAAGTATGTTCCCATGGGATATTTTCGATTTTCACGCACCCGAATTCGCTGGCGCAAGACCCATTATTATAAATTTTGGGAAATGCTATTCTTTATGACAGTTTAATTAATTTACTGCATTGATTCCGTTCATTCCTGGATTTCCGATTGGTACCTACATGTTTCTCGAGGGTCACGTTGAATAAAAAAGTTGAGATCACCTCTAGCACTCAGATTTCCCATTGAACTGGGCAGCACAACAGTGTTTGTGTGACCTCTACTCGGAACATTATGCTAAGCAGTCTGGAAGCAGGCTGGTTCTATTTGTTTTAGAGCTGGGATTTTAATCGGAGCGCTATGTCTGTAGATATTATAATGAAGCAAGCTTAGTTGAGATAAAGACGGGGCTATAACTGAGGTGTTCTCGATATTATCTGATATGATCTGTGTCATGGCTTTATAACCGTCTATTGATTTTAAGAGGTTTTATTTCCAAAACTGGTGTGTTTGTAGATAATAACTAGATACACAAGTTGATCGGTGATTATTGTCTTCAAAATCCTTGTGGGACGGTGTAACTTTTTGGCTAAATTGACCTACCTACATTAGGGAATTAGGGATGTTTACCTACTGGGTGAAAAATATGATTTTAACACGTCGGTAAGTTGGTTTAAAACATAATGACGAAGGTAAAACGCATCAAAATTCACTTAAATTCAGGACTGGGAGCTTGTTTCGACACAGGTAGGTTAAAAGGGTATCAAAACTGCGCTACCTAGATTTTGATGGATGATATCTAAAAGAGAAATAGAAATGGGGGATATATTGTAGTGGTTTGTTGTCTTAACTTTCCAAAAACTTAAGCTTTTCACTGATGTACAGTGACGTTATAGTATTTAAGTACAATAAAGTGATTTTATTTTTTAATCCTAATCCTCCAGAGTCCTCCTCTGTTCTTTTGTGATTAATTTCGTTGCGAGATCCAAAACAATGAAGTCGTTTTCTCGGACTCGTCGAGCTTCATCGACTTGAGTTTTTCTGGTGGTCGATACTGTTGATTCTGGCTTTCAAAAGTACATTAAACTTGAATTGTTGTTGTATAGCTATGTGCGTCAAAGATAACAATTAATATCCATCCATCCATCTATCTATCCTCTCAAACTGTCACATTTATAGCTAATAGGTATTGTTAGGAAGTGTCTGTCTGTGGTGGTCGTGATGGATTCTTGTTTGTTAATCGTGTTCCTGTGTAATAGCGTGACTTCATTTATATGCCTCTGAACACTGTTGAACAGTTGCTATATTGCGAGTGTGGTCAATCTGTCCTTAGAACGAGTGCTGCTGACGCCAACTAAAACCTCCACGTGCACTTCTTATTGTATTGTTTAACAGATAGTTTTAGCCGAATCCTCCTCATTATCTATTGGTCGGCAACTTGTTCCAAGTGCTGCCATGGGCTCCAGCAGGACTATTTTCAGGGGGTGCATCTACAAAACCTCACCTCGAATGAGATGGGTTTACTGTTGCCCATTCAAACTGAGATAGAATTAAAGATGACTGGTATAAGGTTGAGCGGAGGAACCTCGAAGTACCTACCTCGCCTCGCATTAGCTAGGTCCTCTTACTACATTCCGCTTATCTGATTTCTATATTTATCTTCGTTATGTTATCGTGTGTTTTATTAAAAGCCAGGTATATGCAAACTGGAAATTCACCCCCTTGCAACCCCCTCTCGGCGCCCATGAGTGCTGCGCTTGCAATCTGTGACTAGGTACGGATAATAGGCAGAAATAAGGACGTAGCTTATTTTTACGAAGTGTGCGTTTGTTTGTATGTACATATGTATATTTATTTGGCACCCCTTATAGCCTATGACGTCCGGATCGATTTTATCAAATGAGGTAAGTTCTGCTAGTTTCGTCTGAAATGCCGTAAGTGACATAAGCTATTATATGAAGTATGAAAAAAAAAACCATTCAAGTACCTAAGTATTTTAATATTATATCGTCACAGTCATGTGGGGTATCAATACAGTGGGATCGAGTAGACGATTTCAAAAATGTAACTCACCAATATGTAGGAAATTGATGACGGTGAAGTTCTAGTAGACGTCATTCAACAAAGTATCAGAGTTAGTTCTACCTATACCTACATAGATTCAAGTCAAATATAGGAAAACATCAAAGAAAACTTGGCAAATTAAATGCATAATATCCTGGATGATGCTGTGCTGACTTCACAAAGTTGTCACACGGCGGGATATTTCCTGCGATTGATTTATAAAATTGCACAGTTTATATGCTGCACACACACACACACATAGCAGCTTCTCATTCGATGTGACTTTATTTTCTTTATCTGGTTGGCTCGCAATTCAGCACGCTTAGGCTGGTTTCTGCTTAAGGGGACTATCCTGTGGTGGCCTCAAATTAATTTAAGGGACCCCAGGGCTACAAACTAACTTACAAGCTAAATGATCGCTCGCTAAGGGCATCCCCTGTGGGTCCCGGGCCTCGGCTTAACGGCGTCATTTGGGGAGGGCAGCAAGGGACAGGCTGGGTCAGGTAAAATGTGATTTCACGACATAATTTGAGTTTTTTTTATGAACAGCTGCCTATAAGCTGTTAGTGGTGTCTGTGTCAATACTATTTTTATTATTAATTGGATCGCGTTTATCTACTATCTCACTTCATGGTAAGCGATGATATGGTCGACGATGGCGCACGCTTGCCTTGAAGTAACTTTTCATTCTTGACTCAAAGGCACAGATTAAGGCAGGCAATTCCACTCCTTAGCTGTACGCTCAGTGAAATGACTAAACTTACTAACTGTCGGAGACAAAACGTCGCACCATCCGCCACTGACCACTGGAGGGCGCCAGCGTCGAGCGGGGAGTGCGGGACGAGGCACTTGCCGACGGTTGCGCGCGCACTAACCTGTCAACGAGTGACGGATCAAAAAGCACGCGTCCTAGTGTTCTTGAATAAACCTCATATATTCTACAGTCCACTATTTTATTACTTGCACCTTTGCTATACTCCTCAACATATGGTCCTTCGAGCCGGATTTGAACCAGCGACCTATGGAAAAGTTAGTGTCGGAGACAAAACGACGCTGGCACCCTCCAGTGGTCAGTGTCGGACGGTGCGACGTTTTGTCTCCAACACTAACTATTTGAACTCCGATATGAAGTGTGTAGAACTTCCGGGACACATACATACTTCTAGCCAAAAGGGGACAGTTGTTTCGATGTCACAATAATACGAAAAAATGCTGCCAACTCAATTATGCCAAAGTACGTAACACTACTTAACTAGCTCCTGACCATAACCAAAGAAGGTTCGACCAACCAGTTTCGATCAGTTAACTGGCACCATCATAAAGGTTACTACTAATTACTGTTACGCGAGGGTGCATAATATGCGCTTGCGCATGCCTAGTCGTGACGCTTGAAGACACCAGCGCCCCCTTCAGGTTGTTGGCATTTACTGACGGACAACTCCACAAATGGCATCGGTTTTTCTACATCCTAGTTATTGCTAATATTCAATGTTCTAGTTGATTAAGTAAAGGGCGGTCAACTAAGATATAACTATAGATAACTACTACTTTTTGGAATGGATTTTTATAAAAGACGAGAAAAATCTATTACCATTTTTAAGAAGAAAAAAATTGAAGATTTGGCAGATGTTATATTTATTACTAGAAAATAGGGTAGTTGCCTAAAAAAAACAAATTAGTCCGTAAGATAGACTTCCCAAAAATATTGGACACGTACTTTTTATTTTTTCACGTATACAAAAAACCAAGACTATATAGTGCGTTGAAAACTCGTGTGACGTCACTTCGTGCGACGATTTTTACCACGCCGTGATGTCACAAGCCCCCACTCATGATCTTTGAAGCTTTTTATCTTCGTCAATTTTTAGAAATTTCATAAAGCAAAAAATACGTGTCTAATATTTTTCGATAATCTAACTGACGGACTAAATATGATCATATTTTTATTCCTCAGGAAACATCCCTATTGCAAAGCCTGAAGAATACCTACACATAAGATATTTAACTCATAAAGATGCCTTTTAAAGACCCAATAGCTAAGTTATTTTTTTCTTAAATTGAAGTTGTATTCATATGTACATGCGTCGGAGTTGGGTACCCTGTTATTCTTCGAACACCGACCTGTAAAATGAAGTGACAGTTATGTTAATAACCTTACTGACGGATGGAGGTATGTCCAGCTGCAGCACTACGTCGGAACTTCGGAAGTAAAAGGCATGATGTGATAATAAATAAAGGATGCGATCGCAACCTGTCAACGGACAGCTCATAATTTGCAGGTAAGTAGCGTTTAATAAGCGATGTTAATTTATTATCGCAATGTGCTGTAAAGATAGGCTTATTCAGATATTTGAATGTAAAGTCGCATGGCACCTGCATCCATAGCCATAGACATTGGAACTTTTACTCACTCCATCATGCACAACGATGCTCGGGGGAGACCTCTTTACAGTCCTCAGGAATGTTGCCTAAATTTTCGTGAAAAAAAAAAAACTTAAAAAATTGGTAGCACCCTTTAAACCCATTAAACGCACAACAGTAAAGATCGTTAGTGCTTCTACCACTGAGGATTTATAGGTGACTTTCACTATGCTCTCTACGTATCGGCGAATCTTGCAGTAGTACCTACATATGTAGATACTTTAGCAACCACAGCGCGCAGCGTCATCAACAGCGGGATTGAAGTGACTGAATTAGAGAAAATGACATAAAATTTCTCTGGTTTTTCCGAAGGTTTAGGCAGAGGTGTACCTATGGAACACCAAAATCTTAAACTTTATGAAAACACCTATGAACAAGCTTTTTCCCGAGGCTTTGGTTTCGTGGTCATTTATACACCACCGTGATTTATCTGGGACAAACAGAATTGCACCCAGAGATAGTATAACTACTCCAGTTCTTCTGCCCAATTTACACGCAAATAAAAGACGTGCAAGAGTTTTGTAATTGGATCAGAACTTCCAGAGAGAAGCACACAAGCTATTTTACTTCTATATAAAATTAATTTAGAATCTACGTGCAGCGTGCACAATGCTTACAACAACGCTGTAAGCATTGTGCACGCTTTGTAACCAGTGACATCATGGAAAAATAGAAACGCTCACATTTTATACTTCAAATATTTCTCGAGCACCTAACATTGAACTGTTTAGCCAAGTCTTGCATCACCCTGCTTCAAGTAATTTGAACAATTGCAAGGAAACATTCTTCATACAGCTACACATTCATGTTTTAATTACAATCCGGTTTTAACGTATCCTTAATCCACTAAAATGAATAATAATGTATCATAAAGTCGGCGTGTGATGGCGGAGCGTGGCTTGCGCAGGAGGTGCTGGTCGCTCGCCCATGACGAGCGCGGTCATCAACCGCGCAGACACTCGACGAACGAAATTTTATAAAGAATAGCTTCTGTTGGTATTTGTCTTGAATAAAAACTTGGAAAAAGTCGTTGTTCATAGTTAGAAACTGAAAAACACGACATTTGCGTCTCGTTTTGCGAATAATTTGGGAGAATAAATGGTGTAGCAGTCAGGTGGATCGAAGCTTCCATAATTTTGTAACGACTTCTTTAGACTAAGAAAAAATGTGGAAGAACGCAAAACACTTTGATTAATGCAGATAGACATAACGTGGACCAGGTTTAGATTAAAGATCCGTTGAAATAATTTTAGATAAACGAATCGAATGAATCGTAAAACGCATTGTTGTAAGATAATGATAACGAAGAAAAAATAGACATCATGTAAGATATCGCATGCAGTTTATCTTCCAACCAATTTGCATTTGTTCTCATTTAATAGATTCTTTGAAGCTAACTATACAAAGAAACTTCAAAGGAATAAAAGTTTAAACGTTGTCGAAATGGGAGCACATTACGGTGCAATTATTGTCCAAATTGCGCTACTAACATCAAATCCCTTTGTGGAAAGAAGTGTTACTAACCATTGGGATTACCGACAAATTTCTATGCGTTTAGCTGTCGCTTGATGGAGGCAATTTATTTGTGGCCGTCGGAGTACGCAAGACACAACTTCAGCTGCCCTTACAGCCACAAAACCTTCACTCTTATCACCAAAACTTAGAGATTATAATCCTGTGAAATCGGCAAGTTTTACACGCAAATAAGGAATGTTTCAGAAGCAATTTTGCCGACACGAGTTTTCGTGATTTCGTAAGCGGCTGTTTTATTCGTTTTGACTTTTTCTTCAAATTGTCGAAAAAACTGTCGTTAAGGTCTTCGTCCGCTCCGTGGAGCGTAACGGGCAGCCAGAGCCGCGTCCGAGGCGCTACGACGAGATTATCTTTGGAAAATTAAAATTATGAAGCATGTAACCGAGATGGTTGATGCGTGCTATGTTCTGGCACATTCTTTACTTTGAAATGTTTTAAATTGGGTAGTTTTAAGAGCGTTCATGCCTAACGCGGAACGTCAGGTTTAGGTAAATAGTTCGCAAATTTCACTCACACAGAAGCGTGGGTAACTGTGTGCGTAGACTAGCCGCGTGCGCTCTCTTTATACTTCGACTAACCAACTTTGATCCGTTAGCTTTAGAGCAATAATAATGTATTGTTATAGAAAAATTAAACAGGAAATTAAATACAAATTATTGTTATTCTTATGATTTGTAGATTTATGATTAACTAGCTTCTGCCAGCGACTTCGTCCGCGTGGAATAGTTACTTTACCCCCGATTTTGAAACTCTCAGCCCGATCGGTTTAAAATTGACAAAGTTTATATTTTATCCCTTGGGGGTAGAATTAATCAAAATCCTTTCCTAGCGGATGCCTACGTCATAACATCTACCTGCATGCCAAATTTCAGCCCGATCCGTTCAGTGGTTTGGGCTGAGCATTGATAGATCACTATGTGTGTGTGAAATATGTACAACATACAACAAAAAAAGAAATAAAAGTAAAAAATGCCCGAATGGCTGAAATGCCTGTGCAAAATTATATTATAATAACCTATACCTTTCTTATTATTGTATTCATGTATAAGTTTGGTGTTTCTATACCGATTTCTATGATTTTTTTTATTGAATAGGTAATAATGTTAACTTTTTTAATTAGGGATGAGTGAGAGTATTGTAAACGTAAGAGTAAACAAATATAATCAGAAAGCTCCGAACTGCTAAGCTATCGGGAGTTACACGTGTTATTGTGAGTCAACCATAAAAGATAGACATATGCTGTTGTGGGATATTTTTTAGATAATTTTATGTAAAACATTTCCGTAATACATGATTTCTATGTAACTTTAACCATTAAGGCTACACACGCGACGGAAGTTTATAAAATGGAGTAACTTCTCCCGTTTTCCCAACATTTTCCTTCACTGCTCTGCTCCTATTGATTGTAGCGTGATTAAAAGTATACTATAACCTGCCTAGGAGTATGAGGAATAATTACACCAAGTTTCGTTAAAATCGGTCGAGTAGTTTTTGTTTCTATAAAGAACATACAGACAGACAGACAAAAATTTTACTGATTGCATTTTTGGCACCAGTATCGATCACTAATCACCCCTGATAGTTATTTTGAAAATATATTCCTTGTACAGAATTGACCTCTCTACAGATTTATTATAAGTATAGATAAATAATTATATTTGAAATATTATTTTGCCGTTATACCTTTTCATATCTGAAATCCTCTACAGACGAAATCTAGTTATTTTGGAGAAAAATAATATTAATAATTGTACCTACTTAAGTGTTGGTAATTAGTTCTAGTGGATTGTTGATAGCTTTTTTCATTTTATGGTTAGGATGAGTAGGTGGGTAATTAAATAAAGATTTATCATGTTATATTTAGTACCTAAATCATTTATGATAAAAAAGCTGTATAAATCATAAAATAGTTTCCCTCAATTGCATTGATCGGCTATTTCTGGGATCAATTATTTCGGGAAGAACGCATACATAATAAAATTTTGTTAAACGAGGAATCATTTTTTCTTTACAAAATTGAAATTCTTTACAACACTTTGTAAATTTTTACAACTTTTATTGGAAATTCAGGACTAGTGTACACCGCAAAAAGACACACATTTTTGTTTGAAATATTTAATTGGCCCTGAACTTGGTAATACCAGTCATGTTTAACATTGAAAATTACGTTATCGCCATGAAATAAAAATAATATCCATATAAAATAGATTTAACGAGTAGTGCTGAATTCAAATTTGGGCGTTGTTTACAAATTTTGGCAAAATTGGAAGCAGTTAAAATACTTCTTCTCAGCTCGAGTCACAAGGCACTCACAGCCTGAAGAACTGTATCCCTTTCAATGAAATGCCGTTTTAAGGTCAGTGTTTTTAAATTTTCAAGGAAAACTACATGTGCCTGCTTGAAATTGTCTGGGTTCATGACATGCGTTTGACATGCATTTGCGTAATTGACTTTGTTCACGAGCCCAGTGCTAAAGTTTATTTTTCGGCGAGGTATTTTGCATTTCAGATTTTGTTTTATAGAAAAACTCTATTTTTTGTAAGTTTTGCTCTAAATGTTTCAGGGATTGACCTGGACTTTTCTGGTAGGCACATTTATAAAGGGTAGTTTGAGGTTTATCTATGTTTAAACTAACCAAGCGGCATGACAACGGACGGAATATGAATCTTTTAGGGAATTATGCGTTTCCCACCTACCAGTCTTTGCTACTATGGTGTTGAACTGCTCTGCACGGTTTTTGGTAAAATCGTGGGGCAGACTTCGAGAAAGATAAGCCAGCTGCCAGATATTGCGTTGCAGTTTTAACATCAATGTTTTGGCTTCGAGAGTTTGGTTTGTTTCTTTTTTCTCTCTTTGGTGCAGTAGCACAAGTCACATTCACTCTGATCTTCAAAGATTTGTTTGGCGCTGTTCAGAATATCCCTCAGTATTTTTATATTCTTTTCTGAATCGGTTAAAGTTTGTGTTTGCCAGTACCGTAGCGAAAATCATCATTTTTTATTAATGTCCTAATATTGAAGAATGTGACCTTCTATTTTCTATCGGTTATTAAAATCCCCGTGTAAGAAAAATGCGAATTGGCTATAACCAGCTACGACATTAAAAGTGGTTCCTCGGTAACGTACTTTTAGCTTCATTAGCCTTGGCCAAATTTCCGTAACTTTTCCTTTTTGCCCCGTATAGCGCCTATTGCTACCCATAATTATTGGAAAAAAATGAAATCATACATAAAAAGAGTTATCTTCTTTCATGATTTGAACTCCATTACTTTAAAATACGTAATCATCAAAGTTTTGTTTCGTTAAAAAAAAAATAAACAAAAAGTATCAATTCGTCCTAGTCGCTCTAAAAACTCGACAAACTATAATACAATTTTACGCAGCACGCGGCAACGGGAGCGACACACGTCCAACCTCTGAAAGGCCTCGGCCGGCACTGAGCGCTGGTGCGATTCCGCGTCGATTATATAGTAGTACTAAATAATTTATAGTAAAATTAATATAGAAGTTATTTAAAAAAAAATGTACCATGTTTTAGAACGTAAATGTCTTAATTTACTAGGTCTAAAAAACAACAAAAATACATTTGATTTCATCCTAAAATAACACGTTTAAAAACTCGAAAAGTGGCTAAAAATGACACTTTTGAGTATACTTTTCTTGTATAAAAACTTACAATAATTACGTTTTTTTTTCAGCCAAGCACTAGTAAATGTTATTGTTTTTTTAATAGTAATATTTCTATAAGTTTGTCGTTTATGGTTTTACTATTATCTAGCATTTGCGTAGACCATCGACCGCTAGTTTTAAAAAGGCATTGAGTAAAAACTGTTCTAATGAGAAAACTTTACGATAATTTGAAAATATTTTTCAGCCAAGCCCTAGATTATGAAATCCTCAATAATTTGACGTCAATATCTTATCTACGAATTAAATAGATTATCGTTTTATTGTCCGTCGGAAATCATCAATTTTGACTCCAGCGTAGTTTTTACGGATGAACGCTCTTAAGGATTGTTTCCTGAAATTCTTTCGTGTGTATGTATTTTGCGGAATGTACCTTACTACTAAAAGTTTAAAGTTTAGTAGGGATAGATTCTTTAATATGTTGTTATACTTCTTCATCAAAATATAAATTGTATGTCGCAATCATCATTTAGCCAGCCTTTTCCCTACTATATTGGGGTCGGGTCGGCTTCCAGTTCATCCGTATTCAGCTACTTCCAGAACCCAGTAACTGGCTAAGACGTTACTTCTTGGTGAGAGTGGAGTCAGATTTACTGGCTTCTGACAATCCGTGACTAGGACTAGACTACTTCAGACACTGCCTATCATCTACAGATGACATCATGGACCAACGGTGTTAACGTACTTTCCGAGGCACGGAGGAGTCTCTGTAGGTATCTTAAGATGGTCACCTATCTAAAGACCGACCTCGGCAAGCGTTTCATCGACCCGTGCGGCTGTTATTATTTAGCCACGAGCTCCTCCATTGCCTGTGGTATCATAGGCAATATAATTCTACTGATAATCCTATTCGACTTTCAATTAAAAAAAGAGGAAAGATTTTTGTTTGTGCCAAATAAGCACCGAAACTAGAGGACCGATTTTAACCATTTTATGACTAACTAGCAGCGCCCCGCGGTTTTACCCGCGTAGTTCCCGTTCCCGTGGGAATATGGGGATAAAATATAGCCTATGTCACCCGGGGATAGTGTAGCTTCCAAACAGTGAAAGAAATTTTCAAATCGGTTCAGTAGTTTCGGAGCCTATTCAATACGAACAAACAAACAAACAAATCTTTCCTCTTTATAATAGTACTATAGATGGAAAGCTACATTATCAGCGAGTAAGCTAGGCTATATTTTATCCCTGTATTCCTACGAGAACGGGAACTACGCAGGTGAAACCGCGGTGCGCTGCTAGTTGCTGATATAGAAAATCTCACAGAAAGTAAAAAATATAAAACAATAGGTACTCGTAAACGAGTCTACCAAAGCAACTATAAATAAGCAATTCCAAAATAATTGGAATTGAATACCCATTACTACTGGGTCTGTTTCAAATATTCAATTTTGTGGGCAGATGGTACGATTGTTCATTGGTATTTGGTCACAAAACCATAGACTTCGGCTACGGGTGAGTGGACTCGAAAGCTATGGAAGCTATGGTTTGATATGCACCAATAGTGACGGTTTCTTTTCCTTTAATTGTTTGTTATTAATCAAAGAGCGTGGCGAACGGTATAGATTTATGCTTATAAAGACTTCCTTCTATTGGAAAAGTTGACCCAGCGGAATCGTGACAACACGGGCAGTTACAATCGTAGAGGATTTGAACAGTTTTCTGTCTTAGTAATCGGTTATATTCAATCTTTATTCGTTATCTAAATGATTATAACTGGCCTATAGCAAACCACACCAGAATATTGTCATTGATTCAGTTGCTACAGTGACAACACACACACAGTTCATTGAAGCTTTCCCTCTAACTAACCTATGCGTTTGAGCCATAGATATATCTATGGTCTTAGCCGATTCGTTGTCACCAATCAACAGCAGACTAACGCCATACTCATCCGTTCCACTGGTGATATGGTATTGGTAGTAATGTGGCCATTGTCACTTGGTCTTCTTGAGCTTGTAGAGCAGTGGTGGCCAAGTTTTAACGGCCCCGACTTACGAATAGGGTATTTTACTGTAAAAATCTAATTAGTCTGTCTGATAGATTTCCAAAAAATATTGGACACGTATTTTTTCTTTTTTCACGTAAACAAAAAATGAAGACGATACAGTGCGTTGAAAACTCACGTGACGTCACTACGTTGCTACAATTTTTACCAGCGACGTGACGTCACGTGGGTTCAAACCCAGCCAGGCGCATTACTTTGTCTAATTAATTTCATCACCACTGCTCTCAAAACGGTGAAGGAAAACATCGTGAGGAGACCGGCATGTCTTAGAACCAAAAATTCGAAGACATGTGACATTCACCAACCCGCCGGCCCGCGTGGTGGATTACGGTCTATTCCCTCTCCTAGAGAGGAGGCCTATGTCCCAGCAGTGGGAACATTAAAAGTCTGATTATGCTTATGCTTCTTCTTCTTAGTCGATATACTCTTGTCAGAGTGGTCGTGGTCATTATGGCAAGGCACGTTGAGCGATGAGCTCGGTCATACGGCATTCTTCGCGGACTGCAGCTTTCCGGGTGCATTCGTGAACCGAGCTTTCGGTTGCAGCGTTGAGCTTATGCTTATGCTTGCGTATTCAACGGGACAACCACTTTGCTTTCTTGCCGGATCAATCATTTTAGGATGAGGGGGATGTAAGGGGCGAACTACCATCCTTCGCCCCAAGCCAACCTCACCTGCACGTGGTGCATCCTGCTGAATGACGAACGAGGCTCTGGCGACCGACCGATGGCGGTATATCCATCAAATAGGCGTAGCTAAATGTAACAGGCCGGTGATGGGCAGCAGCGTCACCGGTGCGAGAAGCTACGCCCTGCGATCGCCAACCCGCCTGCCCAGCGTGGCGATTATGGGCAACTCCTCCAAAAATGCAGTACAACAAAAAGCCACGGCCCCCAGTTCCCGGTGGTCCCGCTATTCCTGGTCATGGTGGCGACCATGGTAACGGCGGGGCGGGGGGTGCCAAGAATCTCCGGGCTACGGGAGGCCACCACAATAACAGATTGACCCTGGCGACGTACAACGGACGCACGCTACGGCTTGACTCGCATCTGGCGCAACTCGAGGTGGAACTTGGGAAAATTAGGTGGCACATACTAGGGTTGAGTGAAGTCCGAAGAAAGGGGGAGGACACCATAACCCTGGAATCGGGTCACCTAATGTACTTCCGAGAGGGAGACCAACAATCCCAAGGCGGCGTTGGGTTTCTGGTAAACAAGTCCCTATCTGACAACGTTGTGGAAATGTCAAGTGTGTCGAACAGGGTAGCGTACCTTATTGTGAAGCTCACCGAGAGGTATAGCCTCAAGGTAGTGCAAGTGTACGCACCGACCTCGACACACTCGGACGACGAAGTGGAGGATATGTTCGATGACATATCGAGAGCCCTCCACTTCACTACAAAGACACAGTACACCGTTGTCATGGGGGACTTTAACGCCAAAGTGGGAGTACAGAATTGCTGCGAATCGGTAGTAGGACACCATGGATTTGGAAGCAGAAATCATAGGGGGCAAATGCTCGTCAACTTCCTCGAGCGGGAGGGGTTGTTCTTGATGAACTCCTTCTTCAAGAAACAACCCCAAAGGAAGTGGACGTGGCAAAGCACCGACACTATGACCAAAAATGAGATCGACTTCATCATGACGGACAAGAGGCATATATTCAGAGACGTCTCCGTGATCAACAGGTTCAATACCGGTAGCGATCACCGACTTGTCCGAGGCTCTCTGAATATTAACTTCAAGGCCGAACGTGTCCTTCTGATGAAGTCCAGACTCCGACCAACTCTGCTCCAGACCATGGCTGGATCTGAAACGTTCCAGGCAAACCTGGAAAACCGATTCGCTGCCGTGGAAACCACAACAGACGTAAACCAGAACCTCGAAAATGTGACTCGGATCCTCAGGGAAGAAGGTACAAGATTCTGTGATATGCAGCGTAAGGGCAAGAAGTCTAAGCTTTCAGAAGGGACTTTAGGGCTAATGAAGGAACGACGTGAAAACCCACCCGTCACTTCGTCGGCAAAGCGGTTTCTAAACCGAGAGATCAACAAGCACGTACGACGCGACCTCCGGCGCTTCAATGCTCTTTCGGTTGAAAGAGCAATCGAGCAGAACCGGGGGTCAAAGGTGTTCGTACAATCTCTTGGAAGAAGCCACCTGACGAAGTTGACCACAGCAAGTGGAGAAGTCGTCTCTTCGAAGCCAGCAGTCCTTTCGGAAGTGGAGGACTTCTATAGCCGGTTATACGCATCGCATGCATCTCGTCCTGATCCCGAAAATGAGGGTTCTAGAGCCACATTGACACGCCATTTCACCGAAGACCTGCCAGAAGTCAGTACTGGCGAAATCGAGATCGCTCTTGGGCAGCTGAAAAATGGAAAAGCCCCTGGAGAAGACGGCGTTACCACAGAGCTGCTGAAAGCTGGGGGTAACCCCGTACTGAGGGAGCTCCAGAAGCTGTTCAACGCTGTCCTTTTTGAAGGGAGAACTCCAGAGGCGTGGAGTAGAAGTGTGGTCGTCTTGTTCTTCAAAAAAGGAGACAAGACCCTGTTGAAGAACTATCGACCCATATCCCTTCTAAGCCACGTCTATAAGCTGTTCTCAAGAGTGATCACGAACCGTCTTGCGCGAAGACTCGACGAATTCCAACCACCGGAGCAGGCTGGATTTCGGAGCGGATACGGCACCATAGACCACATCCACACAGTGCGGCAGATTATACAGAAGACCGAAGAGTATAATCAGCCCCTGTGTCTAGCATTTGTGGACTATGAAAAGGCCTTTGACTCGGTTGAAATCTGGTCTGTTCTGGAGTCCCTGCAGCGCTGCCAAGTAGACTGGCGATACATCCAAGTGATGAGATGTCTCTACGAGGCCGCCACCATGTCCGTTCAAGTACAGAATCAGCAAACAAGTCCCATACCGTTGCATCGAGGAGTGAGACAAGGGGATGTTATTTCCCCGAAATTGTTCACTAATGCAATGGAGGATATGTTCAAGACGCTGAACTGGAAAGAACGTGGCATTAACATCAATGGCGAGTACATCTCTCACTTGCGATTTGCAGACGACATCGTCATTATGGCAGAAACGCTGCAGGAACTACAACAGATGCTGAATGACCTGGCTGACTCTTCTGTACGCATCGGCCTACGGATGAACTTGGATAAAACCAAGGTCATGTTCAACGAACATGTTCTACCGGAACCGATTGCGATTCACGGTGCCGTTCTCGAAGTTGTTCAAAAATATGTGTACCTCGGGCAGTCATTGCAGTTAGGTAGAAACAATTTTGAGGGCGAGGTGAACAGAAGAATTCAGTTGGGTTGGGCAGCATTTGGGAAGCTACGTCAAGTCTTTACATCGTCGATCCCACAGTGCCTAAAGACGAAAGTCTTCAATCAGTGCGTCCTACCCGTCATGGCATACGGAGCCGAAACGTGGACACTGACGGCTCGTATGGTCCATAAGCTCAAAGTCGCTCAGCGGGCTATGGAAAGGGCTATGCTCGGTGTGTCTCTGAGGGATCGCATCAGAAATGAGGTGATCCGTCAGAGAAGCAAGGTAATTGATATAGCCCACCGGATTAGTAAGCTGAAGTGGCAGTGGGCTGGCCATATTAGTCGTAGAACCGACAACCGTTGGGATAAACGAGTTCTAGAGTGGAGACCGCGTCTCGGCAAACGTAGTGTAGGACGTCCTCAGGCACGGTGGAGTGACGATTTGCGCAGGACGGCTGGCAGAAACTGGATGCGAGAAGCCGAAAATAGATCTAAGTGGCGTGCAATTGGAGAGGCCTATGTCCAGCAGTGGACTGCAACAGGCTGCTGATGATGATGATGAATCATTTTAGTATCGCACCTAAACCATTCAAGTTTCCCTTAAATTATACATTGTTAATAATCAACAGTTTCTTTGTAATTAAGATGGTAAGCCTCCATTGTAAACTAGGGTTTTATCAAGATCAATTTGTTGCGTTTGAGAAAGCTAGTGGTCTACAGCACCCGTTGTAAAAGAAAACGTTGTTTTATGTGTAAAATATGTATGTAGGTATCGTCACGCTTTTTCCATACAATTTATGTTGAAACGTAAGCTTACCATGATAACTACTATAATTTTGGAGTTCTGTTTTATGACGTACCATCAAGATTGCGTTGTAAAAAAAGGTACATACCTAAGTGCGTTTTGTATATGAAGATCCCACCCTGATCCCTCCTTTATCAGAATCATGATGGTTTTAAGAAGTCATAGTAGCACCCTGAGGTAGTCATTGCTTGTTTATGCGCTAGCTAGGCCAGAACAAGAAAAGAAGAAGAAAAGTTCAAGAACAAGAGGCCAGAAGCATAATTTGTCGGCTTGCTAATCTTCTTTGCCTGGAATCCAGACACGTTTGTATAAATATTTTGCGCACCTAGCATAGAACATTGAGGATTATTCTGAGGTCAGCAAATTGGATGCGCAGAGTAGCAATTAGCCACTACTTCTGTGCAAATTTTGTAAATTGAGTAAATGGTACGTAAGTTTGGATTAAATGCGATGAAGTTTCTGGTGATGACATTTCTGACTACACTTACAACTGAATTGTAATCGGAGGTACAAGTTCAGGGACCGATTTTCTACGCAGGTGTCAACCGATTGTGGGCAGTCAGCGGTGTGAAACGTCAGAGACAATTGCCGAACCACAATCACAGAAGCGTGGCGCTGAGTTGATGACAGGCCCTTTTCACATCTGCTAGGCTTTATTATTATTATTTATGTCTTCATGTGTCTCGGACAGAATCCATATAAGTGTTAGTAAACAATTTGCTTAAAAACTATGTTAGTAAGTAGGTACATACATACACAATAATATAATATGTATCTTTTAAACTCTTCCCGTCACTGTTACCGCCCAGTGAGCCTGGATGGGACAGTCATGGTGGGAAGCAATCATTTGCAAAATGTTGTTGGTGCTACCCCGCAGTCTTTGGAATAATGAAGACACTTTCTTACGCATAATAGCGTGAAAAACGTCAACGTGTGCATTTGTGACGCACTACAATGACGCGGTAATCCCAACAGCATTCTGAAAGCATTATTATATTGAATACGCAGGACGTTGTAGGCTCGTTGCGTATACCGAACTCTCAGGCCGCTCGAGTAGAAAGATTGGCAATATGTCCTTTGCACCAGAGGGCGAAAACAAAGTGACAGCCTCATCAGCGATAACGATTGATGGAATGTACAAAATGGTCTAATATGGGTTTACATCATCATTTGCCTAGCCTTTTTCCAACCATGTTGAGTCAAACCGGATTCAGCTGAATACCAGTGTTTTAAGTGGAGCGACTGCTATTCAAGCAACCAGTGTTTTAAGTGGAGCGAATACTTCTTGGCTTAGGTACTTCTTGGAGTCACGTTGTTCTGACAATCCGAAACGATTGCCAAAGATCTAAGATGGATTGACATGCGCTACCGAAATATCAATCCCAAACATTTAAGAGTTTTGACTTCGTTATCTCTAAATTGTGTAAAACAAAGTTTCTGTCAGCCTCTGTCTGCTCCTCTAAACCACGCTACAGGTTTTGATACAGTTTCCATCAGTACAAACAGCTATAAACGAGGAAGTAATGTGCATTATTCGCATCTGTGCAAAGCCAGATCAACGGGCGTACCATGAGGTGTTAAAACGTGAGTCTTCCGAGCGAGAAAAAGGGATGGAGCTATATAGGGTGTATAACTCTATCCCTCTTTCTCGCTCGGAAGACTTACGTTTTAACACCTCATGGTAAGCCCGCTGGTTGCTTTTCTTCTTCTTCTTCGTCGATCCCTCACTGCTGAGGATCGCGACCACATACAACGCGTTTCCAGATTATGTTTGGATGAACGCGTAATATGAACAAAAAGGCTGAGGGCACGTTCCTGGCATATTGCAGAAAGCCGTTTGGTGAGGTTGTGTTCCCGGTCCGTAGACTATTATATAACGTCACTTTGAGTTCCTGGATAGCCAAAACATTGTGCTCAAAACCTAACACCTGCTGCCTGTTGTGGTTAAAGGAATTTCAAGAATAATATTGTTGAATTCTATAATACAGTATGTTAACTAACAAAGGGCGTACCCGCAATAGTATAGCATCCATATATGATAAAAAAATATTACCATTCGAAAATAAAATGTTTTTTTTATTCAAATTAAAATATTCACTAAAAATGTTAAATTGATACCTACGTTAAAGAAACACTCTGTATACGCGTACTTGCTGGTTTGGGCATTGCTACTACGAGTACTATTCCGCGCTACTATTTTGATTTTAAACAGGATGTTGTCAATTATTATTTTTTTATTCGGATAATTTTATGCTTATTTTTCTATGCTGATATTTTTATGATATAGATTAACGAGTTTAAGGGAACGCCCTCTGTTATTTAACATACTGTATATACATTTTTCGTTCCCCTTTTGCCGTCGTCTCAACCAACGCCTAAACCATGTTACAAATTATACTGTTTGGTCTACCTAATCGTTTTTCTCTGTAAGTATTCGTCCCACATCGAACTGCTGGAATCAATTGAACTCATAATCTCTAATCGTTGTTTTGTTATTTCTCGGTAAAAGTGAATCATGAGCCATCGATTCACTTAATAGGATATGCAATATTGATTGTCCATAGTTCTTATACAAGGAAAATGTTAGATAAAACTGTAATAGAAATGAAAAAGTAGATTATCTAATACCTGGCTATTATGCTTGGCCTCAGTTTTTAAATTGATTCGCTCAGTTTGTTCTTTGTGTAGGGTTCCGTACAAGAAAAAAATATTGGAGGCCAAACAGAATATACCTAATATGGTCACTTTTATCCTCCCTGTTGATGTAGAATTTATCCCAAGTTTCAGAATGCCTCAATTCTAAACTTCGGAACTCTATCTAATTAAAATATATAATAGTTACAGATTGACGTTATTTCTTTAGCGTGAAAACTAGACAGTATACAGTACGATAAGCTCTCAACTACGAATGATCAATTTGCCGTTAATATTCCAAATAGTAAGAGGTCGTTAAAAATTATGCTAATAAACCAGCAAGCCCAATTACACTCTTTGGGTCCTTAAAACCAGCCAGGAACGTATTACGAATTTAATTCCATTAATTATTCAAAAATACATCCTGCTTCGTATAAATTCCTGTGTACCTACTGCTCATAAATTAACCAAATAATGCCGAATAGCAGCGTGTAGACCAAGCCCATTAGTACCCGAGCAGCGTTTAAGCAATCCGCGGAGCGTGAAGCACTGTATCGCAGATCATAACCAGGGTTGCCAGACTAAAATAAGTTGCAGACCGTTTATGCAATGGCAAGCAATATTTATTTTACAGTTGGCTGTAATGTGATTGTTTTGGCACTCGGTTAAAAAAAGAAATTTCGCAGAAAATGTATGAACTCGCCTAATCACTAATCAAAGTGTAAACGGGGCCTTATGTGCTAACTTTCGCCCTACACACTACACTAAATATACCTACTGTTTCATATAGGTGTCTTTGTGTAGTGCGTAGATATGACATAACAGCCGCGGATGTGCTGATCTTAAAATTCTGACTTGCCGACCCCCGCCCCCCCTCTCCCATAGGACAGAAGCTGGGTACGCCCATCTAGGCCCATATTCTAAAACATAAACTCCAACCCAACTCAAATTCCAACCCCAACATGAGCACGAAAACGTCTGTGAAAGCTTGTCTAATTGACGTTATAAATTGAAGTTTTCGTGCGATAGATTTTGCTTGCTTATTTCTCGAGCATGAAAACTTCAATTTATGACAAGCTTTATTGACAGTCTGATGCTCCGTTGGCCTTGGAGTTTACGTTTTGGAATATTATGGACCTTAGACCTTAGTTGTTCACTTTGGTAAGTACCTATTCGTACGTTACTATCGGTACAAACACCAGGAATGGGATAAAGAAGCTTCTGCACGCGGATTTGTCTGCGTGGAATTCAGCTCGGAACAAAGAGTGTTCTATGTGTTAGGTTATAAACTGTATACGTGCCGAACATCCATTTGGATGTTCGGCACAAAGGTAGACTAAGTAGTAGTAAGGTAAACTAAGTTTTTTGAAAGAGGAGCAGTGGTAGCCAAGTGGTAACGACACCGACTAACGAAACGTATGTTGCGGGTTCAAATCCAGACAGGCGCATTACTTTGTGTAATTAATTTCATCACCACTGCTCTCAAAACGGTGAAGGAAAACATCGTGAGGAAACCGGCATGTCCTAGAACCAAAATTTCGAGGACATGTGACATTCAATAACCCGCACTGGGCCCGCGTGGTGTATGACGGCCTATTCCCTCTCTTAGAGAGGAGGCCTGAGTCCCAGCAGTGGGAACATTAAAAGGCTGATTATGCTTATGCTAAAGATTTTGCGTCCACATAAACATTCACATTTAAAATAGAAGTAGGAACTATAGTAACCCTATTAATGATAATGTGACACCAAGGGTTCAACCAATGAATGTTGAGGTCATTTTAATACATTTAAACAATAATTTAGAAATAGGGCAAGGAATTGGTGCTCTAAGAATTTTGTTTGTTAGTTAGATAATTTTAGGCGATTTTTATAACGGGTTATTGTAAACTCACCACAACGAAAATTCGCCACATTTAAAAATATTGGTTAACTTGCCACAGTGACAAAATAATTCACAACAGCTATAGTATACTTGTTTTGAATGTACCGACAATTATTAAACACTACTACTTCGTTTGCTATCGATACTTTTAAAGCTGTGGCAAGTTTTCGTGAGACAGATAAGACTGTGGCGAGTTTACTAAAATTATTACTTGTGGCAAATTTTCATTATGGCGAGTTTACAATAACCTGTTATATCAATGATTTTTTAGTTAAATAACATTGTATGGGACAGTTGTTTCAAGAGTTCGATTAGTTTGAAAAATGTCTCTTATCTGCACGAAAAACGGGCAAGGTGCCTGGTTTAACATTTATAGTTCTCCATTCTTACAAAAACATCACACATAATTCAAACGCCCATATTTTTCGAATGCAAAAAGTTTCATAATGTAAAGTTATTTCTAAGCAAACAGGTGACCTTCTCAGTAGAAATACTTTTAAACTGTTCAAGAGTTGTTGATGACACTAAGTTCCTATTCTGAGGGAAAATATGCAGCCATGCGAGTTTATTTCTAACGATTATTACGTAAAACAACCAGTTTAAGAACATTTCATGTAGTGAAGAATTTTCCTAGAATAAATGGGGAGTTTTAATAATTTTGTAGACCATTTAAAACTGGATTATTTGCATTTAAGTTACAACCAGTAGTTAAGAATGTCTTCTTCAAATAAACTTACTAGCTTATTTTAGTTCATATTGCAGTTCAGTATGTGTAATATAATTATAACAAAGTTTATCTTTAATCTTTATTCTCTAGCTTTCTTGAATATAGATTAGTTGAGGTATACATGTATTTTTTATTTATTTATTTATGTACACACAATATGCTTAAAAAAAAGCAAATTTCAACAAAACAAAACACTGCTTAAACACAAAAGAACTGCTTATTTCAATTCAAAATAAATTTCTTCCAGCAGTCCTGCGACAGAAAAGTGGGATAAGAAACGTAGACACAGTGTGTAAAGAGACAGAAAAGGAAACATAAAATACCTTTACCAACTTAAATAAAACTTATTATTATGTATTTATACATTTAAATCAAATTAAAATAAACACAAATAAATTTACCTAAATACATGATTCTAATAAAATAATATATAACTATAATATATGTATCTAATTATCTATATTAATATCTATACTATATATTATCTATACTAATATTATAAAGCTGAAGAGTTTGTTTGTTTGTTTTTTTGTTTGTTTGAACGCGCTAATCTCAGGAACTACTGGTTCGAATTATACTAATATTATAAAGCTGAAGAGTTTGTTTGTTTGTTTGTTTGTTTGAACGCGCTAATCTCAGGAACTACTGGTTCGAATTGAAAAATTCTTTTTGGGTTGAATAGACCATTTATCGAGGAAGGCTTTAGGCTATATATCATCACGCTTAAGCCAATAGGAGCGGAGCAGCGATAAAGAATGTTTTAAAATCGGGGATTCCACGGGGACGAAGTCGCGGGCAGCAGCTAGTAATATTATAAGGAGGAAAGATTTGTATTTTTTTTTATGTTACGAATAAACTCAAAAACTACTGGACTGATTTCAAAAATCCTTTCACCATTAAAAAGCTACATTTACCCTAAGTAACAGGCTATATTTTATCCTCATATTCCCACGGGAACGGGAACTACGCGGGTAAAACCGCGGGGCGCTGCTAGTAGGTATACATATGTATAGACTGCTAAGAGTCGGAGTTAAAGGAGCCTTATTCGCGTACTATTTTGGATATCAATCTGCATGGGCTTTTCCCAACTATGTTAAGATCGGCTTCCGGTACAGCTGGATGCAGCCGAATACTGTAATATAAGATATATATTATACTATTTTACATGGAGCCACCGCCTAGCTGACCTCCACAACCATGTAATTGAGTATCACGATACTCCTCGCAAGACTGTTGTCAGATTTTCTGGCTTCTGACTAACCGTCTATTCGTAACGAATGTCACATATGTTTAAACGACAATCAGGACCAACGGCTTAATGTGCTTTTCGAGGCACGAAGGAAATTCGGTATTAAGTAGATGGTCACCCATCCATGGGCGGACGTCAGCAAATATAGATTAACCTCGAAGATTGACCCCTTGGCTTATTTAGCCCCAAGAATTTATTTCTTGATAGTATTAATAATTATTAAAGTTTAATCATTCATTTTACAAAAGTTTTCATAAGGCATAAGGTTGTTAGTATGAACTGAAAATGTAGAAGTAGGTATAACAAACTGACGACTAGAATTTTCAGTATACTATGCTATAAAGAATAGAATAGAGCAGAATACTCTTTATTATGTACACCATATAAGTTACAGAAAATATAGGTGAAGAAAACATTACATAGGGTGACACAATGGGCATTAAAAGCTGTTCTTGTGTATTGAATGGATTTGAAAAGCTTTTACTAATCCTGTGCCAACGAATCACCGTCCGGTATATTAAATTAATTTCAGTAATTCTGCTGATAATGTTCAAGGCATTTTATGATTGGTTGAAAGCACGAGCAGTCAATTAAACAACACTAGATATTGGTGTTCGACAAGTCATTAAAGTGAATAAGCTATCAGAGACTGAAGTCGTTCATATTATTACGTCAGTTTTCATTATATTTACTGACACATTACTAATTATTGGTAATTAAGTTTTTCAAAGAATTATATATTTTCAAGGGACTTAAAACAGACATTTTTCGATGCTATCGTTTAAGTGTATAATATACTTTGTATGCATCAAACATCAAAGGAAAATGTCAAACTTCTCAAGATTTTAAAATATCTTGACAGATTGTTAAATCTTGACAGGAGATAAGTTCGCTCGCTTCGCACGCTTCGCTCGCTCACTCTAGCTCCCGCTCAGTGAGCCATAATTTTTCATGAAAATTCAATAAATTGTAGAACCGTACACTGCAATGTTCATTCCAAATGTTCAATTGACAATTTATGGAGAGTTTACAATCTCTCAAGATATTTTACACTGGCTGCTGCCCGCGACTTCGTCCCCGTGGAATCCCCGATTTTAAAACATTATTTATCACTGCTCCGCTCCTATTGGCTTAAGCGTGATGATATATAGCCTAAAGCCTTCCTCGATAAATGGTCTATTCAACCCAAAAAGAATTTTTCAATTCGAACCAGTAGTTCCTGAGATTAGCGCGTTCAAACAAACAAACAAACAAACTCTGCAGCTTTATAATATTAGTATAGATTAATGTATCTCAATACGGTGACAAGATATTATGCTTTTTCTTTTTTCTTATTGCCTGAACCTACGAGTACTAGGCTCATTTTCCGGTAGTTCTTCTTCCATACAGGCTACTTTGATTTTGACGTCTGGAAATAATATTGTAAATTATTTCTTACTCAAAATTGGTTGGTTCTCGTATTTAAAAAGTATTCAAATGCAAGTCACAACATCAACTCGGCGACAATAAAAATGATAAAACTTAGCCAAGAAAAACCTAGGAAATTAGATATTTTTTTGTCAGTTTGCGACTGCAAAAGCGAACGCTATTCAAAAATAAGAGAATTGCCCATAGAGCGGTTTGACTATCGTAGGTTTAAAAATGTGTGTTGCAGAATTTGTTCGAAAGAGTCACCGCGGCCCTGGAACGCAAAGGGCACAAGCAGGAACACGGGTGGGTTTTCGTCAGTAAGAGTCTGACACTCCCTTCCTCTCCGCCCAGAGCGGGAGAAGTCATTTGATGATTTCCCACCCAGAAAAAAAGGTAAATAAATGTGTCTTAAAATATGTATATAAATGTTTCATGGGTTCTATTCTTTTCGATTCGAAAGTCAAAACAAAGTCGGTTGTTGTAAGTGCGTTTTCGTAATTTAGATGTAATCAGTGTATTATCTCGCTAGATGAGTGGATGTGCGCCCGTTACGCTCGGGCCCCTTCGGCTCCGTTCGGCTGCGCTCGACTCCGTATGCGCACGCGTTCATTATTGTAGCACAGTGATTCTCAAAATATTCTGATTAAAAATTTTGAAGCTGCTTTTTGTATTGTGAAAATGTTAATCGTCGATAAACTAAAGTCTGCGGATTACATAACAACCTATTAAGGGGTGAGCGAAGAGAACTAATTTGTCTTCATGAAACTGTTTGAATCTTTTTGCGTTGCATTAAAAATATTTTGACATATAAGATTTTTCAGATAAAATCATTAACGGGTTATCGCTATCCGCTGCTGCACATACGGATCCAAGTTTTGTTACAATACCCGCATTTCGAATTCAGTGTAGTCTGAGCCGTTCCTTTGTGGGCGTTTTCCGTCTTGATTTGCATTGGCTTTTGTTTTTTATTTATTTGGTATGGCTTTTCTCTTCACTGTAGTCTAGGCCAGAGGTGACAGAGACAAAGTCGAAGATAGAATGAGCTAATAGCGAATTATTTGCTATACAGTCATTGGATATTTTCTCTAGACTTAAGACAAAAAAAGAGATATACTTAGTTAATATTCATGCTATATCAGCTTTAAGTTTGAGAACCATTGTGATGAGCATAGCCGGAACACACTCTACGGACCATTTTATGAAGCAATGCTTAGGAAAATAATGCTCCTACAAAGTAGTTGAGTAGATTTTAACGTCTTATCAAAACATCAGATGTTGCTTAAGTTATTTGGTAATTTCCCCGATTTGTGAGTAATAATTAAAAAACCACCCCGAGGCCAGCTTTCTTTATCAAGAACTAGGCAGGGCCTTAACTAGTTTCCGGTCCCGTGGGTATGCGGGGATAAAATATAGCCTATGTTACTCAGGGTGAATGTAGCTTTCTAGTGGTGAAAGAATTTTTGAAATCGGTCCAGTGGTTTTTGAGTTTATTCGTTACATAAAAATCTTTCTTCTTTATAATATTTATTAAGAATTTGTGAGTGCGTAATGCGGTGAAACCTATTTAATTTACCACATTGACCTAAAACCCTCTAGGTTTAAAAATGTGTGTTGCAGAATTTGTTCGAAAGAGTCACCGCGGCCCTGGAACGCAAAGGGCACAAGAAGGATCTCGGGTGGGTTTTAGTCAGTAAGAGTCTGATACTCCCTTCCGCTACGCTCAGAGCGGGAGAAGTCATTGGATGATTTCCCATTCAGAAATAAGGCCCACTTGCACAAACGCCCCAATCCGACAAAAAAGCCTAATTTTATATACATTTTTGAATTTACAGTCCGTATATAATGAGATATAAAGTAATAAGTAACTATACAGTACAATATAATTTCCTCCAGAATATTCGGAGTTATATGATACATGTTTATAAAGCTTATTTTTAAATGAATTTACGCTATTGCACTCTTTCGTGTCGTCCGGCAATCCATTGAAAAGCTGTACTCATTCAAATAATATGGTCTTTCTACCGTAATTAAAAGTTTCAAGTTTGTTTTTATATCTATTTCTCAGGTTATACGACATTGTTTTTTTTTAGTTGTATATTAGTTCGTAGTTATGTTTTTAATAAGTATGCAGGTGTAATAAATGTATAGCTGTCTAATATTTTAATAGTTTAGTTTTTCTTATACGGTCTTTGTCGGTGTGAGATACTGATCATAATGAAACAGACTTTCTAATTATTTTATTTTAAACTCTTTGAAGTGAATTTCAATTAGTAACTGCTGTAGATCCCCGTATGTCAATTAAAATTCTAATTGCGATTTGACTAAAGAGTTACGAATCAAAGTGAGAACTTTATTTGGAATAAGTTTTGCTACTATCTATAATACTCCCAAGGTTAACAAATATTCCATAATTATAATAAAAATAAAAAAGAGTCCATAAGTAATT
Source organism: Hecatera dysodea (assembly GCA_905332915.2). Lineage (NCBI taxonomy): Eukaryota > Metazoa > Arthropoda > Insecta > Lepidoptera > Noctuidae > Hecatera > Hecatera dysodea. Next base: position 17,826,675 of record HG995292.1, read on the forward strand.
CTGGTTTGTGCAAGTGTACTTTTTTTTCTTTCTGGATGGGAAATCATCAAATGACTTTTCCTGCTCTGGGTGGAGCGGAAAGACGTGTCAGAATTTGACTGGCTAAAACCCACCCGTGATCCTTCCTGTGCTCTTTGCGTTCCAGGGCCGCGTTGACTCTTTCGAACAAATTCCGCAGTGCAAGCGTGCCTTAGATAAGTTTTTGGTGGAAATTAATCTAAGAGTTCTAAAGTCAAGGGTAGTTGCTCTAACATCATCTGCCTGCCTTTTGCCAAATATATCGGGTCAGTTTCCACTCAAAACAGATTCAGCTGAATTTCATGTGGAGAGGCTTTCTACCAGACAATCCATTATCTGGGTAACACGGTACATACTTCTTGGCAAGACTGTAGTAATTTTTTTCTGGCTTCTGTCAATCCGTAACGACTGCCAAAGATCTCCATATGACAGCCGGCACCACAACATAACGTGCTTTCCTAAGCACGGAGGAGTTTCGGCATTTTAAGATGGTCACCTATCCACAGACCAAACCCGGCAAGCGTTGCTTAACTTTGAAGATCAACCCACGTGGCTGCGATGATTTCTATGTTCACCTTTATGTGTTTCTTTTTATATTAAATCGCCTTGCCTCTTTGTTTTCCACACTGGCTGATCTCCGTGGCTTTGATGAAGAAGCGCTTGCAAAGAAAACCATGATAATTTAAAAATGTAAGTAATAAAATGGACGTCAAGAGTATTGCTCTTGTTACACATATGTCAAGATAACATCATTCAGCGTCCGTTGTGGAGAAATTACTTTTAATGAAGATTTACGCTCTATATAACACACTGTTACATTAGTGGTGAACGTTGTCTTATGTGTTTTAAATATGTATGAATATGTTTATTTATTTATTTAAACTTTACGTGTAGTAGTGGTACATAGGTGGACATAAAGCAACAAGGCATTCACTACCAGTTAACCTTTGGATTAAAAACTTTTTACAAAAAAAACAACCGACTTTTACATAAAAAAAACCAAAAAGTACAAAATAACCTTAAATTCGGAACTCGGTGTTAGTGGTTACTTTTTCGTTTTTTGAACACCGACTTTGTTTTTTGGAAGTTCGGTTGAAAAGACTTCTTTGTGGTAGACGAACAATGCATAATTAATTTATTTGAATTAACCTAATTTAACTTTACTTTTAAGCACAATTTTCCTATCAAACATATTCTGTGTAGCATTTTGCTAAACATAGTCGACAAAATAAAATACTGCTAGCTTATTAAGTAAGTATATAAAATATTTTTATGAGCCAGAAAAATAAACATCTCGTTTTGTAAGACATGCTCGTTATTGCCACCAATTGAAACATTCTCACCTATCATGCACACATCTTTATAATTCCCCACAATCTTGTATGGCATTTGGACGTTCCTTCCAATATCACGCATCTATCATCCATCATCACATTTTAAGCTTTCAACACATTACCGATCGCATTTCCCGCCACATACCATATGTAATGGCGATGGCGACCACCGCTAGATCACTGCGCGGGCGCATTCCGCGCGCCGCATTGACGCGGGAAGCGGTCAATCTGTCATCACGCTCGATATGGATCGATCATAGCCACATTGTTGTGGGGCACACTAATAAAGTGCCTTCGTTGCCTTGTTACTATGGGTGTTCTGTTCCGCATTTTTGTCTGCGTTTGCGCTTACTTCAAAAGGTATAATTATTTAAGTCGATTGAGTTGGCCGTATGAAACGATGGCTGTAAAGCATTTTTTTAAATGAAAATTTCTTGAAAAATACAACCATTAAGTTATTTACTTACTAAGTAATTAATTAAGTAACTTTTTCATCGTTTCTCTAAGACAGCCAAAGCTCGGTACAAGTTTAAGTTTAAACTCTACATGAATATACCAAATGCATATCGGTTTTTATTGTTTTTAGTTAACAAAAAAGAAAAACAATTTCACCATTATTTATTTGTTTCCTATGATTGTCAGTTTAGTTAACGAAGCGTTTAGAATCATCTATGCAAAGCAAGGAAGTTTTAATCCTATTTTCTGGCAAACCAAAACGTGTCTGAATCCAGTAAAATTTAATAGGTATCGCAACACAATTTAAAAAAAAAGTTATTCTAAATATTTCTAAATTAACATCATATCATGTCGATTCGCGTCGAATCGATCTGTGTCCGACTATTCGATTCTCAATCGATTCGTTGAGGAGCCGAGTCGAAGTCATCTGTAGTTCAACGAACTTTCTGAATACCTACCTAAGCTCCGAAGTTTTTTTGCTGTCAACTTTTGAGGTAATACGAAAGTTTCGATTAAGTCAATATTTTTCTGTGATATTATAGGGTCAATAGGTGTAATCACATTGTAAGTGTGTAATGTGTTTTTTGAATGTGCTTCAGGGAAAAATAATCTGTTTGGCTATCGTTGTGTTCGATGTGTTATATCAACTTATGAGCGTAACAAAGGTGAGAGGTTTTTTATAAAGTATCAGTCACTTGTCTTATTATTAGCAAGTTGGCTTGTTTCTACTAATAATTAAGGAAAAACTTACTAATAATATTAAAAAAAAAATGTTTTACATTTTTATATTTCACTATTGTTTGGGTTGATGTATTTGGCTCTTCAAATGAAAGAAAAGGATATTAGTTAACTTTCTGGCAGGATCATCAGAATAGGACAAAAATGGATCAAATCTTTCGTAATTTTTTTAAACTTTCGAATGTTAAATGAATCCTGCTTTCTCGCTATCTTCGCTATTTCTTATGTCTACGCTACGCGTGAGATATCTTCGGCAACGGCCTACGAACATTAAATGTTCGTTGATGAAGTATATATATCCAAATACCTATAGTTTGAGTATAAGTTACGGTTTACGATAGCCATTACTTACATGACAATGTAAATGAAGTCGGATTGATTGACTACCTCCGCACGGTTAATGAAGCGAACGCTAAACAACTACATTACTTAGATATTATGCTACTTAAAACCAATAGAGAGGCAATGAATCACCATTTGACTGGAAACAACTGCAACTTCTTATCTTTATTGCCAATAAAATAAGAACTTATCTCAGTGAATCGCAATAATTTTAATTCAGATTTGCGGTAGTTGTAAATTTTATCCAATCATACATATAAAATTGATCGAATACCTACTCTTTTGAATGCGGATCGTTTGGCGGTTTTAACGGAATCCATCATCGTCGCATAACTGTAAGCCCATTTGCGCAGGCGCAGCGGACGCCATTTTGTATAACATTTTTTGGGAAATTGTGTACGTTTTTGTGAACTGTGTATGTCCTTGCTTTTTAAAATTATAATTATTAACGTGAAGTCATCTAGCTTATGCATTATATGTAGGTATGGATCATTTTCAATAGTCGGTTACAGCTTGAACACGTTGTTCAAAATTCATAATAAAAGAAGGGTAGTATTTAACTGTGAATAAATCTTCCTTTTATAAAAAACATCCCAGTCCTAATCAAAAATACTGATTGCACGGCAAAATTGTTATTTCAAAATATTATTATTGTAGCAACAGATTTCGTGACGCATCGCTATTAATTGAAAAGCGGAGCTTTTTTATGAAAGCATAATTAAAATTTTGTAATTCATTTCATGATATGGCTGTATTTCATGAAATAACCGGCGAAAACTGACAATATCGTTTAAACTTCAACGTTTTATTATATATCATCACGTTTGGTCATATCATGAAATGTCAGGACACATCATGAAATGACAACTTCAAACTTAACTTGGGCGACGGTGCTCCACTACACGGGGCTCTTATTTCTGTCAGCAGGTTTTAAACCGTCCTCCCCATTCGAACCTAACCTATCCGTCTCGGGGTGCCCTGGTTAATTTGATGTGCAATCAGTTTATTTGATAAGAAAATAATATTTTTAAAAGTAAAAAAAAATAATTGATGTGAATAATTAGGCAGGTAAAAGATAAAATTCTGAACCGTAGAAACAAACAGATTTTTTCGTTTTCTCGTTTGTGTGTCGTGTTATGTCGTGCAAGCTCACTTGGTCACTCAACCTTCCAAAGTAAATTCCAACATTCCACTGGGCCATCATTGCTAAAATAATTCACTTTTCTGCCTCAAATTAAATAACTATAAAATAAATTGACAGAAAACGCGTGTGAACATCCTCTGTCGCCTAATAAGAAACGTTTCAATATCGCCATAATATCGTTTTGATATCGTCCGCTAAGATTGGGCTGAGATCGACTCACGCGCAGCCGTGGGACCCTACGCGTAATTTGCCGCCACACGTTTGAAAGTTTATGAGAACTTCTAAGTAGATCGGTGTCCTGTAATAGATTTGACTTGAGAAAGTGTTCTGTCGGAGTAAAGCGAAGGTTTTATTCAGTAACTTATTTTTATGAACGATGCTTTCATATTTTATTTATTTATTTAAATCGCATGCAGTGGAAACAAGTTACAGACACTGTTTTAATATTAGGGCGCAGCAATGAATGTTAATAAGTAAGAACAAAATAATTAATGTGTTTATACTATAAAAGATATCAATAAAAGTAATAACACAACATTAACAATTATTGGGAACTGCCGCTGATAACGATTAAATAAATTATATATGAATATATTGTTAGTTTAGTACTATAACTTTATGAAAACCAATTCACCTTCGCAATTGAAATCATTTAATTTAGTTTTTTGGTAACTATATTTTCGAGCCGTTTGGCGTTGAAACCGTCGGGCCTTCGGGTCCTTGTGCTCACAGCCTTTCCAAAGAAATATAGAAACAGCTGGTTGACACTTCCTGTGATCTAAGAGCTGGCTTTTACTTTGGCCAGAGGCTAAGCATTGCCATTCAACGTGGCAATGCCGCCAGTCAGTCTCTTGTGCAGCGTTGAGGACCAATTTTTAGATGCTATATTTTAGTTTGTTGTAAGTTTAATTTATTTTATTAAGATTACTTCAAAATAAAAAGTAAAACCCTATCCAAAAAAAAGTTTAGTTTGAGGTTAACTAAATTATTACTTACGATCGAAGTCTCCATAATGAAGATATCAGTTCTTCTCGTGTACTTCAATTTAGTTGAATAGTAGTAAACAGCACCGTTTAGGTACCTATAGTTAATGATTTAATTAGAATTGATTACTGCTATCGTTCTGAAATACTTATAAGGATAAGGATTTGGCATTGTAGTTAATGTTAAGTCTGTCCACTAAAAGCTATGTTTTAAATTCTGAAGATCGCAGTTCAATTACAATGGATTGGATAAGTATGTAAATAAATTACAATGAATGTAAGTCACTGAAATATTGCAAAAATGTTATAAATCTTGCAAATTTGTAATCAAAATATAAAGTGAACAGATAATTTAAAATACGATAAATTCTATCCAAACCAAACTTACGGTGATAGAAACCTAGAGATTTGATTGGATTGAATTGTTTCCAATCGTCTTTGTTCACATTAAACTCTTTTATTTTTCCGATAGTCATCGTAAATGTACGATTCTCGTCGCAACTGACAAATAGGTGAGAGGCAGGTGTCTTGACTGCTAGGAGCGAAATAAAATAATGCAACGTCCTGATAGCATACCTACCGTATATTTCCAAACTGGCGCGGTGGTACCGCGGCGGTGACAAATTATAATCTCAAAAGATATACATCACAAGTATTCAGAAAGAGTTTTTTTTCTTACATGTTATTATAGTCTGATTAGATAAAAATATAGCTACAAGTGTATGCGTTTGTGTGTGTGATCAATTATTCCGGGATCAATTACCCGCCGTCATTTCGCTAGTTCAGAAGGTGTCCAAACATAATCTATGTTGTGTGTTTCATTGCACGATCATAATATGCGTTTTTTACACTCTCAACAATTAATTATATGTATTAAAATACAGATGTAATAAGGGGAAGTGAGTAATTTAGTGTTTAACAAGTGTAGAGCTATGGGACGCTTCTGCTTGTATTACATTGTTTAATGGCGTGAGTGACTGGAGATGGCGTGGATTAGACTTGGCATTCCATCAGCAATTGGCCAAGGTACCACAGGGTTGTCAAAAGGAAGATATTCTATCATTTAACTAGGTTAGACTGTACCGTATAAACATGACAGAAATTACTTCTCATGTCGTTTTTTAATGATTTTGTACATATCTGCCAAAAATGGACACACTTGCTATTTGTGAAACAGTCTGCGCTTAGATTGGGCGAAGGAAGAAATTGAAAATTGGAGCAGTTGGTTTAGTTGAAGCATTCAATGGCGGGTGCTTTTGATGACGATATAAAGACGTGTTGCAAAATAAAAAGCCTCTCAAGATGAACAGTGTTACTTGCTCTTTGGGTGAATTGTCCGTACATTACCAAGAATAGAATTAATGCTAACATATTTCCTGGCTTTAAAAGACTACAAAGACTGCTGAGCAGCCTTATTTATAAAACATAAACATTATGATTAGTATAAATACTAGTTAGTAGAGTCTTAATTCGTAGTAGAAACCCAACCGTTGATTGGCAGAGAATTCCTAGGGGCCTAAGCATTCTCTACCAACTTATGGGTTCTTAAAATGAGTTCTTTGTTCTAACTTGAAATAATAATCCATTAATCAATATTTAAACTAACTAGAATTATTGTATAACGGAGGCTGACTGATTTTTGTCTTTTTCGAAAACTTGCCGCTGTCAGCCCTACAGATGTCCGGCGTTGCGTAAGTGGCATTCCTGTGAAGGTGTTTTTTGGTAGGCACGGACGCTGAGCGGAACGGATCACTGGTATTCCCATCTGGAGCAGAGACGACGTGATAAAGAAACTAATGAAGTATTCTCGGCTGGAATCTGGAGCTGCGGTCTTCCGGTGTAGGTGTTGATCTTGATCACGTTTAGTTTTGGATTAAGTGTTGTGTACTTTTGGTATGCTTTTTAGTGATTCCGTTTAAGCTTAGTGAAAATGGATGTGTATAGTTGTTTTGAAGCTTTCGGAAAGGTTTCTTTTTAAGCTAAACAGTCTTTTCGATTGATTAGTAGGTGCTTAATCAAACTTTAGGGAATTTAAATCTATGTAATAATTTTTATATGAGTCGGGCCGAAAGTGTTTTTTTTTTAATTTATTTTTTTATTGTCAGATGGATATGCTCTTGACTTTAGTCTAGGTCGCAGGTGACAGAGACAAAGTAATTCCGTATTTGGTCTTATCACATTAGACAAAGCTTGACAGCGTTGTTGGTGTTTTCGACGTATTAATCATATTTTGACTAATTGGAAACAAACATTACCACACAAATCTTGAGAAAGTATTTTCAAGACCCAATCGCAGCACTTGATTTGCGTTTAATTAAATCTGTGGCGCGTCGAGTTAACTGTCAGAAATCGAGTGTTAGATACAAAAATTCCGAGTTGTTGTGAATTTCTACCTTTGTCATGTATTAATTTCTTTGCATACTATTGTATAAATTCAAGTTCTTAAAACGCAATAGACAGATGTGTTGCTGAGGAGTTTGTTGCGCCACTTCTTCTTCCCAGCTAAAACACTAGGAAGTGGTGACGGGTGGGCGTTTTGGGGGACTGTCTTTACGTAAAATTTGACGTTCAAAAAGTACTGTCTCTCAGCCTAGTTTGAAAAAATGACTTTTGGTTTTGATTTTGAATCTCATCCGAAGTTGCTAAAAACTGTCTAAAACTCTCAGGGCGAAATAAACGAAGAATTTCCTGAACATAATTCGGAGCTAAGCCAACAATCTCCTAAACACCGTTCCGGCGAGATCAAGTAAATGTCTCCCGTTCCTCGACGGATCCGCGTAGCCGTGGGAACGTCCCAATGTCGGCTTTCTGGCAATTAATCCCGAACTGAGACCAGTTTAGTTTTATTTCGATGGCTGACACTTTGGACTTTAGGGCTGGCAGAAAGTTTTGTTACGCTGATATTTTGAGTCGTAATAAAGTTTAGTTATAAAGTTTTTTTTTTTAATTCATTAAAGGCTTATATATTTTTGAAGGTTAATGATTTCTTCTTGAAGATGACTATTTCTCTCCTTTATTTTTCTGGGCTGAGGAACGGGTTAATTTTAATATATTCTTGTCTTCCACAGCTCAGTGTTGTTATCGATTTTAAACAGACTTGGTTCAATAATACATAATATGTTGCTTTTATATTATAACGGTCTTTTAAATAGGGTTTTGACTCCTCTGTTAAATCATATCGCAGTGTAATTTTCTCTGGTGTTTGCTAGGCCCAGCATTTTAACGTGATCTCAATTTTTTTTTTCGGCACAGCCCTACTGCCAAACGGTGTGACTTTTGCGCTAAAAACACCTTCGTTGGCATAACGACGTGGACCGCATAGCTCATTACTCGGAAAAAGTATAATTATTATCGTGCAATATTACATCTGTTCGGTGGGACGGGATCAAGGTGTCATGGCGGCCTTCGCGGCCCTTTGACGGAAGGTATACAGGGTGTTATGCTAATGTAAATTATGGCAGTTTCGATTTTGGATAGTTTCGTTTTTATTTCTATTATAATGAGAAGCTTAGTGGAGAGGATTTTGTATTGTATTGCTACATATGAGCGCTTATAAATTTATCAATTGAAGTGTTTACATAAAAATTATTTCGCCCTGTAGGTAATATTGGACAAGATTGAAGGAGAAAACTGCGAACTGTTTACATTTTCTGTGACGTATTCCTGCCAATGCATTGCATGAGTGACACATACCTACCTCATCACAAAATCGAGCTTAAATGAAGAAATAACAGCCAATTGTCTCATTGATTAAAATTCGGATTTCTTTGTCCGATCCATCTCAATAGTCAAAAATCATCCATTCTTATACAGAATCTGGGCAAATGCTTACTCCATTTACCTGAAAAGTATAATAAAAATTGCATACCAGCTGAACAAATGAAAATAATGTGATATCACTGGCCTTTTTTAAATTATGGTAAATCATCAAATCACTACCTACATACTTCCACTCTGGACGGAGCGGACGGGAGTGTCAGACTCTTACTGACTAAAACCCATCCGTGATTCTCCTAATGCCCTTTGCGTTCCAGAGCCGCGGTGACTCTTTCAAACAAATTCCGCAACCCTGAATATCACCTAGCCTAGTAACAAAGTTAATTTCGGTTTCATGAACTCTTTTCAAGGTGGGACAAAACAGTAATAGTGTTTTTCTGTGGGAAACAATTATAGACTGAGATTTAAAGAGTATGATAAGAAGCAATAGCACCTATGACAATGGATTGAATACTAAATACTATTATAGACCATTATTTGAACGTTCGATTAGTTAGCCTGGAATCTCCGATGCGTGTGTTCTTCCTTCTATTTATGAGAATAAGATTTCAGTCTGTACTGGGACATATATCCGGCGGCAAGACGGGATGATGACATCGATGCCTTAGGTAGTATAGCCTGGATATGGTTGGCATAGGTGCATCGGCATTACAGATTATATATAACAGTCCAGGGCAGCTAAAGTCACATTCTCCAAAGCCTCCAACATAAGTGTGCGAGGAAATGTCAGGGAGGTTTTAGTCAGTAAAAATCTGAATGGTCCCTCCACCCATCCCAGAGAACAATGTCCATGAGGATTTCCACTCAGAAAAAAATAAGATATAAAAAAAAATGAAATAGAAATGAGAAGTGCGAGTGAAGCCGGGCTGTTATTTTTCATTAAAATTAAATCATAATTCATAGCTTAGGAAAAATGGAAAATCGTTACCGCGGCTGAGAAGGCTAATAAATAGGACTGGGATGGACATGTCTGCCGCGCAAGTGCATAGCGAGCGATGAGTTCAGAATTCAGAGCTAGATTAGTACCTTGAAATCGCAAGACATGGTCGCGGCAAACCACGAAGGAGATAGCGGGACGACTCAGAGTACTTCCGAGAAAATGGTAATAAATAGCGTAGACCACGAAACAATGGAAAGAAGAGAGATAAAAGATGCTTACTTATAACTATATCTTTTGCTAAGTTTTGCATAAATAGGAAACGTGACGCACAATGAGTGTGTTCGTATTCTCGACTCATAGTAGCGAATGAGCAACGAAAAGTTTTAGTCTGAATGAGTACGTTACACTTCGCTTTAGACGATGGGTTTTCATTTACTGGTTTGGTTACTTGGTTTAACAAAATCGGGGGTAAGGCAATGCAACTCTTTGGCTTAATACCTCTACTTACTAAACTCTGTCTTAACACGCATGCGCGCTAGTACAAACAGCATAATGTGTGTATTGTCGGACCGGTGGGATTCTCCAATGCTCGAGCGCTGGATACGCATAGATACGGTCAAGTAAATATGCGCAGGAGTATCGGAGTATCCAATAGGTATGGTACTTAGTTTTTAAAATGTCTCTCTTTCATCATTACTAACATTGGTTTCTCATAAGTATTTCTGTGTTACTAACAATTTTATGGATGTTTTATCTGAAAAAAAAAGGAACAATAATATAATAATAACAAGAAAGATAATATTTTTAAAACAGCTTTAATTCTATTCTTATTCAAATAACTTGAACATTCGCAGTACCCAGCGACTGTTACAGCTCCGACATCACAGTTTTCAGTTCTCGGTGCATCGACCGCACGATTTTATCTTTTACGCTACATTTTGATGCTTAAAGAGTTTCGGCACGGATTGAAATTTTAATCAGTTTTTCAACTCGTGACGCCGAGCTGTTTTTGTTCTGGTCACTTTAGTGGCACTTGTAAACTTTTTATTTGGTACTAATTGATGAAAGTACCACAATTTGGGTCGGTCTTGAGTAATTTAAGCAATATTTATTGACTTATTCATCGATAACATTAATTGCGCATTTAGTTTCCTGCTCTCTGTTATCGAAAAGGATATAAGTTGGGATAAGTATCCTTTGTAGCCTGAATGGTTTATTATGGTCAGTTGTTTTCAATCACAGATAGTGTAATCTGCTAGATAAAGTAATCGTAGTTCTTGGAATCTAGGGGGATTACAAACGATCATATTCCGAAGCCACCGTGAGATGTTATAAAATAACTGTACCTAAATACCTTCTGAATTCTCAAATGATTTGGTTAATAACTTTTCTATGGCGAGCTTTGTAGTGTTAAAAATATTTGAACTGTCAAACGTAGAGGTGCACAAGCGATTTAACAAGAAGCTAAGATTTTAGTTGACATAATAAGACAGAGCAAGACTAGGGAATATTCTTATTTGCAGGGAAGTTATAAAACAAAGTCCAGATCGATTTGCAGTCTAGCTGGTAGTTCTATAGTAAACACAGAACGTTAAGACATTTATAATTAACTAGCTTCTGTCCGCGACTTCGTCCCCGTGGAATCCCCGATTTTAAAACATTCTTTATCGCTGCTCCGCTCCTATTGGCTTAAGCGTGATGATATCTAGCCTAAAGCCTTCCTCGATAAATGGTCTATTCAACCCAAAAAGATTTTTTCAATTCGAACCAGTAGTTCCTGAGATTAGCGCGTTCAAACAAACAAACAAACAAACTCTTCAGCTTTATAATATTAGTATAGATTATTATCTATACTTAATATTATAAAGAGGCAACGTTTGTGAGTTTGTGACGTTGTAAGGGGTAATCTCTGGATCTACTGAACTGATTTTCAAAATTATTTCACTAATAGAAAGCTACGTTATTGTGGAGTGCTATAGGCTATATTTTATCCCCGTATTGCCACGGGAACCGGAACAACGCGGGTGAAACCGCGGGGCACTGCTAGTTTCATTATAAGTATGTATTTAGATAAGTTTATTTGTGTATATTTGTTTATTTTAATTTGATTTTTAAGTATAAATAGATAATAATAATAAGATATAGTTAAGTAAGTATAGTCTATTTTCGAGGTATTCCATGAAGCACACCCAAACGAAGCACACCCAGACTTCGTCCGATCGAATTCGTTCGTTCGTTCGTTCGATCTTCGTCTGGGTGTGCTTCGTTTGGGTGTGCTTCATGGAATACCTCCTATTTTCCTTCTCTGTCTCTTTACACACTGTGCACGTTTCTTATCTCACTGTTCTATCGTAGGTCTGCTGGAAGATTTTTTTATTGAAATAAGCAGTACCTTTGTGCTTTTGGTTTCTGTACAAAATAAATATTATTTTTCTAATTAAACTGTGCTTCCTATGGTTAATCGTATTAAAAGACATCAGGCTATTGGCACAACCTTCAAAAATTCCTCGTTAGAAACAGGCGTACGCAACTGACTAGGTACTGACCAAGATGCCACTCTAAGCAAAAGTATTGCACCTTAATTTACAAGGAAAGCGATAAACTTTTATCTCCAATTCAGTTTGTTTGGGGCCGGGACCCGTGAGTTATTTACGAGTGTGACGACGAAGCTGCAGCCGGGTCGTCGGGTCAAGAGCCCTCCCTCCATTCGCTACATCGTCAATTTACTTAGAAATCTGACATTCTCGTTTTATATTTCATACTTATTCCGTGAGGAAACTTCGAAATGTAGTAGCCGAGGTAATTAGATTGTTTGGTATTCTTATTTCGCTAAAATTGGGAGCTAAAGGTCGTCATTGTCAACATTGCTGATTTTTTTATTATTTGGCTTTGAATTATCTTTTGTTCGGTTAGAAGCAGGAACTTCTGTCTTAATGCTCAATGGCCTAGGTAGTGTTAAATGGTAACAAGCAAGCAGTTTATATCGATTCTAATCTGCATTTTTGGGTTACTAATTGCGTAATAGATAAATAAATCTATCAATTCTGTTTTAGCACTTTATAGCTCCCAGTACACTGAATAGTAGTTTTATAAAAGAAAAGATTTTATTTGGGACTCGCACATCCAAACATCCATCTCACAGATTTTTATTTCAATATTGAACATTGAATCAGTGTGCGTTAAATTGTTAGAGCGTTCCACTTTCAAGGCTTTTCATAAAGATAATGTGAACTTTATAAAAAAAAAACTACTTATTTCTAGAGTACAGTTTTCTAGAGTGGAGACCGCGTCTCGGCAAACGTAGTGTAGGACGTCCTCAGCCACGGTGGAGTGACGATTTGCGCAGGACGGCTGGCAGAAACTGGATGCGAGAAGCCGAAAATAGACCTAAGTGGCGTGCAATTGGAGAAGCCTATGTCCAGCAGTGGACTGCAACAGGCTGTTGATGATAATGATTTAATCAGATTTAAAATATTATTTCTCCTTTACGTCCTCCTTTCTCAAATATCTAAACAATTTGCCAACCCAACCCTTGACTTCGAATAAAACTTTTTCCGCTACAGCAGCGCGAAATCCTCCAACAATACAGTTACTAATAACAATATAAAGAAGGCGATTACAAAACCTACTAACAACCCAATTGTCCACGTTGCATCATCGGAGTTCATTCACATGCGCGGGCGCACTTGTTAGAAACCGTCCGATTCGCGCCGATTCGGCACATTGCGCCGATGGTTTCACGAACTGCGATGTGTCACGATATGTGCTCTCATTGTGATTGGCAGCGCTTGCAACCAATTTTAAAACTGTTATTTTGGGATTAGAAAATTGGCATTGCACATTCTATCAGGGATAGCGTGTCGATTGTTAAAAAGTATTGACAAGAGCTATCGAAATGTGTGTGAATGTGTGTGTGTGTGTGGGTGTGTGAGGGTGTGTGTGTGTGTGTATGTGTATGAATGTATGTGTGTGTGTTATGATGAATGTGTGTTATGTAATGTGTTGACTGGTAGAGAATGCCTTGTTGCGTTAAGTCCACCCATGTACCACTAGTGTACATAAAGTTTAAATAAATGGTCAATCGCTTGAATTATGACATTTCGACGACCATTCTCTCTAACAGAAATACACTTTTGTCTATAGGTCCGTGTGGAGAAATCCTGTTTTAATTGAGGCTTATTTAATTTTGGTGGTACGGCAGACGACAGAACTTATGTTTTTGGTTAGGTTAGGTTAATTTCGCAGGCTAATTCAACCGAATACTAACGTTTAATCCATTATAAGTAGGTACACTAATCCTTATTGCGTTATTTTTCATCAATTGTTTGTTTGTGTAAGTTTATTAGAGCTGAACATTTTAACACTCAGTGTTAGGTACGCAAATAAAATCTTATTCTCTTTTCGGTGCTAGAGGGAAAGTCTGGGTTCCATAATAAAAAACCACACGTTAATTTTCCACGCTAAATTGGAAATTTAGAGTCAGTTCATCCCACGCTGTCTGTGTTAGTTGAGGGAACGAGTTGAAATGTATGTGGGCGTAAGTTTGTGTATGGCTTTACATACAAGTTGTGTTGATATTGAACTTTCAATTGGATTTCACGGCTGTCTCAAGTGTTTATCTAATATACTATTGTTTTTAGTTGATTTGTGGAGGCTATGAGGGATTCTTTCTTACTTCCTTGTACATTTTGATACAAAAGAGCTATAGCCGTGTCCAACCGACCTAGCAGTCTATCCGAGATTGGTACATATGATGCGTTTTGTTCCCAATGTTTTGATGCTTATCAGTTATGTCATGTTTTATCTCTACACTAGCAGCGCCCAAGAAGTAGAGCAATTGTAGGTCGCGGGTTCCAACCCAGCCTGGCGGCATAACTTAGTGTAATTTAATTTATCACCACTGCTCTTAAAACGGTGAAGAAAAACATCGTGAGGAAACCAGCATGTCCAAGAACCAAAAATTCGCAGACATGTGACATTCACCAACCCGCGCTGGGCCCGCGTGGTATATTACGGCCCATTCCCTGTCCTAGAGAGGAGGCCTTTGTCCCAGCAGTGGGAACGTTAAAAGGCTGATTATGCCGCACCCCGCGGTTTTATCCGCGTAGTTACCGTTCCCGTGGGAATATGGTGATAAAATATAGCCTATGTTACTCAGGGTGAATGTAGCTTTCTAAAGGTGAAAAGAAGAATTTTTGAAATCGGTCCAGTAGTTTTTGAGTTTATTCGTTACATACAAAAATACAAATCTTTCCTTTTTATAATATTTGTATAGATGAGGTAAAGTGTAAAAAGTACCTTATTGCATCGTTATTTCTACTTCGTGTATTAAATTGTAATAAACTGACTGAGAATTTTAAATATTTTTATTCACTATTTATCACTATAGATCTGCCAGAAATCCGTAATTCCGTAGTTACCTAATTTACCGTATTTACTCAATCAATATAAATCTAAGCTTCATCAAAGAGCAATCATCAAGGGCCTCTTAATACGAATTAATTAGGTCTTCACATTAATTACTGGTACCGTTAGCAGGTATTATCCACGGCGGGTGATGTGGACTCTGTGTGTGGCACTCGCTAGGTGGTTTAAGACGGTCATAAAAGCTATGAAAAACTAGTAGTAATAAGGTATTATGAGCAATGACTAAGGAGTAAAAAGTAGATGAAATGAACTCGTTTTACGTGCGGTAGTTGTTTTCATCTTTAAGTATAAAGGATAATTCACACACTTCAGTTTGTATAAGTTTTATTTTATTTTATCAGTGAATACGATTGTGGTAAGGGGCCTTGCATAAATTACGTCACACGTTAAGGGGGGAGGGAGGGGGTTGACGAAGTTTGACATTGTGTGACAAGGGGGTGGGTCTTAAATTTCGTGACGTCACATTTTAAAATCAATTTTTATCTCAGTGTAAAACACGAATACAATTGGAAAATATGTGACGTCACACAAGGGAGAGGGGGTCTCACAAATGTGACCAGCTGTGACAAGGACGGGAGGGGGGGGGGGGGGGGTCAAAAATCATGAAAGTCGTGTGACGTAATTTATGGACGGCCCCTAATACCGAAACATAAAGTCTTGACCACGTAACATTCCTGCAGCGTTTGTCGATCCTGTATTTTTTTTTTGTGTTTTGATAATCGCCTTTTGCTACGCTATCGCTGATTGAATTTCCCATGTCTAGAGCCTTAGGGCTGTGCCTAGGATATGGACGGAAGGCAAAGGAAATAAGACCAAAGATAATATTTATTTAAACACTGTCGAATCATTAGAACTTGTTTAAAATCCCTAAAATTATTTTATCTCTAAAATAAATATAGGGTTTACAAGATAATAACAAATTTAAGTGAAAGGAAATTATCTTAGATTGAGTAACACAAAAACTATTATTATAACAGACAGGATGTCCTCCAGTCTGTAGAGACGCAATCTGTTCATTTCCTAAGTATAGGACATAAGTTTTCTTAGATCTCTGGCATATGATCGGAGTCTACTTACTGGTCCCACTTCCTATCCTTAATCGATACCAGAAGTATCAATAAACGTAACGTAAGGGACATTTAACCAAAAAGTCGAAATGGTCCTTATGACTGTTAGCATAGGGCACATTTGTTTTAAATGCCGATAGGTCTCTTAAGTTAATTGAAATTTCCGGAATGATAATTCTCAGGTTAGGTAAATGAGGCTAAAAAATAATGTTTGAAGTTCTTGCAGGCCAAATTTCAAAAACTATAGCTTGGTTAACTTAAGTGTGGCAAGTAACTTCCAGACTTATTATTACGGCCTGGCATATGCAAACACTAGCATTTCGTCTGCCCAGATTTAGTACAAACAATTTCCACCCCTGTATGTTCGTACAATTTTCTTAGCAGTTGTCTACACCCTATAAGGAACCTACTTGCCAAATTTTAAGTTTGTAGGTGTTATAGTTTTTAAGATATCGTGGTGTGGTAATCTGTGAGTGGAATTTCGCTTTTATGTACATACATATGTAGTATATGGATTATGAAAGTTTTGAACCTATAAATGTATGATGCAACAATGACAAACTTTTTTTGGTGGTAGTTTTCACAATTAATTGAAATCATAAAAAAATATCCGATTACATTGAATCTCCCTTTATTTGAAATCCACTTAGATGTAGACGTGTTTGCAGTCCGAGGGCAGCTTAGAAATTATCTAAGCGTATGCGTAGGTCCACAAAACCAGTTTCCACTAAACTGTCTTCAAAACTACTCTATCAAGAGGCCAATGACTAAATCTAACTTCTGCAAGTCTTTCAAACAACAGCCACTACTCAGCATTAGAAAACAAGAACACAATAAAAATCGAATTTAATGTTCTGCTATGTGAGAAGAGGAAACAGAGCATATACGACTCGATCGAGTAAGTGTTCGTTAAACAAAAATGCGCATTATGGTAACATTCCCGTAAATACCCCGGTTAATGTTCTGTAGAGCACCGTTATTGTTAGAGAAACTACCAAAGCATAAATATGTATGTAGGTACAAAAGCTTAAAGTGGTTTTAATGTAAAAACACAGCCGTCTAAAATCGTAAAGACGCGGTTAATAATCGCGGTGGTCCTTCTCTTCAAGAATGAGAAGAGACTTCTGCAGATACTTACCTAATCACTCCATAGTATAAAACAAAGTCGCTTCCCGCTGTCTGTCCCTATGTATGCTTAGATCTTTAAAACTACGCAACGGATTTTGATGCGGTTTTTTTAATAAATAGAGTGATTCAAGAGGAAGGTTTATAGGTATACTTGCATGCATAACATAGCAGAGATTTAATATCAACATTGCACCCGTGCGAAGCCGGGGCGGGTCGCTAGTAGCTGATATAATTGTTTTCAGAATCAGAATCAGAATTTTATTAGCTCCAAATATAGGTACAGTATAAGGTGGACATAATTATATGAGATCAGCTACATTTTACCTTACGGCGACGAAGGAGAAAATGGGTGGTGATGGGATGGTGGGATGATGGTGGTGGGGGATGGGGTTTTGGAGAAGATGTATCCCAGTAACATAGATACATAGAGAAGAGAAGGTTAATATTATATTTTCAGTTAATATTACATTTTTAATTCAGTTGGAAAAAATCTAAGGTGATACATACCAAAAGAAAGGAGGCTTGTTCATCACATTTTGGTGCTTGGTTTATGTTTGACGAAAATAAGTTTTAGGAAAAGGGACATTATGTCAAATTCCTCACATTTTGATTTTTGACATTCAAAAGGCCAAAATGGAATGGATAGACCACGTGGCGGCAATTTCTGTAGCGCATGTTCTTTTTTTTCTGGGTGGGAAATCATCAGATGACCTCTCCCGCCCTGAGCGGAGCGGAAGGGAGAGTCAGACTCTTACTGACTAAAACCCACCCATGTTCCTCCTAGTGGCCTTTGCGTTCCAGGGCCGTGGTGACTCTTTCGAACAAATTTCGTAACCCTGGCAGGTAAATCCTGAGCTTAGAACTGGTGGAACTGGTCTTAGAAACAACTGTATCAATATTTAAAGCGTGTTTAGCTGAAGTTTTCCACGACAGTAAATTTGCTCAAAATTACTATTTCAGTTGAATCAAAATAAGTACCTAGGTACCATGGAATAAAACATAATGCGGTCAGTAATGTGAATTGGATTGCAAGGTTTGCATCGTCAAGTACCGCAAAGACTGCGAAATATAATTAAGTCCAAATCCAATCAATTAAAATCTTATCAGCATCTCAACAAACAAAAGTCTAGAAGCTTCATTTATCAAAATACCATCTATACGACAACGGCAAAAAATGCTAATTCCTAGTTACGGATTGGACAATGGAGGCCATAGATCACCGACCATAGAGTATAGAGCTGCGGCCATTTTATTTATGTAATTAAACGTGTGCAAGCGCCGTGAAGCTTAGATCGTTCACCGGAGCTACGATTACAATAAAAAAATTATAGAGTACGTATTACTTGCTTTTGTCGGAGACTTGGTTACTGTACAAAATAAAATTCCCTTATTTGACTAATGTGCCATTATATCAAAGAAAATGATATGCGAATGAGTTAATTGCAAGATATGTGAAATTTCGCCAGTTCCATCAGCAATTCGATCTACTTAGGATTTTCGCGAAGCATCAGAAACTTCAAAAAAGGAGAAGGTTATCGATTTTATATTTTTTCCAACTCTGTTTATAAACTTTACCGAGATTAAATTGAATTTAATTCAGTTAAATTGATATAGACCGCGAGTGTTTTTATTGTGAGATGGATTTGCTCTTGACTCTAGTCTAGGTGACAGAGACAAAGTTGACGATGGAATGAGTATACCCAGAAGAAGCCTGTTCACTCTAACTTTGAAGAGATTAGGGATGAATGCGTTCGGAAAAACAGACGCAGGCAGAGAGTTCCACTACTTTACTGTGCGCGTTACAAAAACGATTACAAACGCTTGGTGCGAAGTGGTGGAATAGCAACAAGGTAGGGATGGTAATTTACAGTGCGTCTAGATGTCCTATGGTAGAAGGGGGCCGATGGGATGAGGTCGTGGAGTTTATGGGCACACTCGCCGAAGTACAATCTGTAGAAAAACCAACCAGCAGGCGCCCTTGCGGGGATGACCCAGGCAAGCTTGGCATTCACCAATTTTTCGTCGCCGCCTCTTAGCTTTGCGTGCCACTAAAAAGTGGAAAAAAAAGACTCGCGATTTATTTAAAAAGGTGTTAAAAAGGAAAAAAACCACAACAAAAACACCGCCCAAAATAAAAAATAAAAGTTTTTTTGTACTTTGCAGTTGTTTTTATTTAAAGGAAATCGGTTATTTTTTTTTTACATAGAGCATAGTTTATAGAATAAAATATAATACAATACTCTTTATTATGTACACCATATAAGTTACAGAAAATATAGATGAAGAAAACATTACATAGGGTGTCACAATGGGCGGCCTTATCGCTTAAAGCGAGCTTTTCAAGACAACCTTTGGATGGATTTTAAAGAGAAAAGGAAAATACAGTACGGTACAAAATAAAATCCCATTAAACGAGTAACGGGGTAACACAATACTACTTGGCAAGATTGCAGCGCTGCTGCGGCAGATATTCTGGCTTCTACGACTACTCGTAACTACTGTAGCCCAAGATCTGCATATAAATGACAGCCGGGACCAAAAGCTTAACGTACTTTCCGAGGCAAGAAGTCTTGGTATGTCAACGAGGGTCACCCATCCGCAGACCGACCTCAGCAAGCATTGTCTAATCGACACGTTTGGCTGTTATTACTTGGCCACGAGCACTATAACGAAAAAAAAATATATACTTACAGTATTTTAAATAACAGAGGGCGTTCCCTTAAACTCGTTAATCTATATCATTAATAGATTAAAATAAAAATATCAGAATAGAAAAATAAGCATAAAATAATCCAAATTTAAAAAAAGAAATTGACAATAAATTCGATATAATATCCTGTTTAAAATCAAAATAGTAGCGCGGAATGGTAAGTACTTTTTGTAGCAATACCCAAACCGGCAAGTACGCGTTTACAGAGTGTTTCTTTAACGTATCAATTTAACATTTTTAGTGAATATTTTAATATTAAAAAAAAACATTTTGTTTTCGAATGGTAATATTTTTTTTATCATATATGGATGCTATACTATTGCGGGTTAACGGGAACGCCCTCTTTTAGTTAACATACTGTATATTGAGAAAACTCTTCCTTTTTTGAATCGGGTTAAAAACGGAGTCTAACTTTTTTAATTTTACAGGCAAATAATATAGTTCAGGGACCCAAACGATTGACATACTCAGAATAACTCATAGTAAGTTCAATCAAGGAAGTAATAAACGTAGCAGTCGGTAACCTTCTCGACTAAACACTTCACTTCGAATGAGTTTTAATGCAGACCTATTGAAATAACAGTTTAAACACTTTATTATAGATATTAGAAACTGTAAGTGGTAATTGTGTGCACATAAAATGGAGCACATATTATCTCTGCGAAGATTGAACCATTACCACAGTTTATGCGTCCGACTGTTACTGCGTCCTGGGCTGCGCGTACGGTTAAAGGAGGTTGCATGCTTGAAGGAAAATAAATATTTGAAACAATTCCATTTCAAATATTTTGTGGTTTGTGCATCCGCTTTTCCTTACATTTATGTTCGTATAAATGTAGGGGACAGCTGATTTTTTTTTCGCGATTTCAGGTTTGGTCCCATAGTAAAAGTTATTCATAATGATGAGTAAATGAACTCTTAAGAGGTTGTTGGTGTTTTACAAATAACCCTGTGTTAGGAACCTACCTGTCAAATTTTAAGTTTGTAGGTGTTATTGTTTCTGAGATTTCGTGATTAATCAGTGAGTGGTATTTCGCTTTTATATGTATAGGTTACGGCTGTTTCCCCGTGTGTTACGGCTGTTTCCCCGTGAGTGTTTGGTAGAGGTGCATCTAATTATACAGTACACCCCATTTCATCAGTTGTGTGTAAACACAACACTTAGGACTTAAGTCTCCAGCGTATTGGGATCAACCGTGCACAAATACACGGATATTCCGTTTTTTCACGTTACCGTAAGGATTTCGGGAAACCCACTCTTAGTGCCCTTCACCCCGCCATAGGAATCTACATGTCTGATTTCAGGTTTTTACGGCCAGAAGTTTCGGCTGTACGTTGTCAGTCAATCAGTCAATTACTCAGTCACGAAAGAATTTATAGTATTAATATTGATTTATGTAAAGCGGCTCTTATTATTTTCTTTTGTTAAATTCCCTTCGGCCACTTGACCGACTGCCACAATGAAAATTGATGAGTGCTGATGACAGACTTCGCCACATTAGGAGCTGATCCCTTTGTTGACACAAGAGAAGAATACAAGTTACCCATTAGCTTTTATGACATCCGCTGGTCAAAGGGCATGTCGGATATACAACTAGCCGAATGTAGGACGATCCTTAGAGATTTATTTATAGCCGTAATATTCTTTCGTGACAGGAAACTCAAACACAAAGCATTTATTTCAATTAAACCCTTTACAGGCACTTTTGAATCGTCAAGGTCGGTCAGTCGAAAGATATGAAGCTATCTGCACGTTCCAAAGCGTAGATCTCTACGGAGAAGAACGTGCAAGAAACTCCATGGACACTCTTTTAAATCAAGCAGAAGATTTAGGAATTCTGTCAGGTTCTATTTAACAACTTTTAATAATTGATTAGTAAACCGGCCCGGCTTCGCACGGCTGCAATTCTGGTACTAAATCTCTACTATATTTTGCACGTATTATACGTATAAATCTTGTTCTTAAATCACTTTATCCATTAAAAAAAAACCGCATCAAAATCCGTTGCGGAGTTTTAAAGATCTCAGCATACATAGAGACAGACAGAGGGAAGCGATTTTGGTTTATACTATATAGTAATAGGCTCTCGTTTAAACACAAACTCATCTGAGGAAAGCTGATGTGGCGACGGTGAAGCATACTTGCGTTAGAAGTAACCTATTCACTTTTGACTTAAGGGCGTGTACGCCGTATGGCATTTCATACAAATTTTCAAGTCACTATTTTGCGTAATAACTGAATCGATTTTAATGAAACTTCACACATAAAAGCAGGATACATAGGTCTAAAAAGTTAGTTAAAACATTTTGGAAATGTCTTATTAAAAAAAAAGATAACTGGAAGTTTATGTTTGTATGGAAAATTTAAAATGGGTCTAATTTAACTGTAACACTATTTATCGAAAAGGTTTTCAACTAACTTTTTAGACCTATGTATCCTGCTTATGTGTGTAAAGTCTCCTTAAAATCAGTTTAGTCATTTCGGAAAATAAGCACTTGAAAATTTGTATGAAATGCCATACGGCGTATACGCTCTTAAACATCCCACCAGGTTATATCTTCTAACAAAATGTTTTTATCTCCTTATAGATGGTGTCTTATAAACATAAAAACGGTTATGTAGTTCATAGTCCGGTGCTGTTGACGTTCAGACCATTTCATATTTAATAACTACTTTGTCATTAATATCCCTTATTAAGTTATGAAAGACCTTAAACTGTGTTTTATGATGTCAGTGTAATATGGAAGGTTTCACGGATTACTAGGGGGCTGTGTGAAATTCTTTTGCAAAAAAATGTTTACAAAAAAAACCTTTACAAATAGAAACCACTACAAAGTATAAAATAACTTTAATTTTGAAAGTTGGGTTATCTGGTGTGGTTTCTCGTTTTTTGAAACGGACTTTGTGATGTCATATGGCATTCTGTAGCAAAATGACTTTTTATGATTTTCTAAATGTCCCACGACATTTAGAAAATCATAAAAAGTCATTTTGCTTACTTGGACGACGTTAAAAATGCTCATAAAATAAAAACGACGAAGTTAGAACGAATTATATTTTTATGCGACCAAATGGAAGGAATACAGCAACGAACTAAAAAAATAATCAGACATGAATAAATAGGTATATACTAGGTAACCGAATAGGGTATTTTACTGTAAAAATCTAATTAGTCCGTCTGATAGATTTACAAAAAATATTGGGCACGTATTTTTTCTTTTTTCACGTAGGTAATCAAAAAATGAAGACTACGTTGCTGTAATTTTTACCAGCGACGTGACGTCACGTGAGTTTTCAACGCACTGTATCGTCTTCATTTTTTGTTTACGTCAAAAAAGAAAAAATACGTGTCCAATATTTTTTGTAAATCTATCAGACGGACTAATTAGATTTTTACAGTAAAATAAGCGAGAAGGCTGTAATCTACTACGTGCTAGGAGGTGGATGTTACATTCCTTCGATTTTTCTATCTAATGGTATTCCGGTTTCCTCGCCACGTTTATTTATTGCAAACTGTGAAGTTTCGATATTGTGCCGTGAGACTTAAAACCCTTACCAAGTGAGATTTAAAATCCTTACAAAGTATGGAAAAATGCTATGAGGAAAAGGCTATGAAGTAAAGCCATAATCTAAGTCGCAGCGACTGCTTTCAAGTTGTAAAAGTACCACAGTTGTAATTACACTAATAAGCCAATTATAATCAAGCTATTAGTGCATCCAACGGAAGCGAGAAATATGGTTCTGTAACAAGGTTTTACAATTGCGATAGCTCTGTCCTCCGGCCCTAAAGTTGGGTTTGAACGCATAAATCATAAAATGATTTGCTAACAATTAGAAAGTTCCTAGCGGTTTTCTTTTAAGTAGTATTATTCCGGTGTTTTTATATCTGTACTCAATGATTGATTTCATCTTTTCGTTTCTAATCGAAATCTTCAGAGTTCAATTCCTGTGGACAGGACTAACCTACACTAATATCCTAGGCTGCAGAGTTTGGAACAGGCTCCGATAAACGAGACAAAAGACATTCCTTCTTTGAATCCCATCCCTTAAAAGCAAAGGCAGTCTGCTCGAAAATAAAAACAGCTGTTTTTATTGGCCTGTTTACGTCGAATTAAAAAAAAGCCTTATTGTCCTTTTAACCGTTTTGCGCGGAGGTTGCACGTTGCGTTCGGCGCGTGCTCGGGACAGCTGCGCGCGCGCAGATGCGCCCACGCAGGCGCGCCGCCCGCACATCCCACCCGTAGGGCCGTCGCATATAGCCTCACGGATTATTGATATAATAAAGCCTTTTGATACAATAATGAGGACGTCAGAACATCTACTTCTGGAAAAGCTACGAGAACTATATAACAAAGCATTTAGAATTTAACTACATATTTCATGCTTCATAAATGGTACTAACAGATGCAGAAACAAAGAACCATGAGGGGTTGGTTAGGAGGTTTGTGGAGTTTTCGTGTTAATTGAAATTCGCTATTGCCTTGGCTCCGTTGATCTCCTTTCTAAAGGTACAACTTGTATTATATAGCGTGAAAAGTTAGAGTGCGTCCTGAGCGGAAGTTCCTACCCTAGATATCGATTGCTTTCTTTGAGTAAAATTTGTTTGCATCAATATATGAAGCACGTCTCTACCTCTCTATTTAGTAAATATCCTCCAAATTATTAGCTCTTTTGCATCGAATGGATCTTCTGTAATCTGGCTATTCTTTGTACCAATAGGGATCCGGATTATTGATATCACAAAGCCGTAGTTCTATTTAACTAAACGCATAACAGAGTTGAAGAGTAATTTATAGTACCTTCTTTGTTAATTCTGTCAATATATCACGATTTTGTACTCTTTCGTTGATTTCTGAGGCTCCGGAATAATGTAATTTTGTGTAAGGTTTTGAATGAAAATGTACTTGTCTGTTTACATAGGTTTAGTGTTCAATTGTGAGCTTTGAACCTAGTAGGTCGCAATGATAGGAAGTTCTTCAGTTCTCTGTTGAGCGGGTTTCAAGACGTTATTTAATTACTCGGTTTTGGTATTGCGGTTAAGGTGAAAGGGTAATAACGATTAGTTTTCACTTTGTATAAGATTTTTTTGTAGTGTTGCTATTAAGAGAAGTTTTTGTGTTTTTTAGAGGATTTGGGAGCAGTGGTGGCTGAGTGGTAACGGCCCCGACTTACGAATTGTAGCTAGTGAGTTCAAAACCCAGCCAGGCGCATTACTTTGTGTAATTAATTTCCTCACCACTGCTCGGTGAAGGAAAACATCGTGAGGAAACCGGCATGTCCTAGAACCAAAAATTCGAAGACATGTGACATTCACCAACCTGGCCTGCGTGGTGGTGGATTACGCCCCATTCCCTCTCCTAGAGAGAAGGCCTGAGTTGATTATGACGGCGAATTTTTTTTATCCGAAAAAGGATGGTGGAGGCCATTACATAGTATTCTTGTTTAAAAATAATAATATCAGAGGTTTCTTATTTTACAGTCTCGTAAATATTGAAGAAAGACTTGTATCCTAGCTGTCTGTTTCTTTGTATTTTCAATCAACATAGAGATAAAAATGCGGTTCTAAATATCATCAGCTGTTAGTAACACAACCTCGTTTTATTGTCCTATACTGAACGTTTGTATTCAGTCGCCGGCGCAGCCCGCGAGGCAGATGTGTGATTCCGGGACTCGATCGCTGGAACATTCGCGCGGAGCCCCTCCTACTGCTTACTGCGCACAAGATGTTGTTTACAATATTGTATTGCAGGGTTCATTGGGCATAATTTCGCGATACTGCTGATCAAATTAATTTTGTACTTTATATTGAATTCGCTGCGCCCCGCGATTTCACCCGCATAGTTTCCGTTTCCGTTGGAATATTGGGATAAAATATAGCTTATGTCACCCGGGGATAGTGTAGCTTCCCAACTGTGTAAGAATTTTTCAGCAGTTTCGGAGCCTATTCAATACAAACAAACAATCCAATCTTTCCCCTTTATAATATTAGTATTGATTTGCGGTAGGTATTGTTTTAATTTCTGAAATAAATCATAATAGTTCTAACCAATCAGTAATGGCGTCCAAGCAGGTCGCCTTGAGAGAAAGTATAGTGCACAAGTTAGTTTGTGCGATAAGAGCAAAATCCTAAAAAAAAAAAAATAGTAACATATCTTTGAATTATTGATTTCTCTCGTTTTCTCTAGAATCATATAACTTGCAAAAACCTTAATGATCTTAAAGGACATTAAACTAAAAATAATTCTTACATTTTATACGGAACTCTCAATGAACTTCGACACAATTTTGTTATCAGACGATATTCCTACTATAGAGAGAGGCATTACAAAACGTCAACACACTTGTATGTAAATGTAGTTATCTCAAAAAACTATTACATCGAGTGTTACCTTAATTAATTCAGAACAGCTGATCAACGCTCATGTTGGAATAAAAATTGAAACAAATTTCTAGTTATTTCTATTTTATGTCTTAAGGTGCGTTTACACGGACAATAAAAATGTATCAATTATAGGCAAAACTGGTCAATAGGGTAGTTGACTAAAAAAATCTGATTAGTCCGTCTGATAGATTTCCAAAAAATATTGGACACGTATTTTTTCTTTTTTCACATAAACAAAAAATGAAGACGATACAGTGCGTAAAAAACTCGTGTGACGTCACTACTCGCTACAATTTTTACCGGGCCGTGACGTCACACGCTCCCACTCCTGATCTTTGATGCTTTTTATCTTCGTCAGTTTTTATAGATTTGATAAAGGAAAAAAATACGTGTCCCTTATTTTTCTATAATCTAACTGACGGACTAAACATAATCATATATTTTTTACTCAGGCAACATCCCTATTGTGGCGTCACAAAATATCAAGCAATTTACGGCAACGATAGCAAGCGTCAATTTGGCGAAACGTTTTGTAACGACAACATCATCTGCCTAGCCTTTTACAACGATATTGGGGTCGGTTCCCAATCAAACTGAATTAATAACAGTATTTTATGTGGAGCGGCATGTCTTAGAACCAAAAATTTGAAGACATGTGACATTCACCAACCCGCACTGGGCTCGCGTGGTGGTTTTACGGCCCATTCGCTCTCCTAGAGAGGAGGCCTGTGTCCCAGCAGTGGGAACATTAAAAGGCTGACTATGCTTATGTGGAGCGTGCCTACTAGACGTCCGCAACCCACTAACTGGGTAGCACGGTACTTCTTTACAAGATTGGTGTCAGATTTTCTGGCTTCTGACAATCCGTAATGTCTGCTAAAGAACTCCAAATAACAATCGGGATCAACGGCTTAACGTGCTTTCCGAGGCACGGAAGACTCTCAGTATGTTAAGATCCTTCCACAAACCAACCATGGCAAGCGGTGCTTAACTTTGAAAATAGAATCTTTTTTTTTCTTCTCTGGATGGAAAATCATTCAATGACTTCTCCCGCCCTGGGCGGAGCGGAAGAGAGCGTCAGAATCTTACTGATTAAAACCCACCCATGATCTTTCTAGTAACCTTTGCGTTCCAGGGCCGCGGTGACTCTTTCGAACAAATTCCGCTACTTGAAGATAGAACCTTACGGCTGTTATAGTTTGCCAAGAGCTCCTATCGTTTTGTAATGTCAGCGTTGAGATATATGGAGAAAATCTTAGAAACTTGGCAAAACACAAGTAATTTAGACAAAAAAAAAACAAAATACAGAGAGAGAGAGTATACAAGAAATCGAGCAAAACAAACAATACTTATTGCCAAAACAATTGCCACATTTTATTGGAGATGCTGCACATTGCTCTACTAATTGCTCCAGATTCATCCATACGTGTTGCCTAGATAAAAGCTGAAAAAATTGCCCGTCTGAACGCACCACTAGTAGAAAATGTTTTCAAATTAGCAAAAACTTGAAAAACATTTTCTACTAATGGTAATAGCAAAATGCCGATACATGAGCGCAGTTAGAAATGAATAACTGATAAAATACTAGCAGGTGCTTTGACTATGCAAATGGCAGTAGGAATAATTACTTATCAACATAGTATAGGAAGAACTGTGCAGGCAGGGTGGAGATAGGTCCCGGATCCCCAACGCGTTGAGTTCCACGCGAGCCTCAAAGAGTTGTCAGCATAGAAGACGGAGTCCGCCAGGGCCAGTGCCTACCAGGCTTGTGGAATTAGTTTGAAAGAGTCACCGCGGCCTTGGGAAGCGAAGGGTATTAGGAGGAATACGGATAGATTTTAATTAGTAAGAGTCTGACACGCTCTTCCGCTCAGGACGGGATAAGTCATTAGATGATTTCCCAGCCTTATAAAAAATGTTTGGTGCTTAGAGCACCTAGCATGTAGGTTATTGGGTTATTTTAAGTTTTCAGGACAAATTTTGAATTTAGTGTTACTGGGTGGTTCCAAACTCTGGAGTTTAAGTTGAATTTGTGACACCCCCACGCCACGGACAGCACTTAAAGCCGTTGGTCCTTTTTTATTTTTTGGATGGGAAATCATCAAATGACCCCTCCCGCCCTGGGCGGAGCGGCAGGGACTGTCAGACTTTTACTGACTAAAACCCACCCGTGATCCTTCTTGTGCCCTTTGCGTTCCAGGGCCGCGGTGACTCTTTCGAACCAATTCCGCAGCCCTAGCAGGCACCGACACTATGGGGCCCCGTCCTCGATGCTGACGGCTCCTTGAGGCGCGCGTGGAACACAGCGTCGTCGACTCAGCCTGGTTGCTATCGGACGGCGAGCCACCCACGCTCACCATCCACAGGCATCAACCACTGCGCAATAGCACAGCGGCCGACTTGTCTTTGAAAGCCGTTGGTCCTGCACCTGCAGTTGTGCACTATAATATCTCCTCGTTGGTCGGGAGGAATATTATTACAACCTACAACCAAGGACCTGTCGTACAATAGCCACATTGGCTTCCACCAGATCGACAAAGAAGTCAATAAGTAGCCCATGATCAAAACGAAGAACATTATTTTGATTAAAGCAGTCACAATAAAGTCCAAGTTAAACTATTGTACAATAGAATCAAACTGACGGTTTCGCACACCGTTTTCTAAGTGATATGACGCACGGTACGATTTCTCGAGTTCTCGACGTGTGACATTTGATTGTGGTTCGCGTTCAGTTCCCACGGAAGAGGCACGACACGGCGACACTGTCACATTATCGCTTTATATTTGTCTATGTTTGTACAATGTACATGTTGCCTGTATACCTAACTATCGTTTGATATTGTTTACAATCTTTATATAATGTCACCATGTAATAGGGATGTTTCCTGAGGAAAAAAAAATGATTCTATTTAGTCCGTCAGTTAGATTATCGAAAAATATTGGACCCGTATTTTTTGCTTTTTCAAATCTATAAAAATTAACGAAGATAAAAAGCATCAAAGATCAGGAGTGGGGGCTTGTGACGTCACGGCGTGTTTCAAATTAGAGCACGTAGTGACGTCACACGAGTTTTCAATGGACTGTATCGTCTTCGTTTTTGTTTACGTGAAAAAAGAAAAATACGTGTCCAGTATTTTTTGGAAATCTGTCTGACGGACTAATAAGATTTTTTTAGTCAACTACCCTATTGCAACTATCGTCCGTTTATAAGTCGCATGAGACTGTAAACTCTTTCTACTGAATTAGACAAAGATAAATAGGAATCTATTGAATTAAGATGGGATTTGTTGTAAATAAAATTGTCGGTTCACAACATATCGCAAGATGAATTACAGTCTTACGTTTTGTGCATTGAACTCTTCCTAAACGGCTGTATCGTTTAAAATTTTCTATTCCGAAGTTATTTAAGATAATAGATGCAATCCGAAACTAAGATTTTGAAAAAAAAAAAGATTATAAGGCTATGTTAGGTTAAAAAAAATACGTTCGGAACCCTTTACCGACTCGCAATTGGACGGTTTTTTAATGAAAAGCTAGGATTTTACCTCTTTACCTCTTTCGACTGACCAACCTTGACAATTCAAAAGTGCCTGTAAAAGGTTTAATTTAAATAAATGTTTTGAGTTTGAATAGGTTAACGTCTGTCGGGATTACCCTTTTTTTGTGGATGGGAAATCATCTGACTTCTCCCGCTCTGGGCGGAGCAGATCGGAGTGTCAGACTCTTACCGACTAAAACCCACCCGTGATCCTTCTAGTGCCCCTTGCGTTCCAGGGCCGCGGTGACTCTTTAGAACAAATTCCGCAACTGTCGGGACTACCCTGGAACGCAAGTTTTTTGTGTATACATAGAATTGCTTGGGCTGTAAGAGGTTCTTAACAAAGTGAACTTGTCTTTTGATGAACTTAGGTTCTACACAAGTGATATTCTACCTGTGATAGCGGTTATCAAAATTGTATGGGAGCAAAACTGTATCGACGATTTGACAAACGCTATTAAGTGAACATAACCCATTCCTATACTAATCGACTGATATAGAATCATTAACACTCTTTACTTTTTTTAAACTTCGCCTCTTGTCAGCTAAACCGGTACCGATTTAGGAGGCAAAAGGCTTTTATATCGCAAGAAATAGACTTCTCGTTACCCAACTAAAAGAGTATGACGCTAATGCTTTTTTTCAGTATTTACGTAAGGTCTAAGAAAATAATAATAATAAAAATAATAAAAAGCAGTAATAAACAACATGACTTACTCCTTTGCTGTATAAATTATGGTCACGCCATCCGTTCACGCTAACTGCTTTTATGAAGTTTGTGTTTTACTTCATGAACATAATCCTGCTAAAATCGATAACTTACTTGTTTGCTCTGCATTTCTTTTTTTGTTTTAATTTGTCTTTTTAAAGTAATAACACATAGTTTCCACTGCAACACATAGGTTTCCCCTTGCCTTCCACTTTTGTCAGTGTTTTGGCTTTTGCTGACAATGTCCTGTAGATGCCTCTATGTCGTCTCAACAGCGAATGATGGTTTTAAAATCTATAGAGCACCAATTTTACTATGGCCACATTTGTAACAAAAGTGGATCGCTAATCAAAATAATTAATTGGCAATTACGGTGCTTACTTATACGCGTATGGGGCCATCCATAAGTTACGTCACACAAATTTCATGATTTTTGTCACATCTGGTCACATTTGTGACTCCACCCCTCCCTAGTGTGACGTCACATATTTTACAATTTTATTCGTGTTTTACTTAACACTAAGATTAAAATAGATTTTGAAATGTCGAAACGTCACGAAATTTAGGACCCCTCCCACCCCCTTGTCAGAGAATGCACACTTCGTCCACCCCCTTCCTCCCCTTTAACGTGTGACTATGGATGACTCCTATTTACTCGTACATATTTAATAGTTGTTCACTTGGGTCCTATTGAATACTGCAAGATTTAGCAAATAAGTAGACGGTATTTTTATACAACGCCCGTTTGTTTTTATTATTTGCCATTTAGATTCTTTAGGTAACTATATCTTCAACTGAATTGAATTGACAGCTGATACTGAAAATAAACTGGTATATATTCTATACGTTTTCCGTTATAAACGACGATGACACATAGGCGGCGTCAGTGAATAATTTTACTATCATTGTAGTGCGAATGTGCAATTGTCACAGTATATGTCTGTTCATTATGACAACTTGTGCAAAACTGTCGCTGATACATCAATTTGTCTAAAGTGAGAGTCCACACCTTAACGCTTAGTGCAGTAAAATATAACACGGATTACAATACTGCAAGCAAGCACAACGCAAATTCTGTCATTGTAAGAAATCTGATAGGTCATTATAATCATATGGTTTCCTTCTCTCCAAAAACTTCAGTCAGATCCAGGTTGAATCTACACTCAATATAATCTACACGATTGATTATAATCGTTATATCTAATGCCAGACAGAGTTCCGCGTATGATCTAATATAATTTGTATCAACTGGATCAATAAATGTAATTTTATATGATGTCAACCATATTTATTGACACATCTGAAAGTCCATAAAAGGCTTTATAACTAATGAGAACAGCGCATTTAATTAGATTGGTTGGGTTTGAAGCTATCTCATTATGTTTGAATTTATTGGTTTTGTTAAGCATAAATGTTGCCTTGGTGGGGTATATAACCTGTTTTGCGGATTGCTATAAGATTGACAACTCGAATAACTATTTGTTATGAACTTTGAATCTTTCTTCTTTGAACAATAAAAATAATAATAATAATATTTATAGCCCTAACCACCGGTATCTTGGACCAAGCCCCCGACACCGGTGGACTACTGCTTTTTGTATATGTTTTTTAAGAAATACTAAAAAATATAAAATTGTATATATGTATAGGAAAATAAATGAAGAGATAATATTTAATAGAAAAGACAACTTTCGGTCCATAGGTGTTAGTAGCACTTAATACTATGTTAGTTAATTTAATAAATATGACATATAGAAAAAATATGAATTGCAAACAAAATAATAATCCTTGTTTAACAAAATTTAATCACCTGCCCCACGTTGATGAATGAGATCTTTATGTGAATCTGGAAAAGGACTGACTAGAGTGGGCCTAACATAGTGTAATCAGAGAACATTGGGGATAGTGAAGCAATACGTATAGTTTATAAGACCTTGAAGATCTTGAAAAACAACAAGGTACTTTATACTTGGTCAAATGCTGATCAATAGCAGTCATGACTATTTGTTGGAACTTGCAAGATCATACATAAACTTACTACTCTAACTAAAAAACAATTACACTCATTGAAATACGAGTAAGTAATGCAAGCTTCTACGCAAGTTTTATTTTCCCCTCATCTCTATCTTTGTCCCGGAGACTGCGCGTAGTTTTTGTGCTACTCCGGACGGGCCACATCCTGTGCCCCCGGTTCATTGATACCGCGAGGATGGCCACCGTCGGTATTGTAGTACCGAGTGAAAAACTAGCCGACTCGGAAATGCGGATATGTGAATAGGAAATTGGTTCTGAATGAGACGTACGGCATAATGTTGGAAGTACAGGCAATACAAGTGAGCTTTAATAGCTGGAAGATGAGTGAGAGATTTTAGGTTTTAGACATGCTGCTATATCTATACTAATATTATAAAGAGGAAAGATTTGTATTTTTGTATGTAACGAATAAACGCAAAAACTACTGGACCAATTTCAAAAATTCTTTCACCATTAGAAAGCTACATTCACCCTAAGTAAAATAGGATGTATTTTATCCCCGTATTCCCACGGGAACGGGAACTAAGCGGGTGAAACCGCGGGGTGCTGCTAGTCTAATATAATTTACATTGACCGATAAGGAAATGACCTCATAAAGTTATGACGATGTTAGATCAAATTTTGAAAACGTGCCGGAAAGAGGCAGTACATGGCTGCGAAACTGCTTCAAATAAATTTCTAAGAATTGAAATGAGACCCTAGCACTTACTCGTAAATAAAAGTGCGTAAAATTCAGCGTTCAGTTGCCGTTATCAGCAGGTGCCGTGACGTGTTGTGCTATCGTCGCCTGCGCACCTCATGTGGCGTTTATCGCTCCCCTGAACACGACTAAGTGAATTTGATGTAAGTCCTACCACTACTTGCACCTAGGAGCGACGTTCTGCGGGTTTTGCCCGATAAACTCCAGCTGTGACAAAATATTTTTAACTTATGAACATTTTGTTTCTTCGTGTTGTTGTATGTTTTGCTGGCTCTCTGTGGCGTGGAATGTGCAGTAAATAGTGGGATTTTACGAGGTGTGAAACCAAGCATAGCGATGATGTGTATGGAACATTCTTTGATAGGTATTTTCGTGTTCAACTATCAGCTCTGGAGAACTGTATAAGTTGCTTGTTTCCCTGTTTCGAATTTTGTGCTAAGATAAGCTGAGGGTTGGCATTTTGTGAGATTTTAGCCTCGAATGATCCTTTATCTTATTAAAGATGAAGCCTTAGCATGATACTTATAATTTGTCTATAATTAACTTTAATTTAATTTGTAATATTCTCATAGTCTCGTTCTTTGTAATACCTACCGTAATGTGTTTGGCGTTACAGCTGTTCTGATGTTTGACTATAGTCAAGTTGGGCCGAAAAAACTACTACCAGTGCTAGTAACAACAATAGTATCTTTTCTTTACAATCATTCCTCCTTTAAGAAAGTGAAATAGAAGATGATTTAAAAAATGACACAATTTTGTGTCTGCTTTTATTTAAGTAAAGAGATGTTTAGCCTACTTTCATTAAGTTCTCGAGTTTAAATAAAAATAATAAAAATTCAAGTCGATTAGCGGTAAGTAGGACATGTGTCGTAATTATGGGACAAAATCGTTGAGGTCACATACCTACACACACGAAGTGTCAACGCAAAAAACGAAAGATGATGAGAATTTAATGGCTGCGTACTAGCATTTGGATCACAAGGAATGAGTGGAAATTTGATTTACAGTAACTGCTTCAAGCAGTTTCACAGTTAAGGAAATCGAAGTGACACTTCACTACAATCAATTGGTATTTGAGCGGTTATTGACAGGATAACATTGTTGAACGTTAATGCGGACGAAATCACGAAAAGATTTGATTATAGCACCAATGCATAGCCCGTTATCATATCAGCTACAGATACAACCGATAAGAATGAATAACGGACGGCGTCCACCGGCGGCGCGGCGGCGGCGGCGGCCGTTTACAAATAACACAGGAACCAATTTGTAAATAAATTTTACGTAACCAAATCACTGTTATAAACAAAATGGACGACGAAACCGGCCTCGGATGTCCCCCCGGTGTTAAAGCATTGTTTGTGTTTACCAGTACTTCGACAATCAATTGAGCAATCATTCTTTCCGATTGTGCAAATTCAGCAGGTGACCGAGCGGCACCAGCGTCGCTCGTGTGTCAACAGTTTATTTGTGCTCCACTTCATCGTTTACTGTATTTGTATTTTTATAGTCATTCTTAAATTAAGTTACTCCAGTAAGGAGAACAACGGCCGTGTAGGTACAGGTCGATCCATCGTAAATCATCATTTTGACGGGGTCTTGCTTTTCGGCGCGTGAGTCAGGTGTAGCGAGTAAACAGTCGCAAGGGCTGGCCGGCCGGGGGCTCGCCGACCCTCGTCGATATATGGAGCGGACCAGTGGCGCGAACATTCGCGGCACGTCCTTTGTTGGCCGTTTTGTTTTGGAGTACCATCCGGTTCCTGGTGGTGGGGCGGGGGGGACAGGTGGGCGCAGGTAGCGCGCGCGGCGGCAGTCAGTCCACCTCGGCGCGTCGGGCTGCGCGAGCGCCTTGCCCGTTCATAAATACTATCTAATATGGAAATGGCCAGTCATTCCGCGACAGGTGCGCGCCCGCGGCGTTCGTGCACGTGTGCTGTTAGTGAGTGCGCCGGCGTTGCCACCGCACCACCGCAGCACTGCACCACTGCCTCATGAGCGACGGTAAGTTTTCCACACCACTTCGTGAAAAATCCACGCGTACTTAGAAACTGGCAGCCGCTTTTTGTAGTTTCTATAATAACAGCGTCGGCTGCTCACGCGCATCTGCCGTTGCGTTTCGGTGCAGCTGTTGGCCGGTGAATAGGTAGGTATGATCTTTTTATTCGACGACGTGGTCGTGACGTTATGTTGAATGAGCTCGCCCTTTCAGCAACATCTAAGGGTTCTAACACAATTAGTGGAGTGTAGAAGTCGGGCGTGTTCACACGGTCGCGGCGTTTCGCGTGTTTCTGTTACCTGAGTAAATATTGGTTCGATAACGTCCGCGAGTGCGTGCGTGTACACTACTGTTATCGATTCCACACATGCGTCACTTCGATGGTTATCTTTGGCGGATCTGGGTCATTGTTCTTTTGTAATTCGTACACTGTTGTTTCATAATGTTGCACTGAATGCCTTTTCTTACATTTGTAACGCTCTAGAATTGTTAAAACTAAAGTTTTCTGCAGACCGTACCCAGTTGCCAAGCGAGTCAACAGAAAAACTTATCTTTGTGTCTATTTATTTAAAGTTTTGAATTGTTTCGTCATTGTCATTACAAACTACGTAGCAAAAGTAACAAAAACTCGGATACTTGAATGTGCGGGCAAAAACCTATTTGTCAAGTGTCGCAACAAAACCGGTAAGAAGTACAATTAAGTAAAATATTTATTTATACAGAGCTATTCACTGAACAATGCTTACAGAATTAAATTTATTCTTGTCGAAACTCATAAAAGTTTAAAAAATATGGATAGCCTCGATGTGTTGGAGACCATTTAGAAAAATATTTATGGAGAATCGATACAGGTGTTAAAATTCGGTTTTGAAGCAAATCGATTAGAACGTGTACGGGAACGAATCACCAAAATAACCCGAAGTGAATGGGAGGTAACCATGGCGACGCAGGAGTGGGCGGCGTTATGGGCTCTTATCGTTATGTAGATTTTAATAAAGCTTTATGGAAATTAAACGAAGGCTTAAATTCGATTAAGGAAACGACTTGTGAGGTTTACTTTACTTCGAAAGTTCAAATACTATCCCGTTATTCGACGGAAAAGGTACAGACCAAATTATTTTAAAGATCGATGTTTGCTTTATATGGTGTCTACTCACACTCTATATCCCCAATTTCCGTACTATTCAATTTATAACTGAGCACGTGCTTTGCCTGTTCTATCATATAAACGAGCATTTATATGAGCCTTTCATCACCAGATTGTAAATTATTTGTCATACATTTCTTCTAAAGAAAGTATTCGTAACTGAATTTCTACTAGAAATAATAATCGTAATCTTCTTACCAGAGCAGAAGAGCAGTGGTGGCCGAGTGGTAACGGCCCCGACTTACGAATCGTAGGTCGCGGGTTCAAACCCAGCCAGGCGCATTACTTTGTGCAATTCATTTCTTCACCACTGCTCTCAAAACGGTGAAGGAAAACATCGTGAGGAAACCGGCATGTCCTAGAACCAAAAATTCGAAGACATGTGACATTCACCAACCCGCACTGGGCCCGCGTGGTGGATTACGGCCCATTCCCTCTCCTAGAGAGGAGGCCTGTGTCCCAGCAGTGGGAACGTTAAAAGGCTGATTATGATTTATGATTATGAATCTTCTTACCCCTGTTCCCTTTTGTGTTGTGTTTTCTTCTATAATATACTAAGCATATGTATATGCATTGCCTAAAATTGCAACGAATCCATTATGACGCAAACAAGTTTCTTTTCCTGTCGTTTTGGTCTGATGCTCTGACTGCCTACAATATTTCTGCTAAAAATATCCTCGTGGCAAGGAATTTAGGATTTGCTTATCATGTTTCAATAAATTAAAAAAATCGAGCGTAGGTACATAAAGTTCTATTTGTATTAATTATTTATAGTATTTATAGTAATTATCACATAGAAACATGCTCACTAACAAATTATTGTTTCCGACACGTTCAACTTTCCGCTCCGTTACTTGCTATTCCAAAAACATTCGGCCTTGCAGCTTGAGGAAACTTTAAACCCGTGAATTTCCATTGCCAAGGTCAATAGCTTCATTCCACCTTCAAAATACACATTCTGTAATACCGAACAGCATTAATGAGGTATTACTTAATTATGAATGATAAATATCGCCCACAATTCAAATGTGTCTGTGAATGTAATTTTTTTTTTATGTTCTCTTTTTAATTTATTGGTAAAGTTTCTTATTTATGGTCTCTGTTATTAACACTCAGTTTATTAGCAATAGAAATGTTAGTGTTATCGTCTACTTTACTTTCAAATATTCAACGCTCAATCAATGGAACTGAGATTACAATTCCCAATGGCTAAGCTACGTAAACGAACAGATTGTATTAAAAAAAAAATGAAATCACAAAAAAATCTAGCCAATAGGAACATGGGCAGTTAAATAGAGCTAGCCAATCGACAGCACGTCGCGTTGCGGCATCCGAACCGAGATTTCTAATCGCTGGCGTCACGCGCTGCGTCTCCCGGCCGGAACGAATTGTCCGGAGATAACCATCACGCTGTATTGCCAGTTGCCACGTCTAATTGGAAGAAAATATCGCCGAAATCAGATCAGAAACTAAGTACTTCAAGTAAAGTTATTAGCTTCTTCAGAATAACAACGTATGATGACCTCAAAGACGGACTTGGCATGACAGAACTAATACTGCCTCGATTTAAAGATCCATCGGGCGACGAACTAAAAATTGATCTTAAATAGTATGTAAGTAAAAATAATTAACACCTCTTTATATATCAGCTTGATAGTTTATATAAAAGCTATGACAACCCAGTTGTACATAAAAACGTTTAGTAGTTTGCGACAAAACGAACCATGCCGTGACGAAGCGCGATGACTTGTCAATCTCACTGTTGTGGCCATGATCGAGAGCCTCCCGTGAACTTAAATGACTATTTATAAGTACCGATAGCAATATGAATACAGAGCTTGTATAATCTAATTCTGAGAATAATTTGATTTCAGAGAAATTTAATGAAGGTAGTCATAAAGCAGCATACGACAACATTAAGTACAAAGTAAGCGAACATAGAAATGAGACGGGAAATGAACTAATAAGAGACGTCGCTGTCCTCGCTGCTCGCAAGCGTAGCGTTCCGTTCTCATAACCTTTCGACGAGACTAATGTGCCTCCCAAGATCACTGTCAGTGCCATGCCTTCGGCCGCATCAATGATAAATGTCGACAAAAAACACCAATTAGAACAATACAATTGAATAAAACTCCATTCGTAAAGTGATCTATCGACTCTTTTTACCGACACGCATTTAATAGTCATTAGCTTCAGATTTGGAACTATTAATTAATTCAATCTGTAGCAGATTCGCGCTAGAATCGAGTTTCATGTGTTCGCATTGTTGCTGGAAATATGACGAATCTAGACTGTTCGTTGAGAAGCCGGAGCATGAAATTGTGTGCACGAGGCGTATCGGCAATTTGCGTCAGTTTTTTTTATCACAGTCACGACAGGCCGGATTCCTCGTGAAGCGGCCAATCGCCGGCTAGAGACGATGTAATTGGGAGAAACTACTCGGCCACCACAAATGCTTGAGATTCGTTCTCAGCCAGTTGACGGAGACCTCTGAAAAATCATTCGAATGCGTCCGATGCGTCTTAATCCGAGCATCTCCAAGAGGCGTGGAAGTTCAGATGTAGATAGTTGCTCCATAATGACATGCTCGTTGTTCGGTCTGTTGCAACACATAGTGTTACTGTTCCGGCCCTTTTGTGTGCCGATGATTGTTTGAGCGATAGCCGATATCTCCTTGGCGGATATTACGTACGCCACTTTCGCAGGTAACAATTATATTTTTGATAGAGGTCTATTCAGCCGAGAGTATTGTTGAATTGGGCATATGTGTTTGAAATTCGGTCAGTACTTATATCTCATCATCGGTAATGATGGCAATTGTAACTGTATCGGATATGAAAGTACTTTGTGATCTGGTAATTGACGCGTCATTTTGTAAATAGCGGAAGGAATTTGCACTTAAAATACAAAAGTAATAAACTTTCAGCTGGTTCCTGGATATTCACTTTATAATTAAAAATATACAGTTAACGGAAATATAAAATATACTTGTAGCCTTATCTTATTTGGTGAGAAGATGTTGGGCAGTTACTTGTTCAGTTGAATTATCACCGATATTATCAAACAATATATATGACGAGGAAAACTGACCAGCCATGAGCAAGAACGACCCAGACAAAATGTCAGTATTTATTATCCAGTGTATACTATTTATCTGGAAGTGAAGCTACAATTCTAAATTAAGATAGTTTCGTCTATTATCTTAAATTTTATAAAATACTAGCAGTGCCCCGCGGTTTTACCCGCGTAGTTCCCGTTCCCGTGAGAATATGGGGATAAAATATAGCCTATGTTACTCAGGTGAATATAGCTTTATAATGGTGAAAGAATTTTTGAAATCGGTCCAGTAATTTTGGGTTTATTCGTTACATAAAAAATATAAAAATACAAATCTTTTCTCTTTATAATATTAGTATAGTTATATGTAGATACGGATTATGAAAAACATTCAGCTATGTAGGTAAAAGTATAAAATAATCCATCATAAAAATAATAAATTGAAGATAAAAATAAAAATTAATTAAATAAAAATGTTCATTATACAATTTAAAATTAATTAATTTCGATAGACGATCTATGTAAGTTTGTCCGTGTTGCACTTTCTAATCACGCTAACAATGAAATGGCCGCTTTGCTGCCATATTTTATTTATAACGTAACTAAGTGGAACGCCTGTAGTCGTAAACGTTAGCAATGAAATTAATTAGAAATCCTCCAATCCACGTTATTTCTTTGTAAAACGCTCTTCAGTTATTGCATGCCGCACGGTAAATCGAACCGTTTAAAAAAAAACTCAATCAAGACAAATACAGTTATTTTTAGTTATAAACGAGCGACAGTTTCAATATGTGGAATTTCAATCAATTGAAATTTCCCGCCATTAAAGAAATGAATAAGCGTTCGCGATTCTCGAAAAAAAAAAGCAGAACAAAATCGAATCATAAATCATTTTCTTATTTTCATTAAAACGAGTTCGCTTTTGACAAAACCGGACCAAACGTGCAAATATAAACGTCGTTTTGTTTGTATAACTAGACAAATGAATTAATAACACATTCTTCTGCAGGTCTAATGATAGATTGTGCCTAAGATATTGTTCAAACGGATGCTATAAATCTAACGAAACTATGTATTTATTGCTATTGGTTGTTTGATTAAGGTAATTAATATGAATGTTATCTTATCGTTCGCTTGCCGTGTTGGAAGGATAAATCGTTTTATATCCTATCCGTTTACAGTCTCTAATGTATCAAGGTTTCTCTTTGTTTTTAAGAATTTTATCTGGCTTTTATAAAATGTTTAATGTTTGTCAAAATTTCATGATAATTTGAGAAATTAAAGCGCATTTTTGCAATATATCGACTTTAATCTTGATTGATAGATTCAGTTTCGGGAATTGATCACGCCAATTCTTTTCCATGTACCAATTCAAGGTACAATGGAAGCCAAATGATAGCAATGTTTCTTCTAAGAAATCGAAAATACCTCTACAATGATTTAAGTATCTATAATTCTACAAATGAACTAAAAAACTTGTTATTTAAGGCCATCTTCTTTCCATAATGTATCCTCAAAATCTTTTCTATTGACAAATAGTAAGTAAAGCAAGTTGAGACTTTGAATGGCTACCAACATGTGACATCACAGCAAAAAAAAGAACATACCAATCGTTCCATCCTAAATAATCTACATAATATAGGTAACCTCAAATTCTATAATCGCGAGCCTCAATGGGACAAAGTAGAACATCATACCTACCTATATATTACCTAAGGCCACACATAACGGCGACCGTGAAAAAATAATGTACAAAAATCTTACAAACCATTCCAATCTGAATCCTTTAATATTGATAAGATAAATAAGGAAATTGCCCAGTTATTGGAATGCAACGTAACGATTGATAAAATGATTGCAAGTATAATCTACAAAAAAAACCCAAAACAGACTAATCCTTCCGCCATCTTTGAAACACGCAACAATGCCTTGCAATATTTAAATTAAATTAGTAGTTTTACTGTCTTCTAGTACCAAAGAAAAGGCCTGCAACAAGCGAACATAGCCTAATAGACACGTAAACTTTCCTACGGTCCTATGTTAAGTTGTTACACTATCGGTAACTTTTATGTGTCGCGGGCAACAGTGGCGGCTGTGCGATATATGGTACAATTGTTTCAGAGCCTGTAGTTGGCCTTATTAATGGTAGGTTATATATGGGTTGTTGTTTGTTGTTCAAGAGTTAAGTGGTTTGTAGTTTATAGGGCGTAGGTAATATAGATAACATCTATGCACATGTTGTTAAAGTAAATAATAGTTTTATAGTTGAAATCAAAGATTAAAATGATAGAGTTGATTCCGCTCCTGTGAGAAGTCTGAATGCTGTAGTTAAAATTGATCGGTTAATCAAGGAAAATCCCAACTAAAATTAACATTGGAAAGTACAAGACAATAAAGCAATAACTTCTCGTAATCCTCACAAAGATATAAATGCCAAAAGAATCAACATTTCAGCTCATAACCGCGGGCACTAAACCAACATTTATTTACGTCAAGTTAGTTCAAACAAATTCCCACAAAGATGTACTCCAGATACAAGAGTCAGCGACGGGTGTAGCGGCGAGTTAGTGACCCGCAATAGACGCGTAGGACGAACTCACTCGACACCGGCCGCTAATGACACAGCTATCAGATTGTGTTTACTGCCTAGTAAATACGGGGTAGCTGCTACTCTGGAAACTGTACTTGTAAACGTCGAAGGTTTACATGCAGACGTTAATGTTTTACATGTGGATAAAACGACGATATATTTGTAGACATTAAAGATTCACATGTTAGCATTGAAACTGTACAGGTCAATTCAAATGATTTTCATGCAAGCATTAGGAAGTCAGAATTGGACGGGTTTTTAGTTAGTGTAAAAATCATTCCCGGAACGTTGGTTTCACAGAATCAAGCAAATAAATTTAAAATATAGGTAGACAGAATCGCTTCTCAATTTTTGAGACAACAATCTATAGAATCGTTCGTTTCTGGGTTTGTCTACTACTAGTCCCCAAAAAATTAAAAGCTCGTTTGCCGTAAAGATTACGGCACGCGTAGGACGGCACTGGGCTACTGTATTCTCTCTAGAGATTTGACCGTGGGTAGAACTAACTACTGTTGGAACTGTACACCTAATGGGGTAGAACTGGCTTTGTAATTACGACCTCAGCTATAGTAGGTGGCAATGTGGTTTTCGTTGAAATCGACTGCAGTCTCTGCAGGTGGTGAATTATAATTTGAAACCGTTATACTATTATGCACTGTTGACTTGACTTTAATTTTAGCTTAGCTGTCTTTAAGTAGCTGATGTTTTATATCTTTACATTTTTGTTGAGTTTTATTAGGTTTATTTCTATCCATTGTGGAACTTTTATCGCTTAGTGCTATTATTTTAAATTCACGTAGTGTTAACTTTAATAGTTTCTTTATCGTTGTTTGCTTGAAAGATTCTTTTCAACGTATTGTTCACTTTTTGTTTTCTCAACACTACAAATGCCACATTTGGAGATGGCAATAAATATGTTTCCTATATTATGGGAAAGTATAAGGAATGTCTTGAGTGTTGTCGAGGTGCGGAAGGAGGCTCAAATGAGGGAAACAGGTTGCGAAGGTGTTCGCAAGCGAAAGATTATACATGCCTTATACATACGTTCTATGGCGATTCAAGCAGTTATATTAATTTCCTTGCCGCTAGGTTTCTATTCAGTTGCATATGACTAATCTTACTTATGTTTTATTATCCAAAAGTTGAGATTTTGTGGATGAGACTCTTAAATTGCCGAAGAGATGTGAATGATGTTTGATACAAAGATATGTAGTAGTTTATATTTGAAACTTTTGATTACAGAAAATAAAGAACTTTCCACATAGTTTAAGTCGAGGTTACGGCTCTTATTATTCAGCGTACAGTTACCTGACATTAATTTGATCATGCACATATATTCTTTACTTTCTTCTTGTTTAAACAAGCTCACGTATTATAAAATTAGCAATTAGCCAACTTGTCCTCATTCCCAGGGCTGTGACTACAGGAACTATGGCGTGCCATTGTCCATTGAGGCATTCATTGCTATAAATATTGACAATAATTGTGTATCGATCATATAATAGTATTATGCGACTATTGTATGTTATAGAGTTTGCTCACAGTAGAGCACAGATTCCGTCCGGTCAGAATAAATGAATAAGGAATGGAGGCCATATCTTTAGAATTGATTTCTTAAAATGTGAATTGGGTACAGGACTTGGAAAAACATTGCCGATTCAAGCGATTTAATGCCCCTTGGATTATAGTTTTTCATTATTATTAAGTCCAGCTGTGATCGTTAATCGGCAAAAAATATGATGAATCTTCAGCTATAAACGCCACACTTATAGATATCACAACCTTACACGGTTAATAACATCTTCATTCAAAGATCAAAGGAAAAACTACTTCATTTTCAATTCAATACTCTACTACATCGTTGAAATGAAACAACCTCGTCACGTCGTTCGATTTAAATCCAGTATCGT
Source organism: Hecatera dysodea (assembly GCA_905332915.2). Lineage (NCBI taxonomy): Eukaryota > Metazoa > Arthropoda > Insecta > Lepidoptera > Noctuidae > Hecatera > Hecatera dysodea. The sequence goes on from HG995292.1 coordinate 17,870,743, forward strand.
ACCTAATACAGATGTATCGTTCCGTTTGACATTCACCGATGACATCGTATTAAAAGTTTAACCGAGCGATCGAGACCAAGATAGTGATTTATGAACGCACGCGGTCGTTATTCGCGTTTACCGATACGACGACTTGACTAAACCTAGTAGGCGATTGGCGATTGGTAATCGACTTTTAGTATAGGCGGTCATTCTGTGATGTCTAAACGCGGAGTAATTTCAGAGAATTTATTGCGGACGGTAATGTAAGTAGCTGCTTGTGTCCATTTAGTTGTGGTATATAATATCGATTAAGACTTTAAAAGCAGCGGTGCCGATTTTTCTAGTCTAAAAAAAAATGCTTGTAAACAAAAGTTCAAATATGTATGAATTCTATAAATGTATACAAGCCTGGAATTGCCAGAAGAATGAAAATTCAAGTAAGATTTGGGAATTCCAAGAAAAAGCAAGTCTTGTTTAAAATTAGCAGAAAAGATTTTCATTTATAATTGTTTCATCCAATTTAAATTATTTCAAAGTATAATTTCTCCGTTTTTATTCCCGTAAGCCGGGTATACGGTTCCGAAACGGTTATCATTGCCGTGCAACCGTTTTAACGGGCGAGTAACTGCGCGGGCGCAGATGTATGGCGCTCGAGCTAATTGTAATTACTCTTATGTACATTTGTAACTTGTTTTAACAAGTTTCTGCTTGAAAGTTATGTGGAAAATAATAAAGCGATCGTTTGGGGCTGGTTTAGTCACCCATTAGCTTAAAATGTCTTAGTCCAGTAGCCATTTTGTAGGTGGTACTCGTAGATGCATAAGCAGAAGCATAGCTTAATCAGCCTTTTAATGTTCCCACTGCTGGGACACAGGCCTCTTCTCTAGGAGAGGGAATGGGTCGTAATCCACCACGCGGGCCCAGGGCAGGTTGGTGATTGTCACATGTCTTCGAGTATTTGGTTCTAGGACATGCCAGTTTCCTCACGATGTTTTCTTCACCGTTTTGAGAGCAGTGGTGATGAAATTAATTACACAAAGGAATGCGCCTGGCTGGGTTTGAACCCGCGATTTACAATTTGTAAGTCGGGGCCCTTACCACTTGGCCAACACTGCTCCTTCGTAGATAGCTTTCGTGGAATTACAGGAATTACTGTAAAAAATCCAAGACAAAGTTGTAAATGCCATGCATGCCGCATGGCATTTACAACTTTGTCTTGGAATTTTTACAGTAAAATGGCCATGTAATATCATGAAGTATAATGGTTCCGTGTGTTACAAAGCAAGAGTTGAAAAGGTGGAAAAGCTACTGAAGCTAGCATATTATAGAGTGAGTATTTGTCAGGAAGTATTTATTATATTTATGTAAGTTTTGCATAACATTACGATCATCTTCTTACGACGATGGAAATACGTAAAACTTTAGTATCTAAATACTTTTAGTACAGACTAGCTGACCTGCGTAACTTTGTCTGCGCCACATAAGAGAGGCAAAAAAAAGTTTTTCATTGATGTTTCGCTCTTATTGGTCATAGAATGATTCAATATAGCCGATAGCCTTCCTCGATAAATGAGCTGTCCAGCATTAAATTAACTTTTAATTTGAACCAGTAGTACCTCAGATTAGCGCATTCAACCAGCCAAACAAAACCAACTCTTCAGCATTATAATATCAGTTTACATAGATATGCTTCGACCATCAAGTAAAATTCGTAGTCTAAACTCTGGTTCAACGAATTTATTGAACACTTTGCTTTTACAACTTTACTTAGGCTTTCAAGTTAATATACACTTTACTACTAGTACCGTCCGATCAAGATTTTATTGAGATAATCGTGATTACGCAGAGGGCCCTAAAGGATATGACGGTGCAAACGCCATATCCTTTAGTGAAGCTGTCAAATCAAATGGGTATTTATTAGCAAGCTGATAAAGAATAATTCCCATTACCGAAAATAGCTAGTCACCGTGCTTCGTTTAAATCTATGGAATTAGTGTAAGTAAAAGAAGCGAGCATCGTAATCGTTCGGTATAGCCGTTGAATGCACAACATCCACATTCATAATTTGAAATACTCGTACATATACCATATTAATTTTACACAATGGCACTAATCAAATTCTAAACGAACCTACGACAGTAAATGATACTCGAGACATTGAAAGTATATGGGTATCATTATAAAATATTCTAATTATGAACTAGCTATCATAAAATTTATAACGTAATTTTTGAATTTACCTACCATTACAGTAACATGAACATGACGTGGGCCTGACCACTGACGTCTCCTTGATAAAAGATCGCCGAACCACAACATGCGTCATACTCATAATGGTTGACAAACATACAGACATAGCACTTACAAAGACATTTAGCGCTACTTTAGCAATAAACCTACCTGTAGATACTCAACAACACTATGAGTTTGAATTCAGTTTTCTACATCGTGATTCAGAGTGCAACCCGACGAAATTGCGGAGACAGTGATTTATTTAACTAGATTCGGACAACAGCAGTCGTTTCCACATTGTCGGGTTACTTCGCTGGGCGGACGGAAACGAGCTAGGTCTCACGACGTTATACAATACTTACTTCAGTTGTATCCAAACAGGTTCTTTTTAGCTTACATTAAACATGGTTGGAAGTTAATCGTTTTTATTTTTTCTATGAAAATGTTTCGCTTTGTACGATTGAAGGACAAACATATAATAAAAACCCAAGTCTACTATGCCTGAGGACAGTTCAGACTCTTTATATTCCACAGTTTGAGAAAGGATTCGTTCCAAAATATATGAGATTTTCTTATAGGAGTATAGAGTAAGTAGAATGGAACACTATGTGGCAATTTAAAAAAAGGCCCGGGAAAGAACTACCGCCATTCCTTTTTCAAATAAGCAGTGTTTCTATACCGGGTAAAGGTAGGGTAGAGAAGGGATTCAGTTTTTCGCACTTGATTCCCATTCGGTCCGTATGGCGTGGGGTCCTGTATAATATAGCCAGCCTAGCTGTGCCCAGAAGCACATAAACTTCCTGGGGGCTTAACAGCTTGCGCGTAGCGATCTCAACGTATCGGAGATTTGTTCACGTTGAGAAGCCACGGCCTTGCATGCTGGGATGATGAGAGCGATTGATTCCTCAAAGCTAAAGCAGCCTGCTTAAAGTGGGCTGTCCATTAAAGATATGTAACTGATAAGGGTTCAAGGTTGAAACTTGTAAAATTACAAACATATGGTACTTTCAAACTTTGCCTCATCATGTCGACATTTCTGCAGACCCCTCGGCATCGCAGGCATCGGTTCTAACTACTTTCCATAATGTGGGCGGTCGGCCATTTGCGTGTAAGCTGCAGCCGACAAAATGTGTTTACTTATAGGTTTACCGATCCTCAATGTCGCACTCTAGGTTATGTTCATGTCCCAAGAATAAAGATAATGGTTTACAAACTCCTTCGTCGTTAAATCCCAGCGTTAACTAAGTCATTTGCTATGTGAAATTATGGGGGTGTCTTAAATATCAATGAATTTGTTCAACAGTGTATAATATGGTTATAGGTAATAAATAGTGAACATGACGTCTTGGCAGAATAGACTGCAAATAGTGATGCCCTTGTCTGTGCTGGCAGTAGAGAAAGGTAGACTTTTGGCGCTTGCACCATAGACTATTGTAGTCTATGGTGCAAGCGCCAAAAGTAATAATGTAAGTATTAATCTTCATTGATAAGTTTACGAAATCGTTTGTTGCTTTATCTTTTGAAATATCATAATTTCACCGAAAAATCTATATCGACAAGTCACACAAGTCAGTTCTCTATAAAAGGGAATAAGCTCAATCCAAAACGCGATCCCACAGGGTGGTAGGTACTGTTAAATGTCTTTGAATTTTTGGTTACTACTATACCTACCTATTATTATTGTTGTTGGGCTCTTTGGGTTCATAATGCACATACCGGATTAATAGGTACTATACCGTCGTTCTATTAAACTCTGAATGTTTTATAAGCCATTCCAAAATGGCGGTAGAACGTATCATTTTAGGACTTTATAGCTTTTAGCTGTTTTATTCATTGCAGCTTAGCGTTAGTTTATTATACATGCAATTTTCTACTCAATAGATGGTGTTACGAAGCGAAGTATACTCTTGATATAATTTAGGACCATGCTGTCATGAAATATTAATTGATCCAACTGTTAATCTGATAGTTCTTCAGTCCCAAGCTACTCAATAAAATAATCACGTATAAATCCGTAACAAGCATCCAAATAATATACCCAAAATGGTACCCACACATATGTAGTTAACTCGTGACGACCCAAACTAAATTGTACAGGCACAGAGTGAATCTCAATTATAAAGGAATCATGCGCAGTCATAGTATCCATTGGGAGTACCGTTATGCCAATGACAGGGCAAGACTGACCGCGTGTACATTTTTAAATTTAGAAAAAGAAAAAAGACGGTTGTTTGTTTAGTGCCATGGCTTTTAAGATTTGAAGTAGGATTTATGGGGTGTAACTGGCCAGTGTGTCAATAAAAAAACAAAGTTCTCAGCACAGTATCTATTACTAGTGTTTTGTTAACGTAACAGTCGTTTGTTTTTAAAGTAGGATGAAGTGGTTTTGGTATAACTTGTACAGTAACGTGTCTTTGTGAGACACGTGGCTATAATCGGAACTAATTCCAAAAAAATCCGCTGTATATTTCGCAAATGTTATTCCCCTTAAAAATGTAATTCAAGGTACAACTTTCTAAACACAGGAAAAAGATGGATTACAGTCTACAATCCGGTTAAAATCTGTCTCTTTATTCACAGTGATTATAAATATCGCTTGTAAAATTTGATTCATTCGCCATTTCGGTAAATAATAAAACTGTATTATCAGATATATATTTTAGTAAATAAAAGTGTCATTTTGATTATAAAATTATGCACCTTAATATTTATTTGACATTAATTTAATTAGTGCTGCTATCACAAGAAATTTAGCCATTCACTGGTTTTGGACTAGAATATTAACTAAAATGTTAATTGCTACTAAAACTAATTTATATACACATAATAAAAAATTATCGATACAAAAAAAAAAAAACAAAACGAGTTAGTTTCCGTTTCAGTTAAGAAATCATCAAAAGACATTCACTGTAAAAATCTTTTTAGAAAGTCGATTCCTGAAAATCAATTCCCATACTTGAAAGTATTCAAATTCAAGCAGCAGTATCATGTTATGATGTCAGCGGCAATCATTGTCAAAAACTGGCCAAGCGCGAGTCGAACTAGTTTGCAAAGGGTTCCGATAGAGATTTATTTTTGTTATGTGTTATTTAAATAGTATATAGACTTATTTTTTTGCTCGTTTTCAAATAATCTTTAGCTAAAAAACTATAATCTGATTTTTCACAAAAGTTTGTCCAGTGTAGGAAAATGATAACTTTTTGTCTAATTTCTTGAATAACTTCAAAACTATTTATTAAACCCTCATAATAAGCCCTTTCATTTCATATGTCACAAGCTATATAGATTGAAAAGCTCTTTTTTGTAATTTTCTTATATGCCCCCCAAAATGGTAAGGTCATAACTAGGGCATGCAAAACCGGAAAGTCATCAAAACCGGTTTTGAACATCGTTTTTTTGGGACCAAAACCGAAAACCGGAGCTAGGTCCGGTTTTAGCAAAAAAAATCGAATGTAGTATAATTTAAAAAGAAACACCATTTTTTTTAAATACCCACTAACTCTACAAATGAAACAAATTGTATGATACACTAGCTGTCCGCACAACTTCGTTTGGTCACATTTTTCATGACTGCTCCGCTCCTATTGGTCTTAGCGTGATGATCTATAGCCTTCCTCGATAAATGGGCTATCTAACACTGAAAGATTTTTTCAAATCGGACCAGTAGTTCCTGAGATTAGCGCGTTCAAACAAACAAACAAACAAACTCTTCAGCTTTATAATATTAAGTATAGATTTCTTTATAATCCAAACCATAATAATTGTACAGATAACAATGAACTTATAATAGTATAAAGATTAATTAACTGAGATCAAATCAACAACAAGTAAGTTTTTGGTATCTTTGGTATCTATTAAGTCTGCTATCAAAAATAATATATTTTAAACATAGAAAACACAATCAGCATCTTCAAATATTAAACACAGCCACCCACAATTACCAAAAAATCAACATTTTTGTAACTTTGAAGACGAACTACAAAATAACATTATTATAATATGATTCATATTGCACTAAAAAAGAGATCAATAATCAACTATGTATATTAATTTAAATAAAGCATAAATCACTTGTTTTCAAGAAATCGCTGTTCTTGATAATGTGATCTCAAGAATATAAGTGCATCCAACGGGTCTACCCTTTATAGCAGAACTTTTAATGTCATAATATTTTTTTGCATAACAACGGATAGCATAATCTTCACTTCGCAGAAAATTGCTTGGTATACCCTCATTTATCATAAATTAAAAAGTCATAATTTCGTAAGTCAGAATCATCTTTAGGCATAAATTTCATATCCCTAATAATTAAAAAGTAGAACCATCATATCGCAGAAAGTTCACAGTCAGAATCGTCTTTTGGCATACATTTCATATCGGTAGTCATTAAAAGGCAGAACTGTCAATTTTCAGAAAGTTAACAGTTAGAATCATCTTTTGGCATACATTTGACATCCGTAAATTGAAAGACACATCTGTGTATTAGAAATTCATAGTTACAATAATTTTCAAATTTGCATTTCTTACCAGAGTAATAAAATTTGTGCAAGCAAGCATGCAGCATGCAAGCAAGCATCCAGCATGCAAGCAAGCATGCAGCATGCAAGCAAGCAACATGCAGCATGCATGGTTTCTGTCACGGCTACGGCGCTGCGGGGCTCCGGCGGTCCCACGCGAGTTAATCGTCGCAGATAGGTTTAACGCTCACCACCGCAGCTTCGGCGTGCTGCCCGGCTTCGCCGGCCAGCCTCAGCCGCGGCGGCGAGTGTTACAACCACCTGCTCCTCAACTCGCGGTCCGCCTCGCCCCTCCACGCCTTCGCGGTTTTAAATTACACTCTAGGGGTAGGGCAGACAAGACTACGTGGAGTCGGTTTTGCAGCGATTCGTTTCTGTCAGTAAATTTGTAGTAAAAAGCGTTTACTGTTAAGACAATATTTAAATTTTAATATACCTAAGATTAGATAAATGCTTTTTTATGGAAATGGTTAAATAGATTCATCCCAGATGAAATTCTGCCATCTTCATAGTATGCCAAGTGAAATTATACAAAATGATCGTTGTTCCAAGTAAACATTGTGCTAAACGAAAATATGCGAAATGTTAACTATGCTAACGGTAATTATGCCAAATAAAATTCTGCCCTCTTATTAGTATGCCATTTTAAATTCGGATATATAAACATTCGGCCAAACAATACTTATACTAAATAATTTTTATGCCTTACAAATATTCGTTTAAAAAAGATTATGTCAAGTGTGTTATGCCAAGTAAAATTCGGAGCAACAAGATTCTGCCAGATAGAGGGAACCCGCATCCAACATTGGGAGGCGTGTAAGTGGGGATCCCTTCTTTTCGCATAATGTTTTTTGTCCTAATATACTTCGGCATAACGATTTTGGCACAATTTGTTTTGGCATAATAATACTTTGGCATAATTTTTTTAGGCATACATTTTATGTTGGCATAATCATGTTAAAGACTAATTTGTTTTGGCATAAATTTGATTCGCATAACGTTAGTAGGCCTAAAAACTTTTAGCATAACGTTAGTAGGCCTAATGGCTATTAGCATAATATTCTGAGCAAACCAATTAGCTATAGTACCTGTAACAATCAAATTATATTGTTGGTTAAAAAATTAATATGCTGTGCAACAAAAGTTAGTCACAGAACCGAATTGCTGCAAAACCGACTTCACGTAGTCTTGTTTGTCCTACCCCTAGAGTGTTATTTAAAATCGCGTAGGCGCGTGGGGCCGCCGGAGGGCCGCAGCGCCGGAGCCGTCACAGAAACCCTGCCTGCTGCATGCTGCTTGCTTGCTTGCTTGCATGCTTGCTTGCATGTTGCATGCTTGCTTGCATGCTGCATGCTTGCTTGCATGCTGCATGCTTGCTTGCATGCTGCATGCTTGCTTGCATGCTGTATGCTTGCAATGCTTGCTTCCTACAGCGAAAAAATACTCACAAAATTGTTCAATACGTTATAATATATTAATATTTTATTTAGGATATTATGCTTAAAAAAGTTATGCTTTAGAACTTTATGCTTAAAAAAGTTATGCTTTAGAACTTTATGCTTAATAAGGTTATGCTTTAAAATATTATGCCTAATCATTATTATGGTTACAGACATAATGCTTAAAAGAATTATGCATGAGCTGTTATGCGTAATTATATTATGCGAAAAAATAATTATGCCAAACAACATTATGCTAAGTTATATTAGGTCTTAAAATTTTATGCTAATGGATAGGGAACCGTGTATGTGGGTGGATGCAGGCTGTGTTGGGTTCGGATACATTTGATACCTCAAAATTAATTATTTTTTGAGAGTGTTCGAAAAAAATGTTGATAAAAATCAAAATGTTAATTGTTACTCAATAATGAGAAAACCGGAGCTGAGCTCCGGTTTTGGCTCTCAAAACCGGTTTTCAAAAATCGTTAAATTTTGGCCGATTTCCGGTTTTGCGCAAAACCGGAAAACCGGTTTTGCATGCCCTAGTCATAACTATACTCCAAAAGTGACCTTAACCATTCTCAAAATTTATTTATTTCCGTGACGCGTCCGTGTTTGAGCCACGGAAATTCATTAGTGTGCCCAATTTCAACAGAATCGGTCTCGTAGATACGGAGAAAACTGTCTGTGACAGACAGACACTCGAGTGATCCTATAAAGGTTCTGTCTACCTAAAAATTTAACCCTAAAAATTTACAAAATATAAGGAAATTGCAAGGGTTTTTGGAGTTGCCTTCTAATCGGTTGTAACAAGAGATTTCAGTTTCAATGCATATTATAAAAGGACTAGTCGTGATCACGATCATAATAAAGCTCAAATAAAACTAGTCCAGTACTCCAGTACTTGGACCATGTCCCCATAAACAAATAACATGTCGCTGTTTGCATGTACACGATACATAATAACTGCAATTTGGCTAACAAAGCTAGACCCACTTTGGCCGGTCACAAAATATTTCCGTACAATTATTTATTCATTATTCTTACTGCCCGCGGTGGCCACGTTTTATGTCATTAAGGACCACAAAATCGGCTTTTTTGGACGTTATAAATCGGAGTTATAAAGTCATCTTAGGCATTCAGGTGTTAAAATGAGAGCAACAAGACGTTCTCACCGGTTCTTGTCAATCATTTCCTGATGGAAATAGGTGTGAACGAAAATTTTAATACAAATATAGTTGTTTTAAAAAGGGAAATATTAAAATACTTTACCTCTTTTGTCATCAACGTTAGAAAAGTAGACAAAGTTTTTTTTTAAAATATCATGAAAAAAATTAGCCGGAATTTATGGTTGCCATGACTATCTTTCGCTCTAGTACGTTGACCTTATTATGCACTTTGATCAGTTCGAGTTCGAGTGACAACTCGTGGACGTAGAAACTCTACGACTTAATGATTAACAAAACTAGTGATGTCAAAGAATTAAGATAGCGATCTTATAAGCCTTATCTGTCGTCCCTACTAATTATTGCTCCTGCTTCCATTCACCACCTGGTACATTAACTGGCCACTTTCCCACGTCCATCTGACGTAACCCTATGCTAATCTACCCTCACAATAGATGCTATCCGTATCTCAAATAATTGCCTTAATAAGCGCCGTATAATCATAATCAAAGAGAATTACAGGCGTATTGAAAAGTGATGTTTTTATTGTGGTATTGTACAGGCAGGTCACAGAGTATGGAATGGATGTGCCGGCAGGAATAGTTTCTATCATGAATGTCACTCAGAATGAGTGAGAGAGTTTCGGCTGTCATTGGCCATAGTCAGAATTGTACGGGGCCGTTAATTTCTATGAGAGCCGACCTAGCTGTCATATCTGCAAATCTTGTACATTAGTAGTATTACAGTACAGTTACTGGCAGTGGCGTGCAGTGGTTCGAGTTGGGTAGGCCAGAAAATAATGTCAAAAAAAAAAACACATTATTCAGGGTTGAAATGTGGTCTTTTTTTATTAAAAAAAAAAAACTCATTTCATTAAAAATCAACCCTGAATAATGTGGTTATTTTTTAAAATTTATTTGGACATTTTCTCTGGCCTACCCTAACTCGAACCACAGCACGCCACTGGTTACTGGTTGTTCTTAAATGCAATCGCTCTTTGTGAAATACTAGTATTCAGCTGCATCAAACTAGACTGGAGGCCGACCCTAGCATAGTTGGGATAATACTAGGCAAATTTATAGTATTTTTTTTCCTTTTTATCTTTCCATTAAGTTGTACCTCCCATAGAACATGGGAGGTACAATTAATAATATCTGAACTCCACTTAAGTCGACTGGAAAAAATGGCTGGGGCATTAAGTCTGTATAAACAAGTACATGAGTTTTAACTAACAATTAAATATGGTGACATTCATAGACATGCTTTGTATGGTAACTTTTGACGATATGCACTATATCTATGTATATCTTTAGCACTAGCCATGGGGCCATGAAGGCGTGTCCGTGGTCTATGGTCCAGCTACTACGGTTGCCAATCAAGTCTTGTATATCGATGACGTTTGTGTTATTGAGTGGTGTACAATAGATTTGTAATTGTTTTCGAATGAGTCGTGTGAATTTTGGTATGTAATTTATGAAACAATTGGTTGTTACCGAATTGAAGCGTACGGTTACGCGTTGAGGTAGGATGCGTCATGTTGATTCTATAATACTATTTGAAGTTTGAATTGAATATTCTAATAAAGGGTTAATTCGTGTATTTGATTTTATTACACGTTGAATATTTTTTATTTCTGCGATAGATACTTTTTTGAGTAAACCTGCAATCGCGGCAGTTAACTTTCGATAAAGTTAGCTTCATTAATCATTATTTCATAAACAAATATGTTTAGAGTAATACGCTCTGAATTATTATCAAAGCCGTCAGTCATAGTTAAACACAAATTGTTTGAAACGTCAATAAAATTCAAATTCATCGTAATTATACCTACCTGAGAATTGAACGTGGGAGACAAAGCGAGGCTCGGTAAAAACTAAACTACTCGCTCAGTGACGCCATCTGCTGACGGATCAGCGAGGCTTCCGGTCAATGACCCGGCCCCACCACTTCCCCTAATTATCCTATCCCCCCACCGCATCTAGCCTTGCTGCGGTTTTAGACGATTTTCAAAAAAACATACCTAAGAACAGAAAATCTAGCAAACAAGTTTAGGCATTGCTCAGTTATTTTTTATTTATGATCGAGTACGAACGGGGATTAGCGTATTTGAGAAACGATTTATCGAAACCGAACGAACCGAAAGTTTAATTCTTATACAGTTAGGTAGATATCAATTGCATATTGATTTTAAAATGGCAATGATCGAATAATATGTTTACAAACGACCTTGCTAATTTTGGTATGCACGAAACCTTCATAAACATTTTAATAGTGTAAATTAAGACAAAAAAATACTTATCGCAGTCAAAATACACGAACACATAAAAGTCACAGTTTATGAGATACAACAACGCTCGCGTCAATTCATTTCCCATGGCATCTTGGCGTGAGAAAGATTTCTATCCTCCGTTGCCATTCATTTTTGTGCAAAAAGCTGGCCGTGTTCGGAAGCCGCGGAAAGGTCACACGAGAACTCGCGCCTTTTTATATAAAAAAAAGAAATGGCGCGAAAGTCTCTGGCGTTTCCCGATTGCTGTTTTTTTTTTTTATATTTTGTTCCTCGGGACTCGGAAATGCAGTTGAACCCAGGTATTTTATTTGGATCATTTTTGAGGATACTCTGCTCCCTTTTTAATGACTTGCCATTATTTAATTTTGTTTTTTTTTTTGGATTTCATTAGTTATAAATGTAGTTGTTAGAGGTAGGAATAGCCTTTATTTTACAGAATTTTCTCGAGAAGTATGTCGTAGTTTTTTAAAATCTGTTTGTTGAATCCTTAAATGAATAATAACGACTATCGAGCAAAAATAATCTAACCAGCACTTTATTTATGACTTAATCAATATCAATAACTTAACACAAAGCATAATATTCTCATATTAAATCGTAGATCTTCAAGAGAAATTCATATCCATATTATTGTTGTATTGGATCAAGAATAGAATTTATGATCCAAATATCGTAGTTAGAAAACAGTTAGGTTATAATACAATGCGTTATCAGTTATAAGAATCGTAGTGCCTCGGGACAAAGGTTTGAAAGTTCCACCTCGCCTCTGCGCCGGCGCAGCCGCAGATTTATTGAATAGAAGCGATCGTAATGATCTGCTGATTTGCTAGGGAAAATATGTATTAGGCTTTAATGTGGCTATTTGGTTATATTTATTGACTAGTCTGCTACTTTATTTACTACTTTATATTATTAGTACCTAATGTGACTGTCAGTTGATTAATGATAGAGTTTGCAAACGGCAGCCATTTTAGTGCAGTAAATTACTGTAATTTTGTAGGGTGGCGCTTCTGGTAGCTCTTAGCATAGCGGTTTACTTAGGTTTACGCTTAGCGATCGGTGTAGCGTTTTACATAGTGTCTGGGCCCCAAGTCTGCTATTTTTATAAATTCGACATTCCAAAACGATCCCATTATCATTTTGCTAAAAAGTTCGTAATTTGCTAAATTCATAATGGTCGATCATTGGTCGGTCAATGGTCTCGTAATACTTTTTGATAACCGAGCTCTTAAAAGCAATGACTGCACAATGACGTTCTAATGGTAGGTCACTGCTCAAAGGAACTGTCAAAATTTTAGCAGATTACTGCATACGTCTGTCATTAATTTGTCATTATGTACGAGATTACCATTCTATGCCATTTCTTTCAATGGAGTGTCAGTAGTTGACCATTGGAAAGTCATAATGACGCTTTTATATTAGTAGATTACCAAACTTGTCAAAATCAGCCATTATGAAATCAATGATAGACCATTCTGAGACTATTGTAATAGCAGACTTGAGGCCCTGGCGTAGCGTGTATCTTAGCGTTTCAAGTAGCGTCTGGCGCAGCGTGTGGCGTCGTGGCATTTGGCATTGGCAATGCTACCTAAATGTGAAAGAATTACGTAAAATAAATTTTGCATTTACAATAGGTACTTGGACAAAGTACGACTGAAACTTAAGCAGACCATTTAATAAAAAGCGATTGCACCGCCACTGGAATCCGTTCAAAATCAAAACAAAGATTATCCATACAAAAATTAGAAAACCCCACAATGCAACTCCAAGACTCTGATAATAAAGCTGGCAGATATCAGACGAGCACAATAGCTGTGAGGTGGCGAGCCCATCACAATGGCGGCCTAGCAGCAGTCAGGCTGCGCGCGCGCCGATAATGGACCGATAAATAACTATTTTGAATTAATGACGTTTAACTCGCGGTTTTGCGCCTTTGTCTTGTTGGGAAATTTTAGAAAATATTGTTGGTATGATAGTGTATTGTTCTGTGGTATAAGATGTTAATGGTTGCGGATTTTCTAGCAAGAAGTTTGTCTGGTTATCGTTAATTGCCTTTATAGTTTCTTTATGAGACTAGCCAAACAGTTATATAGACATCAATCATGAATTCATGATATGACACAGTCAATTAATTTGCAGAATATAATCATACCAAAACTATAGGAGTTATGATAGAGCCATTATCGAAACACATTCTTGTGAAGAATTTATTTCTAAGAAATTACACTAAAAACACCATTTCTATGTCCATATCTTAATTAATTCTAATATGTTGTAGAAACATAACGACAGCGGTAACTGTAGCTAAACACAATATATAATCATCATTTTAGTTATTTACGATATAACACTCAAATTAGCATTCTCTATGACTGCTACTTTATTAAATAAAAAAAATCGATCTCTCTTAGAATGTTTTTCTATTGCTGTTGAAATTAACATAACCATTTGAGTGGATTTATAAAACAAAGAACGTTTTACTAAAATATTTACATATAGACGCGTGGCGTTGGTACTTATGTGCTGCATACTGTAGGAATATAGACTTTGATTTGTAGTAAATGTACAACTGTACTAGGAATATTGATGATAACTATTTAGTGGATTAAATTGACTGTAGTTCGGAAATAGGTAAATTAACATTTAGTAATAAGGCCGCACGTTGACTCATCCTAAGACTGCTTTCTTCATCTGTATTTTCTGTAATTTATAAGATATTGTAGATGGAGTATACTATAACATTAGTTACATTTTTTCGCCAACCATACCCAGAAGAAAATAAAAAGTTTAAATTCATGTACTTATTTCCATTTTAGCGTTATACCTAATATAAAACATTTTCTTTTGTTTCAGAATAATGGGATTTCCAACATCAACACACACAAAGTTAACATAAATTCCGGATTATTTATGTAAGTTTCTAACAAGTTTTTCAAGTCTTAATGTGGACTGTAGTGCATTTGGAATAGAAACACGTCATCCAAACTCATTACATGGATGCGGGCCTCAAAACATTTAACTTTTTGTCATCGTGCTGGCCAGCAACAATAAAAATAGCTGTCATACCTACAATTTGAAATGAGAACACAGAATTGCTGGCCATTTAGATTTAAAAACATACTTTATTTGAGTTGTCGATTTCTATATTTTTGACATGTGATCAAAAGTAAACGTGTGTAAAATTGAAAACGTAACTGAAAATTGAAAGAAAATTTGGTCAATATTAACACACAAAATGTTAAAATGAATAAAAAGTACGTCTGGTTGTGCCTGTGAAAAAGTGTAGTTTTAATAAACCATGATACAAATTGTTTGTACCTGATGTTTCAAAATATGATTCTGACCCCCACTTAAATCCATTCCGTGTACAACTCACCGATTCAAGTTTTAACCAAAAATACTCAATAGACGAATAATTCTTCGCCAAGAATGATAATCGAGGGACATGGTAATTGCCGTGACGTGTATCCGAACGTACCTAGTCGTCACGCAACGATGACTGCCCCCTACCACGACACTTTCAAGTTACATTCCGAAACGATTCCGTTCCCTTCTGCGCTGTACAATGTAGAGGTCAGTCGTGTGTTGAAGTGCATAGTGTTAACTTGTGCCGCAATGGATTGAGAACTCGTTTGTACAAAGTTTTGTGTGTTCTAAGTGCGGGCTATGGTAGTCTAAACGAAGTCCAAGGTCTCAGGTGTGCTGTTTATTTCGGTTTATGTAAGTAATTTTGGAAGAGTTTTAGAATATTATGAATTGAGGTAATTTTATTACTCTCCCATACATAAACGTGGGTTAAACATTATCTAGTAATAAAATAAATAAGTAATAAATTTAACAGCGGAATGTTTGAATGCGCTGTAATTTTCAACGTATTAAATAGGCGGTTTAATTTTATTTAATACGAAAAGGCTCCAAATGTAGTCCGTGTTTTAATTTAACATTTATTACTTTCATGTCAGACAGAAGAGTGCTTATTTAGGTACTATGTAAATGCAACTTAGTTTAAAAAAATACTGGGTTGTATAAATAAGGACAATTTACCAAAATCATCAATCTACCTAAGTACATACTCTTTTTAATGTGTTTCTAGTATCTTTATCGGACATTAAGTACCTAATTTAATATGCGTTATGTAAATACAAATCTAATGAATTATATCTATGGTGATGCATATCATTGTGCAATCACATAAAACGAAGAGCTAGCAAATACCTGACATACATAAATATTCACAATTTTACATAATAAATAATATTACATGATCGCAATTAAAATGCACAGTGGGCGCATATTTCTAGCACTCACGCTGGTCAAAGTTCGATTATTTTATTTAAACTTAGCAATAATTGTAAAATGTCATTAGGCATGTTTTTTAGGTTATCTGACAAATATATTTCGTAATGGATTGTGTTAGTTAAAAGAAGAATCATTTGTAGCTGAGTTAGCATTACATGCAAAAGTAGGATCGGCACTCGTTTTATTCCGATTTATAATATAATTAATTAAAACCCGATTTGTGGTAATAGGTTCGCCTCCTTACATGGAACTTGGGTACTAGGACCTTTACATGGGTGCATAGATAGCATATATAAATCTCTGCCGAAAAGTTTGGAAAATACAGGCGTAGGATTATGTTAACCACAAATGTATTTTATTTACTGAATAATTGTTCACCAAGTCAAACCAAAGATTTTAAATCTAAAAGCAAACAAGGTAAAAAAATAAAAAGTACCAAAGAGGTTATACAACACCGAAACTTAAGTTAATAAGGAAAGCTTAAAAGTAAGTTAATATCATCGGCCGTTCGAACCCAGCTGCCATCGACATTCGATATTTGAATCCCGTTCTCGTATTGGCGCGCGTGAGGTCGATGGCTCATCTATAAATGCCTTTTATCTGTATTATTTTAGAAAGGGAACTCTATAAGTATAATTTATAATATTGTTTTGTAATACACTTATTTGCCCTTTAAGTAGTTTGTGAATCAATACTGGAGAGTTTGTTTGAATTCGGTAATCTCTGAAACTTTTAGTCGGATTTGAAAAAATATATTTGGATTTGTTAGTAATTAACATGGCAGATAGAACCGAAAACAAAGTGATCCAGCCGAGTAAAATCAAAATGAACAGCCATAGTTTATAAGAATAAGACTTGAGTGTTATTTCTACTATTTTCTACTAAGCTCCCGTAGAGACACATAATTGATTAACAGATTTATAACAGTTGTTGACAGATTAATAGATTTATAACAGTTGTTGACAGGTCAATAGATAACAAATCTGACGATCACAGTGAGCCTTTTATAGGCTTTTTACAATGTTGTTCAAAATTTTCCATTTATTACCAATTATTATTTGTATTTACTGTGACCTGCTGTGCCAGCACTACATGTATGTGGAAATATCGCATTAAAATATTAAAGAAGTGTTCATTTCGACATTTTGTATCGATAAAATCGTTAATTTCGCACCTCACTGAGTCTGGTACGACGCAAGGATTATTAAATTAAAAGTTTAAAGTGCGCAAATTTTCAGACCGAACAACTTATTGATCTTACGAAACTTTTAAACAGCTCAAGTGTTAAAAATGTGGTAAATTCCTTATTTTATTGACTTTTAAGAATACAAAATATTCAATTAAAACATTAATTGTAATTTACAATAACATTTATAATGATTCAATTAACACGATACTTAAGCTTCTCGAGTCACATTGTATTAAAAGTAAATTTCGAGCTCACAACCAAAATAATTGATGGCTATTAACAAGTTGTGTTCTAAAACCAATCATTGGTTCGTAGCTGGTCACACCCATCACACAAATAGGGTGCCTCCATTAATCAGTCTTATTACACTGGTAGTAAAACATTAATATTCTGCTAATAGCGACAGCTACCAGTTTCTGCTCGTTTTTGCCCAGTTTTCCTAGTTTTTCCCCACTGTGTGACATGTAGCTTGTTATGTGTGTCACCGTAGTGTGGCTAACAGTTAGCTCAACGAGTTCTCGTGTGTTTTCTAGTTATTGAGTCGACGTTAATTGAGTTTATCAATGTAACGTAGAAAGTTTTTGAGACCTTCAATTGATTTTGTAAACTTGGGATGGTTGCATGAATGAGTTATTGCAGGAAGCGCGTGTTATCAACGCGTTTGGTGATTATGGTTTTTTATGATGTTGAATCTTAGTGGTCTCCTCAACAGGTATATCTTTAGATATAAATAATTCTTAAGCATTCCGCTCCCCTTTAAAAATCTAGTTTGATTCGGAAGTTGAACCATTACTCATACTTATATTAAAATAATTGTTAGAGTACAAAAAAGAACCGGTCACCATAA
Organism: Hecatera dysodea; assembly: GCA_905332915.2. Classification (NCBI taxonomy): domain Eukaryota; kingdom Metazoa; phylum Arthropoda; class Insecta; order Lepidoptera; family Noctuidae; genus Hecatera; species Hecatera dysodea. Next base: position 17,888,704 of record HG995292.1, read on the forward strand.
AAAAAATACAAAAAGACTACACTTAGTTCAATGCCGACTGCGTATTATAATGATAAATATTCAATGGTCAACCTTGAAAGACCCTTTTATGACCTCAGCAACCCGCTGTATGGACACATTCACACGTGCATGGAGACCAGCTTCCATGTAAAAGACCAAAGAGGTTAGCGTACGGTACACAAAAAGGTGTTCGTTAAAGTTCAGCTGCAGCATCTAACATACAGGATGCGCAGATCCGTTATAAAATAAAAAAGGGGAAAAAGACACGTTCATTGTGGGCACGTGTGCGGGTGGGGGGCGACGCGACATGTGCCTGCGCAGGTGCGCGCGCACCCGTCCAACAACTGCTCCCGACTGTCGCCCTTTACCTTAAAGGTTGCATGTACTACAACTGAGGAAGTATATTGCATAATATTTGTTCGTACTTTACACACAAGGGCTGTTGGACACCATTCTCGTATCGAATTTTACTATCTATCGTAACTCTATATACATTTACGAGAGAAAGCTGCACTTGTAAAGTATCTACTAATACTTAACAACTGCATAAGTATAAAGTTTACTGCTCGCCGAAGGCTAACATAGTTCGTAATAGGGACTGACAGTTAACACGGCTGTTTGCTTAGAAAGTATAATAATAATGCGATAAAGTTGAATGAGAACTATTTAGTTTGCAGTCATTGATATGCGTTGGATGCATTCTAAACATTTGCTTTACATAATAAAGTGAAGTGCGGCAAGCGGTTTGTGATGTTGATTGTCAATATTGAACGTGTGAGAAAGTGACGTCACAGCTGACGGTCATTCTGACGCAATCGACATCTTATTAGGAGGAGTGATGTAAAAGGGGATAAGATTTTTCCGCTACAAAGTAGTTATTCATGAACAAAAATAGCTTTGTAATTTTGGTCTTTCCGTACCTGACTAAGAAGTAAAAATAGGGTAATATCCAAACTAAAATCAGGAAGGAAGCACAAGAATTAATCAAACTAAGAGAAAATGCAGAAGAAAGAGAGCCACGTGTACTCTACAGTCAGATAAAAAGATTTTGTCCAATATTTGAGTTCAAGTAAAAGAATCAATTCTCAACAAACTCTATCTCACAAATGAGATGATCAAGGAAAACATCGCAAAGTAAATAAAACAAACAATGGTATATTGGATATTGTAAGGAAGGAAAATCATAAGAAATACTAAGTACTCACTTGTTCAGTACACAGTAAATTGTCGGTGGACGTGACAAGATTTGCAATTAGACTGCACTTGGACCACCTCTAACAGTCGAGTGACAATTAGCAATATTAATCGCGTTAGAAATTCTAGCCAACATAGCAAACCAATCCGATTGATAAGTTTGAAAAAAATCCCCCTGCTGTCCATTTGTGTGGTTTGTTTCGGATGAAACATTATAGTGACGGAGATACTAAGTTTTAAACGCTAATATTCTCACCTTAGTGTCGTCAATAAATTCTTGAAGACGTGTGAAATTTAAACTCGCATTGTGGCTGATTATTGTTTATAATTGACAATAATGTAATGTACATATATTGCATTAATTCCTTTTAATGGAAGGTAAGTGCATGATTAACTTTAAATTACTTGATAAAACAGGATAAAAGATTTTATAGAAGTATTATAATCGATTGTATCACCAGAAGTAAATTAATAACAATATGTTGAGTCCAATAGTAAGCAACAAGAAAAAAAATCTTAAAATGAACCCTCAGAAGAACTCTCTAATTAAAGAGAAGAGTTATTAGAATAAGAATTCGTTAATGTGGGAACACACAAGGATATTTTAGGAATGCCGCGGGAATCTCCCACATAAAGTCAGATACAATAGTTTTATTGTTATGCAATTATGCACCGCTAGGATATTTGGGCTAAATACCGAGCATTCTGCCCGTCCGTGGTTGGAAATGTTTGTTCAGTGAATCGACCACAAAGCCGTATTTGCTTTCCAATTCTGTTTGCCGTCCACGATTTGTACTCCTCACAATACAAATGTGTGTTTTGCTTCCAATACATTAAATATCATTCTTATATGCGATACATACGGTTGAAGTTTCAGTGATTTGTAAATTTTATGATTTTGTTGCGGCTTGTTTAAACTTTACAGAATAGTTAACACTTTCATCCTCTGGGCCTTTATAGTGGCCGATGTTTGAATTGTAATTTTGTTATTTGGAACGGAATTTAACATTCAGTTTGCCAGTTCTACTAATTTTTAAGTAAAATTCGCATTTACATATCAGTCGCATTCCGTAAAAACAAGCGTAAGCGTAAATTCAAAAAATAATTATACGTAGTAGAATTGGCACTCAGTACTGCATTTTAGATAATTTTGGCACTAAAAATAGCTTATAATGTTTTCTAAACAAATCAAATCTGAGATGCCTTACCAACCAAATATCATTTACAACTGATATTTGAAATTGGATCGATTACAATACCAACATACTGGACAAACCGAGATTCGATCTCGATTAACGAGGAAATAATAGTCTAAGCCATGACTAATAATTCTATTAATAATACATATTTACTTCCTCTGTTAAAACACAATAATACGTACCGAGAATTTTGACTGCCTGAATTTTGACTCCATGACTGCCTGAATAATTATTGCATCATCTATTATTTATTGGTTGCAATTGAAAGTGTTGTCACGAAGTAAATGTGGACTTATTGTATGTAGTAATTAGTTGCTAAAGATGAAATTCTTCATCAGTGGTTTGCTTTGTTTTTCAAGAACTTTATCTAATTATAACGTACTACATACTAAACTGTTGACAAAGCTTTTGTGTGTTCATGTGTGAAACGATTTCAAATAATTAAAGTGTTAAATCATATACTGGTCACTAATCTATACTACTATTATAAAGAGGAAAGATTTGATTGTTTCTTTGTATTGAATAGGCTCCGAAACTACTGAATCGATTTGAAAAATTATTTCACTGTTTGGAAGCTACACTATCCCCGGGTGATATAGGTTATATTTTATCCCCATATTTCCACGGGAACGGGAACTATGCGGGTGAAACCGCGGGCCGCTGCTGGTGTTACTATTTTATTACTAGGTAACACTGTTTTTTTCTTTAGTAATGTAAAAATTGCTAACAAAACTAATAAATTCCGACGAGTATTGGTTTCATGTATCATGAGAAGTTGTGAGAATGATATACAATGGGGAGAGTCATACCCTAGAGCGATCGAGAAACCGTGGGACATTATATCATAAAAGAAACTTGAGTCGATAAAATTAAGGATTTTCATTGTTGTTACAGATATTTATGAACTAAAGTGCACTCATAAGATTTCTACAGGCAATATTTGAATAGAATTGAAAAATGTTTAACACAATATGGTGATTTTCCCACTTGAAAAATAATATCCAAGTTATTAATTAAGTATTGTTTTTCAAGAACTCGCTGTTTGACAAAAGCGATATACGATACGTTTTTATCTCTTTTGTTAAACAATGTTGAAACATAGACTAGTATGGTTTTCTTTTTATAATAATTTTTAAAAGCACATACAAATTGAATCTCAATATCATGTCTTTTACATCTCCCTGGAGACGTTATTCCCAATTTCTCTTAGATTTAAGTTTCATGCTTAGTATGAGTGAAACTGTGGAAACACCGGTAAGATTCTGAAATTGTAAACTTTTGAATTAAGATAGTTTCTATGCAAAACGATTTTATCATAATTTATCAAGAAATTATAATCTAAAGAAGATTTATTACAATCTTATGTATTTAGCCATTTTCCGGTGACATAAAAAAAAACAAAAAAAAAATCTATATTTAAATCGTTTCGAAAAAAAAAATACATGACCCTCAAAATAAATCATTGATTGCATTTAACGCTAAACGTATTTAAACATCATGCTTCCGTCTTTGTCATCTTCAACCGATTGAATGAAATAGAACGATAATTTGAATTGTTTTTAGTATTAAATGCATTGCGTGATACTAGTTGGAACTCGTCATCATCATCATCATCACCAGCCTATAGCAGTCCACTGCAGGACATAGGTCTCTCTAATTGCACGCCACTTAGATCTATTTGCGGCTTCTCGCATCCAGTTTGGAGCTCATGAGTAAACAATAACTACTGGAATAAATGGATTAAGCAACGCTTCCCGAGGTCAGCCCGTGGATGGGTGAAGGAAGTCTTCCTTCACCTCTTCCCTATCTGAACAATCCAACATTCCTCTGTGCTTTGGAAAGCTCGATAAGATGTTATCCAACTGACATCAATCTTGCCTAAGGGTATTGTGTTACCCAGATACTGGGTTTTGGAGATCAGATAGGTAGTCGCTCATGTTAAATACTGGTACTCAGCTGCATCCAGTTTAACTGGATGTGGACCCTAACATAGTTGAAAAAAGGCTTGGCAGATTGGTTCATGATGCAAGTCCGAATTCTTATTCGCTTCGAAGCATCGATTGTTTAAACACGATCAATCGGTACGCGTGATGATATTCGGTAATAGCATATTATTATGTAAATCGATATCGGTCGCGGCCGCTACTGGTTTCCACAGCCATTTGCATTTGTAGGTGACACGAAACGCGTAATTGGCTGGTTGTTATGTCTCGAACTTGTTGAACAAAAAATATTTTTATGTAATTGATATGTTCGGTGTTGTTTAACCGGTATAGTTGCGATGACTTAACTGGATTTCGTTTTTATTTGTCTTTGAGACAAAATGCAGAAGATGAATTTATACCCAAAATAAAGCATATCAACTGCTTTCGGTTTTCATGTGGCCCAGTTTTGTAGACAGTTTAATAAATGCGACATAAATATTAAAACACTTGTTCCTCCCCGAATTTTGCCTAACGAGTCAGCCCGCGCCGCTGAGCCTTTAGCGTTAAGTCCCTTAAATAATATCAACCTGACCCAGCCTGTCCCTTGCTACCCTCCCCCAATTACGCCTTCAAGCCGAGGCCGTTGTCCCACGACCACAGGGGATGCCCGTAGCGAGCGGTCATTTAGCTAGCAGCTTAGTTTTTAGCCCTGGCTGGGGGCCTTAAATTTAAATGAGGCCACCACAGGAAAGTTCGGTTAAGCAGTACCAGCCTTAGTGTGCTGAACTGAAAGCGGTCAAATAAAATAAAAAAACACTTCTTAGTTCATGACAGTAAAATGGAGGCTACAGTCACTGCAATCAATGATTCTATGATATGTACGAAATGTCTGTAAAAAATCACACCAATAAAAACAATAGCATGATAAGTCATAAAATGGTCAATGAACCCTATGCGGTTAGTATACAAAACCAAAGTTCATAAATATTTATAACTGAAAAGTTCTCACAGTTAGTTACTCCAAAATTAATTATCATTTGTAATTATATTTTAAATAGGATCATCGTAGTGAATGAACTTGTAATGGAATTTATTGATGATGGCGTGGGGAGAGGTGAAGCATTGCGGAGTACATGCTACGTCATCTAAAGTAATATTCGACTAATTCAATTAGATGTTCGTCATTCTTCTGCTAACAATGCTTTCGAACTAATCTCTGAGGTTAAAGCAAGCTCACAGTTTACTATTGTTGATGGTACACGTCGTAAAAATAATATATTATAAATGCAAAAGTTTGTAAGTATGGATGGATGGATGTTTGTTTCTCTTTCACGCAAAAAACTACTAAACGGATTTGGATGAAATTTGGCACATAGATGGATGGATAAAAGATTAACATACAGGATAACTAGCAGCGCCCCACGTTTTTACCCGCATAGTTCCGTTCCCGTGGGAAAGTGGGGATAAAATATAGCCTATGTTACTCAGGGTGAATGTAGCTTTCTAATGGTGAAAGAATTTTTGAAATCGGTCCAGTAGATTTTGAGTTTATTCGTTACATACAAAAATATAAAAATACAAATCTTTCCTCTTTATAATATTAGTATAGATTTTTGCCCGCTGATGAAACCGCGGGGCGCTGGTAGTCTGTCAGCATTTTCTCAGACGACAGTGATCCACATGTTAGTTACAAAAATTTATTACACATGTTAGTTAAAAAAAACTATATTAGTGTTAATATAACAACAAAAATAAACAAACAAAAACATTACAAAATCATCGATGATGCATTATTCCTGCTTCTGCATCTGCATGAAGTGGTTCATCATCGGTGAATTAAATTTGTCCATTAACATCTTCAGAATGCCATTCGGCACCGCGCTCTTTCTAATAGTGACGCCGTTTTCTTCCTTCATCACTCCATCATTGCAAACGACGATGTTTTACATGAAGACAGTTCCCCCTAAAACGCCCGTCACAGCTTTCTAGTGTTTGAGCTGGGAAGAAGTGGCGAGATTAGCCAATCTCAGAGTTTGTTCCTGAATTTTCTACCCATGCGGCGGCAATTTCAGTTCCCGTATCGATCAGCACTCATGGAGAGTTGATGTTTCATGATACTCGTAGTAATCTTCAGCAGCATCTTTTAGTTTCTTGATGAAATTACCTAAGATTATCTAGTGGGAAATGTTTTCTTGTTAATTTATCTTCGTCTGCTTGAGGGTAAGACTTATCAAGTCAACTAATTAATTATTGATTTCCCCATTTTTATGTATCTTTCTGAGGAGAAAGATAGATGTTATAGGTGCAATATCTGTGCAGGCTGTAGCTATACCTAAAATTGCGTAAGACCGGGTACATTAAAAGCATATTATTATGTGTTGTTTTTATCGACTTCGCTACATCTAATACTAGACTTGTTAGAGCTAGCGAGTTGCTAAAGCCACATCGGCAAGGAAATAAACAATAGGAATACTAATTACAATCATAAATATAAAGAACTAATGACCATTATAAGTCACATTTATACAGCAATACATCCTACATAAGGCTTCTAAACAGAGATAGTCGACCATGAACTTAGTCGTGTGAACGAACTCATTTAGGAGTCAAAATGCTCTCTCAATCGCGTTCGCGCGCTCGTTCGTCTATGGACGTGACTACCAGGGCCGAACTCGGACTTGCGAGCTGCATGCCGGATGCACGCTAAATGATGACGTTGCTGCTGTACTAAATGTCCCCCGACGGGAGAAAGGACAGGCCCATATTAAACTGTGTACATTGAAAATTGATATGCGAGCTGGATAAGGCTGCGAAATCGAAGAGGCGTTAGTTAATGTTTCGTAATTTGAATTAACTACAGAGTTAATATGGGAATTGATATGCAAGTTAGGAAGATGGAGCAGTATTAGATTTCACGAAATTACGTAATGAAATCTAAAATGGATGGTGATTGATTGTATTGACGTTGATGGTTATCTGTAGAATCCAGGCGTTTCATCTCAAATAAAGGAGGTCTAATAATATTGCAACCTGGTCACTGTCAATCAATCAGTATTGTCAGTAAATAAACAAAAATCACAGTATATTCCAACATTATAAAATTACATTAAATAAACAGTAAACCTTTCCCGTTCCAAACCTGTACTTTCCATCAACGCATCACTTTAAAACCACATCGAAGATTGATGTAAGTAATGCACCTCTTACCAATTCAAATCCGGCCCTGTGCATGCAGTCCTTGCGTGCTAGCCGTAGTATTTTCTCGCCTCGCATCGTATATCCGCGTTGGACACTGATCGTACATCTTCGGCTGGCTTCGGAGTACCTCGGACGAGACTTGGCACGCACACACCAGGCCTGACCCCGCCAGGCCGTGAATCAGCCCCTTGTTCTATAAACCATTAGTACAGTACTGCGCTCATTTGACTAATAGTCGAACGATTTATCAAGTTTTGTGAAGACGTTATAAAAGCTCAGATTAATTCATAATAATTTGACAGCGACGCTGCCGCTGTCAACCATTCAAGAGCTATTTAACGCCTTATACCTATGATCCGAAGAAGTAAAGCGATAATAATATTCACATTATATGAATGCCGTAAATGTGTATTGTAATCGTATACTTAATTTTAGTCGTCAGCGCGGATGTGGTCGTAACATCCTGTGTGTTGATCTGAGGGTGCGTGATTCTGTAAATAATAACAGGCCTTAATTAACGACTTAACGTTGAGTTAAATAAATAATTACGAATAAAAAGTTTACTGCTACATTTTTGGGTTGGTTTTAAAAATCGCAGTTTTGTATATTGCAGCATGTGATTATGAATTTTATTATTTTGCTCAAGTCGTTGATTTTAATTTACATTTTCCGAAAGATATGTTAAAAAATATGTCTTGTTAACTAGTGGTTGTGTATTTATTTAATTCAGTTATTTTAGTGGCTCGCTTGTCCCGTTATATCAAATCATAACTGTCGCTACTAATAAATATCGTCGAAGTTTACCAATTTCACATCACCGCAATTGGCCGGACAAGTCCTTTTATCTAAAGCGGTTACATTCAAATATCAGAAATTGGAAATAGAACGGCGAACGTTCTAATCATTCATCGTTTTGGTGCGTTTCCCATAGAGTTGCAACACCGACCATAAAATATAGACCGCCTCCGAGCAACATCGTGACCGCATTCACACGCTTCGGGAAGATTACCTCCAAGTGGTTTCAAGACTTTCGAGCCAAGTGATTGATTGTCAGAATACGCGCGGAACTACAAATGAACGGATTATACTTTTGTTTTGCCGTGCGTGTGTTTTGTTTGGGATGACAGCTGTCAAAATGACATTTTTTTTTTGTTATGGAATGATAGTATCCGTTGCCTAGAAGGTTAGATTATTAGAGTAAATCAAGAGCAAATATCTTCAGCTGTAGGATTTCAGAATTTCGTTCAAATTATTAAATGACTTTTACATCTAATGGGGCGTGCTGGCTCTCTCCTAAAGTTCTTCCCTTGTTCCATCTATGGAGGCAATTAAAGCTTTTTAATATGTAGTAAACCTGTTAACTGTCTACTTCGATTAAGCCATCAGCCATAATTCTGCAGTAACACAGCAGGGGGGCTGACAACATGCATAAATCATTTTAAACCAAGATGCACAACTGCGTATATTACAGTAATAATCGTATTGTTTCGCGTTTTCTCAACATTATATTGTTAATCGTTATAATCTGTTCAGTATAATTGAGGTTTCATGTAGGTTTTATCCAACACCTACATATGAGGGATTCAGTTTTTTGTTAGTTTATCATGTATGGGCGTTGGGGTTTCTTTAATAAAAGGATAGGACGATGAACTTAGCTGACTGGAAGATTGGTCAGGGTCATTAGTTATGTAGGAAGCCTAATATATCCTAATAAAATACCCGGATATATCAATGCTGTTTCCCCAAGGAGGTATGCAGAAGCATGCACCGATTAAGATTCGTACCCCATCTAAAACAGATGAACACATTTTGACGACACGGTTGGTGCAGTGGTTGAGCGATTGACCGCTGCGCTGCGTGTCGCGGGTTCGATTCCCGCACGGAACAAATATTTGTATGGCCTACAGATAGTTGTTCCGGATCTAACTGTTCGTGTATGTGACTTTATATGTTTGTAAAGGCACCCACGATGCAGGAGACATTCCTAATGTGGGGCAAAGTTTTTTAAAAGAGAGGGCACGTGTTCATTTACTCACTGCGGTCGCGCTAACATAAAAGTTTAATTACGTCTAATTGTAAATAAGAAAAGAGTTTGTCCGTTATTGGCACCAGACAGTACTTCAGATTTGTCTCCCAATACAGACACCATTGATGATGTAAATTTACTTAGCATAATAAGCCTTTTAATGTTCCCACTGCTGGGACACAGGCCTCTTCTCTAGGAGAGGGAATAGGCCGTATCTACTACGCGGGCCCAGTGCGGGTTGGTGAATGTCACATGTCTTCGAATTTTTGGTTCTAGGACATGGTTTCCTTTTTCACATATCCTCGAATTTTTAGTTCTAGGACATGCCGGTTTCCTCACGATATTTTCCTTCACCGTTTTGAGCGCAGTGGTGATGAAATTAATTACACAAAGTAATGTGCCTGGCTGTGTGACTTACAGTTCTCGGCCAACACTGCTCTTCAAACTTAACTTACTAAACCCCAATGATTAATTTATTACTACACAAGCTTTACTCAAGATGGTCAGACAGCCATAATTTGCCGAAAAAATGTTCACGTCCAATATCAATCGTCGAGTGATTGATTGCAGAAAAATTGCATAAAATTCTTCGAAGTCGGTTAATATCAAGATTGTGCCGATCAAGATACTGCTAACAATTTGTGACATTAAGCCTGAATCAATGTTTTATCGCCTTCGGCAGATGTTTAATTAATAAAGTAATTGGCGTATGCCTGTACCGTAAGCTATTTAAGAGAAGTGTTGATCTTAGATTGTAAGAACAAGATAGTCATGTCGATGTTTGTCAGTTTCATGGCGCGTCCTGTTGCGTGATTTCTTCTTCTTCCTAGTCATATTATCAGAATTTATAACTGTAGTGCCACTTAGATTAATCTTGAAGTTGGTAGTTTAGATCAGTTAGTGCAAAATCGTGTGCCTATATTTTAAGACGTTTTTTTAAACTCAAACGACAAGCATTAAATTACCCGATTCAAACATTCGGAACATCTGTCACAACATTAATTCAAACGTCAGATTAAATCAAGTAAACCTTCGCTTGCATAATTAAAAGAACATAAAGGTAGCGTTGACAAATTAATCCTTACACCTAATACATTAACTCAACACTGACGTTCTATTAGCGAGTTCTTATCCATCACTAACTAATCCGAGCATCAAAGATGGCGGGTCCATAAGTCGGATAGGTTCACGACCTTGATTTGCATGAGAGGTAGGCAGCACGATGCGTGTACGCACGCCGTTGGTCAGTCACGCTGCTGCTGACAGGTGTTGTGATAGCACCAATCGTGGACTAATGAGCCGATGTGTGGAACAGCCGGTGGAATTTGTTAGAGGATTTAATCCGATGACGATTACATTGGGCTTATTTTTAATAGGATTTTTTTGTGGAAGCACGTGCCTTTTTTACTTCATAATGCTACTTTTTCATTTGGAGAAACAAATGTGTATTTAATTAAAATGCCTCTAGAGAAGGACAAAATTTCTACAAAATTAGGTTATAAGTACTAGGCAACAGTAAAAAGTATAACCAACGTCCGCTGCATCTATTCGTGTGCAATAAAAGTGATATTGCATTTATGACTTTCTTTTTCCGTCTACAAGCAATCATTGTAACGCAAAAGTTGATGGATATCGGAGAACATTTTCAACTAATTTCGTGCAGTGAAAGTCTAATCGAATCGAATCGTTTCTTAATCGGGAAATTTCGAATTGTGCACGTGATTTTGCTAAAACGCCGATTCTAAATGATCGATGTAGAAACGAAAGTTGTTAGAGATGGGAATACAAAGTTGTAGTAAAATATCGATAAGACTTGTTGAAGTGTCAAGTCAGGCCACGCAATGCAAATTATATGACAGCAATTTGACATTCACTTGACATTGAATAGTGGTTGTGTGTTGTTGGATATTGCGAATTAAATTATAACATAGGTACTAGCGGCTCGTCCCGGATTTGCACGGGAGGACATTTATTTACATAGGCAGGGTTGCCATCATCGAAATTGCCGACGCCGGACAAAATCTTTAAAACCCCGGACAATTGAGTGAAATTGATATTTTTCCTCGAACACACCCGAAAAAAAAAAACCTAATAAATATATAAAAAAGGATAAAATTTAATTTTTAATAATCTATTACAGCGTGTTTTCGATATAAACTATAGCGCCAGCAATTTTTCTGATTTACAAGTAGATCGTATCCCGCTTACGATTACGAATGAATTATTACATAGGTACCTAACTAAGTATTGTTTTAATTTGTTGCTTATCTTCCAAATTTACAATCAATGGAGGATTCCTAGACTGAAAAAATGTCCGGGTAATACCAGGACACCTTTGAATACCCCGCCCGGACGCTCTCCGGACGCCCTCCAAACTAGGACAAATCCGGGGAAACCCGGACGGATGGCAACCCTACATAGCCTATGATACTCGGGGATAATGTAGCATTCTAATGGTGAAAGAAGTTTTTACATAACATTACTTTTGCTGAAGCTTACTTTATCTTCATTAAAATTAAATTTAATTCTAATCGCGTTCCACCGTCGAGATTTCAATCCGTTGGGATAACGATTAAACGCAATAAACATACCTAATTCCCTCGAACTAGTTACTAAGTAGCAACACAGTACCTAGATATTAAACATGTAATGCATTTGTACTTCGTTGCTCAATGATCAATAATAACTGCAATGCTAATCGGTACTCAAGAGTAAGGGATCAGTTAACTATAACTACAGCACCAGAGAACAAGTAATAATCTCTTCATAGTATAAAACAAAGTCGCTACCCGATGTCTGTCCCTATTTATGCTTAAAACTTTAAAACTCCGCAACGGATTTTGATGCGGTTTTTTTAATAAATAGAGTGATTCAAGAGGAAGGTTTATACGTATAATACCTACATGCATTTCATAGCTGAGAAAACATTAGTATCTACATTGCACCCGTGCGAAGCCGGGGCGGGTCGCTAGTAATAAATAATACTTTTGCTATTCAAGCAGAAAATGGCATGCTTTAGTTAAAAAGTACGCTCGTGCTGAAAAAAAAACATGTCACAGCTCATTTTGTGCACATTCAAAATTAACGTATGGATCCGATCATGGTGACTATATTATTGTTGAAATACGAAGATCCTTCTCTTTGCTTAGTGTAAAAAAAAAACATATGTTAACAAAAAAAGATAATGTTCTTCTTAGTTAGTACTCATCGCAATTTGGTCGTGTATCATCTGATATATTGCTTGCTAATTTTACGAGACTTCTCAAACTCTCTCTCTGCTCGAGGTACTGTGAAAATATTCAGTCTGGGAACACGACGTAAACGGTTAACGAGTATGACGTTTATCGGATGTGAAGAAAATTGACCTAACCAACTTTTTTCTTTTTTTTTTCAGAATATGAAAACGTGTGTAAACGGACTACCAAACACGTAGAAAAGGGTTTTATTTCCATCCTACTAAGAGCGAAAATTGGTAAGTACCGAAGTAACGGTAAAACAGGGTGAATAGAAATGCAGGGGTGAATAAAAACGAAACTTTGACTTGAATTTTTTCGTTATTTAAATATTGCTTGCAGAAATTAAAAACTCCAATTTTTTAATCAATTTCTTTTTTGTAGTGGATGGGTTATGAGAAACTGTTAATATGGTATTTAAGCGAAAATCCCAATTAAAGTTTTGTTTTTATTCACCCCTGTATTTCTATCCACCCGTTCTACGGTAATGCATTTTAAGTATTTTAACACTAAAACTACTCAAATATAACTGTAGTGTCGCCTGCAAGACTGTCGTCATTTGGGCGAGTTCATGACCCGCGCAGTTTTATGCGTCCTGCGCTCTTATACCTACGTGAACACGTTGGTATGGGCATTAAGGTTACCTCATACAGGCGAGCGTACGACAAATATTTTAAAATAAATTTTTTTTCGATTCCATAACGCCAATAAATCCTGACTCGACTCATCGACTGACATGACTTTTCCCAATTGTATTTCATTCAAATGTTTCATTCAAACATTTGTCAATTACCTTTTTGGGGACGCCAATCTCACGCCATTTCTGGCAATAAGTCCATCGTCAACATGATAGTATGGATTGCCCTTGGTTCTTTTGTTTATTTAAATAATCGTTGTTGTCGCATCCTCATCCCGCTGTCGCATCACGCTGGTCTACCGGTACCTTTACACTGTTAATGTTACCATATTCCTAGAATCTGTTGTGTGCTTGTAATCAAGTAACTGAGGTATAATTTCACACGGAGGCGACGTCTTCTGTAGTTTTTATTTTGCTGCGTTTTCTGTAACTCTAGCATATTATCAGCTATTTTTATAATCAACATGAACAAAGGAGTAGAGATAAGAAAACTACATACATAACTAATTAAATATGTAGTACAGTATTCCCACTGAATATTTTAGAACTCGTTTCTCGTTGAATTTTTGCTTCAGGCAAAGTAAGGCAAAAATTAAAATAGTTCTGACATATAACAATAGGTTCCTCACCTACTAACATAATTAATTTACTGTATTTCCTATTAGTCCGACTATTTCAACTTGTCAAGTAATAAACGGTAATAGCAACTGTCAAACACCTTGAACAAAGATGGCGGCATGTTTCACTTTCAACCCAAAATGGCATCCTCGCGCTTCATCCGTTCCTTAAATGATGCGTTGTTTATACATTTTCGCAGAAAATCAATTTGTTTGACAGCATTATGTTTTTCGCCATTTTACCACTGTTGGTACTACAGTGGTATAAAATGGCAAACGCTACGAAGCAATGACCGTTACTTTTTATTACTAACTGGCTTCTGCCCGCGGTTTCACCTGCATGTTAAAGTATTTTTTGCATGGAACTCAAATTCGGTCTAGCTGCTTCCAAGACAAGCCAGAAAAAAACAGTCATAAAATAGTACAGACTTTCATATACTTACATATAAATAATTATATGAATATGTTCATTTACTGAAATTACAAACAGAAACTTAATTGTTATTTATTTATAATACTTCATTATTTGTGTCGTTAACTTAAGTTTTATCACAATACTTGGCGTACTTAGTTGAGTTGTAAAATTGCAACCGACTCTGTTTGCTCATTACCATTTTATACGTTATGCGTGACTCTACGAGATCGATTGATGTTTGTAGAACTAATTAGTTGCTGAAGAATTTGTTCTAGTCGTTATTTACGTACCTATGTAATAGAATAGTAACTTTAGAGTTTTATAATTGTGGGCTATTATACTTATTATAGGTCAGTAAATCGACTAATGATTCTGCTGCTAGAGATTTCGCAAGAAATAATAGTTGATTGTTTTTCGTCAATTTGAACCTACCAAGAAAATTGTAAAATTATTTAAAAAAAAACATTCGTATTTGTTATAAGCAGTCGACTTAGTATTGAACAGGCCTGTTTTATTAAAAAAGCTATTCCCGTAAGGAGCATTAGAAAGTCATTTATCACAAACAAATCCGTGCGACATCATTATTCATTACCATCCGTCAATTCCAAATTCAAATCATAATGGCAGTTATTCCGGTGTTGCCATAAGCGCGTGCTTCCAAACAAGACGTATTCAATTTTTACCGTTTGCAATAAAGGTCAGGTCAATCAAATAAAAAGCCGTGGGCACACCAATTACTCGCCTACGCGTAAATTTTGTAATTTCGATGATAATCATGCAACCGTGTGAATATTTGTAATGATGGGAGAAGAATGTCAGTAGACAGACAATATCCACAATATCTATCCTTTGGAAAAGCAGAGTGTCTCATAATCTTTTGACATATGAAGGATAATGTTGATAGTTAAAACCCGCTTGTATCTTTAGGATGTGTTTAGATGATAAGTGTTTGCAGACGTAAAACCTAATGACTAACATTTGTGAATACTAACAGGACCTAACATAGTTTTAAGTTCACTAACATGCCGTCTAACATTATCATTAAATATTAACCACTAATTTACACTAACATTTAAAAAAATAAGGTATTCCCAACCGAAACTAATGCGGTGTCATTGCACTAACAAATAAACGTTAACTTATTGAATAAATAACTTGTTATATTTGGCTGTAATTTATTTAGTTTAGATTGCCCATATCTGCCACTTCTAAAGTACTTAAGTATTTCTTCCGCCTTAAACAGCTTACTAACAATACTTACATCTTAGTTCGAAACAACATGATAATAAATCAGGTTGTACACCAGTTTCTTATGGTATTTGCTTACAAAGCTTTCAGCTTATTTAATAAACTTCGTTCTCAAGACTAACAAGGCATTTATAATTTGATTTAGTGCAGAAAAGGGTAACAGTTTGATAGACAGATCTACTTATATATTTTATGTTAAACAAGTCAAAATGGCAGTTATCCTGGGAACCATAGGTTGCTCAAAAGAGAATGGTGCGATTGACACATTTCAAATTCGATTATAGTTCCATATTCGAATTTATCCTATAATAAGGATAGGTCATAGACATATATAGAGAAGTGGACTAAGCGTCGCTGTCGCACTGCCAAGAGAATACGGTTAGAAAAGTTTGATTTAGACAAAGAGATCGTGCAGTTAGTTACTGTCTTTTTATATATTTCTCTCAACGTCACAGACTGTTAGTGTCACCTTTATCCCTACAATCTACAGAAAAGAGTCAGGTATGGCCACTCTTTCTACAGATTAGTCAGTTTCGTTACAGTAAAATTTCAGTTCTCTATGGTTAGACCAGGTACAGATATTCTCGCCTTTGAAATAGACCTCGTCAAACTCTACATGGCCAGTTATCTCACACGACTTTTTATTTATTGATTATTCGAATTTTAACAGTCTGTAACTACGAAGCTTTATTTTAAGTGATAGTGCTGTGACTCAACAGGTAAATCTGGATATCGATAGTCGATACCGGACTGTCGGACGTTCGAAATTGGTTGTTCCGTTTGGAAACGAGTCGTCCTGTCGCACCGGTATACCGGTACCGATACCGGCCGGCTTGTCTCCAAGTGCATAGTTTCCGGAGCTGGCTTTCGTTCAGGCACGCCTGACTTTTACATTAATATTGCATCCCATGCGGGTTTATAGGTTTAATACATTGCAAACTTTAGCCGCCAGCTCCGAATCCTAAGTCTTTAATAGGTGATTGATTTTGATGGAGAAATCATGGGAAAGTAATAAAATGTGTGTAATTAAATTATTATTTATCTATCAGTAATGAATAACTTTATAGCTTCCATCGATTATTATATTACTGTTCTGAACAATACGAAAACTATACAGTTTTTCTAGTAAATAGAGGTACTTACGTCGTAAATCGTCGAAATGACCAATAACCTATCAATTTTCAACTATACGAGAAAGTATATAAAGGAAGTTTCTTGTTTACTTATTAGATTGTTTATCGACTATTGTAACTCATTAAATCTAACGTTATTTAATCTAACAGTTAATTTAGCACATCAATTTTATGATTGACGTCTATTTTCAAAAGATGAAGATGAAAGCAACCGATATCACTTAAAGTTCGTTTTAAATTAATTGTGGGTAGAAATAAAATGTGAACGAGGCACATTAATGCCCTGTAGATAATCAGTAATGTGTGTGTTAGCAGTTATTCTCACGCCTTCGTCGAGGAGCCATTACCATTACGTGCATTTGGCCAACGTGTTCCCCAAAACGCTAATGTTTCAGTTCATTAGTGGCCCACATTACGCGTGAAGTTAGTTTTATTGCGGTTTGTGTGGCAGCGTTGGTATCTTTGCATGTGACAGGAACGTGCTTGAATGTTTTAGTGGGAGTTCTTTTTTCAAAATTGACTGAGAATGTTTATTTTTTTAAGGCTAAGGTATTGATATCACAGCCGTTGGTCCCGGCTGTCATTTGGAGATCTTTGGCAGTCGTTACGGATTGTCAGAAGCCAGAAAATCTGACACCAGTCTTGCCAAGAAGTACCGTGTTCCCCAGTTAATGGGTTGTGGAGGTCTGGTAGGCAGCCGCTTCACGTAAAATACTGGTATTCAGCTGAATCCGGCATGACTGGGAGCCGACCCCAATATAGTTGGGAAAAGGCTAGGAAAATGATGAATGATTGATATCACAGCCACAAAAGCCATTAAATATTAAAAGCCAAGTCACAAATGCTCCTACAGAATGCAAATCTGTCAGTTCAAAAAGAGCAGGTACAGGTAAACAAATGTAAAAATAACTGGGTGGGTTTTACATGTCGTAGGCAGCGACACACGCCCACATACCGTAAGGTTGGCTTGTCAAGCTGTCTACGGACAATTATCCGGTTGCGTCAGAAAAATATCGAGGCAGCGGCAACCTCTGACCTCTTGTCGCTTAGTGACGTCGCTATGCGCTAGTGACTTTTGTCAGACGCCATGTTTTTTTCAAGTTATTCTGGGATGGCTGGGAAATTGTGAGAACACGTGGTTCCCGCGGCCCTTTAATTTTTTTTTTGTCCAGAACTGTTCTCTTATTTTAATGTTAATAGTAATTAAAATATATTGAAAATCTCTGAAATAAAAACAAACATTATACTACATAAGCTTCTATTGTGAAGTCATTATTTAAAATTAGCTCTAGAAGATGAAAAGATCCAATACGACTCGAATCACAATAATGTTATCATAAAATACACTTGTCAAGAGTCATTAATTATGACATGCAGCCAATGAGTCACAGGTAGGTAGAGTTGATGTCATCAAACTGATTATGTAGGTGTCAAACGAAGATATCAACAACAAACCATTTAGTTGATGGATTATTAAAGTTATTTACGTGTTCTTATACTAGAAGCTTCCTGTGACTTCGTTTGCATACGAACTTTAGCTTGCCTGAAAGAGCTTTGAAGTTATTTTTTTTAATGCGCCTCTACATTGACAACGGGTTGGTGTAAGCACCTTTTTTTTTCTGGATGTGAAATCATCAAATGACTTCTCCCGCTCTGGGTGGAGCGGAAGGGATTGTGTGACTCTTACGTACTAAAACCCACCCGTGATCCTTCTTGTGTTCCAGGGCCTTACGCGGCCCTGGAACACACTCTTTCGAACAAATTTTGCAATGGTGTCAGCACCTTTGACAATCGAGTGTTTTTGTTTGCATACGGTGCTGTGTGATGCAATACATACGGAGAATACAAACATCGATGAATCTGTGAGAATCAAACGAAAAACATACTGAAGTCATTTCGCACTAAATTATAATTTTGCTATAAACTGAACGTAAAAAACATACTCTAAAACGCAGTGATGAAAAATAATCCGAAAAATAATTGGGAAAGGGATAGCTTATACATACATAGGTCTCGGGAGATGTTTGTTTAGTTACCCAGAACTTAAAAAAAAAATTTTGCTCATTTGCCAAAAACTGCAATTTTTAGGAAAGTTGCGATTTCTTTATCGAATTCTACACAATGCCTGACAAAGGGGCAGTTGCACACAAAAACTCTTGACTTATCAAAAGGAGGTTATAATATCATATTTAAATAATTAATAAAAGCTGGTCAGGTAAATAATTGGTTGTTGGAAACTTTTCATTCCTGTAGGAAATTCCTTTGGGATCATTTCTGACCTTCGTAAGCTCAAAGCGGGGTTCAAAAGCTAGTACACTAAATACATAAGTACAAGTATTTTCTAAGGCATTCGACAAGAAAACTAACTTCAACATATCGTTAATACATTCATAAACAGATGATTGATGGTCCATTAAGTGAGATGGTACCGGTATGCTAATCAAGCTCGAGTGGCCACTTCCTTACCTCTGTTAGTGCTGGGGAAGAGAAAATCATTTCCATGATCTATGGTTTCCGGGTAAACAAGCAGTTACTATGTCAAAAGTACTTGTCTATGGATTTGTGGCAATATTGAGTGTTTTGTTTAATTATGGCACCACTAAATTAAAGAATATTATTCTAAACATGTTTTACGAGTTGAATTTTTAACATTGAAATGGATGGAATTTTCTTTCTAAGAATTATTTTATATAAAAACTTATGGGTATATAATATGAAAACTGCTTGTGGAAAACTTGTTCGAACAAATTAAAATCATTATTTGTTTGATTCCATGTTATTACAAGACGTTGAGGGTTTAAATCACATCTATTCTATTAGTAACAGAGCTGTAACCAACAATTTTATTACGGCTTTCCAATTAAAACAAAACAAAGCCATAACACTATTTGTAGTTCTCAAAATCAGGCCTATAGAACACAATTTATCACGACTAAAGGAAAGCATGAAAATAAAATGTTTTATTAATGCGGTACAGCATCTAAAACGAGTGATATAATAAGTCAAGTGCGGGCCGTTATCTATTCAATTACATTTATTACTAATTATATATAGCCATTTACATGGACGATTTATGAAAACCGATCGGCGAAGTTACGAGGGCGACCTGGACCGGTCGCTGGAGCCGCCATTTTGTGAAAAGGGTTCCGTTGATAACTAAGTTGATCCATTTCTTTTTTTTGCAAATAAACTACCTAGCTTCTACAAAGAGCTTCGACTGAAAGTCTGGGATTAAACCAAGGGAAAATACTACCAGATAAAAGTACTATACAATTACTATTCAAAGACATGTAATAATTTATCCGTTTAATTTAAATCTGCATAGTATGGATTGCAGGAAAGTTTGATTAGGTTATAAGATTTACGTACTACCAGAAAGATAAAGAATATAAAGATAGACGATCAAATTTTTTATCATAAAAATTATCTTAAGAATAATTATAGTAGCTTAATTTTCTTGATAAAGGATATGTATTTTAGAATAATATAAAATCATTTTAATAGACATTAGCAAAGTTACGCTAAGAGTGTTTCCTGATTCATTATCCGTCACCTGTAGATATATGGCAGCATTTTTGAGTAATACAAAACATTAATCCTAACAGTTCAATCAGGTGTAGACATTTCCATATTAATGACTAGTGAAACACAAACGGATACAAATAAAGAAACACATTCAATCTAACAGTGAAAACTTTCACCCATCAAATAAGGCATTGGAATCTGTTTAAAATATCAATATAATCTTAAATATTTTATTGAAGCTGTAAATCCCACCACGACAATAATATTTTACTCACTAGTAGATTTTGTATGTAAAATTTGTAAACATATGACTAAAAGCTTCATCCGTGTAATTTGACTATTTAATTTTATTTGTTCCGATATCAATAAAGTAGCCTAGGATTATGTTAATATGTGTATCGTAAAAATACTTTAATTAAACCGGTTATTTACCGGTGTATGTAACCTAGCTATAAATATTTTGGTATGTTGTCAAATTAATTAACAGAAGAGGTAATACTTAATAAAGTGTATATTTATAAGCTGGTTGATCATTTCTAAAAATATTTCAGTTTTTTTTTTGTTATCAGTGAGATTTTCTGACAAAAAGGTTTGAAGTTCTTAAGTCAAATTCAAATTGATTTTGTTATGCCTAAATATTTAAGTACATTCAAATAGTTTTCGCTTCTATTTCATGTCCAACATGCTCGGCTCCCGTATCCACATTTTACGCAAAGGAACCCCAATCCGACTCGTTTGGCGTCCGGGAGGGAAACGAACTCGTTTAACCTGTCGCGTCGCGTCAACCCACTGAGTAATAACTTGCGGACGCTATCTGACAATATCATTTGTATACAAAATAATTCAGGCCTGTAATTGTGCCACACAGGGGAGTATAAAAATAGCAATGGTGCTCTGGAAATCTTATATATATATAAAAGCGAAATACCACTCACTGATTAATCATGAAACCTCATAAACTATAACACCTACAAACTTAAAATTTGGCAGGTAGGTTCCTTATAGGGTGTACACATCAGCTAAGACCGGATTTAATCTCCACCCCTAAGGGAGTAAAATGGGGGTGGAAATTGTTTGTACTAAATCTGATAGACGCGGGCGAAGTGCTGGTATATAATATATTTTATTCATTGGACTTCCTGATTTGACAGTATTTTTACCGCTACTTTAAAAAACCTTCAACAGGGCGAAGGCTATTCTCATATAAGTAAACAGAATTTATTTCTACACTTTACGAAATTTTCCATCTAAAAAACTCATATCTATTACGATATTAGTGTTGCATCAAATTTTCGGTTTTCGCAGTTTCTGTTACCGGGCCGGGAGAATAATAGAAAGAGCTTTGCAAATTAAATCTTAGTAGAACTGATGTCGAGCTTTGTAATGTGATTTGATATAACATTAGTTCTTAAGTGGGAGCAGTGGTGGCCGAGTGGTAACGGCCCAGACTTACGATTTGTAGGACGCGGGTTCAAACCCAGCCAGGTGCATTACTTTGTGTAATTAACTTCATCACCACTGCTCTCAAAACGGTGAAGGAAAACATCATCATCAACAGTCCTAGAACCAAAAATAAATCGAAGACATGTGACATTTACCAACCCGCACTGGGCCCGCGTGGTGGATTGCGGCCCATTCCCTCTCCTAGAGAGGAGGCCTGTGTCCCAGCAGTGGGAACGTTAAAAGGCTGATTATACTTATGCTAGTTCTTAAGTTAGCACAGTTTTGCCTCGTTAATATCTTCACTCATACTATTTTTATGTCCCACCACCCTACATGATTTACTGTTAAAGAACAAAATCCAGAGCTGATAACTTCACTGAGACTGAGATGAAGTCTAAGAAAATATTGTCGAAGTGGGATTGGATTTTTTTTTATTTCTGTTGATAGGACTCGGGGTGTTGCGGGATTTGTTCGAAAGAGTCACCGCGGCCCTGGAACGCAAAGGGCACAAGAAGGATCACGGGTGGGTTTTAGTCAGTAAGAGTCTGACACTCCAAAAAATTCCCATCCAAAAAAAAAAGGGGTTAGCTAGGTACACCTTGATGTTTTCACTAGATTTTTTATTTTCAGAAAGTTTTTTTCCAGTAAAATTAATCAGTTCATCTAATTAGAATTTAAATGATCAGTTCATAACATATTATTAGTCAAACATTTTTCAGCGTATTTAACTGACCGTGAACCGTATGTCAGCCGTTTCGCTTGCCACGTAAAAAAAAAAAAGATTCCCCAAGTATGTAATTTTTATTAAAATGACGCCACGTTCCGTAAATTGCTTGTAATTAAAACGTTCTCGTGTTGACTGCAGTCCTTGATCTTGATAATTTGAATAATTTATCTGTCCGAATTTCGCTCACTTGTAGTACCTACCATGTGGCAGGTAGTGAGTCATGCCCTCTCGCACCGTTGCATCGTCGTTCATGATTGGCCAAACCGGTTGGCTACACGGAGCGACGCAACCGAACACACCCGATGCGGCAATTAATTATTTTTTAATTAATTTGATGTACTAATGGTGCAAAAAAACACCGATCTTGTTAAGTGCCTTGTTTGATTTTGCTTTTTATTTACTCAAAAGTTAATTTTATTTGTTGCAAATTATATAAATAATACGAGCTGTCGATGAAACCCCCGTTTTTGACTGTCAAATTGATATTGACAGTGTTCCTAATTTCTTAAGTGATTCTCAGTAATTAAAGTGTAAGTAGGCGACAGAGCGAGTTTGTCCAGCAAGATGATTGGAGAATTGATTGGCTTAATAACACGAATGATTAACTTTACTTGTATCTGTATAAAAAGCAACCGTTTATGAAACGATCGTCAATCTGTCAATAAGTTATTAATATTAAGATTTTTTTTTTGTTTCTTATTGGCTTGTTGTATTTTGTACCTACCTACTATAAGTCATCGCGATTACATTCTGACTGTCAACTATTATGTGGACACCATTATACTCTGTGGCAGTACTTGTTTTTTTTCCTCGTCGCTTCGTTGATTGTCTTCATATCCATCGACTTAAAACATTTGTCCCTTCTTTTTGTTTGAATTTTAAGACGAGTTCTTTTTTGGCAAAGCGTACAAAATATTACCGAAGCATATTTTTTACGTTTTGCAACATTTGTTTTTTTAAAGGAACCACAAGATAATTTACGATCAAACAAGAATTTATTTACAAATTAAAACAACCTGTAAACTACCAAAAATCGATAAAACTAATCGAATTACAACATTAAATACATTCTTGCCACTTAAATCACAAGTTCACAACAAAGTCAATATCGAATGGGTCCAATAAATCTATTCGGAATCATTATGTCATCGGCATAGTGCTGGGGCCGTTGCCACTCGTACTCTATGAATATTCAAACCTGTTTCATACAACCTGTGGAACTCGTCTCGCCGAGCTGCGCGCGCGCCGGACGCTCGCCGAAGTTCCGTGGATGCGACCCGAGAAAACACCCGATGGGTTTGTTGGGACAAGTGCAACCAAAATATTTACTGGTTTTGTGAATTAATTAGGTCTAGTTTGGATATTTTTAAAACTTTTACCTAATAAAAATGTCAGGATTTTAACATAACAGTTAATTTCAATTTAAGATTTTAGGAGTCTCAAGTTTCCTAAATTAGCTATAGGTACCTGTGAGCCCTTAAAAGTCAAGAATAACTTTTGGCTAGCGTCCTCCATCAGGAGATAAAGTGCTCAAAAGTAATGATAGAAAAATACGGATTTTAACATAACAGTCATACATAAAAGCTAACTTCTAACACTGTTGCTTCTCTACCCCAGATTAAATCATTGATAAGTTAATTTGACAGTTCCTAAGCTCTTGTAATCTGTTGTCTAAAATTTCAACAACCGAAAATAACATGAACTGATTTTGTAGCACATGTAACAATTAATCTGTAGTTGAAAACCGATTGATTGGTTAATGTGTCTATGAAACTTGAAATAAAATTATTATTATATTAATGAGTTATGAGGTGTTTGTATTTTTAATATTGGTTAATGGGTGGACTTAGTTGCGGAATTTCTTTGAAAAAGTCACAGCGGTCTTAGAACGCAAAGGGCATTAGGAGTGGGTTTTAGTCGGTAAAAGTCTGATACTCCCTATCGCTCCGCCCAGAGTGCCAATAGGGTAGTTGACTAAAAAATTTAATTAGTCCGTGATATAGATTTCAAAAAAATATTGGACATGTATTTTTTCTTTTTTCACGTAAACAAAAAGCGAAGACGGTACAGTGCGTTGAAAACTCGTGTGACGTCACTTCGTGCTATGATTTTTACCACGCCGTGACGTCACAAGCCCCCACTCATGATCTTTGAAGATTTTAATCTTCGTATTTTTTTATAGATTTGATAAAGCAAAAAATACGTATCCAATATTTTAATCGATAATCGAATCGGATTACATAGAATCATATTTTATTCCTCAGGAAACATCCCTAAGTCTACTTACACACATTTTTCGCCCAATTGCCATTAAAGTTTGACAGTTTGGGACTGGCACGCGAATGCGAACGTTGTTTACTCTTCATACGAGCTCCCTCCCTGCTCTAAGCACCGAATGTTCTAGCCCACTCTGTGTATGCCTCTAGTTCTATTTAAATTCAGAGGCAAGTTTCTTGTATTTTAAAGGAACGGACGTATTCTATCGCATTCCCAAACTGTCAAAAGCCCCTCCGAAATCCCCACATTTTGACATATATTTGACATGATGCCGTTGTCATTGCGACATGAATTTAAGCGCTTTTTAAATACGCTAAAGTTGATACTTGAGTTAGTGGCGATGGATTAAAATAACTTAAACACTTTAAGTTAACACAACGTAGATAACTTAATACAACTTAAAGATACAATTAACCACGCGCAGTAGGCAGTGTTGACAATAAAGTAATTTATTGCAATATCGATCGGTTAGACTTTAAAACTTTTATTAGTATCGTATATGTAAAGGCTCCCATAAACGCAAAGATTAATCGTTTACATATAACTATGAATAAAAACGGGAATGTTTTTTATTTATTTTGACAACAGTTTTAACTTTCAATGCTAGTATTATTTTCAATGTAGACCAACTTCTTCATCTTAATAAATTAAATCCTTGCAGGAGACTGATGCATTATTTGCTATCTATATTTTATATAATTATGTAAAAGATTAAAACAAAAGCAATACACGCATAGGTACATCATCAAAGTAAAAGTGAACATCGGTCATAGTTTTTTTTTTAAATTTATTGTTGGCCGAAAAAAAATGCCAAACTAAATCGTAATAGCGGTTGCTTGGCTTACCTTCAAAACTGCTAAAAATATTATTATTACAAAATGAAAGTTTTCCCATTAAGGCAATATTGGCAAAATGCAAATATTTACGAAGCCAATGTCACTAAATAACCAGTACTTATTAACATGAACATAGGCAGAGGAGCTGAGACCTTTTCCGACAGTCGTTACAAAACCATTAGAGAATATCAACCTAGTACTAACTACTAGGTTGGTATTCTCGTTCGCTTTACCGAAATCGTTGAATTTAGTTCGATATTCGAAATAGCACGGAATATTGTCGATCGCGAGGCGACTCCCACGGCTTAGACTTGGAATTGCCGGGGAGTCACGAACGCGTCTAAGTAGACCTTAAGGCCTAGTTTATGTTTGGTTTCATTAGGGACACTATGAAGTTGAACTCTGAGCAATAATTTCAAATTCTTGTTGGTGATGATTTTCAACAATTATTGTAAGTTTTGTTTCTTCTTCCCAATCTTAAAAACTTGTATTATGTTACTGTATACCTTTTCATCTCACAAATGCTTATTTTTTAACAGCTTAATCACTTTGTTTCAAAAGGTGGTCTCCAATTTCCACTACAATAACACCTAAGGTACAACGATAAAAAAATAATTTACAACGTTATCTGAATTAATATTACAAAAGCGAGTTTGTGTGTTGCGCTGACATGCCTAAAATGACCCTGAGATAAATGGGATCTGTCTTACGGTTATAATAAGCTACTTTACCGCGAGCGAAGCCGTGCGCGAAAGCTAGTTTTCCACAAACCATATTATCTAATTACACCTCTGTTTTAACAAAATTCTCCTAGCCCTAATTCCGTTAATGTAACCTAAGCTTAACCACACATGGCCATGAAGCCATGTGTTAAGAAAGCTCACTCGGTAACCACGCCGTGTACGGCAAATTGAATACATTATAATCTCCTTATAGTCTCCTGGTACCAATGTTGTTTTACTTATACTACTGAAAATTTCCTTTAAATATAACTTAGCACGATTATGTAATATATTTATGTGGATTTGTGTATTTGCTTAGTAAGTTTTGAGGATAGGAAATGTTTTGCTTTGATTTTATGTATGAATGGATGGGAAACATTTTTGTCCAGTCCACCTTTTCATCCATTATCTCTTCTTTAGTCTTTCACTCTTGCTCTTTGCTCTTTTGACATTTTTTTTGTCCTGGTTTCTTTTAATAAAGTGTTAATTCAATAACGCCCAATCATAAGAAAAAAACCGATTTAATGAAAAGCTTCGATTAATTTCAACTCGATATGGACAGTTTATGAGTCGCCTGCTTTAATTAAACCTGTCTTATTTTTTGCCTCTCGTGATTTATAGGTGCCTGATACCTTCAGCGTGTGATAACATTTGCATAGCGGAATGAAAGTCAGGAATTGCTATTTTTTTTTCTTTAAACGATTATAAATTCTTCAGTAGGTACATTTTTTTTAAATATCGCACGCTCTGAAGCGGGATTGTCGTAGTCTTATAGACTAAAACCCACCCGTGTATTCTTTCAAAATGCCCTTTGCGTTCCCGGGCTGCTGTATCATTTTTGAACAATTACGAAACCCTGGTTCAATACGTACCTTGAAACTAAACCTTTTTCGTCTTGAACGTAAATAAATGGATGTTCCGAGTAATATTTTTCAATCAATGCTCATAACTATTAGCCGCGGGACATGTACTAACATAAAGCTGAATTATGAATGACCAGCTGTTTAGTTCCTGGTGTCTAACGATTTGCTCCTGGGCGCTCTGTGGCTCTAGTATCCCCTTAAGGGCAGAGCACCGACTGCAGGTCTCATTAGCGTTTAACGATGATTTGTGTAGTTCATAATTTATACTTTTACTGTTGTTTATGTTACGTTTGATTTTTTTGCCGATTTGCTTTGTAATGAAATGTAGAAAATGTGTACAGATAAATAGGGAAAACAAAATTAATAAAACCATACGTTTTAATTGATTTTGAAATGGATTCTTGAAACTGATTCTTTGTTGAAATTATAGTGTGTTTGGGCGTATTGTAAGGTAATGAAAACAAAAATAGGAGTCCTCAAAATATCTAACACCATTCTAAAAAAGTCAATATACAATCCAGCGCCAACAGTTATTTTTTTGTCACAGACTAATGCGCTGGCGCAGCGTATGCCGGGAGCCTGGACGCCCGCGGGGTTCGCTCGAATTAATTAGTTCCAGCGGCACACGGTAGCGTTTGGGACGCCCACCCATCCTTTTGCTCCTTTGGACGGTTTTCTTACAGCAATTCATGGCGGTGGGAAAATTTTAATCTTCTCATGTAATACGAATCGTGCTTTATTGGTACAGAATAGGACGTCTTAGCTAGCATACAATCAGTTACAGCAGTTTTTATTGTTAGTCAAAATAAGAGTGAGGCCCTCTTAAAATGATTGGCTGATTGATACAAAATTTGATTTTCTTAAAAAGAGGAAACGTACCTACATACATATGTCTCAAACAAGTATGCACTGAACGACTGACGCAAGCAAAATGTTTTGAAAACAGCACGAAATTAACGAAACAACGGTATCAAAGACCGCATCATCGAGGACAGGGCACAACTGCATAATTGTGGAGGAAACTGTATTCAAACGAGAGGTCACGAACAAGACGAAATAAACATAAGCCAGAGGAGAGAAGAAGACGGTAGTAACTACCTAATTGGTTTTTAGTTACAAGATTGAATCTTTATATTTTTGAGTAGGTACCTTCAAAATGTTATAACATGTTGGTTATAAATCGGTTCCAAGCTTTTTTAAGGCATTAAAAAATAATTTACAAATTAATATTCATGACATCCTATCATAAAAAAAAACTGTAGGCAAAAGATATTCTACAGCCTCTGACTATAATCCCGGAGATGGGCACATCCTAACGGTTTGCAAACTTTACCGTTTTACAATAATTTACATGTAGATTTGTTTTATGAATTTCATCATTTCTATTTCCTACATGTCTAATTTGAAACGCACCTTACTAATACGATAAGAGTCCAAACGTACATGCCAGAAATTAATAAAAGGTTAACTTGGCACGATCAAGCAGAATTAGAATTAAATTAGATGAAGATCTTAGACTATGTAGAGGTCAATACTTATGGGTATCCCTTAAGTAGAACATGAGATGTAATTTCAAAAAGGCAAAGTACTTTGTATTGCTGAAGATGGCGCTACATTGATTTCACTAATGAAAATCCCTGCTTTATGGTTTTAGCAGCTTTTAAAGAGAGCACGTGACGTAAGTGCTAGAGTATTTTTTTTAGATTGAATGCATGTGAGACCTTCTGCGTCTATCTACAACATGCCATAAGCATGTGTGCAAGGCTCCCTCCCGCAGCGCGTGCGCACAATTTCGCCTCAAGTTTATTACCAAACACTGCGAATAATTTAACAGGCATATCAGGAAACGGGGTGGTTTACAATGCAAATATTTTAGCGTCGTGACAACCGCTGTCGCGAGCGGTTAAATCCGTAATGAGATAAATCTATTGTTGGGTTACATTTGCCGGTATTAGGAGACACCACGCAATTTATGTTGGTGTTGTTGTTGATGATTGTCGTACTTGTGTGTGCATCTATTTGGATAGCTTGTTGAAATTACTGTTGAGTTGAAGATTTATTGCCCTGCCTTTACGGTGCATCCAATGAATGAACTCAGTTCATTTTAATCTAATGTTATACACCTGGTTCTTGATCCTTTAGTTCCATCTTAGATATCCAATAGAGATGTGTCACACTATTATCGTCACTATTATGAATGATTCATACAATTATTGATATCATATACGTAGACATACATATAAGCGGTTTTATCTGATACACCGAGATTTATCGCCGTCCGCTTAACGATAAGATAAAGCGTTTATTTATTGCCATAGATCTATTTATAACGATCGGAGACAACCGGCTACGGACAATGCAAATTCGCACTTAGTTATTGCTATTCAATTCACTGCCAATTTTCTTTTCCCAGCGCTTGTTAGTCCCGCAACAATTTTGCATCTCGCTAGAGTCGTTTGCGTTCGCATTTCGTGTTACTCTTGGTTGTAGTGTAACGCAAACGTGTCGGTGTGTGTTAGGGACTCTGGGTTGCGGTTCGTGAGTCTATCCTCGTAAGCAGAACATTAAATCTCAGCATGACTGTTACCCGCTCACTATATCGAGTGTACTCTGTGGAGCGAGCAGCCGATCCGCTGGGAAATGTAACCACGATTCCCATGGAATCGATTTAAATTGCTTTAATCGATATCGTTTGTTTTAATTGGAGAGATATATTATATTTGATGATCGATTCGAGCTTAGAATAAATTAATGATGGTGTAAGCTAATTAGTATTTTAAAAGGAAATACTTGGTTTCACTAGTAGGCGAGCTTTGCTAATATCGTAAATACGATAGTCAATTTAATTACAAAGGCATGTTTGCTTAGAGTTTATCGAGGATTCCTCTATAAAATCACCGTATGTCGTTAAGCGAGCCATCTTTAGTAATTGAAAATTTAATCTAATGACTGTCTCATTTGGAATCTGGATAAAAGTAGTGGTAAGTGCTGTCCATATTTGTTTAATAAGCCATAATTTGTGTACCACCACTATTTCTTAACTTACTCGTGTGGACGCTCGCGGAAGCAACACGGTTTATTTGCATTTCTTCGTTAGATAGATCTCGTCTGATGTTGTCAGCGGAAATAGAGGCGTATTATAAAATAAATATAGTGAGGAGAGAAGCCCAATTACAGGCCACAGAGATGCATCGTCAGATAACGGCACAGCTTGCACTGATTTATTTAGTTCCGAACAGATTTTATTGATAAATTGCCAGAGCAAAGTGTATTGACGTGGACAATATTCAGTAGTCACACAAAATACAAGCTAACTGTACTAACGATATCTGGTGCAGTGCATTGTTCTTATCTTTCCACTAATTAATCTAATAACTCACAGCAACAGATTTGGACTAAAGATTTGATTGTTCGACACTGATAAGGGTAGGATTTCTATTGATTGCTCGAAATCCATAAATCTTATTTCTTATTTACTGCTTAGTGTTTTGATATTCTTGCGTCACTAACCACTCCCATTGATGTAATGTTAACATTTCTAGAATATCTAGAATTAACTTAAATAGTGATGACTTGGAATTAACTACTTAGAAGGAAAACGTCATTAACTGAAGTTAATATCTGCTAATCAATATCAGAATTTGTGTCTACAGCTAGGAACTAAACACATAAATCTAAATGAGTAATAGTCATCCCAGTCTCAGATCTTGATTCAATTTAGATCCAACATGACTCAGTAGATATAAAACTTTCTGCTCGCGTGTCGGTATTTTAAGTATCGACGATTTCATCTACCGTCTTTTGCATTGGTTTTCTAAGAAACCACCTGGCGTTATTTTTATGTGCATCGTTCATCTAATTTATATCGATTTTGTTTACCGACAAAATCGTTTAATACTACTATTAAACGGTTTTGTCGGTTTCTTTAAACGGTATGCGATTTATAAATTGATATTCAAAATAATTGACAATGGTGTGATTTTTTCTTAATATTGTTTTTTATAACTTTTATGAAGAAGGATTTTTATTGACTTGTTTAATAGTTTACTAGTTATCTCCAAAATTTTCTAGAATATGTCTTCCTTAACTTAATACTAAATATGTCTTCATCGATCACAAAGCAAATACTAACCTACAACATTTTGTTACTAGTCAAAATCGAATACACATTAAATAAAACTATTTCCAATCGATGAATCCATCATTGGCATCCCTCTAATTGCTAAACTGAATCATACAAGCAAAACAGATGTGTACTAGCTTACTGTATGTAACCTGCAGCGACACTTGTACCATTCATTAATTTTAATTGCAACCTGCGCGCGCGCCGGATAACATCTCTTAGGGCTTGTACAAATGTACACGTACGATGGACGCGGTACAACTAAGTAATGTGTTTTTACCGTTATGGGATGTGCTTCGTCGCTATGCAAACATGGATGACTTAATTTGTTATCTTCATTTTTGTTTTGACTATGCAATTGTAAATTTACATAATATTGTGAATCCATTGATCGTTAATACTTGTTTGCGTTTTCTTTGACACAAAGTGTAATAGATTGGCAGAACAAAATGAGATTTTGTGTTAATTCAATAATTACACTTTGTATATCTCTAGTCACCGCAACATCAATCATTATTCCTGTTTTTACTTCCTTTTTGTCATTCCGACTCTTTTTGGCTATTATGTGCAGCTATTCCTTTATTAGTCATCTTTAGAAAACTAGCGTCAGACAGCATCAGTCGGTCTCTGAAATGGACGTTTTTAGTCCAGCCGTGAGATAAACATTTAGATTTTGGTATACCAACCTTTGTTTTTGTTTGTTATTTCTTGTGTACTTTTCGTGTTTCATGTACATACATATATGTATTTCAAATACATTTAGTTCTTTCTTTCTTTGTAATCAATTACTATTACGGAACTATGAAATCTTAAATTTCTATCCGGTGTAGGTCTGCACGAGTCCTTAACGCAACCACAGAATTGCAAGCTACCGCACACAATGCACTCGGCGATCGTAAATAAAACTGTTAACGCGATTTTATTGAGAACTGTCCATAACTACCAACTAGTAGCTAGGAATGATTGTTTGCAATATTATGTTATTGGTTTTCCACAACTACCAGCTTATTCAACGTTGATATAAAGGTTTACGGCTTAGAATAAATTCACGGTGGCAGCTAAGTAATTAAGTTTTGAATAATTATATGACAGAGCAGCTAATCAAAACCTCCATATTAAACGCTCAGCGCAAGCAAGTCCTTTAAAAATTGAAATCGAATAAATGGATCTAAATAAAAGTTAGGGGCTAATCGCTGGCTAATCACATCATCAGCCATGTATGTATATTGGACGCCAAATTGGGGTCAGACAAAACATTGACCAAATGATTTGCTGTTTTTATACCGATATGTGATCTCCAATACAAGATTGTTGAGATAAAAACCGACACTGATAATGTTACTAACAGTCCTAACAAATGTTACAATGAATATGATTTTAAAACTGAACATGCTTTTTATTTTCAAATGTCTGAATTGAAAGGTGTAATCAAAACAAATGAAGTAGCCTTCGAGATTAATGATGAGATATAAACTAAGAGGTTTTTGAAGATGTTTTGATTTAAGATTAAGGTTAAGTTATTTAGTTTAGACATCTTAATCTACGAACCCGTATACTTACCGTAAAGGAATTGTTATTTTAAAATTTAGTGATATGTGTACCTACAGTTTATGTCCAAACGCATATTGTTAATGCATATTGTTTATAGACTTAATAAATCTTGTAATATGTTCTACGAAAGAAGAAAGAAAATGAATTTCAAGCAGATCAAGAAGAAAAGGAGACTGAAGACAGAATAATAGAAGCGAAGAACTCGCACCATGCACAGGCAATGGCACTGGAAGAATTCACGGGTTACATTGTAATAGTCCCGTGGTCTCTTAGTGGCATCACTGGTGCTGGGCGATACTACTGTATCTGTACCCATAACAAGAAGAAAGAAGTACATACACAAGTTAGAAGACTGGGAAGATGAAAAAAATCTAGAAATATTTAATTGATTTGTCTCGATATAATTTATATTTTGTCATATTCGTTTCGACTTATGATTCATCCTGTTAATGTTTATCTTTTCAAATAGGGGGTGTTTTTTGAACCTGTGCCATTTCTACAATTTTTAGGCAATTAATGTATTCGCATGTCAGTTGCAAAAAAATATGGAAATTTAGGCTTTTTGACAGATTACGACTGAGATCTCTGATTCAAGCTCAAACCATTTATTTCAACTATATCGGTTACTTACTCTATACTCTATGGAGATGAACGCGCAAGAAACTCCACTTAAGCTCAGATGCGAATTCGAACGTTGTAACATAAAAATAAGTTCATAGAATGGGAATGATATCCTATATTAATTCTACTATGTATTTGTTTAATGAACCTACATACCGAGAGAATTTAAGACTGTTCTATTATATAGCATTGGCCTGTTCTCTGACTTACAGTTAGTGGTTTTCTATTTTTGTTGTTTTTTTTTAACTTATTGTTTTTGTTTTAATTAATTTATTATTATTATTTATTATTATTCTACTACTAGAAGCAAGTGTTAGCACTGTATTGTGCCAATATTTTTTAGGGTTTTTGTCATATTCATTTCTTACTATTGTAATGTTCTTAGTTATTTTGAAATTAGTCTCTACAGTGTATATTTTATCAAGAATGTAGGTACTGTAGGTAGGTACAGAAAATGTATAAAAGCTTGAAATATTACACATTTCACAGTTTTATATCGTCGCCCACGGGACAGCAGCTGGACAAAATCGTAAGTTTTGCTAAACCTATCGTAATTTAGAGATAACAATCAGTTTTGTCCACTATGATAATAATTTACCTTATTTACTACTGTTCAATTTTCGAATTGATTTAGAGTTAATTAATTTTGGCTTTGTTATAGTACCGGTACTAATAAGCTCTTGTTGTTCTGTGGCAGAAACTTGAGCAGTTTATTATCAGAGGCTTATATTTTCATCAAAATTTAAAGATATTGATTCCTTTTTACACGACTTCCCATAAAAAGGGGTGTTATGTTTTCAGGCTTTATGTACATATGTATGTATGTTTATGAGTTAATATAAAAAAGAGGAGCCATGGTTCATAAATAAAAACGAAAATATTTTGTTTTCATGAAAATTAGACAACGTATACTGTCATCATCTTAAGCTTGCTTAGTATATAGCAAGCAAAATATTGTTTTAGCTCACTTATTGAGATGGCAGGCGTGTTTTTTATTTCATAACTTTTAGTGCGTATGAAATAAAAAACACGCCTGCCATGTCAATAAGTGAACTAAAAAATTAAAAAACAAGACAGTGATTTTCTTTACAGGTCCCCAGACTTCGATGAAAAGATTGATTTTCAGTTTTCCTCTTTTGGTTAAAATCGCGTTTTCATTGCACAGTCAATATTATAATCTATTTAGTACCTTCTTTGTGCACATTCAACAATAAGCACCATCTAGTTTTTAATTTTTAATTTCACTTGTTGTATCTATCTATACCCCATTCGCGATAAGATTAGACATTGAAATCCATCTTTTTTACAGTCCGTTCAACCGATTTTGATTTTCTATTGCGTTGGTGGCATGACACATGGTAGCTGCAGTAAACAGTTGGTATTATAATCACGTTTTTGCTTTTAATGCCATCCTTCTGCGTACGGAATAGAAGTAAAAATCGGTTGAATGGACTGTAAACAATTTTGTTCAAATGTCTAATCTTATTGTGAATGGAGTATAGTTAAGAATAAGGAGTATAGTAAAGAAATATATCACATCTTGAGCTTCTTGCTCACCAAAAGGTAGCTCTTGTTGAGAGAGATACCTGAGGGATGATCCATGGTAAGTATCTAAAGGTCACTCATTAGGTCATTTTTTAAAGTAATTAGATTATTTTTAAAATAACCAACTTTTGCTACTAACAACAAAACGCTGAAGCCTGTTTCCGCAGTCGCCTCCAACTTGCAGCCGATCATTGCGGTTTGTTCAGATTTCTTCAATTTATCTTACCCACAGAACCACGGTTGAGCTCACGTCTGAATGTAGAAAGCATTATGAAGCCACTTTTTCGCTATAGTTAAGTATAGCTATTGTACCGTTTTTGCTGTTAAACTAGAGCGCGTTTTTGTACTTTCCTGTTTTGTTGCAAGATTCTTTGTGGTTAAACGATTTGTTGTTAGTAGCTGTGTATATCTTGAGCTTCAAAGTTAGCTGTAATTCATTTTTATTTTACAAGGTTTGGCATTGTTTTTTTATTGTGTTGATAGAGGTTCTTGAGCAATGTAATATGAAAGACTTTCCTAATCAAACTGCAGAAATAGGATTGATATTATTTTTTATGTCTGTAAATACAACCAATATTTATTTTATAGTGCTCGGATTTACAGACTTAACCATATTACTTATTTACATAAAAACTTATTAAATAGTATATATAGGCTATTAAAATTATATATACTTAAATGTAAAAGTAGAGTAAAGAAGAGTAAAGGGGAATGAAATCGTAGGGCATTGAAAAGTTCGTCCACATCGCTGTCAATGGGAAAAGTGTCCAGAACAGTGCAGTGTTGAATGGCAATGCTGATTCGTTGATAAAAAGACCACATTGGCTACAGTGCAGTGTAGAATGGCAATGCTGATTCGTTGATGAAAAAAAGGCCAGCCCTCTGGTAACGTGTAGAGTCGACTAAATGCTTGCTGATTGAACGATTTATTTCATTACATTTTTTTTTAATTATGACGTTGCCGCACACTAGGAATTCCTTCTTTGTCGTCCATGCGTTTAAAAACATATAAACTTGTATACGTAAACAGCCAGATGCGTTCAAATATTTGTTCCGTGTGGCAATCGAACCCACGACATGAAGTGGCGTAGCAATCAGTAACTCAACCACTGCACCAAACGTGTCGTCATGAATTTCATGTAAGATGAGATAATACATTAAAATAATAGGCCATGGGGTTTTGGATATAAGATGCCTTGAAGTGGTGCTCTGGACTATAGTTTCATGCTGTAGGTAAGTCTTTAAAAATAATTCAAGAACTTTTTTCTTGAATTATTTTTATAAAAGTCTCATTTTGAGTCACTTAATACCGTAACGATTTCACTTGATACTTTTTCCTGACGTTTACCAAAGCTACGCGACAGTAAAAAGTCACTCGATTTTTTCGCTCACTCGATTACTTTTTCTGTGTCAGAGAAATCGATACCTAAAAAGATCTTTCTTAAGATCAACACGATGCAATGATACGGTTGAATTTTGTACTCCGTTACAGTTTTGCTTTGTAAACTGCGGTTAACTAGAACGTTCTGTTTTGTTTTTTTTTTTTTTCAATTGAGCACCCGATTTCTTTTGTGTGCAAAACTGGCTGGTAGCCACAGTTTAATACTCATCAGAGAGTTAATGGATACTTAAGAGTCGTCTGTTTTCGATTAAAAGATCATTTTGATGTTTATCTTTCTCTTGCAGTTTTATTGTATTTTTATTTAATGCTGAAACTTGTTGGTGCTCTGAATGCTAAATTTGAACTAGTCGCAAACAGGGATTATCCTTGTTGTTCTCTCACGAAAAAGTTTATTAAATTATTCATATTTAATGGTTGGTACTTATGGGGCAGGCACGTAGGCAGGCTCATGATCATTTTCTTATCGGATGGTTAGAAATGTGGTCGATGATAGCACGCTTTATTCGACTTCAAATTTGTAATTCTTCAATCAATTTAATCATTCCTAATTGTTGTCAATGTATTCTTGAATAAATTGTCAAATCAAATACGTTTATTTGTGTACACAGGTAAAAAATGGGTGGAACAATAACAGGGTAATAGGTATTTGTGTCTTGCCACAGTAGGTGGCATACAAATATTGACAATTATGCTTTTCAGAGTAGTTTACGCCGCTTACTTTTGCGAAACCTTTGCAAAAGTTTCTTCTAACCTACCATTTGTAAATTCTGAAGCCACAATAAAACAATTATCTCCAACAACAAATCAGAAAACACATAAAATTCATGACTTAAACGTAATTTAACTGGTCATACTATCACACGTATGTCTAAGATACAAGTACAGTCAAGGAAACTGATAAGCATGTAGGCAGCAACGTCCTACCCTATGTTGAGCTTTTGAGAGGTTTTGTGTGAATGTCTTGAGTACAAAATTTTAGGTATCATGTCATAAAATAATAAGTTCTACGTTAAAATGTACGAAAAGTAATACACTACTTCAGTTTTAATCTTTTAACCTAAGCGTATAAAACTCAGCAGCGCGTTTGATTTAGGCATTCATTTTGATTTTGCTTAGTTTAGTGGAAATTATTTTCACTAAACTAAGCAAAGTTGCTGCTGAGTTTTATACGCTTAGGTTAAAAGATTAAAACTGAAATAGTGCATTACTTTTCCTAGATCTTGTAAAGAAAGAGTACGCGCAGACTTTCTTGAAATTGTATTTTTATGAGTAACTGATTGCAAACTTTGCTAAAAAAACCGTAGTAGCTATGCTAAAAATCTAATGACGAATAATCCGATTCTATATATGTGTAAGTGTTACTTTCAAACATGCACACCTGACGCTTTTACCGACTGTACATTCCTACATACAGCTTGTACAGTACGATACAACATCCTGACATTGCATGGTTCACATAAATCGTGTTGTATGTCCGGGTTAGCAGACGGCTTGCGAATGCGATGAACAACCATATGCTTAGGGTGTTGGTTTAAGCAACTTACAAGTGCCTTTGGTATGGTTTCCCACGAATATTCTTATATTCTAACTAGCCGACCCGCGCAACTTTGTCTGCGTCACATTTTTCATGACTGCTCTGCTCCTATTTAGCTTAGGGTTATCTATCATTCAAAGATTTTTTCAAATCGGACCTGTAGTTCCTGAGATTAGCGCGTTAAAACAAACAAACTCTTCAGCTTTATATATCAGTAGTACCTATAGATAAACTAAATTAACAGCAGGATAAAATATAGCATAAAAAATGTGGAAGTTTAAGGTTGATTATATATATTTATAACTGTGTTTTACTTAGGATTTAGTCATGCATGATAAGCAGTGTCTTATTGATAGTGAATTTATCTTCGTTTGTGGCACAGGGAATTTTGTGTTTGTAGCGCCTAGGTTCCAAATGAAGATAAATAATTCACAATCAATAAGTCACTGCAGGTTTTGAAGGTCTTTTATGTAAGGGAGGTACACTAGGTTAACTAATAGTTTTGGTCTAGGAACCTGTCAAAACGCTATTAATCGTTTCCGACATTACTAAAATTGCCGTGAACGTTAAGTTTTCGTCGTAAATCATAAGTTACGTATTCAAAGAAGACTCTGCGTGCCTTCAGGATTGTCAATCTTTGCTCAATGTCGATCGTAGATATGATTTAGTGTTAGAATTGGAAACAGAAAACAAATATTAAATTGTTGGTTCCAGAAGTCGACAATCCAATCTAACGGCCACCATCTTTGATAATTTTTAGTCAGAACACAAAATATCAAGAGTTTTAAGAAACAGAATAAATCCTTCCATAGTTCTTTGGACAGCATGATGAACTGCCTCCATCATTTCCCCATTCTCGTATTTCTTAAACCTACACAGCCTTTACCTGCATCGATAAAACAAAACACAATAGCTATTAGTTAACCCTTATTAAGTACAATCACCGACAACAGTAAGGACAATTGACGTATCGGCCGACACGTAGAAAGTCGTAAGCGGTAGTGGGTACTAGAGGTGGGACCGACTATCGACTTTCGCGAACGCCC
This sequence comes from Hecatera dysodea, assembly GCA_905332915.2. Lineage (NCBI taxonomy): Eukaryota > Metazoa > Arthropoda > Insecta > Lepidoptera > Noctuidae > Hecatera > Hecatera dysodea. The sequence continues at coordinate 17,927,744 of HG995292.1, forward strand.
CTATCGATCAGCGTTTTATCGATCGTCGAGACACGTGTTAACAAGTAGGCCTGCACTTGGGACGTTTGATAAGGCGTTATTTATGGTCCTCGTCGCACAACTTAGACAGTGTTGTTTATTAACAGATAGCTTTGCTTGAGTCGAAGATCGTGTTCGACTGTTTGTTTTCTACGCTTATTGTTTAATTTAGGGTCTGAAGTTAACGACTGGGATTAAGAATTTATGTTTTCCGACTTTGGAATGGAGGACCTGCTATATAGTAAATGATTAGTGAAATACATAGTATAGTAAAAGAACTTGCTCTTAGAACAAGTGCTACCAAGAGCTACAAGCGTTGGCTGGATATAGTAGCTTAAGTGTTCTGTGTTTTTTTGGTCGTTTTTGTATTGATTGTTAGTTTATTTGTTCTGTGCTTGTTGTGTTGTTTTGTATTGTTTTACCCATTTAATGTGAATATGCATCTTGTGTGGTCTGCAATAAAGATTTATAATTATTATTTGTGGGGCTTTATTGCTGACACTGATATGTCTAAACTAGCACTTCGTCCGCGACTTCTTCTGCGCATATTTAGTTAAAACAAAATTTCCTTTTCATCCCCTTAAAGGTCTTACAGAATAAACGCAAAACCTTAAATGTTGTAAGTATGTATGTTTTTTACTCATTATTATGGCCAACTTTTAGTATCAACTCTGAAGTAGACAAAAAAAAAAAACGATTGCCCCATACATTTCTTCACACATAACTCTACAAAATGTACAGAACAGCCATTTTTTCGCGATTTCAGGCGTGGCCGGATAATAAGAAATTAGTACATTTCCTGTTAGATATGCAGGTACTAATTCAGAAGTTATAAACACAACAAACAGCTTGCATAAGTGTACGTGAACAGGGCGTGCTAATAACCTATTACAATCTCGTTTTCCATCGCATTCCTAGTTCCCAATATGCTCATGTTACGCGAAGGTGGTATCCTTCCGCCTGGGGCTTAGCCCTGTAAGGTACCAGGGCCCTAAGTCTGCTATTACAATAGTGTCAGAATGGTCTGTCATTGGTCTCATAATGGTCGATTTTGACAAGTTTCGTAATCTACTAATATAAAAGCGTCATTATGACTTTCCAATGGTCAACCTCTGACACTCCATTGAAAGAATGGTAATCTCGTACATAATGACAAATTAATGACAGACGTACGCGGTAATCTGCTAAAATTTTGATAGTTCCTTTGATCAGTGACCTACCATTAGAACGTCGTATTGCAGTCATTTCTTTTAATAGCTCGGTTATCAAAAAGTATTACGAGACCATTGACCGACCAATGATCGACCATTATGAATTTAGCAGACTACGAACTTTTAACAAAATGACAATGGGATCGTGTTGGAATGACAAATTTATAAAAATAGCAGACTTGGGGCCCAGAACATTACCTACCATATCAATCGAGCACTGTAATTTTCTCTCCAAAATAAGCACTGTTTCCTTTCCATAGAGCGATCCCCGAGGTCCACGATTGGTCCTCTCGTGGGAGTTACTAATATAGAACACAATGAAGAGTGGTTTGTGATCGGATGTGAGGACCAAAGGTTAGTGCCGGAACCACGTTCGATGTTTCTTTCACTTTTTTACGCAACTGTACCTAGTAAGGGCGTCAAAGGGCGATGATGTTGCTCAAGAGAAGAACGTCCTTTTTATTAATTTCCTAAGTGTTAAGACAAGTGTTTTAATAATTATATAATTACTAACTAATTGGATGAATATGATCTGGATTAATAAATTAATGTTTCCTTAACATTATTTATTAATACTTTTGTGTAAGGATTATTTACCTTACACAGATTATTGTCCCGAGTTAATGATTATACTTTAATTGTTTTATTAAGATATATGTACATATATCTATACGAATTTCATAAAGTTGATGAGTTTATTTGTTTACTGAACTAATGGATCAATTTGAATAAAAAGTAGTCTATATAACATCACGCTGCGACCAATAGGAGCGGAGCATTAATGAAAAAATGTTGTAAAAACGTTTTCTTTTTTTGTGTGATGCAGACGAAGTTGCGCATCTCAACTAGTATAGGTATATAACCCAAGATCATATGATGAGATGTATGGTAGGTAGTCCCAAAAATAAGTGAGTTGAACGTTTGATTGCTGAATCAAAAGATACTTGTCTCGGAAGCTACCTACATTTTTAAATTCGGTACAATTTGCTTGTAATGCAACTGATTATTAAGTTGTATTGTATAAAACTGTTGATTCATAACTGGGTAACTGCTGAACTGCAAGACCGTTAGTCAGAATTCCAGGCTAACAAACTTTTATATTATATATCTAAAGCCGTAGTTACTATTGAGTGGGTGGTCCAATCCTAAGCGTGTGGTCTTGAATACGAACCAGCTTTATTGGAGACTAGTTGCCGCCCGCGGCCTTTGCCCGTGTAAATGTCGAAAAATATCCCAAGGATACATACTCCCGGGATAAAAAGTATCCTATGTGTTATTCCAGACTTTAATCTACCTCTGTGTCAAATTTCATCAAGATCCATGCAGTAGTTTTTGCGTGAAAGAGTAACAAACATCCATCCATCCATCCATACTTACAAACTTTGGCGTTTATAATATTAGTAGGATTTGGAATTAAGACAACTATAGCTCTCTGTTACTAACGCACTAACAATATTATGGAATAGTCATGGTCTGAAATAAAGATATATATATATATATATATTTATAGCTATTTCCAGAGGCTTCGCTACTTTTCTCTTAGTTACTGTGTTTTCTCGGGATTAACAGTTGCTCTGCTTAGAAACTTTCGGGACATCTTTCTATCAGAGAAATATTTTTCATCACCGGATCAGGACTTCCAGAGATGATCTTTTACGAAAAGGTCAGTGGACAGGTAAGCACACAAAAATTAAATATTTTTTTTTATCAGACTAGTTCTATCAATTGGTGCTTAAGTCGAAATCATCAAATTACTTTGTCCAGGGCGTCTTCTTCTGTTGCAGCGGCTGGGGCGTGAGGTTACGTCGTCGGAAATCCTCAATGAAGTTCCACCGGCTATCGACGACGAGACCTAAGTACTTCATCGTCGACCCGACGCCGAAAACCTACCATTATTTGGGATTCGGATGGTGGCCTACATAGTGTAACTATTTTATATTTTTATCCTGCAGCGGAATTTGAGGCAGGTACAGCTTCGAAGTGATGACGTCGTCGGCTCTTTTTCAGGGATAACATTGACAAGACATCCTCTATTGCTAAGGGCTAAGCATGAATGTTAACGGCGAATATCTTATGTTTTTGCCGATGATAATTATAGTATTCATGGCTCACATGGCTGAGACTACACTTTTATGAAACTGACAAAATCTTAACGCATCTATTAAAAGAAGCTTCTAAACTTGTCAAACTTGTCATCATCCTAGCCTTTCCCAACTATATTGGGGTCGACTCCCAGACAAGCCGGATATAACTGAATACCAGTATTTCACGTGGAGCCTACTAAACCTCCGAAACCCATTAACTGGGGAACACGTTATTCTCAAACTCAACTTGTCTAACTTGTACCACTGCAAAATATTCTGCAGGAACTTAAATAGCTAAACCTTACCACCTGCAAAGCGCGCTCTAATTACACTATCAGCACGGCGGTAGACACCTGTGCTCCACATGACGTCACTTCCGTAGGCACCCGCGGGCTCTTATCTGCACAATTAGCATTTCCCGCCGGCCTTCCTGTTCGAGCGCTCGATAATGTGAATAACTGCAGGCTGTACTACTGTTTTGCCACAGTGGAACTATGTAGGTGCTTAAAGTAGTTCGTCGACAGGACCATTGTTTATCCGCACTTGGTTGTTATACAAAAGTATGGAACTGTCTGCTAGCATCTGTGTTCCCTAATACCTATAATCTATTAGCTTTCGAAGCAACAGGTCGTCTCATGGGGTCATAAGCTGAGGCCGTGGTAATTTCCAGGGGTTTATGGTGAGGAAATTAAGTCACTAGCTTATAGCATAATGCTTTAGTTTCACGAACATGAAGAACATTGCTGACAGCAAAAACATTGAAGAAGTTCTAAACGAGAACATTTTAGTGGCGACCTAAAGGTGTTGCTTCAATGCTTGTCAAAATTGGTTCGTGGAGGGGCTGGTTACATATCAAGACTCTCTGAGCCTTGGAAAGCACGTTAAGCCGGTGGTTCAGGTTGTCATTTATAAATCTTTGACAGTCAGTGGCGGTTAGTAAGTTGACATTTTGACGGCTCTATAACTTTTACATCAATGCTGTCTTTCGGTTTGTCTATCACAAGGATATATTTTCTACCCAAACTCCATTAAAAGGTAGTGGTTTACTCATCATTTGATTATTTACCTAATTCATCCATAGTTCTAACAAAATATGTAGTGGAAGCGTAAGCGTTTTTGATATCCAAAGTTGAAGTTTCGCGCCAGCTGTGTTTGTTAACGTTTTTACACAAATATCAAACACTCACATGTAAATACGATTAAAAATACCATTACTAAGATTCGAAATATCCTGAAAAACAAGAAAAAGCCCACATCTATACTAATAGTAAAAAGAGGAAAGATTTTTAAGATGTAACGGATAAACTCAAAAACTACTGAACCGATTTCAAAAATTCTTTCACCATTATTCACATTCACCCTGAGTAACATAGGCTATATTTTATCCCCATATTCCCACGGGAACGGGAACTACGCGGGTAAAACCGCGGGGCACTGCTAGTCTTACATATAGTGAATTCATGAAACACGTGTTATTTTGCCGCCTGTGTGGTGTATCTTTGCGACACTTTTTCCAAGCTAAGTTTACCTACCTGTATTTCGAATGCCGAGCATGCCATTACGGCTGACATACAGATGTTCTATTGTTTATGATCACGTGCGTGAATTGTGAAGATAATACAAATAGTTAAGATTAACCTTGTTGTAAACAATAAAACAATAGCAGTTTTATATTTATTTAATCGGTATTATAATAATTTATACAAAAATAATAAAAACCCAGGCTAGTAGGGGCAGAATCCAGTTGGAATCTTTTGGAACTATATTTAGCATAAATAGATAATTATGTACATGATGGAATTATCCTCTAAAATAGCCCCTTTAGAATTGAAAAATATATAGATTCTTTAGATATCTCATCTAGACAAAGTTCCATTGTATCAGCGAATGCCATTGTAGAAACGACATAATAAAAAAAAGAAACTTTTAGTACAAGAGATGCATAGTATATGGACTGGTCCCTCAAAAATCTTTACGAAAAACAGTAACAGTAGCAGTGAGCGCAACGAAGAGGAGTATGGCCGGTTATAAACGACAGGATAAGATCAGAAATACAGATTTAAAGAACATATTATGTATTCAAATGATTCGATGAATAGAAATAAAGATTATAAAGATATAAGATGCAAATAAGTGAAGTAGAGAAGGAGAATAGCAGAACCGTAAATGATAAATGATAAAAGATTGTTTCGCGTCAGCAGCATTGATGCCCAACACTTATGACTTACCCAATACTTGTAAGATTCGGTTGAGCAAAGAGATCTGGGGTTCCATACACCTCAGATCCCTTTGCTCAATCCGAGTGTTCCCACGGATTCCATCTCCCCTTACTTACATGCATTACCGCACATTCGTCCTCACCAAATTCCATATTTTAACTGATGAAGCTACTGAAGGTAACGGAAACCTTCAGTAGCTTCATCAGTTATTGGGTGCAAAGAGTTTCACGTCATCCATGTAAAGGAGGTATGATATGACCTGCCAACCTCGTCTCGACCGGTAGCCTTGGCCCGAATTTCCAGCAGTGTACTGAGAGCGTTGAATGTCAGACAGTGGACACAGACTGTCGCTCTGAAATATGCCACGTTCGATCCTTATCATCTTGGATAGCGAAGAACCTTCCTCAACTGCCCTATACACGACATCAGGAAGGTGCGTATAACTGCTTCCGCTTTATACAACTCTAGCACTCTCATGAGCCATGTATGTGTCACTGAGTCATTGGCCTTCTTATAGTCTATCCAACATGTCGACAGATCCCTTCGGGAACGATCAACCTGTTGGCTAATGATAATATCAGTGCAGCTTCTTGGTACTGCGGGACCCGTTCTTATATTCATTCTGAGAAAAAAAAACTAAATCTTAGCACTCAGAACAGATGTAAAAAGTTTATAGAGCGTTGGTAAACACGTGATTGGCCTATTATTTTTGGGTTCCGCAGGATTACCAGATTTTTGGAGCAAGTGGGTTCTTCGTGTAGTAAGGAACTGAGGCAACGGCCCTGACTCTAAGGCAGACTGGAACTGAGATGCCAAGGGAGCGTGCTACCCGTTGAAAAATTTAATCCTAAAGTTGTGCAGCCCGTCCGGCCCTGGAAATTTCCAGTTAGGTAACGGACGGTCTGCCCAAGTCACACCTTATGATTATGGGCTGATGGAAATTGCTCCCACTTCTAATATGAGATCGCACGTGCGCTCAACCTCTCGAGCCCAATCACCCTCGGTGTGACTGACAAGCACCGACCAGATGCTGCGCCAGAATAGAGTCATCATCCGGTAGGCACGTCTCAATCGTCGCTCCTAAGCCCTAAGCGGTTCTGAGTGTATCGCTCCACTCGCCGCTTGTACTGACGAATAAGGTTTGCCCATGCATAGATGTTCTGCTTCAGGAACTCGGGTCAGATAATCTCGAGGACTAATATCTGTCCCCGAGAACGCCGTATTATTGTTATTATTAAAAAGGAAACGTATCGAAAATTATTAATTTTTCACACATTTATTGGGCCGCTTTCATGGCATTGGGGAACTAGCTAGTCAAAAAATTGAGATCTTCACGGATTCATATCAGCTTTTTTGACACAATATAGTTTCCTCGAGTTCTTTCTGATCCAGTTGTAGTAATAGCCGGTGTCCGTGTAGACTACCAGACTCCTGCTGACGTCTGGTATCTTGTAGGAGACGAGCCCGATCTGGATGTAGCCACGCACCACTAGCGCGCTCCCGGAGTCACCTCTAGGGGAGAAAAATACATGTTAGCAAGATATTACTAAGTACTTGATGCCCTTTTCGTTGCGATACTCCATTTTGTAATACACAGGTTTTATTTATTTTTCGTTGATTTTTATTTTCGAGGATTTTGAACGGAATTTTGATACCTTGTAACAATACTGAGTGGAAAGTTCACTTTGATGCAAGTTGAAATATTTTTTCATTGCAGCCTTGATGCACGAGCCGAGACTGTGATGACATTTTGTCATCTGTATCAAACGATATTTCTAACTCGCTTACTCTAAAAAAGGTATGATAGATAAACATAACAGTTAGTAGTCAAATATTTAAAATTTTACATTTAGATTAGATTTTTTAAAAGTGCGCCGCACGCCGTGTTCATTTTTGAAGGAGAGGCAAGCAACCAAACATCCTTAATATATAAAAATAAAAAACTGTTTTCTTTTTATATTTAGTATACAAATCAATATTTAATTTGTTGAAAGTAAATAACATTATTAATGATAATAATATAATCAATTTAAATACTCACAAAACTAGGTGCTATTTTTTTGATAAAATTGATATTTCATACTATCCAATGTATTTTAAAAAATACATAACTTGTATAGTAAGGTATTTCAAAAATAATTGCGCGTGTGTTTTGTTTTTCTTTTCAATAATTCAGGTATTTTTTATACGGAATATTCATATTTTAAATGGCCGTTGTAAATGTGTAATACGTGCATAAAAACTACGCACAAAATAAAACAATTTTTGACACATTTACTGGCCTATGTTTGTGATCAGGTCAACCAGTATGTACAATGTTTGTTTTTGGAGCTCTATGTACAATGTTTGTTTTGGGAGCTCTATGTACATTGTTTGTTTTGGGAGCTCCGTGCTCCATCATACAAGTAACTCTTAACGTGCTCTTTGTGATCCAGTCGTAGTAGTAGCCCGTGTCCGTGTACACAATCAGGACCTTGCCATACTTGTAACTCTTGAAGGAGCAGATGCCTATCTGGATGTAGCCATCCACAACCAAGGCGCTGCCGGAGTCTCCTCTAGGGAAAAAAAGAAAGAAATAAACTTTAAGAGTATGTATTAAGGCAAAATATTTTTTGAGTGCATCTCCTGCCTGATTTGTCATCAGTGTAGCATACATTGATGACAAATCAATGTAGTTCCCGCAAAATTTGACGGCAGCTGATTTTATCTTCGAAATAAATAATTCTAAATATTGAAGAAGTTCCTTAAAAAAACTTTTATTCAGTGAATCGAGTAGTAGTCAGCATAATGAATATAAACCGAAAATATATTATAATCAGAGGTCACTTTGTGATGATTTTTCATTGAGTAGACTTTATAAGTATGTTTATCTTCATTTAGTAAAAATCGTTTAAAAAACTTATTCTAGATGTAATTCGTTTATACGTTGTTTGTTAGGTAAGCGATTAACGATTACGTATTATATAATTATGAGTAACAATACCCATCCATTTTTGCCTTTGGATGAGAAAGAATAATCTCCTAATCACCATTTTGAGGATGCTGTTATAGGTGTTATGTATGATAGCGAGAAGACTTTGCGCGTTAAAGCCAGGGCCCCAAGTCTGCTATTACAATAGTCTCAGAATGGTCTATCATTGATTTCATAATGGTTGATTTTGACAAGTTTGGTAATCTGCTAATATAAAAAACGTCATAATGACTTTCCAATCGTCAACCACTGACACTCCACTGAAAGAAATGACATAGAATGGTAATCTCGTACATAATGACAAATTAATGACAGACGTATGCGGTAATCTGCTAAAATTTTGACACTTCCTTTGATCAGTGATCTACCAATAGAACGTTATTGTGCAGTGATTGCTTTTAATAGCTTGGTTATCAAAAAGTATTACGAGACCATTGACCGACCACTGATCGACCATTATGAATTTAGCAGATTACGAACTTTTAGCAAAATTACAATGGGATCGTGTTGGAATGACAAAGGAGAATGGCAGATCTAGTACACAAACTTTTTGTTGTTGTTCAGTTATTGAATTTTTACCACTTATTAAGGGAATTAAGCCATACATTTTCACGTATGTGTGCTATTTTTAGAACTTCGGATTAATTGATAATATAAATAAAAAGATTTTAATAAGTAAACGTAATACAATCGTAAACTAAACACAGTTATGTTTTTAGAATTGATAATTAATTATTTAGAAATAGAAATAACATTAAATAATTATGATTAAACACTTATAATATATTATACTTATGAACGCATAATCGTTGTATACAATCATAATAGTTTACGATTTAATGATAGGAATGATTTCTTTCAGCAATGTTTTTTTGTTCATACGGTAATTATTTATTGACAGGTAAAAAAAAAACTGTCATTGAGTTCAATTATTTGCTGTTGTTTTGGATTGTGGTTTGTGAGTCTGAGTAATTAAGCGAATTATTATTATTATTTAAGAACAATGGGATATTGCTCACGTGTGATGAGTGTTATTTGGTACCTAAGCTATGCTCGCCATGAGGGGCCGCCGAACTGCCCACTTTTTAGATGAAGTAATACTAAGAATAAATTAATTGAAAGTTCAATGAAATAAAATAATGCTTACAAAAACAAAGTACCTATTGTTTTGTTTATCTACAATCGACGACCCATCAGACCTTTATAATTATCAAACGTTTGCAGTCCGCTGCTGGACATCATAGGTAGGTATCTCCTAATGCACCCCATCTGAGTAGTTACGATCCTCATCTCAATCTACATACTTATTGGTTATTAAAATACTACAAAGACAGCGGCAAGCAATCTAGAACATTACTTTATCACCAAAACAATGATTATGTACTCATATGTAACACTAGTACCAACATAACCTTAAAAATAAAAGTGGTTATAACTTCTACGTCCCAAGTTCTAAAAATCTAGGAATTTAAAAAGGGCTTGTCTATCACATTACCTTCCAATTAAAACAAAAAACAACCCAAAACACGAAATATGATTAGCGGTACAAAATTCCCATACAAGCCTGCCATTGTCCTTTATAAAAATAGCAGACTTTGGGCCCAGCACGGATGACTATACGAACTGGCTTGAGCAAACATGGTGGACGCAGAAAAACGTCGCGGCAGCCGTAACAGAATTCTGAAGGCGCTGTCATTATTTTTAAAGCCCATATTACAAAACGGAAACCCATGTCCATCGGAGCATCAAACTGTCAATAAAGCTTGTCATAAATTGAAGTTGTTTTCATTCTCGAGATATATGTATGCAAGCAAATGCGTAAACGCGCTTGCTCGGCTAAAACTCATCTCTCGAGCACATAAACTTCAATGTATAACGTCTATTAGACAAGCTCTCACTGAGTTTTTGGAGTTAAGTTGGAGATTCGTTTTGGAATATGGATCTAAGGCTCGGCTCCTGTGGTTACTCATACCGTAAAGTTGCGTTACTTTGGCCCTGGAGGGTAATATTGGGTATAATAACTTTTAACCAATAGGAATACAGAAAAGACAGTGTGCTGTGTTTCTATTGGTTAAAAGAGATGGGCTAAAGTTGCGTTCTAGGGCCAAAGTAAAGTTGCGGAATTTCTTCGAAAGAGTCACGCGGCCCTGGAACGCAAAGGTCATAAGAAGGATCACGGGTGGGTTATAGTCAGTACCTAAGACTCTGACAACAAAGTAACGCGACTTTACAACAAACTTTTGAAAAAGCTAACTAAATTGTATAGCTTTAACTCCGATTAAAATACGACAGCGTCGGGCGAACAGGCTTTAAGTTCTAAGACTTGTCAGTTCAATTGTCGAGCTTAGGAAAGAATTTCCGATGACACAAAAACTTGTAAGTTTGTTGCAAAATATTATCGATATTGTCAAAAATGAGTTGAGTAATATAAGGAAAAAACAGCCAAGTCCGGTTCCATTTGATTTTTTTTTAATTTTACTTATGGTTGTACGGAAGTATATAATATGTAATACATAACATCTTGCATGATAAACAGTATGGTTTCACCAGAGGACGTTGTACTACTGACGCTGGTGTCACCTTACTGAAGCATATATTTAATGCGTGGGAAGAGGCACAAGATGCCATAGGCATCTTCTGCGACCTATCTAAGGCGTTTGATTGTGTGGATCACGAAACATTACTCCTGAAACTTGGGCACTACGGACTGGGCAAAACAGCTTTAAGCCTTGTTAAATCTTATTTGAATGATAGACAGCAAGTAGTGCAAATAAACGGTGTTAATTCATCGGGCTTAAACGTGAAAATGGGCGTTCCACAGGGCTCAATTTTGGGTCCTTTTTTATTTTTAGTTTATATAAATGATTTACCCCATTTATTGCAAAACAAGCTAAACATGGTCTTGTTTGCTGACGACACTTCTTTGATTTTTAAAATAAATAGACGTAGTAATAATCTTGACATCGTAAATAATGCCCTTTTGCAGGTCCAAAATTGGTTCACTGCTAATAATTTGGTTTTAAATGGGAAGAAAACGAAGTGCATAAGATTTGCTTTACCAAATGTCAAAAGTAGTAATTTTGATATAGTATTGAACAGGGAAAAACTAGAATTCGTCGATAGAACGGTTTTCCTGGGGATTACGCTTGACTCAAGGCTACAATGGGGTCCTCATTTAGCATCTCTTGCAGGACGTCTAAGCTCAGCAGCATATGCTGTTAGGAAAATCCGCCAATTTACTGATGTTGATACCGCGAGACTAGTCTATTTCAGTTACTTTCATAGTATAATGTCTTACGGTATCTTGTTATGGGGCCGGGCTGCAGACATCGAGTCAATTTTTATTCTGCAGAAAAGAGCCATCAAAGCCATTTACAATCTCCGCCGGCGTGATTCTCTAAGGGAACTGTTTAAGGAAATTAACATCATGACGGTACCTTGTCAATATATCTATGAAAACATTATGTACGTTAGAAAAAATCTACATCTCTTTAGTAAGCGAGGCGACAGACATAATTATGCTACTAGAAATAGGGATCAATTAGTTCAACCAGGTTTCAGACTAGCTAAAGTAGCCACATCTTTCATGGGGTATTGTTTAAAATGTTACAATAAAATTCCTCCCCATATATTAGAACTGAATGAAACGAAATTTAAAACCTGTATTAAACGCACATTATGCAGGCAAGCATATTATAAGTTGGGGGATTACATTGAAGATAATAATGCTTGGCTAAATGCCGGTCCTGCTCCACAGCCTCAACCACTTGGATAAACAAGTTTAGGATTTTATATTGGAAGAGATGCTCGCCCTTTTTTATTTTTTGTCTCATTTATTTATTCTTTTTTTTATATATAATATTAATTTGATAATTAATAATTTCTCTTTTTTTTTTTACTTGTAGTTGCTTGGTTTTTGTAAACCATAGTTTTGTATAATGTAGAAGCATTTTATTTTCAAATATTGTAAATGTGAGTACCATGGAGCCATTTACATGTGATAAGTTATAGTTTACTTTGTGACTTGAACTAAAATGGCAGTTGAGAGCATGTCATGCTTGCTCAAATGTTTCGCTGATGGTGGCTTGTGTGTTGGATCATTCGGTTCCCTTCAAAATGGTTGAGCTAAATGGTGCCAATACACGCGTCATGTTCGTGAACGGGCGCCGTCGGTTGAGACTGGTCACCTCTTAACTGCCACTGACTTGTTTTAATCTTTATACTTTGAATTGTTTTTATAGTTTCCTTTTTTTTTTGCATTGTCCTCACATATAGAAGCGACCAAGGATGTAACCAAGGTTATGTAATACAGAACATAATTTAAAAGAGTGTCCGTGGAGTTTCTTGCACGTTCTTCTCCATAGAGATCTACGCTTTGGAACGTGCAGATAGCTTCACCTCTTTCGACTTGACTATTCAAAAGTGCCTGTAAAGGGTTTAATTGAAATAAATGCTTTGAATCTTGAATCTTGAATAAACATTTTTTAAAGTTAACGTAAACTTTGAAAATATCTGTAAAAATAAACAAATATTTCAGTAGTTCGACTGCTACGTTGCATTTGTTTCCGTGGAGGATTAGTTTATGAGTATTTGGGTGAATTTCAACAAGTGATTTTTATATGTCATTTCGGTGGGATTTTTTAATTTCAATGCTATCTACACATTTTTAGTGACAAATAAAACTTTAGCCTATTTTATAACATTGTGCGTGAGTGGACATCAAATTTCATCAAAACTTACATAAATATTTAAGGATGAATTTTTAAGAGTCCACTGAAATGAAAAGTGTCTACCGAAATGATAAAAATGACCACCGAAATGATAAACTGTGCACCGGAATGAAATAAATCCACCGATATGATACAGCTAAGAACAACCGTGCCGGGCAGCCAGGGTTCCGTACTTTGTTAGGTTTGATTTCCACAAATTTTAGATAAACACTAAGACAGGACAGTAGACAGTTATTTTAATATCATCATTAATATATACATATTACAGTTAGTATTACATATATCATTCTTTGAGGTTACAATAACCTCAAAGAATGATATTATTGTAATATTTATTATGATATGAATGAATTGTTTCTTCACTTAAATAACCTTTGGTAATTTTTCTGGTTGTTGTTGTGTGAAAATGTTGGAAAACTTTATCGTAAATGCAGGTAAAAAAAAAAAAATTTGTTTGTTTATGAACTAATACTAATTTACTTGATATATTTTCAAAAGAGTGAACGAAGCGCGATAAGAAAGCTTAAAGTTTCTGATTAATATGATGGCTGCATTTGTAAGTTATGCCATTAATAGTAATACATAATGTGTACCCGTTGCACTAAGAGAAAAATGCTAGGTATAATTTAGTTAAATTGGTAACGAAACGAGAATAGTGTTTCTACAGGTATATAAGTAAAACTTCTAAAATTAAATCAACTCTTATATTTTATACTGGGAGCTACTACCCGATAATATCACCGTGGACTCGACAATATACTGTCATCAGCTTGACCGACTCCGTACAGAAATCAACAAAAAGCGCCGTGAACAAACAAAGATATACCTACTTCCTTCACGACAACGCTCGTGCGGCCGAGCGTTGTCGTGAAGGAAGCTATAGTCGTTCGTCAGAGCTATTGGATTTTGAATGGGAGCTACTGCCACATCCACCTTACTCTCCCGATCTAGCGCCAACGGATTTTCATTTGTTACGCTCTCTCAGTAATCATATACAGGACAAAAAATTTGATGATAGAGCACAGTTAACAGATTTCCTCGAAAGCTTTTTTGCCTCACGGCTCCCAAGTTTTTACGCTGAGGGTATCCATGCTTTACCTAATCGCTGGAAATGGGTTGTAGATAACAACGGTGCCTACTATAAAGACAAGTAATTGTAAATTAAAAATATAATTTAAAATTGTTTTGTTTATTTGCAACGCTCATTACTTTCCTACCAACCCAATATATACATGTAGGTACTAGCTACATAGAAATATGTGTATATTATATATCTTTAATCTTAAACACAAATATTACACAACAAATACACCCGAATAATCTAATCTACACTTACTTACATTACAAAACTATGACTTTATATTTGATAAAGGATCTCTAAAACTTTATGGTTTTATCATTTCGGAGATACATTTCATTCCGGTGGACTGTGACACCGAAATGAAACTATTTTTGTCCCCATGTTACTGAAATGATAAACTTACTTTTTTGGCGGATAAACCGCAAGCTTTGGGACCGCTGCGTTCGCGCCGAGAGCTTGAGCCGGACTGATCCGAAGTGAGGAAAGGTGAGAGGGGCGTAACAACGCAATGTTGACATGGATAATCTACTAAAACTTACTGTCCTCTGAAATGATAACTTTTTTCCAGACAAAAGTTGACTGCCTGTCAAATCCATGAGAAAGAAGATAAACAAACAAAAATAGTTTTATTTGATCGAATATATTATAATTTAATGATAAGAGAATTGATTTAAATCCATATTATGAATCTATTGGCAGGGGAAGGTATTTTATGAGCGGAATTGGGTTCAGGACAGGCCACCGTGATGATAAAATAACACTTTGTAATTTTTTTTTTTGGTATATTAGAGGGTAGAAATCAATGATTTTTTTTGCCAAGGTAGAGAAGTACTTACGTTGTTGAGAAAAAATATATAAAATAAAAAACCAGCACATTGCACTACCGTTCTCAGGTTTGCCGTGTATTTTTTTTGCTTGCGCAATTCACCCATTTAATAACCACATAGTGTAAAACAAAGTCGTTTCCCGCTGTCCGTCCCTATGTATGCTTAGATCTTTAAAACTACGCAACGGATTTAGATACGATTTTTTAATAGGTAGTGATTCAGAGGATGGTTTATATGTATAATATAAAGAAAACATAAGTATCAAAATCAAAATAAAAAGTCATTTATTCAAACTAGGCTGATAGACAGCACTTTTTGAACGTCAAATCTATACTAATATTATAAAGCTGAAGAGTTTGTTTGTTTGTTTATTTGTTTGTTTGTTTGAACACGCTAATCTCAGGAACTACTGGTTCGATTTGAAAAATTCTTTTTGGGTTGAATAGACCATTTATCGAGGAAGGCTTTAGGCTATATATCATCACGCTTAAGCCAGAAGGAGCGGAGCAGCGATAAAGAATGTTTTAAGATCGGGGTTTCCACGGGGACGAAGTCGCGGGCAGCAGCTAGTTTTGCATAAAGACAGTCCCCCAAAACGCCCCATGCGAAGCCGGCGCGGGTCGTTAGTCCAGATTAAATATCAAGTACTTACTTTTAATTTGGACGTCTATCTATGTCTTACTAGTATTATACCTAAATGTGAAAGTTGTTGCTGAATAACAAAAACCGCTGGGTCGAATTTCGAGGTTAAGCTACACTTGCCAAGATCAGTCTGTGAATGGATCCATTCGACACCGAATTTCTTCGTGTCTCGAAAAAAACTTCTAGCCGTTGGTCTGGCCTGTCATTTGAACATCCTTGACAGTTGTTTCTGGTTGTCAGAAGCCAGAAAATCTGAAACCAGTCGTGCTAAGGGGTATCATCTAGTTATTGGTGAGGTCAGATAGGCAGTTCCTCAATTTAAAATACTGGTCGTCAGTTGATTTCGGTTAGACTGGAAGCCGATCCTACTATACTTGGAAAAAGAAAAATAGAAAAAGAAAATGCAAGCCGGATTGAAAGTCGAAAAAAGATTAATCACACCTTAACTGATTTGGATACATTTGGTACCTACACGGGTTGACTCATAACCTTAGTCTAACTTTTGTCCCGGTAGTACTTCTCGTGGAAAAAAAATCTGCTGGCCAAAGCAAGTTACCGATAATGCCTCAAACAATAGATTCGTCTGCACAAATGAGCCGACACTAAAATGTATAACAGGGGTGGCCAACTTGATAAGACCCAAGATCTACTTTTTACAGACCACCAAATGCACACCATATAAGTTACAGAAAATATAGATAAAGAAAACATTACATAGGGTGACACAATGGGCGGTCTTATCACTAAAAAAGATCTTTTCACGACAACCTCTGGATGGATTTTAAAGAGAAAAGGAAATACAGTACTGTAAGTAGTCTTAGGTGTACTAATTATAATGTTAAAAAAA
This sequence comes from Hecatera dysodea, assembly GCA_905332915.2. Lineage (NCBI taxonomy): Eukaryota > Metazoa > Arthropoda > Insecta > Lepidoptera > Noctuidae > Hecatera > Hecatera dysodea. The sequence continues at coordinate 17,944,374 of HG995292.1, forward strand.
GAAAAAGGAATGATAAATGTTTAAAAAGTATAGTTCAATATAAAATTATGTTGTAGGTATGTTTATTTTATTAAACTAATCTATTTATGCATATACATAGTTGCGCGGTCTGATAAACGTATTTATATTTTTTTTGTATTGTAACGATCGCCCGATTAGCCAAACCGGGTATAAAGAAATTTTGTTTCGCCATTTGGCATACAAATATTCAGGAAATTGTTAATGACAAATATCTCATAATAGCGTCTTTGTACAATACAATATACGATATGTTTAACTCCAGTAGGTACGAAATAATATTGAATTAAAAAATCTACAATGTCACATAATTTTATTTCAATACATATATAGATAGGTTTTTTGTGTGCTGAAAATCTAACTAACGCGCTAACTTTCCTGCTGGACCTACCCTGCCAGAAAATTGCTAAGAATCTCCGACACAGTACATTTTCTTCGAGTTCGTTCTGATCCAATCAAAGTGGTAGCCGACATCGGTGTAGATCGTCAAAGTCCTGACGGTATCGAGTACCTTGAAAGATGCGATGCCAATCTGGATGTAGCCTCTCACCGTCAGTGCCCCACCAGAGTCACCGCTGGTGAAAAAAAGTGTAAAAGTATATCAAGATTTGGTTGCATTTTCCGTTTTGCCGAATCCAGTAAAGTTTTCCCATAGTTTTGCCATAAAACCCTGGAAATGTTAGAGGAAATTAAATAATTGGGAAATCAGAACACACAAGCAACTTAAGCTGTCTTTTACTGTTCTTAAGAGCAAGAGTTGGTTATTGAGTAGTGCCCAAATGTAGCGCGTGCGCAGTAAAGAAGTAAGAGTACAATAGAGTGGGGGGGGGGGCTATAGGACGTTTTAAGATGCTACCAGAGAGTTAGCATAAGTATAAGCATAATCAGCCTTTTAACGTTCCCACTGCTGGGACACAGGCCTCCTCTCCAGGAGAGGGAATGGGCCTTAATCCACCACGCGGGCCCAGTGCGAGTTGGTGAATGTCACATGTCTTCGAATAGGGTTATTTCGTAATTTTTAAGGTATGTTCGCATTCACTTATCGATATGGTACAGAATTAGAAGGACTAATGAAGAATAGCCAGTTCACTTACTCAGAAGGGAAAGAATTGCTTTTTTTGCTGCTCGCACAAAACGATCCTGCGGGTAACTGTGGATTCAACTTTTTACATCTCGCTTGTTTCCATACATACTGATCGACGTAAAGAAGAATTTCCGATTTCTTTGAGCCTTCCTGGAATGATTGTTATATGGATTAGATTTATTAACCGACTTCTAAAAAAGGAGGAGGTTCTCAATTCGGATGTTTGTATTTTTTTTTTTTTTATGTTTGTTCGCGCATAACTCCGTCGCTTGTCAACCGATTTGAAAAATTCTTTTTTTGTTGGAAAGGGTATACTTCCCAAATGGTCCCATGAAAATTTTATCAAAATCAACCAAGCGGTTTTCGAAAAATCAACAAAAATCTAAAAAAAATATCTACATTGTCTACATTGACGACCTCTTAGTTTACTCTGTAAAGGAGCAGTACGTTTTTTTTACACCAATGTGATTGGTTCGTTTAGGTGGGGGGAGGGGAGGGGGTGTAGGTACCACTAAAAAGTGAAAAATAAAAAACTTTTTACAAAAAAATACAACCGACTTCTACACAAAAAATCAAAAAAGTACAAAATAACTTTAATTTCGGAAGTCGGTGTTCAAAAAACGAAAAAGCAACCGCAAACACCGAGTTCCGAAATTAAAGTTATTTTGTACTTTTTTGATTTTTTGTGTAGAAGTCGGTTGTATTTTTTTGTAAAAAGTTTTTTTTTATATACGTAGTTTGAAAGTAAAGAATCACAGAAAAAAAAACATCAACATTTACGAGTGCTTGCATCATTCTTTTTAATATTCAAATCAAAGTTGCAGGTTGAAGATGAAAGCGCACGAGCATAAACGTATTTACAAAGACAAAATTAAAAGTACTCACTTTGTCGACTCCCCACCCGGCTACTTTTGCCATCTCAAAATAAGGTGGCCGTTTCATCAATACCACACGCCGAATGTTAACGCTGAACTTCAAATCCGTGCTAAGCCTTAGAAGAGCTATATCATTTTCGAAATTGTGTCTATGATACTCTTCGTGAGGATAGGCGCTGTGGACCCTATGCACGAATCCCTGGCTATAGCGTCCGTGGCCCACAGCGACGGCCATTTTGTTTTTACCGAAACAAACGTCCACGCAATGCGCCGCAGTCAACAATATCCTCTGGTTGATAATAGAAGACCCGCAGATAAAACCTTGTTTTTTATTGTTGCACCTAACAGTCAAGAACGCGGAATGTGCAAACTCCCTTATATTCGCCACTTCACCTTTAACCATTAAAGTTTCTTTTTTACATTTGATAAACCCAAACAAACTAATTATTAAAAAATAATATTTCATTTTGTAACATATAATTAACTGACGTAGATATCGATTTGCCGTGACGAAGTCAACTCGCGTCAATCGCTTAAAAAGGCCGTTAAATCTAAGTCAATAGTCCAAAAAACACTATTTTTAATTGACAAATGAAAATCAATTAATAAAACGAATTTAATGACCAACAACCACGATTATTTTTAATTGAGTTACGTAGGCCGTATAAAAATACATTAAATAGCTCTTTATGGAAAAATGTCCAAACGAAAAAATGAACGAGTTCACTGGGATAACAATATTCTGATATCATTTATTTTAAACCGATTTAGAGAACATATCCTTGTCACTTGCAAAGTAACAATAAAAAAAAACACACAGAGAATGAACTTCAAAATATATAAAATACAGTTCCCAAAACCTTCCGTGTTTTTCCTGCTACGCCGTTCGTTGTTCGAACGTTTCAGCTGCGAAGAAGTGGCGCATCAATCTCCCAGCAACGCATAATATTATGTCTTTTAAGTAAGAAGAAAAAAAAAGTAGGCAATGTCATTCATAATTAGCTTCTGCCTGTAACTTTTTCTACATAAACTTTGGGTCTGGCTCCTGAGAGAGATAAGGATGAGAATACCACAGAGATGAGGGCACGGCGCGGCTCCTCCCAAGTGGCACATTCTGCCAGCGTATGCCGCGCCATGTCCTCCCAACAGTCGACGCAGTGGAGACACCGAGCGTCCGGCCCTGCTTATGCGACACAGGAACCTCCCCAAGCAGCCATGCCCCGAAAGGACCTGCGTCGCACGAAACGACAGGGAGCCGTGCCTTCTCTCGAGCCAAAGGTCGAGCACTGGCCGGATGGCCTCGACAGTGGCGAGGCCGGCGATAGGGCGTGATAGCCTGTCCCGCCACTTCATCACCAAGACTTCGCGCAGCTGCGATCGACACAACTCGATAAGTCACTGCATCAGTCGCTAACCGCGCGCCCGCGTTTTCTCGCGCCGCCGATAGTGATGTGAGGACTTTTGCCTCCAGTTCTCAGGGCGGGGATCTGCCAGTGCGCAAGCCACCTTGTAGGAGATCGTGCGATGACTCCTGATGACTCTAACCACCATAACCCTCTGCTGTCTCCGCAGAACAGTGATGGCAGATCATATGGGATCATATAGCATGATCAGATCGGGGCTCCGTATAGGGTATTAATTGCACAATCTCCACGTACAGCTTTGGTCCCCAAGATTGGAAGGCAGCGTTGACAGCGCCCCAGCCGCTCCCAACAACTTGGGCACCAGCCACCGGAAGTGTGGGCTGAAATTCCACCGGCAACACCAATGCCAGTTACTTCATGGTGGACTCGACAGCAATACGGACCCGATATGTGATTCCGGCGGTGGATCCCGCCGTGGGCCATAAAAAGCTGTGGCCTCCGACTTGTTGAGGGCCACCTCCAGGCCAAGGCGTCGAATGCGACCCACCACCTGTGAAATCCCAGCCGTCATCATGACAGTCTTTCATAAAAATTCTGACGTCTATTTTGAAAACTTTCTTCTCTTTAATGTCTTACCCACTACAGTAAGATGATTTTTTTCTGCTGCTCGCGCAAAACTGGCCTTCGATCAGTGGCGTTAAAACTTTCTTACATACTTCGGCCGTCCACACGTATTGATCGATATACAAAAGATTATCTGATTCCATTTCCGACCAGGAATCCTGTGAATAATGTATGAAATGTTTTACCTCTTATACTTTTAATTCAATTATTTTCGTTTGTCAAAATATTTCATGGCATCCAATATCGTTACGTCATAAAATAACTCACAGTTTTCACACCCCAGCCTGCAATTTGTGCCTTCTCATAATAAGGTGGGTTTTTCATTAGCGCAACTCGTTGAACTTTATAGTTCAATTTTAAATCCGTTTTGAGTTGCAGTAGCGCTATGTCATTGAGTCCTTTACTTCTTGTAAAGTTTTTGTGTCCAAAAATGTTGAGAACACTAGACTGGGTTCCTTTTTTCGTATGCGAGTGGCCCACTGATACAGATAGGGTGTCTCCACTAGAGCAATCGTCGACGCAATGTGCCGCTGTCAGAATTATCCTCTGGTTGACGATAGATGCCCCACAGGTCCATTGGACATCCCCTTTTTTGAGGCACACAACTCTCAAAAGCGCAGAATGTGGGAAACGTTTTATGAGCTCTTCTCCATGTGCTACCATTAAAAACTCTCCTTCACATTTGATCATACGTATCAAACTAAATATTACAAAATATTTTTTCATTTTTACCGAGATATGTACCAATCGGCTCTGAAGAACTCCACTTTTACGTGGCAATTAAATTGTTCATAAACTGTGTGAAACGTAGTTTTAATGGGTAGATTAAAATCCGTAGTTAATTTAACGGATTTACCGTCATTTTATAACTTTTCAAGTGAACTAACCTCAGTTAGTTTCTCTTTTGATCCACGCACCAAACGAAACCAATTGAAAAATCAACTTCCCCATACATATTTGATTTGTTCAAGTGTCTACAACTGTGGACCTTGAAACCCCAACTTTGATAATCGTAATGGTTATGGATGACTAGGCCAATTTAAATTTTTGACAGTCTTTCAAACCAATACTGCTGACGTTTATTTCTTCCCTTTTCCATGGGATATCATCAAATCACTCCTTTTGCTCTGGGCGGAGAGGAAGGGAGTGTCAAACTCTTACTGACTAAAATCCACCCGTTTTCCTCCAAATCCCCTTTCCGTTCCAGGGCCACGGTAACTATTTCGGACAATTCCGTATTCCTGGCAATTTCTATTTCTTACCTACTAGGGTAAGAAGACTTACTTCTGGTGCTCGCACATATCAAGCCTACGTGTAGTGGTGTAATCTTTTTCTCACATAGTTTTCTTCCACACATATTGAACGACATATTCAAATCACATAGGTATCATATTTTAATTACATTTTTTTTTCAAAAAAAACTTTGCCTCACACTATGAATTTCTCCTGTACCGTGGGTGCGTTTACAAACATATAAATTCACGTACACAAACAGCCAGAATCGAAACAACTATCCGTAGGCCATACAAATATTTGTTCCGTGTGGGAATCGAACCCGCAACACTCAGCGCCGCAGTCAATCGCCCAACCTCTGCGCCAACCATGTCATCAAAAAACGTAAACTTGTAAAATGTAAAATTTATGTTCAGTAATGGTACATATTATGTAGGACTTGATACGTAATTTTGTTTGCCTTTAATTAATGGAGATACAATCCAATATTATGGTTAAAGATTAATAAATAAATGTTTTAAATACTCACTTTAATACAGCCCCAACCTGCTACTTGTGCTTTCTCAGAGTAAGGTGGGTTTTCCATAAACACTACCTGCCGTGCTATTCTGAAAAGTTTATTTGCGAAATCACTTCTGAATCCGCAGTGAGTTCCGCAGAAACTCTTTAGTTTCACATGATTTCACTGCGGATTCAAAAGACAAGTGATTTCGCAAATAAACTTTTCAAAATAGCACGGCTGAACACGATCGTCCAGTTTTAAATCCGTTTTGAGGCGCGGAAATAGATAATTAATATAGTTGTTGTGTATATAGACGATATGAACACTAGACTTGGTCCCTTTCTTGGTCTTCTTCTTCAACTTATGTTGGTGTCCCACTGATACAGACAGCAGGTTGCGTTCAGTGCAACTGTTCCCGCAATGCGCCGCCATCAGCAGTATCCTCTGGTTAACGATAGATGACCCGCAGCCCCAGGTGACTTTTTCTTTTTTGTAGCACATAATTTTCAAAAACGCAGCATGTGGGAAATCTTTTATCTGCGCATCTTCACCTCGCACTGCTAAAGTTTCTATGTCACATCTTCTAAATATATATAACTCAAACGTGAGTGAGTGACTGACTGACATAGTGATCTATCAACGCACAGCCCAAACCACTGAACGGATCGGGCTGAAATTTGGCATGCAGGTAGATGTTATGACGTAGGCATCCGCTGAGAAAGGGTTTTGATTAATTCTACCCCCAAGGGGATAAAATAGGGGATGAAACTTTGTATGAAACTTTGTCACTTTTAAACGGGCTGAGAGTTTCAAAATCGGGGGTAAAGTAACTATTCCACGCGGACGAAGTCGCAGGCGGAAGCTAGTTATATTATACGTATCAAACTCAATATTACGAAATAACATTTCATTTTAAACAAACTTACCCATGTAACCGATCGGTTTTGATAAACTAAAGTATAGTTTGTCGTTGTAAGGCAATCAAATTGGTCATTAAGTGTAAATGTTCGCAACGCATTTTTTCAATGGGTAAATTAAAATCCTTAGTTAATTGTACTTAAACCAACCAATCAACCTACTTTCCCATTATTGCTAATACATTATTTGTAAATATTGGAGCAGCATGTTTCATCTACCTGTCAAGGTTTTCATATTCTATATCTATACGACTAGATTTTGCCCGTAACTTCGTACACGTATATCCAGTATAGGCTTTTGCCTTCCTCTTGAAAGTAATTAATAATAAATCTTTATTTTATACAGTATGTTAAATAACAGAGGGCGTTCCCTTAAACTCGTTAATCTATATTATTATAAAATAAAATATCAGAATAGAAAAAAAGCATAAAATAATCCGAATTAAAAAAATAAATAAATTGACAATAAATTCGAAACATCCTGTATCAAAATAGTAGCGCAGAATAGTACTTGTAGTAGCAATGCCCAAATCGGCAAGTACGCTTGTACAGTCACAGATAATATAATACACAGAGTGTTTCTTTAACGTATTAATTTAAAATTTTTAGTGATTTTTTTTTAATATTAAAAAAAAACATTTTCTTTACGAATGGTAATGTTTTTTTAATCATATATGGATGCTATACTATTGCGGGTTAACGGGAACGCCCTCTGTTAGTTAACATACTGTATAAAAGTGGGTTAGGTAGGGTGGCTGTAGGTTAAGTAGAACTGTTAGTCTTAATGCATCGTCCTCCGTCCGAAGAAAATCATGATACAAAACTCTTACGCCTAAGTAGGGTATTCATTTTCTACGAAACGTAATCATATCATTTGCAATATTCATTCATAAGTGTTCTTTGATGAGCTAATTGAAATAATTGAGTTTATTTCGACTTCGGCTATGTTACCGAGATATTTGAGATCTTTGCCCGGAATTGCCTTAGAAACGCAACACCCTATTTTGAACGATTTAGTTTGTCATCTGGCACTGTCATTAGGAGCGCCACTTAGAGTGCAAAGCACCACTGTGTTGTTGTTTTGTTTTCTTTTTTTTAATTCTGACGACTGTTTAAAAAAAAACTATTACTACTATTCCTCTATTTCTTACCTACTAATGTAAGATGATTTGCTTCTGCTGGTCGCGCAAAACATGCCTACGTGCAGATGAGCAATCTTTTCTTTACAATCTTCTTGCTTCCACACGAATTGTTCAACATAATGAAGATCATCCGTTTTTTTTACAGGTGGTATTTCCTACAAATATTTTGATAAAAAATATCTTAATATAATATTTTAGTTAATTCCATTCGTTTGTCGATCTTGAATGGAGACAAAATTACTCACTTGAACTACACCCCAGCCCGCTACTAGTCCTTTTTCAAAATAAGGTGGGTTTTTCATTAACGCCACTCGTTTAACGTGATTGTTCAGTTTTAAATTCGTTTTTAGTTCCAGTAGCGCTATGTCATTTACAATCATGTGTGTTCCAAAGTTTTTGTGTGCATAGACGGTCCTAATACTAGACTGGGTCCCTTTTCTCTTATGCCTGTCGCCCACCGACACAAACATATTGCCTCGATTGGTGCAACCTTCCACACAATGTGCCGCCGTTAGCACTATTCTCTGGTTGACGATAGATGCACCGCAGACTGAGGATACCTCATCTTTTTTGAGGCACTGCATTCTCAAAAACGCAGAATGTGGGAAATCTTTTATCTGCGCCTTTTCACCTTCGACAACTAAATGTTTAATGTCACATTTGATTATATGTATCAAACTCAGTATTACAAAATAATATTTCATTTTGAACAAACTTTGGCTTTCGGCAAAATCGGCTTTGCCAAACTACACTTGCGTTTTAAAGTGGACCATTAAGTGTTCTGTACAATTAAGTTTTGAAACGCATTTGCGTAATGGTTTGATTAAAATCCTTAGATAATGAAACGGATTTGTCGACAGCAATTATTTTAACATTCAATAGTGCAATGAGCAGACTATAACTAACATGTGAGTGATATATGCGGCACAGACGTTCATTAATATCCAGCCCTAGCTAGTTACTGACATGGTGACGAATTTGTGCATTTACTACAGCACCTCGATATACCGATAAATCAATCTGGCACCGTTGGAGAAGCTGCAGTACAGTCCAAGTTTCGATCTAATGAAAAGCTTTGACCAGACGCAACGTGTGTACCTACATCTGATATATGTATGTTATGAAAACTTTTCGGGATCCGGCTTTTTCGGGTGGCTTCATCTAACCGGTGCGCAAGACCGTTCGTGATGGCTCTTGATATCACCTTATAGACATGGCTCAGAAGTGGGATGGGACACAGTTCTTAAATGGAGCGTTGTCGTCCTTTATAAAGAAGAGTATCACCTCTGCTGCAAGCCTGTTTTTCCCTTAATTATGACTTGATTAAACAATTTGTGAAGGTCTTTAAGAACCGATCCCTCCTTTGTCTGTAACCATTTCCACGCGAGTTCGACTTCTACTTGGCCGGCATTTAATACTTAGGTATAGACTGTAGCACTCATGGTATCAAGGCAAATTAAATGATAACTTATTTGTTAAAACTGCACACAGAGACTAGAAACATCTGACGACAAAAAATAATTTCAGGCAACAGATAGAGATGATGTTATTTATTATTTACTTAATATTATGAGACATTAACATCGGAGCTGGGTTCGTTTTGTACGAAAAATGTATATCGAACAATGAAGTCTCGTTTTCAACATTCTCTCTCTTCAAGAGTGCTCTTAATGTGCTAATTTTAATAATCGAGTTTTCTTCGATTTTGTGTTTGCCTATGTCACCGAGATATTTGGATGCAAGTTCGCATTTAGGATCTTTGCGTCTAAATGCCTTACAAACATAGCAGCATATTTCGATCGATTTAGTTACTGTAAGTTTTATCTGGCACTGTGATTAGTTGATTAGGCACAGCATCGTTGAGGACAAAACGCCTCTTTTAATTAATTAACCTCAAACGGCGGAAATATAATAACCTAGTCGGCAATTATATGTTTGAGCCGTTTGGGTTTGAAACTCATGCGTTATTTAAAGAACTTACTAAACGTTTAGTTGACACTTCGCGTGACCCAAGGGCTGGATTTTACTTCGGACAGAGGATAAGCATTGCCATACAACGTGGCAATGCCGCCTGTCTATTGGGTTCACTCCCAGTCGATAGCGTTGCGGACGAGTTTTTTTATGCCATTTTGTAGTCAGGAGAATTTTAGTTTATTTTTAGGTTAAGTGTATATATAGTTAGATTTAAAGTAAAATAATCAAATGTTATCTAGGGCTACAAATAAATGTTTAAATTAATTATATAAAAATAAAACTTTTTTTCTACTCTTTTACTTCTTACCGACTGGTGTAAGATGAGTTTTTTCTGCTGGTAGCGCAAAACGAGCCTGGGTATAATCTATCAATCAATTTTTCACATTTTTTTCGCTTCCATACGTATTGATCGACATAGTGAAGGTAATTTGTTTGTTTTTGTGGTGGCATTTCCTGTAAATATGATATGAAATATTTTATCTCGTCCTAAGTCTTATTCTAATGAAAAAGCTGAAGAAATAGAGATTATAGACCAGTGGCCGTGTTGCCAGTGTTCAGCAAGGTATTTAAAAAAGAGGTGTTAAATCAAATGAATTTTAATATTGAACAGGGAGACAAGACATTGGACTTCGTAAATAAAACGGTTTTCCTGGGGATTACGCTTAATTCAAGGCTACAATGGGGTCCTCATTTAGCGTCGTTTGTAGGACCGTCCGACCAGAAAGTTCAGCAGCATATGCTGTTAGAAAATATCCGCTAGTTTACGATTATTGATACCGCGAGACTAGTCTACTTTAGTTACTTTCATAATATTATGTTTTATTTTATCTTACTAAGGGGACGGGCTGCAGACATCGAGTATATTTTATTCTGCAGCAAAGAGCTATCAGAGCCATTCACAATCTCCGCCGCGCCAGACCAATGTTATAAGCGAAACGAATTTAACATCATGACGATAGCTTGTCGATATATCTATACATTGGTTTTGTGTTTTCTACGTGATGCATGCATAACTAAATAGAAAAATAGACAAACAATACAAAAATGATAAAAATTGTCATGTCAGTTATCCTAGTTATTTTCACGCATGCTATGCCGGGAAGACAGCGTGGTTTTGTGGAGCTTGCACCCACTAAAAATTCGCCTGAGTGGCTAGTTTCGCCTTGATGGTTGGGCTGCGAGAACTGCTACGCATGACAATCGCCACCCTCTTCTTTCAGCGATATCTAGATTCACTGGGACACCACAACTGTAGGGACCGTGCAGCGTGGACGATAGAGACGATAGACTCTTCTAGGTCAGAGGTAACAGAGACAAAGTCGACGATAGGGTGAGCTTACCCAGAAGAAGCCTGTTCACTTTAACTTTGAAAAGATTAGGGTTGAATGCGTTCGGAAACATAGTCGCGAGTAGAGAGTTCCACTCCTTTGCAGAGCTCATTATAAAAGTCTTTTGGAAACGCTTAGTGCAAATTGATAGAATAACAAAAAGGTAGGGATAGTAACTTGTAGTGTATCTAGCTGTTCGATGGTAGAAGGAGGCCGGTGGAATGAGGTCGTGAAGTTCATGGTCACACTCACTCACCGAAATATAATCTACTAGTAGCGCCCCGCGGTTTTACCCGCGTAGTTCCCGTTCTCGTGGGAATATGGGGATAAAATATAGCCTATGTTACTCAGGGTGAATGAAGCTTTCTAATGTTGGAAGAATTTTTGAAATCGGCCCAGTAGTTTTAGAGTTTATTCGTTACATACTTACAAAAATAAAATCTTTCCTCTTTATAATATCAGCATAGATAGAATACCGACAAGCAGGCAACCTTGCGGCAATAGTGCAACACTAGATGAAGACAAAATACTATCGATAAAACTCACTTGAACTAGACCCCAGCCAGCTACATGTGCCTTCTCGAAGTAAGGTGGGTTTTTCATTAACGCCACTCGTCCGATGTGATTGTTCAGTTTTAAGTCCGTTTTTAGTTTCAGTAGCGCTATGTCATTGTACATTTCAAATTTATGAAATTTTTTGTGTGGATAGACGATGTTTACACTAGATTGGGTCCCTTCATCCGAGTGCCTGTTGCCCACCGAAGCGAAAATATTGTCTCGATTGGTACAACCCTCCACGCAATGTGCTGCCGTCAGCATTATCCTCTGGTTGACGATAGATGCACCGCAGCGCCAGTAAATTCCAAATGCATTGACACATAAGACTTGCAACACCGCAGAATGTGGGAAATCTGTTATCCGCGCTTCTCCACCGTCCACTATTAAATATTCTATGTCACATTTTATTACAATTATCAAACTCAATATAACAAAACAATATTTCATTTTGAACATACATGTGAGGCGTACCGATCGAGTTTGACGAACTATATTTATGTTTATCGCTTAATAATGCAGTGAAATGGGTAATTAAGTCTCTGAAACACATTTAGGTAAATTAAAATCGTTAGTTAATTAAACGGTTGGAGGCAATGTGCAGACCATTACTATTATACTGTCGCAAATTGCAGGTGAGTGATATAGTCGTCTAGCCTTAGCTACTGCCGCGGTGACGTTTTTGTAAATGGATAAATGATCTCGGCTTACCTTAATATAATGTCCGTCCTTGACACAAAAATGAATAAATTTAATATTTTTTCGAAGCTTTTATTTAACATGTATACATGTATGTTAGTTCGGGTGAAATCTTACAACTCAATTTTGATGCAGATATCTTCAACCAATTGAGCTGAAATTTTGTATACAATTTCAATTTGGATAACAACGAATGGTTAACTTTGTGACGTCATTATAAATACAACATGGCAGACTAGTTATTTTTAATGTAGTTCTACAATATGGGTGTCAAATGAAAGGGCTTGCTAGAATAATTCGAAAATAACTAAAGAGTCAAAAATATATTAAAAGTAAAAAACCTTTTTAAGAACAAACTTTTATTTGAATGCGCTAAAACGAAAAAAAAATGCTTTTGAACTTAACTTGTCTAGAACAAGGAAATTAAATTAAAAACTTAATGTGATTTTTACTATTAACATTTTCAAACTAAAGAAATAGGAGTTTTTAAATCTCGCGACAAGCTTTTATATCATAATTTAATTATAAATTATGTAATGACTTTTTTCATTTACATTTAAACGAATTCTTGTGTATAAAAATGTCTTTTTAAACATTTAATATTACTGTTTTATTTTCACTTTTAATATTTACGTCTGTCTGTAATTTGATTTTGGAGAAGAATAAACAATTGTGCTTTATTTTTCACACTCAAAATTAACCAAATTTGCCAATTTAAGTAATACCCGCACAGTTTTCCGGCATCGCGAATATTTGTAAGTATATATTATGTAACATCATGTTTAATTTACATCTACCGTAGTATAACAATAGTAATGTTAGTCTTGATGCACCCATTTATAAAAAAAAGAATGAGTGTTTTTGAAATAGACATGCCACTATCTTAATGATAGGTGCCTCTGCCTTGAGGATTGGCGAAGGAGGCGCCACAGTGTCCTCACCTTCCACCTGGTTGTTTCAGGAGGCATCTGTTTCGGATTCAGCATGGGGACACGCTAGAGAGTCACAACTGTGTGGATATCCCTGAGGACACGGTGGAGCATCGATGGAGCACGGTGCAGTTCCGCCTTGCTTAGACTAGAGGGAACACCGCCGTGCCTTCGTAAAAGCGATTGATGGCAGAGACCTCTTGCGGCCGGCCCTGGTTCAATCTATGGTCTGGAGCGAGAGAACATGAGTCGCGGTCACCTCCTTCTGGGAAGCAGTAATGCAACAAAGGAGGAGGCGAGACGCATGAAGGAGAGGCAAAACTCAAGCTGAGGCCGCAGCAACAGAAGACGTCCTGGGCGTTGGGAGTCCCAAGGCGATTCTTGTCACCGCCTCGGGCTTCTTTTTTGGATGGGAAATCATCGAATGATTTCTTTTCTTAAGAGTCACCGCGGCCCAGGTATGGGTAGAGGACGGCCCTGGAACGCAAAGGGCATTGGGGGAAACACGGGTGGGTTTTAGTCAGTAAGAACCTGACAATCCCTTCCGATCCGCCCAGAGCGGGAGAAGTCATTTGATGATTTCTCATCCGAAACAAAAAAAGTCACCCGTGCGAAGCCGCGAAACGGATCGCCAGTTTTACGGGTTGGTATTTTGATTCTTTGACTCACACTTTAATAATTATTATAAAAGCCATTAGTAAAGTAAACTGGCCAAGTGCAAAACGGACTCACGTGCAACGGTTCCAGAGTTAATTATTTTTGTTACTTTTTTATAGGTCTAGGAGAAAACGATGCGCTTCCCTGGTGCGCCGTGTGCGGGCCAGCCCCAACCTTATTCTGCGCTGTGTGGCGAGCAGACGCGATTGCATGTATGTGACTCGCTGCTGCAAGCTGTCCACCTCGGTGGTAGGCGTGTGGTAGCGACTCATATACATATTATATTCATTGTTGTAGGTTAAGTTATTATAATAAGAACACTAACATAGGGATAAGAAATAATTGTTACTAACACAGTTGTCATGTTACTTGAAATAAAGATTTATTATTATTATTATTATTTCTAGGGATCCCAGACCTTTAGAAGGGGTTCATGAGGCACAAACTAACCTACATGTCACGGTAGACGCAAGGCAAGATGATGATGATGATGATGTTAGTGGACCGATTACCGTATACTATGTAAGAACTATTATATTTCGCGGCGAATTGAGTGACATCTCGAACGACGCATGGCCGACAACTAGGTATATCCTCTAGTTGATGACCCATAGATCGATCTCGGATGGTAAATCATATCGCACTGAATACTCCACAACATCCCCAACAAATTAGTTAAGCTCAAAATTTATTGAAAACATGAACGCAATCAAAACTTCGGCACTGGTCCAAGTTTCACTCGATACTTATTTTAACACAAATACATACATACATATGTCCATTGGAAATTAAAATTTTAATGGTATATTATAGTCTAAGGTATTTTTCAGATGCATTAAGTTAATATTTAAATAAAATAATACCTAATCAATAATTTAGTAACGTATGTAACAGAAAGAAATCTTTATTTATGTTATATTAACAATTATAATTTAAAGAAAGGTCATAAGTAAATGAGTTAAAGTCAAAAACTAAATTCTATCAGTATTATTTTCAAATAACAAAAATAATCGACTGACACAGAAACTTTTGTCGAAACTGAATTTCTTGACGGAAACTGACCAATATGTTTGGTCAGTTTCCGTCAAGAAATTCAGTTTCGGTCTGATATTAACAATCTATAGGCTGTCATAGTTTATCAAGTAACGAAAGACAAGTTTTTAAGTCGAGTTTGTGTGGTTTTATACGATATATATTAGAAAAATTACGATCTATTTATTAATACTTAACTCAAAAAAGTTTCAACCAATTTCCACGTTTCGCTACAAAAAAAATCTATATCACATAAGACAAGATATTTCTGATACATAAATCCATAATTTTAAAAAAGACTTTTGGAAATAAAGAAAACTTTTGTTCATGAGGTTATGAGGTTTTGGCACCCCAGATAGCGGTTGTCCGTTGTTTCGTTGCAGTCGCGAATAGTTTTCTCCAAATAGCTTAATTATAAAGGTTGTCTTGAAAAGATCGCTTTTAGCGATAAGGCCGTCCATTGGGTCACCCTATGTAATGTTTTCTTCATCTATAGTTTCTGTAACTTATATGGTGTACATAATAAAGAGTATTCTATTCTATTCTTTTCCTATGTTGTTGAAAAATCATTCCAAAGTGACCTCGATTACGTTTTTTGGGATTTGTTTTGTTCTTTATAGGGTTTTCAAATTTTTCAATAATGTTCATGGACGTAAATGCTTTTTCGTATTATTGTGGTGGCTATATCGTAGAATTTGGCATTTACGATGTAGTCGAGGTTAATTGAGGTAAGGTTTACGGGAACTTAGGGAAGCCAAACTCGGATAGGTTAGGTTTGTATGGGATGAGGGAAGCTAGAAAAAGCGAGCGAAGCGAGCTTCCATCATCCCATTCATATTAGGTCCCGCGCGCATGGCTCCTTTGTCTTTTCTACGATATGGCCACCACATTACAATGCACAAAACATAATTTTGATGGAATTTTACAAAGTGTAAGCCGTAAGCTCATTTTCTACCAAAAATGCATGGGATTAACTCCTCACGTTACTAATACTATAAGGATGTAAAATATTAATTGAAAACTAAGTCAAAGATGATCATTATTTACAATAAAATTTGAAGATTTACTACAAAGAACGTCTAATAAAAAACGCTTTAACTCAAGGATCATCTTTAATAATAATTATCTTCGGACGTGTGAGGAGAAGTGCATCCTTGGGATTTCAATAGAACTAGGAATTCGAGCCTTCTCAAAAATAAACTTGTAAGTTAAAATAATTCTTACTTGTCAGGATGCATATGTTTTTCTCTTGCCTCTGCACAGATAGTGCCTACGGGCATTATGAACTTGCAATAGTTGTTCTTCATCAACTGTTGATCTACGGCCTGAAGCTTCACCGCCAGTTTGGTCCCTAATACCTGTCAGTATATAATCAGGATAGTAACAAAAACATTTTCCTATTTACTTTATAACAATTATGACAACAAGTATGATAGAAATTTGGTTCACGTGGCCGCAGTTATTTTAATATAGTTGGAAAGGTTTTTAGGCCTTAACTTAACCACACGGTACGAATTTGATTAAAATTATTGGTTACAGGTTAGATTAATTAACCTATTTCAATAAAGTAGGCAAAATGTACTCACATCAGTAATTCCCCAACCAGCCAGCTGCGCTTTTCTATTATAAGGTGGAAACCGCTGAAAAGCTACCCTTTTTATCGTAGGACCAAATACTAAAGGCGTTTTTAGCCTCACTAGGGCTATATCGTTGGCAAATAAACCATATCTATAGTCTTCATGTATAAAGTAAGTACGAATGGTAGTAGGTGAACCCTTGTGTCTATGCATGTGTCCCACAGAGGCAGTTAAGATACTTCTGTAAGAACATCCCGCAACGCAGTGCGCCGCTGTCAGCCCGATCACATAATTCACAACAGACCCGCCACAGATCCAGTCCTCACGTATTACTGCTTGCGTTTGGATAGTTCCAAAGCTAAATATACAGTTAACAAATATAATCATAGAATGTGGAAATTCTGTGATGTTTACTGTTCTTCCATTAACTACGAACGGTTCCATCTGGCATTCGATTAAAATGAACAAACTCATGAAAACTAAAACACGTCTTATATCGTACATTTTCGTAACCGTCACTCGATCTGGTTTGAAAAAATAAAACTGTTTTCCTTATCATTTAATTAGTCATTTCAATGGGTCGTAATTGTTTTATGAATTAATAAAATTTGAAAAAAGCGATTATGTAGATATTAAATGTAATAGCAGCGATTCCGTATGTTTACTGTTTTAAAAATAGTTTTATTTTTGAAATTACGGTGCAATCTGTTGTAAAATTTATTGACATTCAGCATCTTTTGTGTTAATCTGTTGCTTTAGTCATGCTTGGTGCATGCGCCCAGCGGTGCATCCAATCCAATCCGATCTATCATATTATGTATATATATCATATTATATATCATTGTCACAGTATCAGGTCTTGTGGGGTTTGTCTTTTAAGCCTCCTGAAAGTCTTTGTTTTCATCAGGTTTGATGCCAATTTGTTGGGATGAGTAGCAATCCTATTCTTGTAGGCACTAACTGCTTGTGTTATGTGTTCCTTGACTTTTGGTATTCTTAATTCTCGATGTAAGCTATCATTACTTATATACCAAGGTGCATTAGTTATAATCCTTAGCATTTAAAAAAAAATAGATTAGGCATTTTTTTATTTTACCTTCCTAGGTATCCAGATTTTGTTTTAAGACGTCAGTAAGCATGCGATGGTTCTGTTAAATCAAATCACATTTTTATGCGACTTTTTATTAATTCAAATGGTTTAAAATTATTTCCTACTCTGACTGGTCTCTCTAAAATATTTTCATACATTCAAATCAAATCAATTTTTATTTCTTTGCAAACATGGGTATAGTACACAGGTGTTTTATAATTCTTCTTGGTTCTCCAAATTTTACCGTCACATGGGCATGCAAAGGTTTACAATTTCAAACATAAAACAAAAAAAATGGTGGCAGATCATTCGAATTGAATGACACGGTTGGCGCAGTGGTTGAGCGATTGACTGCTGCGCTACATGTCGTGGGTTCGATTCCCGCACGGAACAAATATTTGTATGGCCTACAGATAGTTGTTCCGGGTCTGGCTGTTTGTGTATGTGACGTTGTATGTTTGTAAACGCACCCACGACACAGCAAAAATTCCTAGTGTGGGGCAACGTTTAAAAAAAAAATTAGATTAAATATAGGTATATCAAAAAATGTCAGCGTGGTCACAGCAATAAAAACAAAATAAAATGAATAATGATAGAATCACAATAATAACACAATTATAAGTTAAAATGAGAATTATATCTGATAAGCGCATTCTTCACTTTTACGGGCTGGTATATTTCAGCTTCATCTCAGTCGCTGGGAACTCGTCTAGAAGCCTGAATGAGTAATAATATAGAAGGGCGACTGCCAAACTTACCCATTCAAGAAAATAGTAAAGCATAGGCGAATATTTTGTTCCCTTATTTGTAGAGAATATTGTAGGAGCTCCTGGTTAAATTATAACAACCGCACGGGCCAATCTTCTAGGTTAAGCAACGCTTGCCGAGGTTGGTCTGTGGATGGGTGACCATCTTAACATAACGAGACTTCTCCGTGCCTCGGAAAGCACGTTAAGCCGTTGGTCCTGGCTGTCATATTTTGGAGATCTTTGGCAGTCGTTACGTATTGTCAGAAGCCAAAAAATCTGACACCAGTCTTGCCAAGAAGTACCGTGTTCCCCAGTTAATTGGTTGTGGAGGTCTGGTAGGCAGCCGCTTCACGTAAAATACTGGTATTCAGCTGAATCCGACTTGACTGGGAGCCAACCCCAATATAGTTGGGAAAAGGCTAGGCAGATGATGATTTATAGAGAATATTGTAAGTATACATAATCACAACTATCAAGATAAGGCAACGCTTGCGGAGGGGTGACCATCTTAACACAGCGAAACAGCTCCATACCTCGGAAAGCCCTTGCTTCCGTCTGTCAAAACATGTAGCTGTTTGCAGTCGCTCTTCTAGATATCGTTCTTGTCTTTGAGTAGATGTTGACAACAGTACCTATTAATTTGTAATTGAAAACAATATATCTAGTTTTAATTTCCGCGAATATTAGTGGGTTGCAGGTATGCACCTCCCTCCCGCCCGCTATATATTATGCACATGCAAGATTACAAGGCAAATGCTCAGTCGCAACTCAACGGTCAGCGAGTCAACACGTCCCCTGAGGATGCCTCGTGGAGAGGCGAAACACGTGTCGGTAATGGTGTTGGGTTTTGCTTTGCCTTCCTGCATATGCATAAAATCCTTGCATTTGCCTTGTAATCTTGCATGTGCACAATATAGCGGGCGGGAGGGAGGTGCATACCTGCAACCCACTAATATTCGCGGAAATTAAAACTAGATATATTGTTATACAATATATCTAGTTTTAATTTATTGTAAATATATTGTTATACAATTACAAATTAAAAAATGGATTTCCGCAAAGTAACGCCTGACTCAATCAATTTTTTTTTTAACAGTACCTATTGTCAAGAAGTATCATGATACCCAGTTACGAGTACTGGGTTGTGAATGTCTGGTAAGCAGTCGTCGAAACAGCTCCGTACCTCGGAAAGCGTTTCTTCCGGCTGTTAAAACATGTAGCTGTTTGCAGTCGCTCTTCTAGATATCGTTCTTGTCTATATGTAGATATTGACACCAGTGTTGCCAAGAAGTATCATGATACCCAGTTACTGGGTTGAGAAGGCCTGGTAAGCAGTCGCTCCAGGTAAAATGTTGTTAAGCATAACATAAGCATAATCAGGCTTTTAATGTTCCCAGGGAATGGGCCGTAATACACCACTCGGGCCCAGTGCAGGTTGGTTAATGTCATAATTATGTCTTCGAATTTTTGGTTCTAGGACATACCGGTTTCCTCACGATGTTTTCCTTCAGCGATTTGTGAGCAGTGGTGATAAAATTAATTATACAAAGTAATGCGCCTGGTTAGGTTTGAACTCGCGACCTTCAATTCGTAAGTCGGTGCCGTTACCACTCGGCCACCACTGCACGCCCAAAATATTGTTATCCAGCTGAATTCAGTTTGACGGGAAGCGGACCCCAATATAGCTGGGAAAAGCTAAGCAGATGATGAGAAAATTCCCGGAATATTTAAGTCATTTTTATCCAATTTTTATCCAAATTATTGTAACACTATTCTAGGCCTAGATTTATACCTATTACTGAACCATATGTACACTTTTTGTAAACTTATTATTTCAATAAAATTTTATTATTATATTATTTTCCTTTTTTAAACTCAATAAGTCAAAAACAGACCCGCAGGCTCACAAATCTTAGATTAGACTTAATAATTAGATAATGATACTTCTTACTTGCTTGAAAAGGCACTTGTATCACCACTGCTGGCGCAGAAAGTCCCGCTGGGAATCGAACTGACCACAGTCCTGCAAGATTCAGGTTTCCACACGAACTGCTGTACGTACATGAGTACACTACCCAACTTTGCCGTAGATTCCTACAGGTATTAAATAAGCATTCATTTTAGGTACCGATGTAAAAAATACCTATTATGTAGGTACATAATAGGTATTTTTGAGAAAAAATATTCGGTCCGTCAGCTAGTTTACCAAAAAATATTAGACAAGTATTTTTTTCACGTATCCAAAAATGTAGACCATACGTGTAGTGCGTTGAAAATTCGCGCTTGTACAGTTTTTACATACAAGTGATCACCAGTTCCCACTCCTGAACTTTGATGCGCTTTGTCTTTTTTATCAATTTGAAAAGGCAATATAAATGAATACGTGTCTAATATATTTTTTTAATCTGATTGACTAATTAATGACACTAAATTGAAGAGTAAAATACCCTATTGTTTTATCATAATTTTTAATGACGCGAAACTATCGCCTCTTTTAACCATTTGCTTGGAACACGTTCGCTTAGAACATTCCTTGAAACTGGAGCCACACGCTTGCCAAACTATTACAAGTCCAAACATGGATAGGGAGTTTGACTTGGTGTAGGTTTATAAGCTCTTGTAGCGGACCTCGATTGTCAGCTTTTTGCACAAACAAAAGGAATTTGCAACAAGCACTTGCGACACATCCACACCTTTGTTTATAAAACGGGTTTGAAGTTTGCGGCAAGTGCCAAGCTTGTGGCTCCGGCATAACACTCCTGACATACCTTCTGTAAAGATTTCTAAAGGTAGACTTCCGAGCAAAGCGGCTTCGGTGTTGAAACACTCACACTCCTTAAAATCTTCGTGCGAGTGACCGGTCGCTGTCTCGAAGGTCTACCTTAAGAGATGAGGCAAAAATATTAAGAGAAAAGTGGGATAACAGGGACAAACAAATGCAAGATCCGGTAAAGTTAAAAAAGGAACGATCGACAATAATTTTTTTTATTACAATTTTCAAATGATCAAAGATGGCGAATAAGTCTTTTTAGACGTTGCAAAGTATTTTTGTTACAATAGCGAAACGTTTTGTTGAGTGCTGTGATTAGTTATTTGGTTTTTAACTATTGTTTAAAATAGGCGGGAGACGGGCATTTACAAACAAGTAAATTTTCTGGATATGTTTTCAAATTCAATTTTTTTTTTATTGTGAATTTGATTTGCTCTTGACTCACTGTCATAGGTGACAGAGGCAAAGCCTACGATAGAATGAACTTACCCAGAAGAAGCCTGTTCATTCTAACGATTAAGAGATTAGGTTTGAATGCGTTCGGAAACACAGACGCAGGCAGAGAATTCCACTCCTTTGCTGTGTAATGCGCACAGCAAAGGAGTGGAACTCTCTGCCTGCGTAAAAGATGATTGAAAACGCTTGGTGCGAATTGGTGACATAGCTACAAGCTAGGGGTAACCTACAGTGCGTCTAGATGTCCTATGGTAGAAGGGGGCCGGTGGGATGAGGACGTGGAGTTCATGGGCACACTTGCCGAAGAACAATCTGTAGAAGACTGACAAGCAGGCGACCTTACGGCGATGACCCTGGCTGTGAAGCTTGGCATTTACCAGTTTTTCATTAACAATGAGCCTTTTAGCTCTGCGTTTCACCGAGTCATGCTCGGTAATATTATATTAATAAGGGATCATAAACATGGTTATGACTGGAACGTGATTGTGTCTTAATAAAATGAACATCTAAAACAT
Organism: Hecatera dysodea; assembly: GCA_905332915.2. Classification (NCBI taxonomy): domain Eukaryota; kingdom Metazoa; phylum Arthropoda; class Insecta; order Lepidoptera; family Noctuidae; genus Hecatera; species Hecatera dysodea. The sequence goes on from HG995292.1 coordinate 17,966,464, forward strand.
TTTTGAAAGTCCATTATGTCAAAAAAGGAATTATAATTTTGCTCACAAAGTTAAGCAACGCTTGCCGAGGTTGGTCCGTGGATGGGTGACAATCTTAACTTACCGAGATTCTGCTGTGCCTCGGAAAGCACGTGGCTCGCGTCTGTGGTTTCTAGATCTTAGACTTAAAGACTGGCTTTACGGATAGTCAAAAGCCAGAAAATCTGTCTTGCCAAAGAGTGCTGTATTACCCAGTAACTAGTTTGTGGAGGTCTGGTAGGCAGCCGCTCCACGTAAAATACTGGTATTCAGCTTAATCAGGTTTGACTGGAAAAAGGCTAGTCAGATGATGTATCAGATGACAACAAGACTAATAAATATTTTTCAAACATAAATAAGGATTTTGATTGTAACCCTCACTAAAAAATATTAGTTTTCTTTGCAATGTTACATATCAAACAAACGAGTATTTATAGTATAATTATGTTACAGCTAAAGATCCCAATCAAGTCAATCTTAATCAAGTTCGATTTTCTTTAAATTGTTGGTGTGGTGTTATGTGGAACCGAATCGTAATGGTAGAATTTTATGAAGGCACCATGAAGTCCAACATTTATAACAACATAGAAGTTTTTGATCATTTTTAGAAACAGGATCGATTGGCATAAAAAAATGTGTAAAATGACTATTTTCTTGCTACCCGTTACTTTTTCTTGAAAAACTGTAAATGGGGATCAAAGTTCCATAATAAATTATGGATAATCTCCTAAGACCATTTTCATGTCTCTGCAACGGATAAGATATTTCGCCTTACTGCCCCTCTGAAAGTTTCCATCCTGTATACAGTATTTTTTCCTTGATATAAAATACCGACCCTTTCATAAATTGTAGTTTCTCTTTCAATACAACCAATTTATTAATTTCGGATGTAGGTGTTTTTGGTTGTTACTTACTTACTATACTATACTTGCACGTTATTTCAATAGAACAATGATTAAGGATTCCAATTCGGCGCCAGCTTGTACCAAATATTAATAATTTGCTAGAGCAACTACAAAAATGTCCCTTTCATCCCACCTCTCACCTACCCATCTTATAGAGCAGTCGTGAACAATAAATTCCGGGCATTATTTCAGAATATAATACAAAACTCATTTAAGAAGAAAAAAATTACTCACATTTGTCATTCCCCAACCAGCTATCGACCCTGTTTCATAGTAAGGCGGATCCTGCATGATAGCTATCCTTTTCACTTTCTTTCCAAGTTGAAAGCGGCTCTTAACCCTCACGAGTGCTATATCGTTGGTCGTTGTATAGACATTAAAATCATTATGTATATGCACATTCCGAACACGAGTTACATCACCTTTATGTATATTCCTGTGGCCCACAGACACTGTGAAGTTGCTTCCTTTTGTACATCCATATACGCAATGTGCTGCAGTTAGTGCAATTCTATCATTCAGAATGGACCCGCCACAGATCCAGGAGATAGTTTCATTCTCGCGAATACAGCTAATATGCATAAACATGGAATGAGGGAATGTTTTAATGTTTGCATCGATTCCTCCAACAATGAACGGTTCCATCGCGCATTCGATGATAGTTGTTGTCGTCAAACTCGTGAAAACTAGAATAAATTTTACTCCGAGCATTTTATAATGTCGCGTTTTCCGGCATAGTCGTTTGATAGTCAACTGCGTAGTGTATACTTATCTCTTAATTAGCCAGTGTTTTGAGTCATTATTGTTTTATGAATTCATAAAAATGTTCTTGAGGCAGATGAATCAGCATTAAAACTTGCATAAAAACGTTATTTGTTTTTTTTTTGTTAACTTTGAATCAGCAGCAGTGAATCTGAGTCTCTAAGCAGATATTCAATGAGTTTCGACAGTCGCTATCGCTGGCAATGGCACTTTGTCTAAAGCCCCAGAATGTGTTTCCACCGCATTGAATACTCGTTAGCAATGAGTTACAGACACAATTTCGAAAATATCTGCGACGAGAAACTCACCTGCAATATCTCCAGCAGATGGCACCACTTACTACCAGGGTCGTAATTATTCAATAAAACCGACAGTTGTACATTTTTTCATTGGTATAAATATGTTTCTAAATTTTCTGAATTATTAAATAGAACCTGTCGTGAAAATGTGACAATAGGGATGTTGCCTGAATAAAAAATATATAATAATTATGTTAAATCCGACAGTTGGATTATAGAAAAATATTGGGCACGTATTTTTTCCTTTATCAAATCTATAAAAACTGACGAAGATAAAAAGCATCAAAGATCAGGAGTGGGAGCGAGTAGTGACGTCACACGAGTTTTTTACGCACTGTATCGTCTTCATTTTTTGTTTATGTGAAAATAGAAAAAATACGTGTTCAATATTTTTTGGAAATCTATCTAATGGACTAATCAAATTTTATTAGTTAACTACCCTATTGTGTAGATTTTTCACTACATTGTCGCATAGATTAAATAAGGCTCTGGTAGACTTCTTGCTAGTTATCCACTGATATGAAAGTATGAAAGAAAGAAAGAAAGAAAGAAAAACTGTTTATTTGCGCCAAGCATGACGCACACCAAATAATTATGTATGCTGTTGCTTAAATGGGACTGGGCTGGTCATGTCTGCTGTATGTCCATCGAGCGGTGGGCCTACAAAGCACAAAATTGGTGCGCCGAAACCTTGAAAATCGTGCAAACCACGATAAAGATGGCAAAGCGACTTAGATGTCTTCCTTGGGAAATGGCAGGATGTGGCAGAAAATCAGTAACAATGGAAGGAGTGGAGGAAGGCCTTTGCCCAGCAATGGGACATTTCAGGCGAGCCATATTAATGAAAGTTTGCGCTTAAAACTTACCGGGTAGAATAGTCATCATTTTTGCCGCTGCTGGCACAGAAGGTGCCTTTCGGCTCATCCTCTAAGTACTTCTGGCAGCGGTTATCAGACATCACAAACTGATTGACGTATTTCAGTAGATCTGTCGTTTTCTTGTTTATTTCCTGTAAAAACCATTCATAAATTAAAATATTAGCTCTTGCAATAACCAGTTCCACTTTTTGTGGTGTTTTTAAGACACGTTTATAATAGGAGGAGACTTTGGTTCAATATCATTTATTGTCTAGCCTAGCCAAGTAGCGAAACATAGGGTTCAGTAAACATAGGGCTCCCCATACTATTAATGTTAGGTTCCATTAAATCTTGCAGGCAGAAATAGGAGCCGCGCAGCAGGGTTCCGTCACCTGGGTGTTTTAATTTTAGAACTCCCAAATTGAAATAATGGCTAATTAAGCCAGTTAGCTGTGATATATACATACATTTTGCTATAAGGCGGACAATGCCTTATTCTAAGTTATAATCGCGCGAATACGCGATCGTCTCGTTCGTTTCGAAGGCAAACCCGATCGCTTTGTCGCGTCGTTGCTGGATCAGCTCACAGCGAGACGAGATGCGGGCACTGCTTGAAGCGGTGCCGTGCTTCAAAATCACAAGTCACAGTACGTACCTACTTAGTGGGAAAAAACAAACAGAAAATGTTCCATAACGTGTCACAAAACTAATGCATTAACTTAGACAACCTATTTGAGCGAACTACAAATTCAGTCGTTAGGGTGTCGTTCATTTAGTATAACTATATTATCAAAAGCTATAACGCTCAAATGACATCATCTTCATCTAACAACACTTGACATAAGTTTCGGTTTGCTTAACAACACATATTAAAACAACACTTTCTCTGAAGTTCGTTTACTATATTATTATATAAAATGTATATTTATGTAATTGACATTTATCATTTCATTATTGAGCGGGGTTAGCTCGGGAACTTATGGCAGCCTAACACGGATAGAATAGGATGACGGGTGATAGAGTGAGCGAGCAAAGCGAGCGAACTACGCCGAATTTAGATGAAATTATTTAAATTGACCATACATTTATGTGTATGTTATAACAAGTGAAGATTATATGAAATTAAATGATAACTCATAGAATTATATCATAATTTATGTATATCTATATGAACAATGGATTATAATAAATGAAAATTATATCAAACGAAGTTATGTCAATCTTTGTTATGTTAAAAATAATTATACCATACATAACACTCCCGCTTTATAACTCTGGCGGCTTAAATATCATGAAATGAAAGATGCATAGACTTGTTCGGACGTGATGATTCCAATATCAAGCTGCATTTTATTAGTTACCGAAATGACGAACTCGATTCAGAACACACTATTTTAGGTCCTGTTAATTTTGTAACACGTTATTTTACATATGAATGTCGTCACGCATTTTCCAAAACGCATCTTGTCTCGACTCTGTATAAGGTGACCTTAAATCCAAACCTCTTACATCGGTAAGTCCCCAGCCAGCTATCTGTGCCTTCTCAAAGTAGGGCGGTTTTTTCATCAGCACCACTCTCTTCACTGTCTCGCTGAATTTGATTCTAGTGTTGAGGACTACTAGAGCAATGTCATTGGTCGTCTGTTGCGCATCATAGTCCTCATGTATCATGTAGCTGTGGACTGTGGACTCCAACCCCTGATCTCTGTGGGAGTGTCCCACGGACACACTGACGGAGCTGTTATGGTCACATCCAAACAAACAGTGCGCAGCAGTCAGCGTTATCTCCTGATTCACAATCGAACCCCCGCAGATCCAAGACCTTTCGGTCTTGTCCTCATCGAAGCAATGGACACTCATAAAAGCAGAATGAGGAAAGTGAGATATACGAGCGAATGTTCCACCAACTACAAAAGGCTCCATTTTACACTTGACGAAACTAATCAGGCACACGATTCCAATAAAACTTGCTTTTGTCATTCTGATTTCTGACTTGTTTTGTGAGGCTTGGTCGTTCTGACTGCGTATACTCTTATCATTTAATTAACGTATATGTTCGATCGTAACGTACTGCAATTATAGTTTTCTAGACTAATAAAACTTCAGTTTTACTTATTGCTGTGATCTGGATTGCAGCAGACAAAGGCTTAAATCATGTGGTCTTGGCATAGGTTCCGTGCGTTCCTCAATTACCTTGGGAGAATACGTTTGTGACCCACGAATCCAACCTCACACACAGTGGATCACTAAGTTTGGTTTCCGTTAAAATACAACAAGACGTTTAAAACAGACAAAGGACAATTAATATAACAACAGAAATCTTTAGATTCTGCTCAGATAAGTACCAAGTCAACAAAGTGGCTGAAAACTAAGAATATAGATCCACAATTATTTTTAGTATTATCCTCTAGATCTAGGAGCAACTAACGGTGGCCGGTAGTCAGTGGTTATTGGAGATTTTATGATATAGCTTAGATTTATAACGCGGGGTACCGAGTGGCCCCAGGCCGAACCTATAAGTACCATACTTAAAGTAAACACCCTTCTAATAACTTAATACCACGCTTTACTTAGAGCGCGGGTTCTCTTTATACTCTGGAATAAATCTGGTTTATTGATGGCAGGATGCGTATTTTTAGCGAATAATACGGAAATGGTGTGCTTTTATTTGTATATGATAGTTCTGCGGAATTGTGATTGGACTGTAGGCGTAAAAGCATTAGCGCAAATTATAATTGTTCAGCAGGGATTCGTGTTGATGTCGCAGTGATCATGTGAATAACGCAGTAAAATGGGTATAATAAGGTAAATAATTCGTCAAATGAGGATATCCAACAACGTAAAATACGCCGATTTTCAATTACACAAACTGTTTGCTTTCTTACAAACCATATACAACGTTCCGATGCATTGGTATGACGAGAAATCTTGCAAGAACTAGAGCAGTATTTTTTACAATTTCACAAATAAAACATTTTATCACAAAACGAGCAAAAACAACAGCATTGTCATCAGAAAGCGTCTAAACACGATTTAGTAAAAAATCATCCAAAATAACGAAACTGCTAGCGAACGACGAAGCGTGGTGAATGTACCTACCAGCTCCAACCGCTACTGCGCTACCATCGTTCCCAGACACGATTCATTCAGAAGTTATATTATTAATAGCACTTTGCCCGCGACTTCGTCCGCGTGAATTTCTTTCTGCCCCTTACGAATTTAAACTTCCTTCACTGGCTCTTAGGGTAGCTAGAACCAACTGTCAGATTTACAACCTCACCTTATAATGGCATTATTTATTATTTATTTGGGTCAATAATTGTAGGGGTAGTTTTCAAAATCGAAGAGTGACATCCTTTAAAATTCACTTAGGTACATATATTGGCCTAAGGAATAAGATTTTACATACGAACTTCCACCCCCTATTTCACCCCTTTGCGGGGGGAATTTTCTAAACATCTTTTTAGCGGTTGTCTACTAACTATAAACTCCCTGCTGAATTATTATTACGCTATTCTGCTACTGCTAAATTATTATATATAAATTATTTCGCTATATTAGAATCTGGTAGCTATGCTCACGTTTCTTTTCCTACTTGTTAAAAACTATTAGATTAATTAATTGCACTTTTTCACGGGATGTTTAGTTTTCATGATCTATCCACCAAAGCGTATGTGCGTAGGCTTTCTCCCACAGAGGGGGAATGCCCCAGGAATTAAAAAAAAATATAGGCTGACTTTGCTTATGCTTCTATCATCAGATCCTCAAATCCAATGCCGTGCCTGTCAAGACACCCATGGTATGGGTAAGGCAGGTATTAAAAATAGAGTAATTACACTATAAACAGTGTTTCAATTAATATTTTCTATAGGCTTTACAATTTAGGTAATATTTTTTGAAGAAGTGGGACGAGGTAACAATTAAGCTCAATTAAAAAAATATACAAAATCTGTTTTTGAAATAGAATAAGGCAGTTACAGGTTGCCGTTTCCAAAGTAGTTAGATAAATATGACGTTACACTTTCAAACGATAATAAACCGAGTTGCTACGTAGTTGCACTGTTAGTAGTCGAGCACAAAGAAAAAGTACTGCAAATGGTGGGACCGTTACTTGAGAGAAGAGCGGAATAACTGTCGCGTTCCGGTTCCTAGCGTTCTAAAGCAAGCTTTGATTGCCTCGCCTTGCTCCGAAGCCGAGGCTTAGGAGCTATTGTTTTCAACCACAAAACGTTCAGATAACGCTCACACGCTTCAAAACGATATCTCTCCAGTCTAAACGGCCGAATAATTGCCTAGATTTGAATATTTCATGCAGAATATCAAAACAGTTTAGAATTTTTATTTTACAGCTTGATCTCTGACCTGAATGAAACTGTTTTAAGGCAGTTTTAGTCACGAATGTTTGGAATAAGAGACGGTTTTGCTGTATTTAGTTAGCTCTCGTTTCGTTAGTGGTTTAGTAGCCAACTATGTTTTTACGGGTGTAACGGAGACGCTCGGCTGTGCTGTTTTATTGCTAATCAGTTTTGTAGAAATAGACCTAATAAAACTAACGCCTTGCAAATTTTGCTGCCAATGTACTTATACCTATTAATAGAAAATACATTACAAATATACAAAATGTATTCCGCATTCGCTTAGCTATCTTTTTCATCAATTATTATTAGGTTTGTAAAGTGGGGCGTAATCGAACACTGATTCAAAAATCGTGTTCAAGAAAATGTCTTGCAGATCGTCATCGCTATTATAACTGACCCAAAACTACATAATGTTCACTTCCGTTGTAAACATAGTTAGAAGAATCTAAGATAAAAGATATGATAGAAAAATGTTATTTCGGACTCGCATAAGACTAGCAAAAACAAAATTTAAAGCTACTTACTAATTTTGAACTGTGCGAGGCTAAAAAAGGACCCTATCTCAGCAATTAATTTTGAACTGTGCGAGGCTAAAAAGGTCCCTATCTCAGCACCAGCTGTGATATTAAATAAAAAGATTCGGCAAAGTAACGCCTAACTCAATCAATTTTTTTTTTTTAATTCCACCACGCTGGTGTTACGATACACACCACACGATACACCACACACGGAATACACTCACAGAACACATGTCATACCTACTTAACATGATATATAAATAATAGATATGAAAGAAATAAAATATATGAAAAGAAGACAAAAGATATGAAACTTTGCTAAACATATTTTATATCGTTTACATTCATTCATTCAAATAGACGACTGAATATAAACGCAGAATATGAAATTATAAAATTAATTACGAAAAATGTTCTTTGTTAAGCAGTATAAAATCTTTAATAAATCTAGAATAAAAAAATAACTAACGGTTTATTACTTTGATTACACATTTTGGAAATAAGCTTGAATTTTCTATTGTTAGAATTCGTTGGCGGCACGGCTATAAGAAGTTATACTGTTGTTGTAGTTGCTGGGAGTTTGTTGCGCCACTTCTTCCGCTAAAACACTAGGAAGTGGTGGCCGGGTGGGCGTTTTGGGGCACTGTCTTTATGTAAAATTTGACGATCAAAAAGTGCTGTCTCTCAGCCTAGTTTGAATAAATGACATTTGATTTGATACATATAATAGTCATTTCGTAGGTATTGTTGGATGAAGAGTACTTATATTATTCTTCGGTCGGGATTGTGAAATATGGTTAGGTATGCGCAGGATATGGGACAGCGCCAATAACATCCTAAACATGATTGCGAGCCGCTCAAACTGTGTTTATATGGGTCGTTGTTGTGAAATTTCTCACAGGTTATTGTAATGGTGATCCACTATTATTTGGTGTGATTTTTTATTAATAATTTCATTGCTTACTAACATAATCGTAAGTTTTACTAACCATGTGTAAGTCTTTGATAATCGTTTAAAGAGAAACGCTATCTATTTTGCCCTCAGATGAGATGGAGCGATGTCTTCGCAGGGTGGCTGGTAACAGAAAACTGATAACGATAATGATTGTGATGTATTTATTTGTGTACTTAAACCATTTTAAAGAGTTTTATTTAAGCTATTCACTACCAGTTCCTTTATTTACCTATGTATGTAACAGCGACAACTTTCTTGTCCTTCTTAAATGTATCAGTTACTTTCTTATCCCCAAGACATTTTGTTAAAACATCACGTTTCGTAACATCCTCATACAAAGCAAGTCCTAAATCATAGCGTGGGCATCTTTCAATTACAATCCAAAGTACAGTAACTCTTCGAAATTAGTTCACAATAATAATAGTGTGTTGTTCTCGTAAATCCCTCTCAGTTTCAACGAGTAAGTTATTGACGCCACTCACTTTCAAGCTGTTGCTTCATACAAATTGCTGTGAGGATTCAATGGCGTCCATATTGGGATAAAAGCTGCGATGTAGGAAGATGCTGAATATGGCTGCGAAGAAACAAGAATGTTTCATTTGAATGATGAAACTAAAGGCCAGACTACAAATTCTGCAGCAACTGTGGATGCTAAACAAATACTGTCCGTGAAGTTTATTGTACGTTCTCCTCCTGAGTGATCTACGCTTTCGAACGTGCATATAGCTTCATGTTTTTGACTGTTTAAAGGAGAGATTAGATACTGACCCTGACAATTCAATGATTTTAAATGGTTTGTTTAAAAATCTATTCGGTACATATATACAGACTGGATTTTGAAGATAACTTTTGTTTTATCCGTGGTTCAAAAAGTTATTTTTGAGGCACTTGTGAGACGCCATAACAAAATACATCTTTTATTTTAACAGAAAGGGTTGATTACAAATTAATCTTTTTCTGTTTTTGATAGAATGTTAAACAATGGAGTGAGTATTGGGTACTAAGGTATAAACAAAACAAAAGCGCTGGCGCGATACAACAACGCGACAACACCAAAGCGCCGCAGAAATGACTGAATAAAGCCTGAACACAGACGATAAATAGACTACCTCTATCCCTTAGTAACAACAAAAACTCGAGCAAAGCTAGTCCTAACAATTTTTTTAGTCCACAACAGTCCACTTTCCTGAGTCGGTTGTGTAAGAACGGGGCGGGGCCGCCATGATTTGTGTCCCGCGGCCGATCCCGCTTTCGCGAACACACGCCGATCTTGTCAGCGGGACTTACGAGCTCCAGAACAAGCGGCAGTGTTTATTAGAATTATTAGATTATTGCCTAGAAACTTATGTTAGTTCTGATAATAAAGTGGTTTTCTAATATCTTTGTACTGAGTGTTAGAAAGGTAGATTTAAGAAGCTTTAGTTTTACTGTCACTGTAATTTATATCGCTATAAAATTTCCTGTTAAGATTGACTCTGTTAGTTTTCATTCCGATTATGTTGCTTGTTATTTTTAGTGCTAATAAGAAATAACTGTATTTTAAAATGATACAGAAAGACAAAGATATGTTTTGAGCGGTGAAAGCAGAACACTTGAATCCTTTAACGTTTGAAACAAAAGAACTTACATGTCAAGTACTAGAGTTCGAATGATAACATATTCAAAAATAACACAAGGCGTCGAATAAAATTATATTTGTTCATCTCCCACTTATAAATACCTGTATCCCACAAACCTTGTTTTCCTACAACAGCTGCCCAAATCCACGCAGAATATTCAGTGTTTACAGCATCGTATAAATCGCTAGTTTACAATTCCAGTGGTGTGCGTAAACAGGGGAATTTTCTTATGTAGGTACCTACCGGTGACGTAGCAAGGTGTGCTCAGACGGCGCAAGACTAGCGGGCGCCATGTTGCGACAGATTTATATCTGGCGCAATGCCCCTTATTTAGCACTAGATCATAGTAATGTTGTAAAACTATAGGGGAAGGCTTGCTTGTTAGCGGTTTCAAGATTTCGTCGATAAGGTTTTCACTATTTTTGAAGCTTGAGCATAGTTTGTGTTCAGACTAAGTGGCATTCTCTTAGATTATCAAAACCCAATGTATTGGATTGAAGTGCAAAACGAAAATGTCAGCTCCAACATTTTGGAGTTTCGACAATTTGACGACACGGTTGGCGTAGTGGTTGAGCGTTCGGCTGCTGCGCTACGTGTCTCGGGTTCGATTCCCGTACGGAACAACTGTTTGTATGGCCTACAGATAATTGTTCCGGGTCTGGGTGTCTTGTGTATGTAAGTTTACATGTTTGTGTACGCACCCACGATACAGGAGTAAATCCCAGTGTGGGGCTTAAGTTTATTAAAAAAAAATGTTTTTCGCTGATGGAATGACATTTTGTTAGAGCCCAAAGCAGTTACTCTACATACTTAATACCTATTCAAACGTAATAAAAGTATTGAAGACTGCTGGCTATCTATTAAAAAAAAACCTATATCTATGTACATTGTGTATTGATGAAGAACAGGGTCCCGAAAACCTCTTTTGAAAAGGGAGCATTCTCCAAGTGGTTGGTTGCCTATTGTATATTTTCAAAACTTCGATAACATGATGCAGGATTTGTGGATACGGAACGGATATCAGGCCTTTAGTACGTATGTAGCGAATCTAGATGTCGTAACCATGCAGTTGCTTAATAAATGGCGATATACATAGATGCTGTTATAAACCTCCTTATCTTTCTTTCTGTAGTTATTATAATCAACTTTTATTATAACACCAGCAGCGCCCCGCGGTTTCACCCGCGTTGTTCCCGTTCCCGTGGCAATACGGTGATAAAATATAGCCTATGACACTCCACAATAATGTAGCTTTCTATTGGTGAAATTATTTTGAAAATCGGTTTAGTAGATCCATAGATTACCCCTCACAACGTCACAAACTCACAAACGTTACCTCTTTATAATATTAGTATAGATTAGAAAAAAGAGGCATAGAACCAGAAGTACGAAACCTTTTGTTTTCAAGTTAAGTTCAAACAATTTTAGTATGTGCTTTACTTGTAAGTAACAATGTATGGCATACAATAAAGCATGTTTCATCGATTTACTCGTCACGATGCTTGGATAGGTACATGAAAAAGAAAGAATTTTAGTAATTATCAGTTTACAACCGACAAAATTAAAAAAACACGTGCTGCCACAACTTATGAAGGGAATAGGTGACATTTTAGATTTGGTAGAGTTATAGTGAAATGGAAATCCTTCCCAGTGCAGTCCGCCTCTGCTTCAAATCTTTTAGATTTTAACAGACATTGACACGACAATATTTTGTATAAAAAGTAAATAAAATTATATACAGTATGTTTAAAAATTCAAAATAGTAGCGCGGAATAGTAGGTACCTACTCGTAGTAGCAATGCCCAAACCGGCAAGTACGCGTGTATAGAGTGTTTCTTTAACGTATCAATTTAACATTTTTAGTGAATATTTTAATATTTAAAAAAATAAAACATTTTGTTTTTGAATGGTAATGTTTTTTTTTATCATAAATATGGATGCTATACTATTGCGGGTTAACGGGAACGCCCTCTGTTAGTTAACATACTGTATATATAAATTAATTATATATATTTCACAAGGTAGATTGGTTAAATAAGTACAATTTAGTATGATAGCTGTTTATATAAATTGATTATATTTAAATCCACATCAATCTTGACTGTAGTACTTTTTGTAATACTTTTATAACAAAGTGTGCCACTAATAGAGCCTTTTTAACTTCTACCTAGTGCTGTAAACGGAGTATAGTGAGGAAACGTTCCGCGAAACTTAAGCATTTGCTTCATAAACATATTAAATCATTTGTATGCTCGGTACAAGACAGCTGGGCGCCTGTCGCGACTTACTCGAGACGCAGAGCGTTATGTAATATTTATGCAGGTTTACGTACCTTAGCAGTATGTATAATTTATCTGACAGGTTCAGTTTGTCTCATGGGCATGGGCATGTCATAAGAAAAAGGGTGCAATTTCACATTTACACATTGTTGTATGGGCCAATAGGCATTGTGTCAAATCAATAAAAATGCACCTTTGGACAGTCCGCGTTCTAGGCGGTTTAGGTGTGAAAATCTGATCATGTAAGAATTATGTTGTTTGTATTTCAAAGTAAAATATATTGTGAAGTATACCATATTAAGAGTTTCATTGAGTAAAACACACATTCAAGCACCATACTGATTTGTTTTGTTCGTATTTTTAATATAAAAATTCGTTGCCTCACACGAGGAATTTTGTCTTATTTATCGTCGATGCGTTTACAAACATACAAACTCTTGTACACAAACAGCCGGAAAAACAATATATTGGCCATACAAATATACTTTTTGTTTTTTCGTTCGGAAATCGAACCCGCAACACGTGACATTTGATTTAAAGAACAATGGTAGAAGAGTCATCAAAGATGAGAAAATGGAAGCGAAAAGTTAAATAAAGACAAAATAACTGACAAAGCAAATGTAGAAACGTAGAAGTAAGGTATAGACCGACCAGCTATTTTTTTTAAGTTCATACTTTCCGATTGGTTGCTGTGTAACCTAAAATAAAGTTTTTGATCTTATGAAATTTTATCACTTTGTCTACAGTAGAAATTAGCACTTTGTCTAGTCTTTTTATGCCGCGTTTCCTCTTATAAATACCTCAAATGCAAGTTGCTGTACAATACGGGCTACCGAGGTATGTATCATGAATTTAATTGCTCTTTCATGCCTCAAAATGGTTATTTGTAAAGGTTTGCCAACAGCTTCTGTATAAATCATTTCTTAGGACATACGAGTATATTATATAATAGCCTCATTCTTACACAGTCGCCAATTACAGGTTAACAAACATTATATAGTAAGTTATTATATTATATAGTATAATACAATCAACATAAACTTACAAAATATGTAATTAAAAAAAAAAAACATACAATCAATAGACATGAGGCATTACAATTTTTTCAAATTATTTTTAAATTGCAACTACATAGGTTACTAATAAAAGAGTTCTAAAATTAAAAATGAGATCAATATAACATTAATCCATCAATGGAACAAAATAATCACTGTAATCGGAATAATACAAATTAATAATAGACGGAACAAACTAATAATCATTTGGGTGACAAATTAACTACTCGGTTGCGTACTTCGGTAATCTAGTATTTTGGTTTTAAAAACGTTTATGGAATCATTGTAAATGTCAACTTCAGGTACAGATTTTACGACGCAATTCATCTCTCTACAGAGTCTGTTAAGTGGCGAGTTTTTCCCAATATTTGTTTTGGTTGATGGAATGTGAAACATAAGTGACAGGAAATCTAGGTAAGTTGTAAGAGACTTACGGCCGAACCCAATAACCGATCTATCACATACTGGAGATAGTGAAACAACAGAAAACCTATATAATTTTTCTTGATTTTTCTGTTGTTTCATTTGTTTTTCTATCTCCAGTATGTGATAGATCGGTTATTGGGTTCGGCCGTTAGTGCAGTGATACAAATTAATTAGTAACGCGTGGTCCAACAAGAGGCTCTAGACAAAGTGATACCTATTTTTAATTTGGGTAAGTCTTAATTAAACCATAATAGCAGAAACTAAAGATGAACGTTGGTGTTGGACTAATGTTTCCCTCGAACAGTAATGAACTTCTTCAACATCAAAGCGTGGCGTTGCAGTATAGCCCGGACAGAGCATTATGTATGGATTTGCAGATAGGTGATAAGCGCAGTTGCGCGCGCGCCGATCAGAGCCCACTTTTCATTTTGCCCACAGCGCAACGATAAGCTTTATGGAACTGTTACTTAAGAGGTCAGTTACAATCGCCGTATGCGATTTTGGAAACAAAGATAATTATGATTTTCTGAAGGTAAAGAAACTTGCTTATTAGAAAGCTACTGTTGTTTTAACTTACGTCAGAATTTAAAGCAATATAATTTTAGAACTTTGACATGTTTAACAACAAAATTATATTGATTTATGACGATTGATTTTTCATAGATTCATCCCTTACTTATATTGTACCTAAAATTCATGGTTTTCGGTGCAAAGCAAAAAGCTTCTGCTAAAATCAGAAAGTATGGTTTGTGCCACATTTCGTCAGATTTTTGTAGCAAACTTTACATTGAACTAGACATTTTTTCAATTAATTCTAACATAGATTAGCCAAGTACGCAGAGAGATTGAAGATATTTTAGAGCAGAAGTGTGTGCGCAAGCGCACGTGCTCTCTCCGTTTCGATCCGGGGAAAGAATATAGGCTCGATAAAATAATATATAAGCTATATGTAACTAACTACTATCTGTATGTAATAGTATATTTAATAAGAGGTTGAAATATTAATAATAATCATTATCAGGGTTCCTTTCTCTGCAGCCCTAACCGCCCGCGCCGGTAGCTTGAATCCTGCTGACCCCGGCCGACTAATACTGTTTTTTATATTTATAAATGTTTTTTTGTTTTTATATGTGCTTTTTTTTAAGAAATATTTAAAAATAGAAACACATATTTAGTTGAACTTAATAAAGATTGATTGATTTACGATTTTCTGAAGGTAAAGAAACTTGCTTGTTAGGAGGCTATTATTGGTACAACTTAGGTCAGAATTTAAAGCAATATAATTATAAAACGTGTTTAATAAAAATAAAAAAGTTCTATTTGATAGAAGGTAGGTACAGTCAATAAATAATTTACCCTCGGATGTCAATAATGTATTTTTATAACTAATAATGTAGGTATCTACCTAATCAATTTCTCAATTGTCATGACTAATTGTATTGTGTAACTATAAATAAGAATTAATAACCCAAATGTTTGCATGTCACATTATTATGACTAAGTATTATGGATCTGTAAATATTTATGAACGAAATTGTACCAACACACCAACACTTATTGTCAATAAATTGATTCGATTTGAACTGATTATAACATTTAAGAAAAACACAGAAGGACAAAACAGTAGGTACACCAATTAATAACGGAACAAAATAAATAAATAATAAATACCTCTGATCGACTAATTGATCGCGGCGACCACTTGTCAAAGCTCCGCAATCCGCATACATTTGCTGAAAATGCTGCGAATTCCGAAACATTTGCTTTAGCAAGCCGCCAATTATAAAATGAGCATTCACACCGCAAGGTGGGAATTTGTACGTGTTTTATTTATCAACGTACAGATTTGCTTATTTTCTGCCGCATATATACCGACTGCAATAGTTGGATTAAAGCACTTAAAACTCAGCCACCCTAAATCCTTTATCATGTAACTGGGTAGCACGGTACTTCTTCTCAAGACTGTAGTCAGATTTACTGGCTTCTGACAATCCGTAACAACTCCCAAAGATCTACAAATGACAGCCGGGACCAACGACTTAACGCGCTTTCTGAGGCACGGAGGGAACTCGGTATGTTAAGATGGTAACCCATCCACAGACCAACCTTGGCAAGCGTTGCTTAACCTTGAAGATCGACCCATGCGGCTGTTATTCTTTAGCCAGGAGCTCCTCCACACACTCATGACTCGTAAGTGTGCATTTGTAAATTATGTTCAAATTAAGTATTGTTTTATTCGAGAATTTTGCACTAAATTGTTGGGTTTAACTCACATATCACAGTTTTAACATAAAACTGAAATACTAAAAGATGATGATACATTCTCAAATCATGATATGATTACCTCATCATGACTTTTCGTTAGGTGAGATAGTGGTCAAACGCGACTCTATTAATAAATAGTAGAAATAAAAAGTGTTACATACGGTTGACTGGAATATAGATACCGCAGTTTGATAACAACTAATGAAATAATCGTCTGGGCATTATCTATACTAATATTATAAAGAGGAAAGATTTGTATTTTTGTATGTAACGAATAATCTCAAAAACTACTGGACCGATTTCAAAAATTCTTTCACCATTAAAAAGCTACATTCACCTTGAGAAATATAGGCTATATTTTATCCCCTTATTCCCACGGGAACGGGAACTACGCGGGTGAAACCGCGGGGCGCTGCTAGTTAATTATAATACTGAACTACACACTTATTACATTTCTTAAAAAATAAAACTTTAGAAAAATTTCAATATAGAATGAATTATTTATTTTATTATTATTATAAGTAATTAAGCCTCTCATAATAATCTCCGGTCTTAATCACCTTATGATCAGATTACATTACCAGAGTACATATTGTAATCAAGCACTAATAAGTTCTCATGAGATAGGGCTATTATCATGGTGGTCTACCCCATAGCCTGAACGAAACACGGCCACTTTAATAGAAAATATTATAATGTTGTGGGCGTTCAAGTAGAGATTGTATCTATTGGTGTCTATTGGTATCTATTGTTTGTTTTTGTGAATTTTTTTTAGCTTTTCAGGGAAGGATTTGTCGATTAATGAATTTTCCTTTTTGCACTTCTAATAAAGTGGTCGTGGCTAAATAATAACAGCCGCACGAGTCGTTCTGCAAGGTAAAGCAACGCATGCCAAGGTTGATCTGTGGATTGGTGACCATCTTAACATACCGAAACTCCTCTGTGCATCCACGCTTAGCCGTTGGTCCCGGCTGCCATTTGTAGATCTTTGGTAGTCGTTACGGAATGTCAGAAGTCAGAAAATCTGACTCCAGTTTTTTTAATGGGCTGTGGAGATCTGGTAGGCAGCAGCTCCTCGTAAAATACTGGTACTCAGTTGAATCTGGTTTGACTGGAAGCCGTACCTAATATATGTAGTTGGGAAAAGGCTGGGTAGATGATGATAACTTCTAAGAAATCGCATCAATTCTCGAATACTTATTACACTTACTAGATAGGTACTTATACTGCTTTTTTGTTTCAGTAAAATCTATTGATCTGTTAAGACAAACAGACACACAGGCCGAGTTTCTATCCCACCTTTTTTTTTTGTTGATGGGAAATCATCAAATGATGGGGTCCCGCCCTGGGCGGAGCGGAAGAGAGTGTCAGACTTTTACTGACTAAAACCCACCCGTGATCCTTCTTGTGCCCTTTGCGTTCTAGGGACGCGGTGACTCTTTCTAACAAATTCCGCAACCCTAGCAGGCACTGACCCTATGGGGATTTCTTTGCAAAAGCGATTGTACCGAACAGTGTAACAAAAACGCTGATTTATCAAAGGTCCAATTATTTTCTGTTTTAGAAACAATTGTGCCTCGATATGATTCATCACAATATTTGATTCAAAAACACTTTATTCAGTTCATAACTTCGTCCAACACGATTGCGGCTTAATAATATAAAATCGAAGTCAATCTCCGTGCAGTTAAATTGACGTTTTCTCTCGTGGTTTCAAATGCCAAACGAAACCGATGCCCATTACCGTTC
This sequence comes from Hecatera dysodea, assembly GCA_905332915.2. NCBI lineage: Eukaryota > Metazoa > Arthropoda > Insecta > Lepidoptera > Noctuidae > Hecatera > Hecatera dysodea. Next base: position 17,984,529 of record HG995292.1, read on the forward strand.
ATGTACCATGAATCATATGCCAACTTACTTATTGAAAATATATACCTGATATTCAAAACGGGATGTGTCTTACACTGTAAGTAAATGAGTAGTTTTCTTGAATAGAGAGTGTAAATCCATTACCTCACATAACATATCTTGCGGGGCGGCGGTAACCTATCAGTTAACAGATGTACAAACAGCGCGTTTGGTCTATTTTAGTTATTTTTACTGACTAAAACCCACCCGTGATCCTTCTTGTGCCCTTTGCGTTCTAGGGACGCGGTGACTCTTTCTAACAAATTCCGCAACCCTAGCAGGCACTGACCCTATGGGGATTTCTTTGCAAAAGCGATTGTACCGAACAGTGTAACAAAAACGCTGATTTATCAAAGGTCCAATTATTTTCTGTTTTAGAAACAATTGTGCCTCGATATGATTCATCACAATATTTGATTCAAAAACACTTTATTCAGTTCATAACTTCGTCCAACACGATTGCGGCTTAATAATATAAAATCGAAGTCAATCTCCGTGCAGTTAAATTGACGTTTTCTCTCGTGGTTTCAAATGCCAAACGAAACCGATGCCCATTACCGTTCATGTACCATGAATCATATGCCAACTTACTTATTGAAAATATATACCTGATATTCAAAACGGGATGTGTCTTACACTGTAAGTAAATGAGTAGTTTTCTTGAATAGAGAGTGTAAATCCATTACCTCACATAACATATCTTGCGGGGCGGCGGTAACCTATCAGTTAACAGATGTACAAACAGCGCGTTTGGTCTATTTTAGTTATTTTTACAGCATTATGTCGTATGGTATTCTGCTGTGAGGTCGGGCTGCTGATATAGAATCGATATTTATTTTGCAAAAGCATGCTATTAGAGCCATTTATAATCTTTATCAACGAGATTATCTTAGGGAATTTTTTAAGAAGATTAAGAAATTATGATTGTCAATTAATTTATGAAAATATTATGTACTAGCTGTTCCCGCGACTTCGTTTGCGTGGATGTGGGAAAAAAGAATCATTTGTTTTTGCTCAGGAAACTTCAATATTTTGTCGTTTTGACAATCGCTTTCGTCACGCTACCTCTGACAGAATGTCAATTGTTTAGAGCCTCTTTTCAATCCCATTTTGAAATTTTGACAAGCGTTAACGCTGTTAGAATGTCACTTTGCCTAGAGCACTAATACCTACTAATTACTATTGCATATGACTACTGTCCTTCAAAATACGAAAATTCTGTATATTGAAAAAAAGTTTCCTTAATATGATTGACACAATTTTAAATAACCGCTTACGAGACAATTGCCCATGCCAATATTAGTTACGCAATCTATACTTATATATATATAAATGTGAATGTAAGTTTGTTTGTTACGCTTTCACGCGAAAACTACTCAACCGATCATCATGAAACTTTGTACACATATTCTTGGAGGTATTAGAAGTAACATAGGATGCTGTTTATCCCGGGATTATGTTCCCTTGGGATAATTTCCGGCATTCACGCGGGCGAAGCTGCGGGCAGCAGCTAGTATTATATATAGCTTCCACCTGCCTTTTATACAAGATCCGCCTCTACAACATACATAATACACCAAAGAAATGGCATTCAACCACAAGTACATAAGATTGGAACTACGTATCTCACGCAGGTGCGCCAACATTCTCCAGCTCTAGTTAAGATAAATACCACCATTAAACTAGTCGCCGAGACACTATCATTCCTTCCACCACTCGTCTAAATGAATATCGATTCAAATCAACATCGATCGAGCAGAGTAATCGATGAACGGTAAAAACTGAATGAGGATCATAGAGCATTCACTTTTTGACATGGCAGGCGTGATTTTTTTTTAATTATTTGTTTTTTATGTCATACCTTTTTTTGTCTATGTACTCGTACTAAACAAGTTTTAGACGATGACAGTATACGTAGTCTAATTCTCATGAAAACAAAATATTTTCGTTTTTATTTAGGAACCACAGCTAACCCCTTTTTATTAAAAAAAAAAAACACTAGACTATGTTATCTGGTATAGCTCAACGCTTCTAACAATACCACACACATTGATATCGGTTAAGCCGTTTAGAAGTTACGGTGGAATAAAGAAACATACATGATCCCTGAAAACATAACGCTCCTTTTTTGGGCAGTCGTGTAAAAAGCTACTATCAATTAGATAATGATAAGAATCGACCCTGGCTCTGCGAATTAACAACCTCTGCATTTATTTTGTGGAATCACCTCAAAATCTCAGTTCAGAAAAACACACAATTTTCAACCTTTAACACAATCCACCTGCAAGATAATCGATATCTCGTAAGGATCGATTCTAGCTGTGTAAGCAATGTAGGATAAGACGCGTGGTATTAGGTGCCCTCGTAAATATGGCGGCTCATTACGTTGCCTTAACGAGAGCTAGACCGCACGTGCTACGATATATGAACATGGGGGCCGCTCACACCGAAGTGCAACGTCTTGTGTTAATTATTAAGACGCTGACAACCGCTATTGAGCTCTGATGTTTCGGTATTTTTAGCCACGCCCACTATTTCTCCGATATACTAGCGCCATTCTTAAAGAGCGGTATTACAGCAAACTACCAAGGAAGAAGCAAAGTGACGCGGTAAATAATAAATAACAATGAACCAATAGATGGCGCTCTTGTATATTTATAAATTGTTCTGTATGAAGAGCTAGAAACAAATTAGACAAGGCAATAAAAAAATGTGTATTATAATATTTTTGTTTTTAATTATTTTAAGACACTTTATTTACACTTAATTAAAAACAATATAAATGACAACAAACTAATAATAATAAACATAAATGATAAAAAACAATTAAAATGCACATCCTACACAAAAGAGTGAACTTCGACGACAATCCATTGATGTGTTCTCCCTCCAAATCAATATGACTCAAATTACAACCCAAAGGTCCTTGCTCAGATTTTTTTTGAAGATTAAAAAAATGTGTTAGGCTTATAATAGGCATGTATCCACTGATAACAAATAGAATGGATTAAATGTTCTAAAATTTTATTTCTGTATTAAGATAAAGAAAAATAAATAAATTCAATGAAATATTGAAAGATTGTTGATATTTTCACGAAACAAGTTATGGAAATTTAAGCATTAAGTCACGTGACATTGAACACCAACCGGGGCTCCAAATCTGCTATTTTTATAATTTTTTCATTCCAACAAGCTCCCATTGTCATTTTGCTAAAAGTTTGTAATCTGCTATGAAATGGTCTTCACAAAAATATATTCTTGAAATTGATGATACACAGTTTGCATCATTTCGCCTTGCAAGTGTTAGCCACTTTTTCCGTACTTCTACTTTGCTTGGGACAAATACAAATATTTTTTTTGGCGTTTTAATGCTTGTGCTTTTACACTGGGGCACCATACAGTACTCGTTATACACGAACAGCTGTCTTTCGCACAGGTTAACGTCACACACGACGCCATGATAGTTTTGAGCATTTTCCGGGGAAATTAAATGTAATTTCTTTAAATGCGAAATATAAATTGAAAACCGATGTATTTTAAAAAAAAATATTTTTTCCACGTATAATGGATACTAAGGTATATTAATTAGCAATCAATCAAAGGAGATGGAAAATGGTGGGCCCAAATGTAATGAGTTGAGATATGATCTAAAAAATTTGTCATATTTTTTTATCTTACTATGTGAATAATCAGCTCAATTCTGAATCTGGGAGCGGAGAAATAAGAAAAAGATAGGTTTCGTGTGATTTTCGATTGACAAATCGATTACACGATTGCAAAAAAAAATCTCATAACAATTAAATGCACTACATGCAATACAGTACATTTTATTACAGTCATATTAAAAACAATGAAATATCAATTAGACTCAGACTTATAAACCGATAAAATGACTATTGATTTTATATCGATTACAATTAATCTTACATTTTTAAAATTGATTGAGTCAGGCGTTACTTTGCGGAAATCCATTTTAATTTAAAATTGAAAACAATATATCTAGTTTTAATTTCCGCGAATATTAGTGGGTTGCAGGTATGCACCTCCCTCCCGCCCGCTATATTATGCACATGCAAGATTACAAGGCAAATGCAAGGATTTTATGCACATGCAGGAAGGAAAAGCAATACCCAACACCATTACCGACACGTGTTTCGCCTCTCCACGAGGCATCCTCAGGGGACGTGTTGACTCGCTGACCGTTGAGTTCAACTCTTTAAATCTTACATTTTTAGTCTATGTCACTGGCATGACAGCTGACTGACATTGACACTAGACAATAATTGCCGGCTGCTCACTCGTGTTTTCCTATATGTTTTGAGTGTTTTCTCGATTATTATTCATTTTCAGCGACCACTGCTTAGTTTTTTATGTTCTGACCCTGCCTACATTGTACGACCTTTACTTTCACTCTGGACACCGAAGATCGCTCACCCGTTTGACATGGAATTGTTATTTTGGATTGGATATTGTTGAAAATATGGATCGCTGTGTGAATTGTGGGATAGCAACTACCCGCTGCAATGCACTAGGCCGACGACCCCTAAATGATGAAACAATTTTCAATCATGTGTTAGATAAAGGTAACCTTACTTTTACTAAACCTCTATTATCTCGGCTCTCAGATTGTCAAAACTTACAGAATTTTCAGAGAGGGACTGACAGGTCTAAATCTATTAATTCACACCATTTTCATCTCTTTACATTTGGGCCCAAGATTGTATGTAATCGTTTCTGTCTCCTTTCTGCAACTAGCCTATTCATCGTCCGATGTGGATATCTTGTTCTGGACGGCGACTCGCAGTAATCAAAAAATAAAAAAAAACATATACTTATCAGTTAATCTATGCTTAAGGAACTTAATAAAAACTGCTGGATTTTATCTTCGACAACCAATACCTGGCCAAGTACATGATTATTTAATATTTAACTCAAGTTCAGCAAGGTCATCCGTGGATTGGACTGTCTCATATATATTTGATTCTTGATCAATAATAGGGTAGTTGACTAAAAAAATCTAATTAGTCCGTCAGATAGATTTCCAAAAAATATTGGACACGTATTTTTTCTTTTTTCACGTAAACAAAAAATGAAGCCGATACAGAGCGTTGAAAACTCGTGTGACGTCACTACTTGCTACAATTTTTACCGAGCCGTAACGTCACAAGCCCCCACTCCTGATCTTTGATGCTTTGTATCTTCGTCAGTTTTTATAGATTTGATAAAGGAAAAAATACGTGTCCAATATTTTTCTATAATCTAACTGACGGACTAAACATAATCATATATTTTTTACTCAGGAAACATCCCTATTCTTAAAACCTCGCATGTATTTGATTCCTTTGCTGATTCTTCAAACCTTCGATGAAAAAAAATATGACTCAATTTTCTAATCTGCAAAAAAAAATAACACATTAAAACTTAAGCCTAACCTATTTTGTCTTATAAAAAACACCAATGCTCACACAGTGATTTATAAAGTGTGGACAAGAAACAATGGACAAAGCTACGAGTATTATCCTTTATGTCCAGTTCTAAGATAGTTATAGGTCTATGGAAATTCGATAGTTGATCGCTGGAATTTTTGTGAATTTATTTCTATGATCTTTGTAATGAAATTGTTATATAATTATATATATATGTGTGTGTGTTTGTGTGTGTAAAATCATAAGTATGTAGGTACTTACAAAACTTACTGGTGGAAAACAATTTCCGAAGTTTTACCTATTTCTGAACTGTTCGCGAAACGTCTCTTTTTACTGAAAAGAAAAATAATAATTATTCTAAAAATATAAAAAAATAAAATAAAAAAAAAAACAATGAAAATATGTATCCTAAAATTAAAAGTAAAATCCTTCACGTTTCGAACTCATCACTCGCTTATCCAAATCCGTGCAAACACCACTAAGCCAAACGAACGATGTAATTTCCTATGAATTTACGCTTTCAATAATACAAAATAGCCTAGTACCTATTTGGTTATAATTTTTGATATTTATAAAACATAAAAATGTACTTACTTTACTATTTCCATGAGATGTTTTTGTTTGTTACTATAGAAGCGCTTTTTTGCTGGCCTCCGGCATTTTTGTTAGCAAATATTTTTACGACTTAGTAATATATTGTATACACAATACATTAATAAGTTGTAAAAAATATCTTATATTCTATAACTACCTATCAATATCTTTACGTCCCAAAATTTTTACAACTTAATGTAGTTTTAGGAACAAAATAAAATATGAACATTGTAATATTATATTTGAAGTTGTCAAACAACAAAATATGAAATGAACGGTTAGCGGTGCAAAGCGACATACGTCCGTCTAGCAGCGCGCCTATGCGATCACTGTCCGCTGCCATACGTATGAAAGAGAAGCGCGACGACGCGACGTTCGTAACTTATTACAAACCATAAAATAATTAATTTAAAAAAATAAGTTGAGTAGTCAAAAAAAATAAAACAACCAAGTTCTGTATTTAAATATGATACGTAATTGGTATAAATTTTACCAAAGTACGTTGATAAGTAATGCAGATATTTTTGTTTGAAGATCATTTTAAGAGGTTAGTTTAGCATTTTTTTGTATCGAGAAAAGTTTTCAATATCGTGTTTTGAATACAACAGGGTTCTCAGAAATATATTCAAGCTTAACATATATTTTTTCCACCGTCATAAACTGAATAGATTTGGCTAAAAAATTGTTTGAAACAAGCCTATTTGGCTCTTGTCAGCGCCTTAATGCATTTAGCATGAAAGATTTGAGACTATAATACATTTCCTATAGGTAGAGCGCGTTTTCGGACCTTTATAATAGAACCTTACGTAAAAAAAAAAGAATCAACATGCATTCATAATTACTTACGTGACAGTAACACTTAATTTTTTTGAGGTAAGATTTTGTGCGTTACCGGTTTGGGTTTATATGTTACTTGCTCACAGGTCGCAGGCCGTTAGTAAACATACACGTTGGCCCTTCCCCCATTCCAAACTTTTCAGTGGTAAAAAAGACTTTTAAGATGTTTTTAATTTGTCGACCATTTTTGTTTTCTACGTGTTTGGCTATTTCCTTAGGCAAGTTGTTTAAAACATCTATTATATTAAATTGCTGTGTCCGACATTTGAGCTGTCAAACTATAATTAAACACATCCAAAACAGGATTTTATATGAAGATAAAAAATAAAGCCTTTACTTTCTTTCTTATAATGATTTGCATCACTGTGAATAGGGCTGCTTTATAGGCATGGAAAACTCGTGGCTACATAAAAGCAGCGCGAGACGATGCTCAAAGTTTCCAGTCGCTATGATTGCTCCTTCTCAGTTACTGCAGTGCATTTCTGGAACTCCCTTCCACACTGTACACGACAGCGGCTTCTCTTGATGTCTTCAAAAGGAAAATTAAAGACCATGTCCTTTCGGTTTTGATATATATATGTATATATGTATTTATATTTATGTATATAGGTATATTTATGTTTACAAAATATGTAGTAGTTTTACGGTTCACCCGCATAAGTTTCGATTCCGTGGGAATATCGGGGTAAAAAATATCTTATATGTTAATCCTGGTCATAAACCATCTGTGTGCCAAATTTAATCCAAATCCGTTCAGTTTTTGCGTGAAAGAGTAACTAACATCCATTCATCCATACTTACAAACTTTCGCGTTTATAATATTAGTAGTATAATTTGTACTGGATCCTACCCTCTACTGTGATCTCTCTCTATCACTCAAAGATTTGCTGGGTGAAAACTCAAATTTGAGTTTAGCACGCCTTTCTACATGAACTTAAAGTTACCTGCTGCAACATCTTTTATTTGTAAATTTAATCACTAAGCAACCGATGAGAATTAGACTAACAAGTAACTATATATCTTTAAAGATTCGTAATTTTGTACAATTACAAAAATACAAAAATAAAAAATAAAAAACGTATTTATTTAAATAGTAATTGTATTAGTATGTAGTATTAGTGATTCAAATTACTAAGATGTTTTGCTGTTTACCGATTTTTGAAGTCAACAAAGAATCAAATGAAAGTGTTGACCAAAGATTTTCATATCAGTTCTACGTTCTTCACTTACGCTCCGGTGTGACACGCGGCCTATTTAAGCGCACCCTGTATTGAACGAGTACACACGCAATTGTGGTTAGCACCGGTAATTATTGATTTTCTTCTGGGCAACATTCTCATAGTAATAGGGGAAATGTCGGTGTTGCCAGCACGTTGCGATGTAGTCTCTTTCATTAAATAGTTTAATCATTGTTTATGATGTGACGTTTCTTATTGCAAGTAGGTATTGGTACCGCAAGTACTTGTACTTGTGCAGTTTAGGATATTGCCTTGGTAGGAATTTAGTTATCAATGGGACTAGAAAACAGTTACCTTGCAGGGATTCTAAAGAACTTATGGTGCTCTTGACCTCATCTCAATTTAAATGGCGTCGACGCATGTTTTCGTCTTCCATATGTGTCTGTTATTTCAGTAGAGCTATCATCTTTCATAGAGTCTATTCACATTCAAACTAACCTAATTAATTAGCATGAATTCGAGAACAGGGGTCGTATTATGACATCTTAAAACCATCATGTTTTCTGTGTGAGAAAAGGATAGTGCTATTCGTCCTGTATAGCTCCGTCTCTTTTTCACACCGAAAACATGATGGTTTTAAGAGGTCATAATACGGCCCCTGGCTACCTTATTAAATGTATATACATATTTATATAATCAAGCCATTTCGTGTAACTTACCTATACTATTACTTATTAGACAATTCGTCTTAGTCGTAGGTACCAAAATTTTTACAAAACCGGAAAATTCGCATTATCCCCTGGACTTTTTTTAAATTATTGATGTGTCATTCGTAATTTGAAGAACATAATATGTACTTCTTCATGACCTTATGTTAATGTAACTAAATATCATAATCGAGTGAACTTGTCACTGTGTTTAACGAAATAATCACCTGTAGACTTACATCATTCATGTTGTCATCATACAGACTCATGAGTTCATCCTTTCATAGCATGATAGCATACCATGTGTGTTGTGCCTGGGACGAATGATAAGGGATCTCCCAGTAGTTCTGTTCTATGGTTTTTTCCCCAAAGCCCGCCATTTACTCTTGACGTAGATTTACGATCTAATAGAAGGTTTTATCGAAATTTACGAAATCTTTACTATTTTTAACGGGTGTATGGTAAAAAGATAAGGCTGCAGCACTAAGTTTAGTCAACGTTGATATTTTTTTCCCAAACTGATCGATAAATGCTATTAAAGTCTAGAAGTCACATCTATACTAATATTATAAAGCTGAAGAGTTTGTTCGTTTGTTTGTTTGAACGCGCTAATCTCAGGAACTACTGGTTCGAATTGAAAAATTCTTTTTGGGTTGAATAGACCATTTATCGAGGAAGGCTTTAGGCTATATATCATCACGCTTAAGCCAATAGGAGCGGAGCAGCGATAAAGAATGCTTTAAAATCGGGGATTCCACGGGGACGAAGTCGCGGACAGCAACTAGTCTTTGATACGTGGATTCGCTTCAAAAACGTGACTATTCTGAGACGTTTCTATTCTGGGCACGCCACTGTGGCGATAAGTCCCTTCTTCAAGGAGTGGTTAGAGAGACCCCACGGCGTCTTCACCTTCCACCTGACGTAGGTAACGCAGGTGCAGGTGCTCCTTCTGCGAAGCAGTAATTCTAGCGAAAGGAGGAGGCATAACGCGCGCTGGAGTCGGAAACCTCACGCCAGCAACAGAAGAAGATGCCCCGGGCGTCAGGAAACGCAGGGCGATTCCCGGCCACCGTAGGCGTGGGTCTGAAGACGAGCCAGGCCTGACGGCGCGTCGTGTTCCACGCGCGCCTCAAGGAGATGTCAGAAAAGAAGACGGATCCCATAGGGTCAGTGCCGGCTAGAGTTGCAGAATTTGTTCAAAAGAGTCGGGCTCTAGAACGCTAAGGGCACTAGGAGGAACCACGGGTGGGTCTTAGTCAGTAAGAGTCTGACACTCCTTTCCGCTCCGCCCAGAGTGGGAGAAATCATTTGATGAGAAAAAGACGTTTCTATTCAGAGGCTTAATCATCATAACATATCTCGCTTATCTATACTAATATTATAAAGCTGAAGAGTTTGTTTGTTTGGGCTAATCTCAGGAACTACTGGTTCGAATTGAAAAATTCTTTTTGGGTTGAATAGATTATTTATCGAGGAAGGCTTTAGGCTATATATCATCACGCTTAAGCCAATAGGAGCGGAGCAGCGATAAAGAATGTTTTAAAATCGGGGATTCCACGGGGACGAAGTCGCGGACAGAAGCTAGTATTTTCTAAAGGCGAAAGCAGATATAGACATCCTTTTCTATCGATATCGATTTCCTACAAAAGTGCACTGAGCCCACCACTTTACCGACAAACCAAAGCGCAAATGATAGCCCAATGCATTCATTAGGTAAATGACCACCTACTCGTTTTATAACGAGGGTATGACAGTGTTGCCATCATCAGCACAGTGGGTAGCCACTGGCCACTGTTAGCCACTGGCCACTGTTAGCCATTAGTCACTGGCCAGTCATTAGCCTCCCACTGGCGACCGTTTAGTCCAATCTTGTGCGTCACTGAGCTAATTTTATAGTTTTATGTTACTTTTGATTAGCTTAATTCTTATCTTTGAGGAAGGAAGAAGTCCATAACTCAAGAACGGCGTTCACAGTATCATTTCATACATCTTGGTCTGTCATAATTAAAAAGGGTGTATATGCTTTTTCTAGTCAAGACATATCTCAGAAATATTTTTCACAAGTTCCAAGTTTAAATTAGTAAGATAAGATGTTAATTATTCCTAGAAAATATACTATAATACACCTGCCCCAATAATGTATTGTTCTTACAACTACACACACTATAGACATTCGTGCGGTCACACATGTCATATACGACATTAAAGTCAACCGCTGATTCATAGCAGAACAAAAATATTAGATACATGCACTAGCTACAATAGGGATGTTGCCTGAGTAAAAAATATATAATTATGTTTAGTCCGTCAGTTAGATTATAGAAAAATATTGGACACGTATTTTTTCCTTTATGAAATCTATAAAAAACTGACGAAGATAAAAACTAATAAAAAGCATCAAAGATCAGGAGCGTGTGACGTCACGGCTCGGTAAAAATTGTAGCGAGTAGTGACGTCACACGGAAACGGGTTTTGGAAATCTATCAGACGGACTAATCAGATTTTTTTACGGCCGAACCCAATAACCGATCTATCACATACTGGAGATAGAAAAACAAATGGAAACAACAGAAAACCTATATCATTTTTCTGTTGTTTCATTTGTTTTTCTATCTCCAGTATGTGATATCAGTTATTGGTTTCGGCCGTTAGTCAACTACCCTATTACTTAGCCCACTTGACTGGCTCATAAAACTGTCATAAAACAATTGAAGGCAGCACAAGCCAGGGCTTAAAGGGCAAGTAAGCATGATACAAACTTAATAGTCAATTATAAAGGAGTATTGCACCTGTTGCCACGATGCGGGACGGACCACAGAGCGTGACGGTCACCCACCCGAGACCAACGTGAAGGAACTAATATTAAATAGATACGAAATTGCTGTTTTGATTCTAAAGTTATTTTGTTATGTTGAGTCGCTGATTTCTAAGAAAGTTGAGTGAAATTATGTAATTTGTTCTTTAGTTAAACTTGTTTATTGTTCGAGCTATTATTTTGGTTGAGTTATAGTGGATATTATGATGAAAAAGATGTTGTATGAGAAATTTACTAAACAAATTGAGAGAAAGAAGAATAACATTTTCCTGTTAGTTTTGTGTAGATCGAATGACTGAAAGACGTGTCTCCCACACATTTTCTTTATATATACTAATAAATTATCAATGCGATGGTAACGATGTTTGGATGGCAGGATGGATGGTTGTTTGTTACTCAATGACGTCAAAATGGCTGAACGGATCTTGATAAAATTTGGCCTGGAATAACGAACAGGATACTTTTATCTTGGGAGTATGATCCCTTGGGATAATCTGCGACAGTCATGCGCGGCGGCTAGTTCAGAAATAAAACTCATTTCTTCTCTTTTTAAGGGAGTCGTAAAAGTTAAATCAGAAAATAAATCAACATTAACCATAATTATTATATTGGCTACCGAAAGCACTTATAGATATGAATTTTATACCTGGATCAAGACATCATAAAGTCGTGATTGAGATCCTTCTGACTGATTAAGATCCTTAATTGTTCCATGGCCAATAAAAAATAAAACAAACAAATAAATCAAAACCATAAAATAACAGGAAATGTTTTTCGTTCACTAAAACCTAAGTAACTGATGGCGCAGATAATTTTGATGGTATCGTTAAAAGTGCATTTATTTTAGAGGCTTCTGTATTGTGTTTTAACGTTAAACCGATAATATCTCAGTCCCAACTCCTAAACTGTATGAAGTGCAAAACTTCATTTTAAGACCCGAATTCACATATCTGTAACCTGCAGAAGAGTAGCAAGTAACTTGCATGCTTATGCGTAGTTCTGAAAAACGAACAGAAAATGCCTTGTTGCATTAAGTACGTCTATATACCACTATATTATAAAAAATAAAATAAAATAAGCCTTTATTGCTGTTAAATGTTTACTATTACATAATATTCTTAAGCCTAATCTATAAAAACTATACAAAATTAGTTTATTATTTGACATCGGCAAACAGTTCCTTCTTCTCAACAGCTTGTCCTTCGACAAAGGCCTCCTCTAAAGATTTCCAAGAGTTCCTGTCCCTTGCAAGACGTAACCATAGCGGGCCAGCAATTTTCTTAATATCATCTTCCCATCTTTTAGTTTGTCTTCCTCTTTTTCTTTTACCCAAGAGGTTTAAAAATACACCAATACCACTATATTACACAGGCCCAAATCGTCACAAGCGCGCGGTTCGAATTTGTCGTTTTGTTTCCTTTGGACAAGAAACAGCAAGAAAAACTACTCAGATTAGTGTACATTTTTGTGCAAGTTACAGGCATGTGTATTATGGCCCTTTTTAGGATGGGAGTGTCAGACTCTTTCGCACTAAAACCTATCCCTGTTCCAGTGTTCCTCCTAAAGCCCTTTGCGTTCCAGGGCCTTCTTTTTCCTAGTGCCCTTTGCATTCCAGGGCCTTTTTTCTGTGTGGGAAATCATCAAATTACTTCTTCTGCTCTCGGCGGAGCGGAAGGGAGTAACAGAGTCTTACTGACTAAAACCCACTCATGTAAGTCCAGTCGTAATGTTAAGAAAAAATGTTACCTAGAAATAACCCATATAATAACAAACTAACAATGAACTAACAAGTAGTGTAATAATATAAATACAAATACATAAAAAAAGAAATAGTAGTTATAGGAAAAAAAAAAAATGAGTCAGAGGTGGACTCACATAGTTATAAGTTAATTATAAGTTAGGAAGTTAAATCAGTCGTCCCACTGAGATGGGGAGACGGAACTGAGTAAAATTGTAAACAATTCTGTAAACAATACAAGTCAAGTAAACAAGGGCGCGGACGCATATGTCCGCGGTAAATATTCTTCAAAAAAAAAAAAAACCCACTCATGTTCCTAGTGCCCTTTGCGTTCCAGGACCACGGATGATCTTTCACTGGCCCACGCCTACGGTGGCCGGGAATCAAAAAACTAGGGATAGATAAGTACTCAATGAATGATTACGATTGATTTCCCAGTGCCACATTAATGTATTAGTGTATCCAATCTTTTACCAACTTTAAAGATGAAGAGGTGGAGGAGGTGATAGATTAAAATTGGTGTCCTGTCGTATGAAAACCTTATATCAAATAACGTACTCTTACTTAATTTCATAGAAACAAAATAATAAAACAGATTATTTTTTAAGACTCATTACAGGGAATTCCAGAAATCTGTTAATTAAGTTTAATATACATAAATCGTAAACAAAAACTCGGCATGATAGTCATATTTACAGAGCTCGTCAAGTATGTATGATTGTAATTATAGCGGTCATTTACCTATTATTTATGAATACTGCAAAGATAGCACGATATTGCGCTACTGTACTAGAATCGTTAAACTTGCTTAATAAGTTATGAATCGTGTGGTCGAAATCAAGACGTTCATTTGCTGTTGGAATTCTGGACTTCACAGTATTTTTATTGATACTTCCGTAAGTTTTACCAAAACCTAGGTGAAATTATAAGAGAAAATAGGATAGTTGTAAAATGCGTAAAATTACAAAATATCTTGAGAGATTGTAAACTCTCGATAAGTTGTCAACTGACCATTCGGAATACTTTTATACGCATCAGAATTCGAATGACTGAATAAACTCCGATAGACTACCATACCATACTACCATAGACTACCATAATTTCGACACATGGAGAGACTGCGGTCAGTCTTCTACAATTTACGTTTTAGAGAAGCCAATTTCTTACGGTACAAATACCTAAGGCTCCCGACTAACCAGAGTTAACAATACTAAAATCCAGACACATTCCAAATCTAAATCGTCAAAAGCCTCATAAGGAGTTTTCATTCATCTCAAAGGTTAACGAGACCCCACAAAGCTACCTGCTAGCTTGGTATCTCATAAGAATCACTGAATGGTGTCTTGGCTACGAGGTGGATGGCCTGACAACCGGAGCGGAGCGGGGGGCGTCATGCTCCGCCGCTTGCGCCGCGGTAATGACACTGGATCTTGAGCCAATCATATCTCACGAATGAGGTTATTAATTCAAGCAGGTTGGACGGCAAGTTTTATGAGATTTGTGATGGACACCTGTGAACATTTTTAAGGGAATATTTGGTAAAGAAAGAAAGAAAGAAAAATATTTATTTAGGACTCGCACATTAAACAAATAAAAATAAATTAAAAGTATTATTAATTTTAAACTGTGCGAGGCCAAAAAAGGTCCCCATCTCAGCATATGCTGTGTGTAAGTGTGAGAGTTTCTTATATAAGTTTTTTAGTGCTATTCTGTAACAATTTCACCGTGATAACAGAAGTAAAGTTAGCTATCAAACCCTGCATCAATTGGAATGACACCACACTACTCCTTTTTTTTTTTTTTTTCTGGATGGGATATCATCAAATGACTTCTCCCGCTCTGGGCGGAGCGGAAGGGAGTGTCAGACTCTTACTGACTAAAACCCACCCGTGATCCTTCTTGTGCCCTTTGCGTTCCAGGGCTGCGGTGACTCTTTCGAACAAAATCCGCAACCCTAGCAGGCACTGACCCTATGGGGCCCCGTCTAGATTGCTGACGGCTCTTTGAGGCGCGCGTGGAACACGACGCGCCGTCGACTCGGGCCTGGTTGCTATCGGACGGCGAGCCACCCATAGCTCGCCATCCGCAGGCCCGCGCCTACGGTGGCCGGGAATCGCCCTGCGTTTCCCGACGCCCGGGGCGTCTTCTTCTGTTGCGGCGGCTTGGGCGTGAGGTTTCCCTCTCACGCACGCGTTCCGCCTCCTCCTTCGCTAGCATTACTGCTTCGCAGAATGAGGCGACCGCTTCCCATGCCTCCTCGCTCCGGACCATGGCTTGAACCAGGGCCGGACGCGAGAGGTCGCCGCCGCCGATCGCCTCGACGAGGACACGGCGGTGCTCCGCCAACCACACTACTCCTAACATTTCATGTTATTTTCTAGAATCGGCCGGCTGGTCTTCGTAATGATGAGTATGGTGAGTTGAATACGAGGCTATCAAATAAGCAGACAGGTCTAACGTTTACAGAACCATTTCAGATCATACAATTTTGTATCATTGAAGACATCTCCTTTCATGGAATGAGCTGACACCTTGGAATGATGAATGATGATGATACTTGATATAATGGTGATGACAACAGTATTGTTCCCCAGTTAATGGGTTGTGGAGGTCTGGTAGGCAGCCGCTTCACGTAAAATACTGATATTCAGCTGAATCCGGCTTGACTGGGAGCTGACCCCAGTGTAGTTGGGAAAAGGCTAGGCAGATGATGATCTGACAACAGTATTGTTGATAAGTATTTCACTGTAAGAAAGATATTGGCAACAAACTATAACTCTTCAATTCCAAGAACAAAAAATAAAGTTCTTAATAAGTTGACACAATCACAGTTGGTAACAATACAACAATGGTTTCTGTTCGAATTCTACTTAAAATGAGTTATAAGTGTTGCCATGTTGATTACTTTGTCATGATGACACGGATATATGTAAAAGGGTATTCAAACTAAAACCAGAAGTACTCGTTTTTTTTTTTTTTAAGAAGGCTCTTTTTGATTTATTGGTTCATGAATATTGAGTTAAATTATAGTGGCATCACTTTAGTGACAAGTGAGCGGGTAGATAGACAGGTACACAAAATCATAGCGATAACTGAGATGTTGAGAAAGAGTCGAGGAGGAGCAAAATTTAACAAAGATTTTCACATGACCGAAATCCGTTTATTAATACACCACGCCCGCGACTTCGTGCGCGGTTATTTAGTAGGTTCTCTAGAATCTACAACGCCCCGTCAAGGGCTTTAACGGATAGTTTTTGAAAATTAATCGAAACGATTGATTACAATTAGCCAGCCATTTTGTTGTTGATCCTGCACAACTTTTGTGCCATTCATCCCGTCGGGATGATTATGAAAAATCATTAGATCTGCTTCAATTATACTACTTTTATATAGTTTATATCAATTTCCAAGTAAATTGATGCAAGCAGTAATTTACTTCTCTAAAAACTTTATTTTTGTTAAATAACAAAAAATACATTATTCATATATTTTTTATTAAAAAATACAATGCCGAGTTTCAGCTTCATCGGATTAAGCGTTAAGATTCCTCTATACAAACTTGAAACCATCCTGAAAACACACACACACACACATTTAAAAACTTGAAACTTTGCACGAATACTGAGCTAAGAAATAAGATTTTTCATACAAATTCAACTCCCTATTTCACTCCTTACGGGGGGAGTTACCTAAAATCTTTACCTTTCATTTGAACTTATATATCACACATAAATATTTCCTCTTAATAATTATAGTTCAGATAGTTAAAATGATTATTCTGGTATCAGTTTAGATGATGCTGCATAATCATCTTACTGCCCTTGTACCATGTGACTTGAAGTCGTCGCAACATGTTTTTATCTTTCTATCTCCATTGTCAACCGTCACGCTATCATTCACTTCCTTTTCTTTCTCATTATTTCTCACACAAGCTATCCATCTTTTCTTTGATTTCCTCTCCCTCCTATCCACAATTAGTATTCATCGCTCTTTAAATCATAAATGCATGTCCCCTTCATAACATGCCCATACCAAGATATCCGGATTCCCTTTTAACACTTTCAAACTTCCTGTCACTATGAAGAATGCTGCCACATACAGATGGACAGATGATGAACACGAGAGTAAAGGATGGCATCATTGATAAAAGAATCACAAGTTTGAGTTTATTTTGTAACATTCCTATCAATCCATGTGCGTACAGCTAAGGACTGAAATTCTCTACCGGGGTCTGGGTTCCTTATGCAAACTAGGCTTTTTTAAGTCAAGGGGTACTTTTAGGCAAGCGTGCTCAGTCGTTGACCACATCATCGCTTCCTGTCCAGGTAAGATTGTAGTCAAAAGCAAACTTATCAATTATTTAAAAAAAAAAACATAATATTATGAAATGCTATGCTAAGTACATCTGTACAGCAGGTTTCGCTAATGAATACTGAATATTTTGATAATGAAGCCCTCTATCCAAATGATAGGTCCTTAGACAGTTTCGCTACAAACCAGTTGTTAGTTAAAATAATCGTGACAAACATACTGTTGGTAATTATTATGTTTGTTACGATGTAGGTACACTAGTATTGTATTCGTAGTGAATGCCGATAATTGCAGGCCAGTGATAGCTGTGTCTGCTCATTGAACAAGTATCAGTGAAGATAGACGCAGGTCTGGACGTATCGCCAAATAAACTAGGACACAGTTCGTGAAGGCCGAGGACTATATTCAGGTAATCTTTCTCACGTTTTATTAGTCTGTTGAAGTATTTTGCTGAATATGAGGCTCTAAGTAAGCTGCTACGGTGAGATGAGTAGTGTTATGGAACAATGTGCCTTAAGGCACAAAGTGTCAGATTCAGATTTCAAGAGCAGTGTGTAATTTCGAATCTAGTCTTAGTCACTCTATAGAAATATTACAACTACCATAAGAATCAGGAAGACCCTTGTTATATCCCTGAAACTATTTTAACAAATAGAGAACATGCAATATTTTCATCTTGCTTTCATTTAAAAGAATTCCGTGTAAAATAGACCACACAAAAATTAAAACGCTTTAATGTATTGTCAAAATTGCGATTATAAACTGTCTGTTTTTTTTTCCCGCGAAAACGAATGATGAAGTCACTCCTGTCGGCCAGAGATCATGAACTGTCATGTATTAAAATTTAAGTTCGTCTTTTCGTTGTCATAACACCATTGACGTCACTACACGCTGATTGTTTACGTTCCGTTTCACGTTATATTAATTCGTAATAGTTGTTAAAAATCAATATTAACTACATTAAAAACATTGCAGTGGCCCTTCTTCTGCTATTTTATCATTTCAATAACAAAATGTTCATGAATTCTGTAATTGCATCTTCCCTATTGGGGTTAGATTATAACAAGAGGGTTCTCTTGTAATGTAACCCCAATTACATCACACCTTTGAATACATCGATCACCTGTCAAATTATAAATCCATTATGAAACTTACCCAACCGCTGTGAACGGACCTCGATAGTTAAATCGATTGATCTATGACACCTGTGACCAGTAGTAACAAGCGAATAGGTACCAAAAGTGTTCAGTAGTTCATTGTGAGTACCAGAGCGTTACTAGAGGGTACACGGTCTGATGCGCTCGCGCAAGCTACGGCAATCGGGCGATCAAACAACGCTCTATGAATGACATTTATGATAATATAATTAAAATAACGCTTGCTAGGTTATTGTACTGAGATCGTTGTTCTGAGGTTGTATGATAAAAATTGTACGAGTATATTTATTTATTTTAAACAGATAAATAGGATGTATAATGTCTGTAGAAATGTGGGAATCGTGACGGAATTCAAGAGAATTATTCCTGCGAATGTTTGAAAAATATTTTGTACTGTGCTGTCCCTTAATATAAATTTAAAATGCTTTAAAACATCGACAACGTAAACATCATATTTATCAGCCAGAGTGATAAATCTCTTCTTCTTCTTTAAAAAAACGTATGTATATATTGTACTATCAACTTGAGTGGTTTTAGTTTTTAAATGCGCCAACTAAAACCTATGTTTTGAAAACTCTACGGTTGAGCAAAAATGTAATAGAAAAAAAGAACTCATATGAACCCTGAAAACAAAACACTCCGTTTTCGGTAGTCGTGTAAAACAATATTTTATAGTATTATTTTGTTGGACGTGTTTAATATAATAACTTTTTTTATTCTATTACACTTGTCTGTAGATAAAGACTGTCAATCCTAACTTAATACCATAAATGTGAGTTTATTTGTTTGGTACGCTTTCAAGCTTAAACCACTAAACTGATTTTAAAAATTATTTCTTCAATGGAAAGCTATATTATCAGCAAGTAACATTAAGCTATATTTTATCCCCATATTCTCACAGGAACGGAAACTACGCGGCAGAAACCGCGGGGCGCTCCTATTAAGGTATAAACTAAATTTATAATTAGATATTTACGATATGAGAGTTAAAAATACATAGGCAGCTAAAGCACACAAGACCTACTTTTTATTATTTAATCGGCATTGGGACAATTAATCTAATCTTATGATGACTGGTCTTATGCTAAGCAGTGTATCTAGTTCAGTAATAAGGAAGCGACAATTGAATTACAGACAAAGTCACCGGTCTATGCTTAGGGCTGTCAGAAACAAGGCCAGAGAATGTTTGAAAACGTTTTCAACATTGTAGATTTTGTAACTCACTTCTAAGATAGAAGTTTGCAATCCCAATGTCACAGGTATTCGAACTCATTTAAAACCACATCAGGGGCCGTATTATGACCTCTTAAAACCATCATGTTTTCGGTGTGAAAAAGAGACGGAGCTATACAGGACGAATAGCACTATCCTTTTCTCACACAGAAAACATGATGGTTTTAAGATGTCATAATACGGCCCCAGAAGGATGCAATTTACGTTCCTGGCGAACAGGAAAACAATAAAGCAAAAACAATTACAATTTTGCACTATGAATAAATGATGATGCTAGATAAAATCATAGCCACAGCCATTGAAAACAAAGAGATGACCCTAATTATTATTATCTCTGTTAATAGAACAATAATGTGTGTCATGTTAGGTCGTAGGTCGCGTAATCTACACACTATCGTTGACCGGAGCGCACGGGAGTCTCCCGCGCGACGAGACCAGCGCTGCATCTGCGCTTAATCTGGAACATTTTACAATTTTCTTTCATAATTTGACAGTTATTCAAAACGTTCGATCCAAGCATTCCTTTTTTAATTTGACGTTTGTTTTTTTTTCACAAAAGTGTAAAGTTTAGTTCTTGTCAAAGAGGTTTTAAACTTTTGTGTGGATGTGGAACTTTTTGGCGCGTAACAAGCAGGTGGCCGCGATGTTGGGGCTGCTGTCGGTTGCGGCGGTGGTGGCGATCATCTTGACAACCAAGGGTGGCAGTAATGCTGCCGAAGACATCGGATTGGAGGAGACTGAGGACATCAGTCCGGCTAGTCACATCTTCTCGACACATAAGTGAGTTATTTTTTCAATTTACGAGTGCATTGTTATGCTGTGCGCCAGTTCCATTAGTAACATAAAACTATATAAATTATATAAGTAGTTATGTAGCATACGTAACAGGCTGTTAGGTCATCCTTTGTTAGCTTAATGAATCATGAGCTAAATTTGATAAATCCGGAATGATTATGTACATACTTAAAAATACAAGCAGCAACGAATATAACTTTCACCATAACAATGAATATAAAAACACCGGTTTCATAAAAATCGCCTCAAATTTTTCATAAACATGGCATTGTGTTTAATACGCCTGTAATATTTCTGCTCGCAATAATCTTAACTATTTTCAAAGCGCCTGTAGAAATTGTTACTATTGTTGACTAGTGGAAAGGACTTTACACTAGTGTAGGAAAAGTAGGGAACCGGATTTCTTTAATATAACTGAAAATATAATGTATTTGTATGGTTATTGATGTACTTATTTTATTGGCCTATGGAGTCTTACTGCTGGGCAAAGACCTGCAGCGCAATCTCGTAAATCGTGTAATATAGCAGTGTGTTATTTATTTTCTAATCTTTCTTTATTATATTCAAGCCTCCCATCAAACGACAAATTCATGCCATCAATTGGGAACGGCCACATTGCTACAAACATCTTCAGTGATACAGTCTACATGAATGGCCTGTATAATGGCCAGGCTGGCTACAGTCACCGCGCCAGGATCCCAGCATGGGCCAACATCAGGCTCAACTCGACTCTGACCCACGCTCCTTATAGCCCGGTATACAGCTTGGATACGAAGGAAGGAGTGTTCAAAGTGAGGGTAGATAGAGAAAGGTCGGTGGTGACGCAACGGATTTACGCGCATAGATTCTACACGAGAGCCATAGTCAATCAGATTCAAGTAGATTCGAAGACGCATTATGGTATGTTTATACCCGATTTGCTATGAACTTTTCTTAAGGCACACTGTTGGCTAGTTTGAATATTGCCTCTGCAATTTTATCAGGCGCATTTGAAAACGGTAAATGAACATTTTGTCATATTTCAGACCCCAACTTTATATACCAAGAAATCTGGATAGCAGTCAAACTGATGCCAGGAGAAGAAAGTAAAGATATAGCTTTCCAAGATCCTGTGCCAGAAATTATTGACGGCAGAACTGTTTGGGGTACCTGTGGACAGACGAAGGAATCCGAAGACCTGACTTACCAGCCGTTACCGGTAGACGTGTGTGCTTACTGGACGTCAGTTCCTGATCATCTGGTGGTCCCTCAACATGGGTCCAGGGTTTTTACATTCGTAATGACGGCTGATAAGAACAAGACGATCGCACGGCAGGAGCTGGTCAAAGGTTATTTTCGTGGCTTAATTAATTTAGTGATGTCACCTCGTTAAGGATGATTCTTGGGCGATTAACATGATATTCTTGGTCAGTGTTCATTGAGATGTCACTTAATATGTAGTTCTACATTCATCAGTTAATGGTCTCGATGATCTGACACCCACGAAATTGCAGTTACAATTGAGAACGGCTCATTTATGCTAACGATGCTTGCTGATGACGAAATTGTATCCAATATAACAGGATTACATAAGTCTTACTGTCCGAACCACAGTCACGGTTTTAATTCTGGATCTCGACCTCGAACTTGCATGACAGATTTTCTGAAAAGCATATCTATTCTTTGGAAATAAGATCTAGTATCCTCGTATGGTAAAGTTACACGCTTCCATAGTCTTGCAGGAGGATGGCGAGGAGTTATACAAAAAGCACGTTGAAGAATGGCAGAAGCTTCACCAGCAGAGCAGCGTCGATATTGAAGGGAACTTGGAGCTGGTGAGTCATCAGACATCATATTGATTTCTCTGTTCGTCTAGAAGGTTCAGAACTTCAGATCAATATATTTATAAATAAACTATAATTTCGAAAGCGTGAGCGACATAGTAGACGTCTATCTAGATAAAAACAAGACGATAAACATAAATAAAATTGTAAGCTACTACAAGTTATCACCGTTAGTCTATATTGTAACGATTAAGTGTTATGCAAATGACAATCTGCCTGATACTTGAACTATTGTGTTTCAGGGTAAAATAATGAAAGGCATATGGTACTACTTCCTCAGCTCCCTACCCTCCCAAGAGTCGTTCCAACCACTAGACCGGTATTACGGACTCAGCCCTACCGGTTTGGCTAGAGGAGGTACCTTCGAAGATTATGAGGGTAAGATTTTTTCCTGTAAAGGGCGTTAAATAACTGCTCGCTCTGAATCAGGCAGCGTCTACCTGACGCTATCTGATTTATTAAATAATGATACCAATCTTATAAGCTGATTGACTGAGACATCTGCTGGTCTCTCAGTCAGAATCACAAACATCTCTGTTGTTCTGATGCATACGACACATAACTCACGCACACGATGGGTCTGCTAAAGTCGTGTAGTACATAAAAATACTGTATAATTTCAGGTCACAACTTCTGGGACACTGAAACCTGGATGTTTCCTTCAATCTTGCTTCTGTATCCACAATATGCCAACAAACTCCTTCAGTACCGACTGGATACAGCATACGTAGCTGCAGAACTGGCGAAGTATACGGGAAATAAAGGATACAGGTAAGCTAGACGAGCATCTGTTGGCACTGCAAGATTTGCTGTAATTTCCATCTAAAATTAGTTTTAAGATTCTTCCTGAAGAGGATAAATCTTGAAAACCTCGTTCTGCTGTGACTGCATATCCAAATGAATTTCCGTAATACAAAACCAACGTAAACTTATAATCGCAGATAAATAAAACCAAGCTGAATACTTTAGAATCCTTCATGATGAATCATTCCAGGTTCCCTTGGGAGAGTGCCTATACAGGAGTAGAGGTGACGCAGCCGTGCTGCCCAGACGTGGCGATCTTCGAGCAGCATATAAGCGGATGTATCTCTTTTGCTATTCGGCAGTATCTCGCTACCACCAGGGATGAGGAGTGGCTGAAGGTAATTACGGATATTGTTCACAGTTATTCAGTAGCTTCGAGTATTCCATTGTATGTAGGTAGATATATCATGTACGGCGTAGACTATTGCCACCTAGTGTTGCAAATATAAAACTTTTACGATTTAAATATTTGACTTGTACTGCCACCTATACTTCCTGCACCCTCCGTTTAGGGGAACTTGCACGAAGTAGACTGTGCCATCTAGCGTTGCAAATTTGAAACTTATAAGAAAAACTTATAGTTTCTGCACATTCCCTATACGTGCGGGAATCGAACTTATGACACGCGACGCAGCAGTAGTATGTTTACAGAACAGCAGATCTGGTCTCTTTACAAAAAGAGACAGGTAGGTGATGTGCGTGACATGAAATAGTACACCATAGGAACCAAACCAGCACAAGGACGATGAAAAATAAAAATGACGATGACGGCTGATAAAGATTGAATGTTTTTAAAATTCCAGCATGGCGGTTGTGATATCGTGACAAATATTGCCGACTTCTGGGAGTCTCGCGCCGTCATCAACTACAACACGGGCTTGTACGATATTTCAAGTAAGTTTCTAAACAAACAAACCAACAACATTTTTACTTCTTTTACGTTTAAAACTAAATGTTTTTCAATTTCAGATGTAATGGGCCCTGACGAAGATCACAGAAATGTCAATAACTCAATATTCACCAACGTCGTCGCTGGTTATTCTCTATATTTGGCACAGTAAGTATGATACTCGGCGATCGATTAAACTTAAATGCCTTCACTTGCATGTCATTGCGGCTTCGTACGGGCCCCACCGCGATTCACGTGGCCGGACCGCAGTCAGTAGCCACTCGCTCGCCGACTTTTCAGCGTGCTTACACGATCATCTTTTATAGTCAGTAGGTACCTATAAATACCTACAGTTTTTACTACAAATCAGGAAGTTTTATTCACAAATCAAGACCACCAGCAAAACACTTGGAGCTTGGCACTCAACATACCTTTTCAGAACGCTCTCGTGAGCCGTAGGCAGAAACTAGAACGATCTTTGTATATGTCGTAGGATAATTTGATACTTCGAATCTTCGCGGAAATCCTAGGGGTTTTGCGAAAATGCGGATAATTAGACATGGCGAAAAATTATCAAATCTTACTGGACAAAGTCAGGATTTTTGCGAAAATACTCGTTATTATAGCAATATTGCGAAACGAAACGCTGGCTGTTATGAAATAAGAACGCTGATTGGTCGGTCAGCGCGTTCAATAAGAGATCGTCTCTGATTGGTTGACGTCTTAAATGTCAATCATTTGTTGCCGCACGTTATTTGTTTACGTTTGTGTCTGAGTTAAATTGCACTAAAATTTTCAATAAAAAGTTTATAAAAATCAATTTAGTGATTTTCCTTTCTCACCTATTCTAAACCTTCATAACTCTATGATACAATACTTGAAGTTAATCATCGGCAAACTAGGAACCAATTAGAAGTCAGCCAACAAAATTGTAGCCAATCAGTGTTGAGCACATCAAATCTTACTATAGTAACGAGTATTTTCGCAAAAATCCTGACTTTGTCCAGTAAGATTTGATAATTTTTCGCCTATGTCTAATTATCCGCGTTTTCGCAAAACCCCTAGGATTTCCGCGAAGATTCGAAGTATCAAATTATCCTACGACATATACACCTTTTGCTGTATTAGGTACATCTGATCATACACGCCACTGGCCTTTTTGAAGAACATCTCCAATAAGATTTGTTGTGACAATTGGACATAATATCTCTTCGACACGTCCTTTCTTACTTACTACTCCTCTTGAAATGGAATACTTACCTACCTACTGTCCTTAAATAGGTACGTACGTACCTATTTTAGGACTCTTAGTGACTCTTACCGAGTAAAACTAACCTTAATTTCAGCGAAGAAAGATCAGATGCCAGTGGATCATAAAATATTCAATTTTAAAAGATAGACTTACCTATAACCCAATTTTTTATCAATTCCAGATATGTATCCTGTCTTTGCAAGTCATACTACATGGCCAAGGACCCTGACCACTGGGCCGACATCGCCTGGAGTCTGACTCTGCCTTATGACGAGGAGTTTGACTACCACCCGCAGTTCTCAGGATACGAAAGAGGAGACAAGATCAAACAGGCTGATGCTGTGCTACTTGGGTTCCCGCTGCAGTATGCAATGAATATGTAAGTACCTGGCTACTATATTATCTAAACTAAAGCAGAAGTTGTATAGCCGCAAATATTAAAAAAAAAAAAAAACTGGGAAAAGCTTCCTGACATGTTTGAAATAAAGTGCAATAGGTAGTCAGAAAACTCCTTTAAACGGATAAATTTTCACTCACTTGGGAAATAGATTTTTTAGGGGGCAAGAGGAGAGGGATTCGTCGCAGATGCTTTTGTTCGACTGTTATACTGTTAACACTCGAACAAAAGCATCTGCGACGGATTGTTGTTATCAAAGAAAAAGAGGAAAGGCGACCAAAATTATTTGCGCTAGAATCATTTATTTCCCCCGCATGTTCTCGGTGATGGCGGTAGATGAACTCTAATTGTTGAATAATATTGATATCTGAACATCGTTTTTCAGTTCCACGCGACTCAATGACCTGATGTACTACGAATCCATGACTCGAGAGAATGGTCCAGCCATGACGTGGAGTATGCACACCATCGGTCATCTTCAGGTGGATGACGACATTAAAGCTGATTCCATATTCAACATGAGCTATGAAGGATTTGTAAGGGAACCCTTTAAGGTAAGGAATCATCGTGAAGGTCTACCACCATACCTAGGTATATGCTATTTTTTTCATTCAATGGATTTAGCCACCTCCAAATTGAACTAGCGTCACATGTTATATAGCAAAACATACTTGATTTTAAATCATATGGTCTGTGTAGAAGGGTAGGTAATGCAAGTCGACACACACCTACAAATGTGACTGAGGAAAAATACCGAAATATCCGCCACTTTAGAAGGCATGAAGCTAAATGCTATTATTCAATATTCAGGTATGGAGTGAGCTCCGTCGTCCTGACTCAGGTGCAGTTAACTTCTTCACCGGGATGGGAGGCTTCCTTCAGACGCTGATCTTCGGTTACGCTGGAGTCAGCATTCACCTGGACCGACTTGAGATCAACAAACCTCGACTGCCACCTAATGCTACCAAGTTCACAATTAGAGGTGGGCAACCAGTTTTTTTTTATATCTGTAGGGAGAATTAATACAGGAGCCTATGTAAAAATCCCTAACTCTAGGTGGGCTAGGGTGTTGCGGAATTTGTTCGAAAGAGTCACCGCAGCCCTGGAACGCAAAGGGCACAAGAAGGATCACGGCGGGTTTTAGTCAGTACCTACTAGCGACCCGCCCCGGCTTCGCACGGATGCAATGTAGATACTAATGTTTCTTCTACTACAATATGCATGTATTATACATATAAACCTTCCTCTTCAATCACTCTATCTATTAAAAAAAACCGCATCAAAATCCGATGCGTAGTTTTAAAGATTTAAGCATACATAGGGACAGACAGCGGGAAGCGACTTTGTTTTATACTATGTAGTGAAGAGTCTGACACTCCCTTCCGCTCCGCCCAGAGCGGGAGAAGTCATTTGATGATTTCGCATCCAGAAAAAAAAGGGTGGGCTAGGGTTCACCACAGACATAACGCTATTTAGTGATGGTCACCATTTTGAGCAATACTACTAGGTATATGAAAGTCTTGTCTCTAACACGTCACTTTTTTATGCAACACCAGAGACACCTTGAAGACTTTCCATGGTTAAACCCTAGCAAATAAAATTAATTATGAACAAAATCACAATGCAAAGCAGCACTTTACTTTCAAGAAATGAAATTAACGACATTCTTATAATATTTTTTTTTTCAGGTATCAAGTATCTCGGAGCAAACCTTACGCTAGAAATATCAACGAACAGCACAAAACTAAGTGTGACCTCTTTGGACGACAACTGGCGATTGGTACTGAATGATGGCAAATACAATATCACATTAGCGCCCGGTATAACAGGTAAGCTAGTCAAACTGTAGAAAAAAATGATGATCAAAGGAGAGACGACTTTAACAAAGTCATTTTTGTAAGCAAGAACTAATAATCCAGAATTAACTTGAACAGAATTTTGCTGAACGAATGGCGAAAGGAGATGAAATCGGTTTAAAAGAAGAGTGGACAAAGATTAGAAAATACTAGGACTAAGCTTGGACGGCTATAGGTTTGATTGGCTATTTTCTGGTTTGAGTGAAGACTTCAGGATCGAGTGGAGAAATCTGGGCTTGAGACTTTAGCTAACATCTTTTTTAGCCTGTAGAACGCAAATAAACGAATATAAATATGAAATCAGGTTTAAAGCGGTGGAAAAACTGGACCGCGGGCCAGATGACAACTTTTAAAATGTGCATGGGTATATTCGCCCGGACTAGTTTGGTAGAACTGCCGGCCAGGCCTCTTCGATCAACAATACTGTAGCTGCAACGCCCAAGTAAGTTAGACACTGGAAAGGCTGGACTGGGGAAGGCTGTAAGTTGAAGTAGGATTGGGTTAAGTTTGGGAGGAATACAAATGCACTCGTATTTAATCGTAACTTTATAGTTATAAGAAGCAGTACAGCATGAAGAAGGTACACATGCTGCGATCCTTCAAAGATCTAACAATACCCTACTTAATTCCAGTGATACTGCCGGGATCCGGTCCGTTCACGATACATTCGGAGCCGTGGAAGGAATGCAAGCTGCCGACCGACATCATCGGACAAAACTATCTCAGGCCAATCGGCACGTAGCACTTTAATTTACTGTAATTCGTAAGATCTCTTATGTTGTATACGATAGAAAAATCAAAATTGTATCCCTATGACGATATTCTATTTGGTACTATTAATGAAAACACGGTTTACTGTACTAATGTGTGAAAGTGTTTTATTAATCATCATTTAGTAAGTTTGTATTTTGCAGAAGTTTTTATAGTGAACTGACTCGTTGGTAATCCTTAAATATTTATTTTTCAATTTCAATGTCATCATCTCTAAGGTCGGGGGCCAATATATGACCCAGATATGTAAGCCTTTGAAATCTGCAGCGGTGTGTCATACAGTACTTAGTACAGGAAGTATATTATCAAGGTTTTTACCCCCAGCCTCAAAGACCATTACCACAGTCTTTTTGGTATTATAGGGAACGTGCACGGCGTAGACTATGCGATCTAGTGTTGCAAATCTGAAACTTTTACGTTGTAAATATTTGACCTGTGCTGCCACCTATACTTCCTACACCTTCCGTTTAGGGGAACGTGCACGAAGTAGACTGTGCCATCTAGCGTAACAAATTTGAAACTTATAAGTAAAATATACTTGATATTGATGCTCCGTGCTGCCACCTATAGTTTCTGCACGTTCCCAATACGCCAAGCCATGTACTTTGGCGTACGCTTCACTGTCTCAAGTTTTGGAATGCCAATAGCTCAAACTTGAGACAGTTGCTTACTAGCTTTTTTACTGGCATACTAATTTGCAAATTAAGTTAGCTTCTGCATACGTGAAGCTAAGAGTTACTAGCTTGCTAGATTAAAAACACTAGCTTATCTTATATCTCAGCCTGATGAACAAGCCTTATGTAAAACGGGCATCAGTTTTTATTTCAGTCTATCATTGATAGTAGTAGTCATGAGTTCGACATTTTAACTAAACTTTCAGATACCAGGCCTTATAATTATTTTCATAAATGTATTTAAACCATGACATGCTTTAGTTATAACATTATAGTTAATTAGCTATCTGTTATATAACGAACCGACATTCATCATTAGTTCGTAATTATTATTTTTTGGTTTATTAATAAAGAACCAGTAGTGTAAATATTAACAATTCGAATTTATCATACTTAACATGGAATTAAAATTAAAAAAAAATGGTGTTTGACTTTTCATTGAGAAAAAAAAACTTAATTTTAATAAAACGATAATATTCAGAAAAATAAGCTTAGCATTATGGGAACAAGTTATAAACGAAACAAAAGGCGGACTTCAAACGCAAAGCTATATTTTCATCCAAAATGGTAGGTATTGCATTTCAACCTAAAAAATATGCGTTACAATAGTATAATAAAAATAATTGCCATTGTTAATTATAACCTCGTTTTATTTAAATCAATAATACGAGTTTTAACATTGTAAACCCTTGTTCAAATAGCTACTTAATTATTTTATACACAGTTAATAATATCATTATTTTTATTAATGCCATTAAAGACTATTCCAATCCAATAAAGTTTATTGTGGTATTTTCTTAGCACCATTATTGAGTAACAAAGTATGGAAGAAAGATGAATAAATATTGATTGATAAGCATAGTAAATAAAAAATACAACAGTTGTGAAGGTCGCTATAACCTAAGTTGTTTAAATATATTAAAAATGGAGACAC
This sequence comes from Hecatera dysodea, assembly GCA_905332915.2. Classification (NCBI taxonomy): domain Eukaryota; kingdom Metazoa; phylum Arthropoda; class Insecta; order Lepidoptera; family Noctuidae; genus Hecatera; species Hecatera dysodea. The sequence goes on from HG995292.1 coordinate 18,014,738, forward strand.
GAAAACGGGGGGGGGGTCTTTACAACATGTTTCTTTTGATATCCCAAAAGGGTATTAATCAGACCACCTAAGAAAACCGAATAGCATTTTAAATACATATTTTCAAACCATTGTTTTTTTGAATTTTCTTCTCTCTTAAAAAATAATTCGACAAAACTACCACTGTCCAGGAAAAGAGACTTTACCTGAAAAACGACAACGTCGTATTTTTTACCTTAATTAGTGGTATTTACTAAATACTTACTAGGTAGGTACGTAAATACTTGTTATACTGATAACGATTTTTGAATTACTAGACTTGACTTAGTAAAGTTTGGTGTTAGCTGCATAATTATGCGTTTCGGAAACCATGTTTTTAGACATTTAACAATATTTCTATTCATAGAATAATAAACCTTAAAGTTATAGGATATCAAAAGGAACACGTTTTATAATAAGATTGAATAAGTCCCATCGGTCAAGGATTGAATCAATGGATTGTATCCGTCACCGAAAAATGGCAAAATACGTAAGATTATAAAATATCTAGAGACATTCTGTACTCTCGATAAATTGTGAACTTTACATTTGGAACACTTTTTTAAACATCAAAATTCTAACTTCTAACTCTAACAGTAATTCCGCGAAATTATAGAATAACAAGTAACGAAACGTTAAGTATTACAATATCAACCGACGCCAGAGCCCCGCTGCGCGGCCCTATTTCTTTCTGCAGGGTTTTAGAAAAATGTATTTATGTTCCGCTATTTGGCTAGTCCAGAAAATGCCATAAATTGTAGAACCGTACACCGATAAGTCGTTTATATCGGCTAACAATTTTTCAGAATTAGAAACTTCGAGAGATTATTCACTATCAAACACTGAAAGTATTCCAAATGGTCAATAGACAATTTATCGAGAGTTTTACAAGCTCTCAAGATATTTTATAATCATACGCATTTTACAATTATCTGGTGACATATCCATCATAAGCGAAGCCTCGGAAGGCACATTAAGCAGTTGGGCCAACTGACGTTATTATATTTTTGATAGTCGTTAACATTCTGGCTTAACCCGAAAGTGGGAAAGTATCAGTGGCGTGCAGTGGTTCGAGTTGGGTATGTCAGAAAATAATGTCCAAAAAAAAAACACCACATTATTCAGGGTTGAAATGTGTTATTATTAAATAGGCTATTTAAAAAAAAACTCATTTCATTAAAAATCAACCCTGAATAATGTGGATATTTTTTTAAATTTATTTGGACATTTTCTCTGGCCTACCCTAACACGAACCACTGCACGCGCCTGGAAAGTATTATATGTAATATCATACCCCGAGGTATCTTACTACCCGTATAAGATACGGCATATCTTCAACAGTATATAAATACTTTATATCACCATTTAGCTTTATCTTTTCATAGTACTTATCAACTGTTATCACTATATGCAACTACCTTTGAACCAAAAAAAAAGAAACAGAAACGGAGTAAATGCTTTTACAATGATAAAATTGAATTCAAATAATGGAGAGCATGTATTTTTTGCAGTAAAAGCTATGATGTAGCGACCTCTTTATTTATGTTTTTATTTTTTTAATGATATATGCTAATACCTAGTACGTATTACAATGTTACATCATCTTTATCAGAAAATCAATAAAGATAGGTAGGTACTAAAATAAAAAGTAGGTCTGAAACATGCAAACAGCAATTATGCAAAATGAACATTGATAATAACAAGTGAATTCAAGAATGATTACTTTCTTTTAGTAGGTACTGCTGATGTAGCATTTGATAGACGAAAAAATATAGGTAGGCTATGACAGCAGTTTAAAAAAATAAAAATAATTTGAAATAATAAATAGCCTTATTGCCATTATTTAGTTTAAACACTGATCAACAGATTCGAAATTCGAATCTCTTTCAAATAAGAATCTGCTTCTTCGTGTCGCTGGAACGACAATAATTCATATTTGGGTGACTCAAAACATAACCACTTCCACGGCATCATTGGTGGCAATAATCAGTATTTATTACTTGATAGGCGAAAAAATATAGATATAGGCTAAGACTGTAATTAAAATAAAAAGATAAATAATAAACAGCTTTATTCTTGAAAACTCGCTAGCCATTATTTAGTTTAAACACTGATTAACAGATTCGAAATTCAAACTTTCTTTCAAATCGATGATCGAATGTCGCTGGCACGACAGAAATTCACATTTCTGTGACCCAAAACACACTTTAACGGCATCATCCGGTGCATTCGTTGGTGGCAATAAAATCAGTGTATAAATAAATTGTATGGTTAGAATGAATTTATAAATAGGCCCAAATGTGACAAAACTATTATTGACAATGAATGAATTGTCAATTAGATTTGTATACTTTAATAAATAAATAGTAATAGTACTCTACAAATATACATATATATGACACACAAAATATTAATAAAATATATTTTAGAGACATTATGTTAAAATAAAAGCATATAAGATAATACTAGGGTTGAAAATAAAATAATATTATATACATAAATCAAAATGCACGTACAGAAATAGTTACAATATCGATAGCGATTCTCATTAGCAACTATAAACAATTGATTATATTAAAATTCGAAAGCAAGGTGATAAACATTCTTATCAAATATACCTACGTCATTAATTGTTATATCATACATTTAATTAAGCCTACATCAGAGCTTATCACAGGGAGCTTTGGAATATCACTGTGGAATGTTAATAAACTATATTTTAGTTAATTATGTCTCCCTTTAACCTAATTAACGCCGAGATTATTAATTAAATCCAATGATACCTTATCTGAACATAATAATTTGATTTTGCAAAAAAAATACAACGAAATTTTTAATGGAGATAAAAAAATTATTCTAGGCACTTTGTATAAATAAAAACTACTAGAATTATTTTTAAATCGGTTGCTCCATACATTTTGTCAATTTAAACTATAGGACAGTGATATAAAAGTCAGACATTATACATTTTCATTTGACATACATTTTTACGCCAGCGTTCATAGGGTTAACTTGGTAAAAAACAATGTTGTCTATCCAAACATTAAAATCTCTACTGACCAGTTGCAATATTAATTAAAAACATATTGAAATGCACCTTCATGAATTCAGTTTTAGAGTCTTCAAAATAATTACAGAATGAAAATAAAATTAAGAATTAGAATTTTAGGAAAGGATTGAAAATTGAATGAGATAGAATATATTCGTCTTGCGGTATTAACCTACGATTGAAGGGCCTCTGTCTAGCAAATGACCGCCTAGGCGTTGATAATGATGTTTTTTCTTTTAACTATTGATTTAAAAGAACATCTTCAATAGGGTAGTTGACTAAAAAAATCTAATTAGTCCGTCCGATAGATTTCAAAAAAATATTAGACACCTATATTTTCTTTTTTCACGTAAATAAAAAACGAAGACGAAACAGTGCGTTAAATACTCGTGTGACGTCAGTATTCGCTACAATTTTTACCACGAAGTGACATCACAAGCCCCCACTCCTGATCTTTGATGCTTTTTATCTTCGTCAATTTTTATAGGTTTGATACAGCAAAAAATACGTATCCTATACTTTTCGATAATCTAACTGACGGACTTAATAGAATCATATTTTTTATTCAGGAAACTTCCCTATTCATAATATCTCAATTCTAGTATGTACTTAGTTCCTCAGAATTTGAAACAATTTGTAGGCAATTGTAAGTCCAATAACCATAAAAATAAGAACGTACAAGAGCTGTTTTTGCAAAATAACTTCACTACAGGAGCTCCTAAATATTATTGGTATTTCGTAGTATTATTTGTTATTCTAAAGATTGCATACAAGTATTACAAGTAAGCACGCAGTGTTAAACAACAACTAATTATAACTTTCTAAATTAACTGTTATGCTTGTGCTCACTAAAATTCCTTAACAAGAGGGATTTTATAACCAGAACTAATGTTTAAATAACAATGCTCTGTAGTCCCTTGGGTGCTGGGACTAATTAGTGACTTATTATTAGTCTATTATAGTCCTAAATTAGGGACTAGATCTTAAATTATGTTTGATTCGTTACCTCCAACAATTCGTTATGCAAAATAATATTGATACTTTACTGTTGTACTTTTTAAGTTATTACAAATTAAATGCAGACGAATGCATTGAAAAATATTGACCTAAAGGGTGGTAAAAATGCCTCGCTTTTTAAAAGCATTTGTTTGTTACATGCCTACATTTTATACGTATTAATAAGGCCCCAAGTCTGCTATTTTTATAAATGTGTCATTCCAACACGATCCCATTGTCATTTTGCTAAAAGTACGTATTCTGCTAAATTCATAATGGGCGATCATTGGTCTCGTAATACTTTTTGATGACCGAGCTATTAAAAGCAATGACTGCACAATGACGTTCTAATGGTAGGTCACTGATCAAAGGAACTGTCAAAATGTAAGCAGATTATTGCATAAATCTATCATTCATCTGTCATTATGTACGAGATTACAATTCTATGCCATTTCTTTCACTGGAGTGTCAGTGGTTGACCATTGGAAAGTCTTAATGACGCTTTTATATTAGTAGATTACCAAACTTGTAAAAAATAACCATTATTAAATCAATGATAGACCATTCTGAGACTATTGTAATAGCAGACTTGAGGCCATGGCCTGTGTCAACACCGACTACGTAAAATGCCGACAATTTCTGAGTAATCAAATAACTTCATCAAAATTCTCACCAAGAAACATTAAAATCGAAACAGTTCGTTACTCCGAAGTCATTGAATATATTTTATTATTTATGATAAGTATTGTAGATAATACACTTATCAGACTTTCGGAATCTACCGACTGACGATATACGTGAGGTATTTGAATTAATAAAATCACAACGTAAAATGATATTTCTTGAAGATGACAACGAATTGTTTTAACTGTTTACAAATTAGGTTAACTGTATTGAATCAGATCTTATACAAAACATAATATAGTAGTTAATGTGTATCCTACTAACGGCCGAATCCAATAACCGATCTATCGCATACTGGAGATAGAAAAACAAATGAAACAACACAAAACCTATATCATTTTTCTGTTGTTTCATTTGTTTTTCTATCTCCAGTATGTGATAGATCGGTTATTGGTTTCGGCCGTAAAGCAATACAGTACCCTTATTGTGTGTTCACATCTTTATTATAACTTACATACCCTACTTAAAAACCTAGTTTAATTTTATTCGGGCGTATTTTATCGACCGGGGCAAGTGCGTGACGGATTAACCGGACAATCTTAATTATAACTGAGTGACATACATTTAACTGAGCCTAAGTTGAAAAACAAGTTAAGCTTTACCACGGCTCGCCACTTCTGACTACATCACACAAAACTTACCTACTTTATACTAAAAACTACTTAATGTACTTTCTCTAATTCCAACACTAGGTTAATTAGTCTACTTTATAATTAAAATCCCACTTCTGGAAAATCAAGCAGTAATGTAACTAAAGCAACTTTTACGAAATTCATTCAACAGTTTTCAAAAACAACCTTATGAGGATCTAATTATTGTACTCAGATATTGCAGTTATTATAAAACAACCTCTGATTTGACAGACTCATCATCTATCTAGCCTTTTCCCAACTATGTTGGGGTCGGCTCTCAGTCAAACCGGATTCAGCTAAATACCATTATTTTCTGTCCACCAGACCTCCACAACCCATTAACTGGGAAATACGGTACTTCTTGGGAAGACTGGAGTCAGATTTACTGGCTTCTGACAATCCATAACGACTGCCAAAGATCTACAAATGACAGCCGGGACCAACGGTTTACGGAAACTCGGTATGTTAAGATGGTCACCCATCCACAGACCACACTTGGCAAGCGTTGCTTAGCCTTGAAGATCGACCCGTGCGGCTGTTAGTCTTTAGCCACGAGCTGATTTGACAGACTGAGAGGAAAATAAAGAACCAACCTTACAAAAACTAAATCAAATTACACCGAACGCAAATGAAGTCTGACCTGACTGAGTAGACTAGTCAAACTTAGTACAGATAGTCCCAAGTCAATCCTTTGCTGTCACCCCGTGTCGGAATTTCACTCTAAAAGCTGAGGCACATTCTGCAAACACTAACACTAGTCCTATCCAAGATCGAAACCCACAACGTTGTCTAAATCGTAGTTAAATATCCTGTAGTCGTGTTTGTACAACTTGTACAGCCGCCTGATGAGAGGCAGGTCCAGTTGGGAGAAGTACCTGTGGAGCTTCTCGGCAGTTCCCGAGGTGTGGTCCAGGCGCGGGAACTGGATGTGCGAAGCATTGATCGTGTGTAAGGCTAGCAAAGAATCGTCTAGCAGGGTCTCGTATTTACCTGGAAGTAAGGGAAGATTCGTATGAGAATTAGACAATTTTTTATGTCTGCAGGAACATTAAAATAACTTGAACAAACGGTCATGTAGCCAGTTAGTGTTCTTGCAGCTGGCGATAGTATCTGGGAGAAAATTGTAACAGATTAGGTTTACTAGGAACATTCTCTTAAAATTTTACGTTACAAAACGCTGACCTACACCGGAACGGCGATCCGGTCTGTATCATCTGCTAAAGCTATCATGGTACAAGGTCCAGTTAATGAAACGTTTGGTTATAGTCCGTGACTAGCGTATGACAATATGGCAACTATACACATAGTCACAGTCTAATGGTTAAGTCTAAATGACGTGATGAACTTGATGACTATGGCCGCAAGGTTTATGGAAGCTGGTGCAAGTTGGACACAGAGAGTGCAGTTAGGTATTGTTATTGGGCCTGGTTCATTTAAATTGACGCAGATGATGGCAGATAATATGGATAGCGGGACGAATTGGCCCAAAATTGTGAAGAGTGGTCAAATTATTAGATTATAGCTGCCGCCCGTGATTGTAGCAAATTATCCCAAAGGAACATACCTCCGGGATAAAAACCTGATAATTACTTGCTGATTATGTAGCCTTTCTATTTGTCGATTTGAGAATTTCACGCCACAACCGATTTTAGAAATTCTTTCACCAATGGAAAGGTACATTATCAGCGAGTAAGTAAGCTATTTCGCCGTAACTTCATCAAGTCTATTATATTATTGATCAAGATAAAGAAGACTACTGGGACTGAGAAATCAAGCCAAATGCAATCGTGTGTTGAAAGTTGGCATTCTCGTCTTTCAATGTGAACCTACCAATACCATCGATACCAAACATAATCCTTTGTTTGACAAAGAAAACCAAAGTTTAAAAACCTCGAAATTTATAGGCAGGCTAGATGAAGGCACGAATATGGCCGGACGTAGCATCAAGAGTTCCCCGTTATTATAAATTACAAGCATACACAGAATTCCGCTTCTAAGAAAACAGAGTCAAGCAATGAAATAGGCGGGTTCCTGACAGGATCTGAAGAATAAATAATGTTCTGATCGTTTTTGGGTTCGGTCATAATTTTTAAAACACTCCGAACGCGTTATTTCATTCTTTGCATATTTTGGGAAAGTGGCATTATTGATCAAAAGCAACTTTAGTAGTTAAGAAATACAGGGATAGTTTAAAACAACCTGTACTCAGTTGCTAAGGGTACTGTGATTCGAAACTGAAGCGAAACTTTTCATAATTGGATAAAAATGTCTTTGAATCTTATCACATTTGACCGACTTTTTAGCTTTTTACGATTCAAAATTTAAAATCCATTCTAATTGAAACACACGATTGTATTTCGAAGAGACAATTTGATCTGGACCAATAATCTGTGTGATAAATCTTAACATAAAAACGAGTCTCGTTCCTTCGCTCATTATATCAACTTGCTCTCTTATTAAAATTGCAGCAACTTTAAAAATGATAACAAACTTATTTATTTTTACAAACAACGCTTTTGAAGCCGCTGACTTTGTTCCACCGCTATAATTCCATCCTTTTCTGTCTCATGCAAAACACATACAACCTTCCTTTTCTGTCTGGCAATGGCTTCCCGAAATACTTAGGCATTCAACAAGCTGCAACTACCTAAAAATGTTCCTAGAATTGTGACACATGATACCGAAGACAAAAATATTCGGCCTAGTTACAGGAATTACGTATGTATAATGAAAAACCGAGCCAACTGCATAGTTTGGTTTAGTAAACGATCTTGAAAAAATCTGTTTCTAAGCCTTGAGTTGTGGTGGAGATAATAATGACGCAAGTTTGTTTTTTTGTGTCTGCTAATGCCTCTTCCAAATGTCTTGAGAATTGATTACTATATCATCCACAGGGTCTGCTATGGTCAACATTGTTTTTGTTAAAGCTGACCTAAAGCTGTTTTTAGCAGGTCTTGTTTCATCTTTTGTTTTTAACAACTTCATTCTTAGAGCCTATTCTACTCATTTTTAAGGTACATTTTCAATCGCATCAGTCACAATCTTTAAAAAAAAAACTAATTTTTCATATATACATTTTTGACAGATTGCGATTGAGATACGAACAGCCAATGCGAACCTTGCTTGAAATTGGCACTGTAGTGGTCATAGATATATAAAATACAGGTTGATCGTTATAACATAATATTTTTTCTTACTTCAATCACATTGTCTGCGGTGGATTGATGCTTAAGAGAAATTATATCGAATGAAATGATAACGGAAGAAATTTCATCCAATTGTGATTTTATTCATATGGTACTTATTATAGCCATATTAGCCGCATCGTTTGATGAAGCGAGAGAACGTAGTCTAGTCAACATAATTGCGAGTAATATGACGTCAATGGCGTGGCTGTTGTAAGTATACAAAGGTCAAGGCAATGTTAACCTGTATTTACTTCGTCGTACTTTCAGTCATTGGCTGTGATTGAGCTCCAAAGCGAGAGACGTACGAGAGACATATTCTATGTAAGGAGGTTTTCGTGGAAAACTCTGCGACCCTTGATCAAGCACATTACAGTATGCGTACATTTTTCTCGACCAATAGTAGATTTATTGTCCTGTCCTGGTTCACCAAATTTGTAGCACTTAAAACTGGAACAATTAGCCCCTGTAAAATTAATCGGAACATGTATCTGAAACTATAGCTTTTAAGGCGATACCCCGATCAAAACCTTGCGATAGTGCGTTTTTCTTCGCTATTCAGACACTATTAACTTACTCATTAGTTATGAGAAATAATCTACATGTAAAAGCACATTATTAATGTTCGATATCTTATCATCACATTCCACGTTCTAATTTGTTTATATGTGTTATAAATAAATTTAAAATCTACTTTTAAAAAATGACTAAAATTGTTGATTTTATGCATCTGTTGCTAAATGCAACGCTCTAATCATTTGAGGATTACACTAATAGATAGATAATTTAAAAATCGATATTCTACACGTTTTATTTCATTTCAAAAGATCACTTATTTTTTTTAATTCCAAAAATTGTGTGAATTCTATGATAAAAGGGCGTGCGCAGGATGCGGGCGTCAAAAGGAACGAATGCTCAAGGTTATTTGGTCAGGGAAGCGCCTTAAAAGCATAGAAGTATGGAGCCAATGCTCTTTTTGCAGTCAATCGTTTATAAAATCTCTAAGCGAAAATCATAAAATAATCGTTTATTGTACCGGTAATATTGTACGCAAAAACCTTTGTATGTTTATTTAAATCGAGTAGGTAAAGCAAAGATATTGGACGTGCAGACTTATTGAAATCATCAGAGATCCATTAAAATGCAACAAAACAAATGCCAACAGTATTAATTTTCTAAAGTAGAAATAACTGACAATTCCTAGCAGCCAGATTAATGAACAGACATCATCAACGCTAAAGCAGTTGAGAAAGACGGAAAAACGAGCACTATAGACAATTAAATAACGATCAAGAGAAGCCTACATCCATAGCTCTTACAAAAAAAAACTAAAAATACATTACAGTTCAACGGGGTTCCGTTCTTCAATATATGTAAGTATATAAACACATCAAAAGTATCTAGGGATCAACATATATTTTTGCAATAACTTTCCTCCTGATTGATATTAATTAAAATTTTCTTTAAGGATTCATCAAATAAAGTGTTTTCGTTTGTCACAGTAACGATAAACCAAGTCACCTTTGCATTAATAAAGAAATTTGCCATTTTCCTAATAAAGGGATTTTTGACATTTGAACCACTAACATTAAAGTTCGAAAAAAAGACTGAAATAACAGTTTTCTTTAAAATTTTATTGGGTAACTTAAACAATTAATAATCCGTGTTTCTACCGCGAACACTAACAACACAAGAACATCGGTTTGGCATACTCAAAATGAGTTCATCCAAATCACGCTGTGGAATGGCCGCCCATGTTCGTTGCAACAACAAAAAAAGGTCTTCTTGCGACTGGATACCCTCCATATTCGGCAGAGCTCTTCGCTTACCTTGGCTGAGCGCCATGGAGGACGGTATCGCTGCACCACACGGAGACAAGACCGATACATTCAAATCTTAACTCGAAGAGCTCCAACAATAACCGCCATGATGTTAGCCGTGAGGCTTCATCACTCTTCAGGGAACTTAATTAGCGACCAAACAGTCAGAAACCGCTTGCATGAAGTGAACCTTCATTCCCGAAGACCGCTACGGGTACCACCTATAGCAATGCACAATCGTAGGATTCGATATCAATGGGCTCTTGAACACAGAAATTGGGCAGAAGAACAATGGCGTTTCGTGTGCTTTTCTGATGAGTCTCGTTTTGGTATGAGACCGGATACAAGACGTATACGACACTGGAGAACCCCTGGACGCCAACAGCGATTAAAATCCTGCCAGGAAGTCCATCCTTATAGTGGTGGAACCATCATAGTATGGGCGGGTATTTGGATCGGCGGAAGAACTGAGTTGATTTGGATCAGAGGCAACCTCAACGCTCAAATTTATGCTGAGACGATTGTATCAGACGTCATCGTTCCTCTACAAGTGCAAATCGGTCCCTTATTTCAGTTAATGCATGATAATGCACGACCGCACACCGCAAGAGTTGTAAGACAGACTCTCGCCGCAGCTAACATCAATGTCCTGCCCTGGCCTGCTCAGTCGCCAGACTTGAACCCGATTGAGCATGCATGGGATTTGATGGGATATGCTACAGAGAAGAGCTCTGCCGAATATGGAGGGTATCCAGTCGCAAGAAGACCTTTTTTTGTTGTTGCAACGAACATGGGCGGCCATTCCACAGCGTGATTTGGATGAACTCATTTTGAGTATGCCAAACCGATGTTCTTGTGTTGTTAGTGTTCGCGGTAGAAACACGGATTATTAATTGTTTAAGTTACCCAATAAAATTTTAAAGAAAACTGTTATTTCAGTCTTTTTTTCGAACTTTAATGTTAGTGGTTCAAATGTCAAAAATCCCTTTATTAGGAAAATGGCAAATTTCTTTATTAATGCAAAGGTGACTTGGTTTATCGTTACTGTGACAAACGAAAACACTTTATTTGATGAATCCTTAAAGAAAATTTTAATTAATATCAATCAGGAGAAAAGTTATTGCAAAAATATATGTTGATCCCTAGATACTTTTGATGTGTTTATTATGAGTTTTCAGATTTCCTGTTTATAAGTTTCTTTAACACGTTTCTTTTCAAGTATTCGATGGTATTATTATTCCAAGAATGAAGAAATGATTCAGGAAAAATAAAATCTAGGATTCCGTCGCATAACTTTGACCCATGAGGAAACGATAGTAAAAAAAACAATTTTTAATGTAGACCTAAACCGGAAAACCAGTTTTAAAAGCTTGAAAACTTCTGTTACCAAAAGAGGTAAATACCAATTTAAGCAATATGTCATCGGAATGTAGGCCTATATGTAATTCAATATGAAGGTAATGATCAAGTTTCACAGACAACATAATGAGTAACATTCAGGCGCATTGAACCACGGAACCCAAAAAGGAGGCATCGTTAAAATTCGTTAGATATATTAGAAGCTGTGACGCAACCGTATAAGCAGGTTCTGAAGGTACAAAAAATTGTCAGCGAATAAAAACCTTATTTGAAAACTGCTAACTTTGGATGGAGATTTGATCAGCTGGACAAGATTAAAGAATTTAAGTACATGACATATACTATTGATTTAGTGTTGATTTCAAATAAAATGAATATATCGAGGCATCTGAGATTTTTTGCTTTAAAAATATGTTGTCTTGATTTATAGGGAGATGACAGAATGGGCGACACAATATACAGTTACAATAATCCGACAAATTACTGACACATCAACTACACTAACGTAGCGAAACGAATATACGAAAAGTAATGAGCATAACACAAGCAAATTATGAACGACAAAATAGTTTTACAATTTGTAAAGGAATAGAATATAAACATTTCATCGCACAACGGCAACAAACTTATGGCAAAAAATAGAGAAACTTATGTTTCTTAGCGTCTCTTTGGAAATCAGCCTAAATCTTGACGTAAAGACAAAAGTGACTAATAACTGTAAAAGGATGGGCAAGGCCTGAATGCGCAAAGGTCTTAATTTCAACAAGGTGGTCTTAGAAGGCTGTAACTGAGTCATTTAAAAAAGAAATAGAAGGTTTTGAATAGCTTGTAAGTGTTACTTGTGTATTGTGTCGAAATTCGTCGTGTAAGTCGAGGCACGGTGGAGTGACGATTTGCGCAGGACGGCTGGCAAAAACTGGATGCGAGAAGCCGAAAATATATCTAATTGGCGTGCAATTGGAGAGGCCTATGTCCAGCAATGGACTGCAACAGGCTGTTGATGATGATGATGTGTCAAAATTTAGAACTATCAAAGTAAAAAAGTATGATAATTTAAGAACTTCGCAATATGTCTTGCTTGCGAGCTATGTCAGATGTAATATAATTCAATAGGCAGTTGTACATCGAAAGTTTGCATTCCTCTTAATAGCACAGACGAGTAGGTACATATTCCTTGACAATCATAAATGTTTACTATATTTTCAAGTGGCGCATCGTCAGCCAGTTTACAAATTTCGAAAATGTTGGAGACGATTTTTTGTTTACGGTTGCCACATAAAAGCATTAGAAGGATTTTTTCGTTTTAAATATAAAGTCTTTCCTGCGTCATTTCTAAAATAGTCTTATGCGAGCTTGTTCGAAGTATGCGGGCTTAATAAAATAATTTATTCAAATAGGCTGGTTAAACATTTTTATAAAGTTGGCATGAAGAATTAAAAAAAAATATCTTATTTCTATTTGATCAAACAGTACTATCAAACTATTTGATCAAATTACTTGAACGTCTATGGCTCACATTCTTTTCATTGTTTTTCGAAAGGAAAAGCAAAACTAAATATGTAAGCTTAAATGTTTTTACTCCCAAGTCTGACGTTACTACATCTAATTATTTCCAAAATATTTGACCCGCAATTACGGTTCATACAATTGTATATGTAACGTAATAGGCAGAGTTCCCTCACTATGTTTAAGTACGCTTAACAATTGAATGGAGTGATAAACTCTGTTAAATATGAGCCTCATAATCATAATGGTGTACTACCAGTTTGAAATTTTCTCATACCAAGCCGGAGTTAAAGGTGAAGCAGTGTGTTTCTATCGAAAGATAGACTTGTGCTGGGTTGATCTTGCACAAACACTTTTCAAGAGTCTACAATGAGAGAGTACAAAGTAACACAAATGCTTTTGAATGCGGGAACATTGAACCATCTACACTGGCGAGCAACAAACTGGAGTCACTACATCGCACGTTGCTTAAATCATTTTTTTTTTATGCAGAGAACATGGATATGGGTAGGTACATATCTCATTAATGAAAGGTAATTTTGTTAGCTTTCAAATGATTTCAAAAAGGTTTAAAATTGATTTGATTTTCTTTCAAATTTAATTTTAACGCGCGATGAATTTTATTGCCTTACGATTCAAGTTTATTGCTCGCGAGTGTAAAATTTACTCACAGTAAGAACAGTATTAGATATAGGCTACTGTTACTTTTACTAAAACATTTGACCCACATTCTTTCAAAGAAAACAATTGCCCAAATAAGCTTAAAAAACGACAAAATTAGATCAATATTGGCGTCTTTATTGCTTGCTGGATTAATAAAGCACAAAACATAACAACTCGAAAAATTAACCATTACGTTATTTGAAGAACTACATGAGTCTCTCCCAGAATCAAGTCTATTGTTAAGATGTAGAACTTAAACTCGAACAAAAGACTGATGTGAATGATATCGTGCCAACCTTGACAGGTGATCCGAGGAACGTAATTTGCTGTCCCCAATTTGTTTTTAATATATTCAATCGCGTGAGGTATCAAAAAGTAAGAAACCTGTTCTTTCAAATTTTTACTTTGTTCCCACCAAAGATGCATCGATGGATTCGGAAGATCTGAATCCATTTAAAAGCGATTATCAATTTCGCTGTTCTTCATTGAATAATTTGAATGTTTTGTTTGTGGTGCTAAAAGGTAAATCTTTGAAAAGTCAAGCACTTCAATAGCATGTCGTGTCTTCATTAGTATTTTTGTAATTTCTATAACCTTTATTGAATCATGTTATTGTATGTGTGAGTTACATTACAATTACAATATTGGCATTGTAATGTCAGTTTGTTGCGCTATCGTGAGATTTTGAACCATAGTTTCGCATTTCGAGGATATTTAAGATTTAAGAACGGCTGTCAAAACTGCCACCTTATTAATGCATTTAAGCTATTACTCTTAGTGCATAAACCTTCACTGGATATCATTTCGAGTTACTCGTATGTAGTCTTAAAACAACTTACGTACTGTGGCATTACAACCTGCGTTGTGGCATGTAACTGTTAGATAAATTAGTCGTTCCATAGACTAATTTATCTTAGTTACATGCACATTAGAAAGAGCATGCAAAAATATGAACAGATTCAAATCTGATAAGTTGAGTAAAATATCGGTTTTATAGAACAGATTTGGAACAGCTACCGTTGATACCGGACGGTAATAATATATCAAAATATCTATCATTTACTAGCTGCTGCCCGCGACTTCGTCCCCGTGGAATCCCCGATTTTAAAACATTCTTTATCGCTGCTCCGCTCCTATTGGCTTAAGCGTGATGTTATATAGCCTTTTTTTTTTTTTTTTTTGGATGGGAAATCATCAAATGACCCCTCCCGCCCTGGGTGGAGCGGTAGGGAGTGTCAGACTTTTACTGACTAAAACCCACCCGTGCTCCTCCATGTGCCCTTTGCGTTCCAGGGCCGCGGCAACTCTCTCGAACAAATTCCGCAACCCTAGCAGGCACCGACCCTATGGGGCCCCGTCTCTGGTGCTGACGGCTCCTTGAGGCGCGCGTGAAGCACAACGCGTCGTCGACTCAGCCTGGTATCGGACGGCGAGCCACCCACGCTCACCGTCCACAGGCATCAGCCACTGCGCAATAGCACAGCGGCCGACTTGTCTCTGGAGGAGGCCGAAATGGGACCATTACTGGCACTCCATTTCAGCCCCCTCCCGAGTACCGGGAGTCGCAGCACCCACAGCAGAAGCGGCAGAAGCGGCGACGGAAGCCGCGGCAGAAGCGGCGACGGAAGCCGCGGCGGCGGCAGAGGCGGCAGCGGCGGCGGACCTCTTGCCCCTGGTCGGGGCGGATGGCGCGCAGGCCCTTCCCCCAGCCCAGTGCTCGGCCGGCTTGCCAACAGCCGCACATGCACTGCAGTGCGGCGTGGCCTCGCACGAGCCGGCCCGATGACCGGGCTGACCACAGCGGAAACAAAGTCCACTGCGGTCCACCTCCGAGGGGCACATAGCTCCCGTGTGGTTGCCCACATGGCAGCGGTAGCACCTCAGAGGTCTGGGTTCCAGCAGTTTTACCCGCGCAGAAACCCACCCCACCAAGAGCCTTCGACCCTCCGACACTGTTCTGGCCGCCGTCACGGGGCAGCTCACCACAAGGGTTTGCATGCCCGTGTTGTCAGGCCGGAGGGTGCCCGCCTTGACGAGCTCGGCAGAGCACCCCCCAGTCCTGGCGACGGCGGCCACAACCTCCTCCTCCGTCACGGAGTCGTCCAGGCCCACTATGCGCATGTCAATGCACTTAGTCGGCCTGGACACTCGAACCTCGTCCGCGGGGAGGACCTCCTTCAGCCTTTCGGCCAGGGCGTCCGCGAACGGGCCACTCTCCGCTCCGGCGAGCTCGAGCTTCCGGGCACCGGTCAGGGTTCTCCTGATCCCGAGGCCCCCAGTGATGCCCAGCTCCCGGAGGTTCACCGCCTCCTTCGCCCGCTTCATCAGGGCGAGGTACGTCACACCCCTCTGTTCCGCTTCCGGCTGCAGTGTTAAAACCACAGCCGCGGACTTCGGGGCGCGAAGCCTCGCCGCGATGGCGTTGGCCTTCCGCCGCTGCCTCTTGGCCTTGCTCCTGGCCGCCTTTTTGGCCTGCCGCTTTTCTCCAGCAACCTGCCACCCGGCCCCGGTCGCAGGAGGGTCCGAGGTTGGGGGTGGGGGCGGCTGCGGCGCCACTGACGCAGCAGTTTTAGCCGCTCCCCCTCCAGCCTTACTCCTTCCCCTCTTCGCCGGGGCCGACTTGGTCGTCGCCGGCTTCGCAGGCGCCGGCGCCACAGGCGCTGGCGCGGCTCCCGCCTTGGCCTTCGCCTGGCCGGACGTTCCCGGGCCAGCAGCCACCGCGGCTGCGTACGAAGCCGCCTTCTGCTGTCCCGGGGGCCTCTGTGCCGCCGCTAACGGGGGACGCCGGACCATGTCCTCCAAAACGGAGAACTGCTTCCGGAAGGGAGCCAGCTCCTGCCGCACCAGGCTCCGCACCTGGCTCAGCACCTGGCTCCCCTCCAGCGCCGCCGGACTCAGCCCCCCCTGCGGCCCCTCAGAGGCCGCTCTGGCCATGTCAGCCAGGTCCCTCCGGAGCGACTCATTCTCCGCGATGAGTCGCTCCGTTACGGCCGCGAGGCGGGCGACCTCCGCCCGCAACTCTGTCGCCTCTCCGGACCAGCCGACGTTGGCCGCCGCCGCCGCCATTATGGAGGCTTTGGCCGCGCTAATGGCCTCCCGCTTGGAGGACTGCTTCCTTTTGAAGGCCACAGCGCGGATCGCGGCCTCCACGACCTCCTCCAGCTTGGCCCTCTTCTCCTCAACCGTGGGACGCACCTCTCCCGGGGGCTCCGAGTCGTCGGAGTCGAGAGTAGGCGGAAGAGTAGAGGGAGCCCTACGACCGCTCCCTCCAGGGCGACGCCCCTCCTCCACCAGCCTCCCGGCCCGACTCTCCACCTCCCGGGTAGAGGGAGCCAGCCCCCTCCCATGTTATATAGCCTAAAGCCTTCCTCGATAAATGGTCTATTCAACCCAAAAAGAATTTTTCAATTCGAACCAGTAGTTCCTGAGATTAGCGCGTTCAAACAAACAAACAAACAAACTCTTCAGCTGTATAATATTAGTATAGATATAATTATTCTTCAGTTTGAGTTGTTTCATTGGAACCTGAAGATTACAGTACCTAACTTTAAAAGAATTTTATAATAGGATGCGATTGTTTTGGAAAACTGCATAAAATTATACTTAGTTAAAATATGCTTGCTTTGCAGCTATTAGTAACGTGTAATTAAAATATCTAGTAATAGTAAGCGGAACGATTACGAACTACTCCTTAGTTTAGCATCCTTACTAATATTATAAACGCGAAAGTTTGTATGTATGCATGTTTGCTACTCGTTCACGCAAAAATTACTGAACACATCTTAATGAAATTTGGCACAGAGGTAGATATGAGAGGCAGTATGTTCCCTTGGAATAATTTTTGAAATTCAGTCAGAGCCGCTGACGGCAGCTACTTAATAACTTTTGATTTTTGATCTAGATAAGAACTTAATTCATGAAGTGTCGTTAGTTTATTTATTAATTAGTAGATAAATTAAATTATATGTTTAATCAACGGATTATAACCCTTAAAATTCTATAGTCTAGCACTTTTAAAACAATTACAAGTAAAAATATTCAAAATAAGATGGACACAATACTTAATTTGAATTTAATAAGGTGTAGAGTTATTTATTACTGCAAATTATAGGTTTAGGAAGACTTCAATATAATTTTTTCGGTCATAATTATAGAGCAGTCTCCAAATTACATTATCATGGTCGAGAATTAGCTATTCTTCTAAATTAATGGGTAAATAGAGGAGTTTTGTTTGTAGACTAAACCGGTGCGAATGTGGTATTGTCTTAAGTTCATCGAGAGAAGATTCAAGTATTATTAATGTCAGTTTTTAATTTATTTTCTTTTTCCTGTGTCATGCGCTAGTCCCAAATCAGTTTTTCTTTTTATTTCTTTCATTCCTACAGTATATTACAGTTTATAGTGTGAAAATGAAAACAAAATATCTAGTACTACTACCTAGTACCTAGTCTAGTATCTAGTACTAGATATTTTGTTCTCATTTTCAAATTTAAAATGGATTTCCGCAAAGTAACGCCTGACTCAATCAGTTTATAGTGTACTGTTAGACGTTTTATATTATGAGCTTGTACGCCGTATGGCATTTCATACAAATTTTCAAGCCACTGTTTAGCGAAATGACTGAAGCGATTTTAATGAAACTTCACAATTATAAGCAGGATACATAGGTCTAAAAAGTTAGTTAAAAACATTTTCAAAATATCTGATTTAAAAAAAAGATAACTGGTAATTTATGTTTGTATGGAAAATTTAAAATGGGTTTAATTTAACTGTAACATTATTTATCGAAAATGTTTTCAACTAACTGTTTAGACCTATATATCTTGCTTATGTGTGTAAAGTTTCATTAAAACTGGTTTAATAATTTCGGAAAATAACGACTTGAAAATTTGTACGAAGTGCCGTTCGGCGTATGCGCTCTTATTTTAAGCGTTACTTTACAGATAAGTACTATTGCTGAACCGTATTCAGCAATAGTACTTATCTGTAAAGTAACGCTTAAGAGTCAACGGGATAAAACATAGTCAGGTGCTAACCACATGGTCATACAGTGTACGGTCTCTTGAATGGAAACCTGTTTCTAATCCAAGGTTCATTGGAGTCTAGTATATAACGAAGCATAGATTACACATACAAACGTAAGTATACACCTAAAATAAACAAACTCGCGGTATGCAATCAAAAAAAGAATTAGCCAGACCTTTTCGCAACTTTTGACGTTTGATCTGTCAAACATACGTCACTGTCAGTTGCGTCACTTTGGGTAATATTTGTACGCGGTGACACATTAACTGTCAAGTTAAATCCAATATCCAAGGTTAGCCCTACCAGTTGCAGACCAAGAGCTATGCTGTTATTTTAGAACTCATTTTATCTAGTAACAGGGACGTGAATTTCAGATAGGCAGTCGCTCAATGTAAAATACTGGAACTCAGCCGCCTCCGTTTAGACTGGAAGCGCACCCAAATATTTTTGGTAAAAGGCTAGATAGAATGTTTGACACACCTTAGTTTACCTACATAGAACGAACTACCTTAGCTATGCGACCTGCTGCCCTACCATGACGTCTTAAATCCTTCATGATTCTTGTGTCAGAGAGAGACGGAGTTACATAAGACGAATAGCACTATCCCTTTCCCTCACAATCAATCATGATACCATTGGCACTTCGTAGTACGGCCACAGAGCTTGCAACATACTTTGCTTAGCAGATAGTTAGCCACCTACTTTATTTAATTTCCACGTCTTACTATATAAAAAGGCATGGCTTGAGATCAACGACGACAGCGAAAAGAAAGAAAGAAAATAAACTTATTTGGCACATACAGACTTAATGTAGGTATTAATACAAATAAAAGGAAACTTAAATTGAAAACAATAAGATCGTGTGACTCGCGGCTGTGCCAAATAGGTCCTGTTCAGCAAAATGTCAGACGACTAGGTGCTGTCTGACGCTGGTTTTCAGACACAACAACTACGATGACTACGACGACTACAGCTACGACGACTACAACTACGATGACTACGACGACAACAATGATTGATGGTCAAGAGATTTATGGAAGAAAGACAGGTCAAACCGACTCCAAATCAAAAACCCAAGGATAAGAGGATGATGAGAATGATGTCATATTGAAGAAATGTGTATTTAATTAATGAAGATACTTAAGTATATGTATGGCCCGCTGTTTATGATAGTCATTTCCCTAAAGCGATAGCTTCAATGCATCAACAACGCTACTATTGTAATAATAAAATGAATCATTTAGGAACAATTACGACCTTTAACCTATGATAAAGTATTGACAACGATTGTCGTGCTTGAAAAAAAAAAAGTGACTTTCAATTCGATAAAATTATTTGTTTTTAACATAAGAAAGCAACACTGTTACATGCTATCTACAGGGTAGACAAAAATATTGAAATATGTACGAAATATCGGACGTTATTCTAGACCCAATGAAACTTCTCTAATTAAAACATACCACTTACGAATTCATACATTTGCGTCCAATCAGGAAACGTGAGTATTCGTAACGCAACGTAATATAACGGAACATAAACAATTTGCTCGCATGTGTAGCTTACCAAATTTATTGTTAGGTACTTCATAAACTTGAAATTCCAGCGATATTACATTCGGTTAATCATGACTTAAGTCACTAGTAGCTCCCCGAGGTTTCACCCGCATAGTACCTGTTCTCGTGGGAATACGGGAGTAAAATATGAGAAGTTAATACAAAAGGATAATGTACAATGTAGCTTTCCATATTTTTCCTACGATTACCTATATCCCGTTTTCCCCGTTCCCGTAGGAATTTCGGGAAATCCTCTCTTGGTGCTCTACTACACTCACCAAGGAACCTACATAATTTCTACGACCAGCAGATACAGATGTGCGTTGTCTGTCAGTTACTCAGTAACGGAAGAGTTTTATATACATTACTAGCAGCACCCCGTGGTTTCACCCGCGTAGCTCCCGTTCCCGTGGGAATACGGGGATAAAAAATTTGTAATACTGTGATATAGCTTTCGAATGGTGAAAGAATTTTTTAAAACGGTCCAGTAGTTTTTGAGCCTATTCATTACAACCAAACAAAGAAAGTTTTCCTCTTTATAATATTAGTGTAGGTTGATGATTGACTCTTACTAATTATAATAACAAGTAATCAGAATTAATCTAAATTCTACACTTCGTTTGGTATTCATTCCGGTAAATAACGAATACCTTGAAACTAAAACAGTGGAAGATTGCAGGAAATCCTTTAGAATTAATTTCAAGTTCATAATTTACATAATATGCATATATTGTTACATAACAAATTATTTTGGTTCATACATTGTACAAGTATAATGAAATCGTAGTTGTAACGATTAAACAAATGCAGTCATTTCCGTGATTGATTTGATAAGAGGTCGGAAATTATTGTATAACCATATTTATTTATCAAGGAGGAAAAAGTTACGATCTTACAACGAAGTTTGAGTCGCCTTTAAGTCAGCAGTATGAAGCAAAATGGCTACATTATTAATAAAAAAAAATAATGGTATTATTACAATTCAACATTTCATATCTCTGTAGATGCAAATCCTATATTAAACCAACACCCGACTTGCCAATTGACTGCATTATGTAATGTCATTTTCGCCGCGAATTTGTTATAAAAACACTATTTTTTGTCAAACGTCAACCACACAACTATAAAATAATCGCCAACCATTAGTGACGCTTTTTCGATCATAAGGTTATGTTCATAAATATTGTTTTGAAGAACTGGTTACTGGCTGTACGAAACGCAACACATCGGGACAAAAAATATTGGCCATCAGGTAATATTACTTTTAGAGAACGAATTATCTACTACTGCGACTTCGCAGCATTTTATTTTCCATATTCGGGATTTAGATACCTAAGCACATTGACGACCAGTAAAAAAACATTGCGGTATGATCTAGATACAAATATTTTTTTAGTTAAAAACAAATCTGATCACATACGAAATAAAGATATCCAAAACCTACTGAGCTGTCTGTTATTTATTTTACTGGGTCAAAGATCTAAAAACAGACTACTGATTGTGATAAGTAGGTACTACTGAATAGATTTTTATTATCGTTCGTAAGTCTTTTGCGTGGACATGATTTTTTGGTTAGAAATATTAAATATCCGCTTTTGCTAACTAAAACTCTAATGTTCGATTTATAAAAAAATAGGATGCTTTCAAATTTTTGAACAATGCATGCATAAAAAAAAACTAAAACAAATAAAAAGATCAAACACATATTTTTAACCAGTAAACACATTTTTTGAAATAAACATTAGTTTGTAAATGCTTAAAATCTTGTAAAAAGTACCATGATTTGTACCGGTATCCTGTTTATACTAAGACTGAGGAGAACTGTACGTGCGGCCCAATCTTATGTTTACTTCGTTTACTCATTGTGTTGATGTTATTTCCTATAAATAAGTAGGTATGTAGTACTAACGAACAGAGATTTACAGTGTGGTGTTTACAGCATACTTAGTAAAGTAAAGAAAGAAAAATGTTTATTTAGCACTCTCACAAAACAAACAAAAAACAAAATAAAATCGCACAAAATAATTTAAAATTGATGATAAGTGTTAATTTTAAACTGTTCGAGGCCGAAAAATGTCCCTACCTCAGCATATGCTGTGATATTCAAAAACAAAATTCATAAATACCCCAGTGCTGGTATTCCGATAGGGCCTGTGAAATAATACAGTATACACACTTCAGAGGAACTGGTCAGGTTTTAGAACCTGGAGTCCGAGAGAATGCCCTAGGGGATCCGTTAAATTATCAAAGGAGATGGAAAATGGTGGGCCCAAATGTAATGAGTTGAGATATGATCTAAAACATTTGTCATATTTTTTTATCTTACTATGTGAAAAATCAGCTCAATTCTGAATCTGGGAGCTGAGAAATAAGAAAAAGATAGGTTTCGTGAGATTTTCGATTGACCAATCAATTAAACAATTATAAAAAAAAACTAAATGCACTACATGCAATACAGTACATTTTATTACAGTCATATTAAACAATGAAATATCAATTAATGACTTAAAAACCAATAAAATGATTATTGATTTTATATCGATTAAAATTAATCGTACATCAACACTAGACAATAATTGCCAACTGCACACTCGTATTATTATTCATTTTCGACGACCACTGCTTTGTTTTTTACTGATTCTGCCTACCTCGAACGACCCTTGCTTTTACGTTACTCTGGACACCGAAGATCGCTCACACGTTTGACTTAGAATTGTTATTTTGGATTTACTGCCGGCTTGTGGATTGGATATTGTTGAAAATATGGATCGCTGTGTGAATTGTGAGATAGCAACTAGCCACTGCAATGCACTGGACCGTCTACTAGACCGACGACCCCTAAATGATGAAACAATTCTCAACCATGTGTTAGATAAAGTAACATAACCTAACTTTTACTAAACCTCTATTAACTCGGCTCTCAGATTGTCAACACTTACAGAATTTTCAGAGAGGGACTAACAGGTCTGAATCTATTAATTCACACCATTTTCATCTCTTTACATTTAGGCCCAAGATTGTATGTAATCGTTTCCGTCTCCTTTGGACCAACTAGCTACGCTAAAATACACAATGCTTCAGATGTCGGTAAGAGCTAATTTAGCTGTGTTCCTTTTCATGCAATCTGTGACGATACGACCATAGAACGTGATTGATGTATAGAAGCTTCAATATGGAAGCAGATAAGGATGGCTGGTTATTACATACACAAACAGCCAAACCCGTAACAACTATCTGTAGGCCATACAAACATTTGTTCCTTGCGGGAATCGAATTCGCGACACGCAATCGTTCAACCACTGCGCCAACCGTATCGTCAAAATTTAACGACAACAACAGTTTCATATAATACCGATTGTACGCATGTACTATATTTTGTGAAGGTACTATATGTACTATATTTTAGGTAGTTTGTATTGCTTTATATGGTGAAGACAAATAAAGACTTTTTATAATATTATTATTATTGGTTTGAGGATGTTGTCCTAATTTGTTTAGGAAAACCGGAAGTCACTCTCTGTGGACGCAGAAGCCTTACGAGTGAGGAACAGAACTGTACTGCATACTTATTTATTTTGACAAGAGAAACAAATTCTATAGATTTCTAAATATGCATAAAACTGATTTACGTCACTTGGTAAGTAAGCATCGTTTTTACAGCTGAAGACGAAACGCACGATTACTTATGATTCTTATGAAGCCATAGCTGATAAAAAATAATTATGAATACTTTTTCGTTTTACCAGTTCCCTAACCGGTGGTGATAGCGGTAAAAAGATAACTTTAAACATATCCTACAATATCTATGACTCAGCATTTTACCCATAAAGATAACATAACCCATATGTGTCAACGTTAAGTAGAATTTTTGACGAAACATAGTGAAGACTAGAGGATACCACGAAGTACGTAAATGGCAAATGTATAGGTACTTACCTCCATATTTAACATCAGATAAAAATAGGTAAAGTAAGGTAATATCTGTTTACAAAGACGACCGACGCCGCGACGGAACGAAAGCCCTCCATTGACCGCCAATACCGGTCTGATAAACTAGTAGAATCCTTGACTTTATAAGAATCTGGTTTCTAAGACTAGGAAGCAGAACTAAGCCAACTGACTTCGACACAATTATTATCGGACACCAGTGCAATACATACAAAGTTTTTATCAAACACATGACTTTTTATCAGTTTCAGATATCTATATTGTTAATCTATTGCTTCAATAACCTGTCTGTAAATTTGCTTTTTTTAATTCTAATGACGCAACTTCGTAGACACAATAATTATGTATCATTATTCATTAATCAAATTGGAATAACATACGAAGTCCAGCAGTAAAAACCGGTTCATTGGATTTATTAATTGATATTTACAACACATTTGCTTAGAGAAGTTTCCGCAATCAAATCATGGTAAGTCTCCTTTTTAATGATTGGCTGGAGGAAACCAAATTGATTCTTAGAAATCAGAAGGAATAGAATAGAATACTCTTTATTATGTACACCAAATAAGTTACAGAAAACATATATGAGACACAATAGGCGGCCTTATCGCTAAAAGCGATCTTTTCAAGACAACCTTTGGATGGATTTTAAAGAGAAAAGGAAATACAATACTGTAGGTAGTCTTAGATGTACTAATTATACATACTCGTACATATATACAATAGATAAATATATAAAATAATAATTATAAAAGAAAAAGCATAGAACCCAAGCAAAAGTGATTAAAGAAAGAGGTAATGATTTTCGACCATTATGGTCCAGATAATTATTTTTGTAATACTAAGAAGAGGGCCTTTTCAAAATTGTTGCCGAGTGTCTCGCAAATAAAAAGTTTAAAACACATGGCGAAAATTAAATACAGCTAACGTCTTAAGCAGTCGCTACACGTGGAGCTTGCCTTAGCCACTTCTATGGGGTCGGCAACATCCGTTTCGCACTCACGATCAGCATCCTCTACCGGTCGATAAGTTTGTTTCTTGTTTACCACAAACCGCATATATTACAGTGTTTTTGCTAAGTCAAGTTTGTTTTTTTATTAGATTTAAAATATCTGATTTGTACACTTCCTACTCCTTCCTTCTGTTTAAAGGGACCAGAAAATTTTAAAAGCACCGGTACAGTCAGCGACAATTTTCGTTTAGCAGTGGTGGACGCTAGTGGTGGACCCTAGACGAAAGTGCATAGTATTTTGTTGTAAATTAACAGACAGTAATAGTAAGTAAATTCACTGACGTGCCCTACCCAATCGCAAACTAACCTATTAACAAAATGCTCATTATGCATAGCTACTAACTAAATTGGAATCAATTGAAATTGAAAACGTTCGACTTTTGAATGAATCGGTGAACACGCCGTAAATTGACACAATTTATTTACATTTATTGCATTCAAAGTGAATGAGGTAATACATAGATAGTAGACATTATCAGTTAACTTACTTCGATTGTCGATGGTATAGTAATTAAAGTAGATTGGCAAATAAATCTCAATCATAGAGACAAGGAGACACGACCTACGTTAGTTCGAATTGCGTGATGAAAAGATATTAAAGCGCGGTAGCAGTGCGTCAGTGTCGGCAGGAATTTGTGATGCTTGTGGAAATTAAATTACGAGCTAATCCTTGCTGGACTTGCAAACTTGTCAGTGATTTAAAAGGGCTGTGTTCGTTGGTAGAACATACTTCATGGTCGCGTACGATTTTTGAAATAGTATAACGTACATAGATACATTCAGCGACAATATTCGACCAGCAGTACAAAATGCCCAAAAGTTCACAAATTTTGGCGATCGGACGTGAAACATTGTAGTATTTCTTGTTTGTAAGCTGTTGACGACTTTTGAAACCATTAGATAAGCATAATCAGCCTTTTAACGTTCCCACTGCTGGGACTCAGGCCTCCTCTATAGGAGAGGGAATGGGCCGTAGTCCACCACGCGGGCCCAGTCCGGGGTCGGTGAATGTCACATATCTTAGAATGTTTGGTTCTAGGACATGCTGGTTTCTTGATGATGTTTTCCTTCGCCGTTTTGAGAGCAGTAGTGATGAAATTAATTACACAAAGTAATGCGCCTGGCTGGCTTTGAGTTTGAACCCGCGACCTACAATTCGCAAGTCGGGGCCGTTACTACTCGGCCACCACTGCTCTTCGTTGAATTTTGTTAAATCCGTTAATTTAACACCAAGTATACTGCACTCAATAGCGAGTATACATCATCATCATCAATTTGCCTAGCCTGTTCTCGACTATATTGTAGACTTCCATTCAAACCGGATTCAGATGAATATCCAGCATTTGGCTGTTTTTCCGCTAGAGATGTGCTACGCACCTATGCTTCGTGGATGTAATAGCTAAGCTGTGAAACTATGTGACCGTTTTCAGTGATACCAAGCTATGTAGCGATGCGAGTAAGATGCGCTATGAAGATGCACCGCCTCAAAGAAGCTGCGCGAGGAAGATACGCAGATCGAACTATGTGATTTATCGATAGTGGGGAAGCGGCGAGGGCGGGGCGGTGACAGAAGCACGCATCCATAGCACGCATCCTTCCATATACAAAAACATACTTTAGTTGAGTTCGTTTCCATCAGTGCTAAGCTATGTGCACCAATTGATATGATTGGTGGATATCAAACGCATCCATAGCAACGTAGCATAGCACATCTTTGGTGGAAAAGCACCCTTTTACATAGTTTCAACTGGATAACACGGTACTTCTTGGCAAGACTGGAGTCAGATTTACTGGCGTTAGACAATACGTAACGACTGCCAAAGATCTACAAACGACTACAGGGACCAACAGCTTAACATGCTTTCCGAGGCACAGAGGAAACTCGGTAAGTTAAGATGGTTACCCATCTACAGACCAACCTTGGCAAGCATTGCTTAATCTTGCAGATTGACCCGTGCGGATGTTACATATACATACAACACACGCACATACCTACATACAAACAACACAGATATAAAATACTAATAGTACAAATGCGAAAGAAACTGTTACAAACTTGACACACGGGTAGACCAAGTTTTGGAATAGGAAATAGGATACTTTTCATCTCGGGGGTAAGAAAAATGATCACAAGGGATGTGATCATTTTTCAACTTAGATGCGAGCAGAGCCGCGTGCAACAGCCAGTCAAATATTATAATATCATGTATTTTATTAGCGGAACATCAAAAGGCTACATGTTACAGGAAATCATAGAACCCCTTAACTGGATGACCCAAGGTCTACTGATTTAGCTTATCACAGTACTAATTATGTACCTAACTACTTGTATTACAGCTGCATTAAGAATAATTATTCAAAACATAATATTAATAGTAGAGATAATACTAATTATAATTATGAGTCTGTGACTTGTCAATAGTTTACTTATGTACATTACAAATAGGTATTTAAGGAACCAGAAACTGGCTCCGCACGGAATATTTGTAAATGCAATAAAAAGCGTATTGGAAAGTTTTAAAAGAGAAATCAAATAATAAATTGGGAGCCTAAGATGTCTTATCAACAGCTGAGCAATAGCTTTAGATAATTTAGATAAATATAATAAGATTAGCCTTATCAATTTATCTTACAACGCACGTAGATTCCAACTATTTCCAACCGACCTGTCTGCTTAATCTTTGGACCGTCAACTTGAGTCACATGAAAAATGATGTATATCTTCTTCAGACTATTTCTTTACTAAAGGTTTAAGCAATTTTGGTACACCTACATTCAGTACTATTTTAATAAATTCAGATACCTAAAATAAAGCCGTAAATCAAGTGCTACAGGTAATTAGTTTTGTGGAAATCTATATAACAATTTCATAGCTGAAACGGAGATGGACACTGACACTGACATGACATATTAAGATAGAGATACAGTAAGCAGTAAGTGAGAGCTTCAGCAATCTCATATCATATGCAGTGGCGGCCCTAGGCCTAGGGGGTGACGAGCAGGGCAACCGCCCGGGGCCTCGCTCTGTCAGGGGCCTCGCGCAACCCGAGTACAAAATACCTTACATTTTATAACACGTTTTAGATGTTTGTAATAAAATGAAGTTATTCCATAGTAAATTAGATCTGAAGTGAGTGAGGAGAGAGAGAAGTGAGACAAGATGGGCTTTCTGATTTTCATTTGAAAATCTCTTAGCTCTGTTTGATTTATTTTAATATCAGGGGTATATCCAAAAATCCAGAAATACCTATTTATTCATTTAAAAAAGAACAAGTGTCTCACAAAGTTCTTTCGTCCGGGGCCTCGCAAATATCTACCGCCCGTGGCCTCGCGACGGTAATGGCCGCCACAGATCATATTGAGACACTAGGTCGTTATCCTATAATAAGTGTAAAAATTAGTACATATTCTATTTTTAAACATAAACAGGAATGAGCTTCAGGTAACATCGAAAATAATATTGAATCTTAAATGTTTGTACGTGTACTGAACTTCTCAAGGTATACTTCATTCCAAAACACATAACGTAAGCCCTTATAACTTCATATATTACTGGGGACATACTTAGAATTAAGAGTAAATGAAATATGCTTCATATAAATATTGATTCCAATAGTCAAATTAATTGTCCATTCATATGTTTTCCGCTTACCTAATCTAATAAAATATATGATTAGGCAATCAGAATATTTAGGAACAAGTGTACATATGTAGAGCTAGTTTATAACTTGTTACTGCATAAATTGACGAGTATATGAATGAGACCAATGATAACGAAGCATTGTCAGTTACGGCATTCAGGGTGCTGATGGGGTTGCCTCGATACTGCAGCGCATCAGGGATGTTTGCTGAAGCCCACGTGGGTGGACTGTTTCCATGCGATGATGCGGAAGCGGTGTGCATCCTTGGTCCGTAGGGTGCGGGGCAGCACCAACAGCATCCTATCTATGATAGCTAGCAGGCTTGACTGTGTGTTTGTGAACCACTGCTGCAGGGTTTCGGTTGGGCCTGTCACCTGGCAGCAGTGATGTCACGATCTGATTCTGTCTGTTTATTTATGTCCTTCTGTTTTACTAATATAGTTTTTAAGTACGTTGTTACTAACACCTATGAGTCTTGTTGTTCGAAATAAATTATTGAATAAATGAATAATCCCTAGTGTGAAGCAGACTCAAGAGACGTATTGTAATAATGTATTTGGATTAACTACCAGTCCCATCGTAGCGAGTCCGTAAGAAGACAGGAACAAAACGCTTCATGCATTTTTTATGTGTGGGTTTAATTTTTTCTCTACTAAGGCCCTGTTTCTCAATCATCAAATAAGGTTTATCTGATAGATAAAATATAAACTGGACAAATTAAATAACCAATTTAATATGGCATGTTGCATTTTAAAATAGCTACTATTCAATTTGTTTGGTTCATAGCTTTATCTGTCAGATAAGGTTTACTTGGCAATTGTGAAACAGGGCCTTAGTTTATTCGATACCAAACGCTTCTAACAAAACAGATTTAAGGGCTAGATTTCAGTCGAATATTTTCCACTACGAAGCCTTGTGTAAGCCACGGAAGACGTTCGAAAATTCTAATTATAATTAGCTTTGTGGTTTGAAGGTCGACGACACGAATAAGCAGGTCTTTTTTATTTAAAAATGTCTATCTTAAAGCCACTAAACAGCAAATTTGTCATTTATTTTCAGCAACACGACCATGTAGCCATCACTAAAAATAGAAATTAATAACTATTAAAGGACCGTGACGCATGTGTCAAATTGTAAATTTAGGCCAATGAAAACGTGCTGCACATTTACAGCAATTAATTTGATGTTACAGCAATTTTGCTAACGTTTCACAGGTACTCAAATAACACCCATGCACGATTTTGTGTCCGAACAAAATAGACATAGGTACAAAGTCATCAATTCTGCCAAATCGTGTTTAGTAACCAAGAATTTCAACTAACTAAATTGATAGTCTCTATTTAGTTCATTCAGCACAATACAGTATTTTTTAAAATTTATCGTCGAATGACTAATTTAAGGCGCTGACAAGAGCCAAATAGGCTTGTTTCAAACAATTTTTTAGCCAAATCTATTCAGTTTATGACGGTGGAAAAAATATATGTTAAGCTTGAATATATTTCTGAGAACCCTGTTGTTTTCAAAACACGATATTGAAAACTTTTCTCGATACAAAAAAATGCTAAACTAACCTCTTAAAATGATCTTCAAACAAAAATATCTGCATTACTTATCAACGTACTTTGGTAAAATTTATACCAATTACGTATCATATTTAAATACAGAACTTGGTTGTTTTATTTTTTTTGACTACTCAACTTATTTTTTTAAATTAATTATTTTATGGTTTGTAATAAGTTACGAACGTCGCGTCGTCGCGCTTCTCTTTCATACGTATGGCAGCGGACAGTGATCGCATAGGCGCGCTGCTAGACGGACGTATGTCGCTTTGCACCGCTATCCGTTCATTTCATATTTTGTTGTTTGACAACTTCAAATATAATATTACAATGTTCATATTTTATTTTGTTCCTAAAACTACATTAAGTTGTAAAAAATTTGGGACGTAAAGATATTGGTAGGTAGTTATAGAATATAAGATAATTTTTACAACTTAGTAATGTATTGTGTACACAATATATTACTAAGTCGTAAAAATATTTGCTAACAAAAATGCCGGAGGCCAGCAAAAAGCGCTTCTATAGTAACAAACAAAAACATCTCATGGAAATAGTAAAGTAAGTACATTTTTATGTTTTATAAATATCAAAAATTATAACCAAATAGGTACTAGGCTATTTTGTATTATTGAAAGCGTAAATTCATCTGACATTCCATCGCTCGTTTGGCTTAGTGGTGTTTGCATGGATTAGAATAAGCGAGTGATAAGTTCGAAACGTGAAGAATTTTACTTTTAATTTTAGGATACATATTTTCATTGTTTTTTTTTTATTTTATTTTTTTATATTTTTAGAATAATTATTATTTTTCTTTTCAGTAAAAAGAGACGTTTCGCGAACAGTTCAGAAATAGGTAAAACTTCGGAAATTGTTTTCCACCAGTAAGTTTTGTAAGTACCTACATACTTATGATTTTACACACACAAACACACACATATATATATAATTATATAACAATTTCATTACAAAGATCATAGAAATAAATTCACAAAAATTCCAGCGATCAACTATCGAATTTCCATAGACCTATAACTATCTTAGAACTGGACATAAAGGATAATACTCGTAGCTTTGTCCATTGTTTCTTGTCCACACTTTATAAATCACTGTGTGAGCTTTGGTGTTTTTTATGAGACAAAATAGGTTAGGCTTAAGTTTTAATGTGTTATTTTTTTTGCAGATTAGAAAATTGAGTCATACTTTTTTTCATCGAAGGTTTGAAGAATCAGCAAAGGAATCAAAATCATGCGAGGTTTTAAGAATAGGGATGTTTCCTGAGTAAAAAATATATGATTATGTTTAGTCCGTCAGTTAGATTATAGAAAAATATTGGACACGTATTTTTTCCTTTATCAAATCTATAAAAACTGACGAAGATACAAAGCATCAAAGATCAGGAGTGGGGGCTTGTGACGTTACGGCTCGGTAAAAATTGTAGCGAGTAGTGACGTCACACGAGTTTTCAACGCTCTGTATCGGCTTCATTTTTTGTTTACGTGAAAAAAGAAAAAATAGGTGTCCAATATTTTTTGGAAATCTATCTGACGGACTAATTAGATTTTTTTAGTCAACTACCCTATTATTGATCAAGAATCAAATTTATATGAGACAGTCCAATCCACGGATGACCTTCCTGAACTTGAGTTAAATATTAAATAATCATGTACTTGGCCAGGTATTGGTTGTCGAAGATAAAATCCAGCAGTTTTATTAAGTTACTTAAGCATAGATTAACTGATAAGTATATGATTTTTTTTATTTTTTTATTACTGCGAGTCGCCCTCCAGAACAAGATATCCACATCGGACGATGAATAGGCTAGTTGCCTAAAGGAGACAGAAACGATTACATACAATCTTGGGCCCAAATGTAAAGAGATGAAAATGGTGTGAATTAATAGATTTAGACCTGTCAGTCCCTCTCTGAAAATTCTGTAAGTTTTGACAATCTGAGAGCCGAGATAATAGAGGTTTAGTAAAAGTAAGGTTACCTTTATCTAACACATGATTGAAAATTGTTTCATCATTTAGGGGTCGTCGGCCTAGTGCATTGCAGCGGGTAGTTGCTATCCCACAATTCACACAGCGATCCATATTTTCAACAATATCCAATATAACAATTCCATGTCAAACGGGTGAGCGATCTTCGGTGTCCAGAGTGAAAGTAAAGGTCGTACAATGTAGGCAGGGTCAGAACATAAAAACTAAGCAGTGGTCGCTGAAAATGAATAATAATCGAGAAAACACTCAAAACATATAGGAAAACACGAGTGAGGAGCCGGCAATTATTGTCTAGTGTCAATGTCAGTCAGCTGTCATGCCAGTGACATAGACTAAAAATGTAAGATTAATTGTAATCGATATAAAATCAATAGTCATTTTATCGGTTTATAAGTCATTAATTGATATTTCATTTCACGGGGACGCAGTCGCGGGCAGCAGCTAGTAAAAGATAAAACCGTGAATCTACGAAAATTTCAACAACAACAATGGTGTTTTACACAGGATGACGTAACGCGTCCTGGGCCTCGAGTCTGCTATTACAATAGCGTCAAAATGGCCTATCATTGATCTCATAATGGTTGATTTTGACAAGTTTGGTAATCTACTAACATAATTGCGTCATTATAACTTTCCAATGGTCAACCACTGACACTCCATTGATAGAAATGGCATAGAATGGTAATCTCGTAAGTACATAATGACAAATGAATAACAGGCGTATGCAGTAATCTGCTAAAATTTTGACAGTTCCTTTGATCAGTGACCTACCATTATAACCTCACTGTGTAGTCATTCTTTTTAATAGCTTGGTTATCAAAAAGTATTACGAGACCACTGAAAGACCAATGATCGACTATTATGAATTTAGCAGATTACAAACTTTTAGCAAAATGACAATGGGAGCTTGTTGGAATGAAAAATTTATAAAAATAGCAGATTTGGAGCCCCGGTTGGTGTTCAATGTCACGTGACTTAATGCTTAAATTTCCATAACTTGTTTCGTGAAAATATCAACAATCTTTCAATATTTCATTGAATTTATTTATTTTTCTTTATCTTAATACAGAAATAAAATTTTAGAACATTTAATCCATTCTATTTGTTATCAGTGGATACATGCCTATTATAAGCCTAACACATTTTTTTTTAATCTTCAAAAAAAATCTGAGCAAGGACCTTTGGGTTGTAATTTGAGTCATATTGATTTGGAGGGAGAACACATCAATGGATTGTCGTCGAAGTTCACTCTTTTGTGTAGGATGTGCATTTTAATTGTTTTTTATCATTTATGTTTATTATTATTAGTTTGTTGTCATTTATATTGTTTTTAAATAAGTGTAAATAAAGTGTCTTAAAATAATTAAAAACAAAAATATAATACACATTTTTTTATTGCCTTGTCTAATTTGTTTCTAGCTCTTCATACAGAACAATTTATAAATATACAAGAGCGCCATCTATTGGTTCATTGTTATTTATTATTTACCGCGTCACTTTGCTTCTTCCTTGGTAGTTTGCTGTAATACCGCTCTTTAAGAATGGCGCTAGTATATCGGAGAAATAGTGGGCGTGGCTAAAAATACCGAAACATCAGAGCTCAATAGCGGTTGTCAGCGTCTTAATTGATCCTAGCGGCGGAAATGACGCTCAGGGTCATCTATGAAAATGTGTCATAAGTTCATTTAAACATCGTCACTCCTAAACTAAATTGGGTTTGCATCAGTCAGAATAGCCTGATAACGATTGACAGTAATTCGTAGAAACATACTAACATTATCGAATTACAACATGATGCAAGTACGTAAGCCTTATTATTAAAGCGAGAGAAATCTGCACCATTCGGAAACCTGAGCTTTTATTATTATACAGCCTGAGAAACTGAGAAAGAATATTTCTTTGGTAAGTATGTGGTAAGGTTTCAAGCTGAGTGACATCGGTTAATACGTTGCGCAAAGCAATAAAAAACCACCAAATTGTCCAGCCATTATTTGGCATCTTAGCACATAATTTTGCACGGACCGCAGGACAGAAAAATAACTCAAGTATGAGAGTCTGGTAAAAAAGCGGAAAAAACCACAGGTTACAAGATTTTTGCAACGTGCCTTTATATAACTTGGGGAAGACACAACTTGTTGCGTGCAAGACGTTGCAAGTTGGCCATTTATTTTAGGTCCACGTTTCAACAATCCGAATTATTTGTTTGTAAATCAACAAACTACGTCCAAGCAAATGCAACCACAAATTTTATACTGTACCGGCCTCAACTCACACTCAAATGATTGACACGTTTATCAATGCAACTCGTTAAAGAAAGCTCTTCAAATGTTAAGTTCTTTACTTTGCTTATAATATATGTCTACTTATATATGTATGTCGCAGGTTTTTCATAAAATTATTTGTTTTGTGACTGAAGCAGCAGGAAAAGGGCGGGGCGCGCAAGAGCGCACGCGAAACAAAAGTGGGGGAAGTCCCTATGTCCCTGTCAACGAAAATGTACATACACATATCAGATTGATCTTAAACCCAAACTAGTTCAGGTTTTTGATAAAAAATCTGAATTGTTACAGGTTTATATTGAAATTGAATTTAAAATGTATCTTCCGGTTTTTGACCAAAAACCTAACTTTATGAAAAACCTGCGACATATACACCGAGATACATACATATGTATAGTATAACTATTATCCCTAAGCATTTGAACTCTGTAATGGTGGTTATGGAGCATCGTTATAGGCCGTTAGCCTCAATGGTATGAACCCTCAAAGGTTAAATGGTAATGCCGTGAGCACTAAGCTTGATAGACTAGCTAGTACTTGATGTACATATATATTATTATTATGAGCACATCGATGTGATTTAATTACTGTGAAGAGGTATGCAGTACTAAGCTTCTGTTAGAACTTTCAATAAAAGTAATGAGTCACTACAGAATTATGCCTTTGGTTATTCAAACTGTAAGGCAACCTTTCCCAAAATATTATCAGAACCTGACTTCCCCTATAATCTATTAATATTATAAAGGGGAAAGATTTGATTGTTTGTTTGTATTGAATAGGCTCCGAAACTACTGAACCGATATGAAAAAGTCTTTCTCTATTGGGAAGCTACACTATCCCCGGGTGACAAAGGCTATATTTTATCCCCGTATTCCCACGGGAACGGGAACTACGCGAACGAAACCGCGGGGCGCTAATAGTAATTTATATTTCTTAAAGACTTACCAACTAAAGTGTACTTGATAAGGCAGGGATGGCACAGATTAGTTATGGGCTGCCAATGTTCATTGTTCACGACATCAGCCATCTCTTCGGAACGGTTGGTGAGGAACAGCGCAAACTCCTTGAAAGTGACGTCATGGCCAAACTCCAGGGATTCATTCGAAGGGTTCTCGCGGTATGCCTTGATGATACGTCTTCCTACACGGTCCTGTGAAAAGTGGATTTATTATTATTATTTATTATTATTATTTATTATTATTATTCCCTTTATTCATTTTACTTACTCACTAATTTACATTTTTAAACATATCTTAAAAAAAAACATTTAAAAATATAAAAAAAGTAGTGGTCCGCCGGTATCGGGAGCAGGGTCCAAGCTACCGGTGGTTAGGGCTCCAGAGAAAGGAACCTCCTCACAATACGAGCCGTATCGAGGAGTACTGTACTATTACTAATAATTTATTATTATTATTTATTATTATTATTTATTATATACTTTTTTGTTGTACTTTGTTGTTGTTGTGTTGTTTGTTTTTGTGTGTTTTTGTGTTTGTGTATTAACAGGAAAAACATTTATGAAAACAAGTGTACAATGGGCGGTGTTATCGCACATGGCAATTTCTTACAGGCAACCTTTGGATGGACTGAACGAAAGGAGATAGATTTAGGGCTGTCAGTGTACATACAATCGTTATAAATAATACTTATTAGTAAGAAATATATTACAATCATGGATAGAGTTGCAAAAATGAAACCGACGCTTTTTTTTGGACGAGCGTTGAACATCTATCTACTCGTATATCTATAAAAATCAATGCCACTTTTCGTTGTAATTTTATAACTCAAGAACGGGCTCATTTATCCAAATGTTTAGGCTTTGTTCGGACTATTTAGTAGATGGTTTACTTGAAGTTTGCACAAAATCGGCCGAGCGGTTCTTCATTTTCTTCAATAATAAAAAAAATTGATGTTCCTATTTTTTTTTATTGTTTCACTTTATACGTAGCGATGCACGTACCGGGTCGCTAGTTAATTATAATTATTGTCTTCAAATAAAAGTTTAACAAGAAGGTTCTAGCAGCTAAATACTAAAACATTTACTAAATAATTTGCTAGCAAAAAAAATTTAATAATTACAGTATTCGCCACATAAGGAAAATCTACACAGTGAATATTACATATTTTTATTTATTTTTAGACTGAAACTTTTCGTCTCTTACGTAAGGCAATAAGCCGGTTCAGTAGAAGCAAAAGGAGGTCTAGATACAGACATTACAAATATGATCCCGCCAACTAAGTTCACGGATACATAATTGCTACCATTATCAATGACCAGCGTCAAAAGTCAACGAGCTTTAATGACGACGAAATTATTATCAATTCGCACAAAAAAACCGCAAGGTTGAGTGGAATATTTGAGAAGGAAAACGAAACAGTCAACATTTATTTATTTTGGATAATGTTTTTTAATTTATAATATACTACACATCCTATTGGAATCCACGGCAGAACAGATCTAAATCTTCTCAAAAACGAATACACGTATATTTCGAGAGGATACTATTCCATAAGCAGGTAAGGAGCACATGGATTGTTGATCCCAGTATGAAGGAATAATACTGGTGACCATTCTCTTTCTAGATACCTAATTTTACCATAAATTGGAAAAAGGAACAGCTCCTCTGAGACTTTGATATAAAGGTACCACACTAATGGGTACTCCCATTAGTCAGGTACCTTTATAGGTAGGAGTATACACATAAACCTTCCTCTTGGATCACTCTATCAATTAAAAAAACCGCATCAAAATCCGTTGCGTAGTTTTAAAGATCTCTAAGCATACATAGGGACAGGCAGATAGCGGGAAGCGAATTTGTTTTATACCGAAAAGGAACATAAAGACTGAGCAAAACTTTACGTGCATTTCTATACTGCACAAGAGAAAGATGGTCAAGTAGTACGCCCAAGACTTCATTCATTACCCTAGGTAGTATTTAATACAAGCTGCATTTTATACGTCAATACTGGAGTGCGCTGTAATATTTTAAAACCAGACCCGAGAGTTTTACAAGCGTCAAGTTAGACAGACGTTAATAGATCATTAGAAGGCCTAAAACTGAATCAAAAAGTTGTAAACTGATGTGTTTATGTTGGGAGAAATAACAATAGATACTAACTATCATTTTAATTAAAAATAAAACGTATCAGTGGCTTTAAGCGGACGTTCCTATCAGTTGAAGTTTTGTTGTTTGTTCAATGCGTTACTTTATTACTTTGAACTTAGGAACTCCAACTATTAGACAAAATACTCGAATAATTAATGGTTTTTTTTTTCTAATATATTTGCATAGCGAGTAGGAAGGCAAGTACATATTGGATTTGTTGAGCCATAACTTTGGGCAGTGCTTGAGTTGTAGTATTCGGTCCTTATACTATAACCCAAAAGCACTGCCCAAAAGTATAGCTAAAGATGTCCTAGTAATAAGGAAATCTTTAGCAACAAAGATAAGAGTTCGAAAAACTGCATGTCAAAAAGCTGAATGGTACCACTACATCTATCGATTTCGTAGCAACACATTTTTTTTCTGGATGAGAAGTCATCAAATGACTTCTCCCGCTCTGGGCGAAGCGGAAGGGAGTGTCAGACTCTTACTGACTAAAACCTACCCGTGATCCCTGTCGTGCCCTCTGCGTTCAAAGGCCGCGGTGATTCTTTTGAACAAATTCCGCAACCCTAGCAAGCACTGACTCTATGGGGCCCCGTCTTCTTTGCTGACAGCTCTATGAGGCACGCGTGGAACAGTCATTGGAACAAATCATGTCATGAAGAGGGCTACGGCTCTATTAATTACAGTTTTCTAATAATTCTAGCACAACGAACAGGGCGTTGCTATATCCACAATTTACTTCGAATCCTTTTTAAAACCCAGGCTAAGCAAAAACTAAAGCCAAAACACGTTTTATGATGAAATAAAAAAGTCTTACGTCTGTTATAAGACATGTTTTAATTGGTGAGGAGTTTTATTATGCCATGAGGCAATTAAGAAGAGACATACCTACTTACTTCTTTTATTTATTTATTCGACTTTGATATTTTTTTGCCCATACTTAGATATTTACTGTGTGGTGGTAATCAGCTAATAACTAAATCCTTTCGCTCGGAAAGGAGCGGTAGGGAGTGTCAGACTTTTACTGACTAAAACCCACCCGTGATCCTTCTTGTGCCCTTTGCGTTCCAGGGCCGCAGTGACTCTTTCGAACAAATACCGCAACCCTAGCAGGCACCGAGCCTATGGGGCCCCGTCCTCGATGCTGATGGCTCCTTGAGGCGCGCGTGGAACACAACGCGTCGACGACTCAGCCTGGTTGCTATCGGACGGCGAGCCACCCACGCTCACCGTCCACAGGCATCATGGAACTGGGGACCTAAGTAATGACAATGTAGAATAGCTACATAATTGTCGTCATTTAGTGAATTGGTTGTAATTTATTAGTTGTTATTTATTTGTTGTTATCATTCCGATCATGTTGTACATGCTTTTGATTAATGAAGACTGTGGGGAATATTGAGCTATGACGCTGAAGAGCCTGGTGCTGTGGTGTTGTTCCTACATAAAGTAGTTACGTATGTTTTATGGTTATCAGCTGTATGCTGCTTTAGATTAAGTAAAAAAAGAATGTGTATTTTTGTCATTAGATATACCTACATTTTATTGTTTTTTGTTCTTTTTTAAATTGTTTTTTTTTTTTTATCATAACTTTGTATTTTTATTCATGTATTTTTTATGGGGTGAAATAAATAATTTATTTTTTATTACCAATATCTTTGTTTATGGTGTTTGAAAGAAAGAAAGAAAACGAGTTTATTTGGCACAATCGAGACACACAAAATACACAACATAAAAACTTAATTCTAAAACAAGAAAAGAAATGCGTGTCCTGCGGCTGCGCCAAATAGGTTCAGTTCAGCATAATGCCAGACAACTTATTGCCTGACGCTGGTTTTCAACTGAACCTTCCTGAAGTGCACGGATGGTGGTTTGGTGGTAGGTATACATATAATATTCATTTTAGGGCCCAAGCTAATAGTGGTCACGGTTCCAAATGAGCAACTTCCTAAGAAACCCGTTTTTCAACCGACGCAAAAAAGGAGGAGGTTCCAAATTCGGTTGCATTTGTTCTTTTTATATTTTTGTTGTAAAAGGTAATCTAATACTTTTCGAATGGTCCCACAGAAATATCACCAAAATCGGTTCAGTAATTTGGTTCAGTAATCAAAACAGCTGGAAAAAATATATCATCCAAATAAAAGAAATTGCAAATTTGTCTCCTGTCCCTTTCTAGTCGTGTTTACGAAAAATGATAAAGTAGGTAGGTACAGTCGGTGATAACAATTAACTGACCCCCCTAAAAATTACTCGATTTTACACCCTATGCTCATAACATTAAACGTTATTCAATATGGTATGAGTTTATCAGACTAACACTACTCGATGAACAGAAACAATAAATAATTTTGATACGCAAACTTGAGCTTTAAGGGGTTGGTATTAGGTCATTTATTTATAACTTTTTACCTTTTTTAATAAGTGGGTAGTTAGACGTCAATATGCGTATTCAACAAAAACTGCTATAGATATGACATTAGGAATATGGGGTAGAAGAATAAATTGAACAAGATATTCTATGCACAAATAGCAGTGAATACGCGTGAACATTTTTACCTTGCCTTACTAAATTGTAAAGATCCACGCTTTTTTCCTTTTTATTAATTGTTATCAGTTTTGATAGTTTAATCGTCATGTCCAAGTTGAGTTGAGTGATTATTTAAAATACAAAATAATCTATTTGCATGAGGAGAATGTTGGTATTAAAGCGATTGCTACGAAACTTAATATAGCGGTAAGTGTATTATTTTTATGCTTCATTTATAATTATACTTTTTCCTTAATTCGTTAGTCTGCTTAAAAGCCGGTGAATGTAGAATAATAGACAATTAACTGTGTTTCATTATGAGCCTAATTTGAGATCATTTATAGGTCTAATTTGATTTATACAACGTGTTGTTTTGCATCCTCGTCAAATTTCAGGAGGTTGTCATAAAATACATAAATAATCAATTGAAAGAACGGTACCGGTCAATAACCAATAAGCGCTGCTTTTTTTTGTTATTGAAATTTAACAGTATTTCAGAATAAAATCCCGAATACCACAGAATCAGGCGCCTACGCACACAGCGACAATGCAGCTGTGAGCGTGAGTGTCGACGTCTTACCTACGAAATGCTAGCGCGCGCGCGTAGGTACCTACCTACGTGTGCGATCGTGCGATTACCTACGGCGACCAGTAGCAATAATTTTACCTAATTTTATTTCGGAAATCATCTACTTTATTGTCATAAATTTCGCTTGATAATTAACTCATTTTTAAGCATGATTGGAATACGGAAATCTTACTAATGACAGTAATACCTACTACTTAGTACGCCAAAGAAAAGTTCAATGACCTGTTATCAGATGATTATTAAAATGTTAGTTTTGCTTTATTGCTATCCGTCAACTTAAAGTTTTCGTCATGATTTTGTTTTTATTTGTGGATTAAATTGGTTGATTTGAAATTTTCCTTCCTAATTAACGGGCTTAAGACCGGCAATAATACCTACCTTAGTTGGTATACCGATTTAAGTACCTACTAAGTCAAAAAATGTTTTCTACGTTTGATGGAAATGGAAACATGTGCTAGTTAAGTGTAAGTATGTGGTGATACTTTCGAATCTTAGGTATTAGGTATTGATTCACTTAAAAATCTGAAATCGACTTATTTACAGTAGGTAATAAAATTGATTAAGCTAATAACGTATTTACAAAATGAACAAATAAATAAATTACCTACCTACTTATGTTACCCGGAGGTATTGTTCAGTTTCCATCACCACACTCTTGGCAAAGTCGACCACAATGTAGCCGGTTTTCTTTCAGCCTACGTAAAACTAACACCTTCGTTTTTAAAGAGTCGAAAGCACTAATTATCCTTGCACGTAATTTTGTTACACTTGTCACTTTTTAACTAACTTTTTAACGTCTCCTCACAAAATAAAAGTTAAGAGGCCACAGGTCCTCCGCGACCGATCCCGTAGTCAAGAAACCTTTCACGCTTCAGTAGGCGCCACACTGTGGTGTGGTGCACTCCAAAGCTGTCACCAGCCTCCCGCGTGCTTGCCCGTGGTTCTCGCTGGAAGTATTCCAGGATGTCTTCCTGCAAGGCGACAGGCAAGCCTACGCTGCTGCGTGCTTGAGCATTCCGGGGTACGTCAAACTGCCGATGATCCCGTAGTCTCTGCGTAGCAGCCAGCATGACGCTCTGTGATGGGGGTTCCCGATTGGGAAACATTTCCGTGAACATCTGGATGGCTCCACGTAGGCTGTCTCCACTGATGGCATAAAGGCGGACCATCTCTACCAACTCGACATTGGAATAATTGTCCGTCATCTTGCACTTTGTACCTACGTCTGAACGATGTACCGAGAAAGGAATTCGCAAAACGCGCGCACACGGCGGCGAAATCAAAGAAACTGTTGTGTTGTTGGATCAGGGGCCGCGCCGCGGGGCGGGGGGAGGCGCGGCTACGCGGTAGGCGCGTGCGGCCGTGCGCGGGGGATTAGGTACCTACCTACGAATTTTTCGAATGATCGATGTATTGTTTGCGTTTGTTTGTGTGTGTGAAAGCGCAGTTATAAGGCTAGGAACAGACGGGCCGCATTTAAATACGTCTTGTTCACACGGATTTCCGTAAATAGCAAAAATAAATTTAAAAAATACCTACTCATTTTATTGTTGATTTGGGTCGAGAATCATTAGCATAATTACGTCTGTGAATTTGACGAGGATGCAAAACAACACGTTGTATAATCTAATTTGATAAACGTATTTTTTAAAACTTAATCGATAAATTATGTTTACCTATTCGTTACTAAAATTATGCTTATTGTGTTGTTTCAGAGAAATACAGTCAGATTGTCGCTAAGACGTTTTGAAAAGGCAGGGAATATTCAAAAAGATCGTCCTGGACCAAAACCTACTATGTTACATACTCCTGTGTCAGAACGTCATCAAGCAATTGTTAGAAGGCATACTGAACACCCATTTTTGCCTACTCATTCAACTGCAAGTGGAAGTGATCGTTGTTGGAATATGGTGCGCGGTATGCGGGACCGCTTGCAACAAGCAATAGAAAAAATGGTGCTCCACTTCGCTATTAAAAGCATGAATAACTTGAGTAACCAGTGTTGGTCACAAACAATACTAACGTATGTCAGTGTGTGTGTTAAATTAACTATTGTTATAATTTGTAACGAAGTATTTCGAATACCTAGTTTTTTGTCGAAACCTTATTTTATAACTAAAATAACTATTCATAAAACAAATTGATATATAGTAGACCAGGTAGAACTTCAACGTATAATGCCGTTTTATTTAGTTCAATGATATTTAATGTAGTGATGTTATTGTTATGAAATAGAAATACATACCTATATTTCTAAATATTATAACATGCTGATTCACTACATTAAACTCAGTGCAGTTAACAACGTTATTAGTAAGCAGGTAAATATTATCATCTTCGTGTCGTCATCAATATCATTTATGTTATTCTTATAATATTTTTTTTTATAAAATAAAGTCGTTTTTACCACCATTTTGGTTTTTTATTTCTAATCGTTTTTTTTTTTGTTGTTGCTAAGTTATAATTTATTATTTATAACTTAAAATAAATATACAAAACAGAAACAAACGCGTCAATTACGCTGGTTACGAACTCGCAACCACGATTTGTCAGATCACTACAGTCACCACTAGACCACTCGAATCATATTCAACGTGATCGAAATTACGTATTATATTACAAGTTAAAATAATATTCAAGAACATACCTACCTTAACACTGCGTATTAAACATCAAATTCGAATAACTATTTTATTGATCGTAGACGTTGAACCAGTTCCAACGTTGTTCTAGTTCGATCGTTCGTAATAAGCAAAAGGTTCAAATTCGTTTAATTTTTAGGGGGTCAGTTAATAAAAACTTTAAAAAAATCCTAATTCCATGTAAAAAATAGCCAACGTCCAAATAAAAAACACTAAAAAAGTAATATAATACCTAACTTTCATTTCAGAATTGGTTGAAAAAGTTTATTTTAATTTTAATATTAATAGCAGCGCGCCGCGGTTTCACCCGCGCAGTGCCCG
Source organism: Hecatera dysodea (assembly GCA_905332915.2). Taxonomy (NCBI): domain Eukaryota; kingdom Metazoa; phylum Arthropoda; class Insecta; order Lepidoptera; family Noctuidae; genus Hecatera; species Hecatera dysodea. The sequence goes on from HG995292.1 coordinate 18,058,856, forward strand.
TTCCCGTGGGAATATGGGGATAAAATATAGCCTATGTTACTCAGGGTGAATGCAGCTTTCTAATGATGAAGAAAATTTCGAAATCGGTCTAGTGGTTTTCGAGTTTATTCATTACATACAAAAATACAAATCTTTCCTCTTTATAATAATAGTATAGAAGTAGTAGATAAACAAGCAGCAAAAGTTTCCAACTAGCCAAATTATCGAGGAAAAAATCCGAAATCCAATGCTTATCGAAAAACTTCCATAATTTATCAAAATACATTGTTCCATTAGACATGTTTTGATATATTTTAGTAACATGATATCACTGAATTGCGTGTCAAATGATATTGATATTAGTTTGTTTTATTATTTATTTTATTCTGTAATATCAGTGTGCATCACTCGTGGCGGAGTGAAAGTGTAGTCAGTTACTGTTACTTGTTAAAGAAAGTTTGTGCATCTTGCATTACAGGCATTACTAATTATAGTAATGAACCTAAATTAATTAGGTACTGACACAAAGTAGTCTAAAAATGTAATCAATCTATACTAATATTATAAAGAGGAAAGATTTTTTTGTTTGCACCAAATTAGCTCCGAAACTACTAGACTGATTTTAACCACTTTTTTCACCAATTTTACACTGGTGGAAAAATTTGGTAAATTTTATCCCTGTAGTTGTAGAACTACGCGAGTGGAACCGCATGGCACTGTTAGTAATCTTTATTTTAGAAACAAGATAGACATGCATTAATCAAAACTTACTATTAAGTAATAAATAGGTAGATACTAGATAAGTAGGTAGGTACTTGATTTTAGTAAACAAATACATAGGTAACAGGACTTATAATTTAGTCTGCACTTACTTGACCTATATCAATTACAAACACAATACTTACTTACCTAATCAAGAACCCATTATAAACATTCATAATTTAAAATTGTATTCAACTCACCTGGAAATATTTAGCACTCGGAGCATCACCCTCCAACTTATTCCTAAAAGCTGACAGCAACCTCTCAAAAGGATTTCTGACGATAATCATCTTGTGATAGTTCTCCAACATGTAATCTCTTTCAGGCCGGCTGACTGTGCTCATGTTCCGGAACATACCAGGAGTGTGGGCAATACTGGCTGTTATGGACAACACATCTGTGTTGTTCCATTTGCCAGCCAGTATCATGAGGATCCGCTTCCAGTTTGTACAGGCTACCTACATATGAAAAAGATTTTACTTTATGAAATTTGAAGTCGTTTTAGAGTAATAAAGCAGGAAGTAAGTGTGGAGTGATGAATTCTAAATTTAAATTATTCTTGTTTTTTTTTTGATACAGATACATACAATAGCTACTAAGTACTTTCCAACTATCAATTTGATTTATATTTTTCTTTTCAAAGCAGGTAAATAGTCATCTAGTAAGTAGGTATTTGTTTTCATTATAAAATAAGTGGAAATTTTGTAACTGCAACTTTGAATATAATAATGTAGATATTATTATCTTTTAAAATTCAATGTGGTGTAATAACAAAATTTAAACAAAAAACATGAGCCCATGACAACAATATGTAACTTAGGTACCTATTATTAATAGGTAGGTATCTAGTTACCAACTTAAGTCAGCTGCTTCACTCTAAATGTTGCGAAATCAAGATAATCTTGAGGAAGTAATTAATTATACCTAATATCAGTAAGCTAACAAAATCAATGACAAGCTGTAAATATTACAAGAATTATGTCATGGGCATCTTCCATAAACGATTTGTGGTAAGATAATTTGTGGCCAATAATAATTTACGAATATTATGACGTGCAGGTATGAAAATCCGGTTTACCTTGGAAAACTTACCTTTGGCACATAGCAGTACAGTAGTTTGTGTTGCTCATCTATCAGGATATGCTCCAGTTGACTCGCAGGAAGCTCATCCAAACCCAATTTCGGGGGAAAACGTCTGCAAGTCTCCTGAATCAACTCTTGCCGTGCCAAGTTCAAGGACTGGGTCAACTCCAGAGAATGCTCACTCACATCGTTATTATTTACGTCTCCACTGACTAAAAATAAGTTCAGTAACAACGCTATTTCCACCTTCAAAACGCTTATCTTCCACATTTTCACATCACACAATAAAACAAAACTTTAAAAGTTTAAACTTTCTTTCGGTAACCTATGTTTTTAATGTAGGGCACGGTACTGTGCTCATTGTAGTCTTAGAAAGTCTCTATACAATGAATGTTCTCAGTGAATTTGATCAACTTTTACTGATAATAACAATTTTGATTAATAAATATTGTTAGAGAAAAATTGTTTTGTTTCGAAGTAAATTACGTCAGAGCGCGCGCATAATATACACCTACCACGAGTCGCGCTGACAGAAACAAAAGGCGACAACTGCTGACAGAAACACTGAGCGAGTACTGACTAGGACTGTTGATAAAATATCGATATATCGAAATATCGATATTATTATTTCGAAATATCGATATTTATTACTAATATTTTTTTGGACGATATATCGATAGTTCGATATTGAAATGTCGATATCGATGGTCGATATTTTTTTTAATATTTTTTTTTTTTCGTAATTTATTTAATCTACAAAATCATCGTAAAACGTAATCTACCGTATTGTGCCCAACAATCGTAGTAGCCAAACAGCTGAACATATAAAACAAAGAGTATTTTTAAAAACTCTTACTGAAAAAAAACTTTTTACAAAAAAATACAACCGACTTTTACACAAAAAATCAAAAAGTGCAAAATAACTTTAATTTCGGAACTCGGTGTTTGTGGTTGCTTTTTCGTTTTTTGAACAAACTTTTACTTTTTTGATTTTTTGTGTAAAAGTCGGTTGTATTTTTTTGTAAAAAGTTTTTTATTTTTCACTTTTTAGTGGTACCTACATCCCCTCCCCTCCCCCCACCTAAACGAACCAATCACATTGGTGTAAAAAAAACGTACTGCTCCTTTGCAGAGTAAACTAAGAAGTCGTCAATGTAGATAATGTAGATATTTTTTTTTTGATTTTTCGAAAACCGCTTAGTCGATTTCGATAAAATTTTCATGGGACCATTTGGGAAGTATACCCTTTCCAACAAAAAAATATTTTTTCAAATCGGTTGACAAGCGACGGAGTTATGCGCGAACAAACATAAAAAAAAAATACAAACATCCGAATTGAGAACCTCCACCTTTTTTAGAAGTCGGTTAAAAATATTGGAATACATAATTGTTTTATTTAAATTTAAAAAATAATTACTAAGAACTATAACCTAACACTTACGTATATTCATAATTTAATTTGTTTAATAAATATACTGGACTATAAACTGTGTATTCATTTTTGAGCAGAATTACGATTTTTTCTAAATAAAGCCGATATATCGAAATATCGATATTTTTTTTCGATATATCAAACTCCGATATTGATATATTTAAAAATATCGATATATCGAAATATCGATATTTAAAAAAATATCAACAGTCCTAGTACTGACTGAAATGAATGAATACTTGAACCAAGAACGGAATGAAATGAGTGAATTTTCAACTTGAACTTGAATGAAATACTAGATAGTGTTGGGAAAACGAATTTGGTTTTATTGTTTTTGTTGCAATATTTTTATGTGTAGACAGAGGATATTTATCCAAATAATTTCCAAATTTGTTATGAAGCTCGTAAATCACTTTTATTTATTTCACGTTATCAAGTAGATTCGCGATGAATCTGTTGAATGGTTGAGCTCTACACGTAAATAAGATGTTTAAATAAAATAACCCTCGTTGAATAATGCAATTTATTACAACTTAATCATTTATTTCTAACAATAATAACAACATTCTAAACAGAAAATAGTATCAATCAGTACCTAACAAATTATTATATTTAGGTAGTACCTAGTTTACTAGCTCAAATAGGCATATAGGCATTATTTGGATATGAAAATCCAAGTGGCAAATTTCTTTATGAATGGGATCAAGGTAATATTGAATACTGATATGATATTGATTTTGTTAATCAAATGATAATTATGTAATGGAAGTATGTCTCTCTATCACTTTACACAACTGACATAAAAATTGCCTAGTTGTATTTTTCATACGTACCTACTTAGATAGGTTACATGCCAAGTATGGTAGTATTCATGAAAAATATCATACCTTTATAAAACTACTCGATACCTCACTAGGAAATGAAAGTCCCTACAGCCGTTAGATCTAATTTTAAAAATCAACAAAAATCTAATCGTTATTTACCGTCAAGTACAAATAATTATAGTAAATTTCATACTAATTAGATGTCAGTTTTTCTGGTATGTTACTCTGAAAAGAAAAAAAAATCTATTAGGTACCTACCTATGTATATTTACAATAAGGATTAAACCAGAGGTAGCTACTTACGACCCATATTCCAAAACGTCATCTCATCTCCAACATGAGCAGAGCACACAAACGTCAATGAAAAGCTGCCTCATTGACGTTTTTGTGCTTGATAGATGAGTTTTAGCTGAGCAAGCGCGTTTAAGCTTTTTCTAGCTCATCTCTCGAGCACGAAAACTTCAGTTTTACCAAGTTTTATTGACAATTTTATGCTCCGATGGAGTTGAAGTTCGAGTTATGTTTTGGAATATGTGCCTTAGTACCTATAATATGTCTCGTTTAGATTTCACAAAGTAGGTAATGGAAAATGCTGGATAATTATGAAATATCAACTTTAGTTTATAAGTACTCACCCTTAGATGTTGAATATAGCAGACTTGGTGATATTGGCGTATTAAAGCAAATGCTTCTTCGGCCACGGGTAATTGATGATGCTGCCAAGCTAGGACCGCGAGACACGCCCAGAGTGTCTCGTCTTCAACGGTGCGACACAGCTAAAATATTTTAATCTATACTTATAATAAATCTGTAGAGAGGGCAATTCTGTACAAGGAATATATTTTCAAAATAACTATCAGGGGATGATTAGTGATCGATACTGGTGCCAAAAATGCAATCAGTAAAATTTTTGTCTGTCTGTCTGTCTTTCTGTCTGTCTGTCTGTATGTCTGTCTGTCTGTCTGTATGTTCTTTATAGAAGCAAAAACTACTCGACCGATTTTAACGAAACTTGGTGCAATTATTCTTCATACTCCTGGGCAGGTTATAGTATACTTTTCATCACGCTACAATCAATAGGAGCAGAGCAGTGAAGGAAAATTTTGGGAAAACGGAAGAAGTCATCTACATAAAATTATCTGAAAAACATCCCGAAACAGCATGTCTATCTTTTGTCAATTTTAAACCAATCGGGCTGAGAGTTTCAAAATCGGGGGTAAAGTAACTATTCCACGCGGACGAAGTCGCTGGCAGAAGCTAGTAGGTATTAATACGATGTGGTATGAAAATCTTTACAATTATACTTATTTTAAGCAAGCTGCCGCCCGTGGATTCGCTCGTGTGTTAGTCGTAATATAATTTTCGACTAACACACGAGCGAAGCCAGAGAAGAAGCAAGGGATACCAGTGATAAAAAAAAAACTATCCTATGCCCTAATCCAGAACATGCTCTGCCGGTGTGCCATCCGAATCCATTAAGCCGTCAAGAAGTAAAAATAAACTTTCGTATTCATAATATTAGTTACAATTTACTCACCTGGAGTGCTGGCTGCCACATATTCGAAACAACATGCTTCAGTAACTTTTCAGGGAATGCGGCAATAGACAAATGTAAAATTGAACCATTGCCGCGGCATATATGCGCTACGCCATCTTCAATACTCAGAATTGTCGGATTTCTACCAAGGTCTCTAAAAACAATACATATAAAAAAGGGTAAATTAGTTTTATATGCATCGAGCCATTGGAAACACAACTTGACGGAATTGAGTTTTGTGAGAGGAGGCCCAATGTGAGTTACTGTTCAGAACATGAGCCTCACGTTTATTTGGGGATTTAATGAATGCCACAGAAGCTGCAATTAAGTAACCATCACCTTCGAGACCTACGCATTATAAGGATTTAACCATCGACTCAAAAATAACAAAACGAGCATCTATGGGTCCATCGTTTCTAACCGTTGTTAATAAAGTAGTGAATACTTGGATACTGACACGACATCTTTGCTGACGGTGGTGAGAGCAAGCCAGTCTGGCTGCATGGCAGCCCGTGGACAACACCAGGCTACCACGGAGCTAGCTCGTAATCCTACCAGCAACTCCGTCTCACAGCTCCAACATATACTTAAAATTTGTGAACCTGAAATTATGAGTCTCTAAATAAATTACTACCAGTAAAAGCGAAAAGGCTAAACACAAATAATTCAATCCCCTAACAGATGTTGACTTGCTATTGCTACCGTGCCCAAGGTGAGTTGCTAAAAACTTTACTCATTCTAGATTTTAAATTGATCAAACAACAAACAGTTCGATATCGATACTTAGGTAAAAATACTCTTTTGCTTCATGATTATTTCAGTCAGCTTATGTTATCTCGCCAAAACAACATATGGTTTTTCAGCAATTCCAGATTCTAAAAGTGTAATGAATGCAAACCCAAAATTCAACTTCAATCAAGTCATCAGCTAAAATTAGTAACATTTAAAAAGAATAATTTTAGGATTACCTTTCCTTTGCTTATCTTTTTTGTAAGAGGCATTGAGTTTAAAAAACCAACGTCTATGAGGTAGATAAACGGACTATAAAATAATGTTTATATAATTATTTTAACCACCGATTGAATTGATATTAGCATGAGTAGATTTCAAGACGAGACTTCGTGTCCTTTGTAATAAGACCTAACTAATATTACGGTTATATCGAAGAAAAAAAGTCACTTACCTAATTTAACGAACTTCGGCTTGCTGTCCTTTACAGTCACGACGTACAAGTCCCTATTATAGTCCAACAAAGCAAGTTGTCTTTCATTAATGGGCCCTGTTTGGCTGAGCGCAATGCTGGATACTGTCATTTTGTGTGTCAGTTTCGTTACAGTGTTATCTGCTGAGCTTCGAACTATCAAGCCAGTGGGCAGGTCGAAAACGTGGATCACTGATAAAGGAAAATTACGACAAGATTGAAAGATTCACAGTAATGTATAAATAAGACCCTGCTGGTGGAAAAACAAAACTTAACTCGCGACAAGGGAGGTCTATACTAAGTAATCAATGGTGTTGAGGCGACTGGGTCTTGTAGGTCAATACTTACATTTTTTATCACCCTGATCAATTGCAGCCAATGCATCAGGTCCCAGTGATACTGCGGCGCGCCCTAGAGATTCTGGTCGAGCGCCCCAACGGGGACTGGCCAAAAGACGACCCATATAGCTGTATACTGATAATCCAGCTCTTTCTACAATGCAGATGCATCTAAAAATATGAGGAAACAAGAGTGAGGCTTCAAAACTAAAAGCGAACAAGGAAGAGTAATACATTTATAGTAGCACTATGGTGACACTTATTAATATTGTGCTTGATAAGAAGGTAAGATAGCGAATCACGAGTGAACGCAAAGACTATTCAACATAGGAGTATTAATAATTGGTAGCTTGCAAAATGACACATTTTACCTTTCGGCGAGCAAGATCATGCTGATAGTTCCTTCTTTGAGGTCAAACGTCACTGGTGTATTCCAGGATGTAAGCTTGTGTATGAAACACTGCTTCACCGTTGCGATGACCATGTGGTTGAAACCCAGAGCAATTTGTATGACCCTGTCTGGATAGTCCAGTTGGTCACTCTGATCACTTATGATGTCCCTTATAGCGATTACTTTCCGTCCTACTTGGTGGCAAGCGTAGTTCTTCCACGTATATTCTCTGAAAAGTTTCTGGTTTTAGATTTGCAAGGCGTTCCATCAGATAAAAGTTAGCTACAAAATGTCAACATATTCACCGATCAATGATATGAGCGAACAAAACGTGTCCATTAGCACACGCAGCTGCCAACTGCGTACCATCAGAAGACCAAGCTACATTGTAGATGCTTCCCGTTGATGGTCTATCGAGACAGTGAGACCACTGAAATCAGTTGATAACATTACAACCGGATCTTGAAAACACTGGCAAAAGAGAACTAGACAGCTCGAGGAACGAAAACTTTAGCGAGTTGATGGATGAAAGATTCGGTGAAACTTACCCCATTAGAGTTGCACAGGCGTATGAGATTGTAGCTCCCCAAGACGAACATGTCACCAGCAGGAGACCAGCTAACGCTTGTAATAGGCTGGTCATGCTTGACGCTCACCGATATTTGTTGACCAAATGTGTCCCAAATCTGAGAAAGGACACTCATACAGCATATTAAATCAATTACAATTGCAATATTGTATAAGATTGGGATTACCTTGGAATATCCGTCTTCCGAACCAGATAGAATCAAATTGTTATTGGCATTCCAAGCGATACATAAGATAAGGCCTTCATGTGCTTTCCACTGGAATTGAAAAGAACCAACCAATTGAATTAAAGCAGTCATCTCCTGTATAGATGAATTCGAGGTAGAGCCATTTCCAAAATAGGTAAGTAAATATATTAGTGTTTTTTTTTTTGTAATAGGAACGTATAAATCAAAATATTCCACTATGCAGCCTAAATACGATTTGTCTACAACCATTATAGGTGGGAAATCCCGAAAATATCAATTGGAATGTTTTTATGAAATATAGGTAGGTACCTACTTTCGTTATCTTATTACTAGAATTCAGTTGTTTTATAACGAGTGAATTCCCCTTAGTGTGTAAGATAGCACTGCTATCAGGACTCCACACGGCGCTAAAACATGGCACATCGGATTGAACTATCGTCGATCGCAGAAGTCCGTTTCTTGACCATACCTTGACGAAACCGTCTTCGCCAGCTGAAATTAATACAAATACTAGAAGAATCCATTGCAATGGTGAATGTTGTTTCATGGTATTTATAAAAAAAATTACCCGTTAACAGTCCCGCTCCATCAGGACTCCACTGTGCTATGAGACAAGCTCCCTGATGCGCGTTCACTGATTTCTCTATGCGACCATTGTGATTTACAATGTGGAATCTACAAATAATGATTAAAATAAATAAAGAAGTTGGAGCTATGTAGACTCAAGCTGTGTAGGTGCTTGTTCAATTCATTCACTGAGTAGGTTTGTTTTCTCCGAAAACCTAATAAGGGCCCGAAGCTGAGAGACATAAAGTAGGCATAAAGTAGGTACCTATACAAAACATCACACTCACTTGCCATCTGCTGTCGATATCAGAATCACATCGTGTTGATGTTTATTCCCTCCAACATTGATTTTCGGAAACAAATGCATGTCGTTTGGATAGAAATCATCGGGGAATGTTGTAACTACTATACATTCGCTGTTTACAAGGTTCCATTTCAAGAGTTTATGATCGTCTCTGCAAAAGTTTGAAAACGCAGTAATATTAATTTTAAGCATATTTGTGCTAACCTAACGAATTGATGCTTAAAAAGTTTTTATGGATAAGCCTATTAGTTTGGATTCCATTTGTGAAAAGAATAAATAAACTATTCTTATAAAATGTTTAGCTGTACTCAGTAGATCACGGTCGATTTACCATTACAGTACTTAATTATTAAGAAAAGAAAGGTTCCTCCCAGTATTTCCGAGTAAAATTTATCATTCAGCTACATTCAGTCCGCTCCAGTCATAAGTCACATCCCTATTTCGCTCGCTGAATTTTTATTTTACTTACCCACATGAAAAAACGTCTTCGGTATTATTCCAATTTACGCAAACAACAACACCAGTATGCTTCGGTTCTTTGAAAGTTGATATTTTTAATTTCATGATTATTTGATTTAATATTGTGTTTACTATACAGTTTTGTTGTGAAGTAATTTTCTATGCTGATGCCATGGCAACGCAACAAAGACAAATTTTCGCGCTGCGTAGCGTGCGCAAAACAGACATCTTGGTGTTGCAAAAGTAAAATGATGGAGGTGTTTTTTGAGAGATTTTATACACACACATCCACAGGACTTTTACATTATTTTGAATAAAACATTATTTTTATGCATAATAAGATTTTTTCAAAACAATTATAATAATAAATAACTCTCCTCCTATCTAATCATTCGTGTTTCACTTTTCTGAACGAAAATAATTTTGACAGCAAGACAAAGACAAAATAGAAATGTCAACGAAAATCAATGATTGTTGATTCGGAATATTAATTTATGAATGAATGACAGTTCCTCCTCACATGTTCTCAGAACTTTGCGAATCCTAAATTTTGTGAAAATAACTCCTGAAAAAGTACACAACATTAAGAGAGTTTAATTTTAAAAACGGTATAATGTCGGACGTGCCGGATCTTAGTAGTGATGAGGACAATTTCGAGGACGACGAATGGCAGGAAATGGAAACTAACGATACTACGGTAACATGCTTATTCTGCCCTAACGTTTTATCTAACATTGAAGAAGGAATCGCGCATTGCAAGTCCGTCCATAAGTTTGATTTGAACGAATTGAAATTGAAGTTCAATATGGATTGCTATTCATACATCAAGTTAATAAACTACATCAGAACGAATAAACCTACCGCGGAGGTTATAATTAATATCAACAAGGCGCTTTGGGACGATGAGAAATACTTTCAGCCTGTGGTGCAGGACGATTGGCTCATGTACGACTTTGATGCTCTTACTGACAAGCCAAGTTCACCAAAAACTTACCATGCTAATGTCGAGAATGGTTTGGTAACTCTGTCAGAAGCCCACTTTACTGAACTTCAAAGGACAATACAGTTTTTAACACAGCAACTTAGTGAGAGTGCCACACTTCTAAAGAATGCAAAGGATGACATAAAAATGATGCAGGATTCAATGAAAAACTTGGTAGAAGGGGGCCATTTAACCAAAAGTAATGATGAACCCAACAATAAGTTAAATTGTGTTGCAACTGTTCCTCTAGAGATGGATGATGGCTACTTCAGTACTTATGCTCATTTTGGTATTCATTATGACATGCTTTCAGACAAAGTCCGTACAGAGTCCTATAGAGATGCAATTTTGAAGAACAAAGAAACATTGAAAGATAAAACTGTATTAGATCTCGGATGTGGTACCGGTATCTTATCAATGTTTTGTGCGACAGCTGGAGCTAAGCAGGTTTATGCATTAGATCAGTCAGAAATTATATACCATGCAATGGATATTGTTAGAGAAAATAATTTACAGGATGTGATTAAATTAGTTAAAGGCAGACTAGAAGACACTAAGTTAAATGAAAAAGTTGACATTATTGTCTCTGAATGGATGGGATACTTTCTACTATTTGAAGGCATGTTAGACAGTGTTATTTATGCAAGGGATCACTGCCTTAAACCTGGTGGACTGTTGTTACCAAATAGATGTAACATAAGTCTCGTTGCTAATGGTGACATAGATACACACAAGAAACTAATTGAGTATTGGTCAGATGTTTATGGGTACAAAATGAATTGCATGAAATCTGAAGTTGTACGGGAAGCAAGTATTGACATTGTTGGATCAAAAAATATTATTTCAGATCCTTGTCTTGTTAAAGACATAGATATTAATACATGTAAAATAGATGTGATGGACTTCACATCTGAATTTAAACTTCCTATTGTAAAAGATGGTTTTTTAACATCAATTGTAGGTTATTTTGATACATTTTTTGATCTGCCGAATCCTGTAGAATTTTCAACAGGACCTCATAAAACACCAACTCATTGGAAGCAAACAGTTTTCTATTTTAGAGATTGTAAGGAGGTAAAGAAAGGAGACATTATTGAGGGTACAATAATTTGCAGTAGACAGAAAACTGATGTCCGAGGTCTATCTATTCAGATCAATATATTTGGCAAGAGCCATAAATATATTTTAAGTTAGACTACTTGTGATACTTCTTAGAAAGTTTATTGCATTTTGTAAGTGTCAATGTAAACTATAATTAACTGCTTGATGTGCCTTTTATAATTGTTATATTGCAAATATGATTTGCATTGTTTTAATTCTGCTGTACTACTAAGTAATAAGAATAATATGTTCATATGTAGCTAAGAGATAGCATTAAATATGCCAGGATAGTTTGTAAAATGTCACTAGATTTTTGTTTTTATCATCTACTTTTAGGAAACTGAGATACTCACCAGCGAGTCAGTGTGTTCATCATTTATATCATACACATAGATTAAATCAGACATCTCATGCAAATTAAGCCAACTATTGGAAATTTGATACCTTAATATCAAAAAGGCATTTAAGTTTTTAATCTCATACTGAATTTCTTAAGTAGCTTGTGTAAATCTGTAATCAATGATGCTGATTTTGAAATGTGTATTGGACAAAACATTCTGTTGATATTCTGATTTATAGTCAATTTTATAATGGGAATAGCTTGAATATGCGAAGTGCCAAAATAATATCAACTGCTAAAGGAAGGCAATCCTAATAATTATGTAATCTGTTAAGGCCGAGTTTTTTGATCCATAGTTTACAAATGGTTAAAATTATTTTGTGTAAATATTTAGCTTAACCAATAGCCAAATAAATACAAAACACCCAGAAAACCCATTTTAATGTTTTTTTTTTTATTGCTGGTTTAACCATTTGTGAAGATAACTACAGGTCATAACACTGGCCTTAAGGAATAATTTCATGGTGCTTGTTAAAGCATACACCTTTTTATACTTCTATTTCTTAGATATATAAGAGCATGCATCGTGACTTTCATGCCTCATGTAATAATTATTAAATTAATTATCTAAGGGTATTAAAGTAAACATTTTGTCTACGAAATTCTTTATTTTATTTTACATATAATTTACACATAACTAAAAGGTGTTTAAATCTATTTACACATGTAGAAAAAGACTGTCAAGTTGATAAAAAACCATTTGATTTTGAGATTTCATTTTATTAGAGAGAAAATGCAGTTTCATACAAAGATCTTTGTGTTGTTTACATAAAATTATTGTGAATTTTTAAGATAAAACATTTATTAATATACATTTGCATACTTACAATATATATGTATGTATATATAGAAAATTATCTTTAGCAATTGCAAGTAAATTTCATATTTTTTATCATTTGGGATATAATAATAGAAAAGTTTAGGATTTTTACTTTTGTTATTATAAATAACACTTCTTTACACATTTAATATTACTGTGAATGAGTTTGTATGTTTTATCTGAATGGTGTGAAATACAATCTTTATATAAGCAGGACGTGTGAAAATATTAGATGACTTTGTGGGTAGGTAAGATCTATTTTTTACTAATATTTTTTATATCTTAAAACGTAGCAGTGTACAGGTCTTTAATTAGCTTAATTACATTGACAATTGAATTACTAAACACATTCGGAATGTTGTAATGTCACATTAAAAGCAACATCGTGTACAAAAATGGTTTCTAAAGACAGAGAGATTACAATATTACCAAGGATGCCTATTTAGGTACTGCTCCAAGCTATGATATAGAAACAACAATTAATATTCATGTACATAAGGCTCAGTATGCTAATCTCTACAATTTTATAAAGCTATATCCCCAATCTGAATGGCAATACTAGACTACATTTCAAATTAAGTAGGTATGTATCTATATTGAATATCCTTAATATTTAGTACCTATGAACTATTAATAGGTACACTAAATGCATAATATACAGAATTTAATAAATCTCTAATAATTAAAATAGATGATAAATATATAATATATATAAAAATCTATTGTTAAATTTGTCTACAATAAGCGTCACCAGTTGGATAATAAATCTATTCTTACCATCCCCGAAATCAAATAGGGACCTAATTTATCATGATTATGGTTTCTTTTGACTTGATATTCAATGAGAATGGTCCCACGTACCTACCAGGAAAACTAGGCCTCAGAAATAGGTTCGAAATATGACTGAATTTAAATTCATGTTATATGGTTACAAAAACTCCTATTATAAGCAGATTCAGTTCAGATTTTAGATGAAAATTTGGCATCTGTGAGTAAACACTCGGCCTATAATCCTTTAATATCTTTGTAATAAATTCAATGTTTAATTCCCTTCGTCAATAGATACTCTAGTTGAAGGACGGTACATTTACTTTGGATCCTCCACAAAAGCTAGTTATGTTCACGTCTAAGCCTAGCTATGAATTCCTGTTCATCCTCTGGCTGTGACGCCTTTGCCTCTCAGTCTAATAGACCTAATAGGTAGCTGATGTTTACAAAAAGCTGTTCGACTCCATTTGATTTGAGCACGAGCTTTGAAATTCAATAAATATTTGAGATGTTTCTACTTTATCCTTAGCTATGTTGTAATATAACAAAGACAAAAATCTTAATTTGTATCATGAAGATTTACTAATGTACTATCTACCTATTTACTAGAATTTGAAATGGCGTTATCATTTAGAAAATAATTTCATATTAAATAACATTTGGTCAAGAATATCAAGACTCCAATTTAATCGGAAACATTAAAATTAATAAGCGTATTCATCATATTATGGGTTAAATTTAACACTAATTTAAGCTACATTTAAGTTATAGTTAAGTGTTTGATTGAAGAGAAGTGCACATGTGTTTATGATTATATAAATTAATGTTGTTTGCTCCGTCACCAGCATTTGATAGTTACTTACAGATACATTTATCTTAACAACTATATTTGAAATGAGTTCAGTACAGTTTACACATTAATTATTTCAAGTATGAGTAGAAAATAGTGTTATCTATCGATACATCCTCAATTATACAACCGAGACCCTATTGCGAGTAATTTACTACGAGGGTTCTTCAGGGAACAGTTATGGGACCACATACCCTAAACTAGATAAATATTTTTATTTGTCCTCGCAATGGAATCTTGGTAACGAGATACCTTCAAAGCTTTAGACTTAATATTTAGGTTAGGCTAAAATCTTAGCAGCGAATAATAATGAATCATTTACACTACTACTGGCGTTACCGCTGAGCGGTATGTCGCCTGTTCGAATTAGCTCACTATGTTGTCTTCCACATAGAGAATCTTTATACATCCAGGCTTTTCGCATTGTGCTTCAAAGTCGTATATTTGTGCGTTACACACAACAATTTTATTTTAATAAATTAGCAAATTATAAATATAGCTGGCTGGCAAAATATGGTTTGCTTTAGCTTTTCTTCAACAATGAATAGTACATGTTGCAACACCTAGATCTAACGCTATTTACAAATGAGGCTAAATATTATTCCTCTGTTGTCGATGGGACGCTGTTGTTCTCCTCCTCCTGCTTAGCTCGAGCCTCAGCGTCTGGAAAGTATCATTGAATTGGTTTAGTCGGTTTCTGCGGTTCCCGTTCCCGTGGGAATATGGGGATACAATATAGCCTAGGTCACCCGGGGATAGTGTAGCTTCCCAACAGTGAAAGAATTTTTCAAATCGGTTCGGTAGTTTCAGAGCCTATTCAATACGAACAAACAATCAAATTTCCATAGGATAGATATGTTACCGGCAATCTTTATAATCCAGTATTCTATAAAATTTTATTCATTTTATACTTTGCCTAGGTATTCAATACAATATAGAAACGTATATATACCTATTTAGGGCTTTGGTAAAATACAGACATCTAAAAAAAAACTAATGAGTTTATTCAGCGAATGCGAAAACATGAACCTCTGTTGTACCTGGTGGTTCTTGTTCGTTTTAAAAATAAACTCCGTTTTTCGTCTTTTGCCTTCGGTTAACCTCTAACGGCCCGGTTTACCGAAAACGGTACGGTAGATCTCACACATTTGAAAAGATTTTTTAATGTGTTGATTTTTTGACATTAACTTAAAAAAAACATAATAGGTATCTCTCTTTCTGGCGCAGTCGGATTGTTTATCTTATATAGGTGCAGTGAAACCTGGATAACTGGGACCTTAAGGGACTGGCAAAGTCTCACTTAAAGAGGTGTTCCACTTACCCAGTGTCTCAGATATCCAGGTATAAATAAATAACTGTCTCATTTACAGAGGGTTCCATCCACTAAAATACAGTCTCAGTAAAAGAGGTAAAAAACTCTCGCTGTCTCAATTATAAAAGGTTAAAATGGAAAGAACCAATCCCAGATATAGATGTTTGTTTTGTCCCACTAACAGGCAATTCAGTGCTAAAGTGTCGGGACCTAAGCATGAGTTCCAGCTATGGAGGTTTCCCACTTATCCAGGTCCCACTTAACCAAGTTTTACTTTTAGGGAGATTAAAGTTTTTCGTTTTACCCTTAGCAGCTTGCTCTTTCCATATTTTCTTGTTGTCGCTGAGGCATGCGACCCACGGCTTCCTGATTTTGAACTTGTTGCTGTTTTCATTTCCTGAAATAGAAAGTAAGTATTTTTGGAGTACATTTTTAAAATAATGTAGAAGGTATGTTTGAGTAACGTAAATTTGCTATCGTACTAAGAATCATGAATTTTATGACTTTTTTCGTTACTTGTGCTGACAACACCTTGCTTCATGCCAAGTTTAGTGATTCTAGGTCGACGGAAGTACCCCTTGGGTTCTGATTTAGGTACATGCGTGTACCAACATGTCGCAAAAAATATTTTTATGCGTAGACTTAGAAGCTTGATATTTTTAGAGCTCCAAGGTATCATCAACATACGTATTTGATATGAGTTAATTTCAACAAGAAACCTCCACGAATTCCTGAGAAAAAGGGTCCTGACAGACCTGACCGACCATCGGACAACGAATTGAAAAAAGATAACTTATCTGACTATTGAAAACTCGTTCCTAATGCAGGATTGGGTATACGTACTGTCCTTTATACCTGTGCTCTCTTCATTGATAGGCTCAGCAGAACTCGTGGAGTTCTTGCCGCTGGAATGTAGAGGTCCCAATATGCATTCGAGCATATCGGCACACACGCCCATGCTGGGTTCCACAATGAACTCGATGAAACCGATCTGAGACTCTGCTACTAGGGTGTTGTTTCTGTCGCACAAGGGACTGAATGGGATTCCTAGGTCCCTCTCCTTGTCGCCCTGAAGGAAGAATTCTTCCAGGAGGCTCATTGTCCATCTGTGATGCAGGTCCCATCTCTGAAACAGTTTGTTAACAGGATTAACTCGTGTTTCATTCAATTATTTTTATAAAAAAGTAAGGTTTATTTCGTTCATTTTACATTAATAACCTTACGACTTAAACATAATTATACTATCAGTAACTCTGTACAGTAAGTAATCTTGGGGTCCTGAGTTGTGATTACCTACATTAAAAATATAAAAATGCTAAGTTGAACAAACCGATGTTGAACAGTTTTCATGCTAAAAACTTTATAAGTACCTTAGAAGAAACGGGTGAGCTATATATACCTACTTAAAAATAATCATGTTTTAGCTGTTCTGAAATCTACTTTAAAGGTTCAGAAACATTACATTTAATTTAGAAAACTAACAAGCTAAATTCTACATTCAAATTATTGTCTTTCAAATAAAGTATGAAAATTATGGGAACTGGCGCGCAAGTTTTTTTTTGCTCGTTTTATTATATCTATTTAAGGTCATTGATTAGATACATAATTATGTATAGCAATACAGCATACTTCAAAATTATGATTTTAGTGATAAAATGCAAATATTCTATAGCAAATTATTGTGAATTTAATTTGATAAATCAATGAACTTTCGTCTTAATTAGAGACACATTTATTTATTCAAAAAATGTAAATGGAGTTTCGGCGGCATAAAACCTATTTGTTGTAAAAAAAAAACAGTTTGGTACTAACTTTGTAGGGATAATTGTATTATGCACTAGTGTGTAATATTATTATGCACGTGTGTGTTATAGTTCGGTTTATGGATAAGATCGATGTAATAAGAGTCACTTTACGAGCAAGTGTGTTGAAAAATAGATTATCGACCTTAGGACTAGTAAAAATTATAAAGCTTTAAAACAATATCTGTCTAATTTGGCCATACACACATCTAAAAAGCCTATGTCTCCATTTATTGGGAAGCCTGCAAGCCACTACCTAAGTTGTAGGTAGATTTTCTTACTACACACTCACCTTAGCAGGATGCGAAATGTCACAGCAGTGTAGAATGAGTGAAGCTGCCTTAGACTTGTCCACGGTAGGCTCGGCGAGCGTCAGCAGTGACCTCATATTCTTCAGCTGCTGGAAGTGGAACGACATGTCGGTGGCCAGCACCATGTCGATGACCAGGGTCCGGAACTCCCGGAACTCTTCTCTGGACAAGTTCTGGAGTAGGTTACACTCTTCGTCACGCATCAATCTGGAAATTAAAGAAAGTATTTTTTTAGTTGCCTGGATTCAAGATTCAAAGCATTTATTTCAATTAAACCCTTTACAGGCACTTTTGAATTGTCAAGTCGAAAGAGGTGAAGCTATCTGCACGTTCCAAAGCGTAGATCTCTATGGAGAAGAACGTGCAAGAAACTCCACGGACACTCTTTTAAATCATGTTCTGTATTAGGTACATAACCTTGGTTACATCCTTGGTCGCTTCTTGGTCGGATACTCCGAGGGATGTTTTTTTAAGAGGACCCTTTATTGAAATTAAGTATGTTTTGGTACCAAGAACTCATGTCTATGAACGCCTGAGTTCAAGGTATTGACCAAAAATCTACTTTGTTGAAGCCATGTTGTGTTATCTATACGCATTCGACATTAGATATTTTAGCTGGGAGTACAATGGCAATGCATTTATTTCAATTAGACTATTAAAAGGCACTTAACATAGTCAAGATTTCGATTTATAAGAAAAAATGGGTGGCTTAAATGAGCCATCTATTTTTTGAAAAGGTTAATTGAGTACCTAGGTAGGTATGTACCTACTTCATTCTTTTGAAGAAGAACGGAATACGCAAGAATATTTTTTAATGCCGGAGTTTTAGAAAAGAAAATTTATTGGTGTTATAAGTAAAGTTCATCCACGTCTTGATTACGTACTCAGCTGATCTGTCAGACATAAAACAAACTAATTAAGCTATAGATAAGGACTTGAATAAACATTCCGGAGATTAATCCATAGCCCTCTAAACAAATTTACTTAGGACAGCAAATTCGATCGTTTCTAACTATGTCAATGTTATAATTGCACCATAAAAATGTTAATTTATGGCCACCAGTGTCCTAATTACATGAAATTGCCAGTTGTGCGTGGTTCTGACGGTACAACTACTCGTTATGGGTTATAAACGTTATGGAACATTCAAGTTACGACTGGTTTCAAATTGATTTGCCGATCACATTGGTGATAAAATTGTAACTTACGACGAAAGACAATCGTCGTTTAAAAGCTTATAAATATGTTCATGTAGGTATCTATTCCTTTTAAACCTCATTGTTTTATTTTCAATTATACGTTTAGAATTGTCGATGCTCCGTTTTTATGGATGATCACGTCACAGGCAGCCTAACACTAAATGGAGCGAATAATAAAATTGCTACATTGAATATTAAAATATTTTCAACAGGGTCTAAAAGCTTTTCAGAGCAACCAGCAGTCAAAACCATAAACTAGGTATTTTTATTTATGTTAAAGATAGACCTACCTACAAACTTACTTGTTCTTTTTTTTCTTATAGTACCTACTATTTCTATACTAGTAGTTGAACATTGCTGGTGCAAAAAATGTTAACTGTACAAAAAAACAATAAGGAATATGTCGACTTTCCTGACAATTTTTACTTGGCAGCACTGCTTGGTGGGTACCTACTTTACGACACTGTTCATATTCCAGAGGTACCTAGGGAGGACATTGTAGGCTGAATATATTTATTCGGCCCTATAATACTGTTTTTCCCAGAGGTATTTTAAAGGTGATAGATAGATATCCATCGGTACCGTTACACCAGAAAGTTGACGTTGCGAGGCCTCTTTCAATTCTTTCACATATATAAATATCTATGAGTCTGTACGATTAGGTATCCTTTATGGGCACATCAAAAAATGATGACTAAAATTATACATTTCTCAAGTTATTTACATTACCTCAAAAAAAAGGCCAGATCATCAAATACTTTTAGTGTGTCTCACTCTAGAAGTATTTATTATGTTTTATTCTTCCGCATAAGGCGGAATTCTTACTGACTAAAACCCATCCGTGTTCTTACTAATAACCTTTACTTTCTAGGGCTGTGGTGATTCTTTCGAACAAATTCGAAAAAATTGTCTGGCGTTGCGAACTTATCTGACCTTTTTTTTTTTTTTTTTTTAATTCGAAAAAAAAAAAAAAAAAAAAAAAAAAAAAAAAAAAACTTATCTGACCTAACAATTGTACTTAAATAATTCGTGGAAGATAGTGAACTTTTAAATCACAGCTACACTCCTTTTCAAAACCATTTACCAGAGTACCAGACCCACTAATTGTTATTTCACATTGTTATGGTGGCAACAGGTTTTTATTTTATTTTAAAACTAGCAGCGCCTCGCGGTTTCACCCGCGTAGTTCCCGTTCCCGTGGGAATATGGGGATAAAATATAGCCATATATAAATATATATATTTTTTAATCGGACCAGTAGTTTCTGAGATTAGCGCGTACAAACAAACTCTTCAGCTTTATAATATTAGTATAGATTAGTATAGATAACAAAGAAAAAATAATCGCTCATAAATTTTGAAGAAAAATAAATTTAGATAAATAATTTGTTTTAATTGTGTTTTTTAATCAAAGCTAGTATTATTACGTTTGTTCAAAATTATTCAAAACAGGCGGTAGTGTATCTACTTACCTTTTTAATGAATGGAAAATCATCAAGTAACTTCTTCCGCTCTGGGCTGAGCGGAAAGGAGTGTCAGACTCTTACTGACTAAAACCAATCTGTGTTCCTTCTACGCATTTGTTAATACTAGAATTTCACAGTGGGTTTATTCAGTTTTAGAACTCCAATAAACATTATCGATTGGTTGTTTCCTGTTGCTTACGAAACTTCCACACCACACAACGCCGACAAAGAAATATTTCAAGGAAATAACCGACAGATAAATAACACATACTCCCATAGATTAACTCGTTAGTTAGCTAGACTGACGGTGAAATATAGTCGGGAACTCGGGACATTTATTCAACTCGTTCAGAATTCATAGCACGTTGCTGCTGTCAATTACTGCCAATCTTTGTGAAAAACACCATCGGCATCGTACAATATCTATAGTAACCGTCTCACGTAACCAATGGCTTGAACTGGAACCGTGGTAAATACAATTTCAATACATAGGTGCATACCTATGTATTGAAATTGTATTTACCACGGTCCCCGGACCACGGACCTTTTTAGATATGCATATATCTAACCCTTATAAAAGGGTCCTAACTGAAAAGTTGCAATAATTGGCAAATGACCAAGTATAATCTTTGAACAGTTTCGGGGAAAAAAAAATATCTCCCGAGACCAACATACTCGTATAATATGCTACAGAGGATGCTATCCCTTTTTCAATTATATTTCGGAAACTTTTTCATCATTGGGTTTTATATAATGTTGTTCACGTTCACTTTATAGCAAAATTATAAGTACCTAACAGGAATATTATGAGTTACGCCTCTATCATTCTGCGGGTGCGATTCCCCTCCCAGAGTAATTATTTGTATGGCATACAGATAGTTGTTCCGGATCTGGACTTTTGTTTATGTGAGTTTACTATCTATGATATAAACGTACACAAGATACAGAAGAAATATATAATGTGGAGGCAACGTATTTCTAATTTAAACTTTTTCACAAAACAATAACCGACTGCCAAGTTAGAAATACGACAACGTATAAAATAACTTTTATTTCGGAAGTCAGAATAAAAGTTTTTATTTCTCGCTTTGAGTTGGTACCTACTTTATTTTTATGTAATTCGTAAACGCTAATGGAAAACCACAGAAAAGCAAAATACGCAATTTCGTTTATTTGGATGATGTATTTAGTCCAGCTATTTTGATTTAAAAACCAAACTATTGAACTGATTTCCATGGGACCAATCGGGAAGTAGTTTTACATGAAAATATTTTTTCCAATTCGGTTCATAAATGACGGAGTTATGAGAAATAAAAAAATCAACCGAATTGAGAACCTCCTTCTTTTGAAGTCGTTAAAAACAAAACAGAATACTTAATAAGTGTCTTTGATCACATTGATCCTAGGTACATATTTTTTAAGCGGTATTAAATAACCTGCAGGTTTTTAATCATGGTTGTGGAATTTGTGCAAAGGGCGCTGGGATGAGCATGGGATGATTTCCCATTCAGAGGAAAACAAAGGCTTTTAGTCATAGTTATTCTTTCATTCATTTCTAAAAACTGAAAGTTGCCTGCTTACACTAAATATGTTTGTTTCTTACGAATGATTCCTCAAAATATATAAAAAAGAAAACATTAAAAAAATCAAAGGGTTAGGCTGTGTGTTGTCAGTGGCTGGAACTCGATGAACCATTTCTATATGGTACATATGTAGCTAAAGGCATCAAGATATATAAAATTGTAGCGGCAAAGCCCCTTTGTAATTTAGCCCAAGGTCAGGAGTGCCGTCACGCCGCCGCCCCGATTGATGGATGGCCGCTATGATCGGATCGTAAACAGTCTACACGGATAAACCCTTCCGTGATTCTCGGCAGATTAGACCCTTGATGTTAAGCTGCTGGCACAGTGATGAGAGTAAACATATTTAAACAATTTATTCCCAGTCCGGATTAAGCTAATCAGTATCTTTCATAATAGTCACAAATCAATATCAAAGAGAGCAGTGGTGGCCGAGTGGTAACGGCCCCGACTTCACGATGTGTAAGTCGCGGGTTCAAACCCAGCCAGGCGCATTACCTACTTTGTGTAATTAATTTCATCACCACTGCTCACAAAACGGTGAAGGAAAACATCGTGAGGAAACCGGCATGTCCTAGAACCAAAACTTCGAAGACATGTGACATTCACCAACCCGCACTGGGCCCGCGTGGTGGATTACGGCCCATGCCCTCTCCTAGACAGGAGGCCTGTGTCCCAGCATTCGGATCGTTA
Organism: Hecatera dysodea; assembly: GCA_905332915.2. NCBI lineage: Eukaryota > Metazoa > Arthropoda > Insecta > Lepidoptera > Noctuidae > Hecatera > Hecatera dysodea. The sequence goes on from HG995292.1 coordinate 18,081,792, forward strand.
AAAGGCTGATCATGCAATATCAAAAGTCGTTTACTGACATTAGGCTAATTACCAGCACTTTTTAATCAGCATAGTTCTACATAACATTAAGACAGTTTCCTTCACAGTTTCAGTTTCCCAAAACGTCAACCCCCATCACTACTTCCTAGTGTTTTGGCTGGGAAGAAGTAGTGGCACAACAAACTCCCCAGCAAAACATCTGTCTGTTAAGTTTAAGAACTTGAATTTATTCAGTAGATATCTAGTTTGCAAAGTAGTTTACAATACATAACACAAAAATTGCAGTCTGTTTCTGTCAGGTTCTCTTATCTACACTAATTTTATTTGATACATTTATTTATTTAAATAGAACGGCCGAAGCCACTTACACTATTTAAACATATAATTTACTAAACATATAATGCATTCTTCTCACAAAAATTCAAACATTCCGATAGTATCACCTACCATTCATTCGCAAACACATCCAAATCTTTATTATCTTCAATTATAAAGAGGAAATGTATGTTTTTTTTGTTTGTTTGTAACGAATAGACTCAAAAGCTACTGATCTATTTCCAAAATTATTTTACCATTAGGATGAACATTATCTGATTCTAGAATCATCGAGACGATCCAGCTTCTATAGGTACCACACGGACACCGTAAGAAGACTAAAAAGAACAAAACTGTTCGAGTTAGTGTTTCGTGTTCGTGAAAGTGAATAGTGTATGTAGCACAAGTGTTACCAAGAACGAAGTGTATTCGTCTTAATAGATACAATAAGAAAAATGCCATTGGACACATTGTTAGTAAAGAAAATATAACAGTTTATATAAATTACTTATAAGGCCCGGTATCCACCAAAGCGGAGAGGAGAGGAGACGAGAGAAGATGTGTTTGAATAAACCAATCCAATTTCGTTATTTCCACATCTCTTCTCCGCTTAGCTTTGGTGGAAATGGGTCAAGCGGAGAGGAGAAGAGATGTCTCGTTTTTCTATAGAATTTTGTGCAGCGAGCGAGCAAGCGGCGCGGCAGAGCGGAGAAGTATCTAGTCGGGCGGCCGGGCGGCGCACCCCTCACCCCGCTGCCTTCTCCGCGCGCCTCGCCCGTCCCGAAAGCGTCATTCGATTGAATGGCTTTGAATGCAAACTTTTGTAACGACATGACGTCTTCCTTTCTTAGACAGAACTTGATTGTTTTCGATCTCTCACAGCTCACATCTCTGCTACACACAGCTCACATCTCTCCGCAACGCATCTCCTCTCCGCTTTGGTGGAAATAACCTGCCAGCTTCGCGGCACATCTCCTCTCGTGTCCTCTCCTCTCCGCTTTGGTGGATACCGGGACTTAGTCTATACACTTACAAGGCTAGATTGTAAAAATATTAGGGTTCATCATTTCATGAACATTGGAAAAAGAGAAAAAAACACCATTAGAATGCTGCATTATCCCTGAGTAACATTGGTTATAATAAAATAAATGTAAATGTTAATACGTACGAAGCCGGGACGAGCCTCTAGTTTCTTATAAAAAACGCAACGGATTTTGATAGTGTTCACTCAAAAAATAAGCGATTAACGAGGACGGTTTTTTAATATAATTCTCAGCCGATCGAAGCCTATGCGGATCGCAAATGTATCGAAAATACGCAAAAATAAAAAAATCAACCACATTTGCCAATTTTTTGCAAGAACTTTTGTCACCACGTTTGTCGTTCCGTGGTTGGCCAATGTTCTACACTAAAACCTACCTACGCAAATTGTATTACAGTTTCGGATAGACAAATAAACAACAGTTAGTACACACTATAATTTATTAACAATGTCCCAGAGGAGTGCATTCGCCTAATTAAAACCTACCCAATTAATTATCCAGCGTAGACTCACTGTTAGTGCCAGCGCCATCGGTAATATAAAACGGTAGATAAGCCTCTAATCCACAAAAGGGAAGACTAGTTTATGTACTAGGTTAACCTCTATTTTCACGGCAAATTCGGCTGCTTTCTGGAACTTTTTCATATAGCAACTGCCCTCTGATTTTTTGCAAGGCCATCCCAATAAATGTGGCCTTAGTATTTCGAGCTGTTACGGAATTTTTCTAAAGAGTTACTAGCCTAGAACGCAAAAGGCATTCTGGAATGCAAAAGGAGGAGCACGGATGGGTATTAGTTCGTAAGAGTCTGACACTCCCTTCCACTCCGCCCAGAGCGACATAAGTAATTTGATAACTTCCAATGCATTAAAAAAAACACCGAGCTATTACTGAATAAGGGTGGTCTATTAAGTAGTCTTACAGGAAAAAGCTATTGCACTATTTTCAAACTTAAAGACCTCTCTCTACTCTCCCTCTCATATTCCTGGCATGCCATGGCAATAACTAGTGCGTATGAATGGTTGATTGATGCTGAGAGTGATCAAGGTTTTAATCCAGGAAAAGAAGATAAGTAAATCTACATACTAAAGAAAAGCCACCGTACAAACATTTCTCATTGAAAACTGTCAACGTAGTATTTTATTTCCTGCTATGTTGTCAGTTATCAATAGGTAGGTATATTAAGTTGTTTGAAATTAATATAATGTTTAATTGTTTGTGGCGGTTTTGTAGAATTTTAAGGTTGTGGTTAAAGTCGATTGCTTTGTGATTTAAGGACGGATAATGCACCCAATTGTAACCAACAAGTGACCGAAGTAGAAAATACACGAGAAGATTGTATTTCCTACTTAGGACACTAATTGTTGTTTACCAGGACTGAATAATTCTATTGTTATTTCCCAGAAATCTCATTTATTCTGAGAAATGACTCACGAAAAAACAAATGTTAAAAGACTAGCAGCACCCCGCAGTTTCACCCGCGTAGTTCCCGTATCATTGGGAATACGAGGATAAAATATAGTCTATGTTACTCGCTGATACTCGCTTCTCATTATTGAAAAAGTGATTAAAATCGGTTTTTGAGCTTATTGTGTACAAACAAATCTTTCCTCTTTATAATATTAGTATAGAAAATTACTTATATTAGGTACCAAAGCTAATTTTTTACATTCAATACGTTATCTACGGCATCACAGGCCCTATCGGAACACCAGCGCTGTGGTATTTTTTTTTTTAATATCGTAGTATATGCTGATATAGGGACCTTTTTGGGCCTCGCACAGATTAAAATTAATGATACGCTTTTTTTGTGTTTTGTTTTGTGCGAGTCCTAAATAACCATTTTTCTTTCTTTCTTTCCTATCTGATCAAAATCTTTCGAAGCCATGCCCGGCTTCCCTCGTAAACACTCAGTAAGAAATTTGCATAAAGTCGAGTTGATGCCATCGTTCATCAATCACGCGACGCCGTTGGAAGATACAGTATCCTAGTTCTACGAAAATAGCCTGTGATAAGTACTCTGTAACCGAAGTAAAGGTTCCTTGAGTGTATCGATCCTTTTAGTTGGCATCTGGAACTTAAAAGATGTATTGTTACTTTGTTATTGGGAATAGGATTTGTTTAGTGAAATAATTGTATTCTAACATCACTATTGAAGAGTACCTACACGTCTATTGATCGCAATGGCTGCCTGGCAGTGATTAATTGAGTCCCTGTTTAATATTGGTTCGATGAATTACTGGGATTCGGGGTTTGAACATCGCCATAATCGCTATTCCACCAATTCGCACCAAGCGTTTTCAATCATCTTTTATAATGCGCACAGCAAAGGAGTGGAACTCTCTGCCTGTGTTTGTGTTTGCGAACGCATTCAATCCTAATCTCTTCAAACTTAGAGTGAACAGAATTCTTCTAGGTAAGCTCATTCCATCGTAGACTTTGTCTCTGTCACCTGTGACCTAAACTAGAGTCAAGAGCGAATCCATCTCACAATAAAAAAAATCACCTATCATGGCGATTGAAAATCAGTAAGCTCGTAAGAAAAAATGAGAGTATTTTAATACCCATTCTAAAATATAAGTAGGTGATTCCAGTATTTTATTTATTACCGATAGGCACAAAAGTGTTAATAAAGGTTATAATATTAATAGCAATCCGCGTGAAAAAAACGAAACATTTTACGCGGCTTTTCACTAAAAACTGGTCTTTACGAGTGATAAACTGAAAATGTTTTATTTTTATAGCATACGGCCCATCACGTTTCGGGTACTTATAGTCATTTTAAGCACACTTTGAGTGAAAAAAATAGCCACATTCATGTCTCGAGGGAAATTATGTGTTATTATGACGTATTTTCAGCCCAAAACGAGATCCTTTTATTAGCTAACTCCGAATTTCCATCATTATCTACTTTTGCCTTTCATATTACTTTCTCTGGGTATTGTTAAGCAGGTATCGTATTGAACGTTGACGTTATTATAAATCAATGAATGGGATGTTATCTGATTGTTCGTTTGACATCATTAGGGCATGTAATTTTGGAGTTTGAATGTATAAAAGCTTTCTCTATTTCAAAATCAACCATTATATTGAAAAAAATATTCTCGTGCATAGTGATCAGGTCGATTTTCAATGTTAAGCAATGCTCGGCGAGATTGGCCCGTGGATGGAGACAAAGCATGAGGATAAAGGTTGTTAAAACTTTGATCCTGGCGGTCATTTGTGGATTTTTGACAGAGAGAGGTAGACAGAATCCAGAAAGTTTGACTGGCGGTCTTGCCATGAGTTATCGTGTGATCTGTTAGGGTTGCGGAATTTGTTCGAAAGAGTCACCACGGTCCTAGAAAGCAAAGGGCACTAGAAGAAACACAGGTGGGTTTTAGTCAGTAAGAGTCTGGCATTCCCTTACGCTCCATCCAGAGAGGGAGAAGTCATTTGATGATTAACAATCCAGAAAAAAGGTATCGTGTGTGTCAAGGTCAGCCTGGCAGACACCCCAAGTTCATAGGTCACGTTTAATCCAGAACAAGTATTAGTAAAACTTTCATTTTAGGTTGAAACGAGTACAAAGTATTCAAATTGCTTTTGGAAACTCAACAATTCGATGACTGCATAGTAGTGCAAGTCCTTACAAAAAATATCTACTACATATATTTCCTTTAAAATAGTCTAAATGACGAAAAAATATCGAAGAAACGAATGCGTTTGTATTTGATTATAATGTAAATCGTTGGCGGGATCCAACGCACAATAATGAGCGAAAGAGGTTTTAGTTTTCTGTTTTAATATACAGAGCTGGCCTTGGGTGAAATTCGGATAGATGAAATTTTAGTAGGTACTGTGATTTATGGAATACGTATACTATGTCGTGTATCTCTTTTTCGTTGTTTCGTCTACCTGAATTTTGATTTTATGAAAAAAATCCTAATAGTTGTTATCCCTGGTAGTTTGTGGTTTCCGTCTTGTGGTGTTCCTGAGAGTCTAATGTAGTGAAGATTTGTGAATATTTTATAAACTTTTCGTTAGATTCTTATTTTTCGTCAGTCCCTTTCGTACAAAAAAAATACTATCTGAAAATATTTTCGATGGCCCTTCGATAATAGGTACTTATAGCAGGCATCTTCCTTCCTATACTTAAGTAAGACAAAGTATATTGTATAAATAAACGCCAGACCAAATCCTTACCTGAAGGCAGCACTTATATGGTGGTTCTCGAGCACAGCCCTGTCGTTGTATAGCAAAGCCGTGTCGGATCCTGACATGACGTGGAAGTTGTTGGTTGTACCCGTGTGTTCGTAGTCATGGACTACGGCTGCCACCAGCGTCGCGAAGATTTCCAGGTCTGATAGCCAGTTCTGTGGAGAAAAATGTTCAACAGTTTCATCGCTGGTCTTCGTCGGTGTTGGATTTTTACTAATAAGATCTTCCGTAGACTTTCACTCGAATTCTTAATGATTTTTTATTTTTTTATTGTTTGGGACAATAAACAGCTACAATACACATATTAACAAAAAAAAAAGTGACGATTCAAACAATCGTTTACAGTATTGCAGCCCACTACATTGTCCACATATTTACTAAAAAGAATATCGGCAATAAATGCCGCTGGATGAACAAATACATATAGCATTTTTTTTACATTTGTTAAAAAATAAATAAAAAGAACATAAATAACAATACCAAACTGCGAAAAGTGCATTAAATGAAGCATTAAATTAAATTAAATTTAATTATACATTTAAAATAAATGATTAAATAAATTATAGTATTGGGACTCATCAAATATACTATCTATTAATTAATTGTTAGGTAACTCTTGATAATGAAAGTGTCTCACTGTACAACTACACTCATTTGAGGATTATAAGGGGCACGTGCAAAAAATACCTGAGCGAAAGAATTGTGCCAGTCGTATTCATTTGTAAAAACTTTGACTTTAGTCCATCATTGTAATGTATCAGAGAGGGTATAAAATAGCAATTTTTTTTTGTAATTAGTATAATCCTGAATAAAGACTTATTAATGTTTCGTACAAAAGGAAGAACATGTTATTTTTTAAAATGGAACTAAAAGCGGCGATCTCTTTGGCAGAATGCGTGCATTGTGTTGGGGATACGGAAGAAATTAAAAAAGGCATGACGTATTGAATTAATCTTTAGAAGTTTTCTCTAATTACGAATATTGGTGATCGCATTTTATTTTGAAACAGTGAAAAAGACATCATCTCTATGGAGACCTTAATAGTACTGAGCGCTGAGGAAATCTTCGCCAATAAACCGGTAGGGGAGCACACTGTCTACTCACTTACAGCCCTCTTTCATACTCTGAGCTGCTGTTGGACGTTCACGTCGGTCAGGTGTCCATTTCGGAGATAAGAGGTGACAATAAATTGACTGAGATCGATCGAGAGATGACCTCCCACTGAAGTGCATTGCTGTCGTCCAGATTCTGGTCTCCAGACTACGTCCAGCGTCCCTGAACCTCTTGTATTTCTTTCGAAATGAAGAAGGCTATCAAGACTGGCTTGGATGAAGCAGTCGAGTGATAATACGCTAAGATAACCCTTGCTGAATTAGGATGACGACTTGAGCGACTTCTATAGGCGTGGTTTCAAAGAGAGAAAATAATGTTAGTGGTTTTATTTGATACCAACTAACCTTAAGAATTGTATTTTCATCCTCAATCCTTTGGTTAGCAAAATAATCCCTCGGGTGATATTTTTGGACCACTATTTAGGATGTGCTGATGAACATCTGTCTTATTCTACTCTCCTCGCATTTGGCTGAGCATCCAAGTTGCAGCATTTGGTTCAAAAGCACAACGCAGCAGCAGACACAAAGTTACAAAAAAAAGTGCAGTGTGAGGAAATTCTACCCTACTTAAATACTCATTTTATGATCTTGCTTACCATCAGTCCAGTCTGACACAGCATGTAGTGGACTGTTTGTGCGACATCAGCAGCATGGAGGTTGTTGTGGTAAGGGTTGTGGAACTTGCAGTAGCCTTCCTCTATCCTATTGAGGAAGTTCTCCAGAGTCGTCGGCGGGACCTGTGTGGGAAGAGAACAGTTTGTTAATTATGTATGTATGTAATACTTAGCTGGTGTTGATTTTGTAGACGGTGATAATTTTTCGATATTTTTCCTGCCGTGCTATGCCTATGTCTGCCAGAATTACAGAATTTGTTCGAAAGAGCCATCGCGGCCCTGGAATGCAAAAGGCATTAGGTGGAACACGGGTGGGTTTTAGTCAGTAATAGTCTGACACTCCCTTCTGCCCTTCCCAAAGCTGAAGGAGTCATTTGATGATTTTCCATCCTAAAAAAAGTGTCCTACAACGTAGATAGTACAGGATATTATTCTACTAATGTTGTCAAGTGTATTTCTTAAGATTTTTTACTCATTTACAGATTGCCCTGTCATAATTTATGCAAACTTCCTGGTTGTTATTTTTTGGTGAAAGTTTTATAGACAATCTAGGGAGGGTTGTATAGGAAATCGCTTCTAAGATATTTTATTCGCCACTGAAGCTCGTCTTGCTAATATTGACGCCTTGTTTTTATATACTTAACTAAAAAATAATAAACATGTGACCTATTTATGTATAAAATTCGCAGGAATCAAATCAATATTATAAAGGTACCTAATACTTATTTCTTCAGAAAATTCTTCCAGCAGACCTGCGACGGGACTGCGCTAGTCAGCACTTACATTTTTCCTCAAAAAATTAGTATGTCCCATCGGCATCGTGCCAAAGATGCAGACAGGGATAAATGAGTTTATCTGAAAACCAGGATGGGCCGGTTGCATAATTATAATCGGTAGTGCAATACTCTGTATATGGTTCGGAAGAAAAACTCCTGTTTTCAAAACAGTAAATCGAAAATACGTTCTCAGATACTCGTACATGTTTTTCATAAAACAGAAAAAAAATACCCCGTAACTCTAGCTACAGTAAAAAGCCTGCCTATCGATATAAAATACCCACTTGTTAGAAGTTGCACATTGGAGTTTAAAACGCTATTCTTTAAAGTTAGATATTCGGAAATCCCATTTCAATTCAATCATGCAAAACTCTACGGACATAGGAAAAAGTACCAAAGTTTTCTACGACATTCTCCACTTGTCTTGGTCTGATATAGAAATTTTAATAGTTCAAGTTTTTTAATATGTATGTATGATATTCCAGATATTATCGTTAATAATTACATCATATTTTCAATCTAGAATTTATTTAAATTTGTGTTTGTGCTAAAAAATATTGAAACAATTTTGGACCTAATAAACTCCCCTGAGGAAATCCTCAATTTACTCAAACATTATAATCGCAGCACGCCTGTAGCCTCAAAATTAAAGATATTTGAATAACAAAAGCAGTTGACAACAATGGTACTGTAATAAAAATCCTCGGGGATTCTTCGGAAACATTGTATACAGCAATAACTGTTTATAAGCCATTATAAGTAGAATCTTCCCTCGTTATTATTGTATTAAATTTTCCGACCCACAAAAGAATATGTATTATAAGTATACCCACAACACGTATTCTAAAACTTTCCAAGATTACTTTGGTTGTGTATTAAAAGTCCTACACAGATTTCTGCTGGTAATTTTTCTCGAAATCACAACTTTAATATCAAAATAATGTAGCGGGTTGAAAAGGGACTTTTATTATTTGGAAGGCTCTATCTTTTGGAAAATTACAATTTTTAGCTATACTTTTTATTTGGCTACAGTTTTATTTAGTTACCTACGCACAACGTGCTGATGTAGAAACTGCACATAATTTACTTGAAGAAGGAAAATCTGTTAAGAGCTTGTCGTACTCGCGCGCAAATCGTTCCGAAGGAATCTTATAATACCATATTTATAAAGCTAAACTTGTTTTATATTACTAACAGTAACCAAGGGTTTTGACGACTACGAGCTCTTGAAAAATTCACCATCACTACATAGTATAAAACAAAGTCGCTATCCGCCGTCTGTCCCTATGTATGCTTAGATCTTTAAAACTACGCAACGGATTTTAATGCAGTTTTTTTTAATAGATAGACTGATTCTTAAGGAACGTTTATATGTATAATACATGCATATTATAGTAGAGAAAACATTAGTATCTACATTGCATCCGTGCGAAGCCGGGGCGGGTCGCTGGTAAATAATAATTTATAAGATATTTTTCAATAGCTTTGGGAATAACGGCATGTGCAACACCTTCAAGTAATCGTGTATTACTAATACTTGACGTTCTACGTTCGTGTTTGGGTCACAGAAGGTCACATGTGCACCGAATTTATACTGAGTCAGTGCAATAGATTCGGTGAGTTGACGGAAAAGATACGAGCATGATCCTATAAGGTTTCCGTTTGTCGTTCGTACGTACGGAACTCAAAAAAGGAAAGATGTGACTGTCTACATTAATTGAATTCAGTTCGTTGAACCTTTTGAGCTTCTTTCTTCAAATTAATCAAAAGATAAATGAAAGAACAGCAGGCAAACATCCCCGGGAGTAACAAACCGACAAATTGGATTAATGTCTGCCAAAATGAAGGTTAATTTAACTTATCGACTTTTCACAGAGTAGATTTGCCCAATTGATTTTCCAAATGCTTTTGCTCCAACTCATCAGGCTTAGAATTCATTATCGTTCTACATTAGCTAACATATTATTTAAATTGCTGGAATATCTTCAATGATTTATTTAGCTTCTACTTTTTAGTAAGAATTTCGACTATTTCTTATTTTTTTAAAGATTACCCCACACTAGAAATTTCTCCTATATCGTGGGTGCGTTTACAAACATAAATTCACATACTCAAACAGCCAGACCCGGAACAACTATCTGTAGGCCATACACATATTTGTTCCGGAACAGTCGTCAATCGCTCAACCACTGCGCCAGCCGTGTAAAATTCAAATAAAATTACATTCATCGTCCACTTTGGTTCTTCACCAAACAGAGCACCCGAAGAAGGAAGGAGTCAGTAACATAAACGAATAAAATCAACTGTACTGTGGTAGAGGAAGAAATTACATTTATGTTCACCACATTATCCTTAGGACGAAAGGAAGCGGAAGGGTTCCGGAACACCTTTATTATTTGAAGCTGACAAATGCTGATGGCAGTTACAAGACAAAAATGCTTGTCATTTGTTTTGCGGAGCATCAACTTGATCTGTATTTTTTGCATTTTGAGGAATTTGAAGAAAATGTTGAGATTATGATGAGTGTTCGAGAAGCTGTCATGGCGTGGTCGTAAATGAACATAATAATACTAGCTGCTGCACGCGGCTGCGCCCGCGTGAATATCGGAAATTATTCCAAGGGAACATAATCCCAGGACAAAAGGTATCCTATGTGTTATTCCAGACTATGATCTACATCTGTGCAAAATTTCATCAAGATCCATTCAGTAGTAGTAGCGTGAAAGAGTAACAAACATCCATCCATACTTACCTTTCGCGTTTACAATATTAGTAAGACAAGCTGACCCGCGTAACTTCGTTTGTGTCACATTTTTCATGACTGCTTCGCTCCTTATTGGTCTTAGCGTCGTGATATATAGCCGAGGAGTAACGGCCCCGACTTACGAATTGTAGGTCGCGGGTTCAAACCCAATCAGGCGCATTACTTTGTGTAGTTAATTTCATCACCACTGCTCTCAAAACGGTGAAGGAAAACATCGTGAGGAAACCGGCATGTCTTAGAACCAAAAAATCGAAGACATGTGATATTCACCAACCCGCACTGGACCCGCGTGGTGGATTACGGCCCATTCCCTCTCCTATAGTCCTCTATACCCTAGCCTATGGCCTGTATCCCAGCAGTGGGAACATTAAAAGGCTCATTATGCTTTATGTTTATGTTTATCCCGCATATTAATACACTTTGTCGCCTAAGTCGCGTTTTGGGCTGGGTCTGTTTGAAATAGTCTTGACGGGATTAACTGTAATAGTTAAAGTTGTCATTACCTTAAATTTGTGAATCATGCCATATCTATTGAGGAGCTCGTAGCCCAGGTACTTGACTGGGGCGCCCCCTGATGCCTCGTGCAGGGCGAAGACATCGAAAGACCATTCATCCAGCGTCTGAAACAAAATGGTTTTGTGTAGATTAACTGTCACAGCTCAAGTTGATATTAAATTGTTTTCATTCCCATCGTTAAAATCTTTAACGAAATAGTTTTGCAATTGGCATATGCAATTTCAACATCGTACAGTTTTTTTTATATGTTTTTCTGCTGTGTTGTGTTTGCATAAGAGTTACATTCTTAATGTTTCAACTATCTATTGTTTTAAACTTATGACTTCTGTGTAAAAATTGTCCTATTTGTTTTTAGTTTTCCATGTTTTTACTTTCTGTAAAATGCAAGGAAATAAGTCAAGGGGAGAAGCCTTATACGACAGTCTAATCAACTAACATCTGGGTACTACAATGTCCGTCGCACTACACAAGCCGAATATTGCCACAAATACACACAGATAAATAATCAATGTTTAGTTGGGCACACCACGACGCGACTACGAAGAAGGAAGTTCAATATAAATAGTGAAAGTTGAGTATAATATAAATGGAGTATTTTACAAAGACAATTAATTATATAAATACCAGCAGCGGCCCGCGGTTTTACCCGCGTAGTTCCCGTTCCCTTAGGAATATGGGGATAAAATGTAGTCTATGCTACTCAGGATGAATGTAACTTTTTAATAGTGGAAGAATATTTGAAATCGGTCCAGTAGTTTTAGAGTTTATTCGTTACATACAAAAATACAAATCTTTCCTCTTTAGAATATTAAGTATAGATAGGTACGCAAATTCATAGTGCAGCAATGTTTGCTTCAACGTGAGAGTACAAAATTCTTTCTCGATGTAAGACAGCAAAAACATTTCGTTAAAAAATAGACATTCTACGTTGAGCTAGCAAAATGTAAAATTCTTGAAATTCTCCAGCTCTTTTGCTAAGCTCGCAACATAAGTTTCTCGGTGTCCTGCTTGTCTGTTTGTTGTTTTTTCATTCTTCTGTGTGGTTTTCCCTTTCCATTTGTAGTAGGTAAATGTGGAGAATTATGCTTTAACGTAACCTACTGATCGATATTTCATGCCAATTAACTTACGCCTCATGGTAATTAAATCCCTACCATAAACTAACAAAAGTAGTTAAAAGAAACTTTACTTTTAATAGCAACAAAAAAATTAATTGCTCCCTAATAATCCCTAATTCATACACTTGAAATAAAAATAGGCTAAAGTCCTCATCATCAAATATGGCATCAAAAAATTCTTTCAAATTAGGAGGAGGTTCTGGGTTTGACTGTTTGTATTTTTTTGTATAAAATGTACAAAATAACTCTATGTTGGTTTTGTAAGTTGATTTAGATGAAATAAAGGCTAGCTAGATAAAACTCAGAATAACACTTAATTCGTCTAGGTTTCCAATCCAATCAGTGGTATTTGCGTGACTGTATGTTTGTGGAAGCATCACGCAAATACAAACAGAAAAAATTAAAAAAAAAATGTGTTCTATATTTTTTTTTCTAACGTTACTTACTAGTTACTTTTAAGTAAAAATAATCAATGTACAGACATGGCGTATTTACGATTTTATTATTGTGTATAGTTATGCCTGGTTATCATCATCTCAAGTTGCTGAGTTGATGATGGAAGGTATAAGTAAGGATCTGATGGTGGGATCCCAGGAGAAATCGATGGAACTTTTCAAATTTTATTGACACACTTCAAGCTGTATGGGTAATTTTTTTCTCGCAGTGGTCCTGTTCTTGTTTGGTAAAAATGATGAAGTGTTTCGGAGATAGGCAACGGGAATCTTCAGTAAATGATAGTAAATGGATCGGAAACCTATGACTATGCTATGTATGTATATGTGACGGGGTTGGCACATTTGAATGTCAAATAAGTTTTAGAGTATCGCTACTAAAATAGAAACAAAAGTACAATCGACTTTCAAATAAAAACTCCAGAAACCAATAAAAACAAAAACACGGAATTCCGAAATCAAAGTACTTTTATAATTTCTAGTGTTTTTATTTGGAAGTCGGATATATTAATTTTCTTTCTTGTACCTATTTATCATTACTTTCAGATTACCCTAGTATACTGCCAGTGTCAATCATTTGTTAACAAAGAAAAACATTTAAAAAAATATCTTTACTACGACTTTGGTTGGGTCACTCCATAAATTCCACTTCAGCTGACTGCGCGCTCTCCTGCCTGTAATTCACTGAACTAAGATAAATGTGATTGTGTACAAATTAATCTTGTTCTTAGTAAGAGTTAATTTGTTCAATCCTATGTTACTTGATAGTGAATATTTGATATCTGAGGAAGATTTGTGACCCGTCTAAAAATAATCCATTTATTTTTATTATTCCGTTTATTCATCTTCAATACATATATTTATATTTCTATTAAAAAAAACCATTTAAAAATATAAAATATAGTAGCCCACCGGTATCGGGAACAGGGTCCAAGGTACCGGCGGTCAGGGCTCCAGAGTAACGAACCTCCTAACAATGCGAGCCGTGTCCAGAAGTACCGCTTTCTGAATTAAGCCCTTGATCCAGCTGCCTAACGAGAGCATCCTAAGGTGTTGGTCGAGGCTCTTGGCTATTAAGCCATTGGCTGACACGACTATCGGTACCTACAATGATTGCTGAATCCACTTTTTATTATTAATCCACTTATTAGTAATAAACTTCCATTACCAATAATATCATTCGAACAAGGATTGAGTTATTTCAAAATTGTTTTCACTCTATTACAGTTTCTATCAGTAGATTTCCATCTGTTCCAGTTCTACCACAAACTGTCGCAGCGGATTCGTGATGCAAATAAAACTAACTTTAAACCGAGCGGTTATATAAATGGGAGTAACTTAAATATAATATTCGTATTTCTGGACTTTGTTTATGACTTATTCTGGAAACAAGTCAAGGCAAGTTCTAGAAGTTGCGGAATTTGTTGTTGCGGAATTTGTTCGAAAGAGTTACCGCGGCCCTGGAACGCAAAGGGTACAATCGGAACACGGGTGGGTTTTAGTCAGTAAGAGTCTGACACTCCCTACCGCTCCACCCAGGGCGGGAGGGGTCATTTGATGATTTCCCATCCAAAAAAAAAGGCAAGTTCTAGAAAAAACTTATATATCATACTGGGTACCGGACATATATCTATATGTCGTTCAACAAGCCTCAAACTCCGCAGTATATTCAGTCTCATCACTGAAGAATGTGTGTGGTGCATTCGGTATGTTATCAGCAGTGTTCGAACCCAGCTATCCAGGGCAACAAGATCCATTTGGAATCGCAGAAACAGTACATATTGTGTATATCAAATCCAGGTATAACGGAATTCAAAACGTTGAAAGAGAGCACTTTCCCTCGTCAAGATAGAAGGCTATTGAACAACTTCCAAAAAATTGTAAGACAAACTCCGTTAACAATTGTTTCTTGTCATAAATGGTTTTGAAAACCTTCAAAACCATTAGGAAAATGTTTTTTTATTTTTCACTTTTTAGTGGTACCCCCTCCCCCCACCTAAACGTGACAATCACTTTGGTGTAAACAATAGAAAGGGACCATGTTGAAATACGAAGACGTTCTTCCAAACCATCGTACAAATATATTTTTTTCATTTTACTTGGACAAGAGGGAATGAGAACGTCGTCAATGTAAACTAAGTCACGTATTATTAAGGATAACTCAAATACTATTCGTCAGATCTCAATCAAATTTAAATAGGACCACACGACAAACACGATCACACGTCATTATGTACGAGATTACCATTCTATGCCATTTCTTTCAATGGAGTGTCAGTGGTTGACCATTGGAAAGTCATAATGACGCTTTTATATTAGTTGATTACCAAACTTATCAAAATCAACCATTATTCAATTAATGATAGACCATTCTGACACTGTTGTAATAGCAGACTTGAGGCTCAGCTATTATGGTAATTGACATCCACAGGCTTGTTGTGTCATTACTGCACAATTTACCGTCAAAGCATTATAAATAGAAATTCATAGAATTCAGGCGAGGTGCTGCCGGCTCGATCAGTAAAGGTTATTGGGTTACTAGGTTAGCCTCCAGCTTCCCTATGTTCAGACCCGGGCGTGAATGTGACGCATTGAAAAGTTTTGGAAAGAGATTGCCCCACACCTGGCCACACAGTTTTGAGTCACAGAAAAGTAGCTTTTAACAAGCTTTTTAATTCACTCAAAGTAACCACGCGAATATTTTGTAAATTATATTGTGTTCCAAGCAATTCAAATAGATAATTATAGGATAATTAAAATGTCATCCTCATACTGCTTTTAATTAATAAATGAAATTCTTATTGTGCGAATGAACAAAATAGCAAAGGTTATAACGAATAAGTTTAGTTTATTATTTTAGGTATGCTTTTGTTTGCTGGCTTATTTTGTATTTCTTATGTTTGAAGTATATGATCTTCTTGAACAACATAATCTGACCACAGTTACAAATCAGCTTTCCTTTCTATGTTTTTCACTTTATCTTGCATTAACTTCCACGTACACCGTTTTTCATAATTTCTATTAGCTTTATAACAAACCTAATGAGGAAAGAACCATAATACTCTTTTCAAAAAGTTCCAACATCCTGGTACGGTTTTTATAAGCCGAGTTAAAGCGAAAATTGGGTCACGCAGCAAAAAGGCGGCTCTCTGAACGTATCACTCACAAAATGTTGAAAGCAGAGCTTTATTACAGTACAAAGTGTTGGAACCCTCAAAATCAAGTCATCGCTGTAACGGTTATAGTTCCGGCTTTTGTGAAAAGTGGATAAAAGTGCCATTTTATTAAATATCTGTACTGTTCTGTGCTAATCTGAACTAATTTGTACTAATCTGTACTAATCTGTACTAATCTGTACTAATCTGTACTAATCTGTACTAATCTGTACTAATCTGTACTAATCTGTACTAATCTGTACTAATCTGTACTAATCTGTACTAATTTGTACTAATCTGTGCTAATCTGTACTAATGTATACTAAAGAAGCTCCGAAACTACTAGACCAACTTTAACCATTTTTTTTGTCAACAATGGAAAGCTACATTATCAGCGAGTAACATAGGCTATATTTATTCCTGTATTCCCACGGGAATGGGAACAACGCGGGTGACACCACGGGGCACTGCTAGTATTTCATAAAGAAATCCCAATTCATTGAAAAAAAGCTTTCGTTTTTTTAACTTGCAAGTGAGAACTCGTGAATTCAAAACTCTTAAGCTACATAAGTTAGCACATATTTAATTCTTAGTCATCACAAATACAAACAAAATATATACATTATACAACCATATTTTCACTTCAAGTGCAAAAACGGGTAAAAGATTAATTGTTAATACCCCCTCTATTTGTTCAATATTATTATTTAACAAGTATAGACCAGCATCAGCTAAAACTATACTATACCATCGATAAGCAACTTGTCGCTTTAAGCTAAGCCAACATTCTCACTAAGGGAACTTTCCAGAACTAATTGGATTGTTCAGAAACACTCTTGCGGTATCCAAACGTTCTAATTGTTCACTTTGATTTCCAAGTGTAAATTCGACAGACAAATCCAACGCGTGCTTATTAATTTAGTTTCGAGTTATTAAATAAACTAAAAGTACGTGGTTCAATGTTTGCGATACAATTTATTTGATTTTTCTATTGAAGGTAATCGGTGTATTTGAACTAAAGATAGAAATTCAATCTGTGTTTGCAGTCTAAAAACGACGAATTGCGTAGTTGAGTTAGTATCGTGCTTAAGGTGGGCAAGTCCTATAACCGAAAGCCGAGTAGATCAGCCAGTAAAACCGGTCTTTTCTTTCTATTCGGTAAAAAAGTTGGCAAGACACTTGAATTTAATAATTTCGTGTCGTTGTAAAAAATGATGATTATGGTGGTCGTTTTGCTCCTTTCTAATAAAATCGTAAAATGTATCTTGCTATATCGTTAAAGGGGAGTGGGTATTTATCGTAACGAAGAAGTTGTCATCTAAATACTAAAAACAGAAACAAACAAATTTCTGGTCCTTTTGTGTTTCCTGTTTCATAGGAGGTGGATGTTCATTAACAATTTAAGTGTTTATAATATCTTCATTTGAATCATCATCGTCTTTATTATACGATTGAGCAAATAAAATAAAACAACTTACCTTAAGAACTCTAATGACGTCTTGGGGGAACTGCATAAGCGCAGTACTGGTGACCCTTCTATAGATCCTGTCCACGAAGATGCCAGCCCTGATCGCGTGTGCCACCGACCGGAACTTGGGCTTCTCGTCTGACTTCCGCTTTGCCGTCGCCAGCTGCCGCGTGAAGGTGGAAGCCAGCCACTCCCGGACTTCAGGAGGGACGGCGTCCGGCTGGACCTCCGACAGCTCGTCATCTTCGTCAGCCAGCCGCCTGTACACATCACAAACATAATTAGAGTCTGAACAATTTTGAGCAATCAAGCTAAATTTCATAGCTCAAGCTTCCGGTCCAATAGTTTAATTAGCTCCATTATTGTTACGTCCATATTAGCTCCATTTTCCATCGAAAGCTGCGAAGCTGTTAGGACAACGTTTTGAGATAGTCAGTGCTGCTGTTCAAATGCTGTAATAAGCATCCTCGGCCGATTTCTCTTTAGAGGCGTCTTTCTTTCATTTTGATACGATAATATCAATCGGAGCTATAATTTTCAGTTAATATATATAAAAATATTCCGTTGTTAACATCAAAAACTTCGGATAATTAAAACAAATTACCTTCTCATCCTATTGTATTATCTTGTTAACAAACTTACAACATTCTTAATATTACTTGCTTCAAGATTTTTAACTTTTCGTATCATACACTATATCTAAGCAAACTTTATAAATCTAATTAATGTTAACTTTACTATGAAATGCTGTACATTGTTAGTCTATCAAAGTTATATAATCTTAATTAACTCACTAACAGCTACAGCTATTCGTATTACTTATCTTGTTAGTATGAGTGTAAAAATTTAATAAATTGCTTGATTTTAACTACTTAAATGTAAAGTTATCAAAGTATAAAAGGTGATTTTCTTTGCAGGATCTTCAAACAGTACAAAATTTGCATGATAAATACGGTGTAAGTGTACAAAATCCCACCCACAAGGATCCAAAACAGGCATACATTAGTGAACTCAAAATATGTTTGCATAAAATAGGCAGTCTTTTGCGTGGGGCTTTGTAGAACAATATGTCAGATTTTTATCCAGAACTTTCGTGAAAACTGTTTTGTTGAGGACAAAATATAAGTAGTGAGGACAAAATATAAGTAGAAATAAAAATACGAGGTCCTGAAATTGAGAACAGTATTTTTTCCATGTATTGTGAGTTGGATATCGATGTGTAACTTTGCTTGTCAATCAAACCAAGTATGATGAAGTAGATAGTTGGCAGATTTTAGAACATGCTACTTTGGGTACACTAGCTAAGTATATCGGATACCTATGTCTCATGCAGCGTGCTCAAGAATTCGTAATGCTGTCACATTGCTTTCCATTGCAACACTTTTTTTTCTGCCACATTGATAAAGTATTTGGAGACATTACTTTTTTATTACTTCTTTTTAATTAATAAATCTTAATATAAATAATGATCTTGTTTCACGTTTTTCTATCGGAAATGAAGCGTAAAGTGGCTCACAATTAAAGCACAACTTGACCATTTTTTAAATTAGAATTGTTAACACAAAAGAACCCATTCAAACGAAAGCCTTCTATAAGATTAGCGTCGAGGTTTTCGTTTTTAACGGAATTCAAATAGATAGAGGTTCAATTCTCACCTAGAACGAAAACAATGGCACATGAAAAAACTTAACTATCTGTGAACAAGAATATTATTTTCGATCTTATTCCGCATCTTAAACATATTCGAAGCGCTTAAGGCCTTACATCGGGATATATCATACAATACATATACATTATTAGTCACAAGCTTTGAAACAATGGAAAGCAATACAGTACACAAACAGCCACACGACAAAATAAGCGAATCTCTGGGGATGCTCAAGGTAAATTCGGGGTCGTATTATCATTACTACTTGAATGAAACCGGAATATATTCGATGGAAATGTTCGAATATGTTGATGTAGAAATTTTGAATTTGGATGAAAAATTCTGGTTTAATTCAAGCGTTGTGAGTGGCATAAAAAGTGATAACATCGACACACCTAAACACCAGGGTTGGGGCCGACTGCTGACGCGCCACTGCCGGTCTAAAATAAAACACGCCGTCATTGGGACAAAGTCAGGGATCACACAAGGAGAGGAAAGATCGCGAACGACAAAGTGGGATAACTAGGCATTCATCATTTTAATTTCACTAAACAATTACTTGAAAAATATTAAAAGTCATTTCATTATTAAAATCACAGTGCCAACGACAGAATTAAAATGATGAAAACACAGCAATATTGATTTTATAAAAACAAAGACACCTGCAAAATTTACAATACACACATTTAAAAATAATAAAATACAATATCAAAAAGTCATAAAATATTAAACAAGCTAGTCGAAAAAATACCTAGAATAAAGAGTCTTAAATGTTTATACAAAATATTTGGAAGCGGTGGTAGCAGCTCTAAAAAAAATAACACTTGTAATTATATAAATTAATCGTAAAAGGTTTTAAGAGTAAAGGTTAAAACCGAAGGTATAATAAAGAAAATAAAATATTTCATAAAACAAAGGAAAAGCTTCATGGAATGACGCTACACAGGGGTCACCCATACAGAATGAAAGGTGAACATGCCTAAGGAAAGGACAAACACAGACGGAGCTGCAGACTGGGACGATCACAAAGACGAGTTACACAGGGTCCAAACGCCACACGGGACTAAGTTTCAGAGCTAATCTAAACGTAATCTAGACGCAGATAAAATGCTATTCTACCTGGGAACAAGTTACGCTTTACTTTGATAAAATTTGTTGTACTGAAGCAAATGATCAAAAACAAGAATCATATTTACGTATCACGTAACTTGTTCACCGAAATTCGTGTACAAAGAAACAAGTAACCTATAAACTTGAAAGTACCAATCTGGATACAAATCCAAACTGATAAATATAGCAAATGATACAGGAAACACTAAACTAACAGGAGGACAAGGAACTGAGAGAATATTGTGAACTGAAGCTTAAACAGAACAGAAAGACCTAATCGCACAGATTGGAAAGAAGGGAGGCGCGACTACTTGGCCACTGTCGGCGGTGTTGTAACGGTATTAACTTTGCTTCGTTTGGTTTCTCTACTGAGCACCTCGCCCAGCACGGGGTACGCAGGCGGCGCATGTGGAGCGTCGACTGCTGCGCACGCGGCTGCTCCGCCACTCTCCTATCCCTGCGTTAGACATAATCACTGGCGGCGCGACGACAGATCCGCTCACACCCATTGTTAATAAACACCCTAGAGTTGTCAGCTTTGGAGACAATCTTCGCGAATAATGATCTTTAGTGAATTTTCAAAAGCTTAGTCTTCAAATAAATGACGCATTTCAGGTATCGGAGCGTTTTCGTTTAGATTGAAAACTGTAAGAAATAAATTACGAAGTCGATAACAACATTTCCTTGGTTTCAAGTTAATTTGAATCGAAGATTTGTAAGGATTCGTTTCAAGCGTGAACGTTAAAGATGTTGAAACCTTTAAAGTTTGATTCGAGTCTTAGATAGTAAACTAAACTAAATTAAGTTTGTTTCTTCATAAATACTTATCATTTTATAACGTAATTTCGTTTGAAAGTTAAAATCCTTTATAAAAGTAATTTTCTTGTTAGAAATTCTATGAAAAGTCAATTTGAATGTAAAACGGGACATTTCATTCATATGCAAATTGTCTCACTGTGCTACCATATATCATTTAGTGGTACGAAATTGTTAGTCTGTGAAAGTAATCACCTATTCCGAGGGAAATCTTTACACTTGAAGAATTTTATTCCTGTTTCCGTAAAAATATTTGCATTTTTATTTTTACCTACATACATATACATACGTGTATATATACATATGTGTCTCAAATAAACTAGTTTTCTTTCTTTCTTTATTTGGAGAAATAAATAATTATATCATTTGTTTGTCAAACTATTAACTTTTATACTGTTTTCGTGATCTTTTCAAGCTACTTGATGAAAGTAATTTTTTCATATATTTTGGACAGATTTGGCACGGTACAATTGTTTTAACCCACTAGTAATTTTATATATTAAAATTACTCCATTCCTATTCACAGTTCTGCCTGTTCGACTCTCAAGTCAATACAATGGAAACATTCAAAAATAAACTATTAAATAAAATGCCATGTTTGTCAACCAATGATGACCCTAACCAACATTACAATGATTTTTTTAAAATGTATTGCACACAATTTGGTACTACATTTATTCCTAAGACTATTTCTGTTTCTAATAATACTTCTTTCAGTGACTGGGCCACCATTGGTATTCATAAGAGCAGGGAACGGCTATATGAGTTGTATGAAGAACGGGCTTACATTAATACAGCAGAATTTAATGTATATGTTAAAAACTACTCTAAATTATACAAAAAAGTTTGTTATATGGCTAAGTCTCGGTATTTGAGTTCAAAAATAAAAAATAGTAGTAATGTGATTAAAATGACATGGAACATTATTAATAGCGAAACGGGAAGATCTTGCAATCAAACCAATGATTATAGCCTTGCTATTAATGACAAAGTAATTAATTTAGATTCCGATGTCGCCGCGGCTTTTGAAAATTTCTTTGCAGAGATCCCCGTATCAACAACTAAGTTTCTAAATTCATCACCAACCGCTGCAGAAATTTTACTTAAAGAAAACGTTCCACTATGTGTTGCTGAGTTTAAATTTCAATATGTCAGTTATAGTGATATAATAAAAACTTTTAATTCTTTAAATTAAAAAAAAAAACGGCAGATCTATGGGGTAATTCTGTTGATCTGGCAAAGTCCATTATACATATTGTGGCACCTGCCTTAGCTGTTATTTTTAATAAATGTATCGACCGTGGTGAGTTTCCTAATCTAATGAAATATAGTAAAATAATACCATTATTTAAATCAGGTAGTACGTCAGACCCTAGTAATTATAGACCTATATCAGTGCTACCTACTTTTAGTAAAATTTTTGAGAAAGTTATCCTAAATCAAATGCAAAGATATTTTAATAAACACAAACTGTTACATAATAAACAGTTTGGTTTTACACGGGGTCGTTCAACAGCCGATGCCGGCATTGAACTGTTAGGACATATTTATGATGCATGGGAGGACAAATACGATGCTTTGGGCATTTTTTGCGATTTGTCCAAGGCATTCGATTGTGTTCTTCATGAGACATTAATCAGGAAGCTGCACTATTACGGAGTCCGGGACGCCTCTCTGGATCTTCTTATTTCTTACCTGAGTGATAGGATTCAAAGAGTTGACGTCAATGGCAAAAGATCTCCTGGATCTGTAGTGAGGATGGGGGTCCCACAGAGCTCGATTTTAGGTCCATTTTTGTTTCTCATTTATATTAATGACTTGCCGTACCTCGTAAAGGATAATCATGATATAGTGTTATTTGCAGACGACACGTCACTTTTATTCAAACTCAAACGTCAGCAGCATAATATAGACGCTGTAAATAGTGCCCTTACGACTGTAGTTAACTGGTTCAATATTAATAATCTTCTACTTAATGAGAAAAAAACGAAATGAAATGTGTAAAGTTCACGTTACCTCATGTTAGACAGGTGAACACTAGTGTGTTAATAAAGGGGGAAGAGTTAAAACCCGAAGATAGCACACTGTTCTTAGGCATAACTTTGGATGCGAAGCTACAGTGGGGCCCCCATATAGAAAAATTGTCCAAAAAACTTAGCTCTGCAGCATATGCCGTTAGAAAAATTCGTGGCTTAACTGATGTTGAAACAGCACGTTTAGTATACTTTAGTTATTTCCATAGTGTGATGTCATACGGCATTTTGTTGTGGGGAAATGCCGCTGATATTCAAACAGTATTTGTGTTGCAAAAAAGAGCTATCCGTGCGATTTACAAATTAAGCCTAGACAGTCCCTCAGAGACAAATTTAAAGAGATTAATATAATGACTGTGCCTTCTCAGTATATTTACGAGAATCTTTTGTATGCACATAAAAATATTAATCTATTTAAAAGATACAGTGATATTCATAATGTGAATACCAGGAACAAACATAATTTTGTCATTCCTAAAACTAGGCTCAAGAAAATAGGTGGTTCATTTAGATGTCAATGTATACGTTTTTATAATAAACTCCCTTCCTACATCCAAGACCTTGGTATTAATAAATTCAAATTGATAGTAAAACGTAAGCTATGCCAGAAAGCTTTTTACACAGTTAGAGACTATATTGAAGACCAAAAGGCTTGGGATTGAGATGCTTCAACGATGTACATGGCCTAATATTACGTTTATCTATTGATACTTTTCTCAATTTTAGACTTTGACATTTTATATTCTCCTGCATGTACATTCAATTTTGCAATTTTGACATGAATGTTTACTTTTTAAAGTATTATTTTATTATTGTGACATGAATATTTACTTGTTAAAGTAATATTTTTTTTTATTATTATATTATGTTTGACATGTATACTTACTTTGTAAAGTATTATATTTTTACTTAATTTATTTTGTGAATATGAGGACTATATGGGTATTATTTTCTTTTTTCTTTCATTAAAGTATATATAATTACGACGTCTGGCAGTTTAAGTACTTTTACGGCCTACCCAAATGTCCCTTCTTTGGTATTGTTCGTCGGGTCGTTGAGCTCCTTATTGTTTCTAAGTTGAGCTACTCGACTACTGACAAAGGCTTGCACTGAATGGACAGGCCCACTTAAATCTGTATGGTTCTTTCCTCAAAAGACCATTTCAGACACAGATCTGCATAGTTCTCATATAACATATTATGAATGGGAACTATATAGATCGCCATATTAGGGTCTCGTTTCAGTTTGTCTGGCAGTTTGAGTAATTCTTGCGGCCTACCCAAATGTCCTTACTTTGGTATTGTTCGTCAAGCCGTTGAGCTCCTTAAAGTTTTAAGTTTGAGCTACACGGTACCTGACAAATGCTTGCACTGTCTGGACAGGTCCACTCAAATCTGTGTGGCACTTTCCTCAAAAGGCTACCTCAGACATTAACCTACATGGTTCTCATATGATTTGACCAGTACGGATTGTATGGACTTTAAAAGAGACTTTGACCTCTGAGTTTGTTTCGGTGTTTCTTCTCAGGGTAGTCAGCTAGGAAACACCGGCTTCATCTAGCTTAAAATGACAAGAAATATTGGACGTGTAAAAGTGTTATGTTTAACCTACTTACAAAATAAATATCATTTATCATTTACAAACGGCAAACTGCGCTGGTATAACGAGGTGTAGTTAAATAGTCCTCGAAGTCTATTCTTGAAGGTATTGATCTTAATTACCCTTCTTCATAAGATTTGTGAATTGACTGGGAGTTATTGTCTGGTAAGTGTTCCTTAGTAAATTCATATTAATGAAGGCATTACAAAGAGGTTATTTTATCAGGGAAATGCTCTAGTTATTTATAAGTTTCATTTGCAACTGCCTTGAGTGCCTCGCTACTTGAGTGCCACATATTAAATATATCCTTTATAATCATAATCATAATCAGCCTTTTAACGTTCCCACTGCTGGAACTCAGGCCTCCTTTCTAGGAGAGGGAATGGGCCGTAATCCACCACGCGGGCCCAGTGCGGGTTAGTGAATGCCATATGTCTTCGAATTTTTGGTTCTAGGACATGTTGGTTTCCTCACAATGTTTTGCTTCACCGTTTTGAGAGCAATATATGCTTATATGTTTATTATCAAGTAACAATATAGTTTCTAGATCTGACTTTTTTAAATTCGATAGGACACCAAATAGATTGAAAGCTTGCCACTCTTGCAGTATGTATCTTGTCCCATAGCAGTTTATTGGCTGGGACGCTTCGTTGCGCTCATGCACAAATTCAATATGACTACGTTACACATCGTTTCTAGGGAGAGCAGGTTTAGAATGTATAATTAGATTTTCTTGCTTGCCTTGTCCAGGCAAAATGAATAATTCTGTTAGTCCTAAAGTACTAAAAGATTATCATTTTAGATTTGTTAAAAAGTCTTTTGTGAAAGAGTTCTGAAAACTCAAATAAATTTACAATGACACAAAAACTACTACTACTACTACTACGTTACTTCACAAAAACTGAGTAAAACGTTTTTCTAACAGTGAAATCCAAAAAAACTGGCTAATTTGATTGAAATTCCAACAAAACTCAGAACTTCATTCAGAGGGCAGTAAATGACAATTGAAAAACTGGCATTGCTCACGAACTCAAACAAAGCTTTGTAAATGAAAATTTCTAGGGACTGGCGAGGCATTGCAAACAAATGGCATGGCATTCACTGTAGTGTTTTGCTTTTTGGTTTTATTTAGCATTGAACGGAAAATGATTCCGCCGATTATGTGTCAGCAGCTGTCGGGAAGATTGGTCGTCCATTTTAAGATAAAGTGTTGTTTTATCTGCAGGATCTCAATTGTCATGTACGTTGTTGTTCTTGGTCGGAAATATCTTCTCGATTTATTTTATTTGTCTTGATATTTAATTCTTGTGGATGACCTGAGAGACCTGATTTTGTTCCATTAATAAAAGCTTTGAAGGTCTTTTCATTGTTTACCGCAACTCCAATTACTTTTATATAATTTCAGTTAGGAATTAAATGATCCGATACTGCAATTATTAACTAGGTATGTATAATTACCGGCTCACAATATCAGTAACGTTAGCTGTATTGATTGTTGTTATAAAACTGAGATATTGCACAAGCGAGCATCATAATATGACCAAAATTGAGCAATTTGATCGTACAGCGGTATAAATTGATTCCAATTTGCCGTTATTGTTATATGAGAATTCCCAATTTTCTCGACAAGGTAGGTAAGTCGAGTTGAGTCATTTGATCTCTGTGTTAAACCAATTATACCTAACAAAGTTGTCTACGGAAACGGTTTTTCAGCAAGAAAAATAAAACAAAAAGTTACTGCGACGATTGCCTTTTGATTTGATGTCGTATTTGGCCAATTCATGCGCGGTGCTCTTGTTTCTGTCTGCAGGGTTTAAAGGAACCTATTAGGAATGGCCTATCAGTATTAGGATGCCATAAGCACCCTCAAACCTTACCTCGGGAACCCCAAATGGCTAAATGCGATACGACCACGAAATATACAACGCGAAACTCGTAGTATAAACTAAGCAGAAAAATTTAGCGTAATACGAATTCAGATAAAAATGAGATCATTATTGTTTTCCTTCAGCAGTGGTAATGTGAGATTTTGCAATTTTCTCACAAAACAAGGTACTATGAGCTTGAAATAAAATCCTTTTGTTTTGTATACACTGGTTTAAAAATAATAAAGTAGAACGTGTCAGATTTAACAAGGGCAGAGATTTTTACGAATCCAGTTGATAAGTGGGCCAACGTTTGCTAGGTCTTGTTATGCTTTCGTGATTTTGTTCTGAATGATTCTGGGGTTTTGTTATGTTATCTTTCTTTGTCAATTCAATTTATTCTTTACTAGCTGTCCAGCGCAACTTCATCTGCGTCACATTAGAGAGATCTTCATTGATGCCCCGATTCTATTAGTCGTTGCGTGGTGTTATATAGCCTTCCTCTATAAATGGGCTATCCAACTTTCAAGAATTTTACATTTCGAACCAGTAGTTCTTGAGATGAGAGCTTTCAACCAAACAAACAAACTTTTCAGCTTTATAATAATATTATAGATGGCAACAATAGCCAATATTGTCACAACTATAAATTTAAATATAAAATGTTGGCACCTGAGCTTTTTTAATAAATACGTTAAAATGCTGGCACACGCTCCCAAGGACCATAAAATATTAATATCGGAACTGAATCATTAAGAGCTTGAGCAATTAATATTTAAACACTCGGCGCTTAAAAGGATTTTAAATAATAACTTAATTAATACACTTCATTAATTCAACTTCACCGTTTATGTTCAAGCTCTATATTTGAAGGCTTTTTTTTTTAGTATTTATGACTTCAGTTTAAGATTATTTAACCCAGTTCTTTGAGATTTGTAATACTATATACCGCGTCAGCTTGGATTTTCATGTTCTTGCGGAAGATATACTCGGTAACTTTATATACCTACTAGCTTCTGTCCGCGACTTCGTCCCCGTGGAATCCCCGATTTTAAAACATTATTTATCGCTGCTCCGCTCCTATTGGCTTAAGCGTGATGATATATAGCATAAAGCCTTCCTCGATAAAAGGTCTATTCAACCCAAAAATATTTTTTCAATTCGTACCAGTAGTTCCTGAGATTAGCGCGATCAAACAAACAAACAAACAAACTCTTCAGCTTTATAATATTAAAGTATAGATTTGGGGCAAGTGAAAAACCCTTAGGGAACGTGCACGGCATAGACTATGCCATCTAATGTTGCAAATCTGAAACTTTTACGTTGCAAATATTTGACCTGTGCTTTGACCTTTACTTCGGCAACCTCCGTTTAGGGGAACGTGCACAAAGTAGACTGTGTCATGAGAACGCTAGATGACACTGTCATCTAGCGTTCCAAATTTGAAACTTATAAGTAAAATATACTTGACATTGACGTGTCCGTGCTGCCACCTATAGTTTCTGCTCGGTCCCTATCATATCTATTTTTACAGCCATTTGTTTTTGTCATAATAATCTAAAATTAAAATGGTGTTATCTAAGTATTCCTAAAAATGTTTTTAACTTTTACGAACCGCACCGTTCTAGAAAATATTCAAATTTAAAATAAGAAGTCACCACCATTAAATTTTAACTATCAAAAATAAAACGGTTACCAGCGATACTTGTACTTAGTTCCATTTACCTGAGCCGTGAAGGTATGAAAATATCATTACCGTTTCCTACCCATTGTAACTACCAGTTATAACTACCCTTTATGTAAGCTCGCCGAATGGATCTTTATGTATTTATACAGTTACGAACCGTTTTTACGGCCGGTAACGTTTTTATACCGCTTCGTTCTCTCTCAGGTTTTTATTACTGCTTGTAAATGTTCTGTTCGCTAGTTAGTTATGTAGAGGGTGCTATTGAAGTAATCAAATCTCTAGAGGGCCGTTATTTGTGTTATGACAGCTGCTGTGATATCAGTAATATGGCGTATGGGTGTATTTGATTTTATTTTGTGCCTTTACTATGAGGACGTGCTGCACCAACCCCAAATGAATGTATTTTTATGGTGTGCAGGTGTCACTTGCATCGGGTCTGCGGATGGCGAGCTATGGGTGGCTCGCCGTCCGATTACAACCAAGCCCGGGTCGACGGCGCGTTGTGGTTCACGCACGCCTCAAAAAATATCAGCAAAGGAGATAGAGCCCCATAGGGCTGTGCCTACTAGGGTTGCGGATTTTTTTAACAAGAGTCACCGCGGCCCTGGAACGCATTAGGAGGAGCACGGATCGGTTGTAGTCAGTAAAAGTCTGGCACTTCCTTCCGCTCCGTCCAGAGCAGAAGAAGTCATTTGATGATTTTCCATCCATAAAAAAGGTTTCACTTGTATTGTTGCTCAATTTACCTATATAAATTGATCAGAATGCTAGATTATTTTACACAAAAAAGGTGCTAGAGGTGGCTGAACTATGAGAGTATTATTGATGGAGTAGTAGTCATTTTTCATAAATTATGATTCAATAATACTTCATTTAATAAGTTTACGTCCAAACTCTTCGACGAAACAACTCAAATATTCGTGTTCAGTAATGTTGCTAACACAAATATCGTTACCCTGCTTTAAAATACTTCTTCCATTCATCGTAAAAATAAGGGGAAATAAAACTACCGCCAGCCAGCCACTAAAAATGTTGATAGAAAGCATACATCGGAAGCCACAATTTTCAATCGGAGATCGTCGACGTCACGCGTCGTCGCCCGCTGTCAACCGTCGCGTCGGTCGCATCGGATGACGTCATCCTGTCTGCGCGACTGAGCTGGAAGCTCCGTGTGTCCGTTGAAATATGACTCTTTCTTTTTATGTCTGCCTAGTACTTGATGGATGGAAACATAATACGTTATATTGCGTTTTTATAAGTGTGATATGGGTTTTTGTATTACATGTGATTTTTAAGGCAGTGGTAATGTTTTCTTGAAGTGTTGACTCACTTAAAAATCTTTATCATTTTTTATTTAAAGTAACGTATTGAAAGTATATCAAAAGTAACAACAGTATCTAGAGGTCCATTTGTCGATCACGCTTTATATCTAGTGAGACGTGAGCCTATCTTGTTAAAACAAAAACGTCATGCCTTTTTGATTGGTTTCCTGTAGTCGGTTTTATAGACCACAATATTTAACGAATAGTCTGAACGACTATTCATTAAATGGCCAGAAAACTGTGTTTGTTTGGCTTCCTTCACAGTCCATAGCTTCTTTGGTTTTTGGAACAACTTCGTTGCTTGGTAAGATTGGCGGATTATTCGTCTTCATCTACTTATTCACTAAAAGCGGAGCATAAGGGGAAACCTACCCACGTTCCTCCTAATGCCCTTTGCGTTCCAGGGCCTTTTTGTTTTTTTTTTGGATGGGAAATCATCAAATGATCCCTCCCGCCCTGGGCGGAGCGGTAGGGAGTGTCAGACTTTTACTGACTAAAACCCACCCGTGCTCCTTCTTGTGCCCTTTGCGTTCCAGGGCCTGCGGTGACTCTTGCGAACAAATTCCGTTGATGGCAAAGTCTTTTCAAATAACAGGTGCGTATAACTTTAAAATGTTTAGCAACTGAAATGGATAATTGTTTTATTTCTTTAAAAGGATAACAGCTTTAATAACTTCAAGGAAAATGACACCATATATTGTTTTTAGCCTTTTCGTCATATTCACGGTGGAGTCTTTCTATGTACCTATTGTCGAAAACAATTTGCCGATTTTAGTACAGCGATTATGTTTTGTATGATTATGTAAAAGTGAAATGATATTTTTTTTATCATATTCGGACAACTCTATTGTCATTTTGTTACTAAAATATCTTATAACTAGTGTTAGTAGTAAACAAAAAAAGATAAATACAAAGTTGGTATATGAGGCAGTATGTGAAGAGAACGATAACGTCGTACGTATAATATTATAAACGCGAAAGTACTGAACGGATTTGGATGAAATTTGGCACACAGATGGTTTATAACCAGGATTAACATATAGGACAATTTTAGCCCGATATTCCCACGGGATTGAAGCTTATGCGGGTGGTAAGGAATAATTAAGCATAGCAATCGTATTGATTTTATGAATAACTAGAAAACATTTTATAAATTCACTTAATCTGCATGAAAATAATTCATCATTTCAGCGAGAATTGTACTAAAATTAAGACAAACGGAGGCAGGCTGGCTTATTTATTTAAGGCGCTGGTAATTTATACAAAGGGGTTAGCACCCGAGCCGGTTCACGGCAGGAATATTTCATAGCTATTGATTTATAAGCACTCCTGCTAGAGTTGTGTTTCCGAGGAGTACGCGATATGTGTATGTATGTGTGTATATAACATTTCAGTGGAGGCTTACTGCTCCAGATTGTTTCGATCTAGGTTATGTTGTCTCCATTTGTTAAACCAGAGAGAACAGACTAGTTTGTCTAGCTGTATATACCGGGCATAAAACGAGGTAAAAGTGCAAGTCGTATGGCTGATCTCAAATCGCTTTATGTTCATTCATATTAATACAAATTTCGCTTCTTCTGTGACATACATAAGTATTACATATTTCATGAATCGACCTGTCTTACGGGGCTATTACTGCCTTTTTTTATACATTTTATTCGATTTAGGTATGGCTTTATTATTTTTTAATTGGCAGTATGTTCGCTTTTAGCAATAAGGCCGCCCATTGTGCTCTATTCTATGTTCTTATTTCATGTAAATGTTTTTAATTTACGTAAATTCACGGTTTTTCTTATCCTTGATATACGTACATTTTTTTTCTACGTTTAATCTGTTAAGCCATTTCATTAATTGTTACCCAATTAAAACCCTTTCAACATTTGCGTTAAGGGCCGGGATTAAGAGTGACGACGTTTGCAGTGATAGAAAGAAAGAAAATAAAATTTGGAACAACAGATACACATAATGTAGATACAAATAAAAGGAAACTTAAATTTAAAACAATAACATTGTGTGACCCGCAGCTGTGCCATATAGGTCCAAACATATGAGGTTTTTTTAAGTCCACAATGTTGTTTAACGTAAAAGCCGTCCCCCTCCCGACTAATTCAAATTTCAAACAAGTAAAAAAAACTTAATCAAAATTGGTGCATCCGTTCGGGAGCTACGATGCCTCAGCCACACACACAGGCACGACAAACTTATAACACTCCGTCGATTTTGCGTCGGGGGTCAAAAAAGAATGGGTAAGTGTTTTTTTTAAAGAAGGATGCCCAGATATGGCCCACCTCAGACACGTTTAGAAAGATAACACAAAAATATAAGTATTTTAAATAGGAATTATCCATCAAAGCTTTATCTCAAACTAAGACGCCGTGATCATAACAAATAAATAAGTCATTTTACTTATTATTACGCAACTGTTATTTTCACGTTAAGTTTGGGGTTGCCATTTTATGGTCAATTTAATTTAAATTCATATTTTATTTAATAAATCTAATCGATTACGGAAAAAATAAACGTTAGTCAGGTTTCAGTTTTTTAATCTGAGAAAACTGGCAGACATTTTAGTTTGTTTTAATGAAACCCACTCGACTTTTAGACCAATTATGTTCATAAATACCTCAGACCAGAGATACTATACTTTATAATGATAAAACCACTGTTTGGCTTTGCCGTAGTTAGATATGAATTAAATTGATAAAGACCAAAATCCGATGCAACTAATCGATATTTCTTTTTAAATATGGCCATATTAGCCTTTGACAAATGATAGATTTGACATTAAACTACCTACTCAAGCTTGCTCCCAGCTTGTCAAAGTGTCAAACAAGTATAAAAGGAGCTATAGCAGTTTACACTTAAAGAAGATTCCTATTATTCATAAGGTTAAAATGAGTTAATAACGTTGAAATTAATAATTATTGTGTTCAAATGATATACTTTTCATTCGAAAGTGGTTGAAAGTGTGTAGAATGAGTTTGTGACTGTGAAAAAATTAATGTTTTGAAAAAATTAAAACTGTTTTAATTCCAAATGGCGACTTATTTTCTTAACTAGTATGTACTAGAAGGTGTTCATAATAACTTAAACTATAATTCCATAAACTATTTATCAGTGTTCACTGTAGGCCAAGGTTGTTCTAATATGTGGGCATTGTTCTTTAATACTGGCTGGACTATGTGCTCACTGCACGCAGGGCGGAGCAATTATCCTGAATATTGAAACTTTATGGTCCTGTTTTTTTCACACTCACTACTTTTTCGTGGAAAATGGATATTGGATAATACACTGTGTGTAGTAGGCCAAGGTTCTCTTTACGGGTCACTGAATTGATTTTAATGGAACTGTGTTGCAATTGTTTTTTTTTTTCAAATTGCATTGGCTATAAGGCTTGCTCGACTTGTTTTTGGAGCCTTGTTTTTGTCAGGATTACAGCAATGGGGCTGCCATTGCTCTTGAATGTAGTATTTCTGTCCCAAACTAACCGACGATGTTTCATTATTGAATTGAACCAGCACATATCTAGTTTTCGGGGCACCTAGCTAATAGAGATCTCAATATTCTGATTTGAAGACACCTAACATCAAGCACTAATTTCATGTATCGAGTCGCAACAACTTCATTGGGTTTTAGTGTATTAGCAAGATTCTCGACATCGCCATCGCTAAGTCATTCATCATCTGCCTAGCCTTTTCCCAACTATATTGGGGTCGGCTCCCATACAAACCGGATTCAGCTGAAAACTAGTATTTTACGTAGAGCGGCTGCCTACCAGACCTCCACAACCCATTAACTAGGGAACACGGTACTTCTTGGCAAGACTGGATTTTCTGGCTTCTGATAATCCGTAACGACTGCCAAAGATCTCCAAATGACAGCCGGGACCAACGGCTTAACGTGTTTTCCGAGGCACGGAGAAATCTCGTTATTTTAAGATGGTCACTCATCCACAGACCAACCTCGGCAAGCGTTGCTTAACCTCGAAGATCGAACCGTGTGGCTTTTATAATTTAGCCACGAGCTTCTCAGTTTCATGAAGTCATTAGTGCCCAAATTAATTGACAGGAGTTCTACATACACAGGGTGTTCCAGAAGTGCCTGGTCATATTTAAGGGTGTATTCTGTATGTGCGAAAAAAATATCCTAATTTTATCGCTAAGCCTAAGCAATGATTAAAAATTGAGAACCAAATATATTTTTTAAGCTGTTTGATTAAGTTAGTGGTGTTTATTGTAGTTCAGTCACATATTCGATGCCAGCGACTGCATGAAACGGCTTGAAAACTGATTTTTTCTCAACTTTTTAATAATTTTTTGTGCTTTTTTTTTGTTTTTACTTTATGACCACGCTCATCTGGAACACGCTATAGTAAAAATACGAAGAGGGGTTTGCTGGTGAAGGAATTTAGAAGCTCAGTGAAATCCTTGGCGTGACATGTTTTCTCACTGTAGATTCACATACAGGCTAAACAGCTTCTCTTGTTCCGCTATATTGAGCAAAAGGGCACAACTTACTGTCCATGTATTTAATAAGTCTTTGTCTAGGTTTTGTTATGCAGTGCTGAGGTAGGAAACTTCCAAGGCAAAATAATTAGTTATCTAGAAAAGTAATTAATTAAATAATTTATCTGCCGAGCCTTTTCACAACTATATCTGAGGCATTATATGGGGATAATGGTTAGGTGACTTATTCCTTACGTTATTGTTCCCTTCATATCTTGCCTCAGAAACCTACTTAGCTGTTATCTTTGTATGTGAAACTGGATGCGAGAAGCCGAAAATAGATCTAAGTGGCGTGCAATTGGAGAGGCCTATGTCCAGCAGTGGGCTGCAACAGGCTGTTGATGATGACTACTAACACTAGTTATAAGGTATTTTCTTAAAAAAATGGACTATATTTTTGTTGAATTTTGATAAATAAATGAAAACTAATTAAATTGTATTTGGGTCGGCTTCCAATCAAAGCGAATTCAAATAAATACCCGTATTTTACGAGTAGTACCTCCTACACAACCAATTAACTGGGTAACACAGTTTCTTGGCAAAAGTTATGTTATTTTTCTGGCTTCTGACAATCCGTAACGACTGGCAAAGTTCTGAAAATGACAGCCAGGTCCAACGGCTTAACGTGTTTTCCGAGGCAGGGAAGAGTTTCGGTATTTTAAGATGGTCATCCATCCACAGACCAACCTCGGCAAGCGTTGCTTAACCTTGAAGATCGACCCGTGCGGCTGTTATAATTACTACTCACGTAGAATAAAAATACCTTCATCGACAACTGATGTACTCGCAATTTTATGTCTTAACTTTTCTCTTCTCATTGGAAATTTTAATACACAGCTGAATTCAGTTTGACTGCAAGCCGATCCCAATAAAGTTGCGAAAAATCTTCTCTTTTCTTAACTAATTTAACCAAAACGAAATACATTTCGAAACGGGTGATTGACACTTTTCGTGGCTCAAGGGCTGGCTTTTACATTGGCCAGAGGCTAAGCATTGCTATTCAACACGGCAATGCCGCCAGTCTCTTGGGCACATTACCAGCTGACAGCGTTGAGGACGAATTTTTTATGCTGAATATAAAATTTTAGTTTGTTGTATAAGCAAGTTTTCGACGACGGTTGACGCAGTGGTTGAGCGATTGGCGCGGGTTCGATTCCCACACGGAACAAATATTTGTATGGCCTATAGATAGTTGTTCCGGGTCTGGCTGTTTGTGTATGTGACATTGTATGTTTGTAAACGCACCCACGACACAGGAGAAATTCCTAGTGTGGGGCAACGTTTTTTAAAAAAAAAACAAAAAGGAATAAAAGAGTAAGTAAAAACACTAAACTAACTAAAACTAAAAATATTCAAAAGATGGCGTCGAAAAATTCCTCCGCATCGCTGGCCACTGGTAATGTACCCAAAAGGCTGGCAGCATTACCACGCTGTATGGCAATGCTTATTTTCTGTCCAAGGTAAATTAAATATCTATTTATGTTTGTTGTTGGGTAAGTTTATTTTATTTGTAATTTTAGTATCTATAAAAATGTGTGTAATAGTATTAAATAAATAAATTTGTCGATTGTTAAAAGTATTATTAGCAAAAAACAAAGTAAATTGAAAGTTAACGTAGCCTCTACTGCCTCTATGCCAAACGTAGCTTCATAACCTCCTTTTGATACCGCTGTTGCTCTATATTGCCTCTATATAGAGCCGCGTAGAGCCGTACATTTCATTTGGTAGAGTCGACGCTCGCATGAATGTAACAGATGCTGCGTCGTTTTAATTGTATTTTTTTTTGTTTTGATAGTTTTCGTATCGTGGCGGATGTTGGTAACGTGCAATTTATTTTTTGAAAAAGGAAACTAGGTTTTATTTACTGGTTGATGAAAATTGTATACAATTTTAGTTTGGTTTATTTAAACTGTATTTTGTGAAAAATTTACTGATGTTATACATTTATCTCAGACTAGCTGCTGCCCGCGACTTCGTACCCGTGGAATCCTCGATTTTAAAACATTCTTTATCGCTGCTCCGCTCCTATTGGCTTAAGCGTGATGATATATAGCCTAAAGCCTTCCTCGATAAATGTTCTATTCAACCCAAAAAGAATTTTTCAATTCGAACCAGTAGTTCCTGAGATTAGCGCGTTCAAACAAACAAACAAACTCTTCAGCTTTATAATATTAGTATAGATACGTGAATTGTATTTTGTGAAACATTTATTGTAGTTATGCTCGTACATTTAGCTAAAAATTCATTCAAAATTTTCTCGTTGGTCTGGTGATTGCAGATGTTATTGATGGAACATGGGATTTGGGCTGGACAAAGTATTAGGTTTTTTGTTACGACATAATATTTCTGCCCGTAGCCCGGAACCTAGTTTCTATAGGGTTGTTGGTAATTGGCTCGCCCTCTTTTACATTAATTAAACAAAAAAAAAACCGATGCGCATTTATCTAAGTGAACCTCTATGTACACTTCTGTCAATACCTACTGCTGAATGCAAGCGTATTTTTTGTTTTGTTAGGACTTTTTGAAAACATTTTTTACACTAATGATTATTTATTAGGCTTAAATTTTAAATACAGGGATAATTATTGGCTGGTATCCCATTCCATTAGAAATATCTTACCGGGCCACTGCGAATTGGCTTCAGCCCCTCGTACGCCCACCAAATGTCCGGGACCATCGTGCTACGTGATTGTCAAATACATTCAAGATTAGACTTTAAAATTAATGACAAAAGACTGAGTCTTGAAAGTCTGGAACTAATAAGTTCGTATCTAAAATGTAAATACAGAAATAGCGTTTGTTCATTTATTATTTGTTTTTATATACAGTGTGAAATCTTAATGGTTGTTTTCCCGCGGCAGGACGATTACCCATCAATAGTACTATCGAAACACAAAGTTAAACTAAAAAAATAAATGTTTTTTTTTTCAAATCATTAAAAAAGTGTTCATAAACTCGAAAGAGCGAGAATCAATAGTAGTGCACTAGACATAAAGTAGGTAGATACCTACATGAGACGCACGAACCGCCGCGTACCTACATATCGCGCGATGCACTACTGTTGGTTCAAGTCGCTTTCGAGTTTTGTTTATCACAATTGTTAATCTGCCATTTATGGAGTCTAATATTTTTTTATATATGTAAATCGAATGTATTACCGATACAAACTCATTTCGCTTCGGGAAAACAACCATTAAAATTTCACACTGTATACTTTATTGTCCACCAAATTAAGAACACATAAACGAAATCTATCTGCCTAGCCTTTTCCCAACTATATTGGCGTCGGCGTCCAGTCATACCTGATTCAGCTGAATACCAGTATTTAATGTGGAGCGGCTGCCTACCAGACCTCTACAATCCATTAACTGGGGAACACGGTACTTCTTGGCAAAACTGGTGCCAGATTTTCTGGCTTCTGACAATCCGTAACGACTGCCAAAGATCTACAAATGACAGCCGGGACCAACGGCTTAACGTGCTTTCCGAGGCACGGAGGAAACTGGGTATGTTAAGATGGTCACCCATCCACAGAACAACCTTATCAAGCGTTGCTTAACCTTGAAGATCGACCTGTGCGGCTGTTATTCTTTGGCTACGAGCTAAAGAATAACAGCCGCAGCGAAAAATTAAACAAAAAAAAAGAAACAAACGATTGGTTGCCTTATCGCATTCCGCAAT
The DNA here is from genome assembly GCA_905332915.2 of Hecatera dysodea. Lineage (NCBI taxonomy): Eukaryota > Metazoa > Arthropoda > Insecta > Lepidoptera > Noctuidae > Hecatera > Hecatera dysodea. The sequence goes on from HG995292.1 coordinate 18,119,588, forward strand.
CTCTTCCAGGCAACATTATGTAGATATAACAGAATTATGAGCTTAATGTAAATAAACCTTTGAAAGTTACGAGTTTAAATACGTCACGGAAATTCTCTTTTAATGAGCAAATATGCTTAGACGCCTAAAAGCATCTTTGTCTTTAATGCAAGATATTTTTGATAATGTAAAATGTATTTTGATGCAATATTATATTTCGTTATAATTAAATGGGGTTTCAATTTATTGTTAGGACTTTTATTTGATACCATGTTGGTAATGAGGGTGCTAAGTTTGGCAAGGCGAAGCTACAATACTCACTTTGTAAAGTATTATATTTTTTACTACATTTATTTTTGTGAACATTTTTGTGGACTTCAAAGTATATTTAACGACGTCTGGCAGTTTAAGTACTTTTGCGGCCTACTTAAATGTCCTTTCTTTGGCATTCTTCGTCAAATCGTTGAGCTCCTTAAAGTTCTAAGTTTGAGGTACACGGTAACTGACAAATGCTTGCACTGTCTGGACAGGTCCACTCAAATCTGTGTGGCACTTTCCTCAAAAGTGCACCTCATACATTAACCTACATGTTTCTCATATGATTTGACCAGTACGGATTGTATGGACTTTAAAAAAGACATTGACCTCTGAGTTTATTTCGGTGTTTCTTCTCAGGGTAGTCGTCTAGGAAACACCGGCCTCATCTAGTTGAAAATGACCAGATATATTGGACGTGTAAAAGTGTTATGTTTAATTTACTTACAAAATAAATACCATTTATCACATTTGGAGGGATTTGAAGCACTAGTGCATATCTTATAGATTCACTTCACTCACATATTCAGAAATTGTTACTAAAGGAAAGTTGCGATCATTGGACTAGCTCTTTCATTGGACCACCAAGGTATTTCCAAAACTGTCCAAGCTTGCAACACCCAAACTAGTCGAAACGAGTCCGTGACGGCTCAGTTGCACCCCCCTCTTACCTCAGTGACACTGCGGCACGTGGCGAGGATTGACGCGTGTGGTTGTGTTTGCGGCGGTCAAAATCTTATTAATTGACTCTGAACAATTTGATGTAAGTATCATTCTATTCATATTTATTTGTGTGCACTGGTATGAAATATTAGATAATTTAATTGTGATTCCATGAGTATTATTCAATTTTGTCTAATCATGTCCATGTATATTTTAGATCTTTTTTTCTAAACGAGTACCTTGTTGCCATCAATGGACCTCAAGAGAGTTCCACCGTTGGACCGGTCCAATCATAGCAACTTTTTTGTTTTTATTTTTTTTTTTGTCATAATTATGGGAGTAGGCTCCGAGTATTTCACTAATTATGGAAAAAACTCTTGAAAAATCATTATAAATTTATAATTTCAGTATGTCGCCGAAGAAAAGAAAATACTTTACTTGAAATTAAAATGTGATTTTATAACTTGTTAATCTTGTTTGGTTTATTGAATTACTTTATAGAGTTAGCAGTTACTGCAATTTCTAGACTTTATCTTGATTTTTATACTTAAAAGTATTTTTAATCTCATTACGACTGTCATTTTTTATGAGATTTATTTTTTAATGTGTGTTATCTTTGCAATTACTACAAGTGACCTTAGGTTCTATTATGTTTATTTTCATATCTGTGTTAATTAGTAACTAAGTAGCATATAACTATAGTTTGTTTGCTCGTCGTAAGTGTATGCGTATTGTTTGTCTCTCCTCGTATGCCATAATTTAATCATAATTGATAATTATAATAAGTTACCTTGATTGGACCTCTAGAACAAATTTCTCGAAGTCCATTAACGGCAACCTGGTGGTTCAATGAAGGTACCCATGGTCCAAAGTAGGTAACAGCCCAAGATTTAGTTTTCTTCGATTATAACAAAAAGTGTAAGCCCGAATTGTTTGTGCGTTTGATTATTATAAATAAAGGTCCTACGAAATAAAAATAATAAACTGCTTTCATTTTATCACTTATATTTTTTAAGATATTTTGTCGTAAAGTTAAGTGGTCCATTTATAGCAACCTTCCCCTATGTAGTCTGAAATAGAACTGATACCATTTACGTAAAAATTGTTTCAATTTACGTAAAAGAATTAGTAAGTTTATCTCTCAATAAACTACCGTCTAAACTAAACAGATTTTTGCTAAAAAAAGTTCTAGATTTGGCGTCAAAACTTTTAGGTTAAAACACAGAAGTATAAAAGCTTTGCAAGTTCAATTAACTTTTAGACCTTTTGCGTAAAATGTTCCAATGTCACTGGGACAAACCATTTTATCTCCCTAATTAACCTGAGTCGCTTGTTTTCGTGATTAGGAACACTAATTAGCTCCTCCCTTTACGAGTTCATTAAGAGGCCTATTTGGCACATTTTATTTAAATAAATTGTCAGCTACAAGATAACCAACAGGTTTTGTGAAAGATTCGAGTCATACGTAAATTATTTCATATTTTCATACTTACGTATTAACGAGTCTGAAAAAATTTGAAAATGAAAATAATATATCTAGTTTTAATTTCCGCGAATATTAGTGGGTTGCAGGTATGCACCTCCCTCCCGCCCGGAGCAAAACGGACGGGGTAATGGTGTTGGGTTTTGCTTTGCCTTCCTTCATGTGCTTAAAATCCGTGCATTTGCCTTGTAATCTTGCATGTGCATAATAAAGCGGGCGTAAGGGAGGTGCATACCTGCAACCCACTAATATTCGCGGAAATTAAAACTAGATATATTATTTTCATTTTCAAATTTAAAATGGATTTCCGCAAAGTAACGCCTGACTCAATCAATTTTATTAACGAGTCCTCAAAAATTCTATTTTCATTTATACTTGAAACTTTATAGTTCCAGCTCCCTCTTGATGTAGTAATACATTGGAACCAATTTTATTTAAAGTTATCTTAGTGTCGTTAAACATAATGTTCTGCCTTTTGGGCTTCATGTCCAAAATTTTACGATGCACGATGCAATTTCAGAAAACGCATTGATATGTAATAAAAATGAAGTAATATTTTAAAGTTATCTGGCCGGAAAAGTGATAGTAAGCCATTTTCTGGATAAATAGCCCATTTGTTGCTAGAGTGGACTCTCGATAAGAGCGAGTAATATTGGCTCCGACCACTTTAGATATTGCAAGGAACATTTATTCCAATATCCGAGAGTACTCAAAGTCACATTTTTGTAATACATCTTCATGTCACAAATCGTGTACCTACTAAACATTACTTGGTGTTGAAAAGCAGAAATTCTTATTTGATATAGGTGTATTGTTTTTCTTTTTTTTTTACGTTACCACTCGCTGTTCAACACGCTAAGGTTGGTACTTAACCGGATTAAAGGATTGACCAACAATCTCACTGCACCTAGCTTAATCCCTCTTAATTATCACTTCTCACTGATGTTGAATACAGCTGTCTTCTATTGTGCGGAGTCTGGAGAGGCTGGTTATCTGGCATACAGGTCTCCTAGTACAGAAACCAGTCTCTCACAATAGATCACAACAGTTATCGTTAATGTTTTGTTTGTTGTTTTTTATATTGTTTGTAAAATTCTATGTGAGAGAAGAACATTAACTTTATTATTATTATCAATCAATATATATATAAAACTCTTCCGTTACTGAGGGACTGACAGACAACGTATGAGAAACTACTGGTTGTATAAAACTGATATTTAACAAGTAGCTTCTCCGGGGAGTTTATCTTAGTGCTCCCCCAAGAGAAGATTTCTCGAAATTACTGCGGGGACAGGAAGAAACTGGATAGGCGCGTACGAAGTCGCGGGAAAAGCTAGTTGAATATATATAAAGATTAGCTTTTACCAGCGACTTCGTACGCTCATACCAACATGCCAAATTTCAGCTTTCTATGAGTCATAGTTTCCGCTGTGCATTGTCTGTTAGTAACTCAATCACTCCGTAACGGGTGAGTTTTATATAATACTAGCAGTGAGCCGCGACTTCGTCTGCGCAGATTTACTACAAACAATTTTCACCCCCGTTTTACCCCCTTAGGAGTAGAGTTTCGTAAAATCCTTTCTTAGCGGATGACTACAGTCTACACACTATAAGGAACCTACCTGCCAAATTTTAAGTTTGTAGGTATTATATTTTCTGAGATTTCGTTACTAATCAGTGAGTGGTATTTCGTTTTTGTATAGGTATATTGATATGGAATGTAGGGACAAAAACTAAAAGCGGTAGGTATTTAATATGAAATACGTGGTGGCTTTTGAATGTACGAAGTGCAAGCAACCAGCATTTTTAAAACTTTTGCATTTTTATAATTTTAAAAAGTTAATAGGTTCCTTTAGAAATTGATATCGAAGCACATAAATTAGGTTCAACAGGAGACCACGCTTGTTACGTTAGACGCCACTTTTCTAAAATAAACGAAAACGCTCAGACACTTCAAAATAGAAATACTGGGGGTGACAGAAACAGTATTTCAAAGCAAACGCTCCCACAGCGGAAACATGAATTCTATGTATTCTATGTCATGAATAAAAATTTATGAACACGACGTAAATAAAGGAACTGCTACACAAATCTGAAACATACAAGTTATGAGATTTTTTCATACTATACAACTTATTTGTTGAGATAGACTACGCCTCGTAGGATAACTTGCAACTGTGAGATTTTTAGGCAGAAAATTGACGGTAATTAAAAAGTTACGGTACATTTATTTTCGAACCAGTTCAGTTTTTATAAAAGTCACTGAAGTAAACAACTTTAATGGTCCGGTAGCCGGTACCAATGGCGGATTACATATGTATATAGTTTAAAAAGAACTACCATAGTATAGCCTTATCAACCCAAAGGTTGACTGTTAGAAAATACCTTGTTGCATTAAGTCCGCCTATATACCACTATTGTATATAAAGTTTAAATAAATAAATTATTGTAGATTAAAGAATTGAAAAAAAAAACCTGCACTGTTTCTCAGCAGATTAAAATAATTAATTGCGCCTCGACCCGTGGACCATTGTTACATAAAAACTGGCTAATACATTCATCAGCCGGTCTACATGAGGTGACCTTTCAATACATACAAATAAGATGGAGTACCAGTTTATTTCATGCTAACTCCACATAACAGGTGAAGTTTGCAGAATCGCACTGCACGAAGTTATTTCTCCATTTAAATATAACACTAACATACCATTTTTTTTTCTTCCTCAAGGAAGAGTTTTGGCCGAAGGGTGTCGTGTATCGCCGATTCCGCGGAAGACTACGTGACACCGAAACTTCGTGTAAAATAGTGTAATGTTTTTGTTTTATATAAATATGTATGATAGTCTGTAAGGTAAGGTAGGTGTTATGGGTCTTTGTTACCCGAAATAAAAGATATATTATTATTATTACCAGATTCTTCAGTTACAAATTTCCTTCAATTACTCTTTAAACTTCTAAAGATACCGAAGCATAGTCTTCCTCAACATGAAACCCACAACCAGATACTACTAAAACCCAAAAAGCAAGGTACATACTTGGTCTCATCAATGTAGACAGCTTCGAGAACTTTCGCGGCATACTGTAGGTTCTTTTGTAAAGTCTCTGCGGATATTTCACCCCTGTTCAATTGTCTTAGGAGATAGCGTAATCTGTGAACAAAGAGAGAATAGAATTAATTATACGGAATTCATTATGTGGTACATTTTATGTGCTGGAATGGTAAGTGTTAATTTTGGCTGTTTGTCGTCGTTTTGAGGGTCATATGCAGTGTCAAAGATGTTTGTGTCTTGTTAGATCTCGACCTTTTCTGGACTGGTATCTATTACTAGAGTATTTTTTTTCTTATATCTGTAGCCCTACTAGCATGCTTCTTTTGGTAGAGAGAGAGATGGAGTTATACAAGACGAATAGCACTATCCCTTTTTTACACTGAATCATGATAGCATTGGAACTTCGTGGTACGGCCCCTGAAGTACAACTTAACAATAAAAATAAAAAAAACAAAGCAAAAAGTTTCGAAGTCAAAATTTGAGTAGCCATTTAGTAAATTTCTTCTGGATGTAACACTAACGATGAAATTACCAAAAAAGAATATCGACTGCTCCATACATTTCTGTGCGCATAACTCACATAGCGCTTACCGCTTTTTTTCTGGATCGGAAATCATCAAGTGATTTCTCCCGCTCTGGGCGGAGCGGAAGGGAGTGTCAGACTTATACAGGCTAAAACCCACCCGTGATCCTTCTAGTGCCCTTTGCGTTCCAGAGCACTGACCCTATAGGACCCCGTCTTCTTTGCTGACAGCTCTTTGAGGCGTACGTGGAACACGACGCGCTGTCGAACCGGGCCTGATCACTATCGGACGGTGAGCCACCCATAGTTTGCCGTTAGCAGGCCTGTGCCTTTGGTGGCCGGGAATCGCCTTGCGTTTCCCGACGGCCGGGGCATCTTCTTCTGTTGCGGCGGCTGGAGCGTGAGGTTTCCCTCTCCCGCACGTGGTTCGCCTCCTCCTTTGCTAGCATTACTGCTTCGCAGAAGAAGGTGACCGCTTTCCATGCCTCCTCGCTCCGGACCATGGATTAAACCAGGGCCGGACGTCGTGTCCTCCGGGCCATCGACACAATCATCATCAATCATGACACCTGGACGTGTCTTCCCGCTGTATCCGAAACTGGTACCTCTCGAAACAGCCGTGCTTTTCGCCTGACGCAGATGCTCACCTGCGTCAGGCGAAAGGTGGAGACGCCGTGGCGTCTCTCTAACCACTCCTTAAAGAGGGGACTTATAGCCGCAATGGTGGCGTATACCCAAGTGGAGTTGTATAATCCTACTAATATTATAAACGTGAAAGTTTGTAAGGATGGATGGATGGATGTTTGTTACTCTTTTATGCAAAACCTACGGAACAGATTTGGATGAAATTTGTCACACAGATGGTTTATGACCAGCATTAACATATAGTATTTTTAGCCTGATATTCCCACGGGAACGAAACATATGCGGGTGAAACCGCGGGGCGCTGCTAGTTTAAGATAAAGTGATTCTAAATTATAAGTACAACTTTTCTGCCCATGAACACGGTTGTGTGCAACCGTCAGCTCATTCCAAGATTTAAATGAATCCTATGAATGAATTGAATCGTCGAAATAATAGGACAGATCGGACATTAAAAAAGAAAATCAATAAATCCCCAGTCAACACGAAAAAAAAAAGAGAACAAATCATATCACCAACATAAATGAAAAAAAAAACATCAGTTCAGAATATAGTTGTTTCGACCACGTTGTTAATAGAAAATGCAATTTCGAGTTGACCCTAACTAATTTCAGCCAATTGTCTATGGGCATCAAAAGGTCCCCTAATGTTGCTTCACACTACCCTACATAAATTGGATTGCCTCCCTAATACTTTACACGCACTTATCTGAGATTTCCGATATCTAATATTGCTCTTTTATTCGATTCCCACTCGGCAAGCGACGAGAATGACGATATTAACGATAGAAGTAAATCCATATCTACAGGATATATAAACTGCCGGCATATAACTAAGTTTGAATTGAAATCGTAAAGTTCTCAGTGAAATAAGTACTTCAGGAAATACTTTATTACGGATCATAATTTCTTCCTTCACAGTCTTTTAGTAGAGAGCAGTGGTGGCCGAGTGGTAACGCCCCGACTTACGAATTGTAGGTTGCGGATTCAAACCCAGCCAGGCGCATTACTTTGTGTAATTAATTTCATCACCACTGCTCTCAAAACGGTGAAACAAAACATCGTGAGGAAAACGGCATGTACTAGAACCAAAAATTCGAAGACATGTGACATTCACCAACCCCCATTGGGCCCGCGTGGTGGATATGGCCCTTTCCCTCTCCTAGAGAGGAGGCCTGTGTCCCAGGAGTGGGAACATTAAAAGGTTGATTATGCTATACTTATGCTATATGCAGTATTTTAGTTATTAACACCTGAAGGTCTACTCTCTTTCAACGAAAAACGAAGTTTCGATCGAATTTCCCGTGTTTTCTACCACGGTTCTATTCGTTCCGAAGTTTAAACGAAGTTTCATTCGAACGAACATGGTTTGATATTTAGATTCTCTAAACCTACTCTAATTCGTAAATGTTGCGTGAAAGGGTATTTTATAGGGTCTCGGTGAATTTCACTCGTGCCCGTAGCTGGGCCTAGCTATTTCGAACCCTTACTCCTAAGGTCTTTAGGTCTGACGGAGAGGGCTATACGGTTTTATTCGCCTAGATGGTATAATTGCTTAAAGAAAGTTCACTTTCGAATGTTGTTTCATGTTAGTGGAACAGTATATTTGTCGGACGGATTTATTTGACAGAATGTCACTTGATTAGAGCCTCTTATGAAAAGGGAAGAACGCCATTAACAAGCTATATAGGAGAGAAATCAAGGTTTGCAACCCATCTCACATTATTAATATCTACTTTGCAAGGTACAGTAGCCGATCGACAGATAACAAAACCGGCAAATCGACGAAGGGTTCCGTACCATTATCTATAACTAGCTGCTGCCCGCGACTTCGTCCCCTTGGAATCCCCGATTTTAAAACATTCTTTATCACTGCTCCGCTCCTACTGGCTTAAGCGTGACGATATATAGCCTAAAGCCTTCCTCGACAAATGGTCTATTCAACCCAAAAAGAATTTTTCAATTCGAACCAGTAGTTCCTGAGATTAGCGCGTTCAAACAAACAAACAAACCCTTCAGCTTTATAATATTAGTATAGATTATTATTAGTGTTTGTTTTTATGGCGGCAACAGAAATGCATACATCATCCGTGAAATTTTCAACTTACTATCACGGTTCATGATACAACCTGGTGACAGACGGAATCTTAGTAATAGAATCACGTTTTACCCTTTGGGTACGGTACGGAACCCTAAAAAAGAAACTGTTCTAGTTGAAAATAGTAAAGAGCTTACCAGCGCGGAATAGCAACGAAGAGAAAAAGAAAAAAAAATGTTTAAGTATCGTTCCTCGCAAGTTATAAGGTCGTTTGAAACTCAACAGGTAACTCATTTCTCGTAGATAATTCTTATTTTCCAGAGATGAAAAGTTAAGTGCTTCATGTTTTGCTTTTATTTCCAGACTTTATTGGAAGCTCCAGCAATATTAGATACCTACTTAACTATAGGTACCAATATGAATGACGTCATTGAGTTTGAAATCTATAGCAGCTGGCTCAGATTATTTTCTATTGACGAAGTTCTATTATTGGTGTCTTTATTATTATTTATTCATAAAGCACATACAAAAACGTAGAAACACTAGATGACAGTTGAACAACAAAGGCGAGGTTATCTCAGAATTGGGATCCCCTTTTTTCTGGATGGGTAATCTCAAATGACTTCTCCCGCTCTGGACGGAGCGGAATCGAGTGTCGGACTCTTACTGACTAAAACCCACCCGTGTTCCTCCTAGTGCCCTTTGCGTTCCAGGGTTGCGGTGACTCTTTCGAATAAATTCCTTCAACCTTGGCTGGCACTGAGCCTATGAGGCTTCTTCTTTCCTGACATATCGTTGAGGCACGCATGGAACACGACGCGCATCGACCTGGCTTGGTTGTTATCGGGTAGCAAGCCACCCGTAGCTCGCCATCCGCAGGCCCACGTTTACGGTGGTCGGTAATAACCCTGCGTTTCCCGACGCCCGGGGCTTCTTCTTCTGTTGCGGCGGCTGGTGCGTGAGGAGTCCCTCTCCTACACACGTTCTGCCTCCTATTTCGCTAGCATTACTGCGTCGCAGAAGGAGGTGACCGCTGCCCATGCCTCCTCTCTCTGGACCATGGCTTGAACATTGCTCCGCCCAAGCAGGACCGACTTCCATAGAATTGGTATCCCTGACAGCAAACTTCAGTACGATAGGCATATGTATGTTATTAAAGTAATTAAAATTATATTCAAATTAAAGACTTGATTAAATTGTAACTTAGTAATTTCGACCCCCTGATAAATTGACCGGCAAAAAAGGCAGCATGCAGGCATGAGAACTACCGGACATGTCCTGTTTTTAGCCTGACGTTTACTTACGTAATTGTTACTAAGTTCTTCTCGTATTTTACAATACCACTAGTAAAGCTGCTTATATGCTTCTATGATTATTTTCTTAAAAATATTGCTTGTCCTTTATTGTCATGACATTTAGGTTTAACTGGGTCAGTACCGGTATTAAAAATAGGAAAAACTTATTTCACGCATCTATCAATACATCTCTACAAATCAGAACTGCTACAGGTAACGCTGAAGATGTTGCAAAAAAAATAGCGAAAATCGGTAGAACTAACCCGCTATAGACGGAATCGAGCTCAACCACCCTATTTTACCTTCATAAATTATTTTATAGAAAGTAATAGGGTATGTGAATATATTTCTAGAGAGACTATATAAATAACGAAGAAGATACAGTGTATTGAATACTCGTATGACGTCACAACTCGCACACTTTTACCAAGACGTGACGTCACAGGCCCCCACTCCTGATCTTCGGTGCTTTTTATCTTTGTCATTTCTTATAGATTTGATAAAGCAAAAAATACGTGTCCTTTTTGAAAATTAAAAAGATTTCTACTGTACTACACGGAACCTGAAAGAACTTTTTATTTATTTATGTATTTATTTACTCATAAATTATTATAACACCTTTATTACGTTTGGGATAGATATCAGCTGTATCAGATTGAATTGTTCAGCATGCTCAACTGCAACCATACAATACCGTGAGTATCAGAAGCGGTGATATCATGATTGACTATGTCAGTAACCATGCCAAAACAAAAGGCTAAATTGTGTTTGAGCACTGTAAGATTTGATCAGATTGGGTCGTTCAAGCGTGCGTAGTTTCCAAAGCCGCATAGTTCAAGCCCAATTTTGTGTATCAGAATATTCAGTGCTTCCATTATCATCGTGTATTCTAAGAGGGTGACGGTGCGTATTTGAGGTTAATCTAGCAGCATGATGTGCCAATGAACTGATAATGTCAACATGTTTTATTCTGTAGAGAGCAAACTTACACAGAGCAACCTCAATAATAAATCTAGTCATCGATCTCAATATATCGCTGAAAGTAGGAAAAAAATACCAGACAAGCAATCACTCGACTCACAAGCCCTTAACACCACTATTATTCAGAAAACCACTGAACTGCAGCGAGCCTGTGACAAGCGAAACGATGCACACGTTTGTAAAAGCGAGAGGAAAATAAAACACGGGAAGGCCAATCGAAATTCAAAAGAATTGAGTGGACTCGTGTCGGCACCCCGGGGGATTATTAAAAAGACGGATAAAACCGTTATACGTTTAGTTTGAATATCCCACTATGCTATCGGCATGGTGCAGAGGTAGAAAGTTTATTGATAGTTTATGAAATTTGGTGTCTTTTGGATTAAAAATCGGAAAGAAAATATTGTCAAAAACTTTCTGGACGCCATTCCAATATGATGGCGCCAGCTTCAAAGATACGAAGTGACAAACTAAAAAATCAAGACGAGTTCATCGATATTTTGAAAAATCGATAAGTTCTGGATTACTTTTCTCCCTTTATGAGCACTGAATTACTATGTTGCTATAGAACTTTAAAATAAGATACCTAATTATATCATTTGTAGGAATAGGGTAATTTGATGTATGGATACTAATTACTATCAACTCATAAGTATATAATAATAATAAAAAAATATATAAAAATATTTATATATACATATTTGATGGCAAAGAAAACATTTTAATATTGTGGGAGACTGGTGCCTAAACTCAGCTCTAGGCCCTGTAATCCAATCTAATCAGTTTTTACTGATCTTCAAATAAATGTCCTAAAATCGATCAGTGAACTAAAATATAATAAGATAGAACGGGTAACGAGTTTTATAAATATATATCTTTAAGCTGGATGGGACAATTTGTCTCAAGAGAGTTGGATACCCTCATCTCGACGTCGTCGAGACGACGACGTCTTGGGGCTAGTGATTGATGAAGGAAACGATATCACATTCACACACTAAAGGGTGCTAAAGAAATTTAACATTGCTTATAGTTTTTGAGAAAGAGTATCGGTAATTGAGAGCAGTGGTGGCCGAGTGGTAACAGCCCCGACTTACAAATTGCAGGTCGCGGTTTCAAACCCAGCCACATTACTTTGTGTAATTCATGTCATCACCACTGCTCACAAAACGGTGAAGGAACCGTCGAAAATCGTGAGGAAACCATCATGTCCTAGAACCAAAAATTCTAAGACATGTGACATTCACCATCCCGCACTAGGCCCGCGTGGTGGATTACGGCCCATTCCCTGTCCTAGAGAGGCCTGTGTCCCAGCAGTGGGAACGTTAAAAGGCTGATTATGCATGCTATCGGTAATGTATCTTTATTTTATTTAACCGTAACGAAGGATTATTAGCGGTAGATTCACGTAGATCGGTAGCAACTGGATGGATATCAACGTTTCGCACAAGAGTAACACTAAGCGTGGTAGAGATCTTTCAGAAATTGGATCGTTTATTCCTGTAGAATTGACAACGATATCTCGTTGTTAAGCATCGAAAAACATGTCTATGATTATTTAATTAACAACAAATATAGAATGTTGAGTCAAAGGGTTCCAATTTTTTTTTTACTATTTCACGTTATTGCATTTAGATAATAGCGACAATAGCGCGTAAAAGAATGGTCTCACAATTTTTTGGAACTCGATCGAGACGGATGCTTTTGTCATCCGTTTCCTTCGATTCGTCGATATCGTGTTTATCTTCTATTTTATTTTCTCGCTTAACATGCTTTTGTACACCGATGTCACATCGTGGACAATAGTGTGAGTTATTATGTTTTATCGATTGTAATACATACAAAAAAAACTGTTATAGATTTACAAAAATAGTTACCTTTTCATAAATGTTGTAATGTATAACTGTGTTTTGTCCCAAATAAAGAAAATATAACCGATATCTGAGAAATTCTATAGTAACGTACTTCCACTTCAGATTTCCAAAAAGTCTATGATACAGTCCTTATACTTTAACATTCGGAGATATACTACTTTGATCTCCCATTTATAGTTTCAGAATAAAAAACAGACGTTTTTCATGCACTTCGAGTTTCGGAAAAATTCATGATATTTCTCTTCAATTTTATTTCCGGTGGGGATAAAAGCCACAAATCCTTGAAACAGTCTTCCTATGATTGAAATGGAACCGTGGTTACATGTCAGAGGACATTTCAGAATTAAATTCTAAAGAAACACTATTAACCTGAAGTTAAAGAAGAAAATTTCGAACAGGTATTAATTATTATAAAAATAAATAGAAAGAGTTTGAGAATACAGGAGGTTATGTGAAAAAAGTTTTAAATTAGAAAGAAAGAAAGAAAAAGAAAGAAAAAGCGTTTATTCATTCATGCTCGTTTTTAAATTATTATGCACGGTTTGAATTTGCCTCAAGCATTATTAAAATTCTGGTGTTTGTAATGGTTTATGTGTTTGAGCATTTCTCCACTATTTGGAAAATCGCTGTCCCAAGCAAATTAGTAATAGGAATAATCTTTAAAGTAAATATTAATTAATGTGATTATCTATGCTAAATAACTGTCATATTATTGGAGTCCATAACTTTTCCACCATATTTCAACTCATTTATATATTATTTTTTCAACACTTCAACAACAGTCCTCTGGCATGTCCGAAACCCAGAATTAGTGTTATAAGGGAAAATATTCGCTCTTTGGTTTGGGCTTTGGTTCAATCTATCGAGTTTTTGCTATAAGCCTAAGGAAGTATATAATATTTTTTCAATTTGATTCATATTTTTATTAATCTGATTTATAAAACATTATCTTATAGTGGTTCAAAAACAGTCTCTTGTGGCAGATGTTAGATATTGGGCAATATCTAACAGTCCCTTTATCAAATTCATCTTTTTCAGTTAGTGGAGAAATACCCATTTACATCTTCAGCGCATTTATCTCATCACGTGAGATGAATCGAGCTTAATATTTTTGAAAGCGGAATATAAGAAAGTACACATACTATCTTATAGTTTATACACCACGGTTAATAAATTATCTCAGGCTTCATTGAATCCTGAAATAGGTTTTAGAAACATTATAGATGAAAAAATACACAAAGCTCCGATTTATATTTTTATTTTCGAGTATCTTTGTTTAACGTAAAAATCAACAAAATGCGCTGTAAGTTACATTAATACTAAAAACAGCTCATGTCAAAATGTCTTTCAAGTTAGGAAGAGATTGATTATAAAAAACTGAATAATTTTTTAAACTGAAAATTATGATCATACCTTAACTCATAATAATATGGAAACGATGACATAAATGCAAATTATTTAGTGATCATATAATTTTTCAAATTACTTGTCGGTTATGACAAAAACAAAAATTAAAATGCTCCTATATTGTAACCCTTTGTTATCACTAGTGTTATAAAGAAACCGGATAATAATCAGACAAGATATACTTCTAAGACTAGGAAAACTTTTCAAATTGCCTTAAGCTAAAAGTATAAATGTTAAAAAATCTCTTGACAAAAGAAAATTGTTGAAGCATTTTGAGCAAAGAAAATGTTTTAAAAGGCTTTCCGAGTCTCATATTTCATTCAGGGGGGGAAAACGATGCTATCGTTCTAACATGCGATCGATTCACAGTCCTGAGTGGTAACGATTCCATTGTCTTCTTCTTCTTTAACAAATTTATTGCTCTCCACGTTTATTTGCCTGTTTTATTTTATTATCATTGGGGGCCTTACAACAAAATCTGTTTATATCAGCCCCAATATTTTTCCCCTCGTTGGTTTTTATAAATTACTTTTTTCATATCAATTTGTTTATCTATTGTTTGTGTTTGCTTAATCAGCCGCTTAATTGGCTGCTTAGCTTTTTCATTGACTGGCGCCATTTAATCAGTGGCTATAACTTATCCATTATGACAGTATTTGACAATTACACCGTTAATATTATGTCCCAACTCCCATTCAATGTTTTGGCATTTAAGTTTTATATAAGTATATTATTTTTTTAAGTAAAATCTGAAATATGATTTGACTCGACATCATTTTTATGTCTTTTTTCATCAGATCAAAGCATTGATTACTTTTCTGTAGATTATTATTTAGTAAAGAGATACCTACTATTACACCACTTTGTGTAATAATATATCTTTACTCGTATTTATATCATTTTGCAAGTTAGTAAGTTATACCACCTAAAATTGACGTCTAGGTTCTGTAGCAAATTTCATCATAGCCTTTTTTTTAAGTTGCCAGACTGGCTGATTGTATAATTCGAATTTTGAAAGTTCAATTGACAAGAAAAAGATTAAATCAAAATTCCGGAAGCGACAATGCAAACGTCATTACAGAAAAAATCGTCTCCGAAAATTGTTGAGTATTGATGTAAATTGACTTCTGGCGTTTTCCCGCGAATATGGCGAGAATTTCAGCGAAATTATGTACAAATATAATCGACATCAGTTATTTGAAACCGGTTTCCGAACGGGCTCAACACCTGAACCTTTTTGGGTCTGTAAAAAATCTGGTTCCGGGCTTACATCGTGCGGGCTTGAGGCGAGAGACAGAAATAAAAATAGTTTATTCTTCCCAAACAGACACACGTCACAATATCAGAATATACATATATAAACATAGATACAAATAAAAGAGCTTGTGGCTAAATTATAACAGCCTCACGGGACGATCTTCAAGGTTAAGCAACGCTTGCCGTGGTTGGTCTGTGGATGGGTGACCATCTTAACATAATGAGACCCCTCCGTGCCTCGGAAAGCATGCTAAGCCGTTAGTCCCAGCTGTCATTTGGAGATCTTTGGCAGTCGTTACGGATTGTCAGAAGCCAGAAAACCTGACCCATCTTGCCAAGAAGTACTGTGTTCCCCAGTTAATGGGTTGTGATGGCAGCCGATTCACGTAAAATACTGGTATTCAGCTGAATCCGGTTTGACTGGGAGCCGACCCCAATATAGTTGGGGTAAGGCTAGGCAGATGATGAGGTACAAATAAAAAAAAAACATAGTTAAAAAATATGGAAATAAAAATACATAAAAGTTAAAAATTACATGTTGGGTGGCAGACCCATGGTCAACGTACACACACACGGCAAAAAAAAACCTATTTATATTTTTGTGCTATATGCTGTGATTTATTTAACTAATGAATAAATTATACGATGTAATTTGGTGAAGTATATATATTTGCGACAGTTCGTAGTAATTACTAAGTTAGGAATTCTATGAATACCAATGTCTAGAACTAACAACTGTAAATTGACTAAATTTAAACTTGAAGTCTTAGTACCTACATAACGTCATTGTCTAACAAATTCATTGACAGAGAAACATTCGATTGTTTAATAACTTGCCACGTTTAGTCGAAAAATCACGCATTCCCCATAAATATCAACATCTTCCTTTTCCACGACTGCCCAAAAACAGGAGTTTGAAAATGAAAACAATATATGTAGTTTTAATTTCCGCGAATATTAGTGGGTTGCAGGTATGCACCTCCCTCCCGCCCGCTATATTATGCACATGCAAGATTACAAGGCATGCTATATATGTTTTCAGGGTTCATGTACCTATGTAAGTTTGTGAGTTTCTTTATACCACCATAACTTCTAAACGGCTTAACTGGTATCAATGTATGTGGTATAACTCAAAACTCACTTCTAACGAAAAGTGAGTTTTGAGTTATCCCGGGTAACATAGTAAACATTTTAAAAAATAAAAAGGGAGAGCCATGGTTCATAAATAAAAACGATATATGGTAGAGAATGCCTTGTTGTATTAAGTCCGCCCATGTACCGCTATTGTACATAAAGTTTAAATAAATAAATAAACATATTTTATTTTCATGAAAATTGGGTTACGAATACTTTCCCAACTATATCGGGGTGAGCTCTCAGTCAAACCGGATTAAGCTGAATACCAGTATTTTACGTGGAACGACTGGCTACCAGATCTGCACAAACCACAAACCATTAACTGGGTAACACGATACAATTTGGCAAGGTGGGGGGTGTCACATTTTCCGGCTTTTGACAATCTGTACCGACTGGCAAAGATCTCCAAATTACAGCCGAGACAACGGCTAAACGTGCTTTCCGAGGCACGGAGGATTCTCGGTATGGTAAAATGGTCACCCATCCACAGGTCAACCTCGGCAAGCGGCGCCTAACGTTGAACATTGGCCCGTGCGGTTGTTATAAGTTGGAACTAACGAACTCATCAACAAAAAAAAAAGAACTAAAACAATAGTATAAGAAAATTTACATAATCATTTTGTTAACAGCGCACTGAATTTCAGATATCAGAATGCGATACGGCATTTTATATTCTACATCTCGGTACGAGTACCTTTTATAAGGAACAAGACCTCGTTATTTTTAACAACCTCGTACTACATTAGGTACCTGCTTTGACCGCCCAGAATCTAATATCATCGATAAAATATTTGAAAGAAAGAAAGAAAGAAAAACTGTTTATTTGCGCCAAGCATGACGCACACCAAAGAATTTAAAAATAAAGCTTAAAACTAAAACAAAAATAATAGTTAAAAGTTGGGAAGGTATGCGTCACATTTGCGCAAAACTGCTATTTGATACTGCTTCGGTTACTTTTTACATATACACGGATATATGTATATATTAACTAGTAATATACATATATTGTTACAATACCACTGAGCCGTTCACAATCATATTACATTCAATCGTTTGATCTGTGATGACCAACATCTGCTATTGTTTGCAGCTCAGAGGATTCGCTGGTGTACCTTAGTTATGTATTGGATAATATTGGTACCAACCAATATCATCCGATACGTAACGTTTCATTACTGTACGTACATTCAGACCATTGAATGTACGTACAGTAATGAAACTTGTAATGTACGTATGTGTAGGTAAGGCGGCTGAATAGACGCTTGGAATGGGTTTTCTTTCTATAGATACTGTTTTAATCTTAGAGTACATTTCTTCTTTTATATTTGTCTTTCTCGGGTTTGGGTTCACAAATGTTTTATATATAGGTAAACTTTGGTCACTAGATTTTCATAATAGTAGCTGTCAATTTGCTTTTATATTTTTAAAAGAGCTTTGATTATTGAAGAAATCAATAAACCCACATATGTACGTATACTCGTATAAATATTAATATAGGAAAGCGAGTAAAATATTTTACTTCGGGTAATTTACAACAAAATAAACGCAATAATTGAAAAGCTGTTATTGTACTCATAATTGCGAAAGACATTTACGAACGGACTAATGCCAACAATGCGAAAAAAAACAGCAGTACAGGGCTGTACCACGAAGTGCTATCATATCACAACGCTATCATGATTCAGTGTGAAAAAGGGATAGTGCTATTCGTCTTGTATAACTCCGTCTCTCTCTGACACTGGAAGCATGATGGATTTAAGATGCCGATTAATGGTAGGGCTGTACTGTACATTTTGCCAAATTATGCGCACATAAATGTAAATTTTTGGGCAGTCAATTTTTTTCTCGATTTCAATTTCAATTTCAAAGATAGACCAAACTTTGATAGCCCTCGTAATTCCAGACTTTTTATATAAATACGTTTAAGATGACACGGGCCGTGTTTTGAGGTCAAGTCCTTGGAAAGGTTCAGTAATGCTGCTTTGCAAAAATTCTGGATTGTTCTGTGGGGAGATCGAGGTTGAATAAATTCTTACCAGACAACATTATTTTAAGTTAAAGGCGTGGATTAAAAGTTTGGTTTAGAACAGGGTACCTATAACATTTGCATATCGTTGCACGCGTATGTACATATATTAGATAGAACAAATAATAATAGGGATGTTTCCTGAGGAATAAAAATATGATTCTATTTAGTCCCTCAGTTAGATTATCGAAAAATATTGGACACGTATTTTTTGCTTTATCAAATCTATAAAAATTGACGAAGATAAAAGTTTCAAATAACATGAATGGGGGCTTGTGACGTCATGGCGTGGTAAAAATGGTAGCACGAAGTGACGTCACACGAATTTTCAACGCACTGTATCGTCTTCGTTTTTTGTTAACGTGAAAAAAGAATAAATACGGCCCAATATTTTTTGGAAATCCATCTGACGGACTAATTACATTTTTTTAGTATATACCCTATTATGATTATGACGTTATTAAAATAATGTTTCAGTTTGCCCGCAAGTCCCTTACAGCTTATTTTAGCCATTGCTTATATGAGAATTTTGTGATTGGTAAACATCACAGTTTGGCAAACCAATTAAGCTGTCATGTCAAAATATCCAAAACTGAATTCTGAATTGTTTTACTCGCAAAACCAATATTAAAGTTTCTGTTAATTTAACTAATTGTTTCGATGGGTGCCCTGGCTTATAGTTTTGGGCATACATACAAACTTATATTTTAAAAACGGAATTCGACGTCTTCACTTTTTAACGAAATTGAATGAATCTTATGATCCTACTAGCTTCTGTCCACGACTTCGTCCGCGTGGAATAGTTAATAACCCCCCGATTCTATGTAATATTGATTCGTTGGTGGGAGAAGTGGTGGGAGGCGCCCGACGTGACGGCACAGGTGGCATGCGCGTGAGCTGCGCGCTATACTAGACAGTACTTGGACATTGCAACGTTACTTTATTTTTATAAAATAAAAGTAGCTTAAGTTACTCCTTATTAAATCAGCTCCCTGCCAATAACAGTCCTGTCAAAATCGGTCCAGCCATTACAGAGATTAGCCGGAACAAACAGACAGACGGACAAAATATATATTTTGGTGTACGTACCGTATATATTCATATATATGCATGTAGTAAAAAGCGGTTATTTCAATATTACAATCAGACGCTCCAATTTTATTTATATGTATAGATATATATAGTCCTCCTGACCGTTTTTGGCCATGGCAGTCAATCTCAAGGGACACTACACACTGGACAAGGGAGATATTATAGTGCACTAGTGTGTGCGCAGACGCAGGTGTACTCCCTCTTCCAGCAGTCTCATATTCCGATGGGATGGGAACTCGACACGAACATAGAGGGATCTGGTGGATTAACAGGTCTAGCGTGCTTTCACGCCACGGCGGTGTCACACCACCAACTTCTAAACTTCGGGCTGTCAAAAAAATCGCAATGGAAAAACCCAGTAACACTGTTGCCCGATCTAGGAATCGACTGCACGCTCGGCAGTCGCGCTTACGACTGCTACATCAACGGAGTGTCATGATCAGTATGATGATACTTTTTATTATGGGTAAATATAAGTCACTAATTCGTACACGATTTAATGATATGTAAGAGTTGAACTACATGCCTTTTTTATGGTAAGGTCATCAAATGAATTTTTCCGGACTGGGTGGAGCGGAAGGGAGTGTCAGACTCTTACTGACTAAAAGACATCCGCGTGCCTCCTAGGGCCCCGGTAACTCTTTCGAACGAATTTCGAAACTGCACTAACATGTATTGTTTGCCTATTGTTTCACCCTATGTAATGCTTTCTTCATCTATATTTTCTGTAACATACAGTATATGGTGTACATTATAAAGAGTATTCTAATCTGTTTTCTACATGTTTCTTTGCTTTTTAATCTTATCATCAACTTTAATAATATACTATTATAACTTTCATGAAATTATATAATTTTAACTTTGAGTGCTATTTCCATTTTAACTTATCTAATTAAGGCAACGCATACTGGTTGTTTTTCTTTTTTTTATATTGCATGAAGTGGTCTTCAATAGTTGAGACAGCAAATGGATTTTACGTTCTTGCCTTTTAAAATATAGCATGTAAGGTTTATTCTTGGTTGGAGATCCTAATAAAAATAAAACGTGGGAGCATGTTCTCTTAGGATAATTTTCGACAGTCACGTGGGTAAAGTCGCTGGCACAAGCTAGTGCTTCATAATTCAATCGATTTGTATCTCTTTAAATGAGGCTTATTAGTAGAAGTGGATAAAAAACTAAACTTACTAACCAGAATGCATCTACAACCAAGAGAAAACAGAATATTCCTACCCCACTTTTGCAAAGTAAAATGCTCTGTAAAGAACTACCCAACAATATCCATTCAGTGTGCTTCGTAAGCTGTTTAAAACCAATCCGGTTTACGTTCCGATTCCCTGCGATACCGGACGAAATCATCCGGAATAATTGACCCTATTGCCATGACAATTGGACGGAAATATCCGAGTGTACCGCAAACTTTATTTTGCCAATTGTAAAGGGATCCGCACAGCATTAAGGTGGTCATGAGTCTGTTTTTATTGAAGTATGAATGAAGTGAATGTTAGATAAACGTGGATATAATTGCATTTTTATAATGGAGCCATGGTGCATTGGTGCAGATCATCGCTATCAGTGTTTCTCTTTTCCAATTTAAAACATAATTGAATTAACAACGTTTATTTTATTATTCAATTGATACTAGTTTATGTCCGCGACTTCAGTCACGTTCAAAGTTTATTTTCACAAGTAATGTAGCATATAGGCGACTCCAGACTCTTTCTCAATACAAAAATATTACAAAATCATTGGAGCGATTTAGACATAAAAGCGTAACAAACAAAGGCTAGGCTATTTCTTTGCAGCTCTTAAAATATCACATATTATGTGGTCTTATAAATATGTCTTCAAATCGGAAAGGAGTATCAGACTCACTGACTAAAACCTATCCGTGTTCCTCCTAGTGCACTTTGCGTTCCAGGGCCGCGGTGGCTCTTTCGAACAAATTCTGCAACCCTAGCAGGCACTGACCTAGCAGTTCTCGCCTTTAATACTGAAATCTCTTTCAGGCGCGCCTGGAACAAAATGCGCCATCGACCCGGGCCTAGGTGGGCCATAGCTCGCCGTTCGCAGACCCACGCTTAAGTAGCCGGGAATCGCCCTGCGGTTCCGTAGCCCGCGTGGGTCTGTCGTGGCGTCTTCTTCTATTGTGGCGGGTGCAGCATGAGCTGTATCTCTCTCTCACGCGGTCCACCGCCTCCTCCGCTAACTTTACTGCTTCAAATAAAGAGGTGAATACCTCCCATACGTACTCGCTCCGGACCTTGAATTGAACCAGGGCCGTTCGCCTCGACGAGGACACGGCGTTGCTATACCCAAGCAGACCTCCACCATATGCTCCACCGTGTTCTCTGGGCGCATCACACAGTGTTGACACCCAGGCGTGTCGTCCCGCCGAATCCGAAACAGGTACTTCTTGAAACACCCGTGTCCGGTGAGTACCTGCATCAGGAGGCAGGTGAGGACGCCGTGGCGTCTCACCAACCACTCCTTAAAGGGTCCCCTCTACAACCACTCCTTAAAGGGTCGTAAGTCCCTTCGACTTATCGCCACAATGCTGGCGTACCCTTACGTTTAAATCTAGAACTAGGTTGTGACAAATAAATGTAATCTCAGAAGAACAAAGCTGGTATCAAATGTCTTTCATTAACTCTGTCGGGATTAAACTATAAATTATACTGAGTACCTATCTCCCCGAGGTGGTGGTAGTTTTAAGATTAAAAGGAGATTTTATGATTAAGCTTGGCCTCTGGTATTTCATTTCAGAATGTGACGCTACGATGTTTTTTTTTTTAATTTGGGTTTGATCAGGTTCTGAATTGAAATGTGGGGTTATGATTTTGATATATAAACTTTAGATACGCTGCCCGCACTCTAAATTATAAATGTTGTGGTTAGCGAATATTGTGTTCGCTAATTGCTAATCACTTCCAAACGTCGTGAATTGAGAAGAAATTTTTGAAAATTCGGAAGGAGCTTGAGTATGTCCGTCAGTTAGATTATAGAAAATGTATTTTTTCCTTTATCAAATCTATAATAACTGACGAAGATAAAAAGCATCAAAGTTCAGGGGTGGGAGCGTGTGACGTCACGGCTAGGTAAAAGTTGTAGCGAGTAGTGACGTCACACGAGTTTTCAACGCACTGTATCGTCTTGGTTTTTTGTTTACGTGAAAAAAAAAATACGTGTCCAATATTTTTTGGAAATCTATCAGACGGACTAATCAGATTTTCTTAGTCCACTACTCTATTCTGAATCGTAAAAGAGTTTAAAAAATATGCGTAACTAAGCTTATAAACTGATACTCATGTAGTAAGTGGAGCAGAGTGTGAAGCTGAATAAAATCGTATGGAAAATGCTTCTTACACTTGCTCTCGTTGATTTGTGCCAGAGTTACTTGACAAAGATCTTAGAGCTCGTAGTATAGTATATATTACAAAGACATCGTGGTTATTGAAAGTTTAAAAGGCTTACCAAGTTTGCAGTCGTCCTAAGCCACCATAAGTATGTATCCCGGTAACTTGAGTTATTATGTTAAGTGGTAAAATGTAACCTATATTTTAAGTTAGACATCTAGCAGTACAGTGGTGAAAACTGCGTTCAAATCCATGCAGAAGTTTTTGCGTGATGGGCGTACAAACATACAGACAGACAAAAATGATAAAAACTGTTGTTTTGGCTTCTGTTGCTCTAATAAACAACCACATGTTTTTAGACGTGACATTTTTTGGCGATGGCGATTATAGAAATGCTAAAATGTTTGTCGCTTGCTGTGCCAAACATTTCATAAAAAAAAAACTTAAAACGTTATTTATTCTAATTAGACCAGCAAATTTTGAACATAAAGCAAGTCCTCCAAAACGCTCACCCATCACCACTTCCTATTGTTTTAGCTGGGAAGAAGTGGCGCTACTACTACTCCTCCCAGCAAGCTCTATTCAAGTTGTGTTTTGGATTGATACCTTTTTTTTTTCTTTTTTTTTCTGGATGGGAAATCATCAAATGACTTCTCCCGCTCTGGGCGGAGCGGAAGGGAGTGTCAGACTCTTACTGACTAAAACCCACCCGTGATCCTTCTTGTGCCCTTTGCGTTCCAGGGCCGCGGTGACTCTTTCGAACAAATTCCGCAACCCTAGCAGGCACTGACCCTATGGGGCCCCGTCTTCTTTGCTGACGGCTCTTTGAGGCGCGCGTGGAACACGACGCGCCGTCGACTCGGGCCTGGTTGCTATCGGACGGCGAGCCACCCATAGCTCGCCATCCGCAGGCCCGCGCCTACGGTGGCCGGGAATCGACCTGCGTTTCCCGACGCCCGGGGCGTCTTCTTCTGTAGCGGCGGCTGGGGCATGAGGTTTCCCTCTCACGCACGCGTTCCGCCTCCTCCTTCGCTAGCATTACTGCTTCGCAGAAGGAGGCGACCGCTTCCCATGCCTCCTCGCTCCGGACCATGGCTTGAACCAGGGCCGGACGCGAGAGGTCGCCGCCGCTGATCGCCTCGACGAGGACACGGCGGTGCTCCGCCCAAGCAGGGCAGACCTCCACCGTATGCTCCACTGTGTCCTCCGGGCGATCCACACAGTGATGACACCCGGACGTGTCCTCCCGCTGGATCCGACACAGGTACCTCCCGAAACAGCCGTGTCCGGTGAGCACCTGCGTCAGTCGGAAGGTGAGGACGCCGTGACCTAATACCTGAAAATGTAAAAAAAAGGGAAGAATAGTGAAATTAAATTAAATTTGGTACCTACCTAAGGGCGGCCTTGTCGCACGCGTCGGGCGTATCGACGGCGGGCAAGTGTTCGGTGTCCAAGTCGAGGGAGTCAAGTTGTTCGTCAGTGGGCGTTGGACAACTTTCAGCCTTACTGCGGCTTGAGGAGCGGCGCACGATTGTTAGTGCACCTTGTTCTGTTGACAAAAGGGGTTAGGTTAATTTAATAAAGTCGAAAATAGAATGGCAATTCTACACAATAATAAAACAGCCATGTTTTGTGGGTTTATCTTTTTTGTTGACCGTAGTTTTTTTGCAAACATGGCGTGTTACATTGATGAATTTATACATTTTTTTTTTACTTTAGTTTTATAAAACCAAATTGACCAAAACATTGCTGTTTCATACGAACGATTAAATTGCATCCAAGAAGGTTCCTTTGCAAGGCATCCATTGGTTATTTATACGTAGAAATAAATCACAGATCATAAGTTATTCTAATCTAAAATCATTCACATACCATTCACATGCAGATTTGTATTGTAGAATACCTATCTACATATTATCGATTAATAAATATTTACAACTATTGTTCATGTGTGTCACCGGAAAATTATAGACTCCGTAAGATTGTAATAAGTCATTATTCGATTATAATGTCTCGATATATGTTGAAAAAAGCGCTTGTTTGATTAAGGGATTTATTCTATTCAAACAATTTTTTTTCCAAACTCTATAGTTGCCAGTATATTCGTGTCTTATAAGCAAAAATAGTTTACAATATCACGCGTTAATTAACAATCTTACGGCTTTTGCAATTTTGCGGTGACATATACATTCGAATAAAAAGTTTTTAATTTTTTTTATAAAACATGCACCTCAGTCCAATCTAAAAAATAAAGTTAAAATTGGAAATAAGTGTGAGTAAGCCCAAGTAAGTCATAGTGGTTGTCGATGGTCGCCTCCTTACTAAGTGTTTTAAGTAGATTAACGAAGAATCAATAACTACATACTTATAAAAAATTAAATTAAATTTTAAGCGTTCACGACGAATTTGAAACTCTATCACAAATTAATTACTTACTTAATAGTTCGTTAAAAACTTGAACATTTTGTACTAAAACATAATGGAAAATAGAAGCCATAGCAGCATAGAAATTAACTTGGCACTAATTAATTGAGTTCTCTTAGTAAAACAAATGTCTACGTATACTAGAACTTCTGACATAAAATTAATTAACTTTTAGTAAATTATTACTTTCTCAATACATGAACTTGTGAAATATATCATCATCATGCAAAAATTTGAATATTAAACCATTTCGAATGCTCCCTTATGAATGCTATAAACTGAATAATCCGCCATTTTAAATTCGGCATTCGAAACTTGAATCCCGAGCATTGATTGCGCGGATTTGGTCAGTTTATTTTACGGGGTTCACACAATGGCACGTGCGAATTTCGTATTCCGAACGTGCATTTGTTAGCTGCCAGTATACATGCGATTATTTTATTTTTTTATTCCCTTAAAAACCGGAATTCATAGGATTCGATAACACGAGGTCGTGGAACTGCGAATACATGCAGATGTATGCGAAATGCGGGATTTTTGAAGCGCTCTTTGTTAGTTTGTTAATAAGAATAGATTTCCATGTTATTTTTTTATAAACGTTCTCTATTTTTGTAATGATATACTCACGATTTTCTATTAGACTTCCGTGCTGACCTGAGGAAAGAAAATGACAGTGAAAAGATGTTTTTATACCCATTAGTGACTGCTAAGATGAAATAATTATGTTACCCTCTTACAAAGGAAGAGAACTGATTTTCTTTTAAATTCCTACTATTTTCTGTACGGGTTAATTGGGTTTGCTAGTGCCAAGAAAGTTTAGAGTCTCCTGGGACTTGTCGAGTCGCGTTTGCGTCGCGTTTAAAGCTTTGTCTTTACTATAGACACTTGGGGAAAACTATGCTGAATTATTTGGAAAGGAGTCGCATCATTTAACGCTAAGACTATCTGAATATACATATATAAAGGCATTACAGTATATTTTTTAGGGAAAGCCAGTTTCGTGGGTATCACAGGCCAGGAGTTTGAAACATATGTACCTCTTTAAGAAGCCACAAATTTACAAATTCCATTATGTAAGATAATTTATACGACGTTCCACTAAACACGTGAGAGCCAAACAATGAGCAGCAGTCATCCAGTTACTCTATGGTTCTATAGATATTATTTTTTTTTCATGTTTTTTTAAGATTATTCAAATAAATATAGTTTTCGTGATCGATTCAACCCTGTGATTCGACCAGTCGTTCTCTTTTTATATTTTACCGGGAGCTCCACATTTTGGTGTTACAAGTTGACATCTGTCAAATTCGTTCTTTTAATCTTCGTCTCAAGACCAAATTATAATATATATATATATATATATATATATATATATATATATATAATATATATATATATATGTGTGTTGAGTTACGTATTCTAGGTTTATGATCCTTATTGGTCTCATGATTAAATTTACCACTTTCCAGGATTTCATGTACATCTTATTATCAAGGAATAATTGTTGTGTTTCTCATTATTGTTATTGGCAACCAATTTGTGAGGTGAGAACCAAACTAAATAGAGTCTTAATTAGACATAATTATGTACAGTAAAAATAAGCGAATATCGTTAAACATAAGATGTGTAAGTAAGTATCCCAAACATCAATAGTCTCCTATTTCTTGGCCTCAAAATTCACTCGGTATAAATTTCAGAGATTGTATCTACCATTCTGTCTGTTGACGCCCTTGTAACCATGGCAACGGGAGGGAGCCCAGAATTGCATTGCCGGCGGTAGACAAATTGAAATTGTAATTTGATTGCACACTGAATATTATTTTCAGACAAATGCTTCTACTTTGTAATGTTTTCCATAACTTGGAGACGTCTCGAGGAAATGAGTTTTATGGAAGTTCTCGTAGGGATGTAATATTATTTTTACAAAAATAATAATGACAGTAATGTAAAACTGTGTTTGTTTTACGGCAAGAGAGGAGCATACTTATAATTTAAATACAGAAAATAAAAGACCGTGGACAAACTTTATGATTGTTAAGTAGTCATGATGGTGCCTTTTTTTTTTTTTTTTTTTTTTTTTTCTGGATGGGAAATCATCAAATGACCCCTCCCGCCCTGGGTGGGGCGGTAGGGAGTGTCAGACTTTTACTGACTAAAACCCACCCGTGATCCTTCTTGTGCCCTATGCGTTCCAGGGCCGCGGTAACTCTTTCGAACAAATTCCGCAACCCTAGCAGGCACCGACCCTATGGGGTCCCGTCCTTGGTGCTGACGGCTTCGACGCGCGTGGGTCATGATGGTGCCTCAAACTTATAAGCGCTACTTTTGCACTAATGCAAAATGTTACGCGGTATGCCTGGTACGGTCCGTCAGACCCCAATGTAAAATTACTATTTCTCCTACTAGTTGTGCCCCACGGTTTTACCCGCGTAGTTCCCGTCTCCGTGGGAATATGGGGATATGAATGCCGAGGCGCATTGAATAAGTGGCCATAAGTTCGATAGGTTGCTCAACTACTGAGAAAACTGGCGCAGCAACATGACATTTTAATTAGGTCTGACAGACCCTAACAGGCATGCCGAGGGTTAAAGAGCAATCGCATTCAATTTGATATCTAGACGTTATTGCTTCTGGCGACATAGAAAAGCATTTTTCAAGAATATATAAACTGCAGACAATTCTATTTTACGTTCATTCCTGTGTCAGATATATTTGACGACTTGCATGGAGATAAAGACTGTCTATATTTGATCTCAGAATTGCTTTTCAATAAAGACTTAAAGCCAGGGAAAAAAAAACAAACGCAATTCACAATAAAAGTTTCACTTAGACGTCAGAGCAGGGCCTCAAGTCTGCTATTACAATAGTGTCAGAATGGTCTATCATTGATTTCATAATGGTCGATTTTGACAAGTTTGGTAGTCTACTAATATCAAAGCGTCATTATGACTTTCGAATGGTCAACCACTGACACTCCATTGAAAGAAATGGCATAGAATGGTAATCTCGTATAAGTGTAATGACAAATGAATGACGTATACGGTAATCTGTTAAAATTTTGACAGTTCTTTGATCAGTGACCTACCATTCGAACGTTATTGTGAAATCATTGCTTTTATTAGCTTTACCAAAAAGTATTATGAGACCATTAACCGACCAATGATTGCCCATTATGAATTTAGCAGATTACGAACTTTTAGCAAAATTACAATGGGATCGTGTTGGAATGACAAATTTATAAAAATAACAGACTTGGGGCCCTGGTCAGTGCCTGCTATGGTTACGGAATTTGTTCGAAAGAGTCACCATGGCCCTGAACTCGGATGAGTTTTAGTCAGTCAGAGCCTGACACTCCCTTCCGCTCAGCTCAGAGCTGAAGAAGTAATTTGATGATATCCCATACAGAAAAAAGAAGTTGCAAGTCTTGTAAATTGTTGCGGAATTTCTTCGAAAGAGTTACCGCGGCCCTGGAACGCAAAGGGCACAAGAGGAACACGGGTGGGTTTTAGTCAGTAAGAGTCTGACACTCCCTACCGCTCCACCCAGGGCGGGAGGGGTCATTTGATGACATCCCATCCAAAAAAAAAAGACTTGTAAATTAAATTGCAGAGATTATGATTTGAAATTGATTCTCCGAGATTTTTTTTTTATTTCTATTACTGATCTTTGTTATCAAACATACGCGTTTATATTTATTAGGGACTATATTTTTTGTACCTTCAAAATGATGCCCAGTACCATCCTAAATATTTACACAAAATTGGATTGTCAATAGAACAATTCACGATAAACTGACCGAAATAATAAACCTAATGTCCATCATAACTCCATCATACACTAATAAGAAGGGTTTCCACAGTCGATCACAAAGAAATAGGCAATCTTTGTTCCAAATAACTTATTTGTATGGTTAATATGGAGCGCATTCTTCTGATACGAGAATTGTTTCACCGCGCCAATTATTTTTTTTTTCTTCTTTTTTTTAATCGTTGGCCCAAACTAGGAATTTCTCCTGAGTCGTGGGTTCGTTTACAAACATATCAAATCAAATCAAAATATTTATTTGCTAGAATATGGTGTTACAGTAATTTTGTTTCAGCATATCCTGCCGTAACCTGGCGTGCAAATGTCTTTACAATCAGCGATGTCAAATATTATTATTCTAAATTACAAATAGCAGCTTCTATTGATTTGTCTTCTAGATAGTCCTTAATGGTATATTATGTTTTACACAGCAATAGTTTGAAGAGTAACTTTTTAAAGATTGTCAGAGGTAAATCTTGAAAACTATTTGGTAAATGATTGTAAATAATAATAGACATGCAGTATACATTTTTCTTAAATAATTTTAATTTTATTGATGGCAGCTGAAGTCTAGATAGACTTCAGCTGCCATCGATAAAATTATAGCCGTGTTCGGCTATTTGGCCTGTCTGTGCTTGCTTCAAATAGATTATAGTTACTCTTAACAAAAATACATATTTCAAAAATATAAAAACATGGCAAGGGTAGAATTTTAAGTTTACATACAATGCTTGTGTTGGCTTGTGTTCATAAAAATGAATCACTAGTCTACAAAAAACGCACTTCTTGTGTGCAACAAGAAAACGTTTAACAAATTATGTTAAGAACATATTTAAGTGTCATAGAACTGAATTTAGATTTATTTAGATACGCACAGTTTTCCTGTAATATGATTTTGAAGTGGAGCTTTGAGGCGAAAACGGAAGTTTTCAGGTGGTTCTAGTAAAGGTGCATTATCAATTTAAAGGATTGGTTATGTAGCAGATGGCACGTCAGCTAGGATACTTAACTTTCCTTTTATATTGAAACATGCCAAAAAATAAATGAACTTAAACGATTTTTTTTGTTAACCGATGTTACAGATATTTTTTTTATTTGTTTTAAAAATACCTTCACCATAAATGTGAAGAAACTTGTCAGAATCATGTGAATATTTTTTCCACATTATACAGAGTTGATATGATAGAGGGGCATTAAATTACACTGCATATACTATACGTGTTTAGTATTAATTCGATACGGTATAAAAATATAAATCATCTTCGTTTGAACGATGTAAGTAAGCGCGGAAGCTAATGTAATTTACATACCAACTTTAATAATGAAAACTGACAAGGTAAAGGTAAAAAACAGCAAACTCAAACCCAAAAGATAGGAAGAGACAACAAGTTTTGAGGCGGACCCAGTTTTTACCTGAATCAATAACGATAGAAAACGTATCTACTGGTTTTAAGAACGTTTTCCTTGTATTTGAAGTCGGCTACAAAGTAAAATGAATTCAATTAGTTAACTGTATTAATAACCGGAACTGAAACAAATCTTCCGAAACAATTATTACTCGTTAGGAGGTCTCCACTTTTCTTGTCTCTATTCCGATCACTGCTCATCGCCTAAATCATATATAAGATCAATATACAGTTTGTTAACTAACAGAGGGCGTTCCCGTTAACCCGCAACAGTATAGCATCCATATATGATAAAAAAATATTACCATTCGAAAACAAAATGTTTTTTTTTAATATTAAAATATTCACTTAAAATGTTAAATAGATACTTTAAAGAAACATTCTGTACACGCGTACTAGCCGGTTTGGGCATTACTACTACGAATACTATTCCGCACTACTATTTTGATTTTAAACAGGATGTTTCGAATTTATTGCCATTTCTTTTTATTCGTATTATATTATGGTTATTTTTCTATGATAATGTTTTTATTTTAATCTATTAATGATATAGATTATCGAAGAGAACGCCTTCTATTATTTAACAGTCTGTATAAAAAATATCTCGTTGTCAGTTTGTAATTTAACTAACTATTTATAATCCACTACCATCCCTTGAGCAACGAGCCCTTATATAACTCATGAAACTAAACTGATTTCTAGTCCATTTTCCTAACAATTGCTTTATCTATACCAAAAGAAAGTATCCAACTACCCTCCAAATGAGGTTTACGACACATCAGTCACCACACTCCAGTGGCGAAGCAATCTTGTTCAGAATAACGGAAATAACTCCGATACTTTTGTGTTATTACGTAACAGAAATAGGAAGATAATGAACTCTTTTTGTGTTTGTTCGTGAGGGTTAAATTGCACCATGAAGAGAGATGAGAACAAAAATATACCGAACGAATTTACAAGAAATGTTTATTATTGTACAATTTGTATGAATAAACGATATCCATCTTACCATTAACGGGGTATTCGACTGCTTTTAAGCTATTGCATAGCTTCTATCGCGGGCCTTGAGCGTGGCAACCGAATCCAGAAATTCCGTAACGAAAATAACCTAACACCGCTACGTCATTCGATTAGGCCCCGCCTTTTTAAAATGGTCGCTCGCCGTCACCGAGCCGACCCGAACGTCTGCGTTCGGAAACAATCGGTGGGACAAAGTTAAGTGAAACGTGATTTACATTAGTACAGTAACCCAGGTGGATGAATCGAGACCATATCACAATGACGCAGAGTACTAAATATATAATTGCATAAGTTGATAAAAAATGCTATGCAATAGCTTTACCGCGGCAGTCCCCGAGTGCCACATGTATTTTTTTATTTATATGTTCCCGAAATGTAGAGAAATCACAAGACGTCGTTATTTTTGTTTTTGAAAAATCTCGAAAACTTCCGTAAAACAAACAAGCGTAATAATAACTAAGACTTTGTTTGAACTTTTTTTTCACAGACACACTGAAGTCTCTTCGTGGCAAAAAGAGGGTGTTATATTCCAGACAGTCATCATGGGTCAGTAAAATTGCCATCCGGTCTTGAGAGATCCGCAACCATCCGCTGCTAGCCAGCTGTGTTCAAATTATATTATCGATCCATCGTACTGCAAGGCATCCCACACTACCTTCGCCCATAAGCGATTTCCACTCTAACATACCTCTATTCCATCGGTCATCTGTACGTCAACAGACATGGCTGTTTCACTTCAACGTTGGCATGCTTATTCATCGTGCAATTTCGGTGACTTAATTCAATTTCGGTGACTTAAGTTGTATGGCAAATGACTTCGTTGCGAGTTCTATTCACCAAAGACACCCCGAGCATTGTTCTCATCGTACTAGGCAATCATAATTCGTTTAAATCACAACACTGACTTTAGTAGCTACTACTGGTATTGCGTACATACGTCCTTAAGATTGGGATGCCGTACGTAATGGAGGAAAATGACTCTACCAAAAAAAAGAAAGAAGTACACATCGAATCCATATCTTTTTTAAAGACTCGTATACCCAATAAATTACCTTTCAAACACCCCCATTTTGACGAAAAGCTTACCTTTCACGTTTGAGCAGTAAACCGGTCGTTAAAACCGGTTTGTTTTGAGTGGTAAGCTTTTAACAACCTCGTTGACGTGAAAACGATCCGCACACGAACCGGAGTTAGTAAAAATCATGGTTTTATCCGTGTCCAGCTTTTATGTCATCAATAACTCTGGCTTGTCACATGTGATTTGATTTCGCGCTGAATCTAATTCATTAAAATTCCTGTACAGAGTACATTTTAAAAATTGGTCTGTTGATTTAGATAGATAGTAAATTGATCCACTGTTTCCAATCACCTTCGTGCTACATAGTTTAGAAACCCGTTATCTAAGTTTAAATGAAAGAGTTTTCAACAAAAACGGTCCCTAATAATCTAAGTCAATCCTAGTTACCTTTGAAACTAGTCAGTTAATCTTGCAGACAAGTTAAACTTTTCAGAAAGGCTTGACCGACTCGTGTAGCGTTTAGACACGAATGAAAAAGAATTAGGTACGAGTAGGGCAGGATCTTTGTCTAAACTCATGCTGCATGCTGCTATGTTTCTATTACAATGGAACCGCATTCAAGTTATTCAGGAAGTGTTTAGTTATTTACAAATTCCTGTAATTTTTCTAAACAAATAAACTGTTTATTCGAGACACACGCAAGAATATTTGCAAGATTTTACAGAGCGTAAGAGAATAATTAACAAGATAGAGAAGAGACAAATATTCACACACAACACAACTCATGCAACACAATAAAGACACTGTTAGTTTAAATGAATACACAATTTTAAAACGACATTCTCAGAGCATAGACAAAGATAAACTGACTAAATAAAAACAATCATAAGAGAGAGAAAAACAATTAAGATTTACCTGGTAGGAAATTATCAAGAAAAGATTTATATATTTTTTTTCAAAAATACAGCCGCAAACAACAATTAGAGGTATTGGAAAAAACATAAAATAAGAATATTAGCATGAAAACATCATTGAGGGCAAAAATACAATGGAAAAAAATATTTTGAACGAATTAAAAAAAAGTAAAAAAATGTACTCAAAAAGCAATTCTAATTTTAAATCAGCGGGTCTACCATGACGTCTTAAAACGTGATTCTTCCGAGCCAGAAAAAGGGATGGAGCTATATAGGCTGTATAACTCTATCCCTCTTTCTCGCTCGGAAGACTCACGTTTTAACACCTCATGGTACGCCAGCAGAGCCAATCAAAAACAAGTATATGTTCTGATGGGATGTTTTATTGTTTTTCTTTATTTATTGCAGCTGTAAACACCTCGGCTGTAGAATAAACAATGTATTGAAATGTAGATCCAGTCAGTCTGGGTTGCCAGTATTATTTGCCTGTTACTGAAGTTGTGAGTAGTCGAAATGTAGCGAAGTGAAGCGTTAAAATACATTGTGTAGTGAATGTTCAATGTTGATGTAGTAGCGTTTAGTGGTATTTAGTTGAACAGTAAATTTGATTGTTATTTTACTGTAGTATTTTCTGTTATTAGAAATACGTGTTAGTTTGGAACATAATTATTTTGTTCTTTATGACACTATCTTTGTATTTTTGTGTCTTTCAGGTATGAATTTAATTCCTACACAAACTGATTAAATGAAATGGTTACTGCCTGTATATGTAATATACGAAAAAAAAAAACTGTCTTCAGGTTGCTGTGGTATCCGTTGAGTGTAAAAAAACCGAGATTCCCTACCATCAATGTAGACCTTAAAAGCAAGGAACGCACTAAAAACTACAGAGTTGCAAGCAATTCAGAATATGTATAAGTCCTACAACTACACATTATGAAAAAATAATAAGTATTTGAAGAAGTACAAAATAATATGGAAATTGGTAGGTATATATGTATATCTAATGTAAGATCGTCATTATAAAAAAAAACAAATAAAAGAATTAAGGCGTTTACAAAATGGCCCACATCACCCACATTTTGACAGAGCTTCATTTGCTTCATATATAATTTCAGATAAAACGTTTCAAAATGTGCCAGCAATGGCCATTGTGTAGAGGAACTGTAAATAAATCTTTTAGCAAGCGTGGAGTTTCGATGCACGGGATTCGAAAAACAAACGACGACAGACGAAACGTGCACGAGATATGGCGGCTGTGGCGATAGATATGATTATTTTAGATGTATAGAAATGGTTTGATATCTCATTTTTAGTCGTTTTGAAGTACTAGTTCGGGGGCTATAGACAAAGTGACATCCTTTTAGCAAAAACGATCGTCAAAGCCAACAATAATTGGAGTTTTAAACATTGGTAGCAAAATGCATATTCCATAGATTCATTTAACTCTATAATTATGTTCCTTAATAAAAAAAAAGTCATTCATAAAATAAAAAAGATAAATTATTATGTTTGATTGAAACTAAACTAAATATCAGCATATTTTGAAATAGAATTACTGACTTTAAATAACTCCAAGCCCCGTTAACGCGAAGTATAATGTGGCACGGAACTCTAGATTTGTTCAATGATTTTTTGAGTTCTTTTGCCACAAACTACCATCCAGAATGTTCGGTCACGTGCAAGGAAAAATAACATTTCCGAGCACGCTTCTCCTTCGTATTTACTCAAAAATAAGTTTACTAGCTTCTGGGAAACGGTTTATTTCAATCCTTTCCGACTGAAATCCGGATACTTAGTTTTCAGTCGCCCAGACGCTGTTACGAGAAAATTGTGTAAAACGTTTTAAAAAAACAAAACTTTTGCTTATGCTACTCATGAAAATGGTCGGTTTAATTTCATAATTATCATATTTCTGCGTTTATCATGCATTCGTTACGAATAAAAAGTATGAAAACGAATACATATAGGTATTTTGTAAAAAAAAATTTAACTCTCGTTTTATAGTCTGTTCCTTTGGCTGCAAGTCAGATTGAAATAAAAAAAGAAGACCTTTTCATATTAAATTAAAAAAGAATACTGGTTTCTCCGGTCATTCCCGGGTTCCTAAACAGCCAGTATTATTATTTTATCTATCACACAAAGTTAGAGAGGCGTACTGAATGCCATTAGTACCTAACTTTTTTTATAATTTTCCCTATCGCCACAACCGCCACAGTTGTAAGACCGTGCTTACTGGGAGGGGTGCCGTTGCGGGGCGCGGGAGGCGGTGGGGGTCTCGGCGGCGCCTCGTCCCGAGGTGCGCCCGCGCCTCCCGGTGGACTCGCCACTGCAACATCAACCAACAGTTTATGAAAGAAGAAGATGATACATTTAAGTGAGTGTGGTGTCTACTGCCTACTATGCTGGAGCAGGTACCAGGCGACGAATGTTATTATGATTTGAGCTTGTAGAGATTTGCCCCATAGCCAAGTTACAACCGTTTCGTGTCAATTCCGTTCTCCAATCAGTAACGCCATGTTGACGCGCCTGAGTCGGCCGCTCGTTGTACAATGTCTCTAGAAAAACGACCTATTCTGTAGTCTATGGCGAGCGTTCCTACAAACGTCAAACAAGTTAAAATTTAGACTATGTTTCAATATTTTAACAAAGGATGTAGCGTGAAACATTGTAGAAATTATAACAATTCATTCTATCATTTTGAACGATGTGAACTTGGCTACGAATTTTCTATTCGTTTATTCTAACCACGAGACTTAGGTAACATTGAGATGTTTTTGAGGTTTAGCCGCCTGGTACATATGCTAGTACAATAAATCTTTTGTCTTTTTTAAACCTTAATGTGGTTTATAAAACAACATTCAAGTTATCGAAGAAACTGAACACCATTGTTTATTTTGGAAGCTAAAACAAATTAAGTAGTTTAAAATACAAAACAATTTTAGCAAAACTCATGTGGCTATTATAAAATTCTTTAGGCCTGTATAACCCTTTTAGGCAACTATATATTCACTTGCTTATGATTGGTCGTTGCTAACTGTCAAAGTCTCGACCAATCACGTTAAGTCAATACAACTACTTTTGATCTTACAAGTTCATAGAAATTTTTGTATTTAGTTATTAATTATAAATAATTATAGGCATGATTTAAATGTTTATAACACAATATTATGGTACTGTCATGTACAGACAGATTACTCATTTAATAGAAGCGTTTTACCTGAAATAAAACGCATATTAAAATACTTACCTCACTGGAAGCTTTATATTGAGAGAGCATATCCGTTTCCGTCGATTTCTTGTCTGTTTTAGTACTGGTTTACCCTACACAGTGGCGCCACCTGGTGTTTGCCAGCCATTTTAGTTTCGTAAAATGCAACGAGCAAGTTTTAGCTCATTGGCTCAATATAACCAGGCAGAAGTAAACTTAAAGCTTCCAGTGAGGTAAGTATTTTAATATGCGTTTTATTTCAGGTAAAACGCTTCTATTAAACTACTTGACCGTCACTGGAAGCTTTATATTGAGACCTGTTTGTTATCGCCTGGTGTCGCCACTAGTATGATAACGCCAATGTGATAGGAAGTTTTAGTTTTAAAACAAGTTGAGTAATCAGAAAGTATATTTATTACAATTTTGAAAACGTAGGTACATATTTGCTATTGTCAGATATGTTATTACAAAAGTCACATTAACAAATTATTATCTCCGAGTTAGTTAATTAATTGGTTTAAATAATTGTGTAACATTTAGATTAGAATCAACACTTCTTATGACTTCTCTTCTGTAGTGATTCTGGAATGTATTGGCTGATTGCCAATTTCCTCGAGATAGTATTTCGTCAAGGGGATGATTTTCTAGCCAACTTTTAGAGGCTACTGCAGATCGTGTACTTCCTGGAGTTGCTGTGATACCAGCTTCATTGAATAGGGTTTTTACCCAGCCTGCGATGACGGTGCGTGAAGCGGGCTTCGCCGCACCTCTGACTGTAATAAACAAATTAAATGATTTTGCAGCATTACGTCTTTCATTTAATAATTGTCTGGTTCTTTCTATCCAGAATATAGGATTTAGATTACAATTGTTGGAATTTACAAAAAGTTTCCAACTGGACTGTCTGTGATTATTGCAATCAGTTTTCGAACCAAATTCAGGCCATAATATGATACTATCATTTGATTTAATATAATGGTCAGGATCGATTCTAAGCAGTGTTAAGTCATGTATGCGTCTTCCTGAGCAAAGCAGTAATATAGTTGCAGTATGGCGCGATATTTGAAAGAGACTGTTTATGTCTACAGTGTAATCGCTTAAAAAGGTGATTAATTTACTAACATCCCAAATGGGTGGCTTACAAGACTTTGGTTTTTCTAGAGCAATTGATTTTAAAATATGTTTTACAAGAACATGTGAACTTAATTGACTTGACCTCTCAACATTACACAAAGTAGAAACGACAGATTTATGTAAAAGAATAGTATTATATGATAATTTATGAATTAAATGCAAATCAGATAAAAATTGGGCTAATTGCGTACCGGTAGGATTATTTGTGTCAATGTTTTTAGATATAGACCAGGAAGTCCAACGTTTCCAAGCCACTTCATATGTTTTCAAGGTAGACTTCCGCCAGGAATTTTTGAGTAATAATTGCTGTTTTGGGGTCCATGTTTCTACCGCCTCGGACCACCCCCACATTTCCAGACTTCGAGGATGATTTTGTCCACTTGTGGTGGTGGAAGTCCCGTCAATGTGTCTACCAGGTGCGTCTGTAAGTTTTTCAGGGATAGCGGTGGTGCTAGCGCTCGGAGTTTGAGGTCTGCACGCCAAAATACCTTCTCCCATCGAGGTACTACTATTAAAAATATTCCCGTTGATTGATTGAGGTGTGTTAGGACTTTTGGGATCAAGAACGGAGGAGGGAACACCCATGCGAGGGGATAGTTCCATTGGACACTGAGTGCATCGTGAAATAGTGCTTGTCGGTCCCTCAGATCCCGGAAACATAATTGTAAACTACGTGAGCTGTCGCTGAGGCAAACAAATCTATTATTGGGGTTCCCCACTTTGCAAATATTATTTCCGTACAAGCTGGCATTAGGTGCCATTCCGGAGGTTGGCGAAAGCGTGACAAGTGATCGGCGTGATTGTTGTACAAGCCTGGGAGATGGTGTACGCTGCAGTGTATTTGAAATTGGTCGAGTAAATTCAGAATTTGATAGGTTAGTTCCATTAATGGTAATGATTTCGTACCTCCTTCGTTTCTTATATAACTGACAGCAGTCCTGTTTTCGCATTGTATCAGGATGGAGCTGTTGCAGAGCAGGTGAACGTTGTCTCGAAGGGCGCGAAATATGGCCAACATTTCTTTTTGGTTGCAGTGCAGTGCCCGTTCCTCTGGCGACCAACTGCCCGATACAGCCAGATTGTTCAGTTGTGCTCTCCAACCCTGGTTTGACGCATCTGTTGTCAGGAAGTTTACTGGTGGCGGGTAATGTAGAGGTGTTGATGACTGACAATGCAGAGTCCACCATTCCAGTTCCTTTCGAACATTTTGAGGTAGTGGGTAGTATTTTGATAAAAGGTCTGGTAGAGAGTTCATGAATATTAATAATTGTCGGTGATTGAGCCGGCCTCGAGGAACAACATAACTGGCAAAGTTTAGAAGTCCTATTATCTTCTGCAATTCCTTTAGAGATATTATTCCTCGTTCGAGAACTTGATTCAGTTTTTTGATCAATGAAAAAGTCTTTTCTTTTGGCAGGGATTTTAAATTGTCCCAGGGACTCCACAATATTCCTAAATATGTAATAGTCTTTTGAGGGCAAAGAATAGATTTCTCGAAATTTACTTGCCAACCAAGACTTTGTAATGTGTCTAATGCAAGCTCGACATGATCTCGAAGAACGTGTACATTTTGATGTACTATTAGATAGTCGTCGAGATACACGATGACTCTGATATTCCAGCGTTCTCGTAATATTTGTGCAACCCAATTTGTTAGTATTGAAAAGGTTTTGGGTGCAGTGCTCAGACCGAATGGGAGGCAGGTCATTTCTAACAGTTCTTGGTTGTACAGAAGGCGAAGGAAGCGCCTGTGAGACTTTGAAATTTTTAAGTGGAAATATGCCTGTGATAGGTCCACTTTGCACATCCAGTCTTGCGGTTGCAGAAAGTCCGGAATGCGGTACATATTTATTAAGTGAAATGGTTGGGTCTTTACATATTCGTT
Organism: Hecatera dysodea; assembly: GCA_905332915.2. Classification (NCBI taxonomy): domain Eukaryota; kingdom Metazoa; phylum Arthropoda; class Insecta; order Lepidoptera; family Noctuidae; genus Hecatera; species Hecatera dysodea. The sequence goes on from HG995292.1 coordinate 18,159,512, forward strand.
TAACGCTTTTAGGTTGAATATGGGACGAGCTGATCCGTTGGGTTTTTGTACCAAAAATAGAGGGGATATGAAACTCGGTGAGAGTTGAACGACTTTTAGAATACCCTGAGTTTTCATTTTGTTTATTATTGCAGTCATTTCTTTTGTGACAGGTGTTTGAAAAGTGCCATTGGTTATATTTGGGTATATTAGAGGAGGTTTTTGGGTGAATGGTATGCGATACCCTTGAATTAATTTTAGAACAATTTCTGGTGCTCCCATTGCCTTCCATTTCGAGTGGTAGTGTGCTAACTGACCTGCTCGAAAACGATTCGAGTCATTGTTTGTACCGTTTTTGGTCCGGTCGAGAGATTTTTGGAGCGTTAGAGCGTCCTCGTCCTCGGTTACTTCCACGATCGGGCCGCGAGCCTCGGTTGTGAAATGAACCTCTGTTGTTGGTATACTGATCGGATTGAAAAGATGGTAGGCCCTGACTTCTGTTTGTGTAATTGGTACGAAAATATCCACCCCGTGAAGATGAGTTGTGACAGTTATGCGTGTGCATCGGTATGCCAGGTTCATGGCAAAAATGTTGAGTTTCACGCGATGAAACTACTGGCTTATGTACGCCTTGCCCCCGCGAGGGGCGGCGATTAGATTGATTAGATCTAGTATGCGAGTCAGTTTTTGGAGGCCAAAAGGCTTTGCGTACACCGCCGGCTTTTTCTAATGCTGCCGTGAAAGATTCGGGATTAAATAAATAGGTAGATGATGGGGGAATTCTATTTAAGGATGCTTTAACTAATGGATCTCGAATTTGACTAGTAATCGACTCACGACGCATTTCTATACTTTCAGCGCGATGGCCACAAACTAATTGTAACAAATCAGAAGAGATTTTATGCAAGTCTCCTTTTTGAAATAACTCTTCAACCTTTCCGCTTAAATTTTCAAAACTGTTTTCTGTATTTTTAGCCCACAAAAGGAGATTACGAATAGCTTCTTGTAAGGATTCTTTTTGTTTTAGAATGCAAAAAGTAATTGCTGCATATGATTTGTCAGCATGGGCTAAGTGACGTAAAGTATCATACATTTTTACCTCTTCGTTTGTGTCTAAGTCTACGAAACCTGGGGTATGATTATAAAGCTTTTGGGTATCGGAATACCTTACCTCAGACCAAGATATGCTACCTAAGCGCTGGACCTCTAGCAGCATTTTTAAATAACTATCAGGAGTTTTCGGAACTGATGGTTCCTTAAGCTTTGTCTCGATTTCAAAAGTGAAATCTAAATTTGAGTTTTGACCTTCAATATCGGGGCACTGTTCGTCACGATTATGCTGGTCATATAGTTCCCCACTGACCCCAGAACAAACTGATACTCCATCATGACAATCAGTATGCATATTACTAGCAAAAACTTGTTGACGTAGCTCACTGACTTCCTTTATAAGCTTGTCCAATGTTGGGTTAGACTTTTGGACGCGCTTATTCTTATTACGGCTGCTAGAGCAGCTAACGTTCCTTTTCCGAGCCATTCCACTCGTGCCAGCCACAGCTTGTGACCCGGCAGCCGAAACATATGCGTGGTCATCCATTATCGCAATAAGAGTTACGTTATGTAGATTGTATCAGATATAAAGGCTTCTTTACTCACCATAAAAGTCTAAGCACACACATATATTAGAAATAACTGGTAAAACACAAAATCTACGTAGTGATCTCGAACTAAAAACACCGTTTAAAGTTATGGTCACTTAGTTTTACAAAGTAGGGTACTTACAGTTTTTCTTCAAAAATAACTCACCATAAAACAGCACTAAATTTAAATTAAATATTAAATTTACTTAACATGTAATTTATAAGATTGTGATCCGAACGGAAAAACCGTTAAAAGTATGATCACGACCTTAACGAAATTTAATATTTGAATTTGAATTTGGAATAAAAATAAAGTGTAATTTTTGGCATCGGTCGTGAACCGATGCTTACAAGTTGCTTCGATGGAGAACGAAACGCCAATGAGCTAAAACTTGCTCGTTGCATTTTACGAAACTAAAATGGCTAGCAAACACCAGGTGGCGCCACTGTGTAGGGTAAACCAGTACTAAAACAGACAAGAAATCGACGGAAACGGATATGCTCTCTCAATATAAAGCTTCCAGTGACGGTCAAGTAGTTTAATGTAACGTGTGAATAACAAATAATTATAAATAATTATAGGCATGATTTAAATGTTTATAACACAATATTATGGTACTGTCATGTACAGACAGATTACTCATTTAATGTAACGTGTGAATAATAAATTCGGTCCTTGCCCTCGCCGTGGTAGTGGTTTATAAGGCATCTTTTCAAATCAAAAAGCGTAGAAAAAAATGGATTATTTTAATACGTAAGCACTTTCTTTCTGTTCGCTAAAGGACACAAATCTTAATGGTACTTTGTTTAAATTAGTGTTTTCCAAATGCCAGGTTATTTTAGTTCTTTTTTCCAAGATTATTTTTGAATTATTAAGTTGAGTCTTTATTAAGCTTTTCAGTAAAACGTAAAAATGTAAATGAAAGTGCCCAGTACAGATGTAAGACAAGATCATAATTCATTAACTTTTTTTAAAACTAAAGTATATTTTCTTTTAATCTAAACTGTTACTCCAGTACTGCCTGAATAAATCTGTCTTTACTAATTTTTTTTTTTAACATAGAATCATCAAAGGACTCCTCTCGTCGCGGAGTGGGAAGGACTGTCAGACTTACAGACCAAAACTTATGCCTGCGGGCGTATCATGAGGTGTTAAAACGTGATTCTTCCGAGCGAGAAAGAGGGACAGAGTTATACAACCTATATAGCTCCATCCCTTTTTCTCGCTTGGAAGACTCACGTTTTAAGACGTCATGGTACGCCCGCTGTTCCTTCAACTGCCCTTTGCGTTCCAGGTCCATAACTCTTCCGATGCCTTAAAACTACTAAGTCACATGTTACTCGCTAAACAAATTATTATCTCAAAGTTATGTTGCATAACATTTCGTACTGCGTCGCCCTACTTTGCTCTAACTTAGTTAACTTCAGTGTACACTTTCAATCAAACAGGATTGTTTGCTGTGAGCTCTCTGCATAATTGAAGGTAGAAGGAGGCTTAAGTAACATAAGAGTTATGTATTACTGAATATTTAAAGCAAACTTGAGTATGTTTCATCTTTTCAAGATGTTGCGAAGACTTTCAATTTAGATATCTAAAATATATACTTTTATTTTCGTACGTGCCAAAATATGCATAAGTATTATTTAGGTTTGTGTGTTTTTAAATACGATTTTTTTATCTGTAGGTATCTTGGTTAGTTCATAAAAGAAAAATCAATTTTTATTTATGTTTTATGTACGGAATTCAAATCATGTTTGTTTGTGTTTGGTAAAACAAGTGTTTGTTTAAAATCCAGTACTTAGCTATTAATGTCTAGTTTATTTTATTGTTGTTAGTTATGAAACATCACACACAGACATATTATTTACTACAGCAAAATCAGAATATAAACTGCAAGAACCTGAAAGCTGTTCGCGGTACCAAAGCTGACGAATCACCGTAGATGCGAGAGGTATATACAGTGGTTGCGGAATTTGTTCGAAAGAGTCACCGCGGCTCTGGAACGCAAAGGGCACAAGAAGGATCACGGGTGGGTTTTAATCAGTAAGAGTCTGACACTCCCTTCCGCTCCACCCAGAGCGGGAGAAGTCATTTGATGATTTCTCATCTAGAAAAAAAAAGGTATATATACAGCAAAATCTGGATAACCTGGGCCTTAAGGGACCTGCAAATTTGTCTCAGTTGAAGAGGTGTTACACTTACCCAGTATCTCAGATATCCAGGAATGAATAAATATCTGTCTCATTTACAGAGGGTTCCATCCACATACAGAAAATGAAGTCTCAGTAAAAGAGGTAAAATACACTCGTTGTATCAATTACAGAGGTACTTATGACGAATAAAATCGAATGCCTATAATATATTGTCTCAGTAAAAGAGGTAAAATACACCCGCTGTCTTAATTGTTGAGGTAATTATGACGAATAAAATCGAATCCCTAAAATATAGTCTCAGTAAAAGAGGTAAAATACACCCATTGTCTTAATTATAAAGGTAATTATGACCAATAAAATCGAATCCCTAAAATATAGTCTCAGTAAAAGAGGTAAAATACACCCATTGTCTTAATTATAAAGGTAATTATGACGAATAAAATCGAATCCCTAAAATATAGTCTCAGTAAAAGAGGTAAAATACACCCGTTGTCTTAATTATAGAGGTAATTATGACGAATAAAATCGAATCCCTAAAATATAGTCTCAGTAAAAGAGGTAAAATACACCCGTTGTCTTAATTATAAAGGTAATTATGACGAATAAAATCGAATCCCTAAAATATAGTCTCAGTAAAAGAGGTAAAATACACCCATTGTCTTAATTACAGAGGTAATGGTATTATAATCATATAAAAATAGTTCCACCAGTCCTCTGCATCTGTTAACATAATTTAAAAAAAAATCGGGGGAATGGCACTGTTAACCGAAATACAGGCATTACCTAGTTCGGTTACAGAAGCTAAATCCATTTATTTATAAATAACTACTGCTAAACTGTAACATAGAACTAAGTTTTTTGGGAAATAAATTTTATTTTATTATTTATTTTAATTATGACGATGAAATGGAAGGAAGCAAGCCCAGATATAGAGGTTTGTTTTGTCCCACTAAAAGAGGCAATTCTGTGCTAAAGTGTCGGGACCTAAGCATGAGTTCCAGCTATGGAGGTTTCTCATTTATCCAGGACCCACTTAACGAAGTTTGACCGTACAAACAATTAAAATCTAAGATACTCCTTACTAATAACTGGGCTTAAAGGATGCGTGATCCGGATCAAAATTAAGCTAGGGTATACAAGCTTGTTACCTGAAACCACCTATTTAGTTTTAACATAAAAACAGATAGTTATGTAATGAGTTCTAACACATGAATTCGATTAGATGACTTATTGTCTAGCGGGCAATATAAGGATTGAGATTTATTCGTTTCCCATAAAAATCATCCTCTCTCCTCTTTGAGTGCCATCTTCTATTGAACGTTGGCGACCATCATGGCAATTTGGACCCTCGACACAGCAGCTCTAGTTAGGGAACGTGTGCTTTTGTTGTACCATTGGCGCAGATTTTTATGCCAACATGTTCTTCTCCTTCCTGGACTTCTTGTCCCCTGTATCTTCCCCTGAATTATAAGTTGCAACAGGTCATATTATTTCGAGCTGCGCATAATGTGGCCAAGATATTCAAGTTTTCGCCTCTTGAATTGATAAAATTCATAGTTGACTTAATTGAGAAAAATATAAACTATTAGTACAATATAAAAAATGTTTATTTTTTATTTTTATTTATGCACTATAACTGGTTTGGAAAACTCGTTAAGCGCACGAGATCAGATACTTCTCTTGTTATCCAATACCCGCGTAGTTCCCGTTTCCGTGGGAATACGGGGATAAAATATAGCCTTTGTTACTCAGCGTGAAAGTAGCTTTCTAATGGTGAAATAATTTCGTTTACAACTTTATTCGTTACATACAAAAATACAAATCTTACCTCTTTATAATATTAGTATCGATACTAATTAATATAATATTTTAATTTATATTTTCATAAGCTTTGAGCTTCATTGAAATGTCACATAGTTGTCAGAATGCCCAGACTCCAATGTGGACTGGACTGCATTCAATTAACTTCATTCCAAATCACAAAGCTTTGCAAACAGAATTCCAGTTCCTTGTTTGCTGTATATCTGAGTTTCAGTTCATCTGTGCCTTTGAATCTGCAGTCATAATTAATGTACCTCACTGTGTCCGCTAGGTTTTGGAAGAGAAACATACAACTGAGCATTCCGTATTTCCAGGACTGGTAACTTTGTTTGCGGTCGAAGTAAACGAGAAATCCAATCTTTGCCGAGGGATTGGATTGGAATACCTTAATTATACGGAAAATACAAGTGCAGTGAATATTTGAATTAATTCGTTTTTTCATAAGTTCAATCAAAATTTCGAATGTTTCGGTTACAGTTACGGATCCGAAAAAATAAAACCAATATAATAGTTTCGGATAACTTCGAATAAGTAAAGGAGTCTAAAAAAGATACATTATGGCAGTTTTTTTGGATACGACCGAGCGCATACTAGCCGCGCGCGTCACTTCCAGGTTTTATATGTGTGTTTTACTTTTACAACTTCTTAAAAAAACTTTTTACAAAAAAATACAACCGACTTTTACACAAAAAATCAAAAAAGTGCAAAATAACTTTAATTTCGGAACTCGGTGTTGGTGGTTGCTTTTTCGTTTTTTGAACACCGACTTCCGAAATTAAAGTTATTTTGCACTTTTTTTATTTTTTGTGTAAAAGTCGGTTGTATTTTTTTGTAAAAAGTTTTTTATTTTTCACTTTTTAGTGGTACCTACATCCCCTCCCCTCCCCCCACCTAAACGAACCAATCACATTGGTGTAAAAAAAACGCACTGCTCCTTTGCAGAGTAAACTAAGAGGTCGTCAATGTAGACAATGTAGATATTTTTTTTAGATTTTTCGAAAACCGCTTGGTTGATTTCAATAAAATTTTCATGGGACCATTTGGGAAGTATACCCTTTCCAACAAAAAAAGAATTTTTCAAATCGGTTGACAAGCGACGGAGTTATGCGCGAACAAACATAAAAAAAAAATACAAACATCCGAATTGAGAACCTCCTCCTTTTTTAGAAGTCGGTTAAAAAATCTTTTCTCCGTAACTGAAATTATCCGAAATTAAAGGAGAAACCAAGATCATTATTTTTATCCGTAAGCCTATCCGAAATTGGTATAATAATATTTCCATATCATACGCTGCGTTAAATTATATAAGTAGGTATGTACTTTGGATTTACTTGAAAATATCGTAATAAAGCCTACCATGTTTAGTCAACTATCTGTATCGCTTTGATTTTGATCTTATACATTTAATATGTAATTCTACTGTTTTATTTATATTTATCAAACATGAGCATTACGGATAGTGAAATATTAAAGTTTCCAGATTTGCATTTCATTGCATTCGCGGTATTAATATTTGGATCACCATTGGGGGTGGGTATTTAGATAACGTTTATAGCAAGTAAATGTCAACTAATTGAATTACTTTATAGAATGATAATAATGTGCTAATGCTGTAATCATATGATTGACTGGCAGTTTGGTTTGGTAGTTTATTTAGATATAGGTTAAGATTTAGAATATTATGTAACTTCTTGGATGTAGATTAAGGTTTAATATGTAAGGCCACACTGTCGCATTGGATGCTGATCTGTAATAGTAGTTGTAGTTATAGTTTGGTGATTGCTGGTTATGGATAGATGATCTGTTTACACCATTGCGAATATTTAAACTAAAAGAAGGTTTTTGATTAATTCTTTGACAGCAATAATTGTGATATCTACTGAAAAAATACCTATTGCATATTTATTTATCCTTTATTTTAGGCAACTGAGACTTATATATTTTACAATCAATATATAAGTATAAAAGGATCTGAGTATTCAAACTATTTAAAGATTTGTCAAGATATTTAGTTGACACTTCGCGTGAGTCAAGGGCTGGATTTTACCTTGGACAAAGGATAATAAATAGCATTGCCATACAGCGTGGTAATGCTGCCAGCCTTTTGGGTACATTACCAGTGGCCAGCGATGCGGAGGAATTTTTCGACGCCATCTATTGACTATTTTTATTTTGTTAAGAGTTTTTATTTAAGTGTATATATAGTAATAGTTAGTTATAATAAAATTAAATTACTATAATAACAACAATAACTATAGGTATACTAACACATATTTTATGAAAACTACTGCACACGAAGTCATATTATTGCAGTTATGATTTTGATAGTTTATTTTACATTTAAAGTTATTTCAACAATATATAACGAAAATATCGTATTGCTGTTAGACCGGAGTTCACCCAGTAATTAATCCAAGTAAATTGATTACAGAAATCTTTATTGAGAGTATGCATAATACGGTAGTTAACTTAAAAATCTAATTAGTCCCTCAGATAGATTTCCAAAAAATATTGGACACGTATTTTTACTTTTTTTACGTAAAAAAAAAAAAACGAAGACGTGCGGAGCAGTGCGATGAAAACTTGTGAGACGTCTCTACGTGCTGCAATTTTTATCACGGCGTGACGTCACAAGCACCCACTCCCGATCTTTGATACTTTTTATCTTCGTATATTTTTATAGATTAAATAAAACAAAAAATACGTGTCCATTATTTTTCAATAATCTAACTGACGGACTAAAATCTAAATATATATATAACTCAAAAGACTGACTGACTGACATAGTGATCTATCAACGCACAGCCCAAACCACTGAACGGATCGGGCTGAAATTTGGCATACAGGTAGATGTTATGACGTAGGCATCCGCTAAGAAAGGATTTTGATTAATTCTACCCCCAAGGGGATAAAATAGGGGATGAATGTTTGTATGAAACTTTGTCAATTTTAAACCGATTGGGCAGAGAGTTTCAAAATCGGGGGTAAAGTAACTATTCGTACGCGCTACGTTGTAGTACGCGGACAAATTGGCGAGCAGAAGCTAGTATAATCATATATTTTTTACTCAGAAAACACCAGTATTCTCTCATAGTTTTCCTATAAAATAAAATACAGTATCATCACCAACAATAACATTTCCCTTCTGCCATCGGCAGGTTGTTTGTTGCACAAAACCGCGATCAACGATTTCAATTTCCTCCTCACTACCGGTGGTTTTCAATATTTGTTCGACAGCTTTGTTCTTGTATAAACTTTGTTGGTCATATTATTTTAGCCACGCAACTTTCATCGAATATAATACAACTTTTATGTATTCCGAGTATATGGTGTTTGTTTTTAACTAGAAGCACTCCGTGATTTCACCCGGCTAGTTCCCGTTTCCGTGGAAACATGGGGATAAAATATAGCCTATTTCACCCGGGGATAGTGTAGCTTCCCAACGGTGAAAGAATTTTTCAAATCGGTTCAGTAGTTTCGGAGCGTATTCAATGCAAACAAAGAAACATACAATCAAATCTTTCCTCTTTATAATATTAGTATACTCGTAGATTGCTTTTGGTCTTTTTCCTTCCGCTGTCGTGATTATAAAAATTTTCAAAATACGATACGAAATGTTAATTTCGTATCGTATTTTGAAAATTTTTACTTTCTGCCAGAATAAGCGTCCAATCTCTTGTTGGTTGACAGAAGTACCAGTGCTATAATATAGTGCTCAAAACCCCTTTACGAAATAAAATTTCTACTATTTTTCAAACCAGATAGATACCTAGTGCTGTGGCTGTATTGTTTAATTGAATTTATTAGTTTTATAAAACTTTTTGCATGCCTTAGTTAAGGTGGAACGTATATGGATCACTTAATATTAAATAACATCTTTATATTGTACCTACTTTCTGTGAAAATAAACTGTCTATTCTATTCTATTTATATTATTTTCTCAGTAGCGAACCTATGCAGTATATTACTTTGTTAAACTGCTGTTGTCGGCAGTCTGGTGTCGTATGAACACACATTTATAACATGTCCTGACACATTCATCACGACTCTTGAATAACGTTGTTTTAAAGAATCGAGAACACTACTCCTTTAGCTTTTCAATATATGCGTATATCTATACTCTATACTAATATACAGGGTGGAATTTTGTAATGCCACCTGGAGGGAAAGTATTCTTAATACTGCAGATAGAAAATTTTACTCCAAGGAAACATTCCTTTATTTTTTAATAGAAAGCAAACTGCATTCAAAGATTTTCGAAAATTCTCTTCTCCCACACCCGGGAATCGAACCGGCTAAAATCTGAAAAAATATACCCTGTACTTTTATTGCATCGATCGTAAGGGTCAATTATAAGGATGAAATCTCTCTAACAAACATGATAAATTAAATGAAACGAAAACCAGGAAATCTTAAATTAATTTAATTATTTACAAAAAATGGTAAACTAACTAATTAGTTGCTCGAAATGGGCTCCATTCTCTTGGATACACAAATTTATTCTTTTAACGAATTCATTTCTAGTAACTAACTTTCTAGTAACCTTTAATAAAGTGTTTTATAAATCGTATTCTGAACTTCAACTCTCAACTCGTTGTCATTCGCATAAGATTTCATGTAAATTTGATTTTTTACATATCCTGGCGATCTCGCAGGCCATTTGATTGTGCCGTTTGTACCAATCCAGGTATTAAAATGGTTCCCCACCGACTGTGTCCCCACCGACTGTGTCCCCACGTTGAGGTCGTGGTGGGGCTTGCGCGTCTCAATAATCTTGCGAGCTTTCCCGGTAGAGCTACTCATGCCGGAAGGTTGCAAGTGAGGGATCAGACCAAGAGGGACACGGGAAGGGCACACCGTTCGGAGACCTGAGCAGTGTTCGGGTTTGCGGACGGTGTACGATTCATTTGGAGGAAACTTGCTCGCTGCTCTCTGGTACGCGTCTGATCATCAGACGTGACTGTGAGGGCAGCTAGCAAGTAAGTAGAGAGGTGAGGAGAGGGGCCCTGAGAAGGGGCGGAGAAACAGGGACCGCACCCTTTAAAAGGAACAAAAATATGAACAAGGCAGTCGAAATTGATTTACCCCAGGGCGGTTCCAGCGGCTCAGCTGCTGGGGAATCCGCCACGCTCGAAAGAGCGTCTGCCCCACCGTATTCTGGGGGGGGCAACGAATGTCTTCCACTTGCCAGTGGCAACTTGAGCCGAGGAGGCTCCAGCGGGTCAGCGTCCTTTGAGGACCTGATCCGCTACGACTTTAAAAAGCCCGACAAGGTGTCGGAAGGGCGCAGCGAGGCCGTAGGGGTTGCGGAGAACTCTAAGTTCTTCCGCAAGCGCCCCAGACCGGAGGATGACCAGGGGTCGTCTTCCGAGGCCGAGCTGGCGTCAGCCAGAAAGGTCCCCACCAGTAGGCGGGGTAAGGGCCGAGGAGGTGAGGGGAGGCGGCTCGCCACTCAGCAGGCTGCGAAGATCGCTGAGGAGGGGCGACACCCCGGAGCGAGTAGTCCCAGAGCTGCTCTCTCCGGGTCTTCTGACGAAGAGTCAGACGCCCCTGGCGGCCCAGATAAAGAGCGCCAGGCCGGGTTTGTGGCGGCCGTGGAGGCCGCGGTCCGTGACGTGGCCCTGAAGAGGACGCATGCGTCTAAAAACAGGGCCGTAAGCGCAGCGGCGGCCTCAATTCTAGCGGCAGCGGAGGCCAACTACCGCAAGCCTCTGACGGACTCAACGTCCAAGTTGCGGGCGGAGGTTGCCCGCTTGGCGGCCGCCACGGAGCTTCTCCAAAAGGAGAACACGAAGCTCCGTGCAGACCTGGCTGAGCTAGAGAAACGTTGAAAGAAAATCTTACTTGATTGTTAGTTTCATGAACACGAACAGGATTCACTCGAGACCAATAATGGTTATTGCGGCGATTGTACATGCCATTATTGCTGAAGTTGGTTTCGTCAGATCATACAATGTTACTCAAAAAATTAGGGTTTAGGTCAATTTCTCCAAGCATGTTTTCACAAAATTGTAATCGTCTCTCACGATCCCCAATATGCAATTTTTGCACCAACCGACCTTCACGATAGCGTTTATACTTATACTTTTTCAGCACTTTAAGTGCTGTCCTGTACGCGAGTGTGGGTTGTTCCTAATTCATCGGCAGCATCTCTACTTGGAGCCTTCGGAAATGATTTGAAGTATGTTAAAACATCTACTTCAAAATCGAAATAGCTTTGCTGAATAGTTGAAACCACCCGTATTCTTTAAATTTTCTACCATTTTTTTCAATACGAGCCGAGTTGGTGCCTGTCGGTCTTGATATCTCTCTCCATACCACCGCAGAGCTAGATTCACGTTTTTGTTATTTAAAAAATAAGCTTCCATTAAATCAAACTGTTCCTGATAAGCCATTTTCACCGTGAGACAAAATGTGAAATGAGTAGTAAAAACAATCAAATGTGAATAACAACTATGACAATCTAATTTTCAAATTTTAATCTAACATTCCATATATTACCTCATACACGTAGCTACGAGTATGTCGCAAAGGAGTCTGCATTACAAAAGATGGATGTTAGTTAAAGAGAAAGTAACTTGACTCATTGAATTTGTAACTTCAGATTTCCTGGTTTTCCTTTCATTTAATTTATCATGTTTGTTAGAGAGATTTCATCCTTATTTTGATATTGACCCTAACGATCGATGCAATAAAAGTACAGGGTATAATTTTTTCAGATTTTAGCCGGTTCGATTCCCGGGTGTGGGAGAAGAGAATTTTCGAAAATCTTTGAATGCAGTTTGCTTTCTATTCAAAAATAAAGGAATGTTTCCTTGGAGTAAAATTTTCTATCTGCAGTATTAAGAGTACTTTCCCTCCAGGTGGCATTACAAAATTCCACCCTGTATATAGCTGAAGAGTTTGTTTGTTTGATCGCGCGAATTTCAGGAAATACTGGTCCAATTTGAAAAATTCATGCAGTGTTAGATAGCCCATTTATCGAGGAAGGCTATGGGCTATATAATTATAATCACGCTAAAACTTATTAGTTTTAGCGTGATTATAATTATATGGACCGAGCTTTCATTAAAATGTGTCGCAGACTACGTTGCGCGGGTCAGCTAGTATATAATATTTTAAGTATAGTGTACCTTCTTGTATATTCTCAATTTCGTAGAAATGTCGCGCGTGGAAATGAGAAAAATATATTTCGTGGAAATTTTACTATTCCTATAGCAATACTAAATAAACAGCACGGCATGAAATTAAATTAAAAGATTAATTATATGGAATTAATTTTAACAAAGGCTGGATTAGCCAACCAGTCTGGAATTTCACAAATAATTAGTAACGAAAATAATATTTGTCAGTCATATTGACTATTCAATTAAAACATAAGTAAAATATTTCGAACAACTAAAATCCATAATTTGCTTAAAACACTATTGTTAGTAACTGAGTCTAAAGGCAAATTAATGATAATAAAAAGTTCCCCATACATTTATCTGTGTTTCGCGATTTCGGGGTTGGTCCCATAATAAAAGTTATTAATAATTATGAGTATAATGAAATAATGACCCCTTTTCTGGGCGTCAAGTCTGCTATTACAGTAGTGTCAGAATGGTCCAACATTGATTTTGTAATTGTTGATTTTGACAAGTTTGATAAATCTACTAATATAAAAGCGTCTCATTACGACTTTCCAATTTGCAACCACTGACACTCCATTGAAAGAAATGGTTATCTCGTACATAATGACAAATCAATGACAGACGTATGCGGTAATCTGCTAAAATTTTGACAGTTCCTTTGATCAGTGAACTACCATGAGAACGTCATTGGGCAGTCATTGCTTTAAATAGCTCGTTTATCAAAAAATATTACGAGACCATTGACTGACCAATGATCGACCGTTATGAATTTAGCAGATTACGAACTCTTAGCAAAATGACAATGGGATCGTGTTCGAATGACGAATTTATAAAAAAAATAGCAGACTTTGGGCCCTGGTATTGCGTTTATTCTGTGACAGTGACACTTTGTATATGAATAGAGCGTACTTAAACAAACTAAATATGTTAGTAATATGGTGCCGTAAAGTGTCTAAAGTGGAAGTATAGTAACGTTTTTTTCTTTATTTCAGGGTCCATAATCATATATATGTATATACCTATATAATGACGCACCGCGAGTTTGAAAAAAAAACAACGAAATGGCGGCGGCTGGCTATGCCAGGTCCCCTACAAAAATGTTCGAACCCCTTTGCTTTCATGTTATATGGTTAATTACATAAGTATTATTATGTCGGCTCATGCTGTACCCTGGGCAAAACCTTTCCCTAATTGGTTCTTCAATTTGCTCCAATTTTGTAAATATGTAAAAGTTTATATCTTTATTTGGTCTTTTTCGTTTTTTCAGCCAGTTCTATTCCTTTTCATGTTACTCACAAGTTGAAAGCGGCCAAAAATATCAGATGTTTACCTGTAACAAAGAATTAAAAAACATAAGTAAAACAATCAATTAAAAATATACCTTGTGAGATATATACATATGCATGTAGGTACAAATGTTTAATTAAAGTTTCATTTGAGTCCAAAACTAATCAAGCTATTTATTTTAGTAACAACTCGTTGGTAAATTATAATTATTAGTTTAATGAATAATTGTTTAATTATAATTTGGTTCTTTAACGTTTCAATCAAACAATTGTTAAAAATTTTAATGAAACAAATGGAAAATAATAATGTATGAGTAACAGAACCATTTGTTCTCATTACTCTTACTTATACAGTAAAACGAATGGAAAAGGCTAGGCAGATTGATTTTCGTGATTAAATCTTCAGCATCGGCAATATTAAGAGTAGTAATCTCATTAAAAGTTTCTTGGAACAACCTAACAATACTGAAATAATTCACGAAAAATCAATAACAAGTGCCGGTTTCCAAGAGGCCCTTTTTTCTGGATGGGAAATCATCAAATGACTTCTCCCGCTCTGGGCGGAGCGGAAGGGAGAGGGCCTTCCATGAAGGTCTGTATTTTTCTGGATAAAATAATGATGTTTATTCTGTATTTTTCTGGATAAAATAATGAGGGTTTGTTTATGGAACTGAATAAGTACTTTATAAGAGTTTTATAATATTTGTTTTATATATATAACGGACCGTGAAGTATTACAATTTAAACACTAACCTCGAGCACGGGGCTCCTGTTTAAAAACACCATTTGAATCTAACCTATCCTTATTGGGAAGCCCTAAGCTCCTTGTACTATCGCGGTCATTTACGCCTGACCACTTTCGCACAAAAATCGCTTAAACCCTGCGGATGCGCCGAGCCACGCCCCCTTAAAGTTTTGGCCTATTAGGATAGCAATAACACAATTAGTCGCTGTCTGCACTGCGCAGCGTAGTGACGTATCAAGTGTGTAGGTACTCGCTTTGTGAATTTTACGGACGAAGTATTTTTATTTTATTAACCTGTGCTGGAACATTCTGTGCATAATGTTTATGACAAGGTTTTAATATTAGTCAAATCGCTGAAGTAAATTAGTCAATTATTTTAGTCTAGAAAGAACCAAATTTACCATAACAATTATGTTAAATTTGGTTCTTTACCAAATTTATAAAAAAAAAAACCTAAATAGTATGGCAGGATAAACATGGGTGGAACAAAATTTTTAACACTGTTCTACGCTACCAAAATTTTTGAGAAATATATGTGTTATAGAGCATAAAAAAAACTTTTTACAAAAAAATACAACCGACTTTTCCACAAAAAATCAAAAATGTACAAAATAACTTTAATTTCGGAACTCGGTGTTTGTGGTTGCTTTTTCGTTTTTTGAACACCGACTTCCGAAATCAAAGTTATTTTGTACATTTTTGATTTTTTGTGGAAAAGTCGGTTGTATTTTTTTGTAAAAAGTTTTTTATTTTTCACTTTTTAGTGGTACCTAAACCCCCTCCCCTCCCCCACCTAAACGAACCAATCACATTGGTGTAAAAAAAAACGTACTGCTCCTTTGCAGAGTAAACTAAGAGGTCATCAATGTAGGTAAATTAGATATTTTTTTTAGATTTTTCGAAAACCGCTTGGTCGATTTCGATAAAATTTTCATGGGACCATTTGGGAAGTATACCCTTTCGAACAAAAAAAGAATTTTTCAAATCGGTTGAAAAGCGACGGAGTTATGCGCGAACAAACATAAAAAAAAAAAAAAAAAATACAAACATCCGAATTGAGAACCTCCTCCTTTTTTAGAAGTCGGTTAAAAAGGGTAAATTACAAAAAAAAATAGTGATAGTGTCTCTTAACATACGTTGTATTTTTGTTTGAAAAACTTTAATTTGCGATATGACGTTACATAAATCACTGTGAAGACTTAAGAATATCTTGCATAATACTTCTTTAGCGTATGTGACGTTTGCAAAAAGATAAAAAAATACGTTGTAAGAGATTTTTTTTTCTAAATTCTATTAATTATTTTATTTGATAAACTAATGCAAACAGAGGTCTGATAACTTACGAGAATGTTTCTCTTAAGAAGGTGATTTCATGGTAAAAAAATCTACATAACCTTTCCGAGGGGCATATTATCTGACCCATGTTTATCCTGCCATACTAAAATACAATTAAAATAAAAGAAATATAAACATAAAAAAATAAAATTTTACTAACGATGCAAAGAGCAAATCTTACAATGCAAATTTTATCTTGTGGAAGTAATTAAATACTCTTTAGCTTGTTTTAAAACAGTAAAGTATTATATAATAGAAATACATATATAGATTTGTAAAGCGATTGTAATGATTATGCCCGTGGTATGAACTTGTGACGCGTGAACTCGAATACTTTCTCGCTCTCACACGCACTATCTGTTTCAATTTCGATGTAGGTTTTATACAGGGTTATTTGAAAAACACCAGCAACCTCTTAAGAGGTCATTGTACTCATCTTTAAGAACAACTTTTACTATGGGACCAAACCTGAAATCGCGAATAAAAAAAACAGCTGTTCCCTACATTTTGTTGAGTTACCGAACATAAATGTAAGGAACAGATTTCAGTGTTGGTCCCATAGTAAAAGTTGTTCATAATAATGAGTAAAGTGAACTCTTATGAGGTTGTTGGTGTTTTTCAAAATAACCCTGTATAAACATTTTTTTTATTTATTTATCATTTATACAAAAGAATACAGTATTATCTAAGCAACCAAAAACCACTAAGGTTTAAACTTGTGCTATCATGAATCTATCTCAATATCGAAAACTATACAGAATGAGTATTTTATAGGTTGGTAAAGGTATTCTTAAATAATACTTAAGTGATGTTGATTAAGTTAACATTTGATATTTTGATTTGTAATATTTTCAATGCTTTCCACTGTATATCGGTATAAAAAGTATTTTATTTATTCTTCTCTTCAGAATCTTAAACAAGCAACAGCAACATCTTTTATGAGATTATTTATTATTTGTAGAGAAACACAGTCAGACTCTGGATTAGACGCCATGATGAAGAGGGTGTCTTGGAGAATAGACCGCGGGCAACATGTCCATATCTCATTATAGTAGCAAACCATCAACGTGTGGTGGGTGCGAATTCTCTTGTTGATAGGTGTTCACCCGACAGATTCGTTTTCGTCTTTTTAACCGACTTCTAAAAAAGGAGGAGGTTCTCAATTCGGATGTTTGTATTTTTTTTTTATTCGTTCACGCCGATGAGACTGTTTGCTGAGGAATACGACGTGTCATTGCGCACAGTTCATCGTGCTTTACATAGAGCGGGTCTTCATCATCGAAAAAAGTCCTTTAACCACTCTGCTCGACAAGATTTTGACATTTGACACACTAGTTGAGTCGACGGGGTGTTGCATGTTACGTCATAAATTTCAGAAATTATCTCAACTTTCGGCATCTTAATTAACTATGATAAATTTGTTTCTGCAGCAATTTTATACTATAAGTTATTGAGAAATATCTTAAATTACAACTTAAGATCGTTCAAATCACGTCAGTCAACTTAAAAATGCGTCTAAAATACGCATTACTACACCCTTCCAAAAGATAGTCGTCTTAGATTTGTTAAAATTATATATGTAAACAACCTTCTCGCTTGCTGAAAAGAGGCAAAACCGCAAAATCAAGACATATTCATTATATTTGCGGTCTTTCTTTTTCATTTTCTATACGCAAGTTAATATAAAATAGGGATTCAATATCGACAAAAAAATATTACTTTTCAACTTTGATGGCAGTGGTGTTCGACGCTAAAAAACATGAAAATTATGAATTCCAGAAACCCAAACTCCACTTGAGGGGTAGTGGTTTGTTCATAATTTGATTATTTGATGAATTCATCCATATTTCTAAGGAAATATGTAGCGGTAATGAAGTTTTTTGGTATCCAAAGTCAAAGTTTCGCGCCAACTGTGTTTGTTTACGTTTTTATTTCACACAAAAATCACACACTCACATGTAAATACTATTACAAATACACATATTATGATTCTAAATATCGTGAAGAATAAAAAAAAGCCGAGATCTAAATGCAATAAACGAACACAGATCCAATAACACGTAATATTCATTACCGCTCATTTATTTTTGTTTAAAATCGTCAGCCATTTTGACTTTTTTAATGCTAGGGTGTGGGAAAACGATTATTCTAATCGATGGTTTTTTTTATTTCGTGCGACTCGATAAATATAAATGAGCAATTATCATAAATCGATTATTAAAAATTAGCGCAAAATATTTTATTTATCATAAAATCCAATAAGCATTTATGAAAACCATATTTGCGCTTTGTTAAGTAAATTTAAATAGTTCTTTTGTTGGAAATCAACGAATAAAATCAATTGAAAAAATTAATCGGACCCTTGCGGATTGCGCCAAAATTTCTATTCTATTCAAAATTTAAATGTAGAACCAAAATGCGCTCGTGATTCGGAAATATTTATTTTTTTCACATATTTTTTTTTTATCTCTATGTTGACTATGGTATGGTTAGATGGCGGTTTGAACTTTGATATATTTGAATTCGATATGCTATATAATGTGATAAGTTTACCCTATCTAAATATACTACACCTATTATAGAATGTTTGTTGAAAGTATGTGCCTATGTATGTATGTAAGTAGGTACATATATATTATGTATTTTTGTAGTTACGTCTAATTCTTTGGAACGTCCGGTAGCCTAAACGGTTGCATAGATTTTTTAAATCAGGTATCATTCGATTAGTCATAAATGCCGAACTGTCTTAGGCTATTCGAATTTAAAAAAAAGAATTTTTTTTTTTTCGAGACACACGTCATTCTGCCTAGCCTTTTCCTTTTTTATGTTGGGTTCGGCATCTAGCCTAACCGGGTGTAGATGAATACCGTTTTTTTACATAGAGCTATTGCTTATAACACCTCCACAATCTAGTAACTGATTAGAACATACCTCTTGGCAATGTTCGGACATCTTTGAGATGTCCGAACGACAGCCGGCATCAACGACATGCTTTCCAAGCCATGGTGGAAACTCAATTTGTATTAGATGGTCACCCATCCACTAGCCGATCTCGGCAAGCGTAGCTTAACTTCGAAGTTCGATTTGTGTGGACATTATTATTTATTTATTAAATATGTGCATTAAAAAAAAAGCAAAGGACCACTCATGTCACGCATACTCATGCATTTGAAACGATTCAGATGAAATTCGGTGGGTATTAATTATGAATTCCCGCAACCCAAACAAGTTTCCGGCTCGCACTTTACCCGATTTTTTTTTTCATGGATGTTGATTGCAGATTCGTATTAGGAACCCTATAAACCATGAAAATAACACCCATAAAAAAAAACTAGAAAAATCTAGTCGGTGCCATTTTCACTTATAATACTTATTCAAAATTGAGATAGTTTATTTACCATGTAGAATTTGGCCTAACCTTTTTTAGAAGATAGTTTTAGAACCTTAATTTGAAAATATATTTTGTAGGTAAGTATGTGTAATTTGAATCGCCCAAAATGCATTTTTCCGTGCCCTGCATGGACATATCAGATACTGGGTTTCGGGGGCAGAATGACAAAATCGAAAAGTAGGTATTTTATAAAGCAATATTCAATTTTCATAACATTATAAAAAAAATCTCGCTCTAGATAATAAATATTTTTTAAATACCAGTGTCAATTTGTCTAGAACTCTAGACCTAGGTACCTAAAATACATAAACTATAAGCTTGGTATTTCGTACGCATTGTACGCAACCAGCTGAAAGTATCTAACATAAAACTCTCAGTAATTTGAAAGGAATAAAATATTTTTCATTCTTATTTTGAATAACATAGACAATTCTGCGCAAATTAACCTTGGGTCCGATAATCTGTTGAGTAGATTTCTTTCTTTACTGTAGAAAATCCTATTTGAATTACTTATGAAAGCATAAATAATAATTATGATTAATGCTTATTGTATTTTATGTCTTAAACGTATTTTTTCCTAATATTTTAGTAACGAATTTAAATTAATCGATTAGGTTGAAATAAAAAATAAACCGATTCGCATAATCGTTTTGGTACACCCTAACAATAAAAAAAAACAATAATAATGATGGTTGATGGCGATTATCACATTTATGCACTTCGATTTTATTTATGAAAATTAGTAAACTTGTGGGTTAAATATTAAAGAATTAATGGCGCTAAGATATGAGCATTTTATCTAATTGTTTGAATTAACGCCCGTACATAAGATTTTTTAAGTGGCTTTATCGTAAAAGCAATTATAAATTAGGATGTCGTATGACGTAACTCTGAGGTCCAATTGGTACTACAACCGAGCCGGCGGAGGTTTGCATGTCTAGTACCAATTGGTACTACTACCGAACTATACGGTTAAAAAACTTTTTACAAAAAATAAAACCGACTTCTAAACAAAAAACCAAAAAGTATAAAATAATTTTAATTTCGGAACTCGGAATTGAGAACCTCCTCCTTTTTTAGAAGTCGGTTAAAAAGAGACTAAACTACTAAAGACTTTAAAAAGTCCTTGCATATTCTTAACGTGTGTTTTGGATCATTATCCTGTTGAAGTATAAATCACGGACCAATTAAATGGGCTCCAGAAGGCACTACATTATCCTCCAATTCAATCTTGAAATTTATGAAGGACGATTATTATGCTCCTGACCTCTTGCGAATATTCCTTAGTTTTACCCATTTTCTCCAAAAAATTGAACTCAGAAGGGAAAAAAAAATATTGGTAGACTTTAAGTATTGAGCTATGCAGAGCGTGTGTTCTGGTCAAAATCAGATAACTACCGTAAAGATATTTGTAGTAATTATTCTATATTTTACTTGAGTTTATTTCTCAATAACTAAATCCAAACAAAATTGCGACTTCAAAGATAAACCTCGAAGAAATTCCAACAATAACACTATCATGGTTTTATGACCAGGAGTCGGCAAATAACAATAGTTGTTTACGATTGTACTGTAGATAAGTGTATTGCGATGTTATAAAAACAATTAAACCCAATAAATGATTTCATTAAAATGTATTGCATGTAACTTAAAAAAAATGCAGGTGCCAAATACTTTTGAGCGGTTAAATGAATAGCTTCAATTTTTGTTATTGGTTTCAAATAAACAATACTTCCTAAAAATTAAAAAAGTCATTTAAGAAAAGAATGTCATAGGTATACAAAACATTTTTTGGTTTTTAACTTGATTTGTCTTTTTGACCTAGTCACCCTTTGTTTGGGTATAACTACTAATTATATCATAACCTTGTTCTAACGGTAAACTTAATTTTAGAATGTTTTTTGTTTGAATATGTATTATTTAATTACTGATTTTGTTGATTATTTCCCGTCATTGTTCATTTTCAGAGTTTTTATTTATAATGCCATTTCAAATGTTTTGTTAAATAACTACCTATACCACCGACATTATTATATCGTAATTTAGGTAAGAATGTCATCAATAGAATAGCTACTGTTTCTAAAGAAAAACTGTTACTTAGAATAATAAGTTACACCCACAAGGAAAGGACATTTTTATTTGAGTTGATTTTATTGCCAACTTCTTCTTGAATTGTGTGTTTAATGTATCCAAATTCGATACCTAATATTTTATAAATATCTCTGTTTATTTTATTTATCCCCCTTGCCCTTTCCATTTTAGATAAAGTGATTAGAGATATTACCCCCCTATTTTTTAAGATTTTATAATATGTCTATAATAATGTAAAATTTCAGCAAATATAATTTCTTCTTTTTAAATTTGTTGGAATTTTTAATTTACAATTGCCAACTAAGGCTTATGCAACTAACAATTTAGTTGCATAAGCCAATTTCAGTTAAGATTTTTTTCTAATAATACCAGTTTGCTATATAACAATACACCACGTGCGGTGTGCGTCGCCCGCGCCAGTCTTGTCTTTCATTCGTCTATTCAAGATCAAGAGGGCGGGGCTAGTAAGCGCTTTCTTTTTTAAGTGCTAGCAAAAATGAGCTTAAAGGTGGTCAGGCGGAAGTGTCCGCGATAGTACCTATGTTCCGCTAATTGTATAGGCACAAAAAAAAAACGATAAATTGTAGAACTGTTCACTGATTGGTCGCCAACACGTCGTCAGTTTATGTCATTTCACAATTTCTCGGAATGACTTCGAGTGATTAGACTTTCAAATTTTGATGCGTAAAAAGGTATTCCAAATGTTCATTTTACAATCTCTCAAGACAATTTATAATCTTACGTACCTACGTATTTTGCAATTTTCCAGTGACAGTTACAAAGAAATATGATTTGTTTGGACCGTTTTTCTTTCAAGAACGACCTCATCTGACCTTTATGTCTGGCTTCCTTCGCTAACATACAAAACTCCAATAATATTCCTACAACCTTTTCCTTCAAAAAGCCCATTACAGCATGAATACATTCAACATACATATGTACATTATGTAAACATATTTGTCGCATCAGCATTCAGCTAAAATATATATATTTATTGACACAAATGTTTCACAAGAGTTACGAGTATTTCTGTTCAGCAAATTATTAGAACAAGTATCCCGGGGTTTGATGAAAAATAAACCTAGATTTATTGAATAGGTAGCAATTTAGGGCGACAAAGAATGTTAGGTTCAAGGAAATTTGGTTGCAGTAATCTTTTTGATTATAGTTGGTATGTCAAATTATAAAGGCAGATTTCATTGAATTGTGTTTTTTTTGGATATACTTTTAGGCCAAGATTTATGAAGTTAATTAAACGAATGGTAAATATAGTGTTAAAACTCGCTAAAATGCGTTTTTCCGTCAATTGTCTACACTAATATTATAAAGAGGAAAGACTTGTAGTTTTGTATTAGTGTGTGTGTGTGTTTGTAATGAACAAACTTAAAAATTACTGAGCCAATTTCAAAAAATCTTTTTCCATTAGAAAGCTAAATTCACCCTGAGTAACATAGGCTATATTTTATCCCCATATTCCCACGAGGACGGGAACTATGCGGGTGAAACCGCGGGGTGTTGCTAGTTAGTTATAAAGCAATCGTTTTAACAAATAGTTATTTTTTTGACAATTTGTCAGGATAAATATTGGTGCCCATAATTTTTAACCATTGGTTAGCAACGAATATTAAAACTAGCCCTTAGTGTGAAGGTACATTTTTTCTTGGTTCACAGCTTCCCTTAGAAAATATATAGGTATGTTCAAATTTGGTAAAATAATTAACTTAATGGTAACAAAGAAACTAGTTAAGGATGTAAGTCGAAAGCTCTAACTTTCTATATAATAAATTGAATGATCAAGGTTCCCAATCAACTCGAAGGAGAACTTAATCGTGTCGGGTCACGTGCTCTTTCGTATAGTAAGCGTACGACGTTCAAAGTTCTTCGTGTACCTACCTACATACCTATGTATGTCGCGCTTAATAAGGAGCTTCTTAATAAACTGAGAGCACCGCAACAAACCTATTTACCTTACGTAAGGCACTGCTTGTGGCGAGGTAATATGCAGGTAGTTTGGAAGGGCTGACGTAGAAATCTGGGAGTTAGGAAATAATTCTATAAAGCTGTAATATGAAAACCACTGCTGTGAATTCTCGCCTGGCTATATTGAATTAATTAGATTTTTCACGCTCTGATTATGATCTTCTGTATAGTAAAAACATACAATCGACTTTTAAACAAAAAAAAAACACAAAAAGTATAAAATAACTTTAATTTCGGAAGCCGGCGTTCAAAAAATGAAGAAATCACAAAAAAAAAAAACAGTTCTTTGTAAAAAACATTTTTTATTTTTTACTTTTTAGTGGTGACACGACACCACACTGCTAAACGTACCCATCACAGCGTACGTGTTATAAATTGGTGTAAACAATAAACTGCCCACCCACCACCTCGAAATGCTAAGATTTTCTTCCAAACCATCGTATGCTTTTTTTTCGTTTTACATCGACAAGTAGTCAAGTATGAATGAAAACTTCATCAATGTATTATTAGGGATAACTAAAATAATAGTCGTCAGATCTCCTTCAAATTTAAATGGAACCACATGACAAGCACCAGCTTTCGAATACAAAAAGAATCATCAAAATCGGGACACCCAGTACAAAGGTATTAGGTAACACTACACACACAAAAAAAAAAGAAAACTGTTGACTTGAGAACCTCCTCCATTTTTGGAAGTCGATTAAAAACCGCATGGATCATCTTCACCGCTACGCAAAGCTTGCCGAGATCAGTCTGTGGATGGGTGATCATCTTAACGTACCGAAACTCCCCCGTGTCTCGGAAAGCACGCTAAGCCGTTGGTCTCGACTGTCATTTGTGAATTTATGGCAAACACAAACGATTTTCAGAAGCCAGAAATTCTGACACTGGTTTTGTCGAGAAGCGCCAGCACTGCACAGTTACTGACATAAGCAATCACTCCACAAAAATAGCGGGATGTAGCTGAACCCTGTTCTCCGTAAGTTCTTCAAGGAATCCTAGTCTAATTGAGCTATAGGATAAGCAGAACTACCTGGACTTGTATAAACTTCGCTTTGTAGTGTTACAAAGCGTAGTTTATACAAGTCCAGATAGAAAACCAAATCCTAGTTTACGTGGCTGAGTCGCGGATTGCTCAGCTACTATAAAAATGCCAATAAAAGGATTGTAGTGCAGCCAAGTTACAGGCGAAAGCGGGTTGTATTTTAGTTGAAAAGAACTTGGTAGGTACTTCGTTGCGCTCGAAGAATGGTTTTGGTGTTCGTTCTTTCACCGATTAACATTCATCTATACTAATATTATAAGGAGGTAATTTTTGTGAGGGGGAATCGCTGGATCTACTGGATCAATTTTTATTTATTTTTACCAATAGAAAGCCACATTACTTTTGAGTGTTATAGGCTATATTTTATCCCCATATTCTCACGGGAATGGGAACAACGCGGGTGACTTTTATGTGTAACATTAGGTAAGGAATGCAGTTTTTTACTCCTTTTTTTTTTTTGGATGGGAAATCATCAAATGACGCCTCCCGCCCTGGGTGGAGCGGTAGGGAGTGTCAGACTTTTACTGACTAAAACCCACCCGTGATCCTTCTTGTGCCCTATGCGTTCCAGGGCCGCGGTAACTCTTTCGAACAAATTCCGTAACCCTAGCAGGCACCGACCCTATGGGGCCCCGTCCTCGGTGCTGACGGCTCCTTGCGGCGCGCGTGGAACACAACGCGTCGTCGACTCAACCTGGTATCGGACGGCGAGCCACCCACGCTCACCGTCCCCAGGCATCAGCCACTGCGCAATAGCACAGCGGCCGACTTGTCTCTGGAGGAGGTCGAAATGGGACCATTACTGGCATTCCATCTCAGCAACCTCCCGAGCGTTGGGAGTCGCAGCACCCGCAGCAGAAGCGGCGACGGAAGCCGCGGCGGCGGCAGAGGCGGCGGCGGCGGCGGACCTCTTGCCCTTGGTCGGGGCGGATGGCGCGCAGGCCCTTCCCCCAGCCCAGTGCTCGGCCAGCTTGCCAACAGCCGCACATGCACTGCAGTGTGGCGTGGCCTCGCACGAGCCGGCCCGATGACCGGGCTGACCACAGCGGAAACAAAGTCCGCTGCGGTCCACCTCCGAGGGGCACATAGCTCCCGTGTGGTTGCCCACATGGCAGCGGTAGCACCTCAGAGGCCTGGGTTCCAGCAGTTTTACCCGCGCAGACACCCACCCCACCAAGAGCATTCGACCCTCCGACACAGTTCTGGCCGCCGTCACGGGGCAGCTCACCACAAGGGTTTGCATGCCCGTGTTGTCAGGCCGGAGGGTGCCCGCCTTGACGAGCTCGGCAGAGCACCCCTCAGTCCTGGCGACGGCGGCCACAACTTCCTCCTCCATAACGGAGTCATCCAGGCCCACTATGCGCATGTCGATGCGCTTAGTCGGCCTGGACACCCGGACCTCGTCCGCGGGTAAGACCAGCCTCAGCTTTTCGGCCAAGGCGTCCGCGAATGGGCCACTCTCCGCTCCGGCGAGCTCGAGCTTGCGGGCACCGGTTAGGGTCCTCCTGACCCCGATGCCCCCGCTGATGCCCAGCTCTTGGAGGCTCACCGCCTCCTTCGCCCGCTTCAGTACGGCGAGATACGTCACGCCCCTCTGTTCCGCTTCCGGCTGCAGTGTGAGCACCACAGCCGCGGATTTCGGGGCGCGAAGCCTCGCCGCAATGGCATAGGCCTTCCGCCGCTGCTTTTTGGCCTTGTTTTTGGCCGCCTTCTTCGCCTGCCGCTAGTTTTTTACTCCCTACTGCTAGTTTTCTGCCAATCTAACCATGATTCCGTTTTATACAGCTCCGTGTCTCTATGTTACACTGGAATCATGCTGCTTTTAAGACGTCATAGTATGATGTGGGACCTATTAGGATGTGGTTGTTGCAGTCACTTCACTTGTCAAATTTTAATTTCATTTGTTTTGTCTATGGTGTCCACGGTTTCAGTATAATGTTTCTGTGTCCTGCCATCACGTTCACGTAAAATAAAACTTTCATTTAACGGTTCAGCGCCCAAAAATAAAATGTTCAGGGTAAAACCCGACAAAGAATTTCGTATAAATTAGTAAAAAATCGACCGTACCACATAACTTTTTATCATGTAACAATTTATTGCTGCCATTTTAGTTTTACAATTATCGACCTTATCACATATACGATTTGTACAAATCGCTGATCCCTTTTCCCTTAGCCCATAATATTCCTTGCTTCTCGGATTGCGAGCCATTCCCTTGAGTTTTGAACTAAGCTTTATGAGAAGGAGGCGGCGTTATACCAATAAGATTTACGTTAGCGGCTAACCCGATATGCTTTCACTTCAAAACATCGGTGTTATTTCTCATCATACAACCTTGTGCAGATTTCAATTTAAGTAGACTGGCGGGGCGTTTTGTAATGGGTTTCCTTAAATTTGTTTCCAGTAGGTACCTACTTTTCTGAAGCCTTAGTACCATGTTACATGAAAAATGTTGTTTGTTTGTTTTAGAATGATTGATGTTATTTGTTAAATTGCGCCGTCATATTCGTCTTACGGTGATTTTTAGGGTTCCATAACCAAACGGTAAAACGGGACCCTATTACTAAGACACGGCTGTCCGTCCGTGTGTCTGTCTATCCGTCTGTCACCAGACTGTATCTCATGATGAACCGTGACAGTTAAACAATTGAAATTTTCACAGATGATGTAAATTTATTGCGGCTATAAAAAAATGTAAAAAACAGAATAAATATTAAATATTTATTTCATTCTGTTTTATCCCATATAATAGACGTGTTTTTTTATAGATAATGAAATTGACCACTATAACAAAACAATTTAACCCACGATACAATTAATTTTCACTATTATATACCCTACAATTATTTTAACCAACCCTCTGGGCCCGCGTGGCGGATTACGGCCCATTCCCTCTCCTAGAGAGGATGCCAGTGTCCCAGAAGTGGGAACGTTAAAAGGCTGCTTATGCAATTATTTTAGCCGAAGATTTAAAAATAATCTCAGATAAATAGTTCTTTCCTTTTGTACTTCATGTCGTTTTCATCTTTGCTGTTCTTAGATGTAGACGACTATTTTGTCACGTTTGTACAAAAAAAAAACAATCTGTCGACAATCAACAGCAAAACTTACCTCATTTTATGTGTTGATATTTTCAACAATACCAAAAAATCTACTCTCTTAAACATCCAACCTCACCCTACATTCGCGTAACAAGGAAGTAAGTATCTGCCATAAAAGCTGTGTTATCACTGATCGTGGTTACACAGATCTCGGCCGCATCAGGTTATAAAAGGAGCTGGCGCTGGACCCCTCGTAAATTTATCTCGACGCCTTGTTATCGACACCGTTCTCCGTTCAGCGAGTGATATTGTAGAACACTGATTGATGGGAGAGATATTTTTAGAAGCGGTGTTGCGTAGTTTGCTTTGTAGATTTTATGACGTGAGAGGAGCAAAAATGTTCTGATTTTCGGAATATTTTGTATCTATTTTGTGGGTTTGGCACTGATGGGTGATGCTAAGTACGGCACTAGTGTTTCTAAATTGACCTTCACCAATAACTTTATTTAATGAAATTTTTATGCAATCATGTAGGGCTGGGATTTCAAACGTAAATTCCAAAATAAAACAGATATTTTATACGTGAATTGAGATTAGGTAGAATACAGATGAATAAAGCCAGATAATAGCAAGAGTACTATTAAGCTTTCAAGATATTGATAAACTTCGAAATGAATCCCCAAAGAGGTTTTTAAAGACAACCTTAAGATAATCGCCACAAAATCTTTTTCAAACCTGAATTCCATAACAAAAAGGATTCCGCAGAAGCATTTTTCTTTAAGCCGAAAAACATACATCGTTACAGGCGCCATTTTCGTCCATTAGCACCCCAATTTGTTCTATCTATTATCTTTATCCTAAGGTAAATCTAGTAAATCTTCACCTACCTATATAATTTAAGCCCTATTAGCACTTTTCCCGAAAAAAGGTAAAAGTTTCTTATGTTAGAAATACTTGCCTCCATGCAAAAAATATACGAGGAGAAAAGAATCACTCGATCTTGTAAGTTTCCAAGATGTATTATGTACCTACTTATTTAATAATGAGCCTTTGAAGTTTTAAGCTGCAGCAATAAAATAAAACAGTATGTTTTATATTAATTGGATTTTATATCCACCAGTTATCTAGTGAAACATTTGACAACTGAATGATCCGATTATCATCAATAAGTGTTATCTCGGGTGTTTTTTTAATTTTTAGATGTGCCTTAATTCGATTTTCGTTTATCTAAAATTATGTTGTTATTATATGTTTTTCTCTCGTGGCTCACGATATTTATTCACTTGAGACATAATAGCCATGACTTCTTCCCCTCTGGGCGGAGCGCAAGGGAGTGTCAGACTATACTTGCTAAAACACACCCGTGTTCCTCCAAGTTCCCTTTGCGTTTTAGGGCTGCGGTGACTCTTTCAAACAAATTTCGCAATCCTAGCCCTGATAGAGGGGACTTGTCGCTTCAATGGGGGCTTGTCCTAACTAAAATCACTGAAAATTGTCAAGTTTCAGTTGTGTGATTTTTAGTCCGGTTAGTAGTATTCTTGGTATCGAAATATAAATAAATTGATCCCGCCAACCTTTTTTATTCGTTCAAAATGAATGATATTATGATAAACAACATCCAAATTAGATTTTTATTCATATGAAGTCAAGAATCAGTTTTTATTGTATTTGCTTGGCATCAAATGAATATACTTCATTATTGCGGATAAGTAGTGACATCCTTTAGATTGTTTGACTCAAGGATAGATCTTTTAGTCCACGGCAATCTTTGGAACACCTTCCTTCATAGCGTCTCAAAATTAAATTTTATTTGAGAGAAGCATAAACTCCACATCTATCATCATATATTGAAACCTTAATACCTACTGCATTTCGGAAATGCAGAGTTCGAGCACCAAATTCCAAATTCGAGCAAGAGCCGTCTAAATAAGTAGATTAGTAGTTGCCATAGCAACGGGTGTTTGCTGCTCGAATCTGTTGCAATACGTAGCTCTAAATACAAACATTGAATAATTAATACCCTCATGAGTTTATCGACGTGTCTGAAGACGAAGTGATTAGTCGTATCTCGGAAATATTTCCTAATGGAACTTAAGTGAGTGCGATTTAATCGAGACGGTAGTGTTTATGGGGGTACTGAGAAATGGATAAGACTGGGGGATATTCAGAATATTTGGTTCGAAAGGATTTGAGTTGGCATTGCGGTATGGAGTCCAAAATTCTGTCCGTACTTAAGAGCGCATACGCCGAACGGCATTTCATACAAATTTTCAAGGTGTTATTTTCCGAAATGCCTAAACCGATTTTAATGAAACCTTACACACATAGGCAAAATACATAGGTCTAAATAGTTAGTTGATTTTTTTTTCGATAAATAGTGTAAATTAGACCCATTTTAAATTTTCCATTCAAACATAAACTTCCAGTTATCTTTTTTTAAATAAGACATTTCGAAAATGTTTTTAACTAACTTTTTAGACATAGGTATGTAGCCTGCTTATATTATGTGTGATGTTTCATTAAAATCGGTTCAGTGATTTCGCAAAAAAGTGACTTGAAAATTTGTATGAAATGTCATACGGCGTACACGCTCTTAATTAAAATTGTATTCTTGTGGCGTAACCAGTAGAATAAAATTCTCTGTTAAGCCTTAATTCTAAGGTTGCAGATATTATAATTATTTCATCGATTCTAAGTACTGCAAACAATATCGGTTGAATTGTTAATAAGTATGAAGAAATTATTGTAACTAATGGTTGTTTACTCAAAGCTCTAGTATGAGTCAGATTATATTAGAATTTCTAAAGTTTAATATTAAACTAACCGGTCTTAATCTTTATTGGGTGAGGGATTAAAACTGGGTGAGATTATACTTACATACATTGTACGAGTATATGAAAGGACACGGACAACGTTTTGGATAGAAATTGCTTCTGAAGGACCCTAATATAGCTTTCAAGTAAGTATTTGTTTATATCAGGGTATACATAAGCAAAGATTAATAAAAAAAAATCAATAATAATGCCTGTCTTTATTATACTTCAGTACGATTAACTCCAAATATAGAAATATTAACTTTCGCAGCAGTAGAGAAAAATAAATATAAATAAGCAAGGTTCTATCTCAAATGGATACAGCAAGGCTTAAGTTAAATCAGAGTAGCAGTGCACCGCGCAACAAACGGAAAAGAACACGGCAGTAGAACACTTAGAAGTCTAGCTAGATCCCATTTTGCCCACTTATCACTTACGTTGCTCGCTGAGGCGATTACCTCACTTCTTAGGGAAGGTCGCGTAACGCCAGAACAGACAAATGTATAGAAAAACACTTGACCGTTCACACTCAACCGATGATACGTTAGTGCGTCGACTGTGAACGCTCGAGTGTTTTTCTATACATTTGTCTGTTCTGGCGTTAGGTACGCGACCGATAATACGCGACGCATGTTCCGTCAGATATGAACCTTCCCTTAATCGTCTATCTGCGTCCACGACGTCAGACGGTTCCATGTCTCGATCTTACGGCTCCGGATGATTTTTATTAGATGTTCGTAGTTTTGATAGCCGCTTGATCGACCGGTTATTTATTAATTGAAGACCCATCGTGTCTAGTAATGCAATTAATATCTTTAGAAGACCCTATTTTTGTTCATGCTGGTTCACACCTTTGGCCTATCCCATAGTAAGCGTTCATTTTCTGAATTCCAAAGAAGTACATATATAAAGTAACTAACTGACCCGCGCAACTTCGTTTGTATCACATTTGTCATGACTGCACCGCTCCTATTGGTCTTAGCGTGATGATATATAGCCTATAGCCTTCATCGATTAATGAGCCATCTAATACTGAAAGAATTTTTCAAATCGGACCAGTAGTTCCTGAGTGCGCGTTCAAGCAAACAAACAAACTCTTCAGCTTTATATTATTAGTATAGATAATACATTATTCATAATCAAGTGACAAAAGACTCACACTAATTATTAGGCACACCATTAAAATAACAATACAAACATACAAAATATTCCATTACATTGAATTAATAAACTTTATTTTTGGACTTTATGATATCCAAAAGTTACTCTATAACCTTACATAATAAAATTTTCAAAATGGTCACTCGATTTTCAAAATTGAGTCAGAACTGCTAGTGATGTTTGTTTTCTGTATTATACGAGCAAAGCGCCGGGCAAAAGATAGATTAAAATCATTTTTCCCACTGAAAATATAAACTGAAAGGTAACACAATATTTTAACATCGCTTTCGCTGTTCTGTTCACGTATTGTTGTTGTTCGGAATATCAATTGAAACTGAAATCTTTTTTGTTTGTTTTCTGTTCATATTTTTTTAAGCGTATTTATTTTCGTGCTATATCATATTTTGAAAGGAAGTAAAAGAAAGAAATGTCTTTTATTTGCGACAAACATGTCAAATAAAATAATTACAAAAGTTATCCACGTTGGGAAGTTATGCGGCACGCCACGGCCATCACTCAACATAATGCCTGGGACTCGTGAAAAATGATCTCCTCAGCATGAAGTCCTTCAAGTGCATGAAGTAGTCTGGTGGGTTAGGGACCGACACTTCACTCACTTAAAAAACTGTGTAGTGCATGCACTACCAATATGTAGTATGTAATGAGTATGGAAGTTGCATACGCGCCTTCAAAATCAAAAGTCATTTATTCAAACTAGGCTGAGAGACAGCACTTTTTGAACGTCAAATTTTACATAAAGACAGTCCCCCAAAACGCCCATCCGTCACCACTTTTTATTGATTCAGCTGGGAAGAAGAAGTGGCGCAACAAACTCCCCAGCAACACATCTGTCTATTGCGTTTTAAGACCTTGAATTTATACAATAGTATGCAAAGTCGTATAATATATATAGTATACATACATGACAAAGGTAGATTTTTTTTTTATCCAAAATGGAAATCATAAATCAATTCACTATAAAACATTGTAAAGAGTAGATTGAGCCAATAAAGTAAAAACAGATTGACCTACATTGTCATCAAAAATAAAAAACAATATTATATGAACTCATATAACCCGTCTTTAGAAAAGACTACATATATCAAGAATATGACACACGTGCTGGTGTGTCTTAAGTGCCCATACATCTGCACCTTTCAGGACTTGATGAACAGTGGTGCTCGAGTATTGACGCTGCAATCAGCATGACTATCATTTTTTTCGGGATGGGAAATCATCAAATGCCTTTTTCCACTCTGTCGGAGCGGAAGAGAGTGTCAGACTCTTACTAACTAAAACCCGCCCGTGTTCCTCCTCATGCCCTTTGCGTTCCAGGGCCGCGGTGACTCAGCTAATAGATCCCAGCATTGACTGTGGAATTTTTTCGAAAGAGACCACCCATTAGTCAGAAAATATTTCGAAAGTTAACCATCGGCTTGAAATGAAGAAGAAGTCTTATCATCATCATTTATCATTCATTCAGATTCAAGATGTTAGACATTTAAAAACAACAAGTGCTACACGCTATCGTGTGTTTTTTTAGTGTGTTACTAAATTAGTTTAGTTGTAAGAAGTCCAGCTTACATTGGGAATGATCAAACTGGAAATAAGGATTTATTTATGTACTAATAACGTGAAATATAAAAGCTTGTTCATAGCTAATATGTGGTTTACAACAAGCTCATCTTCAACTCTTTTGTGGATTACTTTCAGGTAAATGATATACGACGGTTATTTGCCAAACAAGTCATTGTATTCGTAATACTATCCCATATTTCATGGATGAGCTGAGTTTAATCAAGTGCCATTCATTGAGACCTTTGTGGTTGGAACTCGTTACTAAGTAGAGTAAACAAGAGAATGTCGTTTCAATATAACATGTCCGGCCAAATTAAGTTGAGTGTCACTTTAATTGCGTTTGCGTGACGAAGGATATCTCTTTATTGTGGTTATTTTATATTTAAAAGGTCGTGTATTTTAAACGGAAAAGCTCGTGACTAAACAATGCCATCAAAAACATAACTTGTAAAAACTGAAACTCAGTTCTTCTACCGTAAAAGTTGTGAGATCTATGAATAGAGATAGAGAGAGTGAATATATTAAACGATTAGCATAATAGCATAATCAGCCTTTTTAATGTTTCCACTGCTGGGACACAGGCGTCCTCTCCAGGAGAGGGAATGAGCTGTAATCCACCACTCGGGCTCAGTGCGGGCACATGCCTTCTAATTTAGAGTTCTAGGACATGCCGGTTTCCTCACGATGTTTTCCTTCACCGTTTTGAGAGCAGTGGTGATGAAATTAATTACACAAGCCACCACTGCCTCAACTAAACGATTGGTATTACCCAAATCGTTTAATTAATTCACTATCTACTTACGGGACCATCTGTCTTAAATCTCTATTCAATTAACTAATCTAACAACATGCTATAGTGACCATATCAATATTAATAATCTTTTATGTTTTAAATAAATAGATTTACTTGGCCATCGCATGAATAAAAATATTAATAAACATAAGTACGATTATACGAATGTTGTGTTCAATAAATAAATCAATATGTTTAATATTTTTGATGGATTAACCATTGTTGTGTATTAACGGCTTTTCATATCCATTGTGAAGATTAAACAAAACAGCAAACAAAACGAGTACCTAAATATGCTGAAATTTAATCTTCAATGCTTTTTAACCGACTTCTAAAAAAGGAGGAGGTTCTCAATTCGGATGTTTGTATGTTTTTTTTTTTTATTGTTTGTTCGCGCATAACTCCGTCGCTTGTCAACCGATTTGAAAAATTCTTTTCTTGTTGAAATGGGTATACTTCCCAAATGGTCCCATGAAAATTTTATCGAAATCAACCAAGCGGTTTTCGAAAAATCAACAAAAATCTAAAAAAAATATGTACATTTTCTACATTGATGACCTCTTAGTTTACTCTGCGAAGGAGCAGTACGTTTTTTTTACACCAATGTGACTGGTTCGTTTAGGTGGGGGAGGGGAGGGGGTGTAGGTACCACTAAAAAGTGAAAAATAAAAAAAACTTTTTACAAAAAATAAAACCGACTTCTAAACAAAAAAAACCAAAAAGTATAAAATAACTTTAATTTCGGAAGTCGGTGTGTTCAACAACAAAAAAGCCACCAAAAACACCGAGTTCCGAAATTAAAGTTATTTTATACTTTTTGGTTTTTTTTGTTTAGAAGTCGGTTTTATTTTTTGTAAAAAGTTTTTTTTTTTATTCAATGAATGTATGTATGTCGGTTTTGAACAAATAATAATATGGATATTTAGAGTACGTCATGTTTATTGACACAGGCATATTAAAATGAACTGGTCGTACGCAAAAGTATTCCCGAAACCTAGCAAAAGAGGATATTTTTCTGAACCAACTACATACGAGAATATAGTCCGTGAGTTAGATTAACAATAAAAAAAAAATATACGGTTTTCTTTTGTCACATTAGCAAAAAAAAAATAAGACGGCGAATACTATAAAAATATAAGACGTCATCGGTCCCAACTTTGATGCGCTTTATGTATGTATGTCAATTTTTATTGATTATTAATTCATAGAATAGGTCCTACGAATCTAATAATTTTAGAAAATATAACTGACGGATCACAAGATCCTTTTTTTATTCAGGAAAATAATTGTGGATGCCAAAAGATCGTAGCATTGAGCTACGTTAGCGCCACGGCGTAGCGCTAACGTAGCGTTAACGTAGCCAAAAATACACGTGACTGGTTTGGTTGTATGAAAAATATTCGATTGCTCAATAACTAACAGATACCAAAAAATGGAATAAAATCTTCAAATTCAGTTATTTATACAGTTTACTTAAATTTTTAATGAGTCACGAAGCCTGCAAATGTAGAATTACACAGAAAATAATAATTACAAAGGTACCAAGCAAGAATGTGAGTCTACACTGACTGATTTGACAGATTTTAGTTTAAAATACTAACAGCAGGTTAGTTGACTGCTTGGGTTGCGGAATTTGTTCGAAACAGTCACCGTAGGCATTAGGAGGAACACGGGTGAGTTTTATTCAGTAAAGTCTGACACTCCCTTGTGCTCCGCCCAGAGCAGAAGAAATTACTTGAACATTTCCGATAGAAACAAAAACAAAAAATTTAGTTGATACCTACTTAGATTTAATCAGCCATCATTGCCACAAAGCTTAATTAAATCTACCAACAACAGTACCATTCATCATCGGTTTTAGCGATAAGGCCACGCATTGTGTCACCTTGTGTAATGTTTTCTTCATCTATAGGTATTTTTTCTTTTCTATTATATTCTATTCTAGTCTAGTCTATTCTATTCTATTCTATTTTATTCTATTTTATTCTATTTTATTCTATTTTATTCTATTTTATTCTATTTTATTCTATTTTATTCTATTCTATTCTATTCTATTCTATTTTATTCTATTTTAT
Source organism: Hecatera dysodea (assembly GCA_905332915.2). Taxonomy (NCBI): domain Eukaryota; kingdom Metazoa; phylum Arthropoda; class Insecta; order Lepidoptera; family Noctuidae; genus Hecatera; species Hecatera dysodea. Next base: position 18,195,573 of record HG995292.1, read on the forward strand.
TCTATTCTATTTTATTCCATTCTATTCAGTGTAAACACTGTATTAGTACGAGTTCATCAAAGTGCTCCACAAGATCATACAAGATCCATTTCCTTAGTGATTGACGTCCACTATCAGAGTAATCAATGACACATTGCACATCAATGTTGATTAGCCGGTAATGGCTCCTAAGCTGTTAACGGAAAGCCTACAGAGATATATGTACATAGTATGCTGTAGTATGTATTATATAGGTGAAGGTTGTTGTAGTGAATAATTCAGAGCAATAGGAAATTATTGATTGAGGATTAGAACATATGCTTCCACAGCTGATTTATGGGTAATTTACTGGAGAGAAAATCATTCTTTGAATATTTAGTCCGTCAGATACTTATATTTATTTTATTTTATTTGTGTTGAGTTTGCTTTTGACTCAAGCCTAGGTCACAGGTGACAGAGACAAAGTTAACGATGAAATGAGTTTACCTAGAAGGAGCCTGTTCACTCTAACTTTGAAGAGATTAGGGTTAAATGCGTTCGGAAACACAGACGTAGACAAAAAGATTTTCAAAAAATATTTGATAAGTATTTTATCATTTTCCACTTTAAAAAAAAGATAAACGCAAAGGGCATTTGGAGTAATACTGATGGGTTTTAGTCAGTAAGAGTCTAATACTCCCTTCCGCTCCGCCCAGAGCGAGTTTCTTTTTTTTCGAGCAGGGCTCAAAAAGAAGAACTCCCGAGTAATTTTCAACCGTAGTACATACTTACAACCGGCAATACACTTCTGGCGATTATTTATGACAGTTCCATGTGTTAGCATGAGGCAACAAGGTGAATGCCCTTTGCGTTCCAGGGCTGCGTTGCGACTCTTTCGGACAAATTCCGCAGCCCTGGCAGACTTGTTACCCCTGGACGGTGAAAATTGCTTAAGATTACAATTTATGAGGATATTAATTAGGCTAAGAGTTCTTCATTGTTGTTTACTTGAGTCAAACCCACTCAAAAGGTACCTACCGTTAAAATATCAATGAATAGGAACTCATTTTCCTCCTCTTGCATCTCACTACCCTTTTTTTTTTTTGGATGGGAAATTATCAAATGACTTCTCCCGCTCTGGGCGGAGCGGAAGGGAGTGTCAGACTCTTACTGACTAAAACCCACCCGTGTTCCTGCTTGTGCCCTTTGCGTTCCAGGGCCGCGGTGACTCTTTCGAACAAATTCCGCAACCCTAGCAGGCACTGACCCTATGGGGCCCCGTCTTCTTTGCTGAAGGCTCTTTAAGGCGCGCGTGGAACACGACGCGCCGTCGACTCGGGCCTGGTTGCTATCGGACGGCGAGCCACCCATAGCTCGCCATCCGCAGGCCCGCGCAGCAGGTGGCCGGGAATCGCCCTGCGTTTCCCGACGCCCGGGGCGTCTCCTTCTGTTGCGGCGGCTGGGGCGAGAGGTTTCCCTCTCTCGCACGCGTTCCGCCTCCTCCTTCGCTAGCATTACTGCTTCGCAGAAGGAGGCGACCGCTTCCCATGCCTCCTCGCTCCGGACCATGGCTTGAACCAGGGCCGGACGCGAGAGGTCGCCGCCGCCGATCGCCTCGACGAGGACACCAAGCAGGGCAGACCTCCACCGTATGCTCCACCGTGTCCTCCGGGCGATCCACACAGTGATGACACCCGGACGTGTCCTCCCGCTGGATCCGACACAGGTACCTCCCGAAACAGCCGTGTCCGGTGAGCACCTGCGTCAGGCGGAAGGTGAGGACGCCGTGGCGTCTCTCCAGCCACTCCTCAAAGAGAGGACTTACCGCCGAAATGGCGGCGTGCCCAGCGCTGGGTTGCAGCAGTCGCTGTCTCCACACCTCCGTGAGATCCCGCCGGAGCTCCGTCCGCTGCGCAGCAATTTGCAGCGGCAGCAGAGTTTCACCCCCGCGTAGCGCCTCCACGAGCAACGCGTAGACGTGCGCGAGGGCTCTCGCTTCAAGATCCCACGGCAACAATCCGGCAAGGAGATTCGCCGCCTCGCCGGAGACCGTGCGGTATCCCCGGATCAGCCGGATGGCCATGACCCTCTGGGACGCTATCATGTGGCGCGCTGGCAGTCGCCTCAGCGACAGCGCCCACACCGGGGCCCCGTAAAGGGCCATGGACCGCACGATCCCCGCGTACAGCCTCCGGCAGGAGGCGTTTGGTCCCCCTAGGTTGGGCAAGAGCCGCTTGAGTGCAGCCCCGGCCCGCCCCAGTTTGGGAGCCAAACGGCGGAAGTGCTCCGCGAAGTTCCACCAGCTGTCGAGGACGAGACCCAAGTAGCTCATCGTCGACCCGACGCCGATGCAAACCCCTCCCACCGTTATCTGGGATCCCGATGGTGGCCGGTTCCGAGGGCCATGAAAACACATGGCCTCGGACTTGTGTAGGGCCACCTCGAGACCCAGTTGCCGGATCCTCCCAACGACTGCTGCGACCCCGCGTGTCATCAGGTCGACCGCCGCCTGGTGCGACCCCCCCCCCGTGCCAGAACCAGCGTGTCGTCAGCGTAGCAAACAACACTGACGCCGCAAGGTCACTATTTCACTACCCTCAAATCATCATCTGTCTAGCCATTTTCCAACTATATAGGGGTCGGCTCCCAGTTAAACGGGATTCAGCTGAATACCAGTATTTTACGTTAAGCTTCTGCCTACCAGACCTCCACTACCAACTAACTGGGGAAGACGGTACTTCTTGGCAAGACTGGTGTCAGATTTTCTGGCTTCTGATAATCCGTAACGACTGCCAAAGATCTCCAAATGACAGCCGGGACCGTTTAGCGTACTTTCCGAGGCACGGAGGAGTCTCGTTATGTTAAGATGGTCACCCATCCACAGAGCAACCTCGGCAAACGTTGCTTAACCTCGAAGATCGACCCGTGCGCATGTTATAAATACTATATCAAAAAAAGTTCCATAAAGTAGTGTTACCAAAATCGGTAGCAATCAAGTTCATCCATCAGGTCTTTGAATAATTGCATTGAATATCCACGACCGGGAATCGAAAACGTGATTTTATGCATGTATCAACGAAAACCAATTTTCATACTGCATTTTACGATCGGCAGAAAAAAAAAAACAAATGTTGAAAACTGAAACGATTTAGCGGCGTAGTTTTAACACTCGGGTTTTGAACCCCGGAGTTTCAAATTAAAAATAATATCCCTGAGTTCAAGCTTCGTTGGTTAAACGGATATACTGTCACTGTTTGAAACCAGATGATGTTGTAAACTTGATAGTTTTTCGTGTAAGTTGAAGTTTCGTTTTGCCTATTTTAAATGCGCTTCTGTGGTTTTTTTAAGTTGCAGTTAACAGTTTTAACGACTGGGTTTAAATTATCAAATTTTGATGCGTAAAAAAGTGTTTTAAATGTTGTTGTTTTTTTTATAGAAACGTTGCCCCACACTGGGCATGTGTCGTGGCCTCGTGGGTGCGTATACAAGCATTTCAGATTCACGTTTACAAACAGCCAGCTCCGGAATAATTATCTGAAGACCATACAAATATTTAATCCGTGCGGAAATCGAAACTGCGCCACGTAGTGCCGCAGCCATTCACTTAACCACTGCGCCAAGAGTATCGTCTGATAATTTGTCGAAAGTTTACAATCTCTACAAGGTATTTTATAATCTTACCAAGTTTGCCATTTACCTTTGACACATATACATTGATGTCTATGCTAATAACCTACCTATCAATCACATTATGTTAAACGTTAATGAACAGTTCTACCACTGCCATTGAAGTATATCTGTTGGTACTATTGTACTCTAAGCAAATTAGGGTACGAGTATTAGATGCACGTGGCATAATAATATGACGGGTTTGAGATCTGACTTGAATTAGTATCTAAGCCTTTATCCTAAATGCACAAACCATGTGAAGCCATAAAAAAAAGAAAAAAAAAAGGCCTTGATCATATTATGACGTCAGAGTATTAATCGGCGAACGTCAGCAACTGTCGCCTTTAATCGTATAAACGTTATTTAGGTACATTGCCAAAATAAATACGGTTATCACAAAAAATACTCACGGCAAATTGTAAATATTGGCCTATTTTTCTGAATTGTTTTGAAGACTACGTTTGCTTTTCAACATAATTCAGAAAAAAAGGTTCGCTCGATAAACTTTATAAGGAAATGGTTTTGCATTCGGCCTGTATCATTTCTGTGAATTTTTTTTTTTTTTATTCCTAGAAAGTATAGGAAGCTGATAGTTAAGTTCGTATTATAAGTTGTTATTTTTTATTGTAGTACTTTACAGTTGTACAGGTACTACTTACTGTTTATTAATTTGGCATAAACGCTGTGCCACCGCTAACATCCTAGGAAACGCTGCGGTAGGCTATTCTTAGCTAGGTAACCCTCCAATAAAAATAAACTTTAACGTCCCTCGTTAAAGTTTGAAACCGCTTGGCTCAACTGCAGTACTTGTGTACGTTTATTGCGACCAAACCACAATACATTGGATGCTTCCTACGTACTGTTGGAACAATATAAGATAATATCCGTTTGTGCCATTTCCATAATGCAAGTAGGTACAATGGTAGGTAGATATAGGTACCTACAGTAGAAACAATAGAGGGAATGAGACGCTGATACCATATTGTTCCTTCCATTAAGTTTCTATGGCCAAGTTTGCTGTATTTAATTGTAATTCAAATCGGAACTATTGCATACTCGTAAATTAATCCGGTTCCGCCAACAAGCAGCCTGAATGTATTTCATTTTCAAGAAACGGGATTTCTAGTTTGAGCAAAGAACCTTTATTTATACTAATATTGTAAAGAGGTAACGTTTGTGAGGTTGTGAGTTTGTGACGATGTAAGGGGTAATCTCTGGGTCTACTGAACCGCTTTTCAAAATTATTTCACCAATAGAAAGCTACGAATATTTTATCCCCGTATTGCTACGGGAACGGGAACAACGCGGGTGAAACCACGGGGCGCTGCTAGTAATTTATATGCACTAAGGAATTATGACATGAAAGGTAGGAGGTCTATTTATTTATTAACAACTGCTTACTATACTTACAGTTTGCACCAAAGCGTATAACAAGCCAATAACATAACATTTATAGTATGTACTAAACGTAAATATATCGATAACGGGTTTCTGAGCAAACAACGCGTACAGCAAAATTATCGCATGTGCCTAAATTGTCAGCAGTGGGTCAGAAAAACAAATTAAAAAGTCAACCTGCCTGAAGCAACTAAGGTAAGCCCCCTTTTTTTCCTGGATGGGAAATCATCAAATAACTTCTCCCGCTCTGGGTGGAGCGGAAGGGAGTGTCAGACTCTTACTGACTAAAACCCACCCGTGATCCTTCTAGCGCCCTTTGCATTCCAGGCCCGTGGTGACTCTTTCGAACAAATTCCGCAACTCCAGCAGGCACCGACCCTGGGAGGCCCCGGTTTCTTTGCTGACAGCTCTTTGAGGCACGCGTGAAACACGACGCGCCGTCAACCCGGGCCTGGTTGCTACCGGACGGCGAGCCACCCATAGCTCGCCATCCGCAGGTCCGGGCCTACGGTGGCCGGGAATCGCCCTGCGTTTCCCGATACCCGGGGTGTCTTCTTCTGTTGCGGCGGCTAGGGCGTGAGGTTTCTCTCTCCCGCACACGGTCTGCCTCCTCCTTCGCTAGTTTACTGCTTTGCAGAAGGAGGTGACCGCTTCCCATGCCTCCTCGCTCCGAACCATGGATTGAACCAGGGCCGGACGCGAGAAGTCGACGCCGCATACATAATCCCCTTACTGTATGAAAAGAAGAAATAGGCCTCATCAGAAGGCTTAAAGTCATCCAAATGGCAATGGAGACAGCAATGTGAGTTATCGAAATAGCCCGAAGGATCGCCAAACTGAAGTGGCAGTGGGCAGAGCTCATTGCTCGTAGAACAGATGGTCGATGGGGCTGAAAAGTTCTGGAGTAACGACCGCGTACCGAAATACGCAGAGATGGAAGGCTTTCCAGAAGGTGGACCGATGACCTGGTGAGGGCATCGGGTAGCCGATGTTCCATGTCCAGCAGTGCACGTCTTTTGGCTGATATGATGATTATGATGAGAGAAGCGGATGCCCTGAAATCTACAGGGATGGATAAATTCAACACTTTATCATAAAGCCTGTATTTTATTCCGTTTGCAAGACTAGATCTAGATATATTTCAGGTAGACAATAAGTAAACAGTCTACTTTTTAATTTCAGTGTTTGTTTTTATGTTGACACTATGTGTCGGTGCCAGATTTCACACCACAGACAAAAGCTTAACTGTGTTCTGTTTTGTCTGTGTTGTTGTGTTTGTGTGGACAGACTCGTGGTAGTCGTTGTCCGGTCCTGACACAGTTTTTAGTTTTAGTTGATACGTTATTTTCTTTTATGTTTGTTTATTTTAATTTTTGTGTGTCATCTATGGCGGAATAAAAGAGTTTTCTTTCATATTTCTTATGTTTTCTAAGTTATTCGATTTTTATTTTGCTTATCTTTATGAACATCTCACCGGAATAAAAACAATAGTATTAATGGAACCATTGCTAACACGAAAGAGTCACATTAAAATTAATTTATGACCGTGAATAATGCAAGATGCTAAAATACTCTGACCTAGATGTGAAAGTTTTATTATACTTTATATTTGACATTTCTTGAAAGGAAATCGTTCTTAAAATTGTCTTAAAAAAAACAGAGAAGTGCGAGTCGAACTCGCCTACCGAGTGTTCCGTACAAACTTATCTCAGTTTCTTTTCCGAGCTTTGATTACGTGCTTTAAACAAGGACTATATTTTTTATGATTTAATTACAAATGTATAGTTATCAGATTATTCCCTGTACTTGTATATATAAGACGATAATGCTTTCCCAATTTCATAGTTCTAGGTCAACGAGAAGTTCCCTATAAATTTTGATTCCCTTGACAGTGGCGAAATATATATTTCTTGCAGCATAAACGGCCGTATCTTTTATCTCAGCAAAAAGACGCATAATAGATCTCAGCAAAAAGACGGGGCTCCATAGGGTCAGTGCCTGCGTTTTGGGGAAAAAAGTCTTTATGTAAAATTTGACGTTCAAAAAGTGCTGTCGCTCAGCCTAGTTTGAATAAATTACTTTTGATTTTTGATTTTGCTAGGGTTGCGGAATTTGTTCGAAAGAGTCACAGCGGCCCCGGACTGCAAAGGCCACTAGGAGGAACACAGGTGGGTTTTAGTCAGTAAAAATCTGACACTCCGTTCCGCTCCACCCAGAGCGGGGGAAGTCATTTGATCCAGAAAAATAAGGGTTCCGTTTTTCCTTTTGGGGTACGGAGCCCTAAAAACTTATATCTGCCAATTACATTAGTAATAGATACACGTTTAAGATTACACGCTTATCTCAAAGTCCACTCCAGCCAGTCTATTCCATCAACGTCTTACTATGTTCACTTAGGTGGAATAAGCTTAAAGTAGTACTGTCAATTCATCTTGTTTGTATTGACTCACTTCACGTTCACGTCACCAAAGTTTACCTGATGAGAGGTTCACAGAATCGCAGTGCTGTTTTATTGATGAATCTCTTCAAATCGTCCGCGAACACATCACAGTCACGATTCACGTCCAATAGAGCAAATCATGAATTCCCAAAACCATACTTATGATATAAAAAGACCACAATACATTGTCTCGAAATATTCCCAAATATATTGTTTATACTAAGTGAAGTAAATGTTTTAATGAACGTGTCAAGATAGAATAGAGCCCACATGTGGATGTCAAATGTACAGTCGATTACAGAACGTTTAATCAATTAAATGGAGACGACGCGTTGTTGCTTTAGCTAACAGCGCTTGAGACAGATGTAAACAAAACTGTTTGATTACGTTAAAAAGGTAACTGTTTACTTGTTTGTCAAGTTTCTCGGTTTCTTAGATGTATGTGTAAATAATGCTGAAAATACTGGGAATTAGCAGGTATTTTATTGTTTTTGCTTGTGGGTAATATTCTAATGGAAGCTTTGACTACCACGCATTGTGAGAAAATAGGGGCTGGACTCTTACCCGCTAAAACCTTCTCCTGGTTTTCGACGTATCTTCTGACATTAATAATTAGTTTTGTTGATTTTAATTATCACAAAAATATAATTTCGATTATTTTAATCGACTACACTCGAATTATAAGTTTGATTTAAATCTATTTTTGTATTTTAATTATTATTATTATTATTTTATGCTCATATTTTCTATTTCATTCGATGAACTCAACGATAAGTTTATATCTAAATTATTTTACAAAAAAGCAAGACCTACTTAAGGATACGCTGGTGACAAAAAAATTCAGATCTGAATGCAAATGAAAATACTTTTTAGTTATTTAGTGAAAATACAGAAGATAATAGTTTAACAAACAGCTAGCGAACGTGATAAAACATTGAACCACGAGCTTGTCTACGTTATGATAACAAACACATTAAATATATGTATATAAGTGTCTACCAGGCGACATTTTAATAACAATCTCGACAACTTATGAACACATTCACTTTTGTATGCGACAGTACCGGCGCGCCCTCGTAAGTGATGTGACGATATTATAGGGAGTGTCTGCGATATTACAGCGTTACAGGCCATTCATTTTTCTACACGACTGTACCCTGCTAAGCTGACATTGTGCCTGTAATCGCTATGTTTATGAAAATGGCGACGGTTAGACCTTTTTCTATAGTGTTGAAAATAAATATAAACGATATGTTAATGTGATTATAATTTAATATATGTATATATACAGTATTTACATACAAAAAAAACATTTCGCTTTTTTAAGAAGCGAATCTCAAACAGTGTCAAACGCTATCATCATGTGCAGTCTTTTCCCAACTATACTAGGGTCGGCTTCTAGTCTTCGCAACCCATTAACTGGGTAACACGGTACTTCTTGGCAAGACTGGAGTCAGATTTACTGGCTCTTGTCAATCCGTAACGACTGTCAGGGACCTAAAAATGACAGCCGGGACCAATGGCTTAAAGTGCTTTCCGAGGCACGGAGGAGTTATGGTGTGTTAAGATGGTCACCCATCCACAGACCGACCTTGGTTAGCGTTGCTTAACCTTGGAGATCGACCCATGCAGCTGTTATTATTTAGCCACGAGCTCCGTAGTATAGTGTCTTACGCTATAAGACTATAGATGACGCAGGGAACCCGAGCAGTAAGAGTCATACATTCTCTTCCGCTCCACCCAGAGCAGAAGTCATTTGATGAACCATCCATAAAAAAGGGGATAGATGGCCTCGTCGGCGTCAGCTCAGAAAGAACCACGAAGGCTGGTTTGTGGTGGGTGATTCCCGGCCACCGTAGGCGCGGGCCTGTGGACGGCGAGCTATGGGTGGCTCGCCGTCCGATAGCAAGCAGGCCCGGGTCGACGGCGCGTCTTATTCCACGCGCGCCTCTAAGAGCTATCAGCAAGGAAGACGGGGCCCCATAGGGTCAGTGCCTGCTAGGGTTGCGGAATTTGTTTTTTCGAAAGAGTCACCGCGGCTCTGGAACGCAAAAGCAACAAGAAGGATCACGGGTGGGTTTTAGTCAGTAAGAGTCTGATACTACCTCCCGCTCCGCCCAGAGCAGGAGAAGTCATTTGATGATTTCTTATCCAAAAAAAAGGGAACCCGAGGCTTCGTTTGTAAGAAGTTTGATTAATTCATTTTTTAACTGAAATTAAAATATACATAATTTCATAATTAAATGGTACATTACGGCTGTCTAAACGTCAGTTTATCACAAGCCTACAAGATCTGCAAGATTAATTGCTATGTCTAAAGCGTATTGACAAGAATAGATCTTCGAATACCTGCCGATATTACAGAATAATTGGATTTAGGTCTTGTTAGATGGCGGTAACTCTGTATAGAGTATGCGAATTCTGGCGCATGTGATTACACTGAAAGCAGGCCTCTACACAATGGTTGATGGTTAGTCTCTGCAGGTGACGGCTGCATTAACCGAGTATCTAGCTGTCATGAATGAAGGGACTGAGCGTCGAAAGCAGGTGTACTGATTGTTTAGGCTTAGACAAATCGAAGCAGTTGTTTTTAATTGTTAAATCGATGTCGCATAAATTGATCTGGCATGCGACGGTGTGTGATTTTGAAAAGATTCTCTTTCATTTTTTTTTAATCGAAATAGTTAAAATCTGTCTTCGTTGGTTTTCATTGAAGCGTAAACTATAAATACCTACTGAAAGTGATAACTTACGTTTGCGAGAATCATAACTCCTAAATTGTTATGTATTTGTTGTTGGTCATTCAAAATAATTATAATTGTTGGTTGTAAAAAAGAAGAACACACATTCAGGAAAATTTACTATCGTCTATAATTTTCATGAACGTTGATATGTTGCATCTCTTTTTCTCATTTTTAAGGTAAAAGCAAACATCTTGTATCACGGACATCACGGTTGTCTCTCTATTTGTTAGTAACTCCCCAAAGTTGGTATTTTCCATCTCTTTTTTTCATTTGACGGCTAAAGCAAACATCTTGTATCACGGATTTTACCTCTATATTTGTTAGTAAATACTTGATATTACTAATCTAATTCAGTTAGCAATAATTTAGTAGTACAAATTGGATCCGTCGACCCACTTCGCGAGGTTTAATTGCTTCGTCTAAACTTATTATGGAACTCTTACCTGCGTTTGTGGGGCCTAGTTTAGCAGATGGCACGGATGAGAACTTTTATAGAATCTTGTGGTTTTATTTGTTGGTGTCGTAAACTCTGTTACGGCGACGTACAGGAAATTGTGTCAGAGGTATTGGCTTGCGTTCTTTTGTTCAGAAAATTTGCCGTTTATTTAGTACCTACTAGCAGCGCCCGGCAGTTTCACCCGCGTTGTTCCCGTTCTCATGGTAATACGGGTATAAAATATAGCCTATGTTACTCAGTATGAATGTAACATTCGAATGGTGAAAGAATTTTTGAATTTGGCACAGTGGTTTTTGAGTTTAATAATTACAAACAAACACACACAAAAACCAAATCATTCCTGTTTATAATATTAGTGTAGATAGAGTAGATATAGATAAGAATATTTGCTCTATGTTCAAAAGCTATACCGCTCAAATAACAGAACGTTTACTTCATCTAACAACATATGAAATAATATAATGTTCAGTTTATATAACAACTTATGTTATAACAACCCTTGCTGTAACTTTCGTTTAGTAGGTATATTTTAGTATAACATTCTTATGATCTAATAATAATTTCATATAACTAACGTTCGATCTAACTGCTGAACAAAGAGCGAGCGGGGCAAGCTTGGGAACTAAGGGCACCCTGACACGGATAGGTTGGGTTCGAAGTGGGTGACGGGAGCTTGACTGAGAGAACTTAGCTCCCGATGCTATTCATGTTAGGTTCTGCAGCATAATCTAGTACAAGACTTTCATCATGATCTTTTATTAACTTCTCCGATGTGCCGATAGCATTTATTTCGAATTTCAAAAGTACGATTGAAAAGTCCAAATTATTAAACGATTAAAATTCAAAGCAGGAAATCCGTCAAAGTATCCTATCATAACCCTTTGTAACCGAATTTAACCCCGAGGGACGCTTGACATTGGCACTTAACCTTGGATGATCCCATTTTGAAAAACGAATACAACATTTGTAAAAAGAATATTTTTCTCATCACTCCTTTTGCATGAGTGAAATTCCCATTAAGATGGTATCTGGGCTTGAGCGATTTGGCCGAAAGTAATTGAAAACAAATGGGATATTGTAAATGAATGTTGTTTACGGGTCATGGAACGTATTTGGCTGAGTTTTAAAGATAGATCCATTATTTCAGTTAGGTTTGAGGTTATCCCTTTCTATATAATGAAATACTAGCTTTTGTTTAGTCTTCGAACTTTCTCTCTTTCTCTTTTAGCGTTGTTTACCCACGCAACTTCGTATGCGTCACATAAGAGAGCGAGAGAAAAAACGTTTTTCATTGATTTCGGCTTGGTTGGCTCCGCTATTAATATGATGTTCTTAGCGAGATGATATAAGCGGGCTATCCAACACTGAGATTTTTTCAAATCAGACCAGTAGTTCCTGAGATTAGTGCGTTCACGCAAGCAAACAAACAATAAAACTCTTCAGCTTTATATATTAGTAAGTAAATATAGATAAATATTTATTTCAAACTAGATCTTTATTTTGTGGGTAGTGATATACTTAAATAGCAAATTAATGATAGTAATAACAATACTACACTATACATGAAGCTTCAACCATCTTTGCAGCATGGGTTGACGGTATAATCAAACGGGAAGTAACCTTTTTAGTCCGTAGTTTTTTTTTGTTTTTGCCTTTCCAGTACACCGAACGTCTTTATTAAAGAACCGCCTCTCGTGGAGGCAAACAAATGACATAATATTACTGTATACATGCATAATAGTTATTTTCCCTTATAATTATATATTTGATTAAAATCAATATTTTGTAATCACGTCTCGTTTTTTGTTTGTCAATCATTATTTAAAAATTAGTTCGTTCGAATTTCAAACTATGGGCCGTGCAAATAATTTATTTTCGTATACATCAGTGTTTTCATTAGCAGTCTCTTAAACACTAAATTTAAGGCCCTGACAGACAACGTGTTTCATACATAATTATGTTTATACAAAATGCAGAGAGAGTGTGTGAGTGTGAGAATGCAGAGAGAAATGGAGAGCAGTGGTGGCCGAGTGGTAACGGCTCCGACTTACGAATTGTAGGTCGCGGGTTCAAACCCAGCCAGGCGCATTACTTTGTGTAATTAATTTCTTCACCACTGCTCTCAAAACGGTGAAGGAAAACATCGTGAGGAAACCGGCATGTCCTAGAACCAAAAATTCGAAGACATGTGACATTCACCAACCCGCACTGGGCCCGCGTGGTGGATTACGGCCCATTCCCTCTCCTGGAGAGGAGGCCTGTGTCCCAGCAGTGGGAACGTTAAAAGGCTGATTATGATGATTATGATACAAAATGCACGTCGCAGCATTCGCAAAAGCAAAAGCCGCTGTCGCATTGTAGTCGATTTGATTTTTCCCACCTGTCTGCTGGGAGCCTTTGAGATTTTCTTTACGAATTTAATTTTTAAGAAGTTTTTTATTGCGGCCATGTTTAACTAGCGATGAGTTTTTTAAAAATGTATTGATGATAGCTGTTAATTGCAATATTGCAGTTACAATGTTAATAATCGATATGACAAGGATAGTGGCATCAAATGTAGGTGAAGGTTCTATTTTGAATTAAAGATGAGCTAGCTAAGTAACAAGTACCTAATTACATATTTAATCGCTAACTGATTACCACCTGGATCAATAATGTGATTGGTTTTGTTGATAGTAATTTGTTAGATGACCATTAGAGTGGTTATTTGTTTTGAAAGACACTTACTATCTCTCAGTATTAAGTCACAATTTTTGGTTCAGCAACCAAGTATGCTAAGGCAAACAACTTTTTTATTGTATTCGTAGATACAAAAATTGCAATGGCGTAGCTTGCATAGGTGCAACCCGGTGTAGATATGGTTGTGTCTAGTGCCACTCATCTATACTAATATTATAAAGCTGAAGAGTTTGTTTGTTTGGTTGTTTGTTTGTTTGTTTGTTTGTTTGTTTGTTTGAACGCGCTAATCTCAGGAACTACTGGTTCGAATTGAAAAATTCTTTTTGGGTTGAATAGACCATTTATCGAGGAAGGCTTTAGGCTATATATCATCACGCTTAAGCCAATAGGAGCGGAGCAGCGATAAAGAATGTTTTAAAATCGGGGATTCCACGGGGACGAAGTCGCGGGCAGCAGCTAGTTAAGTATAAGAACAGTTGCTCTATTTTCAAGACTTATAACGGTCAAATGAGATAATGTATACTTTATCAATACTTTATATGATTTCATTTAATATGAAAATCAGTAATAATATATGTTATAACAACACTTTCTCTAACATTCGTTTAGTATAACGTTATGTTGATTTAATTATCATCATTACATTTGATTTAACTTCTGAACAAAAAGCGATAGCGCCTTCGAAGCGAGGGAAATCAGATCTCTTTGCCTGCATGGTTTGAAGAAACCGAACTTGAATGGTCATATTAGGTTCTTTTAAACCCTGCAGGCAGAAATAGGAGCCCCACGCAGGAATTTCCGACAATTTCCCTTGGTCACAACTGTCATTTAAGCCGAATGTACATTTGATAAAATCAGCGATCGTTAGATCTGTGGCGTTTACAAATAACACATCTTATTTGAGACGGCAACTTGACCATAAACACGTAGGACGACTTTTACTAATTCCGTGCATGTCATGTTGACAAGTTATATACAACTAGCAGCGCCCCGGTTTTACCCGGGTAGTTCCCGTTCCCGTGGGAATATGGAGATAAAATATAGCTTATGTTACTCAGGGTAAATGTAGCTTTCTAATGGTGAAAGAAGTTTTGAAATCGGTCCAGTAGTTTTTGAGTTTATTCATTACATACAAAAATACAAATCTTTCCTCTTTATAATATTAGTACAGATATGAACTTCATAACTTTAAATCATTAGTTTAAGTGTATGATATGTCAACTGATGCTTATATGAAATTAAATTATATCTCTTGGATGTACAAACATATATCATAAACATTTATCACAATATATTATTATAACAAAAGAAAATGAAATCAAACGAATTTATATCTTTTGCTGTTATATTCAAAATAGTCATGCCTAACATTACATACCCGCTTGTGTAACTCCAAGAATTGATAAAATTAAATAAAAAAAGAAGTCGATAAAACCATAGTTTCTTTTATTTTTATTAACTCATAAATATGAGAGTCACATTCGCTTTAATTACTGTTTTATTCTACGTTCTTGCAAGTTAATGTGCATACAAAAGTTGGGTATGGCACAAGAAGACTGAGAGTAAAATTAATATGCTTTAGAATTAGCCTTGAAAGAAATGTGGAATTATGCACGCAGTTATTGAGTTCTGTGCAGTTTTATACTTACTATTTTTTCCTTTGCAATGTAATCTGAGCGTAACTAGTTTATTTAGTACATTATTCTAAAATAAAGGATAGGAACGTAATTTGTAATCATAAACAGCTGGCATAAAGTTCTGTGTAGTTTTCTTCAATACTTGCCTTACTGTGAAATGTAAACGGAGTACAATTTATTTACTTTAGAACATCCCACCCATTGCCGCTTATTGTGTCACCCTAAATTTCATCTATATTTTAAGTACCTAACTTATAAGGTGTATATAATAAATATTATTCTATTTTATTATATTTATTACAAAAAAAAACAAGTACCTAGCAGAAAAATGGCAACTATACACAGTAGGTTTCAATTTTTGTGCTGCAACCGACGCGCGACGCCCCCCTTCCCCAAAGCTACGCCACTGTGCAAATGACAGATGTTTGAAAAAAAAAATGTTCAGTACTTATCTGACATTTGTAAATAAAGCTCGTGTGATCAAAGCGGCAGACACACAACATACTTGTCAAACTTTAACTATTTAGAATTCTAAAAATAGCCTCAAAGAAAACAAAACGAAAAAGTTAGGTATAGTACGAAAAATACATATCTACACTCAACAGTACTGAATCGCTTTCCAGCGCTTTTCATTTATCTTGCATATAAAGTGCAAAGGGGTGAGTGACGTCAGATTGTTGAGATAATGCCATCTCTTGGCGACAACTTTTAATTACACTGCGACAGAACAAAAGGGGAGCCTTTTGTTAGAAGTTCATTTGAAGTTTAAATTAAAATTGAAGGGATTACCACTATTATTAGCGTGTGGGAGGTATATTTGTTCATTAGTACGGTTGAAAGTAACTACAAAACAATAAATCTAATGCCCATTTTCAGTAAAAGTAATAATAGTACATGTGGGTAGTCGTAAAAACCGCTGTTCTTCTACTTCTTTATCGTTGTTTATCGTTGCCTCACTGCTGACAACAGCAACCACATATGGCGTGTCTCCAATTTTTGTCTTAGCAAATTGCAGATTGGTTATATTGATTTCCTCCCATGTAGACTGGTTCGTTCTCAGCGTGACATTAATATTTAAGCGTTTCCCAGCCCGACTGAAGACAATTACGCTCATGTAAACCATCCCTCATATACGTCGTCATACGTCTGTAACTAGCCCAAAATCTTTCAGATACATAAAAAACATACTAATGTAATAATACATTTTTTTTTGCCTGCATTTTAACCAGCATAGGTATACCTGCTGCATTGGTGTAAATACTGTAATTGACAATAATGTTGATCTAAGTAAACACAAAATGGAAACCTCTTTTTAATGGCTAATTTTTAATGGCTTTCCCAGAGGGTAATGTTATTTAAATACCTGTTATTTTTTGTTTGACGTAAATAGTATTTTTTGTGGAAAAATGTAAGGCCAGATTTTCTGAATTTACAAAACCGTATTCCAGCACTGTGTGCAATTACTGAATCTAGAAATATTAGCGACTATTGGTTTATAAAATATTTAACTTTAGACGTTATACGTGTCTCGCCATCCTATAACAACCAGGCCCAGGTCGACAACGCGTCGTGTTCCACGCGCGCTTCAAAGATATGTCAGCAAAGAAGACGGGTCTCGCTTTATGGATGGTAAATGCTCAAATGACTTCTCCTGCTCTGGGCGGAGCGGAAGGGAGTGTCAGACTCTTACTGACTAAAACTCACCCGAGTTCCTCCGAGTGACTAGTAGACTCTTTCGAACCAATTCCGCAACCCTAGCAGACACTGACCCTATGGGGCCCCGTCTTAATACGGACGATCCTACAAGTATACCTATTTGGTCATATTTTGGATCATAGGTTGGTATAGAATGCTGCTATTTTATGCGACAGAGTCGTTGTTGATATGCTGTCGTTTGATAAATTGCTAAAGCTTATTTGATGTCATTCTTAAACGACTTTTATAACCTTTAATGTCGTTATTATAACATGGAACGGAAGCAAACCCTGAACATTTCACACACAAGCCAACAACAGGTATTTGTGCCTTTATTAATACTTTGTATTTCATAGTATATTAACAAAGGCACAAATACCACGACAAAGGTCCAACACCAACAGTCGTATCCAATTTTAATCATCGTCTAACGTAAAAGGGTTCACCAACCGCTAATTCAATACTGGTCTGTATTCCGTCACCGAAAATCAATTGGACAAAAAGTCGGCCGGATGATTTAATCCTACAAACCAGGGGTGCTCAATCGTGAAAGTATTCGAGTCGATTTCGGTAATTACCAAAAGTAGAAATAGAATTAACGATGATTGATGATGATTTATTTCAACGGGTAATTGTTTCGGGGATTAATTGTTTTTCTTTCGTAGTGGTTGGTAGTACTCCCCAGACAAACATTGTCATCATCATCTGCCTAGCCTTTTCCCAACTACATTGGGGTCGGCTCCCAGTCAAGCCGGATTCAGCTGAATACCAGTATTTTACGTGAACCGGCTGCCTACCAGACCTCCACAACCCATTAACTTGGGAACACGGTACTTCTTGGCAAGACTGGTGTCAGATTTTCTTGCTTCTGACAATCCGTAACGACTGCCAAAGATCTCCAAATGACAGCCGGGACCAACGGCTTAACGTGCTTTCCGAGGCACGGAAAAGTCTCGTTATGTTAAGATGGTCACCCATCCACAGACCAACCTCGGCAAGCGTTGCTTAACCTAGAAGATTGACCCGTGCGGCTGTTATAATTTAGCCACGAGCTCCTCGTCAAACGAACATTCGATCAACGATTGTCATTCATCCAAAAAATACGCAATTACATGAACTACCCAAACAAATGTCACGTGTTCGACATCTCTAACAGAATGTCATTTTGTCTGGAGCAGTTTGGTAGTTGATCGCTGTACTGAAAGTGACTTTGTTTGTTACGCTTTAACGCCTAAATACCTGAACCAATTTTGATGAATTTTGGTATACAGGTAGAAAATCTACCTGTGTACCATAATTCATTTTGTAATTGGTGAAAATGGGTGTATTTGTGTATATGTAACTTTGAAGTCGGTTTATGCTACTTTTTTGCATAAGCCTTTTTTTCTGGATGGGAAATCATCAAATGACTTCTCCCGCTCTGGGTGGAGCGGAAGTGAGTGTCAGTCTCTTACTGACTAAAACCCACCCGTGATCCTTCTTGTGCCCTTTGCTTTCCAGGGCCGCGGTGACTCTTTCGAACAAATTCCGTAACCCTAGCAGGCACTGACCCTATGGGGCCCCGTCTACATTACTGACGGCTCTTTGAGGCGCGCGTGGAACACGACGCACCGTCGACTCGGGCCTGGTTGCTATCGGACGAGATCTAATCATCAATCCATCGTGCCGCAAGACGCCCCACACTATGTTTGCCCATACGCAGTCCCCACTCTAACACCTGTTCGATCCATCGCCCATCTGTCTATATACAGACATGGCCTTCAGCATGCTAATTCTACGCGCAATATCGTTCTCCAATAATGAATTTAGTTCTCTTAAAACCTATATAAACACGAGTGAACCCGAGGGCAAACGCTAGTATCTAAATATTTTGCGGTCGAGTAACCACCAAAGGTCTGGGCATCCCTGCGACAAACAGTCCATATAAACCGAGACATAATACGTCCGCGTAATGGACGCAAATCTAATATGTACCGAGGGCGCCACACGTCCGACGCTTGTTGTACGTGATGTGGGTACCAATGCTGTTACACATTTGTGGAGGGGTGTACATCTTGGTTTTATGTCAGCGACGATGGAATTGGTTTTTGGGGTTGACTAAGGTTGTTGTGAAAAACGGTTTAATTTAGAGTTTCGAATGTTGGTTCAGATGATGGTGTGCCGAAATAGGCGTCAGATAGATTTAAAAAAAATATTGGACACGTATTTTTTCTTTTCTCACGTAAATAAAAAAAGAAGACGATACAGTGTCTGAATACTCGTGTGACGACACTATACTCGCTACAATTTTTACCACGTTGTAACGTTACAAGCCCCTACTCCTGATCGTTGTTGCTTTTTATCTTCGTAATTTTTTATAGATTTGATAAAGCAAAAAATATTTGTCCAATATTTTTCGATAATCTAACTGACGGACTAAATAGAATCATTTTTTAATAAGGACACATCCCTATTTCAAAGTTTCTAGGCGGATTAGAATACGATGTTTTATAGATTATTCACAAATACCATAGCACTATGTGGAAATGAACTTTATACTATACTACTTTCTGCCTGTGGTTTCGCCCGCGTGGTATACGAAGTTATCCCAGAGGCTATAAGCTCGAGACAAAAAGTATACTACGTCGTATTCCTGAGTATGGTATAGCCGCGTCCAATGTTGATGAAATGCTACAGTCCTCCTAATGACCTTTGCATTCCAGGGCCGCCTGAATGACTCATTCGAACAAATTCTGCAACCCGGTTTTAATGGCTCTAGCGGGCTCCGTCTTCTGTACTCTATCTCTCTCAGGCGCGATTAGAACGCTACGCGCCGTCTTTTTTTTCAACCGGGCTATCCTGTGGTAGCCTCAAATGAATTTAAGGCCCCCAGCCAGGGCTAAAATCTACTTAAAAAGCTAAATGACCGCTTCGCTAAGGGCATCCCTGTGGGATACGGGCCTCACTACGAGCCTTTGACCCGGGCTTTTGTTATCTCTCGCCGTCTCCGAAAGACCGCGCCTACGGTGGCTGGGGGAATCTCCCTGCGAGTTCGACTCCCAGAGCCCGGGGCGTTTTCTTCTGTTACTGTGACTGGGGCGTGAGGATTGCCTCTCTCTCACGCTGTCTGCCTCCTCTTTCGCTTCGCTAAAGGAGTTAACCGCCTCCTATGCCTCCTTGCTCCGGACTATGGATGAATCAGGGTCGAAAGCGAGTGGTCGCTGCTGCAGATGAAAACAACTAGATTTCATGCACCCGTTAAACACAATGCAAAACGAACTTGGCTCTTTATAACCTTGGATATGTTTTAACGTTAGTACACATAATACCTACACAATATGAAAATACGCGTACATGACCGAATGTCCCTCGAGGATACTAAACAAATACCCTGGTAAACACGCTCATCAGAGCGGTTCAGTAAGTACTGAAATGTTATTTATTAACTTTGCCTCATGAAACTTACATTCTAAATATAATATAATACACGTACAGACTCCCTAAAGAGTACCTAGATAAGGTTGTGTTACATATTTATAGACATCGGTATTTGTGGAGAAAATAATGAAAATATTTCGGTATGATAAGGTGTTTCATTCAATGTTAATTTGGCAAGAGGTCATGAGAATTATATAGATTCTTTTCTTTAGTGAAACAAGATGACACGGTTGGCGCAGTGGGTGAGCGATTGGCTGCTATTACGCGCCGCGGGCTCGATACCCACACGGAACAAATTCGTACGGCATACAGAAAGTTGTTCCGGGTCTAGTGTTTGTGTATGTGAGTTTATATGTTTGTAAACCAACCCACATTATCGCACAACCACTACGCCAACCGTGTCATCGCTTCGTTAATTGAATCATCAATTACATACATCATCAATTAAATTAAGTTAAGCTCTGAGATGTTCTATCGAGGAATAACAACACAGATTTAGTGGACTTCACTAGACAGTTCTCGTATGTCAGTATGTAGCTTAATGCAAAACGTAAGGACCTGAGCGTAACGAACAATGAAAGGTTTTGTTGAGATATAATGATGATAAACTGATAAAACTAAGCATCTATCTGCCATACCAGCCGCTGATGTAGTAGATGGAACTTGAAATTATCTACCAAAGTAAAAAGCAAACAATAAAGAAAGTAAGTAGGTACTTAGAGTTCAACAAATTATATCCGGAAAAAATATGCGAAAGTTTAATTCGGTATATAGCTTCGGGCAACAATGTGGATAGACCAACTTTTATTATCCCCTGGCGATTGACCATTGTAATTTGCGCAGGAATTGTATTTGTTCCGCCGCTGAATAATTATTAAGAACAAGGTGTGGCTGAAATTGAAATAGATTTTGGGAAGGAGCTGATTTTTCGCTTGGATGGTGGTAGGTACACTTGGGGCGCAGTTTTATGAAATTACCTGATTATTCATTTTGCTAAGTAATTTTCTTTCAACGAACAGTCAGAAAATCTTCCAAGCGTTACTGCGGTCGATCCCGAAAACGAAAACTTTAAAGAGACGCCTCATTCAGGTCTGCTGCAGCAAAGACAATATCCACAGGTGGAGGATCTCAGATGGTTCTGTTTTCAGTGTTTGTGCAACGTCTCCCTGCAGGTGAGGACCGAATGACTGCGTCAGCGGACGTCATTTACGTCGCCGGTACTGGGCCTTGCAACGGATCAAATTAAGGACACGCTCTTTTTATCTTTAACGCGCTATGAAGAAGATAAAGTTTCGCTCCATTATAGATTGTAGATATCAGTTCCCCTAGCCAAGATAGGTACAACCGTTTCGTGTCGAATTCCGTTCTCCAATCGGTAACGCCTCGGTGTCAGTAACTGTAGAAAACGATAAGTTGGTAGCCATGTTGACGCGCCTGAGTCGGCCGCTCGTTCTACAATGTCTTTTCAAAAACGACCTATTCTTTAGTCTGTGACGAGCGTACCTACAAACGTCAAACAAGTTAATAATTTAGACTCTGTTTAAATATTTTAACAAAGGATGTAGCGTTGAACATTGTAGAAACGATAACAATTCACTCTATTATTTTGAACGATGTGAACTTGGCTACGAATTTTCTATTAGTTTGTTCTTATCACGTGACTTAACGTTGAGATGATTTTATTCCCATACATTTAGTTCGTTTTCGACTAGCTTAGACGATTGCAGATTATCAATTTGGGTAGGGGGGCAGTGCCGTTATGTTAAAGCCATTAGCATTAACATTACCTTTAGGCAGTGATGTGAAGAGAGAATAAATGATACATAACTAACAACATTATACCACAACTTATTTATTTATTAAAGGCAAGCCGACAGCTTCTGTATACAGCATTACATAAGAATAATAGTAACAAAAGCTTTAGACTTATACAGTCGCCAAAGGTCGACTAACATATAATTTTGCCAATAGTGCACCAAATTAACACCGACTAAAAGAGGTTTTAGAATTTCAAAAGCTGTAGCATTTTGTTTAATACTAGCTTAAAAAAACAATAAAAAAAACTGTACTCAAATATGCCAATTAAGTTCCCATACAAAATTACTCCATATCACGACTATAATGGCCGAACTAAAATAAACATCGAACGCAGAAACTTTATTTATCTTCAATTTTCACATGAAAATTTGTGAAACCATTTCCATCATGTCACCTGAAAAATAGTACAACTAAAATAAAGGTTCCGACAAACAGTTATGACAACTTATAATAATATATAGTTTCTTTATCTCATAAAGGTAAATTGCTACCGTGAATTATTTTGTACAAAATGGCCGTCGATATTTCAGTTAGTGAATTGACGTATGAAAATACTGTGAGGACTGAAAAAAGCTCAGCCTGAGCCTTTTTCAGTCCTCGTACAGTATAAGGCCGCTCTAAAAAATAAGGATACAGTTTGTAGGCTTTATCCAACAGCTTTCAAAGCGGTGGGTGTCGAGATTGCCATGCAATCGACGTTGTCGAGTTTTTTATTTTTTCATGCATCGGAAACTGGTCGTGTGCTAGGTTGCTTTAATTTTTAAAAAAGGAGTTAAAAAAAAAAACAACATTAAAAACATTGGGAGGAAGGAAGTAAATTCTTGGAAGGAAACTCTTGAAATGGGCGTAGAAGGAAGAACTTATAGAAACTATTTATATTGCTCTAGGGTCAGAAATGTGGTAATAAATCTGAAGACAGTTTATCATATCCTTAAAAATGTTTATTTATAGTACCGGGTACTAAATTATTGCATACTAGCTGACGCCCGCTACTCCGCCCACGTAAATGTCGAAAATGATCTCAAAGGAACGTACTAAACCATACATCAAATCATCAACCAATCATCATACTAAAAGTATCCTAGTATATAGAATACTTTTTATGCTAAAAAAACTTTTTAAACAAAAAAAACTCTTAAGACTCTCTTACTGACTAAAACCCATCCGTGTTCCTCCTAGTGACCTTTGCGTTCCAGGGCCGCGGTGACACATTCGAACATATTCCGCAACCCTGGTAGGTACTGACCCAAGCGGGTTCCGTCTTCTTATTCCCTACTAGCTGACCCGCGCAACTACGTTTGCGTCACATAAGAGAGAAAAAAAAAACCGTTTCTGTAAAATTTTTCATTGATGCTTAAACACGTTATTGTGGCTAATTTATAAAAGAGATAAAGTACACAAGATAGGGTTATGTATTGAATCACACAAAGGGCAAGTAGTCTCCAGGGCTTGGCATACATACCTACTCATTACTTGATTAAAAATTTACAATAATATTTTACATAAATGTGGCTGGATCGTTGATTCAGCTTTAAATCTCCTAGTAGTGTTAAATTTTATGGTCTATAACTTTTCTGAACTTTAAGCATCATCCACGTATTTTTATTTAAATATTTTTCAACAGAACCACTGCTCTCTCAATTGGTACTCCTTTTTTACTAATTCTGAACTATCAGCCATCAAACTGTTTGGAGTTGCCAACACTTTACTGGAAAATGGCTAAAAATTCAAATCTTGCGTTAATTTTGTTACGTCTTATATAATAAGCCATTGTTCCCTAAACAAAAGGTCTAACATCTTAATACTCAAACTGACCCACACACGAATATATTAAATGGAATTTAAACGAAAGACAACGAGTAGCAAAGCTCCGCACTATTTGTTTGCAACGCCCAAAATTTAAGGCACGCGTCAAATTATGGTAAAAATGAGTTTTGTATGGATGCAAAGATACTTACTTACTATACACTCATGCTTACAAAAATAATAAAATAAACTGCAGCTTGTCAACTTAAAAAATGCCAACATCATTTTAACAAAAAATACTGTGTGCAATCAACCGTTTCTGTCGTTTGATGTTCGATACAGGACGCGTCGAGCCGTACGGAACCCGGCGCCGGTGACACCTCCAAACGACGCTACCGGCAATTAATTAAGTTGGATGACTAGTTAACTAACAACGGCATAATTATTTTGAAAACATTCTATGTTGTAGCTATCATACCGTTAAGCTTCCAATGATTGCTTGTCATATTTTACATACAAACTTATTATATCAGCAGTCGGCAGCATAAATAAAACACTAGATTTAAATTCAGAACGAAATTGTTGGACATATTGCGGTAAGTTTGTGTCTTTGTGTATGTAGATCGTGGGTACTGAGCGTAAGTCTTATTGGTGTTGACTAATTTCAAAGATCGAAATCCATCGTACACATTTATAGTAAATACAAGCTAATAGAAAATATACATATATAAATATACAGGCGGAGTAAAAAGGGAAGAACTTATGGGGCATCGAAAAATTCATCCACATCGCTGTCAACGGGAAAAGTGCCCAGAACACTGGCCGCATTGCCACGTTGAATAGCAATGCTGATTCGTTGACCAAAAACAGGCCAGCCCGCGTGTCATGCTATCCAACCCGCGCTCCTACTGCAGGACAGACCATGGTTTCCGAGGCAGTCAACTGCTTCACCACATTGGTATCGATGTGAAGCTCCGCTAGGAGCACTCAGACGCGAACATGTAGCGATCCGGAAGGTGGTGTCACTCAGCATAGTACGTATGTTGGGTGACGGTAATGCCTATAGC
The DNA here is from genome assembly GCA_905332915.2 of Hecatera dysodea. Lineage (NCBI taxonomy): Eukaryota > Metazoa > Arthropoda > Insecta > Lepidoptera > Noctuidae > Hecatera > Hecatera dysodea. The sequence goes on from HG995292.1 coordinate 18,220,298, forward strand.
CAAAGGCCCGACTCCCATTCACCCACAGCTAGCGAGCAGATATGCTCAGCAGTGTTGGTTGACGTATTTAAGAGGTTATTCCGTACCAACATGCAAGGCGGCTCATCCCACTGTCTCTGGGAAGAAGACAGGTTCTCGGGCAACGCCGTATTCGGGCAAGCCATTTTCCAAACATTCACTGCTTCGGGCAAACATGGCACTTCAAATTCAACTAGTGATGGAGCTAAAATTCTTGTAGTCAGCTCTTTAGTGTGTTCCGAAGGCAAGAAGGCCTTCGGAAGGAAGGTAAGCTCACTAGAACTTTTACGGATACCGAGCCCACGCTTGGTCATCCAAGGTCACATTTAAGACTGATGTAAAGAAAGATCTCTAAGTAGAAAGGCTCTGATAGTTTTCTTTATAAGGCCAACTAACTTATGTGTGCGACTTCGTTCGCGTGGATTTCCATACAAAATTTTAACCCCTTTTTCACCCCCTTAGGGGACGAATTTTCAAAAATCCTTTCTTAGCGGATGCCTACGTCATAATAATATCTACCTGCATGCCAAATTTCAGCCCGAACCGTTCAGTGGTAGGCCTTTTAAAACAACAGTAGTACATATCAAAGGTTGTGATTGCAGACCTTCATATAATCTTAAGACTCTTCTAGAAAAACCGATATCATATGAACCCGAACAAGCCTCTCAATACGTACAAGTATTGAATGAATCATTTCTGCTCCAGGCAACGCTACACACGTCTAAAACGAACATTTCCACACAAAATAAATTAACAACGTATCAGAAACCGTTCAATCACTTCATTGTACTTCCATTCTCCTAGGAACAATGCGTTAAATATTTTATTAAACAAAGAGGCTTCGGATCATTTCGAAAACTGGTTAAAACCTGATTGTATTTTAATTAAGTGGATAAAGTGGCCAACTGTTCATTATCAAGTGGCAGGCCGCCAATTGTTGACGATGCACTCCGATTCGCTTTGACGAGGATGTTTATAAAATATGGCGAATAATTTTATAGGTGGTATCCAAATAGGCTGTTTGTTTTTGATAGGGTTTGTTTTGAAATAATTTGTTCTGAATAATGCTGGTATTTCTAGTGCTATGGTCGTGCTAGCAAAATGTTAATTACACATAAATATCAAAGTTATTCAATTTCGCTTGATTGAATAGTCCTATTGGCTAAGTTTGTAATCGTTTTATAATTTTTAGTAGGTGCCTACTTCAAATATAATATTACTAGCTTCTGTCCGCGACTTCGTCCGCGTGGAATAGTTACTTTAACCCCGATTTTGAAACTCTTAGCCCGATCGGATGAATAATTTACCCCGTTTTTTCCACATTTTCCATCTTTTCTTCGCTCCTATTACTCGCAGCGTGATGTTATATAGCGTAAAGCCTTCCACGATAAATAGTCTATTCAACCCAAAAAGAATTTTTCAATTCGAACCAGTAGTTCCTGAGATTAGCGCGTTCAAACAAACAAACTCTTCAGCTTTATAATATTAGTATAGATTTATAACATTCTTAGCGTTACTTCAAAACCTTTAGGTACAATGTTTTTGTTTTGGAACTGTGTATCAGTCTAAAATGCGAAATGACATCAGCGTTTTAAGTTTAAATGTATTTCTTCCCGTCCATGCTAAGCTGAACGAAGTTCATATTTATGAGCTAAAAAATTGCTCAATAATCTGAAAATAGTTTTTTCAGCGATCTCATAAAATAAAAACGTGCTTCAAGCAGATCCTGATATTGAAGCGACTAGACGTCTATATGACGATCTTCAAGGATTTTAAAAAAGTGTCCAGCATACCGTAATGAGTTTTATAAAAGGAATGGAGTAAAATATAGCATTTTTTTTATTTTTATTAAACTACATTTAGCTGTGGTTAAAAATAGTCAGTTGTCAGTTGTTTTACTAACCCAGATTTCTGCATAATTAGTAAGAAAAGGAAATCCTTTTCTTAAGCCAACAGGGAGAAGTGATAAATATCAGCAAAGTCACTGTGACGAGCTATGGGCGGCTCGCCGTCTGATAGCAACCAGGCCCGGTTCGATGGCGCACCGTATTCCACGCGCGCCTCAAAGAGCTGTCAGCAAGGAAGACGGGGCCCCATAGGGTCAGTGCCTTCTATGGTTACGGAATTTGTTCGAAAGAGTCACCGCGGCCCTGGAACGCAAAGGGCACAGGAAGAATTACGGGTGGATTTGAGTCAATAAGAGTCTGGCACTCCCTTCCGTTCCGCCTAGAGCGGGAGAAGTCATTTGATAATATCCAATCCAAAAAAAAGGCTGGTTTGTGGTGGCATAAGAAAAGAGTCTGGAAATATATGAGGGAGGCTTTTGTCCAGCTGTGTAGACTAACAAAAAGAAGACACTGATAAAATAAAAAGAAAATTAATCTTGTCGCTATTAAACCATAAGTCTTCTAGAGAGAAACAAAATGAAAACGCTAAACGGCTTATCAGTCTAATCTTGAACGTCTGAACCAAACAATGGCGACGGATTAAATATACAAAGGGCCACTGTTATCATGACTGAACTGAACGTCTGGCTGCCTGGATACGACTCAAAGAGAACATGGTACTATTGTCAAGTCGCTGCGGTATCAAAGGGATTATGTATCGGCTCAGCGTTCAGTTTCTGTGATAACAGAAGACACGTGTATGTTCTGATATCCTGGTATATGTGTGAGATGGCGTAGAAACGATTGGGTCTTGATGGAGATTGGATTTTCTAGAATTTTGCTGCTCTTATGCTGACAGCATTTCTTATTATTGTTAAATTACCTCCGTACTGCGGCTTTTCTGCAGTTGAGTCTCAGAAATACTCTGATGATCTGAGTAGTGTTGCCAGAGATTAGTTACATATTTTAGAAGAAAAAATAAAGTCAGTACAACTCGATCTTGTCCTCATAGTAGTAGTCCTATCAAATCTACATACATGAATATATGAATGAATCCTTATTTCCCTTGGTTATAGCATCACGAGTGAGCGGTTCGACCAATTTTGCAAGTGATTTTTTTTTGTTGTGTTTGTTATTGTCAGAAGAAGGTTCTTTTGTAAAATAAATATATCCAAGCGAAGCCCAGTCGGATCACTAGCAAGAATATAAAAGGGCACCACGTTAACCACACAGTAAATAATAATGAGAGTGTGTGTAAAACCTGACTAAATATATAGTACCTTTCAAGACAGCAGTTCCTTGGAAAAAAAAAAACATTTATTTTTCTTCTTAATAGGTACTTATTTTTACATCAGGTTTTTGGTCCTTTTAAATAATAATTTATTTAAGAAACTACACGCAATGTAAACAAACAAAAATACACCGTTCGAACGCTTGCAGCAATTCAAATTTTCCAACCAAACAATCCACCTCGACCAATACGTGTCAGCCGCGTATGTTATAATCAGCATTAACCTCAATCATTATCCACAACAACATCAAATAACTAGAAAGGCTAACTGCCTATTACTGACCATAAACAATCATTATCCACGCAAAGGGAAAATCATCGCCGCTGTAACGAGCAGCCGTGACAAGATATTGTGACACTTCTAGTTAGGTCGCCAGTATGTAATCTTTGTCCTGGATTCTGTCATGCATGTGAATTTAATGCTGTCCTTGGCATTTTCCCGGTGTAGGTACCTAGGTTTTGATGATACTGGTTGTTGCGTCCAAGCTGGCTTATTGTATTGTTGCATAACTGTTTTGTGTTTATTTATATTAAAACTGGCTGACCCGGTAAACATGTTTTTGCCACATAAAATAAAAAACTACGGTGGACCAACCTGACATTTAGGGGGATGAAAAATCGTGTCTAGTTTTTAGCGACCAACTTTAGATTGTCATATCAATTATAAAATACTAATTACTGACCCGCGAAACTTCGTCTGCGTTAAAGAAGAGAGAAAAATATAACCTGGTTTTACAAAACTTTTCATTGATGCTCCGCTCCTATTGGTCGTAGCTTGATGTTATATAGCCTATAGCCTTCCTCAATAAATGGGCTATCCAAAACTAATATTTCTTTTTCAATTCGACCAATAGTTCCTGAGATTAGCGCGTTCAACGAAACAAACTCTTCAGCTTTATAATATTAAATAATACTAGCAGCGCCCCGCGGTTTCACACGCGTTGTTCCCGTTCCCAAGGGAATATGGGGATGAAATATAGCCATATACTTATTACTTGCTGATAATTTAGCTTTCCATTAGTGGAAAAATGGTTAAAATCGGTCCTATACTTTCGAAGCCTATTTAATGCAAACAAGCAAGCAATCAAATCTTTCCTCTTTATAATATTAGTATAGATATAGGTACCTTAGCCAATGATATGTGACGGGTGGGCGTTTTGGGGGACTGTCTTTATGTAAAATTTGACGTTCAAAAAGTGCTGTCTATCAGCCTAGTTTGAATAAATGAGTTTTGAATTTTGAATAAGTAAAGACAAACTGAACGATATCTAAAAACTTTTTGCTAACTTATGTCAAGGGTAAGTCCAAGGGCAAAAAAAGAGTTGTGTGTTCTAAAACCTTCTAAAAGTTAAGTAGGTACTCTGTTTATAAGTGTACCGAGCAAATAGGAAGAAAATAACTATTTGGATATATACTGATACCAGCATAGTAAGGAAGATCTAAATAACACATAGATAGCTTTGCATATCAAGTTGAACCCTTCAAATAACATAACGACTCCCAGTATGACCCTATAACAGTTAACATAACGTTTCGCCAAACTTATTACAATTCTCATAATTTATACAAAAAGATCTCACCTTTTTGTTATTCGAGTCTCGTAGCCGTAAAAGTTGAGTATTTTAAGATTTTGAACAATTCCTTTAATAGACGTGATAGCATGAAAACATTGTAGGGAAAAAGTTTACTTTTACAAAAGAAAAATTAAGAATGAACCCTGCTTTTATGAACTTCCATAAAATTTCCTTCTTCCTTATATGATATGGACGACAAAAAAGCTTCATTAAAATCTCGGCACAATCCTTTTTTTTTCATGTGGTCAATAAAACCATATAAAATATTTAAAAAAAAATACCTATGAGTCAAAGTATTCTATTAACTAATTCAAATAATGAATTCGTATCTGGCTGCTGATATTACCGTCACCTAGACACAAATGCGACCATGGTCAGCTTTTATTTATATGTATAGATAATATAAATAAAAAAATTGTTTTAGCAAGTTTTATTCATAACACTTATGTCATCATTATGTCAACTTTTTTAGTTTAAGTAAAATAATTATATATAAAAATTATATACATATTATGATGAATGTTTCTAAGTAAAAAAAATATATATTATGATTCTATTTAGTCCGTCAAATTATCGAAAAATATTGGACAGGTATTTATTGCTTTATCAAATCTATGAAAATTGACGAAGATAAAAAGCATCAAAGATCAGAAGTGGGCCAGAAGAAAGAAGGAGCTTGTGACGCCACGTCATGGTACAAATTGTAGCACGTCGTGACGTCACACGTTTTTGCAACGCACACGCACATCGTCTTTGTTTAATGTTTACGGAAAAAAAATGTGTGTCCAATATTTTTTGGAAATAAGTCTGACGGACTACATTTTTTTTTTGGTCAACTTCCTTATTCATACAAGATGAGGCCGGTGTTCCTATTAATTATCTTGACAAGAAACACCGAAAAAAAACGTCTTTTGAAGCTGACAAGATTTCATTTTAAATAAGCTTAGCGAAAAATCATCGGTCGAGTCTTTTCTCAATTTTATTAGGGTCGACTTCGAGTCAAACCGCATTCAGCTGAATACCAGTATTTTACGAGGAGTGGCTGCCTACTAGACCTCCACAATTAACTGGATAACACGGTACTTCTTGGCAAGACTGGAGTCAGATTTACAGGCTTCTTACAATTTGTAAATCTTTGGCAGTTACTGCCAAAGATTTACAAATAAAAGCCGGGACCAACGGCTTAGAGTGGTTTCTGAGGCACGGAGGAGTCTCGTTATGTTAACATGGTCACCCATCCAAAGACCGACCTGGGCAAGCGTTACTTAACGTTGAAGATCGACCCCGCTGTAATTAATTAGCCACGAGCTCCTCACTTAGCGAAATAATTACGTGTTTAACTATTCATGGTGCAAATGATTACGGAGTTAACCAAAAGTGTTATTCAAATAAAAAAAAACTTTTTACAAAAAATAAAACCGACTTCTAAAGAACAAAAACCAAAAAGTATAAAATAACTTTAATTTCGGAACTCGGTGTTTTTGGTTGCTTTTTCGTTGTTTAACACACCGACTTCCGAAATTAAAGTTATTTTATACTTTTTGGTTTTTGTTCTTTAGAAGTCGGTTTTATTTTTTGTAAAAAGTTTTTTTTTATTTTTCACTTTTTAGTGGTACCTACACCCCCTCCCCTCCCCCACCTAAACGAACCAATCACATTGGTGTAAAAAAAAAACGTACTGCTCCTTCGCAGAGTAAACTAAGAGGTCATCAATGTAGAAAATGTATATATTTTTTTTTTATTTTTGTTGATTTTTCGAAAACCGCTTGGTTGATTTCGATAAAATTTTCATGGGACCATTTGGGAAGTATATCCTTTCCAACAAAAAAAGAATTTTTCAAATCGGTTGACAAGCGACGGAGTTATGCGCGAACAAACAATAAAAAAAAAAAAAAAAAAAAAAAAAAAAAAAAAAAACATACAAACATCCGAATTGAGAACCTCCTCCTTTTTTAGAAGTCGGTTAAAGAGTTTTCATGCAAAAAGACATCAATATGAAAGAACCAGTAATTGATACAGTACAGGTACTGCGTATAATAAGTACCTATTATTATGATGGCAGGTACCTTTTGTAGTACCTACTTTGGCGGTGGAGTTTGGGCACGTTTCCCTCATAAAGTGCTCTTTAGGGACTGTGCGTTAATAAGGGTCGGTGTGCTGAATTAAAGGGATGGTGGATGTCAGTGCCTTGATCTATGTTCGATAAAAATGATAATTTACTATGTGGCTTGATATTTTAAGGTAGGTTTTTGAGAATGTTTTAAAAAGGATATTAAACCAGGCAAATGTCTGCGTAAATTTTACCTACATCGTCTTATATGAGAATTTTCTTTTGCTAGATTTAAGTTGGATGAAATGGTATGAGATCGATATTTTAGGCATTATCGTGTTATTATTTTTTTGCGAATTTGGTCGAACAGACTTTACTTGAAATAATAGCTTCATTATTACTCTAGCAGTGCTACGCGGTTTCACCCGCATAAGTTTCGATCCCGTGGGAATATCGTGGTAAAAATGATCCTATATGGTAATCCTGGGTATAAACCATCTATGTGCCAAACTTCATCCTAATTCGTTCAGTAGTTTTTACGTGCAAGAGTAACAAACATCGATCCATCCATACTTACAAACTTTCGGAGTGGCGGCTTGTACTACGTAGTGACGTCACAAGAGTTTTTAACACACTGTATCCTGTATCATACACGTCTTTCTACATCGTTCTCAGATATAGTAATAACATCAAGAAGAACAATGTATTGATCTAAAAGAGAGTCCGTGGAGTTTCTTGCACGTTCTTCTCCATAGAGATCTACGCTTTGGAACGTGCAAATAGCTTCACCTCTTTCGACCTTGACAATTCAAAAGTGCCTGTTAAGGTTTCATTGAAACAAATGCTTTGATTTGATTTGGTTTTTATCGTCTTCGTTTTTATTTACGCGAAAAAAGAAAAATACGTGTCCAATGTTTTTGGATAGCTGGTCTGATTGACTAATTGATTTTTTAAGTCATCTACCCTATTATGTCACGAGACAAGATAGATCAATTTACTATTGACATACTTTACTGAAATAATTTCAAAACATAAATTGGATTGGCAGTTTCAGTGAGGCAATTCAAACTTGTACATTGAGACACGTATCAATGCGCAGTGGGAAATGAAATGTTTTGATTACATCCGTTGTATTTTTGTAAGTAAATAGCTTTTTTGATTGTTTAAAATTAAGGGTGGGCCGTTTGACCAGAGCAATGGGAATTCGATATTTTTATGTGAATAGTAGAGTGTTTTTTTCTTTGGAAATTTGAGATATAAGAACCAAGGTTGCTACTATTATCTATACTTATAATAAATCTGTAGAGAGGTCAATTCTGTACAAGGAATATATTTTCAAAATAACTATCAGGGGGTGATTAGTGATCGATACTGGTGCCTAAAACGCAATCAGTAAAATTTTTGTCTGTCTGTCTGTCTGTCTGTATGTTCTTTATAGAAACAAAAACTACTCGACCGATTTTAACGAAACTTGGTGCAATTATTCTTCATACTCCTGGGCAGGTTATAGTATACTTTTCATCACGCTACAATCAATAGGAGCAGAGCAGTGAAGGAAAATGTTGGGAAAACGGGAGAAGTAACTCCATTTTTTAAGCTTCCGTCGCGTGTGTAGCCTTAATGGTTAAAGTTACATAGAAATCATGTATTACGGAAATGTTTTACATAAAATTATCTAAAAAATGTCCCAAACAGCATATGTCTATATTTTATGGTTGACTCACAATAACACGTGTAACTCCCGATAGCTTAGCAGTTCGGCGCTTTCTGATTATTTATATGAAACTTTGTCAATTTTAAACCGATCGGGCTGAGAGTTTCAAAATCGGGGGTAAAGTAACTATTCCACGCGAACGAAGTCGCTGGCAGAAGCTAGTAAAAAATATGAAGAAACTTAGAATACTAACTTCGTTAGTTTGTGGCACTTTCACACCTAAACCACTAAAACGATTTTTAAAATTCTTTCTCCAATGGAAAGCTATTATCAGCTAGTAACCTAGGTTATATTTTATACCCGTATTCCCACAGGTACTACGCGGGAAAAACCGCGGGGCGCTGCTAGCAATTAATAATTATGTCCGTAGTAAAAAAAGGTAAAATAAATTGTTAACGTAATCAATTAATTAGTCTATACTAAAAATATAAAGAGGAAAGATTTGATTGTTTGTTTATTTTTTCTTATCGGTTCAGTACTCCGAAACTACTGAACAGATAAGAAAAAATATTTCTCTGTTGGGTAGCTAAACTATCCCCGACATAGACTATATTTTATACCCGTATTCCCACGGGAACGGGAACTACGCGGGTGAAATATTTCATAAACGCATTACATTCACTGTAACTTTCATAAAACATTAAAAACTCTACGAGCGAATCAGTTTTCCAAAAGATTTATCTGAATTTAAATTAACTACTATGATGGAAAATATTTCCCTCTGAAAACATTTCCGTTGAAACTCCAAGCTGTAACTAAACGAACTGAAGTGGGAACACTCGAGCGGAGGCACCCAACACGAATGAATACAAAATGAAAAATGTATCAAAGTATTTTTTCTTTTGCATTTTTCCACGTAGCTTTCGTTAGGGATGGTTTAATTTAGACACCGGCGGTTGATAATATAATACATGAAATGTTTAATGTCACTTCGTCTGAATTGATGCCCGTTACTGCCTCGTTACTCGAGTCAGGTCTGATAGACTTTGGTTCTATGTACAACACAAGTGTTTTTGCTTTAGAATAACCGGATACTCTGAATTCCTGTATTTTTTTCAACAGAGTCACCGTGGTCCTGGAACGCAAAGGGCATTAGAAGGAACACGGGTGAGTTTTATTCAGACACTTCCTTCCGCTCCGCCCAGAGCGGGAGAAGTCATTTGTTGAGTTTCCTTCCAGAAAACAAGTTATCCCCGACAGAATTGGGAAAAAGCAAATTTTTACTTATGCTTCTGAGTGAGTGGTGCTTTGTCAAGTTAGATTGTAAAAAGTTTTTAATCCATCAGGCAGTAATACTGGATAATATTATACTTTAGCTTTGTATATTTTTTTTCAGCGTGATAAAAATAACTTCAATTCACTGCCTTGTCGGTGAAGCATAATCAAGCAAATAAGTGTTGGAGAGGGAATGGGCCGTAATCCACTACGCGGGCCCGGTGCGGGTTGGTGAATGTCACGTGTCTTCGGATTTTTGGTTCTAGGACATGCTGGTTTCCTCACGACGTTTTCCTTCACCGTTTTGAGAGCAGTGGTGATGAAATTAACTACACAAAGTAATGCGCCTGGCTGGGTTTGAGCCCGCAACCAACAATTCGTAAGCCGGGGCAGTTACCTACCACTCGGCCACCACTGCTCCTTATGTAGCGTATTAATACGTTGAATCGTAATAATGATAATCTATTTTGATCTAGATAGGTATGTACAAATAACCCAAAGTACTTTTTCTGATACGATATTTATGACGCACGAGACTGCGCGTATAAACACTTTAGCTAAGACATCCTTCAGAGTGCAAAGACCTCAATCGATAAGTATGTTGTCACGGAAGTAAGTGCTCACCAATCTCCTCGAGAGGCTTCTGTAGACGCCAGTCTATGCTAATGTGCTTTTAAATTTATATACGTATATTCAGCTGTTATAGCAACTTTTAAGGTGATATTTTAGTATAACTCAAAAGTCCATTTGGATTGTCCTCATAATATAGAAGTGACCAAGGATGTAACCAAGGTTATGTAATACAGAACATGATTTAAAAGAGTGTCCGTGGGTTTTTTTCTCCATAGAGATCTACGCTTCTTCTCCATAGAGATCTACGCTTTGGAACGTGCAGATAGCTTCACCTCTTTCGACTTGAGAATTCAAAAGTGCCTGTAAAGGGTTTAATTGAAATAAATGCTTTGAATTTGAATTTGAAGTAATCCATGGAGAAAACGTCATTATATGGTTATTTCTGTAAAAGTGGCATTATATTGTCACATTTTTTAATAATATTATTTGGTTAATTTCCTCATGAATAATATTATGTCACACCAGATACATGAATTGGTTCAATTAAAAACAGTAGGACACTACTGCGACTTCCTAGGCACTGGAAAGTCTGATTCAGAAAGACAAGACCTAGTGGGAGCAAAACGCGCAAAAGGTAAAGCACCGGTAAGATGGTTTGAAGCAATAGGGATGTTTCCTGAGGAATAAAAATATAATCCTATTTAGTCCGTCAGTTAGATTATCGAAAAATATTGGACACGTATTTTTTGCTTTATCAAATCTATAAAAATTGACGAAGATAAAAAGCTTCAAAGATAATAAGTGGGGAATCGTCGCGCAAAGTGACGTCACACGAATTATATCGTCTAAACTAAAACTAAACGCACTATATCGTCTTCGTTTTATGTTTACGTGAAAAAATAAAAAATGCGTGTCCAATATTTTTGCGAAGTCTATCTTACAGACTAATTAGATTTTTTTAGGCAACTACGCTCCAAAATGCAGGAGAACCCAAAACATAGAAGGCGCTTCAAAAGGATTGCGGTCCTCAGCAGTGAAGAAACAAACAAGCAGGTTAGGATCATCATACCGTGATATTATTGATGAGCTTTGAACATTGTGCCAGAGCCCCAAGTCTGCTATTTTTATAAATTCGTCATTCCAACACGATCCCATTGTCATTTTGCTAATTAAAAAAGAATTATCAAGATTACCTAATAATCTACTAAAATTTTTCCAGTTCCTTTGATCAGTGAACTACCATTAGAATATTATTGTGCCGTCATTACTTTTAGTAGCTCGGTTATCAAAAAGTATTACGAAACCATTGACCGACCAATGATCGACCGTTATGAATTGAGCAGATTACGAACTTTTAGCAAAATAACAATGGGATCGAGTCCTTGTTGAGTTCATGATGTTACTTTGTCAAGGCTCTCATAACAAAAACCACTATCCCCACACCTCTGAAGGCATCATTATTCATGTTGTTATCGTGTAGATAACTGGACTCAATTGAGTTCAGTTCAGGTCAGTGCTCAGCCCACACTTGACCTTAAATCGGTTTACACGATTACAGTCCCGTCACATTGGGTCTGTGAGAAATTCTCCCGAGATTGTTGACAAATAGCCGAAGGAAATTGAAGGCAAGCTTAGCTGCTTTTAAAGCGTGCGATTTGCAGTTCATTGAAGGAAAGTTTTCTTATGATTGTGTTAGTAGTGGGCTGTATTTTAATGTCGCTGTAAATTACCATTTGAAAGTCATAAGGTTAAGGTTGTTTTAATTGTAGGTAGATAAGTAATAAGTAAAGTTCAAGGATCACTTTTATTTCTGGATGGGAAATCATCAAATGACTTCTCCCGCTCTGGGCGGAGGGGAAGAGAGTGTCTTATTGTACTTTTTTATTTAAGTAATTGACAGGAATATTGTTTTGATTATGTTCAAAATTTCCTCTGTCTGTTTGTATGATTAAAGGGCGATTTTTTTTTGCAAGAAAACTCTTCAGGTCTGTAATATTGCAGTTTTTGTTGTAAATTTTAATATGAGAGTAGTAGCGTAGAAATATTCACGAATATATACTCGTCGCTACAAAAACCAGGTTGCAGAATTTGTTCGAAAGAGTCACCATAGCACTGGAACGCAAAGCGCATTTGGAGGAATATGGATGGGTTTTAGTCAATAAGAGTCTGACACTCCCTTCTGCTCCACCCAGAGCGGGAGAAGTCAATTGATGATTTCCCATCCAGAAAAAAAAACTGCGAAAAGCAATGGCAAAAAAACACCACATAAACTATTGCCAACAACTCCCAACGTTCAACTTAACTACCTTTACATTTTCACAGCTTCATTCCATCCATCAATGTTTACCTAAATTCGTCTTGCAAGAGCCAACAAAATCGGGACTCAGCGTTACAGAACAACGGCGAATATTCCGACAGCATATTCTCTAACATTTGACGCGAATAAAGTTCGAGTATTGAATGAGCTGAATAAATAATAGGTTGAGTAAACTCGGGTGAAGTTCTATTGTGTGCGTTGTTCATCTTTCTTGTTCAAGTTTTGTGAGTTATTGTTTAAACATCATCAGTAGCGCTATTCTGTCAAAATCGCAATATGAAAAGTTCTGCTAAGTCCGTACCTACATGCTCGAGATTTGTACGTTCGTTCGAGCAAGATCGGACGTATATTAACGAAATCGGACCAAACTGTTTGAAGAGCAAGATTGACGTGGCTGAATTTCTGTTTGACTAGCTGCTGCCCCCGGCTCCAATCCCGTGATTGGCGAAAAATAAGGGAACCTACTCCCGGAATAAAAAGTATCCTATGTGTTATTGCAGACTATAATATATCTCTGTGCTAAATTTCATCAAGATTTGTTCAGCCTTTCTGTCGTGATTGAGTAACAAGCATGCACACATCCAAACTTTGGCATTTATTATAATTATACTTGCAGCGCCAAACGGTTTCACCCGCTCAGTTTCCGTTCCCGTACTAATGTAAAATATAATCGCTGGTAAAACTAGTAAATATACAGTATGTTAACTAACAGAGGGCGTTCCCGTTAACCCGCAATAGTATAGCATCCATATATGATAAAAAAATATAATTGTACATTCGAAAACAAAATGTTTTTTTTTTTTTTAATATTCACTAATAATGTTAAATTGATACGTTAAAGAAACACTCTGTACACGCGTACTTGCCGGTTTTGACAATCTACTACGAGTACTATTCCGCGCTACAATTTTGATTTTTAACAGGATGGTTCGAATTTATTGTCAATTCATTATTTTTTTAATTCGGATAATTTTATGATTACTTTTCTATGCTGATATTTTTATTTTAATCTATTAATGATATAGATTAACGAGTTTAAGGGAACGCCCTCTGTTATTTAACATACTGAGTATAGGTATATGGTATAGAAGTACAGATGATACTTGCTTGTCGAACATCAAAGTACATACGTGTACGTAGTAATGTGAATATGCAGTCAGCTGTCAATTTGAGCCAGTCTAAATGTAATGACAGTTCACTTTAAGCATACTTCACCAAGGTTTTCACGATGAAATGTTTACAGCTGGGCCTCAAGTTTGCTATTAAAATAGTGTCAGATTGGTCTATCATTGATTTCATAATGGTTGATTTTGACAAGTTTGGTAATCTACTAACATAAAAGCGTCATTGTGACTTTCCAATGGTCAACCACTGACACTCCTTTGAAAGAAATGACATAGAATGATAATCACGTGCATAATGACAAATGAATGACAGACGTATGCGGTAACTTTAAATTGCATAGAATACTAAAATAATATGTAAAAGAAATCTGGCATGACGTAATGTTCAAATATAGTAGTAGTTTTTCGAAAATCATTTCTATTAACGGGTTTTATAATAATGGTAATCTCGTACATAATGACAAATGAATGACAGATGTATGCAGTAATCTGCTAAAATTCTGACTCTTCCTTTGGTTAGTGACCTACCATTACAGCAGTCATTCTTTTTATAGCTCGGGTATCAAAAAGTATTACGAGATCATTGACTGACCAATGATCGACCATTATGAATTTAGCTGATTACGAACTTTGAGCGAAATGACAATGGGATCGTGTTGGAATGACAAATTTATAAAAATAGCAGACTTGCAGCTAATTTTATGTTTACTTCACCTAAGTTTTACACGGAGAGATGTTTGCAGAATATACAGGCTTGTTACACAGTAATCCCCAATAGAGTAGGCAGAGTTACAGTCAATTCAGAGTTCACCAGTTATATAAGTTTGATATTGATCAAATTTGGCGCAAAATGTGCTATTAATTTTTAACCTAAAGTGCTGACTCCAGGGGCAGTGGTGGCAGAGTGGTAATGGCCCCGACTTACGAGTTGTAGGTCGTGGGTTCAAACCCAGCCAGGCGCATTACTTTGTGTAATTAATTTCATCACCACTGCTCTCAAAACAGCGAAGGAAAACATCGAGAGGAAACCGGTATGCCCTAGAACCAAAAATTTGTAGACATTCACCAACTGGGCCCGCGTGGTGAATTACGGCCCATTCCCTCTCCTAGAGGAGGCCTGTGCCCCAGTAGTGGGTAAATTAAAAGTCTGATTATGCTATGCTTATGCTGACCTTAAAAAGCGCATCTTAATTTAATTAATCAACGCGCGACGTGATGGGATACCATAGATGTTATTCCCCCGTAGATTTTAATAAATGTGTAGGCAGCTTTTTTACCTGTTATTAGTAATTAATGCTCCATTATTACGAGCATTCTGAGAAATACATATGTGCATAAGGGCCCTGATGAGAAATAATGAGAAAACTCTATTGTTAGACGGCTCATGAATAGGAGTTTAATTAACGTTGGAAGAAAGAATGCTTTATTTAGAAATGAAAAAAGTACACGCTTTTTGATGAAAGTGCTCAAATCGAAGAATAATATTGTGTATTTTTAACCGACTTCTAAAAAAGGAGGAGGTTCTTAATTCGGATGTTTGTATATATATTTTTTTATTTTTTTTTATTGTTTGTTCGCGCATAACTCCGTCGCTTGCCAACCGATTTGAAAAAATCTTTTTTTGTTGGAAAGGGTATACTTCCCAAATGGTCCCATGAAAATTTTATCGAAATCGAACAAGCGGTTTTTGAAAAATCTAAAAAAATATCTACATTGTCTACATTGACGACCTTTTAGTTTACTCTGCATTGGAGCAGTGCGTTTTTTTTACACTTATGCAATTGGTTCGTTTAGGTGGGGGGAGGGGAGGGGGTTTAGGTACCACTAAAAAGTGAAAAATAAAAAACTTTTTACAAAAAAATACAACCGACTTTTCCACAAAAAATCAAAAAAGTACAAAATAACTTTAATTTCGGAAGTCGGTGTTCAAAAAATGAAAAAGGAACCACAAACACCGAGTTCCGAAATTAAAGTTATTTTGTACTTTTTGATTTTTTGTGGAAAAGTCGGTTGTATTTTGTGTAAAAAGTTTTTTATTTGGTACCGAATTATTTTGCCCATTGGAGTTTAACTTATTTATAACAAAAAAAAAATCGACCAATTGCGAGTAGGTCTCGCGCATGAAGGGTTCCGTACCATCACCATTATTATAATCCACTATTATACCGTTAAAATCGAGCAAAAAGCTAAAAAAAACACGTCTGCTGTATGGGGACTTACTTTAATTTTTTAATGTATTTTTTTATCGAATCTAACATTCCAAACACTGTGAACATTTATGTGTTTACCTGTTGCCATTATTATATACAATAATGGCAACAGATAAACACATAAATGGTTTAAAAATCAGGTAGACGATATATGTATATACAAAACTATAAAAAAAAAAAAAAACTATTTTTCGTTAAAGCGGCAACCGAAATACTCACTCTGTGAAAATTTCAACTGTCTACCTATTACGGTTCATTAGATACAGCCCAGTGATAGACAGACAGATGGACGGACGGACCGACAGTGGAGGCTTAATAATAGGGTCCCGTTAATTAACCTTCGGGTACGAAAGCCTAACAATGGTCGCATAAAAAACCTTTCAACGATATATCGAATAATGCTGATTCTGCAGAACTTCAAACATACCTATGTACCTATGCAAATAAAAATACAGAAAGGATATCTTATATACAGGGTGAAATTGAATAGATGCGACATATTTAAATATACAATAATACGTGTTGTCAAGAAAATTTAGAACATACCAAATGTAAAATTAATGAACTTTTATCACCGCTATGAATGGCAACGTTTAATAACGCGAGTACTCCACAACGATCATTGAGCACTGCGATTAGTTGGACGAGATTTTTTGATACTTTAATTTTTCTTATTTATTTTGCATATTAATTATTTTTCTGGAATACCGATAATTCGTACTTAAATAAAGATATTAACATCGATGGATCATTTTAAAACGCCAACCACGTAACTTTTTTTAACGATTTAGATTGTAGAAAAAACAGTTTATAATTACTATGTTACTGTAACTGAAGCTCCCATTTCATTTTGTCGCATCTATTCAAAGTCATCCTGTATAAAATTCTCGTGTCACACTGTTAGTTACCATACTCCTCAGAAACGGCTTGACCGATTTTTTGAAATTTTATATGCATATTCAGTAGGTCTGAGAATCGGCTACTATCTATTTTTGATACCCCTAAGTGATAAGGGTTGTCCACCCCTAACATTTTTTATTTTATTTTATATGGCAAAACAACGTTTGCTGGGCCAGCTAGTAATATGTATAATACGATTAGCTGAAGGACGGTACAACAAATTCTGCAGAAATGTTTGACAAAATAATAACCTAACTTTGCTTGTTTGCAGTAAGTACGTAAGATATTTTTTTTAAGTTTAGATATGTTTCATCTCAAGTTGCCCATAGATATAAAAACTATAATATCTTAGATAGTAAATTACAGTTACACTCAATTTTTCATCTCGTCGTTCCACAGATGCGACAGTTTCTTGCACGAAGTTTGTCGAGAACTTACGAGGTAAATGATGACCTGCAATTACTTGGACCACTCATCTTTACGTGCAGTTTTTATTTGAGCCACGTATGCTGCAATAAACTGTAAAAGTGTAATGAAAAATTTAATTCTGCGGATGTGTCCAGTAAATCTTTTTATTAATACGGCAAGAGAAAGCTTGGTACCACTTTTTAAACATAGATGTGAAAATGGATTAGTAGGAATCCAGAAAGCTAATTTCTTTTCTTTTATTATTTTATTTTTGTTGTAGCTACCAGAAATGGCTGTTTAATTTGTAAGGTATTTCGGTCTCTCAATGCAGAGGTCTCTACATACATAATTATGATGCATAATGCATTACGTAGGTAATGATAATTTTAATTTTATCATTTTTTAAATGTGCTGTAAATTAAATTAATCATTATAAAGTTATTTTCTGCATTTTTACGGTCCTAAGCCCATGAAAGTATGAAGGAAAAATTGGAAGTACTCTTCATAAAACTTCAAATCACGGCCTAAAACTAAAAAAATCTAGTTTGGACCACACAAGATCAGTAACCATAAAGTCAGTTTCAAAGTAAACATGTTTCGCTAACGATAATTTTCCGTATAATAATGGTTGTTCACAGTAACACAGTGAATTTATTTTTATTTTAAATCATCGAACATTTTGTAGCCAAGACCTGAATGTTTTCTTTAATGTGGTCTTATAAATTAGCGGGGTTCCATCAAAATTCTGATTTTATTGTAGTCTAAATGTTATAAAAAAATAATTATTAATAAAATTGCGACCACTTAACACAAGAGTCATTTTATTAATTTTTAATCTAAATTCTTTGAGCAATTATGAAAATATAATATCACGAGTCGTTTTCGTGTCGTTTTTATAATTAAACAAAGGTTAATTTGTTTTCTTTTCACGATCCCTGGCTTTTAATAATGTTTTTTTTTTTTTTTAACGAAATTTGTTATTTTTTTTTAATATTCTGGATTAACTAAACAAAGAACTTAAGATTAGATTTTCTTTATGCTTAACACTTTTATGCGTGGCTAGTCACTTTGAGTTCAAGGTTGTAAAACTTGTTCGAAAGAGTCACCGCGGCACTGGAACGCAAAGGGCATTAGTAGGAACACGGATGAGTTTTAGTCAGTAAGAGTCTGACACATCCTTCCGCTCCGCTCAGAGCGGAAGAAGACATTTGATGATTTCCAATCCTGAAAAATAAGTCTGAACTCATACATGCATATAATGCATATAGAATTTTTGTTATTTTAGTTTTTACTTAGAGATTACTGTACAAATATAACTGATTTCTGAAATCTACTAAAACTGTTTAACTACTTCATAATCAACGTTTATGCGAACGATATACGTCAGTTCTTTAGCTGTCTAAGCCTTATATATGTATGTATATATCTATACTTAGACATTCAATGTAAGACTGGCAGCGCCCTGCTGTTTCACCTGCGTAGTTCCCGTTCCCGTGGGAATAATGGGCAAAACTATTACTCTCCATTGGTGAAAAAATTATTATAATCGATCCAGTAGTTTCGCAGCTTATTCGGTTCAAACAAACAAACATCTTTCCTCTTTATAATATTATAGTAATATATGGATGCCATCTAGTGTAAGTGTGAGTAGATATTCTCAATAATTAGCACAGAAAAATACATAGCATAACCTCAAAACATGAAAAAACCTATTTTATTTACTACCTGGCATTTTATCACCATCTAAAATATTTCCAGATATCAGACCAATCAAAGTTGATGGGTATGAAATAAATATAGAAAAAATTGCGTTTTGGAACAATTTGTTAAGTAACGCGAAAAAAATAAACCGAACGACTGTTTTCTTTTTCCTTTTTACCCGACTACGGCAGAGTCAAAAGGAAGGGTTATGATTTTAGCTGTCTATGTATGTATGTCTGTACGTATGTTTGACTGTAGCGCCTTAACTATTGAACCTATTTTGACGAATGAGGAATCAATAGATTCGTAAAACTGTTAATGGTGACATAGGCTATACACTAGGGTGGGTAACCGATGTATGGGAAAAAATTAAAGTTATTTGATCATTTTCTAATAGTGATATTATGTTGTCTTAGGACTAAACAAAAAATAATTAGCAATAAAAAGTTAAATTAAGTCATATCTTTAGCCCGCGCATGGGAATCAATGTTTCGGGAATTATTGAAAAAACAACGTTTGGTTAAAAATATATATTTTATTAAAGAACAATTATAAATGTATAGAAAATAAAGAAATATTACACAATATTCATGAACAATAAAAAAAGTTAAAAATTAGGATTTATCAACCACTTCAATATCCGAAAATATATCTTGGAATACCGAAGAAGTAATCGCAGCGGCTGCTCTGTCAGAAATACCATAACGATCGAAGGTTCTTAACAACTTAGGTAAACTTTTCACTCATATTGGTTTTTGTTTCTTTAATTGTGACGTGGAAGGCAAATTTAGTTTATCAGGCGGAGAAGTACTGCGTTCAGACTCACTTGAAGATAACATTAACTCCTGCTGTTCAGTATTACACTTTTCTTAATTTTTGTTAATGTTCAAACTGGACTTTTTTATCTTAGAAGCTCGTGTTACCTTTTTTTTGTAATTTTGTGGTAAGAATGCGATCTATGCTGCCAATTCGCATCTTCCTTCCCTGTCTTTGGTCAAGTAAAAACTCCTTCTCTTCTTGTGTTACCTTATTTTCTCTTGGATAACAACACAGTTGAATTTGTTTACATTTACAGGAAAAAATGTCGAATAGAACTCTGCTATGCTGTATAAAATCATTATTTTGATCAGCTGATAATCTTTTCAGAGATTTGATGAGGCTCTTGTACTTCAGATGGTAAGCCTTTAATTGCTGAATTACTCTTGTGTGTGATACTGTAGGAAGAGACGATTTTCTCCACACTTCTTCTACTTTTTGAGATACAAGCTCAGCAATATCTAAAAAGTATGGTTCTTTGATAGTGTTTCTTCTAATTTTAAGTTGTAATCTATTCCACTCATAATATTTCATGACGTCTTCATAGGTCGGCAATAGATTGTCCTTAATATCTCCTACACTCCCGAATATAGGGCACTGATAACTTTTTCGTCTAGTTTCCATAATATGTTTTTAGTTTAGTAAGAGAAAATAGTGTAATGAATGTTAAACGCGTAAGCAACCGTACTCTTATAATATTTTTGTCGCACTAAAAGCAAACTAAAATAATTACACGCGATACGCCCGCGATCACCTTTTGACTACCCTCTCAAAGTTATAAAAACAAAACTTTGGTAAACAATAATGGACTTAATAAATCTCTGTTACTTAATAGCAACACAATAAAATGCGTTTAGTTCAAAAATATTATTTTAAGTGGTTTAAGACGTCGTTGTTTAACACCACTATTTTATACGTTTTTATTAAACTTGGGGATCGATGCGCGGGCTATTACACTAAAAATAAATGAATAATATTTTACAGGTATTTAATTGATCTTATATGACAACATATTTTCACTATTACAAACGGATTCGAGAAAAAAAAAATTTTTGACCCACCCTACTATACACATTTTCACTTTAATATGCGGGATTATTTAAAAGTTTTGTGTTGTACATGCATTTAAAAAAAAATTAAACCTATACCTGCCTTGGACGGTGACAAATACAAATTATATACAGTTAACTACAGGAAAACTAGTCCAACATCAGATGTAGTGTTACTTCGCAGTAGGTAAGTATTCAATTAGGTCTTAATTTAATTAAAACTAAGTTTACGTATCGGAAAGCAGTTCCACGGTTCTTAATAAAGCCGGCGATATTACCTGTACTAATTAATTGAACGTGTGTAATAACGCCTGCGTGCCACAGTTACCATTTGTCAATCGGAAAACCTTCTTTAACGGTTATAATGTATTTTCACTTATATTTATTTACTGCCGTAAGTTTGGTTATTAAATATGTTTTAAGGTTCCCGTAAAACGGTGAAGGAAAACATCGTGAGGAAACCGGCATGTCCTAGAACTAAAAATTCGAAGACATGTGACATTCACCAACCCGCTCTGGGCCCGCGTGGTGGATTACGGCCCATCCCCTCTCCTAGAAAGGAGACCTGTGTCCCAGCAGTGGGAATATTAAAAGGCTGATTATTAAGGTTCCCGTAGAAAGGTGTGATACGACACTGTGAAAAGAAATTATCAGTGACATTGTTCTGATCTCTTGAAAAAATTTGTGAAAATAGGATGTCATCGCGTTGATGCTGCAGTGTCGTTTTACGCCTGGCTCCCACTTTAGTCAGTAATATAAGATACGTAACATGATTATATGTAAGGTAATAAAGTATTCTGATTTAAGCCTGTACAGGGTGTGTTCCAGAAGTGCGTGGTCTTATGTAAGGGTCTACAGCATATGCAATACAAAAATGCAAGATTTTTTTATAAACCGACCTCATATCACGGCTTCATTCGATGACTTTTGATGCAGTTAGAGACATCAAATCTGTGGTTGAACTAAAGTAAACGCTACCAATCTGCATCGGATTGCTCAAAAAATGTTCTTTATTAGAACTTTTTTTTCTAATCGGCGATTTTTTGATGATATAGTTTCTTGAATTTTTAGTCGATACAGAACAACACCCTTAATTATGATGACGCCCATAGAAATCTTGTTTATTATATCTATGATGACGCCCTTCAAAAACACCTTGTAAAGTATGTCTCTTAGTACATTTATGCTGATGCAATGATTTATCTTTTTCTTTCAGCTCATCTGTCTAACATATCATGTGACTTGTAAAAAAAGTGACAAAGATCGTCTTGGAGAAATGAGTGAGTACCTAATTTGTATATTTACTTAAATACAGCCTCTACTCATGGCGTAGCTACAAAATATCTTGTGTCATCTATACTTCTTTCTCTAAAATTCGAAGAAATATGACATTCATCAACCCGCAATGGGCCCGCGTGGTGGATTACGGTCCATTTCCTCTCCTAGAGAGGAGGCCTGAGTTCCAGCAGTGGGAACATCAAAAGGCTGATTATGTTATACTTTTATCTACTAATACTAAAACATCGAAGATTGAACTGCAACAGCGAGATAACTACGTATCTATCGCACTGTAGTAGAGCCTTTCATTCGATGAGACGATTGGCGATTGGCTGCTACGCTGCTTGTCACGGGTTCGATTCCCGCACGGAACAAACATTTGTATGGCCTACAGTTAGTTGTTCCGGGTCTAACTGTATGCAAGTAATTTTGTATGTTTGTAAACGCATATAAGAGAAATTCCTAAGTTTTACACTAAAAACAAAAAAAAAACAATTCAGCAAAATTCATTGCGTTACTTGCGCTACTGAGCATACAAATGTTTCAATCATAGTAAGCAATGGATTCAGATTTTGTTTCTCCAAAAACATCGATTAATAAAGTTGGACTTGTGGTTTTCTAAACTTGCCTTGTTTTTTATTGGTTACTGCAAAATTGAGGTAACATTTTGGCAATGTACGTATTGCTTAATGATATCATTCTAAATCTGAGGTGGGCCAATTATTTTATATGCACTCTTGTGATTTAGATATCCATTACTCTGAGAGAAATACCTTTTAATGTTCATTCTATTATAATTAACAAAAACAGTGTACTTTTTTAGTGTCGCTCTTAGGGGATATGGGCGGCATGGATGGTTCTAAATCTTCGTCTGCAGACAGCAGTGATGATATTTCGATGAATAGCCGAGGTAAGATAATTATAGAAAAACAATGCTAAATATTTAAACATACACAATCTATACATATAAATAAAATTGGAGCGTCTGTTTGTAATATTGAAATAACCGCTTTTAACTACATGCATATGCATACACCAACATAACATTTTTTACAGTGTTTGTCTGTCTGACTGTCTGTTTGTTCCGGCTAATCTCTGAAATGGCTGTTACGATTTTGACGGGACTTTTATTGGCATGTAGCTGATGTAATATAGAGTAATCTAAAGTAAAGTCCTGTTCAGTACCGCGCGCAGCTCACGCGCATGCCACCACTTGACTGTGCCGTCACCTCGGGCGCCTCCCACCACTTCTCCCACCAACGAATCAATATCACAAAGAATCGGGGGGTTAGTAACTATTCCACGCGGACGAAGTCGCGGGCAGAAGCTAGCATTAAATAATTTTGCCAGTTTAGCTTGGATAAATCTGAATTTTGATTGTAACAAAATATAAGTCTTTGTGGTGATGCTATATAGCAAAAGCATTATTTTTACAGAAATCAAAAAGTATTTTGATAAGATGGGTAAGTTGACATAACTGTATCATTTAAAAATATTATTTTCAAGTAAGTATTTTTACTCCCTAGCTTCATATTTTCCCTATTGATAAGATACAGCCAAGTGCGTGTCACTTAAACTACATGACAACAAAAGGAAGGCCTGAATGAAAATATAATTTTGGATTTTCAGCTCTTAACTTAGTAGTGAGAGTTTAAAATTGAACTATGTAACAACATTAAGGTGTTAAAGAGTTTCATTTAAAATGGGCATTAATGTAATTTACTATTGTTATCTGAAATCCACGCGTTATTGGTCGCGAGAACAGCTACTATTTTTGCACCTATTTTTTTTTAATAAATGATATTTATTTTGTAAGTAGGTTCACATAATAATCTTACAAGTTCAATATTTCTGGTAATTTTAAGGTGTTTTAGGGTGTTTCCTGGCCGACTATCCCGATAAGAAACAACACCGAAACAAACTCAGAGGTCTCTTTTAAAGTCTATACAAACCGTACTGGTCAAATCATATGAGAACCATGAAGGTTAAAGTTTGAGGTGGCCTTGGAAAATGCCACACAGATTTTAGTGAATCCTTACTAATATTATAAATGTGAAAGCGTAGATGTTTGTTACGCTTTCACGCAAAAACTACTTGACGAATCATCATGAAACTTTGTACACATATTCTGGGAGGTACTAGAAGTAACATAGGATACTTTTTATCCCGGGATTATGTTCCCTTGGGATAATTTCCGAAATTCACGCGGGCGAAGCTGCGGGCAGCAGCTAGTATATTATATTATGGGAATCATCAAACGTCTTCTTCCGCTCGAGGTGGAGCGGAAGGGAGTGTCAAATTCTTATTGATTAAAACCCATCCGTGTTCTTCCTAATGTCTTTTGCGTTACAGAGCCGCGGTGACTCTTTCTAACAAATTCCGCAACAAAAGTGACTTTCTACAAACGTAGTTTAGCTCAGAATTCACATTTTCGTTTCTGTGTTAGACCATTCTGCAGGTTTGCAAAATTGTATTGAAAGCGATCATGAGGTCTTTTGGAGTGCTCAGGAGGACTTCTTCCGACTTCCACACTTGTCGATTAATAGGGATGTTTCCTGAGGAATAAAAATATGATCCTATATAATCCGTCAGTTAGATTATCGAAAAATATTGGACACGTATTTTTTGCTTTATGAAATGTCTAAAAATTGACAAAGATAAAAAGCTTCAAAGATCATGAGTGGGGGCTTTTGACATCAGGGCGTGGTAAAAATCGTCGCACGGAGTGACGTCACACGAGTTTTCAACGCACTATATCGTCTTCGTTTTTTGTTTACGTGAAAAAAAATAAAAAATACGTGTCCAATATTTTTGGGAAGTCTATCTTACGGACTAATTCGATTTTTTTAGGCAACTACCCTATTGTGCCATTGATTAATTAATTAATTGTTTTTAGCCAAAGATGACGAAAAGTTTTACAAGAAAACTATGCGTAAGTCACATCAATATTTGAAAAAAAAAAAGATGTTTCAGAGTAAATATAAATACTTATTTCAGTTCATTCATACATGTATGATTTTATTTTAGGGCATCAAATTAGTACTGAAGGTACGATTGAAATCGGTTATATTGTTAAAGTATTTTCAAATTAATGTTTCTTATAACGCGGTTTATTTGGATGTTTCAGAAAAAAATGAACTCAAATATTACGAAAATATGCTGAAAAACATTAAATCTATAAATTGTGAGTTGAAATTAATTTAATGTTAATTTTGTCAATTGTAAACCAAAAATCATCGCTTATTACAAACTGCATATCTTGTACGCTTTTACTACTACTACTATCTTGGAAGTTTGAATCGAATGTGAGAAGTAGAAAACCAAATGTAGGTACAATTAAAATTAAATACTTTCATAAATTTAAATACTTATATAAATTAAACACTTGTCACGGGGATATTGTGCAATTTCTTAAAATCACTAAATTGTATCTATCTTAAGAATACCTATGTATATACACACCTATACATAACTTATTTAAAAGTTTCCTTTTTCTTTTTTTTTTCAGCCGGCATTTAACTACACAAGTATATTTGAAATAAAGATGCTTAGTGTTTTTTTTTTGTTTAATTTACCCCTCAACTAAACGCCTTAACGTTATTTCTTATGGAATGGTGGATATTTTATTTTTTCTCTCTCATTTAAATAAAACTTTGCCCCACACTAGGAATTTATCCTGTGTCGTGGGTGCGTTTACAAACGTTCAAACTCACATACAAAAAGACCCGGACAGACCCGGAACAATTACGAGTATCTGTAGACCAAACAAATATTTGTTTCGTGCGGGAATCGAACCGGCGATACCCGGAGGAAAGATTTGATTGTTTGCATTGAATAGGCTCGGAAACTACTGAAACGATTTGAAAAATTCTTTCACTGTTAGGAAGCTACACTATTCCCGAGTGACATAGGCAATATTTCATCCCCACATTCCCATGGGAACGGAAACTACGCGGGTGAAACCGCGGGGCGCTGCTAGTTCGCTATAAAATACTGGCTTGTGACGTGTTTTGACAAAGATATAATGAAAAGAAGGATCTGCCTGTCAGGAAAACACATCGCTGTTTAAGGGCGTTACTACATCAATGCGTCAATTGTAAGTTGATGACATAGAATTCGCGCCGCGACGGTATGTTTGTGTGGCGTGTCACGATCGACCGCAAGTAATAAATTCTACCATGGTGGGTATTGGATGTACCGAGGCGGATATTGGTGTAGCACACTTACATTTAACAATAGGGATGTTTCCTGAGTACAAATTATATGATTATGTTTAGTCCGTCAGTTAGATTATAGAAAAATATTGGACGAGTATTTTTTCCTTCATCAAATCTATAAAAACTGACGAAGATACAAAGCATTAAAGATCAGGAGTGGGGGTTTGTGACGTCACGGCTCGCTAAAAATTGTAGCGAGTAGTGACGTCACACGAGTTTTCAACGCATTGTATCGTCTTCATTTTTTGTTTAGTTGAAAAAAGAAAAAAATACGTGTCCAATATTTTTTGGAAATCTGTCTGACGGATTAATTATTTTTTATTAGTCAAATACCCAATTCCTTAGATTTTGACTGGAAAACAACAAGTATTGAGGATTTTACAGTGTCAAATAAAAGACTTTATAAGCATAAGAGGCAATATAGATATTAAGAATTTCCTTTAATCATAATTAATGACTAAAAGTGTGTTACTCAATTGAGATGCTTATGTTAATTAGCTGTTAATTTATTTGTCAAAATCAAAATCAAAATTCATTTATTCAAACTAGGCTGAGAGCCAGCACTTTTTGAACGTCAGATTTTACATAAAGACAGTCCCCCAAAACGCCCACCCGTCGCCACTTCCTAGTATTTTAGCTGGGAAGAAGAAGTGGCGCAACAAACTCCCCAGTAATAATATGTCTGTTGCGTTATAGGAACTTGAATTTATGCAAAGTCATCACAAAGGGAGCAAAAATAATAATTATCCAACGTGGAAATCATAAAACAGTTCACTATAAACATTGTGAAGAGTAGATTGCGTCAGTTAAATAACTAAAAAAAAAAAATAAGGACAGTCTATTTTCATTTTTGTCACAGAAATTTTTCAAAATGCAATCTCCAACCTCTGAATCCAATTAAAACAACGCGAAATTATCGGAAAGCTGTTAATAATTAGCTCATGGTTTTAATTAATTGGTCGGTATGTACGTGTTCGATAGCGGTCGTCAATTCATCATCTACACTTGCCTTTATAAACCGTGATTGGCGGAAAATGTATTTTCATGTTCTTATTTTTGCTTTTGTAAGTTTAAAAAAGTTTTGTTTAAAAAACGCTGTCGTGAAGATTAGGACTCATTCCTAACAGACTGGCTGGACAAAGCAACAAATAAATTTAGCTGGATAAGTACAGGGGAGGCATTTGCCCAGCAGTGGGAAAACATAAGTTAATTTAAAAAAAAAAGTTATTCTTTATTAACCTTTTTTTTCGTTTTGTTTTTCTTGGTGGGAAGTCATCAAATGACTTCTCCCGCTCTGATGGAAATGCACTACTGACTAAAACCCACCCATGTGCCCTTTGCATTCCAGGGCCGCGGTGACTCGAAAAAAATCCGTTACCTACTTTAATTACCTTAGAGTTATACAGTTATATGTCCAATCTTCAAATAAATTAATATTTTTATAGCACTTGAGCGGTCTATCTCAGGAACCAGGAATTTAACAGGCAAAGCCGCTATCTTATATATAAAATTCTCGTGTCACGGTGTTTGTGGTTGAACTCCTCCGAAACGGCTCGACCAATTTTCGTGAATCTTAGTGTGCATATCGGCTATGGTGGCGAATCGTACAGCATTTATTTTTCATCCTCCTAAATGTTCAGGGTGGTCCAACCCTTTTTTTTATGTGGCAAAACGACGTTTGCCGCGTCAGCTAGTATATATACGAGTATATATAATATATATCCTTCAAAGAATCAATTTAAGAGATACTTATAATTTGTTTCAGCTTATTGTGACTGCAAAAGAGATTTGTTGCGCCAAAGCTAAGCGGATATCGAATATATACAAAATATGTAAATATATTTGAAGCAATTTTACTGTATGACACAAAAAAAAATGTTGGATACTCCTGTTAAACCCGTTTTCTAAATTAATTGCATTGAAAGCGCTTTAAAAAAAAAGAAACAATTGGTGAACGAAAAGTATGCCTAGTTTTCTATATGAAATGTGAGAATATAAACAAAATATAGCCGTTAGTGTCAAAAATGACTTTTGTTTATTAAATTATTTCATGAAATGTTTACTTATAGTGGAATACGTGCAGGCAGGTCCTGAAGATAATTCTGAAGTTCAAGGTAACATTACACTTGTAACGTCTAAATGAATGTAAATTTCACGTTTTTTGTGCTAACTTCTTCCCTTTGGAACAAAATACATTGACGCTTTTTTTTTCTCAATAGGGACTCTCTTTTATCTGCATTATTTTTTGGAGTTATAGGACAATGTAGTATCTAATTTTTTAGACTTACACTTCAGTTTTAAGTCAATATGCCTTGACACTTATTTACGCAGTAGTATTAGTTTTTGATGTATGCGAAACCATCAAATTCTTCATTATCAAGCTTAGATACAGGTGTTATGCTTGCGTGTCTTCCTATGTATAGATTTCTTCATATATCTTTTCTGTAATATATATAATTAAATAACCACTCACTCACTGATTGACATAATTGTTCTCCCACTTCCCGTGCTAGGAGGGAAAAACTTTTTATGGGGTTGTATAGAAGGTGTCGGGGTGAGTATGGGAAAAATCTGAAACTACCCCTTTTCAACCCCCTCCTTTCAACCCCATTGCTCATCTCAGAAACCTGACATCGAAGAGAAAAATGGTTTTCGGGGTTGTATAGAGGGTGTTTGGATGAGTATAAAACGAAAAAAAAAAACTTTCAACCCCTTTGTTGTTAGTCAAAAAATACTAAAAAGACACCGCGAGTTGCTCGCAACTCGCGCCCCCAAGCGAAATACTAGTATCTTTTCTGTAACTTAAATGGTGTACATAATAAAGAGTATTATATTATGTTGAACAACAAAATTGATAAGTAATATAAATCTTGCCTTACAGAAGTTGTAAATATCAAGAGAAATTATGGTACGTAAATCTGAACTGTGTGTCTGCTAGAGTGAGAGAAAGAGAGTGTGTGAGAGAAATAGAGAAGTTTACAAGGATAATGAAAGAATGTGACCGTTTAGAAATAATATATAACAAATATTTGTAACTATTGCAGCCATGTTGGGGGGCAATGAATATAAACAAAGTAAGTGACACTCAAGTAAATACTTTGAACTAAAACGTAATTACATAATTATGAAATTGTAGTGATTTGTTCTGAGACTACTAACATGCGTCCTCTAACAATATTTTGAACAAAATACTTACATTTTTGAGGAGCTCGTGGCTAAATTATAACAGCCGCACGGGTCGATCGTCTAGGTTAAGCAACGCTTGCCGAGGTTGGTCTGTGGATGGGTGACCATCTTAACATAACGAGACTTCTCCGTGCCTCGGAAAGCACGTAAAGCCGTTGGTCCTGGCTGTCATTTGTAGATCTTTGACAGTCGTTACGGATTGTCAGAAGCCAGAAAATCTGACAGCAGTCTTGCCAAGAAGTACCGTGTTCCCCAGTTAATGGGTTGTGGAGGTCTGGTAGGCAGCCGCTTCACGTAAAATACTGGTATTCAGCTGAATCCGGCATGACTGGGAGCCGACCCCAACATAGTTGGGAAAAGGCTAGGCAGATGACTTACATTTTTGAATTAGCTTGGAAAAATAAAAATTTACTTAAACTACAACGTAGTATATAATATTTATTTTTCGATTAGATCCTTCAGTAAAAAGACAACGAGGTAAGACAGTTTAATTTATTCATTCAGACAGACGCGATGCGACTTTGTGAAAACGATGTGAAAATGTTCTTGGATATTATTTTTCGGGAGGTCATTTTATATCGCCTGTCTATTGCAGCTTTATTAATTAGTTGTTCACTAGCATCGCCCCGCGGTTTCAACCGCGTAGTTCCGGTTCCCGCGGGAATATGGGGATATAATATAGCCTCTGTTCACCGGAGATAGTGTAGCTTCCCAACAGTGAAAGAATTTGTCAAATCGTTCAAGTAGTTTCGGAGTCTATTTAATGCAAACAAACAAAAAAAAAAACAATCAAATCTTTCCTATTTATAATATTAGTGCAGATTGACCATTACAACTAGATATATTTATATATTTTATAATATATATATTTTAAATCTGGACTGTTATTATTTCAGAGCACGAGAATGTCGACGATGACTTGTTACAAGGGCTTCTTAAAAAGATTGGAGAACTTAACTGTAAGTGTATCGATAACAAACCCTAAATACAGCGGAACTAGGTCTATTTGGCGCTGTCGTATGCATATAATTGTTTAAGTTCCAAAAGGTACGTATCAGTGGATTCAAACTTAGTTACGTCTGTGAGAGTCACGGAGAGTTACGAGCAGCCATCAGGTTTGATTCTATCGCTAACTTAAGTTTGTGTTAAATTGTAAATTTATACTTTTCTTGTATGTTTATTTAAAACCAAGTTGAATAATATCATTTGTGTCAAGCAAACGAAATTTTAAAGATCTTGATTTAGTTCAGCATCAAGGAAATCTCTTACAATTATCTGAAAATCTTGGAGTTCCGCCAGTGAGGGTATGCTATCATTTGAATACTACCCTCATTATATTAGCATGAAGCTCTGGCATTGTAAAAGGTGTTTCTTGCAATCTCATGGGAAATAAAAAGCAAATATTATTGTTTGATTTTATGCAGAAATCATTTTTGAATTTTGGGTCAAATATATTCAAACGGAATATTTTTCATGGATTCTAATGGTTATTCATTGTTTTATTTTCAGACAAAAGGAAAAATCAAGCTGCAAGTAAATATAATTAATTATCCTTGAGCTCTTCTTAATAATATTATTGAAATAAATATAATATAAAAATACTTTCTTCAGTAGCAGGGAAGGATTATGTATGTATAAGTAAAAGAAAATGTTAAAGAACATTTTCAAGTAATTTAAGTAAAATTGATGACCATGCAGCTAGTAGAATATTCTTAAACGAATTTAAAAAATGTTTGAGTCAAGTGTGACTTTGTTTTACTCAAACATATTAATTAATTTACCTTGACAGAATCTATATAGGTAATCAACCATAAACAACTTAGTGCATAAGTAATTGTTTTTGTGTAATAATAAGTCATATTTTTTACGTTCTATGCCTTCGCTTTGGAGTGAACTGCTAGTACTCATTTGTACTAATATTTTAAAGCTGTATGGTTTATTTGGTTAAACGCGCTAATCTCAGGTACTACTGGTTGTATTGAATTTAAAGTATTTTATTTATTTATTATATACTATATTATACACATTGTAATAAGAACAGGAAAAACTTTTTATAAAAACAAGTGTACAATGGGCGGTCTTATCGCACAAGGCAATCTCTTACAGACAACCTTTGGATGGACTGAACGAAAGGAGATAGATTTAAGGCTGTCAGTGTATAATCGTTATAAATAATACTAATTAGTCATAATATATCCAACACTAAAATAATGAAATTATAATTATGATAGCCTATTTTTCGAGAAAGGCTACATCACGCTGCGACCGATAGGAGCGGAGCATCAATGATAAACTTAGAAAAAATGCTGTTATTCTTTTTTCTCGCTTATGTGATGTAGAATTATTAACCAACTTCCAACATCAAAACTAGAATCTATCAAACCCAAGATGCCATAGATAGGGCAATAAAGACATGGCAATGGTTTCTAACTCACATAATTCCAGCAGTAGGTATTAGGGAGTATCATTTGATGATTTCCCATCCAGAAAAAAAAAGTTAGTGCAAGAGCCACTGATTCAGACAACCTCTTATTCAAAGACCTAATTGAGTACACAGAGTACCTTTTTACACGTCTACAACATAATACAGACATTAAAGTAAAAGGGTCTAAGTCTGAAGTGAGCCACCTGAAACCTTTTTTGTCCCAAGGGGCTCCCACAAACAGGCTTCCAACCAACTAAACTGTTTAGTTGGATTAAGACTTCCACATCAACTTTTGTCCAACCTAATTATTTATACCCCATTCACGGTAAGATTAGACATTGAAATACATCTTTTTTACAGTCCGTTCTACCGATTTCTATTGCGTTGGCGGCATGACACATGGTAGCTACAGTAAACAGTTGGTATTATCATCAGGTTTTTGCTTTTAATGCCATCCTTATGCCTACGGAATAGAAGTAAAAATCGGTTGAACGGACTGTAAACAATTTTGTTCCAATGTCTAATCTTATTGTGAATGGCGTATGGTCGAGGAAACGTGCAAAATTAACCAGAGCAAAAAAAACCTTTGTAAGGTCAAATTAAGAGAGGAGCTTTTGGCTAAATTTTAACAGCCGCATCGGTTGATCTTCAAGGTTAAGCAACGCTTGCTGAGGTCGTTCTGTGGATGGATAACCATCTTAACATACCGAGACTCCTACAACGTGCCTCCTCGGAAAGCACATTAAGTCGTTGCTCCCAGCTGGTATGTGTAGATCTTTGGCAGTCGCTACGGACTATCAGAAGCCAGAAAATTTGACTCGTCTTGCCAAGAAGTACCGTGTTATCGGGTGTTCCTGGGTTGTGGAGGTCTCGTAGGCATGTATAATATATAATATACCGGTATACAGCCGAATCCAGTTTAACTGCAACCTAATCCCAATATAGTTGGAAAAAGGCTAGGTAGGTGATGAAGGGTATAAGTTGATTGTTAGGACTTGTAATAAGAAAGCAGTAGTCGGATAAAGATGCGTTGCAATATCAAATGACGTATACGATGGCTTTGTTAGGATTTAAGGGGTCTAAATGACGACGATTAATAACTCGGCCTAATAGTAGCCGATCCAAACTTTTATTTCAAAACCATTGTTGTAGCTACATATGGTAGAACCTACAATTTCGAAGTTATATGACATCTACCAAATAGTGGTGGGCTTGTGTGGTACATTTTCCCGCTCTATCACATAATGAGGAAGCCTCTGTCTCTCTGTTCTATGGAGATCTCATAGGCTGACTAGACTTATGCAAGCTTGCATTGTACATGAACTTTTTAAAATACATACATAGATAGGTACACGTACATTCTTAAATAAAACTTCAAACATATCGTGTTGGTAATTCATCTGCTGTCTACGCGAGCCGTAAAAGGCCACAGTCACGTACAAAAGGACTGGCTGAAGTTATTTTGAGCCGAATACACACAACTTGATGTTCTGTGTTTACATGAATAGGTCTCCGTTTTATTTACAAGATTTATAATAATGTTGAGACGTGGTAGTGTTATGAATTTAAGGAGATAAGATATACCTTTTTGAGTGGTATTTTATTCTTGAAGGCAATGCTTAACAAATCTAGTATTGCTTATATAAAGCACCACCTTACGAGCGAGTGAATTGCCGTAAGTTGACGTTTTGCTCATCAACGTTATTCCCCAAATCACCGCGATAATGTCGCCGTAGTTTGTGTTGTCTAAAAGTGTGTAAAATTTACTTACTTTTCGCTGGTAAACAAATAAATAAGGGTTAAATTTCGATAACTAGATGGAAAAAATCAATTTAATATATATTTATTACTGAAGAATATATTTTTCCTACAAAAGGTGTCAATGCGCCATTTTTATTCCTCAAGTACCTACTTAAAAGTCCCATAGGGTCAGTGTCTGCTAGGGTTGCAGAATTTGTTCGAACGGGGAACGCAAAGGGCACAAGAAGGATCACGGGTGGTTTTTAGTCACTAAGAGTTATCTGACTGTTGACAAATCGTCCTTTAGAGGGTGAGTTTCCATCAGTAAAACACTTAAAAAATTATTTCGACCAGAATATATTTATTAAAGTTCAAAAGAAAAACATATTTTATTCGCAAAAACAGAAATATTTACGCCCGTTGATAAAAGTATTGATATGAGATCATTAAAAGGAATCCCGACACCACACAATAAACGTAATTATCATCGTAAAAGCAATCAATTAACTCTTAATTAATTGGATGTATAAGGTTTCACGAGAATACAATATTTCACACGTTCTCTATATTGTTAATGAGCAGTGGTAACGGCCCCGACTTACGAATTGTAGGTCGCGGGTTCAAACTCAGCCAGGCGCACTACTTTGGTTAATTCATTGCATCACTATTGCTCTCAAAACGGTGAAGGAAAGCATCGTGAGGAAACCGGCATGTCCTAGAACAAAAAAATCGAAAACATGTGACATTCACCAACCCGCACTGGGCCCGCGTGGTGGATTACGGCCCATTCCCTCTCCTAGAGAGGAGGCCTGAGTCCCAGCAGTGGGGACATGCAAAGGCTGAATATACTTATTATGCTATAGCTTTTATCCATTTTACTTACAAATTTAATACATTTTTAAATATTTTTACAAAAAAAAACATTTAAAAATATGAAAAATAGTAGCCCACCGGTATCGGGAACGGTCCAAGCTACCGGCGGTCAGGGCTCCAGAGTGACGAACCTCCTAACAATGCGAGCCGAGTCCAGAAGTACCGCTTTCTGGATCAAGCCCTTGATCCAGCTGCCTAACGAGAGCCTCCTAAGGTATTGGTCGAGGCTCTTGGCTATTAGCCCATTGGCTGATACGACTATCGGTACAATGATTGCTGCGTCCACTTCCCACATGTCGACAACCTCGCGAGCCAAGTCAGGATATTTGATTTGCTTATCTTTCTCGGCTTTCATTAGTTTCTCGTCATGCGGAACGGTTATGTCTACACAATGTTTATTACTATTATTATAAAAGAACATCGTTTTATAATATCATTTCAAAATATGGACCAGTCGGTACCGCACGTTTACAATCGATTTAGATTTATACAACGCTCAGCTGTAGAACGAAGGATATCCCTAGAGGTAGAGTATCGTATAAAACAGCCACTCGTTTCAAATTCTATATCGTTTTCATGGAAATCTGAAAGTAACGGAAGATATTGGAACGTCCTACAATTTATGAAGAGCCACTGGAAGTAATTCATGAAAAATACAATTTATTTTGATAAAGATTCTTTGTCTTCTTTTTTTCTCGGTATTTATTATAGAAAATCTTAAATGTGACGTTGTTTGTCTCCTCCAGTAAATTAATCTGAACTTGTTACTATATAGAAAACATTGGAAATAAAAACAAGCCCTTTTTCATCAAATGATATCATCAAATGATGATCCTTTCCAAGGAAATCATCAAATGATGATCCTTTTTGTGCCCTTTGTATTCCAGGGCCGCGGTGACTCTTTCGAACAAATTCTGCAACCCTAGCAGGCACTGACCCTATCCCCGTCTTTGTTGCTGACAGCTCTTTGAGGTGCGCGTGGAACACGACGCGCCGTCGACCCAGGCCTGGTTGCTATCGGATGACAAGCCACCGGACAAGGACACGGCGTTGCTCCGCCCAAACAGGACAGATCTCCACCGAATTAAAACAAGCCTTAATTTAAGTACTGGTTCTAATTTACTTTCCTATGTGGAAGCACTGGCTGGATACTAAAGGCTTTTATTTTCTTCTGCATCAACGCAGAAATCAAGCTATATTCAACCCTATGCCGTATAACCTTGCTACATACGATTGCGAATAAAAGTAAGAAAAAGTTGGATAAATTGCTTTAATAAAACTAGATAAATATTCATTACGCAATTCTGAGTTCCAACGTCAAAAGTCAACATACCCATTGCAGAGAACTGTATCAACATATGAACTAAAACATTAATGTGCTTCCGTATTTTACATAATTCCTACCACGTGTAAGTCGGACATCAGCCGTACATAATACTATATTAAAAATGTACGCTCTGAAAGTTGATCCCTGCTTCCCCTTAACTGCGGTTACAACATTGTTGATGACAGTTGAAATCCCGAGTTCATTTGAAACAAAATACGGTAGAAATATATCCTATCTGAAGCAATTTATTTTTACCAAACATTCTAATTAAACTTTTTTTGTAGCGAAAACGACGTTGTGTTTTGTTTTTGAAGAATGTTTTCAAATCTTCATCTGCAGATTTTTGCAAATTAAGATTTGAAAACATTACAAGATTATGAGAAGAGATATGACCAATTCACTAATTATAAATCTTCCTTTTTTATAACTTTGGATAAATCATAATGAAGCCTTTGTCTGAATGAGTCTTTATTTTTTAATAGATGTAGTTAGGAACTAAGAATTTTATATTTCAACCAAAAAATAACACAACTCAATAAATTAAAAATCCCAGTACATTTTCCAGGACATTCACCTCAAACTGAGTCTTAGCGTTAAATAGGTCTTGAGTGCCGTTTTGTCTATCTCAGTTTTAATAAAGAACTAGTTAGGAATCTCATTACACGTCTGTCGGAACAAATCGCCAATTTCTGCGACCAGCATCGTAATATAAACAAAACGGTTATACGAAGCGGGGAGGATACAGAAAACCTTACGTTGCTGGGCCTACATAGTGTGTTCTACACATGAATGATCTGACCTATTTGGATGTTTAGCCCTATGAATACAATCTTATATTGGGCCGCGATGATATTTAATAATGCCTTTGTATGAACTTACTGTTTTACTTTTTCTGTGTCAAAACTACAAGTCTAGTTCAGCTTTTCTTCTGCCTATTGTATTGTAAAGTTAATTATTATTACGCACTGTAACAAGTACACGAAATGTAACAAGTAATGTTTATTTAATTGAAATTCTGCCTACAGCCATCAACAACGTTAAATAATTATAGAAACTTGGATCGGGCACCCGAATTGAATCGTTGAGCTGAAAATAGAAAATAATTATTGGAATTTTCCTTGGACCTACGGAAAGTTCTAGGCTAGAAGTCGGCTTATATTAAAATTACCGAAATTAAAATTGATGGTCTTCTATGAATTTTGATTTATTCTGTCCTAGTTTGTGAAAAGATATTTTGCAGTTTATTTTCAGATGACCTGTTAATACCCAAAAGATTGGTTCAAAGTAGCACATAAAAGAGTGTCTCGAAGTATATGCCATGTATATGTTTGCCCAGCAGTAGGACACTATAGGCTAATACAAAAATCTAAACAAAAATAGTTAGAGACTGAGAAAATCCTTTGCTTGTTCATTTATGTCAGGCGCTATTCGAAGACATGTGACATTCACCAACCCGC
The DNA here is from genome assembly GCA_905332915.2 of Hecatera dysodea. NCBI lineage: Eukaryota > Metazoa > Arthropoda > Insecta > Lepidoptera > Noctuidae > Hecatera > Hecatera dysodea. Next base: position 18,257,647 of record HG995292.1, read on the forward strand.
ACTGGACCCGCGTGGTGGATTACGGCCCATTCGCTCTCCTAGAGAGGAGGCCTGTGTCCCAGCAGTGGGAACATTAAAAGGCTGATTATGCTATACTACAGGTTATGATCACCACATTCAAATATATATTATAGCTTAAACTGAAAATGATAATGCACTATCCAACCCATTTTCTATAAAATAACGTGCTTGTTTACAACTCAATGCGGGAGTTTACATAAATCGCATCAATTTTACATCTATCAGGAGCACACCCACTTCATATTCCATCAATGACAATTTCGCGGCCAAGTACCGCCGCCATGTTTTATTCAGACTCACGACGGGCGGTGGTTGCAGGGTTCCGTGAATTCGACCGGGAAAACTAGACACGACCGACAAAAGTAAGGGTTAAATGTGTGTGTGGAGTAATCATAAGTTGCCAAAGTGTCATCGAATTATTCATTATCTGTGTAAAATATCTCGTTGTAAATGATAAATGATATTTATTTTGTATGTAGGTTAAACATAACACTTTCAATACGTCAAATATTTCTGGTCATTTTAAGCTAGATGAAGCCGGTGTTTCCTAGCCGACTACCCTGAGAAGGAACACCGAAACAAACTCAGAACTGTAGAAATTAAAGCAGCAACTTCGGTATATTACGTCTTGAGAAGTAATATTGTAGGAATAATTCGTTGATCCAGCTGAATGGCTCATGATTTTACCATGGTGTAGTAAAAACATCAGCCAATCAGTTGGTTTGTGTTGTTAATTGATCATCGAAAGCTAAGAACTTGCTGAAGCTTTTTATTTATTTACCTCTCAAAACTTTACAATTCAAGGATTCCGCACGACCTTGATGCGATAACCTATCAAACGGTACAAAAAGGGTTAAATGCTTTCCATTTGAATTGACATGACGGCTTTCTGAAAGGTGTTAAGTTAATCTATTGGATTTATGTGATGTCATGATTGAGGATTGAATTGTTTTTGTAACATAATAAAGCCGGTGAGTGAGGCAAAATTCACTGGTAGTGACAATAAGGCGACAGTAAAATAAGGATTGTGGTTTCACGGTGTTATGTTCAACAATTAACCTGATTCACGTTGTAAAGTCAAAGATAGTAAATGTTGAGTTTTCCATTTGTGCATCATAGTAAATTGTTTCTGTAGAAATAGTTATAGTATTACAATGGGCAATGTGATACAAAAGAACTTTTTAATATGTGTTTTGCTGTGTTTTTCTATAAATCTACAATACAGAATCCCTATTGAATTATCATTGCAGTAATTTTAATAGTATTGTATTACAACTGGTAATGTTTATACCAGAAAGTACATAATTATAATAGTGTGTAATAGATGATTTAATATTACCTATTCGCGCGAATGCGAGAAAAATCTGCTAAATCGATGGAGCCGTTCTCAATGGGCGCTCTGTCATACCATTGGTAATTTATTTTTATTTATACATAAAGATTAACACTCAACAGAGGGCTTACTCGATCGCAGTAACGAAAACGTTCGCTTATGTCAAAGTGAAAGGAAAGAAAGGATTTCCGTATTGTCACCAGATGGCGGGCGTTCATTTAGTTTCAATACAAATTGACTTTTACGCAAACGCGAGTCGAGCACGTTTAAAAACTCTTATTGTACTTAGAAGTCGAAAAATCTGACACTAGTCTTACCAAAGCTACTGTACTAAAAAGTAATGTTCAACAAAATAATTGCATTCATCTGCAGTTGGTTAATCTGAAAGCCAACCCTAACATAACTTGGATTATGGAATTTGTTCGAAAGAGTCACCGCGGCCCCAGAACGCAAAGGGAATTTGAAGGAACACGGGTGGGTTTTAGTCAGTATGAGACTGAAACTCCCTTGCGCTCCACTTAGAGCGGGAGAAGACAATTGATGATTTCCCGTTTTTTTAATAAATAGCTTGGAAGGGCTATGCAGATTTATTGAAAATATTCAGCGGTGTATCCATTATAGTAATCACTCTTATTCCATTAAATGACATAGGGAATGATCCATCTTTTTTAATTGGCAGGGAATGACCTCTGTTTGGAATATCTCCCAATACTCTAGCTAAAGTCTCGAATTATTAGCGATCGAAATCAGTTAGAAATATAGAAAAAGTTAGACTTTTACTTTATTTTTGCATGGACGATAAATGATCTTCAACCAAAATAAATTAGCGCACTCAGTAGTACTGTACTCAGTCTCTAAGACAACTTAACAAGTTAGCAATAGGGTTGTATTTAAAACTTAACAATACCGAAAAATATATCAGTGTTTTTTCGCCCAATGAATAAAGAAAGAAAGAAAACAAGTTTATTTGGCACAGACATATGTATACACACAATATAGATGCCTACCTATAAAACGATATTTAATTTTAAAACAATAACATAGTGTGCCCCACGGCTGCGCCAAGTAGGTGCAGTTCAGCAAAATACCATGTAACTAGGAGCTACCTGACGCTGGTTTTCAAATGAACCTTATGTTGAAGTGTACGGATGTAAATCACCATAGAATATTATATATAAATATGTATGTACGTACATACACATATTGGGAGTGAATAGCACCAATTTGGAACACCCGCATCCTAGTTTTTATGGTTGTAATATAAGTTAAAGACTGTTCAATCGTTATTTTACAGCGTCATCATAGCAGTTCTCAAAGTTTCTCTTTGTCTCATTGTAAACGAAAAAGGTGAATGTATGTACTAGGGAAATTCATTATACTAGTATGTCCATATTTGTCAATCAAATTACCTAGCCTCTTCCAAAAAATGGGGTTGGATATCAATCTAACCAGTTGCAGTTAAATACATATATTTTACATGACGAAACCACCTATTTGAAATTCACAATCCAGCTATTGTGTAATATGATATCTCTTGTCAGAACTGGTGTCAGATTTAAGTGGCCGTAGCGACCGTCAAAGGATTACAAATGACGGCTGGAAACAAAAGCGTTGCTTAACCTCAAAGATTGTTCTGAGGGAAAATTATATTAATTGAATTTCAATTATATTAATTGAAATGTTTCCTGTGGAATAAAAATATGATTATATTTATTCCGTCAGTTAGATTATCGAATAATATTGGGCACATATTTTTTTTTGCTTTATCAAATCTATGAGAAATGGCGAAGATAAAAAGCATCAAAGATCAGGAGTGGAGGCTTGTGAAGTCACGTCGGGGTTAAACTTGTAGCGAGTTGTAAAGTCACACGAGTTTTCAACGCGCTGTATCGTCTTCTTTTCTATTTACGTGAAAAAGAAAAAATACGAGTCGAATATTTTTTAGAAATTAGATTTCTTTAGTCAAACAACCCTATTTAGCTTCGCAAAACCTTTATGCCAAGTTAATGAAAGTCCAACAACGATTTATGAGAATACAAACATCTAATATAATCTTGTTAGTATATCAAACATAATGATAGCTCCATCTAGAACTTATTAAATAGCGGTGAGAATATAACCTAGCGTTTTTGATAAAGAACTTAGGTTGATCGTGTAGTTAGAACTGTCACAGTTATGCTAGGGATTTTGTTCCTAAAAGTTTCAGACCTCGGACCTGAAACATAAAGAGTATTTGGAGGAACACGGGTGGGTTTTAGTCAGTAAGAGTCCGATTTCTTCCGCTCCAGAGCGGAAGAAATCATTTGATGATTTCTCATTCATAATAAAGGGGCTGAAGTAATGTGAAGCTTTTATTATTATTTAATATTTTTTATTATTTAATTATTTTTTACTTCTTTTGCGTTTATTTTATGCGAGTACTAAATAAAAAAAAAATCTTTCTTTGTTTCAGTTCTGAATTTCTGATAGGATTGCGGAATTTTTCGAAAAGTTCCCGCTGCCTGGAACGTAGAGGGTATTTGGAGGAACACATGATGGATTTTAGTCAGTAAGAGTCACTTCCTCTCGCTCCGGAGTATTTTGATGATACCAAACAAAACTAAACAAAAGGGCTGTCGCAGTTTTAGTTTAAGTAAAGATGCTTTTCTACGGAAGATTTATATGACAGTTCAAACTTTGGAACAGCAATACTAGCTATAAAGTGTACAAGTTTTGTTACATTATGGACATGTGAACCTAAACAAATGTTATTGTGAAAGACAAAGACAAGATGTGCAAAATTATGGTAATTAGCTTTTTCCCTTTAGTTTAACTCGAGGCGTCTGATAATAGAATGAGGTGAGTTTTGAAGATTCTATTGCAGAGGTCCACCGGTGTCGGCAGCAGGGTCCAAGTTACCCTCACGAGAAAAGACGGGGCTTCATAGGGTCAGTGCCTGCTAGGGTTGCGGAATTTGTTCCAAAGAGTTACCGCGGCCCTGGAACGCAAAGGGCACAAGAAGGATCACGGGTGGGTTTTAGTCAGTAAGAGTCTGACACTCCCTCCCACTCCGCCCAGAGCGGGAGAAGTCATTTGATGATTTCCCATTAAAAAAAAGGGTACAAGTTACCGGTTGTTAGGGCTCCAGAGAAAAGAACCTCCTCACAATACGAGCCGTATCGAGGAGTACTGCCTTCTGTATCAGGCCTTTTATTCAACTGCGTAACACCATCGATTCGACGACCATCTGTCGAAGCTTTTGACCACTAGGCCATTGGACGTAAAGACAGTCGGCACAATGACAGCCGGGCCCACATTCCACGAATCGACAATCTCGTGTGCTAATTCGTGATACTTGATTTGTTTCGTTGCTATTTATATAGCACGCATAGATTGGTGGTCCTATAAAACACAAAATTGGTGCCCTGAAATCGCGAGATGGGGCCGCGGCAGACCACGAAGGAGATGGCGGGATGACTTGGATGTCTTCCTTGGGAATTGGCAGGATGTGGCACAGGATCGAGAAAAGTGGAAGGAGTGAAGGGAGGCCTTTGCCCAGCAGTGGGACATTTCAGGCTAGCTATAATAATAATAACACACATATACATAATGTACGAAATTAATTTTAAAATAACAGCATTAATTTAACCACCAACTTACATTGGTTGACACCGTGACAGCCTTAATTGTAGAGCCATTTAAAACCTGTTCGAGAGCTAAAACCTGAGCTTAATACCTGCTATATGTGTAATGTAAATTAAACAGCTATACGGAACTCTTTGAAATACGTGCGGTGCTCTAGATACCGCTAATTGATAGGAGATTAAAAGGTATCAGTATCAGCAGTCGGCAGCATAAATAAATCACTAGATTTAAATTCAGAACAAAATTGTTGGACATATTGCGGTAAGTTTGTAGTTGTCTTGGTGAATGTAAATTGTGGGTACTGAGCGTAAATCATATTGGTGTTGACTGATTTCAAAGATCTAAACGCAGATCGAAATCTATCGTACACATATGATTATGAAATTATTGTGTGACGTTTTTAAGAATGAAGAAAAATACTTTAAAAACTTGCTTTTCTCATCATGCATTTTGGAGCATCTCTGACCCATTAGCAAAGACTGTGACATAACAATGGAAGATATTGGTTTGAACATTTAGAAGTTCTAAACTTGACTGAGAAATAAAATCCATGAGGTAATCGGCATGTCCTTAAAACCAAAAATTATAACTACTAATAGGTACTATTGTTAAGAAATTCTAGTTCAAGTTTTAATTTGTATGTGATTGGACCCGGGTCCTATTAGAAATGCCACCTTTTGCTACCATTTTTTTTAAGGGTGCGACTTCATGAAATCACTCCTACCACTCCGGATGGAGGAAAGAGAGTGTCAGAATCTTACTGACTAAAACCCACCCGTGTTCTTCTTAAATTCTTAATGCCCTTTACGTTCTAGGGCCGCGGTGACTCTTTCGAATAAATTCCGCAACTGTGGTAGATGTACAACAAATAACTAGAATATCGTCGTTTTACGTCGGTAGATATTGAAATTTGTTCCAGTAATTTATCCAAATGTACGTAGTTCGAATCGTATTCATTATGTAGTTCAACGCCTGTGTAGTGCGATTAGTTACGTTGATCGATTGCTCTACACTGTGCCTCTAATTTCATTCAATGATCTGCATTAGCGTAAGCTCACACCTACAATAATACCTACAAGCCTATCTCATTTCCCGTGTTGATCATTTAGCTCACTTTGACCCACAGTGTATGGTAGCCCACAGTGGCAGGTAATTCATGAAAATGAATTAAAACTAGAATTCAGAGCGTTCTTTAACAGTTCCCTAGCGCATAATAATATAATAATAATGTTACCATCCCACATGACGAGAACCTCGTGAAAGCTGAGAAAGAGAAACAAATAAAGTATCTCGACTTAGCACACGAGGTTGTCGATATGTGGAATGTGGACTCGGCTGTCATTGTGCCGATTGTCGTTACGGCCAATGGCCTAATGGCCAAAAGCTTCGACGACCATCTGTCGAAGCTGGCGTTACACGGTTGGTTAAAGGGCCTGATACAGAAGGCAGTACTCCTCGATACGGCTCGTATTGTAAGGAGGTTCCTTTCTCTGGAGCCCTAACCACCGGTAGCTTGGACCCTGCTCCCGACACCGGCAGATCACTACTTTTTATATTTTTAAATGTTTTTTTTTTAAAGAAATATTTAAAAATGTAAATTGGTGTAAGTTTAATGAATAAAGGGAATAATAATGAAACCATATGGCTATTTATTTAACAGGCAGAACTAACTTTGATTAATAGTTACAACTAAAGCCATATGTTTTTCCCATTCCGACCCAGGCTACTCGTGCTGAATTTCAATCATCCCTCTCCGTGTTTGAACTTTCGGACAAAGCCTTCAGGCGGGGTCCGGATCCCTTGTCCGTTCACTTACGGCACTTTTATTCATATCCGATGATATTGTTCTAAATCAAGAAGTCTGCAAGGTATCCAATAAACTATACGTTTTTTATGTGTTTTTATTATAATTAGAATTCAAAAATACCAAGATTTATCTTGATTAAAATGAATTTCAGCGCCCCGCGGTTTTAACCGTGTAGTTCCCGTTTCCGTGTAAATATGGAGATAAAATATTGCCTATGTTACTCAGGGTGAATGTAACTTTCTAATGGTGATAGATTTTATGAAATCGGTCCAGTAGTTTTTGAGTTTATTCGTTACATACAAAAATACAAATCTTTCATCTTTATAATATTAGTATAGAATACTCTTTATTGTGTAGGTACACCATATAAGTTACAGAAAATATAAATGAAAAAAACATTACGAGTACAAACAAAACAACAATGTCCAAACAAAACATTTTTTTTAAACACATAATAAACTACGTGGAAATATTATAATTGCCTCAATTAGAACTAAACTAATTTCAACTCAACGAATAACTAAACGAATCCGCGAAACAGTTAACTTATTATTACAGTCGTTTAACTTTTAAATGTTTACTATGGCGCATTGCACCTCCCTTGCGAATAAGCCTTTGGAAATAAAGAGGGCTGTACACGGTGCGAAATTGTTCCAAAGGTAAGTTTAGGCTGTAGCGCCTTCAACGAAAAAACGCACAATTTTTCAATCGCTTTTGAATGATTACGCTAATCGTTCCAACCAAGCTTATGCCAAAAAAACTTGGTGTTACCTAGTTGATGGGAAATCCAAGAGTTACCATGGCCATGGAACTCAAAGGACAATTGAAGGAACACCGATGGGCTTTTAATCAGTAACGGACACTCTGGAACTCCCTCCCTCTCCGCCCAAAACGGGAGGAGTCATGTAATCACTATTGTATAATGGGTATATTAGTCATGATCATCATAATGCTTTTTTTATCGATGGAAAACCGTACAGTTCATTGTACGATTATCCATCGATAAAAAAAGCATAGACATGACATCATCTATGATATCATGTCTATGCTTTTTAGAGTCTACTCTAGACTAAATTACATTCTATTTGCAATAACGATATCAAAAGGCTGGTGGTTAAGGATTGACCGCATGACGTTTTGATACTGTATGTCAATGTCGTATATTTTTGTCGTTGCTAGAATGTCACTTTATCTAGACACTAGCTGACTTGAGTAACTTCATCTGCGACATACATATAACAGGGGAAAAAACAACATTTTTCATTGATGCTCTGCTCCTATTGACCGTAGCGTGATGTTATATAGCCTATATCCTTCATTGATAAATGAACAATTCAACACTAAAAGATTTTTTCCAATCGAACAAGCAGTTCTTGAGATTAGTGCGTTCAACAAACAACAAACAAACAAAAAATCGAACTCTTCAGCTTTATAACATTAGACATACATAGTTAAGTTCACACGCATATGGCATCATAAATGACACTGGCCATATACATTTATATTAGCAGTTTATCCTCGTAGATGAAGACTAGCCTTTATTCAGTATAACTACTGCTAGTTACCCCGATCCCGCAATGCGCCTCCTATGGGAGTTTGTCGACATGCAAATATCGGTTTGCCTGCATTAGTATACTTCGTGTGGTGCACCGTCATTAGACGTTGTTTACGTCAACCGCGTGGTTGTTTTGGAGAATAATACTGATAGTTTAGAAAATATCGAGGTTGGTAAATTGTCAAGATTTGCAATACTAATTTCGTTTCATCATTACATAGTATAAAACAAAGTCTCTTCTCGCTGTCTGTCTGTCCATATGTATGCTTAGGTCTTTAAAAACTACGCAACGAATTTTGATACGGATTCTTTTAATAGATAGAGTGATTCAAGAGGAAGGTTTATAAGTGTATTAGATGCGTATTGTAGTAGAGAAAACATAAATATCTACATTGCACTCGTGCGAAGCCGAGGCGGGTCGCTAGTATCATTATAAAAATAACTTATAAGAATAATGCCAGCCAGTGCAGTCAATTTTTGCGCAAGTGCTCGTAAATCTATTGAAATATTTAAAAAAAGCTTGTGGAAATAACTAATACAGCTTTCTTCATTATTTTCTCTGTTACAAAGTCGAGACATATTTTCAAGAAAATAACTTACCTGAGTTCTTTTTCCTCGATTTCCATAATGAGTTTACTGCTCCATAGAGAAACAAATTTCACCATTTCAATGTTTCAACTCGTAATGCTTGAATGCAAATATATTCGAGGAAATGCAAGTTAAGGGGATTTATGAAAAGTAATAGTTTCGTGCTAGCGTCCGAAGCAACAGTATTTCATGCATCGTGTTAACTCATGTTATGAGTAAAGTGAATCTGCCACTTAGAGTTAGTTGGATTTCAGCTGTATTAGGAACTTTCGAGGATTGTAGAGTAAAAGCGAGATATAATATATTCAAACTTAATACTACTAAGTATTAAGTATTGTCTCGTCCTGGCCACAAGCCAGACAATTAAAAAAAAAATATTGTGTGGCTTTCATCTTTATTAAGACCGCTACAGTCTGGCTTATGCATACGACAACGTCATAACTTGCCCTGAAAGTGGATACATAAGCGTAGGCATCAGCATAATCAGCCTTTTAACGTTACCACTGCTGGGACATAGGCCTCCTCTCTAGGAGAGAGAATGGGCCATACTCAACCACGCAGGCCCAGTGCAGGTTAGTGAATGTCACATGTCTTCGAATTTTTGGTTCTAGGACATGCCGGTTTCCTCACGATGTTTTCCTTCACCGTTTTGAGAGCTGTGGTGATGAAATTAATTACACAAAGTAATGCGCCTGGCTGGGTTTGAACCCACGGGTTCAAGACCACTCGGCCACCACTGCTCCTGAAGTGGATACTCTTACAAAAACTCAAAGCAGTCTAAATACTGAGCAGAAAAACTGATATTCTATTGTTATATACAGGTCAAACGGGGGATTGCACTATTGAAAGCCCCTGTTCATTTACTATTTGTGTTCGCGACGATGCGTCTTAGCTACATAGTGTTGCGCGCCAGAATTAAGTTAGGATGATAGCGGCATTCGGTACCACTAGCGCCATCTAGTATCGAGTAGCAGAACTAGTGAAGTCAAGGACCTTCGAGATTTATCTATGCTAGAATTCTCGGACCTTAGTCGGTCGCGACCGATATGTACGCGAACTTTCCAGAGTTCTACTCGGCGCTCCATATAAGGCCGACATGAGCCGACCGAGTCAGTATTGGATTTGCGATACAAGTGATAACTTCGAGAGCGATCTTCGACTGCGAACCCAAGTGATTAACAGTGCGATTGTGTTTTGTGATTAGTGAGTTATAGTGTAATTAGTGTGGTGTAAATTAAAGTGTCATTTTTGGTTGTTTAATCGGCTGATTTTATTTGTAACGAACCCGAAGCTCGTAACAATTGGTGTCAGAAGAGTGGATTTAAAAGATGCCGATTCTACCGAAGGACGACACTGAGGGTATCCGTACCCGTAGTCAACGGGAGACGGACCAGAGGCGTTTTGGAGGTGCAACGCCGCAGACGACGGAAAGACAGTTGCCGACCTTGGAGGCCGGCTCGTCCGCAGTAGCTCCAGCATCATCATCAGCACCAGACTTTGCTGCTCTGATGATGATGCTGCAGGAGCAGACTCGCCGCCAGGAGGAACAGGCCCGTCGTCAGGAGGAACAGGCTCGTCGGTTGGAAGAACAGCTGCAGTGTGACAGGGAGGAACAGGCCCGTCGACAGGAGGAACAGGTGCGTCGCCAGGAAGAACAGATGTTCCTCATCAAGGATCTGCACGCCACTTTCGGCAAAGAAATAAAGGTTGTAAAAGATAAGGTGGTTCAACATGAAAACCGCCTGATAGAAGCTGAAACCCAGATTGCTGAAATAAAGAAAGCAATGGACAACCTTAAAATAGGAGATGGAATCGCAACCTCTATAGCTACTACACCTTCTCTACGTGGATTCAAAGTGCCGCCGTTCGATGGAACATCTTCCTGGTCGGCATACAAAAAGCAATTTGACGCTGTTATGAAGGCGAACGGGTGGAGTAAAGACCAGGCCATGACTGCTCTCACCCTAGGCCTCCGCGACCAGGCCCTCACTATCCTAGAAGCCCTCGGTAACGAGGTCACTTACGAGCAGCTGGTTGAGGCACTGGAAGCTAGGTATGGCGACGCTCATCTGGAACACGTGTTTAGGGCGCAGCTAAAGGATCGCGTGCAACGCAGCGGTGAAAACCTGCAGCAGTGGGCCCTTGAGGTGGAGAAGCTTGTTAGAAAAGCATACCAGTCTGTACCTGCGCTCATTCAAGGGAACCTGGTGCAGGCATTCATTGACGGCATCCGCGACCTTGAGGTCAGAGCTGCTGTGAGGCTCGGTCATCACGGGACGCTCAAGGACGCCTTGGCTCATGCTCTGGAAGTGGAAGCTGTGCGGCAGGATCATCGTTCCCATCGAGTCAGGGAGGTTGCAGCGGCTACTGTTCGCGATCGGCTTAAAGGATACAACCCTAGATGCTATGGCTGTGGGGATAAGGGTCATCTTCGACCCAGTTGCCCTAGACAAACTACAAAAAGGGAATCTGTGTGGCAAGATCATCGTTCCCACTACGGCAAGGAGGTTGCAGCAGCTGCTGTTCGTGACCATAATAAAGGGCGCAGCCCTAGATGCTACGGCTGTGGTGAAAGGGGCCACTTGAGGCCCAGTTGCCCTCAGCGAACTGCTCAAAAGGGAGATAGCCGACCTCTAGTAGGTAGAGCGGCTGACAATCGCGGCCAGCGGTTGGAAGAGTATGAATTGGTAGTCGAAGGTCGTAGCGGGAGATCTCATGGCAACGCAGATGTATTGTCAAGAGGACCTTGCCCAGAAGACTGCAAGCATTGTACCCGGCAAGAGGGTAAAGAAGTCGTACCTGTGAGGATGATCAAGACAGATCTTAGTAACGAGTGGAAGGAAAACTTGGAACGTGCACAACAGGATGATTTGGACATCAAGCCGATCCTGGGGTGGATGAAGGCCAGTGCTCCGAAGCCTACGTGGAGTGATGTCTCAGCGATGAGTTCAATCACAAAAAGCTATTGGGCCCAATGGGACAGCTTAGTGATTCAGGATGGAGTCCTGTGCCGTAAATGGGAAAATGCTCGGGGAGACAGCTGTCATTTGCAATTGGTTGTCCCTAAAGCTAAAGTACCGGATGTTCTACAGCTGTACCATAATGGTTGTTCAGGAGGCCATATGGGAGTTAAACGGACTCTACTGAAGATACGGGAACGGTTTTACTGGGTCCACTGTCGTGACGATGTTGAGGACTGGTGTCGCAAGTGTACAAGTTGTGCGGCTGTAAAAGGACCTCAGACTCGTAGCAGAGGTGCATTGAAATTGTACAATGTTGGTGCACCATGGGAAAGGATAGCGCTAGACGTTGCGGGACCGTTTCCGGAAAGTGAAAGTGGTAACAAGTATTTCATGGTGGTGATGGATTATTTCACTAAGTGGCCCGAAGTCTTCGCCATTCCAAACCAAGAAGCTTCAACAGTTGCGGATAAACTAGTTCATGAAGTCTTCTGTCGTTTTGGAGTACCCTTGGAGATTCACAGCGATCAAGGAAGGAATTTTGAGTCCCAAATATTCCAGGAAACTTGCCGAGTTATGGGTACTCATAAAACGAGGACAACTTCTTACCACCCACAGTCGGATGGAATGGTGGAACGATTTAATCAGACATTGGAGAGATATCTGGCCAAAGTTGTGGAAAACCGGCAACGAGATTGGGACAAGCACATACAACCGTTTTTGCTGTCATACCGAAGTGCTGTTCATGAAAGCACGTCTGTGACACCAGCTTTCGCAAACTTTGGAAGAGAATTGCGGCTGCCTGCAGACCTGATCACTGGAATACCACCTGATGCTCCACGCAGTATAACCGATTATGCGAATGACTTGCGGAACAAAATGAACGACATTCATGAGCACGTCAGACAATCGGGCCAGCAAATGTCTGAAAAGATGAAAACCCGCTATGACCGCAAAATGAACAATACAGGGTTCGAGGAAGGTTCACTAGTGTGGTTGCATAATCCAGTTCGCAGCAAAGGGAAATCTCCTAAGCTTCAAGCTAAATGGGACGGACCGTACCGGATTGTGACGAAGATCAATGACGTGACCTACCGTATACAGAAAGGTACAAGAAGCGCTCCTAAGATCGTTCATGTTGATCGACTGGCGCGTTATTATGGCGCTGATAATGCTCGGGACGAGCATGTCTTAGGAGGGGGCAGTGTTGCGCGCCAGAATTAAGTTAGGATGATAGCGGCATTCGGTACCACTAGCGCCATCTAGTATCGAGTAGCAGAACTAGTGAAGTCAAGGACCTTCGAGATTTATCTATGCTAGAATTCTCGGACCTTAGTCGGTCGCGACCGATATGTACGCGAACTTTCCAGAGTTCTACTCGGCGCTCCATATAAGGCCGACATGAGCCGACCGAGTCAGTATTGGATTTGCGATACAAGTGATAACTTCGAGAGCGATCTTCGACTGCGAACCCAAGTGATTAATAGTGCGATTGTGTTTTGTGATTAGTGAGTTATAGTGTAATTAGTGTGGTGTAAATTAAAGTGTCATTTTTGGTTGTTTAATCGGCTGATTTTATTTGTAACGAACCCGAAGCTCGTAACAATAGTATAGGTAGTTATAGGTAGCTATAGTAGTACATAGAATGTTGCAAATAAATAAAACCGCGACTACATAGTATAGGTAGTTATAGGTAGTTAGTTAGCACATAGAATGCTGTAACAGATAAAGCTGCATAGTATAGATAGTTATAGGTAGCTATCGTTGATACATAGTTTGTTATTGAAATAAAACACATTCGTTACAGTCGTTTGCTCTCAAGAGGCAGTATATAAGCCCTTGGAGCCTTTATTTCTTCCAAGTAAATAGAATATAGTTAGGTAGGGTATCCTATCCCTTACACATAACAGTAAACACATGGTAACCCTGGTAATCGAAGGTATATAAAGGTAATCAAGGTATATAAAGGTGATCGGTGGTATATAAGGTAATCGAGGTATATACACACACAGACAGACATACATAGGTAAATAGAAAGGGCTTGGTAATTTGAGACCTGAAATATTAGGTCAAAGGTAGTCGCATAGCTAAAAGCGACACTGACCAATCACAGAGCAGGAGGGTGCTGGTACGTGATTGGTCAACAGTTTTTGATAAATAGCCCTGGTGAAGGTATGCACAAAAATAAAACACTTTGCATCTACCCTCTTCCTTTCCCGAAAATACAAGTCTAGATTCTAGACTTCTAAACGTCTGAAATAGAACCGCCTTGAAAAATCTTTTCAGGGGATATATAGATTTCTATAGTGTATGCAGGCATAAAGCCGTAATTTAGGTTTAAATAAAACTGTTTATTTTTATCCCCTTGAAATATATACGCTTATAGAGTTGCAACCCCTTGAGTGACAGGGTTGAAACATATGTAGTTTTGTAGAGGGTTGTCGTATCCATAGAGATACATATAGCTGTATAGCCCTCCTAGCATAGTTTTACGGTAAATTCACCCCAAGTAGGTAATAGCTTCGTGCCTACAATAGTTTTGTATAGTTTTCGGCATCCCACCCCTACATGGAGGGGGTGAATTCGTCTCCTCTGAATGGAGCATACCGAGGGCTATCCATAGAGGTACGACAACCCCTACTCACATAGACCTAAGCCTAGATATAGCCTAAATTCTAGGATAGACGTAGTGAAAATTAGTGTTAATAAACTTCATCACACACGGTGATTTTTTGGGTGTCGATACGGTACAGTTACGCCATACAATAGTAAAATAGGAAGTTTATTAAATTTGTAGTCATTTGCAAGATAGTTTTGGATTTATAACTAAATGTAGAATCATATAGTCGCGAATTTCACCCTTCAAATCGCTAAGTGCATAGTGAACAAGTTAAATAGTGTTTTATTGTGACTTTATTGGTAAGCCCTCTATACCTACCCCTATATACTGTGTCAATAACAGCAAGTATAGCAAGTATTCAGCTAAGGGTTGCATCCTCATGGCCCGTAGCTTATAGACGGAGCGTCAACGCGTCTGGATCATTTATACCTAGGTGGGTTGTCACCATACAGTCCACTTTCGAAGAATAGGATAACCTACCCTGGCCACCCTACAGTCCAGTCGATCACGTCCGCCCCGTACATTTTCTGGTCCATCGGAGCCGGATATTTTGAAGATAGCCTGATCTAGCTATTTGGAAGTTGGATTCACCGAACCACGCAGCTACCCTGAAGGCGCAACCCCTATTGTGAAGTCGCACCCCCTTGAAGAAAAAACTACCCTTCAACATTTCAAGACACGAAGGGTGTCCCTAGAAGCTAAATAGAAGTCGGATCTTGAAGAAATCAACCCTTCAAGAAAACTACCCCTAGGCAGATTGATGTTGAAAAATAGTGAAGGAATAACATAGAAGAAATTTAATCAAGCTGAACTTAGAAAATTTCGAACGACTTCACACTTTGAAAATTTTGAGGAGTTCCGACACTTAGAATATTTTTGAAGATTTTTGAACTTGGAAAATTTTTTGAAGAATTTTGAACTTAGAAAATTTTCAACAATCCGGGACTTGGAAAATTTTTTGAAGATTTGAACTTGGAAAATTTTCAACAACCTGACACTTAGAAAAGTTTTGATCAAGCGGGACTTGGAATATTTTTGAAGAATTTTGGACTTAGAGAATTTCGATCGACTTCACACATAGAAGATTTTGAACAGTCTGGGACTTAGAAAAGTTTCAGTCAATCCGAACTTAGAATATTTTTTGAAGATTGGGGACTTTGAAGAATTTTGAAAATTTTTTTGAAAAATTTTTTTTTTTTGGAAACTTGGATTGAAGTTTCACCTGAGGCTTACCAGTGGACTACCGAATAGTTTTGAAGATTCATTGAAGACTTCAACAATGCCGATCACGAGGTCGCATGGCAAATCATCCGAGGCGTGGACAGTTCCGATACAGGATCCAGCCGAGAGGGTTCCTGCTATCCATCATCAGGTGCCGCCGCGTTCGCCTTCATCGTCTGGGACGGTGCGATCGATGCAGCAGCGCAGTGAAGACGTGTCTCCGCCTGCTGCCGCTGAACGAATAGAACAGATAGAAGCTTCAGCAATAGAACGAGTACCTGCACCATTGCCGACAACAGTACAGAAACAGATGCCATCGACCTCAAGGAAGGGAACCCGCTTTGAGACGACTTCAGATAGTACAATGAAGCCGTCAAATAGAAAAGATAGCCGAGTCTTGCCAATGACTACCCGGGGTGACACCCGTATAGAACATAGACGTCCGCCGTCGACCATTGACAGGTCACCGCGGTCATATAGAAAACTACAGAAGGCTCGCGAAGACTTATTGAAGATTAAGTTGGAGCTTGCCCAGTTAGCACTTCAGAGAGCCGAACAAGAGTCGGACGAAGAATATTTGGACGAAGAATATTTGGACGATAGAAACTCAAATGAAGAGTACGTGCGTTCCTGGCTGGAAGAGGCGCCTGAACCTGTTCCTGATCAGAGAGAGACCAACGCCGCCGAGGGGGACATCCGTGATAGTCGACAGCAACCGCCCCCCCCTGTGGACTTCGAACCAATAGTGGACTCTCGTCGAACGCACATAGATCCAGATAGTGCTAAACAGATAGAGCCACCACCTATGAAGAAAATAGAAGACGATAGGAGCGAGGATAATTTACGTCCATTCGTTACGGACCTTACGGCTGCTATAGCATCTTTAGTTGACAAGAAAACAGAACAGCAGTCACAGAATTCCTCCTCGGCGTCGAAGGTCATCATGACCTTACCGAACTTCAGTGGTGCGCATACAGAATGGTTGTCATTTCGAGCCATTTATGAAACAACTCTAAAATATTTCAACGATGTCGAGAATACAGCAAGACTTAGAAGAAGCCTGCATGGACGCGCTTTAGAAACAGTCAGTTCAGAACTCATCGGCCATGCAAGACCAGATGACATCATGAGGGAACTCGAGCTGCAATTCGGCCGACCAGATTCGATAGCACAGGCCGAAACAGATAGATTGCGAGGACTGACACGATGCAGTGAAAATCCAAAGGATATTTGCTCATTCGCAAGCCAAGTGAGGTGCGCTATAGTAACGCTGCGAGCATTGAAGAAGGATCATTACCTGATCAACGCCGAGCTCATGCGAACCTTGACAGAGAAGCTACCGAACTCGATACGCGTACAGTGGTACCGTATATATACAGAAAAGTACCAGTCCTTGCCAGACTTGTCGCTGTTTAGCGAATTCATTACCGAACAAGCTCGATACTGCAGCGCTTTCGCTCCTGCTGAAAACATCAAGACAGAGGGCTCATCCAACCGACGCACACCGCAGCAGAGGACTCACACAACAACAGAGAAGTCAGCAAGCAAGTGCCGACTGTGTGAGAAGGATGGCCATATAGAACGCGATTGCTCGAAGTTCAAGAATAGCAATAGTAACAAGAGATGGGAAATTGCGAAGAATCTAAACCTGTGCTTCCGTTGCCTGAAGCCAAGAAGAGAGCGGCATAAATGCAACGCGAAGAAGTGTGACGTCAAGGGGTGTACAGCCACGCACAGTCGGCTACTTCATTACGACAAGAAGCCTGCTGCGGTGGCAGCCGAAAAGCCCAGACAGACCGAAGTCAAAAAGGAGCCCAAGGAGACAGTCGCCAGCTCAAGATCATCGTCGAATCACGCCTATTTAAAAATCATCCCGGTCCGGGTCATTGGACCGGCGGGAGAGGCATCTACGTTCGCCCTACTCAACGATGGATCGACCGTATCGTTGATCGATGAAGACATCGCCGACCAAGTCGGAGCCGAGGGCAAGATCGACCCACTGAAGATTGGTGCGATCGGTGACACCATGATCGACACTCCTTGTTCGAAAAGAGTCACAGTGACACTCGCGAGTCAGCATAGAAATAGGGTGCCGTTCAGAGCGCGCACCATACCGAAGCTTAATCTCGCGTCACAGACAGTCCGTGAAGAAGATGTCACACATTGCAAACATCTCATCGACTTGAAAGAGCAGCTAGTCTATGATGTTGGCGCGCCCAAGATTTTGATTGGCCAAGACAACTGGCACCTTCTCCTTGCCAGTGAAGTCAGAAGAGGCCCCAGGCACCAGCCAATAGCGTCACTTACAACGCTTGGATGGACGCTACATGGCGCGCACACTAGAATACTCGGTCAGCAGGTGCATTACGTCAGCGCATGCAGAGAAGATAGAGAAAATAGAGACGACAGACTGAACGAGCAACTTCGTGAATTTTTCGCACTCGAGTCCCTAATAGTTAATCCTCGGCGTCCAGATTCTGATCCAGAGAAGCCGGCTGAAGACATCTTGAAGAGACATACCAAACAGTTGACAGATGGGCATATAGAAACAGCTATGTTATGGAAAAATAACAACTTTGAAATGCCCGATAGTTATGGGACAGCACACAAGCGGCTGATCTCTATAGAAAAGAAGCTCGACAAAGATCCGAGTCTTCGAAATAAATATATAGAACAGATGGACTCGCTCCTTTCAAAAGGGTACGCAGAAAAAGCGCCCAAACAGACCACGCCAGGAAGAACCTGGTATCTGCCTCATTTCGACGTCTTCAATCCCATGAAGCCGGAGAAGTTTCGAATAGTACACGACGCCGCAGCTAAATCGAATGGATTGTCGCTGAACGACTTCCTACTTACAGGACCGGACCTGTTACAGTCGCTGCCCGGCGTCATGATGAGGTTTCGTAGATATCCGATAGCCATTTCCGGTGACATTACCGAAATGTTCATGCAGGTCAAAGTACGACCTGAAGATAGAGACGCCCTCCGATATTTGTGGAGAGGCAATAGAAGAGAAGGAGCCCCCGACAAGTATCGAATGACGTCAATCATATTCGGCGCGGCAAGCTCACCGTGCACGGCCATATTCGCGAAGAATTGGAACGCGAACCGGCACATAGAACAGCATCCAGAAGCAGTAGAAGCAATAGTGAAGAACCATTATATGGACGATTATCTGGATAGCTATAGAACAGTTGAAGAAGCGACACACATAGCAACAGCGGTGAAGAAGATACACCAACAGGCTCGTTTCGAAATTAAGAAATGGGTATCTAATGACATCGACGTCATACAGAAAATAGAACCGTCGCTTATAGAAACAGAAGTCGTCGACATCGGCGACCATACAGAAAAAATTCTTGGCCTAATATGGAGACCAAGAGCAGATACGCTGGGTTTCAATCTGAGCCTAGCCCGATTACCGAGTGGCGTATTACAGAAGGAGGTGCCCACAAAGAGAGAGGCGCTGAAAATAGTGATGTCACTATACGACCCACTCGGCCTAGCCTCACCCGTAACGATTCGCGCCAAACAGATACTCCAAGAAGCATGGAGAAGAGGAGTCGACTGGGACCAGCCGTTCGACACAGACTTGGCCACAGCATGGAGAAGTTGGGTTCAACATCTACAGAATCTTGCCCAAGTCACAGTACCAAGATGTTACCCAGGATATAGCGACGCCATAGAAACGCAAGTCCACGTTTTCACGGACGCGAGCGAAACTTCGTACGCCGCAGCGGTGTACTGGCGTATCTCTACAGAAGATGGCAAGACTCACGTGAGCCTCGTCATGGCCAAGGCAAAGGTGGCGCCACTCAAGCTCCAATCGATACCCCGACTCGAGCTGCAGGCCGCGGTGATGGGGACCCGCGTCGCTGCAGCTGTCATCCGAGAACACGGAGTCAAGCCGGCCTCCGTGACGTACTGGTCAGACAGCAAAACCGTGCTGACCTGGATCAGAAGAGGAGCTCGAGTTTACAAACCGTTCGTCGCGCACCGCATAGCTGCCATAGAAGAGCATAGTAGAGTCGAAGACTGGCGATGGGTGCCCACTAAGAAAAATATAGCAGACGCAGCCACTCGTGATGTACCACACAACTTTGATTCGAGACACGAGTGGTTTTGTGGCCCCAGCTTCCTGTATGAAGAGTCGACAACATGGCCAATAGAGAAGCCTCCACTAGAGGAACAGACGGGTGAGGAGCGAACCTTAGTCGCTATAGAAAATATAGATAGAAGACTCACAGAAGTCATACCCGATCCAGCAAGATTTTCGAAATGGGAACGACTGTTGAGAGCGACGGCGACAGTACTACGCTTCGTCGCCAAATGTCGGCCGCCCAAAGAAAACACGTTCTATAAAAGAACGAGGAAAAATATAGAAGCGGATCCGGATTGGAGGAAACGTACAAAGACGGCAGTGCCCCCTCCTACAGCATCAGTGACGTCCCCAGTTACGTCAAAATATAGTCAAATAATAGAAGCCGAATACCTCCAACAAGCGGAGAGGTTACTCGTGCAAGCTGCACAGCAACAGATGTTTTCCCGCGAGTTAACAAGTTTGCGAGGAAACGAAGAAATAGATAAAGATAGCGCCCTGCGACCGTTACAGATAGAATTGAAAGATGACGTCATACGCCTCAGAAGTCGTATAGAGAGAATCGACATAGTCATAGAAGACGTCAAGTACCTACCCGAGCTCCAACACCGGCGGGAGCCCCATAGCCGTGGCCCTAATCTGCAGGTGGGTGATCCCGTACTCATTGCAGACGGCCAGCTGCCTCGCAACACGTGGCCGCGAGGCCGCATCATTACAGTTTTCCCGGGCGCTGATGGCGAAGTCCGGACGGCTGAGGTGCGCACATTCGGCGGCACCTTAAAGCGTCCGGTAAAGAAGTTTGCCACCACAGCGGGCGACGCTGCCCACAGGCGCAGCTCGCCCTCCCCGCGGACATATTCGGTCCGCAATCGGCTCGCATTTAGCGGGCAATAGTAGGCGATGCTGCTCTCACAGCTCGCCAACAGATGGACGGGTGACGCTGCCTACACGCGCAGCTCGCCCCACCGCGGACATATTCGGTCCGCAATCGGCTCGCATTTTGCGGGCAATAGACGGCGACGCTGCTCCCACAGCTCGCCAACCAATAGACGGGTGACGCTGCCTACACGCGCAGCTCGCCCCCCAGCGGACATATTCGGTCCGCAATCGGCTCGCATCCTAGCGGGCAGTAGCAGGCGATGCTGCTCTCACAGCTCGCCAACCAGATAGATGGGTGATGCTTCACAGCTCGCCCCCCGCGGACACATTCGGTCCGCAACCGGCTCGCATTCAGCGGGCAATAGCCGGCGATGCTGCTCCCACAGCTCGCCAACATAGACGGGTGACGCTGCCCACCGGCGCAGCTCACCCCCCGCGGACACATTCGGTCCGCATTCGGCTCGCATCAAGCGAGCAGTAGCAGGCGATGCTGCTCTCACAGCTCGCCAACCGATAGATGGGCGACGCTGCCCGCAAGGCGCAGCTCGCCCCACTGCGGGCGTATCCGGCCCGCTGCCGCCTTGCTTTGTGCAGGCGACACAGCAGGCGATGCTGCTCTCACAGCTCGCCAACCGATAGATGGGTGACGCTGCCCGCAAGGCGCAGCTCACCCCACTGCGGACATATTCGGTCCGCATTCGGCTCGCATCAAGCGAGCAGTAGCAGGCGATGCTGCTCTCACAGCTCGCCAACCGATAGATGGGTGAAGCTGCCCGCAAGGCGCAGCTCGCCCCACCGCGGACATATTCGGTCCGCAACCGGCTCGCATTCAGCGGGCAATAGCCGGCGATGCTGCTCTCACAGCTCGCCAACCGATAGATGGGTGAAGCTGCCCGCAAGGCGCAGCTCGCCCCACCGCGGACATATTCGGTCCGCATTCGGCTCGCATCAAGCGAGCAGTAGCAGGCGATGCTCCCACAGCTCGCCAACCGATAGCTGGGCGACGCTGCCCGCAAGGCACAGCTCGCCCCACTGCGGGCGGATCCGGCCCGCCGCCGCCTTGCTTTGTGCAGGCGACACAGCAGGCGATGCTGCTCTCACAGCACGCCAACCGATAGATGGGTGACGCTGCCCGCAAGGCGCAGCTCACCCCACCGCGGACATATTCGGTCCGCATTCGGCTCGCATCAAGCGAGCAGTAGCCGGCGATGCTCTCACAGCTCGCCAACCATAGATGGGCGACGCTGCCCGCAAGGCGCAGCTCGCCCCACCGCGGACATATTCGGTCCGCATTCGGCTCGCATCAAGCGAGCAGTAGCCGGCGATGCTCTCACAGCTCGCCAACCATAGATGGGCGACGCTGCCCGCAAGGCGCAGCTCACCCCACCGCGGACATATTCGGTCCGCATTCGGCTCGCATCAAGCGAGCAGTAGCCGGCGATGCTCCCACAGCTCGCCAACATAGCGAGTGATGCTGCCCACTGGCGCAGCTCACCCTCGCGGACATATTCGGTCCGCATTCGGCTCGCATCAAGCGAGCAGTAGCGGGCGATGCTGCACACGCAGCTCGCCAACATAGCGGGCGATGCTGCCCACGGGCGCAGCCAGCCCCCAGTGCGGGCATATTCGGCCCGCCACCGCCTTGCTTTGAGCAGGCGATACAGCAGGCAATGCTGCCTACACAGCTTGCCACCGCAGCAAGCGACGCTGCGCGCATTCGCAGCTCGCACAGACAGCGGGCCATCCGGCCCACAGCTCGCACATTTGCGAAAACCTACGCAACAGCCTTGCGACTGCAGGCGACCCACAGCAGGGAAGCGGCAGACCGGCGACTGCACAGCTGCATCGAGCACCGGCATCGAGCACCGGCGCCGCGCAGCGGGCGACGTGGCTACAGGCGTCGCTCACCGGGTTTCTGCAGCGCCGCGACGTCATCGCACCGAGTCATCGCTGCACTGCACGGCGGGAGAGATGTTCGCGACGATGCGTCTTAGCTACATAGTATAGGTAGTTATAGGTAGCTATAGTAGTACATAGAATGTTGCAAATAAATAAAACCGCGACTACATAGTATAGGTAGTTATAGGTAGTTAGTTAGCACATAGAATGCTGTAACAGATAAAGCTGCATAGTATAGATAGTTATAGGTAGCTATCGTTGATACATAGTTTGTTATTGAAATAAAACACATTCGTTACAGTCGTTTGCTCTCAAGAGGCAGTATATAAGCCCTTGGAGCCTTTATTTCTTCCAAGTAAATAGAATATAGTTAGGTAGGGTATCCTATCCCTTACACATAACAGTAAACACATGGTAACCCTGGTAATCGAAGGTATATAAAGGTAATCAAGGTATATAAAGGTGATCGGTGGTATATAAGGTAATCGAGGTATATACACACACAGACAGACATACATAGGTAAATAGAAAGGGCTTGGTAATTTGAGACCTGAAATATTAGGTCAAAGGTAGTCGCATAGCTAAAAGCGACACTGACCAATCACAGAGCAGGAGGGTGCTGGTACGTGATTGGTCAACAGTTTTTGATAAATAGCCCTGGTGAAGGTATGCACAAAAATAAAACACTTTGCATCTACCCTCTTCCTTTCCCGAAAATACAAGTCTA
Source organism: Hecatera dysodea (assembly GCA_905332915.2). NCBI lineage: Eukaryota > Metazoa > Arthropoda > Insecta > Lepidoptera > Noctuidae > Hecatera > Hecatera dysodea. Next base: position 18,280,980 of record HG995292.1, read on the forward strand.
GATTCTAGACTTCTAAACGTCTGAAATAGAACCGCCTTGAAAAATCCTTTCAGGGGATATATAGATTTCTATAGTGTATGCAGGCATAAAGCCGTAATTTAGGTTTAAATAAAACTGTTTATTTTTATCCCCTTGAAATATATACGCTTATAGAGTTGCAACCCCTTGAGTGACAGGGTTGAAACATATGTAGTTTTGTAGAGGGTTGTCGTATCCATAGAGATACATATAGCTGTATAGCCCTCCTAGCATAGTTTTACGGTAAATTCACCCCAAGTAGGTAATAGCTTCGTGCCTACAATAGTTTTGTATAGTTTTCGGCATCCCACCCCTACATGGAGGGGGTGAATTCGTCTCCTCTGAATGGAGCATACCGAGGGCTATCCATAGAGGTACGACAACCCCTACTCACATAGACCTAAGCCTAGATATAGCCTAAATTCTAGGATAGACGTAGTGAAAATTAGTGTTAATAAACTTCATCACACACGGTGATTTTTTGGGTGTCGATACGGTACAGTTACGCCGTACAATAGTAAAATAGGAAGTTTATTAAATTTGTAGTCATTTGCAAGATAGTTTTGGATTTATAACTAAATGTAGAATCATATAGTCGCGAATTTCACCCTTCAAATCGCTAAGTGCATAGTGAACAAGTTAAATAGTGTTTTATTGTGACTTTATTGGTAAGCCCTCTATACCTACCCCTATATACTGTGTCAATAACAGCAAGTATAGCAAGTATTCAGCTAAGGGTTGCATCCTCATGGCCCGTAGCTTATAGACGGAGCGTCAACGCGTCTGGATCATTTATACCTAGGTGGGTTGTCACCATACAGTCCACTTTCGAAGAATAGGATAACCTACCCTGGCCACCCTACAGTCCAGTCGATCACGTCCGCCCCGTACAATTTGCCTATGCAAATAGTAGATGCTCAAAAATGATTGACGCGAACAACTGTCGATCTTATCTTCTATTTCAGCATTTTCAGGAATAATGCAGGCTAACATGCTAGTTTCAAGATCCACGAAGGATTAACCGTCTCGCTTCAGTAGTACTGTCTACGTTTCAAATACTTACCTGGAAATAATTACAGCGATATATTCCGTGCAGACCGACAGCGCAGTTATTATTGTGTTTCAAGAAAACATTATTATAAAAAATGCCACTTTTCACGACCTGACTGCATTGAAATTCATAATTTTGTGTAAGTCATTAAATATTATTTTATTCAGGTACCTACTACCTATTAAGATTAAGCCATTTCATGGGAAATCTAGCTTTATGGTGTATAAGTAGGTAATATGACAGCCTAAAAATATTTGTTGTAAAAAAAAGTTTTATTTAAAAAAATATACCAAGTCCGTCAGATAGATTTCCAAAAAAACATTGGACGCATATTATTTTCTTTTTTCACGTAAAGAAAAAACGAAGGCGATACAAAGCGTTGATAACTCATGTGACATCACTACTTTCTACAATTTTTACCACGACATGAACTCACTTGTGACTTCTAAAGTGATCTTCTGAAATATCTTTTAATGCTTTTTATCTTGTTATTTATTCCGTTGGAGTATGTACCTACAGTCATTAATGTGTTTGCTGTGGTTACCTGTAATTGAGTGTGCACCACACAAAAACGTCCTGTGAAATAAGTAATTATTTATTTGGTAGAAGTTTTTGTAGTGTACTAACTCGTTGGTAATCCTTAAATTAATAAATAAGTGTGTGCGTGTACTAGAGTACACACGTAAGAAGTGAAACTTCTTTATGACCATATTTTTCGAAAAATTATCTACTAAGTATATGCGACTTTACAGAAATTGGTTAAATAAAGTTAAATTAGATAAAGTTTAACAAAAGGCTTTTATTATCATAATCATGAATACAAATAAACCTTGTGATCAGCAAAATCACAATTATTTGTATTCATGACTAATTTTTCGAAAAATATGGTCATGAAGAAGTTTCACTTCTTACGTGTGTACACTAGTACACGCACACACTTATTTACCAATTTCTGACGATAAAACAACAATAACAACAACAACAATTTCTGATTTTTGACGTTATAAATTATATATAATTTATAACGTCACTATAGAGTGTTAGAAATAAATAAGGGTGCAATAGAAAAACGGTCAAGTCTAGTGGTGGGAGTAAGTCCGCTTAAACAACATGCTATCCCTACTCCGCTGGAGAAAGTACTCTTCGAATCAACCGTGGTAGGGACAAGAAAAAGATGGCGCGTAACGGAAAAATGTGACGGTTAATTTTTTTCCAACGCAGATAAAGAAGTTTCACGTCAATAAATCTTTGACATTTTTTATTGATCTGATAAAGCAAAACATACATATTATGTGTCCAATTTGTTTTTATAAATAACCGACGGACTAAATAAAACATTTTTTTTACTCAGGAAACATCCCTAATACACGTTATTTCGGCTTTACACCATAACGAATGGGTGACATGGATTAACTTCTTAGTTCTTACGCTGACATTTTACCAATTATTTTAAGTGACACGTAACAGGGGAGAGACCTTTTTTTTCTGGATGGGAAATCATCAAAAGACTTTTTCTGCTCTGGGCGGAGTGGAAGGGAGTGTCAGACTCTTACTGACTAAAACCCACCCGCTATCCTTCTAGTGCCCTTTGCGTTCCAGGGCCGCGGTGACTATTTCGAACAAATTCTGCAAACAAGGGAGAGACCTTGCTTCCTGTCTAGTACTTCTCTTAATTTCCTAATTTTTCATTATAATAAATAAACTTTTATAACAATAATTTCTTGAGTAGCAAACTTATATCGGAGATAAAAAAGGCTTGTTCTTTTTATGTTTTTGACATTTAATTTTTAATTTATCTGGTTTAATTACTGTTTTTGACAGATTAAATTTGAGATAATTATTATGAGAACGTCCCTTGAAATACTATATCCTCCTCGGAAGTTGAAATGCATGATTGGATTTTCACTTTGTACTAACTGATTAAACACTAACAGGAAATTAATTTGAGTTTTAACGCCTACTAAGTATTTAGTATGAATCAGTAATATCTAATTAACGAACTTCTTGAATTATAGATTAATGTGGACGTCTACCAGATCTCAGGAGCTTCTAATTTCTAATTATAATAATTGACGTTTGACAAATTCAGTGACGTTTATCATAATCAGCCTTTTGCCGTGCCCACTGTTGGGACACAGGCCTCCTCCCTATGAGAGGGAATGGGCCGTAAACCACCACGTGGGCCCAGTGCGGGTTGGTGAATGTTACATACATGACTTCGAATTTTTGGTTCTAGGACATGCCGGTTTCCTCACAATGTTTTCCTTCACCGTTTTGAGAGCAGGGTTGATGAAATTAATTACACAAAGTAATGCGCCTCGCTGGGTTTGAACCCGCGACTTACAATTCGTAAGTCGGAGCTGTTACCACTAGGCCACCAATGCTCCCCACAGTGACGTTTGAAACTCTTTAATCTTATAATACTGATGGTACTTGAGATCGGGAATAGCCAAAAATACGAGTTGTAAGTAGATACAACTATTGCCAACTGTTTCGCACTAACTCACAAGAAAAAAACAAGCCTCCATTGCAAAGATACTGGTTAAATGCAGTAAAGTTTTTTCTAGCCAGTAATTCCAATCTGGGTATGTAAGTATGCAAAGTGTGCAGACACCTTGAAATTGTCCTCCTTGGTATTTTTATGGAAACTTATACTAATATTATAAAGAGGAAAGATTTGATTGTTTGTTTGTATTGATAGGCTCTGAAACCACTGAACCAATTTGAAAGAAAGCTACACTATCCCCGGGTGACATAAGGTATATTTTATCCCCATATGCCCACGGAAACACGGCACAAAGTTTTCCAGGTTACTTTCTGGATAGATTTTGTTGGTTCCGGGTTTGAAGGTTCTGTAAAACGGAACCCTTAAAGGATCACTATGGTTGTTCGTCTGTCGGTCTGTCACGACTATTTTTTCAGGAACGTGTGGATGTATCTAGTTGAAATAATATCAAATATGTAAGTCCCTTGGCGCTCTACAAATTGAGGTGCTAAGTTAACACATTAAAAAGATGCGGCCTTTTATTAACCACTTTTGCGACGTATATTGATACTCACGAGTAAATCAAACACTATGGGGTACTTCTTGTTGACCTAGAATTATGGGATTTGACAAGAAGCAAGTCCTTACAGCAAAAGCAAAGGGAAAAGTATGAACAAAAAAATCATTTTTTGCGATTACAAACTTATATTTGCAGTTGATGAAATGTATCGGAGCAAATTTATTTTTCAACTTCAAAATTCAGTTATTTTTTTAATAATAATCATATTTTCGTCAGATTAATGAGTACTTTCATAGTTTATAAGCTTCAGTAGGTAAGTATAGGTCGGAAAAATCAAGACTTTATTCCCGTGATAGACAAACTGTCTATATATGTACATAGGTACGAGTTTGTTCGGAATCCTCGACGAGCGAGTCCGGCTCGTGATTATCCGGTTTTTACTGTCGTGTGATTGTGCAAGTTTCTGAGTGACTCATTTTGCAAATATAAAAAATAGGTAGATAGATAGATAAAACATTTATTTAGTGCAAGAACAGAGGACACACAAAAGCACAATCACATGAATCATACATAACACTTAAAATTATTAATACCAAGATAACAGTAAAAACATTTAAAAAATTGACGGAATTTTTTGGCAGAACATTATGCCTCACTAACTACCGACATAAAAAAAAAAAAAAAACTAAAAAAATTGACATGAATCCAAAGTGCGTCATTCACTGAGCAATGTGTATCTCCAAGCTGCACCAAATGGGAGTCCAGATCAGCTTGTGCCAGGCAAATATACCGTCTAAATAAAACGTCTGTGCACATCCGTACCTAGAAGTAGGGATGGGGAGAGGAGATTATAAGTAGGTAAGTATCCTTATTAACGAGAATAATATCATAGCTTGGAATACGAGTAACTTCCAAGAAAACATATTATATTATTTTCCCTGTTATAAATTCTACAAGTCGTCTGCTACAAATAAAAGAAAAAATGTTATAACGAACATCGTCTTAAGCTTGTAAAGTACTAGGAATCATGTAAGCACAAAGATGAAGTGGAATGTTGACGTTGACGCTACGGCGGGGCGTGATCCATTTAACCTAATAGGGTAGTTAACTAAAAAAATCTAATTAGTCCGTCGGATAGATTTCCAAAAAATATTGGACACGTATCTTTTCTTTTTTCACATAAACAAAAAATGAAGACGATACAGTGCGTTGAAAACTCGTGTGACGTCACTTCTCGCTACAATTTTTACCGAGCCTTGACGTCACAAGCCCCCCACTCCAGATCTTTGTTGCTTTGTATCTTCGTCAGTTTTTATAGATTTGATAAAGGAAAAAATACGTGTCGTATATTTTTCTATAATCTAACTGACGGACTAACCATAATCATATATTTTTTACTCAGGAAACATTCCTGTTCTAGGTGTGTGCCTGTAGAATTTGCTTTGCCTATTAAGGTCAGGACCTACAGCGTAACTAATGCGGTCTATTTGGTAGTAGATACTCATCAGACGAGCTCTCCCATGTTTCTAAACTCTGGTTTGCCTATCAGGACAAATGGAATCACAGAGCTGTCACTGCTGCCTTTATATATGTACATATGTACTAGCTGCCGCCCGCGTGAATTTCGAAAACAATCTTATTTTTATTTAAGGTGTTATTCCAGATTATAATCTGCCTCTGTGCCAAATTTCATCAAGATCCATTCAGTAGTTTTTGCGTGAAAGATTAACAAACATCCATACATCTATACATACAAATTTTCGCGTTTTAAATATTAGTAAGGTAAGGGATACATCTTGGTCAGCTTAAGTAGAGGTTTCCGAGAGAAAAGGTTGAAAGCTATTTTGATTTATATTTTTGTATGTTTGTGATGAATAAACTCAAAAACTACTAGACCGATTTAAAAAATTCTTTCATCTATAGTATGCCACATTATCCCAGAGTGACATAGGCTGTATTAAAAAAAAAAAATGTCTAACCGAAGTCGGTACAGCTCGCTGGTTATAAATAAATACGATGTTTGAGCGCTATAATTGGAATTTCTATTAAAAGCCCTTTGTTTCCAGACTGTCTGTCAGACTGATAAGCAGCTTCACTCACAAAATTCGTTCTTTAATGTACCCAGTTGTTATCTTGGATCAATTTCGTTGCAAGCGATAATCTGTTACACGTGTCGAATGTATAACAACCGTTTTTTTCTCGAAAAAATGAATCAAAAATATTTTTTTCAGATCAGCATTAAGCAAATGCAAATTTTGCATTTGATAAAAACTGTAAACAAAGTTTACCTCAATTAAGATTTAGATTAAGTAAATTAAGATTTGAGCGTGACACCAAAAACAATGAAATATTAATGTACTTGGTTAAGTCGAATCAAAGACCGAGCTGAATCTTGCCAACAGTTTCGTGACTTTATTTCTCTACGTAACAAATGTGACAAAAATTCTAAGAAGTTAATGTTGTGTCTGATATCACAAAACTGCAATGTCTTTGTTTTATTTTCAGAAGATTTCCTCTAGCGCTTCATTCTTGGAAGAGTATTAAGTAGCGTTGACGTAAAACTTATACTTCAGCGGAACTGTGACGAAGGAGAATTTCGTAACTATTTATTTATTCTGTCGCACGATGCCAAAGGAAACACTTCCCAGAAATTGCTGCAGCCAAGTTCCACTTAAAATATAAGTAAATACCTAAAGAAACTTCAAATTTATAGTTGCTTATAAGCTTCCATTTTCTTTCTTACTTCTGACAGCATAAATTAGTTTAAGATAAGATATTTATTTTGCAAATATGGGTAAAAATAACGGTGACATAAATTATAAATACCAACAGCCATATTTTACCAAAGGGCGTGCAAAAGTCCAAAAAATACACCAAAGATTTTAAGTCCAACATACAAATACATGTATGTATACAAACATTGTTAATATAAAGATTGATTAAATACAATTACAAATTAATTATGAAGTACTTCAAACGATTTTTATTTTCTTATTTATTTTATTCACAAATTTTCTGCAGTCAATTAATTTGGTGATACAATTAAATTGAATTAAAATAATATAATAAAAATCAGATAATGTTTCAACAACTCTCGCATTGGCATCTCAGCCGCAATCTGTCAAAAATCTCTCAATTTTCAAACATTTGTGACAGATTGCGACTGACATGCAAATGACAACTTTGCTTAAAAAAATGTAGGATTGACACTCTTGTCATTGCATTACCTATTCCCTTCCTAATACAGAATCAGCAATGCACATAGTGCGACATGGAAAATTAACTGTTGAAAGATTTTATACGCCACTAAATTAAAGATTCAAGTTCATCATCATCACTATTTTTTTTTGGGCGGTCCATTACGATCTACTTTGCGTGCCCTCAAAAATTTTTAAGTATGCAAAGTCAAACCCAAAACGTCTCCGTCAAAGATAAGCTAGGATGTTGGCACGCCATAAGAAACATTTGGCAAAAGTTGCAGCTCTGCAGTATGCCTTTATAGGTTCTCTATTTTTATTTGCGCAGCCCCGTTCAGTGGCTGTTCTCGGGAGCATTATGTAAGGCTGACGTAGGCGACAAACGGCTACGTCAGGAGTGCACTTAGCGACGCGGTATCTTGTTTCTGTTAATAGCTCCAGTGACTTGCCGAGCACTTCTGATTACGCGGCCATCTTGTCTTAATTTCGAATTAAGAATTCTGTCTGTTGTTCTTGGGTTCGCTGTTTTTAAATAGAGAAAGTTGTTGCGTCACTTTTGCTAAACGGGTTAAACAAATTTAGATGAAATGTTGGAATTGTTAGAAGTCAATGTCTAGGTGGACTTTTGTGAAATAGTACTGCTAATTTACTTGAAGATGTTTGAAATAAAGTTCTTAAGTTTATATATCAAAATCACAAATCAATTTTGGCCAACATATGACGGGTAAACCACTATTTATAAAAACCTGTTCTCATACATATATTTCAAACTACATTGTATGTGGCACAGTAAAAAGTGAAATTATGATGATAAAATCGTCAGGCAAAGAGATTATTACTCTTTTTTATCCTTAATTAAATCAAAGTTTTACCCTGGTTCTCTTCAGTGTGCAAATTAAATTTAGAAATCTCAAAGCAAGAAATTAAAAATTATCTGAGCTTGCTTCAAATCTTTTTTTTTAAATGACGGGCGTATCTCAAGTTTCACTTTAAATCTCTGCTATTTACTTCACCGTGAGGGTTGAAACAAAAGAGCGTCTAAACGTCTTCCTAATGAGGGCTCGAAAATCCGTAAACATCCCCTCGACGAAGCGTTGGCGGCCTGTTGTCGAGGCACTATAAATTGTTATGTAAAAGTAAGTACGTTGGGACCTTGATTTGTATGAAAAGTTGAGGCTATATTTAAGCTCCTTTGAGGATCATTGACGAGATTAGTAGATAAGCGTGTTTAAGAAGAGGTAGTTAGTTTCAGGAGAAGACAGAAAATATTTATAAGTACAAGATAAATAATTTCAAAAGTCTCCACTCACCTTTTACCATTCAGGCCAAATTATCTTTAACATCACAAACCCGATTTATCATAACCGAATTTATCGACGATTTGAAAGGGTTTTTTAGGAGTAACAAAGCACATTACTTGGCTAATCCAATTTGTTTGAAGACCTGTGAAGATGAAGGCCTAAAAATACAAAAGGGCTGAAAAGACATTAGACAATATATTATTTTATCCCAATATTATCGATGGTAGAACTTTCTTTGTGAAATCGTTCGCAAATTCGCCCTTAGGGGATAAATGGAATTTTTTGTACCCCACAAAAGAGGCCGATGAATTGAATTTTTATTCGGAAAATTTCCAAAATTTCGTCGTTCGGCGGCGAGAATTTATCGTGCGCCTTGGATTACGTTTGTCCAGAATTAATGAACTGGTTAAAATTGAAAATACTTTTGGAAAAACTGGCTGCGAGAAAATAAATTTACAGAAATAATAGGTCGTTTAATTTAAAGTGTATGTTGAAAACGTCACCTCGATACCTGACCACTGCCTTGCCAAGTAATTACAGAGTATTTATGATTTCATTTGAAGTTTTAATAAAATTATGAATGAAAATTATTTCTCATTTTAAAAAGTTGTTCTCAGATCAGCGGTAACAGCTGCACAGTGACAAATTATGAAATATTGAATCAGTAATTATTTTCCCAGTTTGTTTACAATAGGTTTTTGTTAGTACATCTAGGTAACCCAAAGACAATGGCTTGAATGCCATTTTACAATAGACTGGTCGATCGTTTTGTTTGACTATAAAGAGACTACTAGGAACTAACGAGTAGATAGCATTGGCGCGATATCATGAATCTCAAGTCGTTCGTGACGCGAGTTCCGTCTCATCATGTTGAGACCTTCCTCAAGGAAGAGTTTTGGCCAAATCGGCGATTCGCGGAAGGCTACGCGATAGCACGCAGCGCAATACAGCACTGTTACTTCGTGTACACTAGTTTATAGATTTTTTTTTAATAAATATCTATCGAGAGCAGTGGTGGCCGAGTGGTAACGGCCCCGACTTACGAATTGTAGGTCGCGGGTTCAACCCAGCCATAATGTTTGGTTTTTCGGTATTACTTTGTGTAAATGATTTCATCACCACTGCTCTCAAAACGGTAAAGGAAAATATCGTGAGGAAACCGGCTTGTCCTAGAACCAAAAATTCGAAGACATGTGACATTCACCCGGCCCGCGTGGTGGACTACGGCCCATTCCCTTTCCTAGAGAGGAGGCCTGTGTCCCAGTAGCGAGAACTTTAAAAGGCTGATTATTTATGCTATGCTATGCTATGTAGAATCTAGTAAGATCAGTCGCTAAGCCGTTCGTCAACGCGTGTTCAATTTTAATGTTTCAACACAACAAGACAACCGTCTGTTTATAATTATTTTGAATGAAAAACGTATTCTGTCATCGAGTAACTAAACAGAGTCAATCAAGCATTACTTGAGTAAAAAATAAATTGAAGCAGAGATTCAATAAAGATACACTTATGATGGCACTGATTTATTTAATTAAAATAATAAAACACAAATAGGCAGAGTTCCAGCTTCTGATAGGCGCAGTAACGAAGAAAAAGGGACTCCAAACTGGCGCGCAGGAGCTTATATAAGCTCTTCCCCTACCACCGGTGGCATCCGGAGGTAGTGTCGGCTTGGCTAGGATTGGCTGGCTCGATCAGCGGGCTATGATTGGCTGTGGTGGGCTATGGTCGGCTGTGGTTGGCTATGGTTGGCGGGCTTTAGTGTTGTAACATTCGGCCGTCCTGAAACAATTGCTCCCGCAATGGAAGGAAGTTGCATTAGCTTTCCAGTAGGTCAACTAGGTCTTCAGTTTCAAGTTGTTCATCAGAACTGCTGGCACTATCGGATATAGGAAGCGTACTATAATAAGGCCTTAAGGAGTCTGCTGCAACTAGTCCTGTAAAAGCCTTATAGCCTCTAAGTCCTTTGATGCTTCGAATTCTATATCTATCATTGCCTACTACCTTACTAATGATATATGGACCCGAGTATGTGTCATCGAGTTTAGTGTTTACTTTTGTAGCACTACTTGTGGGGGCTTGTCGCCAAAGCACTAAATCCCCTTTTTTATAGATACGGCTAGGCTTGCGCTTTTTGTCAAAATTATGTTTCATTCTATCACTAGCTCCCCTTAACCTAGCACTAGCTTTGCAACGCCTAGCCTCCACAGGCTCACTAACGCTTTCCTTATTAATTAAATCGCAACGTGGTCTAGAACTTTTAGCAAACATCAAGTCATAAGGTTTGTAGGTTGTGCTTTCATTTGGCGTATTGTTAATACCCCAAAGAATATCCGGTATACTATTGGCCCAGTTGTTTGCAGCTTCCCCAGGGTCTGTAGCACGCAAAGCATTTAATATGGTGCGATTTGTACGCTCTACTTGACCATTGGATCGCGGGCATGCGACTGAGGTTAAGATATGCCTAAATTGTTTGTCAGTTGAAAACTTTTTAAAATACCTACTGGTGAAAGCCTTGCCATGATCACTTACAAGCTTATGTGGGTAACCAAATAAGCTAAATACTTTCTTAAGCAATCTGATAGTTTCTATAGAAGCAACCGATCGGGTAGGCTCAGCAATAACAAATTTAGAAAAGGCATCCGTTAGAACCAGCATGTATTGATAACCTTTAGCAGTTCTGCAAAAGGGACCTAAGTGGTCCACGTGAACCATGATCATGGGCTCTGTGGGTTTGGGAATCGGAAAAAGTTTTCCCTCTTTTTTGCCATAATCACCTTTACCATAGGCACAAAAAAGGCAGGCTGTTACATATTTCCGAATGAAACGAGTCATTTTTGGAAACCAGTAATCTTTTTTTATCAAGTCGTTACACTTTTGAAGACCCACATGTCCTATATCATCATGGTGCATTTGGACCAACCTCCATCGAGCTAATGTCGGCACTACAAGTCTATTGCCATTGAATGTCTTCCTATATAATTTATTTTCTAAGAAGGTATAGTTATTTTTTATGTCGGGAGAAGCTGAACCATCCTTAAGCTGGTCAATTAGTCGCCTTAACTTGTCATCCTGGTACTGGACAGTATAGAACCAATCCATCACTTCAAGGCGATTGATATTCATACTATCTACTGGATTCCTACTCAACGCGTCTACATGTGTCATCCTCTCCCCAGGTCTATACTCTATGTTCATATCAAAATCTTGGATTGATAACCACCACCTAGCAATCCGTGGAATAATGTCACGTTTGGTCAAAGTGGCTCGAACTGCTGAGCAATCAGTCACTACCTTTATGTGTTTGCCTACGACATACACCCTAAACCGACGCAATGATTCGACGACGGCAAGGGTTTCAAGCTCGTAGCTATGATACATGCTTTCTTCTTTGCTAGTTACTCTACTGAAATACATAACGGGGCGTAACGAATTATCATTTTGTTTCTGTAGTAAAATACCTGCTATCCCTGATTTGCATGCATCCGTGTGAATTTCCGTCGGCAATGCAGGGTCGTATAATGCAAGTACAGGTTTTGTACATAAACACTGTTTAAGTTGCTCAAAGCTATTAGATTGTTCACTAGCCCAGTGCCAAACTGCGTTCTTTTTTGTCAAATCAGTTAGTGGGCGAGCAATAATTGCAAAATTCTTAATAAATTTACGAAAATAACTACACAATCCTATGAATTGACGTATCTCGTGAACATTACTAGGCATGGGAAACTGTGCTACTGCTGCCAATTTTGACTTACCCGGCTGTATGCCATCCGATGAAATTTCATGTCCTAAATATGTAATTTTATTTTGTAAAAATGAACACTTATTCATATTTAGTTTTAAATTTTCTACTCTCAATTTATGAAGAACTTTTTCTAAAACATCTAAACCCGATTGTATATCGATAGACGGTAACAACAAATCGTCTAAAAATGCCAACACTTCATATTCGTTGTCGCGATTTTTCGTACTACCTACATTTGAACGGTCTTTAGAATTTCTTATAGAATCTACTATTTTGTTTATAAGGCGCATAAAAACAGACGGGGCGTTAGCAAGACCAAAAGGAACGCGCGTATATTCAAAGTGACCCTGTGGTGTTACGAAAGCAGTTTTATGAGCGTCTTTCGGATTAATTTTAAGTTGGTGATAACTTTGTGCTAAATCAAGACTTGTGAAAAACTTGTTGCCAGCTAATTTAGAAATCTGGTCGTCAATATTGGGTAACGGGTACCTATCTTTGACTGTTATGGCGTTAAGTGCACGGTAGTCTACACATAGCCTGCTGTCACCATTCTTTTTCTTTACGAGAATAACTGGAGAAGCGAAGCATGACTCGGACTCTCGGATTATACCCGCGTCTAATAATTCGGAGACTTTGGATCTGACTATTTCTTGCTCACTATGGGATAAACGGTAAGGTTGGCGGAATATAGGCTGTTCACTTGTTAATTTTATGTTCATTTCTAATAAATTTGTACAACCTAACTCTTGTGTTTTATTGGCAAAACAGTCACTGTAAACTGTTAATAAATTAATTAAGTTATCGCGATCGTTTTTATTTAATGGACCTGACTTTATATCCTCCACATTGACTCCCCCAATCGAGCTAACATTGGCTAGGCTAGTGTGCAATAGGGATGCTATAGGGCGGTTATGATCAAAACTGGCTTTGGCTAAAGATGTTGATGGCAAGGTATTATTTGATAAACTGACCTGTACTTCCGATGGCGGTGAAATAGTGCAACTGTCGGCTCTGGTCAGTACTTCGCCTTGCTTCCAAACAATGTTTCGTGCTCCACTATTTATGACCTTTATGTATCCAACGGAACCTCGCAGCAGGGTGGCAGGAATAGAGTATGACACACCTTGCAGCTCATAGTGTTGCGGGGCAGTGACGACATCGCTATCTTCAGCATTATCCAATACGCGAACTTTTATGATGGAAACTCCAGGCAATAAGCACTCTTTTTCTGAAGCGACAACTTTAAAGCGAGTGCGCTCTTCGATGTCATGAATGTGTTTTGTAAAGTCTACCTCCTTTTTGAGGGTGGCTTTACCTTCGCCGACCACCAAGGTCATTCCGTCACTATTGATGATGGGCTGTCCGATCAATAGACTTATGTTCCCCATGTCCACATCGGTTAGATGAGCTTGGCAGGGGATACATATGCCATCGATTTCCGCCTCAAAAGCTACTTCGCCACAGCTGGGTAAACGTCTTCCAGAGAATCCTTTGAGGATTATGCTCGTCGGGTTGATTTTGAGGTCCAGTAATTTTGCCACGTGAGCAGAGAGCACATTTACCTGACTGCCGGTGTCTATGTAAGATTTCACATATATGCCATTTATTTTAGCCACCTTTTCATAAATGTTGTTGTAGTTTTGTAGAAGTTTCACTTCTTTAACTTGGTCATCCGTTGTCACAGATTTGCCAGAACTAAAACAGCGCGTCGCAATGTGACCTTGCTTGCCACATTTAAAGCATGTTCTTGAATCAGGATATGGGCAGCCACGCAGTATGTGGCCAGTTTTCTTACAGCGCGGGCAAGGGTCAGTGTCGGGATTCAAGGATTTTTTATCGTTCGACGGTCGATTGCTTACTTGATTACTGTTGGGATCTTTGTTTGCTGCACGTGTTCCAACCGACGTTGACGGTGGTTGGTAGTCATCCAGAGCACATAGGAAACCTTCATATAATTCTTCGGGTCGCTCGCATTGAAATGCTCGAGCATTTGCTTGAAGTGACGGTGGGAGGCCTTTAATGATGCAAGAAATAATAGCACTGTCGGACAACTTACACCGAAAGCACATGGTCACTTTGTCCTGGAAGTACTTTGTCATCGATTCTGAGGGTAGTTTTTTTCTGTTCATCATCTCTTCTAACATATTCCCGTAATCGCGATGCCTTGGAAAAGCTCTCAGCAGCATCTTCTTCCAGTCTTCCCAGCAGTAATCATATTCATCAAGCCGATTGTACCACTTTCTCGCTTGTCCTCTTAACCTGTCCTGTAGGTAAAACGACTTTGTTGTTTCGGTCCAACTATAAATTTCACCTAGCTGTTCGATCTTCTTCAGCCATGTGGGAGCAGCTGGGCATTCTTCGTTGTCGGGATCAAACTCTGGAATGAGTGTAGCAGCCCGGTGTTCTGTCCTGGTGTTGACTGCGGGTACTTCTTCAGTCAAGTCACGCATGGCCTTTTGAACCTCGACCTCCAAAAGGCTTCTAAGTATTTTCCGGGCTGGAGGAGAAGCTGGTGATATGTCTTCCTTACCGCTCATTTCCGAAGTATCTTCAGGTGGTGGAGATCCGCTCCATCCATGCGGACGGACTAGGCGGCCAACACTATCACAATCTGCGTAATTGCGTTTCATAGCTTTTTTCTATTAATCCCACTTCTGAGATGAAGCAGAGATTCAATAAAGATACACTTATGATGGCACTGATTTATTTAATTAAAATAATAAAACACAAATAGGCAGAGTTCCAGCTTCTGATAGGCGCAGTAACGAAGAAAAAGGGACTCCAAACTGGCGCGCAGGAGCTTATATAAGCTCTTCCCCTACCACCGGTGGCATCCGGAGGTAGTGTCGGCTTGGCTAGGATTGGCTGGCTCGATCAGCGGGCTATGATTGGCTGTGGTGGGCTATGGTCGGCTGTGGTTGGCTATGGTTGGCGGGCTTTAGTGTTGTAACAAAATAAAATGAAGATGTCAATTAACCTTCCATCATCTGCGACATATCAATCTGCCCACAGTCGTTTCGTTTTCCGCTGTCATCTTTCCTTACTCTGCTTTGTCAACAAACTCGTAACAGTAGACAAATAATCATAGAGATCAAATGCTGGAACGTGACCTAGACAAACATCATTATATTAAACGGGTTTGAGATGGTCCATTAACTCCCTTCCCTTGTGGAAATGTCGGCTAAATCTTCAGAATAATCTAGTTACGTGTACTCGGTACGAGGTTAATTAAGTGTGAATCAAGTCCGACAGATATAATATCTGGGTCTTGGGATTTGGGTAAAAAAATGGGCGAGAAGATCAATCCAACATGTCTGTCCCGCATACCATACATATAGGTTATTGGTACCTACCTAACATCATTGTAAAAAAATACTGAAAATGTCGCCTTGTTTTTATTTTCTGTACAATTTATTTTATGATGCTCCCTTAGCTTATTTAGGGAGGTAAGGGGAGAACAGCGATAACATCTAGCTGGCCCAAATGTCAACCTCACCTGCACGCGCTGATGTTGTATGAGTAACCAGTGGCGATGGACCTTCTGGCTATCGTGGTGCCTCCTGCTAGATAACGAACGAGGCTCTGGCGTCCGAGCAATGGCGGTATAACCATAAACCTGTCGGCTAGCCGATCAGAAGAGGCTACAGCGGCCTTGGGAAGCAAATAATCCCTAAAACGTCTGGTGTAGAAGGCAAGGGGAAACCACTACACTATTTTCCCAAGAAAACCACATGACAAGTTACGGAAAGATAAGAGTTTTGTCATGCGATCCGACTGACCCTCGGCGCCATTGTGATTCCGGGTTACATGGTGGGAAATATGCTACCGGCCACGCCGTTGTGGACCACCAGGCAGCGGGTGGAAATTGTGCTTCTGGTTTCGGAGCAAAATCAAATAGTACCCAACTGAGGAAACATCTTCGCCTGGGTACTTGGAACGTCCGTGGTTTGTTAAGACCTGGCAAGCTGGAAGTTGTGGAACGGGAGATGCAAAGGTGCAAAATCGACATTCTGGGGCTCAGTGAAGTTCACAAAAGAGGCAGTGGTCATTTTGTCACTGATAACGGTAACATCATGTACTACACAGGAGGTGATGATCATAGTGGTAATGGCGTGGCCTTCATCATACCAAAGAAACTACAGAGTTGTGTCAAAAGCTATCAAACTCCTAATGATCGAATAATTGCCATCAAACTGGAAGCTAGTCCTATGCCAGTCAATATTATTCAGGTATATGCACCCACTTCTCAATCAGATGAGCAAGTCTCGGACCAGTTTTATGCCGTTATAGACAGCATTTTGAGCACCATACCGTCTGGGGAAGTTGTGATCATGCAGGGGGACCTAAATGCTAAAGTTGGATGCACGAAGGATGATCCTTTACGAGGCACAGTCACCGGTTTATTTGGCCTTGGTAGAAGAAATGACAGAGGCGAAAAATTTCTGCAATACTGCGTGGAAAACCAGTTGGTTGTCATGAACACATGGTTCCAACAACATCCGAGGAGGCTTTATACGTGGACATCTCCAGCGGGCTATAGAAATCAAATAGACTATATCACAATTAAGTCGAGGTGGCGCTCATCAATCACCAGTGTTAAGACACTTCCTAGTGCTGATTGTGGCAGTGACCATCAGCTTTTGGTCGCTGATTTCAGACTGCGCTTAAAAACCTCACGACGGAAGCCTCAGGCTAGTGTACCCCTCAACGAAGAAACTCTAAACCACTTCCGGAAAACGATTGGCAACAAGATCAAGTCACTAGACCTAGATCCATTTGACTCGAGTGAAGCTGACTGGTGTAAACTCAAGAGGGCTATTCTGGATACGGCCAAAACAAGTCATAGTGAATTTAAGACTGTACGGAAGAAGGAAGAGTGGATTAGTAAGGAGTCTTGGAAGTTGATTGAAGAAAGAAAACAGCTGAAAGCAGAGGGTCTCAGTTCTGATGGTCAAAAAAGGAGGTACAATCAGCTGCATTCTGAAGTGCAAAAATCGACGCGTAAGGACAAGGATGTGCATATCAACTGCATTTGCGAGGAAATTGAGGGACATGCAGTTAAGATGCAATCAAAGGATCTATCCATGAAGGTTAAACAACTGACAGGTGCCTTCAAACCGAAATCTTGGATGGTGGAAGACAGTAGAGGTAACACCTTGACAGAACTGGAAAATGTTTTAAATAGATGGAGAGACTACTGTTACAATCTATATCGGGATGAACATGGATCAGGCACTGAGAGAAGATGGGATGACCACTTGGAGGAGCCAGGTTTACTACTGTCTGAAGTACAGAATGCTATAAAAAACCTAAAGCATAAAGCTCCGGGTCCGGATGGTGTTTCTGCTGCGTTGTTACAAAATCTTGGCTCTGAAGGGACGAAGATTCTACACCAGATATGCAACAAAATATGGAAAACAGGCCAGTGGCCAGTGGATTGGACACAGTCCGCAGTTATTCCTCTGCACAAGAAAGGTTCTACTAAGAAGTGCGAAAACTACAGAACCTTGTCGCTCATGTCCCACGCCAGTAAAATACTCTTGCGCATAATTAGCACAAGACTAGCTGCGTATGTAGACCATCAGATACCGAGTGTACAAGCCGGCTTTGTTGCCGGCAAGGGTACTCGTGAGCAAATTTTGAATATTCGCAACCTGATCGAGAAGTGTCGTGAATTTAACAAACCAGTGGTCTTGTGTTTCATAGATTACGCTAAGGCGTTCGACTGCGTACAGGGGCAGACGATGTTTGACGTGCTCATTGAAATGGGCGTCCCTCCCCATCTAACTTTTTTGATCCAGAATCTGTACCTTGATGGCACCAGCTTTGTGAAACTGGAAGACAAGAACTCACAAGTTTTCCATACGGAACGTGGTGTGCGTCAAGGCTGTATTTTGTCCCCAAAATTATTTAACCTCTACGGGGAGTACATTATGAGAAGAGCCCTTGATGGTTGGCACGGCGGAATCTCTGTTGGCGGTGAAAGACTCACTAATCTGAGGTATGCGGACGATACCACTATACTTGCGGCGAGTGAAGACGAGATGGCGGATCTATTGAAGCGTATAGAAATAGAAAGCGCTAAGCTCGGGCTTAAGGTCAACCATGCCAAGACTAAAGTAATGGTGGTAGACCGTGCTCAAGCTCTCCCGAGCTCTAATTCTCTTGACGGGTATGAGAAAGTCGATAAGTTCGTGTATCTTGGATCCCTGATCACAAGTGAGGGCAGCTGCCTTGAAGAAATCCGCCGTAGGACTGGTATGGCCAAAAGTGCAATGACCAATCTGGGAAAAATCTGGAATAACCGTGGCATCCGCAGGAACACCAAAATTCGATTGGTCCATGCACTTATATTCTCTATATTTTTGTATGGAGCAGAGACATGGTGCATCAAAAGTCGCGAAAGCAAAAAGATCGACGCCTTCGAAATGTGGGTTTGGCGAAGACTTCTTCGTATACCATGGACTGCCATGAGAACGAATGAGTCCATACTGGTAGAACTCAATGTCACCAAACGGCTTTCTGCAATATGCCAGGAACGTGCCCTTAGCCTTTTTGGGCATATTATGCGTTCTTCCAAGCATAATCTGGAAAGGCTCTTGATATTGGGCCGGGTCGAAGGAAAGCGCGCTCAGGGTAGAACACCGGCAAGATGGTCCGATGCCATAAAGAGGGCAGTTGGTGGCAGCATGTACAGAGCGGTCCGCGCTTCAGAGGACCGCATGGCTTGGAAACGCGTCGTATGTGGTCGCGATCCTCAGCATTGAGGGAACGACGAAGAAGAGAAGAAGAGTTAGCTTATTCAGAAGCCATAAAATCTGGCACCGGTCCTGCTAAGGTCTATCGCGTTACTCAGATATAGGGTAGTGGCGGTGAGACAAATAGTCTCTCCACGTGGTATAGAGGGACTCTGCTGTATCCGGTGAGACTGGAAGGAGTCAAAGTCAAAGATTTATTTGCAGATAAATATGGTACAAAAGACGAGGACGACGACTAAACATCGACAGACACAACAACACGGACAAGACTTTACTTCGATGGGACTCTTCGCCGACAGGACACTTCACCGACAGGGATGTAATCGTAGTCGACGGAGTCCCGCCACGCGGTCCTACTTCTAAATGCTTAAAAAAAATAATCACGAAGGGGATGGCGAGGTCAATTCGCTCGCTTCACTCAAATCGCCAAATCCCGAGCTCGCTTCGCTCGCTCTTGTCCGATTGTCGAGAGATAAGTTGCGTCGCTTAAGAGTCTTGTTGGCAAAGAGTCCCGTTGAACACCTTGTTGTTCAGTCTATCGACGTTTAATCGTACATTTAACTGGAAGCCAACTCCTATATGTTGAAAAAAGGTTAGGTACATTTTTACTTCACAAAGAAGTATTCTAATTTAGATCATCCTCTTATGAATTTTCAAATGAAATGGTTTCACGAGTTTATAAATTGGCCTGCCTTATGTTAGTGACAACGATCTTATTGATTATACGTGACATGTAAAAATAAAATGTATGGCCCGTTTCCTATATAGATAGTAACAGGAGAGTAACTGAATACATCCCGAGGTCACGTGGGCTAAGTAATTATTTCCTACTTGTTAACTCTTGCGTGCACGTAAGTGTTGGAGGGAATCTTAGCGAGATGAGGGGCTAACAGGCGGAAATGAGTATCGTGTGTGAGCGAGTGTTTTTCCTGTACAGGGTTATTATTAGGTATTTTTGTAATTAATCAGGATTAGGCGATGGGGAAGGTAAACGAACGCGTGTTTGTGTAGCTTCGAAGAGACTTATGTTTAGAGGTGTATTACGGTTAGTTCAGTTTATTCAAGCGCCAGAATAACGAAGGTGAATCAAGCTGTATTCTTGAAAATTGAGTGCAAGAATAAAAAAATAATTTTCGATAAATCTTTTTAGAAGTATTTTCAGTTATGGATGGAGATGTTTTTAGTTACGGGTACCTAATTTTGACGAGCGTAAAAGCAAAATTGACCGTGACTGCATCGAAGGCTGAGTCTTTTCCATCTGCTTCAGTTCTATCAGTAACAAAACAGAACATGTTATAAACCTGGTCTTATTGAATAAGGGAAGGTTAGGTTAGGTCCACGTTATAAAGTTTAATAACGAGAAGCAAAATTTTCAAAGAATTCAAAAGTTGGGATATCAAGGAGCTTAAGTTTAATGCTGTGACGAAGATGCTATAAACTTTCTCGTCCATTTGACAGATAAAATGTGAGTACACTGATACTTCGTTGTAATAAAAAGCTCTGGTCAAGTGTGAGTCGGAGTAGCGAGGAGAGGGGTCCGAAAAAACATTTTTTTTAAACACGTTTCTTTAAACCAGTCAAATTAGCTTTGGACCTACTGATTCTGATTTCTTCCTTGAATCGTGTATTTAATATTTGCTCGTCTAATAATATTAAAAAAAATCCATAGTCATCCTGAAAAACAAAAGAAAAGCGTTTATTTCAATTAAAAATAGAAAAATCAAAATACCTCTCATTTTCTTATTAAAATATGCAAAGAATGTATAAAACCTATCTATTTAGTCAAAAATTAACTTGACATTTTGAAAAGTTGATTTGTCGGACACGGCCTTTAAATTAAAATTAAAACCAATTTAATCAATTCCATAAGAACCAAAACTGATATTAATAACTTGTGCTAACAGACAATGTTCAATTTGGATGGTAAGTAATTAAGTAATTTTATGAAAAGAAAGCAGTTCATTTTTAATTTGAAGTACAAAATGAAAAAACAACATTCTTAAAAAAATAGCCTAGTTACACAGATAATAAAAATGTTGAATTATCTTATATAGGTTTTTAAATGTCGATCTTATTCTACAAAATGCTCTATACAAACATACCAGTCGATATTGTTTCCATCGCTTTTTTATTGAAATTTAAGATGTTTATTTAAAAAACGAACAATCGGGGTTAACTTTTTTCGAGATGCAGTATGATAATTCCCTGACTTAAGAATAATTGCAAAGTTACCACAATTTTCGAAGTAATTTTCCTGAACTTTTTTTTGGTCCCATAGTAAAAGTTGTACCTATGTACATTATGATGAGTACAATGACCCTTTTTCAGATATTGCGTTTATTCTGTTTCACGTTGTATACATGCAACATTCTGTATTTAAAATAAAGCATCAACTTCTTAAGGGTCGTCATTGAATATATTGAAGCATGAAAGCTGAATAATAAAAAAAAAACAAAACAAAATTTATTCAAAGGAAATTATTTGAAAGGATCCTATGAAATATTAAAACTGTGGGCCACGCGTAAACTTAATCTGTAAAAGAAGATCCGAGTACCTCATAAAATATTAATGGAGTCTGCAGGCAACAGGATTTATAGGCTACGGTGATTTCGGGCACTAACAAATCTGTACTATTTCATTTAAAAGAAGTTTAGAAAGTCGGACTGAACTTTTCTAGGAAATTTTATGAAAGTATCGACGGGGAATGGCAATTTAGAGATTTATATATACATACGATATGAAATGGTTACACTAAATTGTAATAATGATAATAGTAAATATTTCAATATAAATTCAGGATAAAAGTTTGTTTCCAATAAATAATATTATTATTACAGATGTTGCAGTGAATAGTTTGCATATCGATGGTATAATCAGATTCAAATTTTTTTGAAGAAATTGTTTATTGGTTGAGATCTTAGGATTAATTGTACTTAAGGAGACGATCCAGTAGTCCTAGGAAATAAACCCAACTTCGAAGCCAAAATTTAATATCTTACATATAATATAAGATATTAAATTTTGGCGCCGAAGTTCGACATTCGAGTATTAATATGATATAGTTACAAGAGTAGTATTATAATAAATTATATCATCACCATCGTTATACCAAGTGTGTTGTATGTTTTCGATGTCAGTGAAGTTTTTGGTCGTTAAACCATATTTCTTAGAAATCTGATAAGTTTTACAACACATTTTGTTCAAGTACACAATTATTAGATAATGTTTTTGCCTCGGCTCCGTTATTATTATAAAAATAAGGATCAATTGTTTCGATAGATGATATAATTGATTACGTGTTTTCAACAAATTCAAACACCTGGGACTCGGTTTAAAATTGATTTTGGCAATTATTTGTTTTTTCAATGTGAGGAGAATTTTTGATGAGTGTCTGGATCATAGATATAATAAACAAGGAGATATGCCCTGTAGCCGAAAATGTATCGGAACCTGTGTCTCCTGTTTTGCCCTACCACCCGGCAACTACTACGAATGCAGTTCAGTAAAAGCAATAGATACGCAGTCGCGCACACACCCGCATTTTTGAAATCGGACTGTACTACACAATCAATTATAAACCTTATCCTAATAAATACAGCGTATATTTACAGTACACCGTGCAACTTACTCACACAAAAACAACGGTGGGTATCGTTGTGCTGTGCAAAAGCAATTTATTTTACATATACGCTAGTGATTGACTAAATCGGAAAGTTATCGATTCTGGCATTTATTACACACGCCATGCTGCCCATGTATAACAAATAAATAGCATGAATATGTTGACTAATTTTAAGCAAAAGTCACTAATATATTATCTTAAACATGCCGATTACTATAATGCATTCGAAACTTTATCGAAAGTAAAATACAATTACCATAAAAAGTAATGAAGTAGCACGAGGATAAGGCATAAATACGATAATTCAAAGCCAAAAACACTTGAACGATTATTTACCAAAAATTTAATGAAATCTAAGAAAGTTTGGTACACTTTTGTAATATTTCATTCAACAATCGACATTGTTGTCGACAGTGTATCTGCACAACTACATCACTAACTCGCGGCAAGAAGCAGCGGCCGTACTATGCGATACATCGGCTTGCTAAAGTATCGTTTTGTGATTTTTACATTGCACATCCAGTCACTTAGCGACAAACTTGGGTAGTGGTTAAGGAGCAGTGTATTCATTGTAATATGTTATTGTCGCTGTAACATTTGAAAACAAAAATAACAGAGTATAAGCAAGAAATATTTTACGATTTGTTGTTTTTCATGATTTTAAAGACAAATATAGTAAAATACTTGTATTTTGATATGGTAAGTGATTCCATAATTAACAAAGTTTTGGTTTAGGCTTCGGTTTTTACAAGAAAACACTGAACAACACGGCATTCTTATATCTTATCAAGCTCACGGTCGGAAGCGCACTAGTTCGCGGATTCGACCATTGCGTAAGACATGCTCGCCCAGACCATGTCGCGTGGACGCCGACACGCCCCCTTGCCACTTCTCCTGTATTTTATATTTCTATGGTCTGGATGGAAACATATAGTTTATATAAATAATATATTTTGATCCAAAAATGGGTATTTTTGATAATCGCCTAAGAGACTACTCAACCGACCGATTGACTGGAGGAGATAGTATATTCTATTACTACTCTACAATCCGAGATAAAAATGATTAGCGTCAGAGCTGGGTTAATGATGTGCCGTCTTCTTTTAGGTAACGTTCACTTTCGCTTCTCAGTAGCAATGTACCATGTGTGTGTTATCTAATAGTATAATGGATCTATTTTTTTTTAAATATTGAGATGTATTTATTCGAGTAATTAATTAGAAGTAATTGACCTTTGAAATTCACCAAAATGCTTCAACGGAACTAATGTGACTGTACCTTAAATTTTGATTCAGTTTTAAAAAGCAAACGACTAGGTACTCACCCTTTGATTTACTCAAAACTTTTAGTAATTTTAATTTTTATTAGTTCAAACATAAACCATATTTACTTACGACAACACATCGCATTTGGCTGCTTACCTGGAAAAGAGAGAATAAAACAAAGTTAGAATGAAAATTCAAAAAGCATTAAAAAACATACAAAAAATGTAATAATTCCGCGTAATTTGGTTGATCCCAAATATTTAAGGAGTAAAGTGGAACATCTCATACACAATAGGGTATTTTACTGTAAAAATCTAATTAGTCCGTCTGATAGATTTACAAAAAATATTGGACACGTATTTTTTCTTTTTTCACGTAAACAAAAAATGAAG
This sequence comes from Hecatera dysodea, assembly GCA_905332915.2. Classification (NCBI taxonomy): domain Eukaryota; kingdom Metazoa; phylum Arthropoda; class Insecta; order Lepidoptera; family Noctuidae; genus Hecatera; species Hecatera dysodea. Next base: position 18,305,334 of record HG995292.1, read on the forward strand.
ACGATACAGTGCATTGAAAATTCACGTGACGTCACTACGTTGCTACAATTTTTACCAGCGACGTGACGTCACGTGAGTTTACAATTCTATTGCAGTTACAATTCTGAATATAGATAAAGCAACATACAGTTTCAAATAACTGACAGCAGGCACAGATCCTAGAGCTGTGATAAATGAAGAAGGTATTCTTACGATCACAGATCCCAGTACTGCAATAAACGTTAGAAAAACAACCGTTGTTACAACAGCTGATGTCAGGGCTTACGATTTGACAAACATCATCATTACAATGTACAATGACTTTGTTTTAGAAACTCCGTTGCACAACAATGGATTTTCAAATGAGAATCCAATATAAATAATAGATTATTTTCAAACAGCAACGGTCATCTCTACTGATATAAAGGCACAGCACTCAATCGTCTCAATTCAGTTCTGTTAAAAAAATGAAGTGACAGTTAATTTTATTTTAATACAAACGTTCAATTCTAGAAAGACCAATTCTAATGGTTATCGTAGTATTTTATAAATTAAACTCAATAAAAATAGCGCTTGAATCCTGCAGGTAAGGTTTGTAAATATCTTAATGATACCTACAAGTAAATCAAAATCTAATTTATTTAATGAATAAGGTATCTCGGTACGAGAATTAAAATTCATATTCGCAGTGTTCGCAAGCTATTTGAATTTATCGATCCTGTTGCGAAACTGTTAGCTTTTCGGGAACGCGTATATTTTCTGCAGTGCTTATTAAGTTTCACTTTGTAACTATGTGTCTAACCACAGCTTAAGCGCGTTTTCCGCCTGTCAGCCATTCATTTAGTCCATTATCCGCGAATGTTGCTGCATTCTCTTCGCAGAATGCAAGCACTTTAAATACACTATTATGTTTTGATACTTAACTGAAATGAAGTGAATTATATGTTGCTCTTTATTTAGCTAGTCCTAGAGGTTTCAAATTGTTAAGAGCCGATTTCCAGCCACCAGATAACGTTTAACTGAGCAATACAAATGGTGGTTTGACAGCTGTTGTAGTTACAGAAAATATTTTAAACCACTACATTTATTTCTCAGATAAAAATTATCAGCTCATTGAAAATAAAACCCTTAGGTAAATCTACCATCCATCTTCGGCACTGTACGAGGAATTACTTCTATATCGATTTTTTCGCTAGAAATTACACATTGCAGTTGCAAACTAATACGTCTGACAGATATATTATTGGATCCAGTGTGTCACTGAAACCGTAATACAAAATGTTTCATGTTTTCTTTAATAGCCTGAGAAAGTAACTACATTATCAGAGATCAAGTTCTGTTCACAATATTATCACAATATAGTTTCTGATATTCCACTGGTGGAAGCTAAATATTATGATCGGAAGTCATTCAATGTTTTTTGTTTATCAAACCGAGTTTACTTGACTAGACTTTGAAATGCAATTTCATTTGGAGGCATACTGTCAGTACTATTTAACCAAAGAGTAACGTTCTAAAACCATTTTAACAAAACTTCTTTAATTATTTTCTTACTATGGAAAACTTCACCATGATTTACTGGCTAGGTATTTTTTAATTAAGTTTTTTTTTTTGTGTATTCTTTGAGTATTTTTGATCATAGGATTACTGTTTTAAAAGTTCTGTAAACGCCTCTATATTAGAATTTGTTATATCTTTACTCATCTTGTTTTACTCAACTTTATTCAATTTTACTTTAAATTAGTCTAGTATATTTGTGCTTGTACGCTTTCCCTCTTTATCTCATTTTGATATTTTCGTCTTTTATCCAAAAATGTTCAACGTTTTTACAAAATTGTGCCTTACCCTTCAAATTCTTTTCAGTGATGTGGCAGTTACTAGTTATCGGTACCATAATGGTGGTAGCACAAGGGAGATATGAAAATATAAACGTAAGGCAGGACTGGTGGGAGACTGCAGTGTTTTACCAGATCTATCCTAGATCGTTCATGGACAGCGATGGTGATGGCGTGGGAGATATAAATGGTGTGTGTCTTATCAATTTTACCGAATAAAATTCTTTTCTCGTGACCCAATAGGGTAGTTGACTAAAAAAATCTGATTAGTCCGTCTGATAGATTTCCAAAAAATATTTGACATGTATTTTTTCTTTTTTCACATAAACAAAAAATGAAGACGATACAGTGCGTTGAAAACTCGGGTGACGTCACTACTCGCTACAATTTTTAGCGAGCCGTGACGTCACAAGCCCCCACAAAAACTGACGAAGATACAAACCATCAAATATCAGGGATATTTGATGGTTTGTATCTTCGTCAGTTTTTATAGATTTGATAAAGGACAAAATACGTGTCCAATATTTTTCTATAAAATCTAACTGACGGACTAAACATAATCATATATTTTTTACTCAGGCAATATCCCTATTCATCTTTGGTGATTATGGGTCAAACAAAATCTTTTAAACTCCTACTATTCCATCACGAAGCCTTTTTAAATAAAAGGCAAAATGGGACACGGTTTCAGCCTGCTTTTGCTTATCGTATTTATTCCGCCTGCCTTCATTAATCTATCTGACATTCAGTCTTGTTATCTACTCAGAATAATACGGCACGCACGGGATTGGGAATAAATTATCACCTTTGCTTTTACCTCGTACGGACAAAATAAGGATTTATATGGTAACGTCTTAATTTGGACGGTACAGGGAACTTTTTTCCAGAGACATGTAGACTTGAAAAATTGCGGTGAATTTTTTTATGTGGTGATTATGTGATTGTTATTAATGCGAAATTTATTTTTTGTTTTCAGGAATAACATCAAGGCTGGAATATCTAAAAGAATTAGGAGTGGACGCAACATGGCTGTCACCGATTTTCAAATCTCCAAATAACGATTTTGGCTACGATATCTCCGATTACTATTCTATTAATCCCGATTATGGAACTATGGAAGACTTTGAACAACTTCTAAAAAAAGCTGGAGAATTGAGTGAGTACAAAATTATTATTCATTGAAATTATTGTAAATCTATGCATAACCCAAAAACGAAATTATCGAAATTTTCTTCAACGAAATTCGATAGCACAGCGGATCGGTTATTTGAACTTTCTTAATAAGATTTCCCTTTACAATTTATATTCGAGAGGGCCTGCTTGTTTGTATAATTTGAAGAATTTATTCTGGTGTTGTTTTTCCTCGATTGTAATTACTTCTGATTGGATGGTTCGAGAAATTCGGGAGTGGTTTCAACAATTGTAGTTTGGAGCGCTTATAGTCTGTTGATTTTTGTCTCTTTTGTGTTGAAACTGAGATGGGTTCGCAAAGATTTGAACAATTGAAATGTTTTTCGACACTCAAAATGCTTAGATACAAGATATAATAGAATCAATACGTGAAGATGATAAATATAACACAAATGATTTAAAACAATTGGATCTCATAATTATATTGATATCTTAACTAAAACTTCATAAGAGAGTAACGTGCTATGAAATAAATACGTAAACTAGTAATTGATGCAAATAAACCTGCTATCCATATTTACTATTTATCAAGTAGTACAAGATATATCTGTCTGATATAATAACTCTCTCACTTATTAATTAATCATCATCATCTGCCTAGCCTTTTCTCAACTACATTGGGGTCGGCTTCCAGTCATACCGGATTCAGCTGAATACCAGTATTTAACATGGAGCGGCTGCCTACCAGACCTCCACAACCCATTAACTGGGGAACACGGTTCTTCTTATTAATAGGGGTGTTTCCTGAGTAAAAAATATATGATTATATTTAGTCCGTCAGTTAGATTATAGAAAAATATTGGACACGTATTTTTTCCTTTATCAAATCTATAAAAACTGACGAAGATACAAAGCATCAAAGATCAGGAGTGGGGGCTTGTGACGTTACGGCTCGTTAAAAATTGTAGCGAGTAGTGACGTCACACGAGTTTTCAACGCTCTGTATCGGCTTCATTTTTTGTTTACGTGAAAAAAGAAAAAATACGTGTCCAATATTTTTTGGAAATCTATCTGACGGACTAATTAGATTTTTTTAGTCAACTACCCTATTAATCTAGTCAAGTAATATGTCATGCCTCCATTGAATGGTTTAAAATTCATTTCAGATATAAAGATAATTCTAGACTTCGTGCCGAACCACTCGAGTAATGAGAGCGATTGGTTCATTAAGTCTTCGAACAAAGACGAGTATTACAGCGACTGGTATATTTGGGAAAACGGACACATGAATGATCGTGGTCAGAAAAGCCCACCTAATAATTGGGTAAGGAAATTAATGTGTAAAGTATTATTAACAGCAATGCTATTCTGTAAGAACTCACTCCAGTTATCACTTCTGATTCTGCGGTGAAAACTGTATTTGGTATTCTGTAACTTGATGAAAACTACACTAGCGCCACTAAGTGAGAACATAGGTGAAGCGAACTTAACTTGACAGTCAGAATATCAAATACTTTTCACTTCAGGTGAGTTACGAAATGTAATTGAAAATGAGATATGAATCGAATTCGCACGTGAGTTCTTACATAATAGCACTGCAGATTTACAGAAATATGATTTTCTGTCTTTTTTTTTCATTTAGATCTCATGAGTCATTCTTTTTTGTTGTTATTATGTATATTGATCCTCTTTTGTTAACCAACTTCAAAAAAGGAGGTTATCTATTCGACCCGTATGTATGTAATATTTCCAAAATATCAGCGTCTGAACAAATGTGCCAAATTTCAAAAGTGTATTCTTTTTTGTAGTACTAGATATTGTTTAACTTAGGGAAAACTGCAAGTTTCATCAAAATCGGTTCAGTAGTTTTTGAGATAGGGATTTTTTTCTACGTACAGCGATTACGCCGAGATTTCTGATCCGATTTACGTAGTTGTTTTTTTGTTATTTCATGAAAATTATGTTAGCCAACTTGTCAGTTATTTTTGAATGCTTGATAGTACCGCTAATTTTACTTTTTTCTAATATGCCATTATTATTATCATTTACCAGGTCAGTGTATTTAAAAAAAGTGCCTGGACTTACATGCCGTCCCGAGATCAGTACTACCTTCACCAGTTCGGTCCCAGTCAGCCTGATTTCAACTACAGAAATCCTGTCGTAGTTGAAGAGATGAAGGTAAGTCCTGATACACGATAATGAAGCAGAACTGCAACCCTACCATGAGATCTTAAATCCATCATGATTCCTGTGTCAGAGAGAAACGGAGTTACATAAGACGAATAGCACTATCTCTTTCCCTCACACTGAATCATGATAGCATTGGCATTTCGTAGTACGGCCACAGAAAATCTATATAGCAGGGAACGATGCCAAGCTTTCCAAATAATGCAACTTGTATGTGAGTTGCTTGCAGGTTAAAATACGATGCAACAGGAAATACTAGACTACCTAATCATTTAATTAATTTAAATGATTAAATGCAACTAAAACTATTTTTTTTTAAATGGAAAGTTCCATACATTTATAACATTCACAAAATGAAACTATTTACATACGTCAAACATTATTCTGAAAAGTTTGGTTACTGTCTGTCTACATTTGTTTTGTAAATTCACAAGGCAACATTATAAACAGATAGTTACTATAGATGTAGTATAAATAAAGATTTGTAAATAACATTATTTTGTGACTCGGCAACATGTAATGAAGATTCATGTTTACGTGGTTCACGGTTCCCTGTAATCTATACTAATATTATAAAGCTGAAGAGTTTGTTTGTTTGAACGCGCTAATCTCAGGAACTTCTGGTTCGAATTGAAAAATTCTTTTTGGGTTGAATAGACCATTTATCGAGGAAGGCTTTAGGCTATATATCATCACGCTTAAGCCAATAGGAGTGGAGCAGCGATAAAGAATGTTTTAAAATCGGGGATTCCACGGGGACGAAGTCGCGGGCAGCAGCTAGTGGTACTTAAATGTTCGAAAAACTTTAGGTACACACAATATATAAACTCTTACTGGATATATAACTGAACAGGTGCTATCTAAAGCATCAGTGTTGGGTTCTATTGTCAATCGGTTTTTGATCATTTATGTCGTTTGAAATTAAATCTCTCTTTGAACGCTTTCAAGTACACCTTTAGTACTAAATAATGTTCCAGTATTTTTTTATTATTCTTTAAACCACCGTCATTAACTAGAAATTTAAACGCTTCAGTCCTTCAGTAGTAAAAGTGTCTTTCTCTTTCAGAACATAATAAAATTCTGGCTAGAAAAGGGAGTAGCTGGCATGAAAATCAACGCAGTCAATCACCTCTTTGAAGTTGACAAAGATGTGTATGGTGGCAGGTATCCTAATGAACCGATTACTGGTAAGCCAGGAATCGGACCAGATGATTATGGTTATCTTGAACATGTTTATACTAAAGACCAAGAAGAAACTTATGATATGGTATCTCAAATTCGAGATGTGTTTGATGCTATCACTATCAGGGATAATTTGACGAGGTTTGTTGAAAATTAATTACCTACTATATATTAAACTTATTAGACTTTATCTACACTTAATAATAATATAAAGAGAAAAGATTTGCATGTTTGTAACGATTAAACTCAAAAGCTACTAGACCGATTTGAAAAATTATTCATATAAATGAATATCCACCCGAGCGAAGCTGGAACAGGTCGCTAGGATTATTTATATATATATAAACAGTAGTTACCTAATGATGTTGACGAACTACATATGAATTAATTTAAAACAGCTATGTAGGCAATATCTGAAGTCAGCATAAAAAGTATTGCTACTGAAAAATACCAAGAATATATTTCTCTCTTCCCTTGAGAAATATGTCTTCACGACATACAAATGAATGTGACAAAAAAGAATAATGAATGAACGAAGAAAAGTTTCAAACTTTTGTGAATATTAAAATAAGACAGACGCAAGAACTTTTAAATAAGCCACAGAGTAAAACCGACTTAAAACACCTAGAACACAAAAAAAAAACAAAGCTCATCATATCTCCTTTATCGATGGCCGAATTACTCTTAATGCAATATGAAGAAGTTTCATAACACAATCTCTACGTTCCCTTCCAGAGTAATGATGTCTGAGGCTAGTACGAACATCAAAAATGCAGTGAGGTATTACGGTGCGGGCCATCACGCCGGTGCTCATATACCATTCAATCTCGCTCTCATCGCGGACCTAGACAAAGACTCCGACGCTAGGGACATTAAGTACGCGGTAGATAGATGGCTGACGTACAAGCCTTTGAGGAAACAAGCCAACTGGGTGGTGAGTACTACATGTATTCTTAATATACGCTTCCTTTCCACTACTGGTGTGTTTGTTGAACTAAAAACTAGATGGTCACAATTGGGTATTTTACTAAATATAATTCTATTTAGTCCATCATTTCAAATTGTAAAAAAAGTATATAAAGATAAAGCAAATCATAGTTCTAGAGTGGGGGCTGGTGACGTCACGACGCTAGTAAAAGTGATTAATTTACTTAAACAATGACAGTTATTAACGTAAACGCCAGCATGATATTCTAAGTGCCTCTAATTAGTCTGGTTGCTAAGGTGTGCTTACAAATTGACATTTGTCAGCCTGTGAACTTTATCAAAACCCCTCCGGCCCCCAGCGGTGTCGTCTAATTTTCAGATACATTTAACGTTTGGTGAAAAGTGTTACAACAACCAACATTCATTAAGTCATATCAACAAATTGTAAAAAGGTATACCCTGACTTAGATATATTCAGATTTCGTTTCTTTAACAAACACTGTCTATTTCAAATGGCGTATCTATTTGAAAAGGCCTTACTTTCTACTCTTGGAACATAATAAGATAATTATTATGATCGATGTTGTTGCGAATTGAGCGCCTCGGGAAACGAGTTGTGTGTCAACTGATAATGTGTTTCTATAATGAGTAGGTCGCTGGTTGATATTCAGATACAATATAAGGATTGTGATGTGATCAATGATGATGAAAAAGCACCTAGAGGTAGACGAAGAGAATTATGTGTAGCGTACAAAATATTACTCAGTACGTACTGGTAGAAAAATGAAGTGATTATGATTATGAGCTGTGGTGACCGAGTGGTAACTGCCCTGACTTACGAATTGTAGGTCGCGGGTTCAAACTCAGCCAGGCGCTTTACTTTGTGTAATTAATTTCGTCACCACTGCTCTCAAAACGGCGAAAGAAAACATCGTGAGGAAACTGGCATGTCCTAGAACCAAAAATTCGAAGACATGTGACATTCACCAACCCACAATGGGCCCGCGTGGTGGATTACGGCCCATTCCCTCTCCTAGAAAGGAGGCCTGTGTCCCAGCAGTGGGAACATTAAAAGGCTGATTATGCTTAGTCTAAATAACTTTTGTTTACGTACGGACGTATGAATGTTGATTTTACAGAGAAACATAATAGAAACAGGTATGTCGTACAAATCGATGTTAAAAATATTGTATTTAATGGTTTTCTTCTATCTTTCAGTCGGGCAATCATGACAAGAGCAGAGTGGCGTCACGATTCAGACCTGAACTGGTAGATGCCTTCAATATGCTGGTGCTTCTACTCCCTGGCATCGCAATCACATATATGGTGAGCAAATTAAAGCATAGTTTCAACTTACAACTTTCCAGCTATTTAGAATTCGCCTTCCCATTTAAGAGATTCATTACGTTTACGAACATCACATTTTGTATAATCAACTAAGAGTTTATGTAAATAGGCAATTACACATTCACGTGAAAGATTGCAGCAAGCTTTATTTACGGCTATAGTCCCTTTTGATCTTTGGACCCTAATTAGACGCCCCCATCGGATAGGATCAACACACACTGTCTTATAAAAAAAGTCTGTTAGCTAAAGGCTCAGATACCGGTATGAATGTATCATTTACTAGCTGACCCAACAAACTTTCTTTTGCCATATAAAATAAAAACAATATTTAGGAGTATGAATGATTTTCTATATATTAAAAGAAAGTCGCAGGTAAAATGTAGCTTTCTGTTACTGAAATAATTTTTAATATAGAAAACTTATAGCTAAAATACTTCTTAGCTGTATCCCGCGGTTTCACCTGCCTGCGCCATTTATTCTTTCTGGCTTAGTGTTCTTCCTTTCGTCTCCTAAGGCTCATAGCTTGATGTTAAATAATTATGGTTCTGGTATCCTGGTACTTTGTAAGTCTTCAATCACAATTGTGAATCTTTACTTACAAATGTTTGACAGGTAAGAAACAAAGGAACATGTAGGGAAAATGATTCATCATTCATAATTATGTATGTATTCGTCGAGTTTTCATTAGTTTTAAGATGTATTCTGCAATTCGGGGCGGAGACAAATCCAACGAATCAAAAACCAAGAAAATTGGTCCAGCAGATCTCGAGTTATAAGTGTTGTAACAAACCCATCTTTGTTTTATATATATAGACTAGCTTATGCCCGCGACTTCGTTCGCGTGCAGTTCCATACAAAATGTTAACCCCCTTTTCACCCCCTTAGGGGACGAATTTACAAAAATCCTTTCTTAGCGTATGCCTACGTCATAATATCTACCTGCATGCCAAATTTCAGCCCGATCCGTTCAGTTGTTCGGGCTGTGCGTTGATAGATCACTATGTCAGTCAGTCAGTCCCTTTTGAGTTATATATATTTAGAGATTAAAGATTAATACTAACGCAAGTATTATATTGAAGGGCGAGGAAATAGGGATGGCAAATGGATTCGTGCCGTGGAGCGAAACGAGGGATCCTCGGGCCTGTCGAACGGACGATCCCGTAAATTTCATCGAAGTGTCCCGCGACCCCGTCAGGACCCCGTTCCAGTGGAGCAACGGGAAACACGCAGGTACCCAACCTTCTGAATCTTGTTTCCACATGAATAATACCGAGGTCAACTGACTACAAAAATGTTACTTTAATTTTATATGAAATGGTTGCTGATGTCCATTAAGCCAATAAGTACCGTGTTCCCCAGTTAATGGGTTGTGGAGGTCTGGTAGGCAGCCGCTTCACGTAAAATACTGGTATACAGCTGAATCCGGCTTGACTGGGAGCCGACCCCAATGTAGTTGGGAAAAGGCTAGGCAGATGATGATGATGGTTGCTGATGTCCATTAACGCTCTGTGGGTCTTCATTCCACCTTTCGCCCTTTTTGTAGATCTTTATGAACGCAACACTCTGTTGAACCAAATTATGAATTGTATAGACGATTGTTCAAGTTTATCTTTGTAATAAATGTTCCATCTTCCATCTTAAGTCTCAAAATCTTTGCGAGTTAAAGGTTTATGTTGATATAACCTTCTTAACGTGAGATTTGAAGGGTTGTTCCAGAAAGAAAAATATACTTTGTCTTTCATTTTGTGTGCGTCATTCGATTTTGAATTTAAATGACCTAACACTTTTGAATTAATGTTCTTAAAAAGCTTCTTTCAGAAACTTAGGGAGTTAAACTACGTCAACTTTATTATTTTCTAATATTATTTTAAAGAGATTTTTTACTAAGCATGGGTAGATCTTATAATAAGAAGTCGAACACGCCTAAGGTCTGGTGAAGTGGGAGGTCAATCAAGAAGGACGTCATTAGGAACAGGAAAGAAGGTTCCGCTTTTGATAAGAGAGGATATACCGAATAGACTGTTGTAGTATCCGGTGATCAACTACCCGATAGTTTTTGTCATGATGTTGTATGTGTTCAAAATCCCACGAAAATTCTGCTTTGCTGTCACGTGTTTTGTAGTTCGTACGTGGCGATACATATGCCACTATATGATTATATTTCTGCCACGTAATTGACTCTTATCATGCTAAAAAGCTCGTGGCTAGACTAACAGCTGCACGGGTCGATCTTCAAGGTTAAGCAATGCTTGTCAAGGTTGATCTGTGGATGGGTGACCATCTTAACATACCAAGTTTCCTCCGTACCTCGGATAGTACGCTAAGCCGTTGGTCCTGGCTGTCATTTATAGATCTTTGGCAGTCGTTACGGATTGTTAGAAGCCAGTAAATCTGACTCCAGTCTTGCCAAGAAGTAGTTATCCAGTTAATGGGCTATGGAGGTCTGGTAGGCAGCCGCTCCATGTAAAATACTGGTATTCAGCTCAATCCAGGCGCGTGCAGTGGTTCGAGTTAGGGTAGGCCAGAGAAAATGTCCAAATAAATTTTAAAAAATAACCACATTATTCAGGGTTGATTTCTAATGAAATAAGTTTTTTTTAAATAGCCTATTAAAAAAAAATAACACCACATTTCAACCCTGAATAATGTGGTATGTTTTTTTTTGGACATTATTTTCTGGCCTACCATAACTCCAACCACTGCACGCCACTGGCTGAATCCGGTTTGACTGGGAGCCGAACCCAATATGGTTGGCTTAAGGCTAGGCAAATGATGATGCTGTTTTGTCTTCAGGATTTTCAAATGCGGACTCAACCTGGCTGCCAGTTGCTGAAGGATACGAGCAGTTGAACGTGGCTGCCCAGAGATCTGCCGTCCGTTCCCACTACCAAGTGTACCGAGCCCTAACAGCTCTTCGCATACGACCCGCTTTCAGGCTTGGCAGATACGAATCCTTAGCACTCAACAGCGATGTTTATGCCTTTAAAAGGTTTGTCACATATGTACATACGTAATGTGTTTTTGTTACATGTGAAATTTGTTTCAGAGTTTCGATAAGAAATTACTTTTCATTTTTTTACTATACTTGCAAGTTGACGAAGTCCCTTGTTTGTTTATTTATCTGACTCATTAATAGTTTCAATATTATTAATTTGAGTAATATCTACTTCAAACCTTTCACAGCGTTGGTAATCATCAATCTATTGTCCGCCAACCAACCTTGTCGACACGTTTGGCGCATTGGTTGAGCGATTGGCTGCTGCGCTACGTGTCGTGGGTTCGATTCCCGCACGGAACAAATATTTGTATGGCCTACAGATAGTTGTTCTGGGTCTGGCTGTTTGTGTTATGAGATTGTATGTTTGTAAACACATCCACGACATAGGAGAAATTCCTAGTGTGGGGTGGTATTTTAAATAAAAAATAAAATAATAGTTTCCTTCTTCATTTCAGATGGTATAATGACGATACCTATGTCGTTGTCATGAACGTAGGCAGGGTATATCACGTGGTTAACCTGACTGCCTTTGATCTGATCTTCGGCCAGTTGGAAGTTGAAGTCAGCAGCGTACTGTCTTCCAGGACTTACAGGTAAGATATAATTCTCTTCACAACCCAAGTATTATATTGTATATCGTAACAGCATGCACGCACTCTTTTGAATGATTTTGCTTTTGGCATCGAATAGTTCGCGTAATTATAATTTTTCACAAGTAAAGTAACCTATTTCCATCACCAAAGTCTCATAGATCTATATCTTTACTAAAATTTATCAAAATAAGTTCAGCGATTTAGGTGTGAAATTGTAAAATAACAAACACACTTTCGCATTCTTGCTGTTGAATAGGATATTATATTAATATCTAAGGGCTGCCTATGTCCCGCGGACGAGGTCCGGGTGTCCAGGCCGACTAAGCGCATCGACATGCGCGTAGTGGGCCTGGATGACTCCGTTACGGAGGAGGAAGTTGTGGCCGCCGTCGCCAGGACTGGGGGGTGCTCTGCCGAGCTCGTCAAGGCGGGCACCCTCCGGCCTGACAACACGGGCATGCAAACCCTTGTGGTGAGCTGCCCCGTGACGGCGGCCAGAACTGTGTCGGAGGGCCGAAGGCTCCTGGTGGGATGGGTGTCTGCGCGGGTAAAACTGCTGGAGCCCAGACCTCTGAGGTGCTACCGCTGCCATGTGGGTAACCACACGGGAGCTATGTGCCCCTCGGAGGTCGACCGCAGCGGACTCTGTTTCCGCTGTGGTCAGCCCGGTCATCGGGCCGGCTCTTGCGAGGCCACGCCGCACTGCAGTGCATGTGCGGCTGTTGGCAAGCCGGCCGAGCACTGGGCTGGGGGAAGGGCCTGCGCGCCATCCGCCCCGACCAGGGGCAAGAGGTCCGCCGCCACCGCCGCCTCTGCCGCCGCCGCGGCTTCTGTCGCCGCCACTGCCGCTTCTGCTGCGGGTGCTGCGGCTCCCAACACTCGGGAGGGTGCTGAGATGGAGTGCCAGTAATGGTCCCATTTCGGCCCCCTCCAGAGACAAGTCGGCCGCTGTGCTATCGCGCAGTGGCTGATGCCTGGGGACGGTGAGCGTGGGTGGCTCGCCGTCCGATACCAGGTTGAGTCGACGACGCGTTGTGTTCCACGCGCGCCTCAAGGAGCCGTCAGCACCGAGGACGGGGCCCCATAGGGTCGGTGCCTGCTAGGGTTGCGGAATTTGTTCGAAAGAGTTACCGCGGCCCTGGAACGCATAGGGCACAAGAAGGATCACGGGTGGGTTTTAGTCAGTAAAAGTCTGACACTCCCTACCGCTCCACCCAGGGCGGGAGGGGTCATTTGATGATTTCCCATCCAGAAAAAAAAAAAAAAAAAAAAAGGGCTGCCTATGTGTATTTAGCAGACAATAAAAATGTAGTTATCAATTTATTCAAAAGCTAATAAATATATTATATAAAAGAAAAACATAATATATAGTGAAATTAAATAAAATAAAAATATAATAATGAAAATCTAACAATACATAAAGTTTATATATTTCAAAGCCAAAAGGCCAGGTTCTTAGTAATCGATCGTGGAAAATTCCGTAGGAAACACTTTCGTTTATTTGTAGTATTCGGTTAGAGGGTTTCCGTGAGCCTTTCATCCGCTCTTGACAAATGAAAAATCGTGTAGCTATACACACATAGTAAAAGGCTACATATTCTACAATATACCTACTCCTATATATTTTTGCAAATCTATGTGCTCATAATATGTTATTTTTGGTTTTCTTGCTACATGAAATAGAAAATTTATCGCTTTGCTGGATTAGAGTGAGCGTGTACTTTAAATATCAAGATATTTAAAGTTTTGGTAAAGAAAAAGAATGTATAATATTATATCTACAGTAGAAAAGGTTTTAAACATTTTTTATTTATTTTCGATTTAAAAATCTTGACATTTGTTTATTATGTATGGTCGTGACATTTGCTATTATTAAAGAACTAGCTGACCCGGCAAACGTCGTTTTGCCACATAAAATAAAATAAAAAAATTAGGGGTGGACCACCCGTAACATTTAGGGGGATGAAAAATAGATGATGTCCGATTCGCCACCCTAGCCGATATGCACGCTAAGATTCACGAAAATCGGTCGAGCCTTTTCGGAGGAGTTCAACCACAAACACCGTGACACGAGAATTTTATATATAAGATGTATTTATTGCTAGGTTTACTAATAAAATATTTTTATTTGCAGTGACAGTGTCCAAGCAAACTACTTAGATTTGGCGGCAGACGAAGCTCTCGTTCTTCGAATGCAGGTCTGAAGAAGCATACAATTTGTGAATACTAGTGTAAATATTGGGTCTTTACGTATGAATATTTTGGCGGCCACATTGAACTACGATAACTTCAGCTGTACTTGTAATTTCGAATTCAAATCAACATCAAGAGTATATCTCATCGATGTCACTATAGGTATTTTCAAAAGAAGCTTTTTGTTTTGTTTAATCGGAGTTATTTTATTTTCTGTAATATGCCTGAATTTGTAACTATCAACTCCAAAAAAACAGGGGTTTTATCTGTTCCAACGCAATGTTTATGGCTTTTGTAGGTACTAAGCACTCTCGTAGCACAAATTGTGCGTTACTGGTGCAATGGTTTTTATTTGTGAATTTTTACTTCAACTATCGCGAAGGAACAGTAGCGCACAGTGCATTCGATAGCGGTGTTACGATCAAACAAAATACCGCTGTCGGATATCTGCGTATAAAATGCGTCATTGGTATTGTCTGCCAGTTGAAATACATAGTTTCCTCGTTGGAACTAATTTTTGGAAATGATATGTGGAAATGTCCAGAAAAAAGTCAATAGAAAAATAGGAAGACTTAAAATTTAAGGCCGTATTTAGTTGTAAGTAATTTATAGAACCTGAAGAAAATTCTGTAACTTCATAGGTAAAGACCTAATATTGTAGATTAATTTTACTGTACGTTCATCAATTAATAAATCTTAATAAGTTACCAACTGAAACATCGTGTTTATCTGAATTACAACCCATCATTCCTTTATATACTTCGTAAATTCCATCCTTCATTAATTTGATGAGTCCACGCAACGACTTATAAACAAGTGAAATACAGAATATTGAAAATAATATTAGTTGGTATAGAATTCTGGTGAGTTAAAAATACTATTTAATTGATATTAAAAATAAATACGATTACTTATTATCATCATCATTCATTTTGACAATGTAAAAGATGAAAGGAGACTCAAAAATTAAATTATTTTTTCTTTACTTTTTATATATACTATAATACCAGCCAGGCGCATTACTTTGTGTAATTTAATTTCATCACCACTCATCACACAAAACATCGTGAGGAAACCGGCATGTCTTAGAACCAAAAATTCGAAGACATGTGATATTCACCAATCCGCACTGGGCCCGCGTGGTGGATTGCGGCCCATTCCCTCTCCTAGATAGGAGGCTTGTGTCGCAGCAGTGGTAACTATTTAGTAATCTGTGGCAGTGGGAACATTAAAAGGCTGATTATAGTACAAATTAATGTAACGTAAAGTTTTGACATGAAACAAGGGACCGAAAATTTTAGTCCTATACACTTTTGTTGTGACATAAATCTTTTCTTTTAACTTTTTAAGTGGAGTTACAACAAGCTAAAATATAGCATAAAAATCGTCTTTAACGCTGTCAGCTAGTAATGTGCCCAAGAGACTGGTGGCAATACTTAGTCTCTAGCCAAAGTAAAAACTAGTTCACGGGAAGAGTTAGGGTTACTACGAGTAGCAACTATACCCCATTCACGATAAGATTAGACATTGAAATACAACTTTTTCACAGTCCTTTCAACCGATTTTGACTTCTATTGCGTAGGCGGCATGACACATGGTAGCTGCGGTAAATAGTTGGTATTATAATCAGGTTTTTACTTTTAATGCCATCCTTATGCCTAAAGAATAGAAGTAAAAATCGGTTGAACGAACTGTAAACAATTTTGTTCCAATGTCTAATCTTATTGTGAATGGAGTATAGCTGTTTCGAAATTTCTTAGAAAAAGCTGTGGAAAGATATTTTTATTTTGAAGTTGTAAAAATAGGTTGGTACTGGTACCAATATTAACGCGTCAATTTTACTGTCATAGATCGCTCAAAATGTATCTATCGATAAAATAACACTCGAAAATGCATCACCTTTGCATTTATCCACCACAATATGAAACAAACTCCTTAAAAATACCTTTTCAATCTTCATTTTAAAAATAAAATCTAACATTTTTCTTCAAACTTCTGTTCCAAACAACACTTATTCAATAAGCCAGCTTGGAAACATTGACCCATAAAGAATCTCAAAGGAACGTCTTTTTTTCCAACAAATACATTCTCAGTTAAGAAATTTCTCAACTATCTATTCTCACAGGTATAAAACTTTGGGGACAACCTTCGTTTGAAATGCCAAAAATGAAATATAAGAATTTGGATTGATAAAGGCGTTTATGAAGAAACTATGGGAATCAAATCTGTTAAACCTAATAATATTTTATGGACATCCAATTCGAAAAGTAATGTACTAGGTTAATTTACCTTATGATTAATGTTGGTTTTGATAGATTACAGTGCGTTACAAATAAAAATGAATTTGAAGTACCTACCCCTTTGAAATGTTATTTTTTCGTGTTCATTTATATTATAGAATATAATAGAATAAAATAGAATACTCTTTATTATGTACACCATACAAGTTACAGAAAATATAAACAAAGAAAACATTACATAGGGTGACACAATGGGCGGCCTTATCGCTAAAAGCGATCTTTTCAAGACAACCGTTGGATGGATTTGAAAGAGAAAAAGGAAATCATACAAGCATCTCAGCGTCCGGTTTCACCCATGCAAGGGATTCATGCATTTCTTATCTGTTCGCACAGTAAAAAATAAAACGTTTTGTGCTTATGGGTGGAATTTCCATTACTTAACCGTGCTTGTATCTTTATTATATTTATGACTGTCATACTTTACGCATCATTACGGTTATTATGATTGTCATACTTTCTACAGGTGCAAAAATAAAAAAGGTACAAAATAATTATGAGATTTTCTGCTAAATCATCAAAATATACATATGTTATATATCTTTGCTTCACTAAGCTTGTGAGTGACATTGGATTTGCTGAAGATTAATGCTATTTTGAATCTAGAGTATGTCTCACTTATCATATTTCTTCATGATAGGTAAGACCTACAAGTACGTGAGCTTGGCATGATAATCTATCGAAAAATATTGATAGGCACTTATGGGAGATAAGTGCCTATCAATATTTTTCGATAGATGCCACTGGATGCTCTTCAAAATCTTATCTCATTTTAAAATATGAGCTGGGTTATACATAAAAAAGTAGGTAAATAACCAGGGCATGACCCTTCAGTAAATTATAATATCTTTTTTTACACGTTGATTAATCGTTATGTATGAACTGTGAACTAGAATGATAGTGTTTTGTACCATGAAAGCAGCAGCAATAAATAGATAGTATAATATGGCATTATATGAAACCCTAGGTTATCTTTATACGTTACATTTTGTCATAGATTGATTGACATGCGTAACCAGGTGCATGATAAAGGAATGAATATCATTGGAGGATGCAAATTCCACAACAAGCTGCAGAGTTTTAGATAAAGATCTTAACCAACTTGAAGTGGACCTAGATGGAGGATTATGGCCTACGAGATACTGTCTATGAGAGGGATCTCGTAGAGACTAGCGAGAACAATCTACGGTGATTATGGATAAAAATGAAAGATTCATCATCTATCTAGCCTTTTCCCAACTATATTGGAGTCGGCTCCCAGTCAAGTCAGATTCAGGTGAATACCAGTATTTTACGTGAAGCGCCTGCCTACGAGAACCTCCACAACCCATTAACTGGGGAACACGGTACTTCTTGGCAAGACTGGTGTCAGATTTTTTAGCTTCTGACTATCCGTAACAACTGCCAAAGATCTCTAAATGACAGCCGGGACCAACGGCTTAACGTGCTTTCTGAGGCACGGAGAAGTCTCGGTATGTTAAGATGGTCACCCATCCACAAACCAACCTCGGCAAGCGTTGCTTAACCTTTAAGATCGATCCGTGCGGCTTTTATAATTTAGCCACGAGCTCCTCAAAGATAGCATAATAAAAATTATCTAATCGACACAATCGTCTCAACATGTTTGTCAATTTTAATCTCAAGATTGGTCCGCATGATCATGCTGATCCGTTTTTAACCGACTTCTAAAAAAGGAGGAGGTTTTATCAGACCACTCAGTTATCATATTTTGATATAAATACAGATTTCATATAAATCTTTGTAATCTCTATTTTCAGTAGCAGAGTTAGCATAAAAAGTTTAATAAGCTATTTAAAATGAGGGCAGTAATATTGCTGCCGATTTTATTGGTGTTTTGTAGTGCTGGTGTATTGAAATATGAGGAAAAGGAACTGGATTGGTGGGAGACCACGATATTCTACCAGATTTATCCGCGATCCTTTGCTGATAGTAACGGTGATGGAATCGGTGACCTGAACGGTAGTTTTATTTTTTATTCTTACTTATCATATACTTGTATTATAACAGCCGCACGGGACGATCTTCGAGCTAAGCAACGCTTGCCGAGGTTGGTCTGTGGATGATTGACCATCTTAAGCTTCTTGACCATTTTTAGCTTAGTTCCTTGGGTGTCGTATCCAAAGGGTAGCCAACGGTCCACTATTATTAAGCCTCAGTTGTCTGTCTGTCCTTCCGTATGTCTGCTAGCGGGCGGTATCTGATGAACTGTACCTAATAGGAAGACAGTTGAAATTTTAACAGAGTATCTATTTCTATTGCCGCTATAACCACAAATAATAAACATTAAATTAAGGGGTTCCAAAGCAAGGTTCAGTTAGTTTATGTACGTAACCGTTCGTGTAAGATCCTGACTCGCACGATATTTACATTTTATGATACAACGGCAAACTTCATGCAACAAGGCATGATCTACGTAGATCTGTTTATTTTTTATTATGGATGGGAAATCATCAAATGGCTTCTTCCACTCTGGGCGGAGTGGAAGGGACTGTCAAACTGTTACTGACTTAAACCCACCCGTGTTCCTCCAAATTCCGTTTCTGTTCCAGGGCCGCGGTGAATTCCGCAACCCTGAACACTGTGGTAGAAATACACAAATAAATAGATAATTCTCATTTTATGTCAATAAATATTGAAACTTGTTACATTAATCTATCCAAGTATGCGTAGTTCAAATTGTGTTCATTACGTACTACGATTCGTTACGTTGATTGATTGCTCTACACTTTGGCACTAATTTCATTCAGTGATCCGCATTAGCGTAAGCCCACAGCTAATCATACAATAATACCTACAAGCCTATCTCATTTCCCGCGATGATCATTTAGCTCCCTTTGAGCTACATTTAGGGTGGTTGACTAAAAAAATCTGATTAGTCCGTCTGATAGATTTCCAAAAAATATTGGACACGTATTTTTTCTTTTTTTCACATAAACAAAAAATGAAGTCGATACAGTGCGTTGAAAACTCGTGTGACGTCACTACTCGCTACAATTTTTAGCGAGCCGTGACGTCACACGATCCCACTCCTGATCTTTGATGCTTTTTATCTTCGTCAGTTTTTATAGATTTGATAAAGGATAAAATACGTGTCCAATATTTTTCTATAATCTAACTTACGGACTAAACATAATCATATAATTTTTACTCAGGAAACATCCCTATTTAGAGCGTTCTCTAACAGTTCCTTTGCAAAATATTCGAGTATGTTAACAAAGATTAGAATATCAAGAATGTGAATTATCATGTCTTTGGCAGGTATAACATCAAAGTTGGAATATATCAAAGGACTTGGTGTAGGCGCTATCTGGTTATCTCCTATGTTCCAGTCTCCCATGTATGATTTTGGATACGATATTTCTGATTTCTATGCTGTTCACGATGAGTATGGAACTATGGAAGATTTCGAAGCTTTGGTGGAAAAGGCTAATCAGCACGGTAAGTAACTGTGTTTGATTATTTTATAATTTCGAGTTGTTAGAAATAAATGTAAGTAAAAATCATCTTGCATAATAAAAAAACTTTTTTACAAAAAAAATACAAACGACTTCTAATGAAGAATTTCGGATATAGATAATTTAATTCACAATGGACTGGAATGTGTTAGTGTGTGTGAAATTGAAAAATAAAAAAACAATTTCCTTCTAACATTTTCCCAAAATTCCACACATTCCAACCAGTTCGTGTCAATTTAGTTTTCTATCTCCGAAGAAACAAATTTCACTGAGACTGTTTCGGAATTTACCACTTTCGAAAAAAAAAGAATTTATGACGGAGTTATACCTACCGAAACATACGTGAATGTATACATAAATATATCCGATTTGATAACCTGCTTACACTTATAATCTCCTCCTTTTTTGAAATTGGTTAAAATAAAGGGTTTGAAAGAGGAAAGTTAACTGCAAGTTTTATTAGAAACGATAAGTAGGTACATAACATTCAAGAAAAAAAAATCGGATTAGTAATATGACGAAGTTACAACTGCCTCTATTCAACTCTTAAAAATAAAGCTTCAAAATGCTGGCGTTTAAAATTCATAAAAGAACATTCTTGAAAGTTTTTCCAATGAGTCGTCAAGTAGGTACTTATAAGTAAGAAAGAAAAAAAAATCAAAGTCTGCTTTTAACAGGGATAAAAGTAGTTTTGGATCTGGTGCCGAATCATACATCAAACGAGAGCGTCTGGTTTCAAGAGGCTCTAAATGGTAATGAGAGGTATTACAATTATTTCGTCTGGGAAGACGGAGTGATCGACGAAGAGGGCAATAAGCAGCCGCCAAATAATTGGGTAAGAGTTTTAGTACAAAGAATCTCAGAGATTGCTCCCTGCGGACTTAACGATTGTAATGAAGAAAGTTTATTGAGTGCCATTTTCTTAGAGAAGCTCATCCTTTGAACTTAGAATTAGATGAAACGAGGAAGGATGTTACCGAAATTTTAATAATGATTAACGTTTACCAGATTTTCTCTTTGATCTAATAAACTCCAATAAACACCTTTAGTATGTGTTTTTCTTTTTCATTGGAACATCTGTTAGATTTTTATTCTAAAATGAATTGTATACTGTTATAGAGAAGCCATTTCCGCGGCAGCGCTTGGGAATACAGAGAAGAGGTTGGCAAATATTATCTGCACCAGTTCGTCGTTGGCCAGCCTGATCTAAACTACCGTAATCCTGAAGTTGTTGAAGAAATGAAGGTGTGTCATCACAATTTTTCAGTAGATTTCTATATGGCGTGTCTTAAATATTACTTAAAATAGTATTTATGATTTCAGAACATTATCCGCTTCTGGCTAGCTAAAGGTGTCGCCGGATTCAGAGTAGACGCTGTTAACTGTCTGTACGAGGTCGACAAAGAACTTTTCGGAGGCAAATACCCTGACGAACCTTTCTCCGGTAATCTTAACGTTGACCCTGAATCACACGACTACCTCAGCCATATTTACACCAAAGACCAAGAAGAGACTTACTACATGGTTTACGAATGGAGAGACGTCTTCGACGAGTTCAAAGAAAAAGATGGCTTAACTAGAGTAATGATGACTGAAGTATATGCATCCATTCAAGACGTCGTAAGGTATTTCGGTGAAGGTGATAAGCTAGGAGCACAAATGCCTTTCAACTTTGATTTAATCACCGACGTTGATGCCTCATCATCAGCCGCTGATATCAAATACGCCATTGACAAATTTTTGACTTACAAACCTGTTGATCAGGTGGCGAACTGGGTGGTAAGTAATCTGTAACGATTTCTCTAAATGTGTTAAATAAAGAAAGCATAAAAGTAAATACAAGAGGATTTTCCGCAGGTCGGTAACCATGACAACAGCCGAATGGCAACTAGATACGGCCCGCCTTTGGTCGACGGAATCAATATGATTGTATTGTTGCTTCCTGGAGTGGGAGTAACTTATATGGTACGATTTTTTGTTACTTTAATAGATTATGTTTTGTATAATTTTGAATATTGTTTGCTAAGCGAAATACAAGTTCAACGTACGCTCATGAATCGTTGACCACAGCATAATGACTTTTATTTATTTTGGTACAACAAATTTACGATAAACATAAACATGGCTTTCAAAGCTCCAGGGCCTTTTACTCTGAAATTAAAAAGTTGCGTTTGAAAATCAATTTGAGAAATAAGCACTTTAATGCCTGCTATTGCTTATAAGAACCAGATGATCTTTAACGTAATCTGAAAAGTTTTCTAATGGGAAATTACCAATATTTTTCTCTAGGGAGAAGAACTGGGTTTAGTAGACGGTTACGTTAGCTGGGAAGACACAGTTGATCCATCTGGATGTAATACCAACGATCCTATTAACTATGTGCTATCATCTCGCGATCCGGAAAGAACACCATTCCAATGGAACGCAGACAAGAACGCTGGTAAGAGTTGTTCTTTTTTCTTGATATATAGAGACAGCAGTAATTTCGTGTAACATTACTTGCAATTCACACCACCCGAAGTGGATTCGCGCCATACAATACAAATAACGCTTTTCGTGACCACGATGTATCTCTCTATTTTTAATTAACTCAATCAATTTTATTAAAAAACGCACATTTAAGTAACATTTTTCAATTGTTCTTGCTTATTTTTTTTACAGTAATCAAGTAAAGTATATTGTACTGAAAGATAGTCGGAGATGACTATTGTGACAGGAAAGTGTATGGTGTTGAAAATTGCAATAAGATGACCGTTGCACCCACAAAAGGAACGATGTCATAGATGCTGCTTTATGCAATTTTTGCCGAGCAATAAATCTTTATCGTACAGCAAAACTGTATTCTGTACATCCATAGTATCTATCTACATATGCACCTATTTATGACAGTCCATCGTGTCCCAATAAACTAAAAAGTAAATTTTACTAAAGAGCACATTCTGAACGGGACGACTATCTTTCGTCAAGATAATGAGAATACTCACAAAGTTTGAATTAATACAATCAGCACGATCTTCGTCTGTTTCCACAACGGAATGAGAAAACACAGATGTTGATTTTACTTATCATTCCGCATTGGTTCTGAATTCTATCAATGTTATTATTGTAAAAGACGATGGACAGCTTTTGATGATGCTGAACCGTGATGTAAATACGATTGATCAATAAACAGTTGAGGTGTTAGTTGTTTGAGAGATAGTTGAGGTTTACCATGTACATTTCGTCATCATTTTAATAGTCTGCTACTCTAGCCCAAAAATACTGAAAGCATTGTTTCAATAAGTTGTTAAAATTATGTTATAATTTATCTTAATATTGCGGAAAAACAAAAAGTATACTCATAGTACTGTGATTAATTTCAAGTTAAGAATATTATTGTTATAATATATTCTAGGTTTTTCAACCGCTGACAAGACCTGGCTGCCAGTAGCTGAAGGTTACGAGAACTTGAACGTGGATGTACAGGTAGCCGCTGATAGGTCCCACTTGAAGGTCTACCAGGCCTTAGCTGATTTGCGACAAGAGAAGGTCTTCAGATATGGACGTTACGACTCCTTGGCCATAAATAAAGACGTCTTTGTTTTCAAAAGGTATGAAATGTTGAAGTTAGCTGGAGTATATTTTTAGTAATAATTTAATAGAAAATAAACCTTGCAGTAAACATCTTACTTCGTAATACAATACTCAATATATTTATTTGCATTTTTCAATTTCAGATGGTACCACGATGAGACCTATCTTGTCATCGTCAATATACGCGATGTGGACTACGTCATTGATCTGACGTATTTTGAAAATGTTGTTGGTGACGTTAGCGTTGTCCTAAGAAGCATTCAGTCCCCTAAGAACGAAGGGTGAGTTTTAACCACTGCTGGAACTAACACAAAGAAGAGGAGCTCGTGGCTTAATAATAACAGCCGCACGAGTAGATCTTCTAGGTTAAGCAACGCTTGCCGAGGTCAGTCTGTCGATGAGTGACTATCTCAACATACCGAGACACATCTGTGTCTAAGAAAGCATGTAAAGCCGTTGGTCCCGGCTTTCAATGGTAGATCTTTGGCATTCATTATGGACTGTCAGAAACTAGAAAATCTGACACCAGTCTTGTCAAGAAGTTAGGAATTCAGTTACCATGTAAAATATTGGTATTCAGCTCAATCCGGTTTGACTGGAAGCCGACCCCAATATAGTTGGTGATGAATGTGCTTGTTTTAGAGTGAGAAATCATGAAATGACTCCTCCTGCTCTGGACGGAGCGGAATTGAGTATCAGACTCTTACTGAGTAAATAAAAACCCATCCATCTGTGTTCCTCCAAAAGTTCTATGCGTTCCAGGGCCGCGGTAACTCGTTCGAACAAAGTCCGCAACCAAATGATGATGCTAGAACTACTGAAAATGTGGTTCTAAAAATGAAATGTTTAATTACTTGTTTCACTAATGAATAACATAAGTTTTAGATGTTGTTGCGGTGATAATATGTTTTAGATGAAGTTTATTCAAGATTTTATTGAATTTATCCCCTTTAGTTTCCGAATTTTTAGTTTAAATGTCAAGTTTCGATTTTAATAACATTAGTAAATAAATACGTTTAAATTAACCAAAAATCTGTCCCTGCTTCTCATTGACAAGACTAGAAGAAACAGAGATATCTTTTTCTATCATTTTAATCAAATTTTCCCTAAATTCTTCTAACCAAAATTAAAATGCAAAGTGACCCCCGAACAGCGACTTTATTTTATAATTACGAGTTAAGTCTACACTAATATTATAAAGAGGAAAGATTTGATTGTTTTTTGTTTGTTTGCAATGAATAGGCTCCGAAACTGCTTGACCGATTTGAAAAATTCTTATACTGTTGGGAAGCTACACTATCCTCGGTGAACATAGGCGACATTATATCCCCATATTCTCATGGGAACGGGAACTACGCGGGCCTAGACTGAAAGTCATCGCCAAAATGTGAATAGTTGATGTTTAGTATCACTATAGTTCAAATGTCATAGCAATTTAAATCACACACATAATGTACTGTATGGTATATTAATACTTTGGGAATATTAATTGAGAACTTGTGTTTCTGACTATAGGTAATTTATTTTCTTTTACAGTGACGTGTTCAACGCTTCGGCTGTACCAGTAGCTGGCTTCGAAGGACTTGTACTGAAACAGCACTAAATAAAAATGAAAAATGATTGTATTAATTTGGATATATTTGGTTTCTTGATTAAAATTTAAATTACCTAACACATTATTTTATTTGCATAGGTACATCTTACGTTCAATGCCATGGTTACTCAAAGCTATGAACGAACGAAATAATCATACGGAATCTTTAAAACGTGGGTAGATGAATAGGAAATATAAGCCTGAAATTAACAAAGAAAGTACTTCCAAATAACTTCCATTGACCTTACTCGTAAGTAATTAATTTATCAATGCGGTGGTACCTACATATTATGTGAGGGAAAGTAATCAATGCTCGTTCCTCTTTTGTGAGAGAAAAAAAGGTTTTTCCCTTTAGTAGTACAGTTACAGACCTGTCTTATTTAGTCGTACGCAGTTCGCATAAATCCGGTAATATATGAAAATCTATATAAATATACATACATCGTTTGATAAAGGTATTAGCATGTGTGTCAATCAGTCGTGTTTCAACGACTGAACCGATTTAGATTTTTTTTAAGGATGGGAAATCTTCCGCTCTGGGCGGAGCGAAAGGGAGTGTTAGTCTCTTACTGACTAAAACCCAGCCGTGTTCCTCCTAACGCCTTTTGTGTTCCACGGTGACTCTTTCAAATGCATGATTGTTTGTTCTGTGTCTGGGTGTGATTTATCTATAATATGTATGTATTTATAAATTATATAAGTATGTATATCAGTTGTCTGGTTACCATAACACAAGCTCTGCTTAGCTTGGGATCAGATAGCCGCGTAAAAAAAAAAATCCGCAAACCTATGGGGCCCCGTCTTCTTTACCGACATCGCGTATATGGAACACAACGTAATTTCTTCTCGCATCCGGACCTTGAATTGAACCAGGGCCGGCAGGGAGAGGTCATTGCCGCCGATCGTCTTGATGAGGACACGGCGTTGCTCTGCCCAAGCAGGGTAGAACTCCACCGTATGCTCCATCGTGTTTCTCGGGTGATCCACATAGTGTCACCCGGTCATGAAAGTCCTGGATACATTTTTTTAATAGGCTCGTCGAACCGAGGGTCCAAAGTCCTGAGCATCGACGCCGAGTTGCTAGCCTATCGGTTTTCTATCGGTTGCGTTTTGAGGAGCGTGCGACGGAATTGCATAGTTTGATTCCGTCAAGCCCGTTCCATCATCAAAACACAAGACTTACGGGAATGGAACGCGTTACATGGTGGACATCCCACCCACATGCACTAAGCGTTTTGGAAATACTTTTATTGTGCGTACAGCTAAGAAGTGGAATTTTGTTTTCTGATAACTACATCCTGGGAGTCTTTAAGTCAAGAGTGAATAGGTTGCTTCTAGGTAAGCGTGCTTTATTTCCAACCATATCATCGCTTACAATCAGGTGAGATAGGGGTAAACGCGTTTATAATCTATACTAATATTATAAAGCTGAAGAGTTTGTTTGTTTGTTTGTTTGAACGCGCTAATCTCAGGAACTACTGGTCTGATTTGAAAAAATCTTTCAGTGTTAGATAGCCCATTTATCGAGGAAGGCTAAAGGCTATATATCATCACGCTAAGACCAATAGGAGCGGAGCAGTCATGAAAAATGTGACACAAACGAAGTTGTGCGGACAGCTAGTATCCCATATAGACTGATTATAGTAAAACCAAAACCGTTCAATAGAAAAAAGGAAAATCATAGAGATGTTTTATTTGTTAAAACACGAAAATCGGTATTTTATTCTAAATAAAGTATTATTCTAAAGTAAATCACAAAAAAATATTCGTCTAGATAAAACTGAGATTTGTCTCACGCTATCTAATATTTCCGAAGAGAATTAGCAGACTATCTTTATCGTTTCCAGCCCATAGCAACATCGTGAATAGTGGCCATTATCACACGATATGGAACATTTCCAAAACTATGTAGTATTATGAAAGTCTTGATAAAACCCAAGCATTCTCCGTTTATCGGCATTCTGTATCTTTTATCTCAAATATAAGATATGTTTACCTATAAAGACGGATGCTGGGCGTAAACTTCACCTAGTAGCAGATAATTATGGGGTGAGTAACATTGTAACATCACTATTATTTTCTTGCCCACTTCCCAATTTTAATTCATCCAGAAAATCATCCGAATATCCCTGTTAATGTTCATCTCAGTAGCCTTTTTCAAGACATATCAGCTTTCCCAAAGTCCATCCCATCGTTCGACTTCCCCCACTCGAATAGTTAAGTAACATTAACATATCTATACTTATAAACTATCGCTTTTCCCATTGGTGTTGACGGAAACTGACCGACGATCCTTTTCGTTCATTTATATTAGTAAAACTTGTTACATACAAATGCACTGGTAGCAGTGGCGTGCAGTGGTTCGAGTTAGGGTAGGCCAGTGAAAATGTCCAAATAAATTTTAAAAAATAACCACATTATTCAGGGTTGATTTTTAATGAAATGAGTTTTTTTTTAATTTTTTTTAATTGCCTATTTAAAAAAAAACCAAAAAAAAAGACACCAAATTTCAACCCTGAATAATGTGGTGTGTTTTTTTTGGACATTATTTTCTGGCCTACCCTAACTCAAACCACTGCACGCCACTGACTGGTAGGTAGTTAATACTTATGCAAAAAAAAGTTTGGGGTTGGAACTCTTGGACCGAGTGCTCTTGCGTTATTTAAAGAACTTTCTAAACGTTTAGTTGGCACTTCACGTACATAACTCAAAGGCTGGTTTTTACCGCGGACATAGGATAAGCATTGCGATTCAACGTCGCAATGCCGTTAGTCTTTTGGGCTCACTTCCAGTCGATAGCGATGCGGACGAGTTTTTTGATACCATATTTTATTTAGGAGGATTTTGGTTTATTTTAAATGTAATAGTTAGAGTAGTCAAAATATATAAAATGTGTGCATGTTTCTGGTTAAATTAAAGGACAAATATTACTTTACTTTTTTTAAATATATCGACAGTACAATCGGCGTATAATATATTTTTGGGTGCTTCTCAATTTTTGTACTTGTATCCGCTTCATAAATTCGTTTGAGGCAAACGTTTCATTCAGCCTCAACATGTTGAAACCTACATGAGATAACAGCATAAAAGGTTAAGATGAGCAGAACAGTAATAATGCATTAGAAATACGATACATTGTACCTAAATATTTCCTTATTATTCTTTGTAAGGAAAGAGTTATATTAATAGTTCGTGACATCAACATGGACATTGCACAGTGTTGTTTGCCAACTCTTGACTTGATCACGTTTTTATGATACCAATGTTTCCTCTGATTTCTGATAAAAACCCGTGTTTTTGACTGAGTAAGTAAAAGGATGCAGTGTTAATAAGCTTTCTTTTTGTATTTTTTCAAGTTAATTATAAGTGCGTTGTGTTTTAGTGCATTGCTCACCGTCCAGTTCACTGCTTTGATTACGTATTTGACAGTAAATTTATAACCACCGAATCGGTATCAGTTTTATTCTGAATGCTGAGTTATTGTCATTCTCATCTATCTTCTAAATATATATAACTCAAAACTGAGTGACTGACTGACATAGTGATCTATAAACGCACTGCCCAAACCACTGAACGGATTGGGCTGAAATTTGGCATGCAGGTAGATGTTATGACGTAGGCATCCGCTAAGAAACGATTTTGATTATTTCTACCTCCAAGGGGATAAAATAGGGGATGAAAGTTTGTATGAAACTTTGTCAATTTTAAACCGATCGGGTTGAGAGTTTCAAAATCGGGGGTAAAGTAACTATTCCACGCGGACGAAGTCGCGGGCAGAAGCTAGTTCAGTCCATATGTTTTGACATGATTCCAAGGATTGTTTTTTTTTATTCCCAGGGTCAGTATGAAGAGCTTCCTAGTTCTTCCAGTGCTGTTCGCACTGGCACTAAGTAGTCACTCTAATGACAAGGAAAAGGCACTTGAGTGGTGGGAGACTACCATCTTCTACCAGATCTACCCAAGGTCATTCAAGGACAGCAATGGTGATGGCATTGGAGATATAAATGGTAAGATAATTGGAAATATACAAAGTTTAATTTTTTTGCGCTTATTCGAAAATAGACCCTATAATTACTCCAAAGTCACAGTGAAGTTTTTGTTCACTATCACCATTTTGTTTTAGGCATCACTGAAAGTCTGGAATACTTGAAAGAGCTGGGTATTGGGGCTACTTGGCTCTCCCCTATTTTCAAGTCACCAATGTACGATTTTGGCTATGATATCTCTGATTTTTATGCCATTCAAGAAGAATACGGTACGATGGAGGATTTTGAAAATCTAATGGCAAAAGCTAAGGAATTGGGTAAGGTTTATGTTGTAAGATAAATTTAAATGTCACGTTAATTTTATCAGAATAGTAAATATAAAAAATAAGTTCGTGGCTAAAGACTAACAGCCGCACGGGTCGATCTTTAAGGTTAAGCAACGCTTGCCGAGGTTGGTCTGTGGATGGGTGACCATCTTAACATACCGAGCTTCCTCCGTACCACGCTAAGCCGTTGGTCCCGGCTGTCGTTAGTAGATCTTTGGCAGTCGTTACGGATTGTCAGAAGCCAGTAAATCTGACTCCAGTCTTGCCAAGAAGTACCTTGTTTCCCACTTAACGGATTGTGGAGGTTTGGTAGGCAGCCGCTCCACGTAAAATACTGGTATTCAACTGAATCCGGTTTGACTGAGAGCCGACCCCAATATAGTTGGGAAAAAGCCTAGACAGATGATGAGTAAATATAAAAAAATAACTGGAAAGATTCGCTAGTCACAAAAACAGAATGTTTACAGTATCTATTGACTAGGAAATAAAATAACCACGAGCTAAATAAAGAGTGGAATTAAAAATGCATTCGATGTTACTCAACTACGAAATCTTTTCGAGAAAAATCAAAGTCACGAAATAGTTCAAAACAATACTGAACTTTAACGACTAAAACCTAATCAAACTCCTATGATATTTATGGAGTCTACAGACAAAAGTAATTTGACTACTTTACTCCAAATATTTGCTAACTATCTGATAGACAAACAAACAAGAAATACAAAACAGCTTCATTCCGTTCTAGATATTAAAATAGTTCTGGATTTCGTACCTAACCACACGAGTAATGAAAGTGTGTGGTTTGAGGAGGCGTTGCGAGGTCATGAGAAATATTACGATTACTTTATCTGGGAGGATGGAGTGGTCGACGAAAATGGTGTTACACATCCGCCAAATAATTGGGTAAGTTCGAATAATGTTGCAGGTTTTAATAATTTTGAAAATTATACTAATACGAGCAGTGGTGGCCGAGTGGTAACGGCCCCGACTTACGAATTGTAGATCGCGGATTCAAAACCTAGTCAGGCGCATTAATTTGTGTAGTTTATTTCATCAAAACGGTGAAGGAAAACGTGAAGAAACTGGTATGTCCTAGAAACAAAAATTCGAAGACCTGTGACATTCACCAACCCGCACAGGACCCGCGTGTTGGCCCATTGCCTCTCCTAGAGAGAATCACATGGTAGATTATTATCGTATGTTAATTAATTTGATGTCACACGCAAATATCATTATCAAGTTAAAAATATTTAAAATCAATCTTTAGGTCAGTGTCTTCCGTAAGAGCGCCTGGGAGTATAGAGAAGAAGTCGGAAAATACTACCTTCATCAGTTCGTCATCGGTCAACCAGACCTTAACTACCGCAACCCAGATGTCGTCCAAGAAATGAAGAATGTTGTTCGTTTCTGGTTAGAAAAAGGCGTCGCAGGTTTCAGGGTTGACGCTATTGCCCATTTGTTCGAGGTTGATAAGGCAGATTTCGGTGGAAAGTATCCTGATGAGCCTTTGTCCGGACAAACAGATGACCCTGATAACTACGACTATGTTTCCCATATTTACACCAAAGATCTCGATGAAACTGTTGAAATGGTGTACCAATGGAGGGAAGTCTTCGATGAAATTAAGGAAAAAGATGGACTGCCTAGAGTCATGATGACTGAGGCATACTCTAGTCCTCAGATGACGATGAAGTACTTCGGTGCTGGTGATCGCAAAGGAGCCCAGATGCCTTTCAACTTTGTGTTGATTTCTGATGTGAACGGTGCTTCAAGTGCTGCTGAGATCAAATACGCTCTAGACAAGTTTCTCACATTCAAACCTATTGACGAACACGCCAACTGGGTGGTAAGACTGAAATATTTTTAGAACATTTATTTAAAGATCTTCCTATATCCTCTTTAATGAATCATTTGTATTTTTCAGGCCGGAAATCATGACAACAGTCGTGTGGCTTCAAGATTTAGTCCAGAATTAGTTGATGGTATCAACATGATAACATTGTTGATGCCTGGTATTGGTGTCACTTACATGGTGAGCAAAACTTCACCATCAATATCTGAAATTTTCTACCAATTAAGTAACTCAATGAATTCTAAGTACACGTTATGGCTTGTACATTTCAGGGTGAAGAAATCGGTATGGTCGATGGTTACGTGAGCTGGGAAGACACCGTGGATCCCAGTGGCTGCAACACAGATGACCCTATCAACTACTGGATCGCATCCAGAGACCCTGAACGCACGCCCTTCCAGTGGAATGCCAATAAGAATGCAGGTAAAACTGAACCATAATTAAATAATTACTCATATCGACAAAAATAGGGATGTTGCCTGAGTAAAAAATATATGATTATATTTAGTCCGTCAGTTAGATTATAGAAAAATATTGACACGTATTTTTTTCTTTATCAAATCTATAAAAAAAATCTCAAAGATCAGGAGTAACCCGGCCCGGTAAAAATTGTAGCGAGTAGTGACGTCACACGAGTTTTCAACGTACTGTATCGTCTTCATTTTATGTTTATGTGAAAAAAGAAAAAATACATCTCCAATATTTTTTGGAAATCTATCTGACGGACTCATCAGATTTTTTTAGTTAACTACCCTATTACTCTAGCCTCTCAAGCTCTGCTACTAAAGTTGTTTTAATAGGTACAATTTTTTTATTTATTGCAGCAATAATATTAACCAATAAATATAAAGCTCTTCTGTTACTGACTCATTGAGTAACTGACAGACAACGCATAGACGAAACTACTGGTAGAATCGTAGAAAGCCAAAATTTAGCATGTAGGTTGGTTGTTATAGGCTGTAGGTTTGGTGGGTTGGAAAACTCAGGATATGCGCGAACGAAGTCGCGGGAAAAAGCTAAATGATAAAACATATATTCTTTTCTCAGGCTTCTCCGATGGTGACAAGACCTGGCTACCAGTAGCAGCTGGCTTTGAGAACCTGAACGTAGAAGTCCAGAGAGAGACGGAAAATTCTCACCTGAACGTCTACAAGGCTTTATCAACACTGCGCACTGACAAGGTCTTCAGATATGGAAGATACGAGTCTGTAGCATTCAATGAAGGAGTATTCGCTTTTAGAAGGTGAGAACCAAACCTTAACGTGATTTTGTCTTTTTATCGATCTTATCTTGACAAAAGGAATGTTGTGAAACCAACATAGACAAAATAATAAACACTTGAGATAGACCAGCATCAATTTATTTAGACGGAATTTTGAAAGACATGACGTTATCAATACCTATGTACATAAATATGTACGTCAATAGAACAACGTTAATATCTTGAACTCTAAACTGGAAAGTAGAATTCCGTATGTCATATGTCACATTTACCACACGTAATATTTACAAACATCCAGACTTGGAACGAATGTGTGCAAGTCTGTTGTGTACCTACAGGCACCTATTTGTACTAATGCAGAAATTGATCCATCGCCTCTGCAAAATATTGGTATTACAATATGTAGGTTACAATGTCCACGTAAATTGTTCAGCGCTATATTCATGCATTGACAGCTGAATATTGTGAACTCCTTGTCTGCAGGTCACTAACAGACAAGTTAGTTGTTGGAACTTCGGAAGCGTCTGGCAGAAATATGAATAGTATTTAAGTTGTGACTGTGAAAAAATCTTTTATTGTTTGTTGCATGTAGAAAAGGATCTTATAGTTATTATAATAGTAGCACTGTAACATACCTATAAGGTGTACAATATTCTATTACGTTATTATAAACATTCTAACAGTTGGTCTAGTCACTATTTCCATTAGTCAAATTATACCTTAAACATATCATAAAAATGACTATGCTTTAGTCAAATTATACATTAAAAATAAAAACTCATACATTCAATATTCATACGATTACATCATCAAATAAACAAAATACATAAGTTAACCCAAGTTTTTGTCATTAAAAAAAAATATTTATTTTGTAGTACGCTTTACCTATCAAGAATTCCTTGAGCTTGAGATTAAAGATATTGATGGCAGGATACTTTTAATACAGTTTGGTAGTTTGTTATAAATTTTTGCTCCCATTTCCAATATACTAGATTTAAATTTAACTGTGCTACGCTTAATTCCAGATAGTTCATTTTTATGTCGTGCACTTCTGAGTTTTTCATATTTTCTTATGTCGCTTTTTATCATTATTGCCGCTTCGAAAAATATCTTCTATGGCGGATGCCCTAAATAAGATATTCCCCGGCAGAGTTAAGTGAAGAACACAAATTAAATTAATGAAAAATAAGTCTCACGGTTAGATAGGCTGAAATTACTTCAGTCCAACAAGTTAATTTTAACTTTAAGTTAAAGTTAAAGTGGTAATACCAAGATATGAAGTTGATACCAACTTTACACAAGAGGCATAGCCTTCGCTATGGGTGGAGGCTGTCATTATTGGTTCAGCTGATAATTGGAGGCCCACAGTTCTTTGAAGATTTAGTGTTTCAATCATCTTTTATAATGCGCACAGCAAAGGAGTGAAACTCTCTGCCTTTTTTTTTTTTTTTTTTTTTTTTTTCTGGATGGGAAATCATCAAATGACTTCTCCCGCTCTGGGCGGAGCGGAAGGGAGTGTCAGACTCTTACTGACTAAAACCCACCCGTGATCCTTCTTGTGCCCTTTGCGTTCCAGGGCTGCGGTGACTCTTTCGAACAAAATCCGCAACCCTAGCAGGCACTGACCCTATGCGGCCCCGTCTACGTTGCTGACGGCTCTTTGAGGCGCGTGTGGAACACGACGCGCCGTCGACTCGGGCCTGGTTACTATCGGACGGCGAGCCACCCATAGCTCGCCATCCGCAGGCCCGCGCCTACGGTGGCCGGGAATCGCCCTGCGTTTCCCGACGCCCGGGGCGTCTTCTTCTGTTGCGGCGGCTGGGGCGTGAGGTTTCCCTCTCACGCACGCGTTCCGCCTCCTCCTTTGCTAGCATTACTGCTTCGCAGAAGGAGGCGACCGCTTCCCATGCCTCCTCGCTCCGGACCATGGCTTGAACCAGGGCCGGACGCGAGAGGTTGCCGCCGCCGATCGCCTCGACGAGGACACGGCGGTGCTCCGCCCAAGCAGGGCAGACCTCCACCGTATGCTCCACCGTGTCCTCCGGGCGATCCACACAGTGATGACACCCGGACGCGTCCTCCCGCTGGATCCGACACAGGTACCTCCCGAAACAGCCGTGTCCGGTAAGCACCTGCGTCAGGCGGAAGGTGAGGACGCCGTGACGTCTCTCCAGCCACGCCTCAAAGAGGGGACTTATCGCCGCAATAGTGGCGTGCCCAGCACTGGGTTGCGATAGTCGCTGTCTCCAAACCTCCGTGAGATCCCGCCGGAGCTCCGTCCGCTGCGCAGCAATTTGCCGCGGCAGCAGAGTTTCACCCCGGCTTAGCGCCTCCACGCGCAACGCGTAGACGTGCGCGAGGGCTCTCGCCTCCAGATCCCACGGCAGCAATCCGGCAAGGAGATTCGCCGCCTCGCCAGAGACCGTGCGGTATCCACGGACTAGCCGAATGGCCATGACCCTCTGGGCCGAGACCAGGTGGCGCGCTGGCAGTCGCCTTAGCGACAGCGCCCACACTGGGGCCCCGTAAAGGGCCATGGACCGCACGATCCCCGCGTACAGCCTCCGGCAGGAGGCGTTTGGACCCCCTAGATTGGGCAAGAGCCGCTTGAAGGCAGCCCCGGCCCGCCCCAGTTTGGGGGCCAAACGTCGGAAATGCTCCGCGAAGTTCCACCGGCTATCGAGGACGAGGCCCAGGTACCTCATCGTTGACCCGACGCCGATGTGAACCCCTCCTACCGTTACCTGGGGTCCCGGTGGTGGCCGGTTCCGAGAGCCATGAAAGCACATGGCCTCGGACTTGTGCAGGGCCACCTCGAGACCCAGTTGCCGGATTCTGTCAACGACTACCGCAACCCCGCGTGTCATCAACTCAGCCGCCGCCTGGTGCGACCCCCCTTGCGCCAGAACCAGCGTGTCGTCAGCGTAGCAGACTACGCTGACGCCGCGAGGGAGGTCGGCGCGCAGCACCCAGTCGTAGCCGATGTTCCACAGGGGCGGCCCCAGAACCGAACCCTGTGGAACACCGCACGACATCTCTCGCCGGTTCCACTCTCCCCGGTGACCGGGGTAGATGACGGCTCTGTCCGTCAGGTAGTCCTCAACCACGCGACGGAGGTAGGTTGGCACCCGGTGATACCGGAGTGCCTCCCTGATGCAACTCCAGGGCAGGGAATTAAAGGCGTTGGCGATGTCAAGGGACACCGCCACGACCACCCCACCCCGGGAAATCGCCTCCCCCGTCGTGAGGGCTCTTACGCGCATGATGGCGTCCACCGTCGAGCGCCCTGTGCGGAAACCAAACTGGTTCTCCGCCAGGTCCGGCCCAACTCTCACCAAGTGCTTGACGAGGCGGTTTGCAATTACTCTTTCAAAGAGCTTGCCCACCTCGTCAAGCAGCACGATGGGCCGGTATGCGGACGGAGAGTCCGCAGGGCGCCCTGGCTTCCCAATGAGGACCAGTTTCCCCGTCTTCCAGCGACGTGGGAACTGGCCCCTCTCCATGCACGCGCTTAGGAGCCCACGTAGTCGAGGCCCGAGAGCCTCCGAGGCCAGGACCCATGCTTTCCCAGGTAAGCCATCGGGTCCCGGGGTGGTGTTTCTGGCCTTGAGCCTATTAACCGCCGCTCTCAGGTCTACCTCGGTCACCTCCGGAGTATCGTCGTCGTCGGTGTGGTCCGAATCGGCTACCGCGGGTGGCGGAGCCATGGGCGGGGGAGCATGGTCCCCTCGCAACGGGAACAGAGCGCTCACCACGTCCTCCACTAGCTGGGGCCGGAGACTCTGCGTCAACGGGGGGGCCCAGGTGCGGAGTTTGTTCCGCACCATTTTATAGGGCCTTCCCCACGGGTCCCCGTCCAGAGACTCCAGCAAATCTCTGCGAGCCAGATCCCTGGCCCGCAAGATCCCCGCTTGGAGGGCGGTCTTCGCCGCTCTGTACTCCTCGTACAGCTCCGCCTCCCTGGCCTGCGCATTCGGAGGGCGAATGCGGAGCCGGCGATGCCTGGTGTACGGGCGACGCGCAGCAACGCACGCTTCTCTCAGCGTCGTCAGCTCGCGCGACCACCAGTACACCTGACGGCGGGCGCGTCCTGGCCGGACCCGGGGCATTGCCACATCGCATATATCCGACATGGTCTCCCGGAACCACTCCGCCTCATCGTTGATGTCAGCAGGCCTGTCCGGTGGTGACACCCAGGCCTGCACGATCGAGGCTTCCAGGAGAAGCTCCCGGTCCAGCTGCTTCAGCGCCCACCGCGGACCACTCGGGGTCTGTCGGACTGGCGCGCTTGAGGTCTGGGCGGAGACATCGAACCGGATATACCGGTGGTCGGAATAGGTCTCCACCTCCTCCACAACACGCCAGTCGACGACACGCGGCGACAGAGCGGGGCTGGCGAACGAGATGTCCACCACGGAGTCACCCCGCATCCGCACACACGTGGGGACAGAACCCCGATTAAGGACGACCAGGCCTGTCTCCAGAGCCCAGTCCTCCACCATCCTACCCCGTACGTTCGTGTAACGGGAACCCCAAGCCAAATTCTTGGCATTGAAGTCCCCGAGAACAAACACGGGGAGGGGACGGTACCCGACGACGACGTTACGCAACTCTCCAAGGGAGTTGTGGAACTCGGCGAGAGTTCGATTTGGGGAGAAGTAGACTCCCACCACTACAATCTCCCCGAACCGTGCTGCTACGCACCCCTGTCCTCTCCTAACACTCTCGAGGGACGGGGTACCGGCGGCGGCCGACGAAATTAGGGCCACTGAGCCGTCCAGGTCCTTCACCCAGTCATCCCTGGGCGGGACGTAGTACGGCTCAGCGACCACGGCGACATTAATCAACCACTGCGCCATGCTCTGGAGCAACAGGTCCTGAGCGGCGGCGCAGTGGTTGATGTTCGCCTGGAGGAGGCGTAATGGAGCCGTTATTGGCATTCCATTTCGGCCTCCTCTCGGGCCCCTTGTGTGGGCTCTGGCGCTGTAGTCGCAGCATCGGCGGCGACAGCTGCGCTAGTGGCAGCGGTGGTGACAGAGGCGGCGGCTGGCACGGAGACGGCGGAGGAGGGCTTCTTACCCCCGGCTTTTGTGGGTGGAGGGCAGGCTTTGCCCCCAGCCCAGTGCTCGGCTGGCTTGCCAGCTGCCGCACATGCAACGCAGTGCGGCGCGGCGTTGCAGGAGCCAGCCTTGTGACCGGGCTGACCACAGCGGAAGCAAAGCTCGCTGCGGTCAACCTCCGAGGTGCAGCACGCTCCCGTGTGGTTTCCCACTTGGCAGCGGTAGCACCTCAGAGGCCTGGGCTCCAGCAGCTTGACCTGCGCCGACACCCAGCCCACCAGGAGCCTTCGGCCCTCCGAAATCTTTTTGGCCGCCGTCACTGGGCAGCTCACCACTACGGTTCGCATGCCCGTGAAGTCAGGACGTATGGTGCCTGCCTTGACTTGCTCGGCAGAGCACCCTCCCGTCCTGACCACGGCGGCCACAACCTCCTCCACCATCCGCATCCGCATCGTGCATCCGGGCACCAGTCATGGTGACCCTTAGCCTGAGGCCCCCGACGATGCCGAGCTCCCGGAGGTTAACCGTCTCCTTGGCCTTCGCGAGCACGTCGCCATATGTCACGCCCCTCTTGACCGCGTCCGGCTGCAGCGTGAGCACTACAGCTGCGTCTGTGTTTCCGAACGCATTGAACCCTAATCTCTTCAAAGTTAGAGTGAACAGGCTTCTTCTGGGTAAGCTCATTCCATCGTCTTTGTCTCTATCACCTGTGAACTAGACTAGAGTCAAGAACAAATCCATTTCACAATAAAAATAAAAAAGTTAGTAGTAAATATAACGCTTATTGATTTTCTTTTCTCGTTTGTGCTTGTAAGTACGAATGAAATATACAACAAGACTAAACCTTCTGATTTATGATGGATACAGATTTGTTTCATTTAAAAGTCAACTGTCAGATTTTATCATCATAGCTACCTTATGACCACGCTTTAAAGTCATGTAGAACAACAAGATCCGGTCATAGAACTCAATTTCTTTGAACAACATAAAACATCGCGTGACGATACGGTTTTCATTGGAAACGCTTACTCGAATGTACATAAAATAAACGGATATTCAACACTGGTCAACAATGAAATTGGTTTTAGAACCGTGAACACTGATTAAGTGTATGATATTGATGTATGTACAAGCTTCTTTTGAGTAAGGACACATTGCGTATATTGAATTACTTAATTTAGTAGCTTCTACCTCAACAACCATTGAAAACACTATGTCAACATGGTTTAGTAAAGTATATCAAGTTACTTGGTCAGAAAAAGGGGATTTTATTGAAAAAAGTCGAATTAGTTTGTCAAATAGATTTCCAAAAAATATTGGACAAGTATTTTTGCTTTTTTCACGTAAACTTTAAATGAAGATACCGTGCGTTGAAAACTCGCGTGCTACAATTTTAATTTTGCATCGTGACGTGATCAGCCCCCGCTCTAAAACTTTGATGCACACACAAAAAATACATGTCCAATATTTTAAAAAAATCCAACAGACGGACGAAATACAATTATGATTTTTATATCTAGTAAAATACCTTTTATTATATTTTGCT
Organism: Hecatera dysodea; assembly: GCA_905332915.2. Taxonomy (NCBI): domain Eukaryota; kingdom Metazoa; phylum Arthropoda; class Insecta; order Lepidoptera; family Noctuidae; genus Hecatera; species Hecatera dysodea. The sequence continues at coordinate 18,344,638 of HG995292.1, forward strand.
GTTAGGACATCATTGATCAATAAGTAATTTATTGACTGTGTTAACGGGCGAAAAGCCTAAATTTAATTCAGAGTACATTTTTTTACAAACTTCAACCAGCAACAAAAATACTGCATCGAGCCTCCGAACGAGATCTTTTAAACTAGTTTGTATTTATTATTTTACAATGGTTTTATTTATTCTTTCAGGTGGTACAATAAGAAAGCCTACATCGTCGTCATCAACTTCAGATCAGAAGCCTACACCATTGACCTCACTTATTTCGAAGACGTCCACAAGAAAGTTGAAGTCGTTATCAGCAGCATCCAGTCACCTAAGACATCCAGGTGAGAACTAACACTATTGTAGAGAAATAAAGGGGCTGAATGACGTGCTTACTTAGAATTTTTACAAAAATGGACTTTCATCATTATTGCAGTAGACCCTTCAAATGGTGACTAGTTATACAAAGTCTGTTCTCCAGATCGTTAACAATAGAGCTGGATAGGACAGTAATATTGTTAAAGCGACCCCAAGCGTAGATGAAAGTTCAGAATTCACATATTATAGAAGTTTGTAGTTTGGGCATAGTGCCAGTTTGCTAAAGGTCAACAAACTCAATATCACCTTAGAATTTGGGGCAAAACCGTGAACGATGATTATCTTGTTATGTGCCAAAACTTCTTTAGTGGTTGCCTATATTGTGTTTACATCCTTTCTACTATCTTATCCTTTGAGTTATTTTTAGATAGAATTCCTGTTTTAATATTACCTTTCAAATCAGAATTATCAGTATCGTTTACATTAAAATGATCTGTTGAATTCATACTGAAATAGAATTGACTTCTATATCTAACAGTGTATCAGCAATTCTCGTATACGTCAGTAACTTTGAAAACACTTGAGTAACTATTGCTTGAGCAATAAGCAATGAGCATGCGAGAGCATTAGATAACTTTCACGGCAAGAGATTTGTTTCACTACGGGTTAATGCTAACACTATTTTTGTGTTTCTAATATGACAAGTACTAGTGTCTAACGACAGTAGAAAATCAGAAATTGTATTGTATTGTTGTTCAACAGAAATTGGCACTTATCTTCCATAACCAAGACGACAAAACCGCAATATTAGAAGAAAGTTATTTGAAAACTTTTGCGAAATTGGGTTTTATTTTTCGTTTTATCTCGTTCCAACAAAAAGTTAAGAGACTGTTAAAACGCCTTATTTGAAATTGGATATAAAAAAGTATGTAGTGTTTGTTTACCAGAGGTAAACGTAATAATAATGGCAGAACGTTATTGTACACCTATTTAATCTGTAGGTACGAATTCACATACTTAGACACAATACTATCACATTATATAAGTTGAGAAGTTGTCACGTATTATCTTGTCTCTCTAACTCCTAATTCAATTAGACCAGTCAACCAAATTGATTGATAATAATTAATCCATCAATTTAGTTTACAATAATAGAATTTAATGTTCCCACGGCTGTGAGTCAGGCCTCCTCTCTAGGAGAGGAGAATGGGCCGTAATCCACCATGCGGGCCCAGTGCTGATTGGTGAATGTCACACGTCTTCGATTTTTTGGTTCTAGGACATGCCAATTTCCTCACGATGTTTATTCCTTCACTGTTGTGAGAGCAGTGGTGATGAAATTAACTACACAAAGTAATGCCACCTTGCTGGGTTAGAACCCACGACTTAAAATTCAGCAGTTGGGACCGTCACCACTCGGGCACCACTGCTCAATAATGGAATCTTTGTCAGAATTTACAGATGTAGATGCAGAGAAGCCATCTTTATTATCACTGCTTTCTTTATTCCCATCTAGCTAGATCCAGTCTAACTTTTATTGGAAAGAAATTCAATAACTCAGCTCTTTATTTGTTTATTTATTCCTTGCACTAATCTCAATAACCCAGTTTCCCGTTTCCTCTTTTCAGGGATGTTCTTCAAGCGAACAAAGTGGAAATCCTCGGCAGTGAATCTTTAGTACTCAAAGTTGTTTAACTATCATCAACTTGATAAACTTCTAGAAACTATTGAATAACAACGGTGGTATACATTTTACTTATTTAAATACCCTGAAATTGGACGAAGCAAGCTCTGACTGTAAAACTGGGTTATACAGCTGTAACAACTTCATAAATGTTATCAAAAGTTTGCTATTGTGTACTGAACAGATATTCGTTGAAATGGTATTTTTATTCATCCTATTTAGTCGAAACTGGTTATGCCAACACTTCACGCTTTTGAAAATAAAATGAAACGTCTTCATCAAATTGTTTTAACTTCACTCCGGTTGTAGGGAATTCAGGCACCTAATGATATATTAATTTGCATATCTACATTAATTATGGATTAACTGTGTAGGGCGAGGAATTAGTGTTAAATATATAATTGCGACAAGATTATGTATGTAACACTTGACATAACATGATAATAATATGTCGTTCATAATTAGCTGTTGAAGTTTTGAGTTAAATTGAATTCATAGAGACACTTGAATATTAACTATGTATGTCAGATATGGGCATGATTACCACATGATTTCGCATCGACCAGACCCATGGAAGTTGGTAACATAGAAAAGAGCTGATGATCTTAAAACGGCTGAACCAATATTGATAAAACATGTCTAAGAACCAACGCTAGAAAATCTGCATTCAAATGAAAAAAAAAATCACCTCCAAATCGGTTAATCCATTTAAGAGCTATCGTGCCATAGACAGACACACAGCAGTCAGAAGTCTGATAGCCCTCTTTTTGGGTCTGGGGTTAAAATAAATATGGTAAAGAGATCCAATTGTTTGTCATTTATATACAGTTTATTTTTAATCTACCGAAGCAATGGGATAGGCCTCAGGATAAATAATAAGCTAGTGTTCAATTAATTAATCAGAACATTGAGATTAGTCTAGCCATTGTATCTCTGCAGAAATATGGAATAAATGTGATTTTAAAGTCAATGCAACTCAAGGAAACTATATAGAACATCCGCGTACTTATGGCTTGAGTTCAAATTATCTGACGCAGAATTTACTGAACATTGCAACGCGGTAAAGATACAATATTGTTCGGTTGACCATGGCCACCGCACTCGCTCACTGTACCGTGCCTAACACGAATTGTAAGGCTTTGTACACACTTGCCAGCGTGAATACAAAACAACATTGGTCCCTGGGAAACACTATATAGTTTGTTCAGTTACAGATTTTTGTTTTTTATATTGTGATTATGTAAATCTATTTCCAGCGATATAATATTGCCAATAGAAACATATGTACATATTTTTTCATGTTATATCTATAAAATATGACAATGTGTATGTTTCTGTATCCAAATATATTGTCTAATGCAACAAGGCATTCTCTACCAGTCAACCTTTTGGTTTAATAAACTAGGTAATAAATATGATGTTTTATAAATTTTTTTTTATGTATAAGAGAACTTTTGATAATTATGACGAAGACTAAACTAAGAATGACAAGCTATTAAGTAGTGTTTACAGATTTTACGCTTAAAGGAAAATTTGGACTCTGCCTTCTTGATGTCAAGGGGTAGCATATTCCACAGTTTAATAGTAGAAATAGCGTAGGAATTAGACATAAACCCGATGCAGTGAGAAAGAATATGGAGAAGTAAGTTTTTGGATGCTCGAAGGTTAAGACTGTGAGAACTGCCCAATACTTTGAAATATTGTTTAAAATAATCAGGAGCACACGAATCGTTCATTACAGTGAAGAGCATATCCGTCAAAGGAGATCTCCTTTGACGGATAGGCAACCAACAACAACATTAAACTTCAAGGCCAAACAACAAAAATTATGCTGGATAATATTCATTAATTTCATATAAACGCTTCAAACATTCGTAATCGTTGTTCAGCATGCCAAGACAACTTATTGGAGCTTGTTTTAAAACCTACCTACCTACTTTAAAGGCCTATACAGTTCTACGCGGTATTCACTAACCAGAGCGGTAGCGACAGCTGAGTGGGGGCTGTTTCGCAAAGTCTGCTAAAGGATATCTTCTACCAGGGCGATACGGCAATACTAGCGAATTATACTATAAACATTAACCGTAGGTAGCGAATACCGCGTATGTCTAAACAGGCCTTAACGTAGGTACGTGTACACAATGTCAAACCGCGCTGTACGGCTGTTGCTTTAGACCACATGGGGTGAAGCAAAACCGAGCACCGAGCTTCGATGCGCTGCGATCGACAACATATCGAGTAAAATGATGTTTTATCAAGCCCCAGTTTTTGTTGAGTCGGTTTCACTGGCTCGGAGTTTTTGCTGACTACAAGCTTTTAGCTTTATTGGTAAGAAGGAACATACGACTTTTGGAAAAAGTTTTTAGTATTGATCCTTGTGGGGTGTATAGTGGCTCGTGGCTAAAAATAGATAATAGAATAAGCAGTTGAGGCTGGCACAGGAAAAGATAGAACTAGGTTCAACAGTAAGCGAAGTTGAGGTGTGGATGACAATGAACTCCAAAATATGACAAAATCGTCAAAACAGTAAAAAAGTTATCACAAAGACTAAATTTACCTTGTAAATTAATTGGGTTCTCAGAGATCACTGACAAGAGTAATTCACCTTTTGATCCTTAATTAAATGACTAAACAATAGAAAGGCTACCCTTTGCAATCTGTCAAAGTGTACGTTTATAGCTTGTTAATGACTTAGAAATTAGAAAGCCTAAGTTGTTTGGCGGTACCTTTTTTTCTGGGCGGACCGGAAGGGAGTTTCAGACTCTTACTGACTAATAACCATCCGTGTTGCCACGGTAACTCTTTCGAGCAAATTTCACAACCCTTGCAGGCACTGGCGTTAGCGGGCTCCGTCTAAGGAATAGAATCTCACGAGACCAGTTTTTTTTGGTTGACCGCTGAAATAATGCGCTGAGATTAAAAAAAATATATCTGTTATCAATTATTAGATGCAAAATGAAAGATACCAATAAAACCTGTTCCTCAAACATAATTATGTACATACCTACATAGTTCCATATCACTTTTAGAACTTTCAAACACTATATCATTAATGGTAGCTAGAGTTCATATCAGTCAGAGTTCCCTGAACTGGTAAAGTATTTGTTTTCGACAGTTCAAGAGCAATGCGTATAAACTTGGCATGAATTCAGACAAAATGAAGGCAGTTTTGGGGAAGTTTCGAGCCAATATGTTCTCAAGTATGGTTTGAAAGTCATGTAAGAGCTGTATAAAGATGAACTGGAGGAATACATGGCATAGGTAAGCGGTCATTGACCTAGTTACATTTATTGAAATATTAAGTTTTAAGTTTAAAGAGTTTTTATTCTCATAAGAACTTAAATTACCTCTCTCGTATTGGCAACGTTACAGGGTGCATACATATTATTGTGTAATTTTTGCGTTTTGCTTAAAATATTTTTATGTATACTATCACACTTCTTTAAATCCTCGGGTAAATTTATCGAATACCTATTTGTTCTTCCCTCAACCAATATTGATTTTTTTTTCGAGGTGGTTTTTCTAGTTTGGTGATGTTCTGATGAAGTTCTTAGGAGCATTGTGATACGGATTTGTTTTCATCAATTTAGTTCTAAAACTGTTTTACAAAAAAAAAAAACAAATGACTTCTAAAAACATACTAAAAAAGTATAAACAATCTTTAATTTCGGAAGTCGGAGTTTTTGGTTGCTTTTTCATTTTTTGACACCAAATTCCGAAATCCAAATTAAGTGTTTTTTTTATGTGAAAGACGGCTGTATTTTTTTATTATTTCTTTTGTTGTGTCTAGGTGTTAATGTAGTTTGATTATACGGAATTCGTTGCGATTCTTGAAAGAGAATGCAGGTGCTATATGTGTACAGTTCTGTGAGATTTTATTAGATTACTTTTTTCTTTTTTTTTTGCAGTTAGACATTACAGTGATCCAATATCAGGACTAATTGCGGACACCGCGGTGTTGTATTCCTTGCTAAGTTTAGGTTAGATTTGTCGGCTGATTATAATAATAGTAATAAATCATTTATTTGCGTAAAACATGGTATGAAATGGAGTTATATAAAAAAGGTACAAGCATGTTTAGCTGTGTTATAAGCATGCAAATTTTTTCGGCAAACCACCTGTAATAATAATGAAACTCGAATAATAAAAACTACGTTCACTTAACCACTTATAAAATTGAATCCTCAACAACCTTATATTCAGGGACTTACAATGGTTTGGCACGTGGTTATACATATATGCGCACACACATGGCTAGGCAGTTCCTGTTGATTCATGTAGGTATTCCATATAATTAGTGGAAAAAAAATTAAGCCTGTTAACGTTTCAATCCCATCACATCGTCTGCGTCACGTGACATAAGAGACAGAAAAACGAACAGTTTTTACAACATTTTTCATTGATACTCCGCTCCTATTGGTTGTATTGTGATGTTATATAGCCAATAGCCTTCCTTGGTAAATCCACCGGGCTATCCAATACTAAAATAATTTTTATTCTAACTAGCAGTTCCTGAGATTAGCGCGTTCAACCAAACAACCTCCTCAACTTGTCTTTTTTTTAGATTTTAGTGGAAATCCATTAATGTTTGTCGTTTTGTAGCAATTCAATACTTTTTCTTTGTTTTCTTCTATATAATATTATATAGTAAAGATTGTTTGGTTTCGGATTTCGAATGACGGCTATTGTCAAACCAATACAACACGACTATAGCAGCATTACGTTTTGCAATGAGGGTTTCCTGAAATGATGAGCACCAGATGGCAGCACTGAGGCGTCAGGTCCAAGCTCTTGTACAAACGATAAGGTTTTCTGTCATTCTTGCATTTAAATCAACGTCATGTTTACGTCTAAGTGCGTTTTTGTACGAAGAGGACCCTATGTGCCTATGTGGTGCCATGAAACCCTAATTATGAACATTATCGTGATTGGTTTTCAAAGGATGCATCCTTTGAAAAAACTCATGATTTTAATTATATTTTAAAATGAGACACTGAACTCTGAAATTACGAGATAATAAAAGTCCCTAACCATTTTCGGCACCAAACACCTTTATCTATACTACTATTATAAAGAGGAAAGATTTGTTTGTTTGTTTGTATTAAATAGGCCCCAAAACTACTGAACCTTTCACTATTTGGAAGCTACACTATCCCCGGGTGACAGAGGCTATATTTTATCCCCATATTCCCACGGGAACGGGAACTATGCGGGTGAAACCGCGGGCCGCTGCTAGTTAGTAGTAAAGAAAGATATCAATATTTGAGATTTGACTTAAGAATAAAAGTTGTAACTTAATATCCCCGAGTAGGTTTGTACACCCTCTGAAGGATATCCAATGAACTCAAAATCAGCTTGTTTATATAAATAAATATCTACAAGGGACCTGCGTGGGTTCTTGTTTATTTTAGCTTATTATATTTAAACGAAGCTACTTGGAATTTCTTTGAAGGACAAAATCCGAAACTTAATTATCTGAAGGAAGGAGGATTCAGTGTCAGTGACACGCCTGGCAGGAGATGGGGAGATGGGTCACTATCTCACTGATAATATAAATGAGAAATTCTGTATGTTTGGGTGTTTAATAATCAATCAAACCTTAGTATCTTAATGATGAGAATAGTAAAAATGTAATCTGAAGGAGTGACGGTCTTGTTGCGGAATTTGTTCGAAAAAGTCACCGCGGCCCTGGAAAACAAAGGGCACTAGAAGGATCACGGGTGGGTTTTAGGCTGTAAGAGTCTGAAACTCCCTTCCGCTCCACACAACTTGTCACAAGTCATTTGATGATTTTCCCATCGAGAAAAAAATTTAGGAATGACGGTCTTTGTATAACCGATCTTTTCTGTCTAAGACTCATCGTGTAAACTTAGTACTAAGTGAATTGGCATTCCATATTATTATTTTTATGGATTGTTAGCTCAGTTCCTGTTCACTTTGTCTGAGTCAACACGGTAAAATGTTTGCAGAATCGCACTAAAAGAGTAGGCTTTGAGCCAACGAAGTTTAGGTCTCCGTGGCTGTATGGTGTAGGCCCAGTGTCAAATATGGAACTAGGATCTAATAATGTGAACTAAATGAATGATTATCTATGGTCAGGAGTAGGCTTGGAGGGAAGCTAATAAGCTTAGAGCTCCCTGTCTTTAGATAGAGTGGACCTAGTGTTGACAGGCAGGGATTTTCCTTCTCCGGCTTCGAGAGAGGTCTATGTACAACACACAAAACCAAATTGATCACCTGAGCAGTCAATGGTTACAAAATAAATATAATTCTCGTCTCACAACTTATAAAGTACAAGTTCCTTTAAGTGCAACTATGACGAAGCACCACCTTATAAAATCAAGAATGTATCTTTATCTGGTCCCATAATCTTAAGATACTAAAGATTATTTTTATTAACACCGTAGAATGCGCTCCATAACGCGAGTTATGCCATCCAGATTGATAGACGCACAAATATTTTATGACATTCTACCTCCTAGTATCATGTAATATCTAACGGCTTAATAAATCACTAATAGAATGTGCCTAGAAAAAAAATCTAGCAGACATAAGCCTGCATACGAAAAAGGAAATACATGTCAATTAACGCGAGATTTTTCGCGTGAAGCCCATATCGACACAGTGTGATAACATCTATACAAATTCCTTGCCAAAGCTGACACTGTGTCCCTAAATGGAAACCGAATAGTTGACTTGGTTTTATAGGAATATTAGGATGATATTCCAGCTTTAGTTTTTAATAATATACTATGACAATTGACTTTGTTGGAAACTTTCCTTTCTGTACTTAATGATGCAAAGAACCGCAAGATGCTTGTGTTTTAATGGGCAGTTATTTAACTGTTATCGCTTCTCTGAATTATCACAAGGGCTATTTGAGTGCTGAGTATAAAGCCATCATCAAATGACTTATTTTGATCTGGGTAGAGCAGAAGGGAGTGTTATACTTTTACTGACTAACCCATCCGTGTTCCACTTAATGCCCTTTGCGTTCCAGGGCCGCGATGACCCTTTCGAACAAATTCCGCAACCATATTATGCGGACATCTATTGGAGGCGCGCGTGGAACACACCGCGCTTACAATAATCCGGTGCGGTTACAATAACCCAACACTCTTCGTCCATAGGCCCACGCCTACGATGGCCAGGAATCGCCCTTTTTTTTTTTTTTTTTTTTTTTTTTTTTTTTTTTTTTTTTCTGGATGGGAAATCATCAAATGACCCCTCCCGCCCTGGGTGGAGCGGTAGGGAGTGTCAGACTTTTACTGACTAAAACCCACCCGTGATCCTTCTTGTGCCCTATGCGTTCCAGGGCCGCGGTTACTCTTTCGAACAAATTCCGCAACCCTAGCAGGCATCGACCCTATGGGGCCCCGTCCTCGGTGCTGACGGCTCCTTGAGGCGCGCGTGGAACACAACGCGTCGTCGACTCAACCTGGTATCGGACGGCGAGCCACCCACGCTCACCGTCCCCAGGCATCAGCCACTGCGCGATAGCACAGCGGCCGACTTGCCTCTGGAGGGGGCCGAAATGGGACCATTACTGGCACTCCATCTCAGCACCCTCCCGAGCGTTGGGAGCCGCAGCACCCGCAGCAGAAGCGGCAGCGGCGGCGACAGAAGCCGCGGCGGCGGCAGAGGCGGCGGTGGCGGCGGACCTCTTGCCCCTGGTCGGGGCGGATGGCGCGCAGGCCCTTCCCCCAGCCCAGTGCTCGGCCGGCTTGCCAGCAGCCGCACATGCACTGCAGTGCGGCGTGGCCTCGCACGAGCCGGCCTTATGACCGGGCTGACCACAGCGGAAACAGAGTCCGCTGCGGTCGACCTCCGAGGGGCACATAGCTCCCGTGTGGTTACCCACATGGCAGCGGTAGCACCTCAGAGGTCTGGGTTCCAGCAGTTTTACCCGCGCAGACACCCATCCCACCAAGAGCCTTCGGCCCTCCGACACAGTTCTGGCCGCCGTCACGGGGCAGCTCACCACAAGGGTTTGCATGCCCGTGTTGTCAGGCCGGAGGGTGCCCGCCTTGACGAGCTCGGCGGAGCACCCCCCAGTCCTGGCGACGGCGGCCACAACTTCCTCCTCCGTCACGGAGTCATCCAGGCCCACTATGCGCATGTCGATGCGCTTAGTCGGCCTGGACACCCGGACCTCGTCCGCGGGTAAGACCGCCCTCAGCCTTTCGGCCAGGGCGTCCGCGAACGGGCCACTCTCCGCTCCGGCGAGCTCGAGCTTGCGGGCACCGGTTAAGGTCCTCCTGACCCCGATGCCCCCGCTGATGCCCAGCTCTTGGAGGCTCACCGCCTCCTTCACCCGCTTCAGTACGGCGAGATACGTCACGCCCCTCTGTTCCGCTTCCGGCTGCAGTGTGAGCACTACAGCCGCGGATTTCGGGGCGCGAAGCCTCGCCGCAATGGCGTTGGCCTTCCGCCGCTGCCTCCTCGCCTTGTTTTTGGCCCGCCGTTTCTGGCCAGCAACCTGCCACTCGGCCTCGGCCGCAGGAGGGTCCGAGGGTGGGGGTGGGGGCGGCTGCGGCACCACTGGCGCCGCAGCCTTAGCCGCTCCTCCAGCCTTCCTCCTACCCCTCTTCGCCGACTTGGTCGTCGCCGGCGTCGTAGTCGCCGGCGTTACAGGCGCTGTCGCTGGCGCCGGCACGGCTCCGCCCTTGGCCTTCGCCTTCGCCTGGCCAGACGTTCCCGGGCCGGCAGCCACGGCGGCCGCGTACGAAGCCGCCTTCTGCCGGCCCTGGGGCCTCTGTGTCGCCGCTAGTGGGGGACGCCGAATCATGAATCATGTCCTCCAAAACGGAGAACTGCTTCTGGTAGGGAACCAGCTCCTGCCGCACCAGGCTCCGCACCTGGCTCAGCACTAGGCTCCCCTCCAGCGTCGCCGGACTCGGCCCCCCCTGCGGCTCCTCCGAGGCCGCTCTGGCCATGCCAGCCAGGTCCCTCCGGAGCGACTCATTCTCTGCAATGAGTCGCTAAGTTACGGCCGCGAGGCGGGCGACCTCCGCCCGCAACTCTGTCGCCTCTCCGGACCCGCCGACGTTGGCCGCCGCCGCCGCCATAATGGAGGCTTTGGCCGCCGTAATGGCCTCCCGCTTGGAGGACTGCTTTCGCTTGAAGGCCACAGCGCGGATCGCGGCCTCCACGACCTCCGCAAACTGGGCCTTCTTCTCTTCGACAGTGGGACGCACCTCTCCCGGGGCCTCCGAGTCGTCGGAGTCGAGAGCAGGCGGAAGAGTAGAGGGAACCCTACGACCGCTCCCTCCAGGGCGACGCCCCTCCTCCACCAACCTCCCGCCAGGAATCGCCCTGCGACTTCTGACGCCCGGGGCGTCTTCTTCTGTTGCTGCTGTTGCCACGCTGGAGCGTGACGGTTAGGCGTTGTATCCCGCCATAACCCGAAATATAACTCTGATATTAGACAGTGATTTGTCTGTAATGCTCATAATATCTTAGATTCTGTAACTATTTTTTTTCTGATTGCAATTACTTTTCTGTGAAAAGCTACATTCAGTTAATCTGTAGATCATTTGGTGGTTTAATAGTACCGAAATACATTTCAAACGAGTTTATATAATCGTGTGTTTGGTAAACACGCGTTCAATCATGACGTGGGAGCTGTTACCTACAACTTTCTCCACCATAATCCTCAGCCCGCTAAACTTTAATAATTTCGAACTACTTTCAACAGATTCAATTTCGATTTATAAAACAGTTTATTCAGTTCTCGTTTGTACTTCTAAGTTATAATATGTTTCTTAGTTCCGGGTGATTCTTTGCATGAGATCTTCCAACCAATTCCACAAATATTATTGGGACAGCCAATCCATCTTTTAACCAAATATTTATATATTTATTTGACTTAATAGCAGCCATTATTGCTTTAGGAAGGACACCTTGTCTAGGTCCTATTATCGACATCATGATAGTCTTATGATAAATCAGGAAAAAAGACTACGGCCACTGCTGGGCATTGACCTCCTACAAACCCCGCTACAACATCTAGCCCTGTGTGTTTCAACCTTATATACGCCCACTGAACCAGAAAATATATTTTCATGGGTATGTAGTACAATAGAGCTGCTTACCTTTCCAATATTTATGTGTGCGAAGTTTTTGTTAATATTAACTCCATATTCTCGCCTATCTTGTACTGTAGCCAGATCCTAACTCACTAACGATGTTCGACCCATCCGATACATTATTTACCTTATAAAGCGTAGTTAGATACGATTCAAAGACGTGTTCCGAACTTTGCGAGAAACGGTCTTGTGCGGATCATTTGCTCCAAAAGTAGCTATGTGAAATGAGGTGTGAGGCAATACTTGCCGGGTGTTATCGGAGTTATAAATAAGGGGAATGTTTTCTTTTTTGCTATTTTTGTATTAAAACTTTATGAGAAATGTAACCTCTTTTGATAAACGAAATACATTTAACAAAGTAGTATGAATTGGTAATAGGGTAGTTGACTAAAAAAATCTAATTAGTCCGTCAGGTAGATTTCCAAAAAATATTGGACACGTATTTTTTCTTTTTTCACGTAAACAAAAAATGAAGACAATACAGTGCGTTGAAAACACGTGTGACGTCACTACTCCCTACAATTTTTACCGAGCCGTGACGTCACAAGCCCCCACTCCTGATCTTTGATGCTCTGTATCTTCGTCAGTTTTTATAAATTTGATAAAGGAAAAAATACGTGTCCAATATTTTTCTATAATCTAACTGACGGACTAAACATAATCATATATTTTTTACTCAGGAAACATCCCTATTTTATGGATATTCAGTGTATTGAAAAACTTTTCAACTTTATGATTAGTTAAGAAAGTGATTAGCAAGTTCTAAATTAAAATTCTCTTTGGAATGTTTGAATTAAAATTCTGCTCAACATTTTTTTTAATTAAGCGTATCTTTACATTTTTTATGAATGAACCTGAAAGTGTGTGGCAATATTACGAGCAGCGCCTCGCGGTTTCACCCACGTAGTTCCCATTTCGGTGGGAGTATGGGGATAAAATATAGCTTATGTCAACCCGGGATAGTATAACTTCCCAACAGTGAAATTATTTTTTCGAATCTGTCAAGTAGTTTCCGAGCCTATTCAATGCAAACAAACAAACAAAAAAGGAAACAAATCTTTCCTCTTTATAATATTAGTGTAGATAGAAACTACTAACCCGAATAAGTTCTTTTACTGTTTGAGACTCTACACTATCTCCGGGTGACATAAGCTATATTGTGTCCCGTATTCCCATGGGAATGGGAAATACACGGGTGGAACGGCGGGGTGCTGTTAATTAGTTTTAAACTGAATCAAATTAGATTTTTATTTTGTCCTTAAGAAATTCTTGGTAAACATAAACCTAGCTAAAACTGAATGTACCATAATTATAAATTAAATAGATATAGCCACTTATGCTAACGGTGTGGGTGCTTTTTAAGTCCTACATAATTATGGCAGTAGCATAAACCAGAGGAGAGCGACTAACATAACGATAAGTATGGAGTGTAACCCTACATATTAATGCTAGTAGATATTTACATTTCTCGTCAAATTCTGTTCCATTTTCACTTGTTCTATTAGCTGTCTGTCTACGGATATTGTAATAAAATTACTTACGCGTAAAGGAGTGATTTGAATTTCAAATTAAATTGTCTCCTAGAGCAATTTATTTACACTTTCTTACTTTGGAATGTTTCAGAATATCGTCTATGAAAATGAATTAGTGTTGATAAACAATATTTGTATTTTATATTGTAAATAAGTGATCGGAATAAGTATGATAGAATATATCTACAGAACTGAATAAAAATGAAGTTTTTGCACTGAAATTGACTTTATAAATTAATCTTTATATTTGTCAAAGATAATGTATAAAAGTATATCGACCTTTCTTTTCTAGATAGCGCAATCACAACCGGTATTACAACTTAAACGATCTCAATAATTTCTATATTGGCCTCCCAATGACCGCTTAAGGATGGGCGATCATCAAATTACTTCTTCTGCTCTGGATGGAGCGGAAGGGAGTCTCATACTAACTAAAACCCATCTGCCCTTCGCGGGGGCCGCGGTGACTGTTCGGTGACAAGACGAAAATATTCTCTATCACCCTTATAGGATCACTCGGTTGTCAGTCCGTCTGTTACAGGCGATTGTGTATATATGTATATAAAAGAGAGAATAGATACTCGTATCCTATCTATCTTTTATCTCTTTGCCAAAACTTATGTTTTTTTTAGCGATTTAAGTCTGATAGCGTGACAAACAAAGAAACAATTTTCTTCGCATTTATAATAATATATTAGTTAGGATTAGGATTTTCCCTTCATTTCATTATATATTTTTTACCGTAAATCATTACAAAAGGTCCAACAAGATGGCCACCGCGATGCGATGCCCATTTTTCACAAGCCCTTAATAAATTATCATAATTTAGTTCCATTCCATACGGTTGACGTTCATCCTACTGATATGATCTTCACAAAAAAAAAGTGCAGTGTTCTGTCCAGACATTTTTAGAATTCTTGACAAGACAGGTGTAACAAAGCAGCCGTAGAAAATTTTAGAATAGAAAAGAATAGAATAGAAAAACTTTTATTCAGGACAGACACAGCACAGCGGTTACAAACACAAATTACAGGAGAAGAAAAGTACAGAATGCGTCGAGCGTGTCCGAACCGAAAAGGTCATCACCTCAGCATTTACTAGGCGTCAGACACAATAGGATTTTACTAAAATTTTTAGGGGTCTATATGAAATATAAGACGATAAAAAACGAAACAAAATCTAAAAAAACAACGCTGAGTCATAAATGTTTAAAAATTGTGATATGCAGAGCCAGCAATAATAGTGTGTGACATCACTCGCAAGTTAAACACCATAGAGAATTGGCGCCACTCATTACAAACGACGTCCTGGGCGCACTTCTCTATTTTCCATCGATATGATTTATTTTCTCAAAATTTTTGAAAATGAAAACAATATATCTAGTTTTAATTGGGGACGTGTTGACTCGCTGACCGTTGAGTTGCGACCAACTCAACGGTCAGCGAGTCAACACGTCCCCAGAGGATGCCTCGTGGAGAGGCGAAACACGTGTCGGTAATGGTGTTGGGTTTTGCTTTGCCTTCCTGCATGTGCATAAAATCCTTGCATTTGCCTTGTAATCTTGCATGTGCATAATATAGCGGGCGGGAGGGAGGTGCATACCTGCAACCCACTAATATTCGCGGAAATTAAAACTAGATATATTGTTTTCATTTTCAAATTTAAAATGGATTTCCGCAAAGTAACGCCTGACTCAATCAATTTTTTTCTCAAAATGTGTATTTTTCTGTAACATATCTATACTTCTATATAATACTAGTTAATATTATAAAGAGGAAAGATTTGTATTTTTGTATGTAACGAATAAACTCAAAAACTACGGGACCGATTTCAAACATTCTTTCACCATTAGAAAGCTACATTCACATAGGCTATATTTATCCCCATATTCCCACGGAAACGGGAACTACGATTAGATTATAGATACAATTAATACCTTTCAAGCAAATTTTAACATTCGTTTTGCTACTATACTGACTAGGCTAGTAGTCAACGGTTACCGCCCACGTCGACAAAAATAACATCCTTCAGTCATTGGTTTAACTTGCGTGGGAGGAAAAAAAAGAAAAGCTTATTTTCCCATTAAAGATCAGGGTGAAAATGTATCGTATGAAAATATCACGAAATGATGCATTCAAAAATAACGTCACATCTTTTACTGTATAATATGTATGTAGATCATATATGTAAGCAGAAATTGAATACTACACATTTTTTGTCGATATTATGACTTCTTAGCAGAGCGCCGTGGTTCCACACGCGTAGTTTCCGTTGTCATGGAAATACGGGGATAAAACATATGCCTATGTTACTCGCCGATAATATAGCTTTCCATTGGTGAAAAATGTTTAAAATCGTTTCAGTAATTTCGGAGTTTATTCGATACAAATAAATAAGAAAAAAAGCTTTCCTCTTTATCATATTAGTATAGATAGGAGGTAGCTAAGCCTGAGTATCAATTAGTCGCGTCATTATCATTAATTTTATTATTATAGACTCCTGGAGTACTCCTTCTTTTTCTTCTGGATGGGAAATCATCAAATGACCCCTCTCGCCCTGGGTGGAGCGGTAGGGAGTGTCAGACTTTTACTGACTAAAACCCACCCGTGATCCTTCTTGTGCCCTATGCGTTCCAGGGCCGCGGTAACTCTTTCGAACAAATTCCGCAACCCTAGCAGGCACCGACCCTATGGGGCCTCCTTGCGGCGCGCGTGGAACACAACGCGTCGTCGACTCAACCTGGTATCGGACGGCGAGCCACCCACGCTCACCGTCCCCAGGCATCAGCCACTGCGTCCTGGAGTACTCCTGGGATCAACGTCTAAGCGTACTTTCCGGGCTACGGAAAGTACGCCTAGACGTTGATCCCTAATGTCATTGGTAGATCTTTGGCAGTCGCAATGTCAGAATTGGTGTAATAATTTTGAAAATCGGTTTAGTAGATCCAGAGATTATATTACCCTTTACAACGTCACAAACTCACTAATGTTACCTCTTTATAATATTAGTATAGATTAACATGAGTCAAGTTCTCGACGGTAATGTTTAGAGCACTCAGTTACAAAACTTAAATTTCTTAGGAAAGCTAGCTAAAAAGGAATTCTACTATCGATCATTATTATCAAAAAACATTTACCATCAAATGACTTCTTCCGTTGTGGATGGATCGGAAGGAAGTGTAAAATTCTTACTGACTAAAACTCATCCGTGTTTCTCCTAATGCCCTTTGCGTTCCAGGGCCGGGGGGAATCTCCCCAGCAAAGTACGCAACTGGAACTTAAGAACTGTTAGTAAACAATAGTCAGTACTTCTATGCTACAAAAGACAATGTTGTCCTGATAAGATGGCCTCAATATGAGGTTCTCATCGAACCTATCAGCAATTACTATCAGGAGGCTGTTGATGGTACTACGTAACACTGGCAAGAAGGGACTTGATTTTCTTTTGAATATAATCTGATAAGTTGTCGATTCTGACTTGAGCGAATATTTCTGATGCGCTACAATAATCTGGTAGCCTCAACAACACCCTGAAAGAGTTTTTATGCCAGACATATAGCGCTTCGGCAGCCTCATGGTCAAACCCTTTTCTTTTAATGATGGAAAATCATCAAATGACTGCTGCCGCTCTGATTGGTGCGGAAGGGAGTGTCAGACTCTTGCTGACAAAAAAAACAACCGTGTTCCTCCAAATGCCGTTTACGTTCACGGGCTGCGGTAACTCTTTCAAACAAATTCCGCAACAATTCCATACATTTTGCATATTTGATTATAATGTCACGTAGTCTTTGTTTGGGCTACTTCCGGTTATGTCATATTCCCGATTCGACAACGTGCCTAAAGATTTAAAAACAATTGAACACAAGTGGCGTTTGGTCAAGATTTTGATCTTCATACAACCATTCCCGTTTTGTCACCCTTTTTTTAAACTAGTTCTTTGTACGGTACAGTCAACTACAAAAGTTAACAAGTCCTTTTTGACGTTATTTTTAACACCCGACTTTCCCAGAGGTAATGTTTTCTTAGCATATGTAAAATCCTAAATTATATACGTCACATTTTTCTTTCACTGGTCTTAGTTACTTTTTTTCTTTCATTAGTCTTTAAGTCAAGAGTGGATATGTTATTTCTTAGTTTGTGTGCCCCCATTGTCGATCACATCGTCGCTTCTCATCAGGAATTAATCGACTAATAAAAAAAAATTGTCTTGGCCCAATTAATATTTCTTTACAATAAATATTCAAGAAAAGAAAGATAAATCTTGCGCATATAGTCATAAGATAAATATTACATTTCACGGAACACACATTGATAAAAACTACATAGCAATTATCTATACTAATATTATAAAGCTGAAGAGTTTGTTTGTTTGTTTGAACGCGCTGATCTCAGGAACTACTGGTTCGAATAGAAAAATTATTTTTGGGTTGAATAGACCATTTATCGAGGAAGGCTTTAGGATATATATCATCACGCCAATAGGAGCGGAGCAGCGATAAAGAATGTTTTAAAATCTGGGATTCCACGGGGACGAAGTCGCGGGCAGCAGCTAGTTATGGATAGAATCAAGAACAGTAACCAATAAACAGTAACATTTGTGTCAAACATTTCATTCACTAAATATGCTATCTTACTACCGTTCAAACTGAAAATAAATATTCTAGCTCCAAGGCTAGTCGTAGATCGTTATTAATTGAATGCGACACCTTACGTCTGCGCCAGCGCACCGACTTACCTAACACTAATGACACATGCCGCGAAAGATCAAAGATTAACTTTGAGGGCTTAATTGAATTATAAGTTAGGTGTTTTAAGGCGAATGAAGTTGTTACTCATAGAGGCAGAGCCTCTAGCAGAGTTATGACGATACTCGTATAATTTTCTTGGTAGTGATTTGTGTTCTGATAAATTGATAACCTGAATACAGGCAAACGATGAAAAAAGCTAAATATTTTCTTACTTTAGGTACTTATGTTTTTTTCCCGTGGGTTTGACCCTTTTTTTTCTGGGTGGGAAATCATCAAATGACTTCTCCCGCTCAGGGCGGAACGGAAGGGAGTGTCAAAATCTTACTGACTAAAACCTACCCGTGATCCTTTACTTTTCTTGAGCCCTTTACGTTCCATGACCGCGGTGACTCTTTCGAACAAATTCCGCAACCCTAGCAGGCACTGACCCGATGGGCCCCGTCTTCGTTACTACAGCTCTTTTAGGCGTGCGTAGAACATGACGCGCTGTCAACCCGGGCCTGGTTGCTATTGGACGACTAGCCACCTATAGCTCGCCGTTCGCAGGCTCGCGTCTCCGGTAGCATTACTGCTTCGCAGAAAGAGGCGACCGCTTGCGGGTTTGTTCTATCTTTTAGGAAACATGGATATTCAGGAATAAAAAATCAGCCTGCCTAGTTAAATATCGTTTACAGCAGTATACAAAAAAAAAAAATACTCGTAACATCTACAAAATAAAATTAACATTTTCGCCTCAACACTCCGAGAGTTACTGAAAACTCTAGTGCATAAATTAACTCAACACTTTTTAGGTGGAAAACTTTAATTTCACCGGTAAACATGGCTAAAAATAAAATAAAAGTTCTCACGTTTAAATGTAATGAAGCAAAATTAAGCTAAACTCCAGCTGTATGGACGGGAGAGCACTTTAAAGCAGTAAAGCCGTGTAATTACTTTAATTCACATCACGTACCTCCCGCAAATCTCGGAATTAAGTACTAAATTGTGTTTCAGATATATAAAAACAGTCGACGGAAGAAAAACATCACGGTTCGGTAGTTCAGACAATCGATTTTAAAATTATACTTTCGAAAACAGTGTCGATTTTATCGAATTAAAAAGTGCACTTGGCAGTCCACGCACATTTCTGCTAAACTAATAATTAATCTAGCGTCTAATGCAGTTGATGGACAAAAGTGGACTAATCGAATTTTAAATCAAAGAAAAATTTTAGAAGTCATCAGCGAAAAATTGAAAAACGTTCGAAAATTTCGAGTTATTCCGAGCACTAAGCTTTTACCACAGGTTTTTCGATGCTGTAAACCTTACTCACACAAAAAAAGACATTGGATCTAGCGAGTACTCAGAATATTTATTTATGAAAACTTTATGCACTAGTAAAAAAAACTGTACAAAGGCGGACTTAATGCCATAGGCAAAAAAATATATATTTATGTTATTTAGGTAACTAAACTGTATCCGATAATTTAATTTGTCAGTACCTCCTAGATCTCACATAACTCCATTTTTAAATAAGGGTAATTTGATGAGAATGTCAGACCGGAGAAAGCTTCATCTGGCTACCCTACTATTTGGCGTAATTCTCACAAAAAAACCAGATTATCTGTACAGTAAATTAACCTGGTCGCGAGATGTGAACAAGATCAAAACGAGAGCTTCTGCTTACCTTTTGCTAACCTTACCCCACAGAACTGCTGCATTCCGGGGAAGTTTTAAATTCGCAGCTTCACGCTGCTGGAACGACCTGCCACCGCCGTTTCGTGCTATAAAAACAGTTGGTACATTTAGTGCTAAGTTCAAGCAACATCTACTACGCATCCAAAAAGAAACGACGTAAACTCACCCAGGGTCTGCACGCAGTTTGTATTGGTGACTTGTTTTATGTTCTCAGCACAACACTTCCTTGCTACTAAGCACTATAATAACATAGTTCTGTTCAATATGATATTATGTATTTTTTGCTATCCCCAAACGTTATTTAAAATGCTAAAGTCGATATGGATATTATTGTATAGATATTATTGTTTTGTGTAGTTTGTTTTCTCACCAGTCTTTTATTTTGACAACCGACCATAAATACTCTCACTGCGCCCGCGCGTTCCATCATTTGTCTATGATATCGACAAATGATACTGGAGCACTGGGCCATTGAGTTAGTCGATTTTATTTATTTTTTGTTGTATGTGTGTATTTTTTACTGTTTATTTGTTTCATATATTATGTTCTCATGAACACTAAGTTGATATTTATTATTTTATTGGTATTGATTTGTTTCTTTTTAATAAGTATGTATTCCGTGAGTGTATCCGTGGCATCACAGGCCCTATCAGAACACCAGCGCTGTGGTATTTATCATTTGATTAAATATCGCAGCAGATGCTGAGATAGGGACCTTTTTTGGCCTCGCACAGTTTAAATTTTATATTAAGCTTTTAATTATGTTTTTTTTCTTTTTTAACTTGTTTTGTGCGAGTCCTAAATAAACATTTTTTCTTTCTTTCTTTCTTTTACTTACATAACTTTCAACGATAATTTTGATCATTATTAATTTAGCGATTCTATTTTTAAATATATGTAATAAAAATTCTCTGGCACCATAGAGACTTACATTTTATATTAATTATTGTCTAAATACCCATCTATCACCTACCTAATCTAGAATGACGTCATTTTAAATTACATTCGTACACCGAGCCGTAAGATA
Source organism: Hecatera dysodea (assembly GCA_905332915.2). NCBI lineage: Eukaryota > Metazoa > Arthropoda > Insecta > Lepidoptera > Noctuidae > Hecatera > Hecatera dysodea. The sequence continues at coordinate 18,365,693 of HG995292.1, forward strand.
CATGCTATTGCACTATTAACTGAACCGGTTCAGAAATAATATGTTAGCTACGAAGCCGAACTGTTTATCTGTTGTCTTTCGTTTCTAATGGATGTCTCCAATTAGGACAAACTATTTTCTGGCTCACCTGATATCCGGGGACCTTGCTATTTATTTATTATTTTATTTATTACTGAGAATAAGTATGATATTAATTCCATAATAACTATTATTGTAGGGAATAGTTTAAATGTAACAAATAATGATATCACTGATAGTATAACTGAACTTTTGAAGATTAATTGTAAGAAGATAATTTTGTGTGCTTTTCCATACTTTGAGCAGCTATCTTATAGGCAAAATAATTATATCGACGGTTAAAAGGAAATAGGGTATAAGCGACAAAAAGTGAAATGTTCAGGAGAACCGTTCAAAGTTTTAAATTTTAGAAAAACTGACGTAATTTTGTTATTTATTAAGATATCGTGAAAACTAAAACAGTTATAAAATCAGAAAAAAATGGAGCATTTACCGGTATTTTTAGTTTTAATGAGTTTACGCTATTTAAAGTGGTTTTTGTCGCTTATAACAATAGCTTTTAATTTTCTAATGAGGAAATACGGCATAAGATACAAATGACAAAGTAAAATATTAAAGGATAAGAAGCCTAAGCGACATACTGATTTCTCACACAGCAAGGTAAAAGGGTATAAGAGACTAGACAGTTCAATAAGTGTTATAGGAAAAGAAGGATAAGGTACTTTTCACAGTGGTTGTATGGAAGCTAATAGAGCACAAGAAACAGTCGGCTTTCAAAACAATACCAGGATATAAGACATTAGTGACGCACAATGTCGCTTGAAAGCAAAGGAAAAGAAGGATAACCAACATTTGGCATTGCGTGAGTCTATGGAAATATGGATGAAAAGACACCCCAAAAATAATGAAGTAGCGCAACCAACACGATCCTTCATCAGGATAAGAGCTAAAACGGGTATTACACTACACTGTAATTTTGTCCCTAACTCGTAAAATAGGGTGAAGTATTTTAAAAGTATTAGGGAGTCGATTTTCATACAAAAAGACTAAGGATCCTTAGTCTTAGGGGCCTGTTTCAATATACCCTACCCGTTCAAGTGATTCTAATTTACACTAAATAGTAGATTTCAAAGATGATAGTTCGTCATTATAGGTAGTCATTTTCATGTCACCTACTTACCTATTTACTAACAAGCGGATAGTAGGTTTTTTTAAAATAAAAAAAGACATTTTTTATGTTTTCAATAAGGAAAATCAAAGCTACTTAAAAAGGAGTGGTTAGGTAGCCAACCCGCCTGCCCAGCGTGGAGATTATGGGCAAATACCTACCTCCAATTCAGAACAACAAAAAGCCACGGCCTCCAGTTCCCGGCGGTCCCGCTATTCCTGGTCATGGTGGCGACCATGGTAACGGCGGGGCGGGGGGTGCCAAGAATCTCCGGGTTACAGGAGGCCACTATCACCATAAACTGAAACTAACCCTGGCGACGCACGCTACGGCTTGACTTGCATCTGACGCAACTCGAGGTGAAACTAGGGAAAATTAGGTAGCAAACACTAGGGTTGAGTGAAGTCCGAAGAAGGGGGGAGGGACACCAGGTGTCCTCCCCCAAGTACATCCATCAGATGACCCGATTCCAGGGTTATCCCTGGAATCAGGTCATCTGATCTGTCGGTCGGTCGGTGAATCTGTCAAGTGTGTCGAACAGGGTAGCGTACCTTATTGTGAAGCTCACCGAGAGGTATAGCCTCAAGGTAGTGTACGCACCGACCTCGACACACTCGGACGACGAAGTGGAAAATATGTTCGATGACATATCGAGAGCCCTCCACTTCACTACAAAGACATAGTACATCGTTGTCATGTTGACTTTAATGCCAAAGTGGGAGTACAGTATTGCTGCGAATAGGTAATAGGATACCATGGATTTGGAAGCAGAAATCATAGGGGGCAAATCCTCGTCAACTTCCTGGAACGGGAGGGGTTGTTCTTGATGAACTCCTTCAAGAAACAGACCCAAAGGAAGTGGACGTGGCAAAGCCCCGACATTAAGACCAAACATGAGATGTCGATCTCATGTTTGTTCATCATGAATGACAAGAGGCATATATTCAGAGACGTCTCCGTGATCAATAGGTTCAATACCTGTAGCGATCACCGACTTGTCCGAGGCTCTCTGAATATTAACTTCAAGGCCGAACGTGTCCGTCTGATGAAGTCCAGACTCCAACCAACTCTGCTCCAAACCACGGCATGATCTGAAACGTTCCAGGCAAACCTGTAAAACCGATTCGCTGCCGTGGAAACCACAACAGACGTAAACCAGAACCTCTAAAATGTGACTCGGATCCTCAGGGAAAAAGGTACGAGATTCTGTGATATGCAGCGTAAGGGCAAGAAGTTCAAGCTTTCAGAAAGGACTTTAGGGCTAATGAAGAAATGACGTGAAAGCCCACCCGTCACTTCGTCGGCAAAGCGATTTCTAAACTGAGAGATCAACAAGCACGTACGACAGGACCTCCGGGGCTTCAATGCTCTTTCGGTTGAAAGAGCAATCGAGCAGAATCGGGGGTCAAAGGTGTTCGTACAGTTTCTTGGAAGAAGCCACCTGATGAAGTTGACCACAGCAAGTGGAGAAGTTGTTTCTTTGAAGCCAGTAGTCTTTTCGGAAGTGGAGGACTTCTATAGCCGGTTATACACATCGCATGCATCTCGTCCTGATCCCAAAAATGAGGGTTCTAGAGCCACATTGACACGCCATTTAACCGAAGACCTGCCAGAAGTCCTATGGCATTAAGTCCACTTTGTACAGTTTTTTTTTTACTAGTGCGTAAAGTTTTAATAAATAAATAAGTCAGTATTGGCGAAATCCAGATCACTCTTGGGCAGCTTAAAAATGGAAAAGCCCCTGGAGAAGACGGCGTTACCACAGAGCTGCTGAAAGCTGGAGGTAAACCCGTACTGAGGGAGCTCCAGAAGCTGATTAACGCTGTCCTGTTTGAAGGGAGAATTTCAGAGGCGTGGAGTAGAAGTGTGGTTAAGATAACCACACTTCTAGTCCGTTCTTCAAAAAGGGAGACAAGACCCTATTGAAGAACTATCGACCCATATCCCTTCAAAGCCACGTCTATAAGCTGTTTTCAAGAGTGATTACGAACCGTCTTGCGCGAAAGCTCGACGAATTCCAACTACCAGAACAGGCTGGGTTTCGGAGCGGATACGGCCGCATAGACCACATCCACACAGTGCGGCAGATTATACAGAAGACCGAAGAGTATAATCAGCCCCTGTGTCTAGCATTTGTGAATCATGAAAAGGCCTTTGACTCGGTTGAAATCTGGTCTGTTCTGAAGTCCCTGCAGCGCTGCCAAGTAGACTGGCGATACATCCAAGTGATGAGATGTCTCTACGAGGCCGCCACCATGTCCGTTCAAGTACAGAATCAGCAAACAAGTCCCATACCGTTGCATCGAGGAGTGAGACAAGGGGATGTTATTTCACTAATGCAATGGAGGATATGTTCAAGACGCTGAACTGGAACGAACGTAGCATTAACATCAATGGCGAATACATCTCTTACTTGCGATTTGTAGATGATATCGTCATCAAGGCAGAAACGCTGCAGGACCTACAACAGATGCTGAATGATCTGGCTGGCTTTTCTGTAACATCAACATTGTTTCGCAGTAAACATTTTGACTTTGACTTTGGATAAAACCAAGGTCATGTTCAACGAAAATGTTCTACCGGAACCGATTGCGATTCACGGTGCAATTCTTGAAGTTGTTCAAAAATATGTGTACCTCGGGCAGACATTGCAGTTAGGTTAGCTTTTCCCATCCAAAAAAAAAAAAAAAAAAAAAAAAAAAAAAAAAAAAAAAAAAAAAAAAAAAAGGTTAGCTTAGAAACAACTTTGAGGGCGAGGTAAATAGAAGAATTCAGTTAGGCTGGGCAACGTTTGCGAAGCTACGTCGAGTCTTTACATCGTCGATTCCACAGTGCCTAAAGACGAAAGTCTTCAATCAGTGCGTCCTACCCGTCATGGCATACGGAGCAGAAACGTGGAGACTGACGGCTCGTATGGTCTACAAGCTTAAAGTCGCTCAGTGGGCTATGGAAAGGGCTATGCTCGGTGTGTCTCTGAGGGATCGCATCAGAAATGAGGTGATCCGTCAGAGAAGCAAGGTCATCGATATAGCCTACCGGATTAGTAAGCTGAAGTGGCAGTGGGCTGGCCATATTAACCGACAACCGTTGGGGTAAACGAGTTCTAGAGTGGAGACCGCGTCTCGGCAAACGTAATGTAGGACGTTCTACACTACGTTTGCCGAGACGCACGGTGGAGTGACGATTTGCGCAGGACGGCTGGCAGAAACTGGATGTGGGAAGCCGAAAATAGATCTAAGTGGCGTGCAATTGGAGAGGCCTATGTCCAGCAGTGGACTGCAACAGGCTGTTGATGATGATGATGATGATGGGTAGGTAGCTAATACTGCAGCTAGCAGGTAGGGAACTTAAGAATTAATTACGAACACTTGGTATGTATCCGTAATATTAACATTTAAAAAGGTAACAAACATAATAGTAAATAATAAAAAGCTTATTGGGTATTGTAGTATAAGTGACGTATAAGTATGATTGTAGAACGTGGAAGTAGGTTATAATGTGGTTATAATCGACACCATGATATCTAATTTAATTTAAGTAATAAGATATTATCGACAAAACTGTATTTATATTGTACGCGGAAGTAAGGTATAACCAACAGTGTCATATTAAAATAAATTTAGGTAATAGAGCATAACCTGCATAGCTTTCATAAAGTACTGAATGGTAATAGGGTATAACTGACAGAGTAATATGAAAATTAATTTCGTATATAGGGTACAAGCGCCATAGCTATGTTAAATTACGAAATGGAAGTAGGCTATAAACAACGTTTGTACTTTGTGAGGGAAAAGCTTAAAAGGCATAAACAACCGAAAGCTCGACACCCTTATGAAGTAAAAAAGCATTACCGACAACAAACACAAAATAAATCATTTTTGTAGGGGCACAAGCACCTTTGTAGCAAAAATTACTTAAATTTTCGTCGGTTACGAAAACTAATGCTATGAAAACGATTTTTTTTGCTAGGTCATAAACGCCAAAAAACTCATCGTAGAGCCATGAGAGTAAGCGCATTCGAAAGAGCGGAAAATTTTACGTAGGATGGCATATATAACTCATTTTTGACCAAAATGTCGCTTATGCCCTACTTCCTTTTAACCGTCGATATACACATGCTAAATAAGCATATGCAATTTTTAGTAAGTCACCATAGTGACAAGCTTTTATTTTTTGACATCAACAATTTTGTTGATAAGCTTAAATCGACTAGGGATACTGTGTATCTGCCTGTTAGTTTTAGATGTCAAATAGCGAGGCTATTAGTTTTTAATATTAACTCAGACATAATTAGTATGTCGAAGTACTCTGGTATTAGCACCACAATTAGTAATAGTACTAATGTCTTGGTTGCTGGCTCAAATGATTTAAACTAGGTAATAAGACAACAGAGGGTACCATAAACAAATTGGCTGAGCTTGTAAACAACACGGTATCTTCTAGCAGTAACAAAAAGGGAGCCAATCAGAAATCCTTTACTCTATACCTTCAAAACATTCAAGGCTTTTCTTCGAAGCAATTTGAAATTGAATTATTTTTAGAAAAAACAATGTATGACATTGTTTGTGTAACAGAGCATTGGCTAAAGGATTCTGAAATGATAATTAATTATAATAATTATAGTTTGGGCAGTTGTTTTAATCGTAAATCAATGCTGCGCGGGGGTTCACTTATCTTAATTAAGCACTCCATTAAATATAAAACTAGAAAAGATATAGTTGAACTGTCAGTTGAACATAACATTGAACTGTCCTGTGTTGAGCTAGATAAGCATGTCATAGTGTGCGTTTACAGACCCCCTAATTATCAAAACTATTCTACTTTTGAGTCGGTCATGGAAGATGTTATGGCAAAACTTGCAAGTGGTAATAAACTTTTAATTATCTGTGGAGATTTCAATATTAATATTGTTGAAGATAATTCAGATAGCAATCGCTTTTTAAGTCTCTTTAGGTCATTCAATTTATCAAATGTGTTCATTGAACCAACCCGAACTACGTCAACGACTGCTACTTGCATTGATAATGTTTTTTGTTGCTGCAACTACTTAGAAAAAGCCATTGTAAATTGTCTCCCTTCTGATCACAGTGGGCTAACGGTAACTTTTGCGTCCACCTCACCTATACAACAAGTGCAGATACAATCAAGACCGATAACATCAGGCAAATTAAATAAATTTAACAGCACTTTAAGCAACAAGTTAAGTGGTCGGGATTTCACAATGAATAATGGCAATATTCTATATAAAGAATTTTTTTCTGTTGTCCAAACTGAGTTCAATAATACTTTTAAAAAGACAACTAAAACTATCTGCCCTAAGTTTTTATTTAGTGACTGGGCGACTAAAGGACTCAGAAAAAGTAGGGAAAGACTTTATGAGCTATACGGCCTTAAGCCTTATATTAATACTGAAGCCTTTAATAAGTATGTAGCTACTTACTCAAAAATTTATAAAAATACTTGTAAGGTAGCTAAAGCTTTATACATAAGCAAAAAGGTAAAAACAGCAGACAACAAAGTGAAGACGGTTTGGAAAATTATAAATAACGAAACAAACAGGAATAAAAGACATAATACGGATTTCACATTGGAGACTACTCAGGGTCTTATTAGTGATAACCTAAAAGTTGCTCAAGAATTTGTAAATTTCTTTACCAGTATCCCTATTAAAACTACTGAAGCTTTAAATTCTTCGCCTTCGCTTGCTTTTGATTTATTGCAGTCGAATGTGTCAGCCTGCCCGACTGAATTTAATTTTAAGCATATAAACCCCTTAGTAGTAATGAAAGCTTTCAAACAAATCAAAATTAAACTTACGGAAGATTTATGGGGATTGTCTATCAAAGTTTGTACCTCAATTATTGAGACTGTAGCCCCTTTCTTAGCTTTAATATTTAATTTGTGTGTGGATCAAGGAGTCTTTCCGGACCTAATGAAATTCAGTAAAGTAATACCACTTTTTAAAAACGGGGACAGTAAAGACACAAATAATTATAGACCAGTATCCGTGTTGCCAGTCTTCAGTAAGGTATTTGAAAAAGTGATGCTAAATCAAATGCTTTATCATTTTAACACGAATAACATCTTGCATGATAAACAGTATGGTTTCACCAGAGGACGTTGTACTACTGACGCTGGTGTCACCTTACTGAAGCATATATTTAATGCGTGGGAAGAGGCACAAGATGCCATAGGCATCTTCTGCGACCTATCTAAGGCGTTTGATTATGTGGATCACGAAACATTACTCCTGAAACTTGGGCACTACGGACTGGGCAAAACAGCTTTAAGCCTTGTTAAATCTTATTTGAATGATAGACAGCAAGTAGTGCAAATAAACGGTGTTAATTCATCGGGCTTAAACGTGAAAATGGGCGTTCCACAGGGCTCAATTTTGGGTCCTTTTTTATTTTTAGTTTATATAAATGATTTACCCCATTTATTGCAAAACAAGCTAAACATGGTCTTGTTTGCTGACGACACTTCTTTGATTTTTAAAATAAATAGACGTAGTAATAATCTTGACATCGTAAATAATGCCCTTTTGCAGGTCCAAAATTGGTTCACTGCTAATAATTTGGTTTTAAATGGGAAGAAAACGAAGTGCATAAGATTTGCTTTACCAAATGTCAAAAGTAATAATTGTGATATAGTATTGAACAGGGAAAAACTAGAATTCGTCGATAGAACGGTTTTCCTGGGGATTACGCTTGACTCAAGGCTACAATGGGGTCCTCATTTAGCATCTCTTGCAGGACGTCTAAGCTCAGCAGCATATGCTGTTAGGAAAATCCGCCAATTTACTGATGTTGATACCGCGAGACTAGTCTATTTCAGTTACTTTCATAGTATAATGTCTTACGGTATCTTGTTATGGGGCCGGGCTGCAGACATCGAGTCAATTTTTATTCTGCAGAAAAGAGCCATCAAAGCCATTTACAATCTACGCCGGCGTGATTCTCTAAGGGAACTGTTTAAGGAAATTAACATCATGACGGTACCTTGTCAATATATATATGAAAACATTATGTACGTTAGAAAAAATCTACATCTCTTTAGTAAGCGAGGCGACAGACATAATTATGCTACTAGAAATAGGGATCAATTAGTTCAACCAGGTTTCAGACTAGCTAAAGTAGCCACATCTTTCATGGGGTATTGTTTAAAATGTTACAATGAAATTCCTCCCCATATATTAGAACTGAATGAAACGAAATTTAAAACTTGTATTAAACGCACATTATGCAGGCAAGCATATTATAAGTTGGGGGATTACATTGAAGATAATAATGCTTGGCTAAATGCCGGTCCTGCTCCACAGCCTCAACCACTTGGATAAACAAGTTTAGGATTTTATATTGGAAGAGATGCTCGCCCTTTTTTATTTTTTTGTCTCGTTTATTTATTCTTTTTTTTATATATTATATTAATTTGATAATTAATAATTTCTCTTTTTTTTTTTTACTTGTAGTTGCTTGGTTTTTGTAAACCATAGTTTTGTATAATGTAGAAGCATTTTATTTTCAAATATTGTAAATGTGAGTACCATGGAGCCATTTACATGTGATAAGTTATAGTTTACTTTGTGACTTGAACTAAAATGGCAGTTGAGAGCATGTCATGCTTGCTCAAATGTTTCGCTGATGGTGGCGTGTGTGTTGGATCATTCGGTTCCCTTCAAAATGGTTGAGCTAAATGGTGTCAATACACGCGTCATGTTCGTGAACGGGCGCCGTCGGTTGAGACTGGTCACCTCTTAACTGCCACTGACTTGTTTTAATCTTTATACTTTGAATTGTTTTTATAGTTTCCTTTTTTTTTTTGCATTGTCCTCACATATAGAAGCGACCAAGGATGTAACCAAGGTTATGTAATACAGAACATAATTTAAAAGAGTGTCCGTGGAGTTTCTTGCACGTTCTTCTCCATAGAGATCTACGCTTTGGAACGTGCAGATAGCTTCACCTCTTTCGACTTGACAATTCAAAAGTGCCTGTAAAGGGTTTAATTGAAATAAATGCTTTGAATCTTTGAATCTTGAATCTTGGAAATAGTTTTGTTTTGTACATTTTTCTGTTTTTATTTTAAACTAGATTTTCCTGCGGCTCCCATTTCGAGCTGCTCGGCTCGCAATTAAAAACTGTACGAGTCCTTTGGACACTTTTTAATTTATTCTGCGTTTTTTTTTAGGAATAACTCAACGTATATAACATCTCTACAGGCTTCATCGTTTCTAGAATACGAACTGTGTGTGGCAAATAATTGATTAACTAATTAAGTAATCTTTAATTAATAATTAATTGATTAAGTATAAATACGTGTTGAATTAGTCTTAATGATGACATTATTTCAATGCGACCTTTTTGCTTAGTCAATGTAAAGTGAACGCTTTAAAGTTAACAGCGCCTTACATTTTTAATTTCCGTACCAAACTGCATTGACCTTAAAAGTACCGGTGCGATTCAAATCCAAAAACACCATTAGTCTTCCTAATGCCCACGAGATATAATCTACACTCGTATAGCCTCGTAACATATACAATCGATATGCTGTTTATGCCTCTCACTACTATACTATGTACATTTTATGATGATACTTATAACGTTTTCCAAAACGTTCTGCCATGACCCTAGGACATTGGCAGGAGAACTTTTTGTTGGAGTTGCAAAGGCGTGTAACTTTTACCTTTTGTCTGGGTTCCCCACTGTATTCTATATTTCCCCAATAGCTTTAACTTGTGAATTTTCAAGTCAAGAATTATTAAGTTGCTTCTAAGTAAGCGTGTACTATGTGCACTATCGTATACCCTATCGTTTTTTTTAAATACTCGTGAGATAGTGGTACCTGGATCCTAACGTATGTAAAAAATTACAAAAAACATTCGTGATGTACTTCTTTCTAAACGAATTTTGTACCTATGTCATGCCACAGCTGTACCTTGGCATGTGTCAAAATCGTTATCCTAAAATGAACATAGTATAATTACCAACATTTCATCGTTGCAAAACATTTAATATTTAACTTTCACGCCTCTAATATCCGTTTATCTTTGATGCAATGTCATTAATCGCTGACAACTGGTTCTACGCGGTATTAATAACATGACTTGGTTATGTGATTGAATCGTTTGGTAAAAATAGTCTATTTTTGTAGTGGGTCTACGCGTTACAGTCTTTTGTCTGTATTGTACAGGCCATTAATAAAAAAAAATCTAGCAAACCGAAATTTATCTGGATTGCTTTATTGCACTGTTTATAGAAATCTTTATCAAGAGGATTAAACGTTAGACTGGATCGTTGGTAAGGAATTTCAAAAGCTTGATGGACAGAACTTTGATCTTTGGAGAACTTTTGATTAAAGTTATTTTGCTAAAAGAACCGTGAAACAGATTGCAACAACATCCATAGCTACATATAGGTGACTAGCAGCGCCCCGCGGTTTCATCCACATAGTTCCCGTTCCCGTGGGAATATGGGGATAAAATATAGCCTATGTCACCCGGGGATAGTATACCTTCTAAACAGTGAAAAATATTTCAAATCGGTTTCAGTAGTTTCGGAGCCTATTCAATACAAACAAATCTTTCCTCTTTATAATAGTAGTATAGATATAGAGTGGGTTCAGTCAACTTATCTAATTGCTTAGATCAGCTTAGCTTCGATTGTGAGCTTTAGCTTAGCTGGCTGAATTAACAGGGTTACTCGAAGTAACTGCAAAGTATTTAGTCAAAAAGAAGTTTTATATAAACAATTTTTTTAAATTTCGAGTAAAGTTGTGGTCGAAAGATATTTTTGAATATCGTATCAAAATTATAATCTAAATTATTGAAAGTATTGCCATTATGTATGGATGGATGAACCTATGTAGGTACATAATGTTTTCTTCATCTAAATTTTCTGTATTGTACATATGGTGTACATAATAAAGAGTATTCTATTGTATCGAAAAAATTCAGCGTTCTAATTTCGAAACTCGATATCCGTTAATCTATGGCGACCATTAAACATTAACCGGACTATTTTAAGTGTCGAGTAATATGGACCAATGACGTCGGCTCTAATAAGGGACGCAATTTTACAGCGTAATGGTCCAATTGACCGAGAGGCCGCGCCTACCATTGCACATATTATTATGTATATACCTGGTCTAAAAGCTTACTACAGGTAGAAGCGATGACGGCGGCGACCTCTCGCGTCCGGCCCTGGTTCAATGCATGGTCCGGAGTAGAGATGGGTAATCACCCGGGTTAAAACCTATTAGTGGGTTAAAACCCAGTTATCACCCGTTTCATTCCACCCACTGGGTGGTTTGGCCGGGTGAAAACAAAATATTTAAATAAATATATATTTAAACATGTAGCACGCCACGGTAGGTGCGCGGGGTGACAGGGCCGAGAGGGAGGGGGAAGGACCCGCGCGCTGCTAGCTCTCGCGCCCTTTTTCCTGCTCAAACCCTCACTCGAGTTTGCTTTGCTGGTTAGAGTGCGCGCGTTTTGACTGAATTTTGTGCTTTTACTTACGATCCCGAACTGCTATATCGCGATCTGATCCTTCTTCTACCTGAATGACCTTGGCTTGAACACATTGACTACGATTTGCTTAAGAATTGGATTTATAAACACGAGAAAAGAATCTACGGTAAGTAAAAGAAATGTTACCTATTGTTTACTAACCTTAATTTATTCTAATTTAATTTAGTTAAACTACAGTGATTTAAAATTTTAGTTTCACTGTATTAAAATAAAAAGCCGCTCCGGCTTCGCACGGTATCGATTTACTAATTTGGCGTAATTTAAGTTTAAAAAGCATAAAATAGAGTAGGTACTCTACACTACTACCTTCACTAGATTTAAAAAAAAAAACCACGACGGTAAAAACATAATTGAAAAATATTTTTTAACGTCTTGGGTTGTTTCAACATTTTCAATTTTGCCTTTTATTTCAAACTTTTTAGAGAGAACTTTATTATGAACATCGTAATACATATAGATACACTTACAAACCTATGACTGAAAACCGCATCAATAACGGAATAGTTTTGTTTTATTTTCAAAAATATATATTTACTGCAGCGCCCCCTCGTGAGTTGTGACTATAATACATATCTAAAAACATGCACCAATCAAACCTTAATGCATCACTGAAAACTGTATTATAATTGGAACAGTAGTTTTGAAGATAAATGGCAACATTGGTTTGCCCAAATATCCTTGACTGTAGCGCCCCCTGGTAAGTTGTCACCATAGCACTTATCAAGAACATGCACCAATCAAATCCTAACACATCACTGAAAACCGCATGAAAATCGGACTAGTAGTACTGTAGATAAATGGGAACATTGGTTTGCACAAACAAACAAACATCTTCTCACCCCAAACGCATACACTGTCTCCGTTCAGTCTTGGGTAAAAAGAAAAAAAAGAAAAGATTTTGCTAGCGCTATGATATTGATAGTCCAATATTGCGAAATTCGTAACCACATTTTTTAAATTTATGTTATAGTAAAATGAGAAATAGAGTTAATAAGTGCTTTTTGTACATTGCCAGTCAGTTGCATGAGCAACTAAATTTAGTTAGAAGACAAAAAAAAATCCGTATCACACAAAATATAATTGAAATGAAATGGACTTTACTTACCTACGTAATGCAGGTACCCATATGTAACGTCCGTCTACCAAACCCTTACATAAGTAACTTATTAAACTTCCTTGTTTTAGGGCAATATGGTGAGACCAGAAAATCAACCGATATGGAAACATTTTCGAGAAGGCGAGAACAAATCGGCTACATACAAGTATTGCGAAACAAAATACAAAGTAGCCAACCTGCAAAAAATGGCTAGACATTTACAAAAATGTCTTCATTGTCCTGAAAACTGCAAACAACAGTTGATGACCAATATATCAGAAAGTTCGTCAGTATCTGCAGTCCGAAATACGATTTTGCAACCTCGTGATAAAGAAAATGAGAGACCTGAGTCTGAACTAACTTTGTCGATTGAAGGCAGTGCATCTTCAGTGAGTTTTTTTACTGTGTATGTTACTATGAGCACTAAAGGACCGGTCTACAGCAGCAGAAGTGCACGGTGCTGTAAGAATACGAACAGCGACTTTGCTCAATGCAGTAGATCCACATATTCCTTTCCACCAGATTGATGCGCTTATATCGTTGATGTTAGCCCACAGAAATCTCCGACTCCAAAAACCATATCTTGCTCTAGGTATAAGATGCCAAGTTTGTCATGACATTTAATCCGATACTTTGTCTACTTCTCATATGTACTCCATAGCGTCAACTTCTAGACTTTCGTCAAGTTCAGATCTTTGGTCTGTGGGGTATAATAGACTCACTACGGAACGGGCAGCAAAACTAACATATATAACATACAATTGGAATTTGTTGCACAAGCACATGGATGATTTAAGTGACAACACTGAGGACTGCATGCCTGATTCACCACCAATACATATGGAATCCTAGAGATATAATATGCAAACCACGCCGCCACGTACAAATAGTCCTGAACCAACTACGTCCAGCATTAACAATTTTCAAAATTTTTATTGTAACCGTATTTCCGATTCATGTGATGATGATTGATTGATGACCTACTGATCTTATGTAATTGTTCGAATAAATAATAAATGTATTTGATTTTGTATTCAGGCTTTTATTTTTGACAAGCTAGTAGTGAACTCAACCTTCCCACTGTTATAAAATTAGCAATGCCCATTTTCACCCAGTAAAACGGGTGATAATGGGTTAAAACCGGGTTAAAACCCAAATCACCCAGTTTTAACCCAAGTGGGAAGAATGGGTTTTAACCCACTACCCATCTCTAGTCCGGAGTCAGGAGGCATGGGAAGCGGTTACCTCGCGGTTAGTGAAGGAGAAGGCAGACTGCGTGCAAGAGAGGGAAACCTCACGCTTCAGCCACCGTAACAGAAGAAGATGCCGGGCCTGTGGAAGGCGAGCTATGGGTGGCTCGCCATCCGAATATAGCAACCAGGTCCGGGTCGACGGCGCATCCTATTCCACGCGCGCCTCAAGGATCTGTCAACAAAGAAAACGCGACCCCATAGGGTCAGTGCCTACTAGGGTTGCGGACTTTGTTCGAAAGAGTCACCGCGGCCCTGGAACGCAAAGGGCACTAGAAGGATCATGGGTGGGTTTTAGTCAATAAGAGTCTGATACTCCCTTCCGCTCCGCCCAGAGCGGGAGAAGTCATTTAATGATTAACCATGCAAACAATAAAACAGGTATCCAATTGATAAAGTTGCTGTTTTCCCGGGCAGTGAATACAGCGGGTACGGAATTAAAATACCTTCGAATAACAGTAGTATTTCTGTACTCAATAATACTAAGTATCGGTAAATGGCAACAAGTTAATAGCGCCTGTGCTCATTTTAATTAGTTAGATAGTTTTAGCTAAATTAATAACAATACACTCAAACAATTTTACCAACCACAAAGAAATAACTACCTAAGATTAGAACCAGTCCAACATTTAACTACTCGATACACGCAAAATGTATAAAAAACCATTTCCTTTTCGCAACCCATGGTAAAAACGGGACAATTAAAAAGCAATACGGCTAAGTAAGAAAGTAATATGACCTGATGGAATCGCCAATCAACTAATGCATTTACCGACAGCTAGCCGGTCGGGATGACGTAAACCGTTTTATAAATGACCCTTTACTCTAATAAGGTCCGTCCGTCTAATAAGGGCCACACACCCATGTGGCTCTTGTGCTTCAACATGTGTGTGCCTATTTTTTGTAGAAAAAAAAAATTAAAAACAAAAAACAACTGTCAAAGGCAGCACTAGTTGGGCTTTTTACGCAAAAAGTTGTATTATATGAGGTCTCACTGTTTTGTCGTTTGAGCCTGTGAGTGTGTTTTTGCAAGTAAGATTGATGAGTTTCTGTAAATTGCTGTGGTAGAAAAATAGAATCAGAATGTTAGATAAAATAATCAATCTATTGGTAGGAGGGAGCGTTTTTCATTTGCATGATGGTGTCTAGTATTGTTACTCAGTTGCTGGCTAGGGTGGTAGTTGTTCCATGCATAATCAGCCTTTTCATGTTCCCACTGCTGGGACATAGGCATCCTCTCTAGGAAAGGGAATGGGCCGTAATCCACCACGTGGGCCCAGTGCGGTTTGGTTTGTTCCATGCAAAATATTGATATTTATTAACCCGACTCGTCGACTAGCCTTTTCCCAACTACATTCATAAGTATAAACTTCGACTTCAAGTCATATGTATAAAATTCTGCTGTATACCAGTATTTTAAAATGGACAGGCTGCCTACACACACAACCCCTTAACTGGGTAACACAGTACTTTTTGTTAAGACTGGAGTCAGATTTACTGGCTTCTGACAATCCGTAACGACAGCCAAAGATCTTCAAATGACAGCGTCCCGGCTGTCATATCTTTGGCAGTCGTTGCTTACGGCTTAACGTGCTTTCTCTGCGGCACGGAGGAAACTGAGTATGTTAAGATGATCACTCACCCACATACCAACCGTGGCAAGCGTTGCTTAACCTTGAAAATCGACCTGTGTGGCTGTTATTATGTAGCCTCGAACTCCTCTTTTTATTTATGAATACCTAAAAATGGAAAAGGAAGATACTCGCCATAGATAACTGCATAAAAACATGGAAACCAAATAAGATAAACAGATAGTTATCTGTGTTGTTTACTTCAGTCCAGTTTTACCTATAGAAAAACGTAACATAATTATAAACGTATGAGAAGAGGTACAACAGTACGTCAGTTTTTAAATTAATCCGCTTTGAATCGTCATTTAATCCGGTTAGCTTGTTGCATGTTATGTGTGTCACATGCCTATGTCACCACACTGTGTGCGTCTACCTTTATTTTGTTAAAGCACTAGGATTATTTTGTGAAATTTTAATCGGTTTAAGTATTTTTGTTATCAAAACGTAGATAGGTATTTGCAACTTGATTGCTCTAAAAACAAGAAGGTTTCTTCCCAAATGTTAAAAAAATTTAAGATTGATGATATGGAGCAAAGTTTGTATAGCAACTTTGAGGGAATAATTAAATTATAAAAAAAGTAAAGTAATTATAAAATACAAAGTTTTCAGAATATTCGTTAAACATTGAGAAAACGAAGTAAGAAAATTAAAAAAATATCAGGTGACAATTTGTTCTCTTTGTAGGCAAAATCATAGAAATGATATCGTTCCTTTGCTAAAAGGTCGAAATAACATAACATTGATGATTTCTTAGTTAGTAAAACAGTTATGCTTACTCCATCCCGTATACTTGAAAAAAAATATTTCTCTAAACTCTGTAGTAACAGAGAGAGAGGGCAGATATTCACAGAGAAATGCCGGAGGGCAATTTAGTAACACAACTGTATTATTAACTAAGTTCCCGATCCCGTGGGAATATAGGGATAAAATATAGCCTATGTCACCCGGGGATAGTGTAACATCCCAACATAGAAAGAATTTTTCAAATCGGTTCAGGAGTTTCAGAGCCTATTCAATACAAACAAACAATCAAATCTTTACTCTTTATAATATTAGTATAGAAAATTATTTGTGTCATCCTTGTAGCAAACGACCGATATGATACCGAAGCATTGTTCGATTTTTCGTTTCTATAAGAAGTGGAAGAAGCAAACGTGTTGCGCCGTCCCCAAATAAATAGCAATTTTCTGTTTTCATATTCCATACTATATACATACTTATATACCAGCCAGACAAAATTTATTGATTTAACTGAACTTTGAACTTGCAATGCTTTGGAACGGTGAAAGTTGACGACACGACATGACACTAAACTTGTCTAGTTAGACGAGAATCTAGCAACAAAACAAGTATCTCTAGCATGGAACTTTCATACTTGTACAGGAATCGATGCTAAAAATAATCACAAATGCGAGACAGACAATCCTGTAGCTTCGCCGCCAACTCGTGTGCCAAAACACTGGGGGGTCTCCATGTTGAGAGTGTTCATCGAGCCGTGATTTGACTTTGACAAACGGCGGCGGAACTCGTAAATCAATTGGTTTGTGTGAAAGGCCATTACGTTTTGAGTAGTTATTTGCTGTCGTTACGGATAGTCAGGAGCTAGAGAACTTGACACCAGTTTTATGAACTTTTTTATTTTGGGATGGATTTGCTCTTGACTCTGGTCTAGGTCACAGGTGTCAGATACAAAGTCGACGATGAAATGAGCTTACCAAGAAGAAGCCTTTTCACTCTAACTTTTAAGAGATTAAGGTTGAATGCATTCGGAAACACAGACGCAGGCAGAGAGTTCCACTCCTTTGCTGTGCGCATTACAAAAGACGATTGGAAACGTTGGGTGTAAATAGGACTAACTGTTACTGGATTGTGGAGTACCATCTGATGCATCTGATGAGACTGGAAGTCAAACCCATAATATCTGCGAAAAGTATGAGCAGCGATTTAGAAGTTGTTCTCAATGATATGTTATTCCAAAGTATTCGCAATGTTCATTCACGATAAGGAAGCTTAATGTTGATGAATTTTGTTGCAACATCCAAGGCAATTGAATCGATTTTTCCGTGACTCATCGTACTTTATTGCCTCTGGATTTTTCTCGTGGTCGCTACTATTAATTTTGGTTTCCAGGAGTACAGTTGTAGTGGTTCGTATTCCCTTGACTTGCTTTTAAATCCAAGTTTAAAAATTAATCGACTTTTAATCGCCACTTACCAATTAAACTGAAAATACATTTTACCGCAAGCGCCCATACAAAACCTATCACAAAAACAAATACTAAAAATACACATCCATTCATACATAAACATTTATCTTGCTATAACGAGCTACGTAGCAGTCAAACTAGTTTGCAATGGGCGTTAAAACTCACGCATCGACGATCAAAAGTGTATCGGGTTTCGTAAAAGAAGCAGTATTGCTTACTATAATGAGTTCAAAATGACATTTACGTCTTGAGTAATTAACTGGATTGGAATGTATATGATAATTCATTATTAATTCAATGTGTCTCAAATTCTTAAATCTCACTTACTTTTCGCAATGCCGATGCAACACTGTGACTTTTTCAATATTTTGAAAAAGGAATTCGTAAATTCTGTTGTGTAAATGTGTAAATTCGTAAGTGCTTTGAAGTAAATATTTGAGAAGCAAGGATCAAGTACAGAAGTCTGCACTTGATACAATAATGTCACTTTTATAGTACTAATAGTTTCAACGTGAGAAAGAATGTGTCATTACGGTTAGTAGGGTGTCAAAGCAACGAATCTTTAAATGCTTCGCTTTAAAAAGTGCGTTTTTATAAATGGGTCAATTTGTACCGGAGGTGCGATTTGATAACTTTTTCTGTCATCAAACACCATTGCCCTTAATGTCAATGCAATTCGATAGGTATTGCAATGATAGCATGTTAAGGTGTTTCCCTGACCAAATAACCTTGAGCATTCGTTCCCTCTTTGCCGCCAACAACCAGCGCACGCACTTTTATCATAGAATTTACACAATTTTTGGAATTATTTTGATTAAAAAAGATAAGCGATCTTTTGAAATGAAATAAAACGTGTATAATATAGATTTTTAAATGACTAGAGCGTTGCATTTAGCAACAGATGCATAAAATCAACAATTTTAGTCATTATTTAAAAGTAAATTTTAAATTTATTTATAACACATAAAAACAAATTAGAACGTGGAATATGATGATTATCGACATCGAACATTAATAATGTGCTTTTACATGTAGATTATTTCTCATGACTAATGAGTTAATAGTCTCTGAATAGCGAAGAAAAACGCACTATTGATAAGGTTTTGGTCGTGGTATTGCCTTAACTTAAAAAATTGAAAAAGAAATGCTCGTTTTAAACACGATACTCAGAAACATCTTAATATCTACATGTATCCCAGCTGTCGATCATAAACAGAAAAGGTGTTAACGCAACTTCGGCAGTTAGGTCATAAATCTGAAACGAGCTAAACCTTTATCTCAATCATCACCCACTAAAACTCAATATCGCATCGTACAGAAATTATTTTGGCACAATTTTCTCATTAAATCGCTTATCAAAATACATTTCATACAAAAATAACCTTTATACTGACGTGTACGTACGTTTTGTACTGCGCAGAGTGCCGGCGGTCTATTTATAAGAGCCGATCGTGTTGGATATTATGACAGCCGATGTCAAACGCTAGGGGGGGTGTGAACTGTGGTCCACGAACAAATGTCCGCATGTAGCTATGTGATCTAATATTGTTGTTGATAAAATAAATGATATCGGAGCAGTATGGACACGAGCTTTTGAAATCGATAACTTTTAAGACAGGCAGACACATAACTAACTTGTTCAGGCTATGGATAATACTGATGATAACAGAGAAGAAGTAATCAGTTAGATCAATAGATAGGATAAGGAGCTCAATGTATATTGGTTGGATGGAGCACTTGATGAGATCTAAGATGATATAGCCTAGTAAGTTAATTCGATTCATGCCAAGTACAACATAAACAACACTATTGGTTAAACCGCTGAAACAGACGCTTTACCAAAGTAGAACATAAACGCGAACGAACACAAACACGAATTTAAACGAACACACTTCAAATTAATTCCTCAAAGCGAGTCCATCTAGCTTTTTAAAGCATACAAACTCATCCCTTGAAACGATACTGAATATAATTTTGGGAAACTCGTCGGTAAACGGAACGTTCAAAACAAACAGGAGAACGGTGCAAACGCTTCAAATTGTCAATCTAGCGCGGTCTGCAGCGACTTAAAATCAAGCGGAAAATGTCAACAAAAGGTCATGTGCTGCCTCAAACAATGGTTTGCGGTGTGCTGCTGTCCAATGAGGATTTATTTAGTCTTAAAAAATTTTGCTACTGGCAGAGAGCACGATAATTGGACAAGGTCATAGGCTGATAAAAATATTGAAAATGAAACAAATATTTTGGAAAATTTTTACTTCCAATATTAGGAATCTTATATTTAACTAATTTAATCGCTCAATCATAAACTTCAAATCCGCCGAAGTTTGTTTATTTAACAAGCGAAATATGATCTAATACCTTCAGGAAAATTCCTCAAAAGTGATGATGTCTTCTAAATTGTTAATGTATATAAAACAAATTATGTGTTTCTTTTTAGTCATTTATTTTAGTCCTAAATACACATTTTATGATGGATAATAATTATACTTTGAATAACTAAATACTTAAAATTAATTCAACCATGTTCAACTTTATCTAAGTCTAGACCAGCAAAGGAATCAGTCTTATCGAATATCTTTTGATTACGCTCATTAATTTAATTAAACTCGTTAAGAAATCTACGTAAAAAGCGTCGGTAGTGAAGGCGTCCATATTATTTAATTATAAAAAGTATTTCGGCTGTTATTACAGATGTTGGGTTTCATTCTTTTCATGGCTCGTTTCCAAGCAAACGTCATTTTGTATTAAATAAAGGTGAGGCATTAATACCTGCACGATCGGTGAGTGTGTTCGACTTTCTGTCAAAAATGGTCTTATGTCGCGTTAAAAGGATTTTTTGTTTTAACTTGTCAATAGGTAGCACGAGCTGTCATGTTAAACTCGACGTGAACACGTGTTGCCTACTTTTTTTGTGTAGGTACCTATGTTGAATAAAATTCTTAAAATAATATATTTTTAAAGGTTATTGCTTTATAGGATTTTGAAGACTGTTGTTCCACATGAGTGTTTATTTTAAATTCACTACTTAAATGTAAGTGGTTTTTTTTACAGACTTAGCGGTATTTTTCATTACAAGGTTAATTTAAAATTACTTAATCTTATTTAGCCTTCCTACCATTATTGTTATTAAATTCAGTCCTGTTAAATATTAATCCCGTTGTTTTCTTCTAAATAAGTCACTCCGATAAAGTTCTTAAAAGCAATCTTAAGAGTAACTTGCAGAAGTTTATTCAATTAGAAGTTGTTTTTACAGTGAGTTCTTAAGGAATTTCTATGAAACTTTAAATTAAAAATTAAAAATGTTTGTTTTAAAATAAACGCAAAGAAACATTGAAACGGGCCGTTATTAAATATAACTGAAAACTCGACGACCCATCATAATTATGTCTGACTTTAAAATATTATTGAAGCAAAAAACATTAATAAAAATTAACTTGAATATATTCACGTAAAAAAATCAACCAAAACCAAATCAGTCGAACAATTGACGGTAGAAACCGCATTGACAAAAACGCAAAACTAAATACAAAGGACGTCACATGTCAATCATTTGCACACGCCTATATTCTTCTCCGCGAATTTGGTTAAATATGCACATACCAACCCATAAATGAATATGTGCTATAAGTCAGTCTGCACAACAGAGTTAAAATAATTTTGCATTTTGAAGACAGAATAGTTATGTCTTGCCAAAACAGTTTTCTTGTGAGTGTGCGCCAACATTATTATCAAAGATCGATAGACTTCTAAAAGACAATCTTGGCTTAGGTCTCTGCTCGGTCCAAGTATAGTCTTCAGTAGCATATCAGTACGTAATACCGCTTCTTAACATACAATGTGTTGTTGCATTATGTTTGACATCATTTAGTAGCATTCTACCATTGTTATGTGACATACGATATTCGTCAAGTATTAGCTTTGTGCTTTATTCTTGGGAACAGGCTTGGCCGGTATAGCCTTGCATCTGTGTAGTATTATGACTGGGAATATACTTAGTAAAACTTGAATCTCGATTCGCTTGCTGGCACTTTCTTCGAAAGTAACTTGTAAGAATATCCTTCTCATATAGAGGCGTATTATAGGTATCTACTACCTACATATCTATAACTATCGAGTATAAGTTTTTAGCTGAAATTTGACAATCTTTAACTTCAGAGACAAATAGATTCCCAATATTTGTATGACTCTTTAATAAACGGGAATCTTTAGATCCAGTCTTTCAACCACATTGGCAAAATTAAAATCGATAATTATTAAAATGTCGCTTTATTAATTAATGTCTCGCACTATGTGTTCAAATGATTATGCACGTGTTTATATTAAATGAGTCATCAAATTAGCTAATTAATATTCAGTACAAATTGAAATTTTCATGTGCTGCAATTTAATGAATTATGTTCACCATTTGTTTCAATAATGATCAGATCATTACTGAAACAGTATCAATGAATACATAATACGGTCTAAGTATATTACCTATAGTATAAACACATTGTAATAAAATATCCATTTACTGAATAGGAGATTTCCACGCTTCAATTGTGTTTTTGTTCGTTAAATGCAATTCATCGTCATCAACATCAATCATAAAAAATATTGATAATAATACGCTCATTGCATGTTTTTCTGTCTTGCTTGCATCTATTAGTTCAACCCTAATCGAAAACTCATTAACTCCAATCAAAACTGTTTCATCAACAAAAATATTTCCATGATCGGTATACTGTGTAACCTTTAAAAACTATATGAGCGAATGCAGTAAATTATCCAATTTAAACGACTCCGGTGCAATTAACGCGTTTTGCTGGACTTCATCTGAGTATTGTGAACTTGATTTATGGAATATTTCTGTAATTATTCCATTGCTGCCTTTTGTTTTGAGTGAAATCATTTAGCGGAATACTGTAACGAAGGATGTTTTACTTATTGTTGTAAATTAATTTTGGTATCGAAAACTAGTGGGAATCCTATTTTAATGCAATCATATTGGATGTACCTACAGTGATAATTTTGCACACCATTTACCAGTACATATGACATGTAATTTACATGCGAATAAAATTGCAGTACATTCATATTTTTGTAAGGAAAAAGGAGGCAATCCTTCACGCCAACCTGATTTAGAAGATTTGCTAACTTTGTAGAAATGGTAAAACGGCAAGACCATGACATAACAGATCTTCAGTGAATTATGAATAGCAAAAAGAGAAAGACTGGGATCATACTATCGCACAGTGTCATCAATCATCATTTTTGTCCAATTATAATTAGTTGTTAATATGAATCCTGTTACAAATAAGATTTGATTACTGTTATTATGTGATTTAGGTAATATTCATACATCACGAAACTTTGGGTCATAATTTCACTATTGTTCAATAATTAGTTTGAACTTCAATCTTCAGTTTGAAATATTGGTGGAACGCATGTACGTGCATGCAGGTATTCAGTCTGTCTGAGCTAAAAATAAGTGCTCTAAAAATCGGCACGGAAATAAATCAATTATGTAAGTATGTTTGATCTATTACAAAAAATATCTTTATAGTTAATTCAACTACATACTCGGATCATATGCTCATATCCTCATCTTCGACCTGTATAAATTTACTAAGCCAGATCAATTGGAATTCGAACCCTAATTTATGCACTGCTTTTAAAACGTGATTTTCACATCACGAATCAAGCTCCTAACCTTTAAATGGGAACATGACAGTGGATGCAAGACTTGCGTTCACGTCAAAACATTGTATTGTCTGCCATCAAGTGAAGGCGGGCCCACTACTCTATATGGCGGCTTGATTCAAATCGACGCAATTACGCCTTTGATAGTTCATACATACGTAACATCAAGCTTACGATCGACAACGGGTTATTTGTAGATACAATTACTGTCAAAGCTCTATTTGAAATTGCATTTGGTGTGGATTTGATATTCGATGTTGATAAAACTGTATTCAGTTCATCGTCTAATCAAAATAAATCAATTCAAATAAATTTTGCTACCCTGGACCTATTAGGTGTGGCAGCGGTAGGGGCATCCAATATTATTGTTTCAAATTCAGTATTCCTGCGAGCATATATGTATATATCGTGTGAATCTATGTGTACCCAATAAACAAGTTTTATTTTTTTTCTTTCAATAAGATATTGGTATTTCTGATGAAAACTATGTGTAAGCTTAGTGCCTAATATCTGTTGCAAAAAATTACCAATCCACAAGTAATCTGTCTTCTATCTATCGATATTTATAAAAGGGAAAATCACTGACTGACATATTAATGCAAAACTGAATTAACTGGGACTAGGAAGATGAAATTTTGCACAAGGCTTCCTTTTATGACGTATGTGAGCACTAACACAACAAGACTTTTTGGAAATGCAACCTTTAAAGGTGTGAAAAGAAAGAATATAGTTTGTACTAAATGCGCAGACGAAGTAGCGGGCAAAATTTTAGTGACTTACATATAAAAGCATTGTCTTTGAGTACTGCAAGCTTAAACACAACAGTGATATCAATGATGGCTCATTGTACGCAAAACACTTGTTAGTTAGGACCATACTTATCTCTTTTTAGGTAATTTAGAAAATTGTCATGAAATTGCGTTCCATTCATTCTTACAAAAATATGAACACAAACATTTTCGCGTCACGGTTTACGTTTAAAATTAGTCTATCGCAATAGATCAATCAGACTGAGTTCATTCTCGCTACAGTTTACCCTCCAGCGGTTTGCGTCGTCTAAACTTAATTGTGTTTGACACACGATTAACAAACTTTGGATCCGTTTAATTTACTATTGAGTTTGCATATTCTATCGTAATGGTTATATCGTCAATTACTTTGGCTTGTTGTGGAATGAGTACTCATTGAATATGATTTATCTGTTAATTTATTAGAACTTATGTTCTATCTCATGCGAGTCGATAATGTCATATGCCATGTGGCATGGGTTTCTGTGTGTGTGTGCGTGTTTCATGCTTATTTGCTTACTTTCAGAGCCTTCTATTGTTTGTAACTTACCAGCTATATTTCAGAGTAAGCGTGAAGGCTTCATGCGTCAAGCATAAAAATAAAGAAATCATGATTCGCCACGTGTTCCGTGTTATGTTCTAAATGAAACTTTCCACTGTTTTCATCCATAATACGTCCTAACACGGACTTCACATTATTATCAGCTACGAGCTGGTAAAACAAAACTACAAACACATTCGATTAGTGATACATCACAGTTATCCGATAACGCGCTATCGCTTAGTTATCACTTATCTTCATGACGTCATCGAGGTAAACGCGTAGCCGCAGACATGAGATAGAACGCCAGATTTTGGTAATCACTGACGATATGAGGGCAACGGTCGGCCGAGTTTGAGTTTACACATATTTTGGCGGAACACATAATTATTTTTCCATTACCGGTTACACATCATTTCCATTTGAAATGTTTGCGATAAATATAGCAACAAAATTAGAAATGAAGCTCCAAAATTTTTGCTCAAAGGTGCTTTTCAGTAAAAGCGTTTGAAGAGCGAAAAGTTTATCGCTATTTCTAGCATAGAGCTAGTTATCTCTACGCTATCGACTGCCAATTATAAAATGTCACCCGACTTCCCCTGGAAAACGTGCAGCTTCCGTCCATACTGACAACGAAATTGCCAACTAATTTATTCGCCTTTGAGACTGTTTTTATTATAACCTAATCCAAACTACATATAAACCAATAACTACACGCTTATTCATTCATCATCTTATGATTCCTATCTTTCAATAAGTAACTAACACTCCTTTAGAACTTAAAACAACTATCATGGTTTGGAAATGTACTGACAACGACCTTCATAAGCAGCCAAAAATACATAAGAAAAATCAATCTTGTTTTTGCTCTCCCAAAAGACCTTCGCTGTTCCCGTCCCAAAGAGCTTAGAAGGATGATTACACTAATAAGTGGGCTACATCATAAGATTAAAGGCATTGTCATCGTTTAATCCGCTCTTACATCGCGTTCGTCGTCTTTACTCCAAAATGATCTAAACACGCTTCATTTCCTTGGCTTTTCGTAGAAAATTATTTATAAATGAAATTCGGAACTGTAAATATTTTAGTATGTGCTTATGCGAAATTTAAAAAGGTATAAGAAATTGGAAGTCAGAACATTGTAAATTTATTATATCAAGTCAGCAAAAACAGTTTAAAAATATGGTAAAAACCTTGAAATCTTTTGAAAGTAGTTTCGATAGTTTACAGTTTATTATAAACAAATGAAAAAATAGAGTTCGCTTGACGTAGACATCTGTACAATTTGAACATATTTTATTTCAACCTACAGCAAAGACTTTAATTCAAAGTCACAAAATTACTATTTCATATCCTTTTGCATGCCTACGCAAAGTTAATACATAATCCGACGCAATCTTCTAGACAATTGTTGTGCAATTGCTTACATTCCATTTAGTTCAAGCTATGAATAAAACCTGATGGGTGAAACAAATGGAGAAAAGAAAGGCATTCCTACGCTTTCGTCTATTATTAAGATTTCAAGTTAACCTTTATACTGTTTATGACTACTGTGTAAATGGAGCAGATACACTACATTGAACTTTTTTAAGCATGTACAAAATGAGAATACAGACTGGTCCGAACTAGCAATGGACTTATATATGTAGATAAAGCGTGATGTAAACTGTACACACAAAATAAATAAAAAGAAAAAAGATTTCTAAGCAGAGCAAATAACCAGCAAACATGTTAAAGGAATAAAATGTAATAGTAAACCTATTTATACATTTCATAATCGTAATCACAAAGCTGTGCTTTTGAAAGGTTAGTCTTGGTTTAAGAAAAAGGAGATAATCCTTTTTGATGTTAAAGCGAATCATAAAAAGAAACTGGCCACGACGAACAGTTAGACGGGACCTTGGCCGTTAATACTCGTTTGGTCTAATAATACCGTATATACTGAGATAGATAACATAAAAAGAAAAAGTGTTTTCGATATGGAATTGAATTCGGGTTTTTTTCAGATGCCATTTGTTTATATAAAAAATAATTTGGAATACTAAGAAGAAGGTCAATACTCAATATTGAATGTATGTAGGTTACATAGATAGTATTTAATAAGTACATGTACCGGGTAAATGTAGAAAGTAATAAGTGTGACATTAAAATGTATTCATTATGATATGTAGATGAAACGATGGCTCGATTTTTTACCTCCGAGTTACAATTTTGCAACTACACAACCAATAACAACTACAAAAACAATAACGAAAAATCGTAGTAGAAATAAAATCGCTCTCTATAAATACATAGAAGCAAAATGTAATAAATATCATACCTCAATATACAGAACAATAGCACTAGAGACAGTTCATGATATAACTTCTAGATAGGACGACATAAGAAAAGATAATATATGTATCAACAAAGGGTAGGTAAAATTGACGTCCTGAAAGACACTTCATCCATCCTTGGCAGGCTTATTAAACTGTGGGGCAAAGACAGGCTGATAATGAAACAGTTACAAGACCTTATTGGATGACGAGGCAATGCTGCATAATAGAGCAACGCCGGAACTTTAATTAGGATCAAGTTGGCCAGTCAGAAATTCCATTATTCTGTTCAGGAACTCGTCCTTTTTCTTGTTGACTTTCATAATTGTAGGCTGCTTTTAACCAAAAGAAAATGGTCGATGTGGATAAAATTTACCTACATTACTCTGTAATTTGTGCCGTTTGTGAAAATTATTACAATATGCTTATTTGTTGTAGGATATAATAGTTTAGTGTTTAGTTTCAGTAATTACTGTATTATATTATAGATATTAATTAGCTGACTTTAAGATCAGTCGTAAGAAAATCAGATAACACAGATTGTTATTCCACGCGATTTACACTATAAGCTCAAAGTATTAAACCCATGCAGGATCGGAATGGAACTAACAGCCTGTCATTACTTTATATAACATCTCTCTTGAATTCCTTTGTAGGTATAATTAGCTTACATGAACATTAAACGTAGCTTGAAGCGGTCTTCAAATACGTTGCAAGTTCTCTTTGAAACTACATATATTTAACAAACTAAAATGCTAATTTGTATACACACGTATTTTTACCTTCAACATCTGGTAGTCAATAAATAAGCGCGTCAATAGATTTGAGCAGCTTCAAAAACCGTAATGTTTTTTATAACTCCATAAATTGAATAAAGAATTTTAATAAAAATAACAGTTATAATAAGAACAGTAGCCTGTACAGAAATATATTAAGACCCAAAATTGTAATTAAGACACGATCCAGCGCTCATCAGAAGTGTTACTACTGTTGGACTCAAATTACCTAATTGGTAACGTGACACGAGATAAAAATCTGTTAGAGTGTAAGGACTCGTTAGGAGTGGTCCTAACTAGTAAGAACCGACTCACCAATGACATATGAGTATCCATCTAGCGTCAGCACGCATTTCCTCGTAGCGCCTGACGCAGATCGATGCCTGTGTGTTCTTGGGGCCGCCCCCAAAGCGCGACCACCACCAGGATCGCTATGACACTTATGCACCAGCTCCTTATCATTAGCCACAGGAATGGCCTTGCCGTCGACAGAGCCCTGTCTGCTGCCCTCGAGCAGCACTTTCCCTCGCCTCATCATCACATCATACGCTATCTCCGCACTAAATGTCACAAACACTTCGTCACTGAATCACGTCACTCCGTTCACTTCACACTCGTTCACTAATTGATCATTCAAAAATTCGGATATGTTTATGTTCAACACTGTGTTTTGATATGGTACAGCACTCGCGTAAATTAAGAGTATGTTTTAGACATTTTCATTGCTCGCCGACCTAAAACTAATAAATTGTGAGTTATTACTCAAACTGATCTTTGACGGAGGCAGGATTTTAATATCAAATTCATGCCAGTTCGCGACGGTGTTCATTATTTTAAAAAGGTCTAAAGAAGACAGATTAGGTTAGCCCGTGTTCAATTTGATAATTATAAGGAAGGATTAACTATCATTGATCAATGAACGGATCATATGTACATATATCACTATTTACAACTATCAGATAACTATCATGCGGAAAATTTAAATTATTGAGTAGCCGTCTATCACTCATAAAAGTTTATGATGAATGTGTTCAGATAAAATATTAATATAATTCCCGGTTCAATGAAACTGAACTATTTTAATTACATATGATCTAATTTTCCGGTGTTTATATTATTGAGCTCTTTGGCTCTGAAGACGTAATTATCACCTGAGTGTTGATCAAACCTTGAACTCTGCGGGTGTTCTTAATGAATGAGCGTCTATCATAATCAAGTGAAACTGTTAATTCCAACAATTCAAAAAGCTCTTTGTGCAAGTATGAAACAATCGCTGTTGCTATAAATTAGCCGCGAATTTAGCGTCTACAAATTAACAGCGCTGGGTACTAAAACAATACGTCATATGTTGCTTACAATTTTTATATCTACGCTCGCGGGAATGCTGGTTTTTTAAACAGATCGTAATTTATCTGACTTAAACTAAACTGTGTAATTAATGTTTGGTACACCGCAGGTGGAAACACGGAAATCTATTTTCAAGCTACGAGTGTTGTTTTTCCGCCATAGTAACGCAACGCAGGGCGCCCATAAAATATTGCGTCATGACCCACGGGGGTGGCCCCCCTCTTGTAAACAGATTGTGACGCTGTCCACTGGACTATGCCAAATCGCGGTCAACAGGTGGTTTCCTTCCTAAATTCACGACAGCAAACCGAACTTTGAACTCACTTTATCTTGTACCGAAGTGGGAGATTTATTTTTTGAGATTTGAATTTAGTGTCGGTTAGATATGTTCGGACATGTTCGGACGGAGCGTTCGGAGCGCGGTGAGCGGCATGGCGGCGCTACCGAACCGCGTGGAAGCCTGCGCGCGACTGTCGCTCGCTCCGTCCACATGCCCGCTACAGGTAGCTCCTCATTAGTGCTAGCACTCAAACTTACAGTGCTAAATCCCCGGGACATCAAGCCTTTGAGCTTAGTTCTGTTTACTTTAACGTCCTGAAAGTTTAGTAAAGTCAGCTTTCGACTTATAAGAAAATATTTGTACGGGGCGGACGTGATCGACTGGACTGTAGGGTGGCCAGGGTAGGTTATCCTATTCTTCGAAAGTGGACTGTATGGTGACAACCCACCTAGGTATAAATGATCCAGACGCGTTGACGCTCCGTCTATGAGCTACGGGCCATGAGGATGCAACCCTTAGCTGAATACTTGCTATACTTGCTGTTATTGACACAGTATATAGGGGTAGGTATAGAGGGCTTACCAATAAAGTCACAATAAAACACTATTTAACTTGTTCACTATTCACTTAGCGATTTGAAGGGTGGAATTCGCGACTATATGATTCTACATTTAGGTATAAGTTCAAACTATCTTGCAAATGACTACAAATTCTATAAATTTTCAAGTTTACTATTGTACGGCGTAACTATACCGTATCGACACCCAAAAAATCACCGTGTGTGATGAAGTTTATTAACTTAAATTTTCACTATGTCTATCCTAGAATTTAGGCTATATCTAGGCTTAGGTCTATGTGAGTAGGGTTTGTCGTACCTTTATGGATAGCCCTCGGTAAGCTCCATACAGCGGAGACGAATTCACCCCTTCATCCCCCTCCATGTAGGGGTGGGATGCCAAAAACTATACAAAACTATAGTAGGTGCGAAGCTATTACCTACTTGGGGTGAATTTACCGTAAAACTATGCTAGGAGGGCTATACAGCTATATGTATCTCTATAGATACGACAACCCTCTACAAAACTACATATGTTTCAACCCTGTCACTTAAGGGGTTGCAACTCTATAAGCGTATATGTTTCAGGGGGATAAAAATAAACAGTTTTATTCAAACCTAAATTACGGCTTTATGCCTGCATACACTATAAACATCTATATATCCCCTGAAAGGATTTTTCAAGGCGGTTCTATTTCAGACATTTAGAAGTCTAGAATCTAGACTTGTTTTTTCGGGAAAGGAAGAGGGTAGATGCAAAGTGTTTTATTTTGTGCATACCTTCACCAGGGCTATTTATCAAAAACTGTTGGCCAATCACGTACCAGCACCCTCCTGCTCTGTGATTGGTCAGTGTCGCTTTTAGCTATGCGACTACCTTTGACCTGAATATTTCGGGTCTCAATTACCAAGCCCTTTCTATTTACCTATGTATGTCTGTCTGTGTGTGTATATACCTCGATTACCTTATATACCACCGATATACCTTTATATACCTTTATATACCTTGATTACCTTCATATACCTTCGATTACCAGGGTTACCATGTGTTTACTGTTATGTGTAAGGGATAGGATACCCTACCTAACTATATTCTATCTATTTGGAAGAAATAAAGGCTCCAAGGGCTTATATACTGCCTCTTGAGAGCAAACAACTGTAACGAATGTGTTTTATTTCAATAACAAACTATGTATCAACTATAGCTACCTATAACTATCTATACTATGCAGCTTTATTTGTTACAGCATTCTATGTACTAACTAACTACCTATAACTACCTATACTATGTAGTCGCGGTTTTATTTGTTGCAACATTCTATGTACTACTATAGCTACCTATAACTATCTATACTATGTAGCTAAGACGCATCGTCGCGAACATCTCTCCCGCCGTGCAGTGCAGCGATGACTCGGTGCGATGACGTCGCGGCGCTGCAGAAACCCGGTGAGCGACGCCTGTAGCCACGTCGCCCGCTGCGCGGCGCCGGTGCTCGATGCCGGTGCTCGACGCAGCTGTGCAGTCGCCGGTCTGCCGCTTCCCTGCTGTGGGTCGCCTGCAGTCGCAAGGCTGTTGCGTAGGCTCTCGCAAATGTGCGAGCTGTGGGCCGGATGGCCCGCTGTCTGTGCGAGCTGCGAATGCGCGCAGCGTCGCTTGCTGCGGTGGCAAGCTGTGTAGGCAGCATTGCCTGCTGTATCGCCTGCTCAAAGCAAGGCGGTGGCGGGCCGAATATGCCCGCAATGGGGGCTAGCTGCGCCCGTGGGCGGCATCGCCCGCTATGTTGGCGAGCTGCGTGAGCAGCATCGCCTGCTACTGCTCGCTTGATGCGAGCCGAGTGCGGACCGAATATGTCCGCGGTGGTGAGCTGCGCCAGTGGGCAGCATCACTCGCTATGTTGGCGAGCTGTGGGAGCATCGCCGGCTACTGCTCGCTTGATGCGAGCCGAACGCGGACCGAATATGTCCGCGGTGAGGTGAGCTGCGCCTTGCGGGCAGCATCACTTGCTATGTTGGCGAGCTGTGGGAGCATCGCCGGCTACTGCTCGCTTGATGCGAGCCGAACGCGGACCGAATATGTCCGCGGTGAGGTGAGCTGCGCCTTGCGGGCAGCATCACTCGTCTATGGTTGGCGAGCTGTGTGAGCAGCATCGCCCGCTACTACTGCTCGCTTGATGCGAGCCGAATGCGGACCGAATATGTCCGCGGTGGGGTGAGCTGCGCCTTGCGGGCAGCGTCACCCATCTATCGGTTGGCGAGCTGTGAGAGCAGCATCGCCTGCTGTGTCGCCTGCACAAAGCAAGGCGGCGGCGGGCCGGATATGCCCGCAGTGGGGCGAGCTGCGCCTTGCGGGCAGCGTCGCCCAGCTATCGGTTGGCGAGCTGTGTGAGCAGCATCGCCTGCTACTGCTCGCTTGATGCGAGCCGAATGCGGACCGAATATGTCCGCGGGGGGCGAGCTGTGAAGCGTCACCCATCTATTTGGCGAGCTGTGTGAGCAGCATCGCCGGCTATTGCCCGCTTGATGCGAGCCGGTTGCGGACTGAATATGTCCGCGGGGGGGGGGGAAAGCTGCGCGTGTAGGCAGCGCCACCCATCTATTAGTTGGCGAGCTGTGAGAGCAGCATCGCCGGCTATTGCCCGCTAGATGCGAGCCGAATGCGGACCGAATGTGTCCGCGGGAGGTGAGCTGCGCCGGTGGGCAGCATCACACTCTCATTGTCCGCTGAAAGTAAGTTGGTAGCGGGCCGGATATGCCCGCACGGGGGGCGAGCTGCGCGTGTTGGCAGCATCACCCATCTATCTGTTGGTTGGCGAGCTGTGGGAGCAGCATCGCCTGCTGTTGTCTTACTTTGGTAGTGGGACAAGTTTCTTCACTGGACGCTTTAAGGTGCCGCCAGATGTGCGCACCTCAGCTGTCCGGACCTCTCCATCAGCGCCCGGGAAAACTGCGATTATGCGGCCTCGCGGCCACGTGTTGCGAGGCAGCTGGCCGTCTGCGATGAGTACGGGATCACCCACCTGCAGATTAGGGCCACGGCTATGGGGCTCCCGCCGGTGTTGGAGCTCGGGTAGGTACTCACGTACCCAGCGGCGCCAGAACTGGTCGGCGAGTGCTTGTGAGCGCCGCCAGTGGCGCTTGCTGTCGATGTCGTGCTCTGTGAACACGCCAGGCGTCGGCAGCCGGGCTGAACCACCCAGGAGGAAGTGGTTCGGCGTGATGGACTCGTCATCGTCACTGTGAACTGAAACATGGGTTAGTGGTCGACTGTTGACCGTATATTCGGCCTCACACAACAGTGTGTGTAACACCTCTTCATGTGGGTGTTTTTCGTGAAGTATAGTCTGTAATGCTGTCTTCACACATCGGACTAGGCGCTCCCATGCGCCACCCATAAAAGGCGCTGACGGAGTGATGAAGCGCCATACTATGCCTCGGCGACTTGCCTCTTCTTTGAAGGCGTCTCGGAGCTCTTTGTCGGCACCGTGCATGTTGGTGCCGTTGTCTGAATGTATTTCTGTTGGACATCCTCTGCGTGCAGCGAAGCGGCGCAGTGCTAGTATCGCGGAGTCTGCGCTGAGGCTTGCGGCGATTTCCAGGTGTACCGCTCTGGTGGTCAGGCACGTAAATAGAGCCACGTACCTCTTCTGATGCTGGCGACCGACTGTAACGGATAGCGGACCGAAATAGTCGAGTCCAGTGAATGTGAACGGCCTCTGATGAGCTAGACGCGTTCTGGGGTGGTCGCCTGTAGCTGGTACTGGTGCGCACGCCTTCCTAATGCGACACGGTAAACAACGTGTCACTACCATCTTCGTTGTGGGTCTCATTCTGACGACCCAGTAATGCTGTCGGACTTCATTGATGGTCATCTCGGTTCCACTGTGTTGTAAGCTGCGGTGTGTCCAGTCTATGTAGAGCTGAGTTATACGATGGTCGCCATGTAATATGGGTGGGCGCTTGACGTCTTCTGTTATTTTGTCGATTCTATCTATACGACTTCTGAGGCGTATGACGTCATCCTTCAATTCTATTTGCAACGGTCGTAGGGCGCTGTCCTTGTCTATTTCTTCGTTTTCACGTAAACTTGTTAACTCGCGGGAAAACGTCTGTTGCTGTACAGCTTGCACGAGTAACCTCTCCGCTTGTTGGAGGTATTCGGCTTCTATTAATTGACTATATTTTGACGTCACTGGGGACGTCACTGATGCTGTAGGAGGGGGCACTGCCGTCTTTGTACGTTTCCTCCAATCCGGATCCGCTTCTATATTTTTCCTCGTTCTTTTATAGAACGTATTTTCTTTGGGCGGCCGACATTTGGCGACGAAGCGTAGTACTGTCGCCGTCGCTCTCAACAGTCGTTCCCATTTTGAAAATCTTGCTGGATCGGGTATGACTTCTGTGAGTCTTCTATCTATATTTTCTATAGCGACTAAGGTTCGCTCCTCACCCGTCTGTTCCTCTAGTGGAGGCTTCTCTATTGGCCATGTTGTCGACTCTTCATACAGGAAGCTGGGGCCACAAAACCACTCGTGTCTCGAATCAAAGTGCTGTGGTACATCACGAGTGGCGGCGTCTGCTATGTTTTTCTTAGTGGGCACCCATCGCCAGTCTTCGACTCTACTATGCTCTTCTATGGCAGCTATGCGGTGCGCGACGAACGGTTTGTAAACTCGAGCTCCTCTTCTGATCCAGGTCAGCACGGTTTTGCTGTCTGACCAGTACGTCACGGAGGCCGGCTTGACTCCGTGTTCTCGGATGACAGCTGCAGCGACGCGGGTCCCCATCACCGCGGCCTGCAGCTCGAGTCGGGGTATCGATTGGAGCTTGAGTGGCGCCACCTTTGCCTTGGCCATGACGAGGCTCACGTGAGTCTTGCCATCTTCTGTAGAGATACGCCAGTACACCGCTGCGGCGTACGAAGTTTCGCTCGCGTCCGTGAAAACGTGGACTTGCGTTTCTATGGCGTCGCTATATCCTGGGTAACATCTTGGTACTGTGACTTGGGCAAGATTCTGTAGATGTTGAACCCAACTTCTCCATGCTGTGGCCAAGTCTGTGTCGAACGGCTGGTCCCAGTCGACTCCTCTTCTCCATGCTTCTTGGAGTATTTGTTTGGCGCGAATCGTTACGGGTGAGGCTAGGCCGAGTGGGTCGTATAGTGACATCACTATTTTCAGCGCCTCTCTTTTCGTGGGCACTTCCTTCTGTAATACGCCACTCGGTAATCGGGCTAGGCTCAGATTGAAACCCAGCGTATCTGCTCTTGGTCTCCATATTAGGCCAAGAATTTTCTCTGTATGGTCGCCGATGTCGACGACTTCTGTCTCTATAAGCGACGGTTCTATTTTCTGTATGACGTCGATGTCATTAGATACCCATTTCTTAATTTCGAAACGAGCCTGTTGGTGTATCTTCTTCACCGCTGTTGCTATATGTGTCGCTTCTTCAACTGTTCTATAGCTATCCAGATAATCATCCATATAATGGTTCTTCACTATTGCTTCTACTGCTTCTGGATGCTGTTCTATGTGCCGGTTCGCGTTCCAATTCTTCGCGAATATGGCCGTGCACGGTGAGCTTGCCGCGCCG
This sequence comes from Hecatera dysodea, assembly GCA_905332915.2. Lineage (NCBI taxonomy): Eukaryota > Metazoa > Arthropoda > Insecta > Lepidoptera > Noctuidae > Hecatera > Hecatera dysodea. The sequence continues at coordinate 18,401,470 of HG995292.1, forward strand.
AATATGATTGACGTCATTCGATACTCGTCGGGGGCTCCTTCTCTTCTATTGCCTCTCCACAAATATCGGAGGGCGTCTCTATCTTCAGGTCGTACTTTGACCTGCATGAACATTTCGGTAATGTCACCTGAAATGGCTATCGGATATCTACGAAACCTCATCATGACGCCGGGCAGCGACTGTAACAGGTCCGGTCCTGTGAGTAGGAAGTCGTTCAGCGACATTCCATTCGATTTAGCTGCGGCGTCGTGTACTATTCGAAACTTCTCCGGCTTCATGGGATTGAAGACGTCGAAATGAGGCAGATACCAGGTTCTTCCTGGCGTGGTCTGTTTGGGCGCCTTTTCTGCGTACCCTTTCGAAAGGAGCGAGTCCATCTGTTCTATATATTTATTTCGAAGACTCGGATCTTTGTCGAGCTTCTTTTCTATAGAGATCAGCCGCTTGTGTGCTGTCCCATAACTATCGGGCATTTCAAAATTGTTATTTTTCCATAACATAGCTGTTTCTATATGCCCATCTGTCAACTGTTTGGTATGTCTTTTCAAGATGTCTTCAGCCTGCTTCTCTGGATCAGAATCTGGACGCCGAGGATTAACTATTAGGGACTCGAGTGCGAAAAATTCACGAAGTTGCTCGTTCAGTCTATCGTCTCTATCTTCTCTATCTTCTCTGCATGCGCTGACGTAATGCACCTGCTGACCGAGTATTCTAGTGTGCGCGCCATGTAGCGTCCATCCAAGCGTTGTAAGTGACGCTATTGGCTGGTGCCTGGGGCCTCTTCTGACTTCACTGGCAAGGAGAAGGTGCCAGTTGTCTTGGCCAATCAAAATCTTGGGCGCGCCAACATCATAGACTAGCTGCTCTTTCAAGTCGATGAGATGTTTGCAATGTGTGACATCTTCTTCACGGACTGTCTGTGACGCGAGATTAAGCTTCGGTATGGTGCGCGCTCTGAACGGCACCCTATTTCTATGCTGACTCGCGAGTGTCACTGTGACTCTTTTCGAACAAGGAGTGTCGATCATGGTGTCACCGATCGCACCAATCTTCAGTGGGTCGATCTTGCCCTCGGCTCCGACTTGGTCGGCGATGTCTTCATCGATCAACGATACGGTCGATCCATCGTCGAGTAGGGCGAACGTAGATGCCTCTCCCGCCGGTCCAATGACCCGGACCGGGATGATCTTTAAATAGGCGTGATTCGACGATGATCTTGAGCTGGCGACTGTCTCCTTGGGCTCCTTTTTGACTTCGGTCTGTCTGGGCTTTTCGGCTGCCACCGCAGCAGGCTTCTTGTCGTAATGAAGTAGCCGACTGTGCGTGGCTGTACACCCCTTGACGTCACACTTCTTCGCGTTGCATTTATGCCGCTCTCTTCTTGGCTTCAGGCAACGGAAGCACAGGTTTAGATTCTTCGCAATTTCCCATCTCTTGTTACTATTACTATTCTTGAACTTCGAGCAATCGCGTTCTATATGGCTATCCTTCTCACACAGTCGGCACTTGCTTGCTGACTTCTCTGTTGTTGTGTGAGTCCTCTGCTGCGGTGTGCGTCGGTTGGATGAGCCCTCTGTCTTGATGTTTTCAGCAGGAGCGAAAGCGCTGCAGTATCGAGCTTGTTCGGTAATGAATTCGCTAAACAGCGACAAGTCTGGCAAGGACTGGTACTTTTCTGTATATATACGGTACCACTGTACGCGTATCGAGTTCGGTAGCTTCTCTGTCAAGGTTCGCATGAGCTCGGCGTTGATCAGGTAATGATCCTTCTTCAATGCTCGCAGCGTTACTATAGCGCACCTCACTTGGCTTGCGAATGAGCAAATATCCTTTGGATTTTCACTGCATCGTGTCAGTCCTCGCAATCTATCTGTTTCGGCCTGTGCTATCGAATCTGGTCGGCCGAATTGCAGCTCGAGTTCCCTCATGATGTCATCTGGTCTTGCATGGCCGATGAGTTCTGAACTAACTGTTTCTAAAGCGCGTCCATGCAGGCTTCTTCTAAGTCTTGCTGTATTCTCGACATCGTTGAAATATTTTCGAGTTGTTTCATAAATGGCTCGAAATGACAACCATTCTGTATGCGCACCACTGAAGTTCGGTAAAGTCATAATGACCTTCGACGCCGAGGAGGAATTCTGTGACTGCTGTTCTGTTTTCTTGTCAACTAAAGATGCTATAGCAGCCGTAAGGTCCGTAACGAATGGACGTAAATTATCCTCGCTCCTATCGTCTTCTATTTTCTTCATAGGTGGTGGCTCTATCTGTTTAGCACTATCTGGATCTATGTGCGTTCGACGAGAGTCCACTATTGGTTCGAAGTCCACAGGGGGGGGCGGTTGCTGTCGACTATCACGGATGTCCCCCTCGGCGGCGTTGGTCTCTCTCTGATCAGGAACAGGTTCAGGCGCCTCTTCCAGCCAGGAACGCACGTACTCTTCATTTGAGTTTCTATCGTCCAAATATTCTTCGTCCGACTCTTGTTCGGCTCTCTGAAGTGCTAACTGGGCAAGCTTCAACTTAATCTTTAATAAGTCTTCACGAGCCTTCTGTAATTTTCTATATGACCGCGGTGACCTGTTAATGGTCGACGGCGGACGTCTATGTTCTATACGGGCGTCACCCCGGGTAGTCATTGGCAAGACTCGGCTATCTCTTCTATTTGACGGCTTCATTGTACTATCTGAAGTCGTCTCAAAGCGGGTTCCCTTCCTTGAGGTCGATGGCATCTGTTTCTGTACTGTTGTCGGCAATGGTGCAGGTACTCGTTCTATTGCTGAAGCTTCTATCTGTTCTATTCGTTCAGCGGCAGCAGGCGGAGACACGTCTTCACTGCGCTGCTGCATTGATCGCGCCGTCCCAGACGATGAAGGCGAACGCGGCGGCACCTGATGATGGATAGCAGGAACCCTCTCGGCTGGATCCTGTATCGGAACTGTCCACGCCTCGGATGATTTGCCATGCGACCTCGTGATCGGCATTGTTGAAGTCTTCAATGAATCTTCAAAACTATTCGGTAGTCCACTGGTAAGCCTCAGGTGAAACTTCAATCCAAGTTTCCAAAAAAAAAAATTTTTCAAAAAAATTTTCAAAATTCTTCAAAGTCCCCAATCTTCAAAAAATATTCTAAGTTCGGATTGACTGAAACTTTTCTAAGTCCCAGACTGTTCAAAATCTTCTATGTGTGAAGTCGATCGAAATTCTCTAAGTCCAAAATTCTTCAAAAATATTCTATGTCCCGCTTGATCAAAACTTTTCTAAGTGTCAGGTTGTTGAAAATTTTCCAAGTTCAAAAATCTTCAAAAAATTTTCCAAGTCCCGGATTGTTGAAAATTTTCTAAGTTCAAAATTCTTCAAAAAATTTTCCAAGTTCAAAATCTTCAAAAATATTCTAAGTGTCGGAACCCCTCAAAATTTTCAAAGTGTGAAGTCGTTCGAAATTTTCTAAGTTCAGCTTGATTAAATTTCTTCTATGTTATTCCTTCACTATCAATCTGCCTAGGGGTAGTTTTCTTGAAGGGATGATTTCTTCAAGGTCCGACTTCTATTTAGCTTCTAGGGACACCCTTCGTGTCTTGAAATGTTGAAGGGTAGTTTTTTCTTCAAGGGGGTGCGACTTCACAATAGGGGTTGCGCCTTCAGGGTAGCTGCGTGGTTCTATAAATCCAACTTCCAAATAGCTGGATCAGGCTATCTTCAAAATATCCGGCTCCGATGGACCAGAAAATGTACGGGGCGGACGTGATCGACTGGACTGTAGGGTGGCCAGGGTAGGTTATCCTATTCTTCGAAAGTGGACTGTATGGTGACAACCCACCTAGGTATAAATGATCCAGACGCGTTGACGCTCCGTCTATGAGCTACGGGCCATGAGGATGCAACCCTTAGCTGAATACTTGCTATACTTGCTGTTATTGACACAGTATATAGGGGTAGGTATAGAGGGCTTACCAATAAAGTCACAATAAAACACTATTTAACTTGTTCACTATTCACTTAGCGATTTGAAGGGTGGAATTCGCGACTATATGATTCTACATTTAGGTATAAGTTCAAACTATCTTGCAAATGACTACAAATTCTATAAATTTTCAAGTTTACTATTGTACGGCGTAACTATACCGTATCGACACCCAAAAAATCACCGTGTGTGATGAAGTTTATTAACTTAAATTTTCACTATGTCTATCCTAGAATTTAGGCTATATCTAGGCTTAGGTCTATGTGAGTAGGGTTTGTCGTACCTTTATGGATAGCCCTCGGTAAGCTCCATACAGCGGAGATGAATTCACCCCTTCATCCCCCTCCATGTAGGGGTGGGATGCCAAAAACTATACAAAACTATAGTAGGTGCGAAGCTATTACCTACTTGGGGTGAATTTACCGTAAAACTATGCTAGGAGGGCTATACAGCTATATGTATCTCTATAGATACGACAACCCTCTACAAAACTACATATGTTTCAACCCTGTCACTTAAGGGGTTGCAACTCTATAAGCGTATATGTTTCAGGGGGATAAAAATAAACAGTTTTATTCAAACCTAAATTACGGCTTTATGCCTGCATACACTATAAACATCTATATATCCCCTGAAAGGATTTTTCAAGGCGGTTCTATTTCAGACATTTAGAAGTCTAGAATCTAGACTTGTTTTTTCGGGAAAGGAAGAGGGTAGATGCAAAGTGTTTTATTTTGTGCATACCTTCACCAGGGCTATTTATCAAAAACTGTTGGCCAATCACGTACCAGCACCCTCCTGCTCTGTGATTGGTCAGTGTCGCTTTTAGCTATGCGACTACCTTTGACCTGAATATTTCGGGTCTCAATTACCAAGCCCTTTCTATTTACCTATGTATGTCTGTCTGTGTGTGTATATACCTCGATTACCTTATATACCACCGATATACCTTTATATACCTTTATATACCTTGATTACCTTCATATACCTTCGATTACCAGGGTTACCATGTGTTTACTGTTATGTGTAAGGGATAGGATACCCTACCTAACTATATTCTATCTATTTGGAAGAAATAAAGGCTCCAAGGGCTTATATACTGCCTCTTGAGAGCAAACAACTGTAACGAATGTGTTTTATTTCAATAACAAACTATGTATCAACTATAGCTACCTATAACTATCTATACTATGCAGCTTTATTTGTTACAGCATTCTATGTACTAACTAACTACCTATAACTACCTATACTATGTAGTCGCGGTTTTATTTGTTGCAACATTCTATGTACTACTATAGCTACCTATAACTATCTATACTATGTAGCTAAGACGCATCGTCGCGAACAATATTATATCTCTACTTAGAGTCAAGAAATTTTCAAGTCAGTTTTCAAGCTGATACCTTAATTAGCTTGAAAACTGACATGAAAATTTTAGATGTACCAATGGAGGGGAGACGTTTACTATAAAGTTGTGTTATTATCGATGAACGAGCTTCATCGTTCAATCTACATAGTTTTCATACAAAAGTTGGACATTTTCGTCTGCTTTGTAAGATAGAAGCTTCTTAAATATTTATTAGCTGTTTGTAATTATTTGCAAAACAGTTTGCTTAGTTTTTTATCTGTTTCAAATATCAATGCTTTGATCTACGTTCCTATGCAACTTAGATGAAATTGCATTTTTATCTGTCTATATACGTACAGACGTATATTCATATTTATTTATTTTTGGATTTTTAAGACCTTTATAGAATGTCATGTTTTGTCTAGACAATGTAGAAAATAACAATTTCTCGAGTCGCTATATTAACATTTTGGCTTCAGTATTGAATGAGTTATCTCTGCAAGAAAAAAAAATAACGTCTTTTCTTACACATATATCATTCTGTGAGGTAATTAGTTGCAGTCAAGAATTGATGACTGTATTTTATATATTGTGTAGATGACAAATGGCACATAGGTAGGTAATTCTTAAAAATGATATGTTATACATACGTTATTTGCATTATGTGAATGTCACTATTGTTTGCATGTATATAATTATGCCGTGTATGACAACTGTTTTTCAATGATTATTTGCTTTACAATACGTAGCTTATGTATTATTTAATACAAACATTAAAATGAATGGACATCTTTGTATCGTTCTTAAATGAACAAAGAATACGTTTAACTTAATGCTTTTCATGTTCATTATTTTGTAAACTAAGTAGCACCTTACACTCGGCTTCGTTTGCGCGGATTTTAGTTCAAAAGATGTTTCCCTTTTTCAGCCCCTTAATGGTTGAATTTCCAAAAATACCATCTTTGTCGTCTCCTATAAACATCATAAAAGAAATCCTTATGCACAATTTGCTACTCATTCCAATATATTCGGCTCTGCGTTGCAATGATAGTCATTCAGTTTCGCTTTTATATTTAGTCATGTATAATTGTTATTGTATATATATATGTATATATATATATATATATTAGTATTGTTACTTAGAACTTTAATTTAATGAAACATATAGCTACCATAGATTTTCTAATTATCACGTTACCTAGAAGACCCCGGTTTCGAAACCTGCTTGAAACATTAAACCTTATCATAATGAAATGGTTTTTCCAGGAAAGCAAAGTTATATTCTTGGCGTAATTAATTAGTTTCCCATGAATCTCTGTCAATTTTGGGAGATGAAAAGGCTGCTCAGGTCTATTGAAATTTGTATCAATTAGGTTCATACTTCTTAGAAGGAGTAAAAAACTTTGTAGACTTAAAATTAAGTCTTAGTAAAGATTTCAAAAGTAAGCTTTTGTATAGCTCCAGTCTAGACCATGTTAAAATAAAATAGGTATATATATTTTTTTATAATACTATTATTAATCAAAATATTTCTAGCATAATTTGTTGTTATTTTCTTGCCATCTATCGTGTGTAGAAGGGATGGTTTGAGTCCATGGCTACTTGATTTATCTGCATTGTGAAGCAGGACCGCACGCTTTATCGTCAAGCTGAGTATTTTCAAGTCCACAAATCTTATTTATATGTTACAATATAAGTTATTAATATGTAATATATTATTTTTAGTCTTTATATGTACTATATTTAGTATGGCAAATTAGCCATTTATACCTTAATTAATTAAACTTTTCTCTCTGTCTTGTCACAGAACTGCAAACATTTTAACAAAACCGTCTTACATTTATCAGCAAACACGTCCAATACAGGACTGGTCTTCATAAATTTAATCAAATTTATGAAGACCAGTCCTGTATTGGACTCACAGACAATCGTCTGTGAGTTGAAGAACAATGATTAGTTTTTGTATTTAAATTAATTCTCATGAGACTGATAAGTAAATTTCTTTATGAGAAATAAAATATCTTTAATCAGAAATAAAATATTCTAGTTGTATGATGTTTTTTGACAGTGATAATTTTTGACCCAGATACCACAGTAATGTATTCCTTAGACGACATTCATCTATTCTTGAGATTGTATGTTTATTAATAACATACTTAATTTTGAAATATACAAAAAATATATTTCTGAACATTTTCTAAAAATCCAGCAAAAAGCATCATCTGTATTTTACTTTACTTTCAGTTTTGTTTTGCAATATTGAAATTGTAATCCACATAATAGGTAATGTTCTTTCAAAGACAGCGAGAACATGACCAATGAACTAATTGAATACATGCAATCTTTCCGCTAATTATAAATATGTATAAAATGTATAAAGAAATACCAACTTGCCGCGCTTCATTTGGTGGAACGTCCAGCTATGAGGCTTATTTGTGACGAAAAACTACTGAATGCCAAGCTTCACAGTCTGGCTTCTACAGATTGTACTTCGGTGAGTGTGCCCATGAATTCCACGACCTCATCCCGCCGGCCCCCTTCTACCATCAGAAATCTAGACGCACCATAAATTACAATCCCTACCTTGTTGCTATTCCACCAATTCGCACCAAGCATTTCCAAATGTATATTATAATGCGCACTGCAAAGGAGTGGAACTCACTGCCTGCGTCTGTGTTTTCGAACGCATTCAACCTGAATCACTTCAAAGTTGGAGTGACCAGGCTACTTTTGGGTAAACCCCTTCTATAGTCGACTTTGTCTCTGCCATCTCAGACCCAGACTAGAGTCAAGAGCAATCACGTCTCAAATAAAAAACTATATTTGTTCATTGGCTATACGAAGTTTCTATTACGAAGTCTCAAAGGTCTCTCCTGTCATTTAGTAAATTAAAAAACTTTATTTTTAGTTTGTATAGAATTTACATAGCCATTTTTTATGATACGATTATATTGATTACTAGCTTTTCCCGCGACTACGTACGCGCCTATTTCGTTTTCGTGTAGCATTTCTCATGGATGTGATGTACAAAAAGAAATATCCAAATCATGCTTTTTCTCACCTTGTTATACAAGTTATAGGAAGAAAGTATTACCAGCAGAGCTAAACTTACGTATTCATATTCATACAAGTACATGGTACAGTTCAAACAATCAGACATGTACACAAACAATTGAATATCTATATAATATTAAATTTGAAAATGAAAATAATATATCTAGTTTTAATTTCCGCAAATATTAGTGGGTTGCAGGTATGCACCTCCCTCCCGCCCGCTTTATTATGCACATGCAAGATACATTAACTAGATATATTATTTTCATTTTCAAATTTAAAATGCATTTCCGCAAAGTAACGCCTGACTCAATCAATTTTATATAATACTAGCTGCTGCCCGCGACTTCGTCCCCGTGGAATCCCCGATTTTAAAACATTCTTTATCGCTGCTCCGCTCCTATTGGCTTAAGCGTGATGATATATAGCCTAAAGCCTTCCTCGATAAATGGTCTATTCAATCCAAAAAGAATATTTCAATTCGAACCAGTAGTTCCTGAGATTAGCGCGTTCAAACAAACAAACAAACAAACAACCAAACAACCAAACAAACAAACTCTTCAGCTTTATAATATTAGTATAGATTAGATGAGATTTATTTTTTGTTCAAAATTATTACAATTAATTATTTCTGCCTTCTTGGGTTTTAGCCGGCTCGTCAATTATTTCGTCCGTATATTTTTCCCTAGAGATAAGATTTGATTATTTGTTTGTATTGAATATGCTCCGAAACTACTGAACCGATTTGAAAAATTCACTGTTGGGAAGCTACACTACTCCCGGGTGATATAGGCTATATTTTATCCCCGTATTCCTACGGGAACGGGAACTATGCGGGTGAAACCGCGGTGATCTGCTAGTCTGAAATAAGAGTAGCCAAGACTCAGTGATAGCACAGCATCAGTGAAGTAATTTTGCAATCGGATACGTACTTCCAGACATTACTTAAACAAAATAATTATAAACAAACATACTCGTGGTGTTTCTTAACTGTTCTTCTCCATAGGAAAGGACCAATTCCAACCTAGCTTCTGATTTTTGTTGTATGGCACAACGTAAAACAAAATACTTTGAATCTATACTATATATCTATACTAATATTATAAAGCTGAAGAGTTTGTTTGTTTGTTTGTTTGAACGCGCTAATCTCAGGAACTACTGGTCCGATTTGAAAAAATCTTTCAATGTTAGATAGCCCATTTATCGAGGAAGGCTATAGGCTATATATCATTACGCTAAGACCAATAGGAGCGGAGCAGTCATGAAAAATATGACACAAACGAAGTTTTGCGGACAGCTAGTTAGAAATAAAAATACCTCTTTACTTATAAAGAGGTATTTTTATTTCTAACTAGCTAAGTAAGTATAGATATAAAGTCTTAACTTTATATCTATACTTACTTACTGGCTTTACTTCGTTTATATCAGCAAACATCACTTCTCTATCAGAATTCGTTAGAAAAAGCTCAATTCTTCACGAACCCAGTTTGATCTTGTAACAAGACGAAGTGAAAACTAGCTAACAAGTGACGTCGCAATTCCAGTTGAGCGGTTCGCTTTGTTTGGACCTTAACCTTGGACCCTACAGCCCTTGTTAAGTAACGCTAGGGACTTGGAAATAAATTCAAGGAATTCGTAAAAGTGTACGAGGCGATGAGTAGTTATTGTAGTTTTTGTTTCAGAACATCTGAAATATCATAAAGATTTTAATTTGTGATGAGCGGAATAATTTCGTTGTTGGGCCGATGATAGGAACTTTGTTATATAAATTACTAGCAGCGCCCCGCGGTTTTACTCGCGTAGTTCCCGTTCCCGTGGGAATAAGGGGATAAAATATAGCCAATGTTACTCAGGGTGAATGCAGCTTTCTAATGGTGAAAGAATTTTTGAAATCGGTTCAGTAGTTTTTGAGTTTATTCGTTACATACAAAAATAGAAATCTTTCCTCTTTAAAATATTAGTATGGATATAGATGATTTACGATTTTTATGAGCTTGTAGTCTTATTTCTCCACCACCCTCGTAGAGAATTTCTGGGGCATTGAGTCCACCTTTATACTTGTGGCTTGCATGAAGTTTTAATTAAAAATAAAAAGGTGAAACTCAATGCAGTTTATAATATAGGGCACATGGTTGGCAGAACGTATAGTCGTAGTAGGCCGGTCATTAGAGAACGTTTTTCATCAAAGCAAAGCGCCAAACCAAACGATAAAGAACAACCATTTAACCCTTACGTGTTTAACGAAAGGAGAGCCTATTGGTAAAACGCGACAGTGCGACAAATTTTTTCAAAAGAAACTCTTCTATTTGTGGAGCAATTTCCCGTCAATCTCTATGAAAACAGCTTATCACATCGTTAGAGATTTGACTCGATTTCAATCGCTGTGAGAGATTTAATACCGGTAAAGAGTACTGCAGTCTTGGCACACTGGTCGACCAGTCGCTAGAATAGTTACTTTGATTGTTGTTAGACACTTTGGAATGCTTTGGCTCAATGATTAATATAGTAACACTGACCAAATTGTGATGTTGATAATTGGCAAACGCAACGGCAACAATGAGCTATTTTTAGCAAAGACTATTCTCAGTTAACTTTGATGTATTGATATGATATTACCAGTATGTGAACGAATCTATAGTATTATTAAAAATGCGAAAATAAATCTGTCGGTCTGTTTATAACCTCTTCTCGTATTAATGACTTATGAGCTTTTGATCTTAACTTAGCACATGATAAAATCTTGGGAATATTTTCAACTTTCACAAGCACGAATCCGCTGGCAAAATCCAGTATAAAAAGCGCAAAAAAGATCTCTCTAATCTCTGGAACTATGAATTCGATAACCAAAATTCATTCAGTAACAGAAAGCTACGAACTAAAAAAACGCAATTTGTATTTCTAAATGAGCTTGTTCTCGACTTTGATCTCAGCTGATGGTGAGCGGTGGATTACATCTACGATAGATAGATACATAGATAAAACATTTATTCAGCGCAAGAACAGAGCAGTGGTGCCCGAGAGAGCAGTGGTGGCCGAGTGGTAACGGCCCCGACTTACAAATTGTAGGTCACGGGTCCAAACCCAGACAGGCGCATTAGTTTGTGTAATTAATTTCGTCACCACTGCTCTCAAAACGGTGATGGAAAACATCGCGAGGAAACCGGCATGTCCTAGAATCAAAAATTCGAAGACATGTGACATTCACCAACCCAGACTGGGCCCGCGTGGTGGATTATGGCCCATTCCCTCTCCCTCTCCTAGAGAGGAGGTCTGTTTCCCAGCAGTGGGAACATTAAAAATCGGATTATGCTATGCTATGAACAGAGGATACACAAAAGTACAATCACATGAATCATACATAACAGAAGATATTATTAATATTAAGGTAACAATAAATACCTACATTTTAAAAATTGTCTGAAGTTTTTGGCAATACATTAAAGTGCCCGACTAACTACCGACATAAGAAATAACATGAATCCAACGAGTGTCATTCACCGAACGATGTGTGTCTCTAAGTTGCACCAAATGGGAGTCCAACTTAGCATGTGCCAGGCAAATATACATGTGGCCGTACTACGAAGTGCCAATGATATCATGATTCAGTGTGAAAAAGGAATAGTGCTATTCGTCTTGTATAATTCCGTCTCTCTCTGACTGGGTACTGGTAGGGCTACTGACGCTGGTATTCTGCTGGATCCCGGTAGCGACATATACGGACGTCGAGCTGATGCAGAACAGTTAAAATGTTAAATAGAACGAACAAGTCCTGAAGATGCGTGTATAGTTCTAGATGGAGATGTCTCTTTATATTAATTTATTTTATTGGATCATCAACAGTTTTACTCTACAAATACTGGTTTTTAGAGTATTTAACGAAGTTTATTGTTACATTTTTTTAAAGTACGATATCCAACCAATATCTTAACGCACAACAGTTGAATACTTGACCAAAACAGGCTGTTAGTTCGACACGAACGGCCGCAAAGTTTCGCAGAACGTCTAACCTACGTGAGAATTTTCGCAATGAATGCTTCTTCATTTTTATAAAACGATGTATTTAACACCTTTTTCGTGTACTATAACAGAATCAACACTGAATTATGAATAAAACACTCCAACTCCAACCATAATTTAAAGAATACCGTGTAACATAAGGCTAGGTTCACACTCGCGTTAATTGGATCAGTAGTAAGCCTTAGTTCGCGTGACGCGACGCATTTCGAGCCGGCATGGCATGGCAACAATTTGTTTTATCGTTGCACAAGATAAACTCGGGGTTGTGGAAATTCCCCGCCATTTTGAACTTCCCTTTATTTTTTGTTGTTGTTTTAAATTTTGTTTTATGTTGTTCCGTTTTTGGTGGGTTAGTTAAAAGAGAGATCGTAGTCTCGTAGTATCAATGTCGAGGTTTTATTTTCATGTTGAAATAAAAAGCTGTATGTTTTGCTTCTATGATATTCGTTTGAAATTTTGTCGTATTTATTTTGTTTATAGCAACTGATCTATATTAAAAATAGAATCGGATATTTGTTTCAAAATGTTCCCTTATTTTACAAACATATAACTTAAAACAAAACAAACACTTTCTGTTAATATTATAAAATTAACGTCTACATGATTGGATTTGAGTTAATCACTCACGCTTCAAGAGCTGAACAGATTCCGATGAAACTTAATAAACGTTCTGAATAAGGACACAGAACTCGTTTGTTCTATGTCTGAGTTAGCGTTTCCTTGAGATTTTTTCAGACTTTCAGGCAAAAGTTAATCGTAGTAAATGCGAAGATTTAAAATTGTCTGTTTGTAATCTTGAAGTACATGGAGCCTCTAAGTAATGGATGCCAACCTAACTATGGACCCATCTCGACAACCATTGCTTAACCTCGATAACCAAACCGTTAGCTGTCATTATGCACGAGCTCTTTATGTAATCATATCTTGTTATTCATCATCTGCCTAGCCTTTTCCCAATTATATTGGGGTCGGCTTCCAGTCATACCGGATTCAGCTGAATACCAGTATTTAATGTCGTTAAATCATATCTTGTTATTAATCTATACTAATATTATAAAGCTGAAGAGTTTGTTTGTTTGTTTGTTTGAACGCGCTAATCTCAGGAACTACTGGACCGAATTGAAAAATTATTTTTGGGTTGAATAGACCATTTATCGAGGAAGGCTTTAGGCTATATATCATCATGCTTAAGCCAATAGGAGCGGAGCAGCGATAAAGAATGTTTTAAAATCGGGGATTCCAAGGGGGCGAAGTCGCGGGCAGCAGCTAGTGTTGTTATATTATTGTTGAATTGGTTTTTGTTACACCAATGACAGCCCCATTTCATGTCGACATATACTGACCATGCCAGGTTGTCTGGAAGACATCGCGGAATGCGATAAGACCGCCCATTGTATGTGTTTTAGTTTCAAGTCTAGTTTTTGTATTACTTTTGGTGTACAATAAAGTATATAATAAATAAATATACATACATAAAATGTGGTCCGTAAAGATGTTACAAAGTAAAATTAGTGCATAAACATTTCGCCATACAGTGATGACATGTAAATATTTAGTAAAAGTGTTTTAGTAAAATTAAAAAATAGTTAAACACAATTGCAGAATTGTTTATAAGGTAATTCCGTTATCCAGTTCAGTAATGAGTTGTAAATAAGTGACGCCATATATACGCAGCTTCTAAACAGTTCTAACCTGGGTACAGGGATTTTTAATAGAATAATATAGCATATTATTGGATGATTCTCGGATAAAAACATAGGTTCCTGAAGTTCGAGATAAAGTGAAATTCTTTTTAATTTTTAAAATGGTCTGTAATGATAGACAGAACTATTTTTTATATCGTTTGATGTCATTGTCATTTGTTGTAAGCAACTATTGATATTACAACTTATGATATTATGTGTATGTATCCAAGAGATACAATTTCATTTCATATAAGCTTCAGTCGATATTTCATACACCTGTACTAAGGATTAAAAGTTTATAATATTCATAATATATGTACATATAAGATTTCTCTCAGACCGTCAACATGACATGCACGGAAATTGTAAATTTATCCTGCGTATTTATGGCCAAGTTGCGCGTACTTATGGTGAAGTTGCCGTCTCAAATACGGCCGCCATAAGAAAAAGGACGTAATTACACAAAATAAATTTATTTATATCAGAATTATATCATTCTAGTATTTCGCTTGGGGGCGCGAGTTGCAAGCAACCCATATCACATATCTACATATACTTAAGGCTATGTTTGATTTATATTATAGTTCAATGAGTTTCAAACAAACAAAAAGTCGAAGTATCTATTGTTAAATCAAACGCACCGATGGAATGATACTAATCTGTTCCAACTATTATCTCCAAAAACCTAGACCTAACCTAACCCAACCTACCATTTAAAACATTAACAGATAGTATCTAAAACTACATACGTAATAGTTCTAACACAATGTATTCTAATAAATACCTAAATAAAAAACAAATAACGTTACCAAACAAAATACATTTGCCTAAACATTACATGCGTGTTCCAAACATAGCTTAATGACCAATATCAACTAATCATAATAAATTAATTCTGTTGTATAACAAATGTCAGATGTTGTAGTTTCGTAGAATGCGTATCTACTGAAGCACGCGAGAATGGTATTTCATTGAAATAATGGCACCAGACTGGTACGTTTGTTGCGGAATTTGTTCGGAAGAGTCACCGCGGCCCTGGAACGCAAGGGGTTTTTAGGAACACGGATAGGTTTTAGTCAGTAAAAGTCTGGGATTCCCTTCCGCTCGCTTAGAGCGGAACAAATCATTTGATGACTTCTCATCCTTAAAAAGAAGATAGATATGTCTCTCGTTTTATGTGATTTTTAGGGTCCTGTATGAATAAAAACATCATGGGTCTATAGTCTACTTAGCTTTACGGCTCTTGTATCTGAATGTGTGTTCGTTTGTACCTTTTAAACAGTGGACAGCAACTTGACATTTTTTACTTTAACTGCAAATGTCATGCTGATAATAACAGCCACACGGATCGATCTTCAATGTTAAGCAGCGCTTGCCGAAGTTAGTTTGTGGATGGATGACCATCTTAACTTATTGAGATTTTTCGTTTACGTTAGCCGTTAAGCCGCAGGTTCCGGCTGTCATTTATAGATCTTTGGCAGTCGTTACGGTTTGTCAGAAGCCAGAAAATCTGACTCCAGTTTTAGTACCGAAGTACCGTTTTACATAGTTATTAGGTTGTGGAGGTCTGGTAGGCAGCTGCTCCACGTAATCATCATCAGCTAATTCCGGTTTATAAATAATAAATTTAGGTAAAGGCTAGGCAGATTACAAATTGAAAATGTCAATAGCATCAAATAAATTAACAAAGCATTTAGAGCAATTTCACCAATAAAACTAAATAAGTACTATAGTTTACGTAAATGGACACATTAATTTGTATTGAAATTGAAAAATCTCCCGCTGGTGTAGTGGTGAACAATAATTTAAAAAACTCTTTTTTACATAAAATATTATCCCATGTTGATTCATTAAATTGTCATAATGTTAATCACATCTACAGTGCAATTTTTAACTTCGTTCAATATCTGTATGTGTTTCTTTTACAAAAATAAATAATGATACAGGTGGCTGATACTGACGGTTGGGCGTTTCCGGGGACTGTCTTTATGTAAAATTTGACGTTCAAAATATGCTCTCAGCCTAGTTTGAATAAATGACTTTTGATTTTGAGTTTTATGTACCTACTAGCTTCTGCCCGCGACTTCGTCCGCATGGAATAGTTACTTTACCCCCGATTTTGAAACTCTCAGCCCGATCGGTTTAAAATTGACAAAGTTTCATACAAACTTTCATCCCCTATTTTATCCCCTTGGGGGTAGAATTAATCAAAATCCTCTCTTAGCGGATGCCTACGTCATAACATCTACCTGCATGCCAAATTTCAGCCCGATCCGTTCAGTGGTTTGGGCTGTGCGTTGTTAGATCACTATGTCAGTCAGTCAGTCACTTTTGAGTTATACATATATATTTAGAAGATTAGTGTTGATCAGGCTCAGTTTCATTATTGGAATTCGCCCTTAATTAAAATATATTGTGACACAAATCAGTGCAATTTTAAGTATTAGCGAATGCGATTATTGAAATTCCAAAGTACGGATAGAACACGTGACATTTCAAAAATGTTTATGTATACCATACATTTTTGATGTTTTCAAGTTTTGACAACCACTTTTACCACGGTACCACTGATAGAATTACATTTTTCTGGAGCCTCTGGCATAATCAGCCTTTTAACGTTCCCACTGCTGGGACACAGGCCTCCTCTCTAGGAGAGGGAATGGGCCGTAATCCACCACGCGGGCCCAGTGCGGGTTGGTGAATGTTACATGTCTTCGTTTTTTTTTTGTTTCTAGGACATGTTGTTTTTATCATTCATCTAGGACATGTCGTTTTCGTTATTTCCTTACGATATTTTTCTTCACCGTTTTGAGAGCAGTGGTGAAGAAATGAATGACTCAAAGTAATGCGCCTGGCTGGGTTTGAACCCGCTATCTACTATTCGTAGGTAGGGGCCGTTACCACTTAGCCACCACTGCTCCAAGCTGCTGCTGCTGCTGAAGCCTCTGGAAGATCACAGAAAGAAGCTAGTAAAATGTCGTAGTTGCTATTTTTTAAATATTGCCAGATGGCCAAGAAAATAATTGCGACAAAATAATGACCAGAATTTTATTTTAATAACCGTACCGTACCGTAAAGCATTACTTCTTTATTGTTTTACTGTGGTAATTTTTACAACCAATGATGTTATTGTTACATTGCAAAAATAAAGAGATTATGCAATCATTGTAAAGTATTGACGCAAACATTTTTTTATTATGTTTACGATGATTATAAAATGTACATTATGTGTGCTATTCACATCTGTATAACTTTTATTTTTTTCTGGTTGTTATAAATGTATTATGTGTGGACTGGACTATTATGAATTCTGCTGTTCTTTTGTCTATCTCAAGTGATGGTAAAAGAATAGTGAAAAGAAATAAATCTTGAAAGTTGTTATTTATTTTCTAAGAATTAGGTACACACGAGTGCTTTGTATAGAATAAAAGAAATGAATGAAGTAAGCAAACTCAACAGTTGTCACTTTAATTTATCTAGATGTTTATCAAATTTAAAATACCTCATCGCCACCGCAATAATTTGAAAACACAATCGTAAGAAAAGCTTCAACGAAGCTCCGTAAACACCAACTAGCGCCACCCTCAAACAGGCGGCGAAAAACCGTACTAACTCGACTTCCACTCACCAATAGTGTATGTGGCGCCATCTATCTGAAACGTCGCGCTCTTGCACTTCTTGAAGATTTTGCCACTGACCACTTGTCGCGTGGCGCTGCCGTGCGTGGCAGGGTTCGAAGCGATTTCGTTACTTGCCGCGCGCGGCGCGCTTGTGTCGAACTTATTCCTCAACTCCTCGAACGATAGGTCGGAAACATCGGGAGTTTTGTCTCGGAACCGACGCACTTGCCCGCACAACTGACCGCCCTTGCCGGCTTCGGCCGTGTTCTTGTCCATTTTGTTCACTGTTCACTATTCATCACTCGTCACAGTACACTTTGTCACTGCAAGGAAAGATAGATGTGTTAGGGAAATCTGGTACTTCAGTGGCCTATGTAGCTGGCAAGTTTTCAAAAAAAAATAATCGAATTTTATTAGAAAAAAAAGAAAATGAACAGCTATAAGGTTAATACATACATATATGTATTTAATTGGTAGTTATTCTACATCATGTACGTTAAAATATATTTACTTAGAACAAAGGAGCTACATGGTACTCGGTGATCTGTAAAAAAGTATTTTTTGGCAACATATTCGACTTTCAGAATAAAATCTGCAGTGCGTATTTTCTTCAAGAATATACTTGGCACTCGAAGTAGCCACTATGTGAACATACCGATGGGATGTTTTTTTTTTTAATAAAAACATTATCCATGTTCTTACTACCTAATGAATAATGGGCTTCCTTTTTCTCTTCTTTTATTTTTTTTTTGACGAAAAATTATTTCCCGGTATTTCACGTGTTTATCCACCGGATGATTTAGATACTATATTATACCTAATACGTAGGTATTTCAAGAGCGCGGCGCTCTGAACGGTGAGTTTAGGTGTTATAATGCTTTTTTTTTGGATGGGAAATCTTCAAATGACCCCTCCCGCTCTGGGCGGAGCGGGACAGCAGGCACTGACCCTATGGGGCCCCGTCTTCTTTGCTGACAGCTCTTTGAGGCGCGCGTGGAACACGACGCGACGTCGACTCGGGCCTGGTTGCTATCGGACGGCGAGAGGTGTTATAATGCCTGGTGTTTGTCTTATAATCATTATATGTAACATTACTTAAAACTGTCTGTCGGTCAACAGCTCTGGTTAAAGTTTTTTAAATTTTTAATATGACCTTATGGGAGGCTTTCTACGCTGCGTCTTGCGGTACGCTGTCGCCACTTCAAAAGGACCGGCTGTCTAGGGAACTTATGAAAAAAACTAGACAAGAGCGAGTCTGACCCGCGATTTGAGATCGAGTCTTAATCTGTTCCGAGTATACATTTTCTAAGGATATTTATAAACTATGAAGGTACTCTAATTACTCTTCATCTTTCTTATTTTTGTCAGAGTACTTGAGAGTGCTCTCAAAGGAGGCTTTAAAAGACAAACTTAACTTTGTTGTTGTATGTTCTCCCACACATCAAATAGGTACATCAATGTACGTCAGAGGCAATTCTTATCTGAGAAAATAAAAAAATACAAAAGCTTTTTTTCCAGAAGTCGGTGTTTTTGGTTGTTTCTTCGTTTTTTGAGCAACGACTTCCGAAATTAAAGTTATTTTATACTTTTGTGTTTTTTTTTGTATATGGACAATCATTTTTTGATTCCTGCCCCTAGCCAAGTTAATAATCTGCATCCGTTAACGCTAGTCAGAAACGAATCAAATGTATGGGAATGAATAATCATCTCAACGTTAAGTCACGTGTTTATAACAAACGAATAGAAAATTCGTAGACAATTTCGCATCGTTCAAAATGATTGAATGATTTGTTATCGTTCCTACAATGTTCATTTCCTTTGTTAAAACGTTTAAGCTTAGTGGTTAAAGCATTTAAACAGAGTTAAAATTTTAACTTGTTTGATGTTTGTGGGAAAGCTCGCCATAGATTATAGAATAGGTCATTTTTCTAGAGACATTGTAGAACGAGCGGCCGACTCAGGCGCGTCAACATGGCTACCAACTTATCGTTTTCTACAGTTGCTGAAACCGAGGCGTTACCGATTGGAGAACAGAATTCGAATAACGATCGAAAACGAATATTTTTTAATAATGTGTAGTGTTCTTTTTATTATTATTATTTATTAAAACAACCTGTGTTCTCCCCCAAAAAGTCTCCCCCATAGCCTTCCACTCTTCCTCCAAGCCGTCACGCCAGCGTTTCTTAATTCAGTTTAGTAAAATAAAAGAATTAAAATGTAAAAAAAAAGCATCGACAAGTGAAAATGAAAACATCATCAATGTAGTCGAAAATAACAGAATTAAAAACCACCATTTATAAGTAAACACTTTCATTCTTAAAAAAAAAGCTTTTGCCATATATTTTTTTATAAGAATGAAAGTGTTTTATGTGTTCAGAGATTCAAACGTTTTTAGTTATTCCGCCTCTTTATACCCATCTTAATGCGATGATTCTGCGAATTTCTAATCAACTAATGGACGTTTGAAAGTTTGCTGAGCATTACGCTTGGGAAAATGTAATAAACTTTATATTTTATATTGATCCGTATATAAGACGTTATTGATGGATTGATTATATACTGCGTTTGAGTTACGTTCTAAGCCAGGGTAATTAGTTAGTTGCGCAATATTAATCTATCATGATGTTTAATGTTTTGTGTAATTACAATAATTATGGAAAATATTTTGTAATACTCATACTTGAGTTAAAGACTGATTGATGATGTTTAAGCTAAGGACTGATTTCGTTGGATTAAAGAACTGGAGTTGTTTTGTTGAGGCCCATGTTCAGCAGTGGAAGTACGACTTTTACATCGTCAGATAAATTTTATGTTAAGCTTTGAATAAAAATATGTTAGCGATAATTCTTATCTGACTTTTTAAATACTACCGTTACAGGATTATTTCTTACTAGCAGCGGCCCGCGTAGTTCCCGTTCCTGTGGGAATATGGGGATAAAATATAACTTATGTCACCCGGGGATATTGTAGCTTCCAAACAGTGAAAGATTTTTTTAAATCGATTCATTAGTTTCGGAGCCTATTCAATACAAACAAACAAACAAACAAATCTTTCCTCTTTATAATAGTAGTATAGACTAAAACCCGTCCGCCGTAAGTCCGTCAGATACATTTCTAAAAAATATTGGACACGTATTTTTTGCTTTGTCAAATCTATAAAAATTTACGAAAATAAAAAAGCATCAAAGATCAGGAGTCGGCTTCTGAAGTCACGTCGTGGTAAAAATTGTACCAAGTAGTGACGCCACACATTCAATGCACTATATCTACTTCGTTTTTTATTTACGTGAAAATAGAAAAAATACATGTTTAATATTATTTGGAAATCTATCTGAGGGACTAGCTTAGTTTTTTTTTGTCAAATATCCTGTTAAATGTACTGGGAGACGGTCAGCTATTTCGTAACTACCAACTCAGTACAAAACTACGTTTTAAACAATATACCGTATCAAAATACCGAACCTCACCGAAATTCGTAGACGCTCAAACAATGCTACGACTACCCAAATATCGGCGTAGCGAACATTCGGACCTCTACAAGTCGAGTCGTCGTAGCGCTACGAACGCTACAAATATATTAGTCGCCTAATATTTGTAGCATTCGTAGCGCTACGAATATACACCTACAAAATTATAGTTGGCACAGAAAAAATAACCTGAGGTTGCATTTCAAGAAGTTTAGTGCCCATTTTATACTAAATGCCAGCTTGCCTACCTCAATTTAAGTATAGTACAGCATAAATGTTACGACCTTTTTTGCTGAAACTGCTTTTTCAGGGAAAGTGTTGGCCCAAGCTTAATGAAGGTTAAATATGTAAGATTTTTACGGGGGTGTTTTAAGTGTCTATTTTTATGGTTTGAAGTGTATTTGCAGATGGTTTGTGTAAATAAACAGGGTGCTGTCTATCTCAGTAACGATGATAATCTCCGGTCGTGAAGGTTTGACAATGTATTAAATTTCTTTTATAGGTCCAAAGCAGCAGAATTGAAAAGAAAACGATTCTGCTAGATTCAAGAGCAATAAACCTTTGGCCATGTAAACTTTTAAGTTTCTCATCGTTTTAATAATATTGTTACTTGATCTCATGTTTTCCATATGATGTTTGTTATTAACAAGATAAATAACATAATTCATCATCATCGGCCAAGCCCTTTAACCAAATACATACATATCGGATCAGCTTCCAGTCAAACTGGATTCAGCTGAATACCAGTATTTTACGTGGAGCGGCTACCTACCAGAACTCCATCACCCATTAACTGGGTGACACGAAACTTCTCGACAAGACTGGAGTTAAACCCTTCACAAATATAAATAACAAATTAAATACAGAAACCAACATTAGAATTAGCTTAACCGCTACTAATTTCAAAGAACCTTATCAAAAACATAAAGAAAATTAAATATAAAAGAAAGGGAGTATATTCAAATAGGTAGGTACCAATATTATGAAAAGGAGTTCTACTTGTAAATTTCGTGCCCATTCAAACGTTTATTTCCATAAGCCCTGAATAGAAGAGAGCAGTGGTGGCCAAGTGGTAACAGCCCCGACTTACGAAATGTAGGTCGCAGGTTCAAACCCAGCCAGGCGCATTACTTGGTATAATTAATTTCATCACCACTGCTCTCAAAACAGTGTAGCAAAATATCGTGAGGAAACCGGCATGTCCTAGAACCAAAAATTCGAAGACATGTGACATTCACCAACCCGCACTGAGCCCGCGTGGTGGATTATGGCCCATATCCCTCTCCCAGAGAGGTGGCCTGTGTCCCAGCTGTGGGAACGTTACAAGGCTGACTATACTGAATAGAAATAAATTGGAAGTATAGTCACGTTTAAAGTATAATTTTGTGGAAATATTAATATTAAGTACCCACTTAGTATGCATAGTAAGTGGCATTATTCTGTATAATTTGAGGCACTTATAAAATTATGAATTTTTAATTTATAGTTCTAGAACCTTCCAACTATTTAGTAACCGTAATATCTTAGTTCAATAATAGGTAATGTTTCCAGAAATTTGTTATAACTTCGATTAATGTCTTCGAATGTTAAAAAATGTACTAATGTATAATACTTTCTTGTCCAAACATCACTACACAGTATAAAACAAAGTCTCTTCCCGCTGTTTGTCTCTCCCTATGTATGCTTAGATCTCTAAAACTACGCAACAGCTTTTGATACGTTTTTTTTTTTAAATAGATTGAGTGATTCAGGGGGAAGGTTTTAGCTGAAGAAATTAGCTGAATATCAATATTATACGTGCAGCGGCTGCCTACCAGACCTCCACAACCCATTAATTTGGTAACACGGTACTTTTTGGCAAGACTGAAGTCAGATTTTCTGGCTTCTGACAATCCGTAACGACTGCCACAGATCTAAGGGCCGTAAAGCTAAGTACTGCCAAAAATTTACATATTATGACAGTCGAGACCAATAGCTTAACGTGCTTTCCGAGACACAGAGGAAACTAGGTTAGTTAAGATGATCTTCTGTCCACAGAACAAGCTTATCAAGGATTGCTTAACCTTGAAGATCAACCCGGCTGGCTGTTACTAAGTATTGCTTTTGGGTACCTTACCAGTGGACAGCAAAGTGGAAGAATTTTTCGACGTCATCTTTTGACTACTTTTAGTATTAGTTAGTTAAGAGTTTTTTTTCCTAGAGAGGAGGCCTGTGTCCCAGCAGTGGGAACGTTAAAAGGCTGATTATGAAGAGTTTTTTTTTATGTAAGGCTATATATTGCAATAGCTATATACATTTTGTAAAAAAACGAAGCACAACACAAGCACTATCAGCTTTTTAACGTTCTCACTGTTGGGACACAGGCCTCTCTAGGAGAGGGAATGGGCCGTAATCCACCACGCGGGCCCAGTGCGGGTTGGTGAATGTCACATGTCTTCGAATTTTTGGTTCTAGGACATGCCGGTTTCCTCACGATGTTTTCCTTCATCGTTTTGAGAGCAGTGGTGAATAAATTAATTACAGAAAGTAATGCGCCTGGCTGGGTGTGAACCCGCGACCTACACTTCGTAAGTCGGGGCCATTACCACTCGGCCACCACTGCAACGAAAAACGAAGAACGAAGAGATAATTAGGACAAGGTTAATGTACTTCATTGTACATTTATCCGCTGCCTACCATAGTTGCGCATATTGTACATGACGGGAATCAAACTGACCTCAACCACCAATCCTACGATCTACCCGCTGGACTATCGCCGTATTTTTTAACCAGACACATTATTTAGCAATAAATCCCAGAAAGTCGCACAACACAGGTTGTTAAATGAATCCGATACAGTTTTACAACCAGACTGCGTATATAAAGGTGATGTGTTTACAATAGCGGTGATATACATATAAACTTTATTTTGGTCTGTTCATTTTATGTGCCCTTCTTACGACATTGGGGTACCTGGTTCTGGGAATGTTTGAAGAGTTTTGTGTTCCTACATTTTGTTTAAATAACTCCTAGATTTAATTAAAACGTTCTATTTTTAAACTGACTGGAGATTCTGAAGAAACGTTTTACCATCACCTCTTCAAAATGGTGATGGGCAATATTGTGAGGAAATTTGCACATCTTACGGAAGATGTTCAAAAATTTAAAGACAGTTATGCTTTGCAATAAATAATAGTTATCTACCTTTTGGCCTACTACTCCCTGTCGCTGAAAAGAAACTTATACCTATCCAGTTATAAAACGTTTTAAAACTACTCTCTTCGTTCTGGTAGGTAATAATGACTATTTTCTTCAGTAAATAAACTTTTTAGTCAAATTGTCAAAACAATACGAAAATGGTAAAAATTATAGTTTAGTTCTATTTATTATGCTACAAATACTTTAAGTTTTTTTTTCAGTATATTCGTATTAAAAAAAGAACAAATGTTTTTGAAGCTTTTACCGTCTGTTAAAAAAACGAATCTTAATAAACCTTATAATACACATTCTTATTAAGTCAATTTATAACGCATCCTCGTACACTGATACAAAATTTGATCCCTCCTTTTGATCATAGATGCGAGATTAATACGACACATAATAATTTCTCTTTGATGAAGTTCGCACATACTGGTATGGTGTTTCCTTTAAGGTAAAAATATTTTAATTATTTTCTGATATTGAATGCTTTAGAATTGAATTTCACTGACAGTGATTTTGTCGATGAGCAAGAGCGTTCTCGTGCCTTTGATTTTCGATGTGATAGATTTATATACTCTAGTATGTTTTTTTTAATTTAATGGGAAAAGGCTAAGCAGTTGATGATTCCTTTATCCCATTTTTTATAAACAAACGACTTACTTTGCCGAACTCTGAAAACATTATCATCACATCTTTATATGTATCCTATAGTTAAGCCTTAAACATATTAGGCGAAATGGCCAAATATGTATGTATGTTTAAGGCTCATGATACCTATAGGCGCGAGCCTTCTGCCTTCAAACAAACAAATCCAGAATTTATTGAGAAATTCCAAATGGGAAAACCAAATTACACTTTGCTTGACTCAAGATATCAAGCTCAGCATTACCTTGCCACCTTTAAAGAAACGAAGTAGTCAAGACTCTCAGTCATTCTTCGTATATCCTGATCAGCCAATTGACCTTTTTTGGGAATCATCAAATTAATCCTTCCGCTCTGGGTGGAGCGGGAGGAAATGTCAAACTCTTACTGACTAAAACCCATACATAAAACATAATCAGCCTTTTAATGTTCCCACTGCTGGCACACAGGCCTCCTTTCTAGGAGAGGGAATGGGCCGTAATCCACCACGCGGGCCCATTGCGGGTTGGAGAATGTCACATGTCGTCGAATTTTTGGTTCTAGGACATGACGGTTTCCTCAAAATGTTTTCCTTCACCGTTTTGAGAGCAGTGGTGAAGAAATTACCCAGCTAGCAAAACTTGGTATTACAAGTATCCTAAGAGCATAGTTTTCTTACTCTTTTAGTACACTTACAAACGTTGGTAAGTGTGGAATTGGGCGCATTTTTTAAGAGTGTTTGCCCTTATTGTTATTGTATTATGCTCTTATGAAGAGCATTTTCAATCTTATAGTGATCTGCCTATTGCCGTTGTAAAAGCAATTAGTCTTACAACTGTCTTACACTGGCCTGGTGTAAAGGTAAAATGCCATTGTGTAGCCTTACGAATGCCGTTCTAACTGTGATTCGCCTTATTTACCTCTTTGTGATCTCAATGTAAGAGTATTTTTAAGCGTGTCGTACATTTTTACAAACCGTTGTGCGCATGCAGTGAATATAATAAAAATCTTTAAAAAAGTAAATACTTTATATATTAACTTTATAATTTAAAATTTTCTATGTTACTTGTATCTTACTATTATTATAATGTTGAACTCTCTGCGGAGTAGGTTTATTCGAAGTATTTTTAATGTATTTAACATTAAAATCTCGGGCCATTTCTGAGATGTGTTTTTGAATAATAGTTATTGATTTAGTAAAATGTGAAATAATACAAAATGTCACCATTTTTCCATTATTTACAATCTTACTTATAGTGTAGGTACTTCATCAGAACATTTAAAAGCTCAATCGTTTTTAGTTAAATGCATTGTCAGACTAGATATTCTTATATAACTCTAGTTAAGTGAGTTTAAAGACCATTGCTCCTATTAAACACTAGCCTAAAACAATTATCGGTGGCCATTGTTCAGAATGTTAGGGTTCCCTAAACAGTGGAAAAACCAAAAATCACACCTAAAATTTTAATTTATAGTTAGTTAATATGCTTTTAACATTTAGTTTGTATGTTAATTATTTCTTCTAGCGTAGCAACTGCTGTACCCAAATAATTATGGGCATTAAAAGTGAAATGATGGATGTCGATTGATTTTGATCGAAAATCCTTGTCATTTCTCTTAAGGAAAATCATAGTTTAAAAACGTAACAGTGCGAGACACCTGTGAATATTCACCTACAACCGTACATTTCAGACATCCGTGCTTGCCGTTTTTAAAAGTTTAAAATTGACAACTCCTTTGATTAGTGCTCGAGCTGGGGAGTCATAAATGATAGCTCTGAGTTCAGTTCAGTTTCAAGTCCTGTTGATTTCAAGGTCACCTTTAAACCACTTGAACTTGTAAGTTCGTTTACTACTAGAACAAAAACTTTCTTTATGTGCGGAACCACCAAACATATTGCTGGATCCAGCTTGTCCTGTTCCTGTTCCTCGTAAAACTTGTGAAGATTCTGGCTCTTTCATTAATTTCATGTATTCTTTATTTACTGTTCTGTGGTATTTTTAAACCGTTTCCACCTATTTAAATCCATTATTCAACACGGTACTTTATATCCATTACAACGCAGTGAAGAATACTTATATCAATAAATGAGATCGGTAATATACTTAATAAAGCATGCTTACGACGTTTGTGAGCTTAAATGTTCTTTTATACAACTTCCAACGTGGTACTACTCTTTAATATGATTTAGCTCAGACAAATTAACCTTATAATTTGTTGGGTCTTCAACAGTTGTACATCATGCTTTAGTAAGATCAGTACTCTTTTAAAATACTTACCCAAGAAATCTATAAGAACATACGATCTTATAAGATGCCTAAATAAGTATAAAAAAATATCAAGAGTAATTAGTCTTACACAAGTGCGCTTTTAAACTTTTGTTCTTATAAATATTTTTACAAGGAGTTCTTCTATATATCTATAAGACTTCTTTACAAGTTTATACATTCGTTTAGTTCAAATCCCCATTATACATGCCATTATAAGAGGCCCCTTCTTAATCAGGACACTTATAAATGTTTTATAATTCTTTTAAGTAATTATTTACAAGACTATTTTGCTAGCTGGGTAATTACACAAAGTAATGCGTCTGGCTGGGTCTGAACCCGCAACTTACAATTCGTAAGTCGGGGCCGTTACCACTCGGCCACCACTGCTCCCATACGCGTTCGTCCTAATACCATTCTGCGGCACCCGAATTTTATTACTACCTCATCATCTGCCTAGCCTTTTCCCAAATACATTGGGGTCGGCTCACAGTCAAGCCGGATTCAGCTGAATACCAGTATTTTACGTGAAGCGGCTGCCTACCAGACCTCCACAACCCATTAACTGGGGAACACGGTACGTCTTGGCAAGACTGGTGTCAGATTTTCTGGCTTCTGACAATCCGTAACGACTGCCAACATGTTACATAACATTAATTTCGGATATCACTGAACCGGTAAATGAAGCATTATAGCAAACTACGGCGAACTTTGATCTCACCAACCTCAAATTAACTCAGAGTAAGGGCCTGTCACTTTGTATACAACAGTCTGGAAATATGTAAATAACCAAAGGCCGAGACTGGGAGAACTTTCCGGAAAGTGAGTGAAGCAATTTATGATCTTTGAAAAAGTAACTGAGAAGATTTTGATAGCTTGATTTCGTTACGTTTCGTTTATTATAACGGTTATCGTAACGGTCGATCGGTAAAAATCAATGTTACATACAACTAAAGAAGGATGCCCAAAAATATACCCAGAATCTATTAAAATAATTTATGAACAACAAAATAGACCTTAATTATGAGATCACAATTATGCTACCCGTTACACAACTTATTAATGGAAAATCTTGTAGGTTTGGGGGGGACAATTCCCCTAAGATGACACACTGACCAATTAACCCCCCAAACCTACAAGATTTTCCAAGATTTTCATACCACGAATTGATATTGTTCGCTGCAGGCACCTAACATTTAAAGATAGCATGTTGGGACTCGTTTACTTGCACTGTAATAATAAACCATAAATAATTATCGCTATTTCGCCCACGCGAGCGCTCCTCCCAGTGACAAAGTGTGTAGTGGCAGATCCGCGCGCATCCGCGCTCCCTCCGCCCCGCGGACAACGCCGGTTCCGTCACTACCTACACTGTTGCGCGGATAAAGCTAATACAATCGACAGTATTAACCAGGAAACTGACTAAATAACATGATTTTTTATAAAATAAAATATTACGTAAGATAGATCTTGTTATTGTGATTCTATTTCTGTGAAAAATGAATATTAGTGAAAATGGATAACCGACATTGTTAATAGGGACCATCGAAAGAGTTTTCATTCGCAAATAAAAAACTTGTTTTTATTTGTTAATATTATGCACTATTTTGTTTAGCCGATTTTTTTTAAAACTGCGTACATTTTCGTTACCTTTTTATTTTTTAAACACAAAAGAATGTGCTCAAACCAATTCATGGAATAAGTTGTTAACAGTTTAAACATCTCTAAACTTTGATAATCTAGTCAATTCTCATTAAGAATCTAATTCATTCGAACACCGTAACTAAAATTTTCTCACAAAATAATATCTAATATTCGAGGTATCTGACTAATTAAATTAAGTAAACTTTATCTTTGAATACCAACTTGTAATACAAGGAGATGAATATAACGTTAAATATTCATTCAAGGTAAAGTTAGGTACTTCTTAATTATACGACAGGACTATTTCTGGAAGGGGTGGAGGTGTTTATTGTTTAGTTTTACTACTTTTGCATGTAATAAATGCTAGCTTATTGAAATACCCACGTTGGCGTTGTGATATAAAGATTAATGTAATGTTCTGAAAAGAGTAACTATGGAGTTTCTTGTCCGTTCTTCTCCATAAGAATCTACTTTTGCGAATGGACGCTAGAGTCACATAATAGGGATGTTTCCTGAGTAAAAAATATATGATTATGTTTAGTCCGTCAGTTAGATTATAGAAAAATATTGGACACGTATTTTTTCCTTTACCAAATCTATAAAAACTGACGAAGATACAAAGCATCAAAGATCAGGAGTGGGGGCTTGTGACGTCACGGCTCGCTAAAAATTGTAGCGAGTAGTGACGTCACACGAGTTTTCAACGCACTATATCATCTTCATTTTTTGTTTACGTGAAAAAAGAAAAAATACGTGTCCAATATTTTTTGGAAATGTATCCGACGGACTAACTAGATTTTTTTAGTCAACTACCCTATTATGATTTTTAATGATGACGTTCAAAAGTGCCGTTTAATGGCCTAATTGAAATAAACGTTTTGACTTTGTCTTTGACTTTGATGGGGCTTGTGTGTCTAAATGATCTTAGAGCACTGCCGGTGCGGGCCTGTGGAAGGCGAGTGTTGGGTGGCTCGCCCTCCGATAACAATAAGGCCT
Organism: Hecatera dysodea; assembly: GCA_905332915.2. Classification (NCBI taxonomy): domain Eukaryota; kingdom Metazoa; phylum Arthropoda; class Insecta; order Lepidoptera; family Noctuidae; genus Hecatera; species Hecatera dysodea. Next base: position 18,431,330 of record HG995292.1, read on the forward strand.
GGGTCGACAGTAATGCTAGCGAAGGAGGAGGCGGAGCGCGTGCGAGAGAGGGAAGCCCCTCGCTCCAGCCGCCGCAACAGAAGAAGACGCCCCGGGCGTCGGGAAACGCAGGGCGATTCCCGGCCACCGTAGGCGCGGGCCTGCGGATTGCGAGCTATGGGTGGCTCGCCGTCCGATAGCAACCAGGCCCAAGTCGACGGCGCGTCGTGTTCCACGCGCGCCTCAAAGGGATGTCAGCATAGAAGACGAGGCCCACTATGACCAGTGCCTGCCAAAGTTTCGGAATTTGTTCGAAAGAGTCACCGCGGCCTTGGAACGCAAAGAGCATTTGGAGGAACACGGGCAGGTTTTAGTTATTAAGAGACTGACACTCCTTTCTGCTGTGTCCAGAACGGAAGAAATGGTTTAATGAAATATCAGCTTTACAAAAAACAAAGTGCTGTATTGTATTGAAATAATAAAGCTTCTATTGTTGATAAATTGAAAAAAAAAAAACATATTAACCAAGTAACTATGAATTTCTAGGTAATCGAAAAGTTTGTGACTGACCTAGGACACTAAGGAGGAACATCTGATCTGCGATAAGTAGCCAATGTAAATCATCATTATCAGCACATCGTTTCTTAATGTAAACAATTAAGCACATAAATTGTTTAGTGAAGTTACTATAGGTGTAATGTTAAATAGTTTCTATATGCAGATTTAATAATAACCACCAATAAATAAACTTTAAATGTAACTGTATGTATACACTATAGACTTAACCTAAAAATAAACTAAAATCCTCCTAACTACAAAATTACATAAAAAAGTCCGCATCGCTATCGACTGGAAGTGTACCCAAAAGCGGCATTGCCACGTTGTATGGCAATGCCTATCCTTTGTTCGAAGTAAAAGCCAGCCCTTGGGTCACGCGAAGTGTCATCTGAACGTTTAGCAAGCTCTTTAAATAACGCATGAAGTAAACTTACTTGAATGGTGAAATTTCTTAAACTAGACTTCACTCGCACGTGACTTTGCTCCCGTAGTTTGTCTCTAATCGTGTTTTTTGGAAGCAAAAATTAACCTATGGCACCTTACGAATATTGTATCTTTCTGTTTTTTTTTTTTAAGAAAATAATTTTCAATATCAGACTCGTAGCGTTTATTCTTATAACCGTTTTTCTACTCGGGTTTGCTCCCGGTGAATTTTCCTTGCTCCCGCCCTGAGACCCTCAGGGAAAAGGAGGTTCGGATCCCCTGCTAACTGTTTACAAATACTGTGTCCCCCAGTACTTTGCTTAAAATTGTATGTCATATGATATCTGCGTATTACTGAGCTGTTGGGATATGGAATTATGCTTGGTGTAGTATCTAAGGTTGGTGTTTGTTGGAACTCTGTTACTATAGGTTCCCTATTGTCTAAGTTTGTGTTGGTGTTTGTGTGTAGTAAAGATCGTTCGGCTTTTAATCTAATTTCATCTAACAGTTGAGTAGATATGAATTTACGGGTAATAATGCTACGTGCTTGATTTGAAAGGGTGTTTCCGGTGAATCTATTTGGGGTTATGTTGGTTTCTATCTTTAAATAATTTTTCAAATCTTTTAATATATCCTGGACCTTCAGCTTTTGCCCTATAGTAACAGAACATTAATTCGTAAAGCTCTTCTTGTGACCACTTTCGTCTTGCATCTCCATTGCCTTGTTAAATCTTATTTGAATGATAGACAGCAAGCCTTGTTTTTTTAAGCCAGCAACTTTAAGCCTTGTTAAATCTTATTTGAATGATAGACAGCAAGTAGTGCAAATAAACGGTATCAATTCATCGGGCTTAAACGTGAAAATGGGCGTTCCACAGGGCTCAATTTTGGGTCCTTTTTTATTTTTAGTTTATATAAATGATTTACCCCATTTATTGCAAAACAAGCTAAACATGGTCTTGTTTGCCGACGACACTTCGTTTATTTTTAAAATAAATAGACGTAGTAATAATCTTGACGTCGTAAATAACGCCCTTTTGCAGGTCCAAAATTGGTTCACTGCTAATAATTTGGTTTTAAATGGGAAGAAAACGAAGTGCATAAGGTTTGCTTTACCAAATGTCAAAAGTAGTGATTGTGATATAGTGTTGAACAGGGAAAAACTAGAATTCGTCGATAGAACGGTTTTCCTGGGGATTACGCTTGACTCAAGGCTACAATGGGGTCCGCATTTAGCATCTCTAGCAGGACGACTAAGCTCAGCAGCATATGCTGTTAGGAAAATCCGCCAATTTACAGATGTTGATACCGCGAGACTAGTCTATTTCAGTTACTTTCATAGTATAATGTCTTACGGTATCTTATTATGGGGACGGGCTGCAGACATCGAGTCAATTTTTATTCTGCAGAAAAGAGCCATCAAAGCCATTTACAATCTCCGCCGGCGCGATTCTCTAAGGGAACTGTTTAAGGAAATTAACATCATGACGGTACCTTGTCAATATATCTACGAAAACATTATGTACGTTAGAAAAAATCTACATCTCTTTAGTAAACGAGGCGACAGACACAATTATGCCACTAGAAATAGGGATCAATTAGTTCAACCAGGTTTCAGACTAGCTAAAGTAGCCACATCTTTCATGGGGTATTGTTTAAAATGTTACAATAAAATTCCTCCCCATATATTAGAACTGAATGAAACGAAATTTAAATCTTGTATTAAACGCACATTATGCAGGCAAGCATATTATAAGTTGGGGGATTACATTGAAGATAATAATGCTTGGCTAAATGCCGGTCCTGCTCCACAGCCTCAACCACTTGGGTAAACAAGTTAGGATTTCATATTTGGAAGAGATGCTCGCCTTTTATAATATTATTTTGATAATAAATAATTTCCTTTTCTTTTTTTTTTGTACTTATAGTTGCTTGGTTATTGTAAACCATAGTTTTGTATAATGTAGAAGTATTTTATTTTCAAATATTGTAAATGTGAGTACCATGGAGCCATTTACATGTAATAAGTTATGGTTTACTTTGTGACATGAACTAAAATGGCAGTTGAGAGCATGTCATGCTCGCTTAAATGTTTCGCTGATGGCGGCGTGTGTGTTGGATCATTCGGTTCCCTTCAAAATGGTTGAGCTAAATGGTGCCGATACACGCGTCATGTTCGTGAACGGGCGCCGTCGGTTGAGACTGGTCACCTCTTGACTGCCAATGACTTGTTTTAATCTTTATACTTTGAATTGTTTTCATAGTTTCCTTTTTTTTTTCTTTGCATTGTCCTCACATATAGAAGCGACCAAGGATGTAACCAAGGTTATGTAATACAGAACATGATTTAAAAGAGTGTCCGTGGAGTTTCTTGCACGTTCTTCTCCATAGAGATCTACGCTTTGGAACGTGCAGATAGCTTCATCTCTTTCGTCTTGACAATTCAAAAGTGCCTGTAAAGGGTTTAATTGAAATAAATGATTTGAATTGAATTTGAATTGAATTGAATTGTGTGAACTTGTCGTGGTCGCATCCGATGCACCGGCAGGACTCGTAGGATTATTTCTGTCCATGTCCCGCAAAGTATCATCGGCATCCCTGATAATTTCGGCTGTGATTTCTTCGGATTCCCCGACTCCCGCCCGCCTGTTCAGCGTAGAGCCACTGACGGTCCACATGCTGTCACGTCCAGCGTCAGCTCTAGACGTGCCCCGGCGCTCGCCCCCGGGCAGCGGCATTAAATGTAAATTTTCATTATTATTCTCCATATTGTTTGGGGTTTGCCATAGCCCCGTTGGTCACCTGTATAGAAACTTCATTGCAGGTGTCCGCCTCTCACGTGAGCAAAGATGTTATACTCGGACGTAGGGTTGGCCTTCTGAGAGGCTTATAAACGTATTATATTATATGATATAATACGTTTATGTTGTATTATATGATATTCTCTTTGTAATAAAAGCTTAAATTGCAATGAGCAGTACCAACTAAATACCCAATTAAACACACTTAATATTTTATTTACAAACTAATCTCAAAGGTAGACGAATGTACACGCTTACTTATCTTATAAATCCGTCACAGCGAGCTTTGTGACATAAAGATACATACACAGTCCTGTTACCCTTTGAACTGTGCCCTCGGTTACATGAATAATCTTAATCTAAGTCGTCTTTGACGGCAACTAGCCTTTATCACACAACTGACAGGGAAACGCGTAAAAGGGAGAGAGGGAAACGGCTTTAAGTTTAATTTTAGAATAAAGTATGGTTTATGGCCTCCTATCAATCTCTTTTCAAGTTAAAATGTGTTCATTATTGACCTCACGTGTCTTATTAGAAGTCACACACACACACATAGCCATGGACATAGTCTGAATGTACACACTCGTAGGCACCAGACATCAGAGATACCAACCACCAACAAATAGGTACATCATCAGGCTCGGCAGTGAGCAAGTTACAGAAGGATCTGGAAGGAAGGGAACATAGCCAAAATTAGCCTTGGACAGTTGACAAGCAAGAGCTTATATGAAGGAAAATAAAATATGTACTTAAAAGCTTACTATGCTGTGGGTTGCAATTTCGGTCTAGTGTATTAGAGCTAGTTTTACTTCACTTTTAATAGTGCGTCATTTTCTACGCCCTGTAAATAGAAAAAACCTTTACAAACAATACTATGAATCACAGAAATCACTCAACTAACTAGGCCTCGCGTGCACAAACCCATTCGCGTATCAGTCGCACATGTAAACACAAACAAAACGACGCGCTTCCCTTAACTATTATTTGTGATTTTAAACGGTTCGTAGTGGAAGTAGTACTACCTCAGACATGGAACGATTTATTACGTCACACTTGCTTTAATGTGTGAAGGCTTTGTTTAGCAGGTTGTTGAACTTTATTCTAGACTTATTTAGTTTAAAACTAAGCAGAAGGTAATTTTAGTTTTACTACACCAAAATATGTGCATGTTTTGCTTGAATATGACAATTGAATTTCGTTCCTTGTCACATGAAAGGAGTATTTTATAGTTTTCCTTATATATTCTCTGGCTTCACCGACATTCAAGTTTTATTTGCGCAAAAAAAGCCTCCTCCCCCCACCTATCTCTGTACCAAAAGTCATCAAAATCGGTTCAGCAATGAAGGTTTGACGCCTTCATTGCTGAACCGATTTTGATGACTTAACAAATAAAATGCTATAAATATTAGTTAGGATAGTTCGGATAAAAAATAAAACTATGCCCAGCTGATCTAGTATACTAAATGGTTTTACATCCCTAATTTTATGACTACTTTTTCTTAGTGCTTCAAATTTACATAGTTATTGCGTAGGTTTTGATTCCAAATAAGTATATAAGTATTTTGAATCTTCTTATTTACATTTCATTTGAATGTGCGCGACAGTTTAATTTGTAACTAGACGGCTACAAATTATTGCATATTTTGTATAGTCCACTATTCTATTCTATCACGAGTTAATACCAGAATGATTATTTTGTGAAAAAGGGATACTGCTATGCGTTTAATTTATTTTAAAACAGTAAATTCCTTTTTTCTTTCTTAATTTGTTGACTTGAAAAAAGCTCTGAAACTAACTAGTCAGCCGCTCTACACATTTCATTTTTTATTAAATCAAAGCATCTAAAGTTAAAGTTACATACTTTTAAATTAAGAAATAATTTTAATAGTTCGTAAATTGTTCAACTTCTGTCTTCATTTATCGTTATGTTTTGTTTCTCGAACTGTCGCCACGAACCGAAATGAAATTATATTTTTTATAAGTTTGGCGTTATAGACAAGCTCAAAACGAAACGAGATCTTAGACAAAATTAAGAAAATTAAATGTCTGATGACATTAAAAAGAGCGACTATTTTCGCCTTTATGTCCAACAGTTAATTTTATTTAATGGATTTTAAAATATTTTCAGAGGGCAATTTAAAGCTCATTCCAGTTATAAGAAAATAAAAAGTCATAGTTAAATTAATTTCTTTTGAACTAAGTAATCCTTGATATTTGGGTAATTTAATTTTAAACTTTTAATCACTATGCGACTGTTTTATTAATTAGAGGTGAATGATTTATTTTGCAGAACATGTTGGCTGGACGCTCGGGAATTGATCTTCTGTTTTGACCAAGATTTTTTACAGTAAACTTTTTTTTTGGTATAATATGCAGTGCTAGATAGTCCAGTCAATTATGCCAAAAAATAGGGTCTACTTAAAAATGAAAGAAAAAAATACTCCTATTTTGGCAGTCTAAATTTTGTCTGAAAATCTCAGATTTTTGAGGCAGCTTTTAAAACACCAAAATATTTTACATACATACATTTTTACAGCTTATTCGATTGTACTAACACGGAAATGGTATGCGAAACCTGAATTAAACTATGCCAAACAACCCTTAAAATACTATGAATTCTTGGACAAGGTTAGTCATGGTCAGTCTAAAGCTTTTTTCATCTAATATTTATCTGGAAAAATCTTTAACCACGGAACGATTACGCAAGGCTCGAACAGGCAGGTTTTACCCGCGCAGTTCCTGTTTCCGTAAGTCATCAAAATCGGTTCAGCAATGAAGGTTTGACGCCTTCATTGCTGAACCGATTTTGATGACTTAACAAATAAAATGCTATAAATATTAGTTAGGATAGTTCGGATAAAAAAAAAAACTATGCCCAGCTGATCTAGTATACTAAATGGTTTTACATCCCTAATTTTATGACTACTTTTTCTTAGTGCTTCAAATTTACATAGTTATTGCGTAGGTTTTGATTCCAAATAAGTATATAAGTATTTTGAATCTTCTTATTTACATTTCATTTGAATGTGCGCGACAGTTTAATTTGTAACTAGACGGCTACAAATTATTGCATATTTTGTATAGTCCACTATTCTATTCTATCACGAGTTAATACCAGAATGATTATTTTGTGAAAAAGGGATACTGCTATGCGTTTAATTTATTTTAAAACAGTAAATTCCTTTTTTCTTTCTTAATTTGTTGACTTGAAAAAAGCTCTGAAACTAACTAGTCAGCCGCTCTACACATTTCATTTTTTATTAAATCAAAGCATCTAAAGTTAAAGTTACATACTTTTAAATTAAGAAATAATTTTAATAGTTCGTAAATTGTTCAACTTCTGTCTTCATTTATCGTTATGTTTTGTTTCTCGAACTGTCGCCACGAACCGAAATGAAATTATATTTTTTATAAGTTTGGCGTTATAGACAAGCTCAAAACGAAACGAGATCTTAGACAAAATTAAGAAAATTAAATGTCTGATGACATTAAAAAGAGCGACTATTTTCGCCTTTATGTCCAACAGTTAATTTTATTTAATGGATTTTAAAATATTTTCAGAGGGCAATTTAAAGCTCATTCCAGTTATAAGAAAATAAAAAGTCATAGTTAAATTAATTTCTTTTGAACTAAGTAATCCTTGATATTTGGGTAATTTAATTTTAAACTTTTAATCACTATGCGACTGTTTTATTAATTAGAGGCGAATGATTTATTTTGCAGAACATGTTGGCTGGACGCTCGGGAATTGATCTTCTGTTTTGACCAAGATTTTTTACAGTAAACTTTTTTTTTGGTATAATATGCAGTGCTAGATAGTCCAGTCAATTATGCCAAAAAATAGGGTCTACTTAAAAATGAAAGAAAAAAATACTCCTATTTTGGCAGTCTAAATTTTGTCTGAAAATCTCAGATTTTTAAGGCAGCTTTTAAAACACCAAAATATTTTACATACATACATTTTTACAGCTTATTCGATTGTACTAACACGGAAATGGTATGCGAAACCTGAATTAAACTATGCCAAACAACCCTTAAAATACTATGAATTCTTGGACAAGGTTAGTCATGGTCAGTCTAAAGCTTTTTCATCTAATATTTATCTGGAAAAATCTTTAACCACGGAACGATTACGCAAGGCTCGAACAGGCAGGTTTTACCCGCGCAGTTCCTGTTTCCGTAAGTCATCAAAATCGGTTCAGCAATGAAGGTTTGACGCCTTCATTGCTGAACCGATTTTGATGACTTAACAAATAAAATGCTATAAATATTAGTTAGGATAGTTCGGATAAAAAATAAAACTATGCCCAGCTGATCTAGTATACTAAATGGTTTTACATCCCTAATTTTATGACTACTTTTTCTTAGTGCTTCAAATTTACATAGTTATTGCGTAGGTTTTGATTCCAAATAAGTATATAAGTATTTTGAATCTTCTTATTTACATTTCATTTGAATGTGCGCGACAGTTTAATTTGTAACTAGACGGCTACAAATTATTGCATATTTTGTATAGTCCACTATTCTATTCTATCACGAGTTAATACCAGAATGATTATTTTGTGAAAAAGGGATACTGCTATGCGTTTAATTTATTTTAAAACAGTAAATTCCTTTTTTCTTTCTTAATTTGTTGACTTGAAAAAAGCTCTGAAACTAACTAGTCAGCCGCTCTACACATTTCATTTTTTATTAAATCAAAGCATCTAAAGTTAAAGTTACATACTTTTAAATTAAGAAATAATTTTAATAGTTCGTAAATTGTTCAACTTCTGTCTTCATTTATCGTTATGTTTTGTTTCTCGAACTGTCGCCACGAACCGAAATGAAATTATATTTTTTATAAGTTTGGCGTTATAGACAAGCTCAAAACGAAACGAGATCTTAGACAAAATTAAGAAAATTAAATGTCTGATGACATTAAAAAGAGCGACTATTTTCGCCTTTATGTCCAACAGTTAATTTTATTTAATGGATTTTAAAATATTTTCAGAGGGCAATTTAAAGCTCATTCCAGTTATAAGAAAATAAAAAGTCATAGTTAAATTAATTTCTTTTGAACTAAGTAATCCTTGATATTTGGGTAATTTAATTTTAAACTTTTAATCACTATGCGACTGTTTTATTAATTAGAGGCGAATGATTTATTTTGCAGAACATGTTGGCTGGACGCTCGGGAATTGATCTTCTGTTTTGACCAAGATTTTTTACAGTAAACTTTTTTTTTGGTATAATATGCAGTGCTAGATAGTCCAGTCAATTATGCCAAAAAATAGGGTCTACTTAAAAATGAAAGAAAAAAATACTCCTATTTTGGCAGTCTAAATTTTGTCTGAAAATCTCAGATTTTTGAGGCAGCTTTTAAAACACCAAAATATTTTACATACATACATTTTTACAGCTTATTCGATTGTACTAACACGGAAATGGTATGCGAAACCTGAATTAAACTATGCCAAACAACCCTTAAAATACTATGAATTCTTGGACAAGGTTAGTCATGGTCAGTCTAAAGCTTTTTTCATCTAATATTTATCTGGAAAAATCTTTAACCACGGAACGATTACGCAAGGCTCGAACAGGCAGGTTTTACCCGCGCAGTTCCTGTTTCCGTAAGTCATCAAAATCGGTTCAGCAATGAAGGTTTGACGCCTTCATTGCTGAACCGATTTTGATGACTTAACAAATAAAATGCTATAAATATTAGTTAGGATAGTTCGGATAAAAAAAAAAACTATGCCCAGCTGATCTAGTATACTAAATGGTTTTACATCCCTAATTTTATGACTACTTTTTCTTAGTGCTTCAAATTTACATAGTTATTGCGTAGGTTTTGATTCCAAATAAGTATATAAGTATTTTGAATCTTCTTATTTACATTTCATTTGAATGTGCGCGACAGTTTAATTTGTAACTAGACGGCTACAAATTATTGCATATTTTGTATAGTCCACTATTCTATTCTATCACGAGTTAATACCAGAATGATTATTTTGTGAAAAAGGGATACTGCTATGCGTTTAATTTATTTTAAAACAGTAAATTCCTTTTTTCTTTCTTAATTTGTTGACTTGAAAAAAGCTCTGAAACTAACTAGTCAGCCGCTCTACACATTTCATTTTTTATTAAATCAAAGCATCTAAAGTTAAAGTTACATACTTTTAAATTAAGAAATAATTTTAATAGTTCGTAAATTGTTCAACTTCTGTCTTCATTTATCGTTATGTTTTGTTTCTCGAACTGTCGCCACGAACCGAAATGAAATTATATTTTTTATAAGTTTGGCGTTATAGACAAGCTCAAAACGAAACGAGATCTTAGACAAAATTAAGAAAATTAAATGTCTGATGACATTAAAAAGAGCGACTATTTTCGCCTTTATGTCCAACAGTTAATTTTATTTAATGGATTTTAAAATATTTTCAGAGGGCAATTTAAAGCTCATTCCAGTTATAAGAAAATAAAAAGTCATAGTTAAATTAATTTCTTTTGAACTAAGTAATCCTTGATATTTGGGTAATTTAATTTTAAACTTTTAATCACTATGCGACTGTTTTATTAATTAGAGGCGAATGATTTATTTTGCAGAACATGTTGGCTGGACGCTCGGGAATTGATCTTCTGTTTTGACCAAGATTTTTTACAGTAAACTTTTTTTTTGGTATAATATGCAGTGCTAGATAGTCCAGTCAATTATGCCAAAAAATAGGGTCTACTTAAAAATGAAAGAAAAAAATACTCCTATTTTGGCAGTCTAAATTTTGTCTGAAAATCTCAGATTTTTGAGGCAGCTTTTAAAACACCAAAATATTTTACATACATACATTTTTACAGCTTATTCGATTGTACTAACACGGAAATGGTATGCGAAACCTGAATTAAACTATGCCAAACAACCCTTAAAATACTATGAATTCTTGGACAAGGTTAGTCATGGTCAGTCTAAAGCTTTTTTCATCTAATATTTATCTGGAAAAATCTTTAACCACGGAACGATTACGCAAGGCTCGAACAGGCAGGTTTTACCCGCGCAGTTCCTGTTTCCGTGGAAATACGGGAAAAAATATACTAAAGCCTATTATATACTCCGATAAAGTACCTTTCCTTTGCTGAAAAAATAGTCAAAATCAGTACAGTAAATGTACTTGTTTCCTGCATAACACACAAATAGCCATCTCAGTACTTACTTTAGGTACTTAGTGCTTAAGTTGTAACCAACACTTGTGTCTTACGATCGGTTTTTAGTGCCAATGTATGTAAAATTGATTGAGTCAGGCGTTACTTTGCGGAAATCCATTTTAATTTTGAAAATGAAAATAATATATCTAGTTTTAATTTCCGCGAATATTAGTGGGTGGAGGGAGGTGCATACCTGCAACCCACTAATATTCGCGGAAATTAAAACTAGATATATTATTTTCATTTTCAAAGCCAATGTATGTGTAATTTTATTAGTCTTTTAAACTACTTATAGAGTATTGCTTGATAAACCATTAAAGTATGTTGAAGAGCCCTGAATGTAATTCTTTGGTGTTAATACTCGCTTGCTGAGGCTGTCACAAAAGCGCAGTAACTGGGCACAAAAAGGGTTTTTGATGCTAATGAAATACTTTAATAGATAATTATAACCCTTGAAGGTAAATTGAGTAAATCTTTACCATCAGATGACACAACTAGTCCATATCATGCTCGGCCGTCAGGTTAGGTTCCTATAAGCATCCTCGTTGAGGCAATCGGCAGCGGCGGCCTCTCTCTTCCGGCCCTGGTTCAATCCAAGATCCGGAGCGAGAAAGCATGGGAAGTGATAACATCCTTGTGCAAAGCAGTAATGCTAGCGAAGACGGAAGCAGATTACTTGAGAGAAATGGAAACCTTACACCCCAGCCGCCGCAATGGAAGAAAACGCCCTGGGCGTCGTGAATCGCAGGGCTTGCGATTCCATAATAACCAGACCCAGGTCGAAGGTGCCTCGTGTTCCACGCGGGCCTGGAAGATACGTCAGCAAAAAAGACGGGTCCCCATAAGGTCAGTGCTTGCTAGGGTTGGAATTTTTTCGAAAGAGTCGCTGTAGCCCTAGAACGTAAGGGGATTTAGGAGGAACACGGGTAGGTTTTAGTCAGAAAGAGCCTGACACTCCCTCCCCTCCGCCCAGAGTAGAAGATGTTATTTGATGATTTCCCATCCATAAAAAGGACCCAGGACCCTGTAAACACGTCACACAATCCGTGTAAATTGAAACCTACTCCTAATTAGTCACAATCCAAAATAACCGTATTTACAAACACTAATCAGCTAATTGGCACAAAATGAAACTTGATAATACTTTCTCACTAAGAAAATGGCCTTATTTCCTCCGACTTTCCCGATTAAGTCTCCGTAATACAGAATGCTTAACCCACTCGCAGGTATGGGTAGGCGTTTCATTATAGCAGGCTTACGTGTAAAATTTATATCCCGTTGTGGAGCCCCGGGGCCGTCCAATATGGCCGCGGGATTGGGTTACCGGGACTCGGAGGCAGGACGTTAAAATTATCAATTTATACTGGTGTTACGTTTTAAATTTGAGTGTAAAAGTGAATAGGTATATGACACCATGTAGGTAAAAAAACAATATAGGTAATCTAAATACAGATATATGTAAAAGCGAAATAAAACTCGCTGACTAATCACGATATCTCATAAACTATAACCCCTATAAACTTAAAATTTGGCAGGTAGGTTCCTTATAGAGTGTAAACATTTGCTAAGAACGGATTTTACGAAATTCTTCCCCTAAGTGGGTAAAATGGGGGTGAAAAATGTTTGTAATAAATCTGCGCAGACAAAATCGCAGGCGATGCGCTAGTCATGTAGGTAATAAAATATGCGCCGTCCTAATTAAATACAGTAAAAACAAAATAGTTTTATTAACTTAATCAACATTCAATCTGCCCAGTTCTAAGTGTCAGATTCTACTGTAATAAGATGATCAACTGAACTGAACTAGTATTAAAAACAGGCTTTATTTATATAGGTTTAAATTGCAGTGAAATGTTTAGGTAAGAAAACTTAAAGACATCGTAACGTAAGTCCTAGAGTAGATTATAACGCAATTTACTCCCGCCGACGTCATCTTGAAATAAACTTATTTAAAAAAATATAAATTTCTTGCTCAAATCACGACTAGCCTGTACCTGGCTGGCCATATATTTAAAAGTAGTTTTGATGTTATAAGTACTGCCAGGCATATAACCTTTGTGTTTACTGGCTTTAGGTCAATTCAAAAATAGAATAGTTTTTGAATTTGAAGAGCAAAAGAATTGCGTAGGTCCTGTGTTATCTTTTCTTCATATTTTTTTTCTGTAACATGTATGGTGTACATAATAAAGAGTATTTTATTCCACTTGTCTCGTTGATTTCAGATAAGAATAAGTATTCATTTATTAGCTATTTGTATTTTATTGTAAGAAATCCACAGGAGTATCCCCTGTGTGACAGTATCTACCAATTGCGTCGTGGCATTTCGCTTGAATAACTTAGTGTGGTCTTTAATAGACTAAGAATGTAGTCAGCAAGTTGGTGGCTGGGCCAATGATCTGAGTTTGACATAAGAAACCTTTTAAAAAAATACTGTTTCTTGTGTGGTCTCATAGCAGGTAGTTATTTTGTACTTCGTAGTGGTTTTTATTTGCAAGTCGATTGTATTTTTTTGTTAAGAGTTTTTTTTTTATTTTCACTTTTTAGTAAAACATTTGAAAAATTCAAACCAGCCTCAATCAATTTAGTTCTTCAGAAGCTCTTCGGCAGGTCTTTACGAAATGATCTCACGATAAATGGGACTATTTCGGAATAAACCTCATCCTACAAAAAAGAAAATTTAAAAATCCCTTTATATTATATGACAGAGTTATGACCGAACATACATAAAAATGTATAAATAATATATTAACATCCGCATTGACAACCTCCTCCTTTTTGAAGTCGGTTAAAAACTAAGCATAATCATTCAAGAAAAATAAAATCGTCGTATTTGATTTTATTTCGAGAATAATGATGCAAAAAAAAATATCAACAGTTTCTTTTACACGGAGCATGCCCAATTTCTGATGTAACTCAAAAAGGTCGTTTCAGCCGTAACAGCAAGTACCTACTCATACTGATCTGCGTAGTCCTTAGGGAAATTATGTTCACACAATGTTGTTGTCAACAAATTGTATGTATGATTGTCCCTACATGAACCCTGCAACAACCTTGAAGATGTAAAGGAACATAATTTAAAGGAGATCGGCGATTCCTGGCCTTCCCGATAGACAAAGTATTAAACCATTCGAAAAAATATTTAAAAAGTTTTAAACACTACTTTAATTTATCATTTCCTAAAAAAATGTAGAAAATAGAAAAAAAAAATGAAAGGTCAATTGATGTATTCCTGGGGTTACAGTTGTCTGATGTTGCCACATTATGCTATTTTTAAATAAAAATGATTTCCCCATTAAAATATTTGTATTATAATGTTCGATTTATATTTGTTTTCACTTAAAAAAGTAATTTTATGAGTTCATTGCGAAGCAATAATTAAAGATAGAGTTTTTTTTTTGTTTTTGTTATGTTACACGTATGTTAATGATTTTATAGAAAAATCGATTTGCATTTTTGTGAACTGCAACACTCGATATGGCTGTCACTTTTCAATCAATCGGTTGTCAACAACAGATTGACTGATAGCGTCATAACGTTTCTTGTTCGCGTTTGTACGCGTGTTGCAGACTCATGTAGGTACCTTGTTTGTTTGTTTTGTATGCTACATTACCGACCTTTGCTCGTGTACAACTAAAACACCACTGATCATGTATAACAAAGGAATATAAATTCATCATTCTGTAAGTAAGTTTCACTTCATATTAAAATCACTAAAATGGTAATGGAATTAATTGACTATGATCTGAAATAAAACTTTTTTTTTAATTTTCATATTCCATGTTATAACTAAAAACAAATTACACAGGGCTATGTAAATATTAATATCACCCCTTGAAAACTCAAATTACTTCTATTTTATTTATTGAGGCCTAATTTATTAGGACTGTTTGTCGATCTCCTTTAGAACAGAGTGAAAAATCCAATTATTTTTCTGATTATCACATTCGCACTTTTGTCGTTTAAAGACTTTGAAACTTTAATAAAAACAATTAATTTTCTCAAAACCTTGTTATTTCTTTAAAAACTTTTTTAAGCTCCACAATTACCCGTCGCGTCTCCTTTCGTTTTTCTTTGATGGAAACCCATTTATTATTTCATTAGTAACGTTTACTCGAGTTTTATCCTACTATTTGTCTTACTTGTCGGGGACGGAAGATTTCGCGAGAAAATAATACAGTTTCTTAGTTTTTACAAGCTGAAAGGAACTTGCTTGCCAAGTAAAGGGAATTTATGAATACGTGGGAAGTAGAGTAACTCGTGGCTAAATGATTAAAGGTGTATGGGTCGATATCCAAGGTTAAGCAACGCTTGTCGAGGTCATTCTGTGGATGGGTGACCATCTAAACAAACCGAGACTCCTCCATAGCTCGGAAAACATGATAAGTCGTTGGTCACGGCTGTCATTTGTAGATTAAGGTCAGAATTGAATGATTTTCAGAAGCCTGCAAATCTGACACCAGTCATGGCAAGAAGTAGGTACCGTGTTACCCAGTTATGGTAATTTGTTGTGGAGGGCTGGTAGGCAGCCGCTCCAAATAAAATACTGGTATTCAGCTGAATCCGGTATGACTTGAAGTTGACGCCAACATAGTTGGGAAAATTGTAGGCAAATGATTAATGTCAATCTGTCTTTAATTTCCCTGTGGTTGAACTAAAATTATCCCAGACGAAGGCGACCTGAATATACAAGCCAAAATAAACTAGATTGAGACCTAAAAAAATATAGGTTTATATCATAAGTTTGCTTAATATTCCTAACTTGTTATTTCAGAGGTTTAAATTGTTCTTGGTTTAGTCAAACATAAGCTATAGGCATAAGCATAATCTTCTCACTTTTAATGTTCTCACTGCTGAGACTCAGGCCTCCTCTCTAGGAGAGAGAATGGGCCGTAATCCACCACGCAGGCCCAGTGCGGGTTAGTTGTATGTTGTAAGCTTTATGTAGTTGGCTATAAAACAAGTAGTAGAAGTTCGTGAATAGTGTTAAGCTTCCTTTTTCACACTTTGAATGAATAATATCATCGCTCCTCTCAATTCGTTTGAAAATAATTAAAACTTCAGTATCAACAAAATTAGCTAGAATAAGTACTCATTGAATTTGGTTTGGCGGTCTATGTAAAAAAGTATGTTCTATCTCTCTTGGATCTCCTGCGAATGTCTTAATCCGTGATTCAATCTCGCAAGGAGACTCTAGCCCTATTCATTGGCTATTGGGTGGCTTATGGGAGGTTTGACCTCATTTACACGTACAATGAATACGATTTAAAGACTCTGAATTGATTTAATACTTTTAAACAGCACTTTTTCTACGCTTGCTATTTTTTAGTCATTTCATCGATGCGAATCAATCAAATTGACAGTTGTACGCTTCTTTATCTATGAGCGTTTGTATTTTCCGTTGTCCTGACGACCGATTCGTTCGGAGTGGAGAATGTTTTCTTCAAACGGAATTAAAATACAAGCTTCTGTGGTATTTAGCTCTAAGGCAGGCAGGTGCTAGCTTTGATGTATTCCATCCAAAACCTTCTTATGTACTGAAAATGTTGAGCTAAATTAAATAGGACTTCACACAGCTGGGCCAAACCACTGAAGTGTTGTAGAGTAGACTAATACGCTACTGTTGAACACCGAGCTTTAAAAACATGGCACGTTTGGTACTACGCGTCCTATTTTGTGCTACAATATTCGGACTATATATGATAGTTAGGTACTATAGTAGTTCAGAGGCAGCGATTTAGAAATCGATTATTCAAGTCATTTTTTTTTTAAGAATGAGGTAATGCAGTAATATCCAGAAACTTCTCCGTGTATTCGAGTCATGTTTGTGGAGCTCGTTTGGAGATCTCGGCTGTTAAAATAATTTCAACACGTAGGTAACGTCTTTGACATTTGTTGAGGTATTCAGGAGACATCAAATCGTACACCAATCTTGACAGGGGATATCGCGTTACCTAGTGACTCGCTTATGGAGATCAAGTAGGTAAGCGCTATGTAAAATATCAGTACTCACGGGGTGCCAATATCGACGAAAGATTTTAACAGAAAATGACAGTGTCGTTTTTTTTCGTTTCCTTCGTTTTTAGACGGTTGGAAAAAGTAATAAGTTGCTATCCTTCATTGGTAGCTAGTAAGTATATGTTTTTATCGATACTGCACAGAAGAATTTACAACAGTATAAAAAACACAAATAAAAAAAACAATTTGTATAACAGTTCAATAAACTAGATATTCACGTCTGCTGTAACTCGAACTCATAACGGATAGACAGACGCGTAGACGGCCCGAGTTCTGTTTATGTTATAAAATAAACAGAGCAATGTTTAGCTGGAGAAAATTTAGATTCAAATGGAGTTCAAGAAAATAGATCTCTGAAAGTTATTACAAGTTTTGGATGTTTAACAGAGTAAATTGTTAATTAAAATTATGTTTGAGGTTGTTTTTGGGTTTCGACTTGAAAATTGATGGCTTTTTTCTTCGTAGTTCTTTAAAACACTTTTTCTTTCAAAGTAATAAAAAAACGTTTTTTTTTTAATGCTTGCTAAAGGGAGTGTTTTTTAAGAGGGTTGCGGAATTAAAGAGTGTCAATACGTTAAGAAAACTACAGTGTGCCATATTGTGTCTCCAGATGCTGTTACGTTATTCTCCTCATCTATTCTAATATTATAAAGAGGAAAGATTTGATTGTTTGTTTGTATTAAATAGGCTTCGAAACTACTGAACCGCTCGTTTCTAGTAAATAATAAATCTTTTAGACAAAAAAAAAACACAAATCTTACTTTAATTTCGGAAATCGGTGTTTTTGGTTGCCTTTGTTTTTTGAACACCGGCTTCAGAAATTAAAGTAATTTGACGACTTGAGAACCTCCTCCTCTTTAGAAGTCAGTAAAAAAAAAACACAGCAAAGCTTCTATTACATTTAAACGTCCTTACAAATATAACTTTACTATTTTTACATTTGTTTGTGTGACGCAACCAGAAACCAACCTAAGGCGTATGTTTATTGCGTCATACTGGGATGACTTGCAGCAAACAGATAGTTTGCCTACTCATCTCATCATATAATGGATCGTTACTGCAATCATCAATTTCTATGAATTGCGTAGAATCATAATTATTTATATGACCAGAGGGCTAGCCTTTTCTTTGGTCTAAGCATTGTACTGAAGAAACGGGGATAGGACCGGGCACGCGCGAGCGCAGGCGAACAAAAGCGGGGGAAGTCTCTAAGTCCCTGTCAACGAAAATGTACATACATCAGATTGATTATAAACACAAACTAGTTCAGGTTTTTGATCAAAAATCTGGATTGTAACAGGTTTATGATGAAATTAAGTTTAAAATGTGTCATCTTCCGGTTATTTTTATCAAAAACCTAGGTTTTTAATATAAAAACCTAATTAAGATTTTTACTGGCCTTTACCTTTACCTACTCATGTTCTTTCTAATGTCCTTAGCGTTCCAGATCCACAATGACTCTTGGGCGCATTACCAGCTGACAGTGTTGTTTTTTGATGCTGTATTTTAGCTTGTAGTAAGTTTAGTTTATTTGTTAGTTTTATTTAGATGAATAAATTAATAAATAATCTATACTAATCTATACTAATATTATAAAGCTGAAGAGTTTGTTTGTTTGTTTGTTTGTTTGTTTGAACGCGCTAATCTCAGGAACTACTGGTTCGAATTGAAAAATTCTTTTTGGGTTGAATAGACCACGAGGAAGGCTTTAGGCTATATATCATCACGCTTAAGCCAATAGGAGCGGAGCAGCGATAAAGAATGTTTTAAAATCGGGTATTCCACGGGGACGAAGTCGCGGGCAGCAGCTAGTGTTAAATATAAATAAATATAATATTAATAAAACTTGGTCATAAGTTTATGTCACATCTGCAGAAATGGCACACGATGAACCACGTCCAAATTAAATGGCTGAAATATCTTGAAACAACTGATCTTTCCGTATGAAGTGACCTTTGAAGACGAATTTGAAGTGGACGCATTGAATGAAAATAACACATCAACGTAAACCGTTTGTCTCTGACGTGTGCAAGAATGAGTTGTAAACAAGACTTACGTGGGTACAGGTAAATAGAAAATACTATACACAACATAATGGAGATTTTAATTATCTTTGACAATCGAAACAGGTATTTCGAAGAACCAAGAGTTTCATAACCAGTCCTATAAAAGAGTGTTGTGTTACCCAGTAACTGGGTAAAATCATTTTGCGATTCGATCTGATCCTGTAGAAAGTTTAAATAGGCAGTCGGTAAGTGCAAGATGACATCTACTCACTAAATATGACAATCATCATGTAATGGTGATATCTAATTAACTTCATCCAGTTAGACTATACGCAGATCCAAAATATAGCCAAGAAAAGGCTTAAATGATGATTTCAGAATATTTCGGTCGAAGCGTGAATGCTCGAAGTCATGAGACACCTAACATTCCACGGCAGCACGTGATCTCTAAATCGAATTTAATTTCTGTTTACTTTCAATGATTATCCACTATCGAAATCCAGAGGTAACTCCCAAATTGACGAGCATTTACAAATGGATGTCCCACTCTTAATCGTCCTGTCTGCAAAAGAATTAATTTATTTTTATTTATTTTATTATTTATGTACACACATTACAATACTTAAGAGACAACATTACTATTTTAGTACGAACTGCTTATTTCAAACGAAATATCTTCCAGCAAACCTGCGAAAGGAGAAACGAAAAAGAAATATAGACAATAATGTGTAAGAACAAGAGAAGAAGAACAAATCAAAATATAGGTATGCAGTATATCTACTATAATTACAAAAACATAATAAATATATATAAAATATAACTATCACAGTTGAGAGGAAAGGTTAGTGCTCTTCCATCAATCAACACAATAAAAGAACATCATCATCATCATCATCAACAGCCTCTTAACGTTCCCACTGCTGGGACACAGGCCTCATCTCTAGGAGAGGGAATGGGCCGTAATTCAGCACGCGGGCCCAGTGCGGGTTGCTGAATGTCTCATGTCTTCGAATTTTTGGTTCTAGGACATGCCGGTTTCCTCACGATGTTTTCTTTACCGTTTTGAATGCAGTGGTGATGAAATTAATTATACAAAGTAATTGGCCTGGCTGGGTTTGAACCCGCGACCTACAATTCGTAAGTCGGGGCCATTACCACTCGGCCACCACTGCTCTCAAATAAAAGAACTTAATGTTATTATTTTCATTCATTGCCCACGAAAGTGATTTCGTATCGTTCGTGTTCGTGACTGTACTAAAGCGTTTTCATCAAATGTTCCATAGTAATCGTTGGGTATCCGTCAATAATCGGTCGGTACCAATTTGGTACTGCGTCCGGTTTCTGCTGATACTAGTTGTTGATAATGTTTGTTTTGTTAACTTGTATCAAATCGATAAATATCATGTTTTCATTGCGTCTTTTTGTTTAGTCAAATCTTCATAGATATAGATTTTCTTGTATTTGACGTACAAGAAAATCTCTCTGTATTAAGAATTGAATAAATTACGTAAAGATTACGTTATAACATGGTTACTGCTTTAAGACTTCGGTAGAAAGGCTCCTTTAATTATAGACATCGGGAGTTGTCATATTGCGATGCTCTTGTCTTTAGGAGCCTTTATAATACCGAGTCTAAATCTTGTACTATCCCAATTATAATGTCGTAATCTCTCAATTGCAAATTTTTGTGTACCTAATTCAAATACCGACCGGGCAGTTGGCAAATAAGTCGGTTATGACCAAAAATGATGATGCAGTCAGTGTTTTTCGGCTACTTCCCGTTATGTCACATTCCCGATTGGACAACATGTCAAAAGTTTTAAAAACAACTGAACGCTAGTGGCGTTTGGTCAAGATTTTGATCTTCATACATTCATTCCCGATTCGTCAACATTTGTAAATGCCTATATTCTTTCCCGTTTGGTCAACCTTTTGTTTGGAAAGTACAATCAGGAGCAAAAAGAAATGCCTCCGTTCATGTTCTATCTACTTACTAGCTTCCGCCCGCAGCTTCACTCGCGTCAAAAGTGTTTTGAAAATCACTTTCAGTTTCCTCTAGATCAGTATTGAATTCGTGATACTAGCATATTGGGTACTCGTTCACTATAAACTGCAGAAACCATAATGTTCAAAACCCCGAAATTTTGTTCAGCATAATTATCTTTAGATCTAAAAGTATTCTGTCATAATATCGAGTACCATAATAATTGAATCTCCTAATTTTACATGCCCTAAAGTCATATGTCTTAAGTATTGTGTTGAATAATGTGTATTATTCCGAATGTTCATTTATAATAAATATTTTAGTCCTAAAACATTTGCTAAAAAATAGGTTTTAGTGACAGAAACGAATCGCTGTAAATCCGACTCCACGCTAAAATCGCGTAGCCGCGGAGGGGCGAGGCGGCCCGCGAGTTGAGGAGCAGGTGGTTGTAACACTCGCCGCCGCGGCTGAGGCTGGCCGGCGAAGCTGGCCAGCAAGCCGAAGCTGCGGTGGAGAGCGTTAAACCAATCTCTGACGATAAACTCGCGTGGGATCGCCTGAGCCCCGCAGCGCCGGAGCCGTGACAGAAACCATGCCTGCTGCATGTTGCATGCTTGCTTGCATGCTGCGTGCTTGCTTGCATGCTGCGTGCTTGCTTGCATGCTGTATACTTGCTTGCATGCTGCGTGCTTGTTTGCATGCTGCGTGCTTGCTTGCATGCTGTATGCTTGCTTGCATGCTGCATGATTGCTTGCATGCTGCATGCTTGTTTGCATGCTGCATGCTTGCTTTCATGCTGCATGCTTGATTGCTTACAAAAATCATATGTTCACAATCAACTGCTTTATTGAGTACATGTAGGTATAATATATTTATTTACGTATAATAAAAAATATAATGCATCATCAGATATTTTTAATTATAACAAATGAGAGAAGCTCACAGCAATTGCTTTTTTATAAGATCTAAGAATGTTATTATTATAAATAAACATTATGTAATTTGAATTTAGGACTTAACTTTTATTGAAAACGGTTTTATATATTTTGTATATTATTGATTGACAATATAAAAATATATATATAAATTCATATATATTATGACAAACGGATTTAGGACATATTATATTTAGGGATTTCAATTTTATGGCATGAGGTTTTAGGTGATATTAAGTTCGGGTAAGTTATCATTCGGACAAATGATGATTAGGAAAAAAAAGTTATGGCTCTTCAAATTATGGATAAAAAAGTTAGGTGACACAATAGAGAACCAGCATATTGTTATCCCAGTGAACTCTTTGTATTTTGTTAATAAATTAGCTTCTATCTGCGACTTCTTCTGCGTGAACTTTAGAACTGGCTTCAGGAAGACATAACATTATGAAAGTTAATCCCGTGGTTTCGCAATTCAGTAATTTCGGGTATTTGAGGTCGGAGCGACATTTCTTCTTTTTGGCTTATTTTTTTCTGGCTTTTTCCTCGACTCCTAAGGGTCATAGATTGATGTAAAAAATTTATCCCAGCTCCAAGAAAAAAACAAGTAAAGTATCCTGGTAGTTTTTAAATTTTTAACACTCAAACTTCTAGCCCCGAGATCTTCATGATTCTGGTTTCCTGGTAGTTTGTGGGTCTTTGCCGCTTACAATTCCAGCCTCGAAAATACTTCGACATTTTTCTAGTCTCCTGGTAGTTGTATTGTAAATCTTGAGCACTTGGATTTTTGCACTTCTGCAGTCTGATTTAATCTCAGTAAGATTAGGACTATCGGTTTTCAAAGCTACATAGATGAAAGCTGCACATGGCAATCAAACCTATTGCCATGGTACATACCTATGGATGTAACGTATATAATTTAAGATTTTACATATACTTAGAAAGCAATATACCAACCTCTGGTAAAGTCGGGTGATAAAAAGAGCGTCAAAAAGAACTTGGTAACTTTTTTAGTTGACTGTACCGTACAAAGAACTAGTTTAAAAAAAGGGTGACAAAACGAGAATGGATGTATGAAGATCAAAATCTTGACCAAACGCCACTAGCGTTCAGTTGTTTTTAAAACTTTTGACATGTTGTCCAATCGGGAATGTGACATAACGGGAAGTAGCCTGTTTTTCCGGGCCACATAACATGAGAAGAAATATTGTTTATTTAAACTAAACAGCGCAATTTACCAAATAGTTTTAAAATAGACACTAATTCGCAATTTTCTAGTTATTACTTAAATACTTTGTAAAGGTAATATAATTTTAGAGGAGTAATATTATTTTGCGTGAGAGAGCAGTGGTGGCCGAATGGTAACTGCCCTGGCTTACGAATTGTAGGTTGCGAGTTCAAACCCAGCCAGGCGCATTACTTTGTGTAATTAACTTCATCACCACTGCTTTCAAACCGGTGAAGGAAAACATCGTGAGGAAACCGGCATGTCCTAGAACCAAAAATTCGAAGACCACCAACCCTCACTGGGCCCGCGTGGTGGAGTACGGCCCATTCCCTTTCCTAGAGAGGAGGCCTGAGTCCCAGCAGTGGGAACATTCAAAGGCTGATTATGCTTATGCATAATATATTATTTTAGAGGAGCTCATCGCTTAAGACAGCCGGGTCGATCTTCAAAGTAAAGCAACTCTTACCGAGTTCGGTTTGTGCATGGGTGACCATCTTAAAATACCGAGACTCCTTCATGCCTCGTAAAGCACGTTAAGCCATTGGGTCTGGATTTCATTTGTGGGTATTCTTCTGTCGTTACGTGTCAGAAGACGGAAACCAAAAAAAATCTGATACCAGTTTGGCCGCGTACCGTGAAATCCAGTTACTGGGCTCCACGTGAAATACTGGTATTTGGCTGAATAATTAGCAGATTTGACTGGGAGCCGACCTATGTATATATTTGAGAAAAAGCTTTCCCGAGATGACGAGTGAAATTTAACACAAAGTTTTAAAACAGACTTTATAGAAAATGTAATAGCTACGACTAATATATATATACTAGCAACGCCCCGCGGTTTCACCCGCGTAGTTCCCGTTCCCGTGGGAATGCGGGGATAAAATATAGCCTGTATTAGGGTGAATGTAGCTTTCTAATGGTGAAAGAATTTTTGAAATCAGTCTAGTAGTTTTTGAGTTTATTTGTTACATACAAAAATACAAATCTTTCTCTTTACAATATTAAGTATAGATATTATATAGAACATGGTATTTCAATATATTTTCTAAATAACATTAGTCCGAGAATTGTGATGTCTGACTATGAGCATACCAGCCAGCTGAAGGCTACGCTTATTTGTTTTGAACTGAATACCACAGCGATATATGAGTTCACAGTAATCCTAATACTAAATGCATGAAATATTTATTACTTTTTTTTGTTGAATATTGTTGTGGAATGGAAGAAAAAGGAAATGGTTTTCATTGTTAATTTTTCATTGAAAAAAAGCTAAAATTGTATTGTTTCATGTTTTGTAAAATAATATTGATGAAATAAAGATGATGACGACCATCACGAGATTCGCGTTTGATTATAATCAAACGCTCGGTTACTTACTGTGGCTTATAAAAATATGTTTCAAGCCGAGTGCTTTGTTAACAGCTCGATTTTCTAAAAAAATCCAGTACACCAAGTACTACGACGACTATAGAAGGGCTATTTAACACTAAAATTATTTATCAATTCAAACCAGTAGGTACCTAGTTTCTAAGATAAGCGCGTTCAAACAAACAAACAAGCTCTTAAGCTTTACATTATTAGTTTAGTTTAGATGTTTTTATCTATAGTAGAAAATTAAATATAAAATTTGAAAATGAAAATAATATATCTAGTTTTAATTTCTTAATAATACACGACAGCTGCCAAACCACCAATTCTGCTGTTAGAATTCATCAGAATTTTTGAAAATACTTCCCTCAGTATACCAAGCCATTTTATTACTACTAATAACTAAACTCAGATACAATATTGTTCTTGATTTATGCCAAAATTAATTAAATCGGGCTTACAAACGCCTCAGTACTGACAAACATAGACAAAACAAAGTAAACCCTATTACTTTAGTTACAGAATCAATTAACTTCGTCTTAACGAGGGTTTATTAACGTGTACACAAGTAAAATATAATACGAGCTATGAATAGTTGTTTGTTATGTTGTAGGAGCGAACATCAAGAATCAAAGTAATATATAGATTTATTCATCACAATAACATTTATGCATTTTGTACCCGCAAGATTTACAAAATCGTTTATACTAGCGATCCGCTCCGGCTTCACACGGGTGCAATGCTGATACTAAATCTCTAATTTATTACGCAAGTATTATACACTAGCTGTCCGCACAACTTCGTTTGTGTAACATTTTTCATGACTGCTCCGCTCCTATAGGTCTTAGCGTGATGATATATAGCCTATAGCCTTCCTCGATAAATGGGCTATCTAACACTGAAAGATTTTTCAAATCGGACTAGTAGTTCCTGAGATTAGCGCGTTCAAACAAACAAACAAACTCTTCAGCTTTATAATATTAGTATAGATATAAACCTTCTTCTTGAATCACTCTATCTATTAAAGAAAAACCACATCAATTTCCGTTGCGTAGTTTTAAAGATCTAAGCATATATGGGGACAGGCAGGCAGCGGCAAGCGACTTTGTTTTATATTATGTAATGATATTGTACAAAGACTACATTAAAATGGTGGGTGAGATGCTGTATTCTTAGCTAGGTTAATAGATAATCTGTGTAAAAGAGTACAGTGTTAAATAAATTACAAAATAGTACATAGTTTAAATTATAAGACATTATGATGTGCTTACTACAAACATTTTTGTGTATAACCATAAGATTTTTCCTATTATGGCTGAAAACTAAAACAGTGCAATAACGAGTACCTAAAGAAAATATCAGAACTTATATTATTGTAGTAGTATGAGGAAAAGGGGATTTGATCGACGTCTGTTGCAATCTCAAGAGAAAAATGACGAAGCGACTAGTATTGCTAGATACGTCATTTTGTTGTTGAGAGCCTCCAAACGAGATCGAATGTCTCAAAATACGAGCCGAGAGTGCAAGTTTGATTATGGGATTGAAGAAGTTCTATATATTTTTAGACAAAAGCGAGATTAACTCCTAATTTGAAATTGATTGAGTCAGGCGTTACTTTGCGGAAATCCATTTTAAATTTGAAAATGAAAATAATATATCTAGGAACAGCAGGAAGGCAAAGCAAAACCCAACACCAATACCTTTTCCTTTTCTTCCTGCATGTGCATGAAATCCTTGCATTTGCCTTGTAATCTTGCATGTGCATAATATAGCGGGCGGGAGCGAGGTGCATACCTGCAACCCACTAATATTCGCGGAAATTAAAACTAGATATATTATTTTCATTTTCAAACTCCTAATTTGAGTTGGTTACTTTACCTTAATCTTAAGGCACTAATTTAGAAGAAATTCTTAGCAACATAAGCACGTGTTTTTGAGCTTGAAAAAAGCTTACAATTTACAATTTTCTCTAATCATGCAACTCATAACACCCACTCTTTTTCGCCTACAATTTCCATCAGCAGTATTTTTCTACACGCATTTCTCCATCAAAATCATCCTACACATGTCTAAGTGTGTGTGTGTAATAAGATTTACGGTCCCTATCCTCCGTAAACGTAGTGATTGATACCTACCTAGACTACGTCGTCATTACGTGCTCAATACGTCTTCTTTAAAGCGCCTCTTGCTGTGAAATTGCTTTGGCAAGTAAAACTAAACATTATGGTGATGGAAGTGATAGTTCTTGGTAGTTTGTTCTGGTTGTTTGTTTGTTTATAGTGGACTTGCTGGGGCAACTTCGTCTGAGTACATAAGAGAGAGAAAAAAAAACAACTTTTTTGCAACATTTTTCATTACTATTGGTCGTAGCGTTGGATAGCCCATTTATAAATGGTCTATTCAAAGCTAAAATATTTTTTCTATTAGAATCAGTACTTCTTGAGATTAGCGTGTTCAATCAAACAAACACACTCTTCAGATTTATAATAGGGTTTGTAGTATGTGTAGCGATGAGTGCTTTTTAGCTATAAAAACATTATGCAGTTTTATGTTGTCACCGTGGTACTAAAATAGTTAACACTGATACTTGACACGTATTTATAGTTATGTAAGTGTCAAATAAAACCCTCACGCCATCTTTTGATGTGACAACGTCTGATGAATCGATGAACGTCGGCTGCGCGTACGAAATAGATGAGTGGTTGTAACGTTACGCTCCAATGCGTGTAACGTTACAATTAACGTTACGATCGGAGCGAGAGCGCTGCACGAGCGAGGGAGAGGCACGATAACCTCATAAATGTTTTGTTATGACGTTGTCACGTTAAACTATCGTCCGTTGACCGATTTTACAGAGAACCCATTTTTTTTACTGGAATAAGTAGACCCACAGGACTTTACAGTCACGACATAACTGGGCTTTTCCACTAACCTCTGTCAAATCATAGAACATCAAAGAACACGGCTGTAGCTAGTTTTTATCTATTAAACTGCAGGCATCAAGATTGGCAACTCATGTGTATATATTTTATCAGATAAAATCATTAAAATATAGGAAAGCCGTAGGCTAATAATGATTAAAATAACAACACACTATTTCAACCGCTAAAAGCCACCGCACGTACATTTGAGGTAATACCAAACAATAGTGCGTAAATTTTGGGTAACAGATTGCTCTCCTATTGGTAACAATAGGAGAGCAATCTGGTAATTTTAACAAAATATACTACAATGTATAAAGTTTGTAAAAACTTTATACATTGTAGTATATTTTGTTAAATTCCTGTTTATAGGTACAGGGTAAACACAAATATTTTTATTTTAGATTTTAAACCAGAGGCCATAAAAAGTGTCATGTGATCAGTGAAAACGATTGTAAAAGTCCGAAATGTTGTGGATTGTCTACGTCTCGTTTTGGTAGAGGATTTTAATCCCAGTGACCAATGACACAGGACTGGACTGGCATTTTGCTGAACTGGATCTATTTGGTGCAGCCGCGGGTCACACAATGTAACTGTCCTATAATAAAATTAAGTGTCCTTTTTGTGTATATTATATTGTGTCTGTATGTGCCAAATACATTTATTTTTCTTTCTTTCTTTCTTTCTTTGACATTATGGTGAGGTCCTATATACAGGTTAATCGACTTTTAGCTGAAATGATAATGATGATGTCTTTTTAAATTAATGTCACTTTTTATTTTACTTTATGTGTGTGGATCTGATGGACTGTCGTCTATTTAGTGTTTTTTTCGTTGTGACGTTCATACTCTTAAATTATTGCAGTACCATGCAAATGATTATTTTGCAACAATGTGAAAAACTTTGAGTTGCGGCACAAGAACGTCCTGTATTTATTTATATTATTATGAATTGGGTGACCCTACCTTGAACAAATTGATCAAATAATTAACAAAAGTAATTATAAGGGCAGTTTAATCGACCTCAAATTACATAAAGTCAAATAAAATACAATTCATTAGGTATTTTATGGGATAGAACTTTCGTTATAAAGTGTCCACTAATGTTCTTTTTTTGATTGTTTGTAATAAAATGGTTAGGTATAGCGACACTTTCATTCCATTTTCAGAATACATTTTATTCGAAGCGACGGTCATTAATCTATTTAGATAGATAAATGACAGTAACCTCGATTAACCTTTATTTACCCTATGTGTACTAAATCGTTTGAATAAACGACGCATATTTCAACACGCGAGGTGACAAATAACATTTATCAATAATAGAATTAGTTATCAACAAAAGAATTTTAAATGTTAGTTAGTTACAACCACCCTGTATATTAAAATGTCTTTTACGTTATTGTGTATTAGGCACATACCTTTTAAGTTAAGAATGGGTAATCAACAAATGTCTTCTTCCACTCTGGGCGGAGAGGTAGGGAGTGTCAGACTCTTACTATCTAAAACCCATTCATGTTCCTTGTCCTTTGCGTTCCAGGGCTACAGTGAGTCTTTCGAATAAATTCCGCAACCCTTTTTTTTTTTTTTTGGATGGGAAATCATCAAATGACTTCTCCCGCTCTGGGCGGAGCGGAAGGGAGTGTCAGACTCTTACTGACTAAAACCCACCCGTGTTCCTGCTTGTGCCCTTTGCGTTCCAGGGCCGCGGTGACTCTTTCGAACAAATTCCGCAACCCTAGCAGGCACTGACCCTATGGGGCCCCGTCTTCTTTGCTGACGGCTCTTTGAGGCGCGCGTGGAACACGACGCGCCGTCGACTCGGGCCTGGTTGCTATCGGACGGCGAGCCACCCATAGCTCGCCATCCGCAGGCCCGCGCCTACGGTGGCCGGGAATCGCCCTGCGTTTCCCGACGCCCGGGGCGTCTCCTCCTGTTGCGGCGGCTGGATAGAGGGGCTTCCCTCTCTCGCATGCGCTCCGCCTCCTCCTTCGCTAGCATTACTGCTTCGCAGAAGGAGGCGGCCGCCTCCCATGCCTCCTCGCTCCCGACCATGGCTTGAACCAGGGCCGGACGCGAGAGGTCGCCGCCGCCGATCGCCTCGATGAGGACACGGCGGTGCTCCGCCCAGGCAGGGCAGACCTCCACCGTGTGCTCCACCGTGTCCTCCGGGCGATCCACACAGTGATGACACCCGGACGTGTCCTCCCGCTGGATCCGACACAGGTACCTCCCGAAACAGCCGTGTCCGGTGAGCACCTGTGTCAGGCGGAAGGTGAGGACGCCGTGGCGTCTCTCTAACCACTCCTCAAAAAGGGGACTTATCGCCGCAATAGCGGCGTGCCCAAAATTCTATCAAGACATACCCAACACATAATTTTTGTACCAGAGAGACTGTTGGTACCCATAAATTCCGCAACCCTGACAGTAGGTACATACGTAGTACTAAGTCTAAATGACGCATTATCATGACTTTTAACGTTTACGCTCTTATAATAAGTTTACACGACGAATTTATTAGTATTGGATATATAATAAAGCAGCTTGTCACAAACTGGTGTAAAATAAATGAAGTTACCTTTTTTTAATTGCTATTAATTAAATTTTAAATAGTTCATCTCTTCCAGTTTTTCGTATCTATAATCATTTGCCTAGCCTTTTCCCAACTATATTGGAGTCGGCTCCCAGACAAGCCGGATTCAGCTGAATACCAGTATTTTACATGGAGCGGTGGAAAAAATGTGGTATTACGTTATGATAGAATCGTAATATTACCAGGTAGTCCCAACAATAGAAATAGCATAGCAGACTCACGGAAACAGAAACGAAATCTGCCAGAATCTCCTGACCAACAAACGTCTGTGAATGGCGAAAGTAAGGTCAAACAGATCCCCAAGAAAAATAGAACAAACAATATCACGTCATACATGCACAACGCTTCACAGAAAAAAGAGACAGAGGCAAGCTCGATTGAGATACATCCACCGTCAAAAAACTAGTAAAGGAAGCCCCTCTTCATCCCCCAATACGGCCTGTCACCGCGGGGGAAAATGACTACAACCCTCCATCTCCACTTCAAAACCTGTATATCTGTACCTACAACGCGAAGTCCCTCCTATCTGAAGAAAGATTGCTTGATTTTAAGAGAGCAATTTCAAAAATAAAACACGATATTATTGGCCTTTCTGAAATACGAAGAACAGGCTATAAAATCATAGAAGAAGACGAATATATTTTCTGTTATTTCGGGGAAACGAAAGGTCAGTATGGGGTCGGATTTCTAATAAAAAAGGAATATAAGCTAAATATCGAGAGCTTCATTGGTGTATCCGAACGCATTTGTATTCTGAACTTAAATTTCGGTAACACAAAGCTTACTATTATACAAGTACATTTACCAACTGTCGACGCAAGCAACCAAGAAATTAATAATTTTTATAACCAATTACAGAATGAACACTGTAAATATGATCATCAAAAAATAATTTTAGGCGACTTCAATGCCCGTGTTGGGCAACGAGTACTGGGCGAAGAAATAATACTAGGGAAATACTGTTATGGAAACAGAGATAAAAGAGGCGACCGTCTGCTCCAATTTTGTTGGGAAAATAAACTATATATAACAAACAGCCTATTTAAAAAGAACAAAAAATCAATGTGGACATGGCTCTCGCCAAAGAACAGAAAAAGCCAAATTGATTATATACTAACAAATAGGAAGGAAAACATCTCAAACGTAGAAATTATATCAAAACTAACATTTCCCAGCGACCACCGACTCGTGAGAAGCACAGTACAGATAACAACTAAAAAGAAAAGTAGAGCAAAATTCAAAAATTATAAAACCAAACTTGATACTCCAGAAGAAAAAGAAGAATTTTTACAAACCTTAAGTACAAATATAAACGAAATCACGTTAGAAGAAAATGAAAATATAGAGTCCTTATACAATAAAATCAAAAAAACAATAATCACCAGTTTAAACTTAATTCAACAAAAATCAGCAACAAAACGGGAGTCTATCCCCACTCACATAAAATGTCTTATTACAAGAAGAAATGAATTAATTCATAAAAAATCCCTAACAAAAGAAGAAAAAGACGAACGAACCTACCTCTACAAAAACATTTACAAATCATTGAAACATGAACGCATAGAACGCAGGCTAAAAGAAATCAAAACACATCTCGAATCATCAGGTAGCTTGAAGAAAGGTCTTAAAAATCTTAACACAACCAAACAATGGATACCCTATATAAAAGATGATATTACTGGCAAGAAAATATTATCCAGATCCGAAATAATAGAAAAAGCAACAACATTTTACAACAGGTTATACTCGGCAAAGGATACTACTACTCGAGACAACGAAATGGCCAATCAACACTCTACTGCTCTAGCTAGATTCTCTGTAAATGAAGTAGTAGAGAAAATTGAGTCTCTAAAATCCGGCAAAAGCAACGGGCCTGATGGAATTCCATATGAAGCACTTAAACTAGGGAAAATGCTACTAGCACCATACATAACAACTCTATTTAACCAGATTCTAAACGTTAAAGCTATACCGAAAGAATGGGCGAAATCCGATATAATTTTACTCTACAAAAAAGGAGACCTTGCACAGATTGGAAATTACCGACCAATAAGCCTTCAGCCAAACATGTACAAATTATTTGCTTCATGTCTTGAACAGCGTTTGGCAATGTTCACAGAAAAATATCAGCCGCCGGAACAAGCAGGTTTCAGAAAAAATTTTTCAACAACAGATCACATTCACACTTTAAATCTGATTATGGAAAAATATATAGAGCACGATAGACCACTTTACCTGGCATTTATCGACTACGCCAAAGCCTTCGACTCTATATCACATGCGAGTATGTGGAAAGCTCTACATGAGTGTGAAGTACCATCGGAGACTATAGATCTCATAAAAGACATCTACTACAATAGCAAAAGCCGCGTAAAGCTAGAGAGACAAGGCCCCGAAATAAGTATCTGTAGAGGTGTTAGACAAGGTGACCCCCTATCACCTAGAATCTTTATAGCTGTACTTCAAAGTATAATGAAAACCCTGAACTGGGAAAAGAAAGGAATTAACATAAATGGAAAACTTCTCAGTAATCTGCGGTTTGCTGATGACATCATTCTTTTCTCAGAGACAGCATCCCAGTTACAAGAAATGATTCACGAACTGAACGATGTAAGCAATACAATCGGCCTGGAACTAAATGCTTCTAAGACTAAAGTCATGACGAACAGACATACTATACCAATAAAGGTCAATGACAATACACTTGAATACGTACAAAGTTATATTTACCTAGGACAACAAGTATCGTTCTCTAAGACAAGATGCGAAGATGAAGTAAATAGACGAATTAACGTTACATGGAATAAATTCTGGAGTAATAAAGAAACCCTAAAGTCAACCCTCCCAATAAAACTTAAGAAAAAAATAATGGACTCATGTTTACTACCCTGTCTTACTTATGGCTGCCAAACGTGGATATACAATAAGAACATCAAAAACAAAATACAAGTATGCCAGAGAGCGATGGAAAGGAGTATATTGAACATACAAAGAAAACATAGAAAAAGGAATACAGAAATAAGAAATACGACAAAAATAATAGATGCTTTGGATTATTGTCTAAAACTAAAATGGAAGTGGGCGGGTCACATTGCACGTATGGACAAAGATAAATGGACACAAAAAGTAACTACTTGGCAAGGACCACCAAACAAAAGGCAAAGAGGTAGGTAGACCTAGAGAAAAATGGGTAAATGAAATAGTAAGAAAAGCTGGTGAAAATTGGATCACAAAAGCAAAGGACAGACAGACGTGGAGCAAAATGGAGGAGGCCTTTACTCGATGAGGGGTCCATAATGATACAGAATTATTAATTGATTTAAAAACTTAACTTGATTTATAAATTATTTAAAAAAAAAATTAATTTTATTATTTTGAATTATGTATGTCATGAAATTGTTTAATGTTAATGGAATGTAATACTAATAATCTTATTGTTTCATGCATGTATTGATTTTAAAATTCAACGATATATTATTTGTTTTGTAAATCATTCATTATGGAAATAGAGAGGCTATATTATTATTATTACATGGAGCGGCTGCCCACCAGACCTCAACAATCCATTAACTGGGGAACACGGTACTTCTTGGCAAGACTGGTGTCAGATTTTCTGGCTTCTAACAATCCGTAACGACTGCCAAAGATCTCCAAATGACAGCTGGGACCAAAGGCTTAACGTGCTTTCCGAGGCACGGAGAGGTCTCTCTCATTTTTTATGGTCATTCATCCTTACACCGACCTACGCAAGCGTTGCTTACCCTTGTAGATTGGCCCATGTGGCTGTTATTATTCAAATTTAAATTATTTTTACAGATTGCTACTGAGATGCAAAAACGAACCTGCATTATTTACAAAAAAAAATAACCACAAACTCAATACAAACTAACATACAACTAAAGAAAAAAATCAATGTCATATAATCTGAGAGAAAGACATAAAAACTTTTTTTCGATTGCCGGACGACTTATAAGATTGCGATAACGTGATTATATTTAAAAATAAGAAAGAAAACTCGTTTATTCTGCCAGAAATAACGCACAAAAAATAAAACTAAAGAAAAAAAAAACTTAAACTAAAACTAAGAACTGTGAACCGGACATCAACTGTCATGAGTCTCTGAACACACCACAGATAAAACAGAACACAGTAAATTTTTCGGGACTATTAGTTCTTATGAGAAATAATTTTCTTTAAACCGAACTTTGCAAAATTTTTAATTAGCAACATTAGCCCTCTGGTATTCCCAGTATATGGAGAAATTCTAAGAAGGACTCTGCAGTATGGCTTCCTTGTATCATAAATTATGTAGACAGCAACTTTAGTAGCGATTC
Source organism: Hecatera dysodea (assembly GCA_905332915.2). Classification (NCBI taxonomy): domain Eukaryota; kingdom Metazoa; phylum Arthropoda; class Insecta; order Lepidoptera; family Noctuidae; genus Hecatera; species Hecatera dysodea. Next base: position 18,465,650 of record HG995292.1, read on the forward strand.
TTATAATTTTGTCAATCGCTTGCATTTGCACAACGCTACTGGTCGCATACAACTCTGATTTACCCAAATCCTAAAAGGTTTTTGACTTCGATTGTCTTCGAGATGATTTGGTGCTAGAATTTTAACATATTTTTAAGTACAAGTATTGACCTCTGTTCACACCTCGTTTTTTATTACATGCCACTAACTCGTCAAACTGACAGGATACACAAATGTCCCACGATATTCCTTTACCTGCCGTAATGTTTTACATGGTAAAAAAAAAAACTGGGGCGCTTGTAAACGACAATAGGATAGAAGTACATTCTCGGCCGACCCTAATGGGCCTAACCGGTATTGAGCTCACACGAGATAAATCTTCTCGGCACTTTCCAATTTCCTCTACAATTTATCGGATGTTATCGGAGGCAGGGTCCAAATGAATCGAAATAGGTATGTATAAGCTGTTTGAAGTTAGTCCTCCGAATTCCCGATAGAACACCGCATTGAAATAATTAAAATGTTTTGAAAAGCTGCTTTAGTGTAAAAGTGTGTTTTCTAGGAATTATAATTATGTAAAATGGTGTTTGACTTATTTATTTAATTTTTCACAAATAATTTCTTGGAAGATTGATTGTTATTTTTTACTTGGGTTCGTGGAAAAAATCTGCAGCGTTGGCGGCTTTATGTTGCGGGGCATAGTGTCATGGAATATTGATATGAGCTAGTGTATAAGAGGATATCAACTGAAACGAACATTAAATTTCAATAAAAGAAACATACATAATTATGTAACAGTATTTTCTTTTTAACCCAAAGGTTAACTGGTAGAGAATTCCTTGTTGCATTAAGTCCACCCATGTACCACTATTGTACATAAAGTTTAAATAAATAAATACAATTCGATTATCAAGTTCTACACAATCCGACAGCAAATTCAAAACATTAATTTCAATTAGATCGCATTCATCAAGTTAGTATATAAATCAACCAGTTTGATTTTGTCTACACCCTTGATTGCCGCATGGAGCAGGACCAGCATGTTTCCAAGCATTCTTATCCAGAATATAATATTCTAATTTGTAATATGCATGATACCTATTAGAAGATGAATATTTTTTAAGTTTGCTTTTAGCATTAAGTTTTTAATTTTCTTTAATAATATATGGATGTAATTGCAATATCATACAAGGTATTTTGTTCTAACATTTAACACGGTAATCCTATGAAAGATGTGTGGACTTTAGCTTATTTATAAAATGGCACACGGTAATCCTATGAAAGATGTGTGGAATTTAGCTTATATATAAAATGGCTGGTCTGATTTATATCTATTTCTTGTTTTAAAATTATCTCTATCATAACTAAAAATATGTCGCTTTTCCTTACATACATAATATTTTCATGAATGAAAAAAGGACTGTCGTATTATTATACCAACCTAAAAACGATTGTCCTTATGTCACAAAATAAGGACAGTTAACCCCACATAAAGTAGGAAAGAGCGAGAATAAAGAAGAAAATTAATTAAATTATTAGAATTTTATTGGTTGCTTTAAGAGCGTGTACGCCGTATGGCATTTTATACAAATGTTCAAGTCACTATTTTGCGAAATGATTGAACCGATTTTAATGAAACTTCACACTTATAAGCAGGATACATATGTAGGTCTAAAAAGTTAGTTAAAAACATTTTCGAAATGTCTTATTTAAAAAAAGATAACTATGTTTGTATGGAAAATTTAAAATGGGTCTAATTTAACTGTATCTAACACTATTTTTCGGAAATGTTTTCAATTAACTTTTTAGACCTATGTATCCTGCTTATGTGCATAAAGTTTCACTAAAATCAGTTCAGTCATTTTGGAAAATAAGGACTTGAAAATTTGTATGAAATGCCGCACGGCGTGTACACTCTTAAGCAGCTCGTCTAAATAGACACCTAAATCACTAACATTTCCAACAAAATTCAGGTCACAGTTGTACAAACGACTAAACATAATTTAAAACAGTAAACCAATTCGCGACGTCACATATTTCTTACTATAACGATCATTTATTTCCAGAAGTAATTCCAGTGTGTTTATAACTTCCTTCAATACTTAAAACATGTTAATTCCGTATGGTCTATTTGTATTTGCCCCATATCTGTTTCTGTTGACTGCACCGTTGGTTACACGACCAATGTCCGATTTTGGATGCAATTCCCAGATTGGTCAAAGGAGTTTGATATACAGTGTTATTTGTAAAACACCAGCTGAAAATAAAATCAGCTGTTCCTTATATTTATGTTCGTATAACTTATCAAAATGTAGGGGACAGCTGATTTTTTATTGCGATTTCAGTTTTGGTCCCATAGTAAAAGTTGTTCATAATTATGAGTACAATGACCTTTTAACAGGTTGTTGGTGTTTTACAAATAACCCTGTATATTAGACAGTTTCATTGAGCTTCTCCGTTAACAATTCTTTGTGGTAGCAAAAAGATAAGAAGGCCCCTTAGATAAGTATAAGCACGTTAGGCCGTTGTCGGTCCTGCACTTGATCTGTCCTCGTTCGTTTTAGATTGTCGCTCTATTGGACTATTAAAGTAAAGAAACAGATTAGGTATGCCAATATTTGCGCACATACTTGTGCAGTAGGAAATTTTGTATCTGTCTGCTATTTTTATAAATTCGTCTTTCCAACACGATCCCATTGTCATTTTGCTAAGAGTTCGTAATCTGCTAAATTCATAATGGTCGATCATTGGTCTGTCAATGGTCTCGTAATACTTTTTGATAAACGATCTATTATAAGGAAAAACTGCACAATGACGTTCTAATGGTAGGTCACTGATCAAACGATCTGTAAAAATTTTAGCAGATTACCGCATACGTCGGTCATTCATTTGTCATTATGATCGAGAATACCATTCTATGCCATTTCTTTCAATGAAGTGTCAGTGGTTGACCATTGGAAAGTCATAGTGACGATTTTATATTAGTGGATTACCAAACTTGTAAAAACCAACCATTATGAAATCAATAATAGACCATTCTGACACTATTGTAATAGCAGACTGAGACCCCATACATTGCCATTGAATTGACCGAAATTTGTATGGGATCCTCACAGACGAATTTCGGCTGTCAATGTAGATGTTGTATGTATCTGTTTCCAAGTCGAGTTGTATTAGCAAGTCACTGATTGGTAGTGGATCTAGTTCTATAGCTATAGTAACAGCGAAATCAATAATTGAAATGGCCATCTGTATTGTATTGAATTTCCTTACAAGCTATTAAGACTGGCCAGTATTCAGAAGATGAATTGCTTTTTAATTCGTCATAATGGCAAAAATGTGAATGTTTGGTTCATGGGTATCGAGCAAAAGAAGTTAGTAGTAATAAAGGATTACCTAACCCAACAAGCAGGTTCTAATATTTATTGTGTCTATGCTTTTTTTACGGATGAGAAATCTACAAAAATGAATTCTTCCTCTCTTAGCAGGCGTGTCTTCAGTCAGTCAGTTAGTGGGTTTTAGTCAGTAAGAGTCTGATACTTCTTGTGTGAGGGCCGCGGTGACTCTTTCGAACAAAAGCCCTAGTGAGATCTGCGTGCCCTATTTACACCCAACAATAAGCGCCAATGAAAGGGTAGACATCTCTTTTTTTATTTTTACGAAATACTGGTGCATCATCTGGATCAAAGGGACCAGTGTCTTCCGAACTAACAGAAGCAGATTCGCAATTAATGAAAAAAAAAATGGGCCTCTACAACCTTGCACTATTTTAATGTGATGTTTTTGACTAATGACAGATACGACATTTGTATCTCAAGTAATTCCCTGTCTCTAGAATCATCATCATTTAATTCGCAGACCACCAAAATCACCCTTAGAATCTTTTACGAATAACATTCCAATTCTATTCAAATGTCCATCGCTGCCAAGTTTCACAAACGGTAAAGAGGGTCCATATTTTGGCCATAGAAACTCGATATTTCGCGAAGTATAGCGCTCCATACAAAATAGCATTTTGCGTTTTTTGGCAATATGCCGACAAAATGAATAAAATGATTAATATACAGACATTATGTCGTCTGTATTTTAAACGTATTATTACGAAATTGAGGGCGAATAGGACTACTGACCGCCAACGGGCCAACGGGAATTCAATGACGTCACATATTCATTATTTTTTATTAACGCGAGCAACGCTTTTGATGGAAACGGAATTTAATGAAAGAGAGAGAGGTTTGGTGACGGAAAGGGATAGTAAGTCCACTTGAAAAGGAACACAATTCATAAGCAAATACTGTCTGTTTTCCAATAAAATATGTCCAATATATTCCTCCTTCATTAAATTATGAATCAATGTATGTAAGTATATTTATTCAACTAAAAGCCTAGTAATGCTTTCAAAACAAAGCTATGAATGCTTTTCTAAAGAGCGTCTCACGTAAAGCGCTGCACCGGAAACCGCTCCCCTATTTGATGTCAGCATGGCATAAGGTCTACTTTTGCTTGCTTTTTAAGACGACTCACGACGAACGCACTACAAAGTCAGTGAGTTTTGTAAACATTTTCGGCTGGCGGTGCTGAGACGTGTTTTTTTTTAACTTTTTCCGCTTAAAGCGCTGTGGCGCAGATTTTTGTGGGTAGGTAGCATTTTTTCGAGTCATGTCTCTGATTTTGTCTCTAGCTTTATAAAGCTGACTCAAGCAATGATGTTATTATGCCTTCGTGTGATCCGGCCTCAATATCAAACTGTAATTGTTTTGTGTCCGTAATGTGTTTTATATTCAACATTTTATCAAATATTAAGATTTGTAACATAATGCATGCTATAACAACGCAATTTATGCGTAAACGCGTGTTATGATAAACAATATATTTTATATATTTAAATTGTATGTACAGTAGTGGTAAGTACATAGGCGGACTAAATGCGTTCAGGCATTCTCGCTCGCTTATGTTGCCAATGGTTTAAAAGCACGAAACAATACAACAACAATTTTATGATTTCCACTCAGTATACTGTCAATTGTCCACAAAAAAATGGTGGATGCTAAAACCTTTTTTATTCAGCAAACACCTGAAATTCAATTATTACAGGTTTGCACTGATGGCTATGGAGGGTTCAGAGGCGGGTCATAAAATATTCGTACCGCAATGAATGCCAGCGTAATAGAAGCCGAGCATACCCGAGGTTACCCGAGGATACCCGACGAAAATAAGTGACGCTTCGCATCTATGTGCCAAGTTGTTGACCATAGAGCACAGAATAGCCATGCCGGCAGCATCTAGTGACGTCGTAACTAGTAAAATTCGTTCCCGTAAACAATTCTCCGTCAAAGCCATGGTCAGAATGGGGATATATCCTGGACAAAAACTACGAATCTGTTTAGTTGACTAGTACGAAAAAAAAACACGTTTTCTTTGCTCTGTGTTTCGTTGCCTTTGTGTTGTGTCTGTGTCGAATAAAAGTTTTCTATAGAATTCTATTTTTTAATACAAATATAAAAAGACAAAACGCATCAAATATTAGGAGTCGGTCTTGTTACCGCACTTCTAGGAACGAAGTGTACACCTTTGACTTTTTTTTCACGTGAAACTTCAACGGGCTGTTTAATCTTCGTTGTGTCTTTACGTAAGAAAGAGAGAAATCCATGTTTTTTTTTTTGTTAATGTAACTGACTGACAACATACTTTTTTGTACAACTACCTTATTGTTACGGGCCGTCAATTTCTATGTGTATCTGGTAACACTCAGTAACACGGTTGATTTGTATGGCAAGTTTTGAAAATATCATCACTAGCAATGGCCGCCAAGGCATGCCAGTGCTCTGTGATGTTTACCATCACTTTGGGGGTTAAGAAAAATGTCGATTAATGGACGGTTTTCGAAGAAAATTGAGCTGTTTTCGAAAGCTGTGTAATGGTTCATGAATCAATCTGAACTGAGATTCGAATGAATGAATAACGAGAATAAAAAATAGAAATAGAATGCGATTTTTATTTTCAATCGACATAAATGCACCAAATCAAAATACAAAATATTTGCACCGCCTATCTAAAACTGAAAGCGTATGATAAGTACCTCAATACTCATAATCTGACGAGGTCTTGTCACTTTTGGCGTTCCAGAGCGGAAGAGATTGTCAGACTCTTGCTGACTAAAACCCATTCAACGACGAATGGGTTTTAATGTTATTTGCATTCCAGGGCCGCGGTGACTCTTTCCAACAAGTTCCGCAACCCCGGCAGGCATCACGGAAGATGGGTGGGCCTTTATTGTGGGACGCAAAGTGTATCAATACTCTTGCGTCATCCCATATTCATAGTTTATCGTGTTGTGCTGGCGTTGCCGCTACGGAAAACCTCAAGCGGCGTAAGTATAGTAACCTTATTGGTAACTTTATTTTCAAGCTGTTCGGGGTTGAAACTTTTGGGCCATGTGGCCCTTGTGCTTAAAGCCTTTTCAACGAAATTTCAAAACATCTGGCTGACATTTCCCATGACGCACGGGCTGGCTTTTCTATTAGCCAAATGCATTCTATTGTAACATACAACGTGAACGCATATAACTATATTTTAGTTTGTCGATACTTTAGTTTATGTTATTTGTTAATATTAGTATTTATGTTTTTTTTTAAATCTTTGTTATACATTGTTTATCTGGCATAAAAGCAACGTACCGATGTTTTTAAAAACTCCGTTCAATTTGAATACAGTGTAATGCTACTCTACGTACAAGAAAATCTAGTACAACTTTTTGTTCTGACTTAAATTATATTAAGCGAGTTTATCCAATTTAAATTCTCTTTTATCAAAAGGATAATGTCTTGTTAGCAAAATGGCCTTTTTTGCTCTTACACATATGGTTTACGTTCTTTATCCAAAACTAACTTTTGCCCGGGACTTCGTGCGGACTAATTAGATTTTTTTAGTCAACTACCCTAGTAGTTGACTAAAAAAATCTAATTAGTCCGTCAGATAGATTTCCAAAAAATATTGGACACGTATTTTTTCTTTTTTCACGTAAATAAAAAATGAAGCCGATACAGAGCGTTGAAAACTCGTGTGACGTCACTACTCGCTACAATTTTTACCGAGCCGTAACGTCACAAGCCCCCACTCCTGATCTTTGATGCTTTGTATCTTCGTCAGTTTTTATAGATTTGATAAAGGAAAAAATACGTGTCCAATATTTTTCTATAATCTAACTGACGGACTAAACATAATCATATATTTTTTACTCAGGAAACATCCCTATTATTCACGCACGAAGTCCCGGGCAAAACCTAGTTTTATTCCTTCCTTATTTATTTATTTACAAAATTATATCCTATTTTTTCCTGTTTCCATGTCGAATATGAGGAAATAGTGTTTAGTGCTCCCCTATACTCCAAGGAACCTACATTCAGCTTACTACGACTAGCAGTTACAACGTCGGGGGCTGCCATCACTATCTGCAAAACTAGCTCATTTAACGGCCGCCCTGACGGATATTCTTGGGTTACATTAATTCTGTAAATCGGTTTTTTTTTATTTATTACTAGCTGCTGCCCGCGACTTCGTCCCCGTGGAATCCCCGATTTTAAAATATTCTTTATCGCTGCTCTGCTCCTATTGGCTTAAGCGTGATGATATATAGCCTATAGCCTTCCTCGATAAATGGGCTATCTAACACTGAAATTTTTTTTCAAATCGGACCAGTAGTTCCTGAGATCAGCGCGTTCAAACAAACAAACAAACCGGTCAGCTTTATAATATTAGTATAGATTTAATTCCTTTTCAATTATGTTTTTATCGTCGTGAGTCTTTTAAAAACTTTCAACTTTGCTTTTTTATATACATGTATTAGCACCCGCTTAAATCTAAAACTTGAATACTGGTTCCTATAAAAACAAAGAAACATTTCGATAAACAATAAATAAATAATCAAGTCTTGAAATGTGCCTTTTTCTCCTTTCCAAGAAATAAAGTGAATGACGCCATAGTAGAAGTCAGACATAATACAAAGCAATACACAACATAATATTTGCAGCAATGTATGGAATACGTGATGTTATGCGTGGATTTTTTGTATTATATTATACTAGCAGCGCCCCGCGGTTTCACCCGCGTAGTTTTCATTTCCATGGGAAAACGGGGATAAAATATAGACTGTGTCACCCGGGGATAGTGTAGCTTCCCAACAGTGAAAGATTTTTTCAAATCGGTTCAAAATTTTCGGAGCCTGTTCAATGCAAACAACCAATCAAATCTGTCCTCTTTATAATATTAGTATAGATTACTAGCTGACCTGGCAAACTTCATTTTGCCAAATAAAAAAAAAACATTTAGGGGATGAAAAATAGATGTAGTCCGATTCGACACCCTAGCTTATATGCACGCTAAGATTCACGAAAATCGGTCGAACCGTTTCGGAGGAGTTCAACCACAAACACCGTGACACGAGAATTTTATATATAAGATGTTGTTTCATAGCCTTGACGTCTAAAAAAGGGTCGACAGTTGATCTAATATTAAACAGACCTATTAATTTACTCGGTATATTTTTACAATCTGTTTCAAAAACGTTAACCTACTTTCATGTGTCTGTATATAGTTAAATAGCCCGAACTATTTGTTACGTAGAACGAGCCAGGCCAAAAAAAAATTACCGCATCAATTTATCTTACCAATAACGAGGCTCTCGTCTTCCAGCGTCCTCAAGACAAAGTCTAATACATGTCACCTTTCATTTATAAACTCTAATATTAAAAAAATAGGGTAGAAAATTGACAACGATCTATTTTCCGGGATATTATGTTGTCAGTTACCCTATAGTTCAGTCTTCAAGTTAGTCAATATAACTAACGAAGCTAGGGACATTATACTAGATATGCCTATTGTAGGCTTTCCAATAGAATTTCTATGCGGAACGTGATGCATTGTGTTGTATGACGTCATCCTATAGAAATTAGAAGGCCGCGGATATTGGAATAAACGGATTCTGTTAAAGTATTTAAATTTGCAGCAGCAAAGCAGACGTGACACATCGAAGACTTGTGACATTCACCAACCCGCACTGGGCCCGCGTGGTAGATTACGGCCCATTCCCCCTCCTAGAGAGGAGGCTTGTGTCCCAGCAGTGGGAACGTTAAAAGGCTGATTATTTAAATTTGAACATGAGAATTAATGAAAGCTTGTTCAGAAATGTAAGTGAGCTATGTTACTCAAAGTTTAAGGTTTCCAATCGATTCATTTTATACAAGCCAGACTTACTATATAGTAGAAATCTTACTAGCTTTGCCCTAAACCGTTGCAAATTATACTAGCAATGTTCGCACTACCAGAATATTATGTAGGTAATTTCTTTTACTTACATGTATATTTTTCTTTTTCGTGTCGCTGGCAGGACAGTTTTTAAATGTAAGTGGCTCAAAACATTGCCACTTCGACGGCATCGTTTGGTGGCACCCAAAGAAAATTCATGTTTAACTTACCTAATATGTTTAACTTTTGCTTGATTCTCACACAATAATAGGTAGGTGTTATGACTTAAATAGGAAGACACAGCTACACATGTTTGAATTTCCTTTAATTTTCACACAGTTTTCGTTAACTTCTGTGGGTAATTTAGAGGAGAATTTTGGTTATAAATTGGACGCGAAGATCGCTATCATTAGGACAAAGTTGGTCTGATATTCTTGAAAGTTAAATTAATTTTGCTAATGAGCACGAAGATAGGTACATGGAAATTGGTAAATTCCTTTGATTCGACTTTCTAAGTACTGCGGTAAAATTGGCTAACTGTGTGACTAAAGCCAGAATATTACGATAACTAGAACGTACATTTCCACCCACTAATAGTGGGTAAGCTGATCAGTTCGTGGATCCCGAGAATCCTTCGTGACTTGGACAACAAGTTAAGCTGTTGGTTCTGGCTGTCATTTGAAGATCTTTGACAAAGTCAGCCAGTGTAGTCAAAGCCCTGAAATCGTACTTGTCAAGTCTTGTCAAGAATTTTTATCTTGGTTATGGGTTGTTAAGGTAATATAGGTAGTCGCTCCGTGTAAGGAACTGTTGTATAACTGCGACTGAAAGCAGTTCCGGCCATTGTAGGCGCGAGCCTGCGGGTGACTCACCGTCCGATAACAACCAGGCCCCGAACGACGGCGCGTCATGTTCCACGCGCGCCTCAAAGAGATGTCTGTAAAGAAGATGGGGCCCCATAGGGTCAGTGCCTGATAGGGTTGCGGAATTTGTTCGAAAGAGGCACCACGGCCCTGGAACGCAAAGGGCACTAGGTGGAACACGGGTGGGTTTTAGTCAGTAAGAGACTGACACCCCCTGACGCTCCGCTCAGAGAAGAATAATTCATTAAAAAAAAGCAGACTAAATTTATTGATTGCACATGACTTTTTATTTTTCCAATATTGGATCATACTTGGTAGATAATATGCAAGCACCTAAGCTTTCTAGACTTAGCGGTGTTAATTTACAACACATTTATCAGTCTATACCGTTTTGCTGAAACAAGTTCATATCCAAATTGTTAATAACAACTCTAGCTGAAAGTTTACCTTTTGGTCTTTATTAAACTTTTTTAATAACATACGCTGCAGGTACAAACAGTCCAAAACTTTCAATAAGGTTGAGAAAAGCCCTGTTAGGTAAATATTCTGCGCTTTTATCATGTGAAGTTATGTTTATTATCCTTTACTTAGTTTGAAATGGAAAGATTATTTTAAATTGTACAAGAAATTGCGTTTAATACGATTCTGTGGGCACGGCAATGCCCCCGCCAAGTCGAGTAAAAAAGCGACTCTGAGACTTGGTTTTTTTTTACACGACTACCAAAAAAATCAGTGTTTACTAGTTATGTTTTTGATGGCATTCATATTAAACAGTAGGTAAGAAAATAATGAGAAAGACTGTCTAGGGTATATGAAGCAAATATTATCATTGCTACTGTAAGAATAATATTTATTCATTGTCACGTAAATAATCTTATAACTATTAAATAAATACGGGCTCGCCCCGGCTTATATATTTACCTGGCTCGGATTTTTTTTTTTTCAATAGTTGGTACTAAAGCCTCTACGTCATACAAGACAAATTTCGAATTCCATTGCAATCCACACTTTTTATGTCTTTGAACTTAAACTACGCATCAATAAAGTCGAAGTTTGTGTTAGTGACGATGGATACAAATGATCTCGAATTACAATAATTGATGTACAGGCAATTGTTTCTTCTGTGATCAGTACAAAACCGCTAACTTCGGTCGAACTAATAGTATAATTGGAACAACATTAGTTCTGAAAACTGGAACTGAAATTACTCAGAATTAAATACCGAAGTTTGTCTAATTGTTAACAGTTCGTACAACTGTGTTTGACAGTAATCGATTTTAATAAAATATTCGTTCTGGCAAGCAAACGTGTTTGCAAGAAATCAAGTAAAGAGGTTTTCTGGGAATTATAGGTTGTGTCTACATTTGAGTTTGTTCATGGAAAACGTATCAGGTAACTTGTAGTGCATGGAAGTTGCCCGCGACTAAGCCAAAGCCAAATGGAAGGGTCATGATTTTGTTGCGAAATTTGTTCAAAAGAGTCACCGCGGCCCTGGAACGCAAAGGGCACAAGAAAGATCACGGGTGGGTTTTAGTCAGTAAGAGTCTGACACTCCCTTCCGCTAATTTTATCAGAAAGCTTTACTTGAAATTATTTAATTTCAAGTAAAGCTTTCCCTGGTTGGACCTGGATTAACTATCTATAGACCTTAAACATAAATATTTGTTCCGTATGGAAATCGAACCCACGACATAGCGCAGCAGCCAATTGCTCAAACACTATAGCAATCGTGCCGACGAGAATTATAAATTGGAATAATCTATCATAGAATTAGACCTTTGATAGAAAAGCTGGCAATTTTAAAACGATGTAAAAAAATAACGTTTGCAATTCGATACATATTTGTTTGCTATCAGCAATCTTGAGATTTATATTACCTACTGCTTTTAGCCGAGAATTTTTCATATTCATATGAAATTCTTAAAACATTGACTTGTAACTTGGTAAAAGTTTCATAAAATAAATATTTGTTTGGCAACTAAAGGTAAGTAATTTCCTTTCGAGTTTCCTAAACATATTAAAACTCCGGGAGCGGAGGCCAATTTTTCAATTTTTAGATACTTTTTTTGATAAGAAAAATTATTTCAGGAACTTTCAAGATTTTTTTTATAAACAATTTTAATAAATTAACTAATGACTTTTTGTATAAACAAAATAAAAATTAGGTGCTAACTTAATTATAAAATTTTAATATCTATTGCATTTTTATTTGATCGATTTTCAATCATTTTCTCGATTGATGCAAAGGCGGAAGTTTAACTAATGCTTGTTTGCTTTGAAGGTCTAACAACGCGTTTATATTTAGACCGAAAACACAGCGACTTGCCTAGGCGCCTTGAGCCTGGTAAGTCTGGCTAATCAAGGCGCTCGCGATGGAACCATGTGCAGTCAGCAGCAAAGTTTTCCAATCGTTTGTTCCACTTCGCTACTCATAAGGTGTTTATACCCCATTCACGATAAGATAAGACATTGAAATACATCTTTTTTTACAGTCCGTTCAACCGATTTTGACTTCTATTACGTTGTTGGCATGACACATGGTAGCTGCAGTAAACAGTTGGTATTATAATCACGTTTTTGCTTTTAATGCCATCCTTATGCCTACAGAATAGAAGTAAAAATCGGTTGAACGGACTGCAAACAATTTTGTTCCAATGTCTAATCTTATTTATGCTGTAAATGTTTAGAACAAGCCTTGTGTCACTTAGTTAGATTTGTAACGAGCATAAATCCTACTAATATTATAAAACGCGAAAGTTTGTAAGTATGTAAAAAATACTGAATGGATCTTGATGAAATTTCGCATAGAGGTAGATTATAGTCTGGAATAATACATAGGATACTCCGATACCGAGTGGATGTTCCCTTGGGATAATTCTCGACATTCACGCGTGTGGAGCCGCGGGCGACAGCTAGTCTAGCATAAATTGATCTGAAGTATTCTCAGTTATTTAACATTGATCGAAAAGCCTGCTGATCTATTATATACAAATATCATCGACATACAAAATCTTTAGTTGCATAACAGTGCCAGCCCTTCAGAATCATTCACTACAAGACTAACTATAATACTGAAGTACTTGTAATAATAAAATTGATGAACATCATCTAAGCTTTCCATCTCATAATACTCCTTCGTATTCCCACTCCTTCTCTTTTCATACAGTACGTTTGTGGAACTCACTCCCTTTAAATAAGAGACTGTAAAAATATTTCTCTCTTTAAAAAACAAGTGAAAGAGCATTAAATGTCCACTATACTGTGATTCTGTATATTTTATTACGTATGTATTATTTTATATAGAAGTATGTATTTAGATATATTTATTTGTGTATATTTGTTTGTAGGTTTATTTTAATTTGATTTGTATGTATGAATAGTTGTTAATATGCCTTAGTTAAGTTAGTATAGTATATTTTAAGTTTCGTTCTCTGTCTCTTTACACACTGTGTCTACATTTCTTATCCCACTCTTCTGTCGCAGGTACCTTTGTGCTTTCGATTTTGTACAAAATTGTCTTTTTTTAAGTATCATGTGTGTACATAAATAAATAAAAACATGCTGCAGTCACTATCATGGGGTCAGTAGCAAGTACAGGATAACTCAAAGACTGCCCTAGAATCCATTCGATGACTTATAACACCATACAAAAGTAGCCTATGTTCTCGCTCAGTCAACACTAGCGAGCACTATGGCCGACAAGGACAATTAATCTTACTTCATGACGACCGACACTAACGTCGACGTCGTTCCAAACGTCACTAAGAACTAACTTTCAAAGTACGGACAGCAAAATAAAAGAGTGGTCAAGCCACTAGGTTTAATTAGTTTTAACCCATGTACGGTGTCAAGTACTGAGTAGTTACAAGTGAATCCAAAGCACTTTTAGGATAGCATTTTTAACTTGGAGGTTGTCGTTTTTAGACTGGTTAGTATAAATCCTAAAAAAATGTTATAAATGTGAATGTTTTTAATTTATTTGTTGCGCTTTCACTCCTAAATCGCCGAATCGATTTTGATGAATTTTGGCTCAGTGATAGATGGAAACCTGAAAAAAAATCTATACTAACGCGAGCGAAGCTATGGCCAAGAGCTACCTACCTATACAACACAGTAAGTGCCTAGCCTTTTCTCAAATGTGCCTGCCGTTTTTCTGGGTTATTCACCAACTCGACACAAGATACTGGACACACGTGTGTCCAGTTGGTGAAACTCAAAATTAGTATCACTCATTATTTCGTCATCTGGACACCCCAAGATTTTTATTCGTGTCCACATAGTGAAACTTAAATTAAATTACTTTTATGTTTTCGTCAACTGGGCACATGTTAGTATTTTACCCGAATTCAGGATAAAGTACAGTCAAGCACATTAATGTTTTGTGTCACAATCATCATCAGCCACTAAACGTGATACTGCTGAGAACGGGTAATTAAGTATGTAATTTTAAAATTATTCACTACTACACTACACTACTACATTCTCAAAAATATATTTATATTGTCTTATAATAATATTCTATGTTTTACTGTTGATTTTATTGATCCCTATAATTATTATCTTAGTCTTAGTAAAATGATTGTGATACCTTAATTATTACTAAAATATTCTATTTCCAAGTGTCAAATATTGTTGTTACAGAATATAGTATGTATTAAAAAATGATTGTTGTTTGTAAAAAATAAAACCGACTTCTAAACAAAATACCAAAAAGTATAAAATAACTTTAATTTCGGAACTCGGTGTTTTTGGTTGCTTTTTTGTTGTTGAACACACCGACTTCCGAAATTAAAGTTATTTTATACTTTTTGGTATTTTGTTTAGAAGTCGGTTTTACTTTTTGTAAAAAGTATTTTTTATTTTTCGGTTTTTAGTGGTACCTACACCCCCTCCCCTCCCCCACCTAAACGAACCAATCACATTGGTGTAAAAAAAAAGTACTGCTCCTTTGCAGAGTAAACTAAGAGGTCGTCAATGTAGACAATGTAGATATTTTTTTTTAGATTTTTGTTGATTTTTCGAGAACCGCTTGATTGATTTCGATAAAATTTCATGGGACCATTTGGGAAGTATACCCTTTCCAACAAAAAAAGAATTTTTCAAATCGGTTGACAAGCGACGGAGTTATGCGCGAACAAACAATAAAAAAAAAAAAACATACAAACATCCGAATTGAGAACCTCCTCCTTTTTTAGAAGTCGGTTAAAAATTACCCACCCATTTTAGTATTGTTATGTCATAAGTATCTCTCTCTTTTCGACTCCGCTCTAGTACCTAATTAACCTGACTGTACCCTTTTTTGCAAAAAAACTGGGTGTATCCAGTTGGCGAAAAAATAAAAGTGATTTTATTTAAGTTTCACTAAGTGGACACGCGTAAAAATTTTGGCGTATCCAGATGACGAAATAATAAGTGTATTAATTCTGATTTTCACCAACTGGACACGTGTGTCCAGTATCTTGTGTCGAGTTGGTGAATAACCGGTTTTTCTGAGTCGGTGCCTTAGGAAGCAGCATGGGATATGTGGCCCGTATTTTAAACTCACTCATTCTTTACCGCGTATCTTAGGAACTATTTCAATAAAGTAGTAGTCCTATAGTAGGTTATAATTTATTAATATTGTAAACACAAAACACCAAAAATGGTAAGACGGTTATTTCGTTGCCTACATACTTATCTATTTTATCAACAGTACTTTCCGAAGGGGATGACATTCAACATTCTAACATTCTCCACAGTCGGACACAAAAGGTATTGAACAAGTATTCAGTAATACTGTTGGACTTCAGCTTAGAGGAACTGTGAACTTGAAGTCGGACTCTGAAGTCGTTTCGTTACCTTTCACTATGCAGTATGTAGATTGTGTCCAGTTAAGAGTATTAACGTTGTATTTTGTATCGTATTGCAGACTTCTGTCCGGTTGATATATTTTTAGATCATGAGACTTTAGATTGGATCGTTTCAAAACGCGGGTTTGAAATTGCACCGATTCAAATACCTTTCCGCTCTTTTGACTCCAAAAAAGACAGTTCTTTACTTATAGATAAATTAAGAATAAATGAGAATAGGAGGGATATAAGAAGTCGTTCGTCAAATACCACTAACATGACCTATGCGCGCAAGTTCGACTTTCATTGGCATGTTTTTCAACAGCGCAACACGGGATTTTTTTTCATTGTTACACCATTGATCGCCATAAGTTGTATGGTAGTCAGTGAGCCACCGTTGGAATTACTCAACTAAATACCAACTTGCCGCGCTTATTTATTTACTAGCACCACCCCGCGGTTTCACCCGCATAGTTCCCGTTCCCGTGGGAATATGGGGATAAAATTTAGCCTGTATTACCCGGGGATCGTGTAGCTTCCCAATAGTGAAAGAATTTTTCAAACATGTTCTGTAGTTTCGGAGCCTATTCAATACAAAAAAAAACAATCAAATTTTTCCTCTTTATAATATTAGTACAGATTTAATGCTTTACGCACACATATGTACAGAGGTGGATTTAATGCCTTAGGCGTTTTATACCAATCAACCTTTGGATGATGCTGAGATGAATAGTAGTAGCAGCAATATGAAAAAAAAAACAGCGACGCGATTAGTATTAAATGAATACGAAGATACATATACTATACATACAATACAATACCATAATACATACTCAAATTAATAAACTAATACACGAAAGTACTTAAACATTTAAGTAAGCAAATAATGACCGCGCTTGGCTCGGCGGACCGCAGAGCTAAGAGGCTCATTTGCGACGAAAAACTGGTAAATGCCAAACTTCACAGCCTGGCTCATCGCCGCGGGGACCTGCTTATTACTGGTCTTTCTTTACAGATTGTACTACAGTGAGTGTGCACATGCGACCTCATCCCACCGGCCTCTTTCTACCATCGGACATCAAGACGCATTGTAAATTACCATTCCTATCTTGTTGCCATTCCAACAATTCGTACAAAGCGTTTCTAATCGTCTTTTATAATGCGCACAGCAAAGGAGTGAAACTCTCTGCCTGCGTCTCTTTCCGAACGCATTCTAAACTTATCCCTTTAAAGTTAGAAAGAACAGGCTTATTCTGGGTAAGCTCCTTCCATCGTCAACTTTGAGTCAAAAGGGAACCCATGTCAAATAAAAAAAAAAGAAAGTAGTATGGTCAGTAATTGCCTGTACTAAGTAATCTAACGACGTCTTGGTTGGGTTAACTGGTACAGGCGATTCTTCCACGAAAATAACGTTAACCATTCCACATAGATATCTGTCTTACAGGAATTTCAAGCACAAATACATCCTCATAATAAAGCGACAATAACGAGCTCGTCCACCGGCGTTCACGAGATCTCTCAAAAGCAAGGACCGTACAACTAACAAGCATTAATAAGCTTATTGGATGGGATAACTGAATGACAAAGCTTTGGGATTGAAGTTGTGAGTATGACTTGTTTGCAATAGGGATCTGACACAGCGGAAAGATTCAGTTAAGGTTCTGAATCTTCTAAAAAACACTATTTTTTATGACTGGCCTCTCGCATTTCAGCCTAGGAGGTTGTCGACTGCTTATTTGGACTATAATCACGAAATCCTCCAGCCAGACTTACAAACTAAGCTACCCCCTGCAGGCTACGGACCTCGACTTAGGGCGACGCCGGTGTGCAGCTAGGGATGGGCTTGATCCGCCTGACGCAGGTGCTCACCGGACACGGCTGTTTCGGGAGGTACCTGTGTCGGATCCAGCGGGAGGACACGTCCGGGTGTCATCACTGTGTGGATCGCCCGGAGAACACGTTGGAGCACACGGTGGAGGTCTGCCCTGCCTGGGCGGAGCACCGCCGTGTCCTCGTCGAGGCGATCGGCGGCGGCGACTACTCGCGTCCGGCCCTGGTTCAAGCCATGGTCGGGAGTGAGGAGGCATGGCAGGCGGTCGCCTCCTTCTGCGAAGCAGTAATGCTAGCGAAGGAGGAGGCGGAGCGCGTGCGAGAGAGGGAAGCTCCTCGCTCCAGCCGCCGCAACAGGAGAAGACGCCCCGGGCGTCGGGAAACGCAGGGCGATTCCCGGCCACCGTAGGCGCGGGCCTGCGGATGGCGAGCTATGGGTGGCTCGCCGTCCGATAGCAACCAGGCCCGAGTCGACGGCGCGTCGTGTTCCACGCGCGCCTCAAAGAGCCGTCAGCAAAGAAGACGGGGCCCCATAGGGTCAGTGCCTGCTAGGGTTGCGGAATTTGTTCGAAAGAGTCACCGCGGCCCTGGAACGCAAAGGGCACAAGCAGGAACACGGGTGGGTTTTAGTCAGTAAGAGTCTGACACTTCCTTCCGCTCCGCCCAGAGCGGGAGAAGTCATTTGATGATTTCCCATCCAAAAAAAAAAAAAAAAATGGGTAAGACACGAAATGTTTGTTATCAAAAAAAAAGGGATGGGCTTGATCGAACAAAAAAAACAAAGAGAGAGAGGAGACCTGTTGACCGACCGGCATTGCACGGGTGCAAATTATATACTCAAACCTTTCTCGTTTATCGATCATTCAATGAGTAAAACGTGTATCAAAATAAGCCTGTAGATATTTTAAATTTTGGCTTTCTAGAATTTCTATTTTTGGGAAAGGAGAACTCTGAACTTTTCTATATTTAACTTCTCAAACTCCTTAGAATTATAAGGTGTTTCAGTCCAAGCAGCTGCTTAATTGCTTACTTGCCTTTGACAACCCAACCGCTAGGTTATCTTTTTCAGGTACATTAAACAAAGGTGTTCAAAAAAGCCTGCAATAATTCGATCTTATAATACCCGACCAACGTGGATCTGCAGAGGGAGACGTGGATCTGAGATCTTGGGCTCAAGTCTTGGGTGAAGCAATGTTATTGATATTTTCAAACTTATTTTTGTATGTAGTAGCGTAGATTATAGATTTACGTCTAGTTGATGAAAAAGCTCGCTTACATGCTACCCAAACATACATAAGTGGGTAGAACGTGGATGAACCTATTATCGTGGAATAACAGAGTGAAATTGATGTGATATACGTCTGGTCTAATAAAGATTTTTATTATAATATATATTTAAGTATATAAATCAACTGCCGTTCGTTAGTCTCGCAATTACTTGAAAATGATTTTACCGATTTAATTTTTATCACCCTCATAGTTCCCTTTCCCGTAGGAATATGGGAATAAAATAGAGCCTATGTCACCCGGAGATACTGTAGCTTCCCAACAATGAAAGACTTATTCAAATCAGTTCAGTGGTTTCGGAGCCTATTCAATACAAACAAACAATCTAATCTTTCCTCTTTGTAAGTTTGAGGTAGATGCAACTGAGGTGCTTTAGGATAAAAAGTACCTATTATGGTTAAGTCAATTTTATATAGGAGGGTCATATGTGTATTTGATAGTTTTGAGTATTTTACTATCTCTAGAATCACTCTCAATAACTAAAACCTATTTGAGAACCGAGCACATTATCTTTGCACAATTCACCCGGTCGCAGCGGCGTCATTAAAATATTCCATCGGTCTGCGACAATAGCTCTGTCTGCCTTTGTTCCCAGCCTTTGTGGAGTTTCAGATAATACAGATCATACGCGATGGGTTCCTACTTAGTAATAGTTGGTGTGAGAGAGTTGTGGTGTTTGAACTACGAAGAAAGTAATAAGTTAACAGTCGAATTAGGAAGAAAACCATTGTCAACTATATTTAATTATTTTCGGGATAAATTTGACCACAATAGTTATGTATAATAATGAAAATATTATCTACTAGCAGCGCCCCGCGGTTTTACCCGCGTAGTTCCCGTTTCCGTGGGAATATGGGGATAAAATATAGCCCATGTTACTCAGGGTGAATGTAGCTTTCTAATGGTGAAAGAATTTTTGAAATCGGTCCAGTAGTTTTTGAGTTTATTCGTTACATACAAAAATACAAATCTTTCCTCTTTATAATATTAGTATAGATATACATAGATTTAAATACTAAAATATGGCATTTGATTTTATGTAAATTTAGATAAGTACGTACTATGTTTGTAAGCAATTCAGCTTGAGTTGATATTAGCTATTCTTTTGATGATTTGAAAAAAAAAGTATTGGTCCAACCGGCCGTTCTATCCAACCGATTGGCTCATTTTTTTTTTAACCGACTTCTAAAAAAGGAGGAGGTTCTCAATTCGGATGTTTGTATTTTTTTTTTTTATGTTTGTTCGCGCATAACTCCGTCGCTTGTCAACCGATTTGAAAAATTATTTTTTTGTTGGAAAGGGTATACTTCCCAAATGGTCCCATGAAAATTTTATCGAAATCAACCAAGCGGTTTTCGAAAAATCTAAAAAAAATATGTACTTTGTCTACTTTGACGACCTCTTAGTTTACTCTGCAAAGGAGCTGTACGTTTTTTTTACACCAATGTGATTGGTTCGTTTAGGTGGGGGAGGGGAGGGGGTGTAGGTACCACTAAGAAGTGAAAAATAAAAAACTTTTTACAAAAAAAATACAACCGACTTTTACACAAAAAATCAAAAAAGTGCAAAATAACTTTAATTTCGGAAGTCGGTGTTCAAAAAACGAAAAAGCAACCACAAACACCGAGTTCCGAAATTAAAGTTATTTTGCACTTTTTTGATTTTTTGTGTAAAAGTCGGTTGTATTTTTTTGTAAAAAGTTTTTTTAATGAAAGTATTCCATGCGCAGATTTGTCATCAAGCATTGGAAATCACCTACATTTCATCCTTCTCATGTAAGGAATACTCAAACGCGATATCCTTATGTTTTCAAAGCACTTATTCCCTATATCTCCTTACTAATTGAGGTATGCGATTTCACACACAGCCAGACCCGGAGCAACTAACTGCAGGCCGTACAAATATCAGCCAATCGTTCAATCATTGCGCCAATCATGTTATCGATTGACATCGAAACTATAGTGAAGTCAAGTCTCCAACAAAAACCATAATTCTATAATGTAGCCTGTTTACCAATCCCTTGAGCATTGTGTGCACAATTAGCTACAAACATCGATGCCCGGTTAGAGGGCACAGTTAAGTAATTACATCACTAACCTAAGTGCTAATAAAATAATTGTTTTGCTACCCAATTATGGCAATTAGCAGGATGTAGTTCAAAACGATGGCAAGCAATGGCTGTTTGTAACACTTTTGAATTTAGGAAATGGGTTTTTGTTTAGCAAAACATACATTTCTGGCGATCTCGCAAAGTCTCCGCTACCTTCTGATGGCTGATCAATAGCAGGATATGGATGTGGAACAGAGTTACAACACTCACATGCAGCCAAAGTGACCCTTTTTTCATGGATGCGAAATCATTTAATGACTTCTTCCACTCTAGGCGAAGCGGGAGGGAGTGTCAGATTCTTATTGACTAAAACCCATCGGTGTTCCTCCTAATGCCCTTTGTGTTCCAGGACTGCGGTGACTCTTCAGAATAAATTCCGCAACACCCGAATTCTGGACCTCTGCGCTACCAATGATGCTGTGGAGATCGCAATTTTTTGAGCTAAACAAATCGAAGTTATTGTCATGCCAACGACGAGAAATTACGCTTAAGTATAGAATTATTAGGATTTTTATGGTTCCGTATCCGAAGAACAACCAACGGGACTCTATAACTAAACCTCCGCTTTCTGTTCGTCCGTATATTTTTCAGCGGGCTGTATCTCATTAACAGTCATAGCTAGATAAATTTCACAGAACGTGTATTTCAATTGCCCTTATAACAACAAATAAATTAAAAACTATTGCTTACAAAAAACGTATTTTTTTTGCTTTTTGCTAGATCTTAATAATGGCAGCTAGACACTTGAAATACCTACTCGCAGAGTCTGCATTGCTGTATTTGCAAAAAAAGAAAAATTAGAATACAATTTTATTTAAAAACAAAAAGAGATCCCAATACGAGAGACGGGCTTTTTGGAGTGTTTTTACTCGATTTTTACAGCATGATAATGGCAATGGTGCGGAACCTTACAAGCGCGGTTCTGACTCGCACTTAGCCGGTTTTTTGTGAAGCTACATAGAAAACACTCATCTTGCTGACTACAAAGAACGGAACACTTTATTCCTTCCATTTCTGTTTCCAAAAATACTCGTTTGATGTTCTAAATACATTCACTTAATAGAAAAAAGAGTACATTTTGTGAAGATAGGTCATGAGAACGAACATGTGCGCGGTGTATGTTATGTGTTCAAAATGTTGTATATACATATATATTACGTTCATGTGTATTTGTGATGTATGTATTGCATAGCGATTTTGTGTGTATACATACGTTTGTGACGTATGAGGAAGCATCAAGGATTTATAAGCAAAGTGCTAACAGATTCTGTTGTGTAAACGTTACAGTGCATGTATTTTAGATAGTGATGGAACGGACAGTATAAATCTATTTTGGAATATCCAGTGATATGCAGAAAGGTGACTATCGAGAAGATTTGGAAAAGACACGCTTCGCCAACCAAAAATAAATTGGGCTAAGAGAAGATGAAGACTTGATGTTTTACCTAAGAACGACAATAGTATTTAGGACATGTGTGTTAGACCAAAAAGTTATCATATTTTTATTTATTTATTAATAGGTTAGCCTACAATTATTTACACAATAAAATTCATTTAAAAGTATACGATATACATTTATAAGTGCAAAAATTACTTACAGGCTAACACCGCATGCACTTTATTTAAATTATTTTATGACTGCAATTACTGTACTTAATAGAGAAAAATGTGGACAATAACAATAAAATAAAATCAAGGGATACACCTAGCAATTTAAAATACAAGCAAGAAGAAAGATATGAATTAAATTAGTTTGAACACAAAGAATATTACCCCAACTAGCAAAATAATGTCATATAAATGGTACAATAACGTTTTCTATCTAACTTTCAGCCATATGAAAATGGTTTTATAATAGTTTTTTATACGTAAATATAACGCGGGTTTGGGCGCAGATTATATAACATTTAAATCATGTAAGGGTCGTTTTGCAGTCGTGTCAACGACAATTGCGTTTAGTAAAAATCACGTAGACGTTGTAAGTTTAACTAGTAAGGTTTGTAATAGTTTCTTATAATACTCTTACTTAACTATATCATCCTATAGACGTATACATTTTGTTATGCTGGAGGTCGGTTAGTGGTGGAAGCCAGACAATTTACTGTGTTGTGATAAAACTTATAAAAACGTACTTAAGTGATTTTTTTCATAATCTATTTATTTATTAATTTAATATAAAGAAAGCTTATTGTGATGACATGAAGAGCGGTGACTTATACTTGGGAATTTAAATTTTCGATGAAATGTATGGTCATCTTTGTTAATATTTTAATGGGCCTTCATAAAATTGGTGTTTCAATATTGTTTATAAAAATAAAATTCATTAATTGTCATCAATAGTTTCCGCCATATTGCCAATGGACATTGGGCGACTGCATTTAGACGTTTATATAACTATTGGTTTTATACAGGTTTTCATACGATTTATGGCGGCCACCATGATGGTTGCAATTAGAGTTCTGTGGGAAATGGAAAAAACTTTGTGCATAGTTATGGGAATGTTTAGTATTTATTGTTAGTGTAATTTGATTTTTTTTTTGTATGTGTTTAAATAGCAATATTTAAGCATAAAATAAATTGTTTTAGATATGACCTTCTAAATTATTATTGTACAAACTTTAGAAAGAGGAAAGTTAATTTAATCAGCGGTGCTTGAAAAATGGGAACAAAATGGTATCCTGTATTGGCCAAGAGGAAAAGTGGAGGATTTTTAAAGAATGCTTTTTCGAATCCCGAGGCATCTTGGTCATTCAATTCAATGTGTCATCAAAAGAAGTGGAATTAGTTCAGTGGAAAGTGCTGAGATAAAGCAAGAATGAGCGACACAGAAGAAGAACGAAAGAAGATTTAAAACGACGCGGACGTACTTCAATTGAAAATATTGCCGAACAGGAGTGTTTCAATCACCTGGAAAATGTTTGTGTTATAAGTATAATATAATTATAATCTACGAATACTATCTGAAGGAATATATCTCATGCACACAAAAGTATACCGCGAAGAGTGTTCCTTGAAAAGTACATCGCGCCTCTGACAGTTCGCCGTGTTACTACTTCTAAGTCTATACGGGCCATTTCAATCTCATACCTTTTGCTATCTGTGAGGATATCATCGTGATTTTATACTCTTTTTTTCAGAATAATTTTCAGTATTTACAACTTTTTGATTACATAAAATATTAAAAGGCTGAATGATGCCAAATAAAAATCATTTAACAATTAGCGATTTTTATTTACAATTGGTATGTAGTAGTGGTATAAAAATATAGTATTGTTATACGTAACGCTAACTAATTTACATTTTATATCATTGACAGTAATAAACATTTTAATCTTTGGGGATTACATAAGCATAATCAGCTTTTCAAAGTTCCCACTGCTGGGACACAGGCCTTCTCTCTAGGAGAGGGAATGGGCCGTAATCCACCACGCGGACCCAGTGCGGGTTAGTGAATATCACATGTTTTCGTATCTTTGGGAATAATATGAGGTAATCTTCAATCAATTAATTCACTATCATTTTTTTAAAAGCTTGCCGGAGTTGATCCTCCTTATCAAGTTCTTCAGAACTTTCGTCAGTCATATCCATGGAGTTGTCTTCTTCAGAGAAATTAAATAACTCGTCAACAAAAAAACAAAATTTTGGGTAATGCTTTTTGTATACGAATGAATCTGATTAAGGAGCTTTATATGCAATAAATTACTTTCTGTATCTAGTATGCCTTCTGGTAAAAGAATATGAGCGGAAACAATGAGCGGACATTTTTTGTACAGCACCTGGCCTGACTTGATCTAGCATATACCGCATTAAATGTCCAAAAATGTAAGGAACCACTTTAATTTCTACCACTTTTTACTTGGATGGGCAGTTTCTTCCAGATTAAATGTAGGCATCGTTGCAGTATTTAATAATAATAATTGATCATTTATATTTACTTTTTATCTAAAACCACCACTTCGTTTAATTATTTTTGAAATCTATAATATATATAATACTTAATGACAAATGGCGACTAAGTTATATAAAAGATGTTAATTTACGTTTAAATAACCAATTGACTTCTGTAAGTTATATAAGAGTAACGTTTTAAACTAAAAGATACTTAAAGGTCTCAGTATACGACCTAGTATGATGATTTTATAATAGTTATCTATAAAATCATTATATCACAGTTTGTTATATTAGTGTTGAATAAAAGGTTCTAAATTTACAAATCAGGGCGATTCATCACTGTTTTCTGACTGAAACGTTTACTCGACTTATCGTTATATGACCGTCATATTAAAATATTGAGATGACGTTTACCAGACACATTAATATGACTTAAATTTTATATAACTAATGCGTCGAACTGAATACTACTTTACAACTATTTAGTTGCTGCAAAACTGTTATAAAGCCCTTACATGTCTGTTAGTTGTATAATTCTAATATTATGTAACTATTTTGCTAGTTGGGACATAAGACTGAGCTTAAATATTTGGTTAACATTTTAAATTAAATTAAATAACGTTAATTGAAAGTGTCGTATAGCAAGCAAGTTGGCAAATCAGATAATGGCTTTTGTTGGGCGTATAATATTTAATACTAGCTTCTGCCAGCGACTTCGTCCGCGTGGAATAGTTACTTTACCCCCGATTTTGAAACTCT
Source organism: Hecatera dysodea (assembly GCA_905332915.2). Lineage (NCBI taxonomy): Eukaryota > Metazoa > Arthropoda > Insecta > Lepidoptera > Noctuidae > Hecatera > Hecatera dysodea. Next base: position 18,491,440 of record HG995292.1, read on the forward strand.
GAGCCCGATCGGTTTAAAATTGACAAAAGATAGACATATGCTGTTTCGGGATATTTTTTAGATAATTTTATGTAGAACATTTCCGTAATACATGATTTCTATGTAACTTTAACCATTAAGGCTACACACGCGACGGAAGCTTAAAAAATGGAGTAACTTCTCCCGTTTTCCCAACATTTTCCTTCACTGCTCTGCTCCTATTGATTGTAGCGTGATGAAAAGTATACTATAACCTGCCCAGGAGTATGAAGAATAATTGCACCAAGTTTCGTTAAAATCGGTCGAGTCGTTTTTGTTTCTATAAAGAACATACAGACAGACAGACAAAAAATTTACTTATTGCATTTTTGGCACCAGTATCGATCACTAATCACCCCCTGATAGTTATTTTGAAAATATATTCCTTGTACAGAATTGACCTCTCTACAGATTTATTATAAGTATAGATTATATTTATATAATAATATTTAATTTAATAGTGGGTAAATAGTAACGATATGTACCTAAATATTTATACATATAGCGCCAAAAAATCCTGAAATAAGTAATCCTTCACGTGGAAATTATTATTTTCGGAAGTAGAGATAAATAAGATTTCAGCAATCTCAATATTCTTTGAAACAGTATTTACGGCAAAGGATTTGCCAAATTCAAAGCAATAATTTAATTTTATTGAGGCAATTTACTTGGATTTTCAAATTGATAAAAGAAGGTAAATGGCTTCATTCCAAAGTATTAATTTTCATGACAAAAGAGCAGAAGTTTACCATGGTTTGCGGCCTCATTTTCTACGCACAGAACATTTACGACTTTGAACATATAGTTTATATTATTAATAGTTTCTGCCCGCGACTTCGTCCGCGTGGTATAGTAACCCTTTTTTGAAACATTATTCATTGGTGCTCTGCTCCTATTGCTCTTAGCGTGATGATATATAGCTTATAGCCTTCTAAAACTTGTAAAAGTGTAAGATAATAAAACGATTTTAGCATATTGTGTATTTTTAATATTTTGGCATGTTTTTTAAAAATATGAAAAATCAAAAGTCATTTATTTAAACTAGGCTGACAGCCAGCACTTTTTGAACGTCAAATTTTACATAAAGACAGTCTCCCAAAACTCCCACCCGTCACCACTTCCTAGTGGGGAGAAGAGGTGGCGCTTCAAACTCCCCAGCAACACATCTGTCTGTTGCGTTTTAAGAACATAAATTTCATACAGTAGCAATTACAATAATAGGAAAAAAAATATGGAAATTATAAATCAATCCACTATAAAACATTGTAAAGCGCAGACTGACTCAATAAAGTAAAAACGAATTGTCCTACATAGACATCAAATAAAACATAAAATATTATATGAACTCATATAACCTGTCATAATGGAATTTTCCTTCAGACTTTGACTTTAAGTCCACATCATCACCGCATGGAAAAACAAATGATAGGCATCGGAACAATATACTATCAACACCTAAAAACCTGACCTTCCGTGACCTCACGTCACCCAAAACTGTCTGTCAGTGTTAGCTAAAAAAAAACTCATACAAAAACCCGTGTCTACAAATGTCAATATGTCATATCAACGGATCAAAAAGTTCAGCCTTGTTGAGAACGTAATGAAGGGCAAACAAATTGGTCTAGAAATAAAAAGGGATTTAGGACTATTGACTCTCGTGATTCGAACACAATACGTAAATATAAATAGGATTTATTTTTGGAATATTCTTTTTTTTTCTTTGTGTTATGATGTCTGGATGATTTTGTTTGAATTTTCGACTTATTTTTTTTAGCTTGAAAGCGTTATTATTCCTGCTCAAAATTAAGACTATGTAAATGCTCTAGTTGGTCGATGTTTATTAAAGCAGAATTATCTATTACTTATAAGTATGTATAATGTCTGCTTTATGCAAAATCTATTTTTCCTTATGCTTCGTTACCTTAATATCGGTATAGCAATGGTTCTTTAATTAATTAAGTTTTTATTGTACACCAAAACAACTTAGGTACATATATTATACAAGGCATAATAAAGGGCATGTACAAAGACGAGCTTAACTCAAAGTTGAGTTTTCTCCGAGTAAACCTTTGAGTGCTAGAGAGAATAGAATAGAATAGAATAGAATACTCTTTATTATGTACACCATATAAGTTACAGAAAATATAGATGAAGAAAACATCAGCATAGAGGGTAAGATCCGATATATTTAAATACATAACAATACAAATATATATACATACATAATAATACAAATATATTTCATTGTGTGAGGAGTTCTTTGAGCAGATTGTGAATGCGAATTTACTACTTCCTTTACACTACTGTCGGAGCTGCGTGCATTTTTTAACTGCGAACTTAAAGCATTTATTTCAATTAAACCATTTACAGACACTTTTGAATTGTCAAAATCGGTCAGTTGAACAGGTGAAGCTATTTGCACGTTCCAAAGCGCAGATCTCTATGGAGAAGAACGCGTAAGACACTCCACGGACACTTTCAAATCAATAAATTGTATTAAGTTGTTATCACATAGTTCTTGTTGCAAAATTCATGTGATAACGATGTAAAAATACGTGTATGATAAAAACTTCCGGACTAAAATAGTTCAAAGAACAAATAATTAAAACAAATAACCTCCACCTTAACACGGGTATTTAAAAAATATATGCCAGCAACTTCTCGTCTCCGGGGTACATACAGAAAACAAACAAATGCCTGTAACTTAGCATAATATAAGCTTTATCCTTTTTTTTTTTTTTTTTTTTCCGGATGGGAAATCATCAAATGACTTCTCCCGCTCTGGGCGGAGCGGAAGGGAGTGTCAGACTCTTACTGACTAAAACCCACCCATGATCCTTCTTGTGCCCTTTGCGTTCCAGGGCTGCGGTGACTCTTTCGAACAAATTCCGCAACCCTAGCAGGCACTGACCCTATGGGGCCCCGTCTTCTTTGCTGACGGCTCTTTGAGGCGCGCGTGGAACACGACGCGCCGTCGACTCGGGCCTGGTTGCTATCGGACGGCGAGCTACCCATAGCTCGCCATCCGCAGGCCCGCGCCTACGGTGGCCGGGAATCGCCCTGCGTTTCCCGACGCCCGGGGCGTCTTCTTCTGTTGCGGCGGCTGGAGCGAGGGGCTTCCCTCTCTCGCACGCGCTCCGCCTCCTCCTTCGCTAGCATTACTGCTTCGCAGAAGGAGGCGACCGCTTCCCATGCCTCCTCGCTCCGGACCATGGCCCGAACCAGGGCCGGACGCGAGAGGTCGCCGCCGCCGATCGCCTCGACGAGGACACGGCGGTGCTCCGCCCAAGCAGGGCAGACCTCCACCGTATGCTCCACCGTGTCCTCCGGACGATCCACACAGTGATGACACCCGGACGTGTCCTCCCGCTGGATCCGACACAGGTACCTCCCGAAACAGCCGTGTCCGGTGAGCACCTGCGTCAGGTGGAAGGTGAGGACGCCGTGACGTCTCTCCAGCCACGCCTCAAAGAGGGGACTTATCGCCACAATAGTGGCGTGCCCAGCACTGGGTTGCGATAGTCGCTGTCTCCAAACCTCCGTGAGATCCCGCCGGAGCTCCGTCCGCTGCGCAGCAATTTGCCGCGGCAGCAGTGTTTCACCCCGGCTTAGCGCCTCCACGCGCAGCACGTAAACGTGCGCGAGGGCTCTCGCCTCCAGATCCCACGGCAGCAATCCGGCAAGGAGATTCGCCGCCTCGCCAGAGACCGTGCGGTATCCACGGACTAGCCGAATGGCCATGACCCTCTGGGCCGAGACCAGGTGGCGCGCTGGCAGTCGTCTTAGCGACAGCGCCCACACTGGGGCCCCGTAAAGGGCCATGGACCGCACGATCCCCGCGTACAGCCTCCGGCAGGAGGCGTTTGGTCCCCCCAGATTGGGCAAGAGCCGCTTGAAGGCAGCCCCAGCCCGCCCCAGTTTGGGTGCCAAACGTCGGAAATGCTCCGCGAAGTTCCACCGGCTATCGAGGACGAGGCCCAGGTACCTCATCGTTGACCCGACGCCGATGTGAACCCCTCCTACCGTTACCTGGGTTCCCGGTGGTGGCCGGTTCCGAGGGCCATGAAAACACATGGCCTCGGACTTGTGTAGGGCCACCTCGAGACCCAGTTGCCGGATTCTGTCAACGACTATCGCAACCCCGCGTGTCATTAACTCAGCCGCCGCCTGGTGCGACCCCCCTTGCGCTAAAACCAGCGTGTCGTCAGCGTAGCAGACAACGCTGACGCCGCGAGGGAGGTCGGCGCGCAGCACCCAGTCGTAGCCGATGTTCCACAGGGGCGGCCCCAGAACCGAACCCTGTGGAACACCGCACGACATAAAATATAGGTACCGAAATATATGCGTGCTTTCAAGTCATAAATGAAAGTATGTAAATAAAAACTGTTGACGAATAAACTATTTGGCACCTTCAAGGAAGAAAATTGTTATTTCACTGTTAATGTTCTTTGAATGTTGTGTCTTTGTACGTGACCTAATAATGTATTTGATTATGTCAAATATTTGCCGTCTGTCTGCATTCAATAAGCAAACTTTAATATGCATACAGTTAGTTGTATTATAAGTTTTCGTAAAAGTCATATTAATTTTTAATTTCTGCCAAGCAACTACTACTTTTCAAAGTAGACAATTAACTACGAGCTGGTCTGGAATTGATCTACGAAGGGACCCAAAGTAATTCCTTAACGGTAAATAGCGCAACCACCCATTATGAGAAAAATAACAATTTATTTGTAGACTTTTTAGTGGTGATTCCCATCACTATCATAAAGTATTTAAAAAAAAACTTACCAAATAAGTACAACTGACCTCTAAATAAAAAAATAACACTAAAAAGTATCAAATAGTTTAAAAGTCGTGTTAATAAACGAAGAAGCAACCAAAGAGATCGATTCCGAAAATTAAATTATTTTATACTTTTTACTGTTTTCGCAACTAAGTGCCTACTCTTTCAGTGTAACTTGTATATCAGACTCATCAGCAGTAATATAGCAGTAACAACAAATTATAGTTTCACTCTACGGATATTCAACATAAAACAGAAAAAAGTAAAACTACATACATACTTTCATCCTCCAAAACTTTTCATCTTCCAAAACTTTCCGCCTCGAAAACTTTTACGCGATCCGAGGCATCACAACTACTAACAAACTATGTACAGTATAAAGATTACATAGTACTACAACTACTCGTTTACATAAACACGCCGAAGTAATTCGTATACAACAAGCATTGATAGTTTCTGTTCCGAGTTTGTGACGTGCCTGACAAGTACTGATAACGTATCTTGTAATCTGCTTCAATAGACAGTGACACCTGTGTTGCTAGGCAACGTTATATGTGATCATGTTTTGTTGTGAACATGATTTTACAGTCCCCTGTCAGGAATTCCAGAGACACAATCGTAGTTGAATAGGGAACATGCAATATTTTGGTCTTGCTTTCATTTAAAAGAATTCCGTGAAAATTAGACCATAAAAAAATTTATTGCCAAATTGCGATTATAAACTGACTGTTTTTCTTTTCTCGCGAAAACGGACGATGAGTCGCTTCTGTCTGCCAGAGATCATGAACTGTCATGTATTAAAATTTAAGTTCGTCGTTTCGTTGTCATATAACACCAGTGACGACACTAGATCCTGATTGTTAACGTTCCCTTTCACGTTATATTCATTCGTAATAGTTGTTAAAAATCAATATTAACTACTGTAAAAACAACAAAAAAAGAAGGGCCACTGCTAAGTGGCCCTTCTTTTATACTATTTCATCATTTCAATAACAAAATTTTCATGAATTCTGTAATTGCATGTTCCCTATTCTGGATCGACTAAATTGAGATTTCCAAACAAAAGCCTAGAAGAAGAAGTTATAAAAAGGGGCCAAGTGCGTGACGGACTTACGCACCAAGAGTTCCATATCATTATCTACAAAAACGGCAAAAAAATCATGTCTTGTATGGGAGCCCCCTTGAATATTTATTTTCTGTTTTTTAGTATTTGTTGTTATAGCGGCAACAGAAATACATTATTTCTGAAAATTTCAACTGTCTTACTATCACGGTTCATGAGATACAGCCTGTTGATAAACGGACGGACTGCGAAGTCTCAGTAATAGGGTCCCGTTTTACCCTTTGGATAGGAACCCTAAAAATGGTAAAAAGAAAGAATACTTGACCACATCCTTTTTGCGAGACGAGGGTTTTTATTAGAACTTCATAGATACTTGAATCGCACATTAATATAAATGTCAGTCGCGTTCATAAAGTCTTCAAAAGTGCAAAAGGTAAATAAATGGGACACATAAAACACTACAGAATATTTCTCATAATCTATAGTCTAGAATAAAACTCCAGTCTACCACCAGGGTATGGAAACAAAGTAAGCTTCAGAATTGTTAACTGGTAACGTACCCTTAACGGCCATCCGACAAGGCTTAACATTAAAACTACCTACATTATAATATTTATACTGAAAGCATTGCAAGCTAAGCAAAGAAAATTTACATAAGCCCACAAGCTCCCAAGCGTTAACTACAAACGGTAATGTAATTTTAATCTCTTGCAAATTGCAGCACACCATTAACTAAAGTCTAATGTCATTTGCAGTCATATTGCCGAGACCACCCACTACTGAACTGCCCCTTGTTCTAAAAGACTTAATTAAGAGTTTTGCATACATTGTGTAATTTTTATACATGCTATTGTTCTGAACAAAAACATAAGCAGCAATTGATATTGCATTCGACTTTAGAACGTGTGTTACTCTAAGTAATTTCCCTTCGCGTCTCAGCTATTTCCCGCGGTAGATACTCGACTCGACGCACGTGTGAACATAGCTACCTAATATATGACAAGTAATCGACGGGGCTATTACCAACAGGCGGGTACATTCCGCCGTGAGCGCAAGGATGTTGGAGATAGGCTTAAAAATGGAGCCATGAAGGCAGCGGGAGAAACGTCTTTGTCGGGAAATGTGTATGCAAATGTTTGACGTTTGACGACACACGCTATGAATTCCCTTAACATTCATCCGTCCGCATCCGCAGCTGAGAACGCATCAAAAACTACTTGAATGGTAAAGCTTGATAGATTTTTCAGATTACAGTCGTGTTTGGCAGATATTAAACTGGAAATTTTTTATTCAAGCTTCTTTTAAAATACTGAGCTGGATTTATGTCTTCTGTTCTGTTCTTTTTTTTAAAACAACGCTGCCCCGTACTAAGAATTTTGCCTGTATCATGGGTGCGTTCACAAACATACTTATTCAAAACCGATTCCTAAACAAAAAAGTATAAAACACCTTTAATTTCGGAAGTCGGTGTTCAAATATCGAAGAAACAACCAAAACACCGAGTTAGAGAGAGAGAGAGAGTTCCGAAATTAAAGTTATTTTGTACTTTATTTTTGTTTAGAAATCGGTTGTTTTTTGTAAAAAGTTTTTTATTTTCTTTTCTAAAAATCTCTATTTTTAGAGCCCAAGTCTAGACACAACATCTACACGCTTTTATAGGTACTCGTCTAAATAGGTACGAGTATACCCAGTGTGGCTTGGTACTCGTACTGATTGGCGATATTCTGACGTTATGAGCTGGAGAATCCGATTTCAACGCAATATAATTTATTTCTCACATAAAGTTACATTGTTATAGTAATTTATTTATACCGTTTTGTTTATGCTAGCTTTTGTTTGCTAACCTTTTTGAGAGCTGAAGTCAAAACTGGGTTCTAGACCTGTATGACAGATATCCAGGATCACACACCTTTAAATATAGACGTATTTTACGGAATGTTAATTCAGACTTTATACATATATAATTCAGAGCGCCCCGCGGTTTCACCCGCGTAGTCCCGTTCCTGTAGGAACACGGGAATAAGATACAGCCTATGTTACTCAAGGTGCATGTAGCTTTCTAATGGTAAAAGAATTTTTGAAATCGGTGCAGTAGTTTTTGAGTTTATTCGTTACATAAAAAAAAATCTTTCCTCTTTATACTATTAGTATAGATTATATAATACTATTAATATTCTATTTGATGAGAGGTAATTGTAAAAATAACGTTATGGTTTTATTTTAAAATGTAAAATTAATTTGCTGTAGGATTGTATGTGTAGTATGTGAAACTGTGAGGGTGTTTTATATATGTGCATTTTAGTTCTGTGCGTGTGTCTGTGCTTATTGGTAAAAATGAGCGTACCTATTTAAATTTATTTAATAGTTTGAATGATACGTTCTGTACCTTCATAGTCCAAATCCAGCAGCCAGTTCTTTACAGTAGTTTCGCACTTATATTTAACCATGGAGTCGATATGTAAGGTTGTATTAACTCTGATGTACACATAAGGATCAAGGAAAATGCAATGACACTCAACGCTCTGTGAAAATCTTAAAAGGATCTTGAAGTAATGTTGACCTTTAATCATTCTGAACTTCTTGTATCGTCATAATTCGGTATTTAGCTTGCAGGGAGGACCCGTCCCCGGTACAAGCCCTGATATAATGCCCTGAAATACGTAAGACAATAGTGAATTCACGTAAATATGCTGTTGTCAGTAAGAAACGTTAGCGTATCCATTTTTCATTTGATTTCCTCAGAAACAGTATCAAAGAAAATACCAAATAGTTAACTCAATTCCACATACTGGCCTTTTCAGGATAATTCCTAAAAATGTATCACTGGTACAATAAACGGCCTACAGAACGTGTTCAATAAAGTTGATAAATAAAAAAAATCTGAAGCAGGAAATTGGAACGTCGTATAAAATGGAAGGACATTTTCGAAAATCTCAGGGGTCACACAAGTCGGTGTAGATAATATAGGTACCTACATTTTGTTTTGAAAAGTCGAATATGATTCGGTGCAAAAATGGATGAACGATGTGGCAAAAAAAAATGTGTTGTGTGGTTGAGTTGTTGTTGTTGGTTTTGTTGAAAGCTCTCATAAATAAAAAATATTTCATAAATTAATTTTCTATAATAAATTCATGACACAGCATCACATCTTGCAAAAAGTGTCATCAAATACTCGTATCATGTCGTTTTTATTTTTACAAAAAATATCGTACTATCCAATATCAATTCAATTGGCAACACTGAAATGACTGTTGTTTCAAAAAACAATATCTTGTCGTATCTATTTATTTTCCAACAAACATATTGCGAAACCAATATTAATCAATGTTGCCCTAAATAAATAATCATTCACTCGTGTCGTTCAGTCAGAAACGAAAATATATCCCAAAATATTATCCTACAGTGCTGATGCTAACCAAAAAATCGCATATTTATATGAAAATGCTCAGTCAACGTCACAAAAATCCTTCACCCTTCGACAAATGACATGTCATACGATTCAATTCACACGAAAAAAATAATCAGGTGTGACCTTTTTCAGAGAAAAAAAGACAAACAAAAAAGCAACATCGGTCTTTTGTCCAATACATTTATTTTATGTTTGGCTTATAAAACATCGATCATTTAATTTGGGTTGTCAATTTTAATGGTATATTTTTTCATTTTAACAGCATTTGTATAACAATCTTTACCAGAGTTAAATCTACTACATTTAGCCTATACTTTTCCCAACTATCGCAGTCAAACCAGATTCAGGCTGAATGCCAGTATTTTACGTGGAACAGCTACCTACAAGACCTTCACAACCCATTAACTGGGTAACACAGTACTTCTTGGTAAGACTGCCAAAGATCTTCAAATAACAGCCGGGACCGGCCGTTCCGGCGGACCGGAATGGCTTATCGTGCTTTCCGAGGCATGGAGGAATATCGGCATATTAAGCCACCACCACCACACCACCACCTAATACTAAATTTTTACCATAACATTCACATAAAGCTTATTTAGTAACCAATTTCTGGGTCTAGTTAAATGCTGGGTGGCAAAGTAATAGACCAACATAAAGATGTCTCCTTTATTTTTTGGATGGGAAATCATCAAATCATCATCTCCCGCTCTGGGCGGAGCGGAAAGGAGTGTCAGACTCTTACTGACTGAAACCCACCCGTGAACCTTCTTGTGCCCTTTGCGTTGCAGGGACGCGGTGACTCTTTCGAACAAATTCCGCAACCCTAGCAGGCACTGGACCCTATGGGGCCCAATCTTCGATGCTAACAGCTCTTTGAGGCGCGCGTAGAACAGGACGAGTCCTCGACCCGGGCCTGGTTGCTATCGGACGGCAAGCCACTCATAGCTAGCCGTCCGCAGGCCCGCATAAAGATTTCTCCTTCTAGAAATAATTGGACTGCAATGGCACAGGTCAGACGAGCATGGAAAAAGAAGAGGAAGGCCATTGCCTAAACTAACTTAAGATAAACAGATACATAACTACTTCCTGATAGAAGTAACAATAAAACAGTTGTATTTTATGACATAAGAACTATGAATAATAAAGACATTCAGAATACCATTATTTCTCAAATTGTAACCAGTTATGAGGCTCTTTTACGGAGTAGTTATTGCCAAACATCTGGAGCTATAAAAAGTTAGTCTGCTACAGCTTTGACGAATACTTCAGTATCTTTATGTCCACAAATATGTAATAATTATCCGTAAAAAACTGAACACTAATAGAATCACTCGGATGTCTGTCCGCCTGGCTGGCCATCTGTATATTATCTGACTGTCCGTCTTTCAAAGCCAAATGTCTCCAAATATTCAGAACCGATTCTGTTAAAATTTGGTAATTTAATAACTTGTCCGTGATTGGGTCACAAAGGTTCATATGTGTAGTTCATAGTCACTTTTGGGGGGCTAACTAGAAACTAGGAAAAAAGTTTTGTCGAACTGTACTTTGTACATATCAGATGAAAGAACTTATTGTGAGAGTTTTAGATAAATATTTTTCATAATTTAAATAAATAAATTTTAAAGTGTTTCAGAAATTAGACGCAAATGACCTCAACCTCATCTCCGAAACTACTGAGCTTAAAATTTTGGAAGCTAATACAGATGAGCTCTTTACTTTAAGATAACAGGAAAACCAACAAACAACTAGGAAATCTATAGTGTTAAATTATGTAACAAAAATTAAATTCGTTCCGAGTTCGGATTTTTATTAAGATTACAAACATAGTTTCTAGGTCTAAGTAAACACAACTGGTTGGTTTTACAAAAACAAATTCATTCATTAACTTCTGTCACGTTTTTGAAAGTTTAAATAGAGTTAACGCAAATATCAGATAAAAAAGAAGAAGAAATATTTATTTGGCATATAAGAATAAGTCATTATACAGTGGAACAATTATAAGGTTGGTTTGTGGAGTTCAGGTTACTTCAAGTTAAATACTGATGATTCTGTCTGCGTTCCTAAAGATTAGAAGTCGACCCTAACATAGTTTAGAGAAGGTTTGGCAACTCAAGACTTAACGGTGCTATTCAAATCTTTTCTTGATTCCCCTGTATTTTAAACTGATCTCAACTAGTTATCCAGCTAAAGATGCATCTAATTCATTCAGTTTAGAAACGAACTATTAATTTAAACCAGCGGACAGGCGATTCTAGAAACGGTCTATCTACAGAACACCTTTTCGCGGAATTGTTGAATTGCTAAAAAAATGTGGCAAGGTGCCAAAAGGTATGAAAAGAATGGAGTTTTAAACTAAATTGTACGAGAAAAGTGGTGTTACAAGAGTTCTTTGACCAGGTAAAAGGTATCATACTTTCAACAAGTTTCTTCGAAAGAAATGACGTCACGATTAGCTCTATTGCGTCAGTGAATAGTCGTGGGTTTGATATCTTTGATAGGAATAAATATTGTTACGTACGCGATACCACTACTGGGTTGTCGAGATGTGTCCCACCGTACTCATAGAGTAAGACCGGGGATCTGACTAGGAAAGCAAATAAAAGAAAGTTGTAAGGGGAGAATTAAAGAAGATATAGCTGCGCAGATCATAAGTAACATGGGAGCAGTGTGGGAGGATGATGATGGCAGATAGACACAGATTGTTCTGGGTATTCAACACTTCAAACAGCATTATTTCCTGGTATGAGCTAAATTTTAGAAAAAATAAATTATTAGTGTAAACATTGTCAAAATATTGAAAACAATAATTATAAGTATAACAGTAATTACCACAAAACACTTAATGCGGCTCACGGTCAAAGTTACTAATAGCATTTATGACAAGTCATTACTCATATAGGCAAAGGTAAATTGTAATTAAATGAAATTACTGCTGACGCCATTCAAAGAAAGAGGTACTGCAGGGAAGGGCTTGGTCAGAGGTCACTTAAAAATATTAGTTTACCATGAATATTCATTTGTCTTTCCCAAAAAATAATCCCCAAGCAGGAATAGACTTTTTTTTTTTCATATTATTATCCCAAGAGTATTGTAACATGCGACGTGGCATCTATATGATAGCGCACTTCCGTATTGGAAAACGCATTGCACAAAACGTTACAAAATATTCAGTTCTACCAACAATCTGTAATAGTCACACTATGGTCCCTCGAGCCGGATCATCATAACCTTCATTCTTAATAACTTATCAATTATTAAAAATTAAAACGAGTTGCTATCAGAGATATTAAAATCGAATACCAATTAAAGGACATGCTTAAAAACCAAAAACACGTGTAAGATATAATTGCTGAAGACAAGCAAGGTTCATTGTCACTGGCAGGTATTTGAAGACTGCTGATGGCAACTATATATAGGCCTTCGTTTCCCCGTTCATCTTAATCGAGTCATATCCAAGGACGACTGTCTTAAGCAGTCGAAGCTTGCTTCCGACAAAGGTCAACTTCAACCTCCGGTACGGTCCCAGTAGTGTTCGAAACAATTAATTTTACTAAAACAAAGAAGATCGATTTTTGATTTGATTTTTTAGACATCAATGACCTTTGGGTTTGACGAAGATAAGGTTTTAATTAATAGGGCGCGTTTCATGTTTTGGTTACTAGCGTAACTTATTATGTTGTAACTGAGAATAAACTTTATTTACAAGAATCGAATGGATTTATGGAAGTAATTAGGCGTCTTAGTTTGGTAATTGAATAAGTTATTCGGGCTATCGGGTTATTGTGTTTGCTCCTGATGTACTTAAATGACGTAAATTGTCTAGTGCAAGTATTGCAAAAAGCATTGCTATTTTTGTTTTTCTTCGAAAACTCTAAATGTATTTAAAAAGTTACTTCTTTTAACGGCAACCTTAAACACTGTATACATTCGCAGCACTAAAATTCAAATTCCCAAAATACAAAATAGGCAAACCACTTAACGAGGCCCACTTAAATAAATCCAGGGAAATACGTTTTGTCATACAAATTTGAGAGCTCCATATTGATCGACACCTCTCAAAAGCGTGGGATTATGAAGCGTTGCCTAATTTGGCAGTGTCCACAAAGCAACATTTTTGAAACCGTGGACCGCGGCCAAACGTTTGTGTTATGCGGATTGTTGGCTGAATTACGAGCGTAAAATTTGGGTCGTTTTAGGTTAAATAATATCGAGTTTTCGGTCAAAGAAAGGGGTAAAGATGCAGTGAAAAATTCTAGGTTTTGAATGAAATGTGTTTTCTAGAAGTCAAAGGTTCAAGGAACCTGAGTGAAGCGAGGGGGTAGTCAAAGACGGAGATGGAATTGAATAGAATCAAATAGCTCTAAATCGGACAAAAATATCCATATACATAGTGTGAGTAACATACAGAAATAACTTATTTTCTAGTGTTAGTAAATATCAATTCCCGCACAAGCTGCTGTATAATCGGAGAGCCGCAGCTCTCAGCTACAGTTTTCAGGATGCTGTTCCGACTGCCCTACACTTGGCTCAGTAGCGGCACAGTTATTTTTTGCATATAATAGGGTAGTTGACTAAAAAAATCTAATTAGTCCGTTAGATAGATTTCCAAAAAATATTGGACACGTATTTTTTCTTTTTTCACGTAGACAAAAATGAAGACGATACAGAGCGTTGAAAACTCGTGTGACGTCACTACTCGCTACAATTTTTACCGAGCCGTAACGTCACAAGCCCCCAATCCTGATCTTTGATGCTTTGTATCTTCGTCAGTTTTTATAGATTTGATAAAGGCAAAAATACGTGTCCAATATTTTTCTATAATCTAACTGACGGACTAAACATAATCATAAATTTTTTACTCAGGAAACATCCCTATTGCGCAAACATTTCCGACGCGCTACAGTATCGAGGCAGCTTCAATAACATCCTTTAGATGGGAAATCATCAAATGACTTCTCCCGCTCTGGGCGGAGCGGAAGGGAGTGTCAAACTCTTACTGACTAAAACCCACCCGTGATCCTTCTTGTGCCCTTTGTGTTCCAGGGCGGCGGAGACTCTTTTGAACAAATTCCACGAATTCATCAACATCCTGAAGGCATTGCTATATTGGACGCGCAGGACATCCAGCGATCTCATACAATTAGTATAATTGACCCATAGATTTCCCGTGTACAAACTAAGTGTAGAAGAGTTAAATCATTTTTTTAACTAACTATTCCCTACTGCTATTTATTTATTTAAACTTTATGTACAATAGTGGTACATGGGCGGACTATTAAACATAGTCTTTCGCTTGCCCTGAACTTAACTATCTATCAAATATTTTCACTATCAAGTTAGTTGGCTTTGAGCATGATGCTAAATTGAGAATGGGAAGTTCTTGATGGAATAAGCCCTTTTTACTTTTAAAGAAAAACTTGTGACTTTTTGAATACATTAGCCATTCAAAAAAGTTTATAACGAGGCTAACTTTTAAACGCCAGCCGCATTTGTGTGGCAATAATGACAACCCAAAAGTAGGTATAGGCGTAAAAACTCGCATTATTTTTAGGGTTCCGTAGTCAAATGGAAAAAACGGAACCCTTATCAGTTGTCGTGTATGATGTCTGTCCGCCCTTATGTCACAGCCATTTTACTCGGAGACTATTAAAGCTAAATAAATGAAAATTGGTAGGTAGGTGCAACTTGTTAACCGCTATTCAATAATACTATTACGTATATTATTATACATAGTAATATTATGGAAAAAATAATTTTAGGGGTGGCACTCCATACACGTAACAGAAAAATAAATTCCAACAAACATTATCGTGTAAAAATTGAGGTAAGTAATTAAAAAAAATATATTTAAGGTTTTCGAGATATGTGTTTCCGAATTCGTAAAAAATGTGCCCCCTCTAACTTTCAAACTATGAAGTTAAAAATTTAGTAAATAAAATTGAGCTAACAGAACTTCACAGACCAACGAAAATTAATTTGAAAAACACAGCTTACTTTTAGAGATATGAGATTTTAACAGTGAACTACGGAACCCTTCAGTTTGCGTGGTCCGACACGAACTTGGCCGGTTTTTTGTACTGCTGAAATTCCTTTCAAACGATTGCCTCAACTCTGATTCAACAAAGAAGAAAAGTCTTTTGTTTAAATTGTTAATTAAGTTAATGGAAATTTACTAATTTACTAGGAAAAGATACCTTAGTTCCTGCAAACTAATACAAAATAAACTTCAAAGTTTAATACCAAGAATATGGAGTAATAAAGGAATGTAGGTTTCCATTTCGATCGCCACTAAAATTATAAAATAAAGTTTATGTAGGCGAAAGTGTATTAATTAAAACGAAACATGAATGAACATGACCACACCCACAGTGAGCCTTTAATAAGCGATGTGGATGTTGAATCATCAAATGTATATCGCATTGTTTTTTTGAACTACGCAAGTATTTAAAGTGACGTCATCGCCGCCATTATCAAACTAATCGTGGTTTAAAGCAAAGAGAACTGGTCTGAGTACAGCCGTCACAAACTCAACTATAAAAAGAGACAGAGCGTATACCGCATATTATTATGCGGTCAATCGTAGTGAGGAATATGACGTTTGCAGCGTGTTAAGTGGACCAATCAGAATTTAAAAAAATCCAACAACAGATTGTCCTAGTACTCATAGTGTCCGGCCCTGACATAGGCGGGCCCGTTCATGGAAGAATTCGGCCGGTGCTTGATTTAGATGTTTGGCTTTCATGAATGGGTCTGACATGTAATTTTTTAACTTCTTTTTTTATTATTTATTTTATATTTTTTATTTTTGTTTGTTTATTTGTACCTCTGTGTGTGTATGGGGGAATAAACTATTTTTCTTTCTTTCTTTCTTTGACAGCTAGGCAGAGATCGGTTCATCCAGCTCTCTATATCTATGGTGTAGATATAGCCCTAAGAGACTAGAGTTGTCGGGTTTCCGCATTATTCTAATTTAGTATGCGTCACCCGCGTTTTTCCCACTACCCAAGGAACCGAAGAGTAGATAAAGACGTCTAAGCAGTTTCGATTGGGTATGTGGGTAAGGGTAGCTAGCCCCAATGAATATGAATTGAGTGATTTGAATCTCTCACGATCTAATTCTGTACACGTTCCCGAAGGCCCGAAGATTTCTTGCTGAAACTTAGGTCCCCAAGTTTTAATAAGGAATTATGCAAATTATTCAAACTTTTTCATTATTTAAGTATACCACACTTTTAGAGTCTAGGGAACACTGGTATTTTCTGGTCAATTTTACCAGTTTTTTATTGGTTTGTTTTTTGAACCACGTTCTCATTCATAATCACATCTCAGTCGCAGAATGACTGAATATTTTTTTCGACTGATTGCCACATTTTTTTTCTGGATGGTATCATCAAATGACTTCTCTCACTCTGGGCGGAGCGGAAGGTAATGTCAGACTCTTACTGACTAAAACCCACCCGTGATCCTTCTAGTGTCCTTTGCATTTCAGGGCGGCGGTGACTGTTTCGAACAAATTCCGTAACCCTACAACTGATTGCCACTGAGACGTGAATGCGAGCGTTGCTTAAAATTTTGTAGAATTTACCCTCAGAAAACCGCATTTTTACCCTAATTGAACTTAATGAAGCGTTTTTTCGTGAACGTTGTCTTAACGTGGCTATGATATGACTTTTAAAATGAAGGACTATAATAACTTTTTTTTTTTAACACCAATTTAGTAGTAGGTTGATTTTTTTTATATACATATAGTACTTTTTGGATTGCATTGAGCGCTGTTAGGAACACTATTATAAGTAAAATAGCAGCGCCCTGCGGTTTCACCCGCGTTGTTTCCGTTCCCGTGGGAATACATGGATAAAATATAGCCTTTGTCACCCGGGGATAGTGTAGCTTCCCAATACTGAAAGAATTTTTCACATCGGTTCAGCAGTTTCGGAGCCTAAACAATACAAACAAACAATCAAATCTGTCCTCTTTATAATGTTAATAATATAGATGAACTTCTGAAGACGCTTTTGTCTAAAATTTGACAGCCTTTGTTTGAGATTTTGCTTCCAGCGAAGGCTTTCAGGCCAGAAGTTATTGATTAATTAACGAACATCGGCTTGAGGAAAATAACACTTAGTACCTCATAAAGGTTCAGCTCATCGTTTATACAATAAGAGCTTATCCACATAATCTTGTCAAGTTCTGCTTGCTTCACCACCAGCTTCATTATCAATTGTATCTTCCTCATCTTTCTTTGCTTCCCCCATAGCTTCCCAATAGGACGCTGGAGAGCCACATATCTCTTCTCTTTGCACAGTCTTTACGGAAAGTAATCAAAAATAAAATGAGGATAATGTAAATTTATAAAAATACTGACTCACTGACATACACACTCACACCGCTTGGTCTTAGAACATGATATTATTTACAAGAGTGTGTTATAAAACGAAAGTGAGCACCTAGGTCATATTAAAAAATATAGTATATATTATATATATAAAGGAGCTAAGAAAGGAGATGAAAATTTGACATATTTGTTGATGGAAAACCCAATTATGAACACGACTCGTTATCTTATGCTTTTCAACAAAAAAAAAAAAAACGATTAGAATACAATTGTGTTTTGAAAACCGTTCTTTTGAGGCAAGGCGTGTGAGACTCAGAGTTAGCTATCATTATTCTTCCGTCCACAATTATTCGAAACTTTTCTTCTTTTTGGGCACGTATTCGTCGGATTCTAAAGGCGTTTGGAATAATTCCTTATTCATTTTGTAAAATGTAATTGAATGGAAAGCTGCCTAATTCTTTATCGTAGGTGAAATACACAGTTGCGGAATTTGTTCGAGAGAGTCACCGCGGCCCTGGCATTTGGAGGAACGTTAAGAATTTTAGTTGATATGACTGGCAATTTACTGATAAAGACTCGCAGCCATAAAAAAGTTTTTGTTTTGTTTCAGCACTAGGTGTGTACTATATTGTATTTTTAATCCAGTGGTTGACTAATAGATAATGCCTAGCTGCATTCAATCCACTTATGTAATACTACTGTAGACAAAGTCTAAATAAATTTATATTTTGTTTGTATGTTCATTCTCTCGCCTCAAAAAACACGTTAAGCCGTTGGTCTCGGCTGTCATTTGGAAATATTTGGCAGTTGTTATGGAAGCCAGCAAATCTGTTTCCAGTCTTACCAAGAACTACCGTGTTACCCAGTTAATTGGTTGTGGAGGTCCAGTAGGCAGCCAATCTACGTAAATACTGGTATTCAGCTACATTTTTTGATTCCAATATATGAAATTGGAAATAGGCTAGGCAGATGTTCAATTTTCGTATAATTCACAAAGGTTAAAAACGATTAAAGACACGTATTTCCCCTTCAATGAACACACTTCAATTTCCACACGAAATGCACTCTAAATTACACCGAAGTCAGTACCTATTACAGAGAGCCATTAACTGACTACAAACGCTGCATTTGAACCGCGAAATCTGTTAGTTAAATCTACGGTTTGCACGATACGGGTTGTAAACTACACGAGTTTATGTTTCACGACTTGGTTTAAATAATATTGAGACTCGGTAGGTCGGTTAAACTGTCTAATGTTTATGTTAATTAGTTGGGATTTAGTTTCTGTTTAGCTCATATTTAGTAAAATTCTATTAAGGTATTTTTTTTTAAATACTGCAAAATTTTGAGTGATTTTGGAACAAGCCATGACTTGTCCGTCTTACTTTGTCTATACTGATAAAATTATAAAGAGGAAAGATTTGTATTTTTGTATGTAACGAATAAACTCAAAAACTACTGGACCGATTTCAAAAATTCTTTCACCATTAGAAAGCTAAATTCACCTTGAGTAACATAGGCTTTATTTTATCCCCATATTCCCACGGGAACGGGAACTACGCGGGTAAAACCGCGGCGCGCTGCTAGTTATTCATAATCAGCATAACTTGAATGAGCTGATTTTAAGGTAAATTTAATTTTTGTATTTTTTAGATAGCTACGGAACATTTTATTATTCATCAACGGTTTTTTTTTTTCAATTTACCATAATCAGCGTTCGTCACGCTCTGATTCCTGTTTCCATCTCGAGTTATAAAATAAATGTACCTAAACAATATAGCAGGATACGAAAATACTCCAAAACCGCAGAACAAAGGAAAATGCTGAAATCTCGCGTTTTTTTATTTTATTTTTGTATTAATAATAAAATAAACAACACCGCTTGTAGCATCACCTGTATTATAATACTCTCATCAGTACTCTGAAATTCGTATGAATAAAACATTGGCCTTTTAAAGCTTCCTTTGTTGAATCTCTGCGTAGCTTGTTTTTATCTAGGGATGAAGATAAGTGTTTGTAATACAATTTTGACGTTAATATGGAGTGTTCCTAGAGGATATCAGTGACTTTTATATGAAGAATTGACAAAGGACTACCTACGACTGACACAGGGTATATTTTTTTAGAACTTTTAACGTCTTTTTATTTTGTCGATACAGTCTAAAGTATTTCTGTAATCTAAATCATATCCTTTACTCGACTCTATTAAATTATCACTAACTAGCGGCCGGTCCCGGCTTCACACGGTTGAACATTTATTTATTTTAATATAGCCTATATTACTCAGGGAAAACGTGATATCGGCGGCAGCGACCTCTCGCGTCCGGCCCTGGATCAAACCATAATCCAGAGTGAGGAGACATGGGAATCGGTCCCTATAATTAAAAATTTAGGAGAAGTTTTTTAGAAGTCATTTAATGATTTCCCATCCAAAAAAAAAAAAGGAAAACGTGATAATTTTAATGGTGTAAGAATGTTTGAAATCGGTTCAGTAGTTTCTGAGTGTATTCGTTACAAACATACAAATCTTGCTGTAGAGATTGCTGTTTGGGATGTTATAAATGATAAACTGAAATGCTCACAGAAAACCGTGTATTGTTCAGAATGTTACAAATGCTTGTTGATAGAGCGAGGGAGCACGCGCGACGGCACTAGTTGCGATCCGATCACGTACTAAGTTAAATATAATTTGGGTCGTTTGGCGTTAACGCGTAAACTGATGATTTGGCTATTCATAATAAACTGATGATGTGCGGTTCACCGTACATGCTCCCGGGCGAAAATATTACAAAATTAAAAACAATAAAAAATTAAAGAAAATTAAAAGTTAAACAATATCATCCCCAGTGTAAAAGTTACGTCTTTGTGGCCTAGGGGACGTAGCTTGGTTATGTACAGTATTTAAACTAGCGTTACTAGCTAACACATTCACTTCACTGGGCTGACGGTCAGCCATTATGCTCTGCTTTCGCGGAAATTTCACATGATTCACTTCACTAGAGCTTATGTTTCGCGAAAATGTAACTGTCGGTTCCGTCTGCGTGAGGCCCTTGGTAGACGCCTTCCTCCAGCGCCACAGGAACACTGCTGCTGCTACGATGGCCACGCCCAGCAAGATATAGCAAATGACGTATTGGTGAACGTCATGTGTTGATAAGCTTTCGTTGTTTCTATCGATCTCTTCAGAAGTGTTCGCTGTAGCCGTTTTCAACTGTTTTATCTGCTTGCCGATGTTTTCTAATGTTTGATTTAACGGATCTACGGATTCCGTGTAGTCTGATAGTGAAATGTTTACTAAATGATGGAATTCTGTTATCTGTGGAGTTTCTATTTCCGGGTCAGTTTTTAAGATGTTTCCCGAGTGGGAACGAGCATATAGAGCAAAGTCTTTGCCTTTAATTATGCACTTAGGATTCAAATTAATTATACCAGCCCCACTGATTTGCTTGTAGGTAACTTGATCTTGACAGATGATCCTGATCGGATAAGTATTGCAGCAAAAATATAAATACTTAGATGGATCGCTCAGTTCAATCCACATATCGCTGCACGGAGATTTGCTGAATGCACATTGATTGTTGACGTGATTGATTTTACAGAACTTCTCGTCAATGGGAAGATAGTTCACTGGCTTGTCGATTGTACATAAATATAAATGCTCATTATGTTGACATTGCTGAAGCTCCGTAGACGATATTGTTACATAAGCATCCTTTCTCAAATTTATTGCTACGTACTCTGTTTTCGGCATTACGTTAAGCATGTTGGTACCGATTTGATGAGGAATTGAGAGGATCTTATAAATCTTGTAGCTGTCTCTACTAGACAATGGAAATGCTATTTCGAATATGACATAGTCTGTCATTACTCTTGCTTTTACTCTCAGTAAGCTGTAGACTGACCTGAGGTCTGACTGTATATTGTCCACCGGTAAGGTCACGTCTTTGGTCAGCTGCCCAGATATAAACTGTAGTTCATTTCTTAATTGGTCAGGGGTCAACAAATGAGTGTTGAACTTGCCATGATAAACGTCTGTTATGGTATCCAGTAGAGTATTCTGAATTTCTTTCAAATTGTGAAGTAAATTGACTGCTGTTAGTGCTGACAAAGTGAAATCCTGGCTATCGCTTAACTTCTCCATGTTTTCTTTAATTATGTTGGTTGCTCGATCTAGCTCGTTTAAATGCTTGTTGATTGTTTTGTGTTGCAGTTGTATATGTTGTTCAGTCCGCTTTAGCACGTTATACTCAGCCTCAACGATAGATGTTTGATTTTTAAGTAAGTTTGTTAGGTGATGCTCATTTTGTTTTATAAGTTGGATATCTTTTTTATATTGTTCGGCGAAACTCTCGTCTAATACCCCGAACAATGCGTTTGCAATGTTACCTATTCCATTGATAAGACCGCGACGCTGTCTGTCGTGCGCGTCAAAATGCTGATTCAATAGGAGTCGGTTGTAATGTTGTAATTCTGAGTACTCGTGATGTAATTGGAGTAGTAACATGCCGCAGCGACTTGTTTCTGTTAATGTGCTGCATGTTTTATCTAAATAGTTCAGGAACTTTGTTGCTGTTGTCATGCCATCCCAGTATGGAGACATATTGTAGTATACAACGAGGGTCCATTTGTCTCGTACAAGTTGCATGTTGTTTATAGAGTCAAAATATAGCGAAATGTTGTTAGGTAATGGTGATATTATTTCTGTTGTTTGCGATGTTGTTATCAATGACATAGCAAATATCAAAGAAATCGCCATTGATGTAAACAATGATTTAGGTTGGCTTGATTTTATCTTTACTTTGCTTACGCCATCTTTATTCTTGTCTTGTCCCTTTTCCATCTTTTCTTGTTTGCTAGTTGGAATCGGTAGAATTGATACTTTGACAATAGGCCGTTTTATGACACCATTTTTGGTTTTTAAGGATACTACTCGAACGAGACCGTCCTGTCCAGGGTGAACTTCTGTTACTCTGCCCATCATCCACTTCCCTGGCGGGAGATTGTCGTCCTGTATAGTTACCAATTGCCCTATTTCAATATTATTTTGAGTGTTCTTCCATTTAGGACGCACTGACTGTTCCGCTAAATATTCTGCCTTCCATTTCTTCCAGATGTCATGTGCAATTTTGGCTGATAGAGTCCACCTAGTGCGTGCATCTTGCTCTGTTTCGATGACTGATGTTCCTGCTCTTCCAGTTAGGAAATGAGCTGGTGTTAGCACTTCCAAATCATCTATATTTTCGGATAACGCACATAGCGGTCTAGAGTTTAGACATGACTCCAGTTTTGCTAAGATAGTTGAGTATTCCTCAAAAGTTAGCTTCTGCTCGCCAACCACTCTTTTGAGGTGATGTTTCAGACTTCTAACGGCTCTTTCCCATAATCCACCGGCACTTGGCCAGGATGGTGCATTGAAATGCCACTGTATTTGTAAGTCCGTTAATTCTGCTGATAAATTGTTGTTGACCATGCTTTGTAGATCGTGAAATTGCTCTTGTAAAACTCTGTTCGCTCCAACAAAGTTGGTTCCGTTGTCACTGTAAATGTGACATGGAGCTCCTTTTCTGGCTGCCATTCGGTGTAGTGCTGCTAAAAACGCGGAGCTGCTTAAGTCGGACACCAGTTCCAGATGAACAGCTCTGGTCACCATACACACAAATATTGCTATGTAGCCTTTTGTTGTTTTTATCCCGCGTCCTTTATTGCTTTTTACCTCAACGTAGCCGGTATAATCTACACCGGTATGATAGAAGGGGGGAGAGGGTGTGCTTCGGGATTCTGGCAGATCTCCCATCAATTGATGCTGCATTCTTGGTGAATGTTTTCTGCAAATAACGCAGTTTCTAACTTCTTTCTTGACTGCTCTATTACCTCCAATTATCCAATACTTTTGTCGGATGTTTGCTAGTGTTAAACGAGGTCCACCATGGTAAGTTAGAAGATGTGCTTGTTTAATAATAAGTGTTGTTAATCGGCTGTTGTTTGGTAGTATTGCTGGATGTTTCATCTCCATCCCAATATCTGCCTTTCTTAGACGACCACCTACTCGAAGGATACCGTCTCGATCGATGAACGGGTCTAGTTTCAATAGATCACTCTTGTTGTTTAATTTACCATGCTTTTTTAAGTGTTCTATATCTTCTAAAAATACTGTTCTTTGTACATGCTTAACAATTAATAACTTGGCGTTTCGCATTTCAAGTAATGTGAGATACGACGGCAATGAACTGTGTTTAATTGTCGTGGCGTTATTATGTAATTGCATTGTTTTTGTAGCGCGTAATAACCACGCAATTATTTTGACAATTTTACTGAAGGAGCTGTATTTATCCAACAGTTGCATAATAATGCTCTCTGAATCTGTTGTTTGATGCTGAGTTGTCAAAGTATTTGTTTTGTGACTTTGACTATACTTCGTTTTAAGTTCCTGGTCTGTTGTAAAAGAGATTGGTTTTGATGCTTTCTTTACATCGAATGTTTTCAAGGTGCTAGGTCCTTGCCACCACAGACTATGATTTTTTAGCTGAGATGGTAAAATTCCCCTGCTTGCTGCGTCCGCTGGATTCTCTTCTGATTTAACATATCGCCAGCAATCTGGTTTTATGACTTCAGTAATGCTTCTCGTTCTGTTTGCTACGAACGGTTTCCAGCGCCCGGGATCGCCTTGTAACCAGCCCAAGACAACCATCGAGTCTG
Organism: Hecatera dysodea; assembly: GCA_905332915.2. NCBI lineage: Eukaryota > Metazoa > Arthropoda > Insecta > Lepidoptera > Noctuidae > Hecatera > Hecatera dysodea. The sequence goes on from HG995292.1 coordinate 18,515,747, forward strand.
TCCACCCAAATAACTGCAAATTAAGGTCTCCTAAACTGCTTATAACTTTGTTCATCAATCTTCCTAGTAGATGCGCTCCTGATAACTCCAATTTCGGCAATGATATGCTTTTTGAAACCGGAACCAATCGTGATTTAGCTACAACTAGTACTATTGAAGATTTGTTATGTTTTTTGATACGCGCATAAATAACTGCAGCATAAGCTTTAGTTGACGCATCGCAGTAACCGTGCAGTTCGATGATGTCATGAGGTTGATATTCGATCCATCGTGGTATTTTGTAGTTATGGATGTTTACTATGTCTGTTTGTAACGTATTCCATTCGTTTTTAATGTTTTCAGGAACTTCTTCATCCCAGTCCAGTTTGTTTACCCATAGTTTCTGGAATAGTATTTTTAATTTTGTTGTCACTGGTGATATCCATCCTAACGGGTCAAATAGTTTGGATATTTCAGCCAAAAGCATTCGCTTTGTTAATGTTGTGTTATTTTTTGCTAAATTGTATTTAAAAGTAAATTGGTCATCTGTTGCATTCCACCGTATTCCCAATGTTTTTGCTGTGTCATCTGTTTTGAAGTTAAATATCATTTCTCCTTCGCTCTGATTGTTATCAATGTTTGCCAGAAGTTCTGAACTGTTTGCTGACCATTTTCGTAATCGAAAACCTCCAGACTTTAGAAGCTTGTTGAGATCTGTTATAAGTAGTTTACCATCCTGTATTGAATGACTACCGTGGATCAGATCGTCCATGTAAAATGATTCTGTTAGGACCTTGGATGCTTCCGGATATTTTTGCTTTTCTTCGCTTGCTAATTGTCGCAAAGTCATCATTGCTAAAAAGGGTGCTGATTTAGTACCGTATGTAACTGTTGCTAGTTGATAAGTTTTGATTGTTTTGTGTGGCGAATCTCTCCACACTATTTGTTGGTATCTACGATCTGTTTCATTCACCATTATTTGTCGGTACATCTTTTCGATATCGGCAGTAAATGCGTATCGATATTGACGCCACTTGATGATGAGTTTTTGAAGGTCCTGTTGCATATTAGGTCCCTTCAACATCAGGTCATTGACACTGCACCCGCTAGACGTCCTGGCAGACGCGTTAAATACGACACGAAGTTTCGTTGTTGTCGACTCAGCTCGTTGTACAGCGTGGTGTGGTAGGTAACACGATATTGCTTCATTGTTATTGTTATTTTCAATAGGAACCATGTGACTTAATGCTTGATATTCGTTTATGAACGATTTATATTGCTCTGCTAAGTTTGGCTGCTTTTGGAATTTTCGTTCCAGGTTTAGGAACTGAGCTATGGCCATTTCTTTGGAAAACCCTAACTTCCCCTCGGAGTCTGATTTGAAAGGAAGTCTGACTTCATAACGCCCATCTGCAAGTCGTTTTGTTGTTGCCAAATAATAATCTATGCATTCTTGATCCTCTGACGACACTTGCGATTCTTCATTGATGTCTTCGATCTCCCAAAATCGCTGAATGTCTTGGGTGTTGCTCAGTACAACATTGCATTGATATGACGTCGTTTCTTCACCACCTCCGTATATAATCCATCCCAGTTGTGTTTGTTGTATTATCGGTTGGGATGGGTTTTCTCCTCTGATTAATCCCGTCAGTAATATTATGCCATGGACGTTGGCATTAAGTAGTAAGTCCACTGGCCTGCTTGAGTTGAATTCGGGATCTGCTAACTTTAAATTTTCCATAGGGCACCAATTAGGCCGATCAAATGTTTTGATAGGTAAGTTCTCAAGTAAATTGTCCATAATTAGCACATCTGTACTAAATGAAAAGTTGTTATGTATTGATGAGCAGTGGATAGTTAGTTTACCTTTACATTTGTTATGTTGTTCTCCTATACCCATTACGATCCCTTTGCATCGCGATTTTTGTAATCCTAACCTTTTCACTGCATCTTCTTTGATTAGGGACACTTGTGAACCCGGATCTATCAGGGCTCTTATGACTTGATGAGACCCATCAATGGCTTCATCCTTAATTAATGTAGTGGCTAACATCACCTCATTGGTTGCTGATTTATTTCCAGTGACATGTGATGAAACAGACACTATTGGGTCTTCATTACTTTGCTGACGGTTGGCAACGGCCGCGCTATTGGAAGATGCCGATCTAGATTTTGTGCAAGCATCATGCATAATTGAGTTATGCGTTCCATTGCAATTGCGACACCGTTTTGTAGAAGTGCACTGTCGACCATTATGATCGAATAAGCAATTGATGCATGTTTTCAATTTCGCAACTGTTTTTAGCTTGTTTTCATTGCTCAATTCTAAAAACCTTTTGCAATTATATAGGCCGTGCTGTTGACCGCACAGCTGACACTTATACGGCGCCGACACGTGTAATGCTTTGGAGAATGATTTGTTGCTGTTGCTATGAGGATTTTTTCCACTCGATGTTCTTGTGTCTAGATTTGCCTTTTGTGTAAAACTTTCATGTTTTCTACGCGAAGATTCTAGACTTGTAAACTTGCTCTCTAAAAAGTCGAGAAACTCTTGTAGTATAGGCAGCTCTCTTGCATTTTTCAAGGAATCGACATAATCCCCAAAAGTTTCATGATCCAATTTTTGTGACAATAAGTTCACAAGGAGTGGATCCCATGTGTTGATGTCAACGCCCAGATTTTTTATGCCGTGTATGCTTTCAAGGGTGACGTCATGCAATTTCTTGATTTGGCTCATAGATTGCTGTTGCATATTGGGTAAACCAAGTAGGGTGTTAATGATGGAGTTAAAAATAAGCTTTTTGTTATTGTAGCGATGGTTTAAAAGCTCCCAACATGTATTGTAGTTGTCACTGCTTATTGGAAGATGCTGTATAATTTTCTCGGCTTCACCTCGCAGCTTTCCTTTTAAAAATTGCATCTTCTGCGCGCTGGATAGTGACCGATTGTTGTTTATGGTCTCATTAAACAAATCTTTGAATGAGTACCACTGATGATATTTTCCTGTAAATATAGGAATATCCATTTGTGGAGTGCTATGTTCTCTGTGTGACACGGACCAGAGTTTTTTGTTGATGGATTTTTTGAGATCGATGAATGTTTTCTCATTGTCATTGTAGACGATGTCGTATTCTTCATCTACGCCACACATTTCCCCGTCAATATCCCAGTGCAGCTCATCAACCTGCTTCCATTTTGATTGTAAGGTTTTGAGGGCGTCCTCTAGCTCCCACTTTTCATTGAGGTCTTCTAGATCGATGTTACTCACGGCCCTCTTAAAGGCTTTGATATTGGCCACTTGCTTGCGAACCATGTCATCGAGTTTACTAGTCGAACCCTTTGACAGCATTGCTTGGCTGGTGCTCGGACTCCTATCTGCTTGTTCTTGTTGACGATCTTCCTGTTTGGATTGAGATCGTTTGTTTGGTGATGGAGGAATAATTCTCACTGCTAATGCCAAGCTTTGCTCGGCGATTAATGTTTTAATGCTAGTGTATAGCTGACTTGTTTGCTCATGCTCTGAATTTTGAAAATACTTATGTTCCCTGACCCCACTCGCACAGATACGTAAATGATTGTTCTGGTAGTCTGACCAGTAACTCTCAAGTAATTCCGAACGACGTCTGAAATAGTCATCCGTCTTTCTTTCGGCTCCGTCCTTTTTAATGTTGATTTTCATTTTCTTCATCGCTTCACTAATCTCCAGTTGTGAATCGTAAAGACCTTCCATTGTTGGTGAAAGTACTGTTTTGCTTATGTTATGCTAATTAAAAAAGGAAAGATCTTACTTGAGTTCTCCTTTCTTACGGCTGCTTGATAGATGTTGAAGATTGCGGAAACAGCTCTGCTGCTGAAACTGCTCCCTTGCTGCTGGCGACGTACTGCTGCTGACGTCTTGCTAAGGCTTGCTTGTTTTTACGATGCGGACTGCTTTTCCACAATGTTACTAGTTCAACGAACGACGTGTCCTCACTAACTTTTGATATGCGTTAACACTAGTCAACTCCTTCCGGACGGAGGGCTATCAAAAACTCGCGAGATCCCGCTCGTTGGCTCGAAGGACCATGTAGAGATTGCTGTTTGGGATGTTATAAATGATAAACTGAAATGCTCACAGAAAACCGTGTATTGTTCAGAATGTTACAAATGCTTGTTGATAGAGCGAGGGAGCACGCGCGACGGCACTAGTTGCGATCCGATCACGTACTAAGTTAAATATAATTTGGGTCGTTTGGCGTTAACGCGTAAACTGATGATTTGGCTATTCATAATAAACTGATGATGTGCGGTTCACCGTACACTTGCCTTTATAATATTAGTGTAGATTTATGTAAAGAGTTTTTTTTTCAATGTTATTGTGACTGTGTCGATTGTAACGGATTTTTTATATTGTCGTTTTTTTGAACGAAAATAAAATGGCAACATCATTACACAGCTTCCTAACCTATCATGAAAACATGCCATGTTGAAGTTTTTGACTACTTGCCTTCTTCAAACGTGACCTGAAACCTCACCATAGCCAAATAACAAACTGATTAGCTAAATCTCATAACCAAACAAGCATGTAAGTATAGTCTAGGCCGGATTAGCAGGGACAGGTAAGTCACATTCAGGACCGCATACCAAGCAGCTCATTTGTTAACTGATCAATGTTGCTTGACCCTTGTTCCGACTTGGGCTTTTGATAGTGATAGCGGTCTGTATGTCTTTTGTATGTCAACATGTTTGAATTTAGTTGCTGAGAGTTTGACTGATTTAGAGTTCAAATAACTTGCAAATTCAGAATATTTCGTCTATGATTTTTTAAGATACATAGGTTTGTCTTTGATTACAATCTCATTGGATGTAGATGCAGTGATGTCGACGATAGAATACGCTCACTTAGGCGTTTTCTTTTCTGTGTTTTTTTTTTCCGGATGGGAAATCATCAACTTCTCCAGCGGAAGAGACGCGCGGAGAGCGGAAGGGAGTGTCAAACTCTTACTGACTAAAACCCATCCCTGTTCTTCCTAATGCTATTTGCGTTCCCAGGCCGCGGTGACTATTTCGCACAAATTCAGCAACCCTGGCCAACTTAGGCGTCGGCTCGCCAACTTAACTCATTCTTGACTTAAAGATTTTAGCTATCAAGAAATAGACTCTGACAGTCAATTAGTTTTTTTTAATTTTTTAATTTAGTATTACCAATTTAACAGGACAAATTACATACAGTCTTAAATATATATCTTAATTCTAAGTATTACGAGCCTGAACTAGGAAATCCTGTGTTTCAATTGTTCGCTCAATGAAAGTATACCAAATACTTTTTGTGTGTGTGGGTTGTATATCCACCATATACCGGTTCAGAGATGCATCATCCACTTTATTCGGCAAACCACTTCTGGCTGAGTCAATTTCAAATTGAAATCGGTGGCATTCGAACATGGGCTGTTAAGTAAGAAAATTAGGGCTTTTTAATTTTAATTTAATATTATTAATGAGACCTATTTTTTATATTAGTGTAACAGAACTCATCCTTAAATATAACTTTAAGTACCCGCTCTAAGTAAACAAGTAGCAACGTATTTACTTTCGTAGTTACGCTTCACATATTTACCGTAGCACCAACTAATTAACTTCCAAAGTATGTTTATATATTGTTGGGCGTTCTGTTTAGAACAGCATTATTAATTACGATGTTTCGAGTCCTAGAAAAAATATACTGTTTGACCTACCTTAAATTGTGAACGTATTTTACCAACGATCCCAACTTACCTATGCCTAAATCGCGATGTAATGAATTTGAAGGTGGGACCCAAAAGACGATTATAAATGTTTTTTTTTTATATAAAAAATCTATATTAATGCGAGCGAAGCCACTGGAAAAAGCTAGTAATAATTATATATTGAGCCTTCCTTAAATTAGGTTCTGTCAGAAAATCAGTTGGTATATGCTCTTTGTATCTATCTACTTGATATTCAGCCGCAGTCGGCAAGACCGAAACCCTTACCCAAGATATTTTCTGGAAGTGGAAGAAACAGGGATTATTCTCGGGATGTTGGGAACCTTGACAGTTCAAAACTACCCTTAAATGGTTTAATTGAAATAAATGCTTTGAGTTTGAACCATCTCAAAAGCACAGCTTGGGAGTGCAAAAAAAAGCAGAACCAAGTTTCGTCCAAAATCCGGTGTCATTCAATTGTTTATTGCGAAAGTTGGTCGACAGCCAGGACAAAATGTAGAATCTAGAGTTTCTGCATTTTAGTTAATTTGGTGTTATTCAGCAAACGCAGATTGCATTTGCCGAGCAACACCAATGTATTTCTTAACAAAACTTTAAATATAGCCAGTGAGAATCCCTTGAAAATGATCTAAAACTTTTTCTTTTTTTAAATTATATTTTCAAATTAGTTGGTCCCCTCTGGCCACTAACTAGGTCTAATAAACCTTTAGACAAGTCAGCGATAAAGTGGCGGCGGTGATTTATCAAAACGTTAAATTAGGTATTAGACTAATGCTAGGTACTTTGGATTTCATCGATTGCATTCAGAATGACACTTTGTCTAGAGCCATAACTTAAATCAATCAGAGAGTGAAAACTGCTTATTATCAATCTGTCTGTGTCTAATTTTTCCATACATACATATTTGACGGATTGCGACTGACATGTGAGTGCTATCGTTGCTTAAGAATTTGTAGAATTGGCTCTCTGCAATGGCGATCAAAAATTATTTACTAGTAAGAAACTGTACAAAGGTGGAATTAATGCAATAAGTATTTTCTACTAATCGACCTCAGGGTAGTGCAGAGACAACGTGGTGGGCAGAGAGGGAAAAAATACAATCATAAATACACACATACAAATAAAATTAACAACGGCATTGTCAAAAAAGAATCCAACAAATTTATGCTGTGATGATTCTACCAACTTCTTAGGAATATGCTCACGTGCTTTCACCTTAAAGGACAACCGACTGGTTGCCGTCCTGATGTTCAAAGGGAGCGCATTCCAAAGGAAGATCTCGCCTGGACAAAGAAAGAGGAATGGATAAACCCAGAATGGTGTGAGGGACATCGTATTTTTTTTTTAAACGTTGCCCTACACTAGGATTTACTCCTGTATCATGGGTGCGTTCACAAACATGTAAACTCACATCAACAAAAGAGATCCAGACCCGGAACAATTATCTGTAGGCCATACAAATATTTGTTCCGTGCGGAGATCGAACTCGCGACAGGTAGCGCAGCAGCCGAACGCTCAACCACTACCCCAACCGTGTCGTCAAAGCACAGGTGATGGCATGATAATCAATCAGTCAGGCAAGAAAAACAAATGAAACAACAGAAAAATGATATAGGATTTCTGTTGTTTCATTTGTTTTTCTATCTCTAGTATGTGATAGATCGGTTATTGGGTTTGGCCGTAAGTTCTCTTTTTACCAATTGGCATATTATTTCGTAAAATTGCCCTCTTCCTGCCTTCAAATGGGTAGTTTTGTAAAATGATTACCTACAAACTTGGAGTTAGCAAAATGTTGCAGTAATACTAGCAATACTCATTCCTTGACATTTACTACTAAAACGAATGATGACCGGTCGCTGAAGGTAGTTATTTCTTCCACATTTCAAATACCATTACAGCTGAAGTAATTACATGGACAGTCGTAACTAGTTTTATGTTTAGTACTAAGGCTGATACTACTTAGTGCCTCAATAACCTGAGGGAATACTTTGTGGCCTGAAATTGGTTTTGTAGTTACGACCGAATGGTTAAGCAATATATGAGTTATGAGTTTACTCAGAGATATGGTTTTTAAAGCGCTTTTTATAAGCGCTATGAGGTCGCGGAAGTAGTAGCAATTATGTAACGAAACTAACTGTTTAGCTGAGGCTTTTCTCCCCTGGAATATCAATTAAAAGTTTATGATACATAGAGATAGTGTTCCTTCTTTTCAGTGGAAGTTTAGATACAGACCAGTTAAGCAGTAACCGACCCTAACGTGTTGAGCTGTGAGTAGCCATTACAATAAAAAAGTACTTTCAGAGATTGCCTATGTGATACAATGAAAACAATTTTAATACTAGAAATAAAGACAAATTAGACCAACCACTTTATAGATTAGCTAAAGTATATACATCTTTCATGGAGTACTGTGTTAAATGTTACAACAAAATACCTTGTAACATATTAGAATTAAATGAAAGAAAATTTAAAACTTTTGTTAAAAACACCCTTTATAAACAAGAATATTACAAATTAGAAGATTACATTAAGGATAAGAATGCTTGGAAACTTGCTGGTCTTGCTACATAGGGCAATCAAGGGTGTAGACAGAATCAAACTGGTTGATTTATGTATGGAATAAAACGAATGCATTTTTGTCTTGTAATTTTTTTCTGTTTGCCTACTATTTCAATATTTGTAAATACATACATATGTGAGTACCATGAGCTTATTTAGAAATTTACCTCTGCTGGTAATACTTTGTTCTATAAATAGTATAGTTGGTGCATCGTCCTCACATAATTATATGAAGTATTTTTTGTATACCAAATATTGTAAAATATTTATTCGAAAAGAGTAACTATGGAGTTTGTTGTCCGTTCTTCTCCATAAGAATCTACCTTTGCGAATAGACGCTAGAGTCACTTAATTATGATAAATTTTAATGATGACGTTCCAAAGTGCCGTTTAATGTCCTGATTGAAATAAACGTTTTGACTTACAAAAGTTGATAAAAATATGAACACAACATTTAAAATGTAAATTGACACAAGCTGTAGATACGAACTATTTGGTAAGGAGAAAAAGCACAACAAACATTCAAATATTGACATGATGTTATGTATACTCCGATGAAATACATAAAATAATGATACGTCGAAAATCTATAAACCAATGACGTCACTCAATAGTTGTTTGTAAACGCAAACGATTTATTTATAGTTTAGATCTATTGAGACATCTATGATAATAATATATAGTAGAAGATATGTTTTATTTTTCTTGTAGAAGAGGTGCCATTTTTTTTTGCAAAACTGTATCATTAATAATAATTTCATACCATTTTTCAGTCAGAAATAATATACTTTTATCTTTATAGAACTCATTACTTACCTAACTTTAAAGCTCATTGGTAAAGCCTACATTTTAAAAGTAAGCATAAAAACTTTGATTAGAGTTATACGTAGACTTAAGGACACACTAAAAGTGTAAACAATTTACGATATCAATTTGTGTGTTTGAAATTCCAAGTACCCTAATGATAACTTTAAGCTGTTTACTCTTAAGTTTCGTCACGCGTTTCCGTATGTACACAACCTAAAGATGTGTCTACACATAATACGCACTATTCATGCGGTGTTTACGAACGATACAAACATATGCACGAACGGGTTCGTTCACAGATGTGTATGAGGCCTTACATTCCGTAATGTTAGTTAGTTCGTGGTTTGCGACATGCCCCGGCTTAGTTACTACTTAAGGAACTCCCTTGGAGATAGCTTAGGCCTATGTACTTAATAAAGCTTAATAACGAAGTTGTGATTGAGTATGGTGGGTCGATAGCTTTAGTTTTGGTAATAAAATTCATAAGTTCATGATATTAAACTCGTAGGTAACCTATTTCATAGCTTATAGGTAGGTATGTTTTCAAAACAGCTGGGGGAATTATATAGAGAAAGAAGACCCATAGGATATATCGTGATAGCAGTAAAAATATTAGAAAACTAGAAATGTAAGCAAAATTCACAATTATTATTTTTTTAATCAACGTAGTAAAATAATTGAAACAGTTGAATTAAGAATCTTTCTCTGAAAAGCCGTTAAAAGCTGTCCAATCATTGGTTCCACGAAAATTGAATTTAGAAGCGCCAAAGACACCGAAAAGAATAAAAACAAATGAAAACCAATTCCCTTTTAACGCTGGGCCTTAAAGAATGTCACTTCTGAGGACGTTAATAATCCCCCCAGTTTCCAATTAGCGGTGTCTTCATTTGGAACTGAATTAATAAACCGTAGAAAAACGACAGGTCCCCTAGAATTGTATCATTTAAAGCAGTCTGAATAATTCAGAGGATACTGTGTCCACAATGAATGAAAAATTAAATATTTAAGACGCCCAGGTTTGGTGAGCCCGAGTAGTGCGGAAAGGTCTGACTTTCAAAATTCAGGAATAAAGAACAGCTGATGTTTTAATCTTTTGTTAAAGGCCATTTGTGCTGACAACCTGTGGATTGCAGATTAGTAAGGGGAATGATCCCCTTCCTTTTGCATCCAAAAGATAAGCGACAAACATTAGCCGTCGCTAGTCAATGTTTGGATTTTACGCCAAAAAATAAAGAGCTTTTGACTTGGATTATATACGACAGTTAAGGAATAAATTAAATTGCAAGTGTTCCTACAATTTATATTATATATCCTCTCATTATTTCGACCTTCTAGGAAAGATGGAGTAACGAACGCGATTCTTTCCGAAAGGACTGGACCGCAATGGCAAATGAAATCCGTTTGTGGTAAAGTGAGATGGCCTTTATTGACATAATATTAAGGACTACTAATACTATTGTGAAGAGCTGTCAGCAACGAAGACGGGGCCCCATAGGGTCAGTGCCTGCTAGGGTTGCGGAATTTGTTCGAAAGAGTCACCGCGGTCCTAGAAAGTAAAGGGCACAAGAAGAAGCACGGGTGGGTTTTAGTCAGTAAGAGTCTGACACTCCCTTCCGCTCCACCCAGAGCGGGAGAAGTCATTTGACGATTTCCCATCCAGAAAAGTAAAAGGTGCAGTAGTGGGAAATAGCAGGCTAGTTAGATTACTTTCAATTTATGGAAGTAACTGAGTATTCAAAATGGTCAAGTTTTCACATTGCTAATGCATCAGAGCTATTTTTAAATAGTACTCGTGTGTTTTTAAATCATTTGTAACGTTGGTACTTGATTCCGAGCACGCGCGCCCATTAGTCCGGTTTGTCGGCCGTGATTTTTTTAAAATTACGTTTAACTGCTAATTGAATTACCCTTGTTTCATTAATTGGGGTTGAATTATAAATGGGGTTTCCATTATAAATAAAAGAGTAGATGAAGCTATCAAGGTGTGTCCAAACACAACGAACAAAGTGCGCGGCAGCTACGCGCGGCATTCGCGGGATACAAATTTGCCGCGCGACTAGTTTAGACCTTCTGCGCGGCAGTGCTGCGCGGCATGTCCGACACACGCCGCGCTCTTCATTTCGTATTTAAACCACAATCACACCACAATGAAAGCGGCCGTGTGTGTTATAGCTCTACTTATTATTCGTTAATTACGTAGAAGAAGGAATAGAAGAATGTGTATTAAAAAAGGCAGTGTTGGATGCGACTAATCTATCAACAGAGGATAAACAATCTGGAAGTGATCTATTACGAAATCAACTACCGAACGCCACAGTTTTTAAGATTATTAGGGCGCTGGGGCGAAGTCCCGTATCTACCTCTTTTTGATACATCAATGATTCTATCTATCTATATATATTAAGACTAGCTGACCCGCGCAACTTCGTCTGCGTCACATAAGAGAGAAAAAAAACCGTTTTTGTAACATTTTTCATTGATGCTCCGCTCCTATGTATCATAGCGTGATGTTATATAGCCTATTCTAGCCTTCATCAATAAAAGAGCTATCCAACACTAAAAAAAATTAAAACTCAACCGGACAATCCAGGGGAAGTCGGCGCGTGAGCGCCTTCGCCTTTTTATAGATGCAGTGGATGGCCGTTTCACGCGTTAAATAAAAATCAACCGTATAGACATACTGGCGCGTCGAGATTAGGAAGTTTTATTTCATCTATATCTTGTGTGTTTATAAACCGATTTCTACATTTTTTTTTATAAAATATAGTTTAAAGTGTACTTTATGAATATGGGAAGTTGATAAAGATTATCATACATATTTATTACACTTTGAAGAAATGCTTAAGGATTAAAGACGTTATTGTGGCTAATTTATAAAAGATTGGTGACGCCCACTTCGCAACGGGCCGTGCAGCAGAAATCGTAATATTTTAATTTCGCCATAACTTCAAAACCAAACGTCCAATTTTAATCATCCAAAGACCAAATATTATCTACATAAACTGTACTTAGTGATGGAAATAATTTATTTTGATAAGGATTAAAAGCATGAGTAAAATAAATGCGTTTAAATGTAGTCCAAAAAAAACCAAGAAAAAGAATAAAAAAATGGTTGCCTCACTCGACATGTATAGGTAGAGTGTGTCGCGGCCTTTTTTGTAGATATTAAAAAATCTTTTATGATTCTATCTTTTATACTTTAGGCAGCGTACGCAAAATGAGTAACTTTTCTGGTTGATTTTTTACACCTTGTGTCCGAAAAACCCAAATATCTTACGGAACCCTATTTATTTGCAAAATAAAATTTAGCCTATGTTACTCGTGGATAATGTAGCTTTCGATTGGTGAAAGATTTTTTTAAATCGGTCCAGTAGTTTTTGAGCTTATTCATTACAAACAAACAAAGTTTTCCTCTTTATAATATTAGTCTACATAAAATACGACCGTCCACACACAACCACCGGCAAACGAACACTTACACCGTTCGCGGCGTTCGCCGCTCGCGGCAGGAAGCTCGCGGCTGCCACGCGCGGCAGTCGTCCAATCATAGCGCGGCAAGCCGCGCGCGGCAGCCGCGCTCGAATGCCGCGTTGTGTTTGGACACACCTTCTCACAAACTCAATTGTCTATAAACAGATAGTGTAAAGAAAACATACTTTTGTTTGATCTGATTTGGTATTATGACTCAATTATTCCTCAAAATATTAGATTTGAAATGATGCCAAACATAATTAAATGAGCGAACGAAATCATGATCAGAATTCTGTATTTTAGGACATAAAATAAATATCAAAGTACAAAAATAATTGACATTCTTCACAACTCGCTGCAAAGTGGCTGCTAATTCATGCACTTCAGTTATTAATAAAATCGTAATATTTTAGCACCAACTGCACTTTACTCAAACAACATGAATGAAGAAATAAAAATGCCTGAAACAAATATTTTCTCGACAAAGAAAAACTGACAAAGATCGCTTTCAAAGCTGGACATAAAACAAATGAAAGTCATGTCACCATTACCGACGTTATACGTGTTTCTTGAAGAATAAGAATCCTTTATGATAGACCTTGATATTTTACGTTCTATCCACACATAGCTACGATAACATATCCACGGATTTTATAGGCACTGAAATGGATAGCAATAAAATGTTCATCCTCATTGCATAAAGCTTAGGTATTAGGGTTATAAACAAATCATGACGTTAATAAATAGTTAGTTAAAAGGCTTTATAGACCTGAAAAGAAATAGATACGCCATTTAGTGCTTTAGAGACGATAACACGCATGGAAAAATCAAACTGAATAAAATAAACTCATGTATACAGTAAAGTTATTTTTGATGGTTCGATGGGTTTTTAAATTGGTGTAATATAGTTTTTAGTTGATGTCTGCTCTAACTAGGTGTTTTTAACCGACTTCTAAAAAAGGAGGAAGTTCTGAATTCGGATGTTTGTATGTTTTTTTTTTTACTATTTGTTCGCGCATAACTCCGTCGCTTGTCAACCGATTTGAAAATTTTTTTTGTTGGAAAGGGTATACTTCCCAAATGGTCCCATGAAAATTTTATCTAAATCAACCAAGCGGTTTTCGAAAAATCAACAAAAATCTAAAAAATTGTCTACATTGACGACCTCTTAGTTTACTCTGCAAAGGAGCAGTACGTTTTTTTACACCAATTGGGGGGGAGGGGAGGGGGTGTATGTACCACTAAAAAGTGAAAAATAAAAAACTTTTTACAAAAAAATACAACCGACTTTTACACAAAAAATCAAAAAAGCGCAAAATAACTTTAATTTCGGAAGTCGGTGTTCAAAAAACGAAAAAGCAACCACAAACACCGAGTTCCGAAATTAAAGTTATTTTGCGCTTTTTTGATTTTTTGTGTAAAAGTCGGTTGTATTTTTTTGTAAAAAGTTTTTTACAAAACAGTAAACAAAAAAAATAACTGTTTGTTTTAAATAAGACACTGGAGCAAAACTGAGGAACAAAGCTTTTGATTTGATTTTAAAAAATGCCCAAAGGATAGAAAAGTTAAATTAAGTATGCTTCGAGCACCAATGAATTTATTTAAGAACTAGCAGCGCCCCGCGGTTTTACCCGCGTAGTTCCCGTTCCCGTGGGAATATGGGCATAAAATATAGCCTATATTACTCAAAATGAATGTAGCTTTCTAATGGTGCAAAAATTTTTGAAATCGGTCCAGTAGTTTTTGAGTTTATTCGTTACATCCAAAAATATAAAAATACAAAAATACAAATCTTTCCTCTTTATGATATTAGTATAGACAACAGAATAATTACCGCTTCAAAATTTTGTGCCGTAGCGTGATGGATTGTGAAAACGCGAAATTTTATTGAACAGTTCTGATATTGATGCGTATTTATAGAAATTTGATGTTGTTCAAGAAAATATGTTTGAAGCCGAGTATTAGTTTTGTTGAGTTTGATGAATTGACTTCGTTCGAGAAACCCAATAATGGAGGAACTTAAATTGGAAAGTATTAAGTCTTGTTGAACAAAATATTTAGCCTATTTTAATTTTAATAAGTATTGTTTTCAGAAACACAGCAACTGGGTTACGGAATTCTGATCTACCTTCTACTAATTTTGTTTTTAGATGGGATATCATAAAGTGAGTCCTTCTAGGCGGAGCGGAAGGGAGTATCAGACTCTTACTGATTAAAATCCATCCGTGTTCTTCCAAGTGCCCTTTACATTCCAAGGCCGCGGTAACTCTTTCGAACAATTCCATAACTCTGACACCTTATCTACTACTAAAACTAAGTTGTCTATAAGTATTTTATAAAATAAAATCGCTTTAATGTTCTGTGTGGCCGCGTTGTTTTCTGGACTAACTAGTTCCGAAAAAGCTTTCATCCATAAATTGGAGTATTTATTCCATTAAGGATTATGTTCTGTGTTTAACATTTATTTTATAAAAAAAACCAGTATTTCATTTTGTTAAGTTCTGAAAACCGAAAAAACATGGGCTTAACTGCCAATTCTATTCATTTTTATCTTTGATTCGACTTCCATAAAAGGAGGAGGTATTCAAGTCGACTGTATTTTTTTTGTGTGTAATTTTGATGATGAAAGCTGGTGCTTGTCGTGTGGTCCCATTTAAGTTTGAATGAGATCTGACTACTAGTATTTGAGTTCTCTCTAATATTGTGTGGCTTCGAGTACGTGAGATGATACATACTCATTGTCGAAGTAAAATTGAAAACAAAACTGTATACGATAGTTTGGAAGAGCATCTTAGTATTTCGAGGTTATCAGTTTTTAGTTTGGTGAAGATCTGATGAAGAATCAAACTCTTCAATAAAAGATACTTGAAATCTTTCGGGTTTGCTGAAATCACGTGTCTGATTATTGTTTACACCTGTATGTGATACGCTATACGCTGCGATGGGCGCATATACTTATACGCACCCATCGAAGTCGCCGGTTACCTAACCGGTCACTAAAAATTGAAAAAAGTGGATTTTGGTTGTTTCTTCGTTTTTTTAATACCGACTTCCGAAATTAGAGTTATTTTATACTTTTGTATTTTTTTTTTTTAAGTATTAGGTTGCTTTTTTTGTAAAAAAAAGTTTTTTTTAAGCAATACATTCGCATTTCAGACGAAATCTGTTAAAATTGTATGGAAATGGAAGTTTTTTTTTACAGATTGTGACTAAGATGCTAATTCGTAGAATTGGCCCTCAGATCACCAGTTCGCTAACTAAAATACGTAGTTAGTAAACTTTTGCAAATCATGGTAGTTAATGTTATGGTAGATGCTCATTGAATCTATGTCATCGCTATTATTTACGACTAACTTGACAAATTACATGTTCATATTTCATATGACTAGGTATATTAGTATATAATCAAAATCATTAGAGAAATCTGTTTTGGCTAAATTAAGGTCTATATTCTAAGTCTCTAACTTCGTTCACTCTAATGATTTTAGTCTCCATGACAACATAAAATAGCTCTCGATTAACTTTAATCCAATCACAGCAACAGTTGCCAATGCGATTCTTATTAAACAAAACATAATCATCTCAAACTATTCACTTTTTTTTCCATCTACGTTATTATTCTCTAAAAGCACACCTCAAAAACTATCCTTTACAAACACGTCCCAGTTTTTGCTCAAAAGCTAATTTAAGTCAGGACGTCTACAAAGACTTGGTAGCTACCCAAGTGGTTGTGTAAATAGAGAGACTACGGAATTACCCAGCGTTTGCATCAAACATGAAGTGTGCTGGGTAACCGCAGGCCTCAGTACGTACAGTCGAACAAAGGGTTTGCTGTATACATGGAGCTAGTCGGCAAATACCTCTTAACAATGCTGTCCGACTCTTTAAATGTATTTTTAACTTATTAGATGTAGTTGAAAACCGTGTTAGAATAGCGTGCTAGTCTCCTAGTTGGGTTGACTCCTGTGCCGAGCAGTTTTATAAGGGCTAAACGGACCACCATATCGGGATCCAAAATAACGGTAACAGGGGTTTACATGGGCGTCGGGTTGACGATGAAGCTCTGGTCCTAGAAGACCTTCGTTCGAAAGAGTCACCGCGGCTTTGGAACGCAAAAGGGCATTTGGTGAGCCACGGACGGGTTTTAATCAGTAAAAGTCGGACCTCCCAAGAGTCATTTGATGATATCCCAGTTGAAAAAAGGGTTTTCCATCTGGAATGTCACAGTAGGAGCCTATAGTTTAAAATTGATTATTAGAATTAGTACTAACACAAGCATAAAGGCACTAACTAAGCATTCTCTACCAATCAACTAAGGCTGGAGAAGGAATAACATAGCAGGTGCATAAAAACAAGTCCAACAGGCAAAATTCCTAATAAAAGTGAATTTCAAACTAATAGTTACACACACTTAATCCTATGGGAACAGTGGCGGGCTGAAACCTTACGTAGACTGAATGAAACATACAAATCACCAAAATATACGCCTATATCAAACTCTTTACACACTCAATGAATGTGTCATAGTATATATACATAGATAAATATATTTCCCTGTACACTAGACTATTTCCGCAACTGTACATCCAAACAGTTTCTCGGCTGACAGTTCTATATTACTCATAGACTGTCTATCTGTAAATCCAACTTCTGAAATGTTTACGTTTTATCCGGATTCAAGGAACTTACTGTTTAGTGAGGTTAAAAATACATTTAATGTCGGTAAACTACATAGTTTTAATGGTGAAATTATTGCGGATCGTAATCAGAGATCTTAGTGGTTTTAGTTATAAAAAGTTAATTAGCTCACAGTCATTCAATGTAAGCTGCTTTGAAAGTTTACTGTTTATTGAAATCAGGCTGTTAAACATTGGCAGCATTAAGTTTGAATTACGTTTGCACGTCATTAAAAGATAAGGTCTATTTTTACGTCGCGACACTGAAACGCATAGTTTAAATCTATTTACAATTTTGTTGATGTTACTATTTACAGGTAACTGTTGGCAAAAGTCGTCATAATATTTCCCTAAAGTCCACGATTTCAAAATCTGCCTAGCCTGTTCTCAACAATGTTGCTGTCGGCGAATGCAGCTGTATCCTACTAATATTATAAACGCGAAATATTGTAAGTATGTATAGAATGATGTTTGTTACTCTTTCACGCAAAATCTACTGAATGGATCTTGATGAAATTTGACACAGAGTTAGACTATAGTCTGGAATAATACATAAGGTAATTTTTCTCCCGGGAATATGTTCCATTGGGATATTTTTCGACATTCGCGCGGGCAGAGTCGCGGGTGGCAACTAGTTTTAAATAGAGCGACTGGCTACCGGACTTGCGCAACCCAGTAACTGGGTCAAATTTTACCCCTTGGCAAGACTAGTGTCTTCGAACTATCCTGCAACGACAAAGATCTACAAACCGTTGGTCCAGACCAACGGTTTTATATGTTTTCTGATGCATACATCTTTCAAGAGGCCTGCTCATCCACAAAACGAACTTGAAGTTCGAGCCGTGTGGATGTCACTATGTAAGCCGCAAGACCCTCCTTTCGTAGTGTTACACTACACTATGTAAATGTAATTGCAAGTACCAAGGTCATAATATTATTCAAATGTTCCAGTTCCCTCCTAAAACGGTATTCTCGCAAAGCACAAGTTTATTCAAGCATCGAGTGATTTGGGTCGTTGGAAACCTATTCATGCGAAACTCGAAGTTTGGCAAGACGTGTGCCAAAATCCATAGGTTTCCTAAAATTTGCACCATCGCATGTGAACAAAATATTTCATATTTAGAATATGAGTAAATAAATGGTCTGAATTATATCCTACCAGTGGCCCGCTCCGGGTTTGCTCGGAAGTATTATATTTTCGAAATTTCCTTCCATTAGAACCTTCTTACAATAACTAACACAAAAAAAGAATTAGCGAAATTCGTCCCGCCATTCACACGTGATGTCGTGACTGAAGAAAATAGGGATTCATTTATATATATACATACATATAAATATGTATATACATAGATTTCCTACTAAAATCATGAATATGAAGTTCTCTATCAATAACACTCCGAAGCCTGGTCGGATTAAGATTTACTTTCATATAAATCCGATCAGTCATGGACACAAAACATAGCGTATATAGGACAAGCGAATCTTTTTCTGTGGAATAATGGACAGGACAGTTAAAGCAATAAACCGTTAGTAACCCTTACTTTTTATCTGAACGAAAGATTTCATTTAGTGCTTCTTGAAATCTCGAACTTTCTCAATCAATCAATAGAAGTTTATCAAGATTTGTTTCTGTATTTGATTGATTGACTTTACCAAGAAAAGAAAGATGTTTTTTTCTACTACTTACTAATTGCGTATCGGATTGACTTTTACAACTACTGTACCCTTTCGAAAACAGGATGAGTTCAGTGAATAGTAAATCGTATGAACAGTAATGGAAATAATATACCTAGCAAAGGTACTGGAGAAGAACGGACAACTAACTCCATAATATACAAACTACAAATTATAGGAATTTGAAGATGATGCACTCAAAATAACACTAATAGGTAGGACAAAGTTCGATAGCAACCACGACCGGGTCGATGGCGCGTCGTGTTCCACGCGCGCCTCAAAGAGCTGTCAGCAACGACTACGGGGCCCCATCAGGGTCAGTGCCTGCTAGGGTTGCGGAATTTGTTCAAAACAGTCACTTCGGCCCTGGAAATTAAAGGGCACAAGAAGGATCATGGGTGGGTTTTAGTCAGTAAGAGTCTGACGCTCCCTTCTGCTCCGCCCAGAGCGAGAGAAGTCGTTTGATGATTTCCCATCGAAAAAAAGGGTAAGTTACGAAGTATTACCATAGCAGAGGTAAATTTATTCATTTGCTTTATAGGGGTATGCTGCTCACATACTTACATAATATTGTAAAACAGAATGGAACACTTAGTGTGAAGTTCTTGCTTCACCGAGCGTATTGCGTTATATTCAACAGCAGGCTTCAATTAACACATCCCAAATTGGCTTCCATTGTGGCTCTGATTAATTTTGTTGTTAGTTTCAAGACAGTTTATCGTTTTTTCGGTAAGGCAAATCATGTGATTTCTCTTGAAATGTCAATTCCATACTATTAAGTTCTGTGGAAAGGATTCTAATCAGTGATGAAAATTTAAAAGGCAAATTAAACCAAGTCTTTCCTGTTTTTAGAACTTAATTTTGCTTTATTAGTTAAGCAAAGTCGTCCGTCGCTTATTTTAATTGTTATGTTTTTCATCATAGTGAATATTTGTATTATTTTTGAGTGAAAGACATTTTCTGAAAACGTAAACCGTAACTTGATTTATTAATCACAATTTCTGTGAGCGATCTCGCCCGTGTGAAAGGAGGAAATGATCGCAAACGAAGATATGTACTCCCGGGATAAAAAGTATCCTATTTAAGGAAATGGTCTGCCAAAGTTCCAAGTCTCATCCAAATCCGTTAATCTGTTAAGTCGTAAACAAACAGGTTTGTGTGAATGGCACATTCCCATTTATA
Source organism: Hecatera dysodea (assembly GCA_905332915.2). NCBI lineage: Eukaryota > Metazoa > Arthropoda > Insecta > Lepidoptera > Noctuidae > Hecatera > Hecatera dysodea. The sequence continues at coordinate 18,535,818 of HG995292.1, forward strand.
ATACAAGTGTTAGGGTTTATCAGAACCTTGTTTTTTTACTGCCAACTCATGCATTCGTAATGTCACCTTCCACCCTGACCTTTGCGGTGGTAGCTTCGAATCCAGCTTCCTGTCGACTATCCTACATAATCCGGGATTACTTCCAACGACCCTGTCAGCGGTAGTTCTTTTAACTGTAATTTTCACTGGACATAAAAAGAAACATTGTGTTAGTACTTAGTTGAGCGCAGATTACGAAATGTTTTGTTTCAATTGTGTATTTGGCTTTAACTTTATATGAATTGGATTCATAGCACTTGTAACAAGTGCATTTATTTATTTAATAGGCTTACCAAAAATTTGCGGAATTTGTTCGAAAGAGTCACGGCAGCCTTGGAACGCAAAGGGCATAAGGAGGATCACGGGTAGGTTTTAGTCAGTAAGAGTGTGACACTCCCGTCCACTCCGCCCAGAGCGGGAGAAGTCATTTGAAATCATCAAATGACTTCTCCCGCTCTGGGCGGAGTCCCATCCAGAAAAAAAAGCTCCACATGACGAGACAAAATGAAAATATGCTTAATATTTTAATAGCAGTTTTTTTTTCTTTTTCTGAGTGATACAATAAACCCATCTATACTAATATTATAAAGAGGAAATATATTTTGTATTTTTGTATGTAACGAATAAACTCAAAAACTACTGGACCGATTTCAAAATTTCTTTCACCATTAGAAAGCTACATTCACCCTGATTAACATATGCTATATTTTATCCCCGTATTCTCACGGGAACGAGAATTACACGGGTGAAACCGCGGGCCGCGGCTAGTCAACAATAAACACATAAAAAATAAAACAAAACAAAACATAACAGGCATAACTTGGTAAGTGAGTCAGCATGCACATCCACAAGATCGCTGCAAATATTTACTAGCTTGCATAGCCGAGGAATGACCGAATTGGCACCGAAAACGGTTCTACGTGATGGAGGATAGAAAGGAGTTATAAGAGCAGGGGAATATCTAGTTGGGGCTCGGAACCTGATTTAACCAGAGCTCCTTAAAGTTCTAAGTTTGAGCTAAACGATAACCGAAAAATGCTTGCACTGGCTGGAAAAGTCCACAGAAATCTGTGTGATACTTTCCTCTAAAGACCACATTACAATTTACAATGACAACCTACATGGTTCTCATATGATTTGACCAGTACAATTGTATGGACTTCAAAAGAGACTTTGGCTTCTGAGTTTGTTTCGGTGTTTCTTCTCAGGATAGTTAGTTAGGAAACACCGGCCTCATCTATTTTGTAACGGCAAAAAATGATAGACGTGTAAAAGTGTTATTTACAACCAACTACAAAATAAATATAATTTATGATTACCGAATAACTAAGGGATCAACAGTAATGACTGTGGTCACTGGTTCTACTGAGAGTTTTTTGTCTGTAAGATGATTTTCAAACCTAAATTTATATTAAACGCGCTAAAACGCACTAATATATTATCCCTTCAAATCATATTTCGAAACATTCTTCATTCATTCTATGTTCACCGTTTTACCGTCTAAATCTATTTCTTTCAGCCGTAGTACGTTTATATAAGGTGGTGACAATAGGAACTTCATGACATGTGACTTGATTTCACATACAAGATAACAGAGATGCGACGGCCATCAATAAAAATATGTTCTCTGGTTCTGTTAGATCCGTTTGCGGTATCTAAAAATAACTGGAGAGCTGTAAATCCCGGTCCGGTTGAACGGATTTGACTCGAGAATTTCGATTTGTAATCTTTACGATCCTTAGTTAGGCGAGATTTATAGTTATTTATATCACTATATTCACGTCTGTTTTCTACAAATACTGCATAATCTTTTTCAGGTGTCTGTTTTCGGTGGAATGTTCCAGTTTTTGGAATCAGTTTGGAAATAAATTAGTTTGTTGCGATTTTGTTAATGTTTAATGTGTGTCTTTAGGCTAATTTATGTAGTTTGAGATCGTGTTGGAGATTTAGTGTAATCAAACAAAACGGAGTGTTTATGTTTAGGATATTAATCGTAGTGGTGTTGGTAGGCACAGGCGCCGGGCAGTTGCGCAAAGTAAATTCGTGCTAGCCCGTGTTCTGATAATATTTTTGATTTACTTTTGTTTGTGAATTGTGTTTTCGCACTAACATTAATGCAACCTAAATAAACAATACAGTACTGCCACTTGAAATGAGATTCTGCAAACATGTCATCGAGAAACATAGGTGAAGTGTGATGTGAATCCATCCAATCAGAATTATAGTTCACTTCCAAATTCTCTCCAGGCGCTTACAGAATAGACCAAGGGCCGTATTATGACCTCTTAAAACCATCATGTTTTCGGTGTGAAAAAGAGACGGAGCTATACAGGACGAATAGCACTATCAACATGATGGTTTTAAGATGTCATAATACGGGCCCAGGGGCCTAAGTCTGCTATTTTTATAAATTTGTCATTCCAACACGATTCCATTGTCATTTTGCTAAAAGTTCGTAATCTACTAAATTCATAATGGTCGAGATCATTGGTCGGCCAATGGTCGTGTAATACTTTTTGATAACCGAGCTATTAAAAGCAATGACTGCTCAATGACGTTCTAATGGTAGGTCACTGATCAAAGGAACTGTCAAAATTTTAGCAGACTACCGCATACATACATACGTCTGTCATTCATTTGTCATTATGTAGGAGATTACCATTCTATGCCATTTTTGTCAGTGGTTGACCACTGGAAAGTCATAGTGACGCTTTTTTATTAGTAGATTACCAAACTTGTAAAAATGAACCATTATGAGATCAATGACAGACCATTCTGAGACAATTGTAATAGCAGACTTGAGGCCCTGCTAGTTTCATCAAAGCTGACTTAAATACTAACCTCATTTTTATAGTTTAATTTTGAAAATGAATTTATTAAATTAATTCTCATTAAAGAACTAATATAGCTCTATCAAGCAACCATAAGGTGATTAAGTTTTTAATTATTACCAAAGAACTAAACGAGGCTATTCAGATTGGACCAGTTGATTAAATATTAGAAGACAAACATCTGAAATAAATAGTAAATTTTAATAATCAAATTAAGTTTTGGTTGATCAAAGTAAAGATTCAAATAGGTTTGAATATTAGATTTTTGTGATTTGATTGCTTTATTATTCAAATAAATGTCAACATTTTATGGTTCATTTATTTATGTTGCTTTTTTCTTTTATAGGCTGTATTCATTATCAGTATTATTATTCATAGGTATTTATTAAAATTTTATGTAGGAAAGTGGTACATGGGCGGACTTAAAGCAAGAAGGCATTCGTTATTAATCAACCTTTGGGTTAAAAAGACTAGCATGTGGTAGTTGTACAACAAAAACTAATATTTAGAATTTTTTTTTTGGTTAGGATATAGGTAACGCAAATAATATTTACATAATACTAATAAAAATACATAAGTATATAATATGCTAAAATAAACGAATAAATATGATGTTTTCTTATAATATTTCTAATTACGAGAACTAATAATAATAATGACGAAGACCAAATTAAGAATGAAAGACTTTTATGTATCTAATGTTTTCTGAATATACGCTTCTAGGAAAATTTAGGCTCAGCCTTTAATGGTAGAAATAGCGTAGGTATTGAATTAGACCAAAACCCGGGGTGAAAAGAAATATGAAAAAGTAAGTTTTTGGATGCTTGAAGGTTAAGACTGTGAGACCCCAACACTTTAAAATATTGTTTTAAATAATTAGGAGCATAAGGATCTTTCATAATAGTGCATGCAGAGGGAGGAATTCGTTCAAAGGTTTAAAGTATTTTAAAAATAGGTATTGTTTACCTTATGATTGCTACTGTTTTTTTTTTACGGTGCATATTCACTCAAGGATATTAATGAGTAAGTATGTGCTTTTTGTACATTTTGAAACATTTTTCTAAACTTTATCGGATAAGAAGAACTATTAGTAGGTATGTATGTACCAACAAATTCTACGAAGCATTTCAATAAATTTGACACAAATATAAATCAGTTTCTCACTAGCAAACGCCACATGAAAAGAAAATTGTTTAGAGAAGAAAACGTGTAGGCTTTTTAAGGGTGAATCGAATTTTGGCTCTCCTGGGAACACAGTCTGATTTATCCGATATAAAACCGAGCAAGGCAATGAAGAAAATCTCTCACCTTCTATTATTTGGGAACTGACAAAATGTTGATATACTTACACACCTCTGTTTATAATATTCCTTTTGGGAAATAGGTGTGAAGGTATGTTAATTTATGTTATGTACAGACGCTTGTCGTAGAAAAAGCATTGGTTAAATTTTCAGCTTAATAAGTCTTATTTCTATTTTGCATCCTGTCTTTTTCATTACTGAAAGTAAACGCCTTTTCAGTATTTTAATCCGTGTCACTGAACGACCTGCCTTTTGTGGTACATAAATTAACTAATGGTAACACTGAAAAAAACGTGATCTAAGCATTGAACAATGTCCTTCAACCATTTTTTTTGTCATAAAATATCAAACACTAATTTATCAACATAAAAGATAACTTTTCCCTCCAATTTATAAATACATCCAAAACAGTACAGAAGCTATTCATCAAGTAAAATTTACGATCGAAAGTAACGAAAAAGTTTTCCAGAGACTTTTCCGAATATATTGAAATATATCAGTTTGAATGTTTGAAGCTTGCATTTTGTAGTGCTTTGAGATTTATTGCCTCAAACTGTGGCCTGATATGACAGTATAGCTAACTGTGAATAGACTGACATAACTTAAACCTAGTAAGAACAAGCGATGTTTTAGTTATACGACTGTTATGCATAGGTATATGTAGAAATTGCGGAATTTGTTCGAAAATGTCACCGCGGCCCTGGAACGCAAAGGCCACTTGGAGGAATATGGGTGTGTTTTAGTCAGTAAGAGTTCAGACTCCTACTGACTAAAACCCACCCATATGATGAGGAGTGTCAGCACTCCCTTCCGCTCTGCCCAGAGCGGGAGAAGTCATTTGATGATTTTCCATCGAGAAAAAAAGGTATTTGTAGGAATCTCTAAAATGCTGACAGGAGGAAGGTATGTTACTTTGAGACAGCCTTAGCATAAGCATAGCATAATTAGCCTTTTAACGTTCCCACAGCTGGGACAAAGGCCTCCTCTCTAGGAGAGGGAATGGGCCGTAATCCACCACGCGGGCCCAGTGCGGGTTGGTGACAGCCTTACTTTATCTATATCCTACTAATAGTATTATGTATGGATGGATGGATTTTTGTTACTCTTTCACGCAAAATCTACTGAATAAGTCTTGATGAAATTTGAAACAGAAATAGATTATAGTCTGGAATAACACATAGGATACTTTATCTCCCGGCAGTATGTTTACTTGGGATTGTTTTCGATATTCACGCGGGCAGAGCCGCGCGCGGCAACTAGTACGTATATAAAAGCGAAACACCACTCCCTGATTAATCACGAAATCTCAGTAACTATAACACCTAAAAACTTAAAATTTGGTTGGTAGGTTCCTTATAGGGTGTAGACATCCGCTAAGAACGGATTTTACGAAACTCCATCCCTAAGGGGGTAAAACGGGGGTGGATATTGTTTATACTAAATCTGCGCACACGAAGTCGCGAGCGAAATGCTAGTATGTATTATAAAAGCGAACTTGACTTTGTTTGTTTGTTACGCTTTCTCTCATAAACCACTAAACCACTTTTAAAAGTTCTTTCAATAATGGAAAGAAACAAAATAACAATTATCAGCGAGTAACATAGGCTATATTTTATGTCAGTATTTCTAGTAGTGAAACCGCGGGGCACTGCTAGTATACATCTATATCTATACTAATACTAGCTGACCCAGCAAACGTTGCTTTGCCATATAAAATAAATAAAATATTTAGGAGTGGTCACCCTTCTCACTTAGGGGTATGAAAAATAGATAGTAGCCGATTCTCAGACTTACTGAATATGTATATAAAATTTCATAAAAAATCCAAAAAGTACAAAATAACTTTAATTTCGGAACTTTCGGTGTTTTGCTTCATGTTTTTGAACACACCGACTTCCGAAATTAAAGTTATTTTGTACTTTTTGTTTTTTTTTTTTTGTTTAGAAGTCGGTTTTATTTTTTGTAAAAAGTTTTTTATTTTTCCCTTTTTAGTAGTTCACTCCCAGCTAAACATACCCATCACAGCGTACGTGGTATAAATTGGTGTAAACAATAAACAAACATGCGATTTCAGCAATCCCGACAGATTTGCTATCATTTATTGAAATTAACAAAAAACCGCTTGTTCGATTTCGATAAAATTCATGGGACCATTTGGGAAGTATGCCCTTTCCAACAAAAAAATAATTTTTCAAATCGGTTGACAAGCGACGGAGTTATGCGCGAACAAACATTAAAAAAAAAATATATACAAACATCCGAATTGAGAACCTCCTCCTTTTTTAGAAGTCGGTTAAAAAATCGGTTAAGCCATTTCGGAGGAGTATGGTAACTAACATTGTGACACGAGAATTTTGTGTGTAAGAAGATTATAAAGAGGAAAGATTAGTATTTTTGTATGAAACGAATAAACTTAAAAACTATTGGACTGATTTCAATAATTCTTTCATCATTAGAAAGCTAAAGCATCCTGAATAATATATGCTATATTTTATGCCCATATTCCCACGGGAACGAGAACTATGTGGATAAAACCACGGGGCGCTGCTAGTATAAAATAAAATACAAATAATATAGAAGTATAATATTTAATTTTGTTAATGTTTATCAAAGTCTACATTTATGGTATTTGTTACCACTGATTGCTTACTGTGGTTGAAACCAGGTGAGAGAGTTGTTCGCTAAAAGTCTTGTACTAAATTTGTTCGTACTTTTATCCATGCAGAATTGAAGTTTGAAAGTTGAAATAGATTCGGAAAAGTTGTTTGTGATTTTTCGTCTGAAAAATAAATGTCTAAGCTAGTTTAAAGTTGAGTTTCACGTGATTTGATTTAGTTAGTAGAGAAATATTAGACTTGCCTGCGAATAAAGAAAATCATATTTTGAACTCAAGTTTCTGTTTAACTTTTTCTTTCTATCTTTGTGTGGATATTATTAAAATGAATGCAAAATTTGAATTATTAGAATGAGTGCCTTTTTTTTTTTTTGGATGGGAAATTATCAAATGACTTCTCCCGCTCTGGGCGGAGCGGATGGGAGTATCAGACTCTTACTGACTAAAACCCACCCGTGATCCTCCTAGTGCCATTTGCGTTCCAGGGCCGCGATGACTCTTTCGAACAATATCCACAACTAGAATGAGTGCCTGTGGGTATATATTTGGATTATTGGCTTCAGCTGACCAATTCTAAAAATAAAAACTTCAAAATGATTATTCATTATTAAATATCTTTCGAAATAACTTTTGTTTTTATGGTCCTTCAAGTAAATGTTCATAACTTTGTGGAGCATTAAATTAATTAAAATCATACATTAAAATACGATAGTGGGCAACATAGAAACATTAAAAATGAAAAACAGATGGAAGTAATATTGTTCAAAGAAACTCTAAAAAATTACATTATTATCTACCTAGCCTTTTCCCAACTATATTGGGGTCGGCTTCCAATCAAACCGAATTATACCAGTATTTTACGTGGAGTGACTGCCTACCAGACCCCCAAAATCCATTAACGAGGGAACACTCTTGGCAAGACTGGAGTTTTTAGATATATTAGATTTTCTGGCTTCTGATAATCCTTAACGACTGCCAAAGATCTAAAAATAATAGCCGGGACCAACAGCTTTACGTGCTGTCCATGGCACGGAGAAGTCTCGGTATGTTAAGATGGTCACCCACAGGCTGACCTTGGCAAGCGTTGCTTTACCTTGGAGATGCTCTTATCATTTAGCCACGAGCTCCTCCTAAAACATTTACAAAATAAAAATATTTGCGTTAACCAACACGAAGTGGGATGAGACGAAATTGATCGATCCATCACTGGCTGGTTGTACCTGTCAACGAGTACTGATCGATGTCTTACAGGCATGGTAAGCAAACTCGTCTTCCGAGGCCAACAAATCGTTCGGAAAGGCGAATGAAGGAAAGCATTAAATTAGGTAGAATTGTGACTGAAGAGTGAAGGAAATTACTAGGTTTACGTTATATAATATAATATAATCAGCCTTTTTAATGTTCTCACTGCTGGGACACAGGCCTCCTCTCTAGGAGAGGGAATGGGCCGTAATCCACCACGCGGGCCCAGTGCGGGTTGGTGAATGTCACATGTCTTCGCGTTTTTGGTTCTGGGACATGCCGGTTTCCTCACCATGTTTTCCTTCACCGTTTTGAGAGCAGTGGTGAAGGAATTAATTACACAAAGTAATGCGCCTGGCTAGGTTTGAACCCGCGACCTACAATTCGTAAGTCGGGGCCGATAACACTCGGCCACCACTGCTCAGGTTTACGTTATTTTTCCGTATATTTATTGAAGTTGTACTTTTCAATGTATGATTTCTATTTGTTCAGTTCATCATTGTGTTTGAATGGAATTTTTGTTCAGCCATGTTCTATTGATCTTATTCTGATTGCAAAATTTATAATTTTCGTTATACGCTTTGGTTGAACCCACAGAAGATTATATGAGAACCAAATTTCAATTGAAATAACCCACTAGATTGATTCAATTGTTTTTTTTTTTTTATTTAGAGATAATTAGCGGAAAAGTTTTTATATAATTTGGAAAGGTAAAATTTAAATTATGTTCTTTTAGACGAAACAGAAAGTAATATTTAATTTTAATTTGTTTTCATTTGACGAGTCACATGGCAAAACTCTTATTTCATTATTTTCTAATTTGGCCCCAAAAAGTGACCTCATTGCCCAAAAAATAATTATTTTCGTTATGCGTCCGTGTTAAGGCGACAGAAGATTATATATATGGTAATGTTTTTCAGTGTTACAGGACCTATCAGAGAAACATTTTGGAGTAGTAGGGAAACGTTTAGAACCGTGATGTGATTACAACCTTCATTATAAGGGAAACGACGCAAAACGTTTTTCATAGTAAAAAAGTTACAAGTATTTACCGCTACACGGTAACGCATACAGTAAATACCCATAGCTCTATTTATTACAACCCTGATGTTCGATCAGATTACGTCCGGCGACGAATATTGACTACACTATTAATTTCATAGTCAATTAAGTTACAATGGCCAATCTTCACTTCTATCGAGTGGACTCGACCGCATTACCCTTAGCAAAATTATCGTTTTGTATAAAGTGGACACAGTGATACGATATTTTGTATTTAACAATAAGGTATTTTAATGACGGACTTCCACGTTTTATATTTTTAAATGTGCTTTTTTTGAAGAATAATTTGAATGTAAATTTGTGAGTAAGTATAACTGAAGATAGATTTTCAAACAATATTGGAAACGTATGCTTTTTTTGTTCAAGCGGACGGTCGTTGAAAACTCATGTGACGTCATATTTTAGCACCCTTTTACTAAACTACCCTATCTATTACATTATTAGAAAGTGGGCTATAAAAATTGCGTGCATGTCACAAATACCTACACGACATTCTCGTAAAACCTTAGCGTCAGGTGAGGTGTTTAGAGGCCTTCGGGTGCAGACAAGTAAATATCGACATTACCATCATTTTAGACAGGGCCTCATAGGGTCACGTGTCTGCTAGGGTTGCGAAATTTGTTTGAAAGTGTCATCGCGGCCCTGGAACGTAATGGGCACTAGAAGGAACTCAGGTGGGTTTTAGTCAGTAAGAGTCTGACACTCCTTTCCGCTCTGCCCAGAGTGGGAGAAATCATTTGGTGATTTCCCGTCCAGGAAAAAAAAAACATTCTGCAGCAGACGAATTGTTCGTAGTTCGTCAACTCAGGCCCGTTTATTTATTATTTTTAACCTTTTCTATATGCACATAATGTTTATGAAAGAGCACATTACAGTTTGAAAGTCAACGTTGTAAACGTACGCTTTTGAATCTTGATTTTCATTCATATTTATTTGGCCAAACTGACACGAGACGAATCTTGCCGCTATTTTAAAATAAACAAATCTGCAATGCTATTCTAAGAACGTAACGCCTTAAATTTAGTTACAGTAAACTTGAAGTGAGCTGCTAATCCATCCAATCAAGGCAAAGCGACACAATGTCACTCCATGGACACTTAGCTTAAATTTTCAAGGCGAGATTCTTCCAGAATATACTGCCTACATTAACATCTGCACAGGTTTAAAATCCCATAATCGTATGGTCATTTATTTATTTATTTTATTTTAAAGAAGGCTTACAGACTAATCAACCAATAACACAAAGACTTTAATATTAACAAATAGCTAATAACAAGCCTCCACATATACATAGGTAAGGAAAATAGTCGATACAAAAGAAAGTACACACAAGATTCAAGATTCAAAGCATTTATTTCAATTAAACTTTTTACAGGCACTTTTGAATTGTCAAGTCGAAAGAGGTGAAGCTATCTGCACGTTCCAAAGCGTAGATCTCTATGGAGAAGAACGTGCAAGAAACTCCACGGACACTCTTTTAAATCATGTTCTGTATTACATAACCTTGGTTACATCCTTGGTCGCTTCTATATGTGAGGACAATGCGAAGAAACAAAAAGGAAACTATAAAAACAATTCAAAGTATAAAGATTAAAACAAGTCAGTGGCAGTTAAAAGGTGACCAGTCTCAACCGACGGCGCCCGTTCACGAACATGACGCGTGTATTGGCACCATTTAGCTCAACCATTTTGAAGGGAACCGAATGATCCAACACACACGCCACCATCAGCGAAACATTTGAGCGAGCATGACATGCTCTCAACTGCCATTTTAGTTCAAGTCACAAAGTAAACTATAACTTATCACATGTAAATGGCTCCATGGTACTCACATTTACAATATTTGAAAATAAAATGCTTCTACATTATATAAAACTATGGTTTACAAAAACCAAGCAACTACAAGTAAAAAAAAAAGAGAAATTATTTATTATCAAACTAATAGGTATTATATAAAAAAAAGAATAAATAAATGAGACAGAAACAAAAAAAAGGGCGAGCATCTCTTCCAAATATAAAATCCTAACTTGTTTATCCAAGTGGTTGAGGCTGTGGAGCCTGTAATCCCCCAACTTATAATATGCTTGCCTGCATAATGTGCCTTTAATACAAGTTTTAAATTTCGTTTCATTCAGTTCTAATATATGGGGAGGAATTTTATTGTAACATTTTAAACAATACCCCATGAAAGATGTGGCTACTTTAGCTAGTCTGAAACCTGGTTGAACTAATTGATCCCTATTTCTAGTAGCATAATTATGTCTGTCGCCTCGCTTACTAAAGAGACGTAGATTTTTTCTAACGTACATAATGTTTTCATAGATATATTGACAAGGTACCGTCATGATGTTAATTTCCTTAAGAGTCCAGTTCCCGTAGAGAATCACGCCGGCGGAGATTGTAAATGGCTTTGATGGCTCTTTTGTGCAGAATAAAAATTGACTCGATGTCTGCAGCCCGGCCCCATAACAAGATACCGTAAGACATTATACTATGAAAGTAACTGAAATAGACTAGTCTCGCGGTATCAACATCAGTAAATTGGCGGATTTTCCTAACAGCATATGCTGCTGAGCTTAGTCGTCCTGCAAGAGATGCTAAATGAGGACCCCATTGTAGCCTTGAGTCAAGCGTAATCCCCAGGAAAACCGTTTTATCGACGAATTCTAGTTTTTCCCTGTTCAACACTATATCACAATCACTACTTTTGACATTTGGTAAAGCAAATCTTATGCACTTCGTTTTCTTCCCATTTAAAACCAAATTATTAGCAGTGAACCAATTTTGGACCTGCAAAAGGGCGTTATTTACGATGTCAAGATTATTACTACGTCTATTTATTTTAAAAATCAAAGAAGTGTCGTCAGCAAACAAGACCATGTTTAGCTTGTTTTGCAATAAATGGGGTAAATCATTTATATAAACTAAAAATAAAAAAGGACCCTAAATTGAGCCCTGTGGAACGCCCATTTTCACGTTTAAGCCCGATGAATTAACACCGTTAATTTGCACTACTTGCTGTCTATCATTCAAATAAGATTTAACAAGGCTTAAAGCTGTTTTGCCCAGTCCGTAGTGCCCAAGTTTCAGGAGTAATGTTTCGTGATCCACACAATCAAACGCCTTAGATAGGTCGCAGAAGATGCCTATGGCATCTTGTGCCTCTTCCCACGCATTAAATAATACACAAGTTAATATAACCAGTTATGAGAGAAGTAGATAAATTAACTGTCCTTAAAAAATAATTGTGCCAAAAGCCGTCTTAAGGTCGCCACACTGGTGCAAAACAAGTCGACATTAAGGTCATTATAGAAATCATCATCTGCCTAACCTTTTCCCAACTACATAAATATATTGGAGTCGGCTTCCAATCAAATCGAATTCAGCTGAATACCAGTATTTTACGTGGAGCGGCTGCCTACCAGATCTCCACAAACTATTTACTAGTTAACACGGTAGGTATTTCTTCTCATACTACAGTCAGATTTTCTCAACTTTGACAATCCGTAACGACTGCCAAAGATCTACAAATGACAGTCAGGACCAAAGGCTTTAATGTGCTTTCCGAGGCACGGAGGAGTCTCCGTATATTAAGATGGTCACCCATCAGAACAACTTCGCCAAGCATTGCTTATCCTTGGAGATACACGTGCTCAATAGTTTATGACACTTATGATATTACTAGCTGCTGCCCGCGACTTCGTCCCCGTGGAATCCCCGATTTTAAAACATTCTTTATCGCTGCTCCGCTCCTATTGGCTTAAGCGTGATGATATATAGCCTAAAGCCTTCCTCGATAAATGGTATTTTCAACCCAAAAAGAATTTTCCAATTCGAACCAGTAGTTCCTGAGATTAGCGCGTTCAAACAAACAAACTCTTCAGCTTTATAAAATTAGTATAGTACAGATAATAAAAATGAATAATAAAATATTAAATTAATATGTATTTATTATTATTTTACGCACACAGATGTACAGAGGTGGACTTAGTGCCTTAGGCATTTTCTACCATTCTACCATATAACCAAATAACCTTATTTCTTATTCTTACTATCTTCAGTGATCCCTAATACATTTAGAGCATAAAAGTAATAAATATATAACACTGCCAGAATTCGCCGGAGAGGCGAAGTCCCAAATAGAGAGGAATTTGATCTGGTAGTGAAATTCCCGTCAACCAATCCCGCAGATGCTTAGCGCTTCGGAAATACGATTATTTCCATATTTAGAGAAGTTATTACGCTTAGTAATGTTTATGTAAGTTTTATGTAAATGTAGTATTTTGCATGATGAATAATGGCGGTTTTATTATTTTCTCATCATATTTTATGGCATCTTAATAGAATTTATCTCTCATTAACTTTTCGTCAATATGTGAATAGGAGCAGAAATATTTAGTTAGTAAGATCATCATCTGCCAAGCCTTTTCCCAACTATATTGGGGTCGGCTTTCAGGCATATCGGATTCAGCTGAATACCAGTATTTAATGTGGAGCTGCTGCCTACCAGACCTCGACAACCCATTAACTGGGTAACACGGTACTTCTTGGCAAGACTCGAGTCAGATTTACTGGCTCCTGACAATCCGTAACGACTGTCAAAGATTTACAAATGACAGCCGGGACCAACGGCTTGGCGTGCTTTCCGAGGTACGGAGGAAAATCGGCAGTTAGTAAGATAATGATAGACATACATATATGGATTATGAATGGAGTATTTATTTATTTTAGGGTGGCAATATGGAATATTTTGCTATGGAATTTTAGTGGAAACATCACCCAGCAGCAGCAGGCTCTGCTTCTAATCCATACTAGTTTATTATAGATAAAATTTCAGAGATTTAAGTTGTATCAATCCATAAAAGCAGTGGCGTGCTGTGGTTCGAGTTAGGCCAGATAAAATGTCCAAAAAAAACACACCACATTATTCAGGGTTGAAATGTGGTGTTTTTTTTTAATAAGCTATTAAAAGAAACTCATTTCATTAAAAATCAACCCTGAATAATGTGGTTATTTTTTTAAATTTATTTGGACATTTTCTCTGGCCTACCCTTTTTTTTTTTTTTTTTTTTTTTTTTTTTTTTTTTTTCTGGATGGGAAATCATCAAATGACCCCTCCCGCCCTGGGTGGAGCGGTAGGGAGTGTCAGACTTTTACTGACTAAAACCCACCCGTGATCCTTCTTGTGCCCTATGCGTTCCAGGGCCGCGGTAACTCTTTCGAACAAATTCCGCAACCCTAGCAGGCACCGACCCTATGGGGCCCCGTCCTTGGTGCTGACGGCTCCTTGAGGCGCGCGTGGAACACAACGCGTCGTCGACTCAACCTGGCATCGGACGGCGAGCCACCCACGCTCACCGTCCCCAGGCATCAGCCACTGCGCGATAGCACAGCGGCCGACTTGTCTCTGGAGGGGGCCGAAATGGGACCATTACTGGCACTCCATCTCAGCACCCTCCCGAGCGTTGGGAGCCGCAGCACCCGCAGCAGAAGCGGCAGCGGCGGCGACAGAAGCCGCGGCGGCGGCAGAGGCGGCGGTGGCGGCGGACCTCTTGCCCCTGGTTGGGGCGGATGGCGCGCAGGCCCTTCCCCCAGCCCAGTGCTCGGCCGGCTTGCCAGCAGCCGCACATGCACTGCAGTGCGGCGTGGCCTCGCACGAGCCGGCCTTATGACCGGGCTGACCACAGCGGAAACAGAGTCCGCTGCGGTCGACCTCCGAGGGGCACATAGCTCCCGTGTGGTTACCCACATGGCAGCGGTAGCACCTCAGAGGTCTGGGTTCCAGCAGTTTTACCCGCGCAGACACCCATCCCACCAAGAGCCTTCGGCCCTCCGACACAGTTCTGGCCGCCGTCACGGGGCAGCTCACCACAAGGGTTTGCATGCCCGTGTTGTCAGGCCGGAGGGTGCCCGCCTTGACGAGCTCGGCAGAGCACCCCCCAGTCCTGGCGACGGCGGCCACAACTTCCTCCTCCGTCACGGAGTCATCCAGGCCCACTATGCGCATGTCGATGCGCTTAGTCGGCCTGGACACCCGGACCTCGTCCGCCGGTAAAACCGCCCTCAGCCTTTCAGCCAGGGCGTCCGCGAACGGGCCACTCTCCGCTCCGGCGAGCTCGAGCTTCCGGGCACCGGTCAAGGTCCTCCTGACCCCGATGCCCCCGCTGATGCCCAGCTCTTGGAGGCTCACCGCCTCCTTCGCCCGCTTCAGTACGGCGAGATACGTCACGCCCCTCTGTTCCGCTTCCGGCTGCAGTGTGAGAACTACAGCCGCGGATTTCGGGGCGCGAAGCCTCGCCGCAATGGCGTTGGCTTTCCGCCGCTGCCTCCTCGCCTTGTTTTTGGCCGCTTTCGCGGCCCGCCGTTTCTGGCCAGCGACCTGCCACTCGGCCTCGGCCGCAGGAGGGTCCGAGGTTGGGGGTGGGGGCGGCTGCGGCGCCACTGGCGCAGCAGCCTTAGCCGCTCCCCCTCCAGCCTTCCTCCTTCCCCTCTTCGCCGGGGCCGTCTTGGTAGTCGCCGGCGTCGCAGGCGCCGGCGTCACAGGCGCTGGCGCGGCTCCCGCCTTGGCTTTCGCCCGGCCGGACGTTCCCGGGCCAGCAGCCACCGCGGCTGCGTACGAAGCCGCCTTCTGCTGTCCCGGGGGCCTCTGTGCCGCCGCCAACGGGGGACGCCGGATCATGTCCTCCAAGACGGACACCTGCCTCCGGAAGGGAGCCAGCTCCTGCCGCACCAGGCTCCGCACCTGGCTCAGCACTTGGCCCCCCTCCAGCGCCGCCGGACTCGGCCCCCCCTGCGGCTCCTCCGAGGCCGCTCTGGCCATGCCAGCCAGGTCCCTCCGGAGCGACTCATTCTCCGCGATGAGTCGCTCCGTTACGGCCGCGAGGCGGGCGACCTCCGCCCGCAACTCTGTCGCCTCTCCGGACCCGCCGACGTTGGCCGCCGCCGCCGCCATTATGGAGGCTTTGGCCGCGCTAATGGCCTCCCGCTTGGAAGACTGCTTCCTTTTGAAGGCCACAGCGCGGATCGCGGCCTCCACGACCTCCTCCAGCTTGGCCCTCTTCTCCTCAACCGTGGGACGCACCTCTCCCGGGGGCTCCGAGTCGTCGGAGTCGAGAGTAGGCGGAAGAGTAGAGGGAGCCCTACGACCGCTCCCTCCAGGGCGACGCCCCTCCTCCACCAGCCTCCCGGCCCGACTCTCCACCTCCCGGGTAGAGGGAGCCAGCCCCCTCCCTGCCTCACAGCCCCTGCCCCGCCTAGCGGTGGGGATTTTGCGGGCGGAGGCAAATTCGCCCTCGGAGGACGACCCCCCGGTATCCTCCCGTCTGGGCCGCTTGCGGAAGAACTTCACGTTCTCCGCAGCAGCCCCCTCTCCTTCCTCTCCAGAGCCCGCCGAGCTGACCGTTACTAGGTCTGGCGCGGAGCCGGAATCCGACTCCGCACCACCCCGGCGCTCAGGCGAACCCTCCTCTACGAATTCGTGCGCCATCAGCTCCTTAAAGGAGGCGGATCCGGATGACGACGACGAATTGGAGCCTCCTCGGCTCTTGTTGCCACTGGCAAGCGGAAGACGTTTGGTGCCCACCCCAGAGTACGGAGGGCAGCCCGCCGAAGCGGGGTGGGATTCCCCGACCGCTGAGCAGTCGGGACCCACCTGGGGACTCATTTTGCAAGCGTCTTTTTTCATTGTTTTCCTTTCAAGGGTGTGGTCCCTTTTCGCTCCGCCCCTTCTCAGGGCCCTCTCTCCCAACCTCACCTCTCCACCTGCTCGCTGCTCCCACAGTCACGTCTGATGATCAGACGCGTACCAGAGAGCAGCGAGCAAGCGTGTGTCTCTCTTGGTCTGATCCCTCACTTGCGACCTTCCGGCATGAGTGGCTCTACCGGGAAAGCTCGCAAGATCATTGGGACGCTCAAGCCCCACCACGACGACAACGTGGAGACACATTCGGTGGGGTTCTCTGGCCTACCCTAACTCGAACCACTGCAAGCCACTGCATAAAAGGTTATTATAATATTATAATTAGAATTACAGAGTGACATCGTTATTGTTGACCGAGTCCCCTGAAATAACGATAAAAATATAATTTTAGGTAACTACCTTCTTTATGAATGGGAAATCGTCTAATTACTTCTTCCGCTCTGGGCGGAGCGGAAAGGAGTGACAGAGTCTTACTGACTGAAACTCATCCGTGGTCCTCCTGATACACTTTGCATTCCAGGGCATCGGTGACTCTTTCGAACAAATTACGCAACCCCGGCAGATCTTTAACTAAACAGTTACAAATGGCCATCATGAGAATATCGTTAGCCATTCAGCTGCATTCACTATTGCCACCTCATATGCATTGAAAGTTAACGTCAAAGTTGGGGCAAGTCGGAGCAGCTGATGATGAAACGCTGGCATTATATTGGGTAAATTATGTGAGCGTTTCAAACCCCAAAACATGGGTGCAGGCAGCAATACGACCCTTATGTAAATCGCTTCTGAAAAACACCATGATTGATATGAAGGGACTCTGAAAATTAGGCTAGGAACGGATGGACTAAAATAAATAATTGTTTATGTATGACGTTAAATGATAATTTTTAAACTGTGTAGTAACAATACAAAATAGTAATTTTATTTTGTTGCATGTATTTTAATAGCGTGTATAATATATTATTTCTAAGAAAAGAGTATTTTAGACGAAAATGTCTTGGTACATTTAAATGCAAAAAGTATAAAATAAAATACACTTAATTACGTAGGAATGTATTTCTACGTAATTAAGTGTTTTTTTTTGTTTTATAGAACTATGTACAGAATGCCGTTTAAAATAATTCGTGGACATTTACCTGATTATTTAATTCCTTTAATAATTTATTAAAAGATGCCAAATTGAAATAGCAATGACCCCGTAAACCACTTATCACTTTACGCGTTACTTGTTAACTACCGAGGGAAAACTTTAACTTGTACCATTTGCATTTGAAAGCTGAATAAGTTTACGCATATATAAAGTAAATTACTTATCACCAGAATTTCGTTTATCAGCAACGTCGATCAAATATACCGGTACCATGTAGCATCCTATATTAACGACCAAACTATTAATTAATAAATAACTTACAAATAAAAAAAAAAATGTTTAGAAAAAGTAGAAAAGAAATTCACAAACCTTCACATAATCCACACAAATGCACAGATAAATATTAGTAACAAGTTCACTACAGTACACTTGCTTGCATTTAAAAACACCGCTCACACAAAATCGCGACGCGACGCGTTTACGTAACGCTCGCGTTTCCTCGGCCCGTGCTTTCGCTAAAGCGTTATCGGCGCGTCTGACGATTTCGCCTCACGCCGACCCCCTTACAACTACTTCTATAACTGCATTGCGCCCGTACAAACCCAAAACGCTCATTATTGCCACTTAATTCTTTATCTTCTTTCGTAGTTTGAAGAGTGAAACTTTGAATGGGATCGGGTTGTGCATTAAACGCTTGAAGCATCTTTACGCGTGGCTTTCATAATTGCTATGAATTAACTCGACGGAGTTACTCTAAGCGGATTGTTGTCGCCGTAACGAGTGCTGGAATAATCCGTTTCTACTAACTAACTAGTACAGGATGATCTCTGTTGACAGGTTCACGTAACATTTTACCCCTTCTCCATGTAATTTTACTGTTTAATCATTGTAAAGCGTATTAGATACCTAATAAAGGACTCGTTTCGCCTAATGGCCAAGATTTGAGTGGCGGAGTCATAACATAATATGGCTTTATTGCAGTAATTCGGCTCTCCTCGCCTTTTGTGGTAATTTAATCGTTTCCCGGATTTTCTGGCGAATTAATGCCGACTTTTTCATCCGTAAGGTTTTTCCGCTAATGAAAATTAGGGGAGTTACTTTGCTTCCGTTCGTGTTTCCGACGCAGACGAGTTTAATAAACAGTCGTTTTGAAATGTCAACGGTGCTTTCAACGAGTTTTAGAGTTTATAGAGTTGTTCAACTTTGAGTTGGAAAGGTGAGAGTTGTCGATATATTTTGTGTTTTCGAGAGTGGAAACGTAAGTTCGTTTTTTTTTTTGCACTGACTTGTATGTTATAAAAAATAGAGGAATAAAAAGAAATAGTTTTTCTCAATACTATTTCTTTTTATTATTTATATTATATTCAAAAGTTCTTGATTGGTGATTTTAAAGCAAATACATCTGGACACCCTTTAAAGATAAAAGAAAGATTCGTGCCAGAATCCCATCGTTTGACCCTAATATTTTTACGTCAACCCCTAACGGAATATGAAAGAGACTTATTGGCGTGTTTGAAATACTTGTATCTTGATAAAAAAGGGTATGCCAAAGGGTAATATAACATACCCGCAATGAAGTTCACAGTTTTATCATGTCTACAATCTTTATCAAATAACATTTTTTTTTAGGTAGGGTAAATCTCTCGTGTATTTTTTCTTCATGAAAGGCATATTTTTAAACGGCATTTTTCTGTGTCAGCAAAAGAATTCCAACATACGCGGATGTTGAGTGAACTTGACATAAACATGACGTCAGACGAAAAAAGTGACATGCCATAATCAAGTCAGACTTCGCCTCTGTTCGAATGTTCGTGTGAATTCAGCTAAACAGTACGTAGGATTTTTTTTGGGACATTTCTGTCTCACTATTCTTAACCACTGTAATTCTTGAGAGTCAAAATCAACAGTGGTGACCACCAGAAAAGTACTGATTCAATGAAGCTCGTCGAGTCTTGGATAAAAGAATAAAGCTGTCTTAGATCGTATATCGAAATTAATAAGAAAAAAAACAGCGGTAAGTTAAACGTAACAGCAGGGCCCCAAGTCTGCTATTTTTATAAATGTATCATTCCAACACGATCGCATTGTCATTTTGCTAAAAGTTCGTGGTTTTGTGGAGTGTCAGTGGTTGGCCATTGAAAAGTCATAGCTTGATGCTTTTATATTAGTAGATTACCAAACATGTCAAAATCGACCATTCATTATGAGATCAATGATAGAACATTCTGACACTATTGTAATAGCAGACTTGGGGCCCTGTAGTCATGTCCAATAAAAGTTGCCTATAGTTGCTTACGCTTGCAAACACTACCCGTGTTACTCAAATAACTTTTACTACAATTACGGAGAAATCACCGCCTGACAATTTCTGGACTGAATCAGTGTTAAAATCTAAGCTTTCTAGCATGTATTGCCTTTTAGAAGTTAAAGTTTTCGTTTAATGTTCTATTCTCAGAAAACGACCTGGTTATTTCATCATAAGATCTCAATACAAAAATTCTGTTCCATTTTAAATGTATCTGTGAGATTAACTCCTTTTCCGGACATTTAGAATAAGGTCTATAAGCTCATAAGATCTAGGCCTTACCCACAATCTAGTGCATGCCATCCATCAACTATTTAGCCAAGCCACGTCATCTTGGCAATCTTGAATCAACTCTATCTGTAACCGATCACAGTACATAATTGATTGTGTGTCCTCAAACAGACTGTCTTTATTAACTGACGCAGACCCCAGTTTGTCTTTCATCTGTAACAAGATAAAGGCACAGTGTACAAACAGAATTTGGGCCACTGGTAAATTTTTAGACTGTCTCTTGATTGAAAATAAAGCCTTTCGAAATATTCCTAGGTTTGCAATGTTCTTTTCGGAAAACACTGTATACGATTTTTTTTCATTCGGTACACTGTTTGAAGCTTTTGGTATTTTAACTAACATTTGAAGATTTTTTTGTAAGAACTTTGGATGGAATATTTTGCTTAGAGGTGCTGTTTGTAACGAAGCTGTTTTGAAGAAATGTTAGCAGTTTTTTAACACTAGGAAATATTGGACAACTATTTGAGAAGAATTTATAAAACATATCAAGAGTAGTGGGCTAAAGGGTAAGTGTTTATATGAATAACTTTAAGTATGAGATCAAATGCGAAATCGCGAAAAAAAAAAAAACTGCTGTTCAGTAGGTACATGTTGTCGGGTTATCTATACTTATAATAAATCTGTAGAGAGGTCAATTCTGTACAAGGAATATATTTTCAAAATAACTATCAGGGTGTGATTAGTGATCGATACTGGTGCCAAAAATGCAATCAGTAAAATTTTTGTCTGTCTGTCTGTCTGTCTGTCTGTCTGTATGTTCTTTATAGAAACAAAAACTACTCGACCGATTTTAACGAAACTTGGTGCAATTATTCTTCATACTCCTGGGCAGGTTATAGTATACTTTTCATCACGCTACAATCAATAGGAGCAGAGCAGTGAAGGAAAATGTTGGGAAAACGGAAGAAGTTACTCCATTTTTTAAGCTTCCGTCGCGTGTGTAGCCTTAATGGTTAAAGTTACATAGAAATCATGTATTACGGAAATGTTCTACATAAAATTATCTAAAAAATATCCCGAAACAGCATGTCTATCTTTTGTCAATTTTAAACCGATCGGGCTGAGAGTTTCAAAATCGGGGGTAAAGTAACTATTTCACGCGGACGAAGTCGCTGGCAGAAGCTATTCACATATAAATGTATGGGGGCTTTCGACTTTATTTTCGCTATTTCAGTGTTGTTCCCATAGTGAAATTTTTTCATAATTATGAGCATAATTGCCGCTTAAGTAGTATTGCGTTTATTTTGTTACACATAATATATTAACAAATAGTAGAATCCTTTATTCAGGCCATGAGTCACGATGTTACTAAACTGTTTGAGGATTTATGTACTGTGAAGACTACCTTCTTGAATATGCATCTTATTTAAGTAGGTATTCTTAAGTAGGTCTTATCACCTATTATTTAACACGTTTAACCCTATAAAGTCTAATATAATAATTATATCTGTAACAAACTGAAAAACATAAATTAATTAATGTCATCAGAACCGTAAAATCTAATTCAGCGTTCAAAATTTGGTCTGAACAAACTAACATACATCTGCAAGTAGTATGTAAGCTTATTATAAAAAGTCGTATTAGGTTTTTTTTATAATTTTATACTTATGCTACGCATCGTTCCATTTCAGTCAATTGCTGAAGTACACCTAACGCTAAAAGTTTAGAGATTTTTTATGTAAACGGGCATTAGACTATTTCCAAGTCTTTATTTCGCAGAGTAAGACGATATCAGTCAATAAGGTAGAGACAGTAGCCATGTCACAGTGTATTTGCTCAACTAAACAAAAACAATAAAGTATCCAACGGATAGAAAATGTCGGGTTATTTATCTTAGAAACACATCGCGAGAATAATGTTGTAGGATTTTTATTAGAACTCTGTTATTGTACCACACTTTGATATTTATAATAAATATACATATATTTACAGTTCTGTAAAAATCTCGATTGATTTTGTTTTCACGGACTGAAGAAAATAACATTGAGTTTTCGTCTGATAGTTATGAAAGAGAAACACATTATTGGGTGGTCTCAAATAAATCCAGAAATATCGACACAAAACATTGGATTTCTGTCGTTTATTACACGAACAGCGCCACATAATATTTAGTATCTCCTCTATAATAGCGTTATTATCACATTCTCCTCATTCCCCTATCCTTTTACTACCGTAAAAGTAGGTACCTTTCACCCACTTATCTCAAACCGCCAATCTATGGAGGGCAGATAAGGAACAAGTTAAATTGGAGGGTCTTGCAGACCTGCTAATCTGTACAGGGTAATTATGAATTAATTGAGAACAAAGTTTTACGAGTGCGCGAGTATGTTAATGTAATTCAAGCGAAATATCTTTCGTGAATTTTTAATTCAGCTTCTTGCACGAATGGTTCTATATATGCAGCAGAGTTTACCCTTAGAAAGAAGCAGGCTATTCATAGCTCTTTTGAAAAGTAACAAAAACACATGTGTGTAGAGTTCTACACACAAGATGCGGCGCGGTCTGTGTGCTCCATTTTGTGTTTAATACTTGCAAAATGTTCGGTCATTCATCAACATTCAAAACAAATTATTATAAACTGTGTACGATGTGGCAAAATTGTTGTTTTCACTATGTTATACTAATCACCGAAGAAAGAAAGTCTAGAGAAACAGACATTCGAGATAATAGTAATAATTATAAGCTACAACATTGACCAAAAGCTATGGGATTAATTGAAATGATCATGAATTCTAAACATTATGGACTATTGACGGTTGTAATCGCTAACAGAATGTCAGTTTTCCTAGAGTACAAGGTTACATCTTATTTTACTCCTAAGCCAAATTTACTAAAACTCAGCACACGGAGTGAGCATGGTGTATTTCTATACGACCTCATGGTGTATTTTCTTACGTTCTTTTGGTGTATTTCTATACGCCCTCATGGTGTATTTTCATATTTCGGACAAGGTTGCATAAAATGACGAAATCTGTACTTAATTACAGTTTCTTGTATTTTCCGTTGCTGTTCTTCAGTTGGTTTTAACGATTGCTGCACTAATTTAAATGCTTAAAAGAAAAAACACTATGTTTAAATTACCTTGTGTCTTGCAATAAAGACTTATACTTGAAGTAATGGGAACTGCAATTACCTGAAAAGAGCGAAATATTTATGTTAGTTGTATTTATTTATTTAGAATAAGCACACCAACAGAACAGATGCTTACAATTAAAATTATATAAAATTTAAATATGGCATTTTAGTAACCATGCAAATAACTGGTATGCATGATATTGAAATTATGAGTTTTAGAGACAAAGAGAGAAAACAACTGTGTGTAGAAGACCATGTATGTCATTTTAAATAAAGTTAGTTGGGTATCGTGTCCTTCAGTTTCTAGAAATAACTTATCAATTTCACACAATACATTTTAAAGACAAGTCAAGTAAAGTGATTGAATATTGAAAAATCTTACAGCCAGTGAGAGCAGCCAATGTAATTTGAAAATTTTCGTTTTATTTTTTGATAATTTTTATTCCAGAAACTGGGTATCTGCAAGCAACTCGCATGTAAGTACAATTACATTGCGGAGTACGATGGAGCGATATATTATATTATACCTTGGTAGCCCGCAATGTAATGCGGGTTGCTTGCACAGTAAAGTGGTTTTAGTTCTAGAAAAAATGATGTGTATAATAGTACCTTCTTTGTTTATCTTTTTTTTAAATATTGACAGGCTCAATCTGAACTGATAGTAAGTGATGATTGGTAGTGTTTTTAATAGAGTATGATTACGTCATAAGATAAGTGTATTATTAAGTTAAAATTCCAAACTTTTGGCATCAGCTTGCGGAACAGTCGAAGAAAGTAGAAGAGCTCAGGTGCTTTTGAGCTAACTTTGACCATTAATGCACATACCTTTGTATATATTCTATGAAGAAAAATAACTTTACTTCATAAGTAATCATTAGCATGATCCAGAAGTGCGTGGATTTAAGGATGATAAACGTTAAAGAAAGCTAAACAAAAAATGAACACTTACAACTAATGACTAAAAAGTTCCAAACTAATAAATTTTCAAAGAGGTTTTGTGGTTCTTTAATGTATATCAGCTCTTCACTACTAACTTTAAACATGACTACGCACTTCTAAACATGCTGTTATGTTTTCATTTTGTAAACTTTACAAGATGAAACCTCGAGGAGGAGCTCGTGGCTAAATTATAACAGCCGCACGGGTCGATCGTCTAGGTTAAGCAACGCTTGCCAAGGTTGGTCTGTGGATGGGTGACCATCTTAACATAACGAGACTTCTCTGTGCCTCGGAAAGCACGTTAAGCCGTTGGTCCCGGCTGTCATTTGGAGATCTTTGGCAGTCGTTACGGATTGTCAGAAGCCAGAAAATCTGACAACAGTCTTGCCAAGAAGTACAGTGTTCCCCAGTTAATGGGTTACACGTAAAATACTGGTATTCAGCTGAATCCGGCATGACTGGGAGCCGACCCTAATATAGTTGGGAAAAGGCTAGGCAGATGATGACAAGATGAAACCTATGATCTCAAAATTATTTGTAATAGCAATTCGTTCATTATTTTATTGTTAAGCACCTTGATACTTTTTGTTAGGACTATGCTATCCTCAATTTTTTTAAGCCATGTATTTTTACAGTTTTGGAACAACATTGTAACACCGCAAACTAATAATTATTACCGTGATTAATTGAACTTCTGATTTAGGTGCATGTCAAATAAAATATTCTGTAGCTAATCAATGCTTCTCAAAAAATATTCTCCTTTCAATATTAAGTATTTCAAGCTTCATTAAAAAAAATCGACAATGACACTGCAAAAAACGATCTCGTTCAAAAAATCTTCGAGAAACAAAACACGAGCGCTACCTGGTCATTGAAAATAAAGCGGGCCAGACAAATGAAAAGCGTTGAAAGCTTACCTATTTGAAACGACGTGAAAGGAGCAAAATGAATTGAATGAGATTGGAAATTGTTCTGCAGGCTTTGTGTAAAGTGATTTGCTGAACAAATGTACGGGGTACACTATCAGATTTAGAGACACATATATGCGGCGTTATTGTATGGTGTGTTCTGAAAATAGTTGTTCATAAATCTATGCTAATGTTACCTACAATAATCTATACTAATATTATAAAGCTGAAGAGTTTGTTTGTTTGTTTGTTTGAACGCGCTAATCTCAGGAACTACTGGTTCGAATTGAATAATTATTTTTGGGTTGAATAGACCATTTATCGAGGAAGGCTTTAGGCTATATATCATCACGCTTAAGCCAATAGGAGCGGAGCAGCGATAAAGAATGTTTTAAAATCGGGGATTCCACGGGGACGAAGTCGCGGGCAGCAGCTAGTAATATATAAAGCTGAAGAGTTTGTTTATTTGCTTGAACGCGCTAATCTCAGAAACTACTGGTCCGAATTGAAATATTCTTTCAGTGTAAATAGCCCATTTATCCAAGAAGGTTATAGGCTAAGATCATTATGCTAAGACCAAAAGGAGCGGAGCAATAATGAAAAATGTGATACAAGCGAAGTAGCGCGGGTCAGCTAGTAATGACTAAAAAACTCGGTCTATCTATTTATTACCTTTTCACGACGTAACGGTTAAAAAATAGACTACAACGTATATTAAAATACTTTTTTACTAGCTACTTCGTGAAGAATAATGTCGTTCAAAAGTGATTATTACATCTGGTTTGCAGAAGAAAAAAATTTTTTTACAAAAAAATACAACCGACTTTTCCACAAAAAATCAAAAAAGGGCAAAATAACTTTAATTTCGGAAATCGGTGCTTGTGGTTCCTTTTTCATTTTTTGAACACCGACTTCCGAAATTAAAGTTATTTTGTCCTTTTTTGATTTTTTGTGGAAAAGTCGGTTGTATTTTGTTGTAAAAAATTTTTATTTTTCACTTTTTAGTGGTACCTAAACCCCCTCCCCTCCCCCCACCTAAACGAACCAATTACATTAGTGTAAAAAAAACGCACTGCTCCAATGCAGAGTAAACTAAAAGGTCGTCAATGTAGATAATGTAGATATTTTTTTTAGATTTTTGTTGATTTTTCAAAAACCGCTTGTTCGATTTCGATAAAATTTTCATGGGACCATTTGGGAAGTATACCCTTTCCAACAAAAAAAGAATTTTTCAAATCGGTTGACAAGCGACGGAGTTATGCGCGAACAAACAATAAAAAAAAAAAAAAAAAAAACATACAAACATCCGAATTGAGAACCTCCTCCTTTTTTAGAAGTCGGTTAAAAAAACGATTAAGTGAGACTGAAAAATAATAACGAATCGTAAAATTAGGAAGCGTTTTACATTTTAGTCTGTCTTTTCGGGATCAAAGTTATCATAAATAAATGATAGCGCCGTAACGAATATTATTTTACCAAATTGCCTTTCAGTTGATTAACTTGTCAAATAAATTGGCCTCGTTGTAATTGGGTTTCACTGGGTTTTACAAACTTATAGCACGACATTTAGCGAGTTAAATTCTTCTTTGACATATTACAAGTCTAGTTCTATATAAAAGTAAAAACCTAAGCCCAAAGTATAAGCCTGTCTCGTTGACAAAGCCCGTTTTCAAATCGTGTGTGATCCTGGCCCGGTGGTCCTTATGGATCCTGTAAGTGGGACTCGTGTAGGCCCACTTTATCCTCGCAAAGTGTCCTAACAGTATTTGTTTTTTTTTTTCTGTGTGATTTTGATAAGAAAAATGGGTACTTTTATTACCAGACTAATGTTCCTTACGAATGCCTAAAACACAAAAGTATCTCTTAACTACGGGCTTCTACCATTAAATGAGCTATTTAAAACATTACTCCGATTTTTTCTTCTCGAATATGTATTTAGGGTATTTTTCTCCATCAAGAACTTCTAGATTTTCTCTAAAGTGAGTGGTCTTAATGATATTTCTTTTGTGTTTTCTTGGTACAAAAGAATCACTTCAAGTTAGAACGAAACCAATATAACTTCCATCCGGATACTCGAGTGACTCTTTATTTAATTTAGAAACTATTCTAGTTTTTGCGTCTAAAATTAAAGGGTTTCCTTGGAACAATTCGTTTGTTGAGTAAATAAATTTCCCAAAAGAGTTCTTTGGTTTATTTAACTAGTAAATGTTTCATGTAAATATAAAAAGATTTTTTTTTTGCAAGTCGGCCAATTTGATGAAAAAGTAATTTCATAGACGCGACACTTAAATAACGATCAATAAAACTGGCCAAAACTTCTACCTACAAGGTGCAAACCGTGTAGGTAGAAGTTTTGGCCAGTTTTAAAAAATCAAGTAGTTAATACTTTTAAATGACTTTTTACAAAGTCATTTAAAAGTATTAATTGCTTGATTTTGGAGATATACTTACAATATTACAAGTTGTTCCTCTAGTTCAAAGCAGTAACTTCCACGACATAAAGTTATCAAACAACAAATTAAACTTTTAACTTTTTGATAACTTCTGAAAGCTCTCATAATATTATATCCAGATATGAGCCTTGCCATATAATAGCTACAGAGCAATCTACCTATGCGTAACCGTGAGTGTATCCGTGGCACCACAGACCCTATCTGAGCACAAGCACTGTGGTATTTAAGAATATATTTTTTTATTTTTTATATCGCAGCATACGCTGAGATAGGGACCTTTTTTGACCTCGCACAGTTTAAAATCTACACTAATATCATAAAAAGGAAAGATTTATATTTTTGTGTGAGTGTGTGTGTGTGTGTGTGTGTGTATGTTTGTAATGAATACACTTAAAAACTAGTATGCCGATTTCAAAAATTCTTTCACCATTAGAAAGATACATGCACCCTGAATAACATAGGCATAGGATATATTTTATCCCTTTTTTCCCACGGGAACGGGATTAACGTGGGTGAAACCGCGGGGCGCTACTAGTTAATGATAAGCATTTTATTATTTTTATCTTATTTGTGTTTGTTTTATGCGAGTCTTAAATAAACGTTTTGTCTTTCTTTCTTCTTTTCTTTTCTTTAAAGAAAGAAAGAAAATTCGTTTATTTCGCCATAGATGACGCACAAAAAATAAATAAACTTAAAAGAAAATAACGTTTCAATTAAAACTAAAAACAATGTCAGCACGGGCACAACTACCAAGAGTCTGGCCACTCATATGACTGCTAATAAAGCCAGACTTGTGGTAGTTGCCAACGGGCAATATTTAGGTTTGTATTGGTGTAGTAAAGGAAGACCCAGCATAAATTGGACGAATTATTTAAAAGAAAGAAGCTATGGGTAATAGAATAATTCAGAAAAAAAAATTCATGGCACCAACTTTAAATAAATAATTGGGATAAAGAAAATAATAATAAAAGATATAGTAATGAAAATGTAGTAGAATAGAATCCGTTATCCGTTCTTAAATTCCCAGGAGCTTGTGGATGATTAAAACAGCCACAGGGTTCGATCTTCAAGGTTACGCAACGCTTGTTGAAGTTTTTTAGATGGGTGACCATTTTAATATACGGAAACTCCTCCGTGCCTTGGAAAGCACGTTGAGCCGTTGGTCCCGGCTGTTATTTGAAAATGTTTGGCAGTCTTTAAGTACCGTGTTACCCAGTTATTAGGTTGAAGAGGTTTGGTAGGCAAGCGCTCCGCGTAAACTACTGGTATTCAGCTGAATCCGCTATGACTGGGAGCCGACCTCAATATACATATGTATTAGGAGGGAGGCTAGGCGCATGATAATAATTGCCGTTCGGTTTGTTGTGCGCGGAGGTCCAGGCTAGTATAGTCAGCCTCACTCCGCTCAGAAGCACAAATGATTCCTGGAAGCTTCACAGGCTTTGCGGGGCGATGTCACTGTTCTGAAAATTTATGCACGTTGAGAAGCCAGGGCCCCAAGTCTGCTTTTTAATAAATTTGTCATTCCAACACGATCCCATTGTCATTTTACTAAAAGTTCGTAATCTGCTAAATTCATAATAGTCGATCATTGATCGGTCAATGCATGGTCTCGTAATACTTTTTGATAACCGAGCTATTAAAAGCAATGACTGCACAATGAAGTTCTAATGGTAGGTCACTGATCAAAGGAACTGTCAAAATTTTAGCATATTACCCCACACGTCTGTCAATCATTTGCCATTATGTACGAGATTACCATTCTATGTCATTTCTTTCAATGGAGTGTCAGTGGTTGACCATTGGAAAGTCATAATGACGCTTTTATGTTATTACCAAACTTGTCAAAATCGACCATTATGAGATCAATGATGGAATATTCTGAAACTATTGTAATAGCAGACTTGAGGCCCTGGACCTGGTATTCCAGGACAACTGGGGTGTCTGCAGCGTCTGCCCATCATTCTTTATTTACAGTTGCTTCTTACATTAAAAAAGTCTTCAATCTGCTATAGAGAACCACTCAGTCACAACAAAATTACTTAGTTCAATACCAAACTATTTTGAGGACGATCAATCATGTCTTATGAGTTCATAACTGAAGCTGCGCCGAGAGCCTGACTTTGCATCTCGCTAGATGCATTAACTGCAGCCTCTTATCTTTGCTCAACACATAGTTTGAATTCATTGATACTTCGCCACTTCGGTGAATAGTTAACTTGAACGTCATAACTTAGTCATATGAAGAGTTTATTTGATACTAGCGGACGGTCCCGGCTTCACACGGGTGGTTATTTATTTAATTTAAATATATGTTACCATGGATAATGTAGCATTTTAATCGTAAAAGAATTTTTGATAGCGGTCGAATCGTTTTTGATTCGTTACAAACATAAAAATCTAATAAGCTTGAAATTTTATATTTGTATCCTAAATATACAGGTCATTATATTTTTCTTACTTTTTTCATAAATACTTTCGTCACGGCTTATCTTATCATCAAAAGTAACTTTACTACCTTAACATATGTACATACTTTCAATCAACAATATTACAAAAGTCGAAAGAAACTCTATCTCTGTCTGCCTGTCTGTTTGTAACCTTTTACGTTTTAACGGATTTAGGTGAAACTGGGTACACGGGTAGTTCACGTTCTGCATTACAAAATAGGATATTTTTTTATGCTGAAAGTATGATACCTTTTAAATGGATGCGAAATTACCAAATAACTTCTTCGGAAAGAAGTGTCAGACTCTTACTGACTAAAACCCACCCATGTTCCTCCTAGTGCTTTTTGCGTTCCAGGGCCGGGGTGACTCTTTGAACAAATCCCGTAACCCTAGCCGACACTGACCCCATGGGGCCCCGTCTTCATTGCTGACATCTCTTTGAGGCGCGCATGGAACACGTGTCGTCGCCTCGTTGGGCCTGGTTGTTACCGAGCCGTGACGTCACACGCTCCCACTCCTGATCTTTGATGCTTTTTATCTTCGTCAGTTTTTATAGATTTGATAACGGAAAAAATACATGTCCAATATTTTTCTATAATCTAACTGACGGACTAAACAATCATAATTTTTTACGCAGGCAACATCCTTATTGAAATTCACGCGGGCAAAGGCTACTGGCAGAAAGTAGTAATTATTGCACTCCAAAAAATGAAACCAACCCTCAACTTAAAAACGAGACCGTAAATTCGGGACACTAAGTCCCCGAAGAATCCTGGTCTTTTAATAAAATTGGTGTTATGTATATACAAAAACGAATTGGTTAGGAGACGGCGAGTAACCCCATTATTTTGTCTTGCTAATTGAAAATTGTAATCAGAGGTCTTTGTCCCTAGTCGGTTTAGGACTAGAAAGATATTGGATTGTGTGTCGAGCGTTTATTTTGGTTAGCAATTTCTCCACATATTTTATGATCATCGTTAGTAAGTTCGTAGCATCATTGTTACGAGCTTCATAGTAACCTTGTTAATGATTAATCATAAGTTAAAAAATTATTCAATTTAACTTCAGCAATAGATCTCTGTTAATCCAAACCACTTATTAAGAATGTCTTTTTACACCTTTTTTTAAAAATACACCTAACCTAATACCGACTTCTTAATAAAAAACACTCATCATCATCATCAACAGCCTATTGTAGTCCACTGCTGGACAAAGGCCTCTCCAATTGCATGTGCCTTAGATCTATTTTCAGCTTCTCGCATCCAGTTTCTGCCATAAAAACATTAAAAAAATAACGTTAATTTCAAAGAAGCAAAGGAGTGGAAGCCTCTGTATGCGTCTGTGTATCCGAACGTATTCGAGCCTAATCTCTTCAAAGTTAGAGTGAACAGGCTTCTTCTGGGTAAGCTCATTCCATTGTCGACTTTGTATCTGTCTCCTATGGCCTAGACTATACTCAAGAGCAAATCAATCTCCTAATAAAAAATAAAGTCGGAGTTTTTGGTTGTTTCTTCGTTTTTTGACACCGACTTATAAAGTTATTTTATAATTATTTAGGGTTTTATTGAAAGTTGCTAAACATAAAAAAGTAGTTGAATTGAGAACCTCCTCCTTTTTTAGAAGTCGGTTAATAATTCAATCGGTCTAGCCTTCCTGTACTAGGGTTGGTTACCAGGCTACCCGGGTGAGACCATTCAGATTAAATTACCAGGAACGACTGGGTACCATAATAACCCTTGGCAAGACTGTTGCTAGATTTCGGCTCCCAGTCAAATCAGATTCAGCTGAATACCAGTATTTTATGGAGCGGCAGCCTATCAGACCTTAACTGGGTAATACGGTACTTCTTGGCAAGACTGGGGTCAGATTTTGATTCATGAGTTTGGCATCATTTCCATCATCAGTAAACAAAGTTTGAAAATAATTGATAGGGAGGATAATAATCTTTTCATCACAGTCGGGGGACCTGTAAAGAACTATCCAAAGGAACCGTACTCCGACTGCAATGAAAAAATTGCTATCCATCTTTTTTTTTATTTCACTCTTTGACATGGCAGGCGTATTTTTATTTTATTTTTTAATTATTAGTTTTGAATTATTACCTTTTTGGCAAGCTTTAGACGTTGACAGTATAATTATGTAGTCTAATTTTCATGAACACCTCCCCCTTTTTATTTTTTGAAGTTTTAAGTTAAGCCGTTAAGAAGTTATGCTGAAATAAATAAACTCATAAATATACATGCACCCTGAAAACATAACACTCCTTTTTTTAGGCAGTCGTATAAAAATAATTTTGATAAAATACGTATTTAGTAGTCTGTGTGTCTGTATGTAGTGTAAATGCAATGATTTTGTCTGAATTATTCAGACAAAATCATTGCATTTACACTACATTTCTGTCCCAATATCTACAATTATACATTTATTCAATATCTACAATCCCAGGTATAACAGATAGTTGTGCTCAGGAAGCCTTTGTCTCGGCTCGTATTGTCTTCTAATTTGTACTAATTAATTATAACGAACACAATTATAGGGCTACTGAATTGTGAGCCTAAATGTTAAACGAAATTAGTTTTAATTGAAGGAGGTATGTACCTACCCAGAATGCTTAAACCAGTTAGGAGAATCAATGGTAGAGATTTAAACTTTTGAAGACCTACTTTCATAGTTGGTAAGAGTTTCGCTATCTTCTTAGATTTATATCATTTATTATTGAGCTGATAAATTCAAATTATTCTACAGTAAAGCTACGATGTCTGGGACACTTATGAAATTTCAGAAGCTTGTAAATGGTTACATACTTATAATAAAATAATACATACCTATAGGGGTATGTATTATTTTATTGTAAGTTAGTAGCCACGCATTATTAAGGATAACTCAAATACCACTCGTCAGATGTCGATCAAATTTAAATGGAACCATAAGACGAGCACCAGCTTGCGAATACAAAAATAATCGTCAAAATCGGGATACCCAATACAAAGTTATGAGGTAACACACACAAAAAAATACAGTCGACTTGAGAACCTCCTCCTTTTTTGGAAGTCGGTTAAAAACCCGAAGCGGTAAGCAAACATGTGTGTCGTACCAACTTTTCCCCAATCACTTTTAAAACCCACGTAAAAGGGGCGAGCCTTTGCCAAATTATGAAAAACTCTTGTAAAAATTGAGTAAGCATGCCAATGATGAGATCAGCTAGTAAAAAATTTAGCTTGACACAACTTAGCTTTCAATAGAGTCAGATACGAAGAATATTCTCGTTGCATATAATTTGAGCACGAAAAGACCGTGCATCGACGAAACGTGTTCCATGCAATAAATGTTTCAAGTAGCTTGTCTTCACAACCAAAAGCGAACATATCGATATCTTCATTCTAATTTATGTTCGTGTTTATTTTTAATACAGACGAACTCGTGGCTAATATTAGTAACTGCACGTATCAATCATCAAGAGAAAGCAACGCTTGTAAAGGTCGGCTGGATAGGTAACCCATTACCCACTGACAGTCTTCCGTGCCTCGGATGAGGAGCTCATGGCTAAATTATAACAGCCGCACGGGTCGATCTTCTAGGTTAAGCAACGCTTGCCGAGGTTGGTCTGTGGATGGGTGACCATCTTAACATAACGAGACTTCTCCGTGCCTCGGAAAGCACGTTAAGCCGTTGGTCCCGGCTGTCATTTGGAGATCTTTGGCAGTCGTTACGGATTGTCAGAAGCCAGAGAATCTGACACCAGTCTTGCCAAGAAGTACCGTGTTCCCCAGTTAATGGGTTGTGGAGGTCTGGTAGGCAGCCGCTTCACGTAAAATACTGGTATTCAGCTGAATCCGGCTTGACTGGGAGCCGACCCCGATGTAGTTGGAAAAAGACTAGGCAGATGATGAGTCGTCAGTGCCTCGGAAAGTACGTTAAGCTATTTGATTCCAGTTGTCAGTTGTAGATCTTTGACAGTCGTTACGGTAGTCGGAAACCTTAAATATGACTCCAGTCTTGCTAAGAGATGTCTTGTTAAATATTTACTATTTTTGTGGAGGTGTGGAGGCAGTTGTTCAATGTATAATTGAACAACCTGAGCCTGAAATTGAAAACAAAAACAAAATATTTTACAAAAAAAACAACGGACTTCCAAACAAAAAAAAAACACAAAAAGGATAAGATAACTTTGATTTTGGACTCGTCGTTTTTGGTTGTTTCTTCGTTTTTTGAAAACCGACTGCCGAAATCTTCTGTTCCGAGATTTTCTGCGCTTTCTCTGTAGTTTTGGTAAGTATAGAACCTAGTTAAAGATACAAGTACTTAATATTTTTTGTAAGCATTGCATGGGTGTGTGTGGTGTGGGTGGTATGAGTAAGTGTGGCACAGTGTAAAACAGATTATTATGGAATTTAATTATCTGTTTTTAGATGCAACAACTACCAACTACAATTTTACATTTAAATCTAGGTAAAGAAAATACTGATACTCAGCTGAAACCAGATAGCCTGAAAGCCAACCTGATCAAAGTAGTGAAAAGTCTTAGCATATTATATGTATTATAATAATATATTGTTTATTTATTTAGACTCAGCTTTTTCAATGCACTATACTCTGTATCTTCAATCTAAATATATAATGACATAATTATGTACTAATACGGAAATAGATCAATTTGCCGATTACCAGCAGACACGATAACTGAATTGGATGTGTCTATTCAATTCCATTATGCTCATTACAGTATGTAATCAAAGGCATATTATAGATTAGATGATGGTGAGTTGAGAGCGAGATAGCTCAACGTATATTGTATCATACTATCTCTGTCTATACATCATTATTTAATTTATTATTGGTTTCTCCACAAACGTATAGTATAATCGCTTGTTGTCTGTCAGTGCTTGCAAGCATGGCCGCTAAAAATTTAGGTATGTAATTTTAGTTTTTTTCTATTGTGATTTTTAATTGCTCTTTGAAGTCTATATTTGTCCTCGGTTCATGTTAAAAAGTCTGTCCCCTATACTTCCATGAATTTATATTATTATTATTTAAAGCAGTTTTTTGACTCGCCTTTATTTATATATAGCGTGGTGGTACATATATTTATTTACTTAGTATCCCAAAAAATATAATAAATGGGATACTTTTTAGTTCGTTTGTTTGCTTGTTCTGCTTTCTCACCTAACCTGTTGATCCGATTTAAATGAATTTTGGTACAGACCTGGATCCGTTTATAATATAAACTTTTTTTTGCAAAATTCTATAGTAACATGAACAAAGTCTTACGCAAAAACTAGTATTATTAATAATGTACACCTCATAATAAGCACAGGACAAATATTTATTAAAAGTGCTACAGTGGATGGTTTTATCGTACAGAGCAATCTCTCGCTTTATGTTGTTACCTTTAGGTCGACTGAACGAAAGGAGCAGATTTATGGCTGCCGGTATGCTAACATAATAAATACACTTACTTATAGATATTGCCTGTAAAATATTTACATTAAATAGCAAATACCTATTCAACCAAATATAAGTAACTGCTACATCAAAGACTGACAGAATCCCTACTTAATTCTAATAAAATCGATTCGACAAGTCTTCAAAAGAACTTCCTCTCGTCCGGCTTCGGTAGATAAAGAACTAAACGGAGAGATGATTCACGAAACTTTTAACAACGAATGTACAGATCCAAATCGTAACATGTTTATTCTGCGCGGAAAAGTATTTGGAAATCGTCCAGACAAAGAAAACACTGAGAAACGAATGTGCTTCGTAAACTTAAGATCCGGATTTGTGAAGTAGGGTATGTTTTGGATGGTTTTTTAGGGTTAGTAATAGGGTTCCCTTTGGCCTTTAGGTACCCAAAGGCCTACGGGAATCGGTACACAGATGAAATTTTCAATGTGTATTTCTATTGCCGCTATAACAATAAAATTAGAACAAAAGGGATATGGGAATACAAGAAATATTTTATT
Organism: Hecatera dysodea; assembly: GCA_905332915.2. NCBI lineage: Eukaryota > Metazoa > Arthropoda > Insecta > Lepidoptera > Noctuidae > Hecatera > Hecatera dysodea. The sequence goes on from HG995292.1 coordinate 18,572,077, forward strand.
TTTCGTCTTAAACGCAACCTTTCGTGTACAAAATCGATCTCCACTTGGTTAGTTTTTATTTAAAAGATATTCTAAAAACAAGACTCGTACTTTATAGTACACCCATTTATGTATACCTACAGATTAAGCCTCTATGTATAAGTAGCAACTATGTATTTTTTTTTTTACAAAAAGTTGTAAATTGGATATACATACATATAATTATATATATATCCTCTAATAGTCATTTTCTTTTCCAAGTTGTTTTAAGCCATTTATCATACGAAGTTGTAAGCCCTGCTTACCTAAGAATCCTTGCGTGCTAATGTTGAGGCCTATTTTTTTTTATGAATTACTGACTATTAAAACTAATAACTTATCATATTATACAGAATTTTATTACTCGATCCTACAAAAACCCACAGCAATTTTCGTGAAAATGCCAATTTTGAGAACCTACCTTTTGTATTTTATTCGTTATTCTGTGTTATTCCTTCATTTTGAATACCAGTAAACCATCCGGAGCCCTCTCTATACATCTGAATGTTAGGTACATCGCTCGAACAAGTTTTATACAAATCAGAACTAATAAACTATTTCAGAGAAGTTCAGTGCTAACCTCACGCAATGAATGGGGCCACGATTTATCGAATTTGAACCAGCTTGGGAATGTTTTCATGAACTAGCTCAGCAAATAATTAAGTTAATAGGCCTTACTTGTTTTCTGAAACGTAGTGCGGTGAGCTGAGTTGGTTTCAAGTGATTTTGTTAGAGAAGGTATAGAATAACTAAGTTCTTGTCTTATTTCTGATAAAGAATACTTCTATTATTATTGAAGTGAAACTTCTTTATCGACGTTGGAAAAAAAACCGTCACATTTTTTGGTTACGCGTCACATTAATCCGTTACGCGCCATCTTTTTTGAGTTTATGAATAACAGAAGAGTTTTGTCACTTTTTACTTTCAATTGTCAAAGTCTTATAGCTCATGTAGAAGACCTGAATGATTCAATTGGGAAAAATTCGAAGTTTCACTTCTTACGTGTGTACACTAGTATAGAGTATAGAGATATCGTGTTTGATTCCAAACCCAACAATTTTAGCGATAATGTAGCCGGCGATGAATTTCTTTGCAAAAAAAAAAATGTGTGGCCAGAACAGCGGTTGATGGATTACATTCAGTCGCAGGTATAAGCAGCCATGTTGGCGGCATATGTAAGTTAGGTCAACTTTTGAGTAAACTTAAAAAACTCGAAAAAAAAATTGTATGTTAAGTGTAAGGTAGCAAAAAAGACGGGGCCCCATAGGGCCAGTGTCTGCTAGGGTTGTGGAATTTGTTCGAAAGAGTCACCGTGGCCCTGAAATGCAAAAGGCACTATGAGGAACACGGTCGATTTTAGTGAGTAAGAGTCTGACACTCCCTTCCGCTTCGCCCAGAGCGGGAGAATTCATTTGATGATCTTCCATCCAGAAATAAAAAGGAATGTGTTAAAAAATAAATACAGATGGATGGCTGGTAATGTACTTTAGATGGCGGCTGTCGGAGATAAACCCTTTAATAGAAGATAAATTACAACTATTTCAAATAAAAAATAAACAGTTATACTACTGGCAAGTAGACATGTAATTTTGTCTGGATCATCTGATCATTTAATTTTATTAAGTGGTTAATCCTAAAGAATTTTGTCTTTTAAAAATAGCTATCGCGCTTAGAATGTCACTTTGTCTGTGCCATAAACAAAAGAATGTAAACATAAAGAACCATGTTGAATAAATATTAAGGTGATACATTTTTTATCGCAATCCCAAAATAAAAGAAGCCCACCTTAACGCAAACGGCAATACGGACCCTGTGGCCCGGAACAGCTTACTTACACAGCCGGCTAAACGCGATGAACCGAACATCGAATTTATGGACCCTCGGCTTGTGAACACAAAAGATGCTCGTGTGTTCTCACCCTTAATTGCTTATTTGAAATGGGAAGTGACATTTACGAAAAGGAAGTGATTCAGGTATTTTTTGGGCTTTGTTTGATACTCTCAGTTTTTGTGTTTTTCTTTTTATTTTTAGATTTTTATTGTTTTGTTACATAGATAATAATTTTTGCAGCTTTTTTAAATCTATGCTTGTATTGATTGATGTTTTTTTCAAACAATTAGTATTAAAAAACATAAAGAACGAAAGCGTCGCACCAGCAGCGCCTACGTTTTAGGTACTAAAACGAGTCCGAGTGGCTTATTCAAAACTTTCTAGTCGTATTTTGGTATCAAGTGTTTTGAAATAAGCCGTTTTTTTATTTCCTACATTTTAATTAGTGTAATTTTTGGAATTGTCTCTTTGAGCCTTTCATACCCGACTGACTGTGAATCTGTCTCGGAATCCCAAAATCTGAATGCAACCTGCATTACTGAATATCATATTGATACTTAAGAAGAACCAATTTGTAGCTCATTGGTCAAAATCTGTCCAGCTATTTGGCCTACAGAGACAACTACCCAACCAAAAAACAAAAAACATTACCCTTCTTGGAGCAGTCGGTTAAATAGCGACTAATCACATTTAATGTTCTATCAGGTTAGATTAACAACATGATTCTAAACGAATATAATTATAAAACTAATCTTCGTCCCTCTGAATTTCAGACCGGACCGAAACCGCACAATATTCCCGCCTCCGTTGCACCGACCGCAGATCGAATGGTGAATGACTGTGACAGACCCACACGAGTGTACTGACTCTCAATATTTTACAATGTACTGAAGTTTAAAATATTTTTATTTCGATATTGGTATAGCTTTCTGCCGTCAAATTCTGGTGCAGTGAAACAGACTATATTTTCTCCAGATTCATTGTATTCGAGACGCAGTGCAAAAATAAATTGATTACTTATAAAATTCAACGTCTACATAAACTAAGTTATAGACATTAATTTCCGGAGCCTGTTAGGGACTGATAACATGAAAATCAGAGGGCGAATTCCTCTAATTCCTGTAGTTTCTCAGTTGCAATCTGTCAAAATTACTGCTTTCCTATTTGAAAGATGGCGACTGTAATGTGTATAAAAACGTTCGTAACAAAGGATAATGGGTAAATATGGGAATTTAGTCCAACTATTGTCGTATATAAAATTTGATGGCAACGTTACTTAGGTAGAAAATTAGCTGATATTACAAATTATGTCAATTATTACTTTAATTGTGTATATATTGTTAATACTAACCATCTTAAACCCATGAACTTTCTAATGACATATCATTTATTGCTATACACTACTTCCAAAATGTTCAGTCCACAATGCCCATTCTAATTTAAAAATTGACCCCCAATTGTACCATAGACAGTTACAAAACTCCAGATTGAAAAGAAATAAGTTACTTTTTTAAATTATAAAAATAATAAAGGTCCAGCCTAAACATTTTCATTGAGTTACAAACGAAGTTCATTCATTCATGTATGCATTGTCACAGCAAAACTATGAAATTCAAAAGATTTTTCATTATCGATAAATTATTCTCCATTGTGGCCAAAAATAAATAATGTGGAGCTAATAAATCTAGATTCGCTGTCAAGATATAAGCCTAAGGTTGAAAAACAGGCTTTATTAAATAGGTCTATTGTTGAAGTTTCTTTACAATGCGAAATCGAATAAGGTTCATTGTCAATAATATACCTAATGATTGTACCTTCTGAAAGTTTAAAATAAGAATTATGTTTTTCTTTGGATTAACTACATTGCAAGGGATTTGCGGAATTTGTTCGAAAGAGTCAAAGGAAGATATGCAAAATAGACTAGGAGGAGCACGGGTGGGTTTTAGTCAGTAAAAGTCTGACACTCCCTTTCGCTCCGCCCAGAGCATGTTGAGTCTCTGATGATTTCCCATCTAGAAAAAAGGAAATAATATACTATTTTCATGATTACTTTATTGTCATATTCTTTTCGTTTATTTCACGATTGTATCTAAGCTGTTTGTGTAAGCAAGAGTAACTATGGAGTTTCTTGTCCGTTTTTCTCCATAAGAATCTACTTTTTGCGAATGGACAACACTAGAGCCACTATAATATTTTTATTTTCAAATGTTTTGACGTTCAAAAGTGCCGTTAATGATCTAGTTGAAATTAAATGAATTGAATTGAATTGAATTGTGAGAACTTGTGACTGGCCATATTGCTGTTATAAACAAAACTATTTTGTCTGCCTACCTGTAAGTTTTCCAATTTTTTTTTAATGATAAAATGAAATAATACTTTTAACTGTTGAAATATTGTGAAAGATAAATTCTGAATACACTGATCCTATTGAGAGAATTATTTTACCATTATAATAATAATAATAATAATAATAATAAAGCTTTATTTAATTCCACATTCCACATTTTGATTAATAACATAAGTAAAAATTCTTTTTAAATAATTTCGATTGATTGTTCAGATTTAAATTACTATTTTTTTTTTTTTTTTTATTAATTTATTTATTAATTTATTTATTTTTTATTTTTATTTTTTCTTCGTGGCATTATGTGGACCCCCTTCGGGTAAAAGCCTCCTCCGAGGATTCCAACGTTCTTTGTTCCTAGCCAAGGATAACCACTCTTCTCCTGCTACTTTCGCCAGTTCATCTGTCCATCTAGCGCCTGGGCGACCCCTAGCCCTTCGGCCTCTAGGTCCTTGCCATTTTACCACTCTGATGGTCCACCTGTCGTCGTCGTATCGGGCTACGTGTCCCGCCCATCGCCATTTCATTTCCATTGAAAAAGTCAAAGCGTCGGTTAATTTAGTTTTGTTGCGAATGTACTTATTTTTAATCTTGTCCCTTAATTTTACACCCAATAAGCTTCTTTCCATTCTTCTTTGTGTAGTTTGTATTTTGTTTCTGGTTTTTAGGTCGAAAGTCCAAGTTTGAGAACCGTAGGTAAGACATGGTAAAATCACTGAATCCATAACTATTTTCTTGATTGCCGGTGTGAGTTGTGATTTGAGTATTTCTTTGTGTGCCCAGTACTTCTTCCAGGTTATTGATATTCTGCGATCTATTTCTTCCATGTTTCTATTTTTCCTAAAAGAAATTTGTTTGCCCAAGTAAACGTAACTTTCTACAAACTCCACAGGGATTTTATTTGCAAAGATGGGCGCGGTGTAGTGATTAGTCATTATTTTCGTTTTGTCAAGATTCATTTCCAGGCCGACCATGATGCTCGCTCCGTGTAGATCGCTAATCATATTATTCAATTGTGCAGGGCTCTCGGAAAGTATAACTATATCGTCAGCGAAGCGGAGATGGCTTAGATATTTGCCGTTTATGTTTAATCCCTTCTTAGACCATTGTAAGTTTTTCATTAGGTGTTGTAGTACAGCTATGAATAGTTTTGGTGAGAGCGGGTCACCCTGTCTCACGCCTCTGTTTATATTAATTCTTGTACCCATTCTGTCTAATTTTATTCTGCTTGTGCTTTCTACATATAAGTTTTTCAAAATGTATTTTACCATTAGCAACCTATATTAAAGTTGATTCTCATATAATACCTACTATACTTCATCTAGCTTAAAATGACTAGAAATAAATAAAGGAAGGAATAATAAATTTTAATAACATCTTTAAATATTTAAAGGTGTTATGTTTAACCTACTTACGACGAAATAAATATCATTTATAGGAATCTAAATTTCAAGGATTGACAAAATGAGATTCAGTCTGCAATTACAATTGCCAAACCACGTCACATGTCAATCGAGCATTATTTTGGATACCATTCTTTACTGGTTGTTTAGTTCAGCAATTAGTAATGGCCTTTTTTGTTTCAAATAATATTCGTGAAACAATTGATCAAAGATAAACCTACAATAAATGATTAGAGAAGAACGCGAGATTCTATTATATATGATACGTGAGGTGTTACGTTTTATGAATCTTTGACTATAAAAACCACATAAAACCGTTATCACAGTACACGGCATGCATGTCTGGTAATCTAAATGACACTAGCAATGTTTCCAATATCTCCTATTTTGTGGACATCGTGAAATAGCCATCTGTAGAGTAGTCCAATTCCAAAATCGGGCTCCAATTTATTTTTTTACTAGCAGCGCCTCGCGGTTTCACCCGCGTAGTTCCCGTTCCCGTTGGAATATGGGGATAAAATATAGCCTATAGCCTTCCTCGATAAATGGGCTATCTAACACTGAAAGATTTTTTCAAATCGGACCAGTAGTTCCTTTAGTAGTAGATTAGCGCGTTCAAACAAACAAACAAACAAACAAACTCTTCAGCTTTATAATATTAGTTTAGATAAATGTAACAGTCTATCAGATTGGACGACTATTTCATGAAATGATTTGACATTTAGGTTAGCGAGCGTGCACTGCATTTTTGTTGCGATTTTTGAATTGCAAAATTATTATCCGCAACGATTAAAATTTGTAGTGCGTGCAGATACCTAACTCATACATACAGAAGTTAATCACTGTAAATAATTAATATTTTTCGGTACCCAAATAGATTTGTCTTGCGATATTGAAAAATTTTTAACACAAACAACTATAATATTGAAAAAGAAAAATATCCTAAAGGCTTTTAACTATTATAACAAACATTTTCAGCGGAACGCTATCTAGATTAAAAACGTAATAGAAAAGCATCATGAAAATTTCTATGTTCTCATAAAATAAACCTATAATCGTATTCATGCAATCAAACGAGCACCAACCCCTGACTATTGAAAGTCTCAACTTGATGGACGCATAAACTTTCATAACTGTCGAATGTTATTGCACGGGACGTCGCTGACGAGTTGCGGACATCACATGTGCTATCTAAAATAGCTTGGTGCCGCCTCTATAGAATGTGATGACCACGATCACTGCCAAGAGTACGACGACGAAGAGGAATATCTATGTTACAGAGGGTGCGGAGAATAGAGTAAAAACTGCATAGTTACCACACTTCTTTGAAATTATATCTCTCAATACAAAAAGCTAAATATTTTATTTGTAAGGACTTCGGGTAGGTACTTCGGTTTATTATCATTCAATTTGTGAAAGTAAAAAACATTATCTTTGATATTACCAGAATATAAGCGATTTAAGCGGATCTCTAAATATTGTGACATCTACATCTATTTTATATAAGGAATAGTTGCCTTATCCATTTAATTATGTTTAAGATAGTTGCTCCTCCGAGGAAGATAACTTTTATCCCCAAAAACTTTGAAAAGCTACTACTCAGCTTTTCGAAAATTGTTCAACATTAGACTCGAAAAGAAGAATGGGTAGCCCATGTAAATTACCATAATCATGAATAATGATAATTAGCATAAGCTATCCATTCTTTCTTAATAACCCTCAGAGGTCTGTATCGCTGGCAAGCGCAATGTGCATTAACGGCCGAACCCAATAACCGATGCATCGCATACTGGAGATAGAAAAACAAATGAAACAATAGAAAACCTTTACAATTTTTCTGTTGTTTCATTTGTTTTTCTATCTCCAGTATGCGATAGATCAGTTATTGGTTTCGGTCGTAAGCTGTTATCTGAATTGTCAAGAGCCATCAATTGTTATGTTTACAATGTCAGGAGCCACTTACAGCGACCTGTCAAAATTTTCCTAGCAAACTAAGCGTGTCGGTTTGTCCGGCAAGTATTAACAAGTCACTACAGCAGTTACCACCTAAGAGTCTTATTGCTCTGTGATTACACCAATGATGGTTTTTAAATAGGATATCAGCTAGGAAATTATCCCGAGTGTACATATTACCCGGGTAAAAAGTTTCCCGGGGTACTGCAGCACATAGTCCACTCGTGTTCCAAGTTTTATTCGAATCGAACTGTTTTCAGAATGAATTTGCAAACAAAAAGTACTTTATGCTGTAAAACTCAGCCCTAGTAATATTCTGTGTGAAATTCTTTGTCTTTAAACCTCTCCAGCGGTGAAGCAAGTTAACTAAGTTCGTAGAATTCATTAAAATCCTGGCTCGAACTACTTTATGTATGAACTAATGAGAGCTTTACGTGCTCAGTAACATTACGGATTCACCATAGTTAAGTAATAATAAGAAAATGCCTTTAAGTTATAAGAAATCTGTGAATTACGATGTATGCTGATACAAGATCTATGGAAAAGAAGGATTAGTAGACTCCACGACTAAAAAAAGATCAACTCTTACGAAGTTGAATATTCAAAAAAATAATAAAAAATAAATAAACAGAAACACTATCTAGTTTAAACATGTATAGCTCACTTTTTGACATGGCAGGCGTGTTTTTTAATTATTTCTTCTTTTTTCATACCTTTTTGCTATGTACTAAGAAAGCTTTAGACGATGACAGTATATTATGTCGTCTGATTTTAATAGAAACAAAATATTTAGTTTTTTTTTAATTATGAGCCATGGCTCCCCTTTATATATATATTTTTTAAATATTCACTAGCCTATGTCCCGGTGCCCGGGATAACTCAACGCTTGTAACGATACACATACATTGATATCGGTTAAAGGGTTAAGAAGTTACGGTTGAATAAAGAAACTCACAAACGTACATACACTCATACATGAACCCTGAAAACATAACACTCCTTTTTTGGGCAGTCGTGTAAAAATACAGAAGCCATACGAATTCAGAATGTTCCGGAATTGGTCATGAAGGATATCGTAGTAATTGACTATGGTTATTGCTGATTGAATGTCATTTTGTCTATGGCCTCTAGATCATCATTATCATCATCTGCTCATTCATCTCCATTATATTGGGCTCGGCTTCCAGTCGAACTGGTTTCAGTTGAATACCAGTATATTATGTGAAACCGTTTTCTGGCTTCTGCCAATCCATAACAACTCATCAAAGATTTACGTATGATAACCAGGACCAATGCCTTACCGTGTTTTACGAGTCATGGATAAATCTCGGTGAGATGGTCACCCATCCACAGACTGATCTCGGCAAGCGATGCTTAACCTTGAAGATCGATCCGTGCGACTATTATTATTTAGCCACGAACTCTTCTTCTGAGCCCTCTAGATAGAAATGGGTAATAAACAAGAGGATTGTTTACTGTTAATAACAATACTGATATTGAAATTTACGTTATTTTAAGAGAGGCATCAGACACTCATGTTCTCAAATAAAAAACAACACGATGAAAGTAAAATGATAAGACCTGTCTACAACCCATCAAACAGAACCAGGAGAGCGATAGTCTCTAACTGATTATGCTATAGTGACTCCACAAACCCTTCACGTAGTAATAATTTACCTTTATAACCCCATAAAAAGGTAAAACATGCCTTATGGTGAGCTCTGAAATTGCATAATGGCTCACTGAAGACTTGAAGAGGGTCGTGGGTTAAATGTGTGTAAAGATTTGCAACGTGGTAAAGTTATTATGAGCTGCCAGTATTTTCAGTAGTATGCAAAAAGGTGTTATTCGGATGCATGTTTAAAAAAAACTACAAATAGTTGAAAGAAGAAGTAGCCATAAATGGCTACTTCCCTTTCTGTCACATTCCCGATTCGTCAACATGTCAAATGTTTTAAAAACAACTGATTTTGATCTTCATACGTCCATTATTCATCAAAATTTAAGAATGCCTATATTCATTCCCGTTTGGTCAACTTTTTGTTTGGAAATTACAATCAGGAGTAATTCTAGGAAAGTCGGCTGATAAAAAGAGCGTCAAAAAGGACTTGGTAACTTTTGTAGTCGACTGTGACGTACAAAAAACTAGTTTTAAAAAGGGATGACGAATCGGAAATGCATGTATGAAGTTTTTAAAACTTTTGACATTTTGACGAATTGAGAACGTGACAAAACGGGAAGTAGCCATAAATAATGCTATTGATCTTCATTATTTGCTTTCAAAACAAAAACAAACATCCCACCTATAGTCATCAATCAGCGCGATCATCGACGTGTGCCTATGCTAACATACCTGATGCACTGCAGAAACGGGACAGCCCCATCAACATCCTGAAACCGTTATTATATTGTACCCGTAGGGTGCTGATAGCCCGCTGAGTGTAGTCGGTCCACAGGCAGCACGTGTAAAATACTTGGCAATAAGCTCTAAAAAGCGTTTTTTTCCTACTACAGCGTGCAAACCTACGTAACTACCAACATGTTACATCGGACTGCCAGCGCCCTACGTTCCCTCTAAATATCCACTTGGTCATTAAGGTCGTCGTTTACATAATTATACAGGATACAGTCACAGTGTTACAGTTTACTTTTTCTCGGGAAAATGCACCGTTCGTGTTAGTAGCAAAGCCGCAAAATGAGTTATGGCAGCGGTTAGATAACACCCTCGTTTTAGGAAGGGATATTCTAGTCCACAAATGGTTCGAACTTAAAATAGCCCACAACAGCCAACTCTATTGTAGAATTACGATACCGATTAAATCGTTAAAGCCCGCTTAGCACAACAAAGCTATTCAAACAACGTCCACTGTACCGTAAAACCTATCTTGGGGGGCTTGCATATAATGAAAACAGACAGCTGACAAGTTCATTTGTTGAAGAATCTACATCGCCGTCGTGTAATTTGTGATGAAGAAGGAAACTAGGAAGCTGTGCACTTGAAGACTTAAAGGCAGTTTGCCATTGGAAATAAAATGGCGTTGATATCAATCTAGCTTTAAAGGTCCAAGTAATAGGACCTTTTACTCCAGCGCTGCACTTTTTTTTGCGGGGTCCCTTAAATTATTTATTTCAGATATTGAACTCCTTTGTTTCAGCATGGCGTTAAATAGACATTGGCCATTTCATGTCCGAAATAAACTACCTACTATATATAATACTAAATTAGCATAAGAAGATCGTGATAAGTCGTACTTTGTTTAGCGTCAAGTACAACTCGACAGGTGAATAAAACATGTTCATTTATTATTATTTGCATGTATTTCAATTTCAAACCTACCCTGACATGGGGACGATTGAAACGAATTCCTTTTTTAAAAATTTGATTTAACGTATAAAATACAATGCACAGATCCCAAAAACCGTACCCAATCTACCTTACCCTTCACGGTTTAGACCTTACCTTTATATTCTTACATTGTTTGTTTGATGTACTAAACCCGTGAGTGAAATATCTGTTCTTGTATATTGTAGACACGGCCTAAGTAAAATTGAGTGAGAAACCTCTATTGTGTTTGGATTTGACATGCGATCGATGGCTAAGAAATTTTCCTTATGCTACCTGAGGCCCCCGAAGTCTGTACATGACGGTTTTCTAAGACTTATAAATAAATTCTTTGTCCTATTATGTTTTCAGACGGATTTGTTCAAAGACAGCTTCCCTTTTGTTATGAAATACTGGTTTAATATTGTTTGCCTGGTAAATCGTTTAGCGGTTATATTAGGGTTTCTTGGCTTAAATAAGCTTTTGCTTTGATAGTTTTTTTTTGTACCTTTTAACGGAGGTGAAATTGGTCTAGCTCGTGTTATTTCTTGATGGCGTAGACGACTCTCAATAGGCATTTTGTTTATTTTTCTCATACGCAGACCAATAAATACATTAAGTAAACGTTTTTGTATATAACTTGCCGACAATATACCTATATATATATATATATATATATTTAAAGTTTATGTACAATAGTGGTACATAGGCTGACTTAATGCAGCAAGGCATTCTCTACCAGTCAACCTTTTGGGTTAAAAAGACATCACTGTGGTAGCTGTACAACAAATACATAAAATATATATCTCAATAATCGTCACTCTACATTTAGTGACTCAAACGAAAAACAAATGTGAATTTGTGAATAAAATTTGACACAAATTTTCAATGGATAATTTTTATTTGAAAAAAAAAAGAAACATACAGAAAATACAGCAAGCCGAAATATTTATTCACGAGATAAAATACCACTAAAAATCAGCACAACAGTGGAACTATCTCAGACATTCTTATGAACATCCGGGCAAAATGACCGGGATCTCGATATATCAAGAACTGCCTAGTGCGTATCCTACAAACCAAGTCAAGCAAACTCGCTTCGCAGTTTGGTCCATGTACTATGCGACTATTAGGAATCCTCATCTTCCACAAAAAATCCTTGTTCACCTAATATACAAAGAATTAGCAGCGCCCCGCGGTTTTACCCGCGTAGTTCTCGTTCCCGTGGGAATAGGGGATAAAATATATACTATGTTACTCAGGGCGAATGTAGCTTTCTAATGATGAAATAATTTTTGAAATCGGTCCAATAGCTTTTGAGTTTATTCGTTACATACAAAAATAGAAATCTTTCCTCTTTATAATATTAGTATAGATGACCCATATTTAAGATAACCACGCGAATATGTCACATAACTGAACCGGAACGTTATCTGAATTCCTGTGAACATGAGGATTACGCGACGTTTTCTGAGCGTTGGAGATTTTTCGCGACCATACCCTGCTTTGTTCAGATAAAGGGGCTTATTTCGAGCTGGTTGCGCTGTGGACGGAATTAGGATTACGTTTGTGTCATGTATGGAACCATATTGGACGTTTGTTAGTCTTTTTAAGTGGCTTGTCTTTGGTCGATTTTTTAAATATTGTTATTATTATTTTAAAATGAATACTTATGTCAGTTTGTTACTGTCTCACTGCAGGGCAAAATACCTTATTTATTTATTTATATATTATTTAAACTTTATGTACAATAGTGGTACATGGGTGGACTATGCAACAATGCATTCTCTACCAGTCTACCTTTGGGTTAAAGACAAAACCATGGTAGGTGTACAAAAAATAAATAAAATTAAAAAATCCAGTTGGAATGGGAAAGAAATAAAAAATAATATGGCATTAAGTCCGCCTTTTTACAGTTTTTTTTACTAGTGCATAAAGTTTTAATAAATAAATAAATATATATATATATATATATATATATATAATACTATTAAAATACATATATGCTAAAATTTTAAACATAATGTTTTATAATAATCTTTAGTAGGTATAAGAGAACTTATAATTTAAGAACCCTTCTCATACAGACTATATGAGCATTAATACCACGCTTTCTTGAAGCGGGTTAACCAATAGTTGCATCAACTCCTAGGTTCCTTTACGGTGTTTCCAATCACCAATGTCAAATTATTTAGCAGTCATCTCCAGGAAAGTACCCAACGGGTGTAAACAGAAGGTCTTCCAAAGAGGTTCTTTGCTGAGGGTGATGTAAGAAACCTACCCTTCCCGATCTCATCCTCAAATATTGCAAGCGCTGTTGGAAACTCCTGGTTCAAACTGGATTTTAACTTTTTGGAATTCGTGTTGAAAGCGTATTATTGGCATCGTTGATTTCGTAGCTTTAAGTGTCAAGTCACAGTTACACCTACATAAATCCAAGTCAACGCTCATCAAGTTTTTATTTTCTTCCTGTAAGCTACTGTATTTTTGAGCAACAGCCAGGCTTTGAAGCCGCAAACCTTCATAAATGTGCTAGATTAAGTTGTATGTTTGCGTTCCCGAAAAGAACGGACTTAATCCATGCGATATTTACTGTCTATTTTATAACAGTGAATCATGATATAAATGTTTTCTTATTACTACGTAACGTGTTTTTTTTATTATTAATGTGATAGAACTGATTCGGAATCAAACAACCAAATGAAAGAAAACTAAATAGGGTAGAGTAGAATACAATAGAATACTCTATTCTTCTGGCACTATTCTGTTTGGTACTCTCTGGTATTAGTTCCTTTACAGGTTATTCAGAGTTAATGATCTCTATTAGGGATTATGTTTATCCGACACACAAAGCCAAGAGGAGGGGTTATGATTTCTGCAGTCCATTATATATATTTACGTTGGTAAGGCTTTAAAAGTTGCTTCTATGATCACATACCTAACCTTAACCCTTTAATGCAAACCCTGTGCTGTTTTGTGTATGCCTGTGCTGTGATTATGTAAAGTTAAATTTTCAAATAAAAATCCAAAGAAGGTTTTTAAAGCAACCGACAACTTAGTAGGATTCGAAGTTCTTCAAACATTAAACCGTATTGTAGTTGTAGATACGTTTGGAGCTAAAATTATCTGAACATCGCAGATATAAGTTTATAAAATTAAAATAAAAAAGTCACTTACAATATACATACATGTAACTTGGTTTTATCCTAGGAATACATTCACGATCAAGTTCCTATTGTAAGTCTCACTTAGTAGAAAAAGTTGGGTGCCAAGTCAATACCGAATGCATGTTGTTCTACAAAATGCATTTTATTTTATTTATAGTATTTTTGTGATCTTAAACACAATGAGACAAAAATAATTTATAATTTATGGAGCATTGCATGTAGTGAATTATTAAAAGTTGTTGTTGGAAGTGAAATATTCAAACAGATATAAATAAAATAAATTTATTGGCACAAAAATTGCACGATAACTACTTTTGTATATATTGTGTACAATACCAACACATTCCATTGGATTTTGGGAAAAGACATACTAATAGTGAAAAACCCTGCTTAATAATTAGGGGGACCCTGTGACTTACGAGTCTGTGTTCTGTAACTTTATGAACATAAGAATAATTTATTTATACACATAAATAAAGTAGTTTTATGTTCACAAATTTCTGAACTGTATAAATTAACCGTTAGACTTATAGATTTATATCAAAGAACGGCCCCAAGTCTGCTACTACAAAAGTGTCAGAATGGTCTATCGTTGATTTTGACAGTTTGGTAATCCACTAATAGAAAAGCGTCATTATGACTTTCCAATGGTCAACCACTGACACTCCATTGAAAGAAATGGCACAGAATTGTAATCTCGTACATAATGACAAATGAATGACAGACGTATTCAGTAATCTGCTTAAATTTTGACAGTTCCTTTGATCAGTGACCTATATATATTGGAACGTCGTTGTGATATCTTTCAATAGCTCGATTATTAAAAAGTATTACGAGACCATTAAACTGACCAATGATCGACCATTATGAATTTCGGATCGTGTTGGAATGACAAATTTATAAAAATAGCAGACTTGGGGCCCTAATCCTTTTGTTTAAGGATGGTCAATTCTCAAATGGTTTTTACACTCTGGGTAGAGCGGAAGGGTGTGTCAGACTCTTACTGACTAAAACCCAACCGGGATCTTCCAAATGCCCTCTGCATTCCAGGGCCGCTGTGACTCTTTCGAATAAATTCCGCAACCAAACATCAGGTCCTGCAAATATAAACATTTGCTTGGGGATGTTGTTGGAATACGATCTTGTTATGATGAGTATTTGATTTTAGTCCCAATTGTTTTATGTAGTATTTGGATAGCCGGTTTGGCTTAATAAATAAATTATTGGGGTTCCTGAAAGACAAACAGTAACATTATAATATGTCACATATGCATTGGCGTGCAGTGGTTCGAGTTTCTGGCCTACCCTAACTCAAACCACTGCACGCCACTGCTCAGCCCTGGAACGGTAAGGGCACTGACACTCCCTTCCTCTCCGCTCAGAGCGGGAGAAGTCATTTGATGATTTCCCATACAAAGAGAAAAAAAAGGAAGGCCCTTTATTATGCCATGGACACAATCACGAAACATAAAATATGGAGAATAGGCTGCTACTATGTATGTTGTGGTTAGTTTTGAAGCAATATTTCATAAAAGTCAAAAGTGATTACAAACATTTCATACAAAGAACACTCAATGAAATATCAAGGAAAGAATCACATAAACGGACCGATGCCATCATTTCTCCCTTCTGATGGTTAATACGTGAACCGCTTCATAAGTATATAATCAAATTCCTTACTTCAATCAAGCAAAGTAATTTGCAAGCAGACTGCATAATCAGTTGATTTCCATCCGAAAATGAATTCGCATGTACATAAACAAAAATATGTATTCCCAGTATATACTATACTAGCTGTCTTGCGCAACTTCGTTTGTATATTTTAAGACTGCTATATTTTCCATGACTGCTCCGCTCCTATTCATCTTAGCGTGATGGTATAAAGCCGATAGTTAGATAGTTTTATAGTTAGATAGCCTCTTTATTGAGGAAGGCTATACCTTCCTCAATAAAGAGGCTATCTAACATTGAAATAATTTTTCAAATCGGACAAGAAGTTCTGGAGATTGGAATGGGAATTTGGTTCTGGAAACAAACTCTTCAGCTTTATACATTAGTATATAGATAGATATGGTCTAAGATGTCTGTAGAAAATTTTTTTGGCTATGTAGCCAAATATACGTATATAAATATAAATGTAGCATGAAATATGTGTTAGTATGATTTAAATTGTTTGCGTGGCGTCCTTTCTCCTACAGACTCTCTTGGAGTTTATTATTGCACTTCCTTGTACACGGATCCGTAAAAATGCGAATGTACTTGAAAAAAGCCGTCTAGAAGTATTAAACTGTTAAGTACCTACATATTTCTAAATAAATTGATTATATATAGATAACACACACCACTTATTTCGTCCAAAAGAAAACTTTTAGTGCAAATCCAATACTAAATTCGATAAAATAATACCCAAAAAGGAAGCCCTCTTCTCGTTTAAACACACAGTGAACCTAAAATAATAAAATGATTACCTATCTAAAGAGTCTATTAAATCTATACTAATATTATAAAGCTGAAGAGTTTGTTTGTTTGTTTGTTTGAACGCGCTAATCTCAGGAAAACTACTGGTCCGATTTGAAAAAATCTTTCAGTGTTAGATAGCCCATTTATCGAGAAAGGCTATAGGCTATATATCATCACGCTAAGACCAATAGGAGCGGAGCAGTCATGAAAAATGTGTCACAAACGAAGTTGTGCGGACAGCTAGTCGAAAATATACATATGGCCAAAAAGGACGTAACACATCCAGCTTTAGATCTGTGTTCTTGGCAGAAACATCGGTTAAGCAATAAGGATGTAAGCTGGTTTTATGGGAGTATATATGTACGTTATACTATGGTCAAGGTCTTCCAAGATCTGCACGTATGGGGTTTAAGTAAATATAAGGAAAAGCCGTGTTGTTGGTAGTTTATGGTCGAGATAGTTTACTTGTACCGCTTGTGACAGTGAAAGACAAACTCTGGGGTATTTTCAAAATTGAAAGAAGCTGAGGATTCTGTAATGTGGCAATTAAGTAGTGTGCTTAGTTGATAGACCATAGTTGTACTCACGGTTTCTGGAAAATAAATATCAACGCATTTTAAACAAATTATAGGCAAGTTATGTGATTAAGCACAAAGCACAGCGTAATCAGCCTTTTAATGTTCCCACTGCTGGGACACAGGCCTCCTCTCTAAGAGAGGGAATGGGCGGTAATCCACCACGCGGGCCCAGTGCGGGTTGGTGAATGTCACATGTCATCGAATTTTTGGTTCTAGGACATGCCGGTTTCCTCACGATGTTTTCTTCACCGTTTTGAGAGCAGTGGTGATGAAATTAATTACACAAAGTAATGCGCCTGGCTGGGTTTGAACCCGCGACCTACAATTTGTAAGTCGGGGCCGTTGCCACTCGGCCACCACTGCTTTTTTTGGTTATTTGATTGGCTTTTGAAAAATTCATTCAAATATTCGCAGTTACGCAACAACGTTGTTTGCAATAATTTACGTGGGTATATTCTATATATGTATGTGGCAACAAAGTATCTCAACTTTAGCTTATTTCTTCTTACCAAGCAAAAAAAAAAACGCGTAAAGAAAGCAGACGTGGACTTATTTTATTAAAAGATCAGAACACTCCCTTTTAAGCCCTAACTTCAAAAGCTCTAAGTTATAAAACCAACTTATCTCCCATCCTTCAATACAATCTCGTACATTATGCATGCGAAATCCAATACACGTCATTTTCGCTGCAAGGAGTTTATGCAAAAACCCAGACGTGGCACACATGCTAAATAAACTTGACTTCGAAATATTGTTAGTATAAATATTTTGTTCGTCTTTTACAGCAAGCAAGATTGAGCCATTTTCAACGATTGTCTGAATGAACTGCTTGCAAATTGACGGGTTGTTGAACTTTGTCTCAATGTTTTAGTTTAATTTATTTGGGATTTTATTTTATTTTTGTATTGTCTGTTTAAGTAAGTTTTGTCATTCTATAAACTACAAGCAGTGCCCCGCGGTTTCACCCGCGTAGTTCCCGTTCCCGTGGGAATACGGAGATAAGATATAGCCTATGTTACTCATGGTGAATGTAGCTTTCTAATGGTGAAAGAATTTTCGAAATCGATTCCGTAGTTTTTGAGTTATTCCTTACATACAAAAATACAAATCTTTCCTCTTTATAATAATTAATATACATAGATAGCCATTTTTGTGACTGTTCGTAGCATCAAGTTATTCATTGAGGCAATCAGCGGTGGCAATCTCTCGCTTCTAGCCCTGGTTTAAATCATCGTCCGGAGCGGGGGGCATCGGAAGCAGTCATCTCTTTTTGCGAAGCGTGAGGGTAATACAAACCTTATGCCCGAGCTGCCACAACAGAAGTAGTGTTTTTGTAGTAGTGTAATTCCCCGGGCGACGGCGTCGGGAGTTTCAGGGCGATTCCCGGCCACCGTAGGCGCGTTCCGATGGACGGCGAGCGTTGGGTGACTTGTCATCCGACAACAATCAGACCCGGGTCGACGACCCGTTGTGGTCCCCACACGCTTCAAAGAGATATCAGCTTAGAAAACGGGGTCTCGCTACTGCCAGTGTCTGCCAGGGTTACGAAATTTTTTCGAAAGAGTCACCGCGACCCTGGAACGCAAAGGGCATTTGGAGGAACACAGATGGGTTTTAGTCAGTAAGAGTTTGAAACTCCTTTCCTTTTTTTAGAAGGGTTCCATAATTTTGCTCCTTGATTTTTTAATACGTAAAAATCGCGCAAAGTAAAGCTGGCTTAGTAGCCAGCCTCTGCTTATATATTTGGATTATTCTCCTTAGTTATCATAATTTAGGTATGTATCAAATTAACTTTAAGCCAATTAGTAAAGGCCAAAATTGCGTAGAGCACAGTGGTCTTAGATTAATTAATTTATTCATTAATTAACTCTACATGGGATAATAAGTGGACATATATGTATTTACATACCTTACTTAGGAAAAAAATGGATCTTGTTATGCTTGTCGTTTTCTCTGGGATTTACAAAGTATTATTTACCACCTTTGCTATTAAACCATTTATAGTAATTAATTAGTTAACCAAGTCTAGGTATAATAACGACTGTTAGCATTTCAAGATCATGAAATGGTGACATCTTGTTTGCATTTTTCTAAATTTGTTTTCTAGAAATAGTCTAATGATTAAAATGCCTAGCTCACCCGCGCAACTTCTTTTGTGTCACATTATGCATGACTGCTCCGCTCCTATTAATCTTAACGTTAAATGGGCTATCCTAACACTGAAAGAATGTTTCAAATCGGACCAGTATTTCCTAAGATTAGCGCGTTCAACCAAACAAACAAACTCTTCAGCTTTATATACTCGTATTGGTATAGATTTACTGACCAAAAACTACATTACCGTAGTAAGTACTAGCTTCTGCTCGCGACTTCGTCCGCGTGGAATAGTTACTTTACCCCCGATTTTGAAACTCTCAGCCCGATCGGATTAAAATTGACAAAGTTTCATTCAAACTTTCATCCCCTATTTTATCCCCTTGGGGGTAGAATAAAACAAAATCCTTTCTTAGCGGATGCCTACGTCATAACATCTACCTACATGCCAAATTTCAGCTCGATCCGTTCAGTGGTTTGGGCTGTGCGTTGATAGATCACTAAGTCAGTCAGTCAGTCCCTTTTGAGTTTTATATATTTAGATTGTACCTATCCTTTTTTTCTTATGATGTACAACTGCACGGACCATGTCGGGAACACCAAGAGAGCAAAGTTAGAAACAATAGCAAATGCCATGTAACGTTTTTAGCGAACCAAAGCCAGCTATTTCTTTGAAATTATGAAAACGATTTTCAAAAAGCCCTTGGCTTAATTTCAGCGTTAGCTATTGAGTTTTCTCGAACCATCGACTTGGAAAAGTCTTTTGTCTAAAGTTTTAATTATGAATTGAGTAGAGGGTTTTGGAGAGTGCCATTTTATGTCCGTTTCTGCTGTATGAACTCGATATTGAAATAGTATTTTAAGAATACTGTGAACAACCAATGGAAATCTACATTATCAGCGCGTAAAATAGACTATATTTTATCCCAATATTCCCACGGAAACGGGAACTAAGCGGGTGATACCGTAGGGTGCTGCTAGTAATAATATTATAAAGAGGAAAGATTTTATTTGTTTTTACGATTTGACTCAAAAATTATTCAATGGATTAAAAAAAATCTGTCGCCATTAGAAAGCTACATTATCACCTTAAAAAATACGGATTATATTTTATTTTAAAAAAAACCCAAAGTAGCAAAAAATTAATTATTTTGAGAAAACTATTAATAATACCTAACTATAATGTGTAGTACATTATAGTTAAGTATCATTAATAGTTTTCTCAAAATAATTAATTTTTAGCAAATGAAAATACAGTGGTCATAAAATCCGCGCAGGCGAAGTCGCGGCTGAAATACTAGTAATATAAGTAGGTAGGTACTTAATTACTATCATTTTAATTCATCAATAAATTCATTTATGCAAATTAGGCTGAATGCCAGGACTTTTTGAACGTCAACTTTTACATTAAAACAGCCCCGCAGAATATCCACCCATCCCCACTTCCTAGTGTTCTAGCAAGATTATGATCTTCTATGTTTAATTAACACATATTTTCAGTAGGTACTTGAACACCAAAAAATAATCATTTACTAACCCCTAAAAAAATTCCCAGCCAAAAATTAGCGGCTTCTTATTATAATTTACTAGCTGACCAAGCAAACGTTGTTTTGCCATATAAAATAAATAATATTTAGGGTGATGAATGATGTTCTATATATATATAAAAGAAAGTCGCAGGTGAAATTTAGCTTTCTTTAAAATAGAAAACTTAAAGCTAAAATACTTCTTAGCTGTATCCCGCGGTTTTACCTGCCTGCGCCATTTATTCTTTCTGGCTCAGTGTTCTTTCTTTCGTCTCCTATGGATCATAGCTTGATGTTAAATAATTATGGTTCTGGTATCCTGGTACTTTGTAACTCTTCACTCACAATTCCAGCCCAGAAATGCTTCGACATGTTTATGGTCTGCTGGTACACGTGAATCCTTACTTCTCAAATTTTCAGCCCCTGAAATTGTTCGACATTTCTGGTCAATCTTTAGCGCATGCAATTTTAGCCCCGGAATCTACCATTTTTAACAAATAAACGACTAGACTGATCACGTCCCACGGAAACGGGGTAAAATGTCCTATATAAATATATCCTATGCCTGCGCCATTTATTCTTTCTGGCTCAGTGTTCTTTCTTTCGTCTCCTAAGGATCATAGCTTGATGTTAAATAATTATGGTTCCTGGTATCCTGGTACTTTGTAAGTCTTCACTCACAATTCCAGCCCCAGAAATGCTTCGATATGTTTATGGTCTGCTGGTACACGTAAATCCTTACTTACCAAATGTTTGACAGGTACGAAACAAAGGAACATTTAGGGAAAATGATTCATCTTTCATAATTATTTATTCGTCGAATTTTCATTGTTTTTAAGATGTATTCTGCTATTCAGGGCAGAGACAAATCCAACTAAACAAAAACCAAGAAAATTGGTCCAGCAGATCTCCAGTTATAAGTGTTGTAACAAACCCGACTTTGTTTTATATTTATATAGAAGATAGAAGAAGATGACAAGTTTAGGTCGTAAATTTAATGGAAACATCTGAACTAGTCCCTTCCGCGCTGAATATTTCCATATTAATTTAAATTTTACTTAAAAGAGGAAAATATTTTCATGAATCACTAAGGTATCTTCTTTGATGGTATTATTATAACATTCCCTTTATTTTTCCTGTCTTTTGACATTTAGTTTGTTCAATAACACGAGTAATGATTATTATAATTCCTATGAATATCAAAATATTATGCGATTTTTTTTTTACGATTTTGAGTTGATTTAGGTTGACTTGCGTAAACCAAAATTGTCTTATAACTCAGAGACGTAAACAAGAGGTTAAATGAGAAATATTTTTCATACACAATGAACTCGGGTTAAAATTGAGTCCGTGTTAAAAATTAACTCTGAATTGTGCCGGTGCACGTTCTTGTTCATTCACACTTTTGAAGGATGGGAAATAATCAAATGATTTCTTAGGAAGTCAGTTTCTTACAGACTTATATAAGTCATTATGAAAATGACATTCATGTGTTCTGACCTATCCAGATGAGAAGCCAGAAAATTTAATCATTTATACTAAGTACCGTGTTACTCAGATACCTTATGGGTTATGGAAGTCTGGTAGGCAGCTGTTCCACATAAAATACTGGTATTCAGCTGAATGCGGTTTGACTGGCCCCATTATAGTTGGGACAAGGCTAGGCAGATTATATGCACATATGGTATTAAGCCGATATACATATCTGGCTGGCTGGTGTCCGCAACTCCACATTCAATCGCGTATTTTACAAATAAATCATTAGGCAAGCGTTATTTAACCTGGAACACCGACCGGCAGTAATTATTTCAGTTTATCTGATACACTTTTTTCTAACAAAAAAACTACATTCTGCTATTAAAACAACCAGCTGTAAACTCACTTAAACGATTGTGTATATTTTTTATCCCGCACCCACAAATACCGACTTCACAAAGTAAAGCAAAACAATGCCAGTACAAGTAAACCGGGAAGTTTTAAACGAATAGAAACTTCATCAACACCACTGAGTTAACAGGATTGTGGAGTTAAAAGCTGGAACGTTTCCCTTCTAAAGGAATTATCAGTGTAGACAAAGACATGATTCTCACACTTCCGATTTCACAACGATTAAATGTGGAGTGAGTTGTTCACTTGCGACTTTTGGTTGCGCTTTTATAGCATTTGTATATCATAAAAAAAATGTAAAAGTGGAATCCTGAAGATGGTTTTAGGCTATTTTTTACGAAAATCTTAATACGAGCGAACTCACGAGCAAAAGCTTAGTTTCCGGTAAACGAATTTACTGAATAGTTGGCTTCAAAATCAAATTATCCAAATCTAGTCAGTCAGATAGATTTCCAAAAAATATTCGACACGTATTTTTTCTTTTTTCACGTGAACAAAAAACGAAGGCGATACAGTGCGTTAAAACTAACAATCTAACTGACGCACTAAATATATCTATTGAAGTAGGTATATAGTTTTTCCTCAGAAAATATCCCTATTACAATATATTGAAAGTAGATAATATTATTATAGTTTTTTATTTTTTTTGTGATACTGTGGTATGCCTAAATAAAAACCGTCGATTAGATTTGCATTCTACGTCACTAACCAAACTAATAAAGATCATTAACAATTTTATACATTTGAAATCTAAACATGACATCAAATAAATTATGTAAGTAGGTACCTACATAATTATATTTGGGGATCGATCAGGAATAATAACAAAAAAATTAAGTTAAAAATACATTACATATGTATTACTAAAACATAACAAAATAATAACACCTGTACTAGGTCAAAAACTCCTACAAATTGATGTACATATCTATACTAATATTATAAAGCTGAAGAGTTTGTTTGTTTGAACGCGCTAATCTCAGGAACTACTGGTTCGAATTGAAAAATTCTTTTTGTTAAATAGACCTGTTCTGGTTGAATAGACCATTTATCGAGGAAGGCTTTAGGCTATATAACATCACGCTGCGAGTAATAGAAGCGAAGAAAAAATGGAAAATGTGGAAAAAACGGGGAAAATTATTCATCTTTGAGGGCTTCCGTTGCGTGCGCTGCGAAAACGGTTCAAGATACCAAAAAAATATGTAGGAATTCTTTCCTACATATTTTTCTGGTATCTTGAACCGTTTTCGCTTGATTCCTCTTAAAATGATCTAAAAAAAATGTCCGCGACAGTATATGTCTATTTTTTAAGATTAACTCACTAGAACCGTTTTTATGGTAATCAAATTTGGTCGAAAGGGATGAAAGTTTGTATTAAACTTTGTCAATTTTAAACCTATCGGGCTGAGAGTTTCAAAATCGGGGTTAAAGTAACTATTCCACGCAGACGAAGTCACGGACAGAAGGTAGTGTATTATACAATGTTCTTCAAGGTTAAGCAACGCTTGCAAAGGTTGGTCTGTGGATGGGTGACCATCTCAACATACCGAGTTTCCTCCGTGCCTCGGAAAGCACATTAAGCCGTTGGTCCCGGCTGTCACTTGTACATCTTTGGCAGTCGTTACGGATTGTCAGAAGCCAGAAAATCTGACACCAGTCTTGCCGAGAAGTACCGTGTTCCCCAGTTATTGGGTTGTGGAGGTCTGGTAGGCAGCCGCTCCACGTTAAATACTGGTATTCAGCTGAATCCGGAATGACTGGAAGCCGACCTCGATATAGTTGGGAAAAGGCTAGGCAGATGATGATGATGATTTATATTAAATAAAAAAAAACAGTAAACCAATAACCATCGACGCCAATGCGTGATGCTTTAATATATTTTTAACCGATTTCCAAAAAAGGAGGTTCTCAAGTCGACTGAATTTTTTTTTGTGTGTGTTACCTCATAACTTTTTACTGGGTCCCAGTTTTTGATTGAGATCTGACGACTAGTATTTGAGTGAAGAAAAGTGGGAGAAGGGCTTTTGCCGTGCAGTGATACTCAACAGGCTCATAACATAACGCTTGCCATGTGCGCATTTTATTTATTTCGAAATGTAACCTTTATTGCATCGTTAAAGGACTCCATTCCCTGTTTAACATCCCCCTAAAGATTTTATTTCAACTGAAGTGTCGGATCAAAAATGTCTGACATGAAATGGTGAGATATAAATCTAGAGTGATATTGTGTCGAGTTCCAAGTACGAATTACTTTCAGAATTGGTTTTTATTTACGGGGAAAGAAATTGGAAGATTGCTGTCATAAAATGTGTCGAGGTCAGCCGATACGTGTTTAAAAACTTTTATTTACGACTGGCAACCTTGCTGTTCTTTTAAGTAAGTACACCTATTAGCTTTTCCTGGAAAATCTCCAGATTTTGCTTTGTTTAAGAGTTATGTGGTCGTATTGTTTTTTTTTTGTATCCGTCACAAATAGTTTTAAAAAGTTTTTGTTAGTTTAAGTTCGTAAAGCTGGTTTATACTATTGAATGCCGAAAAAAGAAGCTTTTATTTTAAACTGGTGGCTAAGAATATCTGCAATATGTTTGTGTTTTTTGGTAAAACAAGTTAAAAAAAATTATTGATTAAGTAATGCTTTTTGCTTTGATTAACATTTTACTAGCATTTGATTTATGTTTAGAATGCCAAATATTATGATTTTTTTATGTATCAAGAAATACAAAATATATTCTTGTTTGTTTTCCGTTGACTGCACATTTGTTACTTTGCCAAGAGGTTTTGGCCACTTCTAGAGGACAAAATATTATTTACAATGCTGAAACACCCCTTATCTTTTAAAGAATGAACATATCAGGGTAAAGTTGATAGAAAATATATATTGGTATTGCAATACTGTTATTTTTTTTTTTAATTTTGCCTTCATGGGTCATTGGTAAAAATTAGTAAGATAAATAAATAGTCTACGTATTGTTAAAATAATAGAAAAGTTTTAGCAATAGTAAATTTTAATGATATGAAGCTAGAAGATTTAATTCTAAAACAGAAATTATGACTGACAATACTATACCTTAGACACTTTCAGCTTATATAACAAATTAGTCTTTTGAGCCACTGTAACTATCCTTTACTGAAAAATATTATCAACATCATAATTTCAATTTATTCCAATATAAAAAATTTCAAGCCAAGTCGCAAAGCAATCTTGATTACATTAACATAACCTTCCACGCTCTCGATAGATGGCGTTGTCTTGAAGAATAATATTGTAAACTGGCGCCTGTAGTATGCATCGAGTGCTAACCATTTACATTTTAGAGTGACACTCAATTAAGTGCCTTGAGCATGAGCATGCAAAATATGAGCATCGTTCACGGCGGTATTATTGGCTACTTGACTTTGGTTTTCATATTTTTTACGGTTTTGGAAAGAGAGCTTTAAATAATCTTTTTTTTTTATTATGATTTTGTGTCTTTGGTAATTGTTCATAGTTTCAAGTCATACGTATTTGAAACTGCTTTCTTTTCTTTCTAAATTTGGCTGCATTACTAAATGAAATTTAATTTACCTAAACATCATAAGGTTCTGGAAGTAACGAAAATTATTTTGTAGGAGTTATTTGTTATTCCGTCAGCAGTTCAGCAAAACTAGTCGTAGTCAGCTTTCGGAATACGTAATGTTTCTTGTGCCTAGGTAACTGAAAAGTTTTCTGATTCAGTTTGGTAAAGGCTCATCTGAAACACTTTAAACTGCTTTAAAACTTGTTAGTTCAACTCAAGGGAAGTGTTGTAAATTCATGAGTCAAAGAGGTTATATGAACAAGATATTCAAAAGAGTTTAACCCGTGAGTCAACCTTTAGTCCTTCGATTCTGTGAGGTAAAAATGACAGAGAATCTGTGACTTCTATAATTGTAATGGAAACTTCTGGATTTGCAATTATGGAACTTCCACAAAAAATCATACCATATCTGCTGGGATGTTATGAGGCATTAAGTCGCTATCAGTTTTGGTCGCGCGCGCCACTAATGACAAAATCAGTGTCACACTTGTTTTGTCTATGGTGTGACCGCGGCATGTGACAGTGACTTCATGCATAGTGTCCATCCCTGACATAGGCAAGCCCAATAGTTTGTAATATTTTATGTCATGTGCGTCTATATGAGGGAGATGAACCATTTCTTTCTATCTTTACCACTGCAATTGCGGCGGTATAATTCAATAATTTTATTAACTGATGTGTAAATCATCATCATCTGAGCCAGAAGACGTCTACTGCTAGATATATGTCTCCTTCAAGTGTCGGCACATTGACCTGTTCACATCGATGCATTGTTAAACTGGAAGGTTGAGACGTCGTCTGTAACGAAGTCTGTTAGCTCAGCATGCTATGCAATCAGAAGCCTGAGGGAAGAACTGACATTGGCCCAGCTTAGGATGGTATACTTTGCCTTGGTTGAGTCTAGGCTTAGATATAGTATTGAGTTTTGGGGCAACAGCTATAAGTACAATATCCACTCGGCATTTGTAATTCAAAAAAGAGCCTTAAGGACAATGCTCCGCTTAAAACAGACAGATTCGTGCAGAGACCATTTTATCAAACTTAATATTTTGACAGTGCCATGCCTTTATATACTGGTGTTGCTAACTAAGTTTTGTTAAGAACTTGCATAAATATGAAACTGATGACTAACGACAAGTTAGAGTTAACACACGTAGGAAAGACTTGCCTAACACAATCCAACCGAAAATCAACGTGGTTCGTCACAGTCCTAGGTACCAATCAGTATATAATCTTTACAACAAGCTTCCCTTAGAATTTAAAAGCATAAATAGCGAAAACGTATTTAAAAACAAATTGAAAATATATCTATTGAGGAAAGGCTACTACAGTGTCGATGAGTACCTAGATGATAAGCGACAGCCGTAATATAATAAATTGGTATTAATTTTAAATGGTTTGTTGATAATTATTATTATTTTTTATTTTATTACTTATTTTTTTTTTTTTATTATTATGACATTTTGTTTTGATTATTATACTACTCATATATTTTATGACACATGATCTCTAGTAATAGCTGTTATTATTATTATTATTTTTTTATGATTATTTTATTTTTGACATTCTATTATTATTATACACACATGACATTTACTCTTACATATTTACAGTTTTTATTTTATTCAAGTTTGACAGTCCATTTTGAATTATTCACAAAAATAAGATGACATTGATTTTTATTTTTTCCTTTTGAATGGTCAAAAACTTTCGTTTTACTGTATTATTATTAAGTATTTTAAATTGATTGTGGATTATTATCGTTTGGATTTGTTACTCAATTATGTATTATCTCTGACATGTTTTAAGATTGTAATGTTTTAATGATAGGTACTTACTGTTTATTTTACATTTTATTTTACAAAATTTCTACACAATGTATATTGTTCCGAAATAAATGACTTATGATTTATGACTTATGACTTATGACTTATGACTTATGACTTATGACTTATGATTTATGACTTATGACTTATGACCTGTCCTGTTCACCTCGGTCTACCTTGAGGGAGGATTTTCAACGCTGCAAGTGACGATAGTTGTTTTTTTTTTTGTGAAATATAGTTTGCTCCTTTAAAATGTTTATGGTCGCCTCGTTTCTGGTTGTCTACATTTTTAAGTAGTTATTTCATTCTTTCGACACCGGATTTCACCTCTGCTAATATGGCCCCAATTCCATAACCAGTTGCAACATAAATGATCTAGCAATCTCAAGACTGTATTACCTCGTCCACCGCTTCGATCCTCAAAAACCCAGCTTATAATAACATTATAGGGCTGATAATATGTCATGTCGTTTTATTATGATGTGTGTTCGCTGCGGCGCGATCAGAATGTCGAGATCCCATTACAACTGAAATACTGAAATGATTATGACACTTTTATCTACTTGAATAGGGTTGATTTTGCCATATTTGTAAGTCGTGTCGTTGACAGAAAAGTTTGAATGGAATAGTTTACCTCAGTATCGGCATTTAAGGTGATGGAGGATTGAGACGCACTTTTTTATGAGCTGAGCTTTATAACTAACCTTAGTATCTGAAATAGTCCATAGAATTGCCAAAACTAGGTGGCAGTGGGTGGGAAGATTGGTTGTAAAACCGATAGTCTTTGGGGCCGCAAAGTTCAAAAAGCATTTATTTTAATTAAACCATTTATAGGCACTTTTGAATTGTCAAAGCCGATCAATCAAAGAGGTGAAGCTATTTGCACGTTCCAAAGCGTAGATCTCTAAGCAGAAGAACGTACAAGAAACTCCACGGACACTTTTTTAAATCAATTAATTGTTACAAAGTTGTGGTTACATGTTAATTAGTAGAGAACATACAACAACAGTATATTGAGAATGATCTAGAAAAACGTGCACGATAAAAGCGTCCACAGTAAATCAAAAATTCAAAGAACAAAAATAAGAAACATCATCCAAAAGTACCAATAGCCTGGTGAAGGTAGCGAGAATCCTTTGGATGTAAGATGCACAGGCTCGGTTGATGTCGCGACACTTAGGGAGACTTTTGTCTAGCACCCAGCAGTGGAGGTTTTACGGCAAAAGAATGCGACTATGATTTTTTTGTATCATGTAACTAAACAAAATAAATGTAATTATTTCGCATCAAAAGCACCATTAACAATTTATAATATTCGCCTTATGCCTGTGTTGCATATTTAACTCGAAACATGGAGTAAATAAGCCCTTTCATAAGCTCCTCCCATGAATCATTTGATTTTATCAACACACGCTTATTTGCTGAACGCCGTACGGTATAATAATTTAAAATTCATGACGCGGAAACCGTTTATTTGAAAGATTTTGGTATAAAGCCCTTTTAGCCTTATTTTCTATTTGTCGAAATAAAAGAGCTACTGTTTAAAATTGAATCTCACAGGCTGAATTTAAAATAACAGTCATTTTTTAAATAACTCCTCTGTACGTTACAAAGAAGTAGGCAACATTGAGTATTAAAATCACGAAGGAGATCCTATTCGACTTGTATAACATGTACAAAAGAGGCCATATTTTCATATTTTATCTGCAAAGCGCTTCAACTTCGGAGTCTCGTAACGTTATCCCTCTGTAGGTTCTCATCAACATAAAGTTTCACTGGGAACTCTGTGAAGTTGCCTCGTACAATATGGAGGCTTAATTTTTAATTTAATTACCGCGTCTGTTTGTGACCCGGTTTAAACTGTTTCTGTGTGACGTTTAGACTTGGCAATCTTGGCTAGATTTGATAGCAAGTGATACGGGGTTGTTTGCAACTTAAATATATCGTATATATAAAATTCTCGTGTCACAATGTTAGTTACCATACTCTTCCTAAACGGCGTGACCGATGTTTATGAAATTATATAATTATGCATATTAATTAGGTCTGAGAATCGGCCAACATCTATTTTTCATACCTCTTAATGATAAAGGGGACCCCCACCTCCTATATGGCAAAACAACCTTTGCTGGGCCAGCTAGTAATGTTATACATATATTTTATTAATAAAGATATTAATACCTATATATTTTATTTTTTTATCTTTAATGTAATTTTGTTGTGTTATTTGTTATTCATTTAAATGAATTATAAGGTTAAAAAGGTTAAATGCTGAACCATCAATCAACCACATCAGAAAACTGCCGTTCACTGCTGAACATAATCCTACCCCAAAGTACGCCATCCACTTTCTTCAAGACATCGCTCCATCGTGCCGCAGGGCGTTCTACACTACGTTTGTCCATTCGTGGTTTAAGGCTACAGCTATGGAACTCTGATGATAGAAATAAATGTTGCTTCATTGATGATAGAAATAAATGTTGCTTCATTACGCAAATTAATAAAAATATCTGGGAAAATTTTTGGCTGTAAAATCTTAAATTTTGAACGTGTGTCTCGGTGTGGTGGTTTGATTACGATAATTTATTCACTGGTGCCTGTGCCAGCTGCACTGTCGCCAAGGGATGAAGTCTATTGTTTATGCCAAAAAATACACTTTTTGTAAGGCAAGCTCCGTTGCTATCGTACAAAAATCCGATACGAATCCGACTTCTTCGCTCCCGTAGGCGTATCCACGGGGAAATGCGGCAGAGCGGAAGGGATTGTCAGACTTTTACTGAATAAAACCCATCCGTGTTCCTCCTAGTGCCCTTTGTGTTCCAGGGCTACGGTGACTCTTTCGAACAAATTCCCCAACCCTGGCAGGAGGGAAATGCTAGTTTGAAATTACAAACAAACTCTGTCACACGTTACTCTACAGAGGTCTGCTGGCATATCCACTCGTTTGAAAAGTTCATATTATTAAGTTAGAATACATTGGAGTTGATGTTCCAGTTTTTGGGACTTTTTTAATATACATAGTTTGAGATTATTAGATTTGAGTAAAATTGAGTATAGTTTTACTGGCTTTAATTATTAAAAAAAGCTCACTAACCTATTCAAGGTTTTTAATTATTAAAGAGGCATAGAGAAATAAATATACCTTTTTGATGGATTGGAAATCATCAGATGACTTCTTCTGGGCTGAGAGGAAGGAAGTGTCAGACACTTACTGACAA
The DNA here is from genome assembly GCA_905332915.2 of Hecatera dysodea. NCBI lineage: Eukaryota > Metazoa > Arthropoda > Insecta > Lepidoptera > Noctuidae > Hecatera > Hecatera dysodea. The sequence continues at coordinate 18,603,260 of HG995292.1, forward strand.
AACCCACCCGTGTTCCCTGCTCTTTGCGTTCCAGGGCCGCTGTGACTTTTACGAACATATTACATGGCCTCGTCTCTTTTGCTTACTATCTCTTTGAGACGCGCGTGGAACAAGACGCTCCGTCGAACCGAACCTGGTTATTATAGGATGGCAACCCACCCATCGCTCGCCATTCGCAGGTCGCACCTACGTTGACCGGAAATCGCCCTGCGAGTACCGATGCTCGGAGCGTCATCTTCCGTCGTGGCGGCTGGCCGTGAGGTTTCCCTCTTCCTCACGCGGTGTGCCTTCTCCTTCGCTAGCATTACTACTTCGCAGAAGGAGGTGACAGCTTCCCATGCCTATTCGCTCTGAACCATGGATTGAACCAAGGCCAGAAGCAAGAGGTCGCCGCATATAAACATATCTACACTAAAAAAAGAAATGTTATTATACAACAAATACAATTTAAACAAGTAGCAAGAAATTTTCATATATTATACGGATTCGTCATAAAATCTCTAATGTTCTGATAACACGGATGTATCCTTCTTTATAACCCTATAAATTACATTTGATATAAAGTAGTAAAATATTTAATTCACGATTCCACTAAATCCCCTTAGTCCATCGCTAGCTTGTTAACCCCGGCTTATGGTAAAGAAAAACAGTATGTGGTAATAGCAAAATCCCGCGGCATTCGATCCCGGGACAAAGTTTCTGAGCTTGTTTATATTTATCTAGTCAGTTTCACGTGCTTGGGCAAAAGCAGACGTTATTCAATTTTGTTAAGAGAGGAACGGGTTTGGGTGGTAGCGAATCTTTAATCATAGATTTTATAAAGGTAATTGTTTGGTTCTTAATTCTGAAATCACCAAGTACTTTACGCTCCTGCAAATAGGTACGCCGAGATAGTGTGACTACAAAAATCACGGTATATTACTATGAAAAAGTGAACGCGGATTGTAATGACCAATTGAATTGAGTAGCTGACAAAAAGAGTCTATTTACTTAGTGCGTCAGACAGATTTTCAAAAAATATAATTATGTACGATTTTTACGCGACGTGACATCACAAGCCCCACTCTTGGTCTTTGATGCTTTTTATCTTCGTCAATTTTAATAAATTTCATAAAGCTGAAAATACGTCTCCAATATTTTTTGAAAATCAAACTGAGACATCCCTATTGCAAACTCTACTTTTTTTTTTAAATAACCCTCGCATTACAATCGGAGCTATCAAAAATTTCCCCATATTTTGAAATGTGGTTGTCATTGATTATGGCTGAGATAATATAGCGATTTGAATTTGAACGCTTTTTAAATTTGATAATTTGCTTCTGGTGTTTTTCATAAAGTTCGTTTCTTCACTTAAACATTCTATTGTATTCTATTCACTAGCAATAAGACCTTGGCCCATAACATAGGTACAGCGTTTGATGCTACACAAATTTCGTCGACTTTTTCATTCACTACAAACTATCTGTACTTTTGCTCGCATCGATTCAATTTAAGCTTGCGAATAGTGGAGATAGATTTAAAAGGTCGGGTAGGTTCCATTTTTATATGCATGGAATTTTTGACTAACCTAACTTTTTTAATATATATACATACGTACTATCTACCGCCCGCGGCGTCGCCCGCGTGAATGTCGACAATTATACCAAGGTAACATATTCCCGGAATAAAAAATATCCTTTCTGTTGTTCCAGACTATAATCTATCTCTGTGCCCAATTTCATCAAGATCCAATCTGTAGTTTTAGCGTGAAAGAGTAACAAACATCCATACGTACTTTCGCGTTGATAATATAATAATAATATTGTAAAAATATATTATATTTTGTTTTTTTTTTCCGCGGACCAAATTGCGCACTTACTTAACTGTAACTTAAAGAGAATGCATAAATCTACCATTGAAACTTTCAAGAAACATCATGTTTTAATCAATGAATTGACCCTACTGGGATTTTATCGTGTCAACTTTTTACGGGCATTTTTTGCAACCTGCTCCTGTTCAGAACATTAGCACATATTGGATTTTCCCAAATTCCCATGTACTTTGGAGGATTTAACGAATGTCACCGACGCTGCAATTAAGGTACGTACATACGCACTGGGCCCAAAAAATCTATGGAGTCAACCATCAGCTCGAAAAAACGAAGAAGCAGTTGTAGTTACGGTCAATTTTTAACTAACTAATAAAAAAATGTATGTATGTAACACATTTTAAATACAAAAATGATCAATCTCCGGTTTTAGTCATCAGAAAAAAAATATCTGACTATTGAAAAATTGGCACTAAATCGGATTGAAGTTTTACTGATCCATAATATTGGCGGAAGTATTTCACCTTTATGATATTCAATAAAAGGGTAATATCAACATTAAGACAAAGCCTTCGGCTCACCTAAAGTTTTGATGGTTTTGTTTAGAAATTTATAATTTGAAGCAACAACAATCGGCTTTGGTTAATAATATTCCATCAGAAGAAGTTTCGAGAAACATGATCAGTACCTAATTCAAACGGAAGATTTATCGATTTGGTGTTATCCACGCAATACGCAAAATTTTATCATAATACTAAAAATAGACTGCTCTATTATATAAGCTAAACAATAACAGCCTCTAGGTCGATCTTCATAGTAAAACAACTCTTGACGTGGTTCGAGACTACAAGAAAGAAACTTAGACTCTTCGTTCTTCAAAACCGGTCAACTACTACGATTAACGGTCTTCGATCAACGAATATGAAATCCAGGTGGTTGGGAGTTCAAAACCAGGCAGGCACATTAGTTTGTGTAACTTATATCATCACCACTTCTCTCAAAATGGTGGAGGAACTAGGACCTATTGTAGCGTACCAATTTTTTTATTTATTTTTTTTATTCGAACACAATGATAAATGATAAATGATATTTATTTGTAAGTAAGTAGGTTAAACATAACACTTTTACGAAGCAAATTTAAACGGCAACAAAAAGAACCGCTACGCCATCTATCTCGCCAGCGACGGACTAAAGTTCTCCATTGTATTATTAGAGTTTACCATCCGATTTCAACATACACAACAGTCCGAATATCAACTATCGGGCAGTTGCGCACCGGACACAATGACCGTCCGGTCGAAGGATCCTTCCTTTTCAATGGATGTTTGCGGGACTTTACTCTCTATACCACATACTATATTTGAAGACATCTGAAATCAGCCAACCGCAAAGGGCTTTTTTTCTGTTTGGTAAATCATCAAATGACTTCTACTGATTCAAACTCAGCCGTGTTCTACCTAGTGCTCTTTGCGTTCCAGGGCCGCGATGACGTTGCGGAATTTGTTCGAAAGAGTCACCGTGGCCCTGGAACGCAAAGGGCATAAGTAGGAACACGGGTGGGTTTTAATCAGTAAGAGTCTGACACTCCCTTCCGCTCCGCCCAGAGCGGGAGAAGTAATTTGATGACTTCCCTTCCAAAAAAAAAGGCCGCGATGACTCTTCCGAACTGGTAACTCTGGCCCTATGGGGCCCCGTCTTCTTTGCTGACATCTCTTTGAGGCGCGCGTGGAACACGACGTGTCATGGACCCGGGCCTAGTTGTTATCGGACGGAGAGCCATCCATAGCTCGCCAACCGTAGTTCCGCGAATTGCATTGGGCCTGCGTGATGAATAACGACCCGTTCCCTCTCAAAGAGAGAAGGCCTGTGTCTCGGCGGTCGGTAACGTTACAAGGTGATTATATAGCACTAGTGTTTTTCAAACTTTTTCTAATTCGATTTCATTTGATGATCCATTTCCCTTGTAAACTAGACTTTACCAACGCTCAAGTTAAGCTCGTTCAAAACATTAGGGCACTTCTTAGGCCACGTTCACACGGCGACCATTCGATTCGATTTTGTCACGTATACGGTTTTACTGTATACGATGCAATCGTTCACACGGCAACCATTCGATTCGATTCGATTTGGCCACGCGTGCAAGTGCGTACGATTCTCGAATGGGCGAGTCGTGTGAACGAGACAACATGAACATAAGCGCCACTGCGTGTTGTATTCGATAAAATCGTTTCGAGTCGCGGCATTCCGGTGACAACTTCGCACGGTATACGGTAAAATATATTTCTCGAAAACGGGATTTTCCCGTATGAACGCCGTGTAAACAATTTTTAAGTTTTCATATATATTCTGTTGTCACTACTCTATTCGATAAACTCTCGTATACGGTATACGGGAAAATAATCGCCGTGTGAATGTGGCCTTAAAGTTTCTAAGATCACCATTTAGTATTATCCAGTCACGAACTTGTTAACTTCTCTTCTGAAAAGTTTTGTGTCTTGTTCTGGATGAACGGTGAAGTTGACCTTATTTTGTTTAAACATGCCTTATGAATAAATCAAGTTTGTTTTAATGAGAAAACAACATATTTTCTACATACGATAACTTTAATTAATAGAACCGATATGCAGGCCACTGAGTTGCGGAATTTATTCGAATAAGTCACCGCGGTCCTGGAACGCAAAGGGCATCAGAAAGAACACGGGTGGGTTTTAGTCAGTAAGAGTCTGACACTTCTTCCGCTCAAGTCAAGCCATTTGATTATTTCACATCGATAACAAAGGCTAATTGTTAGTGTAAATTAATAGATGAAAACATAAACACTATGCCTTTATTTTGAATTTCATAAAACAAAATTTTATCAAGACACTCAAGATTTTAAAAATGCTTGAACATACACTGTATCTAACTTTTGAAAATATCAATCAAGGTAAACTACCTAGCCATAAAACCTAGAACTCTGACGAAACACATCAATATAAATGATCTCATCAAAACTTTAGTAAGCCAACAACTGGTGTACCATTACCCCCGGGAGAAATGGTGGTTTGTTCGCATGTCCTCAAATATTGTTTTGAACAAAAACAGTGTTTGAGGAACCCTTGCTGTGGCAAAAGCTTGAAGTAGTTTGTGACGCTTATTAGCTTTTAAATTCAAATAGAAATTGTTATAAAAGTGTTTGTTTTAATGCAGACTTAGAGGCAGAAATCGTTCGATTTTAAATGGTCATACCTCACAATCGTGCGATACGTATCCTCTTTGAAGTTCGCAACGTTCCAAGGCATGCATACGGTGGAGGTTCGTGAACGGTGAGCGATAGAGAAGCACCAGGCCCAGGTTTTCAGCGTGCACCTCAAAGATGTGGGCAGTATAGTTAAAGCCAGAGCCAGTGCCTCGCTGGAATGCAAAGGGCGTTTGAAGGAACACGCGAGGAGGGGGAGATTTAGTCAGTGGGAGTTTGAAACTCCATTCCACCCGGAGCGGGAGGGAGTTTCAAACTCCCACTAAATCCTCCCAGCGTGTTCCTTCAAAGAGAGAGAGAGAGTTTCAAACTCCAATGCCCTTTGCATTGCAGGGAGGGGGAGATTTAGTCAGTGGGAGTTTGAAACTCCCTCCCGCTCCGGGCGGAATCAATGGAGAGTCATTTGATAATCCCACCCATAAAAAAGGGTACGTTTTGAGAATTTACCACTACGATTAATGTTATTGATTACTACTTAGTAGTATATGAGGAAATCAACATAATTATTGCAACATGATTTAATTGTATGATATCATATATTTTATCATCAACGACGACAACCATTGAATAAAAAAATTGGCTTCAAATCGCAAATTTAAAGCCAATTTTTTTATTAGTGAATACTAGCCATTTTAACGGACCTCCATTAACTCGTTTTCAAACCACATCCGCGATCGTAATCGCTAATTAAGCTTTTTAATTAAAGTTGTATATTTCTCGAAATCTAACTTACCTTGAACACGCTTGTCAATATTTGTCATTCAAGTATAATCATGAATTGAGAAACCCGCCCATTTATAGCAATAGGAACTCCATCAGTATTTGAAATAAACATAAAAACGTATTGTTCCGGCCAAACTTCTTCGATTTTCAATGAAAACGTATCAGGTTCTGCGAAGAATTGCTTTGTATGTCTTGAGAATAATAAATGATAAATTTTGTTTTTCGGTATTCAGATTGGAATTACGCTGAGGTACGATAGATGAGGTAGAAAAATACTGTATGCATTCCTGATAATTATTTTTATTATTATAGGTAACCTGAAATGGGACATCTTGATAATTTATTCTGTATAATTATTGAAAATTTGTTCCGGCATTGTTTTTAAATATTCATTTTTACAAATAGCTCCAATAAAAGGAGCATCAATACAAACAAAAATAATAAAAATATATTGCATAGAAAAACAGATATTATAAAATAATGAATCGAAAACGATTTTCCTTATTTCCGCGATTTGTTTAAAAGAGTTTCCGTCAGGTATTGAGCAAGATAGACAGTTTAACAAATATACGAGGATTTGCTCCAAAATGCGCGAGATTTGTAGCAATATGTTGTGCTGGTAAAAAGGACATGAACATTAATTGTACTCATGATTTACAATTCCACACTTTAGGTGTAGCTTAAAGTAAAGTTACATGTTGCGGAATTTGCTCACTTGGCACTTGGAGGATTACGGGTGGGTTTTAGTCAGTCAGAGACTGACACTCCCCCTTCCGCTCCACCCAGACTGGGAGAAAGTCATTTGATGATTTCCCAACCAGATAAAAAAGTAGAGGTTACGTCAGGTTTTTGTTTGTTATAAATGATTTTTGTTTGCTACTACTATGGTACCCCCAGGAAAAGGCCTCTAGCTCTAGATAAATCTGTCTGGTTCGTTCCGCCATATCCTTTGTTGGATATATTTATGATGGTTTTGTTTCAACAATTTTTCATTTAAAAAACGATATAAAAGAGGTGTCTCATTCCAAAAGATGACTCGGTAAGTGACTATAAATAGTAGTGCAATATATTATTCCTAGATGGCGCTGCCAGTTGTCATCACGGCGCGCGGCGCCACAACGGCCATGTGAAACTCGTCAGCAAAGGTACCAGGGATGCATGAAATATAAGTGACTCTAATTCTTCAATAAGGCCACTGATAAACACTTGTAAAACTGTTATTTAAGTAAAAATAAAAAACAGGTTCTTAGACTTTATTGGGAACTAGCTTCTGCCAGCGACTTCGTCCGCGTGGAATGGTTACTTTACCCCCGATTTTGAAACTCTCAGCCCGATCGGTTTAAAATTGGCAAAGTTTCATACAAACGTTCATCCCCTATTTTATCCCCTTGGGGGTAGAATTAATCAAAATCCTAATGTATATGTAACTTTAACCATTAAGGCTACACACGCGACGGAAGCTTAAAAAATGGAGTAACTTCTCCCGTTTTCCCAACATTTCCCTTCACTGCTCTGCTCCTATTGATTGTAGCGTGATGAAAAGTATACTATAACCTGCCCAGGAGTATGAAGAATAATTACACCAAGTTTCGTTAAAATCGGTCAAGTAGTTTTTGTTTCTATAAAGAACATACAGACAGACAGACAGACAGACAAAAATTTTACTGATTGCATTTTTGGCACCAGTATCGATCACTAATCACCACCTGATAGTTATTTTGAAAATATATTCCCTGTACAGAGTTGACCTCTCTACAGATTTATTATAAGTAGTATAGAAGAAGATTTTAGGAAAGCAAATTCTTTTTTTATTTTCTTTTTTCGTTTTGTTGTTACTATTTCTCTAAAGAAATGTGATTTAGGGCGAGTTTTTTCAAACAATCAGTTAACCAATCATAATAATTATTCTTCCATTGTATAAAAATCGACTGTCAAAGTTGGTTCGTGCATGCCATATACTGGATTGTTAATCTATACGTTACTTTTGACACGTTTTGAAGTACGTTAAAGAAAATATTTACAATAATCCGACGATAGCTGTCGCTAGCTATCGTCAAATTATTGCTTAAAAGATTTCTCTAAAATAAATGTTAATTAATCACAGGAATTAACGAAAATGGTATCAATGTCGAGACTCTGATACCAATTTCCTCAAGTGTAGTTGATATATAATCGAAATTGCTTAGAAAACATAGTTTTAGTACCCTTACTAAGTCACAATAGTCAGATTCAACACAAAACTTTTCAGTCTAGATGGCTCTACAAACGCCGAATTTCATTGCGGGTAAGTTCAGTATTACAACCCTCTTTGCGAAGGTATCCAACCATAGCTTCAATAGTTACCCTTTTTGATGTAGATGGCGCTGTTCTGAAACTTAAAGTTTCGCAAAGTGTTGGCCGTGACCGAAAGGCATTGCTGCTCCAGCAATTTGTACTAGGATCACATGATTTGAAAGAGAACGAAAAGGCAGTTTATTGCCATATGGAAACTTTTTGTACCGTTGATATAATGTCACATTTGTCTCAAGCTTAGTTTCATAATGTGCTTCTTCATCGCACTGTGAGTGGGCATAATATTATGACTCACATTTCACACAGCTCAACGTGTATTTCATCTATCCAAGGAAAGTTGATTGTTTGGTACTCGTAAACAATACCAGTAACGTAAATTAGGATAATGCATAATTGCAAAAGTTTGCAATTAAATTAAGTTACGAATACAAACGTTTCTGTTTTATTTTACAATGTAAAACTTACCAATTCGGTAGTTCAATTATATTTAAGTGTAAAAGTGTTTTCAAAGAGTCTTTTGAAAATCATATTGCTGGGATGGCTGTCTGGAGCTTAAGTTATTTTCACATAGGTATGAAAATGTGTCCCTACACATTCTCATATCTATTTGAATATGCTCTTTTCTTGTGATTTCTTATCTGTTCTTAATGGGTTATGAATGGATAAGAAATAACAAGAACATAGGACTTTTCGTACCGCAGTCGCTGATATGTCATTATTTTCTAGAGCTTAGAATAGAATAGTTATTCGATGATAACTTTAAAATGATCCTGATACTAACTACTTTAACTAAAGCATGCAAACAGCTTCAACTGTAATAAAAAAAGAGTCTTAATTCTATATTAAATGTATATTACTGACATATTCAGTCAAATAAGTAAAAGTTAAGCATGTAGAAATGAAATTCAGTAAATCATTTGAATAAGCAATACAATACATAGTGTCCAGTTTAATAAAATGGAATCGTGAATTCGTCAGGTTTTAGGTCCTTTTTTCTCATAGCTCTAAATATTATTATATATCAGTATAAACAGTCATAAGTTATGTAATACCAGTGGTCTCGAACCTACCGATTTTTCGGTAGAACAGAGCCTATAGTTGTCTTGAACCTATCGATTTTCAAGTAAGTATTTCTACCGATATAGGCTCTGTTCTACCGAAAAATCGGTAGGTTTTGAGACCACTGTGTAATACATCCAAAAGGCTGGCAGAATTGTCACGTTATATGATAATGCTTAACACTTGTCCAAGGTAAACGCCAGCCCGTGGGTTACACGAAGTGTCAACTAAAAGAGAGATCTTTAAACAAGTTATGAGCCCTTCTGATCCCGCGACCCGAGAGTTTCAACCCAAAACCCCTCGAAAATATAACTTTTTTTACTATTGATAGGCACGCGTTTGATCACTATCTCACCTGATGGTAAACGATGATGCGGTCGAAGACGAAGCACGCTTGCTTAAAGGTAACCTATTCACTCTTGCCTTAAAGACTTCTAGGTTCTAGTTATCGGGAAACACAGACTCTGGCAGGGAATTCCACTCCTTAGCTGTACGCACAATGACTGTGTTCCCGAAACGTTTTGTTCGTGTGGATGGGATGTCCACCATGTGACTGTGGTAACTACCAACGAGGTTATTATATTTTCACCGCTTGATTGGTACTCTGCAGCCGCAGCGGTAGCGTTAGCACAGCAGAATGGGCTCTGGAAATATACATTACTAACAGAGCCCCGCGGTTTCACCCGCGTTTATCCCTTTCCCGTGGCAATATGGGAATAAAATAGCCTACGAGACTCCACGATAATGTAGCTTTCTATTGGTGAAATAATTTTTAAAATCGGTTCAGTAGATCCAGAAATTACTCCTTACAGCATCACAAACTCACAAACGTTACCTCTTTATAATATTAGTATAGATTTGGTACAAGTCAGGATCACGTATTAGTCTCATGGATATAACTGAGAACGAGCTATTGTGTTTCATTGAAGAAATCCTAATAATAGGGATAGACCTAAATAGAAACACCAATTTTATTATTTTAAAACTTAATTTTGTTGAAGCCAATCACTGAACGAGTTCATTAATTGAAAAACGTATGCATTCATTTTCCTTGTCGTTCATACAGCAATATTGTACATTCAAAGATAATCTGTAAACAGCAGGCTTATCTAAATGTGATTTAAAATGACGTGTAAAAACACGCATGATATTTAAATGTGTTTTATTTAACCTATTTCTAAAATAAATAGGTATCATTTATATAATTAAAAAAAAAATACTATTATATTTCGTTCAAAAAATATCAATGAAACCGTACATTAATGTTAATGTAGATAGACATTCGTAGGGAGCCTCTATTATTATCTTGAAAGTATTTGCATGTGGCGCCTCACTTTGAATATTCGTAGCACTTCGTAGCAAGAACGTGAATCGTAGCGCAGAGAATGTCCGTAGCAAGTATGACCTATATTCTGTCAGATGGCGCTACGAAACTCGTAGCTCGTAGCGCGTCGCTACGAGCGAGCGAGCGTCGCGTTCGTGTTTCATAGCGCCGACCGCGAACGACACGTTCAGCGCTCCAAAAATACTAGGATCGCATAAACAAACAGAGATTCTAGGGAAAACCTCTAAAGACCGCGTAGCCTGTGAAAGTTAAATGTATTAAAATTTGTTTGTATACCTTTTAATATCTGGAATAAAACCCACGAAAGATTTAAAAATCTTGTATGATGATTAATTCAATTAACTTTGAATTATAATCATTTTCGAGTGGATATTGTCATTGTAGCACAGTCATATTCCGCAAAAAATATATTTTTTCTATCGCATCAAAGTAGGCGTATCCTTTAGCGTAACTTTATATTATGTTCGAGAAAAGGGGTTATATTAAATCTGTGACTAAATGATACTAAATTACTATTTTAATACTATCTTCCAAGACCTCTCTATCTTGAAAATAAACACCAAAACAAACTTAGAGGTCAACATTTATTTTAGAGTCGATAAAATTAAAGTTATTGTAAAAAGATAACCATGTAAGTCTGAGGTGGTCTTTTAAAGCACCACATTGATTTAAGAATGGAATTAGTCCGTCAGATGATTTCCAAAAATATTAGTTACGTATTTTTTGTTCTTTCACGTAAATCAAAAATGGAGACGATAAAGTAAGTTGAAAACTTGCGTGACGTCACTACGTGCTACAATTTTGATTAGCGGCTTTACGTCACCAGGCCCCACTCTTGAGCTATGATGTGCAATTTGAAAGGATATGATGGACTTACTAAAATTATCATTTTAATATGTAGTAAAATACTCAACTTATTATTGTTTATGTTATATTGTTTTAAAGGGTCTCCTTTATTTCGTTCTTAAACTTACAAAAGTACTCCAATTTCTGAACCATTCCTGCATGTTTGTCTTGAATTGTTTTAAAGAATTGTGAAGTATATAAATAAGTGGAATAATTGGAATAAATGTATATTAAAACTGTTATTTATTGTACACTATAACAAATTAATATATAGTGGGATGAACCAATGGACGGTCTGATCGCCTAAAGCAAGAACTTTTAATACCACTACTTAATTTAAATCACTATATTATCTAAGTAACTAAAATACAAATGTCAGCTTAGAGAACTCTGTTAATGTTGAGATTTTGTTGAAGAAAATTAGAAATTATAACCCTCTGCAATGGTATCAAACCACCAAACTGCATTAGTTCGTTATTTTTATCACAGATGGCGCTGTACTAAAACATAAAGTTTTGTGTAGCTTCGGCGGTGGTGGTCGAAAAGCGCTGGTGCTCCGGCTATTTGTACTAGGATCACATGTTATGAGAGAGTACAAGAAGAAAAGCTATTGCCATGGAAACGTGCATGTTTGACAGTAAATAATACCACCAACCAAAACATAATTTAAAAAAGAACACATTTTCTAGTGTCTATCTCATTGGATTTTTTCTGCGTTGACAGTTCATGTATTTTTGCTAAAATTACTTGATTCAAATATTTGAACACTTTAAATAAGTGTAGTTTCCAATTAACGATTTTTCTCGTACGTTTATGTTCGATGAGCAAGTTTAGTATCATCTAGTAAATTTTAAGCCACGTGAATCTTGTTCTTCGAACATTTTGGTTCAATTTCGAGCAGTTTTTCATATACATTTTCCCTTACCCGAATGAACGTAAAAACATCAAGCATTTACGCACTCGTGGACTTAGTACAAGAGGCCTCAGTGTGAGTTTTTAACGTACTCGATCGCGTGAACGTAAAAAAAACCGTGCGTTTCGTGGAACACTCGTTTGGAACGAAGTTCCTTTTGTTTTATATCACAAATAAATCGAAGAAATGGTAGGTAATTTCGTAAATAATATACATTTTCGAGTTGCGAAAGTAAACATTTTCCGAACATCGTTCAATTCATTTAATTCTTTATAAACTGTACTTTGAATCTAGTATTTCTACGTGGTAAAATGTACTCTATATTTTAATTTAAGCACATAGCAGTAGAGCGGTTACTTAAACTGCAATCAAATCCATGCAGTAGATTTTTCGTGATGCGCTTACAAAAATTTAGATAGAAAGGCAGACAAAACTTTCTAAAAACTGTTGTTTTGGTTTTAAAAAATACACTTCGTACCTACCTATGTATTTTTTTGCAATATCATCAATGTATGTACAAAATCGGCCTAGTACAGTTTCGCCGAAAGTAGCGCAGTTTCACTTTTGATCTTTTATTTAACTCCGGAGAATGGCTTGACAAACCAGTACAAACAGAAATTTAAAAAAAAGATTAGTTATCAATATACTATTCATAGATGGCGCTGCAAGTTGTGACGGCGCCACAACACTGACGGCCATGCGAAACTCGCATCCAAAACTATCAGGAATACAAGAAATGTAAGCGGTTTACCTAAGTTAATCACTATCGTATAGCGCTTGATAGCTAGTTAGCAGTTCCAAACCTTTTTTTTTAAATTTCCTGATATTTATGTTGAGGTTATTATATAAAAATATTTAATTGAAGATTTCAGCAATTTCAGGAAGAAAATTTCTAATGAGATTTATATTTTTTTTATTTATTATTGTGTTTTCATATTCAGGGATTTTATGTATTACAAAATTCAATTCCTGAATTAGGAGTGAACTGAACACTTAAGAGCGGGTTCACATTAGGTCATACTCGGTAGCTTAAAGTGTGAACAGGAAGACCCGAATGTCGGTCAACGATAAAATTGGCCGACCAGATGAGAACGGGGCTTAATATAATAATTAAGTTTAATACAGTTTCTCGAATAAAAATCCAATAACAGTAAAAGCTACTTTGAGCATCTTTTCAGACATTTTTATCATAAAAACTCTGTCATGCGTGTTACGGCAACAAGCCTTTTATTCATGAACTGGCTCGCATAATACGCATTTCGGACGTCTTAAAACTGGTTTTATATATCTACGTATTATTGGAAGTTGGCAGATTTTTTTAAACTAGCATAATGTCACTATTCAGCTCTGATGGAAAAACGTTGAGTTCTTGTGCGGAAAAGTTTTTGGGAACTGAAACTAAAGTTTCCAACCCAAACTTCATTAGTCCATTAATTTTTGAATTTTGTTCTCTTAATTTAAAGATGGCGCTGTACTGAAACTCTAAGCTTTGCAGAGCTTCGGCTGCGGCCGAAGGGCGTTGGTGAGTCAGCAATTTGTACTAGGACCACATGATTTGAAAGAGAACGAGAACTAAGTTTATCGCCATGGCAACGTGCTTGTTTGATAGTAAACAGTACCGGCAATCAAAGTTTTCGTAGCAAAAGTTCACAATGAAATTGAATACGAACGTTTGAAATAAAAACTTATCTACCTCTTAATCACTAAAAAAAACTTTTTTGCAAAAAAACATAATGGACTTTCAAATACAAGCTACTACGAACTAAAAAAAGGTCCATTTCAGCGAATGTCTAACTGCCTAATGCTGTCTGACGCTGGTTTTTAAACGAACATTTCAAAGGACGAGTAGCGGTTCATTTGTCACAAAATCAAGAAAATGTAACTAATGTCATCAAAACAAAGTAAATTGAGTAAACGGATTTAGTTAAACATGGTACAAATTATATTCAAAATGAAAATTATAAAGATAGTAAACGAATATGTATGATTGTGCTTGTGTTCGTGTTATGTGTTCATAAATAATAAACACTGATTTTGCAGAAGATGACTCGAGAAGCAAGAGACGAGTCAAGATGATTCGAGTAGAAACAATAGTTAGAAATAAGATCTATTATTCAGTACTCCTAGATGCGCTGCAAGTGGTCGCCACGGTGCCACGATGGCTATACAAAAATCTTTGTCTATTATACTAATATTATAAAGTGGAAAGATTTGATTGTTTGTTTGTGTTGAATAGGCTCCGAAACAACTGAACCGATTTGAAAAATTCTTTCACTCTTGGGAAGCTACACTATCCCCGGGAACAAAGGATTTATTTTATACGCGTGTTCCCACGGGAACGGGAACTACGCGGGTGAAACCGCGGGACGCTGCTAGTTAGTTGATAATTTCAGGGTAACAGTAATCGTCACGAGTAGACGGCGCGTCGTGTTCCACGCGCGCCTCAAAGAGCCGTCAGCAAAGAAGACGGGGCCCCATAGGGTCAGTGCCTGCTAGGGTTGCGGAATTTGTTCGAAAGAGCCACCGCGGCCTTGGAACGCAAAGGGCACAAGAAGGAACACGGGTGGGTTTTAGTCAGTAAGAGTCTGACACTCCCTTCCACTCCACTCAGAGCGGGAGAAGTCATTTGATGATTTCCCATCCAAAAAAAAAGGGTAACAGTAATCGTAATTGAAATAATAATTCCCGCAATTAGTCCTGCAATTTTTGTAACAGCAATTTAAGCGAAATAAATCTTTCTTGATATTTTTTGTTGCATTTTAGTATTGCGATATCTATAGCAAAATTGATTAATTTCGTTGCATATGCATATAAAACGTATTTTACTACTACCAAATCACAGCAACCAGCCAAAATAAAAAAAATCTCTAATAACTTAAATGGTTTTGCAAATTGTGAGATCTCGGCGCGGGAACCCTTTCTGTGACAGGATACCGATACAGTTGCCGCCACCCTTACTGAACTAGTTTATTTATTCGGGTGCAGATGGCGCTGTACTGCGAAGCTTAAAGTTTCACGTAGCTTCGGTGGCGACCGACAGGCGTCGATGCTCCGGCCATTTGTACTAGGATCATATGATTTGAAAGAGAACGAGCAGAAAGTTTATTGGAAATATACTTCTTTCATAAAACAATACCTTCAACCGAAATTAGCGACAGCGCATAATCGAAAAACTATATAATAAAATTGAAATACGAACGTTATACATCATTTTACTATATTTACAAAACATAGACGATTTTATTGTTATAAGGTACTAACTGGCGATTAAACCTGTAGGTGTGTACTGGAAGTACACCGAAGGAGTGTGATTTATGAGGTTTGTACTGTGACAGACCTAAATCTATCTCCTTTCGTTCAGTCCATCCTAAGGTTTTCTGTAAGAGGTTGCCCTGTTTATTAAGTTTGATACGAATATCCATAATATTTTATTCACGAAAGTGCATGTACGCGCATAACTTCAGAACGACTGCATTATATTAGATAATTGGACGTAGTTAAGCAGAAAGGACTCAATCCACAATAAGTCACTTTTGAGATAATTGCGTTTGAAGTTTCAGCTGCAATTTCTCTAACAAAAAGTTATTTCCTTTTTAATTTTTGCCCGTTGTTATTAAGAATATAGCTTATATTTTATTTTTCCATCAATACAGTTATATATTTTGCAATAGATTTCGAGATAGTGAATGAAATGTGGGTTGAGTCCTTACAATTAAATTTAAGTTTGTTAAGACAGGTATTTTTTTTTTATTTCGCAGAATGGACTCAAAACTACCCATCGATTAGAAAATAAGTTATTAAAGAAAATAAAACTACTACTATTATTAAACGTTATATATTTATTGTCCATAATAATATAACTAGCAAAATTACGTAAAACGTTATCAGAAAAATTGAAAAAAAAATTAGAAAAACAGTGCAAAAATGAACGTTTCTATCGATTTCCCTCATCTTCCAAGTCAAAATCAAGAGTTGGTCCGTATCCATCAACATCCTCGTTAATAGAGCTATTTCCCTTAAGGCTATTATAAAATGGAAGACAGTCTTCGGGTATTAAAGGGAACATAGATCTGAGATCTTCGAGCTTTGCTTGAGGAATGGCTTTTCCCTGTGGCCAAAGAATTTCAAAATCTTCCTCTGCAAATTGTATTGAAATCCCTCTGTGTTTTTTTGACAAATCCAGCTTTTGAATTTCTCCACTCTCTGACGTCATCGTAATTAAGTATGGATCTTCTTTTTTCAATAAAATTTGTTTAGTTTTCAACCAGTTTACTTTATTTTTATTTGTACATATTTTGCGGTTAACGATTTTTTTTTCAATTCTTTTTGTACTGAGAAAGTGTTGTTTTGTCATTCTAGTAACCTGAAGGGGGTTTTTCTTTTTACAAATTTTCATGATATTCATGTATTCTTCAGCAGTGTAAATTCGCTCGTGATGCTTAAGCTCACATTCAACCTTGCTAAAATCGGTGTCGTTAGGCAAAAAGGAATGGCCGGTCTCTAAATATTTAAAAGTTATCGTTTCAAGCTTTGGATGGCTGTTAAGTACAGTTTTTAACATGAGGATTATTTTGATATTCCTATTTTGTCCTCCGCAGCAATCGCTCCAAAGGACTAAATTCTCTACACCATCCCTAAGATCGTTTTTAATGAAATTAATGAGGCACGAGCCAACTTCTTGCGCTCCTCGTCCGGCTTCCCCTTCAACCCAAATATTACATCGTCCTTGATCGTTAGAGCCAACGTGGATCCCAGCGTTATAAACCCATAACTGGCGTTTATAAAATACTATGTTAGTAGGTATACGGGGCAAAGGTAGAGTTTTTTCGAGATCGTAGGTAAGACATTCAAATTTGGGATCTGTTTTAGCACGCGCCAAGTCTTGACACATTTGATTACGAAGATCTTCCGCTCTCTTTTGATGAATATCTCTTTGTTGGATTAAAAGTTCTTTTTCTTCTGGTACACAACACGTCTTAATCTCAAGGGCTAATAAATCGCATTTCTTGCAAGTATCCTTCTTCAAGGATTTACAGCGAAGATTGAAATTCGTATAAAATACGCGCTTCAGGGTAGCAAAAGAGACGTATTTCTTCTCGCTGCCGTACACCTTTTTGAACTCCGTAAGATAGATGTCGTAAATTTTCTGGATTGTCATACCTAGTTTTAAATATTGCGTGCCATTGTTTCGTTCTCTTCTGTAATGAGATTCGTATTTTGGGAGGGAATTAATGACATTTCTAACAAAATCGGTATCTTCTTCAGGGGTCTTATTCCATCCACCTTGTTTTCGACCTCTCTTGTCGTTGTAAGTTTGATCTGTTCGCTTTTTGGTCAAACATATGTCAACTTTTTTAGACGATATTTGAAAATTTTTCAAAAACATCTGCTTACAAACGACATTCTCGCAAATATAGTAATTTCTTGTGTACTGTCTCGGTTTCTTCTTACCGGTTTTGCTTATGATTGAGGTATAGGATCGAGCTTTATCGGATTCTTTGACATTATTTAAAATGAATAATAGTTGAGCTTCATATGACCCCAATGTTACAAACTTTTCAAACTCTTGCTTTCGTGTTTCTTTTGTAACAAGTAAGTGGCAGCGTTGCTTGCAGGTGCACGTATAATCATTAAATACTTTTGGTCTTACTAGTTTGTCTTTGACATGATATGGTAAATTCATGTATTTCCTATCCTTCTTCTCAGAGAGACAATATTCGGAATGTTTTCTCTTGCGTCCACATTTGGAGCGTCCAATTGTTTGCAATGCGTCATTGTTTTCTGTAATGGGATGAACAACTTCAACTTCGTGATGAACAGCTTCAGTATCAGAGCCTTGATACACTGAAATTATTTCACCAACCGTTATGTCTTCACAAACGGCATTTGTTACAATAAGCGGGCTTTTACTGTGTCGCTTTTGTTTTGTTTTGCCAGTTCTGGTTTGATTATCGTGCACCATAGCAACATGAGTTTGAATCAAACCCTCTGTTATGGTTTCATTCTCCGAACTGTCGCTCTCGGGAATTTCAAAACTATTCCTTCTTTTTTGCTTTACAGATGAATGCGAAGCATCTGTTTCTTCTCCACTGTCAGGTACATAATCAGTGTCTGTATCGTCGTCATAGTCTCCATCTTCTTTAAGGTCACTATAACTAACTTCATTACTATAGCGTCTTTTTGAGAAGTCAATATACTCATTTTCAACTGTAGAGAAATCTTGGCTGAGGGTTTCAAACAGCTCCAATGTACTCGGTGACATTGGAGGTATTGGTGAATTATTTTTTTCAGCTTCTCTCCGTGTAGCAAGAGGAGTTAGCGGAGAATAAGCAGGAGCAGCAGGTGATTCAACACCTGGTAAGAACAAGTAGAATAATGCATTAGATTCATAGTAGTCATTAATATCTTAACCCGCTTATTTTCTTACATGTTTGAGTAAAGCAGAATAATCATAAAATAGGATTTACGGTTTCTGACTTACATGTTTCCGTTATGGCTTTTCGCGTAGTCACAAGCGGAGTTAGAGGAGAGTACGCAGGAGCAGCTGGAGACTCTACATCTGGTTAAGTAAAGAAAATAGGTAGTGAGACATAAAAATGTAAATTCACATACCTAGATTACTCCAACTACAATATTGTGCTGTGTAGGAAAGTGATATACCAACCTGATCCCACAATTTCATTAAATTTAATTACAGCCAGAGTCTCTGAAGAGCATAAAGGATTACTAGTATCTTGAGATCCGTCATCTGAAAATATAAAAAAGAGCACCAATCACTCAATTCTGTCATTCATTTAGGTCTCTAATTCATTTATTACTCAATGTATTTCAAGTACCTTCGCAGTTGATATCCTTGGACGCATCTGCTTCAAATCCTGAAAGAACCTCAGGTATATTTCCATCCACAAATTGAGAGTATAGAATTAGTAAATAGTGTGTTGAGATAAAGCTTAGTTGGTGCAATTTTATTAGACATTAGATATGAGGAATTAAATATATAACAAATTAAAAAAAGCAAACACTAGCATTTAGTACAGCAAAATAACACAAACATTAAACCCTGTGCCCTTACTGCTGGATCATGCTTAAAACTAATCGGTATTAGAAAAGAATTAATATTATCATGAATACCGCAAACCAATAACGTGCATTAAGCTCATTAAAAATGTGCAACAGACAATAGAATAATACGTCACTAACAATTCTTACGCAGGTAGGTAATTAAATCTACTCAGTATGTCGATTGATCGTCACGTCAGTTTACAGCTGGAAAAAATGATTCATATCAACATCTTACTTTACTTTTTAAACAAATTCATTATCTGTAGTAAAATTAAGTTTTTACTTTATAGAAAATCTATGAAAAACGAAGTTATCTCTGAGAATAATACCTAATAGGGCCCCTTTGGTTATGAAACCCTAAAAGTGTTAGTTAGCTATGTATAAAATACCTGATGGATCTACATCAGCCTTTACAGGCGCCAGCACCGGCGTCTTCGAAGTAGAAATCTCTTCCAAGTCGCTCTCTGTTCATTATAATAAGTTAGCTACATCAGATCGATATATAATATACAAATACGAAAAAAAAATTGTTTTGAGGTTAGAACCTGTTGAAAAAACATTAGGTACTTACCATCTGAAAACGCAGTCTTTTCGTTACTCCGATGTCCCAAGGCACTAAACAAAATTCGATCAATTCGTCGCATCTTAATTCACTTCTTTTGTTTCACACACTTAAAACGAAATAAAAGAAAAACACGCGTCCACCAGCCAGTATGCGAAAAAATGACAGAGTTGCCAGTTGTTGAGAGTAATTTACCAATAAAATGTTGCCCTATAAAAAGTCTCAGGCAAGTAATATATAAGTCATATTATTAATACATCAAAACAACGCAAAACATAGTAATTTTATTTTAGACAATTGCTTTCAAACTCGTTACAATACTTGGCCACATTTACAAAAAGGAGATAGGTAGTTTGAGTCCCTCCTACTAAAATAGAAATTGATTAAATATTACATAAACCTATAACACTTAAATAACACACATGTTTTAAGTCGTTTCAATTCAATTAAAACGTATATGTGTCAGTGTTACATCTATTCCGTACAAACGACTCAGCCTACTTGAGTCGATTTAGTTTATTTGATATTAAATGAGCTCTTCATCAAAAGCTGTTTATCTAAAATATCTCAATTGTTTTGAGTCGTTTCTGTTAAACAAAAAGAAATATTTAATTTCTGTAAACCTATATCACAGAAACGACCCAACCTGTTTGAGTCGTTTCAGTTATTTGACAAAATGCTATTTCCAATCAAAACTAATTCCTAGAAAGGATCCAAACTGTTTGAGTTTATTCTGGTTTATAGACCTTAAGTACATACTCATAGAAATGTCATTACTCAGAAACAATTCAAGCGGATTGAGTTAGTTCAGCAAATACATTTTGTATGCTCTTCATACTGTGGGTTGAGTCAGGGTAGTGAGAAAAACTACTTTCCATGTACATTTCAAAAATAGGGTTTTCACTACATGTTAGATTCGACCCTCAGGAGTGCAATGGCATACTTAACTCAATTTTGGTCAAAGTGTGGATTGAGTCCTTTCTGCTTAACTACGTCCAATTATGTTTTTGTTGTTTTAGTGACTGTCGGAACAAGGTTTGTATGAAACAAAAATGACGATATCTAATGGTCGTTAGGAGCCGAGCAAATAAAAAAACCGAAAACGGTGGTTGAAACTGCGGGGCACAGCTAGTAATAAATAATTCAATTATAATTAATATATATAATTAATAACACCACATTTTTATTTTAATAAATAGATTTACAAAATACAACTAAAGAAGATATAATATAGAATATATTTATATATATGTACAAGCGGAGTAAAAAGGAGAAAAGACTCATAGGGCATCGAAAAATTCGTCCACATCGCTGTCAACGGGAAAAGTGCCCAGAACACTGGCCGCATTGCCACGTTGAATGGCAATGCTGATTCGTTGACCAAAGAAAAGGCCAGCACCCCAAAAAAAAAAAAATTTATATATATTGAGAATTCAGGGAAAGTTATCTCTATTGGTACGACAAAATTCAATTACTGAATTTTAGTCTTGCAATTTCAACTCACTATAATTATTAGCTTATACCACTGGCTTTTACATTATTTCACTATTCGCTTCGATGGCTCTGTTAATATTGAGTTTCAGTGGGGGAAAGTTAGAACTACAACCCTCCAAATCTAACTTCATTAGTTTATTCATTTTGGTGCAGATGGCCCTGTACAAAAATTAAAAGTTTGTCGTAGTTTGAGTGGTGGCCGAAAGGCGTTGTGTGCTCCAACCATTTGTACTAGGATCCCATGAAGTTGAAGAGAAGAAAGTTGATCACCATAGAAACGTGCTTGTTCGATAGTAAACAATATGCAACCAACGTTTTATCACACAACTTTGTAGGTAATGAAATTGTGATTAAACATGAAGGTTTCAAATGATTTATTTATCTACTTTCTACTTTCACTAAACTTTAGTAGCGTCTGTATTATTTGATTTCATTTTAAAAGTAGTTCATAACGCATGGGTGCTGAACTGAAACTCAAAGCTCTGCGAAGATTCGGCTGCGGTCGAGAGGCGTTGGTGCGCCGGCAATATGTACTAGGATCACATGATTTGTAAGAGCACAAAGTTTATCACCATGGCGACGTGCTGCTTTTATAAACAATACCTACAATCAAACTTACTACTGCTAAACTTTACTGAAATTATACGCGTAATTACGAGCGTCACAAACCATTTATTTAACAATTATCAATGTCTTTTTGATTTGATTTTATGGTAGCTCAAAATTCATGTAGTTTGCTTAATGCACCAGTCTGGCTGTTAAAATGGATCGCAAAAGCAAGAGACATTTCTTCAAAAACCAGTGAAAAATTACATTCATTTTCTACTGGCTTCTGCTAATAGTTTTGCCCTCGTGAAAGTCGAAAATTATCCTAAGGAAAAATGTTATTGGCATGAAATTCTCCTCTATCCTAATTTAGGACATGGTTTAGCCGTCTGGCAAGTTTCATCAAAATACATTCAACATTGTTTTTGTCTTGTTTTTGAACTGCTAAAGAAAACTGTCAGAGGTAACAAAAATATATTTTATTTTAAAAAAGGATGAATTAAAAAATGTCGAACACTTTTGTAATATTCATTGGTTTTACAGGGTGGCCAAACTCGATGTATATATACATAGTATACTTTTTTTTTTAAACTATCGTAAGTATCCACATATTCGTTATGATTATAATCCATTTATAGGCTTTGTAATTTTATGTTGAATACACATAAAGTCTGCCTAATCTTCACCTTTTTGCTGCAAATTTCATTAAAATGACTTTAAAATTTCATTACAGACCCAACGAATTTATTAACAAATATTCTGGCTTGAGTGTTCAAGAGTGACCACAATAAGTTTTTTTTTAGAAAACTCTTTTCCATTTCTCCAATACAATCCCGAGTAGGTATGCGGCGAGTAATGCAGTTGACGAAGATCTGGATTTGGCGTGAAATTTCTTTGGTTACCTTCCACGCTTCACATCCGTAAAATAGCACGGATTTGACATTGGACCCAAAGATTTTGACCGTGGCGCTTTTAATAAATAATAGTAGTCAAAACTAGACGTTTTTAACCGACTTCTAAAAAAGGAGGAGGTTCTCAATTCGGATGTTTGTATTTTTTTTTTATGTTTGTTCGCGCATAACTCCGTCGCTTATCAACCGATTTGAAAAATTATTTTTTTGTTGGAAAGGGTATACTTCCCAAATGGTCCCATGACCGACTAAGCGGTTTTCGAAAAATCTATAAAAAAAAAACTTTTTACAAAAAATAAAACCGACTTCTAAACAAAAAAACCAAAAAGTATAAAATAACTTTAATTTGGGAAGTCGGTGTTTTTGGTTGCTTTTTTGATGTTGACATTGACGACCTCTTAGTTTGCAAAGGAGCAGTACTTTTTTTACACCAATGTGATTGGTTCGTTTAGGTAGGGGGAGGGGAGGGGTTTTAGGTACCACTAAAAAGTGAAAAATAAAAAACTTTTTACAAAAAAATACAACCGACTTTTACACAAAAAAACAAAAAAAGTGCAAAATAACTTTAATTTCGGAAGTCGGTGTTCAAAAAACGAAAAAGCAACCACAAACACCGAGTTCCGAAAGATTTTTTGTGTAAAAGTCGGTTGTATTTTTTGTTAAAAAGTTTTTTTTAACGACTTGGATGTAGTTTTAGTAAGGGTTAAACATATCAGGTTTTTGTAGGTTCTATATTGGATATTTTCCTTGCTTTGTTTTGTGCTTGCTAGTTTGTTCTATACCTCTCTCAGGGAAAAGGCCGACCTTCTCTACTTTTATTTTTACGCAAGCATGCACGCAAACTTAATATAGCCATCAAAGCGAGAACGTACTGTGATGGCTCTATAAATGTTAAATATTAAGTTTCAGCGTTTGCAAGAAGAATTACAGCCCTCAGCAAACTCTAACTTGATTATTTCCTAAATTTTGTACAGATGGCGCTGCAGTGAAACTTAAAGTTTTGCGTAGCTTGGGCAACGGCCAAAAGGCGTTGCGTACTCCAGCCATTTGTACTAGGACCACATGATATGAAAGAGGAGGAAGTTGCCATGGAAAGGTGCTTGATTGATGGTAAACAATACGTGCAACCAAACTTAGCACACATGATCCCAAAAGTTTGTAACAAAATTGAGCTTGAATATGAACGTTTCAAATAATTTATTTACTCGCACAAGACCTTATGTAGCATCTTTGTATTTGATTTCGTGTTCCGAGTACTTCAAAATACATGTATGTATTTTTGCAAAAAGCCAATCAAATTATCTGAGCGTAAAGTGGGAGGTGCTACTATGCCAAACGATAAAAAACTCATTTGTTTTGTAATGAAATTTATATTAAATACAAATTTATGAGATGGTGAAATCTACCTGCTAACGTTTCGTGTAAATAATAGGTAAATATTACGTTTTCAAAAATATCTTCATATTTTTTTATATGTTTTTGTACAAAACGCATTTATTTACTACAAATTCCAATACAGTGGCTTAACTTTGATTTTCATTTATTTGGTACAACAAACAATTACATAATAGAAAATTCTTACAATGAAAATAGTTATGTAACTAACAGCTTTTTTGATACAAACACATTTAATAGTAGTAGATTCCTGAGGAATCTCTATTATCTGAACAAATAAAAAACGGGCTTTTGTTTTTCCGTCCTTCACATTTCAAGTTCATCGCAGATGGAACTGCAATGTTTGCTTGAAAAACTTCAGTGCATTTTTTTATTTTGTCTGAATTGGATATCATGACTAATCTGACAAATGGTCATTAGGAGGAACACGGGTAGGCCGTGTTCCTCCTAATGCCTTTTGCGTTCCAGGGCCACAGAGATAAACTTCAGTACCATAGGAAATATCCATGACCTAGAACTCAGAAAACAACCATGGAAGCTCCTGCTATCATGGTAGCCGATATTTTTTAAACATTGTTCATATTATTTTTTTCGTAGGAAAAATAAAAAAGACTCAATAAGTCATATATGGAAAAAATGCACGTGGTTAATCGTAAAAAAATGACTTTTGATAGTCATTACCGTTGATTTAATGTCAATTTGTCTCGAGCGTAATCTCATCATCAGCTTAAATAATTAAGATATTGTGTATTGTAAATCTGTAAATTAGTGGCTTTTTTAATAAAGTCCAACATTTTTTTTATAATAAGTCTAGTATTAAATAACCCCATGTAAGTGTACTGTAATTCTTATGAGAATAAAATGATCTCAAAAAAGCTAAGAATTTAAAAGGATAGGATAGGAAGGAGGAAGCAGATGGTGCTATACTAAAATTTAAAGTTTTGCAAAGTCTCAACGGTGGCCGAAAGGCGTTGCTGCTCCAGCAATTTGTACTAGGATCACATGATTTGAAAGAGAACGAAAAGGCAATTTATCGCCATAGAAACTTGCTTGCTTGATTATAAACAATACAAGGCAACTTAACATAGAACAACGCATAATCGCAAAAGTTTACAATGAAATTGAGATTAAAAATATACGAACGCTATAAATGATTTTCATTATGTACACTTTAACAAAACTTTTGTTATATCTTTCTTATTTTTTGCATTACAATGCATATATTTTTGATTACTTATATGAAAACCTAGCTTTTGCCTACATATCTAGTTGTTTCCCCGTTTCCGTAGAAATTTCGGGAAATCCTCTCTCAGTGCTTTTCTACAATTTCCAAGGAACCAATGGCAAATTTCCGAATTAACATCAACCTAGCCTTTTCCCATCTATATTGGGGACGGCTTCCAGTCAAATCGGATTCAGCTGAATAACAAAATTTAAAGATCGACCCGGTTGACTGTTATTTTTTAGCCACGAGCTCCGCTGGGTTTTGGTTAGTTAAAAATGGGATATATTTATATTTTTACTGACAACACTACCCAGCTACAGGAAGTTAGTCGAAAGCATCGCTCGCATCTACTGCATCTTTGAGTAGAGTGCTTAATTTTCTACCGAAATTCAACGCAATCCGGGACAACTATCACGCCCTCACTGAAGGACAACTCGACAAACTTGGGCGCTTACAAAATGGCTGTATAAGTTTTGATTTGCGCAAATATGATCATATTTCCGAATTTAGTGTTAAATTCTAGTGGTTTACAATTCAGCTTCGCCGGAATTCTCATACTCTTTCCCTCTAGTATAGTGTGTTCTTTTCTCCAACCATCCGTCTTTACATAAAGAAACGTTTACAGTTTCAATGCGACTTTTATATGAGATTTCTTAGGGCATAAAATACCTTGAAACATAAAATGCTACTGCATTCCATTACTTCTTTAAACATATATTTGACAGACCGCTCGTTTATGCAATGTATTGCAGTTTCAATACGTCTCTCGGTATCGGAAACTCTCGGTTGAGATCGAGATTTGCAATATATCTTAAAAGTTTCTTTAGGTTTTTATATTTTCATGTTCAATAAAGTATAATTATGTAAATGTTTTTTTAGGTTCCTTCACAAGCCCACGCTTTCTTCTTCCAGTTTTCAAGAAATCTGTCTGTTTCGTCTTGTCCATTATCAGTGAGATTAGTGTAAAAAAACATTCCTAGATGGCACCGCAAGTTGTCGACACGGCGCCACGACGGCCATGCGAAACTCATCGTCAAAGGAACCAGGAATACATGAAATGTAAGCAGCCCAAATTCGTCAACGCAACGCGCTTCGTAGCGAGGAAATAGTTTTAATAATTTTTATTAATTTTGTGACCTAATCAGTTGATGCTCGATGTTTTTATTGAATATTACTCTGAATTTCTGAAATTTTAGATAGTTGTAAAATACAATTACTGTTTTTTTTTTTTCATTTATGTATCTAATTTATTTAGAAACAAAATCAGTAGTCTTTACTTCAACACACCTCTACTTAAAGATTATTCCTTAAAACATTTATTTTATTAAATACTTTAGGTAGGTACTTTTTAAAAAAGTCGACTTTTTTTTGGTAAGAATTTGTTATTTTTGGTTGAACTACTTAACCAGTCTACCAACTTGTTTGTAACTTGATCAGTATCTGTTTATTTTTTTGTATCTTTTAAATATCTTTATAACATCTGTCTCTAAACAATAATTCCATAACTAATCAGTGAGTTAGCTAGCACGTAGTAAACAGTTAGTTACGCGTGTTTACTGAGTAGTTCAACTGATAAAACTTCCCCAATACAGATCTCAGTCTATTACAAATGTCAGTTACAAGCGTCTTCCAGTTAAAAAGTATGTCTAAACTAAGACCTCCATCATAATTCCTGTGTCAGAGAGAGACAGAGTTACACAAGATGAATAGCACTATCCCTTTCCCTCACACTGAATCATGATAGCTTTGGCACTTCGTGGTTCGGTCCCTAAATATTTAAGTGAGCTGATATTGTTCAATTTAATAAATAACATAATTTGAAGTTTAATATAATACTTTTTATTTCAGACCTTGGTGTCCATTTTGTTAGTAACAATGTTCTTATAGACTAGTGTTAGTTGTACTTAAAACTATCAACAATAAAACCGATCAATCACTACTGCGCCATTCCGTGAGAAATGGCGCAGCAATGATTGATGTAACTACAATCCAGGCGACTAGCGATCATGCTAAGGATGCTGTTGGCACTGCCACGTATTCTGTGCACCAGGGATGCACATTTACGCATCGTAGCATAAAAGCAGTCTACGCGATGTTCAGCAAACATTCCTGATGCACTGCAGAATCGCCGCAGCCCCATCAGCACCCTGAATGCGTTATTGAATTGAACTCGGAGGGCACTGTATGACTTTTGAGTATAGTCAGCCCATAGGCTGCACGTGTAGAAAGCGGTGCAGTAAGATCTAAAAAGTGTAATTTTGACTTCTGTCGAACAACGTGCAAACCTACGAGCTATCATGTTCGCCCGCACTGCCAGTGCCCTCCGTTCCCTCTCAATGTCATCATTGTCCTTGAGGTCAGAGGTCAACATATGTCCTAAGTACTTAAATTTCGACACCCTACGCAAAGTTGTACTATTAAGCGTGATGTCTGGATACACGTTACTCGAACTAATTCCTCTGGCCTCAAAAACCATGACTTCACTCTTGGTTGGATTATATTTTAATCCGTGTTGCTCGGCGTATGCTTCACAGATGGTAAGCAGTGTGCACGACGCCCTGACATCACTTCGCTCATGGGCGCAAGTAGTGATACGGGCGATTCATCAAGAAACTCTTGCGAACGAATACAACATAAGATTCGTAGATCAAACATAAGATTAGTATTGCGTATGTACATGTTTTACACTCTATTACTGTTTTCTATTTTTTATTTATGTTTATAGCTGTAAAATTATTATCATGTGATTCATAAAGTAGGGAATAAGAATGTTTTAATATAAGTTAGCTATAATTTGTAAGTTAACATGTAAAAGTAGCAGAAATCGTATAGTTAAAACGATATATCGTCATTATTTATGTTATTATAGTAATTAGATGTTTAGATAGGTATTAGTACATTTACCTTGTTAGAATATTTTTTTTTTTTTTTTTTTTTTTTTTTTTTTTTTTTTTTTTTTTTTTTTGAATGGACTACTCGCAGTTCAGCACATTAAGGCTGGTTACTGCTCAACCGGGCAATCCTGTGGTTGCCTTAGATTCTAAGGCCCCCAGCCAGGGCTTAAAACTACTTAAAAACTAAATGGCCGCTCTCTAAGGGCATCCCCTGTGGGACACGGGCCTCGGCTTAGCGGGGTCATTGAAGGGGGGCAGCAAGGGACAGGCTGGGTCTGATTGATATTATTTAGGGGATTTAACGCTAATGGCTCAGCAGCGCGGGCTGGCTCGTTAGGCAAAAGTCGGGGAGGGTTTTGACGGGGGCGTCGCGATGGACCTCGTCGGCGAGGTCGGAATACGGAACGCGTTCTGGGTTTGTTTTTCCTAAGAGTGCTGGTTTCCCTACTACTCTCTTGGGTCAGGGTGATGGGGTCATCGGGCTCAACAAGAGTATGCCGCGGTCGGCGGATCTTGCTGATCTGGGAGGGGGTGTATCGGGTGGCCGATACGATAAGGGGGTTTTGGTGCTTTTCAGCGGACTCTATGAAACGCTTGGAAATACGTTTCATGAATTGTTTGATGGTGGGGATACGGAGGTCGACATGGAGACGCTCATTTCTAACGTACCACGGGGCTCCCGTAGCCTTTCGGAGAAAACGGTTTTGGATGACCTGCAACCTATGGATTTGGCGGGGCTTAGCGTGTGCGAAGGCTACACACGCGTAAGTCATTATCGGGCGTATGCACGTGGTGAAAATGCGTAGTTTGCATTTCAGGGATAGCTTGCTGCGTGCGTTCAGCATGTAATGAAGCCTACTGAGAGCGAATGCGGCACGATTGCGCACCGTCTTAATGTGCTCTCTGAAAGTAAGCTTTCGATCGAGGATCACGCCTAGATATTTAGCTTGCTCAACCCAGGGGATCGGCTTGCCAAATAATGTGATCGGACTGGGACGGGGGGGGAAGAGACGAGTCTTGGGCTTGTAAAACAAGATCGCCTGACTCTTCTCTGGGTTGACTTCCACTCTCCATTTCCGGAACCAAGCGCCTAGTGCGTTTGCGGATCTCTGGAGGTGGCCGGCTATTGCCTTCTCGCTATTGCCGGAGCAATATATCGCCGTGTCGTCAGCGAACAGAGCTAGCTGTGTCTTAGAGCTAGTGGGAATATCGCTAGTAAATAGCGAGAACACTAGGGGGGAGAGAACACCACCTTGGGGTACTCCGGCGCGAATGGGATGAGGGGACGAAAGCGCACCTTCGATTCGGTACTGGAAGGTACGGTTCGACAGATAATCTCGTAAGATGAGCACGAGACGATCCGGCACACCGAGCTGGTATAGTTTGTATATCAGCCCGTTGTGCCAGACCTTGTCGAAAGCTTTCGCTATATCGAAGAACAGGGCTCCCGTAACGAGACCGCGCTGGTATTTGGCGCTGATATGTTCAACGATACGGTAGACCTGTTGGACGCAAGAGTGGTTTGATCTAAAACCAAACTGCTCATTGGGGAGGAGGCTCTTAGCTTCGACAAAATCCTTAAGACGCTTATGAATAAGCCTCTCGTAGATCTTACCTAGGACTTTGAGCAGACTGATGGGACGATAGCTGGACGGGGAGGACTTGGGTTTTCCAGGTTTGGGGATACCGATGACGGTAGCCTCTTTCCACGTCTGTGGGAACATGTTGTTGGACAGAGCGCCATTGAAGATGGCGGTCATTAACATGATCAGAGTAGCCGGGAAGAGTCGAACCACTTTATTGGTGATTCCATCGGCGCCCGGGGCTTTTCTGAGTTTGAGACGGCCGATGATCTCCTTCACCTCGTCGGGAGTGACGGGGGGGAGGGGATCATCCGGGTCCTCTACTGGTGGGAGGGAGGCTCTACGTTCGACTTCGGCATTCACCATATCGAGATGAGCCTTGTCTACTGGTTGGGAGCTGGGAGAACATTGGGACTCTAGACTGTCGGCCAGGCATTCGGCTTTGTCCTCGTCATCGAAGGCGACGGTGTTGTCGGGACGCGTGAGCGGAGGCATAGAGGCAACCTCGGAGGCGCGTAGTTTCCTCTGAAGTTCCCAGAATGCCTGATGGGTAGGTTCGAGGTCACCCAACATCTTATCCCAGCGACTTTCACGCAGTTCAGCGATGCTGTTACTTACTTTACGCTGTAAGTAGCGCATGTGAACCTTGTTGGCTTCGCAGGGAAAGGCGCTGTAGGCACGGACTGCCGCGTTCTTTTCAGTCACTAGCTCACGCACCTCGTCCGGGAGTTTCCAGTGGTGATTGATCACCATCGGAGACTCCTTAGAACATTCGTTCAGGACAGATTGCACGTGATCCGTGAGTGAATTGATCGCGGCTGTCGTGTCTGCGACAGACTCGATTAGGTCGGGGATTTGGTCCAGATGGGGTGACGTGGTAACCTTCAGCTTTTCGCTTACTTGGCGCCAGTCAGTGGTCATTCGGGTGGGAGGAGGCTGGGTAGGATCCATCGGCCCTGATCTAGGAGCAAGCTCCAGGATCACGGGTCTATGGTCCGAGTTTAACTCGTCATGCGTCTCCACAGAATGTAACCGAAGGTTGACATTTTTGAGGAGGGCGATGTCGAGTACATCGGGGGAGTGGGAAGGTGAGTGCGGGTAGTGGGTGGGATGCATCGGAGCGATGACATCGAAGTTCAGGACGCTGCACAGTTCGAACACTACCTTGCCTCTCGGGTTGGTAATGCGACTGTTCCAGGAAGGATGTTTGGCGTTGAGGTCCCCCGCCAGTATGACGGAGTCGCTCAGGCCAAGGAGTTTAGTCAGGTCATCTTTCATAGCGGGAGTGTCCACGGAGTTGTTGGGTGGGACATAGGCTGAGATGATCGTAACGGGTTGATGTCCTGTCATACCTAGCCGACAGACTGAGACCTCAAACTTATCGAGGGAGGGAGGATCCATAGGGATGCAGTAAAGGGACGCTTTGTAGTAGATAAGGGTACCTCCTAAGTGGCAGCGGGTCCTATCATTGCGAACCATGCGATAGTTGGCAATTTTGGGGTCCCGATGGGTAGGTTTTAGGAAGGTCTCTTGTATTAATAAGATGTCTAGGTGATGGTCGCGGAGGAACAAGGCGATCTCATCACGTTGGGCTCTAAGGCCATTGGCATTAAAAACCCTATCCGGAGGGCTGTCGGTTTGAACCTACACGTTACTCTGGACTTATCCATTATGGGTCAGGATAGTGTATTTTTGGACGTAGTGAGCAACGTCTGCGTACTCACGGAAGACTGCAGAGTGGTCTCCCCTGCAGTTTCGTAGCGACTCGGCCATGGCCTTGGCGTGGTCTGAGTAGAAGGCTTGGTATGTGACCAAGATAATGTTATGGGACACGTCACCAATTTGGGCTGAGAGGGAGGAGGCTGGTGAGGCAGCTTGCACTGGGGCTGGGGCAGGAGCCTGGGTCACCGTTGGTGGGAGTACTACGTCCATTAGGGGCGTGATGGACTGGGTGGGCTTTGGGGTAGGGGTGACTTTAGGGGCCTCCGTGGTCATGGGGGCGGGGACGCCAGACCTTAGTGCCGGGAAGTGGGCCTGGTGGTTGAGGGCGTTCCACGGGCTGGAACGCTGAGGCTTTAGGGAGTCGGGCATCTTGTCGCTAAGTTGGGGACATTCCCTTTGCTGGCGAGCACTTGCTCGCTTAGCTAACTTAGGGGCGGTGGCTTTAGGGGCTTTGGGACAACCGCGATAGTTGGCCGTGTGGCCGGACTGGCCGCACAGAACGCAGCTGGGCGGTTCAGTGCACTGGGTCGGGTCTTTGGGGCGGGGGCAGTCTGTGGTGCCGTGGTTACCTAGGCACTTAACGCATCGGGGTATCCCGAAGCAGAAGCGCTGGGAGTGCCCATAGAGCTGGCATCGATGGCATTGGCCTACGATGCCGCTTCGGCGGGGTTTCTCGATTGAGAGGCCGGAGAGGCCACAGATGTTCGAAATCGAGAAGATAGGATGGTGTCCCTCTGTGGGCTCGCACACAACGAGCACCATGTTATAGGACTCGCCCCGGCGACGGTGCATGCGGTGCACCTCCGCTACTGGGATACTTTGCGACTGAAGGTCGCTTAGTATGTCGGCTGTAGGGATTTCGCGAGGGACGTTCTTTACCACCACTCGTGTCTGACGGTCCTCGGGGAGATTATAAGAATGGAACGGTATGTTCCTTGCGGACAGGAGTTTATGTAACTCTCTGTAGTCCTTGGCGGACGGGACAGTTACTTTGATGCCGAGTTGGACTGCTCTGGCATTAGTATAATTAATCTGGCGGGCCTTGCAGGCAGTGGACACCTCTGTCCATTTGGCCTTGTCGTGAATGAACACGGGTGGATTGTTAGAATAAGATATCATAGTGTTTTTCATCATACTACCTCTGCGACGTCCGTAAAACGAATGAACAAGTTTGCGGCCCGACCGCAGATATTTATAGTACTGAGGCGGGGGACGGGGCCATATAAATATGGCGCGAACTTGTTTTTCACGTCATAACGAAATAGAACGTCTCGGAGGTAAGATCTGTATGTTATTAAGTAGGTTTAAGATATTACTTTAAGAAAATAAAAGACTCGCCAGCTCAAGGCTTATGTATTAGGAAATATAATAAAAGAATGTTATCGGGGGTGAGGAAATGGATCGCGGGCCAGCAAAAAAGGATCGCTGGCCAGCAAAGTGGCACGAATATAAATATAGGGCAACTATCCCTTGCGTTCAGTTCAGTTCCAGTCGTCATACAGTAAACAAGTGAATAAGTAGTGCCAAGTTCCCCATTAGTCCTCGCCACCGTTTGCCTCCAAAATAAGTACATACTGCGCGTTTTATTTACGGCGTTCAGGCGATCCTGAATATTATTGGTCCTTCGTCGCCGGATTGCTGAGCCGCGTCAAAAGATGGTGTTAACTCGTAGTATGGATGGAGAACGAGCAAAACGCCGGCAGGAAGAGCTGAGCATACATAAGGCCGCAGAAGAGGCCTCGACTGGGAACTCATCTGCCAGCGGCACGTCGAACACCGCTATCGAGACATCAGGTACGAGTAGCGGCACTAGTGTTTCGACGGCCACTGACGCAACCACAAATAAAGAAGAAACTAGTGCTGCGTCCCAGAAGGATCAGACCTCGCAGCGTACACTAAGGCCTGCAGATACTCGGTCACATCGCTCCGTAGCTTCCCGCAAGAGACTCCTCGCGGAGTTGGAAGCGAAAGAGCGACTAGCCGAACTAAAGCTTAAGCAGGCACAGATAGTAGCTGAAACAGAGTTACAAAAGCTACGGATCCAACGTCTTCAAGCAGAAGCAGATGCCTCAGAAGAAGAAGAATTAGAAGATGACCTGGCCTCAGTCCGCATCAGCACATGGCTGAAAGAAATAGAGACGGATCGACCTCAGCCAGCATATAAGGAAACTCATCAAGAAGAGGCTGAGAAGAAGCAAGAACACGCCGTAGAAATAAAGAAAGAACAAGAAAATTGTTTGAAAACAAACCAGTCATTGATAGACGTGTCAACTCTAGCCACTGCGCTCTCCCAAGCGGTAAGAAGCACGAGAGAACCGCCTAAATATATTCAAGAGCTGCCGTTTTTCAATGGAAGCAGTACAGACTGGCTCAGTTTCAAGGCAGCGTATGAAGAGACGCACAAGTATTTCTCTCAAAATGAAAACATAGCACGTATACGTCGGAGCCTGCGCGGGTCAGCAAAAGAAGCCGTCGGCTGTCTTCTATTAAGCCAACCAGATCCAGTAGTCATCTTAGCAGCGTTGGAAAGAAGATTTGGAAGGCCAGAGGCACTCATTCATGTTGAAATGGAGAAACTTAAGTCGTTGAGCCGAGTCACCGATAATCCTCGAGAATTGTGTATCTTTGCCGGACGAATAGCAAACATAGTGGGCACTATAGAAGCACTGAAGAGGACACAATACCTACACAGTCCAGAGATGGCGCGAGTAATCACTGAAAATCTCACTCCTATATTGAAAAGTAAGTGGTATGACTACGCAGCTACAAAGAAAGAGGATACTCCAGAATTAAAGAAGATATCCACGTTCCTGAATGAAGAAGCAGATAAGTGCGGTGCCTACGCATCAGATGATCAGTGCCCTCAGTGTAAGCAAGAACACAAGTTAACTGAATGCAAGCAATTCTCTACTCTCGACACTAACACCAGATGGGAAGTGGCAAAGAAAAATAACATTTGCTATCGCTGTCTTCGAAGTAAACACCGTCGAATTCAATGCAGAGCCCCGCCGTGTGGAAAACATGGATGTACCATGAAGCATCATAAACTGCTACACCATGATAAAGAACAGAACAGCACAAGCGAACCCGAGAAGAAAGAAATGGCTACATCAGCAGTGGAAGTCACATCATCTGCAAAACCAGGCGACCGTCGACGTGCTTACCTGAAAATAGCGCCCGTAATCATAAAGGGGCCGCACACCAGCCTTGAAACATATGCTCTATTAGATGAAGGAAGTACAGTCACATTACTGGACGCAACAATAGCTGACGTCATAGGAGTAGATGGACCTGAAAACCCCATGTGGATTCAAGGAATCGGCAACGAGATGAAGCATGAAAACAGCAAAGTCGTCAATCTCCGTATCAGAGGAAAGTACGCGGACGAAGAATATGAAATAGAAGCCGCGCGAACTGTCGACAGACTAAGTTTTACGCCAGAGACAGTTTACAATCATCACTTGGAAGACTGCGAACATCTGATTGACATCAAAGATCAGATAATGTATCAACACGCATCACCCAAGCTTTTAATTGGACAAGATAATTGGAACCTCATCGTATCAAGAGAACTCCGCACCGGTCGTCGTAACCAACCAGTCGCTTCTTTCACACAACTGGGCTGGGTTCTTCATGGTTGTCACAGTTCGCTTACAGCCAAAGTAGCGTTCTGTGGCAGACTACAGCAAAAAGAAGAGACACAATCAATAGAAGATTTAGTCAAGAATTACTTCAAACTCGAATCCTTATGCATCGAGCCAAAGAGACCGAAAGAAGATCCTGAACAGAGAGCTGTACAGATACTGCAGGAAACCAGCAAGAGATTACCTGAAGGGAGATTCGAAACCGGCCTGTTATGGAAAGAGAAAGATATTCAGATACCAAACAACTATAAACAAGCCGAGCGACGTCTGCTTTCCCTCGAAAAAAGACTGGACATGGATGAAGATCTCAAACAAAAATATGAAGATAGGATGGAAAATCTATTCCAGTCGGGTTATGCAGAACGAGCGCCTACTCCAGCGCCAGAAGGAAAGACGTGGTACCTGCCACACTTTCCAGTTATCAACCCAGCGAAGCCTCACAAGCCGCCACGACTAGTCCATGACGCATCAGCTAAGGCCGCTGGCGTGTGTCTGAATGACATGCTACATTCGGGACCAGACTTACTATAATCCCTTCCTGGCGTCATAATGAGATTCCGGCAATATGCATACGCTGTCGGCGGAGTAGAAATGGTCGTAAATGAACTGAGACAACGACTATGGATTTCAAAAATACGCCCAGCTGTGAAATATATAGTGAAGAGTTGTCTGCCGTGCCGAATAAGAAAAATGAAGCCAGCAAGCCCACTTACAGGAAATTTACCCCCAGCACGTCTTGCTCATCATGCACGCCCATTCACATTCACGGGTTTGGATTACTTCGGCCCAATAGAAGTGACAGTTGCACGCCATCGTGAGAAAAGATACGGAGCTCTTTTCACATGTATGACCTCACGAGCAATCCATATTGAAGTCGTACACTCACTAAGTGCTGACTCAGCTATATCGGCCTTAAGAAGATTCATGGCGAGAAGAGGTTGTCCAAAGGAAATATGGAGTGATAACGCTACGTGCTTCAAAGCAGCAGACAAGGAACTCGGCGCGGCAGCACTCGCAGCCCTACAACACGAAACTACGTGTCATCACATCGTATGGAAATACATACCACCAGCAGCCCCATTTATGGGAGGAACATGGGAACGCATGGTACGTTCAGTGAAAGAAGCGCTGAAGATTACTCTAACCGAACGATACCCGAGTGACGAAACGCTGGTAACTCTATTAACAGAGGTCGAAAACACAGTAAATTCACGTCCTCTCACCCATGTATCAGTTGACCCGCTAGAACCTGAAGCCCTCACACCGAACCATATCCTCATCGGACCTAACCCGCACGTGCCAGTACCAGGTCACTTCGAAGAAAAAGATGTGACAGCACGTCAACAATGGAAAAGAGCTCAAGTGCTGGCAGACGTTTTTTGGAGAAGATGGGTCAAAGAATACATGCCCCTATTACAATACCGGCGGGAGCCTAACAGCACAGGAACTCAGCCCAAGGTTGGTGACCTTGTCATCATCTGTGACAATAACCTCCCACGCAACACTTGGCCACGAGGACGCGTAAGCCAGCTGTATCCAGGTGCCGACGGAGAGGTACGAGTAGTAGACGTGACAACCAGCAGCGGCCACGTCCTAAGACGTCCCACCAGGAAGATCGTCGTGCTACCAACAGAGTCGCAGCGTGGCGACGGCGGGAGAATGTGCACGACGCCCTGACATCACATCGCTCATGGGCGCAAGTAGTGATACGGGCGATTCATCAAGAAACTCTTGCGAACGAATACAACATAAGATTCGTAGATCAAACATAAGATTAGTATTGCGTATGTACATGTTTTACACTCTATTACTGTTTTCTATTTTTTATTTATGTTTATAGCTGTAAAATTATTATCATGTGATTCATAAAGTAGGGAATAAGAATGTTTTAATATAAGTTAGCTATAATTTGTAAGTTAACATGTAAAAGTAGCAGAAATCGTATAGTTAAAACGATATATCGTCATTATTTATGTTATTATAGTAATTAGATGTTTAGATAGGTATTAGTACATTTACCTTGTTAGAATAAGATATCATAGTGTTTTTCATCATACTACCTCTGCGACGTCCGTAAAACGAATGAACAAGTTTGCGGCCCGACCGCAGATATTTATAGTACTGAGGCGGGGGACGGGGCCATATAAATATGGCGCGAACTTGTTTTTCACGTCATAACGAAATAGAACGTCTCGGAGGTAAGATCTGTATGTTATTAAGTAGGTTTAAGATATTACTTTAAGAAAATAAAAGACTCGCCAGCTCAAGGCTTATGTATTAGGAAATATAATAAAAGAATGTTATCGGGGGTGAGGAAATGGATCGCGGGCCAGTCCGGCCACACGGCCAACTATCGCGGTTGTCCCAAAGCCCCTAAAGCCACCGCCCCTAAGTTAGCTAAGCGAGCAAGTGCTCGCCAGCAAAGGGAATGTCCCCAACTTAGCGACAAGATGCCCGACTCCCTAAAGCCTCAGCGTTCCAGCCCGTGGAACGCCCTCAACCACCAGGCCCACTTCCCGGCACTAAGGTCTGGCGTCCCCGCCCCCATGACCACGGAGGCCCCTAAAGTCACCCCTACCCCAAAGCCCACCCAGTCCATCACGCCCCTAATGGACGTAGTACTCCCACCAACGGTGACCCAGGCTCCTGCCCCAGCCCCAGTGCAAGCTGCCTCACCAGCTTCCTCCCTCTCAGCCCAAATTGGTGACGTGTCCCATAACATCATCTTGGTCACATACCAAGCCTTCTACTCAGACCGCGCCAAGGCCATGGCCGAGTCGCTGCGAAACTGCAGGGGAGACCACTCTGCAGTCTTCCGTGAGTACGCAGACGTTGCTCACTACGTCCAAAAATACACTATCCTGACCCATAATGGATAAGTCCAGAGTAACGTGTAGGTTCAAACCGACAGCCCTCCGGATAGGGTTTTTCAATGCCAATGGCCTTAGAGCCCAACGTGATGAGATCGCCTTGTTCCTCCGCGACCATCACCTAGACATCTTATTAATACAAGAGACCTTCCTAAAGCCTACCCATCGGGACCCCAAAATTGCCAACTATCGCATGGTTCGCAATGATAGGACCCGCTGCCACTTAGGAGGTACCCTTATCTACTACAAAGCGTCCCTTTACTGCATCCCTATGGATCCTCCCTCCCTCGATAAGTTTGAGGTCTCAGTCTGTCGGCTAGGTATGACAGGACATCAACCCGTTACGATCATCTCAGCCTATGTCCCACCCAACAACTCCGTGGACACTCCCGCTATGAAAGATGACCTGACTAAACTTCTTGGCCTGAGCGACTCCGTCATACTGGCGGGGGACCTCAACGCCAAACATCCTTCCTGGAACAGTCGCATTACCAACCCGAGAGGCAAGGTAGTGTTCGAACTGTGCAGCGTCCTGAACTTCGATGTCATCGCTCCGATGCATCCCACCCACTACCCGCACTCACCTTCCCACTCCCCCGATGTACTCGACATCGCCCTCCTCAAAAATGTCAACCTTCGGTTACATTCTGTGGAGACGCATGACGAGTTAAACTCGGACCATAGACCCGTGATCCTGGAGCTTGCTCCTAGATCAGGGCCGATGGATCCTACCCAGCCTCCTCCCACCCGAATGACCACTGACTGGCGCCAAGTAAGCGAAAAGCTGAAGGTTACCACGTCACCCCATCTGGACCAAATCCCCGACCTAATCGAGTCTGTCGCAGACACGACAGCCGCGATCAATTCACTCACGGATCACGTGCAATCTGTCCTGAACGAATGTTCTAAGGAGTCTCCGATGGTGAGCAATCACCACTGGAAACTCCCGGACGAGGTGCGTGAGCTAGTGACTGAAAAGAACGCGGCAGTCCGTGCCTACAGCGCCTTTCCCTGCGAAGCCAACAAGGTTCACATGCGCTACTTACAGCGTAAAGTAAGTAACAGCATCGCTGAACTGCGTGAAAGTCGCTGGGATAAGATGTTGGGTGACCTCGAACCTACCCATCAGGCATTCTGGGAACTTCAGAGGAAACTACGCGCCTCTGAGGTTGCCTCTATGCCTCCGCTCACGCGTCCCGACAACACCGTCGCCTTCGATGACGAGGACAAAGCCGAATGCCTGGCCGACAGTCTAGAGTCCCAATGTTCTCCCAGCTCCCAACCAGTAGACAAGGCTCATCTCGATATGGTGAATGCCGAAGTCGAACGTAGAGCCTCCCTCCCACCAGTAGAGGACCCCGATGATCCCCTCCCCCCCGTCACTCCCGACGAGGTGAAGGAGATCATCGGCCGTCTCAAACTCAGAAAAGCCCCGGGCGCCGATGGAATCACCAATAAAGTGGTTCGACTCTTCCCGGCTACTCTGATCATGTTAATGACCGCCATCTTCAATGGCGCTCTGTCCAACAACATGTTCCCACAGACGTGGAAAGAGGCTACCGTCATCGGTATCCCCAAACCTGGAAAACCCAAGTCCTCCCCGTCCAGCTATCGTCCCATCAGTCTGCTCAAAGTCCTAGGTAAGATCTACGAGAGGCTTATTCATAAGCGTCTTAAGGATTTTGTCGAAGCTAAGAGCCTCCTCCCCAATGAGCAGTTTGGTTTTAGATCAAATCACTCTTGCGTCCAACAGGTCTACCGTATCGTTGAACATATCAGCGCCAAATACCAGCGCGGTCTCGTTACGGGAGCCCTGTTCTTCGATATAGCGAAAGCTTTCGACAAGGTCTGGCACAACGGGCTGATATACAAACTATACCAGCTCGGTGTGCCGGATCGTCTCGTGCTCATCTTACGAGATTATCTGTCGAACCGTACCTTCCAGTACCGAATCGAAGGTGCGCTTTCGTCCCCTCATCCCATTCGCGCCGGAGTACCCCAAGGCGGTGTTCTCTCCCCCCTAGTGTTCTCGCTATTTACTAGCGATATTCCCACTAGCTCTAAGACACAGCTAGCTCTGTTCGCTGACGACACGGCGATATATTGCTCCGGCAATAGCGAGAAGGCAATTGCCGGCCACCTCCAGAGATCCGCAAACGCACTAGGCGCTTGGTTCCGGAAATGGAGAGTGGAAGTCAACCCAGAGAAGAGTCAGGCGATCTTGTTTTACAAGCCCAAGACTCGTCTCTTCCCCCCCCGTCCCAGTCCGATCACGTTATTTGGCAAGCCGATCCCCTGGGTTGAGCAAGCTAAATATCTAGGCGTGATCCTCGATCGAAAGCTTACTTTCAGAGAGCACATTAAGACGGTGCGCAATCGTGCCGCATTCGCTCTCAGTAGGCTTCATTACATGCTGAACGCACGCAGCAAGCTATCCCTGAAATGCAAACTACGCATTTTCACCACGTGCATACGCCCGATAATGACTTACGCGTGTGTAGCCTTCGCACACGCTAAGCCCCGCCAAATCCATAGGTTGCAGGTCATCCAAAACCGTTTTCTCCGAAAGGCTACGGGAGCCCCGTGGTACGTTAGAAATGAGCGTCTCCATGTCGACCTCCGTATCCCCACCATCAAACAATTCATGAAACGTATTTCCAAGCGTTTCATAGAGTCCGCTGAAAAGCACCAAAACCCCCTTATCGTATCGGCCACCCGATACACCCCCTCCCAGATCAGCAAGATCCGCCGACCGCGGCATACTCTTGTTGAGCCCGATGACCCCATCACCCTGACCCAAGAGAGTAGTAGGGAAACCAGCACTCTTAGGAAAAACAAACCCAGAACGCGTTCCGTATTCCGACCTCGCCGACGAGGTCCATCGCGACGCCCCCGTCAAAACCCTCCCCGACTTTTGCCTAACGAGCCAGCCCGCGCTGCTGAGCCATTAGCGTTAAATCCCCTAAATAATATCAATCAGACCCAGCCTGTCCCTTGCTGCCCCCCTTCAATGACCCCGCTAAGCCGAGGCCCGTGTCCCACAGGGGATGCCCTTAGCGAGCGGCCATTTAGTTTTTAAGTAGTTTTAAGCCCTGGCTGGGGGCCTTAGAATCTAAGGCAACCACAGGATTGCCCGGTTGAGCAGTAACCAGCCTTAATGTGCTGAACTGCGAGTAGTCCATTCAAAAAAAAAAAAAAAAAAAAAACCTTGCGTTCAGTTCAGTTCCAGTCGTCATACAGTAAACAAGTGAATAAGTAGTGCCAAGTTCCCCATTAGTCCTCGCCACCGTTTGCCTCCAAAATAAGTACATACTGCGCGTTTTATTTACGGCGTTCAGGCGATCCTGAATAAGCAGTTTCTTAATGCCACATACCGATGCACTCAGTAGTACCATGTCATCAGCATAGCTTATGTTGTTTACATTAATTCCATCTATGTGACAACCTACCCGGGTGCTACTGAGTGTCACAATCAAATCGTTCATATACAGGTTGAATAGGGTTGGCGAGGACAATCCCCCCTGCCTCACTCCGCACTCCAACCTGTACGGTTTCGACATGGTTCCAGACCATCGCACGCCATTGACCTGATTTCCATACCAGTACTTGCAGATGTTGATGAGTTCAATTGGTAGATTAGTTTTTTCCAACTTTTTCCATAGAATATCATAGGACACCAGGTCAAAAGCTTTCGAAAGGTCTAGAAAGCATGCATGAACTGCAGTTTGACGTCTTGTATAGTACTTTACAGTATGCTTAACAGACAGAATTGCACTTTCAGTGGAAAGTCCGGCCCGGAAGCCGAACTGATTGTCATGAATTTGAATGTATTTAGTCAGCTGTGAGTTCAGCACACCATCAAACACCTTCGATATCACTGTGGCGAGAGAGATAGGTCTATAGTTATTCCTATCTGATAAATCGGCTGTCTTATTTTTTACGATAGGGACTACAATTGTCTTAATCATCTCTTCAGGCAGATATGAGTGACTCAGACAAAGGTTGAACAGCATAGCCAACAATCTAGGTAAGTGGGGTCCAGCATGCTGCAGATGTTCTATGCTTAACCCGTCATGGCCGGGCGATTTACCTCTAGTCATTGATTTAATTAACAACTTCACTTCTCTACTTGTACATCTAAAACCTATCTTTTCACCGCTCTTAACATTGATCAAAGATTGCGAGGACCCCAATGGCGATTTTACAGTAAAATGTTGTCGAAATAGATTTGCTATTTCACCGGCATCGCTGATGCCGTCGACGCACACAGGAATAACCTGTTTGTAATTAAATTTATTAGTGGCTTTCCAAAAAGAACGGAAATTGTTTTTTGAGTGATGCGAGGTCAGAATATCCATTTTTACCTGTTCATCATGGTTCTGACACCATCTCAGCCGGTTTTTAAAGATTTTCCTGGCCTCACACATCTCGTTATAAATTGTGCCCGAATTCGGTTTACCATACAAACACCACAAGTGAAATGTCTCTTTAGCTTTCCTGTGTGCCTCGCCAACATGTAGGTTCCACCCTACAACAGATTTCTTTTTCTTACGTATATTATGTTTATATCGCTTGCTACATAATGCTGCCTCTCTTAATACTTTTACAATATTGTTATACAAGTTGTCAATCACTTGTCTATGCTGCAAAACATCACAAGTGCAATCTGCACATCTTATGAATTCCTCTGGGAAGTCAAGAAGCTTTAAGAGTCTATGACATTCAGTCATGTATTCATCAATTTGATCTACACTTCTTTCTGCCCATATAACATAATCTACAGTTGATTTAAATGTTAGTATTTTAGGTGATATCATGCCCAAATTACACTCCATTATTAAAGGAAAGTGGTCCGACCACAGTACGTCATACTTAACAAACACTCTGCGCACTGACGGCATGGCTGCCTTAGAGACAATACAATGATCAAGCCATCGTTGCGATCCATGAGCCTCGCTTACAAAAGTGAAACAGTCAAACGAGTTAGAAACGCCCTTCAACATATATCAATGCAAGTCCATTCCTGGTCCTCACAAAATAATGATAGTTCATTATAAAATTGTTCAGTAGGGTGCGCATTAAAGTCGCCTATTATGTATACACAATCAATGTTACTACTGTCTATTATAGCGCTTACCGACCCGAGGATGTCCGCAAACTCAATTAGGTTCGCCGCTGCGTCAACAGGCATATAAACATTCACCACTAATAATGAACGCTCAGGTAACACTACGCGTATCGCGCATATTCGCGGATTATTGCACTGCACTACTATCACATTAGGAAACATTTTTTTGCCGCCACAGTAATCCGAGACCGCCATGAGGACGACCTCGTAACATGCCCGATGACATGTCCACCGCTGAAGTCCCGGTACAGCTAAACTCGTCATGAATACTGCTCAAGTATGACAGGTCACTGGGCAACAACCATGTCTCCTGGAGGGCTATTATGTCACATGTTTGACACAGCTCGCGTATTCCATCTACAGAGCGTTTGACACTCTTACAATTAAAAGTAGCAAAAGTGTAAATGTCACTAGCCATTTAATTTGTTATAGTGGCCGTTTTCAGAAGCGTTTATTGTCTCCGTCGAAAATCTTTTTTTAAAATGAACAAAGCGTCTGAAAATAATACCACTTGGCCAAAGGTTCTCATCCAAGAACATCTGTAATTTTGATGCAGATACAAAGAACTTATAAGCGTCATGGTCACTTTGCTTCTTCATTGCAATTTTCTCTAATGAAACAGTTTCATTAGTACTGTAAATAAATTTGCATATGTCAGATTCTAACGTTCGTTTATGTACGTTCGTAATGAATATGGGTATGTTTCGGTCAGCTGCCCTAAAATTGTATTCGGACCCCACCTGACTGTTTCCCATCATCCCCTTTAAACGGTTATTTCTCGTTGTTCTACGTTTTTGTACTAAAGTCCATTCTTGATTGTTGTTGTCTTCATTGACTTTTGAAAGCAATAGTGCATTTGCAAACGAGCATTTGTTCGAGTCAATTAGCTGTTCGCATAGTTCGTTATCAGCGGCCGTCGATGACTCACAAACCTGCTCGGCCGCTCGTGCACTGCTGCCCGTTCGGCTCGCTTCGACGTCCAACTGCTCACGATCTACCGACAATGTTATAATTGCCGAAGTATCATTACTACCCTCTTTGTTGTCGCTAGTAATTATATTACTTTTATAATTTAAATCCGCATTCGATGATGAAGCAGATTTTAAAATGTCGTTTAAATCGGGTATAGAAGAGTCATTGTGATGTGACAATCCCATAGGTCCGCTATCCCGTCCTTGATAGGCACACGTACCACCTCTTTTAACATTCACGTTCCTGATAGAAAACGCAGGGACAGGGTCACTCATATTTTGCAACTGGCTTTTAACTTCTTCCTTCAGTTCAGTAATTGTCACACACGACGATTTTATAGTTTTGATCTCCGATTGCACTAAAAGGAGGTCCTTTAGCAGCTTAGACACATCTAGGTGATCAAAAGTTATTGGAGGCAGTTTCTCCAAATCACGAGCTACAAACACTGGCATCACATCACTGTCTACGACCTTGAAAAGACTTACGATATCCATTAAGTCTCGATTTTCTTTGCCCTGCCCTTTTCGCGCTCTTTTTCGATATTCAGCTGGTAAAGATTCAAACAACAACGTCTTCGCTTCATCAATTTGATCACTATTAAATGAAGACAAACAAATCTTCATTAAACTATCCTCAGTTATAATCGAAATTTTATTCCGCACATATGCCAAAAGCTCATTTATAACGATATTACAACTAACGCATTTCACTGTTGTCGACATTTTTGCAAAAACGCAGCTATCGCGTAACGC
The DNA here is from genome assembly GCA_905332915.2 of Hecatera dysodea. Lineage (NCBI taxonomy): Eukaryota > Metazoa > Arthropoda > Insecta > Lepidoptera > Noctuidae > Hecatera > Hecatera dysodea. The sequence continues at coordinate 18,648,243 of HG995292.1, forward strand.
AATTAAATAGCATAGACAAAATATTTTTAATACTATCCTAATAATATAAGCAACTGCCATACAAAATTTCTCTATTTAGCTTAGATGGCTCAACGAAGGGGGAGTCTAGTGCGGCAAAGTTAAGATTATGAGTGCTTAACTTTCTGAACAAAGGTACGAGTATCCAACCCTTACATTATAAGTTCATTAAGTTTGGTGAAGATGGCGCTGTATTGAAGCTTAAAGTTTCACTAAGCTTCAGCGGTCTCCGAAAGGCGTTAGTGGTACAGCTATTTGTACTAGGATCACATGATTTGAAAGAGAAAGTTTATTGCCATGGAAACGAGGTTGTTTGATAGTGCAATCAACTCGGCACAGAGCGTTATCGTCGTACATCGTGTACGAACGTTTCAAAAACATGCTGTAACATTTTTTTTTTGCAAAACAATAGGAACATATTTTTTATTTGATTTATTTTCAGTTTACAATGAAAAAAAATGTGAAAAGCCATCGTATTCTACTCGTGTTCTAATTTGGGTTTTTATATCTTATATTTAAAATTCTCGTGTCACGGTGTTTCTGGTTGAGCTCCTCCGAAACGGCTCGACCGAATTTCGTGAATCTTTGCGTGCATATCGGCTAGTATGGCAAATCGGACAACATCTATTTTTCATCCCCCTAAATGTTAAAGGTGGTCCACCCCTAATTTTTATATTTTATTTTATGTGGCAAAACGACGTTTGTCGGGTCAGCTAGTTTATACATACGAGTATATAAAAACCCAAATTAGAACCACCCAAGTTACACCCAAGAATTAGATGAAAATAAAACCGTTCCACCGTATTTTAAGTGCATCGCAGATGTCTTGTTATCTCAACATTCTTGAAAAGTTTGTGTTTCGGTCCAAATTACTGAGAAGCATCGACAATTTCATCGACGAGTCGAATTAATCACTTTAAGACACAACCCAAACCCAAACCCAACACAACGCAACTCAACGGTCGGCGAGTCAACACGTCCCCTGAGGATGCCTCGTGGAGAGGCGAAACACGTGTCGGTAATGGTGTTGGGTTTTGCTTTTCCTTCCTGCATGTGCATAAAATCCTTGCATTTGCCTCGTAATCTTGCATGTGCATAATATAGCGGGCGGGAGGGAGGTGCATACCTGCAACCCATAAATATTCGCGGAAATTAAAACTAAATATATTATTTTCATTTTCAAAATTAAAATGGATTTCCGCAAAGTAACGCCTGACTCAATCAATCATATTTTTATTTTTTGTTCAAATATGGAAAGTGAAGTACTCTAATATCTATGTCAAAATAACTGCATCCCTCGATTTCTGATTTTGATCATTGTCAAACACTATTTTACTTGAACACCTGTCAGACTTTGGTCTTAAATCAGAGTTTGACGCGTTCTTAAAGTTACTTTTATATACAGAAATCCGTCCTTCTTCCAGTGTTAAGGGATTTGTTTTTGGGGACGCTCCAAAAGGCATTAGGAGGAACACGGATGGGTTTTAGTCAGTAAAAGTCTGACACTCCCTTCTGCTCCACCCAGAGCTGAAGAAGTCATTTAATGATTTCCTATCTTTAAAAACAAAGGGCACATAACCAAGTTTACCGAGTTTCAAAAAGACTAAGATTATATTTTGGACTGAAAAGTCTTACTTATTTGTATCTTGTTGCTCAATCACAAATATTTCAGTTTGTCTAGAGCGTGGTTTCATTGCTGAAACTGCTGTTTTTATTGATGAAGATAGAATAAATATAATTTCAAATAGTCACCATAGTCGAAATTAGGCTCTGTTATTAATTTGAGACTTAGCAATTGTGGCGCCGCAAGTAGTATCTTCGTAGCAAAGACACGGATAAATCGTAGCGTTGCCGTAGAAGAATGAATATCCGTAGCAAACATAATATCTTCATACAGATGGCGCTACGAAACTCGTAGCTCGTAGCGCGCCGCTTTGTTCGTGTTTCATAGCGCCGACCGCGAACGACACGTTCTGCGCTCCAAAGATACTAGGGTTGCATAAAGAAACAGAGATTGTAGAGAAAACCTTTAAATACCGCGAAGACTGAATATCTGTTCCGATGAAAAGTTAAGTTTGCCTTCATTCAAGATAGCGTAGAATGAATTGTAAGCGTAAAATGTATACATTTATGTGTAATTATGTGTATAATCAGCCTTTTAATGTTCCCACTGCTGGGACACAGGCAGAGGAGGCCTGTGGATAGGAAAGTTTTCTTTTACCGTTTTGAGAGCAGTTAAGTGATGAAATTAATTACACAAAGTAATACGCCTGGCTGGGTTTGAACCCGCGACCTACAATCGCGGGTAATTAATTATGTTTGTTTAACCCAAACTACTCAAATCAGAAACTCGCCAGGAAAAACGTGGGAAAGATGTAAAAATTGAATAAGCTTTGAATTAAGGAAGTCGATGGTGAGAGCGAGTCTCTTTTTAGTTGTCTCTTACTTATTGTATGTGTGTATAAATAATAAAATAAATAAATAAAATGCCAGGAAGCTGATATTCACATTTTCAATACTAGTGTTGCTAAATTGAGGAAAATTTTAACCAATAGTTTCTTTGAGCATTAATAACCTTTTTTCTGTTTAATACGAGTATGTATAATATTAGTCTATTATAAATTTTCCCTATGTTTTATTTTATATACTACATGTTGAAACTTGTCATAATTTCTACAAACTCATCGTATCTATTCAGCTGCAAGTTTTCCTAAAATAGATATCAAAATAATGGTTCAAAAGCCAGACGTTAGTTATTTTATGAGCAACAAATTGTGTGGAAAACTCTATAGTATGTCCACAATTTTTCTTAAAAGTAACACTGTTATTTTAATAGTTTTTTTAATCGAATCGAAATTTCAGAAGAATTCGATGTGTTGGCCTCTCAATATTAAATTGAATCGTGCGTGTAATATAAATATTTATGTACATGATAAGTTTAGCCAAATATACGGTACGAGTATGTAAAAACTAGACAAGTCAAATCTTGAGCCTGTTATTTTGGGATTACTCTACAGAACCTGACACCTATTTAGATATTTATTTTTTTATCACTGAATTCGATATTCTCTCATATTGTCAACATTAACTTGGCTCCCATTTTCACATTTATGTTTTCGATGGGATTAATATAATATTAACAATTTTTAGTAGTGAGAATTTACAACAAAACCACAAAATACAACAATTATATGTGGTTACCTAACACGTAAATCAAATATTTTGAATTAGTCTAGACCCTTGTTTATCCGCTATTCTCGCGGTACCTAACTTCACAACATTTGTTGTTAGATACTTCTTCATAAGTTGTCTTGTTTCGCTATTTATACACACATATATTATTAGGATTATGTATTCAATAAATCTGAAATTTGCCAAAAATGTCGGATAGCTCTACAAACTGTTATTATACATGAGAAACAAGATTACTGCTATGCACTAGATGGCGCTGCAATTTACAGTCACGGCGCCACGACGGCAATGTGAAACTCGTCAGCAAAAGTACCAGAAATGCATGAAATGTAAGCGGCTCAAGTTCATCCCTATAGCAACCAAACAAGACATAGTACATAGGTAGTAGTAAAATGTATGGAAAACAAACATCCTCTCACCCCAAAACGCACACACTGTCTCCGTTCCGTCGTGGGAAAAATGAGACTTTATGACAGATTGCGACTGAGATGACAAAATTCATGTTCTGCATTATATTTTTGCAGTGTCTGTAAATAAATTTTAGTACTACCGAAAAAATCACAATTTTCAGCAATTATGAGTAGATGGCTCTGCAATCGTTTAGCTATTGTGTGGAAAAGAGTTGGGAATGAAAACGCTCCGCTATTCATTAATGTTGGTGCAAATGGCGCTGTACTGAAATGAGGCTTAAAGTTTTGAGTAGTATTAGCGGCGGCCACAAGGCGTCGGTGCTCCGGCCGTTTGTACTAGGACCACATAATTTTAAAGAGACAGTTTATCGCTTTCGAAACGAGCTTGTTAGACGTTAAACTATTGTTTATCATCAAACGTACTCGTTGAAGGCTAAAGGTATAAACAAATATTTGGAGGAATACCTTCAGCCTAATTTTATTGCAGAAGTTTATAATTAAATTCATATTGTATATGAACAAACAAAATCTTTATGTATAATAACTAGCTGACTCGTTTTGCCACATAAAATAAGATAAAAAAAATAGTTAGGAGCATGCAAAATAGATGTTGTCCGATTCGCCACCCTAGTCGATATGCACGCTAATTTTATATATATAAAATAAAAATGAATACCTATTTCCCTTGGTCACGGCACCACGCGTGCGCGGCTGGACCAATCATGCTCATTTTTTTTTGTTGTGTTTGTCAGAAGAAGGTTCTTATGAAAAAAAAATTGAAAATAGAAATACCTGTGCGAAGCCAGGGCGGGCCACTAGTAATATATTATAAACAAAAGCGTTTTTCCTTAGGCTCGCGATTTGTGTAAGTAAGAGTTTTCTTCTGATATTGAGCAAGATTTTCGTCAGGTTTAACGAGTTAATGCGGATTTGCTCGGTAATGTGCGAGAATTTGTTTATGTCAATTGTTGCGCAAGCATAAAATATTATTTTTATATTCATGACTGAACAATTTGTTGTTTTGGATGTAGCTTAAGGTAGTGTTATGTATATCAGGTTTCTGGTTGGTTTAGGTATGCTTTGCTAGCCTTTGTTATGGATGGGAAATCATACAAAATTAATCTCTCCAAATGCCCTTATTGCGTTCAAGGGCCGCAGTAACACTAACAGTAACCCTACCAGGATGTATTGCAAGCTTGTACTCTGGGCAAAAGCTTTAATTCAGACGGGTTGGAAAAGTTACGTTTTCCTGTGATTAAGTTTTTAACCGACTTCTAAAAAAGGAGGAGGTTCTCAATTCGGATGTTTGTATGTTTTTTTAAGACGAAATTTCTACGTATTCAAAAACGTAAGATCGGTGTAAAATATTATGAACAATCTCGAGCTTGGCCTTCGTTTTATGGACTGATCCGAAATCTTTAGAATGTTAAATGTGGTTAAAGCTTTACATTAAATCTATTTTCTGTCTTTTTAAATGAAAAAGGAACTTAAAAACTTCAAAATTAAAAAGAAAATATTCATAGCAATTTTCAGAGGATAATCTGGGTCAAATATAAGTTTTTGTGTACCATGTGTGTGTTACATGATATAAAAAATTAGCGGTCTCCCGAAGCAATGACGCTTGGGACAAAACACTCGTTACTATATGAAACTACAAGGAAAAGGACACACACAGACATATTATTACTGTAAGAAAGTTTCTCAAGGTTGAATTTATGGAGTATTTAATAAATTCGGCACGTTATTAGGAGGTAAATATATAATGGATGTATAAGTAAAAATAAAATGGGAGGTAATCGCTGGCGGGGGTATATACGCGCCATCGGCGCGTAAGGCACGCTCGGGTATAGAGTTAGTAACGCCAAGCTGAATCAGCGATTTTTAACCGACTTCTAAAAAAGGAGGAGGTTCTCAATTCGGATGTTTGTATGTTTTTTTTTTTTTTTTTTTTTTTTTTTTATTGTTTGTTCGCGCATAACTCCGTCGCTTGTCAACCGATTTGAAAAATTCTTTTTTTGTTGGAAAGGGTATACTTCCCAAATGGTCCCATGAAAATTTTATCGAAATCAACCAAGCGGTTTTCGATAAATCAACAAAAATCTAAAAAAGTTATGTACATTTTCTACATTGATGACCTCTTAGTTTACTCTGCGAAGGAGCAGTACGTTTTTTTACACCAATGTGATTGGTTCGTTTAGGTGGGGGAGGGGAGGGGGTGTAGGTCCACTAAAAAGTGAAAAATAAAAAAACTTTTTACAAAAAATAAAACCGACTTCTAAACAAAAAAAAACAAAAAGTATAAAATAACTTTAATTTCGGAAGTCGATGTGTTCAACAACAAAAAAGTAACCAAAAACACCGAGTTCCGAAATTAAAGTTATTTTATACTTTTTGTTTTTTTTTGTTTAGAAGTCGGTTTTATTTTTTGTAAAAAGTTTTTTTTTGTGTACAATATACAATTATTATTTTAAGTTTAAATCATAAACATATTAGTTGTACAAAACGACAATTAAAATAAATCCTTCTTCAGTTTAAAAGGCTCTGCAAACGTAAAGTTATTATTATAAAAAGTCAAGAATTACAAACCACAAAAGTATAAAACCCTAACTTCATTAGTTCATTAATTTTTGCTCAGACGGCGCTGTACAAAGTCAAAGTTTTACGAAGCCGTGGCGGCGGCCGAAGGGCGTTGGTGCGCCGGTTATTTGTACTAGGACCACATGATTTGAAAGAGGCGAGAGTGTTTCTTTGAAAGGGAGAAGTTTATCGCCATGGAAACCTGTTCATTTGATATTAAACAATACTTAGACACAGAGTCAGCTAGGAAACACCGGCCTCATCTAGTTATATAACGGCCAAAAAAAAAGATTGACGTGTAAAAGTGTTTTTTACAACCAACACAAAAAAAAAATACTTACAAAATAAAAATCATTTATCATTTATCACAGAATCTGAAATTTGGCATGTTTCTATTACTAAGCTAAATTACAGATTCTGTGTACAAGTATTGTTTACTGCATGATTTCATGAATCTAATGAATAAACCATTGTTAGGGTTCCGTAACCAAGTGGCAAAAAACGGAACCCTTATGAATTCGTCATGTCTGTCTGTCTGTCCGTCCGTATGTCACAGCCGTTTTATTCGGAGACTTAAAGCTACATAAATGAAAATTGGTAGGTAGGTGCAACCTATTAGCCGCTATTCAATAATGCTGTAATATTATGGAAAATATAATTTAGGGGTGGCACTCCATACATGTAACTGAGGGATGAAAAAATAAATTCCTACTAACATAATCGTGTGGGGTAACATTGGATAGCTCTTTCAAAATGAAATACAGGTTTCTAAGATTGTTTTTTTATTTAAGGCAATATACATATGGTTTTTGAGATATGTGCTTCCGAATTCGTAAAAAACCCTAACTCAACTTTTAAATGATGAAGTTAAAAATTCTAAAAAAAAAATGTTGAAAATTGGTTTGAACATTTACAGCTTATATACTTTTAGAGATATGAGATTTTAACAGTGAACTACGGAACCCTTCACTACGCGTGGTCCGTCACGCACTTGGCCGGATTTTTTTAGATATGTATTTAAAAATGATGCAGGATAGTACTTTATTTAACGAAGTACAGATAAAAACGATGAAAAGTAGGCTTTACAGGTTTTGACCAACTTGGAAAATATTAGTGTTGTTAAATGTTAGTTTCCATCAAAATCTCATAGTTTCGGGTTTGGCCATCGATGCCTACTTGTAAATTCGCCCTGTATCAAAAGTGTTAGATTGAAATACTTAATTGGTAATTTCAGGATACTAGGTAAATCTCTATTGTTATGACAAAATAAAATTCCTGAATCTTGTCTTTTCCTGATTCTTGTCTTGAAGGAATGCATAGGATTGGTGTTACATAAAAAAACATTTACATTTATTAGGTAGTACAAAATCAATCTGTACATGAGTGCTCAATAAAATGGTTGGTCTGGAATCTTGACCACAAAAATACAGGTTATTAAAATTGTCTATAAAACAGCGGGCATACCATGACTTGTTAAAAAGTGTGTCTTCCGAGTGAGAAAGAGGAATAGAGCTATACACCCTATATAGCTCCATCCCTTTTTCTCATTCGGAAGACTCACTTTTTAACACGTCATAGTACGCCCGCTGATTGCTATAATGGATTATCTTTTTTTTATTTTACACTCTTAGTACTTTATATATTTTAGTAATTCTTAAAAGGAAAGCGAAATACGCAATTTCGGTTACTTGGATGACATATTTTTTCCAGCTACAGTAGGGCTTCGTTAATCCGGAGAGGCAAAAACAAGACCCTTTTCGGATTATCGAGGTGTCCGGATTATAGTATGCCATATTTAATGTTAATAAAACACATGTTTAACCTTAGTTTCTTTAATCAATTTTTAAATAACAAATGTAGCATAAAGACAAAATGTTCAAAATTACAACCATGTAAGAAAATCAGTAAGTTAAGATATTTAAAACATTAGTTAATTCTTCTTGAAGAAGTCTGTAATACTCTTCTGTTTGTAATTTTCGCACTTCATTTCGAAAGCCCGGTCTCTAAGTCGACAGAGAAACATTATTTCGTGGCTATCAAATTCGTTTTCTTCAGCCCATTTCAAAGCAGTGTTTAAAGCTCCTACTGCCTCTGAATTACCAACTTTTGTGGAGGCAGGAACTTCAACGCTATTGTCCTCATCTTGCTCATCGCCCTCACACATAGCCGCTCGCACAATCTCCTCATCAGTTAACACTTCATATCTTTGTAACTCGCTTTCGGCACCACCAGCAGCCCATTCTTGAGCTTCTGCCTCTCTTATTTGATGATCATTGGGTCCCCTCAACCTGTTAATAAGATGGGCTAAAGGAACAACATCTTCTGGTTCGTCATTATCAGTGAGAAATTCAGGGTGCAAATTCTTCCATGATTTGTTAATTAGCGATGTCTTAACATTGGCCCAACAATTAGCCAAAAGAAGAACTGTGTCCTTTAAAGTTATCGATTTTAATGAGTCCATGAGGTTTTCAGAACATAATGCAAGACAGTTAACCAAAAGTGATTTGCGGTAATTTAACTTCACATTTTGTATAACGTTCTGATCCATTGGTTGTATACACGCCATGGTGTTAGGTGGCAGGAACATTGCGAAAATGTGGCCGTCTTCAGAGACAAGTTCGTCTGCTGATGGATGCCCAGGACAATTATCCAACAATAACAGTGCCTGAGGAGGCAAATTAACAGACAAAAGATGACGGCGGACCGCGGGAACGAATTCCGTTTTAAACCACTCAAGAAACAAGTCTTTCGTAACCCAAGCATTTTTTTGTGCACGATAACAAACAGGAAGACGTTTTGATTTAAATGCCCGCGGGTTTTTTGATTTTCCGACAACAAGCAATTGAAGTTTGTGAGTTCCAGCCGCATTTGCACAAGGCATGAATGTCACTCTCATCTTCATCATTTTTCTCCCGGAAGCCGACTGCTCATTGCCAGAGGCGAAAGTTTGATCTGGCAATAATCGCCAGTATAAACCAGATTCGTCAGCATTGTAAACCTGTTCCGCTGTTAATTTTTTTTCTTTAATAACTTTCTGTAACTCTAGTTGGAATGGTCCGATAGCGGCTTCATCATTTGATAGTTTTTCACCGGCCATTTTTAAACGTCTTATTCCGTGGCGTTTTTTAAAATTGTCTAACCATCCCCGGCTTGCATTAAACCTGATATTGGAGTTTGTAATCTGGCGATGAAAAATTCGAGCTTTCTCACAAATCATATCACCACTTACAGGAACATGCAATCGCCTTTGTTGCAAAAACCACGTAAACAAAGCATCTTCTAAAACAGGATTTGCCGGTTTCTTCAGTGTTTTTCGTACACCGGGACCACGTTCTGTTAGGCTAACAAACTTCAAGAGTTTTTCTTTGTTTTTCTTTATGTCGCCTACAGTTGATCTGCCTATACCAAACTTCCGAGCAATGACTGGGTAGCTATCACCTTTATCTAACATTTCTATAATCCGCAATTTGTCTTTTAATGTCAATGTCGTATGTTTACGTGGCGGCACCATGATGTTAGCGAGCGCGCTAAATTGACACTGTACGTATTACACCAAAAGCGATAAACAAAACACTAACGGACGGCGCATTGGCTCATGCATGACAGCCCCACCTACACTCGCCGGCCTCCCCCGCTCCCCCGCGATCCCATTGCCCGGCCGGATTACATCGATCACCGAACAAGCGGGAGTCCGGATTACCGAGGTCCTACTGCATTTAGTTTTAAAAACCAAACTTCGCCGGCCTCCCCCGCTCCCCCGCGATCCCATTGCCCGGCCGGATTACATCGATCACCGAACAAGCGGGAGTCCGGATTACCGAGGTCCTACTGCATTTAGTTTTAAAAACCAAACTTCGACTTATCCGATATTGATAAAATTACCAGGTTACAAATACTTTCTCTATTCAGCCATAATGACTGTATAGGTACATAAATATTGAGTTAAAGTACACACAGTTTAAGTACAAACCTTCAATCCTGATTTCTAACTCCACCCTCAACGAAAAGTTACAATCAAACTCTAACTTCATTAGTTCAATAATTGTAGTGCAGATGGCGCTGTAATGAAATTTGAAGTTTAACGAAAGATGGGCTTTGCCCGAAAGGCGTTGATGGCGTATCCATTTGTACTAGGAACACATGTTTGTACTAGTCACATGAAAGAGAAGGCGAATTACCGCCATGGAAACGTACATGTTTAATGGTAAACAATATCTGCAACATTACTAAAAACAACGCATGTTCGCAAAAGTTTTGTTGAATTAAATACATTTAAAATACGAATATTTTATTTTAGAATATTTATTGTATGAAACAAGAAAATATTGATGTTCAGAGGAAAGCCTTGGTGAATGAAGTCCAATTTTGTATTATTTAAATTTTGGAAACAGTAAATCTGTGAATCTATTTTTTTAATTCTTCCTTGATTTCATACAGTATTTTAACGTACAATACTTGAGTAAAGTAAACTTAATTCATCCTCACTGCTATCAACTGGTAATGTGTCCAAGAGACTGGCCGTATTGCCACTTTGAATGGCACTGCTTACCTGTTACCAAAGTAAAAACCAACTCTTGGGTCATAAGAAAATAACTTAAGTATTTGTCAAATTTTACTTTAACCTGAAAACCTGTTGAACTTTGGCATTCGTGAAGGATTTGGCTCATTCTTAACATCAAATATTTATTTCAGAAAACCGATCCGACCGGCTCTAGACAAAGTTTGTCAAAACTTCTTTAATATAATTATGAGATGTAAAGCGTTTCTAAAATATTACACGATCAATCACAAATAACTTTTAATTGTTATTGCTGATAAAATAACACTTAGTCCACCTTGGTCTGGCTATCTCTAAAAAACAGTTCTGCGATACATAAGAAAGAATTAGTAGTAGGTAGCTAGAAAGAAAGAAGAAAGAAAGAAAAATAGTTTATTCCCCTCATTTACACGCACATGACATATTCAAACCATAATAAATATACACATTAAACATTAGGCCTACCTATGTCAGGGACGGACATCATGCATAAAGTCACCTAGAAGCATCTTCGGAGTAGGATTACAGACTGAATAGGGAACAGTGTGCTTGGTTCGAAAATTCAAAACTCAGATGTCGGCAACACAGCTTCCAAATTAAAATGCAGGTCATATCTGCTAGGCGAATGTAGATATGGATTGGGCCCCAAACACTAGGAATCGGCGAAGCGATAAACCCAGGAGGAGATGGCGAGATGTCCTGGAACCCTACATTAAAAGATTGGATTCGGGGTAGCCCAGGTTAGATCCGAATGGAAAAAAAGAAGGGAGGCGGCCTTCATCCTGCAATAGGACACACTTCGGGTTTATAATAATAAAGTAGGACATCCAAAAACAGGTTCTCTATACTTGCAAGTTTTAGCATGCGGCACCCCACGGAAAATTTTCGTAGCACTTTAAAGTGTCGACGTAGCGGAATGAATTTCGTAGCAAGTATGACCATCTCCTTGAAGACAGATGGCGCTGCGAATTCTCAGCTCGTAGCGCTTGCCTTGACCGCGAACGAAACGCTTGGCACTCCAATGGTACTAGGGTTGCATAAACGAACAGAGATCGTAGGGAAAACCTTTAATGAAATGCACGAGAGGTCGTATAAATAGTCCCATGCAATGCATGCATGCAGGCTTTATGCCTCTAGTCTGAACACAGTGAAATATGCATAAATTATGTAGAATGAATGCTTACGCATTTTTGATTCCTATACTTAAAAAAATTACGTCTTTAACAGTTTTATTTTTGCAAGTGTGTTTTAAGTAATTAAAGTATGGTTTTAACCTGTATTTTTGGTTCGAAAATTATGTAGCCAAAGGAATGCTACCTACCTTTAATAATTATTTTTTTTGTGAATAATTGCACTGGATTTAAGTAAGTTGCTGGTTTGGCAATATAACTACATTCATTGCACTCATGTCTAAACATTTGACGCTCTGGATGTACCTAACTTAGTATATGGCTTTCTATTGGTTAAATATGTTTTTTGTTTTGTGAGTCTATTATTTTGTGCCGTTCCTAGAAAATACACGCACGTGCTCCTTCATATTTCATTAACATCTGTCTAGTTCAATACGGCAGTAACTTTGTGTGTTATACATGAATAATTATGCAATATCGCTTTGTATTATCCACAAGAGACGATTTACTTTTCAGGCTATAATGCCACAGTAATCAGAAAAAATATTAGTCGTAACAAAGTATTCCTAGATGGCGCTGCAAGTTGTCGTCACGGCCGCCATCTAAAACTCGTCGTCAAAGGTACCAGGATTGCATGATATGTAAGCAGCTCAAATTCATAAGGCAAAGCGCTTGGAAGCTAGTAAACAATACTCCAGTGCGATTCTGTAAGTGTCTCACCGTGCTTAAGTGAAGTGAACGTGATATGAGCTGTCAATCCATAGAAACACATTGATGTTAATTTCTATACTCACTCCACCTTAGTTAACACCGTAAGGTGTTGACGGAATAGACGCCCGGGTGTCGGGAAATGCAGGGTGATTCCCGGCCACCGTAGATGAGGGCCTGCAGATGGCGAACTATGGGTGGCTCGCCATTCAAGATTCAAGATTCAAAGATTCAAGATTCAAAGCATTTATTTCAATTAAACCCTTTACAGGCACTTTTGAATTGTCAAGTCGAAAGAGGTGAAGCTATTTGCATGTTCCAAAGCGTAGATCTCTATAGAGAAGAATGTGCAAGAAACTCCACGGACACTCTTTTAAATCATGTTCATTCGATAGCAACCAGGCCCGGGTCGACGGCGCGTCGAGTTCCACGTGCGCCTCAAAGATATATACGTCAGCAAAGAAGACGTGCCGTGAAGGGTCAGTGCCGGCTAGGGTTGCGAAATTTATTCGAAAGAATCACCGCGGCCATTGAACGCAAAGGGAAGAAGGAACACGGGTGGGTTTTAGTCAGTAAGAGTCTGACACTCCCTTCCGCTCCGCCCAGAGCGCCAGAAGTACAGACTGTAATATAACTGAAACTCAGCGTATTGTGTTACAATTAAGAAATAATAAATCGATTATAGCATACGGCCCTACTAGCAGTAGTAGGAGCTCGTAGCAGTTCGTAGCAAGGAGATGCTTGAATTGTGGCGTCGCCCGTAGCGTATAAAATGTTCGTAGCAAGTATGACCTATCATACAGATGGCGCTACGAAACTCGTAGCTCGTAGCGCGCCGTACCTTGTTCGTGTTTCATAGCGACGACCGCGAACACGTTCAGCGCTCCAAAGATACTAGGGTCGCATAAACAAACAGAGATTGTTGGAAAAACCTTCAAAGGATCGTATAAATAGTCTAGTAAAATAAGGTTTATTCCTCGGAACACAATTATTCATAAATGAATGCTTCTGGATTTCTTGAGTTATTATGCTTAAAGAAAAAAAAATGTTACTTAATTTTTCGTTTCATTACTTGTAGTTTTCGATATTTTTAGGTTGTCAGTTTATTCATTAGAATTTACTTTTTATTTAATTGTAAATAGAAATAAAACATTATTACTCTTCACCAAAATACAATCATAATACGAGATTGATGAATCACAACCCACAAACTCTAAATAAACATAACTACATTATTAAATAAGTATAAAGGTACATACTATATTACTTTATTCTTTGATGAAAAAAGTTATACATATATACACTTAACCTACATTAGTTCTTTAAGTGGCTAGCAGATGGCGTTGTACTGAAAGCTTTAACAAAACTTCGGTGGCGGACGAAAGGCGTTGGTGAGCCGGCTATTTGTACTAGGATCACATGATTTGAAAGAGAAAAAAGTCTATCGCTATGGAAACGTGTATGTTTGGAAACAAAACCTGCTATCAAAGCTAGATGCAGCACACTATCGCAAAAGTTTGTAGTGATTTGAGATTGCATATATATTATGAACGTTTTGAAATAATTTCAAATAACATGAATTTAAAAAATTGCCCATAAATCGTAGTATGATTTGTTTTTACGAATGCAAATAACACTATTATTTACTACCAGCGCCCCGCAGTTTCACCTGCTAAAGATATATCTATGTGAAATACAATATATTTAATACACTTTGAAGAATTGCCTAACGATAAAACACGTTATTGTGGCTAATTTACTATATTATTATACTATTCAGGACTTTTTTGTAGATCTTTTGAAGCTCTCATCTTTGTTATACATACTTTTGGTGTATCATCAACGTATGCGAGGATAAGAGCTCGAAAGCGCATTTTCATCCGACTTGCATCAAATTGATCATCACTGCTCAGCTCCTATGTGTCTTAGCGTTATGTTATATAGCCTATAACCTGCCCACGAAAAGGATTATAATCGCACCAAGTTTAGCTAAAATAAATTCAGTAGTTTTTGACCCATGCGTGCACATACAGACAGACAGACAAAAAATTTACTGATTACATTTTTGGCATCAATATCGATCACTATTCATCCACCAATATTAATTTTGAATATATGTATGTTTATGTATATTAATTTTGAATTGACCTCTCTACAGTTTTACTATAAGTATAGATAATGAAGATTGCATGCCCAAATATTTTCTTGGTTTGGATGAAGCTTACAGCAGAGTGAATATTGGTTTTTAAGGTTCAAAATGCAATTAATTTGTTTTGCTAGCCTACCCCATGTCTGATTATGGGCTTCCCACCACTCCTTCAATTTCAAATGAAACCGTGTTTTTTTCCATTTCTGAAGATTTCAGTTAACCAACTCATTTTTTACCCTACTGAGGTGGAGTAAAAAGAGGATTGTGTGAATTATATAATGTACATGATACTTTGCGCTGTAAGTTGTCGCCATGGCGTCACGACGCCATGCAAAACTCTTCGTCAAAGGTACCAGGGATGCATGAAATATAAGCGGTTTAAGTACATCAGAGTGGCAAGGCATAGCACGATTCTAGTAATTAGATGAAAGCAGTTAAGACATTTAGGGAATTAGAACATTCAAATTGAATGGAGATCCAAATGAATAGGAAACAATAATCATTTCAGTACCAATTCTAGTTCATTCCCCAATAATTAGCGTTTAGCTAACTAATACAACATTTCACCATTGACACATTCTCAATGGTGATATGTATTTTAGCTGATAACTATTGTAATGGTGGTAGTTTCTAAGTTTCCCGCGCTGAAACTACAACCCTCATAATCTGCAAAGGTAACCTAATCCCCAGTCCTTTACCATAAAATTTCATAGATGGCGCTGTACGAAAATATAAAGTTTAAAGCTTCACCCGTGGCCAAGAGGCGTTGGTGCTCTAGTCATTTGTACTAGGGTCACATGATTCAAAGGATACTATTACGTGAATAGTGGCGTCCTCATAGCGCAAATAATGATCGTATTCAGTATGACTTTCGAGTATCTTCTTACAGATGGCGCTACTAAACTCGTAGCTTGTAGCGCGTCGCCTTGTTCGTGTTTCATAGCGCCGACCGCGAACGACACGTTCAGCGCTCCAAAGATACTAGGGTCGCATAAACTAACAGAGATAGTAAAGAAAAACTTCAAATACCTCGTTGACTGAATGTCTGTTCCCATGAAAAGTTAACCATACATTCTTCCAAATAGAGATGAATGAATTTCGATCGCAACCGACTTCGATATTTGATTAAGGATGTCATAGGCCATTTGCTAAGAAACTCTTGAATTTTTCACGAAACTTTTGACGTAGCTATGACGTCACGAGTCGTAGCGATGACCACCAATATGAACATTTGGGCTGGCCTTTCAGCGTTTAAAAAAATTGGATCTAGGATCTATCCTAACAAGATTCCAAAGAATCAATACAATGCAATATATTACGACTTTAGATGTTTCTCAGACCCATTTTGAAAGCATTGTTTTTCAGAGAACTTTATAATACGTGGCAGAAACATAAGGGCTGAAATAGTGAGATTTATTTTATGAGTCCTCTTTTATTGGAGGGTTTATAAGTTTTTTTCACTTGTCAAGTCTTCACACATCTGCAGTTTTAAAGGGAACGTGCACGGCGTAGACTATGCCATCTAGTGTTGCAAATCTGAAACTTTTACGTTGTAAATATTTGACCTGTGCTGCCACATACTTCCTGCACCCTTCGTTTAGGGGAACGTGCACGAAGTAGACTGTGCTATGTAGCGTTGCAAATTTGAAACTTCTAAGTAAAATATCCTTGTCATTGACGCGTCTGTGCTGCCACCTATAGTTTCTGTACGTTCCCTGTATGGACTGCACTGAGTGGTCGCAATTACTGTGCACTGCTAAGGATGAGGTCCTTAGTTCAATTTCCGGGTTGTGTAAAGTGTTATTAGATTTTTTCATTCCTAAAATTTCTCAGCTACTAGCACTATAATTTAAGCTCTGTTAATAGCAATAGACTCTTTTATCATAAAAATAAAACTATGTTGTACTTACCTGGATGTTCTTTAGAAACATTTATCTGCCTTACCTTCCTAGAAATGACGGGGAGATGTTTCCATGTTTTATTACGTTTTTGTTTGATTATATTACCTGAAAGAAGAAAAATTTTGATTAATATCATGTCTACATCTAGTCACACAAATACTTGTTTTAGAGTTGCGCGTGTATTGAATTTGTGTTATCTTGTACAGTTTTACTTTTATTTTATGTTCCAATAAAAACCAAAAATATCTGTTTGTAATTTCAAAATCAGTTTTTGAATAAAATCCATATTATAACGCTGCATATAACAATAAAAACAGCATTATTATTTCATTTTTGTCCGATTGTTAGTTTCGGCTAATCTACAGCATGGCCGAACTGATTTTGACGGGGAAAGAGGATTAGGATTCTGCGCAAACAGATTAATTAATTATTTTGTCTTTTGTGCTGTGATACGAATTTGACGCGGACGAAGTCTCAGGCAACAGATAGTTTCAACTAAAATGCTATTCTTAATTATATAAAAACTCAATAATAAAATGAACATTCAAATGTTCTAATTGCAAGGCGGAGTCGCGTGCAATGGGTTCAGAATTTATATCATTTTCGTAACACATTACTTTAAAACCATAAACTTCTTCTAGGTTTCCCTGTAATCCTTAGGTAAAGGAAACCTGAATCCTTGATTCAGATCTTTTCAATTTAAATTCAATTTTTCAGGTTCAGGAAGGACCAAGGATCGAAATCCTTGGTCCTGAAAAATTGAATCAAAAACCAACTGTTGTGACTGTGATTCAATTTTTTGGCTCATTGATGTCGGAGAAATACATACAATATATAATTGTCAGCTTTTAGTACGATACAGTTTGAAAAGGTTTTTTTTTTTCAATTTTCTATTGAATGCCCAAAAATATACTCCACTGTCAAACTTTATTTATTTACGTTAAGCGCCCGTGTGATATGTGTCCCAAATTTCAACAGTATAAGGTCCCGGTTTCGAAAAAAATTGAATTTGACAATCGGATAAACAAACGTATGAGTAGGGATAGGGGGGGGGGGGGCAATTACAGGTGTGCTGCCATCTATCTTATCAGTCATGGCCTATTAAAGTCGAGGTTCTGCAATACGATAGCTAAAAACTTGTGTTAGCCACGCATAGATGGCGTTGTTTTCGATGACGACAGTAGTGACGAAATCTTGCGGGAAGACTGCAACAACTCAGTGTTAAGTACTAGGATAACATAAACCGTTACAGGTCGCTTTGTTGACGATAGAAAGTCGGGCGAAAGTTGAATGACACTTTGTCGGCCGCTGAGTGACGTTTTCACGATGACGTGTTCGTTGCGGGTGGTTCCGTCGCTAGGGAAACGGTACTAGGAGAGCATAAACCAAGAGAGATGGGTTATGAAAGTTTATGTGCGAATTTTCACTAATGACATGACATTGGTAACTTTAGATAACTGTGTAGAGAATTGTGCCATATTAGAATTGGTGGTCGATCATGATTTGTATGTTTCAAACTATAAAACATACGAGTTAATAACCTAGTCGGCTGTGGGTTAGGTCAGATAGTAAGTTATAGAAAATCGTGGGAAAATATGAATTTTCCATTATGTGGTGACGTCAGCACTGACGTTTCGATGCGTAAGTTTCACTTCGGTAGGAAAACTTACTAGGGTAACATAAACTGTGATAGGTTTACACTTGAAATTTAGCCATCGCGTAGAAGTTCAGCTGGTGTCTTCTCGCTTAAAACAAAGATTTTTGTGAAATCGTCAGATTTGTACAGGTGTTCCAGAAAAGCATTTAGTAGAAAATTGGAAATAGTAGGTAATGGAGTGGCAACACAACCAGATGCCTATAAGGGATGTTAGAGGAATGGTTTGGCAATACTGCTAGATGATGATAGATCCTAAAAAACGATTAAAGTCAGCGACGAATAAGAAGGGTAAAAATAAAATATAAAAGTAATTTAAAATCATTGTATGACTTTTTATTATACACGCACGCTATCCATTCTCGAGAATATATCCCACCAGCGATTCCCGCCAAAAACTTAAGTGGACTTGTGACCGCGAAAAGCGAAGGACTTTTCCGCGAGACGCTCCGTTAAATTTTTTCAATTATTTTACAGTTTGTGCCTTTTTACTGTTTTTACTTATACGCCCACTACATTTTATTTTAACACCTGATAAAGTGTCAAAATCAATAGCCCATAAAATCAACCAACCCTAAGAAACTTTCTTACAATTTTTGAAGTGAAAACTTCTTTAGCATCCTTGTGATTTGAAAGTTTATGAAACGAAAAAGCGACAGTAAAAAGAGACAGACACATAAATTCATGTGTCTGTCTCTTTTTACTGACGTTTAGTCTCATTATCTTGAAGACAATTTTTTTTAAGTTTTCTCACTTCTACCTACCACGTGTGAATTGCATACATGTATTTTTTTTTTTTAATAAAAAGAAAGAAAATCGAGTGAAAGCGAGCATGTGATGGGACATTATGATTGTGACGTTGACTTCTCAGTGAATAAGAAAGAACAAGCATTATGTGACGTTAACAATGACGTTTTCAACGTAGAAGAAACGGGAAAACGTACTAGGGTAGCATGAACCGAAGAAAATTTAATATGAAAGTCACTCGAAAGTTTCAGTATGAATTTTCACCGATACCAAGACTTGTAAGTTTAGATCGCAGTTTGGAGAAACGCGTCCAGCAATTTTATTGGTCAATCAATTGCTGGACGTGCAAAATAAATTATATGAATTTAAAAAAGTTTGACAGTAAAAATGTTGAACCAAAAAATAAATAACGCGTTTTAAAATCAACGCATTTAGCTTTTATGTTATTTTTTCCTAATTCTGTTAGTTAAATTTTCAAATTACACTAAATAGAAGAACAAGGAATTAATAAAATATAAGTTCAATTTCTCACTGTCGCTTGCTATAAAATCCCATTGAAACTGGGTATCAGATGCATGCGTGGTGACGTCAGCCATGACGTCATATTTGCGGGAAGGTTTCAGCAAAGCAGGAAAGAGTACTAGGCTAGCATAAGCTGCAAGAGGTGTAGTTTCATGAAAAGGCTTCGTAGGCGAGCGAATGCTTCACGAACGTGACGTTTACGGTGACGTGGAGGTTTCAGCGTTCCGATAAATTGTACTAGGCTTGTATAAACAGTGAGGGGTAGTTATGATGTCATGAAAATATAAATCGTGGCAAATGGGTGGGTGGTGTCCTCCATTAGCCACGATTTATATTTTCAAATTTCTTTTCGAAATTTCTGCACTCAGGGAAGAGGTTATGTTTTGAATTAATATTGTATGGGATCGGTTAACCATAGTTTGAGTAGGTAAAGATAAAATTACAATAGTGTGCCAAATTCATAAAAAAGTACACGTCATCTTTTCATTAGATGGAATATAAATTAATCATATACAGTTATCACAGCAACCTACGTAATCTCTTAAGATAATCCTTTACTTCTGTGATCAAATCTGTTTGTTAATACGTGAATTTTGGTGTGGGGTACATGTTAGTGATTTCTAATTTTTTTAAGGATACAACGATTTTTACCTCTACAATAAAATAAAAAGTAAGATATAAAACCAAACATATACAGTAGAACGCCGATTATCCGAACGCCGATTAACCGAATCGCCAATTATCCGAATCGATGCTAAGCGTAATATAAAAAAATAAAACCAAGTAATTTTATAAAAGTAATTTATTTAGTAAATAATTTATAATGGTAATTTTATAAACTTATACCAAGGTCTTGTAGAACTGTGTTTGTTAAACATAATAAAATTTATTATACGACTATGTGTGACAGTTCGTTTTTCTTTATTATCAGTCTATATCCGATTATCCGAATCGACCCTGGTCCCAATTAATTCGGATAATCAGCGTTCTACTGTACAGTGCTACGGTGCTACGATATGCGTAGCCATGTGCTACGTTGCTACGTGGCTACGGTTTTCGTAGTCATGCGCTACGTTGCTACGTGGGTACGGTTTTCGTAGCCATGTGCCACGTTGCTACGGTTTTTGTTACCGTGTGCTCACTCCGTGACGTCGGGCGTGACGTTACCACAGTGAAAAGTTTCAGGCCATGCAGAATATCGTACTAAGGCCTCATAAACGAAGAATGGTTTTAAATGCTCTGCTCTATCTACAACAGCACAGGTGTAAACACCTTTATAGTAGGAGGTACAATGTTTTGGTACCTATTTTAAAAAGTTGCCTTTTCCCTTATCGTTATTAAAATCTCTCTAAATTGTATTTTCCTGATTATTCTTTTAATACATAAGGTAATGCAGACGAGAAGAAATCGGAATTTCCACGTGATATCTATCATCACTTTGGCTACGAAATTCGTGGCATATTCCTACGCATTTTGTAGCAGTCATATTGATTCATTAGCTAAATAAAAATTAATAATGACTTTTTGTACGAGGTTTTGTTTGAATCTGGTTCATTTTAGGAGTTAACAAAAAATAAAAAAAATACTTGTTACCAGTTTCGATGCTCTCTCTTAAAATCTAAAACTCTTAAATGTCTTTAATGTGATCTATCTATCACTGGTAAATCTTTGCCACCTGAAACTGAAGAAACAACAAGAAACTGTACAACCACCTGTTAAAGGTACTCACACACACCATCAAAAATAAGCGCAACACTTTTGTTACCTATGAGAGACAAAGCTACAGTTATTGAAAAAAGTAAGGGTGTGAGTGAGAACGAAATAGGCTTTGAAAGCACGTGTGGGCTGTAATCTCGCCTCTTTGAACGTTATGTTATCCTGGTACTTTGTGTCGGAAAACTGATGGCTGTCACCACGGTAACGTCATCGTTGACGTCGCGTAGCACTTCGTAGTAGCCGGCTACGTAAGATTTTACCTCGGCTACGACTTTCGTAGCATCACGGCTTTGGGTCGACGCAAGATTTTATCCCTCTACGACTTTCGTAGCGTCACAGAAATTTCGTAGCAATGCGCTACGGGATGGAGCAGGAGAGTATGAAGCACTATTATTTAGAAAAGACTTTTCTTTCTTTTATAAACTGTTGTTTTTTTGTATTAGTTTGACTATGAAACATAAACAAAAGCTTGCTTCCTGACGGCTTAATGTTCTAATTTCGATGGTATTTTAATGTATGTATATTTTTTTTAAATGCAAGTAATAAAATGTATATAGAAAATGGTTATTATGTGAATAGCACTCACTGTAGGTTACATTATAAGTTAAGTTATTTTTGTAGTTTTTTTCTACTTCTTGTTTAATAAAAAAATTCAAAACTTTAGTAAGTAAATACCTTGTCACGTTTGACAACTTCGTGTCAGTATCAAGTTTCAGCATAGTTTCAGTATTGAGTTTGAGTGCGATGAGAGCGGTCGTCACCGTTGCCATAGCAACTCGGCGCTTTGCAGCCGAAGAATCGAAGACTCGGCCGAAAAGTACTAGGGTAACATAAACCATGAGAGGTCTAAAGTAAGGATCTAGTTTAAATTTACCAAAAAGATTGGACGTGTAAAAGAGTTGAGTTAAACCTATATACATTATAAATATCATTTAACTTTTCAGGTTCATGAAATAACCCCTGATGGCAATAATTTGATTAAATTGGTCATTTATTATAATTATTGGCCAATTTAATAAAATTATTTAATTGTCAAATGACAACAAATTTATATCTGAAATATAACAATATGACTATTTTTGATAAAGACAACTATCAAAACCAATAAGATTTGCGCTGATGAAAAATATATATTTAAGAGAATTTAAAAATCTAGCTAACATTTCAGAAAGTATTATAGATGATATTTTGACTTTGCATCAAAATCCGATTAAAAAAAAATTATCATTCCAATAAAAGTTACGAGTAATTGAAGATTTGTAGTAAATTAATACATAACAATACAAAGTTTAAAAAAGTATTATTTTTAATTTTCTCTTTTGTTTGAGTAATTATGATAATACACTGTGTCTTAATTGTATTTATCTTGTTTTTGTTTGCTTTGTTTTACAAAATAAATTATGGTTACTCAAAATTCTAAGCTCACTTTCAACGTTCATGAATCAGAGCAGCTACGTCAGTGCGAACTCGTAGCAATGCTGTCGTGGGCTGCGTAGACTGTACACCACGTCTACGTAGTTTGCGCCGATTGACCTCGACCGTGGCGCCAGAGACCTGCGCATTCGGGTGAAAATGTACTAGGCAAGCATTACCTTAAAGGAGATGTTTTAACTGAGTGCAAGATGCGAGATTTTAGAAGTTCAAGAGACGATGATGAAAATGTTACAACTTCTACAATTTTCCATCGTTTCTATTCATAACAAAAAAAATCCTAATTTGCTACTAGTAAATTTAGATTTCCGAAATGTTTTATTTTTAATTTAATTCCAAACAACTTAAATAGAATAGATTAAAAAAGAATGCCTAAGAATCAGAGAACTTTGTATTACTTACTGAAACAGATTATTTTCCGGCTTAATAGCTCACAGTTACTCCTCTTAAATAAAGAAAAATTTGAAAAGTAACAAAGTAGCATTTCAGCTGATTTCAATTCAACATTTCATAATTTATCCAATTTGTAGCTATGCACCCTTTGCAGCAACCGTAAAACAAGCTGAAAAATTCACCGAACCTGTGATGTAGACAGATTATTATAAATAATTACTGCCAAAAATCCGATTCACAATTTATTAAATATTATTCACTAGAAATAACTGAAGAATTAGGAACTAATCATCGGGGATAATCGGGGATATTTCTTACCTTCAATTAGCAACTCAATAAGTACAGTAGTTGTAGCAAAATGATGAGAAAAATAACTAAAACAATTCGGCTCTAAATGGCCTTATTTTTTAAATTTCGTTTTAAGTAATTACGTAGTTACTACGAAACATGCTTCTTGTGGCATTTACGGGAGTAAATCGTAATTAAATCGCATAACATCACAGTTGATCATATTTTAAAATTTAACTTAATAGAACAATTTCATCCCTACGCGATCTCCGTAGCAACCGTTAAATAGCCGAAGACTTCAGCGCTCCGGTCATGTGTACTAGGATAGCACGTGATAAAGAAGTCGTTTTCAGGGAACAATTTTGTGACAGCACACCACAAACAGGCACACAAGTATGAGTCATGGTCAACACAGGTTAACATTCAAGTTAGAGAGAGACAGTGATCGGCTGCAACCGTTGAGGGAATGAGATAGGTACCACGCAAATAAGCAGATAACCACGTGCGTTCCAATCAACAAGTGGCGTGCATGAGAAAGCGTATTTGGATTATTAAAATGAATAATGATAAAAAGGTATTTGTTATGTCGAAGATGTCAAAAATAATATTGTTCTTAACATCTATCTAGTCATTTAGAATAAGGAATTAAATGCTAAGATTAATTTGAATTTTAATCGGAATTTTTATTTCATTAATATCTTCATTAGCTACTATCTGTGAATGTCAGCAAAACTTCAAAGAAAAAAAAAAGAAAAACTGTTTCATGGTTACGAGACAGTCATAGCGTCTGTGAAAGCCAAAAGTTTCAGCGCTCCGGTTTATTCATAAGTAATAAGGCCCATTTTATTCATTTGAATGATGATTAAATAAAACTTAGTATAAAATAATATTTAAAAGTTAAAAACTTAACACTAAATAAAGTAAATAAATATACATTAATTTTACAACAATAATAAATGAAAAGTAATGGTTAAATCGTAGTCATTCAGAAATTTTAACAAATAATAAGCTTCGTTTCGACCTGCAATACTTTTACATTATTTTAATTAGTCAGTAACAATACATAACAAAGTCACTTACAAAAGTTGAAGTCGGAAAATAGTAAAAATGTTTCATGTTTGAGCGATATTCGTAGCGTCCGTCAAACGTCCAAAGGCTTCAGCGCTCCGGTCATTTGTACTAGGAAAGCACGTTACGAAGAGAAAACTTTCAGTGAACGCTCGCGGACTACACACAATCATAATTGATGGCAACACAGATACACCTTTAAAGGATAGAGAGACAGAGATAGGTTAAAAGCTAATGAAAGGATGAGAGAGCAAATAAATGACGTAGCATTCACGTGTGGGAAGGGGAGATCCCCTTCCCCAAATTTAAACAGCACAACAACAGGTGGATTCGGAATTTGACTAGTAATTTTTTATAATTTTTCACTTAGCTAAAACTTTTCATTCATTTCTAAATGTTATGTATGTAGTTTAAAAATATAATGATTATATTTTTTAATTTTACATAAACAAAACCTTCTTCTGGATATCAGTTTTTACTTTTTATTTATATCATAACATTGTTACACTTTAAACGTTTCCTAAAATAAGCAAGCAATGAAATAGCAAGTAATGAAAATTTCATTGATACGATGTTACGCGTCCTTCATAGCGACCATCAACCGGGTGAAAGGTTTCAGCGCTCCGGTTATGTGTACTAGGAGACCAAGTAAGTAAGGAGGTCGTGTTCAGTGAAAGCTTTCGTGAAAGCACACGGGCTGCACACAGGTATTTGTATTAACACAAGCAAACAATGAGGAAGGGAAACAGAGATAGGCTGAAACTGTTGAGGGAGTGAGATAGTGCGATGGTATACCACGTGCTTCTGTAAATGCGTTAATAATATTTATAAATAAATTAAGAATATATAGAATATATAATTGCAATACAATTTTATATAATAATAAAATTAAATTTGAATCTAAAATGTAAAATGCATCGAATAAAACGATTAACGAATTTTAAAATTATATTCAAGTATTTATTGCAATCCACAATGTTATACAGCCAGTAGGTAAACCAGTTCGGTAACAATAATGGATCCCTGTCGGGGCACAGCAAAATATAAATATGTAGGAGAGAGGAAGAGCGCTTTTATATATTTGCCAAATAGTAAAATGTGCTAAAAATTAAGTATTAAGTTATTATACCTATGTTGTTATTAAGTGAATATACCCTATATATCTGTACTTTGATTATATTTATATTTATTATAGTATTTATTTTTATATTTATATTTATTTCTGTATTAGTACCAATAAGTTTGAAAGTATAAAATTGACTCCGTTGCTACGCGACGTTCGTAGTGACCGTCAAACAGGCGCAAGGCTTCAGCGCTCCGGTCATGTATACTAGGAGAGTACGTTCGGTAAGGAGGTCGTTTTCAGGGAAAGCTTTCGTGAATGCGGAGGGACAGCACACATGCACGATTTGTATCAACACACATAAACAATGAGGAAGGGCAACAGAGATAAGCTGAAAGTGTTGAGGGAGTGAGATAGCAGTACAATGGTCTAGACTACCACGTGTGTTGTTTCTTTCAGCGTGGAAAAATAAAATATGTTGAGGGTTCATTTGATTAGCGGTCGAGATAACGCCGTTTAAAGCCTATTATTGCATGTCGCTGTACTCGAGGAGCTTGTGGTTCAGCTACACCCAAAAGGCTTACTATGCTCTGCGGATCCCGGATGCGTAATAATGCATTTAGGGCACTGTTGAGTCTGCCGTGGTTCTGTAGCGCGTCATCTATGTTCGCTGAGGTAAGTACCGGCTACTTCAATGCTGTACGGTGCAAGAAAGCGGCCTCACTGCTAAACAGACTCCTTGGTGGCTACCAAGGAGTCTGTTTAGCAGTGAGGCCAACAGTATTCTACGTGCTATAGCCAAGAGACATGACAACCATTGCCATTGGTTATTGGTTAATTAATTACTAACTTATGTACATAATTATGTTGGTTAAGACTATTATTACTTACTCAATAGATCTTTGTTATCTTATAAATAAATGATGCTGTCTTGTTTATGATATTATATGTAAACTATACCTAATGGTAACCAGCTGAATGACAAAAACTTAACGAAAAATAATAATAAGATACTTTTACTTAACGCACATACTATAATTTAAATGCATTTTTTTAAAGTTGTTTGAAACGAGCTTGCTTACATAAAGCAGGTAGACAATACTAATTTGAACTTTGACTGAGAAATTCCGAAAGGAAATACCGATGACAGTGTTTCAGTCCTGAATATCGCATCGAAAATTTTAAGCTCAGCAATATTTAACCAGTTATTAATTTTCTACGCATAGATATTGATGAAAAAACTAACCTAGTTCGAGTCGCACTAAGGGTTATGGTAAGTATGCTAAGGTTTCCGAACGTTTATTATTTTTTAACGTTTCTAAAATTATAGAATTCTACACAGTTTTTTTTTTCAAAATATATATATGTTTCAAAGTATAAGGGTTTTTTTTTAGTTTTTGGCTCATTAGTTATGTAGAAAAGAGCATGGTCAATTTTCATATATTTTCTTTAATAACTTTGGAATGGAATATTTCGAAATTATATAAAAAAATGAGACATTTTAATGAGCCCTTAATTTGATTTGAGTCACACGGTTAGGTTAACATTTTTTTTAAATTTTCTAATTCCCCAAAAAAAATGGAACTTATTTTCAAATTGCATTTATTTCCATTACATGAGACACAGAAGGTTATATTATGCGCGATACAAGATTTGTTAAAGATCTGCTGTGACAACGGACCATCAGTCACTTTTCCATACAGAGTATGTAATGTACCACAAAAAGAACAAACGTCAGTGAATCTAACGTTTTTGAATAATAAGTTTGTAAAATGAATATATTTCACATAAGTAAAAATATAATAATAAATTATAAATATGGTAGTCTACAAAAACTTTTCATGGCACTTCAGTAGCCAAATTAGCGTTGAGTTAGTGTAAGAAACTGAATCCGTTGCTACGCGACATTCGTAGCTAACGTCCACCGAGGGGAAGGCTTCAGTGCTCCGGTCATGTATACTAGGAGAATACGTTATGAAGAGGTCCTTTTCAGTGAAAGCACACCGATGGCACACAGGTATGAATCATGACAACAGTGATAGAGATTTGAGTGAGTGAGATAGCAAAAAGTAAAGATAGCATCCACGTGGTTGAAACTTTTCGTAACATCAAACCTGAATTTCGCTTCAGGGATTAATAGTATGCAAATGATAACTATGTTACAGTTTTTTTTTTGTACGTGAATTTACATAGTTCTAAGGCAAAGTTTGTTCCCAAACCGTGCCTATCTTGAGGATTTTTCTGAAATAAATTTCACAATCATTTCCATTTCAAACTTTTCCCAGAGATGCTCTGTTAAATGTTTCATTTGTTTTGCTGTGTCTTTGTAAAAAGCAGTAAAAAAGGGGGACACTTCTTTACTGTTTTACTTGTTCGCCCATGATATTTTTTATCTCCTCATAACGTGCCGAACTCATTCAATAGCCCATAAATTCAACCCTGAGAAACTTTCTTACAATATTATATGAACTCATTTAACCTGAAATTCCTAAGCGATACTGAAAGCAACCGTCAAACAGGCGGAAAAGCTTCAGCGCTCCGGTCATGTGTACTAGGAGAGCACGTCTTGAAGAAATTAATATTTTCCGAAATAGAAAACACGGACTGCACACAGATATGATTCATGACAACACAGAAAAAACTTTACGGTGAAAGAGACAGTGACAAGCTGTAACTGTAGAGTCAAAGAGAGATAGCGGATTTAGACCCACATACCTTCCTCAACACTTCAACAGGTGGAAACGGACATATTATCTTCACATCTCTTTTTAGCGAAGGGACGAGAGACAGGGGCGTGTACTATAACCTCGAGTTGACAGATTCCCATTGATATTGTGATAGCCGATTTGTTCTCCGAGTGCGATTTCTATAATTTTTTAAGCAACAAATAAAAAAATTATGGAAAATGAGGATGTCTTGACAGATTGCGACTGAGATCGTTACTTTAAAATTAATGTCCCTCCGATTTAAAAAAAATATCAAGCTGTTGTATTATAAGTTGAACAAGTAAGAATTCAACCTATCACCTTTTTATCTATGAAATAACGTAAATTATTTATCTGATATTTTAATTTGGATTAAAAATAACTTATCGTAGAACGTGTAAAAAAATCAGGCAAAACCTGGAAAGGCGTCATTGTACTCATAATTATTGTAGGAATTAGCTAATGAACGAGATCACAGATAGATCAAGAGCCTAGTGTTCTCTTTATAAATTATGTACAATGGCGTATTTGTTTTATACCTAAGCGTCAGCTTTTATCTTTCCAACAATCATGAACAACTTTTGTTATGAGATCAACCCCGAACCCGCGAAAAAACAATCGACCGTTTGCTTGTTTGTCAACAGTATCTGAGAGCGAAAATTAATGTGCTGATTGAGAATAGCTTAACCATATCCACCTCTCAGAATGGACGTAGAAAGGAGTTCCATGGTACTAAGGAGCTATAACTCCTCATAATGTATCCAACAGGTTCGTCGATCCCGCAGGGATCTGATCACATCTTGGACAGATTACAAGAAGGCCTATGACTTTGTGCCCACATACATGGCCCAAAGTGTTGGAGCTGTACAAAATAGTTGAAACTTTACGCACTTTCCTTGAGTTATATATGAGGCGACAGAAACTCTCCTACACTATTCAGGATGTTGACCGATTCAATGGATCTAGGATGGAATGAAAGGTGAATCTAGCAGGGGAAGGATTCAACCCATATGGATTAAATGGAGAATATTTCAGGGCGACAGTTTGAGTCAATTTTTGTTTTGCTTAGCTTTAAATCCTCTCAGCAAAACTGCTATAGGATTTAGGCCTAGGCTATCGGTTGAGAAGAGGTGGTCAGGCAATATTCATCTTCTTTACATGGATGACTTGAAACTCCTTTGAGATAAGGATTTTAATTTGTATTCGTAGGACTGGTAACTTTATCGACCTTGCGTCTAGTTACTCATCTTGTCGCAAGGTTGATTGTATCTGTAGCAACAAGTATGCGCGTAGCAAATAATGAGCCTCGTAGACGATGGAGCGTCCAAGTAGCGTAGGCCGTAGCAACGCGTAGCGGTACTGGTGACGTCAGAACATCGGCGTAGCCGATCGACTCGACACGCGTAGCAAGTTAAAGTATATTTCGCCGTCGATTGTCAATGCGCAGTTGGCTTGGTGGTAAGGCACTCGGTACACAGCGCTCGAAGACGTGCGCCACTGCTGGTTCATATATCAACACAAACAGGAACAAATCTGGGGCCTCCGAAAAGTACAATACATATTGTATACTTCAACTTTTTGAAACAGATAATAGTGACAATTGGCACCCGAAATAGTATAGCAGAAAGTCACTCTACACACATCCGTACTCGAGCACCTGGCAGAAGAAACGACTGAAAAACTGAATTCGTTGCTAGGCAAAAGTTTTCAGCGTTCCGGGCGCATGTACTAGGGGAGTACGTGTTAGATGGTTTTCGTTTCAGTAGTCAAGGAAAATTGCGGCAAGCAATAAGTGTTTGCGGTAGGTCACTCACATCTCACGGTGAAAGCTTAGGTGGAATAAGCTTGAAGTGAACTGTCATTGTAACTGGAATGAATGAATATCGACATAATAGGCCGGCTGTTTCTTATACTTTTTCACTTCTAAGTTATATACGAGAATTAAATTTTAGACCAGGTCGCGACACCAGTATCACGTTAAACGCCGCCTTGTTTTTTAAGTTTTTCTGTTTGGGCCATGGGGGACACCATGTAGTCGACATGCGATTGTTCCGTTAGAGCCGCGGGGGACACCAGGTGTCCGCGACCTAGAGGCGACTTTAAGCGTTTCGTTTGAGCCGTAGGGCCTAAATGTGAAGCAAATATGTATTAGACGTGACCCCCAGGGCCCTGTAGACAAATTATTTGCACTTGGTTTTTAGAAAAAAATATGACTTAGAAAAATATGTCTTATAATCTCACAACATGTAATGGGACAAGAATTTCAATGTGAGATTGTGTATCATTATTTCATAATTTTATTTAAATTGTGATAGTGTTGACGATACTACGTCGACTGCTCAGGGACAGGAGCGAATTAATAAAATACTTGGACTGAATCACAATCTGGTATAATGCAGGAATAATACAATAAAAACAAAACGCAGTGTCTTCGTCGGGGTAAGATTTTTGAGTGACGCGTTGCTCAGCCCTCACGATGTGCCAGCGCCGGCCGCTTGCGCGGCCCGCGCGCCCCCTCAGCCACCGCGCGCCGCCAACCAATAGTAGGCCTGTCCATATATGCGTAGACATGCTCCCCGGGTTGAAGTGGACTTCAAAGAGGAAGTGGGCAGATGTTGTTGAAGCCGCGCCGAATTGTTCCTCTCTTCGTCTTCAGATCTGCGACTCTTGTGATTCCATCGCTGCCGGGGTACACCTGCACGACGCGGCCTAGCAACCAGCAGAGTGGCGGAAGAGCCTTGTCCTTCACAAGAACAAGCGATCCCAAGGCTATGTCACCCTTGGTAGAAGCGGGCCATCTCGTTTTCTGCTGTAGATTTGAAATATATTCGAGATTAAACCGATTCCAAAAGTGTTGCTTGATACATTCCACACGTTGGTAGCGCTCCAGACGATTGATGTTGGTATCGGTGATCTGTGGATTTGGAACCGACATGAGTGAGCGTCCAATAAGGAAGTGAGAAGGAGTAAGGGCAGAGAAGTCGAGAGGATTAGTGGAAAGAGGAGTAAGGGGCCTTGAATTTAAGATTGCCTCTATTTGAGTTAGGCACGTAGCCATTTCTTCATAAGTAAAATGAGTAAGCTGCAAGAGTCTTTTTAAATGATGTTTAGTTGAACGAACCGCGGCCTCAGCGAGGCCGTTAAAGTGTGGAGAATAAGCCGGTGCAAACCTGAATTCTATTCCTTCCTGAGCCATTTCATTTGCAACATCAGAGCCCTGCAAAAATTTATATAATTCATTACATGCTCCGACAAAATTTGTGCCATTATCGGACAAGATAGTACGTGGCCTGCCGCGACGTGCGACAAAACGGTTTAAAGCAGCCCTGTAGGCCTCTTTAGAAAGGTCCGTGACAAGCTCGAGGTGCGCAGCTTTTGTAGCCATGCATATAAATATGCACAGGTAGGACTTTATCAATCTAGATCCCCGACCTTTCCGGTCAGATATCAGTATGGGCCCAGCATAGTCGACACAACTATTAAGAAAAGGAAACTCTAAAGTGCTTCTAGTGTTGGGTAGTTGCCCCATGATTGGCTGCACATTTTGAGCTTTAAATCTAAAACATTTCAGGCATTTGTTTACAGTTAGCTTTGCAAGATTTCTGCCCCCCAAAGGCCAGTAAGTTTGGCGAATAGTCGATAACAGCAACTGTGGACCTGCGTGTAGTAATTTTTGATGTTGCATTTGAAATAGTAATTTCGTTAAATGATGCTTACTACAGAGTAAAATTGGATGTTTTACGTCATATTCGTATGGGGAGTTATCTAGTCTGCCCCCAACACGAATAATATTGTCACAGTCTAAAAAGGGAGTCAAAGAAGTTAACCTATTTTTACGTGACAATGACTTCCCGGATTTAAGAACAGCGTATTCATCTGGGAACATTTCAGATTGAACTACACGTAATATAAGAGACAGGGCCCTCCTAAGTTCATCAACAGAAAGGGAACCTGTTATTTTGGAATTATTTTTTTTCAAATTGTTAATGAATCTTAGAATATAAGCTACGATGCGTTGTAAATAATTGAAGTTAGAATGTTTGTGAATCAACTGTTGTATGATTGAACTACATGTTAGTTTCGAACTAGTTTGACTACTGTTATGACTATCTACTAAGTTACAAATTACTTCAGGTAGATCCTGTTTCACGTATTTATTGGGCTGATGTGGCCAAGCATTTTCATCATTTAATAAAAACCGAGGGCCTGACCACCAAAGTGCAGAGTCGCTGATGAGATCAGCCTTCAGCCCACGCGAGACAAGATCCGCCGGATTGTCCTTAGACGGCACGTATCTCCACTTAGTACCCGCGCTGCTTTCTTGTATCTCGTTAACACGATTTCTAACGAAAGGCTTTAGTTGCTGGGCCGGTGTAGACAACCATCCCAGCACTATTGTAGAATCACACCAATAGTGAAATTGGTGGATCGTTACCGTGAGAGAATCTCTTACCTTAGTGCACAACCTTGAACCCAACAGAGCGCCACACAGTTCCAACCGTGGAGTAGTAGTAGGCTTGACTGGTGCCACACGGCTCTTGGAAGTTAACAGGTGAACAGTGACTATACCTGAGCTGGTTACTGAACGAATGTATAGACATGCGCCATAAGCCCTTTCAGACGCATCGGTAAACACGTGAACTTCATGGGTTATAGAGTTGTTACAAGAGATCCAACGCGGAATTTTTATGTAATTTAAACAAGGCAAGGTACTCGCAAATTCTAGCCATGATTCTGCAACCTGCTGAGACACTTCGTCATCCCACTCACATTTGTCTATCCAGAGTCTCTGCATTAATATCTTTGCTTCGACAATGCAAGGACTGACTAAGCCCAGTGGGTCGAATATCTGACTGATTACAGACAAGATGTGTCGTTTTGTTATTTTGCTGTTGGATTCGATATGAATAGAGAATCCTAATTTATCAGAATCGCATAACCAATGTACACCTAATGTTTTGGATGGAATGTTGCCGTCTGAAAGATCTAATATTACACCACTTGAGTTATGTGTGCCACCTATTTCTTTTAAAATGTCTGGGCTATTTGACTGCCATTTTCTTAGATTAAATTTTGCGGACGCCAGAATAGCCCGCGTTTCCTTACACAAATCTAGTGCACCTGTTATTGTGTCTGAACCACTGAGATAGTCGTCCACATAAAAGTCATGCTGAATGGAACGCTTGACTAATGGATTTGATGCTTTATCAGCTAAGCTCACTAAACATTTTGTAGCCAAGTATGGAGCTGACGCTGTACCATACGTCACCGTGTTTAAAGTATAAGTTTTTAACGGTTCTGTGGGGTTTTTACGAAAAATTATTTGTTGTAGTGGCCTTTGGACAGGATTCACTTCAATAGCCCGGTACATTTTTTCGATATCTGCCGATATCACAAATTTATGCTGTCGAAAGCGCAATAAAATAGAAAGTAAATCGTCCTGAACGGTCGGACCCACAAACTGCAAGTCATTGAGAGATACACCTGTAGTCGTTTTTGCAGATGCATCAAACACTGTGCGTAACTTAGTAGTAGCACTAGATTCGCGCATAACCCCATGATGAGGCAAAAAATATTTGACCTTACCTACTGGCTTTAAACTAGAATCATTTTCCGTCATATGACCCAAACTCTCGTACTCTGCCATAAAGTCTAAATACATTGACTTGAACTGTGGCTCACGTTCAAATCGTTTCTCTAATGATAAAAAACGGCGTTTTGCAATACCGTACGAATCTCCTAATGTAGAAGGGTCAGACTTGAAAGGTATTGTGACAACAAAACGACCGTCGTCATTACGTTTTGTATTTTTATAAAAACTGTCTTCGCAAGCTCTTTCTTCCGAAGAAAGGGAGTGCTTTTCAGATACTGTATCTAGTTCCCAAAATTTTGATAAATCTGTACTGGGCCTAGTTTCCGCAAGATTACAGAAATGTGAACGGGGTGAACGTGAGTGATAGCTTACTGAGCCTGAAACTAACCATCCTAGCCTACTCTCACATAACCTCGGTTGGTTCTTGCCAAGCTTTATGTGGTTGGCTGATATGATGCTCCAAAAAACATCTACACCAACCAATATGTCTACAGCTGATGGGATATTAAATGTCGGATCCGCCAGCTGTAGACCCACCGGTATAGTTATTTGGTTCAAGCTAATTGGAGTTGACGGTAAAAGATGTGTAATTTCTGGTAAAATTAAACAGTCAATGTTAACCGAATAGTCACCGCAATTAGACTCGATTGTTAGGCTGCAGGATTGTGCACTAGTGCTAGTTTGGTTACCAATACCTGTTATCATGGAGTCCGTGCCGTTTCGGGACAAACACAGCTTATCACATAAGTTCTCGGTAATGAAATTGGCTGTACTACCGCTATCCAGTAGGAGTCTTGCGTCGCACCTTTCACCGTTGGCACCCACTGCCTTCACCAGCGCTGTGGATAGCAAAACAGACGAGCGAATATCTGGTTGCATATTAGCTGAAGCGTTAGCGGAAAGAGCAATACTGCCGGAAGTACAAGGCATTGGGTTTTGTGAGGGAGGGATTTCTGTGCATTCCATGTGCAGTAGTGTATTATGCCTACCTGCACAGTACTTACAGTGAGAAATTCTGCATCTTTTTTCATTATGACCCAATCTTAAGCAATTTAAGCAAACTTTGAGGTCCTTGGCCTTTTTATTGCGGTCTTCTATTGTTAACCTTTTAAAGGACTCACAAACGTATAGGAAATGATCACCAGAGCACATAGGACATTTGAACTGCTTCTTTTCTGAACTAGAATTATAATTTTTATTGTTACCTTTATCCATTAACTTCTGTGAAACTATTGCGAAACTTTTTGATTTATTATTATTTGTTTTGTTACTATGCTTATTATTATCTTCCAATGTTTCA
The DNA here is from genome assembly GCA_905332915.2 of Hecatera dysodea. Taxonomy (NCBI): domain Eukaryota; kingdom Metazoa; phylum Arthropoda; class Insecta; order Lepidoptera; family Noctuidae; genus Hecatera; species Hecatera dysodea. The sequence goes on from HG995292.1 coordinate 18,683,345, forward strand.
AGTAAATCGGCTTTGTTGTTTAGAAACGTAGTAAATTGAGCAAGTGTAGGAGCACCAGATAATGTATTTCGGTACTCTTCCCAAAATCTACTAGTATTTGGATCTAATTTAATTGACATCATGTATATTATGAGGGTATTCCAATGCTCAGTAGGCTCATCCAATGATTTGAGCGCTCTTATGTTCTTATTAGTTACATCGATAAGACGACGCAAGGCAACACTTGATTCAGTAGCGACTGGTTCGACATCGAATAAAGCCTGAATATGTTTGTCTATGAGAAGACGACTGTTATTATACCTTTCGCATAATAAATCCCATGCTAATTGATAATGATCTGCCTTGAAATCAATATTTTTAATAACTTCGGCTGCCTGGCCTTTCAAAGAAGCGCGCAAATAATGGAATTTATTTATGTTGTCGATACATGAGCTATCATGAATTAAAGAAATAAAAGTGTCCCTAAACTCTAGCCAACACTGATAACTGCCATCAAAGCGTGGTAAATCAATTTTAGGTAATCTAACAAAATTATGCTTAGTCCCACCTGATTTTGTTGCCTCAGACCCTGCCACGGAACCTTCGGAGTTACTACGACGACGCTTGCCATCCGGTCCGGATAGCAAACTTCGCCCCAACGCTGCCAGCATGTAGTACTGCTGCTCAAACTGGGTCCTCGCCGCGTAGGCCTCGTCCGGCTTGTCCGACGACACCTCGATATCTGTCTGCAATTCGTCAAATTCGGTGTACATGGCTTCAAATTTGTCTAAGCGGGTTCCTAGCTCGATTATTTGCAAGTTGGAAAGATTGTCGCAGCTTTTAAGCACATTTAAATAAGCCGCAAAGTTTGTAAGCTTGGCCTTCATAGAACTACGTTTTTTCACCAATTTGTCGGCCATTTTGCGCTATTGCAAAAAAAAAAATAAAAAAAACGGCAGAAAATTTCAAATACAAAATAACGGTTAAATAAAAAAGAACGGTAGAAATGTAACTAATGAAATAAGCTCGAAGATAACGGTATAGAATGCAGCGCACTAAGCAACGCACAAAATGAACAGCTGTTGCCTTGTAATTGTGTCAAGGTCACGCTATGCGTTGTGTTAACTCGCACAACCGTTATAAAAAGCAGATAAGTATAAGCGAGCAAATGTTTTGCATACGAAGATACGACAGTGATGTAACTCGCTATTAACCAACTCAATAGGGCAATGAATCGGTAAGTAATGGTAATTAGCGTTATAAAAACAAAAACTGTAAATATGGGATGGGAATCAGACAGATAATAGGAATAATTGGAACGATCTCACGATTATCCGTATCCACACCCCTGTTTGCGACTCCAAATCTTCAACCGTAGGCGACGATGACTTTGCTATTTTCTTCCACCGAAGCGACGCGGGGTCAATGTCCACCAACGTCTTGGTCTTGTATTCTTGCAAGCGCCAAATCTTCTCGCTGTGATGTTCTACTTGCGAAGGACCATATGTTGACGATACTACGTCGACTGCTCAGGGACAGGAGCGAATTAATAAAATACTTGGACTGAATCACAATCTGGTATAATGCAGGAATAATACAATAAAAACAAAACGCAGTGTCTTCGTCGGGGTAAGATTTTTGAGTGACGCGTTGCTCAGCCCTCACGATGTGCCAGCGCCGGCCGCTTGCGCGGCCCGCGCGCCCCCTCAGCCACCGCGCGCCGCCAACCAATAGTAGGCCTGTCCATATATGCGTAGACAATAGTTATTATGGTTTTCAAATATTACTAGCCAAAATATTAAGGTTTTACTATAAATTAGTATAAATACAGAAACATAACTAATTTTACTCATTCAGGGGTAGTTTGTGTAAAAAAAACGTGTTGCGCCGACCCCAAATAAAATGGGACAAGGGCAGGAAGATAATGATGAGGGGTAGTTTGCTAAGTGAAACCGCATGTGTAAATAAAATATATGACTAAGTATTTATTTAAAGTTATTAACAATTAGAAAACAAATAAATCAGACTACAGATTGAGATCAATGGTATCATAGTAAGAAAATTGTTTAATGAATTTTATGAAAACACTCAAAACAAAGAAATGGTTTATTAGGACAGGTTTCACAAAAGGTAAGAACCTTTTTAGTCTTGTTTTTGGCTAGAACTCGCCCCATTAGCGGGGATGGCGACACCTCGACCCCCGCGGCCCCCGCTAACGGACAAGCGAATTATTTACCGCGTACGCCATGGGGGACAACTAATGAGTGACACTAGTGTTTTAGAAAAATTAAGTCACAAATTACATTTATTCGATGTTTTTTAGGTTATTTACCACATTTTCTAACCCCTCGAACAATAAAAACTTAGACCTGAAATTTTATGAACTTGTTAGTATTGGCCTGGCTGTATCGACTACTTAAGTGAGGCCTATATGTTGTCCCCCACGGCGTTTAATGTGGTATACAATAAAAAGTCTTTTTTGTACTTCTCAGCTTTAAATTCAATGAGAACACGTTTATGAAACATTTTTGACATCAAGCATTTTAATTTTTCTAAATTCATTCAAGCGCTTTCATAAATCACAGAAAAAAATTTTTGAACTACTACAAAATAATTAAGACACTTCTTTTGTAGTGGTTAAATAATATGCTATTTTAAGTAACTACTAGAGGAGCTTGTGGCTAAAGAATAACAGCCGCACAGGTCGATCTTCAAGGTTAAGCAACGCTTGCCAAAGTTAGTCTGTGGATGGGTGACCATCTTAACATACCGAGTTTCCTCCGTGCCTCGAAAAGCACGTTAAGCCGTTGGTCCCGACTGACATTTGTAGATCTTTGGCAGTCGTTACGGATTGTCAGAAGCCAGAAAATCTGACACCAGTCTTGCCAAGAACTACCGTGTTCCCCAGTTATAGGACTGTGGAGGTCTGGTAGGCAGCCGCTCCACGTTAAATACTGGTATTCAGCTGAATCCGGTATGACTGGAAGTCGACCCCAATATAGTTGGGAAAAGGCTAGGCAGATGATGAAGTAACTACTAGAAAACAATGATGATACTCATAATATCTTATTTAATCGTTTCCAGGAAAAGAAAACAAAGGATGATAATATATTGAAACTGAAATTCGTTGCTAAGCGTCCTTCATAGCGACCGTCAACCGGGTGAAAGCCTTCAGCGCTCCGGTCATGTGTACTAGGAGAGCACGTTATGCAGAGGTTATGTTCAGAGAAAGCTTTAATGAAAGAACATGGACTGCACACTTGTATAATTTGAACCTACACAGGTAAACTTTGCAAAAGGGAAGCAGTGATAGGCTAAAACTGTTGTGGGAGGGATATAGCAGCTTGCAATAGTGCGGCCTCAAGTCTGCTATTACAATAGTGTCAGAATAGTCTATCATTGATTTCATAATGGTTGATTTTTACAAGTTTGGTAATCTACAAATATAAAAGCGTCACTATGACTTTCCAATGGTCAACCACTGACACTCCATTGAAAGAAATGGCATAGAATGGCAATGTCGTACATAATAATAAATTAATCACTGACTTATGCAGTAATCTGCTAAAATTTTGACAACTCCTTTTAGCAGTGACCTACCATTAGAACGTCATTGTTCAGCCATTTCTAAGCTTTTAATATTTCGGTTATCAAAAAGTATTACGAGACCATTGACCGACCATTATGAATTTACCAGATTACGAACTTTTAGCAAAATGACGATGGGATCGTGTTGGAATGACAAATTTTTAAAATTAGCAGACTTGGGGCCCAGGCGGCCCAAGCGCTGTTGCTTCTGTCAATTTAGATAAATATTATCATAATAATAATCATTAAATGGCCATTAATCGGGAGGTTCGGCATTCCCGAGAGGATCTATCGAGATTTTGAATATATACGAAGGCCTATGGCTTGGTGCCTCATAAGAAAAGAAGAATACATGGCTCATAAGAAAAGAACGCAAAATATTTTGAACAGTACTTTTTATTTTCAATCAAAGTATCTAATTTTCTCATATTTACGATATTCACGGATACGTATTTAGTCATTTTTTTAGTATTTTCAAAGGTTAAATAGAACTTTACAAAATCATCATATAAAAAAATAATTTTAGAAGAAAGTTAACACTCATTAGTTTTTTTATTTAAATTTTGATATTAAGATTTGTATTCCAGGCATAATTATTAAGTTAGAATTTTATTAATGTCGCAGTATGAAATGACTCCGTTATTATACTACACGACATTCGTAGCGACTGTCAAACAGGAGGAAGGCTTCAGCGCTCCGGTCATGTGTACTAGGAGAGTAGGTTATAAAGAGGTCGTGTTCAGGGAAAACTTCCGTGCAAAGCACACGGACACCACATATGCACACGTTGTATTAATGAATACAAGTAAACAATGTGAAAGGGAAACAGTAATAGGCTGAAACTGTTGAGGGAGTGAGATAGTGGAATGGTCTGTGAGATGACCACGTGTGTTGCTTTTGTCAATGTGTACTAGGAGAGCAGTTAATAAAGAGGTTGATTTTCGTAAAAACTATCGTGAAAGTACACCATGACAGTGCCATTGTCACCGGAACAAATGAAGTTTTTAAACCATACGGTAGTGTGATGTGGCGCCATCTATCTATTTACGAAGTCAAGTCAATGAATGAGTCTTCTGTTGTAGTTAAGAGGACTGGTGTTGTGACAACTGTTGATTTCTTTTGTATGGTTCAGTTATAGATCGGAGGTTTGTTAAGACAGTTTTACATCTGAAATGCGGTAGACGTGTCTTTAAAAGCCGTTAAAAATAAGAGTGCTATCAAAAAAGTTTGTTTTTTAACCCCCGACGCAAAAAGAGGGGTATTATAAGTTTGACGTGTCTGTCCGTTTGTCTGTCTGTCCGTAGCTCCGTAGCTCGCGGACAGATGGAGCGATTTCAATTTAGTTTTTTTTGATGATGTTTGATGAAAATCGGTTGAGTCATTTAAAAGTTGTGGGGGATCAAAGTGAGGAAGAATAACTGAATGTCTGCAAATATACTCGAGTGGGTCTCAAATGAAAGCGCACTGAAAGAGAATATTGATGATGACTTAATTGAGAGTGTTTTTATAAGTATGTACCTATGAAAAGTATTAAAAAAATAACTTAAAAACCCCCGACACAAAAACCTAAATTCCCTTTAATAAGTAAAAAATAATAAAAAAAAAAAACAATCTTAAAGTACCAAAGTATGTATTTTTTTTTAATCCGTCGCTTTGGGGGACCGCTCCAAACCTAAAAATTTAATTAGCAGCGCAGTCCCCCAACGCTACGTATTGGATGTGAATCCGTTCAAGTAAATTATTGAATCTGAATCCGTTGCTACGTGGTTCCGCGACATTCGTAGCGACCGTCAAACGAGCGGAAGGCTTCAGTGCTCCGGTCATGTGTACTAGGAGAATACGTTATGAAGAGGTCGTATTCAGTGAAAGCTTTCGCGACCGCACACACAGCTACAATTTGTATTAACACTAGTAAACATTTCGGAACGGAAACAGAGATAGGCTGATACTGTTGAGGGAGTGAAATAGTGCAATTGTCTAGACGACCACGTGCTTCTGTCAATGCGGTAATTAAATAATTTTAAAACTTTTTACAAAAAAGTACAACCGACTTCTACACAAAAAATCAAAAAAGTGCAAAATAATTTTAATTTCGGAACTCGGTGTTTGTGGTTGCTTTTTCGTTTTTTGAACACCGACTTCCGAAATTAAAATTATTTTGCACTTTTTTGATTTTTTGTGTAGAAGTCGGTTGTATTTTTTTGTAAAAAGTTTTTTATTTTTCACTTTTTAGTGGTACCTACACCCCCCCCTCCCCTCCCCCACCTAAACGAACCAATCACATTGGTGTAAAAAAAACGTACAGCTCCTTTGCAGAGTAGACTAAGAGGTCGTCAAAGTAGACAAAGTACAGTCGGTGATAGCAATTAACTGACCCCCTAAAAATTAAACGAATTTGAACCTTTTGCTTGTTACGAACGATCGAACTAGAACAACGTTGGAACTGGTTCAACGTCTACGATCAATAAAATAGTTATTCGAATTTGATCTTTAATACGCAGTGTTAAGGTAGGTATGTTCTTGAATATTATTTTAACTTGTAATATAATACGTAATTTCGAACACGTTGAATATATTTCGAGTGGTCTAGTGGTGACTGTAGTGAGCTGACAAATCGTGGTTGCGAGTTCGTAACCAGCGTAATTGACGCGTTTGTTTCTGTTTTGTATATTTATTTTAAGTTATAAATAATAAATTATAACTTTAGCAACAACAACAAAAAAAAATGAACAGAAATAAAAAACCAAAATGGTGGTAAAAACGATTTTATTTTATAAAAAAAAAATTAAGTATAAGAATAACATAAATGATATTGATGACGACACGAAGATGATAATATTTACCTGCTTACTAATAACGTTGTTAACTGCACTGAGTTTAATGTAGTGAATCAGCATGTTATAATATTTAGAAATATAGGTATGTATTTCTATTTCATAACAATAACATCACTACATTAAATATCATTGAACTAAATAAAACGGCATTATACGTTGAAGTTCTACCTGGTCTACTATATATCAATTTGTTTTATGAATAGTTATTTTAGTTATAAAATAAGGTTTTGACAAAAAACTAGGTATTCGAAATACTTCGTTACAAATTATAACAATAGTTAATTTAACACACACACTGACATACGTTAGTATTGTTTGTGACCAACACTGGTTACTCAAGTTATTCATGCTTTTAATAGCGAAGTGGAACACCATTTTTTCTATTGCTTGTTGCAAGCGGTCCCGCATACCGCGCACCATATTCCAACAACGATCACTTCCACTTGCAGTTGAATGAGTAGGCAAAAATGGCTGTTTAGTATGCCTTCTAACAATTGCTTGATGACGTTCTGACACTGGAGTATGTAACATAGTAGGTTTTGGTCCAGGACGATCTTTTTGAATATTCCCTGCCTCTTCAAAACGTCTTAGCGACAATCTGACTGTATTTCTCTGAAACAACACAATAAGCATAATTTTAGTAACGAATAGGTAAACATAATTTATCGATTAAGTTTGAAAAAATACGTTTGTCAAATTAGATTATAAAAATCAAATTAGACCTATAAATGATCTCAAATTAGACTCATAATGAAACACAGTTAATTGTCTATTATTCTACATTCACCGGCTTTTAAGCAGACTAACAAATTAAGGAAAAAGTATAATTATAAATGAAGCATAAAAATAATACACTTACCGCTATATTAAGTTTCCTAGCAATCGCTTTAATACCAACATTCTCCTCATGCAAATAGATTATTTTGTATTTTAAATAATCACTCAACTGAGACATGACGATTAAACTATCAAAACTGATAACAATTAATAAAAAGGAAAAAAGCGTGGATTTTCGCAATTTAGTAAGGCAAGGTAAAAATGTTCGCGCGTATTCACTGCTATTTGTGCATAGAATATCTTGTTCAATTTATTCTTCTACCCCATAGTCCTTATGTCATATTTATAGCAGTTTTTGTTGAATACGCATATTGACGTCTAACTACCCACTTATTAAAAAAGGTAAAAAGTTATTAAATAAATGACCTAATACCAACCTCTTAAAGCTCAAGTTTGCGTATCAAAATTATTTATTGTTTCTGTTCATCGAGTAGTGTTAGTCTGATAAACTCATACCATATTGAATAACGTTTAATGTTATGAGCATAGGGTGTAAAATCGAGTAATTTTTAGGGGGGTCAGTTAATTGCTATCACCGACTGTACATAATTTTTTTAGATTTTTGGAAAACCGCTTGGTTGATTTCGATAAAATTTTCATGGGACCATTTGGGAAGTATACCCTTTCCAACAAAAAAAGAATTTTTCAAATCGGTTGACAAGCGACGGAGTTATGCGCGAACAAACATAAAAAAAAAAAAAAATACAAACATCCGAATTGAGAACCTCCTCCTTTTTTAGAAGTCGGTTAAAAATTCGTTAACTATTGTATGTAATACATATTAAGATTCAATTTTAACTGTATTTTTTCCGTCTTTTGAGTACTCAATAATTTTTTAGGTGATGAACATGACTCCGTTGCTACGCGACGTTCGTAGCGACCGTCAAACAGGCGGAAGGCTTCAGCGCTCCGGTCATGTGTACTAGGAGATCACGTTATGAGAAGGTCGTGTTCAGGGAAAAGTTTTGTGAAAGCATATGGTCAGCACACTTGTACGATTTTTATCAACACAGGCGAAGACCGCGAAAGGCAAGTGCAATGGTTAAGATGAACACGTGGGTTATTGCTGTCAATGTGTAAACATTAAAATATTCAGGGGAAGTGAATTAGAATAAATCGCACCCTTAAAATGAAAGTACCTAACTCAAAAATTTCAATTTATGGCCAATGAGCACGAATTAAAATCTTTAAAAATTGTTTGGTAAAAAAACAAATGTCTCCCGAAACCTACGTATAAGCTGTCCCTTTCCAAATTATGTTACGAAATTTTTTTCATTACTGGGTTTTAGAGTATGTTTTTTACGTTTAGTTTATGACAAAATTATAAGTGTCAGGAATTTATAGGTAAGCCTCTTTCAGTCTGAGACTGCGAAATGTTTTTTTTTTTTTTTTTAATTTAAATATTAGTTTTTTTGTTCTTTCAAGCATCCAATCTTCTCATATTTACCAGCTTTAAGTGCTGTTACTACTCGCTACAATTTTTATTTTTAACCGACTTCCGAAATTAAAGTTATTTTGCACTTTTTTGATTTTTTGTGTAGAAGTCGGTTGTATTTTTTTGTAAAAAGTTTTTTATTTTTCACTTTTTAGTGGTACCTACACCCCCCCTCCCCTCCACAAACACCGAGTTCCGAAATTAAAGTTATTTTGCACTTTTTTGATTTTTTGTGTAGAAGTCGGTTGTATTTTTTTGTAAAAAGTTTTCTCCCACAAAGTGCTCCCCCACTGAGTCTTTGTACATTTGTATAGGTGTCATGACTAGCGCGTAAATTTTCTGAATGTTTCATTTCGATAGTTTGGTGGTTATTTTGGCCTATTTCATACGACACTTGTCTTAAAGAATCGTTAAAAAATAAGAATATTATCAAAAACGAGCCGTTTTGTTTCTACAAAATATTTCTTCATTTTTATCAACATGCTTTTTTATCCTTACCTACTTACTGCGAAATGTAACGCATGAACCTGAATTTGCAGACTTACGAGTAAGAGCAATTAAATGTATTTGGACAGAATCTGTTGCCACGCGACATTCGCAGCAAAAGTCAAACGATTGGAAGGCTTCAGGGCTCCGGTCATATGTACTAGGAAAGCAGGTTACAAAGAGGTCTTGTTCAGTGAAAGTCTTCATAATTTCGTGAAAGCACACGGACTGCACACAGGCATGGTACGTGTACACACCCACACACAAGAAAACATTGGGGAAGAGAAATAGTGATAGGCTGAAAGTGTTGAGGGAGTGAGACAGCCGATCAACAAACAACAACACACGTGGTCGTCTAGACCATCTTTCAAGTATCTTCTCAGATTTAGGGTAAAAAGTGTTTAGTGAAAGTTTTCTCAAAATCTACACTAAATTATTATATAGAGGAAATATTTGATTGTTTTTTTTGTTTGTTTGCACTGAATAGGCTCCGAAACTACTCAACCGATTTGAAAAATTCTTTCACTGCTGGGAAGCTATACTATCCTCGGGTGACATAGGGTATATTTTATCCCCATATTCCCACGGGAACGGAAACTACGTGGGTGAAACCGCGAGGCGCTGCTAATAGTATTCTATAATACCTGTTAAAACTAGATTTTTAATGAAGTTTTCTTATGATTGATGCTTTTTCTGTATCAAATAACATTCAAAGTTAAAAAAAATAACTATATTGTTACGGTGCTACACGTCGCCCGCAGCGATCATCAAACAGGTGGAAAACTAAATAATACAATCACAAATTGTGGCGCCATCTACAATACTCGTAAGTCACTTGCTAACTATGCAGTCTACAATTAGTCGTATAGATGTCGCAATACGCGATTTTATTTTAACTTCCTATTCAGCACTAAATACAAGTATTCTGTTCTATTTTTATTTATGGAAATGGTGCCAAATACAGAACTTTTATTTTTTCCACATAGCTCGAAAGTTCAAGTAGCTTTCAGTATTTATTGAGAAAAAAAAACCCTGATAGCCTAATAAAAGTACTAAATGCTTTTTATTTATAGGATAGCGCTCGAGTCCTACTCACTCGCCAGATTTTGTTACTAAATATTAGGGTAGTAATGAAACCGAATTCTTTGCTACGCGCCATCCATAGCACCGTCAAACAGGCGGAGGCTTCAGCGCTCCAGTCATGTGTACTAGGAGAGTACGTTATGAAGAGGTTGTGTTCAGTAAAGGCTTTCGTGAAAGCACACAGGTATGATTTGTATTAAAATAAGTAAACAATGCGGAAGGGAAACAGAGATAGGCTGAAAGTGTTGAGGAAGTGAGATGGCATTACAGTGGTTTAAACGACCACGTGGCTTGCTTCTGTCAACGTGGATATAAAAATACTGAGGAAGGAGATTAATAAATCAGGAATGCAAATAAATGGTTTCGATTTCTAATCTTCTTATGCGGTTATATTATAAATATGAGAAGATTAGAAATCTCTCTTTCTTTATCTTTATTCTAAAATTTATCCTAAAAGTATATCATATAAATGGTGAAGGAGCATTACTTTTCACTATAATTTTTCCGCTCCTTTCTCAACTATATGCCTATTTGATATTTATTAGTATACTATATTTTATTTATGTATTTTATATTATTATGACTAATTAGTATACTATTATTTACAACGATTGTACACTGACAGCCCTAAATATACCTCCTTTCGTTCAGTCCATCCAAAGGTTGTCTGTAAGAGATTGCCTTGTGCGATAAGACCGCCCGTTGTACACTGGTTTTTATAAATATTTTCCAAATAAAGTATATAATAATAATATTTTGGGATAAAAAACATACAGGTTCTTTACGAGAAAACTTATAGGAGTTCAAGTATCCGGTTTGATCAGATTCTTTGCGGACCAGTTCGTCTTGCAATTGACCAACAACTATTTATCAAAAAACACTGTCACGGTTAAAAAAAAAGAATAACTTTCGGCTTGAGTAATGAAACTGAATTCACTACGCGACATTGGTAGCGATCGTTGAGCAGGTTTCAGCGCTCCGGTCAGCTATACTAGGAAAATATGCAATAAGAAGAGGTCGTTTTCAGCTTTTGTGAAAGCACGCGGACAAGACACGGACACGATTTGTATTAACACAAGTAAACAATGTGGAAGAGGAGCAGAGATAGTGTGAAACTGTTGTGGGAGTGAGATAGTGCAATGGTTTAGCCGACCACGTGTAGCTTCTGTGTATGCGGTAAAATAAAATTAATTGAGAATAGTGATAAACAATTTAAATGAATGCAAATATTTTAAAATCAAATAATTTTCATGTGGTCAATTAAAGTAAGCTCAAAGTGGTAAAAAACAAGTCATATTTTTAAATTAAAATTAGGGTTATACATAAGTATAGAATGCATAAGTATTCTTTTATAATTCTGTTTATTATTTTCAGCAACATACTGACGCCGTTGCTACACTACTACGCGACATTCATAGCGACCGTGAAACAGGCGGAAGGCTTCAGCGCTCCGATAATGTGTAGTAGGGGACCACGTTATGAAGAGGTTCATCCAATAATAGTTTTCATGAAAGCCTGAAGAAGCCACACCGCAGAGTTGGTAGAAATTATGCGTAAAACGTTTTTACCTTAAATGTTTTTTTTTTTTGTTTAGAACCTTTGATATCTAAAGTTTTTAAATGTTATTAATTCCTATTTTTATGTTAACAGACACTGTCTCGTGCAAATATAATTCATCAGTTTTCCAAATCGGATCTTTTTTTTTAATATTTTTCTAAATATGAATTTAAAACATTTAACACAATAAATCCACCGCTTCGCATGTGATGCGCATACCAATAAACAGATTCTCAGTTTCATTCATAGGAAATATTTAAAAGACCACATAGCTCAATTTATTATCTTTTTCGACTTACTTCAAATAATAGTGATAGTTTCAAAGTACTTAACTAATTGCCATTGCGACGAACCATTGCGACGTAATTAATACGCAAAGCGACCGCCACGCAGCCAAATTCTTCAGCGTTCCGATCGTGACCGCAAACTGTTAGGGTAGTTGACTAAAAAAATCTAATTAGTCTGTCAGTTACATTTCCAAAAAATATTGGACACGTATTTTTTTTTTCACGTAAACAAATACGAAAACGATACAGTGCGTTGAAAACTCGTGTGACGTCACTTTGTGCTACGATTTTTACAATGCCGTGACGTCACAAGCCCCCTCCAATCATGAACTTTGAAGCTTTTATCTTCGTAATTTTTTATAGATTTGATAAAGCAAAAAATAGGAGTCCAATATTTTTCGATAATCTAACGGATGGACTAAAGGTATAGAATCATATTTTTATTCCTCAGGAAACATCCTCCCTATTTTATGTCAACACAGATAAATCATACAGTATTGAGATTCTGTGAACATCTCCCGTGTAAACTTAGTGAACTGTCAAATCATAGAAAGAAGATGATATGAGAAGTGATATATACATATGTTGACAAAATCTAGACAAACTCGTGCCAAGTCTAAGGTACCTTACTGCGATTTCTTTATTGTTATAGTTTAATGTTGTGTGACTTGACCGTTGTGTGTACTTTTTAGAAATAAACAAAAATCATCAAAATCGCTTCATAAAAAAATAAAGTTATTATAACCCAATAGAATATAAACCCAAAAACATAATTATTATACATTCAAAATAATCCGTTTCGTGCACATTCCGTTGCTACGCGACATTCAGCGGCCGTCAAACAGGCGGAAGGCTTCAGCGCTCCGGTCATGTATACTAGGAGAATAGGTTGCTTAGAGGTCGTTTTCAGTCAAAACTTTCGTGAAAGCACACCGATGGATGGCACACAGCCATGAGTCATGTCTACATAGATACATTTTCGGAGTGAGAGGAACAGTGATAGGCCGAAACATTTGAGAGAGTGAGATAGCAGATATATAGATGACGTGGACGGGTGAAGTTAAAGCAAGTCATTAAGGTAGGTCGCGTTTAACTTGTGCAAACGAAATCATTTTTATTAGGAAGTTTATATATGAACGAAATGCAGCAGAATATTATAGAAAAAAAAAGACACAACGACCAAAGAAACATAAAATGATGAAACTCAAAACAGACATTCGTTACGGCTGCCAAACGAGCGGAAGATTTCAGCGCTCCGGTCGTGTGTACTAGGAGAGCACGCTTTAAGGGGTTGGCATTTCAGTAGCTACCGCACTTTCATACAATCACGGCTATTTTGCACAATAGTGATAGGCAGAGACCTTTTCTACGGATGGAAATTCATCAAAAGACTTCTCCCGCTCTGAGCGGAGCGGAAGGGAGTGTCAGACTCTTACTGACGAAGAACTCGTGTTCCTCCTAGTGCCCTTTGCGTTCCAGGGCCGCGGTGACTCTTTCGAACTAATTCCGTTACCGTAGCCGGCACTGACACTATGGGGCCCCGTCTTCTTTGCTGACATCTCTTTGAGGCGCGCGTGGAACACGACGCGCCGTCGACCCGGGCCTGGTTATGATCGGACGGCTGGCCACCCATAGCTCGCCATCCGTAGGCGCGCAACTACGGTGGCCGCGAATCGCTCTGCAACTCCCGAAGCCCTGGGCATCTTCTTCAGTTGTGGCAGCTAGGGCGTGAGGTTTCCTTCTCCCGCACGCGTTTTGCCTCCTCCATCGCTAGCATTACTCTTTCGCAAAATGAGGTGACCGCTTCCCATGCTTCCTCGCTCCGGACCAAGTTTTTACGTCACGAAATTTACACGTAATCAAGTTCAGTGTAGTCTCACATAGGTGTTACGTTTAGTTTTTTTTTTTTTTGCTATTTGGTTTATTGTTGATAGTGTTGTTTTTTTACTTAGTCATTATTTACTTTCACATCATTAATGCTTGTACATAAGCAATGATTAACTAATATTACAAAAGCGAAACTTTGGGTGTTTGGATGGATGTTTGTTACTGAATTCCATCAAAAAAGCTGAACGGATTTTGATCAAATTTTGCACAAAAGTAGATTGTGTCTGGAATAACAAATATTGTAGGAATTTTTATTCCGGAAGTATGTTCCCTATAAATAATTTAAAAAGCTGCATTTTGCAGCCAGGACAGTTGATTGCGATGAAGTAATACGTTAAGTACGTTGCTGCGTCCTTCAAAGCGACCGTCAACCGACTTCAGCGCTCCGGTCATGTGTACTAGGCGAGCAAGTTATGAAGAGGTTGTTTTCACTTTCAGCTATTTAGGGGTGTGAGGGGGAGTGAGATAGAATACCGACGTCATCAACCACGTGGTTTTTACCTGTCATTTCATGGAATACATTTTGAATGAAAAATACTAAAACTGTAACACCATCTTTTAATAATTTCCCTCTTAAATACTTCATGCCTTTTTTATAGAGAGCAGAAATTTCTTGGCTGAATTGAAAAAATAGTGGTGAGTTTAAAAAAAAACAACTGCATTAGTTGCTATGTAATGTTTCGTAGCGACCGTCAAACATTCGGAAGGCTTCAGCGCTCCGGTCATGTGTACTAGGAGAGGAGGTTGCGAAGAAGTCGTTTTCAGTGAAAACTTTCGTGAAAGCACACCGATGGCACGCAGGTATGACTGAAGTCAACATGATGACACATTTTCAATACTTTGTATCTAATTTAAGAGAACGAAAAATGCTAAGTTTGCATTAAAAATACCAATATGTAACAAATTTAACGCTATACATGAAAAGGGCTTATTGTAATTATTATTATGAACGACTTTTATTAAAGAACTAATACAGAAAGCACAAAAAAAGATATCTACTGTTCAGTAGATTTTGTCAAGTTGATAAATGTGGCAGTCGATATTTTTATCGCGATTTCAGTATTGGTCCGGTAGTCGTTCCTAACAATGAGTACAACGACCTATAAAAAACGCAATGCCTTTTGCAATTATTGCGTTTTTTTTTACAGGTTGCATACTCGTAGGCTAAGCTGAAATTCATTCCGTTGCTACGCGACATTCGTAGCGACTGTCATAAAGCGCAAAGCTTCAGCGCTCCAGTCTTTTGTACTAGGTGAGTACGTTATGGAGAGGTTTGAACATTAAATAATAGCTTTCTTGGAAGCCTGAAAGCACACTGACAACACACTCATATAATTTTATAACAGCACAGGTATAATTTTGGTGTGAAAGAGATATGTATGTTTAAATGGGTGAGAGGGTGAGATGGAATGATAATATCGCCACACGTGCTTTTTTTCTGCGTAAGTTCTGAAATTTCATAAAATTAATATCGAGTAAAAAATAAGAAACGTACCACGCTTTTTTTCTATGAAGAAACAGAAATAATACAATATTATTTCCCACTCATGTTTGTATTTCATATTTACGTGGATCTTCTATAAAATTTTACTAGCTGTCCGCACAACTTCGTTTGTGTCACATTTTTCATGACTGCTCCGCTCCTATTGGTCTTAGCGTGATGATATATAGCCTATAGCCTTCCTCGATAAATGGGCTATGTAACACTGAAAGATTTTTTCAAATCGGACCAGAAGTTCCTGAGATTAGCGCGTTCAAACAAACAAACAAACTCTTCAGCTTTATAATATTAGTATAGATTTTTGTATTTTATGTAAAACGAGCTAATCCGTCACTGATAGACGTTGCCCCGTCTAAACTGAGTTTTCACAAATATCAATTCGAAAAACTGAATCCGTTGCTACGAGGCTGGCTACGCGCCCTTCGTAGCAACCGCCAACAAACGCAAGGCTTCAGCGCTCCAGTCATTCTTACTAGGGGAGCACGTCATAAAGAGGGTGTTTTCAGTAACAGCTATTTTAGGGATAAGGCCGTGAGATAAAATCTAAAAAAAATATCATACTCCAAGTGGTTTTGTCCCGCGTCGGCTCGCGTCGGTCATAAAATGACTTTTGATATTTTCTATAGCATACTTTACGTCTGTTTATTATGAGAGATAAGTAATATCCCCTTTCCTTGTTTGTGTTGAAAATAATGTGAATTAACAACTCTTGAATTATTATTCTTCCTGTATTTTATGTGAACGATCTGATCCGTCAATCTCTCCTTTATGAACTGATTTCACTCAAATATCGAACAGGAAATCAACTTATGAGCATTTTTCCTTTTTCCGAATATATTATATTATATATTTAGAAAACCAAAAAAAAAAAGCAATTACCTAATAAATCACTATGCTATATTTTACTTATATTATATTTAAAAATTAAGGTCTCAGTAACAAAGAAATCACAAAAAAGTACGATTACATTTACAGCAGTAAAACTGAATCCGTTGCTACGTGACGACTACGCCACATTCGAAGCGACCATTATCAAAAAGACGGAAGGTTTCAGCGCTCCGGTCATGTGTACTAGGAGAGCATGTTAAGAAGAGGTAGTATTCTGTGAAAACTTTCGTGAAAGCACACCGATGGCACACAGGCGTGAGTGTTGTCAACACAGATGATACATTTTCGGAGTGAGAGAAACAGTGATAGGCTGAAAAACATTTGAGAGAGTGAAATAGCAGATAGATGACGTGAAAGTAAAGCATAAAGTGATTGAGGTAGGTCGTGTTTAACTTGCTTTTACAAAACTTTTTCCAAACATAGAACTTAACTTTGGTTTGAATGAACCAAACTTTAATTACGCATTTTCACACAGGTTTTTTCTAAGAATTTTTGTTCCAAACCACTGTCAAACCAGCGGAAGGCTTCAGCGCTCCGGTCATGTGTACTGGGAGAGCATGTTTTTAAGGTTTGATATTTCAGTGGCTATCGAATTTTCATGATAATTATTACCTGTTGATTGTACGGTACAAACCTACGACCAAGTCATCAAAATTTAATACTCTAGCTTTTCAGAAAACGTGTTTAGTATGTGTATTGATCAGTTAAGTTGAACAACCCGATTGTAGGAGTCACTACTTTCTCAAAAAGAGAAAGACACTATTACAACACTCAATTCGTTAGCAAGGATGAAGATATATGTATAATGAAATGACTTTATATTCTTACAACCATGTATTAAGATCACCTTAGCACAACAAAATATTTGTTCTAGTTAATCGCCGGAAAATCTTAACACCGCGATTCAGGATTCGGCTCTCAACTAACAACGACATCTATTGGCACAAAAGTTAACAATTTCGGTCAAACATAAGTGGTTGTTGAAGTTTTTCGGTTTTTGTTCACTGATAGCACCATTTTTATCGAGCCACAACCTGTAGAATTTTAAATCGTCAGCTTTGGCTATGGCTACAATTGTTTACTTTTTTAAATGCGTAATTAAGTCTATGTAGTCTTCGTGTAGGTAACAAGCGTTTCGTGATTTTTTGTATGATTTATTTTTACTGTTTTTTTTTTTCATTCTATTTATATAGTTAAAAAAGGCAATTTAAGTATGATGAACTATCGTGTCTGTCACGATAGTTCTTCATACTTAAATTGCCTTTTTTCCAAGGGCTCGAAGTGTGGAACAGCAAACAAAATTATTTTTTACAATTGAATTTTAAAACAAGTTTTATTTGCAAATACATGTGTCCACAATAACTTTATGGGCTATTGAATGAGTTCAGCATGTTATCAAGTGGTATAAAGTATAGCGAAGTTACAAAGTAATAAAACTGAATCCGTTGCTACGCGACTACGCGACCAAGAGGGTAAAAAGGCTTCAGCGCTCCGATCCTATGTACTAGGAGTGTATACGTTACGAAGAGGTCGTTTTCAGTGAAAGCTACCAATATCGTTAAAGCACTTTGATGGCACACTAATATAATTGAATATCCCCTCGCATACAGATAAAGCTTCAAGGGGAAGAGAGATAGCGATATGTTAAAACAGTACGAGCTGAGCAAATATGAGGAAACCTGTTGCAGGACACTTGCAAAATGGTATATAACTTTTATGATTTTGTTTCAATTTGTGGGTAAATAATTGTTTTTGTGCATATTTATGAAATAAATAAATGAAAACTTTTCTTTTTAATCCATCAAGTGCAAATTTGTTGACAGGCTATATACTAACAGAATTAAAGAGAGTATTCTACCTACTGAAAAAAATTCACCACGGCCGCGGCCCTGAGACGCAAAGGGCACTAGAAGGATCACAGGTGGGTTTTAGTGAGTAAGAATCTGACACTCCCTCCCGCTCCACCCAGAGCGGGAGAAGTCATTTGATGATATCCCATCCAGAAAAAAAGGCTACAGTGCTCCAGTCATGTGTATGGTTATGACGTGTCTAGGGTGCTATAACCATAGAAAAAACAAAAAGGTGAACTGAATGAAATATTAAATTTTAGCGCACATTAGTCATTACATCTGAACAAAACCAATAATATTAAAAAAAAAAACATTTCTTGTGTACAAATAGTACCATTTTGATGCAATTCGGGAAGATTGTTCGAGGCAGCCGAGGTGGAATTAGACATCCGAGCAGAAGGCGTTGCAGTTATGTCCAAACAACTGCAATAACAAATGCCCACATGTATCAAACGACGTTTTCCAATACTGGTAAATGAAATACGAATAAAATAATGTTTAATCTTTATAGAAACGTTTATTAATTTTAACACGTCTGTTACAGGACACAGAAAAACCACCATGTTTCTTTTTATATGACTACTAGTGAGTGACAGACTGTATTTACTAGTTCTGCGACAAACAACTGTTCAATGTAATAAGGTGTGAACACTCACACCGTATTACATTGAAACTGTCTATTTTATAAAAACTGTCAATCCCCACGAAATTGTGCATTATACTACTACTCATAGAACTAAATATTAAGTATATGTATGTATATACAAATATAATTATATATTTGTAAAATAATTATATAATTATATATTTTCTTAAAAAGTGCAATGAAAAACGTCGTTTAATGCACGTGTTTATGTATAAAAAAGTCCCGATTTATATTTAAATAAAAAACGCTCTTACTTTAATTTTATAAACACTTATGTATAAAGTGCCTGTTTTTTAAATAAAACACCAGGCAGACTAAATTTGTTTACCTATGACAATGAAATTCATCCAAACCCTTACTTTTGTTACAAATAACGTAATATTTGATTCATTTTTTGTTTGATTGTTATCTTAAATATGCAACAAATTCTTATAAAAGCAGTGTTATTTAATTTTTTTTTTATTTTTTTATTTTAACTTTAGTATTAATCGCCTCACAATAACTTTTCATATAGTAAAACCACGAACGCACCGCGGTTTCACCACCGTAGTTCTCGTTCCCGTGGGAATAAGGGTATAGTATATAACCTATGTCTATGTTACTCGCTGTTAATGTAGCTCAGAGCTTACTAGGGTACAAAAAGAAATAATTGAAAAAATGTTTTATAATAGGTAGTTATTGATTTAATGTAGATTTGAAAGTTAAAAAACTTTTCTTTTTTTGCAGCCCGTCAAACAGGGCGGGGACCGATATTTTCCGTCTACGTACTAGGAGAGCTCATTAGAAAGAAGTATACTTTTTCGAAGGGTTGGACGGTCGCCTGAAAGCTGAACAGAACATACCAACATTGGTTACCAACTTGTAAATGTGGATTGAGAAATAAATGATTTATAAAAATGAAAAGAATGTTTGTGTCAATAAACCAAGTAATTAGATAATTTTTAAGTAAATTTTCTCAAAAGTATGGATATAATTTAAAACCCTAACTAAAACAATTGAAACTTAACTGAGTTTTTTTTTGCATAATTTAGGGTAATTCATAAAAAATAAATAAAACTTGAATCCGTTGCTAAGCGCCAACCGCCAAGCATCCAAAGATTTCAGTACACCAGCTATTTATACTAGGAAAACATGAAATTAAAGATATTAACTTTTTCCGCCGCGGAAAAGTGAAACCCCTCCTCCCTGTGGAAAGCACACAGGAACAAAGAAAAAGGATATAGCTATGCGCTAAGTCTATGGTGCGAGTGAGATGGCCAGATGCGAGCGACTACGTGTTTCACTAAGCAGATTCGCCTTTAATGTCATAGTTGTGAGAGACGCGCGATAGTAATGACATCAACCGAAATAGTTCTACTTCTGTATTATTGTAAACTGTTGTGTCATAAAAAACATTTAGAAGTAGCTGTGGGACATAGCAGGATAAAAATGAAAAACATTGAAGAGAAATCGTTAAAAACATAAAATTAACAACAAAAAAAAAAAACAACGAGTTGCACTCCGGGAGTGCCGCCGGCAGAAGTGAAAATTTGAACATTAACATTGTGCATTTTTGAATATTTTGGAATGGTTAGGGAATAATTTCACACGAATTGCTTTATTTATCAGAATAAAATAATTATCATTCATGTGGTAAAATATGATATTCATTTATTGCGCTATCGAACACAAACATGACAAATTATATTACCTAAAAACATTAACACTTCAGAACTACCTATTGCAATAATTTTACATTAAAAAGTTCGTTAAGTTAAATTTCTAGTGATTTTTCGCGTAACTCTCCCTCCGCCTTACGAATTTTCGATCAGGTCACGTGTCCTGACGCGAGTTTAACATTTTTTACCCATCCCAAAAAGTGCACAACGCCGCTAAAGAAGCTTTCATTTCAAAAATAGTAAATCGCAAAACGCTGGAGTGGCAATTTGGACTAATTCCCGACAGACTGGCCGGAGAAGGCAGCAGATAGAGTATGGAAAAAAATTGAGGGAGGCCTTTGCCCACCAGTGGGGACATCACAGTTTAACTTAAAAATAAACGTATTAGTTCGTGTAGTTATTTTTCTTGTGTAGAAAGCGAAACCGTGCCGACATTCTACATGTAGCGATGGCTACGAGAATATCAACGTAGCAATCAATCTCATACCAACTACCAAGCTCAATGTGACGTATCAACATAAATATGACGTAAGCAATGACGGAGTCGGTGACGCAATCACTGGTATGGCCTCAGCACTTTGGTAGAAAGTACTAGGATAGCATACGGTGCGAGGAAATGCAACGTTCAGTAAAAGCCTTCGCGTGAAGCTGTAGAAATAGGCGCGTGCTTTGGTAAACAGCGCCATCTATTAACGTTATTGTGAACAAATGTAAAACTGTAATATCCTGTACCTTCGTAGACTGTATTGTTTATATCAAATTTCGTCGTAGTACGAGTAGTATCCGTGTATTAAGCTGAAACTCTCGAAAGTTAACAAGCACTGACTATATTGAAGGAAGTATATAAAAATAATGTTTTGTTTCCTTTGGCTTTAATAAATATAATTATGAAGTATCATAATTAACAAATTTTTGCTCGCGATTTTGTATGCGTATCACTTAGAATCTAATATTGCAGTAGTTTTTTCGTGATGCGAGTACAAACATACAGGCAGAGAGACAGATAGACAGATGGACCGACAAAAATTCTAGAAACAGTTATTTTGTTGGCTTCTGTTGCGCTCATTAAGACACCCAATGTATGTATACTTTTCAATATCTTCAATGTACGGGCAATCGGCCTGTTACAATTATACTAATATATATTGATTTATATGGACATAAAACATTTTTAAATTTAAACAAACAGTTAATTTAGTTCATATTTGTGCGTAATTATTATGCATATAAAATCATTTCATGTCTAATAAATAGATGATATTTATTACAAGGGTCAACAATTTCCATCGTATGTTACGCGTCGTCATGACGACAAGTTTCAGCGCTGGTCTGAAAAAGTACTAGGATTACATAAAATATAAGAAAAAGACGTCAGAAAATATTCATAAGGCCCTTTGTTCATACAAAACTGATTCTTTCTATTATTTAATTGAAAGAATCAGTTAAACAAATAAAAAATAAAAAAATCGCTTAACTGGTCTCTTTATACTGAGTCAAAAAGTATCGTATAAAAAAGGCTGTTAAAAATTACTCAATGACCTAGTATGTCTATAGGTAAAAACATTAAGAAGATAGGTTTATGGGACATGAGAACGAAATGTACAGATTTACAGGTTTTTTTACAGATTTTAAAATAAGTTTCAGCAGAATATTTTGAAGACAAATTATTATGCTGTTTGGTCTACATTTATACTAAAATATTTTGATATAAATAAAGAAATCAGAATTGTACGTTACTTAGTAGAAAATTATTGACAAATTTTAGAGGTGTTTGAGCCTAACTAAATCCACCGAAATTTTGGGTGATATTGCGATCGTAGTTCACTCCAACTCTTGTAGATGGCGGTAGTCTCGAATTTATAGTCCCGTCGTGCACAGCGTGGTAACCGTGATTCAGACTACCACGTACTAGGGAAACATAAGCCTATGGTGAATATCCTTTAGAATTTTCTATTATGAGGCTTTGCACGCAAAGTTCTAGGGAGTAGGCGCTATAAGTTATTTACTACAGTTAACAAAATAATATAATTGTTGGCAGCAATGATTATTTAAATCAATCAGAATGTCTCATTAAACGCAAGGTAAGAATCTATTAGTAAGGTTTAATAAAAATGGCGCATAATCTAACTACACACAATGGAGTACATAATATGTAACAGTAAGAATTTAAAAAATACATGATAATACCTAAGTCATTTTTCGCTACCCTACTTACTATACTTAGCTGAGTTAGCAAGTGTTTTGATTCGTATTCAAATTCAGTAAAACAATCTGTTTAATAATCATTGCTGACTAGTAACCAAAATTCCCTAGATAACCAACCATGAATGAGTCGCGTGTTCGTAGTTCACTGGAACGCTTGTAGATTGGCACTATTGCCGAAGTAAAAAGTTCTAAAACACACCGCGCTGTTACCGTGGTTCAGACTACAACTTACTAGGGAAACATAAACCTATAAGGAATATTCTTCAGAAATTTCAATAATGAAATAAATTATTGCGATTTTCAGCCTTAGATAAACCTAGTAATAAAATCGTGACAGCTAAGCGGGAGAAAGGCTTCAGCACTTGCGTACTAGGAGTGCACTTTATAGAGAGGTTGATTTCAGTGAAAGCTATAATGAAAGTACACCGAAAGCGATATAAGTTTTCGGCTTTAAAGATATGTTTTTCAAGGAAAAATAGCTCCTTGGTGTATGTAGCGTCGTCTGGAATAGCGGCCACTTTTTTTCAAGGTGGTAAAACTGCTCATACGATGTTTAAAATCCCCATAGATTTGGACATACATTAACGAGTGAATAATATAGAAATAATGCACTATGGCCACCGAAAAGCAGTAAAGGCGGTTAAAAGAACCCTCGGAGAGATCCTTCAAAATGACCAACTCATGGGCGGCTTAACGATGCTGTTCTGTGGGTGAGTTTAAAAAAAAAACGTTGCCTGTAATACTACGAGCTACAAAGGCCGACCAGATAAGAGCATGCTTAAATAGGTCAAGCCTTTGGTGACACATCACACTGATGCACTTAACAGAGAATGTGAGGGCGCGAAGAGGTAGGAGGAGGCAACACAAATGCACAGGAGTATTCCGATTTTGTACAAAAAATTGTCAAATGCACGTATCCGGAAGAAGAAGGGCAAATCGTTTTGTCTGATAATCTTTGCCACACAGTTAATAAAGCTGAAGAACTTATCGCTTCCGTTGATAGTGACCAAAGGCAAATAACAAATCGTGGGAACTCATGGCAGTGTGAAAGAGCAATGTTGACTACGTGAAATGACCAAGCCGCAAGAATCAACTTGGATATGCTTGCCAATTTTGAGGGAGAATTAGTGGAGTTTACTTCTATCAACCGAGTAATGGAACAGGATGACGCTAACAACTATCCAGTTGAATTCCTTGATTTTCGGAATGCTCCTGGATTTTCATCACACAAAATTGATGTAAAAATGGCGTCTCTAATATTCTGTTACGAAATTTAAGCCCTCAAAATTATGCAACGGAACTGGACTGGATAGTAACTTCTCTGCAGCGTTACATAATTAATAGAAGCGAAGATTTTGACAGGGTGTAGTATCGTTGAGAGAGTTTTTATACCCCGAATTCCACTGATTTCAATTACCTTTTTCTTTTTAAACGTTTACGGTTTCCGGTTAGATTGTGTTACGTAATAACGATAAAGAAAGCTTAAGGGCAGATGCTGCGTGTTGCGGGCGTGGACCTCAGCATCAGCTGTTTCTCGCACAACCAGTTTCTCCCATGTAAGTCAGCCAACCAACCTATTTACAATAATAACACGCGAATGGAGTCGCGGGCATCAGCTAGTAGAAAATAATGAGACTTAATTCGTTGCTATGCGTCCTTCGTAGCGACCGTCAAAAGGCTTCAGCGCTTCGGTCATATGTACAGTCGGTGATAGCAATTAACTGACCCCCTAAAAATTAAACGAATTTGAACCTTTTGCTTGTTACGAACGATCGAACTAGAACAACGTTGGAACTGGTTCAACGTCTACGATCAATAAAATAGTTATTCAAATTTGATCTTTAATACGCAGTGTTAAGGTAGGTATGTTCTTGAATATTATTTTAACTTGTAATATAATACGTAATTTCGATCACGTTGAATATGTTTCGAGTGGTCTAGTGGTGACTGTAGTGAGCTGACAAATCGTGGTTGCGAGTTCGTAACCAGCGTAATTGACGCGTTTGTTTCTGTTTTGTATATTTATTTTAAGTTATAAATAATAAATTATAACTTTAGCAACAACAACAAAAAAAATGAACAGAAATAAAAAACCAAAATGGTGGTAAAAACGATTTTATTTTATAAAAAAAATATTATAAGAATAACATAAATGATATTGATGACGACACGAAGATGATAATATTTACCTGCTTACTAATAACGTTGTTAACTGCACTGAGTTTAATGTAGTGAATCAGCATGTTATAATATTTAGAAATATAGGTATGTATTTCTATTTCATAACAATAACATCACTACATTAAATATCATTGAACTAAATAAAACGGCATTATACGTTGAAGTTCTACCTGGTCTACTATATATCAATTTGTTTTATGAATAGTTATTTTAGTTATAAAATAAGGTTTTGACAAAAAACTAGGTATTCGAAATAATTCGTTAGAAATTATAACAATAGTTAATTTAACACACACACTGACATACGTTAGTATTGTTTGTGACCAACACTGGTTACTCAAGTTATTCATGCTTTTAATAGCGAAGTGGAGCACCATTTTTTCTATTGCTTGTTGCAAGCGGTCCCGCATACCGCGCACCATATTCCAACAACGATCACTTCCACTTGCAGTTGAATGAGTAGGTAAAAATGGCTGTTCAGTATGCCTTCTAACAATTGCTTGATGACGTTCTGACTCTGGAGTATGTAACATAGTAGGTTTTGGTCCAGGACGATCTTTTTGAATATTCCCTGCCTCTTCAAAACGTCTTAGCGACAATCTGACTGTATTTCTCTGAAACAATACAATAAGCATAATTTTAGTAACGAATAGGTAAACATAATTTATCGATTAAGTTTGAAAAAATACGTTTATCAAATTAGATTATAAAAATCAAATTAGACCTATAAATGATCTCAAATTAGACTCATAATGAAACACAGTTACTTGTCTATTATTCTACATTCACCGGCTTTTAAGCAGACTAACGAATTAAGGAAAAAGTATAATTATAAATGAAGCATAAAAATAATACACTTACCGCTATATTAAGTTTCTTAACAATCGCTTTAATACCAACATTCTTCTCATGCAAATAGATTATTTTGTATTTTAAATAATCACTCAACTGAGACATGACGATTAAACTATCAAAACTGATAACAATTAATAAAAAGGAAAAAAGCCAATTTAGTAAGGCAAGGTAAAAATGTTCGCGCGTATTCACTGCTATTTGTGCATAGAATATCTTGTTCAATTTATTCTTCTACCCCATAGTCCTTATGTCATATTTATAGCAGTTTTTGTTGAATACGCATATTGACTTCTAACTACCCACTTATTAAAAAAGGTAAAAAGTTATTAAATAAATGACCTAATACCAACCTCTTAAAGCTCAAGTTTGCGTATCAAAATTATTTATTGTTTCTGTTCATCGAGTAGTGTTAGTCTGATAAACTCATACCATATTGAATAACGTTTAATGTTATGAGCATAGGGTGTAAAATCGAGTAATTTTTAGGGGGGTCAGTTAATTGCTATCACCGACTGTACTAGGAAAGCACGCTTTTAGAGGTTAACGATACTGTACGAGGACTATTCAGGTTGAAGTGAGGTAGGTCAGCAATCGTTTGTCAATTAATCCTTATCGGTACAATTTTGGATTTCAATTGAATCGCATCGTCAGTTTTCATACAATTTTCATGTTGAATTATCAAAAACACATATTTTGAAATACGAGACGGGAGGTACAGATATGTTTAGTGTTAGTTTACTTAAAAAAGCTCTTTTTCACATTCAAAATTTTTCTATACGGGTTGCCGAAACAAATATTTAAAATAAAACTACCTACATCGTGGAGTAACTTTCTCCATTAGGTAATAATCTCTCCGATCATCATGCTTTAAGCAAGTAACGTTGATGGAAATACCAAACAGCTAAACTGAAAAGTATTTTCTGGTTTTTGAAGGTTTTTGTGAAATTCATTTTCGATAGACTCGGTGGAGCAATGCCGCCACCGCGCGGTGTTCTCGCAGCGGCTATCAGCACTGGCGCGACTGGCCCTGATCCAATCATGATCCGGAGCGAGCACATGTGAAGCACTTTGAGCTTTGCTCTCCTTTAAATGAATATGCTAATAAAGCAGCAGACGGGGCTGCAAGATAAGCCTTGGGCGACGGGGTTTACGCCGGAGTGATGGGATGCGCGCCATCCGATAAAGACCAGGCCCGTACATGTAAGTAATTATGCACAAGCCAGATATGTCAACATAATTGACGTGGCCAGTGCCAGGGTAATTTTTTGAAAGCATTACCGCAGGCCTGGAACGCAGTTGCTGAATTATTTCGAACGAATCACTGCGGCCCTGGAATGTGCCAATGTGGAATGAACCAAACCTGAAATCGCGAAAAAAAATCAATTGGCCCCGACATTTTGATGAGTTATACTTATACCAACATAAATGTAAGGAACAGATGTTTTTTTTTTCGCGATTTCAGATTTGGTCCCATAGTTCGGTTGCACCTTATTCATGTTTAATTTGAGGCCTAACAGCGATGTTATCGTTTTATTTATTCTACCTTGGCATTAATGGCCTTAAAATAACTTTCCATCAAATAAATTTAAAAAATGCTTGTTTTTTCTCTTCTGCGTAGCACCCGCCAAACCGGGCGGGGCCGACTGCTTCGGTCTATGTAATAGGAGAACATATAAGAATGGAGTATACTTTTTTAAAGCTATGGACACTCGGCTGAAATCTGAACACGAAATTATTATATTGGTTACTTAACCATTTGGCTTTACCAAAAAAAAAAAAAACAATTTCATTTAGCATGTTAATAAGTAACCAGGTCCTTTTAAAGAAAATATTTCTTTAAATTATGCGTACATTTCAAAAGGTTAAAACATTATTCCTGAGTAACTTAATCATCTGAAACAGTTAACTGAAATTATGTTTTTTTTTTTGTAATTTTTTGGTAGGAAGGAAAAGTTATTAAAACTCAATCCATTGTCGCTACGCGATCTAAGCAAAGCGACGATCGTCAAACGTCTGGAAACTTCAGTACTCCAACCATATGTACAGTCAACAGCAAAAGTAGATGATCAAAATCAGAAATTCAATACTAATGAACGGAATTCGCGTCAGAACTACGTGGCGTCGGAGTGATTCAAAAGTATGTGATTGTAAATTATACCAAACATTTACTACTAGTACAGCTGCCATATATTCGTGATCAGTTCTGACTCCAAAACTTATAAACTTAATTCGCACCAGAACTAAGAAGTGAACTTTTTTTCAAAACTAGTGAACAGTAAAAATCAAAAATTAAATGACGAAACTGGTGCCACATAATCATTCGCGCACGTTTACGCGTTGCGCGTAGAGGCGCTAAGCCGGGATGAAACTCTGCTGCCGCGGCAAATTGCTGCGCAGCGGACGGAGCTCCGGCGGGATCTCACGGAGGTATGGACACAGCGACTGTCGCAACCCAGCGCTGCGCACGCCACCATTGCGGTGATAAGTCCCCTCTTTGAGGAGTAGTTGGAGAGATGCTACGGCGTCCTCACCTTCCGCCTGACGCAGGTGCTCACTGGACATGGCTGTTTCGGGAGGTACCTGTTTCGGATACAGCGGGAGGATACGTCCGGGTGTCAAAACTGTGTGGATCGTCCGGGGGACATGGTGCAGCATACAGTGGAGGTCTGCCATGCTAGAGCCGAGCAATGCCGTGTCCTCGTCGAGGCGATCGGCGGCGGCGACCTCTCGCTTCTGGCCCTGGTTCAATCCGTGGTCAATCGGAGCAAAGGGGCATGGGAGGCAGTCACCTCTATTTGCAAAGCAGTAATGCTATCGAAGTAGGAATTGGACCGCGTGCGAGAGAGGGAATCTCATGCTCCAGCCACAGCAACAGAAGAAGGCGTCCCGGGCGTCGAGAAACGCAAGGCGATTTCCGGCCACCGTAGGAAAACGGGTCCCATAGGGTCAGTTCCTGCTAGGGTTGCGGAATTTGTTCGAAAGAGTCACTGCGGCCCTGGAACACAAAGGGCACATGAAGGATAGCGGGTGGGTTTTAGTCAGTAAGAGTCTGATACTCCTTTCCGCTCCGCCCAGAGCGGGAGAGGTCATTTGATGATTTCCCATGCAGAAAAAAAGGCCACGTAATCATAAGGCAAATCATTCATCCATACTTATTTTTTAATTATTCCAGTAATTTGATTTGTTGTGTTTTACGAAAAAAAAAAACAGATAACATCAACAAAAACATTGGATAAAATATTTGAATATTTAATATAATATGCCAAATTGCGTCCAATTGAATCCCGAAAAAGGCATATTATGTTCTTTAAAAATCATATAATTGAAAAACTTTACTAGATTTTTCATTTTTTTTGTAATCTGGCAAATGTTCAAAAGTATCTGATGTGATACAAAACGATAATTCAATAAATATTATTATCTTTGCATGTTTGTGAATTTATGTCAATGTTCAAAAGTAGCTGATGCGACACAAAATCATAACTCAATAATTTGTTTTACCAAGTCGGCTACAATATATTAAAACTGGAAGGTAGATTTATATTTATAATTAATGCTAACAGTGCGACTTAAGCTCAACAAATAAATATAAATTATGCCTAAAGATAAAAATATCAATCTACCTTCCAGTTTTAATATATTGTAGCCGACTTGGTAAAACAAATTATTGAGTTATGATTTTGTGTCGCATCAGCTACTTTTGAACATTGACATAAATTCACAAACATGCAAAGATAATAATATTTATTGAATTATCGTTTTGTATCACATCAGATACTTTTGAACATTTGCCAGATTACAAAAAAATGAAAAATCTAGTAAAGTTTTTCAATTATATGATTTTTAAAGAACATAATATGCCTTTTTCGGGATTCAATTGGACGCAATTTGGCATATTATATTAAATATTCAAATAATTTATCCAATGTTTTTGTTGATGTTATCTGTTTTTTTTTTCGTAAAACACAACAAATCAAATTACTGGAATAATTAAAAAATAAGTATGGATGAATGATTTGCCTTATGATTACGTGGCCTTTTTTTTGCATGGGAAATCATCAAATGACCTCTCCCGCTCTGGGCGGAGCGGAAAGGAGTATCAGACTCTTACTGACTAAAACCCACCCGCTATCCTTCATGTGCCCTTTGTGTTCCAGGGCCGCAGTGACTCTTTCGAACAAATTCCGCAACCCTAGCAGGAACTGACCCTATGGGACCCGTTTTCCTACGGTGGCCGGAAATCGCCTTGCGTTTCTCGACGCCCGGGACGCCTTCTTCTGTTGCTGTGGCTGGAGCATGAGATTCCCTCTCTCGCACGCGGTCCACTTCCTACTTCGATAGTATTACTGCTTTGCAAATAGAGGTGACTGCCTCCCATGCCCCTTTGCTCCGATTGACCACGGATTGAACCAGGGCCAGAAGCAAGAGGTCGCCGCCGCCGATCGCCTCGACGAGGACACGGCATTGCTCGGCTCTAGCATGGCAGACCTCCACTGTATGCTGCACCATGTCCTCCGGACGATCCACACAGTTTTGACACCCGGACGTATCCTCCCGCTGTATCCGAAACAGGTACCTCCCGAAACAGCCATGTCCAGTGAGCACCTGCGTCAGGCGGAAGGTGAGGACGCCGTAGCATCTCTCCAACTACTCCTCAAAGAGGGGACTTATCACCGCAATGGTGGCGTGCGCAGCGCTGGGTTGCGACAGTCGCTGTGTCCATATCTCCGTGAGATCCCGCCGGAGCTCCGTCCGCTGCGCAGCAATTTGCCGCGGCAGCAGAGTTTCATCCCGGCTTAGCGCCTCTACGCGCAACGCGTAAACGTGCGCGAATGATTATGTGGCATCAGTTTCATCATTTAATTTTTTATTTTAACTGTTCACTAGTTTTGAAAAAAAGTTCACTTCTTAGTTCTGGTACGAATTGAGTTTATAAGTTTTGGAGTCAAAACTGATCACGAATATATGGCAGCTGTACTAGTAGTAAATGTTTGGTATAATTTACAATCACATCCTTTTGAATCACTCCGACGCCACATAGTTCTGACGCGAATTCCGTTCATTAGTATTGAATTTCTGATTTTGATCATCTACTTTTGCTGTTGACTGTACTAGGGAAGTATGAACTAAAAGATATTAACATTTTCCGTCATGGAAACTCAAGTGAAAGCCCCTTACCACATGGAAAGCACACAATAACAAACAAGAAGGATAGAGCTATGCGCTACGTCTATGGTAAGAATGAGATGAGCAGCGACGGGGACGCACCCCGTGTAGTGAATGAAGCGTGCTCGGCCCTTTCACCATTGTTGTGAGGGACGCGCGATAGTAATGACGTTATTTTTTTATTTTCGTGTATGAAAATCAGACCCGTTGAAGGACAAGCAAGGCTTAAAAAATAATATTGAAACTTGCCATTAATCACAAACCGTAAAAATAAAAATGACAAATTTAGTTTTGTTTTTATCACAATGTTCTTGTAGAACAGATTTAATCAATTTCGTCGTATCATCGTACCGAAGCGAAACTATAGGTGCAAGTTTCTTGATGATATCCCATACAAAAAAAAAAAAGAGTTGCAACTTTCTAAGCAAATGAAGTCCATGAAGCTCAATATGAACAACAAACAAATATGACGGAAGCAGTGACGAAATCCACGGTATGGCCTCAGCACTTCGGTGAAAAGTACTAGGGTAGCATACGTTGCGAGGAAATGCCACGTTCAGTAAAGGCTTTCAGCGCTTGTGAGAGAGATACCGAAATAGGCGAGTACTTTCCTTAGTAGCGCCATCTACAAACGGTCACATGAACTAATATGAAGGGCCTTAACTGGCTGCCTGGAGCTTACTGGCATATCGTCGGTGATACTGCAATACCGCGTAACTAGCTTTTTCCATAAGGCCTAATTTTCACTGTTACTACTGTTACCGCGACTTATTTCTCGTGGGTGTCAGAAAAAACAACAGATTTAATACAGCCTTCTGCGACAAATGGGCTAACTAACACTAACAGAATTTCTCAATTCAAACCAACAGTTCCTGAGATTAGCGCGTTCAACCAACCAAACAAACTGTTCAGGCTTAGAATAGAATGTTTAGATTACATTCCAAGTTAGACCTTATGGGAAAAGCTAGTTACGCGGTTTTGCAGTAACACCGACGATATCATTATTTAGTTAGAGGCTGTATATCTCGCATTTCGCTGTGGTATGAGTATTGTCCATATAAAATACTCTTGTGCATTTACAAATGTTATTAAACCAGCGGTAGGTAGTCCTGTTGTATAAAAACTGTCTTTATTTGCTGCATTTTTTCCGGTTTAAGTTTGATAGAAAAGTGAAGCACTGAGAAATCGTTAATGAAAATTGTTTGTCACGACATTACTACCTATGTCTCTGACTTTATTAGACTCACTGTTTCCAAAAGGTTTCTCGCTTATCTGCAACTAGCTGCTGCCCGCGACTTCGTCCCCGTGGAATCCCCGATTTTAAAACATTATTTATCGCTGCTCCGCTCCTATTGGCTTAAGCGTGATGATTTATAGCCTAAAGCCTTCCTCGATAAATGGTCTATTCAACCCAAAAAGAATTTTTCAATTCGAACCAGTAGTTCCTGAGATTAGCGCGTTCAAACAAACAAACTCTTCAGCTTTATAATATTAGTATAGATAGGGTAGTTGACTAAAAAAATCTGATTAGTCCGTCTGATAGATTTCCAAAAAATATTGGACGCGTATTTTTTCTTTTTTCACATTAATTAAAAATGAAGACGATACAGTGCGTAAAAAACTCGTGTGACGTCACTACTCGCTACAGTTTTTACCGGGCCGTTACGTCACACGCCCACTCCTGATCTTTGATGCTTTTTATCTTCGTCAGTTTTTTTAGATTTGATAAAGGAAAAAATACGTGTCCAATATTTTTCTATAATCTAACTGACGGACTAAATATAATCATATATTTTTTACTCAGGAAACATCCCTATTGTCTTTGAATTATCAAAATACCTGGAACCAACAAAAATAAAATTTAACTATTAGATGAATTTTTACTTTACTGGGACAGAAAACAGTAATAATTAATAAAAAATGCTGCCCCAATGACAGTCAAATAGTGTTGATCTTGTGGATTCGTGCTTTTCTGTTTATATTTTTAGTTAGTTCATGTTTGATAACATAGATGTCAGAGCTACCACAGTCAAACAATTCTCATCGTACGCCACGCGCGCCGTGAGTTTCAGTGCTTGTCTGAAAAGTACTAGGACAACATAATCCTAAAGGAAATATACTTCAGGATATTCACATATTTTGGCTGCATTGAAATATGAAAGCATGCATTGAATACTTTCAGGAGCAATCTGACTAGATATTTAAGCAGAAACTCAATTATTTACAATAAATATTACAGAAATATATCCAGAATGTTATGAAACAATTTAAGCCTTTCTGTGCTTTTTGAAGAGGTTGTTATAACTCGCCTACGTTCAATTGGCAAATTAATCATAAATCAGCCTAACTTATACCTTGTACAGTCTACCAAAATTACTCAATGAAAATTAAATCGGATATAAAACCGGTAAAACCGATATATATTGTGAGGTCTAATATCTATACTTTGTATGGCACGGCTATTTGGACACTAATTAATAAACTATTTGACATTTCATAATTTTAACTACATATCTTTGCTTTTCTGAGTGAGTCCAGAAATGCCGGTAGCTGCTAAGTATTCTTCTGTGGTATTCTTCACTTGAACGCGACGTATCTCCGTCGCATTCGAGTGAAGAATGCTTCAATGCTTCTCGCCACCGACGACACCCCTAACTGCGCGTCGCGTCGGCGCGCACGAGGCCGACCTCCTACCAGCTTAGTAGTAGAAGAATAAATTGAACAAGTTATTCTATGAACATAAACAAATAGTAGTGAAAACGCACGAACAATTTACCTTGCCTTACTAAATTGCGAAAATCCACGCTTTTTTCATTTTAATTAATTATTATTAGTTTCGATAGTTTAATCGTCATGTCTCAGTTGAGTGATTATTTAAAATACAAAATAATCTATTTGCGTGAGGAGAATGTTGGTATTAAAGCGATTGCTAGGAAACTTAATACAGCGGTTAGAGTATTCTTTTTTATGCTTCATTTATAATTATAGTTATTCCTTAATTCGTTAGTTGGATTAAACACGCCGGTGAATGTAGAATAATAGAAAATTAACTGTGTTTCATTATGAGATTATTTTTAGGTCTAATTTGGTTTGTTTAAACGTATTTTTGCTAACTTATTCGAAAAATTATGCTTATTTGTTACTAAAATTATGCTTATTGTGTTGTTTCAGAGAAATACAGTCAGATTGCGGCTAAGACGTTTTGAAGAGACAGGGATTATTCAAAAAGATCGTCCTGGACCACAACCTGCAATGTATACTCCTGTGTCAGAACGTCACCAAGCAATTGTTAGGAGGCATACTGAACACCCATTTTTGCCTACTCATTCAACTGCAATGCAGTATAATGATTCTGTTCAGACAGTCAGAAAACATTTGCATGTTGCTGGACTGAAACAATACAAGCCAGCACGTAAAATTCAACTGACTGCTGCACATCGCCAAGCAAGGGTCCGCTTTGCCCAAGAATATCTCAATTTTAATTGGGAAGATAAAATGTTGTCATATTTACTGACGAGAACTCCTTTAAATCCGATAAGGATGGGCGAAGAATTTTATTGCGGAAGAAAGGTGAACGTTATAATGAAGGTTGTTTACCGTCGTGTAGAACCAGTGGTAGAATAACTCTGGGCTACTGGGGTTGGATGTCTTCAATGGGTCCTGGTGAACTGGTAGAAGTTGGTGGCCGCTTTAATAGTCACCAATACTTAGAAATATTACGGGACATAATACTACAACATGGACATTTAGTTCGTGCAAGATAATTGTGCCATTCACAGAGCTGGTGTGGGTGTGTGTTATAAACTGGCCAACTAAAAGTCCTGACCTTGATCCAATAGAGAACTTGTGGGGCCAGATAATTTTAAATTGGGACTCATATGAGGTGACATCAACGTGGGTATTCATGAGAGGAAGTGATTGTTGTTGAAATATGGTGCGCGGTATGCGGGACCGCTTGCAAGTAATAGAAAAAAATGGTGTTCCACTTCGCTATTAAAAGCATAAATGACTTCAGTAACCAGTGTTGGCCACAAACAATACTAACGTACCTATGTCAGTGTATGTGTTAAATTAACTATTGTTAAAATTTCTAAAGAAGTATTTCACACACCTAGTTTTTTGTCAAAGCCTTATTTATAACTAAAATAACTACTTACAAAACAAATTGATATACCCACAGTGGGTAGAACTTTAATGCTGTTTTATTGTTAAATGATATATAATGTGGTGATGTTATTGTTATAAAATAGAAATATATACTTATATTTCTTAATATTATAACATGTCGATTCACTACATTAAACTCTGTGCAATTAACGTTAGTAGTAAGCAGGTAAATAATATCATCATCGTCGCGTCGTGTCGTCATCAATATCATTTACGTTATTCTTATAATAATTTTATTTATACAATAAAATCGTTTTAACCATCTTTTTGGTTTTTTTGTTGCTAAAGTTATAATAATAAAAAATAATAATAAAGTTATATATTATTTATAACGTAAAAAAATAAAAATAAAACAAAACGCGTAAAATATGCGGGATACAAACTCATAACCACGATCTGACCACACGAATATAGTACGCGTGGTTGAAATTATGTAATTAAGTTACAAATTAAAACAATATTCAATTTCAAACCTACCTTAACATTGCGTGTTAAAGATCAAATTCGAATAACTATTTTACGAATCGTAGACATTGAACGTAGAGGTTCAAATCGTTTAATTTTTAAGGGGGTCAGCTAATTGCTATCACCGACTGTACTTGAGCCAGCTGTCAACGTTTCAGCTCAACGATTATTTATCGGACATAATTATACAATCTTTTTAAGGTACGCTTGAACCCCATAATTAACTCGCTATAAATTCAATGAAGTTTTAGATGATGTCGCCTTCGCAGTTCACTCCGACGCTTGTAGATGGCGTTAGTATCGAAGTAAAAGTTCCGTCGTGCACCGCGCGGTTACCGTGATTCAGACTCCAAAGTACCAGGGAAACATAAACCTACTGGAGTTGTTTATGCTGTGTTTGGTTCTCAAATGTTATGTTTTAATAATGGCTGTGATGTACTTAATTTTATTTAATTATTAATTAATGTTATGTCATAATGAAATTTTTAATTGTATGTTTAAGTTTTATTCTTCTTAATTGTTTTTTAATTCTTATTCTTGATTTTTTACTGTTTTATTTGTTATTGTTTTAACATATTTATTGTTACCACAAATTGTGCATGTGGTGTTAACCTTTAATTAATTGTTACACTAATAAATGTAGTTAAAATGAAATTGTAAATGTTCCGTGGAAATAATTGTTGGTTAACCATATAAATAAATGAAAATAAATATCAATTGGACTGCTAAATCTAGGAAGATTTTGAAAGTACGAATGTAATTAACGATTTTTAGAAATATTTTTTGATAAAGTTTGGTCACAAGGTAAAAAATTCAGAATTACCTACATTTTATTATAAAAAAATCGAACCATTTTCAGAAGAAAATAATATTCAGAAATAATTAAAAAGCTATTCGTTGCTACGCGACCTTCGTAGTGACCGTCAAACAAGCTGAAGGCTTCAGCACTCCGGTCGTGTGTACTAGGACAGCACGCTATAAGAAGTTAACATTTTTATAGCTACACGTGTACTAAAGAGAACTATTCAGGTTGGAGTGAGGTAGGCCAGCAATCGTATCACGATAAATTGTTGTCAGTATAATTCGGTTTTCAGCTTTTTTTTTTTAAACGTTGCCCCACACTAGGAATTTCTCCTGTATCGTGGGTGCGTTTACAAACATACAATTTCACATGCACAAACAGCCAGACCCGGAACAACTATCTGTAGGCCATACAAATGTTTGTTTCGTACGGGAATCGAACCTACGACACGTAGCGCAGCAGCCAATCGCTCAACCACTGCGTCAACCGTGTCGTCTATTAGTCGAGCTATTATTGTGAGGTTGGAGACCTCACGGAGTAAGGGAAACACAGGATCAGTAATTAGAATAAGTATTTAATGATAAACTCAGCACTGACTTGTGCAGATTACAAATATGTTAGTTACTATTAGAACACTAACACAGTAAGTATAACTTTATGATATTCAGAGGATAACCAGCATAATTATGTAGATGTTCATCGATCGGAGAGAGATTGAAGTGCCCTGCCAGTAAATGACTGCCGATTTGTTTGGAAAAATGGAATATGTTTGAAAATTAGAAACCAAAAATTGAAATTATGACCGGCCAGAACGAATGCGTTTCGTTCAGAATAAGTAACATGTCAAAAATATATTATTCGTTTCGTTTTTGCAAGCGAGTTGGATTCGCACTTAGCCCGATTTTTTTTAATGTAACGAATTTTTTTGTTTAATCTATCTATCTATACTTATAATAAATCTGTAGAGAGGTCAATTCTGTACAAGGAATATATTTTCAAAATAACTATCAGGGGGTGATTAGTGATCGATACTGGTGCCAAAAATGCAATCAGTAAAATTTTTGTCTGTCTGTCTGTCTTTCTGTCTGTCTGTCTGTCTGTCTGTCTGTCTGTATGTTCTTTATAGAAACAAAAACTACTAGACCGATTTTAACGAAACTTGGTGCAATTATTCTTCATACTCCTGGGCAGGTTATAGTATACTTTTCATCACGCTACAATCAATAGGAGCAGAGCAGTGAAGGAAAATGTTGGGAAAACGGAAGAAATTACTCCATTTTTTAAGCTTCCGTCGCGTGTGTAGCCTTAATGGTTAAAGTTACATAGAAATCATGTATTACGGAAATGTTCTACATAAAATTATCTAAAAAATATCCCGAAACAGCATGTCTATCTTTTGTCAATTTTAAACCGATCGGGCTGAGAGTTTCAAAATCGGGGGTAAAGTAACTATTCCACGCGGACGAAGTCGCTGGCAGAAGCTAGTGTAATTATAAATCTAACTTTTTATGCAGAGAGTCATGTGTTTCATGTGTCATGTGTATTGTTGTTCTGAAGGACCGACCGAAGGCTCAGTTTTGGTTTCGGCCTAAAAATCTAGTTTCGGCTATAGTTTCGGTATCGGCCACTAATTGACTGACAGTAATGTTTCAGTTAGATTCAAAAAGAGAAAAAAAAAATACTATTGAAATTTGAGGCGTTTCAGAGAACAAAGTAATCGTTTTAAGATTTTGAAATGTTATTCCTACGTTAATTTGTAATGAAACAGTCAACGGAAAGTATCAAAAGATTTTTTTTTATTTGCTATTTGGTAGAAAGAAAAGTAAATAAAACAGATCCCGTTGCTATAGCAACGCAACGATCACCAAACGTCCGATAACTTCAGTACTCCAACCATATGTACTAGGGAAGCATGAAGTAAAAGATATTAACATTTTCCGCCACGGAAACTCAAGTGAAAGCCCACCCCCACGTGGCTGGGCAATGTCACGTGGAAAGAACATAGGAACAAACAAAAAGGATAGAGCTATGCGCTACGTCTATGGTGCGAGTGAAATGAGCAGTGGCGAGGACGTACACCTTGTAGTTAAGCGTCCTCCCTCGCCATTGTTGAAACAGACGCGGGATGCTAATGACGTCAACCATAAGTATTTTCATTCTGATTTTCATAATTTGTCGTATATAAAAAAATTATGAAACCCGCCATTATGGCCAAACAAGCTATGTTTAAAAGTAATAAAAATGACAAGAAAACCGCTATTAATCAAAAACTTTAAAAATAAGTATGTCAAAAAGAATTTAATCAACTATACAAAACCGCAGTAATAATATTATGTTCATGATCTTATTTTTCTCGTGTAATAAGTGAAACCGTAAGAGCACGAAGCCTATCCGTAGCGAATATCCACGTAATATGACCAATCTCGTAGCATCCAAGAAATTCATTCAATATGACGTATGAACCACAAATATGACGCAAGAAACGACGAACTTAATGACGCGATCTCGGTATGGCCTCAGCACTTCGGTAGAAAGTACTAGGATAGCACACATTGTGAGGAAATGCAACGCTTGCTTTCAGCGGTCGGAATGCGCTGTTACTTTTTCAAGTGGCGCCATCTACAAATTTTCACGTGAACTAATATGAAAATTTCAACTGGCTGGTTGTTCGGGGGCAGTATGATTTACCTATTTAACTGTTATTGAAACTATGTTAACTAGATTTAGCTTTTTAAAAAAAAAATAGGTAGATACCTATCTTTTTATGTCATTGAACATAATTGAATAACCTTTATTACGTAATCCAGAAAAGTTACAGAAAATATAGATGAAGAAAACATTACATAGGGTGACACAATGGG
This sequence comes from Hecatera dysodea, assembly GCA_905332915.2. NCBI lineage: Eukaryota > Metazoa > Arthropoda > Insecta > Lepidoptera > Noctuidae > Hecatera > Hecatera dysodea. The sequence goes on from HG995292.1 coordinate 18,722,566, forward strand.
CGGCTTTATCGCTAAACGCGATCTATTCAAGACGAAGTTTGGATGGATTTCAAAGAGACAAGGAAATATTGTACATTATGTAGATAGTCGTATGTATACAATAAATATATAATAGATAAATATATGCATTGATAATTTTGAAATGTATGTTTCTTTTTATTATATAGAACCCAAGTAAAAGGATTAAACAGAATAGTAGCAGTTATGGAGGTTATGGATGAATGGATTGGTGTGGAAAGGTACTGAGGTGGAGGGTGTAGGGTTTTGTCATTGTATTTTTCTTAGGAAATTTTAAGTTTGATAGATAGGTCACCGAGGATTACGATTACTGCTGAGACACTAAGAGGCCGCTTATGAAAGTGTTTTTCATAACATCAGTACCTAAGTTATTATCTTGTTTTGACTCACTGTTAAGTACTAAGACTCACTGTTAGCACTAAGTTGTATCTTGTTTCGACTCACTGTTTCCAAAAGATTGCCCGCTAATCTACACTTGTGTTTCAATTGTTAAAATACCTGGAACCAAAAACAAAACATTAATCTTATATGAATTTATGGTTAGGTAATGTTTACTTCACTAGGACTGAAAATAGTATCAAGAGCGCATGTTAATAAATTTTGATAATATTATTCTTACTAATATTATAAACGTGAAAGATATTCTTGGGTTGCAATTTTGCCTTTTATTTCAAACTATTTAGAGACCATCGCATACAGTCTATTTTTTTTTTTATTTAGGCACTGTATGCTTTTACATTTTTCAATGCAGCTACTTGTGAATATTCTGAAGTGTATCCTTTAGGTTTATGTTTGTCTAGTAGTTTTCAGACAAGCGCTGAAACTCACGACGCTGCGTGGCGTACGATAAGAATTGCTGACTTTGGTAACACTGCCATCTAAGTTTGGATAACTAATTTTTACAACTAACTTTTTGTTACCAAAGTCAACAGTTTTACTGATTGGTAAAAAACTAGGTATAACCCCGGTAAAATTACTCAGAAGACAGGTTTTTTTCTATCAAACGACAAATGGAAAAGTCAATTCAAAAGTTTGTTTGTATTTCCAAATTATTAAAGCATGTGATACGTAATTGTAATTAATGCATTGATTATTAAAATTATAATCAACTAAAATACCTACCTATATACTTAAAGCAAATTAAAGCAAATTAAAGCATGTTTGCTTGTCTGAGAGGTAAAAATAATCCAATAATTGTAAGATACGTATAAACCCCCCATAAATTTACCGAAGTTTTGGAATACCACGACCAGTTACTAGGATTTCGAATTACTTATTACATAGATCTCATTGTAAAACTAAATTATGGCACTTTTAAAAACAAAATCTTAATATTTACAGTTTTGGATGATGATGTCCTTCATAGTTCAATCCATCGCATAAAGATGGCGTTAGGCTCAAAGTCAAAGTTCCATCTTGCACCGCGCGGTTACCATGATTCGAACTACAATGTACTAGGGAAACATAAATCCAAGGAGAATATTCTTCAGAATTTTCAGACATCGTTTGTTATGATTTTTTCCTTTAAATTGTTTTTCCCTTGTTGTGAAATCGGCAGTTTGACATTTCGAGAATACGATTTCCTAGTAAATGTTAACGATAAGTATCGATGGTATATTTTTCATAATTACGAAATAGTTTGCGGCATCCGATACTTCCGTTTGTTTGATTTTTGAATTTAAAATAAAAGCATTAAGGTTTCAGTAACTTTTTGTTTCGTTGACATTTTTGGTGATGAATACTTCTAACTCGATGTGTGTATTGAAAATGTAAAGTTTCTTATAAATTAAATAAAAAAACACACAAAACGTCTACAAAGACACGTTCAGAAAACAGGTTTCTTCCATAAATTCGCCAAAGTTTAGAACGATGTCACGTTCATAGTTCATTCCAATGTCCTATAGATGGCGTTAGTGTCGACGTCAAAGTTTCCACCGTGCACCGCGCGGTTACCGTGATTCAGACTCCAAAGTACCAGGGGAACATAAACCTACTGGATATGTCTTCTTCGACTTCAGTATTTCAATGTTAAAAAAATTGGTTTTTAAAAATCCTTGAAATTGTGTATTCTTTCCTAGTTGTGAAATCAGCAGTTTGTCGTATCGAAAATAAGTAAATTGTTAACGAAAAGTATTGATAATATTTTATTACATTACCGGTATGTGTATGAAATAGATTCCCTGAATGTCTTTCGACCTTTGAGTTTTTTTTTTTTTAATGATTGAATTCGATTGATGGTTATCGTATGTTTCAGTTCGGTTAGCTTCATCAAGAAAAATCAAATTACGAAAATTAATTTCACATTTATAAAATTTCGGAAATGATAAAAAAGCAGAATGCCGGTGACACTACTGATAGGCCGGTTTTGCATCAAAATTTCTCATGTTTTAAACACTAGTCTTTTCTAAAAAGTTAGCTGCTTTATCAACATGATTCAAACCGTATTCCCAAATGGTTTTGTTGCTACGAAAACCGTAGCACCTATGCTACGCATTCCGTAGCGTAAATGTTTCCAGCGCCGCTCAGAGGTACTTACTACACTACTCATTATGAAGCAAGTCATTTTCTTGGTATGGAAATTTACTCAAATTTTGTACGGATTCATCATTCCTCATTACACACCTCCATCATTTTGAAGGACTCAAGAACACCACCGATAGAGAAGGATGGAGTGATTCATTCGGCTGAGCGTGTAAGCAAGACAGTTGCAGTAGGCTGAAGTTAGTTAGGGTGATCTATTAGTAACCATGACCTAAGACAACGTGTGCATGAACATAAACATTATAAAATCAAGCGTAGATTTTGTGTTCGATTTAATATTCGTTGCAAACTAAGTAGAGAAGGTAGACTTAAAAAACATTTTGGATTTTTTTTTCAATGTGCAAAAACTACGCTTGTCCAGATTTGTCATAATATGTATAGAAGATAAATAAGTTTTAGTCACTGTTGCAAAAAAAATCGAGATCATTGGCGAAGTTTTTATATTTTTTCTGTCATTCGTAAGTCACAGTATTTTTTTTATTGCATAACTACAAAAACGACATTTATCAAAACAATTAAATACCATAACTTTAACAAAATAAGACGCTTTATACATCTGAATTCATCATATTTGCTCTTCAATAGAGACAGTCGAACAATTCAATAATCCGGTGAAATTTAGACAGAAAGAAGAAAGAAAGAAAAAAATATATAATTTAGGACTCGCACAACACAAAACAAAAAAAAGCTTATTATTACTTTTAAACTGTGCGAGGCCAAAAAAGGTCCCCCCTATCTCAGCAAATGCTACGAAATTAAACAAAAATATACTGAATACCACAGCGGATAAATTAAATAATTGTAAAAATTTACAAGGATAACTGTAGTAATGGAGCTTCTTTTCAAGCTCTATCGTATCCACTCCGACTTTTGCCTAACGAGCCAACACGCCCCTAATTAATAATAATCTGATCCAGCCTGTCCCTTGCTGCTCTTCCGAAATGACGCCGTTAAGCCAAGGTTCGTAGCCCCCCCCCCCCCCCTCTTAGCGAGCGGTCATTTAGTTTGTAATCATTTTTATCACTTTAATTAATTTGAGTCACCACAGGATAGTCCAGTTACACAGTTATCAATCTTAGTGTGTTGAACCGCAAATCAAAAATAGCTTTATCGTTGCACAGCTACCAACAACATAGCCGCTTGTCGATAAAAGCGCCTCGTGTTGCAACTTAGCAACGAGCCTGAAACAAACGCTTCGGCACAATTAATACCAGGGTATTATGAAATGGAAAAGCCTTGCTGAAAATATCAGGGCAATGTTTTAGGTATAAATAAATAGCTGTTTTCGAGAGATCATGAAATTATTTGTATTTAAATTCTTCTTTTTCAGGTCGTTAGTATGGAAAAATAATAATCTTTAATACTGCCGTCCATTAACAAGAAAGGCGTAAACCCTCAGATGGTCGATTTTGAGGTTTTAGCTCCATCGTATGTAGAAAAAAATTCTCTATCGATCTGTCTAAGTATCATATTTCTAATACTTATACTTTTTGAAATATTTTTAGCGTATAGGTCGTTAAACACTAAAAACGAATTGTTTACGTTACTTAAAGTACGTTAACCATCCATATTTAACTAAAAGGTCACATGTAACCCTTAACGCCATATTTTTTTATATTTTTCCTAAGTTTTGCTTGGCAAAAAAGACGCTTTATTGACACTACTACACTAAAAAGTCCTAAAGATACTTTAATTTACTTTTAAGCCAAGAAGCTTTTTGGTAGTTTGCGTCAATAACCTAGACTAAAAAGGCGTCTAATAAAAATACTACACTAGAAACACGTTAAAATCTGCTAACGGCTTTTTAGCGTAGGACTCATGCAATAATAATTCAGAAGTACTTTTCTCAAATTTCTAACCGCCTTTAGTTACTTATTTCATGGTATAAATCCTCTACTTAAAAGACACTAAGCCACAATAATTGGCTAAAAAGACGCTATCTGCTCTCGCCTGTCATCCCCGCGCAGTTGTGTCCCTCGTGTCTAAGTCATCATCGTCGCGGAGGCCGTGCGTCGCTCGCGGAGCGGAAGCTCCGCACGTCGACGCACGTCCTTCCCGCACTTTCTTCCCGCACGGATTCCCGCCACATTACCAATGACTGACAAAATGCCGAGATAAGTAAATACTATTTTAAAGTAGTTATTGCAGCAAATAAATAATTTATGGGTCTCATAAGCACAAACCTTCAAAATGGTACCCGGGAACGGAGATTTTTATAACGTTCCAGTGACTATGCACCATGACAAATAGATACCTACCAAATTGCTATGGCGATCGACCGCGGGTTTTCCGGTTTAAAGTTGTATGCATGATCTTTGATGTATTTGCTGAAACTAATAAGCGTGTTAAGTAATGATTTAGTTGTAATAATCAGTCATGTTTTGCCGTTTGATAATAGGTATTTCATTACCAATGTTGCTACTCCTCGTAGCAGTAATAGAACGCTGAATAATATGGCATGGGACTGCCTCTAACCTTAAAAATCCCATGATAATGTTTACACTTTGCTTCCGACCCATTTGAGGATCTTAAGAAATGAATTCATACACTAGATAAATCGCCAGATTTTTTTGGAATATTCTTTGAAATCCATAGTCAGTTTATATTGAAACAAATCAACATCTCTAGGAATGTTTTTTAAGCAGTGCACAAAAATATTTTGTTGGTTCCATATCAGTAATACTAGTCTGTCAAGAAAGTACCGCTAAAAGACCAGTAATACACAAAATGTTAGTTATTCATTCAAAATTATTTTATCACCTTCAAAATATGCTCTTTCAGAAACGATACACTTACGCCAACCAACGAATAATCCAGTCATCAAAACATTTTTTAAACGCTTTTTCTGGACTTGAGTGCAGTTCTCGCCGCGAATTCTCCTTTATGTCTTCTACCGAAGGAAAACGGGTGCCATGAAGTGATAATTTGAGTTTAGGAAAAAAGAAGTTGGCTGGCAAGATATCTGGAGAATAAGGAGGTTGCTCGATGGGATTTGTTGAGTTTTAGGTCAAAAATTCCTTGACAATGATGGCCTTGTGCGAAGGTGCATTGTCGTAGTGCAAAATCCAAGATTTTTTTTCCACATATCTGGCTTTTTCGTCTAATTTGCTCTCCATAACGCAAATAATCAAATAATATGCATTATTTACCGTTTGAACTTCCGGGAAGAACTTCGAGTGCACAACATCGCGATAGTCAAAAAAAAATAGTCACCATGACTTTGACTTTAATCGACTCTTCGGTTTTTCCGGTTTCGGCCTAGTTGGAAGGCACCGCTCCAAAGCTTGCTGACTAGTTTGCATGCCAAAATCGTAAACCCACATCTCTTCACCAGCAAAAATGCGTTTTATGATGATTCTGGGGATAATGTGATCATTCCTTTATGAGCTCAGATCAAGTGCACCACCAAGTTGAACTAACTATGAAAAAAAAGGGGAAATTGTACGACTTTCAATATTTTGTAGATGCTGTTCCGTCTATAAATAACTGCAAAGTAATCGTACAATGACTCTCACCAGAAAACTTTATAAACATTCCAAATTTGATATCAGATAGGCGCAAAAATCCAACCCTAGAGCATAGTTAAAAAACATGGTACAGGACCTTTATTATAAAAATAACTTCGACTATGAATTTCCTGCTTTGCGTTTTATGAACGATAACTACCTGGAAAGTCCACGTATCGTGAGTATACCTTATCGTTCATCTCCAAAAGGTATTGACGCTGCGAGAAAATCTACCATCATACATAAATAAGTTAGCTTTACAATATTCTCAAATATTGTAAATGTGAGTACCATGGAGCCATTTACACTTGATCAGTTATAGTTTACTTTGTGACTTGAACTAAAATGGCAGTTGAGAGCATGTCATACTCGCTCAAATATTTCGCTGATGGTGGCGTGTGTGTTGGATCATTCGGTTCCCTTCAAAATGGTTGAGCTAAATGATGCCAATACACGCATCATGTTCGTGAACGGGCGCCGTCGGTTGAGATTGGTCACCTCTTAACTGCCACTGACTTGTTTTAATCTTTATACTTTGAATTGTTTTTATAAGTTTCCCTTTTTTTTTTCTTTGCATTGTCCTCACATATAGAAGCGACCAAGGATGTAACCAAGGTTATGTAATACAGAACATGATTTAAAAGAGTGTCCGTGGAGTTTCTTGCACGTTCTTCTCGCTATAGTATAGAGATCTACGCTTTGGAACGTGCAGATAGCTTCACCTCTTTCGACTTGACAATTCAAAAGTGCCTGTAAAGGGTTTAATTGAAATAAATGCTTTGAATCTTGAATCTTTTAGCCGCCATAATTCCTCCACACAAACTAACATTTTGAAACAATTTACCAACAAATGATGTAGGAAATCCAGTTGATATTAGAGGTAGAACAAATATAATTAAGTAACGGGGATCCCTTCTTTTCGCATAATGTTTTTTGTCCTAATATACTTCGGCATAACGATTTTGGCACAATTTGTTTTGGCATAATAATACTTTGGCATAATTTTTTTAGGCATACATTTTATGTTGGCATAATCATTTTAAAGACTAATTTGTTTTGGCATAAATTTGATTCGCATAACGTTAGTAGGCCTAAAGACTTTAAGCATAACGTTAGTAGGCCTAATGGCTATTAGCATAATATTCTGAGCAAACCAATTAGCTATAGTACCTGCAACAATCAAATAATATTGTTGGTTAAAAAATTAATATGCTGTGCAACAAAAGTTAGTCACAGAACCGAATTGCTGCAAAACCGACTTCACGTAGTCTTGTTTGTCCTACCCCTAGAGTGTTATTTAAAATCGCGTAGGCGCGTAGGGGCGAGGCGGCCCGCGGGCTGAGGAGCAGGCGGCTGCGAGCGAGCCGAAGCTGCGGTGGTGAGCGAAAGCCGTCTGCGACGATTAGCACGCGTGGGGCCGCCGGAGGGCCGCAGCGCCGGAGCCGTCACAGAAACCCTGCCTGCTGCATGCTGCTTGCTTGCTTGCATGTTGCATGCTTGCTTGCATGCTGCATGCTTGCTTGCATGCTTGCTTGCATGCTGTATGCTTGCAATGCTTGCTTCCTACAGCGAAAAAATACTCACAAAATTGTTCAATACGTTATAATATATTAATATTTTATTTAGGATATTATGCTTAAAAAAGTTATGCTTTAGAACTTTATGCTTAAAAAAGTTATGCTTTAGAACTTTATGCTTAATAAGGTTATGCTTTAAAATATTATGCCTAATCATTATTATGGTTACAGACATAATGCTTAAAAAAATTATGCATGAGCTGTTATGCGTAATTATATTATGCGAAAAAATAATTATGCCAAACAACATTATGCTAAGTTATATTAGGTCTTAAAATTTTATGCTAATGGATAGGGAACCAACTAAAAGACTGATTCAAGTGCCATTTTTATAAATTCAATTTTAATAAGTAAATATTTATTCCTAAATGCATAACTAAAACGCCGTTAAGATAAAAGTTTTAACGTTTAACGGCCTTTAAGTGTAGTAAGTATGAAATAAAATATTCATAAAAAGACACTAAATTCAAAAAACTTACCTATAAAGACACTAAAACACTATTGAGTTAATATAGCTAAGAATTAATACTAAATGGAAATGGGAAATACATAAGTATAAAGCCGTTAAGTAACTAAATGCCTTTTTAGCTAAGTAATTTTGAATAGTTTTGGTACACAAAAATAATACACTTAATTTATGTCGAAATCATAAGCTATAAAGTCGCTAAGGTAGACTTAGGGCCTTTTTAGGTAAGTGTTTACTTTAAAATCACCAAATTATGCACTGCTAAAAAGAAAAAAGGCGTTTTTTTCTACTTAAAATAAATTGTATTTAAACAAGGTTATCACTATAAGTTTGTAAATTTAACAAGCTATCTTTGAACGTTTAGTTTTATGTTGTACGACCTATAGTTTTTAAGTGGCAATTTTTTCAAATATTTCCCACGTTTTTCGCTCATAACTCAAAATTTGATTTTGTGGCTTTGCGCCCTTTAAGTTAACGGACGGCAGAATATAAAATATATTATTTTTCATAGAAAAAGTTAAAATAGGCGTTTTGGCGCTAAAGTAACTATTCGGTTCCCAGGTGACGTCAGTCCAATGACGTCATAGTTGCGGGATTCTTTAAGATTCTGGCAAAAGATACTAGGGCAACATAAATTAGAAGGGCATGCTCTGACTCTCGTTCCCGAGGAAAGCCACGCAGGGGTAGAAAATGTACCCGCCCTACAATGTTTCTGTTTCACTCTGTTCAAATTGAGGGCGGAACGTTTGAGGGTGAAAAAGATATGTATACGATGATAAGAAAAGTCTGAATTTGAATTTAGGGAAGGGGTGAGACAAGGCCAGGGCATTTGTCTGAGAGTGATGGAAAATAACCCACATGGAAAACTATGTTTTACCGCGCATTTAACAAAGTTTTCAAATACGGAACTTTTAGTTTTATCAAAATATTTACTTCTTGTCTTTAGTATCAATTTGCAAATAAAAAATGTTATAAAGTTCGTAATAGCGTAATATTTTATCTACAATACTAAGCTAGCTGCATTATGCCTGCGCAAAAGTCATAGCGAAAGGCTGAAACAATAAATGCTTAACAGGTTGTCGAAACCCATATCAAATATTATAAAAAGGTAAAGTTTGTGAGGTTGTGGGGTGTAATCTCTGGATCCACTGAACCACTTTGAAAATTCTAATACGAGAGTGTCATATGTAGCCTATATTTTATCTCCATATTCTCACCAGAACGGGAACAATGCGAGTGAAACCGCGAGGCGCTATTAGTTGAGAATATAGTAGAAACTCCATTAGGCTGTAGCCTCATATTGAGATTCAATTTTATTCATTAATAACCACAATTATCTTATCACTCTTACGGCCTAACCCAGTAACCGATTTATCGCATACTGGAGATAGAAAAACAAATGAAACAACAGAAAACCTTTATAATTTTTCTGTTGTTTCATTTGTTTTTCTATCTCCAGTATGCGATAGATCGGTTATTGGGTTCGGCCGTTAATGCATCGTTATATAAAAGCAAAGAACAGAATGTTCGCTTCAGGAAACTAAGTAACAGATTTTAAGATTTTAAAACTACTATGCCTACTACGTAACTGCACCGTGAAACAGTCAACTGAAAATACCAAAAGATTTTTTTTAGTTATTTCGATGAATAAGTAATTAAAACTGAATCCATTGCTATAGCAACGCGACGACCGTCAAACGTCTGAAAACTTCAGTACTCCAACCATAAGTACTAGGGAAGTATGAACTAAAAGACATAATCATTTTCCGCCGTGGAAACTTAATGAAAGCCCCTCAGCCACGTGGATAGTACACGGAAATAAACAAAAAGGATAGAGCTATGCGCTACATCTATGGTGCGAGAGAGATAAGCAATGACGGGGACGTACCTCTCCCTTGTAGATAAGCGTTCTCGCCACTTTCGAAAGAGACGCGCGGTAGTAATGATAATTTGTCGTGCATGAAAATATCAGAAAATAGTAGACCCGTTGTGAGATAAGCAAGGCTAGGCGAAATACCCAATCTATACAAGTGAACACTGGGATCTCTTACAGATAATCTAAATATAATTTAATTTTTCCTCGATAGAATCTCACTTTAACTCACACGATTATTTTTCCGTAACGATGCGTAATAAGCGTAATTCTATGTAGCTATCAATCTCGTAGATAGAGTTCACGAAGTTCAATGTGACGCATAAACATAAATATGACGTAAGCAATGACGAAACCGCCGGTATGGCCTCAGCACTTCTGTGCAAAGTACTAGGGTAGCATACGTTGCGAGGAAATGCCAAGTTCAGTAAAGGCTTCAAAGGTTCAGTGGTCGTCGGGCTATCTATGGGAACGGGTGAGTACTTTGGCATGAAGCGCCATCTACAAAAGTTCACGTGAACTACTTACTGCAAAAAGTCACAACTTGCTGTTTCCCGTTCGGAGGCTGAATTATTTATCTCGTATTTTGTTTGAGTATCTTGTCAGTATTAAAAGTGTCTCTGAATTAATTAGTAACTGACGTTCAATGTGAGGTGTATGTGTTCTATAAAATTCTTAACATCTTTAGTATTCATTGCAGTTAATTTAGGGCATTTTAAATATACCTACTGCTGAAGTTTATAGGCCATATATGTGTATTAGCTTGACTGGGACAGAATAGAAGAGAATAATTACAAGAATATTTAACTTGTAATCTACACCAATATGTCAGCAAAACAGTCTTTTTTGTTGTTGTTTAATTGTTCATTTAATTAGTTCATGTTTAAAAACATAGATGGCAGCCACGCGTCGTCGTGAATTTCAGCGTTTGTCTAAAAAGTACTAGCACAACATAAACCAAAGGAAATAGACTTCAGGGTATTCCTATAAAAGCATATTATGGATACTTTCAGTCGTAAAAAGCAGTGTGACTGAACATTTATAATATAATGGAAACTCGCTACCATACAACGAATTAATAGAAAAATGTATAATAATATATTATTCAGTATGGATTGAAGTTTTTTTCCGTCGTGTAAATTTTGAAGAATAACTTACGATGAACTGGAACTTATGGTTAAGGTCTAAGTAGATAGGTACTTGTTTAAGACAGTCTGTCAAAAATGTCTTCCAAAGCGAAATAACGCGCTGGTAAAACAATCAGAGTTCCTGCCAAGGAGGCAGGTTTCTTTCTTAACTCTTCATTCTTTTTATTATTTATTGTACACCAATACAACTTATACATATACATAATAAATTGCATGTACTTACAAGGGCGAGCTTAACTCAAAGTTAAGTTTTCTTCCAGCAAACCTTTGAGTGATATAGAGAGATCAGCATAGAGGGTTAGATCCAGTGGGGGTTTCTTTCAAAGGACATATCGGGTGTACAATTCTAAACACCAATATTCATATATATTTAGATTCTAACAGACTATTTGGAGATAATAATACAAATTGGTTGGCTTAATGGAAGACGAAGCGTTGAAAGGTTTCCCACAAGGTGGACCGATAATCTGGTGAAGACTGTGGGAATCAGCTGGATGGGAATGTAACACGCACAAGACTGGTTGATGAGGTGACACCGGTGATGATGATGATAGGAGGTGCCGTAAAATGCTGCAACCTAGCCATCATAGCTCAACATTGCTTAAATTCTTAAATGCTACATTCATTATTGCCGTTGAGAAATGTTTTTAAGTCTATGGTATTACTTAAAACAAGTCAGCAATCTATATGACAGTATTCGATCATATTTCAGTCCAAATTTTAATACCCAAACTATCAGTGTCTGTTTCAGTGTTTTTCGGCATTAGTCCGAAAAGTCGCCACGGTCATGCAAAGGGCATTAGGAAGAACACGGATAGGTTTTAGTCAGTAAGTCTGATAGTCTCTTCCGCGTCGTCCAGAGTGGAAGAAGTCATTTGATGAATTTTTACCCAACCTACCCTATTATTGGTGCTGTATACAATTTGATACGTTGTTCTTTTCAAAAATCTACACACAAAATGAGATATATTTTGAAAACTTTTATTAGTTTAGAAGAAAGAAAATATAATTAAATTTCTACCGAAAAAGTTGTTTTACTATTGGCAACACTGAAAAAGCAGTAGAATCTAAGATGCCGAACCGAACCAACGCGTCTACTCATCGCAAGGTAAGAAAATTCATTTTAAATTTTATTAAACGATAATTTGAAACGAAAGTGATATTATTTGAATAACTTAGAATATTTTACTAGTTGGTATTCTATTTTGGTTGTTCGAAATTGATTGTAACTATATTTTTATCACTGGTTTTTTCGAGTGTATCAGATCTGATACATTGCCGGATAACGAGTATTATAGATATTTTTGACTATGTATCTAATATGTTACATTGCCAGTGGTGTGTACAGATACATTTATTAAGTTAGTAATAAATACTAACTTAATAAATGTAATAATATTAAGTTTAATAATAATAATATTAAGTTAGTAATAAATACTAACTTAATAAATGTATCTAATATTTTTTTTCATTACAGATTTTTGGTCAACTATATACTATGCAGCAACAAAATAGAGCTCGACAACTTGTGGCTCTTGTACCGAAGCCGGGGGCAAAATCTGATTTGGACGAAAGTGCATCATCGGGAGATGAACTCGAGTATTACGAAGGCCCAGCGAATTCTGACAGTAGTTCACCACCGCTCTTATCACCATCTTCGATGGAAAACCTCCATCTATTATCAGACGACGATACTGAGGTAAATCATATGATTTACCTGTGAATTTCGGCGATGAATTTTGGTATAACACTAAAGATGTTGAAGCAGCAATTGCTGCTTCAACAATACATAACCAACCCTTGTTCGCCAAACGTATCTGCAAGCAGACAGCTGCATTCGTTGGAGACCATACCATTGTCTCCAGTTCCATCTACATCGTATCAAGTAAGTTTTCCATCTCCACTGGCTTCATCCCCACAAGTACCTGCACCAATCGTCAATAACTTGATGCGTCGTAACCAGCTTTTGTCTCCATTATCACCGGCTACCCGCTCAAGTAGACCTAGAGTTGTCACGGTACGGCGAAGAGTAATACCACCTAAAAGATTAGCACCAAATTGGCGTTGCTGTAAATTTACGGGTTCCGCAGAAGTAGAAGATATTTCATTTGAGCCTCGTGGAGAAAAGAGTGCCATTGAATACTTCAAGCTGACATCGTCTCTCATAATAGTGGAACAAACAAATATCTATAGCACACAGATAAATGGTACATCTATAAATATAACAGAACATGATGTTAAAGACTTTTTGGCAATCCTTTTGAATATGGGAGTCGTTAAAATGTATGCTTATACAGTTTATTATATTATTAAAGAAGTTCCAATTACTCAGACGTTATTTACATATTACTGACAATCTTAAAGACGATGGTGATAGATATTACAAAGTGAGGCCAGTTCTTCAAAGAATTCGCGAGAACTGTCTACAGGTAGAAGAAGAGATATCTGCACAAAAGGACAGACGAATTTTTTTGCCATAAATGTGAAATACGACTGTGCTTATTGCCCGAACGCAATTGTTTTTTAGAGTATCATTCTAATTAGTAATTAATAACAAAAATAATCTCTTGAGACTGATATGTATACGTACTCGTACGTATACATATCAGTTATTTATAAAATTAATGTCATTTTATTCATAAATAATGCTCATTAATTAGGTAAGACTTAAAGGCTGATTGTGATTGAAAATGATGTTGATTTTTAGAAGGTTTTTTTAATACTTGTTAATTATGAAAACAGAATTTATATTATTTTTAATTTTCCTATTCAAAGCAATGTGTCAAATATGATACGTAGTTTTTTTTCTATTGATTATTATGAACCTGGCAATGTGCCTAATGTGATACATACAATAAAACGTAAACTAAATAATTACAATTTTTTAAATTATTTTTTTCCTTTCTATTGAAGACCTAGGAAGACAAACCAGGCATTTTTTTTCATAAATACTGAAAAAAAAAATCCTGCCAAGTATAGGGTTAAACCGGCTCCGGAAAAAATACGCGCTTTAATGTTTTTAAACCGTCTTTTTTTGTATATTGTATCTTATTTAATTTATATCTTACTTTACCTTCATAACTATAAATGATTTATCGAAGATAAAATTCAAAATTCAAGCAAAGTTGCAACATTTACAGTACTACATGTTTTACTTATTGAGAGGCATTAAATAATAATTAGTCCGTTTTCTAAGATCCGTTTGAACCACAGAGTTAACTCCGTGGTTGAACCCATACTTAACTCACTTCATATATATTCACCGAAGTGATGTCGCGATCATAGTAGTTCACTCCAACGCTAGTAGATGGTGTTAGCATCGATGTAAATAGTTCCATCGTGCACCGCGCGGTAACCGTAATTCAGACAACGAATTACTAGGGCAACATAAGGCTACTACGAGTATCCTTCAGAATTTTCGATATTTGTTTGTTACGATTTTTCCTCTAAACTGAGTTTTTCTAGTTGTGAAATCGATATTTCATCGTAACAAATATAAGATTTCCTGGTAAATTCTTAACAATAAAGCCGTTTACGCACTGTATCCGATCCAAATACGAATTTTTGAGTGCTGAGTTTTATCCTAATTAGAAGTGTATTGAATTCGGACGGACGGAGGCGGATATAGCGCGTAACGCCTCCTAGAAGTACTACTATGGTTCTACGTGCATGGAAAGTATTCTGTATGAAATATTGCGTCTCGATGTCATCTGACCTTTGTATTAACTCCGTGCATCTGACCCTTCAGTTCGTTTGATTACTGAATTTAAAAATAAATTAAATAATTAATAATTTAAATAATAAATAAATAAATAATAAAAAATGATTGTGATGATTTCAGCCTAGTCATTGTACACACTGACTAGGCTGAAATCTTTCTTAAAGTGGTAAAGACTTTCACAGATTTTGCCTCTTTTTTTTGATGTTTTTTTTTTAGGAAACGTCATTTAGGTCCTGTAGCTGTTTGCTCCTTAGGCAGATTTAGTTTTACACAACAAAAAAAAAACAACTTCGAACAAGTTATACAATTATGTACTTCATGCGCAAAGCTCTTTGTTTTTCTTTTATTTTTTGAAGATTAATCAAAATCGTCTTTGGAGCAAATAGTCACTGTCAGCATTTTAACTAAAATCCCCCCCCCCCCATAATGACATAATTATGATATGATAAAAAATAATAGACGTATGTTTAAGATACGTTTGAAGACATAATTTTAACAGTTTATAAATTCACCGAAGTTTTTGGATGATGTCGCCTTCGCAGTTCACTCCGGCGCTTTTAGATGGCGTTAGTATCGACGTCAAAGTTTCCACCGTGCACCGCGCGGTTACCGTGATTCAGACTCCAAAGTACCAGGGAAACATAAACCTACTGGAGATATCCTCTTCGATTTCAGTATCTTCAATAATAAAATTATTAGTTACTTACGATTTCTTCTTTAAATTGTGTATTCCTAGTAGTGAATTCGGTAGTTTGACGTATCGAAAGTATGATTTTCCTAGTAACTCAAACGTCAACGATGATAGTACAATATCGATAATACTTTATCATATTATCTATATTTTGCTTGTATGCCATCTGACCTAGTATTTCGATGATTGAATGTATTTAGTAGTTTTGGTTTGATATTTTTCACTTCATAAGGAAAAATAAAAATATTTTTCCACATGATTACACTAATCTATACTAATATTATAAAGCTGAAGAGTTTGTTTGTTTGTTTGTTTGAACGCGCTAATCTCAGGAACTACTGGTCCGATTTGAAAAATTCTTTCAGTGTTAGATAGCCCATTTATCGAGGAAGGCTATAGGCTATATATCATCACGCTTAAGCCAATAGGAGCGGAGCAGCGATAAATAATGTTTTAAAATCGGGGATTCCACGGGGACGAAGTCGCGGGCAGCAGCTAGTGGTTTAACAAAATGGCAGAATATTAAATATAAGCTTTCTGTATGTTATGATCATCATGATTCAAACCGTGTTACCAACTGCTGTCGTTGCTACGAAAGTCGTAGACCGTTGCTACGTTGCTACGCATCCCGTAGCAACAAGAATGGCCAAAGTCTTCAGCACTTCGTTCAAAAATATCAGGCTACCATATCAACAAAGAAGTAAATATTTTCTTCAGAATGAAAACTCACTCAATAACAGTAGGTACGGAGTTCGTCTATGTATTACGCACCATCAACATTTTATTGCACACAAATGTACTATCACTAAAGAAGGATGGAGTGATTCATTTGGCTAAGTGTGTAAGCGAGACAGTAGGGTGAAGTTCTGGTTCTCTATAATCCCCCACCCCGTCTCACTTTAGCAGTTTACATCGACAAGTTGTCTTAGGTCATGGTTATGACCTAAGACAACTTGTCGATGTAAACAAAATGAAATCAAGGTTATATTTTGAGTTCAATTCAATATTAATTGCAAACTGAAGAGAGCAATTAAAGAAAAAAAAGACCAGGTCAAAAGTTGGTAACCAGGTCTTAATATTAATAGTTACTTTTTTTGTTTACTTGTCAAAATTTAAAAAAATAGTCAAAGATTCGTTTAAATTCACGCAAACAAAAACGTTAAATAAGTTAAAACGTTAAAAAAGGGTTTGATTTAATGGGCTATGGAATGAGTTCGGCACGTAATCAGGTGGTAAAAATAAAATATAATATATAAGTAAAAAATGGTAAAAAGGCACAAACAATGGAAAAATTTAACGGAGCGTCTCGCGGAAAGTCGTTCGCTTTTCGCTGTCACAAGTTCACTCAAGTTTTTGGCGGGAATCGCTGGCGGGAGTATATTCGCACCATCGCCGCGCTTAAGGCACGCTTGAGTACGGAGTTAGTAACGCCATGCTACACTTATACTTACTTTTATTTATTACATTTAAAAAGCAAAAATAATTTAATTTTAATAAAGAAGATGAATACCGGCCGAATTCATCCCGTCCACGTCTTTGCGTTGCCTTATCCTTCAACAGTGAGTGGCAGCTGAACAATTCAATACTCCGATCAAATGTACCAAGAAAACAGTAATAAACAGGTTTCGACTTCAGGCTTCGTAGTACGGCACAACGTAGCCATGACAATAAAAGCGCCTCGTGTTGCAACATAGCAACGAGCCCGAAACACAAACGCTTCGACACAAATACCAGGGTAGCAAAAATTGGAAAAGCTTGCGAGAAATGATTTACGGGATTAACTCGTGAACAACTACTTATTTATTATAAAATATTTTATATATGAAAATCCAATTCAAATGATTTTATAAACATATTGTTTGTGTTATCTGGCGGTCATGGAAAAATAATCTCGATAAAATTTAAAAATAATATCAATGAAAAAGTTTTTATAGGCGCTATAGTAACTATTCCGTTCCCAGGTGACGTCAGTCCAATGACGTCATAGTTGCGGGATTCTTTAAGATTCCGGTAAAAGGTACTAGGACAACATAAGTTAAAAGGGAATGGTCCGACTCTCGTTCCCGCGTAAAGCCACGCAAGGGTAGAAAATTATTCGCCCTTCATTGTTTCTGTTTCACTCTGTTCAATTAGAGGGTGGAACGTTAGAGGGTCAAAGGAGATGTGAGACAAGGTCAGGATGTTGGTTTGAGAGTGATGGAAAATGCCAACGAGGAAAACGTTTTACCGCGCAATTATTTAAGTTAGCAAAGTTCAAAATATCGACTCCTAATTTTAACTGAAAAAAATATTCAAATCAAATAATCATTGCAAAAGGCTGAAAAAATAATCCTTCACTAGTTGAAAACTATTGAAAAGTGTCAAAAAAAGCGAACAACAAAAATCATTTTATGATTGTACAGTCGATGATAGCAATTAACTGACCCCCCTAAAAATTAAACGAATTTGAACCTTTTGCTTATTAGCAGTAAGCTTGTCGAACTAGAACCACTGGTTCAACGTCTGCGATCAATAAAATAGTTATTCGAATTTGATCTTTAATACGCAGTGTTAAGGTAGGTATGATCTTGAATATTATTTCATTTCGTAATATAATACGTAATTTCGAGAACATTAAGTGTGTTTTGAGTGGTCTAGTGGTGACTGTAGTGAGCTGGCAAATCGTAGTTGTAAGTTCGTAACCATCGTAATTGACCCGTGTTTTTCTGTTTTGTATATTTATTTTAAGTTATAAATAATAAATTATAACTTTAGCAACAACAAAAAAGAAAAACAAACAGAAATAAAAAACCAAAATGATGTTAAAAACGATTTTATTTTATAAAAAAAGATATTATAAGAATAACATAAATGATAGGTATTGATGACGACACGAAGATGATAATATTTACCTGCTTACTAATAACGTTGTTAACTGCACTGAGTTTAATGTAGTGAATCAGCATGTTATAATATTTAGAAATATAGGAATGTATTTCTATTTCATAACAATAACATCACCACATTAAATATAATTTAACTAAATAAAACGGCATTATACGTTGAAGTTCTACCAACTATATACAATTTGTTTTGTGAATAGTTATTTTAGTTATAAAATAAGGTTTTGACAAAAAACTAGGTATTCGAAATACTTCGTTAGAAATGATAACAATCGTTAATTTAACACACACACTGACACAAGTCATTCATTCAGAACACTGGTTACTCAAGTCATTCATGCTTTTAATAGCGAAGTGGAGCACCATTTTTTCTATTACTTATTGCAAGCGGTCCCGCATACCGCGCACCATATTCCAACAATAATCACTTCCACTTGCAGTTGAATGAGTAGGTAAAAATGGGTGTTCAGTATGCCTTCTAACAATTGCTTGATGACGTTCTGACACAGAAGTATACATAGTAGGTTTTGGTCCAGGACGATCTTTTTGAATATTCCCTGTCTCTTCAAAACCTCTTAGCCACAATCTGACTGTATTTCTCTGAAACAACACAATAAGCATAATTTTAGTAACGAATAGGTTAACATACTCGTAATTTTTTCGATTAAGTTTGAAAAAATACGTTTATCAAATTAGATTATATAAATCAAATTAGACCTATAAATTATCTCAAATTAGACTCATAATGAAACACAGTTAATGGTCTATTATTCTACACTCACCGGCTTTTAAGCAAACTAACGAATTAAGGAATAACTATAATTATTATAAATTAAGCATAAAAAAGAATACACTTACCGCTATATTAAGTATCCTAGCAATCGCTTTAATACCAACATTCTCCTCATGCAAATAGATTATTTTGCATTTTAAATAATCACTCAACTGAGACATGATGATTAAACTATCAAAACTGATAACAATTAATAAAAAGGAAAAAAAGCGTGGATTTTCGCAATTTAGTAAGGCAAGGTAAAAATGTTCGCGCGTATTCACTGCTATTTGTGCATAGAATATCTTGTTCAATTTATTCTTCTACCCCATATTCCTAATGTCATATCTATAGCAGTTTTTGTTGAATACGCATATTGACGTCTAACTACCCACTTATTAAAAAAGGTGAAAAGTTATAAATAAATGACCTAACACCAACCTCTTAAAGCTCAAGTTTGCGTATCAAAATTATTTATTGTTTCTGTTCATCGAGTAGTGTTAGTCTGATTAACTCATACATATTGAATAACGTTTAATGTTATGAGCATAGGGTGTAAAATCGAGTAATTTTTAGGGGGGTCAGTTAATTGCTATCACCGACTGTACGTACAGCCAACATCTCACAGGAAAGAACTAGTTAAACTTTTCTATATGGGCCGCTCAAAGTACTTTGTGTAAGAATAACTAAATGTGAGAAAGTACCTTAGTGTTGACTTAATGGGCTATTGAATGTGTTGGGCACGTTATCAGGTGGTAAAATAAAATATAATGTATAAGTAAAAACGGTAAAAAGGCACAAACAGTAAAACACTGGAAAAAAATTAGCGGAGTCGTTTGCTTTTCGCGGTTACAAGTCCACTCAAGTTTTTGGCGGGAATCGCTGGCGGGAGGGAGTATATTCTCGCCATCGCCGCGCATAAGGCACGCCCGAGTATGGAGTTAGTAACGCCTGCTACATAAATTAATTAACATTACAATCATGACTATATTCTATGAAGAACATGTTGAATGAATTAAACCTGGAACTAAAAACTATCATAAATAATATTTAACATCCACAGACAGTTAAAAAAAAAAACTTATTTTTCGCTGCAGAGCATCTAAACTCACTTTCGTTTTCCATGTGACGTCATCAGTGACGTTACGGATGCCGTACGCTTCAGGTTTTAAAAGAAAAGTACTAGGGTAACATAAAGAGGTAAGAGCATTACCGTTGTTGCCTTTTCTGAAGTCTTTTCTTCGCTGAAGTGAAAATGGCAAATGTGGCGGGAAGTTCACCTGTAGTAATATAACTTTGTGCTGGCTTCATCTAGCTTAAAATGACAAGAAATATTGGACGTATAAACGTGTTATGTTTAACCTACTTATAAAATAAATATCATTTATCATTTTTTCTTTGAATTACGATATATTAACTGAATAGTAGTTCTACTATTCAGTTAATGTATCATGGTCATTCGACCATGATACAATTTTTCAATATTACTCTTACTTTGACATCTTTGCAGTTTTAAAGAACACTAGCTGCTGCCCGCGACTTCGTCCCCGTGGAATCCCCGTTTTTAAAACATTCTTTATCGCTGCTCCGCTTCTATTGGCAGCGTGATGATATATAGCCTAAAGCCTTCCTCGATAAATGGTCTATTCAACCCAAAAAGAATTTTTCAATTCGAACCAGTAGTTCCTGAGATTAGCGCGTTCAAACAAACAAACTCTTCAGCTTTATAATATTAGTATAGATTAGTATAGATTACGTCTTAATAACTCAATTCATTTCGCTTGTTACGTGAATAAAACCTAATTGAATTAGTTTATATTACATAAGAAATAAACTAGAACTTACAATAATTAGAAAAGAAAAAATAAGTCGTTTTATAATGATTGGTACATGAGTACTTTTCTAAAATTTAAAATTGAGCTATTATAAGAAGCTAACTTATTTGCATTGAAAGACAAATATAATGAAGAAGAGAAACGTTCCAAATGATTAAAACCTCGAAGTAAAAACCATTTTAAATCAGAACGAACTTATTTCGCGTAGACGCTGAGCAACTGAACTCGCTTTCAGTTTCAATATGACGTCGATAGTGACGTAAAGGGTGCCGTATGCTTCAGGTTTTAAAAGAAAAGTACTAGGATAACATAAAGAGATAAGAGCATTACCGTTGTTGCCTTGTCTGAAATACTCACTAACGAAAATGATGGTGGCGGGAAGCTCACTTCCCCTAGCAGTGGAAATATTTTGTCTGAATAGGGTAGTTGACTAAAAAAATCTGATTAGTCCGTCTGATAGATTTCCAAAAAATATTGGACACGTATTTTTTCTTTTTTCACATAAACAAAAACTGAAGACGGTACAGTGCGTAAAAAACTCGTGTGACGTCACTACTCGCTACAATTTTTACCGAGCCGTGACGTCACACGCTCCCACTCCTGATCTTTAATGCTTTTTATCTTCGTCAGTTTTTATAGATTTGATAAAGGAAAAAATACGTGACCAATATTTTTCTAAAATCTAACTGACGGACTAAACATAATCATATATTATTTACTCAGGAAACATCCCTATTGTAGTGAAAATAGAATAGCAGAACAACCTTGATCTCTTTTCTCTAGTATTTTCTCTTTCAATAGTACCTAACTTCATTTCTTTTTTATTCATTTGAGGTGCTTGTAATGTGATTAATGCTTTGTTGTATGAAATAATCTCTTCAAATCTGTAATTTTTATTTTCCTTCAGTATTAATTTCTTTATTAGCTCGTGGCTAAATCATAACAGCCGCAGGGCTCGATCTTCGAAGTTAAGCAACGCTTGCCGAGGTTGATCTGTGGATGGGTGACCATCTTAACATAACGAGACTTCTCCGTGCCTCGGAAAGCACGCTAAGCCGTTGGTCCCGGCTGCCATTTGGAGGTCTTTGGTTTGGCAACTGACCTGTTTTTTATGTTCTCGTCAAAAACATTTTAAATATATTGTTCCATAACTCTCTCATTTGGTTATTTATTTGCAAAGTATTATCAGGTCAATGTATCACCAAACTCACTCCGTAGAACCTTATGTAACCTTTTCTTGTTTTTAAAAGTTAGTGCCATAAAATAATTAATTCAATTAAGTAAGGCCATGAAAGTGTGAGGAGAAAATTTAAATTACTCTTCAAAAAACTTCAGATCATGGCTGAAACTTAAAAAAATCTACTTCAAACCTGATAAAATCAGTCATCAATAAATCGTTATCCACGTAAAAATACCTACGCATGAGCAACTATTAAGAGCGTAGTTGGCCACTTTCGCTTCGCTGCGCGCTGGCGTGCAACGAGTACCCATGAAGTCAGTTTCAAAGTAAACATTTTTCGTTACTATTTCGTAACGATAACTTTTTGTATATTAAAGTATATTTTTTTTGTACTAGACATATCAAAATAAAAATACGTGTTTAATAAAAAATCATTTGAGTTTAATTTGTCAAAGCATGTGCACTGAATTAAAATATTCCTGTATAACCCCAGAAACAAAATTCAAAGGTCATTTATTCAAACTAGGCTGATAGACAGCACTTTTTGAACTTCAAATTTTACATAAAGACAGTCCCCCAAAACGCCCACTCGTCACTACTTCCTAGTGTTTTAGCTGGGAAGAAGAAGTGGCGCAACTAACTCCCCAGCAACACATCTGTCTATTGTTTGAAAGAGTTACCGTGGGCCTGAAATGCATTAGGAAGAACACGGGTGAGTTTTAGTCAGTAAGAGTCTGATACTCTTCAGCAATTCACGGAGTGGAAGGAGTCATATTATGATGATTTCACATCCATAAAAGGCACTCCACTACTAAACAAAGAGCAGAGATAGAGATAACTTTGCTACATTCTGGTGACGTCATAACCTGGCGCTGTGAGTTGAGACGATAACAACCGAAGATTTCAGGACTACGATCAAAAGTACTAGGATAGCATAAGCTTAAGAGGCATGGAAAATTCGGAAGCCGTGAAACTAAATAAAAACACCATACAAATTAGAAGTTCACACAGCAAGTTATGAAGAAAAAGCAAACTAAATCAAAGCTGCACACAAACAAAGTTTTAACTAAAATTATGGGTTTCGAGATCCTACACTGTTCACATGCAAAGCCCCCGCTTTGAAATTAAAGAAAAATGTATTCGTTTTAATAAGTTAAAAAAAAAGATTTAAAAAAGCTTTTAAGCAAAATTCAATATTGGACAGCTTAGTAAAAAAACACGAGTGATCAAGGAATGGTGTTGCGGAATTTTTTCGAAAGAGTCACCGCAGCCCTGGAACGCAAAGGGCACAAGAAGGAACACGGGTGGGTTTTAGTCAGTAAGAGTCTGACACTCCCTTCCGCTCCGCCCAGAGCGGGAGAATTCATTTGATGATTTCCCATCCAGAAAAAAAAAATCAAGGAATGGTACATGAACATGATTCTTTACTCATCGACTTATTTCATCGGATAAAAATTACTTAACTTTTTTATCTATACTAATATGATATTATAAAGAGGTAACGTTTGTGAGGTTGTGAGTTTATGACGTTGTAAGGTTAAGGTCAAAATTATTTCACCAATAGAAAGCTACGTTATTGTGGAGTGTCATATGCTATATTTTATCCCCGCATTACCACGAGAACGGGAAAAACGCGGAAGAAACCGCGGGGCGCTGCTAGTATTAAATATTCGTATAGCTCATATTGGTTAGCGAAAGAACAACAATATATAGTGGCATCACAGTAGAAATATGGAACAGTACAGAAACTACGAACAAACGGTCGAAACGGCACACTCACACAGACGCGCACTTCTACGAGGCCTCTAAGGGACCTTCGCGGTGCTCTCAGTGGCGGGTGCCGTGTTCATAGATAATACCTACGCTATTATAATGGCTATATGTAGATGGGCCATTCAGGTTTTCGTTTTGCAAAAATTGAGTAGGTACCCAAGCACAGATTTTTAATACTAGTATTAAATCCTTATACCGAAGACTGATTGTAATTTATATTGTATTATAATTTATATAACATATGGAATAAATGAATTCTTATGAGTATGAAAAAATAAATGACCATAATTTGACAAAACATTATATTCTAGTCTTGTCAAAGGAAATTTAGCCTTCGAAACATACACATTGGAACTTACTTACTTCACAAAATAAGTAACAATAATTTTTCAACATACAGAAATCCTTCATCAAAATTTTAGGGCAGATATGAGATATTAGGTACAATTGAAATAGAATAAAAAGGCATAGAAATAATAAAAAATATTCAGTTTGTATTTTTTTTTTTACAATGGCAATATTTACATTTTGACCAAAGAAGAAAGTCGCATGGAATAACATGCACTAACGCATAACATTTTCGCGTGACTATTTCTCCCAGTCAACTCCTACCGCAAGCCGTGTTAAAGAACTTCGTTCCAAAGTGACAACCCTAACTCTCTACTGGAGCGTAGGTAATTATTTCAACAAATGGGCTTAGTTTCCATACTGTTCCATATTTTTACTGTGGTGGCATGGTGTACACAGAAACTTCATTTTATCGTAACTAGGTGGCGCTTCGTACAAATTAGTCGTTTCTCGTGGCGAGATCGTGCCACGCACCCGTGACGTCAGTGATGACGTAATCGTTGCCAAAGCTTTCAGTAATCCGGCGCTGTGTACTAGGGTAGCATAAGTTGCAGCACCTTTTTAACGCTTTGTCACCCTTCGAAATACGGATAAAACTGACGTCATCTCAGGTCAATAAAGGCGCGGTGCTTTGGGGGACACTCCAATATTCAATTACTGGGATACAATGACGCTACGGAGTGAGAGGAAACTGTGTGCTGAAAATCGAGCGATATTCATAGGAAAATTTCTGTCTGAATAAATGCAGTGGACGCCATCTGTCGTGCGATAGGAGTTATAAAGTCCCCAAGAAGTTTCGCGTTGGGGGAAGATGCAATGCTTTGGTACTAGGCTCTCACAAGTATGAAGAGGTAAAATAAATTCCTAAGTGAGCGTTTAGAAAATCCGAGGAGTAAGTAACTGATTTTCAACTGCAAAATCCTACTAAACCGATTTGAATGAAATTTGGCACACAGATGGTTTATATCCAGGATTAACTTATAGATTTTTTAACCCGATATTCCCACGGCATCGAAACTTATGCGGGTGAAACCGCAGGGCGCTGCTAGAGTAAAAATTATACTACAAGCCTCGATGTGTGTTCAATAGGATTTTCCATCAGATTAAAACAAAACCAACAATAGGGTAGTTGACTAAAAAAATCTAATTAGTCCGTCAGATAGATTTCCAAAAAACATTGGACACGTATTTTTTCTTTTTTCACGTAAACAAAAAATGAAGCCGATACAGAGCGTTGAAAACTCGGTTGACGTCACTACTCGCTACAATTTTTACCGAGCCGTAACGTCACAAGCCCCCACTCCTGATCTTTGATGCTTTGTATCTTCGTCAGTTTTTATAGATTTGATAAAGGAAAAAATACGTTTCCAATATTTTTCTATAATCTAACTGACGGACTAAACATAATCATATATTTTTTACTCAGGAAACATCCCTATTCTGTCATGTGTTTTCTTAGCTGTGTTATAGATGGCGCTATTTCGGCTCGGATCGGCTTCAATTTGAATAAAAAACCGCTTTACACCCCAGGTAACCCTGAATCTGAACTGAACTTGTTAAAACTTAGCAGAGCATTCTACTGTAAAAAATTCGTAACATAGCAACGCAAGGAACATAGCAACGACGCCAAGAGAAAATTCAGTGTTTCGGTACAAAGTACTAGGATAGCATGACTAAAAGAAGACGGACGAAATTCATTGTTAATGCGAGTGAATGGAAAATCTAGGGGCACTGCGTCCATATCCGTAACGGGTCCATAGCAACGATGCGTAGGGTAAGCCTTCAGCACTCCAGTCAAGAGAATTAGGGCAGCATAAATAGAAGGAGCTAGAGAAAATCCTTTGAAACTCGGGTAAAAAGGTCGGTCGGGTGCCCCGATGACTGTCAACCGTGGCCATGGCAACGATGTGTAGGGGAAACTTTAAGCGTTCCCGAAAAACATACTAGAGCAGCATAACTCCAAAGAGATGGCAGAAAATTCCTTAGCAATAAGGGATTAGGGGGATGGATAAGCGGAAAACGCGAAAAACTAATTCGCGCCTGGCAATAGATTTCTGGAAATCCCGATTAGAGCGGAAAATATCTACTTTGTACCAGGCACACATAAGCATAAGAAGACGTTGAAGGAATAGGAAAAGTGAAACAGAAGTAGGAAAACTCGCTTAGTGGGCGGAGCGTTGACAAAGACAACATTTGAAAGACTGAGACAGAACGCAAGGGTTCTAAAATAGGGGTGTGTATTATGAGTTGTTTACAAGTTGACGTTCGTCCTCCAAACACGTGGGTAAACGCAAACAACCTGTTAGACTCTGAAGTGAAGTGAACATGAATTGAGATGTAAATTTGTACAATATACATAATATATGACCGTGCAGTACAGTTCGGTGATATATTGACACAGTTGACTGGCGTTCTCAGAAAACTTGGAAAGGCATAAGTGATATTATTTTAAGCATTCAATATAATGCAATCTGTGAACTGTGTGAATAAGGTTTTATTTTAATATTTATTAAATTAAAAAAAAAAAACTTTTTACAAAAAATAAAACCGACTTCTAAACAAAAAAACCAAAAAGTATAAAATAACTTTAATTTCGGAACTCGGTGTTTTTGGTTGCTTTTTTGTTGTTGAACACACCGACTTCCGAAATTAAAGTTATTTTATACTTTTTGGTTTTTTTGTTTAGAAGTCGGTTTTATTTTTTGTAAAAAGTTTTTTTATTTTTCACTTTTTAGTGGTACCTACACCCCCTCCCCTCCCCCACCTAAACGAACCAACCAATCACATTGGTGTAAAAAAAACGTACTGCTCCTTTGCGGAGTAAACTAAGAGGTCGTCTATGTAGGCAATGTAGATCATTTTTTAGATTTTTCGAAAACCGCTTGGTTGATTTCGATAAAATTTTCATGCGACCATTTGGGAAGTATACCCTTTCCAACAAAAAAATAATTTTTCAAATCGGTTGACAAGCGACGGAGTTATGCGCGAACAAACAATAAAAAAAAAAAAAAAAAAAAAACATACAAACATCCGAATTGAGAACCTCCTCCTTTTTTAGAAGTCGGTTAAAATGTGTAAATATTAGCAACGTCCCTCCAGCAATCCTAATAAGTATCAAATATAATTTAAGTCCATGTTTATAATAAGATTTGTTTTACTTTATTTAGTCTTGGTCTAAGAATAATTAAATCAATGAAAATGAAAAAAATATTGAATGCGTTTTAATATAAATAAACTTTGAATGAAGGAGTGAACACAAAATTGTTTTAATAATTAACCATTCAAGTTTAAATTTAATTACGTCCTTAGTACAAATAAAAAACTGATCTAGTTAGGGCTAGACAAATGTATGTATGCTACTTTCCAAAAGATACCACCCTTTTTTTTTTTTTGGATGGGAAATCATCAAATGACCCGCCACTCCCTACCGCTCCACCCGCCCTGGGTGGAGCGGTAGGGAGTGTCAGACTTTTACTGACTAAAACCCACCCGTGCTCCTCCATGTGCCCTTTGCGTTCCAGGGCCGCGGTAACTCTTTCGAACAAATTCCGCAACCCTAGCAGGCACCGACCCTATGGGGCCCCGTCTCTGGTGCTGACGGCTCCTTGAGGCGCGCGTGAAGCACAACGCGTCGTCGACTCAGCCTGGTATCGGACGGCGAGCCACCCACGCTCACCGTCCACAGGCATCAGCCACCGCGCAATAGCACAGCGGTCGACTTGTCTTTGGAGGAGGCTGCGATGGGACCATTACTGGCACTCCATTTCAGCCCCCTCCCGAGTACTAGGAGTCGCAGCACCCGCAGCAGCGGCGGCAGTGGCGGCGACAGAAGCCGCGGCGGCAGCAGAGGCGGCGGCGGCGGCGGACCTCTTGCCCTTGGTCGGGGCGGATGGCGCGCAGGCCCTTCCCCCAGCCCAGTGCTCGGCCGGCTTGCCAACAGCCGCACATGCAGTGCAGTGCGGCGTGGCCTCGCACGAGCCGGCCCGATGACCGGGCTGACCACAGCGGAAACAGAGTCCACTGCGGTCCACCTCCGAGGGAAAAGATATCACCCTGAAAACGTTGTTTCTTATCTTACTAAAAACCAACTGGACTGGTAATTTCGCGAAAATATGTACAGAAGCGTATAGAAACTAAAAAGATTATTGGTGCTTGTATAATGCAATGACATGCTACGAAAGCCGTA
Source organism: Hecatera dysodea (assembly GCA_905332915.2). Taxonomy (NCBI): domain Eukaryota; kingdom Metazoa; phylum Arthropoda; class Insecta; order Lepidoptera; family Noctuidae; genus Hecatera; species Hecatera dysodea. The sequence continues at coordinate 18,751,083 of HG995292.1, forward strand.
GCGTACCGTAGTAACTTTGTCGCTACGCAGCTACGAAATTCGTAGCGACGCCTCTTGACGAAAGCCAGTGCATTACTGTTTTTTTTTAGTCCAGGCTGACAACACAGCTTTCAGTTAAAAAGTACGGGATAATTATGAAATACGAAGAGATTTTCGGTATCGTATGTTGTCTCCAAATGGAGTTAAACTGAAATTCATAAATAGGACACGTTGGAAAGTATCTACCGATCTACTCTGTCGACTTCGCACCATGTAAGCTTAAGTGGAGTGAACATGAAGTGTATTTCCATCTTATTCGTATAGATTTACAGCTCACCTGTGAGAAAGAATATTACGAGGAGTGGGTAAGCTGAACCTGGGCAGATTTTCCTAATTATAATATAGAGCGATTTTTGATAAAAAGTAATATTTATGGCATTGGATGAGGCCCCATAGGGTCAGGGCACTAGAAGAATCACGGGGAGGTTTTAGTCAGTAAGAGTCTGACACTCTCCGCCCAGAGCGGAAGACGTCATTTGATGATTTCCCATGCAGAAAAAAAAGAAAGGCATTAGATGAGGATGGATGATTTTTTTTATATAATTCCTGAAGTCCTAACAGACTAACGTCAATAAAAAAGCTTTTTATGAAAAACTAAGAACGAAATTTCTACGTATGTCATTTTTTACGTTATTTTAAAGATTCCATTTGGGTTTGAAAAATAACATATTATCATAGAACTTTTTTCATCTTGTTATACTCGAAGTTGGTTTTTGATATTACTGTTCATAAACAAGGATAGTTCTGGTAGACTCAAGGTGGTAATGCCTAGCTTGTCATCGCAATCTTGCTACCCTTCTTAACAAATGACTACTTCCGCTCTGTGCACAGCTGAAGGGAGTGTCAGTCTCTTATTGACTTAAATCCATCCGTGGTCCTCCTCCCTTTGCATTCCAGGGCCGCGGTGAATTTCCTCAAAAAAATCCGCAACCTAGTAAACATACCCAGAACTTATATATCCGGGGCTCCAATTACTTGGGTCAGCAGCTTCCAGTCTGCTACCGATATTTTATGTCGAGTAACTTCCTATCTGACCTCCAAAATCCAGTAACTTGGTAACATGGTACCTTTTGGCAAGACTGGTGTCAGACATTCTTGCTATTGACTCTCCGACTGGTCCTCTTGCTGTCCTAGCTTTAAAAAAACAGATAGTAGTTTATAGTAGTTTATTTCCACAAAAAGGCACGGGAGTGCAAATTTCGAAGACACAAACATCGAAGGCGTCGGTGTGCCATCTGGATGCAGATGCGTGTAATCTGGGCACGGACCTACCAACGGGTCGAAGGCCTTGCAGATTCTCGCCTGAAAAAGTACTAGGGCAAGATAAATTGCCAGATGTCTATACTGAAAAGGAGTAATTCCCGCGCGTGGGACGTTTTCACAACGTTTGAAACAAGCGGTACTACTAAAGTTGATTTCATAATCTTCCGAAAGCACAAAATGTGATGAAAACTTAACTGTTTTAAAAATCAGCACTTTATCATCTTTTTATTACATGTAGTTTTAATTATAGGATTATGTAAACTTCAAGTTATAGAAATAAAAAAATCGAAAAAATGCATATATATTTTTTTTTTTTTAAATTTTTAGGATATTTTTTAATTCATTGTTGTCGGTACTGCACAACTGAAAAGAAAGCCGCGCGTTGCCGAGTCAGCACTTTTAGTTGCAAGTTACTAAGGCACCATAAGCTACATGAGGGTAACAAATAAAGCCTTCGAAAAATGGGAGGTACTGAAAATATCACTCATGAAACGTGTTGTTGGAACCATGGTCCGGCTTTGAACTGAAATGTTCAGCTCAAAAGTACTAGGGCACCATATTTTTTAAGAAATCACACTGAAGCTTGGCAATACAGAAGAATCGTCGACGATTTCAACTGAAAAATTACCAATGTTTCAGAACTCAAAAGAGATGTACGTAATGTAGTGCTAAAATCGCATTGACGATAAACTGATAAAAGTTTTCAGCTAAATGCAAATGTTATATGAATATGATATAAGTTTTAATGAAGTCATGGGGTTTTATTATTAGGTTCAAAGTATTTTTAGGTTCTCAATTCGACTGAACTATTTTGTTTCTCTTTATCATTTTAGCTTTACATACTCATTTACATTTTTAAATATTTCAAGGAGTACTTACTGCCTTCTGTATTAGGCCGTTTATCCAATTGCCCAACGCCAGCTTATACAGATGTTCGTCGAAGCTTTTGGCCATCAGGGCATTGGCCGTAACGACAATCGGCACAATGACAGCGCAGTCCATATTCCACATGTCGACAACCTCGTGTGCTATGTCGATATACTTAATTAGTTTTTCCTTTCTTTACTTTCACGAGATTCTCTTCATGTGGGATGGTAACATCGATCTAATAAATGTGCGGCGCGCTAATCGGTCTATCACCACTTTGTCGGGCTTATTGGCATATCAGCGATGATAGACCTATCTAGAAATAATCATCAAGACTGGTTCACAAACAATAAAGATATTTACAAATGAATAACTGCAAAAACATGGTTGACTTGTACAGATCTACGTACGTAGGTCGTACGTACCCTTCACAGCAGACCAGCGTAACTTTATGTTTTTAACTAGTATAGCATGGTGTTACTAACTCCATACTCGAGCGTGCTTTATGCGCGGCGATGGCGAGAATATACTCCCGCCAGCGATTTTCGCAAAAACTTAAGTGGACTTGTGACCGCGAAAAGCGAACGCGTTTTCCGCGAGACACTCCGTTAAATTTTTCCCATTGTTTTACCGTTTTTACTTATACATTATATTTTATTTTACCACCTGATAACGTGCCAAACTCATGCAAGAATAGCCCATTAAGTCAACCCTAAAGAACTTTCTCACTCTAGTATTAACAATGAACAAACATGCGATTCAGCAATCATCAATTAAAAAAATAAAACAAATTGTTTGACAAATAGTTAAATAAAAAATAATAATAATAAAGGAAGTTCTCACTTCTCTACCTTTTTTTGAAGTAGGTTAAATAAAAACTGCATGAAAATCGGACTAGCGTACTGGAGATAAATGGGAACATTGGTTTGCACAAACAAACATCCTCTCACCCCAAATGCATACACTGTCTCCGTTCCGTCGTGGGAAAAATAACAAAACTGCGTAATTCTGAAAATGCCCTCGACCGCAAGAAAATGACTCAGCGCTCCGGTCAAACATACTAGAGCAGCAGCAATAATAAGGGTGAACATTATTTTCGTATCATGTTGCTGTACTCCTCTAATACTACCCTCTACGTCACGCCACTACGTTTTCCTCGTGTTTTCCTTGAATGGAGTTAGAAAGAGATGGGTACTGTCCATTTTGAATAGCGTCTTTTCATTCGTGCGTAGTGACGGGGGGAGGGGTTTACTAGGTTTACGCTACGAGATGATATAGTAGTGACGTCACGATTAAAGATTTTTCAAAGCATTGATAATAATTGAAATGGTAAAACCATATCAGCGAAGTTACTTTTTTAGAAGTTTTTCCTATAAATGCAATGCAATGGCTGGTTCAGACAGTGGGACTGGTTTAGTTATTTGTAAGTTTTTATTTATTTTTAATTTTCTCTCGCATCAAAAACGAGCATGAATAAACGCTTTTTCTTTCTTTTCTTTCTTTCTTTCTAAAAAGAAAAAATACAAAACCCAATAATTACGTTATACACGATTTAGTCAATAGTTTAATTGTACCATTTATGGCTTAATTATTTGAGTTTTCAATTGCCACATCAAATTTTATACTTTAAGTAGACATTATTCGTTTTTATTTCCTTTTGGGGTTTTCATTTATCATTTGATTTATTTACATGCCTCAAAACGAGTTAAAAGTATATATGATGGTATTGCTTTCAAATTGCGACAATTTTATTGACCAACAAGTCTTCAAGTGGACCTTCCATGAAAATACAATTTCACAACAGCTGTACAATTCAACTGACAGCGACATCTATCGTAGGGTAGCCGCTACAGTAAGCTCTGTGTTGCTTCACCCACGAGCATGTAAGGTCCACTCAGTTTACCAATGTAGCTTACAAGCAAATGCACATTGTGATTCACCTTACTACCGCTAGATGGCAATGTCATCGTCACCTAACAGGTAAATACATTTTATTTCTATTGAAATAAGCAGTACTTTTGTGCTCTTGATTTTATCCATTTTTTTAATTATCGTGTTTGTACATAAATAAATAAACAAAAACTTAAATCCATGAGGTTTTAATACAAATATAATCGAAAGAAAATATCTACTGAGTTGAGTAGAATCCAGTAATGGTGTGGGCAATGGGAAGCCCATATTTTTCCAGCAGCTTAAATAACTGAATCAAAAATGAAGCATGAGGATCGACGAAACGAATAATAACTAATTAGAACTATTATAGAAAGAATCCAAAACCGTGCTTCCAATTTAAAACTTTTATTGGTGAACTACCAATTAAATAAAAGAAAAAAAAATGCTATTCGTACAATGAAGTCGCACCGGTGGGGAATTCCAGGCACGAAACTACTAAGGAAGCATACATGGTAGAGGATGCATAGCAGAAATACTCGGTACGAAAAGGCTGTAAGTATTGCTCGTAGTTAGTTCGTTTTTTTTTTATTTATTTTTTTGTCATAGTTTGTAAACAAAACTAAATCGATATTATAAAATTACGATAGTTGAAATCTGCAAAGAACAGAATGGCGGAAAAACTTAACATGGTGTAAAAAAACTAAATTCCCCTCCCCCCACTTCTGTTTACGTCACGTATGACGTCGCCTGAAGCGTCACGTTGCCCGTAGAAACGCGCCGAAGGTTTCGGTTTCAGCGCTCGGGCAAAATATACTAGGGTAGCATAAAACGTTAGGGGTAGAGAAAACATTTTCAGGTTTGACCGCGAACTGAAAACTGCTATCGTCCAAACTGTTCACTATGGTTGCGATGAGTAAAATTAAAACACTTTTTTTTCCTGGATGAGAGGAAATCATCAAATGACTTCTCCCGCTCTGGGCGAAGCGGAAGGGACTGTCAGACTCTTACTGACTAAAACCCATCCGTGTTCTCGGTCCGATAACGATATTATTATACTTTGAATTATTACACCAAAATCTTTTATGGATTTATTAACTAAAAGTTGTATAGTATGGAAAAGAACATGTAAGCCAAATGACGGGGAATTCGAGTAGAATATCAAAAAAATAACTGTTGTACTTTTTTTGGATATGAATGAGTTTTGATGGATGAAATTTGTCTATTATATTTAATTTTTGATACTATATTTTAGTTAGTTGTTAGATTAGTTAATTAAAATGTATTGTTTAAAACAATACAAAACATAATATGTATATTTATTTAGCTCAAATGCCTGCGGTTGAAATTACCCACTCATATTCCTCGTAGTATGTACAGTTTTAGCCGAAAACTTGATGAAAAAACATTTTTTGAAAGTATAACACAGCATAGATGGCGCTATAACTACAGGTACAAAGTTCTACAAACTTCAAGTAATAACCTTTAAACCACTTAGTTTACGCACCCTCGTGTAGATGGCGTTGTTTATTCTGCTTCGGTCCGTCTACGTAAAGCTAGGCGTCAGCGCTAGTACAAAAGAAATACAAACCACAAGATGTTATTAATACAATTTTGAGATTTAGTCTAAGAACTATGTATTTTATTCATATACGAGTTTCAAGCGGAAAGCATTTTAATAAAATAAAGTTCAAGTTTTATATGTCCTTGTGTAAAAAAATCCTTTGCTAGCCGCAGTTTAAAAGACCCTACATTTGTGGAGGTTTCTACTCCGGAATAAATAAACGTATGAATAAAACATTATTCTCTACATACATAACAAATTAATTTATGTACTCAAACAGATTGGTTTCGACACCCGGATGAGAGATGGAAATTGTAGATAAATTGCATTTAACATTTATTTCATTACACGCTTGTAAAACTCAGTTTTATTTGCGGTCTAGTTAAAATATATTACTTAGTTGTGTTCTGTCTAGTGGTTGCAAGCATTACTACAGGTCTTGGGTTCGATCCCGACCACCGAAGGCGCGGGCCTGCGGATGGCGAGCTATGGGTGGCTCGCCGACCGATAGCAACCAGGCCTGGGTCGTGTTCCACGCGCGCCTCAAAGAGCTGTCAGCAACGCAGACCCCATAGGGTCAGTGCCTGCTAGGGTTGCGGAATTTGATCGAAAGAGTCACCGCGGCTCCGCGCAGCCTGAGCGGAGGCCCCGTCGCCCTCAGGAATAGCTGAGCTAGAAAGTTAAAGGGATAGAATAACCCCGCAGTTCATCCCTAGGACCACCTTATAGATTTCACCTCAGTCTAACTTTGTTTGCTTAAGTAAAAAGAAAAAAAAGAAAGAAAAGAAAACTCGTTTATTCCGCCATAGATGATGCACAAAAAAATAAAAAATAGACAAACTTAAAAACAAACCAAAAATAACGTTTCAATTAAACTAAAAACAATCAATCAATCAATCTGTCAAGTATTTGAAGCACAGTGAATAAACCCCTATTTGTCATCCAACTTTGGTGTTATTCCACCGCCACCATTATACTATAAATTTATTGACAAACTAATAGACTTTTCCAAATAGCTAAGTTAACTTTGCTGATTGATTTTACAAAACACTTAACCAGTCTGAAAATAACATACAATTGTTTTACGTCGAAGAAACTAAACAATTAAACTCAAATAAATTTCACGCCTTCTAAGATTTAGTTATTTTCTTTATTCTTTAGGCTTTTGGACACAAATTACATTCCTTAGACCCTATTCTCTGAGGAATGTCCATTTATGTCGCCAGGAATGTTGGATCCGTCTGTATAGATCTTTCGAGCCTTACAAATGGAACATGCTTGATGATCTTATGTTCTAAGGGATAAGGTTCAGAATGAGAAGATATATAAATAATAACGTAAAAAGTTTTGCCATACATACCTAAATATTCTGGGAAAACATAAGCGAAATTAAATTCACAAAACCCGTGTATTTTGAATAAAACAATGATTATTTTTTAAATATAAATACATAATATACATACAACTGTTGTTTTATAATTCAAAACGCCGTTCATAATTTATATACTTAAATCCACGGATTCTGTAAAGCACCGTTGGATAAATATTGCTTTTTCATGGTGGAATATAGAAGCTGTGTTAAAGAAGAAAAAATACAACCGATTTCTGTTGCAATATCATTAACAACTCAAAAACTAGTCGTCAGATCCCATCCAAATGGGACCACAATACAAGAACCAGCTTTCGAATATAAAAATAATCATCAAATCGTAGAAAAAAAAAAAACACTGTCGACTTGAGAACCTCCTCCATTTTTGGCAGTCGATTAATATAATATATTAATCGACTGCCAAAAATGGAATATCTACCTACATATTATGTAGGTAGATATAACAGTGATGCACCGTAGCCTATGGCTCCATTTTAAATGTGTTCGTTTGATGATACATTAAGATGGTCTTGATTTTAGTACAACGATGTCCCTAGTGTATATAATTATTATCTAACAAAGAAGCTCACTACATTATTTTATTATTTCTGCTGGACATCGAATACAAACCTTTTTGATGTTCTCAAAAGTGACGACTGTCTTAGTGATAATAAAAGTTCTAAAAACTGAACCTAACACCTGCTAACTGTATTTGATAAATAGATTTTTTTTTGTATTTGGGCACAACAAAATAAGAACCAGTATCAAAACGTTCTTACTAAGGCAAAAAGCTATTTAAAATGCCTGTAACCATGCCTTGTTATTTTGAAGTAGGATCTTTAATTAGTTTCAAGTAAATTAATCACGTCTTTGTGACTGAATAGATTTAGGTGAAACTGGGCACGCGTGTATACCATGTTCAAGATCAGGATATGGATATTATCCCAGAGTATTAAATCTTGCGGGCCTGCGGACGGCGAGCTATGGGTGGCTCGCCTTCCGATAGCAACCAGGGCCGGGTCAACGGCGCGTCGTGTTACACGCGTGCCTAAAAGAGCTGTCAGCAAAGAAGACGGGGCCCCATAGGATCAGTGCCTGCTAAGGTTGCGGAATTTGTTCGAAAGAGTCACTGCTGCCCTGGAACGCAAAAGGCAGTAGAATGATCACGGGTGGGTTTTAGTCAGTAAGAGTCTGATACTCCCATTCGCTCCGCCCAGAACGGGAGAAGTCATTTGATGATTTCCCATCCAGAAAAAAAGAAAGTGTATTAATCTTTGTATGACAGTTTCCGCAGACAAAACAGCTGGCAGAAAAAAGCATATCATAAATGTCAAGTTATTTGACAGGCCACTGAAAGGTTTACACCGAAAAAAGAAAGATGTTCGAAACTCAATCTCAAAGGAAGGAAAAAGGATTAAACTCGATTTTGTGGACGGCCCAGAGATTCTTCCAATAGTTTGTTTTATGAAGTAAACATCCAAGATATTTCGGAACTTCAAAAATAACAAGATATGGTTGAATAAGTTTTAAATAACTTTTACCTTAGTAGGAATCTTTCAAATGACATTTGTTTTGTAAGTAGGTTAAACATAACACTTTTACACGTCCAATATGTATGCTCATTTTAAGCTGTATGAAGCCGGTTTGATAATGTTATTTATGTTTTGTGCCTAAATACGTTCCGATTACTGATTTTGTTGGTATAAGTGGCAATTGTTGAACTCATTATCGCTTATCAGCAGGTAATATAAAAATTTAACTAACCTTACTAGATTTTATAGACCTTTTTATACATACCGCATAAAACCGGTAAAATAGAAAAATATTCAATCGCATGTTTATTGGTGTAAGTACTTGAGTGATTAAAATTATCAAACTATCGTATCGTACTTGACTTAAGTAAAAAACCGGGTGTTATTCTCTCACATCTAAAGCAACTGATATTAAATAAAACCATCCCATATCATAATGTACTAAAAGTAGCCAAAAATGTGCTCACCTGTGAAGACTTCCGATGAGATTTAATCTGACTGAGGCTTACCTGAAAATATAGAGCGAGAAGTTTAATAAGCTTATCACATTTTTACTCCACATTTCTAGATATTCAGTGGTGTAGCATAAAGTTTATGCATATTGCCTGCCTACATGCCTACCAATGGTATAATAGCAACGTGGCCACCAGAATTTCGGGCAAATTACCAGTTGAAAATCATGGGGAAGAATTTTTGACGATATAAATTACAAAAATATATAACATTCACCTCGCCCGTGGCTTCGTCGCCAACAACGACTGCCAAATATCTTCAAATGACAGCCGGGACCAACGGCTTAACGTGCTTTTCGAGGCACGGAGAAGTCTCGTTTGTTAAGATGGTCACCCATCCATAGACCAACCTTGGCAAGCGTCGTCGGCGTCGTTCCCTATTTCACTCCTTTACGGGGGGATTTTCCTGAAATCCTTTCTTAGCGAATGTCTACTAACTATAAACTACCTCCATCTTTATACGTCAGTTCACGGTATTTCGTGATGAGTGAGTGACCTTTCGCTCTTATATATTTAGAATTACAAGTTATTTAGTATTATTCGTTTCTAAGATTGCTTCCTTCTTAGTGTCAGTATAAATCAATATATATATATAAAGCGGTTTAGTTTCACATCAGTTCACCAAAATATCCTTTTATGGCTAAAAAGCTTGAAATCAACTAGGCAGTCGTGTAAAAAATTCTATCTTGTATATAATTGTTGACATGATGGGCGTGATTTCTTTTTAATTTGCTTTTCCAAACGTTTTTATTCATAACCGACTTCCAAAAAAGAGGAGGTACTCAAGTTCTATAAACATGCTCATTCTTGACGGCAATATTATTGAAAAGATAGAAAGATACTAAAATCTCCTAGCTAGTATGAAAACAAAAGGCGGCACTCCATTGATTGGAGTTTTCAGAAGTCATCGGGTGTTCAATATTGATAATGAAAAGCTCTTCTTTTAAAGGTGCAAAATGGTAACAAGATCTCTAGAATTGAACATTTATTTGGTTGTTTTCATCTCTTCAGTGCTGGGTGTGTGTTAAAAAGTGGATGGAAATTATTCGTCTCTATAATTACTATCCACTTCATAAATTGCTTTGAAATCCAGGATGATTATAGGTTCTTTACTGTGCATGGACTTCCTTTTAACATGGTGTTAGAAATAGCCATTTGTAGCCAAATAAACTGATGAGGTTATCAGGCTACGAATTACCATTTCACATTGCAAGTATCTTTTACTAAATTTCATCCTCCAATTTCTTGCGAACAAAATATGATCTACTTTACACAAATCTAAATTGCCTTCCATAGCCTATAAATCTAGATTTTCTCTCTCCAAACCTGTCTGATATTAAATTCCTTATCCAACACTAAATTAAAATCGACAGAATGGAGCTTAAAAATATGTTCGCGCAGATAAACTTTGGCATCTAAAATGGAATTACTACCTCTTTCTACTATAAAATTTATTGCATGTACTATCGCGGACACTTCTGCCTGACCACCATTAAGCTCATTTTTGCTAGCACTTAAAAATAGAAGCGCTTACTAGCCCCGCCCTCTTGATCTTGAATAGACGAATGAAAGACAAGACCGGCGCGAGCGACGCACACCGCACGTGTTGTATTGTTATTTAGCAAACTGGTATTATTAGAAAAAAATCTTAACTGAAATTGGCTTAAGCAACTAAATTGTTAGTTGGCAGAAGTTAGAAGGCATACGCCTTGGTTGGTAATTGTAAATTAAAAATTCCAACAAATTCAAAAAATATGAAATTATATTTGCGGCAGTTTTTACTTTATTCGTGAAAAGAATAATCAAGTAAAATCTCTCATTACTTTATCTAAAAGGGCATTCATAAAATATTAGGTATCGAATTTGGATAGAGTACTTAAAGATGTAAAACACACAATTCAAGAAGAAGTTGGCAATAAGTAAAATCAACTCAAATAAAAATGTCCCTTCCTTGTGGGTGTGACCTATTATTCTATGCAACAGTTTTTTTTAGAAACAGTAGCTATTCTATTGATGACATTCTTACCTAAATTACTATATAATAATGTCGGTGGTATAGTTATTTAACAAAATATTTGAAATGGCATAGTAAATAAAAACTGAAAATAAACAATTACGCGAATTAATCAATAAAATCAGTAATTAAACAATATAGATTCAAACAAAAATGATTCTAAAATTATGTTTACTGTTAGAACAAGGTTATAATATAATTAGTAAAGTTATACCCAAGCAAAGGGTGACTAGGTCAAAAAGACAAATCAAGTTAAAAAATATATATATTTTGTATACCTATGACATTCTTTTATAAAATGACTTTTTAATTTTTACCAAGTATTGTTTATTTGAAACCAACAACAGAAATTGAAGCTTTTCATTTAACCGCTCAAAAGTATTTGTCACCTGCATTTTTTTTAAGTTACAAGCAATACATTTTAAAGAAATCATTTATTGGGTTTAATTGTTTTTATAACACCGCAAAATACTTATCTATAGTACAATCGATAACAGCTATTGTTATTTGCCGACTCCTGGTCATAAAACCATGATAATGTTATTGTCGGAATTTCTTCGAGGTTTATCTTTGAAGTCGCAATTTTGTTTGGATTTAGCTATTGAGAAATAAACACAAGTAAACTATAGAATAACTACTACAAATATTTTAACGGTAGTTCTGATTTTGACTAGAAAACACACTCTGCATAGCTCAGTACTTAAAGTCTAGCAATATTTTTTTGTTTTTCCCTTCTGAGTTTCATTTTTTGAAGAAAATGGTTAAATCTAAGGAATATACATGCAAGAGGCTAGGAGCATAATAATTTAATCGGCCTTCATAAGTCCAGTAAAAGTAATCGTGAGATTTCAAGATTGAATTGGAGGATAATGCAGTGCCTTCTGGAGCCCATTTAATTGGTCCGGGATTTATATTTCAACAGGATAATGATGCAAAGCACACGTCAAGAATATGCAAGGAGTTTAATATAAGAAAAGAACAACAACAGGTGTGAAAACTCATGATATGGCGTCCACAGTCCCTTGACTTAAACCCGACAGAACTATTGTGGGATCAGCTGGATAGACTAATGCGAAAATCAATAACAGCATCGTATCTCGTTTTTATTGATCGTAATAAAACTTCACACAAGTTGGAACCCCTTAAAGATTACCAAACTTCGTCACAATGAGGAAGAAGTTCCACTTGCGTTCTTTCCCGTCGGTGATCCCATCTCGGTACCATTATACCCCACCAATTTTCGATGGGATTCAGGTCAGGAGATCGGAATGACCAGCGTACGGTTTTTATTTCTGTTTGCTCGTTTAACCAAGTTTTCTAGTGACTATTGTCGGACTATTGTTTTGTATAAATATAAATTCAGAGAGCTCTGCTCTCGAATAAACCGTTCGCACAGTAACCATCACGAATTCTAATCATTCGCGGTAAATTGCGCCATTTGCTTGCCCTGACTATTGGGCAAACTCTCCGGGACTATCAGCACTCATCCAACCTCATATATTAGAGCAAACCCTTCCAGAATCATTATATGGAACCACGTGTATAGATTCGTAGCGTGTATTCATCACGCGCCACAAGTGTCGACGACTATTTTGGCTCGACCTAAAACATTTCTCATCTGAAAATATAGTGCTTGAGAAATCCATATCTCTATTCTATTATATATTCTCTTGTAAATCTCATCCTAGCCGCTTTTTGTTGCTCGGTGAGTACTATTTTCTTTGCCGGTTTTCGATGATGGAGCCCCGCTCTATGTAAAGCACGACGAACTGTACGCAATGACATGGCGAACACTCTCGTCGTCGTGAATGAATTCTCTTGTTGATAGGTGTCCACCATACGTTGAAAGTTTGCTTCTGTAATGAGATATGGACGTGGTGCCCGCGGTCTATTTTGTAAGACACCCTCTTCTTCATGGCGTCTAATCCATGCGTCGCCAAATCACGTCAAATAAATAATAAATAATCTCATAAAAGATGTTGCTGTTGCTTGTTTAAAATTCTCTACTATTAATAAATAAAATACTTTTCATATCGATACACAGTGGAAGTGGGGTGGTTTTATAGAAACAATGCTTGTTTCTATAAAACCTACAATACATCGAAATTGAAACAGATAGTGCGTGTGAGAGTGAGAAAGTATTCGAGTTCACGCGTCACAATTAGTTCACAACAAAGCAGTAGGTAATACATACCACGTGCATAATCATTACAATCGCTTTACAAATCTATATATTTCTATTATAGAATACTTTTACTGTTTTAAAACAAACTAAAAAGTATGTAATTACTTGCACAAGATAACATTTGCATGATAAAGTCTTGCATCGTTAATAAAATTTTATTTATATAAAGTATGGCAGGATAAACATGGGTCAGATCAGTCAGTCAGCCCCTCGGAAAAGTTACGTTGATTTTTTTACAATGAAATCACCTTCTAAGAGAAAAATTCTCGTTCGTTATCAAAAGTCTGTGTGCATTAGTTTTTCAAATAAAATAATTAATAGATTTTTTTTTTAATAAAAAAAAATCTCATCTATCTATACTTATAATAAATCTGTAGAGAGGTCAATTCTGTACAAGGAATATATTTTCAAAATAACTATCAGGGGGTGATTAGTGATCGATACTGGTGCCAAAAATGCAATCAGTAAAATTTTTGTCTGTCTGTCTGTCTGTCTGTCTGTATGTTCTTTATAGAAACAAAAACTACTCGACCGATTTTAACGAAACTTGGTGCAATTATTCTTCATACTCCTGGGCAGGTTATAGTATACTTTTCATCACGCTACAATCAATAGGAGCAGAGCAGTGAAGGAAAATGTTGGGAAAACGGGAGAAGTTACTCCATTTTTTAAGCTTCCGTCGCGTGTGTAGCCTTAATGGTTAAAGTTACATAGAAATCATGTAGTACGGAAATGTTCTACATAAAATTATCTAAAAAATATCCCGAAACAGCATATGTCTATCTTTTGTCAATTTTAAACCGATCGGGCTCAGAGTTTCAAAATCGGGGGTAAAGTAACTATTCCACGCGGACGAAGTCGCTGGCAGAAGCTAGTACAAAATATTTTTTTAAATCTTTTTAAAAAGTCAGATACGCTAAAGAAGTATTATGCAAGATATTTTTAAGTCTTCTCAGTGATGTTTATAGGTAAAGATTTTTTTTAGTAAATTACCCTTACTATGCTCTATAACATATACCTATTTTTCTCAAAATTGTTGGTAACGTAGAACAGTGTTAAAAAATATTTTTCCATCCATGTTTATCCTGCCATACTCTTTAGGTATTTTTTATAAATTTGGTAAAGAACTAAAACCATAACAATGATTAAAATCATTGACTAATTTACTTTAATTTACTATTTACGCTCATATATGCAGCTATTCAGCTATTTGACTAATGTTAAAACCTTGTCCATGAAAAATTATAATTTGATTTCGTTCCAGTCGTATGAGATTTCTGAAAGACATTATGCACAAAATGTTCCAGCACAGGTTAGTAAAATAAAAATACTTCGTCCATAAAATTCACAAAAGGATTACCTACACACTTGATACGTCTCTACGCTGCGCAGTGCAGATAGCGACTAATTGCGTTATTGCTGTCCTAATAGGCCAAAACTTTAAGGGGGCGTGGCTCGGCGCATCCGCAGGGTTCAAGCGATTTTTGTGCGAAAGTGGTCAGGCGTGAAAGACCGCGATAGTACCAAACATGGAGAAAAACTTAGTTAAAAGAAATTGTAATTTTGAAAGCTTCGTTTTGCTATGAGGTTTGCAAGAGGGAATATTTAGCTCAGTTTTTAGGTCGAACCCCTAGAGCGGAATTGTCGACACGGTTGGCACAATGGTTGAGCGATTGGCTGCTGCGCTGCGTATCGTGGGTTCGATTCCCGCACGGAACAAATATTTGTATGGCCTACAGATAGTTGTTCCGGGTCTGGCTGTTTGTATATGTGAGATTGTATGTTTGCAAACGTACCCACAACACATAAGAAATTCCTAGAGTGGAGTAAAAAAAAAAGTTGGTATCAAGTTAGGAAAACCTGAATCTCAAATCTAAAGGATAAATTTCTACATGTTCTATGATTTGAATCTCAGTAGCAGCTATTTTTCCCCAGAAATTTTTAGTAGCAGCTATTTTTGCCCCAGAAAAGCACGAAAAAGCCTTGGTACTGTGCCTGATATCTCTACAGTCGTGTCAGACTGCCGTCCTTGTGTTTGCGCACACACTTGTGCATAAATCTTGCGTACTTGGCTAATCTCTGTATAGATTAGCCACAGTGACCAAAATTCGGCTGGGAAATAGTGTAGTCTAGTGATGTAGGTTTAGGGGTGTGCCACTACACACCGTTCTCCCCTTCGGGGAATTGAAGCGTTATCCAATTCGTTAGTAGGTAGTAGGTAGGTACAAAAAGTTTCAGACACTGAATTTAGGGGTCGTTCTGGGAATTGATTGCAGGTACCGTGGTTGCGGTTATACGACCCAGAGGAAACCGATGCTGGGTCGTGCGGGGCCGGGAGTTCAGGACATAGGTTATTGGTTTGATGTGGGTTTGTTGGTACCTTCTGCCGATGTCGATGTGTGTGTGTGTGAGAGAGAGATTTTGCTGTATTAGTAGTTTTTGTATACTTTGTTTTGAGCTTTTTTTGTCTGTGTGTTTCCTTCGAAGTTATCAGGAAGATTGGCGTCACATGTAAATAAATATGAAAATTGTTTGTTTCTCTGTTTGTAAAAATTCATATAAGTAAGTATATTCTAATCCGATTACTTTTACTCATGAGACTTAACTATAATTAGAATACTTTAACCCTAGAAAAACGCAAGATTCCAGTAGAACATGCCACGAGAACGGTAACGCGAAAATAGTGTCCGAAGACAGTAAATGAAAAATTATGACGACCAATAGTTAGTGAATCTTTTTAAGAGCGTATACTTACGTATACGCTTTTATGTTTTCAACTAACTTTTTAGAGCTATGTATCCTGCTTATATTTCTGAAGCTTCATTAAAATCGGTTCAGTCATTTCGGAAAATAACGACTTGAAAATTTGTATGAAAATATTTTCTCTACAATAGCAAGATCTTAGACCTTGCTATTGCAGCGAAAATATGTAAAATTAATGTAATTCAAAAATATTGTTCAAAGTAACCATAATTAAGGCAAGGCTAATTAATCAAGGGATCAAAAGTCGCTGCAGTTCTACAAAGTTAACCGAACCCGTTTTGTAAACAAGTTTGAGTGATGACGTTGTGATACAAAAGCGTGGAGGTATCATTTGTCAGGATATCATTAAGCTGACACAGGAGACGCCACACGTCAGGTGTGTGTTCCCATACAATTTGTTCCCAGTCCTTAATATGCGTTTATGTGGTGCGATAGAGAGTAATAGCTTTTTCATGTCACCGAAAAATTGCAAACGTCGTAAGATTGTAAAATATCGTGTGAAATTGTTTTTTCTTAATAAGACACGGGTATATTGGAAACTGTTGAATTTGGATAGGATGTTTTGTACACAAAACGATTTTGCATATTATATCGAGAAAGTATCATCATGATAGAGATTCATTAAAAACTTACGGGGTTTGCAATTTTTAACCGACTTCTAAAAAAGGAGGAGGTTCTCAATTCGGATGCTTGTATTTTTTTTTTTATGTTTGTTCGCGCATAACTCCGTCGCTTGCCAACCGATTTGAAAAATTCTTTTTTTGTTGGAAAGGGTATACTTTCCAAATGGTCCCATGAAAATTTTATCGAAATCGAACAAGCGGTTTTTGAAAAATCTACAAAAATCTAAAAAAAATATCTACATTGTCTACATTGACGACCTTTTAGTTTACTCTGCATTGGAGCAGTGCATTTTTTTTACACCAATGTAATTGGTTCGTTTAGGTGGGGTAGGGGAGGGGGTGTAGGTACCACTAAAAAGTGAAAAATAAAAAAACTTTTTACAAAAAAATACAACCGACTTCCACAAAAAATCAAAAAAGTACAAAATAACTTTAATTCGGAGGTCGGTGTTTAAAAAACGAAAAAGGAACCACAAACACCGAGTTCCGAATTAAAGTTATTTTGTACTTTTTTGATTTTTTGTGGAAGTCGGTTGTATTTTTTTGTAAAAAGTTTTTTTATCCGATGAAATTTACTTAGCGGTTTTGTGGCTAGTAAGTGTAATGGCGTTAATGGGGCCAAGTCACACTAAATTATTATAAAGGTTTACTTCGCAGACAATGCGCCAATTTTACGTACAACAAGTTTTTTTTTTTTGTATGTAACGAATAAACTCAAAAACTACTGGACCGATTTCAAAAATTCTTTCACCACTAGAAAGCTACATTCACCCTGAGTAACATAGGTTATATTTTATCCCCGTATTCCCACAGAAACGGGAACTACGCGGGTGAAACCGCGGGGCGCTGCTCGTTAGAAATAAATAGACGCGTATATCTTTTTGATTTACCGTATCTCGAACGAAAGAAAAACTGAAGTAAAGTATAATCATAGTCACTCCTTTCGATACCTACCAACGAGTAAATGAATTCTTCAAAAATAAAAATATTCTTCTGAGGGTTCCGTGCCCAAAGGGTAAAACGGGACCATATTACTCAGACACCGCTGTCAGTCTGTCCGTTTGTCTATCAGTCTATCTCCAGGAACGAACATTATTTCACGAACCGTGATAGTTAGATCGTTGAAATTTTCACAAATGATGTAGTTCTGTTGCCGCTATAACTAAATAACACTAAAAAACAATAAAATAAATATTTAGGGGGGCTTCCATAGGGTCAGTGCCTGCTAGGGTTGCGGAATTTGTTCGAAAGAGTCACCGCGGCCCTGGAACGCAAAGGGCACAAGAAGGATCACGGGTGAATTTTAGTCAGTAAGAGAGAATTTCACATCCAAGAAAAAGGGTCTTCCATGCAGCAAAGGTATTTTTTTGCCGTTTTAGCGTCATTTTCTTGTCATTTCAACTTTCTAGACGTTGTTTCTGTTTTAATTATAACAAGCACTTTCACTTCTTTAACTATGATTAAAAATACCTATTTAAGTGGGTAGTCAAGGGTTTTCTAAGAAAAGTGTTTGAGGCAATAAATTGTCGTTGTTCTTGTGTTTTGTTGCTCAGACTTGACTTTTGTAAAACAAAAACCAAAGGAGCCTGTAAGTAAGGACTGTCACTTGGTTCTTTGACAATTTATTTAGTACAAAAAGTGAAAAGTTTGGAAGTACTGGGAAGGAATGTTTGTTGATCGCAAGATGTTTCATCAGAAAAAAAAAATACTGAAAATAAATTTAAATAGGTTAATGCTTTGAACACGAATAAGCTAAGCTAATAAAGAAATGTTATTTATAGAGAAGGTAACGATAACGATAGTATTGTATTTCTTTAATTTGATTTCTAAAATAATTTTTAATCTGAATTATCCTCTGTGGCAACTATTTCAAAGCACTTACTACAATAATATTATTGTTACTGTTTGAAATAAATATTTTAAATGTATTTTAAGTAAGGCATTTTGGATATATTTTTTTTAGCAAAATTAATGGTAGAAATAATTTTAATACAATTTACGATTATCGATCGAAATACGATTAGGTATCCAAAGTACGATCATCTATTATGGGGTAATGTGTTAAATGTCACAACAGAATACCTTGTGACAAATTAGAATTAAATGAAAGAAATTTTAAAACGTTTGTGAAGCATACTTTTTAAACAAACATGTTATAAACTAAATGTTTATTATTCAAGACCAATAATCGAGCATTATGAATTAAGCAGATTACGAATTTACCCTGTTGGAATAGGCCTCTTCCAACCGTCACTATATGGCTTTGCCCTATGCTGTTTGCATAAAAGATTTCAATTAATCAAATAAAATGCCTTGTAATCATTTACCAACATTTCTAGTGACGTCTAAAAGCCTGTAATAAATTTGTCCCCCCACATATTGCCGGGTACTTGGAATTTAACGAGCCGACAGAACAATGCAGACTGAAATAATTTTCTTCAGTCAAATTATATTAGACGAGGACGTTACGCCTACTTACGCATGTGTTAAGTCGTTTCCACAATGAGCTGACATGTTTACTCCAAAAGGTTTTTTTTACTTTTTTGTAGATAAACTGTTTTTATATGTATGGTCAGAAAAACGTACCATTTTGAATGTTGGTGCGTAATCCTTATTTTCTGTGTAAATGGACAGCAATGTTACTTCTAGTGTGTTAAGGACGCCAGCTTTTTTTCTGAATAAGAAATCATCAAATTACTTCTTTCTTACTGATTAAAACCCACCCGTGTTCCTCCTAGTGCCCTTTGCGTTCCAGGACCGCGGTGACTCTTTCGAAATAATGACGCAACCCTAGCAGGCACTGAACCTATGGGGCCCCATTTTCTTTGCTGACATCTCTTAGAGGCGCGCGTGGAACACGATGCGCCGTCGATCCGGGCCTGGTTGTGATCGGACGGCGAGCCAAACAGACCGCAGACCCAAGAAGGCTACTCTTGTTTTCTTTTTTTTTTCTTGATGGCAAGCGGTGAATGTACTAACATTTAGCACGAATTAATCCAACTTATGCTGCGTTATTAATATCATAATGCCATGCTTGTGACTACTCGAGGTTAGCTCATTGATTTCTCTGGCTTTAAAATACCTGAAACTCGCACAAGGTTATTTGACTGCTTTCTTTTTTCTCAAAACAGAAAAAAAAATATGTTTCATTGTGCGTATTCGTGTGAAAAAAATCTATGATAGCAAATAACAGATGGCACTCATTGGCTTGTGACGTCACCTCAAATCATGCCATAGTGATTTTGCACCTTCCTGTACAAACGACGTTTTGTGTGAAAAGCATGGATGCAAAATTTTAAAAACCTATGATTTCTCAATTTTTGCACTTATTTATATTTTCACAAATCGAACTAATATAGTAACATTTTTCAAATAAATTATACACGTATATTTTTAATTAGTAGTGAAATATAATATTCTACCTGCTAGTGTGGTGTGTACTAATCCTAACTTAACAAGAATCGCGATACCTACTTACAGTCAATTTCACATCCAAAATCCGCCAATTTAATTACAAGTATGAACTTCCCGAATTTTTGCGGTATCAGAAGAGTAATAATTTATAGAACGATGTATGGATATTAGGCGAAATTGATTTCTTCATCAGACTGTCGTTAAACTCAAATTATAAATCATTATAACGTTTGATGGCGATGATCGTGATTTATGGGGTAAATGGGGGATTTAGGGGGAGAAGGAGCGGAAGGTCATTAGGGGGTTAAGAGTTTTTTTTCCGCTATCATCACGATGACAAGTATTCAATATATCACTCGGTGACTTTTTGCCGGGATTACGTTTAAGTTAAAGGTTAAATGGGGGGATGACAGGGCTCTTGAAATAAATGACAGCAAGTTTAAGTAACGCCTGCCCAGATTTTCCGTGCCATCTTCTACATTCCATGACTCCTGCGCATATCTATGCTATCATTCATATGATTTGTGGATCTTTGACTGTCAGTCAGTACATGGATCTTTGACAGTCGTTCTGAGTTTTCAGACGCCAGAAACCAGTCTAACCAAACGATACTGAGTTACCCAGTAATTGGGGCGTGGAGGCCAAAGAGGCAGTAGCTCTATGTGAAATTTAAAGGCAATTAGGTACAAAACACTTCAGTTATTATCCAGTTAACAAAATAAACCCGTTAAAAGCATGTGCTTCAAAGATGTTGAAGTAATTCGAGCTTGAGTATCAATTATTTCCTCACAAAATATATTTTCTCCTTTTCGGCAAGTTCACAAAAAGTCACGTCAGCTCCAGTACAAGTCTTTAATGTAATATTGCCCTTGTAACCTACCTACTTACCTGTTTATAACAATGACAGGCTTGTAATTCAGGTTTTTATGAAATTATAGCTTCAGGGAAAAAAATATTCTTGCCACTCAATTTTACACTGTACCCAAACAATGCTATGGTTGAGTTTCGTTCGGCAATGAATATTATTTGATGAGCTCCCTTATGTTCAGATTGGATCAAATGGTAACGTAATTTAACAGAGAATCAATATTATAAAATTTGTGCTCGTATTTGTTGAGAGTAGGTTTGGTTTTTTCCAGTTACATTAAGCAGTAAATCTTTTTATTAACCGACTTCTAAAAAAGGAGGAGGTTCTCAATTCGGATGTTTGTATTTTTTTTTAATGTTTGTTCACGCATAACTCCGTCGCTTGCCACCCGATTTCAAAAATTATTTTTGTTGGAAAGGGTATACTTCCCAAATGGTCCCATGAAAATTTTATCGAAATCGAACAAACGGTTTTTTGTTAATTTCAATAAATGATAGCAAATCTGTCGAGATAGCTGAAATCGCATGTTTGTTTATTGTTTACACCAATTTATAATACGTACGCTGTGATGGGTATGTTTAGCTGGGAGTGAACCACTAAAAAGGGAAAAATAAAAAAAAACTTATTACAAAAAATTAAACCGACTTGTAAACAAAAAGTACAAAATAACTTTAATTTCGGAAGTCGGTGTGTTCAAAAACATGAAGCAACCAAAAACACCGAGTTCCGAAATTAAAGTTATTTTGTACTTTTTGTTTTCTTTTTGTTTAGAAGTCGGTTTTATTTTTTATTTGAAGAGACTTACTTTAAAGAGACACACCAAACATCCTTACTTCCTTACTAATGTTATAAACGCAAAAGTTTGTATGTATAGATGTTTGTTACTCTTTCAGACAAAAACTACTGAATGGATCTTGATGAAATTTGGCAGGGAGGTAGATTATAGTCTGGAATAACACATAGGATACTTTTTATCCATAAAGTATGTTTTTAGGTGAGCGGTAGCTAGTATTTAAAATAGTGTTATCCTGTCGGATGCAAAATGTCCATTCATATTCAATATTCTGTCGCCTTGATACCTAATATTAAAAAGTTAATACCATCCGTCCTTGAATATTGACTGTCTTGAATTGCCTATGAATCAACACGTATTTTTATTCAACCTTTAACTTTATTGTTTCTTAATTCTATTATTAATCTCTAGATTAAAATCTCGCTTTTAAAACTAAACAAACACAGTTTTTAAATATACTTGTATCACGCACATTCAGAATAAATTAAGTAATGTATGTACCACCCATAGCAGCAGCGAGATTTCTTGAAACTTCTTTAATAAATAATTTAGTGGTTAAAATATTAAAAAAAAACGAGCTTTTATTCGAGCAACTGTCGTTAAAAAGTAGACAGTTAATTTGAAAGTTGATTTCTTTATGCCCAATCGATTAAATGTTTTTTATATGCTTTTGTAAATGATTGCGCGAATTTATCGGTCGTGCTGTTTAATAATAATAAAAGGTACTCTCAGTTATCTTTTTTAAAATAAATTAAATTAGCAAATAGAATAATGAAGATATGAGGAAGTGCTTCAAATTCAGCATTCACGATTTAACAAATATTGGAAATTGTAAAATATTGTTCATGAAAGCCCAATGCATATGTATATAGCGCGATAAATAATGACGAACTAAATAAACAGCTAAGGTAGAAATCCGTAGAATTCACGATTAGAGGGAACTAGTTTTCCCAAGAGATTCTCGTTCATACAGACTAACTATAAATAAATAGTAAACGGAACATTCTAGCCTATTGTACTCCCAGAGGGTATGACCCTTCCAAATACTATCATAAAAAGTTAAATAAGGAAAGTCTATTTTATTAATTTTAATCTTTCAATTTGAACTAAGTGAAATCAATTAAATGGCTTGGCAAAAAGTTAGAAAAGTAGTTTTGAAATTTATTTTGATCATATTGTTGGTAAATAATTTAAGTGGATTTAAATAGAAGATGGCATTTATCGGTTTAAAAAAGAAATCTGAGCATATCATTTCATTCTCAAAATGGACAAAATAATTCGAAAATATGGTGAGATCCATGGCCTGGGGCTGATCAACTTATCATTTCACTTTACAATTCTAACATACAATGTTACGTAATAACACACAGTATATTATGAAATCGTTAAATTACAATGGCTTAAAAACGAGTAAAAACTTTCCTTAATCATCATCAGCCTTGCCTTTTCCCAACTATATTGGGGTCGGCTTCTATTCATAATGAATTCAGCTGAATAGCATCAGGGATATTAGCGACAGCCTACTAGACCTCCACAACTCATTAACTGGGCAACACAGTACCTACTTCTTGGCAAGACGGGTGTCAGATTTTCTGGCTCCTGATAATCAGTAACTACCGCTAAAGATCTACCAATGACAGACGGGACCAACGGCTTGACGTGCTTTCCTAATCACGGAGGAAATTCGATATGTTAAGATGGTCACCCATCCACAGACCAACCTTGGCAAGCGTTGCTTTACCTTGATGATCGACACGTGCGGCTATTATTCTTTAGCCACAAGCTCTTCAAAAGAGAATTCCCCTTCATACAATCCCAAAAAAAAACTTCGTTTACGCCTTTTCAAAAAATCTTGAACATTGTAATCCAACAATAAGAACGGTTTAATTAAAGACATCTCGACTTTTAATCAAATCAAAATATTCATAAGGGTTGATATCTGATGTTCGGTCGTTATCCCACAAACGAACTCTCTTCGACAATGACAACAAGTCATGAATATGTAACAACTTGAGAAAAACTTGAATATTTCTGTGGTAAATGAATGAGGTGCCTGCAGTTTGATAAATGAAACTATATTGAGGAGCGTTTGATACTACTGTGTTACTCTACTGGCTACTCGTACATGACTGACATCAGTCAAGTACGAGTAGCCCATGCTAGCGTCGGTAACGTTTAGCGGTATGATCGGGATAAGCTATTCAACATCCATTGAGGTAGTTATTCGCATGTGAGAGGATTTTTCTGTGCTTAAATAGCAAAATAACGATAAGTGCCTATTTAAGCCAAGTATTAGTACCGCGATGAGGACTTTGCACCATGCTAAATACTTCGGCTTTGTAAAGTAAGACCGCATATCTGCCTGGTCAGACATGCTTGACTTCCAGAGTCAAGCTGACCAGGCAGATATCCGGTTCGTTAGTACGGCGTATTGTGACGAGTGACGGATATTTTCTTCAAAATACTTTTTTTTTTTCAATTCTTTATCACAGGATATGCGCAGACGTGTGAATTTCAAGGTAATTGATTGAACCATTGAACCGTGAAAGTGGAACAATTCACTTAGGCCTTTATAACATTGGTTAGGTTAGCACAAAGGAAATATAAAAGCGATTTATTGGCTACGGGAGACTTAAGAGGACTTCTGGGTTTTTCGAGTTTTATAAATAGTGAGTCAAGAGTGTATGGATTTTCATTTTAAGTTTAAGTTGAGGGTTTTTTCTATTTGCCTAAGGAAATCTTTAAAAACTGGTTACATAATTATTTTTTCGGTAGCTGGTTACACATTGAATTCTAAACATTTACTTCTAACAATGGGATCTTACTCAACTGAGTTGGAGTAAGAGGTTAAGTTTATTTGCAGAAAATAGTTCAAAATTATGTTACGTATTACAACTATTATTATCATTGCGTCAGACATTCTTTTTGCAATTTTTTATCTGCCGTGATTTTTTATTTTTGTAATACCTACTACGAATATTTGTAAGCAAGTCAACAAGCGATTTGTACTAAACGAGGCACGCGCCTTTTCAGTGTAGTGAAATGCAATATAGAAACAATAACGTAGCTATCAACTATATTAAAGGATTTATCGTGAGTTTGTAGCGGATTTCAAACAGAAACGATCTGTATTGTCTCGTAAGTAAAGAAAAACTATCAGTATTTTTTTTGAAGAATTAATTTAACGAAAATTAAAATAGTTTTGGAATCTGGAGCAACTTTTTTCTGTGAAATTTGAAAACAAGTTACAGAATTATATCCCAATAATGATACCGATAGAATTAAGTAACGGATCTTGTTCATTAATAACCTATTGCGTACATTACATGACGCTTGTTCTCGTTGAAAACGTAAGCTGAGATACTAAAGCCTTGTTTCTCCACTATACATTTACATTACAACTGACTTTCATTGCAGTATTTAAATACTTTACTACCCATCAATAAACTGCTTGACAAAAATATTTCACAACAAAACCTCTTCAAAAATCGTAAAAACAAAAAAAATTACTCAAAACCTTTTCGCTGAATACGCGAGACGACTCAGTTATCATACATAATGTTTCTTTTCATTGCGTCATTCCCTAAACGTGAGGAAAAATGACGAGCTCTTTACAGACTGCTCCTTGCATAATCTTTTGCTTACTCTGTGGCCATTAATCTGGTACAAAGTGCTTACGATTTTGAGTCAGAAGAGCACTTTGTTCTTTTGATTTATTATGTCACATTTTCGACATTTTTTCATGTTCTTCTCAACGAAGAAAGTATTGAAAATCGTGTTCTAAGGCCGAATACCTTATTCTATTATTTTATTTGAACACAACTGAACAGTTTATTTACAAAGGCGAGCTTTACTATGACTTTTTTACGGAAATTATCAAATGAGTTCGTACGCTTTAAGTACAGCGGAAGGAAGTGTCACACTCTTACTGTCTAAAACCCATTCACGTTCCTTCTGATGCTCTTTGAGTTCCAGAGCCGCGGTGACTCTTTAGAAAAAATTGCGTAACACTGGCAGATACCCTAGCGGGTTCCGTCTGCTATGCTGACATCTCTTTGAGGCGCGCGTGGAACACAACGCGCCGTCGAACCGGGCCTGGTTGCTATCGGACAGCGAGCCATCCAACGCTCGCCGTCCACAGGCCCGCGCCCATGCTAGCCGGAAATCAGTTTGCCTCTCCCTCACGCGTTCACCTCCTCCTTCGCTAAGATAATTGCTTCGCAGAAGGAGGTGACTGCCTCTAACTATGGGTCGCCTTTGTGCATTAGGTACATTCTTTAACAGCTAACCTCTGTGGATAGTCGTATTTTCAGCACAATTTTGAAGCTGAAAGTTTTAATATTAGGTAAATTCCACTTGGGCACGCCACTATTGTGGCGATAAGTCCCCTCTTTGAGGCGTGGCTGGAGAGACGTCACGGCGTTCTCACCTTCCGCCTGACGCAGGTGCTCACCGGACACGGCTGTTTCGGGAGGTACCTGTGTCGGATCCAGCGGGAGGACACGTCCGGGTGTCATCACTGTGTGGATCGTCCGGAGGACATGGTGGAGCATACGGTGGAGGTCTGCCCTGCTTGGGCGGAGCACCGCCGTGTCCTCGTCGAGGCGATCGGCGGCGGCGACCTCTCGCGTCCGGCCCTGGTTCGGGCCATGGTCCGGAGCGAGGAGGCATGGGAAGCGGTCGCCTCCTTCTGCGAAGCAGTAATGCTAGCGAAGGAGGAGGCGGAGCGCGTGCGAGAGAGGGATGCCCCTCGCTCCAGCCGCCGCAACAGAAGAAGACGCCCCGGGCGTCGGGAAACGCAGGGCGATTCCCGGCCACCGTAGGCGCGGGCCTGCGGATGGCGAGCTATGGGTGGCTCGCCGTCCGATAGCAACCAGGCCCGAGTCGACGGCGCGTCGTGTTCCACGCGCGCCTCAAAGAGCCGTCAGCAAATTAGACGGGGCCCCATAGGGTCAGTGCCTGCTAGGGTTGCGGAATTTGTTCGAAAGAGTCACCGCGGCCCTGGAACGCAAAGGGCACAAGAAGGATCACGGGTGGGTTTTAGTCAGTAAGGGTCTGACACTCCCTTCCGCTCCACCCAGAGCGGGAGAAGTCATTTGATGATTTCCCATCCAGAAAAAAAAAAAAAAAAAAAAAGGTAAATTCCACTGAGATGATTCCATCGTAATAAATAACTTACAACCCTAAATTCTAATAATAAATCGAAGAAACTTCAAAATATCTCCTAAATTCCTATCGAATTTCCCATTATAATTTGACACTTAAGAGAATCAAATAACATTTATTACAGGGCTCAAGTTCCTAACTTTGTTGCCAAGTCAATTGGGAAAATTTCTTCTCTAACAATTTTAGGATGTTACGCATTATAATCATAGGAATTCTGATGATGTTGTCTATCGCAATATAATATTATTTTGAGTAAAACTGTTTGTAATGGTAAATGTTTATTGAAAAATTAATACTTTGTAAATCGATTATAAATAACACTTTCACGTCGATCTTTTTTGGTTAGTTTAAACTAGATAAAGCGTATATATAAACTAGTCCTTCAATAATGAGATAAGAATCCTGAGAAATCAAAATAGCCATTAATATATATATTATATTCCCCTACACATAAGAGATCCAAAAAAGGTATAATAAAATATCAATTCCACCACAAGAAAAATTGCCGAAGCGAAATTTATACGGCAACAAAAAGAAGCGCACCGCCATCTATCCCGTCAGTAGCGAACTAACTGAACGAAATCCTGCATCGCGGTATCAGAGTTTTTCATGCGATTTGAACGTGTAGATACAACAGCCAGATTATTAACTATCGGGAAATTGCCCACCAGACATAACAACCATCCAGTTGGAGGATTCTCAAAACTTTACTTTGTGTACCGCATTCCTCTATACTTTATCAGCCAGCAAAGGCCCGGATACATCAGATACACAATAAAATCTAGCAAAAAAGTTAGAGTGAACAGGCTTCTTCTGGGTAAGCTTATTCCATCGTAGACTTTGTCTCTGTCACCTGTGACCTAGACTAGAGTCAAGAGCAAATCCATTCCACAATAAAAAATTAAAAAAAAACAAATACTTACCTACTGAGAATACCTAAACTAAACCTATCCAGCAGAAGTTTACGAGAATACACTGGAACACATAAATTTTACCCTAGTAGGTGGACCCAAGAACAGAACCTTGTTTCAAACATGAGACATTTACTAAAAGATTCAACATGTCAGACTCTCAGACATTAATTTGGATCTTGATAATTTATAGGGCCGACAGTTCTAAGTCTTGAATTTGTTATTAGGGTTACTTTTAAAGCAATTACTACGCATGTTTTTACAAAAAGTAAAACTAAAGGGTTTTTTTCTTCATCTTTTATTAATTTTACAAAAAAATTCAATCGACTTCTAAACAAAAAAAAAACCAAGAGTATGATATAACTTTAATTTTGGAACTCGGTGTTTTGGTTGTTTCTTCGTTTTTTGAACACTGACTTATTATTTATTTTACGAAGTTTATTATAACTATCTACTACTGTATAAATACACTTAAATAAATTACAACACGTATTAAATTTATATCGAATTCTACAAACATTGGTGTTATTTTTAAGCAATAGCTGTATCTCATCTGTAAAAAGTAGATCTATCGAATGTCGGCCAGTGCCATGCTGCCAGTGTGATGTACGTCCGCCTGCCGGGTTCCCTCCTCGTTTTCCACATACGCGAACTGGCCAGGGCCCCAAGTCTGCTATTTTCATAAATGTATCATTCCAACACGATCCCATTGTCATTTTGCTAAAAGTTCGTTATCTGCTAAATTCATAATGGTCGATCATTGGTCGGTCAATGATCTCGTAATCTATACTAATATTATAAAGCTGAAGAGTTTGTTTGTTTGTTTGTTTGAACGCGCTAATCTCAGGAACTACTGGTTCGAATTGAAAAATTCTTTTTGGGTTGAATAGACCATTTATCGGGGAAGGTTTAAGGCTATATATCATCACGCTTAAGCCAATAGGAGCGGAGCAGCGATAAAGAATGTTTTAAAATCGGGGATTCCACGGGGACGAAGTCGCGGGCAGCAGCTAGTACTTTATAATGGTAGGTCACTGATCAAAGGAACTGTAAAAATTTTAGCAGATTACTGCATACGTCTGTCATTCATTTGTCGTTATGTACGAGATTAATATTCTATGCCATTTCTTTCAATGGAGTATTAGTGATTGACCATTGCGTCACTATACGCTTTTATATTAGTAGATTACAAACTTGGCCAGTGGGCAAAATCGACCATTATGAGATCAGTGATTGACCATTCTGACACTATTGTAATAGCAGACTTAGGGCCCAGTACTTCTGATGCAATAAACTTTGTAGTACATAACTCTTTGAAAAACTATGTGAGATCTATCACTGTTGGAAGACCCATAAAACCATATAATTACACAAAACCTTCACTGAAATGGATCCAGAATTCTGCTAGCAGATACCTAGATTACGGTCACAGCGAACTAAATCAGACCTTACGTGTTATAAAAATTTTAACTTTATTTTTGGGGACTAAAGGTAGATTTTCAGGCAGCGTATGTGGTTTGCTCTTAAACCAACGCTGAAGCCGTACAACCTGTGTGTGTTAAAGTGCTTTAACTGTAAATCACTACATAATATAAAACATAGTCGCTATCCGCCGTCTGTTCCTATGTATGCTTAGATCTTTAAAACTACGCAACGGATTTTGATGCGGTTTTTTTAATAGATAGACTGATTCTTAAGGAAGGTTTATATGTATAATACATGCATATTATAGTAGAGAAAACATTAGTATCTACATTGCATCCGTGCGAAGCCGGGGCGGGTCGTTAGTTATTTATATTCACCGACTACTTAATTCCATGTGGAATAGTTTCTAAGGCCAGCAGCCGGCTTTTATATTTGGTGATTCACTTTCTGTATAATTTCAAGACAGTCGAATTAGTCTTCATTGCCCTCTGTCAGCCCCACTAGTGGGGGAGAATAGACAAGTAACATTTTTTGTAGTGTATTCTACCGCATTAATTTCAGTGGGGCAGAATACTCTCGCATGAAGTCTTCGTATATTTTACCCCACTAGGGCTGGCACTTCTACAATCAATATGGTTAAGTATGGGTATATCCGACTATTTTACTAATTTTATGAAAGTGGAAGTTTGTTTATATTATGTTAAAGTGACGCAAAAATGATTGAACCAATTTCTATTAAATTTTGCGCTAATTTATTTTATAATCTTAATATTTTTTATTTTTTTATTATATAATGTTGTTTTCCAAAAGAAAAAGTTAGCGGAGATACAAATTGTTGTAGACTTTTTTTTTAGAGAACAAATCATGATAGTCTTAAAGGAAGTTGTAGCATAGCTAGCCATACACTTATAATGAATGGTAACAGGGAATGAAACCCACATCGAAGGGGAAAATTGCCATATTAATCACGCTTATATGAAACTGCGTCGGTTACCATTTGCTTATGATTTCAATGAGGCATAAATAGGCAATGCTCATTCCCTTCACGCAACCCTTACTGGAAACCTATTTGTGCGATATCATGATAAATTAAGTGTGTTGTTGATTTAGTGACTAGATTTATTTGTCATTCTATTTTTTTTTTTCTGGTAGTTATAATTCCTAATACTAGTTTCAAGTTTTTGTTTACTAACCAATTAATGGATTCAATGTCCAAATTATATATATTTTATTTATTTAAAAGACTAGAAATTTGGAACTATAAATTATTTTCAGCAAGTTGATGTCAGAAATGAAAAAAAAAGCTTAAATAAAAATACACCTTTATTTTTTTTGTGTTCAAAAATAGTCTCACGTTTTGCATTACGGGTGCAACTAGATTACAATGTCTCCTTGGACGTAGTATAATAATGTTTAAAAATACTTTTTGTTTTGCTTTTATCTATACTAATATTATAAAGCTAAAGAGTTTGTTTGTTTGAACGCGCTAATCTCAGGAACTACTGGTTCAAATAGAAAAAATATTTTTGGGTTGAATAGACTATTTATCGAGGAAGGCTTTAGGCTATATGTCATCACGCTTAAGCCAATAGGAGCGGAGCCGCGATAAAGAATGTTTTAAAATCGGGGATTCCACGGGGACGAAGTCGCGGGCAGCAGCTAGTGAAGGAATAAATATCATCACTTCAAGTTAAGTGGATAAAACTTAACGTCAAACTGTCGGTGACAGCAATTTCGAGCCAGTGTTTACTGTTCAGATATGACTTTAAGTTCCCAATTCATCGTATGGTAATCTTCTAACACCACAAAAAATTAAATAAGAAGTAACCTGAAAAAAAATGGACTTCCTCTTTGCACTAATATAAAAATAAACAAGTAACGTGATTTAAACATTGAAGTCACAAATTGTCTAATATAGAATCTCGCGCATACCCGACATAATAGTACATGTTTACCCCCTTAGAAAACGATAATGGTACACTTTTTTGACATAATGAGCTTATCTCAAAAAAGTAAATCATACACCACTTCACAAGACTAGACAATTTATTGAATACCTTAACCAGTCTTTTATACAATTTAAATAATATGTATGTATATAATTGAATAACTCCCATTTCAAGCCTTAAATATTCCCATTGAAAGTCGAAAACTCGCTCATTTATCAGCCACCATTCAGTACCACGAAATTCTATTTAGCCCAACGTGATATCACCTTGGAATGCCGACTTTTTTAATTTTTATCTCATTTCGTATTCCGTGGGGTTCTCGCCGCAATCCATTTAATAGAACTAGAGTATTTTATAAGGTTTGGTTCAACCGGAGATGTGCGAGGTAGCTAGCGTCGCGAAAATGTGTAATCGTACTGCGAAAATGTGTGATTGTTTCTACCAAAACTGTGCGAGGAGCTTGTGCGGTGCGAGGATGCGAACCAAAGCAATAAGATGGCAAACTCATGAAATGATGAGTAGCTGAGTGGTACGAGGTGAGATTCATCGCACACATTCCTCGCTCGCGTCTCTTGGACACATTTCTAGTTCACATTCCTTCCACATGTGTTTTGCTTTGCCACTAGAGCTGCGTTGAGCCAGTCTAAGGAAACTGAAGTGATCCTATTTGTGTTTTTTTCTCTCACGTACAGCGTAATGACCTCGCTCATCTATACTAATATTATAAAGCTGAAGAGTTTGTTTGTTTGTTTGAACGCGCTAATCTCAGGAACTACTGGTTCGAATTGAAAAATTATTTTTGGGTTGAATAGACCATTTATCGAGGAAGGCTTTAGGCTATACAATATCATCACGCTTAAGCCAATAGGAGCGGAGCAGCGATAAATAATGTTTTAAAATCGGGGATTCCACGGGGACGAAGTCGCGGACAGTAGCTAGTCTTTGATAAAAAATCACCCGCATGCGCTTCGGGACTACTAAGAGACTAATAGAGCGTGTGCCGTTAACTTGCGGTGTAATTTTATGGGAAAATGTTGCACTTAGTAGTGGAATTGGATTTTACTTTGTATAAAAAGTTACATTTTAAAGTATCGGTATTTT
Organism: Hecatera dysodea; assembly: GCA_905332915.2. Lineage (NCBI taxonomy): Eukaryota > Metazoa > Arthropoda > Insecta > Lepidoptera > Noctuidae > Hecatera > Hecatera dysodea. The sequence goes on from HG995292.1 coordinate 18,783,331, forward strand.
TGCTAGAACTGGCTATAAAACTCAAAGGAGTATGCTTGAAACTGAAAAGACTTTCAGGTAATTGTTAGAGCAGTAAAACTAAAGGTTGTGCATCAGCTTTGAGTCCCTGTAAATGGAAATACTCCTACAAACGGGTGTGATGAGACAATGCAACGATCATATTTTCATTGAAATTGTTCTTACAAAGAGAACAATTTAATATAAATACGTTCTAACATGGACGCGAGATGCGTCGCATAAAGTAGGTTTCTGTTTTCTGAGGACTATGCCATCTACAAGATGATGATGATGATGATGATATTACAGAACTAATTACAAGTTGAATTAGTGACATAATATCTTAGACGAAACTGATACCATATAAAACAGAACGTACTAGCATAATATGCCTAATTTGTTCATTGAGCATTATCTGCCTAGCCTTTTCCCAACTATATCGGGGTCTGTTTCGAGTTAGCTAAATATTTTTTTTTTTTTTTTAGTATTTTACGAAGAGCGGCTGCCTACCAGACCTTCTCTGTCCAATTACTGGGTAACACAGTAGTTCTTGGCGAGACAGATTTGCTGGCTTCTGACAGTCCGTAATTACTGTTTCATACAGTATCAACAACTGACAGCCGGAACCAACGGCTTAACGTGCTTTCCGAGGGATGATTTAATCATTAGCATTAGGTTAAAAAAGCCACAAGTGCTTTACAAATTGTTATCCTCCTAGCCGAAATTATGTGTTGTAAGTATAAAACATTTATATGCCGCTAATTAAAAGGCACAAGGCACCCCTACCCATGATAATTAATTAAATGCCACTTATTATGGGGTTGTTGTGGAGGAATAGAATACGAGGCCAATATGTTAAGAATTTTGATTGGGGTGCGCAGTTATTCGGTGTACTAATAAATGTTGCATGGTGATGACGTAATTTGAAACGTATGCAGGGAAAGTATACGTCTATGCTTAGTAATATTGATATTTAAAAGTTTATTACTAAAATTTTCAAAAATCGAATTCAATCATTTCCTCGCGCCCTGTGTGACGTGCAATCTGCTGCAGGAACAGAAACTCGCAGCTAACTTCTGGGTGTAATTAAAACACCAACAGAGTATTTTTTAATTGTGTGGTCATTTTAATTGTGATGTTCTGTAGTTGATAGGTCAATATACAAAACAATGGCAAAGCAAAAAAAATGGAGCTGAAAAAACTTGTCGGCCAAAAATTACTAAATAGTTCTAAACAAATCACTTTTCAAACAGTCGGTTGCAGTTGATGTCTTCAGATCTGTGATTGAACTATATCACCAACTGCATTCAAATGATTTCAAAGATTGAAAGTATTCAGTCCTCTCGACTGCATATCAGTTCATTCATCACAAAAATCAATCAAATGCATTTTTTTAACAGTCAACACAGCCAGCTAAATAAAAAAAAGAAGATAAGGCAACTTTGCAGATGAAAAGCGTATCTGATTAGCGTTGACAAATCTGTCAATATCAATAAAACCAAGGTGAGAGGGATTGCCTTTCGTACGTTTGCCAACTGAGGCTTTTACCCAATAAAAACATGGGTCAAGGCCACAGGAGTTTCAGGAGGGGAACGTTGATGTTTAACATGGAATTAGCAGCCTGTTGGCGTATTTGTCAATAGAAATACCGCTTTTATACATTGCGTGATTCACGAGGAGAATATAAAACGCGGCGGAAACAGCCACGCTTGCCATTCGCGGCAGCAGTCGCGTCACGCCTTAAATTGTAAACGTGGTTTCAGACATAGCCTACAAACGTTTAAAAGAGAAATTGTTATGATCAGGTGAGTGCTTAAGAATCGAAGAGTGACGCCTCTACTACTCTTTCCGCTTTAGACTGGCGTAGATGGTAACATCTAGATGTATATATAATTCAAAAGTCATTTATTCAAACTAGGCTGATAGACAGCACTTTTTGAACATTAAATTTTACATAAAGACAGTCCCCCAAAACGCCCACCCGTCACCACTTCCTTGTGTTTTAGCTGGGAAGAAGAAGTGGCGCAACAAACTCCCCAGCAACACATCTGTCTATTGCGTTTTAAGAACTTGAATTTATACAATAGTATGCAAAGTCATTAAGATAGTTGGGCTGGGCAACTATACGTCCAAATCCAAACGCGTATTTGGCGTACAGGTGGGACAAATAGGTCATTCAATCCATCAAAGCTCCTTAAAGAAGATCATTAAGACCCTGATATTTACTGATTATTATACAGAGCGTACCTGGATTCAAGTATAAAGGTACCTTTTTAACCGACTTCCACAAAAGGAGCGGGTTCTCAAAACGACTGTTTTTTATTGGGTGCACCGATTTTGATGATTATTTTTATATTCGAAAGCTGGTGCTTGTCATGTAGTCCCATTTACATTCAAGTGTGCATGTACATGAATTTTACTTTATGTACTTCTTAAAATAATTACCAACCTTTTGAAAATAATAGTTTATCAACATCAATCAGTCTTTTTCCCAACTGTATATACCACAATGCTGAATTACCCAGAAACGAACATATATGTTTTATTTTACTTTACCCGCAAAAATATACGGCGGTGATTGTTATTTTCCATTTGCAAAATCGGCATCCAAAATACAGTGTAAGGTTAACGAATACCAAAAACCAATGAAATACAACAACATGGAGGAAAAATAAAACTGAATACTTATTTTTTATGAATAATGATGATTTAATAAGTACTAAAATAATGTAATTTTGATGAATATTATCTCGGTTTATGCATCATCTCATCTTTTAATTTGTACGCCACGATATGCGGCTGAACATGTTAGAACTATTCTGTATCTCATTATTATCTTGCATGCAATCTACCATGTACACCATGTTTGAAATAAATTAAATCTTTATTTACGTACTTGATGCCATTATATTTTCACATTATTATAGTCTTTGTAGATATTTTGCTGTATGGTACATAATAATTATATGTTTATCAAAATAATTCTGATTTCATTTTGTGAAGGTATATGTGGAAAACGAACTAAGAAACTCAAATATAGCTGGACCGGACACCTGACAAGAAGCGGTGCTGGTAGGCGGAGTAAGGCAGTGAGCGAGTGGCGTCCACGAACTGGAAGAAGTGTTGGTCATCCACCAGCGAGATGAATAGACGACAATAGTAGAACCTGTATGAGACTGGCCCAGGAACGTGGGGATTGGTAGAGAACTGGGAAGTACTTTTTTTTTTTCTGGATGGGAAATCATCAAATGACTTCTCCCGCTCTGCGCGGAGCGGAAAAGGGAGTGTCAGACTCTTACTGACTAAAACCCACCCATGATCCTTCTTGTGCCCTTTGCGTTCCAGGGCCGCGGTGACTCTTTCAAACAAATTCCGCAACCCTAGCAGGCACTGACCCTATGGGGCCCCGTCTTCTTTACTGACGGCTCTTTGAGGCGCGCGTGGAACACGATGCACCGTCGACTCGGGCCTGGTTGCTATCGGACGGCGAGCCACCCATAGCTCGCCGAATTGGGAAGTCCAAAGCTCAGCATTGAGCGAAGTCAAGCTGTGTATGATGATGATGATACTTAACTGCGTATGAAACATGTAACCTTTTACTAGCTAAGTCGACTCCTATGCAAAGCCTACTCCTACACCTTAAAGAATTAGACATATGTAGGTATTTAGCATGTGAGCGTACCTTCACAGCATACTTTCATAATTTTCTTGCCCTTTTCCCAATCAGATCCGGCGGAAATATCATCGTGTTTCTTATAATATTATCTGCCGCTTTGTAGCTGTCATCGGCAAATTGCAAACTACGTAAGATTGTAAAATACTTCGTGAAATTTTAAACTATTTTTTCTTGTCTAGACACGAATATTTTCTTAACAATTGAATTTGGCTGGTATTTATTGTACCTACACAAAATGTTCTTTCATAATATATCGACAAATTATAATCTAATAAACATTTCTTATGGAGTCAATTTTCTGTTGACATAGTCAAATCCACCACAAGCTAGGGCTTGGTGTTGAGTTAAAAAAAGTATGGTAAACAGTTGCGTTTGCAAATTGCACTACATTGACAATCAGAAGAAAACTGACTTCGTTCAAATAATTCAAAACCATTTCAGGTTTTTGTTCGGTTACCTTTAATCACTGTTTCAATTCAATTTTCACTCAAATCCGATGACTAGTTCCGTAAAATCGAGCGTACACTGTGATTTAAATGCAAATTCCGTCAAAATTCCGTTTGGATTTCACGTTTGCAGTTTTTAAAACGTTATCCAAAATTGACACGCTTTTTTCAATGTGATTTTTATGTTTAGGTAGGGGGGGCGGGGTGGGGCGTGTACCACTAAAAAGTGAAAAAAACTATGTGAACTCGGTGTTTGTGATTGCTTTTTTGTTTTTTGAACACCGACTTCCGAAATTAAAGTTATACTTTGGCATATACCAGTCCCAGTAGTCCACACTAAAGCTGATCTGGAAACGCTGAAACGCTAACGCTACGCTTTTGCGTAGCGTTAGGACAACGCATTTGACCACTATCTCACCTGATGATAAGCGATGATGTGGTCGATGATGAAGCACGCTTGCCCAGAAGTAACTAATTCACTCTTGACTTAAATACCACCAAGTAGTGTACCAGCTATCAGGAAACATAAACTATGTCAGGGAATTCCACTCCTTAGCTGTACGCACAATGAAAGTATTCTCGAAACGTTAAATACATACATACTTTTAAGAGGGTAGGTAACAGTAGTTACTTTGTTAGCTACCTGGCCTTTATCTTGCAAAACTTTTGGCACGCTGTTTCATTATTCGAGACTTACACTTCTGATTCGTCTTGAAACTTTTAAACTTCTATCTAATTCCTGAACGGAATAACCAATAACTATTTGAAAAAAAGAAATGCACAGTAAATACTGATATTTTTTATAGATTTGAAGTTCAATGAGATATAACTTGTTTTTTATTTAAATGTAACTAGGTATATCAATATTTTTTCTACACATTTTCAGGTATATAATCAGCCTTTTAATATTTCCACTGCTAGGACATAGGCCTCCTCTCTAGGAGAGGGAATGGGCCGTAATCCACCACGCGGGCCCAGTGCGGGTTGGTGAATGTAACATGTCTTCGAATTTTTGGTTCTTGGACATGTCGGTTTCCTCAAGATGTTTTCCTTCACCGTTTTGAGAGTAATGGTCATGAAATTACTACACAAAGTAATACGCCTGGCTGGCTTTGAACCCGCGATCTACAATTCGTAAGTCCGGGCCGTTACCACTCAGCCACCACTGCTCTCTTTTGAGGCCTGTTATGATTAGCCTATTATGATTAGCCTGAATATGATTAGATTAAATACTTAATTCAAAGAAAATTCCTATACGATCCGTACATTCTTCCGGAAAATTAGAAAGAGGCCTGAATATTATTAGAATAAATGCTTAATTCAAAGTAGATTCATCTATCCCTTAAGAGCCTTATATTCTTCCAGAATATACGGAAAACTATTCTCTCCTTGATTATCTAGCTGCTTATCATTGAATGAATTTGGTAATCGAAGTATTATATCGAGACCTTTAAAAGACATACCTACATACATATTATGTATGTACTTTTTTTATAATGATGGGTTATCATCAAATGCAACCAAAATCAAACGTTAAAAAACACGTAAGTACAACACATACACACACGCACACACGTTATCAAATCATACGTTATTTTCGGTTTGTTTTTAAGTTTGTTTTTTTTTTTTGTGCGTCATCTATGGCGGAATAAACGAGTTTTCTTTCTTTCTTTTTTCTATAAATGACTTCTTGTGCTGTAGGCGGAGTGGAAGGGAGTGTTAGAGGCTAACATCCGTTCTCCTCATGTCATCATCTGTGGGTTCCAGAGCCGCGGTGACTCTTTCGACCAACTCCCGTAACCACATATCATACATACAGCTTCATTTCAAACCAACAAAAAAAAACCTTCTTATTAACAAAATAAGTAAGTCATTCATTATTCCCAACACTACTTCAGCTATACACTAATAGACCACTTCAGAAATGGTACTCAAAACGGCTTTGATAGTTGCATTTGAATATCACGTACCTATGTGTGTATGTCTGACGCCACCATGGCTCAATTAAATTAATTAACATCGTTCATTATGTTTGATTACAGCGACATGGGCTGTCGCCGCGCGTGTTGCAGCTTCATTAGCAAATAGTGTTCAGTTCCACGTTTAATCTCCGTTTATTAAAGCCGGTATTAAGTGGTTGATTGCGATTATCGGTGCCATCGACCGATTGTGGAGCTCGTTTTGTAACTGATTTTATGATGAATTGCTTACCTTACTATTTTTTGCTTTTTGTCTTCTGCTTTTTTCATAAATATGCCAAGACTTTTCCCAATTATGTATTTGTCACCGGATAATCGTGACATGCGTAAAATTATAAAATATCTTGAGATATTGCAAACTCTCGATAAATTGTCAACTGAACATTTGGAATCCTTTTTTATGCATCAGAATTTGTTAGTCCATCCTTTAATTATTTATGTACCGACATAAACTGACATGTTGGCGGCCTATCAGGGTACGGTTCTACAACTTATCGGATTTTCTGGCCTAGCCAAATGGCGGAACATAGGGCACAGCGAACATAGGGCTTCGCGACACGCTCAGGGTAGGTTCTTTTTTATAAACCCTACAGAGAGAAATAAAAACAGCGTGCAGCGGGGCTTCGTTGTCGGTTAGAATGTATTGGATAGTCAAACGTTGCTTTATTTGAAAGATCCACCCATGCCACTATTAAGTTATATAAGTTATATAACCACGAGCTCCTGAAAAAAAAACATTAAATTATAAGCCTTACTTAGACAGATTGTTTTTCCAGTTAAGATTTACAAAAAAATGATCGTCTCTCTCTGAAAACTGTCATAAATTATATTTCCAATTTCGTGGCACGATTACGAGGTGGTAAATAAATCTTTTACACATAAATTATGTATCTATTGGAAACAATTTAGGAATAAAACTTCGAAGACTCCACTAAGCCATTGCGAACTTTCAAATCCAGGGATTTAGAAGAATCCTTGGATCATAAAATTCTCTAGGCTCCCGTATCGAGCCGAGCAATTGTGATCCGGAGAATGGCATTTTCCCTTTAGAATATAAACGAATTTGATCCTAATACTACAGACATTTGAATTGAGAATCCATTGAGTACGAATCAATTAAATTTCAAGCTTCTGTATAAAACTTGATAAGCCTGAGATTCTTTTCATTGCACCGTCTTCTTCGTAAGTAGGTGGGCAAAGATTTGAAACGTATAAAGTAGCTTTTGTGACCGCAATTGACATCAGCTTCATGATATAAAAACAAAGAAATCAGTCATTCATTCTTTGATTTAACATTTTAGTATGTTTGGATGTTTGTTTGATTTACTAACGAATGTAAAGGAACATAGCTATTTTCTGCCCTAAATCATGATGTAAGATACTTTTTTCATCCCGGTATAACTAAAGTTCCTGTGAATTATTTTTCAGTTTTAATACGAGCAAAGCATGGGTTTAAAATAATGACGCTTATTCAGATCATGTAGATTCGTTTGAATTTTAAATAGATTTGAATCTTGATTGGATCGAAATTCTCAATTCCAACATTCAAATAGGAACCAAGGATTCGATTGAAAACTAGATCGAATCGGTGTCTAGAATATAATAGAAGTTCTAGTTGGGTAGGTATCCCTTTGTTCTAACAAAGGGAATGACCTTTATACAGCGATAAGGAATTTAATTTTCTCACTGTGCTGTGGTATTTATTTAATGACTAGCTACCACCTGCGGTTTTGCCTGCGTGAATATCGAAAATTATCCTAAGGGAACACACTCTGGGGATAAAATGTATCCTATGTCTTATTCCAGACTAAAATCTACCTCTGTGCCAAATATTATCAAGAGTCATTCAGTCGTTTTTGCGTGAAAGAGTAACAAACATTCAAGCATATGTACATACTTACAAACTTTCACGTTTTTAATATTAGTAAGGATTATGTCAGTGTTTGCGCTAGTTTCACTAATCACACATATATGTATGTTAACAGACGTTTAAATTTCCAAAATTGTCTTGAGGTCGTCACAGCAGCCTTTCCTTAAAATTAGCTTTTTATAGAATCACAAAAGCAATATTTAAACTAGGCAAATCCATTCTTTAATTAAATAAAATTAATAAAGTAATAAAGGAGGGTTATTGTTAGGCAAGCAGTAAGATTCCAACCAAATTTATCGTAGTTTAAAATGGCAGGCTAAAGATCTAATTAAATTTATTTTGAAACAAGAACTGATTCTATAATTCTACAAAAATTGTTCCTTATTAAATTCTGAACCACATAAAAGAAGCAACAACGTTAACCATGAATTTAAATAATCAAAAACTGTTATCACAATAAATTCTCCACAACGTTTGTCCCTCTTAAGCAAAACAAGTGCATCTTTACAAAAGAGTCTGCATCTGACAGAGACCAAGCACAAAAAGTTAGAATAAAAATAAAAGGTCTTATCACGGAAGTGAGCAGTTTTTAAAGGACGTAACTATGATACTAACTTTTTATAGCGCACGACTTGTACAAAAAAAAAAGCCAAGGGAACCACATGTTACGAAAATATTTTATAATATTTCCGGTTCAGCCTTTGATGATGGTCTTAGGAGTATTTTGGGGATAGTTTGAGGTTGGTTCTAATTTTTTTTTCAGGCTTTTTCGTAATTGTTTTGGGTAGTATCGGGAAATGCTGTTTGTAAAGTATTGTTTCATGTTTTAGCCGATTACTGTGTGTAATGTTGGGGTAATTCTTCCCCACCGAATGTGTCTCCACGTTGTCGTCGTGGTGGGGCTTGAGCGTCCCAATGATCTTGCGAGCTTTCCCGGTAGAGCCACTCATGCCGGAAGGTCGCAAGTGAGGGATCAGACCAAGAGAGACACACGCTTGCTCGCTGCTCTCTGGTACGCGTCTGATCATCAGACGTGACTGTGAGAGCAGCGAGCAGGTGGAGAGGTGAGGTTGGGAGAGAGGGCCCTGAGAAGGGGCGGAGCGAAAAGGGACCACACCCTTAAAAAAGGAAAAACATGAAAAAAGACGCTTGCAAAATGAGTCCCCAGGTGGGTCCCGACTGCTCAGCGGTCGGGGAATCCCACCCCGCTTCGGCGGGCTGCCCTCCGTACTCTGGGGTGGGCACCAAACGTCTTCCGCTTGCCAGTGGCAACAAGAGCCGAGGAGGCTCCAATTCGTCGTCGTCATCCGGATCCGCCTCCTTTAAGGAGCTGATGGCGCACGAATTCGCAGAGGAGGGTTCGCCTGAGCGCCGGGGTGGCGTGGAGTTGGATACCGGCTCCGCGCTAGACCTAGTAACGGTCAGCTCGGCGGGCTCGGGAGATGAAAGAGGGGGGGCTGCTGCGGAGAACGTAAAGTTCTTCCGCAAGCGGCCCAGACGGGAGGATGACAGCGGGTCGTCCTCCGAGGGCGAATTTGCCTCCGCCCGCAAAATCCCCACCGCTAGGCGGGGCAGGGGCTGTGAGGCAGGGAGGGGGCTTGCACCCTCTACCCGGGAGGTGGAGCGTCGGGCCGAGAGGTTGGTGGAGGAGGGGCGTCGCCCTGGAGGGAGCGGTCGCAGGGCTCCCTCTACTCGTCCGCCTCCTCTCGACTCTGACGACTTGGAGTCCCCGGGAGAGGTACCTCCCGCTGTTGAGGACCAGAGGGCCCAGTTTGCGGAGGTTGTGGAGGCCGCGATCCGCGCTGTGGCCTTCAAGAGGAAGCAGTCCTCGAAGCGGGAGGCCATCAGTGCGGCCAAAGCCTCCATACTGGCGGCAGCGGCGGCCAACGCTGGCGGGACTGCCTCAGACGAGGCGTCGGAGTTGCGGGCGGAGGTCGCCCGCCTCGCGGTTCTTACGGAGCGACTCGTTCAGGAGAATGAGTCGCTCCGGAGGGACCTGGCGGGGATGGCCAGAGCGGCCTCCGTGGAGCCGCGAGGGGGACTGAGTCCGGCAGCGCCGGAGGGGGGCCAAGTGCTGAGCCAGGTGCGGGACCTGGTACGGCAGGAGCTGGCTCCCTTCCGGAGGCAGTTCTCCATGCTGGAGGACATGGTCCGGCGTCCCCCAACAGCGGCAACAGCGGCGACTCAGAGGGCCCCGGGCCAGCAGCAGAAGGCGGCTTCGTACGCGGCCGCCGCGGCTGCCAGCCCGGGAACGTCCGGCAAGGCGAAGGCAAAGGCCAAGGGCGGAGCAGCGCCAGCGCCTGTGGCGCCGGCGGCTGCGACGCCGGCGACGACCAAGACGACCAAGTCGGCCCCGGCGAAAAGGGGTGGGAGGAAGGCTCGGGGAGGAGCGGCTAAGGCTGCGGCGCCAGTGGTGCCACAGCCGCCCCCACCCCCACCCTCGGACCCTCCTGCGGCCGGGGCCGAGTGGCAGGTTGCTGGCCAGAAGCGGAGGGCCAAAGAGGCGGCCAGGAGGAAGGCGAGGAAGCAGCGGCGTAAGGCCAACGCTATTGCGGCGAGGCTTCGCGCCCCGAAATCCGCGGCTGTAGTGCTCACACTGCGGCCGGAAGCGAAACAGAGGGGCGTGACGTATCTCGCCGTACTGAAGCGGGCGAAGGAGGCGGTGAGCCTCCAAGAGCTGGGCATCAGCGGGGGCATCGGGGTCAGGAGGACCCTAACCGGTGCCCGCAAGCTCGAGCTCGCCGGAGCGGAGAGTGGCCCGTTCGCGGACGCCTTGGCCGAAAAGCTGAGGGCGGTCTTACCCGCGGACGAGGTCCGGGTGTCCAGGCCGACTAAGCGCATCGACATGCGCATAGTGGGCCTGGATGACTCCGTTACGGAGGAGGAAGTTGTGGCCGCCGTCGCCAGGACTGGGGGGTGCTCTGCCGAGCTCGTCAAGGCGGGCACCCTCCGGCCTGACAACACGGGCATGCAAACCCTTGTGGTGAGCTGCCCCGTGACGGCGGCCAGAACTGTGTCGGAGGGCCGAAGGCTCTTGGTGGGATGGGTGTCTGCGCGGGTAAAACTGCTGGAACCCAGGCCTCTGAGGTGCTACCGCTGCCATGTGGGCAACCACACGGGAGCTATGTGCCCCTCGGAGGTGGACCGCAGCGGTTTTTGTTTCCGCTGTGGTCAGCCCGGTCATCGGGCCGGCTCATGTGAGGCCACGCCGCACTGCAGTGCATGTGCGGCTGCTGGCAAGCCGGCCGAGCACTGGGCTGGGGGAAGGGCCTGCGCGCCATCCGCCCCGACCAAGGGCAAGAGGTCTGCCGCCGCCGCCGCCTCTGCCGCCGCCGCGGCTTTCGTCGCCGCTTCTGCCGCTTCTGCTGCGGGTGCTGCGACTCCCAACGCTCGGGAGGGTGCTGAGATGCAGTGCCAGTAATGGTCCCATTTCGGCCTCCTCCAGAGACAAGTCGGCCGCTGTGCTATTGCGCAGTGGCTGATGCCTGGGGACGGTGAGCGTGGGTGGCTTGCCGTCCGACACCAGGTTGAGTCGACGACGCGTTGTGTTCCACGCGCGCCGAAGGAGCCGTCAGCACCAAGGACGGGACCCCATAGGGTCGGTGCCTGCTAGGGTTGCGGAATTTGTTCGAAAGAGTTACCGCGGCCCTGGAACGCATAGGGCACAAGAAGGATCACGGGTGGGTTTTAGTCAGTAAAAGTCTGACACTCCCTACCGCCCCACCCAGGGCGGGAGGGGTCATTTGATGATTTCCCATCCAGAAAAAAAAAAAAAAAATGGGGTAATTCTTAGGAAAACTGCTTTGATATTTTAGGCCGATTTCATTGAGAGATACTTTATACTTAATTAATAGGTATTTGACTTCATTTTCTGTTACGTCTCCCAAAATCTCAAAAAAAGACAAGTCGCAGTAACATTATCAAAAAATTACGTAGTTGTAAAAGCGTAGCACGAATTACCTGTGACGTCAATTGCAAGTTATTTCATTGGAAGTTTGCGCCATGCACTATTGGGTAAAACCGGGATAGATGCCCCAGTAGGTGCCCCGATTTTAATTAATCTAGTTTAGTGGATGAATCGCGCTATTAATATATATAATATATATATTAATCACGCTACTTTATTGATGTATCGGGAGACTTCCAACTATCACTAAGTGGACTGTGTCTCATGTCTCTGTGCGGTTGCTAGGGAAGGCAAAGTGGGATCAAAGTTTTTTCGGGACAGATGCTCTGTTTTTCAGCGGGTCATTTATAATGGACTAGGCAACTATCCCATATATGGGATAGATGTTCCAAAACTTAGAGGTCCGCGAAAATCGCTAATATTCTGGAAATATCAAAGATAATGTTTTTTACTTTTCATAAATTTGTAGATAAAAACCCAAAGTACCAACCAGTGTTACAATTAAAATATTTTGATTTTTGCACTGGGAGATATAAAATGATCATCAAAAAGTGTGGCATCTGTCCCGGTTTTACCCTACATGACGTTTTGCGAGTCAAAGATAGACGAATAATTTCAGCATGCTATAGAAGCACTGTTTTAAATAAATTAAAATCATAATCACCAAGATAATAATACATCCATTAACGCCTTAATTCCAGCTGAAACATAGACCAATCTATAATTTGTAGGCCTAAAAGCACTTAGGTAGTATCTCAGAGAAGACGTGAACTAGATCTAGACAAGTTGAGAACAGACTGACTATCGATTAGGTTAAAGTTAGTGGTTGTTGTCCCTGATATCTGGAAAGCTTCTGAAGCTTGTCCAAGTACGTTAACTATTTTAACACAAGGGAACCTCGCCTAATGTTACTTATTGTTCTAATGAAAAAAAAACACGGTATAAGCATAATAAAACATATTCAGCCTTTTAATGTTTCTGCTGGGACACAGGCCTCCTCTCTAGGAGAGGGAATGGGCCGTAAACCACCACGCGGGCCCAGTGCGAGTTGGTGAATGTCACATGTCTTCAAATTTTTGATTCTAGGACACGGCTTCCTCACAATGTTTTCCTTCACCAGTTTGAGAGCAGTGGTGATGAAATTAATTACACAAAGTAATGCGCCTGGCTAGGTTTGAACCCGCGACCTACAATTAGTAAGTCGCGGCCGTTACCACTCGGCCACAACTGCTCACTATGATCAATCGAATCAATAAAACACGGATTTGGATTTAAAACTTCATACCCATTTACGGCATCTGCCTTATAAGAGCGCTACTACATGACTTTCATATAAAAACCAAGCATATTTTCCATATTCACACTTCAAAATAATCTTTATTCTTTTGCCAAACACTTCCAAAGCAGCCAAAGAGGCTACCATCGTCACAATTTACATTACAGTTATTCAAAAATTAAAAAAAAAAATGATTAAATAAAAAAATTGAATACGTTCGTCGTTCGTTCGTTCGTTGTTAAGGATACGTTGTCGTTTGTAATATTGTTGTTGTTGTAAAAAATGTTCTGACCGGATGACTATGTAGTATTTACTGTTCAGTAGTATGGTTTTTTACTAAGATATCAACGAATTGTTGCAAACGTCGTTAGTTTAAAATAAATGGCGTGAGATTTTCAATACTACTATACCGAATTACCGACCAAAAAAAGGAGGAGGTTCCTCTTAACTTTTTACTGGGTGAACCGATTTTGATGATTCTTTTTATATTGGAAAGCAGATGCTTGTCATGTGGTCCCTCATTTCATCAATTTGATTGTTATCTGACGACGAGTTTTCGAGTTATCTCTAATAATTTGTGGCTTCAACTACGTTGATAATGTTCTTATTCACTCATTGTCGATAAAAAAAAAACTATTTACGATGGTTTGGAAGAGCATCTTAATATTTGGAGGCGGTCCCTTTCTAGTTTAGTGAAGACCCAAGATAAGAAACGGAACTCTTTAATAAATGATAGCATATCTTCTGGGATTGCTGAAATAGCGTGTCTGTTTATTGTTCCTCTCATTGAACCTCCTCCTTTTTCGGAAGTCAGTGTTAAAAAAACGAAGAAACAACCAAAAACATCCAGTTCCGAAATTAATGTAAGTTTATATTTTTGTGTTTTTTTTTTTTTGTATAGAAGTCGGTTGTATTTTTTTTTTGAGTTTGTTTTCGATAAGATTGTAACTAAAATGTACTTTTCGAAATAAATTGAGATAAACTTACGGTATTATAAATAAATCCGGTGGAATAATGTAAATTCATATGAATTAAATTCCGTTTGGAAGAACTCAATTACATTTTGGAAACCCAAAAAAAATCTTATAAATCTCACTCAGCAGTAGCGCTTACGACTACTACCAACGAGGCAATATAATGAAAGAATTATCAATTTATGACCACTAGTCGTAGACGCAGAAAAGAAAAAGTATTTACAATCACAATTGACAAATATGAAAGTCGGAAATCATCCCAAGTTGACCCAAGTGGACATTCTTCCGTCATAAACCGCGGTTTTGTCCGCATACAAATGTAGACTTTGTTACGGTCAAGCAGTTTTTCCTAAACTGCTTGACCGTAACAAAGTCTACTATGGGGATAAAATGTACCCTATGTTACGGTTCTGTAGTTTCGGAGCTTATTTTGTACAAACAAACAAAAAAATCTTTCTTCTTTATAATACTATAGAATAGTTGGTGTGCCTTTCATTCAAATCCATTCAGTAGTTTTTAAGCGAAAGAGTAACAAACATCCATCCATCTGTATACATCAATCTATCTAAAGAATATTTGAAAAGTTAAACTAGAATACTAATTATAAGTTAGAACGTACCAGAAAATACTGTTTCAAATCGTTTCATTCGCAACCCAACTGGGAATAAAAGTTCGTTTTATGTTTTCTAGTTGGTATAAAATCTTCTTTTAGCTTTTTTCCAATTCAACTGCTAATAGATAACTTTCTCAAAGATAATCGTCGTTTATTCATTACCAAGTGTACCTATAAATAAATACATTATCGGCTTTTGGAATTGGCCTCTTTTATATTTAAAAAAGAAATGGGCACAAGAAGGAACACGGGTGGGTTTTAGTCAGTAAGAGTCTGACACTCTCTTCCGCTCAGCACAGAGCGGGAGAAGTCATTTGATGATATCCCATCAAAAAAAAAAAGGAAAACTGAATGAAAATCGACCATTTCTCCACCCTTATCTCCGAAACCACTGAGCTAAAACTTCGAGAATTTAAACTTTTTTAAGACTTATTTGGAACCCTTTTTTGTTGAGCCAGATTCGTTCTTGACCACTATTTTGAAGTTATAAAAATTACGTGGTATGTAAATCTTTGTAAGGGCATTTAGGTTATCTTTTACACGACACCCTCATGTCAAGCACAATTATTACAAAGTACGAAACGTCGAGTATTTGGCGACAATTTCTTTTCCTTTTACAAAGCTGGCAACTTTATTAAAAAACTCTTCAATAAAGCCAGACCATTATGCAATACGATGTCGACGTATAGCGACGTTCCTTATATAAGATGAACGACTGCGGAATACCACATCCGACTCTCAATGGCCACTGCTATACGAGTAGAGCCACAATGGGCACGCCTGAATTATTTGTTGGCCCTACAATGGTCTGTGCTGGTTGGATTTCAACGGCTATTTAATGAGGTAGGTTTGGGTTGACGCGGTCTTGATCTTTAGACATTTGAAATATTAATAGTTTTGCTATACTTATATTGCGATTTGTAATATCCATATGCAGAACAATAATAATAGAATAGTTATCCCTAAGAAAAAATCCAATACTTATTTACTGCAACGGTGTACCTGTGAACATTTACAAAATATGATATTTTGATCTTAGGTTTTTAAACATTTTAGACGTTTTTTTATTGAATTCAGCCAAGAACACTAAAGGCTACTTATATCATTATCTGCTTAGACTTATCCCAACTATATTTGGGTCGGCTCCCAGTCAAACCGGATTCAGCTGAAATAGTTACCAGAATTTTACATGAAGCGGCTGCCTACCAGGCCTCCACAACCCATTAACTGGGGATCACGGTATTTCTTGGCAAGACTGGTCTCAGATTTTCTGGCTTCTGACAATCCGTGACGACTGTCAAAGATCCCCAAATGACAGCCTAGACCAACGACTTAACGTGCTTTCCGAGGCACGGAGGAGTCTCGTTATTTTGAGATGGTCACTCATCCACAGACTTACCTCGGCAAGCGGTGCCTAACCTTAAAGATCGACCCGAGGGGCTGTTATAATTTACGACTACTTATATTTTTGTCTATAAGTATTAACGATCGAACTTTATCAGTAATTTAAAATTAGTTTAAATAACTTCATTTAAAAAAGTGCCCGTGTTTTCTCCATAGCTTCAACTTTCCGTCTTTCAACAATTCAGAGGTAAATGACATTATGTAAACTAGCGAATGAAACTCAATAACCGAACCGATTCAAATTCGGCTTGGCTCTTGTACACCGCGTCCGAATTCAATATTAAAGGAGCACTCCCCATGTCTGTAGTTGAACAAGAACCTATCTACGTTAGCCACAACGTGAATGTCTGCATAATTCGTACAAGTTCAAACCCATTTACCCCCAATGTGAATGTCTGCATAATTCGTACAAGTTCAAACCTATTACTTATGTACCATGTTCCCAATTTGATGTACTGGGCAGGGATTAAGATGTTGTGGAATTTAGACCAAGATGTGGAGTAGGTTGAATGTGTAAATTGGATTTAACGATATTAGTAGATGAATTAGGAGACATTCTAAGGCAAAGTGGAGAATCTCCACTTTGCCTTAGAATGTCTCCTAATTCATCTGCCTGTTCTTCTTGATAAAATGCGCTTTTTCTTGGACAAAATTCTTATTGACCGATTCCTTGACAATTCATAAGTGACTTAAGATACCTTATTGAAACAAATGCTTCTATTGGATGATTGCTGTTTTTCTTTAAGTCTTATAAAGCTCAATGCATTGATAGTATACGGTAAAAAGTTTCCGTATCAAAATTTCAAAACGCGTTCAGCTGTGTTACATGAATAAATAGCTGATATGGTTATACAAATTAAAATTACGCATATTTATCATATATAAGTTTTGATATATTCAAGTTTTAATTAAAACCAACATATTATTTTAACGTTTCACAAATTCATATTTCAACCACCCAATTGTGGTGAATATTACGGAACATGGGATGTATCATTTTACAGTACCTAGTCCATATTTAAATGATGTAATTCCGTTGTAATTAAAATCTTCTATATTATTAATTGTTCTGTGGTTTGCGGCTTGCCATAGGTCAAACTAAATCCTCTCGCTTCCGGTTTTCCGGGGAGCTCTTACACGGTTGATTAAAATTTCCATATTGTGACGTCACAAGCCAATACGTTAGAATATTTATCGACTTTCTGGCCGTTACACCGTGCAATTTCACTGACCGTAACAG
Source organism: Hecatera dysodea (assembly GCA_905332915.2). NCBI lineage: Eukaryota > Metazoa > Arthropoda > Insecta > Lepidoptera > Noctuidae > Hecatera > Hecatera dysodea. The sequence continues at coordinate 18,800,713 of HG995292.1, forward strand.
GAACATATTGGGCTCAAAATAAAATGCTTTTAGACTAGCGAAGCGGTCGGACACACGACTGACGTATGTATATACCTATATCGCAGTTGTTGATGTCTCATTGATAGTTGTTGTATATTTACATAGTGGTTACAGCGTAGATAAGTATTAAGAGAGATATTAAGTGTACAGTTCGTTATTCTACCCTGTGGCCGTATTACGAAGTGCCAATGCCATCATGATTCGTGTAAAGGAAAGAGATAGTGCTATTCGATTTGTGTAACTCCGTCTCTCTGACTCAGAAATCATGATGGATTTAAGACGCCATAATAGGGCTGCAGTTCCATCCAGTCCGTCCCTATCTGTCCTCCCGTCAGTTTTGCCCTAAGCCGAGGTCCGTACCCCACAGGGGCTTCCCTTAGCGTGTAGACGCTTAGATTGTAAGTTATTTTATAAGCCCTGGCTGTAAGCTTTCATATTTATATTAAGGCCATAGGTAAGTCCGGTTAAGCAGTTGACAACCTGCTAGGTTGATCTGCATGAAGCCACTCACATAAAAATATATTTTAAGTATTCAATACGCACTGATTTTACTTATAAAATATTTTTAACTTACTTCACTCGAGTTGAGATCTCATGCAAGTTTTCAACGCACTGTATCGTCTTCATTTTTAGTTTACGTGAAAAACGAAAAAATACGTGTCCAATATTTTTTGGAAATCTATCAGACAGTCTAATTAGATTTTGTCAGTAAAATACACTATTACTCGATATACTATGAAAACATCGTTTTATGTACAATGAATCCCATCAAAATTCAATGGTTTCCAATACATCCGTGTCTCATTTAGTGTTCGGTACAATATTTGCAACCGAACAGCTCAGCACTAAATATCAACCAACCCAGAATTTAGAGCTAAACCAAAAAAGCGCTAAATTCTACATTTAGGAAAATGGTTTACAATTTGACGCGATATTCTACAATCATACGTCGTTTGATAATTTTCGGTGACATTCATACTTCGAAAGGACTAAGGGTTAGCTGATACAACCCGTGGCAGTGTTGAAATACAAACACATTTTTTTCCTAATCTTCTCTGTACTAAGTTTTTGTTTTCTGTAATATTTCTAGAACCATTTCGGACATCTGGCACGTGGAGTTATTATCTTTTTACTTGTATTGCCTTCTAAAAATATCTATAATTTAAGCCGTAACTGAAGTTTTTACGGATCTATGAAACAGGCTGTGTTTTATTTTAAAGGCTAATGGGTTTTTTTTCTGTAGGTAAGTAAAGTAGTACAAATGCTGGTGTTTCATTACAGGGTTAATGAGGTTTTTATGTAGGTAGTTTATTTAACCTTTAAAACATGCTTTATTTAAAATATCACATTACAACGCAATGTAATAAAGAAGAAATACGTGTTTTATAGTAGAATACATTTGAACCCTATCCGAATTTAAAACTGAATATCAAACGTTGAGAGAGAGCAGTGGTGGCCGAGTGGTAACGACCCCGACTTACGAAGTGTAGGTCGCAAGTTCAAAGCCAGCCAGGCGCATTACTTTATGTAACTAATATCATCACCACTGCTCTCAAAATGGTGAAGGACAACATCGTGAGAAAACCGGCATGTCCTAGAACCAAAAATTCGAAGACATGTGACATTCACCAACCCGCACTGGCCCGCGTGATGAATAACGGTCTTTAAGAGAGGCATGTGTCCCAGTAGTAGGAACATTCAAAGGCTGATTATGCTTATGCTATTATTATCAAATATTTGTGATGTGTGAAGTTGTTCGATTTTCCCTTCTTTTGAATTATTACAAACTACATATTGTAACACCAGGGAAGCTCGCCCCTAGTGTTACTTACTATTCTAATGAATAACAATCGCTTTGGGATTTAACTTCGTACTTATTTACGGCATCTGTCTTATAAGAGCGCTACTACATAACTCTTATGTATGTAAATCAAGTCATATTTTCCTTATTCCTAATTCAAAACACTTTTTATTTTTTTGCCAGACACTTCCAAAGTTTTATCAACAAACTTGTCTGCCAGTGACCCTCAAACGAGGATGCTACCATCGTTACACAATATCCATCCTTCTGACCGAGTTCGCTGCCAAACTCATTGGAGTCTGGCCATCGTCGCGGGAATATTATATTGCACTAGTGTGCGCAAACCCAGGTGAACTCCTTATTCCAGCACTCTCCTATTCGATTGGAGATAGATCTGGCTCAAGACCACCGGACTTTACGTGCATTTCTATGGACGGGAGTGTCATACCACCGACTTTTCCAAGCTACGGTCTATCACACAGTAATTCCTTATGGAAAAACGCCGGTACACTGTTATTCGACCTGGGAAACGAAACCATGACTCCACGCTCGACAGTCGCGCAAACGCAGGACCATTACAAACTACAAACATCGTTAAAAAAAATTACGCAACAAAATAAAAATGAACTCATAATCGGATTCACAGTGGTTCAGTCAGCTTCATTTGGAAAAACATACAAAATCTGGATGGAACCAGTTATGAAAAAAATATTTGTAACACCAGTTTATCCTATCATCTTTTCACACACGATGGATTACGGAGCGCGAAAAAAATACATGGGAAATTTTATTTCGTCCCTGAAATGTAAAAAACGGGTCCTAAGCCTCATAAGCTGAATAATCCTGGCGCAGATATGATTGAACGTCAGCCCATTGACGGATCAGCTGTATAAGAACTTGCTTTGGAATAACTTCGGAAACGTTCCTTTTATTTTATTTAAATCCTTAAATGATAAATGATATTTATTTTGTAAGTAGGTTAAACATAACACTTTTACACGTCAAATATTTCTGGTCATTTTAAGCTAGATGAAGCCGGTGTTTCCTAGCCGACTACCCTGAGAAGAAACACCGAAACAAACTCAGAGTACAAACTCTTAGTAATGATCTGTTTCATCATTCATTCTTTATTTGAAGAAGCGGAAGGTAACCTAATGTATTGCTATCAAATTCTGTCAATATTATCAATAAATTTAATCAATTTTATAAATCTACTTAAAACATCAATTGAATTGTAGCAAACTTATTTACTATTATTTTATGGGAATGTTAAAAGTATGGAAGTGTAAATTCAATTAATTTTAAACTCGATATTAATCTGTACTAATATTATAAAGAGGAAAGATTTTTATTTTTGTATGTAAGGATTAAACTCAAAAACTACTGAACCGATTTGAAAAATTCTTTCACTGTTGGGAAGCTATACTATCCCCGGGTGACAGGTTATATTTCATCCCCATATTCCCACGAAATACGACACGAAACCGCGAGGCGCTGCTAGTTATAAATATTTTGCTATACTGATTACGTGACCGTAATGCACTGACAATTTCAAAGAAAATTATGTGAAAGTGCCATGTACAGCCACTTTTCATTGTTTCTTTTTGAAATGGTTTCTTCCACTCTGGTCGTAGTGGAAAGGTGTCAGACTCTTACTGACTAAAACCCCTTCCTCCTTTTGCGTACTAGGGCTGCGGAGTTACCGCAGCCCGCTCGAATAAATTCCGCAGGCCTAGCAGACACTGACCCTATGGAGCCCCGTATTCTTTCCTGACATCTCTTTGAGGCGCGCGTGGAACACGACGCGACACCAGTGTTACCCTACTGATAGTAGGGTAAAACTGAAACAGTAAAGGAGAATGCGCATCAGCTGCTTATAATAATAATATAAAAATAATAATAATAGATAACAAAATGCTTGAAATGAACAACAGTGAAATATACGCCAAATTGTACAACAAATCGTTGGTTAAGTCTAGGTTAAGGATTTTGTTTGTGTGGGTCCAATATAACTAAGTTCGTGTTCACACATGGGTATCTTCTGCAGAAGTAAATTAATGAATCCTTAAAAAAAAGCAATCCATACGTAGCTCAAGTCGCAAGCGTAGGATTAAGTTTAACAAACAATAAAAAAAATCAATTGCAGTAAACCTGAAACCAACTGAAAACTGTCAATAAGGCAAAGGACATGTGATTCATATAGCCTACGTTTCTATTTTGAAAATAATTCTAATAAATATTAAGATGCGTATATTATTTTAAATAGAATTACAGTACACATAGATCAAATTATATTAAATAAATTATCACTGCCCCATTCTATTAAAAAAGATTGTGGCAATTCCTGTTTGGCCGAATGTCACTTACTCATGTCAATTAAACACTGATCTCCAAACAAAAACTGGGAATGAATGAAACAGATGTCAAGTTAAATATTTTAAGGATCCAAAGATATTTGTAACGTACTTAAATACAAACTTGAGCGTTATTTCATAATACATATTTCATAATAGAAATGTTCACCTTATTAGTTTGCTGTTTCTTTTTGTAATCTTATTTCTTATCGTTCGATGATACCGATATATACTCATATATGTACAAAACTTACCTTCTTTACATATACCTGTGTAAATTCGGGTGCAATATCACTGAAACAAGACAAAGCAATGGTGTTTGGCGGAGCAAAAAGGAATTGCGTCAGCAAAAAAAAGCCCTTTGAAAAAACTAAAGGAGCTCCAACACTATTGAGTCAACAACCAGTATCAAGCTATTTCAGCCAGCGAATATTTACCAAAGCAATTAAATATTAAAATTACACGTCAAATGAAGAGACAGTACTATATCTACACTAATTCCTTGTTACCACAGAGTTTAATTAGTTTCGTGAATTCCTGAAGCCTTTGAAATATAGAGTGAAAGCCTTAAAGGGGTCGGTCTGGGAGCAATTTCCGGTCACAAAAATATTCATACATTCTTGAGGGCTCCTAAAACGTAAAAGGGTGCCTTTAAAAGGTACTTATAGATGCAATGAAAGCAATTTTGGAGGTAATTGGAATGTCTTATCTTCGGTAAAAAAAGATTGTAAGAAGCTATTTTTGGAAAAAAAAAGTGGATGGTAGTTTAAATTAAGAATGTAGTTTCGGAATGGATTATGGAATGTGGTGATGTCGAGTGATGATAAAAAGTTTTAACCAAATAGTTCGTATTCAAGCAGTGCAAACACAACGTGATATGGTTACTCAACGTAAATCCGGTGGCCTTGATCAGAACATGAGCCTGGAAAATGCGAGCATGTTAAGTACCCATACACCTGTAGGTACTTTTGGAAAGTTAGCAAAATCAAGAGCACAAACATACTGCTTTTTTCAATAAAAATTTCTTCCAGCAAACCTGCGACAGAAGAGTGGGATAAGAAACGTAGACAAAGTGTGTAAAGAGACAGAGAAGGAAACTGAAAATATCAAAATAGACTATACTAACTTAACTAAAACTTATCATTATCTATTTATACAAACAAACCAAATTAAAATAATAATACAAACGAATATACGCAAATAAATGTACATAAATACATAATTCTATATAACATAGTACATACCTATAATATACACAGTATCACAGCATAGTGGACAGATAATGCTCTTTCACTTATTTTTTAAAGAAATAAATATTTTTACCTTATCTTAGGTGAGAGTGAGTTCCACAAACGTACTGCATGAAAAGAGAAGGAGAGGGAATATGAATGAGTATTATGGGATGGGAAGTTTAGATGATGCAGATTCTTACTGACTCAAACCCACTTGTGATCCTTCTAGTGCCCTTTGCGTTTCAGGGTCGCGGTACTCTTTTGAACAAATTCCTCAACCCTTGAATTTTTCGTAGCCTAGTGTACCTGTGTAAGTGTGTATATCGTGGGCACCTGGCCACGTAGATACTGAACCCAAATATTATAAGAAGTTGGTCATCGTCTCGAACAGACGAAGAAGCGCTAAGATGGGCCGGGCTTACCCTCGGGTATGGTTTTGGGCGATGACCGTCAAATCTTGTTACTGTTAGTCCCTCCTTTGTCTGTTTAGTGTGAGATTGTCGTAGACAGACCGGAGATTAACTAGAATGGCCCGCGGGCAATTTTAGTTAATACTTGCTGTAATATCTACTACCGATAAAGAATAAAACCAAAAATAAACATGTACAGACGTGTTTCCTTCATCGTTTTCTAGGAAATCAGAAATAGAGAAATCTTTAAACAAATAGTACAGGATAAGCCATAAAACTTCTGTGCTCCATGACGTGAACCAGTTAGTAATACAGTCCATATGAAAAATTGGCAGCATTTCCGGATTAAGTCCCAGTTTTCTCATAGTCAGTTGAAGCGAAAGACGCCATAAACTCTAAACTGATGAATTTTGGTATAAAGATTGGATCTAGGATGTGACATTATATTCTTCTGCCCGAGGAAAAAGAAGCCACTGGTAGAAGCTATGTTTTATTTAAACTTTTCAGTTTTTTAACAGTAGTAAAGAGGTAATAGGTAACAAATGTTTGTATGGCCTACAGATAGTTGTTCCGGGTCTGGGTGTCTTGTATATGTGAGTTTACATGTTTGTGAACGCACCCACGTTACCTAGAAGTAAATCATAGCGTGGGGCAACATTTTATTTAAAAAATATGTTTTTCTACGTTCCAAGCCTAAACTAAAATTCAACCAGATAAATTTGAAAAATGAAAATAATATATCTAGTTTTAATTTCCGCGAATATGTGTGGGTTGCAGGTATGCACCTCCCTCTCGCCCGCTATATTATGCACATGCAAGATTACAAGGCAAAAGCATGGATTATATGCACATGCAGGAAGGCAAAGCAAAACCCAACCCAATACCATAAACCAACCCAACCCATGGTATTGGGTTGGGTTTTGCTTTGCCTTCCTGCATGTGCATATAATCCTTTTTTCATTTTTCAAATTTAAAATGGATTTCCGCAAAGTAACGCCTGACTCAATCATTTTTTTTTTATTCAACCAGATATCCATTATTATAACAGAACCCACATCATTTTCTTTAATTAAAAGACTTGTCTACAACACACAAAAGCAGACACCTGTTCAAACTTCCTCATCATTTTCACAAGAAAACTAGACTAGACGAGGGGCGACACGCTAATATCGTTACTGCAGAGACGCTACGAATAATAGCATCTTAATAAAACTAATAGAACCTATTTCTGTACCATTTTCTCTAATACGAGTTCGTCCTAATGTTTTTCCTAATACAACTACGATCTTCATTATTGCTTACATATCTTTTCTAAGTTGATACGTGAGGAGAAAATATGATTCCAATGATGCAGAGATACTCTGTTTTTTTATTGGTTTGGGAAGTTTTGGAGGTCAGCTATTGGTTTACTGGACCGTGTTTTATATGCGAGGACAATCGTAATGGAATTGTAGATATGAATAAATTATTCTGTCCATGCATTTGTAAACTCAACGAATAAGGTCAGCCGACTGCAGGGTATGTATGATCATATTATTATATGCCTCTTTTAGATGGAGAAAGAAGAATTTCAGTCACACAACTATCTTACTATATGTTGGTGATTTCAGATCTTTCCAAGATTTCTCGCATCTTATAACATTACTAGCTGCTGCCCGCGACTTCGTCCCCGTGGAATCCCCGATTTTAAAACATTCTTTATCGCTGCTCCACTCCTATTGGCTTAAGCGTGATGATATATAGCCTAAAGCCTTCCTCGATAAATGGTCTATTCAACCCAAAAAGAATTTTTCAATTCGAACCAGTAGTTCCTGAGATTAGCGCGTTCAAACAAACAAACTCTTCAGCTTTATAATATTAGTATAGACTAGTGACCCGCGCAACTTCATTTCTGTCACATTTTTCATGACTGCTTCCCTCCTATTGGTCTTAGCGTGATGATATATAGTCTATAGCCTTCCTCGATAAATGGGTTATCTAAAATTGAAAGAATTTTCAAATCGGACCAGTAGTTCCTGAGATTAGCGCATTCAAGCAAACAAACAAACTCTTCAGCTTTTTATGTATTAGTAAAAGTATAGATTCAAATGTAAAGTTATCATAAGTCGGGCTGGACAGTTTCTTGTAAACTACAACGTGTAAAAACAAACAGTGGTTGATAAGTCAGAAATATTTATCTATAGTAACATTATAAAGAGTTAATATTTTTTTATTTGTTTGTACCGAATATATTATAATATCCGAAACAACTGGACCGATTTTAACCATTTTATCACCAATAAAAAGCTACATTATCAGCGAGTATATTTTTATGCCTATATTTTCACAAAAATGGGAAATACGCGGGTGAAACCGCGGGGCACTGCTAGTCATTTAAATAAACACATTTTATTCCTCAGAACCTACAGTCACACCATAAGTTCATTCACTCTCTTTACATACCATTAAATATTACTGCCTTCGGTTCGATCAACTACTTTTATGACGTCATAAAACACAAAACGGACTGTGAAAAAAAAAAAACAGTCGTCTGAATCTTTAATTAAGTTAAGTTTGTCAATTCCATGTGTACACACATACATACATATGTATGTATATACATGTATGTCCGGAATCTGGACCACATTTTTGTAGCCAAACCGACCTTGAACCTGACGTCATAATTATGTGGACTGCAAATTCACAGCCGACGACACGGTTGGCGCAGTGGTTGAGCGTTCAGCTGTTGCGTTGAATGTCGCGGGTTCGATCCCAAACAAATGTTTTTATGGCCTACAGATAATTGTTCCGGGTCTGGGTGTCTTGTGTATGTGAGTGTTTACATGTTTGTGGACGCACCCACGATACAGGAGTAATTCCTATTGTGGAGTAACGGTTTTTATTAAAAAAATAAATAATTGAATTTTCATTGATTCGTCATTTCTCGCGTTTATTTGGTTGAATAGAACTGTACAATTTCCGTGATGATGTCTTTTTTATGCGTGTTTACGAGTAGATGATAAAACGGCTGAGAATCTGTAGATAACATACTGGTGCAATAGTACTCGTGTTATATTCAACTTGAAAGTTCACTACAATATCAGATAAGTTTTCTTAGAAAAGAGGGATCATACATGCGTCTCTATCACCCAGTAAAAAATTGCCGTCGAAAAGATGCGATTTGAACGTTTTCAAATATAGCATTTGCTCTCTGGGTAGTATATAATCTAAGTAATTGATGTTTTTGGTATTTTTCAAAACCTACATTACTACACAGAACTGTTTAGAAAGATTATACTTTAATAATACGATTTCTATAACAATGAAATAAAAAATAGTGGAATATATTTTATATGCTCTGCTTATATGCTTTTAAAAATGGATTTCTAACCTTGCAACGCTAAACTTCGTCTCACACAATGGAATGACTTGCGAGTGACGTCACACGCAAGTAGCACTGTCCCTGTTTGTCATTAAAAATTAAAATGCCGTAGTTTAAGAGTATTTTATTTTTTGTATCGTCGTATATTTAGATTACAAAAAATATAATAACGAAAATTATGTTAAGAACTGACATCACTATACAAAACCCTGCATATTAATAAAGCCTACAGCATTTCAAAGAAATTCACATTCCATACCATGTTCTCCTTAATACGAACATTTTAATCATCCCTTTATTACCCTTCACACGCACTTATAATACTTGTAATACACCATTATTATTGAAATTAGCTTTTACCCATGGCGTGAAAAGTTATTATGATTTTCATGGCTTTTTTTTACACGAAACTCTTTAAAATAAAAACCTATGTTACTCCTTATAACATCAGCTGTCTGCGAGTGAAAGTCCAGTCAGAATCGGTCAAACCTTTTCCGAGACCGGGGACAAACAGACCGTCAGACAAAATGTTTTAGTGTTTTTTTATAAAATAACATTCTCGTGTCACAATGTTAGTTAACATACTCCTCAGAAACGGATTGACCGATTTTTATGAATTTTTTTTATGCATATTCAATAGGTCTGAGAATTGGCTACTATCTATTTTTCATACCTACCCCTAAATGATATAGGGGACACCCCACCCTTAATTTTTATGTTATTTTATATCGGAAATCAAAAACGTTTGCTGGGTCTGGGTGGGCTGGGTTTGGGTCAAAGTCAAAAGTCAAAACGTTTATTGCGAACTAAGTGTATAATGTTGAGGGTGAGTTTTGATATAATCTATACTAATATTATAAAGCTGAAGAGTTGGTTTGTTTGTTTGTTTGAACGCGCTAATCTCAGGAACTACTGGTTCGAATTGAAAAATTCTTTTTGGGTTGAATAGACCATTTATCGAGGAAGGCTTTAGGCTATATATCATCACGCTTAAGCCAATAGGAGCGGAGCAGCGATAAAGAATGTTTTAAAATCGGGGATTCCACGAGGACGAAGTCGCGGACAGCAGCTAGTAACAAATAAACAGACACTTTTTGTTTGTACAGAAAATGTATAGATACATGTCGATATAAATTAAGTGTTATGTTAGAACAATTTCTTACATCTGGCGGTATATTTTAGCATGCGCTCTATCATCGGTCGGGTAGACGATCTTTAATGGAAAATTTATTGTGAATGTAATATTGCGAAATTCCTGACATTCTGGGTGACTTGTCGCGATTGGGGAGCTCCTTAAATTCGCTTGGCGAGCCTACTGTTAAGACGGCGCTTTGTTCAAGTAAATTGAGATAGAAATTGGTTTTCGGATAAAACAGGCTTCCTATACCAAGCAAGTATGTATACTTTTATTAGAGATAAGTCTATGAGTTCTTAAAGCTTAAAGTCTACAATTTCTACATGTGATCGGTGTTAGGTGAAATTCGTCAGGCTTCTATTTCCCAAAACACTTTAATTAACTCTTAAGTGGATACTATTTCGATTCGATTTACAAAGAACGTCTCAACCATTAGGCCGAACGTTGAAATTTACATTGGCGACCTTCGAGTAACTTTCAAATTTGATATTTTCATTGATCTTATTTATTAAATGAAGGGATCGCTAACATTCAGATATGTTTTGCTTTTTTTTATAAAAATCGATGACCCTTTTTTATTTAAAAAGATTTACTAAGGTTTTAAAATACATGCCTACGGATACAAAAAAGAGTAGATAATATTTTATTATAAAGTCCCATATTCAGCTGTACGCTAAAAAAAAAAAAGTTGTACTGAAAAGTCTGCTTTCCCGTGCAGAAAACTTATTCATTCCTATTGCAGTGCACATTACTCAAGATTAAACATTTTTCTTGCCCCAACGAGATAACTTTAACATTTCCTACGCTTTATATTTGATTTGGAAAGCGCTTTCAGCAGTTCTGAACAAACTCTGCCTTTTAGTTTGAATCCAGGTAATGAACAATTTCCACAAAATTCAGACTTTTAATCTTTTTCTCTAACACGATGAAATGGATGGACAAATTTAGCGTCTGTTCTATATTTGTGAAATAAATTTAGTCGGGTTTTCGGAGCATGAAATCTGATTTGAAGACCACTATGTCACATGTCCCCCGGCTTTAAAATTTGAAGTGAGAATAAATCGGACTTCTTTTTGTGAAAACTAGTTGTATTATTTGGAAACTTTTAGCACTCATAGCGAAAACTGTGCTCGAATATTGATTTCATACTAGGTATTGGTTATATCATAGGTAGTAGGATTTATAATCGAATAAAGTAAAAAGGCAAAGAAAGACTGAAAAGGGTATTAGATGTCAGCGGTAATAGCCATCAGTGTTCACATTCACCATCCGCCTAGCCTTTTCCCAACTATATTGGAATCGGCTTCCAGTCACAACGTTTTCAGCTGAATATCAGTATTTTACGTAAAGCGGCTGACTACCAGAACTCCACAATTCACTAACTGGGCAACAGGGTACTTTTTGGCAAGACAGACGGACAGATTTTCTGGCTTCTATAACGGCTGCCAAAGATAAAAAAATTACAGTCGGGACCAACAGCTTAATGTGCTTACCGAGGCACGGAGGAGTCTTGGTATGTTAAGATGGTCACCCGTCCGCATATGGACCATCTGCAGACCGATCTTGGGGATCCACATGTATGTACATCCAAAAACCTCAAGCACCAGCCGCCGCAACAGAAGAAAACGCCCTAAGCGTGGGGAAACGCAGGGCGCTTATCAGCCACTGTAGGCGTGGGCTGCGGACGGCGAGCTATGGGTGGCTCGCCATCCGATAGCAACCAGGCCCACCGACGCCGGCGACGCCGCGTCGTGTTCCACGCGTATGAAAGTACATTTGCACTGGAAGACTATCAATTGAAATGAAAATTGGCGAAATGCCACGTGGTCGTGTTCCAAACATTTTGGACTTTCCAAAGATGTTATGGCTGATAGAATACACTACATCTAAGCCCAGTACCCAGTAAAGTCAATCATTTTTGCTCCGCTAACACTAAAGCCAGAACCATATCACCAAAATGAACGGTTTATATCAAATATTTACCGCTGTCTCTGTCTAGATTACCGCATAACGTGGGGTACACACAGAATTCAGGAAGGAATATTAAATTATACGGAGCATCAGAGATACATCCGAATATTCCCTTTACCTTTCCTACATGTAAAATAATTTGAGGAAACAAGAAATGTAATTATGGAGGTGAAAATGATGTTAAAGGAGTATGTTTTCGATAATTGTAAGTCAGGTGCAAGAGTTTTGGTAGGGTAGCGTGAAAGCAAGTAGTAAGTTAGTGCCAAAAAGAGGGTCTGGATAAATATGGAGCTGCCTTAGCTTATGAATAAGAATATGTAGCAAATACAAAAAAAAATAATTCTTTGCTGTCATTGCGGCTAAAATCTGGGTGAGATTGGCACAGCAGGACACGATCTTGACTTGAATCTGCTGCAGAAAAGAGAGTCATAATATACACATGCCCAGCAATTAGTGATGTTTGGCTTTGAATAGTATTCATCTATGTATTTTTTCAAAGTTTTCAGCCAACTCAAATCTAAATCCATTCTACTTATGAAAAAGTCTGTGTTTATTGCTGTTTTTTATTCGTTGCAGCCTTGATTGTTGAATGGATTTAGATTTGACTTAGTGAATGGATGACCTGTATTGTGACATAACTAACTTTTTGGTAGCATAGTGTGGCGTGTCGCCTTGGGATAATTCACTCATCGAACGGGCAAAGCCGCGGGCAAACGTAAGCTGCTAATGATTTTGTCTTATAATGGGGTATGAATCAAATTAACTCCATGTAAAAAAAAAAGTTCAACTGCCAAATGTAATTTTGTAAACAAATAAAACATACGTCCGCAGTTTCGACATAATGCCTGCTAGTTTATTTATCAGCTATCAATAAAAAATAGTAAAAGATTCTCTCTACAAACGGATCAAAGGGTTTGTATACGAAAATAAAACCAAATAAATTCACACATGGTTTCTGTAACCAGAGTAATTTATCGCGACAATTGAAACAACGGGTAGTAAACCACATACAAATTGTAGCTTTCAACGTTTTTCAGTTGAAAATAAAATTGGACACGTACGTTTTTACATATAAATGGACACGTGTTTAAGTATTTGTGGGTTTTTTGTTATAGCTGTAAATAATGTGAGAGTATATATACATTAAAGGCTTGTTTTATTTTATTTACGAACGGTTTTTTTTTGTTTATAATATTACTTTCATGTTTTAGGTACATAATATACGGTCTTTTTTGTCTTGAAGTTGCAATTTTACAAGTGGTATAGAACAATATAAATTACCCTCAATTTCTGAATTAAACAATTGTAGTAACGTCTAACTCACTTTAGCAATCGAACCATTCAAAATGTGGCATAAAAGTATCGTTTGAATTTATCTATACTAATATTATAAAGGGGAAATATTTGTACTTTTGTGTGTGTGTGTGTGTGTTTGTAATGAAAAAACTCAAAAACTACTGTAGCGATTTCAATGCAAATATTCTTTGACCATTAGAAAGCTACATTCACCCTGAGTAACAAGGCTATATTTTATCCCCATATTCCCAAGGTAACGAGAACTACGCGGGTGAAACCGCGGGGCGCTACTAGTTAATATTTATGTAAGCAATCACTATTTACTACCATAATAATGGTCATTTTTAAATTAAATCACGAAACTGAAAAGATCAGAAAATTAAATAAAAAATATTTAGTTTCAATTTGACATAACATAATGATAATAACTTAATTTCAATTTGATATAACATAATGACAATAATTAAATTTCAATTTGTATTGCATGAAAATTTTGTGTTGTATTATAACTAAACCTATAAAGTAATTGTGAATTTTGTATGCCGCAATGGCGGGACATAGCAGATTTATCTGTAACCAACCCAACTTCTTATGTACCTATGATCCACAATAAAATGATTTATTATTATTATTATTAACACCCAATGGAGATTTTCGCAACTTAGCTTAAGCATAATCAGCCTTTTAATGTCCCCACTGCTGGGACACAGCCTCCTCTGCTACACCTCTGCCCATGAACCATCTGATGATTACAATAAAATCGCTACACGAACCAATAGCATCGACATTTTCCCAAAATCTTTTTGCATGTTCCGTTTTCCGTTCGAGACTTAACTAGCTCGAAGTCTCAATACCTATGTATGACAAAAACCGTCTACTTATAAAATCGTATCCACTACCATTTTTGCTTTTTGCTATTCCGTAAAAAATTCTGTACTTGGGAAGTATCATTAAATATTGTGTATTTTATATGTTCACTCATTTAACTTTCTAACTTGTGATTTGTAAATAATTCAAATAACATGTTTTCATTAAGTTTTTTGACAGTTCTGTGCACTTCTGTATGTTACAAATTCACTATACCTTAAAATATATGTGATTTATGATTATGTATGTTTTAGTTAGTAAGTCGTTGAAGTGCATTAACAATAATTAAGCTAAACAATACAGTACTGTAATACTTACTTGTGTACTTATTCGTTAAGTGAACAATTACCTAGTAAGCTAATGCACTAAGTTAATTTTGCTATTTAGGTACTAGTAAAGGCTGAAGCCTTATAAGTACGAGATAATCTTTTCGCAACTTTTCACTTGACATAACTAGCCAGGTACTGGAACACGAACGCCGACATTTTAAAACCAAACAAAATATCGAAGGCCTATTATCCAAGATGCGGAATTTGTTCAAAAGAGTCACCGTGGCCCTGGAACGCGAAGGGTACAAGAAGGACAACGGGTGGGTTTTAGTCAGTAAGAGTCTAACGCTCCTTTCTGCTCCGCCCAGATTGGGAGATGTAAAAACCAACTTAATTATGATGATATTTTATCAAAAAATCATCATAATTTTAGCTAAAATATATCTGGGGTTGGATAATAGGCCTTTTTTTTTGGATGGGAAATTATCAAATGACTTCTTCCACTGAAACACCGTGGCCTTAAAACGCAAACGTCATTCCGTTTGCGTTTTAAGGCTGAGGTGACACTGGAATAAATTCTGAAACCCTGGCTGGGAGCTGTACCTACCTATGCGAATTACGAAAATACAATACAAATTGCACGCACTTCACAGCAACAAGTAAAACTGCGTTAGCAATTTATGAACCAAACATTTTTCCAGCGTATAGCTCCAGTATTTACACAAACACGATCACAACTAAAAAAAAACAAGAAACAAATTTTAACACCTAAACAAAATATGAATAACGTCAATTTCCGCTTTTTAACATTGATTTTTAAAACGTTGCGGTCAGGCGCAATTAGGTTGTCCGACAAAAAATAATAAGTCGACGTAACGTTTTAAGTGGAAATCGCTTGTTCGCTAATAAAGTTAAGGTTGAAACTCGTTTGGTGTAAAGTTTTCAGCCTGAACACCTTTGTCACGCGTGGCCTGTAGTGCTTTATCTCATTTTGCTGAAGCTTAAATTCTTCACGCTCTAATAACCCACCGTGTAACTTGGTCGAAAGCAGTATAACATTTATTTTTTTTTTTACTCAGGTCAACCAACAATTTTTTATAACAGTACATAATCATATTGTTATTTATAATAGTATACTATTGCGAGTGCAACAATTAATTATAGGCTAACACCGCTAGCACAAAAAACAGTCGCCCAACTATTAATTGTTAAATTACAACAGATTCATAAAAAAGATAAGTGAATAAAACGTGAAAATTAATTTTAATTAATAACTTAGAACATAAACAAGTAACAGGATATAAAAAAATAGATTAAATAATAATTGATGAGAAAAATAAACTAAAATAAATAAAATGGTATTGAGAATATTCAAAACGAAATTAAAACAACATCACGAAACTAAAAAAACATCATCAAAATATTGGCTGAATATTTAAAATATCAAATTCCGTAACAGACACAAGGCATAAACACTAAAACATAAACAATTAATAAAACAATAATAAATAACCGAATCCAATTGATTTACCTTTGGGTCTTTACACCAGCGAGTGTTGTGTTTGTATTTTCACAAAAGAGTCCTTCGTCCCGCGGTTGAGGGCTAAAAATAGTTTAGTCTATTTACTGACTGCGCTTGAATATGTTTTACAGTGTCTAAATTAGTTTTTGCAAAGTTGAGTTTAATTTTCACCTGCGTACTTGTGGCTCAGCCTTTTTATGAAAGGTTCCTTTGTGAAAAGTTCTTGAAATAGTTTCATGATTTAAATTAAAAATAAGTTTTTAGTTAAATAGTTTTATGCCACACCATCAATTCTTTGTGTTATCTTGTTTGTCTTTTTATTTATCTACAATGGAAACAATGGAGGAAGGCTTTTGCCTTGCATTGGGATATTTCAGGCTATTTAAAATAATAATAATGTACCTACTTGTTTTGACGTATTATATTTTTAAAGGTACACTAGTCTAGTAGTAGTAGTCCCGGTAGCAGCACCACCTAGCGGGTCCTTTGTAAATCCAAACCATCCAAGGGGGTTCCTGGACCTAAAGTCTCAATAAAGAATGCGTTTTTTTTTTCGGTTTTAAGAATGTGTAATTTCTTGTGTTATGATTTACATAATAATTGTGCTTTTGTGCGTTATGTTTTCTATTCTTGTGCCAGCAAATTATTTAATCTATTTCTACCTGATAATACCGTTGTTATGTCTACCAAATAATATCGATACGCTAAGCGGGTTGTCAAAATTTAACGAACTTCACGAAAAAGTTCAGTAATAAGACATTCGCTGGCTTTGACTACCAAATATCGGTATTTACATATCGACCGAATTAAATACATAAGTCAAGACTGCATGCTTTGGATAGTTGGCAAACTAAAACACACAAAAATTCATTGACCTTGGCATTTAGAGGAGGTTAGTGTTGATATAATAATTCTTTATTTCCGTGTCAATTTCTGCGTTTAATCCTTATAAAATTCCTTATACTCTAAAATCTAAAGTATTCAATATAATTATTATATTCAATGACTAAAATTTAAAACAAATATAAATTGACTTAACAAATCTAATGAACTCAAGAAAAAAAAAACTTGAAATTGATTCATTGAATTACAATCTGATAAGTTTGAGAAAGTCTGCGAAGTTGATTTACAAGCTTGAATAAGAATTCAATTTGTTGCAAAGCTTGTTCAAGTTGATTGAAAATGCATTTATTTTATTTATGAGCTCTGTTTTCATTTTTATTCGGTACCTAGAAACTTTAGTACTGGAATAGTAGGATTTATTTTACTGGCCCCTATAACCTTACTATACTTACTTGTTGTATAGGAACACATTTGCCTCACCCTTCGAGAAATGCGGGCGAGATATGTTCACATTTTACTACGTCGTTGTCTAGAGATGATATTACCTGAAAAGATGTAAAACTAAATTAAAATCTTGTTTTTTCAAACGTTAGCCACTTAATTTTAAATTAAAAAAAAGTGTATTGTGTAATAGTGTATGGTTAAGTTTATCTTCTGTAAAATGAAGTTTATGTTTGTAACATGAAAGTAACATATTTTTATAAGGCACTAGCTGACCCAGCAACCGTTGTTTTGCCATATATAAAAAAATAAAAAAGATTTTCCCGCTTTTCTGTTGAATTTTTTCCTGAATTTTCTTTGCTATAAACCTCACGGAGCCCGAGACCTTTCCAACGAACGCAAAACCGTGGAAATCGGTTCGTGCGTTCTGGAGTTATAGCGTCAGGAAGGAAAACCCGACTTATTTTTATATAGTAGATTTCTGTTGAAATTTTTCCTGAATTTTCTTTGCTATAAACCTCACGGAGCCCGAGACCTTTCCAGCGAACGCAAAACCGTGGAAATCGGTTCGTGCGTTCTGGAGTTATAGCGTCAGGAAGGAAAACCCGACTTATTTTTATATAGTAGATATCAATGTGTGTTCCGTCGAAACTCTAAAACGGATGAACCGGTTTTGAATAGATTTTTACTGGCAGAAAACTGAAGTAATAAAGATTAATTACGCTTGTAAATTTTGAAAAATCGTAACTCATGTAACTGTCATTATTTTGTGCTGTTTACAATGTTTGCAAACAACGTCGCGTTTTAACCGAAATTCTGTTCTAGTAAACAAAGTAATTTGGTAACAAAACAAATGGGTAGGAAAATGCTTATAAACTTTGAAAAATTGGTATTACGTCGGAAACGCATTGTGCCCCGTCGAATGGAGGCCCACAATGAGAAAAGCGGTCCATTTACAGATTGGAAGCGTCGACCGCAGCTATCTGATGCAGCTCAGAAAATTACAGCCGAGGCATCCGTTTATTAAACTTAATTTTAGAGAGAAATAATTTTCTCAATTTTGATGTTCATTATCAAAATAAACTGAGAACTGGCAATCTTATCAATTTCAATGTCAATTTTATCATTACACCGACTGCAGATCGAAGGTTCAATTCTACAAACTTTTGAGCAAAGTTCTCATTGGTCCGGTAAGTGCGATTCACAAGTCCGAATCGCACTTACCTGGTTTTTCTTTTTCATGTATTTTGGACAAATAGCGTAATATAATAGCAAAAAAAAAAAACAATCAGCGCATTCTATCAATTTTCAAATCCGCAGATTATAACCGCAGTCCATTTCCTGTCCTTCATCTTGCGCTTAATAACTATAGAGGACTTTTTGGCTGCATCAAAGAAGTTTTACCATAGCGGGATACTGGGCCATACATAAAATGTAATTTAATGAAATTAAAAAATAATAATAAATGAATTTGAATTTAATATTTGCTAAGAGGAAGAATATGTATAAAATACGTGAGGAAACCGACATGTCCTAGAACCAAAAATTCGAAGACATGTGACATTCACCAACCCGCACTTGGCCCGCGTGGTGGATTACGGCCTATTCCCTCTCCTATTGAGGAGGCCTGTGTCCCAGCAGTGGGAACATTAAAAGGCTGATTACTCTTATTTTTGTGTATTTAAACTCGATTCATCTAACAACAAGATCAAATAACCAAGTCCTAGTTCAAACTTCTTTATAACCTCTTCAACAGATGATGCTTTACAGGCTTCAGTAAATTGACTTACTGACTTCCCTACATCGCAAAACCACATCTGAAAATTCATCAAAAGTTTAGAACAATTTTAGTAAATGTAAACCACTCTAAAGCATATTGGGTTTTTGTGTAAACACACACATAAACAGAGTACGTGTGACGAAATGAAATACTTCCAAGAATATTGAGATGATATTATTGGAAGGTAAATTAATTTTGAAAGTAATTATTTTGGTATTTATGGTAATGGTATTTTTCATTGAAGGTAACTTAAGTAGGTACACTTATTTGGCTGGATAATCTCTTTGTAAAGTGAGGAAAAGATTAAAGGAGAAAAACTGTTAGGTCTGTCAAAAAAAAAACGCAATAATAACTAGTAATTCATTATTAATTCATATCCATCCATCCCTTTTTGACATTTTGTCTCTCTCTGATACAGCCATTTATCATACCTACACGCCTTTGTATAAATATATATTAAAAACTGTGGAATTAATTGGACCGATTTAAGCAAAAATGATTCAGTCCACACTAACCTCATTTCGAGATAATAGAGTTTAAAGTTTATTTCGGTATTTCTCTGGCTTTGTAGTTCTAAATGTTATGTTTTTAATTTTATGTTATTCTAAGTGTTCTAAACTAATTTACATGCATGTATTTAGTAAATAAATTTTAATAGTTTCGTAGATATTCAAGAAAACTTGCGCGTGGATCATTATTACATAATACATTTTGTATGGAATTAGCTGTGTAGGCTGCGGAAAGAAAAATGCAAAAATGTTCCAAACTATGACAAAAATAAAAGCTTAAAAATGTTTATTATTTTTATTTTATTTAAAAAAAACACAAATGTTACCCTACTCCTCATCCAAATCAAAGTCGGGTTCATCACAATAACCATCTATATCGTCTATTATTGCATCGTCTCCCTTCAGTTTTTTATAATAACCAATGCAATCATTTGGTATGAGATGGAATAACGATTTCAAATCGTTTAACTTCTTTTTGTTAATCAGTTTTCCTGAAGGCCATAATTCTTGCAAATCTTCTTCTATGACACCCAAATCAACACCTTTTAATTTCTTTTTAATATTCAGTTCTTTGTAGTCCTCATTAAAGGAAGTTCTCATGAACAAAGAATGTTGAGTCTTTTTTGTGATTAAAATTTCTTTTGTTTTGAGCCAGTTTACTTTGCTCTTATCATTAAATATTTTTCTATTAACTATTTTCTTTTCTAGAATTTGAGATCCAACAAAATCACAACTTTCCATTTTATGGACCTGTAAAGGATTTTTGTTTTTGCATTGTTTCATAATGGCAATATAATCATCCACGGAGTATATCCTTTCATATTGCTTGAGTCGAGTCTCAATTTTAGCGAAGTCGTTGTCATTTGGTAGGAAAGTGTGTCCTGATTCTAGGTAACGGAAGCTGATTGTCTCGAGAGTGGGGTGTCTATTTAATAAAGCCTTTAAAATCAAAACGATTTTGATATTCCTGTTTTGCCCTCCGCAACAGTCACTCCACAAAATCAATTTTTTTACTGTAGGAGGTAGCACGCACTTAATATATTTCCTCAAACATGAACCCACTTCTTGGGCCCCTCTGCCTGCCTCGCCTTCAGCCCAAACAAAACAATTCCCAACACCGTTGGAAGCCGAGTGTATACCGCAGTTGTATACCCATAACTGCCTTTTGTAGAAAACTATATTGGTCGGTATTCTAGGTAAAGGCAAGGTTTTCTCCAAATCGTAAGTCAGACATTCAGTTTCTTCACAAGTTTTAGCCTGTTCAAAATCTTCCTTCAGCTTCTTCCTTAAATCTTCGGCAATTTTTTGGTGTTCTTCTTTTTCTCTTTGGGCATTTGCTCTTTCAGCTGAGGTAGTAGAATTTTTCAATGTCATTTCATAAAGATCACATTTGTTACACGTGTCTTTCTTAAGGCTCTTGCACCTCAAATTGAATTTTTGTACAAAAATATGTCTAACAACATTGAAGGATGGACATTTTTCATCTTTTCCAAATTCTTTTTCGAATTCTATTTTGAACAATTCGTAGATTTTTGGTACCGTCATTCCTGGCTGCAGATATAAAGCATCGCTGTTCTTTTCTCTACGATAATGTGACTCGTATTTTGGCAACCTTTTGATAACATCGATAATAAGCTCAATATGTCTTTGTGGCGTTTTATTCCATCCGCCTGCTGTTTCTCCTCTTTTATCTTTTATTTCTCTGTCATTGCGTTTTTTTCGAAGACTGACAGTAACTTTTTGAGGTGTTATTTGCAGAGTTCTACAAAACATGTCTCGACAAACAGGTATATTGCCAAGTGTATACGTGCGAATAAATTCGCGAGGTTTCCTCTTCGACGGGGAGCATAATGTAACGTAACTTCGTTTCTTTTTGCTTTCTGTAATGTTAGATGTTATGTACAAAACTTGAGCTGCGTACGATTCAAGATGTACGAATCTATGAAATTCTCGTTCCCTATCTTCTTTTGAAACTAAATTAGCACAATCTTTTTTGCATGAACATTTAAAATCTATGAATTTTTTAGATGATACTTCCTTCTTTTTAGTTTGGTAAGGTAAATTTTTGTATTTCCTTTCTTTAATTTCCTGACGACTGTATTTTTGTTTGAGTTTCCTTCCTCTTTTTTTACGACCTTCATTTTCGTTTTCTGGTGCATTCTCTAAACTGCATACGATATCGTTAGCAATTTCTTGTCGGTAATTAATTTGTTTTTCCGCTTCTTCACTTCCTTCGGTGTTATTTTCTGTTTCACGTTCTATTTCTTCCATAACATCTTCAACATTAAGTCTCTCCGTTGATTTTCTTTTTTCAGTTGCCGTACTCGGAGAATGGATTAATGCCTGTGTGGTTTTGATTCTTACTTCATCACAATCAGTGTCACTTTCTGAATCTGTGGTATCTTGTGCTATAAAATCTGGATCTCTTACGCTATCGTCACTGTTATATGTTAGGTTATCATTATCTTCTAATCTTAGTGATGTTGGTTCTTCAACTATTTGGTCTAATGCAATGTGCGTATCATTAGGAACACTCTTCATTATATAAGGAGTCAGAGGTGAATATGACGGCGGAGGAATTGACAAATTGGAAAGTAGCGTTGGACTAGTAACGCCATCATTATCTGAAACATGAAAAATAAGTGGTTCTGACAATCCAATTTAATTTTCTTAACAATAATATGATATTAATCGGGATTGCTTGAAACGTAGTTTTGCTAGATCCTTCTGTGCCAGTAGGTAACAAAGTATTGTTTGTCCCCGCCTGCAGCGCCTTAAAGTATTTAGTTTAACTAATTTGAATATACATTGTGAGACTTGTTTTTCCCTTTTCAGTTCATTATTTTTAAGCAGTCGGGTTTTTTGTTTTTATAATAATAATTTTACATACATACATAAAACAGTCATCATTTAGGAATTTTAATGTAAATAATAGTACCTTCTAATCTCGGTGATGTTGGTTCTTCAACTATTTGGTCAAATGCAATGTGCGCATCATTAGGAATACTCTTTGTTATATGTGGAGTCAGAGGTGAATATGACGGCGGAGGAATTGACAAATTGGATAGTAGCGTTGGACTACTGACATCATCATTATCTGAAAGATTAATTGCAATAAAATTAAGATGTTGATTATTGTATTTTGAACTTTAGTCTAACGAACATTTTACTGTCCTGGTATTAAATAGTACCTTACCTTCAGATATTCGTTTTTGGAAAACTTCACCAGAAGCCATTTGGCTAACATTGATTGGCGATTTGTTAACTTCGGTTTCTTCAATAGCATTCTCTAAAATAAAAGATCTTTCCCGATCTTTCAAGTTACGTACTTCATTCGTGCAATCTCGCTGTAAACAAGAGGCTAATTCCTCGTCATCACTTGCCTCGATATATGTTTCTTGTCGACTTTGAGTATTGTCAATGCGCTGAACTACTGTGCATTCTGACCCCGACATAGAGTTTATGACATCTTTTGGCTTAAAAGGGCATACCGTTTCCTCATCATTACTGTCGCTTGCTTCTACATATGTTTGCCTTTCATTAAAATGTGAACTATCTTTAATACTAACAATCCCCTGAAGTGGATTTTCAGAGCACCGTTCAACAAAAGAGTCTTCACAAGGTTCTTCAAGCATCTCATTTGTCAAAATGTTGAAAATTTTTTCCGTTTCTGGAGACATTTCTCTGATTGGCGATGACGTACAAGATTGTTGATTTTCGTCATCTGAAACAATATGGAGCCGTCGTGTATATTTTTGTATCCCTGATAAGTACTTTAACTCTTTACGTTCCACCTATTTAAAATTACGTCGGGCCACGTTCAATATAGGGTCTCAAACAAAGCGCGAAAAAGCAAATCAGCTGTTTCACACATTTTGGTTAAGTAGGTATAAACATTTTGTATAAAACAGCTGTTTTTTTTTCTAAAAAACACTTTAAAAACAATGTGAAAATAAGTAGATACCTAGTATTATGTGTTCTTACCTAGCTTACTTTGAGCGGTTTGACGAGAGTTTTTATTGCAATAGTCTTTCTGAACCATCCTTATAATGTTATCACTCCTCTTACATTTCTTTGAGAGATGTGAATAATTAAGAAGCGAACCGCCACCTTCTACGGCAAAACAAAAAAAATGCAAATAGGTAAATAATAAGTAAGTAGGTACGTACGGTCGGCTGTAGTTAGATAGTAGGTAGGTTAGTTCCAAATAATTTGGAGCTCACCTATAGCTGTGTTTCTAGGTACCTACCAACTTATTCTGAGTAAAATGTATAGGTAGCAAGCCGGGCATAAAGGTTATTTAGCGGCTAAATATACCTAAAAGTTCATCCGTAGATTAAGTAGATAATGTCACCTGCACGTAATAGTAATTATTGTAACAAAATATGATTATAAAATACATAAACCACAGAAGTTACTGCAATGAAAACAATTTAAAAGAATATGAGTAGGTACATAAACACAACGCGATCGTAAAATATCTACGAGACATATTAATAATTATTACCAGTAGCTATCTACAATAATAAAATTACTTACCATCATCTTTTTGCCCTGCATCTGTTCTTTTACGTACACTTTTTAATATTGAATCTTTTCTATTCATTTCTAGGTTTAAGACTAAACTTTTGATAAAAACTCGAATCACCAACTTTACAAAACACAATTTAACAAATTCAATTACAATGAGATGTTACTCATGCACTTTTCTTTATTTTTACTACGCAGCAATAAATTTCACACAACGTTTCAATAGACGAGATCAGTACGAAATGACGACGCCCGCTCCCCACTCCGCCCGCTGCAGCCGCACATAATTATTACGCGTTTGCAGCGGCGCGAGTAGGTAAGTTTATTTAAAGTACCTACCCACAACCTAATAAAGTAATAATGTTTGCAATGAGTGCAGTTTTTTGTTTTGAAAAATATTTAATGACACAATAGTATTTACTCAACAATTACTTAATAAACAAAGGGATTTGTTCATTATTGGCTTAACGTGGACAAGTTGCTATGCGAAAAGTATTTTTACGAAAAAATATAATTAAAACTAAAATGAATATTTTTTTCATTCTCGTTGCAGGAAGTTAAATATAAAAACAAGTCGTTTAATAAGTATTTAAGCCGATTGAGTTTAAAAAGCGTCGCCATTTTATGGTTGGCGACCGATTCTGTGTGGCCACATTAATAATAATTGTGATTTCAATCGATTATTAAACATAATAAACGATTGCTAAAACTGAGTAAAAAGTATGTATTTTCTTAAAAATCTGTAATCAAGTTTTTTTTTTCAAAAGGTTTTATACTTATGTTCCTTTAATTACATTAAAAACAAACAAAACACTCGTCGTTTTAGGCCATCAAATCATTTTACATCCGATTATAGTATTAGTTTGATCGTTGTCAAATCGATTTTTTTATTACCTGGCAACACTACTAACTGTCAATAATGACAAATCTAGACAACAACAAAATGAAAATATTATTTATGAAGTGTATTGTGAATGTTGTTTCAGTTATTTTTGCGAAGTTTTTGGTTTTTGTTATAGTTATAATGGACTCTGATACCACTTCAATTGACGACCCGGCTTTACCCTTGGATACTGAATCTACTCACGACGATGACCCTGGCGCTGTTTTGTTAAACGTGAAACCTTGAAGGTTTACCCTTATCTAGCAAATTGCACTCTATTACGAGGAAAAATTCAAAGCAGGCACAAGTCGAAAATTATATTTCGTATAGGTATATTATAATTAATATAATCTGCAAGGCAGAGAAGCAATTACTCAATATTGTTGCAATTGCCGTGTAAGGCGAAGAACGGTGGGTTGCTGTGCTCACGTTATGACCACAATATGGTACTTAAGCTGGGCAAGGCATGAAAATAATATTAGGTCGCCTGCCCATTTTTTAGATTATATTTTATTAATTTACCATTCGGATTAAAAATATTAGTTTTATTTTTTCCATTTAAATTACCTTAGGATATGTTACTACCGGATTCAAAATAAGATAATATCATGATTAAAAAGGCAAATGAATTATTTTGGAAAATAAACACTCATAATTGTAACTTTTTCAGCGACAAGTTTTAGCAATAGACATGCTAAATATGAACTATTTTTACACTCTCCTGCAACCTTATTACTATAATTCATTTCTTTTAGGTATAAACTATTAAAAACCCTAGTCATTAAATATTATACTCAATGTTCACGTTTAGCCAAATTGCCCTAACAAACTGAGCAAGCCCTTTGCCATAAATTGCGAAGTGGATCCTTTTTGTTTATTCAATTAAAGTATAATATAGTTTTCATTTCAAAATTGCAAAAACGTTTCAAGCTCTGAAGTTCATTTTGTGTTAAAATTAAGAAGAAAACACGCAGCAGCATTATTTGCAAAAAAGATTCAAGTGAGGTGGATCGTTTTTGTAAAACTTTAACAGTAATTTTTCACTGCGCTTAAAGTTTTACAAAAACGATCCACCTCACTTGAATCTTTTTTGCAAAACTTTAGCGCATTTGAAATGGTTGGTTTAGAAATATGCAAAAATGATCTTCAATAAGTTTGTCTACATGACCACATTATTCTAAAAAAATAGAATAAATTTCATGCAAAACATACAATTTTATTGCAGGTACAAAAAAATGCAATAAAAGATAGAAGGTTTAAATAGTTATATACGTATTTCATTAAAGTTTTCGGTATAAAAATAATATTTTGTTTACTTTTTAGCCGAGATATTAATGATAATTTTATATTTAACCGTGAATCGTTTTTTAAGAATTGAATTTTTCGTTTTTCTTTAATTAAATAGAATAGTCATGTGGTCTGAATCAGTATACTTCTGTAGTCGAATGTTATTTGGAATTGAGTTAAAATGATTCAAGGTTATTGGAACATTTAAGCAGAATGATTTTTATAATATTTTCCATATTGTATAAAAAGCATTATTGTTCCAAGTAGTTTGAATCATTATAGCAAAAAACAAAAAACCTATATCAGGGCAACCAAGAAAATGCAAAAATGATTCTAATAGCTTGAAACATTTATGCATTATGAAAAAATGATGTTCGCTATGACAGTTGTGGTTTGGACCATACGGATTTTCGTCAATTATTAACATAGAGTTCCGAGTCTTTGATATGTTAAAATATACCTTATTTAGAGTACATAAGTCACAAAAACTCGAAATTGTCGAGATTGTGGGTTGGATCATTTTTGCATAAATCGGTCCAATTATACAAAGTTGATTGTATAATTAATTTAAATGTATAATTTGAAAAGTTTGTGTCGTAGCATGACATCATTAGAACTTGGCAATCACAATCAATTATTGCTCGTTATTGTTTAAAACTAAAGAGAAACAAAACTATTTCAGGGACGAATCATGATTTTGAAATAATTTCAGACTAACATTTTCATAATTATTCTGCCTGGCAATAAATGCAAAAAAAGTCGATCAAATAATACGTAACATAGGTTTTTACTTTTCTTCCGACGTACTCGTAAAGGAAAAGTTTAGTGTTATTACTACATACCAACAAATTACTTCTGTAGTAAAACAAACAGTTAACACATGTCCGTTTAGTAATGAAGACCTACTCTTAATAGGCTAGTCATAACCATCTCCTTAATAGCCCACACAACTATTACTGCCACAGACTTTCAAGGAAAATTTACACGTACCACAACATAACTACATCGCAGCGACAAAAAGTGGTCAAACAGTGGTTACGTGTGCACAGTATCGCTGCTGCTTCTTGCAACTGAAATACATTCAGTCAAGAAAATATCGAGACTGGATGATTTGTTTATGGTTCCAAGTTCAAATTATTGTTTTTTTTTTTTTTTGATTTGAGTTTGGCGCAACTGTTTTCCATTTTGGCGCGGAGTTTGAGCTACATCTGTTATGTAACTAAAATACAGTGCTGTTTTTACACGACTGCCCAAAAAAGGAGTGTTATAATATTCAGGGTTCATGTATGTATGTATGTTTGTGAGTTTATTTATTCCACCATAACTTCTTAACGGCTTAACTGATATCAATGCATGTCGTATCGAAGAAGCGTTGAGTTAAGCCGGGTAACAAAGGTTAATGAAAATTTTAAAAAATAAGATAGAGGGAGCCTTAGGATGCAAATTAAAAGAAATTAAAATTATATATATTTTTTGTTTCCATGAAAATAAGACTAGGTATATAATATACTGGTATCGTCTAAAGCTTGCAAAAAAATATGAAAAAAAAAAAAATAATAAACACGCCTGCCATGTCAAAAATTGAACTAAAAATTAAAAACAAGAAAGATAATATTTTTTTCATTGTATAGTTGGGGGACGGTTCCTTTGAATGGTTCTTCACAGGTCCCCTGAACTAATAAATTATTTTTTTTTAGTTCTATTTGTTGTTCTTTATTTTTTAGTTACTTATATCATAAGACATAAGTAGTGTGTATATAAATTAACAATTTCATAATAGACAATTTAAGAACATCGAACAATGAGCTTGTTTTTTTTAGTAGCAAAATTTAGGCATCATTAAATCCTAAAGTCACTCATTTTATTCAAGTCAGTTGGATAAATAAAAGGTCTGCATCCACTGGCTGCATCATCGTCTCACTGCGAACGACTCCGGTAATTACTCGTCTCGGTTACGGCTAATGATGCCCTTAATTAAAACGTAAAATGATCTGAGAAAAAGTGGATTGGGATCACGGTTTTAATTGACCAGAGGTTAGGTCGAAGATGTATTCTGAAAGTTATTTTTAAAAGTTTGTTTTAGCTCTGGATTGTGTGTTCTGGTTGGCTCTGGATCGTGTGCTCTGGATTGTGTCTCTGTATTCTGGTTGCCAGTTGGTCCAGCATAATACGTCAAATCATCTCAACAGCAGAATTAAAATTCGCAAAAAAAACAGCATTTTTTATACATCTGCCTCAAAGCATCTGCTTATTCATCATCTGGCTGCTTGGATTCACATGAATACCAGTATTTTACGTAAAGGGGCCGCCTACCAGACCCCGCCAAACCATTTATTGGGTAACACGGTACTTCTTAGCAAGACTGGAGTCAGATTTTTTGGCTTCTGATAATCCGTACTACGTACGACTGCCAAACATTTGCAAATGACAGCCGGGACCAAGTGGTCAACCTATTTTCCGAAGCACGGAGGAGTCTTAGTATGTAAAGATGGTCACCCATCCACAGACCAACCTCGGCAAGCATTACTTAGCCACAAGCTGCAGCACTGTTAATATTTAGCCAAGAGCTCCTCATACATTTGCTAGATAAGGACACAAATTCAAATAACGTTTCAGTTAATTTAACATTTTGATTGACAATCGTTTCAAGACGCAGAAATCTTTAAATTTAACCTTTTTTTGGATGAGAAATCATCAAATGACTTCTCCCGCTCTGGGCGGAGCGGAAGGGAGTTTCAGACTCTTACTGACTAAAATCCACCCGTGATCCTTCTTATGCCCTTTGCGTTCCAGGGCCGCGGTGACTCTTTCGAACAAATTCCGCAACCTTAGCAGGCACAAATGCCACCGAGGCAATAGGTTCAAGTACTGTCCGAGGCACGAAGGAATCTCAGCATGTTAAGACGGTCACCC
The DNA here is from genome assembly GCA_905332915.2 of Hecatera dysodea. Taxonomy (NCBI): domain Eukaryota; kingdom Metazoa; phylum Arthropoda; class Insecta; order Lepidoptera; family Noctuidae; genus Hecatera; species Hecatera dysodea. The sequence goes on from HG995292.1 coordinate 18,830,138, forward strand.
ATCCATAGACCTACCGCAGGCGTTGCTGTACCATCAAAATCAAATCGTGCGGCTGTTATATTTAGCTACGTTGGCTCTAACGACGAGGGCTCGTCAGCTCATGGTTCGTATCTCGCAAAACGTCGTTAGATATTTAGTGTCTATGCCTAACACTTTTTATTTTTGTTTCGACTTTGCGTCCTTTAGTATTAAGTAGCCAAGTTGTTCTTGGATGTCACGCAGCTGAACCCGCAAGAACGCTGCCGGCAAACTATTCAGCAGTTTGGCAGAAGAAACGTGTATTTTTTATTTGTAACTTAACGTAAATAAATAAATAACAATTTATTCACTTAAAACACACACAACAATTCTATCAACAAATCGTCAATATGGTACCAAGTTCTCCCAGTTTGAAACTCGAGCAAAACCTACTGAAGATTTCCAATAAAAACCAGCATCTTTATCCTAAGCGCCCATGTTACGCGTCTCGGCTTTTAGTATTTTTGCCGGATATCCGTTACTTAGATAGGCAAGCTCTTATGTGGGTTACGCTTTGAAGCGCTTTCGTAAACGCTGCTACATTAATGCGTCAATTTTACTCCTACTTTATTGTTAGTCGTATTTCGAAGGAAATCGCTTTAAAGCGGTGTTTACGCTGTTTTTAATGGTTTAGGGTTTTGTGTTTATTTTTTGCGAGAGTGGAAGTCTACCCAATATCTACGAGAGACTATAAAACTTTATATGTCATAACATTTGACAATCTCTTTGAAGGATGATTTTACAGCGAATCGTAAAGTTCAACTTTGGCTGCTAAAAGCAAGTCAGCAAAAACGAATACATTTTATCTATAAGATCATATAACATACAAGATGCTAAATGAAGATTTTTTTTCCTGAACTCTTGATTACAAAAGCAAAACTTTGTTATAACCATTAATTAAATTCCATAATGAACTGTCCCAGACTTTTGTTCTCATTTCAGAACTTTTACTAGGAGTTCTTTTTGCCTTCTCATTTTGTTTTATAATTCACAAAAAATTTGTATATGAATTTTAATAGTTGTGTACTGTGAATATAGTATGTAAAAATGACACCAAGGAATACCTATGTATTTTTCTATTTCTCTGTCAAATCTATTTAAAAGTTGTATGTTAAAGATCACTTATACCGATAAAACCGCACATTGTTACACTCAAATTTCTAAGCTCCTATTACAATAAAATATATTTTTATTTTATTCGTTATTTATTTGGACGTTTTCCTATACATCTCAATTTGCTGTCATTTTAAAACACATTGTATAAACCAAAACACAATATTATCCCGCAAACAAATACAAGAGAATATTATTTAGATCACGTATCTTGCGGACGAGCCAGATAACAAACTGGTGCCATTTGCGTAGATCTCAAAACTTAAGACAGGCTTAGAAGCATAGAAACAGATCCAGTATTTATATGTAAATACAAAACATAACATTTCATGCATAAATATAATCTCCGAACAGTAGGAGTAAGTACTCTCGAGGGCACTTTATCTGGGGCACAGAATCTCAAAGGATATTGCGACAATGTATGGATTGTGACGTTTAGAATTTGTAACAATGAAAATATCTTATTTAATGGGAGTTTGCAGCTAGCGCTGTTTTACGAATAAAGAGTTAGATAAGGCTAACTTACAGTAGTTTTAGTTCATGAATACTCCACATTTATTTTAAATTGCAATATTTTTTTGTCATAGACGTAATTAACCTTTCTATAAATATCGAAGAAAAATTAAAAAAATGTTAATTTATATGAAAAAAGGTAGTCTGCCATTAAGGGGAACATGGCGCAAACTATCGGTTAGAGCTACAGAGCCATGCCAGGGTTGCAAAATTTGTTCGAAAGAGTCACCGCGGCTCTGGAACGCAAAGAGCATTACGAGGAACTCGGATGGGTTTTAGTCTTTAAGTGTCTGACACTCACTTCCACTGATTATTTTTAAATATTATATGATTCCCTACCGCTACACCCAAAGCGAAAGCAATAATTCGATGATTTACCATCCTTAAAAAATAAAATCTCCTCACAGTAGGGAATATGCATGAACAAATACATCTAAACAGGCTACCAGTATTGTGTAGTAGCGAAAATATAATCAAAATTGATCGAAAAAGAGACGGGATATACCTATTTAATAAAAAAAAAAATCTGTCCAAATAAATATAATTATAAACAACACTGTTGTATATGTATCATCGAATTTATCTTTGTCAGAGTTCGTATCTGTGTGTTTTACTAGTTATCATAACTCTATTTTGCTCGTCCGCTGGATTAAAAAAAAATATTGGTCACGTATTTCTTGTCATATCAGATCGTAAAAAAATTATAAAGATAAAGCACATCAAAATAAAGTTCAAGAGTGGGGGGGCGGCAGGTGAAGTCACGTCGCTGATAAAAATTGTAGCATGTAGTGACGTCACGCGAGTTTTCAGCGCACTGTATCGCCTTCATTTTTGTTACCGTGAAAAATGAAAAAATACGTATTCAATATTTTTTGGAAATCTATCAGACGGACAAATTAGATTTTTTCAGTAATAAAATACCATTTACTCTTTCTTATTTTCAATTTTAAAGCTTTATAACTTCATCGCTGAGGAAGGTATATTAAAAATTATTTCATAATTAAAGCTAATAAGTATTTAATTTTGCAAACAAAAATTGCAACGCAGATTCCCGAGACGTGTTGAGGAGTACTTGCCTTCAATAACATGTCCTTAATTTTTTTAACGGTACTTTTGGATGGGCAACACCAAAATGAGTGTATATAAGCGATACTAAGCTTCACAGATAAGCACCTACAATCGTAATCAAAGCAATCACTTTTCAAACTGAAATAACACTTAATCACACCGTTACCTCCTATAATAGATATCAAGGATGACACTTCAGAGGAGCGGCCAAACTGCAGCGTATCTCAATTATCCAAATTATGGAACTTCGACAAACTTCGTCCATTCGTGTCAGAGAACATCAGGACTACGAATAACTGGAGTTAGTAACTCGATATCAAACAGCTGCAGCCACTCAGATAGCTGTAATGGAGCATGATGGAATGGCTTGTGAGGTGAAAATAATGAGTTGTATGATGTATTAATTGAGGTTACATCAGTGGTGTAGGTGAAGCACAGTAACGATTAGCTGTAAATGATTAGAAACAATAATAAATAGATCATTTATTTAGATAGTCAAGACCCGTTGTGTTAGTAATTACAATATTGACTTATAACTATTGTTAGTAAGCTGACTGACTGAATATAAGTAATTAGAATGTAAGTAAGACAGTTTGTAATTGCACAGAGATAGTTTTGATTATAGGTATTTTATTAAATCATAATAAAGATGGAAAACATAGGTATACAATTTAAGTAATGTTCCACAAGTAAATATGACAAAGTTCCATCCATCTAAGTAAACAAACCCGCTGATTGGATGAAGATTTTACATCCGGGTTCAAGCTCGACAAGTCGAAACCTGTCGGGGTTTGTTATTGTTAGTCGCAGGCCAAGCTTGAGGAAGACAAGGGGGAAGGGGCGGGCGGCCATCGCTTGCGCGCCCACGCTTGGTAGATCCGGCGCAGATAGAAATCAGTGTACACAATACTTGCGCCCATGTGCGTAATCTATAAATAAGACCGCCGTTAGAACAATGAGTCAGTCTTCACTTGTCCTCCAGCAGAGTAACTACTCGCTGTCTCCCTGTGCTGTGAAATTGTATCAAAGTATAAAAAGTCTGTGTAAAGTTGTGCCGAGTTTATTATAAATAGCGCGTGTTAATTATTTTGACTCATATCGTTAGTTTAACAAGTAAAGTAGAGTGATTGTATTAGAATTACGTGAATACAAAGTGTTTTTACCTCTATGTCGCTTGTTTTATTCCACTACCTCGTAAAGGGAACAACGTCACCCCCGCCTAGCCTGATCCCGGTGTCGTGTGTCGACATTTTGGTCCTTCGGAGCCGGATCTAGTTCATCAAGAGGAGTGGAATAAAATGAGTCAAAAGAGTGCTATAACCACGCGCAGCAAGTTACGTAAATTAGCCGACGAGATGAGTGAGCGGCGCAAGAATGACGTCCCCTCGGACTCAGGTTTACCGTCTGAAAAGACGCCAGGCTCGCCGTCGGTCGCACCAACTGTTGCGTCAACATCCGTTCGTAATATACCTCTGACGGGCCCCGGCCGAGTGTTCGACTATACGGAGCAGACAACTGAGAGGAGGCGCCAGGGATCAAGACAAAGCAGCAAAGGCTCATCTAAGAATAGTCGCAAGAGCGTCGAATTCTTACGAAAAAGGATTGAGTATGAAGCTGAACGCGAGCTAGTACAGTTAAAAGAAAAACTCGTGAGGAAAAGGGTGGAAGCAGATATCGCCGAGATAGAGGCAGCTGCTGAAAGTGATGACTCAAATTCAGATGTGGATACGACACATCGCGTTGAAGAATGGATTAACACAACGCCCCAAGTAATTGAAAAAGATACAGTGTTGCAGTCTGTATCGCGCGCGCCTGTTGAAGTGGCCGCGCCCCGTGAAACCTCTGTGACCCGGGAACAAAACGTAAGTAGAGTGAATAACGTATCTCTTACGTACCGTGAACCTACAGTGTCCAGCGAGATAAATGTGCCACGCATAATAGAGTCGTCGACGTCAGTATCGGTGGGCAACATAACGACACCTACTACGCCGGCGTACTTGCCAGTGTCGACAGCAGTGAGATTCCGTCTGCCCGAGAATAATCCCGTCTTTACCACTCCGGTCGCAAGTGTACCTCGAGTATCAACGCTTGAGTCGGATACACGGCGGCAGAGATATGACAGAGTGGGTGAAACAGAAAGACGGCGAGAGTCATCAGGGGAAAGAGACAGGAAGATAGACCAACTGGCAGAAGCGATTACGGGACTGGCACGACCGCGACCGGTACCTAGGCAGGCTTATGAATTGCCTCATTTTAATGGCGACCCCGCCGAGTGGATTTCCTATCGAAACATGTACTGGGACACTACTGAGTTGTACAGTTTCAAATCACATGAAAACCTAGCACGCCTGAAAACCTCACTGCACGGCGAAGCGAAGATAGCGGTTGAAGACTTATTGCGAACGTCAACAGACCCGTCAGCAATAATGCGTGCCCTAGAGGAAGAGTTCGGTCATCCGACCCTAGTATTACAGTGTGCACTAAAAAAGGTCAGAGATTTACCCAGAGTGACGGAAAGCTGCCGAGAGCTGAGGAAATTCTCAACGACTGTGAGAAACTGTGTATCATTGTTAAAGAATATTCGTGCAGAAGGTTATTTGAATAACCCACAATTAGTGAGTGAGCTACTAAACAAACTGACACCAGTGCAACGCGCGCAGTATGGTGACTTTGCTATGGGCCTAGATAACTCACAAGGGGTGGATTTAAGAGTGTCACCAAGCTTAGAAATAATATCACACTTCTTAACACATTTAGCACGATCGACCTCCTATTATGTACAGCCGATCATGAACGAGCCTAGTGCATCTAAACCTCCCATGAAGCAACAGAAGCAAGTCTACGGTCAAACTAGACCATTGAACAGCGCACGTCATGTCACTAACAAGCCACCACTGATGCAACGAGTGAACGCACAGAGTGACGAGTCCCTCTCACCTAAGGAATGTGTAATGTGCAAAGGTGAGCACGCTATTGAAAAATGTGAGCAATTTGGAAAGTTAAGTGTTCAACAGCGTTGGGACACAATCAAAGAAAAGAACATGTGTTTTAAGTGTCTTATTAGAAAACACCCCAAGAGGTTCTGCCGCGCCGACAAATGTGAGAAATGCGGTTATGCACATCACCTATTGTTACACGCGGACAAAGCGCAGAAAGTAAACAAAACAGAAAGTCTAACTAACATCGGGGAATGGCGAGCCTCAGCCCTACTGAAGATAGTGCCAGTGACTATAAACTATGAAAACAGTGTCGACGTTCAGTGTTACGCGTTATTAGACGATGGTGCGACGGTATCGCTCATAGACAATTCACTCGCCGCTAACTTAGAGGGACCGTGTGTACCTCTCACACTCAAAACAGCGGGCGGCTACGGAGTAACAGACTTAACTTCGCGAGTGGTACAAGTACAAGTAAAAGGTCCTAATGGACAGTGCCATAAAATTAAGTGCCGCACAATGGCAAACATAAACTTACCAACGCAAACAGTGTCCGCCGCGACGATTAACGATAACGCGCACCTCAGCGACTTGGGTTGCGTGGAAATGAGGGGAGCCAAGCCGCTACTACTACTCGGGCAGGACAACTGGGAGCTGCTCGTCGGCCAGGACATTCGACGGGGACGATCTGGTAAGCCAGTTGCCTCACTTACGAAGCTAGGTTGGGTCATACACGGACCACTTCAAAATAGTAACAATAATAATTCAGTAAATTGCATGACAGTCTCCCTCCCCGACTTACATAATTTAGTCAAATCTCAGTTTGAATTAGAAGCCCTAGGCATTTCACAAGATACTCGTAAAAATAAAGACGTAGAGCGAGCGTTGCACGTATTAGAAAGCACCAGTCGTCGCACTCCTGACAAGTCACAATGGGAAGTAGGTTTACTGTGGAAGCATGAGAACACTCAGTTACCTAATAATTATAATCAGGCCCGACAAAGATTATATGGCATAGAAAGACGCATGCGCAAGGACGCTGTGTTCGCCGAGGCGTATACGAAACAGATAGAAAGATTGTTAGATGAAGGTTATGCGCGTAAAGTGATAAGTAAAGAAGATAATTCTCCAGTTTGGTACTTACCGCATTTCGGAGTAGTAAACCCCAACAAACCGGGGAAACTACGTTTAGTTTTTGACGCGGCCGCCAGGTCTCACGGTACGTGTCTGAATGATAACAGATTGACAGGACCTGACATGTTGAATTCATTGTTAGGAATACTATTAAAATGCAGGATAGGCCCTTTATATATATATGATATAGATAGGCTGTCAGACAGAGGCAACTGGCGCTGGGTACCCTCGGAGGATAACCCTGCTGACGAAGCGACCAGATTGTGTTGGCCCGATAATTGCACGAAGTGGCTCTCGGGCCCCTCGTTTTTACGTGATCCACAGGAGCAGTGGCCAGCGTGTCATGAACCTGAGGCGGCGGAGGTGGACCTCGAGCGCATCCAACGAGTCCACGCGTCAACTGCACCCGCGACACCGCTCCTGGACTACGAGCGATATTCTTCATGGTCACGCATTCAGCGTGTGATGGCACGCATACTTATCTTTATCGGCCGGTGCCGCAAACACCGGGCTACAACGGAGCTGCAGTCTCAAGACCTTGAAGAGGCGCACGACTGCCTCATTAAGTTGTGCCAGGAGGACAGCTTCAAAGAAGAACGGGCTGCCATCCTAAAAGGGCTTCCCGTACCTAACAGTAGCCACATAAAATCATTAGACCCGATGATCATCAACAATGGGTTGCTACGAGTGAGAGGACGTCTGAGTGCCTGCGAGGAACTTACATTTAATGAAAAGCACCCAGTGATTTTAGATGGACGTCACCCATTGTCCCGAAAGTTAATCGCACACTACCACGCGATGGCTTTACATGCTAACCACGAGACTGTTGTCAACAACCTTAGAGAAAAATACTGGGTTACGAAGGTCAGAACATCAGTAAAAACGGTAGTCTCGAATTGTCAGCTCTGTCGCATTCGCAGAGCCAAACCCATTACACCTAAAATGGGCGATTTACCTCTCGCACGGCTGGAGTCTACAAGAAGAGCGTTTGTGAGAGTGGGGGTAGACTACTTCGGCCCAATGGAAGTGACAATTGGCCGACGCCGTGAAAAGAGGTGGGGGGCGCTTTTTACTTGCCTGGCTACGCGCGCCGTCCACCTGGAATTAGCTGCCACACTGAGTACCGACTCAGCAATATTAGCCTTGCGGCGCCTGATAGCACGCCGCGGGCAACCAGCACATCTATACTCCGATCAGGGTACTAATTTTATCGGAGCCAACACCGAACTTCGGGCAGCACTCAAAGAATTTGACCACGACAAAGTCAAGGACGAAGCCACAAATCGAGGTATAACGTGGCATTTCAACCCCCCGGCAGCCCCACACATGGGTGGCTGTTGGGAACGCCTAGTGAGGTCCGTAAAGAACGCGCTACGGGCCACGCTGAAGGAACGAGCACCACGTGAGGAGGTCCTTTACACCCTCCTCACCGAGGCCGAACTCATCGTGAACAGCCGGCCACTAAGCTACGTGCACGACGACCACAATCAACCTGTGGTCCTGACGCCGAATCATCTACTCCTGGGCACTGCCTCCGGGAGTACGCCATTTGCGCCGAGCGACACCGAGGACATCGACTCCCGCCGGCAGTGGCGGCGTGTCAACGCGCTCGCCGACATGTTCTGGCGGCGCTGGCTCCGAGAGTATCTCCCGACTCTACAGTGTCGTGAAAAGTGGGCAAATAATGTGCCAAATGTGCGTATCAGTGATGTGGTAGTGATCGCGGACAATAACAAAGAACGAAGTGCATGGACAAAAGGTATTATAAAAGCAGTGTACCACGGAAATGATGGTATTATCCGTGTAGTAGATATTAAGACTGTGAATGGGGTCCTGCGTCGGCCCGTTACTAAAATTATTGTGCTTCCCACAGACCAGGAAGTAATGCGGCTGAACCCTGTTACTGGGGGTGGAATGTAGGTGAAGCACAGTAACGATTAGCTGTAAATGATTAGAAACAATAATAAATAGATCATTTATTTAGATAGTCAAGACCCGTTGTGTTAGTAATTACAATATTGACTTATAACTATTGTTAGTAAGCTGACTGACTGAATATAAGTAATTAGAATGTAAGTAAGACAGTTTGTAATTGCACAGAGATAGTTTTGATTATAGGTATTTTATTAAATCATAATAAAGATGGAAAACATAGGTATACAATTTAAGTAATGTTCCACAAGTAAATATGACAAAGTTCCATCCATCTAAGTAAACAAACCCGCTGATTGGATGAAGATTTTACATCCGGGTTCAAGCTCGACAAGTCGAAACCTGTCGGGGTTTGTTATTGTTAGTCGCAGGCCAAGCTTGAGGAAGACAAGGGGGAAGGGGCGGGCGGCCATCGCTTGCGCGCCCACGCTTGGTAGATCCGGCGCAGATAGAAATCAGTGTACACAATACTTGCGCCCATGTGCGTAATCTATAAATAAGACCGCCGTTAGAACAATGAGTCAGTCTTCACTTGTCCTCCAGCAGAGTAACTACTCGCTGTCTCCCTGTGCTGTGAAATTGTATCAAAGTATAAAAAGTCTGTGTAAAGTTGTGCCGAGTTTATTATAAATAGCGCGTGTTAATTATTTTGACTCATATCGTTAGTTTAACAAGTAAAGTAGAGTGATTGTATTAGAATTACGTGAATACAAAGTGTTTTTACCTCTATGTCGCTTGTTTTATTCCACTACCTCGTAAAGGGAACAACGTCACCCCCGCCTAGCCTGATCCCGGTGTCGTGTGTCGACAAGTGGATTATGTATGAAATGAGTATTGCGTGATAGTTATGTACTAAACTTATCGTATAAGAAAACGTTTAATTTTTTTTTTAAAACGTTACCCCACATTAAGAATTTCTCCTGTGTCGTGGGTGCGTTTACAAACATACAATCTCACATACACAAACAACCAGACCCAGAACAACTATCTGTAGGCCATACAAATATTTGTATGACCTATTTTATGCGGCCTACCCAAATGTCCTTGTTAATGGGCGTCAAATCGTTGAGCTTCTTTAAGTTCTAAGTTTGAGCTACACGGTAACTGACAAATGCTTGCTCTGTCTGGACAAGTCTACTCAAATCTGTGTGGTAGTTTCCCCAAAAGGTCAAATCAAACATTAACCTATATAGTTCGCATATGATTTGACCGCTCTGGGCGGAGCGGAAAGGACAGTCAGACTCTTATTGACTAAAACCCATCCGTGTTCTTCCAAATATCCCTTGCAATAAAAAGTCACCGCAGCCGCGGTGACTTTTTCGAGCAAATTCTGCAACCATTATATTTTCGTCTTTTTAGCAATACAAAAAGTTATTTGTCAAGGGTCTAGTTGTGTTATGCGCATCTACATATTTATCTGGCACTGTAATCACTATTGCTAAAATATTGTCCACTTGTGTAGACCGTAGTCTTATCTTTAGCGATTACAAGTTGCTAAATATTTCAGTTCAAAAATATACATCTCGGTCGAAGAACCTTCAGTTTGCTTTTACGACCAACAGAATCACTCGCCAAGATATACAAAGGTCTCGACTTGATCGGCTATAATTTTCTCTAACCCTTACATCTTCAAAAAAAAAAATAACACTTCAATAACCATATCCGCAATAAATCTCATTAGCACATAAAATAAAATGCAAGTACCAAACATAAACATCTGTACGCCTGAACGGTAGAAACGCAACACATAAATAAAGCATTTTCATTGATTCCGAAAGCATTTAATTATTTAAGGTAATGAGAGATGTGGAGTGACCTTTTCCCAACACTAGCGAGCTTTACTTCAATTGGCTAAAAGGTCCAATTCATGTGATCCTTAGACTTGGTCGAAAATGAATGGGATTCGTCGAGACGCGAAAGGTATTGAAGAACAGATATTGCTGTATTTCTCTGCTGTTAGAGCTTTGTATACGTCTGTAATTCCAGAAAGTTTTTTTACCGAAGTCTGGTTTCTTTTCCAATTAGTATTTTATTATATAAATTCATTTGAAAGGTACTTTGTATTTACTGATGTTATTTTTTTCAAAATTACTTCTTTTAAAGCCTATCTCTACAAAAAAAGTAATATAATTTATCTTATCCCAAATGCAGACTGAGACATAAGCAAGTAAAAGCAAAAAAAAAAAATAGCCCACTCATTTTAAGGTATTTTGAATGGCAATGCTGATTCTTTGACCAAAGAAATAACCAGCCCTTTGGTCTCATGAATAGTCGACTAAGTGCTTGCTGATTTCACGTAAACTGAACTGAAAAATTCCAAATGGCTCAAATACATAATTCACAATAAGGTTTTTGTATTTGCGCCGTTTGAGATTTTCTACGCCAGCCGCAACCACCCCCGCACAACCCACCGTGCTAATAAGATGGGCAAGATATCCCACACCAAAGGTCTATCCGACCCGCGTTTCAACTGCAAGACATGATATTCAACGTGGTAATGCCGCCAATGTTCTGGGCACTTTTCCCGTTCGACAACGATGTGGAAGAATTTTTTGATGCCCTATGAGTTCTTCCCCCTTCCCCCGTTTTACTCCCCTTGTAAATTTATAATAATATATTTTTCTATATTATAGCTTTTCATCTGCATTTAGTAATAGTTTTTTTTTTTAATAAATAGGGCTTTCAATGTAAATAAATAAAAGGTAATTTTATATCCTACCTCTAACTATATTTAGAAACACGAATAATAAACGGATTTAGAGGTTTGCAAAAACAGTTCTAGTTACCATTATAGGCCTTATTGTGCTATAGTCACATATCAATACATACATAGTTACCCCATTTCGTTAAAGTATCAAGTTGTTCTAGCCTATCTGTTTACAAGTATGGAACAAGAATAGCCGTTTGTTCCAGCTGTTGTCCTTCCAATAGCCAATAGGACCCGTATTATATACATTACAGATACCCTCATCTCATTTGAATATCCTCCAAAGAGAATATATATTTTTTCTTCCCTCTGCGTAGACTTCTAGAGAATCTGTGTTGTATGTATTAACATATTTATGCCAGTAAACTTTTCTAGGATGGGGGCACAAGGGGAACTTGATGAATTACAGTTAGATTACAGTGGAAAGCCTGGTGGTAAGTGACCATTGGTTGCTAGGGTTGCGGAATTTGTTCGAAAGAGTCACCGTGGCCCTGGAACGCAAAGGGCACAAGAAGGATCACGTGTGGGTTTTAGTCAGTAAGAGTCTGACTCTCCCTTCCGCTCCGCCCAGAGCGAGAGAAGTCATTTGATGATTTCCCATCCAAAAAAAAAGGTGACCAATTGGTGGTGGTATCTACTGTATACAACAACCACGAAGTGTCTTGAAGATAGTTCGGGAGATGCGTACAACGCAGTCGTAAAGATCATACCGAAAAGTTTCCAGAAGTCATCATGATTATCTTGTCTTAATTTATTTATTTAACAATTTATGTACACACATTTACCAGATGTTACGAGACCGACACACACACACAAATCATCATCATCTGCCTAGCCTTTTCCCAACTTTACTGGGATCGGCTTCGAGTCAAACTAGATTCAGTTGAATACCAGTATTTTTCGTGAAGAGGCTGCTTACTACACCTCAACCCATTAACTAGATAACACGGTACTTCTTGGCAAGACTGGAGTCAGATTTTCTGGCTTCTGACAAACCGTAAAGACAGTAGTCAGTACCAACAGCTTAACGCGATTTCCAAGGCACGGAGGAGTATTGGTATGTTAAGATCCACAGACCGACCTAGGTACTCGTTTCTTAAGAAGAAGATCGATCTGTGCGGCAGTTATTACTTAACCACGAGCTCCTCCACACACAGATACATACACACACACATGTAGATTAATAATTCTTGTATACACAGGCATTTCTTTACTTCTGGTCACGTTGTCGAACTGTTTGCTAATGTCACAAAAAAAAAGAATACCCGGCCCAGGCCCAGTGTTTCAACACCAATTGGATCAAACCTGTAAATATGAAGTCTTTATCTATGAAATTGCCCTTTTTACGGGTTGCTTTGAACTATTCGGATTTGGTAACGGACAACCAACAAATCACAAAAACATCACCCTCGAATAGCAAATAACTCTACTGCATACCAACCAAATTTATTCAACAACACTCATCAATTACACTCGGCAAGTGTGTGAAGGATTATGGCAACCGTCCACGGTCGTCATGGTCACCGTTTAGGGACGTCCAAATACCTCTCGATCTAGTTCCTAGTGTAGAAGAAATACAGGGCTTTTGTATTTATTATATTCACTTGAACAACCATTTTAGATTTTGGCAAACACAGTTCGTGAACGGATGTAATAACAGAAATCTTGCCTTATTATTAAGATTTCTGTGGATGTACCTAATGCTTAGCTTACTTTTTTTAAATTCAATAGTCGTGGACGAATCCAACTAATTTAAACATGTAAAGCGATATTTATTTAAACTTCGTGCAGAAAGGTCACGTTTTATTTGGATGTTTGTTAATCAATTGCGCTTCAACGCCTGAACAGATTTTTTTTTTTTTTTTTTTTGAATGGACTTCTCGCAGTTCAGCACATCAGGCTGCCTGTCCACCGGAGCGGAGCGAGGCAGCGGAGCGGAGCGACGGAGTGATGCGGAGCGGAGTTGCGTACTGTGTCTGTCCACCGGAGCGGAGCGAGGCAGCGGAGTGGAGCGAGAAAGTAATGCGGAGCGGAGATGCAGACTGTTTTTCATTATACGGAGCTAGACCGCGAGCACGCGACGAGTCATTTGAGCTTACGGTGGCTCCGTTTCCCCGCTCCGCTGCCCCGCTCCGCTTCCCGGTTTTGTATGAATTTTTAAACTAGTTTGTAACTCCCTGTCCACTGAAGAGGAGCGGAGATTTTGTGCAATCCTATTGGTTAATATTTCTCAGTTTCTCCACTCCGCAGCCTAGCTCCGCTCCGGTGGACAGGCAGCCTTAAGGCTGGTTACTGCTCAACCGGGCAATCCTGTGGTTGCCTTAGATTCTAAGGCCCCCAGCCAGGGCTTAAAACTACTGAACAGATTTGAATGAAATTTCGGTAAAATACAGAATAACCGGTAAAAGCTAGTTACTAACTAATAATTTTGTGATAAACGTAACAAAATGAGTCACATTTCAATTTTCGTTCGTATCAAAGTTGTCAGAACTTTTTCACCGAAATGGCAATAAAATCACGAAGTTTTCTATTTCAGCCAGCGCTTTCATTGAGCGAACACCACAAATAGACGAAAACTACCGGATTTTGGAGCAGCTGCAACTGAAAACGAAGCTCCTGTTTTATCTACACGCAGAAGATTAGCAATTAGTTTATTGAGAGTTCTGCTAGCATTAGCACAAACGAGAATTATTTTATGTCGAAATTGGGCGATGAATACTGGACTGATAGAGATCATTACATTTTTTTATTGAATTTTAAACTGAAACCCACCTGGCTTCACACGGGTGCAATGCTGTTACTAAATCTCTACTATATTATGCATGTTGATGTATTATACATATAAAGCTTTCTCTTGGATCACTATATATATTTAAAAAAAAAGCGGGGAGCGACTTTGTTTTATACTATGTAGTGATGGATCGAACAAAGACAGAGAGAATAAAATATATTTTATACCCCAAAGTTACTTCTCTGAGGTATAAAATATATTTTACTCTCTTAGAAAAAGTATTTCATCATGCAGAACCCCCCCAACCTAAAGTCTCAAGACCAAAAAACTTTCTCCATATTTGAAGACTCGAAGATTTTTCCTATGTCGTGAAGTACGAGTATATAAGCGCAATCACTTGAAAAAAAAAAAACAGCAAAAAGAAGTCCCGGAACAACATATAGAACTCAGAGAAAAATATTCCAAGCGTAGACATCCAATCGGATAGTGAAGTTGGAAGGCGAAGTAAAGAAATCGGATTATATTCTTTGCTCATAAGCAATAAGCTTGCATCTCATTCCCGCGTTCGAGCTGCAGTCTTTAATCGGATACAGTCATAAATATGTAGGAGATCAAACAGCAGTCGACTTGGAATAAATCTGAATCGTGCTTTATTAGAAGAGAAAATGTGCTTTTGATTGCTATACTTTCTTTATTTAGGTAACAACTAGTTTTCCGCGCAACTTTGTCTGCGTCACATAAGAGATAGTGAGAAAAATCCCTTCTCTTGCAATATTTTTCATTGATGCTCTGCTCCTATTTGTCCTAGTGTGATGTTATGTAGACTATAGTTTTCCTCGATAAATGAGCTATAGAAAACTGAATTTTAATTCAAACCAGTAGTTTCTGAGATAAACGCATTCAACTAAACGAACAAAATCTTCAGCTTTAAAATAAGTATAAATAGCGGTTCGCACATTATTTGGCATGAATGCTGTACGAGTTTTGTGTCTGTATATTTCGATAAAGTCTCAAAGAAACATGCTTGTCTCATATACATATGTATAAATATATTTCTATTTTGTTATTTATAAGGAGTATTCTATTCTATATTTATATCAATATTATTGAAACAGCAATGCTTGTATAGAAAAACTTCAAACCAAGACATTTTAGATCACATACATTTTGAATGCTTTAATATCTCGAGAACGTTATTTTCTTCAGTACATTTTATAAAAACCACGTACTGCTAGGAACCTAACTTGAGTTTGCCAATGCAAAATTAACTCTAGTTAGTTGTAGCTTTCGTTGGTATACGTTAACAATGCAAGTAGCTTTGATTGGTGGAGGAGTGAGCGTGATATCTCCTGAAACACAACGTCAAGACTTTTAGTGATACAACTTGACGTTACTTGTCGTGATTTAAATAAAAATAAATATTATTTTGTATATCATGTTGACGTGTGAATTTACTAGACTATTTATTACACTATTCACAATTTGTCTCATCTTGGATGAAATAATAGAGTTCAGTACTAAGCTTATCGCGCATAGATTAAGGTTTTACTTCTGACAATATGTCTTCTATTTTATTTGTTCAACATACACAATCGTATATCGAGTCATATTAAAAAAAATATGAACCATTTGATGATCACACAACTACTCCTAACAATAAGTCACATTCAATCAATTTTATCCTGCAAACATTTCCTAAATAAAATAAAATGGCTGGAATCGCATTAATCCTTTGTAAACATTTAAGATAACAATACGACATCGAGATACTGAAATTAACTGTACTGTACAGTAATGAGAAAAAGTCCCAGGGGCCCGAAGGGACAAACGTAATACCTACTTTCTTTTAGAAACACAAAAGGAACATAGAACGCAAGAATCTTTCGTGTATCTGACACATTTCAAAAGTAATCCTTAAGGCCAGTGCACGACTACCAGCGATGCGTTTTGCGACGCGATTTGTGTCAAGTGAAACACATGCGTGACTTCATGTTATGGGTTGTGTGCAAAATAACATTTAATCATCGATAATAACATTGGACTAAAATCAAAATACGATAAAAATTAAATGGGGATGAATTGGGAATTGTATAAGGATAAGGGATTGCGCATTTTATGGCGTTTTAAAGAGAGAAGGAAAATAAATATTATCACTATTATAATAAAGTGTTATAGGTAAATATATGGTTTAAACTAAGAATATTATAGCGTATAGATAATGTTTAGGAATCCAACAACAGTCTAGCAGCAGGAGCAAACACGTACAACGTAATCAAAACAAGCAAAAAAAGGCCAAGACACGATAAACCGAAAAAAACACATTTCTTGTACGGGAGTCCCTTTTATTTTTTTATTTATATAATATTCTATTATTTGTTGTTATAGCGGCAATAGAATTACACACTCTGAAAATTTCAACTGTCATCTATTACGGTTTTTGTGATACAAGCCGTTGATAGACGGACAGACTGATAGCGGAAGATTAGTAATAGGGTTCCGTTGTTTATTCATTGGGTATGGAACCCTAAAAACCATTTTTTTAGAATCTTCGATACGTATAATGTCGACAATTGGGGTCACACTAGACAATAACGTAAAAAATAACAAATATAAAAAGTTACAGAGCTGCATTTCTAATTCATTCCGGAAATTCAATAATCGGCAAGACAATATAATAATGACGTTTTGACTTCGTTATTTAGAGTGGCTGTGATGCTTTAGAGTGTATCATTGTATGGACAACAAGGTTAATCAACCAGAGTAAAGTAATTTCGACGTTTTAGGGAGTTTGTCGCAGAAGCGAGTGACATTAAATGAAGTTTACACTGTATGTGGGTTTGACCGCGTGATATTTCCATAGCTTTTGTCAATTGCTTACATTATAGAGTTTTTGACAATTTTTATCGCTTATAGACAGTCATATTTTCTAGAGTCTATGGTACAACGATCTGTCAATCCGTCTGTCTCAAAGGCGGCTGTCCAATCCACAGTTTACCTACACTCTTTTACAGGATTTACATTTTTAAACGTACCTACTGTCACGTAAGACACGGCTCATTACAGTTTTCGTTTGCACTTATAATATGTGGCAATTAAAAGTATACCTCCACAGAGGAGTTCGTAACTAATAAACAAAAGCCGCACGGGTCAATCTTCTAAGTCAAGCAACGCTTCTCAATTTTGGTCTGTGGGTGACCATCTTAACATACCGAGTTACCTACGCACCTTGTAAAGCCTGCTAACACATTCTAGATCTTTGGCAATTGTCAAACGGATTGTCAAAAGCCAGCGATTCTGACTCAAGTCTTGCCAAAAACTACTGTATTACCCAGTTACCTAATGGGTTGTGGAGGTCTGGTAAGCAGCCGCTCCATGTACAATACTGGTATTCAGCTGAATCCGGTTCGACTGCAAGTTGGCAGTTGATGTAGTTCCACACTTCTTTTCTTTCATTTGTTTGCTTATAAGTCCCGGTCGCAAATCGCATGTCGCTGGTAAGTGTAGGTCGTCGCCAAGCACTTAGGTCAAATACTCGTGACTGAATTTTCGAACAAAGATTTGTTCATCGACGATGAATTTATCGTCGTTCAAGCTACAAAAGATAGTTATGTCGCTCGTAGAGTGCCACAAACACCATAAGCTGATAAAGAAAAAAAGACAGATTTTGTAAACATTTCAATGTGAACGATAAAGAGGAAAGGAAGGACCAAGTCATATATCGAAGAAATATGACTTGGTATAGAAATATTACATTATGTTTTCATGAAGGTGTCGATATTACAGCATTAGTTTCATACTTTCGTATGTTTGAATGATCGGAGTTTATATTTTTTTTTAATTTATTTATAGATACATACATACATTGCTTATCATCTTTTCAGGTTTGATTGAAGACAAGGGAACATTTTTCATTTAAATCAAAACAGAATAATTATCATGTGTATAAAGAATGAAACAACAAAAAATTCTCAGAGCCAACATACGGCCTCGGCCCTGTAATTAAGACTTTATTAGAATTCCACAAATAATAAAATTCAAGGAATCCCTACAGAGTACCGTAACATTTCTGTTCGCTTAATTAACCGTAAAATACGTCTGTCTTCTAAATATCATAACCCTCATCTACTAAAAGTCTTCGGCAAAAGGGACCAAAAAAATAAAACATAACATTCACATGGTAAGATGGACGCACAGTTTATATGTATGTCAGCTGCCTTCAATTTGATATTTTTCAACGTCACAGTAAAAACGAGGGACCATAAATTTTGTGGTAATCGATAGATCCGTTACCCGCCTTCATTGGGGTGGGATTTACAGAGATTTGCACCCTTCCACGGAATGGGCGAAATTTTTAAATCAATTTTAGAGGTATTTGGATGCAGAGCTTGAAAATTCATAATCTGTGAAAACGAGTGAGTGGATTTTATGGATACTGAGCATGCTATACCAGAGTTGGTATAGAACCTAGGTGGGTATATTATAGTTACGGAATTTGTTCGAAACAGTCACCGCGGCCCTGGAACGCAAAGGGCATTTGGAGGAACATGGGTGGGTTTTAGTCAGTAAGAGTCTGACACTCCCTTCCGATCCGCCTGGAGTGGAAGAAATTACTTGGTGATTTCCCAACTAGAAAAAAAGGGTGTATATTATAATAGATCAGTATAGTCAGAGATCGTATAATTATATTTTACGCGTAGGTTGGGACCATAACAGCCTTGTGGAGTACCAAACAACGCGCAGCGATTGCCAATTTGACTTCCACAATCCAGTAACTTACCTCTTGGTAAGATATCGCTGAGAGCAGTGGTGGCCAAGTGGTAACGGCCCCGTTTTACGAATTGTGGGTCGTGGGTTCAAACCCAGCCAGGCGCATTACTTTGTGTAAATTATTTCATCACCACTGCTCTCAAAACGGTGAAGGAAAACATCGTGAGGAAACCAGCATGTCCTAGCACCGAAACTTCGAAGACATGTGACATTTACCAACCCGCGCTGGGCTCGCGTGGTGGATTACGGCCCATTCCCTCTCCTAGAGAAGAGGCCTGTGTCTCAGCAGTGGAAACATTAAAAGGCTGATTATGAAGATATTGCTGTCCATATAAGTCAGAATAGTTCCAAACACTGAACTTACCTTACTTACATTCACTTTTCGTAGTAACAATTCTAAACCTCTATTCCTACATTATTGTCAGTACGTGTTGGTAGCGGTTGGCGTACCTACCTTGTCGCCGTTCAAAGGACATTACACACGTGTGAATTTTATTGGCGTGTTCCTTAAAGATATTAGAAAGCAGTTTTGTATTGGATGTGGCATTTAATTTTGTCAATATTCAAGATTTTTTTAGATTTGCATTAATTGGCACTGGTAGCTAATCTATACAAAGTACAATGAGCTTTTATTCAAACTTAAGGAATAACGTATAAATATATAAAGATGAAGAGTTTGTTTGTTCCCTTGAACACGCTAATCTCAGGAACTACAGGTCCGATTTGAAAAACAATGAAGAATGTTTCAAAATCGAAGGGTTAGTAACTATTACACCCGGACGAAGTTGCGGGCAGAAGCTAGTTAATATATAAAGCTGAAGAGATTGATTGTTTACTATAATAGAATACACTAATCTCAGGAACTATAGACCCGATTTGAAAAAATCTTTCAGTATTAGATAGCCTATTTATCCAGGAAGGCTATTATATAATTTATTTATAAATAATATAATCAAGATAAGACCAATAAAAGTGGAGCAACAATGAAGAATGATGTAAAAACGGGGCTATTTTTATTCTCGCTCTCTCTTGACAGTTGGACGCAGACAAAGTCAGATGCGTAAGCTAGAGGAATATATAAACCAAAACTGTTATGGTGCATCCCATAGTTCACGGCAAACGAAATAAAAAAAAAAACTTAAATTACCTACCACCTACAAATGCTCCAATCAACAACTCAGCTAATAAAATACGAAACTTTAAACGTCAACGTTTTTCTTCAACAAAAACTCTCATAAAAATGTTGTGTGCGAAGTTTTTAAAAGTATAGAAAATAAAAATATTTTTCCTTTCCATTCGCATGTTTAAGTTCTCAGCAAGACGATCGTAACTCATCGTTAGATACGGTTTACTTGTGTCGTAAACTGTGGGAGATAAATCATCGTATATTTTGTGGTGCTTCTTAGAAGTGCAGTTGCTTGTAGCCTGACCAGGACTGGTAGGGCACGGTAAGACTGATCATTAGTCGGTAGTGGGAAGTGAAGATTAATGGGTTTTGTTTTGTTTCATCACCATTTTGACGTCTTAATTGCCGTCTACTTCAATTTATGCATAAGGTAGCAGTTTTTTGTAGCAAAAATACAATAAAAAAGATTTTTTCGACACAAACAAAATAGCAAAAAAAGAAAAACAAAGTAAGAGACATTAATATTATTGCATATTCGGTAAAATAGCTCTGAGCGTGAATATCTGCGATCAAGAGTGGATTGTTGATAATACAAGAAAGAATATTTCATGAAAAAAAAAAAATTCTAGATCCATCAAATAAGTTAACTTGTCATAAGAACATGACAGACACATTCGTATTTCACCAACATTTCCAGATAAAAATTTGTCATCGCACCACGAAATGAAACACGCGAAAATTATTATTCGCTACCCCAGATTTGTCGCAACAAACCGAGCGAAATAGTGAAAATTCTAGCTAGTGAGACTAATAAACATTTCGTGAGGTAAGTGTACGTTTTGTGTCCATAACAAATTGTGTTTACACTACAACTCGGGTCAAAGCACTGGAATTACGATTATTACCGTAATATACCATTTTTGTATCGTTAAAATTGCGTGTTTTGTTGCAAATTGGATGATTACGAGGCCCATTTTCAAGGTGTCAAACGGTTTTGGCTATACTTATCTCGTAATTGGGCTGTTCTTAGATTTAAAAATAAAAGAGCAACGTTCTGGGTTCAAAATGTAATTGTCTGTTTTGATTTTAATTTAAATATATATTTACTTACATAATTTTAGTTACTAAATCTTATTTAATCTAGGGTCTGATTCGAACAAAAATCACTCGAAACCGCAAGGCCTTTAGGCTTAAAAAGCAGCTATGTTTTTTAAGCCTATAGGACGTGAAAATAAAACCAAATTTTCCTTTGCATATAATATTCTTTGTATGTACTGAACAAGTCGTTCTTTGTTACAAACAAGTGGAAATACAGAAGGATGGCATCCCCTGGAAATCTAATAGAATAGGGATGTTTCTTGAGTAAAAAATATATGTTTATGTTTAGTCCGTCAGTTAGATTATAGAAAAATATTGGACACGTATTTTTTCCTTTAACAAATCTATAAAAACTGACGAAGATTCAAAGCATCAAAGATCAGGAGTGGGGGCTTGTGATGTCACGGCTCAGTAAAAATTATAGCGAGTAGTGACGTCACACGAGTTTTCAACGCACTGTATCGTCTTCATTTTTTGTTTACGTGAAAAAAGAAAAAATACGTGTCCAATATTTTTTGGAAATTTATTCGACGGACTAATTAAATTTTTGACAAAAAAATACACGTTATAATTTTATACTAATTAGGAATCAATATATTTCATTGAGCTTCATTATTTTGCCTTTGTCAATTTATCTGAAATCCCGGAAAGGAATTGATTCATGGTTCCTGGAAGTTAAATCCAGCTCTGGCGCAAACGTTTTATATTTTGTACTAGCTTTAGCGGACAAAAGCTAAAGAATTGATATGCGCGTGCATATCACGTCTTTTCCCGTTCCCATAAGAATTTTGGGAAATCCTCTTTCAATACTCTCCTACACTCCTCAAGGAACCTATGCCTGATTTCAGCTACATTACCTATAGGTATATGCATACATTATATTGATTATAGAGTAAAAATGGCCGTAAAATAATATAACATCACCATCGCTCTATCTAGTGGCTACATGTTTTGTTTTAATTTTTTAAAATAGAAGTTTGTACTTGGCTTTCTTTGCCACGTCCTGCAGCCTAAATGACTTGATAGATTTTAACAAATGAGAAATCCTTAGATTTACTTTGACACACCGAGTGATACGGGCTATAAGGATTTTGAAAAAAAAAAAAGAAACAAGATGGCGAAAAAACAAACATGTGAAGTATTAGAACAAAAGACTCAATGAGTCGATTTTCAAAAGTATAATTAAATTAATTTACGTACGAATAGAAAAAAAAACATGCGAATCAAAAAATTAATCCACTTCGACTGCTAGTTTGGTTTAGTAATTAATTTTTTCTTCTTTAAAGAGACCACAAGGCAGATGCTGCTATTACTGTGGCTACTCACCACTTCCATTCTAAGAATTCAATTTTCTCACTTCATCAAGTTAATCTGTAGAGCTATGAAAACCACTGGTTCTAATAATGTCGGCACCACAAGCTATGATACACATTTGGTATTTATGGGGCTTATTTTTTGTAGGCAATTATTCGAAAGCGTTGATTGCCCTCCAAATCCAACAGCCATTTCTCAGATCCCGATTATTACCATAGAGTTCACTAAATTAACGTATAGTTGTATTTTTGAACACTTAAAGCAGAATATTTATTTAACATTAAGTTATTGAAATACTTGAAAAATATTTTGAATTTTTGGTGAAAATTACCAACAAAGTTATCGCATTTTAAATTAGCACAAAAGTCTAGATTTGACAAATGTTATATACCACACTAAATCGCTAGATAAATCTTCTCATGAAAACTTCGAAGGAGAATATGTGTGTGGATTTATTTATTACAAGCAACGCCCTGCGGTTCACCCGTATAGTTCCCATTCCCATGGGAATATAGCGATAACATATAGCCTATGTTACTCAGGGTTAACGTAACTTTCTAATGGTGAATGATTTTTTGAAATCGGTGCAGTAGTTTTTGAGTTTATTCGTTACATACAAAAATACAAATATTTCCTCTTTATAATATTAGTATAGACTAGCAGCGCCCTGCGGTTTCACCCGCATAGTTGCCGTTCCCATAGGAATATGGGGACAAAATATAACCTATATCACCCGAGCCTAGTTCTGTGTTCCCAACAGTGAGAGAATTTTTCGATACCAAGCGCGAACTGATTGAAAATATATTTACCTTATTTATTTATAACATAAGTTGTTTCCTTCGAAACCCTCATTTTTTTCTTTTCAGGATCCTCATAGAACGTAATAAATTTTACTTGATGTGGTAATAAACAAAGATCCCAAAATAACGTTTTACTCGAACGACTTCAGCCTTTTGTTTAGTAACGATAAAATCGATATTGCTTACGGTAGCAAGTTTTACGAAATATAGTGTGGCCAAGAATTTGTGTAATCGACGACTAAGTTGCTAATTTAAAAAACTTCTATTGGTGTTGAAGAAATTGGTAATTACATACATAACCAAAAATGTATTAGTACTAAGGACCTATTTTTCATGAATTCATCTATTATGCATATTATTATGTTTATTTTATGTAGCAGTAAAATTTTAGTTTGTTAGTATTTAAACCTCAATAGGTTTGCTATGTTTTGTGTTTTTTTTTTCATTACTTAATAAATAATAAAAAAATGTAAAAAAAATAAAAACCATGAAAATAATATTGACCATTAAAAAATGTGTTCTGAGGTCGAGAAACACCAAAAGTAACGTTGCAGTTGGATTTATTATGTAAAAGACGAAATGGTTAGCAAGAAGACGTGAGAAAATAGAGATGAACATAAAAAGAATATAATGCTGTGTCAACCCCAAATAAGTTGAGATAAGACACAAAATAATTAGAATTATTTAGATAAATCAAACATGATTTGGGCGACACAGTGTAAAATTAATCTTTATGACTCTTTCAATTTATAATGTCAAAACTTTTATACCCTAACAAAGTATATTAATAAAGTTAACACTTTCCACACCCTTACTAAGCCGATTACGCCAGCCGAAAATAGTTAAATTCATATTAACAAAGTATTTTCTCAACAATCGCTCTAACATCAACTAGAATTTCCAATACAACTTCCATAATGATAGTTTACGGTCCATTGCTTGAGTTTATTGCTTTTGTCACAACTAAAGAGCCCACTGATACAGCTAGGTCCCTAGATTACATAAATTCCTTTGTGAGGCTGCAAATAGTATCGAATACGCTCCTTTGTGTTGTTCATCTGCGCCCTTGTTGAGTAGCGTTTGGGTTTTATCTGAAATTGTCAAGGGTGACGATGGATAGCAAATATATTGTCCAGGGACGCAATTGGGAAGCTGATTATTGTGTCTACCTCAGTGGTATACCTAGTGATAACTTGCACAATGGGGTATTTCTACTACATAATTATAAAAATCATAATTCTGTTACGTGCATCCGTTGTATTTTCAAAAATATTGGACAAGTATTTTTTGTCATTTCAAATCGTAAAAAAATTATAAAGTGCATCAAAGTTCAAGAGTGGGGGCTGGTGACGTCGCGTCGCTAATAAAAATGATAGCACATAGTGATGTCACGCGTGTTTTGAACGCGCTGTATCGTCTACATTTTTATTTACTTGAAAAAATAAAAAATACGTGTCCAATATTTTTTGGAAATCTATCAGACGGACTAATTCGATTTTTTCAGTAGAACACGCTATTGCTTGGCCTGTTTTTTTTTTTAAGAATACTGCTAAGTCATCAAATGCTTTGTATGTCAATTCTGTGGGCAGAGTGGAAGGGAGTATCACACTCTTACTGACTGAAACCCATCCGTGTTCTTCCTTTGCGTTTCAGGGCCGGGATGGCTCTTTCAAAGAAAAGCCGTAACCCTGGCAAAGTTTGGAATCCTGGATTAGGTTTTTTTTTTTTGGAGATTTGCTTTTTGTATTTTTGTTTTGTTAGAAATATTTTATATACTAGCTGTGCCCGCAACTTTGTTCTGTTATACGGGACCCCGAAAACAAGGTTTTTTTTTTGTAACCAGAAAACACTTTTGGTTACACAAAAAACATAATATAATTTAGGGATTGACTTTAGTACATTATTTTTTCGGCTAAACTAAATTGGAACTGGCAGACACAACGAATACAGAACAGATATGGTAAAGGTTCAGCGATCGGGCTGAGACTGGTGCTCTGCAGGAGCGGAATGCAGTGCTGACTTTAAAATGATGACGGTACAATTTAAGAGAAATCTGTGCAATCAATTATTATTGATGATTAAGGATTTCCCTAGCATTGGGAAAGCGTAATAGTTCGCGTTAGTAACGTCACATAGACGCATTGAAAATTGAGCATATTTGAATCTAGCCGGAAAATATTAGGAATCATCAGATCCGCAACCTGTTAGGGTTTCGGTTTCGATAACATTTTGTTGAAGGTTTATGACTTTCAACCGAGTCCCATTGCATGTTTTTAAAGAATTTAAATTTCTGATTAGAAATCATCAAATTTTACCGGATGATGTGTATAATTTTCTTTTATGATGTTCATGGAAATATCTCTCTACTTTCCCCAAAAACATTCGTCAACATAATTGATGGTGGATTCTTAATAATTGCGAGGAGCCAAAATGGTTCGTTGTCATAGCCAAAAAGCTTCATAGTTACCGAGCTTGGTGGAACACAGAATTAATTAATTCATGCCGTGAAGCGACGGAATAACACAGGCTTTCTACTAAACAAAAACATTTGATAATGTATGCCGTCGTATCAGTTTTATCAGTCATTTCGAAAGTTCTATGCCTTTGAGTGACCTTCATATTCTAGCATGTTTGAACTTTTAATGAGAAAACTAATATTTAATATTATTGCGTCATATATGTAATAGAACTGTTAGAGCAGGCACCTATTTATCTCATTGAATTTAGTTTTTAGGGTATCATCAGGGGTGTTTACCTGAAATCACCAGAGAAAAGCACCGTAAAAGCATCGACCGGTGACTCTCCTCATATACCGTAATGTTATGTCAGCTGAAATGCTGTGTAAGCAAGTAAAGCAGCTGCTATACTTGCTTACATATCATTTCAGTCTGACATCGCCCCAAATGATTAAAGACTCCATTCTGATTCTTTAGATTCATCCTTTCAACATTATGAATCAAAATCAAATAGAACAAACGAATGGTGCCTTCAAACTATGAAGTAAAGAGACGTTAATTATGACTTTTTTCCGAATCAAATACATATATGCGCACGCCTACTCCGCTAGGTTTAGCGGTGGGAAACATATTCTGCGGAGAATTTTACTAATGCGATTCAAAACATCAAATCAAAAGCATGACACAACAATATCGAACATGAAGTTGCAACTATCAAAATTTAGTTCGGATAAAGTAGAGAACACTTACATCCGTCTGTTATCACATCTTTTTAAATGCCCACCGACTATTATTTTAGAAACATTTTCTATGTTCACAAACGACTTTATTATTTCTCTTCGAATAATGCAGACGAAACGCAATAACTGATGAAAATGATGTGTAAGTAGCAACCAACTCTAGATTCTTTTTCTCAACTCTTACATTTCTAGATCAACTTGTAAATAACTTTCAAAGTGTGACGAGAAAGTTAGTGGCCACAGCTTAGTGGGATTTCATCGTACATTGCAGATATTTCCCATGTTTTGGTATGAGTTTAGCAATCGTGACGCTGCGTACGCTCATTTTACCGAAGGAATTGAAAAATAATTATTTCTAAACACAAAAAAAAAAAAAACGAAGTTTACCCCAAGGCTCTCTCCTCGGTCTCGCTAAAAATATATTTTTGAGAATATATACTTAACCTAACGTGTTCTCCTATTGGTAAGCGGAGTATTTTAACAAATCAAGGAAACTGAACTTGACTGCTTTAACTTACTGCTTGACATAATATAAGGGTATAATGTAAGGGGGTCACGTACTATGGTAATAACTTTAGTCCGACTAAGTTCTGAATTGGCTGTAAAAGTAATGATTCGGACACGAACCCTCAGTTGGCCTTGGTAGTTGAACAATTCAAATGAACCGAGCAAGATAGTAGTCCAATGGAGAGGAGGCATGAAATGACAGTTAAAACAAATAATAGTTATTATTTAAAATTCAAGTTAAAACACTAGGTCATGGGGTACGAGTGAAATCACCAAGCAGTTAGTCGACTCTTTAGTGACCAGAGGGTTGGACTTTTCTTTGGTCAATGAATTAGCATTGCCATTCAACGTGGCAATACGGCCAGTGCTTTGGGCACTTTTCCCGTTGACAGCGATGTGGACTAATTTTTGAATGCCCTATGGGTTCTTCCCCGTTTTACTCTACTTGTACATTATATATATATTCTATTAGCTTATTTATATGCTACCTTATTTCAAGTTATAGTCACGTTTGTTATTTGTAATAATTATAATTTCAGGTAGCATAAAAATATATTATCCTTCTTTGTTAGACGTGATCCTCCTTGGGGGACGACTTTCCCATTGCTTGGAAAAATTCCCTTCCAAGTCTTTTCAGGAACTCTTTTCTCGTGTTTAATTCGTGTGCCAGTTGTTTCACCTCTTCTTTCTGGGCAAGTTTCGGCGGTGTCATTTATTAAGCTTCTATCCATTGATCTTTTCGTTATTGTTTTTTTTTTAATACTTAATGTACAAACTGTCCACCATAATTACAAGGCAGCTGTCTATAGAATAGAAAAACTTTTATTCAGGACAGACACAGCACAACGGTTACAAACACAAATTACAGGAGAAAAAAATCATAAATTAATTAGTAATTAATGGATTAATTATACATATTATTTTAGCAGGCCTGACATTACTTAAACAATTTTAAAGTAATGCGGTATTTATTATATTTATATAGAATAATGTCTCATTACTGCAAACAATTGCCTATAAGAAAAGACCGCCATCCGCCTCAATGAACCGCGATATCTTCCGGCCCCAATTTCCTCAGGATTTTTATTTTATTTTATTTTATTTGGGAAAATAAACGGTTACACATTATAATGTCATGGCATAGAACTTAAAACTAAAATGGGAATATAAATGTTATTATTCTTATATAATAAATGAACGCTGTCAATCTATTATGTATAACTTATTTATAATTACAATTTCAAACTCTTTTTGCAAAAGTTGTGCATGCCTGTAAGTGACTTATTTACACAGGACTCTTAGTATGTCACAATTTATAATATTAAATTTGTAAATAAGTTGTTGGTGTGTATATATATATATATATTTATTTATTTATTTCTTCTATTAGCTTATTTACACGCTACCTTATTTCAAGTTATAGTCACGTTTGTTATTTGTAATAATTATAATTTCAGGTAGCATAAAAATATATTATCCTTCTTTGTTAGACGTGATCCTCCTTGGGGGACGACTTTCCCATTGTTTGGAAAAATTCTCTTCCAAGTCTTTTCAGGAACTCTTTTCTCGTGTTTAATTCGTGTGCCAGTTGTTTCACCTCTTCTTTCTGGGCAAGTTTTGGCGGTCTTATTTATTAAGCTTCTATCCATCGATCTTTTCGTTATTGTTTTTTTTTTAATACTTAATGTACGAACTGTCCACCATAATAACATAGCAGCTGTCTTATAGTCATATATATTATTTTAGCAGGCCTTACATTACTTAAACAATATTAAAGTAATGCGGTATGTTTTAATACATTAATATCTCATTACTGCAAACTATTGCCTATAAGAAAGGACCGCCATCCGCTTCAATGGACCGCGATGTCTTCCGGGCCCAATTTCCTAAGGAACATTTTTTTATTTTATTTTATTTGGGAAAATAAACGGGTACACATTACAATGTCATGGCATAGAACTTAAAACTAAAATAGGAATATAAATGTATAACCAACAACATTTTTACATAATATAAAAAAAGGAAAACAAACATAAACGTCGTGCAAAATAAAACTAAACTGAACCATATACAGGTAAAACTAATAAAGAGGGAGAAAGAAGATAGAATAGAATATTTGAGATACAAATTAAGATTGTAGGATTGGTACGTTAACTCAATTAAACAATTTTGATATAACTTTAAACGCAATTCCTCTAAATTTTCCAGCGGACACAGCAAAAAACTCAATATCGCGGAAAATCTTATTGAACTGAGTAATAAGACGCCGTAGGGGTTCTCGCGATCCTGCGTTTGACTGACAAGGAGTTACAGCAAACAGCGGTCGCACGCGCACTCCCCGACATATAGTAGTTCTGGGTACTACGAGTATTTAACTTATTCTATTGCTTATATCTATACAATCATATGAGTTGTTACTTAAATCAAACAGAAATGCTGATTCCAGTATTATACGGCTTTTTTTTTTTGTATGGGAAATCATCAAATGACCCCTCCCGCCCTGGGTGGAGCGGTAGGGAGTGTCAGACTTTTACTGACTAAAACCCACCCGTGATCCTTCTTGTGCCCTATGCGTTCCAGGGCCGCGGTAACTCTTTCGAACAAATTCCGCAACCCTAGCAGGCACCGTCCCTATGGGGTCCCGTCCTTGGTGCTGACGGCTCCTTCGGCGCGCGTGGAACACAACGCGTCGTCGACTCAACCTGGTATCGGACGGCGAGCCACCCACGCTCACCGTCCCCAAGCATCAGCCACTGCGCAATAGCACAGCGGCCGACTTGTCTCTGGAAGTATTATACGCCTAGATTTAAGATTGTGTAGTTTATAGTTATTAGTTATAATTCGCTGTAAAATGCGTATATATACGGAAACAATGGAAATGCATGGCCTTTAAAAAATTTCGTTGTACTTTTTCTATCATATTAGTCTTTTTCATAGAAGGGATAATCCACACTGGGACTACGTACTCCAACTGAGACCTGATCAAAGTTTTATATAGATATAAATAAGTACCAGGCGTTTAAATTCCTGAGCTGATCTCATCACAAAACCGTACATACGAAAAACATTGTTCACAATTTTAGCAACATGAGCATCAAGATGTAGTTTATCATCTAACAAAACTCCAACATCACGAACCACTATTTCTCTTACCAGATCTATATTCTTCAACGAATATACATATTTAATTACGCTTTTATTTTTAGAAAAAAACTGATGCAATGGCATTTAGTTATGCTCAGTTGAAGCCGATTTTTTACAGAATATGCAGAGAATCTATTTAAATCTTCCTGCAAAAGTAAACAGTCACGTAAATTAATAACCAACATATTTTTTTTAGATCATCTGCGTATAGTAATACTTTAGTATTTTGAAAACACGTAGCTATATCATTAATTAACATAATAAACAAAAGAGGACCCAGTATCGAGCCCGGAAGAACACCAGAAGTAGCCGCTTATCGCAACTTTGTGAGATCTGTTTAGAACGTAAGAAAGAAATCACCTAA
Organism: Hecatera dysodea; assembly: GCA_905332915.2. Taxonomy (NCBI): domain Eukaryota; kingdom Metazoa; phylum Arthropoda; class Insecta; order Lepidoptera; family Noctuidae; genus Hecatera; species Hecatera dysodea. Next base: position 18,860,606 of record HG995292.1, read on the forward strand.
AATAGGTTGCCACGTATGCCATTAAAAGCATACTCACCAGCAATTGATGGTCCATTTTGTCAAAAGAATACGAGAGTCCATACTTTTAAATAGATGGTTAAGATAAGTTATCAGGTTAGTGGTAGTTGACCTTTTTTGACGAATCAATGTTGTTGTGGAATTATGTTATTATGTACCTAATAGAGGATAAACTTTATCATGAAAAAGTCTCTCAAAAAGCTTTGACAAAACCGATAATATCGATATAAGACGATAGTTTCCAATAACCTGTTTAAGTCCCGACTTGTGAACAGGAGTTATGTTTGCGAGTTTCCACACTTGGGGAAAGGCTCCTTGTGAAATAGATAAATTAAAAATAATGTGCAAGGATAAACACAGATCAACGGCGGTATTTCAATGAAGACCACTGGTAGACCATCTGGTCCCAAGCCTTTAGATGGTTCTAATGCTCTTAGCGTATTTCATCGACAGTAAACTGAATCTAATTAGTCCGTCAGATAGATTTCTAAAAAATATTGGTTACGTATTATTATTTTTTTCATGTTAACAAAAAACAAAGCCCATACAGTGCGTTGAAAACTCGTGTGACGTCACTACGTGCGACAATCTTTATCTCGACTTTACGACACACGTCTCCACTCCTGATCTTTGATGCTTTTGATATTCGTAAATTTTTATTGGTTTGATAAAACAAATAATACGTGTCCAATATTTTTCGATTATTATCTAACTGGCAGACTAAATATTATAATCTTTTTTTTTACTCAGGAGACATCCCTATTGCTGAAGTGCAATCCGACCCGAAGTACGGTCTTCGGTAAGATTTACTTACGCACTTTAAAGGTGACAGCTACGGGTTCACGCCTCTTAGGACAATGTTTTGTAAGATTGATTCTGTTTGTTCCATTGCTTTTTTTTGTGTCGCTAGCATTTATTTCCTTATTTTTTTGGTTGGGGTGGATCAAGATTTCAATGTTGAGTGAACATATTTTTGTTGGTATTTTCTGAAATCATTCAGGCTTAATATGTATATTTTGATGTCAAATCATCATTTCTTCGTTCCAGATTTACATCCCACCACAACCACGGTCTCCAAACATGAGGAACCGACCAGAATGAGAGATTTAATGGCTGGAGATGGAATATTTAATAGCTCAATAATTTCTACACATAATAATTTAAAATTAAAACAAACATTAAATAATTTCCATTTCAATATTATTTCGCTCTCCAAACTTTGGTATGACAAAATATTTATCAGAACTTTATAAATTCACACAAAGTTTTAACATAACATTCGAGACGAGCGACTCTGTTACATACGGAGTTTATTTTAATCAAATTATACAACAATGTGTGTTCTGTTATACATACGTATATATTAAACAGTTTTATCTACATAGTTTTGTAGCATATGTTTGATAAAGTTACTGCGAATTTCAGTACGGTATAAAGTGATAATTGTAGAGGTTAAAAGTTAAAATCCATTCTGTTTGATTTTTTTTATGTTAATCATGAGATCAGCATTAGTCATCGCTCATTATAAGCCCCCTTATTTTTTTTAATGATACGCGTTTGACCGGAGGAGCTCGTGGCTAAAGAATAACAGCCGCACAGGTCGATCTTCAAGGTTAAGCAACGCTTGCCAAGGTTGGTCTGTGGATGGGTGACCATCTTAACATACTAAGTTTCCTCCGTGCCTTGGAAAGCACGCTCAGCCGTTGGTCCCGGTTGTCATTTGTAGATCTTTGGCAGTCGTAACGGATTGTCAGAAGCCAGAAAATCTGACACCAGTCTTGCCAAGAAGTACCGCGTTCCCCATTTATTGGGTTGTGGAGGTCTGGTAGGCAGCCGCTCCACGTTAAATATTGGTATTGAGCTGAATCCGGTATGACTGGTAGCCGACCCCAATTTTGTTGGGTAAAGGCTAGGCAGATGATGACTCGTTTGGCCGTTATCTAGCCTGATGGCGGATGTGGACAATGACCACGCTTTTCTAGAAGTAACCTTTTCACGCTTAACCTAAAGACTCCCAGGTTATAGGTATCATGAAACACAGACTCCGGCAGGGCAGTCCACTTCTTAGTTGTACGCATAATGTATTAGAGAGCGCACAGCTACACACACACATACACGAACGAAAGGTACTATACAATTGCTAAATTATTTTTTTGCGAAGTTTACTAGGCAAATTGCATCAAAGGTCGTCTTTTCAGTTGGTATTACTGATAGAATGTCACTTAGTTTAGAACCCCAGTTAACTTCAGACCTGCAATTTGTAAAAATCAAACATACTTAAACTGTTTAAAAATCAATAAGATAAAACAGCGTAAAAAAGTCTTATTCGTAAAATTCTCTCCTAAGGAATGTTTCAACAAACACTTAAAAACTCTTTACGCAGAAAGAAAGAAATAATTTATTAAGCACATACAGATACACACAGTGTAGATACAAATAATGGGAAACTTAATTTTAAATAAATAACACCACGCAGCAATCGAGGTTGAAACTAAAAAGTTGAATGCATAGGTAAGCGGTACTTACATAATAAATCTTCCAAGCCAAGTTAAGCTAATGGCAGATACTTGGAGCTCCTCCAATGTAACTTAATTCCTTATTGATTTTGACAGCCGAATTCGGCAAACTAAATCGACTTGCGATGCTAATTGATAGCTAACGTAAATTTCAAGTACAAAACCGTAAAAAATGTAAACTATCAGAGGAGGAAATTTTTGTATCTATACTAACATAATATAAAGCTGAATTTGGTTTGTTTGCTTGAACACGCTAATCTCAGGAACTACTGGTCCGATTTGAAAAAAACTTTCAGTGTTAGATAGCCTATTTATGGAGGAAGGCTATAAGGCAACAACATTACGCTATGACCAGTAGGAGCGGAGCATTTACATATATTATAAAAATGTGACGCTGACGAAGTCTATCTGTCAAACAGTTTTATCCCCAAAACCATGGTGGAACAAATCAATGAAGGCTGAACTGATTGGCTAAATTACTGACAGGCAATGCACAGCCGAAACTACTTGTTTTAGAAGATGAACGTTTCCTTGCGGAGGGTAGGGGAGTTCGAAACTCCTACGAGAATGGCAATTAACAGGATATATCGAGGGCAAAAGTTATTATTATCTAAAATAACTCTACTACAAAATAAACTGACGGTTAATCTTCCAACATACGCGAAGCCATTCCATATCGCAATGTACAAACTAATTCATCTAAGCACATTCGTGGATTGAACGAAATATGACGAGTTACGCCAAACGAGTTAGCCAAATTGAGAAATATGTTACACAGGGGAATTTATTTTCCTGCTGGTAGTAGATTTTGGATAAAATTGTGTAAATGATATTTATTTTACAATAACAAATTGTCCTTAGGGTGGTGAAGAACATGACTAGTAGAATATGTAAAAATAGAAGAGAAAAATTGATAGTATTTTATCACAAATCTTTTTTTTTTTACAAAACAAATTTTAAATGCACTATGCAACTATTCATGTGCAAAAATTGCATACTTCCTGGTGGGTAAGCTACTATTATGTGTTCCTGGTGGATAAGATAATTTGTATGGAAAGGTTTTGGTACGACCGTATTTTAGTGACAGTTGCAAACTTTGCTTTGCTAAAACTATAACTCATATTTTTGAAAGCATTAGTGAGCTATTTTTAGATATACTTCTTTTTAAACAATTAATTGAAAAAAAATTACAATAAAGTGTATAAAACAGCTTTATAATTTACTAAAAGCATTGCACAAAAAAACCTTATAAAAGCTTTTTAGCCTTTGTAACTGACACAATATTAATTAAAGGGCCGACATTAGTGGTAGGTTCGGTGAATTCTCAAATAACAAAATAGATAGATTTACACCTCGCTAAAAAAAAACTGATTGCAAAAATGGGAACGCACCTGCGACCGACAGAAATTAGTGAACTTCCCACCATAGCAATTTTTCAACTGAAAAAATATAGAGAGAAAATGAATCTGCGATCAGTTTCACAATCCATTGAGCTGAATAATAAAACTACGGCGCGATATAGTTGAACAGAGGCATCGATTTATAACAAAATGTACGAAAAAAATCGTCATCGTGCGATTGGGTAATGGGTTGAGGTACTTGGTTATTCTGGCTCAGTGACGAACTGAAAAATGAGTTTTAAGATAGATACTAACAAGTAATGATTAGTTATTAACCATTATTTTTTAGAATCTACCCTCTGTTTTTTTTATGTGGAAAGGCAAAATAATAAAATAAATACCATAAGAGTGAAGGTAGCTTTCAAAAGGTGGTTGCTAGGTACTGGCTCTAACTGGGCACGCTAACTTAATGGCGATAAGTCCCCACTTTGAGGAGTCGTTTAAGACGCAATACTCACAGGATATGTCCTGGATATATCTGTTTCGGATTCGGCGGGAGGATAGATCTCGATCGCGCGGAGGACACGAGAGAGCATACGGTGAAGATCTGCCCTGCTTGGGTGGAGCAACGCGAAGCAGTAATGCTTGCGAAGGAGGAGGAAGAGAAACCTCACGCTCCTGCCACCGCAACAGAAGAAGACATCAGTGATTACCGGTCGCCGTAGGCGCGGGCCTGCGGAGGGCGAGCCATGGGTAACTCGCTGTCCGATAACAACCATGCCCGGGTCGACGGCGCGTCGTTTTCCAAACAAAAAAAAAGATGGCTCCCCATAGGGTCAGTGCCTGCCGAGGTTGCGGTCTTAGAGCGGTAGAAGTCATTTGATGATCTCCCATCCAAAAAAAGGCTCTGTTATATATTTTTTTCAATTTTATTATTAATGGTTCCATAACCAAGGGGTAAAACGGGACCCTATTACTAAGACTTCGCTGTCCGTCCGTCTGTCATCAGGCTGTATCTCAAGAATCGTGATTGTGAGACTGTTGAAATTTTTACAGATAATGTATAGCTGTTGTCGATATAACTGCTTTAAATATTCACAGAATATTTTGTCATATATTAATGTTAAAAATAAAAAAATACATGTGGCACTCGGGGACTGCCGCGGTAAAGCTATTGCATAGCATTTTTTATCAACTTATGCAATTATATATTTAGTACTCTGCGTCATTGTGATATGGTCTCGATTCGTTCACCTGGGTTACTGTACTAATGTAAATCACATACGTTTCACTTAACTTTGTCCCACCGATTGTGTCCGAATGCAGACGTTCGGGTCGGCTCGGTGACGGCGACATAATAGCTCAGTAACGAAGCGACCATTTTAAAAAGGCGGGGCCTAATCGAATGACGTAGCGGTGTTAGGTTATTTTGGTTACGGAATTTCTGGATACGGTTGCCCCGCTCAAGGCCCGCGATAGAAGCTATGCAATAGCTTAAAAAATAAAATTAAAATAAAATATTTATTTAAGGATAATGAGCGGGCTTCCATATAACAGACATGAGATTACTGTTTTTAAAGATAATGGTACGGAACCCTACGTGCACGGGTCCAGCTCGCACTTCCGGTTTTTTAATTCCTGGTGAGCTCGCTCTTGATTTCGATCTCGACTGTTGGTAAAGAACACAACTGTTGGTAGAAAGTTCCATACCATGTCAGTATACTATATTTAATATCTATAATTTGTATCCTGCATTGTCAATGACTATTTTTTGTAATGTTTGAACACAACACAAAAGGTTTTTGATATCACAGTGACAGCAGAACACTGACCCCTAAGTCACAGGATCACCTAGTTTAGGGGTCAGGGTTTACCCTATCCGTATGACCTTTAGTTAACCAAGTTATGTATCCTAGTCTTAACCAATGTAAAAGGTTTTTGTATGAATAATTATTTTTATTATTTATTATTATTATACATTATTTTTGACAAAAAGCGTTAGAAAGAAAGAAGAAAGAAAGAAAATTCATTTATTTGCCACAGTTGGGGCACACAACAAAAACGATAAAAAACAAACAAAAATAAAAAAGAAAAGTAAAATAAGAGGTGCGTGCCCCACGGCTGCGCCAAATAGGTCCAGTTCAGCATATATGTCAGACAGCTAGTGCCTGACGCTGGTTTTCAACTGGACCTGAGGGTGTGACATGTCACGGACGTAAATCAGTTTTATGTGTAGTGTCTTGAGATAAATATATAAGAATCATAGTTACGAACGACTACTCATATAAAAACCAACTGAGGATTGTATTCCGGTACTGTGATGGACATGGTGCATCCCGTTTCCAAGTGCACTAGGATCGGCTTCCAGTCTAATCATATCTGACTTCCACTAGCCAGTAACTGGGTAACAGGATATGTGTTAAATGATAAATGATATTTATTTTGTAAGTAGGTTGTAAATAACACTTTTACACGTCAATATATTTGGTCGTTATAAACTAGATGAGGCCGTGTGATCCTTATCAAGACTGGTGTAAATTTTCTTGTTTCAAATTACCCGTAACGACAATCAAAGATCTACCAAATTACAACCGGGACCAATGGTTTGCTAGCGTGCATTCAGAGGTATAGAGAAGTATCGGTATGATATGGATGGGTACCCGTCCATAAACCGAACTGCTTAACCTTGAAGATCGATACGAGCACCTGACTGTCAACATAAATATTTTGTTTTTGTATAATTATCAACATGTACACCCACACGCACAAAACGTTTTGGGAACACATCCATCGCACGTACAGCTAAGGAGTGGAATTCTCTGCCATAGTCTGTGTTTCTTGATAGCTACAACCTGGAATTCATTAAGACAAGAGTAAATAGGTTACTTCAAATCAAGCGTGCTTCATCTTTGACCACATCATCGCTTACCATCAGGTGAGATAGTGGTCAAACGCGAGCAAATAGTAAAAAAAAAGGTAATTCCGGCGAATTTAGAAGTTAAAACACGTACTAACAATATACCTTTAATGAAATGAAGTGTTTTTGTTTCAAAATAATATAAAGTGAAAGATAATCAGGTGTAATGAGCTAATAAACTCGAGATTTTGCTTTCCTTACCTCATTTAAGCTATCTTTCAGGGATAATAGGAACATTTTCCGAAATACGAACGAAGATTTTCTTTTTCTTTGCAATTTGTAAGGATAAACATAAACTTATATGTGTTTTAATAATGTTATTATCGTTTCGATGAAAAACTGTTCTATACACGATGAAGAAAGATAAATCTATACTAACATTATAAAGAGGGAAGATTTGATTGTTTGTTTGTATTGAATGGGCTTTGAAACTATTGAACCATTAGAAAAATATCTTTCAATGTTGGGAAGCTACACTATCCCCGGGTGACATAGACCATATCTTATCTCCATATTCCTACGGGAATAGGAACTATACGGGTGAAACCACGGGGCACTGCTAGTAATATTAATAAGAAAATATAGTACGGCAGTCATAAATTATTTTTGCAACGTGTGGTGACAGAAATACAATATTGATTTCCACAAATATGATAAACACACAATATGTCACATTTGTACATAGTTAATGACTGCTTTGTACCTACCTTTGTACAAAGCAGTCATTACCTATTTGCAAATAAAATGAGGCCTACTGGGAAACAATTTCAGATCAAAGCTATCTGTCTTAATGAGGATAATGAATACCGGTCCTATTTCCAAGAATGAAAATATTTAATGTCATTAAAAAAAATGTTTACTCTTTATTTTAAGAATAGTACCATCACTTTAGGCTTTAAGCAACAGCTATTAGTCCATTATGGTAAATTGATGGGAAGAACAAAAGAGTTTATATCGTTTTAATTACTTTATTAAGCCTCCCACCAGCAGAATAAAAGTCTGACTCTTCCGGTATATTCTTTAAAGCAATATTTATTATACTACTAGCTGCCGCCCGCGGTTCAGGTCGCATGAGTGTTGAAAATTACTATAATCTACCTCTTTGTCAAATTTCATCAAGATTCATCTAGTAGTTTTTGCGTGTAAAAGTAACAAACATCCATACATTTATTATATACAAACTTTCGCGGTTATACTTACTAATAAATAAGGATAGCTAACTGACTGTATACATATATTGCACTCAGTACCTAGCTATCCTTACTAATTATGGAGTCCAAATTGATTATTTAATTCCCTTTTTATTTTGTAACGATTATTTTTGTCACACACCTTCTATTTTTAAATTACAACTGGCAGCAAATAAAATATTAATGAAATATTATTTATAATCCTCTGGTAATGACGCCAGAATCTTTGTAATAACATATTTGTAATAGCATTCTTTATACAGAATTTGAAATTGGAACCCGCTAGCCAGTATCCAAACTAGAAACTAACCAAATTCTTTCACGAATGGGTTTGTCTATGTCAGGGGCGGGGCATATTAGTTGCTGTCACGACACTGTCGCGGTCAGATCATAGACAAATTGAAATAATTGTCTGGTTAGCAGAATTTCCGTTAGAACTAGCCTTTAACTGGTTTTACTTTTAATTGTCTGCTTAAAAAAGCAGTGCTGTTCTGTAAACTTGTAACATATAAGCTTAGGTGAAGTGACTATGAACTGCAGTTAATCCATCTCAATTTAAGTTTGAGGTTTTTACTCTCTAGGGTAATTGAGTTGTCAAACTGTTAACGCATATATACCATTTTTTTTTTCGAAAATTCGCGGCGATTCTGAAACCCATTGCTTGATCATCGCAGGATCCAATCGATGGGTGTACCTATCAGAAGTATTCATAAATTAGTAGGTTTTATTAAGTAACAATCATGACCAAATAACCCCATTGATATATTCTCCATGAGTTTCGTTTATTACCGACGTTCCCTACATAAACAGTGCGAGTAGTGCACGTCTATGTAGCTCAAATTGGTTTGTTTTTGTAGTGTTCGGGATTTAGGTTTGCTTCAAGTACTTTGTCTTTTCTCTTTGTCTCTAATACTCAAAGTGTCAATTTCATGCATGAATTTTAGTTGCATGGTTAGTGAAATGCCATTTTTAGGTTTTATAATATATTATTATATATTTATATAAGTAATTTCAATTATTGTAAGTGACTGAGTTGTTGGTGTGCTTATCTATACTAATAAAAGAGGAATGGTTTGTATTTTGTATGTAACGAATAAACTCAAAAACTAATGGACTGATTTCAAAAATTCTTTCACCATTAGAAAGGTACATTCACCCTGAGTAACATAGGCTATATTTTATCCCCGTATTCTTACGGGAACGGGAACTACGCGGTTGAAACCGCGGGGCGCTGTTAGTTCAAAATAAATAAATCCATCATTTTGACCCTCGGAAGTTGCAACGGAAAACATCTTTCTATTGATCTAACCGTAGAAATCTTAAAAATAAGGCAATAAGATTTCTGTGGATCTAACTTATTGGCAAATTTATAAACGATTCCAATTTCTATTCCGAGAATGGCATAATTTGCGCTCTAAACAGGTTTCAACAGCCTTCTTATAAGTTTGTGACCATAGATTTCATTAGTTACCTGCCTACGAGCTGTACCAATGAGGCTTAATTTACCTTTTCGTTAAATACCGCAGAGGGCAATTCCGTATACAAACGAGCAGGTGTCAAAACACTGGCGGCAATTCTGCAACCCAGTGTTTATAGTGTTTAACCACCATAACATCCACCCGTCGGGTGTATCAGATATATTCACAAATTGATTTACCGTCCGCAAGAGCCCCGAGGCGTTCATCGATTTTACGCCCTACTTCGCCCTTACTTAATGAACTTTGCAGTGCGATAGATAAAAAACAATAGCTTTGAGGCTTGTACTAAAAATAAATAACACAAGAGAAGCCTTTATAAATTAAAATTATTTGAGCACAAACGGATTTTGTTTTCCGATTTCTAGGTAATAATGAGGACGCGTAGCGATTATGCTGATCAAAATGCAACCTTATTGCAAAAACTCATAACAGCTTGTTTAAAAGTTGCTAATAAGCTCTCGTTATTGATTTTAAGTTGCGCAATATCGGAAGTTAAGTTACGCCTGTCCATCTGAGGGCAACTTGATTGATTACTTTTTGTCTGTTCTGATAGGTCGAATGACAAGGATTTCAATATGAACATAACTTATGTAGGGTAAATATACGGTTGTGAGAATTGACTTTCGTTACTTATGAACTACTGATATCCCAGGATTAATGGATTTAGATAAAACTTTAGAAACAAGAATGAAGTAAAGAAAAAAGTCAAGGGAAGGCAAGAAAAACACACAGATTAAAAATAGTTTGCGAGTGAATTAAAAACTAAACAAAAACTTGAAAACGGCCAAGACAATTCAGGGACGGATATAACTACTAAGTAATTATCTGGCACACGGTTGCTTTGATTCGCTCATAGGCTATTTTTTCTAGTAGTACGTTCTCATGGGATAATATTAGAATTTCGAAAGCAAAGACGCTGGTAAAATCTAGTATCTCAATACAAACATAACTGTCCAATCAGCCTGTGAGTATTGACTTACGTTGTATCTCAAACTAATCCCAATATTTAGCTTACTTACAGTCACTTTACCAAGATCATTTATATCTAGACTAAACCAAAGATGCTAGATTCGGTTACTAGAACAACGAAAATGCCAGCTGCCCATTTTCCCACGTAATTTGTGGAACTAGCCTGTCAATAAGACTTTCATCATTGTTTTTTTTTAATCATAAATCATCAAATGACTTCTTCCGCTTAGGACAGAACAGAAAAAAAGGTCAGACTCTTACTGTCTAAAAACCACCCGTTTTCCTCCTAATGCCCCTCGCGTTCCAGGACTTTTTTTTATCGGAAATCATCAAATGACTTCTCCCGCTCTAGTAAAAGCGGAAGGGAGTGTCAGACTCTTACTGACTAAAACCCACCCGTGATCCTTGTTGTGCCTTTTGCGTTCCAGGGCCGCGGTGACTCTTCCGAACAAATTCTGCAACCCTAGCAGGCACTGACCCAATGCGGCCCCGTCTTCTTCGCGTTCCAGGGCTGCGGTGACTTTTTCTCTTCTTCCGCGAAGAAGTCACATGATGTTTTCCCACCCTTAAAAAAACTGACAGCATACAAAATACTTGCACATTTTTATGCAAATTTACTGGCATCCTTATCAAGCATAAAGTTGCTAAATCAATTATTGAGATCATAGAATCATCAAACAATTGCTGGTACTTTAAGATGATAGACATTGCCATTGTTTAGCTCAGAATATAAGCCAGTTAAGGATCAAGATAATCAAATCTTTGTTTACTGTTCTAGGAATAGTTAAGATTGTTTGGTTCAGAACACTAAAACCAATATAGCTCAATACTAAACACACAGTACCTACTGTTAGTTGTTGAATGCGGTTGATTGCTCATTTAAAGTAATAAGTACGCTTACGCACGTGAAAATTCATAAACATAGTAACTCATGAAACATTGTACAATTTTTTTTTATGTTTGTATGGAAAATTTAAAATGCGTCTAATTTAACTGTAACACAATAGTGTTAATAATTTCATTTTATGAACTAACTTTTTAGACCTATGTATCCTGCTTATGTGTGTAAAGTTTCTTGAAAATAGGTTAAGTCATTTCGGAAAAGAAGGACTTTAAAATTTGTATTAAATGCTGTACGCTCTTAACCAAATTACCCCTCGGGCCCTCCGCATGATTGTTCCGAGAACCCTTGAAAGTTACACTTTGACAGTAGTAAAAGCTACCTACCCAACTATAAAATTATATCTCAATGCTGCTGACATAAACAATTAGTTGTGTCTGTGGGTAAATCAGTCCGTAGCCTATTTATTGATTAAGATGTTACCCGATACTTGTAGCTCCAAGCAATACCATAAACTTCGTCTTAAGAACTGTTAACAGTTTCAAAGTACGGATGGCGAAAGAGATTATTGTGCAGGCATGTAAGGAATATCTGTGTTTCTGCGACAGCATATTTGAAACATTGAACGGATCCATGATAAATGCAACCCGTAATAATGTGTTTTGTTACTATTGGCCTCTGGATTAAAATCGTAGGTTTTGCCAACGATATCCTTATTTTTTTCACGTATACTACTCGTACTATTTTAGGTACATCTTGCAAATAAAAATTCAATCATCTAGATATTTTCATATGTAGTACGCAAATAGCCTTTTGTTGGATCAACAAAACAGAATTCCTGAATATTTTCAAAGTGTGATTTCACGTCAAAATGATTTGTAACGGTATTGCTAAGGGTAAACGCTTTACTCGAAAGTCTCCCTTAAAGGCCGCCATAAAAAAGTACAACAAAAATTAGGCTAAATTTGCAAAAATTCATAACTCTGATTTATTGTCAAACAAATGTCCCTGCCTACACTGTACCCTGTGTAAAGTGTAAGCAGGGACATTTTTTTAAATGTATCCCGCAAGAAGTTAACACCCTAGCGTTTCTTATTTTAATAAAACTTGTAATTTCAACCATAACTCATTGTAATTTCAATTATAACTCGTTGAAACTGGTATGTTTGTTTGGAGCAATCGTAGACAAGATCAGTTTTATAAATTGGTCAGTAAATTAAACATTTTTAATCCGTGCAACTATTCTGTTTTTGTAAAAAATACTGTTTTTTATTTTATATTTACCTCAAGCTTAATAGAAAAGCATAGCTCTTTTCATAAAATGACTTAACGAAATATCATGCGCCATAATGATTAACCATAACAACAAGTAATATTCAATTCTGTTGGTTACCCACTAAATTGATTTTTATCTTTTAACGCAAGTTATTAAATTAGTTTTTTTTTTTTTTGTAATATCGTGTCAAGCTGAAATGTTTTTTACATAAAATTGTTTTTTTTTCTGTCATTTCGGACTTATTTTTTCTTTATTTTTTAACAAGATTTCTATTGGCGATATTTGTTAATTCTTATATAATAAATTTATTTAACCTATTCTTTATACATTGTTAAAATAAATTTAGAGAAATAATAAACGCGTTTTAATTTTTTTTTTTTAGAAGAACTATTGTCAAATTCACGATTCAAGAAAAATAACAGAGACGTTTTCTTGCAAGGTGCAAAACTGATTGGTCTTGCTAAAGAGTCAGTCGGTTTGGAAGAAAGCCATATTTATAGTAGGCTATCTTGATTTGTATGACGAATAAATACCAACTCTCCAACAGCCACAAAACATACTCTAAGCTAATCTCTTTTGCGCACCGTACTATTTAATAAATCTCTACAAATAAGTGGGTCGTTGGGTGTTAAGTAGTTAGTACTACTTTGTGGTTTATGCTAGTTCTTGTAACTTTAAATAAGCACTAAAATATAAAGTAGTTATGTTAATTAACTTTTAGCTTTCTGTATGGAAATTAATGTTGGTGTACGTTATTAAATATGCTGAGAGCGAAATTTTTAAAGCGCTTTAAGAATTTCTAATTATAAAAACTTTTTACAAAAAAATACAACCGACTTTTCCACAAAAAATCAAAAAAGTACAAAATAACTTTAATTTCGGAACTCGGTGTATGTGGTTCCTTTTTCATTTTTTGAACACCGACTTCCGAAATTAAAGTTATTTTGTACTTTTTTGATTTTTTGTGGAAAAGTCGGTTGTATTTTTTTGTAAAAAGTTTTTTATTTTTCACTTTTTAGTGGTACCTAAACCCCCTCCCCTCCCCCCACCTAAACGAACCAATTACATTAGTGTAAAAAGAACGCACTGCTCCAATGCAGAGTAAACAGGTCAGGGCAGGAGTAAAAATAGTAAAAAGGTCGTCAATGTAGACAATGTAGATATTTTTTTAGATTTTTCAAAAACCGCTTGTTCGATTTCGATAAAATTTTCATGGGACCATTTGGGAAGTATACCCTTTCCAACAAAAAAAGAATTTTTCAAATCGGTTGGCAAGCGACGGAGTTATGCGCGAACAAACAATAAAAAAAAAAAAAAAAAAAACATACAAACATCCGAATTGAGAACCTCCTCCTTTTTTAGAAGTCGGTTAAAAATAAGTAGTTAAAAGTGATTGCTAACTGATTGTTTCATACTTTTTTATACTTACGAGGTAATGAATGTCTCCTTAAAAATATTTTTCCAGGATTTAAGGATTTCCTTACCTTCAACCGATAAAATCACGTTTCTTTCGTGGTATCAGTGTCATATTGTTTTAGTGTCATAACGGCAATAGAAATACATACACACTTTAACTGTCATCGTATTACGGTTTATGAGATTCAGCCGGTTGACAGATAGACAAACGGAAGGACGGATACCGGAGGCTTCGCTTAAGGTTCCGTTGATTAACGTGGTTTTACTTCGAGTACGGACACCTAAAGAAACAATAATTATGCAACATTTCCGTCATAAGAGATACCAACTTTTTTCATGTGTTTTCGCCTATATTCATTTTAATGTGAATTTTCTTCAAGGCCTAACTGATTAAATACCTTTTGCGTTCGAAGGCCGCGGTGACTCTTTCGAACAAATTTCCCAACACACATAAATAAGAAATCGGGACGGGTGGCGTCAGTTAAACGAGCAGAGTATTTATTTAATTCACATGGCTGACTGAACTGACCCTAAAAATGCACAACACGTGCCTTTACACTAGTTTCTATCTAAAAATTGCATATAGGTGGCGTGGTGATCATCTTCAGGAAGTATAGCTTTAAATATAATATAAATATTATGTATATTTTCTAAGCTGAAAAAGGTTGCCAACTTAGTAAATATATTTACTAAGTTGGCAACCTTTTTCAGCTTAGAAAGGATTTTGTAAAGTCTGTAGCCAATGTTGCCAAAACAATAAAATTATCAAAGACAACCTCTACAAAATCTTTTAATCAACCATATTTAGTAACACTATAGTATAAAGTTAACATACATTCAAACAGGTAGGCAACACATCTATACTAATATTATAAAGCTGAAGAGTTTGTTTGTTTGTTTGTTTGAACGCGCTCATCTCAGGAACTACTGGTTCGAATTGAAAAATTCTTTTTGGGTTGAATAGACCATTTATCGAGGAAGGCTTTAGTCTATATATCATCACGTTTAAGCCAATAGGAGCGGAGCAGCGATAAATAATGTTTTAAAATCGGGGATTCCACGGGAACGAAGTCGCGGGCAGCAGCTAGTTACCTTATAAACTTCAATATTTCTGCCAAGCTTCTACGGGGGTTTCACCCGCGTGAAAATATGAAATAACCCAAAGGAAAAAAAAATGTGTCCAACTATGTCTTTTTCTAGGACTTGATCTATTCGTGTGAGCCATTGAAACGTGAAGAGAGTTACTATTCCCTTTATAATATTAGTATGGATTATTCTGACCCGACTACCTTCTTAGCCTTCGGGATAAATCGGGTGCTTCCGGAGGTACTTGTGTGCATCTAATGTAGGATATTGCTCTCCGATTGGTGCTTAAGAGAACGCTAGCTCGTTTAACTGAGCTTTGAAAAGTCAATGTGAGGTTTGACTTTTATTTCGATTCTTTTTTCGAATTTCATGGACGGAAACATTGAAAAACCTTTCTTTAGAAATTAACAACGAAGAGCGCCATCTAGGACATACATAATTTCGGACTACAATTTTTATAGTCATGGAAATACATAAAAACACGAAAATGACGCAGTTAAAAAAATAAACAAACTTGCTATTCAATTAAAAATAATAGTGAAAATTTTCTTTCATTTAATGACGCACTTCACACTATCTGATAATGGTGACGCAAATATCACCTACTATCAATGCAACTCCTACAGGGCTAAATGGCTTAATACACTAACATACATGGCAGGGCCGAATTAAAGCCAGGCTGACTTGTCGGCTTTGAGCATCCGATAATATTCCGAGCACAAACTAGAAGCGCACGGGCCGTGTGGGCCGCAGGAAGCCTGTGCGAAGGCTTACAGATGTGACATCTAGAGCCGGCGGCGACAGGCCAGCTAAACTCACTACCGTTCCCGTAGAACATTGTTGTTTGACAGAAAGACGAAGCTCCTAGCTTTATGGAAGACTAGTTGACGTGTGCAACTTCGTTTGTGTTACATTTTTCATGACTACTCCGCTCCTATTCGTAGCGATATATATAGCCTACCTCGATAAACGGGCTATCTAACACGGAAAGGTTTTTTTCAAATATGGACTAGTCGTTCCTGAGATTAACGCGTTCAAACAAACAAACAAACAAACAAACTCTTCAGTTTTATATCGACGGTTAAAAGGAAATAGGGTATAAGCGACAAAAAATGAAATGTTCAGGAGAGCCGTTTAAAGTTTTAAATTTTAGAAAAACTGACGTATTTTTGTCATTTATTAAGATATCGTGAAAACTAAAACAGTTATAAAATCAGAAAAAAATGGAGCATTTACCGGTATTTTTAGTTTTAATGATTTGACGCTATTTAAAGTGGTTTTTGTCGCTTATAACAATAGCTTTTAATTTTCCAATGAGGAAATATGGCATAAGATACAAATGACAAAGTAAAATATTAAAGGATAAGAAGCCTAAGCGACATAGCGATTTCTCACACCGCAAGGTAAAAGGGTATAAGAGACTAGATAGTTCAATAAGTGTTATAAGAAAAGAAGGATAAGATACTTTACACAGTGGTTGTATCAACGGTAATAGAGCACAAGAAACAGTCGGCATTCAAAACAATACCAGGATATAAGACATTAGTGACACACAATGTCGCTTGAAAGCAAAGGAAAAGAAGGATAATCAACATTTGGCATTGCGTGAGTCTATGGAAATATGGATGAAAAGACACCCCAATAATAATGATTTAGCGCAACCAACACGATCCTTCATCAGGATAAGAGCTAAAACGGGTATTACAATACACTGTAATTGGGTCCCTAACTCGTAAAATAGGGTGAAGTATTTTATAAGTATTAGGGAGTCGATTTTCATATAAAAAGACTAAATCCTTAGTCTTTTTGTATGAAAATCGACTCCCTGTCCAATGCAGAATAACAAAAATCCACGGCCTCCAGTTCCCGGCGGTCCCGCTATTCCTAGTCATGGTTGCGACCACGGTAACGGCGGGGCGGGGGGTGCCAAGAATCTCCGGGCTACGGGAGGCCACTACCATTATAAACTGAAACTAACCCTGGCGACGTACAACGGACGCACGCACGGTGGAACTTGGGAAAATTAGGTGGCAAATACTAGGGTTGAGTGAAGTCCGAAGAAGGGGGAGGACATCTTATGGTGTCCTCCCCCAAGCACATCCATTACATCAGATGACCCGATTCCAGGGTTATCCCTGGAATCGGGTCATCTGATGTACTTCCGAGAGGGAGACCAACAATCTCAAGGCGGCGTTGGGTTTCTGGTAAACAAGTCCCTATCTGACAACTTTGTGGAAATTTCAAGTGTGTCGAACAGGGTAGTGTACCTTATTGTGAAGCTCACCGAGAGGTATAGCCTCAAAGTAGTGTACGCACCGACCTCGACACACTCGGACGACGAAGTGGAAAATATATTCGATGACATATCGAGAGCCCTCCACTTCACTACAAAGACATAGTACATCGTTGTCATGTGGGACTTCAATGCCAAAGTGGGAGTACAGTATTGCTGCGAATCGGTAATAGGATACCATGGATTTGGAAGCAGAAATCATAGGGGGCAAATGCTCGTCAACTTCCTCAAACAGGAGGGGTTGTTCTTGATGAACTCCTTCTTCAAGAAACAGCCCCAAAGGAAGTGGACGTGACAAAGCCCCGACACTATGACCAAACATGAGATCGACTTCATCATGAATGACAAGAGACATATATTCAGAGACGTCACCGTGATCAATAGGTTCAATACCTGTAGCGATCACCGACTTGTCCGAGGCTCTCTGAATATTAACTTCAAGGCCGAACGTGTCCGTCTGATGAAGTCAAGACTTCGATCAACTCTGCTCCAAACCATGGCATGATCTGAAACGTTCCAGGCAAACCTGGAAAACCTATTCGCTGCCGTGGAAACCACAACAGACGTAAACCAGAACCTCTAAAATGTGACTCGGATCCTCAGGGAAAAAGGTACAAGATTCTGTGATATGCAGCGTAAGGGCAAGAAGTCCAAGCTTTCAGAAGGGACTTTAGGGCTAATGAAGGAATGACGTGAAAGCCCACCCGTCACTTCGTCGGCAAAGCGATTTCTAAACCGAGAGATCAACAAGCACGTACGACAGGACCTCCGGCGCTTCAATGCTCTTTCAGTTGAAAGAGCAATCGAGCAGAATCGGGGGTCAAAGGTGTTCGTACAATCTCTTGGAAGAAGCCACCTGATGAAGTTGATCACAGTAAGTGGAAAAGTTGTTTCTTTAAAGCCAGCAGTCTTTTCGGAAGTGGAGGACTTCTATAGCCGGTTATACGCATCGCATGCATCTCGTCCTGATCCCAAAAATGAGAGTTCTAGAGCCACATTGACACGCCATTTAACCGAAGTCCTGCCGGAAGTCCTATGGCATTAAGTTCGCCTTTGTACAGTTTTGTTTTACTAGTGCATAAAGTTTTAATAAATGAATAAGTCAGTATTGGCGAAATCGAGATCGCTCTTGGGCAGCTTAAAAATGGAAAAGCCCCTGGAGAAGATGGCGTTACCACAGAGCTGCTGAAAGCTGGAGGTAAACCCGTACTGAGGGAGCTCCAGAAGCTGTTTAACGCTGTCCTGTTTGAAGGGAGAATTTCAGGGGCGTGGAGTAGAAGTGTGGTCAAGATGACCATACTTCTACTCCGTTCTTCAAAAAGGGAGACAAGACCCTATTGAAGAACTATCGACCCATATCCCTTCAAAGCCACGTCTATAAGCTGTTTTCAAGAGTGATCATGAACCGTCTTGCGCGAAGGCTCGACGAATTCTAACTACCAGAACAGGTTGGGTTTCGGAGCGGATACGGCCGCACAGACCACATCCACACAGTACGGCAGATTATACAGAAGACCGAAGAGTATAATCAGCCTCTGTGTCTAGCATTTGTGGACCATGAAAAGGCCTTTGACTCGGTTGAAATCTGGTCTATTCTGAAGTCCCTGCAGCGCTGCCAAGTAGACTGGCGATACATCCAAGTGATGAGATGTCTCTACGAGGCCGCCACCATGTCCGTTCAAGTACAGAATTAGCAAACAAGTTCCATACCGTTGCATCGAGGAGTGAGACAAGGGGATGTTATTTCCCCGAAATTGTTCACTAATGCAATGGAGGATATGTTCAAGACGCTGAACTGGAAAGAACGTAGCATTAACATCAATGGCGAATACATCTCTTACTTGCGATTTGAAGATGATATTCGTCATCATGGCAGAAACGCTGCAGGACCTACAACAGATGCTGAATGATCTGGCTGACTTTTCTGTAACATCAACATTGTACACTTAGTTCGCAGTAAACGTTTTGACTTTGACTTCTGATGTTCAACGAAAATGTTCTACCGGAACCGATTGCGATTCACGGTGCAGTTCTTGAAGTTGTTCAAAAATATGTGTACCTCGGGCAGATATTGCAGTTAGGTAGAAACGACTTTGAGGGCGAGGTGAATAGAAGAATTCAGTTAGGCTGGGCAGCGTTTGCGAAGTTACGTCGAGTCTTTACATCGTCGATTCCACAGTGCCTAAAGACGAAAGTCTTCAATCAGTGCATCCTACCCGTCATGGCATACCCAGCAGAAACGTGGAGACTGACGGCTCGTATGGTCTACAGGCTTAAAGTCGCTCAGCGGGCTATGGAAAGGGCTATTATGCTCGGTGTGTCACTGAGGGATCGTATTAGAAATGAGGTGATCCGTCAGAGAAGCAAGGTCATCGATATAGCCTACCGGATTAGTAAGCTGAAATGGCAGTGGGCTGGCCATATTAATCGTAGAACCGACAACCGTTGGGGTAAACGAGTTCTAGAGTGGAGACGCGGTGTCTCGGCAAACGTAGTGTAGGACGTCCTCAGGCACGGTGGAGTGACGATTTGCGCAGGACGGCTGGCAGAAACTGGATGCGAGAAGCCGAAAATAGATCTAAGTGGCGTGCAATTGGAGAAGATTATGTCCAGCAGTGGATTGCAACAGGCTGTTGATGATCATGATGATGATGGGTAGGTAGCTAATAGGTACTGCAGCTAGTAGGTAGGGAACTTAAGAATTAATTACGAACACTTGGTATGTATCCGTAATATTAAACATTTAAAAAGGTAACAAACACTTATAGTAAACAATAAAAGCTTATTGGGTATTGCAGTATAAGTGACGTATAAGTATGATTGTTGAACGTGGAAGTAGGTTATAATGTGGTTATAATCGACACCATGATATCTAATTTGATTTAAGTAATAAGATATTATCGACAAAACTGTATTTATATTGTACGCGGAAGTAAGGTATAACCAACAGTGTGATATTAAAATAAATTTAGGTAATAGAGCATAACCTGCATAGCTTCCATAAAGTACTGAATAGTAATAGGGTATAACTGACAGAGTAATATGAAAATCAATTTCGTATATAGGGTACAAGCGCCATAGCTATGTTAAATTACGAAATGGAAGTAGGCTATAAACAACGTTTGTACTTTGTGAGGGAAAAGCTTAAAAGGCATAAACAACCGAAAGCTCGACACCCTTATGAAGTAAAAAAGCATTACCGACAACAAACACAAAATAAATCATTTTTGTAGGGGCACAAGCACCTTTGTAGCAAAAATTACTTGAATTTTCGTCGGTTACGAAAACTAATACTATGTAAACGATTTTTTTTGCTAGGGCATAAACGCCAAAAAACTCATCGTAGAGCCATGAGAGTAAGCGCATTCGAAAGAGCGGAAAATTTTACGTAGGATGGCATATATAACTCATTTTTGACCAAAATGTCGCTTATGCCCTACTTCCTTTTAACCGTCGATATTATAAAAATATCATCATCACTACATGTACACACATCACTGTCTGTACCTATATATGCTTAGATCTTTAAAACTACGGAACGGATTTTGATGCGGGCGGAGGAAGGAAGAAACACTGATAATTTAAGAGGTTTCTAATGTGATATCGTAAATAAGTACATTTTTCCAGTATTGCACCCGTGCGAAGCCAGGACGGGTCGCTAGTTAGCATAGATAAATTTAGTTTTAAAGTTGCCTTGACCTGTGCGAACTTGAGCAATACAGAATCCACGTTCAGCTATATCCAGCCAGCCACCCACGTACGGATAAAAATAAGTTATGGTGGTGGCGGCCTTTGATGGGATTGCCCACCACCACCGAGACTTGTCAATTATCACTGACTCAGCTTTTCTCTGGTGGCCACCATTGTTGCTTATGCTCTCAACAGTTGTACACTAATACGTATATTATAAAGAGGAAAGATTTGATTGTTTATTTGTTTGCATTGAAGAATAGTTATTAGATTAAAATTGAAGAATTTTTCAAACCGGTCAAGTAGTGTCGGAGCCTATTGCTCCGAAACTACTTAACCGGTTTGAAAAATTCTTTCACTGTTGGGAAGCTACATTATCTCCGGTTAAGAAAGGCTATATTTTATCCCCATATTCCTACGGGAACGGGAACTACGCGGGTGAAACCGCGGGGTGCTGCTAGTTTGAAATACTCTGGCGGGCTTGTCCCAAAATATTCGTTTCCGTACTACCGACGAGAATAAGAATTTCCATGTTAAAATAAAATAGGCCTGTAAGATCCGTATCATTGCATGTAAATCGAAAAGAAATTGGATTTCTCTTGATATAAACCGTTTCAACAAAATCGAAAACAAAATTTAACATACATTTGAAACTACAAATGTTAGAAGCCATATTGTTTGAAGGTTTTCAGCAGAGACTTCGCTTATTGGACGGGGGCTTTTAAAACTCAACAAGGTTCGTTAAAAAGACCCTAGTGAGTTGTTATTCAAACTGCGAGTGTCAACAACACTGCGCGGTAACATACACACTTTAATTGAACCTCTATGTCTATCTTTGTTTGTGAGAGAAATATAACCTAGTCCTATTTTGGAACAACTATAGTTCAGCGTTAACATATGGCTTTGTTCTGAAATATTGAAACATATTCGTCTCTGAATCATTTTGCTAATAACTGTGTTGTTAAAACAATGTTCAGAATATACTACGCTTAGGTCTTTTAATTAAAATTACTTCACATAAAAACAAGACTGATTTTGAAAATTAAGTTAAGCTAAGACTATATTTAGAAAGAAAGAAAATGTATTTAATTGCTACAAAACGACATTTAGGATTTCCGAAACTCAATATTCGATACAAACCTTTGATATATCGAAACGACACAATATAATACTGTTAGAGAAAGCATTCCATTTATAAATAACTTCCTGTAAGCTGCTTTTTATCCATTCACATATTATAAAGAATGACAAAAAGATCTTTTTGTTTGTTTGTTCCGAATAAGCTCCAAAAATAATAGACCGATTTAACCAATTTTGCACCAATGGAAAGCTACATTATCAGCAAGTATATCTTATCCCCTTATCTCCACTGAAATGGAAACTACGCGGGTGAAACAGCGGCGCGTTGCTAGTTTATTATAAAGAGGTAGAACGTTTGTTCTTTTTGTTCTTTGTGTTTATGTTACCAGATTATTCCAAATACCGTAACTTTAATTTTTCAATCATAACAGTGGATACATTTTGAAAAGAAAGCTTTTTATTTTACCATAACTCATCATATGGCTAGCCTTTTCCCAGCTTTATTGGATTTGCCTTCCAGTCAGCGCGGATTTAGCTGAATACCAGTATTTTGCGTGGAGCGGCTGCCCACCAGACCTCCAATAATTTGAATGACATTGAACAAACATAAGCTGGAAAACAATCAGTGTGTCGGGCCTGCGGATGGCGAGCTATGGGTGGCTCGCCATCCGTTAACAACCAGGCCCGAGTCGCCGGCGCGTCGTGTTCCACGCGCGCCTCAAAGAGCCGTCAGCAAAGAAGACGGGGCCCCATAGGGTCAGTGCCTGCTAGGGTTGCGGAATTTGTTCGAAAGAGTCACCGCGGCCCTGGAACGCAGAAAGCTCAAGAGGGATCACGGGTGGGTTTTAGTCAGTAAGAGTTTGACACTCCCTTCCGCTCCGCTCAGAACGAGAGAAGTCATTTGATGATTTCCCATCCAAAAAAAATGGAGTGCAAAGTTAGCAAATTGTTTGCGCGCGTGATGTATGCTTTGGAACGATTAGTTACTATGCACTGATTCGGGAGAATGGTTCTCTCTGGGATCAAATGTATTTGGTCAACGTAACCTACGTAACGTAACCATTGACTCCAGAACCCCGATCCAGAATAAGCAGCACTCGAAGTAGGGATTACCGGGAACATTCACACATGTTGTATAATCCCTAAAAGTGTATCAACAGTCTTACAATCTATACTTATGACTACAATGTTTGTTGAAAGTAATTTCTGAAGGGTCTCCTTCCGATTGCAAAATTATTCTGACGTGTAGAAAGCTACCCTTATCGCTGATTTTAACGTGACTTATTTTTCATTTCGGATAAACGGACGGTACTTGTGGTGGTAAAGCCGCGGGAAAAAGCTAGCTAAATTGATGAACATTAAAAGTTTGCTTAATTCACGACAGAAAGAACCTTGTTCTTTCTGTAGTAAATTATAATAAGATATTTTATGCCCGGAGGGAAGGAAAATTACCAATTTGCCGTTTGCTTTCTTTAATTTTCATGTCAACGAAGAAAATTGCGAAAGCAAGTCCCCTACTGTCGTCATTGAAATCTACACTAATATTATAAAGAGGAAAGATTTGTATGTATGTATGTTTGTAATGAATAAACTCAAAAAATACTACGCCGATTTCAAAAATTCTTTCACCATTACAAAGCTACCTTCACCTTGAGTAACATAGGCTATATTTTATCCCCGTATTGCTACGGGGACGGAAACAAAGCGGGCGAAACCGCAGGGCGCTGCTAGTTGTATTATAATTTTACTGGGTTTTCCCACGGCTTCAATTCCGTAGTTTATTAACGACGTTGTAACATTTCTCCAGGATAAAAAGTACCTATGGCAGTTGCATGAAACTGTGGCTTTCTGAAAGTCACAGATATTTGATAAATTAAGAGTCATACAAGCATGTTTACCTCTATATCGAAATAGATTTATATTTGGAAAAAACGCAAACAGAAAAGTTACAACATTCCATGTATTATGTACCTAATAAAATAACATTCTTAATTATTGTATCTTGCTATCCTCAGCAGTCTTCAAACATAATACCTATATAATTCTCTATCTAAAAGAAAACAATTACATTTATAAACTACATTGTAAGAACATTGGAAGTAATTGGACATCAGAAGAGGACAAACTGCCCCGGGGGATGAAGCTGATTGGACTTCAATTGGTAATGTGAAGCAAGCTCGAAATCTTAAAAGCGCCAAAAGATAAATGGTCCGAGGAAGACAGGGAAAAATAGGTCTAGTGAAATGCGATGCCTGGTCGAGGAGTTTTGTGCAAAAATCTGTAGAGAACAATTTCGTCTTTAAGATTAAATTTTGACTGCATTGTTCAGAAGTAAATATCCAATAGGACAGCATAAATATAATTTTTTGTGGAGAAGTTTGTTATACAGCGGAATAGAGGTTGGGTGCCTAGACAAGTACATTCCACAATCATAATTTTGTACATTAATGATGGGCTTAACGCCGGAAATATCGCAAAATCAGCAGAATGGCGAAAATGTATCAGGAAAAAGCCAGGGAATTGATCGTATGAATAAATATGTATAAACAACTACCTAGCCTTTTCCCAACTATATTGGGGTCGGCTCCCAGACAAGCCGGATTCAGCTGAATACCAGTATTTTACGTAGAGCGGCTGCCTATCAGACCTCCACAACCCATTAACTGGGGAACACGGTACTTCTTGGCAAGACTGGTGTCAGATTCTCTGGCTTCTGACAAGCCGTAACGACTGCCAAAGATCTCCAAATGACAGCCGGGACCAACGGATTAACGTGCTTTCCGAGGCACGGAGAAGTCTCGTTATGTTAACATGGTCACCCATCCACAGACCAACCTCGGCAAGCATTGCTTAACCTCGAAGATCGACCCGTGCGGCTGTTATAATTTAGCCAAAAGCTCCTCTAATAAATACGTATAAACAACACTTTTAAAAGTCAGTTTTGTTTTTATACATTCAGAATTTTAGTGGCTTCTAGCCGACACAGACGAAATGAACTCATGAAATGATTCAAGCCAAATCGAAGCCTGCATTGCCTAAATAAACACCAAATCAAACTTATTGAAGTAAACGCATTACCGCTAACAGGTCAGTGGCCGTATTACGAAGTGCCAATGCTATCATGATTCGTGTGAGGGAAAGAGATAGTGCTATTCGTCTTATGTAACTCCGTCTCTCTCTGACACAGAAATCATGATGGATTTAAGACATCATAATAGGGCTGCTGGTATAACTTAGATGACCAGACAGTTGTAGTGCTCAGTCATTAGGCAGTTATGTCGCTCACATACGCAGATCTAGAGATAGCCGCTAGATCAGCTCGTACTCTTCAATTAAATATTCACCTCTAAAGTAGTCTTTAAATACTATTGTTTTTTTTTTCTTTTCAACAAAAGGTACAGTCCAAAGACTTACATAGATAGAATGTGCATAATGATTTAGTCGATACAACTGAAAATGAATTGCTAAATGTGTCGCTAAGTGCAAAACTTATAACGGCTTGACCAATTCCTATATTTTATTTTTTTAAATATTCCTTGATGTTCTAATAAGAGAAAACCGGACAAGTGCGAGTCAGCCCCGCGCACCGAGTGTTCCGTTCGAGTGTTGATTTTTTCCGAGTTACACATTATCTACAAAAGTTCATAAACTATAAAAGTGAAATATAACAGGTAAGTTTGAAAGACAAACTTAACTTTTTTGTGAACAAAATGTTCTGACTTACATCAATGAACGTACAACAAGGTTAATTTTTGAACCGAAAATAGAATCGTAATCATAAAAATTATATACAAAATATGTTCGCGACGATGCGTCTTAGCTACATAGTATAGATAGTTATAGGTAGCTATAGTAGTACATAGAATGTTGCAAATAAATAAAACCGCGACTACATAGTATAGGTAGTTAGTTAGTACATAGAATGCTGTAACAAATAAAGCTGCATAGTATAAATAGTTATAGGTAGCTATAGTTGATACATAGTTTGTTATTGAAATAAAACACATTCGTTACAGTCGTTTGCTCTCAAGAGGCAGTATATAAGCCCTTGGAGCCTTTATTTCTTCCAAGTAAATAGAATATAGTTAGGTAGGGTATCCTATCCCTTACACATAACAGTAAACACATGGTAACCCTGGTAATCGAAGGTATATAAAGGTAATCAAGGTATATAAAGGTATATCGGTGGTATATAAGGTAATCGAGGTATATACACACACAGACAGACATACATAGGTAAATAGAAAGGGCTTGGTAAATAGAGACCTGAAATATTAGGTCAAAGGTAGTCGCATAGCTAAAAGCGACACTGACCAATCACAGAGCAGGAGGGTGCTGGTACGTGATTGGTCAATGGTTTTTGATAAATAGCCCTGGTGAAGGTATGCACAAAAATAAAACACTTTGCATCTACCCTCTTCCTTTCCCGAAAAAACAAGTCTAGATTCTAGACTTCTAAATGTCTGAAATAGAACCGCCTTGAAAAATCCTTTCAGGGGATATATAGATGTCTATAGTGTATGCAGGCATAAAGCCGTAATTTAGGTTTAAATAAAACTGTTTATTTTTATCCCCCTGAAACATATACGCTTATAGAGTTGCAACCCCTTGAGTGACAGGGTTGAAACATATGTAGTTTTGTAGAGGGTTGTCGTATCTACAGAGATACATATAGCTGTATAGCCCTCCTAGCATAGTTTTACGGTAAATTCACCCCAAGTAGGTAATAGCTTCGCGCCTACTATAGTTTTGTATAGTTTTCGGCATCCCACCCCTACATGGAGGGGGATGAAGGGGTGAATTCGTCTCCGCTGTATGGAGCCTACCGAGGGCTATCCATAAAGGTACGACAACCCCTACTCACATAGACCTAAGCCTAGATATAGCCTAAAATCTAGAATTAGCATAATGGAAATTAACGTTAATAAACTTCATCACACACGGTGATTTTTTGGGTGTCGATACGGTATAGTTGCGCCGTACAATAGTAACATTGGAAATTTATAGAATTTGTAGTCATTGTCAAGATAATTTGGATTTATACCTAAATGTAGAATCATATAGTCGCGAATTTCACCCTTCAAATCGCTAAGTGCATAGTGAACAAGTTAAATAGTGTTTTATTGTGACTTTATTGGTAAGCCCTCTATACCTACCCCTATATACTGTGTCAATAACAGCAAGTATAGCAAGTATTCAGTTAAGGGTTGCATCCTCA
Source organism: Hecatera dysodea (assembly GCA_905332915.2). Lineage (NCBI taxonomy): Eukaryota > Metazoa > Arthropoda > Insecta > Lepidoptera > Noctuidae > Hecatera > Hecatera dysodea. The sequence goes on from HG995292.1 coordinate 18,887,934, forward strand.
TGGCCCGTAGCTTATAGACGGAGCGTCAACGCGTCTGGATCATTTATACCTAGGTGGGTTGTCACCATACAGTCCACTTTCGAAGAATAGGATAACCTACCCTGGCCACCCTACAGTCCAGTCGATCACGTCCGCCCCGTACATTTTCTGGTCCATCGGAGCCGGATATTTTGAAGATAGCCTGATCTAGCTATTTGGAAGTTGGATTTATCGAACCACGCAGCTACCCTGAAGGCGCAACCCCTATTGTGAAGTCGCACCCCCTTGAAGAAAAAACTACCCTTCAACATTTCAAGACACGAAGGGTGTCCCTAGAAGCTAAATAGAAGTCGAACCTTGAAGAAATCATCCCTTCAAGAAAACTACCCCTAGGCAGATTGATAGTGAAGCAACAACATAGAAGAAATTTAATCAAGCTTAACTTAGAAAATTTCGAACGACTTCACACTTTGAAAATTTTGAGGGGTTCCGACACTTAGAATATTTTTGAAGATTTTGAACTTGGAAAATTTTTTGAAGAATTTTGAACTTAGAAAATTTTCAACAATCCGGGACTTGGAAAATTTTTGAAGAATTTTGAACTTGGAAAATTTTCAACAACCTGACACTTAGAAAAGTTTTGATCAAGCGGGACATAGAATATTTTTGAAGAATTTTGGACTTAGAGAATTTCGATCGACTTCACACATAGAAGATTTTGAACAGTCTGGGACTTAGAAAAGTTTCAGTCAATCCGAACTTAGAAAATTTTTTGAAGATTGGGGACTTTGAAGAATTTTGAAAATTTTTTGAAAAATTTTTTTTTTTGGAAACTTGGATTGAAGTTTCACCTGAGGCTTACCAGTGGACTACCGAATAGTTTTGAAGATTCATTGAAGACTTCAACAATGCCGATCACGAGGTCGCATGGCAAATCATCCGAGGCGTGGACAGTTCCGATACAGGATCCAGCCGAGAGGGTTCCTGCTATCCATCATCAGGTGCCGCCGCGTTCGCCTTCATCGTCTGGGACGGCGCGATCGATGCAGCAGCGCAGTGAAGACGTGTCTCCGCCTGCTGCCGCTGAACGAATAGAACAGATAGAAGCTTCAGCAATAGAACGAGTACCTGCACCATTGCCGACAACAGTACAGAAACAGATGCCATCGACCTCAAGGAAGGGAACCCGCTTTGAGACGACTTCAGATAGTACAATGAAGCCGTCAAATAGAAAAGATAGCCGAGTCTTGCCAATGACTACCCGGGGTGACGCCCGTATAGAACATAGACGTCCGCCGTCGACTATTGACAGGTCACCGCGGTCATATAGAAAATTACAGAAGGCTCGCGAAGACTTATTGAAGATTAAGTTGGAGCTTGCCCAGTTAGCACTTCAGAGAGCCGAACAAGAGTCGGACGAAGAATATTTGGACGATAGAAACTCAAATGAAGAGTACGTGCGTTCCTGGCTGGAAGAGGCGCCTGAACCTGTTCCTGATCAGAGAGAGACCAACGCCGCCGAGGGGGACATCCGTGATAGTCGACAGCAACCGCCCCCCCCTGTGGACTTCGAACCAATAGTGGACTCTCGTCGAACGCACATAGATCCAGATAGTGCTAAACAGATAGAGCCACCACCTATGAAGAAAATAGAAGACGTTAGGAGCGAGGATAATTTACGTCCATTCGTTACGGACCTTACGGCTGCTATAGCATCTTTAGTTGACAAGAAAACAGAACAGCAGTCACAGAATTCCTCCTCGGCGTCGAAGGTCATTATGACTTTACCGAACTTCAGTGGTGCGCATACAGAATGGTTGTCATTTCGAGCCATTTATGAAACAACTCGAAAATATTTCAACGATGTCGAGAATACAGCAAGACTTAGAAGAAGCCTGCATGGACGCGCTTTAGAAACAGTTAGTTCAGAACTCATCGGCCATGCAAGACCAGATGACATCATGAGGGAACTCGAGCTGCAATTCGGCCGACCAGATTCGATAGCACAGGCCGAAACAGATAGATTGCGAGGACTGACACGATGCAGTGAAAATCCAAAGGATATTTGCTCATTCGCAAGCCAAGTGAGGTGCGCTATAGTAACGCTGCGAGCATTGAAGAAGGATCATTACCTGATCAACGCCGAGCTCATGCGAACCTTGACAGAGAAGCTACCGAACTCGATACGTGTACAGTGGTACCGTATATATACAGAAAAGTACCAGTCCTTGCCAGACTTGTCGCTGTTTAGCGAATTCATTACCGAACAAGCTCGATACTGCAGCGCTTTCGCTCCTGCTGAAAACATCAAGACAGAGGGCTCATCCAACCGACGCACACCGCAGCAGAGGACTCACACAACAACAGAGAAGTCAGCAAGCAAGTGCCGACTGTGTGAGAAGGATGGCCATATAGAACGCGATTGCTCGAAGTTCAAGAATAGCAATAGTAACAAGAGATGGGAAATTGCGAAGAATCTAAACCTGTGCTTCCGTTGCCTGAAGCCAAGAAGAGAGCGGCATAAATGCAACGCGAAGAAGTGTGACGTCAAGGGGTGTACAGCCACGCACAGTCGGCTACTTCATTACGACAAGAAGCCTGCTGCGGTGGCAGCCGAAAAGCCCAGACAGACCGAAGTCAAAAAGGAGCCCAAGGAGACAGTCGCCAGCTCAAGATCATCGTCGAATCACGCCTATTTGAAGATCATCCCGGTCCGGGTCATTGGACCGGCGGGAGAGGCATCTACGTTCGCCCTACTCGACGATGGATCGACCGTATCGTTGATCGATGAAGACATCGCCGACCAAGTCGGAGCCGAGGGCAAGATCGACCCACTGAAGATTGGTGCGATCGGTGACACCATGATCGACACTCCTTGTTCGAAAAGAGTCACAGTGACACTCGCGAGTCAGCATAGAAATAGGGTGCCGTTCAGAGCGCGCACCATACCGAAGCTTAATCTCGCGTCACAGACAGTCCGTGAAGAAGATGTCACACATTGCAAACATCTCATCGACTTGAAAGAGCAGCTAGTCTATGATGTTGGCGCGCCCAAGATTTTGATTGGCCAAGACAACTGGCACCTTCTCCTTGCCAGTGAAGTCAGAAGAGGCCCCAGGCACCAGCCAATAGCGTCACTTACAACGCTTGGATGGACGCTACATGGCGCGCACACTAGAATACTCGGTCAGCAGGTGCATTACGTCAGCGCATGCAGAGAAGATAGAGAAGATAGAGACGATAGACTGAACGAGCAACTTCGTGAATTTTTCGCACTCGAGTCCCTAATAGTTAATCCTCGGCGTCCAGATTCTGATCCAGAGAAGCAGGCTGAAGACATCTTGAAAAGACATACCAAACAGTTGACAGATGGGCATATAGAAACAGCTATGTTATGGAAAAATAACAACTTTGAAATGCCCGATAGTTATGGGACAGCACACAAGCGGCTGATCTCTATAGAAAAGAAGCTCGACAAAGATCCGAGTCTTCGAAATAAATATATAGAACAGATGGACTCGCTCCTTTCGAAAGGGTACGCAGAAAAAGCGCCCAAACAGACCACGCCAGGAAGAACCTGGTATCTGCCTCATTTCGACGTCTTCAATCCCATGAAGCCGGAGAAGTTTCGAATAGTACACGACGCCGCAGCTAAATCGAATGGAATGTCGCTGAACGACTTCCTACATACAGGACCGGACCTGTTACAGTCGCTGCCCGGCGTCATGATGAGGTTTCGTAGATATCCGATAGCCATTTCAGGTGACATTACCGAAATGTTCATGCAGGTCAAAGTGCGACCTGAAGATAGAGACGCCCTCCGATATTTGTGGAGAGGCAATAGAAGAGAAGGAGCCCCCGACGAGTATCGAATGACGTCAATCATATTCGGCGCGGCAAGCTCACCGTGCACGGCCATATTCGCGAAGAATTGGAACGCGAACCGGCACATAGAACAGCATCCAGAAGCAGTAGAAGCAATAGTGAAGAACCATTATATGGACGATTATCTGGATAGCTATAGAACAGTTGAAGAAGCGACACATATAGCAACAGCGGTGAAGAAGATACACCAACAGGCTCGTTTCGAAATAAAGAAATGGGTATCGAATGACATCGACGTCATACAGAAAATAGAACCGTCGCTTATAGAGACAGAAGTCGTCGACATCGGCGACCATACAGAAAAAATTCTTGGCCTAATATGGAGACCAAGAGCAGATACGCTGGGTTTCAATCTGAGCCTAGCCCGATTACCGAGTGGCGTATTACAGAAGGAAGTGCCCACGAAAAGAGAGGCGCTGAAAATAGTGATGTCACTATACGACCCACTCGGCCTAGCCTCACCCGTAACGATTCGCGCCAAACAGATACTCCAAGAAGCATGGAGAAGAGGAGTCGACTGGGACCAGCCGTTCGACACAGACTTGGCCACAGCATGGAGAAGTTGGGTTCAACATCTACAGAATCTTGCACAAGTCACAGTACCAAGATGTTACCCAGGATATAGCGACGCCATAGAAACGCAAGTCCACGTTTTCACGGACGCGAGCGAAACTTCGTACGCCGCAGCGGTGTACTGGCGTATCTCTACAGAAGATGGCAAGACTCACGTGAGCCTCGTCATGGCCAAGGCAAAGGTGGCGCCACTCAAGCTCCAATCGATACCCCGACTCGAGCTGCAGGCCGCGGTGATGGGGACACGCGTCGCTGCAGCTGTCATCCGAGAACACGGAGTCAAGCCGGCCTCCGTGACGTACTGGTCAGACAGCAAAACCGTGCTGACCTGGATCAGAAGAGGAGCTCGAGTTTACAAACCGTTCGTCGCGCACCGCATAGCTGCCATAGAAGAGCATAGTAGAGTCGAAGACTGGCGATGGGTGCCCACTAAGAAAAATATAGCAGACGCAGCCACTCGTGACGTACCACAGCACTTTGATTCGAGACACGAGTGGTTTTGTGGCCCCAGCTTCCTGTATGAAGAGTCGACAACATGGCCAATAGAAAAGCCTCCACTAGAGGAACAGACGGGTGAGGAGCGAACCTTAGTCGCAATAGAAAATATAGATAGAAGACTCACAGAAGTCATACCCGATTCAGCAAGATTTTCAAAATGGGAACGACTGTTGAGAGCGACGGCGACAGTACTACGCTTCGTCGCCAAATGTCGGCCGCCCAAAGAAAATACGTTCTATAAAAGAACGAGGAAAAATATAGAAGCGGATCCGGATTGGAGGAAACGTACAAAGACGGCAGTGCCCCCTCCTACAGCATCAGTGACGTCCCCAGTGACGTCAAAATATAGTTTTTTAATAGAAGCCGAATACCTCCAACAAGCGGAGAGGTTACTCGTGCAAGCTGTACAGCAACAGATGTTTTCCCGCGAGTTGACAAGTTTGCGAGGAAACGAAGAAATAGATAAGGACAGCGCCCTACGACCGTTGCAAATAGAACTGAAGGATGACGTCATACGCCTCAGAAGTCGTATAGATAGAATCGACAAAATAACAGAAGACGTCAAGCGCCCACCCATATTACATGGCGACCATCGTATAACTCAGCTCTACATAGACTGGACACACCGCAGCTTACAACACAGTGGAACTGAGATGACCATCAATGAAGTCCGACAGCATTACTGGGTCGTCAGAATGAGACCCACAACGAAGATGGTAGTGACACGTTGTTTACCGTGTCGCATTAGGAAGGCGTGCGCACCAGTACCAGCTACAGGCGACCACCCCAGAACGCGTCTAGCTCACCATCAGAAGCCGTTCACATTCACTGGACTCGACTATTTCGGTCCGCTATCCGTTACAGTCGGTCGCCAGCATCAGAAGAGGTACGTGGCTCTATTTACGTGCCTGACCACCAGAGCGGTACACCTGGAAATCGCCGCAAGCCTCAGCGCAGACTCCGCGATACTAGCACTGCGCCGCTTCGCTGCACGCAGAGGATGTCCAACAGAAATACATTCAGACAACGGCACCAACCTACACGGTGCCGACAAAGAGCTCCGAGACGCCTTCAAAGAAGAGGCAAGTCGCCGAGGCATAGTATGGCGCTTCATCACTCCGTCAGCGCCTGTTATGGGTGGCGCATGGGAGCGCCTAGTCCGATGTGTGAAGACAGCATTACAGACTATACTTCACGAAAAACACCCACATGAAGAGGTGTTACACACACTGTTGTGTGAGGCCGAATATACGGTCAACAGTCGACCACTAACCCATGTTTCAGTTCACAGTGACGATGACGAGTCCATCACGCCGAACCACTTCCTCCTGGGTGGTTCAGCCCGGCTGCCGACGCCTGGCGTGTTCACAGAGCACGACATCGACAGCAAGCGCCACTGGCGGCGCTCACAAGCACTCGCCGACCAGTTCTGGCGCCGCTGGGTACGTGAGTACCTACCCGAGCTCCAACACCGGCGGGAGCCTCATAGCCGTGGCCCTAATCTGCAGGTGGGTGATCCCGTACTCATCGCAGACGGCCAGCTGCCTCGCAACACGTGGCCGCGAGGCCGCATAATCGCAGTTTTCCCGGGCGCTGATGGAGAGGTCCGGACAGCTGAGGTGCGCACATCCGGCGGCACCTTAAAGCGTCCTGTAAAGAAACTTGTCCCACTACCCAAGTAAGACAACAGCAGGCGATGCTGCTCCTACAGCTCGCCAACCAACAGATAGATGGGTGACGCTGCCAACACGCGCAGCTCGCCCCCCCGTGCGGGCATATCCGGCCCGCTACCAACTTACTTTCAGCGGACAGTGAGAGTGTGATGCTGCCCACCGGCGCAGCTCACCTCCTGCGGACATGTTCGGTCCGCAATCGGCTCGCGTCAAGCGAGCAATAGCCGGCGATGCTGCTCTCACAGCTCGCCAACCGATAGATGGGTGACGCTGCCCGCAAGGCGCAGCTCACCCCACCGCGGACATATTCGGTCCGCATTCGGCTCGCATCAAGCGAGCAGTAGCAGGCGATGCTGCTCACACAGCTCGCCAACCGATAGATGGGCGACGCTGCCCGCAAGGCGCAGCTCGCCCCACTGCGGGCGTATCCGGCCCGCCGCCGCCTTGCTTTGTGCAGGCGACACAGCAGGCGATGCTGCTCACACAGCTCGCCAAATAGATGGGTGACGCTTCACAGCTCGCCCCCCGCGGACATATTCGGTCCGCAACCGGCTCGCATCCAGCGGGCAATAGCCGGCGATGCTGCTCTCACAGCTCGCCAACCGATAGCTGGGCGACGCTGCCCGCAAGGCGCAGCTCGCCCCACTGCGGGCATATCCGGCCCGCCGCCGCCTTGCTTTGTGCAGGCGACACAGCAGGCGATGCTGCTCTCACAGCTCGCCAACCGATAGATGGGTGACGCTGCCCGCAAGGCGCAGCTCACCCCACCGCGGACATATTCGGTCCGCATTCGGCTCGCATCAAGCGAGCAGTAGCAGGCGATGCTGCTCACACAGCTCGCCAACCTACATAGTATAGGTAGTTATAGGTAGTTAGTTAGTACATAGAATGCTGTAACAAATAAAGCTGCATAGTATAAATAGTTATAGGTAGCTATAGTTGATACATAGTTTGTTATTGAAATAAAACACATTCGTTACAGTCGTTTGCTCTCAAGAGGCAGTATATAAGCCCTTGGAGCCTTTATTTCTTCCAAGTAAATAGAATATAGTTAGGTAGGGTATCCTATCCCTTACACATAACAGTAAACACATGGTAACCCTGGTAATCGAAGGTATATAAAGGTAATCAAGGTATATAAAGGTATATCGGTGGTATATAAGGTAATCGAGGTATATACACACACAGACAGACATACATAGGTAAATAGAAAGGGCTTGGTAAATTGAAACCTGAAATATTAGGTCAAAGGTAGTCGCATAGCTAAAAGCGACACTGACCAATCACAGAGCAGGAGGGTGCTGGTACGTGATTGGTCAATGGTTTTTGATAAATAGCCCTGGTGAAGGTATGCACAAAAATAAAACACTTTGCATCTACCCTCTTCCTTTCCCGAAAAAACAAGTCTAGATTCTAGACTTCTAAATGTCTGAAATAGAACCGCCTTGAAAAATCCTTTCAGGGGATATATAGATGTCTATAGTGTATGCAGGCATAAAGCCGTAATTTAGGTTTAAATAAAACTGTTTATTTTTATCCCCCTGAAACATATACGCTTATAGAGTTGCAACCCCTTGAGTGACAGGGTTGAAACATATGTAGTTTTGTAGAGGGTTGTCGTATCTACAGAGATACATATAGCTGTATAGCCCTCCTAGCATAGTTTTACGGTAAATTCACCCCAAGTAGGTAATAGCTTCGCGCCTACTATAGTTTTGTATAGTTTTCGGCATCCCACCCCTACATGGAGGGGGATGAAGGGGTGAATTCGTCTCCGCTGTATGGAGCCTACCGAGGGCTATCCATAAAGGTACGACAACCCCTACTCACATAGACCTAAGCCTAGATATAGCCTAAAATCTAGAATTAGCATAATGAAAATTAACGTTAATAAACTTCATCACACACGGTGATTTTTTGGGTGTCGATACGGTATAGTTGCGCCGTACAATAGTAACATTGGAAATTTATAGAATTTGTAGTCATTGTCAAGATAATTTGGATTTATACCTAAATGTAGAATCATATAGTCGCGAATTTCACCCTTCAAATCGCTAAGTGCATAGTGAACAAGTTAAATAGTGTTTTATTGTGACTTTATTGGTAAGCCCTCTATACCTACCCCTATATACTGTGTCAATAACAGCAAGTATAGCAAGTATTCAGTTAAGGGTTGCATCCTCATGGCCCGTAGCTTATAGACGGAGCGTCAACGCGTCTGGATCATTTATACCTAGGTGGGTTGTCACCATACAGTCCACTTTCGAAGAATAGGATAACCTACCCTGGCCACCCTACAGTCCAGTCGATCACGTCCGCCCCGTACAAAATATAAGATATGACTACTAATTTTCAGACTTTTTCCTGTACTTGTAAGATCTGTCTTCATGTTAAATTTCATAGTTCTACGTCAACAAAAAGTACCCTCCCAATTTTGATTCCCTGGAGAGTATCGAAATATACGTTTTTTGCGGCATAAATGGCCGTATCTTTTTGTTTTTTACGCTAACATTTACTTTTTCACGGCTTCAAGGTTTTGTAGACCTGAGCTATAACTCCGCGCGTTCCCAAGATAAATGTATGGAACGGATGGACAAAAAAATATCCTATAAGCGTACCGCTCTTTCCTTTTGACGTACAGTGGCCGTACTACGAAGTGCCAATGCTATTATGATTCAGTGTGAGGGAAAGGGATAGTGCTATTCGTCTTGTGTGACTCCGTCTCTCTCTGACACAGGAATCATGATGGATTTAAGACGTCATGGTAGGTCTGCCGAACCCTGAAATTTTCAAATATTGCACAAAAACAAATTAAACTGGAAAATATAAAAAAACATCGGGATATAACTAAGATGTATTTAATCTTAAGATGTATTTTAATTCTGAATCCACGCAGACCAAGTTGCGGGCAGGACCTAGGTTAAACAAATTATATTTACAACAACCAATGAATCAACAGCAAGCTATGTTTTCACAATCTCAATCAGTTTAAAATATCTATTAACATCCAGTGTGTGTATGTGTTTTTTTTTTAATAGAAATCCTTAAATTTCTGCAACGTGGGTGCGCTTACAAATTTATAAGCTCACGTACACAAACAGACAGACCCATACCAACTATCTATATTAGGCCATACAAAGATTTGTTCCGTGCGGGATACGAACCCGCGACACGCAACGCTCAACCTCTGCGTCATCATCTGGATACAGTTTATTATTTAATCATGCCTTAGAGTACTGGCAAGGCTTTGTTCTTACCGTTGTATAAACCGACTAGCTGCTGCCCGCGACTTCGTCCCCGTGGAATCCCCGATTTTAAAACATTCGTTATCGCTGCTCCGCTCCTATTGGCTTAAGCGTGATGATATATAGCCTAAAGCCTTCCTCGATAAATGGTCTATTCAACCCAAAAAGAATTTTTCAATTCGAACCAGTAGTTCCTGAGATTAGCGCGTTCAAACAAACAAACAAACAAACTCTTCAGCTTTATAATATTAGTATAGATTACATGAAAAGTAATACGATAAAATGAAATGTTATGAAATCGATAAACGCGGTACCTTGCCTGTGCGTATTAAATTTCAGAATCATCGGTTCATCATTTCCAAGAAGAAGAACTTACTTTATGTACAAAATTCCAAGAGGAGTAAAATGCTATTAACGCCAGAATGGCTCAGATGAAACGGGAAGAACATATCCCGGATTAAGTACTTAGAATAACTTTTTTCTCCGTAAGGCTCTCACGTGGGAAGATTTTCAGCTGATCTATTCCGCAAGGATAGGTAGATTAAGTATAAAGTGAACTGTCATTCCCTCGTCCCATATATCCCTAAACATACATACACATACATATACACACCAACACACATTCCATCACAAAACATCTACCTATACAGTTAATTTATCTCTGTATTGATAAAATTATGCTGTTTATTATTTATTTTTCTACCACTTTCTTTTTTTTATTTGATTTTTGCCCAGAAGTCTTTGTGGTCCCTTTTGAGTCTGGTGAAACTCTGATGAAGAACGGAGATAGCAAACGCTACTCTTCAATAAATGATAGCAAATTTGCAATCAAAGCAGGGATTGCTTTAATCGCATGGCTGTTTATTGTTTACACCAGTTTATAACACGTACATTTAGGGTAGGGTACATTTAGTTGTGTCTCACGACTAAAAAATGAAAAAAAAAGAATCTTTTTACAAAAATATTAAAACTAGATAATATATTATTTTCATTAAAAAAAAATATCTTTTTTTAAATTTTGTCTTTGTCAACAAAATGAATCCTGACTCCCATCCAATGGGTTCAATCTTAGCGTGGGTGTAATTATGTGTAAAATTACAATTTTCAGCATTTATGTTATTTTTATAACAACGTAGTGATTCCTTATTGTAAGTTTGTAAATAAATAATTGCAATTCCATGTTGTTTGTATGCATTGTCAACACACACAGTTAATTTAAGCTTACACAGTGACGAGTTTATAAAATCGCACTGCAGTATTCACTGGTGTAAAACTTCTTGCAAAAGTATTCCATAACAGTTTAACGCTTCCGAAGCTTTTGTATTTAGGGAATATATTTTCTGTTGACAAAAGTTGAATGTTGACAAAAGACAAGGTCACAACGGTTTCGGTAAAAAAAATAAGCCACAAACATAATCATTAAGAATTAAAATCTTGTGACTGGCAGAATGAAAGAAGAAAATTAAACATTATTTTTCTACACAATTTTGTTTTCCTGTTGTTGATTGATAAATCTGATATTTTCTGAGAGTTTTTTTTTGCGCCCAGTAAGCATGGCCCTGTATTTATTTATTTATAACCGACTTAAAAAAAGGAGGTTATCAATCCGACCCGTATGTATGTAATATTTCCGGAACTGCCCAGTTTTCGTATATGTTAGTTTATATCAGCGTCTGAACAAATGTGCCAAATTTCAAAAGTGTATGTATGTATTTTTTTATGTTTTTGTTCACATATCTCCGGAACTACAAGTCCGATTTAAGTAATTCTTTTTTTGTTTTGGAAGTCGGTGTGTTCAAAAAACAAAAAAGCAACCAAAAACACCGAGTTTTTTATTTTAAACTTTTTGCTAGTAAGCTTGAGACGATGATAGATGATACGTAGTCGTAATTTTTCATGAAATAAAATATTTTCGCTTTTGTTTTATGAACTATAGCTCCCCCTTATTATTTTTCAAATTTTTACTAAGTGGTCTGTTACCTGGGATAACTCAACGCCTCTAATGATGCCACATTGATATCAGTTAAGCCGTTCAGAAATTATGGTGAAATAAATAAACTCACAAACATACATACATGGACCCTGAAAACATACCACTCCTTTTTATGGGCAGTCGTGTAAAAAGGTTATATACTATCAGGAAATATAGACTGCATGCCGGGAATTCCACTCCTTAAGGCTCTAGACAGATGGACTGCATTTCAACTGCATTCCAACTGCAAATTTGCAGTTCGGATGCAGTTTGAATGCAGTTGACACGACTGCAATAGAACTGCAAACCAACCGTGCAGTCCGATTGCAGTGGGTGTGCAGTTCACACGACTGCATGCCGACTGCAATTGAACTGCAATCGGACTGCTCGCAGTCGTGTCAACTGCATTCAAACTGCAAATTTGCAGTTGAAATACAGTCCGTCTGTCTAGAGCCTTACTGTATGCGAAATATCGTCGATTTTTCAATATCACTTCCATACTGAATTTACATACTAGTTCCGTGTTCCATGTCCGGAGGCATGTTAGATGGCCGGTACATAGTTCGCGCAGACGTACTGTAGGCACCTACCTACGATCTGATATGATAGCATCGAGTTAACACGAACACCTCACTCATCTGACAAGCGCTTGCCATGGAAATTATGCTCGTATGACACCTTGTATGGTGTTGTAAGGTGTTAGTGTTCGTCCATAACACACCAATCCCCGCGATCGCCGACTTCACATTTACGGTAAACCCGATCGCGTCGTCCGATAAAGGGTGCCATCCGGTTTTTCCGGACATTTATTCGGATCGTGACAATCGCTTTTTTCAAAAACTCAATGATTTTTACACGCTTCTTATATTTCCCAAACTGTTTCACAAAATGCAGTTTGCAAAGGCTTTTAATCAGAAGAGCCTTATTTAACATTTCTTTATTAAATTTGTATTTTGAAAAAATAGTTTCCAAAAATCTTTATTTTTCGTAAGATATATAAGCAACAAAAGCAATATATAGGTGTAACCACTCTCTATTTTTATTCATCTTTTGTGTCTTATATATCTATATATATTAAATGGCAGTTATAGGGACTGCCGATAGAAGTGAAAACTTAGAACATGTAGTGTTAAAATTTGAAATTTCATAATGTTTGTAATTAAAATAATAATGAAACAAAAACACTATTTCAACAATGCATAGTAAATACACATTGTACTTTTTACTAAATCCATTCAATTTCATTCCAAGAAGTTTTCACTACAAAAATTTAGAAAATTACAACGAACTCGGTTAGTTACTTAATGTCATATTAGTCCTTAACTTGGCAAGAGTATTTTCTTTTTAGTAAGATATTTATCTATTAATTTATTGCATCCCACTGTGTTATTTAAGATGTCACAAATTGTTTCCAATAGACCATATTTGTAAACAGACGCACAGCTTCAAACGGTTTAAAAAAATATATGATTGAAATCAATAAATCATCACCATCTGCCTAGCCTTTTCCCAACTATATTGGGGTCGGCTCCCAGTCAAATCAGATTTTACGTGAGGCGGCTGCCAACCAGACCTCCACAACCCATGAACTGGGGAACACGGAAGTAATAGTTCCCCAGTTCATGGGTTGTGAAGGTTGGCAAGGCTGGTGTCAGATTTTCTTGTTTCTGACAATCCATAACGATTGCCAAAGATCTCCAAATGACAGCCGGGACCAACGATTGAACGTGCTTTTCGAGGAAACTTTTATTTATTGAAATCAATACATAAAACCATGGAATGAAATGAAACGTAAAACTTTCATTAGTCGAAACTTAGTTTTTAGATTATGAGGTTATCATCAGATTTTAAAGAAAAAATTCACTAACACTTGATAAATCCCCAGGGGGTGATTACGAAAACATCTTTTCAATGTTCACTTTGAAGCTCCAAGAATAAGTCCATTCAAACTCTGCTATCTATAAACTCATCCATAATACCGGCTTCCATTCTCAAGAGTGACACTGAAAAACTTTTTGCTAATAATAGACGAAATGGCAATTAAATTACAGAACTTTTAAGCTTACTTCACAGAATGTTTGAATACGAAACTTTTATAACTAAATCGCTCTTTGAAAGTTCCTCCAATTTATAGTTCAATTAAAGGAAATTTAACATCTTCAAATTCAAGGAACGAACGATTCTGATTTGATTAGAACAATTATACAGGTTTTGATTAAATCCAGTTTTAGATCTGATTTAGTTATTACTGAATTGATCTGTCATCAAACAAAAAGTTGTAAAATTTTTAATTGATCTCGTTTACTGATTAGTACAGCAACAATTATAAAATTTTGGCAAGAAAAAATACTGACATACACTTTTAGTTTTGACAATTAATTTTAATAGCATCGAAATAATCAAATAACTTGTACAGAATATATTACACCCAAAAAAAGTTTTTATTTATTCATCAAAGACCTAGATTTAGAAACCAGGGCACCATCTGCTCCTACCTTTATTCTTGTGTAATGCCTACAGGCACTATACCCAGGCAAACAGATTAAAAATTACTTATGCATACCTTACTTTCACTGAGGCACCATAGTTTGCCTACTCTCTTTATACTCAGAAGTAATAGCACTAAACCCTGACAGATGTCCACAGAACATAACTAAGAATATTCGAGGATAGTTCATACAACTGGGCCCCAAGTCTGCTATTTTTATAAATTTGACATTCCAACATTGTCATTTTGCTAAAAGGTCGTAATCTGCTAAATTCATAATGGTCTCGTAACACTTTTTGATAACCGAGCTATTAAAAGCAATGACTGCACAATGACGTTCTAACGGTAGGTCACTGATCAAAGGAAGTGTCAAAATGTTAGCAGATTACTGCAAACGTCTGTCTTACATTTGTCATTTTGTACGAGATTACCATTTTATGCCATTTCATTCAATAGTGTCACTGGTTGACTAATGGAAAGTCATAGTGACGCTTTTACATTAGTAGATTACCAAACTTGTAAAAATCAACCATTATGAAACCAGTGATAGACCATTCTGACACTATTGTGATAGCAGACTTGAGGCCCTGGGCCCCAAGTCCGCTATTTTTATAAATTTGTCATTCCACCACGATCCCGTTGTCATTTTGCTAAAAGTTCGTAATCTGCTAAATTCATAATGGTCGATCATTGGTCGGTTAATGGTCTCGTAATAATTTGGATAACCAAGCTATTAAAAGCAATCACTGCACAATGACGTTCTAATGGTAGGTCACTGATCAAAGGAAGTTTCAAAATGTTAGCGGATTACTGCATACGGCTGTCTTTAATTTGTCATTACCTATGTACGAAATTACCATTCTATGTCATTTCTTTCAACGGAGTGACAGTGGTTGACCATTGGAAAGTTATAGTGATGCTTTTACATTACTAGATTACCAAACATGTAAAAATCAACCATTATGAAACCGATGAATAGACCATTCTGACACTATTGTAATAGCAGACTTGAGGCCCTGGGTTTATGTGTCCCTAGTACACAAGTCGTGTACAAACCTACAAAGGTTCAAGAGAATATTAGCAATTCTCCTTGGTTTTGGGCGTTATGTTCTTACCACAAATCCAGCAGATGATATGAAACGTACCTGTAACAAATGAAATGGTGTGGGTTAGTGACAGATTGATTTCGTAACTGCAGCTGTTTTGCGTATATCGCCAGGTTTTGGAAAAAAAATGCAAGTCAAGTGAGACGTATGAATGATGTGAAGCACATAACTTTCAGTCAATCAGTGTCAGCGGGTAACACGAGCTTGTCAATTGTCATTAATTTTGAGATAGTTTTCATTTCAGAAACTCGGCCCATGATGCAAACGCTCACCGGGATTCCCTTTTTTAATCTTTGGATTCATTCACATAAAACTTATTAGATAGTATACACAAGCTAATAGAAAATATGTATGTATAAAAAATGGCAATGCCGCCAGTGTTCTGGGAACTTTTCCCGTTGACAGCGATGTGGACGAATTTTTCGATGCCCTATGAGTTCTTCTTATTATTCTATCTAGTATTATAAAGAGGAAAGATGTGATTATTTGTTTGTATCGCTGGCTCTGAAACTGCTGACCTGATTAGAAAAATTCTTTCACTGTATGGAAGCTATACTATTCCCAGGTGATAAGGCTATATTTTATCCCTGCATTCCCACGGGAACGGGAACTACGCAGTTGAAACTGTGGGGCACTGCTAGTTAAATATAAAAAGGCTGGTGCTGACATTTCACACTGCATTTTTTGACTAACTATCAGGAACTAACCATTTTTTTAGTAAATATTAAGCTTAAACACTCAAACCACTTCTTCCGGTTAAATTAGATTGTAAATCTCATGACGAGTTTCACGGAAACGAGTCCGACACCAGAACAGCAATTTGTGTCGCTAACCGTAATTTTAAAACTGCTCAGTATTTTCGCTCCTGAACAGTTTTTAATTTTAAAGCACTGTCTTTTACAAGAGTTATGCATAAAGATTTTGTGTCCTATTAGTACGAGACATAAATTTTTAATGCTTCACCGAACATTTTCATTGTTTTAATTATAGATCACGGTACATTTTTAGTGTCACGAACATCCGTTTAGATATAAAGGCACCTTATATGATCAGTTGTGTGTCTGTCTGTCCGATTGTTACAATCAATTTGTACCAAATCTACAGATGATAGATAGGTCTCCACGTATTGTTTGCAGAAAAAAAAACTCGTTCGGAACCGTTTGCACCTGTGTTCGACTCGTACTTGGCTGGTTTTTAGTAGTCAATATCTGAACTGATTTGGTTAGATTATGCATTTATGCCTAATCTATACTAATATTACAAAGAGGAATGATTTGTATTTTTGTTTGTAACGAATAAACTTAAAAGCTACTGGACCGATTTAAAAAATCTTTCACCATTAGAAAGCTACATTCACCTTGAGTAACATAGGCTATATTTTATCCCCGTATTCCCAATGAAACGGGAACTACGCGGGTGAAACCGCGGGGCACTGCTATCTAAGAATATAGAGTAATCGAATAACCTGATCTTGAACGGTTGAAAAGTAAAAAAGAAAAAAACCTAGATATTATATATATCGTGGTCGACATCGTAGTCTTAAATAGTTAAAATCACGCCAACGTTAGTCAAAGGGGTAGACACTATCGGGTCTGCGGATGGCGAGCTATGGGTGGCTCGCCGTCCGATAGTAACCAGGCGTGGGTCGACGACGACGCGTCGTGTTCCACGCGCGCCTCAAAGAGCTGTCAGTTACGAAGACGGGGACCCATAGGGTCAGTGCCCGCCAGAGTTGTGAAATTTGTTCGAAATAGTTACCGCGGCCTTGAAACGCAAAAGACACAAGGGAGGAACATGGTTAAGTTTAGCGTAAAGGTTGATGTCAACCAAAAAAATCGTCGCTTCTTCTCAAAGATCGAACAACGACCTGTTGTGGCTGAATAATATCTAACAATTACAGCCAATTGTTAGATATTATTCAGCCACAAGCTCCAGGCTCCAGTTGAACAGAAATAACATTAAAATCCTCCAAGGACCTCCTTATAAACCACCTTTCGTCTCTAACAACAATTTTAACAAGATCGCAAAATCCTTGTTACTCCAAATTTACACCTTTTGTAGTAAAATTACAAAGGGTATTAAAATATACATTTACAGTTCATTGTGCCAGCAACCTTTGTGAGGTATAAACATTTTCATGTGTGCCCTATTCAATTTTAGAGACCTATTGTTTGTTTTGGGAGTCTACAAATATAAAGGGTTTAATTTTAGGTCGACTGCTACTAAAAATATGTTTATTATATTATCAATAGTACAACTGACCATTTTATACCATGCTAAGCAGAGGGCCATATTTCTGGGAAATATATGATATTCGTATTTTTTTCTTAGACACAATATATGGACGACGTAAATTATTATACAAAACTGTTGCCAAACAATTTGTATACCAAGACGTTACGCTAATACGTAAAAATAATGATGCAGAGACAATAAGAAATAACTCCAATTTCTATCGCATTGCAGAGTGAAACTTTCATTGGCCGTATTATTTTGGACGAAAGACGTCCATATGTGACTCAGGTCACATAGTCCAGGCCTATGTTATCTTCGTTGAGCGTCCAGAGATCCCCCGCGGCTGTCTGACTAGATCAGCGGTCCTCCTCCAAAGCCATTTAAGTTTGGCAATTCTTCGGGCTATCGTTTTCTGGCGGATCTCTTCATTTATAATCCGACACTGCTTGCATAACCTTCTGCATTGTTTTTTAGGTGACTTTCAGCCTTCCGGTGACCATTGGAATAGTATTATACTGCACTAGCATTTATACTGTAAAACGAGCGACAGCCACAACTTTCCACAACAAGCTATATGCTCCTTCCCACCGACTTCGTAAGGTCCATGAGTCATTTGTGGAGCTCGGTATCCGTTTTTACCATAAACTTCCGCTTTTTTTTCTTGACCTGCCTTTTAACTCATATAAAGCTAAAGTTAAATCTAACCTTTGTTCGAAGGCATACTATTCTATTAATGACTATTTAAACGATAAGGATAGTTGGTCGCTGCGTTGAACGCAAGAAAATGTCATATTTATCATGTTCTTTCTCTATAGAAGTTAGTTTATGACAGGTTATTGAGTTCATATAATTGTTTTTTTTTTTTGTGTATTTTTTATGACTATGTAGGTCAATGTGTTTTTACTTAATTGACTCAATCTACTCTTTGCAATGTTTTATAGTGAATTGATTTATGATTTCCATTGTTGGATAATACATTTTTTTTCCTACCTTTGGCACGTAATGACTTTGCATCACACTATTGTATAAATTCAAGTTCTTAAAACGCAACAGACAGATGTTTTGCTGGGGAGTTTGTTGCGCTACTTCTTCTTCCCAGCTGAAACACTAGAAAGTGGTGACGGGTGGGCGTTTTGGGAGACTGTCTTTATGTAAAATTTGACGTTCAAGTGTTGAATATATTTGAAAATGGAATCCAAAATCTGGTCCTCAAAGTCCTACCTACGAGCTCCAGACAGCGCGAACAAAAAATTAACAAAAAAAAACAAGAGCTCGAAATAGATACATACATGTTTTCCTCCAGGCTGTTTGTGTGCGCAGCAGTTATTAATTCTTTTTTTAAAATTTGATTATTCCTTGAAGGTAACAAGTGAGTTAAGTTATTTGCAGGCGGCTATTGGAGGGATATTCTCTTTGTTTACGTTCGACTTTAAATTTGTATTGTCTCACGGGTTTACCCATATTTAAGGATCTGTAAAGAGGAGTTGCTGTAAAGAGTGACTTCGTTCTTTTGTGTCGAATAGATAAATTTCCCAAAGGTACTGAAAGGAAATTTAGTATTTATGTTGAATGTTATATAGGAAGAAAAAACGAGAGTCTATTATTGAGTGGCCAAATCGGATGTATGCAACTTTGCTTGACCTCCATTTAAATTTTTGGCCAAATGTTGTAGTTTTTGGTGTTCTTATTTTAGTAAAAGAGCCGCCATTTTGTTTTAAATATTTGATTGAGTCAGGCGTTACTTTGCGGAAATCCATTTTAAATTTGAAAATGAAAATAATATATCTAGTTTTAATTTCCGCGAATATTAGTGGGTTGCAGGTATGCACCTCCCTCCCGCCCGCTTTATTATGCACATGCAAGATTACAAGGCAAATGCAAGGATTTTAAGCACATGCAGGAAGGCAAAGCTACGACTGAAAAGACTGAGAATTTAGTACAAGGCCTAAAGGTAAGGCCTTGTACTAAATTCTCAGTCGCAACTCAACGGTCAGCGAGTCAACACGTCCCCTGAGGATGCCTCGTGGAGAGGCGAAACACGTGTCGGTAATGGTGTTGGGTTTTGCTTTGCCTTCCTGCATGTGCTTAAAATCCTTGCATTTGCCAAAAGGTTGGCAGTATTGCCACGATGTATGGCAATGCTTATCCTTTGTCTAAGGTAAAAGCCAGCCTGGGCACGCCACCATTGCGGCGATGATTCCCCTCTTTGAGGAGTGGTTGGAGAGACTCTAGGGCGTCTTCATCTTTCGCCTGACGCAGGTTCTCACCGGACACGGCTGTTTCGGGAGGCACCTGTCTCGGATTCAGCGGGAGGACACGTCTGGGTGTCAACACTGTGTGGATCGCCCAGATGATACGGTGGAAGTCTGCCCTGCTTGCGCAGAGCAACGCCGTGTCCTCGTCGAGGCAATCGGCGGTGGTGACCTCTCTCGTCCGGCTCTGGTTCAATCCATGGTCCGGAGCCAGGAGGCATGGGAAGCGGTCAACTCTTTCTGCGAAGCAGTAATGCTAGCGAAGGAGGAGGTGGACCGCGTGCGGGAGAGGGAAACCTCGCGCTCCAACGGGTTGTATTTTTTTATATTCGAAAGTTGCTTGTCATGTGGTCCCATTTTTTGAGTGAGATCGACTAGCATTTGACTTTTTCCTATAAATTCGTGGATTCGACAAAAAAAACTGTATACGGTGGTTTTAAAGAGCATCGTAGTATTCCGAGGTGGACCCTTTCTATTTACTGAAGATCTGATGAAGAACTTCCGACGTAGGAAACGGAACTCTTCAATAAATGATAACAAAGCTTCTGGGATTGCTGAAATTACACGTCTGTTTATTGTGAACAACAGTTTACAACACGGCGTACGCTGTGATGACGTTAAGCTGCGGTGTATCACAAAAATACAACCGACTTCTAAAAAAAACACAAAATAGTATAAACAAATAAAGTTATTTACACACCCTTGTTTCTATAATATATTCATATTATATTATGAAGCATTCAAATGATGTAATTTACGATATTACCAATTTTACAAAACTTTTTTTTTATGAATGGGTCGAAATGAATCATCAAATGACTTCTTCCGCTCTGGGTAGAGCGGAAGGATGTGTCAGACTCTTACTGACTAAAACCTATCCGTGTTCCTCCAAATGCCCTTTCCGTTCCAGCGCCACGGTGGCTCTTTCAAAATAAGAACGCAACTCCGGGTCCATCTTTTTTGCTGACATCTCTTTGATTCGTTCGTCTACTTGGGCCTCGTTGTTATCGGACGGGAAGCCACCTATTGCTCGCCATACCTAGATCCTTTTTTTTTCTGGATGGGAAATCATCAAATGACTTCTCCCGCTCTGGGCGGAGCGGAAGGGAGTATCAGACTCTTACTGACTAAAACCCACCCGTGATCCTTCTTGTGCCCTTTGCGTTCCAGGGCAGCGGTGATTCTTTGGAACAAATTCCGTAACGTGCAGTTTGTTCTGAAGCAACACCAAAGTAGAGAGTACTTTATTGATCACGTTCAACGTAATTTGCCGATCAGCATCCTAACAAGTTGCCACAATTACAGGTATCTAGTTTTATCTCAAGAGCCCACTCGCACCCGAATTTCGAGGAAAATGAAACATAATAATAATAAATTGGTCTTTTAGTAATGTTTTTTTTTCTGTGTTGAAAGTATAAGCAAACATTTTGGTCCTCACCGTTTGGACCAATTTGAGACAAGTAAAGTAAATAGCTAAAATAAGTTACGTTATTGGGGTAAATGTTTTTTCCCACATCAAGTATAACTCTGAGTTGTTTATGTTTTGGTACTATTGGTAGCCTTCAAACGTCCTCCCAGGATTCTCCTGCCAGGATTGCGGATAGAAAGAGGTAGAGGGTATTCTGGGAGACATGGTTGGGTTTTAGTCAGTAATAGTCTGACACTCTCCCGCTCCACTCAGTAGCCGATTTTTACCCTCTCTGTGTTAAATTAGATTGCTGATTTCATTACTGTGATAAGCAGATGATATCGTTTCAGATTGAGATGGGTTCTTAAAAACTCGTTGCGTTCTCAAAAAAAACTTTTTACAAAAAAATACAACCGACTTCTACACAAAAAATCAAAAAAGGGCAAAATAACTTTAATTTCGGAACTCGGTGTTTGTGGTTGCTTTTTCGTTTTTTGAACACCGACTTCCGAAATTAAAGTTATTTTGCACTTTTTTGATTTTTTGTTTAGAAGTCGGTTGTATTTTTTTGTAAAAAGTTTTTTATTTTTCACTTTTAAGTGGTACCTACACCCCCTCCCCTCTCCCCACCTAAACGAACCAATCACATTGGTGTAAAAAAAAGCACTGCTCCTTTGCAGAGTACACTAAGAGGTCGTCAATGTAGACAATGTACATATTTTTTTTTGATTTTTCGAAAACCGCTTGGTTGATTTCGATAAAATTTTCATGGGACCATTTGGGAAGTATACCCTTTCCAACAAAAAAAGAATTTTTCAAATCGGTTCACAAGCGACGGAGTTATGCGCGAACAAACAATAAAAAAAAAAAAAACACAAACATCCGAATTGAGAACCTCCTCCTTTTTTAGAAGTCGGTTAAAAATCAAAATCCATTCCACATTTCTTAAAAGTTATAAGGACCAACAGATTCATACTCTCAAAAGTTTGCAACAAGTAAAAAAGTCTGATTCAATCAATTACTTTCGTCGTAAAAGACGTTTATCTTTTCTCCTTTATTTGACATTTCCTTAAGGAAGGCAGTTAGAAGGCTTCGTTTTCCTCTTATTTTTTGCTCAAATTAAGCTGACCACGAAACTCGGAGCAATTTACCATTTTAGGGAGGTTATTGTAGGGAGTAGAAGATGCCTCATTGTGCATGCGTGTGGGCTTATATTTGTTTATTACCAAAGGTTCGTTTTGTAGAATAAGTTATTTTTATATTTTATGTAATATTATATATATATATATATATATATATATATATATATATATATATATATATATAATAAATATAATATAAATATATATATAATAAATAAATATATATAATAAATAAATATATATATATATATATATATATATATATATATATATATATTTATATAAATATATATATATATATATATATATATATATATATATATATAATCTATACTAATATTATAAAGAGGAAAGATTTGTATTTTTATATTTTTGTATGTAACGAATAAACTCAAAAACTACCGAACCGATTTCAAAAATTCTTTCACCATTAGAAAGCTACATTCACCCTAACTCACATAGGCTATATGTTATCTACATATTCCCACGGGAACGGGAACTATGCGGGTAATACCGCGGGGCGCCGCTAGTAAGTTATACTTTCTTTCAGTTCTAGTTTTTGTATTACAATAGGTAACGGAATGTTAACATCTTTTTGGCAAGACCAAAAAAAAACGATAAGGCCAAGCTGATTAAAACCGTTTAAAAAGAGAAGAAGACTTCTGTATATTTTATTAAAATATGAAAACCGTATCATCTACGTTCATCGGTAATGGCAGGTCAAATACAAATGATTCTAGTTTAAATATTGGAAAATAACATTGAAAAAAAAATAGATCGTTCTCATTCGAAAATATAATATTACCTAAAAACAGACAAAAAACCTTTAGTCCTTCAAGATACTCAAAGTAAGAGTAACATTCAATCACAATATTTTTCCTTATTTTGAGCTTTCAAAATTACTTTCTACAACAACGACACTTGATTTATTTGTGAACCGTTTCGACGCCATTTTCTTTCGCAAATATACGAGAGGGTGTCCTAAAAAAATAAACATTGACTAAAAGACTCGAGTGAATGTCGGAAATAAACCCGAGAAAACCTAGTGGTTGTTTAGGGTACGAATAAATGGCTAGTATTAACTTGACCAAGACCATCGACTATTTAAAAAAAAATAAAAAAAATAGTCGATGTTGAAATAGATGATTTCAGGAACGAGCTGCATTGTAAACTTCTATTTTTATTTTAGTTCTAATGCTGCTCAGATCTTCATCAGCTATGATCGGTTAAATTTGCCGGCAAACATTTTTTGAAGCCAAAACTGAAGGGCAAATTTTGGAGCTTCTCAGTCTAAAATTAGTTTAACATTTTTCTTCACAATGGGTCAAAAAGTTTCCGCCCGTCGGGTAAGTCTCCACAAACGTACGTGCCGTCAGCGAATGACAAAAGCGCACTCCAAGCTGGCTGCATCATTAGCAGAGACTGGAACAACTCCACTAATTGGGCAGACCCTCCACTGAACACAGCCAGCGGGCTTTGAGCTCCTAGTTCGATTTTGGAGAGATACATTTAGAAAGAAGTTTAGATGGCTTTGTGAGGTTAAGTTGGCTGGAACAATGAGTACAGGTTTTCCTGGTGGAGTGTATACAATGATACCACTTATGAAGCGGTCTGGAACTGTTCCAAATCAGTTTGTCCACTCAAAGCCTGCTCACTCACGTGTTCTTTGTAATAACAGCTCTGTATATAAAAGTAATATTACAACGCATAACTAAACCAATATATAATTCAGAAGATTTGTTCTTTATTTTTATATTTTTATTTTAAATCTTTTATTTTAGGGACTTTTATTCTAATTACAAGTCAGCCCCAGTTGAGCCATAGCTAACCAATACAACTACACAATTTAAATTAATCTGAATTATTCAAGGGCATAAGTACCAAGATCTCACTGACGCGTGAACATTTTAATGAAATATTATTTTAATAAAAAGAATATGCAGGTTGATATCAGCAGACGAAAGGGGATTTACTAATCTATACTAATATTATAAAGCTGAAGAGTTTGTTTGTTTGTTTGTTTGTTTGTTTGTTTGAACGCGCTAATCTCAGGAACTACTGGTCCGATTTGAAAAAATCTTTCAGTGTTAGATAGCCCATTTATCGAGGAAGGCTATAGGCTATATTTTATCCCCATATTCCCACGGGAACGGGAACTACTCGGTATGTTAAGATGGTCACCCAGCCACAGACCAACCTTCGCAAGCGTTGCTTAACCTTGAAGATCGAGCCGTGCGGCTATTAGTCTTTAGCCACGAGCTCCTCATTGTTATTATTATATGTATAGTATTACTACTTATTTCATAGTTCGTAAACGATGGTATTCGAGAAGGCTCTGACTGTATCGTTCTAAACTTTAACCTTTCTCTTTAAATGTATTAACGTACTTATGTGTAGCAATGTGCTCACAATGTATGAAACTTGGTCAAGTTTACTCGCTAAAATTCGGAGAGTTTGAATAGTTTTGTCGCCTATCTCCGTAGTTCTTTACTAGATATTCACTAAATTGAAATGGGACCAGTCCGCATAAAATCTTTTCCAAGCTAAAAATCGTTTGAAAGTTGGCGAAAATATCTCTCAACAAACGTCTAAAAAAGAAAGAAATAGAAAATTATTTTCTAGTCTTCTTTCATAAAATAGAACAGTCAAATTGTGAACTTCCTCCATTTTTGAAGCCAGTTAAATATGAGTTTTTTCAGCTACTTATATTACGACTGTAGCGGCAACAATGCTGCCGGAAGGAAAACTAACCAAGCGACATTTATACGGCACTAAAAAGTACCACAACGCCATCTATCCTGCCAGCAGGGAACTATTCACGAAATCCTGCATCGCGATATCAAAGTTTTCCGTGCGATTAGAACATGTACAACAGCCTGAATACCGACTATCGGACGCAAAAACCGACCGGTCGGAGGACCTTACCTAATCTGTGGAGGTTTGCGGGACTCTGAACCGCATGTTGCAAGTATGCAAGTACCCTCTATAATACCATTTAATTTTCCTGTAACACCTATGCACATATTACTCAGTTTCCACGAAGCAACCATACAGCTCCTTTGTACACTACTGCAGTGTATCATCTTATCAGATTACAAACTGATGTGCTAGCGATTAAACACAATAGTTAATAGGCAATTAAGCGATTGCATCGGGTGGGCACTCATTCACATAATGCAATTACTTAAATGCTTTCAAACCGGAAAGATGACGTAGTCCAGTGCATAGTCCAGTACATGTTGTGGCGTTCATGCTGAACTACATATAAACGAAGAATAGGTTAGCCGATTAAACTATATCTGAAAAGGTACTTGTGTATTTAACGTGTTCCACGCGCGCCTCAAAGAGCTGTCAGCAAGGAAGACGGGGCCCCATAGGGTCAGTGCCTGCTAGAGTTGCGGAATTTTTTCGAAAGAGTCACCGCGGCCCTGGAACGCAAAGGGCACGAAAAGGATCACGGGTGGGTTTTAGTGAGTAAGAGTCTGACACTCCCTTCCGCTCCGCCCAGAGCGGAAGAAGTCATTTGATGATTTCACATCCTAAAAAGTACTATCTATTGTATTCGTAAAACATTATATATATCCAATGTAAACTAAGCTTACTTTTGGCACAAATTCATAATGCAGAGGGTCTATAAAGCTCTGCAGTATTCATACAAGAGTGATGCTGGATCGATATGCTTGGATTTTATTGGCTTTCAGATTAATTACCACGATTTAGATGTATATAGGTTAGGTTTTTGTTGACATAATTTTATTCAATAGCTGTGTTTTCACTTGTTAGTGTGGGTGTATTGAAGAGTTTCAACGAATGACGATAAAAAGACAGTCCGCCCATGTACCACTATTGTACTGTGTTTAAATAAATAAATAAAAGTTGAATGCTTACAAAAATTTTAAGAGTTCCTTCGATTTCTACAAAAACCCATCATCAGATCTTGACTTTGCCCATGGGACCACATGGAAAGTATACCTACAGTATACTTTCTATCAAAAAAGAATCTTTAAAATTTGTACACAGTTGGTGGAGAAATCGGTGAACAATAATAATAGAAAAACTTTTTTACAAAAAAATACAACCGACTTTTACACAAAAAATCAAAAAAGTGCAAAATAACTTTAATTTCGGAACTCGGTGTTTGTGGTTGCTTTTTCGTTTTTTGGACACCGACTTCCGAAATTAAAGTTATTTTGCACTTTTTTGATTTTTTGTGTAAAAGTCGGTTGTATTTTTTGTAAAAAAGTTTTTTATTTTTCACTTTTTAGTGGTACCTACACCCCCTCCCCTCCCCCCACCTAAACGAACCAATCACATTGGTGTAAAAAAAACGTACTGCTCCTTTGCAGAGTAAACTAAGAAGAGGTCGTCAATGTAGACATTTTGTTAGATTTTGGTTGATTTTTCGAAAACCGCTTATTCGATTTCGATAAAATTTTCATGGGACCATTTGGGAAGTATACCCTTTCCAACAAAAAAAGAATTTTTCAAATCGGTTGGCAAGCAACGGAGTTATGTGCGAACAAACAATAAAAAAAAAAAAAAACATACAAACATCCGAATTGAGAACCTCCTCCTTTTTTAGAAGTCGGTTAAAAAACAAACAAATACAATTAAAAATAGAACCTCCTCCTTTTTTGAAGTCGATTAAAATATTCTAAAAATATTCATGAAGGTCGAAACAAAGCATAGCTCCATTTGATTTAATTCAAAATAAAACCAACACGCACTCAAACACTCGAACAAAATAATTTCAAACAACTTCAAAACTTGGAAGTCCCGAAATTAATTAAACGAGCTAATTAAAAATTCAATGGTCCTTAACATAACTTAATGAATTACGATTTATCCCACCTCGGTCGTATTTTAATTTAAAGTGCAATGATATTTCAGAGCAAATTCGACTCGCCTGCGGTTGACACTTTTAAACACGTAAATTGAGGATCTAAATTATTATTGCGAGAGGAAAATCGACTTGGAGACTGTAGATAAAATATTATGAAACGGTGAAAATGTTTCTCGGTTTTGGTGTATATGAATTTCTTATATGTGTGGGTGGTGTTTACCCAAGTCCCTTACAGCTGACCGTTGCTGCTTTAAAACAACGATAAATATATAAAAAAAAACCTCATAATATGTCGGACAATCTAGACCTTGATTTATTTTATCCTATACTAGCGACCCGCCCCTGATACTAAATCTCTACAAAATTATGCATATAAACTTCCTCTTGAATTACTCTACTTATTAAAAAAAACCGCATCAAAATCCGTTGCGGAGTTTTAAAGATCTATGCATACTTAGGGACAAACAGATAGCAGGAAGTGACTTTGTTTTATACTATGTATTATCTATCTACATTATCTACATATATTTGCCATCTTCTAGCTACGTGGTAGAAACACAGATCTGTGCATGATGCAGACGCAATCTCTCTTCTCTCACTCTCATGATTAGATAGGATGGCAATCCGATACCACTGGAGAGAAATCAGGCCCAGGCCCACCAGCTTACGTGCTATAGCCTGAGTCACCGAAGCCCTGGAACGCAAAGGCTGCTAGAAGGATCACGGGTGGGTTTTAGTCAGTAAAAGTCTGACAGTCCCTTCCGCTTCGCCCAGAGCGGAAGAGATCATTTGATGATTACTCATCCAAAAAAATAGGTTTCGTTTATTGTGTTTTTGATAAGAAATTTCCTTCATCAAAACATCCAATTAAACTTTGCTTTACCGGAGACTTCAACTGAAGACCTAAAGATTTATAGAGCTTTAAATATTATTCTAGGTCAACACCACTTCCCCAAGATTGAAGACTAAAACATTATAAATATTTAAATTGTTTTGCAAATCCAGTTTCACAGAAGGCTGTTTAAATATTGTAATGACGCTTTTAGTGGCCACAATTCCTATTCCATCGCCTGAGGGGGCCGTTAACATAGTGGCCCATTTAGTTCAATCAAGTTTACCATTTAGTTTAAGTACATTGATGAGCGTATACACTGGTGGGGTAAACAAAGTTATTTGTAACTGGTGGAATTATTTTCTTGCATCAAAGCTAAAAAAGTTATCTTATGAAACCACTTAGGTGTCAGTGTGTATGTCACAGGTAAGTTTCTCTGAAACATGCATTAATTGTAACAACTGGAGTAAAATATACACTTGTTTTGTAATTATATAAATACATAATTATTTATAATCATTGAAGATTTTGTGAGGAAAAAGATTCATTGTCTACTAGAGTTCAAATATAAATTCTGTAAAATTTTCTATTTTCCAATAACAGTAAGAATTTCATATACAAAGGATGGAAACATTTCATTCAAACCTAGCCTCGCAGAAAAAGGAAAAAATTGACGACTCGAAAAACAAAAAAAAAACAATGAAATAAGAAATTTTATATTCCTCGCTAGAGAATGAAATTTCTTGCGTCTCAACCCTCCAGATGAAAGCAGAGGGTCCCCAAGAACGGGTTTATGAATCTGCTAGGAATTTCATTACGAAATTTCGTTCAGCACTTGTGTCATCGATGGCTTGGAAAGGACGTTCAGTATTGCCAACTGCTTTTATATGTAGCACGAGTTTTTTACGAGATAACAGGTCCTTTGTAGTAATAGGTATTTTGTATACTTTCTACAATGTGTAAAATATTACACTAATATTATAAAGAGGTAACATTTGATTTTTGTTTATTTGCATTGAATAGGCTCCGAAAGTACTTGACCGATTTGAAAAATTCTTCC
Source organism: Hecatera dysodea (assembly GCA_905332915.2). Lineage (NCBI taxonomy): Eukaryota > Metazoa > Arthropoda > Insecta > Lepidoptera > Noctuidae > Hecatera > Hecatera dysodea. Next base: position 18,917,125 of record HG995292.1, read on the forward strand.
ACTGTTGGGAAGCTATACTATCCCCGGGTGACATAGGCTATATTTTATCCCCATATTCCCACGGGAACAGGAACTACGCGTGTGAAACCACGAGGCGCTGCTAGTAATAATAATAAACCAAACAAACGGATTTTAGTATTAGAGTAAAATACTATGAGGATATATATAGATAAGATACCTACTTAGTTACGTACTAAGAATACCTTATACATTTGTATCAATCAATCAATGAAAACTAAATTAAAAATATTTTTCCCAAGACATATTGAGTATGTTTGTATAGAAAAGTTTATAAAGATTGGGCAAATTGATAAAATATTTGGTCCCTTGAAACACTACAGATGAGTATCGTCTTAAATTTCAATTTATTTTTGATCGATATTTAAATGGGAACTGTCGCGAAAAAAAAAACTGTGACGAAGTCTCTTCTTATTTTATTTAAGTAAGTTATATTCGTTTTACTAGACAAGTTTATCATGCATAAAAAGGTTACTTCCTGTAGTGAACCTTACAGCATCTTTAGATGGAATTTAATATATTGGCAATTTTTTTTACTTTAGTAAGCGAATTTCGATCACAGTGGCCAATTTCAATTGTACGCCACCGCAGATATAATTGTGCACAAACTTAAAGCGTGTGCACAAGCACAGGCGCACTCTCTGTTCTGTTTTTCTTATATTCCGATGATATCAACGCTAAAATTGTGAATAAAACCACCTGAAATTTCCTGCGAAAGAGAAAACAAAATTTTAAATATTCTTTTTTAAGTCTCATTTTGTGAGTATATGTACAAACTAGCAGTGCCCTGCGGGTTCACCCACGTTGTTCCCGTTCCCGTGGGAATACGGGGATAAAATATAGCCTATGTTACTCAGGATGAATGTAGCTTTCTAATTCTAATGGTGAAAGAATTTTTGAAATCGGTCCAGTAGATTTTGAGTTTATTCGTTACATACAAAAATATAAAAATACAAATCTTTCCTCTTTATAATATTAGTATAGATTAGTATAGATAAATCATTACAGAAGCTACGTTTAACAAAAACAGGCTTAGAGTTAAAAACTCCTTTTTCAGGTGTACCACCCAAAAGAATGTACTCCAAAAGCCTGACATTTAAAAAGTACCAACCCTGACTGCCCACAATACCGAGCCACAATGTGAACGAGTTACAAAAGAAATTTCTACCGCGCTTAGTAGCTCGCGGTTAGTTAACCACACCGTCCACGGTAGTTTAATGAGGCCAGCACTAATTAAAGCTTCCTAAGAAGAGAGAGATATTAAGATTGTTGAGTCATAAAATATGATTGAGGTAAATATAGTTTTTTTGTTTATAGAAAATATTGTCTATTTTTTTATGGAGACAAAACTTTTTGTCTCTAGGAAAACACCGGCCAAGTGCAAGTTGGAATTGCATACACAGGGTTCTGTACCATGAGGAGGCGGAACGCGTGCGAGAGAGGGAAACCTCACGCCCCAGCTGCCGCAACAGAAGAAGACGCCCCGGGCGTCTGGCAACGCAGGGCGATTCCCGGCCACCGTAGGCGCGGGCCTGCGGATGGCGAGCTATGGGTGGCTCGCCGTCCGATAACAACCAGGCTCGAGTCGATGGCGCGTCGTATTCCACGCGTGCCTCAAAGAGCCGTCAGCAACGTAGACGGGGCCCCATACGGTCAGTGCCTGCTAGGGTTGTGGAATTTGTTCGGAAGAGTTACTGCGGCCCTGGAACGCAAAGGACACAAGAAGTATCAGGGGTGGGTTTTAGTCAGAGTCTGACACTCCCTTCCACTCCGCCAAGAGTGGGAGAAGTCATTTGATGATTTCCCATCCAGAAGAAAAAAAAGGGTTCTGTACCATAAACCGAAAATATCACGTTGTTTCTCTGTAGATCATCATCTGCCTAGCCATTTCCCAACTATATTGGGGTCGGCTTCCAGTCATACCGGGTTCAGCTGAATACCAATATTTATCGCGGAGCGGCTGCCTACCAAACCTCGACAACCCATTAACTGGGTAACATGGTATTTCTTGTCATGACTGGTTTCAGATTTACTGGCTTCTGACAATCCGTAACGACTGTCAAAGATCTACAAATGACAGCCGAGTCCAACGGCCTAACGTGCTTTCCGAAGCACGGAGGAAACTCGGTATGTCAAGACCAACCTACCATAAGTCGAAAAGATTACATTGTCTCTCTATAGATGTCAACGCAAAATTGCAGAGTGCGTTAGATTGTAGTTAATCTTTTCTAGAATATAATTTCTCGAATTCTATATTATTACTAGCTGACCCGGCAAACGTCGTTTTGCCACATAAAATACAAAAAAAAATTTAGGGGTGGACCACCCTTAACATTTAGGGGGATGAAAAATAGATGTTGTCCGATTCGCCACCCTAGCCGATATGCACGCCAAGATTCACGAAAATCGAGCCGTTTTGGAGGAGTTCAACCACAAACACCGTCACACGAGAATTTTATATATAAGTTTATATTGTATAGAATTAATGTTATCCAAGTTCAATCGTTTCTAATATAAACGTGTCTTATTAAGAAAAAATAGTTTTCAACTACACGTGATATTTTGCAATCGTACGGTATTTGCAATTATCCGGTGTCATAGGGGCCCCCTTTTTATTATTTATTATTAAAGCGGAAACAGAAAAAATAATTTTGTGAAAATTTTAAAGGTTATTACGATTCATGAGATACATAATATATACGGGTTATATTGTGGACGAGCCACAAAATACGCACAATAAGCTCGCGGTTAAATATCACACAGTCCACGCCAGTTTAATGAGGCCAGCACTAATGAGAGCCTCCTGAGAGGAGATATTAAGATTTTGAGGTGAATATAGAAAAAAAAATATGTCCTAGCTCAAGAATTCATCCATCATCATTAAGAAAAAATACTTCAGTGGACAAAAAAATTACATCTGTTACCTACTGCATTTTTTTATGGATGGGAAATCATCAAATGACTTCTTCGTTCTTGGTGGAGTGGAAGGGAGTGTCCACACTCTTATTGACTAAAACCTATCCGTGTTCCTCCAAATGCCCTTTGCGTTCCAGGGTCGCAGTGGATCTTTCGAACAAAGTCCGTAGCCCTGGCAAAATTACTGTGTGGTATACTCCTTAGTGAACTTCAGACGTGATCTTAACTAGTTGAAATTGTTTATGGCAATCTCTGTAATATTGACTACGAAAATTCATTCAGAAAGCCACAATAAATTTGCATAACTGCATAGTTGAAAAAGATTACACAAATACGTAGCCTTTTTGAAGCTGTGAATCATGTATTTATTAATTAAATACTTTACGCACACTGATGTACCCAGTCAATATACCAATTGATGACCAGTCGTCAGATTTCAATCAAATTTAAATGGGACCACACGACAAGCACCAGCTTTTGAATATAAATAGAATCATCAAAATCGGTACACCCAATACAAAGTTAACCGGTAGATGGGAGTTTATAATAGTTTGACCGATTTTAGTAACGTTGTTAGCAGAAAAATATTGTGACAAGGCAGTTTTAAAATTGACTAAAGTGCAAAAACATTGATGTAGTATAAGGCTCTCATTATTTTGCGAATTTATACCAGACTGCCTCAGAAACTCTTAGGTCACTTCGCGCCTGTCAATGACTCATTGTTTACAGATGAAATTTAAGCCAGCCCCCCGACTGTTGTCCGTGTGTGACACAGTAAAAATATGGAACAGTATGGAAACTAAGCCCATTTGTTGAAATAATTACCTACGCTCCTGTAGACAGTTAGGGTTGTCACTTTTAATGTTTGTAATAAGTGTTTTATTGGAACGAAGTTCTTTAACACGGCTTGCGGTAGGAGTTGACTGGGAGAAATACTCACGCGAAAATGCGGTAGTGCATGTTATTCCATGCGACTTTCTTCTTTGTTTAAAATGTAAATAATGCCATTGTAAAAAAATATATATTTAAGTACAAACTGAATAGGCATTGTTTATCATTTCTATGCCATTTTATTCCATTTCAATTATAATATCTGCCCTATTTGATGAAGGATTTCTGTAAGTATGTTGAAAAATTATTGTTACTTATTTTGTGAAGTAAGTTAGTTCCTATGTGTATGTTTCGAAGGGTCGATTTCCTTTGTCAAGACTAATTTAGAGTGTGTAATTTATTTTTTCATACTCTAAAGAATTCATTTATTCCATATGTTATATACATTATAATACAATATAAATTACAATCAGTATTGCAAAACAAAAACCTGAGTGGCCCATCTATAGCCATTATAATAGTGTAGGTATTATCTATGAACACGGCACCCGCCACTGAGCGCACCGCGAAGGTCCCTTAGGGGCCTCGTAGATGCGCGCGTCTGTGTGAGTGTGCCGATTCGTTCGTTGTTCGTAGTTTCTGTACTGTTCCTTATTTCTACTGTGTGTGTGATGTGACGACATTAGTTAAATAGAACTTATCCCCTCAGAAAAAGGGCTCGTCACACCATCGGCCGGCTAACGCTGCGCGCGCTCGCGCTTTGTCATACGCTAAAGTTATGTATGTGAGTTCCCTGCCAGGGTTGCGGAATATGTTCGTTCCTGGAACGCAAAGGGAATTAGAAGGAACACGGATGAGTTTTAGTCAGTAAGAGTCTGACATTCTCTTTCGCCCCATCCAGAGCGAAAGAAGTAATTTGATGTTATCCCAGCAATAAAAGTTCTGGTGTTTCTAAGTATGTAAGTAGATAATTTGTATGAACACGTTATGCAGCGTAATCAATACTGTCACATACGAATTACAAATTTAGAAAAACTTTTTACAAAAAATAAAACCGACTTCTAAACAAAAAAACCAAAAAGTATAAAATAACTTTAATTTCGGAACTCGGTGTTTTTGGTTGCTTTTTTGTTCTTGAACACACCGACTTCCGAAATTAAAGTTATTTTATACTTTTTGGTTTTTTTGTTTAGAAGTCGGTTTTATTTTTTGTAAAAAGTTTTTTTTATTTTTCACTTTTTAGTGGTACCTACACCCCCTCCCCTCCCCCACCTAAACGAACCAATCACATTGGTGTAAAAAAACGTACTGCTCCTTTACAGAGTAAACTAAGAGGTCGTCAATGTAGGCAATGTAGATATTTTTTTTTAGATTTTTCGAAAACCGCTTGGTTGATTTCGATAAAATTTTCATGGGACTATTTGGGAAGTATACCCTTTCCAACAAAAAAAGAATTTTTCAAATCGGTTGACAAGCGACGGAGTTATGCGCGAACAAACAATAAAAAAAAAAAAACATACAAACATCCGAATTGAGAACCTCCTCCTTTTTTAGAAGTCGGTTAAAAAGCAAGAAGTTTAACCAAGTAACATTCATTCAACAGTCTTCAAAATTTGAAATCGCTCAGCCAGTAATTGCCCCCCAGACAAAAGAAAGGTGATTATGAGATCGTCACTTTTCTATTGAGAATGAAGAGTTTTCCACTCTGGCCTTTATTCTCGTAACGCTATTATTAAAAAACCAGTGTGAATCTTATATATTCAATTCTTGTGTCATGGTGTTTGTGGTTGAACGCCTGCGAAATGGCTCGACCGATTTTCGTGAATCTCAGCGTGCATATCGGCAAGGGTGGCGAATCGGATAACATCTATTTTTCATCCCCCTACATGTTAAGGGTGGTCCACCCCTAATTTTTTTAAATTTTATCTGGCAAAACGACGTTTGCCAGGTCATCTAGTAATCTAAATCTAAATATATATAACTCAAAAGTGACTGACTGACTGACATAGTGATCTATCAACGCACAGCCCCAACTACTGAACGGTTCGGGCTGAAATTTGGCATGCAGGTAGATATTATGACGTAGGCATACGCTAAGAAGGATTTTTAAAAATTCGTCCCCTAAGGGGGTGAAAAAGGGGTTAACATTTTGTATGGAACTCCGCGCGAACGAAGTCGCGGGCATAAGCTAGTTCTATAATATAATTTACTATAGACTTTTTATAAAATAAAAAATCACTTCACGAAAATTACACCAATTGTTATGCTACAAATCTAATATTAATTAAATTAAATAATAATTTCAAATAACATTTCCAATTACTGAAATGTTCAAGCACTTCACAGGAGGCTTTGCTAAGCGACCGGAAGTATTAAACTGTCGAGTGCTTACTAACAGAGAGTACCAGTTAATTGGCTAGCGAAAATTTTATAAACATATTCGCTGATTTAACTCCGAAGTTATTTTTCGAGGCAATGATTTTGTTAATCAGATATTTTTGGTTTCGAAATTATTATTATTACTCTCTAAATAATACAAGTAGCCATGGATATGATGGCATCATTACAAAAGTGGTCAAACAAGTAGCGCCATTAATCAGTGGCGTGCAGTGGTTCGAGTTAGGGTAGGCCAGAAAATAATGTCAAAAAAAAACACACCACGTTATTCAGGGTTGAAATTTGGTGTCTTTTTTTTTTGTTTTTTTTTTCAATAGGCAATTAAAAAAAATTAAAAAAAACTCATTTCATTAAAAATCAACCCTGACTAATGTGGTTATTTTTTAAAATTTATTTGGACATTTTCTCTGGCCTACCCTAACTCGAACCACTGCACGCCACTGCCATTAATAGGACCTGTTATGAGTTATGTCATTAATCTTTGCATTGAATATGGCCATTTCCCAGACAAATTAAAATGAAAAAAGTAACATGCGTAATTATAGACCGATAGCACTTATTCTATTTTTTCTAAAATTATAGAAAAGGTGATATACAATAGTCTTTCGTCGTTTTTTGAAAAACATGATCTCATGGCTAGAGAACAATTTGGATTTAGGAAGGGCAAATCTATTAATATGGCGATTTATCACGTGATCAAGAAAATCGTTTCTAGTGTTGATGGTAGAACTCCAGTAGTGGCCTTATTCATGGATATGTCTAAAGCATTCGACCATGTATGTAGATCATGATATACTGCTAAGCAAATTAGAGCGTTATGGGAGTCGAGGAACTGCATTAAAACTATTTAAATCTTATCTCTCTAATCGTACTCAAATCACAGCGCTTGATAGGCTATGTGCGAGATCGAAAGTTGAAAGAACATACATGTCACGTCCTAGGAAAACTACTTTTGGCATTCCCAAGGTAGCATTCTTGGCCCTCCATTATTTAACATTTACATAAATGATATGCCTAAGGTTAGTAAACATCAGATGGTCTTATTTGCTGATGACAGCACTATTTTGTACTCGAATAATGACATTAATATTCTTGAAAATGACATAAATGAAGATCTTAAAAATATTATCAATTGGTTAACTCGTAATAATCTAAAAATAAATCTTAACAAAACTAAAATAATAACATGTAATCAAAGAACAAATATACCGACATTGAATATAAAATATGGTAACACATCAATCTCTGTAAGTGACAGCTCAAAATTTCTGGGCCTTTACTTAGATAGTCATCTGACGTGGAAACATCATATCGATGCTTTGTCAAAGAAGCTTAGCCAATTTGCTTATGCTCTGTACAAGCTATTAAAAATTGTTAGCCGCACTACAGTACAGATAGCTTATAATGCTTATGTGGCTTCTAGCATTAGATACGGAATTATTTTCTGGGGCAACTCTACTGACAGAGACAATTCTTTTAAAACTCAAAAGAAATGCTTGCGATCCTTTAACAAATTGCAATCGATTGATAGTTGTAAGCCATTATTTAAGGAACTCAATTTGCTTACTCTACCGTCTATGTACATATTTGAAATGGGAGTGTTTGTTCGCTGTAACTTGCATTTATTTGAAAAACTGCGCTCTCACCGTTATCAAAATACCATTCATGTTACTTCTCATAAAACCGCATTTTTCAGCAAAAGTGTGGTAGGTATGGCCCCAAAAATATATAATAGTATACCAGTAGCTATTAGAAATAAAGATTGTCTGGGATCCTTTAAAAGGACCTTGTTTAAATTTCTTATAAATAGATGTTACTACTCTATCACTGAGTTTACTACGGATAAACAGGGGTATGACGATTCCGCCAATTAAGTAGTGATGTTTTGTGTCAAAAAATGTATGACCTATTTTATTTACAGACATTTTAAATTGAATTATAATTTTTTAATTGTTATTGTTATTTATTTTATTTATTTATTTATTTATAGTTAATTAAAACGGCACAGGTCCAATTACATTAATTAACATAGAATTATACAAAATAGAATAAAATAAGCATTCAAATAACATAATAATAAAAAAAAAAAAAAAAATTCAAAGATATACAATTTGTGGATAAAATTATAGATGGTTAAATCAATTAATTAAAAAAAAAAAACAACTACATCATAAATAACATAAACTAACATGTAATAGTGGATACCCTCGCATATTGTCTCTCACAAAACACCAGACAAGCACGCATTATTTTCTTCCATTCATCAGCAAATACATCACATTCAGGGTCGGCAGTCAGGAGGGCGTTCAGCATCCTTAGGGTTCGACATACTGGGGATTCGGCTCTAGCAACAGATCTAGAAAGCGGTATTGCGAACAGGTCATGACGGCGGCTTTGACGGTGCCCAAAGTATTTGTCCGGCACAAATAGGCGGCAGAAAAGTCCGTGGAGCTCAGGGCAGTCAATACGACCACTTAGGGTTTTACAGGCAATCATGAGCTGATCAAAGCCCCTTCTTACCTCCAACGAATTGAAGCCCAACACCCCTAGCAGGTAATTCGTTGGGTACATGAATGGAAAGTAATGGTACAGCCTTTGATACAGAAATCTCACGAAGGTTTTCTGAACTTTCTCAAGCATCACTGTCTGAGACGCAGTATGTGGATGCCAGACACAGGCGCTGGACTCGAGTTTACTCCGAACCAAAGTGGTGTACAGAAGTTTAATAATACTGGGATTGCGAAAGTCACGAGCATTCCTCAAGACAAATCCCAGACGCCTGAAGGATTCCTTTGCAAGGGCAGACACGTGGTCTCTAAATGTCAGACTGCGGTCGAAAGTCACACCTAAGTCCTTAACGCTGGTGACACCAGTGATCACTATACCCCCCAAATTATAATCGTATTTTATTGGTCTCAACCTTCGGCCATAAGTCATGCCATGTATTGTAATTGATATAAATTTTGCTTATTTGTGTTGTTTTTGTACGCCATATATGGGCAAAACATAGTGCGCTTATTATGACCAACTAATACCTGTAACCATACCTATGTTTTCACAAAATAAATGATTGATTGATTGATTGATATCATAAATGTAAATATTTTCATATTAATATTATTGAATATTATAAATGTATGAATTCGTTCAAAAGTGAGCTTTAATGACTGATTAGATTTAATGAATGATTGACTTCAGAATTTCATACAAATTTTGAAGTCGTTTTTTTTCCGAAATGACTGAACCGATTTTAATGAAACTTCACACACATAAGCAGGATACATAGGTCTAAAAAGTTAGTTGAAAACATTTTCGCGTTTACTCTTTCGAACAATTCTGCAACCCTCGCAGACCTATACACACGACAACTCTAAGTTGTACACGCCTCATGGTATAGATCCATGGCACAACACTAATGGCCCTAAAGATTGCATCGCTTGGAGAGCCATAACGACCCGCTTCAACGATTGACGTCATCACTACTCGTATGTGGAAATATACGCAGATAGTACCGTTTTATACCACATATGAATAAGTTAGATAAGAGGGAAGACTGACCTTAATGCCATGTGAGACAAAAGCTAGAAAAATGTATAAGCTCATTGAGATGCGTAAGGTCGAAAATGCCTTGCCAATGGGGTATTTTACTGTAAAAATCTAATTAGTCCGTCTGATAGATTTACAAAAAAATATTGGACACGTATTTTTTCTTTTTCCACGTAAACAAAAAATGAAGACGATACAGTGCGTTGAAAACTCACGTGACGTCACTACGTTGCTACAATTTTTACCAGCGACGTGACGTCACGTGAGTTTTCAACGCTCTGTATTGTCTTCATTTTTTGTTTACGTGGAAAAAGAAAAAATACGTGTCCAATATTTTTTGTAAATCTATTTGACGGACTAATTAGATTTTTACAGTAAAATACCCTATTGCGAAACGGCTTGCTTAGCGTTTAGAGCCTTGCAAGTGCCATTCGCATTGAAAAGTTCTTAGTATCTGAGTAATTTATTTAAAATAATTTTCCGCAGGTTTAAATTACATTTAAAGCAATACAAACTTTGCTCTTGATACCAGATCTAGATGAAATACATTACACATATAATGCTAATATCTATGTTCCTCTGGAAAAATTATAAGTCTAGGAATTTAGGAAAATGCAGAGAAGGATAATATAGGCTCATGCTTCGCATTTTACTACCCTAGAAAGGATAAAACCCTTATGATACAATAAACCAAAAATAGCCACCAAAAATAACACCTGTTACCAACATGGCTGCCGACCACGGACGAAAATGAGCCTCATAATTTAATATTTTAAAAGCGTTTGAAACCTTTGATTACCATAGAGCATGGAACCTTTTCAGCGGCTCGTGCTAGAGACTACTGCCATATAAAACCAACCGTGATTGTCACAATTTACTGCCTGTGTCAAAAACGATATAGTTAAGGCAGCTGAAACTTGTGGTCAGTGCAAAAGGTGGGTGAGTAGATTTTTAAAACTCTAAACTAGAAGAAAAGACTAGACACATTAAGAAAAAATATTAAAATTTCAAAAATGCGTTGTGAGCGTTTTATAAAATTATTATCTACTACAAAGTCCAAACTCGAGAATAACTTCAAAAGCGCATAATTTACCTATATGTCCATTGCTTTTTTTTCATAAATCTTTAAAAAAAACATTGTTACATTTAGATTTTACAACAGAGGCCGTACTACGAAGTATAACAATGCTATCATGATTCAGTGTGAGGGAAAGGGATAGTGCTATTCATCTTGTGTAACTCCGTCTCTCTCTGACACAGGAATCATAACGGATTTAAGACGTCATGGTAGGACTGCAGTAGTCAAATCTACCATATTGCATGACCACGAATGTTATTCCGTGTTCTATGTTTCATACTCATATTTTTACAACCATATAAAGGCCCCTTACAAAGCTCCACATGGTTCGCTTGGAATCATGTTTATACAGCATGTCCCTTGTGGAGACAATGGCTTTGAAAATATTCTGAATAAGTGATGGAGGATACGAAGAAGGCTGTTATCATTTGTGTATGTAAGGGAAGGTTCATACATATGTGACGGAACATGCGTCGCGTATTATCGGTCGCGTAACGCCAGAACAGAAAAATGTATAGAAAAACACTTGACCGTTCACACTCAACCGATGATACGTTAGTGCGTCGAGTGTGAACGGTCAAGTATTTTTCTATAATTATTTGTTACGCGCGTTACGCGACCGATAATAAGCGACGCATGTTCCGTCAGATATGAACCTTCCCTAAAACGTGACGGCTGTTGTGTATTCTCTAAAGGGGAGGCCATACTTTTGTACTGCCTTGATTCGTAATTTTTGTTGATGTAAATGATTTGCAAAAAGTCTTATGCATGTCTTGCAGAGGAGTTGTGCTTATCGTATAATCTGAGTGTTCTCTTTTATTGTGAACTATGCTTTACAGGTATGTATTTAGATTGCGAATGTATAGTTATATCAGAATTAAAGTAACGGAGTTATCCATTCTGTAGATGTAAGTAGAGTCACGAATTACCTAAACGTTCAATCTATTTGATTTGAAAATCTCGGGTCGTGGGGTCTGAGTGCTCTTAATTTGTTTAAAGATTTGTCAAGATGTTTAGTTAACACTTCGCGTGACCCAAAGTTGTAATGGGTACAACAGTGGTTTCAAAAAGCAAAAAAAAAATGCAAAATCACCTTAAGTAGTTAATGCTAATAGTTAATAATCAAAACTTCAAAAATGGGAAACAACATTAAAATTGAGCGAAACTCGCCCAAATAAGAAACAAGAACTTAGTATAACATATTAACTATTCAAATCCATACAATACAATTACAGTTCATAAGCAACATGTGCAATACGAGTATCTGTAATATTTGCTACAAACAAACTTATCTCTTCTTGGAAACGTGATAGTTTCGTCAGAATACAAAACATGTCATGAAAACTTGATAAACATTGAAATATCAAACAGAGGGATGGAAATTGATTCAAATAAAATTGAAGTATACTAGTAAATTGCTTTTTTGAAATAGTACGTCAATTTCGTAAAATTGAAAGAAAACCTATTCTTTCAATTTTATATTTGAATCTTTTTTTTTTTCAAGTGTGTGAAATCATCAAATTACTTCTTCCAATCTGGGCGGAGGAACTTTTACTGACTAAAACACATTGTGTTCCTTCTAAATACCCTTTGCGTTCCATGGCCGCGGTGCATTTTTCGAACAAATTCTCTCTCCTAACCAGCTGCTTTGGCCTTACCGGGCTCCAACTGCTATACTGGTATAGAAGTCGGAGCCCGGTAAGGCTCTGGCCTGCTAGAGTTGCAGAATTTATTCGAAAAAGTCAGCGCGGCCATGATAACTTTTTGAGGAGATCGTGGAACACAACGCGCCATCGACCCGGGTCTGGATCTTATCGGACGGCAAGCCATTAGTAGAATCTAGACAAGCTACTTCTCATTTTAAAAACGACTTTGACATCACACCTGATTGAACCTAAAACTTCTGAGATTGTTCAGATTAAAAAGGCAGCAAATGTTTTTATCTGCTTCCTCATCATCGCAAAGCATTAATGTTATTTTCTTTTGTCATCATATACCTCGGCAAAAAACGTTTACTTCTGGACATATGTATGTCGCCTTCTCTAGCCACATTGAATTGCCCCGTGCTTCTCTTGACTGCACCAAATCATCAGTTTCACTTTTTTCTCTTTCTATTCTTGGTGTCGATGGTAAACCTTAAACTGCTTGTACTCAGTGGGTCATATATTAGAGGGATCAATGTACTTCAATAGATCCTCAATTCTTAAAAGTTCAAGTGTAAGGGCACTTTCCTCGTTGAGGCGATCGCCGGTGGCAACCTCTGGCGTCCGGCCCTCGTTCAATCCATGGTCTAGAGCGAGGAGGCATGGGAAGCGGTCACCTCCTTCTGCGAAGCACTAATGCTAGCGAAGGAGGAGGCAGAACGAAGCCATAGGGTTAGTGCCTGCCAGGGTTGCGGAATTTGTTCGAAAGAGGCACCGCGGCCCTGGAACGCAAAGGGCACTAGGAGGAACACGGGTGGGTTTTAATCAGTAAGAGTCTGATACTCCCTTCCGCTCCGCCCAGAGCGGGAGAACTTATTTGATGATTTCCCATCCAGGGAAAAAAGGGATGTCTTGGACGAGGCGCCACCCACACATTGTATTGTATTTTCGTCTGTAACTAAGTTTTTCGTTCTTCGATACATTTATGTTACTTTCAGTATTTAATACTGGGTTCCTCGCCTGTTCACGCCTTCCAAAATATTTTATAACCCATTACCGACATAAATTAATAACCAAATTGTTTCAGCACTCTGCAGGTGCAACATGTACGTCACTATGGCACTCTGCAGTCTTGCAGACTAATTAACTGTTAAACTTTTAATAGGTATAGCGTAACGACTGCTCGTTACGGGATAGTTAATAGGTTTTATGACCTGAATGCATAAGTAATGATGCTCCATGGAAGGATCTTTAGTTCTCAAGGCTATTTGGTGAGGTACGTTTTGGTATTATTTTCTTGTTCCCGATCCTGTAAGTTGGCAGCAATAGCTTGGCTTACTGGAAACACCTTACGAATTTGGTATTTATTTGGTAATTTGGTACTGGTAGCCTGTGTCGAAGACGAAGAAAGGGAATGAGAAGAGCGGCTGTGAACCTGCCAACAGGTGTTCGAAACAGCTAGGTTCAGCTATGGGTACGAGTGACCAGGATGGCTTCGTGAAAGTAGAGAGGAAGAAGAGGAAGATGCCTGCTAGTCGGAACCAGTGCGGGACCGCGCTGGAAGGACCAAATATGCTGCGTCTGGCAATACCTACGACGCAGCTCTATGTATCTCGTTTACATCACTCCACGAAGGTTGAGGAAATCGTGGAGTATGTTCGAGTGAAGACCAGCTGGACCTTAAGGAATTAGAAGTTGGAGCCGCGCCATAACATGAATTTCAAGTCGTTCGTAAATATGTATGATAGTCTGTAAGGTATATCTCTTTCAGTCACGGTTTTTTATTAAGAATATTTTGAACATTTTTTTTTAGTTTTATCATAATTTACAACTAAAATATCACTGAAACTAAGAAAAAAAAATCTAGGTTATAAGGCTTTCGAGGAATGAGGTGGTTAGTGACACTAACCACCATGACTATTGATGCAAACAAACTAAGATTCATTTTGTATATTATTTATTAATTTTATCAGATTATATCAGTCATAACTTTCCCGAAGGCAAAACTAACGTAAAAATGAAGTCGGACTTTTTATGAAAATCCTAAAAACATGTTTTTCCTTTACATGTATTGCACTGCCATATAGTACGCACTGGAGACATTTTAGTGCTACCTTTGCAACATCTTCTCGAAGTGCTTCTTTCAGGTTGATGACGACTGCAATCTAGACGAATTTCCTGAGGGACTGTAGGCTTGTGACGTTTTATATATGCAGGTCCTGGAGACGAGGCCGCAGAACTACGGTTACTCTTTACTGATTCGGAGCATTGTTTGTCTCTGACATAAGCTGGTGCCAGTAGACCCTGGTATATGCTTCGCCTAAATTCTTTCATAGTCAATGTGCTTAGGTCTGGGCGTGAAGAGGACTACAGTTCCTTATAAACTAAAAAGCATTGACAACACTATAATCAAGGAAATGAAAATAATCCTGTGCCACCACTTATGGGATTTCCTGTCAATAACATAACTGCTTTTGAGTTGATTAAATTTGTCAACAAAATTCATATTCGCGTTGTAGTCTTTCCTGTCTTCTGGACAGGATACTTCAACACTGTTACCATCGCGCTCCCTTTTTTTTTTGGTTGGGTACTCCCTCCCGCTCTGGGCGGAGCGGAAGGGAGTGTCAGACTCTTACTGACTAAAACCCACCCGTGATCCTTCTTGTGCCCTTTGCGTTCCAGGGCCGCGGTGATTCTTTCGAACAAATTCCTGCACCCTAGCAGGCACTGACCCTATGGGGCCCCGTCCACGTTGCTGACGGTTCTTTGAAGCCCGTCCGCATCCGCAGGCCCGCGCCTACGTTGGCCGGGAATCGCCCTGCGTTTCCCGACGCCCGGGGCGTCTTCTTCTGTTACGGCGGCTGGGGCGTGAGGTTTCCCTCTCTCGCACGCGTTCCGCCTCCTCCTTCGCTAGCATTACTGCTTCGCAGAAGGAGGCGACCGCTTCCCATGCCTCCTCGCTCCGGCCCATGGCTTGAACCAGGGCTGGACGCGAGAGGTCACCCCCGCCGATCGCCTCAACGAGGACACGGCGGTGCTCCGCCCAAGCAGGGCAGACCTCCACCGTATGCTCCACCGTGTCCTCGGGGACCATCGCGCTCCCTGCGGTTAACTTTTCCGACATTTAGGATCATGATAGTTTGACACAATAAATACTGATCTCTTGTCTTTCCATTTTAGCAAATGTCCGCATCCGCATACCCGCAACAGTCACGGTGGTTAGATGTCTAACCACTATATTGTCGTTGCTAGTAAACATCGAAAACACAAAAGTAATAGTACCTTTATTTGAAAACGTATAAAATAGATATATGAGAATACATTGATTATAAAACATTGAAGAAAAAAGCTTACTTACCCGTTTCACAACTTTTTTTATCAAACTCTTGCATATAAGTACGTTAACGCAATATGCAATTCAACGCAAATGAACTGTCATTCATTTAATATACCACCAATTATTCGCAGCTTGTCTAGCATGGTTCGAACTTTCATGATAATTCAACCGATTGTCGCTATATGGCACGGATTTTAGTTTAAAAATTCAGAAAGAGGTGGTTAGTGACACTAACCACCAAGACTGAAAGAGATATACAATACATAATTATGTTATGGGTCTTTGTTACCCGAAATAAAAGATACATTATTATTATTCTTGGAGACTCCAATTTTAATGTAAAGTGATGAGTTTCCTACTATAGTGTACTAATGGCATCACCATTCTGGTTTTAGAGAGAGACGGAGCGATTAACACTATAACCTCTTCACAATCAAACGAAGGAGACTGATGGCATTTTATTCTACTTTTCGAATGTTTGTTTCCGAATATATGTACATTTCAACTCCTTTTCTGATTGAAATCCCTTTAGTATACCAAACAGACACTGTCAAAAAACCTACTAATCGGAACAACCGAAGCTAACATTACAAATCTGATTCTAATCATAATAAACAATGTAGCCCAATGCATTTCAAGAAGTAATTATTTTGAACAGTTGGTATATGTGGTTATGATTGTTCATTTCTAATTAAAAACAACTCATACAATACTGTTCCTTCATACGGTACCTGACAGCTAATTTGGAACGTGGATATGAAACAGTACAAGCAATTTAACCTTTCTCAGTACTGAAACGTGACCGGTGACTGATGAAAGGCCACATGCAGTATAACTAGAACTCAGAGAGTTGTGTATTGTGTTCGTGAAACACAGTGAAGTGAGGTACGGTATCACTTTCGAGGTGCCAACCAATGTTCAGTGGATTGTTCAGTTGTGTTTGCTTACATGCAACGCTTATAAGGCTAGGTACCGATGATAGCGATTTGTATGGAACAAATGGAGCAAGGAATTTATTTCAAATATTTTTTTAAATTTTAATTACTAATATTATAAACGCGAAAGTTTGTAAGTATAGATGTTTGTTACTCTTTCACGCAAAAACTACTGAATGGATCTTGATGTTTGGCACAGAAATAGATCATAGTCTGAAATAATACATTAGATAATTTTTATCCCGGGATTATGTTCCCTTGGGATAATTTCGGACATTCGCGTGGGCGAAGCCATGGGCAGTAGCTAGTCCTAACTAATATTATTATTATAAATGCGAATGTGAGTTGTTTGTTTGTTTAATTTTTAAAGCGTAACAAACAAACAGAACTGATTTTAAAAATTCTTTCACCACTGGAAAGCCAGTATATCAGCAAACACCATAGGCTATATTGTATCCCCATATTCCCACGGGAACGGGAACTACGTGGGTGAAACCGCGGTGTACTGCTTGTTCTCAATAATTGCATTAACAAACAGCTCTTACATTTACTATCGGAAGCTAAGTCCATTTTAAAAGGCATAGTTGTTATCTATACTAATATCCTAACTGAATATTATTTATTTATGTGTGTTTGTTTGTTTGTAACGCTTAAACCACTTATCCATTTTTAACATTTCTTTCACCAATGGAAAGTTACATTATCAGCGAGTAACATAAAGCCATATTTTATTCCATTATTCCTACGGGAACGGGAGCTACGTGAGCGAAACCACGGGGTGGTGCTTGTAATATTATAAACAGGAAATATTTGTATTTCAAAAAGTCTTTCACCATTATAATGCCATTACCATTTTTAATATACATATACGAGTATGTATATGCATATATACTTTTTTTTTTCGGTTACATATTGATATAGCATAGGCTATATCAAAATGTAACAGAAAAAAAATTGTTACTCAGGGAATGAACCCTGAGTAACACAGGCTATTTTAAAATAAATAAATATCCATCCGGCCGAAGCAGGGACGGGCCGCTAGTGAATTATAAAACATCTATATGCAATAACTTATATATGAACGTGTTTTATGTGTGTTTCCAGTAGGTAGCACTAAACAACATCTGAATGAACGCCAAAATATCATTATTACCCGACTGCCTAAAAAAGGGAGTGTTATTTTCTCAGGATTCATGTATGCACATATGTATGTATGTTTGTGAGTTTCTTTATTCCACCATAACTTCTAAACGGCGTAACCAATATCAATGTACCTATGTGGTATCGTTAGAAGCGTTAAGTTATTATTTGAATATTCACTAGCCTATGTTACCCGGGTAACATAGGCTAGTGAATATTTAAAAAATGAAAAGGGGAGCCATGGTTCATAAATAAAAACGAAAATATTTTGTTTACATGAAAATTAGATTACGTATACTGTCATGGTCTAAAGTTTGCTTAGTAATTAGCAAAAAAGGTATGAAAAAAGAAACAAATATTGCAGTCGGGGGCGATTACTTTGATAGTTCTTTACAGGTCCCCCGACTGCAATGAAAGTATTGACATTATCTATCCCGTTTTTAATTTTTTTAGTTCACTTTTTGACATGGCAAGCGTGTTTTTATATACATATACTAGCTGACCCGGCAAACGTCGTTTTGCCACATAAAATAGAAAAAAAATTAGGGGTGGACCACCCTTAACATTTAGTATTTAGGAGGATGAAAAATAGATGTTGTCCGATTCGCTACCCTATCCGATATGTACGCTAAGATTCACGAAAATCGGTCGGGCCATTTCGGAGTAATTCAACCACAAACATCGTGACACGAGAATTTTATATGTATATAAGATATTTTTAAACACTGTTTCATGCAAGCAACGCAGTTTTATGTAGGTGTCATCTAGTATTAGTAAAACACGCATATAGCGTCTTAGGTAACCTTCGTTATCCGCGAATCGTTCACTCTCTTACCGGTCCCAATTCCTCCACCTCCCGATGTGAGTGACATCTAATCTTGGAATGTGGATATGCGAAGCCTACAAAGCCAACTGTTTACTTTACTGCAGCCTGTCTCGATGTCTGCACCAACGACTCTCTGATACAACATATATACATAGGTATATAGAACGGTGTTGTTTCTAACAATTTTATATATGTTTGGAGGTGTAGGTTTGCAGTTGCAGAATTTGTTCGAAAGCACGCGACTTTTTTTTTATGGATGGGATATCATCAAATGACTTCTCCCGCTCTGGGCGGAACGGAAGGGTGTGTCAGACTCTTACTGACTAAAGCTCACCTGTGATCCTTCTTGTGCCCTTTGCGTTCTAGGGCCGCGGTGACTCTTTCGAACAAATTCCGCAACCCTAACAGGCAGACGTACCAGCGTGCTATAACTGTTGCGGAATTTGTTCGAAAGAGTCACCGCGGCCCTGGAACGCAAAGGAAACTAGGAGGAACACGGGAGAGTTTTAGTCAGTAAGAGGCTGACACTCCCTTTCGCTCCGCCCAGAGCGGGAGAAGTCATTTGATAATATCCCATCCAAAAAAAAAAGTCAATAATGTCTTTATAAATCACAGCAACTCTTTAACAAAGAAACCCTAGAACGACCCTCAGAAAAGCTTGTTAGACTGAAATAAAGGTAAAAAATCCATCAAAATAAATGATGACCTCGGACATTAGTCAAAAGGGGCTGACGAAATATATAAAGCTGTCCCAAGAGATAATTCTTTTTTCTTTTAATCCTCAAGTGGGTAATATTTTTTAGTAGCTTATTATCTTTAAGATGAATTAGGGGTGGGTCCAGCCTTGAAAACTGTCCGGTGCTTGAGTTACTAGTACTGCAATTAATCTTTCTGAAAGATTCTTTATTTTACTTTTAAAGTCCATTAACATTGAGATGTCAAGTTAAAAGGAATTTTCCTATCTGTTTTTTAATTATAATAAAGCAATTGTAGTTTGCGTTAAAATAAAAGTTTTTAGTAGTGGGATATCATCAAATGACTTCTTCTGCTCTGAACGGAGCGGAAGGGAGTGATAGAGTCTTACTGACTAAAACCGTAAATTTCGCAACCCTAGCTGGCACTGGCCATAGCGGACCCCGTCTTCTATGCTAATAGTACTTTAAGGCACGTGAGTCTCGCGATGCTAGCCGTCTGCAGTAATGCGCCTACGGTGACCAAAAATCGCCCTGCAACTCTCTACGCCCGGGGCGTCTTCTTCTGTTGTGGCTAGAGCGTGAGAAATACCTCTCCCTCCTCCTGCCGTAGCATAATTGCTTCACAGAAGGAGGTGACTAAAAATGGATGCTTATAAAATGTTGATACTCAAAAAATGTACATGTTTTACAATTTTTAACCGACTTCTAAAAAAGGAGGAGGTTCTCAATTCGGATGTTTGTATGTTTTTTTTTAATGTTTGTTCGTGCATAACTCCGTCGCTTGCCAACCGATTTGAAAAATTCATTTTTTGTTGGAAAGGGTATACTTCCCAAATGGTCCCATGAAAATTTTATCGAAATCGAACAAGCGGTTTTTGAAAAATCAACAAAATTTGACCATTTGGGAAGTATACCCTTTCCAACAAAAAAACAATTTTTCAAATCGGTTGGCAAGCGACGGAGTTATGCGCGAACAAACAATAAAAAAAAAAACATACAAACATCCGAATTGAGAACCTCCTCCTTTTTTAGAAGTCGGTTAATAAAAAACTTTTTACAAAAAATAAAACCGACTTCTAAACAAAAAAAAAAACCAAAAAGTATAAAATAACTTTAATTTCGGAAGTCGGTGTGTTCAAAAACATGAAGCAACCAAAAACACCGAGTTCCGAAATTAAAGTTATTTTATACTTTTTGGTTTTTTTTTTGTTTAGAAGTCGGTTTTATTTTTTGTAAAAAGTTTTTTTTAAATTGGTATACTCGTAAGTAAGCCGTTTTCACGTAGGTAAGCTGGTGGATGAATCTCATTTTGAAATTCAGGCCGGTTCGTCCAAAGCGGCAATGAATGAATTTTAATATCGGCCCCAACACCTGAAGCAAAATTTTCATTTTGAGCCTATTCCCTCATTTCAGATTCTCTAAAACCTTCGATAGTCGACTCCATTATCTTTCGAGGTACGATTTTATACGGGTTTTTTATTTCATTGTCTCACTGGAAAGATGGTTTCTTTGGGAGTTTTTAATTAAAGATTTGCAACGATAAAAAGAATATAAAGATGAATATTTTATCATAACTAACATTTTTATCATAACTTCTCCAATTTGGGTACAAGAATTAATTATGTATTAATGGGGTCCAAAATTAGTTAAAAAAGAGCAGTGGTGGCCGAGTGGTAACAGCCCCGACTTACGAATTGTTGGTCGCAGGTTCAAACCCAGCCAGGCGCATTACTTTGTGTGATTAATTTCTTCCCCACTGCTCTCAAAACGGTGAAGGAAAACATCGTGAGGAAACTGGCATGTCCTAGAACCAAAAAATCGAAGACATGTGACATTCACCAACCCGCACTGGGCCCGTGTGGTGGACTACGGCCCATTCCCTCTCCCAGAGAGGAGGCCTGTGTCCCAGCAGTGGGAACATTAAAAGGCTGATTGTGAACGATAAAAAGAATATAAAGATGAATATTTTGTAGCTTTTGCTTGTGCTAACATTTTTATCATAACTTCTCCAATTTGGGAACAAGAATTAATTCTGTATTAATGGGGTCCAAAATTGATGTTAATGCTCTACTAAGCCAGCAGGATTAATAATCAAATGAAAGCTTACCCCTTGTTGAATGAATTTAAAGCTTTATTTAACCAAGTGCTTAGAAAAGAACACAAATTAGAATGAATGACAAAATTGATGGATTTGTCTTAACTTCTTTAAGCACATCTAGTGCAAAAATACAAGGTGTCTTAAGTTATTAAACCCACAACATTTATTTCAGTTAACTATTTATGGGCACTTTTAAATGGCCAAGGCCGGTCAGTCAAATAAATGAAGTGGCTAGTCATGTTTATTGATATAATGTACGCAAAAAAAAAAAAAAAATGATTATGTACCCTATTTCATATGTCGTATTACTCCTGACTTCAGGAACCATAACGTCAAAGTACTTTAAACTTAAGTGGTCGCTTTAATTGATTATAATTTAACTCTATGACATAAATCTTAACTTTATACCCCTAATTTCTCTGTACACTCTAAGGACACCTCAAATCAAGTTAACTAACTCCCTCATCATAATAATAATTTAAACCCATCAGAATAATGTACGCATAAAACTAGATTGGGGTCATCGACCATACTGGATGTGTCACGAACGTGGGTACTAGTAGGGTTGTTACGGAACCATGCATCTAGCGGAAAAGCGGAACTTTCGTAACCAGTTTTTCCTCGCATTGGAGTTAAAAAGAGTGCCTATTGAAAAAAAAAAACATCTGAAACACAATCACCCTTTCATGTTTTTTGGATCTACGTCAGTCGACATTTTGTCGAGTTACGCGCACAAAATTAGAGGAGCTTGTGGCTAATGAATAACACCCGCATCGGTTGATCTTAAAGGTTAAGCAACGCTTGCCAAGGTTGGTCTGTGGATGGGGGTAACCATCTTAATATACCGAAACTCCTCTGTGTCTCAAAAAACACGATAACTCGTTGGTTCCAGCTGTCATTTGTAGATCTTTGGCAGTCGTTACGGATTGTCAGAAGCCAGTAAATCTGACTCCAGTCTTGCCAAGAAGTATCGCATTACCCAATTAATGGGTTGTGAAAATCGCTCCACGTTAAATACTGGTATTCAGCTGAATCCGATTTGACTGGAAGCTGACCCTAATATAGTTGGGAAAAGGCTAGGCAGATGATGACTCGCACAAAAATTAATGGCGATGTCAATTTCTTTTTCGCATTTCGGTGTTAGTCCCACAGTTAAAGTTCTTCATAATTATTATTACAATGACCCCTTTTCTTTTATTCTGTTACACGTTGTATAGCTGAGTAAATGTCAGGGATATAATGATAATATAAAATAGCAGAATTTACTTTGAAAAAATGTTAATTTAATATTTTACTTTCGTCCGCATCCAGTAAAATAACCTCCGTAACATCCCTACCTACTAGGACACTATAAATTAAGTTTTCAAGTCACGTAAGCGCTCTTGGCTTTTTGCGTCCAAAGTGGACCCTACCATAACCGTCAGCTGGAGCGATTTAACAAAGGAATAGTTATGAAGGACAATGATGAAGTTTTTCAATAGGTTACCGGTAAACGATTGGATGATTAAACGGGAGTAATATAAAAGAAAGAGAGAAGGCATGTCGAGGTTTACTAAGAGAATAAGGACTTTTGCTTTATTATTTGGGTGTGTTAACAATCTTTACAATTTTATTTTTGTATGATTTTTTTATCATCGAATCAATCTCACTACATTTACAAGTCTGAAGCATTTCTATTTATCCTGCTTATACAGTGACTCCACAAAGTATTCGTACGATGGCAAATACTATATTATTCTTATTAATGTTAACATTTAATAAAACTTATCATTTGTGAAATATTGTACATCATTAGTATTTACACTACACATTATTTATTTACCGTTTAGCTATAAAAATAAGAAAAAAAACCTTGAACATGTAAAAATTTTGCACCACAAAGTATTCGTACCCCCACCACCTTACCATAAACATGAGCTGACGAGCCTGCCGATCCCGATGCGTTACACAAAGCAGTGCATGTCGCGACACGTCGACGATAATAGATAATACACCGGCCGAACTCAACCAATAACCGATCTATCACATACTGGAGATAGAAAAACAAATGAAACAACAGAAAAATTATTTCGCTTCACATGGGAGGCAATAGCTATGAAAAGATTGAAAAAATGCTTCATAAAAGTAAGTCGACTATACAACACGTTATACAAAAATGGAAAAAATTTGGTACTGCTAGTAATTTACCAAGAAAAGGACATCCAAAGATTTTAAGTACCAGAGATGAACGACAAATTATGAAAGAAGTAATTGCCAATCCTTTTGTATCCGCACAAACAATTGCAACAGACCTCGCAATATTGAGAGGAAAGAGTGTTGGTGCTGAGAAAGTGAGGAAAGTTATCAGAAAAGGTGGATATCAAGGTCGAACTGCAATTAAAAAACCGTATATTAGTGCAATTAACAGAAAAAAAAAGATTAAATTTTGCTAAAGAATATCTCAGTAAGCCATTGGAATTTTGGAAATCTGTTATTTTCTCAGACGAGAGCATGTTTCAAATTTACGGTTCTAGTGGCAAAAGAAAAGTTTGGAGAAAAAAAGGTATGGCGTTATTGAAAGAAAATGTTATTCCAACAGTTAAATACGGAGGTGGTGGTGTCTTGGTTTGGGGTTGCATGGGAAATAATGCTGTAGGAAAAATTCATTTCATTGAGGGTATAATGAATGCAAAAATGTATCTGAAAATATTGCAAGATAATTTATTTGAATCTGGTAAAATTGTGGGACCTGGCGAAAATTTTTATTTTCCGCAAGACAACGATCCGAAGCATACTGCTCGGATTGTCCAGAACTGGCTTCACGACAGAGTTCCAGATCAGCTAAAAACTCCACCCCGGTCGCCCGATTTAAATCCCATAGAAAACTTGTGGTCATTTCTTGACAAGAAAATAAGAACATTTAAAATATCAAATAAAAATGCACTGAAACAACACTGGAATCACAATGGTATACTGTATCCAGTAAATATGTACAGAATTTAATTGAGTCAATGCCACGACGTTTACAATTAGTAATTGATAATAATCACAGATAATAATGGATTATTTACAAAGTATTAATATAATAACACAGTAAAATTATTTCGTTTTGCATTATGGCACGAATACTTTATGGTGAGAATAATTTTGTAAAATTTTTATTACACGTAATAAAATATAAATAAACTATAAGTAACTGTACATTTCATTTACATTAATCTAAAATACCACTATTATATTAGCAGCTACGCATAATTTTCATTCTATATAAAGATATCATACATTTTATTAGGGTACGAATACTTTGTAGAGTCACTGTATGTGTGAAGTTTCATTAAAATCCGATTAGTCATTTCGCAAAATAGTGACTTGAAAATTTGTATGAAATACCATACGGCGTTCACGCTCTTAATGCACACCGTGCTGTAGACATAGTTTAAGGTACCTAATTAGTTGTTTATTGGTGAATATACCGTTTTCTCTTCTTTCAGCCTTATGCTAAAGCTATTCGCATCGGCAAATGTTCTTACACAAGAAGAGTATATATCACAAAACTGTTAGTCAACAAGGAACACTTTACTGCAAAATACTTCAAGTATAAAATTCCAATTAAATAACTCCAAGTCTGTAGAAACAGCTGATGAGTTTAATATTCTACAGAACCCGACGCAGGCGCTAACCTTGAAACTATTCGACTTAGCTGTTCAGATATTCATAAAAGTGTTATCTCACGGCAGCTGGGTGCGAAATGCCAGGGATCGCCATAAATTCTGGCAAGGCGTTCTACTTAGTAAAGTTTTTGTTCGTTATAAAGTGCCTATTATGATGTTATATCTGTGAATTTTTCTGGATGAAGAATTGAGTGATTTGGTTCACGAATCTTTAAGTAAAGCCTTTATTTGTGATAAAAAAAATAGACTTGGTTTGATACTGAAAATAGAAGTCCTTATTTCATCAACAGACGACGTTTTGGACACGAAGTTTCTTAAAAGTACTAAAAACTATACCTTGTATACAATACAAGGCTGACATAATAAAATTATTTCCTCCTACGCATTTGTTTATCTATACTACTATTATAAAGAGGAAATACTACTATTGTAAAGAGGAAATACTACTATTGTAAAGAGGAAATACTACTATTGTAAAGAGGAAAGATTTGTTTGTTTGTTTGTATTGAATAGGCTTCGAAACTACTGAACCGATTTGAAAAACTCTTTCACTGTTTGGAAGCTACACTATCCCCGGGTGACATAGGCTATATTTTATCCCCATATTCCCACGGGAACGGGAACCATGCGGGTGAAACCTCGTGGCTACTAGTACTTTATAAATGGAACCTACAGTTTTTTTACAATTTAGAAACGAGACCCTAAAAAGGATCACTTAACTATGCAAAACCAAATCCTCCAACAAAAGTTTTGTCCCCAAACCAAACTTCACAAAACGAGTTATCAAAATTGATCTATTAAGCAAACAGGCAGATCATCCGTTTTACCCACTTTATCCCTTCAGAATACCCTTCAATATTTTAACATGGAAAAACCTCATTATTTACTCTTCCAACCTTTTGATACATCAAAGGGGATTAGTCCTGATTCTGCATGAAGTGTATTCACCTATTTTATTTGCAAATATTGGTTTGTGTATCATTTAACTTACAGGCAGGAATTCCAGACGTAAATTCGATAAATTAAGCTTCAAATATGAGTTCGATTGGCGTCTGCTGTAAAAAAGATAGAAGAAGGAAAATATGTTTTCAACACACTTGCTTGTAAAGTGAGTCTTATTACATCGTTCTTAGGGCCATAAACAGAATCGGCGGCGGCGATCTCTCGCGTCCGGCCCTGGTTCGGGCCATGGTCCGGAGCGAGGAGGCATGGGAAGCGGTCGCCTCCTTCTGCGAAGCAGTAATGCTAGCGAAGGAGGAGGCGGAGCGCGTGCGAGAGAGGGATGCCCCTCGCTCCAGCCGCCGCAACAGAAGAAGACGCCCCGGGCGTCGGGAAACGCAGGGCGATTCCCGGCCACCGTAGGCGCGGGCCTGCGGATGGCGAGCTATGGGTGGCTCGCCGTCCGATAGCAACCAGGCCCGAGTCGACGGCGCGTCGTGTTCCACGCGCGCCTCAAAGAGCCGTCAGCAAATTAGACGGGGCCCCATAGGGTCAGTGCCTGCTAGGGTTGCGGAATTTGTTCGAAAGAGTCACCGCGGCCCTGGAACGCAAAGGGCACAAGAAGGATCACGGGTGGGTTTTAGTCAGTAAGAGTCTGACACTCCCTTCCGCTCCGCCCAGAGCGGGAGAAGTCATTTGATGATTTCCCATCCAGAAAAAAAAAAAGAAAAAAAAAAGGGCCATAAACAGAACTATAACACACATGTACCTACATAATAATATTACACACTAGTGCATAATAGAATTATCCCTATAAAGTTATGTTAGTACCTAACTGCAATTTTTGTTTTTGTAACAACACAACATCATGCCGCTGAAAATCCATTTCCCTAATTAAGACGAAAAAAATCATGAAAATTTATTATTATCAAATTATTCATAGTTCAAATATTCAATTATTTTAAAATATTTGCATTTTATCACTAAAATTATAATTTAAAAGTAGGCTATATGTAATCAATCATCTTATATTTGGCGCGTGCAAAAAAAAAAAAACTTTCGCGTCGTTTCCCATAATTTTCATATTTTGTTGATATTGGATTTGTTGCTGTATGGTAAAATGATTTATGCAAAAAGTGCGTATGAAACTCGGTGAGCTACTTGCTCACTAGAAACTCGGCTGATTTACACCTACCTACCTACGCTCTAATAGCAACCTAGCTCACTTATATCATGATGTACCTACTAGTGTTTAATCCCTGCACAGGATCAATAACAAAACAAAATAAAATAATAACTAAGTAATAAAATAATCCAGCGTAAATAGACCTGTGCGAAGCCAAAAATGCTTCTATGTAAGCAAATGCTGTGATAAGGATACGCTTATGGAACACAGAGAAAAAAAATAGTACAATTAAAATTATAATTAATATCTACAAAGAAAAAGCGAATTTATGTATGCTCAATCTGCCTAGCCTTTTTGATAGAGTTGGCTTCCAGTCAAACCGCTGAATTCAGCTGAATACCAGTATTTTACGTGGAACTGCTGCTTACCAGACCTCCACAACTCATTAACTGAGTATCAAACAAAGAAGTCCAAGCTAACTAGATAACATAGAAGTGTTACAACGATGAGAAATTGCGGACGGTTTTATGACAGGCGCTTTGACTAAAATCATGCTAATGTCATTTTATAAGGAGCAAAGAACATAAACGCTTTTATTGGAAAAGCGGGAGACAGCTTTTGCCCTGCGCGACCATTCACGTTCAGACTTGTCTATGCCCGCGCAGACAAATCCGGGCAGGCGTGAGGCGGCGGGTACGGGCCCGTGCCTGTTGCCTAGTATTCACGAGAAGACGTGGCACAGCCCGTGACGGGCAGCCCGTCGCGGGTATTCTGGTAGTAAATTCCCCGCTTTAGAAGAGCTGACCTACCGTATGTGCTTCATGCTACCAATCTGTATAGCGTTTTCTCAACTACGTTGGTTTCGCCTTTCAGTCTAATCGACTTCAGATGAGTATGTACTAATATTTTACATGGAATGATTGAACTGAGCTCCTCAACCCAATAACTGGCTATAAATTATTTATTAGTACTAAACTGGATTACTTAATATTAGTTTGCAAAAATTTTGAAAATGCGCTTTTAAATTTTATACTAAACTGACATAAGTCGAAACTTTAGAAAATAAACTTTATTTATTCGTTTGGTATAAATAATATAAATAAACTGTTATGTCAGTTATATGCGCTATACATACATCTCTTTACAGTATAAGACCAATAAAATAAAAATAAGACCATAAACACGTGAAAACCGTCAAATTGTTTTCAACGACGTAGACACTCAAATTTTCCTGTACCGTATAATTCAAATTCTTCAAACTTAACACAATAACCCTTGATAAAACTGCGTGTTTAATGTTACCGTTGCTGAAGAATTATTTATTTCTATAGGACTATAAACAGAGGGCCTGTGAGACTTAGCATTAAAGCAATTGTGCTTTATAGTCAACATGACAAATGTCTCCTTATGTCACCGTTCTCAAGCATTTACATGCTTTTGCATGTATTACGGAGTGTTTAGCTTGTCGCGCCATTTATTTCTGCTAAGATTTACAACGCTATAAATTTTAAGCATGTATTTTTTTAAGCTCGTGGTTACTGCGGTTACAAAAATTGGTTGGATTTCACAAAGATACCTGTCAAAGCGATTATTGAAAACTTTAGGCCACGTTTCTAAGCATCCATTATCGTTTCTAACTATCTGTAACCAGTCGCAATGTAATGCTACCATTCAATTTGCAATACTCTGCGGACTGCTGGAGTTAATTGATAAATGACTTGATCGTGCCCCGCATTACTATTAAACTTGCATGCGATTTGTGGTACCTAGGTAAGTTTCAGAATACGACAAATCATACTGCTCCTGCTTGGCTTCACATAAATCTAAGCTAAGATTCTGCCCCCCTAGCCAAGTTGATAATCTGCAATCGTTAACGCTAATCGAAAACTAATCAAATGTATGGAAATGAAATTATCTCAACGTTAAGTCTCGTGGTTAGAACAAACGAATAGAAAATTCGTAGCCAAGTTCACATGGTTCAAAATGATAGAATGAATTGTTATCGTTTCTACAATGTTCAAAGCTACATCCTTTGGTACAATGTTTAAACTTAATAGTTAAGCATATAAACAGAGTTTAAATTTTAACATGTTTGACGTTAGTAGGAACGCTCGCCAAAGACTAAAGAATAGGTCGTTTTTCCAAAGACATTGTAGAACGAGCGGCCGACTCAGGCGCGTCAACATGGCTACCAGCGTTTTCTACAGTTACTGACACCGAAGCGTTACCTATTGGAGGGCGGAATTAGATACGATACAGTTGCAATTTGGTTTGGGGGGCCGAAGAAGTAGAATGGTTTGTTTGGTAATGTGTTTTTAAAAACATATCTCTAGAAGTACCAGGCCATAGGCAATTTTCATTTCTAAAAAAAGAACGGTTTTCGCGTTAAAATTCATGGGCGTAAAGCCGTGGGAAAAAGCTAGTTCCTAGAATTCGTGACTATTAATTGTCAACTTACAGCTAGCATGATTCATAAAAGTGGTCAAAACTTCACTAATTTATGTTAAAGCGGAGAAATTCAAGTTCCTACGTTAGTTAAACAGTAGCTTACGTTATTAGGTACACCTGCAAACTTTTAAAAACTACCATTTCTGAGTCTCTACCAGGTGTCCCAAAAAAGTTATCTCATACAAACTTATAGAACATAAAAACTCTCAAGAATTCCTTCTCACATAATATGATAACAAAAAATGAGTCACGCAAACGTCATTTACTTCCAGTTCCAGGGGAGATAAAATACTTCCACTCAGAAAAGTTTTAACATTTCCTCTAAAACTGAAAGAAAATTGACATTACAGAGTTTTTGTATTTTTTTAAAGGCGTTTCATGATTTCTGTCTTTATAATTATTTAAAACTCGGTAAATGCTGTCATTTTAAACTAAGGCATTGGTTTAATGAATTTTGGTTACCTACCTTTTTTTTGTAGACTAAAAAGTACGTAATTTATTTTTCCCGCGGTTTCACCCGCATAGTTCCCGTTCCCGTGGGAATATGGGGATAATATATAGCCTATGTCACCCGGAGATAGTGGAGGTTCCCAACAGTGAAAGAATTTTTATAATCGGTTCAGTGGTTTCGGAGTCTATTCAATACAAACAAACAATCAAATATTTCCTCGTTATAATATTAATAAAGATAAGTATAGACTAGCTAACGACTTCGTTCGCATTCATATAGATTTTCACAAAAAAAAAATATTCATCAAAATCTGTAATTGAAGTGAAAGCGTAACACACAGCGAGACTCACTTTTGCATTTATAATACCAGTTAGGGTAATTATAAAATAGGTATTAGTAAAATACCATGAAGTTTTTGTTTTAGATTTCCAACATTATTATTCAAATTCATAATCTATGTAACATTCCTTCTACCTTACCCAAGAAAATTATGTCACTAACCCCTATCGATGACCTTTTACTACAGAATCCAAACAAGCAAAAGAACAACACGCTTATGGTTGAATAAGCAATCAAGCATCGATGTTCCAATACATGAAACATCGATGACTATTCGGCCAAAATGTTTGGATATCGATTTAAGCTGTTAAAATTATCTATAGGCACTTTGGCACGTGTAAACTAACTGGCGTTGATTTTAAATGTAAATAACTATTCAAATAGTTGTTTTAGCTTTTCATTTTTAACCTCCGACGCAAAAAGAAGGGTGTTATAAGTTTGACGTCGAGGTCTGTCTGTATGTATGTATATTTTTCTGTGGCATCGTAGCACTCAAACTCAATTTCGAAGCGGTTTTTTTTTTCATTTGAAAGCCAGTTTCTTTGCGGTGGTTTGGTCAATATCGGTCCAGCAGTGTAAGAGTATCAGCTCTTTTCCAAAATAATGTAAGGCATTTTTGTTGGCGTTTGATTCTATATATTACAGAGCAAAAGTAGGAATGTGCGCAGACCAAACAAAAATCTTGTATGCGTCTATTGTTGATGAAACACAAAATTTCCACGGGTCTCGTATCAAACGAATCTGTAAAACTCCACGAGCCAATGGATAAGTTTTGTTTGCTTGATCTTATTATTTATTTATTTCTTAAAACTGTAGGCAACTGCATAGGGGTTACTTTCAATAACATAAGTTACGCTGATGACATGTCGCTGCTGAGCCCGTCAATGGCTGGTCTAAGGAAATTGATAAGAGTGTGTGAGTCTTACGCTGAGGGACACGGTTTGAGATATAACACGGTCAAGAGTGAGTTGCTCATCTTTAAAGCTGCTAATAAACCCACTGAGAGTTACCCAACTAACTCTTTGAATGGTGGTATCTTGAATCGTGTTCGTCAGTTTAAATACCTTGGGCATATTGTGACGGAGGATTTGAAGGACAATCTGGATGTGGACAGGGAGCGAAGAGCGTTGGCTGTGAGGTGTAATATGTTGGTCCGAAGGTTCTCACGCTGCACAGATGCTGTTAAAATAACACTTTTTAAAGCATTCTGTCAGGTGTTTTACACGTGTGGCCTTTGGACTAACTACACTCAAAAAGCCGTCAATGCTCTTCGCGTCCAGTACAATAATGCATTCAGGATGCTGTTGGGGCTGCCACGCTTCTGTAGTGCTTCAGGGATGTTCGCGGACGCCCAGACTGACAGCTTCGCTGCAATCAGGAGCAAGCGAGCAGCATCATTGTTGCACAGGGTGCGTGCCAGTACCAACGGCCACCTGAGTGTCATTGCCAACAAACTGGATTGTCCTTTAATGAAGTGTTTAAGTCAGCTACATGCCCCTGTAACTGTAAATGTCTACTAACATAGTTTTAAGTTTTTAAGTTACTAACATCTTTGTTTTTGTGTACTAACATAGTTGATAAGTTCTAATGACACTAACAATGTTGTAAATATGGAATTTATTTCTGAAATAAATTTATTATTATATTATTATAAAACTGTACAAAGGTGAACTTAATGCCATATACATTTCCAACCAGTCGACCTTAGAGTGGTGCAGAGACAACATGGTAGGTGCAACTTAAAAGAACAAGAGACAAACAGAGAGGAAAAGAATACAATCACAAATGCAAACATAAAATTAAGACACATCGTAATACACACACACAGTAAGGTATAAACTTTCTTTCAGGGCAGGTGCAAACAGACTTATTTGTCCAGACTGTCGACCTCTTTGGTAATTACCAAAAACTTACAATTAAAAGATGTAGTATAGTACACTACGTCTTTAACCACTACTAATCGCCATTCGTAACTATTCACGATGTCTGTTTAACCGACTACATTACAAATTACTTGACTCAACTAAGAACAATATTAGATAGATAAGAGAGCACTTAATAAAATTAAGCCAACAGAACAGTGAGCGATTGCTGGTTCATCGATCATCGCTGTTTGGAAAATTTTGCGATTGAATTCAGAGATTTCTTTAAATCTTTTGCAATATTGCGTTATCTGGCCGTCAGCCATATTGTTAAGTAGCAGCGACCCGCGGTTTCACCCGCATAAGTTTCGATACCGTGGGAATATCGGGGTAAAATTATCCTATATGTTAATCCTGGTTATAAACCATCTGTGTGCCAAATTTCATTCAAATCCGTTTAGTAGTTTTTGCGTGAAAGAGTAACAAACATCCATCATCCATCCATATTTACAAACTTTCGCGTTTATAATATTAGTAGGATAGTTCTGCCAAGATAAATGGAGCTTATGTCCGCCCTTAAGTTAGCTTGTATCTGAGTTCACTACATTGATTGAGGTTATGGGTAAAATCTAACGCTACTTATCACAATGAGGTTAGAAGTTTTCATGAAAAAATAAAAACTACAATACCATCGCCGTACCTCTTTGTGATATAAATAAAGAAAGAAATATGTTTATTTGCATATGGGCACTGGACACCTAGCTAATTTCAGCTTACCACAATACCTTTTTCTCTACCTAGGTACATTACTAGTACAGTTCTCATTTCAGTATTCAGTTCACTTTCTTCCTAAGTTTCATACTCAAAGGCAAGAAATGGTTTTCAGTATTAGATCTGTCTGAAGGATTTCATCATTTGATTCTTTCAGAATTTTACCATATGGTCTGATGAATGCTCCTGAGTTATTTCAAGATATACTTGAAAATCACTTTGGTGAGTTATCAAATGTTGTAATATGGGCTGATGATATTTTAGTAATGGGTAGTACAATAGAAAAACATGGCATGGCATTATGCCATGCCATGTTTTATTTTTACTTGGATCTTTTTCCAGTTTTAACGGATACAGCTGCTGCTGCGTACGATTCCGTCTTACATTAATCGACAGTCTATTTCAATTCCATAACCCATAAAACGGGTGATGGTTACGGTACGGAAAATATCAGCAAAACATGCTTTTCGCGGCAATAAAATCTCAGTATCTTAAGATGGACACCCATCCACAGACCCTCGGCATGCGCTGCTTGCCTTCAAAGATTGAACAGTAGGTTTTTACTATTTTGCCTACATCATCATTATCCTAGCCTTTTCCCAACTTCATTGGGGTCGGCTCCCAGTCAAGCCGGATTCAGCTGAATACCAGTATTTTACGTGAAGCGGCTGCCTACCAGACCTCCTCAACCCATTAACTGGGGAACACGGTACTTCTTGGCAAGACTGGTGTCAGATTTTCTGGGCTTCTGACAATCCGTAACGACTGCCAAAGATCTCCAAATGACAGCCGGGACCAATGGCTTAACGTGCTTTCCGAGGCACGGAGAAGTCTCGTTATGTTAAGATAGTCACCCATCCACTGATCAACCTCGGCAAGCGTTGTTTAACCTAGAAGATATAATTTAGCCTACACTACAATAAACAAACCCTTTTTAACATCCTCTTGCGAAAAGTGTCGATTTTCGCATAAATTCAAATAGCCACGATCCCTTTTTATTACAATTAGAACGTAAAACAAAAGATGAAAAATAAATATAAAGAAAATTTTTCAAACTATTACCAGGAGTGCCGAGAGAAAAGCTAACACTTGGAAATTAGCATTTCCATCTAGTGTAGTACTAAGACAAATATTTGCCACCCACTAGAACGAAGTGGAAGACATTTTCTTTTTTGTAAAGTGTTTTAAGCTAACAGGAAAGTCGCGAGAAATATGATAATATTATTAGAAAGAAGAAAAATGCAATTAAAAAGTTGTATAATTTTATTATAATTTTTTTCAATGGGCGTTAATTTTAGCTGTAGCTATAGAACTAACAAATACACACGAACAGTACATATTGAGTAGTCGCTGGTGTGCTCTGCTTAGTACAGTCGGTGATAGCAATTAGCTGACCCCCCTAAAAATTACTCGATTTTACACCCTATGCTCATAACATTAAAAGTTATTCAATATGTTTGAGTTTATCAGACTAACACTACTCGTTGAACAGAAACAATAAATAATTTTGATACGCAAACTTGAGCTTTAATAGGTTGGTATTAGGTCATTTATTTATAACTGTTCACCTATTTTAATAAGTGGGTAGTTAGACGTCAATATGCGTATTCAACCAAAACTGCTATAGATATGACATTAGGAATATGGGGTAGAAGAATAAATTGAACAAGATATTCTATGCACAAATAGCAGTGAATACGCGTGAACATTTTTACCTTGCCTTACTAAATTGTAAAAATCCACGCTTTTTTCCTTTTTATTAATTGTTATCAGTTTTGATAGTTTAATCGTCATGTCCAAGTTGAGTTGAGTGATTATTTAAAATACAAAATAATCTATTTTCATGAGAAGAATGTTGGTATTAAAGCGATTGCTGCGAAACTTAATATAGCGGTAAGTGTATTCTTTTTTATTCTTCATTTATAATTATAGTTATTCCTTAATTCGTTAGTTGGCTTAAAAGCCGGTGAATGTAGAATAATAGACAATTAACTATGTTTCATAATGAGTCTAATTTGAGATCATTTATAGGTAATTTGATTTATATTATCTAAATTGATAAACGTAATTTGCAAACTTAGTCGATAAATAAAATTATGTTTACCTATTCGTTACTAAAATTATGCTTATTGTGTTGTTTCAGAGAAATACAGTCAGATTGTGGCTAAAACGTTTGACGTGTGGTTTTAATATTCAAAAAGATCGTCCTGAACCAAAACCATTCATGAGAGGAAGTAATTGTTGTTGAATATGGTGCGCGGTATGCGGGACCGCTTGCAACAAGTAATAGAAAAAAATGGTGCTCCACTTCGCTATTAAAAGCATAATTATAAATGACTTGAGTAACCAGTGTTGGTCACAAACAATACTAACGTATGTCAGTGTGTGTGTTAAATTAACTATTGTTATAATTTCTAACGAAGTATTTCGAATACCTAATTTTTTGTCAAAACCTTATAACGAAAATAACTACTCACAAAACAAATTGATATATTATAGTAGGTAGAACTTCAACGTATAATGCCGTTTTATTTAGTTAAATGATATTTAATGTGGTGATGTTATTGTTATGAAATAGAAATACATACCTATATTTCTAAATATTATAACATGCTTATTCACTACATTAAACTCAGTGCAGTTAACAACGTTATTAGTAAGTAGGTAAATAATTATCATCTTCGTGTCGTCATCAATATCATTTATGTTATTCTTATAATATTTTTTTAATAAAATATAATCGTTTTTACCATCATTTTGGTTTTTTATTTCTGTTCGTTTTTTTTTTTGTTGCTAAAGTTATAATTTATTATTTATAACTTAAACTAGATTATAATTTATTATTTAAAACTTAAATTTACAAAACAGAAACAAACGCGTCAATCACGCTGGTTACGAACTCACAGCCTCGATTTGTCAGCTCACTACAGTCACCACTAGACCACTCGAAACATATTTAACGTGATCGAAATTACGTATTATATTACAAGATAAAATAATATTCAAGATCATACCTACCTTAACACTGCGTATTAAAGATCAAATTCGAATAACTATTTTATTGATCGTAGACGTTGAACCAGTTGTCTTACTGCTAACGAGCAAAAGGTTCAAATTCGTTTAATTTTTAGGGGGTCAGTTAATTGCTATCACCGACTGTACCTAAATAAATAAATAAACTTTTTACAAAAATTACAACCGACTTCTAAACAAACAAAAAAAAAACAGAAAGTACAAAATAACTTTTATTTCGGAACTCGTGTTTTTGGTTGCTTTTTTGTTTTTGAACACACCGACGGGTCAGAGCCCATTCGTCCCCTAAAATTCGTCCCCCAGCATAAAAGTTGTAGATTCGGCCCCTATATAGGTGCCCATTAGTCTCCTGGTAGGGGACCAATTAATACTTTAATAAAAAATATTATTTTTAAGGTACCCATTCGTCCCCTCTAATATATATCTATACTTATAATAAATCTGTAGAGAGGTCAATTCTGTACAAGGAATATATTTTCAAAATAACTATCAGGGGGTGATTAGTGATCGATACTGGTGCCAAAAATGCAATCAGTAAAATTTTTGTCTGTCTGTCTGTCTTTCTGTCTGTCTGTCTGTCTGTCTGTCTGTCTGTCTGTATGTTCTTTATAGAAACAAAAACTACTCGAACGATTTTAACGAAACTTGGTGCAATTATTCTTCATACTCCTGGGCAGGTTATAGTATACTTTTCATCACGCTACAATCAATAGGAGCAGAGCAGTGAAGGAAAATGTTGGGAAAACGGAAGAAGTTACTCCATTTTTTAAGCTTCCGTCGCGTGTGTAGCCTTAATAGTTAAAGTTACATAGAAATCATGTATTACGGAAATGTTCTACATAAAATTATCTAAAAAATATCTCGAAACAGCATGTCTATCTTTTGTCAATTTTAAACCGATCGGGCTGAGAGTTTCAAAATCGGGGGTAAAGTAACTATTCCACGCGGACGAAGTCGCTGGCAGAAGCTAGTACACAATAAGTTAAAGATTCGGCACCTATTCAGGTGCCTATTGGTCCCCTGAGATAAAATTGTCTCACTACGAATGGCTTGTTAAAAAAACGGGTTACAAGTAATAGATAAGGTGTTAAAAATTGGTAAGTACTCTCCAGATGTGCGCGGGGTGTGGAATGCCGAAGCGGGAGGGGTAATTAATTATTATGATTTTGCATGTATGTAGTTGGTAAATATACAAAAAATAAGAAGTGATTATTTACTGTTGACATGTGTTCTATTTTTTTTTTTGCATATTTAATGTTGATTTATATGATGGTCAATCAAGGCTGTTTTTTGTAAAAAAAGTTGTATTTCGTCAGTTTCTAGGACATTGTGATTTTGTATGTGTTAATCTTATTTGAAATAAACATGATATCTACCGAATTACTATATTTTTTATTTTAGCCTTTTCTGCGCGACTGTACCAGGACTACCAAGCTGCAGTATACACATATACATGTACTTATATTAGAAGAATGAATAAAAATAAATATTCTTCAGGGGACGAATGGGCCCCTCAAAAGTTCCAGGGGACGAGTGGGCACAGGGTGCGAATCTTAGGGGACGAATGGGCTCTGACCCACACCGACTTCCGAAATTAAAGGTTGTATTTTTGTAAAAAGTTTTTTTATTTTTCACTTTTTAGTGGTTCACTCCCAGCTAAACATACCTACCCATCACAGCGTACGTGTTATAAACTGGTGTAAACAATAAACAGACATGCTATTTCAGTAATCCCGGAAGACTTGCTTTTCAAAAAACGAAAACAACCAAAAACACCGAGTTCCGAAATAAAAGTTATTTTATACTTTTTTGTTTAGAAGTCGGTTGTTATTTTTTTCTTTCGTAAAAATATATTTTTTGAGTGTCAATCATATCTTCTCACTATTCGACATTTGACGTGTCGTTAGGCGGAAACTCTCCCCTTATATGACCGAGAATCGATTTCTGGATGTAACGATATCATTTGTATCGTATTGCATGCAGTTTTTTTGATCGTGAACGTGTACAGTTATACTCAGTATCTCTTTTTTTCCGCTATGAAAGCAAAGATCTATCGGCTCACAAACATTTTACTAAATCTGCTAAAACGAGTCTTTAAGAAAAGAGTAACAAATTAATTATAGGCAAGCAAGCTCTATGAATAACCACATCTTCGCTTATCATGCTACGTAATTCTTGAGTTGAACATATATTGAAATTAAAATACTATATATACTTCGCTGTTTAATAAGTGTTTAATAAAATCACAACACAATAAGTCCATAGCAAACTCAACATTTTAGAAGCAAAACAAACTCTACGTTGTATAAATTAATTTAAAGGGGAATTTCAGACTAATCTATTTCAATAAATAAACGATCCTATAAGCTTAAATAAGGTTAATTGAAAACAATATTTACAATACTAAAATTCCGTTGTCTGAAAATAATTAGGTATGCCGTTGGAACACACAAAGTGCCATCATTAATCTGAGCGTTGGAACACCTGGTAATTGATGATCAGATACGAAATAGGATTTTCGACAGACAATATCCGGGAAACAATTGAAATTCGGGATATTTTACTATGCCTACGTGCTTGTACATGGACCGAACGTTTCAATGTTTAGAATTGGACGGGGAATGTATGTTGTATGGGGCTGAAATTAATTACAGACGCATTACTGGTTTTAATGAACAACTACCGGCTTTGTAAATAAACAGCTCAGGATTTTTAAATCTATAACTATTAAAAAAAAAAAACTGAGCTATTTAGCAACTATTTTATAGATTACAAGCAGCGCCCCGCGGTTTCACCCGCGTAGTTCCCGTTCCCGTTTGGATACGGGAATAAAATATAGCCTATGTTACTCGGGGTGAATGTGAACGAATTTTTGAAATCGGTCCAGTAGTTTTTGAGTTTATTCGTTACATACAAAAATACAAATCTTTCCTCTTTATAATATTAGTATAGACTAGCTGACCCATCAAACGTCGTTTTGCCACATAAAAAAAAATGGATTGAATAAACGTTAAGTGAAAGCTAAATGTTAAGGGTGGTCTTAACATTTAGGGGGATGAAAAATAGATGTTGTCCGATTCGCCACCCTAGCCGATATGCACGCTAAGATTCACGAAATTCAGTCGAGCCGTTTCGGAGGAGTTCAACCACAAACACCGTGACACGAGAATATTTAAGATAATTTCATATTATATGTACATACATACAAATTTGTCAACAGCAGCTACGAGCGTGTGAATGTCGAAAGTTATCCCAAGGGAATATACTTCTGGGATACAAACTATCTTATGTATTGTCCCTTTGTGCCAAATTTCATCACGATGCTTTCAGCCGCTCGGTCGTTATTGATTAACAAACATCCATCAATCCAAATTTTCGCTAATCATTTCTTAAAAAGCGTAGTAGAGATTTTATAAATAACATAGTATTTCTGTGGTAAATATTGAAGGATGCTGCTTATGTAATACGTTTAGTACCTAATTTTATGTGAAAGAATGGGCTATAAAGACGTCTTATATTATTTATCTTCATATTTCATATATGTAAAGGATGCTGATGCCTTCATGGTTGAAGAACCATGAAGCCATCAACCATCTGCCAAGGATTAAAAAAAAAAATATAGTGCAACTTATCCCGTTTTAAATAAAAAATCAACACAAATTAAATATCATCAAGTGAGTGGCATTTTCTACTGCAATATTCTATAGCTACACCAGAAAAACCCTTTGAGCAATCAAGTTTTACTCAAACGCGTGAATAAAAACAACCTTTTATTTTGTTCCGTTCGGGTAAAAATCGTCAAAATGTCGGTCTATATACCTGTCAAACTTTATAAGATTTACAGTCCTTTATTTATATTTACCCTCCATAATGACAGCATTCAATTATTTACCAATTTTGCAGCTAATCTCTATCATAACTTCAACAGATTCTCACGAAAATTTCAATATGCTAATAGTTAAGATAACATAAAGTAACAATAAGTAACTTCACAAACATTGATTGATCCTTGTATCCTAAACTAACAGTTTGGCTGTCCAACTGGCGTGCATTTTCTTGATGAGGGACAGAATCGACTCTCATCAATCATTACTTGTTAAATTATTGATCAACCTCTTTCAAGGGTTAACGATTTGGGACGAGTTTTTGAGGGTAGTCGCGTGTAATGGAACGAGGAGTGGGGGTAATTAGATGTCATTTATCCGATATAGCGAATAGCGAGATATAGCGGAGCGATAAGGATCGGACGTGCGCGGTAGGTGAGGTGTAATTAATCAATTTGAATGTTTATAATATTGTAGCCAGCTGTCAACGTTATGAATAATGGAAAACCAATTTCCATGCGTAAGTTAGACATTTATCCATTAATATATCAAAGTTACAATTATAACATACGTTAAATTTAGAAATATTAAAATCTTAAATAGCTATTAAAGAGTTTAATATTTCTAAATTTAATAAACATGTTAATTACACGTAGACTATTTGAATTAAAATGAGTCAGTTAATAGAACCATAATTTCAAATTGAAATCGGATCTCTCACAGTAAAACCCTACTCATAACAAGCAGAACAAACAGTAGATACTGGGGAATTAAAAAGCAATTATATTTTAATTGCGAAAGGTAAATTTATTCTGTTTTTACTCCAGCGACACAATGAGTTGAAAATTTAAGAAATTCCAGCAAATTGAGACAAAGTATTAATGAATTTGTTAAACGATGACGGCAAAGTGATGTATAAGTTTTCATATATCATCATCTGCTTAGCTTTTTGCCAACTGTATTGGGGTCAGCTTCCAGTCAAATCGAATTTGTTTGAATACTAGTATTTTACGTGTTGCGGCTGCCTACTAGACCTCCACAACCCATAAACTGGGTAACAAGGTACTTCTTGGCAAGGCTGGAGTCAGATTTACTGGCTTTTGTCAATCCGTAACGACTGCCAAAGATCAACAAATGTATTTTAAGATGGTCGGCCACCCATCCACAGACAAGCAATTTGCGCTTTGACAAGCGTTACTTATCCTTGAAGATCAACCCATGTGGCATTTATTCTTTAACCACGAGCTCCCCTTATAAGTTTTCATACAAACTAGGTTTTATAATAATTTAAATAAATTATAATATTTGCATAAAGTAACAGCTATCTCACTGAAGTGTCTTCACGTTCGTAACTTTTTCTCGACGTGACACCTAACATTTTTTTAAATGTACAATTTAATTTTTTGTATTAGTTTTGTCTATTACATCTCAATTGTCTGCTATTTCCAAATTTGTCGTTGTATACATTATACTAGCGACCTGAGTGCCGACTGAGATTCGAATGCGAATATTGCTTAAAAAATTTAAAATTGATCCTTTTTTTCTGGATGGAAAATCATCAAATGACTTGGCTCTGGCTCTGGGCTGAGCAGAAGGGAGTGTCAGACTCTTACTGACTAAAACCCACACGTGTTCCTTCTAGTGCCCTTTGCGCTCCAGGGCCGCGGTGACTCTTTCGAACAAATTCCGCAACCCTAGCAGGCACTGACCCTATGGGCCTCGTCTTCTTTGCTGACGGCGTAGAATTGACACTCTGCTTTGGTTTTGCTCGGGTACAAATTATAAAAACATACCTT
Organism: Hecatera dysodea; assembly: GCA_905332915.2. Taxonomy (NCBI): domain Eukaryota; kingdom Metazoa; phylum Arthropoda; class Insecta; order Lepidoptera; family Noctuidae; genus Hecatera; species Hecatera dysodea. The sequence goes on from HG995292.1 coordinate 18,958,824, forward strand.
TCTCGTTTATTGCGTATCCAAGTCCGTTGTGCAGTTTAGAAGAAGCGAAGAATAAAGGTACACAGCGACTTTGTTTTATAGTTAAGGTGCTTTTTACTTGCCTGACACTATGACAGGCACCTACATACCTCCAGTGACACGTCTGAAATAATGGACTGGTGAAATCTTACCTTTTTAAAAACTATACCACGTTCCGCAACCGTACCACGTTTCAGTTAAAATTACGAAATCTTTGAGCCGTTATTAAAATTAGTCGGAGAGCATAAGCAAGGGACGCTGGGTTTGCCATAATTTTAATGGTCATGAAAATAAATTGAACGAAATACTCTCAAGTCCCAGCAATATTAATAAAAATGCTAGAGAAATTATGCAAATGGCCGCTACCGCTCGGCATCTCGTCATAAAGATACCTAAGTGCTAATAAAAATATATATTGCCTATATTCACACATCGTATGCGAATTTTTGTAGATTCCTTTTCTTATTAAATCTTCGTGGAAAATACGAGGAATCTCAAAAATGTACTGCTGACTCAAATATTCCTTTTGCTTGTTGATGGACCTACTACGCTTTGAAAAGCAGAAATCGTTATGGGTTCCTGCTTTGGAATCGGCAACTGGCTTCACTTTTCTGACTTATTTTGAGATAAATGCTTTGATTTGATTTTTCAGCCCGGTTGCTGCATGTGGTCTTTGAAGCTAGAAATGAAGTAAACGATACTGATGCACAATCATCAAAGAGTCCTCAAAAATATTTTCTATCTCATCTTCAGCTGTAAATGAATCCCCAAAGTTAGTTTATGAACGTTGAAATTAGAAAAACAATACACAATCAACAATTCTGATGCACTTATCTTGTAAGCGTCATTGAGTTCAGACTCATTCATCAAACCCACCCCCAAAACAACTTCCATGTTAGTTTTTGCAGTAACTCAATCCCTACCTCCATAATTCTAGCAAACATGTACACAGTATAGAATGCCATCGAGTAAATTAACAAGCATTATCAGCGGTACGATCACTTGGAACTTGGATTGTTTGTGCAGCTGTACTCCTGGGGTGCGCGATAAGGTTGATATCGTGTTAAGTTCTGACGGATGGAACTGGCCATAATGTTTCGTCGTAGAGATTTTGGCTGCATTTATCCTAGACGCTCTCATATTTTCTTTGTTTAATATTTTTGCTTGCACGAAATGTTTAGTTGAGATGACGTTCTTTACTGAGGTTTATCTTGTATGCTTTATTGTGTTTTGAAAAATGTATCAACTTATAAAGCAAGAACTCGGTAATTGTCAACTACTTCTGTTGGTTTGTATTCGTAATGTGTGCAAATAAAATAAAATTGATTCTTGACAGCTGAATATTGAGTCAATAATAATTTTAGTGAAACATATCGAGTTTCCTTCGTGCCTCGGAAAGCAAGTTAAGTAGTTGGTCCCGGCTGTCATTTGTAGATCTTTGGCAGTCGTTACGGATTGTCAGAAGCCAGTAAATCTGACTCCAGTCTTACCAAGAAGTACCGTGTTACCCAGTTAATAGGTTGTGGAGGTCTGGTAGGCAGCCTCTCGACGTATTCAGCTGAACCCGATTTGATTGGGAGCCGACCCCAATATAGTTAAAAAAGATATATAGGAAAAGGCTAGGCAAATGATAATGAATAATATTAGTGAGAGAGGTTAGCAAAGTAAAATTATTGTTACAATCATTTCTGAATCTAAAATCTCCAACAGAAGAATACCTACGACTTCTATTTATTCCACATTTTGCAAGCAAGACGTACACTCGTCAAGAAAAGTGGAAAAGCGATGCAAAATGCAGGAAAACGTCGTCGTTGCAGGCGTATCGTAGTGTTGTTAATAAAACATGTTACACTTCACATTATGCTTGTACCTCTTGCGCGTAGCTTTGCTCCTATAATAATGCAATTTGTGTTGTTATAGTTGTAAAGGTTTTAGCAGTACTGCTGCACTCATTACAAAATCTCAAAAGTCTGAAGACCGAAGAATTAAGAAAAGAAAACTGATGAAAGTTTGGTAAGACGATAAAGTAGAAATTCATAAAGAACACATAAAGCAATTAGGTCGTAGGATCTTTAAAGTAGTAGTTTTAAGTAGGGAGTAGAATCTTTTGTAGGCAATTGATATGTTTAAAAAATACGTACACAATTTTTGGTCAAATCTCCATAAACATTTTATTTACAAACGGGTCAATTTCATATGTCTAGTAGTAACGGGCATATGGGAAGGAAGCACCGTAGTTGATGGCTCCAAACTTAGCGTAACCGAAGGGAGCAGCGGCATAACCGATTGGAGAGGCGATGGCGGGAGCGGCATAGGAGATAGCGGGAGCGGCATAAGAGACAGCAGGAGCAGCATAAGAGATGGCGGGAGCGGCAGCGATGAGGGCAGGGTCCTTGCGGACGACGGCGTTGAAGCCTCCGGCGCCAGCGGCGTAGTCCACAGTGCGGCGGGTGCCGTCAGACTCCAGCAGAGAGTACTGGCCCTGCACGTTGTCACCCACGCGATTCTCGATCTGCTGCTTGAAGTCTCCGGTGAAGGGATCAGCCACGCCGTACGAGAAGCTGGACAAGTCGCTGGCGCTAGCGACGGCCATCAAGGCGAAGAGTGCGACGAACTGCAAAAAAGGTCATTATACTTTTTGGTACCGAACATGATTATCATAATTTTCTAATTATTACTATCGGTTTCGAAATGTCTTTTTATAATAGACATGATAATAGACAAAGAAAGAAAGAAAGAAAAATGTTTATTTGGGACTCGCACAAGACAAACAAAATAGTAAAAAAAAAACTACTAAAGAAATAAATTCACAAAGGCTCTTGATACCAGTTGTGCGAGATCAAAAAAGTTCTATCTCAGCATATGCTGCGATATTTAAAAAAAAAATAGGTATTACAGCGCTGGTATTCTGATAGGTCCTGTACAGATTATGTTTTATGCCTTGATACAATATGCCACGGAAACACTCACGGAACACATACTAAAATAAAATATATAAATACATCGACAAAATTAATTATTAACAATCAGCATTTTTTTTACGAAAAAGTAATAACACAAATTTATCTCTTTGTATTTTATACAAGTAGCGTTACTCGAACATAATATAATAACTCGAAAAAGGTCCACAAAACTCGTTTGTTGGTAGAACACTTAACGGTTACAAGAAGCTTTGAACATTTGCTTACTACATAAATAAAACAAAAAACATAATGTAGGACCTACCTTCACAAACATTTTGCTGGATTGTTGTAGTGACTACGTCTGACACAAGACTGATACCAAATCATAATTCTTCTCCTTTTTATATCTTCAAAAGATAATCCAGTTATGCAGTTATTACGTCGCGTGTACGAATTAATAAAAAACTTTTTTACATAAAACTGTTCCGCGAAAGACGCCTTTTACCAACCTTCTTTAAATTATTCGCACTATTCAATATCAACAACTATACCATGTCATATTGATTAAAAATAATATACGAAGTGTTAATTTAGTTTTTTTGTTACAATAATAAATATTGTACAGAGGTGGGCTGAATTCCACAGGCATTGCCAATTGGTAATCTGACAAATATTTATGCAAAACTATAACCGTGACAAATAAATTACAGCTCTAATTATAACTTAAACAGGCTTACACGGTACTCTGCAAAAAATAATATACGTGATTCTAAAACAAATATTGAAACTGAAAAGCATGGACTGCTATAGCTAACTCGTATAAGGTATTGTATAGGTGTATAATACTCGTAACACACATAACATAACATTACCCATTGTGTTATTATGATGTACCTACTATCATTATCGTCGTTATATCAGGGCCCTGAGTCTGCTATTACAATAGTGTCAGAATGGTCTATCATTGATCTCATAATGGTTCATTTTGACAAGTTTGATAATCTACTAATAAAAAAGCGCCACTATGAATTTCGAATGGTCAACCACTGACACTCCAGTGAAAGAAATGGCATAGAATGGTAATCTCGTACATAGTGACAAATTAATGACAGACGTATGCGGTAGTCTGCTAAAATTTTGACAGTTCCTTTGATCAGTGACCTGCCATTAGAACGTCATTGTGCAGTCATTTCTTTTAATAGCTCGGTTATCAAAACTTATTATGAGAGCATTGACCGACCAATGATCGGCCTTTATGAATTTAGCAGATTACGAACTTTTAGCAAAATGACAATGAAATCGTGTTGGAATGACAAATTTATAAAAAATGCAGACTTGGGGCCCTACAGAAAGGCGTCCACTGCTGGACATAAGCTTCCCAAGCATCACCACAAAAAACCGGTCCTGTGCGTCTCGTATACATCGACTACCTGCGACTTTCAGCAGGTCATCGGTCCACCTTGAGGAAGACCTTCCAACGCTGCATCTTCCGGCACACGGTCGTCATTACAGAACTTTTTGGGCCAATCGGCCATCTGTTCTGCGAGCCCTGCCCACTGCCACTTCAGTTTGGTGATCCTTCGGGTTATGCCGGTGACCTCAACGGTCATCGGTACCTGCTATAGCACCCGATATTTTGCCAGTTGTTTTGTTGTTGTTGTTTTGTTGTTGTTGTTGTTTTGTTGTTGTTGTTATTTGTTTGGTGGTATCTGATACCACTCTTGCCAAAGGGTACCGTGTTAGATAGCCAGTTACTGACAGTCAGATAGACAATCACTAAATAGTTGAAATACTGGCAAACAGCTGCGTCCGGCTATCCTACAGCTCACCCCGACATAATTCACAAAAGGTTAGACAGATTCATTGACATTTAGAGATTCACCAAGCTGACGAGAGGACACGATATGCTGTCTTTAAATCTCACACAGCTAAATAAATACAAAATAACACCCTTATTTTTCTAACAGAAACAAATCTTATTTGTACAGCAATGCTCTCTTCGATCAGAGTATTTCACACTTAGATACGATATTCTATCGAGACACGACCCAATCGGATTCCTATTTGAAATAACAATATAAACACGAAGTAATGGAACTACACAGCGATGCAGGTCAATACTAGTGCTGTTACCTGATCGAGAGGCACTCACTGGCGGTATTGGACTTCTATTTTAGTTTCAGGCTATTTCAGGAGAGAGCGCTCGGCTGAACGGAAAATCTTTGCTTTATTATGTTGGATGGTAAGCAGGTAGGTACCTAATATGTGTTAAGGTTTCGTGAAAATGTGGAGGCTTTGAAATATTTTACTTTCACTTTTTTAACCGGCTTAAAAAAGAGGTTGTCAATTCAACTGTTTTATTTTTTTTGTATGTTTGTGCAGTGATATTTTCGCCAATTGTCAACCGATTTGGATGATTTTTTTTTTCTTTGGGAAAATGTTTCATCGGTCTGGTTCCAATTCTGATTTCAATTTGATGAAGATCGTATGAAGAACTTTGGTGATAGGGTAACCTCGTAAAATTCAGAAAAAAAAATGAAGCGGCAATCAAAACACCGGCTTCGGGGTAAAAAGATTTTAGAATTTATAATACACATAAATACGTAATATGTCGTAGATACATAATACATATATGTATTATAGTATCTGCTTTTTTATACGTAATATCAAAAGAAGAAAAAATTGATTGTTTGTATGTATTGAATAGGCTTCGAAACTACTTAAACGATTTGAAAAATTCTTTCACTGTTGGAAAGCTACACTATCCCCGGGTGGAATAGGCTATATTTTATCCCGATATTCCCACAGGAACGGGATCTACGCGGGTGAAACATCGGGATGCTGCTAATCTATACTAATATTATAAAGCTGAAGAGTTTGTTTGTTTGTTTGTTTGTTTGAACGCGCTAATCTCAGGAACTACTGGTTCGAATTGAAAAATTCTTTTTAGGTTGAATAGACCATTTATCGAGGAAGGCTTTAGGCTATATATCATCACGCTTAAGCCAATAGGAGCGGAGCAGCGATAAAGAATGTTTTAAAATCGGGGATTCCACGGGGACGAAGTCGCGGGCAGCAGCTAGTATTAAATAAATACAGACAAAGTACCAGCGTTTGCCCACGACTTCGTACGAGAATATCCCATTTTAATATAATAAAAATATTAATAACAAAATAATGCCAACAAATCTAAATCCAGTAACTTGTTATCTTCAAATTTGTGAGGTGTAAACACACGAAACTTCCATCCGCATTGTGATTATAAATTTGAAATTAGTTTCCTCGATGTTTCGGAAACCAATTGTTCAAAATATGTAGTTTACCAATATTGTTCTTCCAACAGTACATACTAGATGTAATCCTAACAGCAATTTAAGGCCTTCGGTACTTTTCCTGTGATAGACTTAGATGTTCCTCACATCGGAAGCAATGCAATAGGAAAGCCAAGCTGAAATTTGGTAATCATCCGCCTAGCCTTTTCCCAACTATATTGACCGGCTCCCCGTCAAACTGGATTCAACTGAATACCAGTATATTGCGTGGAGCGGCTGCCTACCAGGTACCACGGTACTTCTTGGCGAGACTGGTGTCAGATTTTCTGGTTTCTGACAATCCGTAACGACTGCCAATGATCTCTAAATACCAGGCCAAGACCAGCGGCTTAACGTGCTTTTCGAGGCACAAGGAGTCTCGGTATGTTATAATGTTCACCCATCCATCCATAGATCATCCACGGCAAGCAAATAATTCTTGTGAAATCAAGCTTTTTTTTTTGACATTTGACTAAAACGTAGTTTTAACGGTTTAATTAAAAACTCATACTGACGAATACAGAACCTCCTCTTTTTTTCAAGCTGGTAGCGGGTAAAGGCGATGACAACAAATACTATTCTTTATTTACATTGTAACTAAAACTTATCAAACTTTTTTTACACTGCCCACAAATCTGTTATTCTTGGAATTGGCTACTAACATTTTAGCTCCAGAAATTGTTTCATAAACCCTTCAAAACACTTTTCAGTTCAGATATCTCACCCCGCCACATTGTAGTATTTTTAACCCAATAGTTGACTGGTAGAGAATGCCTTATTGCATTAAGAATAGAATATAATTGAATAGAATAGAATACTGTTTATTATGTACACCATAAAAGTTACAGAAAATATAGACAAAGAAAACATTACATAGGGTGAAAGCGATCTTTTCAAGTCCGCCCATGTACCAATATTGTATATAAGGTTTAGGTAAATTAAAGTTATATTAAGCTCCAACATCCAATGCCCAAGAAACCGTTGTTATTTTATAAATAGATCAAAGTTATGGGAAATTTGTTCCTATATTTACATGGCACTATATTTACATAGGGATACCTATTATGTATAAGAACAACGTTTTTAGCATTTCTAACTCGGAGTTTCTCAAACGAAAATAATCGCTATTGTGTAAATTTTGCTGTAATTATTTTGCGATCATATTCTTTCGAGCAACTGCGGGTAAGACAGTTTCGGTTCTTTGGGCTAAAGACGATTTGATCTTCATTATGTTTACTAAAAAAGTTCATAATCCTAATGTGGCCATATTCATAAACCATTACCAAGCATCTACAGTTAAAGAATCTCATTGAAATTATAAACTACTAGCTTCTGCCCGCGACTTCGTCCGTGTGGAATAGTTACTTTACCCCCGATTTTGAAACTCTCAGCCCGATCGGTTTAAAATTGACAAAGTTTCATACAAAGTTTCATCCCCTATTTTATCCCCTTGGGGGTAGAATTAATCAAAACCCTTTCTTAGTGAATGTCTACGTCATAACAGCTACCTGCATGCCAAATTTCAGCCCGATCCGTTCAGTGGTTTGGGCTGTGCGTTGATAGATCACTATGTCAGTCAGTGAGTCACTTTTGAGTTATACATATTTAGATCTAAAAATATTCTTTAATTTAGAAACCAGACTTTCCCCAACCCAAGGACATCTATTTTTGTCCTATATTCACCTTCCACCTAAAAATGTTGTTCCATAAAAAACATCGTCGACGAAAGTTTTTTTTTTATCAGATTCTGGAGAGGAGGCAATATTGTCCCGACTGGCCGTAAAGCGCGGAGGGAACGCGAAATGATGCAACGGGGACGAAGTCTGTGGGTAAAGACAGGTAACATTGTAAGCGGGAATAGTTTATTAGGAACGATTTTGAACTATAAAAGTAGAACTTGAAATGGCGACGATAACAATACTTATAACCTTGCTAAAATGGTCAATAAAGGACCGATTTTTTAACAGTCAGATAACTTTTCTGATGAATGGATATGGCGGTATGACAGCTTTTGTGTAGGAAGTATAACAAACAGCCATATTTATTTTTCATATAAAACTTAAATTGTAATGCCGATCGAAAATTCAGCCCTTAACAAACATTATAGTTCAGTGGAAGTTCTATAAGTTCATGAGAACCTGTCGTAATTAGGTAGAGTGAATTCTGAATATAGATTTATATGCGACTCAGGCTTAAGGCTGAGTCGCATATAAATCTATATTCCGAAACTATTCAATCACCTAAGTAAATCCGGTATGTACGTATTATTTATATTAACAGTCGATCTGCCGAGGTAAAGCAACACTTGCTGAGGTTGTTTATAGACGAACCACCTTTCATTTTATTATACCTCTGAAAGCATTTTACGCCGTTGGTTCTGGCTATTATTAAAAGGGTATAGCAGGTTAAGCATTAAGAATGTGCCCCCAGAGTCAAATGTAATGAATATCATATTGTTATGTACATATGTTACTCATTAACATTACTATTTATGTAGTTTTTGACTTCCGATCTCTTACTGTCCTTGCGTGACCTTGAAAAGTGACCTGATAACAGCAAATTTTCTAAACTTTTCGTTCTCTAAAACTAATAGAGCTAGGAATGTGATTCCAAAGCCAAACTATAGACAATATTATGAAAAATATTACATATATTTATCTTAATTATTTTGCAAATAATATTTTTTTAATAGTAATATTTTTTCATGGCTGTAATTAGTAAGTTATAACAGAGTGACCACTTTAAAAAAAAACTGAATAGTAGCACTTAATGTGTAGATAACATGTTATAAGTTTCATCGAAATCGGATACCTTTGTTGATCATAGACATTCCTTACGGCAGTAAAATGAAAATTTACGTCAGTCGTGTTACTTATTTCTTAGTATTGGAGGTTAGAAAGCCATCCTTTCCAAGTAAAATACTAGTACTCAACTGTATCTGGTTGAATTGAAAGCAGACCCCAATATAGTTGTGAAAAGACAGGCATTTGGCCGTCTTATTTGCAACGTCAAATCACAAATCGCTCCGCTTACAGTGAAGCCGCATCTTAACAATATTGCGTTCACGATGAGTTTGAAGAATTTCACGAATATATCTGGGAATCTGTGAAGTACTGTTTAAGAACTTCATTTCAAATAAAATTCGCTATGAAGCATTACCTGATTATCCCTTAGGGAAGTGTTAATAAGTAGTATTTTTCAAACGTCACAGGACCAATTTTATGCAGCTATTATATTGTGTAAAAATATACAATTGATAAGTTGCTTTAGCTAGTAATCTTGATTCTAGTCATACAAATGATAGCGAAATTGGAACGCAAAGGGTATTAGGCGGAACACGGATGGTTTAAGTCAGTGAGACTCTGACACTCCTTTACTCCGTCCAGAGCGGAAAAAGTCATTTGATGATTTCCCATCCTTGAAAAAAGGGTAGAAAAAACCATTCAGAAGTCATAAGACAAGTGTATGGAGTTGCGTTAATCGATCACGCTATATCCAGACTCGTGTCTCTCGACTCGACTCGAAGGAAGTAGAATTTTTAATCATAACTTTTCTGATCGCCGCTGAACATACACCTCCCATATAGCTGCATGATCAACTTCTTTAATTCTCCCCCAGATGGCTTACTTCAACTAACCGCAAAGATACTGTACATGAAATATTAGCCAACTACCTTAGTTTCAGCCTCAGAAATACCATATTTACAGATCAAGAAAATTAATTAAAAATTTAAAAATCCCCGACACAAAAACCTAAATTCATTATAAGAATTACAAAATAAGTTTCAGGGTTTTTTTTTTAATTTTTAATTATTTATTTTATTTTATAGGTTATAAGAACACTCTCGATTAAGTCATCATCAATATTCTCTTTCAGTGCGCTTTCATTTGAGATCCCACTCGAGTATATTTGCAGATATTGAATTATTTTCTTCCCCGCTTTCACCCCACACAACTTTTAAACAGCTCAAACGATTTTCATCAAACATGTCTAAGAACACTCGCCCGTAACTCAGATTTCATACAAAAAAAAAACTAAATTGAAATCGCTTCATCCGTTCGCGAGCTACGGAGCCACAGACAGACAGATAAACAGACGGACAGATCAAACTTATAACACCCCTCTTTTTGCGTCGGGGGTTAAAACGAGACGTTGCATTTAATCGTCTCTCTCACAACATTACATTCCCATATCTTATTCCCAGTTTCAACCAGTAAGGATTAAACAAGATCCATACATCACGTCCCGGTACTCCACAAAACCTGTTTTAGTCGTATTACATGAGACTTTATTGAAGCCTTAATAAGGTTTTAGTACGCATGGCTCGAGACACATAAGATTTATCTGAAAGGAGTAAAAATCCGAGACAGCGAGAGACAAGAGTTGGTAAAATAGGATACGAACTTTTGAATCTAAGCAACACTATAAGTATTGATTTTTGGCGGAAGGGGCCTAAGTGAATGGAATATAAAACAGACCCATAGACACTGATAAATATAAATTATAGATATACTGTATCATCAAAATGCGCAAGAACTTTATTGTGATAACTAGCAGTGCCCGCGGTTTTACCCGCGTAGTTCGCGGTCCTGTGGAAAAGGGTGAATAGCTAATTTTTTTCTCCATTAGGTAGCTTTCTAATGGAGAAAAAAAAATGGAATTGGCACAGTAGTTTTTGAGTTTATTCATTACAAACATACACACACACAAAAATACAAATCTTTCCTCTTTATTATAATATTAGTGTCGATAAATAGCAACTTTGACATGCAGGATCACGAACTAACACTAGGCACTGGATATCCATTAATACAAGAATCGTCAAGTACTGTGCACCTGTACAATATTATTGCGCCTCACCAACCAACAGTCGATCAATCTGCCTAACCTTGGCCTAGCCAGGGTTGCGGAATTCGTTCAAAAGTGTCACCGCGGCATTGGAACGCAAAAGGTTAATCGGTTAAGCAGTAACCAGCCTTAGTGTGCTGAACTGCGAGTGGTCATAGCAACAAAAAAAAAAGAATTGGAACGCAAAGGGCTTTTGCACGAACACGGATGGGTTTTAGTCAGTAAGAGTCTGATACTCCTAACCGCTAGCGCGAGCGGAAGAAGTAATTTCCAAACTATATTGGGGTCAGCCGCCAGTCTAACCGAAAGTAGCTGTATGCCAGTGTTATACATGGAGCGATGGTCTATTCAACTTCCAGCAGCACTATTATGACGTCTTAAATCCATCATGATTCCTGTATCAGAGAGAGACGGAGTTACACAAGACGAATAGCACTATCCCTTTCCCTTACACGAATAATGATAGCATTGGCACTTCGTAGTACGGCCACAGGTCAGTCACTGGGTAACAACCCTCCATTGGTAAGGCCGATGTCAGATTTTCTGCCTTTTGACAATCCGAAACGAAAGATTTACTCATGGCATCTAGGATCAATAATTTACCGGGTTTTCCGGGGCATGAAGGAGTCTCGTTATTTAAAGGACTGTCCACGGGCCAACCTCGACATGCGTTGCTTGAACTTGAAGATCGACCCATGCATACGCTAGTAAGTACCTTAATGATATGAGTTAAAAGCTGCTGTCTATGAATTGCGATATTAATTAGGATGACAACCATCCGATTAACCTTCAACGTTAAGGTTCGCGAGCACATTCGTAAGAAGTTGGCAGTAGTATCGTCACAGCGTTATTTTTTTTTTTACTCATTTAACTGTTTGCATCAACTGTAGTATTTCCGTGTATAAGTTTATTAATTTGAGTATATACTATAGCATTGTATTGTATGTATAGTTTATAATTACATCATCTTTGTAGTAATTTAATATTAATCGCGTTTCTGTTTATTTTTATATATAGTTTTTATCTTTCGTACTGCACCTACCACAATTATTCTCTGCATCACTCAAAGGTTGACTGGTAGAAAATGCCTAAGGCATTAAGTCCGCCTCTGTACATTTGTGTGCGAATAAGAAAATAAATAAATAAATAAATATGAAACCAGCTTGCAGTTTTTGAAAATAAATTAACTTAAATAAGTTCAGTTACTTAATTTACCTAAGCAAAAACGATAGTCATCGATCCAGACCACGATACAGAAGAACTGTCCTTATTTGTCTCAAAGCCAAGAGCGGGTTTATAGGCTATTCACGCCCAAACTCACTGAATTGTGCTAATTATAACTTATATGAATAGGAGCCTAATTGTGGAACAGTATAGCGTCTGTTGGTGTTAATAGTTAATTTAGATTAATGTTAACGATTATGAAGGTGAAAATAAAAACCGGTTGATAAGTTTTGCTTCGAAAGCAAACCGGAACTTTTCCATGATGAAATGATGGATGACACCATCATGGTAAGTTCTGTTACAATTTAATAAGGAAAAGTGTACCTAAGTTACAAGCAAAACCAACCTAAAGTAGATGAACAAGAATTCACAATTAATGTCACCGACGAGGCTGAGCAGAAAATAGGTCGAACTATAAATAGTCCTCAGTCGGAGCAGAACAATGCTGGTGATAATTTTAAACTTACAGCAACCAGATTAAATGATACAACGAACCATATACTTATTTAAATAAACAATGTTCTATTCTAAAGGGAAATTTGAGCTAAAAATAAACAAACAGTTGCAATCTCGTGGAGGCTTTGATTAGCATTCCTTTTACGCTCTTACGATCTGTTTGTAACAGAAGGAATGGCAAATTAATTTGTAAATTGATCTATGTTTCACGTGTGTCAACAAGGCAAGTAGAAAAGCATTTTATTCCATCTTTAACAGCATTTCTTTTAAAGACAGAATCATGTTATACTATTAATGAAGGTATCTTTTGAGAATTTGCCTCTCTATATTCGTTTTATTACCCAATGCATGTAAGCTTCATTATTTGTTTATTGAATACTTTGCGTACACAAATATGTATGTAGCGTTTTTATTACCTAAGAAATTTTCTACCAGTTAATATTTGGGTTAATATCTTCCCAAAATCATGTAAAAAAAAAACTCAAAATTCGGTCAAAATTCCATAAACTATTTATTTACAAACAAGTTGGGCTCAAATATTTAATAGTAACGGCTGTAGGGGAAAGGAGCTCCGTATCCGATGGCTCCGAACTTGGCAAGACCGTAGGGAGAGGCGTAAGAGATAGCAGGAGCAGCGATGGCAGGAGCGGCATAGGAGATAGCGGGAGCGGCGTAAGAGAGGGCGGGAGCGGCAGCGATGAGGGTAGGGTCCTTGCGGACGACGGCGTTGAAACCTCCGGCGCCAGCGGCGTAGTCCACAGTACGGCGGGTGCCGTCAGACTCCAGCAGAGAGTACTGGCCCTGCACGTTGTCACCCACGCGGTTCTCGATCTGGTGTTTGAAGTCTCCGGTGAAGGGATCAGCCACGCCGTACGAGAAGCTGGACAAGTCGCTGGCGCTAGCGACGGCCATCAAGGCGAAGAGTGCGACGAACTAAAAGAATAAACAACGGTAAAGAAGACCTTAATTGAAAAAGATTTGACAAATAATCCATTAAGCTCACTTCTAAACAACAGTCTTTTTTTGATTTTGGGTAAACCAAAATAACTATAATTTCGAATACGTTGAAACTTATTGGAGATAGAATTCCATCAAAAATAGGCAAATAAAATCGCTTCATCGTTCGAATTTCGCTTTTATAGAAAATTGCAAAGCATTGAAAGAATGCCATTGAATTCATAAAACGTTCGCTTTTTAATATTCTCGTGACTCATTATGAATTATAAATTGCTTTTTTTCCAAAGCTGAATTTATAGATTAAACGAAGCTTTTATAAATTATGCTCTACTGTCTTACAAATTATGCTCATTTGATAATTTAAAGATGTTGACATTTTTATCTTCTCACACTGCTCACAAGGATTAGTATTCCAAGATATTTACCTTCACAAACATTTTGCTGGATTGTTGTAGTGACTACGTCTGACACAAGACTGATGCTGCTCCACGGTATCTGCACCTTTTTATATCTTCAAAACATGATCCAGTTCTGCAGAATCAGGAAGCTCACGTCCATAACAAGGTGCTCTTGTATTGATTACGGATTGAATAAAATTCGTCTCATTAAACTGTTCACAATCGCCGCACTTTCGTTCGCAATAATACCGTACAACCTTGAATTTTAAAGTTTAAGTGAAATACTATGTAGTTTACGAGTCGGTAATTTGTTTCAGATTGAGAGATTCTGCTGTGACATAATAATTATTATTGTTGTTTTCTGTAAACTTGCTTTTGGCTTTAAGTAGTAACATCAGTATGAAATATTCAAAAAACGCATTTATACAGGGTTATTTGTAAAATACCAACAACCTCTTAAGGGGTCAAAGGGTTATGGTACTCATCATTATGAACAACTTTTACTAATGGACCAAAACAGAAATCACGAAAAAAAAAAAAACAGCTGTTCCTAACATTTATGTTCGTGTAACTAATCACAATGTAGGGAACAGCTAATTTTTTTTCGCGATTTCAGGTTTGGTCCCATTGTAAAAGTTGTTAATAATGACCTCTTAAGAGGTTGTTGGTGTTTTACAAATAACCCTGTATATCTTTAAAAAAGAGTTTGCTGACAGGTCGTCTTAAAATCAAACTTTACTTTTGGTATGTGAGGTGGCTTAATAATAACAGCGGCAACGGCCGATCTCCAAGGTAAAGCAACGTTTGCCAAGGTTGGTCTGTGGATGGGTGACCATCTTAATATACCAAGTTTCCTCCATGCTTCAGAAAGCACGTTACAGCCGGGACTCATTTGTAGATCTTTAGTAATCGTTACGAATTATCAGAAGCCAGAAAATCTGACACCAGTCTTGCCAAGAAGTACCGTGTTACCCAGTTATTGGGTTGTGGAGGTCTGGTAGGCGGCCGCTCCACGTAAAATACTGGAATTTATATTTTTTTTTTTTTTGACTAGAAGCCGACCCCAATACAGTTGGCAATATACTAGGCAGATAATGATTTGAGGTGCCATCAACGATGGCCTTTAGAATAGCTATGACATGTATAGCAATGTTGATACAATATCGGGTGGACAGCCATCTGAAACGTCCACTATCGCAACTGCCATCATCCATCACATCAATTTTAGGCACTCGATACAAATAACCGATGTCAATCATTCACAATGATTGATACATTAAATTGGACTTCAAGAACTTGGCAATGTCTACAAATGTGTAGTTGTTGTCCTAAAATACTGGACAGATATTCATGGGGACATTTTTGTAAAAAAAAACAACCGTCTTCTAAACAAAAAAAAAAAAAAAGTTTTTAGTTGTTTCTTCGTTTTTTGGACAGCGAATTCCGAAATTAAACTGGTTACTGATTTTATACTTTTTGTTTAGAAGTCGGTTGTTTTTTTTTGTTATTTTTTTTATTTGTAGTTTTTTAATGGTGACACCTACCTGTACTGTACACTGTACAGTTGTAACGAATAAACAGACACGCAATTTCACCAATCCTGGAAGATTTGCTACAGTTTATCGAAGAGTTCCGTTTCCTATCTCGGTTCTTCATCAGATCTTCACCAAACTAGAAAACGACCACCTTGAAATACTAAGATGCTCTTCCAAACTATCGTATACAGTTCTTTTTTTTTCTTATCATCAATGTAGTTGAAGCCACATATTATAATAAAATTATTAGGTATAACTCAAATAGGTATGTTTACTAACCGTCAGATCACTCACTCAAATTTAAATGGGACCACATGACAAGCACCAGCTTTGTTCAAATAAAAAAAAATTGTTATAAATTTTTATTAGGTGTACCCAACACCTAGTAAAAATTTATAACACAAAATTTCACACAAAAAAAAACACAGTCGACTGAGAACCTCTTCGTTTTTTGGAAGTCAGTTAAAAATCAACATTTCTATTATTGTCAACGAGAAGAACTGTCATTAAGTGAGTAGCGTAACTACTATGTTTCGCTTATATTTTGAACAAAAACAAAACAAAATGTTTTTGCAAAAATTGTCTTTTTGGCAACCATACCATTAATATTCAATGTTATTATAATACAATGTTTTATATATCTATTCTACTACTATGATAATCATAGCTCTTACCAGAGCTATACCGCTAAAGGCAATGTGCTGCGTGTCGTATCACTACATAGTATAAAACAAAGTCGCTTCCCGCTGTTTGTCTGTCCCTATGTATGTTTAGATCTTTAAAAATACGCAACGGATTTTGATGCGGTTTTTTGATAGATACAGTGATTCAAGAGGAAGGTTTATTTTATAATACATGCATAAATAGTAGAGATTTAGTATCAGCATTGCACCCGTGCGAAGCCGGGACGGGTCACTAGTTCTATAATAAACCTAAATATTTATAGCAAAAACATCACTTCACTCAACGTTTTATTGCATTCAAGTCAAGACAAACATCCAGTCCACTCTAAACAATAACCCGTATCCTATTCATCTCACTGATGACCATAAATTAATCATCACAAAACGCAACCCTTAACTTCGATGCAGCAGTTATAGAAACGCCCCTGACAAGCAATTTACTATTCCAAAACTGTTGGTCCGACAAGAAACGCTGCTATACTATCGTACTTCATTTTCATTGGTCCAACTAGTTTCATGCCAACATTTTACAACTAGTTGTAACGTAGGAGTTGAATAGAGTTGTTTTAGCGAAATGAGTTTGTGTTCGAAATTCGGGAGATCTGTTAACTGTCGTATCTCGTTGGGTAGTTGTTGCGACGTCCTATAAACCTGCATGTTATTGTTCTTTGCATAGAGTAAGGAATAGCAACAGCTCCAGCAGTGACTTGAGATGACATCACTACCAATGAAATTGCTGTCCGCGCAATGTGCGCTGAGCACAAAAATGTTAGCTGTTTTATAGCCATAAAGAGGCCGTGTCTGCATACATATACACAGTGGTCTAAAGCAATTCTGTTTTATTCCTAATTCAAAATATATTTAATTTGGATCAACAAACAGTTTTATTGTTCACACACAGGTATAGATTAAATCAATCAAATACATAATGCATATTATTTTATCGTGTAAAACTATCGGTTTAGTTATTTTCTTTTAATGGACCCCTCGCAGTTCACTACACTAAGGCTGGTTACTGTTTAACCGATGATTCCTGTGGTGGCCTCAAATGTATTTAAGGCCCCCAGCCAGGGCTTAAAACTACTTAAAAACTAAATGACCGCTCGCTAAGGGCATCCCCTGTGGGACACGGGCCTCAGCTTAGCGGGGTCATTGATGGAGGGCAGCAAGGGACAGGCTGGGTCAGGTTGATATTATTTTGGGGATTTAACGCGGCTCGTTAGACAAAAGTCGGGGAGTCGGTATAGTTAGAATTATCACGGGTTTTATATTTCTATGAGTAATACGGTGGCACTCACTGATACGCCTCAGCGG
This sequence comes from Hecatera dysodea, assembly GCA_905332915.2. NCBI lineage: Eukaryota > Metazoa > Arthropoda > Insecta > Lepidoptera > Noctuidae > Hecatera > Hecatera dysodea. The sequence goes on from HG995292.1 coordinate 18,976,471, forward strand.
CAATATCAAAGCTTTCGGTAAGCTTTGTCAATACCTGCGGCTACTTTCCACTTTTCCATGGAGTAAGCTTTCACAAAGCCGCAGCAGTGACCGCCGAGGCGACTACGTGCTCTGTGGAGTGTTGTACGTTACGTAACTTGCGGAGTTTGTTATTGTGTAGACGTTTTTAAAAGTTACAGTAGTTTTGCCGTTTCAGAATGCACAGCTATATTAGTGCTATATTAATACAATGAGTGCAATAAAATATCTGAGTTTGAGTTATTAATTTTGTTCATTTCAGCTGTGAAGTTCGTTATGGTATATTATTATTATATTTCATTTAATATTTCTTAGGAGCTAATCAAAATTCCGCGAAGGAAATATAGAAAGTACATTTTGATGCAAGGAGATAAACTTTATCACACACATTCCATGGCCAAGTTTTGTAGGTATATTGTTGAATGTTTTGTTTTAAATTAATCCTTAGTAGGTAAATAAGCGTGGACCATTCCTTGCAAAAAATAATGTAATGACATATTAATCACATTTTTTTTTTCAACAAGGAAATATCTTCAATCCCTGAGGTAGTATTGGGAAATTTGATGCTTCACTTAAGTGTTCTAAAACAAAGCGAAGTCCACTTTGTCTGTTCTCGAAAGCTCCATTCTTGACGCTTAAAATTAGGGATTCTTAAGAACTCGAGATTCAATGTGAGTCACTTTTACAATGATTAATTCCAAAGGTGAAATTCCATCCTATCCTACCAATAAAATTAATTTAAATATTTGAGGATGGATGAGTGGATGTCGGTTACTCTTCTTTTTATTGCATAAAATTCTAAACGGGTTTTGATTTGTAACGTCACAGTTATACTATATTATGTACGTCAGAATAATATGTACATATGTAGGTTTTTATGTATATAGGAGGGGAAGTACTTATTATACGCGGTTGAAACTGCAGGCATCATCTAGTATGGGCACGCCACTATTGCGGCGATAAGTCCCCTCTTTACGAGAGACGTCACGGCGTCCTCACCTTCCGCCTGACGCAGGTGCTCACCGGACACGGCTGTTTCGGGACGTACCTGTGTCGGATCCAGCGGGAGGACACGACCGGGTGTCATCACTGTGTGGATCGCCCGGAGGACACGGTGGAGCATACGGTGGGGGTCTGCCCTGCTTGGGCGGAGGACCGCCGTGTCTTCGTCGAGGCGATCGGCGGCGGCGACCTCTCGCGTCCGGCCCTGGTTCAAGCCATGGTCCGGAGCGAGGAGGCATGGGAAGCGGTCGCCTCCTTCTGCGAAGCAGTAATGCTAGCGAAGGAGGAGGCGGAACGCGTGCGTGAGAGGGAAACCTCACGCCCCAGCCGCCGCAACAGAAGAAGACGCCCCAGGCGTCGGGAAACGCAGGGCGATTCCCGGCCACCGTAAGCGCGGGCCTGCGGATGGCGAGCTATGGGTGGCTCGCCGTCCGATGATTTCCCATCCAGAAAAAAAAAGGCATCATCTAGTAAAATATTTAAGAAAGTAAGTAAATAAATTAATATATGAATACCTACCGCACATTTCAAACAATATTTATACTAAAGATGAACTCAACGGAAGAATATACATACATACACCACGGATTAAAAAAAACTGGCCAGCAAAAATAAATGTTTTTCTCGTTACATTAATAAACAAAACACAGTCGGAAAAAGCTCATTTTTTGGTTTCGAACCAGTAATTAAGTCAAAGTCAAAGCATTTATTTCAATTAAACCATATACAGGCAGTTTTGAATTTTCAGGGCCGGTCAGTCGAAAGAGATGAAGCTATATGCACGTTCCAAAGCGTAGATCTCTATGGAGAAGAACGTGCAAGAAACTCCACGGACCAACGTAAATAACAATCCTCGTTATCTAGAACTCCGAACAATTATATTTGTTAGGGAAGCCGCCAAAATGAAGGAAAGTAGTTAGCAAAGTATATTACTGAGTCCCCGACTGTTTGCCTCATAACAAGATAAAAACTCTGTAGGCATTTTAATTTTACGTTTTCGGACTTAATAAAGTTTAAGACAGACGCTGTGCAATATAAGTGTTACGAGGTACGTTTTTGGTACTTATTAATTTTTTCGTGTACCTAGGCAGGTACACGAAGCTTTCCTACTACATAAGCAGGTGCTTATGAAGCAGGAAAGCTTGTATTCAATGTGTAAGAACGCGCAAGAAAGTTCCACGGACACTCTTATAAATCAGTAAATATATAGTTACACACGCTGGAAGACAAAAGACCTAACAGGCCTAGAAATAATAGAATATGTTAGACTCTTTCTCTTAAGACTGGCCCAGAATCACAGAAGTCAACGAGAAGTGAAAATACTATCAGTATAGAAAACGTGAAATTCGAAACAGCACTAACAAACACACACTAATATTGTAAAGAGGAAAGATTTGATTGTTTGTTTGTATTAAATAGGCTCCAAAACTACTTAAATGACGACTTTGATAGTTCTAAGTTTCGTTTCCGTTCAACTTTGAATCGTCGTGTTCGTAACCGTCGTTACTTTAAAACGTCGTCGTATTGGTTTTAAACGTCGTTTAAAACCAATGTAACTAATGTAGCTGCAATAATCTATCTATAAGTACTTATAATAAATCTGTAGAGAGGTCAATTCTGTACAGGGAATATATTTTCAAAATAACTATCAGAGGGTGATTAGTGATCGATACTGGTGCCAAAAATGCAATCAGTAAAATTTTTGTCTGTCTGTCTGTCTGTCTGTCTGTCTGTCTGTATGTTCTTTATAGAAACAAAAACTACTTGACCGATTTTAACGAAACTTGGTGCAATTATTCTTCATACTCTTGGGCAGGATATAGTATACTTTTCATCACGCTACAATCAATAGGAGCAGAGCAGTGAAGGGAAATGTTGGGAAAACGGGAGAAGTTACTCCATTTTTTAAGCTTCCGTCGCGTGCGTAGCCTTAATGGTTAAAGTTACATAGAAATAATGTATAACGGAAATGTTCTACACAAAATTATCTAAAAAATATCCCGCAACAGTATATGTCTATCTTTTATGGTTGACTCACGGTTCGGAGCTTTCTGATTATATTTGTTTTCTCGGTAAAGGTTTAGTATCGTTTGGCAGGATTTGCGGGGGGAGAGGGGGAGGGGAGGGGAGAGGGGGGTGACCCTTCCCCCATGGCACCACTCCCGTAAAAAGGCAACGCACCGTTTCCGAGAAAATCGAATTTTAGTAACCTAACCTCAAAACACTTAAAGTGGCTTAAAAAGCGTGTCGGAGCCCCGCTTCGCGGGGCTCAAGGGTTTAAAAAAAAATAACCACGAAGGAGTGGCGGAGTCTGCTCGCTCGCTTCGCTCGCTCACTAGACTCCGCCACTCCTTCTAACCTAACCTGTCCGAGTCGGGGTGCCCCATGTCCCGACCTCGCTTCGGTCGCTCTTGCATCCTAAATTCTTCTTGTAACACTAGTAAACTGCCTTTTGCACATACATACAATTTGGTATAAACACATCACATTAATTAAAGTTATTTATTTTATCCAAAATTTATCACTTTGATTAATTCTTCAAAAGGATCACTTTTATTTCTTTCTACCAAGTTTGAAAAAGGTCACAATAATACTTCAAAACAAACAGAGAACATTCACGCAACTCTGGAAGAAACAGAACATAAACGGAATGTTGACATAGACACATGATTGAAATGTCTTTTTTTACGTTCCGTTTTACCGATTTTGCACGATATTTACACCACAGACACTATATTGTGACAGATTTGGTTGTCAAACACCCATTTTAACGTTCCGTTTTCCGCGTATTCAATTTGAGGTTAGTAACTTATTTTGTTAATTTCTCGATAAATATGCGTTACCTTTTAATAAGAGTGTAGCGTTATAATCAGGGACTCCAGCTCTTCCAGATTCAATCGATTTTACACCCCAACTCCTGCCAAACGATACTAGACCCGACCCGTTTTCTCTTACGTTTATAATACTCTCCTAATTAAAAAAAATTAACATTATTACCTATTCAATAAAAAAAGAATCATAGAAATCGGTATAGAAACACCAAACTTATACATGAATACAATAATAAGCCACCGCGCCGTCGCACTTTTATACTGAATCATGTTATTGTGATTATTTTTGTGTAACCTTTGTTGCTATTTTATAAAATAGGTACTTATTAGTTATTTTGGTAATGTTTAATATTCGTTCAAATTACAAATTATGAATAGTTTCAATTTTATTTCTTTTTAGGTGAAGTAGTAGTAGAAGTAGGAGCATAGATTTTTAGATACCGATAGGTTAGTTTTGGCTAATTTATGTTCTGTTTTTTAGTATTAAGTAGGTAAAAGCGTAGATACTTTTATTAATTAGTTATACGTAGTTATAGGTATTTATTTTTAAGTGAAGTAGGTATAGGTTATTATAATATAATTTTGCACAGGCATTTCAGCTTTACTTTCATTTCTTTTTTTGTTGTAAGTTGTACATATTTCACACACACATAGTGATCTATCAACGCACAGCCCAAACCACTGAACGGATCGGGCTGAAATTTGACATGCAGGTAGATGTTATGACGTTGGCATCCGCTAAGAAAGGATTTTGATTAATTCTACCCCCAAGGGGATAAAATAGGGGATGAACGTTTTTGTATGAAACTTTGTCAATTTTAAACCGATCGGGCTGAGAGTTTCATAGTTAATAAAAGATGTGCTGTCGCAATCAAGTAGTACGTTCTGCTTTCGTGTTTTGTTTTTTCTCGCAGTTATAAGGTGACACATGACACGTCAATCAAATGTCAGTGTCAAAATCACATTTCGCTTATTGCTGACCACCATATTTATTAGTAGTTGTGTTGCTCTCCTTGACTAAGTTAAATTGGACATAAAAACTAAGCCAAAATATAGGAAATTAACATAAAAAAACGTTAACTATACTGCATAGTGATAGTTAGGTACATTAAGTGTACATAGTGCTGGCCCAGGGTCCATACATTTCTGGAACATCTCCTTTGGCATGTAACTTCCTTGGTGAGTGCAAGGGTCTAAGAAACGATTTTGCTAAATTCCTAAGGGAACAGAAAATAACGGAACATGCGCTTACAATGTCACGAACAAAAACCATTGCCTGCTTATAATAATCAAACCTTGCTTAGGTTTGATTATTATAAGTTTTTACAGTTTTTTCTTCACTATAAAGAAGCTTGAACTATGTACATACCTAGCCTTAAAAATACATAGATCGGAACACTCCCTCATATGTTCGGAATTGGAGCCTAAAGATGCTGGCTCGCTGCCCAAAACAAGTTATTTTAAAAGAATCAATAAAGTACCTTGTACCATCAGTTTGCAGAAAGCCCATATATTATTTTCTCGATTGTGGTTTTGTTAGTTCCTTGGTTTGAAGAAGATATGCTTAGCTGAAACTGCAGAAAAATAGATTATAAATAATAAATAGAACATTAAAAATAAAATAATAATTATAAATACAAGAATAGATATATGTACCTAGGTTATAAGCTATTGTAAACCATGCATAGTACGTAATTGTTTGTTTTCCTAAATAAATATAGTATTAAGAATAATTATTTCCTCTGACTTCTCTGTAGACCTAAAAAAAGAAAACTCTAACCAACGCCTACATTTAAAAACTACCCACAGAACTGCTTTATCTGAATTTCATTAAAATTTTATATTCCATTGCAAAAAGTACTTTATTCCGCTCTGAATAAATATTCCGGTCAATTTAACATGCAAAAAGGTTTTAAATCTACCGGAGCTTTTTAATTTTTATGTAGACATAAAAGCTATGATATAAAAATATTGTTGTTGTTCAATAAACAGGAAGATGTGCTTGTATGTAGTTTCATACCTACCTAAGATTTACAAGCTATTTTTTTTTGTTATAAAAATCAAAATTATACTAAAATTTGCATTATTCTGCAATAAAATGAACAATATATGCCACATCATCTGCCATGGTTGTGGAATTAGTTCGAAAGAGTCTTCGCGACTCTGGAACGCAAAGGGCAGGAGAAACACGGATGGGTTTAGTCAGTAAGAGTGTGACGCTTCCTTCCGCTCTGCCCAGAGCGAAATCAGTAATTATTTGATGATTCATATCTAAAAAAATCATAGCTCAATTTTACCTATTATTTTGGACATGAGGTTTTAGGTTAGATTCCTTGTCGGGATTTTTTTTTTGTGTTCATACATCTAAAATTCTCACCCCCTATTACTTAGTCATCATCATCAACAGCCTATTGCAGTCCACTGCTGGACATAGGCCTCTTCAATTGCACGACACTTAGATCTATTTTCTCGCATCCAGTTTCTGCCAGCCGTCCTGCACAAATCGTCACTCCACCGTGCCTGAGGCCGTCCTACACTACGTTTGCCGAGACGCGGTCTCTACTCTAGAACTCGTTTACCCCAACGGTTGTTGGTTCTACAACTAATATGGCCAGCCCACTGCCACTCCAGCTTACTAATCCTGTGGGCTATATCGACGACCTTACTTCTATTACTTAGAAATATTTAAATTGTGAGATCTGTGTGTAACAGGTACACCTCTGCCCTACTTTTGCGACTAACAGATATACAGCGTGTTCCAAAAGTACTTGGCTATATTTAGGGGGATGTTGGCTAGATGAAAAAATGCAAAACAACAAAAAACTGATTTGAAAAAAAAAAAGACCACAAAAACGAAACTAAAAAAATTCGAACTTTACAAGCCGTTTGTTATAGTTGGCGGTTGACTGCTTGAAAAGTGATTAATTTTGGGAACTTTTTAGTCATTTTTTTTTTCTCCTTTAATCTATATCAGCTACTCAGTATGACCCTTAAATATGACCAGGGGCCGTACCACGAAGTGCCAATGCTATCATGATATCTGTGTGAAAAAGGGATAGTGCTATTCGTCTTTTATAACTCCGTCTCACTCTGACACAGGAAACATGATGGATTTAAGACGTCATGGTAGGGCTACAGGCACTTCTGAAACACTCTGTACATAAACATAACTTGTTTGAAAAAAATATTTTTTTTATCTTCCCGTATTTGATTGTGATAAACTTTTCGATGATAGATTAAAGAAAATTTTAACCAAGAATAACTATAGTCTAATGACCTTTGAAAATACGATTAAAACATTAAAGCCGCAGCAACAATGACTCGAGATTCTCCATCTCAACGATAAATAACCCAAAACAGAACTTATTCCTTTAACATAAGTTTGACAGTGGCTTGGACATTATATCACAAAGTAAGATAAGATGTCTCCATTATCAGCTGAATAGTTAGTAAACTTTGTAGCCGAATATGGTGTAGTTGTAATCTTAGAAGCTTTAATTAACGTCAGTTTAGAAGATGAACTATTGTCTCGCTTCATAGATAGGAACTACGTAGAGGATACTTAAAGATATTGCGTTCCCATTTTGAACTACTATAGCAAGAATTAATAATCCACCTATTATAGGTTGGTTATACTAGGTTTATGTATTTTATTTATTTACATTGAAAATCCAATTTATATTTTTTTAAAACGATTAGTAATTGCACTAGAAAATCTATAATATAGAAAATATATGTACATGTACAAGAGGAGTAAAAAAGGGGGAAAGGGACCACGGAAGGAGGGAGTAGGGAGTATGTTTACATCGCTGTGAACGGGAAACCAGAACCCCAGAACACTGGTCGCATTGCCACGTTGAATGGCAATGCTGATTCGATGACCAAAGAAAAGGCCAGCCCTCTGGTCACGTGACCAGAGGGCTGGCCTTTTCTTTGGTCATCGAATATATATATCAGTATATATATATATTTATTTATTAAGTATTTTATTGTACACCTAGATAATAAGAACAAGCTAAGCATTTATAAAAACAAGTGTACTTACAACGGGCGGTCTGATCGCACAAGGCTATCACACCAACCACAACACAAATAACCAATATCACCAAGGAGAATTCCATTTTTTTATTAAAAAAAAAAATACATACATACGTTGAATTGATGGTTTGGTTGATGTACTTATTACATCAACAAAGTCATTTTACCAGGGCCCCAAGTCTGCTATTTTTATAAATTTGTCATTCCAACACGATCCCATTGTCATTTTGCTAAAAGTTCGTAATCTTCTAAATTCATAATAGTCGATCATTGGTCGGTCAATGGTCTCGTAATACTTTTTGATAACCGAGCTATTAAAAGAAATGACTGCACATGACATTCTAATGATAAATCAAAGGAACTGTCAAAATTTTAGCAGAATACCGCATACGTCTGTCATTCATTTGTCATTATGTACGAGATTACCATTCTATGCCATTTCTTTCAATGGAGTGTCATTGGACAGTCATAATGACGTTTTTATATTAGTAGATTACCAAACTTGTCAAAATCAACCACTATGAGATCAATGATAGACCATTCTGACGCTATTGTAATAGCAGACTTGGGGCCCTGAGTGTAGGTGTAAATTATACAGCTATTTCTATGCTGTTTTAAAAATAAATATAATTACTAGTTTCTGTGTTTTAGTATTCCGTACATGAACGGTAGCCAATAGACCCCTATTACTAAGTATTCCCTGTTCATCCGTCTGCCTGTCAGCGGGCTGTACCTCATAAACCTTGTTAGGTATGTATATGTACAGTCGGTGATAGCAATAATTAACTGACCCCCTAAAAATTAAACGAACTTGAACCTTTTGCTCGTTAGCAGTAAGACAACTGGTTCAACGTCTACGATCAATAAAATAGTTATTCGAATTTGATCTTTAATACGCAGTGTTAAGGTAGGTATGATCTTGACTAATATTCTAACTTGTAATATAATACGTAATTTCGATCACGTTAAATATGTATCGAGTGGTCTAGTGGTCACTGTAGTGAGCTGACAAATCGAGGCTGTGAGTTCGTAACCAGCGTGATTGACGCGTTTGTTTCTGTTTTGTAAATTTATTTTAAGTTATAAATAATAAATTATAACTTTAGCAACAAAAAAAAAAACAGAAAAAAAACGAACAGAAATAAAAAACCAAAATGATGGTAAAAACGATTATATTTTATAAAAAAAAATATTATAAGAATAACATAAATGATATTGATGACGACACGAAGATGATAATATTTACCTACTTACTAATAACGTTGTTAACTGCACTGAGTTTAATGTAGTGAATAAGCATGTTATAATATTTAGAAATATAGGTATGTATTTCTATTTCATAACAATAACATCACCACATTAAATATCATTTAACTAAATAAAACGGCATTATACGTTGAAGTTCTACCTACTATAATATATCAATTTGTTTTGTGAGTAGTTATTTTAGTTATAAGGTTTTGACAAAAAACTAGGTATTCGAAATACTTCGTTAGAAATTATAACAATAGTTAATTTAACACGCACACTGACATACGTTAGTATTGTTTGTGACCAACACTGGTTACTCAAGTCATTTATAATTATGCTTTTAATAGCGAAGTGGAGCACCATTTTTTTCTATTACTTGTTGCAAGCGGTCCCGCATACCACGCACCATATCCAACAACAATCACTTCCTCTCATTAATGGTTTTGGTCCAGGACGATCTTTCTTTTTGAATATTAAAACCACACGTCAAACGTTTTAGCCACAATCTGACTGTATTTCTCTGAAACAACACAATAAGCATAATTTTAGTAACGAATAGGTAAACAATTTTATTTATCGATTAAGTTTGCAAATACAACAAACGTTTATCAATTTAGATAATATAAATCAAATTACCTATAAATGATCTCAAATTAGACTCATAATGAAACATAGTTAATTGTCTATTATTCTACATTCACCGGCTTTTAAGCCAACTAACGAATTAAGGAATAACTATAATTATAAATGAAGCATAAAAAAGAATACACTTACCGCTATATTAAGTTTCGTAGCAATCGCTTTAATACCAACATTCTCCTCATGCAAAAGATTATTTTGTATTTTAAATAATCACTCAAGTTGGACATGATGATTAAACTATCAAAACTGATAACAATTAATAAAAAGGAAAAAAGCGTGGATTTTTACAATTTAGTAAGGCAAGGTAAAAATGTTCGCGCGTATTCACTGCTATTTGTGCATAGAATATCTTGTTCAATTTATTCTTCTACCCCATATTCCTAATGTCATATCTATAGCAGTTTTGGTTGAATACGCATACTGACGTCTAACTACCCACTTATTAAAATAGGTGAACAGTTATAAATAAATGACCTAATACCAACCTCTTAAAGCTCAAGTTTGCGTATCAAAATTATTTATTGTTTCTGTTCAACGAGTAGTGTTAGTCTGATAAACTCAAACATATTGAAAAACTTTTAATGTTATGAGCATAGGGTGTAAAATCGAGTAATTTTTAGGGGGGTCAGCTAATTGCTATCACCGACTGTACATAATTGCGTAGTACAGTTGCGAATTTCACAGAGCATGTTTTTCAGTTCCCAAATAATTTTGAATTCAATACATATGAGGAAAGTGATTTTCTTCCAAGTTTCTTGCGTAATTACTGTTTTTGCTCTATCGTAAAAATGGAAATACATTAAAACATAAAATGTTTGAAATTGGTCTAATCTATACTTATAATAAATCTGTAGAGAGGTCAATTCTGTACAAGGAATATATTTTCAAAATAACTATCAGGGGGTGATTAGTGATCGATACTGGTGCCAAAAACGCAATCAGTAAATTTTTTGTCTGTCTGTCTGTTTGTCTCTCTGTCTGTCTGTCTGTCTGTCTGTCTGTATGTTCTTTATAGAAACAAAAACTACAACAATTTTAACGAAACTTGGTGCAATTATTCTTCATACTCCTGGGCAGGTTATAGTATACTTTTCATCACGCTACAATCAATAAGAGCAGAGCAGTGAAGGAAAATGTTGGGAAAACGGGAGAAGTTACTCCATTTTTTAAGCTTCCGTCGCTTGTGTAGCCTTAATGGTTAAAGTTACATAGAAATCATGTATTACGGAAATGTTTTACATAAAATTATCTAAAAAATGTCCCAAACAGCATATGTCTATATTTTATGGTTGACTCACAATAACACGTGTAACTCCCGATAGCTTAGCAGTTCGGCGCTTTCTGATTATTTGTATGAAACTTTGTCAATTTTAAACTGCTCGGGCTGAGAGTTTCAAAATCGGGGGAAAAGTAACTATTCCACGCGGACGAAGTCGCTGGCAGAAGCTAGTATTAAAATATAACAAGAACTAATACAATTCACGCCCCAAGACAGCAAGGGATCGCAATTCCGCATTATTCTATAGTCGCAAAACCATAACAGCATTTCAAATTTCGGCTACTTCCCGTTATGTCACATTCCCGATTGGACAACATGTCAAAAGTTTTAAAAACAACTGAACGCTAGTGGCGTTTGGTCAAGATTTTGATCTTCATACATTCATTCCCGATTCGTCAACATTTGAAAATGCCTATATTCTTTCCCGTTTGGTCAACCTTTTGTTTGGAAAGTACAATCAGGAGCAAAAAGAAATGCCTCCGTTCATGTTCTATCTACTTACTAGCTTCCGCCCGCGGCTTCGCTCGCGTCAAAAGTGTTTTGATTATCACTTTCAGTTTCCTCTGGATCAGTATTGAATTCGTGATACTAGCATATTATTAGCCCGGTGAGCTCTTTGTATTTTGTTAATAAATTAGCTTCTATCTGCGACTTCGTCTGCGTGAACTTTAGAACTGGCTTCAAGAGGGCATAACATTATGAAAGTTATTCCCGTTGTTTCGCAATTCAGTAATTTCGGGTATTTGAGGCTGGAGCGTCATTTCTTCTTTTTGGCTTATTCTTTCTGGCTATTTTGCTTTTTCCTCGACTCCTAAGGGTCATAGATTGATGTTAAAAATTTATCCCAGCCCCAAGCAAAAAACAAGTAAAGTATATCCTGGTAGTTTTTGAGTTTTTAACAGTTGTACTTCTAGCCCCGGAAATATATCTTCATTATTCTGGTATCCTGGTAATTTGTGAGTCTTTGCCGCTTACAATTCCAGCCCCGAAAATACTTCGACTTTTTTCTAGTCTCCTGGCAGTATTGTAAATCTTGACCACTTGGATTTTTTGTACTTCCTGGTAGTCTGATTCAATCTCAGTAAGGTTAGGACTATCGGTTTTCAAAGTTAAATAGATAAAAGCTGAACATGGCAATCAAACCTATTGCCATGGTACATACCTATGCATGTAACGTATATAATTTAGGATTTTACATATGCTAAGAAAACAATATACCCACCTCTGGGAAAGTCGGGTGATAAAAAGAGCGTCAAAAAGGACTTGGTAACTTTTGTAGTTGACTGTACCGTACAAAGAACTAGTTTAAAAAAAGGGTGACAAAACGAGAATGGATGTATGAAGATCAAAATCTTGACCAAACGCCACTAGCGTTCAGTTGTTTTTAAAACTTTTGACATGTTGTCCAATCGGGAATGTGACATAACGGGAAGTAGCCCAAATTTCGCATAAAGAAATAAGGAGGATACGGAACCATTTTTAAGAGGTTTCGACTCGTACTTTTTTATGAGAACAGTCAAATCGGTTAACCAAAAAACCAATTCCTTTAAAAATCTCACAAGGAATTCCCAAAAGAATTCCATTTGCGGCTGCAAAATTAATTCTCGAAAATTAATCCTACAAAAAACCTTTAAAGGATTAATTTTCGAGGAAGATCGTGTAATATTCCCACGAAGGTAATATTCTACAATTTTCCTAGAACTACCCGTATGAGGACCATATTCTCCACCGTAACCTGTGAACCGTGGGTTAACTACCTCATTAAATAGTTGAACCAGAGGTTGTAGGGATCGTAAACTGTGCAAGAACAGTACAGGGATCACAAATCCCCCTCAAAAGGACTTTGATAACACTTTATGGGTAAAGGGGAACAGGAATATTGCAACTACACAGTCTTTATTAAAGTTTTAAGGGTCGAAACTTTCAGGAAGATTCTAAAAGGAAATGTAAGTAAATATATCATTATTGAGATGTTTTTTTTTCGAAACGATCGAGATAACGAGTCTGACTTATCTGTTTTTTGGCAATAATGTTTTGTCATAAAATGTTCTACTGATAAAAACTTGCAAAAAGATTTATAGAGAAACTATAGCTATCTTGAATACAACATTACATTATTTTTCCTAATCCAGCCCAGTTTTTTTTTTGGCCTGTAAATTTGTTAGTTTGCGTGTAGATGATATATTACTTAATCATACTTAATTCCCTGTTTTTTAATCTAAACTTGAGAATTCAAATTTGAAGTGGACTAGATACATCAGTGCTTAACTTTGACAATTCTGAATTTAGTAACCGGGAGTAAAACTTATACAGTATATCTGTGCGTTAAGGCATGTTGCGAATAAATTCATTCATCATAAATGTTGACATATATGTATAACGGTCGCATAAAATCCTTTACAATCAATCTAATCCAAATATTATAAGAAACTTACGTTGATAAAGATCGTATTCACACGGCTGGGTTCGCTGAATGCTGAGTGCTCGAGAGTGCATTGCAATTTTTATTCCTAGCACCGAAATGCTCTCGCTTAAGAAATCTGTACCTCTGGTACCGAATAAAAGAATTTCTGTAATAATAGAAACTCGAAGAAAGAGAGAGATGACAATGTTCAAGTTTTTGTAGCTGTTATACGAAATTTTTCATGATTTTTTATGATGAAATTGTTTCTTTAAATGGATATGGTGTTGTTTCTGGGTACATCTGGATTCTGGTCATGACACTGTTATCATGAGCTACTTTGAATAAAGCATAAATGCACTGGTTTCTGTAAGTGGTAAGGGGAGCACTCCATCAACGCTTATTTTTAATTAACACATGAGGTAGTGTAGGTATCTCGTATAAAAACCTCTCTGATTTTAATGCTTGACGTATTTCATCGAAAACCAACAGTCCAAAAAAATAATGACGTCGTTTCAAAAAGTACAACACGTAAAAATTAAATAGCCACTGTTAAATAACTCTATGAACGAAAAAAAAAAGCAGGGCAGACTTCAAACGCTCCAAGCTTTTAAGCAAAAAAACAGCTCAAACGGAATTCCGGATCTGAAAGATATCCAAAGATAAGAAAGGAAACCGGACGGATAACGTTTGAGGACTCGGGAGGAGGCTTTGAAGCAACAGCTTACACAAAAACGTGGGTCCTCTTTAAACAATCGGTCCCTAGGGTCCAAATTACATCCACTTTGCTGACGTCCAATGCGGGCCTGACGTTGTTTATTATTTTGCGGACCTTACTGAAGTGTTTAAATTCGTGAAAATGTCTTGTAGAACAGGGGTTTAACATGTGGCCGTACTTAATTAAATGAGTGGAGTCCGGACAGCTAACCTTACAGAAAATAATCTGATTTGTTTTTTTTTTTGCGTTGAGGTTGGTTATGAAATTTCTGTTTTATTTTAGTTCTGTATTCAGAACAATATCATAATAAACTTTTTTAATTGGTTCGAAATGTTTTGATTATGAGCAGAGATATTTGAGCAGTGGTGATGAAATTAATTACACAGAGTAATGCGCCTGACTGGGTTTGAACCCGCGATTTACAATTCGCAAGTCAGAGCCGTTACCACTCGGCCACCACTGCTCTACCAACTACAGAAAACTTTGCCGAAAACCTTGAAGGGGCTTAATTCAATCATAAGTCATAAGCCTCCTCAAACGTCGCCACATCCGTTGACCTGGTGAGGGTCGCTGGAGTACCACTGATTAACTTACTGGCTATAAAATAAACATTTCCTGCAAAAGAGTGAATTCCTAAAAGAAATATTATGTCTGTCCGTTGGATCAGCAAAAAATATTGGTGAAAGATTTTGTCTTTTGTCACGTATACGAAAAAATCAAGACGATACAGTACGTTCAATATTCTCGTGACGTGTACGTAAAAGAACCATTTTTTACATACCATTTTTTATGTAGCAATGGCGTCGTTAGCCCTAACTGAACTTTGATGCCTTTTATCTCTGTGATTTTATTGAATTGGTGAAAAAGCAATACACACGTGTTCAATTTTTTTTATCATTTATCTGACTGAAAAGGAACTTTTTTTTTGTACCTAGGTGCATACAATATGCCAGGGCCCCAAGTCTGCTATTTTTATAAATTTATCATTCCAACACAATCCCATTGTCATTTTGCTAAAAGTTCGTAATCTGCTCAATTCATAATGGTCGATCATTGGTCGGTCAATGGTCTCGTAATACTTTTTGATAAACGAGCTATTAAAAGCAATGACTACATAATGGCGTTTTAATGGTAGGTCACTGATCAAAGAAACTGTCAAAAGTCATTCATTTGTCATTATGTACGATATTAACATTCTATGCTGAGATGACCAAACTTGTCAAAATCAACCATTATGAAATCAATGATAGACCATTCTGACACTATTGTAATAGCAGACTTGAGGCCCTGATACCTTATAATGGCTTATAGTCAGAATGATTATAACATACAACAGTATTAGCGCCACCTATATCCACCGATAAATCAATGCGAAGAGATGCTTCACCCATAATACCACTAAATAATTTATAAGTTATTATTGACATCAAAGGTGATTTCTCCAAGGGATGACACAGGGGATTCCTCTATGAACAGACTAACTGCCTAGTTCCAGATTATTGTTCTAGTGCAAGTTATAATTTGATTGACAATATGTTGGGTTTGTACATAAAGTTAGCGGTGTTGGCCTTGTTTTTAACGTTAGTTGCTGTTATTGATTTTAGTCATAGGTCATTTTTTTAGTCACATAAGAGATTTGGTCGGGAAGGTACAGTGGAATTTGGATTACAAATGAAGTCATTTATCTAGTTGTTATGGTGTAGGTACGGTATAAAAAATTAAATATAAGTTAAAAAATTAAGGTAAAAGGGAGATTAAATTGAATATTTGTACGGTTTTTCTTTTGTATGTTAATTACATTATTTACATGAAATTTTCTGGATTAGAAGTAAAGGTATACCTATATATTTTTCTATCACAAAAAATGAACTGTATTGAAGAGGGTACGGCGCAAAATTGAGAGAGAAAGCTAGTGAAAAACTAAAATAATATCAAAGGACCAAATTGGCAAGAAAATACTAGCCAAGTGTCAAATGCAAGTGGCGAATGCACAAAAAGCGAGCTATTTTCTTGCTTTTCTACCAGCCAGCATTGAGGAAATAGTTTTAAAGTTCCTTTGTTCCCAAAGAAAGCTTTCTCAGAGTCAAAAGACTGCTGAAGTTTGGTTTGGATTTTGATAGCCATATTCAAACAAGAGGAATAATATTAAAAAAAAAACATGAGGAGCTCGTGGCTAAATTATATCAACCGCACGGGACGATCTTCGAGGTTATGCATTCTAGTCTGGAATAAAACATAGGATACTTTTTATCCCGGAAGTATGTTCCCTTGGGATAATATTCGACACTCACATGGACGAAGCCGCGGGTGGTAGCTAGTAATACATAATAGCGAAAAAACATAAAAGTTAAAAACTACATGCTGAGCAATAGTCCCATTCATGCAAGTCCCAACCCATGCTGACCATAAACACCAATCAGCAAATTCGGTACTCATATTCAATATAGAGAATTCGAAATTGCACTATGCATTCGGAAGATTAACTCTCACAAGCAAAGCTAATGATAAAAGTTGTATGATAATCGTACTGATAACTATTAATGTTTATAACGAAATAGACGTTTTTCTCGAAACTTCTCTAATAACGTTTATTCTACAAGTAACAACATAACACAACACCTCGTTATTTCACTCTTAGCTAGTCAAAGTTAGTTCTGACTCGATAAATCAAGTTATCTTGCCAACTAAATAGATTTCTGTGGTATTGTGAGATTTGATTTCTGGCTATCTAGGGTGCATTTAAGGTATGCTGGTTTAGAGTTGATTTCTGGATTCAGTATTCGCAGTTATAATCGTATTAAAACTTTGCTTTAATGCCGTAGTTTTATTGGTTTTCAGTCTAAACAAGAATTTGACAAAACTTATCTTCACATTAATAATTTTTAAAATATAAATTGAGGGTTATAATTACTGTTTGGTTATTTAAAAAATAACATATTAGCATGCATTGTAAACATTTTTAAAGTCACTGTATAAAGTAACAGTCATGTAGAAAAATCATTCACCAGTACAATTGTATGAACTTCAAAAATGTCTGACCTCTGAGTTTGTTTCGGTGTTTCTTCTCAGGCCATTCAGCTAGGAACTACCGGCCTCATCTAGTTATAACAGCTAAAAAGACGTACGTATAGAATGATGGTAAATGATAAATGATATTTATATTGTTATAAATATCATTTACCATCATTCTCTTGGGCCTTGCTCCGTTTTATTTGGGTTCGGCGTTTGGTGCAAAATATGTTGGTTTTTCTTTTATACTTCTGCATTAGTCCCTATCTCAATAATCAACTACTTTTACAAAGTTCATCCATCTTTACTGCGGAATTTATCCTCAACAACACAGAACCTCACGACATTTTCTTCAATGAGAATAATATAGCAAATCGTGAAATTTAGAGACTGATTTTGTACTTTTACATTATACTTAAGCCAAGCATAGAGGCTAACAAAGAAAAGAGACCTATCTCCAGTAGTGAGCAAAATAGAGCTGTAGATGACGAGGCCCGAGTCGACGGCGCGTAGTGTGTTCCACGCGCGCCTCAAGGAGCCGTCAGCAACGAAGACGAAGCCCCATAGGGTCAGTGCCTGCTAGGGTTGCGGAATTTGTTCGAAAGAGTCAACGCGGCCCTGGAACGCAAAGGGCACAAGAAGGATCACGGGTGGGTTTTAGTCAGTAAGAATCTGACACTTTCCGCTCCGCCCAGAGCGGAGAAGTCATTTGATGACTTCACATCCAAAAAATAAAAAAAAAGATGACGATACTATAATGTAAGCCAGTATTATGGAGCCAAACAACCAACACCGAATAAAATGACCAATCCAACACATCAATTTAAAAAAAGAACATCCACAATAATCCCTAATAAGCCCGAAGAATAATTCCATTCATCATTTTAATTTCAACTGACCGCAGTAACACAATTGACGACCCATATCGTGGCAGTAAAAGTTTCATGACGAGCTGGAGGCACATAAAGTAAGGTTTAGTAGCAATTAGGCGATAGTTCATCAGCACTGGCAATAAAGTGAGTTAGTTCTAAGACAGGCGCTGTAAGTGACAGGGTTTGAGGATAATGTTGAACGTTTTTTGTAAGAAAGTGGAAAGATTTATTATTGTAATAGAAGATAATAAATGTGGGTCCAAACGATACTGATTTCTATGAAATGCTGTAACTTTTGTCTGTGCTATAAAGCAATACTATTTTTGTTTTTTTTTTAATTCAGAGTTCATGTTCTATTATATATACTGTTAGGGACGAACCACTCAATCACTACCTAAAAACCACACAACATTTTGTCACTTTATGCATGCATGCAGAAATATTTCGCTATTTCGGTTTTGGCTCAATTTGCATAAAAAATAAATAGCCTTTGATCTTCCTCAGGGTTCAACCTATCTATGTACCTAAATTCATCAAAATCGGTTCTGTGATATAGGCATGTAAGCGTAAAAGGGAAAAAGTCGTTTCTTGTATGGGAGCTCCCATACAAGAAACGACTTTTTCCCTTTTCCTTTTATTTAAGGTTTATTATATGCAGGACAAATTATTTTTGTTTGTAACGCTTACATGCCTATATCACAGAACCGATTTTGATGAACTTTACATTTTTATTTTTTGGCAACCCTTCATGTCCAACTCGCACTTGGCCGGTTTTATTGTATTCATAGTTCTGGAACAAAAAAGAGGCAGAAATCATCATCTGCCTAGCTTTTGCCCAACTATATTGAGGTCGGCTTCCAGTCATACCGGATTCAGCTGAATACCAGTATTTAACGTGGAGCGGCTGTCTACCAGACCTTCACAACCCAATAACTGGGGTAAACGATACTTCATGGCAAGACTGCTGTCAGATTTTCTGGCTTCTGACAATCCGTAACGACTGCCGAAGACGACTGACAAATGACAGCCGAGACCAACGGCTTAGCGTGCTTTACTTAACGAGGCACGGAGGAAACTCGGTATATTAAGATGATCACCCACACATCCACAGACTAATCTCGGCAAGCGTTGCTTAACCTTGAAGATCGACCTGTGCAGCTGTTATTCGTTAGCCAGGAGCTCCTTAAAAAAAGACACAAACAATTACACAAAAAGATTCCTGCAATCTATAAACATAATATTTTTCTCGACTGAACTTCAGTTAATCCGCACTAGGATCCTAATTGCACATCCAAATAGTAACAAATCCACTTGAGTAAATTGACCTACTTACATTTAAATGCACAGTTCCGACAACGCAAGCAAACTCGATGTAAATAAAATAGCATATTATAATCGGAAATGGCATTTCAACCGTCAGGATATTCAAATTCGTTCCGTATTTATCGAGATTGTGTGATAAATAAATTTGTTTTGGTTAGTATAAACATTGCTCGCGTGACATTGTCAAATTGTGCTTTATAAATAAATTTATTTATTTACTGGTTCTGGTTTATTATTTTTGTGTGATGCTTGCCGTAGTTAAAAAGGTAGCCGCAGTAGTCTCGGTATATTGTAGTTTGACCCCTTAAAGCGAGTCCTATACTAAAATGTATTTATTTACGTAACGCTTATTTGGGTCAAAGAAGACCAATATCAACTGAATAGGCATAGGAGATTCGGAGGAAATCAACTGTGGCAGACGAACAGACAGACAGACAACCGGATGGTGCTATAAGGGTTCCGTTTTTCCGTACAGAGGTTTGGAAACCTCTTAACAATAAAATTTTTCGTAGTATGTCTTTTTTCTTCTATTTTTATTTATTCGCTCAGAAGGTACACCTTTTTCCATTTACTGTATTGATATTATGTTATCCATGTGGATAGCCGCAATATCTAAATCTGTCGAAAATTCTACTGATATTTTCCCTAATAACTTTCAAACGCCTACTCAAATCTTCACCTTAATACGTAAACCTCATAACTTAAACCCAAAGACGACATTACCATTATCGCTATACCAGCATAAAAATATGCTTTTTTAATTTGTACATCGTGAGTTTTTATAGTTGGGCAACACTAACAATTTATGTCAAACATACTTCGTAAATACACGATCTTTTTTCTAAAGCTTTAAAAATTTTACACACATTCCTTATAACTTAGACCAACGTACCGATACCTAAAGAAACCTTCTTAATACAGTTTGTCACGACAACGCACACCTACGACAGTTGCTAACACGTGGTACAGCTATAAACATGTCGAATACCGAAATAACATAATAATACTTGGAAAATACTGAGAGGTACAAGTTTTGGGGATAGATTTAGATACCGCAATATAGAATAGGGTTGTTCCGTAGGTCACAGGATTTGATAAAGGTTGTACGAAGCGCCGTATTGTACTTCAGGTACATGTATTCTTTGTTGTTTGGGCACGCAACTATTGCGGCGATAAGTCCCCTCTTTGAGGAGTGGTTGGAGAGACGCCACGACCTTCCGTCTGACGCAAGTGCTCACCGGACATGGTTGTTTCGGGAGGTACCTATTTCGGATCCAGCGGGAGTACACGTCCGGGTATCAACACTGTGTGGCTCGCCTGGAGGACACGGTAGAGCATACGGCCCTGCTTGGGCCGTGTAACGCAGTATCCTCGTCAAGGCGATCGGCGGCGGCGGCCTCTCGCGTCCGGCCCTGGTTCAATCCATGGTCCGGAGCGAGGAGACATGGGGAGCGGTAACCTCCTTCTGCGAAGTAGTAACAGCAACAGAAGAAGACGCCCTGGCGTTGGAAAACGCAGGGTGATTCCGATTTCTGATTTCTGGCCAACGCAAGCGCGGGCCTGCGGATGGCGAGCTATGGTTAGCTTACCGTCCGATAGCAACCAGGCTCGGTTTGACGGCTTGTCGTGTGCTCAAAAGAGTCACCGCGGCCCTGAAACGTAAAAGGTACGAGAAGGATCACGGGTGGGTTTTGGTCAGTAAGAGTCTGACACTCCACCATTGTGGCGAAAAGTTCCCTCTTTGAGGAGTGGTTGGTGAGACGCCACGGCGTCCTCACCTTTCACCTGACGCAAATACTCACCGGACACGGCTGTTTCAGGAGGTACCTGTTTCGAATTGAGCGGGAAGACACGTCCGGGTGTCAACACTGTGTGGATCGCCTGGAGGACGCGGTGGAGCATATGGTGGAGGCCTTCCGCGGCCCTGGAACGCAAATGGCATAAGAAGGATCACGAGTGGGTGCTAGTCAGTAAGTCTGATTCCCTTCCGCTCCGCCCAGAGAGTGAGAAGTCATTTGATGATTTCCCATCCAGAAAAAAAGGTACCTCTGTTTTTTAAGTTAACACCAAACTTTACCTCGCAATAAACGCACGCTATATCAATCGCCAACCCTCTTTGTTTTAGAGGAACTCACTGTTTATTATCACGCTGCTTCGACTTTTGAGTCTCACGGACAAAGAAGAAAAAGCTATAATATGTATTAAAGGTCTAAAGATTTTTGCATATTTTTCCACGGGGCGTAACGCACTAGGCAAAATTGCTATGGACTGTCAAGAATTTTTTTCATGAAATTTCCCACATACCGTGTCTATATAGTTCAAGACGATACGAGAGAGTGACCGAGAAATCTTTTTGACCGACCACTTTACCATTAGACACACGATCATTAATAAGACGTTTTTTGCCCGAACGATTCGCTGTCCAAGCAACTAATTGCTTTGACATTGAACTATTGAACCAAGAAAGTACCTGGCTTTTTCATCTTAAAATCGAGACCATTATGAGTTCTGGCTTTGATAAAAGTACAGTTTCTTAGGACTAGGATACGTTGCGTAAAAATAATTTGAATTGGCACTCAGGTTATAGAGAGCTAAACTAGCTTATACATGGTTATTTTTCTATGACAAACAAATACTTTTTCAGGTACCAGTTATCAATGAAATATACGATGCATGCAAAACTACACTCCTAAAAATATACAATATAAAATCATCGCATCGTTAATCAACGCGAGCAAGATGTACTGAACATTTGATTTTATTATCTTAATAATTAACGATTTGGTCATGACAACGTATTTTTGGAACAACCTGTATACCTCTCAAATGTTTACTTGATTTTACTCAGTTTAGCTATTTCTGGCTTTTCGTACACAGTTCTTGTTTATTCGCGTCAGAAAACTTCTTTTAATTCGTTTTTAATATAAAACACTCATACATTCAAATGAGGCTTTATTAGATGGCCTACCTACTTTTTATAATATTTCAATTTTTTATAAATTGGTTATTTATTAAAGTACTAAAAAAAAATACGATAGAGATATTTTTTTTAGTACTTAATGAATAACTGTCGTAATTTTTTTTAGTACTTAATAAATAAATAATTTATAAAAAATTATAACGTACTATATTAAAAATGCATTCAGCGTACAAACGTATTAATTCCAATCACAAGGAAACTTATTATCTAGTCCGTCAGTTACATTTATTTAGTCCTTAAGTTTTAGAGATTTCAATTGTGTGTGTGGAACATACTTCGAGGGTGAATTAAAATAACTACGGAATGCGTACTGTGGTTGAGATATCAGGAAGTACTTGTCCGATTTAAAAACTTCGTCCATGTCCTTCCTGCATGTGCATAAAAACCTTGCATTTGCCTTGTAATCTTGCGTGTGCATAATATAGCGGGCGGGAGGGAGGTGCATACCTGCAACCCACTAATTTTCGCGGAAATTAAAACTAGATATATTATTTTCATTTTCAAACTATATTAGTGTTAGATAGTCCATTTATTGAGAAAGGTTTATAGGTTATATTATATTATCACGCCAAGCTAAACGCACCAATGAAAAATGTTTAATAACTATTCCACGCGGATTAAGTCGCGGGCAGTAGCTAGTAATATCAAAATTTCAAAGGTCTATGGAACACCTGAATTCAAATGAACCTTACCACAATAACGGTTCGACCCTCCAGATTAGGTGTTAACCTTTAATCCCTGAAATTTTCAGAAGGTTCTATCATTCCGTCAATGACGGAATTTGGTCCTAGGGTCCAACCGTTTAATTTGTGATTCTAGCAGGAGAATTTAATAGTAAACCGTACCACCTTTTCCGAAACTTTGATATTTACCTTTTGACAGAATTCGGGAATTACAGTCTTCACTCTGTACTAATATACATATAAAGCTGAAGAGTTTGTTTATTTGCTTGAACGCGCTAATCACAGGAACTACTGGCCCGATTTGAAAAAATATTTCAGTGTTATATAGCCCATTTAGTGAGGAAGGCTTGTTTGTATATATCATCGCGCTAAGACTAATAGGAGCGGATTAGTCATGAAAATATGACACAAACGCAGTTTCGTGGGTCAGCTAGTGTATTATAATAATAGCTTCTGCCCGCGACTTTGTCCGCGTGAAATAGTTACTGTCCTCCCGATTTTGAAACATTATTCATTGGTGCTCCGCTCCTTTTGTTTTTAGCGTGATGATATATATTTGTAATGTAAAGGCAAGGCCTTTACTACTTTTTTTGTCTCCTACAGCGACATGTTCGATGCGTTTAACTGAAGTTAATCTTAATGGATTTCCTATAAAAAGGAATCGTGACATCGCTGCCGCTTTGTCTCCTGGCATCGAACTACGGCTGGCTGTCTTTTAAATGCTCTAACTTTCTTAAATCCCAAGTTAAATAAAGACAAGAAAATCTTTTTCGAAAAACTTCTCTACCTACTTTTCCTTGAGTGTGTATAAAGTTCCATTGAAACCGTTTCATTCATTTCCGAGAATAAAAATTTAGTTTGAAATATCGAGTTAATCCCCTTTGAAAGTTGTAGAAAATTATCGCACGCGTATTTTTCTTTCATATTTCCATTTCTACAACCGACTTGTCACCTTTGAATAGACGCTATACAATAAAACTATTCGACCGATCAAAAAAATCTTTTGTTTTCGAATTCTAAATTCAAAAAATGTAATTTTTTTTTAATAATCCTGGGAGGAGTTTTTGGGAACAAAATTAGTCACTTCAGATACAAATGAGTAACTCTGACTCGTGCTATGTTCGAGCAGACGAGAAGGTAAAAGATTAATGGTCCATTAACTTTGGATTTAGTAACTTAAAAGTTTTAAACACATGAGCAGCACCCAAATTGAACAATTAGGCAGTTTGCCTAACTTGAAATTGAACGTTAATTGTGTTCATGGGACGGTTTATAAATTGTACAGACATGGTAATGGAGAACTGAGGCCTTTCTGAGTCAGGTTTTTGTTGAACTTATTGGTTACTTATCTATACTAATATTATAAAGAAGACTGATCTCTTCAAAGTTAGAGTAAAGCTTCTTCTGGGTAAGCTAATTCCATCGTCGACTTTGTCACCTGCGACCTAGACTTGAGTCAAGAGCATATTCATCTGACAATAAAAAAAGATTATTTTGCTTGTTAGTTTGTACCGAATAAGCTCCGAAACTAGATAGACATATTTTAACAATTTTTCACCCATGGCCTAGGCCATGATCTACCCATGTTATTAAAATCCTACTAATATTATAAACACGAAAATTTGTAAGTTTGGATGGATGGATGGATGTTTGTTACTCTTTCACGCAAAAACTACTGAACGGATTTGGATGAAATTTGGCAAACAGATGCTTTATAATCAGGATTAATATATAGGATAATTTTTACCCTGATATTCCCACGGGATCGAAACTTAGGCGGGTGAACCCGCGGGGCGCAGTATAAGATATACAAAGTAAATAATTATTTTGTACACACTTCCAAAACAAAATAAAATATAGAAAAGGAATTGAGTTAAATAAGTGGCTTAACGGACTGGCTGGGATAAGCAAGGAAATAAAATCTGGCTGACTCAGCAACCACAAGATCTTTTTCCGCTTCGGTTTTAATTTGGAAACTGCTTTGCTAGGAGCAAATGTAGTATTCGAAGCTTTCTCAATTAGACTTATCAGAATATTTTCTGGTTCAACTTTAATTTAACGGAGCTACAAATGTTCGAATGTAATTTTTAAGTTGTATTAATTTGAATTATGAAAATATTTTATTTGGATTGCAATGGGTACAGTTGCCGAGTCCATTTGTGCTTAGGAGAAAAACTTAAGACGGTCTCGGCAGTCATTTGTATATCTTTGTTAGTCATTATAGGAGTCTCAAAGTCTCTCTAAAATCGTCCATACTATTATTATAAAGAGGAAAGATTTGTTTGTTTGTATTGAATAGGCTCCGAAACTACTAAACCGATTTGAAAAATTCTTTAACTGTTTGGAAGCTACACTATCCCCGGGTAGCATAGGCTATATTTTATCCCCATATTCCCACGGGAACGGGAACTAGGCGGGTGAAACCGCGGGCCACTGCTAGTGACTATATATAATTGGAGACATACTTAAAGGGGGTCGGATAAACCCCTTTAAGTCTCCTATAGACATTTTGGCTATTTGAAAATCAATTTAAATAGGTCAAACATTTAATTCCAGAAAAAATACATGTGAGGGATACGTCCTTGTTTTAGTGGGAAGTGTATTCATTTGAATAAATTAACATAGTAATATTACGATTATAACTAGAGAGTGCTAATTTAGTGAGTTTTTAACCGACTTCTAAAAAAGGAGGAGGTTCTCAATTCGGATGTTTGTATGTTTTTTTTTTTTATTGTTTGTTCGCGCATAACTCCGTCGCTTGCCAACCGATTTGAAAAATTCTTTTTTTGTTTGAATGGGTATATACTTCCCAAATGATCCCATGAAAATTTTATCGAAATCGAACAAGCGGTTTTTGAAAAATCAACAAAAATCTAAAAAAATATCTACATTGACGACCTTTTAGTTTCCTCTGCATTGGAGCAGTGCGTTTTTTTTACACTAATGTAATTGGTTCGTTTAGGTGCGGGGAGGGGAGGGGGTTTAGGTACCACTAAAAAGTGAAAAATAAAAAACTTTTTACAAAAAAATACAACCGACTTTTCCACAAAAAATCAAAAAATTACAAAATAACTTTAATTTCGGAAGTCGGTGTTCAAAAAATGAAAAAGGAACCACAAACACCGAGTTCCGAAATTAAAGTTATTTTGTAATTTTTTGATTTTTTGTGGAAAAGTCGGTTGTATTTTTTTGTAAAAAGTTTTTTGTGTATGTTGATTGTTGAGGGTAATCTCCGAAAAGGAAAAATGTATGTTTGTGTGTGTGTGTGTGTGAAATGTCAAATCATTTCTCAAATAGGTGACTCATACATAATTCTACATAGCCAAAACCTATATTTAATTGTTAACCGGGGAAAAACCAGGACTGACCACTGGTGTCTTAAAATATGAACAGTACCAATAAAATGTTCCACAGAAAAAATCTGTTCTGAACCACAATAGGAACATTTTTCGCAGAGGTCGGTTGTCATTGGCAGGATGTCGTGTTAAACATGATTAGTCGCTAGTGGAGGTAGCATTTTCAATGCCAACAAGCCCGAATAACCCCGCCTTAACACGAAAGTCTGACTCGTGTTGCCGAGTTAGGTACTGAGTTATTTACGTCAACTAAGCATGGGAAATACTGTTATTAAGAATAAAGTACGCTATAAGATTATGTTATAATTATATACTGTCGTGCTCAGCTACAAGCTGGACGGCCCCTTCTGGGGCACTGGGTTCAAGCACAAGTGTCTGTGCCCCTGAGGGTGGCTAATGCTTAAATTTTTTTTTCCGATTACCCGTTTTCATTCGATAAAAGACATAAAGGAGAATTCGTGGCTAGAATTGAACTAAATCTCGGAAAATATGTTTTGTTGATGGGATTATTTGTTGGCGTAACAATATCGTTTCTGCAGGAGCATACTTTGAAAGTTATAAAATAAAGTTGGATGAAAAACTAACATTTCGTGTATTATCGATCTTTTCCCCGTACTTTCTTGACAGACTAGGTTAGACTAGTTTTGGTGTAAAAGCATCTACCATTATGTACCTAGGTTTGTGTCTAGACCTAATGACTCATTTTTAATGGCCCAGAAAAACTAGGTCTGTTCCCACAGGCTATTAAACCTGATTATTATCTCGTTTCACAAGGTCCTTATTCTAACGCCATTAATTTTTATAACGCCTAATGAACGTGAAGGATACCAATAAAGATTGGTATAAAATATCACATTATGTAACGATCCTATAAATTACTATAATAGTACTGATTTATGGCTTTTCTAATCACTCTTTTCATTGGTCGATTCTGAAAACTGTCTTCGTTTAATCTAAAAACTAAGCAGACAATGCAGTCATATGGAAGTTACGTCTGAAATCAACTGCAAACTGCATTTTATACCCTGTTGTGGTTCTAGCTTATATAAAAATCTGCGTAACTATTTCAGCTTTCTTGGGGTCAGCTTCTAGTCTGACCAAATACTGAGTAATTGAATGAATAGTGGTGGCCGAGTGGTAACGGCCCCGACTTACGAATTGTAGGTCGCGGGTTCAAACCCAGCCAGGCGCATTACTTTGTGTAATTAATTTCATCATCACTGCTCTCAAAACGATGAAGGAAAACATCGTGAGGAAACCGGCATGTCCTAGAACCACAAATTCGAAGACATGTGACATTCACCAACCCGCACTGGGCCCGCGTGGTGGACTACGGCCCATTCCCTCTCCTAGAGAGGAGGCCTGTGTCCCAGCAGTGGGAACGTTAAAAGGCTGATTATAGGTATTATAGAGTATTTTACAAAGTGGACTGACTATCTGACCTCCACAAGCCAGTAATGGTTGACGTAACACAACACTCCTTCGCCAGGCTGGTGTCAGGTTTTCTGGTTTCCAACTAGCCATAACGACTGTCAAACATGTGCAAATGACAGTAGAGAACAACGGGCTTAACGTGCTTTCCGAGGCACTAAACAACCTTGGTGTCTTCTTGGACCAACTTCAGGCAAGCATTGAATAGCTTCGAAGATCGACCCGTACGGCATTTATTATTTAGCTCGGAGCTCTGGTTTGTTATACTCATGGAATTGAAGACAAACGAGACATTTTAGAACTTGGCAAAGCATGGGAAACCCTCTTGGTATTTATTGATGATCTTAGATATCTGTTTGAGGCAGTAACTACTACAAACTTTTTAAATATGGTGGTCAATTTCCCACACGGCTCGTTGCCATCTCAACCGAAACTCATGTCTAGAATAGACGAAGGAAACGGAAGAGAATGATAATTATGTTCACACAGCTCATGTTTATGTGTGTTCTACCTTTATCAACATTCTAACTGATATAATACATGCGAAAGTGAGTTTGTTCGTCTGTTACGTTTTCATGCCTAAATGGCACAGTTTGGTACAGAAATACATGAGACCCTGGAAACGGCTAAACTCTACTTACTGCAAAATCTATGTTTTATATAAACTCTCAGTTGATCTAATCGACCATACTATGACAAACCTCATAATCAGTAAACAGAATCCTGTAGGGCTAAAATACCTAAAGAAAAAGAAAATATATTTAATTGCTACAAAACGATATACATTTATGGATTTTGGGGTGATGGGGCTTTGGGATTTTTATTGGTTTTGGTTTTTTTTTTTGGAAAGATCGAAACAGAACAGAGGCGAAGTGGAGACGCCTTGCGACATAATAATGGGAATTTGGATCATTTCTTAAGCATAACTAAAATGAATAAAGTAAAACAACCGTCGTTTAATGAATTCATTTCCAATTTCTGTTTTTTTTTTTTTTATATAAAAAAGAGTATGCATGATTTTCAATAAAGGTAAAAAAAAGTCAACCCTTTTGTCATTGTTTACGAGTGAGTAAACAAAAGAAAGAAAGAGACAACAAGTTTTGGCTATTCTGGGAAACGAAGACATGCGACGGACCCAGTTCTTTACATGGATTAATAACGATAGAAAACGTATCTATTGTTTTTTTTGAAAATATTTTCCTCGTATGAAGGCGGTTTAAAAGTAAAATGAATTCAATAAGATAACTGTATTAATATTAAATATACTTAGTGATGTCCCGAAATTCAGGAGCAGTGGTGGCCGAGGTGACGGATTGTACGTCGCGGGTTCAAACCCAGCAAGGCGCATTACTGTGTATAATTAATTGCATCACCGCTGCTCTTAAAACGCTGAAACAAAACAGCCTGAGGAAACTGGCATGTCCTAGAACTAAAAATTCGAAGACATGTGGCATTCACCAACCAGCACTGGGCCCGCGTGGTGGATTACGGCCCATTCCCTGTCTTAGAGAAGAGGCCCAGCAGTGGGAACGTTAGAAAGGCTGATTATGATGTCCCGAAATAGAACAAATATTCAGAAAAAAGTTTTTGGTTTAGGTAGATATATTAGCTCTACTTGTTCCGATCACTGCGCATAATATAAATCTTTATTATCATCTACATAACATTTATATGTATATAAAATCACAACTTCACAGTCAAGATTATAATAAACATTTTTCATAGCACCATGTCGTCAAACTATGGGCATATTCATGTATTGAATGCGGAACAGCGCCAAAGTACTATCATAAAAATATCTCTAAGGCAGTCTGGGGGCAATCAATTTCAGTGGTACTTACAATTTTAGTGGGGTCGTTAAAGAGTTTGATGGCTGGGACAGATTGACGCACGTTCTATCCGCAAAATGACGTTACAATTAATGTAATATAAGGAAATTCTTGGGATTCTACTTGTAGAGAGTGTAATTAGAATTGGTGCGAACTAGTCAACATGTATCAGCGGAAGTAAATGGTATTTCAGAAACTTGACGACATCATACATAAATAAGTTCTGATTTTCCTTGTCAAAAATAATTATTTCACACATTGTGACAATATTTCTTAAATATGACTGCGAAAATAATTATTCATTATAATAATAATGTTATAGTAAATGTAACAGGTAATCGTGAGGAAACCGGCATGTCCTAGAACCAAAAATTCGAAGACATGTGACATTCACCAACCCGCACTGGGCCCGCGTGGTGGATTACGGCCCATTCCCTCTCCTAGAGAGGAGGCCTGAGTCTCAGCAGTGAGAACATTAAAAGGCTGATTATGCTTATGCTTAAAAGTAATAATAAAGTTAAAGATCTCTTAGGAAAAAAAAACCGATTGTTATTTGTAGATCTGATCATCTGACAACCAGTCTTGCCAAACCCTTTTTTTGGATGAGAAATCACTAAATTGACTTTACTCTCAGGACGGAGCAAACGGGAGTGTCAAACTGATACCGATTAAAACCCACCCGGTATTCCTCCTCATGCCCGTTGCATTCGAGGGATGCGGTGACTATTTCGAAAAACACCACCTAAATAAGTTAAATTTTATCATGAGACTAGTATTGTGTGTATCTTTTGTTGGAATCCCTGTTTTTTTTGCGGCCATCATGTTTTTTAAAATACTTCTTTATTGGTCATCTCAGTAGTTCTCTTCTTGTTGCAGAATTTGTTCGAAAGAATCACCGCGGCCCTGAAACGCAAAAGCTACAAGGAGGATTGCGGGTAGGTTTAAATTAATAAGAGTCTGACACTCCCTTCCGCTCCGCCCAGAGCGGGAGAAGTCATTTGATGATTTCGCATCCAGAAAAAGAAAGTAGTTCCCTCCTTTATAGCCATATTATCTTTTACACTGTTCGTCTATAATTTTCAATTAACTTTGCAAATAATGCAATGTAGGTTGCGGGTAATACGTTACTTCCATTAAAATAAGCCCTTTGTAGTTAAATGGCGTGTACCTCTTCGTAAATGATGGTTACACGTAGGACATAAAATAATTTCTACTTAATTTTATCTCCCTTTGTGCGTAATCAACTTAATGTGGCTAGATATTAAGTGTGCAAAGCTTAATTTTATGATCATGTGTTATCTGATTAATGAGCGGTGATTTAACAGCATTTTGTATGACTTGCATTAGGTTTGGTAAATAGTTTACCGCTGTAGGTTATGAACTGAAAGTTATTTAGTTAATGGGTCAGAAATAAAGAGTAGGAGGAGTAGGGAGTATTCTTATCTATAATGTTATCACAGCATGGATAAATTATGTGAAAGACAAAAGTTTTTTTGATAAACCATTCAATTACTGTTGGTATATTTGCTACCATTTACAAAGATGATTTTCATAGATTTTTATATATATAAAAAGTATTCTTATGTCAGAATTTGTAAGGTAATGTAATTCACAAGATGCAAAATGGGAGAAGTCTATATCCTAAATGATCAAAAATATGAGTTTGGAGGTGCTGGGATTTGAACCCAGGACTTTCAGCATGCGAAGCAGACACTCTACCACTGAGTTACACCCCCGGATGCAATGTCAACAGAAAATAAGTATCGGTATGTTGCTCGCGAGCCACATTAGTGAATGTATTTTGGATGACCTTAAAAACGATACCGCCGCCACAATAGGCGTGACTACCTTCCTAATTTAATAAAATATGTTAGGTGCATTTTCCCAAGCGCTCGAAAAGGAAAAGGTATACTTGAGTAGCAAAGACCATGGTACATTGCTTCTCGAGCGAATGACTGATGTGGCGATCGCTCATACAAGCGAAGAAATCTTTGGGAGGTGAACCAGTGTCATCATGAGGGCAGTGGGAGTCTGCTGAACGCAACACGCACTGGACGTATCAATGTGACGACTCTAAACGGCCTATGCCAGCAGTGGACGTCTTTCGGCGGAAATGATGAAACTTACAAATCCATATGCATGGATCTTCTCATGCATGACTGTACCTTATTTCTTGAACTTTCATCCATGTACCTTTTTTTAAAATGGGAAATCTTTAAATGACTCCCCTAGAAACTGTATCCTACATAATATTTATTATGCCATGTTATCTCTCCGCTGCCCTTAAGCATTAAGCATAATCAGCCTTTTAACGTTCCTGCTGCTGAGACACAGGCCTCCTCCCTAGGAGAGGGAATGGGCCGTAATCCACCACGCGGGCCCAGTGCGGGTTGGTGAATGTCACATATCTTCGAGTTTTTGGTTCTGGGACATGCCGGTTTGCTCAAGATGGTTTCCTTCACCGTTTTGAGCTTTTGATGCGCCTGGCTGAATTTGAACCCGCGACCTACAATTCGTAAGTCGGGGCCATTACCACTCGGCCACCACTGCTTGCCTCGCTGCCCTTGGTTGACTGGAAGAGAATGGCTAAGGCATTAAGTCCGCCTGTGTACCTGTGTGTTGTATGAAGTTTTTATAAAATAAACTGTGTTTTTTGTATGGATGGGAAATCAGCAAAAGACTTATTCCATTATAGGCGGTGTAAAAGGGATTATCAGACTCTTACTGACCAAAACCCACTAGTGTTCCTCCAAACGCCATTTGCATTCCAGGGCCACGGTAACCTTTTCAATACTACCTACTAGATTACTAGAAAACTTCATAAACTTCAATCTTCTCATAAATGTATGGGTTATTCGCAACTATATGGATAGTACACCTTCGTTTTACACTCAAACTTACATTATATTAGTTTAATGAAACAAGTTCCATCGTTAATTTCGAGCGCTCAAGGTGAGTGGCACCTCGTGGTTCAGCTTGTTATAATTAATTAATTACTGTGTAAGTATTCAGTAAAGTGGTTGGAATTCGGTTGGGGATGTTCGGGACTCGTATAGGTATTTATTGGAGAATTTGATTACCAGCTGCCGGGTTGAAATCGATGACCTCGTACCTAACTAAAAAAAAAAACTATTTTTGAAGTGAAAACTTCTTTAGCATCGTTGTGATTTGAAAGTTTATGAAACGAAAAAGCGACAGTAAAAAGAGACAGACACATAAATTCATGTGTCTGTCTCTTTTTACTGTCGCTTCGTCTCATTATCTTGAAGCCAACATTTTTGAAGGTTTCACTTCTACCACGTGTGAATTGCACACATATTTTTTTTTGAATCGATGGTGACCTTTTGACAGTTTGTGCCTTGTATGTGGTTATGTTTTTAGCGGCAATCATGATATTCATTAAGTTCTCTATGGTGCAGCTGTAAGAAAGTTTATCATCTATGCTCAGACGCAACCGTAGAAACCCATTTAACTAAGTTGTATTTGCAGCTGCAATTTATTAATTACTGCCTACTCAATCATCTTCACCTCCCTTGTCTAAACTAAATTTGAAATTTTGGAATGTATGAGCGATATCTAATTAATCGAAACATTGATCCAACAAAATAATAAAACCTAATAAAACAGACAGTGAACAAGTAACTCCAATAACATAGACCAACAATAATTAAAAGACCAATAATAATATAAACTAACAGAACAATACCGTCCATTAATTCGTTTTCATTGCAAACAACATCCATCTTTATTAAAACCCTGAAGTTTCGGACGTGCAAACAGAAAAGTTTTCAATAACAGTTCAGTAATATGATCCTGAAAAGTGGAAAGTTCTCAGTTGAAATCAGAAAAAATTAAAAAAATAATATTATAAATCAACAATATTATATATCTTACTAGTTGACACAGCAAACGTCGTTTTGCCACATAAAAAAAAAATTAAGGGTGGACTACCCTTAACATTTAGGGGGATGAAAAATAGATGTTTTCCGATTCGCGACCCTAGCCGATATGCACGCTAAGATTCACGAAAATCGGTCGAGCCGTTTCGGAGGAGTTCAACCACAAACACCGTGACACCCGTATTGCTGAGTTCATCAATCAGCTTATTCATTAATATACACATTAAACAACTTGAGTGAGGTCACCCCCCCCCCCCCCCTTCTGCCTCACACCATATTCAAGTCTATCCTCATTGAAGTACGCACCTGAAAATATCCCTGGGAACACAAATACTTTAGAATATGACTCATTTTCTTAAACTAGTAAGCAGAGTTGTTTGAAACAATAATATTGGAGTTTAGGTACCTACCATGTGAGAGAATGACTTTCTTTGTTTCGCCAAACATTGGACGGAATTAGTACTAAGTTCGTTAAAGGTAATTTTTGCGTATGCTAAGTCGAACATTCATTATATTTTACCTACTGCAAAAAGGTTTCAGTGCAAGCTCCGTAAAATGAAAATAATTAAGAACATTCATTTTTCAATGCCTCTTACATTTATTTGATGAATTGATGAATAAGTATCACAGCCCAAAACGATTTGTAAAGCTCATTCGATTTATTCCACAAGATGGATTGAACGAGTAAATCTACAGAACCCAATTGCATATAAAATGATATGGATTACCAAGAGCGAACCAATGTTGTAGATCATTAAAAAATGGTCACTATGGTATATTCCATTGCTTTAACTTCAATACCAAGCTAAGAGGTAAGTTGATAAATAAAATAAAAATTAGGCTCGCCAAATCCCCCCCTAAGCTGAAACGAAGACCTTTTTTTCCGGATGGGAAATCATCAAATTGCTTCTCCCACTCTGGGTGGAGCGGAAGGGAATCAGACTTACTGACTAGAACCCTCTCGTGATCCTTCTTATGCCCTTTGCGTTCCAGGGCCGCGGAAGGCCTCCATCGTATGCTCCACCGCGTCCTCCAGGCGATCCACACAGTGTTGACACCCGGACGCGTCTTCCCGCTCAATTCGAAACAGGTACCTCCCGAAACAGCCGTGTGAGTACTTGCGTCAGGCGGAAGGCGAGGACGCCGTGGCGTCTCTCCAACCACTCCTCAGAGGGGACTTATCGCCACAATGGTAGCACGATGACCCTGGGTTAAGAGAATCAACTATGTACGACAGGCAAAGCACCGGTAGATGTAGTGTAGTTTTGAGGAGGCCTTTATTCAGCAACTGCAGTAGAAGTATTTTGTTTGTATCATGATGATTCATAACAAAAAAAGACTAATGAAAGCAAGCATCCATCCATTAGTAAGGAGTCCGACAAATCTACAGCGATAAAAACGTGCTTAAAAATCTATCCCAAAAAATGTCTCTACATTTTATAAACTCGACCGATCCCAAAGCTTACTTGAGATAAATGAAGTAGAAATAGATATCTTTCCGAACAGTAGTTCTCAGTTATGTTAGACCGTGCTCCGTGACATAAATATTTGATTCCTACGTGCTCCAGAGGGCCTCATATCTGTACCTTGTAGATATAATCAGTTGGGTTATAAACTTAGGAGGATAGGTTATAAGAAATATCTTAGATTGTAGGTCTATACTGATTGTAGGTACTGAAACTGTGTAGGCTGTGTAGCTCGAGGTTTAGAGGTATCGTCTGCATAATACTGTCAATCAAACCAAAGAACCCAGTTTTTCGGACACTTAAGAACTAAGTTTTTTTATAAAGTCAAGCAATTGCTTGGAAGTTGCAGAAATTCAACCCATCATCCTGAAGTTAATTGGTTAAACTATTAGGTAGTCTGCGACCGACCAAACTAAGCCTAAACTCAACTCATAAATAAATGTGACACGCATTTGAGGTGACATGCAGGGACAATATGATTAAAGGTCACATCACGTTGTTTTGCATAATTATTGACAGATAACCAAACCCCGAATCGAGCCACTTTCGTCAATTTATAACAATTTCAAAGCTAGTAATTTCCCTGTTGCCGTATACATTATCGACAGTGGCTTTGTTCTCTGATTATCTATAGTGAAATATCAACATTGATCTACGTGATTAGATTAAACGTAGTTAGGATAAAATTTACTTTTATTTATCATTACTTTGCGATAACGTTTTTTCTAGGTCCCACAATAAATATCGTGTCAACACTATACTATATGAAAGCAGGAGCGATGAAAAGGACTATTCTTAGCAATAACTTCTATAAGCAGACGTGCAGAAGACAATGTCAGTTCTTCTCCTTCTTTTTTTGTATCGGTAGTTTGCATTGTAAAATCACTGGAGCCCATCAGATGGTTTATGTCCTCTAGATTCCAGATGTCCCTAATATTAAGAGCAGTGGTAGCCGAGTGGTAACAGCTCCGATATACGATTGTAAGTCGCGGGTTCAAACACAGCCAGACGCTTTACTTTATGTAATTACTTAATTTCATCACCACTGCTCTAAAAACGGTGAAGGAAGACTTAGTGAGTAAAACGGCATATCCTAGAACCAAAAATTTGAAGACTTGTGGCATTCACCAACCCGCACTGGGCCCGCGTGGTGGATTACGGCTCATTACCTTTCCTAAAGAGGAGACCTGTGTCCCAGCAATGGGAACATTAAAAGTTTGATTATGATTATGCTAATATTTACTATTTCTATGACCATTTTAAATTATTTTTCAAGTAGCAAAAAATGACTCAATACAAAAAACAACGCAACGCAAGTGATTTCGATAATGTAGCTTTAACACCGTATTGGGCCATAAGAACGAAATAAGATTAGTCTAAAATTCAGCATCCGAGAGCGAAATTAAAAGAAACAGTTGCAGCTAGGGTTGTAGATTTTTTTTCGAAAGAGTCACCGTGGTCCTGGAACGCGGCGGGTATTAGGAGGAACACGGTTGGGTTTTAGTCAGTAAAAGTCTGACACTCCTTTCCGCTCCACCCAGAGCGGAAGAAGTAAAAGCTCTGAAATACCAATGATTTAGCCACTACTTTAGAGTCAGAAAACTGTTTCAGCAACACCACCTCAAAACAATTATGTAGCTACATTGTTAGACAAGAAGACATACACTGGCACGCAAATTAGCGCAAGATGGACCAAATCCAAGTTACTGTCAGTTAGAACGGACACAATGTTGTTTAACTGCACTAATGTATCTTCAAGAGAAATCTATTCTTGTGTATCACAAGATCTATTGAAGTTAGCGACGTCGACGAGATAGTTCGAGGTCGGGAGATAATCTATTGTATAGATCTTGCTGAGAAAACTAACACGCCTGTCTATTCTGAACAACTATTCTCTCGATTGTTGCAGTAACCGGTCCCTTTTTGATCAGTTCAGGTAAGTTTTTTGTTGATATAGAAAATCTGATGTTTGCCTTCAATTACATCGCAATCGAAGTTTGTCATGTTTTTCAATGAGAGTTTTCAGGAACATTTACTCAACCAGCTGGCGCAAAATAGGCGAGAGGTCGTCTTCCTTGAAAAAGTGACTTTAAGTTAAATATGACGTTGATGTCAATTTAACAAATGTCAGAAAACATTACCGTTTTGACAGATGTCTGGACCTGGCGCCTCAGTGCTGCCACCTGTTGCTCGTTATTTCAGAAAACCTTCATTGTTTTGAGTTTTTCTATATTTCGGTGCTATTGTTAACCTATATAAGCGACAGTGTTTTTAAACTATTTTGTCGTTATAATTTTAATTATTCATGTCGGCTTGTCGGACCCTAGCAATTTCTCCTGTATAACTCACATACATAAACAGCCAAATAAAAAAATAAAACGGCTTCTACCCAAGCAACTTTAAATTAAACGTAATATGAACACCTACAAGTTCAATTGTAAAAGCTTTATAATTAATAACCTATTTGCTCGACCTTTAGGTACAAACGTTCATAAACATAATTCTCAGTTAAACCACAGCTATCACTCTTAACACTATATTACACAAACCTAATTCTACAGCTGCATTTGCGACCTTATCGCTAAAAGCAACGCTGTAGTGAAATCAATACAACCCAATCTATTAAAAATAACCTTTATTAACCTTTATTCAATCAACTTAATCCTTTTAACTACCCCTCTGTCCTACAGGATTGCTCTTCAAGTCAAATTGATCAGATCATCCCAAAACTTTGCCCATAATTGAACTTCGAATTAAATTGATTTCAATAACTCATCTCTAACGAATTCAATGAAGAATCCAATTAATTCTAAGGCGTCTTTTGACAGTTGAATTTAGAATAATCTCGCCGAATCGATTCTGTGACGTAATACAGCATAGTAGTATAAAACATAGTCGATTGTTGATGCGGTTTTTTAATAGATAGAGTGATTCAATAGGAAGGTTTATGTGTATAATACACGCATAATATAGTAGAGATTTAGTATCAGCATTGCACCCGTGCGAAGGCGGGGCGGGTCGCTAGTACATTTTTCTCTAATAAATTAATATTGAATCTTTGGAGCGATTTATGTGATGTGTGTCGGGAAACGATTAGTACTTTTGAATCATTTTCGAATTCTGCATTTCATACGGGTTAAACGAAATTTACTTTTGATCTATAAAAGGATATATATTTATTTATTAAAACTTTATGCACTAGTAAAAAAAAACTGTACAAAGGCGGACTAGGCTAGACGGATATCTCATAAATTTTTCAGTACATCATTCTCGCCTGCTCAAAAATTTTTGTTAAACGATGTAATTGAACATATCGAGACCTAAAGAAAAGATTTAATATTGAATATGCTTTCATAAAAATCCGTTAGATTAAAGGGGTAGTGCTATTCGTCTTATAAAGCCACTTTTATCTCACACAGCGGAATCATGTTGGAATTGGCTTCCTAGTAAGGGGTCCCGTAGTAAACTTTTATCAGAGCATAAGCAGTATTACATAAATAAAACTAGCAGAGCCCCGTGATTTCACCCGCATAGTTCCAGTTCCTGCGGGAATTCGGGGTTAAAATATAGCCTATGTTACCCGCTGATAATGTAGCTTTCCATTGGAGAAAAAATTGTTAAAATAAGACTAGTACTTTCGGAGCTCAAACGGTACAAACAACCAACGAAAAAATCTTTCCTCTTGTATTTGGCACTTAAGCCATCGCGGATTGATTTCCAATTTCCACTCGGACCTACCATTTTCCAGAGCGCTCCCGTAAAACTGAAATTTATTGGAAAAATTAAAGTTTGATATTAATCTGAGTAGCGACTTAACTTCTACGGATTAAATTTAAATTCCCTGAGTAATTATTTTTATATTTCAAAGTATGTAATAATTTTATTTGAGTGGGCTTTTTTGTAGATCAAAGCATTATGTTTTGTAGTTGAGTGGATTTAAGGTACTTAAAATTACGTAAAGAGCGATTTTTCATTTAGATTCCTTGCAAGACAATCTGGAACTACTGCCAAAGATCTACAAATGACAGCCGGGACCAACGGTTTAACGTGCTTTCCGATGCACGGAGGAATCTCGGTATGATAAATGTCCACCCATCCACAAACCGACCTTGGCAACTTTGGAGTTCGACCGATGAGAGTTATTGTTTAGCAACGAGCTCCCAATTATATTTCCAGTACATTTTTATAGTTGGAGACAATGACAATCTTATATAATAATAAATACCTTCATAATATGTCGTAAGTGAAAATTAACTACTCTTTCCATCATTATACCAACAAAGTTAAGATAAGAAAACCTCAAGACATCCCAATAAATCTCACTAGATAATACTCTGTACGATATACAGAGTTTCAGGCAATATCTTCAGGCGCTTCAAGCACTTTACAGTATGTACTTATCTCGACATATTGCAATATCTGCACTTGGATGTTACCTACACACACAGATATCTCGCTGATGGTGGCGCGTGTGTTGGATCCTTCAGTTCCCTCCAAAACGGTTGTCCTTTAACATGTTCGTGAACAAAGTACCATCATTTGAGACTGGTCTTCTCTTATCTTGGCTTAGATTAAAAGCCAGTGGCAGCTATCTACATTTTATTTCTTTTTTTGTTTTTGCATTATTCTACAGTCACAAATAAATTGATATATAGAAGAAATAAGGATAACATAACCAAGATTTTTGTAATACATAACATGATTTTAAAAGAGTGTCAGTGGAGTTTCTTTTCCATAGTGATCTAAGCTTTAGAACGTGCAAATAACTTCATATATTTGACTGACTGAACTTGACTATACAAGTGCCACTAAATGGTTTAACTATACTAATATTATAAAAAGGAAAGATTTGTATTTTTGTATGTAACGAATAAACTCAAAAACTACTGGACCGATTTCAAAGTTATGGCACCATTAGAAAGCTACATTCACCCTGAGTAACATAGGCTATATTTTATCTCCATATCCCCACGGGAACAGGAACTACGCGGATAAAACCGCGGGGCGCTGCTAGTTTGAAATAAATGCTCTGAATCTTGAATCTACATTGAAGGATTCATGAAATTATACAATGGATTTTTCAGTACGTGAAGGTAGCTTGTTGGTGTATTGTGTTTAAATAGAAACAAACTTATTTGCTGTTTGCACAGTGTACGTCCCAGACATAAGCAGGCCAATTCATGAAGAAATTCAGCTGGTTCTTGATTTGGATACTGGTTTGTAGTAAGGTTCAGACTTCAAATTCTATATAAGGAGTTTCAGAGTTTGAATCTGAATCTACTGATTGGTGTTTAGATTGAGCTTGGTTGGGGCATTCATGAATAGGTCCGCTTCCAAACATGTAGGTAATTATTAGCTTTAATTATTTTTATCCCCATTTTTTAAAATTTGTTTTGTTTTATGTTTTAATAATGCTATGTGCATCTGTTTGGGAGAAATATCACTATTTTTCTTTCTATTGTGTTGTTGTTTTTTCCAAAAGAATTTCGAATGAATAAGCTCGCCTCTTTTTGCATGAGACTTAAACACAACTAATAAGCCTCTATAATTTAATCATTTATTTTTACATGACACTTAGGCCCCAAGTCTGCTATTTTTATAAATTTGTCATTCCAACACGATCCCATTGTCATTTTGCAACATCTATGAAAATATTTTTTCAGCAATAATTGACGACTTGTACGATTTGTTACTGAGTTCAGAATTAATCGTTGCTTTAAAAAGACTTTATAATTGCTTTTAAAACCTTACCCAGAAGCCTAAAAGAGTAGTAATTAAGAGATAAGAAGTAGAATGGACGTCCTATAAAACTTAGCGGCATTATTTATGACAGAAACAATTCATGAGCTCTCTCTATTGTCTCGCATTCTCCAGAAAGTGTAACGGACTGTGTTTCCTTAGATAGAGCCACTGCGGCTTCTCATTTACTAAGAATGGTTAACTTTTGCTCTGAGAAATAAGGCCACTTATTTATTTTTATTATTAACTAGCACTGCCCCGCAGTTTCACCCACGTAGTTCCCGTTCCCTTAGGAATACGGCAGTAAAATATAGCCTGTGATACTCACAAATAACGTGGCTTTCTATTGGTATAACAATTTTCAAAATCGTTTCAGAAGATCCAAAGATTACCGCCTACAACTTCACAAACTCACAAACTTTACCTCTTTATATATTTTTTTATTTTAGATAACATTGTTTTTATTATTATTTTTACAAAGAAATTGCTTATTTCTTACCTAAATAATTTCCAGCAGACCTGCGAAAGGAGAAATAAAAAAGAAAGACAAATAGTGTGTAAGAACAAGAGAAGAAGAGCATGTGAAAACATAAACTTTTTTTAAGTTGATTGTAAATAACAATTTTACACGTCAATCTTTTTTTGGTCATTACAAACTAGATGAGGTCGGTGTTTCCTAGCTGACTATCCTGAGAAGAAAACGATATACCATACATATTTTCTCTTCACACTAGGTATCTATGTACATACAAACTACAGGTAGACACTAAAGCCAAGACACAATAGCGGTAATGACCCGCAACCCGTCGGCACTCATGTGTGACTGATCGATTCAATTTATCTTAGTTCATATCCCATGAGTGTCCATCCACTGGATATACCTTAATTTCCGATATGGAACGCTCTCCTGAACTCAGCCTTATTATGAAGATTGGAATGTTTAGTGGGGTTAAAGATTTGTTTTAAGTTTGAATGAGTACAATAAATAAGTAGGTGTATCGGAAAGGTTTGTTATTTTGAATTAAAAGTATTGTAGTATGACTATAATTTAATTTAATTATTTTTACTGTTTTCATGCTAATATTGAAACGTCAGTTTCTTTGAAATAAGAAAGTTATTATGTAGTGTAGGTATCCAGGGGCGTACCTAGGGTGGGGCAGGGCACGAGCAGACGCTTATCGAAAGGGGGCTCGCAAATATGTCAATTATTAAATTTAATAATCAAAGTCTTTCATACTACAAAGCATTTCATACTGAACTGGAAAACTGCTTCAAGGTTTGCGTTTCGTTTAAAAGAATTAAAAAAAAATGTATAAAGATTTTAAAGATGTAATATATATATAGTATGGTTCTGAATAAGAACAGAATCGTTAGTACGAAGAAATATTGGATGTTCGAATGCTAATCTGCAAGACAACTTTTTTACAACTTTCAAATAAAAACACTACAAAGTATTAACAGCGTGCCTGCTTTCTGACTGGGTGAATGGGAGTCGAGTCTTTGCCTACAGGCACTACCGTCACCCAACATGGGTACTTTGCTTGGTGACATGATGTTCCGGGTCAATACTTCTACATATCTACGTCAGGGTGTTTAATCAATATGTTTCCGTCGCTGAAGCCCTGGCTGGGGACCTAAATTCATTGAGGCCACCACAGGATAGTCCAGTTGAGCAGCAGTTACCACCCTTAGTGTGCTGAACTGCGAGTGGTCCATTCCAATATTTAGTAAGATAATTTACGACGGGGGCATAACAGTGATGCGTGCCTAGGAGCCATTTCCTATTGATACGCCCCTGTAGGTATTCATTTTCGCAATTAAAGACTCATTTTAACAAACCAAATAGTCAATTTACAATAACGCCCAAACATTACTTAATAGCACAGAAATATAAACATACAAACAGTAATTCATTGTCATAACAATGAATTGTTGTTTCCGTACAAAACAATTATTTATACCATAATTATTAAGCTGTAACTAGCGTCTTGAGCATCGCGTGAGGTAAATTAATTCAAGCGCAATAGTTACCCGTAAATTGACCAAAGTCTAATAGCTATAATAATCTAATACAAATTACAAGTTTATTGGGATTGTAATTAACAAACTTATGTATATTTTAACTGAGAATAGCGTTATACAAACAGACATCGAGGCTGTTGTCATTGTATTGTTTATTTTAAGTCTAGCTCGTAGGCGCTAGCTAGACTTGAAATAATCGATTCATTTACAGAACAGTGGTATAACTATAGCACAGCAATGGGAAAAAACAATATTGACCTGTAAACAACTATTCAAAGGGGCTCCGACTGCAATGTAAAGATTATTATATATGTTGTTTTTAATTTTGTCGTTCAGTTGTCATGGCAGGTGTTGTTTTTTTAAATTTTATTTTTTATTTCATATCCTTTTTTTGTTATGTACTAAGCAAGCTTTAGACGATGACAGTATACGTAGTCTTATCATGAAAACTACATATTTTCGTATTTATTTATACACTTTTTGTTTAAAAAAAAATGTTCACTGGCCTATTTTATCCGTTGTTCCAAGCATTTTAGGTTGCCACAACCACTCTAGACCAAAATACAAGCCCGTCGCGTCAGTCTCTTAGACAGACACCGAGGTAATTCGATTAGATACTGCTCCATTCGCCAGCTTTACTACGAAACATCAAAAACGAACACAAGCTGTAAAATGTAAACTACTGTATGTATATTTTGATAAGGAATTGAATAATTTTGTATAATGTGTCTGGTTTGTTTGTTAAACTTTCTGTTATATATAGTGTTATCCTTACTATCCTGACTGATGTTATAAAGCCGAATGTGAGTTTGTTTATTTGTTAAGCTTTCACTCCTAAACCACTAAGCCGGTTTCAAACATTCATTTACCAATGGAAAGCTACATTATC
This sequence comes from Hecatera dysodea, assembly GCA_905332915.2. Lineage (NCBI taxonomy): Eukaryota > Metazoa > Arthropoda > Insecta > Lepidoptera > Noctuidae > Hecatera > Hecatera dysodea. The sequence goes on from HG995292.1 coordinate 19,020,149, forward strand.
AACGAGTAAAATAGAGTATATTTTATTCCCATATTCCCACGAGAACGGGATCTACGCGGTTGAAACCCAACCTATACGTTCATTTTTGATGATGAAAGATACTTGCAAGCTTGCAACACTCCATTCAAAATGTACTTACCAGAACAACGGTCATAAAATATTAGAAACATGACTATTTAATACAAACTGTAGTTCCATCGAAATCGAATTTACGATGTTTGTTTTACTATAACATCTTGCTACTTCCATCTCTATTTACATACATTTAGAGTTCAAAATCGCTTGCAGTCGGATTACTGCAGATTTATTGGTACACGCTAAACTGTTGTATTGATGGATAACATGTTACATTCATCATATCCGGCCAGGACGCCTAAAGCTTTGAACTGTGTTATAATTATCCTAAACTAACTGCAGTCGAGTGTAAACACAAATAAATTACTGACTCAGAATATCCTATCCTCATGTGCGCACAACAGATGTCACTTTATAAATATAACTGAAAGTTATCGATGACAGAACACAAAGCAATATGGCGGAGTAAGTTTAGTGACAATGTATGTATAATGTACCTATTGTAACAATCTTGGGTGTTGGGTGTTGGACTTAGAGAAGCTCATGGTTCATACGTCGAGGTCACTGAGGTCGATTTGTGGATGAGTGACCATCATTACCGAGTCTCCTTCGCGTCTTTGAAAGCACGTTAAGCCGTTGATCCTGGATATAATTTGAACATCTTTGACAGTTTTTACAGGTAGACAGAATCGGGCCTGCGGATGGCGAGCTATGGGTGGCTCGCCGTTCGATAGCAACCAGGCCCGAGTCGACGGCGCGTCGTGTTCCACGCGCGCCTCAAAGAGCTGTCAGCAAAGAAGACGGGCCCCATAAAGTCAGTGCCTGCTAGAGTTGCGGAGTTTGTTTGAAAGTGTCACCGCGGCCATGGAACACAAAGGGCACAAGGAGGAACAGGGGTTGGTTTTAGTCAGAAAGAGTCTGACACTCCCTTCCACTCTGCCTAGAGCGGGAGAAATCATTTTGCAAATACAAAAAAAAAACGTAGTCAGAATCTAAAAAATCAGGTTAGACTGGAAGACGACCCAAACATAGTTTGGAAATCAAAATCAAGAGTCATTTATTCAAACTAGGCTGAGAGACAGCACTTTTTGAACGTCAAATTTACATAAAGACAGTCCCCCAAAACGCCCACCCGTCACCACTTCCTAGTGTTTTAGCTAGCTGGCAGGCTAGACAGAACTTTTAGTTAAAAAAAATACCTAATAACAGCTCGATCCATTTTTTATGAAGAGGTAAATCGGGTTAACACTGGGTTACGTAGTTCGTCATAGGTAAAATTGCCAACAGCCGGTAGCTGAAAATATAGTAGGTACGTATACATTCAAGTCAAGTCGATAGACGCGTCCCAATATACAGCATTTATTCATTTACTTGTCATCTACCTACTAACTACTAAACATACATATCTTCCTCAACCCTTCACACGCTCAATGTTTGTCTTTTACTTCCAATCATCGCAGTCGTACATATATACAGGGTGAATATTTGAGACAGCGCAGTAAAGACACAGGTCCCTTCACAGTTGTAGCTACAGGAAATCTGAGTTCTGATGTTGAAGCTCACTGTATTCAGCTAGTTAAAGAAAGAAGAAAAAAAATGATCTGTCAGCCAAAATTGAGCAAATCATTAATTTCGATCACTTTTTGTTTTAAGGACAAACAAAAAGAGTGTGTATATTAAAAAATGCCATCACAATATTCCAAATCACTGTAACTTCTGGGAACCAGTTGATTCTGGCTCTCAAGAGTTCTGCTCACCAGGAAAACGCTTGTCAATTAAGATTTACGATTCCTGGAGAAACGATTCGACAAAATTCATCAGAGAGAACACGGTATTAGGAAAGCCATAAACCGCACAGAAAAACTTTTCTCATACGGAAGTTGTTCGGTTTTCCTGTCTCAAAAATCCACCCTGTATACTCTTACCCAGTCAATGCAAGTTAACCCTGTCCAATTTATAACGGGAATCCCACCGAAAATATACACTATTAATTGAGTTATGATCAGATTAACTGAGCTGAATCCCTTTCCTCTTGTTTAGTTTGAAACCCTTCGTTGATAAGGTCTCAGAATATCTGTTAGTTATGAATAGTTATTAATATTTCGTATTTGTCACGACTTTGAATACGAAGCTTGGTTTGTGTTTCCGTATAAGGAATACGAAAAGTTTCATCATCATCAACAGCCTAAGTCCAGCAGTCCACTGCTGGACATAGGCCTCTCCAATTGCACGGCACTTAGATCTATTTTCGGCTTCTCTCATCCAGTTTCTGCCGGCTTAATCTGGTTAAATAACATTGGTACATAATATATGGAAAACTAAAACATTAAGTAACAACATATTTGTGTAAAGAACAAGCCATGCCTCTCGAGCAGCCGAAATATAAACTTGCATGCGAGTAGCTTGCACGTGGAATCGCGGTGTCGATTAATCAGCGAGAAATATCCTTGAATTCAGTAACGATTTTCCCATGAATTATGTTTGGGGATTGACACACAACACACAGCTGGGTGGGGCTCAATGTTTAGGCTATTGCCATGAATTTAGTATCTACATGATTCCCCGGGGCATTCCAGGCTTTAAATCCTGGAAGACGTACTGATTTAATAGTAGCAGTGCATTCATGTACATATTATCTTCCATGGAATATTATCTTTGTGTCTGTCACCTGCAACCATCTGACAATAATAATAAAAAAAAATATAAAAAATCTAGGGGATTTCAAACTAGTTTTTTGCAAAGAAGGCTAGTGTTGAGTAAAATACAGAAGGGTGGCTTCTGTATTTTACTCAACACTACGGCTTTATTGTATATTCTACTATGTAGCCTTCTTTGCAAAAAAACTAGTTTCAAATCCTCTAGATTTTTTAAGGCTGTAAGCTTTGGTCTTTTATACAAAAATGAATAGCGTATGAATAAAATTCAATACATTTTTCTACTCGATACATGAGATAATTTTCTCCCAAACCAACCCTAATAATAGATAAATCGCTTAAAAATAACGTTCAGAAACGGAAACTCTTAAAAACAGTCAATATTGTTGCAACTTTAAAACGGCCTAAATTCCTAAATGTTTGAAGCACCCTCGAGCCGAATGCTTCCGCCAGCTCCACACTTTATTTGTATTTGCAAAGTTCTCGAGAGCTGCATTATATACCAGTTGGAACGGAATACTAATGGCTACAGTTTTTCTGATAGACAAATGCTTCGTATTCTGAATTAGTATTGAAGTTACTTGAAGATTGACATATTTTCATTGCACGATAGCGAAGAAAACGGGTAGAGTGAGCGCCTCTCGATCTCCAAAACTCAGTAACTGGGTAACGCTATAAGGTAATAATTAAGACAACCGATGATAAAAATAATAATAAGCTTGTTGTTTTTATGCGCCAAAAAGAACACATGCGTTGTTTAAAAAATCATGTTACAGTCGAAACCCATAAATATTTTAAGTCAGTTTGTGAACATCATATTTTAGGTCATTTCGTACGTTAGCCTCCAATAGGGATGTTTCCTGAGGAATAAAAATATGATCCCATTTAGTCCGTCAGTTAGATTATCGAAAAATATTGGACACGTATTTTTTGCTATTGAATGAATCTCTAAAAATTGACGAAGATAAAAAGCTTCAAAGATCATGAGTGGGGGCTTGTGACATCACGGCGTGGTAATAATTGTCGCACGTAGTGACGTCACACGAGTTTTCAACGCACTATATCGTCTTCGTTTTTTTTTATTACGTGAAAAAATAAAAAATACGTGTCGAATATTTTTGGAAAGTCTATCTTACGGACTAATTAGATTTTTTTAGGCAACTACCGTATTGTATGCTTTTATTATTATTTAAAAGCGTATTTTCAGAAAGCCTACCAAAATTTATATGTTTCCTGTATGTTACAACTACTTTCAAAATTTCTAGAGCTCATTATTTAAAACGGGCAACCGAATGGTTTTGCTTTTTTTTACTTTTCATAGGCATGCGTTTGACCACTATATCACCTGATGGTAAGCGATGACGTGCCTTAATCTATTTACTCGTGACTTAAAGACTGGTTATAGTTATCAGGAAACACATGAGACTCTGGCAGGGAATTCAACTCCTCAGCTCTAAGCACAATGAATATGTTCCCAATATCGTGTGTGCGGGTGGGATTTCCACCATGTAACGGTGGCGCATTGCTGTACGTCTTGTGGTCCGATGATTGAACAGGCTTGGTGGTATTCAACTATGCAATTTCGTCGCACACTCCCCAAAATGCAACCTATAAAAACCGACAGGCTAGGAACTCGACGTCATGTCGACATGAAAGGTTTATAATTTCTTTCATACATTTTTTGGCATATTAAACACCACAAGTGGTAAACAAGCCGTTGGAACACCTGAGGGCCAATACTACTTACTCTACACATCGTAATCAGGCAAAATAAGTAATAATTTTCATTCATAAAAAAAATTACATTATGTCACTATTATGAAAGAGTGCTTAATCTACAGTTAGTGTACCCAACAATATCAGCATTTGAGACCGAACTAGGCATAACCTGTATTTAAGCCCTTCTGCCAGTCCCCCTGAGTTACAAATGAGTAAGTATATAAAATGAAGTATTTTGAAACTGTAAATTACAGATATAGTTGAAAGCGTTACTTTAAAATTTGTAGTATTGTCACTCTGATGGTAAGTCGTCAGCATCACCTATGACCGTCTGGCGCACAGCAGTGGTGGCCGAGTGGTAACAGTCCCTACTTACGAATTGCAAGTCGCAGGTTCAAACCCAGCCAGGCGCATTACTTTGTGTATTTTCTTTCGTCACCACTGAAAACATCGTGAGGGTTTCCTCACCGGCACCGGCATATCCTAAAACCAATAATTCGAAGGCATGTGACATTCACCAACCCGCACTGGGCCCGCGTGATGGATTACGGCCCATTCCATCTCCTAGAGAGGAGGCCTGTGTCCCAGCAGTGGGAACGTTAAAAGGCTGATTATGTATGTTATGTTATATAAAATGAAGTATTTTGAAACTGTAAATTACAGATGTAGTTGAGAGCGTTATTTAAAAAAAAAATAGTATTGGCCCTCTGATGGTAAGTGGTCAGCATCGCCTATGGCCGTCTGGAATACCAGGGGTACGGGACTGTCTTCAATTTTTGCAAGCCGTTGATGTCTTAATTCCCCGAAAAACCCTCAAGACGGAGCCACTGTCGACGAAATGTGTCAACTATGTAATTTTTAGGAATCCATCTGTAAAGGTCTGAGGAACACGTGAAGTAGTTAAATTTAATATAAACAACGTAGATCCATAATCCCTTGTAGCTCTTCAATATCATGCTTTTATAAAAATGCAATAAAAATACCGCCATTTATGCTACATATTTGGATACTCGCAATCAGCCAAAAAGCAAGATCTGGAAAAAGTCAGAAGAACGTTTTTTTTTTTTTTTTTTTTTGACGAATGTAATTTATAACAAGTAAATAAATATGCTCTCAAGCCCAATATTATCGTTATGAATGTAAGAACACAAAAAATCACGAAAGATAATCCTAGTTAACATTTGAATATGTAGGTAAATATCTATACTAATATAATATTATAAAGCTGAAGAGTTTGTTTGTTTGTTTGAACGCGCTAATCTCAGGAACTACTGGTTCGAATTGAAAAATTCTTTTTGGGTTGAATAGACCATTTATCGAGGAAGGCTTTAGGCTATATATCATCACGCTTAAGCCAATAGGAGCGGAGCAGCGATAAAGAATGTTTTAAAATCGGGGATTCCACGGGGACGAAGTCGCGGACAGCAGCTAGTTATAAATAAAATTATTATCAAACACACTCGATGGGTAACTTGACATTGGGAAAACTGTTTTCAACTAATTTCACATCATATTTGCACCAAAAGTACTCGACAGATATAATAAGCGCGTGGGCTGTATAAAATACAGGATTTAATTCATATCATTTCATACGAGGTTTTCATGTAGGAATGGAAATATAAAACGTGGACTGAAATACAGAATACCTTAATTACCAATATTCTGGGCCCCAAGTCTGCTATTTTTATAAGTTTGTCATTCCAAAACGATCCCATTGTCAATTTGCTAAATGCATAATGGTCGATCATTGGTCGGTCAATGATATCGTAATACTTTTTGATGAACGAACTATTAAAAGCAATGACTGCACAAGGACGTTCTAATGGTAGGTCACTCATCATACAGGTCTCTGTTAGTCCGCGCAGGATGGTAACCAATTAGATTAAATATCGCAGAACAGAAATTAACAGAACTATGCACATGGAGAGAGATCACGAGGGATGAGTTACAACGAAACCAGCGATTTGACAGAATTCCTAGTCACCACGAACGCTCCTGCAAGAGCGAAGCGATGAAGTTATTCTCATGTATTGCTGAGGGAAGGAAAGGACCATAAGGATAGGCGACTGATAATAATTGCCATGCTTTTAAAAGGCTTAAAGTCATAAGTACTAGCGTAACATAACACAAATATTGTACACTTAGTTCACCATAAACATTTTGACTTTGACTTTGAACCATTTAATCGATTTTATTATCCTGGCCTTAGACTAGAGAAGCAGATGTGACGTATGGCAGAAAGGATAGGATACCAAATATCCTACTATTGAGTATAGATTGATTGGTTTTGACCCATCCAAGCTGTATAAATGACGCGTGACGTCATAACTATGTCACAAAACAAGAGAAAGAACACAATGCTATACCAAACACCTATGTAAGCTATAAAGCTCAATAAGTACTATTTTATGTGAACCAGTGATGTAATAGCGCTGGTCTGGATTAAGCGTTTAACGCGAAAATGTGACTCCCACGTGGATCGTAAAAGTCGTGCTAATAGACGGTGGATGGACTGACAATCTGTCTACTTTTAATCGGCGATAGATATGTATGAGTATGTGTTTCGATATAATACGAGTACATAGATAAAAAAAATTACCCACACAAAGTCTCTTTAAGCCATTATTTATTTTCTGATCTAGGGCCGATTTTTCAGTCATTAAATAACTTTTACCAGAGAAATTAAAATGGTGGTTTAACTGCCTTTGTAAAGAAAATTTCAACCGTGGTAGTATAAAAAAGTTAAAAAAAAATAAACAAACCCAAAAACAAATACTCTAAAAATTTAATTAAATATTTATATATTTTGATATATTAGTTTAATACAGGTACGAATATTATGGCCGATTAGCGCAATCTTTTGTATTTACTAAGTATTATTTTACTCATTAGCAGTCCCCCGACATGATTTCGCAGACTCCAGGTCATTCTGTAGCATCTGGTAAAGTTCACTAATCTTCCTATAACCTGTTCATTGACACCATTCCAGTGAGCCCAAACATGATACCTCTGCTGTAACTAAAGCAAGAGTTGGGTACTCTGCAGACCTCAGATCATGCTACAGCACCAGATTAAGGTTACCATATTCTTGCAATACTATTAAAGTAACAAAATACCAAATTTCGCATCAATCAAATCCGTGGAAATAGATCACATCACTTCATCAACTAGCAAAAAGTTGATTATTATGTTCAAACGGCTGAACCTATGTATTTTGTAGAACACTGCTAAATACCACCGCTAGAAAACCTGCGTTCAATAATTATAACCCCATCCAAATCGGTTCATCGTTTAAGCGCTACTGTGCCACAGACAGCGGGCAAAGTAATATCACCTCTCTTTTTGTGTCGGGGTTCATAAAACAACAGAATTGATGCCTCATAGAAAAAACATGAACTTTTCGGTTCGTGTATTTGGAGGAATATTTCGGACACTCCAAAAGATGCGACAAATTTTCATATAAATCGGTTCACCGTTTTTAGAGCTACGGTACCACAAACACACACACATAGCGGTCAAACTTAAATATAACACCTCTCTTTTGGCGTGGGGGGTTTATAAAATAAAAGAATTGGTGCCACCATCGAAGAAACATGACGTTTATCCGACTAATTGTCATAGCCCCCATTTCACAAGACTGTTCTTGCGATGGGCTATTTGATTCCACAGTCAATTAATAAAAATGCTTTCTACGAGTATATTAGCTACAAAAAGTCACATTCAGAAGGAGACTGATTCTTCTGGGGCTGAACTAAATTGAGCGATGGTGGGTGCTGTTTTTACCTGACTGCCCCAGAAGGGGATTTTTTTCACACAATTATTTAAATAGAATCTGTGATTGATCTAAAAATAATACCACCAGATGCATCAGACTCCTTGAAAAGGAACTTGTTAGGAATACTTTAGTCGTTTTTCGCTGTAAAAAATAATTATTTGGTAAGTAGGTTGTAAATAACACTCTTACACGTCGTTTTTTTTTTGACTGTTGAATCGTTCACATAAGTTTATTTATTTTGGTTTAATACATCCGTGTTATAATGATTGCTTCACATAGGCTAGAGAATACTTTATTTCATTTTAGGACCAATGGCGTACAGAATCATGTCTATAAAATATAGAGCGTTCCTTGAAAGTAGGTTAAAGTTTAAAAAGTCCTGAGGGGAACAAACCACTTTGAAGTAAGTCCATCGTATTTATATTTGGAAATTACTTAAATACATGTAAATATCTTCTCAGAACAAAAGTTTAATTTGAATGAGAACTAAGTTAAAATAACGGAATAATTACGATTGAAAACAATCACCACAAAAAAAAAAACATCAATTCAGTTTGAAGAATTCGGCTGCAGTTCCTCAATGTATGTATTTATCTATATTATGCAGGCTTGATATTTTATAGAATTTTATTTACACATTTCCACACAAACATAGTTGAAGAACTACGCTTTTTTGTACTTCAATATTTTATGTTTGCCACATGACTTGACCACATCAAAGCACGCCGATTAAGAACCTATAGAATTTCCAATTCACAGACGTGAATAAATTAAACCAGTTTTCCATTACAAAATAAAATCATAGTTCGCTTTCTCGTCTATTAGCTGGCCCATTATATTTGTATCCCTATGAAATTTTTTGTTCCTCATTATTATTTTCTCAATTATTTTACAAATATATTTTTTAAACTAATAAATACGAAGTCAACCTACGTAAAAGCATAATGTCAGCCTTTAATCGCACTTTACGATAAAAGCAAGGAGGTAACATGTAGTCAATGGAGTGGCCTAAATTCACCTTTTGAAGCCCTCTCGAGGGTCACTGGAGCAACCCCTTTATTTTTATTTGTAAACCTTTACACAGCCACATAATGGGTTATTGTGGTAAAGCAAACTCTTTATTAACCACTTTACTGTAAAGTCATAAATAAAGAATTCAACCCTTACTTAACTACATATTGAAAATGTATAGACGTGGAACTGTTTAATTTTACGTCTACGTGTCTAAATTGTTTCTTGTTTGTGTAACGCAGAACATTTATTAATCATCAAAAAGAAGCGATCACAATACTTTCATGTATTTTGAAATTTTACAGTACGAGATTTTCCGGAAAATAAACACAGTCAAAAGGAATCAGAAACCGTTTCAAATATCATTTTCAAGTTAGTCATTCTGCTTATGTCTATTTCACCTACCTGGCATAGCTGAATACCGCTTCATACTTGAAACTGCAACCGAAGCCGGCTCAGGACCTGAAGATCATCAGCAGCCTGCAGCCACGAAGACGCACACACACCACTACACACCTGCGTCTATAACAACACCAATCAATTACAAAAAAAAAGCAACAAACTTCGACAGGAGGGCAAAACAAAATATCCAAAAAAATCAGGGATAGGGAGGAAAAAGGGGTCCTTAGGGAGCTTCCAAAAAATATTCAGAAACACTGGTTGAACATTTTTTCTCTCGCATAAAATATTTTCCAAACACGCGTAAGTTGTGCACGTGCGCGCGACTTTCTCCCACAACTCGGCAGCGGACCGTATCGTAGGCGATCGTCTGTGCTTCTGGGCGGGCGGGAAGGCTAGGGCAAACGCGACAATGGGCGGCGGCGGCGCGACGAGGCCGCCCTAGGCGCGCCCGATACCAGGCGAGCAGAATACATGAGGAGATCTCGAACCACGTGCGTCGGGGCGCAACGCGCATGCTCGGCTAATGTCAGGGAAAGCTCAAGAAAAGCTACGAGAGCGAGCGAGACATCAGTACTCTAAAAATAGGGGTTGAAAAGAGACGGTTATAGGACTAATTTTGGAAGCGCCAAGCAGTCTGAAAAGTTCGCTGAGATTTCTGTGTGTGTGAACACATACTAACGTAATTCAGTTTAGTAAGTTTCAGGTGAAAGTTAAGTGTTTGCGTGGTACTCAGATTAGAAGCCAATAAAATGCAATTGGTTTAAGTATCAATTGACTTATTGGATTGGCATAAAACGTAAACATACTTAATCATATGACTAATTTGAGCGTTTGCTGAAAATATTTATGAATAGAAAAAGTAATACTAATAAGGAGAACAACGACATACTTTGTATTACTTTTTAAACTTTGCGATCATTAGTATCTAATACCACAGGTTTGCGCCAGTTCTTGTTAGACAAGGAGAGCGGGGTGAGGCCTTTGTCCACCACGACCACATCTCGGTGCATACCCACGTCTAGGAAGAATTCCCTAAGACTGCATACCTCGCGGTTATGCAGGGCCTTGGCATTTAAGAATAAAGGAGAACAATTTTATACTAGCATATAAAATGTGATCATAACTGTTTAATAATCTTGACGACGTTTGTGTATGAATTGGAGCGATAGAAGATTGTAAATTTAAAAAAATATGTTGATTCAAGCGCTTATTACTTTGTAAGTTAGCATAACCGTCGGATTACTTATTTTATACATGTGGTGTTAAAAAATCATCGTAATCATCATCATATATTAAATTGATGATGGCTTTTTATATATAAGAGTACCTATATTTTTAAAATTTTAAGCATATGTTTCTTATAAGAAATCAGTAGGTAAAAATAATATTAATTCAATCTAATCATTATTGGAGAACAAAAAATAAAGTTTAATCGTTCAGTGCGTTATAGTTTATAATTTCCACTCGGTTTTTTATTAGTAGGTATAGTCGGTTATCGGGGTAAATATGAAAACATAAATCTTCAGGCATTTTGAAGTAATTTCATCAGCTCAGCTCGTTTCTGGTTGTCATAGGGATTGCAGCCAGGCAATATCTTTTACTTCTATTCGTCCGTTCAACTTGATTTCAAGAAACTTTACATAAATGTATAGGATGTCCTTTTATGAATATACTCTTAAAGATGCACTTATCAGTTATCATTATTAACCACTTTTACTACGGACGCAAAAGAATCGGCCGTTTTCTACATTTTGACGAGTAATGTAGGAAACAGCTGCTTTTTTTTCCGCGATTTTACATTTGGTCCAATTTTAATAGTTGTTCATAATGATAAGAATAGTTACCCCTTATGAGATTATTCTTTAATTACGAGACATCCTGTATAGTTTACAAATAATTTGTTACAATAATTTGTGTGTGCATTTGTTAAATAGGTTACGATTGCGTGTTCATTTGTTTGCAGCAACAAAAATATACTAATATACTCCTTGTTAGTGATAAACGATTGGTATGAATAGGTTTACGTGATTGTCACAACATTACAACTGATAATAATTACGCCACCCTCCCCAAATATTAAATACACACACCGTCCGTAAGAAAAAAGGGCGATCACCGCCATTATTAGAGCCCCCCACATATTATTATTGAACTTGCTTTATCATCATTAGATAAGAAATACACACCAAATTCATGTATTTAAAGATAAACAACTAAGTTTTGTAAAATAAATAGATTTATATTTGTAGAGTTGATTAAATTAGCTAAATGACTTCGTAAAAAATATTGGTGGGTATCTAATTGATCATCATTATTATTAAATTTTTTAAATTAATCATTTTGATGATTTCATTATCTGCCCAGCCTTTTCCCAACTATATTGGAGTCGGCTTCCAGTCAAACCGGATTCAACTGAATACCAGTATTTTACGTGGAGCGGATGTCTACTAGACCTCCACAACCTATCAACTGGGTAACACGGTAATTCTTGGCTTCTGACAATCCGTAACGACGTAGGTAAGTATTTAATTGATATAAACAAAAAATAAAAACTCATACTTTCAAGTGCCAGCGAGGCTCACGACAGCTTATTTTCATGGTTTGAATTGCTTAGAATTTATGGATAGCCATTTTAACCACAATAACACCAAACATGAACACACAAATTTACAATCAAACACGCAATACTACGATAAAAAATTCTTAATTTATTTTACCGAGTTACTTTCAAGTCAGTACTTGAAAGTAGACGTAAGTAATATGTAAGTACTAACTTTTTCAAGTACATTCCTGAACCAACAGGTGCCCAATAATTCTCACGTACACACACACACACACACAATACTGTAAACACGCAGCGACGCATTGTCGAACATCCTTCTAATTTATATCATCCTGGTATCGTTAACCTTATTCCTGAAATTTCAAGGAAAATCGTTGCCTTGGCGATACTGAAATCGTTACTGTAATCAGCGAGGTAAATTAATTTGGAGAATAGAAGTAATTTATGATGATTTAATTATATTTTTATATTTATGTGTCGTTTATTTTCGGATTTAAAACAAAACCCCTTGTTGATCTTTTAATTATTATCCTTGTAATTATTTTTTAAATAATTAATTAATGTCGGACATTTATTTTATCATGATATATTGTTTTATTTCTACAAACCGCACACGAACAAAACACTAGGTACAAAAAACGACACGTATCCTACATTACTCTGCTCCAGTTCCACACACAGCTTTCAGTAAAAATCCGCTTAAACGTAATCTATCAAACGCTTTCAGGCATTCAGCGTTTTCAGTTCAACATGACAGGCCGTGTCACAGTGACGGGCTCTCGTCCGTTACGTCACTAAAGTCAGTTCTATCCCCGAAAGTACTAGGCGAGCAGAATACACGAAGAGTTCAAAATATCAGGTGCGAAAATAGAACAAGCTCCCACGTTCGACGAAAATAGTCGGCGCTTAGCCGCCGGATTTTAAAATTAGAATCACCGCTTCTTGATTAAACGTATACATGTTTTGACATGTATGTAGGTAGAATTCGTAATTTGAAATGTCATGATTCAATTTTATTTTAAAAAATTTATGTATACATTCGCTCTGGTTTTAATTTTAATATTGCCATCTATTGAACGTAAAATGTCAGCATAAAGTAATATTAGATGTTAGAACATAATTATTATGTTTATTATCAGCAAGTTGATTTGTTTATGTTTCATGATAAGAGATAGAAAAATTACACTTTAGTTCTATCATTCGCCGCAGACAGGGTCACTTGGGTGCACTTGGGTGATTAAAACAGTTTTTGTTTTGGTCATCGTATCGCATCTTAACAGCAAATTTGTTTTAAGATATAATATTTTTAAAACAGTTCAATAATACAAATATCCAATAAAAAAATGAAAATAAATAATTTATTGTAAAAAGAAAGGCAAGCTTCGCACGAATCCATCTCAATAACATTTTCTACTACAGTTTTGTCTGCTATATATTTCAGTTATCTTTTATGTCAGTCGTCATAATATTAATTGTTATAGTAATTGGTTAAAGTGAACCGTGGTGATTCTTACAATATTTATTAAAATTTAACTTACGCAACTTTAGTACAACGCCATCTATTAAAATTCGTTGGAACTATCACGACTTGGTTTAGAAAAGTAAATGGAACAGCATCAATGTTACCTATTTGTACTGGCGATTTTGACGATGGCGCCACGAAAGTCGAACAGTTTGTTTCAATTAGTCGTGTTAATTTCTGTTTCGGTAAATGTTGAATAAAACTTTCGATGGAACTGTGGCCATAGGCGACCTTAAGTCGAGCACAATCACGGGGAAAACTGGGACTGAAAGGGAGGTACTCACGGGTCTTCTTCACAAACGATTGTTTTCTCGTGGCACCACTCCAATGCAGTCCGCGAACGTCACTCGTTTGTCACTTAACACTTCACTGAATTGTTGAAAGTCTTCGTAGGTGGGTTTTGGTTACAATAATGTTCATTTATAATTTATAGCCGGTGGAGGATCGCACGCGCCATTTTTTCGTTGAGTTCTTGAGAGTGATTTGTCAAAGGATTGACATGAATGCAGAAGCGAGGAAATGAATGAATGTAGGAAATGGTTTTGAATGAGGAATTTGTGTGATTGTGCATTAGTCAATTGAAGGTTCCTTTTATATTTTGTTTTATTATTTATTTTGATACTTTAGCAATTTCTTTCCATCAACTCAGTAAAACCAAAACACAATGTTCTGGTGGGTCCGGTGCATTGAATGTAACCAACGCAACCCTATTGCAAAGACAAACAACAAAGTTTTAAACTTTCGTTAAAATAGTACTGATTATCATCTGCCTAGCTTTTTCCCAACTATATTGGGGTCGGCTCCCAGTCAAGCCGGAGTGAGGGCTTGTGACGTGTCACAAGCCCTCACTCCTGATCTTTAAAGCTTTTTTTTTTAATTGTAAAGTTGATCCTCTGGTCTTGAGACGAAGAGAATTTGAATTTGGAATGAATCTGACAGATGTCAATTTGACGTAACGCCAAGGACCTAGGAGTCCAGAAAAAATAGAAAAAAAATCTAGTCAAATGATCACGAAAACGTAAATTACTGATTTTAGAAATTGTGATAAAATTTTATGAAGACGAATGGCAGTTAGGAGGTTTCATTGGAGCTTATATCATAACTTGCTTAGTAAAACAACATTCATGTTGTTTTCCATAACTTAATCTAACTAGTCGATTATTTGGGGTGTGTAATATTTGGTACAATTATTTTTAATATACGAAATATAGAATTTCGTTCATATAATTATAAAGGGTTCCCTCTATCTGGCAGAATCTTGTTGCTCCGAATTTTACTTGGCATAACACACTTGGCATAATCTTTTTTAAACGAATATTTTTAAGGCATAAAAAATATTTAGTATAACTATTGTTTCGCCGAATGTTTATATGTCCGAATTTACAATGGCATACTATTAAGAGGGCAGATTTTTATTTGGCATAATTACCTTTAGCATAGTTAACATTTCGCATATTTTCGTTTAGTATAATGTTTACTTGGAACAACGATCATTTTGTATAATTTCACTTGGCATACTATGAAGATGGCAGAATTTCATCTGGGATGAATCTATTTAACCATTTCCATAATCAAGCATTTATCTAATCTTAGGTATATTAAAATTTAAACATTGTCTTAACAGTAAACGCTTTTTACTACAAATTTACTGACAGAAACGAATCGCTGCAAAACCGACTCCACGTAGTCTTGTCTGCCCTACCCCTAGAGTGTAATTTAAAACCGCGAAGGCGCGGAGGGGCGAGGCGGCTCGCGAGTTGAGGAGCAGGGCAGCAAGCCGAAGCTGCGGTGGTGAGCGTTAAACCCATCTGCGACGATAAACTCGCGTGGGACCGCCGGAGCCCCGCAGCGCCGTAGCCGTGACAGAAACCATGCATGCTGCATGTTGCTTGCTTGCTTGCTTACATGCTTGCTTGCATGCTGCATGCTTGCTTGCATGCTACATGCTTGCTTGCATGCTGCATGCTTGCTTGCATGCTGCATGCTTGCTTGCACACATTTTATTATTCTGGTAAGAAATTTAAAGAAAATTATTGTAACTATGAATTTTTTAATCAATTTACGGATGTCAAATGTATGCCAAAAGATGATTCTAACTGTTAACTTTCTGAAATATGACAGTTCTGCCTTTTAATGACTACCGATATGAAATGTATGCCAAAAGACGATTCTGACTGTGAACTTTCTGCGATATGATGGTTCTACTTTTTAATTATTATGGATATGAAATTTATGCCTAAAGATGATTCTGACTTACGAAATTATGACTTTTTAATGTATGATAAATGAGGGTATACCAAACAATTTTCTGCGAAGTGAAGATTATGCTATCCGTCGTTATGCAAAAAAATATTATGACATTCAAAGTTCTGCTATAAAGGGTAGACCCAATTATAAATTGTTATTTCTACTTATGATACACATCCATGAAATATAACTTAATTTTATATAAGCTTCAATTGTTATAATATGCACTTAAACTATTTAATTTATAATGTTCGTATTTCATAGGATTTCTGATAATTTTATATATTTCTATTGAATTTGTAAAAAAACTATGAGAATGATGAAACCCTAAGGTTGTGGTGATCTCCCACCACAACCTAGAAGAAGGTGACCTATTTTTTCCGAGAACACGGAATAACCTACATAGATTACACAGAAGTAGGTTTGCCATTATTAAAATTGCCGGTGCCGGTCAAAATCTTGAAAACTCAAGACATTTGAGTGAAATTGAACTTCTTCCTCGGACAGACCCGAAAAAAGGTCTTTTATATCTATACTTAATATTATAAAGCTGAAAAGTTTGTCTGTGTGTTTGTTTGAACGCGCTAATCTCAGGAACTACTGGTCCGATTTGAAAAAATCTTTCAGTGTTAGATAGCCCATTTATCGAGGAAGGCTATAGGCTATACATATATCATCACGCTAAGACCAATAGGAGCGGAGCAGTCATGAAAAATGTGACACAAACGAAGTTGTGCGGACAGTTAGTTAAATAATAATAAAAATGATTTTGAATAAATAAAACTGAATAGTTTTTTTATAATGTATTACAGCTTGTATGCAATATACCTAAACTATTTTGGCAACGCTAGATGGACAAGTAGATTGTATATTGCTTACGATTACGATTGCATTTTTAAAGTTTTGTTTTAGTTTGTTGCTTTTCTTTCAAATTTTCAATCAATGGAGGTTCTCTTGACATAAAAATGTCCGAGCCAGGAGACCTTTAAAAACTCCGCCCGGACGCTCCCCGGCCGACGCGCGCCGTCCAAACTACGACAAAACCGGGTAAATCCGGACGGATGGCAACCCTATACAGAAGCATAATGAAGTAAATAATAAACCCATAGCCGGAATATCTCACCCGCGTCTGCCCTTTCCTTCGCGGAAGTGTTGCAAGGCCAAGTGTATACAAAATGTCACGCCATCAGGCGCCTGTTGTGTGGACCATACGTACAAATGACGTCGCATTATGGTGTCGGGTTTTTTCTTGCAACTTGAACACGGGTGGGATTATTCAGTAAGAGTCTGGCACTCTCTTCCACTCCGCCCAGAGCGGAAGAATTTGATGATTTCCCATCCATAAAAAAAAGATGGTGATGTCGGTGAAATGTCATTCAAACGCAGATGTGAATGGTAATGTCAATTTTTTTTTTCAGTTTACGATGTTTATTTTCTTACGTTTAGCATATTTCGGTACTAATATATGTAGTTTTCGCTTCAAGGAAATAATCAAATGACTTCTCCCGCTCTGAGCGGAGCAGAAGGGAGTGTGCGCTACGGTGGCCGACAATTGCCCTGCTTTCCCGACGCCCGGGGCATCTTCTTCTGTTGCGGTGGCTGGAGCGTGAGGTTTCCCTCTCTCTTACTCGGACCGTCTCCTCCTTTGCTAGCATTACTGCTTCGCAGAAGGAGGTAACCGCTCCTCATGCCTCCTCGCTCCGAACCATGGATTGAACCAGAGCCGGACGCTAGAGGTCGCCGCCGCCGAAATAGAAGGGATTTTAAAGACGGTTTTATGGTTATAGGCTACTTTAACGCGTACGGAACCGCAGTAAAATCTAGTGAAGTCAGAATGCTGTAATTTCACATAATAATATTGACAGAACGATTCGGTTTTGATAAAAATTAGATTGTCTCCCTAGTCACAGTTCTTATACAAAAATATTTCAAACACTTGAGTATGCGGAAATTAAAATTAAAGCTAATGGCATCAATTATAAGTATTATTATCGTTGAGCAAAAAATAAATAGGTAAGCAACGAATGACTAGGTGTTTTTTTTTTTCATCAAACTGAACTTTGAAGGCGTTAAAAATGCTCAAACTTTTACAAGATTTTAAAGGTTGGTCAGCAGGGCGTATCAAGTTCATAGCCGGACAATACTTGAGTACTATAGACTACAGTTTTGTCTACAATACTTTAAAATACAATACTTGACTTAAATGAAGTACTGGAGTAAGTAAAGGAAGTAAACTATTGACACTGTCCCCAAGTAACATGGGACAAATGTAGAAAAATGATGATGAAGAAAATATGATTTGGTTTTAGTGGATAGGTGTAGGTGGGTATAAGAATGAAAGAGTAAGTATAGTTTTACTAGTCGTGCCATTGCAATCAAGAATACGTTGTGAAAAAGAGATATTACTATTCGTGCCATATAGCCTCGTCTGTCTTTCACAACGGAATTATGATGACACATCATAATAGGAGCAGATCTACACTGACAGCGGTAATGCTCGAGAGGAATAGTTACAGTTCAGTGTTTTAACATACTATAAATCAGAGTCAAATAATATAAGATTATTAGCTAACCCAGCAAACTGTGTACCGCTTCAGAATCCCATCCCAACCATCAATGTTGTGTTAATTTATCATACAGTTGATTCAAAGGGCTTTTACCGGCTTGCACCGGCAATTTGTGCAGATAGCTTCACTTCCTTCGACCTTTTCTTTTTTGGATGGAAAATCATCAAATGACCTCTCCCGCTCTGGGCGGAGCGGAAGGGAGTGTCAGACTCTGGCAGGGAGTGTCTTACTGACTTCTTGTGCCCTTTGCGTTCCAGGGCCGCGTTGACTCTTTCGAACAAATTCCGCAACCCTAGTAGGCACTGACCCTATGGGGCCCAGTCTTCTTTGCTGACGGCGTAGAATTGATCCTCTGCTTCGGTTTTGTTCGGGTAAGTGCCTGTAAAGGGTTTAATTGAAATAGATGCTTTGATTTGATTTGATTCATCGATCCACCTTCTCCTTAAGGTGCATCTTCGGGTGCTCAACTGCCACTCCAAAACTTTTCAGCTACATTTACTTTCTTCTGCGGGCAAGGTAACCTTGATGCATAATCAGCCTTTTAACGTTCCCACTGTTGGGACACAGGCCTCCTCTCTAGGAGAGGGAATGGGCCGTAATCCACCACGCGGGCCCAGTGCAGGTTGGTGAATGTCACATGTCTTTTTTTGGTTCTAGGACATGCCGGTTTCCTCACGATGTTTTCCATCACCGTATTGAGAGGCTAGGTTTGAACCCGCGACCTACTATACGCAAGTCGCAAGTCGGGACCATTATCACTCGGCCACCACTGCTCCCTTGATCCTTGAACCTTGATGATTAACTCATAATCTAATAAAAAATTGGTCCAATCATGAAGTGCGTTTGCACGAAAGATATAGCAAAAAAGAAACTCTTATTTACAATCGCCAATTAATTCTAAAATGTAAACGAATAACCTTGGATGACCTTCATGTTTCAACAAGCAGTGATTTGATCGTTTATTATTTATAACAATTGGTTTTTATGGCGGTTTGATATTTTAGTCAGCTGTGGATTGATCGATTTAAATATTTGTACAGTCACTTATTGAAGTGTGTTGATGTGGCATCGCCCTGTGCGTCCTATTTCCAGCAGTTGATGTTTTTCAGCTGGAATGGTGAGATTTTAGAAGTGGAAATGTGTAATTATCTTAATCGATAATGTACAAGCGTATGTATAAAAAAACGGGGTCAGTTTCATATATATGTTTTTTCCTTTTAGTCAATAACTGTTGCAGTAGCTACACAACAAGAAAAGCGTCAGTGCTGATTCCAACACAGCACGCACATACCAATTTATTTTTATTCATTTATTCAATCATTTATGACATATTCTTCATGGAAAAAACCGTTCCGTACCTACTTATATGGCAAAAAAACGTACGCTACGCACAGTGCGTAATGTATCACCTCATTATATAATTAATTAAAATCACTCCAGCATTACTCTAATTAATTTGTCATTGAACAACTTGACGTCAACTGAATTACTCAATTATTTCTGACGTCATGAAACTTTCTTTACGCTCTGACTTAAAACATCGAAAAATAGTAGTGACTATACCTATACCCCGCCAGCCAGCGCGGAGCTTGTGATCGAGCCTATTAAGAGCGTATACGCCGTACGGCATTTCATATAAATTTTCAAGTCCATATTTTCCGAAATGACTATACCGATTTTAATGAAACTTTACACACATAAGCAGAATACATAGGTCTAAAAATTTAGTTGAAAACATTTTCGATAAATAATGTTACAGTTAAATTTGACCCATTTTAAATTTTCCATACAAACATAAACCAGTTATCTTTTTTTTAATAAGACATTTCAAAAATGTTTTTAACTTTTTTAGACCTATGTATTCTGCTGACCTATGTATTATGTGTGAAGTTTCATTAAAATCGGTTCAGTCATTTCGCAAAATAGTGACTTGAAAATTTATATATGTCCAAGTCTTCCATGTAGTTCCCGTTCTGTGGGAATACGGGAATAAAATATAGCTTATGTTATTTGCTCATAATACGATAAGATAGCTTTCCATAAGTGTAAGTATGGTCAAACTCGGTTCAAACTAAAAAAAATCCTCTTTATAATGATATTATTATTAGTATATGTAGATAAGACATCTAGATTCTCTTGCCCGAAGGGTGACTTTTATATTTTATCCTCTCCGAATGCTACTGAGAAATTCCAGACGGAACACACAACAAACACTGCAAAAACCAGAAATCCAAGCCCGTGCCTCGTGTTCAACTGTAACGTATTTTTTATAGATGGGAAATCATCAAAATTCTAATGACTTCTTCCGCTCTGGGTGAAGTGGGAAGTAGTGTCAGACTTACTGACTAAAATCCACCCGTGATCCTTCTAGTGCCCTTTGCGTTCCAGGTCGGCAGTGACTCTTTTAAACAAATTCCGTAACCCTAGCAAGCACTGACCCTATGGGGCTCCGTCTTCTTTGCTGACATAGGTATCTTTGAGGCGCGCCTGGAATACAACAGTAGCGCATGTAGTGAGTGCACTTGTTGTTCCTTCGGTAATATTTTCTGTTTTAACTAGTATCCTTAAAAACACTCCTACTTCCTAAAACTAACTAAAAAAGTAAATTAATGACTAAAATATCGCCCACAGTGTACCGGTTTGATTTAATACGATAAAATTGATCGATTTGAATCGATGAATTTATTAAATGTCACTTGATTTTTAATTACTTTATATTATTCCTTACAACAAAAAATAATAGTAACTTTATTACTGTATGTATTGGCTTAAGGCTTTTTGAAGTTTCATTAGTAGGTATTGATGAAGTTTTATTATACACTGAAATGTTTGTGTGGTGTCTTTCTACCGTCCATGGCACCCCTTTCGTTTTGCGCCAAATGCCCACAACCGGGGTTACATGATTTTCGACAAGACTAGTGGCAGAGTTCTTGGCTTCTGTCTAAGGATACTGTGACCAGCTTAACGTGCTTTCCAAAGCACGGAGGAATCTCGGTATGTTGAAATAGTGACCCATCTACGGACCGACCTCGACAAGCTTTGCTTAACCCTGCACGTAGACCCGTGCAGCTGTTTATAAATTAGCACGAATACTTAATGTAGGTGTCTGATGATGTTTCCTAATTAGACTAGTATTAGGTATAGTTTAGTCATTGGCTGAAAGCTATATTTTACCCACCAATCATCTGTTTAGCCTTTTCTCATCCTTATTGGGGTCGGCTTCCAGTCAAACCGGATCCAGCTGAATACCAGTATTTTATGCGGAGCGGCTGCCTACCAGACCTCCAAAACCCATTTACTGAGTAACACGGTAGGTACTTCTTGGCAAGACTGAAGTAAGATTTACTGGCTTCTGTCTGTGTAATCCGTAACGACTGTCAAAGATCTACAAATGACAGCCGGGACTAATGGCTTAGGTGCTTTCCGAAGCACGGAGGAAACTCAGTATGTTATGATGGTCACCCCATCCACAGACCAACCTTGGCTAGCGTTGCTTAACCTTGAAGATCGACCTGTGCGGCTTTTATTCTTTAGCCATGAGCTCCTATTTTACCCGCCAACAATTATTAATAAATACCAGCACTAATCCATTATAAATTGATAAGTAATGGGTACCATTGCCACACATAATTGCTCCACATTGGCCATCGGCGATCGTACTTAGACAGAGAACAATGCTTTTTTGTTTAAATTAAAGGGTAAATTCGTGTGCATACTATCATTAAGCTTAGTTTAGATGACAATCAGTTGACCTGTTTTTTTTATGTAGCGTCTATTGTATGAAGTTCGAGACGCTGACAAAACCTTATCTTTAAGCACAGTAATGGTCAGAGTTTTTAAGAAAAAAATATATTAATTTATAATTCGATCACTTCTCTAAACAAATGGTGGAATTATAGAAAAATGAGCGAAGTAATAAAAAAATAGCTTCTGCATTTATTGTGGTTTGTATGTCATGTCATTTGGAAGGATTTAATAATCATTTTAAGTAAATTAAAAAAGGAATGTAAGTCGATTGTTTTTCGAATACCAATTAATAAAATAAAATATGTTTAATTTTCCCCATCAAAAATACAGTGTAGAAGATAGATGACAATTATTACAATTATTTATCATTTTTATGGTATACTAGCTGCTGCCCGCAGCTTCGCCCGCGTGAATGTCGGAAATTATCCCAAGGGAACATAATCCCGGGATAAAAAGTATCCTATGTTACTTCTAGTACCTCCCAGAATATGTGTACAAAGTTTCATGATGATTCGTCAAGTAGTTTTTGCGTGAAAGCGTAACAAACATCCACGCTTTCACATTCATAATATTAGTAAGGATGTATATTGGTACTTTTGACGAAACTTTTGGGTACCTACATTTATGCCGCTACCTCAAAACATATTCCGCAATATTTTTTGTCCTTGTCTTTGGGTTTTATCATCGCCTTAACAAATACTTTTATAGCAGCGAGCTACATAAGGGAGATTTGAATCGTGCAAGCGTTGACAAATGCATGACAGCTGATCGCTATCTGTACTCGGCCTTATTTGGTAAACTTTAGTAATCTATACTAATATTACAAAGAGGAAAGATTAGTATTTTGTATGTAAACGAATAAACTCAAAAACTGGTGGACAGATTTCAAAAATTCTTTCACCATTAGAAAGCTACATTTACCCTGAGTAACATAGGCTATATTTTATCCTCGTATTCCCATGGGAACGGGAACCGTATTCCCACGGGGTACTGCTAGTTTGTGCCAATAAAAGAGATCATATTTGGACCGTACCTGTAGTAAGATGGCATTAAAATAATTTCGTATATTTTAAATTGTAATTATATACTCTAACTTCTTCATATTAAAGCACCAATCATGCAAATTGGAGCATCTGGCAAAACTATTTAACTTTGTTAATTATCGATTGTCGATAAAATGTGGGTTATCTTAAATGACGTGCAGGTGGCAGCACTGCGGCGTCGGATCTCGGTCCGGTCTTGTCAAATGCTTATTTTTTCGAGATTCGATAAATTCGTCGTCGCGCTATGTTCATGTACGTACTCTACTACTCTCTACTACTTACGTACATATATATATCTACAAAGACGTAAGTAGATTTTCCCGGTAAGCCTCATTACTGGGTGGTAACAAATTTTAAGCGCCAGCTTGTAATTTAATGATCTACTTATTATACGGTCACACATGTCAAATTGCTAAGATGATCTTGGCAATCGTACCATTCGTCTCTCAAAAACCGACTTCTAAACAAAAAAACCAAAAAGTATAAAATACCTAACTTTAATTTCGGAACTCGGTGTTTTTGGTTGCTTTTTTGTTGTTGAACACACCGACTTCCGAAATTATAGTTATTTTATACTTTTTGGTTTTTTTTGTTTAGAAGTCGGTTTTATTTTTTGTAAAAAGATTTTTTATTTTTCACATTTTTAGTGGTTCACTCCCAGCTAAACATATCCATCACAGCGTACGTGGTATAAATTGGTGTAAACAATAAAAAAACATGCGATTTCAGCTATCCCGACAGATTTGCTATCATTTATTGAAATTAACAAAAAAACCGCTTGTTCGATTTCGATAAAAATGTTATGGGACCATTTAGGAAGTATACCCTTTCCAACAAAAAAAAAAAATACAAACATCCGAATTGAGAACCTCCTCCTTTTTTAGAAGTCGGTTAAAAATATTGTATCTACTTGAATAATTTCTGTCTATGAGCCAAATTAGGCGTTCGCTACTTAGTTTACTTTAGTCAACATCAGATAAGTTTTCCACCCACATCGCTATTTAAGCCAAAAATCAAACGCTACAACTAAAAATCACAAAGATATGTGTACCTAGACTTGGAGCCTTGACCGATGCTAACTTCTGAATCACCATGACCATTCTCCTCACGCAAATGATATAATTTGGCACAAGATCTAAGTAAAAATAACCTCGATTTACCTACTAGCCTTTAGTAGTTTGTGCAAAAGAATTTGCACTACGTAATAAAAATATTGGCAGAAGGATAACTAATTCGTTTATTATAACTATTACTATATATACACTTAAATAAACCAACACTTACCTAACAAAAAAAAGTAGTCAAAAAATGACGTCGAAAAATTCCCCCGCATCGCTGGCCAGTGGTAATGTACCCAAAAGGCTGGCAGCATTACCACGCTGTATGGCAACTTATCCTTTGTCCAAGGTAAAAGCCAGCCCTTGGGTCACGTAAAGTGTCAACTAAACGTCTTGACAAATCTTTAAATAAGTTATGAGCACTCGGAACCCACGAACCAAGAGTTTCAACCCCAAACGGCTCGAAGATGTAACTCATGCACCTTCTTTTGCATAGGAAATCATCAAACTCCGCTCTGCGAGGGGCGGGAAGAAATATCAGCCAATTAATGACTTACACCCACCGTGTTCCTCCTAATGCCCTTTGCGTTCCAGGGCCACGATGACTCTTTCAAACAAATTCCGCAACTCTGGCACCGAACCATGTCTATTCGACTGATGATGATTTCCTGAGGCGCGTGTGGAATACAACGTCGGTTTTTATCGAATGGCGAGCTACCCATTGCTCGCAATCCGAATGCCCGCGCCTATAGCCAATCGCCCTGAGTCTATCGACGACGCAATCTGTTGAAAAAACACAGTAAGGAGACTGTTTCTCTAAAATCCAGTCTGTATTTAATTATAGCATTCAAATCGCTTATTTCGTAGTTAGTTAAAAAACTGTTTGATATACTTATCCCCCACTGTTTTGTCACACCAGTATCATTAATACACGTGTACCTGCCTACGAGCCTTTCTCTTCGCCTTATTTTCCGTGTCTATACAAACAAAGACTCATGTACGATGTAACGACCTTGGTTGCTGTCGGTAGCTGCGTACGCGCACCGATTTTGATCTTAATCGACGAGAAGTACCGAACATCAAGCGTCAGAAAATAAAATGTATATTTTTGGAACACTAAGTTTATAACTGATGCTAATTATAATAGGGATATATTTTTAAAAACGTTTTCAAATTAAGAACTTGTCGATCGTTTTTTGTTTTGTTCGATTAAGTGACTGGTTTAATTAGAAATAAATTCTGATTATCTAGTTGAGGTGTAGAGGCAAAAAAGTTTAACCAGTAGACCATAGATAAATTACAGGCTGATAGTATAATGAACTAGGCGTTTTATTATTTGTGCAAGATACGACTACGCACATTATCTTTAAGATTAATTTACTTGAACTCAAAACGAATCAAATTTAAAATTTGAAAATAGAAGTTAGAATTCTAAATGTAAACACATACCTACTAACACGAGAGTATGAATGAAACATCAAGATCACTCTACAAAAAGAGTCTTACTTTTTTTCGGAACAGTAGGTACCTACTAAGTAAAATCAAATTCCCCCCGGTCCACATTCCATCAGAACTGCGAACTCATGCGCAGTTGGCAGTGTCACAGTCAAACATCTAGCAATTTATGCATTGTAATGATTGAATCATCCACTCAACACTCGTTATATTCACTCTAAGTTAGGGTTGTCACAAGAAAAATTTGACTGACTCTCTGAAACTCGAGAAACCTGTTGCGTGATTTTGAATATATTATGTTTTGCATGGCATTTAAATTAGTTGTCTAATCAAAACCCGGAAAGCCGTTTATGCATTTAATTTTAAGGCGGACCAGTTACAGTTATTATTTTAGTGCCTCAAGGCAAATATTTTAATGACGTTTGATATTTTTATAGCAGACTAAACGCTTAAAAGTTATACAATGGATAGAAATATTTAAATTGCATTATTTTTTATATTATAGTTTGCCGTGCTCTAATATGATCGTGTATCTATTTAGTTAAGCATTATCGGTAACTACACATGAGGTGTATGTACGTTGTGTAAAATAAGAAAAGCCCTCTATATGTTTCTACATTAAGTATAAAGTAATATATTGCTGCCCTTTGGTTTTTTACAGACAAGCTCCGCCATTCAATTACAAACACTACAACTCTTCAAAACTCCGAGTTAACTCGAAAATGGCAACAACACGAAAACCATCGAGCCAAAGAAACTTGACGAATAAATCGATCAGAAAAACAATTTGAAGAAGCGACCCAAGACTGAACAAAACATGTCCGGTTTTAGTTCGTTTTCACCTTTTTTTGGCTCTTAAAAACTCAAACACTTTACTCGTGCCACCCCTATTACGGCCCCAACAAAGTCATCTCATACGCCACGTGCTTCCATTCATAAACTCATCCGATCGGTGTCATCGACCGCGCGATGAGCAGCAATACTCATCTCCATGCTAATCTGTTTGAATACATTACATCGTGAGAATTCTTTATGTAAATGCGGTTGAAGATGTTTTCTGTTATGTGTTATGTCATTTGTGCGGCCGTGTTTTATTTTTTGAGGTCAGTTTTGTATGTGGTTGCTTTTATTTTTGTAAATGGAGCATCATTGGGATTTTATTTTTTGGGAGATGTCTATCTGTTATCATGTTCTTTGGTTTAATACTGGTGATTCCGTGACTTTGACAATTTCTTCAACCTTTTGTTAAGCCCAAACTTGGCCACCATCTATTCTATCAGCCAGATGTCCTGTGCAGTCTTGTGCAGTATTTTTTCGCGCTTTTTTTGTAAATAGGTATTTATTAACCTTCAAACAACAGAGTGCTCTTGCGATGTGTTAAGGCATGAATGATTTTAATATAAAAATTAAATTTAAAATGTCGAACATAATTATCATGTATTTTACCCGCGACATTTTGCCTTTTGTTACAAACGTCAATAGTATCGGCTTCCAACTTGCAGACGTGTCGAGCGAACATATGTATATTAGCGAACATATGGATACATTGCTGAAATAATACGGATACATAGTCTGGTGTTTTTGACACTAGCAGAACAGACACTTAACACATATGTACATATATCCGTCAGATAGATTTCCAAAAAAATTGGACATGTATTTTTTCTTTTTCCACATAAAAAAAAATTGAAGACTGCGTTGAAAACTCGTGTGACGTCACTACGTGCTAGTATTTTTACGAGCGACGTGACGTCACCAGACCCCGCTCTTGATCTTTATAATTGTTTAACGATTTGAAATGACAAAAACTATGTGTCCAATATTTTTTGAAAATGCAACGGGCGGACAAAATATAATTATGATTTTTATAACTAGTAAAATACCCAATTGTGTGTTTGTTTAACTATCAAAAAAATCCTTAAACGAGTACCTTAACTTCAATGTGTGTAGGTAGTGTGGGTAGGTATGTAATAGGCTAAAAAAACCTAATTAGTCCGTCAGACAGATTTCCAAAAAATGTTGGACACGTATTTTTTTCTTTTTTCACGTAAACAAAACACGAAGACAGTACGTTGAAAACACGTGTGACGTCACAAGCTCCCACTCCTGATCTTTGATGCTTTTATCTTCGATAATTTTTAAAGATTTGAAAAAGCCAAAAATACGTGTGCAATATTTTCGATAATCTAACTGACGGACTAAATAAAATCTTTTTTTTTTTCCTCAAGAAACAACCCTATTTAATTCCTAATAGTTTAAGTTAATCCTTACTTCACTCCAATTTGCGTAAAAACTATTTATGATGTGCAAAAAATGGAATGGCGTCTAAACGTACTTCGCTTTTTATATGACTACGCTACTGGCTTGACAAGTGAGTATAAAAGGCTATATCCTGCTCGAGGATTATAAATAGCCTACTAGCAATAAAGCCAGAGGCACCATTGCCAGTTTGCTATGTCAGCGAATGTCACCGACAAAACATCAATTCTTTCCATGAATATTGTTAATTAAGAGCGTGTACGCCGTATGGCATTTCATACAAATTTTCAAGTCACTGTTTTGCGAAATGACTGAACTGTTTTTAATGAAACTATATATGGATCTAAAAAGTTAGTTCAAACATTTTTGAAATGTCTTATTTAAAAAAAAGATAACGGGGAATTTATGTTTGTATGGAAAATTAAAAATGGGTCTAATAGGGTAGTTACCTAAAAAAATCTAATTAGTCCGTAAGATAGACTTCCCAAAAATATTGGACAAGTATTTTTTCACGTAAACAAAACAAGAAAGACGATATAGTGCGTTGAAAACTCGTGTGACGTCACTTTTTATCTTCGTCAATCTTTATAGATTTGATAAAGCAATAAATACGTGTCCAATATTTTTCGATAATCTAACTGATGGACTAAATAGAATCATATTTTGATTTCTCAGGAAACATCTCTATTTAACTGTAACACTTTTATCGAAAATGTTTTCAACTAACTTTTTAGACCTAAGTATCCTGCTTATGTGTGTAAAGTTTTATTAAAATCGGGTCCTTAATCCTAACATTTTATATTATAAATGCAAAAGTGGCTTTGTTTGTTAGGTTTATGAGCTCAAACCGTCAAACCGATTTGCATTAATTATGTTTCCTCCGTGCCTCGGAAAGCACGTTAAGTCGTGGGTCGGGGCTGTCATTTGTAGATCTTTGGCAGTCGATACGAATTATCAGAAGCCAGAAAATCTGACACCAGTCTTGCCAAGAAGTACCATGTTCCCCAGTAATTGGGTTGTGAAGGTCTGGTAGGCAGCCACTCCACGTTAAATCCGCTGAATCCGGTATGATTGAAAGCCGACCCCAATATAGTTGGGAAAAGGCTAGGCAGATGATAGTACTACAGAAATCCATCTACTTCTCTCTCATCTGTTTTAGTACAGTTTGTTATTAGATATATTAGTTGTTTACATTAGCGCATAACGTGATAAACCTGTAAAGATAATTGTATGGTAGGAAATATATAAATAAAACTAGCCCGCTACTTCGTTCGCGTGGAGTTCCATACAAAATGTTAACCCCTTTTTCACCCTCTTACGGGACGAATTTTCAAAAATCCTTTCTTAGCTTATGCCTACGTCATAATATCTACCTGCATGCCAAATTTCAGCCCGATCCGTTCAGTGGTTTGGGCTGTGCGTTGATAGATCACTATGTCAGTCAGTCAGTCACCTTTGAGTTATGTATATATATTCAGATAAATAGATAAAATAAATGTCTGTTCCAGAACCCAGAAACGGTATTTTAACGCGGGCAAAAACTAGTAAGTGCTATTAAAATTATAACCGTTTTTCTATAATCTTTGGATTGTGCGCATCATGGAGGTCTCATCTTTGCACTGTGTCGTATTAAAAATCTAAATAGATCGAATATACCTATTTATTTCTAAATTAATCGTAATTGTATTTTAATGTTTCTCAGTGCAATCAATCAATCGGATTCTCATTACTATGCAAAATTAATAGACGCGCATAATGTATATTCTATATCTATTCCTAAATTATAGATACATTAAAATTGTATTAGAATTTAAAAATTGATTTTATTTTAACATATTAGCGGTCTCAATTAATTTAATTATCAAAATCTTGATTAAAGATTGACTAACTAATTGCTACTAGTTTTTATAGAGGTAAAATTTGATTACAATTTATCGTTATGCTTTATATATTTTATGTACTACTAATATCTAAAAAATTGACAGTAATAAAAAAATAGTATTTTGGTTGTCAATGCGAATAAAGCACAAAACTCAATCTCATATTTAATATTCGAACAAACAAATGCAAAATCCTTATTTCATTATGGAAAAAGATTCATAATCAGCCTTTTAACGTTCCCACTGCTGGGACACAGGCCTCCTCTCTAGGAGAGGGAATGGGCCGTAATCCACCACGCGGGCCCAGTGCGGGTTGGTGAATGTCACATGGCTTCGAATTTTTGGTTCTAGGACATGCCGGTTTCCTCACGATGTTTTCCTTCACCGTTTTGAGAGCAGTGGTGATGAAATTAATTACACAAAGTAATGCGCCTGGCCGGGTTTGAACCCGCGACCTACAATTCGAAAGTCGGGACCGTTACCACTCGGCCACCACTGCTCCCTTACTCGGCCACCACTGCTCCCTTGGAAAAAGATTAGTGAACTAAATTTATACAAGTATCTATATAACTCGATAAAATTACAAAATTAACAAGCTGGCAAGGTATAAAATTAACAATATAATTAAAAGCAGAACGTGAGAGCAAATTACATCATGTAAGATAGAAAATAATTACCGAAGAATCACTCACCGTTATGTGAGAACGAATAAGTTATAAGAGTTTACCGTTTACAGTAATTCAAGAACGTGTTTTAAGACTGTGCTTCAAAATCAACACGCCTAGACTTTTCCCATTGATATGGTCACACAAATTGACTACCTACTGCAGAAAACATAAAATAAATAAATATGGAAACATTTATTGCCGGCACTGTCCAAAAATATTTTTTTTTTAAATAAAAACAATGATTTCTAATTAAATTATCGATTTCTGAGTGGCACTGTAAAGGGCTCAGCAAATGTTGAGCTGTGTGCAGCATCACCACAACGCTGACCAACGCAAATACACTGCTCTCCTGCTTCTCATGATTGTGAAACTTACGTACCTAATCATAATGTAGACACACAAAAGCTACCACAGTACTGACAATACAAAACGCCAATCTCTTCAACCTTGCACCACTCGTTATGCAACTATGGTTGTCAAAATTCGGCGCTTGAGGCAAGCACAGCGTGCAGTCCTGAGTTCAATGCCACGGCCGGTCACTATGAGGTCGAGATTACGTAAACTTTAATTGGCTGAGATGAGCACGTTTTTTACAATATGTTGAGCTTATATAATGAACCGTTACGATTGCGTGTGTTTTGTTTCGGTTAATTAAACCGGTTTCATGGTACTCGAGGTTGGATGCGCGTATGGATGACTGCTTTTGTATCTTGGCATCCGAATGACTAAAAGATTTTTGAAAACTCAACACTCGTAGGTAATACGAGTTTTTTTTTTATTATATAACAAGATTTTTCTTATAATTGCGTCACTGCTTATTTATTGTATATGCGTATTTATGAGACAATCCGTTCACACTATACTCAACCACCGCTCTAGATAGCCCGTATAAACTGTGGTGTCCACCACAAACACGTCTAGTCATTGAAGCTTGACGAACCCCGGGGAAACGATTCATCTAGTTTTAAAACGGCCAAAAAAAGAAAAAAACATTTGTCATTTATAACAGTCTTGGAATCCCAATGAAATAAATCTAAAAAAGGTACACTGGTTCAAATGAGTGTATTAGTGGTCTAAAGCTAGTCTGGTGTAAAAAGATAGAGATGTAATTGCTCTTTATTAATCCTTTATCTTCCTACAGGGATGATATAATATGTAATTTAGGTCAATCTTGAGGCTACTTTAGAAGCTCAACAAATCCATGCTATTATATAATGAAAACAACACTATCTATCAATGAAAGGGTTCAACAACAATAATTGTACCCAAAGATACCAACCAACGAACGGTAAGATACCTATTTTGTGTTCTGATCTAAAATAAAACATTCTCTTATATACAGAATCAAAACAAAGAACAAGATAATTAATGAAAAATTAAAATAAAATCCAATATGTGACGGAATTTGTGATATGTTTATGGTAAATTGTCGACCCCAAGCACTAATGCGAGCGATTTGGCGGAATTCGATCGCTCGTTGATTTCCTTATTTTGATCGATCAAATACCCGGTGCGAGTGCGGCGTGGTTCAGACTATGTTCCATGCTGGAGTGTCTCAAATATCCATTCTCTAGATGACTAGGACAACTGCTCAAACGATGCAACAAATATAACCCAAACATGATAGTTTTAATACCCATCAACACGATAAGAAGAAGCTTCTTTCATTATGCTAACTTATTTTATCTATGGCTATACACCTTTACCGAAACTTTGTCTGGACTTTTGGTATACCTAATAACTAACTAATTAACTAACGTAAAAAAATGAATACTTGTACATATTATAGGGTTATTAGATGAAGCATTTATCAGAAATGCAACTGACATTTTAGATTTTGTTAACTTCCTGCGTGTTTCCGAAAGTCATATGCTAGAAATTGACAGTTCGCGTCAAGCTTTGAACGCATCAACATTTTCAATGTAACATTTTGACTGAATATTACTACAAAATGACTTAACAATGTAAATTTACAACAGCAAATATCAAATGAATACTAGAGCCTCTACAGAAAGTGACAGTAATCGACTGTCACTTTGTGTAGAGGTATTGCGAGCTTTGTCTAGAGTCCAAGGACAAAACAAAATCGCTTTCCGCTTACAGTCTAGCCGATACCGAACGATAGTAATGGCCCACAAGCAGAACGCGGGCGTGCATTTACAAGGCCAACCATTATTGCTCGTAATTCCGCATTGAATAAGTGAATTTCTGACATGTTATAAAAACGATACGATATTGGGATCGTGGGCGTTTCCCTTATTAAAATGTTTGACAGCGTATTTGGTTGGTACCACTGACGGACAAATCATGTTTGATAATAATAAATCATTGAATATAAAAAAGCTTTGTGTTTCTTTATTTATTAGTTTCGTATTCATCTCACAGTGGTAAGGGAAGATTTAATATATTTATCCAAATTTACAGCTCCAATTTTCCGGTAAAATTTACAGATAACTCGTTTTTCAAAAACGATTTATACATAATCATAATCAATACGTAATTCCTAACCTATCCATTTCATAACTATCTATATTGTGATCAGCATCCTTTCTAACCAAACGCAGCTGAAGTGTTACATTGTTATTTACTGACGACCTCCACAAGCTTATAATTGGGTAATATTATGGAAGGTATGCGGTACTCCAGGGAAAAGGGAGGATTGTTGAGTCCGGTGGGCAACTGCCCGATAGTTGGTATTCGGACTGTTGTCTAATTATGTTCAAATCGCACGGTAAACTTTAATACTGCGACGCGGGGTTTTAATTCGTCGCTGGTGGGATAAAAGGCGTAGCAGTTCATTTTGTTGCCGTACAAATTTGCTTCAGTAGTTTTTCTTGTTATTTTTTTTTAGATTGGAATTTAGATTGGTTAAAATTAGATTGGTTACCATACTTTCAAGCAGGACGGATCCTTATTGAGGGATCCAAACAGGGCATAACTTAATTAGAAAAAACACATTGAACTCAGCTCCCTTTGTAAGGAAAACTAAACACGAATATAACTAGGTTATTATTATGATATTATACAAGTGACGCAAACATCTTACTATGGTGGTATATGTAGGTAGGGGACTGGCAACTTGTCTGAACATAATTGCGAGCTCCGTTCTCTTCAATTATCTGTTGACTTTTATATCGGATGACTAACCGCTTGTACTCTAGATTTGATTGTATTTGTACGTACTAAATTGTTTGACCTTCAGTAGAAAGCTGCATAGCCAGAAAAATATTTTGTGGTGGGGTTTTAAGAACATTGTTCCTGCTAACCACAGGATTGTTACCTTAAACAGTGACTAGAGACCACCGCTAACTACAAAGGAGATGGCTGGATGATTTTAATAAGATATAGATTTGCTATAATATATTGAAGAGTTCCGTTCCCTATCTCCGATGTTCTTCATCAGATCTTCACAAAACTGGAAAGGGACCTTTTTGAAATACTACGACGCTATTCCAAACCATCGTACACAGTTTTTATTTTTCAATTCACATCAATAAGTGAAAATGAAAACTTCTTGAATGTAGTTGATGCCAACGCATTATAAGGGATAACTCAAATAATAGTCGTAAGATCTAACTCAAATTAAATTAAATGGGACTACATGACAAGCACCAGCTTTTTAATATAAAAAGAATCATCAAAATTGATACACCCCTTAAAAAGTTATGAGGAGGTTATGAATATACACAAAAAAATACAATCGTATTGAGAACCTTCTCCTTTTTTGGAAGTTGGTTAAAAATGACTTTATCAAACTTGACGTCCAACCAATGTATTCAACATATTCCAATTAAACGTTTGCACTTACGTTAAATTTTTCCTCAATTACAAATTAAGGAAAATTACAATTTAAAAATCCCTGAAGAACCACGACACAAATATTAAATATAACAACTGTATTACGGTAAATTTCCTACCTCAATGATCTAGCTGGATGATGATCAGCCATCGAGACTTCTAAAAATTGGCACAGATACAGAACACCCGATTCTTCTATAGCCAGAACCTTGAACGAAGATCTGGCTTCTATTACTGACAATCGCAATAAGTAATATAATTTTTACAAAGTAAGACGTAGTTGCCATCTAGGACCAGTTCTATTCTCGGTCTAATACTCTTAGAAATTCGATATTATTGCACAGACAGTATTGATTTTCATTTTACTTTGTATATAAATTGTTCGAAAACTAACGAAGAATCACACTTCACACAACTGTGGCAGAGACAACCAAATACATCACCATGTTCCATAAGGTAATTATATTCTAAAATTAATTTCTATGGTACAATAGACTTTAGTTAAAGGCACGGTAAGTTATAGATCGGATTAGTTTTTTTATATTAATTAAATTATATGCTCAGTGATCTTGGATATGAAGTAAGCTCCAACTTTCTCCACGAATTGACTAAGAACATTTATCAGTTGATACCCTAGCAGCATCTGCATACATTTATATTGTATAAGATAACTACTTCCAATACATACATTACTTACATACCAATGGTTATCCGAACGCACTATATTTTAATCAATCTCTTTATTCCACAGTTCTCAGTCCTCTCCGGCCTGGTATTATCAGCTACATGCATGGTCTTGCATCAGCCTCAATTACCAATCCACCTCGGTCTTCATTACGATGCAAACCCGAACTACAACTTCGCTTACGAAGTCAACGATGCTCATACAGGAGATATCAAGAGCCAGCATGAGAGTAGGAGAGGAGACACTGTTTTAGGACAGTACTCCTTGCTACAACCTGACGGCGTTCGGCGCACGGTAGACTACAGAGCCAATGACCACACAGGCTTCTTGGCTACAGTCAACAACGAAGGAAGGCCAGTGCCTACCCCTCACGCACAGCCAGTAAACAACCGTGATGTTATTAGACACCTGAACTTAGCAGTCCCGAACTACCAAGCGTGGCCCACGCCAAGTACCCAGTCTTACCAAGCTTATCCCACCCCTAGTGCCCTATCTTACCAGGCTTGGCCAGCACCTGCTGCCCAGTCATACCAAGCTTGGCCTACTCCTAGTGCCAGCCCATCTCCAGCTTCCACTCCTGTAGCCATATCTAGGTCTTCAATAACCCAAACCTTTTCTCATGGCCCTGCTGCCCATAGTGCCCATAACCCGTGGGCTTAGTTCCAGACCTGTTATGGACATGGCAAGTGAAACGGACTCCGATATATTTGCATTTATATTTTAAAGTTGTATTCTATTTTCCTATGAATATCTATGAGAGTGACTAAGTGATAATGTACATACTTAATAGTCGACCGGATCCCGATAGCCTTGCTATGCTGTGGTCAGCATTCAAAAGGAAATTAGCTTTAATAACGAAGTGTACGACCGGAACATTAACTATATAACGAATACTCTATATTTCCATATGTATCCTGTAATGTATACCTATTATAATAAATGTATGTATTTTTTGTAAAATAAAAAACTGCAATTTCATTTTCTGACTTTTAGTTTATCCTTGATTTTCGCGATCAGATCTGATTTGGATATAATACAATTTAGATCCGCTCGTGTCAACTATAATTTACCAACGCCTTTGAAACTGACTATGACCAAAATATACGTATATATTAAAAAAACCTGTGTACTCGTAATCCGAGGAATAATTGTAAACTAGTTTATTCACACAAGCGCGTGCAACTGAGAACTGAGACCTTTCCATTCGGTGCATCGCCCTGATTCGAACTTGACTTTAAGACATTTCCTGAATTTCTTCATAATAAATACATTTAAAATAAAACTGGAACAATTGTTGGTTGATATAAAAAGCTGGCCAGGTACTGTGGAGAGCATCAGATCCACAGCATTCTTCGACGTAGTCACAACAACAGGAAACACTCCTTCAAAATGTTTGTGAAGGTAAACGCTCTGGTTTTCTTTATTTTTGTCATCTGTACTATAATAATTAAGTTATGCAAATCAAACTTCAATAATTTATAGACATTCATTTACTATCGAATATTGTATCCAACTATTATAATTCAGCTAGAATTCGATGGGTTTCTAAAACTAAAATTTCTGTCATCACTAAATTTCTGTCCATAGGACCATTATCTACATTTACGATTTTTTTGTCGCAGTTCGTCGCTCTCTTTGCCTTGATGGCTGTCGCTAGCGCCAGCGACTTGTCCAGCTTCTCGTACGACGTGGCTGATCCCTTCACCGGAGACTTCAAGCAGCAGATCGAGAACCGCGTGGGCGACAACGTGCAGGGCCAGTACTCTCTGCTGGAGTCTGACGGCACCCGCCGCACTGTGGACTACGCCGCTGGCGCCGGAGGCTTCAACGCCGTCGTCCGCAAGGACCCTGCCCTCATCGCTGCCGCTCCCGCCCTCTCTTACGCCACTCCCGCTATCTCCTATGCAGCGCCCGCTATCGCCTCTCCTATCGCTTACGCCGCTTCTCCCTTAGGATACGCTAAGTTCGGAGCCATCAACTATGGTGCTCCCTTCCCATACGCCCGTTACTTCTAAAACCAAACTGCTGACTTGTTATTTGTAAATATTGGATCTGTAAATAAAATTATATATTTTCTGAATTTCTAGTGATATCTGGTTTTTATTGATGAAAAATTACACTTACACTAATCCTTCGGTACTCAAAATGTCATTTGAGCAGAGTACTTCAGATCACGGAAGAAATTTTTTTTTAAACGAATGTGCGCGGCGATTGCGACTGTTTTCAAATATTGGTCGCACGAGTAGGAAGAGTAGAGACTTCCTTGGATATTTGGTAATGAGCTAATTACTGACAAAAATAGCAATAAACTATATTTTTGACCTCAACCAAATTACCTTGACTGAATTTAATTATTTTTGGTAATTACTTATCTTCACGCTCCCATTCACATACAAATGAAAAAAATAAAACGAAAAAGTGTATTAATTAAAAAAAAAAAACATATCCAAAAAGTCGTGCACCAACTCATGCATTGTAGTTGGTACTTACAGAGTTGACAAGTATACACGACCATAAAACGCATGTACATATAACCCGTGCGAGATACCTATGAAAGCATGTTTAAGTTACTTACACCGAGCACAAGTAACTTCTGTTAAACACGATCTATAGCGATCATTCCAATAGCTTCCAAAAACTTGGAAACCATTGAAATCTAAATATAAATAACTCAAAAGTGACTGACTGACTGATATACTGATCTATCAACGCACAGCCCAAACCACTGAACTAATCGGGCTGAAATTTGGCATGCAGCTAGATGTTATGACGTAGGTATCTGCTAAGAGAGGATTTTGATTAATTCTACCCCCAAGGGGATAAAATAGGGGATGAAAGTTTGTATAAAACTGTGTCAATTTTAAACCGATCGGGCTGAGAGTTTCAAAATCGGGGGTAAAGTAACTATTCCACGCGGACGAAGTCGCGGGCAGAAGCTAGTGATAAATATGGTCATAATCTATTCTGAATTGATTTCATCATATTTTCCTCACCTTTAACATCATTATCAGTTGTATAACCATTTTGTGATTTTTTCTTTCTTGTGTTCAAGCTTGTCTTATTCTTTCCTTTTTTCTTTCTTCAAGTAAAAAAAATAATTTAAATATTTGCAACAACGGGAGATGAATTTACGGACTTAATTGTTAATACGTGAATCTCTGCAAAGAAATTTTCAAAAGCTGCGGCGACTTGGGAATCTGGTTTAATACTCGTAATAGCAAGGGTATATCATTGGCTGGATTGCAAGACCAGAGAGTCATATTACTGCTTTTTAAATGTTTGAACTCAAGTACCAAGACTTGGCGATATACATATATATATATATATATATATATATTATATTCAAACTTTTTTGAATAATTAAGAATAGTTTAACATATAAATTAAATTCTGTTGTATTAATATAAGCCCGTTCTTCATACAACTCATAAAGCCGTTTTCTACACTTATAAGTAGCAATGGCGGCCAGTCACTGAAATAAGTAGTATTATTAACAGAAATAGTCTTAGGAATTAATTTAGTGTCAAATTTTTGAGATATAATATCAATACTGTTTAAATCAAGGAATAATTCTACTTCTAAATCCTTGTTTATAAAGTCTTTAATATTTTGATGCACCAAGTTGATACCTAGTATTAATTGATTTAAAACTTTATCTGAAATAATATTTGTTGTTTATTACATTAGTGCCAGTGATTACCCCCGTTATCTTAATTTATAATTTTAATTAATCTATCTGTCTCCTACAATAGTTTGATAGATAGTACCTATCTATAAGCTATCTATCTTTCGTCAAATAAAACGATTATTATTAATGTACATAGTTGTTGATGTCTTTAAAATTAAATAAATTGTTATAGGTGATGTTATACGATGTCTAATTATTATTAAATTTAAGGTAGTTTTCTTCCTGCGGAAAATATTTACTGTACGGAAATGAGCACATAACAATTTTGCATAAGTTATGGTTGCTTAGGAACCTATCACATTGGAGTGATTCTCCTTTAATCGACACTTTGGATATGTAAGTTGTTTTGCCCAATTATTCATACAGGTAACCAACAAGATGTTTAAAACATTTCTTAAACAACGAGAAACATCTATCTCTAATTATGAGATCTATTCACAAACTGTATAGTACACACTCGGTTTATAAATCGTATAATTAACACAAATGCTTGTAGACTGTTCTTATTATGACGTGGCTGTGTCGTAATGACAGCTTGCAGT
Source organism: Hecatera dysodea (assembly GCA_905332915.2). Classification (NCBI taxonomy): domain Eukaryota; kingdom Metazoa; phylum Arthropoda; class Insecta; order Lepidoptera; family Noctuidae; genus Hecatera; species Hecatera dysodea. The sequence goes on from HG995292.1 coordinate 19,059,507, forward strand.
ACATACAAGGCCGAGTTATGAACGTCACTGTGTTATTAAACTACTTGTTCCTTTGTTTTAGTGTACTGTTATTAATTTTATATTTTCTTCCTAGCATTCCGAGCGAGGTTACTATGTATAAATCATGTTTTAAGTTTTCTATGGCATGTAAATCATCCCGATTGTGTGGTAAATTGACAAGATTATATAGCTAGAGCTCCAGCTTGATCACAAATATTTCATAAAGAACACTTACCAGGAATAGCAAAACATGGGAAATTCCTAGAAATAACTGATGAAAATATTATAACTGTTTTTGCATTCTATGTATACGTCCTATTGAATGTATCCACTACCCTTAATCATTGGTGTTATGATGGTTAATTTATAAGAAACAAAATATTTGGTTCTTAGAACATTTTATTTAATCACATCATCTTTCATTGGTATCACGGAATAAATAACATTACATCTAAACATTATTTAGTACAGGTGGGCGGCGTTGTAGAGACCGTGAGCGCCATGAGCACCATAAGCGATGGCACCATGAGCCAGGGGAGTGGCATGAGCACCGTAGACTCCAGCGCTGTAGGCGAGGGGAGAGGCATGGGCACCGTAGACTCCGGCGCTGTAGGCCAAGGGAGAAGCATGGGCACCGTACACGCCAGCGCTGTAGGCGAGGGGAGTGGCGTGCGCTCCGTACGTGGCAACACCGTGGGAGTAGCCATGCGCCAGGGGAGCGGCGGCGTATCCGTGGGCGAGAGGAGCGGAGTAGGAGACGACGGGAGCGGCGTGGGCGACCACGGGAGCGGCGTGAGCGTACAGAGCGGGGTCTTTGCGGACGACGGCGTTGAATCCAGAGTGGGCGTCAGCGGCATAGTCAACGGTGCGCTTTGTGCCGTCAGAGTCGAGCAGCGAGTACTGGCCGACCACGCTGTCTCCGACGCGGGTCTCGTGCTGGCTCTTGACGTCGCCGGTGTGGGGGTCGGAAACGCCGTACGAGAAGCTGCTGTAGTCGCCGCCGTGGATAGCGCTGCCCTGAGCGGCCGCCACCAGAAGAGCAACAATCACGAACTAAAAACAGGAAAAATGCTTATTAAAAATGATTGCGTAATTTCGTAGTCATACAAATTTTCATGGTGTATTTAAAAGCTTCAATAAAGTTCTAGGAGAACCAAAAACTCTTTTTGAAAGTCAGTTGCTCATATATAAAATCGATTAAATTTAATTAAACAAACCTTAGATGCCATTTTGATATGTTATTATTGTTTCACGAGCAATGCGAATGTTTAATCAGGGTTACCAATTCTCTTTTTATACTATTTCTACACGTGTTACCTTACGCAGTATTAATAGGAAATAAGAGACATGCAAATGAGGTCACAAAACTGAACCTCCTGTTCGTAGCTGTAGATAATTTTCCACGAAAATATTAACTCTTGTAGGTACTTATAATTATTTTGAAGTAAAATCCATGATAAAAATTTCTTTCTTGTTTTGATAAGACGAACCAAAACGAATATTTTGTTGTTTTGACAGATCTTTGACAGTCGTTATGGGTTTTAGAAGTCCCAACCAGTCTTACTATAAGATATTGCGTTACCCGGTAACTAGGTTTTGAAGGTCAGATATACATGTATAGGCGCTCCACGTAAAATACTGGTATTCAGCTATATCCGGACACTGGAAGCTTGTTACAACATCGATGAGAAAACGTTAGGCTTATGTCGTGGGCTTCTTTTATTATTATTATTATATACTTTATTGTACACCTTGTAATGATAACAGGAAAATGTTTATAAAAACAAGTGTACAATGGGCACCCGGATGGTTTTAGTGAGGTAAAAAACCCCACGCTCTGGTTTTTCCGCGAAAGATTCCAGGTGCATTTAGAAGGAAATAAAGTTATATAATGATGACATAGATAAAGATATTCTTAAAATATGAAGTGACATACTTTATACCGAATGTAGGGTAAATTAGAGATTCACTTTTTCCCACAAAATGAACTACAAGAAACTTGGCTTAATAAGCACAAACATAATCCGGTAGTTAAACGAATGTAATCTAAACGACATAGGTTATTAGTTACTATCGCTCGTATACCAATATCGGGTGCTCCATTGACGGGCACTGCGTCAATAACATTAGCAATGCTGATGATATGGTATTGCTGAGCTCATCTATCAATGCTCTTAGGATGCTTCTCCGTATTTGCAAGGACTATGCGGTTGCTCACGGGCGGGTACAATCCCACCAAGAGTGAACTTCTAGTTTTTAAGGCGGGTAACAAAACCTACGACACAGTTCCACCTGTACCCTGGGGGGCGCTCCACTTTCCCGAGTGATGCTGATTAAGAACCTGGCAGTACACGTAAAAGTCACATTATTTAGGGCGTAGGTAGGTAGGTAGGTTAGGTCCACGCGCGCCTCAAAGAGCCGTCAGCAATGTAGACGGGGCCCCATAGGGTCAGTGCCTGCTAGGGTTGCGGATTTTGTTCGAAAGAGTCACCGCAGCCCTGGAACGCAAAGGGCACAAGAAGGATCACGGGTGGGTTTTAGTCAGTAAGAGTCTGACACTCCCTTCCGCTCCGCCCAGAGCGGGAGAAGTCATTTGATGATTTCCCATCCAGAAAAAAAAAAAAAAAAAAAAAAGGTACTGCCAATCTACATATATGTATACGTGCGCCCTATGGGTCGGTTATACAAAAAGCTCGTATAATGCTCTGCGTATCCAATAAATAGGTATAAAAAGTTAGTTAAAAACATTTTCGAAATATCTTATTTTAAAAAGGTAACTGGAAATTTATGTTTGTATGGAAAATTTTAAATGGGTCTAATTTAACTGTAGCACTATTTATCGAAAATGTTTTCAACTCACTTTTCAGAACTATGTATCCTGCTTATATGTGTGAAGTTTCATTAAAATTGGTTCAGTCATTTGGGAAAATAACGACTTGAAATTTTTATGAAATGCCGTTTGGCGTATACGCTCTTAACTTATAAAGAAATATAAGAATCATCATTTTTATTCAATCTATAGCAGTTTAACACTGGACATTATAATTATTAAGTCTTTCCAATTCAGTACTGTAGATCATTTTCATGACCAGTATAAAATGGCACCGACACCCAATACCTATACCCATGAAAGCATTAAAGACACACAAAAAAAAAAACATTTTGATCCGAGTAACCTTCGATCTGATCCGCATTTGTGACAGTTCCTGACCTAAAGGTATCTAATTAATATTAGTCAGATGATATCTTGAAATTATACCTACGCAGTTATAATTACGTAATACATTGAACACAATGGTTTGTTAAATTGTTTTGTTTTATTTACGCAATCTTGAAAAGCACAATGGTAACTTTTTGTTTGCCGTGCAGTTACTTGAAGAAATAATAATGTATTTGATAACTTATTTGTTCCAATCAAATAAACTATAGGTAACGCATAATCTATACTAATATTATAAAGCTGAAGAGTTTGTTTGTTTGTTTGAACGCGCTAATCTCAGGAACTACTAGTTCGAATTGAAAAATTATTTTTGGGTTTAATAGACCATTTATCGAGGAAGGCTTTAGGCTATATATATCATCACCCTTAAGCCAATAGAAGCGGAGCAGCGATAAAGAATGTTTTAAAATCGGGGATTCCACGAGGACGAAGTCGCGGACAGAAGCTAGTAAATAAATAAAATAAATCTAACCTAAGTCACAGGCTTCTAGCGCAGTATATAAAAATATACAACCGACTTATAAACAAAAAAACACAAAAGTATAAAATAACTTTAATTTCGGAACTCGGTGCTTTTGGCTGTTTCTTCGTTTTTTGAACACCGACTTCCGAAATTAAAGTTATTTTATACTTTTTGTGTTTTTTTGGTTTAGAATTCGGTTGTATTTTTTATAAAAAAAAAACTTTTTTTATCTGTCAGTTTTTAGTGGTGACACCACTAAACAGTAAACAATAAACAGACACGCGATTACAGCAATCCTGGAAGATATGCTATCATTTATCGAAGAGTTCCGTTTCCTATCTCGGATCTTCAGCAAACTAGAAACAGACCACCTCGAAATACTAAGATGCTCTTCCAAACTAACGTAGGTATACAATTTTCTTTTTTTCCCATTTGAACACACACACATAAAATGAGAACATCATCTACGTAGTCGAAGCCACACATTATTAGGGATAACTCAAATACTAGTCGACAGATCTCACTCAATTTAAATCCCAGTCCCATTTAAATTGGTGCTTGCACCAGCTTACGAATTTAAAAATTATCATCAAAATCGGGACACCAGTACAAAGTTATGAGGTAACACACAAAAAAAATATATACAGTCGACTTGAGAACCTCCTCCTGGTTTGGAAGTCGGAAAGTTAAGAAATAGGTCAACTGCGAGGCAAATTCGCGCACCGAGGGTTCCGATCGAGTCTTGATTTTTTTCCGAGTACACATTACCTACGGAACCTTATTAACTACAAAAGCACATTATCATTATCCTGACAATAACATAGCAGGAAAGATTGAAGGAAAAACTTAACTGTGTTTTTGAAAAAATGACCTTCATACATTAATGTTATTTTTTCAACAGAAAATATAAGTACGTAATCGCAAATATATATATATATATATATATGATAATACTAAATTCCAAATATTCAGACTCTTCTTGCCAAATTTCATGACTCCAGGTCAATGGGAAGTACCCCAGTTTTGATTCCCTTACTCCCTGCGTTGACTTACGGCCGAACCTAATAACCGATCTATCACATACTGGAGATAGAAAAACAAATGAAACAACAGAAAACCTATATAATTTTTCTGTTGTTTCATTTGTTTTTCTATCTCCAGTATGCGATAGATCGGTTATTGGTTTCGGCCTTTAGAGGTTTGTTTTTTTCTCTGCTGTAACTGGTAGCAAATCCGAGTATTGATATTTATTTCAGGAGGCATTAAGCCTCCACGAATTCCTTAAAAACAGGTCTTGATAGACAGGTAGATAGACGGGCAATAAAGTAATCCTATATAAATATCCGTGTGACAGATGTTTCGTTTATGCCGACTGAAGCACGGGACCCTAAAAATAAATAAATGTGTAATCAGAAGCCCTAATTTCGTCAAAACTGTTGCAGTGTGGTTTGTCATTTCCAACAGCACATTGTTTATACGGTTTCTGCAAATAATACGGAGAAGTGTATGATATTATATTTTAAGCGGTATGCAATGAATTGATACCAATCAACAGACTGACAACAAACAAGCATCGCCTTACCTCGTAGATCATCCTTGCGGCTGTTATGATTTAGCTACGACAGAAATATAAGTCTTTAACTAAAGTACAAAATTAAAAAACCAAGAAAACAAATCGGCTGAACATGTTAGAACTTTTCTAATTCTTTTTTTTTTATTACAAATAAAAAAATACTAACTTACATGGTTGCTAATATTGACACTACAGACGGCCCTTCCAAATTCAAAAGGCCACCCACATGGAGAGGAGTAAGCAAAGACAATGCATAAATCTATACGAATCAAAACCCATTGATGAGGTAGTGTCAATCAAATCTTAATTGAAAATTACCCACACTGCATACCAGGATTCGATTCGACCAGTGACCTTCCTTGAACGTCCACTACTTCCTATCAGTTTCAAAGAAACGGTAAAGCAAGAATAGTATATAAAGAGAATTGGTAACCCTGATTTATCATTCGCAGTTCGCTTGTGAAACAAACAATAACTAAACAAAATGGCATCCAAGGTTTGTTTTGATTTTAAATTGTTTATTTGTGAAAACGGATGGAATGTAAAAAAGTTTTTGTGTTGTGATAAAAGTTGTGTTTCCGAAAGTTATTCTAAAGATTTTTCCCAAATTGGGAATCACTAGTTTACTAGCGCCACCTGTGTAATAATATTTTTTTTTCAAATGAATTGTCACCATCTCCCTGATCTGATCTGACATGTTACTTGCGGCTGGTGCAACACGTCGGCCACCACGCTATCACTAACTCCCTTTTCTTTTATATCACTCCTCTCAGACTCCACTTTAAGTTTCAAATTAATATCATTAAAATGAAATACCTATTTAAGTATAAATCTCATTGTTCTAAAAAATATGTGATCCTTTACAATAAACAAAAGAATAAATACAATCAGCATGTGAAAAATTATTTCTTCCTATTTTCAGTTTGTGATTGTTGCTCTTCTGGTGGCGGCCGCTCAGGGCAGCGCTATCCACGGTGGCGACTACAGCAGCTTCTCGTACGGCGTGTCCGACCCCCACACCGGTGACGTCAAGAGTCAGCACGAGACCCGCGTCGGAGACAGCGTGGTCGGCCAGTACTCGTTGCTCGACTCTGACGGCACAAAGCGCACCGTTGACTACGCCGCTGACGCCCACTCTGGATTCAACGCCGTCGTCCGCAAAGACCCCGCTCTGTACGCTCACGCCGCTTCCGTGGTCGCTCATGCCGCTCCCGTCGTCTCCTACTCCGCTCCTCTCGCCCACGGATACGCCGCCGCACCCCTGGCGCATGGCTACTCCCACGGTGTTGCCGCGTACGGAGCGCACGCCGCTCCCCTCGCCTACAGCGCTGGCGTGTATGGTGCCCATGCTTCTCCCTTGGCCTACAGCGCCGGAGTCTACGGTGCCCATGCCGCTCCCCTCGCCTACAGCGCTGGAGTCTACGGTGCTCATGCCGCTCCCCTGGCTCATGGTGCCATCGCTTACGGCGCACACGGTCTCTACGGCGCACACTACTAAATAATTTTAGATCTAATATTATTTATTCCGAAACACCAATGATATGATACGATGCTGTGATCAAATAAAAAGTTCGAGGAACCAATTTTTGTAGTTTCTTTTAATTGCATTACCTATCTATTGAAGTATTTCTCCCAAGTACGAAAAAGCCAATATCTGAGTTGTTAGTTTACATGGCAGTCTATACATTCATGTGTTTGTATCCTACGTTTATATGTTTGTATGCGAACGTTATGTACTATAAGTAACCATTCGGTCACAAGTAATGCGATGCAGTTTGTGTTTTTTACAATGTTGTTTTTTTTTAAATGACATAAAGGTTTAAAAAATAAATAAAATATTACCTCAATATAATTATAGTAGTTATTATATTTTATAAATTCATTACGGTATCGTTGCAGAATATACAACTAGATTTTCGTCATAACCTTTTTGTGAGTTCCCAGACTGGGCGATTTTTTTATGTCAGTTGCATGGACTGGAAACGTTTAGAGCGAACCAGCTATGATATTTAAATTTTAATGTAAAAATTGAACAGCCAAAAGATTTAGCGAAAAACCAAGAACAAATGGGACGAAGCTAAAAGACCTAACTTTCTTATTTGCTGGCTGTGATAACAAGGCTAGCAAACGCATTTATAGTTTACTAGCATCGCTCCGCGGTTTTACCCGCGTAGTTCCCGTTTCCGTAGGAATAAAGGGATATGATATAACCTATGTTCACAGGAGATAGTGTAGCTCCCCAACAGTGAAAGAATTTTTCAAATCGGTCAAGAAGTTTCGGAGCCTATTCAATGCAAACAAACAAAAAACCAATAAAATCTTTCCTCTTTATAATATTAGTGTAGATTCGTCGACCACCACCTCTGTTACAATCTGCCAGGTTTCGAACGACATACCAAGCATAGTAAATCCGGGATTTGCACCACGGCTGCCATTTGCCAGACGAATTTAATGGAGGTAAATTTCCAAATATATTAGCTCCTGCAGTCGTGACGACCAGGAGTAATCCTACTACGGACACCACCAAACAGCAAGGTACGAATCGAATTTAGAGTTGGGATAATAATTAAAAGCACTCTGGAAAAAAGCTAAATGAAACCGAATGATAAGAAACCTTGCAGAGCGAATTATAAACTCCATAATTCTAGCTTGAATTTCTTTAGCGTTTGCTGAAATTACTATGATTGTAGTGATGATGCTACTTTAACTGAAACCTTTAACATTTATTATATTTTATCAATTTTTCAATTTTTGTTTTAGCAATTACAGTGAGCTGTGTCATATTCTTTTGTTATTGTGTTCTGACCATTGATTATTTTTAATATAGCAATAATATATTATTGAGTTTTATGTTAAGGACTTGTCTCATATAATGTTATTATTATTTATTTATCAGGAACAATTTACATTGAATTTGACACATTATTAATATTAATTTAAAATTCTAAAATGTTGCATGTTACGTCTGTGGATATAAGACGTTAAATTGTATGCCTGACTTTGTAGTAAAGTCTGTATTCGTAGTAATTCATAGATGAAATTGTATCGAAATTAGATATTTTTACATTTTGTTTATTTTTATAGTCTCTCTAGTTTTATCGTCGTGAAAAGCAATTTCTCTTTGCTGTTTCAATTTTTAATATTGTTTATTTACTTTGTTTGAATATTTCTGTATTTTTACCTGCACACGGCCAATTTGTAATCCATTTTTTTTTTTAACTTAACTTAATTTTTTTTTCTGATTTTTTAATCTGATTGAATTTATTATTTTTAATTTAATTTATTTTTTTGAGTAATTTACGTTATAAATTTTTTAAATTTAATTTGTATAAATTTAATCTTAGAATGCTACCTTACTTGACCCTTTATTATTCTGAGAGTGCTGTGTACTTCTGTAAGTGACGATCTCACTATGCCTAAAACTGTGTGTTATTTTTGTTTTTGTATGTTTTAGTGAGTAAGTCGTTGAAGTACCATATTAATAAATAAATAAAAGCTATAAGCGTAAAACTATACAAAATTATACTTTTAAATTACCCTTACAATGAGTCCTTTTTATTTAATTTTTTCTGTTTGTTTATTTCATTTTTTTTGTGCGTCATCTATGGCGGAATAAACGAGTTTTCTTTCTTTATGTCACAAAGTACAGTCGAAACCTTTTTTGCTCGCAAAAAGTGACCCCAATTTCAAAATTTATTTATTTGCATTACGAGTCGCGTTTGGGTCACGGAAGTTCAAATAACAACTGAATCAGTCAAGTATAAGTGGACAATTAATTGTGAAAGACGGACAGACAGACACGCGAGTGATCGTATAAGGGTTCCGTTTTTTCTATACGGAAGTAAAAAAACTAACTAAAGTAAGGAAGTAAAAAACGGAACGCAGCGCAATCTACCCCAACTGTAGCGAACTACTTGCATCGCGCTATCAGAGTTTTGTGTGCGGTTTGAACATATAACCCGAAATCAACGATAGGGCAGTTGCCTAGGACACAACAACCTTCGACCGATTCTTCCTTTTCAACAGATTTTCCCAAGAAATTAGGTACACCTTGTTCCGCATACGCTTCGTGCAGCTACTTCACCTCTTTGACCTCTGAGTTTGTTTCGGTGTTTCTTCGCAGGGTAGTCGGCTAGGAAACACCGGCTTTATCTAGATTAAAATGACCAGAAATATTGGACGTGTAAAAGTGTTATGTTTAACCTACTTACAAAATATCACCATTTCTCCTCATCGTGGCCTGAAGCTATTGAGCAGCATGTCATACAGCTCACACACGGATTCTACGAGTATTCTGACCACTAGCGTGCAGTGGACGCACATACCTGGTCAGCATACTCAGTCTCTATCACGCCTCATTAGCGACCTTGGCAAGGCACACTGCATCTACGGACAGTCACATGAAGAGCATTGAAGAAAATTTCCTGGGCGACGCCAGCAGTCAACATTGGAACCCTAAAAATGATGTGTACAACAAATTCCAATTTTTCAGTCTTTTTCCTGTAATTGTACTGTAAGATCTCATGACTCCAGGTCAACATGAAGTACCCCGGTTTTATTCCCTTACGAGCGTACAAATATGCACCATAAACGGAGCATAAACGGCATTATATTTATGCTGCTTTGACTTAGAAATTTTCTCTACACCAACAGGTAGCAAACCCGAGTATTTGATATTTATTTCAGCTTGATGTCTCCACGAATTCCTTAAAAAACGGGTCTTGATAGACACGCAGATAGACGGGCAATAAAGTAATCCTATATAAATATCCGTGTGATAAATTCCGTTTATGCCGACAGAAGTACGGAACCCTAAAATAAATAAATGTAATCAGAAGCCCTAATTTTGGCAAATAATACGAAGAAGTGTATGATATTATATTTTGAGCGGTATGCGATGGATTGTTACCCATCAACAAACTGGCCTCAACAAGCGTAGCTTTACCTCGTAGATCATCCCGTGTCACCGTTATTATTTAACTGCGATAGAACAATAAGTAAATAAAAAAAAATGTTCTTTAAATTAAAGAATTTAAAGTACAAATTTTGAAGAAACAAAACGTAATACAGACATGGTTGCTAATATTACACTGCAGACAACCCTTCCAAATTCAAAAGGCCACCTCATGGAGAGAAGTAAGCAAAGACAATGCGTAAATCTATACGAATCAAAACCCATTGATGAGGTAGTGTCAATCAAATCTTAATTGAAAATTACCCACACTGCATACCAGGATTCGATTCGACCAGTGACCTTCCTTGAACGTCCACTACTTCCTATCAGTTTCAAAGAAACGGTAAAGCAAGAATAGTATATAAAGAGAATTGGTAACCCTGATTTATCATTCGCAGTTCGCTTGTGAAACAAACAATAACTAAACAAAATGGCATCCAAGGTTTGTTTTGATTTTAAATTGTTTATTTGTGAAAACGGATGGAATGTAAAAAAAGATTTTGTGTTGTGATAGAAGTTGTGTTTCCGAAAGTTATTCTAGAGATTTTTCTCAAATTGGGAAACACTAGTTTACTAGCGCCACCTACTTATTATTATTTTTTCAAATGAATTGTCATTATCTCCCTGATCTGATCTGTCATGTTACTTGCGGCTGGTGCAACACGTCAGCCACCACGCTATCACTAACTCCCTTTTCTTTTATATCACTCCTCTCACAATGCACTTTTAGTTTTTTTTTAATCTTAATATAATTAAAATGAAATATTTATGTATAAAGCTCATTGTTCGAATAAAAACATTGCGATCCTTAACTGTAAATAAAAGAATAAATCCAATCAGCATGTGAAAAATTATTTCTTCCTATTTTCAGTTTGTGATTGTTGCTCTTCTGGTGGCGGCCGCTCAGGGCAGCGCTATCCACGGTGGCGACTACAGCAGCTTCTCGTACGGCGTGTCCGACCCCCACACCGGCGACATCAAGAGCCAGCACGAGACCCGCGTCGGAGACAGCGTGGTCGGCCAGTACTCGCTGCTCGACTCCGACGGCACAAAGCGCACCGTCGACTACGCCGCTGACGCCCACTCTGGATTCAACGCCGTCGTCCGCAAAGACCCTGCTCTGTACGCTCACGCCGCTCCCGTGGTCGCTCACGCCGCTCCCGTCGTCTCCTACTCCGCTCCTCTCGCCCACGGATACGCCGCCGCTCCCCTGGCGCATGGCTACTCCCATGGTGTTGCCGCGTACGGAGCGCACGCCGCTCCCCTCGCCTACAGCGCTGGCGTGTACGGTGCCCATGCTTCTCCCTTGGCCTACAGCGCCGGAGTCTACGGTGCCCATGCCGCTCCCCTCGCCTACAGCGCTGGAGTCTACGGTGCTCATGCCGCTCCCCTGGCTCATGGTGCCATCGCTTACGGCGCACACGGTCTCTACGGCGCACACTACTAAATAATTTTAGATCTAATATTATTTATTCCGAAACACCAATGATATGATACGATGCTGTGATCAAATAAAAAGTTCGAGGAACCAATTTTTCTAGTTTCTTTTAATTGCATTACCTATCTATTTAATTGAAGTATTTCTCCCAAGTACGAAAAAGCCAACATCTGAGTTGTTATTTTACATGGCAGTCTATGCATTCATGTGTTTGTATCCTTTTTTTTTTTTTTTTTTTCTGGATGGGAAATCATCAAATGACTTCTCCCGCTCTGGGCGGAGCGGAAGGGAGTGTCAGACTCTTACTGACTAAAACCCACCCGTGATCCTTCTTGTGCCCTTTGCGTTCCAGGGCCGCGGTGACTCTTTCGAACAAATTCCGCAACCCTAGCAGGCACTGACCCTATGGGGCCCCGCCTAATTTGCTGACGGCTCTTTGAGGCGCGCGTGGAACACGACGCGCCGTCGACTCGGGCCTGGTTGCTATCGGACGGCGAGCCACCCATAGCTCGCCATCCGCAGGCCCGCGCCTACGGTGGCCGGGAATCGCCCTGAGTTTCCCGACGCCCGGGGCGTCTTCTTCTGTTGCGGCGGCTGGAGCGAGGGGCATCCCTCTCTCGCACGCGCTCCGCCTCCTCCTTCGCTAGCATTACTGCTTCGCAGAAGGAGGCGACCGCTTCCCATGCCTCCTCGCTCCGGACCATGGCCCGAACCAGGGCCGGACGCGAGAGGTCGCCGCCGCCGATCGCCTCGACGAGGACACGGCGGTGCTCCGCCCAAGCAGGGCAGACCTCCACCGTATGCTCCACCGTGTCCTCCGGACGATCCACACAGTGATGACACCCGGACGTGTCCTCCCGCTGGATCCGACACAGGTACCTCCCGAAACAGCCGTGTCCGGTGAGCACCTGCGTCAGGCGGAAGGTGAGAACGCCGTGACGTCTCTCCAGCCACGCCTCAAAGAGGGGACTTATCGCCACAATAGTGGCGTGCCCAATGTGTTTGTATCCTACGTTTATATGTTTGTATGCGAACGTATAAACTATAATTAACCATTCGGTCACAAATGATGCGATGCAGTTATTGTTTTTTTAAATGACATAAAGGTTTAAAAAACAAATAAAATAAAATATTACCTTAATATAATTATAGTAATTATTATAAATTCATTACGGTATCGTTGCAGAATATACAACTAGATTTTCGTCATAACCTTTTGTGAGTTCCCAGACTGGGCGATTTTTTTATGTCAGTTGCATGGACTGGAAAAGTTTAGAGCGAACCGGCTATGATATTTAAATTTTAATGTAAAAATTGAATAGCCAAAAGATTTAGCGAAAAACCAAGAACAAATGGGACGAAGCTAAAAGACCTAACTTTTCCTATTTGCTGGCTGTGATAACAAGGCTAGCTAACGCATTTATATTTTACTAGCATTGCTCCGCGATTTCACCCGCGTAGTTCTCGTTCCCATGGGAATATAGGGATATAATATAACCTACCTATGTTCACCGGAGATAGTGTAGCTTCCCAACTGTGAAAGAATTTTTCAAATCGATTAAATAGTTTCGGTGCCTATTCAAACAAACAAAAAAAAACAATAAAATCTTTCTTAATAATATTAGTGTAGATTTGTCGACCACCACTTGTTACGATCTGACAGGTTTCGAACGACATACCAAGCATAGTAAATCCGGGATTTGCACCACGGCTGTCATTTGCCAGACGAATTTAATGGAGGTAAATTCCAAATATACCCCTGAAGCCTTCGCCCTTGCTATCAGTGGCGTGCCTAGGGTTTCAAAATAAGGCAAGCCCAATAAAATTTTAACCGATTTAAAAAAAAAGAAAGTTCAATTTTCGACTATGTAGGTACCTATGTATGTATATATATATATAATTTATATTCTAATTGGAGTCGTATATCTTTCTTAAAAGAATTTTTTTAATTACATCAGAGTAAAATTTTGGTGATCGTATTGTTTTTCAATAGCTATCATTGATAATTCGGAAAGACGCTCTTGACCTTGTGTATTTCTCGGATAGGTATGGATACTTTTAAGAGACGAAAAAGCATGTTCCACGGAAGAACTTGTAGCCGGAATAGTTACAACAAGATACGCTAACTTTAACAGCTCGCGAAAGGCATCTTCGAGGTTATTCTCATGAATGAAATCAATTAATTCGAAAACATAAGATCATTCAGATCAGGACTAGAATACAAGGCTTTTTAATGTTTGTTTGTCGAAATAGTTTGCATGCCTTTTAATGGCGCCAGATATGTTATTTAAATCATTATAACCAGGTGTATTCCAAACTAGAACTAGCTAGATGTCGCAATTTTTTTATTTTTAAGATATTGCTTGAATATTTAATATCGTTATTTTAAAAAGTCGCTAGTTTTTATTGTTGCTAAATCTTAAAAAAAAGTCTGCAAACTCGTTAAAAATCTCCAAGATCTCACAACGTCGCTAAAACAGCAACACTGCAGAGTTGGCAAGGTGACAAGGTCACCCAAATGCGTACAACTTCATACGCATGCACGGCTTAAATCTTCCATTCTAATCCATTTGTAGACGCACAAGGTTCTAACTCGTTATACGGCACATCGCTATAAGTGCGAAAGTGACAGAGAGTGTATTTGAAAGCCCGGCAAAAGCCGGTGCGTGTAAGCAAGATAGCTATGTAGATGCTGCAAATACGAAACTCTGCGCGCGAACAATCACGATGTGTAGTAGTGTGGCATAGGTAGATACTTTGTGTTATTTTGACAGGAATTAAGCGCGCGAACTTTTAAATAGTTCGGGTTTGATATTGATTCTCTATCGAGCATTTTAGTAAGGCATGCCGCCGGGCTTTTGGGCTTATATGAAGGTACCGCCACTGCTTGCTATATATATGCTCCTAAAGTCGTGATGATCAGGAGTAATACTACTACGGACACCACCAAAAATCAAGGTACGAATCGAATTTAGACTCGGAATAATAATTAAAAGCACTCTGGAAAAAGCTAAAAAGAAACCGAATGATAAGAAACCTTGCAGAGCGAATTATCCACTTCAACGTCCAAGCGCCGCGGCGTCTATCGTCTTAAGCGACCGCGCGCGACCCACTTAACATAAACAATCACTGCTGATAAACTACTTAAGCTACACTCGAACTGTAAACACTCACGGCAAGCTCAAACACTACAGAATGTAATTTGATTACAAGTAACTCATTCAAAGTAATAATAAATGATGATATTTAAGTGTAAAGTTGAGGAAATGACAAAAAATGTCGTATTTATTTTTTGTTTCGAGTTTTACAAGAAAAGTATAATAGTTTTTGCGAACAATTATTTTTTCTTATAATAGTTCATTATATACCCTTTAAAATGACATACATAACTCAATATGAATATTTAGTTTTCTGTCATGAAAAAATAAACTTTTCAAAAGGTCCCCGTACCTCGGGCGACATAAAAATGTGACAAGGTGGCTTTAATTATCATTTCTAGACCTCATTTCAATATATTTCGTTTGTAAAAGGCTAATAAAATGTTTATAGTGAAGTAATGAGAATTTAACCCAAAAATCCAATTAGAAAACATTGTAAACCAATAAGATGCAATTAGAATCTTATAAGGATGATTCAGAAAAAAGAAAGTTGTGTGGTGAAAATGCTCATATAACATTCCAGTTAGATTATTCTATGTAACCGTTTCGAAATTGTCGTAGTAATGCATATTTCGTAAAGAAAATATCTTCACGTTTAATTTGATGTACAATAACAATAGAAATATGGTAAGAAAAACAAAAAACAAACCACATTTTGCTAGGAGCTCCACACAATAACACTTTGTTTACACAAAAGTCGAACTGTCACTTTCACTTTTTTTTTTCTAAATATTGTGTTGTCGTTCCACAGACAAAATTTATTCTGACGGTTGACAAATTTAATACCCTGCCATCTAGTAATACTCAACTAAACGACTGTCGCCCGACTTTATCTATGTTTACGTTTAAAGTGAACGATATCGTTTTGGTGACTGTAGTCCCCACGGACAGGCAAGGCAAAAATCATTCTGGTGACTAGAGTCCCCATGGACGTTTCAGTGGAAACGCCATAATTCTAGCCTAAATTTCTTTAGCGTTTGCTGAAATTACTATGATTGTACTGATGATGCTACTTTAACTGAAACCTTCAACATTTATTATATTTTATCGATTTTTCAATTTTTGTTTTAGCAATTACAGTGAGCTGTGTCATATTCTTTTGCTATTGTTTTCTGACCATTGATTATTTTTAATATAGCAATAATATATTATTGAGTTTTATGTTAAGGACTTGCCTCATATAATGTTATTATTATTTACTTATCTATTTAGAACAATTTACATTGAATTTGACACATTATTAATATTAATTTAAAATTTTAAAATGTTGCATGTTACGTCTGTGGATATAAGACGTTAAATTGTATGCCTGACTTTGTAATAAAGTCTGTATTCGTAGTAATCCATAGATGAAATTGTATCGAAATTAGATATTTTTACATTTTGTTTATTTTATAGTCTCTCTAGTTTTATCGTCGGGAAAAGCAATTTCTCTTTGCTGTTTCAATTTTTAATATTGTTTATTTACTTTGTTTTAATATTTCTGTATTTTTACCTGCACACGGCCAATTTGTATTACATTTTTTTTTTAACTTAACTTGATTCTTTTTTCTGATTTTTTAATCTGATTGAATTTATTATTTTTAATTTAATTTATTATTTTGATTAATTTACGTTATAAATTTTTAATATTTAATTTGTATAAATTTAATCTTAGAATGCTACCTTACTTGACGCTTTATTATTCTGAGAGTGCTGTGTACTTCTGTAAGTGACGATCTCACTATGCCTAAAACTGTGTGTTATTTTTGTTTTTGTATGTTTTACTTAGTGAGTAAGTCGTTGAAGTACCATATTAATAAATAAATAAAAGCTATAAGCGTAAAACTATACAAAATTATACTTTTAAATTACCCTTACAATGAGCCCTTTTTATTTAATTTTTTCTGTTTGTTTGTAAGTTTGTTTATTTCATTTTTTTTTTGTGCGTCATCTATGGCGGAATAAACGAGTTTTCTTTCTTTATGTCACAAAGTACAGTCGAAACCTTTTTTGCTCGCAAGAAGTGACCCCAATTTCAAAATTTATTTATTTGCATTACGAGTCGCGTTTGGGTCACGGAAGTTCAAATAACAACTGAATCGGTCAAGTATAAGTGGACAATTAATTGTGACAGACGGACAGACAGACACGCGAGTGATCGTATAAAGGTTCCGTTTTTTTCTATACGGAAGTAAAAAAACTAACTAAGCAAAATTTGTACGCTAAAAAACGGAACGCAGCGCAAACCCCAACTGTAGCGAACTACTTGCATCGCGCTATCAGAGTTTTGTGTGCGGTTTGAACATATAACCCGAAATCAACGATAGGGCAGTTGCCTAGGACACAACAACCTTCGACCGATTCTTCCTTTTCTACAGATTTTCCCACGAAATTAGGTACACCTGGTTCCGCACTCGCTTCGTGCAGCTACTTCACCTCTTTGACCTCTGAGTTTGTTTCGGTATTTCTTCGCAGGGTAGCCGGCTAGGAAACACCGGCTTTATCCAGCTTAAAATGACCAGAAATATTGGACGTGTAAAAGTGTTATGTTTAACCTACTTACAAAAATCACCATTTCTCCTCATCGTGGCCTGAAGCTATTGAGCAGCATGTCATACAGCTCACACACAGATTCTACGAGTATTCTGACCACTAGCGTGCAGTGGACGCACATACCTGGTCAGCATACTCAGTCTCTGTCACGCCTCATTAGCGACCTTGGCAAGGCACACTGCATCTACGGACAGTCACATGTAGAGCATTGAAGAAAATTTCCTGGGCGACGCCAGCAGTCAACATTGGAACCCTAAAAATGATGTGTACAACAAATTCCAATTTTTCAGTCTTTTTCCTGTAATTGTACTGTAAGATCTCATGACTCCAGGTCAACATGAAGTACCCCGGTTTTATTCCCTTACGAGCGTACAAATATGCACCATAAACGGAGCATAAACGGCATTATATTTATGCTGGTTTGACTTAGAAATTTTCTCTACACCAACAGGTAGCAAACCCGAGTATTTGATATTTATTTCAGCTTGATGCCTCCACGAATTCCTTAAAAAACGGGTCTTGATAGACACGCAGATAGACGGGCAATAAAGTAATCCTATATAAATATCCGTGTGATAAATTCCGTTTATGCCGACAGAAGTACGGAACCCTTAAATAAATAAATGTAATCAGAAGCCCTAATTTTGGCAAATAATACGAAGAAGTGTATGATATTATATTTTGAGCGGTATGCGATGGATTGTTACCCATCAACAAACTGGCCTCAACAAGCGTAGCTTTACCTCGTAGATCATCCCGTGTCACCGTTATTAACTGCGATAGAACAATAAGTAAATAAAAAAAAATGTTCTTTAAATTAAAGAATTTAAAGTACAAATTTTGAAGAAACAAAACGTAATACAGACATGGTTGCTAATATTACACTGCAGACAACCCTTCCAAATTCAAAAGGCCACCTCATGGAGAGGAGTAAGCAAAGACAATGCGTAAATCTATACGAATCAAAACCCATTGATGAGGTAGTGTCAATCAAATTTTAATTGAAAATTACCCACACTGCATACCAGGATTCGATTCGACCAGTGACCTTCCTTGAACGTCCACTACTTCCTATCAGTTTCAAAGAAACGGTAAAGCAAGAATAGTATATAAAGAGAATTGGTAACCCTGATTTATCATTCGCAGTTCGCTTGTGAAACAAACAATAACTAAACAAAATGGCATCCAAGGTTTGTTTTGATTTTAAATTGTTTATTTGTGAAAACGGATGAAATGGAAAAAAGTTTTTGTGTTGTGATAAAAGTTGTGTTTCCGAAAGTTATTCTAGAGATTTTTCTCAAATTAGGAATCACTAGTTTACTAGCGCCACCTGCTTAATAATATTTTTTTTCAAATGAATTGTCATCATCTCCCTGATCTGATATGACACGTTACTTACGACTAGCGCAACACGTCCCGCCAGTCACCACGCTATCACTAACTCCCTTTTCTTTTATATCACTCTTCTGACAATCCACTTTTAAATTCAAATTAATATAATTAAAATGAAATATTTATGAATCAAAAAGCTCATTGTTCTAAAAAAAAATGCGATACTTAACTATAAACAAAAGAATAAATCCCATCAACATGTGAAAAATGATTTTTCCTATTTTCAGTTTGTGATTGTTGCTCTTCTGGTGACGGCCGCTCAGGGCAGCGCTATCCACGGCGGCGACTACAGCAGCTTCTCGTACGGCGTGTCCGACCCCCACACCGGCGACGTCAAGAGCCAGCACGAGACCCGCGTCGGAGACAGCGTGGTCGGCCAGTACTCGCTGCTCGACTCTGACGGCACAAAGCGCACCGTTGACTACGCCGCTGACGCCCACTCTGGATTCAACGCCGTCGTCCGCAAAGACCCCGCTCTGTACGCTCACGCCGCTCCCGTGGTCGCCCACGCCGCTCCCGTCGTCTCCTACTCCGCTCCCCTCGCCCACGGATACGCCGCCGCTCCCCTGGCGCATGGCTACTCCCATGGTGTTGCCGCGTACGGAGCGCACGCCGCTCCCCTCGCCTACAGCGCTGGCGTGTACGGTGCCCATGCTTCTCCCTTGGCCTACAGCGCCGGAGTCTACGGTGCCCATGCCGCTCCTCTCGCCTACAGCGCTGGACTCTACGGTGCTCATGCCGCTCCCCTGGCTCATGGTGCCATCGCTTACGGCGCTCACGGTCTCTACGGCGCACACTACTAAATAATTTTAGATCTAATATTATTTATTCCGAAAGACCAATGAACGATGCTGTGATCAAATAAAGAGTTCGAGGAACCAATTTTTCTAGTTTCTTTTAATTGTATTACCTATCTATTATAGTATTTAGCCCAAGTACGAAAAAGCCAACATCTGAGTTGTTATTTTACATGGCAGTCTATGCATTCATGTACCTATGCTTGTATGCGAACGTTATGTAGTATAATTGACCCTCCGGTCACAAGTGATAGTCCGTGGTTTTATACAGTGTTTTTTAAAAGCACATAAAGTTTTAAAAAATCAATAAAATTAAATATTACCTAAATATAACTGTAGCAGTGCACATTCATTACATAAGTATTGTTGCAGAATGTACACAAGACTCGTCATAACCTTTTTTTAATTTTCGAGACTGGGTGAAATTTCCTTTTTTTATGACAGTTGCATGAACTAAAAAAGTTTGGAGCGAACCAGCTATGACATTTAAATTTTAATGTAAAAATTGAACAGCCAAAAGATACCAAAAACAAATGGGACGAAGCGAAATGACCTAACTTTTCATATTTGCTGGCTGTGATAACAAGGCTAGCAAACGCATTTATAGTTTACTAGCATCGCCCCGCGGTTTCACTTGCGTAGTTCCCGTTCCCATGGGAATATAGGGATATAATATAACCTATGTTTACCGGAGATAGTGTAACTTCCCAACAGTGATAGAATTTTTCAAATCGGTCAAATAGTTTCGGAGCCTATTCAATGCAAACAAACAAAAAAAACTTTCCTCTTTATAATATTAGTGTAGATTCGTCGACCATCACCTCTGTTACGATCTGCCAGGTTTCAAACGACATACCAAGTATAGTAAATCCGGGATTTGCACCACGGCTGCTATTTGCCAGACGAATTTAATGGAGGTAAATTCCAAACATATTAGCTCCTGCAGTCGTGACAATCAGGAGTAATCCTACTACGGACACCACCAAAAAGCAAGGTACGAATCGAATTTATACTCGGGATAATAATTAAAAGCACTCTGGAAAATAGCTAAAAAGAAACCGAATGATAAGTAACCCTGCAAAGCGAATTATAAGTAACCCTGCAAAGCGAATTATAAACGTCATAATCCTAGCCTAAATTTCTTTAGCGTTTGCTGAAATTAATATGATTGCACTGATTATGCTATTATAACTGAAACCTTATACTTAAAAAAATAAAAAAAAATACTTTTTAAACATTTTTCAATTCTTTTTTAGCAATTTCAGTGCGCTTTCTCATATTCTGTTGTTATTGTTTGTCTGACCATTGATTATTTATCTAACAATAATGTAATTGAGTATGATGTTTAGGTCTTGTCTTGTTGTAATACAACTTGCATGTTAAGTCTGTGGATAAAAGACGCTAAATTGTATGCCTGACTTTTGTAATAAAATCTGTATTCGTAGAAATACATAGATGAAATAGTGTCGAAATTAGATATTTTTACAAATTGTTTATTTTTACTGTATCTCTAAATTATAAGTTTTATCGCGGGGAACTGCTTTTCTTTTGCATAATTTTAGTATGGAATATTATTTTTAGAACTATACAAAATTATACATTTGGAACCCATACGATGAGCCCTTGCATTAGATGTGACATGTCACACGGCACAGCCGAAAACTTGTTTTGATGTTTAACATCTATCCTCTCGCTTTTCTGCAATCTGTGCAAGTGATTTCGTGAAACGGGACGAAAGTGTGTAAAGAAGCCGGGGAAGCGAATATTATTATTCGCAAATATTATGAATGCAAAAGTAACCAAGTAACGGTAACGATTGCTGAATAGTACTAAGTATAATACCGGATGTTCCAAAAGTGCGTGGTCATGTTATGGTGTACAATATGACATTTTAACAATCGTCACCGATGCTATAGTGTATAATATGACACTGTAGCATCGGTGACAATTGTTGAAGTTGACGATATATGGGCCTTCAAGACAAACTTCATAATTCCATACATTTTATCAATGAAACAACACGAAACCCCAATTACAATATGACCTCAATAATTACTTTAATTGCTCAAACGTGTGAAGAAGGCCTAACAATATCCGTTGTAACAATAAAATATAAAAACATAAAAAATATAAAGAATGCAGAGAATTTGAAGGTCATTGAATTAAAATCGCAGCCTTTCCTTAATGACTAGTGAAAGTTTCAATTATTGCAAATTTGTGGGTTGCAAACTTTATCAGACGGGGTTCCGTCTGACAAAGTTTGCCGTCATACTCAAGTCAGTGAATGCTAGGGCTGCGGAATTTGTTCGAAAGGGTCACCGCGGCCCTGGAACGCAAAGGGTACTAGGAGAAACACGGGTGAGTTTTAGTCAGTAAAAGTCTGACACTCCCTTCCGCTCCCGCAGCGGAAGAAGTCATTTGATGATTTAGCATCCAGAAAAAAATGGTTTTTAGCACGAGGAGTATCTTCGATGGGTATTATTAAGATAACCCGTTTTACACTTGTCTAATAAATAGTTGTTCTGTACTTTTGATGAGATTTTCAATAAAGTATATGATTAATAAATACTCAATAAGGAGCCTATAATCTCTGGCATAATAAAGAAAATTACAAGATACACTAACTATAATCTTTGGCATAATAAAGAAAACTATAAGATGCACCAGAACGGCAACTTTTTGGATAAAGAAAATTGAGAGCTTATTTACACATAGCGTTGTGCAGTCTCAAGAGTTAGTATTTTAAAGTATACATACACACACAACACACAACAACACCAGCACCACCACCAGGATCGAGACCTTAAAAATCAGCTTAAACAATCAGGCAAACCAATAACTCTTTTGATGACTCTCTCTCTCTCTCTTTCTGATTATCAAAGCAAGTTTCATGTTAATACAAAACCGACATATCAAATCATAGTTCCATTCAACTTTATATTTATTTACCATCTTTTTCTCTTCCATCCAAACATCCTGTCTTACCTACCTCTTTAATCCTTATGTACCACCCTTAGCATTACATTTAGATCGTCCCATATCTACCAATACCAGTAACTAAAAAGTCGAGCACCTGAAACAGGATCTGGTCCTAAATAAACCACAAGAACATACCATACCCACTGGTCAGTACCAACCGAGTTCCGCATAACTCACTGACAACGAAATGTATACTCAAAAAACGTTCAAATGCGTGACCTTAGCGGCTGCATGTCTTTTACTTCCTATTAATAATATAACACAGTCATGCAGGGATAGTATATAAAGAGAATTGGTAAACCTGATTAATCATTCGCAGTTTACTTGTCTAACTAACAATTACTAAAAATGGCAGCTAAGGTTGGTTTTATTATTCTTTGTTGAATTCTTTACCGTACATCAGACAAATTTACTGTGACAAAGTGCAAAGGTGATCGTAACTCAACGTTGAGTTTTCTCTCAGAAAATCTTTGAGTGTTAGAATCAAATCACAATAGAGTGTAAGATTTAGTAAATTGTTTAATTTGTGTGGTAAAATGTTTGACGCAAAAAAAAAAGATTCCCACGACCGGGCTATAATTATAATAAATAGGTACTAAGATCAGTGGGGCAATGGGTTAAAATAATAAGCAAGCGACTTAATAAATAATGTCTAAGCCTCGGAATAAAGAATATAGAAAGTAAAAATAAAATATCTCTATATTTGGAAGATTAATTTTATCAATAGACAATAGTTCTTCTGTCTGTTACGTAAAGCATGTTACACTGAGCATTTCGTATCTTTTTTCCTCTGCATTTGACAGATCTTATTTCGGATTTATTTGTTTCAAGCACTTCATAACAATAGATAAGGTTTTCCTTTTTTCAATAAATTATTCCACTTACTGTTTTACGACGCATTGTAATACTCATGTGTAAGCAAATATAGAAATTTACTTAAAAATGTGCAGTCTCTGGTAATAATTTTATAATAACTCTATTGTCTACTTTCAGTTCGTCGTTGTTGCTCTTCTGGTGGCGGCCGCTCAGGGCAGCGCTATCCACGGCGGTGACTACAGCAGCTTCTCGTACGGCGTGTCCGACCCCCATACCGGCGACGTCAAGAGCCAGCACGAGACCCGCGTCGGAGACAGCGTGGTCGGCCAGTACTCGCTGCTCGACTCCGACGGCACAAAGCGCACCGTCGACTACGCCGCTGACGCCCACTCTGGATTCAACGCCGTCGTCCGCAAAGACCCCGCTCTGTACGCTCACGCCGCTCCCGTGGTCGCCCACGCTGCTCCCGTCGTCTCCTACTCCGCTCCTATCGCCCACGGATACGCCGCCGCTCCCCTGGCGCATGGCTACTCCCACGGTGTCGCCACTTATGGTGCGGTTGCCGCTCCCCTGGCTCACGGAGCCGTCGCGTACGGTGCGCACGCCGCTCCCCTAGCTTACAGCGCTGGCGTGTACGGTGGCCATGCCGCTCCCCTGGCCTACAGCGCCGGAGTCTACGGTGCTCATGCCGCTCCCTTGGCTCATGGTGCCATCGCTTATGGCGCTCATGGTGCTCACGGACTCTACGGCGCCCACTACTAAATAATGATAAGATAATAATTATTTATACTTAAACCCCAATGAATGATGCTGTGATTAAATAAAATAGTACGAAGTACCTTATTTTTTGTTTGACTTACATACATTGATGTAATTTCAAGGACAAAATCCCCTTTCACGTAACTACTCATCTTAAAATTACATCGAGTACTGAGCTAATGGTATGTACCAAAGGCGATTCAATCGTTGAGTGTTAATAACTCAAATTAACAACGAGAAGGTCTAACCGTATCCGTCAGGTTTAATAACAGCAGGCAGCAAGTAAAATACCGAAACTAAGTACTAAAATATAGCTCACCTTGAATGACTGTACATTGTGCTAGATAAATAATTTTACTATTCGTACACAAATTGCAGGAAATGTGCCAGAACCAAGAAGCAAATGTAGTAAAAATAGGCTTATTACGCAAATGTTGTTCCTAATGAAAATAACACTTGTAAAGTTATGCTCACTTAAGTAGATGACTTAATCTTATTTAACACTAGTCACATCGCCCGCGACTTTGTTCGCGCGTTTCGTACTTTACAAACTACACCACAAACCAGGGCTTGAAATACCGTTAAACATATGGTATCGTTACAGGCAGATATCGTTATCTAATAAATAACGTTACTATATTTACCGGTATTTTTGGCACATTTTATCGTTAAAAATACGTAACGGTAAAATCTTCGCTATCGTAATTTTTATCGTTATGAGTTAGTTTTGTTACCGTCGCTCTCGTTCAATCAGGGCTTGAAATACTGGTAACGTTACTATCATAACGTTACATCTGGCACATTTTATCGTTATGAGTTAGTTTTGTTACCGTCGCTCTCGTCCAATCGCAAAAAAATGTTAGACATCATCGATAAAACTAAAATACGGACAATGCAGAAAATAATTAAGCAAGAAGATAAATGTGAGAACAAGGAAGAAGCTGGAATGGTTACAGAAAGTAAATGTGAGACCAAAAAATACCTAAAACGGTTACAGAATGCATACACCTCCGAGAAGACCTGTTCAGAGTGTTATATTTAATAACTGTGTTGGTGATGATGGGAGAAATGAGAATTTTTCTCTACAAGGAGAATTACAGTTTTAGTCCAGTAGCCAGAAGTCTATGCCCTTCGATAATTCAAAAGTGTTTAATTTTCGCTGAGTGGATAAGTTTCGTAAATTCATTGCTATTTACAAAAATGCTAACAGTTTAGAGTGATGCAATAGGTATTAAGTAGGTATTTCTTATTATTTCGTGTTATACAAATATTAGAAAATTTAAATTAAAACAATATACGGGTTCTTTGTAAGTACTATCTAAAGGATACATTAGTGAAAATGCTAACAGATAGGTACTATGGAACAATAGAAATCTAAAAATGTCCCGTAACTCATTCAAAAATTTTTTTAAGTTTTTCAAATCAATTCTTATATACTTAAAGAGATTACCTTACAACAAAAGTTCTAACAACTAAGTATATGGCTGCACGAGTAATTGTATTTTTTCTTTATGATTAGCGATATATTGAATTTAAGTTTATAAAGTTTGCACTTGTATATTCGTAATAATAAACTCTGCTACCACACAAAAGTTTCAACAAATGCATAATATGGCTTTTGTTTAAATTGCGAATAACTATTTTCGATAACCAGCCGCGTAAGTACGGCGCGTGCGATCGCTGCTGAGTAGCAACACTCCCCCGCCCGCTCCGATCGGGGATGTCTCTATCGCCGCATACCTACTGACCGCTTTTAGTTGCCATAGTACCTACATGTTCGGTACGTAACGCTTCAGAGCAGTAGATACTAACAACAGAGTGATGGCCACCATACTAGCAAGTGTAATTGTAAATTAGTCACTAATGCACCCAAAGGAGCTGTGCTTTTTTTCATTTAGAAATAAGATTAGACATTTAAACAAAACTTTTTAAAAGTCCGTTCAACCGATTTGTATTTCTATTCCGTAAGCATAAAGATGGCATTAAAAGCAAAATCATCAAGCATGATTATAATACCAACTATTTACTGCAGCTGCCATTTGTCATGCCACCAACGTAATGGAAGTCAAAATCGGTTGAACGGACAGTAAAAGATTTATTTCAATGTCTAATCTTATTGTGAATAGGGTATCGTATGCGATGATAATTTAAAAGCACCATTTGTTTGACGGGTCCGAAGTCCGAATAGGTAGACAGCATTTGTTATAGTACCAGAGACAAAAGCGACTTTGATTTTTCGGATAATTGTTTCGGGTTTCGGAATAGGTATCACTAAATGTACATTAAAATAATGAAACAAAAACAGGTAAGGTGCATTCGGCTAACTCCGAAAATCGGGATATTCCAATAATATCAAATATCTAGAAATCGCAGCATAATTTTTTGCTCTAACAACATTCGAATCCAACCCCGCGTTTCAACTGGTCAAGACGCTTTGAGCGTGTGTTGGTCTGTTAACAACATTTTTGTGAGCGAGTGATATTTCACGCGCTTTTTTGTTTTATTGGATTTACCCGACGATCTATAAGAAGAATCATGTACAGTATTCAACTGGTTGTTTTTTAATTCGATAGATTTTCGTTTAAGTGTACTGTTGAGTAAGATTAGGACACTCTAGCTCAAGTTTTTTTTTGTTTTTATTGGAATTAGTCTACTCGGGTAATTATGAATTATAAACCATTCGGTTTTGCCGAATGCGAATATTTATTTTACAAAGAAATAAGTCGGCGGAAGTACCGTGTTCCCCAGTTAATGGGTTGTGGAGGTCTGGTAGGCAGCCGCTTCACGTAAAATACTGGTATTCAGCTGAATCCGGCTTGACTGGGAGCCGACCCCAATGTAGTTGGGAAAAGGCTAGGCAGATGAAAGAAATAAGTCGGCGATTCTCAATTTTTGCTCCTAATTGAAATTGTAATATAAAAACTTTTCAATGTGCACTAACGTGTTTTAAACTGTCAACTGTCATTTTATTTAACTGTTTTTTTTAATCAACAAAAACAAGGAGTACCTTTTACCTAACTATTGCGTAGTAAATCGATTGGCGATGCAATTAAAACCATGGAAAAATGTTAAAGGATAACTGATGAATGATTTTTATTTTGTAAGTAGGTTGTAAAAACACTTTTACACGTCAATCTGTTTTGGCCGTTATAAAAACTAAATGAGTCCGGTGTTTCCTAGCTGACTACCCTCTTCTTCCCTGAGAAGAAACACCGAAACAAATTCAGAGGTCAAGATCTCTTTTGAAGTCCATGTAAGCCGGTATCCGCCGAGTTATGCTAAGAGACAGTAATACAAAATGCGTGCGCGTGAGCGAGATGGAAGTAAGCATATAATGTTTTTTTTTTGGAACGAAGTTGTAACGACACTTTTTGTGTCACGATTTGGATGGAAGGGGTAAGCAGCTGTTAGTGAGGTCACGATTTGGATGGGTGTGTTAAGTAATTGTTGGCAAGGTTGCGAAAAGGATGGGTGGAGTTAAGCAACTAATAGTGAGGTCGCGGTTTTGGATGGGTGGGGTTAAGCAGCTGTGAGTGAGGTCACGATTTGGATGGGGGGTTAAGCAACTGTTAGTGAGGTCACGACTTGGATGGGTGTGTTAAGCAACTATTGGTGAGGTCGCGATTTGGATGGGTGGGGTTAAGTAGCTGTTATTGAGGTTGTGATTTGGATCGGAGGGGTTAAGCATCTGTGAATGATATTACGACTTGGATGGGTGAGTTAAGCAACTATTGGTCAGGTCGCGATTTGGATGGGTGGGGTTAATTAGCTGTTATTGAGGTTATGATTTGGATCGGAGGGGTTAAGCAGCTGTGAATGAGGTTACGATTTGGATGGGTGGGGTTAAACAGCTGTTAGTGAGGTCACGATTTGAATGGGTGTGTTAAGCAACTGTTGGCAAGGTTGCGAAAAGGA
The DNA here is from genome assembly GCA_905332915.2 of Hecatera dysodea. NCBI lineage: Eukaryota > Metazoa > Arthropoda > Insecta > Lepidoptera > Noctuidae > Hecatera > Hecatera dysodea. The sequence goes on from HG995292.1 coordinate 19,087,506, forward strand.
TGGGTGGAGTTAAGCAGCTGTTAGCGAGGTCACGATTTGGATGGGTGTTTTAAGCAACTGTTGACAAAGTTGCGAAAAGGATGGGTTGAGTTAAGCAGCTGTTAGTGAGGTCACGATTTGGATGGGTGTGTTAAACAGTTATGTTTGATATATATATATATATGTGTGTGTGTATGTACATGTTTAATTCTTTATTTCATACTAAAGCATCGACTACTTTTAGGTACAAACTATAACATCAAGAAAAAAGACAAATGCACAAAGATGTAGTGAATATCGTGAGAGAAAGAAATTATAAAATACAATCGTACAAAACATAACTGCAGAGAGATCAGATGAATGTAGTGAGACTGAAATTACCTAAAACTTTAAATCAACATTTAGATGCGTAAGTATGATTTTTCAAGACAAGACAAGACAAGAACTTCGTTCCGTCCGGGTGTCCCTTTACACCACTCAAGTTTTTTTTTTGCTTCGGCTTACCTCTCTCAACATATCACCCTTCGCCACTGGTGTATAGAGCTTAGGAGCGACCTGAACAAAGTGTGACGGACGTATGCCGCCCGGATGATATCGCCACGACTACATTCTGGCGAAGCATCTGGTCAGTGCCCGTCCGTCATACCGAAGGTGACTGGATGCGTGATGTCGAGCGCGTGTGTGAAGCTATACCACAAATGGAAAAAATCATCATAACACCAACAGATATCAGTCAGTCAGCCACAGCAGTCCATCCGTTACCGAACTGGAAATCTCCAGGACCGGACGGACTGCACAACTTTTGGCTTAAGTGGTATAGCAGCTTTTCCAGTCATCTTTAGAGTCTGGTTCATTTCTAACAACTGGCATTACCCACCTGCTTCATAAGACAGGTAGTCCCGCGGAACCCAAGAATTATAGACCGATAACTTGTTTGTCGACGGTCTATAAACTATATATAAATCCTGAGAGTGAAAATAAATGGACACATTGAGAGCAACTCGATTATGTCTTCCTCTCAGAATGGATGTCGGAAGGAGTCCCGCGGCACTAAGGAGCTACTCCTCATAGACATGGCCATAAGCCAACAGGTTCGTCCCTCCCGCAAGGATCTGTCGAAGGCCTATGACTCAGTGCCACATACATGGCTCATGAAGGTGCTGGAGTTGTATAAAGTCAATGCAGCTCTACACGCCTTCCTAATGTCGTGTGTGGGGCAGTGGAGGACGGTCCTTCACTATCCAGGATGTCGACAGATCCAAGCGAACAGTGAACCGATAAGGATCGAGCACGACATATCTCAGGGCGACAGTCTCAGTCCACTGTGGTTTTGTCTGGCTCTCAACCCTCTTAGTACATTGCTAGAGGGTTCGGGCCAAGGCTACCGGTTTAGATGAGGTGGTCAGGTCATATCGCACCTCCTTTACATGGATGATTTGAAACTCTTTGCACCCAACAACTTGCAACTGATGAAGTTACTGAAGGTAACAGAAACTTTCAGTAGCGCCATCAGGGCCCCAAGTCTGCTATTTTTATAAATTTATCATTCTAACACGATCCCATTGTCATTTTGCTAAAAGTTCGTAATCTGCTAAATTCATAAGTGTCGATCATTGGTCGGTCAATGGTGTTGTAATACTATTTGATAACCGAGCTATTAAAAGAAATGACTGCACAACGACGTTCTAATGGTAGGTCACTGATCGCCTGTGGACGGTGAGCGTGGGTGACTCGTCGTCCGATATCAGGCTGAGTCGACGACGCGTCGTGTTCCACGCGCGTCTCAAGGAGCCGTCAGCACCAGGGACGGGGCCCCATATGCCTGCTAGGGTTGCGGAATTTGTTCGAAAGAGTTACCGCGGCCCTGGAACGCAAAGGGCACAAGAGGAACACGGGTGGGTTTTAGTCAGTAAGAGTCTGACACTCCCTACCGCTCCACCCAGGGCGGGAGGGGTCATTTGATGATTTCCCATCCAAAAAAAATGGTAGGTCACTGATCAAAGGGTTTGTCAAAATTTTAGCAGACTACCGCATACATCTGTCATTAATTTGTAATTATGTACGAGATTACCATTCTATGCTATTTCTTTCAATGGAGTGTCATGGGTTGACCACTGGAAAGTCATAGTGACGCTTTTATATTATTAGATTACCAAACTTGTCAAAATCAACCTCATTGACCATTCTGACACTATTGTAATAGCAGACTTGAGGCCCAGGATGGAATTTGGTGTGGAAAAATGTGCAGTCATGCATGTGAAGCGAGGTGAGATTATGGAATCCGAGGGAACCCAACTCTCGGATTCCATACACCTTAGATCCCTTTGCTCAACCGACACTTACAAGTATTTGGGTATGTCGGAAGCGTTGGGCATCAATGCTGCTGACGTGAAACAATCGTTGAAGGAGCGCTTCTTTGGCCGCCTGAACAAGTACTAAATAGTCTTTTATCAGACGGAAACAAGGTGCGCACCTTCAACGGTTGGGTCATGCCGGTATTGATGTACTCTTTCGGCATACTTAAATGGACTCGGACGGAACTAGATGCCCTGGACAGGAGGGTCCGTTCACTGCTGACCGCAAATCGGATGCATCACCCACGATCTTCGGTGATGAGGCTGTATATTCCGCGGAAGTGTGGAGGTCGTGGCCTTATGCAGGGTTTATCCCTGCACGCGAGATATGCAGTCTCAGGGAATTCTTCTAAGAAGCCGAAGTGGGTATGCAGCGAGATGTGGTCGTGGTGGACAAGGGCCTCACCCCGCTCTCCTTGGCAAGCGAGAACTGGCGCAAACCTGTAGTACTTACAACAGATGATCGCAGGGAGGTATGGCAGAGCAAGGAGCTTCACGGACGGTTTTATCGGGTCCTACATGGGCCCGATGTAGACTTTCTAGCGTCCGTGGCCTGGCTGCGTTTTGGTGACCTCTTTGGGGAAACCGAAGGTTTTATCTGTGCGATTACAGACGAAGTTATGATGAGGAACAACTACCGAAAATACATTGTGAAGGACGGTACGGTTGACATATGTCGGGCTTGTCACCGGCCCGGGGAATCCATACGCCACATTATTTCCGGTTGTTCTAGTCTGGCTAACGGAGACTATTTGCACAGGCACAACCTTGTAGCCAGGATTATCCATCAGCAACTTGTCCTTAAATACAATCTTGTGGAATCGGAACTACCGTAATATAGGTATGTGCCCGAACAAGTTCTCGAAAATGGCAATTGCACATTGTATTGGGATTGGTATATCATCACTGACAGGACTATTGTTGCCAATAAGCTTGACATAGTGGTGATAGACCGACTAGAGCGTCGTGCAATGATTGTTGATATAGCAGTCCCGCATGACGAGAACCTCGTGAAGGCTGAGAAAGATAAACAATCGAAATATCTTGACTTGGCTCGCGAGGTTATCGACATATGGGATGTGAACACAGCAGTCATTGTGCCGATAATCGTGACGGCCAATGGCATAATTGCCAAGAGCCTCGATCAACATCTCAAGAGGCTCTCGTTGGGCAGCTGGATCAAGGGCTTGATCCAGAAACCAGTAGTCCTGGACACGGCGCGTATCGTTAGGAGGTTCCTCTCTCGGGAGCCCTGACCACTGGTAGCTTGGACCCTGATCTTGTAATTTTAAATTCATAGATTGGGGGGGGGGGTCATTCGATGCGAAATTGTGTGCACATTATTTGTGCCATATACGTAATCATTCATTTCATAATAACTGAGTCAAAACAGAAAAATGTTCTGTACTTTTATTTGAATAACCCACAACGAACGGTTGGAATTATCTAAACACGAAATAAATAAAGGGTAGTACCACAACAAAAAAACAACAGGCTGTTCACCTGCACTAGCACTATGCTTAACCCAAATGCAAACTACAAGCACACGTAAAATATAGATAGGTAAGTGGCGTCATCATCATCTTCCTGCCCTTATCCCGTGTTCCTTGGGGTGTGCGCAACACATTTATTTCTTCCATTCTGTCCTGTCACCCTTTACGCTATCACTAACCCCCATTTCTTTCATATCACTCTTCACAAAATCCATCCATCTTTTCTTTGGCCTCCCTCTCCCTCTCCATCTATCCATATTTAAACTAATAACTCTTTTAGCAACATGCATTTCGTCCCTTCTCTTCACATGACCATACCAAGACAAATGATTTACCTTCAACTTTTCAGCCACTGGCGCCACTTTCGAACTTCCTCTAATATACTAATTTCTCACTTTATCTATTCTCGTCACACCACACATCCACCTCAACATTCTCAACTCTGCTACATGCAATCTTTTTTCATCCGTTTTTTTCAAAGCCCAACATTCTGATCCATACAATATGACAGGTCTTATCACGGACTTATATATTTCACCCTTCAGCTCGATCCGTGCGTCACAAGTTGTTCCAGTAACCTGTCGCCATTTCATCCATTCTGAGTTGATCCGATGTGTTACATCTCGGTCTACTTCGCCATTCCCTTGGATAAGCGACCCGCGATACCGAAAGTCGGAGCAGATCGGTATGGGCGTTCCGGTGAGAGTTAAGGGCACTGGACTGAAAAGACCGCCGAAATTGCAAATCAAATATTCAGTTTTGGTGATGCTTAATTTTAGGCCAACACTCTCTACACTCCACTCCACACCTGCAATCTGCTCTGAACCTCTAGGCCACTCTCGGCAACCAATACAATGTCGTCGGCAAACAGCATACACCAGAGAGCCTTTTCCTGGATGTCCGACGTCAGGGCACATGTTTTTCTTATAATCTCTCTTTTATTTTCATTCTTAAATAAACAATAATCACATCAAAATATTACTAACAAGATAATAATGATAATAAACATTATTGAAAATTAATTTGCACAAAGTATTTTTTGTTAAACGTCACAACAATATTGTGCCAATGCCATCTTATACTTACTTGAAATGCATAGACAAGTAACGTGTACTTATTGTACACACGGGGTAGATACTGATTGAGCGAGACGCACGCAAATCTACTCTAAGGGCCAAAACACATGTATGTTGTATGTGGTACCAGTGCAGTGGTGCGAGGTCGCGGGACTGAGTTATTTCTATTATGCACATAGCGATCCAAAAGGCTGACTTAAAAATTATTATTTGCTTATTATAATTTGGTTAATTCGGTTTTTTAACCACTGCGTAGCGGCGTTCGACCCTGGACGTGCCTGGACGTCGTCATGTGTGTAAATGTGTTGTGGCCCTAAGATGTAGTTTAGGTAGGTATACTTAGTAGGTAGCCGACCGACGACGGCGACAGTCGCACCAATTGAAGTGGTCGACTGTGAAATAACATTATTACAATTAGTTTGAAATGAAGATAGATATATAAAAATAGATATCTTATTCTTCAAACGAAATCTTGCGTTAGGTATATTTTTATAGTTCAGTCGACCGCATGGTAACAACATTTTGTCCTTGAACAGGTTTAGCGCGGGGCGTTTTATAAGAATAAGAGACCAAGATTGAAGGTACTTATTTTTATAATCGCCATGCAGTCGATCATATAGAAAATCGGCATTGAGCTACTAAGTTCAGATAAAAATTAAGTATTTTAAACTAACATTTAATTTATTTTCTACACTCTGGCACTAAAGAAGTTGAGGTATTGTCATCATTTATTTCAAAATATCTATAGACGACATTTCTTTTCTTACGCCCCATCTTGAACTTTTCGGAATCGTGACTCAAAACATAAGAACTAAATCAGCTGTACTTAGTAGCTAATCTAAATTGAAGTAACAATTCGCGAGCGTGATCTGTAAGCGCGTGCGACTGCCGTGAGAGTTGAAAAGACGACAAACGAAATGGTAACAGCGCCGGCAAGCGCGTCAGAGGGGCGCGCGCCGCCGCCGTGCCGCGGCCTTGGAGAAAACGGCAACGTCGCATAAAGTAACCAAAATATACCGTTACTAGTTACCACTATTTTTACAATAACAGCAAAAATACCGTTATAATTTTTAACGTTATTATAATGTTATGCTACTAAGTAACGCTACCAAATCTTACCGATATGCAAGTATCTCTTTGAAAATACCGTTACGTAACGTTATTTTTAATGTGAATTGGTATCGTTTTCAAGCCCTGCCACAAACTCTCCGATTCCTCTAAAGGGTAGGTAGTCGGGCAGTTCGCTCAAACCACAACATTTTCGTTACCTACTTAGAGCATTTTTATATCCGTTATAACTTTTAAAGAAAATTCAATTTTCGAAACATTTAAATGGAAACCATTCCACCCTGGTTTTTATTGAAAATTTTGAAGAAATCATTGTCATTCATTCATTAATTCATTCATTGTGTCTTAACCATAATATATATATAACGTTTTCCTATGTAATAATGGGTATTTTAATCATGTGCAGTACATAATCAGTACATCATTTTAAGCATCATCTTGATGAATTTTATAAGGAAAATTTTGCCACTTTGAGTTACATTATAGCAATTTTCTTAAGCATCTTAATTTTTTTGCAAATAGTCTATAGCCTATGTTACTTCCCGATAATTTAGCTTTCCACCTTTTGGTTAAAAAATTGAGTTTATTCGGTACAAACAAAAAAATCTTTCCTCTTTATAATATTTGTATAGATTTTATAAATCACTGTAGGTACGTGTACATATCTTATTTCCTAATTCCTAATAGAGATAAAATACTGGTTGAATTAATTACTGTTAATTGAAATCTTTACTAGATTTGATTTGATTAGCAGAAGTTGAAAACTAATGAATTTTTGCTTAGGAATGATCATTTAAAATGTCTAAATCTGGACTTCAATTTTGCAGTTATTTTAGGTACAGATTTTAATAGACCTTGAAATATTATTCTTATCAGCGATTGCTGCTGATATTATAATATTATTTTACGGTTTAAATCACACAACGATTTTAAGAAGTGTTACCCAGTAAGTGAGTAAGGCATAAATGCTTATAATTCTTTGTTTACAACACATATACAATGTAACAAGAATAGTAGGTCAGTTCCCCATTAGCGATCACGTCATTGAATTCCACGCTTTTTTATGAAATACATACGGATCGTTAATTTAATTATATCATTGTTACACCTTGTCTCCTGGGAGAGTTTATCTATTTTGTAATGAGTCACAATCACAACTGTACCTCTGAGAAACTTTAACTTTTCGGCCAGCTTTATTTTCAAGTTCAATTTAATCTACTCGATGAATGGAAGAATCGATTTCAACAGTGTGAAATATGAGCTGTCAGAAATCGTTATGAGTGTAATTTGAGACTGTCTATAAACTCAAATAGAAATACATACATCAATCAATCGTGTTTAAACAGTAAGACAGCTTCAGTTTTAGCATCGAAAGCAAAAGAAATGAATTACGGTAAAAAAAGGTTCATAATTTATTGTTCGTTTTAATCACAGATCAGTAGCAGTCATTTGTTCACCAAGCCAAATCAGCTCCGAGACCCTGAGCACCATACGCGCCATTACCGTGTCTGAGGGGGCCTGGATGGGCAACGGAGTTAGAATAACTGTGGGCAAGACCACGATCAAGAGGATTAACAGCTCCTTGAGCTAAAGGAGATCCGTAGGCACCGTTCAATCCATGGCCACCGTAGTTTCCACCATAAACTCCACCATAGGCACCGTTGTATGCTCCAGCGTAAGGACCAGGGTAGGGACGGGCAGCATTATGGACAATGGAGTGAGAGTAGTGAGAGACTGAAGGAGCGCCACGGTTTCCAAGATGACCAGCCAAGGGGTTGCCGTAACCGTTGGCACCAGCGTAGCCGGGGTAAGCTTGGTTAGCTGCTAAACGGTTGGCACCGGGGTGAGCGAATGCACCAGGATGGGAGAGGCCACCGGCATGGCTGAGAGCACCAGGATAGGCAAGAGCACCAGCTTGGCCAAGAACACTGCTATGAGCAAGAGCCCCGGGGTGGGCAAGAGAACCGTGATGAGCAAGGGCTCCAGCATTGCTGTAAGCACCAGGATGGGGTAAGGCACCAGGATGGGCAAGAGCACCAGGATGGGCAAGAGCACTAGGATGGGCAAGAGCACCAGGATGGCCAAGGGCACCGGAACTGGCGAAAGCACCGGGGTGGGCCAGGGCGCCTGGGTGGGCAAGAGGGCCAGCTCCGGCCAAAGGAGAAAGAGGAGCGTGATGACCTAAACCAGGAGCAATGGGTCCATGAGCCAGCGGTCCTTGGTGGGCTACAGGTCCATGAGCGTGAGCAGCTCCTCCTAACAGGGCATTAGGTCCAGACGGATGAACACCAACAGCAGGCTCCTTGCGTACAACAGCGTTAAATCCAGTGGCAGCATTGGCAGCGTACTCCACTATCCTTTTGGTTCCATCGGATTCCAAGAGTGAGTATTTGCCGACGACACTGTCACCGACGCGTTTCTCATGCTGATCCTTGACGTCACCGGTGTTGGGGTCCGATACGCCGTAGGAGAAGCTTGAGTAACCACCGCTGCCGCAGGCTGATGCTACCAACAAGGAGAGTACGACGAACTGAAAAAAAAAACACAATTTTAAATCATTTGTCCTGTTAGGATCAAAATTAGGATTTTTATAGCATGAGATATCAGTATTTGAGTAATTGACATTATAAGGCAAAGTAATTTTGACCATCTTATAAAACCAGTAGTACCGCAAGGACCACGAATAGGCCCACTAATGATCAATATTTTAAATTGCTTTTCTTTTAATGTGATTGTTTACCTTAGCTGCCATGATGCTGTGTTCTTCTTCGACTTAGGCTTGTGAATGATTTAACCTGTCGGTTTCAAATATTTATATTCACACGAAGGCTCCGCATTGTAGTTTTGGGGGTCATAGTTTGAAATCATTGCGCCCACATCTGCTCTTAAATTTCGAAAGATTCTCTTTCAGAGGTTAATTAGGAACTGAAATACCTATTATGTAAATTAATTTTGCACTTAGAATGGTAACATTGGCCTCGTTGAAGAGTTAAATACATTTTAAAATGTCGATTTGCTTGTTCTGAGTTAAGATGATATCTTTTTATTTTTACATGTAGGTTAAAATACTACAAGCAGTTTAATTATAGGGGCTTAAATGACAATGGAAGGAAGAGACTTGTGAAAATGAGCGAATTACTCGTTGTTACTTTTACTTCTTTTGAGTTTTGTATGTGCTGCGGTAAAAAAAAAACTAGAATATAGTTTACTTTAGAATTTAGGGCGCATTTTTTAGCTAGAGATAACAGGCTGATGTTGACAAGAAACAATTCTTTCAAAAGCGTCATAAATATTATAAACTGACTTAGTTTAAGAATCTGGTTCGTTTTGTGGAATACAAGAGTGATAAATAATATTTGGTCTGTGGCTTGACGTAGTTGACGCTTACGACGACGAAACTTGAAAGTTTCGCAACTACTGAGGGCAGGTCTTGAGATTGAATCCCAGGTCAGTCAAAAAGTGCTATTGGGTTTTTCTTTAGGACTTTTTCAATAACAGCCCAGAGTTTGGAAGTTAGTGGTGTGACACCCGCCCCCATGTATCGGAAAAAACACGAGAGTGTACCAGTGTTTGCGTACACACTAGTGCACTATAATATATTTAGTGATTATTCACCATTGGAATAAGGTTGTTGACTAAAAAAATCTAATCAGTCTATCAGATTGATTTCCAAAAAACTTGAACACGTATTTTTTTACGTAAACAATCAAGACGATACAGTGTGTTGAGCTACAATATTTACCACGACGTGACGTCACAAGCCCTCACTGATGACTACCTGATCTTTAATGCTTTTCATCTTCGTCAATTTTTATAGATTTGATAAACCAAAAATATATGTCCAATATTTTTCGATAATCGGACTAAATAGAATGATATTTTTTTTACTCAGGAAACATCCCTATTGACCGTGGTGATATGGATTTGATATAAAGGGGTTATTTTAAGGACCAACTAATCGTCAACCGCGTCTTTGACACCCAGATAAAATGTTCAAAGTTTTTGAAGCTACCTTGACTATCATTATTTGACCTAATAAATGTTCAGTCAAAGTCATGCCAATCATTATTAACGTTTAAACTGTTCCATTAATCCGTCTTATCAGCACAAGATGGTCATAAAATCCATCATTATACCGTTCAGCTACATGCATTAGCTAAAATTACATCAGAAGAAGGAGATATACATGATATCGTAGGTCAACACTAATCCGCAAATGTTTCCTGCAAAACTGATTGCACACAAACCAAAAATTATGAAAAGCACCTATATAAAGGCATGGAAATTCTGAACTCATCAGTATTTATGTTAACAATACCAAAAAATGTTCTCAAAATGTAATTGAGTAAACTAGAACTACAAAGAACAATTTGGTTGATAATTTAAATAATCTCAAAAACTTGGGAAAAAATTGTGATTTGATTCTTATGTAGTTGCCCAATATTGTCTAATTAGTTCAAAATTACCATGTTGTCTGTACTAGTTGATACTGTTCTCATTCACTTGCTATTTTTAATTTGGTTCAGTAATTTTGATGAAGTTTTGGTATATTTATAGAGCGCGTGTGAATTTTGGTCAGTAGTTATGTTAATGATAGCGTGGTGAAGTTACGTGTGCTTACATTATTTATTTCCAATTTAAATCAAATTTGATGTATTGTTTTGAAGCGAAAATTCATATTTTTCATTCTGGAGTTGTAGCGGCATCTACAACCAGTTAAAAGCAAAACCTGAAAGAGCTCATTGTAACGACAATAATTATAAATCACTTTTACTGTGGGTCCAGCAGTAGTGTAAAAAACTAGCTGTTCAGTACATTTTTTTAGTTATGCATCTATGAAATGGTCCGATGCCATAAGTAGACTGTTGGTGGCAGCATGTACTGAGTGGTCCACGCTTCAGAAGAATGTTTGGAAACGCGTCGTATGTGGTCGCGATCCTCAGCAGTGATGGAACGACGAAGAAGAAGATTCAATGAAATGCGCTGAATAGCTGACATAACTACATATATGGGGCAGTCCAACACTAACATTAGTAAATTTTCAGGTTTTGCGTTTAATCTGGTACCATTACCATTATACATAAACAATGATTTCATTCAGTTCATTCAGAACGTGTCATTAAGTGAGACTTAGTTGGGAAATAAATCTATGATAGCAAGTGACGTAATTTACATTCCCGTGTCGAAATTGTAATAGACATATTAATAATTCTTGACAGTTCAATTATTGTCCAACGCGTTGACATTTATGGTTCAATCATACCACTTGTTGACCATAACGTATTTAAATGATTTGTATCTATAACAAATATTAGTTTATTTTCAATGTGTTTAATTAATCATTTCAACTTCACAGCTTACTTTTGTGGTGCTGCTGATAGCTGCCGCTCGCTGCATTGCTTCAGGGGGTTCATCCAGCTTCTCTTACGGAGTATCAGATCCTAACACCGGTGACATCAAGGACCAGCATGAAAAGAGAGTTGGAGATACCGTTGTCGGTCAATACTCCTTGCTTGAAGCAGATGGGACTAAACGTACTGTCAAATATTCTTCTCATCCCCATACTGGGTTCACCGCTGTAGTACATAAGGATCCTGCAATTGGTGTTCACCCACCGTCCGGATATAATGGAGCTGCTGCTTTAGGGCATGGTGGTGTAGGATATGCCGGTGCCAATCCTCTGACTTTTGGAGGTCAGAACGCATGGAATCCAACTAGCTCAGCGTATGCTGGCAGTCCTTACAGTGGTGTGTATGGTGGATATGGAGCTTACAATAGCGCTACCAGTAGCTGGTCTCAAGTCAATTCTGCCAATGGTGCCAACGGATGGCCCATCAGTCGCGCTAGCGGAGTCTACGGTGCTAATGGATGGACCAGCAACAAAGGTGCCAACCGAATATACGGTGCCAGTGGATGGCCTAGCAGTGCTACTGCTAGCGGCATCTACGGTGCCAATGGATGGCCCAGCACCACCAATGTAAACGCTTGGCCTAGTAATGCTGCTGCTAACGTATGGCCTAGCAATGTTGGAGCCAGTGCTTGGCCTAGCAACATTGGCACCAATGCATGGCCCAAAACAGCAGGCAGTAACACATGGCCCCAGAATGGTGCCAATGGAGTTTACGGCGCAAACGGCTGGCCCCAAACGTATGGTGGTTATGGAGGAGCCGGCTATGCTGGTTATGGGGCAAGTCCTGTAGCGAGTGGCTATGGAGCTCAGGGTGCCAATGCTCTTAGTTACAGCAAAAGTAATTTGGGTTGGTAAATCTGGTAACGAAAATGATGGGAATCGACACACGACCGAACTTGCGTTTGATGTATTGTTTTGTTTTTGTTTTAATTTAAGATTGAATAAAAAGATACCTATCTCGAATAAAAAGCTTGAGCTTACAAATTCTAAATTGAATATCTTAAGGAAACCTTATAATAATCATGCAAATATTTTAAATCGAATATTATTAAAATATTTCGAAACAATTTAAATATCGTTTTTTAGTTTCAACTAGCTTTTGCCTGCGACTTAGTAGGCTTATATCCTGTTTTTTCTCATTCCCGTGGGAATCCTCTCTTGGGTTGTAGGTTCCTTGGGGAGAGTAGGAGAGCGCCCCTACACTCCCCAAGGAACCTACATGCCATATTTCAGCTTGCTTCTATGAGCAGTTTTGTATGTGCATTGTCTATCAGTCATTCATCAGTAACAGAAGAGGTTTATATACATGTATACTGATTGATGATTACGCTCAATTTCCTGAAAAAAAATTCTAACTAAGCCAATAAGATTGTAGATACTTCCCAAATTAATTACCTTCACGAATTAAATACCTACACAATTAATTTTTAAATCAATGGTATTAAAAATCCATGAAGTAATAAACTATAATGGTCTGAATACAAGACGGATAATAAAACCGATCTTAATTACATTAGTATGATATTACTCATTTCAAATCTAATATTTACGTCAATAAGTATTTCCTGGTTGACCAGTTCTGTGATTGAACTTGCAAAAAATTAGTAACAAATTGCCATTACGCTAAAATATCTCACTATTATTTATGTTAAAGTCGCTAAAATTGTGATATCAACACTCAAAAATATACCTTGTATCTATATACGATGGTTCAAACTCGCATTAGCAAAAGGAAACTTAAAATTCTCTCCACATAGAACTTAAAATTTAGTATTAAAATTCTTGCACTTCTTAAAATTTTGCTCACACTGGTATACAGGATACATTTGTGTACTATTTCAAAGAATAGTGAATAATAATATAATATTGTTCGATGAAATCACAGTTATTTTTGAGTTGGAAATATCAATTGAGTAAGCAGTTTTCCTGAAGCAGTAGTGCTAATCAGATTCGCGTGCAAAGAGTTTGGGAACAACCTCACGCTCCAGCCATTGCAACAGAAGAAGACGCCCCGGGCGTCGGGAAACGCAAGGCGATTTCCGGCCATCGTAGGCGCGGGTCTGCGGACGGCGAGCTATGATGGGTGGCTCGCCGTCCGATAACAACCAGGCCCGGATCCATGGCGCGTCGTTTTCCACGCGCGCCTCAAAGAGCTGTCAGCAACAAAGACGGGGCTCCATAGGGTCAGGGCCTGCTAGGGTTGCGGAATTTGTTCGAAAGAGTCACCGCGGCCCTGGAACGCAAAGGGCAAAAGAAGGATCACGGGTGGGTTTTAGTTAGTAAGAGTCTGACACTCCCTTCCGCTTCGCCTAGAGCGGAAGAAGTCATATGATGATTTCCCATCCAAAAAAAAGAGACAGTTGGCAAAGACTTACCTAGCTGTTTGTGTGCCTTTGAAAATATCGTGTCTTTTAGCTACAAAATTCGGATAAAATACTGGATATTGCTAGGTATTATTTTCCTACTTCTACATCTCAAACAAGAAAGTTTAAGTTTCATGCAAATTTTGTATGCATCGGAGATTGCCTTGAAGTGCAAATGTAGAGCAAACGCATAATGATAAGGATCTTGTTTCCACGCCATTTATAATACCGTTCAATACCTCGGTACATTTTAAAGCAATCATTTAAAAGAAGGTAACCACTTTTTAGTGTTTTTCAATAAAATACTAAAAAGTGGCACAATTTATTTTAAAACTAGCTGACCCAGCAAACGTTGTTTTGCCATATAAAATAAACACAATATTTAGGGGTATGAATGATGTTCTATATATATAAAAGAAAGTCGCAGGTGAATTGTAGCTTTCTATTGGTGGAATAATTTTTAAAATAGAAAACTTAAAGCTAAAATACTTCTTAGCTGTATCCCGCGGTTTCACCTGCCTGCGCCATTTATTCTTTCTGGCTCAGTGTTCTTTCTTTCGTCTCCTAAGGATCATAGCTTGATGTTAAATAATTATGGTTCTGGTATCCTGGTACTTTGTAAGTCTGAAAATGAAAACAATATATCTAGTTTTAATTTCCGCGAATATTAGTGGGTTGCAGGTATGCACCTCCCTCCCGCCCGCTATATTATGCACATGCAAGATTACTGGGCAAATGCAAGGATTTTAAGCACATGCAGGAAGGCAATGCTGGGGAAGGGGACGTGTTGACTCGCTGACCGTTGAGTTGCGCAACTCAACGGTCAGCGAGTCAACACGTCCCCTGAGGATGCCTCGTGGAGAGGCGAAACACGTGTCGGTAATGGTGTTGGGTTTTGCATTGCCTTCCTGCATGTGCTTAAAATCCTTGCATTTGCCCAGTAATCTTGCATGTGCATAATATAGCGGGCGGGAGGGAGGTGCATACCTGCAACCCACTAATATTCGCGGAAATTAAAACTAGATATATTGTTTTCATTTTCAAATTTAAAATGGATTTCCGCAAAGTAACGCCTGACTCAATCAATTTTACTTTGTAAGTCTTCAATCACAATTTCAACCCCAGAAATGCTTCGACATGTTTATGGTCTGCTGGTACACGTGAATCCTTGCTTACGAATGTTTGACAGGTACGAAACAAAGGAACATTTTGGGGAAAATCTTCATCTTTCATAATTATGTATTCGTCAAGTTTTCATTGTTTTTAAGATGTATTCTGCTATTCGGGGCGGAGACAAATCGAACGAATGAAGAACCAAGAAAATTGGTCCAGCAGATCTCGAGTTATAAGTGTTGTAACAAGCCCGTCTTTGTTTTTCCCACGACGGAACGGAGACAGTGTATGCGTTTGGGGTGAGAGGATGTTTGTTTGTGCAAACCAATGTTCCCATTTATCTCCAGTACTACTCCGATTTTCATGCGGTTTTCAGTGATGGATTCGGATTTGATTGGTGCATGTTCTTAGATAAGTGTTACGGTGACAACTCAACAGGGGGCGCTGCAGTCAGGCATATTTGGGCAAACCAATATTGCCATTTATCTTCAAAACTGATATTCCAATTTTGATACAGTTTTCAATGGTGGGTTAAGGTTTGATTGGTGCATGTTCTTAGATATGTGTTACGGTGACAACTCACAAGGGGGCGCTGCAGTAAACATGTTTTTGCAAAAAAAACAAAACTACTCCGATTTTGATGTAGTTTTCAGTGATGGGTTGGGGTTTGATTGGTGCATGTTCTTAGATAGGTGTTGCGGTGACAACTCACCAGGGGGCACTGCAGTAAACATATGTTTATGCAAAAAAACAAAACTTCTCCTATTTTGATGTAGTTTCCAGTGATGTGTTCGGGTTTGATTGGTGAATGTTCTTGAATAGGTGTTACGGTGACAACTCACCAGGCGGCGCTGCTGGTTCATAATAAAATTCTCTCTAAAAAGTTTGAAATAAAAGGCAAAATTGAAAATTTTGTAAAAACCCACGACGGTAAATACATAATTGAAAAAGAATTAAATAAATAATAAAAACCCCCGACTTACAAAATTAATGTAACCTAAGAATATCCGACGGGGGCTGTCATCACTATCTGCAAACTAGCTCATTGAATGTCAGCCCTGACGGATATTCTTAGGTTACATTAATTTTGTAAGTCGGGGGTTTTTATTATTTATTTAATTCTTTTTCAATTATGTATTTACCGTCGTGGGTTTTTACAAAATTTTCAATTTTGCCTTTTATATTTATATAGATAGAAGATAATATGTGGTTCAAATGTACGGAACAAATATTTGCATGGCCTACAAATAATTGTTCCGGGTCTGGGTGTCTTGTGTATGTGAGTTTTCATGTTTGTGAACGCACCCACTATACAGGAGTAAATCCTAGTGTGGGGCAACGTTATTTAAAAAAGAAAAGAAAGACTTAGATTGCAAAAAGAAAAGCTGTGACAAACGGACGCATGAGTAATTGTATATGGGTGACATTTTTTCATACGGTCAAATTCTTAGAAATTTATCTTAAAGTTCTAGTATAACATCAGTACGTATCTCTCAATATCATATACGAGAAGTACCTACGTATTCCAACTGTACTGGATTCCATAATAAGAAATGAATAAAATGCTACATGACACATGCTTGATCTTTGTTTAGGTAGATAGATTATCACTATCACTAACATCCTTTCTGTCTCGATCTCTATCACCTTAATAGAAACAAATCTCATTACTATAAACTATTTTTATATCAAAAGGGCAATTTGCGTGATTAAAAAAGCGTCCAAATTTGCGAATGCGAACGCACCTTAAAGCATAAGCATAATCAGCCTTTCAATGTTCCCACTGCTGGGACACAGGCCTCCTCTCTAGGAGAGGGAACCACGCGGGCCCAGTGCGGGTTGGTGATTGCCACATGTCTTCGAATTTTTGGTCCTAAGACATGCCGGTTACCTCAAGATGTTTTCCTTCACCGTTTTGAGAGCAGTGATGATGAAGTTAATTACACAAAGTAATGCGTCTGGCTGGGTTTGAACCCGCGACCAACAATTCGTAAGTCGGGGCCGTTACCACTCGGCCACCACTGCTCCTCACCTTAAAAATCCATGGAGACTACCTCAGCGAAATGCCGTCCTCAAATTAAAAGAAAACACGATCCAGGAAGTCAAATTCAGAACATAAAAGTAATAAACCAAGAACGAAAAGAAAAAAACCAAAAACAAATTACCAGAGCCAATGATGCAGTCAATACGATGCAACCTTTGATGAGCGGACCATTTCTTCGACGTCGGTACTGTTTCTCATCAGTGACCTTGCCCTTCCGGATCCGTCGGCATCGTAAAGGCTATTACGCTTGTCATATGTGTTTAGGGTACCGTTGGTAAAAATTAGATGGTAAAACTTTTTTCCATGTCGTTATTTCAAAAGAAAAATTAATTAGTCAAAAGTCGAGAAATTATTATATTTTGGTTTAAATTTAATGTCCTATAATCGAGAACTGAGGAGGAAAACACGCATAAAATATTCTTCAAATTGGAAAGACTTTTATCTTCGTAACTTCTATTCTGCATTGCTTACCACACTGTAAAAAAAAACTTTTTATAACAAAAAATCTTGTTTTTTTGTTTTTCAAAGTTGATGTTCAGTATATTGACCACGATCTAATTAAGGGTTTTAACAAAAAGTTAAAAAATCTGGCAGTGGTGGCCAAGTGGTAACGGCTCCGACTTATGAATTGTAGGTCGCGGGTTCAAACCCAGCCAGGCGCATTACTTTGTGTAATTAATTTCATCACCACTGCTCTCAAAACGGTGAAGAAAAACATCGTGAGGAAACCAGCATGTCTTAGAACCAAAAGTTCGAAGACATGCGACATTCACCAACCCGTACTGGGCCCGCGTGGTAGATTACGGCCCATTACCTGTCCTAAAGAGGAGGCCTGTGTGACCTGTGTCCCAGCAGTGGGAACATTAAAAGGCTGATTATGTTATGTTATGTACACAAATCTAAAAATACAGTTACTAATTCCCATCACATGACTTAAGTCAGCACAACAGCCCAATATTGAAGGTATAAAAAACAAAGTCACACAAAAATCACCTACAGAACCCGCTCAGGCCTAAGAAAAACAACTTCACATAATTTTTAAAGATCAACAAGTAATCTTAGTCGTCAGCCACGCCCTCGTGTTCGTAGCACATATAAAAGCTCCTAGCGGTCTGAGCATAGCACCAGTCACCGAGTGGAAATCCTCAGGTTATCGCAATGGCAGCCAAGGTGATTATTTTTATAATAATATCTAGTGAAGTGGTAAAATGTAGATTTATATGATATTTATCAGTGATAGTGATTAGGAATGCAGAATGCAACGGATTTTTTCTTTTATTAATGTTCTAATTCTTGATTCAGATCACGTGTACGAGTTTTAATATCATCAGGTTTACCTTGTTTTAGAAACCTAGATACATAGTACCTATCTAACTTAGCGTAAATTGATACAAAGCTCAGTTTATCGTCTTTAATTAAATTTACTTTAATGATGATACATTCGAACCTTTTCTCCAAAACTAAAAGAAAACTAATTGGTATGCAATGTCAAAACGCCAATTTTCTCGTGGTCTAAAATTATGGAACCAATTTCTTTTGATTGCTTCTTCATCTTTGCTAACAAGGATTTATTTATTTTATTTTTTTCAGTTCGTCGTAGTACTCGCCCTCGTGGCCGCAGCTCAATGCTCAGTGGTGCCAGTGGCGCCAGTAGACACGGACTACACACACTTTGCGTATGATGTGGCCGACCCCAACACCGGCGATTACAAGAGCCAGGTGGAGACCCGCGTGGGCGGCGCCGTGTCCGGCCAGTACTCGCTGCTGGACGCCGACGGCACCAAGCGCACCGTCGACTACACCGCCGATGACGTCAACGGGTTCAACGCTGTTGTTCGTAAGGACGCCGCTGTTGTCTCCGCGCCTGTTGTTGCTGCCGCTCCTACAGTTGTCGCTGCTGCTCCCGCGGTAGTAGCTGCCCGTACTGTTGCCGCTCCTACCGTAGTTGCTGCGCGTACCTACGCTGCACCTGCGTACTACGCTGCCCGCGTAGCCGCTCCTACTGTCTACGCCGCGTCTGCTCCCATAGTAGCCGCGCGCACTGTGTCTGCTCCCGTTGCATACACTACTGGTGCTCGTTTGGCTTACACCGCTGGAACGCCTGTGGCCTACACAGCTGGTCACCCTGTTGCCTACACCACTGGTTACACGACCGGTGCCCGCACCGTAGTTGGTCCTTCCGTCTATTCTGCCCGCACCGTAGCTGCCCCCGGAGTATATTCTCACTCCTACGGTCCCGCCTACTACGGATCTCCACTGACTTACGCCGCCTACTCCGCTCCTGTCTCGTACTGGTAAACTTCGATAGCCTTTTAAGGCTCCGTAGCGATAGACCACGACGTGTTTCATTAAACGACATGTAAATATTATTACTAGTTTGTACATACGTATGTCTATTAAAATAAAAACGAATATTTTTAAACTATGCGTCTGTTTTAATTCATTTCAAATTATATCACGTCTTACCTACATTCTGACGGACGTGAAGAGAATTTTGAGTATTATTACAATAGCTTTATGACCTTCAATAAATTCATTGCATTCCAACCTCATTGCTCTGGAAAGGTACCGAATCTGAATTTCGGATGAAAATTAAATAATAGGACACAAAATACGTAAGCTCTCGGTATGGTTATTCGTCAGGTATTCTAAGTTTCTTTCAATTTGCATGTATTCATAACCCTGAATACTAACTAGTACATCAAACTCATTGATATTAAAACATATGAACTCAGCGAACAAGGAAGCACAAAGAACATCAAAAATGGATCAACATTATAACCTGAATACAATTTATATACCTTCTGTAATTAAATGACTCACTGGCCGTCTGTCTAGCCTTATAATCTTTTAAGGACTTCCTTAACACGCATTATAAGCATTTCTTATGATTACCTGTATAAAATGGCTTATTAGTCTTTCTTTACTTCAATGAAGCTTAACAGCTTTCAACCTAAGGTCTAAGGTTGAATACCAAATAATTTTATTTTAAAGCAGGCGCAGCGTTGTTTCTGTAGCCGAAATTAAAAAAAAAAATGGTTGGTGATTCACATGCTTCAAATTACAGTTCTCAAATCAAAAAGTACCAATTTATAACGCGTTTTTCAAATGATAATAATGTACTTATCTACGATGTTTTGGTGATCTTTGACTTTCGTTTCAGTACGGAATCAAGAAGGTCTTTATTTAGGTATTCCAGCTCCATTGGAGCATCGTTTGATGCTCTGAAGGAGCTGTAAAAGTTGCCATAAATTGAAGTTTTCGTGCTTGAGAGACGCGCTTGCTCAAACTCATCTCTCGAGTCAATTTACAGGGTTCCCTACATTTTGATTAGTTATACGAACATAAATGTAAGGAACAGCTGATTTACTTTTTCGCGATTTCAGATTTGGTCCAATAGTAAAAGTTGTTCATTATGATGAGTATAAAGACCTCTTAAGAGGTTGTTGGTGTTTTACAAATAACCCTGTATAACGTCTATTAGACAAGCTTTCAGAGACGCTTTCATGCTCATGTGTCGGAAACGGAATTGCTGTTGTTGTTGGAGTTGGAATTTACGCTTTGGAACATGATCCTTAGTCTTGGATTTGCCGAACGAATGAAGAGATTATCTGAATGATACGTACATAAATGCAAGACAAAGAGTATTTAACTTTTTTATGTAACTCCTAATTCCAAATTGGTTAAATCACTTTTATTATTATTATTATCATGCAATGTATCGAACTGCTAGAGGGCGGAGACCTGGTGACCTGAAACACAGGCCCTTAAAGCCTATCTTAGGCACCAGTCTCCCACAGTAAACTAAACCAAATAATCTATCATTTGTAACAATATCTGTAAGTAATGATTATTGTGGAGAGAAAAAAATACTTATTATTATCTCTTCATTTATTTTCCTATACATACAAATTTTATATTTTTAAATATTTCTTAAATAACACATACAAAAAAAAAAAAACATTTAAAAATACAAAAAGCAGTAGTCCGCCGGTGTCGGGAGCGGGGTCCAAGCTACCGGTGGTTAGGGCTCCAGAGAAAGGAACCTCACAATACGAGCCGTATCGAGGAGTACTGCCTTCTGTATCAGGCCCTTTAACCAACCGTGTTATTATTATTATTTACTACTTTTATTCGTAACTTGTACTAACATTTATCAATTCGTAAACACCGGTACTGACACATCGTTAGTCCCTCGTCACCTCATGCCTTATCTTATGTCCTCTTTGACACGCATATCTTTTGTTTCTTGTTTCCGGGATCCTGAGTTATTTTCTTACTTTTCTCTAAATAACGTGAACTTGTATTGTTTATACAAGTTATCAAACACATATATGTATACATGTTACCGGAAGTTTATAAAATGTCCTGATGGATTAAGATAACTCTCGATAAATTGACAACTGTATATTTGGCATAAAGAAGAATTTTTCGCATCAGAATTCGATAGTCGAAGTTATTCCGAGAAATTATGAAGCGACATAAACTGATGAAATGCTGGCGAACAATCAGGGTATAGTTCTAGAAAAAAAAGAAGCCATTACATACAATTTTCAAATCAAGCATACTGCTTGCGGCCTGTGTTCTGGGCACTTTTCCCGTTGACAGCGATGTGGATGAATTTTTCGATGCGTCTTTTCTCCATTTTACTCCGCTTGTACATACATATATATATTCTATATTATATCTTGTTTAGTTGTAATTTGTAAATTATAAGAACTTATGATATAAAACATCAAATAAATCAATTATAAAATACTGCTTAGTCAAGCTATGTAGTCGTGACGATTTCATGACGTCTAAATAATTTAGTAAGTTAAGTTTCGTTCAGCCATGAAATCGCCTGAGTCAGAGTGCGCAAACAGTATTACTTAATTTACGTCAATTTCTATACAAGACTGAATCGCGATCACGAAGCGAATAATGTGATTTTATAATTTTTGAGTTGTGTAACTATCTGATTGATAAGTAGTATGTGAATGTCTATTGTTCTCCATATAACGTAGACAGACCTAGTAGTTTTTCGATTAAAAATAGTATGTATATGCCTGGCCTAAATCAACATTCAGATAGTTCTTTTTTTATATCGGGGTTACGTTTTTACAAGGTGTGTCTCTCTAGCATAAATACCGTCGACCATCCAATGCATGGCCAGGGCCCCTAGTCTGCTATTAGAATAGTGTAAGAATGGTATATCATTGATTTCATAATGGTTGATTTTGACAAATTTGGTAATCTACTAATATAAAATATAAAAATATTATATTTTTGAATTGGTTTTGTTACACCAATGACAGCCCCATTTCATGTCCAGACATATACTGACCATGCCAGGTTGTCTGGAAGAGATCGCGGAATGCGATAAGACCGCCCATTGTATGTGTTTTAGTTTTAAGTCTACTTTTTGTGTTACTTTTGGTGTACAATAAAGTATATAATAAATAAATAAAAGTGTCATTATGACTTTCCAATGGACAACCACTGACACTCCACTGAAAGAAATGGCATAGATAGGTAATCTCGTACATACTGACAAATTAATGACATACATACGTAAAATTAGGTCCTTTGATCAGTGAACTACCATTAGAACGTCATTGTGTAGTAATTGCTCGGTTATCAAAAAATATTACAAGACCATTGACCGACCAATGATCGACCATTATGAATTACGAACTTTAAGCAAAATGACAATGGGATCGTGTTGGAATGACGAATTTATAAGAAATAGCTGACTTGGAGCCCCGTTCCTGAGCATGTCAAATTTAAATTAGTTTCATCTTTATTACCTTGAACCTATGCAACATTCGTGTACATAAAATATTAAATCAACAAATAAGCACGTGGGTTTACAACACTTGACTTTCCCATCAAAATATTCAAGAAAATCATTCATACACTCACCCAACTTGTAATTTAGACCTGTGGCCGTACTACGAATGCCTATGCTATCATGATTCAGTGTGAGGGAAAGGGATAGTGCTATTCGTCTTGTGAAACTCCGTCTCTCTCTGACACAGGAATCATGATGGATTTAAGCCGTCATGGTAGGGCTGCAGCTGTCGTGTGTATTGCGTTTCACGAAAGAATTCCCTTCGTCGTATTGTTGGCTGCCCCGTCTGTCTTAACGTCAAAGAATGGAGATGGCTATCAGTGCTGCCAATTAAAATTTCTCGATTCCCCGGGTCAGTGTTGTTAATTCCCCGAAATTCCCCGCTTGTTTTTGATTGATTCCCCACATTTTCCCCGAATTCATATTTTTGGAATAAAAACACTGTTTTACTCAAAATATGTTTAATACTATTAAATTTATTATAAAGATATGAATTGTTCTGAATTCCTATGCAGTAAGTTGTATATTTTATTAAAAAAATTGTTTTACAGTTTCCAATTGAAAAAACAAAATTATAAGGTAATTGGTAAAAGTAATGGAATACTAGTTAATCTCCCTAATATTAAGTAGTTTTATTGCTAAAAATATAGCAACACTGATTTTCCGTAATGCCAACATTACGGCGAAGGGAATTCTTTCATGAAACGCACTTTACCTACGCTATCAATGAACGCCGCGACATCCTAATGTCACCAACAGGCTTCCGTTTAACATCCCACGCGTGAAGGTTGTTACATGAACAGCTGGACGGATTTCCTTGCATGTATATATGCTAACTTGTCGTGTTGCTATGTCTGACGTCATTTTATTCACATAACTTGTTTTCTTTTTCTGTTATTGAGAGCAGTCAAGAAACAATTGACAGTATATTTTAAAGCATGTGGGCCAGCTTTTTCATGGCTCCCGAGGCGGAATGGAGAGTGCTACACGTTTCTTATGTTTCTCTCAATAATTTACTTTTATCAACAAGTAAACTTTTGATGTTTTAAATTCATCATTGCTGATATCTCCTTACTTACTTTAAAAATTTGCATGGTTTGTCATAACATAACTAAACATGTTTGTGCCATATATGTAGTATTTAACACCACTTTATACCATTTTTTTTACAAATAAATATATTATTATTATTACTAAATAATAGACAAACAAAGTATTCCATTGATGAAATATAATATTTATTTGTGAGGGTCAAAAAATAAGTCTGGTTTTATATATATTCACAAAACCTCTTTTCCGTTTTCTGAGGCTTATGAAAACGCTGAGTTTTCATATCATGCGGATAGGCATGGTATAAAAACTGGAAACACACTTGTTGAAAAAAAATCACTTGCGTGAAATTTACGGGATTTTATATAATAACATTAGAAAATGAAGAGCCCGTTTTCGGGTAAATTTAATTTAAAAAAATGTGTTGCTAAGCACAAATCTCGAGAACTGCTGAACCGATTTCGCTAATTTTGAAAATAAAAAAAAACTCCTGAGCGAAGCCGGGGCGGGCAACTAGTGTTTTTATAAAAACAGAAAAGAGCGACGCTTTTTATAAACGGAAAGATAACAGAGAAGTAGATATTTTTAGCACGCTAACTACACATATTTTTGACATTTATTGTTGATGCAATTATGTAAATTGAGATTTAAATTGAACGGGTTTCTAAGTACGAGAATTTTATTGTCCTTCTATATATAACAGAACCAATCTTAGACTTGGAATTAAATATAAGCTACTGAGTCGTCAGAATAATACAATGTGAATTTTGACTTGGATTCACTCTAGTAAAATAGCAAGCGGTGCTGCCATAGCAAATAAACCAAATCGTGTTTGTCGGCATGGTTGCCGCAGTGGTTGAGCGATTGACTGCTGCACAGCGTATCGCGGGTTCGATCCTCGTAAGGAAAAAAAATTGTAAGGCCTACAGATAGATGTTCCGCGTCTGGCTGTTAGATGTGAGTTTGTATGTTTGTTAACGCTCCAACAATACAAGAGAAATTCCTAATGTGGGGCAAAGTTTATTTAAAAAATCACCCTCGAAACAAACTCTTTTAAAAGTTCTTATCTTTCTGACTGAATCTACAGGTACCATAGTAGAGATTTATCAATCTCATTCGAATTATATTCGCAATAATTACAAATAACTTACCAATAGCGTGATTGATCTTTGCACCTATAATTTCATTTACCTTACCCAAAACTAGTTCTAATTACCACAAACCAGACGCGTCATCTGAATCCGGCCTATATCTCAAGTTCGTCAAGTGACCGCGCGTCGCCGGCGGCTGGACGACCGCTATATAAGCTCGCTCTGGTATGTCATCTGCACTCATTCGATCAGTGATAACCTCAGGATCAGCAATGGCAGCCAAGGTAGGTTGTCTTGTATTTTTTGTAAACAAAACAATATTTTTTGCGTTCAACACCTAGTCAAAAATGGTTCGAAATTTTGTGTCTTCGCAAAAGTAAAAATACCAGAAATGTTTTAATACTTCAAGATATTGAAAGATCTTTAATATTTTGGGGTATTAAGGCAATTCATTTAAAAGCTACTAAAGCCAGATTGATTACAAAAGTAGCTAAAATTAAACAAATATGCAGTAGATATTCAATAAAAGTTCTCATGATAAGGTGTTACTCGCTATGCTTTATTAATTAGAAAATCTTTGTTATTTCAGTTCGTAGTTCTCGCCGTCCTGGTAGCCGTGGCCCACAGCTCAGTGGTGCCAGTGGCGCGAGTAGACAACGACTACAGCAGCTTCTCGTACGACGTGGCCGACCCCAACACCGGCGACTACAAGAGCCAGGTGGAGACCCGCGTGGGCGGCGCCGTGTCCGGCCAGTACTCGCTGCTGGACGCCGACGGCACCAAGCGCACCGTCGACTACACCGCCGATGACGTCAACGGGTTCAACGCTGTTGTTCGTAAGGACGCCGCTGTTGTCTCCGCGCCTGTTGTCTCCACCCCTGTGGTTGCCGCCGCTCCCGCTGTAATAGCTGCCGCTCCTGAGGTGGTTGCCGCCCGCACTGTGGTCGCTCCTTCCGTGTACGCCGCTCATGCCGCTCCTGCCTTCTACGCTGCTCAAGCCACTCCCACTTTCTACGCCGCTCACTCCACTCCCGCTGTCTACGCCGCTCCCTCAGTGTACTCCTACGGCGCTCCTTCTGTCTACTCCTACGGTGCTCCTTCCGTGTACTCCGCTCCTCTCACTTACGCCACCAAGTGGTAATAAACGATGCGTCTAGTCCATACTGGTGCTCTTTGTAAATAATGTACATTTTTAAGTAAAAAGTGAAACTACCTACTATATTTTTTTTTATTTCCTACAAAATAGTCTTACTAATATTATAAACGCGAAAGTTTGTAAGTATGGATGTTTGTTACTCTTTCACGCAAAAACTGCTGACTGAATCTTGATGAAATTTGGCACAGATATAGATCATAGTCTAGAATAACACATAGGATACTTTTCATCCCGGGATTATGTTCCCTTGGAATAATTTCCGACATTCACGCGGGCGAAGCCGCGGGCAGCAGCTAGTTGAATATGTATCCAAGAAGATTTACGATGGAGCCTAAAGTAACTTTACTCGATAGTGTCACTTTTATAATTTTGTGTACTAAATTCGTAGTAACTGAACATTGAACAGTTAATTATGATGCAAATCAAACTTGGCATTTAGTATATCTACCTCGTTTGATCTTTTGTGACTCATTACATATGAAACTTACCCATCGTAGCTTGTTCTACATTGACTAATTAAAGATTCTTATAATAAATTGGAATTGAGAACTAATGAAAAAAAAAACGAATGATCCTTACAGTATTTGCTTACGGTGAGTAACACCTTGGAAATAAACAACATTAATACTAAAGTATATCCTGAAAAAAATGTAATGAGGTATTACTTGAAATGATTTTTCGTAACTGAAAATAATTCGAAATGAAAAATGCATTTTTAAATTACATGGAGTAATTGCAAATGCACGAAGCAATTGCACGGAGTAAAATGCAATTCTTTTTAGCAGTTTTTTTAATGTCAGACCAAAGTGGTTGGTCCCATTTGACGGCCAACTCTACCACCTCGCGCACTCATTGGTCAAATCAAATAACCCGAGCTTCCCCAGCTTTCTGTTACACACTTCCGTCTCATTTCTCGAAATCAATCCCACAGAATGCAGGAAAGCAAGAGGAAAAATGTTACACATAAAAAAAACATGGCATTTACTTTGATACATAAGTTCTAGAAGTACCTATAGCATAAGCATAAGCATAATCAGCCTTTTAATGTTCCCACTGCTGGGACACAGGTCACACAGGCCTCCTCTTTAGGACAGGTAATGGGCCGTAATCCACCACGCGGGCCCAGTGCGGTTTGGTGAATGTCACATGTTTTCGAATTTTAGGTTCTAGGACATGCCGGTTTCCTCACGATGTCTTCCTTCTACGTTTTGAGAGCAGAGGTGATGAAATTAATTACACAAAGTATTGCGCCTGGCTGGGTTTGAACCCGTGACCTACAATTCGTAAGTCGGGGCACCACTGCTCTCTAGAATAGGGTAGTTAAAATCTGATTAGTCCGTCAGATAGATTTCCAAAAAATATTGGAGACGTATTTTTTCTTTTTTCACATAAACAAAAAATGAAGACGATACAGTGCGTTCAAAACTCGCGTGACGTCACTACCCGCTACAATTTTTACCGGACAGTGACGTCACACGCTCCCACTCCTGATCTTTGATGCTTTTTATCTTCGTCAGTTTTTATAGATTTCATAAAGGAAAAAATACGTGTCCAATATTTTTCTATAATCTAACTGACGGACTAATTAGGAACATATTTTTTTAATCAGGAAACATCCCTATTATATTACTCAGCAACTGTTATTCTCTGAAATAAATAAGTAAGGACCTGTGATTGATGTTGTTAACTTTGCACGTAATACAAAGATAAGCTGCCGGATATCAAGCATAGTTATGACGGCAACTGCAATTATTATGTACTTATTCAGTGCAAGTGGTAAAACAGGTTGTTCGTCGAGCGATGTCTTTGAACCGCTGTGATTGACCGACCTTTAGGCCAGACGTATTTTGATGTTGTATGTTGTGTTAATCTATACTAATATTATAAAGAGAAAATATTTGTATTTGTGTGTGTTTGCAATGAATAAACTCAAAAACTGCTGTGCCGATTTTGAAAATTCTTTCACGATTACGAAGCTAAATTCACCTTGAGTAACATAGGCTATATTTTATCCCCGTATTGCCGGGAACGGGAACAATGCGGGTGAAACAGCGGGGCGCTGCTAGTCTATACATCAAAAAGGATATAGTTAGTCAAATTATGACAATAAAGGACACATTTTTATATCACGCATTTTTTGTAGAACTTTGTCAATATCAAGATGATACTTAACTGTTACACTGGTAATGCTCACAACAATAGGCAAATCAACCATGATCTTATCATAAATTAATTAAAGTTGATTAGGGTGAAATCAACTTTTATTTAGTTAAGTAATCTATATGCAATGTACAATATAAAAGCGAAATACCACTGACTGATTAATCATGAAATCTCAGAAATTATAATACCTACAAACTTAAAATTTGGCATGTAGGTTCCTTATAGGCTGTAGACATCCACTAAGAACGGATTTTACGAAACTCAAAAAAGGGTAAAACAGGGGTGGAAATTGTTTGTACTAAATCTGCGCAGATGCCCACCGGATTAGTAAGCTGAAATGGCAGTGGGCTGGCCATATTAGTCGCAGAACCGACAACCGTTGGGGTAAACGAGTACTAGAGTGGAGACCGCGTCTCGGCAAACGTAGTGTAGGACGTCCTCAGGCACGGTGGAGTAATCATTTGCGCAAGACGGCTGGCAGAAACTGGATGAGAGAAGCCGAAAATAGATCTCAGTGGCGTGCAATTGGAGAGACCTATGTCCAGCAGTGGACTGCAACAGGCTGTTGATGATGATGATGGTGATGATAGCTCACTTCAAGGCCACTCAGCTGATGTTTTTACTATATGATTTTCACAGCAATTACCGGCTGTACAATCTACCCACCCAAATAGGAACAAGACGTGAGTTTATGTAGGTACCTACTTATGTATGTGTGTCTGAATAATGAGCTTTATAATTTTATGCATTATGGTATACGAAACAAGATTCCAGTGTCATTTGTCCTAGAATCCGGTCAATCACAGTGGAACAAGTTGCTCTTCATTTCCTCGTACCTACACAATCACTAATTACATAATAATTACTGTTATCTCTTTGCGGAAAGCGGTTTTTGTGAGTAAATTTTGTTGTTAATGAAAATTCATCACGTTCCATCTATGAACTTCCAGAGGAACTCGTAGATAAATAATACCAGCTATACAGGTGGACCTTCAAGGTTAAGCAACGCTTCCTACTATCGGTCTGTGGATGGGTGACCATCTTCACATACCGAGATCCCACCGTAGCTCGAGGAGCACGATACGCTGTTGGTCCCGGCTGCCATTTCTAGACCTTTGACAGTCATTTGGAATAGCCAGAAGCCGCAAAATTTGACGACCGTCTTACCAATGTGTATCGTGTTATCCAGTTACTGGGTTGTGGAGGTTAGATAGGCAGTCTCTACATATAAAATATTCAAACCCACCTGCATTCGGTTAGGCTGGACACCAACATACATAGTTGGGAAAATGCTAGGCAGATAATTATCTAAAGAATTTAAAGTATTTACATTTTTCGGATTCTGAACCTCGATATGGATAAACAAAACCCTTAAAAGACCACACGGTTGTCTGTCCGTATGTCACAGCCGATTTTCTCTGAAACTACTGGAGCGATATTGTTGATTATTGTGGTATACATGTAATTTTCTGTGACTCAAATACGAATGTAACGAAATAAAATACATTTTTAAAATGGGGGACTTTTTGGGGTACAATTATAAAATTTAATATAACGTTTTCCAACTGCACTATGTGACATATGAAAAGAAGGGGCGTTGTGTGAGTTTTTTCGGAACCATCTGCACGTGAGTCCAACTCGCACTTGGCCATTTTTTTTGTATCGCAACTGCCTTATCAACATCGATGAACATGTAAGCTTCTACACTGTCATAAAATTACAGTGTCATTGTGGACTTTGTGGAGGTAAATATTCTGATTTTTCAGAATCTTCAGGATTGTGGACAGGATTGTCTTCAGGACATTCTAGAAACATCTCACACTAATAACTTAGGTCCTGAATTGAACTTCTACTGTAAGAATTTACAGGATCGCTAGGCAGTTGTGGACGTGGTATGAACGACAACTTCTCTCCTGAAATGAACTGTCATGCGACCATCGACACGAAACTTCACTTAACAACCAGAAAGAAGCCAGTGTCACTATGGTAAGAGTGGTTACTGATTATCACCGATACATTTCGTAACAAATACTAAACACGCTTACGCGTACTTGATGGGACGTCATATTTTTCAGGCTTTCATATTGGCGATTTTAAATTAATATGGCAGATGGTGATAGCCATCTTAGAACCTTTAAATCCAAAATGATATGATAATAATGTATACACCCCCATACTTAAATCTCTATTTCAAAAACTGCTATTTTTTTAAATCCCACTTATAGTTTTTCAGATATACGCGGGCAAAAATACACTTAAAAAAGTTTTCTTTTTTAAGTCGATTTAAAAGCTGATTTCCATTTGTTTCCGAATTCATGGAAAAATAATACTGTGATATTTCATCACGTAATCAGGGATTAACAAATCAGAACAACACAATTAGGTAGTTTCACTTTTTACTTAAAAAATACATTATATACAAAGAGCACCATTATGATATACACGCGTCAATAATTCACCATTTAGTGGCGTAAGTGAGGGGAGCAGAGTACACGGAAGGAGCACCGTAGGCGTAGACAGAAGGAGCGCCGTAGGAGTAGACTGAGGGAGCGGCAAAGACAGCGGGAGCGGAGTGAGCGGCGTAGAAAGTGGGAGCGGCTTGAGCGGCGTAGAAGGCAGGAGCGGCATGAGCGGCGTACACGGAAGGAGCGACCACAGTGCGGGCGGCAACCACCTCAGGAGCGGCAGCTACTACAGCGGGAGCGGCGGCTACCACAGGGGTGGAGACAACAGGCGCGGAGACAACAGCGGCGTCCTTACGGACAACAGCGTTGAACCCGTTGACGTCATCGGCGGTGTAGTCGACGGTGCGCTTGGTGCCGTCGGCGTCCAGCAGCGAGTACTGGCCGGACACGGCGCCGCCCACGCGGGTCTCCACCTGGCTCTTGTAGTCGCCGGTGTTGGGGTCGGCCACGTCGTACGAGAAGCTGCTGTAGTCGTTGTCTACTCGCGCCACGGGCACCACTGAGCTGTGGGCCACGGCTACCAGAGCGGCGAGAACTACGAACTGAAATAACAAAGATTTTCTAATTAATAAAGCATAGCGAGTAAAAGAAACACCTTATCATGAGAATTTTTATTGAATACCTACTGCTACAAATGTGGTGAAATGTTTTAAATAGTTGTAAAGAGCATATTTGTTTAAGTCTGGCTTTAGTCGAATGATTTTAAATTAACTGCCTTAATATTGAAGATCTTACAATATCTTGAAGTATTAAAACATTTCTGGTATTTTTACTTTTGCGAAGACACAACATTTCGAACCATTTTTAAGTAAGTGTTGATTGCCAAAAATATTGTTTTGTTTACAAAAAATACAAGACAACCTACCTTGGCTGCCATTGCTGATCCTGAGGTTATCACTGATCGAATGAGTGCAGACGACATACCAGAGCGAGCTTATATAGCGGTCGTCCAGCCGCCGGCGACGCGCGGTCACTTGACGAACTTGAGATATAGGCCGGATTCAGATGACGAACGAGATAGGGTCGCCATTTTTGGGAACAGTAAAGAAGTGGGCGAAAGGTGTGCAAAAAATGAACAATAGAGAGAAAAATAATGAGCCGTTAGATCGTTTAATGTAGGTAGCAACTTTTGGTAACTCACGAAAATTATTTTGTTTTAGGTAGTTTAGATTTGATCTCTGAGTTTTATTCTAAAGGATGTTTGTGTAGGTACAGCTAATGCGGTAAAGCTTTTGAGTACCTACTATAAGTATGTATTTTTCTATCTTTGGTCAAAACACTTCTGCTTCATTAAATGGGCGCGTTGAATCCACAATCTTTGCTTAACTTCTAAAAATCTTTGACAGCCCTATTAATTAATATCACTGGTACATAGTAAGCTACGTACTAAGCTACAGATATTATATTTGAATATTTACGACCAAATTTTAATGTTACTAGTTTGTTAACGCACTGAAGTGGGAGGTGTTGCTTTGCCAAAATCTATTTACAGCCATCAATAACATCTAAGAAATAATCACCTAGGTACATGTTTTCCTTGTGGTTTGCAAAAAAAAAATATGATTACATTATTTGTACTTTATCTAGAAACTGCCTTTAACAGCTAATAGAAAAAGTATTTTAAGACTTATTATTTAAGCATAACGTATAATCAGAAAAATATCGGGATCGCTTCTAATTCTTTATCTGTATTTTTTTTCACTTCTATGAAGAATCAACAAATTTTTCGATGCTCTATGAGTTTTACCCCCCATTTTACTCAACTTGTATATTTATATAGCTTTTCTAGTGCAATTAGTAATATTATTTAAATAAATTGTATATTTCGAAAATATCAGGATGTTTTCAGTATGAGGGCAGGTTTCGAGAAGTTAGAACGTTCGATGAGTTCTTGCTACAATACCATAAATTTAACAGTCATGTTCATGCTGATATAGAATTAGCAAAAAACTTCAAATTCTTAGTGTGGTAAATGGAGATAATTTTTATTCACATCATTATCAGCTATCAGCCCACAGTCGTATCCACGAAACACTAAAGTGTTTCATATCAAACTGAATAATTTAGCTGCCATTGTTCCTCATACCCAAAACCACACCAAAACGATTTGTTTTCACTGCACAGATTTTCTCAAAAGCTACGAGTGTGTTGACTGCAATTATTATCAAATTATATTACACTGATGTGCGAATTACTGGTTACAGAAATTTCGCTTCTAATCTTTCAAACATATAGTGTGTTTTCTTTTACATACATAGAAAAATAAGTTAATTTAATAAGAATAATCACTACTATTATATACATTTAAATAAAAAAAAAACTAAACTAACTAAAACTAAAAACAGTCAAAAGATGGCGTCAAAAAATGCCTCCGCATCGCTGGCCACTGGTAATGTACCCAAAAGGCTGGCAGCATTACCACGCTGTATGGCAATGCTTATCCTTTGTCCAAGGAAAAGCCAGCCCTTGGGTCACGCGAAGTGTCAATTATACGTTTTGACAAATCTTTATATAAGTTATGAGCACTTGGACCCCACGACCCGAGAGTTTCAACCCCAAATGGCTCGAAAATATAACTACCAACAAGGTTATTATATTTCCGCCGCTTGAGGTTCTCCGCAGGTGCAGCGGCAGTGCCAGCACAGCACGATGAGCCAGGAAGATGGGATGGCGCAAGAGTATCGACGCAAGTGGCATCCCACACTAAAGGCCTACCTATCTTCCATGAAAATAACGACAAGCCGTCTGGTCTCTTAACATCGTCGCGTGCCAGGCCATTAAAGTGTGTTTTGGTCTAAATCTCGAAGGTAACCTTTGATACGCAGATCAAACACATTATGATTTGTTATTCTATACATTTGTATCATTACAATGTTCCGTCTTACGATACTTCCTCAGTATTAATTTTCACTAGCTTCCGCGTCGTAACATGGCTTTATTTTCTCAGGGCATCCTTGGCAGTTGTTTTAAATGTTTATCGATGTTCGTGCAAGTCAACAAGAATGCGACCGGTACATTTCTTTTAACCTTTTGTGTTTACAAAATGTTTTACATTTATCTTTTTTGGTCATGTATTGTGAGTTTACTCTTCTTTCTCACATTGAGAATTTATGAATAATTTTTTTTTTGGTTGAGATTTAATTATCCTTGTGTTTCAATTTTCAAAGAATGACATTAGTCAGGAATTAAACCTTGAGAATACCTAAATCCGCAATCCTTTACTGCGCAATTTGGATCTTCGTAAATGGCGCTTAGTTTACGCCTGGGGCTTACATATTAAGGAGTAG
Organism: Hecatera dysodea; assembly: GCA_905332915.2. Lineage (NCBI taxonomy): Eukaryota > Metazoa > Arthropoda > Insecta > Lepidoptera > Noctuidae > Hecatera > Hecatera dysodea. Next base: position 19,121,451 of record HG995292.1, read on the forward strand.
GTAATACTAACGACACTTATAATTATAATAATTGAATCAAATATCATCTTAAATAATAATTTTAAAACAAAATCAGTAGTAGTTATTATGCTTGAATTTTAAACCAATCAAATACCAGAAGGCCAATTTTCGGACCTAACAAATATTCAAATACAAGTTGAAGTTTCTATCAGTTTAGTACTCTATAAATCAATATTGACGAAATGTAATGAAATAGGAAGCATTTTCGACAGTTTGTGAGTGTTTTGGGACGGAAATTTACGATAAAACATACGAGAATTCAACCCTCAACCCATTCCATTTCAACAACTAATTGATTAACTAATTTGAGAGCTTTCCATAGTATAGCGTTTTGCTTTTCACCTATGATTAGCGTTAATAGCGCTTACTGCAATCATATGCATACCTATTGACATTTCTAAATACATAGGTAATTTCTCCATCGGTAAAGAAAACGAAGCGTTTTGTCACACGAAACTGGACATTAGGAGATTAAGTGTAGTTACTCTCAGCTTCTCTCATTACTCCCTGGTAATTGCGCAGAGCACTTGGCGCCATGCCAGGTGAGAAGGTGGGTGGGATGGTGTGATGGTAGGTGGTGGTGTGATGTACCTACTTACTTAATATCTGTATATCATATATAATCATATACGATAGTAGTAGCTCGTAGCTAAATAATAACAGCTGCACGGGACGAATTTTCTTTGCGAGCAATCAAGTACATAACTCAGCTACATATGTATATTTCAGTATACAATTATGTAATCTACGTGACTTCGTATTGTGTGAAGGGCTGCAAGCTACCTGTCTGATACTAGATTACATTAGATAGAGCGGATTAATAATTGATTAGTGCTACTTTTCGTAGGAGCTCCTGGCTAAATAATAACAGCCACACGGGTCGATCACTAAGGTTAAGCAACGCTTGCCAAGGTCGGTTTGTGGATGGGTGACCATCTTAACATACCAAGACTCCTCTGTGCTTCGGAAAGCACGTTAAGCCGTTGGTCCCGGCTATCATTTGCAGATCTTTGGCAGTCGTTACGGATTGTCAGGAGCCAGAAAATCTGGACCCAGTCTTGCCAAGAAGTACAATGATACCCAGTAAATGAATTGTAGAGGTTTGAAAGCCATCCGGTTTCACTTGAAGCGAACCCCAATATAGTTGGGAAAAGGCTAGGCAGATAATGATAATTGATAGATTCTTTTGTACCGTTTCAGATTAGCCTCATTACATTGGGATTTTATCATAAAGGGCAGGAGGGTGATGAAGATGACGTTAATATCCGGTACTAAATGGGACTAAAAGTTCCTGTAGTGGTGACCACTCACCAGTATTGGAAGACCACACACAAGGTGGACTGATGACGCTTTGACGACCGCGTACATCTCCTGGGTACAACATACACAGGATCAGATCAGACCACGCTGGATCCTGGAGCCCATGTCCAGCAGTGGACGTCTTTCGGCTGAAATTATGAAACGAAATGACAACATTGCTGAAATGACCCCCGATTTAAGAATTGTAGGTCACGATTCAAAATCCAGCCAGGAGCATAACTTTCCTCGTTGATACAAAGGTAGGTAATGTTATTCTTATCTCCATAAATCCTTTTTCGAAGAATTAACATTTGAAGATTTTTATATAAGCCATCAGATCTGTTGCCCTTAAACTAAATACTTCAAAAACTGGTTCCAAACTAAACAGCGCTTATCTTAATTGATCTAAATTGCAAAAACTGGGAAATGTCAGTAGTTGCTAACTGACATTTAGCGGTATTTAAATAATATTTAAGTATGTATGTAAGTACTTATGGACTTATTTGCATACAATGAGTGTTACCTGAATAAAATATGTAAACGGACAGCCTGTTAGCCGATATGGGTTATCCGGAAGATAATCTTGAACATGACCTCGTGCATGGTGCTTTTATATTTTGCATGGGCTTGTCATTATTTTGTCTGGTTCTACCTAATTCTTTTATTTTCACATTTGTGTTATTGCTTCTGTAGTGACCTACCTTAATATAATGCAGTAAATATAACATTAAAAATTAAATACAAATTATTCAATTGCTTAAAATTAAAATCAAAAATAATTTATTAACATATTTACAAATTTACCTAACAACTAGTATTATATAAAATCAAAAATCATTAAACAAACTAAAATAATTATTTAAAACTAACATTCAACGTACAAACAGATATTTCGTATTAGTAGATAATTTATTATCAGCTAGCCGACGTAGCTATGACGCGTCCTTTGTTCTGGTGGCCACGAACCGGTTGCGCGAGCGGGACGGACTATCGTTGCGTTGCGCTCGCGCAAGCGTGGTACGACGTGGGCCACGCATGACCAGTACGTTCACTCAGCTGATCGCGACCGTTGCCTTTTCGAAACCTAGCTTCGCCGCGCTAAATACTGACTGTATTTCGTCTATATCTCGATCATCTATCTATCTATATTTCTACCACTCCTTCTTACTCTTCTTAGTGGAACTCTTGTGTGTGAACTGTAACCTGTGTCTGTGTAATAAACTTTTTTTCTTCCTCTTGTGTACTTCGGACTTTTCTTCATCTCTTCACACTACCTACCTCTTCACACGCCTACGCAACCCACACTTCTTAATATTTAATTTAGTGTTAACTAACAGCGCCCCGCGGTTTCACCCGCTTAGTTCCCGTTCCAGTGGTACTATGGGGATAAAATATAGCTTATGTCACCCGGGGATAGTGTAGCTTCCCAACAGTGAAAAAAGATTTTCAAATCGGTTCAGTAGTTTCGGAGCCTATTCAATGCAAATTAACAATCAAATCTTTCCTTTTATAATATTAGTATCGATAAACGATTATAGAATTGTTTAGCCTTTGTACGATCAGTTTTGCCTACCTATGTGTTAATGAGGTATTTCACGCCTGTTTTTTTAAACGCTGCATTTTCGCTGTATTAATCAGATTGCAGTTTCTGATTGCTATTCTTTGCCGGTTCGTCTTTTAATGACTGACCGCTGGGTCATACCGCACCTATTGCAGAGTTTAGGATGAATAAGGCTGTTTTCTTCTATCAAGACTCCGAACTCAGATAATAATACTAAAGGTAAACTCAACTAAGGACCTTAACGCTAAAATAAACAACACAAAAAATATAATTTTAGCAACATTTTTTTATTAATTTAAGAATTCCACAATGGAACAAATTTTTCATCAATACATTATCTAGACCTAAGCCAGATTAGAGGATATTGTGTTGTGGGTACTGTGTATGCTCGTTTAATTAGTTTTTTTTATAATCTATTTTACGCAAATTTATAATTAGTGCACAAATGGACAATTATAATACCTGTATTAGAATCCTATAGCCCGCTTCGTACACTCAGTTTACTATGGGAAATAGCGGTTAAATATTTTAAAGTAGATTACTTACGGCGATGCAAACTGTTGCACATTTTGAAAAGATCGCTTACATTAAAGAAGCTATTTCCCAGAGTATACAATTACAATCTTTGATCTTAATCAATTACAATCGGATACGTGAACTGGGTTTTAGTGAGCACGACTTTTGGTTTGGCGCCTGCAATTTTTGTAATAGCAATGATCAATCCCACGAATTAGAAGATGCATTGTCGCTTGTTAAGTACTGTGATGACTGATTTATGATTGCCATGATTTATTTTCGATTCTTGACTGTTGATAATGTCAGAATCACAATCTGCAACGATAAACAATCGAAAATCATCAGCAAAGTACTATTGTGTAGTTGTTTTTTTTTTTCATAGTTGCATAATCTCTCCAAATACAACCAGCCAACGTATCCGATTGAAACAGATAGTCTCGCAAGAAACTTGAAAAGCTGAAGAATAACCCTGTCGTATATATATTATCTTACAGTGATATTATATCAAAGGAGAACATAAAAGCAAATTACCGAAAGTTTATGACCTCATTAAAACAAATAACTTCCTGAAAACAGATTGCATTTCTGACGCAAATTGTTTTTTACCGACAGAAAGTAATCTTCACAAGATATTAATATTTTAACCTTAAAGAATGGCATTTTAAAAAATGTTGAACTTTATAAACTGTTCCATTTTTTAAATTAATTTGTTTAAAGTGGACATGTGAAGAGAATATGGGATCCGAATAAAAATATGTTTTGCATGGAAATATGAAGCGTTTTTAATTGAATTTTATATTAAATTCACAGCAGCAAAAAAAAATTATTGATACTACTGAGTATTACCTAATTGGTAAAGCAAATGATCAGTTAATGGTAGTAAAGACTCGTTAACTCCAAAAATCCTTTTTTCGTTTGTTCAAATAGTTCTTCAAACCAAGGGAAATTCTTCTGCTAATACAAGACCATTTTCCCGAAGCAAACGTAACAGTTAATCACTACAATTACCACATAAATAACAAAATACACCAAAATGTTTACCACACTAAAAAATTCGCTAGAACGCGGCAAGTTATTACCGTTTTACATTTACGCACAAATTAATTTACTTATTATACTGAAGAGAGTCGCGCGTCGCTCAAACTGTATTCATTAATTCGTATATGGCCTTTGAGGTGGCCTTCTTGAAGAACGCGAGACTCTAAAACAAACAAGCATCGCATGTGGTCTAACCATTTGCACAACGTTACCCGAAGTCGGAGACAGCACTAGTAGTAGGGGATCGCCAATCTTTGCGAAGCTCTGTCCTGCCACCCTCGAGCTTGCAAGCCAGACCAAAGATCTCCAAGCTACTCCACAATCCCCCACTACAAGAACGCTTTGTCATAATACCATAGATATATTTATACATTATGATTAGTCTATGTACACTCAACCCGCACCGTTCTCCACTACACCAATCGCTACATTACCCTATAATATAGTACAAAAAAATGAAGTCAACTAATAAACTCTAATGTAAAAATCACAAGTAGTGCTATTCTTACTGTTAAAGAATTATATATTCTTCCATATATATAAAAAAGTCGCTTAAAAAAATCACAGACAATCACTTTTCCTTTACAGACATAGACCACCAAACCGACGACCGTTTTTTTTTTTTAAGCATTACATCCCTACGTACAAAATCCTACTTAGTTTTACAACCATCCTGGTTTACAATCGATAAGTCACCGTTTTTTTAACGTTCTATTTTGACCACTTACTAGATGTTGGCCGTATTGTATACCCTCGCACTCGAATGATAAATATGCAACGGAATGAATGAAAACATATCAAATGATATCCACGTCGCCCCCCGTTCAGTCACAACATGCGGGCTGCTGTACATCATACATCATTTGTTTTGTACTTTCCACGAAATAACCTACTACTAAATTATTTTTACTGATGCCCAAAAAATACAATTTTTGGCAACGTTTACATAAAAACGGATACCATTTATTTATTTTTCCCATTAATTAATTTGTACTGGCAGTAACTCTTTAAGACTTCAGAAATTTGTACTTTAGTTCTTTGTAAACAAGAGTGCTCGTTGCGTTTTTTTTTATTCTTTTTTTTTAATTTTTGCGTATCAATAAGAGTTTATATCTCGTACACTTACACAAAGATGACACCAAGAACATAGTTTTAAGTGACACAGAGACTAACCTCATTTGAACTTAACAAGATGAAAAGGTTAAACACGTAAGTATATTTTTATGAAATATAATGTTTTATATACAGTCATGAACGACTTTAATCATTTTATTTTGAAACATCGAAATTATTCTGAATGTACGATGATATTATATTTAGAGCCAGTATTTATCATGAAAAGTGAAGTAAATGGAATATAATTATTACTCAATGATCGAACCCATTTCCTCGTGCATACATATCTAACGTTGTGTCAGTTTTCACCCATCTTCCGTTCAGTCCCAGAAATTGTGATTTTATTCTAGTGAGGAAGTGAGCATAATTTTACAACTTACATAATATGCGAAAGAACATTAATATTTTTTTTTCCATTATCAAATTCGTAGAGATCCCGAGGTACTCTCGCGATCAGTTCAGTAATAGTGCACCCTTAAAATATAAAAACATCCAATGATACTTAAATATTTCCTGTCCAGTGAAGTGCAACTATTTTATGAATATTAGGTACTTAAATGTCAATTCCTTAAATAACGTACTTAAATGTATTATAATAAACATTAATCACGATGGACGGGTGTAACTTGTCGAAGTAAAATAAATAGGAAAATAAAAAACGAAATAGGAAATAAGAAAAAAATAATAAAAACAAAAAAATAATAATTTTGTTACATTTTTTTAATTCGCAGAAATCTAACAAACAATAATTTCTCCATTTTTTTTTTCATTCGTCTCCTTAAAACATAGTAACATCTATGAAACACAAAAAAGTAACTGGGAAAAATTAATAATAATAATAAAAATTACGAATAAAAATTTATACTCCGGAGAGTGAAGGAAGGTACAATTAGATTACGTTGATATTGACTTGTGGCCGATCCCCCGCAAGTGTTGTGCTTACAAATGAGGTACATCAATGAGATTATTACAACTAGCCTTATTAACACTTACGTCTATAAACTTAGACCGTCAACCCAGCTCGTTCCGAGCTCACAAAGTCACTTAACACTGACGTCGATGTAGATACTCTTTTGAGCTTGCCACTGAGTTGAGAGCACTGACTACCTTGCAGAGATTCAAATAAACGTGCTTCGTACTACTATAGACAACTTCAACTGAATTACATTCTTATTTACTTACATTTTTAAAAACTATTTTCGTAAATTCCAAAAAATGTAATGACCTGCATTCACTTAGAACAAGTATTAGAAAATCTGACAAGTGATTTAACAATTTATTATTAGAATATCATAAAATACATCTGCGGTACAGTTATAGAATTTGAAGAATGACTATAATTGAATCCTGAGGTAGCATTATTTGTACTTTAAAATTTATTAATTAGGTATATTTTTTTTTAATTTTCACATTATTCTTAAACGCTAACATTTTATATTTTTCCATCATATAAAAAATCTACTTAAAAGCTTACTTACGAACTAAATTACATCCTCGAGGTAGATAAACGTACATATTTATAACTAAGAGGCTACGTAGAAAATTACATTCAAAGTTATACGTTGATTTGTTGTGTATAACTTGTGGAGCATAGAGCAGAGGCGAGGGGCCTGAATGTAAACTTCCTACACAGCCTGTGACGGCAGAGGGTCACCATACCCGTAACAATCTTTGGCTTTACCATCACGAAATCTCGCGATTTTATGTACACAAAAGAGAAAAAAAATAAAAGTTAACCTACAAATAAATCTTACAAACAAAACTCAAAACGGAACCAATTGATTTGCTTAAACTGAAATGCAATTTTGATCCAGCAATAATGCCTCGTAGCAAGCAACTAAAGTAAAGTTATTTAAAATTATACTCAAAAACTTGACTCAGAACTAAAACTTTGAAATCGCTCGCTTGAAGCTTTGTATGGCGCATTGTTGGATCCAATCTTCTAACTGACGCCATGGAGATCTCACAAATATTGGCCACACATGCCAAGCACTATGAGATCTGCATGATGTTCCTTCGCTAGACCATTACCTTCTAACCAGAGCTACATCCACATATAATGGGAGATCGGCCAAGTCCAATGAAAAAGGGATTGCAATACACCGACTAAATATGAAATTTCCTATCACATCAATTATAACATTACAACTATATTAGGGACCACTAGTAACTTGTCCACTAATTAGCTTTAACAATGCGACAACTTAATTTAGACGTGTTATCCAATATCCCATAATAGGTACTGAATTTTGTACAATAATCACTTGAAATTATTATTTTTTAGACACACAACAATATTGTGGAATGACACAAACATGTTTCAGAATGAAAATTGACGTGTGGTGACATTGTAATCTAAGTTTTGTACCTTATAAAATTTAGAAAAGAAGCAAATCCAATTATTGATTTCAAAATAACGAGCCCCTAGTGCCCACGCTAACATTAGCAACCGTCCATAGACATACTCATAATCCCTCCTTTTACTTAAACGAAAAAAGCTAAAAAAACGTGATGCATTAATGCAATTCTCTTTTACGTATCACAAAAAACATTAAATGTCAAAAGAAATCACAACTATGAATTTTGAATTCATAAGAGAACAAAAAACGAAAAGACAAAAATAGAACAATGTTTTTCTCGCCAATAATAATAAACATAATTGTTAACAATTTGCGATTGAAATAGCAAAAACATTTTCTTAACAATAATACACTTAAAAAGAATGCCGATAGTAAAATGAAAGATAATAATTTTTATACAATAGTTACAAAGGATTCGGTCAACGTAAAGTACAAGTATGTGGTTCCTCCAAAGCTTCTACAGACCGTTTCCACCAAAATGTTACTGAAGGCACTGCGTTTGTAGATGTTCAACGCAACAGGCAAAGTACGTTATCGATCATTGTCTTCTAAGACTGCAGCACACAGTGTCTCATCGTGCATCCTTGCCAAGTAAAGCAACCTAAACTAATTGTTAAATACCACCCTACCAGCTCCAAGAGAGGTCACAGACATCAAAATAAAATAAAAGGAATTTTCTGTGCGATAATTTTCCAAAATCGACGTCGGTTCCCCCGGGCTTTCCCCTCAAACAGCTATGTGCATTGTTTTTATTTTTTTGGATTTTAATAAAAAATATTTATTTATTTTGGAACCATAACAGCTATTCACTCGCTCATTCATAATGCCCTTTTGAGAAAATATTACGTCAATCCGTTTTATATTCAATCAAAACAAAATATTTTAATTTATATACTATTTATTTATTTTTATTGTTTTAAAATTAACGTTTATTTAGAAAGCAAAGCCTGTGAACTCTTGCCACTTTCTACCACCTTTCCATGACCCAACATTGTATGAAACAGAAATCAACACAGATTTACTCTTAATGTTTTTGGCGATCTTTTTTAATATTTTATAAAAAGAGATTTTCAATCAAAATATCAGTTTTAAGTATAGTGTACACATAGATTTTAAAATAGCATGTGTATTTAAATCTAAAAATATTCAGATATCAACGGTTTATTAGCTTCTATTCGGTCTATTGATACTACAAGTAGTTTTAATTCTATTCATATATCATATTACAAGGATTTAATATTCGGGGAGTGTAAGGTAATCGATAAAAATTCGCTACTCTATATTTGGCTAACTGGTATCACTACTAAAAAACTATTTCACTTGCACAATTTATACTATCTATTTACTTAAAAATTCTCAATTAACAGCACAGTTTGTATTTAATATATGAATAGAACTTTTTTTTTGTATTTCATAACAAAAACGAGGAAACCATTCCAAGAGAACTAAAACGCTATCTTGCAAACGGTACTAAACAACAGAAACTAAATATTTAAAAGTCACTGAGCCTTTATAAATCTTTCTCGTTATAAATATATTCAATAAGACGTGTATCCTAAAATAGAATATAATAATAAATATGAATGCAACTTATTCCTAAATATCAGGAATATTACACACAGTCGCTACATTCACACTTAACAAAACAAAATAAAAATAAATAATACGATGTGAACTTAAAATTGAGGATATTTGGCACTGTACCATCTGCTTTATGTAACTAAAACCATTTATTGCAGCTGAATGTATACATATTATTATGAAGTATTACTCTTGGGCATCGTCGCTGTCAACACAACAAAATATAATACAATGACACCGCCGACACCCCTACATTTATCATTTAAATAATTATTTTCTTTAAAAAAATCTCAACTGGTTGCACGCGAAATGACTAGGAATATAAAAGTAGTAAGTGGCCTTCATATAAATGCACTAGACGAAAAAAAAAATCTTTATATAACGGAATGTTAAAATCGACACCATCCCATTGAAACATATAATTATTTGGTCTCAATAGTAACATCCGCCCAGGTGAGCTTGTTACCAACGACAATTATGGATTTGCTTACACATTCATGCATCAAACCGTACATGCAATTTTTTTTAATAACACGTTTTTACCTAACTACTTATGTATCTAGGGCAAAATTGTACTTTGTACAAAACTAAAACCGTTCCTCATTCACTGTACAGTAAAAAACTGCTGAAACCCTACATTTCGGTATATTTTCGCACTTTTTTCCCGTTTCGTTTCCTTATTGACAGTGTGGCAAATGTGAAAAAAATAAATTATACAGCCTGTATTCTATTGTATCACAGATATGTTTAATGCGTAACTAAATCATATTATCTAGTCTATTGTCATTATGTATTGTAATTAATAAAAGTAAAATAAAAAAAAACGTAAAAGGTAGTTTTGCCACGTAGTGTCGTTATACGCGTGTTTCAACCTAGGTCAAGGCGGTTTACAACATTCTCCTATTATTTACATTCTCTTAGCCTATGACCATCAGTCTCAACAACATTTCTAAGATTCCCTAGCTCAGGTATTTTATACGGGGTGTTCCAGAGGTTCGTGGTCATATCTAAGGATAATGTCGAGAAGCAGATAAATACATTATAGAAACAAAAGCAAAACAAAAAAAAACAGGTGGTTTTTTTGAGAGCCACTATTTTTCAAATTGCTTTAGCGTTCAAAAGTGCCTTGTAATGGTCTAGATGAAATAAATGACTTATGAAAAAACCTTTTTTTTTAATATTTAATCAAAGACCGACTAAAAATACCAAACTAAAATAAAAATTAAAAATAGCTAGTAGTTGGATGCAGTTGGTGACATTATAATTCTGTGATTGAAATAAAGTAAATGTCACTAACTGTAACAAACTGCTCGAAAAGTCATTAGTTCGGGACGTTGTAGTCGTTTTCGGTAATAATTATTTTTAGTCACTTTTTTTGTTTAGCTGTTTTTTTCCTTAATGTAAATTAGCTTCCCAATATCAACCTTAAATATGACTACGCACTTCTGGAACAACCTGTATAAGCTATGTCATAACTCGACCGAGAGCACAAAATAAATCGTCTATAAAGGTAACTTTTTCTCACAGTCAGCTGGACATATTACTAAAGTTTGCAAAACATATTAAGGTACTTAAATGAAATGAGGGTGCAATAAAAGGTACGACATTTTACAAACATGGTACCAGACAGAGACGAGACTGAGCAACCATTCAAAGTCACACATGAATATTAAATTAAGTAACAATTATCGCACAATTTCAAAACCTTAAAAATCTTAAGATCAAATTCTGAGGTAGATACTGATTACATAATATGCATCAACGAGGTATATTATTGTACGCGTTTTATACACAGTTTGAGACGCGGCTCGAGCGACCATGAGTTGATAACAGAGATACCATCTTCGTAATCCAATCGTTAGCCGTCAGTTTGGTAACGCGTTCAGAGGTAGATAAAACAGTCGCCCGCGCCGATCTTAAATAGCAGAGGTAGTTCGGTTGAAATTAGATTGAGAACAAAACTTCGTGGGTTCTTACTGCGTATGGTTATGGAGGGGGCCTTGGTTGGGGAGGTGGGGGGTGACCTGGTGGCGATGCTCGCGCGCAATGTGGCGCCGCACGGTGTTATTGCGCGTGAAGGTGCGCGAGCAGTGCGGGCACGGCACGCGGATGCCCTGGTGCCGCTGCCGGATGTGGGCGCGCAGATTCGTCTCGTATCCGTAAAGTCTCTCGCAATATGGGCATTTCAGCTTTTTACCTGGAATTTTTTTTGGCACGTGTTAATATGATGCTAAAACTTAGCCGGTTCATCAATATTCATTATCAAGTCATGTCAGCTGGTCTATAATGATGAAGGTAAAAGTATTCAAATTCAAGCTCCGACGCTGTCCCAAGGGTTCTTCCTATAACAACATTATCCTCACCGTCAGCAGTAGCGATTCCACCAGACTTGCTGGTGATCAGTTTGGCAGGCCAGATGTCGGGGCTTGGCTTTGGCGGCACGGGTGACGTCTCCATTGGCTTGTCGTGGTAGTTAGCGTTGGGCAGTGACGTCGCCGGTGGCGGAGAGTTATTGTAAGCTGGCGGCTGGTAGTCATTCTCACTCTTTATCCGTAAGTCTGAAAAGGGTGGAGATACAACGTCATAACCTTCAAACCTTAAGCTGCAATCTACTTCACTACCTGCGCTACTACTCAAAAACGATCTACAGCTACGCATGCTAAAACGGCGTATTTTCTGGCGAAGAATTGGTCGTACTCAAAAGGGCTAAAGGATGACTCCCATAAACACTACTATTGGTTCCATAAAAGGTGACCGAAGGGTTTAAGATGATACGAGATCGTCTTGAACTTCGATACCATCATACTGCGGTAACCAACGTCCATTGTATGGTCGTTGGTTACGGTAACCAATCTTCATTCGCCAGGCGTGGTGATTATGGAAGAAGATGATGATGAATGATGATGAATTCAATGACATGGAAATTCCCTGGTGACCGTTCATTGTAGCGATAACAAGCCTGTCTTCAGCAGAAAATATCGTTGAGCTGAATGATAATATGATAGCCTGTTGAAAGCCGTAACGAACGAACGGCCATGGATGTTTTTATTGAAGCTCCACTTTTAGTAATAAAAGCTTAGTTAGTACAAATTGTTAGTCAACTTCAGCTCCCTCTTCCAAATCATCACGCAAATACAGTTTTCTAAAACCTACCTTCAGCACCTTGGTCATTGTTTAAGCGTTCAGGCATGTCGTCGTTGGCCGAGGCGCTGCGTTCATATCCGTTGTTCTTGATGGGGTTGCCGAGGGTCGAGGTGCAGTCAGGTGGGTTCTCTTCATAGCGGGCGCCAGCGCCCGGAGAAGAGCGGGTATCAGGCTCATCAGCCACGCTGCCGCAGTGTGACGATGATGAGCTTTGCCTGGAATTGACGGCAACTTTTCTTAAAGACTCGTTTAAAGGTGAAACTGCAGAAAATGATAATGCTCCTGGTGACTCACAGGCTCGAACCGAAACATTGATCATTCAAATAAAAGTTGCACTACAGAAACGTGAATTATAAATGATAAGCATTCAACGAACATTGAAAATGTTTATGGATACAAATGCCGTGATGCGTCATTACGCAAACTTACAACTGAAATTATCGAACATATTCCAATAATTTATAAACCGAAACATACTTCGAAATATTTTTAAAGTATTTGTTAATGCTGAAAGATCTTTGAAAATTTCTATCAGTGAAATAAAAAAAAACAGCTAATTTTAGAACAGTTTAGTTCGGGAACTATTTGATCAGCTTTAACCTTGAAAACGATATTTTGCCTCCAGATATGCATGTTATGCGTTACTACACAAACTATAAAAGAAATATTACTTAGTCCAAGGGTAAAGCAATATTGACATATTAAAATCTACACCCTATTATCATTAAGACAATGCAGTAGAACGTAGATATATGTATCCGTTCAAGTGGATCCCGTTTATTATTTCGATACTATTGACCACGATATACATAAGTAGGTACATTATAAAATAATTTTGTTAAATAAGGTTTAGGTAATGATTGAACAATATTTGAAGTCTAAAAAAGTCAAATAATCTGATGACTTAGAATTAGTTACTTATATGATTTTTCATTTACCTGTAATTCCTAGCATGTGGGCTCTGAGACGGAGATGGCTTGGGCGGCGCAGGTCTGCGGTGCCCTCCTGCGTGCATTGGCAAGTGCGCCGGAGGAGCATACCGCCCCATGCTTCCGCTACCATGGATCGGCATCCCGTACTGTGGCATGATCGGAGCGAACGTGGCTGTGTGCGACGACGGAGCCGCTGACTCCTGCACCTCACAGTTCCCTGACCCTGACACTGGACTTGTCTTTATGCGAGCCTGATGGCGGTCTCCAGAATTCTGCTGGGTCTGTTGCTTAACCCAAGCATCCTGAGACATCTCCATCGACAGGCCTTTGACCTGGAATCGTAATAATCTAAATTAGAACAACTTCGATTTTGATCGACGCACCTGAATAAATTATTGGCTATCGATATGAAGAAACCATTGACGTATGTGTAAATAAAATACACAAGTGTAACTTTGGCCTTAACGCATCGATTTCTTAAACAATTTGGAATTTGTAAGAACTGTGTATTTACAGTTTCTAAAATATTTACATAGAGGTTTTATACCTAATTAATGGTGGAAGTTATTCATCTCCACTTTTAGTTACTACTTTGGATTTAGTCAAGTTTTCTGTGTCTGGCACTGCACCATTGGAGCCAAGATGCAGGCTTTATTTATTTACCGATTGCCGTAGTGTGCACGTGCCCCTGATGGCATTAATATCCGGTTTAAATAGATACCGGATTAAAATACTGGTGAAACCCACCTGTAAATTCTCTCCACTCTTGAGGAAGCTGGACAGCGCATCCTGGCTGACGTGCACCTCGCCCTTGTACATGAACTCGAGGAGTGCCTGCATGTTGTCAGCCGTGGTGGCCTCCAGGATGACATAGCAAGCGCCGACATGACTGGGGGGCGCCGAGTCAAAGAGTTCCTGGAAGTGCTTACTGCATGCTGCCAAGATCACCTTGTGAGCTTTGAATTGGCGTCCTGGAACAAGAACATTTCAGAGTGTTACGCTTTTGCTTTTTTAGAACAATGTTAGTAAACAACAGCCCTCAGCCAAGTTGATAATCTGCAATCGTTAACGCTAGTCGAATAGAAAATTCGTAGCCAAGTTCACATCGTTCAAAATGATAGAATGAATTGTTATCTTTTCTACAATTTAAATGTTTAAACTCAATGGTTAAAGCATTTAAACAGAATTTAAATTTTAACTTGTTTGACGTTTGTAGGAACGCTCGCCACTATAGACTAAAGAATAGGTCGTTTATCTAAACACATTGTAGCACGAGCGGCCGACTCAGGCGCGTCAATATGGCTACCAACTTATCGTTTTCTACAGTTGCTGACACCGAGGCATTACCGATTGGAGAACGGAATTCGACACGAAACGGTTGTAACTTGGCTACGGGGGCAGGTCACAAAACACCAGACGGCTAGTTAAAAAATCTGATACATAAGATAAACAATCAAAATCCAAAGCCATTACTAGAAATTTAGTTGTTTGGTGAATCTTGGCTAACCCTGATGACCCTATTGTTTATTTTTATATTTTAGAAGAATATATTGAACATCGTAATTTCAACCCACGCAATGCAATAAACAATAAACTAAAGTCAAGGTAACTGGTCCCAGCGTAATTCTCAGAAGCGTACGAGGGGAACGTCTCAAAACTATTTGTATTATATGGATCGGCAAGAGAGTTTGTTTTAATTTGATAAACATATAGTTAAAGAGTAAATTTCATGTTCTGTGTGCACACACTTTCATATTTCAAACAAATATTGCTGACCTTATTCTGGCTGAAATATGAAAACGAGATTGAATTCTATATTTTGTACTAAAATCAATGTCAATGTTCTTGTGTTCTCACGTTAGCGTAGAATTATTTCAGTGTATTTCAATCAAGTATTTCAAACATTGAACCTTGGCCTACTGAATTAAAAATAGGTCAAATGCGATGATTACATTGTTTTAACCTGAAATTATTGGATCCCTATCGCAACGTCATTTATAAATATCGTCTCAAAACTATAAGAGCTTTAAACATGTGTTGATCAGTGTGATTTAGGGCGGGTTGTTTCACCGACACTTAATAACGCACATGTAAACGTCAAAAATGGCGAGTTAACATTTTTTGTTCAACGATAGTTTCGTTAAACTAAAAATTAGTTGTTTTACAAAATTACAGCGTTAACGTACGTTAAAAAATAACGATTACGGTAACAGTGAATCGCAAATCGAATTGTGTTATTTTTTTATATACTTATTTAAGCTTCTGCTAAAAAAATGTAAAAAATAATAATACTATATTTCTTTGTCTTTCAACTAAAGAACGAAAGCGAACTCTGTAAAAATCAACCACGAAAAGTTCAAAAAAGTAAGTATTGCAAAACATTGTTTTGTGTAAAAGTATCATAAAAATATATGAATAAGTTCATGTTTAAAAAATCGTTTACGATAGAAACGTAAACTACTGTTTTGACAAGACAGATAAATAAACTTTGACGTGAATGGTCAAAATGTTGCCATAACAGAAAAGTCTCCCATCTATTTTATTAGAAAGATGTGTTGGTTTCTACTGGCAACTCTGATAACTATGATAGCTAGTTGTTTATTACGCTTCGTATTTAACGAATGTCAAACATCTTCCGTAATCCATACTTTTTGACGTACGTTTGTTACGATAACCGACCGTTTGAAACAACCCACCCTTATTCGACAATCTATCAAACACTTCACAAGTACGTATCAATCGTCAACGCAGAAACTAGTTCAGTTTCAAAATCATAGATGGCGTTACTGGTATCACTTATAATCAGTTATTTCATTTCAAGTGTTTAGAAATATCACAGGGCTCAATATTAGGCCCTTGTCTGTTCACTTTTTTTTGTCAAATATTTCTTTTGTATCGATATAGGCCACGAGTATCCGCCGGCCGCACTATAGATAGCCGGAGTACTTATACTATTACGTCATTACTCACGGAGCGCGGAACAAAATACGGTTAGCCTTGGACCCGCGGTCGTATGCGCTACGGAAGGCCGCCCGCACGCACGCCGATTACATGACGATCGATAGCGGCCAGCAATTGTAGTTAGAAGTTTGATATTATATTAAAACTAGCTGACCCGGCAAACGTCGTTTTGAAAAATAAAATAAAAAATGTAGGGATTGACCACCCTTAACATTTAGAGGGATGAAAAAATAGATATTGTCCAATTTGCCACCCTAGCCGATATGCACGCTAAGATTCACGAAAATCGGTCGAGCCATTTCGGAGGAGTTCAACCACAAACACCATGACACGAGAATTTTATATACATATACGAAGATTATTTTTTATATGGATATTGGCTGCTTTTGTTTTTGGGAATAACTTGAAAAAAAAATAATTGAATATGCTGACAATTTTTTTTTATTTGATTTTATGTTTTAGCTTACATCCGCTTGCATAAAGCAATAACTACGTTGTATTTATACAGGAATAGTTGCTTAATAAATCTAAACAGATTAACGAAATTCACATACATCTTAAAGTAAATACAGTCATTACGAGTATGAATGCTTGCATATTCATAAACAAATAATTGTAGGCTTAATGATATACGCGCAGCTTTTTTTAGCTTACGATGACCTTCAATCAGTGCTGTGAATGCCGTTTAAACAATCCTTTGTTTATTTTCGCTATTTTTAGCATTTTATATTTGAGCTAGCTCATTGAAAAATGTTTGAAAACTAGATTTGAACTTTAGAGTTGTCATTACGTAAGTTTTATTAGTAAAACCAAAGATGAGGTTGATTGTCACTTTTAAAGCAATAATTTACGAAGTATAAACATACATACATCCACACTTCTAGTATGAATTGAAATGGAAAATACTGAATTAGAACAATGAGAAGATGAAAAAGGCACACGTTGGCAAAATTAATTTCGCAAATGTACCTATTTATTAAAATATTGACTTCTAATTAATTTCACATGTGACTTCATAATTATAAAGGCCTTTAAACTAGTAGATTAAACATAAAACACACATAGCACTAGCCATGCATTTTCCTCTAAAAATGGTATAGAAGTAATAATTTACTTGGTATTGAAACAATTTTATTTACCTTAACGACACTGCCTGAATATGTAGCAAAGGCATGTCCGTTTTAAATTTACTAAATACTTATGTATGTAAGATAGGTTTGTTCAAACTCAAACTCAAAGCATTTATTTCAATTAAACCCTTTACAGGCACTTTTGAATTGTCAAGGTCGAAAGAAGTGAAGCTATGTGCACGTTCAAAGCGTAGATCTCTATGGAGAAGAACGTGCAAGAAACTCCACGGACACTCTTTTAAATTAATAAATTGTTACAAAGTTGTTCTTTGTGTCCAAGCGCCATGCCATACTAAGATACATATGTAATTCCACAGATGAAATAGATAGGGTACGTACTACTGACAGGTCGTAAACTGTCTAGCCTTGTCCCTACTATATTAGGGTCAGCTTCCAATCAAACTGGGTTTAGCTGAATACCAGTATTTTACGTGGAGCGGCTGCCTACCAGGTCTCCACAACCCACTAACTAGATAACACGGTACTTCTTGGCATGACTGGAGTCAGATTTTCTGGCTTCTGAAAATCTGTAACGACTGCCAGATACCTAAAAATGACAGTCGGGACCAACGGCTCAGTATGTTAAGATGACCCATCCATACTCCGGTATTGGCAAGCGTTGCTTAACCTTGGGGATCGATGGCGTGCGGCTGTTATTATTTAGCCACACGCAAAATTCCTTATTTTTCTCAACTTTCAGTTGGGTTTTTGTTCTATGATTTTGGGATCTTTTTTTAAAGTACCAACATTCCTTAAATAACAAGGGAATGATGATACTTTCTTTCTGAAAAAAAGTGATCAAAATAAACTTTTATAATCCAATTTAAATCCCTCTATGCAATTTTGAAAATTCATTACTTAGTGCTTACTCCTCTTATCAGTATATAAATAAGTATTAAATTGACGTTCTTCTTAGAATCGCAAGCATGCAACCGGCCTAATAGTCGACTCACAGCGTTGCACGACCGTATCGCCTCTACAAACCCCGCCCACAGATTTATTTCAAATACTTCCTCGTTCTTCGATCTATTCTGTTAGGTTATATCAAGACAGTACTCATTTTACTGTCAAAATACTCATTATAAAACTCACAAATATCATTCTATCTATACTAATATTATAAAGCTGAAGAGTTTGTTTGTTTGTTTGTTTGTTTGAACGCGCTAATCTCAGGAACTACTGGTCCGATTTGAAAAAATCTTTCAGTGTTAGATAGCCCATTTATCGAGGAAGGCTATAGGCTATATTTTATCCCCATATTCCCACGGGAACGGGAACTACGCGGGTGAAACCGCGAGGCGCTGCTAGTATAAAATAAAAACAAACAATACTAATCATCATTAATGAAGAAGATTTTTCTGTAAATATCAAAACTCGCAGCAATATATCAAATACGAACAAATCTAGAATACCTAGGTTCTACGAGTGCTACGAAGTGCTACGACTTCTCGTAGCACGATGCTACGAATTTTGAGCACTAAAGTTGGATTTTATTTTCATACGTTTTAGAGCAAAATCTCGATTTAAATCTGTTTTTTTTTTCTATCGTGACTGTATTGTGTGCAGGCGGCGACTGAACAGTGAACACGTAGGAATTCATGAACGTTGGTCTATTTATATTCTATTTCTTTGTGTTGTAGAATATTAATAGGTTGTTGCTAATGAAGGCAGCTTTGTGTATAAACTGAAGTACTTCTACATTTTTGGTATAAAAAAATCTTGCTATTTTTGTTGTAAATAGTGTGTTATACTAACGACACCAGCTTAACAGTAAATTATAGCTATTTAAAACACAAAATAAGTTCTTTTTCATGACGTCAAATTTAACATGGTTAAAATTAAAAGAACATAACCTAAAACCGAATACGCGGTTCCTTAGTACTTCTATAACATACACACGCTACTACGAAAAGTAGCATCATCCACCTAGCCTTTTCCCAACTATATTGGGGTCAGCTTCCAGTCAAACCGGATACAGCTAAATACCAGTATTTAACGTGAAGCGGCTGCCTACCAAATCTCCACAACCCAATAACTGGGGAACACAGTACTTCTTGGCAAGACTGGAGTCAGATTTTCTGGCTTCTGACAATGTGTAACGACTGCCAAAGATCTACAAATGACAGTCGGAACCAACGGCTTAACGTGCTTTCCAAGGCACGGAGGAAACTCGGTATGTTAAGATGGCCACCCATCCACAGACCAACCTTGGCAAGCGTTGCTTAACCTTGAAGATCGATCTGCGCGGCTGTTATTCTTTAGCCACGAGCTCCTACGAAAAGTAGCACTAATTAATTACTAATCCGCTCTATCTAATATAATCTAGTATCAGACAGATAGATTCCAGCCCTTCACACGATACGAAGCCACGTAGATTACATAATTTTATACCGAAATATATTATGTAGCTGAGGTATGTCCTTGATTGCTCGCAAAGAAAATTCAACCTTATTTCAGTTACGTTCAAGAGTGGAATTTCGAAAATTTGCTTCGCATGCTTTTCTAGCTTGAACCTGCGACTTTGCCATCGCGCCCTATGCCACAGAAATCGTATCTTTTTATAGAATCCCTCTTCAAGACATGAAAAAACAACCCTTTTACGAATTATTTCATCATCATCATCAATAGCCTGTTGCAGTCCACTGCTGGACATAGGTCTCTCCAATTGCACGCCACTTAGTTTTTGTACCTTACCACTACGTTTTTGGCTTCTCGCATTCAGTTTCTGCCAGCCGTCCTGCGCAAATCGTCCCTCCACCGTGCCTGAGGACGTCCTATACTACGTTTGCCGAGACGCGGTCTCCACTCTAGTACTCGTTTACCCCAACGGTTGTAAGTTCTACGACTAATATGGCCAGCCCACTGCCACTTCAGCTTACTAATCCGGTGGGCTATATCGATGACCTTGCTTCTCTGACGAATCACTTCATTTCTGATGCGATCCCTCAGAGACACACCGAGCATAGCCCTTTCCCATACGAGCCGACAGTGCCCACGTCTCGGCTCCGTATGTCATGACGTGCAGGACGCACTGATTGAAGACTTTCGTCTTAAGGCACTGTGGGATCGACGATGTAAAGACTCGACGTAGCTTCCCAAATGCTGCCCAGCCTAACTGAATTCTTCTATTCACCTCGCCCTCAAAGTAAAATAAATTATTTAGTTTAGATTAAAAGTACATAAAGAAGGTACGGAAATATTTTGTGTGCGTTTTACATAATATATTATGTGTCGGTATAATGTATGTAAATTGACGGATCATATCGTTAACTAACAGGCCTCAACCTTGAAGAAGTGACCGAATGAAGATACACATAATAAATGTGTAAAATTACAGTATCCACTTAAAATTATGAATGAATGAATATGTTTATTGAATGAAGTGAATGACGCATTTGCAGGAGGAATGGTCTTCTGCTAATAGATTTTCACTGAAAAAAAATATATATTTATGTTTGGTAAGGCTGTTTACAAACTGTTTACATTCATAATAATGGAATTTTTACATTTGCATAATTTTAGGATTTAAGATATTTGATACAAAAATTGCTTTTCTGTAGTCAAATGAAATTAAATTTCCATTCGTTGGTCATTTTGGCAGTTGATTTTCTTGTATGCTTTTCTTTTGCGTTAATTATATGAAATATAATAGCAAAATTGGCCCTGACCCATGTTTATTTTATCAATTAACTATCAGAACTGTTAAAAGCGTTAAAAGGCTGTAAAATAATTTCCTCGTAGGAAACAAAACCTTGAACATGAACAAAAACTTCACATAAAAAACAGTTATTGATAATATGCGTAACGTGATCAAGTATTTCATTTAATTATGAAGGTATTCCAATTTTCTAATACTAGAAACCGAATTTGGAGAGGAGGCGTATACCCTTTTTGCATGCACAATTATCAATCTCTCTGGGCGGAGCAGGAGGATCCGACTCTTACTGATAAAAAAAATACAACCGACTTCTAAACATAAAACAATGTATAAAATAACTTTAATTTCAGAAGTCGGTTTCAAAAAACGACGGGAGGAAGAAACAACCAAAAGCTCCAAGTTTATAGTAGTATTTTTTTGTAAGTTAAAGTTTTTTTTCCCTCTTTTTGTGGCACACCAGATAAACGTACCCGTTACAGCGTACGTGGTATAAATTGGTGTAAACAATAAAGAAACATGCGATTTCGCGAGATGCTCAATCACGAAAGATTTGCTATCATTTATTGAAGAGTTCCGTTTCCTATCTCCGTCAGATCTTCACCTAACTGGAAAGGGTTACATCGACAAAAGAGAACGAGACCATCATCAATGAAGTCGAAGCCACGCATTATTAGGAATAACTCAAATACCAGTCGTCAGATCTCAATCAAATTTAAATGGGACCACACGACAAACACCAGCTTTCGAATACAAAAAGAATCATCAAATTTGGTACACCCAGAAAAATGAGGTAACACACAAAAAACAATACAGTCGAATTGAAAATCTTCTCTATTTTGGAAGTTGGTAAAAATCCCATCCGTAATCCTCCTAATGCCCTTTGCGTTCGAGGGCCGCGGTGACTCTTTCGAACAAATTCCGCAACCATAACAGGCCTATACCCTAGAAGTTTGAAAATAACTTCCTCGTCCCTCATTTGCAGTGATCATAGCTGGTGACGTTTTGTAATTTATTCAGGGAAGTTACGTAACTGTACCCAATTCTCTGATAATCCAATTTCACGCTCCATCAAAAAGCCCATCATCGTCGCATAGATCACTGCAGTTTCACAACGCGTGCGCCCACCGGTGTGCGCCTGCGCCGCCGCCGTTTATCGAGGAAATGAGCGAACGACATTGGGCGCTCGCGCAACTTGCAACACAGCTGACATTGGCCCCATTTCGGGACCTACAAACGTTATCGTGCATGTGTGCAGGCTTCGGACGATATATTTCTACGTTATGATAATACTAGCATATCTGTGTGTCGTAT
This sequence comes from Hecatera dysodea, assembly GCA_905332915.2. NCBI lineage: Eukaryota > Metazoa > Arthropoda > Insecta > Lepidoptera > Noctuidae > Hecatera > Hecatera dysodea. The sequence continues at coordinate 19,144,079 of HG995292.1, forward strand.
GGACTTGTTTTAAACGAAAACTGAATAAAAATTGTTTCAAATTCGTAGTGAGGCTATGAATGAAACGATTTTTAAATGCTGAAAAAATGTTCGGATAAGGTCAAATTCTAGGTCGAGAGCACATTGCAATAACCTTATATCTGTCTTAGGTAACACGTATGAGACAACTTAAAAAAAAAAACATTATTGAAAAGAAAATATTTCTATTTCCAAAATATTCCAATTATAACCGCTTCAAAAATTAAAGTGCGGCAGTAAAAAAAACACGTGTTATTTATAAAGCTACAACGAATAATAATATCTAATACAGTTTTATCGCGCCAGTTTATTTAGTAGCACGGTGCGTCCCAATTCCGTCGAGTGTTAACCCAAACATGCTGTTCTCATCATTTAAGGGCCCCTGTGACCATCCGACATTGCAACGCGGAGCGTCGCGTAAATAGGTCAGCGGCAACTGAATAGATTATAAGGATGGTTACGAGTAGTCGTTCTTTTATGTATAACACCTTTAAAAATTCAATGATATCATACAATTTTCAATGACAAAACGTTATTGATTGAATTGTAATGTATGTGTGCTGTTTATTCACAAAGAACGTGATACAATATCTGATTTATTGACATTGTCTATGGTGTTCTTGAATGAATACTATGATAGACACGTTTTCATTTAAGTCGAACACGTTTGACTGCCAAAACAAGATAACAATTGGATTTAGTTTTAACAATGACATTATTCAAACCAATAAAATAAGATTTAGACATTTACGAAAGAATAAAGTTCTATCCTTTTATTGCCCGTAAATGTCCACTGTTGGACATGGGACACACCCATAGAAAATCCCTGAAGAATCAATGCCTTTATTACTTTATTGTATAGTAGATTGGTATTTGCAACGTGCTTTGAAAACGTGGAAATTTTTAAAACTTGTCCACAACAATGAACAAGGAAGAATGCCAATTATTTATTCAATAAATGTATTATTCATAGTCATACTGCCGTTTTTGCTTGTCAATCAAATGGTGAGTTTGATTGTATTGCACGTAAAACTTTGTGTTTTTTTTTTAAATAATCATAACGAATAAATTAACAAATCACGTGTGAAAGCTATTTGTTAGAATTGAGATGCGAAACAGCCTAGTGGTGAGTCTGCACGACAGTGTTTAACATTTTAATACTTTTTCTAAATGCATAAGTTTAGTCATCAAGATTTATTGACGTGCGTTCTATTCGACATAGCCCTTAGCAAATAGAAACAGATGCGTTTTACGTTTTACTTGGTATCAAGTAATGTCACTTCTTTTTTTTAATCTATGGCATGTTTCTTTGTGAAACCTTCATTACAAGCCTATAACAACTTTAAAAAATCCAATTCCTCTCAAAATTGAAGTCAATGAAAATTGAGTATAACGTAATAAAATTAATAAACGGGCCGATATTAAAAAACACGATGAGAGAGAAAAAAACCACGAAAATAGCACAAACATCTGCGATTTCCCCAACATCCGGGAAAGAAAGCCGAAAATTCGGAGCGAATGCGAAATCAAATTGAAAATTGAGTTCCCCACCCGTAGATATAAGCTTCGAAGCCCGGATGCAAGTGAAAACGACATCAGGGGGGAGGACGACTAACCCCATTCCACGGGGCCTACGCACACACGCACAGCCTGTATATGACAACGCATCCCACCCGCTGGGTGTGCCTCCCGAATTCAAGGTCGGCGCGGGAGGCACACGGGCTGGCGAGAGCGAGAAAACAACACACACCCCCACTGAAAGTGCAAGCGAAATGCGTGAGAGAAAATCAATCTTGCACGGAGTGGGGCGGCTGGAAAACTAGGTGAACGCTCCGGACGTTCAATTTTGTGCGTGAGGTGATTGTTAATAGTATTGCAATTATTCTAGAATACTTTTTAGGCTCAGCTTGTTTAGTATTTGGATCGATAATCGCATTGAAACACTAGACCGTTATTTCGAAGGCGGTCGAAAGTAGGTTACGGTTAGAGGCCTAGATTTCGTCTAGCAACGCCGACATTTAAACACAAAGGTCGACGTATTAAATGAACATTCTTCGGTCGATAGTTTTTTTTATAAATATCTTGATAGTAAAATAGAAGTTCACAAAAGAAAATCAAGGAGAATGTTTCAGAGAGACGTCACAAAAACATTTGCGATGTGACAGTCTTTGAAACAGGCTCGGCGGATGCTTTGTTTTTGACATACCTCTCTGTGTAAACTGAAGGCAGGTTTGAACATTCTTGGAAATATAATAAAAGAAAATAATTTTCAGGAAACTATTACAAATTCTAAATATGTTACTGAATTCTACTGTACATAGCCAAAAAATATAACAAGAGTTTTGTATATTCATAATCAGCCTTTTAATGTTCCCACTGCTGGGACACAGGCCTCCTCTCTAGGAGAGGGAATGGGCCGTAATCCACCACGCGGGCCCAGTGCGTATTGGTGAATGTCACATGTCTTCGAATTTTATATATTTTTGTATATTACGTCAGGCAAATTAAATAAAGTGCTCAAGTTCTTAGTACCTAATTTTAACCTAGAAGCACTGTGCCTATGCCTAAACCAATGGAAAATGTGTCACCGAACAGAAAATTACTGAAAAAGCAGCCCCTACTGCACACGATCGATCTCTTTGATTACCGAAACCGCTCAATCATCGTGACTGAACAATTTTAGCAAAGGTAAATTTAACCCTTCCGCCGCATCCCTCGCAAATCAATAGGGGTACGTGCGTCGGGGGTAGAAATTAGGCCTACGCTAAATATGCACAACTATATGAGATGCCAGGGCCCGGCGGGAGGGTTACGTACGTGTATTATGCACTCGAGTATAGACGGCGGGGGAGGGGGTGCCCGCTGCGGTATTAGCGGGGGGTCGCCCCTCTAACCCCTCATACTGTTATTTGGCCGACCGCAGCAACACCTTGATTTTTCGACCAATCGTGCGTGATGAAAAGTTTTTTTTTTTCACTAGAGTGCGAGTTATGCCTTGTTAGTTTTTATAGCTTTTTTTTTTACTACGCACACTGTAGCGCATTTTAATTTATGTCTATAACAAAAGAGGTCGTATTGGCACGAACGAGTTTACATACCTATAAGTTTTTTGTGCGTATAATATAAAGCTGTGGGCGCGTACGCCGATCGTAACTTATCTAAACGGATCATCGTACATATTCGTTGTTACAGCTTTGAAACTGAAATAACTCGCTGGCATACCAATAAAAATACTATTTTCTTCTATTTTTATTCTTTTGTTTTTCGTAAATTGTACTACAAGTACGTAATAATTCTTGTCCTAATTTCATTGGCCGACACTACACGATTTCGTTCTGTGTTTTTAATTAGAAACTCCTATTATAATAAAATACGTAATTAACAGCTTTTGTACTCGATTGTGTTTCGTCTTTACGAAAGAAAACAAGAACTAGCGATTTTACTTTTATAACGTACAAAAACAAGTTTTTTAAACAATCAATAGAAAAAAGACGATGTTTCATTACTTGTTTCATTTCACGATGTTTCATCATTACAGACACGCAAAAGTAATAAGGGAACCGGTTCTAAAAAATTCAAAACCGACACTCGTAAATTCATTACAGTTACTTTTAGTAAAAATAATAATTGAAAGTTTAATAAGTTACAACCAAAGCATGAACACTTTAGTATGCTAAAATCCAAACAGTATCAAGAAAGCTTGAGACAGAATTAAAATCGGAATCCCATGAAACCTTCAGCTGTACTATCCCACGGAAGAATGACAAATAGAGGAAATGGGTTATTATAGTAGGTACGACCAATACATGGCACACCATATCATTTCATATGCACAGCTGTCGGCACCAAGGCTTTTCCCTTAAGTGCCCTATTTAACTACCAATCGATGAAATCGCTGTAAAAAAAAAACTACTGACAAAACAGATTTGATAGACGTAACCTTTAATATTTACGTGCGCGTATATTCCGATATCGCAGCGATAAATTGGAACAAGAGGGCTTAATATAGTGACAACCAAAAGTTATGTTAATGATAGATTTATTACAGCTGGGAACGAAACGAAACATCATGTGTTTTAAATAACAACATTTGAAACACAAATACACTTTTTTCTGTTTGAAGTTAACGAGTAATTCAATCCTTATTACCCTTTGAGCATCCATAACCCTTTACAGGCAAAATTCATTAAAAGCATACAATCAAAACATTTTCCTTTATGGAAAGCTTAAATACAATTTCATTATAAAATCCGTGTGACGACACAAAATCAATAGTAACATTGGAATAAAGCTATAAATATCACATAAAAGGTTCGAACAACACGTAAAACTGAACAGTGGTGGATCTTATCAAGTATTCAAGAACCAAACTGTAGCCTTAACTGTTACTGTTGTCAGTGATATAGGGTTGTCAATAAAATCACTAAGTAATGGCCTTACTGCCTTGGTTAGAGATAAAATTTGGATGAGACATTTTTTCGGAAATTAAATCGAGAAAAACAATTTTGATCTAGGTAGTAAAACCGACGTTGTTTTCATTTATAATATAGTCATGAAGGTGAGTGCCAGATTAAATAGGCCCTTTAAATTATTCATTGATGTATTTAATTCCTTTTCATTTTATTATAAGAAATATTCAATCAAAAATTCTAACACATTATCTGCGTCATTGAACAAAATTCTATTTCAAACGTTATCATTTTCAATATCTTGCATTTGAGCATTTTTGTTTAGCCTGTCGATAATATTTATCGCTATTTTATCGCGTTCCTATGATAAAAGTTGTAACTAGACATCCCAATCTTTGTCATAGATTATTATGATATTGTCTATGTTATACTTAAAAACCACAAAACTATATTATACATTCAATTGATGCATTTCGGTTTTAATAATGTAGGTATCTTTAAGGATATTTGCATTATGCCTAACTCAAACAATGTAGCCTGAAATATTCGGGAATGTAGAAACGTTTCCTTTACAAATGAACCTACCAGATGGTAGGCTCGTAAACCGACGGTATTTGCCGCCAGCAGTCAACATAAAACAGTTCGAGCGTAAATTTGAATAAATGCAAGCCCAATTCACACCAGAGGGTGAAACCATAAAAATGATGCAAAAAGAATCAGCGATCCCTCCCTCCACCCTCGCGGTGACACTGTGTGTATCTCTGTGGTTATAATACCTTTGAGAGAGATCAAAAATCTGTTAGATGTAGGTGTACTTATAAACGTGGATTCAAAATCAATAATTGTTAACTAAGCACCCACGCAAAGCAGTACGTCTGCACTGAACATGACCGAGAGAACTAAACCTAGCCGAGTAACCTAAAACTGATTTCAAAACAACTCCAAACTGGAAATTGTGTTTTAAACATCTAAATTATCAAGTATTGGAAACTTGTCCAGTTGGAACAGTGAGCACAGTAGTTTCTGTGTTCGTAGCTGGAAAACAGAGACAGTGAGGGGGTGGGTGTTCCGGGGGGTGTCTGGGGGCTGGTTGCCGCGCGACACATATACCGGCTCGGTCGATAAGGAAAGCGGGCTGACTCGATGCGTTCCGCATAGACTTCGAAAACGCAGTGAATTCGACTGTTAAAATTGAATGTGATATTGCTAGAAAGTGAAAGCTTCTGGGAATATTACTCTCGTTTTCTTTTGAAAGGAAAATAGTGCAAGTATATAGGATCTGCCAGCAGCGTTTATTAAAGTTAGGAGTATTTGGAAAGTAAAGAGATCTTCAATTAGTATATGTATTCAAATTGTATTAAATATTTTGACAGTTCATGTATGTATACTCAATTACTCATGTAATCTGCATAATACATTGTTCTCGGTTCAAGAAAATCTTTGTTGGAGCCTTGGTTTGCCATGAACATAACCTTCAACCTTGAAGAAGTCTGTTTCAAAACTTTACATTAGCGTGCCATTTTTACTTTTCAAAGTTGCAAATGAAACACGGTTCTTTATAATGCCAAATAGTTTGAAGCATTCTCTTCATGCTTTATAGTTATTTTCGCAAACGATGGCGACGTTTCTGAATATGAAGCTCGTTCATTTTGCCTGTTGATCAATATTAATGAAATTGCACCAAAATATTGAGTTCGCGAAAAATATTGTTTTGTTTTTCAGATACTAAGAAATACCTCGTAAATAACGAGTACAAGAACCAGCGAAGTAGAAAACAAGAATCATCCCCCTTAACTCGAGAGTTAAGTGGCAGAAGAAATCCAGGCTTTATCCGTGAATCCAGAGATTTTCTTCAATCCCAGAAAATTTGAAGGTGCTTCACATTTTCTGGGATTGTGACAAATTCACTGTTTTAATTTACAGCTTATTAGGAAACAGGAATTTAAAACAATTTGGTGAGTCTAAAATATAAACTAATTAATAAATATAGTGTTTTCGTCAATAAATAATAGAATACCTATATACTATTCATTATGTACACCGTATACGTTACAATAAATATAGACAAAGAAAATATTACATAGGTGACACAATGGGCGGCCTTATCGCTAAAAGTGATGTTTTCAAGACAACCTTTCGATGGATTTTAAACAGGAAATGAAATACAGTACTGTAGGTAGCACTAATTATGTACACAATAAATACATGATAGATCAATAAAAACTATAGGTATGATGAAACCTAAACAGAGAGCTCAAATTAAAACGATTAAATAGAGAGGTAGTGAGTTTTGCCCGCACTTTTAAAAGTGGACAATGGATGAACACGTCTTAACCGCGCCGTTTGAACTGTAAAAGATTTGTCGTAGAAGCTTATTTTTACATCGATAATTCCAAAAAATTGTCTCTAAAGACAAAATTTTCTATTTTTAGTATCATCAAACATACGAAAAATTCTTAAAATAAGACGAGTTTCTATCATAAGGATCGGTACACACGTGCAGAATCACCAAACCGGTTATAAAACAAGTTCACGTCAAGTTTTTTTGTATATGACAGCAAAATTTTGTAGGCAGAATTTCGCCCTTATGTGTCTAGTTGGTAATTTTCAATGATTTGAAACTTAGTCTTCGTGCTTGCGGGTTTTATGCTAAACTTTGTTCTAACTGCGTGTGTGCGTACAACAATTTGTCAGGGCTAAGGGCCCCTAAATTGCTTGTTCGGTGACAAATTGCGAAGCTCTGTAATAACTCGTGTAGTCTTGTCCTTAAGTTTACTCTCACTAGTTGCAGAGATGGTAACGTGGTAAGCAGCTGATGTTGTTTGCAGATCGTCTTTTATTTCTATTTAGATTGCTAGATTGTCTTGTAGGTTAGATTTAATGAAGAATAAGCCCTTATTGGATTCGAAAACTCAATGCGTTTCAGAGTTAAGTTTTTTATTTCGTCTTTAAACACAAACGTTATAATGTCATGAAATGAACATAATGATAAGCCATTTATTCGAAAAAAGGCAGCATTGAAAGACGGAATCATTATCTAAATTCGTTATCAATGAAATTCAACGAGCTCTTCACGATTATTGCAAATTGCCACGTTAAAAAAAAATGTCTTCAAGAGGAGTCGCTTAAACTATAAGCCTTCCATTTTGGCAGGGCCATGAGTGCAAACTTCCTACCCCCTCCCAATTCTCACGCACCAGGGGGGGAGACAGCCCCGTCCCTTTCCTCACCCCCTCTTACGTCTAGCACTTACACGTACACCTCGAAAACTAAGGCCTAAAGTTAGCGTATAGTATGTAATATTAGTGATGAAGAAAGAGACGCCTCTACTTTTCATGTGTGGTTTGCTGTATCTCGTAGGATAAACGGTACTGATATACATAGATTTTGTAACCTTCGAAACTATAGCTTAGAAATGCTAAGATTGTAATTATGAAGTTGAGAACGTACCGTCTTGTTATAAAGTTTCGGATCGATACACGACATTAAACTGTAGTAAATATTTTCGTTTTGTTCAGTTTACTTCCAACGTCGATTCATAATGAAAGGATTTACATCAAAACATTATCCACCTTGAAAACTCACACCAATATAATTTTACGAAAGCATTACATAACTCCAAAACAGTGCGGACTTGAAATTCTTTCGCCGACCTTGTTTTTTTCCGTATAATTTACAAAGGAAGCCGCACAAAGTATCAACCCGCGTAAGGTAACGTGAGTTTTTCTAAAAAAAACGTGTTGCAATTACAACATAATTGTTAAGTTTAAGGTCGGTGAGGCTTTGTTGAAACTTGATGAATTTTCATTCGAACATTTCATCGGAATCGATTGAATTTTTTACTTCGTCCAACAATGGCTCATTATGCTTGAGAATTTCTGTCGTGTTATGATTACAGTTATTTAAGGTATTTATGTCCCGGATAATTGTAAGATGCGTAAGATTGAAAAATATCTTGAGAGATAGAGAGAGTACAAACTCTCGATAAATTGTCTACTGAACATTTTGAATACTTTTTTACGCATCAGAATCTGATAAGTAAATTAGAAAAAAAAGAAAAGAAATAATGGTAAGTAAATTAAAGTTATTATGAGGCCCAAAAAAGTAAGCGAATGTTATGATATTTTCAACTAAAGTGCTTTTTCTTTATTGAAAATAACGCCACCAAGTTTAGATTTAATCATTTTGTTTCATCACTGATGTTAAAAAGATTATTTGACTCGTTAGTCACACTATCTACCTATACTTCCGTTTAACTGATAAGAAAGGAGGAAAAAATATTGAAAACAAAAGTATTTGACTTATGCACCTCTGAGGCTCTGACATACTAAATCTTATAGCTTAATTGGGTATTTTCCTAGTTATAAAAATCATAATTCGATTTTATCCGTCCATTGGATTTTCAAAAATATTGAACTCGTATTTTTTGTCACTTCAAATCATAAAAAAAAAAAACATAAAAATAAAGCGCATCAAAGTTCAAGAGCGGGGTCTGATGACGTCACATCGCTGGTAAAAATTGTAGCACGTAGTGACGTCACATGAGTTTTCAACGCAGTCGCACTGTATCGTCTTCATTTAGTGTTTACAATATTTTTTGAAAATCTATCAGACAGACTTATTAGATTTTTCCAGTAAAATACCCTATTGTCAATACTGTGATCAGAATTAAAAAAGTTCAAGTTATATTTTCAATTGATTAATCCAAATACATGACCTGCCATATGAATGTAACTCTTTCGAATCAACTCCTTCTTATTTTGAATTAAAACCGCTGCGCAATTCCGGGTACAGCACGGAAGACGTGTCGTCATAATGACAGTCAAATCCAACTAAATGTACATAGGTAGGTACTTTTAATATGCTATGCATACACGACCACGCCACACGACTATCATTTCCAGCAATTATTGGGGTTGAAATTGAATATGTAGGCTAAGAAACTATTAAAACGACGCAAAATATTCTGGTTACAAATATCTAATATTATAATGACATCACGTGCAATATTTGGATTTTGTTTGATAATTATTTCGATAGTTAAAAATAGATTAAATTACATCTTTGAAGGTGTATTGCAAGGGGGGATTAGTTTGGTGGCCTCTAATTAGGATACGTCACCCCATCTCTTCCCCACTGAGGGGTTGTAGGATTATAATTAGGGGAAAGAGCGGGTTACACTCACTTTTCGCAAAATAATGATATATTGGGTTTGGTGCGTGCAAGAGAATCAGAGTCAATGTCCTTTGTGAAATATAACGAACAGGTATTTGCGTGACCCCGAAGCGCCAGGGAGCAGTTTTTTCAATATTGATACGGAACACGACAAAAATGTTACAGTTTTTAATCAAATCGACTTTTTCCTGATACTTTTTTTTCGGCGACATCTGTTTGGAACAGCTAGTCCTTTGACCTTAACTCTCTTGAACCTAAGGCCCTTTGAGTAAGCGATTTGTTATGGTCTAGCCTTTGACGTCATGCGCAGACCTTTATGTGACAGAATATCTTTATAAAAATACATTTTTTTTCGCAGTTAACAACGGCTACATTTTGAGCGGTCTTGGAATTAAATTCTTTAGCTACCTACGTTCGTTACAAATAATGATGAAATTTAGATTTTATGCCATTTTTATAAGATTTATTTTTGTTGTTTATTCTAGAAAAAAAAAATCTTTGACCTTTGACCTTAGATTAATCATAAAATCCGTTGCGAAGGTGGTGTGACCATCTAATCATATTTGCAGGGTAAACTTGGTCGCCCAAGACAGAGGGATTTGGAAGGAGACCTTTGCCCAGCAGTGGGACACGAATGAAGGCTAACAAACAAAAAAACAGAAATCATAACACACCCAGCGCTGCAAGCAACGCAACGCTACGCTACAATAAAGTTAAATTCGATTCAAAAGCTAGTCATCGTTACACGCGGAAATTTAATGAAAAATAATCTATTAATACTAAAGTGCGTCGCATTTTCAGAATGACGCCTGAACAAACAATGTAGCGCATCTTATCTTACAAACGCATTACGTGAAAACAGAAATAATCGAACCATTCGTAGTGCGAACTTGTTTTTTTAGAAAATGCGTAGATAAAAAACGAAATGCATTCGTCATTTTGTTGTTTTTGAATTCCGACTACAATTAGATAACCCTGGTTTATTATCTGAGCCGACACGTGTAAGTTTTGAAGGCCAATTTTTTTTTGTACACTGAAAGATTAATGCATTTGTTGAGTAATCTTTGTCGAATGGTTTTTTTTTTTTCGTGTCTGTGCACTTTGATGCGCGTCACAAAACCGTTGTTTGCTAAATTCTTGTATGCGCGCAAAAGCAGGGTTGACTAAAAAATTATTGAGGATTTTTTCTATTCTTTTTTTGTAAGCATATTTTTCCACGTATCACAAATCACAAACAAAATCTACTGTTACTATAAATATTTTTAATTGTATGTGAAGTCTCATTTATTTACAATCTGTGTTCATAATATGTTAAGAATATTATATCCTAAATAAGACGTTATTGAAATATTTGAATCTGTTTTCATTTACAACACTACAAAATAACTGGTGGTACCTTCCTAGTTTTTCCAGGAAATGTTAAATAAAGCACAATCTATTTACATAAAAGCGAAATACCACTCACTGATTAATCACGATATCTCAGAAAATATAACACCTACAAAGTTAAAATTTGGCAGGTAGGCTCAGCTGGTAGGTTTGGTAGATAGGGTGTAGATATCCGCAAAGAACTGATTTTGCGAAACTCCACCCCTAAGTGGGTAAAACGGGGGTGATATTGTTTGTACCAAATATGCGCAGACGAAGTGCTAGTAAAATATAAAATCAAAGTTCTAAAATTGAGGAAAGACGATTCGATTTTGAGAAATTTCCCTTATCAAAAATCTCTTCGCAGATTATAAAATAAAAATATTTCTCAAGCCTGCAACCCTCGAATAATTCACGGCCAAACCCGCAAAAAAATGCCAATATGCATCAGACTGGCGACAAAACTGATAATGTGTATCGCAAACATAGCCAAAAAAATAATATGGAGGCAATTTATCGCACGACGAAGTCAACGACCTGTTTATCGGTTTAGCAAGATTTCGCGGCCATGCATGCCTGTACGACATTATATAGGTAGGCACTAAGTGATAAATAGTGATAATAAAATTTGCAATGTTACGAAATAATATGTACATTAAAATTTTCAGGGATCTGAATGTACGAGTATTTTAGTGAACATTTCGAATTAATTTAAGATTGTAATGCGAATTTCAATGTTAAACTTGAAACAGGGAAAGATACTGCAGATAACTACTTTCTGTTTTAGCGTTCACGCGAAACTCAGCTGATGGACGGCTTGCGATCTTATCAGATGTCATTACGTATCTGTTGCGCTGTGATATAGAGCAACTAAACATAATTTACACCTATGTTTTATAGTTACTGAAGGAGTTTGTTGCACCCCTTCTACTTCTCAGCTAAAACACTAAGAAGTGGTGACGGGCGGGCGTTTTGGGGGACTGTCTTTATGTAAATTTTGACGTTCAAGTACTGGCTCTGGGCCTAGTTTGAATAAATGACTTTTTATTTTAATGGGAAAGAACTTTTCACAGAGTTACAAGCTATTTTGTACCGAGTATGGAGACTATAAATTTTAACAAGCAGAAATGGATTCTGATCAAAAGACACGCAGTGATTGATCGTGTTACGAAGTACTTGTCACGTGCGCATTTTCCTCAGTCAACTAGATAAATAGAAGATAAGATATAGGTTAAAACTACTATGCAAAAATTTACTCAGCCGTGCACGATGAAACAAAAGACCTTGATCTAGATGTCTTCTTTCAGATGATAGTTATGACGAAATTAGTCACGCAAAAACTAGATAACGCGCTTGATTCAAGTTATTATGGGTGTCAAAAAACATTCAAATCCTCATAAAATATTATTGTATTTAAACATGTGATCCTACAAAATTGTGAGTACAAATAAAGAGATTAACTCATTTGATGTCCAGAATATACATACCATAAAAGACATTTATGCAATGCCATTCATGAAGATACATGTAGTAAAAATGCTACGAAGATAAATATGAATAATTTGGTTCCGAAAATAACTTTGAATGTCAAGGCCAAAAAAATGTTCAACTTTTTACAAGTATTCGTGATCAATGGCTTACTTAATTACAAAGATCATCGTACGAAAGTCCCATTAAATAATGAAGCAGGGTTTATTTTAAACGTAAATTAGTTATTATTTGATCGTTTGACATCCGGCAGGGTACGGTTGGAAAGTTTACGATCTTCTCTTCATAAATTATGAAGGCTTAGCAACAAATTGAATAAAGAAAAAAATGTTGATTTTTTCGGAACACCAAATATTGGCGAAATTGATTCATAGATCAAGAATTTCTAGCTGTACTTTTTAGTTCTTGTGTGGTTTTACTACGAACGGATGAAATATTGAAATACGGTGAACTAGACACCTGCAGGAAAAAGTATTTCAAGCGTAGGTTATAAATATTCTGGGAAACAGTTTGCAGAGAAAATAACAAATCAATAGTAGTAGTTGAGAATTCACATTGTTCATTCACAAAGCCAATAATATCTTCATGCAAATATTCGGTATTGATGGTAGTTCACGGCCTCTTCAAAATGTCCTTACCTACATTTACCTTCTCAATAAAAAGCCGCACATTATCATTTCCTTCACTCAAATTGTAATTATTCAGCCCATTGTTTGGTACCAAGTGGCTGCATATCCGCGTTTTTTTTTCTTTCAATGGTATTAAAATTAAGGTTATTAAAGTAAAGGCCTCGATTTGTTGCCGAGTGGACTGTGGCAATTAGCAAAGTAGTGACATTTTTGTGTTAGCGCCGACTAAATGCGACATAGGCCCCGGGCTTCTCAACTGCAAATTCGTTTAGTCATTTGTTTGGTTAGATGCTGTCTACTGTTTCTTTTTTATGGCCTTTTCTTGTTTTTATTCCAAAATAATAATAATAAAAAACGTTTATTGCTTCAACTTAATAACTTATTCTAGTTACAATGTGTGTGGAGATAGTGTATATGTGGAGGTGTGGATAGACTAGATGTGGAGCATCCTTTTGAGCAAATAGTTTGCTTGTGTTAGGAGACCCCGCCTTTCTCCATGTTATATAATTTATATTAAGTTTATGAGCCTGTTCAAGATATATACTTACTACAAGTAGAAAATAAAGAACAAAAAAAAATAAACACATAACATTATTATATTGTTATACGAATTATTTGGGTTAGGCTAAAGAATTTCCTACATTGAATTTCTTTTTAAGTTAGTTATACATACTTTACTATTATACGAAAGCAAGGTTGCATTTCCTAGAACAATCGATTTGTTCGGAAATAGATTCTTGGTATTCGTATTTGACCTTCATGAAGTTTTTCTAGGAAACTTGGTAGCATTTCCACTTACCTTCGCAGTACAGGGTCACGTCGGCGAGGCTCTCCGAATTCCACAGGTTCGCAAACGAAGTGGCCAGGTTTGAACCGAAGCTGTTCCATTTTAGGCAGTACTGTTGCTGCTGGGAGTCCATACCCGGGCCGCCTCGTATACCTGCCCTGTAATAGAAACCTTACGTCAATCATTGATTTCAAAACATCAAAATGATAGAGATTTTCATTGCGAAAAACGTAAATTTCAATTGGAATATTTTTCACAGAACCATTTTCATTTTAAGCATAATGTAATTCAGACCCAGGAAAATACGTTCTTTTTTTGCGCACAAAACCAACAGGAATATCAAAAGCTGATTCTGTATGTACCGTAAAAGTTAGAGTAAATAAATGATAAAATCCGGACCATATCTAACGCTTTATCCATCACCTCATCCGGAGCCCTCGCAAAACAAAAAAAAAACTGATGATCTAACGGACATATTTTTGTGAAAACACAATGTATTTTCACAAACAACAGAATCGGGGGTGTATGGGAAAACTTAACGTTAAAATGCTCTAATAAAATAAAGGGTTAGGTGTTTCTATAATTTCATTGTTTGGGGCTCGGTTGGGCTGGTCGAAGGTCGTGGGGTGAACAACCGATGCATGATCGATGCCGCCCAGCGCTGAATATGTAATACCCTGGATTTCCACGACTGGGCCCGGATAATGTTAAAAGAGGGAATTTACTGAGGGCTATTGTGGTCGATGGGAGTGTACCTAGCTATAAGCAATCCCCTAGCATTTTTGTCTTTTTATGGTACCTCTTAATCGTTTGTTACCATATAACATTACAAAATATAACCAGCACACAGTGCCCCATTTTGATTCTGGGAATGTTATTTTTTATTTGTTCTTGATGAGAATAATTATTCTAATGTTTTTCAAGGTACCACAAGGATCCATAACAAAAAAGCGCTCGAAGCAACAGCTGAACCTCATAGGTCACTATCGCTTGCTTATTTATATTTTAGGCTTAAAATTCAAAAAGTAAATATACAAAATCAATGAAAACTTAATGATCAATTTCCTTAATGCTTGTTCAGAAATACATTTAAACAAAAGTCTTCTTAAAGAGCTAAAACATGGTCATCAATACATTGGTATAATGTCTAGTTACCAAAACGACCTTCCAAGTCAAATCGATCGACCACCGTTCTACAGAAGCTACAGTTTTCAATGATATACAGCCATATGCAGGTATAGAACCAGCTGCAGCTATGTTAAGCTTAGCTATTGATCGACCCAATAACCTGCTTCGGTAGCAGTACTTCGAAACCTACTATTAATTAATAATGGCGCTGTATAATTCAAGACTTTTGTTTCCTCGTCACGTGTATGTGATTACTGTGTTCTGGCTTTCAGTTTCAAGTTTCGGTTTTCGTGTATTTTATTGTGTTTGATGTTTCTTTACCTGAATTTTAGGTCATGTTTATCGGTACATTTTAGTTTATAAATAATTTCGTTATTATTTGCAGTGAAGGTCGTCAAATTCGAATTTGAACAATAGTAATAACACAAAAAAAAATCTAACACAAGATAAAAAGGAATTAGCATAGAATGAAATACTGAATTATTTAAATACTTAATTTCGCATTCAAATGATACTAAGAATGAAAACCATGTTGTAGCTAAGTACCAAAACGTACATTCTAAAGGATTGTTCCAGCAAATTGTTACTAACACGAGCGAGAAAGCTGTAAAATTTAATATCCAAATGGATTCAAAATGTGGCAAAACTACCCTTTTAGACGATAAGGATATAGTTCAGTTTTTAATGGATATTAGTTTATTTATGGAAGATAAGCTTAGCGATGTACAAAAGTAGATACTTATAGGTATGTAACAAACGCATATAATGTAAAAGAAAAATGTGGATAAACAGACAGTTAATATTTCAAATACATTATAAAGGCGCAAGTCATCCCTCGCTTGTTGCGCATATTGTGCTTGTCGAAGATAACATTTCCGTGTTGGAAAATTCTCACGAAACCAAAAATAAGATAAATAGAGATACGCTAACGAATTTATGAAACTAGAAAAAGCACTATAGACAATAATGGAAGTAACTAAAAACACTAACACTGAAGGAAGTACATTCTAAGTGCGACATAATATAGTTATAGAAACGGAAACCAAAATAAAAACTACCCACATTCTAGAAGCTCAGCCCAATACTAATGTTTCAAAGTGAATCTCCAAATTCTGTGTCAAAGTTTGTTCTACTTAACCTTTCGACAAATAAGCTACGCGACAGTTTACGTCAAATCTATTTGACACAAATTTGTTATTCAGTAAGTACCTTGGTTTTTTGTGTTTTTTATTCATCTCTTTCCTCAACCTGTTCTTGTATTCTAGGTATTCTAAGAGATCACTCAGTGTGTACTCCATTTTGATGAATTCAATTTCCTTCTTCCCAAAGAACTAGGAAGGTTCGATATTAATGTCACACAGAATAGTCGTTGAAAGACTTCAAAAAGTTTCGTTTCCTTCTTCAGCAGAATGAACAATACAGCGTTTTACATTAGCATAATTAGGTAGTTACCGAACCGTGATACGTTTGCTAAACGAGGAACGATCCGGTCGTCACCTTCGCGAATATCGCACTCCCGCACAATTTACCGGACAGTCCGGGGCAGGTCGTAACGAGCGTCTAACGCACTCTGCACCGACCGTCAATACGTTATCGATTCGATTCTCATCAGCTCCGTTACAGCCTAACTGTATATTTGCATGCGTGCAGTACACTGAGCCAGTTCACTTTGAACCACGATGGCTTTATTAGCGCCCCCTTTTTTAGGCGATTGGAGGTGAGCGCGAGGCGTGGGGTAGGCCTAGATGGGCTGGCTGAAGTGGAATTTCGGTTGCGACCCGGTTCCGGCATGCAGCACACGCGCAAGCGTACTAGCGGCGCGGCGAGGCCCCGCTGGCGGGGGCCGGGGGGCGGCTGCACCGAGTTGCGCAAACTGACGCAGCGGTCACTCTGCAGCCGAACCACAGAGTAATTGAAATCGAGTGACACCAGTACGATAATGGCCCTTTTATATACTTTGATGACATAATAAAATGTTTTAATGCTTTATTACATTAGTTACAGCAATTTTCGAATTCATACCGATCTGTGGTTTTTATTCACGAAACCTTTCAATTACGTTATTTACAAAACAATGCCGTTCTTCGTTCTTAACCCCTAAAGCAACGTAAACAATACATTCAACTAGTTTGTTGCATGTTGTGCAACAAGCGAACTTCGCGTTTTCGAAGGAATGGTATTGAAAACTTTGCAAGTACCTACTTAGTTAAAAGTCGATTGATCTACATTAATTTATAGCTCTATTACTCGACCTATTTTCATATTGTTTGTTTATACGCCTCAATTAGATGCGATTTATGATCGAGATCACACGTTAAACTATAACACGACCTTTTTTATATGAGTTCATCCTTTAATTAAGATATTTTAACTTTAGATGCTCTTTTTATTTTATTACGTTCTAGGTCATAAAAGTTTTAATAGTTGTAAAAAGGCTTTTATACCTTAAACTGTTTTTTTTTTGTTTGTGGAATTCAAAATTCGAACAACTAGATAGGACAAAAGATTTGTTGTGACAAAGATTTCCACTCCTATTGGCTGATTCTCTTTCTAGTCCAGTAGGGATATAATATTTTTCACATAAAACCTTCGATAATTCTAAAGTTTTTAATTTTCGCTGAGTGGATAAGTTTCGTAAATTCATGGCTATTTACAAAAATGCTAACAGTTTAGAGTGATGCAATAGGTATTAAGTAGGTATTTCTTATTATTTCGTGTTATACAAATATTAGAAAATTTAAATTAAAACAGTATACGGGTTCTTTGTAAGTACTATCTAAAGGATATATTAGTGAAAATGCTAACAGATAGGTACTATGGAACAATAGAAATCTAAAAATGTCCCGTAACTCATTCAAAAAAATTTTTAAGTTTTTCAATTCATTTCTTATATACTTAAAGAGATTAGTTATACCTTACAACAAAAGTTCTAACAACTAAGTATATGGCTGCACGAGTAATTGTATTTTTTCTTTATGATTAGCGACATATTGAATTTAAGTTTATAAAGTTTGCACTGTATATTCGTAATAATAAACTCTGCTACCACACAAAAGTTTCAACAAATGCATAATATGGCTTTTGTTTAAATTGCGAATAACTATTTTCGATAACGAGCCGCGTAAGTAGTACGGCGCGTGCGATCGCTGCTGAGTAGCAACACTCCCCCGCCCGCTCCGATCGGGGATGTCTCTATCGCCGCATACCTACTGACCGCTTTTAGTTGCCAAAGTACCTACATGTTCGGTACGTAACGCTTCAGAGCAGTAGATACTAACAACAGAGTGATGGCCACCATACTAGCAAGTGTAATCGTAAATTAGTCACTAATGCACCCAAAGGAGCTGTGCTTTTTTCATTTACTAATAAGATTAGACATTTAAACAAAACTTTTTAAAAGTCCGTTCAACCGATTTGTATTTCTATTCCGTAAGCATAAAGATGGCATTAAAAGCAAAATCGTGATTATAATACCTACCAACTATGTCTAATCTTATTGTGAATAGAGTATCGTCGGCGATGAAAATTTAAAAGCACCATTTGTTTGACGGGTCCGAATAGGTAGACAGCATTTGTTATAGTATCAGAGACAAAAAGTGACTTTGATTTTTCGGGTAATTGTTTCGGGTTTCGGAATAGGTATCACTAAATGTAGGTATATTAAAAATAATGAAACAAAAACAGGTAAGGTGCATTCGGCTAACTCCGAAAATCGGGATATTCCAATAATATCAAATATCTAGAAATCTCAGCATAATTTTTTGCTCTAACAACATTCGAATACAACCCCGCGTATGGGGGGTGATGCATGTACATTATTCAACTGGTTGTTTTTTAATTCGATAGATTTTCGTTTAAGTGTACTTTTGAGTAAGATTAGGACACTCTAGCTCAAGCTTTTTTTGTTTTTATTGGAATTATTCTACTCGGGTAATTCTGAATTATAAACCATTTGGTTTTGCCCGAATATTTATTTTACAAAGAAATAAGTCGGCAGTTCTCAATTTTTGCTCCTAATTGAAATTGTAAAAAAAAACTTTTCAATGTGCACTAACGTGTTTTAAACTGTCAACTGTCATTTTATTTAACTGTTTTTTTTATCAACAAAAACAAGGAGTACGTTTTACCTAACTATTGCGTAGTAAATCGATTGGCGATGCAATTAAAACAATGGAAAAATGTTGGTTTGTATTTTTAAGAAAAAAAGTGGTATATTACTAAAATAAACTTCTTTGAATCTACAGGCGTTATTTTTGTATTTGAGTGTTATTGATAAAACACGACATTTACAAAAAATACACAGTAATGAAATGATTTCGCGTCTCATTCAATAATTTACCACATTCACTACAATTATACATACTGTAAGAGGTATTTGCGGGGGTTCCACACTCGAAGGAAACACACACGAAGTTTTCTGGAGGTATATTTCAGCAACAGCAAACAACGGTTACAGGGGATGAATTAATACAATATTTGGATGTAAATACAGGGATAGTTCCGCCGACCAAGACCTTAGGACGAAGGTCGGGGAAAAAGTCCCTCTATCCAAAAAAATTCCTTACGGATAATACTGTGCAACGACTAACAGAGGTGTCCCTAGTAACCTTTCCAAGTAGGACGAGATTCTAGGATGCACTCTCTAGGTAGCTTTTTTTTTTTGAATGGACTACTCGCAGTTCAGCACATTGAGGCTGGTTACTGCTACACCGGGCAATCCCGTGGTTGCCTTAGATTCTAAGGCCCCCAGCCGGGGCTTTCTCTAGGTAGCTGTGTTCTAAGGAAATTTATTGATCCACTGAGGGTCATTCAGTCACGGAGAATCTTAACACCGCGATTCAGAAATGCGCGTCATAGGCACAGCGCCATCTAGTGGTGTGCGGTGGAACTTTTTTTATAGACAACTGGATCAATGAACTTCTGTTACTTACATCTAATACATGGTAGGAAGTGTACATACTTAATAATTATAAAACTTAAGGTGTGTTACAATACCTATTATAGCTACTTGTTATAGTAATAGAGGAACAGACAGAAAGTAGAGATTCCGTTACAACATTTTTTTCTGGAACAGGTAGTTGTCCCGGGTTTTAGGTCATCCCTTCAATTCAATAAGTAGCGTGCATTCGGGTGGTTACGAAAAGATTTGTGATCCGTTCGGAGGCATGTTTATATTTTAACCAACACTCATAATTGAACTAATACTGCTAATTTATGTCGCTTTCTTTACTTGAATATACTACTTAAAGTTCTATTGCAAAGACTTTCATGAATTTCCTTGATAATTGTTGATAAAAATGTTTAAAATCTTAATAATTTTACTTTGTTCACGTCAAATTTTGAAGCATTGTTGATAATTCTGAATGACAGTTGAAAGTGGGTTTATTTCGTTTGAGCATAAAAAAAAAAACATATTTCTTTTTACTTTTGTTTCTTCAAACATTGTTCAGCTTTCCCCTAAAAATAAATATTTCTTGAATTTGACCTCTCAGTAGCTTACATAATTATGGGATATTTGTTTTTCGGAATTACCCTACAAGTTGTCTAAGGTAGCCATACTTTTAAAAAGTAAATGCAGCATTTGTACATTTATAAAGATGTAGGTATACAATGAAAGATAATACTTTATATTATATTTCGCTTTGAATAAATATTTGCTTTCGCTAAGTTTTTTTTTTTTTTTTTGTAAATATCATGTTTTATCAATAACACTCAGATACAAAAATGACGCCTGTAGATTCCAATAAGAAGTTAGTTTTATTATATAGCAATTTTAGTTAAATAGCACTGGTTTTATTGAAAAGCCAAACCAAATTTAAAAAATACAGTGATATCCATAGCATAAATACAACAACCACAATTATGTCGATCCTAAAACCAGGTTCAAAAAATAAGTGGTTCGTTTCGATGCCAATGTATACATTCTTATAATAAACTTCCTAGCCTCATTCAAGAACTTAGCAGAAATAAATTCAAATTATTTGTAAAACGTAAGCTGTGCCAGAAAGCTTTTTATACAGTTAAAGATTATCTTGAGGACAAGTAGGCTTGGGATTGAGCTGCTTTAGTTTTGTACACCGCCCAATGTTTTAATGTTTTTATTTCTCTCTTTTGTCTGCTTTTTGTTGATATTTATACAATTTGACATTGGTTTTTATATTTTCATTTACTTTTGACTTGAATGTTTACTTTTAAAGTATTCTTTTTATTACAATTTCTTATTTTGACATGAATACTTACTTTGTAAAGTATTATATTTTTTTATTTCCCTATTGTGAATATGATGGGTTATGTGCTTTTTCTTTTTCAAGTATTTTTTAACGATGTCTGGCTGTTTGAATATTTTTGTAGCCTACCCAAATGTCCTTTCATGGGCATTGTTCGTCGGGTTGTTGAGCTCCTTATTGGTTTGGTGGTCCAAGGTTTGCACTGACTGGATAGGTCCACTCAAAACTGTGGTTCCTTCTTAAAAATACCATTTCAGACAGTTCTGCATGGTCCTCGTATAACGTATTGTGAACATGAGGACCATGTAGATCGCTGTCAGGGGTTTATTTCATGTTAGTCTGGCGGTTTGAGTTCTTTATGTGGCCTACCCAAATGTCCTTACTTTAGTATTATTCGTCAAATCGTTGAGCTCCTTAAAGTTCTAAGTTTGAGCTACACGATATCTGACAAATGCTTGCACTGTTTGGACAGGCCCACTCAAATCTGTGTGTTATTTTCCTCAAAAGACCACTTCAGATATAAACTACATGGTTTTCATATGATTTGACCAGTACAATTGCATGGACTTCAAAAGAGACCTTGACCTCTCAATTTGTTTTGGTGTTTCTTCTCAGGGTAGTCAGCTAGGAAACACCAGCCTTATTTAGTTTTTATAACGGCCAAAACAGATTGACGTGTAAAAGTGTTTTTACAACCTACTTACAAAATAAAAATCATTCATCAGTTATCCTTTAACATTTTTCCATTGTTTTAATTGCATCGCCAATCGATTTACTACGCAATAGTTAGGTAAAACGTACTCCTTGTTTTTGTTGATTAAAAAAAACAGTTAAATAAAATGACAGTTGACAGTTTAAAACACGTTAGTGCACATTGAAAAGTTTTTTTTTTTTACAATTTCAATTAGGAGCAAACATTGAGTAATGCCGACTTATTTTATTGTAAAATAAATATTCGGGCAAAACCGAATGGTTTATAATTCAGAATTACCCGAGTAGACTAATTCCAATAAAAACAAAAACAGCTTGAGCTAGAGTGTCCTAATCTTACTCAACAGTAGGTACACTTAAACGAAAATCTATCGAATTAAAAAACAACCAGTTGAATAATGTACATGATTCTTCTTATAGATCGTCGGGTAAATCCAATAAAACAAAAAAGCGCGTGAAATATCACTCGCTCACAAAAATGTTGTTAACAGACCAACACACGCTCAAAGCGTCTTGACCAGTTGAAACGCGGGGTTGGATTCGAATGTTGTTAGAGCAAAAAATTATGCTGAGATTTCTAGATATTTGATATTATTGAAAGATCCCGATTTTCGGAGTTAGCCGAATGCACCTTACCTGTTTTTGTTTCATTATTTTTAATGTACATTTAGTGATACCTATTCCGAAACCCGAAACAATTACCCGAAAAATCAAAGTCACTTTTTGTCTCTGATACTATAACAAATGCTGTCTACCTATTCGGACCCGTCAAACAAATGGTGCTTTTAAATTTTCATCGCACACGATACTCTATTCACAATAAGATTAGACATAGTTGGTAGGTATTATAATCACGATTTTGCTTTTAATGCCATCTTTAGCAACTAAAAGCGGTCAGTAGGTATGCGGCGATAGAGACATCCCCGATCGGAGCGGGCGGGGGAGTGTTGCTATTCAGCAGCGATCGCACGCACCGTACCTACTTACGCCGTTCGTTATCGAAAATAGTTATTCGCAATTTAAACAAAAGCCATATTATGCATTTGTTGAAACTTTTGTGTGGTAGCAGAGTTTATTATTACGAATATACAGTGCAAACTTTATAAACTTAAATTCAATATGTCGCTAATCATAAAGAAAAAATACAATTACTCGTGCAGCCATATACTTAGTTGTTAGAACTTTTGTTGTAAGGTATAACTAATCTCTTTAAGTATATAAGAAATGAATTGAAAAACTTAAAAAATTTTTTGAATGAGTTACGGGACATTTTTAGATTTCTATTGTTCCATAGTACCTATCTGTTAGCATTTTCACTCATATATCCTTTAGATAGTACTTACAAAGAACCCGTATACTGTTTTCATTTAAATTTTCTAATATTTGTATAACACGAAATAATAAGAAATACCTACTTAATACCTATTGCATCACTCTAAACTGTTAGCATTTTTGTAAATAGCCATGAATTTACGAAACTTATCCACTCAGCGAAAATTAAAAACTTTTGAATTATCGAAGGGCACAGACTTCTGGCTACTGGACTATTCTTCACGTTGTCACTTCGAAATTCAAAATTGGTACAACCGTACCTATTTGTAAGTTATTACTCTGTGTAATGGCCGGGCCCCTAACGGTGCTTAAACAAAGGCCTGCATCGAACGCCTCGTAACTATTGCACTGGGTTCCCATCGCCCTTCGCCCCTTTGCCCTTTCCCCCCCTCGCCTATACAAGTATATATATACCTACATATAATACAGATTGTACTGAAAATTGCTACGCCGCGCTACAAAGGTATCTACGAGCTTGCTTTTATTGGAAACTCGTGTAAGAGAGCGTTTAAATTGATTTGAGACCTTAGTAACTGGAGCTTGTAATGCTTAGTGCTGTAATAATTTGGTATTTGTACAGTTTATTTTAATGAAGAGAGCTTATACATTGAATTTGAAATTATAACGGATTTATTTTAAATTAAGATGGCCAACTTTGAACCAGGTTATATACATACATACATGGACTACATTTTCACGATTTATACAATCATTGTTGTATTTTTTCTCTCACTGTCCAACTACATATATCTTACATAGGTACCAATATATCTATTGACATTTTTACATTACAATAATATCACGCTATCGAACTCTGCAATCTACAGTCACATGAATCTAGGCAGATACACAATTACGGCACTTATAACTTCCTCATAGAACGCCCAGCTTTCTAGGTCAACTCAGTTGGACGGCAGTAGAAAATGCATTTAGTTTGTAAAGCTAGTCGCACACCCGCGGACCGCAACGACACCGCATCTGTATGCGTTTTGTGCGACCAAAACGGGACTTGGTTTTGTGGTTACAAATTCTTACAACTGATATTTACAGCTGCGATCAATGTTTAAATTTTTGTAAGTATTTATTTATTGAATTGCATCGGAGGAAAACTTTGAAAATTGATACCTAAATTGGACAAATGCAGTAAACAAGCGTAATGATCACTGCTATTTGTGCTTTGTGGTTAACGAAATATATATTTAGTATAACTACCATTTCATAAAATTAAAACTTGTAATTCTACCTACCTTATACAACTTGCAGCACAAACCAAATAAGGAGATCAATAAGTCACAAATCAAAAGTCAAAACAATGAGTTTCTTCCGACATAAATCGATCCATGACTAATGTATAAATAATGAGTAATAGCTCCCCAAAACAGGAGGCCCGGATATCCAAAACACCATTTAAATAAAATTATACTGTACACGCGCTTCATTGCAAGATGGAGGCGGCGCCTTCACACAGCAATGTAATAATAGTATTGTGATATGTAAGGTTCGATCATGTCGGATTTTCTGCCTACATTATCAGTTTCAACTGTCATCGTCCTCCGCTGACGTTAAAGCACTGCAAGAGATTTTATAAATTAAGTACCTTGTCTAAGAAAAAATACAAATCATCTTGAACTATGCGGTCACAATGACAATGTACAGGTGAGACGAGTTTTGTTTTCCACTGCTTTGCACCCAAATAAGGTGCGGGCCTGCATCGCAAGGTGCGACTTTCGCTCGTATGTACCAGGCCCTCATAATCCCAACGTACGTTGTATTACGCAAGCCGGTGTCGAAATCGGACGCACTACGAAACGGGTTTTCTAAATTCCCACACGACAACTAGATGCAATGATGAACTGCATGGCTGTTTGTTTGTGTGGGTATTGCATTAGTTATTTTTTTAATTGAACAGGTGGTGGATTCAGCTTGTTGGTTATTAAAAGTTATTGGCCATAAATATTTTTATTTGAATGGTACCACGACGAATCTATCTTGAGTTCGTTGACTTATTCTCGGGTTGTAGTTGTTATTACTGATTACTACAGTGTTAGGGAAGCAACAGTTGAGGTTTTTTAACTTGAAGGCAATTCTGGTGCTTAAAAAGCGTTCGAGTTCATGTCGTAATATTATCCACAACATCAATGTCAAAACATTACAAAATTCAGGGAAATTAGAGGTGTTATTACATTTGCGACTGTTGCAAATTTCGAACTTTTTTAAGAATTTCCCCCACGGTTCGCCCCACATAAGGATTTACTCCTGTATCATGGGTGCGTTCACAAACATGAAAACTCACATACACAAGACAGCCAGACCCGGAACAATTATCTATAGGCCATACAAACATTTGTTCCGTGTGGGGATCGAACCCGCGACACGTTGCGCAGCAACCGTTCAACCACTGAGCCAACAGAGTCGACATTTTTTTTTTAAATATATTTCAATTGAACAGCGACGCAATCCTAAAAATAGAAAAATAAAAATTCACAGCAAAGAAACTGACACGATTAGTAAAATATTCGAGTCAACACAAAGCCTAAGTCACTTTGCATTGCAAACAACAAAAATCTGACCAAGTGCGAATAGAAGTCACGCAGGAAGGGTTCCGTCTATAAAAACTGTTACATATCATGTCTATTGTATGGGTGAACCACTCAAATATTTATTTTATTAGATTTTTTAGCATTTGTTGTTGCAAAAGAAATACATCATCTGTGAAAACAACTGTCTAACTATCACGGCTCATGAGATACATCCTGGTAACAGGGTCCCGTTTTACCCTTTTGTTTACGGAACCCTAAAAAAAACTTTCTAATGCAACGTTTTTCCGGCGCAAAACGCGTTGCGCGGGTCGCGGGGGGCGGAGGCCCATCAAAATAGAAAGTTGCATGACACGCGTTGCAATGCGTGCGCGCAACGCAATGCTGCTAAAAAGTAGATATGTATATTCTCGACTATCATTTTGACAGCTTAGATCCGGTTTTTTTTTTTTTGTAAAGCACCAATCTAAAAAGCCTTTCCCCAGCTAGGTTGGGACTGGATACATTTAAATACCAGTATTAATTTATTTAAAGTAGCTGCCTACTAAACTCCACACCCAATAGCTGGTAATTAAATAATATAATTAAAGATACCAGGATTACGTGCTAATCTTTTAAGGCAGTTAAGGAACCGTACCAAATATGATTAATAATAATGACTAAGACCAGTCAATAACAATAATTTCGAGGCATCAACGTGTTCTGTATTTTCAATTTCTGCTATACTAATATAATAAAGAGGAAAGATTTGTATTTTTGTATGTAACGAATAAACTCAAAAACTACTGGACCGATTTAAAAAAATCTTTCACCATGAGAAAGCTACATTTACCTTTGATGTTTATTTATTGAGATAACAAAACTTTTGGGCAACATGTTTTCTCAAAACTATGACTGCCAAAAACGATATTGAAAACAACAGTATTAAATCATTTTGATTTTTTTTTTTAAGGAAACACTATTCAGGTAGGTACTCGTCACTCTAAAAATATGCCATTACCAAAACGAAACAAGATTAAAATCAACTCGTGCGCTTCTTGCATAGATGCGTACGCGCAGCGCGAACCAGTGCGTGCATTATGAAATAAGCCTTTCACTTACTGCAGCTCGAAAGCAGAGCCTTTCTCCTATATAACGGTACTCGGAATCATAGAAAAAACTAATTATAATTAGTTTATTTGACATGAGTAATAATTTCAAAATTCTAACAAAAAAAAATCACCGTTATGTAAAAGACAGCGTGATTATTTAAATAATCTTCGTTTTTATCGTGTTTGCAATTAATCTTTGCGTTTATGTAATTTGCGTCATGGTTTTGTGTGCGTTTCTGCGTTTTCCTTGTTGCAGCCTATAAGTTTTTTTTTTTTAGAAACATCGGAATTTAGATTCCTAATTTTCTTTCCTTTTTAGAGAAACTGACAGTAAATGGGTTGGTAACATAAATATAATAGGGTACTTGATTACAAAAATCTTTATATAATTACTCCGTCAGATAGATTTCCCAAAAATATTGGACACGGATTTTTCACATTATCAAATCTATAAAACTGACGAAGATAAAAAGCATCAAAGTGAGGGCTTGTGACGTCACGTCGTGGTAAAAATTGCAACAAGTACTGACACACACGAGTTTTCAACGAACTGCATCGTCTTCGTTTTTTACTTACGTGAAAAAAGAAAAAAATACGTGTCCAATATTTTTTGGATATTTATCAGACGGATTACTTAATTAGATTTTTTAATCCAATACTTTTATTTAATGTTCATTCGCTACAATACACAAAGATTATGAGTGCTTAGCAAAGGCTGACCTAAAAATTTAATATCCATGTTACTCTGTGTTCCAATATTTGTCTCAAAACAAAAGTGCTATAGCACTTTTGTTTTGATGTATGTTTCAGTAATAGAGTTACCACTCTATACCTATGTTAGTCCCGAAATATAATAATAATAATAAACTTATTATAGAAATATTTAGAAATATAACAAATAATAATAATAGCTTGGCCCGTAAATGTGGTCAAAACCAGCCAAAAGAGCTGAGAAAAAAAAAAGATAACTAAAAATAATAATAATTTATTTTCAGACTAGAGTCCATAGCTTAAAATTTTAAAACACATACATAATACAAACAATTAGATATATAACAAAATATTTGAAAACCTACTTAAATAACTTATTTAAGTAGGTACTAAAATATGCTATATGTAGATAGATAGTTCTAATACGGAACAAACACATCCGCGGCACCTTCAGTGGATTAATCAAATTGGAAGATTACATTCTCTCCGATCTAGGGAGCGTCGCGTTGCGGCGCACAAGGACCAAACCCGTTTGTGAATCTTGTAATGTTACAAAATAGGGATGTTTCCTGAGTAAAAAATATATGATTATGTTTAGTCCGTCAGTTAGATTATAGAAAAATATTGGACACGTATTTTTTCTTTTATCAAATCTATAAAAACTGACGAAGATACAACGCATCAAAAATCAGGAGAGGGGGCTAAAGACGTCACGGCTCGTTAAAAATTTTATTGAGTAGTGACGTCACACGACTTTTCAACGCACTGTATAGTCTTCATTTTTTGTTTACGTGAAAAAAGAAAAAATACGTGTCCAATATTTTTTGGAAATCTATCAGACGGACTAATTAGATTTTTTTAGTCAACTACCCTATTGTCTGTTTACAAAATTTCCGGAATTAATCAGAATTTCGTCACTATCTGCGCTTTATTGCAACTTTATCAAAACATGTTGTGTTTCTACAATGCGACGCAAAACGGGAAAAAACATATTCAGATTATGCTATCATTTTCCGTGGATCTGTTAAATAATTATAGTCACAATATAATTGGTGGGCAGTTTACATAACTGGCTACAGGCTTTTAAATGGCTTTTTAAAATCAATCAGCCAGCCTAATTGGTGGCCATAAAGGTAACTGGATAAATAGATAGGTAATTATTATAATAGGCACGGTCGGGCCCAAGTCAAGTTTAAGGCTAGCGCAAACAATTAACAAGAAAGTTATAACAGGACCACCTACAATGATTTTGATAGATTTTTCTTTGAAAGAGGACGATTTTCTGTCTCTGGCATTTTTTTAAGTGGCAAGGCAAAGTAGGCCCGATTTGCGAAAGATACTTTCGTTTAAAGTATCAGCATTTAGACTCATTTAATTTTTGGTTTAACATCTACTTATTCCTAAAGATAATGCAAAGGACATTGACTATCTGCATTATCATATCAATTAATATAGAAATCCTATTCTATTGAACAGGAATTCATTGCTTAACATTTATATTTGCGACACTACCGCAATATATCTTAAATCAGAACATGGCACAATATAGAGCAGTGGTGGCCGAGTGGTTACGGCCCCGAATTACGAATTGCAGGTCGCAGGCTCAAACCCAGCCTGGCGCATTACTTTGTGTAATTACTTTCATCACCACTGTTCTCAAAACGGTGAAGGAAAACATCGTGAGGAAACCGGCATCTCCTAGAACCAAAGATTCCTCTCCTAGAGAGGAGGCCTGTGTCCCAGCAGTGAGAACGTTAAAATGCTGATTATGCTTATGCATGGCACAAAGAAAAATGTTTATGAAACAACAATTTTGTACAACTAACAAGACAAATCTTTACACAAACTCCAGGTGTGAAGTTCATAAATCATAAAGCAACGAAGTACTTCTCATAATTAATGTCTCAGTCAGTATTAAATGGCAATGAGTACCTTCGTGTTACTCAACCAATCCAAAGGAAATTGTCTTGTCATTAATCAAATATAAGCCATTAAAAGTTCCTAAAGCCATAAAAATTACGTAGCGAACTTGTATCTGGAGTTATTACAGCCGTTCATGGATGACAACTTTCATTCAATTGCATAATTATTAAGAATTAGATCGTTTGGTTTTTATTGTAGATTTGTATCTAAATTATGTTTGTGTTAAAAGGTACTTTGACGTATTTCAATAAGGCCCGGCGCCCACTATCGGCATCGGCATGGTTGAAGATTTTAGGTGATAAAAAGCATTAAACATTAACTTCATGACAATAAAGTAGAAATTTCCATGATATATGATCGTAGTAGCAAAAATACCGCTTCGGCATGCTTGAAGCTACTTCTGCTTTATTGCTATGAATTTAATGTATAATGCTTTTTATCACCTAAAATCCTCAGCCGTGCCGATGCCGATAGTGGGCGCCGGGCCTAAGATGGATATGATACATCAAATATTTATTAATAGTTGTTACAGTATTAAGTTCTACAAGTCCTTGTCCATATCTAGATACTAATATCTTCGTCGCATTACAACAGGCCAAGGATCGAAATACATAGGAAGAGATTATCAAGCAGTTTACCCAGAAACATTACGTCGTTCAGCAGTGAGCAAACAAGTTACGAGGAAGAGGAATAAACTCTCTTCTTCTGAGTTATATCTTTCAATTATACAACAAGGTCAAATCAGAAGTCTGCATTCAAGAAACATTTAAAAAATAAGATTTACCATAACAGAGTACATACATGAAGGGTTAATTCAAATATACAATCCCTTTTGTGCCAATTTATGCATAGTTATGCTCCTTCAAGGAACAGTATGGCTCTTTCTTAATTCAGCAGATCACTCTTTTCATACCCCACAATAATTCCGCATAAAATTATTTCTGGAATAATAATACAACTCCCATACATTTCCGTGTAGGGTGGCCAAAATAATGCAACAACCGGACCTCGGTCCCTTTTGTAAAGGATATAATCCTTGACCCGATTTCGTGTCCGAAACCAGATAGAAAACCTGTTTTTGGGACTGTCCCACACAGGTTAAATTACGTATTGTTCCCACAAAATAATAATTAGAATTTACAATGTGCAACGTAATTTCTTGTACCGACAAAAGTTTGTTGACAACGCGATTGTTTGAGTCTGTCGTGCGATTTTAGACCTTATCTTCACAGATGTAAGGAGATGAGGCTTCCTTGTTTTGTGTTCGTACATTAGGGTTATTTTTAGGAATATTAGGGCTTGCCTGACCGAATGTGGACCTACTGTGTCGGTCAATTATTGCATGTGCATTTTTGTGCTCATACAAATCAGGGCTTCTATTGAATAACATAATTATGCTAAAGTGATGTTGTACACGATTTTTTTTCTTTATATTTACACAGTTTTTAAGATCACGAAGGGTGATTTTCGACGAAGGTTTCTTGAATCAATAACGTTATGAGTATGTAACTAATTCAAACGTATGTGTAAGGTAGTCATAAAAATGTTATTAAGCCATTCATAGCCGGTGTCGTAAAAGTTGTTATTAATTGACTGTTTATGTTTATTCGAGTACTAATTATTATACATACGACCTTATCATGAATGTGTTTAGGTTCGTTTAGAGTTTATTTTCCTTTACCACTGGGTTTTTTGGCTTCCAGGTTTTAACTTCAACAAATCGAACATTTTTCCTAATTAATGTATTATTTTATTAGTTGGTTTAAAACTATATTAGGGACCTTTTCAATGGGAAACATTCGTACTTATACAATTTGGTAGTGTGTTCAACATATTGCTCATTTTTTACAAGTTCGACATAATCTCAAACTTGATTTTTAGTTAGTAATACAGTCGAGTTTAAAAAAATGCGCTTTTTTTACTGTACAACCGTAATTTCTCAATAATCTATAGTAACAGAGAGAGAGAGAGAGAGAGAGAGAGAGAGAGAGCCGATATTATGTTTTTACAGTAAACGGATCGAAATTTAACAACACTTCTGCCATTAATAACTAAAAAATCATCAACTTTGGGATATGTCGAACTTGTAGCATATGAGCGATATTTGTATAACGCACACGCATCGTTTGAGCAGAATCTATGATTTTCCTCGTATTGTTCATAGTTTTGCCAAATACATGTGCAATGGTATTGTTTTTACATTTATATCTACTAATGACATATTTCCTTTAATGTAAGGATCATGGCAATGAATTATGTAGGTAGATACCTAATGCATCATTAAAAATATTTTAATTTGCGGTATGGGTTTCTCAGAAACAGAAGCAGGAAGAAATATTGTTTATATGTCCGACCAAATTCATGGTCATTCTAAGCTTAGGCTTTTACTTTTCCTAAACCTAGTTAGGGTTCTAAGCTTTTTATTATTGGTCTCAAACAGTACACTTTTGTTATCTATACTAATATTATAAAGAGGAAAGATTTGTATCAATTTCAAAAATTCTTTAACCATTACAAAATTACATTCACCCTAAGTAACATAGGCTATACTTTATCCCCGTATTCTCACGGAAACAGGAACTAGGCGGGTGAAACCGCGGCGCGCTGCTAGTTTTTTATAATTTTACAATTTTAATTAGTTTGATGGCGAGAAGCGCGTGATAATGTACAAATATTCTTTGGTAACCAACCTTAAAACTACCAACAATGCAGTACTTCACTCAAGGATCAGTCATACCAGCACGAATAGATTGCGGACGAGCTGCGGACATCGGACACCGACAGATCCCAAGTACACAATTCCACACACCAAGCCACACATCCTCAGACCAAGCCAATCTCGTAGTGTATAGGATTCCCCTACAATGAGAGGTCAGCCCATACCGGGGTCTTATAGGTATAACATATTATAAAAAGATGAAATATTTTGTATGTTTGTAGGAGGTTACATCTGGAAATACTTTTCCGAAACCCCGAACAAAAATTGTTTTTCTTTCCAATAATATATTGTTTTTCATTGCTCGGAAACGAAGCCGCGATAATAAGCTTTTTTTTTTTGAAAATAATTTGATACGTTTAATAACAATCCCAAAATGTAAGGCAATATGTATGTTTTACTTATCATCAAACAATATTTTTTCTACTAGTGTAAGAGATAAAAGAAAAATAATCTTTGAATGAACACGATCGTCGGTCAGACACAGTTGCATTTGCAAGATAGTGCATTATCTTTATTTACAAAAGGCAACTTTGCTTAGCTTCTCAATTCGGATTTTTGTATTTTTTTTTATGTTTGTCCGCGCATAACTCCGTTGCTTGCCAACCGATTTGAAAAATTCTTTTTTTGTTGGAAAGGGTATACCTCCCAAATGGTCCCATGAAAATTTTATCGAAATCGAACAAGCCGTTTTTTGTTTTTGTTAATGATAGCAAACCTGTCGGGATAACTGAAATCGCATGTTTGTTTATTGTTTACACCAATTTATACCACGTACGCTGTGATGGGTATGTTTCGCTGGGAGTGAACCACAAAAAAGTAAAAAATAAAAAAAAACTTTTTACAAAAAATACAACCGACTTCTATACAAAAAAAAAAAAACAAACAAAAAGTACAAAATAATTTTAATTTCGGAAGTCGGTGTGTTCAAAAACAAAAAAACAAGCAAAAACACCGAGTTCCGAAATTAAAGTTATTTTGTACTTTTTGGTTTTATTGTATAGAAGTCGGTTGTATTTCTAGTAAAAAAAATTTAAAACACTACCTACAACAATTTGTTATGTATGTTTTCCCGACC
Organism: Hecatera dysodea; assembly: GCA_905332915.2. Lineage (NCBI taxonomy): Eukaryota > Metazoa > Arthropoda > Insecta > Lepidoptera > Noctuidae > Hecatera > Hecatera dysodea. The sequence goes on from HG995292.1 coordinate 19,177,407, forward strand.
ATGTACTAAATTATCTTTTTTTTTTCAGTCATGGATATGGATATTTGAAAATGTAACTCCGTTACTGTCAAGTAGACAGTACGCTTAAATTCATTCAACATTTTAGATTTAACTTTGAAAATGAAAACAAAATATCTAGTTTTAATTTCCGCGAATATTAGTGGGTTGCAGGTATGCACCTCCCTCCCGCCCGCTATATTATATGCAAATAATGCAAGGATTTTAAGCACATGCAGGAAGGCAATGCCTTCCTGCATGTGCTTAAAATCCTTGCATTTGCCTAGTAATCTTGCATGTGCATAATTATTATTATTATTTGCATATAATATAGCGGGCGGGAGGGAGGTGCATACCTGCAACCCACTAATATTCGCGGAAATTAAAACTAGATATTTTGTTTTCATTTTCAAAGTTAAAATGGATTTCCGCAAAGTAACGCCTGACTCAATCAATTTTATTTTAGATTTATTTTAAACTATATTTGTTGTGTGACTTATCTGTGTCATTTTTTCATCCGCGAAGAGGTAAATATGCGTTCTCGGAAATATCTCAAACTATTTTTTAACCTAACCTAACTAATGTAGGTATGCAGCTAAATTCCATTATGTTGCATAATTATAACAAGTGCCTTTCTCAACTCCACCCAGTTACTAGAAAAAACATAGTAACTGTTAGTTGTCATACTCAAAAGTATGACAATCAAAGTCAAGAAATGCAAATGATTTAACAGTTAAAATTAGAACACAAAACAGTTAATAGACAATTATCTGTCTACTATAGGTACTATAATGTTCTGAACAAGCCACCTATTACAATTATTTTTATTGTAGTTTGATTAATATTAGAAGATAATAATATGTTTTAGTAAGTTAGTATCGTATATTTTAAGTTCCCTTCTCTGTATCTTTACATAATGTGTCTGCGTTTCTTATCCCATATTTTTATCGCTTATCTTCTGGACGAAATTTCGACGTATGCCACATTGGGCACCCGTTTTAAGGGCACCTGAGGTAATGGCACCTGAGCTATTCCACATACGGCACCTATCGATATTTTTCGCAGGTGCCATTAGTGGAATAGTTTATTATTTAAAATTTTATTCCACAAACGGCACCTACGAACCAGTACGTACTAGTGTTGGGACGTTTACTTTTTATAAGACATCAAAATAAAAAAAAATCGATTAAAATCAGTCGAGTTTAATAACATGATAATAAATATACCTGTGATTAGCTAAGCGCCACCAGTTTTTATAGTATGATTAGCTAAGAGCTACCATTGACAATATTTAGCCTCATGTACGTTATGCGCTAATCTGTATCTTAAGAACCTTATTTTATATTTTTAACCGACTTCAAAAAGGAGGAGGTTCTCAATTCGGTAGGTATGTTTTTTCTATGTGTGTACAGCGATTATGCTGAGATTTCTGATCCAATTTACGTGGTTGTTTTTTATTCGATGAAAAGTAGTTGCCATTTGGTCCCATAAGAATTTAGTTCAGTTTCGTCGAGTAGTATTTATTTTATGAGCATTTTTGTTAATTTCAATAAATGATAGCAAATCTGTCGGGATAGCTGAAACCGCATGTTTATTTATTGTTTACACCAATTTATACCACGTACGCTGTGATGGGTATGTTTAGCTGGGAGTGAACCTTTAAAAAAGTGCAAAATAAAAATAAAACTGTTTACAATAAACAATCGACTTCTAAACAAAATACCAAAAAGTACAAAATAACTTTAATTTCGGAAGTCTGTGTTCAAAAAACAAAAAAGCAACCAAAAACACCGAGTACCAAAATTAAAGTTATTTTGTAGTTTTTGTTTTTTTTTTATTTAGAAGTCGGCAGTATTTTTTTTGTAAAAAGTTTTTAATGTTTATAGTACATAAGAAATAACTCAAGACTGATTTTACAATAGAAGTACCAATAATAAGTATTGATTGTCATATTAAAAAAAAAAAGAAAAAACTTTAAAATTACAAAGTAAACCAAGAAGAGAAATAATCGTATTAAAACCTAAAAAAAAATTGTTTCTTAATTCTATTGTAACTCAAGGCTGATTTTGAAATACATGTGATTAAGGAAACTGATTGTGGTATTAAAATTATTAAAGACATAAAGAAATTATATTTTTATCATGTTATTAAACTCGACTGATTTTAACGATTTTTATATTTTGAAGTCTTATAAAAAGTAAACGTCCCAACACTAGTACGTACTGGTTCGTAGGTGCCATTTGTGGAATAAAATTTTAAATACTAAACTATTCCACTAATGGCACCTGCGAAAAATATCGATAGGTGCCGTATGTGGAATAGCTCAGGTGCCATTACCTCAGGTGCCGTTAAAACGGGTGCCCAATGTGGCATACGTCGAAATTTCTATTGGAATATGCAGTACCTTTGTGTTATTTGCTCTATATATTTTTTTAAGTATCTTGTGCGTACATCTATACTAATACTTTAAAGAGGAAAGATTTGTATTTTTGTATGTACCTAATGAATAAACTCAAAAACTACTGGACCGATTTCAAAAATTCTTCCACCATTAGAAAGCTACATTCACAGTTACATAGGCTATATTTTATCCCCGTATTCCTACGGGAACGGGAACTACGCGGGTGAAACCGCGGAGCGCTGCTAGTCAATAAATAAAAAGTCAATAAATTTAGAATGCAATAAAAGTAATGTAACAGGTAAACATAATTATACCTATTATATAGCACATTGTTTTGCATTTGTCAACGTAAACTAATGACGTCAAAGAAATCATGCAAGGCCAAGCGAATAATCTACTAGAAGCAATGTTCTTCAATATTTTAAAAACACCTGTGTAATATCTGAAACTTGGTCGTGAAACATAAAGAAAACAAAACGGCTGTAAGCCCCTAAATTAAATATTTTTAGTGTGTATTTTGGACACTAGTAATTAGAGTTTCTGCTGACAGGATATTTTGTCATTTCCATTGGAACAGGGGTGTTTCTTGAGTAAAAAATATATGATTATGTTTAGTCCTTCAGTTAGATTATAGAAAAATATTGGACACGTATTTTTTCCTTTATCAAATCTATAAAAACTGACGAAGATACAAAGCATCAAAGATCAAGAGTGGGGGCTTGTGACGTTACGGCTCGGTAAAAATTGTAGCGAGTAGTGACGTCACACGAGTTTTCAACGCTCTGTATCGGCTTCATTTTTTGTTTACGTGAAAAAAGAAAAAATACGTGTCCAATATTTTTTGTAAATCTATCTGACGGACTAATTAGATTTTTTTAGTCAACTACCCTACTATAATACTGTTTAAGTCGCTAAATTCTGGTTGAATGCATAGTACATAACTTCAAGCAAATATAAATTTTATAAACGCGAAAGATTGTAAGTATGGATGGATGGATGTTTGTTACTCTTTCACGCAAAAACTACTGAACGGATTTGGATGAAATTTGGCACACAGATGGTTATAATAGGTATTAGTAGGACAGTAGGTTTCTCCCGGTTAGTTATTCCCCTTAAAAATATTCGGTAAACGGTGAATCATTTTGTTTCATGAAAACTACTGCAATATTACTTAGTACTGACTGCGAACTTAAAGCCTCGTGTCCATTAGGCAACATTTGACCCGCAACACGCCCAAAATGTTCAGCAACATTGCACAACAACGCATGCCGTTGCCTGCGCAACATTGTCATTGTTACTAAATAAAAGATCTTTGTTGCCGTTCAACATGATGAGGAACATGTCGCGCGTCAAATGTTGCCTGGTGGATACGAGGATTTACTAAAAAAACTTGCAGTATTCCCTAAGTTCAACAATATCTAGTAGGTACAACAAAAAAAGAATTACTTAAATCGGACTTGTAGTTCCGAAGATATGCGAACACAAACATAAAAACATACATATATACATACATATATACATACATACATACATACACTTGAAATTTGGCACATTTGTTCGACTAACATATACAAAAACTGGGCAATTATGGAAATATTACACACATACGGGTCGAATTGATAACCTCCTTTTTTGAAGTCGGTTAAAAAAGTTCCTCGTAGCCGTTCAATATAATGATGAACGTGTTGTGCATCTTGTCGCGCGTCAAATGTTGCCTGATGCATACGAGGATTGACTTTAAAAAAAAACTTTTTACAAAAACTAAAACCGACTTCTAAACAAAAAAAAAAACAAAAAGTATAAAATAACTTTAATTTCGGAACTCGGTGTTTTGGGTTGCTTTTTTGTTTTTGAACACACCGACTTCCGAAATTAAAGTTATTTTATACTTTTTGTTTTTTTTTTTTGTTTAGAAGTCGGTTTTATTATTTGTAAAAAGTTTTTTATTTTTCATTTTTAGTGGTTCACTCCCAGCTAAACATACCCATCACAGCGTACCTGGTATAAATTGGTGTAAACAATAAACAAACATGCGATTTCAGCTATCCCGACAGATTTGCTATCATTTATTGAAATTAACAAAAAACCGCTTGTTCGATTTCGATAAAATTTTCATGGGACCATTTGGTAAGTATACCCTTTCGAACAAAAAAAAAATTTCAAATCGGTTGGCAAACGATGGAGTTATGCGCGAATAAACATTAAAAAAAAACATACAAACATCCCAATTGAGAACCTCTTCCTTTTTTAGAAGTCGGTTAAAAAAAGTTCCTCGTTGCCGTACACCATGATTAGGAACGTGTAGTGCATCATGTCGCGCGTCAATGTTTCCTAGTTGATTCACGGCTTGAACCTCTTCGAAAGCGGCACAATACATAGGTACCATCTACCCACCCATCATAAGAGCGATCGATACTATAATTTACAGGTTAAAAGGCTCAATCTCAATAGTCAACAATGCAGAAAAGCTTTTACATAATCAAAAACGAATACAAACAACAGGCGAGTCGAAGAGCATCATAAAACCATTCAATCAAATTAAATTCCCCTGTCTGTGAGCATGCAAAGGTATAGCAACTATATTTCATACATATGCGCTTTATTGAGGCAAATAACCAATGAATAGAGACTAGAATTGTCTACAAAAAAAAACTTGTCGAATTGATTTGAGCACTAACTAAAATCGAGAAAGTATCTTGAATTTAAAACAACACAAACGTTCTAAGAACAAGTTTTTTTTTTTCTAGCTGTATTAGCGGTTTTTTATTAGTCTTTTTGCTAACATTTCTTCTGCATAATCATCGTTAAGTAACTAAATTCTCCATGAAAAAAATAACTTTAGAATCATTACTTTTCAGCCATCATCCGAACTTCAAGAAACGACGATTAAATGAAACACAGGATTCAGCTAAAAGTACCCACACTTTCCAACTTCTAAGATGACTCAATCAGCGTTCCATTAGGAAAAAGATTTCTTTCATTGTTACGAAAAACCCGCAACAGTTTTCGTCCTTAGCAATTTAAAAATTAGGGTCGATTGTCACTTGTTTGAGCTGCGAGGCAGTGATGGCCAAGCAATCGTAAACTTTATATAAAAGTCATGATCAATTAGTTCACGCTATTTCGTGCGTAAATTTTTATATTACCTACTATAGTTGAGGTAGGTATGTACCTAAAACTGGTTTTAGTAAAATCGTGCTGAAAAGTAGTCGATGGTCTGAGATTATAATTTGATAGATTTTTAAAGATGGAAATAGTGTTGTTGTATGATACTATAGGAACAGAAAAAAGACTATAATGATCTTGTTTTTTTTGTTATTGATTTACTAAACGGCAATTAAAAAATAAAAAACCACACTAAACCGTAAACAAAAGATACCTCTGGTACAATGGTATGATGAGTTAATTGAAAAATCTGAAAATTCAGACCATATCTACATCATTACTAATATTTTCATTGAATATTTATTTTAATAAAATAAAACTACTATAATAATCGTTTTACAAGTGCATCAGCGTCTGGTCACAATAAATGACTCGCGTTACAAAAAAATATAATCAGAAATACTACGTCCCTGTAGTTTTGATACTCCATGTTAATCATTTTATTTTTAACTAGCAGTGACCCGCGGTTTTACCCACATAGTTTCCGTGGGAATATGGGTGGGGGGGGGATAGAGCTTCCCAGCAGTAAAAATTTTTTCAATTCGGTTCAGTAGTTTCGGAGCCTATTCAATACAAACAAAACAATCAAATCTTTCCTCTTTATAATAATAGTATAGATGTTTACAATATCAACTTGAAGTTCAATCGCTATACCTACTATACATAAAGCACGACAAACAAAAAGAAAAACAAAATCAGCTCCAAAGTGTTGCGTGCTAGCTAAAATCGATAACCCTGCATGCCATAAAAAATGTAAAACCAGACGAAGTACATCGTTAGTACTGCGTGCTACCTATGTACCTACAACCCTTGATTTCTAAAACCCGAACTAACATTCTGCATCAGTAAAACTACGAATAATCATAAAATCAATACCGCCCATTAAAACTAGCGTCATACAAATTCCCAACACCAAATATTAGGTGGGAATTATCTAACACACACGCACACGAACTAGACGTCAAGTAGGGTACATATTGCACGCGCACTAACGCAACGGCCTTGGTTGCTACGTTACGTAAGCGTCGCGCCCCAGAGGACCTCGGAGGGTGTCCTTGGTCCTCCCTTTCCTCCCTCCCCCAACCCCAGGACCTAACCTAGACAAGGCCGTTCGGAAATGAAAATAATATTTGGTACATTATTAGAAAATCAGTGGGTGGCCCTTAATAGACCTTTAAATATTCTATCGCATCAAATTCGAGTATGTGTTTCATGTTCCTGCGTTGGCTCATATTTTTTTAATGGTGAAGGTATTGGGTGATTTAGAAGGTTTTATGAGATTCAATTTAGCTTTACTAGATGTAGTTTTGAGTAGTGTTAGAAAAAAAAAATACAACACCGAAGCATGTTTTGACTTCCACTGTTATATAAATTGCAAAAACACTAAAGGAAGTTTAATTTCGAATAGAATGGTGTTGTGTCTCAGGGTTCTGATTTTTATGCAGTAGACAGTGGCAAAATGACATTTTTGGGCAGCTGGTTTAATTCTGGATATTGACGAATTAAGCCGGAAAGAGTTTGTAGGACCTATGTCGTCGCTAGTACATGCCAAGTTCTTCGGTAGTTGGTTTGTCCAAAAAGTCTAACTAAACTAGAATTGTGTAATCACAGACATTTTCAAAGTACAGGAATAAAACCTATGTATAAATTTTTATCATGAATTTAAGACAATGAAATTACAAACAGCAGCTGTTTTCTTTAACCGATTTCCAAAAAAGGAGGAGGTTCTCAAGTCGACTGTATTTTTTTTGTTTATGTTTCCTCATAACTTTTTACCGGTGTACCGATTTGTGATGATGATTCTTTTTATATTCGACAGCTGGTACTTGTCGTGTGGTCCCATTTAAATTTGATTTAAATCTGACGACTAGTATTTGAGTTATCCCTAATATGTGCGAGGTTTCGACTACACTCCTCTCTTGCCGATGTAAAATGAAAAAATAAAATTGTATACGATGGTTTGGAAGAGTATTTAAGTATTTTCAAGATGGTCTCTTTCTAGTTTGGTGAAGATCTGATAAAGAACAGAGATAGGAAACGGAACTCTTGGATAAATTATAGCAAATCTTTCGGGATTGCTGAAATCACAAGTTCGTTTATTGCTTGCACCAATACATATGTATATACCGTGTACGCTGTGATGGGTACGTTTACGTGGGGGTGGGTGTGTACCACCAAAAAATTAAAAATAATACTTTAATTTCGTAAGGCGGTGTTCAAAATACGAAGAAACAATCAAAAACACCGAGTTCCGAAATTAAAGTTATTTTATACTTTTTGTGTTTTTAGAATTCGGTTGTTTTTTTTTAGGTTTAGTTTTTTTTTAACAATTTAACTAACATAAAAAATAACGAACTTCAAACTTAAAATTCACGACAGTATTCATCACATTAATTATATTTAGATCGCATAAAAACTTATGCAAACCAGTGCTAACTGTTGTCAGATATCTTTTTCTATCGGTCAGATTAATTTGATCGTTACGGCTACAGGTTTTAAGATGAAAGATGTAAATGAGCCGAAATTGGAAATTTACCAATATATTTTTATAGTCATAACCACAAATTATACTGTATGAGATTTTCTCAATATAACTGCAGTTATAAATATCAACTGTCAAAAAGGTGTGGTTTCAAGAGAAATAACCTTCATCGTTTGACGTAATGGTAACATTCTAAACTTACAAGTGTTAAATAAAATGGAACATAATAATTTACCTAACAATAAGCAAGACAAATAAAGTATAACTAAGTACTAAAAATTTAACAATGAATACAAAGATTTACGACGACTCGAGAATGCAAATACTATCTGAGCCGACCCAGCTCATTCAAGTCTAGATGTAGGTTACGGACAAGCGGACATAATTTTGATAAGTAAAAAACAAGTTTACATTTTTAACACACCCAACTTTGTAAACATAGCACGCAAAACAATTAAACGACACAAAAGATGAAGAAATTGCTGCATGTCAAATAGGTACGAATTAACGCAACTCACAATTAAACAGTACTAACATTGTCACCATTGTTCATATATTGTTTTCATGTAAATGATTCGGGACTTCCCGAATATTACGAGTGAATCCTTTCATGGGTAAGGGCTAGTTGGACAAAACATCACGAGGAAAATAACACTGTGTACCTTCGTTGTCAACTATGACTAACTATTCCTAGAAACGGAAATACTTTAACTGTGCATATAGCTAAGGATTAGAACACCTTTTTTGATGGGAAATCATCAAATGACTTCTCCCGCTCTGGGCGGAGCGAAAGGGAGTGTCAGACTCTTACTGACTAAAACCCACCCGTGATCCTTCTTGTGCCCTTTGCGTTCCAGTTTCGAACAAATTCCGCAACAAGGATTAGAACACCTTGCTTATCAATAAAACCTAGATGTATAGAGTCTAAAAGTTACCTATTGGTAACCTTTGACTAATGTCAATGATCAACTACATCATCGCTTAGCTTACCATCATTTGCGATAGTATTCAAGCTCCAGCCTCAATCTTGCATTTATCAAGATCTTGAGTTTATGGAGCTCTGAAGTTTATAAATTGATGTTTATTCCTTCAAAAATACGTCCGTATGTCAACTGATATTGAATTTCAACGCACTTTTATATGTAACTTGTTCTAACTAATCACTCTTATCTTTGTGCGTTGGGTTTGAGGTTATCTTTCGTTGCAAAGATACCACGTGTGTACAGAAAATTGTTTCTAAGCAATTCTTGGAATCAGCTAATAGTATGATTTCGTAATATTTTTTATTTTGTTAGATTTTGCTTCTTTAAAAACGTGACGTTTTAGTATTATCTTTTATTTATCTCTGCTACAAGTTAATGCTTGTTTCAACCTCAAAATCTAGTCCAAATTTAATCAATTTTGTTTGAGATCATCAGTTAAGTTAGATCATTTAATAGGAACTTATTGATAGTTATGAGTCTAATTATGTATTTTTTCTATTTCATTCAAAAAAAGAAAAACAATTTTTTTAAGCCCAAAGACATTCCAATTTTAACTAACCACCGTAATCGATTAATCATCAATCAATATGTGAAAAAAAAAAACTCTTCCGTTACTGGGTGACTGACAGACAACATACAGCCGAAACTACTGGTCGTAGAAAAAACTTTTTACAAAAAAATATAACCGACTTCAACAAAAAAAAAAAAAACAAAAACTACAAAATAACTTTAATTTCGGAACTCGGTGATTTGGTTGCCTTTTCGATTTTTTGAACACCGACTTTCGAAATTAAAGTTATTTTGTACTTTTTGGTTCTTTTTTTGTGAAGAAGTTGGTTGTATTTTTTTGTAGTTAGTTTAAGTGGTACCCCCCCCCCCCCCCCACCTTAACATACCAATCACATTGGTGTAAACAGTAAACAAACATGCGATTTCAGCAATTCCGAAAGTTTTGCTATCATTTATTGAAGAGTTCCGTTTTCTATCACCTCTGTTCATCATAAGATCTTCACCAAACTAGAAAGGGTCCACCTTGAAATACTAAGATGCTCTTCCAAACCATGGTACACAATTTTATTTTTTCATTTTATATCGACAAGAGGGAATGAGAACGTCATCTATGTAAACTAAGCCACGCATTATTAGGGATAAAAAAATACAATTTATTTTAGAACTGTGTTTGTTAAACTTCTATGTCTGATTATCCGAATCGACCACGGTTCCAAATAATTCGGATAATCGGCATTCTACTGTAACTATGTTTTACCAAAACTTATGAGAAGTGGACTAGTGCTACACCACAATGCATTTTTTACGTAGGTAACTTTCTTTTGCGTATAGTTACTATGTATATCTACTAATTAACTACCGGTTCAGTATTGTCTTTCTATTAAAATAACATTTACTCAGATTTTTAACTAGTTTTGTTTAGAGTTGTGTTATTATTTATTTTGATTAGATGTGGAATTTATAAAGCTCTTTATGCGAGCGAATAAATTCGTTCAAAGTATCAAGACTACTTCGAGCATACTGTTACGGATTTAACCGGCGACAAAATCTAAGAATTTAATGGAGTCTTCTCAGAAGTACTACGCAGTTTGACGTAACTGAGTTATTCTAACAATAAAATCTATTATTGTAGGAGCAAAGGTCCTTTAGCACCACAACAAACTATTTGTTGCGGTGCCAATACAATTTAAATAGTAATTTGGAGTACAAAGTGAATTGAATGATAGTAATATTGCAATAATAGTACCGCAATAAAAAATATTAAACGTTTGAGTTCTTAATATTTTTTATTGACTGAAAAACGACTAGGTACAATCATCTATCGAGATTCAACAATGCCCAAAAAGCGATTTGGGATTATTTAAATGTGCGTAGTTAGGTTCACTTGTACAGCGAAATTTCCTACCGTAATCTGTGTTTCCTGGTAACTATAAACTGGGTTTTAAACCCAAGAATGAGTAGATTTCTTCAAGGCCACCGTGCTCTATCGTCGACCACAATCATCATCGCTTACCATCAGGTGAGAAAATAGTCAAACGCAATCTAAATCTAAACATATATAACTCAAAAGTGACTGACTGACTGACATAGTGATCTATCAACGCACAGCCCAAACCACTGAACGGATCGGGCTGAAATTTGGCATGCAGGTAGACGTTATGACGTAGGCATCCGCTAAGAGAGGATTTTGATTAATTCTACCCCCAAGGGGATAAAATAGGGGATGAAAGTTTGTATGAAACTTTGTCAATTTTAAACCGATCCGACCGCTAAACAAAAGTAAAGCCGCAAAAACTATACCTAATTAATAATAATACTTCTTAACGCGAGCGAAGCCGCTGGCAAAGCTAGTCCAATATAAAATAATAAAAGGACCTCGAATTATAAAATCTCCATAGACAAACGAACTCTGAATTGAATTCGGAATAGTGGGTTCGTATGACATGTAGCAACGCTTCCTATTGGCCAGCCGTTTCGTGACGCGACGAATCTAAGTATGAGCGACCTTCACGAACACATATTTAGGCATATTTAAAATGTCTGAATCCTGAGTTAACTTTGAACTAATTATATTTAATTTAAGATATTGATATTGTTCACATTGCTAGTTTAAGCCTAATATTTTGCATATTTGTGTTTCAATCTACATATTGAATAGGTAGGTACCTACCTAGTCAGAATTCATGCAAAAATTCATGATTATGCTAAACGAGCAAGTTGGTAAAAACACTTTAAGAAAATTATTTATTCGTTTTAAATTTTTACTTTGGTATATTTATATGCAGTAGAAAACCATTGTGTACCTACCTACATAGTCAGGGATATCCAGGCCTAAACATAGCATAAGTAACTACTACAGGTCATTGAACTATAATAGGAGAAAACAAATGAAGACAGTCACAGAAAACTTTTGCCAACTTCTAGGTAGCTTCATATTTTTGCCTCATAACAACGCTGGGTAGTTCTTTATCTATGTCCCTGGCATTTTATCATAACATGCGATCTCAATATTACTAACAATATTTTACCATATTTCCTCTTTGCTTGTCAACAACTACGGTCATAGTATTTTAAATGTAGTTTTGAAATTCATAACGTACGCATCAAATACCTACTAATCTTCTATGAACAAAAACTTAAGGTAATTTAAGACTACCGTAAGAAATCAAAATCTAATTCGACAACGCACAAATCAAAACCAAGCCTAAAAAGTAGTCTAACGAGAAACGCATAGGTAATTCAGAAAAGTCTATATGTGAACTTTGCACAGCCATTATAATAAATTAAAATAAAACAACGATGATAAACAAGATTTGAGAGCCAAAAAATCTCAGATAATGAAGCAGGAAATACGAGTTTAGGCAGTTGCTAAATGAATGACACTATAGTTCACTAGACGGCTTTATGAACAAGATGAAGAGCTAAAAGAAAAAAAAATAGATATTCAAAAATAGAATGTGTTAATCACTATGCAATATTAATTGAAATGCCAACAATCTGCGAATTTAGCTTGCTAGCAACCATTCGTATTGAACAAGGAAACGTGAGGTTTATTAGATGATAGCCATGGCCCATGACAAATCTCATCCAATTCGACTCGGCTGTTACGGCGTTTTTAAGGTACAAACAATCAAATGTTTTCGCATCTGTAATATCATTGTTTAAACTTGGATTCTACTCTGATTACATGCCGTATGCTAAAATACTAATGCCTAATCATGTTGCTTGCAATTAGAAGAATTCATAAAATATATGAATGATTGATAATAGAGATTAGGTGTTGTTACAAATTGTGCAAGGTCAGATTTCAAGAATAAACAACAGACGATATGTCTCGGGTACTCGATGGCAAAATAATGTTCCTATGTACTAACGAGTTTTATGTTTACATGGGAGTCGACTCAACAAACGTCAGCATAGATACTAACAGAGATGAAAGTCTCAGACAATTAGATAACCGAAATTCTTTTATCATATCTATCAATGCAACGAAATTATACAGAAATTGAGAGGCCCTAACCGAAAATTCAAATCATACGCCTCTGCTAGTGCAGAGAATAGCGGAACGCAGCTGTATAACGAAGGGCATAAGGTCTATAATTGAGGCGGTTAGTTCTATGACGTGTGGCAAGAGGTGAAGACATGTGCAGAAGCGCAAACGAAACAAGGCGATCGGTTGACGCTGACCGCGGCCGGTGTCTAGGTGCTAATAGCTCGGACATGGACGGCGGCCGCACGAGGCCACTTTGACAGTTTCTATGCAAATGTTAATGCGTCGCGCGACCAGTTTTCGCCTCACAGCGGTTCCGGGCCGAGTTATGAACGCGATTTATACGCACCCATTAATTATTAATCCCAAACTTATCTCGCAGAACTGGATTTTTGACTGGCTCGTTAGAAATCACGCTTGAGTTGCGAACTACGTGTGGATAGCTGGGATGATGTGCGCCCAAAGCACCACGTGAATCATCTTAGATAACACACCTCCAGTTACGGGGAAGAGTTAGGGAACCGGTCGGCGCAGAACGCACAGAAGAATTAGTGATGCAATAACGTCGAACAAAAAGTTGAAGATACGGTTGTCTCATTATCAAGTTCAATAGCCCCGAGTCGGCAGCACGTGTATGCAAAATTTGGATACGACTCCAAACTGCGCAAAAATGTTCTCATGCAACAACAACTTAAGGTGCAAACTGCTGTACACCCTCGCGCACTTAACATTTATCATATGCCGCGGGGTGTCAACGCGTATTTATCAATGACTGTATTTTGATACCTATTTTAAAATCTGCCAGATTGACTCCCAAATCAAGCTACGCGAGTCGTATATTTTCTGTTCCCATTGCGACTTCCTGGTCGGGTCACACCCAAAATTCCCAACTGATCTAGCCGGGTCACCGGCTGTTGCTTATCGGGCTTATCCTAGTTTTTATATAGGTACTAATAAAGACAATACTTTCCTCGATTCCATATCGCAAATTCCACAGTCCTTGTATCGGTATTAGAAAACCATTAGATATGTAACGAGCTATGCACAAATACCATAGTTTGTATCACTGAATGTGCGTTCACTACACTTGAGTTACACTCGTTTAGTTTAGCACCGCTGTTCGTGGTGGATCACTTCCGCATGTTGCATGGCGCGCCTGCGCTCGCGCCGCTTGGCCGTGTGTGCTCCGAGCAGTGGGGAGCCTCGCTCGCGAATGCGACCGCCGAAAACTCTTCGCGCCGGCCGAATGCAGAAAATTCAGAACGCGCCGGGTGGGGGACGCTCTTCGACTATCCGAAACTTGCGCGCGTACGTACGTGCTGCGCTTCGCTATGAAAAAAATCCAAGGTTAACCGCGCGCTGCCAAAAAAAGACGCACGCAAAATGAAAAAAGACGGCTAGAGCGGCGCCCCTCGGGGCCCTCGTGATGCAGTCGATCTGCAAACGCGACGCCTCACCGCTCAGCGCCTCACTGCCGCATTCGTACATTTTTCTTGATCACACGCACACACACTTGTGTGGGTACAACCGAGCACATCAGCATAGGCGACGCGTAGATTGTCTAGTTTGACTACTGAGTACATCCAGCCGCTGTATTATGTTTGCAGGCTATTGACACTGTGTACACAGAAGCGAACGAATAGTGTTTTATATTACTTTTGGGTATTACAGATTTACGAATATGTAATTATTATGCGTGTCGAATCCGATTGCGATATTGACCAACTTGTGTCGCTTGAAACTTCAAAAGGATTTAGAAATAGAATATTTATTTGATAACGCCAATATTGAATCTATCTAACGTCAGTACCTATTGAGTCTTTGTGGACTTCAGTCATATTTTCAACGAGCACAAAACAATAAACATTAACAGAAGGTTTCTCAGAAATTGTGACATAATAATATCACAGATTTTTTTAAATTCCTAACGAACATGCTCTTGACCTCGAACTTTTCTGATAATAAATAATCGTAATAAAAAAAAATAGTGTATGTACGATGAAATCGCCAAACGCAAGAGTAGACTAGGTACCTACCTAGCTGAATTTACGGAAATTATGAGAAAAGAAACCAAACTGAAGAAAACATCACCAAACAAATGCGTAATGTGTGAGAAATTAAATAAATATAGACATAGACAGTTCTTTTTGAATGCACAACATTCTGCATCTCACTAAAGCTCGTAGTTTCGTAGTCAGCCTAACAATCCTAAATATAAATTTGAAAATGAAAATAATATATCTAGTTTTAATTTCCGCGAATATTAGTGGGTTAATTAAAACTAGATAGGTATATTATTTTCATTTTCAAATTTAAAATGGATTTCCGCAAAGTAACGCCTGACTCAATCAATCCTAAATATATATTATACACACATAATTTACAATCGATGATTGCATCAATACGCATCGTTACATAAGTTCCACATTTAGTTAGGGAGGTAATAATAAATTAATACAATCTGCCGGTGTATTTTCATCTAAAACCTAATGTGATAATAACTAAATAATTATGGCCTATCTCGGTTTCTGGCAAAGTGTATTATTGAGATTGTAGTAACTAGGGTTGCCAGGTCTTAAAACAGAAAAGCCGGACAAACCAGCCAGTTTGGCCGGACATTTGGGCAGAAAGGCCGGGCATTTTATAGTCTAAGTATAAAATGCCCGGCCTTTCTGTGACGTGAAACGTGGATTTTTTTATCATTTACCATAAAATCTTAAATTCTAATGAAACAACAATAAAATTGAGTGAGCCAGTCTTCATTACTATTAATCATTCAATATTTATTTCAATAATTGCATTAATAGGTATTAATACGCTCTACATAAGAAGCGATACAAGGTGAGCGAAAAAATGCTCAAATTTAAAAAACGCCGATCATATATCTTAACAGGCGCCATCTAATATGGCCGGACACTCAACCAAAAAGCCAAACTATGTCCGGTTTTATCCGGACGCCTGGCAACGCTAGTTATAACTATGGCAGGTGGTAGTATTTAGACTAAAATCTGTCATAGTTAAATATGGTCCACATGTTGTATTTATTACAGAAAAAAACCATTACACCTTGTCTAGTCATTTTCAAAGAAGCCACATGCTGATGGAATTGCCTATCGGCAAAATGTTGAAATTCTACGGGAGTTCATAAAACGAAAACGGAGTTCTTTCTTCTCCTCATATTTCTTTTCTTGTCTTGATTGGATTAAAGAAAAAGAAATACTAAAATGTTAAAAAAAGAATGGAATAATCTTTACTATGTACACCATATATGTAAGTTACAGAAAAGATAGATGAAGAAAACATTACATACATAGGTGACACAATGGGCGACCTTATCACTAAAAGCGATCTTTTCAAGACAACCTTTGGATGGATTTTACAGAGAAAAAGAAATTCAGTACTGTAGGTAGTCTTAGTTATAATAAACAATTATTTTTTGTTGTAACGAATAAACTCGAAAAGTATTTGGTTTACATTTTTTAGGGTTCCGTATCCCACGTGTAACGAACGGAACCCGTCCATCAGCGGAATGTAGGAACTTATCTCAAGTACCGTAATAGGTAGACAGTGAAATTTTCAGAGTGCACCTATTTTTATTGCCGCCATAACGTCTGCCCATGCAAGAAAAGTGTTTTCTTTTTTCGGCTTGTGCTGCGGAACCCTTCGTGTGAGAGTCCAACTCGCACTTGGCCAGTTTTTGATTAGGTCCTCACCTATCACCATCAACGTTAGTTAAAACATTTTCGAAATGTCTTA
Organism: Hecatera dysodea; assembly: GCA_905332915.2. Lineage (NCBI taxonomy): Eukaryota > Metazoa > Arthropoda > Insecta > Lepidoptera > Noctuidae > Hecatera > Hecatera dysodea. Next base: position 19,194,191 of record HG995292.1, read on the forward strand.
TTTATGTTTAAATTAATATTTGTATGGAAATTTATGTTTGTATGGAAAATATAAAATAGGTCTAATTTAACTGCAACATTATTTATCGAAAATGTTTTCAAGTAAATTTGAAAATGAAAACAATATATCTAGTTTTAATTTCCGCGAATATTAGTGGGTTGCAGGTATGCACCTCCCTCCCGCCCGCTATATTATGCACATAACCCACTAATATTCGCGGAAATTAAAACTAGATATATTGTTTTCATTTTCAAATTTAAAATGGATTTCCGCAAAGTAACGCCTGACTCAATCAATTTTGTTTTCAAGTAACTTTTTAGACCTATGTATCCTGCTTATGTGTGTAAAGTTTCATTAAAAGCGGTTTAGTCATTTCGGAAAATAAGGTCTTGAAAATTTGTATGAAAAGCCATTAGGTGTAAACGCTCTTAAACGAACGATAGACAGCAATCACTCTCCTCTATATTAGATTTCACAATATTTATATATAATCTGGTACGGAAAACAAAGCTAGGAACTGTATGACTGTCAGTTCCACTCCACGGTAACAGTCACTCGATGTTAGTGCCTTGTAAATGCAATATTCTTGGTCTACTGTTACTATACTAAAGCTTGTCCACTACCATCCAGTTATCTACTTCACTTACCTAATTCCCTGTTCCATAAATCGGGTACTCATAAAACATTTTCCTCAAGTTATTGTAACTGTACAGCATATAAGCCACATGTCCGGACCATCGGAACATGTTTTTCCTCATTTTTACATCAATCTTCTGTAGCTAAATGGAATTCTTACCTTTTCATATCAAACAGCCTGTGGTTCGGACATGTGGAACAAAATATTTTTATGAATTAACAATATAAAAAGGCACTATTTCTTAATATTGACATGCATTCAACATCCATCTATTTTGCTGGTAAGATTGTCTACGTGACACACACAGACACATGCAGAAGCTGCTACAAACGTCACAATTGTTTTACATTATTTTTATGTAATAGATACTTTTTAAATCGACCTATCATTTAGCGTCGATGGCAATTTTTCCATCAAGAATTATCTCAAGGTACACTTTGGGTGCCTAGTTTGCATGAATCGTTTAGTTAAACATATGAGTTAAATGTAGATTTGGTTAGGTTAGTATGATTGAATCTTAAAGATACATAATATTTCCCTCAATTACTATCGGATATATTTTGAAGTGTTAAAAGAAGTTTGATAGTGGCGCCAGTTTCCAGGTAGTAAATCTGTCCGATTTTGAAGAAATCCAATGACGCTATTTTAGTTTTCATTAAAATTAGCCGAGACTCCTTTGAGTATTCCCTCATAGTTTAAGAATTGGCTAGCTAATAGCTCACTTGAAAAATAGGGTAGTTGACTAAAAAAATCTAATTAGTCCGTCAGATAGATTTCCAAAAAATATTGGACACGTATTTTTTCTTTTTTCACGTAAACAAAAAATGAAGCCGATACAGAGCGTTTAAAACTCGTGTGACGTCACTACTCGCTACAATTTTTACCGAGCCGTAACGTCACAAGCCCCCACTCCTGATCTTTGATGCTTTGTATCTTCGTCAGTTTTTATAGATTTGATAAAGGAAAAAATACGTGTCCAATATTTTTCTATAATCTAAGTGACGGACTAAACATAATCATATATTTTTTACTCAGGAAACATCCCTATTCACCCTGTTATTTTAGACTAAATCTAGACTTTCCTTAACAAAAAATTACGTTACCCTAGGCGATACAAAATTACCCTTGACGAATTTTATATCTAACGATGTGCATTGGCTGAAAGAACGCAGATTCGGCGCCTACTATATTGTTATCAGTATTGTTTGACAAGGGCACGTGAGTTACGATATCACCGAATAGTATTAGGATACGGGATGCGCGATATATGCGCACACGCATGTGTGTTGGAAGATAACAGGGGACATTGAAGCACCACTTCTTCAACGTTCAAATTTTAGAAGAGGTGACGGGCGGGCTTTTGGAGTTTAAAAAGACACCTCTTTTTGGCTCTCGGTCTTATTTGGATAATGTTGACTTTTGATTAAGTGTGATACCAAACACGCTTTATAAAGTATAGTGTTGTCCTGATGAAGTGGTTCCGTTATTTTACTTTCAGTTTTGAAATGTGTGTTTTTTTAAATAACATTTAATAATCTGAATGAATAGGTTCTTGATATAATAATACTAGCTTCTGCCCGCGACTTCATCCGCGTGGAATAGTTACTTTACCCCCGATTTTGAAACTCTCAGCCCGATCGGTTTAAAATTGACAAAATTTCATACAAATTTTCATCCCCTATTTTATCCCTTTGGGGGTATAATTAATCAAAATCCTTTCTTAGCGGATGCCTACGTCATAACATCGACCTGCATGCCAAATTTCAGCCCGAACTGTTCAGTGGTTTGGGCTGTGCGTTGATAGATCACTATGTCAGTCAGTCAGTCACTTTTGAGTTACATATATTTAGATAATTTAAAGTTTTTTTATCCCTTACAAGTTAGTTAGTTCTTTTAAAATACAGGGTGAAATTGAATAGATGCGACATATTTAAATATACAATAATACGTGTTGTCAAGAAAATTTAGAACATACCAAATGTAAAATTAATGAACTTTAATCACCGCTATGAATGGCAACGTTTAATAACGCGAGTACGTCACAACGATCATTTAGCACTGCGATTAGTTGGACGAGATTTTTTGATACTTTAATTTTTCTTATTTATTTTGCATATTAATTATTTTTCTGGAATACCGATAGTTCGTACTTAAATAAAGATATTAACATCGATGGATCATTTTAAAACGCCAACCACGTAACTTTTTTTAACGATTTAGATTGTAGAAAAAACAGTTTATAATTACTATGTTACTGTAACTGAAGCTCCCATTTCATTTTGTCGCATCTATTCAAAGTCATCCTGTATATACTGATATTTTTAATACTTTTCTTTATTGTATTTTATGTAAGGATCGGCTTTTGCGTTGAAAGCCTACTCCAAATGTCTCCAACTTTCTCTTTCTCTAGCAACTCTCGTCCAAAGCGTTCCGGCTACTTCTGCGATGTCAACCCTCCATTTCTTGAATGGTCAGCCTCGTCTTCTCGTTTTATAAATTGGTTACATATTAGTGACAGTTAGCGACCACCTTCCATCTGTTGTTCTTTGAGTATCGCCGACCCATTTGAGAGTGCCAATATTTGTTTACCTGCATCTCAGACCTTTGTCTTTTTCCTGTCTTATGAGCTTCTGATCCTATCTTTTAATTTTATACCCATGTACCTTCTTACTAAATTAAATGGGTTCATGAAATAATTACCTTATAATTCTGTGATATTTTTAAACTATGTTATGTCCCCAGACGTTTACATTCTTGTAATTCATGTGATCCCCATAAGTCAAGGATGAGGCCAAAAAGCAATTTTAAATCTAGTGACTTGTTAATTTTCTTTTATTCATTACAACTCTTTGGTTTTGAAAACGACTTACGACTTTGTTTTTGAATTAAATTAAAAAAAAAGTTATAATCATTATGAAAAACGTGTCGTGCTTAATTTTTCGTTGTTTTTTTTTTGCCTATTTATCACTCAGTTAACTAGGACAATGATTACAGAAATGCTATTTACAAATAAATGTATAACTGTAATTTGGTTTAGATAAACTGCCAAGCTAAACATTTTATTATTATAATTTATCTATGCTCTATTAGATAAAAGAGTCATACAACGATAATTTTTATAAAATGATCGAATACAAATACGTAATTCATAGCAGTATATTTATTTCTTTATTAAAACTTTATGTACAATAGTGTTGCATGGACGTAGCTTTGATTGTAAGTTTCTTTTATCATCATCTGCCTAGCCTTTTCCTGGTTATATTGGGGTCGGCTTCCAGTCAAACTGAATTCAGCTGAAAGAAGTGGCTGCCTATCAGATCTCCAAAACCCATGAACTGGCCTAACACGTTACTTTCTTGGCAAGACTGGAGTCAGATTGCTTCTGATAATCCGTAACGACTGCCGATGATCTACAAATGACAGCCGGGACCAATGGCTTAACGTGCTTTCCAAGGCATGGAGGAATCTCGTTATGTTAAGATGGTCACCCATCCACAGACTGACCTTGGAAAGCATTGCTTAACCTTGGAGATAGACCCGTGTGACTGTTATGCTTTAGCTACGAGCTCGTCCGGTAAGTTTCTACTATAGGAGATTGAATATCTTGTAAGTATTGATTTTTCAAATTTGGGAAATCAGGAGGCTCATGGTTGTATGAACAACATGGCAGTGCTTCAGAAAATAGAAATCTAACATAACGATACATTTTCTCAAAATTTTATTTTATTTTTTAACAATGAAAATTTTGTCACCATTTTTTTTTGGCGTGAGAAAGATCAATAATATAGACAGTTACTTATCGTAGCAGTCAATCCTTTAATTTTTTAAACTAATACCATCCAACAATCCATAATATAACGCAATGTTTCAATGAATGACTCAGACAAAAAGTCGACAGTGACTAAACAAAACCATTTAAAAAAAAAACAATATTTCCTTATTCACGTCATCGCTAGAAAAAAAAATAAGTGCATCTCACAGTCTACGACTCCTCGCCATTTCCTGTTCCAATGATATTGGTCGGAGCAAAAAACTTTGGAGTCGATAAAGGTAACAAACTTTTGCTTGACCTGTATCAAGGCTGTGTTTAGCTAGTTCTAGGTCATTACAATAGATTGTAGGTAATAGTATTTTTTTCATTATTGTTAGTTGAATATTATTCCGTTTTTATAAGTTTGACATGCGCGGATATGCTTCTGTGCTGCTACGTTACGCTATAATTTTTCCACTAATTTACTAAAAATCAGTGTATTGATAGAAACAAAAAATTGTGCTACTTTCCCATTTCCCGAGAGTTTATTAGTTTCTTTGAATATAAACAAAGTAAACCCACTCTCAAAGAACATAAATATGAATAAATTGGGTATTTTGTTTTGTTATGGATAGGAAATCATCAAATGAATTCTTCCGCTCTAGGCTGAGCGAGAGACTTACTGACTAAAACCCATCCTCCAAAATGCCCTTTGCGTTCCAGAGCCGCGGTGACTCTTTCGAACAAATTCCGCAGCCCAGGAAATTGGGCTAAGTATCTATAATTTTTGAATTTTTTTATAATTTAGTGACCACGGAAACTTGGATTGTTGTAACTATAAGCAAGAATCGTATTACCATTTTCTACCGACAAACAGGACACTAAAGTAACCTAAGCATTCTTTTAGTTTTTTTGCATTTTCCTCCAGATCAATACACACTACACTATACATGCTAGTTACGTCCAGAGCGGGAGAAGTAATTCGATGATTTCCCATCCTGACAAAAAAAAAGGTATGCTATGCATGCTTTGTAAACTATGCTACTAACGTCCGCGGTTTTCCACTTCCTCGTCAAACAAATAAAAAAAAAAACAAATAACCCATTTTTTTTAAATAAAATTTTCCTACATCCTGTAAATCGATGGAACTTACAAAATTCTTGCATGGCTATCTTATCTTGCGTTTAGTACGCACATTGATTAAATGGTTGCATCGTGTACACTTTATCATTTGGATAATGTTACAAAAAATAAGAGTAGATGTTATTATTGTACTTTGTAAAGTACATTAAATATGCAACTACACGTCTAACGATAATAAATTGTTGTGCGTGTTTTCATATGAAGTTTATCGGCCAAGCATTTTATCGAAATTAAACTATGAAATTTACATTATTATGTTTATGATACACAAACTGCAATATTCAGCTGTGTTCGTTGGTATTTAATAATAAAAAAATTACTACACCTATACTAATATTATAAAGAGGAAAGATTTGATTGTTTGTTTGCATTGAATAGGCTCCGAAACTACTGAACCGATTTGAAAAATTCTTTCACTGTTGGGAAGCTACACTATCCCCGTGTTCCCACGGGAACGGGAACTATGCTGGTGAAACCGCGGTCTTGCTTGTTTTCAACAAAGAATGATGTGCGCTCGTCAACTATAGATAGCAACGACAGTTAAGAAAATTTTACAGACCGATATTGTGTTATACTTACGTAAGCCATCCCTATTGTATCCCCACGGTCAGATAAGGAACTAAAACTAAGCCACTTTTGGCCACATTGCATGGAATTTTCATTTTTCTGATCACATTTTGCTAATTTTATTAATGCACAAATGTCCGCCTCGAAAGAAGGCATACCTATTAAGAATATCACGACACTACACGTGTATAAATTGTGTTCACCGCCTCTGTATCAATATAGGTACTTACTACGATTATTAAATTATTTTCTAGTCATATACATAGTCGATTTTTTTTATAACTTTATATAATTATATGCATTTTAATCTATAATTAAGAAACATAATGTTGCGGTGCCCTAGCAGGGTTCATGAAACTTATATTTGTAACAAGACCTTATAATCGACATGAATGTAATAAATAAATAAACAAAGTAATATGCCAAAAAAAATGGAAATGTCGGCGATTACCAACATTTCTTGTCAAAAAAAAAATAACCATGAATATTGTAATTACTAATTATTACAAGACGAGGATAAAAAACCAGGTCGTCCATGTTTTCTTATTTCTTTTATTAACCTGCGCAATACCTAGTCACGGCTTACACGTGTCTGTCTGACCCCCAACCCCGCAACCCCCCCCCCCCCTACCCCTTCAGACATTCTTTCAGACATTTTCTTTCGAAGTCTACCCGTTATTAATTATTAGTGACGTTAAAGGGAAATAAAATTCAGGCATTTTATTTTTCTAAGCAATTACAGAAATACTTTTATATCAGAAATTGGGTCATTTGAAAGTGACAGTAAATTATTTGACTGATTTTTTCCTTGAAAATATGTTTTTTCTAATAATATCTTTTTTTAGGATCACTGTTAAGAAATAAACAAATGTATGTACTTTTTCATCGGTGTTTTAAAATTTAAATTAAATTCACATATTTTCTTGGTAATATGGTAATATTTGTAATAATTTAATTAATTATTACAAACATATACACTAACAATAAAATATAATAAAAAATACTGTTTCGTAGATTCATATGTTTTGTTTACACAATAGAAACTTATACGGCGGGCTATAAAAATATAATGTGACTATTAACGCAATGACAAATAGCGGTGAAGTTAGAAATTAAGTTTGTTGAATTATTTTTTAATATTTAATGACGTAATAAAAAACCAGACCAGCTTTTATAGTTTATTTCTTTCATAAAACTATAAATTAATAGACGCAATAATAAAACATTTAAAAAGCCTTAGTACAAGCGTTCCATAAAAATAGGTACTACTAACACAAAAATGTGTAAAATAATGTTGAAACTATCATGGGTAAAAATAATCACAATTTATGCAGTAAATTTAATGCACCATCTTCTTTTTTCAGCGGATGTAAAAACATGAGAAAAATATCCTCCTTCTCCCCCCGCCCCCCCCAAGACGATACTGATTGGTAGACGCGCCTAAATTGACAGGTGATACGAACGTTTTGGATCTTTTGTTCCTTTTGTTTTAATTAGTTTGTGCTTCATCTAATCTTGACCACGTATTATTCATGATAATATTTGTATACTCTATTCTAGTTTTGATATAATTGATCTAAAACGTCCTTGTGAATAATGTCAATAATTGTTGAATACCTACTTAATTAACATATTTGCCTAAATACTTGTTTTGAATGGAGCGTCTCAGCCAAAATTAGATCTCAATGTCACCTAGTGACATTAACGCATTCTCAAACGCATAAAAAACGCATTATGAAAAATGTCATTACCATAGTAAAACATGTCAACTATGTTTTTTTATCGATTTCTTTATGTCAGCGTTCCGGGTTATGCTGTTTTATTTATTATGAATTATAAAGAAGATATATAAAAAACATTTGAATCAAATTTGGAATTACGCAAACATGCAGTTCCTACCGGCCAGCGTTAGAAAGTAATTAAATTCAAAATGGATTCTAATTTCAAATTGGAAATAATTTTGGAATGCTGGTGCGTTCGGAATTAACTTGGGTCGTTGTAATACATACCTATACATCTGGGTAAATATTGGCGCATGCGTAAAAGTACGCACGGCGTTCAATGTCAAACTTTTGCATCTTCCCTAATAAATAGGCAGTTTCTATCTGGCATTACATATTCTAGTTCTGTTGGTTTTCGAAATGAGCCTTGAATGGTTTTTAATCTATCAATTATTTACATGCTAAACATTGGTTACCTACAAAATCCATTAATCATTGTTCAATCACATAAAAAATGCAGTAAGGTTCCGAACTTCAGTACTTAAATGTAATATAACAGTTTTTTTTCATACACCTAACTAATAAAAGGAATTATCTGAAATGCATATGTGTGTGATTCATGTAACATGTTTTTTTTTTTTTTCGGAAATCACTTTTGTCCGCATTTTTTATTTCATTTTCCGCATTAAATATTTATCTATATTATCAAGTTTTTAGATCCCGATAGTAGGTAATTGTGATTAATATGACAGAAAGTGCACTTTTACCAAAGGAAAACGAATGCAAAAATTATAAAAATATTTTTAAATATGGGTCAGTTGTAATAAAATGACGTAACGTATACAGGCTGATTTTTCAAAACAATTTTAAATATTTCTTTCTTCGGGTTTAATTTAATCAATAGAACAGTGGCTTGGCCTAAAGTGTGGTACTGCAAGCTGCACCGGTAGCAGCGACAGAGGGCGCTGCTAAGTTAAGATAGTTTAACATTTAAATATTTTTATGCTATAATTATAATTTTTATAACGTTGAATTTTATTAAAATCACCGGCAGCGTGTTTTTGTTTTTGCAACACGAATCGTGATGATAAAATGGTATAAAAAATATTGGCTAAGTATCAACTTAAGTTTTATTAATAGTTTTTTTTTTAATATTTATTAAATTAAATAACAAAAGAAACAACTTGCATTACCTACTTACTACTTAGCTACCTACACAATTGAAAAACAAAATCACATAAGGAAGTGAGAAAAAAACAAAACAAAGGAAGGTAGGTACACTAAGCATTTAAGAAAATTTAATAATTAAAAAAATATTTAACTACAACATATTTAGTCGCATTTTTTTTTTCTTTAACAGCTAACTCAGATTCGACACAAATAATGTTAAGAAGCAAATTCAATGCAAAACGTATGACGTATATCGACTTACCTGGTAACCAAAACTAAATTTCAAAGGCCATCTCCACATTTAACACTTATTAATGACAATAGAAATAAGTACATTTACGAATACATTCATTATTTAAACAACAATGACGACATCCAAGCAAACACCAAAATATCCAAACACCGAAACAGCTGAGCCGTAAAATTAACAACACGACTCACTCCTGCTCTACGCTTTTGAAAAAGAGACAACAAAGAAAAGAAAAAAAACAATCAAAATGACTTCTGGTACTAACTGTACAAACGAGCCAAGTAACCTATTTCAAAACCGTAGAACACTAGGACGTCACAAATGCAGTCGGCGAGTGTACTCACGTGTGCTCAACGTGTTCAGAGTGCCATCGACGTGGAGGTAGCTAGCTAGATGGTTCGTTCGGCCTCGGACGGCCTGGATGCAGCGACGCCGCGGACGCGCGGTATCGAGGAAGTAAGTCCCGGCGAACTGTCAACGGCACGGAAATCGGGCGGCGGCGAGCACCGAGCCGCTAGCACGCATGCGCCGCGCGCCCGTCAACAGCGCCCCTGCAGCCAACGGGGCCACCTCACCCCACCGACCTACCCTTTAAATCGAACGTCATATCCCGCACACCGTTCGCACCACCCACCCCCCGTGTAATTTCTGAAAAGCGCTGACTACCCGCGCCGACCCTAAAAAATGCATTGCGTAACGGTTTTATAAATTCCCGTGAATGTTTGCCCAATCAATTATCCACCTGCTTCGGGCGAGGACACAATGCCCCCACTAATGGTCTCTCCCATCATATATTTAAACTGAAACATTTTTAAAGAAAACTAGCGCAAGCAATTTATAGGTTTGTGTTTCATTTCAATGTTAACCGTACGATTTTCAGAAAGCTTTTCTCTCATTCACGTTTCCTGGGGAATTAATCGGAAAATTAATGATAAAACTTCAAAGCAATTTGGTATCGATTATGTACATAACTCTGCATGCGTAATGTGGTTTGATCCAAATTTCGGATCCTATGTGTATTAAGCATTTTAAATCTGCAAATATTGATTTGGGTTACTTTATATAATTCGGTCCCGCGGTTTTCACTCGGTCCACAAAGTGCTTTTCCCAACCATATTGGAATTGGCTTCTTGTCTAACCAAATGTAGCTGATCATCACTATTTTACATAAAGGGGCTGCTTATCTAACCTCCGATAACCCAAGAACCAAGTAATACGATACCTTTAGCAAAACTGTCAGATGTTCTGGCTTTTGACTATCCGTGACGACTGTCAAAAATGTTCAAATGACAGCCAGGACCAACAGCTAAACGTGTTCTCTGAGACACTGAGGAAACTTGGTCTGTAATTCCCGAACCGAACCCGATAAGCGTTAGCTTAACCTTGATTTTTTTTATTTATCCACGAGCTTCTCGACAAACTCCTAAAAGAAAATAATTCTGATAGATTGTAAAAACTGCGAATCACTATAGCAACGCTTGTTTAGTGAAAATACAACATTTTTTCAGCGAACTATACTGGCCTTTTTTTGGATGGGAAATCATCAAGTGACTTCTCCCGCTCTGGGCGGAGCGGAAGGGAGTGTCAGACTCTTACTGACTAAAACCCACCCGTGATCCTTCTTGTGCCCTTTGCGTTCCAGGGCCGCGGTGACTCTTTCGAACAAATTCCGCAACCCTAGCAGGCACTTACCCTATGGGGCCCGTCTTCGTTGCTGACGGCTCTTTGAGGCGCGCGTGGCTCCATAGTTGTGATTTTGTGACTACCATTTACTTCCCTACCAACTGTGTATACATTATGATAGGCAATAAAGAATTGAATTGAATTGACAGTTTAGTTGGAATTCATGTTCATTTATGTATTTTTAAGGGCCTCATTTAAAATAACAAAAGTCGAATCATATGATTAGTTTAGAGAAACATACAGAGAGAAGCATAACAGCTGCAAAAGTCGATCTTTAAGGTTAAGCAACACTTGCCGAAGTCGGTCTGTGAATGGGTGATCATCTTAACATATCGAGATTCCTCCGTGCCTCGGAAAGTATTTGTAGATCTTTGGCAGTCGTTACGGATTATCAGAAGCCAGAAAATGTGACACCAGCAGCCCTACCATGACGTCTTAAATCCACCATGATTCCTGTGTCAGAGAGAGACGGAGTTACACAAGACGAATAACACCATCCCTTTCCCTCACACTGAATCATGATAGCTATTCACGGCAAATAAAACTGCGCTCGTTCGTGGTAGAAACAAAAGCTGTATTTATAAAACTTCAATCAAAAACATAGACAAAATTTACAAAAAAGGAAAACTATGAAAAAGCCTAAAGAAGGCTTGCACAATAGCATTGGCACTTCATACCTAGTATTCATACAGTCGTGCCAAGAACTACCCAGTTAATGGGTTATGGAGGTCTAGTAGGCAGCCACTTCACGTTTAATACTGGTATTCAGCTGAATCCGGTTTGACTGGCCCCAATATAAACCCATCAAAAACATTTTCATGTAAAAATGTCGCCAAGATGAGTCTACGTAGCTTACCCTGTGAAAAAGTTATCAGATCTCGTACAAAGCCAAGTTCTAAAGACTACACGCTCTAAACCTACAAGCTCTACACTACACCTTACTCAGAATACATGAAAAAGTGGTCAGATCTCATGTAGAAAAAAGAAAGAAAAGAAAGAAAAATAGTTTATTCCCCTCATTTACACGCACATACATATACAAACTATTTAAAACACATCAAACACATATTTTTGATCTATGCGCCCTAACTTTACCAGGCCTAGGTAGGCATTCTGGTAAAGTTAGGGCGCATAGATAAAAAATCTAGAAATAGAAAAAAAACATGTAGAATTTGTGAAGGTTCACAAAATCTATATTTTATTCAAAACGTGTGGCTAGTCAAAAAGTGAAATAAAAATTAAAAACAAGGTAGATAATGTCTTTTTTTTTTTGTAATAAAAAGCGCATAGTTTCCTAACTATGGCGAAAATTAACATGAGCGTATCTTATTTTACCCATGCTCCTTAATTTTAATGCTTAATGCCTTCATTCACCAGCGTTATTGTTAGTAACACTATATGAATCGCTTATTTGCACTTCAGCGATACACATGATATCCCTTTAGCTGCCTCTTCACCATAGACTATTATATTCGAAGCCGGATTTCCAAGCAATGAACTACTGACTCATTGTACCAAGATCGGAATCTGAAGCTAATATATACAAGTACATATAAATACACAAGAATATAGTATGTAGAACATTGCCCTATCGCTATTTATTGTTAACTAGCTTCTGTCCGCGACTTCGTCCCCGTGGAATCCCCGATTTTAAAACATTCTTTATCGCTGCTCCGCTCCTATTGGCTTAAGCGTGATGATATATAGCCTAAAGCCTTCCTCGATAAATGGTCTATTCAACCCAAAAAGAATTTTTCAATTCGGACCAGTAGTTCCTGAGATTAGCGCGTTCAAACAAACAAACAGACAAACTCTTCAGCTTTATAATATTAATATAGATTATGTTGTAAGTACCAGTCTGGCTCCTGGTTTGCGTCCATCTCTTTCTGCTCTTGTATATACGGCCGTACGGTTATATCTTCGTGTTTAAGTAAACTTGCCGAGGTCGTACTGTGGATGGGTGACCATCTATTGCATACCGAGGACTCCCCCGTGCCTCGGAAGGCATGTAAAGACTTTGATCACGGTTGTCAACATGACGGATAGACAAAAACCAAAAAATCTGTCACTAGTCTTGCCAAACGATGTAATGTTACCCAGTTACTGGGTTCTAGAGTTCAGATAAGCCGTCAGTCCATGTAAAATGCTGGTACCCAACTGCTTACGGTTGGACTGGTAGCCTCCTTCTACACACGTAGATAGGAACAGGCTAGGCTGATTGGTATTGCTACAAACTATTTAAGAATATCTCATTGTGGCAAATAAATAATTTGGTTTGTAATCAGTCATCAAAGTACGCTGATTCGCCTGCCCCGTTTGAATTTGGCTTAACATATAACATCCATCAGTGGTGTGCTAAAAATACATCATTTAACAAAGTTCATTTGATTCCCACCGGTGCTGTAACGGTGACAAACAGTCAAGAGATTATGCCATTCATATCGAAACAGCTGCCGTGTTTAATTTACATTGATAGCTAACAAAAAAGCTTGAATATTACCAGTCTTATACATCTATACCAGTCTTACTGAGGTCAGACTACGTAAAATACTGGTATTCAAGTGTTTTTGTCTACACTGGAAGCCAACCCAACTCATCCCGGCAACCCGGCAAAAAAAGTATCATAACATAAAAATGACTAATTCGAGATAACGATACTTTTAAGATTTTTTACTATAATATTTACTAGATTGCTAACGTAAAAATTATATTAAAGATAATCAAGCGCCATCTAACTAATTACAACATAATAATGACGATCTTACAGCCAGGTAAATGACATATTATTTGCTATTTAAATAGTACAAATCAAAACGTAATTTTTCTGTATTATGACGTTTTTTTTTCCGCCAACAACATGTTCATTAAGTAACACCACACTAATGTGGCAAGCATTAAAATATTCCCATCACCAATTCTTTTGTATCCGTTCTATGATTTTACGTTTTCAGGATAAAAAGTGAAAGTCAAATTTCGATTCACACCCTATCGGGCACAGTGGGCGCGGTGGTCGATGCGGTCGGTGTTCTTTTGTTTTATTTTGTTTGGTACAAGGGCCGGCCATCGAGGGTCCGTTAGGCGTACTTCAGTATTTTCCCATGTGTGTGTGTAATACGTCCTTATAATGTATTATCTGTACTTGTCCTACTATCAAACGGGGCAGGCGAATCAGCCTACTTTGATAACTGGTTTCAAATCAAATTATTTACTTGTCTTTTTGTTTTTTTGAATGGACCACTTGCAGTTCAGCGCACTAAGGCTGGTTACTGCTCAACCGAACAATCCTGTGGTGGCCTCAAATGAATTTAAGGCCCCCAGCCAGGGCTTAAAACTACTTAAAAACTAAATGACCGCTCGCTAAGGGCATCCCCTGTGGGACACGGGCCTTGGCTTAGCGGGGTCATTGAGGGAGGGCAGCAAAGGACAGGCTGGGTCAGGTTGATATTATTTTGGGGGTTTAACACTAATGGCTCAGCGGCGCGGGCTGGCTCGTTAGGCAAAAGTCGGGTGATTTGTCACAAGAGAAGATATTCTTAAATAGTTTGTAGCGATACCAATCAGTCTAGCCTATTCCTATCTACGTATGAAGGGGGCGGCTACCAGTGCAACCGTAAGCAGCTGGGTACCAGCATTTTACATGGACTGACAGCTTATCTGACCTCTAGAACCCAGTAACTGGGTAACACTGTGTCGTTTGGCAAGACAGATTTTCTGCTAATGATAGGTACAGTATTATAATCTGAACGCTTGGTAACATGAAAAATGTGTGTTTAAGCTTTGACTCAGTTTAGTTTTAACAGCTGAGCAAATTTGGCAGAAAGTAAGCAATATCTTTATGCTCTTTTTTAGGCTCGCTTTTCACAATCGCACCTGATGGAAAGCGATGATGTGGATTACGATGGAGCAATCTTACCTAGAAATAACCTATTCACTTTTGATTTAAAGATTACAAGTTGTAACTATCCGGTTATTAACTGAACATGGAAATTTAGCCCTTAGCTGTGCGTACAATGAAAGTATTCCCGAAACTTTTTGTGTGTGTGTGTCTTAATTCTGTATAAAATGTTGTTTTCTAAGTATGTTGTGTGTTTGCGTATATGAAGATGACTGATGAAAGTGGTCTGTGAAGATTTGCCTTTGTGATGACGCGTGTTCGCCGCATTACCAACACTGTTCTCAGTGTATTCACAGATCATCGGTAGGATTCTCCAATGATGCAGACGTGGATGCAGCTCCACGCTGAACTGTAGCTGTATGTTTTAGGTTTTATGTTATGTGTATCTACGTACATACATACAATAGTTTTAAAGTAAATTGTTACTAACCATAGTCCAATTTATCATTGGTCCATAGGGACTTTGTCTGAAATAAAAGTCCATAAGGTGAGGTATTATTATTATTCCATTTGTTCATTTTATGTACATATTTATCACATTTTTAAATATTTTTATTAAAAAAAAAACATTAATAAATATAAAAAAATAGTAACCCATCGGGAACAGGGTCCAAGCTACCTACCGGTGGTCAGGGCTCCCGAGAGAGAAACCTCCTAACTATGCGAGCCGTGTCCAAAAGTACTGCTTTCTGGATCAGGCCCTTGATTCAGCTGCCCAACGAGAGCAGGCACTATTACTAAAAAAAAACATCAAAATCGGTAGGTACATCCAATAAAAAGTTATGAGGTAAAACACAAAAAAATATACAGAATACATAAAATACGATAAAATAACACATAAAACACGAATAGAGGACCTCCTCCTTTTTTGAAGTCGGTTCAAAATAAAAAAATACGCACACTTCTGATTGACAATGACATCCAGATTTGAAACCATACCCTTGACTTCCTGACTTGAACTTCGATAAACCAGCTACAGTGTAAAAACAGATCCTTGGACTTTGTCGATTTGGTGACAAATATTTAATTACGTTTCCGTACTATTGAATGCACAGCTTCATACAAATCTTAATAACAAATTTAATGGGATTTTAGAGTGAATGGGACATGGGAATGAGTTGGTCGTAATGTGGAATGGGTTAACTATGTACTGTTATTGATTCTGGGGTTACTACTAGTTTGAAATAGACGTGTCAATTTATTATACATCGGTTCGTTTCTTAGGGTGTTTGTTTCATTTGGGCGGTTTTACGTCAGTAGTTTACAAATGCTGTTTAACTATTTAGTGGTTCACGGGTGCCCAACATGATTAATGTTATGATGAAGTAGACAAAGCGTAATGTAAAGAAAAAGTACCTAATAATTTTTAATATACTAATGATTACGATTTCTATTTTGGTTACAGTCAAGCTCTACTGCTAAGTCCTCATACTTAGCAGTAGAGCTTGCTCGAGTTCGATTTCCAAGACGGGTTAAGTGTTATTGGATTTTCCACTATGAAATTTCTCGGTACCAGCTCGGAATTTGGATTCGTGCTCCGATGACGACTTTTTTGCGTTAAAACAATTGGTTTGCATTAAAACAACATACACATATTTCGTATACCTACAACATATCTGGTGCAATGGGTCCACCTACCAACTACATCACTTTTTTATGGATGGAAAACAATGACTACTCAGTGACAGTTACTGAGTGGGGAGCGGGCTTACTGCGTTCCACGGCCGCGGTGACTCTTTCGAACAAATTCCGCATCCCTAGCAGACACTGATCCTAATAGCCATTATCTTCTTTTTATCTTACTGTCATTTGTAGATCTTTGGCAGTCGTTACGGATTGTCAGAAGCCAGAAAATCTGACACCATTCTTGCCAAGAAGTACCGTGCTCCCCAGTTAATGGGTTGTGGAGGTCTGGTAGGCAGCCGCTCCACGTTAAATACTGGTATTCAGTTGAAACCGGTATGACTGGAAGCCGACCCCAATATAGTTGTTAAAAGGCTAGGCAGATAGATAGTACATCTGGTCTAACACCTATGTGGAATACAAACGTAATGTTTATATTGTCGTGGTCAATTAGTCTAAGTCACACACTAAAGTAAAAAAACTTTTAGCCTACTAAATAATAAAATTTCAACAATGAAAACCAAAGCTTTCACGCTTTGTCACTCACAGTAAACCCGCACAGAACTTGGTAATACAAGGATATGTATGTATGTAGAAATTAATAAACGCACCACTAACACAACTACACATCCACACCTTGATATTTATCCGGCATAGACAAAGGACCTGCTCCCGAGCGGCCCAGTGAATTGAGGTCATCATGGCTGGCCAAAATTTACGGTAAAATCTAAAGCTTAAAAGCTAAAAAACATTGACAACTAAAGTTTCAGTAAACCTACACAGCACACAGTCATTCACGTATGTAGGTTTTAGTATACACACTACGCATCACATCCACACCTTGATATTTACATATTAAGTGTAGACAAAGGACTTGCTCCCGAGCTACCCAGTAAATTGAGGTCATCAATGCTGCCCAGAATTTACGATAAAATCTAAAGCTTAAAAGCTAAAAAACATTGACAACTAAAGTTTCAGTAAACCTACACAGCACACAGTCATCCACGTGTGTAGGTTTTAATAAACGCTCTACACATCACATCCACACCTTGATATTTATTCCGCGTAGACAAAGGACCTACTCCCGTGCCGCCCGGTGAATCGAGGTCACCATGGCTGGCCAAAAAATAATGCAGCAACTGTGCTCTTTTCCGAAATAGAATCCGCTCCGATAACTAGGTCAAACGATGCGTTCGTTTCGATACGTTACGGTTTTTTTTTTCCTATATTTGTTTTGACAGTTACGCAGTGCGAAATCTAGGTACTTTACTAGGTAAAGACCGGTTTTTTTTATCAATGGTTGTTGAAGAAATTCTGTTTTGTGTTTGGATTTTATTCTGTAATTTTTGAAAGGTACTTATCTCGGAATGGATAGTAGTCTTTCAAGCCCATTACTTGTAGAAATTAAGACTCAAATATCTTCAGGATTATCTTCGGGAATCGCCCTGCGTTTCCCGACGCCCGGGGCGTCTTTAGAGTATTATGTTGCAGCTATCTTAATCAGCCGTTAAATTTGCTGCCCAGCCTTTTCATTGATCGGCGCCACACACAACATTAAATGAAAGGGCAGGCAGATGATTAGGCCGCTCATAGGTTACCGTGTGACGAATATTGATTAAATACTTAATTTTGGGAATTCTTTATTCGAGTAAAAACTTGAAATTCTTTAAACCGCTCGTTTACAGACTTATCTATGTCGTAGACATGTTGCAAAATTGTCCTTTTCATGAAATAGTCACATCAAACTTAATCCTTGACGACGGAACCCCGCTGTGCTGGGCTCCTATTGCTGCCTGCAGGGTTTAAAGGAACTTTGAGTCGACGACGCGTTGTGTTCCACGCGCGCCTCAAGGAGCCGTCAGCACCGAGGACGGGGCCCCATAGGGTCGGTCCTGCTAGGGTTGCGGAATTTGTTCGAAAGAGTTACCGCGGCCCTGGAACGCATAGGGCACAAGAAGGATCACGGGTGGGTTTTAGTCAGTAAAAGTCTGACACTCCCTACCGCTCCACCCAGGGCGGGAGGGGTCATTTGATGATTACCCATCCAAAAAAAAAAAAAAGGCTTTAAAGGAACTTAATATGAATGTAATGATGAGAAACTATAGTAAGCGAGCGAGATGAGCTTTTTTTTTTTTTTTTGAATGGACTACTCGCAGTTCAGCACATTAAGGCTGGTTACTGCTCAACCGGGCAATCCCGTGGTTGCCTTAGATTCTAAGGCCCCCAGCCGGGGCTTAAAACTACTTAAAAACTAAATGGCCGCTCGCTAAGGGCATCCCCTGTGGGACACGGGCCTCGGCTTAGGGGTCATTGAGGGGGGGCAGCAAGGGACAGGCTGGGTCTGATTGATATTATTTAGGGGATTTAACGCTAATGGCTCAGCAGCGCGGGCTGGCTCGTTAGGCAAAAGTCGGGGAGGGTTTTGACGGGGGCGTCGCGATGGACCTCGTCGGCGAGGTCGGAATACGGAACGCGTTCTGGGTTTATTTTTCCTAAGAGTGCTGGTTTCCCTACTACTCTCTTGGGTCAGGGTGATGGGGTCATCGAGCTCGACAAGGGTATGCCGCGGTCGGCGGATCTTGCTGATCTGGGAGGGGGTGTATCGGGTGGCCGATGCGATAAGGGGGTTTTGGTGCTTTTCAGCGGACTCTATGAAACGCTTGGAAATACGTTTCATGAATTGTTTGATGGTGGGGATACTGAGGTCGACATGGAGACGCTCATTTCTAACGTACCACGGGGCTCCCGTAGCCTTTCGGAGAAAACGGTTTTGGATGACCTGCAACCTATGGATTTGGCGGGGCTTAGCGTGTGCGAAGGCTACACACGCGTAAGTCATTATTGGACGTATGCACGTGGTGAAAATGCGTAGTTTGCCTTTCAGGGATAACTTGCTGCGTGCGTTCAGCATGTAATGAAGCCTACTGAGAGCGAATGCGGCACGATTGCGCACCGTCTTAATGTGCTCTCTGAAGGTAAGCTTTCGATCGAGGATCACGCCTAGATATTTAGCTTTCTCAACCCAGGGGATCGGCTTGCCAAATAACGTGATCGGACTGGGCGAGATGAGCGAACCTAGCTCCCGTTATCACATTCCTTACCCGTTTCAGGATGCCCTAAGTTCCCAAATAACTTGGCCAAGCAAGTAATTAAACGATATTGGACCCAGTCATTTGACTAACTGTTCAATTAAATACTGAGATGTCATTTAGACCTTTGATTAAATGGTGCCGTTCAATACAAAGCTAGGCAGCCAATTAAATGGCTGATTAGGCCAGTTAGCCGCGACATTTATACTACGTACATATATACTTGAAAGAAATTTTGATAGTCATTCGGCGAGATGGGTAGACGACATCTCGCCGAATGACTATCAAAATCGTAGGTATAACAAGAATTAAATTAGCACAGTATTGTGGGGATTGAGAGGCCTATATCAGTGGGCTAAATCGCACTGAAGATGATTATCAATCATCAATTAATCAATCTTTATTCGTGAACAAAAAGTAAGGTGTATACATAATACATAATGTGGAGTTTTATGGTCGACCAATATATTTTGTGTACAAATATATTAGATGTCAATAATGTCAATTAGGTAAATATATTATTGATAAGTAATTAATCAATTACAATTTATTTTTATTTTTACATGCATGGTAAATTATATGCATAATATCAAAGGGCTGGTAATGTCATATTTTATCATTTACAAATAGGGATGCTTCCTGAGTAAAAAAAATAAGATTCTAATTAGTCCGTCAGTTATATTATCGAAAAATATTGGCCACGTATTATTTACAAAAAAAACATCAAAGATCAGGAGTGGGGGCTTATGACGACACACCGTGGTTAAAATTGTAGCACGTAGTCATGTCACAGGAGTAGTCTTTGTTTTTGTTTACGTGAAAAAAAGAAAAAATACGTGTCTAATACCACAGTAGAAATATGAAACAGTACAGAAACTACGAACAAACGATCGAAACGGCACACTCACACAGACGCGCACATCTACGAGGCCCCTAAGGGACCTTCGCGGTGCTCTCAGTGGCGGGTGCCGTGTTCATAGATAATACCTACGCTATTATAATGGCTATGACTTTTCGCTTACGCTCTCTAGATAGTGTTCGTGGGATTTTTAATACTAGTATTAAATCCTTATACCGAATACTGATTATAATTTATATTGTATTATAATTTATATAAGTAACATAATTATAGAATAAATGAATTCATATGAGTATGAAAAAATAAATGACTATAATTTGACGACAACATTATCTAGTCTTGGCAAAGGAAATTTACCCTTCGAAACATACACATAGGAACTTACTTACTTCATAAAATAAGTACCTACTTAACAATAATTTTTCAACATACTTACAGAAATCCTTCATCAAATAGGGCAGATATTATAATTGAAATGGAATAGAAATGATAAACAATATTCAGTTTGTAAATATTTTTTTTTACAATGGCATTATTTACTTTTTGACCAAAGAAGAAAGTTGCATGGAATAACATGCACTACCTACCGCATTTTCGCGTGAGTATTTCTCCCAGTCAACTCCTACCGCAAGCCGTGTTAAAGAACTTCGTTCCAATAAAACACTTATTACAAACATTAAAAGTGACAACCCTAACTCTCTACTGGAGCGTAGGTAATTATTTCAACAAATGGGCTTAGTTTCCATACTGTTTCATATTTTTACTGTGCTAATACTGTTTGGAAATCTATCTGACGGACTAATTAGACTTTGTTTGTTTTTTTTTTTAGTTAACTACCCTATTCTTCTATAGAGTAATATGTCGTATCTATTAGAAATAAATACAATGTACTTTAGAATTTGCAGTCATTATCTCCACTCCTTATTATTTTGTTAGTTTATTATAGATCCTTGGAGCCATTAAAAAAATACTATTTTTCTGTATAGTGCAGTACTAGATCCGATTATGATGACATGCAATCTTGTTACTCTTTACTGTCAAGAATACCATAAAAGATAGAATAACGAAGCTAATTTAAAATTGGAACAGAACGTTCTCGCTCTCTTCATACGCTTCAACATACGCACTTTATTTTGCAAATTGACCACAGTGCGCCTATAAAATTTAATAACGGATTTTTATAGCTTCGATTAACCTTTTGGGTGCAAGTTTGGGAGCTTATTTTTGTTTTTTTAATAGTTGGCAGTCCATTAAGACAGTTCATAGTTTATGCAAAATTCCATTTTATGTTTTCACAAATAATTACAGGATTAGTTACAGTAGAACAAGGTCTGCAAATTCTTGAAAGCCAGATTCTGTAGTAATATATATTTCTGACTGTGAAATTATAGTTAAAGGCATACTGCAATATCAATAAATAAAGGCTTAATCTTTTGGTTCTGTCCACTATGGAAGAATTATTAAATACTAGCAGCGCCTCGCAGTTTCACCCGCGTAGTTCCCGTTCCCGTGGGAATACGGGAATAAAATATAGCCTATGTTACTTGTGGATAATGTAGCTTTCGAATGGTGAAAGAATTTTTAAAATCGGTCTAGTAGTTTTTGAGCCTATTCATTACAACCAAAAAAACAAACAAACAAAGTTTTCCTCTTTATAATATTAGTGTAGATGAATATTTTTACTGCATTTCGCTAGGTTTAAAATTTTTAATAACAACGATCACAATTTTTCACCTATATCATCTATATGCATCCGTCGTAACCTACCTTAAATTACGTCATCAGTCCTCATCACCATCCTCACAGTACCTATTTTACGAGTATCCTCCACCCCACCGTTCGTGAGTGCATATACTCCAACACTCGAACTTTAAATAACTTAATATGAAAATATCGTACCCATTCAGGTTTACAATTGGGTATTCTACTAGATATACAAATCATAATTCTATTTAGTTCGTCTGTTGGGTTTTCAAAACATTTTGGACACGTAGTTTTTTGTCATTTCAAGTCGTAAAAAAAATATAAAGATAAAGGGTGACGTCACGCGAATTTTCAATGAACTCTATTGTCTTCATTTAAGTATTTGTCTCCATAAAGAAAGATGAAATGCATGTTCAATATTTTTTTGGAAATCTGTCTGACGGACTAGTTAGATTTTTACAGTAAAACACCCTATTATTTTGAAAACTACTACAGATATAAGTTCACCTACTTCGCCAATAACTGTGCCATTATGCCATCAGTATCCTTCTAGCACAGTCCACCGCTCCACTTTTCAAGGGTGCAATAACTTCAACCCCCGCTTTACGCTTCGAACTAATAATACTTTAAAATGAAAATCCATTCAACCGTGTTTACATTTGATTATTATCTAAATCTACTACAGACAACAGGTCACCGTCTCCATTTTATCTGGAAATACTATAGTAGTAGTATGACGTCATCTGCATCCCACTAGCATACCATCACCCCCCGCGTTTCAAGGGTGCATTTACTCCAACCCCCTACGCTTCTCGCTATAAATACTAGGTATGCAGCCATTGCATCGTCTATGACTCACAGATACTACGATTCCCCCCTGGAGGGTGACGGGTGGAACCAGAAATAGCTAGACTGCTTTGTACTTAATTTATTTAGGCTATGTGAATTTATTTGTAGTGAGTCCGTTGGTTTTGTGAATATCGGGAAATGTTTTTTAGTTGTTAGGTAGAAATAGAAAAGAGTAATTGGTCTCCAACTTGAGGAGTTCTTGGCCTAATCAAAGCAGCACCTCGGGTTGATTTTCAAAGTTAAGCAACGCTTGTCGTGGTCGGGCTAAGGATGGGTAACCGTCCATTTCATATTGAGATTCTTCTGTGTTTTGGAAAGCATGTGAAGTATTGGTTCCAGGCCCAGCTGTGTTTTGTAGATGCTTAACAGTCATTAAGGTGGTCAGAATCCTGAAAATCGGACAGCAATATTTCCGGTGGTTATAATAGTAATCTATACTAATATTATAAAAAAGTAACGTTTGTGAGGTTGTGACGTTGTAAGGGGTAATCTCTAGATCTACTGAACCGATTTTCAAAATTATTTCACCAATAGAAAGCTACGTTATTGTGGAGTGTCATTGGCTATATTTATCCCCGTATTGCCACGGGAACAGGAAAAACGCGGGTAAAACCGCGGGGCGCAGCTAGTCATAGATAAAGATCGGATCTGGATGAGAGTGATTCAGATTGAGCTCAGCGTGACACTCAACAGTTGCATAGCGCACGAGTGTGCCAATGTTCACAATAACTCGGTTACATACTCAATTGACACCAATGAAAAAACAGGATGGCCTACTCCATACCCACTAGTTAAACATACAGAAAACATTCTCAACGAAAAATGCATTCTGAAGACATCCGCGCGTCTAAATAGTGCACAGCTGTTGTATTTGTGGCATGTGGTTCAAATCCCGATGATTTTAGTGGCAGCAGAGGAAATTATACAGTTTCTACATGTTTAATGTAGATTTTGGGTTTGCATATTTCAGTAGGCGAATGCTAGAGCTTATTTGCCTATATATTTGCTTAGAAGCTCTAGAGAAAAGCCGTTTTATCAACGGTAACCCACGTTACCGTTCATGTTCATTCATTTTGACCTTGAAATTTCGGTAGCGCATGAATCCATTGTAATAGGGATAGCCCTATTCAACTTGCATAGTTCCGTTTCTCTCTCATAGTGGAATCACTTTTGCACTGGCCATAATAGGGATATTTCATGAGGAATAAAAATGATTCTATTTAGTCTTTCAGTTAGATTATCGAAAAATATAGGACACATATTTTTTGCTTTATCATATCTTTAAAAATTGATGAAAATTAAAAAACTTCAAAGATCATGCGTGGAGGCTTGTGACGACACGGCGTGGTAAAAATCGTAGCACGAAGTGACGTCACACAAGTTTTAAACGCACCGTATCGTCTTCGTTTTTTGTTTAAGTGAAAAAAGAAAAAATACGTGTCCAATATTTTTTTTTTTGTAATCTATCTGACGGAATAATTACATTTTTTTAGTCAACTACCCCATTGGGTGGCTTTTTTAGCAATCATTACCGCTGCTAGAATGCCAGCACACAGAGTTAAAAACGGACTCTCCTGATGACGTACTTCAAAATAGGCATGTATAATGACCCAGTCAGAGTAGGCCTGCTCCTCATACTAGTGGTAGTTTTGCCCCAATATATTTTGGTCTGGAACTGACTGTATTATATAAGTCTTTTCATTCATGATATTGCATTCATTTTGCCCTCATTTAAAACCATGTCAAGACAAAAGAAAACACAATTTGCATGCATAATGATTTAAACACAACATACACTAAATAAATTCACGCAAACAAACGAAAGATGTTTCTACACTACGTATTAATGTAAAGATTTCTAAATGGGGTCACGAATGTGAGCGTTTGACCTACTGCGCGTTGCAAGGAAGTCTTGTGTAAATGCAACATACTAACACAAACACGGGTTTTGGATGTCACTTTCTTTCGACGTTTATTCAAATTGAACTGGGCTGGTAGATTTATCGCATGTTTTTAAAAATCATTAGTGATAGGCTTGTGTTTTCATCACTATCTCATTTGGTAGTAAACAATTGTATGGTCGACGATGGAGCTTATCTTGAAGTATATAATTACTCCTGACTTAAAGACACCCAAGTAGAAAGTATAATTGGTTGACAGTTCTTGTGTATCCACTCAGATCCCGTCAGAGAATAGGGTAGTTTCCTGAGTAAAAAAATATGATTTGAATTAGTCAGTTAAATTATCGAAAAATATTGGACACGTATTTTTTGCTTTAGCAAATATATAAAAAATGACGAAGATAAAAAGCATCAAAGATCAGGAGAGGGGGCTTGTGACGTCACGCCGTGGCTAAAATGTAGCACGTAGCGACGTCACGCGAGTATTAAACGCACTGTATCGTCTTTGTTTTTTGTTTTCGTGAAAAAAGAAAAAATACGTGTCCAATACTTTTTGGAAATTTATGTCACGGACTAATTACATTTATTTAGTCAACAACCCTATTCCACTCCTTACGCACAATGAATGTATTCACGAAAAGTTTTGTGCGGATTGCTGGAATGTGTATGTACCGGTGGTGCGCCGCCATTATTCGCCAAACGTCTTGTAGATCAACGATACAAACTATGACATCATCTGGTTTGGCTTTGCCCAACTAGATTGGGCTTCTTATTATATCGAGTGCTGCTGAATAATAATAGTATAAAAATAATATTTTAACAATACATCAAATACAATCTTACTAACATTATAAACGCGAAATTTTGTACGTATGGATGTTTGTTACTCTTTCACGCAAAAACTACTCAATGGATCTTGATGAAATTTCGCACGGGGCAGTAGCTAGTGTTATTATTCAACTTTTATCATTGTGGGAGACTGGTGCCTGAGCTAAGCTGCAAGCCTGTGTTTCAGAACACCTTGACTCCGCCTTTTACAAAGAAATCAGTATCACATAAATAACATTTGGTATTGTACATATGTAGTTGGTGAGCACGAACACAATTAATGTTCAAAAGTTGTAGTTAGTATGAATGTGCTTTTTTAATGTATGTGAGCATTTTAGTGTGTGTTGTGTATGGCAGTGTACATCGCCATGTTTGTATCGTCATGACGCCGCGCCGTTGAGAAAAAAGGAAATTGCTTTTCGTCCTGTACAGCCCTGATTCTCTCTCAGAACAAAATCTGATGACATTGGCACATTATGGTGGGGCAGGACTAGTGTGGATCAATTATTTATTAGTTTTCCCATACCCGGTCATCTACGATGTGATCCAAAACGACTTAAAATTCTTGTTGACTCTGACCAAGAAATCACGATGACCAAAATGTCTCTCTTAGTAATTTAAAGGTACTCCTGCCAGGTTGTGGAATTCTTCAAAAGGGTTACCCTGGTAAGGGCAGCCCTGGAACGCAAAGGGTATCGGATGATGCATCCACACATATTTGGGGGCACGGCCGGCGGCAAACCCGGCGGCATAAGCCGGCGGCATGTGTGGATGCGCCATGAAGGAATACGGGGGGTTTTAGTCAGTGAGAGTCTGACACTCCCTTCCGCTCCACCCAGGGCTGAAGAGACTTCTTCAGCCCTGGGTGGAGCGGAAGGGATGTGATGAATTATCATCATTTAAAAAATATACATATCGGTATCGCAAAAAAAAAGAATTGACAAAATACACAGGTAAGCTGTGAAAAAAGTACAGAACACACCACATCAAAGACAAAAACAAAGCCAACCTTGAAATAATATCGCTCAAAGGGAACAGCTATAAATAATCTCAATAAAACTCAACATTGGATGATTTCCCACCCCAAAAATAGGTACTTGATAAAAGTGTCCAACTTACCTACTAATAAAAGCCGAAGATATACCTAAGTGTGAGGATACCACGTTATCCGGTCGGGTTTCCTCATTCTGTCACTCCCAATGCCCAAGACCGTTGTTATCGATCGATATTATAGACACGTGTATCACTATTATAAATAACATATGACAAATCTAACGGTGTATAAATAAATGCAAGTAATAATTAGAGCTTCTGCAATAAAATCTGGGAAAAGTATTCTAATCGAAATCAAAACTGTTTTAAGGCCTGAAATCGTCTGTTGTGTGAACAACAGCGTAGTATCAAGTTGCAATATTCACGTTGTACTGTTTGATTCATAGGCAAAAGTTTGTTGATGAAAAACCCTATTTTTTCTGAATGGGAAATCATCAAATGACTTCTCCCGCTCTGGGCGGAGCGGAAGGGAGTGTCAGACTCTTACTGTCTAAAACCCACCCGTGATCCTTCTTGTGACCTTTACGTTCCACCAGGGCCGCGGTGAATCTTTCGAAAAAAAATTCCGCAACCCTAGCAGGCACTGAGCCTATGGGGCCCCGTCTTCGTTGCTGACAACTCTTGGAGGCGCACGTGGAATACGACGTGCCGTCGACCCGGGTCTGGTTGCTATCAGACGACAGGCCACCCATAGCTCTCCGTCCGTAGGCCCGCGCCTACGGTGGCCGGGAATCGCCCTGCTCTCAACGACCGGGGCATTCTAATTGCTTTTTTCTTCGACCTTCTTCTGGCAAGAAATGCTTAATCTGTATTGAAGGTATCCCTGAAAATAAGAAAAAAAAAAGAAAGAAAAAACAACACACCCACCACCAACATCCTAGATGTTTAATAGTTCACAAGCCGTCTTCAATCAATCTAGAAGTCCAAACTACAAACCACCCACAGGCAAAACTCAACCGCAAGCGCACAAACGCAACCATTAAATTGGGAAGATAACGCAGCACACAAAAAACCTAACAAAAAATTCCCTAGGCGATCAACGAAGCATTTATTCCGATTTCGATGCACTATTCTCCAGTACCTTGAACCCTATGACACGAGCGAAGGTTAGGGAGTATGGGTGACGTCATGCAACTGGTTTATATCTTTGTTTAGTTTCCTAGTACTAGATTCTTTTGTTTTGTTTGCAAACTGGTGGACGGACCGCGGTTTAGGAATAGAAATTTCTTAAGAATAGTCGGGTCGGTGTTGGTTTTTTGGTGGTCCAATCATGTTTTTACGGAAAAGCTAGCTTAATTTCTAAGCATTTTATCCTAAGAAAGGGAAGTTTCTTAAGAGCGTACGGCATTTCATACAAATTTTCAAGTCGTTATTTTCCGAAATTACTGAACAAAAAAAAAGTTAGTTGAAAACATTTTCGATAAATAGTATTACAGTTAAATTAGACCCATTTTAAATTTTCCATACAAACCTAAATTTCCAGTTATCTTTTTTTAAATAAGGCATTTCGAAAATGTTTAAACTAATTTTTTAGACCTATGTACTTACCTGCTTATGTCTGAATTTTCATAAAATCGGTTCAGTCATTACGCAAAATGGTGACTTGAAAATTTTTATGAAATGCCATACGGCGTACACGCTCTTAAATCCTGATGTCTACATTAAGTTTTGATTTTTTTATTTTCTTATCAATGACGTTTAAGTGTTCTAGCCAGTGACATTGCGCTTGCGCTTGTTTATACCATACGTTTTGTTATTGTCAATCTTAATACCTGATAAAATATTAATTTAATTTGACCCTCAGTCTGTTAGTCTTTACAAAACAACGGTTTACTATATAGGGACCGTTTACCTGGAAACAAATCAATCAATTTATATCATACTCTTGCGTTACTGAGTTACTAACAGACAATGCACAGCTGAAACTGCTGAAATTTGGTATGTTGAACAGCACAAAGAATATTTCCCTAAATTCTTACGGGAACGGGAAAAAGCTCGTCCTAAATATATATTTCCTGTTAACGTAATGGTACAGTTTCAAACGTCAACTATTATGCCTATCATTTTCCGTACTGATTCGAGTACTGCAATAGTTTAGGTCTCACCTTTTATTTCCTCTTGACAACACCCTTGTTACAATTATCATGTAATTCTTATACATTTGACGTCAATGAATTGTGTCATAGCTAGCTTTCATATCACAGGAAAATTGCATTTTATCGGAATAAATGTAGCCTATAACACTTCATTGAGACGATAAAGTTTTCTATCATTGAAATCCGATTAGTACTTCTATAGATTAATTACCTCTTGCAAAGAAAAAATAATAAGTCGTAGAAATAGAACTTAAACATCTTCTTAAATCTATTTCACACATCAGTGGATCCCAGAGAGCTACTTTTTTCCTACTCTTAGAAAACAATAAAATTTTGTTAGTGCATGAGTTTTTTATTGGTTATCTATCTATACTTATAATAAATCTGTAGAGAGGTCAATTCTGTACAAGGAATATATTTTCAAAACTAGCTTCTGCCAGCGACTTCGTCCGCGTGGAATAGTTACTTTACCCCCGATTTTGAAACTCTCAGCCCGATCGGTTTAAAATTGACAAAAGATAGACATGCTGTTTCGGGATGTTTTTTAGATAATTTTATGTAGATGACTTCTTCCGTTTTCCCAAAATTTTCCTTCACTGCTCTGCTCCTATTGATTGTAGCGTGATGAAAAGTATACTATAACCTGCCCAGGAGTATGAAGAATAATTGCACCAAGTTTCGTTAAAATCGGTCGAGTAGTTTTTGTTTCTATAAAGAACATACAGACAGACAGACAGACAGACAGACAGACAGACAGACAGACAGACAGACAGAAAGACAGACAGACAGACAAAAATTTTACTGATTGCATTTTTGGCACCAGTATCGATCACTAATCACCCCCTGATAGTTATTTTGAAAATATATTCCTTGTACAGAATTGACCTCTCTACAGATTTATTATAAGTATAGATAACTATCAGGGGGTGATTAGTGATCGATACTGGTGCCAAAAATGCAATCAGTAAAATTTTTGTCTGTCTGTCTGTCTGTCTGTCTGTCTGTCTGTCTGTATGTTCTTTATAGAAACAAAAACTACTCGACCGATTTTAACGAAACTTGGTGCAATTATTCTTCATACTCCTGGGCAGGTTATAGTATACTTTTCATCACGCTACAATCAATAGGAGCAGAGCAGCGAAGGAAAATGTTGGGAAAACGGGATCACATAGTGATCTATCAATGCACAGCCCAAACCACTGAACGGATCGAGCTGAAATTTGGCATGCAGGTAGATGTTATGACGTAGGCATCCGCTAAGAAAGGATTTTGATTAATTCTACCCCCAAGGGGATAAAATAATGAACGTTTAAGATGAACGTTTGTATGAAACTTTGTCAATTTTAAACCGATCGGGCTGAGAGTTTCAAAATCGGGGGTAAAGTAACTATTCTACGCGGACGAAGTCGCTGGCAGAAGCTAGTCTATACTAATATTATAAAGAGGAAAGATTTGTATTTTTGTATGTAACGAATAAACTCAAATACTACTGGGCCGAAAAAAAATATTTCACCATTAGAAAGCTACATTTACCCTGAGTAACATAGGCTATATTTTATCCCCGTATTCCCACAGGAACGGGTACTACGTGGGTGAAACCGCGAGGCGCTGCTAGTATTAGATAAAGTCAGAAAAGTCAACCTTTTTTCTGGATGGAAAATCATCAAATGCCTTCTCCCGCTCTGGGCGGAGCGGAAGGGAGTGTCAAACTCTTACTGATTAAACCCCACCTGTGTTCCTCGCCGCGGTGACTCTTTCGAACAAATTCCGCAACCCTAGCATGAAACTTTGACCTACAACAGCATTTCCATATTTACCCCGGTTGTCCTCCAACCTACTAAACCGATTAACTGAAAGAAGAGATGAGTTATTTTTAAACCTCACTGCAAGACTACACAGCGTAATATCAGGAGTCAACTGACACTGCAACTTTATCCGAGCACGTTAAGCTGAGCCATTTAAGTTTAAGTGCCCACCTACATCAGAGGCAGAGGTTTTTTATTTTATGTAGCACTTTAAACATTGGAAGAGGGAAAGAAGTCTTTGTATCATGGCAGTTGGCACTATGCATTTACTTCTTAGTCAGCTTAACACTGCTGATTACTACTGAGTTGAAAAGTACCTAATTTATTATAATACACACTCCTCCCACCACCCTCTCCATTGCCTGCGCCATTGCCCTCTCCATTCCCCTTTAAGTGACTTCAAAAAGAAGTTTAATTAATGTGTCAAGTTTAGTCAAAATCGGTTCAACAGTCAAACATGACAGTGCGGAAATATGGATGCACATGTTGAATATAACCTACTTAATTCGCCCTTGACCTAAAGAGGAAGTCCTTATACCGTGGAAATTGTTCCCCATTACTAGTTACGACTTACTGAGGCTGTAAAGTTGGCGTGCGAAATGTATCGTTCAAAATGAATACATTAAGGTCATTTCTCTTTGGAACTCTTTTTTCTTCAACAATATTGTCCCACAGATTGGCAAAAGCTCTCCCATAGCCTTCCACTTTTCCCGGTGTGGTGTCCTCTCTGACTGATCCGTCATGAACGCCTCCAAGTCGTCACACCAGTGTTTCTCCACAACGCTGGCCTTCCTCTGGCTCCCACTTTGTGACGGCTCCGGCCCATCTACCCTGATGCGTCCTTCATATAGTTGCTCGTGCGCAGCGTTCGCGAAAGGTCGCTAATCAACCTAATCACTTACGGTGTCTGTGTACGCGTTAAATATGGTTAAGTGCGCGAAATGTACCAAAGTAGTTACAAAAAAAAACCCTGGAGTACAGTGCAGTAAATGCAACAAATGGCTACATGGTGTTTGTTCTTCATTAACTATAGAACAGCTTAGTGCATTATCGGCTACGGAATCGGTTGATTGGAAATGCCACAATTGTATTGGTTCAAAACCCAAACGCATTTCGTGTATCCTACCGGATCCCGAAGAAGATAATTCTGACCATGAAGGAGGTGGCATATTTAACGTTCCTGATAAGGATGCTGTTCTAGCGATTTTTCGACAAGAAACTCGTGAAATTATTAAACAAGAACTGCAAACTACCCTCGATTTTTATTCTAAAAAAATCGATGACTACGAACAGAAAATGAAAGGCCACGAAACCCGTTTAAAACTAGTAGAAAACCAATGCAAAGATCTTCAAAACCTAATAAAAAACATTAACCTACAAAACGATGTTCTCGAGCAAAAACTCAACAAAATCGAACAAGCTTATTCTCAAAATAACATCGAGATATATGGGGTGAATGAAAAAGAGGGTGAGAATATCATGAATATTGCGCTATCGATCTGCCAAAAACTCAAGCAAAAATCTGAGGACATCATCAGAGTTTACAGGAAGAAAAAGTCAGCAGACCGATCGACGGCCCAAAGTAAAAAGGCCACTACTCCAGCTGCAGCGCCGATCATCGTGTCACTGCGGGATAACGGCCGTGACTGTTGGCTTGAGGCGGCGAAAAATATGACCCTTACGGCGCGTGACATAGGTGAAGAGAGTAACGAAAAGGTGTTCATACGTGAATCTCTCAGCCCTACAACGGCATTCCTACTGTGGAAAACAAAATCTCTTTTAAAAGACAAGTTGATGTGTAAATATGTGTGGTGCAAAAATGGTCTTATTTTGGTACGTAAACAAGATGGTGACAAAAAAGTCTACACAGTGCGCTCAAACAGTGACATCGCAAGAATTGTTAAAGAACTACAGAAATAAACAATAAGTAAATAAATAAGTAGGTGTGCCTATAAACTACACAGCAAATGGAACCGTTTTCTGGCAACGTAAGTACCTACCTGCACGTAATTTGTCAGCTTTACCTGATTGATTGAATATGAGTACTAATCTTATAGATTCATTATTAACGGACCAAGTATATAACTCCTGGATTGATTTTACATGCGAAATACGACCGGAAAACAATGAATTGTTAATTCTACATGTCAACATTAGATCACTGATAAAAAATCACTCGCATTTGGAGTATATTATCTCTACTAGCCCGGTGATTGTTCACCTGATTATTATCACGGAGGCAAACATCACAGACACAATAAGACCGTTATTTGAACTACAGGACTACTCGATGTATACGGAATTACGAAACAATAGAAGAGGAGGCGGCATTATTATTTACGTGCATAAAAGTATTTTGTTCGTACGACTACCGGTTAATGTATTGAACTTTGAGTGTATTATTGGTGAAGTGGAGTCTTTTGATGGCTATAAAACGTTATTATGCGCCGTATACAGGCCGCCGAGATTAAATAAGAGTCTGTTTATAAGTGAACTGTCGCGATTATTAACCGGATTTCCAGTGAAAAACAACTGTTTTTTAATTGGTGACATAAACATTAATATCGATAATTGTAACGATCCTATTGTTCAACAGTATCTTAACTCGTTATGTGAACTAGGGCTAGAATGCTGCATTACTCAGCCTACTAGAATAGAAAAAAATGTAACTGGCGTATCGAAATCTTGCATAGATCATATATTCACTCGTGACGTCGACGGCGGTCGGCTCGATAATCATTCACTGCGATCTGCTGTTGTGCAAAACGCCATAGCAGACCATTTCATAATCGGTCTTGCAATTACAAGTTTTACCCAAAAAAAAAAACATAAAACCATTATTAAAATTAATAACGACAAAGTTAAAGAGGAGCTGAGTTCAGTTGACTGGACCCCGGTTTATGGAATGAGTGATCCAAATGAAATTGAATGTTTTGTCAGAGGAACATTCCAAACAATATATAACAAATGTAAACACAAGGTAACAATAAATTTAAATAAACGAGATGAATGTAAATGGATAACGGATAAATTGAAATATATGTCAAATAAAAAGAAAGAACTTCTAGGTATATGGAAAAACGATCTGAGTAATAAGAAAAATAGACAGATTTATAATAAATATAGAAATAAAACTAATAGATTATTGGCTAAAGCTAAAAATAAGCATGTAAAAAAGGATATATGTGATAACTTTAATAATCATAAAAAAATGTGGGAAATAATCAACAAACTTACAGGCAGAATTGTGAAGGCTATAGACGACATCATTTTGAAATCTTTTAAATTAAAACCGCAATTAATCTCAAATAAATTTGCTAGTGACTTTGACACAAATGTAAAAAAAGTGTTAAGTGAATGTAAGCAGCCACTTATTGACACAGAGTTGTACACAAAATTCTCCAATGTTTCTATTCGACTTGGCAAGATAAATGACAAAACGATGGGTAAAATATTAAGAAATCTCAATGATAAAAAAAGCCCAGGCTTTGATCAGATTAGAGCAAAAGATATTAAGCTCGTATCTAAAGAAATAACACCTGTTCTAACACACTTAGTTAATAGTTGTATATCAAATTCGGTTTATCCTAATCACTTAAAAATAGGTATAATAAGACCCATACACAAAAAAGGCAGCTATATGGATACCAATAACTATAGACCAATAACAATCCTTTCTTGTATTGATAAAATTATTGAAAAATACTTTGGTAACGTTGTGAGCGACTTTTTGTCAAGCAATGGCATAATTCATGAAAAACAATTTGGATTTCAGAAAAATAAAAGTACCACACAATTGCTATCACAGTTTACAGATGAAATCAACGATCACCTTAACAGTAAAAAACATGTAATCACGATTATGATAGATTTCAGTAAAGCTTTTGATACGCTAAATTGTGAGGTACTTTACTCAAAAATGCAGCAGAATGGTATACGGGGTCCAATGCTGGAATGGTTCAAAGACTATCACAAGCAGAGGTATAATGTGGTCAGTATAGCGGGGGCGCACAGTGACAGAGTCTCGACCCATCATGGAACGGCTCAAGGATCGATCCTCGGCCCGACTGAGTACCTATTGTACGTTAACGATATGTGCAACCTATTCCGGCATGCCTCTGTCTACCAATTTGCTGATGACACATGCCTTATCATAGCTCACAGGGATCTAAGTACCGCGGAGAAGTTAATGCAAACTGAGTTTGACCTGTTATGTAAATGGGCGCATGACGTTGGTCTAACAATCAACTATCAAAAAACCAAACTCATGCACATTCATTCACCTTACTTGAAAACACAAGGAACACCAAGAGTGGTGGCT
This sequence comes from Hecatera dysodea, assembly GCA_905332915.2. Lineage (NCBI taxonomy): Eukaryota > Metazoa > Arthropoda > Insecta > Lepidoptera > Noctuidae > Hecatera > Hecatera dysodea. The sequence continues at coordinate 19,229,136 of HG995292.1, forward strand.
CATGAACACCAGTGTATGCACCGGTGCTTGGATGTCTGTGACTGTAAGCCGATTGATAATGTTAAAGAACATGTATATCTAGGTCTTAAGATTGATCATAAATTCAACTGGGGCCCACATGTGGACTCTGTTTGCGCTAAACTTAGAGCTATAATGGCAAAATTGCGCATACTGAAGGATAAACTGCCCTATAGGACCTTAAGATTGTTGTATTTGTCACTGGTCGATTCTGTTATCAACTATGGTATAACCAGTTATGGACGAACCTATAAAACCTACCTTCAAAAGATCTATAATCTACAAACACGATTATTAAAGATAGTGGTACCATATAAAATTAAACTGAAATACCAACCTGATTATGATAAGTTGTTCCAATATTGTAAAGTCACAAATGTATTTGATAAAGTAAAATTAGCTATTGCCTCTGATTACTGTGACAATAATATGTATAAGTTGCAAAAAGTAAGTAGACATAATTTTGCTCGTAACCTGTCGGTCTTGCCTCTGTATAAACTGCCGAAAGTAAACAATGAATACGGTAAAAGGGTCTGGACGTATGCTCTTCCAAGCATTCTAAATAACTTGCCTAAGGAAATAGCCAAAAGCTTAGAAAACAAAAACTCTCGACAAATTAAAAACATCTTAAAAGTCTTTTTTACCACTGATAAGTTTAGAATGGGGGAAGGGCCTGCGTGTGTGTCTACTGACGGCCAAATACCTGTGAGCGAGTAACAAATTAACCTAAACCGGTAGCGCACATAATCTTATATTAAAAAGATTGAGCGTTACTATCATGTAAGTAGTTATAAATGCATGTTGTTGAAATAAAAAGTTTCAAATTTTTTTAAAAATTTTTTTTTTTTTTTTTTTTATATGTGACCTGCCCAATTCCACTTCAGCCGGGCAGATTTGTTGCCCACATGGACGATCCCTATTTTGGAACGAATCGTGGTATTACGCATTCGATCGCTCAGCGTAACATCACTACGCCCTTTGGCAAACCTTGAATTTGAACTTTTGAGACTGCGCTACAAAATACAATCTGTATACATTTCCTATATTGGTTACAGACGCCCGAAAAGAATCGCATTTCATACCTGTCAAAAGGTTAAAAATAATACTTCCTGCGTAGTTGCAGCGAATAAAAATAACAATAGCTAACCTCTACCAAAAAAAGGTAACAAAAGCACCTAACGAATACTTAAAGGTTCCCGCATACAGGTACGACGCGATACCGCGTTTGAGAAAATGTTCTAATCCGCTGAACTTTTCTGTGAAGACGTGTTGCCGTTGTCGCATTATCGTGTCGCGCCTGCCTGTGTGAGCCTTAAGTCCATGTTCTGCATACATGATTAGAGCCTAAGTCAATTGGGGTGCGAGGAGCGACCCCAAACGCAGGTTCAGCGTTGCCCCATTTTGGCACAGTGCGTGCCCAAATAATCGCTGCATTAACTACCAAAGAGGTGTAGGCTAAAACTTTATGCCCAATGGCTCGCAACACTGAAATAGAACAATAACTAAGTAGTTTTAAATTCAAAGCTGGCTTTGAATAGCGTTTCTTGCATGTTAATGTACGCACATTGCAAGGCGCTTTCTAGGCGTACTAGGAGAATGAATAATGGCTTCGAATATTGTTGCATGCCTGTAAGCTTTTATGATACTGTCGATTCAAGATAGAAAATAAAAAGTATATAATAACTTTTGAAAAATATGAAGGTATCTAGGAACTAAAAAATTACTTTATCAATAATAATACATATCTGTATTTCCTTATTTCCACGACGATCCAAAATAATATTAGATACTATAAATACAGACACGTGACACCAATCTTATTTTAAAAAAAACCTATCCGAAGAAAAATAAATATATATTTTTACGAGGCTAAATAATTGCTATTATTTACTGCAGCCCTGCAGAATATAATTGCAATTAGTTACTAAAAGTAATCTGCTTATTTAAGCAAGCCTAAAGCCTTACTGGGTGTTTGCAAAATTTCTTACAAATCCGCCCAAAGATTATACAAGAAAAAACATAAAACGAAAACAAATAAGACACATAAGAAAGTCGCATAGCATACAAAAAATAAACAGCAAAGAACAAGTTCCATACACAAAAATCTCCATTCAAAATGATATTCACGTTTCAAATAGTCCGAACAAAGCTAACGTTATCTATGCGTTACGTGCATGTACAGGCAAGGAGCGGGGGCCCCGGGCCGCGGGTCGCGGGGGCCCAAGGCTTCAGTGCGCAAATACCCGCTGCATACAATGACTGCCAAACATCGCGCATCCCGGACAAAAACCGTGGCACGTGTAAGTACAGGGACGAATTTGAGAGACAGTTTGTAATGCAGTTTAGTTTTAAATATTAGTTTAGTGCTAGTATTTCGTGTTTTGTGCTGCAAAAGCCTGGGCCTTAAAGATTAACAGTGAAAACACAAATTCAATTAAATAAGGACATTCACTTTATTTCAGTTAAATAAAACCAGAATTAATTCTCTCAACGCACACTTCCCAAAGATAAAAATGCGTAAAACATGTTGATGTTGACATTTAATGCTATATAACCTTGATCATAATCACCTAAAAAAAACTAACTTGAGATTTGCTTTATTAGCCATTAATATTTATCATTAATTATCATATTTAGCTACATATACATAGGTAGAACACGTGTGTAGATAGATACTTACTACGTAAATGCTTCGTAGTTCGATCTCGGATTTAATGGTAGGCACCATTTACATAATGCACTAAAAACTGTTACTGATATGATTAAAATTACCTAGGTACACATACGTACAGACAGAGTTTCATAGACATAACTTCATCATCGTCATCATATCAGCCGAAAGACATCTACTGCTGGACGCCTTTGGGCCTGCTGGATAGGCCTGCCCTAAGTTCCACTACAAAAACCGGTCCTGTGCGTCTCGCATCCATCAACTTACCTATTGGTTCACCTTGTGGGAGGTCTTCCAACGCTGCGTCTTCCGGTACCCGGTCGCCACTGCAGAACTTTTCGATCGTTCGGGCTATATCAGTAGCCTTGGTTCCCATACGGATATCATCATTCATGATTGACCCTCTCCACTGTCCTTTAGGTAACTTTAGTAGAAGCAAAGGGCTATTATTATTAAAAAGCAAAATGTTACTCCCTATGTGTGATTTCCAATTTAAATTTGTATCTATGGATATACAGAGTAGGGTGAATTCTTGTACCGTCTCTATTTTTATGTGATTGTAAATAAAATGTATATCTAGAGGTGCTTTTCGGCGTGGGTGGAAAGACATTCTTCATTTGTCACAGGTTTAACTCTATATTTATTTCAATTACTATTCTTATTCGTGCAATGTATATGACAGTGGATACGTTCAATTTGCTATAAATTATTATTGCTATGATTATCAATGGCTACAGATTTCGCTTATAAGAAACTAGCAGCGCCCTGCGGTTTCACCCGCGTAGTTCCCGTTCCCGTGGGAATACGAGGATAAAATATAGCCTATGTTACTCAGGGTGACTGTAGATTTCTAATGGTGATAGAATTTTTGAAATCAGTCCATTAGTTTTTGAGTTTATTCATTACATACTATAATACAAATCTTTCCTCTTTGTAATGTTATTATAGACTAGCACTTTACCCGCGACTTTGCTGCGGCTGCGGGGCTTGGGAGCTGCGCCAAAAATGTTAACACCCCGTTAAGGGGATAGACTATGAGGAGTAATTTTAAATAGCTAAATTTTAACCCCCTATTTCACCCCTGTACGGGGAGAGTTTCTTACGGGGAAAATCCCTTTTTCGTCTACTAACTATAAACTACCTCCCTGCCAAATTTCATCTTAACATGTTAATTAGTTTTCTATATTTCAGGATGAGTGACCTTTTGCTTTTATATATTTAGACTAGAGACCCGCCCCAGCTTCGCACGCATTGAATAGAATAGAAACATTTATTCGACACAGACACAACACAACAGCAACAAAACAGAAATTAAAAAAAAAATAAAGATATATACAATATAACAATAAAAAAAAACATAACAATGATACACATTAAAATTGTGCTGAGCGTGCCCATACCGAAAGGGTTACCATCTCAGCATTTGCTGCGCGTCAAACACCCAGCGCTGGTTTTCAGTTGGCACCCCGCAGTGACACACGGACGTGGGTAAATAAAATATATAAATACATACATACTTAACTTGATAAATAATAATAAATAATGTTTCGGAATATGTAAATAAATATTGTAAAAGATCTTTTTTATGTTTGCTACATTGTCCAGATATTCTTGTTTCCATACTACCTACAAATATGCGATATAAAATAACGCAACGCATTGCACCCGTGCGAAGCTGGGGCGGGTACATAGTAGAAACTCTTACTGGCTAAAACCCATCCGTGCTCCTTCCAATGCCCTTTACGTACCAAGGCCACGGTGTGTGACTATTTCGAACAAACTCATCCCTATTGCTACAATAGTGAAATGCTACTAATTCTTATTGCTACGATATTCGTTCGCTTGTTGCAAATTAATCTGAAATATGGTCTCAAACCGCTTTGAAACAAGTCCCCACTGCGAAAGTTTGAATAAATCTGTATAGTAAAGTACCTAATCTTTACTAAACATTTACAGAGCGCACGTGCGTATTAAGCAGTCGGGTAACTACAAAACAGCTTGTGTTTCCTAGAAAAAGATGCCTGAATTATTCTAAAGACAGTTTGTAAATAGATTCATTCTAAGTTCTGGCACTGATAAGCGTTTCACGTACGTTATAAACTATTAAACGAATAAATCACAAATAAACATGCGTATTAAACAGTAAATTCTACCCGTTTTGAGAAATCATAAAAAAAATCCGGTTATATACATATAGCAAACATTTTTAAAACTTGGCACGTTTACTTTTCGTCTATTCTTATTATTTTGTTGGCGAAATAAATCAATGGGTTGTTTAACACGCGGCCATAGCTATCACACACCTTATCGGGGAAGTGAAGTAATCCTTAAAAAACGTCGATATCGGAAAAAACTACACTAACAAAATAAATGAGATTACAAATGCGTAGTAGGTATAAAATAAATTCGCCTAGTGCGGGCCTGTAATCGCATTGTACGCTAACGTCATTCACGCACACAGAGGCACGCACCGCCGAATTTCGTGGATGTATTTTTCTAGGCGTTTTGTATGTGTGCGGCGCAACGCCGGTGGCGATGAGAAGAAGCGATGTAAAGTGACCTAAGTGCGAGTGGGACGCGACTAGCTAGTTATATAACGCATTATTTTTATAATTAACAAACAAAATTTGAGAGATACGGCTGTGCGACCCTGAGCGCGGCCAGTGATCCCGCTGAACGAAAATTTGCACAGATCGAATGTGGGCGACCTCGGCCGTAGTTGCACGCGGTTCTCTCACGCACACATGCACACAGCAGTTTAGCACACATACAAATTGGGGAAAATTCTCGATTTCCGTGTGTGAAATTGCTCAGTGTTACATCTAGGAAAGTGTTATGCATTTTGATTGTAGTGTTTAAATATTCATAACAGTATTCATTCATGAATATGCAAAAGGGGTTCTAGTAACATGAATCTTAATAAATGAAGTCCTTGAAAATATCTAGTTTATTTTCAGCAATCATAAATATTTATCAATTTAAACTGCAATGTCAGGTTCACGTAAACCTAAATCATTGTATTCAAAAGGCAAAACAATTTAACAAATTCAAACAGAATAAACTAAATTAATGCTTGCTTTTCGGTCGGTAGTTTAATTGCCTTTACGAGTAACTGAGAGATGTTATAAAACAAAAATAAATCACCTACTTTGCCTACCGTGTACCTATTATGTTATAAGTTTTAACAGTCAATACATGAACTCATAAAAGTTTAAGTATTTCTCATATCCGTGGTAGGTACCTACGAGTATGTAGACAGATACTGCGTAATGCGTTGAACATTGTAAGGCCAAGGTTTTTAACGCAGTAACAGAGACAGAAGCTCTACGTAAACGCTGCGTCAACGCAGCGTATAAAATGTAGTGACGTCATGTTGGCCTTGACTACTAATGAGTTTAAGGCCACGTCGACCATTCGAGGTCGTCGCTTTAAGTTTTGAAAAACGAATCCTTCTTTTAAATGTTTTTTTTTTTGGATTGTTAAACGTAGCATTGATATTGGCGGGAAGATTACATTTCGAATTTTAATTTCCTTTTCGTTTTGTCTATGGCGTAACGAGCGTTTTTGAACGCATGCTATTTACATACTTACATTCGGGGAATCATAACGTCAAGGTCCTGAAACCATCATTGCATGGGACATTTCAGGTAAAACAGCATTTACATTTTTTCAGACAACTTTACAATTATTGTTCAAACAGAAACTTTCTGTTCATGAAAATTATCTATTTTTTGAAAAGAAAACGCAGTCAACAATGACTCACTATGGCATTAAAAACTGCTTAAACATTTACTCAACAATTCGGTCTTATGCAGTCAGTAAATATTATATTGAAAACTACACATACACATCCATGTACATTACTCAGTACATAGATACAGTTGGTCTCATCATTATATTTATATATACTTAACCCTGCATTTTATGACTTAATGTTACCAGCCAAGGTCATTTCAAGACAAGGTCATACTATTTCGAGGTACCCAAAACATTTTAGTTATAAATTAAATATATTTAAATGACTTCAGGAAGTATAATGTAACTAATTTTAATAACCATTTGATTATACGGATAATATAATTATATTAATTATGCTTCTTATAATATTGTCACGGATTATAGAAAAATAAGGTAGCGTTAAGGAAATAACTCATAAAAGTACAATATTGTACTTTATTGACGGAATAGCTATGCAGTAGGTATTTTATACCATGATAAATGTTAACAAAATATACAAATACTCAACGTCCCTATCAACTAAAGTCACACATATTAAACTAATATGTTATGTTTATTTTTGAAAAATAATAATTCTTCAAAAATAAACCTAACAATTTTAGAAAAAAAATATCTGAAAATTCAACGCAATTTAGAAAATTTTATATTCCAACGGCTAAACTCTCTCAGGGCTCTGATTAAGACTTCACTTGATTTTGACTACGATATTTCCATTTGATTTTGACCATTTCAGAAGCCATCTTAGATTTGAAAGGACGCCTTGAACGAAATTGTTGTCAAACTTAAATATGTTAGTCGTAATATGAATAAGTAGTTACCTAGTTTCTGTTAGATATTCTAGTTTCTTGTTTGGAACCCAATAGCTTAAAGCAAATGTTTGGATACCGAAGACGCTAAATTTAATGAAAATGTAATTGATATTTGATGGCAACATTTGCTCTATTTAAGTTAATTTAGACACTGAAGTAAAGAATTCCTCTCAATTGCTCTAGAGTCATTAGTTTGATGTCACTTAGGTACACTTCGTAAAACAAGAGAAGACAGATGCCACGCCACGGGGTGATGCTAGACCCTGATACAATGGTATTCACATTGTATCAGTGACTAGCATCACCCGGTTTCACCCGCGGAATTCCCGTTCCCGTGGGCAGATGGAGCCTATGTTCACTGTAGATAGTGTAGCTTCCCAACAGTGAAAGAACTTTTCAAATCGGTCAAGTAGTTTCGGAGCCTATTCAATGCAAACAAACAAAAAATCAATCAAATCTTTCCTCTTTATAATATAAGTGTGGATGACGGTTGCAAAGCAGTACAGGAACTGTACCTGTGCCTTGTCAATAGGGTATTTGACAGGATTTTTATTACAATCCTTTAGAACCCATCAATATATTTTTGTTTCGGTCCTCTGATCCTCGATAACAATGGCCCCTGCCACTGTATAGCGGAAGATATTGTGATCTGGAAGCAGCTCCTTAGAGATTAAGTTTTCCAAGATGCTTTGCTTGGCAAATGCTGACGCAGTCATTAGGTCCTCACATGAGCAGGGCATGCTGTGCAAGGTTGGCCATGGTCTATGGAGAAACGCCGCACAAACTCTGAAGTTCGGAACCAAAATGCCCCACTTGTAGAGAGTTGCTTTGCAGCGGCTGTTCAGAGTGCGGAGATTGCTTATATTTTTCCAGTGCGGGCACAGTACCACGTTCCCAGGAGGAAGTTTTCATTGTGTGATTTTTACTGAATAAACCGGCTGATACCAGTCTATAAGGTCGAAGATGCACCAACAAGGACACAGAACTACGTCGTAGGTACATGGTAACGTCTAGTCCTGATTGGAAAATAACAGGAAGACGAAGCATCTTCAAGTAGCATCCAGCCACTTATGAACGATGCAGCAATTTTACTATCGAAGGTTGTTGGTAAGGAAAAACTGACTGGGTAATAGATTCTAGCTCGTAACGATGGTACTTTTAAGCTGTTAATTTAGTAGACTTCAATTTATGCAAGGCCATTCCTATACGGGCCCTTAGTATTCCGAGCTGTTGCGGAATTTGTTTGAAATAGTCACCGGGCCCTGGAACGCAAAGGGCGCTAGGAGGAACACGGGTGGGTTTTAGTTAGTAAAAGTGACAATCCCTTAGGCTTCGCCCAGAGCGGTAGAAGTCATTTGATGATTTACCATCCAGAAAATAAAAGGGTTATAATAGTTTGAGCGATGGACGGTGTGACCAAAGATAATTTGCTTAGATTGTGTGGCGAACGATTATTTATGAAATAAATGCATTAACTTTATTTGCCAGAATGTAAAGGATGGTGAATATTCATAGAGAATGTATTTGTGACACACATTATGTAAGACAAATGATAGGGTGACAGTTGGCAGAAAGAAATGGAATGAGAAATTGTAGTGCGTTGACCCTAAGTTACTGGTACCTACAGATGACGAGTAGGTACCTATACCCCATTCACGATAAGATAAGACATTGAAATACATCTTTTTTACAATCCGTTCAACCGATTTTGACTTCTATTGCGTTGGTGGCATGACACATGGTAGCTGCAGTAAACAGTTGGTATTATTATCACGTTTTTGCTTTTAATGCCATCCTTATGCCTAAGGAAAAGAAGTAAAAATAGGTTTAACGGACTGCAAACAATTTTGTTCCAATGTCTAATCTTATTGTAAATGGAGTATACATCTCCATAATACAGGTTGGGTCCTTTTCAGGTCAGGAAAAGTCAGTACAATTGAGCTGAAGTACATATCTATACTTAGAATAAAGCTGAAGAGTTGTTTATTTGAACACGCTAATATCTGGTACTACCAAAATGGATTTTAAAAAATTATTCGCGCATTATTTGTGAGTACTATGTACTAGGAGCCTTATTATAACGTCTTAAAACCAGTTGTGATAGAGAGACGGAACTACACAAGAGGAAGAGACAGCGCTATCCCTTTTTCACGATGGAATCATAATGATATTGCTAGGTACTTCTTAATAAGGCCTCTGGTCGTTCTGAAAGAACTTCACCAATAAGGTAAGTATAGGTCCTTCTGGGTTTGGTCTAGTTTAATCACTATAACAACCATATGACCATCAATCAGTTGAACTTTAATTATCAACTGACTCATGCACCTAACGCATGACTACCAACTCAGTGTTGCAAGCGATAAAAACGCAAAAACATACCAACCCACACGAAGAAGTACTAATGGACGTTTTTACTAACACCTAAATAAAAGCGGAAATTGGATCTTCAACTTTAAGCTTGTAGCTTAGAGTCGAATATCCAAACGCTGCAATAATTAGGCATTCTTGTGTATGAAAAATTGTATGAACTTGATCATGGCCGTGAACTAGCTCGCACGCTTTATGACGTCACCGACAAACAAAACAACGAACGAATTGCATAACATTAAGTGTATCGAGTGTGAAGCAGAGTGGCGTAGGTGTGGGTTCTTTTATTTTTGTTTTCTATGCACCATGAAAAGCAGATTTTTGCGCGGTTTTGCATAAACATTGTGTAATTCTAATGTTTTGAATATTATAAAGAGTCAACATCAGAGGCTCTAGACCATTAGACTAAAGTGTCATTCTATCAGCGATTGCGACTGTCAAAATGTGAAAATAAAAGGCACATTTCGACAGCGTTTGTCAATCCGTTAAGTTCTTGACGTTCAGGCAATTGCCTTCGCCACGTTTCCACTGACAGAAGTCAGAAGGTCACATGTGTAAAGCCTCTGAGATCTGTGATACGAAGTTCCAATCTCATCATGTTTCTCTCGAGAGAAAGGAATAGAACTATTCATCGTATCTAGCTCCGTCGCGCTCTCACTTCGACGGGACGACGACTTTTACGAGGAAAATATTAACACTGTCCACGTCACTGAATACTGTTCAAAACATCATACATACATAATCATAATCAGCCTTTTAACGTTCCCACTGCTGGGACACAGGCATCCTCTCTAGGAGAGGGAATGGGCCGTAATCCACCACGCGGGCCCAGTGCGGGTAGGTGAATGTCACATGTCTTCGAATTTATGGTTCTAGGACATGCCGGTTTCCTCACGATGTTTTCCTTCACCGTTTTGAGAGCAGTGGTGATGAAATTAACTACACAAAGTAATGCGCCTGGCTGTGTTTGAACCCGCGACCTACAGTTCGTAAGTCTGGGCTGTTACCACTCGGCCACCACTGTTCCGTTCAAATCATCATTTAAATTTAAATCATCAGAGGTCTGGTAGGTAGCCGCTTAACGTAAAATACTGATATTCAGCTGAATTCGGTTTGACTGGAAACCGACCCCATACTTGGGAAAAGGCTAGGCAGATGATAAAGTATAATATAGATTAGTCATGCATGACATTATTATAATTATATCAAAATAGTTTGTGCGGTGGGAAAACCCATTCTGCGGTGGTGCGTAAATGCGTGCATTACTGTAGAGTAACGCACGCATTTACGCACTTACAAGAAGTACACAAATTCAATCACGTATGCCGTATTTAATTGCAAGTGACACATTACAACTATGTCATTCAAATAAATACCTAAACTATTAAATAAATACGAATAGTATTTCCTCCATGGGGCAATAAAACAAAAGGGAATTTGCTACGATAAAATTCCAACCATATGTACTCGTTTGTTTCCTTTACCTAAATCACACTCACTCTAAGCAGATTCTAAATAAAAAATCTGTATTGAACATTTGAATAGAAAATCTACTCAACAGTATTTAAAATAATTTGTTGAGTTGGTCATGTTCCTGGATGTTCAAACCTATTTAAGTTACAAATTAAGGCAACAGCTAAACCTAAACTCACTACAAACTAAAATGTAACATTAAAAAATTCGTCTCTGGAACGCAAAAGTCATTTGGACGATCACGGGGTGGGTTTTAGTCAATAAGAGTCTGACACTCCCTTTCGCTTCGCCCAGAACAGAAAGTCATTTGATGATAAAATAAAAATGTGTAAACATGTTCAGGAAATGGTGCTTGCTTATTCAACAATTGCGTTTTTCATGCCACTGTCATTTTGTACTGAATTCATCAAATTCATGTAGACTAAACTGTATTTTACTTTGGTAATAATTATTCCTTTGATTTATAGGAATTGCTATCTTATCTACAGCCTAATAAACGTATGTTAGTGTTGATTTATATGGATAATAGTTTGTTGGTTTTAGGTAATCAAATAAAAACGAAAAAACTGATCTGGTTACGAAAATTCTTCAACTGATAGAAAGCGACATTATCGCTCAGGCTGTACATTTTTTTCAGGTAAAAAATTCTAGCTAGATTACCTGAACATGAACAATTTCTGCAGGATAGACCATGGGAGCGAAGTGTAGGGAGAACTCCTCAGAAAATAATTAATCATAAAAAATATTTTTTAATCCTGATATATTTCGAAAAGTAGAATAATAATGTGTCTGTGAGTCTGTAGATGAAGAAGTCACAGTAACTTATTTCAAACAGTTCGTACAAAATGTTGTGTCTGTACTGTTAACCGTTGAGGATTTATTTCATCTGGAGAACCAGTCCATTCTAATCACAAAAACTAATTGTCATTGAAACTGAATCAAAACGTTAAATTTCAACTCTGTAGAGCAAGGGGTCCTGCCAGCGTTACGGAATTTATTCGATAGAGTTACCGCGTCCCTGGAACAGGGCATTTGGAGGAACGCGTATGAGATTTAGTTAGTAAGAGACTGATACTCCCATCCGCTGCGCCCAGAAGAAGAAGTGATTTGATGATTTCCCATCATTAAAAAATCGGCCAAGTGCGTGTTGGACCAAGCATAGTGAATGGGTTCCGTAGTTCACTGTTAAAATCTCATATCTCTAAAAGTATATAAGCTGTGATGTTCAAACTAATTTTCGTTGGAAGTGTCTGTGAAGTTCTATTTGCTCTATTTTTTTTTTAGAATTTTCAACTTCATAGTTTAAAAATTAGCCCGTTAGCGTAAAAAAAAGTTAGAGGGGGGCCCTCTAACTTTTTTTTACGAATTTGGAAGCAGATATCTCAAAAACTGACAAATGGCAAAAAAACTGAACCCTTATCCGTTTTTTGCCATTTGGCTACGGAACCCTAAAAGGGACTAGTGTTTCTAATTCAACTTGCTAGATTAGACTTAAACAAAGTTACAAACATGTCAAATTAAACCAAAGTTCATATAAATTCTTCACTAACGATACTTTTTAGTGTTGTGGGGTGTTCAGAATAATCTTGGCATACAAACAAGTTTTAAAAACATGCAAATTGTACCAGGTGTAACTCATGTTGCCTAACGTTTTTGTTCAAGTTCTTTTTTACTTGAATTACATAATATATATTATATTAAATTTATAGTTCGTGATGTTTAATTCATAAAATGTGTGTAGAAGGTTGCTCTTTTATTGAAATTGATCGATTGTTTTTTTTTTTGACGAATTGTAATACTAACTTTTGCAGGGTTATTTTTTGCTTTATTTTAATTTGTAGATTTTATCCCGTTTCAAGAAAAGAGACTATATAAAGAAAAAAAAGAATATTGTATAATTGCGCACATAATGAATATGTATTACGTGACTCTTTCCTCTGAATCTTCACCAAAAGCAATGAGCATAAAACGAAACGATATTGCGAAACTGATATTTAGCTTTTAGGAATTAAAGCAAACCAAAGCAGCTCAATTTTACATATAGATGCTAAAGAGCGTGAAGAACTGAGTAAGAGTGCATCATAAAGATAATTTCCACAAAATGGCAATTCTTGCTCTTTTCAACAGAAAAACGCGATAGAACAACCTCCCTTTAAATTATCAAAATAACAGATATAATTTTACTTTCAAACTTTAGGCTTTTAATCCAGATAAGACACACGTAGATAAGAATCTATTTTCTCATAGCGACATCTAAACAAGCTCACTATCAACAAAGACCCAATCTAGATTAGCACATACAATCTAAGTGCTAAAATCCAGAACACATTTTCTCTTCTCACCCTTAAACCTCACCACCTATATAAGAATTAAAGAAAAAAAAAGCGAAATATGAGACACTATTATTATTATTTTGATGACATTATTATTATTAATTATTTATTGTTGTGACATTTGGAAAATCTTGGTAATAAGGACTAATAAGTCCTTATTACCAAGATTTTCCAAATGTATGTTACTAACATTAGTGTTTTAAGTAGTGTATGTGATTACTAACAAATTGGATTGTATGGATCTGGATAAATAAATGTTTTATTATTATTAATAATTACAAAAAAAGAAAAAGAGAGAAATAATTTCAATGGACACAGGGCTGAAATTGACTCAGTAGAAGGCTCAGAAATAATACAAACAAATTCTTTTTAGGGATCCGTATGGCCGTGTGGAAAATCGTGTGTCTGCCATGTTTCACCGTATATACTGGGCCGATTCAGTTGAAATTTGATACACATATGAACGTCTATGTTCGAAACACGAACGAGTTACGTTATTTTTTTATATGGCGTCTCTTTTGGGGGACTAATTAAAAAAAAACTTTCTTGAAATGTTCAGATATTACGAGTTCGCCTCGTAAAAAAACAATCTTGCCTCTTTATAATGTCAGTATAGATGGGAAAATTTGTGAAGATTAAGTGATAGAAGATCGTTAATTATCACGCAAACACCACTGAGCCAATAAGGATGTTTCCTGAGTAAAAAATATATGATTATGTTTAGTCCGTCAGTTAAATTATAGAAAAATATTGGACACGTATTTTTTCATTTATCAAATCTATAAAAACTGATGAAGATACAACTGTATCGTCTTCATTTTTTATTTACGTGAAAAAAGAACAAATACGTATCCAATATTTTTTGGAAATCTATCTGACGGACTAATTATATTTTTTTAGTTAACTACTCTATTGTGGTGAAACTTAACAGTAGCTAAATGCATAAAAAAAACACACAGGTTTTAATTTGCAAATGACAAGTACTAAATTCACACGAACTAAAGAGAAATAAGGTACTACGATAGGAAAAAGAACAAATCTTCACTTTTCCGCTTCACTAGTTAGTTTTCTTGCAGTCAACAATTACTAAAAACATAGCAGGCGCCACCTTCGTCGTCTTTATTAACAGTCTACAGGGGGTCGACAGATACGCCCCGGGCGTCGAGAAACGCAGGGCGATTCCCGGCCACCGTAGGCGCGAGCCTGCGGATGGCGAGCTATGGGTCGCTCGCCGTCTCGCCGCCCGATAGCAACCAGGCCCGAGTCGACGGCTCGTCGTGTTCCACGCGCCTCAAAGAGCCGTCAGCAAAGAAGACCCCATAGGGTCAGTGCCTGTTAGGGTTGCGGAATTTGTTTGAAAGAGTCACCGCGGCGGCCCTGGAACGCAAAGGGCACAAGAAGGAGCACGGGTGGGTTTTAGTCAGTAAGAGTCTGACACTCCCTTCCGCCCCGCCCAGAACGGGAGGAATCATTTGATGATTTCCCATCCAAAAAAAAAGGGGTTGACAGATCTTACGAACGAGTGACCACTCTGTTCTCAAACTAACAAGTACTATAGCTGGATCGTTCTTCATTTTTATCGTCAATGAATTGGTGTTTCTCAGTTTTTCGAGTTTTTCAAGTGACAATATTTTGATTTCAGTGTTAGATATTTCCTTTCACATGCATTTAATTTTCATTTGGATTATTGAATCATTGATTTCATGCCCGTAATGTTGTTTATTTTTTGGTAATTGTTGAGAAGACACTGTGACAGAGTGGTTCTGTTTGGGTAGGACACAATTATGAATTACTTCTCTGTAACGGTATGTAATGAAAAATCAACACACGCAAAAAAATATTGGCTACAGAAAGGCAAAGATTACTTAGTATTAAAAGGTACAAAACGTTGAGGATGTACGACACAAAACGAGGTGAGAGACCGACCATTGTCAATGAAAAGAAGAACGACACAGTTACACATCTTTAAATACAACCCTCCGATCATTCACAACCATTATAAATATGAGCATATACTCGTATGTATAGCCTTGCTTCTTGGCCGTTTAACAGAACACATTTTAGAAGCAATATACTTCCAAACCTTTCTTTTTCTTCTGTCACCGTTAAGCAATGAGAAAAACTTGCTGAATTTGCGTTTTTCGATGCCAATAATCTTGAGCTTTTAACCATTTTTGAACTCGTTAGTTTTGGTCGTTCTAATACGTCATGCTCGCATTGCAAATCATCAAGTGAGATAGCGTTGAAATCGCACACCATCTGGCGAGATAAGGGGATTAAATTGAAATAAACTTCAACGTGGATTTTAAAAAAATGGCAATAAAAGAACCAGGACTTAAAGACTAGGTACAATCCTTTTACTCACAACAAAAAATGCCCGAAGATCCCGCAGTCCAAATACTTAATTGTTACTCTCATTCAATTTCAGAGTCACCTCCCTACAACCACGCACGAAGGCTTTCTGACTCTCTAAGGAAAACCGTTGAATTTGAAGTGCAGAATCGCTACATATTTTAGACTAGTTGTTGCGTGGGTTAAACTTCGTCTGTGTCAAATAAGTGAGAAAAAAAGAAAGACCGTTTTTGCAATATTTTTCATTGATGCTCCGCTCCTGTTGGTCGTAGCGTAATGATAAATAACTTATAGCCTCCCTCGATAAATGGGCTATCCAACACTAAAAGAATTTTTCAATTCGAACCAGCAGTTCCTGAGATTAGCGCGTTCAAACAAACAAACTCTTCAACTTTATAAAATTAGTTTAAATGTAAACCGGTCAATGGGATTTGATCATTGATGAAAAAAAATCGAGTGAATGTTGTTTCATTAAATTGTATTTTGTATTTAATAAATAATACTAAATTGTATAAATGGCAACATTTAGAAGCATACATGTCATTTCTCTACTCTCAAAACGACTATCTACTAAAAGGGAGGAACAATTTAACTAGAACATAGTTTACAACTATGTAATGAATAGCATTATTTGATCTAAGATAAACAAAGAAAAATCACTTCTTTGAACTTTATATTAACTACCTTATGTAGTTTTAGTAAAGATAATTAGGTAGATACATACCTAAATACATACATACATGTACCTTAGTCATGTAGGCTCCGTTAATTAATCTTTGCCCACACCACCAGTATACTCCACCCGCCTTATCATCAGTCAAAGAGATAAATCTAGCTTTTATGTCAAAGAAATTGTCGTATCCTTCCTTCTCTTTGATTTTCCTATCGATTCTTCTGAACTATTTATGCATTGCATAGTGACCACTATGGTTTTTAATGAAATCATAGCAATTATGAGGAAATTCAAAAAACCGGTCAAGTGCGTGTCGGGCCACGCGCAATATAGGGTTCCGTAGTTGCTCATAATAATGTGAACTTAATTAAAAACTGTTTTGGTTGTTTAATATTGTGACCTGTTTCAGTTCCAAGTAAACTCAAAAACTACTGCAACGATTTCAGAAATTCTTTCACCACTAGAAGCAATGGTACAGTATCCCTGAGTAAACAGGCTAATTTGAAAAAAAAAAACGACAACGCGTGCTAAGCCTGGACAAACCGCCAGGTTTGGATAATATTTGTATGGTCAATGAATTTACATTTATAACGTGTTTTCCGCTCCTAACAACGTCATCTCAGTTATGTTCAAAGCAATTTGAACGAAAATTTCCTTTATACTTCTCCGAGTACATTTTTTTTAATGCATCGACTATTAGTCAGTAACTTGTGAAGCCTTCTTAGCCGTGATAGTTTTCCTTTTAAATTCAGCATATTTTCTACTCCCGTTATTTTTTTCACATTTCCACACTGGACTCTAACGATTTTTTCCACTTAAGAACTTCATATTTTACAAATGAATCCCTACATCGGAAAATGATTTTTGAAGACTAGTAATAGTTTTGAAAAACATATCCAACGTCACCCCACACGATGGGGTATTCATTTTATCGGCATCATTAATATGTGCAAATATTGTGCATTCATGCCGAATTACAGCTTTGTAGTCCCCATAGTCTCTGAGCAAAACCGCGGACAGACAGACATACGGACAGACCGAAACTATAAGGGTTCTTTGTTGACTACGGAACCCTAAGAAAGAAAACGTTTTTAACGTGAGTATTGAAAGTTAACTGGTATTTTTATAAAATGTCTAGTGGTTTTTACGTTTTTTTCCATAATCCTACTGAAAACAAATCCGATATACATAAAAAAAATAAGATTTCTGTGACATAAATCCACACAACACTTACAGCCTACTTCGCAAGCAAAAATTACACAAAAGTACCAACTAAATTGTTATGATAGAAAAGGATAACACTAAAAAAATGTCAATAAGGAACTATGCTAACCCTAAAACAGCAATGCAACAAGTTACTGGTACGTCAAAATTGTACACAACCATAACAAGTGAAATCCAACCTTGCGCATTAGAAACTAGAGTTGGTTTTCCCCTGAATTATAGTTTAAGGAAAGATGAGCGCATAGATTACGTAATGGCGTCGATTCAGCATTCATGGTCACGGCTATGTATGCTTAAAAGGTCAACATCTAACTTCTAAAGCAAAGATTGTATCGTTTACGTTTGCCGCCATCTTGAATTTTACCGCTCAAAATTTGTTTTTTTTTTTTTTTAAGAATGCGCCTTCGGCCCCATAGGCATTTGAAGTTAGAATGTCGTTTGTTTTCGTTTTTCCTTTTTTGAATTGCATAGATAAGATGGTTATGCTGTTGCTGAGTACTGAGACAAACATAAAATTTATCGATGGTAAATAAATACTCTTTGCCATCGATTGATTTTACGCTAACACGCTAAGAAATATATAGATAAGATAGTAAGAAGGGGATTACTATAGGGCGCATAGTTTGTATGTATTTTATACAGCGATGCGTTCTATAGAATTTCCCATCGGTAAATATGAGAAAATTCGTCCGCCATTAAGATGTATTGCATGTTAGTTTAGTGGTCATAAGGAACACTGGTACAACATTAAACAGGAACAGAAATCCAAGCCTGAGTCCCATTTCCTGGTAAAAAAAAGTATCACGCTAGAACAAGGAGCAGAGGTTAAGTCAAGAGTGAAATAGGTAACTTCTCGACAACCTTGTTCCTTGTTCAACGAAATTATCGCATAGGTACCACTCTGAAATCTCATGATGGTATGCTCTAGTTCTCGTCGTGGTTTATTTTCGCTTGGAACATAATCATGTTCCAAGGAGAGCTTATCAATTGTAATATTTAAAAAAAAACATGCTTATCGACCAGCAATAAAACTTCATTCACGGACAGACACCAGTGAATGAAGTTAAGATTGTATTCAAGTAAATGAATGTTTACTACCTACTTATATACACACAATAGGGTAGTTGACTAAACAAATCGAATTAGTCCGTCAGTTACATTATCGAAAAATATTGGACACGATTTTTTTCTTTTTTCACGTAAACAAAGAACGAAGTCGCGTGACGTCACTTCGTGCTACGATTTTTACCACGCCGTGACGTCGCAAGCCCCCACTCATGATCTTTCAGTCTTTTTATCTTCGACATTTTTTATAAATGTGATAAAGAAAAAAAATACGTTTCCAATATTTTTCGATAATCTAACTGACGGACTAAGTAGAATCATATTTTTATTCCTCAGGAAACATACCTATTATATATGTTTATAATAAATGTTTTATCTATCTACATATATACCTGTAGGGAGGTATGCGTTTATGGCCGCGTCATAATCAAACTTGCTTCCAATGTCAAGGTTTAACACAATTATTACGATCAATAGGATATGAACAATAGAGCCAAATTTTCCTGTGTTTGTTGCTACGATGAAAGGAACAATTCTGAAATTACTGAGTATGTAGTTATGGGCAAAAGCTATAAACAGACCACAGACTAAACATATTTAAACAGGTTGGTGTTTTTAAATTATCAATTTTATGGGGAGGAAGTATTAAGAAATAAGTATGAACAACTTTTACTTTTATAAGACAAACAACTGAAAACAAAATAAAAAAAGCTCTTTCTTATACTAGTTGAGTAAAACTGAAAAAAATATTACAATATTTTTTTAAATTGCAAACAATGAGTATAGGTACCTAAAGTTAATGGAATTCTTAAAAAATACTTAATATTCTAATCTATATGTCCTTGTAAGAAAGATCAAAATATTTTCCTAATTTTCTTTGTGTAAGTGAAAAGGAAGAGTCAAGACTGTGTCATGTGATGTCATTTTTAGTATGTTTGTATACATACTTGGAATTCAATAGGTCATAGGTATGTTTATTTTTTAAGTATGGGAAACCATGAAATGGCTTCTTCCGCCGGGTGGAGCGGAAGGGACTGTCAGACTCTTACTGAATTAAACCCATCCATGTTCCTCCAAATGCCCTAAGCGTTCCAGGGCTGAAGGGCCCCGTCTTCTTAGCTAACAGCTCTTTGAGGCGCGCGTGGAACACGACGCGCCGTCGACCCTGGTCAGGATGCTATCGGTCGGCGAGCCACCCATAGCTCGCCGTCCGATAGCTCGTAGGCCCGCGCCTAAGTTAGCCGGGAATTGCTCTGCGTTTCCCAACGCCCGGAGCGTCTTCTGTAGCGGCAGCTGAGGCGCGAGGTTTTTCCGAACTAATTCGGTAACCCTAGCAGGCACTGACCCTATGGGCCTCGTCTTCTTTGCCGACATCTCTTTGAAGCGCGGGAGAACACAACGCACCGTCAACCCAGGCCTGGTTGTTATCGGGTGGCCCTACAGTGACCGGAAATCGACTTGCGACTCCCGACGCCCGGAGCGCCATCTGTTGCGGCGGCTGAGGCGCGAGGTTTCCCCCTCCCGCACGCGTTCTGCCTCCCCCTTCGCTAGCATTACTGCTTCACAGAAGGAAGTGACCGCTTCCTATGCCTCCTCGCTCCGGACGATGGATTGAACCAGGGCCGGACGCGAAAGGTCGCCGCCGCCGATCGCCTCAACGAGGATACGGCGTTGCTCCGCCCAAACAGAGCAGACCTCCACCGTATGCTCTACCGTGTCCTCCGGGCGATTCACACAGTGTTGACACCCGGACGTATGCTCCCGCTAAAGCCGAAACAGGTAGGTACCTACCGAAACAGCCGTGTCGGGTGGCGGCAGGTGGAAGGTGAGGACACCGTAGCGACTCTCCAACCACTCCTCAGCCAGGAATCGCTCTGCGATACCCGTCGCCTGGAGGTTAGACAGGAAGTCGCTCAATATAAAGAACTGTTATTCATATTAATAACATACACATACTTGGCAGATGATGAGTTCCACTTTTATCCAATAACTAGCTTTTGCCCGCGGCTTCGTATGCGTTAATTGCCTATTTTCCCGTACTCGTATAAAAAAAGAATTTTCCAAATCCGACTGACAGTACCAGAGATTAGCTCGTTTAAAAAACCAAAAAAAAACTCTTAAGCATCATTATGACATGTAAAAAATTGTAAATGTTCAAAACTTAAAAACAAAAATAATGTCGCTTTATCAGCTTACCAAGTCACAGATGCATATGTAAACACAAGCCTATAATAATATATAATTAGCTATTAACATTGCGGAAGAACGTTTTATTTATTTATTCAAAGCGTTAGAACAAAGAGGTCTCAAAATAAGTTTGAAAAAATTGACAAGGCCAGCAGTAAAAGCAGGTAGTAATTTATTTATATATTTAACTAAGCTGAATTTTAATTAATAAATAAAAGAAGATATTTAATGTCTTTTTTTTGTAATAATAATACCTATACCTTTTTCTTTTTCATTCATTATTTATTTTACAACCTTCACAGCGCACCGGCCTAAGGTTATATCGTAAACCAGTGTAAACAATAAACAGACATGCGATTTTAGTTATATATAAACATATCATGTCATATAAACATACAAAAAAACAGTCAAATTGAAAACCTCCTGCTTTGTTTTTGAAGTCGATTGAAAATAACGTCAAATAAAGGTTTAATCGATACAACATCCTTGTCCTGCCTTAAATATCTTTGACTATGGCTATACCTTCCATACGTTGCAATATCATTCATTATGCAGGCTAATATATTATTATCTTCCCCAAACTACCAAACAAAATAAAACTTTTTTCTAAATTGTCACATTCAAAAACAAATATCTACGTCAAAAGAAACAAAAATAAAAAGAATTAAAAACAAAAGAATGCCTAGATAATTCTAAATTCGAACAATAAAATAAAAAAAAAAACGAGTTTCCATTTTCAGTGTAACGATAACTAACAAGATGGATGCCACACTCTCAGTTTGAACATTTTGATTCGCATAATCAATAATTCCGTGTTAAATTCGAGACCTGGTAAGTCTCGCCGTTTCTATAGTAACCATCCCTTTGCTCCGATATCACAGAGCCATCCCACCGCCGCCTAAATTTAAAGGGAATCGGGAATCAGGTAATATACACACATAATATAACTACCTTAATATTGAGGTATAAAGATGAGATTTTCCTCCTAATTAATAGGGAGATATGTAATATTCTAGTTCTAGCTTTGATAAGAAACTGCGTAGTTGCGAAAAACTGCTCGTTTAAATAAGAATATTTTATTAAACCAATTGTGCAGTCTATGAAAGTTTTTTCACCTAAAATGCTACGAAATAAAAACAAAACTGAAAACTAAAATCGTCGTTGTGTAACATCCATTGGCAAACCTATAAATATTTATTTAAAAAATATACACCTAAGTAACATTCCAATTTCTTTTCCAAAAAATATATTTTGTATTTTATTTATTTGTTGTACACCTACCACAGTGTTGTATTTTTAATTCAAAGGTTGACTGGTAGAGAATGCCTTGTTGCATTAAGTCCGCCCATGTACCACTATTGTACATGAAGTTTAAATATATAAAAATAAAAGAATACAATTTTAACATAATAGAACCTGTAAATTATACCCTCTCAGATGCAGAAACCTCAACGGTAATAAAGCTCGTCCGTGAAAGCACCATGCATTTTTTTGCAGCATTAATTCTATTTTGAAAATGCATAACTATACCGGGCTTGTTTTTCTCTTTATTTATTAAACACTTTGCCAGCCAGCAGTGGTAGCCGAGTAGTAACGGCCCCGACTTACGAATTGTAGGACGCGTGTTCAAACCCATCCAGGCGCATTACTTTGTGTAATTAATGTCATCACCAATGCTCTCAAAACGGTGAAGGAACCGCATCATCGTGAGGAAACCGGCATGTCCTAGAACCAAAAAAATTGAAAACATGTGACATTCACCAACCCGCACTGGGCCCGCGTGGTGGATGACGGCCTCGGCCCATTCCCTCTCCTAGAGAGGAGGCCTGTGTCCCAGCAGTGGGAACATTAAAAGGCTGATAATGCTTATAACCACAATTCGTATGTCAGTCCCATCATACCCTAAACAAAGATACATAGCTGTAACTAATTTTGATGTGATTGAGGCCAAGAACAGTCTGAACAACTTTCCTACGTTCACTTCACTTCACACGTTCACCGAAAAAAATCCTCGATTAATGTCAATAAATATCAAGTAAAATTATCAATTTGATAATTCCAGCTAAAGTTGAATCCACACTAATATTATAAAGAGAAAAGATTTGATTGTTTTTTTGTTTGAATAAGCTCCGAAACTACTTGACCGATTTGAAAAATTCTCTCACTGTTGGGAAGCTACACTATCTCCGGTGAAGATAGGCTATCTATTATATCCCCATATTCCCACGGGAACGGGAACTAAGCTGGTGAAACCGCGAGGCGCTGCTAGTAGGAATATAAGTTGGAATGTAGGCGAAACTGTATCTACCAGCATGCAACAAGCGACCATTTCGTATTTATTTAATTGGTCTTTGTAAGTAGAATCGGTCGCAACTGAATTTGGGAAGTTATATAAAACGAACACTACTAAACACAGAAAAAAAATATGTAAGAACCAATCATAATTTCATACAGTTGTAAACCTATTTATCTTATAAAATTTAAAGAATTCGCGAGAATTATACTTTCTCATACTTTAAAACTTAATTAAGCATGTCATCGCTGCGCTAAAACAGATTTATAATACGCTCTTTAAAGTGACATCACTTTCAAAATATGTCAAATTATCTGTGCTTTGTATATTTTTATTGAAATCATCACTATTTAAATTTGAAGAGATTATTCTTAACACTTACTCATATCCCGAGATTAAAAATTGTGCCAGGACTTATGCAAGTTTCAAATAGCCCTGTGACCCAATGTTCTTTTTTTTTATAATTAACCATAAATCTCGCTTTTAAACCATAAACTTCACTTTAAAAATAATGGTTTCACCTGACCTCCTACACTATCTTATTGTTGACAGGCTCGCGGTTGACCACAGTCTCACCTAGTGGAAAGTGGTCATATTATGATGGACGATAGACCACACTTGCCTGAAAGTCACCTTTTCATTCTTGTCTGAATGACCTCCAGGTTGTAGCTATCAGGGCCTAAAGTCTGATATTACAATAGTGTCAGAATGGTCGATCATTGATTTCATAATGGATGATTTTTATAAGTTTGGTAATCTACTAATATAAAAGCGTCATTATGACTTTCCAATGGTCAACCACTGACACTCCATTGAAAGAAATGGCATATAATGGTAATCTCTTACATAATGACAAATGAATGACAGACGTAAGCGGTAATCCGCTAAAATTTTGACAGTTCTTTTGATCAATGGCTTACCATTTCATGCATTATTTTTAATAGCTCGGTTATCAAAAAGTATAGGAGACCATTGACAGACCAATGATCGACCATTATGAATTTAGCAGATTACGAACTTTTAGCAAAATGACAACGGGATCGTGTTGGAATGAAAAATTTATAAAAATAGCAGACTTGGGCCCAGGAAACGCAGACTCCGGGCAGTTTGATCTTCTGTTATAACCCAACATTACTGCTACACAAAAGCACACGCCACATAATCTGCTAGAACAATAATTACGTATGCCGCTTAGCGTATAGTGAACGTGTCCTCTTTGATGATAAGCGTTCATGAATGGGTTTTCTAAATGTCAGGCTCCTGCTTGTATTTACGTTCATTAAAACAAAAGACGGTGCTGTTCAGCCTGGTGAATAGATTTAGATGTAGGATTAGTGGATAAGGACTAATTGGAATAAAACAGTAGTGAATGACTATGAATGAGTATTAACAATACGAATAACTCACAATTTAAATAACTTAAAATTTGTAGGTAGTTAGTGAGTGTTTTTCCTTAGTTAGTTTGCCAGCTCTGCAGACTAAAACAATACTAGAAATTGGCCAAATGTGAGTCAAACTCGCACATCAAGAAATTCGAATAAGGAACCGTGAAATACACGATTCTTGGGCCTCATTATTATATTTTGTTTTTGTTATTATAGTATCGGCAGTAGAAATAAACCATCAGTGAAAATGTCAACTGTTCATGACGGTTCATGAGGTAAAGTCCGCTGCCAGACTGACAGATGAAAAATCAAAAAAGTGCAAAATAACTTTAATTTCGGAACTCGGTGTTTGTGGTTGCTTTTTCGTTTTTTGAACACCGACTTCCGAAATTAAAGTTATTTTGCACTTTTTTGATTTTTTGTGTAAAAGTCGGTTGTATTTTTTTGTAAAAAGTTTTTTATTTTTCACTTTTTAGTGGTACCTACATCCCCTCCCCTCCCCCCACCTAAACGAACCAATCACATTGGTGTAAAAAAACGTACTGCTCCTTTGCAGAGTAAACTAAGAGGTCGTCAATGTAGATAATGTAGATATTTTTTTTAGATTTTTCGAAAACCGTTTGTCGATTTCGATAAAATTTCAAAGAACCTCCTCCTTTTTTAGAAGTCGGTTAAAAAAGCGGCATCGTAGGATGGTTCCGTTGGTTATGGAACCCTAAGAAGTATGCTATGTTTACCAACCACAGCGTAACAAGAAAAGTTGCGGCCTACATATATTTTTTAAAAGCTCTGTTAAAAGCTTTTAGCTGCTTTTGCAATGGTGGTGGAATTACACTAAACACAGGTTATGATTTTTTGACATCTAAATTAAAAAAAAAATACATTATCAGATTACTACTGATTCTAATCAGAATCAGTTCAATGCCAATAACTGGCTTTCAAGGATATTAAGGATACTTCACACAGTGAAATGTAAATATTGTACATTTACATATAAAACCTATCAATTCGACAATCGGCTCTGCCTTAATTATCTTCCGATCAATAGTTCCTTTAACTGACGACATCAAACGTTGAACGAATTAATCATTTACGACTAGTGTTGGGGCTGTTCCTTTCATTTGGTAAATGAGAACTTTGTACAAGTATGTTAGATCTAAATAAATAAATAATAAAAATCTTTATTACGAAAATAGTTTTTCAAGTTTATCTTCTTGCATATTGATGATCTCCGTCAAAATGCCTGTTATTTAATGACATGACATGTATCGAGAGTTTATTTTTGGAGGAGCTCGTGGCTAAAGAATAACAGCCGCACAAGTCGATCTTCAAGGTTGAGCAACGCTTGCCGAGGTTGGTCCGTGGATGGGTGACCATCTTAACATACCGAGTTTCTCCCGTGCTTTGGAAAGCACGTTAAGCCATTGGTCCCGTCTTTCATTTGTAGATTTTTGGCAGTCGTTACGGAGTGTCAGAAGCCAGAAAATCTAACACCAGTCTTGCCAAGAAGAACCGTTTTCCCCAGTTATTGGGTTGTGGAGGTCTGGTAGGCAGCCGCTCCACGTTAAATACTGGTTTTCAGCTGAATCCGGTACGGCTGGAAGCCGACCCCAATATAGTTGGGAAAAGGCTAGGCAGATAATGATCGAGAATTTGTTTTTTCATGTCATAGCGACTGACTCCGTAAGTCCGTACTCAGTTCGGACGCAGCAAAGACAATCTCCACTGGTGGAGGCTCACGATCACGAACAGTGTTGAGGTGACTTTCCACAAACCTTGGCTTTCTTTGGCCAGCTGCCTTTTTTATAGATGGGAAATCATCAAATGACTTCTGTCACTGGGCGGGATGAAAGGGAGAATCAGACTCTTACTGACTAAAACTCATCCGTGTTCCTCCTAATGCCCTGCACGTTACAGGGCCGCGGTGACTCTTTAGAGCAAATACCGATAATACAATACAAATAATATTCACGGTGGTATTCCCCAAAACAGGTAAAATTGCATTAATATAAGTACGTACCTAATTATTGTGACTGATAAAGCTAATGCATTACCTATTATGTGAACATCGGGTGGTTATATATATATACCATATCATATAATAATATATATATTATTATCATAGGTATTTTTTTTTTCATTATTAAAGCATTATTTTAATTTCACAATATTACAAATTATCCGTAATTTGCATATTTTTATTACAATCAACACTATTTCAATTTGGAGGGCAGTCATTTCCTGAGATTAGGTAAAAATATAGCAGGACCCAAACTAGTTTCAAATAGTAGTCATTAAAAAAACCTGCCTATTATTTGGGTCACAGGGCCCCAAAAATCTCTAATCTCACTTGATGATTGGCTAACTAGGTTCTTTCAGCGGCTTCGCCCGTGATATCCGAGAATTATCCCAAGGGAACATATTCCTAGGATTAAAAGAATCCTATTCCAAGACATCGGCCGTCTATATCTTACTTTCCACCCTTTGTCTCTCTTTAAAAGGTTGCATTTCAGAAAATGCTGAAATAAGTGATCGATCAAACTTCAAATAAATCAGACCACAACAATAAAATTGTTCCATAGGTACATAACTTGTCTTCCCATTGCTCGCCTTAGGAAATTTGCTTTAAATGATAAATTAATTTAAGTAATATTCTTTCATAGGTTTTGATAAATGTACCTACTACAATGCTAAGTTTTAACTTTATCGGCTCAAGGAATAAGATTCTTCCATATAAACTTTAACACCCTCTAAAACGTCTTTTGGGGGTACCTAGTATTGAAAATCAAGTAATAACAAGCTTCATAGTTTAGTTTGGACAATATTTGTATTAAGTTTTAAGATTACTTGCCCAAGGAGGAATAATTTCCATACAAACATCCACCGCCTATTTCACCCCTTTAGGGGATGACATTTCAAAATATGGTACGCCTACGTCATATATGGAATACTTCCTCCAAATTTCTCTAATACAACAAGCCAATTTGACTGTGCGTTGATCCATCAGTCATGTCAAAACATTTTATGATATAAATAAATAACGCACCCTTAGATTGAAAAGGACCTAACTGAAAAATTGCAATTTTTGGCAAATGAGCAAGAATTAAAATCTTTAATAAGTTTTGGGTAAATAAACAAATATCTCCCGAGACCTATGCATAAACTGTCCCTTTCCCTATTATACATATTTCGGAATCTTTTTCATCACTGGGTTTTAGTTTATAGCATTCTGAAAGTACGATAAATAGATTATATCGTACATATTGTTTTGTGTAGTTTAATGATTTTATAAACCCCTTATAAGAATCACTCAGACTCATGAAAAGATTGTACGAGTATGACATAAACTTACATACTGACTGACACTGACTGTTCAGAGTATGTTTGTAAACAAATGGGTATGCCATTTGTGTACAAACATACCCTGAACAGTCAGCTTCGTAACCACCTTCTGACTGTGCAAGCTAAAATTTCGGCGTGAGCTGTCTCATACTCGGAATGCTACAAGTACAAGAAAACACCAAACGAAACTTCCCTGTACTACGCAAGTTGAGACCCTGACTATTCCTACCCAGCTGTTCTCCACCACATTTTATTACGTTTGCAGCCAATATGTGGAACTCTCTGTCAGGGCATGAGAGTGAGCAACACTTTGGGCACCTGAATATGCTCATATTATGGTAGACTGTGTCTTTTTTCTTTGCATTGTCCTCAAATATAGAAGCACCAAGGATGTAACCAAGGTTATGTAATACAGAACATGATTTAAAAGAGTGTCCGTGGAGTTTCTTGCATGCTCTTCTCCACAGAGATCTACGCTTTGGAACGTGCAGATAGCTTCACCTCTTTCGACTTGATAAATGATAATGATAATGATAAATGATAAATGATTTATTTTTGTAAGTAGGTTGTAAAAAACACTTTTACACGTCAATCTTTTTTTGGCCGTTATAAAAACTAGATGAGGCCGGTGTTTCCTAGCTGACTACCCTGAGAAGAAACACCGAAACAAACTCAGAGGTCAAGGTCTCTTTTGAAGTCCATACAATTGTACTGGTCAAATCATATGAGAACCATGTAGGTTGGTGTCTGAAGTGGTCTTTTGAGGAAAGTACCCCACAGATTTGAGTGGACCTGTCCAAACAGTGCAAGCATTTGTCAGTTATCGTGTAGCTCAAACTTAGAACTTCAAGGAGCTCAACGATTTGACGAACAATACCAAAGTAAGTGTACGGGGCGGACGTGATCGACTGGACTGTAGGGTGGCCAGGGTAGGTTATCCTATTCTTCGAAAGTGGACTGTATGGTGACAACCCACCTAGGTATAAATGATCCAGACGCGTTGACGCTCCGTCTATAAGCTACGGGCCATGAGGATGCAACCCTTAGCTGAATACTTGCTATACTTGCTGTTATTGACACAGTATATAGGGGTAGGTATAGAGGGCTTACCAATAAAGTCACAATAAAACACTATTTAACTTGTTCACTATGCACTTAGCGATTTGAAGGGTGAAATTCGCGACTATATGATTCTACATTTAGTTATAAATCCGAAATATCTTGCAAATGACTACAAATTCTATAAATTTTCAATGTTACTATTGTACGGCGCAACTATACCGTATCGACACCCAAAAAATCACCGTGTGTGATGAAGTTTATTAACTTAAATTTTCACTATGCTAATTCTAGATTTTAGGCTATATCTAGGCTTAGGTCTATGTGAGTAGGGGTTGTCGTACCTTCATGGATAGCCCTCGGTAGGCTCCATACAGCGGAGACAAATTCACCCCTTCATCCCCTTCCATGCAGGGGTGGGATGCCGAAAACTATAAAAAACTATTGTAGGCGCGAAGCTATTACCTACTTGGGGTGAATTTACCGTAAAACTATGCTAGGAGGGCTATACAGCTATATGTATCTCTATAGATACGACAACCCTCTACAAAACTACATATGTTTCAACCCTGTCACTTAAGGGGTTGCAACTCTACAAGCGTATATGTTTCAGGGGGATAAAAATAAACAGTTTTATTTAAACCTAAATTACGGCTTTATGCCTGCATACACTATAGACATCTATATATCCCCTGAAAGGATTTTTCAAGGCGGTTCTATTTCAGACATTTAGAAGTCTAGAATCTAGACTTGTTTTTTCGGGAAAGGAAGAGGGTAGATGCAAAGTGTTTTATTTTGTGCATACCTTCACCAGGGCTATTTATCAAAAACTGTTGACCAATCACGTACCAGCACCCTCCTGCTCTGTGATTGGTCAGTGTCGCTTTTAGCTATGCGACTACCTTTGACCTAATATTTCAGGTCTCAATTACCAAGCCCTTTCTATTTACCTATGTATGTCTGTCTGTGTGTGTATATACCTCGATTACCTTATATACCACCGATCACCTTTTATATACCTTGATTACCTCCATACACCTTCGATTACCAGGGTTACCATGCGTTCACTGTTATGTGTAAGGGACAGGATACCCTACCTAACTATATTCTATTTACTTGGGAGAAATAAAGGCTCCAAGGGCTTATATACTGCCTCTTGAGAGCAAACAACTGTAACGAATGTGTTTTATTTCAATAACAAACTATGTATCAACTATAGCTACCTATAACTATCTATTCTATGCAGCTTTATCTGTTACAGCATTCTATGTACTAACTAACTATCTATAACTACCTATACTATGTAGTCGCGGTTTTATTTGTTTGCAACATTCTATGTACTACTATAGCTACCTATAACTACCTATACTATGTAGCTAAGACGCATCGTCGCGAACATCTCTCCCGCCGTGCAGTGCAGCGATGACTCGGTGCGATGACGTCGCGGCGCTGCAGAAACCCGGTGAGCGACGCCTGTAGCCACGTCGCCCGCTGCGCGGCGCCGGTGCTCGATGCCGGTGCTCGATGCAGCTGTGCAGTCGCCGGTCTGCCGCTTCCCTGCTGTGGGTCGCCTGCAGTCGCAAGGCTGTTGCGTAGGCTCTCGCAAATGTGCGAGCTGTGGGCCGGATGGCCCGCTGTCTGTGCGAGCTGCGAGTGCGCGCAGCGTCGCTTGCTGCGGTGGCAAGCTGTGTAGGCAGCATTGCCTGCTGTATCGCCTGCTCAAAGCAAGGCGGTGGCGGGCCGAATATGCCCGCAATGGGGGCTGGCTGCGCCCGTGGGCAGCATCGCCCGCTATGTTGGCGAGCTGCGTGAGCAGCATCGCCTGCTACTGCTCGCTTGATGCGAGCCGAATGCGGACCGAATATGTCCGCGGTGGTGAGCTGCGCCAGTGGGCAGCATCACTCGCTATGTTGGCGAGCTGTGGGAGCATCGCCGGCTACTGCTCGCTTGATGCGAGCCGAATGCGGACCGAATATGTCCGCGGTGAGGTGAGCTGCGCCTTACGGGCAGCATCACTCGTCTATGGTTGGCGAGCTGTGTGAGCAGCATCGCCCGCTACTACTGCTCGCTTGATGCGAGCCGAATGCGGACCGAATATGTCCGCGGTGGGGTGAGCTGCGCCTTGCGGGCAGCGTCACCCATCTATCGGTTGGCGAGCTGTGAGAGCAGCATCGCCTGCTGTGTCGCCTGCACAAAGCAAGGCGGCGGCGGGCCGGATACGCCCGCAGTGGGGCGAGCTGCGCCTTGCGGGCAGCGTCGCCCAGCTATCGGTTGGCGAGCTGTGGGAGCATCGCCTGCTACTGCTCGCTTGATGCGAGCCGAATGCGGACCGAACATGTCCGCGGTGGGGTGAGCTGCGCCTTGCGGGCAGCGTCACCCATCTATGGTTGGCGAGCTGTGAGAGCAGCGTCGCCGGCTACTGCTCGCTTGATGCGAGCCGAATGCGGACCGAATATGTCCGCGGTGGGGCGAGCTGCGACTTGCGGGCAGCGTCGCCCATCTATGGTTGGCGAGCTGTGAGAGCATCGCCGGCTACTGCTCGCTTGATGCGAGCCGAATGCGGACCGAATATGTCCGCGGTGGGGCGAGCTGCGACTTGCGGGCAGCGTCGCCCATCTATGTTGGCGAGCTGTGAGAGCATCGCCGGCTATTGCTCGCTTGACGCGAGCCGAATGCGGACCGAATATGTCCGCGGTGGGGCGAGCTGTGAAGCATCACCCATCTATGGTTGGCGAGCTGTGATAGCAGCATCGCCGGCTATTGCTCGCTTGACGCGAGCCGAATGCGGACCGAACATGTCCGCGGGAGGTGAGCTGCGCCGGTGGGCAGCATCACTCTCTCTCTGTCCGCTGAAAGTAAGTTGGTAGCGGGCCGGATATGCCCGCACGGGGGGCGAGCTGCGCGTGTTGGCAGCGTCACCTATCTATCTGTTGGTTGGCGAGCTGTGGGAGCAGCATCGCCTGCTGTTGTCTTACTTTGGTAGTGGGACAAGTTTCTTCACTGGACGCTTTAAGGTGCCGCCGGATGTGCGCACCTCAGCTGTCCGGACCTCTCCATCAGCGCCCGGGAAAACTGCGATTATGCGGCCTCGCGGCCACGTGTTGCGAGGCAGCTGGCCGTCTGCGATGAGTACGGGATCACCCACCTGCAGATTAGGGCCACGGCTATGGGGCTCCCGCCGGTGTTGGAGCTCGGGTAGGTACTCACGTACCCAGCGGCGCCAGAACTGGTCGGCGAGTGCTTGTGAGCGCCGCCAGTGGCGCTTGCTGTCGATGTCGTGCTCTGTGAACACGCCAGGCGTCGGCAGCCGGGCTGAACCACCCAGAAGGAAGTGGTTCGGCGTGATGGACTCGTCATCGTCACTGTGAACTGAAACATGGGTTAGTGGTCGACTGTTGACCGTATATTCGGCCTCACACAACAGTGTGTGTAACACCTCTTCATGTGGGTGTTTTTCGTGAAGTATAGTCTGTAATGCTGTCTTCACACATCGGACTAGGCGCTCCCATGCGCCACCCATAAAAGGCGCTGACGGAGTGATGAAGCGCCATACTATGCCTCGGCGACTTGCCTCTTCTTCGAAGGCGTCTCGGAGCTCTTTGTCGGCACCGTGCATGTTGGTGCCGTTGTCTGAATGTATTTCTGTTGGACATCCTCTGCGTGCAGCGAAGCGGCGCAGTGCTAGTATCGCGGAGTCTGCGCTGAGGCTTGCGGCGATTTCCAGGTGTACCGCTCTGGTGGTCAGGCACGTAAATAGAGCCACGTACCTCTTCTGATGCTGGCGACCGACTGTAACGGATAGCGGACCGAAATAGTCGAGTCCAGTGAATGTGAACGGCCTCTGATGATGAGCTAGACGCGTTCTGGGGTGGTCGCCTGTAGCTGGTACTGGTGCGCACGCCTTCCTAATGCGACACGGTAAACAACGTGTCACTACCATCTTCGTTGTGGGTCTCATTCTGACGACCCAGTAATGCTGTCGGACTTCATTGATGGTCATCTCGGTTCCACTGTGTTGTAAGCTGCGGTGTGTCCAGTCTATGTAGAGCTGAGTTATACGATGGTCGCCATGTAATATGGGTGGGCGCTTGACGTCTTCTGTTATTTTGTCGATTTTATCTATACGACTTCTGAGGCGTATGACGTCATCCTTCAATTCTATTTGCAACGGTCGTAGGGCGCTGTCCTTATCTATTTCTTCGTTTTCACGTAAACTTGTTAACTCGCGGGAAAACATCTGTTGCTGTACAGCTTGCACGAGTAACCTCTCCGCTTGTTGGAGGTATTCGGCTTCTATTATTTGACTATATTTTGACGTAACTGGGGACGTCACTGATGCTGTAGGAGGGGGCACTGCCGTCTTTGTACGTTTCCTCCAATCCGGATCCGCTTCTATATTTTTCCTCGTTCTTTTATAGAACGTATTTTCTTTGGGCGGCCGACATTTGGCGACGAAGCGTAGTACTGTCGCCGTCGCTCTCAACAGTCGTTCCCATTTTGAAAATCTTGCTGGATCGGGTATGACTTCTGTGAGTCTTCTATCTATATTTTCTATAGCGACTAAGGTTCGCTCCTCACCCGTCTGTTCCTCTAGTGGAGGCTTCTCTATTGGCCATGTTGTCGACTCTTCATACAGGAAGCTGGGGCCACAAAACCACTCGTGTCTCGAATCAAAGTGCTGTGGTACGTCACGAGTGGCTGCGTCTGCTATATTTTTCTTAGTGGGCACCCATCGCCAGTCTTCGACTCTACTATGCTCTTCTATGGCAGCTATGCGGTGCGCGACGAACGGTTTGTAAACTCGAGCTCCTTTTCTGATCCAGGTCAGCACGGTTTTGCTGTCTGACCAGTACGTCACGGAGGCCGGCTTGACTCCGTGTTCTCGGATGACAGCTGCAGCGACGCGGGTCCCCATCACCGCGGCCTGCAGCTCGAGTCGGGGTATCGATTGGAGCTTGAGTGGCGCCACCTTTGCCTTGGCCATGACGAGGCTCACGTGAGTCTTGCCATCTTCTGTAGAGATACGCCAGTACACCGCTGCGGCGTACGAAGTTTCGCTCGCGTCCGTGAAAACGTGGACTTGCGTTTCTATGGCGTCGCTATATCCTGGGTAACATCTTGGTACTGTGACTTGTGCAAGATTCTGTAGATGTTGAACCCAACTTCTCCATGCTGTGGCCAAGTCTGTGTCGAACGGCTGGTCCCAGTCGACTCCTCTTCTCCATGCTTCTTGGAGTATTTGTTTGGCGCGAATCGTTACGGGTGAGGCTAGGCCGAGTGGGTCGTATAGCGACATCACTATTTTCAGCGCCTCTCTCTTTGTGGGCACTTCCTTCTGTAATACGCCACTCGGTAATCGGGCTAGGCTCAGATTGAAACCCAGCGTATCTGCTCTTGGTCTCCATATTAG
This sequence comes from Hecatera dysodea, assembly GCA_905332915.2. Classification (NCBI taxonomy): domain Eukaryota; kingdom Metazoa; phylum Arthropoda; class Insecta; order Lepidoptera; family Noctuidae; genus Hecatera; species Hecatera dysodea. Next base: position 19,263,535 of record HG995292.1, read on the forward strand.
GCCAAGAATTTTTTCTGTATGGTCGCCGATGTCGACGACTTCTGTTTCTATAAGCGACGGTTCTATATTTTGTATGACGTCGATGTCATTCGATACCCATTTCTTAATTTCGAAACGAGCCTGTTGGTGTATCTTCTTCACCGCTGTTGCTATGTGTGTCGCTTCTTCAACTGTTCTATAGCTATCCAGATAATCGTCCATATAATGGTTCTTCACTATTGCTTCTACTGCTTCTGGATGCTGTTCTATGTGCCGGTTCGCGTTCCAATTCTTCGCGAATATGGCCGTGCACGGTGAGCTTGCCGCGCCGAATATGATTGACGTCATTCGATACTCGTCGGGGGCTCCTTCTCTTCTATTGCCTCTCCACAAATATCGGAGGGCGTCTCTATCTTCAGGTCGTACTTTGACCTGCATGAACATTTCGGTAATGTCACCTGAAATGGCTATCGGATATCTACGAAACCTCATCATGACGCCGGGCAGCGACTGTAACAGGTCCGGTCCTGTGAGTAGGAAGTCGTTCAGCGACATTCCATTCGATTTAGCTGCGGCGTCGTGTACTATTCGGAACTTCTCCGGCTTCATGGGATTGAAGACGTCGAAATGAGGCAGATACCAGGTTCTTCCTGGCGTGGTCTGTTTGGGCGCTTTTTCTGCGTACCCTTTTGAAAGGAGCGAGTCCATCTGTTCTATATATTTATTTCGAAGACTCGGATCTTTGTCGAGCTTCTTTTCTATAGAGATCAGCCGCTTGTGTGCTGTCCCATAACTATCGGGCATTTCAAAATTGTTATTTTTCCATAACATAGCTGTTTCTATATGCCCATCTGTCAACTGTTTGGTATGTCTTTTCAAGATGTCTTCAGCCTGCTTCTCTGGATCAGAATCTGGACGCCGAGGATTAACTATTAGGGACTCGAGTGCGAAAAATTCACGAAGTTGCTCGTTCAGTCTATCGTCTCTATTTTCTCTATCTTCTCTGCATGCGCTGACGTAATGCACCTGCTGACCGAGTATTCTAGTGTGCGCGCCATGTAGCGTCCATCCAAGCGTTGTAAGTGACGCTATTGGCTGGTGCCTGGGGCCTCTTCTGACTTCACTGGCAAGGAGAAGGTGCCAGTTGTCTTGGCCAATCAAAATCTTGGGCGCGCCAACATCATAGACTAGCTGCTCTTTCAAGTCGATGAGATGTTTGCAATGTGTGACATCTTCTTCACGGACTGTCTGTGACGCGAGATTAAGCTTCGGTATGGTGCGCGCTCTGAACGGCACCCTATTTCTATGCTGACTCGCGAGTGTCACTGTGACTCTTTTCGAACAAGGAGTGTCGATCATGGTGTCACCGATCGCACCAATCTTCAGTGGGTCGATCTTGCCCTCGGCTCCGACTTGGTCGGCGATGTCTTCATCGATCAACGATACGGTCGATCCATCGTCGAGTAGGGCGAACGTAGATGCCTCTCCCGCCGGTCCAATGACCCGGACCGGGATGATCTTTAAATAGGCGTGATTCGACGATGATCTTGAGCTGGCGACTGTCTCCTTGGGCTCCTTTTTGACTTCGGTCTGTCTGGGCTTTTCGGCTGCCACCGCAGCAGGCTTCTTGTCGTAATGAAGTAGCCGACTGTGCGTGGCTGTACACCCCTTGACGTCACACTTCTTCGCGTTGCATTTATGCCGCTCTCTTCTTGGCTTCAGGCAACGGAAGCACAGGTTTAGATTCTTCGCAATTTCCCATCTCTTATTACTATTACTATTCTTGAACTTCGAGCAATCGCGTTCTATATGGCCATCCTTCTCACACAGTCGGCACTTGCTTGCTGACTTCTCTGTTGTTGTGTGAGTCCTCTGCTGCGGTGTGCGTCGGTTGGATGAGCCCTCTGTCTTGATGTTTTCAGCAGGAGCGAAAGCGCTGCAGTATCGAGCTTGTTCGGTAATGAATTCGCTAAACAGCGACAAGTCTGGCAAGGACTGGTACTTTTCTGTATATATACGGTACCACTGTACACGTATCGAGTTCGGTAGCTTCTCTGTCAAGGTTCGCATGAGCTCGGCGTTGATCAGGTAATGATCCTTCTTCAATGCTCGCAGCGTTACTATAGCGCACCTCACGTGGCTTGCGAATGAGCAAATATCCTTTGGATTTTCACTGCATCGTGTCAGTCCTCGCAATCTATCTGTTTCGGCCTGTGCTATCGAATCTGGTCGGCCGAATTGCAGCTCGAGTTCCTTCATGATGTCATCTGGTCTTGCATGGCCGATGAGTTCTGAACTAACTGTTTCTAAAGCGCGTCCATGCAGGCTTCTTCTAAGTCTTGCTGTATTCTCGACATCGTTGAAATATTTTCGAGTTGTTTCATAAATGGCTCGAAATGACAACCATTCTGTATGCGCACCACTGAAGTTCGGTAAAGTCATAATGACCTTCGACGCCGAGGAGGAATTCTGTGACTGCTGTTCTGTTTTCTTGTCAACTAAAGATGCTATAGCAGCCGTAAGGTCCGTAACGAATGGACGTAAATTATCCTCGCTCCTATCGTCTTCTATTTTCTTCATAGGTGGTGGCTCTATCTGTTTAGCACTATCTGGATCTATGTGCGTTCGACGAGAGTCCACTATTGGTTCGAAGTCCACAGGGGGGGGCGGTTGCTGTCGACTATCACGGATGTCCCCCTCGGCGGCGTTGGTCTCTCTCTGATCAGGAACAGGTTCAGGCGCCTCTTCCAGCCAGGAACGCACGTACTCTTCATTTGAGTTTCTATCGTCCAAATATTCTTCGTCCGACTCTTGTTCGGCTCTCTGAAGTGCTAACTGGGCAAGCTCCAACTTAATCTTCAATAAGTCTTCGCGAGCCTTCTGTAATTTTCTATATGACCGCGGTGACCTGTCAATGGTCGACGGCGGACGTCTATGTTCTATACGGGCGTCACCCCGGGTAGTCATTGGCAAGACTCGGCTATCTCTTCTATTTGACGGCTTCATTGTACTATCTGAAGTCGTCTCAAAGCGGGTTCCCTTCCTTGAGGTCGATGGCATCTGTTTCTGTACTGTTGTCGGCAATGGTGCAGGTACTCGTTCTATTGCTGAAGCTTCTATCTGTTCTATTCGTTCAGCGGCAGCAGGCGGAGACACGTCTTCACTGCGCTGCTGCATCGATCGCGCCGTCCCAGACGATGAAGGCGAACGCGGCGGCACCTGATGATGGATAGCAGGAACCCTCTCGGCTGGTTCCTGTATCGGAACTGTCCACGCCTCGGATGATTTGCCATGCGACCTCGTGATCGGCATTGTTGAAGTCTTCAATGAATCTTCAAAACTATTCGGTAGTCCACTGGTAAGCCTCAGGTGAAACTTCAATCCAAGTTTCCAAAAAAAAAAAATTTTTCAAAAAATTTTCAAAATTCTTCAAAGTCCCCAATCTTCAAAAAATATTCTAAGTTCGGATTGACTGAAACTTTTCTAAGTCCCAGACTGTTCAAAATCTTCTATGTGTGAAGTCGATCGAAATTCTCTAAGTCCAAAATTCTTCAAAAATATTCTATGTCCCGCTTGATCAAAACTTTTCTAAGTGTCAGGTTGTTGAAAATTTTCCAAGTACAAAATTCTTCAAAAAATTTTCCAAGTTCAAAATCTTCAAAAATATTCTAAGTGTCGGAACCCCTCAAAATTTTCAAAGTGTGAAGTCGTTCGAAATTTTCTAAGTTCAGCTTGATTAAATTTCTTCTATGTTGTTGCTTCACTATTTTTCAACATCAATCTGCCTAGGGGTAGTTTTCTTGAAGGGATGATTTCTTCAAGGTCCGACTTCTATTTAGCTTCTAGGGACACCCTTCGTGTCTTGAAATGTTGAAGGGTAGTTTTTTCTTCAAGGGGGTGCGACTTCACAATAGGGGTTGCGCCTTCAGGGTAGCTGCGTGGTTCTATAAATCCAACTTCCAAATAGCTGGATCAGGCTATCTTCAAATTATCCGGCTCCGATGGACCAGAAAATGTACGGGGCGGACGTGATCGACTGGACTGTAGGGTGGCCAGGGTAGGTTATCCTATTCTTCGAAAGTGGACTGTATGGTGACAACCCACCTAGGTATAAATGATCCAGACGCGTTGACGCTCCGTCTATAAGCTACGGGCCATGAGGATGCAACCCTTAGCTGAATACTTGCTATACTTGCTGTTATTGACACAGTATATAGGGGTAGGTATAGAGGGCTTACCAATAAAGTCACAATAAAACACTATTTAACTTGTTCACTATGCACTTAGCGATTTGAAGGGTGAAATTCGCGACTATATGATTCTACATTTAGTTATAAATCCGAAATATCTTGCAAATGACTACAAATTCTATAAATTTTCAATGTTACTATTGTACGGCGCAACTATACCGTATCGACACCCAAAAAATCACCGTGTGTGATGAAGTTTATTAACTTAAATTTTCACTATGCTAATTCTAGATTTTAGGCTATATCTAGGCTTAGGTCTATGTGAGTAGGGGTTGTCGTACCTTCATGGATAGCCCTCGGTAGGCTCCATACAGCGGAGACAAATTCACCCCTTCATCCCCTTCCATGCAGGGGTGGGATGCCGAAAACTATAAAAAACTATTGTAGGCGCGAAGCTATTACCTACTTGGGGTGAATTTACCGTAAAACTATGCTAGGAGGGCTATACAGCTATATGTATCTCTATAGATACGACAACCCTCTACAAAACTACATATGTTTCAACCCTGTCACTTAAGGGGTTGCAACTCTACAAGCGTATATGTTTCAGGGGGATAAAAATAAACAGTTTTATTTAAACCTAAATTACGGCTTTATGCCTGCATACACTATAGACATCTATATATCCCCTGAAAGGATTTTTCAAGGCGGTTCTATTTCAGACATTTAGAAGTCTAGAATCTAGACTTGTTTTTTCGGGAAAGGAAGAGGGTAGATGCAAAGTGTTTTATTTTGTGCATACCTTCACCAGGGCTATTTATCAAAAACTGTTGACCAATCACGTACCAGCACCCTCCTGCTCTGTGATTGGTCAGTGTCGCTTTTAGCTATGCGACTACCTTTGACCTAATATTTCAGGTCTCAATTACCAAGCCCTTTCTATTTACCTATGTATGTCTGTCTGTGTGTGTATATACCTCGATTACCTTATATACCACCGATCACCTTTTATATACCTTGATTACCTCCATACACCTTCGATTACCAGGGTTACCATGCGTTCACTGTTATGTGTAAGGGACAGGATACCCTACCTAACTATATTCTATTTACTTGGGAGAAATAAAGGCTCCAAGGGCTTATATACTGCCTCTTGAGAGCAAACAACTGTAACGAATGTGTTTTATTTCAATAACAAACTATGTATCAACTATAGCTACCTATAACTATCTATTCTATGCAGCTTTATCTGTTACAGCATTCTATGTACTAACTAACTATCTATAACTACCTATACTATGTAGTCGCGGTTTTATTTGTTTGCAACATTCTATGTACTACTATAGCTACCTATAACTACCTATACTATGTAGCTAAGACGCATCGTCGCGAACAGTAAGGACATTTGGGTAGGCCACGTAAGGAACTCAAACCGCCAGACTTATATGAATGAACCCCCGACGTAGCGATCTACATGGTCCTCATATTCACAATACGTTATATGAGGACCATGCAGATCAGTGTCTGAAATGGTCTTTTTAAGAAGGAACCACACCGTTTTGAGTGGACCTGTCCAGTCAGTGCAAGCCTTGGTCAGAGACAAGTAGCTCAACTTAGAATCAACAAGGAGCTCAACAACTCGACGAACAATGCCAATGAAAGGACATTTGGGTAGGCCACAAAATACTCAAACAGCCAGACAACGTTAAAAAAATACTTTGAAGGGGAAAATGCTAATAATAACCCATATAGTCCTCATATTCACAATAGGGAATAAAATTAAAATAATAAAAAAAATGATACTTTACAAAATAAGCATTCATGTCAAAATAAGAAATTGTAATGAGATAAAAAGAATACTTTAAAAAGTAAACATTCATGTCAAGAGTAAATGAAAATTAAAATATAAAAATGTCAAACTGTATAAATACAAACAAAAAGAGAACAAAACAGGAAAAAAAAAAACATTAAAACATTGGGCCGTGTACAAAACTGAAGCAGCTCACTCCCAAGCCTTCTTGTCCTCAAGATAATCTTTCACTGTATAAAAAGCTTTCTGGCATAGCTTACGTTTTATAAATAATTTGAATTTATTTATGCTTAGTTCTTGAATAGGGCTAGGAAGTTTATTATAAAAATGTATACATTGGCATCGAAACGAACCACCTATTTTTTTGAGCCTGGTTTTAGGAACGACATAATTGTGTTTGTTCCTAGTATTTATGCTATGGATATCACTGTATTTTTTAAACAGATTAATATTTTTATGTGCATACAAGAGGTTTTCATAGATATACTGGGATGGCACAGTCATAATATTAATCTCTTTAAATTTGTCTCTGAGGGACTGTCTGGGACTTAATTTGTAAATTGCACGAATAGCCCTTTTTTGTAAGACAAATATTGTCTGAATATCGGCGGCATTTCCCCACAGCAGAATGCCATATGACATCACACTATGAAAGTAGCTAAAATATACTAAACGGGCCGTCTCTAAATCAGTTAAGCCACGAATTTTCCTAACAGCATATGCTGCAGAACTGAGCTTTTTTGATAGTTTGATAGTTTTGACAATTCAAAAGCGCCTGTAAAGGGTTTAATTGAAATAAATGCTTTGAAATTGATTGAGTCAGGCGTTACTTTGCGGAAATCCATTTTAAATTTGATAATGAAAACAATATATCTAGTTTTAATTTCCGCGAATATTAGTGGGTTGCAGGTATGCACTAATATTCGCGGAAATTAAAACTAGATATATTGTTTTCATTATCAAATTTTAAATGCTTTGAGTTTGAGTTAGACCATATCCATCGCTTTTCAACAAGCTGGACTGGACTCAAGAAGCTGATTATCATGATATCCTAAGATACCATGATTACCCAACCAAACCTAACCTACGAATATACATAAATCTTTGTCTCAAAGGCTGGTCAGATTTGATGAAGCTTGGTTAGACCAATACCCTGATTAAGAGTTTGTATTACAAACATAATTAAATCCTCCTTGGTATACTCGTTACTTCTGACTATCATGAGGATAAAGCCTCTGGCAACACTAGTGAAGCTATTAAATTAAATAAAGTCAACATGACACAAATCTCAATAAACAGTTCAATAGACTAGATCAGTAGGTACGTTATACTATTATATTGCACTATTAGTGTAATGGGCTAGGCAGAGGGGGGCTCTTGCGGAGGCGGCGGCGCGCAGTTCAGAGGCCCGGCGCGCACAAATAGCAAGCTGCGACTTGGCATACACTGTACTTCTAGTGCAGGGACGTATTTGAGTTATTCGGAAAAGATTCTTATCTATTTATTGCCAGTCATTATTTTTTTAAAGTTTTTTTTTTAACATCAACCAATTGGTCACGTGTTCAATCTCTTATATTTTGACTTTACGACAGTTATTATCGCTGGTAGAACAACATTTTTCTAGCTTAACCTCTAGTGAGAGCAATGGGAGTCGTTTGGATGAGAGAAACACAGGTTCAGTCAACGGTAACGATTGTTGATACAAAAGTCCAACATTATATGTATCACTTTCAACTAAAATGATGATGTTGGTGAACTGTGTACATATGTATATATATATATATGTAAATGTAGATACCAATATTGTAAATAAGGTTTAAATAAATATAATGGAAAAATTTTAATCGACACAAGCACAACAGCAACGAACACAAAATCAAAGAAATAATAGTAGAGGATTAAAGTGAAGAACATATCTACATTCACTCGCGTACCCATTTAGACAAAAATGTTATGTTATGTGTGTCACAGCCTCAAACGATTGTCTAACGGAAATTCTGTTTAAAGCAAAATTCTGAGAACAGCCTCTCTTTTTTTAAAGCTGGTTCTGGGAAACGGGCCCGGAATACTCCACATTTTGACTCTGAAGACTTGTATGACACAGCAACAACTTGATTCTTTAGCTCGTATTTTAAATCCAAGGCAAAACAATTCCAACAGAGATCGATATTTTAGTCTATTATTATTATTGTTGATGATTTAACAAATAATTGAATTAAATAATCTTTATTAACTTAATAATTATTAACTTAAATCATGGAAGAAAGGCCTACGAACCGCTGACGTAGTAACTTGGAGGCGTTCATGATGGATTGCTTGGAGAGGACAATAGACCGGGAAGAGTGGAAACTATGGGGGAGATCTTGGCCCAACAGAGAAACAATATAGGTTGAAGAAAAAAACCTATATAAACTCATAAACTGTCTGGTTTATTGATAACAACAACCTGGCAGTTTTTAAGTCAAGAGTGAATAGGTTAATTCTAGGAAAGCGTGCTTCATCTTCGACCGCATCATCGCTTACCATCAGGTGGATAGTGGTCAAACGCGTGCTTATCAAGACTAAAAAAAAATGAAAAAAACATTCTGCACCACGTAATAAAATACTCTTAAAATAATACATTCATAGATAAAAATAATTTACTTGTTTTTAGATCTAAAATAATTGGTGATCTGACCTTATTTTATTCAGAGATCTTTAAAGATAACGAATTAAATTAATGACCGAATAACTGTAAATATAACTATTACTAGTTTCATGCTCATACATTCAAAAATTGTTGTATTTAACTGTGATGGACAGACAGACAGACTGTGCTAGAATCACCGAGTGATCTTTTTACATAAGGAAGCTAGGTTACTCTAAAAATTACAAAATCGTTTAAATTATTTCAAGTGTTTGTCAGACTTAGTCGATGTTTCAAACAATTTCCTCAATGTTCTTGTATGAATATGAATCTTAAATATTTATAATTGGTAACAGAAGATCGGAAAACAAAACGTCAAATATGCAGCATGTATTTATAAAAAACAATTGGAACAGCCCTACTGACTAGTGACCGTATCTACTGGCCTTGATAACAGTTGTTTACTACTCTTTCGAACTCTTCCGGCTCCTATAATCTATATCTATATACTGCCTATATCTACTATATCTATCGATCCATCTTCGAGTTCTACCAAAATAATACTTAGTGCACTTATACAAATAAATATCTCTTTATTACGTTTTCGCTATTAGATTATTTATTTATGTTTAATCTTAAAGATAATAATTTTTACAACAGCGTTTTAATTGGTCCTTAGAAATTCACTGATATCAGTTCGTTTTTTTTTTTCAACTGTATAATAGTCTGCTTTGATAAGGAAATTGCTCTTCATCTTAGTGTACTGAAAAAATAGTTTAGCAGCAGTATTTCCTATAAGAAGGAACAGTGCAGAGCATTCTGATTCAAACCTTATATATGTGCATACAACAGCTATTTTTCCTACCTTACTATGTCAAAAAAATGTTTTTTTTTCTAACAAAGAAAGAACCAATTACGCTCATAACTCTTCAATATAAATATTGTTTTCATATATGTATCATATTAAACAAAACACCCCACACAGTACAAACACCCTAAAAATATCGCGGAATCAGAGCTCAGATCCAGGGCTGTACCTGACATCATTCGGTGGCCTTCAGGTAAAGATTTAGCCGCCATTGAGGGCGAATTGAAAAGAGCCCATAATAAGCGACGCGGGGGAGGGGTGGTAGGGGTGTCACTATCGCAACGAGCCCTCGCGAGCGATCGCCATGGCTACGCAGCCCGGAGCGCGTCGAGTGCGGCCCTGGGTAGCCTTGCAATGGTGTGGGGAGGGCAATAGCCCCGTCTACTTGCAAGCGCAAAATAATATGAGTCAGAAGGTCCATCCGTACTATGAGATGCTCTAAAAAGGTGCTGTGGTAGTGTTTAATTGGAAAATTGAAACGATTACGTCACTATAGGTTCTTTTGTGATGTATTTGTGTTTGACTTCTTTGAATTCGAATTAGTTCCACCTGTCTCCCTCTCCCAAACCTAGAAACTTTTCTTCTAAGGCGGACCGCTGACCAGGTGAAGGCCGCAAGAATTCGTATAACTAGGGGAGACCCAGTTTGTCCAGCAGAGGACGTCTTTTGGCTGAAATGATGGTGATGACTTCCCCTCCCCCTCCCCCTCCCCGGTGTGGTTTCAATTTTCTTTCTTTGATAATTATAACAATGATCCACCAGACACATTGTCTGCATTAAGCCTAAATGCAGGTTTAATTATGCTGACCAAAATTATCAACGCGTTAAAAGGAGATAAATTTTCTCAATACTTTTTCTATTCGTTTTTCAAAATTCTCAGATCGATTCTATTTACTTAAAAAAAAAATAACTACTATCGTACGTCGTCAAACTGTCGTATACTGTTCCTCAATTGTTTGTTGTTAAACTTAATGCTGACCCTATACTTAGGAAAAAGGGCTTAACCGTTTGCTGTTTATGATTTTTTGCTCATTTGCTTGTGCATGTATGCATGCATTTTACTTTGTTTTTTTATTCGATTTAGTAAAATAATTTACCCCAAATTCAGGATCCCACAAGTTGGGTAAATTGGTCCTTCTGTTCCCACCTGCTTAGTGTCAGTCGTCGCTATCAATTTGCGCTCACTAGCGTTTCTGGCGACGTTCTAAACAACGCGTTTTCCGCTAATGTATACTAGATGTTTTTTTTGTTTTGTTTTTCAAGGTCGTCCGGCTATTTTACTTATTTTTCTTGTGGTGCATTTTTGCTCGGAGTTCATGTTTTTGTCGGTTTTATGCGTTCCTGTTGCGAAGTGATCGTTTGGTTTCAATTTGAGCGTGAGAATCTGTATGTGTATTGTAGATTTGGGTAATTTTGTTTAATAGGAATTCAAATATATTATTGTGAAATATGAATAGTTTTGCAATCTTTCACACAGCAGAACTATTTTTCTTAGTTTGCTTTATTAAAGAATTAGTTGCTATTAGGAACATCTTAAGCAATTAAAGGAGTCACACTTATTCATTTTAGCCGATTAAACCTATACTAACAAAAAGCAATTTAATTGGACTAAGTTAATATCCCTTTACGATAACTAACAAGGGTAGGTACATCTTAAAACTAATAACAACGTCTAATTATTTATAATAGAAGTCATTATTCGCGTGTTATAAAACCTTAGAGCCTATATCTAGGTGGCGATGAAACCCCCAAAACGGCTCCTAGGAAGCCCTATAATAATCTTTGAATATTAGATTCACACGATTCTCGCCCTTATTGCTTCATCATAGAATATATTATCGCTCGTAATGTAAAAACGGGGAATATCAGATTATTGTACATGTACGCAATAAAGTTGAGCTGGCACGACAGCGAGAAAAGACACGAATACATTGAGGGCTGTCTCATAGAACAATTTTCGCTTCTCCGTACTAAATACGCAATGGATACTAGTTTTCTGGATTCTATAGCCTATATCTGAATCGTTTTCAGTGTCATAATAGGAACAAAACTGGACTGGCGTGAGTTTCAGTGCGTGTCTCGCGTCAGTTTCCCTCAATATCAGACTAGGCGGCCTCAATTTTCAACGCTTATGCCTCTATAAGTTATTCCGCCCTGCATACGATGTGTAGGCCTTTGAATTTTCTTTTTAATAAAACCTAGTTTTTTGGAGCAATAAATCTTTTGACGTTTTTGCTTTATCATGTCGAGGAGGCGAACATTGAAGGGTTTGCGCGAAAAGATGAATTTTTCTCTTTATTCTTTTTGCGAAGGTTGTACGTAATGTTATTGAATTTTGCATTACAACAAATTGTAATAGTGCGAGCATAATTGTTTTTCACGAAATTTTACTTCAGTTAAATTCACGAAAACTAATCAATGCTTTCCCGAACTATAAAACTAAAACCAAGAAAAAAATCAGAACATAAATAACATCACAGCACTACCCTAAAGAACTGCGGAACCGTTCAAATATCTAGAACGACAAACATCGACATAAAATGCGATGTAGCCCCCAACCCTACAAACCAAAAAAAAATAAGTTCATGTTTTTGGCGACTGCTTTATCGGCGGCACATTTCAGTCTATGCGCCGCTCTGGGGGTGAAACTGGCGCGACAGGTCTCCCCCACCCCACCCCAGAGTTAGGCCCCACCTCAAGCCCAGTAGCCTAAAGCCTGATGGTACTGTATTTGACAAAATGCTCCAGTAAAATCGCAGAGCCTAACTGAACGCAAGTACCTTTGACCTTTGGAAATCTAAGCGCCTTCGCTAATTTTTTTCTCGCTCCAAAGCGATGACTAAAGATGGCATGATTTATCAAACTGAAGAGCTAGGAACAAAGTCATTTCGAAGATATTTTCCTCGACGTCCTAAATTTATGTCTGCGTTTAATTTAATTTCCAAGATCTAAGAAAAATAGCCTGGGAAAGCTGTTTTCCGCACAAGTTGGGACATTAAATGGTGGAATTAGTTAGTAAATTCGTCTTCATCACCCATCCCCCAGTGTCAGTGTCACTGATTTATCTACAAAAATGATGTACAGGTACAGACGCCAATAACAAGGTAAAACTCACGCGCACTGGATACACCATAGCAAAACAAGCTACCATATAATGCAAGCATTCATATTAAGTCTTTGCTGGAATAGATATACCCATCGCCGCTCCAGTGAAATTTCATGAAGCTAATTTCATATGTATACCATCAGACAATGATCTAATTCTGAATCCAAATATCTGTCTAAAAGCATTCGGCTAAGCGAAATTTCTAAAGCGTTACCTGACAAAGACGGCCAAAGGTAGTATCTCCGTAGTGATATTAACAACGCTTCAACGAGCCGTCCATGACACCGTCCCACTCAAGGTTGGAAAACTCAACTATCCACAGACATACCCCAAGGTGCAGCTTTCCTTGAAAAATCGATCGATAATACCAACCGCACTTTGTTCCCAACAGGGTAAATTCTATCATAATTTTCTAATAACGACACATCATTCGCATTTCAAGAGACAGTTACATCTTTTTACGAAATTCGTGGTAATTCGTGCATAATTTAGTCTGGGATATGAATAAAACATGGCGGGACGAGTGCGTGATCTTGGCATTGACACGGCCAAATATTGCAGCCGAGCGTAAACAAAAGAGGCGTATTATAAAAAGTTGGCTGATATTTCGACTGTAATTGTGAATGGCCGAGCCGCGGACTGAAGGACCAAATATTCCGAGGCAAAATCTGCATTTTGAGTGTATGGTTGGGACAATATTCGGTACGTCAAACGAAAATTTACAACAGATCAAGTTCCAGCCATAAAAATCATTCAGAAAGTCTCTTTATAAACTGTCTTGCATGCGCTGCTTAAATACAACATGGTGTTTACTTTTTATAATAAGGTGTTCGTGTAGGAAAAGTTCGTCCAGAGAGACGACCGCAACTAAACGTGGGCCACTCTCAAGCGTCGTCACATCGATACAGCCCATATTTTTTACATCTAGCCGAGTAGGTACAACTCTTCTTCCACGGCCGTCACAAAGCATATTAAAAAAGGTGACAATTGCCAAATTTTGTATTTAAATAACTTAAGATAAGAATTAAAATCAAATAAATCACTACATTGATGAAGTTAAAACGCAGTATCTACAAAGGATGATAAGGCAAACAAAAAGATAAGCTATTAAAATAGACTTTACCACAAAACGACACAAAATTGGAAAAGCAATTCAATTCGAATGACCAGAAGATTTTTGACGGAAAGGCACCATCATTCTGAAGTGTACGAGATGGCAAAACTGCTAAAATAGATCTGACCGCAATGTGGTTAAGTGTTGAAAAAGCCACTCTGGTGACCACAGAATCTTACATGCAGTAATAGCATCACCTGGAGCTATGAACTCTTTTTATTTTAGTCGATGTCTCACACATTAGCATAAGACATTACAGAAACGCGTGTTTTGCAACGTGCATGCAAGACAACAATATTTATGCTTGCATAAAAGTCTAAGGCAGTTTCGTTATTTTAGTACGTTCGTGAGTAATTCTACTCGTTCAGATGCTATCGTAGTTCGGGGAGTTGTATATGACTCCTGTATTCACAAGTCACCCCTTTAATAAGCAGGTTGTTAATGAAAATATGTTATTTTAATTGCAGAGCTGTTGATGACGCACTTTTTTGTGTCATGCAAGGGTAATTTTTGTATTTTGGTAGAATATGTATATTTGGCGAGAAGAAAAACGTCATTCACAGGCTATTATTCGACAAAGGCAGTAAGATAACGACTTAAGTCTACTGGGCTACATACTACTGCTCTTCACAGGCTAGTGTCAGGCTTTTGTCTTCATCTTTATTTTTACCTGTTCCATACCCATCTTTTTTTTCTGGATGGAAAATCATCAAATGACTTCTCCCGCTCTGGGCGGAGCGGAAGGGAGTGTCAGACTCTTACTGACTAAAACCCACCCATGATCCTTCTTGTGCCTTTTGCGTTCCAGGGCTGCGGTGACTCTTTCGAACAAATTCCGCAACTCCATACCCATCTTGAGAATGCTTCCCTGAAAAACTTAAGTTATCGTCTCTTTACTTTTCTTCCACTTCTGCTGCGCCACTTCTGATGCTAATGCCTAGTCTTGGCCTTCATTCCATTTGAGATATAAATGAGCTTCACAAGTAAGAGACGCTTTCAGCCACCAGCATCATCATTTACAACAAACTGACCTGCAGGTGGTAACTCGTTCATGAGGGCCTAGCTGCCTTTGTTGGGATATCACCTTCCTGCTCTCATCCTAATTTCAATGGAGACGGCGCAGCAGCTCTACTTGTTCTATTCGTCTGTTTGCCGCCACGTCAATACGGCCTTAGTCTGGCTTAGCCCTTAAATATTGACAGATTGGACCTCCATTATTCAAGTTCTAACTTGAGTTCATAGATCTTAATCTATGAACCCTAAAACGTGCCCATTATACTGTCTAAAGGCAAGGAGCTTACCTTTGATACTATTTTCGTTTTTGTTTGCTGTGAAAATTCAACATTTTTTGTTAGTTTTGTTTTTATTTGCTTACTAGCTTTTTTCCACATCTTCGCTCCCGGATCTTATCTCTCATGTTTTTTACGAGAAAAATGTAGCCTATGAAATTCAACGATAGATTTTTTATAATCTGATCAGTACTTCCAGAGATATAATATACCCAAACCAACAAAAAATTAAGTTCACTTTACATAATGTTTATACCCATACACTAACACTGCTTACAAATTTAAATTCATTGAAGAATTTATGTAGCCCTTTTTTATGGATGGGAAATCATCAAATGACTTCTGTCAGCGGGAGGATGTCAGACTCTTACTGACTAAAACCCATCCGTGTCCCTCCATCCGTTCGAACTCTAGCCCTAGACCAGAAATATCTGTTTTTTGTATATATGTATGTAGAAATAAATTTCTATTAATTTCAGAAAGCAACACATTACTCTCAGTTTACCCCACCAGGAATGAACTAACATACAATTCGTAAGTAGGTCCCAACCACAGACCGGGAGTAGACCCAAATCAAACACAGGCAGTAATTTAATAATCGTGTATACGCCAGGCAGTTGTAACTTACTTTACTCTCCAGTGACTTAATTGTAATATTCCTATGTTTTGAAGAAGCTGTGCAAGATTTTATAAAGGTAACTTGATAAGACTAAGAGGAAAAGTCGAAATAGAATCGTATATTGCACGGGCATGTGAATGATATGAAAGAAAAGGGAATCAGTGGTGATTGGTAGGACGGAATGGAAGAAGGAAACGTACTTCGCCCAAGTAACATAGGGTGGGACAAAGGCAGCGAGCTCATTACAAGACTAAGAGGGACTTTTAGCAAGCTAGTAAAAAATACAAATACCGATATGTGTATGTGGTAGAAAATGGCAAAAAGTCACTACAAAAATGGAAGATGTAAAAGTTCAGGGGTACCTTTGATTAAAAAGTTGAAATATACCTTCAACTAGACATAGATTAGTTAGTAAAGGAATTCCAGCGATGAAGTTACAAGGATCTTATACATGTGTGTTGAATGTGCTGTTTTTCTTTGTGTCCATCGAAGCTGAAATAGCAAAATGATAATACTAAATAAATTGCGTTAATTACATCGTTTCTAAATAGTTGATTGTGAACTTTGTGATGTGATTAGTTCTAAGCAATAAATTACAAAATTTGAAAGGCGAACTGTAAGCCTCGGAAAGTGCTTTTAGTGATTATTGTTTTTAATGTATCTTAGGGTAAGTGCATTTTTGTTAATTTTCATGCGAAATAAAAATATTTGAACATTTAATTGATTAATGGTGAACTACAGAAAACACACCAATTGTGGCTAGTGGTGACAATAGGTACCACTCAAAGCTCTGGACAAAGTATCATTCTATCAGCGAATGCGTCTATCGAAATAGGGAACGTGCACGGCGTGGCCTATGCCATCTAGTGTTGCAAATCTGAAACTTTTACGTTGTAAATATTTGACCTGTGCTGCCACCTATACTTCCTGCACCCTCCGTTTAGGGGAATGTGCACGAAGTAGACTGTGCCATCTAGCGTTGCAAATTTGAAACTTATTAGTAAAATATTCTTGATATTGACGCGTCTGTGCTGCCACCTATAGTTTCTGCACGTTCCCTATACCAAACAGGTACTTGTATTGTCAAACATTTGACAATCTCGTACATTTTTGACGTTTTGATAATCACCTTCACTATGTTGCGCTGACAGAATGTCACTTGTTTATATAGTGACAATTTACCAACTATTCCATTATCACCACTTACTGTCAGTTGAGAAAAAGTCAGTAAAACAAATATGTATTGGTTCTACAAACTCCTAATTCACTTATACATATTCTGATTTAGATACCATTTGAACAAGGCCTTGTTCACTTGACATGATTCTGGAATATTAAATAGCGAACAAACATTTGTGTAGGTACCCTAACGCACCCAATAGTACCCATTCAAATTAAAACTGTGCAAACTTTGCGAATAATTAAATTTGTATCAAAATGAGATTGGCATGTGAGCGTTATTAGAATTTAATTTAATGTTGTTATGAAGAGTTTCATTACAAGTAGCTGCCAGAATAATGAAAGTATTTTTGGAACTAATTTTACGTTTCCTTGGGTTTTTATTTTTTTATTCTAAGGGGATGAGGGTGGCATAAGAGCGTATAGATAAAGACAGTAAAAGAGAGACCCAGCTCCGCAGTGTGCTGTCAAGTTGTGGATGATGATCATGAAGGGGATAAGTATCCTCTTAACATCTTAGGATCTTTCTCATTTTTGTAACATGTTACTTTTAAACCATAGACGTCGTATAGGATTTCCTGTAATCTATAGGCAGATAACTAATCTGTTTTCTTTTTTTTAAACTTTTTAAGTCCAGTAGTTTCGGAGTTAATGCAAATTTTTCATCTTCTTTCTTGAATAACTGCAAAATCATTCATTTTAAAATTATTATAAAAAACCCGTATTAACATTTTGTAGTTTTCTAATTTGCATTCCCTAAAAGGCCCCATTAAAATTTTAAATACATTTTAAAAAAAGGGCCAATTATAAAAAAAAAGTTGTGTCACAGATACGTTTACCAAACATATTAATCGGTCCAGTAAAATCAGATGTGACAGACGGACAAATAAACGGACAACCTAGAGAATTCGGACCAATTTGACTAGGAGCATAATCATTTTGATGCTCCTAAACCATTCTGAGACAACGAAAACAACTATTTCAGCCCTTAATGGGAGTCCCCTTGATGAAGCAATGGATCTTTAATTGTTTATGCATTTTCAACACTAAAAAGTACTAACTTTATTTCAATGTCAATCAAATGGAAGGTCCATGTTAAAATAAACTATTTAATTGAACTTATCGATCGAATTTAGGCCTACAAACCGCATGCGCATAAGGATACAATATGTATGGCCTTGGTCTACTGTGCGGTCTGCACTTACAATTTAACTTGACGCCAGTCAGCCTCAACGTTGCACGACGAATCATGTGTAAACAATACGCCACGCTTGGTGTCACCAAACAGCACTCATAATAAAATAAAAAATAAGGAAAATAATAATGTTTCACCGAAGATTACGTAACTAATGAAACCTCATAAAATTCAATCAAAACGCAAAGGGCATTTTAATTAACGACGATGTTTAGTTATAATAATTTTCAGAGAAGAAATAATAACGAACGTTTAATAATACATATAATTATATTTTATAATGAACTGTTTGTGAAGTTTATAACAAACAATATTCTACCGAGTACGGAATTCCGCGGAGTCAACGACTTTCTGGAGACCCAGAAATTATAGGAACAATAATCGCGGTTAAGTGTCCGAGAAAAAAAATACAATCCGTAATTGAACTGGTCCCCGAAAGGGTTGGAGGTGTGAAGTCGTCTAGACGGACCAAAAGGACGGGTTTTGATAAGGGTGCCTTGGACGACCTTGAACTTTAGAACGGCTTAAACAAATGAGGCTACCCCCGCCTTACATGTCTGCATGTAATAGCGGTTTTTACATCTTACGTAACCCTGGAGCAGCAGTATCGAGCGCCGACAGCGACTGGACCAACTGCCAGATATCATTAAACTGGGTCAGTTTTATACAAATGCTCGCATTAAATCCATCCCCAAACTTCGTATTTACCCAGCGTAACGAACAAATTCACGGGCTGGTGATCGACATTCAAACAAAATACAACCAATTACTTATCGTGTCACGGGTAAAGGAATAGAAATTCTGTATTTCGCCTTTGAAGCGAACTACATAATTGATATAGAGCACCACGGGCAGGTATACAAAGGTAGCCGTGGCGTCCTTTGTGATCGACATATCAAATCACCATCGGACACTACAAAAACAAGCGAGACCCGGCCGGGTACAGACGTACGAAAATAAGTTCAGCCAGTTCCTAAACAAAAAGAAACTGAAATAAACAAGGTCGGGAATCAACGCCGCCGTCGCCGCCGCCATAAAGACCGACGGCCGTCCTTGAAAATGGGGGGTTCTTACAAATTGGGTTATTACGGTGCGTGGGGTGGGGTGGACGGGCTCGCACGCGCGGCGGCCGGGGCGCGCGGGCGGGGTGCGCGTGGGCGTACCTCGGTGCGCCACCCGCGCCCGGCACGCCTCTCCAGGAAGACTCCCGTCCCAGACTAGGGTTCCGGCGCCGATCATTATAATTACTCTCCAAGGTGAGCCGGGAGCTGCAACCCCACCGGCGGCCTAATCCGGCTCGTGCTCCGCCGGGACCGGCCAGATATCCCCGACATAATATTGCGAGCGCCAAACATTAAAAGCACTTAAACATCATCTGCCTATCCGAACGGTGCCAATTATGAAGCAAATTGAAAGCCTCTCCAACAATTTTGAGTGTGGGCACTGAGCTTTATTAAGGTTTTAAATTATGCCCGGATCGAGCAGACGAATGTAGCGTTATCTAAAAATATTCTTTGGTTGCGTTAGTTTTGAAGAGCCCTTTGTTCTGGTGGGTAGGTGGGGTGATTAAAGTTGGTCTTCAAATCATTAGCGCGGACTTCAAAGTCGTAATCGCCGGTGAAGTTTTGGGGGACAAATTGGGGCTCGTCTTTATGCAGTGTCTCGTTAGATAACGGATTTAGTGTCAGAGTCAGGGGCAGCTGTGGATGGGGCCGCTGATGGCTTAGACTTATACTCTGTAGGCGTGTAATGAGTTGTGGAACAAAGGCTTCGGCCGCGTTCCTAGATTGATAGTTACGTATTTATGAACGGCGCTTGTTTGTGTTCTACAAACGTCGTGAGCGTAACTAGTCTATAAACCTGCGGAGGTGGGGGAGGGAGGGAGGCTTTATTTATTTTTCTTGCAGCAAGAGAAAGATAGGCAGCGATAAGAATACGTTATGTATGGGTAATCTATGTATATCGTTCGTTGCGTTCAATATTTGCGAACATTTGAATGAGCTTTAAAAATTGTAAACTAATACGAGGGCTTAATCTTCTGAAACCGCCAAACTGTTTTGACAAAGTATAGCAGTTATTGTTTGTCACTTCTATATAGGTATGAGAAGAAGCCTTTGCTGGACGGAAAAGCAGTTGAAAGTTGCTCAAGGCGGTTTGACAGTTTTAGACTCCATACTAATTACAACCCCTGCAGCCTAGTTAAGCATTACAAACGTTAATGCAATCGGTTGCATATACATACATACCTACTGTAATTTTGTAATTGCATCCGTATTTATTGCGTGTTTTAAGTTGTCTAGCAGATGAATTTTTAAATATATGAAGCAATGTACATATCTGGAGTTCATTTCGATTGTGAAAGAATATGCGATTTTATTATGTGCGCGATTGGGGTGCAGGGTTTCCTCAGGTGATTCAGACGATTTCAATATGAGACATTATCACTGATCCTAAGTATCTTTGATATATTTGCATAAATAAGGATTGAAATAAAAAAAAATTGTCTTCCAAAAGTTGCCTTATCGAATACACGCGCCGTTTCAAAAATAACCATAAATAACGTTTCAAATATAACGTAATTTTTTTTTTTTCATAAAAATTATTGTTGTAGCAACTGTTTTAAATCCACATTTTAAGAACTCGCTTCCAAGTTCATTTTTTTTAATGATTGCTAAGCTTTATTTAAAGAGCTGAACAGTGTTTTTTGACAACAGAAGAGCAAACTTACTATTAAGGAATATAAAAAATGTGTAAAAAAATCTGGCTAAGTGCGAGTTGGACATGCTCATAAGGGTTCCGTACCATCGTACAAGATTTAATACTATGTTTACATAGCATTGTAAATGAATCAGTATGCCGTTAAAATTTAGAAAAACACTCCAAAAAGCACGTCTCATTTATGGGGACCCTTTAATTTTTTAATATATAATTATATATGTATATCATATTAGCGATACAAGAAATACAAATTAAATGTGATTATTTCTAGCGTCTACCTGTTGATATTATTGAGATCGAGCAGAAAACGCCAACAACTCGTTTTCCAGTAGGGAAATAAATAAATTATTTTCTATGGTAATTAATTAAGACTAAAGGGAGAGCCCCCTTTAATTTTAACTACTTTTTATTTTGTGTTGTCATGATGGCAACAGAAATATATACTCTGTAAAAATTTATGGTGTCTGCCTATCACGGTTCATGAGATACAGCCCGCTGTCATATAAACAGTCGGATGGACAGACAGCGGGGGCTTAGTAACAGGGTCCTGTTGGCCTTTTGATACGGAACCCTGAAAAACTCTCATCTATTTCAAATTGAATATGTTCGGTACTTTTGAAGTAACCTTTTTCATGCATAGTCAAGCAAAAACTAAATTTGCAACTATGGCTTAAGAAATGCAGTTACATTTGCTGATGTTCTACATTTTAAACAAAGTCATAATAGTTTCTAAAAACGTTTGTTTTAAAACTTCCTTCTTCTAGCTGTACGAGTCGTTCTATACATTCTGATCGCACATAGCGATGACGTAACCCTGCGACCGGCTGGGGGCCAATTATGCGTGAACGAAGCCCTTAGCAACAGAGTGCGTTGCTTCACTACACGACCAGCTCACAAAGACACCTACATACCATACATAAACCTCCGAAACCACCCGAGATTCGAATAAATTGGAGGGACGAGGAAGGTACGCTTAAATTGGCCGTGGGTTGTTCAGAATTGTAGCATCGAAAAATCCTCATTATTAATTAAATGTGTGCTGGTATTTGGTATGTCCCCTGCAACTTCTAGTGCTATCAATAATAATGTGGGGTTGATTGACCTCTGCATATGTTCGGTCCACGTGTTCGCTCGCTAGGGGCTATTGCACAAAAAAAACCGTTTGGTATTAAAGGCCTACTATAATTTGGGTAACGTCACGTTGTTACACGTTCTTGTGTGTATTTTCGATAAAATCGATAAAGAAAATTATAAGGTTCGTGCTTGGCTCTACGTAGGCAGTAAGGTACACTTTGGTTGATATTTTGACTTCGATTACTGGTTATTTGAAGAATTTCTTTTATATAGCGATAATAACTAGATTACTACTTTGTCGATACAAAAGAGTAGCCGTTAATGAGTTGCTAGTTAATTTACATAGATAATAGGAAATCACAAGACAGTATGTGTTGTCTGTGGCTTAGAACGACTAGGTATATGAAATAATAGCTTAATTTACATAGCGTCATGGGTTATTAAAATGTAGCAATCGTCTGGCGTTAATTTGAACATTTTTTTTTTGTTTTTTTTCTCTCTATGTGAATAGAACAGAATTTTACACGTTCTGTATTGGCGCTGTTTGTACTCGACGATTTCATGAATTCTGTATGTTACTATTCCTACAGGAAAGAATTTGACATCTGAATCACTACATAGTATATAAAACAAAGTCGCTTCCCGCTGTCTGTCCCTAAAATATTTAAAATTGCGCAACGGATTTTGATGCGGTTTCTTTTAATAGATAGATTTATTTAAGAGGAAGGTTTATATATGTATAATGCAAGCATAATATAGTAGAGATTTAGTATCAGCATTGCACCCGTGCGAAGCCGGGGCGGGTCACTAGTACGTTAACTTGCCAAAATTGAAAAATATCTTGGGAAAAGTAGTTACGCACGTCTTCCCAGTTTTTAGTAGGCTTATGTATAAAGGTTACAGATCTTTTTTGATTTTATTTATTAATATATTTCTATCTAACATTGTTTCTATTTCATTTTAATCATATCCTTTTACATTGTACTTTTATACATATTGTTAATTCAAATCTAAAATAACCTCTTGTTTATACCTTTTGCAAAGTTTATGTTGTGGTTGTCAGTAAGTGTTACAGCACTAAAGTAATTAATTAATAATCTTAATCTTATCTAACATTGTATGCAATGTTGATGATCTATCGAAACTAACCCGAAAGAAAAAATCGAAAATAACTTTAATTTCGGAAGTCCGTATTCAAATAACGAACGACACAACTAAAAACAACGACTTCCGAAATTAAAGTTATTTCATACTTTTGTGTTTTTTGTTTAGAATTTTTTTTTCACTTTTCGTGGTAAACTCCCTCCGTCTTTCGGCTTCATCATCAAAGTAATTTCAGACCTTCATTAAATAGTTGTGCTTTAAGATAATTAATGAAAAAAGTTATAATAAACGCACTAGTCGCCACTACGATTGATTTTCGAAGGCTCCCAACGACTTCTCTTGGATGCCATCATCAGAACCTGGTTTCCTTATCATGGTACCACCCTTGGAATATCTCCTTTACAACAAAAAAATAATAATCATAAAAATCGGTTCATAAACGCCGAAATTATCCGCGAATAACATAAAAATATATGTATAATATACGGTCGAATTGAAAAACTTCCTCCTTTTTTAAAGTCGGTTACTAAATAGATATTTCAAAATAAGCTTATTTCATACAGAAAACATCTTTTTTCATGAAAAAAACTTAGCATCAGGTCATAGTTATTATTAAAAAACATTATAATCAGAACAACTTGCAAAATTCGACCTAAACAAACTAACAAACATTGCTATTTGAATAAAAGCTTGTAAAAAAACAAGAGAAAAATTAATCTCCTCCTTTTACTTTTGCTAAATACAATTCTTAACCAGTCAGTAAATTAGACAAAGTTAACAAAGCATAACAAAACGTTCCCAGATTTTAGGAAAACCACAGCAGAGGCCTTGAAATATGACGACCGTGAATCAGCGATACGAACTCGAGTTTCGAGTGGTTCATGAATGTTGTCTGGTTTATATCACAATGCAATTTGTTTTAGAAAAGTATTAGTTAGCGTGAGGCCAAATCTGAATCTGTAATAGGAAGCTATTTAAGAGCTGCAGCTAAAAATCGGATGGTCTGAGGGCTTCTGAGGCCTAATTCTACTGATCATTAAGCAAGCAACGTTCGCAATTGTATCTCAGTCGTAATCTGTCAAAAAAACCTTAATTTCCATACATTTTTGACAGATTTGACAGACAGTCAGCCATTGTCAAAAACTCCTCTCATTTCTAGAATTGGAATTAGCAACAGTCAATGACAAAACTGATAAAAATATAGACATATTGTCAATTTTTTTATATTGATTGTGAATATTGCCACTTTTTGCGAAAAATTGATGAAATACCGTGAGACGTGACAGAGAAATGAACGACTTCGTGCCCGCACTGGATCCGCACTGGATCCGCACTAGATCCGCGTGTTGCATTAAAAGGAACACTCTATCGAAAGTCTGTGTCTCAGCAGTGTGACATAAAAGGCTGATTAAGCTCTTACGGCAACTTTTTAACTCTCAGCAAATCCAAGAATACAAAATTCCATTTGTAGAAACTTCTGACAAATTACCAAACATCAACAAGTAGGTCAAAAAAGTCACAAGACCAGTTGTAAAATCTAGCTAAACAACATTCACAGAAAATGTATAGCCAAAAAAAAAGTTAGAGTTCACTCAACTATCAAATTGCATGTCTATTTCTTAATCCTTATCGATCTATGTAGTCATCGTTCAAAAATGACGTTGTCACAAGCTAAAAAAAACGTAACAAAGGAAACTTCTTTAGGTCTTGCATTTGAAAAAAGATTAGAAGAAAAAATATTTTAGTCTGTGGTTCTATTGAACATGTGTTTAGTATACGTCTGAGTGTGTACAATTTTAGCAGCGTCTTGGATTAAACAGAGGTTGGATAAGAATTGTTATTGAAACAATGGTTTATTTATCAAGGTTGATATGCTAGCCTGGCTCGTTATCGAGATATCAAGTTTCTAAGGTGTCCTTCATGTTGTTATATGTGTTTACGACCTGTACCTATTTACTTTAATAGGGATCGAGGTCCTGCCATTGTCTTAGAGGTTTGGAGATCGGCCAGGAGAGATTTGTATGTAATGGAGGCATTCTGTCAAGCTTTGTGATTGTCTTACGTAATACCCAGTGCTTTAGGTATTTAGATTGTGACTATATTATTTTAGACAAATTCTCGTTGTTATAGTAGCAAAAACGGTTCTAGTTTTGTTTTTCGGATTCATGGAACGAAAATGGACATGAACAAATTCATGGAACACAACGATGCATTCACCTCGGGTGATAACGATATAATCAAAACCATAAAGTAGACAATTCCCAGGGCTGTAACAGGGCCTGGCTAAAAAAGTAATTCATACTAGTTTGGAAAAGAGAGACGGAAAGAGAGTAAAATTTATAAATGAAGTCATTTTAAATTACGACTAGCATTTTTAATTGCTTTTTTTTTGAGATAATTGTAGCCTTGGCACACGGCAGTAGTGTATTGGCAGTTGTATTCGTAGTCGAATCGCTATAATAACATTTACAAATAAACAAACAATTCCCAGTAGCAGGCTATATTTTTAAAAGGATTGGAAATCATCAAATGAATTCTCCCACTCTGGGAGACGCGAAAGGGAGTGTCAGACTCTTACTGACTAAAACCCACCCGTGATCCTACTTTGCGTTCCAAGGCCGAGGTAACCCTTCCAAACAAATTACAAATTTTCTTTTGCGTTTTATTATTGTTGTCTTTTTTTACTTTGAGTTTTGTTGCTGTTGCGTTGAGTATGTGTCGAAAAAATGTGTCCTATCTAAAAAAAACACACTACTTCAACAAAAACAGCAACCATACTTATCCACAATTTCTTGCATCTTCGACAGCTGCGCTAGCGCACTGGCCAAAACATAGGAATGAAAATAAACTCGCGGCGAGTTCGTTAGCCGGGAGCGTTCTCACGCGCATCCTATGTCACGACGCCCGCGCATGCGTACTACACAGCTTCATTATACGCAATTAATGCTAAATATAATTATATATAATTTGGCCGTAACATTTTATGTCACTTTAAATGTGAAAATGAAGTTGTAAATTGTTGGGTAAAATGTTAAATAACTTAATTTTTGATATTGCAAAAGATTTTTGATATTAAACTTTAAAAAAAAAACTGTAAGTACTGTGTGTGGGTGAACTACTCTGCATGTCAGTTGCAATCTCTTAAAATGTATGGAAATTTAGGCTTTTTGATAGATTGTGAGTGAAATTCTAATGTGAACGTTGCATAAAAATTTGTAGAATTGACACTCTGATCTCATGACTTATTTTTTTCACTCATGGAAGTTATTATGCTTTGAATGACTTATGAGATTGATGCACGTTTCTAGTATGTACATATATACAACGAAAGCAAAGCTAGCAAATTAAATATTAAATAAAAAACTGAATCGACAAATTATAGTACGTGATATAGCATAAATATGCAAGAATTTGTAGCAATCGACCGCTACGAAACGCATTCTGTAGACGTCTACGAGATGCGCTACGTGCAACGATGCACCGCGTAGCGATGCAGCTACGACGCCTCTACGACGTAGCAGTGCTACGAAATTGCATACGTGCAGAAAATATTTGCAAGCTTCATGTTTTAATGCAACTGAGTTTAATAAAATTAATGGTTATGAAAGAAAAGAGACCGTGTTTATCAGATATTTAGATAGGTTTATAAAAAAACTATTAGATACTATTGAGTTTCAATATAATATATTGATGGATTTAATCACTTTTGAATGTTTGCGTCACCAGCTCCAGAAGTTTGATTTGGTTACATCATAAGCGGTTCTCAAACACAAGGACAATAATATCACCTTGGTAACACTCATCAATGCCATTTCAAACAACTTAAACTCATTTCTATCTTTTACTTTTCTGTCAAACGCTAATGCAATATTATCCCCAGGACTATATATTTATTACAAATATTTAGAAGTTTAGATATCCTGTTAGGTTGGTTAAAAAAAAAACAGTACCAACTAAAATAATTTTAATAAATTTCAAACAATTACAGCCACATAAAACAAGCCGACCTTGCAAGTATTGTATTAAAATAAATTCTTAATGAGTTTATTTGGTAATCAATCATGGAATATTATTAACACAGGAAACGTTGTTACAAATGTGTAAAGCAGATGTTTACTGATGCTAATGAGTTGGAATTTTAAAATTATTGAGGCTACATTAAAATTGGACCAATATATGAAGTAAATATGTAGAGTTGGCGTTTGAGGCTTTACTGTCTGTCTTCAGTGTCCCATCAACATATATCTGTCTTAATCTGCACTAATATTATAAAGAAGAAAGATTTGATTGTTTTTTTATTTGTTTGTTTGTTTGCATTGAATAGGCTCCGAAACTACTTGACCGATTTGAAAAATTCTTTCACTGTTGGGAAGCTACACTATTTCCGGTGAACATAGGCTGTATTTTATCCCCATATTCCCATGGAAACCGGATCTACGCGGGTGAAACCACGGGGCGATGTTAGTCTACACTATTATTATAAAGAGGAAAGAATTGATTGTTTTTTTTTTTTTTGTTTGTTTGCATTGAATAGGCTCCGAAACTACTTGACCGATTTGAAAAATTCTTTCACTGTTGTCCATTGCTCTGTTTCTCCATTCGCTTCCTGCTATCGCTTTTATATCTTCTATACCCCTGCTTCTTAACGCCCTCTTCTGTTTTTCCTGTTGGTCTTTCCCACGCATTTTTCTCTAATCCCCATCATTTGTCTGTGCATCTGGCTATATGTATGTCTCCACCCATCGCCATTTCTGTTTTAAAGCATAATGTGAGGCATTTAACAGGATATCCTGCATTCTTGGTGTTTGAGATCATTTCTTTTACATAACAAGGTAATAAACTTAAGTCAAAACTGTTCAGTATTTTAGTAAACTTCTAGTTAAATAATTTAACACGCTAATCTTACCTCGGCATCCAAATTAAACAGCATTTGCACATTCAAAATGCAAATCGAAACATCCTTGTTAAAACATCGAATTATTGAATAAAACAAAAAACCGCCTAAGCATCTATATTTATATCGGGACCACCATTTAGTTAATAACACACCAGTTATAAAAAAAAATTGCTTGAACCCATACACCGTCGCATCAGTGGGGCCGCATTGAAAACCTTCCGCGGTTCGAAGGCCATACAACCAGTTCTGAGACCGGTATGAGGGCCCCAAATCTTGGGACTGCGTTCCGAGTGTGTGCGATAATTTTCTTTTGCAGGATCTGTTTGGTGAGACAAAAGAGGTAGAGGTTAAAGATTAGAATGCGTGCAAGCAAACAATTATTTATATGCGTAGCTGGTGCAAACAGTTCAATATTTTTATCACTACAATCTCCTTATTAAATAAAACCATGCCGAAAGAAATAACACATCATTCATTCATCATAATTAACAAAACAGGTCCATTACTGCAAGAAAAATCTTCAGATTTATACAAAGAGAAAAAAACATTGTTGCAATTTTATGTTCTAACATTGAAGATCATCCGGTTGACCACTGTAGATAAACAAAATTTTACTATTATCATCGATAAACCTTATCAAAAAGGGAAAACAACGTAACTGTGACACACCTGGCCTTCAAGTCTGCTATTACAATAGTGTCAGAATGGTCTATCATTGATTTCATGGTGATTTTTACAATTTTGGTAATCTTTAGTAGATTACCAAAATTGTAAAAATCAACCATTATAAAAGCGTCACTATGACTTCCCAATGGTCAACCACTGACACTCCATTGAAAGAAATGGCATAGAACGGTAATCTCGTACTTACGACGACGTATGCAGTAATCTGCTAAAATTTTGACAATTTCTTTGATCAGTGGCTTACCATTAGAACGTTATTGTGCAGTCATTGCTTTTAATAGCTCGGTTATCAAAAAGTATTAAGAGGGCATTGAACGACCAATGATCGACCATTACGAATTTACTAGCTTACGAATTTTTAGCAAAATGACAATGGGATCGTGTTGGAATGATGAAGTTATAAAAATAGCAGACTTGGGGCCCAGGGTATTGCAGATAATAAGCATAAGGTGGGCTACTACAAAAGGATTCCCACCACTCTAATTTCAAAATTTTCAATGAAACATGTTCCAAACTTTCGCGGAGTGTTTTCAACTTACCTTCCTACCAAATAGTGCCGGTTTTTGTGATGTTACTAATACGCCTACTATGCATGTATATTTAGCACGTAACTTTGATTTTATTGACACTTTCGAAGATGAATAGCTCATCTTAATAATCTTGTTTCACAGTTTTTAAAACGTTTTCTAATATTATAATCGTTAAATATCTAACTTTCTCTATATTTCTAGAGCAAACTAGTTTTATGCGTATTTTTTTATTCGTGCGATATGTACTTAACTACTTCCAGGTTAGTGACTCTCCTAGAAATGAACCTGCGAGTGATACCTGATAACAAAAACCTGTTCAACAACATTAACACAAGAAAAAATACTTTATACAAAAAAAAATACAACTGACTTCTATACAAAAAAAAAATACAAAAATTATAAAATAACTTTAATTTCGGAACTCAGTGTTTTTGGCAGCTTTTTCGTTTTTTGGACACTGGCGACACGACACCAATCACTTTGGTGTAAACAATAAACAAACATGCGATTTCAGCAATCCCGAAAGATTTACTATCTTTTATTGAAGAGTTCCGTTTCCTATCATCTCTGTTTTTCATCAGATTTTAACCAAACTAGAAACATTGACACGATGAAATACTAAGATGCTCTTCCAAACCACCGTCAACAATTTTATTTTTTCATTTTACATCGACAAGAGGGAATGAGAACATCATCAATGTGGACTAAGCCTCGCATTATTAAGAATAACTCAAATACACTAGTATTTGAGTTATTCCCATTGATTGAGATCTGACTGCTAAGTCAGATCTCAATCAATTTTAAATGGGACGTGACATGTACCAGCATTTGAATGTAAAAAGAATCATCAAAACCAGTACACCCAGTACAAGGTTATGAGGTAACACACAAAAAAGCACCTCCTTTTTGGAAGTCGGTTAAAAAGAAGAAATAATTTTATCAAAACGCATTTAATTTTATTTATAACCAGGTAAATACAACACAAAACAATTCTACGGCTTACGCTTCACTCGTGATTAAAACACTACTATAACGTTTTAACACCATCATGAGTGAGAAGGAGAGATGAGATGAGAAAGAGAGAGAGATGTGGGAAGGAGAAGGAACTATTTAAGACGTATAGCACTTTCCCTCTTTCACAACAAAATCATGATGGCATTTGTACGTAATATTTAGTAGGGCCCTAAATCCTAATTGCAGTAGTGAATCGATGATGATAACACAAAACTGATGATCACAGCGGGAGCACGACATAACTGAATGATTGATACGGATACCTTCTTATGTCACTCTTTACAAATAGGTATAAAAAGTTAGTGCCGCTCGTCAATACTAATAAATAAAGGTGAAAAGTTTGTTTGTTTGTTCGAACGTGCTAATCTCAGGAACTACTGGCCTGATTTGAAAAAAAAATCTTTCAGTGTTAGATAGCCCATTTATCGAGGAAGCTAAGCTATATATCATCACGCTAAGACCAATAGAAGCGGAGTACCAATGTAGAATGTTTAATAACTATTCCACGCGAATGAAGTCGGGGGCAGAAGCTAGTATATATTATAAATATTACAAGGAGATAAAATTCATGAGTTTGCAAGGTTGTAGGGGTTCTAATCTCTTTGCGTTTGTTCTAAAGAGTCGCCGCAGCCCTGGAACGCAAAAGGCATTAGGAGGAACACGGGTGGGTTTTAGTCAATTAGAGTCTGACTTTTTAAAATTTTCTCTTGAACAATGAATTATCACCGTTTTATTGATGGGAAATCATCAAATGACTTCTTCCTCTCTGGGCGGGACAAAAAAAGGTGTTAATTCATTGTTCAAGGGAATATTCCTTGCATACATTATAGTAAACACATAAAAAAAGGGTAATCTCTAGATCTACTTAATCGATGTTGAAAATTCATTTACGATTAGAAAGATATTATTTGTGAGTCTCATAATGCTATATTTTATCTCCGTATTCCCACGGGAACTGGAACTACTCGGGAAAAACCGCGGGGAGCTACAAGTTTAGTACAAGAATGTTTGTGCGCTTTTCAAAAGCTATAACGCTCAAATGACATAATGCTGACTTCTTCTAACAATTTTTTACATCATTTTTAATCTACACTAATGCCTATTAATATTATAAAGAGGAAATATTTGATTGTTTTTTGTTTGTTTGTTTGTTTGTTTGCATTGAATAGGCTCTGAAACTACTTGACCGGTTTGAAAAATTCTTCACTGTAGAAGGGGGGCTACAGTATCCCCGGGAGACAGGCTATATTTTATCCCCATATTCCCACGGGAACGGGACCTACGCGGGTGAAACCGCGAGGTGCTGCTAGTTTAATATAACTTTCAGTTTGCACAGTAACAAACATATGTACATATTATACAACATATGACATACATAATTATATGCATATGTATGTATGTTCCAACAACACTTTCTCTAAAGTTCGTTTAGTATATTCTTATGTAGCATAATCAGCCTTTTAACGTTCCCACTGCTGGGACACAGGCCTCCTCTCTGGGAGAGGGAATGGGCCGTAATCCACCACGCGGGCCCAGTGAGTGCGTGGTTTGAACCTGCGACCTACAATTCGTAAGTCAGGGCTGTTACCACTCGGCCACCACTGCTATTTCTTCTTTCTTCTTATGTAGTATAATGTTCTTTTCTAAAATTATCATTTGATCTAACCAATCTCTGCTGCTCTAACCAAAATCTGAACAAAGAGCGAACTGACCTAGCCCGAGAACTTAGGGCACCCCGACATAGATAGGCTCACTGTAGCTCCCGTCAACCCATTCGAACTAGGTTGCAAGCAAAGCAAGTGAACTTACCTTCCGTGATCGCACTCATGTAGGTTCCTTTAGGCCTTTTAGGTTACAGTCTTTTACTTTACTAGGTCACGACCGTAATTTTAACCAAATTTTAACTATATAAAATAATTAAACTTGGAATCATTAGTTTAAGTGAATTTTATATCCACTGAAGCTTATACGAAATTAAATTATATCATGGAGGAACATGAATCTTATGTTTTAACTAATCGATGATTATAACAAATAAAATTTATAGTAAACGAAATCATAACGTTCGTTGTTTTTTTTAACCATAGTTACATATATATGTAACATGACAAACCCCAATAAAATATATTGAAAGCAAAACAAACTCTTACTCACACCTGACTAATCTTGCACAATCATTTGAAAGAGTATATAAAACGTGTTTTGTTTGTATATTTTAACAAAAAAAAAAAACAAATAAAATAATAACCACGTTACCCAACTTGTTAACTTCATTTCGTAAGAAAGGGTGAAAAACATTTAATGGTTTCGTTTTAAGAAAAAATAAATAAAACAATATACGAAAAACTGGAGGTGTCAAAACAATAGCATTGCAAAACAGAAAGAGGGACGCCCCCCTACTAACGTTTTGCAACAAAATGTTACCCTGGCTTTGAAAGAGTTGAGAAAGCTTGACCTTGGAAGTTTTCTAGCAAAGGGGACGGTTAACAACGCAATTTTTTTTTCTTTTACCTTTGACTGAAATAAAAGGGGTGTGTTTTTATTTTTCTTTTTCAATGTTAATAAAGTTTCATTCAAATTGTTTTGAAGGGGAAAATGTGAGTTTCGCAATTGCGGTCTTTTAGGCAGATTTTTTAACGAAGTATTTTTTTTAAGGCTGCTTGGCTCAAATGGGATTGGGCGGGTCACGTTAGCCGCACGTACGGTGATCGTTGGGCAAAAGTCTCCACACAATGGGTGCTCGAAGATGTACGATGCCGCCGAGGACGGCCCTGAAAGATATGGTGACGACCTGGACGCGTACTGTGAGGGCAAGAATCCATGGAAGGACTTGAGGGCCTTTACCCACCATTTCGCCTGCTTTACCTGAAATAGTATATACATTGTGTTTGTTAATGCACCCATGACACAGGAGAAATTCCTAGTGTGGGGCAAAGTTTATTTAAAAAAAAAAGGTTATGAGGTGAACTTACCTATTAGTACACCTATCTAAATTTCGCCTTTCATTTTTCAGATCACCAATAACGTTTTGCCCCACCCGATAATCTCGGAACCTCATGGTCAGCACTATCGTTTGCGAGCACTAGACCAACGAGTCAGCCAATTCTGACAACGTCTCACTATGTACGTAGGTGGAGTGAGCGTGAATTGAACAGTCTTTCCATCTTGTTTGTATGTATGCATAGATCACTTCATGTTCACTTCACGCCAGTTTACACGGTGAGGTGCATACAGAATAGGTATGTTTCCTGAGTAAAAAACAAATTAATTCTAATTTTTTCAGTCAGTTAGATTATCGAAAAATATTGGACATGTATTTTTTTGCTTTAGCAAACATATAAAAAATAAGATAAAAAGCATCAAAGATCAGGATTGGCTTGTGACGTCACGCCGCCGTGGTTAAAATTGTAGCCCGTTATGACGTCACACGAGTATCCAACGCACTGTATCGTCCTTGTTTTTTGTTTACGTGAAAAAAGAAAAAATACGTGTCCAATATTTTTTTGAAAATTACCTGACTAATTAGATTTTTTAAGTCAACTACCCTATTGCTGCACAGCAGTATTTTTTTTACAAGCTGTTATGTTTTTAACTTGCAATGTTTTCATGTTTGGGTCAAATCTTACCAACCAAATTAGAACCACTGTCTCTTAATTTCAAACATGCTGATTACAGAGAGGATAAATCATGCATTAGCCTTGAAACTGTTGCGCAAAACCACAGGAAAATTTTATACATTTTGCAGCAAACTGAATCATTCTGCAGGATAATGTAGGATAAAGTTAATACCTACATACATTTGCAGAGGAAGTGAGCAAACAAGTGGTCAATGACCTTTGTGCAACCAAACTTGCTGTCATAATAACAATGAGTCTTTACACGTGCCGATTTTGCACTGAAATAACATTGAACACAAGTGCATTTTGACAAACAATATGTACGTGTAATGAGTTCCGAGGAAAATTTTGATAGTTTTAATCTAAAATTAATTTGTAGGCAAGCAAATCTATACTAATATTATAAAGCTGAAGAGTTTGTTTGTTTGTTTGAACGCGCTAATCTCAGGAACTACTGGTTCCAATTGAAAAATTCTTTTTGGGTTGACTAGACCATTTATCGAGGAAGGCTTTAGGCTATATATCATCACGCTTAAGCCAATAGGAGCGGTGCGGCGATAAAGAATGTTTTAAAATCGGGGATTCCACGGGGACGAAGTCGCGGGCAGCAGCTAGTTATATTATACAACTAGCTGACCCAGCAAAAGTTGTTTTGCCATATAAAATAAAATGAAATTGTTAGGGGTTGACAACCCTTATCACTTAGGGGTATCAAAAATAGATAGTAGCCGATTTTCAGACCTACTAAATACGCATATAAAATTTCATAAAAATCGGTCAAGCAGTTTCTGAGCAGTATGGTAACTAACATTGTGACACGAGAATTTTGTTAACGTGCCGTTAAAATTGTTAACGTGCCTTTTTACCCTTGGTTTCTAAATTGAGAATGTGAAGTAAAACCTGTCCAAGTGCGAGCCGGACTGACATGCAAAGTGTTCCGAATGAATCGCATTTAATTACATTTTATTTTAAAACTATAGACTTCTTATAGGTTTTCCTGTAACGTATAGGTAAACATATATTCCATAACTTTAGGCTCAGTAGTTTTTAATCTAATTTTTTGAATAACTTCAATACTGTTTATTTTTACTGTTTAAAATGTAATTAAAATCCTCACAATAAACCCATTCATTTGGTATGTCACACGGTACTTACGCAGTTTTACAATTACAAAATTTCATATACGTAAAAAATTTCAACAGTATAGGTCCTATAGGTTCAGAGAAAATTCTCTGTGACAGATGGACAGACGGACAGGCAGACATACAATCGAGCAATCCAATAAGGTTTTCGTTTTTACGGATATGCGGAACCCTAAAACATGTCAAACACTACTTAAATGCCTTAAGCTAAAGATAGACAAGTTCTCAACTTCGAAACCTCAGTTCAGATCAGAATCATTGTGGTTTCGTGTAAATTGTGTTAACTTCCAGTGTTTTTTAAAAAATAAAAAAGATGCTGCCCCACACTAGGAATTCCTCCTGTATCGTGGGTGCGTTTACGAACATATAAATTCACGCACACAAACTATATGTAGACCATACAATTATTTGTTCTATGCAGGAAAATAGGTCTTCTGATAGTACGCCAGTTCGATAGCCAAAACCACTGGTATGAACATTCATACCAGTGGTTTTGGCTATCGAACTGGCCATCATAATCCACGACATATCACTTATCCTTAACCTATTAAAAAAAAAAACTAAATTATAAAACGTGGTACTAATAGCGCTCAACTATACTAATACTAGCTGACCCGGCAAACGTCGTGTTGCCACATAAAATAAAATAAAAATTTAGAGGTGGACCACCCTTAACATTTAGGGGTATGAAAAAATAGATGTTGGCCGATTCTCAAACCTACTAAATATGCATATACAATTTTATAAAAATCGGTCAAGCCGTTTCGGAGGAGTATGGTAACTAACATTGTAACACGAGAATTTTATATATAAGAAGATTATAAAGAGGAAAGATTTCAAATAATTCCCTACTAAATCCTTATTTGGAACACCGTACGGCTACCGTCAATTGTTCCTACTCAGAAGACATCCCACAAAAGAGGTCCAAACTTGTGACGTATTTGTCCTACCCTCCTTTACAACACGAACCGGTTTCAGTCGCCATTATTATTTGATACGCAAATGTGATCGATTTTTGGGGGAGCTTTATTATCAGAATTTGTTAAGCTACTGAGACTTTATTGTTATACAGGTTTACTTTGGAGACAGTGAACAAATACGTATGACAAGATAGTTAAAATAATAAAAATAAATAGAACCATTTTTTTTATGTAACAAAAAAATCAAAAGTCATGTATCTCATAGTCACTCCTCAAAGAGCTGTCAGCATCGGGCCCCATAGGATCAGTGCCTGCTAGGGCTGCGGAATTTGTTCGAAAGAGTCACCACGGCCCTGGAACACAAAGGGCACAAGAAGGAACACGGGTGGGTTTTAGTCAGTAAGAGTCTGACACTCCCTTCCGCTCCGCCCAGAGCGGGAGAAGTCATTTGATGATATCTCATCCAAAAAAAAAGAGCAAAAGACGTCAATTCTGAAAAGCCATGTTCTATAACGGATTCTGTGTGTTTTAGCTCGTGGCTGCGCTTCAACAACCCTTGACGAGGTTAGTATATGAATGGGTGACCATCTTAACAGACCGAGATCCTTCCGTATCTCGGAAAGCACGTGAAACCATTGGTCCCAGCTGTCATTTGGAGATCTTTGGCAGTCGTTACAGATTGCCAGAAGCCACAAAAACTGACAGCAGTCTTGTGAAGGAGTAATGTGTTACCAAGCTAATTGGGTGTGGAGGTTTGGTAGTCAACCACTCCACGTAAAACAGGTATTCAGCTGAATCCGGTTTGACTGGGAGCGGAACACAATATAGTTGTGAAAAAGCTAGGCAGATGATGAAACGGTACTGAATGGAAGAAAAATGAGTTCTATCTCCGAAGTCACACAGTATTATTCTACTCAGTTCTAACAAAGTAATTTCGATTGCTTGCTTAACTATGTACATAGATATAACTTAAGCACCACCCTACTACCACTGGACAAAGGCTTCTCCCGTCCCATCTTGTGCCATCTTTGGACAAAATTTAACCCGTAAACGTGATCGGCCGAGTGAGAGCAGTGGTGGCGTTCCACTCGGCACAAATTGTAGGTCGCGGGTTCAAACCCAGACAGGCGCATTACTTGGTGTACCTAATTAATTTCATCACCACTGCTCTCAAAACGGTGAAGGAAAACATCGTAGGGAAACCGGCATGTCCTAGATCCAAAAATTCGAAGACGTGTGACATTCACCAACCCGCACTGTGCCCGCGTGGTGGATTACAGCCCATTCCCTCTCCAAGAAAGGAGGAGGCCCGTGTCCCAGCAGTGGGAACATTAAAAGGCTGATTATGCTTATCCTAAGGGATAGCGCTATTCGTCTTGTGTAGCTCCGTCCCTCTTCCACAACGTCAACCGTCGAAATCTTGATAGCATTGATACGTCATAGCAGGTGGGCAGACATAGATACAACTTTTCTATGTTTAGTTAACTATCCAGTGTACGCCAATATCCAAGCATGATTAAAAGATTATACTAAGAAATCGCGTTACGTAGTGCAATATCCTAGATAAATTGATAAGCAATCACGCTGATTGCCGTATCGGCTAGAACTAGTGATAAATAGCTTGATAACGATTTAATTAGAAAAATAAATTACAGTTAGCTAGTTGAAAAAGACTAAGACAAATATCGACTCCGGAAGTATTAATAAACATAAGACACTTCTCGGAAACATGTCAAAATGTACCTTTTTCATGTGAAATCATCAAATGACTTCTCCCGCTCTGGGCGGAGCGGAAGGGAGTGTCAGACTTTTACTGACTAAAACCCAACCGTGATCCTTCTAATGCCCTTTGCGTTCCAGGGCCGCGGTGACTCTTTCGAACAAATTCCGCAGCATGTTATACAACGCTTTATTATAGGGGCAATTTAATAACAATACAAAAATTACGTTAATAATTCTCGTGTCGATATGTTAGATTTAGACAGAAAGCTGGTCTTTTCTAACCCTACTTTAGTCCAATCTGTGCCGTGACTTGGGTTGCATAGGGAGTGTTTCTGAATGTGTGTGTGTGTGTGAAGATCGTTTCAAAGCATGATGATGAACACACACAAACATTCGACTTAACATTCTAGGTAAATTCAGAGATGAAATGGGCAACAAGTTGAAGCATTTATGAGTCTACCCAGATACATAAATGTAGATGCTTCGACTCGACTTGTTGCCAATTTTGTTTTACGTTTTTCTTA
The DNA here is from genome assembly GCA_905332915.2 of Hecatera dysodea. Taxonomy (NCBI): domain Eukaryota; kingdom Metazoa; phylum Arthropoda; class Insecta; order Lepidoptera; family Noctuidae; genus Hecatera; species Hecatera dysodea. Next base: position 19,301,456 of record HG995292.1, read on the forward strand.
AGAACCTGGTACATGTTGACAGAGCAACACTGATATCTGAATGTAATATGAACATAATAACATTGTAAAATCCATTTTTTTTATGTAGCCGTAGAGGTTTCGGTTGTTCGACATAGGAAACAACAAATGAGAATCTTGCACATAGCTTCTGAAGTTTCTTATGTTCATATGAAGGTTTATGTGGCATTAAATATAATTATATTTATTTGTTGAATACAATTTAGAGAACTCTAAAAACATTAAAAATCCTTTTGATATTTCCAAGTGCTTAGACAGAAAAAGTGTATGACAAGAGAGACAGTGTTGGGTTAAGTGCAAGTTAGTCCGTCACTTAGGTTTTCGAAAATTATTGGATACGTATTTTTTGCTTTATCGAATCTATAAAAATTGATGAAGATAAAAAACATCAAAGATCAGGGAGTGGGGGCAGTGAGTAGTGACGTCACATGAGTATTCAACGCACTGTATAGGGAACATATATGTACGGCGTAGACTATGCCATCTAGTGTTGAAAATCTGAAACTTTTACGTTGTAAATATTTAACCTGTGCTGCCACCTATACTTTCTGCACCCTCCGTTTAGGGGAACGTGCACGAAGTAGACTGTGCCATTTAGCGTTGCAAATTTGAAACTTATAAGCAAAATATACTTAACATTGACGCGTCTGTGCTGCCACCTATAATTTCTGTACGGTTCCTATCGTCTTCGTTTTTTATTTACGTGTAAAAAAGAAAAAAATACGTTTCCAAATTTTTTGGAAATCTATCTGATGGATTAATAAGATGTTTAGTCAATTACCCTATTATTCAATTATTTTATGACGATTACTTATAGGTTTAATGATCACATAGCCGTCTATAAACCACAAAGTACATTATAATAACATTAAAACAAATGTGTATACGGAAATGAGTGGTTATGTAATAGCAGTAGGTACCTATAGAATTGAAACAGCATTGAGCGCGCCCTTGCCCTCCGATGTGATTCGGTAATCACTGGTAGAATACTAACGGTACGTTATGTAAATATGATTTACATTACAACTGTATAACGTGAGAAGTAAGGTGGAGGTACACCATCCAGTTTTTGGTGTTTAGGACTTATGGTTCCTTACTTTGACTATTGGAACTGTACCTTTAGGATGAAGGGTAAGGTCGAGGTACAACTACCCATTTTGCCAGTGTTAAGTTCCTTACTTTGACTATTGGAACGATATAACGTGAGGGTAAGGTGGAGATACACTACCTATTTTGCCAGTGTTTAGGACTTTTGGTTCCTTAATTTGATAGGGGCCAGTCTTTTGGACAATAACATTATCATCAGCTGAAACATTTCCATGGCTGGACATACAGGCCTCCACCACCGATCGCCACAATCCACATTGATCTGTTCTGTGCGTCCGTACTTCACCAAGTCATCGGTTCAACTTTGGGAAGATTTTCAAAACCGTCGATTGTCTTTTAATAAAAAAACATCCGGGTACAAATCCACACTCGAAGAAACTGCTACCTTATTTCTTTAAGAAAATACTCTCCTTATGTTAAGTTCATACCGAGGTTGTCTGTAAAAAAATCCCTGAGTGATAGGATCCCTCATTATACACTAGTTCTTTTAATTGATTGTACTGTGCATATTACGAGGTGTTGAATAAAGTATATCCTTATATTAGACTAGTAGCGCCCCGCAGTTTTACCCACGTAGTTCACGTTCCCGTGGGAATATGAGGATAAAATATAGCCTATGTTACTCAAGGTGAATGTAGCTTTCTAATGGTGAAAGAAATTTTGAAATCGGTCCAGTAGTTTTTTGAGTTTATTAGTTACATACAAAAATACAAATCTTTCTTCTTTATAATTTTTAGTATAGAAATGCGAATGTGACGTTGTTTATTACTGTTTCCTGCCTAAACCACTTAACCGATTTCAAAAATTCTTTCACCAATGGAAACCTACATTATCAGCGAGTAACATACGCTATAGTTTATCTCCGTATTCCCACGGGAACGGGAACTACGCGGTTGAAACCCTGGGGCGTTGCTAGCAGTACATAAAAAGTAAAAGTTACGTTTTCTACTGCCGAAAACTCACGCTAAACTATCTCCTTCAAAAAACGTAGTCTCACAAAGAGTCCTTAACTCGTTTGTCAACATAAAATGCGTTAGAGTTTCGGTCACGTGAACTGTGCACGTGAACAGTGAACACGTTGGAGATTTTTATTCATAAATAGAGGACCAAATACCTACCTATTATCGATATGTAACAGACGTGTCCATTTATTGAATGATTGGTCAGTGCTGCAGTGCCCTTTATTACTGACTAGCAGCGCCCCACGGTTTTACCCGCGTAGTTGCCGTTCCCGTGGGAATATGGGGATACAATAAAGCCTTTATAATCAGGGGATAGTGTAGCTTCTCAACAGTGAATGAATTTTTCAAATCGGTTCAGTAGTTTCGGAGCCTATTCAATACAAACAAACAATCAAATCTTTCCTTTTTATTATAATAGTATAGATTTACTTTCTAGAAGAATTAATTTATATATTTTAAAACTGGAAAACGCTGGCTAACGAGTTAAAGGCGTCCATGACGTATTGGTCGGCTAGGAAGGAAGGCTATGGAGGAAATATTTGTGAAGTAATGGAACAAATAAGTTAGAAAAAAAAGTTTTATAAGACTTCAGACCTTCTTTTGTTATTTGGCAATCTTTAGTCATTTGTTAGTCACTGTAAGGCTTGCCTTCTTTCTTGGCATATAAAAGTTAATTACAGACATATTTATCTGCGGAATCATCCGCCAATATCGAGAGGACTGGCGCAAGCAGACAACCAAACTGCTTGGAAAGCACAAAAGCCAAAGTCGTTAGTTCATTAAAAAACTAAAAAAATGAAGAAGAGAAGGATGATTGTATATGGAAGCTATGTCTTGTTAAATTACGCGCGTAATGTCCTAAGCTCCAGAAACAACACAACATCAGCTTATTGGTATAAGCCAACACTTCAAGATCAAGTCTCTAACAACATTACCTATTGTGACTTTTACAACAGCAACGCTACTATGACATCTTAAATCCATCATGATTCCTGTGTCAGAGAGAGACGGAGTTACACAAGACGAATAGCGCTATCCCTTTCCCTCACACACATCATGATGGATTTAAGACGTCATGGTAGGCCTGCAGATCTCTTTAGACAAGCCTTTTACTTCTTTTATTTGTCAGCACAAAAATTCAATAAACATAACCGCACGCACGCATTATTTTAATTTTATTTTGTTTATTTTATTTTTTTATTTATTAATGTATAATTTTCAATTTCAATTTTCTGATTCATAATTTGTGATAATCTATACTTAATATTATAAAGCTGAAGAGTTTGTTTGTTTGTTTGTTTGTTTGAACGCGCTAATCTCAGGAATTACTGGTTCGAATTGAAAAACTCTTTTTGGGTTGAATAGACCATTTATCGAGGAAGGCTTTAGGCTATATATCATCACGCTTAAGCCAATAGGAGCGGAGCAGCGATAAAGAATGTTTTAAAATCGGGGATTCCACGGGGACGAAGTCGCGGGCAGCAGCTAGTTCATATATAAAATTTTTAACTACTAACACTAGTTATAAGTTATATTTTTTTTTACTAACACAATGAATCTTTGTTGTCCGTAAAATAAAGATTATTATTATTATAACATACGTGGTCTTTTCAATAAAACAACCCTTCCATATGGTATACCATACCAGACCTATAGGTCTGGCATAGGTCTGAGCTTCAGAGACAGAAATCGTGACGACAGGTGTCGTGTTAAAAAGAAAAACTTGCCAAATTACACTGTGTCGGGTCAATTTGGACGGCCGCCAAACGGAATGGTAACTGACTGGTTTGACTGTTTTAAGGGTTTTTCAGTTTATTAGAGAATGGAGAAATGTTGGTTGTTATTGATTTTTTCTGTTTTTTCCTTGTCAGTAATATATTAATAGATAGGTAATCAAAGGTGGACGGCAGTTAGGTATTCGCCATTTGATTTCATTTAAACATATTTAATAAATCAACTTTAATTATAACTAACTATTACTATATATTTAAAAAAAAACACTTAACTAACTGAAAATAAAAATAGTCAAAACATGGCGTCGAAAAATTCCTCCGCATCGCTGGCCACTGGTAACGTACCTTTTTTTTTGGATGGGAAATCATCAAATGACTTCTCCCGCTCGGGGCGGAGCGGAAGGGAGTGTCAGACTCTTACTGACTAAAACCCACCCGTGATCCTTCTTGTGCCCTTTGCGTTCCAGGGCAGCGGTGACTCGTTCGAACAAATTCCGCAACCCTAGCAGGCACTGACCCAATGGGACCCCGTCTTCGTTGCTGACGGCTCTTTGAGACTCGGGCCTGGTTGCTATCGGACGGCGAGCCATCTATAGCTCGCCATCCGCAGACCCGTGCCTACGGTGACCGGGAATCGTCCTGCGTTTCCCGATGCCCGGGCGTCTTCTTCTGTTGCGGCGGCTGGGGCGTGAGGTTTCCCTCTCTCGCACGCGTCCCGCTTCCTCCTTCGCTAGCATTACTGGGGACCGCTTCCCATGCCTCCTCGCTCCGGACCATGGTGTGAACCAGGGCCGGACGCGAGAGGTCGCCGCCGCCACTGGTAGCGTAACTGAAAGGCTGGCAGCATTGCCGCGCTGTATTGCAATTATCTTTTATCCAAGGTAAAAGCCAGCCCTTGAATCTTTAAATACGATAAAAGTATTTAAACATTAGGTACCTACATTCCTTGTTTCTCGTCATGGGTAACTGCATATTCTTGGTTAGGAGTTAGGTATGTTTGTGAAAATATGTTTTCTTTACTAGCCTAATTTGTGCCTTCTCCATTAATTCCTCTTCATGCTGTGCGATCTCTTGAAAAAACATAAATGATTTCGTACTAACTGGAGTACTTAGGACATAAAGAAAAGTCAATAATTAAGAGGAATTCAAAATGAAAATACAGCACAGTCTGCAGTATTATATTATCTGTTTCACAGATAAACGAGGGTTGCACAGATCATGGACTCATTAGGATCATAATTCAATGGTTATTTCAAGTAATCAAACAGCGCAAAAAAGCCACCGTAAAATAATTGAATCCGTAAATATGGTATACCTAGCTTCTCATGTATATCCCGTTATTTTCCCGATCCCGTATAGCCTTCCTTGTAAATGTGGCTATCATATACAATCATAATTATCCAAATCCGACTGGTAGTTCCAGAGACTAGCGCGTTCAAACAAACAGATAATAATATTATTATAATATATATATATATATAATTTAATCATAAATTATTCCACACCGCATTCTGATTTAACAAAAACTGAAAATTATAAAATGTAAAGTGTTAAGCTTCATAGCTCCTTCTATGAAAACACACAACAGTTTAAAATTCTGCATGAATATATAAATATGAGAATATTATGGTAGATACCTGCCTAATTAAGTACCTACTACCGATTTTAACGCGAAACGACCTCGCGAAGAATTCTTAACACGGTATTCGGTTTCAAAACTATGTAGGTACTCAATCAGAACTAATTTTATTATGTTTTCGAGCCGTTTTTATTGTTTCCTATTTGTAGGCGGGTAACTACTCTCTTGTTTATTATTTTACCTAACAGATTTTACCGTGAGAAGTGGGCAATGGCCCGCATGGCCCCTATTAGCTGCAATCGGTCTGAAGGACCATTAAGTACAGTTGTTAGCACCTAATGCACTTTCCCAGATATGTACTTTATTGGCTGAGGTACTGATATATGAAGCTATTTATTTTCTTTCTAAAATTGTTCGTAGAGAAGAAATAGTGTCATCTTGGTGACTATTTTCATTCTGATTCGGAAAAGTAGGAAATGCCTGCTAATAAAAGTACAAGAGTAAGTAGTCCTTCGTACTAATATCGTAAATGAGGAAGTTTGTTTGTTTGGATGGATAGATGTTTGTTAATGTTTCAAGTAAACGAACGGTTAAGACGAACTTTGGCACGTATATAGTGTACTAGCAGCGCCCCGCGGTTTCACCCGCGTAGTTCCCGTTCCCGTGGGAACACGGGGATAAAATACAGCCTATGTTACTCAGGATGAATCTAGCTTTAATCTTTCCTCTTTATAATATTAGTATAGAAGTATAGATAACCCGGATTTAAGACTTACATCACTTTTTATCTCGAGAATATGTTGTCTCGGGATGATTTCCGACTCACACGAAAGCGGAACATAAGCTAGGGTTGATATTTTTAACGCAGTCAGGACCACGGGCAGTGAAGAGCAGAGAGCTTAGTGCGAGTTTTTAACGTACTCGATAGCGTTAACGTAAACGTTCGCTTATGTCAAATAAACGTGTATAAATAAAGATTTTTCGCTAGTGTCACCAGACAGTGGTTAGGTATATATTCCGTTTAAATACAAATTGACGTTTTACGCTAACGCGACCGAGAGCGTTAAAAAACTAGCACTAAGGCCCTATGACCGATTTTTATTCCTTCTCTCTTAAAATGTGGAATTTCCCCAGCTCTGGGACAATATACTGTACCTACTGGACTTATTATAAGCACCTAGTTAGGTACCTTCCTATTTTAGGATTCATTTTACGCTGAAACAACAATTTCTTACTAATAAATAAATATTTTGGAAGAGTATCGAAAAAGATTCTAATAGCGTGCACACACATTTCCCACTATAAAATCACAACATTAATACAATAACGTCTGAACGCGCCTGCGTTACGATTGTGATCGCTAATTGCTCAAATATTCCAGTAGCTTGGCGCACATGACATGCACGCTATATGTGTCAGCCGTATGCGGCAATAAATTCATTGTGTAATGGGTAGAGCGCGCATCGAATTGGGCCGTCCCTCCCAAGAGTGCCCCGCGCATCGACGCTGTTTATCTGTCATACAACTACACTATCCACCAAACGCATCTAGGTACGAAACTATGCGAAGCTGAAACTAAACAAAGTAGCGCCATCTCTGATTTTATCCCTGAACTACGTAGACGTCGAAAATTGTGCGTGACAATGTCGGCATTCCGGAAACAGTTAAATGCATGTAAGGTCATCAAAACCATTAAAATTATGACTTTTTATTCCTGTACAATAATCGTAAATTTCTATGAGGTCGACTAATCGTGCGGTTATTTTAAAACCCACGTTGTTTATTTAATTTATGCGTTTAATTAAGTTATTTTCTGTCAACAGGTTTAAGTTCAAGGTTATTGATTCGAATCGTAACATCATTTCTTTGCTTCTGCTCGTTATCCTGTAAGCTCAAAGAAGTAAATAGTTTAAAATAATGTTGAAACTGCCACATCGAAAGCTTGTCTAATAGGCAAAATAGTTTATTACCTAGGTATATTTTTCAAAAGGCTAATTGTAAAGAACCGTTCGCATTCAACGGTATTAAATTGATAAAGGAAATCATAGTGGTTTGAGTTTGTTTTTTGACGATTAGATAAAATATTTAGTAGGTCGCCATAAACACTGTATTTAGTAGACAGTAAACGCGAACTGCTTATCATTAAACTAATATAGGTCATTAAATAACTTTTAAAACATTGGCATAGGTCAATTTAGTTTAATTATAGATCATAATTACAGTAAACAAACATGAAATCCATCAACTTCGACGAAAATCAATAATACAAAAATGTAACAGTTGCTTTTCCGATCGATAATATGTAGGTACCTACATACTTAATTAAAAGCCGAAAACCTGAAACAATAAAAATGCTAGTTCTATTAGCTGAAAGAAAAGGTAACAGAAGTACATAATTCTATGCAAAAAAAAACGGACGTAGAGCAATCTACGCGACGCACGCAACTCGCACACACGCCTTGTGCGTGTCAGTGGCGTTCTCAAGGATCACGTGTGGGTGTGTGTGTAAGGGCTGCCACTTGGCACCTGCGGCGTAATGGCTCATTGTGTGTTTTAGTGCACGTGAAACACATTCAGCGAGATGTGTCGCGTTTCAGAGGAATGGCGCGTGGCGTTACGTTCCGCGAGATTGTATTGAATTTAATTAGATGTGTTTCGTTTCCTTTGTTGAATTGTTTGACCATAAACAGACTAAAACAGTACCATCATCGAGTTTAATACAACCACTTATAATTTGTACTGCATAATGTATTGCAAAATTTTAATGAAACAGTACCTACAATTTTGTCAATCAACTGGGCAATACTAAAGCACAGTCGCGCTACCTCTAAACATTGGAAGACCGCGGAAACTAAAAACTGGTAAAGTGAATATCGTCAATCCCTTCCATTCATTTTGAGGATTGATAGTTCAGTTCAGCTTACTCCACCTACGTTTTCACAGGTAGGTTTTTACCATAGATATATTTCTATGGTTTTTACAAAATAGACTAGCAGTTGCTTTTTTTTAACCATGACAATCTCATTCTAACTAACTTCTTCAATAAATTAAACGAACTCCATGCTATCATGGGTACATCCTACCATGACATTATTCTGGACACTGATTCATTTCAACATAGATCTTCTCCATGCACCAGCCCTACCGTAACAGCTACACATACACGCTCACAATTTATGCGTGTGTGCGTGGCTGCGGTACTCATGGACGCCAAACAAAGCGCAGCGATGGCCATGAAAATATTTGTACCGCTGCGTGGCAGGGCTGCCACCTCATGATATGGAACGTGACTGCTGTTATTTTTGTAACAGCTACTTTTATTTTGAACGCAGAATACCTCTAAAAAACAAACTTCGATTTCTTCAAACACAATTTTTCTAATGGTAAAGAAAAGGTAGATATTGTAAAATAAATCGTTCGTAATGAAAACATTGAAGACAATGTAACTATTTACAATGTTTGCACAAATTACAACGTAGGTAGGTATATATTGTTAGACCAGTACCTACATACCTAGATGCAAATCCATAGATGTTGTGTGTTGTGTTGGTGTTGTTGTTGTGTTTGTTGTTGTTGTGTGTGTGTTGTTGTTATGTTTGTTGTTGTTGTATGTGTTGTTGTTGTTATTGTTAGATGTTGTTTTGCAAATTCACCTAGATATGTATATAGGTAGGTACCTACCTACCTACAATGTTGTAAATCTTCTCTGTGGAGCTTTGGGATAAGATAGAACAATATGAATCTCTTCCAAAATTATGTAAAGTAGGAAGGTACAATATGCCTGTATACATCAAACTAATTACCTTGTTACATAATAACACGTCGTACATAACAGTAATTGTGGTCAAATGACATAGATGAATTAAACAAACGATAGGTACGGCGTCGCAGCCCTCCGACAAATACCTGTCAAATACAACGTCTTAGGATCTCGAGGTCACGCCAGAGTACGTCCTACATAACGATGACGCTCTGAAAATTAATTAATTTATTATTAAGCTTTTATTAAAAACATTTTTGATGCTGCCAATACAGGTTTCTTGGCGTGTAGCGCCATCTGTTATTGGTTTTTGATATGAATTATGCAGACTGAAAGAACCACTTCGTGGTTGTGACTTGACTTGAAAAGGAGGGGTTCTCAATTCGACAGATTATTTTAATTTTTTATTGTTTGTTTGTTCAGCGATATTTTCGCCAATTGCGAACCGATTCGGATGATTTGACTGAGTTTCGAAGAATATTTTTTTCGGACTGATTTGGATGTGGTGAAGAATTTTGAAGATCTAAAGACAAACTTGGGAGATAAGCAACGGAATTCTTCAATAAAAAACTTTTTACAAAAAATAAAACCGACTTCTAAACAAAAAAAAAAAACAAAAAGTATAAAATAACTTTAATTTCGGAACTCGGTGTTTTTAACCGACTTCTAAAAAAGGAGGAGGTTCTCAATTCGGATGTTTGTATGTTTTTTTTTTTTTTTTTTTTTTTTTTTTTTATTGTTTGTTCGCGCATAACTCCGTCGCTTGTGAACCGATTTGAAAAATTCTTTTTTTGTTGGAAAGGGTATACTTCCCAAATGGTCCCATAAAAATTTTATCGAAATCAACCCAGCGGTTTTCGAAAAATCTAAAAAAATATCTACATTGTCTACATTGATGACCTCTTAGTGTACTCTGCAAAGGAGCAGTACTTTTTTTTACACCAATGTGATTGGTTCGTTTAGGTGGGGGAGGGGAGGGGGTGTAGGTACCACTAAAAAGTGAAAAATAAAAAAAACTTTTTACAAAAAATAAAACCGACTTCTAAACAAAAAAACCAAAAAGTATAAAATTACTTTAATTTCGGAAGTCGGTGTGTTCAACAACAAAAAAGCAACCAAAAACACCGAGTTCCGAAATTAAAGTAATTTTATACTTTTTGGTTTTTTTGTTTAGAAGTCGGTTTTATTTTTTGTAAAAAGTTTTTTTTAGATATAAGGCTCTTGTTGGTTGCTTTTTTGTTGTTGAACACACCGACTTCCGAAATTAAAGTTATTTTATACTTTTTGTTTTTTTTGCGGAAATTAAAACTAGATATATTGTTTTCATTTTCAAATTTAAAATGGATTTCCGCAAAGTAACGCCTGACTCAATCAATTGTAGACAATGTAGATATTTTTTTCAGATTTTTGTTGATTTTTCGAAAACCGCTTGGTTGATTTCGATAAAATTTTCATGGGACCATTTGGGAAGTATACCCTTGCCAACAAAAAAAGAATTTTTCAAATCGGTTGACAAGCGACGGAGTTATGCGCGAACAAACAATAAAAAAAAAAAAAAAAAAACATACAAACATCCGAATTGAGAACCTTCTCCTTTTTTAGAAGTCGGTTAAAAAGATGGTAAATCTCCCGGGATTGCTGAAATCGCATGTCTAATTATTGTTTAAAACCAGTTCATGACATATAATATCACGCCCGTATGCTGTAGGTAGGTAAGTAGATGTGTACAAGTCAGCCTGGTACACCCTTACCTCACCAATTATGTTAAATTTCAATGTGTTTGCGGCTATCTATGTTAAGCCTATAACTTTTTTGTTTATGAAGTGCTCTTAATGATTCTTTTTATATTGGGTTTAGTATTGGTAGAGTTTTGTATGTTTAGGTATAGCTACTTATATTGCATTTGCTTTAGACGGTGAATTTCGAAATAATCCAGTAGCCCCTCAACTTAAAATCTAGTAAAATGAGATATACCATAAGCTGGTCTGGACTTGGACTGTGACCCAAGCAGTTAAAAAACGAAGAATCAATCAAAACACTGACTTCAGAAAGTTCCGAAATTAATGTTATTTTATACGTTGTAGTTTTTTTTAAGTCGGTAGTATATTTTTTTGCAAGATAATAATATTATTGCATTCAACCATTCTAATTCTAGTGATTTTCCCTTGTTGATGATTATTAAAAATACCTACTATGTTAGCTGCTGGTTAGCTGTACCTACCTAGTTTTTTAATAATGGCGATACCCTCTTCAAATAACTTTAGCAGTTAAGTAGGTACCTATCTAGCTATCATAAAAATACAGATCGATGAAACAATGAAACAGAAAATTCCTGTTGGAGAAAGCTATGCAGGAGTAGGAAAAAAATATTGTAAGTCTAAATAATTAGAATTAGGCATAAACCTGTTCCTGCTAGGGTTGCGGAATTTTTTCGAAAGAGTCACCGCGGCCCTGGAACGCAAAGGGCACAAGAAGGAGGAAGAAGGAGCACGGGTGAGTTTTAGTCAGTAAGAGTCTGACACTCCCTTCCGCTCCGCCCAGAGCGGGAGAGTCATTTGATGATTTCCCATCCAGAATAAAAGGCATAAACCTGATGCAAATCATTTCTCTTTTTCGCTGCAATCTTTTACTATTTTCCTCGTACCCACACTACTTTAGGCATTTCGGCAAAGGCGCCTCCGCCAGTAGTGTAGTAAAAAGGAAATAATAAACACCGTATTAGTACAGATAACAAATCACGCGGCGATCGCTGACTGAATAGAAATCGTATCAAATGAGGCGCCGCGGTACGATCACGTGCGGACGCATCCGGGCAATGTCGCGATCCGGATTTTGATTTTTTAAGGGGTGGTATTGAATCGGTTCGTAGTTCGGAACCCCTTCTTTTCCGCAAGCATAAGGTCTACTATACTACCGCTAAGTAAAGAATTATAAACATTTATCAGTAGTTCTTTTAAGTAGGTACGCCGTATGGCATTTCATACAAATTTTCAAGTCACTATTTTGCGAAATTACTGAACCGATTTTAATGAAACTTCACACATATAAGTAGGATACAAGGTCTAAAAAGTTAGTTAAAAACATTTTCGAAATGTCTTATTTAAAAAAAGATAACTGGAAATTGATGGAACATTTAAAATGGGTCTAATTTAACTGTAACACTATTTATCGAAAATGTTTTCAACTAACTTTTTAGACCTAGTATCCTGCTCATGTGTGTAAAGTTTCATTAAAATCGGTTAAGTCATTTCGGAAAATAAGGACTTGAAATTTTGTATGAAATGCCGTTCGGCCTATAATCAGCCTTATAACGTTCCCACTGCTGGGACACAAGCCTCCTCTCTAGGAGAGGGAATGGGCCATACCTAATCCACCACGCGGGCCCAGTGCGGGTTGGTTCTTTTAATAAGCTTTCACAGTTTAGGTACTACCTAGTCCTTAGCACTAGGTAGCCCATAAAGTTAGAGTTCGCTTACCGCATAGGGTACACATAAGTAGGTATTTTGAAGGACCGTGCCACGTGTACCACATAGGGGATAGGTAGGTACTGTATTTAACAATTAACCTTCTTATTCTTATCTAGAAACCTAGGGCTAATCCAGGTGAAACCTGACAAACGATGACGTGACGGTAAAATAATCTGGAAGCCGAGAGTCAAAACTTTAAAGTCTGCTGAGAGCTGAGAGTTTGATTGCTTTTGATTTAGCAAGAACAGTAAAAAGCTCTGAAATATTTCACCAAATCTCTGAAACTCACTTCTAACACAGCTATAGATAATCGAGACCGTTACCGGTAACCACACGCATTTATGATTCTTTGAATAATTAATTATAAATACCGGATTTCAAAGGTCATGCAGAGTTCGGTTACTGTAAAAAAATCTCAGAGCAAAGTCAGTTCCAACTTGCCTACGGAACTACTAGAAATCTTAAAATTTATGCAACTTTAAGCCTAGAAGGCTTTTAAGTGATGAGGTTCTCATTATAATCATATTTTATTCATGAGCCGAACTGGTTGCGAGCTTGAACTGAATGGTAATGCAAAAATTGGTGATCGATGAATATTTATTTGCGGTCCAAAACTAAGCTAAGCTGGTAAGTTTGTGAATTTGATGAGGTAACCTACATGGTTTTGACAAATAATTATGGAAAGTTGTACCTAATATTATTACGTCATAATTACAATAAAAGCTGCAACTGCCTTGGCCTCCGTCAGTTTTTAAAGTAGTTGTAACAGAGCATTAATGAATGTGTTCCCACTACCGCCGCTAGGTCCAACGAATGCTATTTTCATGAACTATTGGTTAAAATAGCATTGGTTGGACCTAGCAGTGCAAATCGTCTAGGACGTATGTACGAAGCCGAAAAACTCTAAAACAAATCATAGGCAGGTGGAACTCCAGGGTCGCTATAAGTACTATCTACTGAAACTCGGTCGGACTCAAGGGATGAAGGTGCACAGTCGCGTGTCGCCGTGCACAGCGAGACTCTCTGAGAAGATTACAGACCAGTCTTCTGCAGTCCCCCAGAGATGTGCTCTAACAGGTGTTACAAACGGATCAGGGGTGGTATTTTAAGAGGTCACGGGGTCATTCATCTGCTGACGGTGGATTTTGAGAGGTAACAACTAATCTCACATGAATCCCACAGTACCTAATCTTATCTCCAAAAGCACCTTTAGAAGACAGCGAGACTCTCTGAGAAGATTACAGACCAGTCTTCTGCAGTCCCCCAGAGATGTGCTCTAACAGGTGTTACAAACGGATCAGGGGTGGTATTTTAAGAGGTCACGGGGTCATTCATCTGCTGACGGTGGATTTTGAGAGGTAACAACTAATCTCACATGAATCCCACAGTACCTGATCTTATCTCCAAAAGCACCTTTAGAAGCTTTCCCATTCAAAACAAAAATAAAAAGAATGCCATAAAAAGCTAGACCAGTGAATTACTTCATTTCAGGTATTGTACGAATATCCAATCTAAAGGAATAATGCATTCCATAGATATTGCATAGTTGACCAGTGTAGGCCCACATAGATACTAACAACCAATGAAATTTGTAAAAAAAAAATCGAATTTTCTTCATAATTCTAAAAAACAGATTACGAACGTATCAAATTCAGTGAACGTACCGATAACTCAGTGTTACCAAGACACAGAAACAGTGATATGTCATTGAAAAACCCAATTCGGCCAATCAATACGTTGGTTGAAGTTCCATACCTCTGTTTTACACTGTCTTAAACATGGATTTAAATAGTCATGTTGAATTTGTTTAGAAATCATGTTGTTTTTTTACTGCCTGCTTATTAATATCTACAATCAACATTTTTTTTTTACTTTCAATAAAATAGTAATTTTGTTATTGTCAGTGCTGAAGGCTTTATAATGTTTGTAAAACCTTGTGAAAGCGAGTTTCAATATTAGGTACATAAAATGAAACACTTTTTTCTTTATGTAGTATAGAAACTCACTTTTAAAGATTTATAAAAAGCACTTTTTCTACTCTGATTGATTAACTGATTTAGATTATATTGTTATTTTGATTATTTAAAAATAAAACATTTTGTTTTAATGTTATGTGATAAATGTGAAAAAGTACTGACGCTGGAACTACCATGACATCATACGTCTCAAAATTTGCAATTGGCAACACCAAATTTGACATTTCTTCAATCGAGCACTTCGCTCAGCGAAAATATTAAAAGCAATTTTGTTGCGTATTTCTGCTGTGATACAAAATGACTTCGGTCACAAGGGCTGGGCATTTAGCTCCTTACTTTAAGGCAAGTTCATCGGTAGTTGCCAATGGGCTAAAGCCTCTGGTTGTCGCGCCCACATCGAACGAAAAGGTGTTGGTGCACCCCTTGCCAAAAACCTCGACTGTGCAGTCTTTGCATGGAGCCTTGCCTCTCCAGGGTCTGAAGGCTAAAGTAAGCAGTCGCGGTGAGTTAACTTTGCTGTTATTTTGTGATTCGATTCAATAATTTTCATAAATTGCGACGAAAAATCGTGTTACATAACACCTTGTCATTTCAGCTCCCAGTCATGTTCGTTTCGCGCATACTGACATCAGCTACCCTGACTTCTCGGCTTACCGTCGCAAGGAGACCCAGGACCCCACTGTGAAGAATGCAGAGAGCGTTGATGGACGCCAGTCCTTCACTTATCTTATCGCTGGAGGTTAGTTGTTGAAATTTTTCATTTATTTTATTTTAAATTAAATCAATTCAACAATGTTTATTTATCTGTTCCGTACTAAAATTATAGATAGAGCTACAGTGCATCTTCAAAGCTCAATAATCTGTCTCTTATGTAAACAAAACATAAAACTGTGTTTTATCAAATTGTGACATAGGCGTAGGTATGTAAGTACCTATTTATTAATAACTCTTGACATTAACCTTGAAACGTCACATTAACAATGCTTCACTTTCAATTACGGGAAATTAGAAGGTGAACAGATATGACAGAAATGAACAAATTTTTATTGCTTTTATATGACTGACTGGGATTCTAATAATGGTATTGTAGTAATAGTTTTATTAGTTTTGAATTTCTTTTCAAATCCATTTATGTTTTACAATAATATAAGTGTTTCAGCTGATCTTTGGGTTCTGAATGGAACATTTAATATTACACCAAAGTGGTTAGTGTTTCTTACTACAGTGTAAGAGTGTAACTACATGAATGCTTTTCCTCAACTGCACTCTAAAACTCTCACCTGTTGGCACGAGTTAGCAATGCAATCAAATAATCCATCGATATATCTGAATTCAATCAAAAATTGAATATTTCTTGTTCTATACACTTTGCAGTGCCTTAAACTGAAATAACCTGAAATAATGTAACACAAAAACATCTAGTCAGGTTCTTTTATCAAAGAAATAATTATGGTCTTCAAGTATGCATCACATTTTTTTTCCATCTTTTTCAAACATAAGTTTGGTTTTTTCTTCCATCGAAGTACAGTTTGTTTGCAAAGTTTATGTTTTCGACGTCAACAACTTCAAAAATCTACTTTTTCAAAAGATACTTTTACTATCTGGAGGCAATTTAGCTAAACATGAAATGAAACTTGGAAGATAAATTAACTACACCATTTAGCACCGTTTTATCGCTGAGCCCATTGAAAAATATTTTTTTTAGACCCACTCTAATGCATGCCTCAATGAAACATGGATTTTTATACATATTTAAACTCGCAATTACCTGGAAGCTAAACACAAATGAACACTTTTCAACAATTTTATAGCAGTTTCTAACAACTTCATACTTGTATTTTCCAGCGGGTGGTGTGGCGGGTGCCTACGCTGCCAAGTCCCTGGTGACGCACTTCGTTTCGTCCATGGCCGCCGCCGCCGACGTCTTGGCCCTGGCCAAGATCGAAATCAAGCTGGCAGAGATCCCGGAGGGCAAGTCCGTTACCTTCAAGTGGCGTGGTAAGCCACTGTTCATTCGTCATAGGTGAGTTTGATACCTTTTTTTTGAACCCATCGAGCGCCTAGCTTGTTTACGTAAGTATGCAACGCGGAACTCAATAGGGAACAACAAGAGTACTGCGGGCGGCCAAAGAGTTTGCAAACAGACACACTTTGTTTCCTCAATGCGCATTAGGCCGCAGTTGGCGTGATCATGAAAACCGACCAAGTGCGAGTTGGAATTTGGGCACAATGTCATGTTCCGTGTTCCATTCACAAAAATTGCAACTATAAAAAAGTAAAAAAATAGTGTCTGTTGTATGGGAGCCTGGGGCCGTATTATGACCACTTAAAACCATCATGTTTTCGGTGTGAAAAAGAGACGGAGCTATACAGGTCGAATAGCACTATCCTTTTCTCACACAGAAAACATGATGGTTTTAAGATGTCATAATACGGCCCCTGGCTTAAAAATCAATTTTATTACGTATTTTAGTAATGCGCCACCACTGCTCCCTATTCAATTTTAATTATTTATTCTTAAAGTGATTTCCTAGAACAATATGGTCGTTGACGTTTTACTCGTGGATATGCCGCAAAAGTACCGTCGTTGTGGAGTTAATAATATTATAGTGTGGTTGTTATCCATAACAACTCTATGAACGCGTGTCTCTGTTCATTTTAATGAAGCGGCAGTATATTAAATACTGAGATTATGTCCATAAATGGATATGTAGAACAGCATGCGTATGTTTGTGGTTAGTTTTACTTTAAGCATACAAACATGCAAGCCACTCGCGAATGATTGGGATCATGATCGGTCTACCTATAACGTTTTTAGAGCTGGGCCACGAACCTAAACTCAGTATTCTCACATTAATGGATTTTATGAATATTCCTGAATCTAAGTGCTTGTCTTTTGAGGCGAGATTATTGATGAAAATCCACTATCTATATATAAGTACAAACTAATTGTTTTGTAGTATTTATTTGGATGATGTCTGTAGATTTTAGGTACCCAGTTCCTTGCCAATTCAACACAAAGTAGCTTCAGCTACCTTGCTAAATGCGCAATTAATACATAGGAATGATCTATGTCATGGCGCGTCACAGCATTTTTTCTTCCATAGATAGAATAATAATAGCAAGAGCCATTCATCTATTCTGTTACAATAAGTAGGTACTATGTTTGTTTGTTTTGTATATTAATAAACATTACAATGGTCCAATCACGTGTTTGCTCCATTTATAGCGAATAGACATATTATGATAATAGTATGTTACCATAAAAATCTATGTGGGCAAAAATTTTTGAATGGGAAATCATCAAATGACTTCTCCGCTCTGGGTGGAGCTGAAGGGAGTGTCAGACTCTTACTGACTAGAACTCACCCGTGATCCTTCTTGTGCCCTTTGCGTTCCAGAGCCGCGGTGACTGACTTCGAACAAAATCCGCAACCATCAAAGATGCCCTTGTGCTTTTACTCTTCAATCATAAAATATGTTCTAGTATGATAAGCTATATTTTCTCGCTAAAGAGAAGCTTGTGGCTAAATTATGACAGACGGGACGGGACTGTCTTCAAGTTTAAGCTAATCTTGCGGAGGTCGGTCTGCAGACGCTGGCTATCCAGTACATACCGAGACTCCTAAGGCCTTAAGCCGTTTATCCCGGCTGTCAAATCATCTTTGACGAGTTGTTACAGTTTATAAGCCAGGAAGCACTTGTGGGGTTTAGATAGGCTGCAGTGGCGAAGCGTGGTCATAAGCCGATTCCCGCCGGCTTCCCTTCAGAAGTTTGGAACACAACTACTCTATCGTAATTGAAAAATCGCACAATCAAGTACTTACTGTTAAAATTAGAGAAACATCACAAAACGCATACGCAGATGGATATTCAATTCCAACAAAATTTGCTCTTCAACAACATTATTTAACTCGCAGGCGCTATCGGCTTATTGACAGTTCAATTTATAAGGCAAAATAGTCGTTATGACATCACAATGACGAGGCCGCGATCACCGCGATTCTAGGCCGCGAGGTAAGCCGGTATCCGCCGAGTTATGATAAGAGACAGTAATACAATATGCGTGCGCGTGAGCGAGATGGAAGTAAGCATAGAATGTTTCTTTTTTTTGGAACGAAGTTGTAACGGCACTTTTTGTGTCACGATTTGGATGGAAGGGGTTAAGCAGCTGTGAGTGAGGTCACGATTTGGATGGGTGTGTTAAGCAATTGTTGGCAAGGTTGCGAAAAGGATGGGTGGAGTTAAGCAGCTGTTAGTGAGGTCACGATTTGGATGGGTGTGTTAAGCAACTGTTGGCAAGTTTGCGAAAAGGATGGGTGGAGTTAAGCAACTAATAGTGAGGTCTCGGTTTTGGATGGGTGGGGTTAAGCAGCTGTGAGTGAGGTCACGATTTGGATGGGAGGGGTTAAGCAACTGTTAGTGAGGTCACGACTTGGATGGGTGTGTTAAGCAACTATTGGTGAGGTCGCGATTTGGATGGGTGGGGTTAAGTAGCTGTTATTGAGGTTGTGATTTGGATCGAAGGGGCTAAGCAGCTGTGAACTAGGTTACGATTTGGATGGGTGGGGTTAAACAGCTGTTAGTGAGGTCACGATTTGGATGGGTACAAAACATAACTGCAGAGAGATCAGATGAATGTAGTGAGACTGATCAATTACCTAAAACTTTAAATCATCATTCAGATGCGTAAGTATGACTTTTCAAGACAACTTCGTTCCGTCCTGGTGTCCCTTTACACCACTCAATTTTTTTTTTTTGCTTCGGCTTACCTCTCTCATCATATCACAGGCTGTCACATAATTTAAAGTACTGGTACTGGGTATCCTATTAGACTGGAAGTGGAGCCCAAAATAGTTGGAAAGACTTTTTTGGATATGACCACTCGCATTTCAGCACGCTAAGGTTGGTTACTGCTCAACCGGAATCCTGTGGTGGCTCAATGAATTTAAGGCCCCCAGCCAGGGCTAAAAACGACTTAAAAGCTAAATGACCGCTTCGCTAAGGGCATCCACTGTGGGATACGGGCCTCGGCTTAACGGGATCATTGAGGGAGGACAGCAAGGGACGGGCTGGGTCTGGTTATTATTATTTGGGGGATTTAACGCTAATGGATCAGCGGCGCGGGCTGGCTCGTTAGGCAAAAGTCGGGAAGGGATATTACGGGGGCGTCACTATGGGCCTCGTCGGCGGGGCTGGAATACGGAACGCGGTCTGTATTTGTGTTTATGAACGGCACTGGTTTCCCTACGGCTTTCCTGGACCAGGGTGATGTGATAGGGTCATCTGGTTCGAGTTGGGAAGAGATAGGCAGATTTATTTATGTGTAACTATCGACCCGCCCCGGCTTCGCACGGGTGCTATGCTGATACTAAAGATACTACAGAATGAGTAATACACAAATATAATAAGTCAAAGTAAAGGATAAAAATGATTATTGTGGATTATGCCTTTTTTTATTGGGAAATCATCAAATGACTTCTCCCGCTCTGGGCGGAGCGGCAGGAAGTGACTCGTAGTAAAACTCACCCGTGATCTTTTTTGTGGCCTTTGCGTTCCAGGGCCGTGATCTCTCTTTCGAACAAATTCCGCAAACCTAGCATTGTGGATTACCCCTGAGAGATAGACACATACCATCGCGGAATTTTTTGTAGACCTTTTTAAGGTGTACAATACTGTAGTAGATTATTTTGATCTATCTCTTAGGGTTCAGGCAGCGTTTGCAATGGAAGCGCAAAGAAATGTGTTTATTTACGACATCATATAAGAAACCTCTAAAATTATTAGTGTTTCTCTACTGTATTACGCATGTACTATACATATACACCTTCCTCTTTAATCACTCTATCTATTAAAAAAACCGCATCCATTGTGTAGTTTTAAAGATCTAAGCATTCATAGGGACAGACAGCGGGAAGCGACGTTGTCTTATACTATGTAGTTATATGTTGTACTTCTTTTTCCCCCAGAACCCAAAACGAGATTTCAACCGAGCAGGCAGTACCCGTAGACACTCTCCGTGACCCCCAACACGACAACCAGCGCACGCAGAACCCCAAGTGGCTGGTGGTTATCGGCGTGTGCACCCACCTGGGCTGCGTGCCCGTCGCCAACGCCGGTGACTTCGGCGGCTACTACTGCCCCTGCCACGGCTCCCACTACGACGCCTCAGGACGCATCCGCAAGGGGCCCGCCCCTCTTAACCTCGAAGTTCCCCCCCACAGCTTCGTCGACGAAGGTCTGCTGGTTGTAGGCTAAACGACGTTATTTATTAGACAATTTATTTATATAAGTGTAAAGAATCAGAATCAATAGGCGTCATCTAATCAATCAATAAATGTGATTGTTGTTATATAGGTGTTTTGAATTTATAATTTTATGAATTCCTGGAATAGATCTGACTAAAATACGATTTTAATTTAGTCCCGAAGTTCGTACTTCAGCGAACTGAATTCCATTGCAACGTGAAGGTGAACGTAATATTTCAGCACTTATCACAGAGCATTTCAGGGATTCAGCTGAATCCGGTATGAATGGAAGCCGACCCCAATATAGTTGGGAAAAGGCTAGGCGGATGATCACAGCATTTCAATTTTGTCAGCAAGGCGCGCTGAACCGCTAGTGTAGTCGTGCATAACCGACTAATGGAAAGGCGCGCGGCGATGACTCTGCCCTCTAGTGGCGCAAACCCGAAAATTATTTACCTTATTACCTAGCAATGTGTGGCCGGGAATGGCCTGCGACTGCAGACGCCCAGGACGTCTTCTGTTGCGGCGGCTGCAGCTAACCACGTAAGTAAGGATTACCTTAGTACCTTACTTTTTACTAGTGTAGTACGCATTTAAATATCGGACATAGGTACCACATAAATCCATACGCATACCTGGATCATGTTTGGAGTTATTTATTCCATCACTACATATACTTGCGATGCCAGCGAACAGGCACTATACTTGACAGCACAGCAGTGTTCAAGTATTGCTAGAATCGACGGGAGAACACGGGCGGGTGTCACCACTGTGTGATCCACCCAGTCTGCCCTGCTTGGGCGAAGCACCGCCGTGTCCTCGTTGAGGCAATCGGCGGCGGCTACCTCTCGCTTCCGGCCCTAGTTCAATCCACGGACCCTAGTGAAGGGCGATGGGTCGCTGTCACCTCTTTCTGCTAAGAGGCGGACTTACTCTTCTTTGGCCCATATCTCGATAGGTTCAGTGCCTGCTAGGGTGCTGCAGAGAGAGAGAAAGTTGGCAAAGCTACTCGTAGTTATACTTGCCAGCGCTTGCCACTGGGTCCTATTTTAACAAACACACTAACTTATTTCAAAGGATCTATCGAGTGTACTGGACTGTAAGTATTGTAGGATTAAACAGAATAGATGAGGTGGTAGACCGTTCATTTCAAGACTTGTGCCACTGGGTTTGCGCTTTGCTGGATCCTGCGCCACGGTATGCCAGCACCCCTGGGTAGGTAAAGATGGCCCGCTCTTATTCGGCCGCCATTTTAGGTCAAAGTGCCTTCGTAATCGAGGTAGGTAGAATTGTTGTAATAAAATCACGTTTTCAACGATTTGTATTCATGTTTATTTAAGTATGGTTTTGTTTTCATCATCGATTATTTCCACTTACATTAGTACTTAAGTTTTTAAACAGTTACAATCTAAGTAACATCTAACAGACTACTAAATTACACATTTACAAGTAATATTAACTGGGCTTTTAATGTACAATATTTAATTTAAATTAATTAATTTACAAATAAATTTTGAAAATTCATGGTCTATTTCTGTAAACAAAAATCTACTGACGCTACGGAAAATTATTATGCAGCCAAAAATGTCAAAGAATAATATTAGGCCATTTTTTAGTAAATTACCTACAGCAATAAGATAATATTTTATCAGTTGTTAATATTTAACTTAAAAATAACTAAATTAACGGAGGGAATGTAAGAGTTAGGGGAAAACCCAGTTTTAATTATTACGATGATTAATTACATTGAAAATAGTTCTACCATTTTATTTTGAACCGCTACTACTTATATGTTTACTCTAGACATCTATATTTACAAGGAGTACTAGATAGTGGGTATAATTCACGAAATAATTTAGTTAATTCTAAAGAAATTTAAAGCCTAATCTGTAACTGCGGCAAGAGTAAGTGCAGGCCGTGTTAAGTTTAAGATTTGAGAGAGTTTTAGAAGTTCACACACGAATGAAGTTAATTATTTAAACTCACATTGTTTTAAAAAATGTTTTCACTGCATTACTACTGCCGCATCAGAGATATAGACTTGTATGAAAATGAATGAAGTAACCAATGTTTTCAGAATCATACATCTCATAAAAACAATCAGACTTAATAAGCTGGTTGCATACTGTCGACTGAACTGTCAAACGCAATTTTTATATCACGAATTATCGAAGAACTGGGAAATATATCCTTTATAAAAAAATAAAAAATTTAAATATAAATCCTTCATAAAAAAAACAACAGTTTTATCAAAAGCACGCAACCGGTTAAGAAAATTAAATATTTCAGGGTTTTTTTTTTGTTATTTTGTGTTTTTTGTATAATAAACCAAAAACTTAAGTGAAAAAATTGTAACTTAAAACAAAATATGGTATTGATCTGTACTCATAGGTAGGCACGTGGGATTCTCAAACAATGTCGTGACATGGTTGCTATTTAACGCTCATGCAATTATTCGTCACTGTTAAAATTATTCATCTCGATTGGTATGGCACAGGAAACTTAACTTATTGAAAACACAATTGCTCTGATAGTCACACATAATAAGTATTTAAAAGCATACAATTTAATGTCGGATCTTCATAGATTTTACATCCATGTCTAAATTTTTTTTCAATTCACATAGTTTACAAAAATATCCAAATAATTTGTAAACAGTTTACTATAGACATAAATGTCAATTATTCATGTGAATCCGACTTCAGTGTTTGAAATTGAGTCAGGAGTCAGTTAGAGGAGTACGATTTCTTAACGTCAATTTGTAGATTTTTTTAAGGCTAAACCAGATATTTGACATTTTGCAGAAAGTTTACACTTTTAGTGGCTAGTTTACAAAAAAAAAAGAAAAATGGAAATAGTTTACAAAAAAATAACTTTTTCTACAATTTGACGTTACTTACACAAACGATTTGTATGCTTCACAATGTTCGATTGATAACACAGATTCTAATCGATTTTCATAACATTTACAATATAATTTCGTTTTAAACAACAACATTCATAGTAGGTAGATTAGAGACATAATAATATTTTTGAACACACAATTATTTTTAATTTCACATCGAAGTTGTAGACATATTAGGTAAAACATTCTATCATTTGGAGAAAAATATATCTATTATTAAGTGACAAAATATTTATTTAGTAAATTTCTGGAATATAACATTATTTTTTATTTATTCAATATACTATGAGTATCTCTGATAATGTAGGATAAATATTTTTAATAATTATGATTTTGTGCGATAAAGAAAAATAGTGGTAGTAACGTCTGTCAAAGGTCATAGAGTATTGTCAAAGTTCATTTTGTGTAAACAAAATGTATGGTCCACATACGAAACACAACATAGACACTACACAACCTTGGAAGCTCGATTTTTGAACCTTTAGTGACGACTTCAATAAATATGTGTCAACTTCGATAAATTTATTCGAATGTCAACAAAGATTTTCATCCCTGATAAATATTATTATTGATATTTTTATTAAATATTTATTTTTAAATGTCATTTAGTATTTACATGATGGACACTAATGTGACTATTTCATAGGGTAAAGTACAGAATGAAAAATAATAAATTTTCAAAATACATAATTGGATAAATGAACTGGGAATTCAAAGAAAACTTCCTCTAAATAATAATTAAATAAATAGATTATTGTGTTAGTAGGGCTAGCAAAAATTTGACCGACCGGTGTAATTGTAAGATTCATAGTTAATACTTCTATTAAAAATATAACATATCATAATAATTGATTCCAATGTTAGTGAGGTAATGAAAAAAATAAAAAATAACATAGTAAAGGGGAAAAATATTGTACAATTAGTTTGTAAGCTTTATAAGGCGAAGATATTTGACGGTCCTTCCAATTTGTTCTATGTTGCTTCGCAGTAGAAATACGTTCAGCTCAACTTTAGTATCTCCACTGGGCCGATGCGCCGGGATGCAGCCGGGACTGTGTGGAGAACGCTATACAGCCATACTTCTGGCGAATGTACCAATACTGTGACATAGCATTTCGCCGGAATTGTCTTTTGAGTACACTATAAGTTTTTAGATTCACTTTTAACCGATTACTATTTGCGTAAAAGTTCTGTAAACCGATTATCTTGCGTGGCAGGTTTAGATTTTGAGCTGCTGCGGAGTGAATACAAGAAAACACGCCAATAGATCTCTTCCGTTATGTGGAGCACACATAGCTTGTTTAAGGGCCAAAGCACAGCTGGCTCTTAAGGTGAAAGCTCTCATAACTGGCTGTTAAGGTGAGTGCAGCGCTGGGCGGCACTAGCAGTCGGCGCTGTAGACGGGCGCCAGGTCCAGCGTGAGGTGGCGCAGCGCG
The DNA here is from genome assembly GCA_905332915.2 of Hecatera dysodea. Taxonomy (NCBI): domain Eukaryota; kingdom Metazoa; phylum Arthropoda; class Insecta; order Lepidoptera; family Noctuidae; genus Hecatera; species Hecatera dysodea. The sequence continues at coordinate 19,326,647 of HG995292.1, forward strand.
CGGTCGCGGCTGGCGGAGCGCGAGGCGCGCGACGACTTGATGATCTGCAGCACCATCGCCTTGCAGTCGTGGCACACCGCCATCTGCACGCCGCGCAGCCGCTCCGCCGCCGACACGCCCGCCCCGCCCCACCCGCGCGCGCACCGCGCCCTGCGGACCACAAGCGCTTCGTTACTAACAGAGGCCGTACCACGAAGTGCCAATGCTATCATGATTCAGTGTGAGGGAAAGGGATAGTGCTATTCGTCTTGTGTAACTCCGTCTCTCTCTGACACAGGAATCATGATGGATTTAAGACGTCGTGGTAGGGCTGCAGGTCAGTTGAGAAGCAGTAAATAACTCAACAAGTAAATCATAATATAATCATAGCTCAACAAGAAATAACTAAAAGATGTTAGCGGATTTATTAAAAAAGGTAGAGCTGGGGTGGACAAAAAGTGAAATGAGTGGATTGAAGGTGTTTCCAGGAGTTGTCGAGTTGTAGGTATGCGGAAAAAATAGAGTTCAATACAGTAGATCTGAATGCAGTAGAACTGGTGGTGATTGTGAAATATATGAACATAACTGTTAAAGTAGTAAAATATAGGTACCTAAGTAAAAAGGAAGCATGAAAACAACTGAGGTTGGTCGAGAGGGAAGTACTGAAACAGAAGTGCGGCTGGTGACGGAATAGAGGTTTAGGGAAGGATCGGAAAACACTGGGGTAGGTACTTACCTACAAGTAGCTCTGATTAACTTATCTTTAAAATCATTAGGAACCCGATTCGTAGAGTAGGTAACCGTCACAAATAATAGGGGCCACATTCATCCGACATACAGGACTTTTAATATATATAAAGTATAGTGTTAAACAGCGACATATACCTGCGATCTAACGTGGAAGGCGGCGTGTTGACGAGCGACATGGCCTGCGGGCCCTCCACGCTGCGCGACATGGCGTGCGGCGGCACGGACAGCTGGTCGGAGAAGCCCAGCGCCGAGCCGCCGCGCGAGCCGGGCGCGCTGTGGGCGCTGTGGGCGCTGTGCGCGCCGTGGCCGCCGTGCGCGCTGTGGCCGGCGCCCGCGGGGGTGGCGCCGCGCCGCTGGCTGGCGGGGCTGCTCGGCGCGCTGCCCACGCTGTTCTCGACCATGCTCTGAGGAGATAAGGTTGCTTATTTGTTGGCTTGTATAAGAACTATGCTGCAGTGACGGGGACAGACCGTAAGACAATTTTGTAACAATAATCTTGCAAGAAAAACCTCTAAAACTAACTTGAACTAAAATGTTAACACCTACAGTAGTAGCACAGGGGCATCTTTGATGGTTGCGGAATTTGTTGGAAAGAATCACCGCGGCCCTGGAACGCAAAGGGCACTAGATGGATCACGGGTGGGTTTCATTCAGTAAGAGTCTGACACTCCCTTCCGCTCTGCCCAGAGCTGGAGAAGTCATTTGATGATTTCCCATCCAGAAAAAAAGGCATCTTTGGTCAAAAATCATAATTGCAGACCCTTGTTTTTCCCGAAAGTGCGATGCTATTTTGCGCGAATGTAGCGCATCGTTTACTATGCGTCATTCTTGGTGCAAATAAGCTCTTTTTCTTGATGTTTTACCTTTCTTTCGATGTGTTCCCAGAGGAACAAGGAAAAGGAAAAAAGAGAGTGAACAGTTTTTCGTTTTCAAAATACGATCTTTAAAAGAAGCTACAGTACTGTGACAGTAGGTACGGTGGACAGATTAAGCAGTGACTAGAACCTTACAATCATACTAGAACTTCCAATAGCTTCTCTGTGTCTGTGTAATTGAGAGCAATGTATTTGCGGTATACAATATTACGGAAGACGTTAAATGACGTCACAAAGTCGTCGATCGTCAATGATCGTGTATTGACGGCCGTGTCGGCGCAATTTGCGGTGAACCGCTGCGTTATCACTCATCGGCGATCGTGTTACGGGAAATGTAATCGTTGAGTAGGTATATACGTCATGTGTTGGATTGATGGCCGTTTTGTTCTTCCGTGGTCTGAACGAAAAATGTTCTTTGGAGGGGAACGCAAACCAGTGGACCAATGCAAACGATCTGCGTTTGGGTTACAAGGTAGTTCTTTTTTATCCTGTAGCCTGGAAGCTGCAAGCGTCTTAGGGGACATCCATAAATTACGTCACACGTTAAGGGAGAGGGGGGGGGGGGGGTGGGCGGAGTGTGACATTGTGTGACAAGGGGGTGTACAAGTGATAAGTAAAACACGAACAAAAACACGAATTAAATTGTTAGATATGTGACGTCACAGTAAGGAGGGGGCTGGAAAGGAAAGGATAGTGCAACTCACCGAGTACTCAGGAGACACGAGGCGGGACATGAGGCTCCTGGGGAAGGAGGAGTGCGCCTCGTCCTCTGGGGAGGGCAGCAGCGACGGACTCAGCAGCACCACCGGCACGTGCGCGAAGTGCTCCGTCGGGATACGCATCTGAAACGAAATTAAATATATTTAATACTAGCCGCGCCCCGCGATTTAATCCGCGTAGTTACCGTTCCCGTGGGAATGTGGGGATTAAATATAGCCTATGTCATCTGGGGATAGTGTAGCTTCCCAACAGTGAAGGAATTTTTGAAATCGGTTCAGTAGTTTCGGAGCTTATTCAATACAAACAAATAATCAAATTTTTATAATATTAGTACAGAAAAAGAAGAAAACTTAATACAGGATAAACGAACATTCAAAACAAACGAAGAGGAATCTTCGTTTTTGGTAGCGTTTAATTTTCTGTTCTGATTTTGCATGAAATAACTCTAATAATGTCCAATAGATATATTTGTCTATCTATCTATATCTAGAATAAGACATTTTTTATCCTATAATTCAGTTTCTTGTATTAATTTCAAAATAACGTGGTAAATAACAGAAAAAATAGGTAAGTATTACCTTTGAACAACACTTTTGACAGACAGTCTTTTTACATAGTTTGCACTTCTGGCCCCAAGGACCAAAAATGCCGAATCTGGTCTTCAAACACAGAAAACATACCTGAAAAAGAAACAAACAAAAAAATTAGTATTTACCTTGTTTATATCAAACAATAACTCATTCATAGCTGACGCGACGAGTGATGCTTATAGACCGGATTGAAATAGTCTAAATTGGATTCAGATCGAGAGAGTAGAAATACAAAAGGGAGGCTTCTTTTCTTTTGGTATTGGTCTGGGACGTTACAGGCTGAATTATTTATTTACCTACATAGGTGTACGGATAGTCAGAAGCCAAAAAATCCGACACCAGTCTTGCCAAGAAGTACCGTGTTCCGCAGTTATTGGGTTGTGGAGGTCTGGTAGGCAGCCGCTACACGTTAAATTCAGCTGAATCCGGTATGACTGGAAGCTGACCCCGATATAGTTGGGAAAAGGCTAGGCAGATGATGACCCAACTGCAAGCCACCAGACTAGACTCGTGGAAGAGAGAGAAGTGGCCATTACCCAGAGGCAAAAGAACAAGTTAATGAAAAAATGCCAGATTGAACTTTTGAACTTGAAAGAATTCTAAACTGGCTACGTCAATAAGTACACATATGTAGGTACATAGAATGACTTCTAATATAACCAATAAAAAAAACAGCACGCACGCAGCGAATTGTATTTTAGGTACTAATAGATCCCAAATACGTTGATCGGTAGAGATGATCGTGGATATGGCAGTCATTATCGTTTTATTATAACGTTCAACTGTGTTGTGTTCTAAACGTGACATTGGCTAAATGTACAAACCGTGCTAAGCCAAAAAAAAAATAAAAAAATGTGTTGTGTTTTTTTTTTAATTTTTTTAGTGATAGGAGTATGAAAATACTTACTCTTCTTTTTTCAACGTCTTCCTTGACCCTGCCCTCGACGGGCAGCACTTCAAGTTCAGCCTTCGTCAGCACAGACCTGATGTGGACAATCTCTTCCAGGGTCAGAGACAACCGGTCGTCAGACATTATGGCTTCTTGCCATTGTTTCTGAAAACGAAAAAAAAAATCAATCACCCTGAAGTTTTGACTGTTCTAGAAGTATAATTATGTTGACTTATTCATAAAAAAAACCACATTCTTCGTTTAAATATTGATTAGTACATTTTATTTAATGTTTGTATTTGGATTTAATCAACCAATCAGTATTCAAAATAGTCATCTGCATCGATTTTTTATGAATAAGCCTGTTAGTAGGTATACAAAGGAATTTGACGAAAGAATCGTAATTGTTTGTATTTGTTTGAGGAAAAATTTGCAAATAAATCAGTATTATGTTTAACAATGATAAACCTTTCAGAATTACGAACGTCTTTGTTGCAAATTATCCATAATTTACGGTAGATTTACGAAACACAATGGCTTCAGCGTGATTTGAGTTTTTGATTGGAATTGTATTTTATAGGTACCTTAGGAAAGTTCTTATTTATAATAATAATAAGCCTCTTTAATTCCTTAGTAATAATAAACAAAGTTTTTTTTTTACATTTTTTCGACGAGTATAGGCCTCCATCTCACTCCCTTTTTTCCTATCTTAGGCTGTTCTCATCCAGTCATTGAATGAATTATTATTTAGTAAACGAGCTGTTTTTGTTTGCATTTTTTGGTGATGACGTCACAAGATTAGAGATGTATATTTTAACTTTGTCTAAAGATTTCGTCATATCATAGTTACAGTCAACGTTAAAAAGATATGTGTATAAAGTATATTAAAATGTATAACATAACCAAAATACGTGCATTTTGAAGTGTTTTGAAGACCCACATGTAAATAAAATAATATTTATGAAAAAGTATTATTTTTAATTAAATCTTAATTATTTAAATTGTTATACTCTCAAATTATCTTCTTCTTGAACCTCACGAAAATCTCGTACAGTATCGTTTAATTTAGTAAAATTAAGACTGTTTCCTTTTTGCGTAGAGTTTTATTTATGGTACGTAATTTAGTATTGTTTTAATGATAATAGTTCTAGACTTCAGAACAAGTAATTTTCAAAGTTGATGGTTCAGAGTTTTCCTTCAGCTGCAGGTGGATCAATGCACGTCAAAAAGCCTTTGTATACCAAATTCACAAACATCTTCTTCACAACTACTTAAAGCTACAGAGATTCGTGCTAATTTTGTGCTATTAAAAAAAAAAACGCGAATATTTAGTTACAGTGTTTTACATGCATTGTGTGCAACAAAATAGCGTTTACTAAGTTGAGACTAGCTAAAGTCTATATCTGGCAATTCTCTATGGACACACAAAGCAATTTTCTGCATGACATAGCCAATATCCGTGGTTCTATCGTACAATTTTGGTTGAGCATACGCCCAGAGATGCTTTTATGGACATCGCTGATAAAATACCAGAAACATATTGCTCCACTTTCTAAACAACAAGGTACCCCAGCAAGCTATAAAAAGTTCTTCACTTACATATTCTACTAGTAATTCTACTTCGTTGTTCAAGACCAGCCAAAACCAGTGGCACTATGCTTTTTTATCACTCTACGTTCCCCTAAAAGGACTAGCTTCTTCTAAAAGTACCTTTGTTGGTCCTTTAACGCAAAGATCCAATTCCTTCCACCATCTAAGCTACGTTCTACTCACATGCGAGCCATTGTTGGGGCTGCCACTAACCGACTTGATGAGCTCGTCCTGCAAACTGGATCGTGACCAGGACAGTTCTCCTAGTTGCGCGTCAGCGTCACTACTCGCGAGCGAGGCGGCGCCGGCGCATGAAGCTCGCGATCCAGGCCTGGGGGGGAAATAGCTGTTAAGATTTAAGATAAGATAGCAAAACTGAATCAGGTGTACAATATGGCAAAGACACTTCGTTAGTTTGCGGCTTTTCGTGCTCTGTGGTCGTGCCATAGATTCTGTCGATTTATATGAGCAGCAAATAAGTAATTAATACCTTTAGATGAATCTAGAGATCATCAGCAAATATATTTTTGTTTGTTTCTAATACGTTCAAAATTAAAATACTTAAGCTTTTACATGTCAATAATTAATTATTATCAATATTTTATATCAAATATATAAAGCTTAAAAACAACGGCTTTACCGTCGAAATCTAGAAAATATTGAATCTTGACCTGCTGACATTAGACATCAAGTGCTAACTTTCTAGCACAGCGATTTATTTTTCATGCCAGACGAAAACAACTGTACTTTAGCACGTGTCTTGGCATCTAAAAGTTTCTGAAGAAGTTTGAAACACAACAGAAAAAAGTAATAAATACTTTGCGAATAGAAGTGGAACACAGTTGACCACGCGGGACAGTACGCTGATGGTTAATATATCAAGTCTCAATATCCAAGTTTCCAAGGACCAAAGCCTGAGAATCGTGTGAAACTTACCTTGAATGTGGCAATGAATGAGCTCCATCGGTGGGTGGGCAGACAGCGTGCGTGACGGTGTGACGTCTCATCGACGCTCGCCGCGACGGACACTGTGTCGCCAAGTCGTATGCTGCGGACAGAAGGACCATTGTATATCGTGACTAAGAAGATGAAATAAAAGGGGAACTAAAAGTTGCTATACCTTGCTGTACAACTGATGTGTGTACGGAATTATAGAAAATTATATTTGAAAAAATTAAATTGACACAACCAATAAAAACAAAGTGATAAAACAAAGATAAACTTAAAGAAAAGGGGTTAAAAAACTTAAGGTAAAGGGAATAAACATTTATTTAAACATCTAACACCAATAAGTGTTACAAAGATAATAGTGGTTACAAAATTAGTAAAAAAACGTGTATAAAGAAAACAAAAATCTTAAAACGGTGAATTTAGTCGAGTTACGTTGATAAGTGAACTAAATCTATCTATCCCAAATCCTAGATGATGCTAAGTTTTATACAGTCAACATCGAAACTCTAATGAAACCGAATACTAACACTGATTACAATAAAGTTAATGACAACAATAAAACATGTATGGATGAGCTAATAAGTTTGATAAACAAAAGGGCACTTAAAGTTTAAAAAGACGAAAAGGGACGTCAGAAAATCGCAGTATTCGATTCGTTACTGTCCGCAGAACCACTGAACTGAAAAAACAATGAGATGTGATTTTTGCGAAGCAAACGAACATTTGCAAAGGAAAAAGCGTGGTAAAGTTGACATGCTTGTAACACATGCTGTCATACATTCGAGGGTTTCGTCGCAGAACTGGTGGTACTCGTCGTGGGAGATGCGCGTGCGCGGCGGAGCTCGGGGAGGCGTCTCCTCTGCGTGACGTCACCAAGGTCAATCACAAAGTCATAGCCAAGGAGTGCATTTAGAAAAACAAGTGCTTGACGAATTTTAAATTCTTGTTCATTTTAATTTTCGTACGGTACTTTTTCGAGGGATCTTGGCACAAATACAGTTTTAAAATAAAACTTATTTCGAGAAAGATAAAGTCGAATGTCCCTTACCGGTTCTCTTCCAGGGTTTGGGTGTTTGTTGCTGTGGCGCCGTATGCCTTGGGAAGGGTTGGGGCGCGCATACTTCTGGACTCGCACAAGTTTCTGTGTCATCCTCGTCTTCATCGTCCTAGAAAGAATAGTGAGGGTTAAAATGGGGTAGTGAACAGAATCCTTCAAAGCAAAACGCAGAACGTGAAGGATTTCAAAATTTGGTCGATTCTTAATTGTAAAAAACCATCAATCGTATTCTGATTGCAATTTTTTTTCACACTATAGGAAGAGAGAGTTTAGCAGATGAATCGGGACGATTATTTTGATCATATCATGGCTAACCCTTTCTTTGGCACTATTGTCTTTGTTATTAACCCTGGTTAACCTTAAACTGTCCTTCCTGATTACAATAATAATTATGTTGCTTAGCTAGTAAAACGGTGAATATATATCCGTAATATTACATATGAAAAGATGCGAACAAAACATCGAGACTCCACTGGCGTGTTCTCAAGATTGTTTTCAATGAACACCGTAAATAACACAATTAGATACGAATAAACGGATGAATAAAATAATACCTTATTTTTCAACCGTTAATTCGTAACTAATTCATTAGGAACTAAATGTAAAGATTATGTAAAGCGAGAATCAATTAATTGTACTTGGAAAACCAGTTTTTATTTTGGATTGCGGAAATCAAAACCGAATACATACGTCTCAATTATTATGCTGGTATATCTTTCGCGAAAATAGCCGCGAAAGATATACCAGCATAATAATTGAGACGTATGTATTCGGGTCAACTCGAAGTGGATATAAATCGGATTATAAACTTCTTTATGACCATAACATTGGATGATAAAGTCCAAGATAATAGCTTTACTAAGTTAGACACTTTAGCTGGCTGTCGGTAAAAGTTTATATTTTTCTGTGAAGAGACAGATACGTTACAGAATCCTTGAAACTTAACATGGTAGGTACCTTAGTTGTGTTTTACGACACAAAAGCTTTATATTATCCCTATCAAGCACCACGCATGTGAACACGCGAATATCTTATAAGAATACGATCCATCATAGATTTTCCTTCTATATACATAAATTGCCTTAGCATCGAACGCTTGAAGTAGCGAAATTTATTATACACAGAAAACTGATCGGAATACTTCAATACTTTAAGAAATCTATGAATAGTATTAACCCTCCGTCGACCTTAGAGAATATTTTACAGGCTTTAGTAGCAATTCTCTTACTGGCTTTATTATTCATCCGCTTGGATTGCGTGATCAATAATGTAACAGTTGCTTTGCTGGTGTCAATCGAAAAGAGGATTTTGGATGTTAAATACTTTGACAGGGAACATTTGATTCTGTTAAAAAAGTCCACTGCTGTTGGCATGATCTTCTCTTAAACCAAAATAGGTTATTAAATGAGAACTTAAGATTGAATTATCGAAAATATTAGTACGTACCTACTAAATGTCTATCCAGATTTGATTTCATTATTATCATCAATACAGGAGGAAATCAGACGGTTTTCGATGAAGTCACAGTTATGCAAAAGTTTAGATAAAAACGAACCATAGCAAAACATAACTAGATATTTTCCATCACTGTATATAAATATTTTTTTAAAGCGCATTTACGTATAAACCAAGCAGCACCCTCAGGGTATCATTACTGTAATCGTCGCGGAAGTCAACGTTATGTCAAAGGGATAAGGGTGGAAACGACGCCATTTATCGTCAACTTGATAACAGTGCGAACGACAGCGAAATGACACTTTCTTAGCCCACAGGCACCAAGCAAGAACCTATGAGACAGGAGTTTTCTTAAACAAAAACTTTAGAAGTAAAGGAATGCATACTAAACGCTATGGAGACCCATCTCACCTTTTCTACTTAAAATATCGGCTTTAATATTTATATCAAGTCTGAGAACAAAGTAATAGTCTTTTGCTATCGAAACGAAAGCAGAATTTCTTCAAATACAGTTGAAAACTAAAGTAAATCGAATATGTACGTTTATTTGTGTAGGTACACCGATTAAAAAATGGGTGGAAAAATAACATGGTGACCGGTCTCTATATCTTGCCATCTCATACAAATATTAATTTAAGTTACATAAGTACACTAACAAATAATAATATATTACACATGTATTGTTGAAACTTAAACTATAATCAATATTGCAATATTATTTCTTATTTATTCTATAGATATACCTACTAAATACAAAACCAAACGAAGGTGGAAGTGGTAGTCAGACTTTCTCGAGTGAAAGACTTCTCTAAAAACGAAATTATTAAAACTTGCAAATTTACCTTTGCTTGGATTTTAAATAAAAGGAAGCAGCATAACAATACAGAAACTGACGTCAGATACCTTTTCATCGAGAAAGAAAGCGAGTAATGTCAGAGATCATGCACCGATGCATTGCATAACGTGAATGCAAGTTACAACAGACTACCTATAGAGTAACAGGTACCCATCGAGAAATAACCCAAAGGGAAAGTCATGGGCCGTCGGAACTCGGAACTAAGATGAGTTGTTAACTTGAGTCTGTATTGTTGAAGATTCAAGTATGTGTCTACTTTTAGTTAAGTTGCCACCGTCCCATAGTCATGTTGTTAGTAGCAGTTGGTAAAATGGAAAACTAGCTGCAGTAGCAGTAATATATATAGATGTAGTTCCAGTAAGGAGTGTATCGAAAAATTCGTCCACATCGCTGTCAACGGGAAAAGTATCCAGAGCAGCCGCATTGCAACTTTGAATGGCAATGCTGATTCGTTGACCAAAGAAAAAGCCAGCCCTGTGGTCATATGCAGAGTAGGCTAACTGCTTGCTGATTTCACGATAAGTAGTAATTGATGTAAGTTCTCGAAACTATGACAACTTCAACGGGTATAGTAATGTAATAGTCATTGCTGCAGTGTGTAAAGAAACAATTTATCGCGGTTTTGAAGCATATCAGTATCGCAATGCCTACACTGGTAAGGCGTAAAAAAATAAGTGCAGAAGAGACCACATCACAGACAAAGACAAAGCTAACTTTGTATTAATATCGCTCAAAGGGCACAACAGCTATAAATACAACATCTAACCTAAGCCTTCATTGCCAGTCTGTAGAGCAAAAAGCCTACATACAGGCACAACGCAATATCACAACAAACCAGCCCTGTATCAGACAGTGTAAAAAATAACGTAGGTTGGTAAAGGTAGGCTCGCACACGTAATTCCAGCATTACCTTTGACATTCAAATGGACTAATGGAGCAGCGTCGTTCATTAAGCAAATTATTATGTACATACATACATGCATACATATGAGTACAGACAGTAGCGTGTACACACATAAATTCAATTTCAACGAGAATTTAATGAAATGGAACGCTGCCAACTTTTGACTGTTCTAGGCGCTGATTTGATTAAAATGGGAGTTTTAGTCGCTTTGAAGTTCGATTAAAAAAAAAAAAACAGTTATTCTTCTGAAAATTTTGATTAAAAATTGTAGCCTATGTGCCAAACAGTATGCCAATATACTCTATGCTACTTTATGTACTGTGACTATAATAGCTTTTGCCTCTAACATAGTTCGCAGAAGAGTACAAACGCTGTTTCACTTTTTAGCCCTAGAATTTAGAGCTTCTTACGTTAAAATTTTCATCATCATCATCTGCCTAGCCTTTTCCCAACTATATTGGGGTAGGTAACAGTATTTTACGAGGAGCGGCCGCCTACCAGACCTCCACAACTCATTAACTAGGTTCTTCTTGGCAAGACTGAAGTCAAATTTACTGGCTTCTGACAATCCGTAACTACATCCAGAGATCTACAAACAACAGCCAGGACCAACGGCTTAGCATGCTTTCCGAGGCACGGAGGAAACGGTATGTTAAGGTGGTCACCCATCCACAGACCAACCTTGGCAGGCGTTGCTTAACTTTGAAGGTCGACCCGTACGGCTGTCATTCTTTAGCCACGAGTTCCTAATATTTTTAACATTTTAATTATAGTTATAGAATTACAGTTGCATAATTATTGGCGAGTGAGTTTGTGACCGATATTTGTAGTAAATATATGAACTTAAACTAGACTTTCGATAGAGCTTAAACAAGAAGCTAATGATATGTCAAACATTGACAATCTACCCACTCACTCGTTGAGCAGTTACTTTAAAAGTTTAGTCCAAAGGCGTTGATCAAGTCTAAAGGGCGATAAGCATAAAATGTCATTCAAAACTTATGATTAACTTATATAAAATTCAAAGCCGACTTTAAGACTATTCAGAACAGTTTCTTTGGCTACACAAAAAGGGACCTAAAGCTCCACAAGTTACAGTTGAGAGTCCTGTTGTGGGGGTGTGGGCACAAACTAGGGCACACAGAAGCCTTGTGAGACAAGTTTGCACAAGTGTACATGTTTCAAGGATACAATTTCTAGTACAGTTAGGTGGTAATTAGCATGGAGACAGCGGAATAGAGAAACATAAATGTTATGAAACTGTTTGCAACGATTCTTGTGCCATTTGTTATTTTCTTAACATGAACCCAGGTTTGTGAATACTTTATTAGTAATTAGCCGGCAGTCTTCTGCTTCGCGTAGGTAATATTAAGTATGCTTACTGACTGTTACTTTCAAGGTTGTTTTTTCTATCTTTATCGCGTCTGCCTGGACTTTTCTTGAGCTAAAATATATACCCTATAAAGCTGGTAGATATTGTCGTTCGTTACCAATATTATCCTATTTATAGATCTTAAGAATACCATCATAATGATAAAATGACGTATCAGTTTTATCACAGTTTTTGTTGCCATCGTTAAAATTCCCTTTTCCGTCTTTTGAGGAAGTTATTTTTGCGTCTATCTCACAAACTTGCCCTACATCTGTAGTGGGTACTTTAGGTAATGAGCAGTATTTCAAGAGAAATAAGACTAAGACAGCTTTTTACATAGAAACGGAAAGCAACCTAGTTATAAGCACTTGTACTTATAGTCTATGATTTGCTTGAGCTTGCTTAGTGTTTATGCTTGATGGGATAAAATAATACAGTGCTCCCACGCAAAGATGTCTAGTGGGAATTAATAACTTTTGTTATTTATTTTATTTAAAAGAAGGCTTACAGACTAATCAACCAACGTCTCGATGCGTACGTATATAGTTTTATTATATGCTGCTTTTATATAGACATTTTTTGTAAACTCTTTACTGTTAATGCTAGCCTTAAAGGGTCTTTTTTGCTCCAATCCCAAAGATTACATCGTTTATAGTCGGGATTGTCATCTAAAACGTTTCCAGCCCGGTTTAAAATAGGTCAATTTATAGGCAACGAATTTTCGGCGAACCAAGTAATGGATGAGAATGGTGGACCTATGCCTGGACTGTGCCCCAGAAATTTTCCTGCCTCGACTCGCGGAAGCGACTTCGTATTAGCTGCCATGAAGACGAGGTAGTGACGAATGAAAATAAATGACTATAGCTACGAAGGACAGGATTAAGGTGCTGCAAAAATATTGAACAATATATAGCATCGATGAAAGACCTTTAGCTGTAGGTACCTAGATATTGTGAACAGCAAAGCAAAGGAAAGGCATGTCTTTGTTACGACCGTTGACTCGTAAAAGTGGCTTTGAACGCAAGATCGAAGCAAAACGTTGCAACAGCTTGCATAAGCCTTAAGCACGCATTGTTCGAAGAACACGTTATCGAGAGCGGCGGTTTACCATGAAAGGAACCTTTTTCCAGTGTTCTATGAGGATTTTTTTATCTTGAAAAACGCAACGAATGATGCATATAAGGAGATTGACCTAGTGCGAACTTAAATAGATAGGTATTAAGGATTAGTTTCTGTACTTCAATCTTGTAACAGATTGCAAATATTTCTGGAGTTGAAAGTACTAGTATATATGCAAAAATGTTACTAAGGCACTTAAGATGGAAATACGGAGAGAAAAAGCAGTTACCTACGTGCATTTTGTGTTGCTATACGATTGGTTTTATTTTATCAATTAGAATTGGCAATTAATTAATTTAAAGACAATTCGTAGCTAAGTAATAAGGTGTTTTACTAAAAACATTTGACAAAATATATGGACATAAGAGATATGGGAGGCCACAACTAATCGCATCGGGCTAAACAAAACTATTAGTAATGTAAAAGGGATCCCACCACACTTTCTTGTGGGTTCTAGAGGATTTATAAAGTCAATATATGGTTTCACCTCTGACCCGAATATACGACTTCTGCCTAAGTGGCTACAACGGGCGTTTTATTGATTTGATTTCTATGTTCCTTTGGGATAGGTAAAAGTTGTAGCAATGAACGGTAACCCAAGTGACGTTAGTTAGTTTTTCAAAGGAAAAAAGTCTAAAAACTAATAGTTTTTTCGACATTTCACAAGTAACCGTAAAGTATTCGTTGAAGTGTGTAATTAGTTTGTAATATTCATTACACATGGACGTAACCCAAAACATTATATTACGTTAACAAATTAGGTACACTCGCAAACGAACATGTTAACAAAATTAAAACATTTAACTCAGTATAAATACTCCTAAACAAACATTTTATTGCTTGTTCTTGTAATTCGTGTACAGAAAATTAATTTGTCTTCCACTTTGTTTCAACTCAAGTTTGTAGATACAATGAGACAGCTATATCACAAAGATCCAGAACTCATTTCACGCACCAATGAATTCCAACCATTTCAACTGGCTCACATAAATATACATAGGTACTTCGATATAATACTAGTATGATATGTATAAATAAAAACCATAGTCGTCTACTCTCAAAATGGACCGAAGATACGTTTCTCATTTATTTTTTACCAAAATTACGTGTCACTGACCAGATAGTTTGAGCCTTCACAGTTTTTTGCCAAATATAGTCCGTAATTCTGTTTCAATTTCATGCTTATTAGGAACCGAGGTTATTATTCGTTAAAGCATCATTGCCAGCTGCAGAAATTGAAGATCTAGTCGTGAATTCAATCTATCATAGACATGGAATAGTACTAACAATGTTATCTGTCAGTGCGGAAATAAATTGGGGCAGCGAGGAGCTAAATTATTCATTCAAATGATTTGAAAGCACTGGAAATAGAACCGGAAAACCGAATCTAAACTCAAAAAGTTAAACTAAGAATAAACGGTGAGCAAAAACAAGATACTCAGAAGAACTGCACTTGAAATAGGGTATTTTATTGTAAAAATCTAATAAGTCTGTCAGATAGATTTACAAAAAATATTGGACACGTATTTTTTCTTTTTTCACGTAAACAAAAAATGAAGAGGATACAGTGCGTTGAAAACTCACGTGACGTCACTACGTTGCTACAATTTTTACCAGCGACGTGACGTGACGTGAGTTTTCAACGCACTGTATCGTCTTCATTTTTATAGAATTAATTAGATTTTTACAGCAAAATACCCTATTGCAGTTTCTTTACAATAAACTCCTAAATATTTCTAAAAAAAAAAGTTTTCCTCGGCATAATATCTTCTTTTTGGCCAGTGACCCAGACCACAAGCGCATAGTTATAACGTAATCTACTCGCATATATCAGAAATTATTTGGCCGTGTGGCTTGGTGCCAAGAACAGGGAAATGCTCCTGGCTGCTATATTCTAGGTACTATATACTTGTTAAGGTGGAGGCTCTTGCTCCCATTTTAACTAAGAGCAAAACTTTAGTTGTAAAATTAATAAATGGTCAGTGCTTTGCTGTTAGTTGGAAGACAATAAAGTTTTGCTTATTTAGAAACTTATTCCAAGTTGGCAATCTGCGACGAAATTTGAGAGACTGCCGTCACAACATTAAAACTTTTAGCTTGATTGTTATCTGTTTTAAGATTTCAGCTGCATATTTAAATAAAGAAAAACTTATTCGTGCAGTCGAACGCCCGAAACAACTTTGTACGAATACTTTATGTTGCTGGCTAAATTTTTGGCTTTCAATTTTCCAATTACACTTTTTTACTCGACAGTACCAATACCACCCTAACATTAAATATTTATTTATTTTTTATTTACCTATGTACACATACAATAATTAAAAGATAAAATTACAACACACAATAAATGAAGTTAAAATGAAATTGTAAATGTTCCAACAATTCTTTACAACAATTGTTGGTTAACCAAGTAAATAAACACACACATTAACATTTAATTATACTTCCCCACATTTTACGCGAAATTTACAAATAAAATATCAAAGTCCTCCTGACCGATTTCAGCCATGGCGGTCAATCTCAAAGGACACTACCCATCGGCGTGGAACATACTAAAGGTAGTGCAAAACTGTATGCACAGACACAGATACACTATCTCTTTCATCACTCTCATAGTCAGATGAGACGGCAATACGAAACGAGCGTAGAGACAATCTATACTTATAATAAATCTGTAGAGAGGTCAATTCTGTACAAGGAATATATTTTCAAAATAACTATCAGGGGGTGATTAGTGATCGATACTGGTGCCAAAAATGCAATCAGTAAAATTTTTGTCTGTCTGTCTGTCTGTCTGTCTGTCTGTATGTTCTTTATAGAAACAAAAACTACTCGACCGATTTTAACGAAACTTGGTACAATTATTCTTAATACTCCTGGGCAGGTTATAGTATACTTTTCATCACGCTACAATCAATAGGAGCAGAGCATTGAAGGAAAATGTTGGGAAAACGGGAGAAGTTACTCCATTTTTTAAGCTTCCATCGCGTGTGTAGCCTTAATGGTTAAAGTTACATAGAAACCATGTATTACGGAAATGTTTTACATAAAATTATCTAAAAAATATCCCACTACAGCATATGTCTATCTTTTATGGTTGACTCACAATAACACGTGTAACTCCCGATAGCTTAGCAGTAATCTTACGTTTATCGTCGGATTGGGCTGAAATTTGGCATGCAGGTAGATGTTATGACGTAGGCATCCGCTAAGAAAGGATTTTGATTAATTCTACCCCCAAGGGGATAAAATAGGGGATGAACGTTTGTACGAAACTTTGTCAATTTTAAACCGATCGGGCTGAGAGTTTCAAAATCGGGGGTAAAGTAACTATTCCACGCGGACGAAGTCGCTGGCAGAAGCTAGTTTACAAATAAAACCAAACTAAAGTAAAGTAGTAACTTACCTCAAGATTATCAAAGTCCACCTTGATGAGTCGCCTCTGGGGCTGCGCGTGCGGCGTGACGTCACCACCGCGCCTTGAGTCACCCCCACCTGGACCGCTGCCGGTACCACTTGTAGCTGTAACAAGGGGAAATATTATTATAAGAAAAGAGTACACTTTATCAAAGGAGGATATGATGCTGTAAGGTATCTCATTCAGAAGCAAAATGCCATTGTGTATTGAATAAAACAAAATGAACATACAGTATCCTGTTTTAAAATGATTTTAATACTACTGTATTGTAAAAATATCGTTAGCTGGGGTGCCTGTTCCTTTTCAGTACGCACCCACATATAGAATAATTCGGTACCATACAATAAAAAAGGCAGAAAACGCTAACCAATAGATGCTTTTTACAGTCATTGTTAAAAATTATATATGTTTCCTTTTCAGTACAGAATGCTATAATAACACAGCCCATGTCTAAAAATTTAAAACACGAAACTACGAACGACACTGTAAAGTACGAACACGTTTACGACCATAACAATAACATCAAATAAACGGCTATTCGGCCATTTTTGACGCGCCATATTGAATTCGCGCGCCAAAACTCTGCAGTTCACACTCACTTTTTTAATAAACAAATGCTAGAGAAAATACTGGTGGACACCGGCGGTTACTGAAAAGCCCGTCTAAATTAAAAAGTCCCGATAACCCTGAGAAAATAAATTGCAAAGATGTATAGATGAACGAGAGAAGGGTGATGTTTTACCTCACGGCAAAAACCGTGTTAGGTCCAAGATTAATGATGGGAAACGAGGACATGTCGGCGACGTATGTTTAACGTACCTGGACATATGTAAGCTATGTTTCATGTAGAGACAATATTTTACCTAAAGTTACAAGTAAATAAAATCTACCTTAGATTCGTATATATCAGGAAACTATGGTATTTTGGCTTTTTTGTGGACGCGAAATCAACAAATGACTTCGTCCGCTCTGGGCGAAGCGGAAGGGAGTGTCAGACTATTACTGAATAAAAGCCATTCGTCTTCTAATGCGCTTTGCGTTCCAGGGCCGCGGTGACTCTTTCGAACTAATTCCGCAAACCTGACAGGAAGGAAACCTAGACTCAAAAGAGGGTGAAAATGATGATGATGATTCACAAAGATCAAGATTGCTATTACCAAAAGGTAGGTTTGATGGAACTGAAGTTATACAGCCAATTTAGTGAAAACATTAGGATATAGGACAATAATGATTTATGACCAAGCAAAAACAAACAATCTGAAAAATTAATTAAACCAAACAGGTTTTTTTACGTTCATTCCTAAACCTGACCAACGCATTCAATCAAGCTGCCAATCAAATTGATAAAGTAGCGTCCTTCTTACACGGGTGATGGTTTCTTCCAAATAAATAAATCCATAGATAAAATCTGTTTTTATATACCAGAGACAAACAATCTCTTGCGATTATGTTCATATCGCGGTTAATCCTCGGGGATCTAAACGTAATTTCGAGAGCTTAGTCTCCATGATCCAGATAGGTACATAGGTATGAACTGTATGAAAAGTTAAAAAAATATTGGTACTATCGAAATTAGCGAAAGAAAGCTAAAATAAAAATACCTTAACATCAATATTAGGCACTAAATACCTATCTCTTGTCAACAGACAAGGTGATCAAACTGATTTTTATATTAGGAAAAAAACTTTTTAACAAAAAAATACAACCGACTTTTACACAAAAAATCAAAAAAGTGCAAAATAACTTTAATTTCGGAACTCGGTGTTTGTGGTTGCTTTTTCGTTTTTTGAACACCGACTTCCGAAATTAAAGTTATTTTGCACTTTTTTGATTTTTTGTGTAAAAGTCGGTTGTATTTTTTTGTTAAAAAGTTTTTTATTTTTCACTTTTTAGTGGTACCTACACCCCCTCCCCTCCCCCACCTAAACGAACCAATCACATTGGTGTAAAAAAAGTATTGCTCCTTTGCAGAGTACACTAAGAGGTCGTCAATGTAGACAATGTAGATATTTTTTTAGATTTTTCGAAAACCGCTTGGTTGATTTCGATAAAAAAAATATTTTTCACTTTTTAGTGGTACCTACACCCCCTCCCCTCCCCCACCTAAACGAACCAATCACATTGGTGTAAAAAAAAGTACTGCTCCTTGCTTGCTTGCACTAAGAGGTCGTCAATGTAGACAAAGTAGATATTTTTTTTAGATTTTTCGAAAACCGCTTGGTTGATTTCGATAAAATTTTCATGGGACCATTTGGGAAGTATACCCTTTCCAACAAAAAAAGAATTTTTCAAATCGGTTCACAAGCGACGGAGTTATGCGCGAACAAACATAAAAAAAAAAAAAAATACAAACATCCGAATTGAGAACCTCCTCCTTTTTTAGAAGTCGGTTAAAAACTGATTCGTTGTAAGAAAATATGTGAAGCTTTTGAAAAATGGGTTTAACTTTTTTGACTGTGAAAATCCTCGTATATATCCTCAGTCAGGTCAGCCATTGTAAGTATGTCAATCAGGCGGAGAAGTCTACCGGACTCGCCCTATTTTTGAACTACACGATGTTCTGCGACTACCCTTGATCGGGATGCTGTTTGTAATTACAACCGGGCCCGGGGCCTCAAAGAAATATCAGCATAGTAGTCGGGGTCCGATAGTGCCAGTGCCTGTCAGGGTTGCAGAGTTTGTTCGAAAGAGTCACCGCGGCCCTGGAACGCAAAGGGCATAAGAAGGAACACGGATGGGTTTTAGTCAGTAAGAGTCTGACGCTCCCTTCCGCTTCGCCCAGAGCGGGAGAAGTCATTTGATTATTTTCCATCTATAAAAAGGTGCCTACCACAAGTCCACAAAAGCTACAAGAACGAACGCACATACCGATACAAAGTGAAATCACCATACTAGCGCATTTCAATCATTTAAATTAGCTCCGAAAATTCTCAGAAAAGCTATAAACACGCTTCGTTACACCTCCACAACAAATCTTACTATAATTTGTTTAATCAACCCTCAAATGCACGGTTACGTAACAATCCCACATCGGTAATGACCCTTTATCGGCGACACGAAAAAATGGTTCATAACAGTTTACCAGCTCTGAAATATGGCGATACGAACGTATAAACGTGGGTTTTTATCGTAATGCGTATTAATATGCGTCAAGGTTGCTTTTAAGTAAGTTTATTTTATTTTATTAATGAGTATGTATCCAGTTCTTATGCGTATTATGGTAAACCAGAGGGCCAATTTTCTAATTACTATCCAACGTTCGCGTTCACATGACAGTCGCAAAATGTAGGGAAATAACAGTGGAATTTGCCCTCAGGTATCCTGTGTTATAGAAAAATAGGCTCCAATTTCACACAATAGAGCTGATAACACGGTACAGTAATCTACAAAACTAACACATTTCGCAGTCCTAATAAATCTTCGTAATAAAACAAAAGAAACATCAACCAGTTCGAATTTCAAATGAGACTTTCTTCACGATAATATTTTCAGTATAATTTTCGCATGGTATTTACGACCTGCTCGCGTTTGAGGGTTGGTTATGCAACACAGTTGTGATATATTTCTGCGTGTTACACCCTATCAAAAGAAACCGTGAGAATGCTTGCAATGCGTAGTTTTATTCTGTAAACCGTTGTTAGGAGTTGTAAACAATAGAGGCACCGTAGTTTACTTTACCTACTGATTGCAGTTGGTAGGTTTCAGTGTTGTTCTGCTACAATATCGTTTGGATTTTGTTTGTTAGTCGTAGGTACAACAATATCGTGGAAATAGGTCAATTTGAAAGCAATGGATTACATAACGAGCCGCGTAGTAGCTTAAAAAGCCTGCGTTTCAACGTTCCACGGACGTAACGTGTCGATGATTGGAATCGGATGGACCGGCACTAAAATGGATTCAACGGTTGTTATTGTGATATAACCTTAAACCTGCCGTTTTATAATAAGGTCTTGTTAAACTCTACCTACACGCCGTGGCCCGCTTGGGCCAGTGCCTACCAGGCTTGCGGAATTGTTCAAAAAAGGTTGACACTCCCTCCCGCTTCGCCCAGAGAAAAAGGTCATTTAATGATTACCGATCCAAAAACGAAACTGCCTACCTTTTTTTCTGGATGGGAAATCATCTAATGACTTCTCTCGCTCTGGGCGGAGCGGAAGGGAGTGTCAGACTCTTACTGACTAAAACCCACTCGTGATGCTTCTTGCGCCCTTTGCGTTCCAGGGCCTACCTACATACTAAAGTTTGACAAGTTTTCATGCTAAAGAATTGCGTATATAAAAATAGTACAGACTAGAACAGATTTTGACGTTATCAACTTGCAAATCTCAATATAGAAACAGACTGTTACTCGTACTCGTAAACACACAGTATTAGCTCCTACCTCAGACATTTCGCCTCGATCAAGTACAAGCCATTAGCACACCTCGCACCTGATGAACTGTCGTAATTACTTCTCACGGGTACCTACAATCCTACATACGTTGCGAACTCAATATCACGATTCACGATCATACTGCAACACGGCGAAACGATCAATTCCCATTCTCAGTGACGAAAACAACATGGCGGATTCTTTTCGGCCAGTGCATTGCATTTTATGTTCCATCGTAAATTATTTTGAGTGTGTGTGCGGAAATATAATGTAGTATTACTTAAATTGCTGACTTTGCAAAATATGGGAAGTCAATACTGCAATTTGATGATATGTGAGTTTAATTTACCTATATGAAAGTTGAAGTGTAATTCAGTTTTGCGGAAAGGGGTTAAATTTCCAGAATTTAAACCCTCTCCGCAGAACTGTATTGCACCTAACTAGCCTTAAATATTAAGTATCAAATGAACTATAAAAAGCTTTTAATAGCACGCTTATGCAAACAAACTACTGCATTTAAAAGGCAATTCAAGTTATAAGTCATTGAACTGGAAAACTGCAAGACTTTTTAAATGCCAAGGAAATCAAAAAGCTACTTATCAAATGTTTTTTTCGTTCTTAAATATAATTTGTTTGGAGTTACTTTTCATATCACTTAAAAACCTGTCTAGCCCAGAAACTTAACTGCGCAGAAAGAAAAAATAAAAGAAGCGCAAAAATTGTTAGTTTCGCCCCACTGCGCGACTAACGATGTGTAGCATTGCTCTATTTGTATGTTGCTACCAAGCAATAATTACTTGAATGTATACACGTACGAATTTGGTTTACTTTCACCTTGTATCATATAAAGCAAACAAAACTAAACATGGTCGAAGTCTCTCTATTAAGATATTATTAGAGGTCACCCGCAAGTTTCCATGAAAATTCTCGCTCACCAATTATGTTAGTTTTGTTTGTGATTTATATACGATTTAAATCGTTTCCTTATATCTGACTTGATACTTTGACGAATAAACACAATTTCTAGTAGCCAGACAGCGGACTCTTACATAAGTTAACTTTAATCCTAAATATCACGAACTTTGCAGTTTAAAAAAGCACACTTCTCACTTACAAAAAAGGGTATAATCGGGATGGCTGTATGAGATTATATGAAATGTGTAAGCAACAAGCCTCGTGGCTCATTATGGCCCGTCAAAGCTTACCAAGCGAGGTTTTATGTCAGTACAACTGCGACCTTTCTTTGGGGATTTAGTTAATATTTTCGGGGCAGTTGCGACTGAAATTCAGCATAAATTTTATCCACTTTCCAGCTTAAAACATTTGATTTTATTAATGACCACGTCGAACATTGATAAAAAAATAACAGAAAAGCGTAAAATTTCAGACAGAATCAGATCAATCACTGTCAATTTTGCATCATTAATATTCTTTTCACAGTTTTTTTTTTTGTGCCTGGAATTAACAATACACTTGGGACAGAATCTCAAAAATGTATAGGCAAACTGTACCCAAATTATTATTAGATTTGTTTTTGAATTGCAATCAGGGCTTGACTCATTCTTTTAAAATGAAACTTATGACGAACATTGGGTTCCGAAAGGAGCCTAGACCTGACACCTGGAGCCCGTCATTTCAAAAAACCTTTATTGCGAAACCTCTATTCACCAACCATGCAATGAAGGTGTTACGGTGTGTGGAAAGATGTGTCGTAATAATCGAACGTAGGTAACAGTTTACTGATAGTTGGAGCACGTGATTGGAAACCGGTTCATACGCATTGTGACGGTGTGAGCCAGAATACCCGGCACATTAAGGAGGAGTAAGTAGTATGATGAAACTTGTAAGAACCCTTTTTTCTGGATGGGAAATCATCAAGTGACTTCTCCCGCTCTGGGCGGCGCGGAAAGGAGTGTCAGACTTACTGACTAAAACTCACCCGTGATCCTTCTAGTGCCCTTTCCGAGAGTTCCTGGGCCACGGTGACTCTTCTGAAAAATCCACGATTGCTTGGTCTATGTGCATTAAATAATTATACATACTAGCTTTATCAAGCGTCTTCGGTTTTCGTGGCCTATACGGCAGAAACTGTGATTTTTTTCACACTCACTGAACTACACTAGTGTAGCTTGATATCAGTGCAAAAAAAATCCAAGGATCATTGCATCCAAAGATGATCGATTGTTCATTATTTCAGTGAAGAATTTAAGATGGTAGACTTCGTGCGTACAAATTACTTTTTTTTCGCTTAATTGCAAATAACGCCTGTCAGAGACTTTATAAGAACTAAATCGTACTCAGTACTAATTGCACGGAACAAGCTATTTACACGGTAAAACGGAAACAAACGGCAACTAATTTGCATAAATTTATCTCAGAAGATATTACTAAACTTAGTACACGATGCTAAACTGATACAGTTAACTTAATTGACTTAGTAAACCGTACAGCGGCATTGATTGATGCTAACTAAAAGTAATTGTGCCGCATAGCGCAAAGCGTTAACTCCAATCTCAAACTGGAAACTGCGGTGGTAATTAACCGGTTATTTGTTAGTTAGCCGTTACGGGTATTAAAAGTTTAACTGCATTTTGTTAGTGACCGCAAGTGTGGATTAAGCTGTGTATCAGTTGTGTCTCAAGGGTGAAGTTGAAAACGGAGAATGGGAACATGTCAACAACAGATGCATGGGACTTCTTAAATTTCTTTAAATTTGAAAGTTTTTTTTTAAAGTTTAGCAATTCCTCCAATAGGGGTTTTGGTGTATCGGTATCTTTTGATAGGGAACTTTCTGAAAAACCGTGAACTCAGCAAAAGAATTTAAATCAAGTAGGTACGCTTCTACGGCGCTGATCTATAACCAGTGTATAAGTTTTAGTGGAAAAGTCATCGACACTGTTATGATGACTGTACTATACCCAATTTACTGCTAAAAGTTTGTGTTGGACATACCTACAGTTTTCGCAGTATTTCATTCTTGTTTATAAGCTCATATTGTTACTGTAAAATCCTATACTTAGTCTTTCACGACGACGCGTGGCGTGCCTTTTTTCTGAATGGGAAATCATCAAATGATTTCTCCCACTCTGGGCGGAACGGAAGGGAGTGTCAGACTCTTACTGACTAAAACCCAACCGTGATCCTTCCCTTTACGTTCCAGGACCGCGGTAACTCTTTCGAACTAATTCCGCAACCACGCGCGACGTGCCTTACACGTAGTTTTCAGCAAGTATTTACGCCGAGGTTACCCACTCAAAGCATTCTAAGTTTATGCAAAGCTTCTACGTACGTCCGTATAAGCTGCTATGCTTATAAATATAGTCCAAAGAGTAGATAGATACTCAGAATAGTAAGTAAGTATTTTTTATTTGTTTAAACATGGTGTACATGATACATAGCATGCAAGATAATTGTGAAAAAGAAAGTTCTAACATGTTCAGCCGCATATCAAGGCGTACAAATTGGTAGGAAGAGATGGTGCGTAAACCGTGATATATACTATGTATAATTTTGAGGTCTTGCAAGACTGGGCATAATTTCGAGTTCTGGCAAGACAGGGTATAATTTTGAGGTCCGGCAAGACCGGGCATAATTTTGAGGTCTCGCAAGACTAGTGTCAGATGAACTGGCGTCTGGCGTACTGACTGTCAAAGACTTACAAATTCCAAACGCGGTGGAGTCTCGTTATGTAATAGACGGTCACCCATCCACCCACCAACCTCGGCAAATGTTATTTAACTTTGAATTTCAGATCCTGAAGCTGAACTTAAATCTAGGGTTCTCAAATTTCCACACAGGGTCGGTGATAACAAAACTCTGGGATTTTATATTCCGACATTTTGTTAGGTACATAGTAATGTAACCCATGTCATAAATCAACATCAATTTGTAGCAAACCTAACGAGATTTGTTACAAATACCTTGTAACAAAGCTCGGTTAACCTTTTCCAACGGGAAAAGGTTAAAGTACAAATGGACGGAATATGTATTGTTTGGTTAAATTAAAAATATCTGAATTGTTATGTGTAGGAAATGATGTTGTTACAATCTTTTGTGACGGGTGGGCGTTTTGGGGGACTGTCTTTATGTAGACGTTCAAAAAGTGCTATCTCTCAGCCTAGTTTGAATAAATGACTTTTGATTTTGTAAAGATATTTTTGTAAGATTCTCTTGAATATTCGTTTGAATGTGTTATTTTTGAGTTCATTATTTCTCAGAAATGGGTATTTTGTTCAACTACAGTAACGTGTGCAAGGGAGTCCTTTTTTAATTAAACGGTGATCGTTTCATTAAAACTATAAATATATTACCGAGAGATACAGAGAGATCGTATCTCTCGGTAGTGTCGTGGAACACTCGGTTGGACCGAAGTTCCTTTCATAGTATATTACAAATGAATTAAAGAAATGGTTCGATTAGCATTATGCTAGCATTTTGTAATTAATATATTTTTTCCAGTTGTGAAAATAAACATTCAATTGCACATCATTCAATTCTGTACGGGGCGGACGTGATCGACTGGACTGTAGGGTGGCCAGGGTAGGTTATCCTATTCTTCGAAAGTGGACTGTATGGTGACAACCCACCTAGGTATAAATGATCCAGACGCGTTGACGCTCCGTCTATAAGCTACGGGCCATGAGGATGCAACCCTTAACTGAATACTTGCTATACTTGCTGTTATTGACACAGTATATAGGGGTAGGTATAGAGGGCTTACCAATAAAGTCACAATAAAACACTATTTAACTTGTTCACTATTCACTTAGCGATTTGAAGGGTGGAATTCGCGACTATATGATTCTACATTTAGGTATAAGTTCAAACTATCTTGCAAATGACTACAAATTCTATAAATTTTCAAGTTTACTATTGTACGGCGTAACTATACCGTATCGACACCCAAAAAATCACCGTGTGTGATGAAGTTTATTAACTTAAATTTTCACTATGTCTATCCTAGAATTTAGGCTATATCTAGGCTTAGGTCTATGTGAGTAGGGGTTGTCGTACCTTTATGGATAGCCCTCGGTAAGCTCCATACAGCGGAGACGAATTCACCCCTTCATCCCCCTCCATGTAGGGGTGGGATGCCAAAAACTATACAAAACTATAGTAGGCGCGAAGCTATTACCTACTTGGGGTGAATTTACCGTAAAACTATGCTAGGAGGGCTATACAGCTATATGTATCTCTATAGATACGACAACCCTCTACAAAACTACATATGTTTCAACCCTGTCACTTAAGGGGTTGCAACTCTATAAGCGTATATATTTCAGGGGGATAAAAATAAACAGTTTTATTCAAACCTAAATTGCGGCTTTATGCCTGCATACACTATAAACATCTATATATCCCCTGAAAGGATTTTTCAAGGCGGTTCTATTTCAGACATTTAGAAGTCTAGAATCTAGACTTGTTTTTTCGGGAAAGGAAGAGGGTAGATGCAAAGTGTTTTATTTTGTGCATACCTTCACCAGGGCTATTTATCAAAAACTGTTGACCAATCACGTACCAGCACCCTCCTGCTCTGTGATTGGTCAGTGTCGCTTTTAGCTATGCGACTACCTTTGACCTAATATTTCAAGTCTCGAATTACCAAGCCCTTTCTATTTACCTATGTATGTCTGTCTGTGTGTGTATATACCTCGATTACCTTATATACCACCGATATACCTTTATATACCTTTATATACCTTGATTACCTTCATATACCTTCGATTACCAGGGTTACCATGTGTTTACTGTTATGTGTAAGGGATAGGATACCCTACCTAACTATATTCTATCTATTTGGAAGAAATAAAGGCTCCAAGGGCTTATATACTGCCTCTTGAGAGCAAACAACTGTAACGAATGTGTTTTATTTCAATAACAAACTATGTATCAACTATAGCTACCTATAACTATCTATACTATGCAGCTTTATCTGTTACAGCATTCTATGTGCTAACTAACTACCTATAACTACCTATACTATGTAGTCGCGGTTTTATTTATTTGCAACATTCTATGTACTACTATAGCTACCTATAACTACCTATACTATGTAGCTAAGACGCATCGTCGCGAACATCTCTCCCGCCGTGCAGTGCAGCGATGACTCGGTGCGATGACGTCGCGGCGCTGCAGAAACCCGGTGAGCGACGCCTGTAGCCACGTCGCCCGCTGCGCGGCGCCGGTGCTCGATGCCGGTGCTCGATGCAGCTGTGCAGTCGCCGGTCTGCCGCTTCCCTGCTGTGGGTCGCCTGCAGTCGCAAGGCTGTTGCGTAGGCTCTCGCAAATGAGCGAGCTGTGGGCCGGATGGCCCGCTGTCTGTGCGAGCTGCGAGTGCGCGCAGCATCGCCTGCTGCGGTGGCAAGCTGTGTAGGCAGCATTGCCTGCTGTATCGCCTGCTCAAAGCAAGGCGGTGGCGGGCCGAATATGCCCGCAATGGGGGCTGGCTGCGCCCGTGGGCAGCATCGCCCGCTATGTTGGCGAGCTGCGTGAGCAGCATCGCCTGCTACTGCTCGCTTGATGCGAGCCGAATGCGGACCGAATATGTCCGCGGTGGTGAGCTGCGCCAGTGGGCAGCATCACTCGCTATGTTGGCGAGCTGTGGGAGCATCGCCGGCTACTGCTCGCTTGATGCGAGCCGAATGCGGACCGAATATGTCCGCGGTGAGGTGAGCTGCGCCTTGCGGGCAGCATCACTCGTCTATGGTTGGCGAGCTGTGTGAGCAGCATCGCCCGCTACTACTGCTCGCTTGATGCGAGCCGAATGCGGACCGAATATGTCCGCGGTGGGGTGAGCTGCGCCTTGCGGGCAGCGTCACCCATCTATCGGTTGGCGAGCTGTGAGAGCAGCATCGCCTGCTGTGTCGCCTGCACAAAGCAAGGCGGCGGCGGGCCGGATACGCCCGCAGTGGGGCGAGCTGCGCCTTGCGGGCAGCGTCGCCCATCTATCGGTTGGCGAGCTGTGTGAGCAGCATCGCCGGCTATTGCCCGCTGAATGCGAGCCGGTTGCGGACCGAATATGTCCGCGGTGGGGCGAGCTGCGCCTTGCGGGCAGCGTCACCCATCTATCGGTTGGCGTGCTGTGAGAGCAGCATCGCCTGCTGTGTCGCCTGCACAAAGCAAGGCGGTGGCGGGCCGGATACGCCCGCAGTGGGGCGAGCTGCGCCTTGCGGGCAGCGTCGCCCATCTATCGGTTGGCGAGCTGTGTGAGCAGCATCGCCTGCTGTGTCGCCTGCACAAAGCAAGGAGGCGGCGGGCCGGATACGCCCGCAGTGGGGCGAGCTGCGCCTTGCGGGCAGCGTCGCCCGGCTATCGGTTGGCGAGCTGTGTGAGCAGCATCGCCTGCTACTGCTCGCTTGATGCGAGCCGAATGCGGACCGAACATGTCCGCGGGAGGTGAGCTGCGCCGGTGGGCAGCATCACTCTCTCTCTGTCCGCTGAAAGTAAGTTGGTAGCGGGCCGGATATGCCCGCACGGGGGGGCGAGCTGCGCGTGTTGGCAGCGTCACCCATCTATCTGTTGGCGAGCTGTGTGAGCAGCATCGCCGGCTATTGCCCGCTTGATGCGAGCCGATTGCGGACCGAATATGTCCGCGGGGGGCGAGCTGGAAAGCGTCACCCATCTATTGGTTGGCGAGCTGTGAGAGCATCGCCGGCTACTGCTCGCTTGATGCGAGCCGAATGCGGACCGAATATGTCCGCGGTGGGGCGAGCTGCGCCTTGCGGGCAGCGTCGCCCATCTATGGTTGGCGAGCTGTGAGAGCATCGCCGGCTACTGCTCGCTTGATGCGAGCCGAATGCGGACCGAATATGTCCGCGGTGGGGCGAGCTGCGCCTTGCGGGCAGCGTCGCCCATCTATGGTTGGCGAGCTGTGGGAGCATCGCCTGCTACTGCTCGCTTGATGCGAGCCGAATGCGGACCGAATATGTCCGCGGTGGGGTGAGCTGCGCCTTGCGGGCAGCGTCACCCATCTATCGGTTGGCGAGCTGTGAGAGCAGCATCGCCTGCTGTGTCGCCTGCACAAAGCAAGGCGGCGGCGGGCCGGATATGCCCGCAGTGGGGCGAGCTGCGCCTTGCGGGCAGCGTCGCCCATCTATCGGTTGGCGAGCTGTGTGAGCAGCATCGCCTGCTACTGCTCGCTTGATGCGAGCCGAATGCGGACCGAATATGTCCGCGGTGGGGTGAGCTGCGCCTTGCGGGCAGCGTCATCCATCTATGGTTGGCGAGCTGTGGGAGCATCGCCTGCTACTGCTCGCTTGATGCGAGCCGAATGCGGACCGAATATGTCCGCGGTGGGGCGAGCTGCGCCTTGCGGGCAGCGTCGCCCATCTATGTTGGCGAGCTGTGAGAGCATCGCCGGCTGTTGCTCGCTGGATGCGAGCCGATTGCGGACCGAATATGTCCGCGGGGGGCGAGCTGCGCGTGTAGGCAGCGTCACCCATCTATTGGTTGGCGAGCTGTGTGAGCAGCATCGCCGGCTGTTGCTCGCTGGATGCGAGCCGATTGCGGACCGAATATGTCCGCGGTGGGGCGAGCTGCGCCTGTGGGCAGCGTCGCCCGCTGTGGTGGCAAACTTTTTTACCGGACGCTTTAAGGTGCCGCCGAATGTGCGCACCTCAGCCGTCCGGACTTCGCCATCAGCGCCCGGGAAAACTGTAATGATGCGGCCTCGCGGCCACGTGTTGCGAGGAAGCTGGCCGCCTGCAATGAGTACGGGATCACCCACCTTCAGATTAGGGCCACGGCTATGGGGCTCCCGCCGGTGTTGGAGCTCGGGTAGGTACTTGACGTCTTCTATAACTATGTCGATTTTATCTATACGACTTCTGAGGCGTATGACGTCATCCTTCAATTCTATTTGCAACGGTCGTAGGGCGCTGTCCTTATCTATTTCTTCGTTTTCACGTAAACTTGTTAACTCGCGGGAAAACGTCTGTTGCTGTACAGCTTGCACGAGTAACCTCTCCGCTTGTTGGAGGTATTCGGCTTCTATTATTTGACTATATTTTGACGTAACTGGGGACGTCACTGATGCTGTAGGAGGGGGCACTGCCGTCTTTGTACGTTTCCTCCAATCCGGATCCGCTTCTATATTTTTCCTCGTTCTTTTATAGAACGTATTTTCTTTGGGCGGCCGACATTTGGCGACGAAGCGTAGTACTGTCGCCGTCGCTCTCAACAGTCGTTCCCATTTTGAAAATCTTGCTGGATCGGGTATGACTTCTGAGAGTCTTCTATCTATATTTTCTATAGCGACTAAGGTTCGCTCCTCACCCGTCTGTTCCTCTAGTGGAGGCTTCTCTATTGGCCATGTTGTCGACTCTTCATACAGGAAGCTGGGGCCACAAAACCACTCGTGTCTCGAATCAAAGTGCTGTGGTACATCACGAGTGGCTGCGTCTGCTATATTTTTCTTAGTGGGCACCCATCGCCAGTCTTCGACTCTACTATGCTCTTCTATGGCAGCTATGCGGTGCGCGACGAACGGTTTGTAAACTCGAGCTCCTCTTCTGATCCAGGTCAGCACGGTTTTGCTGTCTGACCAGTACGTCACGGAGGCCGGCTTGACTCCGTGTTCTCGGATGACAGCTGCAGCGACGCGGGTCCCCATCACCGCGGCCTGCAGCTCGAGTCGGGGTATCGATTGGAGCTTGAGTGGCGCCACCTTTGCCTTGGCCATGACGAGGCTCACGTGAGTCTTGCCATCTTCTGTAGAGATACGCCAGTACACCGCTGCGGCGTACGAAGTTTCGCTCGCGTCCGTGAAAACGTGGACTTGCGTTTCTATGGCGTCGCTATATCCTGGGTAACATCTTGGTACTGTGACTTGTGCAAGATTCTGTAGATGTTGAACCCAACTTCTCCATGCTGTGGCCAAGTCTGTGTCGAACGGCTGGTCCCAGTCGACTCCTCTTCTCCATGCTTCTTGGAGTATTTGTTTGGCGCGAATCGTTACGGGTGAGGCTAGGCCGAGTGGGTCGTATAGCGACATCACTATTTTCAGCGCCTCTCTCTTTGTGGGCACTTCCTTCTGTAATACGCCACTCGGTAATCGGGCTAGGCTCAGATTGAAACCCAGCGTATCTGCTCTTGGTCTCCATATTAGGCCAAGAATTTTTTCTGTATGGTCGCCGATGTCGACGACTTCTGTCTCTATAAGCGACGGTTCTATATTCTGTATGACGTCGATGTCATTAGATACCCATTTCTTAATTTCGAAACGAGCCTGTTGGTGTATCTTCTTCACCGCTGTTGCTATATGTGTCGCTTCTTCAACTGTTCTATAGCTATCCAGATAATCGTCCATATAATGGTTCTTCACTATTGCTTCTACTGCTTCTGGATGCTGTTCTATGTGCCGGTTCGCGTTCCAATTCTTCGCGAATATGGCCGTGCACGGTGAGCTTGCCGCGCCGAATATGATTGACGTCATTCGATACTCGTCGGGGGCTCCTTCTCTTCTATTGCCTCTCCACAAATATCGGAGGGCGTCTCTATCTTCAGGTCGTACTTTGACCTGCATGAACATTTCGGTAATGTCACCTGAAATGGCTATCGGATGTCTACGAAACCTCATCATGACGCCGGGCAGCGACTGTAACAGGTCCGGTCCTGTGAGTAGGAAGTCGTTCAGCGACATTCCATTCGATTTAGCTGCGGCGTCGTGTACTATTCGGAACTTCTCCGGCTTCATGGGATTGAAGACGTCGAAATGAGGCAGATACCAGGTTCTTCCTGGCGTGGTCTGTTTGGGCGCTTTTTCTGCGTACCCCTTTGAAAGGAGCGAGTCCATCTGTTCTATATATCTATTTCGAAGACTCGGATCTTTGTCGAGCTTCTTTTCTATAGAGATCAGCCGCTTGTGTGCTGTCCCATAACTATCGGGCATTTCAAAGTTGTTATTTTTCCATAACATAGCTGTTTCTATATGCCCATCTGTCAACCGTTTGGTATGTCTTTTCAAGATGTCTTCAGCCTGCTTCTCTGGATCAGAATCTGGACGCCGAGGATTAACTATTAGGGACTCGAGTGCGAAAAATTCACGAAGTTGCTCGTTCAGTCCATCGTCTCTATCTTCTCTATCTTCTCTGCATGCGCTGACGTAATGCACCTGCTGACCGAGTATTCTAGTGTGCGCGCCATGTAGCGTCCATCCAAGCGTTGTAAGTGACGCTATTGGCTGGTGCCTGGGGCCTCTTCTGACTTCACTGGCAAGGAGAAGGTGCCAGTTGTCTTGGCCAATCAAAATCTTGGGCGCGCCAACATCATAGACTAGCTGCTCTTTCAAGTCGATGAGATGTTTGCAATGTGTGACATCCTCTTCACGGACTGTCTGTGACGCGAGATTAAGCTTCGGTATGGTGCGCGCTCTGAACGGCACCCTATTTCTATGCTGACTCGCGAGTGTCACTGTGACTCTTTTCGAACAAGGAGTGTCGATCATGGTGTCACCGATCGCACCAATCTTCAGTGGGTCGATCTTGCCCTCGGCTCCGACTTGGTCGGCGATGTCTTCATCGATCAACGATACGGTCGATCCATCGTCGAGTAGGGCGAACGTAGATGCCTCTCCCGCCGGTCCAATGACCCGGACCGGGATGATCTTTAAATAGGCGTGATTCGACGATGATCTTGAGCTGGCGACTGTCTCCTTGGGCTCCTTTTTGACTTCGGTCTGTCTGGGCTTTTCGGCTGCCACCGCAGCAGGCTTCTTGTCGTAATGAAGTAGCCGACTGTGCGTGGCTGTACACCCCTTGACGTCACACTTCTTCGCGTTGCATTTATGCCGCTCTCTTCTTGGCTTCAGGCAACGGAAGCACAGGTTTAGATTCTTCGCAATTTCCCATCTCTTGTTACTATTGCTATTCTTGAACTTCGAGCAATCGCGTTCTATATGGCCATCCTTCTCACACAGTCGGCACTTGCTTGCTGACTTCTCTGTTGTTGTGTGAGTCCTCTGCTGCGGTGTGCGTCGGTTGGATGAGCCCTCTGTCTTGATGTTTTCAGCAGGAGCGAAAGCGCTGCAGTATCGAGCTTGTTCGGTAATGAATTCGCTAAACAGCGACAAGTCTGGCAAGGACTGGTATTTTTCTGTATATATACGGTACCACTGTACACGTATCGAGTTCGGTAGCTTCTCTGTCAAGGTTCGCATGAGCTCGGCGTTGATCAGGTAATGATCCTTCTTCAATGCTCGCAGCGTTACTATAGCGCACCTCACGTGGCTTGCGAATGAGCAAATATCCTTTGGATTTTCACTGCATCGTGTCAGTCCTCGCAATCTATCTGTTTCGGCCTGTGCTATCGAATCTGGTCGGCCGAATTGCAGCTCGAGTTCCTTCATGATGTCATCTGGTCTTGCATGGCCGATGAGTTCTGAACTGACTGTTTCTAAAGCGCGTCCATGCAGGCTTCTTCTAAGTCTTGCTGTATTTTCGACATCATTGAAATATTTTCGAGTTGTTTCATAAATGGCTCGAAATGACAACCATTCTGTATGCGCACCACTGAAGTTCGGTAAAGTCATAATGACCTTCGACGCCGAGGAGGAATTCTGTGACTGCTGTTCTGTTTTCTTGTCAACTAAAGATGCTATAGCAGCCGTAAGGTCCGTAACGAATGGACGTAAATTATCCTCGCTCCTATCGTCTTCTATTTTCTTCATAGGTGGTGGCTCTATCTGTTTAGCACTATCTGGATCTATGTGCGTTCGACGAGAGTCCACTATTGGTTCGAAGTCCACAGGGGGGGGCGGTTGCTGTCGACTATCACGGATGTCCCCCTCGGCGGCGTTGGTCTCTCTCTGATCAGGAACAGGTTCAGGCGCCTCTTCCAGCCAGGAACGCACGTACTCTTCATTTGAGTTTCTATCGTCCAAATATTCTTCGTCCGACTCTTGTTCGGCTCTCTGAAGTGCTAACTGGGCAAGCTCCAACTTAATCTTCAATAAGTCTTCGCGAGCCTTCTGTAATTTTCTATATGACCGCGGTGACCTGTCAATGGTCGACGGCGGACGTCTATGTTCTATACGGGCGTCACCCCGGGTAGTCATTGGCAAGACTCGGCTATCTCTTCTATTTGACGGCTTCATTGTACTATCTGAAGTCGTCTCAAAGCGGGTTCCCTTCCTTGAGGTCGATGGCATCTGTTTCTGTACTGTTGTCGGCAATGGTGCAGGTACTCGTTCTATTGCTGAAGCTTCTATCTGTTCTATTCGTTCAGCGGCAGCAGGCGGAGACACGTCTTCACTGCGCTGCTGCATCGATCGCGCCGTCCCAGACGATGAAGGCGAACGCGGCGGCACCTGATGATGGATAGCAGGAACCCTCTCGGCTGGTTCCTGTATCGGAACTGTCCACGCCTCGGATGATTTGCCATGCGACCTCGTGATCGGCATTGTTGAAGTCTTCAATGAATCTTCAAAACTATTCGGTAGTCCACTGGTAAGCCTCAGGTGAAACTTCAATCCAAGTTTCCAAAAAAAAATTTTTCAAAAAATTTTCAAAATTCTTCAAAGTCCCCAATCTTCAAAAAATATTCTAAGTTCGGATTGACTGAAACTTTTCTAAGTCCCAGACTGTTCAAAATCTTCTATGTGTGAAGTCGATCGAAATTCTCTAAGTCCAAAATTCTTCAAAAATATTCTATGTCCCGCTTGATCAAAACTTTTCTAAGTGTCAGGTTGTTGAAAATTTTCCAAGTTCAAAAATCTTCAAAAAATTTTCCAAGTCCCGGATTGTTGAAAATTTTCTAAGTTCAAAATTCTTCAAAAAATTTTCCAAGTTCAAAATCTTCAAAAATATTCTAAGTGTCGGAACCCCTCAAAATTTTCAAAGTGTGAAGTCGTTCGAAATTTTCTAAGTTCAGCTTGATTAAATTTCTTCTATGTTGTTGCTTCACTATTTTTCAACATCAATCTGCCTAGGGGTAGTTTTCTTGAAGGGATGATTTCTTCAAGGTCCGACTTCTATTTAGCTTCTAGGGACACCCTTCGTGTCTTGAAATGTTGAAGGGTAGTTTTTTCTTCAAGGGGGTGCGACTTCACAATAGGGGTTGCGCCTTCAGGGTAGCTGCGTGGTTCGGTAAATCCAACTTCCAAATAGCTGGATCAGGCTATCTTCAAAATATCCGGCTCCGATGGACCAGAAAATGTACGGGGCGGACGTGATCGACTGGACTGTAGGGTGGCCAGGGTAGGTTATCCTATTCTTCGAAAGTGGACTGTATGGTGACAACCCACCTAGGTATAAATGATCCAGACGCGTTGACGCTCCGTCTATAAGCTACGGGCCATGAGGATGCAACCCTTAACTGAATACTTGCTATACTTGCTGTTATTGACACAGTATATAGGGGTAGGTATAGAGGGCTTACCAATAAAGTCACAATAAAACACTATTTAACTTGTTCACTATTCACTTAGCGATTTGAAGGGTGGAATTCGCGACTATATGATTCTACATTTAGGTATAAGTTCAAACTATCTTGCAAATGACTACAAATTCTATAAATTTTCAAGTTTACTATTGTACGGCGTAACTATACCGTATCGACACCCAAAAAATCACCGTGTGTGATGAAGTTTATTAACTTAAATTTTCACTATGTCTATCCTAGAATTTAGGCTATATCTAGGCTTAGGTCTATGTGAGTAGGGGTTGTCGTACCTTTATGGATAGCCCTCGGTAAGCTCCATACAGCGGAGACGAATTCACCCCTTCATCCCCCTCCATGTAGGGGTGGGATGCCAAAAACTATACAAAACTATAGTAGGCGCGAAGCTATTACCTACTTGGGGTGAATTTACCGTAAAACTATGCTAGGAGGGCTATACAGCTATATGTATCTCTATAGATACGACAACCCTCTACAAAACTACATATGTTTCAACCCTGTCACTTAAGGGGTTGCAACTCTATAAGCGTATATATTTCAGGGGGATAAAAATAAACAGTTTTATTCAAACCTAAATTGCGGCTTTATGCCTGCATACACTATAAACATCTATATATCCCCTGAAAGGATTTTTCAAGGCGGTTCTATTTCAGACATTTAGAAGTCTAGAATCTAGACTTGTTTTTTCGGGAAAGGAAGAGGGTAGATGCAAAGTGTTTTATTTTGTGCATACCTTCACCAGGGCTATTTATCAAAAACTGTTGACCAATCACGTACCAGCACCCTCCTGCTCTGTGATTGGTCAGTGTCGCTTTTAGCTATGCGACTACCTTTGACCTAATATTTCAAGTCTCGAATTACCAAGCCCTTTCTATTTACCTATGTATGTCTGTCTGTGTGTGTATATACCTCGATTACCTTATATACCACCGATATACCTTTATATACCTTTATATACCTTGATTACCTTCATATACCTTCGATTACCAGGGTTACCATGTGTTTACTGTTATGTGTAAGGGATAGGATACCCTACCTAACTATATTCTATCTATTTGGAAGAAATAAAGGCTCCAAGGGCTTATATACTGCCTCTTGAGAGCAAACAACTGTAACGAATGTGTTTTATTTCAATAACAAACTATGTATCAACTATAGCTACCTATAACTATCTATACTATGCAGCTTTATCTGTTACAGCATTCTATGTGCTAACTAACTACCTATAACTACCTATACTATGTAGTCGCGGTTTTATTTATTTGCAACATTCTATGTACTACTATAGCTACCTATAACTACCTATACTATGTAGCTAAGACGCATCGTCGCGAACAAATTCATCAAATTCATTATAATCTTCATCAGTACATTATCCATCTGTACATCCAATAGTAGTAATAATTGGTTTCGCACACCTATGACTGGGCGCAGCAATAGAGATAACCGTCTACCAACACCAAAGCGAGTCGTGACGTAAATTCGTGACGAAAAACACACACATACATTTTTTTTCGCCTAGCCCCCATGTACTAAGTCCGTACCGTCCGATAATTATTATAATTATATCATCATATTATTATACATTACACAATTAAATGAACATATGAATTGGAATTAAACTTACAGTAGCTCCTGATGAATAAATCTGACAAGAATTTTTCCTGCAACGTTGGAGTCGATTTTCAGTTTAAATGGATGCATCAGCATACCATAATTTGTACTCATGGAAACTACTGGTATTCTTATGCCCTACCTATCTGACCTACACCCTACTAAACGGCCCTACTAAATAGGGTAGTTAACTAAAAAAATCTAATTAGTCCGTCGGATAGATTTCCCAAAAATATTGGACACGTATTTTTTCTTTTTTCACGTAAACAAAAAAAGAAGACAATACAGTGCGTTGAAAACTCGTGTGACGTCACTACTCGCTACAATTTTTACCGAGCCGTGATGTCACAAGCTCCCACTCCTGATCTTTGATGCTTTGTATCTTCGTCAGTTTTTATAGATTTGATAAAGGAAAAAATACGTGTCCAATATTTTTCTATAATCTAACTGACGGACTAAACATAATCATATACTTTTTACTCAGGAAACATCCCTATTACCATCTAATTTATACGAAAAGTCAAATGTAAAGCTAGATTTAATTGAAATACGCATTTCATTACCAAGGCTTCAGCTGTTAATAGAAGATGGCGGGATGAATGACGTAAAAGCGCGCAAATCTTGACATTTTACCTAAAGGGAACAAGTCGGGTGCTCAAGCGGTTTGATAGCCAATATCCGGCTTTGAAAGTTTGTTTAAACAATGTTACCTAGCTACAAATTTTCCGATCGCGACGCAATAAGAAGCTTTCGTTCTTGTATTTTCTCAAATACAAGAACAGTTACTATGTAATTCTATGATAACAGTAAAAGTGTATAAATATTTTTTGCTATATTTTGGCAGTGTTTGAAAAGTTTCTAGTGCTATACATTTCATCACATCCATAACATCATCCCGAAAAAGACACCGCAAGACGTACATTGTTGGCCATAGACACCTCCCCGAATTAGTCATGTTCACGTTATTAGAGCAGTGGTGGCCGAGTGGTAAAGGTCCCGACTTACGAATTGTAGGTTGCGAGTTCAAACCCTGCCAGGCGCATTACTTTGTGTAGTTAACTTCATCACCACTGCTCTCAAAACGGTGAAGGAAAACATCGTGAGGAAGTCGGCATGTCCTCGAACCAAAATTTCGAAGACATGTGACATTCACCAACCCGCACTGGGCCCGCGTGGTGGATTACGGCTCATTCCCTCTCCTAGAGAGGAGGCCTGTGTCCCAGCAGTGGGAACAATAAAAGGCTGATTATGCTATGTTTATGCTATGCCCGCGACCAGGTCATAAGTCTAACTTCTGAAATTTATACTAAACGTACTTATAGCCTCGATTCCGGTGGGCTTTTTATTTTTATTTTGGGACAATGAATAAACGGAATACACACACACAACTCGAAATTCTGATAACCTAACTCGCTTAACGCTCACAACCTGTAAGTAAGTTCCTACGAAGTTTTGCGTCCGTCCTAGTTAAAATTTCACGGTAAATTCATCAGCATTGACCGCTCATAATCCAAGTACTCTCAGTCTCACTTTGTAACTGGCCATGGGAACTGAATTTATTATCTTTATTTTTCGTCGTAAGCCCTTTAAAGCCACGTGCAAAGGTAGGGTTGAAGCTTAAATTGAGCATAAATAATAAAGAGGTTGGTACACGGGGCTGCCAGCGAGAAAATATTTTCCGCAGCTAAGTTGAAATTACAAAAGTGTTCAAGTTTCTCTTAGCTAACTTCTTTGTAGGCACTTCTTCTTTGAGAGAAAACTGTTGCATTGTTAATTTGTGGCAGAACTTACGAAAAAGTAAACTTATGGCGTTTTGCAGATTTATGCCTTATAACTTCGTGTAAAGCTTGCGTGGACATACATACATACTTTATGATGAAAATACATGCAGACATATAATATCATAAACAAATAGTGTGCATCAGTCTGTGGTGTTTTTAATATCTAATAGAGGGTGAACATTATGCCAATATGACAATCAGACAATTCTCCTTCGAACATTTTTTACTTTATTGAACAGCACCTCATGTTGTGAAACTTATTTGGACAAAAAAGTGAGATGATTACTTTAAACAGGGTCCTGATTAAAAGCCCTCTCAAGTTAAGATTAAGGCTACTTTGTCAGTTGCGGAATTTGTTCGAAAGAGTTACCGCGGCCCTGGAACGCTAAGGGCACAAGAGGAACACGGGTGGGTTTTAGTCAGTAAGAGTCTGACACTCCCTACCGCTCCACCCAGGGCGGGAGGGGTCATTTGATGATTTTCCATCCAAAAAAAAAGGCTACTTTGTCAGTAGGTAACGTTATCACAACTACTAACCTACCAAATAATAAAGGTCTCAACGATCTGTCCCAAAAAGTTATTGGAGCTTAAGCAGTATGGTCATAGTTTCATTTCCCGCTCATCTTACGTCAGTTAGCCCTATAAATTTGTTGCTTGACCATTTAGTTAAGCTATAAATTTAACATTTCATGCCTTTGATGCGTAACGAACAAAGTTAACCGTTTTAATTTGCTTTAGAAATATCGGAAATACGTTTTTTATATTAACTAGGCAACGCGGTTTCATCCGCGTAGTTCCCATTTCTGTAGGAATACGGGGATAAAGCATAGCCTATTACAAACGGGGATAGTGTACCTTCCCAACAGAGAAAAAAAAATTCAAATCGGTTCAGTAGTTTCGGAGCCTATTCAATACAAACAAACAATCAGATTTATGTTGTAAAATTCATTTTTGAAAAAAAATTAGCAAATCTGCTCTGTGTATTTTTTTTAAGTAAATGAGTTTTCGTTCAAAGCATAGTATTGATCAAAAATTTTCTCGCCAAAATAAATTTGAATGTTTTGAGGCATTTTCTTTAGATACTTTTTTTGGAACTTGAACTTTAAATTAGCTCTTTGAACACTTTAAAAAAATTAAAAAGAAGACCTAATTAGCAATTTAAAAGTAAACACTATTTTTTTGCACCAATTCCAAATTATAATTTCATTTGAATGCGTTCAACCGTCAAATGCCCCAGCAAATAGGATGCGTTCATAATAAGTTTTCATTGCAGTTGCCAGGAAACGTATGTTCATATGGCTGTATGACTCAGTGCCACAGTGCAGATTGCATATAAAACTAATAAATGCACATGTTAAGTGAGTAGACTCGCAATTTTCATTAGTTTAGGAAGTTCAAAACCATAATGCTTTAAAATAATGGTAAATAATAATAAAAAGGAAGTTATGTATTCTAAAAGTAAGTTATATGAAAATATGTGGAAACGGGAAAAGAATCTTATGGTTTTTGTCTGTTATGGTGAAGTTAGGCCAAACTTCAAACTAAAATGAATGGCCTTCCTAATGGAGTCTGACATTTTAGCGAGGAAAAATACCACGTACGGAATCCCTCGTACCCAGACTGTGATTAATACTAGGAAATGATCAATGATGATATTGCATAGCGCAATATGTGGGTCATATCTACATCAGCTGTTAGGTACAACCGTGACCTAGATAAATAAAGTAAGCCCTAATTTACTTTACATACATTCACGCATCAAATTACCTCGGGAAACGTTAACCGAAACATAAATTAATTCAATTTATTGCGATTCTACGTTTAAAAAATGGTAATTACTCGTCATGGCCGTAGCGACGCTGCCCCAGTAAGCTTTGTCTGAAGCGACGTCCAATGCTGGCTCCTCAGGACTCCTGACTGGCTCGACCAGTCCAGAGACTGGCCTTGTACCCAGCAGCAGAGCCGCGGGCGATACCTTCGAGCGACGCAGTTTGACTGTTGTTGGTCACTCCGTTGAAAACCCGCGAAAATGTTGAATTTGGAAGCTTTTGTTTTTTTAGAACACGCGAGTTTTAAGCGCGGGAATTGTATATTATTTTTCTTGGTATAGTTGCTATTTCTTCTAAATCAATTTAATCCTCACGATTTATCTAAAATAATTAATTGTTAAGCGTATAAATAAATTATTTGGCTTTCTTTAACTAAGCTAATTAATATATAAAGAAATTGGCTACATTAATTTAAGCATTGGCACGACACAACAGCGTTGAACTACGATAAACGTCCTACTATACTTTCAACTTGATCAAACACATCTGATCGCACTGCGTCACCAAAAACACCACAACAGAATTTCACCAAAACATTTTTAATTTGAAAACTAAACGCACCGTAGATTAAAATATTTAATTTTCTAGTTTTAAGTCATAGATGAAATATCTAATCAGAATGTATTGTAAATAGCGAACGCGTGCTTAACTTGTGGCGGTCGGCGCCATATTGGAAACGTGAGGGTTGCTTCAGTTAACGCATGCGCAGTCCTCTCAGCCCTTACGGGGTTCTTTATTTAAAATGCCACCTCGTTCTCGCTACTACGACGCGAATAATTCACAACACTACCATCGGACGGAGTGTTGAGTGAAAACAATAGCGGTGCCATACAAAAGCGGAGATGAACACCAAAGAGAAATGTTGGTCGTAAGTTTCTGAGTAATGATCACAGTCCGTGAGTTGCGATTTGTTTATTTTCAAGAGGAGAACTAAGCAATATGGAAAATATGTGGCATTTTTTGGAATAAATTAAAATATATGACGTCAAGCTTTTAATGGCAAAGGTCAAAGTTACCTGGGGTCTTTGTATTAAAACTTGAGTTAAAATTAATTGTATCCCTAACAACGTGGCCTGTTAAGAGGATTTGTTGGGAACAGGTGATTTATTATTAACATGCTTAACGTCCAAGTTAAATTATATAATGCTAAGCCAATTATGATTTGCAATTTATTTAAACTATGGCCTTCGCCACTGCTATCTTATACCTGATGTCGTCAGACAAAAGCACTAAAAGCTTTTGACTCGAGAAGGTCTTATTGAGCAATGAACTTGTCTCAATCGTATAAAGGCGGTATTAAATCTTACAGCTGCAGACGCATTATGACTTGAGTAATCGTGTAGATAATCAAGTTGCAAGTCAAAATTTTCTGAGTGCAAATTTTACTATTTTCAAGCAACTATTTGCATTCGCATCGCTGTCAAAAACATAGATAATTATAATATTAGAGGGGATTTTAGGCGTTGCGGAATTTGTTTGAAAGAGTCACCGCGACCCTGGAACGCAAAGGGCACTAGAAGGATCACGGGTGGGTTTTAGTCAGTATGAGTCTGGCGGCTCTGGGTGGGATCAGCTACGCTCAGATGAGATGGGAAATCATCAAATGATTTTCGCTGTCCATTTCATGAAATATAATCATTACATGAAAATTTTAACGCGTCTAAACACGAGACGCGTTAGAAACGCGTTCGTAAAAAAGCTCCGCTTTTCAATCAGTAGCGATGCATCACGAACTTGCTAAAATAATCATATTTTGATTAGGATTTCAGTTTTTTTTTTGTATATAAAATATGTTTCTCAAAAATAGTAGAATTGTCTCTGATTATCATTGAACATGAACATTGAACGTGTTTCAAATACATATAAGATTGTCAAGACAAGAAACTAATAACATAACATCACGCTCGGATCGCCGTAGGGACAGGCAGAGGCTTACCTAAAATACACCTTCTTTTTATCAGTTATATTATGTTCCGCGTTATAAGGAGTAAGCCAAATTGCTATCAACAGGCATCAAGACCATCAAGCCTTTAGGTATGTACATACAAATGGCTTATAAGAAGATACATATATTTGTTTGGTAAACTGTACTGTTAAAGAAGTAGGTATTGTTCAAATTCAGGTTACAAAAACATTTATATGGCCTTCCAGGTGGTTTGTTTTCTTTTTAAGTTTCTCCTGTAAACTTTTATGGGTTGTCTGATGTTCTGGAGACATTTCTGAGAATTTTATTGACATGTTGTAAACAAGTTTCGTGACTCTCTGGAAGAAAATTTGAAAAAACTTTACGATTATCTAATTAAAAACTGCACGTTCTTCCACTAGGACAAGCATTTTTGGGCTATTTGTGTAGAAATATAATAACCACTAGTCGTTCCTACTAAGATTTTTAAACACACACATACAGC
This sequence comes from Hecatera dysodea, assembly GCA_905332915.2. NCBI lineage: Eukaryota > Metazoa > Arthropoda > Insecta > Lepidoptera > Noctuidae > Hecatera > Hecatera dysodea. The sequence continues at coordinate 19,369,570 of HG995292.1, forward strand.
ACGATAGATAAGGTTGAAGAAGTTTTGTTCTCTAATTCAATGAGAATAAGGTTTTGCTGACTTTACCGATCAATTGTAGGTATTTATTACAATTTAGATCAGTCATCATAAACTTATTAACCAAAGATGCAATTTCAAACGCTCTAATCCCAAAATCGTGCAGATAAATCGATGTTGTAATACTAAATGATCTGTTAAGGCTTGCAACAGAATCAAAATCGTGCAATGTCGAGCAGATAGCTGAGATAAGTGATCATTAGGACAATAGAAGGCCTTGATCGGCGTGTGAAGGGGGCCTTGGGGGCGGTGTACGTTTGCAGGAATGTTGTCTCAATATTTATTTATTTACTAGCTTCTGTCCGCGACTTCGTCCCCGTGGAATCCCCGATTTTAAAACATTCTTTATCGCTGCTCCGCTCCTATTGGCTTAAGCGTGATGATATATAGCCTAAAGCCTTCCTCGATAAATGGTCTATTCAACCCAAAAAGAATTTTTCAATTCGAACCAGTAGTTCCTGAGATTAGCGCGTTCAAACAAACAAACTCCTCAGCTTTATAATATTAGTATAGATTTATTTATTAAAACTTTATGCACTAGTAAAAAAACTGTACAAAGGCGGACTTAATGCCATAGGCATTTTCTACCAGTCGACCTTAGGGTAGTGCAGAGACAACATGGCAGGTGCAACATAAAATAAAGACAAACAGAGAGGGAAAAATACAATCATATATTATATACATACATACAAATAAAATTAACAAGGGCATTGAGCAAAACGAATCCTACGAATTAACGCTGTGATATGAGTTGAAAGATAAGTAAAGGAGCTCATATACATTTTTGCGATGGTGGCGATGCGGTAGGCGTAGAAGAAAATGGCGTGACAAGTTTCACTCCTGTCTAAGGATTTGGCTAAATTGGCAGAAAAAAGTGAATGAATTCCTAAACGATTTTTTAACAATCTACACAAGCAAAAATAGAGTATCATCATCGGTTAATTTGTTAAGTTATAGATGATGAATAACAAGTTATAATTTTACAAGCCAAAGATGTCATACGGAGTAATTACAAAAATATTTGAAACTAGCATTGCCCCGCAGTTTCACCCGCGTAGTTCCCGTTCCCGTGGGAATATCGGGATATAATATAACCTATGTTCACCGGAGATAATGTAGCTTCCCAACAGTGAAAGAATTTTTCAAATCGGTCCAGTATTTTTGGAGCCTATTCAATGCAAACAAAAAAAACAATCAAATCTTTCCTCTTTATAATATTAGTGTAGATTTTTACAAGCCTGAATTCTTGTCAAATGAAACTGAACTCACTTGATTGAAAAAAAAAACCTGTATCGTTTTATATGAAACAAAGTTCCAACATAAATGAGGTTTCTTTGTAAAGTTTCAGCTATAACTTATGGGATTACAGTAAGCCTAGAGTGTGGAAGCTATTAGATAAGGCACGTGCTCTAAAAAAGAGAAGCTTTAAAGATTTCCGTAGAGCTTTCATGAAAAGCTTTAAACTGGAAGATTTGTCTGTAGTCAAAGCGATGACCTTTATAGAGCCGGTTTCAATATTGAGAATATTATCAGTCGAACAGTGTAAGCTTGAAACCACTCCAATTTTCAGTTTATTACCTTTCGAAGAATTTTCCTTTGCCAATTTATAAATTGAAAAATATTGGATGAATGTTGAATTTTTTTTCGATTCTAGGTTTTTTTTACAGTTGTATAGTTAGTATGATTGCCAATTAGTAGAAAGCTTTCTTCTTAGTAATAGCCAATCATGCTACACATAAAGCGCACGACGGTCTCTTTTTTATAAAATTAGAATGAACTGTTTTTATTTAAATCGTGGATGCCGGTGGAAATCTATTTGAAAACAGTTTCCCGTCAATCAGTATCAGTGAATTTAGGAAATGCGGGAAACTACTCAACATAAGTTACTGACAAAGTGTAGGCTTCTAAGCTTTTTTTTTTAAGGGTGGGAAATCATCAAATGACTTCTTCCGCTCTAGGCGAAGCGGAGAGGGTGTGCCTTACAGAATAAAACCCATCGGTGTTCCTCCAAATGCCATTTGCATTCCAGGGCCGCGTTGAGTCTTTCGAACAAATTCCGCAATTTCAGGCATTTTACAGGTTTAGGTTTTTTTTTTTTTTTTCAAATTTTATATACTGAAAATAGGGTCATATAAATCCTTCGCTGTATACTTTTTAGACGTTCTCAGTATTGCTTTAAAAAAAAATACAAGTCTCCCCGTATCTAAACTTTTTATCCTGGAAATGATAAGTAAACAGTTTACAGAATATTTCCAGAATAAACCTACGCTTCTTGCAAATGATCATGAAATTGAAAGCTGCAGGCGAAATTATGTTATACGAGCCTTGCGGAAGTTTAATTAAAATATGGTTATTTTCGGATATGACCTTTGAATTTCCCGCAGCGTAATTTATATAACATGGGCGAAAGAAAATAACATGGTTTCATAGAGCACATGTAAGTTTAAGCTTTATTGAAGTACCTATTTAAGAAGATACTGTACTATAGTAGACTTCGTAATAATAAGGTAGTTAACTAAAAATATCTGATTAGTCCGTCCGATAGATTTCCAAAAAATATTGGAGACGTATTTCTTTTTTCACATAAACAAAAAATGAAGACGATACAGTGCGTTGAAAACTCATGTGACGTCACTACTCGCTACAATTTTTACCGGGTCGTGACGTCACACGCCCTCACTCCTGATCTATGATGCTTTTTATCTTCGTCAGTTTTTATAGATTTGATAAAGAAAAAAATACGTGTCAAATATTTTTGTATAATCTAACTGACGGACTAAACATAATCATATATTTTTTACTCAAGCAACATCCCTATTGTTTTGCCAAAATCCCAGTGAATAGAAAATTCAGCTTCAGTTTGGACTTCTTTTTTCGAAGTGTTAATTCCGGGTCCTGTAAGATTTTTTCTCACTAAAACACCCCGAGGTGTGCATCAACCGGGGGGTCACTATCAGCAAACTTAAAAGACCAATCGTGAAACCTTCGGAGTAACGCCTTTAAGGGAAAATTCCTGAGGAAAGAGAGTTAAAGATTCTGGCTGTGCACGGCAACACGTGATCATTGTGTCACCATGTTCCCTGGAATCACTTGGCGGACAAACACAAAGCCACTCCGAGGGTCCGACCTACATCGGCCGCTGTGCTGCTGCGCAGTGGCTGATGCCTGGGGACGGTGAGCGTGGGTGGCTCGCCGTCCGATACCAGGTTGAGTCGACGACGCGTTGTGTTCCACGCGCGCCGAAGGAGCCGTCAGCACCAAGGACGGGACCCCATAGGGTCGGTGCCTGCTAGGGTTGCGGGATTTGTTCGAAAGAGTTACCGCGGCCCTGGAACGCATAGGGCACAAGAAGGATCACGGGTGGGTTTTAGTCAGTAAAAGTCTGACACTCCCTACCGCTCCACCCAGGGCGGGAGGGGTCATTTGATGATTTCCCATCCAGAAAAAAAAAAAAAAAAAGGGTCCGACCTACATAAACCTACATACCAAAAACTAGCATGTTTTGATAAATTAACTATATTATTTTACCAACAGTATAACAGCTAGAAACTTTCCTACCGCTTCAGGGGATATAACCCACGTTCTACGGAAATTATTTCACTTGAACTTCAAGTTTATATCAAGATGTTTGCGTGGGCTAACAGCAAATATATAAAGGTTTAAGATAACATTGAGAAGGTCGTCTTGCCAAAAGATTACATGTGTTACCCTTTTGTTATTTGGAAATAGGTTTGGATTACAAGAAAACACGTTGTTAGCGTATGTAACTATCGTTCTCTGTTGGTATTTGATTTTAGCTTTTTTGAAGATTACAGGCGTCTCTAGAAACGTGAACAAGTTTTGGGTACTTTTGTTGTTGTTTTTTGGACGTACTCTATGGTATTCTCATAAGACTTGACCAGTACGGATTGTATGGACTTTAAAAGAGACTTTGACCTCTGAGTTTGTTTCGGTGTTTCTTCTCATGGTAGTCGGCTAGGAAACACCGGCTTCATCTAGCTTAAAATGACCAGAAATATTTGACGAGTAAAAGTGTTATGTTTAACCTACTTACAAAATAAATATCATTTATCATTTAATGTTGGAAAGCACAGCTGGTAACATTTCTTATTAACCATAGTTACAATGATGCCTACATCATTCCAACACCGACCCGCGCACTATATTTTTTTCTTCCAGCATAAGCACAATCAGCCTTTTAATGTTCCCACTGCTGGGACACAGGCCTCCTCTCTAGGAGAGGGAATGGGCCGTAATCCATCACGCGGGCCTTTTTTTGTTCTAGGACATGCCGGTTTCCTCGCGATGTTTTCCTTCACCGTTTTGAGAACAGTGGTGATGAAATTTATTAGACAAAATGATGAGCTTGGCTGTGTTTGAACCCGCGATCTACAATTCGTAAGTCGGGGACTTTACCCCTCGTCCACCACTGCTTCTTCCGTTATCTTTGTAACCTTCCTCATTCACACTCTCTTCACGACATGTTCTCCATTCTTGGTACCCAAGTTCATATCATGACAAACGAAAATGAAATTATATTTTTCACATTATTTTGGTAGTCTATACTAATATTATAAAGCTGAACAGTTTGTTTGTTTGTTTGTTTGTTTGTTTGAACGCGCTAATCTCAGGAACTACTGGTTCGAATTAAAAAAATCTTTTTGGGTTGAATAGACCATTTATCGAGGAAGGCTTTAGGCTATATATCATCACGCTTAAGCCAATAGGAGCGGAGCAGCGATAAATAATGTTTTAAAATCGGGGATTCCACGGGGACGAAGTCGCGGGCAGCAGCTAGTTACTGATATTGAGTATCGCAATAAATCAACTCTATTTAAAGGCTTCCTAAAACTGAGTGAATTTCCTAACTTTAATTGATTAACCGGATATTAATTTCCGCGTCGCGCACATTGCGATATTGCAATTTTCGTGAATACCAAGCCAAAGATGTAACTAAAACTTGAATACCTTCGGCATATTTTAAGTTCTTATTTAGAAATAAAAAAAAAACTTTAAATGTTATTTTTTTTTTCTTGTAAATAAAAACGCCTAGCATATGGTTTTATTTCTCCTAACTTGTATCCGTTCTAAATTCAAATACATGTTTAAAACCAGCCAGAACTAATATCTTACAGCCTGCATGCTGTAAGGTCTCCTTCAGCAAAAAAACCTTCACAGTACCTACCTACTTACTCAGGAAACAGTATTGGGCCCAAACTAGTACCGTTAATAATACAGTTATTTTAAAGCGTATCTAAGTAATAATAATTGCTAACTCTCGATGTTTTGTACTACTTATTAACACCCACGGTGTTATTCAGTGTTTGAAGTTGTTCTTTATAATAACAACTGTTTTTCTGAAGATTTGTTTGTGCATAAAATGAAAGACTTTTCTTATTTCCTGGTCTCAAGCCGTCTTTGCACGTCGCCCACTCTTCTTTAGTTCGTAATTGAGTTCTCAGTCCTAGTCGTTGCTTCATTGGGATTAATTATAGATATCTTTTCAGTTTTTATTTAGCGACTAGCAGTGCCCCGCAGTTTTACCCGCCTAGGTCCCGTTCCCGTGGGAATACGGGGATAAAATATAACCTATCTTACTTAAGGTGAATGTAGCTTTCCAATGGTGAAAGAATTTTTGAAACCGGTCCAGTAGTTTTTGAGTTTATTCGTTACATACAAAATATAAATCTTTCCTCTTTATAATATTAGTATAGATATTATATTATATATTATTATATTATAGTAAAGATAAATTATATTTATTTTGCAAGTAGATTGTAAATAGCAGTTTTACACATCAATCTTGTTTGGTCGACATAAACTAGATGAAGCCGGTGTTTCCTAGCTAACTATTTAGTAGCTAGCTATTTGCATCATAGCCTGCAAGAGTTTCACAATTAAATAACATAACTTTTAAATGCTATTCGTTTATTACTCAGATTATCTTTAGTGCCCCATTTCCTAAAATTATTTCACAGATGAATGACCCGAACTTTAGTAAATATAATTGATAGGTAAGCATCATATTCAACATTCTGCAAACATTACCAATGCAGATTTGAAAGACACATTACCATAATTAAATGTATCTAGTACACAAAATATGATGGCTAAGTGATTTTAATGCAAATTATATTGGAATATATTATATTTGGATTCTATGAAACCTGTTTGGATAAGTAATTATTCCGTTGCATGTACATACCTATGTAGCTTACAGTTATTCGTCATAAACTGAATAGATTTGGCTAAAAAAATGTTTGAAACAAGCCTATTTGGCTCTTGTCAGCGCCTTAAGGAATTAGACGGACAGACAGACAAGCATCAATAATTTTATGGATTATATCATAAAAAAACTTGTTTCTGACTAATTAATTAATCGATTGTGGTGACCTAGATTCAATGATTGTGTCTGCTTTCTGAGATCAAGGTCGAGTAGGTTGACGCATCGCCAATTTCGAGACAAATCTCTCTAATGTGTCTATGAATTCTCAATTGTGGACTTATTTTTCGAGTTAAGATTTATGTGTGTGAACTTTTGTTGGCATGTTATTAATAATATATTATTCTTCATTGGTATGAAATGCCAAATCAAGAAAGGGCAGAGGAAAAAATAAAGATTGTAATGTTTTAGCAAAATTTTCCAGTGTTTAGAAAAAAATGTGAGATACAAAGTGTAGCAGATTTTTGGTGCAACAAATGTGTGAAAATTACATTCCTCTTAGTATACCTATTTAGAACACACGCGAGAGAATTTCCGTGATGAAATAATTTTCATTAAAACACTGCAATGGCGGGGAAAACAACAAAATTACGATCGTGACGTCAGTGCAATTATTATCGTAAAGAATTGAAACCTTTTAGAAGAACAAACTTTGCCATTTGAAGTTTTATAAAGTCACACATTTTCATCGACACTTTTATTAACATTAGCGACATATTTTTGCACACACACACACAAACACATAATTATATGCATTAAGCTCTTTACATAGTTGTACAAAAAAAATCCTACTAGGTATTTTTGTTAATTTTTCTGTCAATTGTTTACCGTCGGTAGATCGGTAGGGTCCTCACTAAGTAATAGATAATTTTTAAAAATATCCCTATGGCCGTTTACTGTCTCTTCAGATACAGATATATCCTAGTTTAAGAGAAAGGGTAACGTTTAAATTGTCAAAAGATGTACTTATTAACATTCTCGACCTTTTGTAGTTATTCTGTTTTTCTCACTATCTGTACCTTTTTGATCAATAAACAATTTATTTATATATTATTATTTTTTTTTATTTTTTTTTTTTTATTATATATATATATAACACAAATTGTGTCATATAACCTAATTAATAGTTCTAATTTCACTTTTCCTTCAATTTATATCAACGATCTATTGTAATTACGAAGACACGTTTGAACAACTAATTCTAATTAACCAGCTTATGTAAATAAGTGAACTCATTGTTCTGTACTCAATTATATCTGAGTTTTATGGGAATATCTCTTCATTATCTATGCGGAAGGCGAGGGTACAAGCAGTTAGGTAGATACATTTGATTGCACAAGAATAAGGTAACGTTCTGGGTAATTGCAGAACCACTTTTGTGTTTGAGTATAGTTGACATATTATGTGTTCTGCATTCCTAGGACCATGAAACAGTTTTTAAGTAGTTAGTAGTTCAAACAGTAGTAAGCAAAGATTATTCTTAGGTAACAACCAGGCCCGGGTCGATGGCGCGTCGTGTTCCACGCGCGCCTCAAAGAGCTGTCAGCAAAGAAGACGGGGCCCCACAGGGTCAGTGCCTGCTAGGGTTGCGGAATTTGTTCGAAAGAGTCACCGCGGCCCTGGAGCGTAAAGGGCACTAGAAGGATCACGGATGGGTTTTAGTCAGTAAAAGTCTGACACTCCCTTGTGCTCCGCCCAGAGCGGGAGAAGTCATTTAATGATTTCAAATGCAGAAAAAAAAGATCGCTTGCCGAGATCGTTTTGTGGATCATCTTAACATAACGAGACCTCTCCGTGCCTCGGAAAACACGTTAAGCCGTTGCTCCCGGCCATCATATGCAGATATTTGGCAGTCATTACGGATTATCAGAAGCCAGAAAATCTGACACCGGTCGTGTTAAAGAGTACGGAGTACCTGCCGTGTTACCCGCTCCACGTAAAATATTATTTTTCAGCTGAATCCGGTTTGACTGGAAGCCGGACTGGACTGGACAGTAATATGGTTGGGAAAAGGCTAGGCAGATGATGATAATTTTGACAAATGTTTACCCAATATTTTACGCAGGAGTGCTGGTAACTAAAACCACTTATATAGAGGACAGCCTACATGGTATTATGATCCATATGTTCATATTTTCTCATACTCATATATACAATATTGCATTGGCTTCAAGAATGTTATAATGTACTTGACCTTTATACGAGTATGGAAGCTTTCTAGTTACATTACAAAAGACTGGGTCTTTATAGTCTCGTAGATCGTCCTTAACATTTAATTTTATAGAATATACATACGACACAAAAAACTAGAACGCTCAGAATACCAGATTGTAGTTTGTTTTTAATTACATAACTACATAGTCACACTCTGATTATGTTCTATATTTAAAAGGAACTTGAAACCCTTTTCAAACTTCAATTAATATTTTTAAATACAAAGTTGAAGTTCGTCGCTAGCCTCATGTATTAAAATAATAACAATAATAATAATAAATAAATAAATAATAATAATAATTGTAATTTAATTCATTTATATTAATTTGCTTAACAATTTAACTAAGTGTAATCCTTTTTTTTTATTCAAATTAAATAGCCTTTTTTTCTGGAGCGGAAGGGTCTGGAGCGAAAGCTCTTACGACAGTTACGACTAAAACCCATCAGTGTTCCTCCTAATGCCCTTTGCATTCCAGGGTAGCGGTGACTCTTTCGAACAAATTAAATAGCCTACCAAAACAGAATCAGTAGTAGAATTTATCTAAAAATAATGTTTGACCCACATACATAAACATATACTTACCTAGACCTCAACAGATAATTACGAAAAAACTATTAGCGAAACTATTTAATTCTCATTAGAATGCAATCTATGGCTACATAATTAAATATAACAAGCGTGATATTTCTAAAAATTAAGTTACTTAAGGTTGTGTCAACGTCAACCTTATACAAGTTAGCCCTTTCACAATATGACTGACTTCATAATGTTACTGTAACATTAATTATTAACATTTCCGTGAGAGCGGTGGCTAGCCTTGTCGAAGCTGGCATTTACTGACCAAACTCGACAGTCGTGACTATTAATTTGTCATAACAATTTACACTTTACTTATGTGGTAATAAAGTTGGAAGTTAAATGATTTTCGAACAGGTTAACTTAGGAATGGCATTAATACCCTGTTTTGGCTGCGAATAAATGGAGCTTTTGAATATATATTCTTTGAATGTGTCTGCTGTTATTACTCAAAGGGTGATTGCAGATAATGTTTTTCAACATTTGCATAGTTAAGAAGTTGTTTGTCGAGTAAATATTTATGTCACCGGAAATTTGCAAACTGTAATAGATCTTTATAAGATTATTATTTCTCGACATATTATGAAATAACCGTTTTTATAGGATAAATCCCAACAAATTTCAATAGTTTCCAATATATCCGTGTCTCATTTAGAAAAAAAAAAAAATGTTTACAATTTCACGCGATATTTTGTAATATTACGGCGTTAGCAATTTCCCAGTGACTACATAAAAACTGTTGTGAAATAGCAGCAAAGAAATGGAAGTGTAAACTGATAACTTTGTATGAAAAAAAAATATATATTCGGGAATTGACTTTCGATTGTGTTGTGGAGTTCCTTGCACGTTCTTGTCCATATATGTCTACAATTTGGAACGTGAAGAAAGCTTCATCTATTTTGACTGACCGACCTTGATAGTTCAAAAATGACTGCAAGTGTTTATTATATTGCAAACAGCAAGACCCGGAACAAATATCTAATTTGAGTTTAAATTCCTTGGGAGTTTGACTTCCTTGGCCTTGGATTAAGTTTTTCATCTACATAGACAGAAGCAATTTATTTATTTATTATAACTTTATGCACTAGTAAAAAAACTGTACAAAGGCGGTACTTAATGCCATAGACATATTCTACCAGTCGACCTTAGGGTAGTGACACAACATAGCACGAGCAACTTAAAAAAAGACAAACAGATAGGGAAAAATACAATCATAAATACATACAAATAAAATTATAACGGCACAACCACACACACACACATACATACACACTTCTACGCCACAACCTATAAACAGGATCTAATCATACCGGAGCTGAGTTTCATTTATTATAATTTGACTACAGAAGGTCGAACTGCAACTTTATCAATATCACTGCACAACGATATATAATCCAAAACACCTACGTGAATTAAATCAACGGATATTTAATATCAAATAAGCGTTTCCTGTGCATGTCATGACCATGATGAATGACACACAAACATTTAAAAAAAAATCATTTAAGTGTTCTAGTTGGTAGCAATATTACCACACTTTCTACTATTTCAGATTGTTCAAGCTAAATCAGCGATTTTAGAAGAAAGTGTTTATTTAGTGCAGGCGAAGAATTTTCCCTTAAACAATGAATTAACATTCCACAAGATGACCACTCTGTATAACAAAAATATGTTAATAATTTAGTCAACACCTATTTTTTTAGGGGTGGGAAATCATCAAATGACTTCTTCCGCTCTGGGTGGAGTGGAAGGGAGTGTCAGACTTTTACTGACTAAAACCCGTCCGTGTTCCTCCTAGTGCCCTTTGCGTTCAATGGCTGCGGTGACTCTCTCGAACAAATTCCGCAAATTTAGGCAACACGTTAGGATTAATAAGAAGTTTTTAATGCAAATGCAGCATTTTAGAAGAGCTATAAGTTCCCCAAAATACTCACTTGTGGGAACTTAAAGAGTGATCCGGATACGTAAGCTCTTCGTCTTAATCTGAAAAAGGAATCATGAGGTGTCTGATTTAGGACCCCCAAGATGGGAATTCTCTTGAAGATCACAGAGATCCTTGAGAATTTTACGTGAATAAAAACGAAAGGAAGCAAGGCTGATGTCGGCTTTGTCGCCTTCATAACTGTTTATGAAGGCGAGTAAGCATCATCTTTTGTCACGAACTAAACATTATAGGTTACAAGTGACGAATCATAGTCGTGACAAAGTTAAAATCATCAGAAAATAAGCTCGTGCATTCGTACATCACCGATACCGTTGTTTCACGACTTACGAAGCAATAGGGTTATTTTTGCGAGATTTTTTAAAAATTGAAATAATAAAGATCGATAAAAGTTTGCTATTACAGTTCCTTAATCAGCCACCAAGTGCACACCGATATCTTTGAAGACTTATTGAACGACACTGCTACTAACAGGCCCAAATTATCTAAAAAGGAAGGAAGTTAACGATCGGCTTCAAACGGAACAAAACGATTAAAATATCATAGATAAAATACTGCAGAAAGAAACAAAGATATAAATCGACACTACTGACGACACAACGATCCTGAATGCTGCTGACCTCGTAAAAAACAACAAGCTTGAATAAGCAGACAACATCACAGAATACAATTCACAAGAAACCTCATAATCACATAAAAGAAATCCGGCTGGTTATTAAACTATTATCTTCACAAACACGCGATATAACGTGATAACTTAGTTAATTTGATTCGCAATCACTAATCTGAGCAAACAATGCGCCTAACTACTGGGACTCCTGATAAAAATTTCATTGATTTAAATCTTGAGTAATTTATTACCTTTATGGGATCTAAGTAACTCTACTTATCTCAATGGTTTCTCAAGATTCTCTATTATCATTAGGTTATTCACTTAAGCAAACACATTGAACAATTGAATAGCTAAATACTTCTGCATTTGGCAGAAACAAGTAGATTAAGTATCCATGTAGGAATAAATGTTAAAGCCAAAAATTCAAAAATATCATAAAGATGCGCCGTTTGTACAAGCTGAAAGATTCCTCAGTATATCAGTCATATTTCTAAGTATTTCACCAAAAATATTTGCTAAAACCCGTCGATTTCTTCATCTTAGTTTTATTTTGAACTTCGAGCACATCAAAAAGCTTTTACTCTGTCCAATATATCAAAAATGAGAGAGCACTCTAATTTAATTGACTTCGAAAAACAACATTCTGCAGGACCCACCTGGAATTAAGCTTAATTCAAAGAAAACTAGGCATTCAATTACGGTTTGATAAAGTTGCATTTCATTTGAATGGCTCTTAATTTACACAGGATCTTACATCAAACAACACTCATCCATAAATTATTCGATAGACCGTGGAATTGGCGAAAACTGATCGAAGGCAACAAAGAGGTAACGTTAGGATGACGCAACGCCACCCGATTGTGAGAGGAATAACGGTCAGATGCGCTGGCGCACGAAAATGTGCTAAACGGTTACTGTTACACTTTATTCCGTTAAATGCGTAACTCGGGAATGTCTTTATTAGAGATGGACTTTACTTTTTGTATCACCAAAGATTTCATGCAGATCAATTCAAAAGGCAAAGGAACATAAAATCGAAAGCGACCGCGTTCTCCAACACCAGCAAGTTAAAAAAAAATCACCACATTGTCTTTAACCTTTGTTCCATAATATTTCATCATACGTATCTACAAAGGAGCAAACATTATACTATTCTCCAACACAACAACGTGCTATATCAATAGAGACAATGGTGAGCTAGAATAAAAACAAAAGTGCAACAACAGTGCGCTTGCAGATTGCAACTATTATAGTCCTTATATTTGCACCGAATGAACAGCTGGTATTACACTATATCACGGCTGCCTGACTTATTTTGAAGGTGGGCCATAATATTGACCCCGAGTCAGCCTATGGGCCATCTAGCTTAAAAATTAACATCAATTTTATAGTAACATTTAGCTATTGAAATTAAACAAAACTTAGTGAGATTATTGTGGTTTTTATGAAAAGCAAAAAAGAAATGTTTGGCGAAAATCCGGTGTCAAAATCAAGTTTGTGTGGTCAAAATCAAGTGGTTTTCAAGTAACTGTTTCATTAGCTATTATGTTAACTTTGCAAATAATATTGGGAATGACACTGAGTTCTTAAAGAGCAAAATATTTTAAATCCTGTTATCAACTCCTCAAAAAGACAATCGCCAGCTACTGTTCGTTGACGGCGGGCCAAGCCAAATGCGTTGGTGGGCCACCAGAGCCCCAAGTCTGCTATATTTATAAATTTGTCATTCCAACAAGATACCATTGTCATTTTGCTAAAAATTCGTAATCTGCAAAATTCATAATAGTCGATCATTGATCGGTCAATGGTCTCATAATACTTTTTGATAACCGAGCTATTCAAAGCAATGACTCCACAATGACGTTCTAATGGTAGGTCACTGATCAAATTGAACTGTCAAAATTTTAACAGATTACTGCATACGTCTTTTTTTTTTTTCTCTGGATGGGAAATCATCAAATGACCCCTCCCGCCCTGGGTGGAGCGGTAGGGAGTGTCAGACTTTTACTGACTAAAACCCACCCGTGATCCTTCTTGTGCCCTATGCGTTCCAGGGCCGCGGTAACTCTTTCGAACAAATTCCGCAACCCTAGCAGGCACCGACCCTATGGGGCCCCGTCCTCGGTGCTGACGGCTCCTTGCGGCGCGCGTGGAACACAACGCGTCGTCGACTCAACCTGGTATCGGACGGCGAGCCACCCACGCTCACCGTCCCCAGGCTTACTGCATACGTCTGCAATTATTATTATGTGCGAGATTACCATTTTATGCCATTTCTTTCAATTGAGTGTCAGTGGTTGACTATTGGAAAGTCATAATGACGTTTTTATATTAGTAGATTACTAAACTCGTCAAAATCAACCATTATGAAATCAATGATGGACCATTCTGACACTATTGTAATAGCATACTTGAGGCTCAGGTGGCTTGCTGGCCATTATATCATAACAAACTGATTTCAATACGAAAAAAAGCAATTTTCTGTTCAAAAAGAGCTTGGATGCGAGAAGCAAAAGGACTGGTTGATATGGTAGTGCTTGTTGGATGATTATATCCAGAAGTTTTTAGTTTGAATATTGATCATGGAGAAGTAACATCTAAACAAGATTAAGAATTGCCGTGTGAAGATATAATCCTAGAACCTAAAAATATTTATCTTTTCTCGCAAGCTGTTAGTTCATAATTAAAATATAATCAAGCAGCAACAAACGTAAGTTAATTAACAATTCAACTGATATTAATAAAGCTTTAGTTATCTAAATAGGTTAGACTGCTTGAACAGATAAAAGTCGTGACGTAAATGAATGCAATCAATATCACAATGGGGCCATTTAATCGGGTAGTGCACTTGATAGAATCATTAAATTCATGGCAAGCAAGCCGGTTAATTAAATGCTTTATTTTTTGGCTGTAGGTACTATGGATGCTAATTGAGTTTTACTGTTAGTATGATAGATCTTTAACAGAATATTTAGATTCTTTGCGTGTTATAGAGACTCCGCTTTTTTGCTTTGTAGGCTTTTTATTAAGATTTATATTTCTTTTCCAATGTTTTCATTTGCTGCCCTCTCGCACTAGTTATTCGCATGATTATCGGTACTTTTTAATGAACATAATATTTTGGAATTGTGATGAAATTGTATTCAATCAACTTAAACTTCCTGGTTCAAATTGTTTAACCAATTTATTGTCCTACTTTCGGGAAATGAAAGCTGATTGTCCTTAATACAGGCTAATAAGTAACCTAGCTAGGACATCAGATTGTAAATTGTATTGTTACCTACTTATGTCAGATGTATGTGTGTTGCCCTAAGTTGTCATTCTACTTTGTAACAGTCTGTACCACTTTTATGAAATAAATAAATTATTATTATTTATCCGTAATTGCTACGTCCGTTGATGCAACTGTTCCAAATTGAACCAATAAATCAACAGAATAGAAAAAGAACCACTAGCACTAAAACAAAAGTGAATAACAGCAATTAGCACCAACTAAGGAACAAAATCAGGGCACAGCTGGAAACTTAATTTGGATCTCGAGCAAATTGTGTTATTAAGTCTTAGGTAACAACTCAATTAAGCGAACAATGAACGATACCTTTTGCTTCTCAAACAATTTAATCTAGAGAAAATGTTTTGTATTAATAACGTAATATCCGTTGCAGAGAATATAGTGGATCTTTACTGAGATATGTAATTAAAATCAAGATGAACAAGGAATTCAAAGAAAAGGCCAAATATTATATGATAACAAGGAATTAAAGGGAGCAGTGGTGGCCGAGTGGTAACGCCCCGACTTACGAATCGTAAGTCGCGGGTTCAAACCCAGCCAGGCGCATCACTTTATGTAATTAATTTCATCATCACTGCTCTCAAAACGGTGAAGGAAAACATCGTGAGGAAACCGGCATGTCGTAGAACCAAAAATTCGAAGACATGTGACATTCATCAACCCGTACTGGGCCCGCGTGGTGGATTACGGCCCATTCCCTCTCCTAGAGAGGAGGCCTGTGTCCCAGCAGTGGGAACGTTAAAAGGCTGATTATGCTTATGCTAAGGAATAAAAGCAACAGACATAACTTCTCGTAAGTAATACTCTCCGTAAGAATTAATAGGGACTATACAATCAAGAGAAGCAACTTATTTTATCTTCCGAGTTAAGGTCGTCGCTTCCCAATCACTGCGGTTGGCGGAATTCCAAGCCTTGTCTCCTTGACCTGGAGCTTTCTGTTCTTTAAGACCTCAGCAGCGACCCTGATAATATAATACACTAGTTTTGTAACTTGGCTGTCTATTCGCGTTTTTACAATCATTAGTAACTTGAAAATCACGCTAGGGAATCATCAATCTTGACTGTGGTGGTTCAATAGCAGAGCAGTGTATTGTTTTTCGACCTTCGAAACTTTTATAACTTTTGCAGTAGATACGTGCTTTGGCGTCATTGGCACTACTGAAGCATTTATTCAGACCGTCAAGAAGTTCCTTTTGAAGGAAACTTCCTCCACTTCAATCGTCTCAGTTGTCATGGCAAGCTACAACTGTCAATTTGATTGAGTCAAGTGGAAGAAATACAAACTTAGAATGAAGTTACTTGAAATAAATAATTATACTAATACGAGTATTATAAAGAGGTCACGTTTGTGAGTTTGCGAGGTTGTTAGTTTGTGATGTTGTAAGGGGTAAACTCTGGACCAAAAAAACTGGGAAAAAAAATTTCACTGTTGGGAAGCTACACTATCCCTGGGTGACAAAGGCATATATTTTATCCCCATATTCCCACGGGAACGGGACCTACGCGGGTGAAACCGAGGCGCAACTAGTAGTTTATATTCCGCTCGCTTGCATACTCAGATAAACAAACGATTCGAAATGCCCAAAACTTTAGAAATCTAGCCTCAATCATCCATATACCGTTTTTAACTTGAATAATCTCTGCCGTTACTTTAAAATGTCCTGGCATTATTTCTTTAGAATAACAAGCGTAAAACCTGGTTTTTTGTGCCTCGCAGATAGCTATTTTTTTGTTGCATTTACATATACTTACTTACAACAATACGTCGAACTCTCCAAGGAGAAGTATTATATATATAAATTTGGTATTTACACAACTGGCTTTACAATTATGCTGAATTGGCGTTTTCACGGCTGTGAATGAATAAAATATAATTATACGCAATTTATTATTCTTATGTTTTTGTCATACGTTTAACATTTCAAGGTTCAATTACCTGCATTCGTGCATTAGGTATCAAATTTACCAGAATCACTTGGGACCTACCTACTACCTACCAACTAACCTTAGAAAACAATGGCAAGGAAAGAAGAATAAATTTAAAAGAGGAAAAATTAAAAGACGAATACAGACTGCCAACAATGAACCATCCTTCGCGATCTTACTATAACTAAAGCTACATTTTAGGCCACATGACTTGTTTCCATAGTTCTCAATCTCACGTTCACAATCTATCATGGGCCGCTAAAATTCATCTGATGTCTAGTTTCATAAGACGCGGGAAAGGCAGTATGCGGTCACGACCGAAACTCTTACAAAAAAAAAGTCGGCTAAGCTGTCATGTCATGAATTCCGAAGCTGGCCGAAGTTGCAAAAACTGAATCGGGTGGCCTCGTTAGTTTCCGTATGATTAGGCCAACTCTTCGTGTGTGCATTCAAGGTCAAAAGCGTATTTCGATAAGTGGGTGTTTTGTATTTTGATTACTGATCCGAGACTGGATTTTGGATGCTGGTGTCGAATAAATAACATAGAATGTCTACACGTCAACTTCAATTTTATTTTCTTTATAATGTAGGGTATACTGGTGGCATAGAGAATCTCTATTTAAAGTTGATGCAGTTCTTCCTTTCGTATATTTATAGTAACTGTCCGAAAAGGTTGGTTTACTTTCGCGTTTACCTCACACGATCACATGAACCTTCTTCGTATTACTCATACCTAAAGGAATTTTGGAAAACCCCGATCGCCTTTCTTCGTAATTATTGACGTTAACAGGCAAGGCTCGTAACAATTTCCTCACACAGATGACTGATGAAGGCAGATATTAATACGGTATATAAAACACGTATAGTACAGAACAACCACTTATCATCATAATTCTATTGGTGACGGTCGCATGCGCGCACGCAGAGCATTTCATTTCCAAGAATTTATTTCTATATTTTTCTTTTTTATAGTTACATTCCTATCAGGTAACGTGACGGCGGAACGAAATCAGATTCGATTTACAACTTACGTATTATTATTATTTTTTTGTTTTTCTTTAGCATTATTTTTAACTTAAAGACAAAGGCCCATACTCCAAACCCTAAACTCCAAATCTAACTAGAGCACGAAAACGCCAATGAGTACTGCTCTAATTAGCGTTATAAAGTTTTCGTGCTCGAAACATCTTTTTTTGGAAAAACTTGTTCAGCTAAAGTCATCTCTCGAGCACGAAAACTACAATTCATAACGCCAATTAGACCAGCTTTCAAGTTTCAGCAGTTCGAGTAGCCAAGTCCATACTTCCAGGCTTAATTTATACAAAGTGTCTCATGTTAAAAACACATATATGAAAGAAACCATTTATAGGAGAAGTCCACAAAATTAACACCAAATCCGCAAATATACACTTTATCTATACTGCATCAATATTTGGTATGTAAATATTTGTGACATTCTCCAACTAAATATTGACTTATACAATACATAAACCAATGAACCGAAGATGTATGTACTTATATTATGAAAACATAGCAATCATGATGATGCTTATATTCCCCCAAAGGTGCAGACCGAGGTGTAAGGGACCAGGTCCGTAGGCGCGGGCCTGCGGACGGTGAGCTATGGGTGGCTCGCCGGTACTCCCTGCCGCTCCGCCCAGAGCGGGAGAAGTCATTTGATGATTTCCCATCCAGAGAAAAACAAAAACACATTTTTACCAAATTTCACCATTTCTTAGTAAGAGGGATACTCAAACATGGCTGCAAAACACAAACCAGGCAGTAAATCCAGGCTTCTATTAAGAAATCCCTATGAATTATTACTATCAGGGCCCCATGGTCAGTGTTGCTTTCGCCATTAGATTTAATTCTAGTCACACATCTATACTAACTAATATTATAAAGAGGAAAGATTTTTAGATTGTTTGTTTGTACCGAATAAACTCCGTAACTGCTGAACTGATTTTAACCATTCTTTCACCAATGGAAAGCTATATTAATGGCGAGTAACATAGCTCATATTTTATTCAAGTATTCCCACGGGAACGGGAAATACGCGCGTGAAATCATGGGGCACTGCTAGTCTTATATCAAAGTACAAGTCGCCGATCTTATGTAACATCGCTCGTGCCTTGAGCGAAAGGTATACAGGTTTTATTTTTCTCCACTAACATAAATCGGTCAGTCGGTGAATGTAGGACTAAATAGCATCAATTATATAAAAATCGTTTAGCCAATCGGTTTCGGTATAAATTACACATAATAACGATATTGTTGCATGATGCACACAAT
Organism: Hecatera dysodea; assembly: GCA_905332915.2. NCBI lineage: Eukaryota > Metazoa > Arthropoda > Insecta > Lepidoptera > Noctuidae > Hecatera > Hecatera dysodea. The sequence goes on from HG995292.1 coordinate 19,388,706, forward strand.
TGGTCATACGACATTAAGTATTGGATGCCTGTCTATGTTATTTTACTAGGGTTGTCGATTATCGAAAGTAAACTATGATCGAATATGGGACCTATTTCTTAGGCTGTAGGCGTGTTTGATTCAGTCGTCGTTTGTTAAGCACCTAAGTAAAGTAGCACCATACTTTGAGCTGGAACTATGTACGTACTTAAGTACCTAAAACGATGTACCTTTTGTTTTTAGTATGGGAAATCATCAAATGTCTTCTGCCACTCTGGTCGGAACGGATGAGAGTCAGACTCTTACTGACTAAAACCCATCCGTGTTCCTCCTAATGTCCTTCCACGTTCCAGTGCCGCGGTGACTCTTCGAACAAATTCCGCAACCCTGGCAGGACATAATGTTGGAAAAAAGAAACAAAACTTCAGAATGCTGCTGAGAATTTCCTAATGGATTCATCCATTACTAAATTCTCAGAATCCCAACAGTTAATTTACGACTCCTGGACATAAGAGGCGGTCAACGCACCAATGATGGCAAATATTTGAATAGCTTTACATACACAATTTAAATAATATTAGTATATTTAATTAAGTCAAAGAAATCATTACACAATGACAAGAGGACGATAATTTTTCATCAGTTCATTCAACTTTTCGGAACATCAGTAACAGCAGTTGCGTGGCAACCCTAGACTGTTCTTGGTACATCGACAGAGGTTACATCAGTACAATGAATAAATCAATAGCAGTGTATACTATACCATTAAGAAAGAAACCATTATTTTTATGACCCTTTGCTTGCTGTAACCAAGTTTCTTCACCAGACTGTAGATAATTGAGGAGTGAGTATTTTTCTCAATATCTGAGTTTACGTTTGTGTAACTTCAAGCGATATTTACGAGACCAACGAGATATTATAAGTTTTCCCTTATTAAAGAGGCAATAGCTGGTCTGACATAAGACAATTTTTATAGCTGATACGTGCATTGAATGCTACTTTCTTTGACTTAGTTCTGTCTGCTTGGATTGCTCAAATAAATTATATGGGAGTTATACATATCAATAAATTTAAATTGAAAAATCATATCGTAGGCAAAATATCCAATATTTTTTGTATTCTCATTATTTGAAACTTGCTTACTGTTATCAATTTAATAATATGGTCAATCAAGTGTTCCAAATATGGAGTCAGGTACATACTATTTTAATTAATAAGCTCTAACAATAAAACGTTTATGAAACTTAAAACTAACTAAACTATTAACTTGATTTGTGGTTCCATTAAACTTTATGAGGAACTGCGTCTTTAATATTAATTTACTGACCAAGCGATCCTTTTAAGGCATTTAACTACGGAAGAGTGGGTAATTTACTCGAATGTTTATTAAGTCATTCCGAAGAAATCCAGCACGAAGGACACTCGTTCTATAAAGTTATACAAAATGAAGAAGTACTGGCAATGAAAACACACTGATATACAGATAATACGTTGTCATAAACCTACTGATTTTCGTCATGAGAAAAGTCTATCAACATACAAGAATACAGTTGAAGCAAACTCATAACTATGTAGATACGCCCAAAAAGTAGTACCACTCTTCACAACCCAAGCAACACAGTTTCGAATAACTGAAATTAAACAGAAAATGGTTCCTTAATTAACTTTCCTATCGATTTCCCTTCATCAATTACTTTTATTAATTCTCGATAAGCATTGATTTCCCAATCTAAATAAATGAAAAATGTGGCTGTCGGTAACCACAGGCTAAACAAAGTGAAACACTACAGCTGACTAAGGAAAGTTTGACGAAACGATTTGATCTCACTTTTCTGATGAAACTAAGCATTAGACGCAAACAAAATGACCCGAGACTAGTTGATTTTCAAGCATTTAAAAATAATCTTGAATAAGTAAAGCTTATAAAACCGAATAATAAAAAACACACCGTGATGAATATAACTGGGCTGATGATCAAAATGTATTAAGAAAGCATATTATAATATTGGCAACAATGCAGCGTAACGAATGTGATTATGGTAATTATATAATAGAAGATACAAGATATGGCATAAAAGATAGAGAAGTAATTAGATGATGTGTCAAGAACAGGAAAGCACCTAAACTGTCGTTCTCAGTTCTTGTAATCTATGGTAAGCTAATGTAGATAAAGAATGTGAATTCATTAATGATAATGATAAATTAATTAAACCAAGACTATAAACAACTACAGTACATACGTGAACTGAGTACAAGGCTTATGACCGTTAGTATGTAAAATAACTACTTACATATCAATACTACAAGATTGCTTATCAAGAGGTGATAAGAAAGATGTAAGAGTTCATAGATGACAGATAAGATTAAGTATTCATTAAGAAGAAGGACAAGTATTTACATATGAACATAGTCTTTTTCCCTTACAACTTTTGACACATCCAAGTTCACCCAATAAAAGACCAGTATCACACGTGTGGTTTAGTTTACCTAATACAAATAGATGATATAATACGAATAGCGTAACAATGAAGTACTACACTCTGATTGCTGCCGAATGTCTAACAAAGGCCAACAGAAGAAATTCTGCTACTTTAGCTACTACGTAATCTTGAGTCGTGAAGACATCAATCAGTGCTGAATCAAAATGTATGTACAGTTACTCTATATAGAACCAGCGTTTATTACTGTATATACGGTATACTACTGCGCTTTGATTAGCTTGAATATTACTTGAATATGTATATGTATAATTTGAAAAGACTGTGGTTACGCAACAGCATCGGTCTTATAACTCTTCCCTGCAGCATTCCAAGGTCTTTTCTGTCCCTTTCTTTCTGTCTAGATCCATTAAGGCATTTTACCGCATCGATTTACTAATACACTAATTAGGATACGCATGTACATATATTACATCACGATTATTGAATAAACATAATGGTACATTTTTACATTTTTATGCTGTATCCATAATTCAAAAGGGTGTCATCAGGCTTTAATCCCTTTACCTTTACCAGTTAACACATTAAGAACCGGACAGAACGTAAAAGAAATAAACTGAAGCTATTACCTAGAACACATGAACAAACAAGTCAAGTTCAAAGCGAGACAAGCCTTTAAAAAATATACTTTTTACAAAAAATAAAACCGACTTCTAAACAAAAAAACCAAAAAGTATAAAATAACTTTAATTTCGGAACTCGGTGTTTTTGGTTGCTTTTTTGTTGTTGAACACACCGACTTCCGAAATTAAAGTTATTTTATACTTTTTGGTTTTTTTGTTTAGAAGTCGGTTTTATTTTTTGTAAAAAGTTTTTTTTTATTTTTCACTTTTTAGTGGTACCTACACCCCCTCCCCTCCCCCACCTAAACGAACCAATCACATTGGTGTAAAAAAAGTACTGCTCCTTTGCAGAGTACACTAAGAGGTCATCAATGTAGTCAATGTAGATATTTTTTTAGATTTTTTGAAAACCGCTTGGTTGATTTCGATAAAATTTTCATGGGACCATTTGGGAAGTATACCCTTTCCAACAAAAAAAGAATTTTTCAAATCGGTTCACAAGCGACGGAGTTATGCGCGAACAAACAATAAAAAAAATAAAAAAAAAATAAAAACATACAATCATCCGAATTGAGAATCCTCCTTTTTTAGAAGTCGGTTAAAAATGGTCTGACCGTAACGAGTCCCATTAAATGTTGAGAATTTCAAGCATTACTGGTTCTCCTGTAAAAGCTTCTATACACATAACTACACTTTGAAGCGTAATGATCCATTTACTCCCAAGACGCGTAACAGAGTTGTAATTATTGTTTTTTGGTGTGATGGACGCCGAATTGTCTCATGTGTAAAGGCCTTAATTTGACTGCAGTGTAATGTTGTCAAAATTTATTAGCAACGTTACTAAACGGGGTCTCGATGACGTTTTTGTAAATTTTTCATGACGAACTCTTACAAACATGTCATAATATTAGCACCTTGGCGAAAATAATATCAATTTGCACATGCAAGCAAAATTGAGTTCTAATTTAAAGCGGACGGGCTGAATTTACAATGACGATAAAATGCTAATTTAGTGCAATTTATTTGTGATGCAAGCCTGATTTCAGTTTTCTAGCTAACTATTTTAACATAAATTCTGTCGTTAGATAAGGTGTACTTACGGGTGATATCCATAGCGAGAGTACTCGTAATACACACTCCCATCTTCAGTTTAATCACAATAACTCCAAAATTGAGAAGAAGTCACTTGATATCCGACCCTAACGTCAATTCCTGACAAAACACACCACTTGCACTGATTCCCAGTAAATACTGATACGAACACACTGATATAACACAAAATCCTGTTAGTGGAGTAACCTCACTGAGTTGACTGAAGCCTCATAGAAATTTTAATCTAATTAGGTCTCCCTTCCTACTTCGAATTTAAACATTCGATTTTTAAATGTACCGGTAGAATCTGACATTAGAGTGTCATTTTTATTTTTTTTAAATTGTATCGAGCACACGCGACCGCGCGTCTATGGAATCCGGCGCAGACTGCGGTACAAAGTGTAGGCTGTATACTTTGCTTTGAGCAAGCGGCTCTCAATCTTTCGTGATTTCCATCTGTATTGTAACTAAACCTCTTGTTTGTGACTAAGTGTTTGATTTGTTAATGCCGTTTTCTATTGTTTCTGGGAAATTATGTTTGTAAGGTTTAGGTTGAGTATGTTAGAAAATATTTTGTTGTTTTACTATTTATTAGATAAATAACAAACATGAAGGTACATACATTTGGCAAATAAGGTATCTAATTATACAAAACTTTAACAACGAATTAATAAATCTTCAGTAAATCACCTTAGTAATATTCTAATGACAGTTCCTTCGTACTTAAAACTAAATTTTCAGGTTTAGAGCTAAAGTTAGCGAACCTCAGACTAACAGAGAGACCAGTTTTATGTAACGCAAGATTTACTCTTTACTTTATTTTGCAGCATACCTAAGTACTTATTGTGAGCGCGAAAATACAGCATTCTTTTTCATTTTTATCGCATTGTCTAGACACCAAATTGAGTGAAAACAAAACAACAAAAAAAATTGAAACATCGGCGGTCTTCTGTTTTATTTTTTAAATAGTGTTTGACAACATTTATGTTACCTACTACAAAAGCGGTTGAATATTTTAAATTTAATTTTCTCTTAAATTTTTCTTTATACCTATTTCTATGATATCAACCCAAAAGATAGATGAGATGATGATATAAGATGGTCATGATGTATATATTTCCAGAAGTACCTGCGTACGTTTCGATGATTACAGGCCTTGAATGCTCATACATAACCCATACTTGAAACGGAAACCCTGTTATATAAAGCCGGGTATTCATTACATAACTATCAGTATCCAGGTCGATATTCGAGTTCCCAGTGACCTAGACGGCTAGATTATCTTACACCAGAGACTGAAAGGCGCCTAACCTTTCAGCAGCAAATTGGACTCTATCTTTTCACACTAAGGTATAAAATGAAATGTATAGATAGAAGTTTATTTTTATAGGCCAACTTTTGCGGGAAGTGTTAACGAGTGGGCTAGAAAGAAATGTTTGGTGGCTTTTCCAGAAGTTATTATTGGATTTTCTCGTTCTGTGACTTGTGACAGGAACCAGGGAATAAGGAGTTTGTTATGAAAGTTGCATTCATTATGAATGATAGTTCTTTTTATTTGGTAACTAGCAGCGCTCCACGGTTTCACCCGCGTAGTTCCTGTTCCCATGGGAATACGGGGATAAAATATAGCCTAAGTTAAAAAAACTCGCACTTAGGCTTCTGATAACTTTCTGAATATTTTATTTCGTGTAAGGAATTTTCCTTATCTAGATTTATTTTCGTTTTAAAGAAAATGGAACTCAATGGTTCTTCTTCTAGGCTTTGTTAGCCAGCAGAATATGAAAGTTTCAAGTTCATGCCAAGTAAGTATATTAGATATCGATGGAAAATGATTACCCCCATGGACATTTTACCCACACGCCTGTATCGCGTTAGAAAGCCAATACTTTTCAAACTAATTTCCTTCGATAGCCTTTCACAATTTATGGCCTACTGCCAAGCTGATACCCACACGGACTGATATTTCTCTTATTATAATAAATTGCACTTAATTAATATGTCAAGCGAACTTTTCCTTTCTACTTAACAAAACTTAGGTGTATCATTTGCATATAATTGCAAAAGATGTTCTTATGTGACTGGTCAGTATCACGCCAGTTGTTCCTAATGGGTAAGGCACATATTAAGAGTTTGGTATGACCAGTTAAATGATAATGATAAATGATATTTATTTTGTAAGTAGGTTAAACATAACACTTTTACACGTCAAATATTTCTGGTCATTTTAAGCTAGATGAAGCCGGTGTTTCCTAGCCGACTACCTCAGGGTAGTCGCCTAGGAAGAAACACCGAAACAAACTCAGAGGTCAAAGTCTCTTTTAAAGTCCATACAATCCGTACTGGTCAAGTCATATGAGAACCATGTCTTTTGAGGAAAGTGCCACACAGATGCCGCACACAGAGAAGAGACAGAGAGTTTGTTTAATACTATTACAATAGGTACCTATTCTATGTAGTTGCGGAATTTGTTCGAAACAGTCACCGCGGCTCTGGAACGCAAAGGGCATTAGGAGCAACACGGGTGGGTTTAAGTCGATAAGAAGTTGATACCCCCTGCCGCTCCGCCCAGAGCAGGAGAAGTCATTTTATTTTAAAACAAAAAAAAACAGAGCTCAGTACAGGAACGTGAGGATTGGCTTAAGAAAAGAGAGGCCTGCGCTCAGCAGTGGGCGAAGTCAGGCCGTGGATGATGATAATGAATATGTAAATGGAGGCAGGCCTCTTGTAATCAAACGAGTGCAAATCCAAAGGGTTTTTTGATAAGGGAAATTATCAAATGAATTCTTCCGCTCTGGGCTGAGTGGAAAGAAGTATCAGACTGTTACGGACTAACCCACCCGTGCCCTTTGCGTTCTAAGGCCGCGGTGACTCTTTCGAACAAATGCCGCAACCATAGCAGGCACTGACACTATGGCGATGGCACCCCGTTTTCTTTGCTAACATCTCTTAAGGCGCACTTGGAACATCGACCTGGGCCTGGTTATTTTCGGAAGGTGAGTCACCCATAGCTCTCCATCCGCAGGCCTGCGCCTACGGTGGCCGGGAATCGCCCTATAAACTCCGGGATACTTCTGAGAAGTTCCTGATTGAAAATCTAAACTACCCTAGTTACACTTTGCCCGAATCGAACTCAGTACGTTTGTACACTAAATACTTTTGACCACTAGGACAGCGACACAAACTTATGTAATTTTATCATAAACTAGCTTCTGCCAGCGACTTCGTCCGCGTGGAATAGTTACTTTACCCCCGATTTTGAAACTCTCAGCCCGATCGGTTTAAAATTGACAAAAGATAGACATGCTGTTTCGGGATATTTTTTAGATAATTTTATGTAGAACATTTCCGTAATACATGATTTCTATGTAACTTTAACCATTAAGGTACTACACACGCGACGGAAGCTTAAAAAATGGAGTAACTTCTTCCGTTTTCCCAACATTTTCCTTCACTGCTCTGCTCCTATTGATTGTAGCGTGATGAAACGTATACTATAACCTGCCCAGGAGTATGAAGAATAATTGCACCAAGTTTCGTTAAAATCGGTCGAGTAGTTTTTGTTTCTATAAAGAACATACAGACAGACAGACAGACAGACAGACAAAAATTTTACTGATTGCATTTTTGGCACCAGTATCGATCACTAATCACCCCCTGATAGTTAATTTGAAAATATATTCCTTGTACAGAATTGACCTCTCTACAGATTTATTATAAGTATAGATATTCCAAGTATGTGCATTGTGCATATACATATATGCACAATGCAGTTTTAATGAGAATTCTGAGCACACTGCCACTGCTGATGTGGTTCAGATACTAGGGTTGCATAACATGGAATGTATTTTTGTCCAAAATTTTGAATGCGTTCGAGGTCATTCTCCAGTGACGTGATTGGTTTTAATTTGATGCGAGTCTCTTTTAGAACATTTTGTTACTTAAGATTTTGTCATAGAAAAGTGAGTCTAGAATAATAATGAATAGATTTTTTTCTGACTAGGAGAAAAGGAGATTGTCGAAACGTTTTTAACATAAACAGATCGTAGAATAATTTGTATAGTCGGAATGTAGAGTCAAAAGCTGAATGTACAATATTGTTCTAACTTTTATAAAATACTAGCTGACCCAGCAAATGTTTTGCCCGATAAAAATAAAATAGGGGTGGGGGTCCCCTTTATCATTTAGGGGTATGAAAAATAGATAGTAGCCGATTCTCAGACCTACTGAATATGCATATAAAATTTCATAAAAATCAGTCTAGCCGTTTCGGAGGAGTATGGTAACTAACATTGTGACACGAGAATTTTATATATAAAATTACTTGGATTACTTAGATTACTTACGTTCATTTTATCTAAATACCAGCTGCTGCCCGCGACTTCGTCCCCGTGGAATCCCCGATTTTAAAACATTCTTTGTCGCTGCTCCGCTCCTATTGGCTTAAGAGTTATGATATATAACCTAAAGCCTTCCTCAATAAATGGTCTATTCAACCCAAAAAGAATTTTTCAATTCGAACCAGTAGTTCCTGAGATTAGCGCGTTCAAACAAACAAACAAACTCTTCAGCTTTATAATATTAGTACCTATAGATACCACCACCACATTTGGTGAAGGGTAGCTTTACTACCCTAATTGTAACCTAATTGAGACAACTGCTTCGAACCCCATCTAAAACTTTATACAGCCCAAGAAAAACGTCTATTTACTTGAAGCCCCAAAACAAACCCTGCAAAAAAAATCCTATCTGCCCAACTACCAGTATTGAATACGCTCCCACCAGTCACGGTAACATCATCAATATCGCATCAATCATAGCGTTTGTAAAAGTATTCAGCACAAATAGGAACCCGAGACGCTAATATATCTCATATTACAGCGTGATTACGTCATAGATAGTGTATCGTTGCTCTATTTATCAATGAGAATATCTATACCAACATTATAAAGCAGAAGAGTTTGTTTATTTGTTTGTTTGGTTGAACGCGCTAATCTCAGTAACTCCTGTTAGATATTTAAAAAATATTTTAGTGTTGGATAGCCCATTTATCGAGGAAGGCCATATAACATCACGCTATCTCTACTAATATTATAAAGAGGAAAGATTGTATTGTTTGTTTTGACAAAAATTCTTTCACTGTTGGGAAGCTTACACTATCCTCGGATGACATAGGCTATATTTTATCCTCATATTCCCACGGGAACGGGAACTATAAATGAAATCTATACTAATATTATAAAGCTGAAGAGTTTGTTTGTTTGTTTGAACGCGCTAATCTCAGGAACTACTGGTTCGAATTGAAAAATTCTTTTTGGATTGAATAGACCATTTATCGAGGAAGGCTTTAGGCTATATATCATCACGCTTAAGCCAATAGGAGCGGAGCAGCGATAAAGAATGTTTTAAAATTGGGGATTCCACGGGGACGAAGTCGCGGGCAGCAGCTAGTACTAAATATGCGCAGACGAAGTCGCAGGCGAAGTGCTAGTAACAAGGTAATACAAGCGGAGCATTTATGAAAAATGCGACGTATAAGAAGTAGCGCGGGTCAGCCAGTTTTTAAAATGGCTAGATATTTTTAACCGACTTCTAAAAAAGGAGGAGGTTCTCAATTCGGATGTTTACATTTTATTTTTATTTTTTTTATTGTTTGTTCGCGCATAACTCCGTCGCTTGTCAACCGATTTGAAAAATTCTTTTTTTGTTGGAAAGGGTATACTTCCCAAATGGTCCCATGAATTTTTGTTGAAAAATCAACAAAAATCTAAAAAAAATATCTACATTGTCTACATTGACGACCTCTTAGTTTACTCTGCAAAGGAGCAGTACGTTTTTTTTACACCAATGTGGTTGGTTCGTTTAGGTGGGGGGAGGGGAGGGGGTGTAGGTACCACTAAAAAGTGAAAAATAAAAAACTTTTTACAAAAAAATACAACCGACTTTTACACAAAAATCAAAAAAGTGCAAAATAACTTTAATTTCGGAAAAAAAATTATTTCTTTCTTTAAAACAATCAAAACAGTAGTCTTTGCAGCAGTTTCCTTTTTAAATTCCTCCAAGAAGTAGGGTGAAGTTTAACTAAAATACTGCTAGTTGTGTTGTTGTGTTAGATCTGAACTGATCTGATTTGATTTGATAAGGTTTCCATTTCTTACAGGTGTACGGAAACCTAGAAAGAAACAAAAAGCCTACCACGCCCAGAGCTCTAAAAATGTGAAACCTTATGTATCGTAGATACCATGTTTTTCAAAATTTATTCAAAGGTGTACGGCAGATTTACTAAATCTGCCGTTCCCATTACCTTAAAAATAAAAGTGGTTATAACTTTTACGTCAAGTTCGGAAAATCTCGGAAGTTAAAAAGGTCTTGTCTATCACATTAACTACCAATTAAAACAAAAAACATCCCAAAATACGAAATATTATTAGCGGTACAAAATTCTCATACAAGCCTGCCGTTGTCCTTTATGTGGTCAAGTCAAAGGTTGACTAGTCGATAAGACCTACCCATAGAATTACGTTTGTGTACAACTACAGATAAATAGTTTACCCATATTAAAATTGAAATTAGTTTCGTAAAGATTCAAAGTAGGTAGGTCATTGGTATCATACTAGACCCTACATAATACGGGCACTATTAAAATTGCCAAGATGCGATTGTCTATGTTTTATCACCAGTTAAATCATTGCCTCGTTTATCAAACAAAAACATGTTCTATCAAGAGCGCTATAAAACATCTAATCGCTCCATTGTGTACCGATCTCTTACGAAACTGGAGCATCGTACATCTTATATGTATGTACTTACATATGTACTTTACTTACCTGCATGATGCAATGAACGTGAAAAGAAATAAACTAAGTATCTTTGATATTGTTGTAACGGCTAGGTAAAGATGGGTGTGAATCAGTACTGCCCTGTTGGATTTTCAACTTTTGGTACTAAGCCGAACGTTGACAATCTATTGCACTTTTATTTAGACAGCTCGTGAAAACTGGCATTTATTTTGGTGTGAGTAATTTTGAAGTCTATTGTAAGATAAAACCTTCCCCAAGATTTTAGTTGTCCTAGTCCTGCTGTGGTTGATGGCAAGGATTACGACAGTGTTTGCTTATTTGAAATACATCACTCATTTTAATCCCAAATTATAAAAAAAAAACATGTAAGTATGTGTGGATTTTGAAACTCGAGAGAGAAAATAATATTTTTTATTAGCCAATTACTTTGACGTTACGATAGAAAAAAAAAGTCCTTTAATTGGTTCTGAAAAATACATAACAAAGTAAAAATAACTTAAAAAGTACAAAATAGTAGTATAACAAAAAATAAAAGTATAATAAAAAATAGTATGTACAATACAAATCTATAAAACCAGTTCACCAAGTCCCCTTGACTTGGTGCCGCCTTAGCAATTGCAATAGCAATAAGTAGCTAGCTTTACGTTGCTCACTGCGTTTCATAAGGCACATCACTACAGACCCAAAAATAATAAGGCAGGTATACTTTGTTCTTTGTCAGTCTATTTTGACTAACGTTTATTACGTCATGAGCTGGGGCGAGTAAAACTTTGATATTGCCCATTGCTCAAAGAGCTGTTCTCAAGATGGCTACTGGCCGCCCTTTCCTTTTCCCCACTAACCTCCTGTATAAATGTTGTGAAGTACTAACAGTTCGACAGTTATTTATAATGAGCACTGTAATAAAACAACACGCAGCATTACTTATAGCACTATTACAACACGCAGAATTAACTAAAACGAGGCGGAAAGATATAGTTTGCCCGCAAAAAAGTACAAAACATGCTTTCACAGCCAAATTTTATATATTCCTCGGACCGCTACTAAACAATAGGTTAAATAAAAAAGGAGACATCTACTCATTAAATCACAGTAAGTGCAAGAAAATCCTTAAGGAAACTCTTTAAACTTTGTTGAAGATACAGAAAAGTTATTATTTGTGCTATAGTAAATATTGTTCGTATTATTGTTACTTTAAATTAGTTAAGCTAAGTTTAAGATACTGTAATTTTATACACCTTTTTATATAGATACCAATAAGATTAATATGATGACTATGTGATTATTTAATAAATTAAAAATGTCCCAAATTGCCTGAAACACAGGATTACCTAGTTCAGGCACAAATCATTTGAGCACTTTACATAGATTTAAGAAATACTGCATTTAATGTTATACCTTTAAGTTATTATTGAATAAATTTTATTATTATTATTTATTTATTACAAAATGTAATAAATCAATTTATTTAAAAAAATACGACTTTATCAAGTGTTTAAATAGTGACAAGTTAGGGAAATTGAAAATTTTATTAACGTTAACTAGTCGCATTATACGATAAATAAGTAAAGACATTATTATAAGACCAACAATTCGATAATAGGGAGTCAAACTTCCTTTCAGACCTCTTCTTTGGGAATAGGATTCGAGGGGAGGATCTGTAACAAGTTGCTGTATTAGGATCAGAAAAGGACAATATGGAGAAAATAGGGTAGTTAAATAAAAAAAATCTGATTAGTCCGTCAGATAGATTTCCAAAAAATACTGGACACTTATTTTTTTTTTTCACATAAGCAAAAAATGAAGACGATACACTGAGTTGAAAACTCGTGTGACGTCACTACTCGCTACAATTTTTACCGGGCCGTGACGTCACACGCTCCCACTCCTAATCTTTGATGCTTTTTATCTTCGTCAGTTTTTATAGATTTGATAAAAGAAAAAATACATGTCAAATATTTTTCTATAATCTAACTGACGGACTAAACATAATCATATATTTTTACTCAGGCAACATCCCTACTGCTGGTGACTTTAAATTAGTAACACTAAGTAATACGTCGTGAATCTGCGGCAAATCAGTAGTGACACAGAGAGTCTTTAAATTCTCATATATGCGTTTTTAATATTTGTAGAGTATTTATTAAAATTGACTTTAATACTAATCGTAGAGGCGCACCGACTCGCAAATATGGACATAAAACATTTCGCTGGTATTAGACACTTGCCACATTAAGTGCGTATACGATGTACGGCATTTCATACAAATTTTCAAGTCCTTATTTTCCGAAATGACTAAACCGATTTTAATGAAACTTTAAAATGCATAAGCAGGATACATAGGTCTAAAAAGCATTTTTGATAAATAGTGTTACAGTTAAATTATACCAATTTTAAATTTTCCATACAAACATAAATTTCCAGTTACCTTTTTTTAAATCAGACATTTCGAAAATGTTTTTAACTAACTTTTTAGACCTATGTATCCTGCTTAAATGCGTAAAGTTTTATTAAAATCGGTTCAGTCATTTCGCAAAATGGTGACTTGAAAATTTGTATGAGATGCCATTCGGCGTACACGCTCTTAATCTGTACCAAAATTTTGAATACAAAAAGGTGATAGTAAAAAGTACTTACATAATCGCCTTGAGTACGGGGTGGGCCGCAGTTGCCTGCCAACTTGGATGGAGGCAAGAAGCCTTTCCCGAGGTGTCACCTCCCGTCGAGGTGGCGGCAGCTTGCGGTCTGACGCCTAAGTTGGTAAATAAAAAAATATTCAGCATAACCATAATCAGCCTTTTAATGTTCCCACTGCTGGAACACAGGCCTCCTCTCTAGGAGAGGGGATGGGCCGTAATCCACCACGCGGGCCCAGTACGGGTTGGTGAATGTCAGATGTCTTCGAATTATTGGTTCTAAGACATGCTGGTTTCCTCACGATGTTTTCCTTCACCGTTTTGAGAGCAGTGGTGATGAAATTAATTACACAAAGTAATGCGCCTGGCTGGGTTTGAACTCGCAACTTACAATTCGTACGTTGGGGCCGTTACCACTCGGCCACACTGCTCATAATATTCAGGCCCTTATTCTAAAATGAAAACTCAAACTCAACTTGAACTACAACTCCATCGGAGCATCAAACTGTCAACTTTCATCGGTGGTTTCGCGCTCACGACGGCGTTGGAGTTCGAGTTGAGGAGCACACGTTGTGGAATATAGGTGTTAAACTCAAAAGAAAATAGAGTGGCCCAAAAGCAATTATTGCTTTAGGCCACTCTATTTTCTTCTGAGTTTACATCGTTTTGCTTTTTATTTTTTTATTATATTCGTCATGAATAGAAAACTTGACAAAAAACTTTTCAAAGTTAGTTAAAGCGTTTGTGAGTATCTTAATAATTGGGTTGCTTACCTTTTTAAGTGGGGGCCTACTTCTAATAAATTCGAGAATCATTGCATGAGCGTCTTTCTTCACACTGTAAACAAAAAAAAAAGTTAGTAATTTCGTAATAGTTTTACACTTACACTATTTTGCTTATCTTAAGTTTAATATCTTAGTAAAAAAGCAACAATAATCTAACTAGGTCTATATCAAGCAGGAATTACACTTATAATTTTAGCTTAGCAACGTTTCTTACCTTGGAGGTATCGCGCCGTCAACTTTCCGTAGCGTGTACCTCCTCGACCTAATGTCATCCATTAATATTTCGTACGGCGTTAACTCGTACTCTATTGGTGTCCTTGAATAGTTTACTTTCTTTAATTTGACACCCATCCGTAATTCGCCGATGACTTGCATCCAAAACCGCGCCTGAAATAATTGTAAGAGCAATTAGTGTTGCGCAGTACTCTTGCTATAACATTTCTTGCAGGCGTTTACGTCAAGACTTCGCAGCAAAAAGCTTTAATTATTTTTGAAGCAGTCTCTACTGGGTTCATAATAAGGAATCATTTTAACCTAGGCGCACAAATTGAGCTAGGTTTTATTTCAAGTACAGAGATTAAATTTAATATTTGACTTCGTGATTTATAGTAGGTAACTTATGTTTGTTGGGAAACCTTGACATGTCAAATGTAAACCTACCTGTTATAACCTACTGTATGTAGGTAAAGTCTGAGTGTGACTAATGATCAATTAACTACAATACAATTACATTCCAGGAGGATGTTGAACTCTGTGACATCTAATAAGCATGCATTCCGAGTTATCTGCCTTTAGGCAAACCTTTGGCTTAACATTGATTCGTATTTACAAACTAAAAGCGATATTTCTACTACACCATCAATTTTTCAGTCTACGTACTTGTAATGCTCTCCATATCCTTCGGTTTGACTACAATTGAAAATAACATTGTGTTACAAATATGACAATGTAGGTAGTAGGTATTCAGATAAACAAAGTGGGACTTTAAGATTTTGTAGGAAGCTTCGACAGATGTCAGGTACTGCTCAAAGATTTTTTGGTTTTCTTACCTGAAAGACCAGAAGGACAAATCAATGTCCTCATTTCAATCAATGAGGAAAACTTGGCTTTGATTTTAGCTAACTCAATGAAAACAATACGCCTACACGATCCTAGATTTAGCCTAGGCAGTTTTGGAACCTACTAACCGTGCATCGATTTCTGAATTAATTATTCGTAGTTGTTGATATTTGTCAAACTCAACTTTAAACTGAAAAATATGGATTGATACGTTCTTAACTGAAACCACGGATTCAGAATTCAGCCCCATAATCTCTATAGCAACAACAATGTACTTATATTATCATCTAATACTAAATTCTGCAAATTTTCAATCTCAACCTATCTTGTCCCATCCCTTTCTTTTTGCCACGCACTAAATTAGCCATGACTAAACCAAAAAAATTAAACGAGCTTTTTCACCTTTCCCACAACTCCAATAGGGAAGATGCAATTACAGAATTCCTGAACATGTCAATATTGATTTTTAACAACTATTACGAATTAATATAACGTGAAACGGAACGTAAACAATCGGCGTCTAGTGACGTCACTGGTGTTATGACAACGAAAAAAAACTTAAAATTTTAATACATGACAGTTCATGATCTCTGTGCAGACAGGAGTGACTTCATCGTCTGTTTTCGCGGGAAAAGAAAAACAGTTTATAATCGCAATTTTGGCAATACATTTTAAACCGTATTAATTTTTTAACTTTTGTATGCTCTATTTTACACGGAATTCTTTCATATGAAAGCAAGATGAAAATATTGCATGTTCCCTATTTTCACATAACCAGAGACAGCCGCTAAAAAGTGGGCATAAATACCTTGCATACATTATGTACAGGAATTCTCATTACTAGACCTGAGTGCCATAAATATTTACGCGTAGGCTAAGGCTGGGTTTGTGTTCCAGCGGATCATTTAGGGGCGTTGTATAGACAGCTTGTCCCCGTGTCAGTTTCGCATACAAATTCAAACGCGCTCAGGGGTAGAGTTACAACATATATGGGCTTTATGCACCACTATAGAATATTTTATCGTCGCCATCTTTAGTGTCTGAGGGTGAAGCAGTCTGGTTACATTTAACCCCGCAGTGTCGTCGATCTATTTTGAGACATAATCTTGGCCTCGATCTCACGTGATGGAGAGCAGTACATGAGATCTAAGTTACTGAGAAAGTATGATTAATTTGGAGTAGTGTTGGCGTCGATCCACACTGTTCTGGTTGTACTTAGGATTTTCCGATGTCTGTCATGCTATCAATCGAACAAACACGAAACTACCAGACTTTAGCCAGTGAACGCAAATAAAACATGGAAGCATTACTTCAAGGGATCTAAGCGCGAATTGTAACCCAAAAATCCAAACAAACTCACACATCGAAACCTCGTCGCTGATTCGCCGAACCACACCAACAACATTATTGCTAATACGATGCACAGTTAAAAATTGACCTTATTTCCCAAGTATTTGGGTTTAAATTACCATGTGACGAATAGGCCGTGCAACTAAACACATGAGCGGCGCATTCGGTAAGCCCCGCCTACCGCGGCGCAAAGTGCTTTGGGTCATTTTTTTGAGTTAGGAATGCTTCCATGTTTTATTTGCGTTCACTGGCTTTAGTTACTGATTATTGTTAACTTTATAATGAGAATTCCCGGAGATGAAGCATTTTCCTCTGAGCTTGCTACACTTACAATTTCCCAAATAAGTATTTTGCGAAGACCACACGTCGTGGCGCTGCCAAATCAGTTTTTGGGATCGAGGGCGCATCCTTACTACTTATTTGAATTATATGTATACTTTGTCACCATACCCGCTAACCGTATCGCCCTCTGTCTTAACGTCGCCTAGCGCGAATTACTTGAGAACAGCTCGGGACATTAATAATGCATCGCGGGTACATTAGGCAACGCGTAACAATCTGCATGCGTTTCTTTGGGAACTGAACGCGATAGTGCCTAATGAGATTTTAGTGACTTTAACGTGTGTGCTTTGTTGGTGGTCTCTAGTTTTGTCAGGCTGTCCCAGACGAAGAACAATAATCTTCTCATTACTTTTGGAACTAAGTACAGTGCGTGACATAATAGAAGGGAGATATTATACTATCGTAATACTTCATGTTTTCAATTCTTGCAAATTCTTCTAAGATGCCGTAACCTTAACCATATGAATCAACTATAGTAAAATTCATGCTTTTAAATTTCTTCAACCTCAAAGTAGAAGTTACCACGCCAGCTTGCGGAATCCAAGACTACGGCAAAGTTTCTCTTTGTCAAAATCTTTAGTTGTCGTCTCTTGTCTCGTCTTGACTCGTCCTTGAAACATAATCTAGCGTGCATTTGCGTACCCATTTTAAATTATAGTCCGGGACTTTATAGCTCAAATTTATAGGTTAATTTATAGGTTATTGTCTACACCCTCCACCGTATCCCCACCTACTAGATAAATACGTATGTACAGACAACGAGCGCCTACGTAATCCACTTCCTCCCTACCAGCCTCATTCATTCAACCTCACCAAGTCTCCTACGTCATCCTACCTTCAAGATACCCACCCAGTCTGAAAACCGTAGCGTGTCGAGATGCTTGGCGGTGTCCTCGGCAGCGCCCATGTCCCGGGCGCCTCCGACCCTGACCCTCGCGAGGAAGGAGGCCAGTTCCAGCGCTTCAGCGACGAGGGCTCGGCACACAGCGCGGTAGTGCGCTGCAGCGGCTTCGCGGGCGCAGCGACCTCCGCCGCCGCAGTGCCACACGCAGCGCTGGAGAAGAATGGGGTTTTATTTGAAAGCTAATCACTCCGAGAATTCACATATTTTAAAGAAAAATGAGTTCGTAGAGAAACTTCTAAGATCCTAGTTCTCAACCCGTACAGAGGTTTAGACGCGAAAACTGTACATACGAACAATGTTAGGAAATTTTGCGATAAATTTCAATTGATTCTCAAGAACTCGTAAAAATGAAACTAACTAACATATTTATTTTTTTAATAACAGGTTTACGTATTTTTAACTTGCACAAAATTAACACTTTTACCTATGTGAAATCCTTACTTCCGTTACCCAGAATTCAGAATCAACTTATCTTAACAAACGTGGGATGGTCTGACGCCAATAAAAATGATAAACAAAATTATCAATATATTGCTACCACTGACGCGACAGTTTTATCACGCATTAATTTATTTTATTCCAGTTAATCTATCTATCTACTATGACGCACATAACTTCATTCGACATAGACCGACCGACGCCATAATGAATAAGATGGAACCTAATGTTTTATTTAAGCTTCGCAGTAACACAGTGGCTTCAAACGTGGTAAAATTGATTGAGTAGATGTGATTTCTGATACCTACTGTCCTATTCAGTGATTCTTGCTTTCCTAGTAGCCCAAATATCCATCGCATTAAGCATATTTTGACCATTATCTTATGAAGGTAATGGAAAGAAAGTGTTGCGCAATTCTGCCAGGTTTGCTGAATTTGTTCGAAAGAATCACAGCGACCCTGTTACGCAAAGGGCACTAGGAAGAGTTTTAGTCAGTAAGAGTCTGATACTCCCTTTCACTCCGCCCAGAGCGGGAGAAGTCATTCAATAAAAAAAGGTGATGAAAAGCGATGATGTGGTCGGTGATGGTGCACGTTTGGCTAGAAGTAACCTATTCACTCTTGACTTAAAAACCTCGGGTTGTAAATATCAGGAGACACTGACTTCGGTAGGGAATTCGACTCCTTGCGCAATTAACGTCTTGTGCGTGGGTGGGATGTCCACCATGATAATGTATGTAATTTCAAATAAGATACCCGGCTTATCAATAGGATAAGGGGTCTCAAAGGTTATGAATGTTGAGGTAAGGTAAGGTAAGGTGATATTAAAACTGTCCGAGTTTATGCAGCAAGTTAGGCATCTAGAATTCTGGATCGAATGCCCTTTAAACATTTATCGTAAGGCTGGCCAATCATTCAAAATCAAAACTATTAAAATGTCTTCATAAAAATGGACATCTATATTCGACACCAAATAAATGTGCAATAACTTAATTCTTAAAACAGAAATAATGAATTAATGCTATATTGAATCGGCATCTATCGTGATCCTTTATATTTACTATTAATGGAAAACGATTTTTTTTTGTCCATGTACCTACGAAGGGATATCAAAGAAAGGGCAATGACCTTTATTGCACATTTATCTGGTGTCAACCATAGTAGCCACACGCAGCTTGTAGAAGCCCGCTAAGTATTTCACTAACGACGTGTGCATATAAATTATTGTGGCAGTCAGACGCTCAGTAGGTAATTGACAATATGGATCTAATGATTGATTGCCCAGTGCGTCCGAAGCCACATTAAGCTTTTTTTAGATAGAATTTCGTCCGTATTCCTGAGGGTCTACAAATTAGGGCAATTTCATTAGGCTACGTAAGCCCAATTCTATCTTAATCTGGGGTTGATGGAATGAAAGCCTAATTTTGTGGTTATTCGAACTAATTTCTCAAGAGCGCTCAGAGCTATTTATAAGACTCCCTCGGCAGGAAGGTTTTGATTTAGGTATGTACGTTATCATTTGGCCCCACATCATGGAATAACTTTTTCTGAACACAATTTTGCTATACAATCTAAAATTTTAACAATGTCAATCAAGTTTCCGTGGTGTAGCGGTTATCACATCTGCCTAACACGCAGAAGGCCCCCGGTTCGATCCCGGGCGGAAACATACTTTTTGCATTTCATTATTTTCATTGGTCTTATTTTGGACAACAATAAAACTATTTTTAAGGTTAAATACATAATAAAGTTTAGATAAGATAAAACGATGTATTCTACTATTTTCCATATCTACCAAACACCTACTCAATCCTCATTCCAAATATACTCGTAACCCTAAACCAAGTACTAGGAATGCCATCCCAGCCTACACGACTGGATATTAGTTAGCATAACTGTTGCAACTGGCTGTCCATAGATAATGTAAGCACATACACATGGGGCACTCAGCGCTTGTTCTGAATGGACGTCGGCGCCCCTCCGCCATTTGCATTCGCAAATTGAATCGTGTGAACGTCGTTGTGGAGTTTTAAATACCGAAGCGTATAAGATCGCCTTTACGCCGAAGCGTATAAGATCGCCTTTACGCCGAAGCGTATAAGATCGCCTTTACGCCGAAGCGTATAAGATCGCCTTTACGCCGAAGCGTATAAGATCGCCTTTACGCCGAAGCGTATAAAATCGCCTTGGCGGAGGATCATTTCAGGATACTGTTCTTTAAAAATGTTATGTCTGTTACAGCCCAATACGCCTGTATATAACTGCTAACAACGAGTAAGATTAGATTAATAATCCAATCTCTGCAGCCTGCGAAGGTTAATCAGCATATCTGCCGCATTTCGAATAGACGATCACACAGTGGATCCAAAACACAAGGTAATGGCAATGCGACAAACTCAGAAAGAAATGGTGGGAAGAGCTGGATTCCTTCTCTAAGGACTGGCATATTATTGCAGAAGACCGGGGAAAATTGATATAATAGAGATAAGAGCTGCCTCTGCTCTGCAGTGGAACAAATGTGAGGGTCGGCTGCCAGTATAACCTAATGTATCGGATCGGAATACTTATGTTTTATTAATACCTACAAAAAAATCTTTCGAAGTCATTTGAGTACCCTTTTCACTAATATGTTTTGGAACGAAATCTCAATTTTGCATACACAAGAATCTATACAGAGATTAAATTGAGCATTCGAAAGTCCATTAAAGTTTGCAAATCGCTGTTAATTATGACATGTTTTATAGTTGGCAATTTGTCCAATAAAACGGACATATAATGGCTTTCGTACGTAATATCGTATTGCACATGGCAACATTATACGCACTGCTATAAAGTATACGCATAAACTGAGAAGTAGGTTACAAAATAACCTTGTAGTTGTCATTATTAGTAGATATCGGACAGAAATATAAAGGTAACAAAGGGAAAGAACAATGTTCAGTATTTTATTGTTCTTTTTAGCGCTCTGTACCTCAAAAAGAAACAAAACGGAACCCTTGTCTGTCCGTCTTGTCCGTCGCGTGGAGGTATCGAGATGAAAATAAAACAATATATTCCAGTTTACAGTCCCTTGAAACTGAGCTGAAAATCAAACTTTTAAGTTAACGTTAAATAAAGATAAGGCCGTTTATGCCTCAAGAAACGTACATATATGTATTTCGATACACTCAAGGGAATCAAAATATGCAGGGTACTTTCCGTTGACCAAGAACTATGAATTTTGCAAGCAATATCGTCTTAAACCACAAGTACAGGGAAAAATATGAAAACTATACATTTGTAATGAAATCATAAAAAATATAGGTTTTGGAAACTGAAATTTGGGAAAAACTTGGAAAAAACTGCGAGACTCGATACTCGATCGAGACTCTCTTGTGTCTGGGTGATGGAGTCATCGGGCTCAAATCCCGTCATTAGATACGTTGCTCCTTTAAATACTCCTAGAGGAGGTCCCCACTCCAGAGGCGATAAACCCAAAGCTACCGTCCTTTGTCTGCCAATATGATTCAACATGTCAAGGGCGCTAGGGGTAACGGGGGCAAACACGACCACTTTCGCAAGACGCCTTTGTCCGCACACCGAATCAAAGACAAGATTATAACGAGCGGCCGACAACTAGACAGACACCCACATTACTATCATTATCTTAATGCCACCTCTAATCTATAAATCTTGAATAAACAGTGAGTTATGGTTTAGAGCCCCTGAATATGCATTATCTGATCGTACCTACATACGTTGGATCGGGAGTTTGAATTTCGAATAGGAGACAGTAAACTTTTTTTTTTTCATTTAACAGCGATTGGTGCCGATCTGCCGATATTCTCGACAGTTTTGACATACTTTGAAAAACTATTTTTTAATTTAATTTTTATTTTATGCATTTTGACTTTATTTAGCTATTAGCTACTACTACAAACCCTACAGCCTACACTCTCCTACACGTACACTAAAATATTATTTCTCACCAATGTATTCACTCATTTCTCTTCTCCTCTTCATGATCAGATCTTGATCACAATCGTTTTAGAACCTATTCGTAAATACGAAGCGTTTGCTGTATGTCATTGAGGAGTAGGGTATCCAAAAGATTCCAAATCATGCTGCATTAATTTATTTTACCACCACTGCTCCCAAAACGGTGAAGGAAAACATCGTGAGGAAACATGGCATGTCTAAGAACCAAAATTCGAAGACATGTGACATTCACCAACCCGCACTGGGCCCGCGTGGTGGATTACGGCCGATTCCCTCTCCTAGAGAGGAGGCCTGTGTCCCAGCAGTGGGAACGTTAAAAGGCTGATTATGCTGCAGCATCAGGTCAAGTAGTTTTCTGTAAACTTTTCATTGAAATCGTTCCAGAGAACTTTGTGAGTAACTAGGGGTTGGGTACTCTGCAGACCTCAGGTCATGCTGCAGCATAGCATGAAAATGAGGTGAATGTGAAACTTGTCTTTACAACTAAAATTTGGTGTCATTTAAACAGATAAAAATCATCAAATCCTTATGAGCTTCGCAGAAATGTTGCCAAAGGGCGTGGGGGCAGACATCTGTCAGTTAGCAGCTGATGAAAAAGTACAGAGATTTGGAAAAAAAAGAAACCGTCAAGTGCGGGTCAGACTTGCGCACGAAGGGTTCCTTTTATATATGATGTTGTATTGGAGCCCCCTTAAATATTTATTTTATTCTGTTTTTTATTATTTAGTATTTCTTTTTATAGTGTCAGAAATATAATAATAATAATAATAATTTTTTATTCAATTTTTCATGGAAAACAGTAAATACAGTTTTGCTTAAATCTAACATCAAGTACACTAGTGTTTTTTGCCTGAACTAGGATATCCTGTGTTTCAGGCGATAGTAGGTAAAACCATTACGAAATAATCACTGTAATTATACATATATTATAATGAAAGTTAGGTGATTTAAATAAGGCGTAGTAAAAGAATCTTACCTCATAAAATCTAAGTAGATACATTACCTTAGCTAACTAATTAAAAATAATATGTACATCATCTGTGAAAATTTCAACTGTCCTACTATCACGATTCATGAGATACAGCCTAATGATAGACGGATAGACAGACGCACGAATAGCAGAGTCTTAGTAATAGGGTCCCGTTTTACCCTTTGGGAACGGAACCTTAAAATTGTGATATGAATGAAAAGAGAGTAAATGTTCGCTTGACAGTTGACAGACTAAAGTACATACTTTAGAAAACGTACCGGCCCCAAGTACCATGGCATAAGGGCAGGAAGATAATGATGATATCTTGGATGATGCGACCCTGCGTCGAGCGGCCTGCGTTATTTTATATCGCATATTTGTAGGTACTATGGAAACAAAAATATATGGACAATGTAGCAAACATAAAAAAGACACATTCTTTTACAATATTTATTTTCATATTCCGAAACATTATTTATTATTTATCAAGTTGTGTATGTATTTATATATTTTATTTACCCACCGTCCGTGTGTCACTGCGGGGTGCCAACTGAAAACCAGCGCTGGGTGTTTGACGCCCAGCAATTGCTGAGATGGTAACCCTTTCGGTATGGGCACGCCCAGCACAATTTTAATCTTTATCATTGTTGTGTTTTTTTATTGTTATTTTTTTTTTACTTTGTGTTTTGTTGCTGTTGTGTTGTGTCTGTGTCGAATAAATGTTTTCTATTCTATTCTATATCGATGTTTTGTGTAATTCTGATTAAGATTCATTTTTAAAAGATTAGAAAGACATTATCGGTTGTTCTCGGAATCCAACAAATTTATTGGAATTATAATTTGAATATCTTTGGATTAAACGATAACAGCCAAGGTGCTTAATTTCATAGACTAAAGCTACCTACTGCCAATAACCTTTTATCTAAACTTATATTATAAAGAGGAAAGATTTGTATTGTTGTGTGTGTATGTTTGTAATGAATATTCTCAAAAACTACTGTGCTGATTTCAAAAATTCTTTCACCATTAGAAAGCTACATTCACCCTGAGTAACATAGGCTATAGTTTATCCCCGTATTCCCACGGGAACGAGAACTACGCGGGTGAAACCGTGGGGCGGTGCTAGTTTTGTTTATAATCTAAAAAGCGTGTCACATTATAAATTACATGTGATTGATACCTAACTTTGAATAAATATCGCGATTGATGAATATTATCGCGGTTTATGTACCATCTCTTCCTACCAATTGGTACCTACGCCACGATATGCAGCTGAACATAAGAGGCTCGTGGCTAAAGAATAACAGGCGTACGGGTCGATTTTCAAGGTTAAGCACCGCTTGCCAAGGTTTTTCTGTGGATGGGTGACTATCTTAACATACCGAGTTTCCTCCGTGCCTCGGAAAGCAAGTTAAGCCGTTGGTCCCGACTGTCATTGGCTGATCTTTGGCAGTCGTTACGGATTGTTTACAGAAGGCAGTAAATCTGACTCCGTCTTTCCAAGAAGTACCGTATTACCCAGTTATGGGTTGTGGAGGTCTGGTAGGCAGCCACTAATATTATAAAGAGGAAAGATTTGTATTTTTGTATGTAACGAATAAACTCAAAAACTCCTGGACCGATTACAAAAATTCTTTCACCATTAGAAAGCTACATTCACCCTGAGTAACATAGGCTATATTTTATCCCCGTATTCCCACGGAAACGGCAACTACGCGGGTGAAACCGCGGGGCGCTGCTACTAAAAAAATAAACTCATTAACTACCGTGGGGACTCGGTAAAACAGCAAATGTGAGTAAGTGTACACCAGACATTTATTATTGATGAGTCCTACCCGACCGAGTGACCCACTTTAGCCGCAACCGGCCACTTACACAGCTCGGTAAGGAAAAAAAGGAAATTGCGCGGATCTACTCCCTTTCAACTGTTCGCATGTCCTTTTAGGCAAAGATCTTTATTTATTTGTGCTAATGTGCTCAAGAAAAGGATTTCAAGCTTAAAGGTATTAAGACTTATGAGAATATATTGGTCTAGAGGATCTGAGATTGACAATGTTATCGAGATAGATAGATAAAACATTTATTTAACGCAAGAATAGAGAACACAAAAACACAATTACTTACATAAATCATAACACTAGAAGTTGACAGAAAATGAAAATTGATAGAATTTGTGACAATCTATCGTACTGCCAAAGTACATAACACATACAAAAATAATTGACATAACTACTAAATCCAACGAGCGAAGTCTATCTCTAAGTTGCACCAAATGAGAGTCCAATTCAGCATGTGCCAGGCAAATGTACCTGACGCTTGTATTCTTTTGGATCCCAGTAGCGACATAAAAGACGCAAGAGCAAAGGTGAACTTGGTCTCAGTTCATCATCATCACCATTACTTTTATCGACTTATAACGTTCTTATTGTCCGGTTGAGCAGTAACCAGCCTTAGTGTGCTGAACTGCGAGAGGGTAAAAAAATAAAATAATAATAATAAAAAAAAACATGTGGCACTCGGGGACTGCCGCGGTAAAGCTATTGCATAGCATTTTTTATCAACTTATGCAATTATATATTTAGTACTCTGCGTCATTGTTATGGTCTCGATTCGTTCACCTGCAGGGTTACTGTACTAATATAAATCACATACGTTTCACTTAACTTTGTCCCACCGATTGCTTCCGAACGCAGACGTTCGGGTCGGCTCGGTGACGGCGAGCGACCATTTTAAAAAGGCGGGGCCTAATCGGAATTTCTAGATTCGGTTGCCACGCTCAAGGCCCGCGATAGAAGCTATACAATAGCTTAAAAAAAATTGCAACCACAGATAAAGGCTTACCCTAAGTGAGGTCACATATACCAATCTTGTGCTTATCGGTTGACATAAAAAAAACCTGTCATGTATTTTAGCGACGAAATTACGATCGTAATGGAATTTGCTGAAAAACAAATGAGGCGGAAAGTGTTTTATCGATCCTAAGTACAGTGCCGGAGGATTTTTTTACTGGCTAGCTTTTAAATTTGCCATTCAGGGAATTAGTAAACGCTGTTGTACTGAGTCTAGTAGTGAAACAAATTTCAATGAAGATAGATGTCATTCTCTACATCTACATAAATTATCTCAGTATTATTATATTACAGCTAGCCTGAAATGTCCCACTGCTGGGCAAAGGCCTCCCTCCACTCCTTCCATCGTTCCCGACCCTGTGCCACATCCTGCCAATTCCCAAGGAACACATCCAAGTCGTCCCGCCATCTCCTTCGTGGTCTGTCGCGGCCC
Source organism: Hecatera dysodea (assembly GCA_905332915.2). Lineage (NCBI taxonomy): Eukaryota > Metazoa > Arthropoda > Insecta > Lepidoptera > Noctuidae > Hecatera > Hecatera dysodea. The sequence continues at coordinate 19,415,378 of HG995292.1, forward strand.
CGTCTCGCGATTTCAGAACACCAATTTTGTGTTTTGTAGGCCCACCGCTCGATGGACATACGGCAGACATGTCCAACCCAGTCCTATTTAAGCTGGACAGCCTTCTGAGGCACGTCAACGATCTTTGAGCGTAGAATCGTGTTTCGAATGCGATTCGTTAATTTAACACTAAGAATACTGCACTCCATAGCACGTTGACAAACCTTGAGTTTGAACTTACTTATATTAAGGGTAATATCAGCTTATTCCGGAAATACAACTCCTGAATCAGAGTTACATTCACACGATAAATTATTTTAATGAATCAAAGTAACAATAGTGGGAACGTTCATTTGATTCCTTGAGGATTTCAATTACATGCATAATTGAAACTTCTGTATGAGGAAAATCCTGCTGATAAGTAAGTTTTCTGTGGTGAATATTTGTATCAGTTAGTATACTCACAAAGCTAATAATATAAATCGTTTATTTTGGAACATAGAACAGATGCTATCATAAAAATAGTTAAACGATGATAACAACAAAAGTTAATAACTGTGTCGCAGCTATCAACGCCCGTGTCCTGATGAGACTGAGAGGGAAGTAAGTTTCAGATCAGAAAAGCTTGACAGCTCTCATTATAATTTATTGATCATAATGATGTTATTAAGAAAAATACATTTAGTAGACTAAGATACTAGCTCTGGATGGAATAAAATACTGGCTCTGGATGAACTAAAATACTGGCTCTGGATGAACTAAAATACTCGCTCTGGATGAACTAAAATACTGGCTCTGGATGAACTAAAATACTGGCTCTGGATGAACTAAAATACTGGCTCTGTATGGACAGTTGTTCTTAGGTCCACCTGTGTGTCCGTCTATCAGCGAGCTGCATCACATGAACAACGGTTCCTGTGATGCAGCTGTTTACATATATATAAATTTCATTATATAACGATATAGGTAAGGAAACTCACACCGAACACAATCAAATTTCAGCCGTCCTACGCCAAAAAGGATTGCTGGGAAAAGCTGGTGAAGTTTGGCAGAACATCAAATCAAAATCAAAACTCATTTATTCAAGTTGAGACAGACTGAGAGACAGCACTTTTTGAACGTGAAATTTTACGTAAAGACAGTCCCCCAAAACGCCCACCCGTCACCACTTCCTAGTGTTTTAGCTGGGAAGAAGAAATGGCGCAACAAACTCCCCAGCAAAACATCTGTCTATTGCGTTTTAAGAACTTGAATTTACACAATAGTATGCAAAGTCAATACATGACAAAAGTAGAAAAAAAAGGGAAAAATTATCCAACATGGAAATCATAAATCAATTCACTATAAAACATTGTAAAGAGATCACACATTCTTATCATAACACTAAACATTGTAGATCTACCACAAAGTGCAAGGTTCGAGGACTGACTTCACCGCACTGCCATCACCACATAACACTGGCAGAAATTCATCATCTGCCTAGCCTTTTCCCAACTATATTGGGGTCGGCTCCCAGTCAAACTGGATTCAGCTGAATACCAGAATATTACGTGGAGCGGCTGCCTACCAGACCTCCACAACCCATTAACTGGGTAACACAGTACTTCTTGGCAAGACTGAAGTCACATTAATTTACTGGCTTCTGACAATCCGTAACGACTGCCAAAGATCTACAAATGACAGCCGGGACCAACGGCTTAGCATGCTTTCCGAGGCACGGAGGAAACTCGTCATGATAAGATGGTCACCCATCCACAGACCAACCTTGGCAAGCGTTGCTTAACCTTGAAGATCGACCCGTGCCGCTGTTAATCTGGCAGAATTATCGTCTCATAAATAAATCATTATCAAGTAGTACACACACTCGGACGCAGAATTAATACGAAGTACCGAGCCATTCAGAATATATCTGAGATCCCCTATTGAGCAGAAAATTGAGTAGGTACTTTATTTATGTTTTTAATTTTAGAAGAATAAAAAAGACAGTAATATTTTCAAGAATTTATGCTGACTTTTATGTAGTCTTAGTATGTTCTCTTTGACAAATTCATACGAGTATATTTTCATATAAATGAACCCAAGGTAAATTATTCCATGAAAGATGCACCCTACTTTAGTCAATCTGATATCTGATTTGACTAATTAGTCCTTATTTCAAACATTACAAATTTGCTTATGCTCAAAGGACCAAAACGACCTTCTTCAAGAATCCTTAATTATCTACCTACTCATGACCGGTTTCCGAATTAAGTATTAAGCGTTAAAACGTGTCATACGTAACTTTAACTTCAAAGTTAGACAAGGTCTTCATGCTAAAGTTGAGTTTGGAAACATTCAACCTTCAAATTCTTAGGTCAGAAACGGGGTTCCGTTTTTTGTGAAAATTCTTTCAGTACCAACTGATTTTGGAAAGAATTTGCAAGCGGTATTAAAATTCCGCGTAAAGTGTGTATATTTTCACATATCGTCGGCCTACTTCGTTAACCTGCCAAGTCCATTATTTGGGCAATTTTACTTTTTATGTCTAACAAAGAGTTCTGACGATTACCTACCTTATGATAAAGTTATAACAAATATATCAATGAAAAAACTTTACAAATGCCATGCTCGAAAACTTACTTCCAACAACAGGAAATCTTAACAAAGCTAAATCCTACTGGGATTAACGAGATTTTCAACCTTATGATTTCCAAAATGAAATGATATGATTCCGATTTTTCTTCCTCCTGTAAATTATGCAGAAATGAACTTAGCTGGTTAACGAATAAGGTCGTAAATATTACATTTAAACATCGCAATAACTCGAGCAAGCCTATTTAACGCGTGATTAGACATAAACCAGTACAATTTTATTAGTACACTCGGCACATATTGCTAATAAATTAATCAATTATATCGTAACAGCTTCAATTTACACGTGGAATGCAGAATAATCAATACGTTTCATCACTACATAATTGAAGATAATCTTGTTGTAGTTTTAGCGATTATTTCACTGTAACATAACAACTTCCGAGTGGTCCCGTCTGACTGGTAACGGCCCCAACTTACGGATTGTAGGTCGCGGGTTCAAACCCAGCCAGGAGTGGAGGGAGGCCTTTGTCAATAAGTCGTCCCATCATTCCTTCCCACGGTCACGGTTTTCTGACACTTTCTTCAAGCATATTCCCAGTCTTATTTTCAGAGAGCTAAGCGCCCTAAAAGCTCTTTGGAAAATAATGTCTGAAATTCCTAAAACAATGTTAGCATCAGAATTCGTTGTAGATATGAAAAGTCAGTTTATCCGTGTTTCAAAATTATCCAACAATCTGCCAGAAAATGTACCCGTCTATTTTCCTCAGTAAACCTATGGACTCTTACATAGGTACTGGTAGATTTTCGTCTTATTCCATGAGACTTCACGAACACGACGAATAAAGTTTAGTATATCTTGTGTCAGTTCTAGTCTTACAAAATCAACTACTGCTCTTATATTTACAAACTTTGGCCCACAGTAGGAATTTCTTCTATATCGTGGGTGCGTTTACAAACAACACTATTTCACATATATACAAACATTTTTTTACGTGCTGGAATCGACCCCATGACACGTAGCGCAGTAGCCAAACGCTCAACCACTGCGCCAACCGTGTCGTCACGTCATTTTACCTCAGTATAAAATATAGCACATTAAGTTAATCCCAACATATTTTTAACAATTTTTTACATGATTTCATTTCATTATCAGAATGCGCATCATTCGTTTGCAACTTATTACAATTTATAGCCCGTAACGTTGCATTTTAACTTTCCATTTTACGCAAGTGTCATAAAAATCATCCGTTACTGGTTTCCAAGACTATTTCAATGAATTTGTTGCACATTCCTCGATGTTAAGATTTTCTCTTTAAGTAAATACGAAATGTCATGTATTTTACCTGTAAAAGTGTTTTAGGCATTTTCTTGTGGACATGTTACAAGTTTGTTTGCGAGTTTCAATAAAACATCATAAAAAGTTACACATCAAAATGGCAAAAGCTTTTGCCGCTATGATAAAAATATTCTTATAAAACTTTTGCCGACTCGGAAAATAAAGAATAGAGAGCGTTATTATTTATTTATAGGCAGGCAACATTATGGAACAAACCGTAGTATTTTTCTCCTTCTCTGATTTTACTTGTAATTGACGCAAAATGTTTTCTTCTTGCATTCTTCAACCATCACGCATACACTCTCTTTTCTTTCAGATCTATCAGATTTTGTTGACACTGGTGGCACAGTGGTTGTACGATTGGCTGACGGGAATCGGGTTCGATTCCCGCACGGAACAAATGTTTGTATGGCCTATAGATAGTTCTACCGGTTCTGGCTGCTTGTGTTTGTGAGTTTGTATGTTTGTAAACGCACTCACGACACAGGAGAAATTCCTAGTATCCAGAAAAGTTTTTTGAAAGAGAAGATAGCGAAAAATGAAAAACTGATCATTCCTCTCCCAATCCTATAATTTTTTCTTCGATCCATTCAATTCAATTTATACAAAGTAACGAAACTCTCAAAATCCTCAAAACAACACAGCCATATGTGATGCAACTTCCATTTGAATTTACGTTCCCTACTCACTTAACCGATGATATCATAATACGATTTCATAATAAGCCATCGATATCTTTCGGAAAGCCATTACACCTCCTAATTACAGGCTTAATGACAACATCCACCGTGGATATTAACAGCCGTCGTAAAACAAACGTATAGAAATTTGAGATCAACACTTATCTTCTTATTACATAAAAATTATAAGCATTAGGGTCTTGGTGGACTGTGGCGTAACATTTATAATAGAAACGAACATTACCTTGCTACTTGAAAATTAATAAAATATTCTTAATTAACAAAAACAATGGGAATGCTTAACTGATACAAAACATACAGCATTGACAGAGAGATAAACAGATATAATTACCGAGGATTTTATGAAATAAGATGAATAATTAATTCAGTCCAAAAATGTGCTATGTGGAATATACATATACTTAATCAAACCAATATCCTTACATAATGACACAGCTTGCTAAGATATATGTAGAATAAAATAGTAACTACGAACTTTCTTGTCCGTTCTTATCAATAAAGTCTACCTTAGCGAATGGTTAAATAGGGCCACTTTGTAAAATTAATTGTAAAATTACTAACTCTTTCCCGCCACTTCGTACGCGCATATCCCCTAAAGTCCCCAAGACACCTACATGTCAAATTTAAACTTTCTACGACCAGTAGTTTCGGTAGTAAAGGAAGAGTTTTATCTTATACTAGCTGCTGCCCGCGACTTCGTCCTCGTGGAATCCCCGATTTTAAAACATTCTTTATCGCTGCTCCGCTCCTATTGGTCTTAGCGTGATGATATATAGCCTATAGCCTTCCTCGATAAATGGGCTATCTAACACTGAAAGATTTTTTCAAATCGGACCAGTAGTTCCTGAGATTAGCGCGTTCAAACAAACAAACAAACAAACAAACTCTTCAGCTTTATAACATTAGTATAGATATAAAATTCTCCGAAACGGCTTGATTGATTTTTATTAAATTTTATATACATATTCAGTAGGTCTGAGAATCGGCCAACATCTATTTTTCATCCCCCTAAATGTTAAGGGTGGTCCACCCCTATTTTTTTTTATGTGGCAAAACGACGTTTGCCAGGTAAGCTAGTTTATAATAGAAATTGGCAAAAAGAACCACCGAATGGGTGCTATTAAATACCAAAAGACGTCGCGGTTGACATCCAGGCGACGACGACGGCGGGACGAGATTGACTCCCACCGCAAGTACTAGCCAAACATAGCAAATGACAATATGAGTTTTTTGGAAAAGGAGGAGGAAGGCCTTTACCCAGCAGTGAGACAAAAAAGGCTAGAAAGATAGAATATAATGATTGATTATTACAAATGGACGTTCTGAAGTAGGTATATTTTAAAGGTCTAATACATGACTTTGATATAAACTGAAATATGCGAACCAAACTTTACTTCTCCAAACTATTCGTCCTAAAGCTTACCCACAAAGTCACAATAAATCTCGGGCTTCCCACGACCGCACGAATGCGCCGACACCTTAACCAACTAAACTCACTATCGGATTCACTTAACAAGTCCATCAGAGCACCATAACGTCAGGTTATCCACTAATAACTTCCTAATACGTGAGGGAGAAAGTGTATGACATCGGGCACCATTAGACATGATGCAGGTGATGCAATGTCATAAGTGTTGGTTCACGGAATGGGGACAATGGATAGAAAGGGGTTTTTGATCCTTCGAGATTTTGTCTCGTGCGTATATAATAGCATCACCCCGCGGTTTCATATATGGGGATATAATAGGCTACGTTCACCGGAGATAGTGTAGCTGCCCAACAGTGAAAGAATTTTTCAAATCGGTCAAGTAGTTTCGGAGCCTATTCAATGCAACAATAAGCATCACCTTTGTACCTATTTTTCTGTTTCCTTGTTCTTATGTTTTTATTAAATGTGTGTACATAAATTGTTAAATAAAAAAAAAGATACTGATTAAGATGACACTTCCGGCTTTAAGTCTTCGGGGATTTTGTTGTTTGACTGCATACTTACTCCCTTTTTGCTATATACTATTTCAGCCCCTCCATAGGTTGTCTGGTAGATATTTGTTTTGGCGATAAGAATTTTTGGTGAACAATAAATTATATTCTTCTCCTGTGTTATTTTGCTGAAAGTTTGGATTAAGTTTTTTTTTTTTTACTATATTAAATCTATCTTCTATTATTTTAAATCCAGCCCTCATTAAACGTAGTATGGTGAGCGGTTCTTTAAAAAATAATTAGGTAATAAACACCAGAAAGGATTACAAATACAAATACAAATACAAAAAAGTTTATTTTCTCTCTCACATAGCATTATACAAGGAATACATAATTCAAGGTGTACATTTGAGGGTTGTTTGTTTGTTTGAGGGGTGTTTGACATGTTTTTGCCTTTATATTACCTTAAAAAGTTTCAATATTACGGCCTTTCAAAATAATTCCATCATTCCCTCAACGGATTTATCTCAGATAAATCTCTATAACGCATGATTTATCTCTTTAACTCTTTCAAAGTTGTGTACCCTCTTTATCCGATCCATATAAACCAGAGTAACATGTTATTCGAGGCTTTATTATCACCACTCGACAGTAAATGAACACCCAGCCTTATTAGTTCGATAAGGTTTGATATTATGCATGAGAAAGTCGACAGTGTGTGTGTTTAGTAGGATAAAAATACGGACAAGTGCAAGCCGGGCTCGCCCACCGAGGGTTCTGTACAAATCTGTCGCAGTTGTGTCGTACTTCAAATAATTGTTTTTTTTTTATGATTTAATTACAAATGTATTGTTTTCAGATGTTTCCCTGTACTTCACTATCACTACATAGTATAAAACAAAGTCACTTCCAACTGTCTGTCCCTATGTATGCTTAGATCTTTAAAACTACGCAACGAATTTTGATGCGGTTTTTTTAATAGATAGAGTGATCGAAGAGGATGGTTTATATGTATAATAAATGCATAATATAATAGAGATTTAGTATCAGCATTGCAACCGTGCGAAGCCGGGGCGGGTCGCTAGTGTAGTATAAAACGATATTACTTGCCAAATTTAATAGTTCTAAATCAACCGGAACTACTCTATAAATTTGATTCCCTTAAGAGTATCGAATAAACGTTTTTTTCGGAATAAATGGCCGTATCTTTTTTTTCAGGTCAACCTAGAAGTTACTCAGCTTCAAGGGACTGTAGATCAGAGTATATGGTTTTAATTTCAACTCGATATTTCGAAGCCCCCGTTCCAAGTTCCCGAGATGAAGGGTCTTGACAGACATACGGACGGACAACAAAGTGATCCTATAAGTGTTTCTTTTTTCCTTTTCAGGTACGGAACCCTAATAATATAAAAGTGGGAATGTCCAACTGGATTTTTGGGGAGCTTTCGTAATTTAATCAGGATTGAGATCTCTAAAACTGGAAACTATTAGATCTATTTAACAGTAATGTTTACTTAAAGAGACTAGGTTGATGAATAAAAATCGTTTATCTGTAACGATAAGTCTCTATCAGTCTATCACGTAAGTATCAAAGCGATGAATGACATTACAATGACTATGGGGAGAAATAACTTTTCCCGAAACGCGACTTTTTTTTTGTAGAAATGTCAAGTGACTTTTAATACGATGTAACGGTAAGGTGTGGTAAAACAATAAATTAAGAGATTACGTTTCTTAATTCTGAAAAGCTTACGATATGCTGTTGATGACTATTGGTATATAATCCAGAATTTAATTAACCTAAACTTAGTAATCGAAATAAGTATGGCGCATAAATACCTGATTTTCAAAAGCTTAACAATGAACGACGCTGTGTATATTTACAAACAATATTTTCAAATTATCATAGTTTGAATTTTGCTAGATATCAAATAACTATCCATTAAAAAAAAGCAACATTAACAATGTTATTTTTTTTATATATAAAAACGTTGCCCCACAGTAGGAATTTCTCCTGTGTCAAACACATTCACATACACAAACAGCCAGAACTGGAACAACTATCTGTAGCCTTTGTTGGCTACAGATAGTTGTTCCAGTTCTGGCTGTATTTGTTCCGTGCGGGAGTCGAACCCGCGGCACGCAACGCAGCAGTCAATCGCTCAACCGCTGCGCCAACCATGTCGTGAAAATTGGTATTCATAGTACGTTTTCTGAGAGCTCCAGTATATTTAGCTATCAATCAAGTGTCCCTCCTTACCTCGACGACGTCCTTGAGCATGAACCTCCTGCGTGGTCTCCGTCTCCTGGGGGCTGGCTCAGAGTCCCGCTCGATGCCCTCGTCGTCAGTGTCTGCGCGGCCGCACTCCGAAGTCTCAGAGCCCTCGGATAGGGCGCCGCATTCCTCGTCATCATCTAGAAAGGAAGTGACAGATAAAAAATTAATATGGTGATTTTTAAAGACCAAACACCCTCTAATCCTGGGTATGCATGTTAAGTTGGTTGGTTGGTGTTGGTTGGTTGGTTGGTTGTTGTTGGTGGTTGTTGGTTGGTTGTTGTTGGTGGTTGTTGGTTGGTTGGTTGGTGGTTGGTTCTTGGACTCTTGGCTATCATTAGTTGTAGGACTTTGAAAGTCGTTACGAGAGGCCCAAAAGCCTGACAGTCAGTCTTACCAAGAGGTATCGTGTTAAAATCCGAGAACAGAAGTGTAGTGTGTAGGAGCTCATGGCTAAATAATAACAGACACGGGTCGATCTTAACGGTTAAGCACCGCTTATCAAGTTCGGTTTGTGGGTGGGTGACCATCTTAACATATGGACATTCTTTTTTTTCTGAATGAGAAATCATCAAATGACAGAAGGGAGTGTCCGACTCTTAATGACTAAAACCCGCCCGTGTTCCTCCTGGTGCCCTTTGCATTCCAGGGCCGCAGTGACTCTTTCGAACAAATTCCGCAATCCTATCAGGATAATTATGGAGATTCCTCCGTGCCTCGGAAAGCACGTTAAGCCGTTGGTCTTGGCTATCATTTGTAATGTGTAGTATCTTTGGCAAACGTTCCGGATTGTCAGAAGCCAAAAAATTTGACATCAGTCTTACGAAGAACTACCGTGTTACGGAGTTAATGGGTTTTGGAGGTCTGTTTAGCTTCTTCACGTAAAATACTGATAACGGGTATATGAATCCGGTTTGACTAGGAGCCGATCCCAAACTAGTTGAGGAAAAGGCTGAGCAGATGATGAGCAGCGTAGCACGTAGTTCGTACATCCTTCATAAAGCTTAGGTAATCCCATAAAATCCAAGTAAACATCAAAGTAAGAGCACGACACATGTTTCTCGTACGAACGGCACACTATATCCATACCATAGTGTATACTTCAACATTCAACTATCTAGTTTACAATACGCTTTGAACACAAAGGACAGTATTGACATGAAAGTTCATCAAAGGAATAGTTTCCCTATCCCAGTAGATATTAAATCCGTATCATTTTGGAATTTACATACATAAGGGGATGAATAAATTGTTTCTCTGAAACGTGATGTAGGCATGTTAAAGCGTCATTACTTTTGAGAACAGGAAAAAGCCTTAATATGATAATAACATACTTATACAAAACGGCGCCACGGTGAAAGTAAATATTTGATGTATTTAATTTAAGAAAAGTAATGTGAGTATAGTTACAGCCGGAGGATTTCTTAATAAAGTATCGCAGAAGACACTTTAAATCTATATAGGGATGTGAGATTTAACTCTTTTCGCGGGAACACTCATGAAACTCAAATATTTCGTGCTCAAGAAGTGTGAGCAACTAAATTTCTGAACTGTATAACAGAATTTTAACATAAAACCTACTGAACAAACTTTAGGATCATGTTAGAACTTCCAGAGCCTTTCCCAATTTTTTTAGCACCCAGATAAGATTGATCCCTTAAAATCCAATACAAATAAAACCAGCTAATCCATCTAGACGCCACGTGTGGTCGCATTGCTCACTATACAATAAGTAATCACGACTTGTCAATATCGAATCGATATCGATAGTCGACATTACATCGTTCACGTCGACGCGTTACGATTCGGTTGCGCAAGCGCATATTTGCGAGCTTTGAGTCGCCGCTTACCAATAACTGAATAAGCTTGACTCTTGACATTGGACGCGGATTATGTGTCAGTGGTCAGTTAGGGCATAGGGTTGTCCAATAAGATATCAATTTTTATTTTATGAAAAGCGTTATCTATTACTAGTTGACAGCTTCAGCTAAATTAAAGATGCTATTTTTATATTACCACCGTGGGGTTTGAAGGGCTAGGCTAAGATGAATGGGATGGTCCAGACATCACAATGACATATGGGATTTTCAAGGATTAAGCTATAATTTACCTTATTTGTTCACTTTCGACTTGATTCAATTCTTACTTCAACACTATTTTATTGGAATCACGTGTTCCTATTGACTTGGCTAAATGTATCTAAATATACCCAAATTAATTTTGCCTTCTGGTATCCCACCTTTCGAATCATAACATAAATAAGACCGGGGTTAGATTCCCCGCCGGAGAGCCAATGTGGCATTGGGTCACAAGATGTGAGGTTTTCCTACCTCCCAACTCGTCTACAATGTGTAGGATGGTATTATTGGAAAAATAAAACTTGATTGGTGACTTGATTGTTTATTTTTTATAATAAGACAAAAGAAAACCCGGGTTTCTAACACTGTTACATGATATTACACTGGTAAGGGTAACTATTGAAAATTAAGATTTGTTTTGCTCTGCTTGAGCGATTTGGTAGGACTGATTCAAAAATCTGCGCAGTCAATGTAAAAACGAAATTCAAAATATTTCTGAATATAGATACATTTTCTTTTTATTACAATAAAATTAAGGAGTTTTCAGTCATCGTGGAGGTTTAAAGTCCACGAGACTGAAAACGCAACGACATCGTTACAAACTTATGTGTGACAACCCTACCAATAAGTGCTATTATAGTGTAGATGTCACGATTTTTATAGATAATATAATTTTAATTGAGTAACTCGTGGGCGGGTAACGAAAGCGTTCGTTAAAAGTCTCTGATATACTACGGGCAAGTTAAAATGTTCCATCCATAACATGAGAACTTCATTTTATAATCCGTGTGTCATTATTATGGAATACGGTTTCGTCAACTGCATCATTTTTATTTTCGAAATCAAAGAAAATGTGACGATACAATAATCCGAAATCCGGTATTAACGTACGCAAATGACTTGCCTGTTTCTGCAGTTATTAACAGGAAATTAAATATAAAAATAAAACTAATTTAATCCGACACTTGAGAAGGGCACAACACACAGATACAATTTTGTTAATCCTGTGAAGTTTTAGTTATAATTATACAATCTATTTATTTAATTTACGGTGGTTTACGGTACTTTCAGAGCTGCCCTTTACAAAGGGAATATGTAAATCCCCTCAAATAATAAAATTGCGTCAAAAATGATATTTGAAAAAAGTGACTCGTGGCCTTTTCGAAATGACTGCTTCAATCATTATCTCATCTTCGATTTAACAAATGAGTCTGTTGAAGGTAAAAATAAACACAATTAAAAAGCGCTACCAACGAATATCGATCAACCTTCATCGTCAGCCAAGAGTAATTATCACATGACAACACAAAAAATATACTTGAAAATTAAACCATTATGTTAGAAGCAAAGAACTAAAAGTAACAAAACTAATGTGAAACCATCCATCAAACAGACAATGGTTTCCCTTCTCGACAGTTTACTACGTTTTTCGTAAATATATCTTCGGACAACACATGTTTTGTAAAGAGGTTTGTATACTGGTAGACGATGGCCGACGGTTTGTGTGTACCAGTGTTGATTAATATTCTGATTCCAATCGTCATCGTTTGATTATCATCATCGACAAGCTGACTTAAAATCTGCCTCATTCTTGAAATGCTGTTCTAAACACCACTGAAAAATACAAGAGAAACTTGAGCATCGAAACCAGATCTAAAAGTTATAGAAGAGTCCTCCTAACTTGAATGTACATATGAATGTCGAACATCTACCTGACGGCAACAAACTTGATGTCATGGCTAACCAGCATACACGTCAGGTGAAGAATAAAAATGAGTACCAACCTCAAAAATGAGATAAGGATACGTTATCAGCTGCCCGAGAACACCAAATGATGCTTACAAAATTAACCTTATCTGTGACAACCCTTCTGCTTCTATACCAGCCTCATTCTCATGCTGAACTTAACAACAATATTGCATAACTGCATCCATCACTTCTTTTTAATCAGAAGGTAGCAATTGAGGTTACTATCTTAATTTGTACGAATGAAAGAATGAAAATAAATGTATTTGCCACATACAATGTAGATACAAAAGAAACTTAATTTTAAAACAAACACTAACAAATAGGTTCAGTTCAACAAAATGCCAGATAACAAGGACCTACCTGACGCTGGTTTTCAACTAAACCTAACGTTGAAGTGTACGTATGACGGTGTCAAATATGTAAATGCTTCATGAACGATAAATAATAATTAGGTGTCTTATGATAAAAAGGTTTGTGTAAATAACAAGGAAAGAAAATTGTAAACAACAAACACAAATGCCAGAAATTAATTATACAGAAATAAATGTAAAAAATGCACTCACAAGGACTGTGGAATTCTAACAATATCAGTCCTTTCTATTCTAGTTTTCAGTTAGGTTAGACTTCTGAATGAATAGATTTTTGAACATTACATTGTTAGTTTATGTGGAAATAGAAATACCTAGGTAATTGAGAAACCTGCGCCCATGGGGAAACTCATTTTAGATTCACTTCCTTTTGTGTTAATTATCGAAGATAATTATACAACAATTGTCTGCGATAATTCGACACTGTATTTAAATTTCTCTATCATTCCAATATAATTATTGCTGTAAGTATATTTAAACTTGCATTGTAAGAAATTTTATAAAAGTGACATCTTTCAACATTCTTCTTTCGAATGTGTAAGGCTTCTAAGCCAGAAAATCTATAGAGTTGTTATAAAACTTTATTATTTTTGTTCATTGGACAATAAACGAAACAATAGGCAGCCATAAGTGGCAATCACGATAGTCGACTTCTAAATAACTTGATTGATGTGAAATGTAACAGGTATCATTCGTCAGGAAGGACTTTTATTTTCTTCTTTGGTGCTTTGAGCTTGAAATAAGATATATATTTTTTGTTGGAGTCGACAAAGCTTCTGATTGCTTTGTTAGCTTGCAATCCATCATCAGAGATTTCTTTTACAAAATTAAAAACAAATATCTCAAGATGTCGTTAGAGATGAGAACATACCAGAAGCGATTAATTGACCAATTTTAAAATCCTAAGACGGAAAGTTTGCGGAAAACACTAGCGAAATAACCAAACTCTTTAGACGTTCCTTTAGGGAACATTTTCCTAATTCACTGACGAAGAATTTATCTTAAGAGCGGATAATTTAACACCTTTGAATCTCTCATTTATATCATTTTCTAAATCCAGCTCGTATTATCTGATCTATTACAAACATATTCAGGCATTCACTTCCTAATATTACCGTGAACATTCCTAACAGAAACGGCTCCGACTTCCTTATTAACCATTAATAAACACTTTCAAACTATTTTATTATTTCAATAATTTCTACCAAACACTAGCGCTAAAAGCTAAGTCTATGCTAATAAGTGTGGAGAAATTTTACGTAACAAATTCAAACTAACTTAAAGCTATGTATGGCATAATAAAGTGATCAATAGAGTTATGATAGCATAACTAACACTTTCTGCAACTTACAGTCAAATTAACGTTGTCAATGACAAACGTTATGGCTCCCTTAGAATCTGTTAAAACATGTTCTTTTGTTTATAGCTCATATTTTATGTTAAGATAGCTCATAAACGTGAACAGACGACGGGGGACCAAAGAAAGCTAGAATTTCCCCAAGGCTATGTAGAGGGATTCATTGTGAGTGATTTTAGTAGTTTCGATAGTAAATAATTGAATTCAGATGAAACTTTTCAGATGAATGAACTCGTGCTAACTGAAATATAGGAACGCTCGCAATGTAAGATAGAAATTAAATTTCAATAGCAGGATATTTTAGCAAGAATATTCCATGAGATGAATAGAACGATCTGACCACAGCTTTACCTGCCAAATTCATCTTTATACACCAACACGTCAACAATGCACAAATTATGACGCTATTAAGTCGAATTCACAAAGACGACGTGCTAATACCAGGGTGTCATGAGTCAGAGTGAGCTAATAGTAATAAATAGACGCGAATTCGTTACGCAAGCGTCAGACGTCTAGTAGCATGGATAAACTATGCGTAGATTTATACGCTCGAGAGCGCTCGGCGCCAATTATGACGACATAGTGAGCATGGCATGAGCTTATTACTGTCTCGTGTTATGAATTCCTGGTACGTCGGTATTATGAATATGTGTGAAGTTATTCGCAATTTCACAAGCTACTGAATTAGATGATTGGGGATCATTCATTCCATCATTTCCTGGTATATTGAAAGGGTCCCCTTTTCTCCAATCAAGTGTGCATTCATTGTTGAGCACGACTAGTTGCAGCTGAGTAAACGCCTTAGTAAATTCAAATTAGTTTTCCCATTTGACATTAACAGAGTCGGAACAACAAACGTTTTCTTTCTGGGAACAGAAATAAATTAAACGAACGGCAAACAAAAAGCAGTTAGCAGTCGGAAACATCAGCAAGTAATAGTTTCCATGTAATAGCTGGTTGCAATAGACAAACTTGCGTGTATCGTGGGAGATACAGACTGTTAACGGTTTGTGCGTTTTGTTGCAGATAAGCCTTGTTTCTCAGGGCTGCGTGTGGCGGCTTATCTTGGAGGCACTATGTTCTGTACGCAGCGGCAGTTTATTTTCTTCCTGGCGTATGGTAAATGTGTGTATCTTGTTGATTTAAGATGTGAGCATCTATCCCGGTATGATGGAAAGGAAGTGTGTACAGTGGACAAGTGAAGTTATCATCAAGAAAGTTACTGCTGGCTGTAGTGCTTTTAAATAGCAGCTGTTTTAACTGAACCTTTAAGCATACAGATTCAAGTTCAATTCGTTTCAGATCTCCACCATCATCTTACCAGCAGCATAGCGTTGACTTTGAAATGGTCTGAAATTGGTGGTTTCAAAACAGCCTATCACACTCATGTAATACTTAGGATGCCCACCTTTTATCTTTACATTTAGAAACCTTTTTACATAACATCCTTAAACTTCTGTGTCCGCAGAAGTGCATTATGCAAAGTTAGAAGACGGAAACATCACGGCACCTCGCAACCATGATGAATAGGGACCAGTCTTGGAGGAAACCGCACCGATTCAATTTTCCTTTTACGCTCCCGTTGGTTAGATAACCACGTGGTGGGTAGAAACTTTACAGATTTGCAAACTTTCAAGTGACAAACTACATTCTGATCGAAATTAATGATGTTGACTACCACGGTGATGCTCCAAAACCTTAGAATCAATTCTCAAGTTCTCGAAGCTGTAAACATAAAATCGAAGATGCTAATCTTAGATTTTGAAATATACCGACTCTTACTGATCAACCTTTTTGCAAGTCAAGGAATGGTCCGGTTCTCATTTTAATTTTTTTTTTTAAGAAAACGGTGTTTTTGGTTGGTCCAAAATGAAAGTTATTTTATACTTTTTGTGATTTTTGTTTAGAAGTCAGTTGTTTTTTTTTGTATTTTTTTTTATTGCCCCCTAAACCTAAACGTACCCATCACAGCGTAAGCACAAATATAAATTGGTGTTAACATTAAACAAACATGCGATTTCAGCAATCCCGAAATATTTTCTATCATTTACTAAAGAGTTCCGTTTCCAATCTCTGTTCTTCATCAGATCTTCACCAAACTAGAAAGGGACCACCTTGAATTACTCTTCCAAAACATCGTATACAATTTTATTTTTTCATTTTACGTTGACAAGAGTGAATGGGAACATCATCAATGTAATCGAAGCCACGCATTAATTAAGGATAACTAAAATACTCGTCGTCAGATCTCAATGAAATTTAAATGGGACCACACGACAAGCACCGGCTTTCGAATTGAAAAAGAATCATCAAAATTGGGACACCCAGTACAAAGTTGAGAAAGTGAAGAAAAACAAAAAAAAATACAGTCGACTTGAAAACCTCCTCCCTAAAAAAATATAGTATGGCGTTTCATTATATTTTTAATGCTAGCTTAAATTCTTGTTTTTGTAAGTTTAAAATAGATTTTGGGTAGTTTGCAATCGTCCCATTTGAATATCCCATTGAATTAAAAATCTCACCACAATAATCTATGAAGTGACCAAACAAAGCGGACCATACCATGGAGAATATTAATAACAATTTATAATATTATTGTGAACGAACTTTCTCCTCCGAACATGGGTACCAGCAGTTTGGGTCATCGGCAGAATTCGAAGCAATATAAGGACTGTAATTGGTTGAAACCTGGATTTTACTGGCCTTGTACTGTTATTCCCAGGAATTACGGTTATGGGTGGACTCGGCGGAGGGGTATCTGAGAAATCTGTTTTGAGATCTTCAGCGAAAATGTAATCGTTTATCGAGAAAATTCTGGATGTCAAAAGTAATAAAACTCCTGCATACGTGATTCTAATTATTGAACATGATAAATTGAATCACCAAAATCTGTATATTTGTACAGAAACAAACAGTGTATTAGATTCGATCGACTGAACTGGATTTCTCAAACTATTTCAATGTCCTTTCCAATAGCGACAAAACAATCCAATAAAAGAAAGCCTTTACAAATAAAGAAAATCACTATATTCGAATTTGTACTCTTCCATATTGTTGTTTGTCCTGATCAAATTGTTTGCAAGTCCCAAAACAATTCGCCTTTGACAAGGTCCCGAATTGCTTTGTTGTCTGTAATTGGCTTGACTTACCCACTGAGTTCTAAAGGAAAGAAAAGTCATCAAACGAAACGCTTTCAAGAGTTTTTGAACGTTTTAAAACCAATTTATTTTAAACTAGCGACCCGCCCCGGCTTCGCACGGGTGCAATGTAGATACTAATGTTTTCTCTACTATAATATACATACATATAAACCTTCCTTAAGAATCAGTCTATCTATTAAAAAAACCGCATCAAAATCCGTTGCGTAGTTATAAAGATCTAAGCATACATAGGGACAGACGGCGGATAGCGACTTTGTTTTATACTATGTAGTGATCAAGCTGTTCCTGAAACCTAACCCATACTGATATTAGATGGTGACTTATATTGATCTGTGTAAGGCTGGTATGTGATAGAAAGGCCGCCCATTGTACATATGTTTTAGTTTAGTTTGTAGTTTTCTTTTTTTTTGTTAACCACGGTGTACAATTAAGTATATAATAAATAAATAAATAAAGACACTATTATTGTTTAGACAACGTAAACTCTCAGTATCTCTCTCAGTTATACAAATGCAATGAAAGTCGTTCGTCATTGTTTATATTTGTTTACCTTCGACCCAGGATATTCTAACGGGGTCAATTGATGCATATTTGTCATCGAAAACTAACATAAATACTAGGACATCAATAAAAAGAGAGGTTACAATAAAATGTGCAAGGTCATGCCTCCAATCAAACGTTCGTTTATGACTGGGATGCACCATGCTTTTAGTAAGGTGTTTTTCACACCTTTAGTATTCTTAGTGCTAGAGCGAATTTCAACGTCATATTGTTGCCTGAAACGAAATCGCCTGAAACATCCACATCACCAATTCGCAAGCATCTCCTGCATCCGGATGAATGATTTTTAGCAAATGCTAATGAATACTACTTATTAGAAGTTTTGATCTTCTCACGTAGAACGAAGAATTCACTCACAAATTCACACACAAAAAATGTAAAGTCTTTTGGAGATTTGATTCCCGCTCTTGCATCTTCATTGCCCATAGATAAGTACTTATACTTTATCTAGACTTTTTATCTATTTAACATACACATTTTAAGAGATATTAATACTAGCAAGTTAGCAAGGACCCCAAGCTAGACAATTTTTTTAATGGATGGGAAATCATCAATTAATTTCTTCCGCTCTGGGCGGAGCGGCAGGGAGTGTCAGATTTTTTAACTGACTAAAACCCGTCCGTGTTCCTCCTAATGCCCTTTGCGTTCCAGGGCCGCGGTGACTCTTTCGAACAAATTCTGCAACAAACTAAGCATAGCCTGTCTCTTGATGACCCAAAGAACTTCAAGGAAACAGCTTGAAGTCAGCTGAGAGAGAGAAGTACAGTGTGTGTAACTCCTAAACATAATAGCGGTACCCAGGATATAGGGTGACGATAAATTTGCACATTCGAAACGGGACGCACTTCAACTTTACGATGGGCCCAGCGCAGACATACGTTGTTTTATGTTATTGTTTAATAGTACAATTTAGTCAGTTACTGTTCGGATAAGCGTATAAAACGACTGTTTTATGAAGTATTTACGAGTATGTTAACGTTATAGGTTCAAAGAGGTACGGAGAAAGCGCGTCAAAAATGCTTAGTTTCAATAGTTCAACTGCGGGAAAACGACTTTTCTAAGTTATAAATAGCTTACCGCTTAGCTATCTTGCTTTGAGTGCCGTGAAAGGGCAATAAAATTTGAGAAATTATTAAACTAATTTCGCGATATAAATACATTTATGCATGTATCATATGCATACAACTATCAGGCAGTTGACGACTCAACTCTGAGATTAACCGTATATTTAATCAATTTCCTAAGTTAAGCTACATTCGACCAAATAACTATAAATCAATTTAAGCACCTAATGGTTGCACTATTAAGGCCTTATCTCCAACAGGTACAAAACAAACTGAAACCATAGAAAACGGAACTTTCACAGGAGCCCAGAAAGCCTAAACACTTCCTAATCCTGCTTATAAATAATACATACAGTGCGATAACATTGAACATGGGCACAAAGCTCAGCTCAAAATGGACAAATAGAACCATTATATTTGCGAGTGAGAATCTGATAGCCCACGGAGAAAATATAGACACTTGGACACAAAGGACACGGCTAAGCTTTGAAAGGGAGAATATATGAGTAAATTTGTGATTTTGTCCAAGTGAAACGCAAGCTTACAAAAGAAAATCATTTTGACACAGCAAACAAAACTTTGCTTCGAAAGCAATATATGAAAATTTTGATGAAGAAAAAAGAAAAGAAGAAGTACTTACTCCAAATATTTTTGTATTGGAATCCAGACTTCACTGTAATACAATCAATCATGAAGAAAAATTAGAAAGCATACACCCACAATTCTTAATTATACATGCATTCGACGTATTATTCTCTGAGTTCTGAGAAATAAAGAAGGAAAAATACAACAGTATAAATTGCGTCGACGGCAAACAAGGCTTTTGAGGGTAGTCCCAAGTAACACACAAAAATTTTGAGCTCTTAGATTATTAATTTAATAGAAATAAAAAAACCGTTTTTTAAATGCAAAAAAATATATAATACACTACATTAACCGTTGGTGCACTCAGTCAGTTCATCAACTCTCCTTCGCAACACTTCTCTGCACTACCAGCACTGCACTTCACTATGGACCTATACTCTAAACTGTCAAGCACTGTGGAAGAACTTTCTTCTACGTTTGCTTCGAGGATGTCACAGTACGAGGAAGATTTGAAGAATGCCAGTGGAGAAGCTGCACACAAGTCGATTGCCAGTCTGTCTAAGGACTTTACCGAGTTCAAGGGATTAATGTGGAAAACAATGAGTGCACTGAAATCCCAGATGGAGTTACTTGTTGTAGGGCTGGATAGACATGAAATGGCTTTCCCGAGCTAAGGTGCTCCTACTTCATGGCTTAAAAGAGGACAAGGATGCTGATCCTAGTACTGGTCTCCTTAAAATTTTATCTGAGCGTCTGGAAATTAAAAATGTCCACCTGAAAGACATAACTGCCTGTCACCGTCTCGGAAGTAATACCAGCAAGCCTCGTCCCCTCCTGGTTCGCTTTGAAAGCCGTGTGGTACGGAATGAGGTGTGGCAAAATAAGACCAAATTAAAAGGGTCCGGTCTAACGCTTTCCGAATTCCTCACCAAGCCCAGGCATGACATTTTTATGAATGCCCGGAAGTGTTACGGGATACACAAGTGCTGGACGTCTGAGGGGAAGATAGTCATCCAGATCGCCGACGGTACGCGACGGAAAATCGAGTCTGCTTTGGATTATCGAGAGCTGGTAGCTAAGTTTCCTGCTGTCGAGTCCACATCCGTTACATCCAAGCAAGTACCCGAGAAGAGAGGACGCAAGACAGCTAAATGATGGCATTACTTCACGACTCATCCGTTTCTGTATACTTAGGTAGATATTATTTCGTTTTTAAATGTCGGTCACTTGATTTTTATGTTGTAATTTGTTTGTTGTTGTTTTGACATAATGTATTTGTCACTAATGTCACTCTCGTTTCGTTCGGATATTTTATCATTACTTTGGCCCAATGGCTTTTTATTTCTCCATATAATTTACGTTAACTGGCGAGTGCATCGAGGTTAAAGTATAGAATTTTATTTTATTATTTTAGATTAGTGTAACTTTTAGGTTACTTTTAAATTATATTTATTTGTTTTATTTATATGTTATTATGTCTGAAGATTTGCTTGATGACAGTTTCTTCTCGTGTTCATCCTCTTGTGCATCAGATAAGAGCTTTGCCAGTGCTTTTAGTGCTGATACATCTCTGACTCTTCGAGACCTCCTTTCTTCTACTTTTTCAAACTGTCGCAATTTTTTGAACGTTGTCCACATAAATGCTCAAAGCATTCCTTCTCACTACTCTGATCTGCTGTCTTCTTTCGACTCAGAACTTGTTCACGCTGTCCTTGTATCCGAAACTTTTCTCAAGCCTGCACTTCCGTCTACGCAGTATGCCCTACCTGGGTACAAAATCGTACGTAATGACAGAACGGGCAAGGGTTGTGGAGGGGTTGCTATTTATCTCCGTGGTGATATCTCTTACAAGATTGTTGACCAGTCTCCGAGTATCTACTCAAAGTTTGCTGAACACCTATTTCTTGAGATAGACTTTCGGCATACAAAACTACTTTTGGGAGTCTATTATAATCCTTCCTGTCAAATTGACTACTTTTCCTCCTTTGAAACGAAATTAGAAAATCTTTCCCCACTATACGAGCACACGCTTATTCTTGGAGACTTCAATACTTGTTTGCTGAAGGGAGACTCGCGCAGCCATAAACTCCAATCACTTGTCTCTTCTGTCAATATGCACGTACTTCCACTCAATGCTACTCACAGGGCTCCTCACTGCAATCCTTCTCTCTTAGATCTCATTCTAGTTTCTGACCCTAATAAAGTAGCCACACATGGACAGCTTCCTGCCCCCTTTTCCTATCATGACCTCATTTACCTTTCTTATAAGATTCGACCTCCTAAACGCAAGGCCAAATTTCTCTTTCTTCGTTGTTTTAAAAACATTGATTTGGAGCGTTTAAGAGCTGATGCCGTTAGCATTGATTGGTCTTCTGTGTTCAACTGTGAGGATGTGGATACTATGGTCTCAGTCTTCAGCAAGACTATGTTGGAGTTATACGAGGCTCATGCTCCTCTAAGGAAGGTGAGAGTGAAGCACCTTCCTGCGCCATGGTTATCTCCAGCAATTAAAAACCAGATGGCCAAGCGTGACAAGGCTAAGCGCTTGTATAGGAAGCAGCCCACTGAGGAACACTGGAACCTTTATAAAAAGTTACGAAATCGCTGCGGTCGTTTGTGTAGGAATGCGAAGAGGCGCCACATTCACAACTCCATTGAAAACTTCAACCCAACACAAGTATGGCAATTTCTAAAGTCTCTTGGTATTGGTAAAACAACTAGCAAGAGCTCTCCAGATATGATAGACCTTAATGCACTTAATGCGCACTTTTCTAAGTCTCCAATTGTACTCGATAACCTTGTTAAATCGTCAACGCTCCATGATCTTTCAAGTCTTCCTTTGCCTGAAAATACTTCTTTCTCTTTCCACCCAGTTACTGAATTGGATATAAGGAAATGTATCCTATCCATCTCCTCTAAAGCGGTAGGTGACGATGGCCTTCAACTCCAAATGTTCCTACCCATTATAAGTGAAATTGTTCCTGTCATCACACATATCATAAACGTCTCTCTCTACACTAACTCCTTTCCTTCAGCGTGGAAGAAGGCTCACGTCCTACCGCTTCCTAAAGTTTCGAATCCCTCCTCACCATCCCAGTTCCGTCCAATATCCATTCTCCCTGTCCTCTCCAAAGTCCTCGAGAGTATTGTACAAAAGCAACTGACTTATTATCTTTCCTCTAATGGCCTGTTGAGTCCTTACCAATCTGGCTTCAGACCTGGCCATAGCACTGTGACAACGCTAGTCAAAATAACTGACGATATACGGCTGGCTATGGAAAACAAGTGTCTAACAGTATTGGTTCTACTGGACTTCAGCAGTGCTTTTAACTCGGTTGACTTTGACATTCTCTTGGAAATCCTTTCCTCTCTTAATATATCTGCAACGGTAATTGAGTGGTTCAAATCCTATCTTCAGGGACGCTCGCAGTCTGTTCGATCTGATGAGGTTTCCTCTGAATGGTGTGATTTGACTGTGGGTGTTCCACAAGGTGGCGTCCTCTCACCTCTTCTCTTCTCAATCTTTATAAACGCTATCACAAAGGTCCTTACTTCGAACTATCATCTCTATGCGGACGACTTGCAGCTATATCGTCATTTTAAAGTGAATGAACTGACTGGGGCTGTGGCTGCCATCAATGATGACCTTGCAAGAATCAGCACATGGGCTAAATCCTTTGGACTCTTGCTGAATCCAACTAAATCTCAAGCGCTCATTATTGGTGGCAGATACATGCTCAGTCAATTAAATCGCCAGTCTCTGCCGCCGGTAGTGTATGAATCGGTGCCTATCATATACTCTGAAAGCGCTAAGAACCTCGGCGTCCATATGGACACTTACCTCTCTTGGGAGGTTCACGTAACTCATGTTAGTAAGAGGGTATTCTACACTTTCCAGTCCCTTAAACGTCTCCAAAAATTCTTACCATTTCACACAAAGGTCAGTCTTGCTCAATCTCTTCTTCTACCCCTTATAGACTATGCCGATGTCTGTTTTCTAGATGCGACGGAGGTGCTCCTAAATAAACTCGAACGACTGCAGAATTTGTGTATTCGCTTCATTTTTGGCCTCCGGAAATACGACCACGTGTCGGAGTTCCGGACCAGATTGGGGTGGCTGCCGATTCGGCGTCGGCGAGATACTCACATCCTATCCCTTCTCTATACTATCCTGCACAATCCTAATTCTCCTCAATACCTTTGTGAACGCTTTGAGTACCTTGTCCCAAGAGGTAAACCGTGCCGAACTGCCACGTCTCTTCTCCTTCGTACTCCGCGTCACACTTCCAGTCGCTATGGTGGTTCCTTCTCTGTGACTGCAGTGCGTCTCTGGAACTCTCTTCCACATTCCCTACGCGACAGCCCTTCTCTTGATGTGTTCAAGAGGAAAATTAAAGAGCATTTCCTTTCGCTATGACATAATATTCGTGGATATGTATATATATATATTTTTTTTTTTTTTTTTTTTTCAATATTATATGTATTTATATATGTATGTAGGTATGTCTATGTATGTATGATAAAATATGTTGTATTGTAGAATTTGTGCACTGGATCCTACCCTCTATGCTTATCTCTCTCTATCACTCAAAGGTTTGCTGGGAGAAAACTCAACTTTGAGTTAAGCTCGCCTTTGTACATGCACTTTATTATGTCTAATATAATATAAGTTGTTTTAGTGTACAATAAAGAATTAAAGAATTAAAGAATAAAACAGTTTCAACAGCCGTGCAAGGCGTGCTCACATTATGGTCCATATACCAGTTTATTGCACAATCAATTTGTATGGGAAAACAATAATTTTATATTACTCTGTCAACATAAGGGGAAAATGCTTTTACTCAATTAGCATAAGCAATATGGAATGTTATGTACTTGAGTGAAGTGGAGACCTCGCTTCTAATATGAATAATGAATTCGGTAAAGATGGACCGATAATGTGGTGCAGGCCGCGGGAATCTAAACGCTCATGACCAGTTGATGTGATGACTTGAGAGAAGTCTATGTCCAGCAGTTGACTTGCGGCTGATATTAATAAATGAAAGACAAAGGCAGAGAGATTGTAGAAGGAAGACCAACGGCCAGCTTAGCTTGTAAAACTCGCCCTGCAAAGGTTTAATAGCATAATCAGCCTTTTAACGTTCCCACTGCTGAGAAACAGGCCTCCTCTCCAGGAGAGTGAATGGGCCATAATCCACCAAGCGGGCCCCGTGCGGGTTAGTGAACGTCACATGTCTTCGAAGTTTTGGTTCGGTTTCCTTCACCGTTTGAGAGCAGCAATTTTATTTATTTATTTATTATATTTGTACTTCATTTCCCGTTTCTGAATTAAAAGGTGATCCTGATCACATAAAACTTAAGATTACCCATTTGATACGGTAAGCAATTAAATTATTTACAACTTCTTCACATTTTATCTAACAAATAACCGACTACCCAACCAAACGATTTAGAACGTTCTAACTAAAATGATAAAATTCAAAATTAATTGAAGCTTTCATCTTCAAGTAAACAAAATAACGGCCCGTGCAGAATGTACCGAGAAATCGTCAAAATTTTATTTCGTCCAAACAAACTTAAACGAGCAGCATTCTCAAATGAGTAATTTAAGCGTGGCTGATGCAAAACTGACTGTTACATGTGATACACTATTATGCACGCCTGTCCAATAGTTCCGGTTTTGAAGAATGGTTACAATCGTCTTAGAATACGGTAATTTCATTCATTCTTTTCCCATTCATATTGTTTTATGAGACGTGCTGGAACAAATCGGTTCATTTTCTTCTTCGTTGTGAAAATACGCTCGTTCCAAAAGTGAGCTAAGATAGATCACATTCCGGAGACATTAAAACTGTATACATCTCAAGGGTCAGTGCAATTGCGGGAAATATTATGAAGTAATAGAGACAGTGATGTAATAAATTACGTTGACAGATGTCATAATTGAATTACACCATTGAACAAAAAGTAATGAAATGGCGAGTGGCGTTTGCAGACTAGATTTTTTGAAATCTTCGATCGTCCAGCGATGAGATGGACAGACTACGATTATTGCCATCGTAGGTAAGTTCGTTCGAAAGAGTCACCGCGACCCTGGAACGCAAATGGCATTAGGAGGAACACGGGTTGATTTTAGTCCGTAAGACTCTGACGCTCCTTTCCGCTCCGCCCTGAGCGGAAGAAGTCATTTCATGAATTCCCATGCAAAAACAAAAGGTAGGTAGAATCTGGATGAGACTAGCACAGGGACTTGGGCATTGGTACAAAAAAGAACGGTCTATACATTCAGCAGTGGGCAAAGTTGCACTGTCAACAATGATGACCAAGCAAGAAATGTTTCTTCCATCATTCCGGTTTCCCGATGCACCTATAAATGAACACACAAACAACAAAAATACAGTTATAATTCAAAAATCACCAAGCGCATCTCCAAATCCGTAGAACCATCGAATCATTACTAAAGATAGCGTTAACCTTTTACGTCCATAAAAGAATCATACCATACAAAACCGCCACAGCCGTGAGAAAAACGTGAACATTGTTCCCTAGATCTGCATATAAAAGTTAAAGATAAATGAAACTTTCTTTCTTTTCTTTCTCGTGAAGTTTTTGTGGTGGCCTTGTGGTTGTGGTGACGTATTGTCCCGTAATTAGGGCTGCGCTTTTGATAAAGTTATTCTTTGTGATATATTGTAAATTATTTCTGTTTGGGTTTTTTTTGTTGTAAAGTGGACTTTCTGAATTTGTCTGCTGCCCTGTTTCAAGTATTTTTGTGGCACAATTCCTAAAAACAAAATTAAATGCCCGTCGATCAAATCTATTTGCCGATAGATGAACATTGTGTCTGTTCGTGATACTTAAAAGGAAAGTGTTCAAAATATTGATAAGAAGAAAATGCGATCTAAGCCCGAAGACCTCGAAACGGTGCAGGCAGCATCGAACACGTCAGATCAATAAAGATAATGTCATCGTCCAAACATTCCGCCGCTAAAAATAGTTGTACGTTTCCAAACAATGGCCCTGCAGTCACATCATCCATTGTGTTCTCGACTTATTCACCTGTCCGATGCGACCCACTGACCGGCATTAACATCTCGCATCTCTCGTTCCGATCGATACTTTCGATGCGATTCCATTCGATCGCCCACTTGTAACAAAATAAACAGTTACACGTCAAAAACAGACGCCCGTGAACTTCATGATCAGAATCATTTGTAAGATTTATGATGGCCCTGTTGATCAGACAACCAGCGCTCGATACAACACGATCGATTCTCGATTACGATCGTAACAAGTGTGTACATTCCCACCGAGCCACTCACAAATTGTCCGCTCTGCGTTGTTCACAGCACGATTTTCTTATTCATAAACAACAAACTGTTGACATTGCAGCTCGGGCCAGGTGTTTACAATTTGATTGGCATAAAATTATGGGCGATACAAAACGGTACACTTTCCTGCGTCAGCTATTAAAAGGCGATAAATTCATCTTAGCCTATACATATAGGAAACGTTGCAGGAAGCTGTAAATATGTAGTCGGAGAAATTACAACTCGATTATGAATCGAGACTGTGTCGGTTCGATGTTGGTACAAAAACTGCCTTTGCGAGGGAAAAGCAGAAAATATGACAAGTTAATTTAGATTGAGTGGGTCCGTGAGAGTTGGAAAGGGAGGTGAAAGATAACCGGAACGAATTGTATCATTGCATTGTGAACTAAACGCGATGGGAGGCGACGGAGCTGGTGCCAGAGTAAAGGTCCCTGATAACACAAGTCGTGGCGGCCCAAATGTCATCGTGTAGACAGCCTGTCTGGCTGAGATAGAAGCATGCATAAGGTGGACACGACCGTGTTATAGAAAGTGAGAATTAATACCCAATCTTGTTCAACACGACGGTATCTGCGTATCTAATGAAATTGAGGCGTGTGAACAACGATGATGTTGATTGTATATCATGATGATGTACAAGGGTGTACAAGATCGTATTAAGACCGACACTCGAACACATTGAATATCACTAGATCGTAAGAATAAACTTCAGTACTATCCTCATCTTTTGTCATAATCTACAATCTAAAGCAACTTAAACTAACACGATTATAATCTTAATCCTTCAACAGTTTTATCTCGTCCGAAAAAGAATTGCTCTCGAAAACTTTAAACGACTCACATAGAACAAGTAAAAGGGAATTATTTAAATATGAACTTTTATCTAATTACTTGTGAACAGTGTCAGTATTTCGGTGGATACAATTCAGATAGACCAACATTGAGAATGAGCGGAAGTAACACCGTTGGTGGACTGGAATGCAATGAGAACACAAATTCATTACCTACTATTGTGTCATTGAAAAGAAGTTCTCATATTGATCACGAAAAGCTTAGTTTTACTATTGTGTATTTAGTGCGTGAATTAAGTACAACTTCTTCCGCTCTGGTTGGAGCGGAAGGGAGTTTCAGACTCTTACTGACTAAAACCCATCCCTGTTCCTCCTAATTCCCTTTGTGTTCCAGAGCCGCGGTGAGACTTTCGAACAAATGTCACAACAGTTTATACATACCTGCAAAACATTTTAAGCGTTTCCTTAGTAAACACAGGTTCTAAAAGCTTTATGGCTTAACATTGTTTCTCGAGTCTACGAATAATCGCGCAAATAATATGTTTTAACACTATTTCGTACTTTAAACAGAAAAGTCAGAAACAATTTGCTCCTGAGCCAAAACTTACTAAATTCTAATTATAATTTTTGAATTGAGTATTTTGAATTTGTAACAGTTAAACATGTAAACTTTATTACCATACTAGAACTTCACCCGCGTCTTCGTCTATGTGAATTTCGTTCTCATCCTTAGCAACTTCAATCTTCGTTCACTCGTTTCTAAAGTTACCTAGAACCAGATTTACAACTTCAATAATGATGATATTCCATAATCATGGCAAGTTTCCAGTATATTGGCCTAATAAATAAGATTTTATACCCAAACTTCCATCCCCTACTTCAACCCTTTGCGCGAGGAGTTCCCTGAAATCCTTTCTCAACGGCCGTCCCCTATTCATAATCTACCTCCGTACCAAAATTTCATCTTTACACGTCAAGCGGTTTTCGATATTTCGTGATGAGTGAGTGAGTGCTTGACCTTACTCTTTTATATACATATTAAGATTATGAAGTTTTCAGGTTAAAGTAGAATTTGACAAATAATCAACATCAAATTCTACATACAGTCATAGGACGTCAAAGACAAACTAACGGACCTTCATTAAAGCAACATTCCTACGACACACGCACGATGTAAAATGACAAACAAAAACCAAATTAAACCTGACCTCAATGTGAACAATAACATGGCAATATTACCATCTAGTACTGAAGAAGTTCCGAAGTTCCCATACTATGATGATATGGTGAAGATATTCCCATGGCAACATATTCTATGGCATGAATCAGTTAACGGCGCTTTGTTTTGTGCTAATTGAGTGTGTGGAATTAAATGATGGTATTTGATAGATGTGGTAAAACTTTTTATGGTGTGACAAAGATGAATTAAGGAGGAAAACTTTTTTCGGCAAAAAAGTCCGCAAAGGTCAACTGAAGACTTAAAATCGACTTCTGATAAAAACATAAACCATACCTTTTTTTCTGGATGGGAAATCATCAAATGACTTCTCCCGCTCTGGCCGGAGCGGAAGGGAGTGTCAGACTCTTACTGACTAAAACCCACACGTGATCCTTCTAGTGCCCTTTGCGTTCCAGGGCCGCGGTGACTCTTTCGAACAAATTCCGCAACCCTAGCAGGAACTGACCCTATGGGGTCCCGTCTTCGTTAGTGACAGCTCTTTGAGGCGAGCGTAGAACACGACGCGCCGTCGATCCGGGCCTGTTTCCTATCGGATGACAAGCCACCTAAGCTCGCCGTCCGCAGGCCCGCGCCTACGGTGGCCGGGAACCGCCCTGCGTTTCAAGACGCCCGGGGCGTCTTCTTCTGTTGCGGCGGCTGGAGCGTGAGGATTCCCTCTACTACACGTGTTCTGCCTTCTAAAAGCTTTATAGCTTAACAGTTTTATTAGTACAATTTTTGTAACCCTCGTCGTAGAAAGCACGCTAGGTGCCCCTGCAGATGACCACGGCGGTTATTTGCCATTGGTTTACATACAAATTTTGTTAGAGAATCGGCTCGAAATATGTTACCTAGAAGCTAAATTTAGCTGCATACTACTGATAGTTATTTTGATGCCTTGATTGCAATACAACAGAATTCAATCACAAAAAAAAATAGATAGAATTCATATTGACTCAACGAATTACACAACAAAGCTCGTTATTCGCTTGTTCCCCTAACAAACACAACTTTGTTGTTTGTTTGCTGTAAATACTAAATTGACATAAAGGTTGAAAAGCAGTAGTGGCAAATTGAATAGTGGCAGTACTCTAGCGAATACTCCGGACACCCTTTGATTTTGAAGAAACTTTTAGGGTACAAAACCGAACCACAAAAGGCAAGTAATCCAATTGCTGGCTTTATTATCCAAGCTCGGAATACACAAGTAAATATCATTACAGCAATAACTAAAGAAGGTTTAAAAGCAAGTGAACTCAAAACAGGAAACAAAAAGGAAAGTATAACAATCTGATAGTCAGCAACTCAGCACACTCACTTTAATCAAGGCCACATTCCAAGCAAAAACATTCAAGGGAGAAATGAAAGGGCAAAGCACGCAAACATCAATCATTCATTACTATCCAAATTCACATAGTCATTATATTTCAAAACCCTGTGTTCATAAATTGGTCAACCAACGCCACATTATCATTCATTTCTCCATTACTAACTACTTTCCAGAGTTAACTTTGTGCGATAAAAGCAATGGAAGTATTTGTTCATCAATATTGACCGTTGTCGCCCAACGTTTGCCAAATATGGCACAATACAATATCTTGGGCCAACATCTTTCGCACGCACGGCCATAATAATAGCTCAGCGGGGAATTTTCGAACATTTAAGAAGAAAACTGTAACGTTTATTAAAATCGAATTGTGAATAATGAAGAGTCATGCGTTTAATTTCTATATTTCCATGTTAAATATGGACATTTTGAAGCTTTGTAATCATCCGCATCGATGAATATCGATGGTAAAGTAAAGGCTGCTTGGGATCAAAGTGATGCCTATTTAAAGATCATTGACCCTTAGCAGAGACCCTTCTACGTTTTGCATGTTACTTTACTCTTAATATATGATAAGGGAAAAATCAAAGGGTCTAAGTATATAATATGCCACTAGCATTAAAAGGTAATAAACTATCAATATCATCGATCTTCAAATATAGTCGGGAGAAGGTTAGGCAGATTATGATTGGTACTACGTTCCAAATATAATAAACCCCAAAAACAGTAACATCCCATACTAACTTTAGCACTCCGTAAATCATATTCTAGGGGTTTCGTGAAAAATTGATAATGAAAATCTATACTATTTACTTGGCCAGTACTTGTACCAAGTTTCAAGTTTAAAGGTCTATTATATATTATTGTAAGGTATACAATTTTTTATACAAACTTCCACCGCCCTTTTTAGGGGATGAATTTTCAGAAACCATTTCTTATCGGATGCTTACATCATATATGAAATATATTCTACCAATTTCACGTCTCTACGATCAGTGGTTTAGGATGTGCGTTAATGCGTCAGTGAGGACAAAAAATTGTATGGTCGACACCAAAAAAATGTGGAATAACGGTCATTGACCCACCTACATTTAGTGACATGCTTAATCCGTAAACAGAAAAAAATACATAAAGTTGTACTGAATCGACTTCTATCGTGATCCGTTACATTTACCAATCATAAAAACCATTCATATTTTTTGTCCAGGTGCCGAAAAAACAAAGGAGGAAGGGGAAGGGAGGTAAGGAAAGGGCAATAATATATTTAGAATAGGGCTGAAGCAAAAATCAAAAGATTTTATAGTTACTGAAAAACTTTCTCTTGTCCTGTAAAAACTTTCTTTCCTAATAGATCTAACAAGAACTATGTTCTAAAGCTTCGTTAATACCAACAAGATCAGCAAACAGCTCATAAATAATGCAAATATGATCAAACAAACAGTCGTTCAAGTATCGTTAGCGATCATCACGCATACACGCGACGCTGTATAAAGGTCAGCAGGGTGAAAGTTCTGAGTATTGTACCAATACTTAGTAACAAGTGAGATGAATTGCTATAAACAGAAGAGCAAATACACTGATCGCGTTTGTCATGTCAAATGTTTAGACATAATCACTAAAAATACATCAATAGAATATACTAACTATAGATACATATATCTCACACTCACATATATGAAGTACCTACCTATTTATTGTATACCAAATATTGTAAAACATTTATTTGAAAAGAGTAACTTTGGAGTTCTTGAGGTAACTTGTCAGTTCTTCTCCATAAGAATCTACCTTTGCGAATTGACGCTAGAGTCACTTAATTATGATCAATTTAATGATGACGTTCAAAAGTGCCGTTTAATGGCCTAATTGAAATAAACGTTTTGACTTGGACTTTGATACACAGAGCCATAATACAAGTAAGAAACTTTTAAGAAGAAGATAAGATTATACATATAGTGCGCGTAGCAAGGACAAGATGCAGTGGAGACAATCCGCAAGGTTGCGGAATTTGTTCGAAAGAGTCACCGCGGCCCTGAAACGCAAAGGGCACTAGGAAGAACACGGATAGGTTTTAGTCAGTAAGAGTCTGGCACCCCCATCCGCTATGGCTAGAGCGGAAGAAGTAATTTGATGATTTCCCATCCATAAAAAAGTAGGGACATTCTAACGTCCACATTCTACATGTTCATATTGTAGCCCGAAACAACTTTGATACTGCTTTCCATCAGTCACACAATATAATTTTTTAAGATCTTCCAGATTAAAGCTACTAACTTAGCTTGTTCTTTGTAGAGATTGGACACCCAAACCTAACAAGAAAACTATTTATTGGCAGTAAATGGATAACTTTGCGGTCATGTAATTGAGTGTGGTCAGAAAATGACTGATAGGTAATTGGTAGTAATGGGGCTGTTGAGACACCGAGGATTGCTAAGAGTTTGTAAGAGGTTTTTAGTGTTCCGGGTGCAACAGATATTTACGAAATGTTGCGTTCAAACATGCTTGTTGTAGCTATGAGCTTCTAATTGATGACCAATATATAGAACAGGTTCAGTGTACAACCGAACAAAACGAAATAACGAATTCAAATGCCACTTTGGCCAAATCGGATCATTGCCTTTCTAAAGAAACAAAAAAAAAAGGTAGATAGAGATAGAATAGAAGCTTGTAAGTAGGCTTGCGAATTATCAGCTTTTGTAGTTTTAGGGTTAGGTGTTAAAAGCTAATTGCAACATGATAAGATGTCAACATCGTACTCACCTAAATCTATACTAATATTATAAAGCTGAAGAGTTTGTTTGTTTGTTTGTTTGAACGCGCTAATCTCAGGAACTACTGGTCCGATTTGAAAAAATCTTTCAGTGTTAGATAGCCCATTTATCGAGGAAGGCTATAGGCTATATATCATCACGCTAAGACCAATAGGAGCGGAGCAGCGATAAAGAATGTTTTAAAATCGGGGATTCCACGGGGACGAAGTCGCGGGCAGCAGCTAGTTAAGAAAATAAAACTGATTGCTACTGTACTACACTTACCTTGATAATGTATTTATTTGCTAAGTGAACAATGTATGATCTTCTGACAAAAAAATGATTGTTGTTCATAACAGATGGTGCAAACGACATGATTCCTACTTCTATAGTTACTAGGGTTGATTTTCTCTTTTTCTTATATCATCAGAGACTCTTACCTGTAGTGTCACACGCCGTCATTTCGGTGATAAGTCCCTCGAGGTCGGGCGAGATGAGCCTCTCCTCGTCCTCCGAATGCGTGTAGTCCAGGGCATGGTAGATCACCAACGCCAAGTTTACCACCAACTGTAACAAAGCAAATTATACCGTTAGTTCGAGTATTGAGATCATCAACATGTGAGGGGAATCATGGCGATCCTGTAACCTGGGTGATTTCGACAACTAAACTTCAGAAGCGTTTACACGTTGATAGTTTATATCTTATACACGCATTCATATTATAAGAACGGAAGATAAGATAGACCTGTTGGATGAGAGGTTTCTTACATGTAAAATTACTTAATTATAGAAATAATATTAGCTTTATCTAGAAAAGCATTTCATTTAATAACCAGTACCTCAGGAGCGCTAGGCAGTTGGAATACGCTAACAGGTGCACACTGTTTCGAAAAAGTTACTGGAGCAAAACATTATAGCCGGAAACCTTCTTAAAAATTATTATTTCCTGTTTACAATTCGCCTGAAGACAAAAACGTAAATAATAATGTAAACATAAGCACAGATAATGACGACAAAAAGAAAATAAGATGTTTGGACGCCCTACTAACATTAAAAATTGTATTTTTCTGCGAAACAAGTAATTTTATGTGATTACCTACATTAACTAACACTGTCTCCACTGCTGCATGTCATGATACTACACACGAGAATAGTTAATACAAATTTTAAACTGACGTGGATTATGACACTTGAAAATGGAACTGTTTCATTGGTTTCGTTTCTTGTCCGTTCTTCTCCATAAGAATCTACCTTTGCGAATGGACGCTAGCGAGTCACTTAATTTAAGATATTTTTTATTGATGACGAAGTGCCGTTAATGGCCTGATTGAAATAAACGTTTTGAGTTTGAGTTTGGTGCAGAAAATTCATAACAATAATGATAGATTTTTATTGCCGGATCAAAATCGTTTTCATGACCTGAAAGTAAAGTTTATAAGACCAACAAGAAAATTTTAATTCCCTTTCTTCTTTGTAAAACTTGAAGCTCTTGTTTTTCCAAACAAACAGATCCTTGATCTATCATCCGTTTCATCACTAGAAGTGGTCCACAAAGCTACCAGCCACCGTAACTATCGTACGCACCGACCGTGACGCCAGCCCCCGGTCCATTGTTGGCAGTGTGTTGCCCAACTCATCTGAATGCAACCGCTCCCGTACATGCAACTACACACTCCATTAAACCGATGTTTGGAAACAAGATTAATGGTGAAGGGAAGTTTCATAGTTTTTATAGAAGGACCACTCCTAAGAAAGTTTAATGACGAAAAAAAATAGAGAACAATGAAATGATTTGTTAATTTTGACCGGATATCAAATATCAAAGGATATGAATATGCCAAAATGATGACCAAAGACCAAATGAACCCACCTCAAATGTATATTTATTTCATCTAGAAGCTCAAGTAGATAATCTGCTATTATATGTATGTATAATATGTATATATATATGTATATATAAATAAAATAAGGGTTTCTTTAGGGCGTCTAATAGTGAACCTTGTGCAAAATCTTATACTGTGACAACGTACATAGGTGATTTTAATTTTAACTAGGCCTCTCCCATGAGGTCGCCTTTCAAAGTACTAATTAATTAGTAAACTGGTGTAACAACAGAATGGATAGATTAGTTCCGTTGTGAGGCTATTCATTAGCAGTAAGGTAACTGTGAATTGCGGAGGCGTACCTATACTGTAGTAGGTACCTATCAGGTAGAATATCAGGCAAGAAGCTAATTTGATATTAAAACATTTTCTATAGACAACACGGAAAGAAAAATTATTTATTGAGCTAATGCTACGTACAAACGTTAAAAAGGAATACATAGGAAATTACCAATTACAAAATGTAGCTGTAAAACCGATCATATCTTCCTAATCATATGTATGGGCATAATCGCAAAACAGCCAATCACAGATTATCTCGTAATTTTAAATAACACCCTACTCCAGGACGTAACTATTTCGGATCAGCCAAACTCCGGAGCATCGCTTATCGCGCCCATTGTATGCAAATCGCGTGCAATATGATCGGTGTTGCGCAAATGCACGCAACTGTGACGATCGATGTATGACCGGTAAACAATGAAAGTCCTTAATACGGTGATTAGTAAAATTCTATGCAAGGAGAGATGGGAATCTATTGAGGTAAAGGCTTTTTCAAAAGAATTAAGAAGGATGCTACTAATACAAGTGAAGAAAAACATAAGGTTGTTATTGTAAATAACGATCTTTTCCGGCTTGAAATCTCTACAAATCATAATCATGCTCTAAGCAATAATCACGAAACATGTAAACACACAATCGACAATCAAGAAAATAAAACACTGTCTAAAAGTAAACTCATTTGCAATGTAAATGCTGTAAGAAAACAAAAATATGTACAAGAACTAGATTAACAGGCACTTAGTATAATGAACAAAGAGATTCGCGATATCCAATGAAGCGTGGCTAATAACTGCGGAATCAATTAGGAGGCCGGATACTGGATATTTAGCTGGCGATCCGTAATAATGTGGTGCAGAGTTGCTTTTTGTTGAAGCACTTAGTAAAGATGCTGGGGCTTTTAAAGCAGGGACTGTTATGGAAGATTACTTATTTGTTGACGAGGCCCGAAATTAAAGCTAACGTACCTATCCATGCTCAATTCCACCATGATAATGGAAAAAAAAATAGATTCCACTACTTTACGGAAGACCAAAGTTACATCGGAGAATCGTATATCATTGCTAACACCTCTCTGTCTAAAGTCTTTAAAGTTACGGTATTTGAAAACAAGCTTAATAAAATGCTTTATAAACACGTGGAGTTCAATTTTGACGCCACCTGATAGTTTATCATCTTTTTCATTATCTTATACTCTTAGTTTCTATCAGACTATCGCCATGTCCAAAACAGCCTCTATCAAGGACCGTCTTTTGTATGCTCTCGTCAATTTCATCCTTCACAGTCCCACGTTGCTTTACAATCGCTGACTTCCTAGCCTCACTTCCCATAACCGACACCATAATAACGTGAGCAAAAACAATATCTAACTCCAGACCTCCAGCGCATATTGTATAATCCACACTTATTTATTAGACATAATATACGCGCTGGTTTGACAGCACATCAATCACTTGCGCAGATTGTGGGAAACTGCACGTTATGTGAATGTTCGTAATAGTTTCTGTATTTATGATGTCAGTGCTTCTTGAGATTATATGAGATCTTCTTAAAAGATGGTGCTTTTTTTGCAATGTTTAATTTTATGTTATGCAAGGGTTGGACAGTTTAGATGCAAGGTGACATTATGGGAGACGCAGTATACAGTTTGACACAAACCGAGAATTGCACTCAAGATTTTAGTCATGACAGATCCACATGATACTAAACAATGCCACGTGCATAGCAACTGTCTTTGTTTTCGAAATTAAAATTGGAACATAAGAGAGTAGTAAAAGATACCTTTTTGATTGCGTTACTTCAATTCAACCAAAGAATTATTTGAATTAAGAGGAATCTATTGTTCCGTTTCTATGCAGCAACTGATCTATCATTACCACCTTGTCTTTCACATTTATCTTAGGGCCTACCTCTAGTCATACCAAATACAGAAAAAAAACAGTATTTAACGCGGAACCATCACTTGACCCCTAACCGCATTTCAGAATACCGATATCCTAATTCCATAAATACTTCAAAGAAAAACCGCTGCGAAGTCATTAAATTCACCGCAACGGCCACACTTAACCCTTAAAAATCGGAGTACTTGTCCCAACACTGGCAATCTCGTATTCTAATACCGAAAGTACCCAATCGCGCGATGACCGGCCCGCGATAACCCTTCACTGTCTAGTTAACCGAAGTTCACTCGGTCACTGTCTTACAAGGAAACACGCGGTCTTTGTGACCCGTATACGGTGCGGAGAGAAAGTCCGCGCAGTTAAGGGTTAAGTTATTAGATATTTATAGGCTGCAATGTGAAAATTGGCCTATTGTGGGAGCTATCTTTAATTTTCTATTACGTATGAGATCTAGGAAGGAGATAAATAATTTTACAGATTTAAAGATGACATTTGGCAAGTAGGTAGATTATGAATAGGAGACATCCGCTAAAAAAGGATTTCAGTAAACTCCCCCCGCAAATGGGTGAAATAGGGGGTGGAAATATGTATGTGAAATCTCTTTTCGCTTGAAATTTGCCACGACTATGCAATATCGCTATTATTAAAGTTGTCAAACTGGCAATTGGTTCTAGATACTTCTAGATACCCTTAAAAAAGAGCGAAGGAAGTTTGAAGTTTGTAAGGGTCTGAACGAAATTCACGCGGACGAAGTCGCGGGCGAAGTACTAGTATTGACATATAAGAAAGAAGTTTTATCCTAACAGAGGGTCTGTGTACACATACCCTATTACAAAGGAGTTACGAAAGACCTGGGCGTATCTAGCAAGATTGACGTTAGTTGGATCAATCAAATCGGATTGTACCCAATTTAAAACTACGGAAACATAGATCAAAGGACCGAATCGGATTCCGAACTGTACGTACCTAAATGGGATTTGGACAAAAAATACGATTTGGTAATAGCAATCTATGTCCTATGTTCGTAGACCCTCGAATTATTTGGTGACATCGCGTGATAAGATGGGGCATATCCTAGAAAAAACAATAGTTTTGTGTCAATGTCAAGCAAACTGGTCCGAGGAGTTGCAGCTAACTCAGATGATGGGAGGAATTGGCTCATCGCTGGACAGAAAACTTCCCGATGAGCTTCACAACACTATTGATAGGCACAGATGACAATACATCAAGACAATGGCATCATCAAACACAAGGAGGAAGATATTAGTTCCGTATTCATTCTAATTGCTAAAAGACTGCCTTTACATCTATAATGACTTCCATACTATGAAATACCATTATCTTAACTACTTTTCTACCTACATGCCATAAACAACAATAACTCCATACAGAAGGTATCACCTGTTTCCTATAGTTCCGGAAGGAAGACCCATGAGTCTTAACGTGCAAGGTGAACGCAAACTGATAACGCGGGGCGCCGCGTTTGCAAGGACGCTGATAGATGAGACAAGCCTGTATTGATTTTATGTCTCATGCAGGAACTTGGGTTTTTGTAGGTCGGTATGTTAGCAAATAAGCGATAAATAACCGTCTGTCTCTGATTGATTAGAAATGTGTCCGTATTAGACAGGCTGACCAGAAATTAAGTTAAGTAAAATTGCAAAACTTGTAACTGCGGATTAAACAAGATTCCTTGCGAATGATATTATTTATAATCTTCGCTTTCTTCTGTAAAAACTGGAATGTAAAAGAACAATTGTAACATTTATAACAAACTAATATAAAAAAAATGCCGTTGATTGAACAAGAAAGAAAGGATTGATTGATTTTACCAAGTAATAATACGTTTGCTACATACATACATCTATACTACTATTATAAAGAGGAAAGATTTGTTTGTTTGTTTGTATTGAATAGGCTCCGAAACTACTGAACCGATTTGAAAAATTCTTTCACTATTTGGAAGCTACACTATCCCCGGGTGACACAGGCTATATTTTATCCCCATATTCCCACGGGAACGGGAACTATGCGGGTGAAACCGCGGGCCGCTGCTAGTATATGCATATAAAGACCTGTGCTAGGACAAACATGTTTCTATTTTAGCATATGCAAATAATGCAAAAAAGAAGACTAGTTTACTCTCGAAATCCATATAATGTGACAAACGACAGACGTTTAAACGACAAGAGATTACGCTTTCTGAATAAAGTCGTAAGGCATTATGTCAGGGCCCGCTAGAGCCGGTGCCTGCCAGAGTTGCGGAATATTTTCCAAAGGATCACCACGACCCTGGAACGGAAAGGGCATTAGGAGGAACACGGGTGGGTTTTAGTCAATAAGCGTCTGAAACTCCCTTCCGCTCCGCCCAGAACGGAATAAATCATTTGATGCTTTCCCATTCATACAAAAGGCATACCTATGTAAAGAAGACGATATGCTTCCTCCGATAATTCCTTTATTCAGGATTTTTACGGATGGAAACAAGGGTCACAAACTAAAACCGAAGAAAATAACATAAATTTGCTAAAAAAAAACCGTATGAACTAGGTTGCAATGTGGGGATATAAAATCCCACAAATATACACGAGATAAACACATCTGTAAGTATGTCAGCTACGTAGTTATTTGGTACGTACGTGTAGGGCAATTCGATTAAATTAGTCGAGAATGACATTCAATTGTTGCATATGTACGCTCGTTGTAAAATACAGGGTGTCCGTTTTAAGTGAGCAGGATTGCTTGTATGTCTCGCGCACTTGCTGAAGATAGATTCCTGTGATGTCCAGTGATTATCTCGCCATGAGGTTTTTTTAGTTACACTTAATTAACAGGCATATCCCAAGGATTTACAATTGGAATTAATGTGTAACTTGTTTATCTTAAAACGTGCCCATTAGGGTGCTTTATATTTCATGTATTAGTGTGATATTTTTTTAACTCAACACTAATCATACTGAAATGGAATATTACACATAAAGTTTATGAATAATACTCAAATCAAAAAATATCTACGCCACTTAATTAACTCATTAACAAACAACTAGAACAATCTTTCAACCGCATAAGTTTCCAAACACGCTGTACACAATGTTTTGGTCACAATCCGAGCGGAGACAGGCGACAAATCAAATTAATTAACGCATTGACGCCGGACCGCGGCCGCACTTTATATTGCATTAGCCGAATTAGGAGCAGACCGGCTGGTAAATTGTATGCAAGATAGACGGAAAACATGAGTTATGAACGTACATACATTATACAGGGTTATCTGTAAAACACCAACAACCTCTTAAGAGGTCATTATACTCATCATTATGAACAACTTTTACTATGGAACCAAACCTGAAACAGCGAAAAAAAAAATCAGCTTGGCCCCTTACATTTATGTTCGTATAACTAATCAAAATGTAGGAAATTATAGACTTAAGCAAAAAAGTCAGTAGAATAATGCGGAAGATAAGGATTGCTGTGCTGGTTCCAACTAAACCAGATACTTTCTTAAAAACCCTGATGAGACCTCCATCGTTCCTAGTGTTAAGATACAAATTCAAATAGATGATATGAAAAAAAGGAGTCAATGATAGAGTAACCATTGGCAAAGGAAGAAAGAACGCGTTACACCGACCCTAGGTGGCCAGGAGTAAGCAATGCTCCTGACCCCCAGCCTACAACGTGCTGCGTATTCAGTACTAGCTTCTGTCCGCGACTTCATCCGCGTGGAATAGTTACTTTAACCCCGATTTTGAAGCTCTCAGCCCGATCGGTTTAAAATTGACAAAGTTTAATACAAACTTTCATCCCTTTCGACCAAATTTGATTACCATAAAAACGGTTCTAGTGAGTTAATCTTAAAAGATAGACATATACTGTCGCGGGACATTTTTTTAGATCATTTTAAGAGGAATAATTCTTTCCTACATTTTTTTGGTATCTTGAAGCCCTCAAAGATGGATAATTTTCCCCGTTTTTTCCACATTTTCCACTTTTTCTTCGCTCCTATTACTCGCAGCGTGATGTTATATAGCCTAAAGCCTTCCTCGATAAATGGTTTATTCAACCTAAAAAAAAATTTTCAATTCGAACCAGTAGTTCCTGAGATTAGCGCGTTCAACAAACAAACAAACAAACTCTTCAGCTTTATAATATTAGTATAGATAATAATGCTTTCAGAATGCTGTTGAGATTACCGCGTCATTGTAGTGCGTCACAAATGTTCGCAAATGCACGCGTTGACGGTTTTCACGCTATTATGCGTAAGAAAGTGGCGTCATTATTCCAAAGACTGCGCGGTAGCACCAACAACATTTTGCAAATGATTGCTTCCCGCCATGACTGTCGCATCCAGGCTCACTGGGCGGGAACAGTGACGGGAAGAGTTTAAATGATAAATATTATATTATTGTATGTACCTACTTACTAACATAGTTTTTAAGCAAATTGTTTACTAACACTTATAATTATTATGGATTCTGTCCGAAGCAAATAAATAATAATAATAATTGTCGTTATCTCTTTCCCACCCTTTGTCGACTGGTAGAGAAAAGCATAGTTATCAAGTGTACCTTTATACCTATGTGCAGATAGGCACGCGTTTGAACACTATCTAACCTGATAGTAAGCGATGATGTGGTCGAAGATGAAGCACGCTTATCTAGAAGTAACCTGTTCACTCTTGACATAAAGACTCCCAGCTTGTAGTTATCAGGAAACACACTCTTTTTTTTTCTGGATGGTAAATCGTCAAATTACTTCTCCCGCTCTGGGTGGAGCGGAAGGGAGTGTCAGACTCTTACTGACTAAAACCCACCCGTGATCCTTCTTGTGCCCTTTGCGTTCCAGGGCCGCGGTGACTCTTTCGAACAAATTCCGCAACCAAACACAGACTCTGGCAGGGACTCTTTCACTCTGTAGCTGTACGCACAATTAATGTGTTCACAAAACGTTTTGTGCGTGTGGGTGGATATTTTCCAACTAAATATTAAAAAGTCCCAGACATTTGTAAACGCTCTTGGACTTTTAACGAAATTTGCTAAAGTGTTATTCAAAGAAAAAGCTTATAACGAAGCATGTGATGATGTGTTTAAAAAAAGAACTAAACACTAATTACTCGTTACTTGGAAAAACCAAAATTGAGCTGACACATTTGATGTCCCCATCAAAAGAAAAATCGAGCTGAAATTGAAGTCATGTCAACACATTTAATATCCCTGTCAAACAGATCACTAACAACTCATATCTATACAACACAGAGTTTTATAAACAGCTTCTGTGAGCATCACATACAAAACATCCCATACAAAAACACTCATCACCATAATTTACAAGCCGAAACATACATCGACGCTTCTGTTTCACCGACAGTCGTCTTCATAAATACAGCGGATGAAACATTTGCATCACAATGGACTGACGCCGACGAGAATATTCTAAAGAAGGCCATAATGTCATATGTTTGTTTTACTTTTAGAAAACACGTACATATTTAAAAGGAGACTTGAAAGGCAGGGAATTCTGTAATTCTTATGAAAAGTCGACATTGAATGTTTCAGTCATGTCATTCGTCGCTGCCGACAATATCGTGCACGTAGCAATATAATGATTAGATAATAACAATAAGCTATTGGGACAATGTAACATTGCCATAGTAATTAATATTAAACTTTGAATATGCACGTTCGGAAGGAGAATTTCAATTAAGATGTCTAGCATTCTGTAAGCAAACGCTTTCGCCTATTGTTCGTTGGAATTAGTCACTTTCATTGCCAAATAACTCTTGCGTTTAATGTCAATAATGAAAGAGCAAACGAAATCTAACCTCATAGATATAATTAAACGCAAACCACACAATACTGCTCTGAACTGGAATTATTTTCGAATACAATATACCATATAAGTTACAGATACGGTGAATGAAGAAAACATTACCTACATAGGGTGACCCAATGGGCGGCCTGATCGCTAAAAGGGTGCAGTAGAAGACAATTCCAAAATCCTAGAACCAGAGGCCCAATTCTAATCATTTTTAAACAACGTTCGCATTTGCATATCAGTCGCAACTTGTCAAAAAAAAAAAGAATTTTTCAAATCGGTTGGCAAGCGACGGAGTAATGCGCGAACAAACAATAAAAAAAAAACATACAAACATCCGAATTGAGAACCTCCTCCTTTTTTAGAAGTCGGTTAAAAACTTCATTAAGTATTCATACATTTTTGAGATGCGAATCCGAACGTTACTCGAAAATAGTAAGAATAAAGTGATCCCTGATACCATTCCTTTTACCCATCGAATAAAAAACAAATAGAATCAGTTCGAAATTCAATCTGCACTTCTTTTTCTTTCGTGAAAAACACAATAGTGTGCCAGCATTCCGATTCGTGTATGGCTTACTACTTTTATTTACATACCCTTGTAGGGCTGTCTCAAAACCTCAATATCTCTCCGTCAGCTGTTAAATATTCAAGAGGACATAACTCACAGCTGTCAGTACCTCTTGTTGAGTGGTGACAACCCTGAGGAAGCTAATGTTTTATACAACAGATGGATGATTGAATGAGGTATATTGTAAATCAGAACTGAAATGTATTGATACAAATGTACAGTTGGAAAATTAATGTAGGTTTGTTTCGACACGCAATGTAACGGTAATTTTAGTGAAGGGTCTAAAGATTTACTTGGTTATTGACTTGAAAGTCTAATTAAATTGGTTCTCTCATTATTAATTTTGAAATATCGTTGAGGTGAGTTACTTTACGATCTCAAGACTACTGTATTATGAAAATCTCATCAAAACCTACGTTGATGGCTTGATTACAGGTTTTATGAGAAAGCAAAAGTACTTTCAAACCATTTATAGATTAAGCTTGTGTTATTTTAGAATTGTATCATTATAATAATATTTTTAGTTGATAGCAGATTCATATTGTTTCATTGACACTAAAATTCTTAGTCACAAATCTCGTATTACATGATCCTTAAAACACACAAAAAGACGTAACTTTTCCTTTCATTTCACACAGAACTCATGCAAATTAGAAACAATAAGTAAATTATAGGTAGCATTGTTTACAAAAAACAATAGATAAGTCGTGTAAACGTAACTATTCAGCATCCTTACGCAACAGGTAGT
Organism: Hecatera dysodea; assembly: GCA_905332915.2. Lineage (NCBI taxonomy): Eukaryota > Metazoa > Arthropoda > Insecta > Lepidoptera > Noctuidae > Hecatera > Hecatera dysodea. The sequence continues at coordinate 19,459,694 of HG995292.1, forward strand.
CTGAATAACGCCATCTAGCGGAAATAGAAAGTGACTATGCAAATAAATGACGGCAGAATGGATGCAGATTTGCGTCTTGTGTCGCTAACTAGTTCTTCCTGATGTAAAACTTTAGTTTGGAAATGGTGGAAGGCACAAACTTTATTTTAAAAATATACTTTTAAGAGGTTCTAAAATGATACACGATAAATGACTTCAGCTTTATCGTGTCATTTATTTATAAGTAAATGATTAATTTTATTGTCGTTGGTAAATATAGAAAAATCTGTAAACATGTGGAAAAACTCGATAATTTTACATTAAACAATTTCTTCAACTTACAAAAAGTACACCAATCGCACTCGATCGTAGGCCCCGACGAGATTCGAACTCGTGATCTCCTGTTTACTAGACAGGCGCTTTAACCAACTAAGCCACGGCGCCGATGTTTGTGTCGCCGAAATAAGAGATTCCATCATGTATGACTAAAACTTATAAAAAGATAAGCTCGTTACTGCTAGTCCGGTTTGTTTTTACCGAATAAACAGTCAAATTCATATTTATTAATACATATTTTTCATTTTAAATACCGTATTTTTCCATGGTTGTTATCTTAAACAGCACAATGTAAGAAATGATAATATTAGGAGTCTTATAATCACGCTTTGTCACCGTCTGAATACATCAGTAGTAATGAATGATTAATCATTTTAAGGGGAAATTCTCGTATTTTCATAACACCTCTATATTCGTCACATCCTAAGAAATCGGACTTGACAGCAGGACAGAACATTGCTTCACTAGTAGGTGTGAAAGAGACATGAAATAAATCTCTTTCGCACTTAGTGGTAAAGCGATCTTCTATCCCTCTTTACTCAGCTGTCAAATCTAACTGCTTAGTCACGAATATAATTAAACTACATTTTGACATCACTGAGGTGATATTGCCACGTTAATTTGAAAGCTTTTAAATATGACAATCGGCGTTTAGACGATTTTTATTTTGTCAAAGCTTTACCGTGTAAAATTAGGAGGAATAGGCATGAAGTGAATTTTCATTCCATTTTGTTTGTATAGTTTGATGGTTCACTTCGCGTTCAATTCGCGTTCACTTCACCTAAGCTTAGACAGTGAAATATTTATATATAAGAATATCTATCTTTTTTAAACAAATCGTCTAATACATACCAGATTTCTCAGGTCTTCACATTATCACTCAACCAACAAATAGATACACGAACATTTAGATAGCGAGAGCATTAATCCGCTGTCGCCTCTACCTTACGTTCTGCCACACAGATAATGCCTCAATTGACTACCTGGGTTAGCGTCTGACACTGGTAACTACAGCACGTTATGCGTGCAGCGCAAGCGCAGGAATGTCACCGGCTGTCAACACGCGAACTATTCGCAGCGCGTTGCGTAACACGTTGCAGTATCCGTTCGCGATTTCCATATGCGAACGGCATTTAAATGTGGTTATGATATGAGCATGCAAATTGGCTCGTTGAGCTTGTTGTGGCACTCGCTGCTGGCTACACTTTCTTTCTATTTGTAATGGCGGTGAAGAACCTTTCATTTTCAAACCATGGTTAATAATAAAACGATGGATAAGCTGTGTGAGATCATCTTTGACTAAGTTCATCCATCATTTCTGGAACTCGTAACTGTGTGTGACTACCGTAATTAAATCTGAGAGAAGTATGAAAGAACCTTTTTTTATGGACTTGCGTTTGACCACGTTCTCACCTAATTTCCATCAAGTGAGAACGTGGTCAAACGCAAGCGATGATGTGTTCGTTGATAGATCATGCTTGCTTAGAAGAAGTAACCAATTCACTTTTGAAGCACGTTTGAGTTACAAGACGCTTATACATATTCTCACACAAATATGTGTTAACTAGTGTTGACTTAACTATTTTTGTCACACACTGTTTAACACTCTAGCGTAGTGCAGTGACACATATTATAGTTATTAAAGAATACAGAATCTTCCTCTTCTGGTACTAACACTACCGTTAAAACAATTTAACGCCATCACCAGCAGTCCGCCCGGTAGTTTTTAATATTTGTTTTGTTTGTAACAGTTTTTTTTTTTTTTTATCAACTCTGTTTTACAATGTGAACTTCAGTTCAACGGCCTTATTATTTTTTTGTTGAAGTTTGACGTTTTTGTTCTAAGTTACGTTACACCGAAAAAATGTGTATTTGTTTAGGAATTTGTTTTTTGAGTGGTTTTGGCAAGATAAACTTAGTGTTAAGATGCAGTTTGCAATTCAAACTGTAGTAATAACCAAATAACAAAAATAATTTGTACGTCACGGTCATTTCGTCAGCTGCAAAAATAAGTTTGTAATCCAATAAGCGTTTTAATGTGACCAAACTAGCAATTTTAACTTTTCAGACATTTTCCTTTACTGTGCTGTAAGTTCTTGCTTCTTGACAAATTTCAAGGCCGACGGTATGTAGGTAAGTAGAGCGTCCCAAGACTGCCAAATGAAGGGAAAGGTACCTTAAACACTGTAGACATAAACAATATTGAATGAACACTATAACTTCATTTTTATTTAAAAAAATACGATCTGCTTTCAAAGAAAAAAGTTTTTCTTTATTTGTAACATAAATCAGAAAGTAGACCATAAAGTCACACGTTATAAGCACGACATAGTCACAGAAAAGGCTATCAATATTATTCTGAACAAAATTGTAAATGTAATGTTAAATTTCGTGGTCTTCATTGATTTAGTAATTAAATAATTGATGATTTTATTTTGTTGGAGAGGAGAGTTCTATTGATTTTCAATGGACTAGAATGAACGGGAGATAAACTAAAATTTGATGTAATAGAACCGAGCTCATAGAAAACACAAACAATGTCATCGAAATACTACAAAGTTTTCCACTAGTTGTATAACAAACATCTCAAATAGTCGCACGATGCGACACGTGACTGCAGCAGGCATAACGGTCTCAAATTATCACGCAATGGCGACGTTTACATAAATATAAAAAAACACAATAGCCAAAGTTAATGGAGTAAGTTTTTCTATTTCACGCTATCAATACAATTTCTCTTATCAATATTGTCGTTTAGAAAATCAAGGTTTAGAAGAAGAACAATGGATGCTTGGATATGGATCAAGATCAACATAAAATAATGTTTATGATATTTACTTATATTAACGAGATATAGCGTATGATATTGAAAGGTTATTTTGTTCAATTTTTTATTTAGTGAAACTAGGTTAACGACCGTGTCAAGTTCAAGTTTGAGTTCTGAATAAATATCGATTGTTTGTCATAATTATATTTGTGACCTTTTGCCGGCCCATGGCCTGAAAAGCTTGGTTGGCCAACCCTACACTGATGGCCCAAACCATGGCCAAGACTTATAAGTCATAGACAAGAATTATATTGATAACTAAAGTTTGAGAACTGCTTTGAAATTGACTGTTGAAGTCCATTGGTTCTTCAAGAGACTACAAGAGACTTGGTTGATTTTAGGCTCTTCACACACACGCACACACACCGAATTACGTTTCCAAAGAGAAAGAATTTATTTTTTGGTGTTTTCTTATTAATAGAGTAGTTGACTAAAAAAGTCTGATTAGTCCGTCAGATAGATTTCAAAAAAATATTGGACACGTATTTTTTCTTTGTTCACGTAAACCTAAAACGAAGACGATACATTGCGTTGAAAGCTCGTGTGACGTCACTTCTCGCTACAATTTTTGCCTAGCCGTGACGCCACAAGCTCCCTGTCCTGATCTTTGATGATTTTTATCTTCGTCAGTTTTTATAGATTTGATAAAGGAAAAATATGTGTCCAATATTTTTCTATAATCTAACTGACGGACTAAACATAATCATATATTATTTACTCAGGAAACATCCCTATTGTTATTACTGTTTCGTATCTCATCAAGAATCTAAAAATACAACAACCCTTACATAGCCCGGCCCCGTCCAGAGACGCAAAACATTTTGCAATCTCCACTTCTCCATTCCAGCCAGTACCAACGGGCTTCACATGACTGACACCACGACACCCCAGTAATTGAATAGCTTTCACGATGCGTATGGGAATATGACGTTATTGTCTGAACCCCTGACGTATGATACGAGAGTAAATTCAGTTTCTTGGCGTGTGAAAGTCACTGAATGGAATTATAATGGACTTTTTGAGGTTAAAGAAATAGTTTTTAAAGTGCAGAAACTAGTTTGGCAGTAGAATTTGTCCACCTGCCCTCTTTTTACTTTGCTCAATAACTACCTATGTATATGAACTGTCTAAGAAACTTTACTTATTGGACATCGCGTTCTAAAGTGGAAGTGTGAGAACAGTTTTCACATTGCCTTTGGTAACATGAGCAGCATTACTGTCTACTGCTATTACACCTAAGCTATTACAAATAAGAGCAAATGAAGCGTAATGGAAAACTAATGCACTCATTCAATACCTACTAGATTTGTCTACAAAGCTCAATTTCCGAAGCGCGACGGCGCGGCGCCAATGAGGTAACTCATGCAACTGTCGTTGTTATTCAATATCATATTAGCTCTTTTGTTAGTAAACAACACGTAAGCGACAAAAACAGTGCGAGCACCGATTTCAATACAAGTTAGAAAATTGACGAACTTTTTTATTCTTATAAAAGGGATACCAATATTAGTGACGCAAGTGTTTCATAATATGAAAAAAGAGAGCAGGAAAATTAATATCATTAGGGCTGAATAAAATTAATTCGAACTCATAGAGCAAAAATAATCACATTGTAATTACATAATTCTCACTCTTGACAATAAGACACTATAGACTCAGAAGACGGTCTTATAGATCCACATAAAAAGTGAATTGGAAGGTCTGTTTTCTCCGACAAAATTTAGAACCTAATTTTGAAGTAATTCAAGACGCTATTTAAAATTACTAATTCAACTCCAAAATAGACAGCTTTTAGAGCAGCGACTACCACAAATCTACAATGTCTCATTATTTATCTTCTCACGGTCACTGTTGTGCAACAATGTATAAGGGAAAGGTGAGATCATAATATTAATTCGCACTAAGTACTATCTTATCGAAACGTCAATCTTTCGTCTTTCCTTGGAAACTTTTAAAATTCCAACATCATAATTACGATGTAAATACGCTTTCGCGAATTACTTTCTCAGTGATTTTGTTTGTAATCGTTACAAAAAGTAATTATGGTGAACAGTGTAATCTATGCGCACTTGCTTGAAATGGAATGGAAATCTTCTCAGGAGCACAGCATGACGGTATACTATAATATACAAATTGAAGAAACCACGGCTATGGAAGAAACGAGCTAACATACAAACCTAGACCTCATAAAGTGAATCTTGTCGGTACTATTTCTGTAATTAATGTACCTGAAGTAAAAGTGGGACCAAGAATTATCCATGTTTTCTTACAAAGAGAAATAAAAATCAAAATAATAGTGGAACAAAATCAGATTTCAGTTTCGATCAACATATGGAAATTATTTTTGGTGATCCTGGATTGAGTATAACCATGTAGAATGATTAAATTGTTAATAATAAAAAACTCTTAGAAACAAATCAAGTATCTCGACTTAGCACACGAGGTTGTCGACATGTGGAATGTGGACTTGGCTATCATTGTGCCGATTGTCGTTACGGCCAATGACTTAATGGCTAAAAGCTTCGAAGACCATCTATCGAAACTGGCGTTACACGTTTGGCTAAAGAAGGCAGTACTCATCCCTCGGCCTCCTCAGATACGGCTTGTATTCTGAGGAGGTTCCTTTCTCTGGAGCCCTAACCACCAGTAGCTTGGACCCTGCTCCAGACACCGGCGGACCACTACTTTTTAATATTTTTAAATGTTTTTTTTTATGTGCTTTTTTAAAGAAATAAACACATCAAAAGTATCTAGGGATCAACATATATTTTTGCAATAACTTTCCTCCTGATTGATATTAATTAAAATTTTCTTTAAGGATTCATCAAATAAAGTGTTTTCGTTTGTCACAGTAACGATAAACCAAGTCACCTTTGCATTAATAAAGAAATTTGCCATTTTCCTAATAAAGGGATTTTTGACATTTGAACCACTAACATTAAAGTTCGAAAAAAAGACTGAAATAACAGTTTTCTTTAAAATTTTATTGGGTAACTTAAACAATTAATAATCCGTGTTTCTACCGCGAACACTAACAACACAAGAACATCGGTTTGGCATACTCAAAATGAGTTCATCCAAATCACGCTGTGGAATGGCCGCCCATGTTCGTTGCAACAACAAAAAAAGGTCTTCTTGCGACTGGATACCCTCCATATTCGGCAGAGCTCTTCTCTGTAGCATATCCCATGCATGCTCAATCGGGTTCAAGTCTGGCGACTGAGCAGGCCAGGGCAGGACATTGATGTTAGCTGCGGCGAGAGTCTGTCTTACAACTCTTGCGGTGTGCGGTCGTGCATTATCATGCATTAACTGAAATAAGGGACCGATTTGCACTTGTAGAGGAACGATGACGTCTGATACAATCGTCTCAGCATAAATTTGAGCGTTGAGGTTGCCTCTGATCCAAATCAACTCAGTTCTTCCGCCGATCCAAATACCCGCCCATACTATGATGGTTCCACCACTATAAGGATGGACTTCCTGGCAGGATTTTAATCGCTGTTGGCGTCCAGGGGTTCTCCAGTGTCGTATACGTCTTGTATCCGGTCTCATACCAAAACGAGACTCATCAGAAAAGCACACGAAACGCCATTGTTCTTCTGCCCAATTTCTGTGTTCAAGAGCCCATTGATATCGAATCCTACGATTGTGCATTGCTATAGGTGGTACCCGTAGCGGTCTTCGGGAATGAAGGTTCACTTCATGCAAGCGGTTTCTGACTGTTTGGTCGCTAATTAAGTTCCCTGAAGAGTGATGAAGCCTCACGGCTAACATCATGGCGGTTATTGTTGGAGCTCTTCGAGTTAAGATTTGAATGTATCGGTCTTGTCTCCGTGTGGTGCAGCGATACCGTCCTCCATGGCGCTCAGCCAAGGTAAGCGAAGAGCTCTGCCGAATATGGAGGGTATCCAGTCGCAAGAAGACCTTTTTTTGTTGTTGCAACGAACATGGGCGGCCATTCCACAGCGTGATTTGGATGAACTCATTTTGAGTATGCCAAACCGATGTTCTTGTGTTGTTAGTGTTCGCGGTAGAAACACGGATTATTAATTGTTTAAGTTACCCAATAAAATTTTAAAGAAAACTGTTATTTCAGTCTTTTTTTCGAACTTTAATGTTAGTGGTTCAAATGTCAAAAATCCCTTTATTAGGAAAATGGCAAATTTCTTTATTAATGCAAAGGTGACTTGGTTTATCGTTACTGTGACAAACGAAAACACTTTATTTGATGAATCCTTAAAGAAAATTTTAATTAATATCAATCAGGAGAAAAGTTATTGCAAAAATATATGTTGATCCCTAGATACTTTTGATGTGTTTATTTAAAAATGTAAATTAGTAAGTAAGTTAAATTAATAATTAAAAAGAACTCTTATAAACACAAGAGTACAAGGTACATTTACAAAGAGTAAACATTTCAAACGCACATAATTAAATTACAGCTACACCCTTCAGGACGGAAGTAGGAAACACCAGTCACAGTTGAGTGGCAGCTACCAAACAATGGACACATAATGGCTAACACATGTTATTAAATGAAGGTATGTCAAAACAAAGTGGAGCTAAATGTGTGTTTTGTGTTTGACAATATTGATATTAGATGATGTAATGATGATGAAAATGATGTTTAAAAGTTTGAATCCAGATATGCAAAACATTTTAATTTTAGTAAACAATTAGAAATGTTTTATATAAACTATAATTATAAAACTGAAGAGACTTTAAATGATAAAACATAAAAGTACTTTTTAAGAGAGGATTTCATATCCGTTTGAATAGCACAAAGCAAATATACATGAAACAAGGAAGTTGCGAAAAAAATCCAAACGACCTACTAACTTACAAACTCATCTGGAACAAAATTGCAATAACCGAAAACCTACTTAAAGATGACATCTTTAAAACGGAATTCCGATGTCGTAACAAAACGGGCAATATTCGAAGAGAACAAAAATATCATTTGAATGTTTTGCAATACCAAAGAACGGATAATGCTGTTGTTGTGCAAACAATTCGGTTTTGTGACATAAGGGGTCAATCGAAGACACCCGCCAATATGTACGAGACGATTTGTGTGGCACACCAACAGATATGACAACAAAGGGAGACATTGTTTGGTGTCCTCGTAAATGCACTGTGTCGGGTATTATTCGAAATATGAGAAATTCATCGAAACATTTTGGTTTCGTTTTAGGAAAGCTCCAATTTAATACCATCTGCATTTGGCTTTTATGTATTAGAAACTATCCTTGTCTTTCTCTCTTCTCCCACGAAACCTATCCAATTAATGATTTCCTCGATTTAAAAAGTAAAAGCTTCAATTCCTAATAGCTTGCCATGCAACTTATAAATACGTTTCACAGTCAACCACTTAATTAATTAGTTCCTATAAACATAAAAACTATAAATAAATCTAAAAGTCTAACTTATGGACATGGAAAATAATAAACCACAGATAAACAGAGAGAGAGAAAAGAAACTGCATGTTCTCAATTCAATTAAGTGCTTGTTTTGATATGTGTAGCTTTTTCCGTGCACTTCAACACTTTCATCTCACATAAATCTTCAACGAAGCTATAAAACAACTAATAATAAGAGAGTCTGCATAATACACTGCGGCATCATAATTTAGAATTTCATTGCCAATATTATGCTCAGCTATGGCTTTGTTCGGAGACCTGATTTCACATGTTGTGAGTCAATGGCGACAGACTTACTAAGGAAGAAAATAGTAAATGATACAGTGAAACGCTGCCTGTGACCAAAGATTTTTAGTAATGAAAATTTTTAATTTACCTTCTTCGGATTCATCTGTAGTACTTTGCTGACTTCTGATAAAACGTCCAAAGTGAAAGCATTAAGGATGTTGAAACAATAAATGCATCGACATTTAGAGGCATACTGTTTGCAACCTATAATAGTCTTAAACGATTATTTCTACATGTGATATGTCTGATAAAGTTAATTCCGACATAGCCAACTAGTCAGATCAGTCTTGTTTAACGAAGTTGTTCAAACAATTGCAAAATAGGCATAGTCTGTTTAAAAGACGTCTAAATTGCAAAACTGTTGTCAAGACAACAAATTTCACGATCATGAAGTCGCTTTCAAACCTGTGAAACGACTCATCAAGCCAAATTAAAATTCAACATTAACATTTCTATTGTCCAATTGGCTGGAGACTGCTTTATTTTGTATTAATTAACGAATCGATAGCGAAAGTGGACTTCTGATTTCTTACCTTAGTATTATGTGGTGAAAATCGTCTAAGTTTCATTGTGGGAGGCACAACTTAACCAATATGGTATCGTATGACACCCACTTACATGTAGATATGTTAGATGTTATAATTTGTATATTTTATAACTATCACTGTTATGTCATCATAATCAGCCAAACATAGGCTTGCGCTGGATATGGGCCTTTCTAAAAATGGGAGCATATTCGCAGATATTATACTCTTAGCTTTAAATATGAAGAGACAATACCAGTTGAATAAGCCAACGGGTAAATTCATATCGCTCCCAGCAATATCCAATGTGATTTGCTTCCTAAATATGAACCTCGAAAGTGAATTTCTTCGTAGCTGTAAATGGTTATCAGAAGAAGATATCCACGTGTATCATTGTGGAAACTAATTCAGCTGACCATAATAGAGCACTTCCTACTTGTTCAATCCATAATGTTCCGCTAATTCATCTGCATCTACGTCAGTTATTTACGAAACCGCAACGACACAAAATGATGTTGTTACAAGACAAATTGATGAATTAGGCAAAAGATGGCTCGATCGCGTGCCGACGCCTTTCTACTTGTATTTAATATGAGTTACGCGAAAATTGTACCTTTTTCACACAGCGTTGGGTAATCTGAATATTGAATTAGTTGTAATAGGTTTACTGGGGAAAGAAGGGCCTCATACGATAAGCTACATAAATTTAATATTGGATCATGTTTTAACAATATGAAGAATGAATCAAGTACTTGATCGTCAATTTTATTACAAAGTTTTCGCCCTGATTCCGTTGCGTTCCAGACTATTTCATGGAATAGATATTAATTGGGATTGACAACTGCATATATCCGGAAGTCAAGTTCCACTGAACTAGATTCTAAGACCATTTATTATATCCGAAAGTGGATTCCTTAAACTGCTGTCAAAAGCACTCTTGCTTTTTCCAAAACAGGGAAAAGTTATGAGTTTTTGCTGTCAGTTAATTTGCCACATAATGCGTAAGAGTTCGAGTGGGTGGACACGAACAAATTCGATTGTCTTCATTCTAATGCTCGCTTTGAGTCCGATTATAATCGACACTATTAGCGTTGTCTGTTTGACTAGTTAATGGATGTCTCGCCATTTATGTACGACATTTTTACGACTACGGACATCGAGCGAAGTATTCTTTGACTCGATATTTTTATTTTTGTAATTGCTGACTATATTGGGCTAATTCAACGTTTGTTCTTCGCAATTAACGTTAACGTTGTAATCCTAACTGCTGTTATGTATATTGCTAAATCCAATTTTGTTTAAAAATCAACATCGTGTATTTCATGAGCAAATTACATTTGTTTGTCAACATTGTCAACCTTTCGTAGTATACTTGTATTTCCACGCAGAACAATTGCTAAGAATGTAATTCAACCGTTACAATGGTGAGCTATATTGTACAATCGGGTAATCAAAGCGTCTTCTGTTTAAAAGCCATATCTTCGACTTATAGCTTAGCTAGTTTATGGAATTTAGTCTTCTTAAATGACAAAAGAAATGAAATGGGCGGATTATCGATTTAGCTGAACACCTATTGAAAAGATTAGCAACATAATTCTGTCAGATGACATTTATGCTGCATACCTGAAGATATATTATCCAAATGATAGTGAAACCTAGACACAAAAGCAACCAATGTTAACACAATAGAAGATGAAAGCAAGTGAGATTCTATCGACACGTATCCCGACTAGCCCGGAGGCTGGACTGTATTAATTATCTCGTAACTACAATAGTACGAAGAAAGTCGTACTCTCGATGCGAATTCGTAACGTTACGTATTATGCTTTCATTGGCGTTAATAAAGCATTTGTTTACCAACTTACATTTGCTGTTACGAAACTGAGTATTGTTAAGGAAGCTGGGGGTAAAATATTTGAAGGACGGTAAAGTCAAGTTTGTGTCAGTTCATTAAATGGGATTGGCAGTGATAATACTGATAATTAAAAACTTTCAAGTGCTATAATAAGTTTCGGTTTGCGTGCACAATGACGCTTTATCGCACTATCAGAGACTAGTGATTGAAGTTGTGAAGTGAAGAATGGCAAAGATACGCCGAATGTCACTTTCATTCATAGTTTATTTTTAACGAACGATTGCGATGGTAAATCAATTTCGTTCATCATCGGTGATTTTCTTTGTACTTACGTTTTGTAAACTAGTCACAAGATAAATGGTGTTTTTTTTCTTTTCATGACAAGAGACGAAAGTAAAGTCATTAATTTTAAAAGATAATGTTACCATACCTAGCAAAATAAAATTGATTTAACCAAAGATTTATTAAGCTATTGCATAGCTTCTATCGCAGGCCTTGAGCGTGGCAACCGAATCCAGAAATTCCGTAACGAAAATAACCTAACACCGCTACGTCATTCGATTAGGCCCCGCCTTTTTAAAATGGTCGCTTCGTTACTGAGCTATTATGTCGCCGTCACCGAGCCGACCCGAACGTCTGCGTTCGGAAACAATCGGTGGGACAAAGTTAAGTGAAATGTATGTGATTTATTATATAATTGCATAAGTTGATAAAAAATGCTATGCAATAGCTTTACCGCGGCAGTGCCCGAGTGCCACATGTATTTTTATTCAAACTTTATGTACAATAGTGGTACATGGGCGGACTTAATGCAACAAGGCATTCTCTACCAGTCAACCTTGGGGTTAAAAAGAAAAAACTGTAAAGATAAACTCTCAACTTACTAATTCTAGTTCAAAAATCTTAAGTAATCAATATTATACCACGGTTTATAACCATTTAAGGTAAAATGAATCTATTAACTCGATATCCAATAAAGACACTTAAGTATAAGAAAATAAGAAACATAACTTAAGCAGCAATTTTCTTCAGAGAGAGGTAGTAAATAATTTTATCACTTAAGTCTTTAGTTTAGTGTACATTATTATTTCGTGTATAGCCCAATTTACCAGTAACATGCTCGTACAAACAATCGAAAGTCAAGTACTTACCGGTGAAATTGTTGCATTCTACTAAATAAATGGACTTTCAAAACGATTTGAGTTTTTATAAATATTTGAAAATTATATGTTGGTTCGAAACTTTCATATGGCACGACTTTTTTTGTAAAAAAAAAGTTAAGTTTTGTTGGAAAGGTTTTTATAGAAGCCGGCTGTTATCCCTACTAGAGTTTTACTATATTCGACGGTAAAATTATCATTCTAAGGAGCTTTTTGGTTGGGTGGTTGGGTCTTAACACATTTATCAATGGATACGGCTCTTAAGAACAATGTGACAGTTTCACAAACGCGTAACGAAATAGCTATAAAAATTTGAATATATACTAATATCACAAAGCTGAAGAGTGTGTTTATTTCTTTGTTTGGTTGAACGCTTTAATCTCAAAAAAAAACTTTTAAAATCAAACCAAAAATGTTTATTTGTCAGAACATGGTACAATAGATATTACAATTTTGGTTCCAGCCTATCCTGCCATACTATGGCGTACCAATAAATCTATAACAATGAAGGCTCATTTATTATTATCCTATTAATTCATTAATATTAATCAATTCATCGAATATAAATATTATTGTAATAAAGATTAAAATTGTATTGAATTAATAAAAGTTATGTAATTATTATTGAATACATATGTCATTGCTGGTTATGGTAGAAAACTCTATTTTTATCTATTATGCTACTAGTGACTTATCCTCTAAATATTCTTTAATGCTGTAATAATTTTTCTCCAATAACAGTCCAAATAAATCTTTTAATGTTCGATAGTCCATTTATCAAGGAAGGTTATAGGCTATTTAACATCACGCTATGATGAATAGCAGCGGAGCTTCAGTAAAAATGTTGTGAAAAACGGTTTCTGCACACTCTTTATCTATTCGGCTCTCTCTATATCTCTTATGTACCGCCGACGAAGTCGCGCGGGTCAACTAGTGTTTTAATAAATGGGAACGATTCAAAAACATCACTATAATATTCTCTAATGAGATTGACACATTACACATTAAAGCCTTCACTTTCGTCCCTATTATTCCAAATCGAAATTACATCAGCCTGACACGTTACAAAAAGGACAATTTATTACACTGACATAATAGTTACAAATTAGAAAATATCCGGAACAACGTAACTACAAATTAATCATAATAGAAGAATAGCAAGTAATAGCAACATATTCCAAACAATGGGTAATCACTGTAAATTGGTCTTTAATATGACTTAAAACAAAGTAAGAGTAGTTTTGTTAATAAATTTAAAATGTGTAATGATGTTTGATAAAAATGAATGTTTTTGTTCATCGCGATGATTAATGGAGGATGGACAGCAGGTCGAAGTGAAAACTGGTTGTGTGTTAGGTCGGTTGTCCATAGAAAGATGGAGAGGAGATAGTTCGATGCTATATTATAACCTGTGGTGATTAGTTTTCGAAGAATTTTAACCATAGGCTTTTAAGGTACATAACCTCGTCATTTGATTTTAATTGGGTATACAGAGTTATTTGTAAAACACCAATAACCTCTTAAGAGGTCATTGTACTCATCATTTTGAACAACTTTTACTATGGGACCAAACCTGAAACCGCAAAAAAAATCAGCTGTCCCCTACATTTTGATGAGTTATACGAACATAAATGTAAGGAACAGCTGATTTTTTAAATATTATTTTATTATGGAGGTCCTCGTAGATACATTATTTGAGGATTTATACTGGAGTACATGTGATAATTAATTCCTAACGATGCGTACTAGGATATGCTCCCTAGAAAAGCTTGGCTTCTACCATGTATCATAGAAAACGTTATTTTGTGGAAATTGAAATGTTTTAAACAAGGTACAGTAGATGCTAGGTATAGCTTACAGCTAGCTAGTATACCCAAAACTTTTTGGTTCATAAAAACCATCGCTTTCAGTATACCGTGTACCTTACGAAACTTTTTCAAGGTGCCCAAATTTATTCAACGGCAAAAAAGATGTACCACATAGATGCAAAATATCTTTTTGTGTCGTTCATTACGTGGTTCACAAAAAGCTGAGATGAAAGTGATTGAGTTCGCTTTCGTGCGATGGACAGTCTTTCCACAGAGTAAAATGGTACAGAAGAACCACGAGCCAAATCGAAGGCAAACTTTCTGTATTTTTGTTGAGAGTTGGAGACGTCTGCGAGAAAAATTACAGACAAAGCCTGCAGGTTTGGTTTTAAATTCAGGAAACGTTACTTTATTTATCTACATCTATTAGAGGAAAGATCGCTCGCTATTGACCTGGTGGAACTCCATTGGAAGAGACCTTAAGAAAGCCTAATTGCCCAAAACCCCAAGATCGTTTGCCTTGGCGCAGGAAAGTGAGGAAACCAGACCCCGAATACTGGAATAGGCAGATGAAGCATACGCGGTCTTCGTAGACCTTAGGAAAATCAAACAAAGATTTGGCTTTATTAGACTTCAGAAAATATTGATGCTAACTATCTAGACTAGCTACACAAATTTTTTGTCTCTGATCACAGTAGGTCTTCTGAAGTTTCTTACTCTGTTATTCTGTTATTTTGTATCAGTATTCGAATAGTTATTGACACATCGTGAGGAGGTTTAGAATTTCACTTGTTTCAATGTCAGAGCATCGACTTGTTTTATTGTGCTCAGTCATTCTTTGATTAGAAACAATCAGTGAATGTGGTAGATATGTTTGTAAGTACTTTCCTTATATGTTTGCGCATTTAAAAGACGTTAAACTATGGTTACATCCGCAAACAAAAAGGTGAGAGGTCCTCATTATATTATTTAATATTATAGATTTTTACTTGATTCGGACTATGTAGAGTTTAAGTTCCTGAATACTTTGGTGGAAACAGATGAAAGGGAAACAGTCGAGCGATATTTCTCTAGAAATGTACTTTAAACTTAAACCTAGCTATTAAAAAGTATGTAGGGAAGTTGCTTGGCGGGTGAGGCCAAGAGAAAAGTACGAGCAGAAAAACGGGAGAAGCTTGCGCCCAGCAATGGAACATTCTGGTATACTGGTATACATGTTAGCTCAAAGCTTAAAAAGCTCAATGCACAAAACAAATGCTCAGAACAGTTGCGGCTTTTGTCATATGGCCATATCGTGAATAATATACATAGGTATTTTATACCTTTGCGGAATTTGTTCGAAAGAGTCACCGCGGCCCTAGAACGCAAAGGGCATAAGAAGGATCACGGGTGGCTTTTAGTCAGTAAGAGTCTGACACTCCCTTCCGCTCCGCCCAGAGCGGGAGAAGTCATTTGATGATTTCCCATCCAAAAAAAAAGGTATTTTATACCTGTATACGTGCAAGGGGGGTGTGATAGCATGCCTCGGTCTGCAGCGTATGCAAAACACTGCAATTGGTCGTACGCATCGCGTGACAAAGCAGAGGAAACGCACAAGGTCTGAGGGCGCACCGAATTGTGACTGCTGACCGTACTACGAAAAGAAAACTCACACGATTTTCACGTGAAATTCGCTGTTGGAAACAGTCATGCCGCGCGTTGTTCACGCGAATGTTTATATTGATTACAAAATATTGTTCTTGGAAAGACTTTGTACGGGTTATTGTAGTGAACTCCGTACACCGATTAGTCGTAAAAGTTAGTTCAGTAAATTATAGATAAACAATTTCCACTAAAATGAACGTGTTAAGTTTATTTCAGTTATGAATAAGTAACAGTACTAGAGTGCAGGCGATGATTTCTATCAGTTATTTGATAGCTACACAGTTATGAGTTCCCTACAATTAAATTCGTTAGTCGTGTTATTTTATAGTGCTAGATTATGAGGTACATCGCTATGAAAGTAGGTTACAGAGTAAACAGAAACACATACGGCAACGAGACTGTCCAGACTTAAATGCACATCTATGAAGTAATTTGAATATGAAACATGCTTAAACTACGAGTACTTATTATTTTTTAAACTACGCATTTGTGGAATAGTAAGTATGGCCAATCAAAAATAAACTTACCTATTAAAAATACAGTCATTATTTTTAAGCTTTTGTAGAAAAACCTATTAAGCGAGATGCATACAAAGCTATTCATTGTTATAGAATAAAAAACAAAATGTGGATTAAAGTTATGAAAAACCAAACCTACTATGGTTTGGTTTTTCATAACTTTAATCCACTAACTAACTTTAATTCAACAGTGCGTGCGCCGTCGCACCAAAGTGTATTGACACCGATTGTGCGACAAAGTTGTTAGAGTGACTCATATGTATGTCAATCAGACTATCATTGGACATGTGCGCGAAATTATCACTATTTATTAGTTACGGAAACTACTCATACTTCGTACTGTTCGAGTGGAAAGGGCATCTGTTTTCCGTGTTTACGTTTTAAGAGCGTGTACGCCGTATGGCATTTCATACAAATTTTCAAATCACTATTTTGCGAAATGACAGAACCGATTTTAATGAAATTTCACACATATAAGCAGGATACATAGGTCTTAAAATCGTTTTACACTTTTTCTACTTTTAAAATATTACATCTATACTATAATATTATAAAGCTGAAGAGTTTGTTTGTTTGTTTGTTTGTTTGAACGCGCTAATCTCAGGAACTACTGGTTCGAATTGAAAAATTCTTTTTGGGTTGAATAGACCATTTATCGAGGAAGGCTTTAGGCTATATATCATCACGCTAAAGCCAATAGGAGCGGAGCAGCGATAAAGAATGTTTTAAAATCGGGGATTCCACGGGTACGAAGTCGCGGGCAGCAGCTAGTAATTAATAACATCAAACGGACAAAACAAAAACAATTAGGTGAAAACCCGAGCACCTGACAGATCTTGATACCGGGGCTATTTTTATCGGTCCCGATAACCCATTTGATTGATCGATTGATACAATTAAAACTATCGTTACTTAATCGATGATAAGAAAGTATCGACGTTAATTACTTCGTTAAATAACACTCCTAAATGATAAGTGGAAAGTTAATTATAAGTAGGTAACTTATCGATATTTCAATCACACTTCGCTTTCAAAGTTTTCTTATAAGTTTTTATACCTCCTATATTTCACTTTGTTTTTTTTTTTGTGCCCCCAAAATCCCAACCAATCCTCATCCATTTCGCAGACAGCGAAATAGAACTCAAGTTCTTTATCAGATCTTTACGAAACTTAGATAGCATTTCCACCATTTCGGAACAAACTTCTTTAGAATTCTTTTTTTTGCAAATTTGCTTCTATTCAATATTTGAAGGAATTTCTAAAATATTAAAAAATTCATACCCTTCTCTTTTTTTAAAGTCAGTTAAATTAGGGATTATCCTTACTAATATTATAAATGTGAAAGCGTGGATGTTTGTTACGCTTTACGCAAAAACTACTTGACGAATCATCATGAAACTTTGTACACATATTCTGGGAGGTACTAGAAGTAATATAGGATACTTTTTATCCCGGGATTATGTTCCCTTGGGATAATTTCCGACATTCACGCGGGCGATGCTGCGGGCAGCATCGCCCGCAAAGAACGTTTAGTTTAAAAATATATCTATGCTTTTACTTTACCTAATGGCAACTAAGGACCAAACTAAGGTACATAACTATAATGCGTGCGGGAGAGGGGAACCTCACGCCCCAGCCGCCGCAACAGAAGAAGACACCCCGGGCGTTGGGAAACGCAGGGCGATTCCCGGCCACCGTAGGCGCGGACCTGCGGATGGCGAGCTATGGGGACATCGTCAAATGACTTCTTCTGCTCTGGGCTGAGCGGAACGGACTCACAGACACTTACTGATTAAAACCCACCCGTGTTCCTCATTTACTCTTTGAGTTCCATGCCCGCGGTGACTCTTTAGAAAAAAAAGTCTAGCAGGCACTGACAGCCCTATGGGACCCCGTCTTCTTTGCAGACTTCTCTTCGAAGCGCGCGTGGTCCACGATGCGCCATCGACCCGGGCCTGGTTGTTATCGGACGGCGAGCCACCCATCACTCCCCATCCGCAACGACAGAAGGCCTAATGTGAGTTTTTGAATTTACTCGATCGGGTTAACGTAAACGTTTGCCTATATCAAATCGTATTGAAAAAAGGTTCCCCGTTACTGTCAACAGACGGCACCCATCCAGTTTTAGTACAATTTGACGTTAACGCGAAAGACTACTTTTATGAGCTGGCACTAAGGCCATAGCTCTTCTAAACTTCAAAGTTAATTGAAGTTGCTTTCAATTAACTTTGAATGTTCTCTACCACGCTACCAGTAGCAGCATCCGTGGGTTAACAACCATCAACTACATGTTATCGGTTTGCAAATCATCATCAATTAAACTTTAACTATATTTCATGACACCTTATTGGTCGTAACAATTAGTATACTATCACTTTTAATTAGAAAATCCATTAAATGGTTTTATTAGCAGTTACTCGTACCTACTTAGCCATTACCTTGTATTACCTTACCTGCATTTCATTTGTTGCTTTTCAGAGTCCTATTTATTCACTATCCCTATTTCCAAGCCGTTAGAAATCGCGGCAAGCTTTTTTATATTAAGCGTTCCCATTGTTAGTCACATTATTCATCAGTACAAATAGACTTACATTATGACGTTAATTCGCGCCAATATACCAAGGTCTTTAGCAAAATTTAACGCAGAAATGCGACATAATGACCCACTTCGCAAATTCTGCCGGTGAGAGTAAAAAACTCGCGGTAAATATGGAAAGTAATATCACAAGAGGCGCTTAACAAGCAATTGCCGCGTCCTTATTTGACCCAACGATTTTTTTATTGAGAATATCGGATTTTTAGATGCTTTTTCGTTTTTTTTCCTTATAGTGTCCGTTATGTAAAGTTGTGACCAGTGACCGGTGACACACAAATGGTATCGAATATTGCGTATTACAATAATTACTACAGAAAGAAGTTATCGAACTATCGGCACACGTTTATAATTATGTCGAAAAGAGCCTTGATGTGTTGGTGCACGATAAAAATAATATCACAATGTCACATGTCATTCAAATAAAAAACAAAATAATCATTTGCACAGACTGAAAAACATATTATATTATATACAATATATATATAAATGTCTTGATAATAATATGGTAAGTACATCCCAAACATATTACAAATAGGGATGTTTCCTGACTAAAAAATTATATTTAGTCCGTCAGTTAGATTACCGTTATTATTTTGCTTTATCAAATGTAAGTATAAAAATAGACGAAGATAAAAAGCATAACAGATCAAGAGTGGGGGCTTGTGACATCACGTCGTGGTAAAAATTGTAACAAGTAGTGACGTCACACGAGTTTTCAACGATCTGTATCGTCTTCTTTTTTTGAATAAGGTGAAAAAAGAAAAAATACGTGTCCAATATTTTTTGGAAATCTATCTTTCTATTTTACGAACCACTGTATTTTTACCACTCTTTCTGACGTCTTTGTCACACTGAAACTTAACAAATGTTCACGTTGTACTAATGACCCAAATAAAAATCTCGTGCATCTTTAAGCCCATCCGTGCCAAACGTGTTTTCAATTATATCTTTAGTACTCATTGTATTGTGACTCTGTCATTAGAGATCATAAGCATGATCTATGATTGTGAGTAAACCTCATTACAACAAAACACAATTGTTTTGATAAATGACTTTAACACGTTCCAAATTGTCACCACAACTGATATCAGGGAACCGTTAGATGCTTAAGCTTTCATTCATTCAAGATTTTGACTACGATCTTAGAAAGGGAAATTTGATACGGTCAATATCGGATGATACTTTGTTTCCAAGTAACACACAAGTACACATAACAGGGATGTTTCCTGAATAAAAAAATATGATTCTAACTAGTCCGTCAGTTAGATTATAGAAAAATATTAGACACGTATTTTTCCTTTATCAAATCTATAAAAACTGACGAAGATAAAAAACATCAAAGATCAGGAGTGTGTGACGTCACTTCCCGGTAAAAATTGTAGCGTGCAGTGACGTCACACGAGTTTTCAACGCAATGTATCGTCTTCTTTTTTTGTTTATGTGAAAAAAGAAAAAATACGTCTCCAATATTTTTTGGAAATCTATCTCACGGACTAATCAGATTTGTTTAGTTAACTACCCTATTATATTGTATGATTAAATTATCCACGGAAATCCGGCCTACGGGAATTCCGTATTGAACGATCTTAATAGTTAAAATGTGTCTGTTGACTATAATTTCCCGATACTCAGAATCAACCACGTCACGCAATAGTACGGGAGAGATACTATACATGTATGGTGGTAGAACTTCCACGGCCCTAAACATTTTAATTTAAGATTACCAAAATAAATCTTAAAACAATGTAAAAATTAACTGTGTGCCAGATATTTTACGTTAGGTCAAGTTCATCAAATTTACATTTAGAACTGTTGACAGTGATGTCATATCTTCCTCATTTCTTAGATCTACGGCCCACAAAACAAAACGTTTTGTGAATCGACCGCAGTAAGTGGTTGGGCAGGTTGCCGGGAACCTGTTCGGTATTGGGCACCCGCTACTTGTCTGGTCATCGATGACAGCCGATAGTGAAGTGACGATGGCGAGAATTGGGGACATACATGCACATAAGCTTATGTTTTGATCTTTTCGAAGTTTTACTTTTACGTTTAATTTGAAAATTTACATTTACTTAATCTATACTACTATTATAAAGAGGAAAGATTTGTTTGTTTGTATTGAATAGGCTCCGAAACTACTGAACCGATTTGAAAAATTCTTTCACTGTTTGGAAGCTACGCTATCCCCGGGTGACAAAGGCTATATTTTATCCCCATATTCCGACGAGAACGGGAACTACGCGGGTAAAACCGCGGGGCGCTGCTAGTGGTAAATAAAACAAATGTGACTGTTACCTATTTCAATACATTTTTTTTAGACATCTTCCTTTCTCTCTTTGGCGTCCTCCGCGCAATTATCCAAGAAAGACCACACAAATATGGCCTCGATTCAAAGGACCACTTAAAATCTCGACAAAAACTGCCTTCGATAAATACCGTGCACGAACTAAACATAGTACTCACTAATGAAGCTCATAAAACATTGGCGCTTAGATCTTGAAGCTATAATTGCAGAGCACTGACGTTAATCTCATGTTCCAGTTTGTTTGACAACTATATTTAAAATTGTATAGCATTATACTAAAAACGCCAATCAAGAATCTCGTGAAGCGTAACGAACGGGCATAGCTGCGCAGGCGCACTAATTTCTACGGCTGCCATTAATTTTGGCGCGAAAGCTGCCGTCATCGGCGAGCTTGTATGATACTGCTTATATTATTTATTTGGTTTTCAGGACTTTGAGTAATTTGGTCTTTTGATAAAGGGTTAAGGTTAAGGTGTTAAAAAAACTGCAGATCTATGGGGTAATTCTGTTGACCTTGTTAAGTCTATAATACACATTGTAGCTCCTACTTTAGCTGTTATTTTTAATAATTGTGTAGACCGTGGTGAGTTTCCTGATCTAATGAAATATAGTAAAATAATACCTTTATTTAAATCAGGTAGTACATCAGACCCTTCCAATTATAGACCCATCTCAGTGCTACCTACTTTTAGTAAAATTTTTGAGAAACTGATTTTAAATCAATTGCAAAGATATTTTAATAAACATAATTTTTTACATAATAAGCAATTT
This sequence comes from Hecatera dysodea, assembly GCA_905332915.2. Classification (NCBI taxonomy): domain Eukaryota; kingdom Metazoa; phylum Arthropoda; class Insecta; order Lepidoptera; family Noctuidae; genus Hecatera; species Hecatera dysodea. The sequence goes on from HG995292.1 coordinate 19,481,728, forward strand.
GGTTTTACAAGGGGTCGTTCAACAACTGATGCCGGTGTTGAACTTCTAGGACACATTTATAATGCATGGGAGGACAAATGCGATGCTTTGGGGATTTTTTGCGATTTGTCCAAGGCGTTTGATTGCGTTCTCCATGAGACATTGATCAGGAAATTACACTATTACGGAATCAGGAACGCCTCTCTGGATCTTCTTACTTCATACTTGAGTGATAGGATTCAGAGAGTTGATGTCAACGGTAAAAGATCTCCTGGATCTGTAATCAGGATGGGGGTCCCCCAGGGCTCAATTTTAGGTCCCTTCTTGTTTCTCATTTATATTAATGACTTGCCGTACCTCATAAAAGACAAACACGATATTGTGTTATTTGCAGACGACACGTCGCTTTTGTTTAAACTAAAACGCCAGCAGATAGTTACTGACGATGTAAATTCTGCCCTTGCAACTGTAGTTAACTGGTTTAATGCTAATAATCTTTTACTAAACGAGAAAAAGACAAAATGTATAAAGTTTACCTTACCTCATGTGCGACAAGTGAACACTGTTGTATCGATAAAGGGTGAAGAGTTGAAACCCGAAGATACCACAGTGTTCTTAGGCATTACTTTAGATGCGAAGCTGCAGTGGGGCCCCCATATAGACAAACTGTCAAAAAAGCTCAGTTCTGTAGCTTATGCTGTTAGGAAAATTCGTGGCTTAACTGATTTAGAGACGGCCCGTTTAGTATACTTTAGCTACTTTCATAGTGTGATGTCATATGGCATTCTGCTGTGGGGAAATGCCGCCGATATTCAGACAATATTTGTCTTACAAAAAAGGGCTATTCGTGCAATTTATAAATTAAGTCCCAGACAGTCCCTCAGAGACAAATTTAAAGAGATTAATATTATGACTGTGCCTTCCCAGTATATCTATGAAAACCTCTTGTATGCACATAAAAATATTAATCTGTTTAAAAAATACAGTGATATCCATAACATAAATACTAGGAACAAACACAATTATGTCGTTCCTAAAACCAGGCTCAAAAAAATAGGTAGTTCGTTTCGATGCCAATGTATACATTTTTATAATAAACTTCCTAGCCCTATTCAAGAACTAAGCAGAAATAAATTCAAATCATTTATAAAACGTAAGCTATGCCAGAAAGCTTTTTATACAGTTAAAGATTATCTTGAGGACAAGAAGGCTTGGGATTGAGCTGCTTCAGTTTTGTACACGGCCCAATGTTTTAATGTTTTTCTGTTTTGTTCTCTTTTTTGCGCTTTTTGTTTATATTTATACAGTTTGACATTTTCATTTATTTTTGACATGAATGTTTACTTTTTAAAGTATTCTTTTTATTTTATTACATTTTTTTTTTATTTTGACATGAATACTTACTTTGTAAAGTATCATATTTTTTTTATTATTATTATTTTATATCAATATCTCATTTTGACATGAATACTTACTTTGTAAAGTATCATATTTTTTATTTTAAATTTTAATTTTATTCCCTATTGTGAATGTGAGGACTATATGGGTTATTATTAGCTTTTTCCTCTTCAAGTATTTTTTTTTTAACGTTGTCTGGCTGTTTGAGTATTTTTGTGGCCTACCCAAATGTCCTTTCATTGGCATTGTTCGTCGAGTTGTTGAGCTCCTTATTGATTCTAAGTTGAGCTAATCGACTCTGACCAAGGCTTGCACTGACTGGACAGGTCCACTCAAAACGGTGTGGTTCCTTCTTAAAAAGACCACTTCAGACACTGATCTGCATGGTCCTCATATAACGTATTGTGAATATGGGGACCATTTAGATCGCTACGTCAGGGGTTCATTCATGTTAGTCTGGCGGTTTGAGTTCTTTAGGTGGCCTACCCAAATGTCCTTACTTTGGTATTGTTCGTCAAATCGTTGAGCTCCTTAAAGTTCTAAGTTTGAGCTATACGATAACTGACAAATGCTTGCACTGTTTGGACAGGTCCACTCAAATCTGTGTGGTACTTTCCTCAAAAGACCACTTCAGACACCAACCTACATGGTTCTCATATGATTTGACCAGTACAATTGTATGGACTTCAAAAGAGACCTTGACCTCTGAGTTTGTTTCGGTGTTTCTTCTCAGGGTAGTCAGCTAGGAAACACCGGCCTCATCTAGTTTTATAACGGCCAAAAAAAAAAAAAAGATTGACGTGTAAAAGTGTTTTTACAACCTACTTACAAAAATAAATCATTTATCATTTATCATTTAAAAAGGAGTTGGTTGCGGATTTTGTTCGAAAGAGGCTCTCCAGAGCCGCGGTGACTCTTTCGTTTGCTTTCCAACGCAAAGGGCATTAGGAGGAACACGGATGGGTTCTAGTCAGTAAGAGTCTGACACACCCTTCCGCTGCGCCCAGAGCGGTCTTCCGCTCATGGAAATTCGAGCGGTCTTCTGGGAAATCTCCATCCATAAAAAAGGGTTATGTTGGTAAGTATCAACTTATCTTCTTAATCGTAGGACCCTATTTATCCCCACCGAATGTGTCTCCACGTTGTCGTCGTGGTGGGGCTTGAGCGTCCCAATGATCTTGCGAGCTTTCCCGGTAGAGCCACTCATGCCGGAAGGTCGCAAGTGAGGGACCAGACCAAGAGAGACACACCCGCTCGCTGCCTTCTGGTACGCGTCTGCTCATCAGACGTGGCTGAGAGGGCAGTGAGCGGGTAGGAGGTGAGGCCCTGTGAGGGAGAAAGGGCGGAGAAGCAAGGGACCATACCCTCTAAAAGGAACAATATGGAAAAAGGCCTTAGTAAAATAAGTCCCCAGGCGGGTCCCGACTGCTCAGCGGTCGGGGAATCCCGCCCCGCTTCGGCGGGCTGCCCTTCGTACTATGGGGTGGGCAACAAAGACCTTCCGCTTGCCAGTGGCAACAAGAGCCGAGGAGGCTCCGAATCGTCGTCATCCGGATCCGCTTCTTTTAAGGAGCTGATGGCGTACGATTCCGTAGTGGAGGGTTCGCCTGAGCGCCGGGGTGGTGCGGAGTCGGATTCCGGCTCCGCGCCAGACCTAGTAACGGTCAGCTCGGCGGGCTCTAGAGACGGAAAAGGGGGGGCTGCTGCGGAGAACGTCAAGTTCTTCCGCAAGCGGCCGCGACGGGAGGAAGACGGGGAGTCGACCTCCGAGGGCGAGTTTGCCTCCGCCCGCAAGATCCCCACCGCTAGGCGGGGCAGGGGCTGTGAGGCGGGGAGGGGGCTGGCTCCCTCTACCCGGGAGGTGGAGAGTCGTGCCGGGAGGTTGGTGGAGGAGGGGCGTCGCCCTGGAGGGAGCGGTCGTAGGGCTCCCTCTACTCCTCTGCCTACTCTCGACTCCGACGACTCGGAGCCCCCGGGAGAGGTGCGTCCCACGGTTGAGGAGGAGCAGAGGGCCCAGTTCTCGGAGGTCGTGGAGGCCGCGATCCGCGCTGTGGCCTTTAAAAGGAAACAGTCCTCAAAGCGGGAGGCCATCAGCGCGGCCAAAGCCTCCATCCTGGCGGCAGCGGCGGCCAACGTTGGCGCGTCTCCCTCAAGGGAGACGACAGAGTTGCGGGCGGAGGTCGCCCGCCTCGCGGCCGTTGCGGAGCGACTCGTTCGGGAGAATGAGTCGCTCCGGAAGGACCTGGCGGGGATGGCCAGAGCGGCCTCCGAGGAGCCGCAGGGGGTGCTGAGTCCGGCGGCGCTGGAGGGGAGCCTAGTGCTGAGCCAGGTGCGGAACCTGGTGCGGCAGGAGCTGGCTCCCTTCCGGCAGCAGTTCTCCACCCTGGAGGACATGGTCCGGCGGCCCCCAACGGCGGCGACTCAGAGGGCCCCGGGCCAGCAGCAGAAGGCGGCTTCGTACGCGGCCGCCACGGCTGCCAGCCCGGGAACGTCCGGCAAGGCGAAGGCAAAGGCCAAGGGCGGAGCAGCGCCAGCGCCTGTGGCGCCGGCGGCTGCGACGCCGGCGACGACCAAGTCGGCCCCGGCGAAGAGGGGTGGGAGGAAGGCTCGGGGAGGAGCGGCTAAGGCTGCGGCGCCAGTGGTGCCGCAGCCGCCCCCACCCCCACCCTCGGACCCTCCTGCGGCCGGGGCCGAGTGGCAGGTTGCTGGCCAGAAGCGGAGGGCCAAAGAGGCGGCCAGGAAGAAGGCGAGGAAGCAGCGGCGGAAGGCCAACGCCATTGCGGCGAGGCTTCGCGCCCCGAAATCCGCGGCTGTAGTTTTAACACTGCAGCCGGAAGCGGAACAGAGGGGCGTGACTTATCTCGCCGTATTGAAGCGGGCGAAGGAGGCGGTGAGCCTCCAAGAGCTGGGCATCAGCGGGGGCATCGGGGTCAGGAGGACCTTGACCGGTGCCCGGAAGCTCGAGCTCGCCGGAGCGGAGAGTGGCCCGTTCGCGGACGCCCTGGCCGAAAGGCTGAGGGCGGTCTTACCCGCGGACGAGGTCCGGGTGTCCAGGCCGACTAAGCGCATTGACATGCGCATAGTGGGCCTGGATGACTCCGTGACGGAGGAGGAAGTTGTGGCCGCCGTCGCCAGGACTGGGGGGTGCTCTGCCGAGCTCGTCACGGCGGGCACCCTCCGGCCTGACAACACGGGCATGCAAACCCTTGTGGTGAGCTGCCCCGTGACGGCGGCCAGAACTGTGTCGGAGGGCCGAAGGCTCTTGGTGGGATGGGTGTCTGCGCGGGTAAAACTGCTGGAACCCAGGCCTCTGAGGTGCTACCGCTGCCATGTGGGCAACCACACGGGAGCTATGTGCCCCTCGGAGGTGGACCGCAGCGGACTTTGTTTCCGCTGTGGTCAGCCCGGTCATCGGGCCGGCTCGTGTGAGGCCACGCCGCACTGCAGTGCATGTGCGGCTGCTGGCAAGCCGGCCGAGCACTGGGCTGGGGGAAGGGCCTGCGCGCCATCCGCCCCGACCAAGGGCAAGAGGTCCGCCGCCGCCGCCGCCTCTGCCGCCGCCGCGGCTTCTGTCGCCGCCACTGCTGCTTCTGCTGCGGGTGCTGCGACTCCCAACACTCGGGAGGGAGCTGAGATGGAGTGCCAGTAATGGTCCCATTTCGGCCCCCTCCAGAGACAAGTCGGCCGCTGTGCTATTGCGCAGTGGCTGATGCCTGGGGACGGTGAGCGTGGGTGGCTCGCCGTCCGATACCAGGTTGAGTCGACGACGCGTTGTGTTCCACGCGCGCCGAAGGAGCCGTCAGCACCAACGACGGGACCCCATAGGGTCGGTGCCTGCTAGGGTTGCGGGATTTGTTCGAAAGAGTTACCGCGGCCCTGGAACGCATAGGGCACAAGAAGGATCACGGGTGGGTTTTAGTCAGTAAAAGTCTGACACTCCCTACCGCTCCACCCAGGGCGGGAGGGGTCATTTGATGATTTCCCATCCAGAAAAAAAAAAAAAAAAAAAAAAAAAGGACCCTATTTATAAATCTCTATTTTTTTTATATGCTATACCTGCTTATAACTGTGGAAGAAAAGGATCAGTACCTACCGATCTACTCAATCCCTGTCTACATATACGGTTTAAAAAGGTTAATATAGATCAATTTATAATTAATAAGCATTAAAGCTATTAACGAATCTAATCATTAGAAGATTTTATAGCACATAATTGCAATATTTATCAGAAATTACTTCGTCGACTTCTTATTGTATTATAAAGGGTATCGACCACATAGAGATTCAATACCATTGTTGTTCAAATTAGTTATTTTTTTTATATTATTTTTTGCAAAATTGATTGAGTCAGGCGTTACTTTGCGGAAATCCATTTCAAATTTGAAAAATGAAAACAATATATCTACTAACTGACTAGATATATTGTTTTCATTCTTCAAATTATTTTTTGCAATAAGTCCGTACCCTTCTATCGCGGATGACACAGAGGTACAACAAAAATCAGTATTTTTATTTAAAAGTAATTTTAAAGTTACAACATAACAAAGCTAAGCTTTCATTAAAATTTTAGACTTACTGGTCGTCTAAAACAGCTTTTTACAACTGAAACGAATGCTCAGCATAGTGAAATTTTACTTTCCAGTCCGAATTAACATTTTCAGTGGAGCTTAAAATTCAGCAGTCGAATATTTAATAATAAAATTGAAGCAAAATATTGTACTTACACGTTTAGATTTCCATTTTATCTATGAATGGCTACAAAGACCAGCCTGCACAAAAAAGTTCAGCTTTGTACCCTCTCTTAAGCTCTTAAAACAGCTTTTTAAAGGTTTATTTTATTTGGGCTCATCTCAAAATTGGACAGACGGAGTTTCATATATCTTCAGTCATCATCAATCACCTAACGCTAACAACTTCAGGTCACAAAAATAATAACTAGATACACATTGAACAAAATAAATGAAAAACTGGAAGTGAGAAGTACATAATTAGTTCATTTTTTTGTATCATAAAGCCTTCTAATCGCGGTCACGGCTGCTCGCAAAAAAAAAACTACATTCCCACGCCCTAATTTGTATGGAATACGTACCTATAATTTAATTTGATATGGGTAGTCTAAAAGGAATTTTAGTTGAAACATTTTTTGTTGGATTCTGAAACTAGTTGTTCCGCTGTTAGGACTTGTGGGACGTTTTGGGACTCCTTACCATTAAAGGTAATCATGAGACTGCCTTTTGATATAAGCTTTCCTAATGGGACTTGCTTTTTACATTATTTTTTGGTAAAAGAGTCATGCATGGTAGAGACTTGTTTTTCTTTATTTGCTCATCATTGATGAAGTTTTTTTTTTTGCTTGTTCAACTGTCGAGCTTAGTGTTACGACATTTTCTAAAGTTATATTATAAAGAACTAAAATTGCTAATATGGTTGTGGTAGGTAGGCAAAAAATGCAAGGATCCTTTAGGAGGGCAAAGCCACGCATTTAATTTGCACACAGATAAGGCAGCAGTACACACGCTCTCATAGATTCAGATCAGTTTTCGTCGTGTTCCACGCGCGCCTCAAGAAGGTGTCAGCAAAGAAAATGGGGCCTGCTAGGGTTGAGGAATTTGTTCGAAAGAGTCACCACGGTCTTTTATTCAGTAAGAGTCTGATACTCCCTCCGCTCCGCCCAGAGCGGAAGCTGTCATTTGATGATTTCCTACCCAAAAAAAAGGTAATTATACAACCATGCTTTTTCTATGTTTTCTAACATTAAAAAAGAAATAATCTTCACGTCATCGTATAAATAGTAATTCTTATGTTACCAATATTCAAATTGTCGCTATTAACTTATTACTCATCTTTTTCTACGCGCGTCTAACCCGGTCTAATATTTAACAAAGTAGATCGCCGTTTACTACAAAGTATATTTAAACTTAAAAGCCGGTTGCACACGAAAAACCAAGCTAAGTTAATTTTAGCTTAGCTGTAGTTGTATAGTTGATAGTTTGAAACTTTGTAAACTAAGCTGTGTAAAGCCGAAACCACATGAGCCGGTTGACTTGACTGGCTTAATTACTTGATTAGCGAAAAGAGCCACCAAAGCTACAGAGCCCAGCGAGCGATTCGCCTAGCTGTAGACGAAAAACGCGGTGCAGTCGGTCAGGGCTGCGGAATCTGTTCGAAAGAGTCACCGCGGCCCTGGAACGCAAAGGGCACTGGAGGAACACGGATGGGTTTAGTCAGTAAGAGTCTGACACTCCTTTCCGCTCTGCCCAGAGCGGGAGAATTCATTTCATAATATCCCATCCATAAAAAAGGATACCTTTATCCTGTAAGTAGTATGATCTCTTGTTACATTTGGTAATAAATCCACTACCAGAATTTTGATTGCAAAAGTGTAAAAATTGTCATCTGCTATGCGAGCTATACTAACATACATCGTTGCTAGCATAGCGTAGCTTACAGCACAGGCTTTAAAGTACTTGCAGCCGGCGCCGGCGCATACCGCGAAGATATCGCAAGAACGCAGCAGTAATTAATAAGTATGCTGTACACAATGATTATGACACGATTACCGCACTTGACTTTTACAACTTCGAAGAATTGGAACAGCTGATGCATACCTTTGGTTTTTTTTATATTTATGTATATATTTACGGGTCTTTATGTTTTTTTTTTGGATTGTTTCGCATTGTTAATGCCCTTAAGCATCCATTCTTATAAAAGGACTGACTTCGTTGAAATTGAGGCTCTGGTTTCTGGCACTATAAACCTTTTGTTTTTATTTCCTTTAGAGATACCAGTACTAGAAGGTCATTTTATTTAAAAAGGAACATCATCGCCTTCCTGCCCTTGTGTCTGATGGCTGAATTATATTAGGGATCGATGCCACGTTTTATTCTTCCGTATGCAAATACAGGTATCACATATATATATATATATATATAAAGCAAAATGATTCATCGCGGTAAATATACAAAAATACTACTTTCTTTCACATTTTTACGTACATCTCGGCACCGGTGACTGGGTGACACACATTATTGACTAAATTATGCCATAAATTCTCATCTCATATCATGCGCGTACGCATTACCGCGACCCCTACTATACTACCAATGTCGATAGCCACAAGACCATCGTAACACACGTACATATGTACCCCAATGGTTAAGCATAGGTACCTATAGTGCCTACACCTTGCCAGTTATGCTTAAGTCCTATGCTATAGAGCCAAGTCTATTGCCATCAACCAACAAGGGCAACAAAACAGACTTCGAGCTGCTACTAAAGAAGCAGTACTGAACAAAAAACCTTCTCTCTTTGCTCAACCCGACCATTTATTGCTCGCGTAACAAACTGACAATCTCTCCCGTCCACCCAAAGTGGGATAAGTCATTCGATTATTAAAAATAAAATTTAAAAAAAAGGTTTGTGTTGTGGTAACTTACAAATCATTGGCGATAATTATCGCTCACCGATAAAAAGAACCTTATTATTTAATCTTGCATAAATTAGAGTAAGCCGATTGCCGGTTATTGGCTCATGCAAGACGCTTTATAAAAAAATAATTTCGGCGCTTTTTATTTATTACGTAACGTCGAATTTTTATTTAATCCATTTAAAGCTTGAATAATTTAATAGTCCCAATAATGTTCGGCGAATATAAAGAAGGAATTGATCTCGTGGGAAATCAGCATTCCGGAACGAATCGAGTCTAAATAAAACATAAAAAGGTTCGACATGTGTTTGTAATTTAGTTTAACGGATAATAAATGGGGTAAGAATGGGAATACTAGAGCGAAAGAAGCGTTTTTTCACGTTTTATAACATGAAATAACCATAATACTGTAGGACAACTTAGAGGTATGTATCTATGATGTTGTGCGGGAAATAATGTTCTTTCATTATTTAATATCAGTACTACAAGTTTTTTTTCTGTAACGTAAATAATGATACATCATTATCTTCCTGCCCTTATCCCATGTTACTTGGGGTCGACGCAACACGTTTTCTTCTTCCATTCTGTCCTGTCAGCCGTCACGATATCACTATCTCCCTTTTCTTTCATATCACTCCTCACACAATCCATCCATCTTTTCTTTGGCCTTCCTCTCCCTCTCCACCCCTCCACATCTATATACCCTTTTAGTTAGTTACATGCGAGGTATACCTCTTTTAATATTGCTGAAATAAACTATATATTCTGATACTAGCTGCTGCCCGCGACTTCGTCCCCGTGGAATCCCCGATTTTAAAACATTCTTTATCGCTGCTCCGCTCTTATTGGCTTAAGCGTGATGATATATAGCCTAAAGCCTTCCTCGATAAATGGTCTATTCAACCCAAAAATAATTTTTCAATTCGAACCAGTAGTTCCTGAGATTAGCGCGTTCAAACAAACAAACAAACAAACAAACAAACAAACAACCAAACAAACAAACTCTTCAGCTTTATAATATTAGTATAGATTTCAATTGCACTATTCTGAGCAAAAAATAAAATATTTTTCTTGTATGTGTCTAGCCTTTTTTTACTGCTAGGGTTGCCGAACTTGTTCGAAAGAATCACTGCGGCCCTGGAACGCAAAGGACATTAGGAGGAACACGGATGGGTTTTAGTCAGTGAGAGTCTGAGACACGGTTCCACTCCGCGCAGTGCGGAAGAAGTCATTTGAAACTGTATATTTATAGTATCTAAAATTCCACAGAATAGAAAATAATTGAAACCATTCAGATCTCGAAATTCAGCCGACTGTTTCAGTTTTAAACGGTTTCAATAAAAATAAAACACGTAACGGTTTCTTATGAATCGGATTTATTCAATAGTAGTTATTTAATCGAATATAAAAACAATGTTTCCGTGTTCTGGATAATCGCAATCATTTCAATTTTCTTGTTCATGAGTGTTGGAAAATTTTAATTTTGAAGTAATTTTAAGTACTTAGTGGGTGATATTACTGTGAGGTACGAAACCAGTAGTAGTGGATTCCTATAAGCTACTGACGAATAACGGTCGATGACCCACCGCCGAATATTGATAGCGATGCGAACATGAATATTTTACGTGTAATAAAACTCGAGGTGAAATATGAACATAAGCCTCGCATAGATATTCATTTCGAGAAGTTAGACGTTCTAACAGAAATGATATGAAAGATATTAGGGAAGTTAATATAAAACTCAAAGGCAGCTCCTTAAAGGAAGCGAAAAGAAATAAAGTAGTAGCCTTAGAATTCATCGAAGATGATGAATAACCCTAGGGAGAATCTAGATAGATTAAAAAAAAAACATTGAATACGTATTTCTTTTTTCGCGTAAACAAATAATGAAGACGATAGAATTCGTTGAAAACTCACGTTACGTCACTACGATGGTACAATTTTTACGCACGAAATTTTTACGAACTTTATCTTTATCAATTTAAAATTACAAACAATAAGTGACAAATATTTTTTGAAAATCTAACGGACGGACTAAATAGAAATATAATTTTGATATCCAGTAAAATACCCAATTGAAAAGGACAGCGCTGTCGGATATAAAACCTATTGGGTCACAAAAGAAATCTCGGGTAAAACCTCAGTTTAGTAGAATAGTGTTCACCCTACTTAGACAACCAATTATGAGCTACAATCAACCATCGCGTCTGAAAATAGACCAACTGACCAACAAGTACAAATTACACACCACAACCAACTCCAACAAGTTACAACTTATTCTCCAACTAATAATCTATTATTTTACAATATCTAGGAAAGTGGGTGACTAACCTGTGTATTAGTCAAAACGAAACTCCTAATATCAATAATAGCCGTAGCTTACAAGCGTCAAAGTTAAAAGCAATGTTTATTGCTTATTTACGATCAGTTAACGCCCTCTCTGGGTTTCTAAACGATTAACACAATTGCTGGAATTAAGACTAGACTGGTGCTACAAAGTCCATTTCTAGCTCCAGTACTGCCTGCACTCCTGGTATTCGACGCAAACATGATCTTTAATATGTCCGTGTTTTGTCTAGGTGCAAGTGAGATACAGAGCCAGAAATCCTGGTAGGAACAAACGGGAATTTGAATCAATATGAAAAGACAGACATGAAACAAAAATATCACTTCATTTCTGGAGGTAATATTAGACGGCGTGATGAGACTCAATATGCAGATTCCATTCCTACAGAAAATATTGTACAGAACCCCGTAATTTTAAGAATTTAGATGACTTTTCCTACTCATAAAAAGATCTTAGTGCCCTTATTCATTATCACTAAGGAATATTGACTGACACCAGCGACACAAAAGACATTACCGAAGTTTCAAAAATCAACTAAATCAACATACAGCTGAAAGTACCAATACAAAAACCATCCATTTAGGAAGTACCTTTAAAACAAATTAGAGAGTTTCAAGCACATACCTTGAAATCTGTTACACTAATGGGCCATAATCAAGAATGAAATAAACAGCCGTTATTAAACCAACAACTACTAGACGAGGGTAGGAAGTATTACAGCACTTTCCTCGGTACTCGACTCAGCTAAACACCATTATTGAAAGCATTTAACAGTGACTCCATAACTTTTCTTGTTAAAGCTAAGATTGGAACGAATGGTGACGTAAGAACTAAGCTTATGGATGATAACGATGCATGGTTTTGGATGAGGAAAAATTACTAAATGGATTTTAGAAAATTACTAAACTCTACATAAATGGATATGTATGAGTTCAATTGAAGAAAAGTTTAAAGAATCATAGAAAGCCAGGTGAAAATCGACACCTTGTTACATAACAAGAAAAGCATCTAAGGCTTTCAACTGCTCCAGACGCATTTAAAAATGAAACCTAAAATAACATGACATAGCCAACCCTATCTCAAAAGCACATTAAACAAAAAGCAGAGGCTTTATAATTACCTGCCTTGTCTCCATTTAGCATCAAACGTTTCCAATTAAACGAACTAATCAGCTCCTATTTATACACGTGAACGTCGCATTCTAAGCAAAATGCTCGATGCTAAACTCTATATGGGTATTCATAAAACCTCATTATCTTTAACACAAGATGTGGGGCCTGACTTTGTCTGTAGAAAAAAAGGAAGATGAGTTTTTAATAGTATTCTGAAACATTGTTGCAGCGGTTCCCGTAAATAGGAACAAGATCATCGTTGTTTATTTCATTTTTTCGTTCAATAATTTAGAAGAACGTAGTTTTTGGTCCACTTTTGTCTTTTTGGTGCTTTACCACAAGGTATTTTTAAAACAAATTACTCATTCTTTGTATTTATTTTTGCTGTCAAACCAACCAACAGTACCTGTAAAGACATTTTCAAGTCCTATGAAAAAAATCTCTTCGATTACTCCCGGTATCCCGTTCCTAAGCAGTATGCTCCATACCCACTTATCTAAATCAAGAATGCCTGCAGATCCACATGAGACACATAAAAACCTCAACAAAAACATAATAGCAACAACAAAGAGACAGACATACGGTATTCTCCGTAATGATAGTTAAGAGCGTGCGCTCGCGCCGATCACTGCGACTGTTTGTAATTGTTAATTGACATTCTTGAACCGCACGGAAGGAAAGTACCGGGATAGGGGTGAGGCAATGGAATTCTGCTGAAGACGCTAAATATAGACGAATGCCTCAGCCAGGTGGAAAGGAATTTACTTTCATGCACGACATGGCTGAGGATGGCAGACAGGATGTATTATTCAATGAAACAAAATATGTAATAACAACGGGATTGATATTATATGATAAACGAAACACAAAAACTTAAGGCTTACTTGACACTATTGTTATGATTTATGTACTGATACCTAGTTATTGATTTACGATCGACCGTCAGGACCGACTCAAGTCCATTATTTCTTAACTTCTGAGCCTTTAAAAAACGAAATATCTAACTCATTAAGTATTGAAGAACATCCAACCCTGTTGAGAACGAATCAACAGAACGGGGGCCATCAGTTAATTGGATTCCTAACACAATGCAATATTGACGCAATGGTATTTGTGAGGCTGCATTATGATTATGAATGACTGATGCAAAATTAAATGAGAAACACGTTGTGGGAAGGAAAATAGTATAAATAGAACTACTTGTACCGGTGGATGTGGTAGTGACTAATTAACTTTCAATTGAAGACTTATTATTCGTAAAATTAGTCTAACTGTACTTACTTGTTAGTATTCAGGGTGAAGAAAAAGAAGAGCAATCAGGTGTTTCAAGAAGCAATGATTTAGATCATTTTAGAAACTTAAAACAAATGTATAAATTTCAAAGTAGAAAAAGTGTATAATATTATAAAATAAATTACACAGTAAGAAACTTTGGTTGCTTAATAAATGGGAAGTGGGATAAATGATGCGATTAATAAGAGAAAACCGTGAAACGAATTCTATACATTTCCCATTGAACAAAACAGAAGCAAAACAAAACGACACTTCACAAAAAGGGCAGAACAGCCGCCAACTAAATATAGACCATGATAAAACTATTTTTGCCAAGACAGGTGCTTGGACCACGCACGATGGCCGCTATTCCCTCTTGTCACCTGCAGCGTTTGTCGTAAAAACAGCAATCGTCATTACTGTCAACGGAATGCGATCTTTAATTTTATGGTTTGTTACAGAATAAACCTGTAGGAATTACGTAGTGCCAGTATTATTTAACTGTGTACGAAGAATTTCTTGATGGCTTGGGTATCAGCTGCTGGTATAACATGGTAGTTATAAGACTCGATGGAGGTTTTATTATTGTGATTGTTGTTATAGGCTGTATGTGGAGGATACTTGCCACTTATTTTTACAGCAACGTTTACGAAGCAGGATTCATTTGGAAGCGCCTCATTGGCGCCAAATAAAAAAAAAACTATAGAAATAGCTACTAATATCAATTTGCATTTTGGTATATCTGATTGTGGTTTTATGGCTATGAAATTGGAATTAGCTAAATTGGTGTTTTGATGCAACGGGACTACCAATCTTAATTTCCACTAAATCTTTGTCAAATTAATTTATATCGCCCATAAATATCATGCACAAAGGCATAATTGAGACGACAGTTATAAAATGTGTCTCTCACGCAGATTATTAATCAATCCAAACGTTTGACAAAGCTGTTCTTTTTTCAAAAACATTTTGTTCATAAAAGCCATGTCATTTTTATCTGTATTTTTTCCTGTTTGAAATGATAAAACGGAACGAAATGTTTATTTTATTGAATCACCGTTTTTTTATATTTAAATCATAGACAATTTGATGCTCTTGATTCCGTGTCAAAAGTTAAACGAGTTTACGGTCATATTTATCATGGTCAGAATCGTCAGACGGACATACTTTCTGTAATATTATTGAAGTAGTTTTTGCTCAAAGATCATGACACTTGAATGCTGCAATCCAATTTCGATTAGCGCTAGACCGAGTTTTTGATCCGGAGAAAATATTTTCAACGTCCCACCGTGGGATGGCAGTATAACATCACTAATTGACAGGTGAATGCTGCTATAGTTAGTTTAATCCTTCAGTCACTTTAACGACACCTGAGGAATTCCGAGAGCTGTCCGTATTTCCACTGGAACTCTCATAAATAGCACTGGAAATCATTCAATTCTGCTGCAAAACAAAGCAGTGGTGGCTAAGTGGTAACGGCCCCGACAAACGAATTGTAGGTCGCGGGTTCAA
This sequence comes from Hecatera dysodea, assembly GCA_905332915.2. NCBI lineage: Eukaryota > Metazoa > Arthropoda > Insecta > Lepidoptera > Noctuidae > Hecatera > Hecatera dysodea. Next base: position 19,496,774 of record HG995292.1, read on the forward strand.
ACCCAGCCAGGCGCGCATTAATTTGTGTAATTAATTTCATCACCATTGCTCTCAAAATGGTGAAGGAAAACATCGTGAGGAAACCAGCATGTCCTAGAACCAAAAACTCGAAGACATGTGATATTCACCAACCCCCACTGGGCCCGCGCGGTGGATTACGGCCCATTCCCTCTTCTAGAGAGAAGGCCTGTGTCCCAGCAGTGGGAACGTTAAAAGGCTGAATATGCTTATGCTATTACAAATTTACAAGTATACATCGTAAAGGCGATCAAGCAAATAAAGTTCCACAGCCAGTCATAATTCTATCTTACAAACGTGATAATTTTCTCATGTCCTGATGTTGGTTTAACGGTGAACACATGAGTTATATCGGCAAATATCAATGTACGGGGTCCGTGAGCAGTAATAACAGAGGAAGCGAGATATTACCCCATAAATATTCCCATGCTACTCGTAAAGTTTCCTATGATAATGATGTGTAACAAGCTTGGGCGTTATAATGTTCATACAAGCTCCTGGTTTAATACTCTGCAAAATTGAATGGGCTACTTTAATAACTATGTAATCGCTATAAGCATTAAACACACACAGTTACAAACAACAGGATTTCCGATTGATAATTAAATATTAAAACGATCTCATCGAATTACAACTACATATAGACAAATTGCTATCAACTCAGTCACCTTCGTTTATAAAAAACAAAGAAATCAAATTAAATCTCGCTGTAAATTCAACTAAAATCAGATGCTACATTTAGCAAGACAACAACAAACATATAAAAGACAACATACGACAGTCACTGCCGCCAAGACAAATCTAACGTAACACGAACTTCCCACACGTTGATACACTGATAAACGCACAAAGGGGCAAAGATAGTTGCCGAAGCGATAACAGAACGATACGATCGCACACAACAAACGCATTCGAAAGTAACAACCTTTAGAATGCAAAGCAATGGAAAGCTAACGATCGATGGATGGTTAAACTTTAGTTAACCTCCAGGACATCCCCTTGTGGGCAACGAGTGACATTTATATGGCCTTTGGGGAAATTTCTATAAGGTGCTCTATTGTTTGTATTGATGACTTGTTAGTCTTTAATAAGCATTTTTCATTTGTATGTATGATAGTTTATTTGTCTTTGTTTTTGAAACATAATGTTTTCTATTTTTTGTACAACATTCAATTCATCTATTTAACTAAAAACTTCATCAGTACATCCAACGTGTTAATAATTATTTTCGCGCACCTATAGCTGATGCATTCACGCTATGGTCGTGTCGTGACGGAAATTAGTGATTTTTCGTCGCATATTTTCGCATTTTTTCGCCTAACCGCCAAGTCCGTACCGTCCGATAAGGAACTTCGTTCCAAAAATGTTATGATCCCGTCAATTTGTAAGCACGATTCATGGACTGTCAAAAACCATCACATTAATAAAGCTGTTCCTAGTTCCGAGCAAAAATTTGCGACATTATCCAAAACTTCGTATAATTAAAGGCACATTTCCCTAAAAACCCCTTGTTCCCAAAATCATCATAACACTAAAGCCAAACATTTTCATATTGACAAAAGATTAAAGCAAATAATTACATACTACTCTTTGAATGAAGTGAAGTATAACAATGCAAATATTGATCTATTATCAGATACACGCCAAAACTGGTAACGTATCAAACGGTTAGACTTATCGGGCATACGTTAAAAGCCGATCAGATAAGTTTAACGGTCGTCCAAACTGGTTTTTCTTTCAATCGTCAATAATCTGAATGTTATCTTAGATTACACTGATGAGGATAAGATGTCGACACGGAAGTTAAATGAATTAGAAAACTGTTTTAGACTATTCCAAATAATAGTACGGATTCCATTATTTAGAAAAGTCTAAAGCAGCATGTACGTAAGTTACTGTTCAAAATATTGTGAACTTTAAAGTTAATGTATAAATATTTAAAAATATAGAATTATGGCGGTTTTTACTCGTTTCCTTCAATATTCAATTTTACATAGCTGTTCTTTCAATGGCACATCACGGACTATCCTGCCTTTACATAATCCTTGATCACCAATATATCAATGGCCGCAACCGGTCGCGTTGATTCGTTTTTCTAGTAAAAAAAACCGCGCACACAAACCATAGTTGATACGCAGTCGGCATAAACCGTCGAATGAAAACCTGTTCCCTTCGTATGTGGAACAACTTGGAATTATAAATGAAGATGCTACAGAAAAACTCGGTTATAGTGTTAAACCAACGATTTGGGTGACGATGGTCAAGATAAGTGTGACAACCAAGTTGAAAAAGGTGTAGTGTAGGTGCCATATTGGGAAAGGTTTACTGTTGCATCTGGTACTTTAACTTCTATCAAGTAGGTTGTAAAGCAGACAAACAGACAATTCGTTGAAATAAGCATTTTGTAGCAAACTATCCGGAGCTTGATTGAAACCGGACTTGCTAATCCTAGGTTTGAAGTCGCTGCCAATTTTCCACTCACGATCTCCATCAATAATCAATGGCAACGAACCGAACGAACGAACACATAGACTATTAAACATAATGCATGCTCTTCGGTAGCAGATTCTGAACTAATTCAGGACTAGCGCAATAAAATTTTGAACGTAATTCGTACTCGTAACTCGGCTAGAAAATAAAATTGCCAGTCTATTATTTCGTATCATTCCCACACCACATCATCATAGAAATTACATTTGCTTCCAACGAAATTACAAAAGAATGAAACTGAACCGCGAGTATTTTATTTACACCTTACAGCCTGTAATGAAAGCAAAAGTGTTCTCAGTCCTAATTACTGTGCGCAAATACAACCAGTTTTTTACTTGCTCATGATTTGAGTGCGCTTCATGAGAAATTGTTATATTTTGCATCTCGGTGCCAACTTACTGAGAATTTTTGCTCTAGTTAAATCCAAAGCCTATGAGCTTTTCTTATTACACTTGAATGAATAGTAATCTAAGGAGTATTTTAGAGACGTTTTCAATATTTACTCAATGTTTTTCGTTTGAATACCTTCTGCGTCTATAATACTTTAGAATTTATTTTAAAGCAAAAGCTTTTTATATCAATACCCAGAAAGGACTTAGGGAGTAAAAACCGTACCGTAAACTAAACGCGATATTCTAGGAATCATTTGACCCCGGAACACTAACATATCAATAAAGAGAAGTAACAAGGAAGCGTTGCGGTCGCAATATCACTCGATCAGTATCACTGGTGTTAATATTGTGGTTACCATCCTCACCGCCATGCGACTCCCGAGAAGGAGCCATCTTTGATCACGAGTGTGAAACGTGGTCTGAAGACGGTACCTTGAGGTACTCCTAACTGTTGCATAAAATTACACTTGTAAAACTTATCTCGAGTGAACATAAAAGTACTTCTGAACATACTCAAGTAACTTTAGTTGAAGGTAGTGAAAACTAGAAGATAAATCGATGATGAGGAGGTGAATCGTAAAAATAATTTAAAGGGTACAAAATTAAATAGAAAAGCGGGAATTTGAATGAATGAGTATCTTGAGTAGGCACAAGTATGATTGAGTTTCTTGCAAGTATACATTTCTACGATTTCCCTTGAAGCAAAGTGCTACTCATAACACCAAGACCTCTATCTCAAAGCATCTACTAAAGAGTTCTTACTTCAATATGATAATTGGTCAGAGCACTACATAAATTGAAAATCAGCCGCCATGACAGAATATCTTCAGTTCAAAGGTCGTAAAATACTTGAACTTGAAACGGATCTACTTGTTTTTTTAATGTTTGCGCGAATATAAATCGATAAATCATCTACATAGCTTAATCAATAAATACAAATGATATGACATCATTAAACACGTTAGATTAGATTTCAGAAACTTGATCGTTATAAAATACTCATTAAAATTCAAATTAAAAAAAAAATCATTTCACGGAAAACTACAAACAAGATCAGTAAGGTTTCTTAAAGAAATTTAGGAAATTATATTTTGGCAAACTATGCTCATGATTATTTTTAATATTACAGCAATTTATGTATTTTTATCCAAAAATAATTATTGTTTTGGAATTACGTTCTACCACATATTTAAATTTTAAGTGCTTAATTTCAGATTCTTATACCTTTGAGTTGTTTTGGGTTAGGTAGGTAATTATTTTTATTTGAATAAGATTTGTAATAGCCTTTCGACATGGTTTTATCCTCCGGTGCATTTTTTATGTAGCCAATTAGCAGTTTTAGCCTAGATTACATGGATGACTTACGTGGCCGATCTTTCGACAAACTAGGCCCTTCATTGTTAAGTTTCCCAAACATAATAAAGCTTTTAAAGCCATTATCAAATATTCATGTAACTTGTTAATTAGTTAGTCGGCAGGTAGTAAATCGACATACATACGATGGCAGGGCGCGGCGTACACCGTTAACGAAGTAATCTTGCCGGCCCCAATCCGAGCAATAACGCAAGACACGAGGCTCTCCAGTTACGGTGTGAAATGGGGACGCGTTCAGTATTTAATTAGCAATATTTGAACGATAAAATAATGGTACAGTATTTATAATATGAAGGGAGGACTTGCTCGTGGGAAATGGCGCATGGAGTAGGACAATTTATAGTCACAAGGTTTAATTAGGTTCTGATTAATTTTAAGCTTCTTGGGAAATGGCACTGGCTTTGATAGCGTTCAAGCTTCTAAACGAAATTGAAAATAATTAAGTGAAAATTATAGAAAGCTAATACATTGTGGCAGTGTCAATTATTCGCCAATCATTTCCGTCTCCAAAGGTTTATATGATCTCCGTTTAAGAAAACTTGATGATTCACGTTAATAACTCCAGAACGACATAATAACACAAGTAATTATTACAAACAAGAAATCACACAAAACATGTTAAAATAAATAACTACATCTTCGATCGAACAGCATCTTCTTTAGAAAGAACTTTAATTACGTTTTATGTGTATTATGCATTATCAACAGTAAAACATGAATAAACCTTAATTGAAGCCAGACGGTCATCTTTTATGGTGTCCAATTTATATTATTGATAAACCAGTCGATCGCGTTAGCAATGGCAACCGGGGAACCCTAACGGTTGCTAGAACGTGAGATAAGACGAATGATTGCAGGAATGGAAAACGGTCGTCACGGACTTGCATTTTATAAGTCCATTTCTTTCTTTCCTTTATTTATAGCGCTGTAAGGAAATCCTGCTACTTAGAATTTCTCTTTTATTGTATAATCGACAGGAGATTTTATTTCTTTGCCTACTTTTAATCGTTTAGGCCCACTTGTACAGCCTAACTAGTAGAGCGTTAGAAGATATCTCTGTTTTGTGCAAGCCTGCCTGATATATTTTCTTTTTGATGGACACTGCAATGAAAATTAATATCAAATTTATACAGGGTGTTCCAAAAGTGTGTGGAATATTTAAGGGTGATGTTGAGTAGCTGATATACATTAAAGTGAAAAAAATGCGAAACAAAAAAGTTTTTACTACGAACTAAAAAGTTCCGAACAAAAGACTTTTCAAGCAATTTCTTACAGTTAAATAGCATTTACTTTAGTTCAATCGCAGATTTGATGCCACCAACTGCATTAGCTTGCTTGAAAAGTGACTATAAAGTTCCAAGCAAAGGAACTTTTTAGACGTTCAGTTTGACCGTTTTTTTTTTAAATTAAAAGTCGCTTTCTTGCTATTGTTTCCTAAAAATATAATATCAAAAACACTACCTCCATGTCAAAAAACTAAAACTTAGCACTTAAGCTATTAACTATATCAACTACCCAACATCACCCTTAAAAAGATGACGCATTTCTGGAACACTGTATAATGAGTATATAAGCTTGAGCTCTATTGTTTTTACTTATCTGCCCGATAGTAATGTCGTTGATTTCGTTGAAGTACCCGTTAATGGAACTGAAATTACCTGAAACAATATTAATAGCATTAACATTGAGTAGCTCAAGATAACACACATTGTAAATCAACATATCATTATGTAAGTATTGAAACCCATATGAGACATAGATATTTCTAATCTAGGCAATGTTGTTACACGCGCGCCTCAAAGAGCCGTCAGCAAAGAGGACGGGGCCCCATAGGGTCAGTGCCTGCTAGGGTTGCGGAATTTGTTCGAAAGTGTCACCGCGGCCCTGGAACGCAAAGGGCACAAGAAGGATCACGGGTGGGTTTTAGTCAGTAAGAGTCTGACACTCCCTTCCGTTTCGCCCAGAGCGGGAGAAGTCATTTTTGATTTTTCATTGATGATTTCCCATCAAATTAAAAAGGCAGTGTTGTTAAGGATTTGGAGTGATAGTACGTTTTCAACATTCAAAAGAGCAAAACTCAAAGGTAAAATTTGCAAACAAATTTAAAATGTCTTAGAATTTGGAACAGTTGATAATTAAACTACCATAGCACCAGTTGGAGAACGATACTAAGAAAAGATTAAAGATAGTATTGGCAAAAAAAAATTGATTGAGTCAGGCGAAACACGTGTCGGTAATGGTGTTGGGTTTTGCTTTGCCTTCCTGCATGTGCTTAAAATCCTTGCATTTGCCTTGTAATCTTGCATGTGCATAATAAAGCGGGCGGGAGGGAGGTGCATACCTGCAACCCACTAATATTCGCGGAAATTAAAACTAGATATATTATTTTCATTTTCAAATTTTTGATACTATTGGCACCAAGTAAATTTAGTAAAAACTTTTATGGACGAAGAAACAGGTATTCATGCGACAACAAATAAACAAATGAAATTGTAAACATTAATGTTACTACTTCAATAGTTTAATCCAACACCAAATATAGAAAACACTATCAGGAACAATCGCACCACATCCGGAAGAAACCGGTGTCGGTTTACACAAAATAATAACAGACAGAAGGATAATAATTTCTAATATCAGCCTGAACCGTGCCAAGAGCATTGGAAGGATTCCACAAATAACAGAAAACACACCTAACATTACATTAACATTGTAATGATTAGTGATGAAAGAACATCCCCTTATCACAATCCAAAATGAATAATGACATGGAAAAGGATCCTCCTCCTTTAAAAAATACTTAAAAACAGGAAGGATGTTATTTTTTTCTACCAGTATCTTAAACCTCCTTCTTAGGAACAAATACCTACTAAAACAGGCCAATGACAGATAATCGCAGGCGTTGATAAATTGTCAACACCATTTTTCCTACTTAGTTTCCTCTCTCCATTTACAAGATTCGTTAATTCGTCATTTCGATCATTTCGAGAACTTTTTCAACGTGTTTCAAGTTAATCTTCTTTTCTGATTCCATAACGGCCTTCAACCATACCGCAGTGTGGCTGGCGGTCACTTAAGTTCACCGTGTCAGTGGCACGAGGGAATTACATGCGCAGGCGCATTGACCATTAAACAAAAGCATAGGCTTCAGTAATACATATTGTTGCTCTATTAAAGACGTATAGCTCGATTGTAATTATTGAAACTAATTTAAGTGAAACTATGGGTTTTGTTATTTTGTCCCTGTCACTCCATTTGATCACTCTTCTGTGCTTACAATGTAAGAATTACTTTATGTCTGCGATGTGGGCTGTAACTATCACGCTCTGAAAACTGTTGTTCGAAAATATTATTGTTACATCATGTATTATCGTGCACGAAGGGAATAAATTGATAATATATATCATGTTATCTGATTCTGATAGTATTATAAAGGAGAATAAAGTGATAGAGACTGTCACTTTGGCTGAATGTCATTAAAATTTAAAAGCATTCTAATAGTCAAATGTTTTGCTGTTGCACGAATATATCATGCTAGAAACTTCTACTCTGATTTTCCAACTCTAACTGTCGCTCCATTTTTACAAAACTTACATATACGAAGTCCACATGTACTAAAAAGTTGCCGAAACAGTACGTGTTTTATATATGTATACATATATAAAAAAACTCTCTACACCCAATCAATATACGTAAAACCTGCTTAACCGAATCGCGTCACACGTAATCACATTTAAAGTCAACGGTCGCGCATAGTGTGCTGTGATGGCGTGCAAATCGTTGCGCCCGCGCCGACGCGCGTCGAGCTTCGGCCGCGGGGTCGCACGCGCCACTCCCGTGTAATCGGTAATCAATGGTTGGAATATACGTATTGTTTCTTGTTTACTGGATAGGATGGATGTTTGTATTTTAAAATTAAAACTTGTAAGGTAAAGTCAATGATATTTTTAGACGTAAGTTTCGTGGTCCTTGTAGCGATATTTTTGAACATTCAACAGAGATGAGAATAACCTTATCTACTGCTTTGAGCATGGGTCCGTGGCAAAATTACACTCCACATTCACGAGAAAAAACGAGAAGCAAGTCTCATTTCCTAAACAAAATTTTCAGGTAATCGTCAAGAATCACTTTCAACGATGACATATCAGCAGAAATCTTTCTTCAAACATCTCAATACAGTCGTGGCAGCGAACAATTTCTAGTGCAGCAATAATGTTAGAAACTTCATTGTTCGAAAGGACAGGTGAAATTTAAATACTATAATATGCAATACTTTTACTGAAACCTACTTATTTATGGACGTTCACTTGTTTGTTAAATCTAAACCGAAAGTGAAAACATTTATGCGTCACAGTATTATAATGCAAAATTGAATTTATAAACTAAACACTGAACATCATTCATTCAAATTGAACATTGTTTCGATGGCAATCTGTGTAACGGTTACAAAATACAGGTATTTTTTTAATGATGACTTCATTTGTGGTGTAACCGTTTGTAGTGCCTTCGTATGCAACTCCGAGAATAATTTCTTTTTTTTGGTCGTTATATTCGTACGTAAGGACCAAAAACATGGTCCAGAGCGGGAGATGTCGTTTGATGATTTCCCATCCAGGAAAAAAAGAACCAAAAACATGAAATTCTTTTGGTAACTAGACACCCATAGCAAGTTGAAAAAAAACATGAAACTAGAAACGAGAGGCATTCATTCATTACAAACAGAAAAACTAAGTTACAGTAACTAAGGTTTGTAGACTTTTTGAGAGATTAAAGATTCACCCACCGGCTTTAACGTAACTTTAACTTCTTGTAGGTAAACTAATTGCCAACAGAAGTTTATATCTACAAGACGAATGGACTTTAATGATTGCACAAGTACACATCGTTGCCTATCAAATGCACTACATCTCTTTACTAACAACAGCTGAACTTAACAAACTGACCTTACAAATGTGATAAACCAAACTACCACTAAATTATTTCCAATCATAATAGTAGGTACTGATTGTTACAAATTAATTATAACAAACATTTATCAATTTCATTTAAACATTTATCAATTTTAAATATTTAATTTATTGTTACACATGTTACAATTTATTCCTGTATCACCGTAAATTCCCTTTATCGTCGAGGTCAAAACCAGAACTTGACATGACTGTGTCCTCCCACATTTATTTAGTTCGATAAGATACAGGAATTGTTTTCAGCTTTAAAACATTATATATAGCTGATGTTATTTTAACACCCGCAAAAATAACGTAAATGTAAATTACAAATAAACGCTAGTATACTAGAACAAGAGGTAGGACTTTACTGAATTTGACGTAGATTTAAGGGGTGGGAGACGGAAGGGGGAGGAGGGAGATCTTTAAATATAAATTTTCCATAAATTACTGCTACACCTCACGTTTTCCCGTAAATAGCTTCCCTTTTTCCGAACAAATTACCAAGCTCATGAAAAGCTTTTCCATATTTCGTTTCCTTTGTAGTTAAAAATAACTACTTCATTAATGGCCATAATCAAGTGGAAATCGTTCACCTCCTACGCTTTGACCTTTCCTTCTTTGCTTATTGATAACATTTTATTAAATTGTACAACTTCATCTACTTTATCTACACTAATATTATAAAGAGTAACAAAAATGTATTTTTGTATGTTTCTAACAAATAAACTCAAAAACTACTGGACTGATATCAAACTTTCTTTCACCATTAGAATGCTACATTTTCCCTGACATAGGCTATACTTAAATAAATAAAAATATCCATCTATTTGAAGCCGGGACAGGCCGCTAGTTAAAGATATTTAAATAAAATCAAAGTCTTTCCATATTTTTAGGTTTGTTTTTTTATACATTCCTAACTTTTTGCAGGTAAAGCTCGAGATGAGCTAATGAACAGTCAAACACGCTATGCATGTAAATCTTGAATACTTGATATCAATACGAGATTTTATGTTTGAAATCAGCATTGACTGCCAGCAGTCTTCGAATATTATTGAGTTTCTGTATCAGAACCAAATCGAGATGCTCTATTTAAATAAATAACAATCAAGGCATTATCATCATCAGCGTCATTCGCCGTCATCACTTATAAAGTAATAATATTCATCAAACTTAAAGCCTGCCGCATTCACGTGGGAAGTAATCATGCGCATTCTTCCACTCATTTATCCCAAAAAAAATCTATAATAATAATCAATTTCAACACGTGAAAAATCCGACAAAATTAGAAATTTTGTCGGATACGTATCAATTAATTAGCATAATAAGTTCGTTGCTACGACGACGCGGACGACGGAGCTACGGTGAGCTGCGCAGGCGCACGGTCAAGGCTAGCCGTTCGCTTTTTATCACCCGCGAAAGTTCAGCGCTCTCGATCGACGTGAATTAAGTATTACTCAGTGGGTGCTTTACTACGGCTGGGTGCTTGCGCTTTTTTAATCGGAGAGGTTAATAAAACCTTAGTTGATGATGCATGCGAAAACAAAACTAGATGCGTGTTTTAAGGTGTGTGTTATATACAATCGAGTGTGTACGATCTATCATTTTTAGAGATGATTCTATCTGATTGAGCTTTTTAAGTGCCCTCGAGCGCTGCATCAGATTCATGAACCTGTTCTGCCCATACTGTTAATAAGTATTCCTAATTAGGACTAATAAGATACAGATTTGGTGGGCCTGTCTCACCACTGTTTCATAGATTCGGATCGGATGCAGTTCGCAAGCGAACACACCATCCTCGTGCTGTTATCCTAATTATCATGGAATCGGCGTAGCATAGATATTTTTTCATATAACACTATGCGCCAGCGCACTGACATTTAAAGTATTCAATTAAGATACACAAGCAATTCTTTCCATATTATCCGTCTAAATAATTGAAAAGACACGCGAATGTTCCAAATTCCCGACAATTTAAAAATACTTCTAAAAAGACTGTTACAAAATAGACATTTTAATTAGCATATGAAAGCCACGAGCAGCGTGGCGTAGAAGCATTAGCATTAATCTGCGCCTTAAATCTAAGCAATCAAGTATTAAGTTATGCAGCTCCGTAAAATGTTTATAGAGCATCAGATATGCCAATAATAAGGTAAACGGAAGCCGACGGTAAAACTATTACGGTAACCGCTGATATCTTATTAATGGACTTTAGATAATTGAAGAAAATGTCGTAAAATTAAGAAGTGTTGAATAGAAAATTTGGGGTCAGAGAACTGTGTGGAGCAATTAAGAGACTGGTAATGAATTGACTGTAACCTTTTATGAGGAAAATTATAAGAATGCACACAATTAAATTAATGATACTTGCTTATATAGCACGCATAGGAGAAAGAAGTCATCCAATGATTTAAAGACCATTCCAACAAAATGAATAGCATCAAATACGAAGACTATTAATAAACCAACTACAGATAACGAATGATCTCAATCCAAAATCGTATCACATGAAAATTTAGAACAAGGTCAAGAATTGTCTCAGGGGACCCAACGGACAATAATAACAGCGCCTACCGTGGGAGTGATCTTTGAGAACATTACACCAAATTCTAACAATACTAATAGTACGAATCACGATAACTTTAGTGATATACATAGAGAAGTGTCAGCTGACTTTAAAATAAACAATATTACGGCACAAAATCCAACGGCTGTAAATCTCGATCAAGGCAAATTCAAAGTTAGTGATGTAAAATTTAACGACGCTGAAATCGGTGCTTACGTTAATAAAGTTAACGTCAGAATAACTGGGCGTGACAGGACTGATAATAGTAAGTTTTGCGCGGACATTTTATGTATTATATTCATTACAAGTGGTCATGCTGGGAAATGTTCTATTAACACATAGCTGGGCCTCAATACTGGGGCTCAGCAATACATTTGCGAGTGTTAAGAAAACATATTTACTATGTATACACAAGATACTTAATAAGAAAAGTTTTACAAAATCAAGAGCACAAAGGTACTGCTTATTTCAACAGGAATTTCTTCCAGTAGACTTGCGACAGAAGATTGGGATAACATGTAATTGAACAGCAGCTTATTTTTTAATGATACGTAACTAGCATGAAATAATGACAAAGCATTGATTAAAATCCAAACATCGTTCGCCTTATACAGCAAAGTTTACAGATTTGATGTTTCTAGCTTAGGTAATTTAAATTCCTAGCCTATTAAAATAACTGAACAATCAATAAAACTGAATATAGTAAAACAAGCCCCGTTAAATTAATGCATTCAATTCATAACTGCTTACCTGCATTTCATGTTAATTTCGCGCAAATTCTCTACACAATTTCACGGGCATCCAAACTCGATGATATTGACAACCCAATTTTTTCCACTAAAATTCCCATCAATAACTTTGGTGTATAAAGTCTATAATTACGTGAACAGAAGCAATAACTTATCAGGTTATTGCGAAGAGCCGCTGTTTGCCTGTAGGCGAGGCGGCTCTAGCCCGCCGAGGCGATGGCGATGGGAACAATCTAACTGTTCTTGGGAAGCCTGCAAATCATTAGAAGTTCCTATCAACGGCTAACGGTGGTTCAAACACCACTAAGTTTACTGCAAGCTTATCAAACGATATCGGGACTTGATAATCTGTTGCTTGCATACATGGCCGCCGATTAAAGGTTCTTGGTAGAAGAAGTTAATGAATAAATGAGTTTTTATAGAGGTAATTGCAGGCTGGTATTAAAATGCCATTGGGAATATTTCAAGAGTTTTATGGACATTGATGATCGTTTTATGTCGTGTATAAAACACGTAATATATTTGAGCTTTATTGCTCTACGCAATAGGTTTAATACATAGAAAAGTCGTCACAATGTTATGACTAGTTATGAAAAGTTATATCTGGATACTAGATATTGCTTTCAAAGAATAATTACAATATTTTACAATTACTCTAATTGTTCCTATTTGTTATTAGAAAGATGTATTACGAAAGTTTATGAGGCTCAATAAACCAATCATATAATAAAGCAATACGGCACGCAACTTCAGCCTTCCAATTTTTATTTGCATTAATTTGATACTATCTTTGACTTTCAGTATTTGAACAGCGTGATTTTCACAAATAAATAATAATTAAACAATCCTTTGTAATGCATTTAGTGGCAGTAACAGTAAAACTAAAAGCAATAAAATGAAAAACTTAAAGTTATTACGTGTCCATTACTAAGCTTTCATTTAAAAAAAAAACTCGTCGGGCATGATATCATAACGTTTACGCGAGCGTTTGCGTTAAAAGCTCTGAAACTATGTCAAGTTTAAGCCGGCAAACCTCGAGGCTATTCGTAACTACGTATTAGTTAAATATTATATTACTAGGCTATGCTTATCAGTGCACATTAGTCTAGTAATCTTACGCATTTGATAAAATCAGCTTTTGTTTTGTTTTTGAATGGAGCAAAAAATGGTCCTTTTGTACGCAGAACAATTTTTTGCTTGATTACTTATTATGTGTGTATTATTTTCGGTACACGATAACTGGTTGTATAGAACGGCATAACTAGGTTCAATGACTGCGTTTCTAGAAATTGTACTTATTTAATTAGTCTACACAAAATCTAGCACAATTCCAAATAAACAGCTTCTTACCCACCGCTGTTGTGACCTTCAAAAATCAGACTTAAGACACAGATTCCTCAGTGTTTTGTTGTAAACAGTTTGATAAACGTGATTTGGCCTCAAATCCAAAAACTGAGCAGTTCAACGGGTTTATCTGATCAGCCGTTTATTGCCATAACTGTCCAAAGCTCAAATCTAGTGTTTTATTGTTAACTAGCTTCTGCCAGCGACTTCGTCCGCGTGGAATAGTTACTTTACCCCCGATTTTGAAACTCTCAGCCCAGAGTATTATAAACGTAAGAGTAAACAAATATAATCAGCAAGCTCCGAACTGCTAAGCTATCGGGAGTTACACGTGCTATTGTGAGTCAACCATAAAAGATAGACATATGCTGTTGACGGATATTTTTTAGATAATTTTATGTAGAACATTTCCGTCATACATGATTTCTATGTAACTTTAACCGTTAAGGCTACACACGCGACGGAAGCTTAAAAAATGGAGTAACTTCTCCCGTTTTCCCAACATTTCCCTTCACTGCTCTGCTCCTATTGATTGTAGCGTGATGAAAAGTATACTATAACCTGCCCAGGAGTATGAAGAATAATTGCACCAAGTTTCGTTAAAATCCGTCGAGTAGTTTTTGTTTCTATAAAGAACATACAGACAGACAGACAGACAGACAGACAGACAGACAGACAGACAGACAGACAGACAGACAGACAAAAATTTTACTGATTGCATTTTTGGCACCAGTATCGATCACTAATCACCCCCTGATAGTTATTTTGAAAATATATTCCCTGTACAGAATTGACCTCTGTACAGATTTATTATAAGTATAGATTATATACAAGAATTTGGTTATATTAATTAGCTTACCTTTTGGCGTCAGAATTTTATTTAATCTTAGCTAAGACATTTTTACATAATTTTTTGATTATTATTTATGTATACTAATTATATGCTAAGGCATTATCATGTATATGGATCGCCGCTGGTTTTAACATAATAATTAAGCAAGATATCAAACGGTATTTAGAGGAAGTATGTCATTATAGCTTGGTTAAAGACTAAAGCATTCGTAGAATTCTGAATGCCTGTTTTAGTTAGAATGTTTGTTTAGTCTACCAATCATATTATGCAAATGGTTGAACAGGTCAATGAAGCAACCTACTGTGCTGGTTTAAACAACTATGAAAAAAATATTTCACTAGAAATACCAAAGCAGTAAAAGAATATACATAGATGTAAACATGAACCAAAACATAAAGGAGGAAGTGTCGGTAAAAGCTGAAATGTTTTCGTTAGCAAATTCTAGCGCGACGCAGGAAGAAAGGCACGACACACTTAGTTTCCGCCCCACTAATGGAAACCTGACAGTTCTGAAACTAGACGTACATTTAACTATGATATAACTAACAGACTACATCTTGTTAAAGATGGTCGTAATGCAACATATCATGCAAGTGTCGTGTTAACTTCAATAACTTCAAGCTGTTTAGACATCATTGAGGTCAGCAAAGTGAGCCGTGGGGAACAAGAACCTCTGTAATATCCAATTATGTTCTTGGATTTTAATAATTTGTGGAATAAGGCAGATGATGATACAAATTATGACATTAAACATTATAATGTGAAGTACGTCGAGTAATTAACTGTCCCAAATCACGACTAACGTTTGTTCTAAACCGACTATATTTATTTTATAAACTTACATACAAGTAAAGATGAGTTAATGAGTACTATAAACGAATGAAGAGTTGATGAGAAAATAACGAACTTCAATATACAGTTTTTGCAATTTGCGTCACGATTTCCATTTAGAACAAATGTAGTTCATTTTTCAAACAAATATAAACCTGCAATTATTACGACACATTTTCAAGGAATTAGAATAAATTTTAAGCAAGGGAATGAAAATTGGATGGTTGTAATAAAATCTAACATTTTTGATAATACCGATGGAATTTTCACACAAGCTGACCATATTACTGAGCCGGAAGCAATTGTTACCAGGAAACACAAACATCAGCGGAAACACGATGATAATATTACCTCATCTGAATGACCCATTAATCGCAATGTTAAATAATAAAAAAAAATACTATAACGTCGACATAATTATGAAATACAAAAACAACACTAAAGTACATTTTATGATTCAGACAGACGACCATAAAAGGCATCTTAGGGAAGTTGAATTTAGATAATTTGAGATGATCACGGGTAATTTGTAGGTAAAGTATTAAAATAGATGGATTATAACCAAAGTTCTGCAATATTAAAAAAAAGTACTTAAGGATGTAGGACTGGCAATGAAACAGAAAATAATAAAATTGATTGAGTCAGGCGTTACTTTGCGGAAATCCATTTTAATTTTAATTTACTAGACATTATAATGTTTAATTATATGAGCTAATTTATGAAGAGAGTAATTATTGAGGGAATCTATTGGTATAATAATAAGGTAAATAAGAGTTTACATGCAAAATAAAATAAATGTATTAAAGATAATGATTTCCTCAATAAAGAATTAGAAATTGTGAAACCTACAATTACTGCTAATGTTAACGTAAAAACAGGAAACTAGAAAAGAGTTGTCAGAGGGAATATTAATCACCACTTTGCTAATAATCAATGTACAGTAATCAATCAACAACGGCGCGATAGTACATTAATAAGATATGCATAATAACATTTTAAGTGTCGGTAATAACTCGTAACAGAGGCAACGTATTTATTCAGTTAATAAGGCTTCTATGTCAAAGCTAATGCGTAAACCAGTCGCGGACAGGTTCGAACACTAATCTATGAACTTACTCATTTGCTATGGCTCCGATAATTTCCACACTAAGAGCTTAAACGATGAATAATAACGGTAGATATGTGGAGGTTGGTGATGTTATTAAACCTTTCTGTGGAAGGTTCTGGGAATGATACAGCAGTGATAGCAACGATATATCGCACGACATGTTTAGTGAAAGTTTCATGATGATTTTGCCTTAGGTTATCAGACTGATTTAAAGACTTAATATTTTTGTTGCACGTTTGCCCTTAGACCTATATGCTCTACATTATATAATGGTTGATGTTCTTACAAATCATCCAATTATTTCTGCCTGATCTTTCTGTACACTCCAAAATTAAACAAAGACGTCGAAGAGGATCACAAGACGCTACAAGAAACTGCATAAAAAATCAAATACAGGCTTTCTTTTTTTATTGGTAACACAATTTAAATGAGCATTCAACTTTGCTCCGAAGCACTCAGGAATTACTTTTAACACTGTTCAAAGTGTTAAACTGTAATATAAACAACCACAGCCTCAAATTAAAAAAAATATAACGAGACCGGCAAAAGGCCTGGTGCTAAATCTATGGTGTCAACAGAACCTGCTTAAAAAGGAGAAAATTCTGTTGAAACCTTTTGTGGTCCTTTTAGTTTTTCGTAGACATTTTTAAAGACCAGCAATGTGCTAAATGTTTTGGAAGTACCAAACCGATTTGTTGAATACAGTCGTTATGAAGTCTTAGACATTTTAGTCTCAACGCGAAATCATGAAGTTCTACGAGCTATTTCATCCTTTAAATGTCTATTGTCTAGCAAAATTAGAAAGCCGGTTTACCATTGTGAGTAGTTAAACGCCAAAAAAAGGCAAAAACATTTCTTATGATTTACTGCAGCTGGAATTTTAAGTAACTAAACGGAAAATTGCAGTGTTTAACGTGGTTCAGTCAAGAGTACTTTCATAGCCAGGAATGCTGCTAAATATAGCAAACCGATGATAATAAAGCAAGCTATAAATCAATTTTCACTCAAAATCATTGCTTTCAGTTTAAAAGTTCTTAAAAACACTTCCCTTGCTCAGTAAAGTCAAAAGTTATTCTGAGGGATAATTGGATTATGCTAGAAATAATCATATCGTTAAAATATATCACCATTCTTTAGCTCTTTAGTTGGGTATTTAAATATTTTATGGATACAGCAGCGCCTTTATCACTGAGAGCGATATCTACCAGAAAATCTTTGGAAGGACTGAAAGAATCTTTGGATGGAAGTGACGCGGTTGGGGCAGTGGTTGAGCGTTCGGCTGTTACGCTACGTGTTGCGGGTGTGATCCCCGCACGGTACAAATGTTTGTATGGCCTACAGATAATTGTTCCGGGTCTGGGTGTCTTGTGTATGTGAGTTTTCATGTTAGTGACACCCACGATACAGGAGTAAATCCCAGTGTGGGGTAACCTTTAACTTAAAAAAAAAATACTACATAAGCTCATCAACGAAATTAAACGCGACATTTAAAAATAAAACGTTTATAGGATGTATTTTTATATTACAACCAGATTTATAACTATAATTGAGTTGATGGTAATGGACACGAAAATAAAGATTTATGATGACAACCTTCGGGCTCATGTATTAATTAAAGTAATTAGCGGAAGTCAGGGTAGCTCAGCGGAGCGGTAGCATTTTGTTACGATAACAAATGTTAATTGAATATATCATTGAAAATGCTTTTAACTTGAATGTTAAATTTAATAAACAACTTAGGTAAATATTTTGATATTTTGGAAATTATGTTTTTTTCTGCTACAGGTTGTTTGTTTTTCTATCTATCTTCGATAGCAATTTCTCATGTACTGCTTCGAAAACGACAATATATTTCCAATCTAACCATATCTTAGCTTTTACAGCAAACTTTCCACTTTATAATCATTACTACAAGATTTAAATCGCTTCACAAATACAAATGAGTTAAATATTTCTCGATACTTTTCCCACAAGCGTTCGACAGCGAAAGATTGCAGCCTTACCCCGAGATCGATAACGACGATCGAATCACTTTCGCTGCTATCGATTCTTATCGCAAAAAGTAGTTGGGCAGCACTAGCCCCGGTACCCCCGGGTTCCTGTATAACCTTACTAATTTTAAACGTGTTTCAGCTCCATTATTAGACTTATGAAGTATTGTGCTACTAGTTTCGGTCGGATTGTATTTCATTCACCGCGGGCGATGTGATTGAACCCAGATCGCTGGTATCCTTGAGAACTGGTCGCAATTGAATAGTGTTATATAAAGCAACGTGAAATTCTTCGTGTGTTTGTGTTCATTTCTTCTCAAATGCAGTGAAGTAAATAGTGCATTCCCACGGATGAGAATTTTCAGTGTAGCGCTAGTTGAGATCTGGTTTGATATGTTTCAGAAGAATGATTCGAAACGATCGTCTAGTTATATGGTTATATTAAAAACTAAATTGCTTAGACATTGTATTAAATACAATGTTGCAGTAGGTACGGCAAAGGTTCCCTCGCTCTGAAGGAGCTTGAGCCCCAACTGAGAGGACTCTACACAGCGTGTCTAGAGCAGGGCCAGTTTCCCACTCAGTGGAAATCTGGTCGACTGGTCCTGCTCAGGAAGGCGGGGCGCCCTGCGGACTCACCGTCCGCGTACCGGCCCATAGTGCTGCTGGACGAGGTGGGAAAGCTGTTCGAGCGGATAGTCGCAGCCCGCCTCGTCAGCCACTTGTGCGGAGAGGGGCCGGACCTGGCGGAATGCCAGTTCGGGTTTCGGCATGGGCGCTCCACTATCACGGCGATATCGCGTGTGAGAGTCCTGGCGGAGGAAGCGGTGTCCCGGGGTGGGGTGATGTTGGCGGTGTCTTTGGACATATCTAACGCCTTCAACACCCTGCCCTGGAGTTGTATTCGGGAGGCACTGCGCTACCATCGAGTGCCTCCCTACCTCCGCCGCGTAGTTGGGGCTTATTTAGCGGAGAGGTGTGTCACCTATCTGGGACGTGATGGCAGACACCAGCGCCCCATGTCGTGCGGCGTTCCACAGGGTTCGGTCTTGGGCCCGCCCCTCTGGAACATCGGGTACGACTGGGTGCTGAGGGGCGAGCTCCAGCCGGGAGTGGACCTGACGTGTTACGCTGACGACACGCTGGTCACTGCCCGGGGGAGCTCGTACAGGGAGGCAGCGTTGCTGGCGACGGCTGCGGTCTCACAGGTGGTGAGCCGCATACGTCGCCTCGGCTTGGAGGTGGCCCTCAACAAGTCGGAGGCCATAGCTTTTCATGGCCCCCGGCGGGCACCGCCGCCGGGATCACACATCGTGGTCGGGGGGGTCCGTATCGCTGTCGAGTCGACCATGAAGTATCTGGGATTGGTGCTCGACAGCCGGTGGGATTTCGGCCCCCACTTCCGGCGGCTGGCGCCCAAGTTGTTGGGTGCGGCTGGGGCGTTGTCAACGCTGCTTCCCAATCTGGGGGACCCGGGCACCGCCTGCAGGCGGTTGTACGTGGGGATCGTGCGATCGATGGCCCTTTACGGGGCCCCGATCTGGGCGGCTGACCTGACGGCCAGCACTATCACAGTTCTGCGGATGCCGCAGAGGGTGATGGCCGTCAGAGTCATCAGGGGTTATCGCACGATCTCCTACGAGGCGGCTTGCGCACTGGCCGGATCTCCGCCGTGGGACCTGGAGGCGAAGGTTCTCGCGTCACTGTATCGGTGGCGCGAGGACGCGCGGGCGCGCGGCGAGCGACTGATGCAGCGTCACATTGAGCTGCGTCGGTCGCAGCTGCGCGAGGTCCTGGTGGCGGAATGGCGGGATAGGCTTTCACGCCCTACCGCCGGCCTCGCCACTGTCGAGGCCATCCGGCCAGTGCTCGACCTTTGGCTCGGGAGAAGGCACGGCTCCCTGACGTTTCGTGCGACACAGGTCCTTTCGGGGCATGGCTGCTTCGGGAAGTTCCTGTGTCGCATAGGCAGGGAGCCGGACGCTCGGTGTCACCACTGCGTCGACTGTCGGGAGGACACGGCGCGGCATACGCTGGCAGAGTGTGCCGCTTGGGAGGAGCCGCGCCGTGACCTCATCTCTGTGGTGGGCAGTGACCTCTCGCTACCGGCCGTAGTCCAATCTATGGTCGGCGGCGAGGAGTCCTGGGACGCGGTGGTCTCCTTCTGCGAAACAGTTATCTCGCAGAAGGAGGCTGCGGAAAGGGAAAGAGAGATCTCGACCTCTGACCCCGCCCGCAGCAGGCGCACCGGGCGTCGGAGGAGGGCGTATGCTGCCCTCTTCCGGCCCCCCTAGCAGGGTCCAGGGGCGGCGGACTTGGGGACGTCTGTCGCCCCCCATTCATCCGGACCCGAGGTGGCGGCGCGAGGTGTTCCCGTGCGCCCCTCTCTGAAGTCACGGAGGGTGTTTAACACCTCACTCCCTCCGTAGACGCGAGGTGGCCCGCAGAGGCGGGCCGGCACCAGCCGGGGATTGCGGATGTGGTTTACGTTCCCGCGATCCCCGGCGTAGGTGAGAGATGGAACACCGGGGTGGTTTTAGTCAGTAAGAGTCTGACAGACCCCTCCGCCCGCCCCAGGGCGGAGGACATCCATGAGGATTTCCCCCCGTAAAAAAAAAAAAAAAAAAAAAAGGTACGGCAAAGGTTGACGAGACGTCAATGCATAAGATGGTTGGGAATTTCGCCGCACTTGTTAAAATGCCTGCAGTCTCCAATTCTTCACTCAATGAGTAGGGCAATTTATAGTGGACCTTTGAGGCGCTTTTGGAGCTCCTTTTCCGGTTATTCTTATAGAGAAGATTCTCGATAAAACCTTAGAGAATGGATAACTTGAATCAGCTTTCCTTTTTTAAATTTATCTTCAAAAGTTCCCATCAATTGTCTTATTGACATAAATAACCATTTGACTTTAACTTTGACACCGCATCAAAATGACCAACACCTAAATCAAATCTTTCTAATACATTTCACCACAAAAATGACTACCACGCCGTACCGTACACTACCCGCCGTGTACATAATGCACGAATAACCGACCCATATGCGGCCAGCAATAACGTACAGGATAACTGTGCTCATACATAATGTATCCCATAGGCTACGGCTACATCAGAAAAACTGGAAGAACCTTCCCATAAAATTTAGTATCGAAATAAACATTTCATATATCGAAGCGGATTTCTCAGGCCTAGTTTCAGTGCATCTATCTTGTTGATTGATGTAGGAGGCTGCCGGCAGATGGCGGTAACTGTCGCGCAACGTGATCGCTCAGCAGCTTGACACGCAACTTGTTGGTGCAACGTTAGCTTTGTGAGCGGAAGACGGCAGGAAACTAACAGTACTGTTAGTTTTGTGGTGTGATAAGTTTGCACGCATGATTTTAACTGCATGCAGTTGAATGGTTAAGTACCTCCTTGTATCCTCCTTAACCGTAACCACATACCATAAACAGTAGGAAAATATGTATGTATGTGAAATGCTGAAACAGACGTTTATCATTTTATAACAAAATGCGATTAAGTATCTGAACCGTATAAGTTCGTTGTCCTTCAGAATTCTAACGGCACAACATTTCTAACTACAGTAATAATATAATACTTACCTAAGTTAAATTTAAATACCCTTAAATTTTTAGACAGTTACATTACATTTACACTTGCGTGAAAATTAACAGCCCAGAAACAACGGATACGGATTATGATAAATTTGGAACCGTACGCAAGTTTGCACAATTCGAACGTGGAACGATTTCATTCATACGTTTAGCGTTGCGCACACGTTTTACAATTACGTGCAAAATTATGTACGACACGCGTCCTTGAATACCTAATGTTACAGTTTAGTAAAAAAAAATATGAATGTAAAAATATTTAATATATTTACTAGCCTCATAATGTAAGCAAATTTATTTTTATATATAAGAGTTCATTGAAAATGCTTGTGCAGTTTTGATTCCAGCAGTTTTTTATAGCTACCATTATCTGAATGACAAGAAAATGCAGTTTTCGCTGAGATAGTTGCTTTTACTATTTAGTTGTTAATTACGTCACACTAGTCGCCCTTACAAAGGATTGACCTAGTAGAGATTGACCAAAAATTCTAATTATAAGTTAACCGATGAAATGTTATTGTTAAATGATTTTCCTTCTTTTCGTCTGAACACATGCATTTCAAATGTGCGGCGAAACAGAAACAGCTTATATGTAAACCATTAACGCAACAAATAGGTAGGTACTATCAAAAGATCTCGAAAATCGATATTCACCTAGATAACCCTAAACCGATACGTACAAACACAATACAGGTTAACCGTTGTTCGGAAGTTTACAAATGGGGACTAGGACAACATCGTGTGGGGTATCCCCCGCATGGTGGTCCTCTACCTGACCGCGCGGGATGAATGGGGGACGAGCGACAGACGTATGGTAACGTACTGCTGAATTTATTACGAGAAATAAGGTGAATTATTTTGATGGCAAGAAGGGAGTGTTTAAGGTGAGGTTACTGGTTGAATTTCGAACAGCGTAATAGAAATGGGAGCATTAAACTTATGTTATGCATAATTTAGTGTGTTTTTAAGGTCATATCTAATATTGTATCTTGTAAGATGTACCTATAAATTGGTATGATTATCATCAATGTATAACAGTTTTTTATTAGACAAGGACATAACACCACATATCAATCAATTCAGAATTCGCTTCAGGCTCGCCATTTCAATATTACGCAAAATTTCAAACCATTACAGTGTCATTCCAGTGCCGAATCATCCTAATTAGACGCAGATACTACTACATACTATATATTTTGAATCATAAAAACGGCAGAAACTAAAATAAAAAAACGCAACATTTCGATACCACAGCGTGTAATATTTTGTGGATTCATGTATCTATTAGTCTATTTATACAATACTGTTATTATTAAAAAAAATGCAGTTGTTCGATACCAAGAGATAGTGCAAGAATGGGGTTAAAGATTACCGGGTTGTAAACTATAGTTAGCGGTATCTTATCAAGCTCTTATAAACACTCGATTAATTAGAGTGTGTCATGTTAACACTCTAAACTCTTAAAGGTACGAATTATTTTTGGTAACAGTCACATAATTGGCCGAACTGTGAGCGCCACTTGTCAAATAAAATTTATATTTTATGTAAAGTATGATAATTAAAGACGAATGCAATCCATTAATTTGGCAACAATTAGTGACACTCGTTAGAAATAATTGAATACCTAAATCTCGATCAATTCATAAACAAAATTTATAAATTATTAATGATTTATATATACGCATATTAGCGAACGATATTTACGTGGTACTGCTAAACATAATATGATAATTTTGATAGAACATACTACAAAACAGGAAATTCTAATGTAACATTTACTTAAGTGTCACCTAGTCTTAGTAAAAACGAGCAATATGCCTGAAACTTAGTACATAAACTGACATTCAACTTCACCTCAACCTGACATAATATCTAGCACAGAACAATTACACATCCAGCGACACCTCTGTGTGAACATATTACAGACCGTTAAGATAACACTGCGAAGTTCCAATTAAAAAGTATAATAACTCGTAATCATACCTGTTGCTCTGAAGAAACCTCCTCTCTGCTGCTGTCATCTGTAACAATGAAATAATAGCTTTAATTTACTAGTTACTAAACAAAGATTCAGTCATGTAGCTGTTGCTGAAGAAATTGGATGTTATTAGGTACTAACTTTTGCCCACGACTTCACTCGCGTTTACAAGAAAGATTATCCTATGGAGTCAATATCGTTTATTGCAATCCATATTGTACACATACAGGTGGTAAATATGAGAAATAGAAACAATTATGGAACCTGTCGGGCACAGCTTTAAATAATTAGGAGAGGAAGAGCGTTTATATATATTACCATTCATTATTCTTAACATATCTAACACACGTGTATGCTATTCATACCTACATATTTATCTTTTGTATTAAATTACATTTATTTTTATTTGCTGTTATTCAACCGATATAACCGTCTACCGGATCCCATCTATCTCTTTTGTAAAATTCATCAACATCGGCTCAGCGATTTTGGCGTAAAAGCATAGCAAACAAATAAACAAAGTCAATTTCGCCAATTATAAAATTAAGCTTGGATTAAGATGATTGGCTTCTACTTTACTACCAAGAAACCAACATGTTACTTTGTACGAATGAATGTTGGGAAAAACATTCATTAGTTAAGTGTTTACTGTGTCTTAGTATTTCCCCATAGGTAAGCTTACTATTGAATGTTTATTATTTTCGTAGCTATAAAGTTCGTATGCAAATGCAAATCTTATTTTATTCTTATTTAAATCTTGTCATCCACGTTCTACTTATCAACTCCCACCTAAATATTCCCTTAAATAGCGCACTACATTCTTTTGCACTGAAGTGTAAACCAATCAAGACCATGACTCGCCAACTTTAACTTAGTATCACTTAGTTCACCCAGCGTTATGCCCTAAAAAGCATAATAAGATAAGTTGCATTACATCCCCACATAGCGAATACTATGACAAGATCGTCACAGTCTATTAACTGCCATGGTTTCATAGTTACGAAGAGAATTAACCTGCTTAACCGACCTAGGTGATCTTACGCGGGTCTGTTTGAGCGCTATATCACCTACTCACAAGTTAAATAAAAGATTTTGAACAGTAGAAATGATTACTAGACTATTAAACTTGCTTTATTTGGCGTTCAAACATTTTGCTAATTGTGTAAATACGCAAATTTATTGCAAACTATAATATTCATGCCAAAATGTCCTAGAAATTACTCACAATTACTCAAATAAACTCTTTTTTAGGCCTAACAGTGCCAAAAATGTGAACCAGAGTTATAGTTCCTAAAACAAGTTGAATAACAAATATCTCATATATAATATCTTTTGTGCAAGCAGACCTTAGACAGCTTGAACTCACCAGAAAATCACATCCAAAAAGCTTCACTAAAAATCAAAAGTTGCCTCGTCGAGTCACCGTGTGTCTGCCGGTCGTTAACCTCGACGACCTAGCGACAATTTCACGGTGCACACATAACACAATCAATGCATGCAGCACTAGCGAAACGACCCGGCCCGACCCGGTTTCAGTCAATTTTCACGTCACTTCCTGTCCGCCCATCTAACTGAATTTTTACGCTCGCACGCGGTGGGTTTCGTTCGGTCTAACAGGATTTTTAGTGAACGTTATGCAGGTTCCAAAAAATATAAAATGAAGTACTTTTATTCAAAAATAGATAAAGCAAAGTTGAGAAAAAGTTAGCAATCAGATAGGTGATGGGAGGAAGATCTCCCGTCCGGATTTGGGACCTACTTCATAGTGATATTAGTGACATGTCCTTCTAAACAAGCAAATTAGATCCAAAAAACAAAGACCTCATTTGCCAAGAAGTACAGAGAAAGACAGATAATAACAAAGAATTCAGCGTAACTTCAAAAACGGCTCAGTAATTCTGAAGAGGAGCACCCGAGACAGACAAACACAGTCTCTTTATCACCGCTCTTTACTTCTATTGGCGTAACTAAGAGCGGTTGCGGTACGTTCCATTTTACGAGCCATCGCTAACGAGAAGCACATCAAGTTAGCTTTGAGCAGGTAACTGCGCGAATTATTTGTATTGCAATACAAAATGGCATAAAGAATATTGTGATGCTGATGACTCATAAGAATCCGTTCAGGAGTAAGGCTCTCTTTGTACTGTGCTGTAAATATGCAGAAGTATACATAGGTCGGATGCATGTAGGTAAGAATAGCATACACGTGTGTTAGGTATGCTAACAATAATGAATTATAACATAAAAATAAAAATAAAAAATGCTTCATCTTCTTCCTCTCTCCTAATTATTTAAAGTTTTGCTGTGCCCGACAGGGTCCATAATTGTTTCTATTTCTCATATTTACCATCTGTATGTGTACATTATGGATTGCAATAAACGATCTTGAATCTTGAGTTTTATAGAAATAGACAAGTAATACGCCTTATTACCGTCTCAACAACGAGAGGAACAAGATGCTTACCCTGATTCACGTTTGTATCCCTAATACATATGTAAATCACCGTAATCGTCTTTATCTTAACATGAGGGGAACAAATTTGAATGAAAGCTTCAA
This sequence comes from Hecatera dysodea, assembly GCA_905332915.2. Lineage (NCBI taxonomy): Eukaryota > Metazoa > Arthropoda > Insecta > Lepidoptera > Noctuidae > Hecatera > Hecatera dysodea. The sequence continues at coordinate 19,523,581 of HG995292.1, forward strand.
CGTTCATTCAGTTACTTAAACATTTTACAAGTGTATACACACAAATATACTTAGTGCATGGCTATGAAAATCGTGAAGCCAGTTAAAGTCCGAAGTAATCTGAGAAATGGTGTCTAAATTAATTTCATGAAGCCTTGGATAACAAGATCGAATGGTCGAGACGAAAAACCAATCTGTTTGGCGAACTCCAAGACAAGACAGAGTAATAATGATTTAAACGACCAGTCTATAACTATCCATAAAACTATACTACACGAAATAAAAATAATCCCTAATACGCACATTACTTTCGCAACATCTAGTAAACGGACTAAACCCAGTACTGATGCTATTGACCTTTCATTTTATGGAGACCGGTCACGCATCGAACTTTTAGTTAAATTTGTAACGGGCGAAAATTATTCAAGACATTATGGTGTACTCAGTGCTTCAACATTTGTCATATAAACCAGTAAAGCCAGTGAATGAAGATCATTAATATGAAACATAATCGTTTATTTAATCGTAACCAAGACTCTTGGCAAATCAATAGCAGTCTCGCAAGATACAGCAAAACAGCTAACAATATGAAACAAAAACTGAAAGAAAGAAAAATAAAAAAGTGGTAATTTGCGCCAAGCATGACAATAATTGACGATATACATATGAATCGGAATGATATATTCCTTGCGAACAAAGCAGTATCTCAGTACTCAATAAATTTAAAAATCCATCGATACATACCGCTAATACATCTGGGTTATGAGAACTGGTTCGCAGAAAGCGCCGAAGTCTGTATAAAGCCGTTTCCCTTACAATGACGGGCAGAATTCCGAACAGTAGCAACTTGAGATACTTCAATACAACTTGAAGGCAAGATGGCAATCTTTGGACCGTTAGTAATGTTAGTACCTATTGCAGTGTCAACAGATATTCCAATTACAGAACCAATCTGGATGAATTGCCTGATAACTACAAAATTTATCGTCTGTACGCTAAGTTAGGACCCTCTCTGGAAGGCTACTGAACTTTCCAACTAGAACTTTTCTTTTTGTAGTTACAAATTCGCTATTTCAAACCAACTTTCTCACTCTTAAAACAAGAATGTTCATTATTTAGGTAGTAGTTCCTTTCCAATATCTTTTACTAGTACATCTATGAAATTACCAACAGATTCCCGATTCTTCTTTTTATCATTCTAATTCACATGTTCACGCATGCGGATACTCACACAAGTTATGTATTTACACTTCACCTATCACATCATCTAAATATAATAATGAATACAGAGTTAATTAAGTTCAACCGTTATCTTTGGATTAGCTTTAATGAATATAAAGACGCCGCTGTCCTACAGATAACTTGTGCGTTAATTATTATTCTATCATATTCTCCTTTCATACTTCAGTATATTATGCAGGAGTATTGATATTATGTTTTTTGTAGGAAGATTTTCAATAGAATGATCAATTATCTTCCCTACGCTGGTCGCTGCATCAGGCTATTGGTAGACTAACATCTTAAAAACTACTGAACTCATTTGAATGCAAATTCAAACCTTTTACCGTTTTGGTGCTTCACTAATAGAGAAATAATTGTTAGCAAAATAAAAGCAACATCTACAATAACCGTAGCACCAAAACGGGGCATATAGTAATGAAAAATAATGAAATGTACAAAGATTTATTTTAACGGAGCGAACATATTTGCGCAGTACATTCAACCCCGCAAGCTCGTGACAAACCCATCCTGGCATAACATTATAACACATTACACTTTTATATAACCAAGTTGCCGATGCAGTTGGACAACTTTAAACTTGAACTAAATATAGCCGCATTTCTCTGAATCGGCAATTTGCGAACTGTAAACTTGAAATGGCGACGACAAATATGTGGCGGACACTCAAAGAATAAAGAGGTTCCACCGAATGGGCCTCGTTCCACGATCTGATTCCCTTGATTATGCAAAAAATATTCGAGTTTAGATTAACGTTTCATCGAATTATAGCAGTAGTTGTACGCCTCGTTGTATTGTGTCTAGTTTTGTAAGAACTTGAAGCTTAATTTACATAAGTCTTGAGAGTTGAAACAAGGTGTAGGATACGCACAGGTGTTGAATTCAAACGGGTTGAATAGATTCAGGTTGTTCAAGTTGATCAGGTTACTTCTAATTCGAAAACAATAAATTCAATGTGATATGTACCGCCTGACAATACGCATCGTAAGTGCTAAGAAAAAACCACTATTGTACATAAAGTTTAAATAAATAAATAAATAAATAAGGTCTAATAATACTAAGCTATATATGTATTATCACTACCAAATAATCAACATCATTCACGTCGACACAAACCAACCGAAACGACGGCGTTTAACAAAAACGCACCAAAAAAATCCTACGCGTGTTAAATTCTCAATTTATCTGAAAACCAATGTCAAACTCAGGGCGGTAGGTAAAAAATAAGATGGTGTCACGTAAGAAGCCTAGCTATCACGTACGGAATGCTCGTAATGATGAATATAATCAATTTATGCCCCAACGAAGACCGACAAACGGGAATAGCTACACGTAAGATGTAATGAGTTTGTGGACGTTTAACTTTGAATTAATGTTTTTTTTTTATCGGTGGCGGTTTTCGAGAGAGGAACAGTATCGAATTATTATTGGCATTTAAGATTGAGGTAGTTCAAGTAGAGATCGAAGAAATAATCACCGATGGAGACGATATTTAACAAGCTTTTTTTTGAAAGAGAGAACAACCGAACGTCATTCACAATCATCACTATAGCTGAATGACGTCCACTGCTGGATATAAATTATTAAGTGTTTTAAAAGCTGGAAAATATCATCTTTATGTGCACAATTGAACAACTAATCTTTTTGGAAAGCTGTTCATCACAATAGTTATTTTATCTTTCAAATGTAAAGACATAAAGAGAGAACAATAGACGAAAAAGAGTAAACTGAACTAACTCTTTATTTTTAAAATTATATTGCCTTAAAGAGGGTTGTAGTAGCGATATAGTGTAGGTAGATAACAAGCAAAACATTGACCTTCGTTGACAATATTATGTAAATGTTATTAGGAAGTGTAATGAACTAATGACACTCGCCTACGCTCATCAAATAATGACATTGCAACTCATGTACTTCCGTGAGTAAATCATAGAATACGATAATAGAACAGTGTTGCCCGCTCTTGCATTAAATGCTTCCAAATATTACAGTGTTTCAATAACACAAATTGTATTTACATTAACAATTTGAACGTCAAATCGAGATTTATTTGAACTAACCCTGATCTTTCCAACTTTGGCAACGGTCTTTGCTGACAGGATAATGACATCATTTGCCAAATCTGCAACGCCCATATATCACATATCAACTTTTATCATGAACCAGTCATTTCAGCGAATGAGTGTTTTATCGTTGGTTTCAGCCCACATACTATTGAATGCTTACGTACCTACGGCATTGCTTTGTCTAACAAATTAGGTGTTTGGTTTCACAATTTGATTTTTATTTACCAAGCTTTAATATTCGCCCACTGTGTGTCCAAGTTCTAGAACACCTTGCCTTATATTAATCCTTCACTAAATTGTAATTATTGGATAAAAAGATTTATTTATTTTTGTTTTTCGTATCTTTTTTGTGAATTGATTAGCAAGGTAAACACTGATTAATTGACAAGTAATTAGGGTCATCCTAATGTCTTGTCAATCAATCAACTCGTCTTAATATTGGAAGCTTCATTTTCTCGCATCTGCATTCTTAAATATTTATAAAATATTGGTAAAAAATATTCGTCTATGGTTTACAGTTAGTGTACGCAATTGTTAGGAATCAAGTTACAGTATTCATGGTTCAGAGATTAGCAGCTTTTCAACGCTTTTCCCAATTTTAAACATTAACATCAAGTGTCTGGAACATACTATCGTTATAATTTGCATGGCTTAAAGTTTTACTTCCCTGCAGGTAGAAAGCGTAAATGTGTTCATTATGTATGCAGATTTTCACTATAAAATATATCCATGTTCCACTAGAAAATCTTAAACCAAACTACCTGGAGTCCTTTCTCTTGTAACTGGTCTATTCTTACAAGCAACATTTCCGGATGATCTCTTCTGAATCTATAACATTTTATTCACACCCGTTTCTGTGTCATTTCCTACAAGCAAACACTTAAAATGAGAGAACGGTAAACAATGTGTTGCCGTGAGTACAGCCTTTAAACTATGTTATTCAAACACTAAATATTTTGGTGACATCATCGGCATATTTTTTTGCATTTGTGCACAATATTCATACTCTGTTGGCGTGTTCTTTATTATCTTGTGCTGCTCTAAATCAAACAGTTGTCTTATGTTATGCATTTGTTTATGAGATAAGTTATCATTTCTCAGAGTCACACCTTATTTACATTTGGCTATAGTGCTGCAATATCTTGGTGTCATTTAATTACAAAATAATAACAGACAATTGTAGTCACTTATTATTTTGAAATGTGAATGTGTATTTGTATGAGAACGAATGAATTTCATAATAACTATAAATTGCTAGACGCTTACGGATAATCCAGCTACGGTAAGAACATAACAATGATTAAAAGAGATAAGAATATTTCCTGTGAATAATATATATTAAGATGTTAGAAATCATAAATTAATCTGAAATGAGAAAGTTATTTTATACTGAAGGAACTTGATACGGAAGCTAACATATAATTACTTTTTATTCATAAATTAAAGTAAAAAGTTACATGATTTTTTCATAGTTGAATGTTATTTCATCAGGAATTGCTTCCGTAAATTAATTCAAGCAATTTCTTTCACGTGTTAATTGCTAACGGTAATCAAGATTTTATCTAATAAGTCTTGTTAGCAATATTGATCTGCGTAAAGATAGAAAAGAGCTAAATCCTAAGTAATTATGTCCCATTAGAAGTCGTAAGAGAGAAATTGAAAGTTATCACGTCCAATAAACTAAATGTCACGCATAAAAGTCAAATGGAAATGTTTTAGATCATAAAATATACATCACAGAATAATTCCATATGTAGGCTGATATTGAATTTAACAAACTATCATTTGAGAGTAAATTTAATTAAACTACACGACATCAATTGAGAACGATAATTCTAGGTGTGTAAAAAACCTTTTTGTCCTAAACGCAAAATGTCAAGTAAATCCCAAAACACTTCAAAATTACAAACATTTTAATAAGCAAACCCACGTTCAAAATGTTTTGTATGACATTGTAACAGGCCAAATATTCAATTGAACGAGACCATTTGTCCGGTTTCGGCTACACGAGGGCAAAATAGGCAAAACGTAGGCGCGCATGAGTTTACGAAAACAAAGTCGCGAAACTCAAACACTACATTGTTTTGAGGAAATATTATCGTCACGTGAAACCTATTATTACACCAGAAATACTCGTGATAACTTTACAGTTATGTCATTGCATAATACTGCTGATAACGGGCTAAGATTTAAGACACCATACCGTCTGGAAAATTCTACAACGCTGAATTTTCTTACAAAATATTATTATTGTATTCTGTTACTCGTTAATCAATTTGTTGAAGTTAGTCTTAGTGGCTACTAAGAACTAAAATTATGTTCAGTACAAAAGCTTCATATGAAAGTGAGGAAACCGAAATTGTTTGCAAGACTGAATAATTAAGATTCTGTCTAGATAAGTTAAACTTTTACGTTCACCCCTTAAAAGTAAGAACATGAATATTCACGAGTTTAATTAACCTGCCTCAAGCATTCCTTAAGAGATTTCTCTTCGGAACTATTTGGGCCAACAATGAAACAGAAATAATCCCTAAAATCATTTAAAGCGTGTAAACCTGAAATTAATCGGCATAGGACACACAAACGAAGCAGGGCGTTTCATCACTTGACCTGAATGCACGGTTGATGGTGATAAGATAAGTATAGTGGAGCAGTTTGTTTGGCTTGATAGTGGTGTGGCTCAAGGTCGTCGGTTCGACCCTGCATTAATGGGATTTATTGATTTTTGCCACCATTTCGCATTGGAGACTTAGACTTAGACATGTTAATGGAGGCAACAAGGCCTCCAATGACGCATATAAAGCCAATATAACGTAAAATATCCATCGCTTACAATAAATAACAGGCGCTTCTAAGTTATTAAGTTCTCCCTTTGAATAATGAAAAAAGTTTTTCTGCGAACGACATTTTTAATTTAGAAATTCCGAAATATTTTCAATTAAATCTGGTTCCAATAAATTCATCGAACTGTTGAATCAGAATGTCGTTTAAGAATAAGGGTTTCTTGTTTTATTAAAAGGTGATTTTAATAATAAACCGTGTCGTGTGGCTACTATGCGTGCCGGAAACTGTTGTTATGTGAAATATGAACTAACCTTTGTTACGTGGGGTAACAGTGCTAACGCTAATGCGATCATTATAGCATTTTTATCGTCAGGCCCTATAGGCTTCCAAGTATTTCTAGTGAGTTTGACCTTGAAGATTAAATAATTCTTAGTATCAACTGAAATAATATTAAGTCACGAAAGATGACAATTAACCATAACCTAAATTACGAAAGTTATAAGATAAGTTATTAGATAAGTAACAAATGTTAGGTTAATACGAAAGTTTAAAAAATCTTGTTTTAGTTATTTCAACGATTTTCAAAATTGGAGATAAATGAAAATGCAGGTCCCCGATGACGCATTATCATCCTACAGTCGATTCACTGTATATGGAACCCGAAACTAGTCATAACCTACCTATCACGGATGACGAAGCCCGCGCTCATTTGCAAGTGCACAATGAGTATAGCCAAACAAGTGGTCTAGACAATAGGCTCGCAACACTAGGAGCAAAATGACAGGTTGATGACAACAATAATGATAATAAAGTAGTAAAGTACTGTAAAGCTAGGAGCAATAATAAAATGATATCTTTCAAAACTACTGGCGACGCAACTACTAATTTCCAATTAGATTATAACATCAAAATGGTGGAAACGATCAGATAACAATAGATTATCTTAGAACAATCGATCGTAAACTTTATTTTCATTATTCACGATAGCGTTTACTTGAAAACTGTAAAACTTATCTAGTAATCGAGATATCGTCTGATTTTTATCATTTAATAACTGTTCAATGTTTACTACTGTGTCTACGCTTGTACCACTTCAGTATCCTTATCTTAGTAATTTTTTCACTTCAGAATCCTGTTGAGTCTTTTTTAATGACGGCAATGCTTTGGAGTAATTATTTACTTTCTTGCAAAAGTCTTTATCTCATTTCTTATAATTTTCTTTATCGATATAAATTTGACGTTGGTTCTAGAAATATCTTGTCTATTTCGTAGAGTTTTATTACTAGGAATCTTTGCTTTTAAAGTTGATAATATGCTCTCGATGCACGAGTAATTGCACACAAATACTTTATAACACCGATCTACTTAATTCAGTGACCATTTTTTCCTTTCAGTGCTCAAGCAAGTACTGCATCATCCAATTGTTACTTATCAATACCAAGATGGTAAGTGCCTAAGGCCAAACAAAACGACAGATCATCATCATCTGCCTAGCCTTTTCCCAACTACATTGGGGTCGGCTCCCAGTCAAGCCGAATTCAGCTGAATACCAGTATTTTACGTGAAGCGGCTGACCAGACCTCCACATCCCATAAAAACTGGGGAACACGGCACTTCTTGGCAAGACTGGTGTCAGATTTTCTGACTTCTGACAATCCGTAACGACTGCCAAAGATGGAGATCTTTGGCAAATAACAGCCGGGACCAACGGCTTAACGTGCTTTCCGAGGCACGGAGAAGAATCGTTATGTTAAGATGGTCACCCATCCACAGACCAACCTCGGCAAGCGTTGCTTAACCTAGAAGATCGACCCGTGCGGCTGTTATAATTTAGCCACGAGCTCCTCCAAATAAAACGACAGATGGTAAAGGTAAATAGTAGGTACACAAGAGACTCGTGATTTCATCAGTGCAGTGCAAGACATGCAGATATTATCAACACATGTCAGTGTACGCTTATCAGTCTGTCACACGCAAATATTTGAGAAAAATAACAACACAGTTACTAATGTTGGAAATGAAGTATGGACATGTACAGCGAACATCGGAGGCAGCGGCGAATACATTCTCCACATTGAAGGAAATATTTGTATGCCCCAGATTTCATCTTGTACCGGATCTAGATATCGTGTGTTATAATTTATCAAGGCATAATATAGAGCGAGAGCTTACAGCTAAAACTCTCGCCTCGGCTTTCACGATAAAGCTCTATGAAACTTCATAGATTTCCAACTTACAAGATTAAACTATTTTTTTACAAATGAGACGACGAAGCTACTAGGCTGCGCGACCACTTTTTCCACATTTTCTCAGCAATGAGTGGTTATCAACGTCTGACTGATCACATGTCGAAGCAGAAGCTTCGAAAGTTAATTTGTAATGTGACAGAGATATGGATAGAAATAGGCCGCAAGGCAAATGCTTTCTCCTGATCTCTAGGAAAGCCGCTAAAACGACGCTTGAAGAAAATGCGCTTGCGATTTCCACGATATCACTGAGTTCCGCTAGTGAAACGAGTAATTCACATTTTAAATTCAGTGATACAGATAGTGATAGTGAAGTGCGAGAGCCAAGTTTGATCGGGTTCCGTGTTAACCATAAATATCAAACGTGATCTGAGATAATTTTGTTGATTTCTGATTATGAAAATTACCGTTCATTGCTGGAGTTGCTACCGAAACACTTCTTTGTGCGTTGGTTGGTATGTTTGTTTGCAAAGATGAGACACAAGCAACAATAGGCTGAAACATATCCTTTGTTCTGAATTCCTCAGCCAGTTGTTGCTGTACATTTGTACAAGAAAACTTTGTGTTAAAACACCCAAACTCTTAGGGTATCTAAGAAAAAAATTGGAAATTAAGAAGCTCCATCTTACGCCTCCGACGCAAAACTTTTGCAACACTGGTTGAGCTGATTAGAAAAGTTCATTCGATACGCTAAAGGTTAAGCGGTAATTTCATTTAGTTAGGCAATAATAAGATCTGCAGTGGGTCACGAAAAACAAACGCCCTGGGTGATCGTGCGCTAGTGCTTCCTGGCTGACCGACGACGCGGCTCTATGGTTAGGGCCTCAACACACCTATTTTAATAATGCCATACATCACGCAAAAAATAGAAAGAGCGGTATTTTTAGCAGCGTGGCTGGCAGCTGTCAATAAGAGTGATGGATGTAGAATCTAATTTGAAGGAGAGTGACCGTCGAGGCCTATTGTCCAGCTATCGACTACTCTAGACTGATATTATGAAACTATTAAAAATTAGCTAAAAATACCGGCCAAGTTTCGAACGAATCTCATTTTTGTAACAGCTATGATACTTCCAAATAATAGATTTCTTCTCTAGGTTTTCCTTTAATCTGTATTTTTTTTAATCAAAATATTTGTTTTGGATATAAGGGAATAATAATTTTTCATCTTATTACTTAAATAACTACAAAAACCATTTTTTAACCGACTTCTAAAAAAGGAGGAGGTTCTCAATTCGGATGTTTGTATTTTTTTTTTATGTTTGTTCGCGCATAACCCCGTCGCTTGTCAACCGATTTGAAAAATTCTTTTTTTGTTGGAAAGGGTATACTTCCCAAATGGTCCCATGAAAATTTTATCGAAATAAACCAAGCGGTTTTCGAAAAATCAAAAAAAAAATGTACTTTGTCTACTTTGACGACCTCTTAGTTTACTCTGCAAAGGAGCTGTACATTTTTTTTTACACCAATGTGATTGGTTCGTTTAGGTGGGGGAGGGGAGGGGGTGTAGGTACCACTAAAAAGTTAAAAATAAAAAACTTAAATTTGAAAATTTGAAAATGAAAACAATATATCTAGTTTTAATTTCCGCGAATATTAGTGGGTTGCAGGTATGCACCTCCCTCCCGCCCGCTATATTATGCACATGCAAGATTACTGGGCAAATGCAAGGATTTTAAGCACATGCAGGAAGGCAATGCAAAACCCAACACCATTACCGACACGTGTTTCGCCTCTCCACGAGGCATCCTCAGGGGACGTGTTGACTCGCTGACCGTTGAGTTGCGACTGAGCATTTAGTACAAGGCACCCCCCTTTTATACACTGCCACCGTTGGTTATTTGTGTACAACTACCCACAAACATTCGCAGTAAAGGGGAAGAAACCAAATTCGTCTTCGTCGTGTTGGTGGTAACCAACGGTGGCAGTGTATAAAAGGGGGGTGCCTTGTACTAAATGCTCAGTCGCAACTCAACGGTCAGCGAGTCAACACGTCCCCTGAGGATGCCTCGTGGAGAGGCGAAACACGTGTCGGTAATGGTGTTGGGTTTTGCATTGCCTTCCTGCATGTGCTTAAAATCCTTGCATTTGCCCAGTAATCTTGCATGTGCATAATATAGCGGGCGGGAGGGAGGTGCATACCTGCAACCCACTAATATTCGCGGAAATTAAAACTAGATATATTGTTTTCATTTTCAAATTAAAAATGGATTTCCGCAAAGTAACGCCTGACTCAATCAATAAAAAACTTTTTACAAAAAAATACAACCGACATTTACACAAAAAATCAAAAAAGTGCAAAATAACTTTAATTTCGGAAGTCGGTGTTCAAAAAACGAAAAAGCAACCACAAACACCGAGTTCCGAAATTAAAGTTATTTTGCACTTTTTTGATTTTTTGTGTAAAAGTCGTTTGTATTTTTTTGTAAAAAGTTTTTCAATGCTGAAATAATATATTCGATACCCTCATATACCCTTTAATACACCTTTTTTTTTTTTTTTTTTTTTTTTTTTCTGGATGGGAAATCATCAAATGACCCCTCCCGCCCTGGGTGGAGCGGTAGGGAGTGTCAGACTTTTACTGACTAAAACCCACCCGTGATCCTTCTTGTGCCCTATGCGTTCCAGGGCCGCGGCAACTCTTTCGAACAAATTCCGCAACCCTAGCAGGCACCGACCCTATGGGGTCCCGTCCTTGGTGCTGACGGCTCCTTCGGCGCGCGTGGAACACAACGCGTCGTCGACTCAACCTGGTATCGGACGGCGAGCCACCCACGCTCACCGTCCCCAGGCATCAGCCACTGCGCAATAGCACAGCGGCCGACTTATCTCTGGAGGAGGCCGAGATGGGACCATTACTGGCACTCCATCTCAGCACCCTCCCGAGCGTTGGGAGTCGCAGCACCCGCAGCAGAAGCGGCAGAAGCGGCGACGGAAGCCGCGGCGGCGGCAGAGGCGGCGGCGGCGGCAGACCTCTTGCCCCTGGTCGGGGCGGATGGCGCGCAGGCCCTTCCCCCAGCCCAGTGCTCGGCCGGCTTGCCAACAGCCGCACATGCACTGCAGTGCGGCGTGGCCTCGCACGAGCCGGCCCGATGACCGGGCTGACCACAGCGGAAACAAAGTCCGCTGCGGTCGACCTCCGAGGGGCACATAGCTCCCGTGTGGTTGCCCACATGGCAGCGGTAGCACCTCAGAGGTCTGGGTTCCAGCAGTTTTACCCGCGCAGACACCCATCCCACCAAGAGCCTTCGGCCCTCCGACACAGTTCTGGCCGCCGTCACGAGGCAGCTCACCACAAGGGTTTGCATGCCCGTGTTGTCAGGCCGGAGGGTGCCCGCCTTGACGAGCTCGGCAGAGCACCCCCCAGTCCTGGCGACGGCAGCCACAACTTCCTCCTCCGTCACGGAGTCATCCAGGCCCACTATGCGCATGTCGATGCGCTTAGTCGGCCTGGACACCCGGACCTCGTCCGCGGGTAAGACCGCCCTCAGCTTTTCGGCCAAGGCGTCCGCGAACGGGCCACTCTCCGCTCCGGCGAGCTCGAGCTTGCGGGCACCGGTTAGGGTCCTCCTGACCCCGATGCCCCCGCTGATGCCCAGCTCTTGGAGGCTCACCGCCTCCTTCGCCCGCTTCAATACGGCGAGATAAGTCACGCCCCTCTGTTCCGCTTCCGGCTGCAGTGTTAACACTACAGCCGCGGACTTCGGGGCGCGAAGCCTCGCCGCAATGGCGTTGGCTTTCCGCCGTTTGATATGTCGCACGTTACAGTTTTACACACAAAAAGAGACCCCATTTTTAAAATTTGCTCATTTTTGTTACTCGTACATGTGCGGGTCACAGAACATTATATGTTTACTCAATTTCAACTGAATCGATCGAGCATATTTGGAGAAAATTAACCGTGACAGACGGACAATCAGACAATCACATAAGCGTTTCGTTTTTTCCATATAGACGTTGGGAACCCTCATCAACATTGTCTAATTCGGCAGTACCTACTGGACCCACAGTACAAATAAAACTAATCGATAGTTGATGGTAAGCAGGCTGTCACTGTAATTGAAACTCTTGCTAAAAGGTGAAAAAGAAATTCCTCAATCGCCTGCATGACAACGGGATTCTATTCTCGTCATTGAATGGGAAAAGTCAAAAATAGCTGCGCAAAATACGAGTACAGTTTTCTTACATTTGTGTAGGATGCAAATCGCCTCTTAAAACTTAATGGTTCATGAGATTACACCACACTGAGAAGTAAGCCGACTTGCCTTTCAACTTGACCGGCTCCTTAGCTTTTATGACGTCATAAATGGAGTGAGGAGCTTGGCAAAGTTAATATGAGAATTTACACACCTTTAGCGCGGTTAAAATCTGTGAAATGGGTTTTGCTTCGATTTACAGATGGCGGTAGGTAAATGCGTTCGAGTTGCTAAACTAAAGATCTTCTTAATTTGCGTCAAACAATGGATTTAATAAAGCAAAAATGAGTGTCCATCAATTTTTGGGTAATAAACAGAAAACATCCCTATTTTCAGCAGTGGTGGCGGAGTAGTAACGGCCCCGGCTAACGAATTGTAGGTCGCGGGTTCAAACCCAGCCAGGCGCAATTACTTTGTGTAATTAATTTATCTCTCAAAACGGTGAGGGAAAACATCGTGAGGAAACCGGCATGTCCTAGAACTAAAAATTCGAAGACATGTGACATTCACCAACCCGCACTGGGCCCGCGTGGTGGATTACGGCCCATTCCCTCTCCTAGAGAGGAGGCCTGTGTCCCAGCAGTGGGAACATTGACAGGCTGATTATGATTATATCCCTATTTTCAAGGTTCTTCAGTACAATCAAATTAATTATTACAATTTTGCGAAATAATAACGCAACGCGAAAAAGATAAAATATTTGCAAATTATCGCACATCGTCAGGGTCGAAAGCGTTACGTGTACGATAGGGCTTCCTTATTATTTTAGCAAGATAATATAATTCATTGTCATCTATGTTACTAGTGACGGCGACATTTTGATTTTCACACCTCTGCATTTCCTTCCTTGTTTGAAATTCTGGGTTCCTGCATTGGTATTTGTTTTATTTAAAATTCTTATTTTCATATTTTGATTACATTCTTATTGCAATTCTACACAAGAGGACTAATATCTCAAGATTCAAGATTCAAAGCATTTATTTCAATTAAACCCAGGCACTTTTGAATTGTCAAGTCGAAAGAGGTGAAGCTATCTGCACGTTCCAAAGCGTAGATCTCTATGGAGAAGAACGTGCAAGAAACTCCACGGACACTCTTTTAAATCATGTTCTGTATTACATAACCTTGGTTACATCCTTGGTCGCTTCTATTCGGGATCCATGTAAAACAGGGTTGCACTGGAAAGAATCTCAAGCTTCCACTAGCTAGACAAAAAAAAAACCGACAATCGCGTGTCAGAAGACTAGGCTCCAAGCCTTAACGCGTTACAAGCATTCAACCGCAACGAAGCACAAAGAAACTACAACTGTTCCGATTTTAGAACATAATCGGACCCGCCTGCCCGCGGCACCCGAACGAAATCGAAATTTTGAACAATATCCGACTAATAAGGACATGACGTGAAAGTGAGATTGAACGCGCAAAAACGCGCGCGTTCACGTCACGACACCAAACAACGAGACGCCACTAACCTACCTTTACATCACATTGTCCAAAACTGTGCTAAGTGACTCTTAATAACCGTTTAGAAAGTCGTAATTTTATTATTTATACCAATAATTTACTGAGAGGTTAAAGGTCCACGATCGGCCGCTTCCGTGCTTGACAACCATTTGTCGAAATACAAACTGTTTCGTACACGCAACTCAACGAGAGAACTGTTATATCGGATTTACTGTACGCTAGATTAGATCCCAACGTTCGCTGTTTTAGAGCAAAACAAAATAACAAACACAAATTCAAGCTAAAAGTAGGGAACGCACACATTTAAGTGAAAGAGACGAAAAACTGCTCCGTGGTTATGTTTGACCTAGCTGAATTAAGGCTGTCGCCTCTGTGTATCTTCACAATTTTTTTTTAGTTGATATTCTGTGCAAAGCGGAAAGGGTGAAAGGAAACACACATAATCCGAAAACATTAATTACTTACTTTTTTACTTAAAAGAGAAAATCAAGCACTTACTTTACAAAAAACGAATGTCATCGTAGTACTTCAAACAAAACCGAATGCTGGCCATAATACAGAAGAAAGTAACAGCAACATAGTCAATCATACGAAGGCAAAAATTTCACCCATTAAAACGGTCCAACGAAGGTCATAATTTTAACTGAGATGAGACCAGAGTCCAAACAGTGTACTTAGTAACAATGGTCGTGAATGTTTAAAGATGGCAAGTAATTCCACGGAGGCAACGAGCCATTTGCGGTACTCTCGATGAACATTGCTTTCATACTGCGGTGTAAATGAATGGTTATCGAGAAGATGAAATCGGCGAAGGAAATAAATAACAGAGAATGGCTGATACGGAGAATGTCTTGAAATAGAAAGGATGTCAGTGAAAATAAGAATGTGAGGCGAAGTTAATTAGTCTTTTCTTGAATGGCGGCGAATGTCGTTTTTCAAAGGGTTCTAGGTTGAGATGGATACTGTCATCATCGATATTCAAAAGCAGTTGAGATTCAAGATGCCTCAAGGACAAATTGTGTGGCTAATATAAAATAAAACTTGTTTTTGTGTAAATAAAATTGAATACAAATTTCAAAGCTCGTAAAGATAGATCCTTGAGGATATCGAGAGGATATAATTCTATTTACACGAAACCCAATCTATACACCGACGGATACAAGAAAAAAGGAGTCTACATTTATGTGTCACTTTCAATATTGATGAAGTAATAAAATATCAAAGTTTAAGTCAAAGTCAAAACGTTTAATGCAAACTAAGTGTACAATATTGGTGTTGTGTTGCTGATGTCGATCTCAAAAAGAGTTAAGCTTCTAAAGTATCTAGAGAAGTATATAGAGTGTAAAACATAGACTTAAACCGAGAGAAACCTATAATGAAGCTACGCCCTACATAACGAAACATTTAACTAAAACCACATTAGTAGAAGGCAAGAAATAAGGGAAAATATTTAAACATGGAAAATTATACCGACACTTGAGCGTGAAGAAATTAGAAAATCTAATTTAGTTGAGAAAAGTTAAAATAACTTTGTGTTGTTAAACCACACTTCATACACAGCAAATGATGTTGACAATTTAATACAAAATTGGGATTGTTGTAAGGAAAGTTCTTTGAATGTATTACGATTCTATAGTGACTGATAAGGACTATAGCGACAAACTACTTCGCAGATAATTTCAGTAAAATACTGGCACAAATGGAAGCAAGTTATATTAAACAATTAAATATAACGATTATAAAAAAAAAAAACTTGAATAACGTATAATTTTTTCGTAATTATTATCGTAATTATATCTATTAAATTGAATAAAACTTACAAATAATAGCAATTAATCTTTTTAGAAGCTTGAAACACGGAAAAGAAAGTATTATCAACTTTTAATTCACAAATAACAGCGCAAGAAAAATTATTTCCCTTTGCTTCTCAAAGAAATAAACACTAAACCATTTTGTAAAAATTAATTTCACAACTGAAAAACTTTCAGAAAGGCATTCATAAGTAATTATACAAGGCACTAATTAGTAAGAACGCTCGCTGATGACCTCTAAGAGCCCTGAGCATGCGCTGAATCTCCGCGCAATGGTATGACATGACCTGCACTAACAATTGCAAGAGCATGAAAGTAAACAGATGGTAATCCGCAAAACGTGTACCCAACTAAACAAAATTACAGATGCAAACCATACACCTTACACCACTGAAGATCCTACCTTAGATTAAAGACTATAGAATTCACTATTGATCTGTTATTGTAAATACAGATGCTGTAACCTGGTTGGTAGGTTTAAAGCGTAAAGTTTATCTGCGAAGAGAGTAATTTCGCTAATTTGTTGAGCTAAACAAAACTGTAGATAGGGTAACACGAACTTGGCGTATACACGAGAATCGTAAAGATGCTGAAAGTAATGAATGTAGGTAATTAAATGTCTTGCTGATTTCCAATGTTTAGTAGCGTTAGTTTCCAACTAAGTACCAATTATAGAAAACGAGAAACCATTAGTAACGGTTAGATTATACGAAACCGTGGAAAAGATTAGAGATAATCTGAAGATTGTAGAAGCGAATGAACATCAGAAAATGCCATGAATAAACTGAGGTTAGAAGCATTCACCGATATATATGATACTAGCAGCGCCCCGCGGTTTTACCCGCGTAGTTCCCATTCCCTTGGGAATATGGGGATAAAACATAGCCTATGTCACTCGTGGATAATGTAGCTTTCGAATGGAGAAAGAATTTTTAAAATCGGTCCAGTAGTTTTTGAGCCTATTCAATACAAACAAACAAACAAATATTTCCTCTTTATAATAGTAGTATAGATTGATCGTTTAGAAATTGTATCACTCTTTCCTTGGTCTCCGCCTCCACTGGCAAACCAACCAGAAATTACACAACAAACTCAATTTCCGTGGGAACCAATATCCTTCCGGTGCCTTCTATCGTGTTATTTTTTTCATAAAACAAAGCCGAAGCTTTTATTCTGACCCAAGCAACATTGATTATTGTAACTACTTTACCAGTAAATAAAGGAAAAACATAAAAAGCTTTTAAGTTCCTGTTCGAGAAACCTAAAAGTAATTTACAACATCATCTGACCGTAAAAGGCGAACAATGATCCCATAAATAATTCAAAAGAAGTTTATTACAATGGCACCTGCGTCCCATGGGAACATTCGCAGGACATGGTCGTCACGCACCGCGGGACACCGTGGTACCATGGGGTTACTCTACTTACATTAAACCATTTAATGGTGATGTTCGCGGAATGAGTCAGAAAGGGAAAATGACGAATGTTGATGTGAAGTCCACTGCCATTTGCAAGGACGACGAATATACAGATAGGTCATTAATATTCATCACGCTTCTGATCTATAATGGGTATGTAAATGACAATAAGCAAAGAACGTAATTTGTTATCGTTCGCCTATGGCATGCTGATGACGAATAAAATGAAATACTTATGGAAGGAACTATTATTCATTTCAAATATGACATTGACACAAAAAAAATGCCAAAATAGTCTTAACGATAACCAAAGTCACATCACTTCACATGATACTTACCTTTCTTTCCCAGTCAAGTAAACAAGAGGGAATAATAAATACACCAGCTAATAAATAAGGTCGTTAACCGCTAGAACTTGACAGTAGCCTATCCCAGAACAGCGACATAAAGTACTAAAGCCATTAGCAATAATATGATTATTACCAGACCTTTGGGGATTTGGGAACTGTGCTGCGGTATTAATATACTTACAGTAAGTTTGACATATACTAATGGAAACATCAGTTAATGTCAAAGCTTTTAATTATGTACCACAAAATGAATTTATTCCATGAGCAAACATTTGACACAATTTTGCACCAAAAATATGTCTATGTAAAAAGCCAATCGTGTAAGTTCTCTAGAAATAGGAATGCCAAAAAAATCTGAACACGCGACGGATAATTACAAAAGTTAAATCCAACCGCAGCACCTTCGTGATATATGACAATTGAACTGCAGTCGACGCTATAAATTTTACCTCATAATTGGTATTTGGGACACCGGCGGAGACAGAACTGAACAACATTTTTGTCGGACCTCACGCGAGCCGTTCGATAAAACTGCAGTATGAAACGGATAACTTAAAAACGTTATCACCAAAGATACAGTCGAAACTAAACAAGTACTTTTCAATTTAGCAGATTAATGTCCGGCTGCCGCGAACTGTGTCAAGTGCAGGTTTCAAGATGAGAACGTGAGAGCCTTATTGGCTAAACGACGACATGTGGGAGGCTAGCAAAATATCATAATTAGAGAGATAATGTCAGGTTACTTATTTAAATTGCAGTGAAAATGTAAGGTGATAAGTAATAAGTGAAATTACGATTTCGTTTCGGTCATTCGCACGAAAGTTTTGCAAAGTAGGTGATGTGACGTAAAATGTTAGCAGAATCGATTTCAATGTTATAGGTACGACGACAATATAAAACGTAGTGAAAGGTGCTATGCATTATGTGAAACAAGAATATCGGTTCTAAAACATTTAACAGACATCTTGATCTTAGCGCAAGAAGTCTATTTCTAAAACAGGCCTAGTCTAGTTGCTTTATCTTGGACGAAGGAAACTAAATAGATCGAAACAAGAATGTGTTAGCACGCGAACAGCTGTCATGAAGCGGTAAAACTAACATTGACATTGAAAAAAGTCGTATATTATACAGCAACGGGTGTTTAATAATTACCACCTGCCATCAAATGGACTCAATTCTTTGACAGCTTTGTAAAGACGAGGTAAAGGTTAAAGAGAATGCCCGATGAGTATCTTGGTGTTGATAATGATGACAAATGCACGTCTGTTTGGATGCTGTCTTAATAAATGTTATGATATATTTATTATTTCAAATTATTAAAAGTATCATGTTATATTTATGAGTGGTATCTTAAACTTGTGCGCATCTTTTAGTCAATACTGAATAAGTTACTTCTAGGGAAACGTGTTGCTTACCAAAATGAGACAGCGATCGGACGCGAGCCTAGTAATGATGAAATTATGAGAAGATGCTGTATTAGTATTGCTGTATTAAAAAGCTTTAATACTCATTAGCATAGGCTCATTAGGTAGTAACAGACTGCAAGTTTTGAATAGTCTTCAAATTGTTCTGCTTTCTTCTTAACTTCCTACCTTAAATAAAACAAAACGAATTCACCAACCATGACACTGCTCAAGCTCAAACAGTGAATGAAGAAATTAAAAACTCATCTTCACAAACGAATGATCAAACCGTTACAGTTTGTTAACAACCAGTCAGCAACATTGGAAGATACAGAATTACTACTCTAAATAAAAACTATCAAATATAGTCTATATTTAAATGATCCAAGACAAGAATGTCCTGAGACTTGCAGGTATTCGAATAGTTATTATAATGTTAACAATACAATGAATTGTAATTATCATTACCTAGCATCTTCTTGACCTCGTTCCATGTTACTTTGGGTTGATGGAACACGTTTACTCCTTCCACTCTCTCCAGTCCATCGTTTTCTTTCACTCCCTTTTCTTTCATTCTACTCCTTACACAATCCCAATAAGTTCTACACTGATACATGTAATACTAGCAGCGCCTCGCGGTTTGACCCGCGTAGTTCCCGTTCCCGTGGGAATATGGGGATAGAATATATCTTATGTCACCCAAGGATAGTATAGCTACTCAGCAGTGAAAGAATTTTTCAAATCGGTCCAATAGTTTTGGAGCCTATTCAATGCAAAAAAACAAACAATCAAAATATCTTTCTCTTTATAATATTAGTGTAGACAGTAAACTAATTATATTATCAAATGTACTGTTTCCCTTATCGTACGACTAGTGTTAATTTTTTGGGCTTCTGAAGTGTCTGTCATGTCGTGGTAAGGGCCACCTCAGCCTTGAATCTTGAGACAAAGCTCAAGCCCCGTTACTCGATGCGAAGAAAGTAACACAAGTGGAACGAGAATTATTTCTGCTGATAATTGTTGGTGTTCAACGTAAATTAGTTATTATTATTAACCTGTAGGCTGGTACAAAAGAGAAAATTTTCCGAAAAATTTACCGTATCATTTGTTAAAAATTTACATATCTTGGTATTGGGAATTTGACGTCACTGACAGGCAAATTTATTACATATCTCTCCACTGATAGTAACAAGATTGTTTGGTACCTTTGCGGATCACAACAGAACTTTTACGAGCTATGAATTATGGTTAGTCCTTAATTTCAGCATAATTGATTCATTTGCATATTTGAGTACTAATGAAGACGTCAATTCTGTCCAATTTCACGTTCATTTGAATATTTTAAACAAGTTATTTTATTTGTTCTTCGCTTTTTGTACACGGGCTATTGCCACCAATGTAACAACATTGTTTTTCGTCAATCCCGCGTAAATACCCACCTAATCAGCTCATCGATCAATCAAAGTGGCGAACACTTTTATCTATTGATATTTTATAACGTCAAATATTTCGAATGACAAACACCATTTTACTATTCCATGTCTTAAAACATGACACCATAAATTTTCGGACGGTCGATTTCGGACAAGACAAAAACCGCCTGGCAACTGATATGAACGCTACCTGGTCACAGATAAAGTAGATAACAGAACATTGATTAACACTCCGATGTTTCTTTATAAAGAGAGAATTTCTCAGATAAAAGAAAGATATAAATTAAAGACTTGTCAATAGTACCGTAATGAACTGATACTTGTAAGAAATTGCCGATAAAGAGTACCGGTGAGTTGTAATATTTGGAACCCTATTCGTTTTAACGAACCTATTTAGTTGCAGAGTTGTAGGGGAGTAAGTAAACGTTACGCAAGAGGGAACAAGTCGGGCGGGCGACACGGGTGGCTGTCCGCCGGATTACCTTCGCGGCTTCAATGACGTAACGGTCGCCGGACGCCGGATGGAAAAAAAATAAACGATCCACGTGACATTGATTTTGAATATTGAACTTGAAATTTTACGGAAGAATAGTCAGCTGCTTGTCGATGACTCAACCGTTGAAGATACAGTAGAAAAGTCCAGAGTGATTGATACGACCTTACAGAGAAATTACGTTAGAGATGTGTCACTTGGTAAACACTCAGATGGTCGTTAAACTACTGGATAACTGAATGATCATGGAATCGACAATTATCCGTTTAACAAATCGAAATCACTTAAGTTCGTTAACAGAAGAGCCAAAGCGAACGTTGGCCGCAAAAAATAACAAAATAACGTAAACTGAGACAAAGATGTTAAAAGAGAAAGGATAGTTGACTTTCCGAAAATAGCCTTAATAATCGCTAAACACACGGGAAAAAGAAACAAAGATGCTAAAGGAGATGTTGAAGCTAAACAAACAGTGGAAGAGAGAAAAGTATACAACATACCTAATGACAAGGCAAGAACGTCATTATTTTGTAAACAGCGACGTCGCTTTATCATTAATTATTATATTTTTATAGACAAGAGATAACCACCGTCTGAAACAGTAAGTGCAAGGTGCAAATTAGATAACTAAGTTACGAAAATGTTACACAACGCAGGCCTGGCTGGAATGTTCAGTGAGCTAAACTGCTAACCCCTCAAGGCCTCTACTTTTTAGCAAATCAACGATAATTTGCTTACAAAAGGTGAATATAATTAACAGAGCTTATACAACTAAGAAAGCAGTCATCAGTCTGAAAGATAGGATTCAAGGACGCGTTTATAGTCTGCAAATTGTATTTTAGATAATGCTCAAGATGATTCCGAGTATTGGCACTAGAAGACCGAATTGCTAGAATTAGTCGCATCAATTAAAAGACAAGCGTCACTGCGATCTTCAGTCATAGCAGCTTACTAAAACTTCTTAGATATCGTTTGTTATAGGCTCACGTTTATTTCACATGACAAAAATTTAACTTTTGACATTGAAATTTTAATTAATGACTAAGCGAAAATTTTCGCAAACTCATTTGATTGGCAATTTCAGATGAGCCTGGTGTAATTACATTTTTCGCAGCGCCAACGAAGATGTTACAGGAAAAAGCGAAGTTTCGTGCAAGTTGTGGTAATTAACTTAGTGTTGATAAATTAAATAACGTCAGTTTGGACATGTGTACAATTTCTATGATTAATGGTATCCGACGTATAAATGTACTTTGTGGTATTGTTATTTATTTTTCGAACTGAGCTGAAGGTGACAGGAGTCCAAACAATTCAATAGTGTAATGGATATAACTTTTAAGATAAATAAACATTTATGAAATTATAATGAAGGTGAAAGTAACAAATGTGAATATAAAATTGGGACTCTATAATGAAGAGTAGGAACTGATACATCGATTATGAATACAGTGTGCATGGATGAAGATTTCTGGAATTCTGTCTACCGATTCTACAAACGTGTTAAACCGGGCTGCGACTAGCAAAGACACCGCCTCAGTATTGTCTATTTTTATTAAATTATTACACTTGAGAGATGCGCATTTTCCGCCGTCCTTGCGGTTTCTCGTATCGCATTACTAACCCGTCGACTGCAGCGGTTGTACGCTTCGTTGTGTCCGATTTCTTGTGACGCCGCCACCGCCAATCGCGTACGTCAAAGATCTATGTGACTGCTTCTTGTATTCTACTTTGCTTATCTTTTTCTGTCTGGTGTTATAGGCCTGGGTCTTTGGAATGCGTTTTATGTATTGGCGAAAATCGATTTGATGGCGTTTATGAATCTTCCTTGATTACTACAGGTAAGTATAGTGTTACGAAAAGGTTGCCGGCTCCACTGGACCCGAAAACGTTGACAAAATACGTGGTTTTAGTTTCAATCACCACAATATTTGGTGTCCAACTTATGTAATTATGTTTAGGTGGAACAGTTCGCTATTAAAAAACATGTGTGCGGTGCCAGATAAAAGTGGCTTGGATAAGGTAAGACTGAAAATTCAAATTCTTAGCTTACCCAGAACAAAGCATCGTCAAAATTAAACAATTACATTAATAGTCTACTACACCACTTTTTGTTTTTTTTTTTCAGGGGGCTTTGAATTCAAAGATCGAAGCTCACGATTCGATCTATTCATGAATGACTAAGATTCTTCAGAGATTCGCATTTTCCTCCGTCCTTGCGGTTATAGTAAGTATTGTGTTACCTTACCACCCGTCGTCGCTTGCCGTTCAGTCTTACGCCTCGTTGTGTTCGGTTACCAAAGCGCCGCGGTCACGTACACCAGTGTTATTGATCTTTGTAAACGCTTTGAGAGACCATCAATTTCAGGTAATGAGAAACTTGAAAAATTGCTACAATATCCTCTAGGTAATTGGCCTATCGTTAACCGCTGTAACTACTTGTAAAAAAAAAAACAAATGGAGAAAATTAAATGCGATTTACAATTTAGATAAGACTGACAGAAAATTATGAGAATGGGAAAACGAAGATGTCAGTTACTGTTTTTTAATCTCACATTAAGATGAAAAATATAACGACCATAAGAATTTTCTTAATGGAGACGTAAGGGAAACGAAAATTAAGAAAAATGTGACTAATGATGGCGTATTAATCTGTAGAGGGCGGAAGTCATTATCACACAGCGTGATACAACGGATTATCATGTAGAATTTATTTATGACTTTCTCAATCACGTGTAAACTGTCTCTTTGGATTTAGAGATAGTCGTCGTCTATACATAAATATTTACACACACGATGTTTATGATAAACGGTTTTATAAGGGAACTTTCTTACAAGCAGAAAAAATACAAGGAAATTTCTCATGTAATACAAGCCAATTTCCAGGTGATGCGATAAAATAATGTTCAGTAGGTACAAAAGAGAATACGAAAATCGCGGCAGCCGTTAGGGGTTGGCTTCGGTTAGTATTCAAGAGTAGAGCCAAGATTTCTGGAGTATATAATCTTGGGAACCTGGCGAAAAGCATCATTAGCATAAATAAACCACTTTTCAGAATAGCCACCTCGTATTTTTCGCTTAGGTAATATGGGAAAAGAAAACCAAATAAGTTCCGCGGAATTAAGCCAAGGACAAAAGTCGAGTAGTAAGATTAACAGTGAAATTATGCTGGCTTCACTCCAAATGTTTCCACGCGAAGGAAAACGAGGGAAAAAGTTGTTCATAAGTTAAGTAGAAGGAAATGGTTATTTAATTGCCTTCACGTGCCGCCAATTTGCATGACTGCAGCTCTGCAAGGCTGGCTGTTACTTTTTAATTGCAGATAATCCTGCTCAGCTTGTTTTCTCATAAATTTAAGACGGTCTTGCTATATCTGATACCATACTACTAAATGTTTCATTTATAAAGTGAAGAGCAAATGAAAAAGAGTACAGAACGTGCCATATCATCAATAAGAAAAACAATCGCGCGAATAATTAGGTCAAACATCGTCTCGCAAAAGTTTGCTCCGATCTAGTTGCGTAAGTTAAACAACCCTATTACAGAAAACACGTAACCGTTAGACCCATTGCGAAGACGCACATAAAAAATCTGTAACAAAAGGTTAAGTAATAAGAAAAATTACATACCATTACTAACGGCCTGTAGCTATAACCCGGGAGATGCTGGCGGTGGACCTAAAGTACCCAGATGAGCCATCACAATATGTTCGCGAGTATGCAATACAAAATGTCAACTACCCGCCCACTGAGTGAGGTTCCAAGGCCGTTGGTACACCTACGCTCTAGTTAGGAGAAAGGACCTATTGTGACGGTTTGAATCATGTGTCTGCGATTAGGCGCTATTATTAGACACAATCTGCATTGTCAACGTTATTGTCGTCATTAGGTATGTTGTTGAACTCGTAATATGGTTTGTTTGGTTGAGTAACATGTGACAGGATAAAAAAGTTGCGTCTGAGTTTATTGTTTGTGAAAAATTTGGAGCGAGGAGTCACTTTTTTGTCATTTTGGATGACGATGGCGAAACCTCTTTTCGCACCCAAGCATCGAAACTACCTTTTTTGTGATACTATAGAACTATAACATTGGCTAGCAGTCTAATTCTCTAAGATTTTCGCTTTACAGTCACGTAAACCGGATTATCAAATCCTTAAAACATAGTGCTAAGGATGACTCATGCTCTCTTACTTTCCTTCGAAGCCATCTCCGCAGTAATATATGCATGCACATTCTCGTAGGTGGTGCATACAATAATGTGTCCTTGACATGCATACACTGATCATAATTCAATGACGTTTGACAGCACAATGCGGCCTTGGATTTGAAGCGGTGCGCGTACGTCAATGTTGCGACACGCTAGTTTCAGTATTTCTATTATATTTGCATGCATTGTCTACATTCAGTTGACTATCGTTGAGAAATTTGGTCATATTTCTTACATTTCCTTTGGATGCATAACAGTTATTTTTTGCAGACAGTGCGACCACATTTATCTGTCTGTTTAAATGATCACCGACCACGTACGTTATCTTGACGATAATCATCAAATCGAAACCTTGATATGTAAAGTCAAGTATCATCGGCTTGTCAAATCAAATCACCGGAGTGATAGGCTTGTGGCGGCATCTAATCATAAATTAAGACTTGATGTTCAATTTTAATAATCTTTCCATCAATTTACCAAGTAATCGAATATCAACTTCCAATAAATTTAAATTAGGTCATTACCCGTTTTTCCATTTCTCTTTTCATTCAGTTTACTGTGTTCTCGAATATCCTTGATATTGGTTTCTTATCCAAGTTTATCTGTCTCAAGTGTAAGGGTTACACTTTGTTTATATCTGAGGCCAAATTTTATGTGCGTCCTTGTGTTTAAGATAAAAAAATCTGAGTTCATATTGAGTGCTTCTTATTATAAGACAGTGCCTTTATATTTTGATACGAATTTTCTGTCCATTCCACATCCGTCTGTATCTTTAAAAATTGGGAAATCTTTATCAATTTCGCCACCGGATGTCATTTAATTATTTAATTCTTTTTCAATTATGTTTTTACCGTCGTGGTTTTTTTCAAAATTTTCAGTTTTGTCTTTTTAGCAGGTTATGTAAAAATGAATTTTATTAATTTAAAAATACTAGTACCTACATAACGTACAACGTAAATTCTCATCGATAAAATTCATAACAGACTGTCAGTCTGTTAAAAATGATTGTATAAATCGGAGAGTGATGATGACGTTCGAAGATAAAAGCAACGTGAAAATCAATCGTGATAATGATATAAGTATCACATGCGACGGAAATAAACTAGGTAAATAATATAAATGTCGTTATTGCACGTTTTATGAAATGTACGACAACTTTAATCATATAAAATTCATATTATCGCAACCTGCGTGTCGTTTAAGCTTTTAAATAAAAGTCGACTCCAAAACTTTTTGTGTTGTTACTTCACTGATGGATTTTTTTACATAATTTATTTAATATTTTCACATGGATAAGTTTTTCAAATAACCTTCAGAACAATTTTTGTACGCCTTATTACCCCTGATTAAATCTGACTAATATAAAAGTAACTATAAAACCAGACAGGATATCCTTTGCAAAACCGGATCTGCAGAAATTAAGATTTATGAAGAATGACAACGCCACTTAGTCTGCCGGTCATCCAAATATTAAAGGAGGCAGATGAATAAAATAAAATTCTAGAAATAAAAGCAAAACATGGTACTTACTTCTTTATATTTGTCCGCAAAAAAAATGTAAATATAGTTAGCGTATCTAATTGTTTGCTTGGACCCGATGAACCGTGATAGGAGTCACTGAATCGAGTTAAAGACTCAACTCTTTGCGAGCCTAAGTTTTTATGAGAACAAACTGTCAATCACTATTTTAGCAAAATAAATAAAAATACTACAAAACGTCACGTCACGACAATTGCTATAGAAGAGACAAGTTCAAGTGAAGTAACTTTATTAGTGTAATAAATAGGGTATAGAAAGGCTATGAAGAATTTACAGCTACCATCAAGCTGTCTTTATGGAACATCATAACAAATACGAATGAACCCACTTCATGTAGAAAGAGCAACCATAGACATTTCTGAAGCTAGATCAGCGACGCGTAACGAATGATCAAAACTAACAAACTCCATAGACAAGACCGTATTTTATAGCCTATTCCAAACACTCAATAGTATTATAACCTCTGCTATTCAATTTAACCATTTACCGGAACAATTAAAGTCCCCTATAATAGCGGACGTTTACAAGCGCCACAAATTTGGTAAATTAAAAATCTTTTGTCGCTAAGATTTTATCTTTGGACAATAGAACAGGACGATAAAGGAAGCAAAACCATAAAACGGTCAAACACCGCCGCCTACTGGCTTGTGTCAAATTTTGGATATGCAAAGCGAATGACGCCATGACTGACTAGTAGCGTATAAGTAAAATTCTAAATTGACTGAAACTAACCCGAATCTGGATTATTTACAACTGTTGCTAAAAAGCACTTAGATACAATATTTATAAAATTAATCATTTAGCATTACCATTCACCAACAAAGTAGAGAAATTAAATTCCACAAAAGACAGACTGTATATTCGAACTTGGCGAAAGCAATACCAATACTTATTTGTCTGTACAATACAATACAAAAACGGTTACCAACACTTTTCTCACAGACACAGAACAGTTCAAACAACCACAATGACTCTCATTACATTTGATCCACAAAATCGATAGCTCCGAATTTGCATGCATTATATAAAAGAGAATAAATAAAAGATATAGTTGCATAAAAGGAAATGAAACGTATTCTGTACGGTGATTTGGATCTTGAAGAAACAAAGAGCGAACAGCGTTTAGGATGGTTAAATTGCACTTTTTTCTTATCTACCATCAGTACGATTTGCGCTGGTAGAAATTTGCACCTATCATCGAGTTTCCCACGATAGAAGCTCGTTACATCAAGTTACTTGAAAATAAAAGAGTTGCAAAGTAAAGACCACAGGCCGCTTGACTATTAAGTTCCAGTGATGGGCACTTACTTACCAACTAATGTTCAAACTAATGAAGAATCAAATGAAAATCATTATAGCCATAAAATAATTAACACAGTCATATTATCGGCTATTAAGTAAACAGCTGAGGTAATTAATGATTGAACATTTATTAATTACACAAATGCTTGTATAAAACATAGCAGGAAAATGTTTTTTATGACTGTTATGTCCACCAAACAGAATGATTTAAAGACGATTATATAATCAAGATAACTATGTTAAGATAATTTTGATGAGAGATGAAAGCTAGAGATAGTAAATATGTATATAAAAAACTTGTCCTACATTAAATATCTGGTGGTCTACATACATAGACAGTAATGATTAAATCAATAAAGAACGTACTTTAATTAATAAAATACTACAAATATGGCAAACGATCATCACCCAGACTACGACACGACTCCAAGAGAGATAAAGAAGTAGTTAACAGAATCTACAAGAAAAAACGCTAAAACTAAATTACTTCCACAGAAGAAACAGATTTAACAATAGCTTCACTAGTTACCATTGGTTCCCACACAAAGGATGGGGAGTTCCTAGACAGTGAACTCTTACGAAACTCACAATTTCATTAAATTATCAGACAGCAACAACAGAGATTTTAAAACAGGTTCCCGGGTAACCGACAACACCCGGGGCTACAATGGACTTTCCCAATAAAAAAAAGTTGAACAAATAAGTGCTATAGTAATAAATATTGGTTCAGTATCGTTTAATAAAGTTTCTGGTTGGAACAATGTTCGAAAGACGAAGTTTTGGGGCTTTGAAAGTATCTGCAACGGAAAGGGTCTTGCTGATGGAAATGTACGAGTTTTTTGTTGATGGAATTTATCTACCTATTGTGTCCCATTTAATATGTTAAAGATAATTAACATTTACGTACATATTAGTCCCAATATCGTGCAACATAAAACAATTTCAAACGAAGTGCATCAGCGCTCGGCATTCACGCAATGGGAAACTCTCGTTCGTATTTCCACAGAAGATCGTCCATAAATATGTCATTGTTATCATTCGAAACATCACTCATTTTAATTCGACGATCGAGAAAGGCCGGCTCATCAATTTATAAATGCATCATTACTCGGTATAAACATAGTTTCGTAACATAAAAGTTCCGGTTTGACGCACCGAATTTCTCAATGTGCAGGGCATAATTTTTAATTCGATGGCATGTTCGGAGTGCATCTCTGGATTACTTAATATATCGATGAGCATGGTGAAATAATGGGTGTTGCTTAAGAACTAAGACGGTAAATGTTTTAGTACGTGTGTGAGCATCAGCCATAGACTATGAACCTCTTGGCCAGACGTGATAAATAAAGGGTACCCTCTTTCAACGGAATGTGCTTATTCAAAAGAAATGAAAAATCCTTTGGGTTTTCGTAAAACTCCGCAGGTTAGAACATCTTTCACAACTAACAATCTAGCCGCGTTCCGCACATTAAAAAATATGATTGCGTTTGTTAGCTTAACTCGGATTTCCCTGGAGTACGCCAGAAAAGGATTGGCTAGTTAAAATGTGAGAATCTATTGTTCATTCATTATTTAACTGAGAATGTTATCTGATCATCAATCGCGGAGGCCTGCTTTGTGGCATGCCGTGGAATCCCTAGGAATTGTGCGACTAATTAAAATATAAAGACAATATCTTAGAATTTATAGACCTTTTACCAACATGCAGAAACTATTCAATGGATAGAAAATGTGCATGTTCCTGTAGACTCTCAAGTTTTATGATAACATGGAAATGAAAGAAACAAACATATGTATCAAACTATCTGCAAGTTAACTTAGTGGCTACAGATATTAATGTTGATGGAAGTTGAATCTTTCCAAAATGGAACATGATGAATTCTCATAAAATCCCACACCAACAACCCAACTTAAATGTATGAGACCCAATAAGAAAATAATCTTGCAGATGCCTATCTAAATATAACATAATCTTTGACAATGCAACACAGGTGCACGCAATTTGTAAGCTGTCAAAATTGAAAGTGAGGCAAACGCAGATGCAATGCAACGAATCGTAGATGATGTACAAATATGGTTAATACGTTATTACGGTGTCTTTATTTTGTGAGCTGGATTAATTTGTGATATTAAAGCATGGGAAGAAATTTCTATAGAATGAACAAAATATGGAGTACGAAGAAATCTACAGAGGTCCAGATTTATCAAAAGCAACGAACTAGGATCCTCATACTGATATTCAACATTAATGACTTGGTTGGACAGACAAAATACAACAATGAATAACCGTCCTTCAGGCTTCGCTGTGATCGGATAATTAAATTACGGACTAAATTCAGAACCCTGTCTGCAGGACAATTAATTAAGTACCTTAGAGCTGACCCAAACAATAATTAATCCGCCTATGCCCACTTATATTCCGTAAATATCCAGGCATTAGGTGACCCTTTCCAAATTTCACAAACTCCAAAACAAGATTTTGGGTTTTGACACCCGAGACTAAAATACGTCAAAATCATAACACTCTTACAATCTTAAAACTCGTAACTAAACGGATGAAAGTGACTCAAAACAGAAAACGTAACTTATTATATAAACGTTACAGCTGGCGTACATTTTGCGGGCCTTGAACTTCAATTACATACAACCGTTAAGTTTATTGTTTCTCACAACCAAACACTTCGGACAAACCGGAAGATCGCAAGTCAATTAAAATAACAGAACACTAGCGGTATGGAGATGAAAGCAATTGTAAGTCGAGGTGATGCATAGATAAAAGCCATCTATGAAAGAGAGAAAAACGATGATAATGACACTTCTGTTGAACTTTGGATCAGACAGCCAGGATAGCCAAGGGAGGTCTTAAAAACAAAGGGTAAGTACATACAATGTAGACTCCTAAATGAAATTAAACGCGGTTGAACTACTAGGATCGAAATAACCTATTAAACAACTAAAAGTGAAGACGGAAACTTTAGACGGAATCATTATAGATTAAGTATACTATTTATTAACTGCCAAACTCTAAAAACCTCTTTCTCTAAGAACGAAAGAAGTGCATGCCTGTGCTCCTACAGCCAGTTAATCCAAGCCTTTGAATCATATGGTTGTGGATACGAGTTCAAAAGGGTTCAAGGGGATCGAGTCAACAGTGCATGCTTTACTTACGATCTATGGAATCCAGTCTGAAATGCCTACACATTAATGATAACGAAAATATGTAACAAAATAAAGATAAGGCATATATGTAGCATCTATTTTAATTGATACGTGCAGCATATTTCACAATGATTTCAATAATGTGATGCGTCAAGTCATTAATGTTGTAGTAAGTATTTACAGGCATTTTATGTCATGACCTTTTGCAGAGATAAAGTATCTGATAATAAAGGCAAACGTGGAAACAAACATTCCCTTAAAATATTTTGTAAACCTGACCTTGGATTTTCTTTCACTGAAGTTGATCATAAGTACCTGATTCTTAAAGGCATTTTTTTTAATACGTTTGTCTAGCCCGACTCAAACTGAGTATAAAAAAAATTACCAGGACGGACATATACCTACCGTAATTATCGCAATATCCGATACAACTTTTTACGGCACTTTATGAGATAGTAATCCTATCTCATAAAATGCCATAAAAAGTGGTGCAGCAGGGGCAAGTTTCCGGTTGATGGACGACGTACAAGATAGAAGAATCATAACTGTGCCAAATAAGAAAGCATATATCTCGAAACAATGTGAAATAAAATTTGAAATAGCTCAAAATAAATTCAGGAATTTGAACCAAAGCGCAGATTTCATGCAATTTAGGCGAAGTTTGTGTTCGGCAGTGGGCTGTTTTAGGTTGAATTGATCAAAGCGCATAATACTTATCACTGATGTCGTTACAAACAAGTATAATTATAGTTAAACGCTGGATTAAGATATGTATGAAGTTTAACATCAATCACAAAATTTACACAGGTAAAGAACATGACACAATAAATCGGACATCCAAGCATTACATGGCTGTGACACATACCAGATAATCCACGTTTATCCAAATCAAAGGTCGCTCGTTATCCAAGAGATAATAGCACTTACACAAACATAAGGCTATTAGTTTAGAAAGTTGATAGATCATCCTCCACAATTGATCATTTGATGGGTGCTGTTCTAAAAATGTTACGTGTGGAATAATTGGTGTTACGAAAAAGAACAGAAGCGGTCTGGTGGTATGCGGAAAGAAAGATCCGTTGCTTAGGAACAGTCATTGAAAAGAAGAATTTATCCTCGTGTTAGAACCCCGTGTGAGATCCCAGCAAGTAAAGTAAAGTTTTCGGAAAGATAGAACTTGCAACGTAAGCTCATCAATATTGAAGAGTGCAGAAAATAAAATCTACTAAAGACTGCGCCTCTACAGTTATAAACTCACTATTTAGGTTATTGGCGTCATCAACACAACGGTTTCTTCTTCGTTAACCAGAAGTTTATCCACAGTAATACCAATAAAAATCCTGAGGAATTATTAAATTAGCTGATGAGAGTCTAAGAAGAAACATCTTATCTCCGGACGGTATTTGACGGCACCGCTGATCAAGTTTTTCCTAACAAAAAGCTCATCATGTAGGACGATAATTAATTATCGAGTACAAATAGCTTTCACCCTGTTTATGGTGCCTCTAGGGATGTTCCAGCAAATAAGGAAGAATTCTGTTCGCTCGCGTAATTGCGTGCAGCGCGATGGCAACCGGTCGGGAGTGTCGGACGCGTGCCGCTGGCTTAGGAGCTATGCACATTACTGAGGCTTATAATTTATGTAGCAGGGTGAAAAACTTGTCTTTTGATTTGCGGTTTATTTTATTTGAGAACGTAGTTTTAGATATATTATGGTAAGTAAAGTCTTTTAGTGGTTTTAAAACGATGAGATATCGTGCCCAAAGTTGCCAAAATATTTGGATTTAAAGTTCCCAAAGCAAGTTCTGTACCACCAAATATCTTGGCAACGCGGCACTTTAGGACATTCTTTCTCTACCCATACGAGGCAGCATCCTTCTAACTAAGGCTCAGTTTTGGAGAAATCAAAATGACTGGTAACTCCTAATGTTGGGTTTTTTTAACTCAGATGTAGCGAAACTGTCAAGAAAGAAGGAAAACAAAGTGTGTCTTTACCCTTAAAAGTGAGTGTGCGGCTAGTAATCCAATTGACAGGGAATGTGTGAGATCACGCGACGCCCACGTAGCACTAAGTATAGCTCGTCTAAGTTTGTAAGTAGGTAAACCTTCAAACATACATATGTATGTAGGTACCAATGTAGGTAGATAACTGTCAAACAAGTTGTCAACCGTTCAAGGACTTCACTGAGGAGCAGCTTGGGGCTAAATGATGCCACAAGTTCGAAAGATTCACCGCGACCCTGAAACGCGAAGGACATTTAGAGGAACACGGATGGATTTAGTCAGTAAGAGTCTGACACTCCCTTCTGCTCCGTCCAGAACGGCAGAAGTTATTTGATGATATCCCATAATAAAAAATATTTTCTACAACCGTGTAGTCTATGTACCTAAATATGTACATATATACTCTTGTGCATTTGCCTTCCATAAGTTGTCTTCAGCACCGTAAAACATAAAGTTTTACGCCAATACTAATTTATTGGCGCCTCGCAAAGTAGGCACCTTCTACTCACAAAACATACTCGTGGTAGCTACCTACTTACGTAGTATATTCGTTGACAAAAACACGATTTATTTCCATCTTTCACACTAAGGTAAACGTAAAAGCTCTAATACTATAATATTTACTATTCCCTTAACGTTCCTGAAAGGCGTGTATTTGTGGAGTTGTGACGTCAACTTCCAAAATGGCGGCACGTGACGTCACGAGCTGGCCGCGTATCGATCGACCTTGGCTATGCAAGGACGTCGACACCCCATCTTGGGTACAACTAGCTTGTTTACTATCACAAAGGAAAGCTTAGGAAACGAATTAGAATTTCAGACAATACTTTCTTAGCTCCATATACAGAAAGTTCAATTTATGGCTGAATTATTTTTATATTGTATCCATCAAATAAAAAGTCCATTTTTCTGATGATTTATTCTGGAATTGAATAATTTGTCGTTGATAAAAACAGCCATAGTACCTGCTAAGCTGCAGTGATTGGTTGCTGTCATAATGGCCAGCCAATCACAGGTAGCCATTTAAATACTTTGACAGTTGGTCAACTATTCCGAAATATCGGAAAGCGAGGATTTGCACATTTGTGCTCCATATTCTGTACAAGGAGCTAAGTCATAGAAATTATATCTATGAGCTAAGTCTATTGTCTTACAACGCGATTTAAGCTAGGAGGAAGGTAATACTTTTATGTTAGTAAACAAAAATACCAGACGATTACTCACTACTTCATTATGATATCATAGACATGGCACCCATCAATGAGAAATGTAACATTACCATATTATTTTCACTTAAAACATCAATTTAAGTACGTTCAGCGCTCGCAAACAACACAAAAGTACCTACCGTCGTATAAGCACCAAGTACCCGAGTACCTGTAGGTAAGCTATTATTTGTGGAAACAAAAGCTGTTCAAACAATTGATCCTCCAGGCGAGCCATTGTTTCATTAACGTACAAACTACATTATTTAAACGTCAGTTAGCAAAATAATGTAGCTTTTTATAAACAATAATATTTTTGTTGTTGCTGAACTGTTTGGTTTGTTTTTTTTTTCTTTAGATAGCTACAACTTAGGTAGGTAATTCATTAATAGGCCATGCATTGACTAATTATACAACTTTGGTATCAATGCAATTGTTCTTTACTAAAAAACGTAAAGAATATGTGTCACCTCATCTTAATCGCAAATTCGGCAAGTACCTGTCTCGGTGACTGGCTGGCTTGGTTCTAAGCTTAGTACTTTTGCTGTCTGCACACTAGTCCAAATACTAGCAATTAAAGTTTACACCAGTGTGCAAAACATTAATTGTATATTGTGCATCAGTATTTTTCGAGGATCTGTCATCCAATTTACAGCATTCTTTACTATGAAACTCATCTCATAACCTACTATTACAAAATCACAGACAAGCCAAAAAAATCACAACCAAAACACATTGAAGAACTTTTTGCTATTCAAAACTCCTCAGACTTTATGAAGTGCAGAAAGTTTTTTGTGCAAGAAATTGTCTATGCTCTTCACAATAGATGGCGGTGCCATCCCCTCAGTTCGGCTAGGGTCGGGTGTGGTCGGGTCACGAAGTCGTGAGACCACGATCACATTGTCGAGCCAGTGGACACCAGTAAACATGAATTTTATTACAATGGACGTAGCCTGTTGACTTTCTACTATTGATTGAGAGTTTTTTAATCAACCTTCATTGGAGAAATGAAGAGTTTTTAAGTGGAGCAACATAAATACATTGTAGCCTAGCCTTGGCACAATACCCACTGGAAAAGCTAACCTAGGCTAATTTGCGCGAATACGATCGATATCAGCAGTTCCGCGAATCGCAGTGCAGTTGTTATTGGCCTCGTAAAATTAGCTGGTATCTTTATGATAGATCTTTACGGTCGATCACAATCGCTAACATTTAGGTAAAATGTGGGAAACGATTTTAAAATACACTTTTAGCCCTAGTACTATTTTTGTTATGTGAATTAATTAACTATTTTCTACCTGATTTGTATTTTTGCGCCCGAAATAAAACATTGAATCAATACTAAAGGCTCGACTCGGACTGTCCCAACAAAGCATATCATAAAATTCCCTGTAATTTTGTACAGCTTCCCAGAATGTTTGCAGAGCCATCAAAGCCAAAGGTTCGTTCAAGAATAAGTATCATCACTTCAACGCTATGTTTACGTATTTATTTTGTACGCGCAATTTTAACTGCAACTTTGTATGCCAACGCAGAAATAAATACTAAAAGGCTAAGCAAATTACATACTCCAAGGGTTAAACACAAAGTTGCACCAAGTTTATTACACGCTTGTAATTATAAAAAAAATATCTTTCGATTTTATTGCTTTACACAAGCATAACGCCCGTACGTTCCAAGCTATTATGATTTTTTGTCTCGACTTTTTTACGCGACTTTTTGATCCAATTTTCTTCATTGCTTTTTGCCAGCTCTTCCATTTGAACCAGTTCATTGCTTCATTAGGTCATTCGTTCGTCTTGGCCGATGTCCAATTACATCATATTACGTACGTGTCGACTCACTCCCTTCATTCACTCCCTTGGGTCCAACCAACCAATACCTGTAGGCTCTTCTATTCCAGGAAAATGAACAGGTAAATAGAAAAAAACTAGGCTGTATTTCAAGGTGTTAAGGTTTAAAATAGTAACGTTTTTTTTCGTTGTTATTTTTTTACATTCGGAAGCCGTTCCTCGGAAGGCAGTTGTGTGACTGTTTATTGAACTCACAAAAAGGATTCCAATGTTGATCGGTTTTTGTAGCGCTGTCAAAGAAACCGCCATGTTTTTTGCTGAGATGGAATCTTATAATTTATTGGCGACAAGAAATTGATTTTACGTTTGGAAAATGAATTGCGAATGTTATTAAATTTTGGCTATCAGTGGCTTATAGATAGGCCTTATTTATACTCGGCTAGCACTTCGTCCGCATGGGCTTCATTCCGAACCTTACGAACTTCACACTTCCCTCACTCGTTTCAAAGGGTACCTAGAACCAACTGCCAGATTTGCAACTTCAATAACGACGATATTCCATAATCGTGGCTACTAACTATAAACTACCTCCCTGCGAAATTTCAACTTTATACGTCAAGCAGTTTTTAATATTTCGTGATGAGTGAGCGAATTAACTTTCGCTTCTATATCTTGAGATTTAAACACACATTCTAAGGCCTCGTTTCTATCGGCAAGCAAATTGCATGCAAGTTTAACTGTATTGTGGGGTACCCTCGAGCGATTGATCACACTATACCTGGGTGGACCAAAACATAGGTAGTGACGCAACTAGCATGCTAGTTGGTTGCAGGTGAAAACGTCATCTAACATCGTTTATTGACGGTAGTATCAATATAATCAAGTGCCTAGGCCACCTATAGAAATATTTTAGGCAAAAGCACAAGCTACTAACCAATTGCGTTCTAAATGGAAATATACGCGATTACTGTATCAGAATTTGTAACCCAAAAATGTCGCTGCAGGCTACAATGGTCACTTATAGTTATCACCGACCGATCAATCCGAATAAATTAGCATACATTCTACTTATTGAGAAAAAAAAATAAACTTCGCTAATCGTGCGGCCAATTCAATCAACTTTTAATAAATCAACAGTCTTATTAATTTATTTGTTACAATTTTTAACACATTCCATTTCAAAATTTGAGGTTACTTTAATTATTATTACCGTATACTAATAAATAACAGAAGTAGCCGGTTTTAAGCAGAAAAATGTAGTCCACGTACGAAGTGCTACTAATAAAATAGAAATCGTTACAATACAGTTATGCGGCCATAAAATACATTATCCCAGTATTAAACAATAATCTGGTTTATTTTTAGTGTCATAAGCGTCATTGAAAGGGTCTTAGTGACCATTTGAGGGTTAACTTTTTGTGAATGTCAAAGTTTTGAATGAACTTAAAAATCCATATTGTTTAGGAATCATTAGAAAAGGGCTTTAGCCTTTTATTGAGTAAAAACGATTATTTAGATAATTCACAACAAAATAATTTTCTTTATTAAATTACAAAAAGAACTCCTACCAGTGAGTTTGAGTTAGGGTAGGCCAGAGAAAATGTCCAAATAATTTTGAAAAAATAACCACTTTATTCAGGGTTGATTTTTAATGAAATGAGTTTTTTTTGGTTTTTTTAATTGCCTATTTAAAAAAAAAAAAAAAACAAAAAAGACACCAAATTTCAACCCTGAATAATGTGGTGTGTTTTTTTTGGACATTATTTTCTGGCCTACCCTAACTCAAACCACTGCACGCCACTGACTCCTACATAACCGTTATCACTCTTAAGAGCAAGATAATTGATTTCGACGTTTTACTCATGTGGTCGATAACGACCTCAATCACCTATCAAAATTGGCCGTTAAACCAGACCAGACTTATTTCGTTTGAAATAAGCAGTTCCTTTGTACAAAAATTGTAATGTTGTGTCTTACTTATTTTATGTGGGTACATAAATAATAAAATGAATAAATAAATAAATACCATTGAGACCACACCCGATCAATTGGCAAACACTTGCAGAATTACACTCCCATTTAATTACAGTTCAACAAACCTAACAGCACAAGGAGATGTACAGAAGAACCAGCTATTTGAAGAACATGCGTCTTTTCAGTATCTGTGTACTGCTAACATACATTTTTATTAGTGTCCGACCGAAAGTTCGGTTTCGGTTTCGGCCGAGTTTCGGCCAAAAATCAAGTTTCGGCGGCAGTTACGAATATTTTAAGAAATTTTATACTTGACCATGCGGGTTTCGGTTTCGGCCGAAACTGAAGCCACGGCCGAATATTCGGTTTCGGTTTCGGCCGGAAAACCAGTTTCGGTCGGACTTTAATTTATATTAAGCGTATTTTTGCAACCGTCTTTAAGATATCGGCAACTCTTTTTAACCGACTTCCAAAAAAGGAGGAGGAGGTTCTCAAGTCGACGGTATTTCTTTTTTTTGTGTTACCTCATAACTTTGTACTGGGTGTCCCAATTTTGATGATGTCTTTTTATATTCGAAAGCTGGTGCTTGTCGTGTGGTCCCATTTAAATTTGCTTGAAATCTTAAGAGTTATCGCTAATAATGCGTGGCTTTGACTACATTGATGATGTTTTCATTCACTCTTGCCAATGTAAAAAGAAAAAATAAATTTGAATAAGGTTTTCCACCATGAAGTATGTTTTTCTGGCCACATCTTTCCATCTTTTTCTAGTATTCGCTAGTACGTATCATAATTATTTTATCCGTACCTATACTATACCAAGTAGCTTGTTCAACTGTACCTCTGTAATTTCTCTGCCATGCAGTGTAAAAAGTCTCGATTGATCGTAGCTGAGACCTTCCGGGACCGAGACCTCTTTCTCACGCGTGTGGGGTGAAATGTTCTTTTGACAGAACAATACGCCGCATGAATACCGCCGCAAAAACTAGCGATACACTGCACTTGACTGTACGGTGAACAGCGGTGATCAACTGTTACAAATAGTTGGGCTTTTTTTATTTGTTACTAGCAGCGCCCCACGTTTGCACCCGCGTAGCTCCAGTTCCCGTGGGAATATGGGGATAAAATAGCCTATGTTACTTGCTGATACTGTAGCTTTCCATTGGTGAAACAATGGTTAAAATCAGTCCAGTAGTTTCAGATTTTATCCGGTAGAAACAAACAAAAAATATTTCCTCTTTATAATATTATACCGCAAATTAGTTACCTAATTATACTAAATTATCTTAATACCTCCACTCTGTCTTCTTACCGAACCGCAAACGTTCTGAGACTATCATCTTTCATTTATCAACAAACAAGTCAAATCCAGGGTTGGTTGCTAAAAGAATGTGTTGATTTATTGTATGTTCTCTCTATTCTCTATCTATTGTTGTTTAAAGCAACTAGACTATTTTCTTCAAAAAGCATGCGTGATACTTAGCGCAGGTACCTTGAAATGCAATATTAGCAAAATCGTTCTTCATCATCTACCACATCATATTCAATGGTTGTAATCAGCGATCTAATGCGAGCCTGTCCAAAAACGAATAGTAAAGAATAAACTATAACATTGATTAACCTGACTAGGTATGTGTTCCGTGAGTGTATCCGTGGCATCACAGGCCCTATCAGAACACCAGCGCTGTGGTATTTAGTAAAAAAAAAATAGCAGCATATGCTGAGATGGGGACCTTTTTTGGCCTCGCACAGTTTAAAATTAATAATACTTTTAATTTATTTTTATTTTTCTTTGTTTAATGTGCGAGTCTTAAATAAATATTTTTCTTTCTTTCTTTACTAGTCACATGAAGATTATGAACAGAAAAGAAAGTAATAAGAAAAAAAATACATTTCATTCAAATTAGATACCAAGTACCTACCTGCCTGTGTAAATGTGTAATAAATTTTTGAGCTCTTATCAAATGGATAATCTTCAATTGTGCTACAAAATATATAACGTTAATCCTTAGCACGCGCCTAAATACCTACCCGCATTTAACGAAATAATTCAACAAAAAAATGGCGATTGTCAAAACTTTGCTTCGACACGAACCCCGCAATGGGGCATTGCGGACTCGGAGAAGTTTGAGCAACGCTGTCACCCAGTATTGTGTCAATGAAATGCCATACTGCTTAACATAAGATCGCGTGAGCATCACCGATCGTGTTATTGTCATACTTAATTGATTTATTATGACGATTATATTCCGGAACTATAGATAACAGAGTTTCTTTTTGCACTAGTTACAAGTGGCAAGAAAACTGAATTTAAAAACCGCATTAAAACTATTTTAAACTTGCAGTAAAATTGTAGTGCTACAGAACATAATTTAAACGTCTTTTCTGCACTTGCAATTTGTGGAGAAACGACGTACCTACTTAGTAAGTTTGAGGAAACAAGTCGGAACTCCGGATGAATAAAATAATGGTCAGTATTTATGTAAAAATATATTTAGATTAAACTGGCCATAAAGTAAGGCGACGGAATTTTAAGCTCAAATAACAAATCCTTACAATTTTGCTTTTACATTCAAAATCCAAATTAATTATGAACAAAAAAAAAAGATTATCTATTACAACTGCCAATAGAGTCTACCTACAGACTCTTATCAGATTGCAAACCGATGAAACCAAGCGCCAAAATGTAATTAGGTAAGTTAATTAAAAATCCTTTAAATAATTACCTCACAGTCGCGTGACGAGCCAGCGATCAATACAAACAACGCTTTTGTATCAGTAACTAGCCTGACGGCAAGCATTAAAAGTTTTAAAACGATTCTGTCATCTACTCAGTATTTTGTACACTAAAATATGTGTTGCCTAACCTTGAATGTACGGTATTTACACTTTTTGTCTACAGTACAGACTAATCTGGTTAGTGATTCGGGAGATTTTTTAGGCTTCACGCAAAATTAGATCGATGACAAAAAGTTCAGCCTTGTTCATTTTTCAATAAACGAAAGAAAACAAATGTAGTTTCCTATAAGCAATAACTGAGGAATAAAATCAATCTAAACTTGTCATTAATATTATAAAGAGGAAAAATTGATTTGTTTGTCTGTTACAATTTGGCTCAAAAACAACTCAACCGATTTTTAAAATTCTTTCTCCATTAGAAAGCTTCATTATTAACTTAAAACACATCCCTAAGTAGCAAAATTTATTTGATAATTATTATTGTGTGGCGTGCGCTGACAAAACTATTGATGATACCTACATACAAATTATGTACGGCATGGCTAAAGTACTCTTTACCCATTAAAAGTCCGCGAGGGTATTATACAAAAACCGGTCTTTGTGACTTAACCGTAATAGCCATCTATTACGGTTAAGTCACAAAGACCGGTTTTTGTTCAAACTATTCAAATAAAACCGAACCTTTCGTTTAAAAGTTACGACGAGTTTAAAAATGCTAAAATGTAAGAAAAATTAAGCTGTTTGAGCGAATTGTAAAAGATTTTTGTATAATGGACCCCGACTGGGTGCTGATAAATTTTCCAAAACTACCCTTTGAAGGGGGCGTTGATAATGATATGATGGCACATACTTAATCCGCGCGAACGAAGTCGCGGGTGAAGTGCTTCATAAAAAAATCTAACCATAAGTTAAGTTTAATCAGATTATAAATTAAAATTCTATAGAAAAAAAAAAGAATCTGATTATAAGCCTGATTATTTCCCCTTTTTAGCTGCTATGATTTAACAACTATTTTAAGAACTTACCTATAATTGATTCTTAGCTACTTTAAAATTCAGCAGTGCATTTCTCTTTACTTTGTTCTTTGTCCTTGGTTAGACAGCGCAAAATTACATAACAGATGCAAAAGGTTAGTCTCTCAAGCGAAACAGCCGAACGACAATAGTTAATAAGTTCCCGTAATGACCAGCATTAATATGAACGGCAGTTCTACAAACAATCAGGTCGCAACATTCTCGAGAAAACTCACGATAATGCTTTAATTGACTCCTTAACCCACAAACCAAATACAAACAATCTAAATTAACATCGGAAAATCGATTAACTCTATTGTGCAATACTCGATTCAACGATATCAAATAAATTGACATCTCGAGAACGAAAAACTTGTCACTTATAGTCAGGCTTGTTAGAGCATTCTACGAATATGGGTCAGCGGTAAATAGCCTAATAGAAACATGTATGCAAAATCGCTTAAATTGCAAGGCAATACAATGTATGACCGCTGTCAGCAATGATTGGTGTTGCGTTCGGGGAGTGTCGGGTGGTGTCGGGTTTTGTCGGGTCGCTCCAGTGGCTCTCAACCTGCGGCTGGATGTTTTATGTGCAGCAGCACTGGCAGTCGAGGGTTATGACCATCTGCGAGTGATTAATGCGACCGTAATACACCACGAAGCTGTTTTGTTCTGAAAAGGTCGGCAGGAAAATATTGCAGCTTTGTTAGCGTTTTCCCATCTCGTTTTCAAGGTTGACTTTGCAGCTTCTTTTTTCAGTGGGGCACGTTGTTGGTAGTTATAAATAGAACACCTTTTTGCTGTATATGTCGTAAAAGGTCAGTTATGAGATTTTTTCAGGAGAATAAGCAGCAACGTCATAGCTAGGTGCTTGTTACGGCTTAACGTGACACTTTTCTATCGACATCATCATCTGCCTAGCCTTTTTCCCAACTTTATTGGGGTCCAATCCCAGTTAAGCCGGATTCAGCTGAATACCAGTATTTTACGTGAAGCGGCTGCCTAACAGACCTCCACAACTTCCACAGCTTCTGACAATCCGTAACGACTGCCAAAGATCTCCAAATGACAGCCGGGACCAACGGCTTAACGTGCTTTCAAAACCCTTCTAAAAATACCTTGCGCGGTAGAAAACCTCCTTGCTAAACATAATTATGTGTTAATAATTCCGATAAGGTTGCACCTATGCGCTAGTCAGCCTAGTATTTTAGTTAGGTACATGGAAATTTGTCACATCGTCGCTCGGCATACAATACCGCGAATATAACATTTTTGACGAAAATCCGATTTTTGTTTTATATCATTCTATCCGTTAAAATACGTGATCCTACATTTAAATATTGGCCGAAAGTCTTCTGGTCATGTAGATAATCGAGTCATCCAATACCGCGAACGTAATTACCCGCCATCAAATCCGCGAATATGCATCAGTTCTTCAGAGCCGCCATACCCATTGCAAGCGCAACACGGTGCCGCGAGGTTTTGGGGTGTTTTTTTGGGTTAAAGTGCATGTATTTCACATAATTTTTGGCATGAGTTATTTATTAATGTATAATAAGTTGAAATCAACACTACATGCATGCATATTTCTAAATGTACTAAGAAAAAAATTACGATTCTTAGTAAAGTTATTGGAATCGTGGTTTTGAATGACCTAAGTTGCTTTACGTTTAAAACATTTTGAACAGGTTCGCGGTATTACACCTTCTTAACAGGCTTACCGGTCTGCCAAAAAGAGAGTAGGTTTGAATAAATCTTTAACT
Source organism: Hecatera dysodea (assembly GCA_905332915.2). Lineage (NCBI taxonomy): Eukaryota > Metazoa > Arthropoda > Insecta > Lepidoptera > Noctuidae > Hecatera > Hecatera dysodea. Next base: position 19,567,153 of record HG995292.1, read on the forward strand.
GCCCTTGTGCACATAGATTGAAAATGTTTAATTACACAATTTGGCCTCCTGGTGCGGTTTCCATTTACAAAGATAGCAGGGTTAGCTTATTAGCGAGCTTATGGTCAAGACTTTTCAGATTTCAAATGGTAAAGCTAGCCTGTTTTTACAGCGTAATGGAAGACTCTTCGTATGAAGAAAATAATGCGCTTCAAGATCTTCAGCAATGAAATGATAGTACAAAAACAAAAAATGGCGTTTGAAGAACTTTTTTATTCGCAATCGACATGTTCGCCATTATACAATCCAGCGGTACGCAAACGTATTACTGACAAAAAAGTTGTTGAAGTCAGGTGTCATTGTTCTGAAAGTTTCTTCCGCAATAGAACCTGGGCAGGGAGAAACTTTGAAGATGACGTACCGTCTCTTAAATCCTGTACCGATAATGCTGATAACTTTAACTATGTGATGTTCGAGTTGACCAATACGATGATAAATACTTAGTGAATGGGATGAACATTCATTGACTATTCTCTTCGATTTCGGTGAAGAAGATTTGATGTCTCAATCTTAGATTACTTCTCTAGCACTCGATACTTCGGAAACGAGTTACAGCCTGCCAACTAAAAGCCTTTTCTCAACCTGCTGGCATGAATTTAGGTCTTCAACTTCAGTCAAATTTCTTGGACAGCCAATTAGACAAGTAATATTAGTTTCCTACACAGGCACTCCTTCCTCTACCTACCACTCCAGACAACCCTAAAAATCTCAATCTGCAGCCCTGGCAGGTCGCGCCTTACAATTTCTAATTATACATATATACGGATTAATTTTATGAGTATCAGCCAAATAACGTCAAAACTCAAATAGAGCTGCAGTCTCTTGTGTAACTTTTGTTAGTTAAGTTCATTAAATTAAAAAAGATTTAACGTTAGAATTTAGCTTAATATCGTCTAATAGTTCAGTCATTTCACTTTTTCACACATTGATGTTTGACTTTTAACTTTGTTTTATAACAAAGTTAAAGAATAATTTCTTAATCAATCCACTCATCTGATTTCTTAATATTCAAATATGTTTTTATTTACCTACCTGGTTTACAATAATGCCATTATTAAGATAAAAATTGTTAACGAAAAGGGTTGTTTGATTTTCTAAAGTTTATCCGCGGATATGTTAAAATATTACCAAAAATAATTGGTAAATACCGCGAATATGTTAAAATATGACCAAAAATAATTGGTAAATACCGCGAATATGATTTATCCATGCCAATATTAACTTAAAATAGAAAAAAAATATTTAATACAATCAAAACACATTACTTTAGTTTAAAATATATTTTTTTGAAATTATAGTTCTTAAGCAGTATATTTTATTAAGTTTTTAGTGCCTCCTGTAAAATTTGATAAACGTTCTATTCGCGGTTTTGGATGCCGAGCGACGACATGATACCCAGCAATCACTGTAACTATTTGTGTGAAGGCGTTACATGAAATGTTACCCGGACATATGAGATGTGGACGGTGGACTCGTTTTCAATAGATTTTGATTAGGCATTTGTTATACGATACAGCTGTTCTGGCGTATTGAGTATGAAGATAGACTTACACTTTCAGGAGAGAATATATTATTATAAGTAGGGCAATGTAACGTACTGTTGGTTTCTACTTTTGCACTCAGATTCTTAAATAAAATTTGAATTAAGAATGTATGTTTTAATGCAAGTTTTCAGGTTTTCATGGTCGAGTTTGACAAGTTCCGAATTTCAAATTCTTTATTCAGAAACCGGGGGGATAGCACGGGTAAGGTACTTACAGTTTGCAAGACGCCAATTATATTTTAACGCCAAGTGCACACTGCACACACTAGCGTTTTGAATGAAACCTGTTAGTAACGCGAAAGACGACGCATTGCTAATCCTGTTAGCTCTCACTCAGTCGATTTTATGCCTCAACGGTTCTTCGGATGAACCTGATGACCTTCCGGTCTGATGTTTCTTTTGTCAAATACTAGGGGAAATAATACATGAATAAATGTTTCATATGCCTTTCCCCAAAAACGTATGTATCTATCTACATAAATCATCATCTGCCTAGCCTTTTCCCAACTATATTGGGGTCGGATTCCAGTCATACCGGATTGAGCTGAATACCAGTATTAAACGTGGAGCGGCTGCCTACCAGACCTCCACAACCCAATAACTGGGGAACACGGTACTTCTTGGCAAAACTGGTGTTAGATTTTCTGGCTTCTGACAATCCGTAACGACTGCCAAAGATCTATAAATGACAGCCGGGACCAACGACTTAACGTGCTTTCCGAGGCACGGAGGAAACTCGGTATGTTTATGATGGTCACCCATCCACAGACTAACCTTGGCAAGCGCTGCTTAACCTTGAAGATCGATCTGCGCGGCTGTTATTCTTTAGCCACGAGCTCCTCCTCCTATCTATCTACATATATTATGTGCCAAATTACGATGAAATTGGTTCAGTAGTTGAATAACCCAGAAGACATATTAATGACAACGGATTATTGCAAGACACCGTAAGTATAAAATAACTCGACTAAAATTGTAAACACTTTCTTCTCGATTATACACGTATCTATAAGTATATCGTTAACTATCGAATTTGGGTGGGATTTGATGAACCTACTTGAAATGAACTGTTCAAAATTATTAGGTACTAGTGGCCCGTCCCAGCTTCACTCGGAATAATTGTTTTTTTTTTCAAAATTTTCTTCCATAAGATCCTTCTTCTGACAATAAAAAAATAATTAGCAAAATTGGTCCCACCGTTCAAGCGTGATGCTGTGTGTGTGTGTGTGTTTGCAATAATCTGATGACATAAACATAAATACATAGTTTCGGAGCTAAAGATAATATAAATATGACTAAGTTTGGATAAAGTATTGCACTACGATCAATATTAATCACACAAGTTACACAACTAATCAGTATTTTCGTGTAGATATCTCGAAAGTTGCAACATCATAAGATAAGGTCTGTTCAAGGTAACCAGGTCAAACTTCAGGAACAGGTAAACAAAAACACCCACGAACATAAAACGGGCGTAATAGTCCCGGACTTGCGTTACTGAAATAATAACGTGAACGTGTACGTATACGTGAATCGTGGGGAACGTCCGCAAAGGAACTTGTATGAGTTAGCACGGATCGATACGGTATGGTTTTGTTAAGTTATTCATTTGAGCATTGCAAGTACTGTATTCCCAACAGAATTTCGTGCCAATAAGAAGTGGAGCAATGACTGACACATTTACGAGTTTGGCTGTAAAGTTGTTGGGTACAGAACTTTTACTGGGTAATGTATTTATGTATGTAGGTTTGCCTCGCCCACGTGTTTTCCAGTGATATCCCAAGGGAACAGTCAGCATATTATAGTGCGAAAAACTGCAGTCTTCTTTGATTGGTTTGGTGAGAACTAAATCTATACATATAAATAAAATTGGAGCGTCTGTTTGTAATATTGAAATAAACGCTTTTTACTACCTGCATATATTAATATATTTTTTGACTAACAATTTATATATATATATATATATATATATACATACACCAAAATAACATTTTTTACAATTTTGTCTGTCTGTTTCTTCCGGCTAATCTCTGAAATGGCTGAACCGATTTTGACGGAACTGACTTCATTGGCAGCTAGCTGATGTAATAAGGAGTAACTTAGGCTACTTTTATTTTAGAAAAAAAATCTTTTATTTTAGAAAAATAAAGTTATGTTGCAGAGTCCAAGTACTGTCCAGTACCGCGCGCAGCTCACACGCATGCCACCACTGTGCCGTCACGTCGGGCTTCTCCCAACAACGAATCAGTATCACAAAGAATCGGGGGGTTAGTAACTATTCCACGCGGACGAATTCGCAGGCAGAAGCTAGTATTAAATAGAAGATCGAGAGCTTAAGGGTATCGAGGTTTTTTGGTGATAAATTTTACGTGTGCAAAGCTAGAGCGAGTAGCTAAAAACTACTATTATATACCCTCACATAATAAACGCCGCGGTGGGTCCTCAACTTATGTACAAAGTACATCTCTAGACAGCAGCATACACGGCAATAACAGGCTGCCATCCCGTCTAATGGATCGTCCACACGACACTTGTCTGCGCAGACTTTGAACTCTGAAAAAAAAATGATACTGTAAATCTGCACAGGCTTCAAACAGTCTGTGCAGACAAAAGTCGGGTTCGGTAGATTTTGTTTTTCCATAGTTCAAAGTCTACGCAGCTTATGTAGATAAGTCTGTATCGTGTAGATGCACTGTAATGCTAACAAACTTCTTAAAAGGTAGGGTACACTCTGTATTCCTTTCATTCATAATTTGTAATGAAGATAACACGACTTTTCTCAATGTAATCGCTGTCCGAAGTTAATCCAATCAATGAGTCTCTTCACGTATAGAAATTCCAAGACGTTATAGGCTCGTTGATATGGGCTAAGAATGTTCTGATAGAATCCAGAGAGGTTTTATGCGAGGTTTTGCTATCTTAACTATGATGGGTATGATTACCTATATTAGTATGTATTGAGTATCGGACAAAGATCTTTCCGGGTAGGGCCGGTCAAATAACGACAGTGTACTACGAAAACAGGCATTACTGCTTCGAAATAAAACTTTCAAGACTTAGCAGTTGCCATTGATGAGTAGTTGACTGTACCTATGTCGGCGAAGCAAGGTGGAGGATACGATTTTAAATTTTGTGATAGTAGGATATAATCAACGCTTTGCTTACACATTATGTGGACTTTAAAACAGTATCAGCGCCGATATGGACTGGTCATTAGATTATTTATCTTTCCACAAAAAATATAATAGCAGTGGATAAAAATAATGAGTTTTCTTCAGCATTTTTATCAGTAATGAGTTGTGGCAGTGAACTTGATAAGTCACATGTAATCAAAACGGACTAATTTAAATGATTACCTACAAGTGCTAAACGGAAACAATAGGTGCTTCACGCCGCTGATGCAATTTCACTGATAACGCAAGGTCACCAATTTGTCAAAGATTTTGTACCTCCCTGATAAAACGTGATTAGGTGGAATTTTGGATTGCTAACTGCTACGCAATGATAGCCAATGTTTTAATAATTAAGTAGGTACGTTTCTGCTCTTATCACTATTTAGTTTTGGAGATAAACCCTTATTGACGTGTCCGATAAACATAGTTAAGGCATCCATACATAAGTACCAGAGTACATCACAGGGTGACATGGAATATAGATATAGGACTAACCTCCTGGATGCGTCAGCGTGCTAGGGTGTACGGTGCCGTCCTTGTGCAGCAGCACATGCCGAGGCTCCGTCACCAAGTAACAGGTGGGCCCGTCCGCGAGGCACTTCTGGAAGGCGCGCGCCGCCTGGTAGAACAGCGCCCAGGCGTGCTCCTCGCTGATGGTGGAGTTGAAGGCCTGCAGGATCTGCTGCAGGTTGATGCAGTCGGACGCATCCAGCGAGAACTCCGTCCCGCCGGGCGCGCCGGCGTTCTGCTTGCGCATCATCGCGCCTACCCCGCCGGTCTACCATCCATCCTCGGAACCAACAACACAACCACTGCGACAACTATCGATCGCACAAAATTCACCAGTTGATCGTACCACTGAAAATTTCTCACTAAATCACGTAAATATTTTTTGTAAACTACATAATACGAATGCGTGTTATTGTCACCGTGCTCCCCGAAACGTCACTGTCACTTTTCGTTGGCAAGTGGGTGGCGTGAATTTTTTTTTGTAATGTTTTGGTGCGTCGCGATCGCGTTCGCGCGTGCGCGCTGCGCTCAGTAACACGTGACGCGTGGTGCGGCGGCGACGGCTCGGCGCGGACTGGCGGCGCGGCGCCCGCAGCCTCCGCGATAAGATGCGCCCTACCGCGGAACCACTTCCTAGTTTCCTCTAGTTTTCTTCAGGATTTTCACACTGATCACGTTAGTACTCTGGGATCAGCCCAGCAAGTAGCTAATATCCGTCTTCGCAAATCGGATTCCTAGATAAGATATTAGCTAAGCGATTATATCATAATTCAAAGATATGTAAATGAAATGTTAGTAATAAAACCAGAATATCTCAGTCCAATTTATTTTATTTGAGTATGCTATGAATGAATATCAGTAACTACACATATTAAATTCATCAAATATTCGTTACACGTTATAATATCAATAATACAAAATCAACTTTTATTAAAATGTATGAAAATTCAAATAACTAGAATTAGTGTATAATCATCTATTAAACAATTTAGCTGCTTTATAATAAATATCGCACCTATTCAAACAGAAAATGTAGATATTTACCGTTTGATGCACAACATCTGCATCCAAGCAACTATGCAACTAGAATATCTGGATGTATTAAATACTAGTAATATTACTTTAATATTGGCCCAAAATGCGTGCGCTACGTACACATAATAATATTCATGCAATTTTATAATTATAATTACAATATAAAAGGAATGTAATTAACCTTCTATTTCTTAACTTTAAAATAAATGAAATATTTAATAAAACAGGCTTCAGTTCGTTCAGATGGCATTTTACATACACCACAATTTCTTCGAAAATACCTTCACACAATTATATCGTCCAAAGTATTAATATATCATATTACTGTCATTTATTAAAATAATAGTGCAAAAACATTAATACTACAAAATGGATCACTTCGTGTTGTTTGCGATTAAATAAAAACGCAGTTCAGTTCTTCGAATTAGCACTTACTTAATTTAATTTTAATTTATTTTAAAATCATGTTGGCGATAGAATAACATGAAATTGATATACACAGTGACTTTATTACTAATATAGTTCCGGTTCCCGTGGGAATATGGGGATGAAATAGCCTATATCACCCGCGGATAGTGTAGCTTCCCAACAGTGAGAGAATTTTTCAAAACAACTTTTCTTGCCATTCTGATTTGAGGGTATTTATGCTTTCATAACTCTTCAAAATATAGCGAATTTGTTCATTGGAATAGTTATTACCTGGCAACCCCAAAGTTCAACAACAAGGTGACTATCTAGAAGCTCATCTTAGTGTAGTTTTTTGTCTATTCATTATTGATCGTATTGGCAAATTAGTTATTTTTTATTAAAAAAGCATTCATACTAATAAAAATCGGAAATACATACAAAGTCCGCACAATATTTTTCGGGATATTCGCTAAATCGGAGCAACCATTCCCAGAATTATGCTTGCCGTATTGCGCGGTTGTGGCGCATAATTTCCCTGTTTTAAGTAAGTTTTCATTTTGATTAATTTTTAAGTCTCATACTTGGCGCAAACCGCAAACAAACTCTTTTTTTATTTTTTTGAACGATTAAAAAATATTGATTTAATTTAGACACCTTATCAACATTTCACTCATACTTTGTGATACATTTTGTGATGATTGAAATATTTTATATTAATGTCAAACTAAGAGCGAATTATAAATCTATCTACATGATAATAATTATAAATAAATTACAAGAATAAACTATTTTATGGAATTATTGAAACGCTCGCTAAAACAGAATACGTATCTAAAACTTAAACACCGCACGATAGAATACTTTTACAATTTATGACATTCTCAAAGCATATAAATAATTATGATTAAGTAACTATCACCTAAGACATTTAAATACATATTCGACACTTCGTGTGTAAGAGGCGAAATAATCACAAACATAATTTTATCCAATTTCAGCATGCCCTATCTACATCAGCGATACTCAACCTACTATTTCTTGGGGCCGCAAAATATATGCCAACTTTTCTTCTATCCTCGACTTTATGCTAAGTAATACTCTTTATACGTGTGAGATCCGAAAGACATGAAACCGGGCCGTGGATTGAGTATCGCTGTCGACTGACGTCACTAAACCACAAAAATCATTCACGAACGATTGAACGAACGATGCACCTCACTTCTTCTTCAGGCTCCACAGTGGGTCGAGGAAGTTAAGGGGATCCTTCATGTCTCCACTCTTTAACCCGGGAGATTGCTTCATCTCCTCGAAGGATTCGCGGGAGAACTTGGTTGGTTTCTGCCCGGCGGTTGCAGGGTTGGTTGGGGTTGGAGTTACTGGGGGGAGAACTGCAGCACCCGATGGTAGGGACACTGCCTCGCCGTTGAACATTGTTGTACCTTAGAAAGGAAAAGAATATTATTGAGAAGATTGAAGTGTAACGCTAGAATATCAGTTTACCGTCATTAATTTAAAGACTGTTAATTTTAAGTCTGTTTTTCTACAATACGCCTAATTAGGCGACCACTGAAAATTAGCGCCGTGCTGTGGGTTTGCCCATTGCATAGCATTATGCTGAGCGGGAGACCTGTTGCTATAGACACGAGATGCATCTGCCTAGTTTCTGTACCTTCCTATTCCTTTATTTTGTTTTAAGGGTTCCGAACTTGTCTGCTAGGGTTGCGGAATGTGTTCGAAAGAGTTACCGCGGCCCTGGAACGCAAAGGGCACAAGAGGAACACGGGTGTGTTTTAGTCAGTAAGAGTCTGACACTCCCTACCGCTCCACCCAGGGCGGGAGGGGTCATTTGATGATTTCCCATCCAAAAAAAAAAAAAGGTTCCGAACTTCTGGTTGGAAAAACGACCCTTATACGATCACTCGGTTGTAAGTCTGTCTTTCCTTCAGTCACAGCTGATTTTCTGCGAATCTAATGGACTGATTCAATTGAAATTTGGTACTCATAAACTACTATTTACTTCTGTGACCCAAACACGGACGTGTAACAACATTAAATACATTTCGAAAATGGGGTACCTTTTTGTGGGGCCAGTGAGAAAATTAAGTTTTTTGAACTGTACCGTGTGACATATCAAATGAAATTGCTTATCGTAAGGGGCTCAGTATTTTATCATAACTGCGAAACCACCAAGACATATATTCTGTTCATGATGAGTCGTTATCACATACTGATTTGATACCAAATGCATCGTAATTAGGTATTGATTACACTTAATCATAAATACGTATTTAATTTTTGGCAGTAGCTTGCATTTAGATCTAAAACATGGTGCATACATGTATAATCTGTCCAGGAACATGTTATCTCGTGCGTCAATGTGCTCAACTGAAGGTATAGCGATCCGATTAGATGAGATAATATTAGGATTGGGCACTAAAAAGGCCAAATCAGAGATTTATTGTTTTTAACAAAAAAAATAAACAAAGTAATTAATTGAATTCATATCAAATGATTGACTGTATTTTTACATGATGCTTGCCATCGTCGCGTACCAGGCCGTTATATATAGGGTTATTTGTAAAAGACCAACAACCTCTTAAGGGGTCATTGTACTAGTCATTATGAACAACTTTTACTATGGGACCAAACAAGAAATTGCGAAAAAAAAATCAGCTGTTCCCTACTTTTTGATTAGTTATACGAACATAAATGTAAAGAAAACCTGATTTTTTTCCGCGATTTCAGGTTTGGTCCCATAGTAAAAGTTGTTCATAATGATGAGTATAATAACCTTTTAAGAGGTTGTTAAGAGGGTGTTTTACAAATAACCCTGTATATAATGAATACCTAAACACATAAACAGCGGCACATGACAGTCAAAAGTGATCTTCCTATTAAGAATTGATGTTCTTTTTTTTTCAGGTATTGGTAGTCATCTAGCAGAATTTAAGTGGCCCCCAGGTTCTTGCCAAAAGTGCCCAGTAGAAAAGACGGGCCTGGTCATTGATAGCACCTGGCCTATGATAACCGCCTTACAGATACGACAAAACGGCGTAGTCAATAAGTAATTGTTTTCATCGACGTACAATTGACTCCACACGGCCAACGTTTAGTTATCTATACTAATATTATAAAGAGGAAAGATTTGTATTTTTGTATGTAACGAATAAACACCCTGAGTAACATAGGCTATATTTTATCCCCGTATTCCCACGAGAACGAGAACTGCGCGGGTGAAACCGCGGGGCGCTGCTAGTTGATATATAAATGGAGAATTCATTCATCATTAAACTTACCGGAACATAGAACTCCTTGGACGTAAAACAGGGATGTTCTATAGGCGTCCGCCAAATACTTGGTGTCTTCCAAAACATTGCTCCTATGAGTGTACAAGTTTAGGCAGCCAGTATCTAACATATCTGCGAACAATGACGTCTTGTTAGAATTTGATGACTTGATTATCATACCAGTTACTGGTGAGTTTCAGTTTCTGATTGAAGCTGAATAATAGTTTTTTTTTTTCTTTCAGATAAGACTGAGAATAAAATGCGATCGTTTTTAAAAGTTCTCGAATTGTACCTATGGAATCGCGGTACTGGCTAGGCAGGTTGTGTAAAACTTGTGGTGTCACGTATTGTGCATATGTGAACGCACTTTAGGTTGTAGTATTGCATGTTTCAATATTTAAGTTGCAAGATTGTTAAGTGGCAACACGAGACGATTTGGGGCGCTACCCTTAGCGTCCCTCTCTCACTTGTTCACCGCCGCGAGATACGGACTACGTAGTCCATACTATGTAATCTAGTAATACTTTATTAAACACAATCCATTTTTTTTTACTGTTGCTGTTTATAAATAAACACTATTTACTGCAAGTTGGAATTTCATTCCGTCTGCATCCCCAAACACTCACAACACAGCGCCAGTTGCCCCGCTCGCACTTGGCACATGAGCATCAGCAACAGGGCGAGCACGGCGCTTCGCCCCGCCCCCGCCGAGCACTGCACCCACGCGCCGCACAGCTGCTTGTGTAACACTCACCACACAGCGCCAGTTGCCCCGCTCGCACTTGGCACATGAGCATCAGCAACAGGGCGAGCACGGCGCTTCGCCCCGCCCCCGCCGAGCACTGCACCCACGCGCCGCACAGCTGCTTGTGTAACACTCACCACACAGCGCCAGTTGCCCCGCTCGCACTTGGCACATGAGCATCAGCAACAGGGCGAGCACGGCGCTTCGCCCCGCCCCCGCCGAGCACTGCACCCACGCGCCGCACAGCTGCTTGTGTAACACTCACCACACAGCGCCAGTTGCCCCGCTCGCACTTGGCACATGAGCATCAGCAACAGGGCGAGCACGGCGCTTCGCCCCGCCCCCGCCGAGCACTGCACCCACGCGCCGCACAGCTGCTTGTGTAACACTCACCACACAGCGCCAGTTGCCCCGCTCGCACTTGGCACATGAGCATCAGCAACAGGGCGAGCACGGCGCTTCGCCCCGCCCCCGCCGAGCACTGCACCCACGCGCCGCACAGCTGCTTGTGTAACACTCACCACACAGCGCCAGTTGCCCCGCTCGCACTTGGCACATGAGCATCAGCAACAGGGCGAGCACGGCGCTTCGCCCCGCCCCCGCCGAGCACTGCACCCACGCGCCGCACAGCTGCTTGTGTAACACTCACCACACAGCGCCAGTTGCCCCGCTCGCACTTGGCACATGAGCATCAGCAACAGGGCGAGCACGGCGCTTCGCCCCGCCCCCGCCGAGCACTGCACCCACGCGCCGCACAGCTGCTTGTGTAACACTCACCACACAGCGCCAGTTGCCCCGCTCGCACTTGGCACATGAGCATCAGCAACAGGGCGAGCACGGCGCTTCGCCCCGCCCCCGCCGAGCACTGCACCCACGCGCCGCACAGCTGCTTGTGTAACACTCACCACACAGCGCCAGTTGCCCCGCTCGCACTTGGCACATGAGCATCAGCAACAGGGCGAGCACGGCGCTTCGCCCCGCCCCCGCCGAGCACTGCACCCACGCGCCGCACAGCTGCTTGTGTAACACTCACCACACAGCGCCAGTTGCCCCGCTCGCACTTGGCACATGAGCATCAGCAACAGGGCGAGCACGGCGCTTCGCCCCGCCCCCGCCGAGCACTGCACCCACGCGCCGCACAGCTGGTTGCTCAGCTTATTGTCGTATGTTTGGCTGAGGATCTTGTCTGCGAGAAGTACCAGGGGGGAGCAAACGATCCTGCGGAGATACATGATTGTACAATTTTGGGCAAAATTTTCTAAACCCATAGTGTTAATGAAGCTAAAGTTTCAGTCCATTAAAGGGCATGTATTGGAGAAACTATTGCATGTCACTGGCATGTAATAGGGACCAATAAACTAAGATGTTGCAGACTTAATTATATAATTTAACCAAATACGTAAAGATTACATTAGCTGCACAATGTGCGTTACATGAATTTATTAAGGCATGTCTAAGAATAACCTTGTCATAAAGTGATAGATGATTGGCACTGACTATGTGACTTTCATAGTGATGTTTTATTGTTTATTGAATTGGTTAGTTAAAAAATGTAACTTACTATATATAGTACTATTTAAAGTGCAGTACGCACTTCAATTCTATGTTTTAACTACTTCGTGACAGCAAGAAATAAGACCCCTGAATGGAACTGTTAATTTGATGGCACCAACGAACCCATAATAAAAATTAAATTTTAATTCGCATCTAAATGTCGAATACAATTTGCAATAACCATTTATCAAAATGAGAATATCTGACTTGAAAGCTACTCGAATTTTTTAATCTCTAAAATTACGGTACAATAAACGCATTAGGTAAGTAATTATAGGTAATATTTGAGTGGAGAACTGCGTTTCTAACGGTAAGGTCCTGAATACACGCAATGTTTTGACGGAATGGTTGAGCATGAGGTAATACGGCTTTAAGGAACGGTAATAAGGTAAAATGTCAAACGGTTGATTTTGTATATACAACGTGTTGTTTTGCATCCTCGTCAAATTCACAGACGTAATTATGCTAATGATTCTCGACCCAAATCAACAATAAAATGAGTAGGTATTTTTTTAATTTATTTTTGCTATTTACGGAAATCCGTGTGAACAAGACGTATTTAAATGCGGCCCGTCTGTTCCTAGCCTTATAACTGCGCTTTCACACACACAAACAAACGCAAACAATACATCGATCATTCGAAAAATTCGTAGGTACCTAATCCCCCGCGCACGGCCGCACGCGCCTACCGCGTAGCCGCGACTCCCCCCGCCCCGCGGCGCCTCCCCCCGCCCCGCGGCGCGGCCCCTGATCCAACAACACAACAGTTTCTTTGATTTCGCCGCCGTGTGCGCGCGTTTTGCGAATTCCTTTCTCGGTACATCGTTCAGACGTAGGTACAAAGTGCAAGATGACGGACAATTATTCCAATGTCGAGTTGGTAGAGATGGTCCGCCTTTATGCCATCAGTGGAGACAGCCTACGTGGAGCCATCCAGATGTTCACGGAAATGTTTCCCGATCGGGAACTCCCATCACAGAGCGTCATGCTGGCTGCTACGCAGAGACTACGGGATCATCGGCAGTTTGACGTACCCCGGCATGCTCAAGCACGCAGCAGCGTAGGCTTGCCTGTCGCCTTGCAGGAAGACATCCTGGAATACTTCCAGCGAGAACCACGGGCAAGCACGCGGGAGGCTGGTGACCGCTTTGGAGTGCACCACACCACAGTGTGGCGCCTACTGAAGCGTGAAAGGTTTCTTGACTACTGGATCGGTCGCGGAGGACCTGTGGCCTCTTAACTTTTATTTTGTGAGGAGACGTTAAAAAGTTAGTTAAAAAGTGACAAGTGTAACAAAATTACGTGCAAGGATAATTAGTGCTTTCGACTCTTTAAAAACGAAGGTGTTAGTTTTACGTAGGCTGAAAGAAAACCGGCTACATTGTGGTCGACTTTGCCAAGAGTGTGGTGATGGAAACTGAACAATACCTCCGGGTAACATAAGTAGGTAGGTAATTTATTTATTTGTTCATTTTGTAAATACGTTATTAGCTTAATCAATTTTATTACCTACTGTAAATAAGTCGATTTCAGATTTTTAAGTGAATCAATACCTAATACCTAAGATTCGAAAGTATCACCACATACTTACACTTAACTAGCACATCTTTCCATTTCCATCAAACGTAGAAAACATTTTTTGACTTAGTAGGTACCTAAATCGGTATACCAACTAAGGTAGGTATTATTGCCGGTCTTAAGCCCGTTAATTAGGAAGGAAAATTTCAAATCAACCAATTTAATCCACAAATAAAAACAAAATCATGACGAAAACTTTAAGTTGACGGATAGCAATAAAGCAAAACTAACATTTTAATAATCATCTGATAACAGGTCATTGAACTTTTCTTTGGCGTACTAAGTAGTAGGTATTACTGTCATTAGTAAGATTTCCGTATTCCAATCATGCTTAAAAATGAGTTAATTATCAAGCGAAATTTATGACAATAAAGTAGATGATTTCCGAAATAAAATTAGGTAAAATTATTGCTACTGGTCGCCGTAGGTCATCGCACGATCGCACACGTAGGTACCTACGCGCGCGCGCTAGCATTTCGTAGGTAAGACGTCGACACTCACGCACACAGCTGCATTGTCGCTGTGTGCGTAGGCGCCTGATTCTGTGGTATTCGGGATTTTATTCTGAAATACTGTTAAATTTCAATAACAAAAAAAAGCAGCGCTTATTGGTTATTGACCGATACCGTTCTTTCAATTGATTATTTATGTATTTTATGACAACCTCCTGAAATTTGACGAGGATGCAAAACAACACGTTGTATGCTCTATAGTTTGGTCAAGATTTGGAATGAATAGTCACTTATTTGATTACCGATTGGCTCCAAGTTTTCATAAACAAAAATAAATGACTAATAAGTTCTTCGAATCAAATTTGATTAAATACTCAATATATTCATTTGCATCCTACATTGTAAACTTATGTAAGTGGTAGGTACATATAAAATATACATAATTTTAGGTCACTGTGGACCCTGTCGGGCACAGCAAGATAGGGTAGAGGGCTATTAAATTAAAAAAAAAGTAAAATGTAAATGTTTTTCTGCTACTCTTAGACTTTAACTACGATTACACGTTTTTGTAGTGTGACAAGTGTAGGTGCATGTGTGCTGTTTCTCCATAATATTACGTCATAGCTTAACCATGCATATGCATAGGTCACAGTAGAAATATGGAACAGTACAGAAACTACGAACAAACGATCGAAACAGACGCTCTACGAGGCCCCTAAGGGACCTTCGCGGTGCTCTCAGTGGCGGGTGCCGTGTTTATAGATAATACCTACACTATTCTATTATAATGGCTATGACTTTTCGCTTACGCTCCGCTCTCTAGATAGCGATCGTGGGATTTTTAATAGTAGTATTAAATCCTTATACCGAATAATGATTGTAATTTATATTGTATTATAATTTATATAACATATAGAATAAATGAATTCTTATGAGTATGAAAAAATAAATGTGTAACGATGTCGTTGCGTTTTCAGTCTCGTGGACTTTAAACCTCCACGATGGCTGAAAACTCCTTACATTTATTGTAATGAAAAGAAAATGTCTATTTTCAAAAATATTTTAAATTTCGTTTTTTTATTGACTGCTCAGATTTTTTCATTCAGTCCTATCAAATTGCTCAACCAGAGCACAGTCAATAATATTTTCAATAGTTACATACCAGTTATAACATGTAACAGTTTTAGAAACCCGGGTTTCTTTTCTTAGTCTAATTTTAAAAATAAACAATCAAGTCACAAATCAAGTTTATTATTCAATAATACCATCCTACACACTGTAGACGAGTTGGGAGGTGGGAGAACCTCACATCTTGTGACCCAGCGTCACATTGGCTCTCCGACGGCCAATCTCGTCACAAACGACTATAATTTGACGACAACATTATATTCTAGTCTTGGCAAAGGAAATCTACCCTTCGAAACATACATACTTATAGGAACTTACTTCTCAAAATAAGTAACAATAATTTTTCAACATACTTACAGAAATCCTTCATCAAATAGGGCAGATATTATAGTTGAAATGGAATAAAATGGCATAGAATTGATAAACAATATTCAGTTTGTAAATATTTTTTTTTACAATGGCATTATTTACATTTTGACCAAAGAAGAAAGTCGCATGGAATAACATGCACTAACGCATTTTCGCGTGACTATTTCTCCCATTTAACTCCTACCGCAAGCCGTGTTAAAGAACTTCGTTCCAATAAAACACTTATTACAAACATTAAAAGTGACAACCTAGACTCTCTACTGAAGCGTAGGTAATTATTTCAACAAATGGGCTTAGTTTCCATACTGTTTCATATTTTTACAGTGCATAGGTTTTATACATAACCAAGGCTGCTTGAAGGTTTAGAGGTTTTTTTTTAATTTCGTGGAGGACATAAGCAAATTTTGACCCTGTAAGTCAGTGTCCTGTGTTTTTGGTTGGGCTGTTCTTCCTCAGATAGAAATTTCGTCTTACTAGTCCACGTGAATCGAAACAATTTGAACTTACTAGTAGCAAAAAAGTAAAGCGTCACTTCAAAAAGACAAAAAAAAAACAAGCAAACTGTCCTGTCATGTTTGTATTTGTATGTTTTTGTGTGTACAATGAAGAATACTCCTTTTCTTATGATGCAATACATAACAACCACACGCACGCGTAATTTGACTTTTATGCACCCTTCATAGGGTTCAAATTCCAATATCACAAGCACTTACTTGGCAGGAAACACGTTGATCTGGTAATGCGTGACATTGAGCACTGTCTTGCCGCTAGCTACCGTCAGTTTCCTCTCCGTCCAGTGCACGGTGCAAGTGACGTCATCTAAGAGAACCTTCAGGCCATCTGAGAGGTCTAAGGACTGGCCTTTAGCGGTTGGCCAGTAGGTCTTGCCTTGCATCTGGTGGAAATGAGGATTAACTGATTGTTAATGGAATAAAAACCTAAAGGTTGTAAAGTGTTTACAAGATTTCATTTAACTTGCAATTTTTGTCAGTTTGTTTAAGGTCATTTATCTTGCAAGCTGAATTAGAACCACTTCCTCTTATCCTGAAAAGTTGATATTTAACATGTAAGTTCAGTTCCAATGATATTTTTTTTTTTCATAACTATGGTCTGGTTTTGGCTCCAGACGAAGCAACTCCTCAACGATCAACATTACAGACACCATATTTGTCATTTTTTTATCGTTAATTTATTATTAATAAAATCTTGCAGTACTGAGAAGATCTACTTGGTTGCGTGCTTATAGGATACTCAACCTTTTTGACATATTTATCACGAGAACATTAGACATAGAACATCTACTGGTAGGTAGATGGAAACCCAATAGAATGGATATTTGACTAAATCTTCTTATTGGCATGTTTGTTAATGTTATAAAAAATGTTTATCTAATTAAATATTAAACAAATGAACACTGCGTATAAACAAGTGAATACAAAATGATGTTTAAAGAAATCAAATAGAATGTTTACTGTAATTTACTAATGACACTAGTCCTCACCTCGATTTCACTTAACAAACATACAATACAGCTAATTTTATTCTCTAACACTGCTTTCCAGAACACGTTGTATTCGGGCTCACTAGGATTCTTAGATATCACAAGTGGAATGCACCAGGGCGCTAGTTGCTGTAACAAAGATAGACAAACATGTTAAGGGAACTAATTTAGGTACAGATACTAGATAACTTTTGTTCAGAAGTCAATCGAATACCGGTCAGCGTAGATACCACTGCAAAGGGGCCATCATAAATTACGTCACACGTTAAGGGGGGGGAGGGGGTCGACGAAGTGTGACATTGTGTGACAAGGGGGTGGGAGGGGTCCTAAATTTCGTGACGTCACATTTCGAATAAGTGTTGAAGTAAAACACGAACAAAATCTAAACATATAAAACTCAAAAGGGACTGACTGACTGACATAGTGATCTATCAACGCACAGCTCAAACCACTGAATGGATCGGGCTGAAATTTGGCATGCAGGTAGATGGTTTGGATTATGACGTAGGCATACGCTAAGAAAGGATTTTTGAAAATTCGTCCCCTAAGGGGGTGAAAAAGGGATTAAAATTTTGTATGGAACTCCACGCGAACGAAGTCGCGGGCATAAGCTAGTTGTAAAATATGTGACCAGGGGGGGGTCGCACAAATGTGACCAGCTGTGACAAGGACGGGGGGGGGGGTCAAATATAATGAAATTAGTGTGACGTAATTTATGGATGGCCCCAAAGTTTTACAGCACTGGGTGACAACTGGAATAAGGTTCAAAATCAATGCTAAAATAGTGTGTCTACCGTGTTACAAATACTAATAAATATCCTTTAAAAGTTTTTATTCTGTTCAGTTTAAATTCTATGATTGACAATTCGTCAAGCAATTTACAATCGTATTTGTGCTGACCCTACTACTTGCCTTTGTTATTGTTTAGTATGATTCTATCAACAATAACAAAAACATCATTAACCAATTACTATAAGCAACAACAACTTGTAACATTACATTAGCCTTAGTAATTATTATGAAAAAATCAAGTTTATGAAATCGTTGACTGGGGTCTACAGTTTCATCTTAACAATTGAATGGTGTTAAAACAGTTTTTTTTAAAATTAATTACAAAGTAATATCAAGGCATTTAATGTTTTATTTTGTACCATTTGATGCGTTTTAGCCAAAGCAAAATATAACTTAATAACAGTGGCGAAGCCTGGTCATAAGCCCATTCCCGCCGGCTTCCCTTCAGAAGTTTGGAATACAATTACTCTATCGTAATTGAAAAATCACACAATCAGTACTGTTAAAATTAGAGAAACATCACATTGCACTGAATGGACAGGCCCACTTAAATCTGTGTGGTTCTTTCCTGAAAAGGCCATTTCAGACACAGATCTGCATAGTTCTCATATAACATATTATGAATGGGAACTATGTAGATCGCCATATTAGGGTCTTGTTTTAGTTTGTCTGGCAGTTTGAGTAATTCTTGCGTTCGTCTTCTTACTTTGGTATTGTTCGTCAAACCGTTGAGCTCCTTAAAGTTTTAAGTTTGAGCTACACGGTATCTGACAAATGCTTGCACTGTCTGGACAGGTCCACTCAAATCTGTGTGGCACTTTCCTCAAATGGCTACCTCAGACATTAACCTACATGGTTCTCATATGACTTGACCAGTACGGATTGTATGGACTTTAAAAGAGACTTTGACCTCTGAGTTTGTTTCGGTGTTCCTTCTCAGGGTAGTCAGCTAGGAAACACCGGCTTCATCTAGCTTAAAATGACAAGAAATATTGGACGTGTAAAAGTGTTATGTTTAACCTACTTACAAAATAAATATCATTTATCACAAAACACATACACAGATGGATATTCAATTCCAACAAAATTTGCCAACATTATTTAACTCGCAGGCGCTATCGGCTTATTGACAGTTCAATTTATAAGGAAAAATAGTGGTCATGACGTCACAATAACCCGCCCGCAATCACCGCGGTTCTAGGCCGTGGTAACCCGCCATCCGCCGAGTTATGATAGAGACAGTAATACAAAATGCGTGCGCCGTGAGCGAGATGAGAGGTAAGCATACAATGTTTATTTTTTTGCTACGGCTTACCTCTCTCAAAATATCACCTTAATAATATGGCATTCAATGGAATCTTACCTTATAATAAGAAGCGTTAATGAACGCGTCGGGGTCAGACTTGAGAGTGAGCCTCGAGTCGTCATAAGGCACTACTTCAGTCAGTATATTGCCGGGAGTGTGCTGCATCGCGATTGTTTTAGACCTCGTCATGTTCTGCTTTGTCTAAAAGATAAAGTTTCTGATCAAAGTGTTGTTTTAAATAGACACCCATGCACATGAGACTTGTTTTTAGAAGGGGAAACATTCAATTTCCGATAGGAATATCGGAATAAGCTTCAAAGTTAAGCCATGTTTGGCGTTGCTTTGGGATTGCTATTGTCGTGCAGTTTTATCTGCAATTGCATCATAAAATGATGATGATGAAGCATCAAGATAGCATATTTATTTATTTAAACTTTATATACAATATTGGTACATGGACGGACTTAATGCAACAAGGCATTCTCTACCAGTCAACTTTTGGGTTAAAAAGAAAACATGTGGTGTGGTACTTTTAGTAATGAAAGCATCCATGAAAATTTACTTGTCGAACTTATTGGAAAAAAAATAGTTTATACTTCTTTAACAATTCAAGGAAACTTAAAGTAATTCATAAATTTAACTGATTAATTTAAAAATAAGAAAGTTGCGAAGCAATAACACTCACAAAAGCTGGTTCCAATGAACTGTAAATGCAACAGCAAACAGAATGTTAGAAAACGAAGTTAATAAGTAATACTTACCTGAAAGTCTTGGAAGGTCTTCCATTTAGCGTCCAAAACCGTCAAGCCACTAGGTGTTTTGTTGGTCAACGAATCAGTCAGTTTCTGCAAATTCTTCACTTCTTGAGTAAACTGGTTGAGCAAACTGGGGTCGGAGAACAAATCTCTTTTCGCAGGTCTCTCAATAACCTCCTCTTTGACAGGTACTTTCTTCACAGGCTCCACTTTAGATAACACAGGCTTCCGAATGGCACTTTCAGATATTTGAGGCACTTTAATTTCAGGCATTAACGGTGGCATTTCTACTGAGAAGTCGATCTCTGACAGTAAGTCGAACGCTGTCAACTCGGGCTTGACCTCTTCAGGCTTAACTTCGATGGGAACTGTTGGTATGTCAGGCACAGTTTGCTCGACAACAGTCGGAGTTGAAGCTTTATTATCTACCTCAGATTGACTTTCTATTTTTGGTTCAGGTAGTTTCGGTGTTGTCACTGCAATGTCGAATGAAATCCCTTTTTTAGTTCATAACCGTTTATTGACAAATAATTACAATATATTTGGTACATACTTATTTATAAGAGGCTGGCTTGCTTACCTTGGGTGTTATTAACCGAGACTTGCTCTTGAGGGGCCGGCACGTTTTGCATATAGCCTGCCTGATTTGTGTTGGCTACTGGTAGGTAGGTGTTGGTTTGCTGAGGAACGACTGGTACTTCATTAGCTGGTGACGTCACATTCTGGTACCCATAGCTATTGTTGTAGTATATCTGGGTGTTGATTGGCTGTTCTGCGGGTATTTCCGGAACTATCTGCGAGTTGTCAGTAGGCGATTGCACTGTCTCACAAGTCCCAACCTGCCCTGCACTCGTATAAATCGCTTGGTGAGGCCAATTAGGATTTTTGTTATCAGTCGGCTGATAGCTCACATTCTCCTGAACAGTACCATCATACCCAGTATAGGAGTTTTGTGAACCAAAGTTGTATTCATAAGCCCCTGTGCTCGAGTTGAAGTTATAACCCGGATGATTTTGGTAAGACTGTGCATAGCTTGTGTTTGTTTGGTCAGTGTAACCATACGTGTTGGTCGGGTTATATGTCTCTGACTGACTTGAATACCCAGGTACAGTAGAACTGTAGTTTTGGTACGATGGTTGGAAGGATAGGGCTTCACCTGTGGTATGTGACTTGATCGGCTTATCAAAGGCGTCGAACTGTGCTAAAGCTGGATTGTAGTTAGAATCAACTTCCGATGAGTACTGGTAGGGAAGATTGTTTGAATTATCGATGGTTGATGTCGAAGTTATGGCGTTAGTGTAGGTATACCCTTGGGATGTTGACGCATATGCTGCAGAGTAGCTGTAAGCAGGATCAGCTGAGGTCGATAGTTTCTGATTGTACTGCGTCGAATCGCTATTGTATGGGTAATTCAAAGAAGTGTAATCTGACTGTACTTGAGACGGCGCCAGACTTGTATTCGAATTCTGCGGTGCACTTGTATAGGCAGCCGATCCAGGCGTTGAAACATTCGGATACTGAACACTATAGAACGTTTGCGAATAATCTGCACCGTATTCAGACTCCTTCTTCTGCGACATCTGCAATTGCGCGAAGTTCGCGATCATGTCCGTTTGGTTGGCAGAACTGTAGGCGGACGACGCGGATACCGAAGCCTCTGGTATTGGCCCCATTGGGTTTATGTACGACTCGTAAGTCTGATTGGGGTTCACATTGACATTTGTAGAAAAGTTCTGCGAGTCTGTGACCACAGTAGCATTGTTCTGCGGGGCATATGAGCTTGAGTAATAGGGGTTTGAATATATTTGCTGCTCCGACGTATTAGCGGAGAACTGTGGCGGTGTGTACGTAGAATATCCGTAGTTCACATCTTCGTGTGATGTTTTCTCGTACGGTTTACTTGTGTTAGGGAACATGTAGTTCGAGGGAACGGCGTAAGGTTCCGCGTCCGGCCCGTATATGTACCGGTCGTACGAACTGGGCACGGCTTGTAGCGGAGGCATTGCGACGCCGTCCGGCAACTGCATTTGGTTTACATCGGTTGCTGCAACAAATATGGGTTAGTGACTTGCTGGGTTGCAGTTTTGTATTCTTAAATTATTGCAGAAAAATCGTAAACAAACGTTAGGTTATGAATATGTACAACGTCAACGCCTTTATTTCTTGATACAAAAGGGTGATTTTCGTTGTTCAAGTAACGAATTACAAGTATGTTACAGGAATAAATATATATATATATAGAAAACATACCTTCAGAGCCAACCGGTGTAGGTCGAACAGAAGTAGGATATATGCTTTCCGGATAGTACGAGTCTAGAGAAATGGGATCCACCGGAGCTGAAATAAATAATGACGTAGATAAATACTAGTTTAACAATGTCGAACTTTAAAACCAGGGACATCAAAAAAAAAAAGTGAAAATTTGGAATTCCATCAATATCCTTCAAGAAGTAGAAAGTGTCACACAGATTTGATTGGACCTGTCCGGACAGGGCAAGCATTTGTCAGTTACCGTGTAGCTCAAACTTAGAACTTTAAGGACTTAAGGAGCTCAATGATTTGACGAACAATACCAAAGTAAGGACATTTGGGTAGGCCGCGTAAATAACTCAAAACTGCCAGACTAACTTAAATGACAACCTAATATGGCGATTTACATGGTCCTCACATACACAATCTTCTATATATAAAAGCGAAATACCACTCACTGATTAATCACGAAAACTATAACACCTAAAAATTTAAAATTTTATTTATAGGGTATAGACATCCGTTAAGAACAGATTTACGAAATCCCTTAAGGGTTGAATACAGATTTAAGTGGGCCTTGTCAATTCAGTGCAAACCTTTGTCAGTAGTTGAGTAGCTCAACTTGGAAACAATAAGGAGCTCAACAACCCGACTAACAATTCCAATGCAAGGATATTTGGGTAGGCCGCAAAAGTACTCAAACTGCCAGACATGGTTAAATATACTTGAAAGAAGAAAGAAAAGATAAAACAATCAGCCATATAGTCCTCACTAGCTTCTGCCCGCGACTTCGTCCGCGTGGAATAGTTACTTTACCCCCGATTTTGAAACTCTCAGCCCGAAGTTTCATACAAACTTTCATCCCCTATTTTATCCCCTTGGGGGTAGAATTAATCAAAACCCTTTCTTAGCTGATGCCTACGTCATAACATCTACCTGCATGCCAAATTTCAGCCCGATCCGTTCAGTGGTTTGGGCTGTGCGTTGATAGATCACTGTCAGTCAGTCACTTTTGAGTTATATATATTTAGACTAGCTGCTGCCCGCGACTTCGTCCCCGTGGAATCCCCGATTTTAAAACATTTCTTATCGCTGCTCCGCTCCTATTGGCTTAAGCGTGATGATATATAGCCTAAAGCCTTCCTCGATAAATGGTCTATTCAACCCAAAAAGAATTTTTCAATTCGAACCAGTAGTTCCAGAGATTAGCGCGTTCAAACAAACAAACAAACAAACTCTTCAGCTTTATAATATTAGTATAGATATTCACAAATGAAGTTAAGAAATATATAATATTACCTTGCGGAGTAGCACCGCGACTGGACCTGGTCTTCATGTAGGGCAGGTAGTCCTTCAGTTTGCGCGAGCCGCCTGCCGCTGCCAGCGCCGCCGGGCCGGCCGCCGCGCTCGCGGGCGGGCTGCCTGCTGAGGTGGCGGCTGGCGTTGATGCTGTTCACGGTAACATCAGTTATACAAATGTATTGCTTATCTACACCAATATTATAAAGAGGAAAGATTTGATTATTTTTAAAGTGAAAATTTCTTTAGCTTCGTTGTGATTTGAAAGTTTATGAAATGAAAAAGCGACACTAAAAAGAGACAGACACATAAATTCATGTGTCTGTCTTTTTTTACCGTCACTTCGTCTCATTATCTTGAAGCCAAATTTTTTTAAGGTTTCACTTCTACCACGTGTGAATTGCACACATGTATTTTTTTTTTTTTGTTTGTTTGCATTGAATAGGCTCCGAAACTACTTGACCGATTTGAAAAATTCACTGTTGGGAAGCTACACTATCTCCAGTGAACATAGGCTATATTATATCCCCATTTTCCCACGTGAACGGGCACTACGCGGGTGACACCACGGGGCAATGGTAGTTTAATATAGAAGACACTGCTTTATAAAAATAAAAACTTGAAAACACTTGAACTGAACTGGCCAGAAGCCAGGATTTAAAAAAACAGATTCTCGTACCCATTTTTACCATTACACTATGCAGTTTGTTACAGTTTTTACGTAAACTTATTGTTAGGCTAGAAATGATACAAGGACCTAAGTGCGTATCTACGATAAGTAGATAAGGAAAAATATTCCAAAGCCCGTTTCCAGGGGTCGGTTGTCCAAAAATCGAGTTGACATAAGGTCCAAGTTGACTGAATTAGGTGGTCGAGGTAGACTTGTCGTGGTAAGATAAGTGATCAATGAATGTATGGGTCCACCGACCTTTAGCTCTGACCATGTGGCTTTATAAACACGTGAGGTTACTTTACTCAACGAATTTTACAAAAATCACATGACCTACAGTAGAAACCAGACTTTTTTTCTTTAATTTTACTAACTAAGGCTAAAGACTAACAGCTGCACGGGTCGATCTTCAAGGTTAAGCAACGCTTGCCAAGGTTGGTCTGTGAATGGGTGACCATCTTAACATACCGAGTTTCCTTCGTGCCTCGGAAAGCACGGTAAGTCGTTGGTCCCGGCTGTCATTAAGAGATCTTTAGCAGTCGTTACCTACTGTCAGAAGCCAGTAAATCTGTCTCCAGTCTTGCCAAGAAGTACAGTGTTTCCCAGTTAATGGGTTGTGGAGGTTTGGTAGGCAGCCGCTACACGTAAATTACTGGTATTCCGCTCAATCCGGCTTGTCTGGGAGCCGACCCCAATATAATTGGGAAAAGGCTAAGCAGATCATGATGAAGGCTAACTACTAAGAGACTCATTTTAATTGTGGTCATTATAAATTACTAGCTTCCGCCTGAGTGAATATCGAAAATTATCCCAAAGGAACCTACTCCTGGGATAAAAGTATCCTATGTGTTGTTTCAGATCTACCTCTGTACCAAATTTCATTAAGATCTGTTCAGCAATTTTTGATCGTGAAAGAGTAACAAACATCCATACACACAAACTTTCTCGTTTATAATATTAGTAAAGATTGCAAATTTACCTTTGCTGGTGTGTTTGTTCAACAGCTGCGCCCTCTCCTCCTCTTGCACTTGGCAGGTAGACCGCAGGCGAGCCAACAGTTGCGACACGTTGTGCGACAGTTTCTTGTAGAATTCAAGGCCCTTTTGTGATTTACCCAGCAGTTCCTCGTATGTGTCGTAAGACGTGATGAGTGCTGAAAAATGCCATTTTTTTCATAATCATAATCAGCCCTTTAACATTCCCACTGCTGGGATACAGGCCTCCTCTCTAGGAGAGGGAATGGGCAGTAATCCACCATGCGTGTCACATGTCTTCGAATTTTTGGTTCTAGGACATGCCGGTTTCCTCACAATGTTTTCCTTCACCGTTTTGAGAGCAGTGGTGATGAAATTAATTACACAAATTTAATGCGCCTGGCTGGGTTTGAACCCGCAACCTACAATTCGTAAGTCGGGGCGCTTACCACTCGGCCACCACTGCTCCTTTATTCTCCATAAGTTGAAACAACAATAAGTTTTGCATTGACATAAAACAAGTGACAAAACTCTTCTACAGTCTTCCACTAGTCCGTAAAATAAAAATTAATGCTGCACAACGTTTTATGTTTTTCTTTTCTGCTAATATGATAAACGATATTTATTTTGTAAGTAGGTTAGACAAACTGTATCAGTCATTTTAAGCTAAATAATTAGGCTGGCTTTTTTTTTATGGACCACTTGCAATTCAGCACACTAAGGCTCTGTTTTAAGCTAAATAATTAGGCTGGCTTTTTTTATATGGACCACTTGCAATTCAGCACACTAAGGCTCTGTTTTAAGCTAAATAATTAGGCTGGCTTTTTTTTATATGGACCACTTGCAATTCAGCACACTAAGGCTCTGTTTTAAGCTAAATAATTAGGCTAGCTTTTTTTTATATGGACCACTTGCAATTCAGCACACTAAGGCTCTGTTTTAAGCTAAATAATTAGGCTGGAATTTTTTATATGGACCACTTGCAATTCAGCACACTAAGGCTGGTTACTGCTCAACCGGACAATGTTAGGCCGGCTGCTCTGAGAAGAAACACCGTAGAGGTCAGTCTGTTTTTAAGTCCATACAGTACCTACACGGTTCTTCATATGATTTGACCAGCAGCCCTACCATGACGTCTTAAATCCATCATGATGTGTGTGAAGGAAAGGGATAGTGCCATTCGTCTTGTGTAACTCCATCTCTCTCTGATACAAGAATCATGATGGATTTAAGACGTCATGGTAGAGCAGCTGTACGGATTGGTCAAATCATATGACGACCATGTAGGTTAATGTATAGAATACCATTAAATCCATCATGATGTGTGTGAAGGAAAGGGATAGTGCCATTCGTCTTGTGTAACTCCATCTCTCTCTGATACAAGAATCATGATGGATTTAAGACGTCATGGTAGAGCAGCTGTACGGATTGGTCAAATCATATGACGACCATGTAGGTTAATGTATAGAATACCATTAAATCCATCATGATGTGTGTGAAGGAAAGGGATAGTGCCATTCGTCTTGTGTAACTCCATCTCTCTCTGATACAAGAATCATGATGGATTTAAGACGTCATGGTAGAGCAGCTGTACGGATTGGTCAAATCATATGACGACCATGTAGGTTAATGTATAGAATACCATTAAATCCATCATGATGTGTGTGAAGGAAAGGGATAGTGCCATTCGTCTTGTGTAACTCCATCTCTCTCTGATACAAGAATCATGATGGATTTAAGACGTCATGGTAGAGCAGCTGTACGGATTGGTCAAATCATATGACGACCATGTAGGTTAATGTATAGAATACCATTAAATCCATCATGATGTGTGTGAAGGAAAGGGATAGTGCCATTCGTCTTGTGTAACTCCGTCTCTCTCTAACACAGGAATCATGATGGATTTAAGACGTCATGGTAGAGCAGCTGTACGGATTGGTCAAATCATATGACGACCATGTAGGTTAATGTATAGAATACCATTAAATCCATCATGATGTGTGTGAAGGAAAGGGATAGTGCTATTCGTCTTGTGTAACTCCGTCTCTCTCTAACACAGGAATCATGATGGATTTAAGACGTCATGGTAGGGTAGCTGTACAGATTGGTCGGATTGGTACGGATACCATTAAATCCATGGGTGAAAACTGAAAACACAGACTAGGCTCATTATTATGCTGTGTTATTATTTAGGCTTCTTTAAGGTGTTTGAACATCCAGACAAACCTACCAAGGTTTTGTGATGTTTCTTGTGATATGGTCTGTATTTTTTCACTAGTTAATAAACAAACAAACAAAAATAATTTCTATATACAGTAAAGGTTCCGTTGTTAGGAAACCTTGACTGATTACTTACTGAGAGCTCGTTCACATTAGGTCGGACCGACAGTTTTACTGGGCCGACACACGTGTCGGATCCATATAGGCGTATGTATTTCAATAGCGCCGTTCACATATGGGCGACCCGATCAAATTATCGGAGCCGACACTTTTACCGGACGTTCAGCCACGATTTCTGTCGGGTCGGCGTAATATTAGCGTACTGGCAAGTATAGCGCCGTTCACATTTGTCGGCGCAAAGCGGCGGAGCCAGCCGTCCGCCACCCTTCCACCCGTGACCCGCGAGCAGTTTCGTCGACGTGTATGCAGAGAAAACACGTTTAAATATGGATGGCGAAATAAATACGAAATTTTTCGTCGTTCATTATATACAAAAGTCAACCTTTGTGACGATCCGGGCAGTAAAACGACCGTACCGTCAGTGGTGTTCACATTAGGTCGGGTCGGCAGCGTCTAGTGTGAACAGCTACAACCGACAGCCGGTCGACGGTAAACTGTCCGTCCGACCTAATGTGAACCAGCTCTGATACCGATAGAAAGAAAAAGAAAGAAAGAAAACTCATTTATTCCGCCAGAAAAACGCGCACAAAAAAATAAAACTAATAAAAAAATCTATAAATAGACAAACTTAAAAGAAAACAACTTATCGACTAAAACTAATAAAACTGTGTCAGGACCGGACACAACGACCACGAGCTGATCGCACCACAGACAAAAAAATAATAAAACAGTCAATTTTTAGTCTATGGCGTGATATCCTGCACCGACAGACAGTGACAACATAATAATAACAACAAAATAAATTGCATAAACATAAACAATGCAATTGAGAGCAGACTGTTAACTTATTGTCTACTTGTAAGTATGATATAGTTTGTGCGTCGCATCCTAGCAAGAATCGGTCGTTGCTCAGCATATGCCGCGATTCTGGATAAGACCAACAATCAACAGCGCTGATTTTCAGCAACCACCGTTCGTGTAACATTTTGACGTCCACTCAAGTGTGCAACCGTCTATATATAAACAATACATTTGTTCTTTAAAACTAAAATCAGACCACTAAAAGTAAATCCTTAAACTAATAATAATTTTAAATGATTCACCTATTAAATAACAATTTTGCACAAGTTTTAGTAAAATTATATTCAACAACACATTACCAACATTCTAATACTAAAATTTAATAAATATTTCACAAATAATTACACGCTTAAACTAATAATACATCTCAGATTACCTATTTAGAATCTAATAAATAATCCCTTATATTTTTTGCAGAGAAGTTTTTATACCATCCTATGCACCATAGTATGGGGTGGCGGCCATTTGCATATTACATTGGCTTAGCGACAGCAAACAACTGTGTTGAACCGCAAAAACATCTCTTCCGCCGAATACCATAACACATATCGGAAAAATGATACATAAATTGTGCCTATTATATATATACTCATCAAAATTCCTTTTGCCGCGTTCACATACAACAGATGTTAATCTGCATTACCTGTAAAGATATAGCAACAAAGCTTACCATTGATAAGCCCCTCCCGCTTCCTCAGCACGTCGGCCAGCAGGCGCCGCGAGTCGCCGTACGACGCGTACACCGACGTCAGCTTGTTGATGATGTTCTCTTGCGCCGCCAGGTTGGCTTCAATTATTTGGATCTGAAACAATAACAATCATCCACATGATATTTTTCCAAAATTCAAAATTCCAAATAAACACTACAAAACTTAAAGAACAATGGCGAAATTTTAGTTGACTTGAATTTAAGAGCCTAAAAGTGACTTATATACGACTGAAGTTCCATTATTTTTCTATATTTTTTCAAAGTATTGCATTTACTAGATCAGGCCGGAGAAAAAAGATATTTTAAATGAAAAGTTATTTGACTTTTTGATTACCGTGTAGTGTTGCCATTTTATATTTATCCAGACAAGTGACAGTAAATACAGCATTATTGAATTGTAATCAGTTTTATTTTTATTACGGAGTAAGTGAATGATTAAACGGAGTAACAATATAGTTTATTTTTAAGTGTAAGTTTTCTTTGCATGGAGGTCAAAACACTGCGATGAAAAAATAAATAAATAGCTTTTAATGACTGGCAAAAAGACTAGTATCCTGACGCGAAAAAAAAATAGTTTAATTACTGACGATTGTTGTTGGTTGATACATGGTTGATACTATATATGTCTGTCGCCCCCCATTCATACGGACCCGAGGTGGCGGCGCGTAGTGTTCCCGTGCGCCCCTCTCTGACGTCGCGGAGGAAGTCAAACACGTCACTCCCTCCGCAGACGTGTGCGTACGCGCAGCGGAATGTTGTTGAATTTAAAGATTTTAATTATGCAGATATTTAGTGTATGACGTCGTATAATTGTGTATGGTAAAAAAAAATTTGTGCACGCAACCATTGTGGAGAAATTCACCAAAAACTGATTCCGCTGGGCGAACGTTGTCCTGGCGGAACTTTTTTTAATCCATAGACTTTAGAAGAAAAGAGATGTGTCCAAAAATTAGTGTGTATTTGTGTGTAATTGTGTATGTATGAATAAAACTAGTGCATGCTTAAACTTCGGAGAAATTCAAGTTTCCGCTACGCGAACGTTTGGCCATTAGCTAGTTTTCATATAAAGCGCTTACATAGAGAGCTGTAGATTTTTACATACGTTGTTTTGAATTTGTTTATATTTGTTTAAAAAACAGATTTAGAAAAAATCGTAGGGCTTAAAAGATAAAAATATAAACGTAAAATACGCTTATTAGGTCTTAGTTCTTAAAGTATGCACTTTGAGGTCTAGATTTTCACGTTTATACAAACCTTGTAAGTGTCTGCAACATGTTGCCAAGTATCAATGATGTTCCGTTAGTAACTAAAGAGTTATACGACAAATTTACCATGAATAGATCACTGTTTACAAAGCAGTCAAATATCACGACGTTCTAAATAAATTGCATGGTAAAATGTATGCCAATAATTAGTGTATTCATTCAACTATTCACATGCAAAATTTCATGTCATTAAATTCAGTAATTAAAGAAAAACAATTATAATACTGACGAAGCATCGAAAACCTACATAACCCGACCAAGTTCGGATGGCTACAAAAAAGCGGCCGTGCAATATATTTAGGTAACATCCCAAAATTTACAGTATAATACCGGTATTGACTTGGTCGTGTTATCACGTATACCAATTCAATACCGGTATTATACTGTAAATTTTGGGACACATCTCTTTTCTTCTAAAGTCTATGGATTAAAAAAAGTTCCGCCAGGACAACGTTCGCCCAGCGGAATCAGTTTTTGGTGAATTTCTCCACAATGGTTGCGTGCACAAATTTTTTTTTACCATACACAATTATACGACGTCATACACTAAATATCTGCATAATTAAAATCTTTAAATTCAACAACATTCCGCTGCGCGTACGCACACTCCGCAGACACGAGGTGGCCTGCAGAAGCGGGCCGGCACCAGCCCGGGATTACGGATGTCGCATACGTTCCCGCGATATCATTTTTTAGATACCTATTGAATATAACGTGAAACGACGACTTGTCAAGTGCATTTGATAGTCTCGGGGGCCTTTACCTTAGACATAACCTACAAAAGTTCATGACTGAATATCTATTTTTCTCGGCCTTCTTGAACCAAAATTTTTGCACATACTAATTTAGAAGGTAACGCTGAGTTAAACAAAATATTTTTCATTTAAAGACCTAAGAATTTAACCTCAGCTAAAACAATGTATGGGCGGCTGCCATTGTCCTTTGGAAGTCGGTTTTAATAGCTATTTCTTCGTTTTTAAGACCGACTTCCGAAATTAAATTTATTTCATACTTTGTAGTAAGTGTCTCTATTTGGAAGTTGATTTTTTTTAAGTTTTTAGTTTTCAATTCAAACCAGATTGAAATGGACCCAGTTAGGTAAAATACTCTTCCAAACTTTTCCAAATTGGCGCAAATATCGCTAAACAAACATACAAAAAAAAAACATGTACTACTGGTATGTATGTAGAATTGAGAACCTCCTCCTTTTTTTAAATCAGTTAAAAATCGAGGTTAAATGCAGAGAAAACGTAGCAGAAGTCTTTATAGAGTGCAATCTATCATCGTCACATGATTTTAGAATATAAGTGTCGATACACGAAATGGAAGTTCCACTGAGCTTCTGAAAATGAACTTTAGTTTTTATGACATTACTAGCAGCGCCCCGCGGTTTTACCCACGTAGTTCCCGTTCCCGTTGGAATATGGGGATGAAATATAGTCTATGTTACTGATGGATAAAGTAGCTTTCGAATGGTGAAAGAATTTTTAAAATCGGTCCAGTAGTTTTTGAGCCTATTCATTACAACCAAACAAAGTATTCCTCTTTATAATATTCGTATAGATAGTATAGATATATAAACTCGCACACAAGTTCTTGAGGAGGAACGCGAACTGGCCCTGTGACAATGTTTATACATACAAAAGACATAAAGTTCATTATTCAATGACACATAATCGTCTCCCCTGCGCAGTAACACCGACCTGCGGGTTATGTTTCTTGAGCTCCTGCTTGAAGATCTCCTCCTTGGGCTCATTGTTCCGCGCCAGCAGCTGCGCCGTGATGTCGTCGCTGGTCACAGCTTCCCGCAGCTGCTGTACCAACGAGTCGCGCTGGGTCTGCATCTCACGGACCTTGCCGACCACGCGACGCATTTCTGACATAGTTTCGCGGTCTAGGCCCACTGTGGAAAGAAAACAAAAATTATTTTATTATTACTTCATTATAAGCCAAGCCTCACAGAAAAAAATTGTAAAATTATTTAAATACACCTAAGGGCAATTTGAAAATCAATGGGCTGGGATGCGCAGGCGTCGATGTGATGCCTATCGATCCCTGCGTATGCCATTGTGGGAATTGACAAAAGCGATAAAACGTAGCATCGTATCATCGCCTTGTGCAGTGCTTGTTACTCTGAACATGGAACATTCAGCTTGTGTCTGGCCTTCCAGCCTTATTCCAACTATATTGGGGTCGCCGACCACCGATCTAACCTCCGCTACCCAGTTTCTGGGCATCACGACTTTCACTTACCAATATTATCGATGCTGGGTATCTTGCACTCGAGCACGTCCAAGGGCTGCGCCAGCAGACGCAGGTTGGCGATGTGCAGCGTCATGGCCTTGTGCAGCACCTGGTTGCTCTCGTTGGTCCGCGCGTGCGCCTCCTGGTACTTGTGGTACTCGCGGGACAGCTCCGTCTGCACGATGGACGGCGGCCGCGGGCCCATCACCTTCTGGTATTCTTTTTCTTTTGCTGTTTCTTCCTGTGAACAAGTGATGAAGGTTTTAGAATCGTTCAAGGATTTATAAATTGCATGTTAGTCATTTTCTGATAATGAATAATGCTGGGTTTCTCGTAGGTTTTTGCTAGGTGTTTTGATTGCAGAGGTTAAGAAAGGCACAGCCACATAATAAATACAACACCTTTCTCGCGTTTGCTAAGAATCCAATCGAGCTATCAAAGATGAAAAAACTGTAATCACCAAGTTTTGTAAGTATTCACAACCTAATATTCTTGACAAATATAGTGAGTGTAAGAACAAACAATTTGTTTATTCGTAAAATTCTACTACTAACATTATTGACCTGTTGATACATGAAGAGGTAACAAACAGATAAAAAATGGATATGTGAAAGGAAACATACCTGTATAATCTCTTTAATTTCGCCCAAAGATTCTTCCACATCGCTGATAATTTCCGCGAGATTATTCATAGAGTCGACCAATGTCTGTATGATCTCGGTTTTAGCGTTCATAGCGGCGCATCGGTCTACGATCTCTTGGGGTATTCTGAAAGATACATTAACGATTTATGTAACATGCTCATGCTTAATCAAGAAACAGAGAACTACTTCTTGTTGTAGGATCATTATTTGTAGTGGTATCTTCAACAGTAATGATTTTTTTCTGGTTTTTCCTATTTAAAGATCTTTGGCAGTCGTTACGGATATTCAGTAGCCGGCTTGGTCAAGAAGTGCCGTGTTGCCCAGTTGCTGGGTTGTGAAGATCAGGGCCCCAAGTCTGCTACACAATACAATAGTGTCAGAATGGTCTATCATTGATTTCATAATGGTTGATTTTGACAAGTTTGGCAATCTACCACTATAAAAGCGTCATTATGACTTTCCAATGGTCAACCACTGACACTACATTGAAAGAAATGGCATAGAATGGTACTCTCGTACATAATGGCTGATGATTTACAGACGTATGCGGTAATCTGCTAAAATTTTGACAGATCCTTTTATCAGTGACCTACCATTAGAACGTCGTTGCGCAGATTTGTTTTAATACCTCGGTTATCAAAAAATATTACGAGACCATTGACCGACCAATGATCGAACATTATGAATTTAGCAGATTACGAACTTTTGGCAAAATGACAATGGGATCGTGTTGGAATGACAAATTTATAAAAATAGCAGACTTGGGGCCCAGATAGGCAGTCGCTCTACGTAAAATACTGGTATTCAGCAAAATTCGGCTTGATTAGTAGCCGACCCAAATATATTTAGGGAAAGGCTAGGCACAAGATACTTACTTCTGAACTGACTCGATAACATCTAGCTGGTCGAGCTGCAGCGAAGACATGAACTCGCTCAGCTCCGTGTTCTTGTTCTCCACCAGCGTCACAATGTTTCGCAGCATTTGTGCTTTCTCCTCCGAGTATACTGAGGAAGCCTCGTGTGCCATCATGGGGACGAGGCGGGAGAATACGTCGGTGCCTGACACCTGGAACAGGGGAAGAAATAACGTTTAAAATGGCTTTTTTTTTTTAACTTTGCCCCACACTAGAATTTACTCCTGTATCGTGGGTGCGTTCACAAACATGTAAACTCACATACACAAGACGCCCAAACCCGAAACAACTATGTAGGCCATACAAACATTTGTTCCGTGCAGGAATCGAACCCGTAACACGTAGCGCAGCAGCCGAACGCTCAACCACTGCACCAACCGTGTCGTCATTGGAATGTACATATACTAATATAGTAAAGATTTTTTTTGTTTGTTTGTACCCAATAAGCTCGGAAACTACTGGACCGATTTTGAAAATTTTTTCACCAATGGAAAGCTACATTATCAGCGAGAAAAATGTTTTATCTTCGTATTCCCACGGGTACGGAAACTACGCGGGTGAAACCGCGATGCGTTGCTAATAATAAATAACTATGCTAATGGAGGAACTGGAAGTCAGATCAGGCCGATCCATGACAATTAACAATACTTGAGGTTAACTTATTGCAATTCAGATATCGCCCTCTCCCAAGTTGAGCGACAAAACGCGACAAAAGCAGGTCCAACGTCTTCCATACATAATATACTAGCTTATGCCCGCGACTCCGCTCGCGTGGAGTTCCATACAAAATGTTAACCCCTTTTTCACGCCCTTAGGGGACGAATTTTCAAAAATCCTACGTCATAATATCTACCTGCATGCCAAATTTCAGCCCAATCCGTTCAGTCGTTTGGGCTGTGCGTTGATAGACCACTATGTCAGTCAGTCAGTCCCTTTTGAGTTATATATATTTAGATTCTATCCCAGCCACCTTAGTTGTTTGTTAAATATAGCTGCATTTGAGTTTAAGTTTGTATATCCAATGTCTTCATATGGTTCTTTTTCAAATGCTTGTCGGGAGATAAGCGCATTTAGGTAACTTCACTAAGAAAATTCTGAATAAATATATGACAGTAAACAAACAATAATGTTTGATTTAACTGATTTCTGCTTTAACTAGAAAGTTTAAATTAGTTGCAGATGAACTGCTTCCCAGGGGTAAAACTAATATTTGTGCATTTTACCAGAATTACAGATTCCACAAGATTGTAACTTACAAATCTATATTAGATAATAATGTCTCGTTGTATTATGCAAAAAAAAACGAACTTTTAGGAACTATTCCACGCGGACGAAGTTGCGGGCAGAAGCTAGTATACTATAATAACTCACCTCTGGATCATTAAAGTTGATAGCCAAAGCCTTCACCAGACACACCGGCTTCATATCGGAAAGCAGATCCTTCTCCGGTACCTCCTCATGATAAATGAACTCGTTTTCATTCTTCGCCGCTTTCCGTTTCCCTTCCACCACGTCGTTGGTGAACGTGAGAGCTTCTTGTGTTATCTGTGTAGGTTCTATGTACTTGGCCAGTTTTCTTGCATCGGCTAGCTTTTCAACGGCATGCTGGTAAAAAGCCACGCGCTCGCCCATCTTTTGTTGTTCTTCTGCGTGCATGCCTGTTTGAGAAATGGATTTTTGTATGTATATTGTGTGACAGTATTCCTTACAAAGGAATTAGCCTACTCCAGTCCTGCTCTAGTGCCAAAATCAAATATTTTAGTCAAATTACTGAGTAACAGCCCATCTACACTAATATTGTAAAAAGGAAAGATTTGTATTTTTGTGTGTGTAGTATGTTTGTAGGTAATTAATAAACTCAAAAACTTCTGTGCCGAATTCAAAAATTCTTTCACCATTAGAATGCTACATTCACGCTGAGTAACACCTCTGAACGTGGGAATACGGGGAT
This sequence comes from Hecatera dysodea, assembly GCA_905332915.2. Classification (NCBI taxonomy): domain Eukaryota; kingdom Metazoa; phylum Arthropoda; class Insecta; order Lepidoptera; family Noctuidae; genus Hecatera; species Hecatera dysodea. The sequence goes on from HG995292.1 coordinate 19,603,449, forward strand.
AAAATATAGACTACTATATTTTATCCCCGTATTCCCACGCGCTAGTAGTTTATATTTACGTCTGGACATAGATATGCGTCTGGATGATGGGAACAGACCGCGCACTTCAATTAGAAAAATTAGTATACTATAGGTGCATCTTATATGTGATAACAAGCATACTGTTATATATGAGTTTTCGTTTTTAAAAACTGCTATTCGACTGGGCAAAGGTGCCTAAACTTATTGGCTATCATCTCAAATCCTGGTTAATCTGGCCAAACTCTGTTTTGTTCATTAAGTCATTAATGAACAAAACAACCATAGTATAAACAGGGGTAGTAGTTTATCTTCATACAAACGCACCGCGCGCGGCTTGTATGTGTGCGCCATAGTATCTATGCGTCGACGCACGCACACTTTAACAAGTCTCGACCCGTTTCTCAGTGCGCCAGTCGGGGCTAACACTGCACGAGGTTCGCGCGTCACCGCTAAATAAATAAAAAATGTCTGACAGTCGCAGGAGAACTTATTGCTGTGTGTTTGGGTGTCTTAATAATTCATCGATTCCAGAATTATCTCTGTTCAGATTACCTAATGAACAGGAAAGGTAAGCTAGTCACTTATTCTAGCATGTAATTTTTACTTGATGATGAGATACCTACTTACTTATTTTTATTAGTTTTCTATCACACAGAGAAAGTAGGTAGGTAGGCCTAATTTCCTACTAGAATATATTAGGTAGGTACTTTTGATCTATCAATTGATTTGCCGCTATTGCTTTGTTTACGTTTAGTTATGCCGATTTCTCAGTATTGTAGGTATAGTAACTAAGTAGGTAAGTACTTACAGTTGTAAAATCAAACCATTGTTGAACTTTATTGACTAATGATCACTGAATTAGTTATACAGAGATGTGTTAAAGTGACAACCCTAAGACAGTAGGCAATTATATCGCGAATTAGGCCGGAGATAACCTACTACCCCTGTTTTTACTATGAAACAACATTCTGTATGATATAGAAGATCAGAACAGCCCAAACTGATATAACTTTATCTAAAATCATAAATATTGTTTTACTAATATAGTAAACAAACAATTCACCAAGCAATTCACTGGTAATAAGCTAGATCTATGTGGCATAAGATCAATGATCTAGAACTGCGTCATTCGTTAAACGCGGGTATAGTAGCGCTTTTAATTCATTTACACTCTTTACAATGACAGTCTGTGACGTAAAAATTCAAGGTTCGATTAGGAAGATTCTTTCACTGTACAACTATCTAAAATGTACAGTCGTTTTGGTTTGTTTATTACTACAGTCTCGTACGCAAACCAAGGTTGGCAGCGAAATGCATATTTCTATGTCGAGCGACGTCTCAGAAATGCATTTTGCAAGACTTTCTCTGTTTCGATCTCCCGGAAGATACAAGGGAGCATACGGTAGAGATCTGCCTTGCTTGGGCGGTATAACACCATGCCTTCGTCTAGGCGATCGACGGCAGCGACCTGTCGCTCTCGCCGTCCCTAGTTCAATCCATGGTCCGGAGCGAGGAGGCATGGGAAGTGGTCAACTCCTGTGAAGCCGTAATGCTAGCAAAGGAGGTAGACCGAGTGAGGGAGAAGGTAATCTATATACTGATATCTCATCCAAAAAAAACGTACTCAACCTCTTTGCTTTCTTATTGATATTTCTGTTATTGTGAAATATTTTTCATCATCGTCTAATTCTAGGCAAGAGAGGACAGAGGCCTCATAAACGTAAACAACCAATCTTGCCTTTTCCACATCCAGTGGACTTCAACAGCTTTCACCAGGAACTTTTGTTTCACCCAGCAGAAACAACATATCATGTTAAAATATTAAATACATACCTTGATACAAGCAGACAACACATCCAATATACGAGAACTTGAACGAGAGGTATCTGTGCCAGTAGTTGTATAGCTTCGTGCCGATGATCTCGTGCACTACGTCAATGCCAGAGGACGGGCCCAGTAGAGCCAGGGAGTTCTTATAGAAGTACATCACTTGAGTTGCTACAGCACCTGAGAGAGAAAGAGGGATCTTTTAATCGTGTTTTCTTGCATTAAAAAGGGCAAATGTTTTTAGTTCATTAATTACTGTACTTTTATAAATAGTTTTTAGTTATGGCAATATGCATGTAATTACAAAGATGTGCTAATTATGTTTTAGTTAAGGTTGTATAAGCAAAATTAAGTGTATGGGTAAACAGTGCTGTCTGTTTGTCTAACTACCTAATGGTAGGCTGTATCTCATGAAACATAATAGGTAGGACAGTTGAAATAGTGTGTAAAAATAAAATTGTAAAAATTTAAATAAATCAAAAATTATACATAGCAGAAATGTTCATGAGTCTCGATCTCAACTCACACTAAGCCTATTTTTTATCAACACAAAAATGTCATTGCAAACAATTTATTTTTACCCCACCATTAGTTAATTAATTCAAAGCACTCACCATTTGAATATTTTTGGACATTCAAATTAAACCAAACTTACCAACTACACTAGGCTTCCTGGTATCTTGAATGCTTTTGTCAAGGATACACTCCTGTGCTTGTGCAAAACAAATCTCCTGCATCATTCTCATTATCTCTGGGCAAACGTCTACTCCAGACGGTTGTGGTAACTGTTCTCGTAAGTACTGGAACACCCATGCAGCTTGTTGAAACTGCGTGCAAGCTGCCTTTAGGCTGTCTGCTGTGTTCCGTGGTTCTGAAGCTGCGAGCTGAGTGAGAAGTGCCCCTACATTGTATAGAATGCTTGCCATTTCAAACCTTATATCTGCTAAAGTTCTGTTCATATTTGCATACAGGTCTTTCCTGGAAGTGATGAAAAATCATGTGAATTAATTGTATTGTATTAGAAATTAGAATGTTAATCATTTCACAAACTGGTGTTATCATTTTGCAGTTTCTATATTTTATCTCAAAATACAGAGCTGGCTTTCTTAATTTTGCTAGACATAATTTAGTAGTTTATAATCAGCCATTCCCAAAATAGGACTTGTAACTCTTTATCAGACAATGGTTTTATCAACATGTAGACATAACGTAAACAACTTGATACCTACGATCATGATTCATACAAACAATAAAAGAAAAATCAATAGAGATTAAAATGGTGTGAATGGTAATTAGATTTACCAGCTGAAGGAACACGCAGCAGGTTGGCCTTTGGCCATCGGGAATCGGCTTTGCAGCGACCGCAGCTGACAAAAATATCTGATTAGGGCACTCAACCCCGAAGAATCGATAGTAGGTCGCACGGCCGCCGACCGCAAACCTTCCAACTGATGAATCTCATTGCTATAGCTCTCTGGATCCTCTCTATAAGCTTCCGCAATGTACTAGAAAAAAATACACAACGTAAAGACTTGACAAAGAAACTCTGAAAGTAACTTTATCAGAGATTGCGAGACCTACTTACCTGTTTCAATTTTGGTCCAAAATGCGTGTTCTCGTGGGTCGCCTTCAGCTCAAAGCTTATCAAGGGTAATTTTGGAACGGCTTCCATGATTTCCAAAGTTGTTATTACCCGTTTCAACTATTTTTCACTCGGTAAAACAATTTCATCACAAATTAGCTTATTTGTTCCACTGTCATTTTTTTGGGTTTTAATTTAGAGGGCGTTCCTCTGGTTTCAGTTACGGTAATTTGAATACCGGTTTACACTAGACGGACATTCTCGTTAGGCAACTGTAAATCTTTTACTTCTTTTCACTCAACTTCTAAGAACTAATTTTATTGTGGATTGCAAATGGTAGAAACTGTAAGAAAGTGTAAGTTGATTGAAGAATTGAATGTTTTAATTTCTCAGTGTTCTGCTATCAAAGGCTGAAACCCATTTACCGAGACTAACCGAAAATAAGCTTACCATATTTATTCTGTGCTCGCCACACATAACAACATTCCAAAATGTCTATAAATTGTCTATGATATTATAGGCATTTCTGTCAGTTTTCCTAGCGTTGTTGCTTAATCGAGGACTTTGTTATTTTCAGTCAAATACGATAGTAATCAAGGAAAATTTTACATGCAGACCTCTAACTAACCTCCGTTATGAAACTGAAAAAGCCCAAAACCGATGCTGAGGTTGGTTAACAGTAGAAATTTCTTTTGTTTACATGCGATTTGTTCTCGGGTCATTACGGCGCAAACATTCGCACCTTCATATCTCTACCCCTATCCCTTCAATTAGGCCAAAACTCATTGGAACCGCACAAAAAACTCTAAAAGCTAAACTCATATAATTGAGAACACTATCTAACCTGTATTTTCTCTACCTTTTCAGGAGGTTGCACCTGTGGTACCTCCTCAAGCGGAGATCATAGAAGCCGACTTGTATAAACGTTCGTACTTCGGCCCTGATGTGCCAACCCTGGAGTTGGAGTGTTGGGAGGAGGAACTGTCTGAAGTTCAACTCCAAGCCTATAAGAACGCTGATAACGAATACAAGAGTATACAGAATAAGCTTGATGACATGGTCAAGGATACTGGTGGACAGATTGTGTACAATGGAGACCAGTTTACAGCTTACCAGTTGCTCGGAAAGTAAGTTATATTTCAATTTTCTCTTAATCTATACTAATCTATACTAATTATTATAAAGCCGAAGAGTTTGTTTGTTTGAACGCGCTAATCTCAGGAACTACTGGTTCGATTTGAAAAATTCTTTTTGGGTTGAATAGACCATTTATCAAGGAAGGCTTTAGGCTATATATCATCACGCTTAAGCCAATAGGAGCGGAGCAGCGATAAATAATGTTTTAAAATCGGGGATTCCACAGGGACGAAGTCACGGGCAGCAGCTAGTTTTATAATAAAAGTATTTAAATTATGTTTATCAATTTATATTCATGTTTAAAAAAAAACAAGATTGCGTATACTATATTATTTGTAAATTTGTGAATGTTATTATTTTTATATAATTAATCAACGCTGTCAATCTATTATGTATAACTTATTTATAATTGCAATTTCAAACTCTTTCTGTAAAAGTTGTGCATGCCTGTAAGTGACTTATTTACACAGGAATCTAAGTATGTCACAATTTATAATATTAAATTTGTAAATAAGTTGTTGGTGTGCCTTATAAATAAATAAATAGAAAAATGGCAGTGTTGATTTACTGAAGCTACAACTTACAATTTAGGAAAGCTAAAATCATATGACTGTGCAGTAAGAAAATGTATTTATTTATTTAACAAAAAGAATAGATAAATACAAAGTTTAACTGGTACAAAGGTGCATTATTAGCATCAATCAATGATTCAACTTTAGATAACCTTGTTAGCATGATAATGTACAGAATTAAAATGTAGTCTTTTTTTTTTCACAACAAGGTTTATGATTATTATGTCTGAATCCTAAGAATTTTATTGATATGCATGATACACATAAGAACATATTTTCTTTCTATTTACAGACAACCTGTGCTGAAAGATTTGGAACGGCAAAGTGCTGAGATTATTAGATCTAGGTCTCGATCACTTTCTATATCTAAGGAGAAACCTGGAAAGAGAGGTATGTTTAACTGTTTTTTTTTTTGTTATTACTATCGATCAAAACTCCTTGTTTTGATCAATAATAATAAGCTCTGAAACTTCTGGATCATTCTTGGAACTATTTTTTCACCAATGGAAAGCTATATTATCATTGAGTAACATTGGCTATATTTTATCTCCGTATCCCCACGGGATTCGGAACTACATAAGATAAACTGCAGTGTTAAAATAAACTAGCTTATATTATTAAAACAAACTGATAATAGGCTAGATCCACTCTTTTATGACTTATGTTAGATGAACCTTTGATCTAGCAATTTAAATAATGAACTTGCTAATAATCTGTTTTTACTACAAACTTGTTTGTCTATCTGTCCAGGTCGTCCAAAGAAGATTCGTAACAACACAGAAGATGACCGTGACTACTCACCATCTCCTGATAGAGCCAAGTCACCTGAACCAAAGAAGAAGAAAAAGAAGGATAAAGAAAAGACTAAAGAGAAGGAAAAGGAAAGTAAAGAGAAAGATAAAGATAACACCAAGACTAAGGACAAGACTCTGGCACCTTCCAGTAAGTATTCCTCTTTCCAAGTTGCATACTGATAACGTTTACTCTATTATTGCTTAGGGATAATGCAAGGTTCTTCTTTAGACCTCTCTCCATGAAGGCCAGGTTCCAAATCTAATGGTTATGTATCACAACACAACATAGATGAAATAATGCCATAAAATAGTTCTCATCTCAAAAGCAAGCATTCAGTTTTTATACCTATTGTAGATACAAATTGCCTTATTCGCGTTCTTCGGTTTTTAATTCAATACCATTTCATTATATTTCCTGAATATAAGTTTCCTAACTTACAGTATAAGTTCCCTAACTTACAGTATAAGTTCCATAACTTACAGTATAAGTTCCCTAACTTACAGTATAAGTTCCCTAACTTACAGTATAAGTTCCCTAACTTACAGTATAAGTTCCCTAACTTACAGTATAAGTTCCCTAACTTACAGTATAAGTTCCCACTGCAATCTTATTAAACCATTCCCAAATGAAACTCTGAAACAAACATTTGCCCAACACCCACAGATGTGCACAGTGTAGTCACAAACGTGCGTCCCTCTGAAGCCACGGCTATCGGCGGCCTGCTCACCGGCAGCGCCACGAAGACCACCGCCATCGTGGACCTCACCAAAGATGATGGCAATAAAAATGTTGCTGATTCTAGAGAGGTTTCCTTCAATAAGTTGCAAGGTGAGTCCTGGTTATTTATTCTACACAATTGTCCATCTTGTTGCAAAGCCAATCAAGTCTGCTGGAACTGAAATTTGAATGTGTATATATAATATATTTGAAAATGGAAGATAAAGGCTGTTATAACGCAATACAACAACAATTCCAAATACCAGTAAAAATAAAAATGTTATTAGTAAAATGCAAAATATTAGATGATCATAATGCCCTGACAACATTAAAGTCCTACTCAGCCGCATTCAAAAGCACGCTAAAATACTAAAACATCCCATTCTTACATGAGCGAAAAATTGCCTAGATTTTCAAGGCCACAAATAAAAAAACTTGTTGGTTCACATGTTAAATTAATTAATGTGTCCAATTTTTACCTCTTTTAAAACACTCATAAACAACTACACGATTCTTTTTATCATATAGGCAAAACATTCCCGTCGTTCCACAAATACAAAAACTTGTTGGTTCACATGTTAAATTAATTAATGTGCCCAATTTTTACCTCATTTAAAACCCAAATAAACAACTACATGATTCCTTTTATCCTATAGGCAAAACATTCCCGTCGCTGGTAGTAGTGGCGCGCCCGTACTTGCGCTCTAAGGACTCGGCGCCACCTTCAGACCGGTCCACATTAGACAGCAAGGTGAAGTCAGTGCTTATGCACACTCCCATGAAGTTCACCGAGTGGCTCATTCAGCAGGGACTGGTCAGGTCCGAGCAGTGGTGCGTTATACATGCTGGGAATAAGCTCAAACTTGGTAAGTGGTCTTTAGTAAATTACCAAACTATTTGAAATTTGTTACACATACAGTAGGGCCTCGTTTATCCGGAGAGGCAAAAACAAGACCCTTTCCGGATTATCGAGGCGTCCGGATTATAGTATGCCATATTTAATGGTAATAAAACATATGTTTAACCTTAGCTTATTTAGTCAATTTTTAAATTAAAGACTAAAGGCAAAAATGTACATGTTCAAAATTAAAACCATGTAAGAAAAACAGCAAGTTAAAATAAAACATTACTTAATTTTTCTTGAAAAAGTGTGTAATTCTCTTCTGTTTATAATTTTCGCCATTCATTTCAAAAGCCCGCACATACACGCGAACCCCATTGCCCGGCCGGATTACAGCGATCACCGAAGCGGGAGTCCGGATTAACGAAGCCCTACTGTATAAACTTTTCTGACTCAAACTCAGATGAGTAATCTAGTTGTGATTGATGGGGTCTCTTTAATTACTTTTGGGCGAAAAATTTGAAAGTGTAAAAATATGAAATCAAAAGTCTTTTTAACAGATTTTATCCACAGACAACTCTAATAAGAATGAAGATGACCTAAATGCACACCACTAAGGCAGTTTTGAGGTGGCACAAGTAAGGAGTGCCCAGCAGTAAGCAATATACTATTCCTGAAAAATATAGCGGGGGTAAGATGGGGGTAGGGCGGTAAGGTGGTGTCCGACAGTTGGTCATCGCACGCACAGCTGCCGTAATGTCGCGCCTTATCGCTTTTCGTGACCGTGTTCGTATCGTTTAGTGACCGCGAGTATTATGATGGCATTTTTCGAAGTTACTGCACTGAATCCTACTAATATTATAAACGCGAAAGTTTGTAAGTATGGATGTATGGATGTTTGTTACTCTTTCACGCAAAAACTACTGAATGGATCTTGATGAAATTTGGCACAGATATAGATCATAGTCTGGAATAACACATAGGATACTTTATATCCCGGGATTATGTTCCCTTGGGACAATTTCCGACATCTACGCGGACGAAGTCGCTGGCAGAAGCTAGTAAAAAATAATCCTGTATAACTTAATTTACATTGGTATCAGTCAGTGTAGGCCTTTTCAGAAATCTTTCCATACATCTCTTTCCCGCGCCTCTCGCATCCATAAGGGTCCACATCTATGGTTGAAGATACCTCTCCACATTTTACTTGGTTACCGTTTTTCTCTTTTCTTGTCTCTTGGTATCAATTCAGTTAAACGTTTTGTCCATTTGTTACTGTTCATCCTTCAAACGCGCAGGATACATTTGTAGTTTTAATATTAGTTTAACTAAAATCATATGTTGATTTCAGGCATGTACTCGGACGTATCAAAGTTCCCGTACTCCGGCGGCTACGTGTGGATATCCGAGTGCTGTCCCACGCGCTTCGTCTCCGTATACTCCAGCTCGATCTTCGAAGGAGCGACCTTCCCTCCTAGCGTGCTCCTCAAGTTAATATACCACTGGGCTTGTCAAACTAACGTCCAAAACGTCGTCCAGTGGGTTAAAGTAGACAATCTGTATGTAAAAGGACTGTTTACATGGCTAAGGGCTATATGTACCTCAGCCATTCATCAGCACATGGGCTTGCTCGGTGGCTCTGGCAAGAAAGTAGAGGTCGGAGTCATATCCTTGGGTACGACTAGTCATGATGGTACCCAGAGGCAGGTGAAGGTCGAAGTCTTGGGGGTGCTGGACCCTGTTGAGAAATTAGTAAGTTAAAATTTTTATAGGTTTATGTAGGTTTTAGAACCCTGCATTACCGTCTTTTGGACCCGAATGTATTGAAATTTTCATAATTTTATTACTTTGATATTTTTATTTCTATGATACATGCTCCTATTTAATATTTACTGAATTATATTTGCGATGTTAGCACCATCGATTGAGCCCTAACCATTAACGTTAGTGTAAACGCTAACATTCAACATCGTATCTTTTGTTTTTAGATCCGTCTTCGTGCCGTAGAACCCTTAGCAGAACACGAAAAGAACTACAAGAAACGCTTCCAAAAGATCCTCGAACCTTTATCAACATGGGTGCACCCTTCATCAGTGATCCTGACCGATTTGACGGTAGACAAGGGAACCCTGGTTGCGATGGGCTTTAAGAATGTTCACCAAGCGTCTACCCACACTGACTCGTCGGCTGCGAGGAATAGTAATGCCAATATCATGGAGTACTTGAGGAGGATCGTGCCCAGAATGTTCCAGAATACCTTGTCGCTGCTGTCCAGGCAGATTATACAGCAGTTCTTGGATGAACTGGTTTGGAGAGAGAGGTTAGATATTGTGTTCTTTTTTTTTTTTTGTAAGATAATATTTAATGCTTAAAAATCTGCAGCAATGGTACAACAAAAGCTCACGTTCCCTATTTAGAGCTGCTGTGTTGAGGGTCCAAATTGCCATGATGGTCGCCGACCTTCGATAGAAGATGGCACTCAAAGAATAAGAATGTTTATGTTCTTATAAAGGTTTTTTCTTTGTTTGAACCATAGATTTTGTGAGCAATTAAATATTATCTTTAGTACTGAAATTTATTTAGAGTAGGGTTTTTCATAAAACAATTTATTCAAATTGCAAAAAGCTAGCACTCTTTCTAAATCAATGTTTCACGTGAGACAAGACAAAGTCGGCAGAAACGCCGGTCCATCACTACTTCCTAGTGTAATGGTAACACTAGGCAGTGGCGATAAATCCGAAAATGCCTAGCAATTTAATCATGTATGCCTTTGTACATGCTCTTTACTATGCCTTGTATAATATATGTAAGTCGTTATGGTATACAATAAAGAATTAAAAAACTTATGCAATTATATATATAGTACTCTGCGTCATTGTGATATAGTCTCGATTCGTTCACCTGGGTTACTGTACTAATGTAAATCACATACGTTTCACTTAACTTTGTCCCACCGATTGTGTCCGAACGCAGACGTTCGGGTCGGCTCGGTGACGGCGACATAATAGCTCAGTAACGAAGCGACCATTTTAAAAAGGCCTAATCGAATGACGTAGCGGGGTGTTAGGTTACTTTCGTTACGGAATTTCTGGATTCGGTTGCCACGCTCAAGGCCCGCGATAGAAGCTATGCAATAGCTTAAAATGTATTGTAAACACACCGAAACACCAAAGCAGCATTCCCGCTATACTTATACGAATGCTTTCATTCACTCCCGCAGATACGGCATAACGCCGGGCCAGGCATTCGACAACATAGTGATCCACATTTCCGAACAAAGCAAGATGGAGTCCAAGGACCCGATTACTGTGCGCCTCAACAAGATCGCTGCCAACCCCTTCAAGAACTGGAAGTATCCTACAGGCGGCAAGGTATAACTTTAAAAACTTTACCTATAAACTTGAATCCAGAATCTCTGTGGCCTTAGTTCGAGTTTTTGAATGCTTCGATTGCGTTAGATATAAGCGGCGTCCGGTGGCAACTATCTATACAAATATATATTAAAAAGACGAAAGATTTGGTTGTTTGTTTGTATTGAATAGGCTCAGAAACTAACTGAACAGATTTGAAAAATTCTTTCACTGTTGGGAAATATGGGGATATTTCCCAACAGTGAAAGAATTTTTCAAATCGGTATAACATCGACATAACTATATTTTATCCCCATATTCCCACGGGAACGGGAACTATGCGAGTAAAACCGCGGGGCGCTGCTAGTATATAAATAAACTATTGTTCACGTTAACGCGATCGAGTACGTTAAAAACTCGCACTAAGTCCGAAGTTTTGAGATTGTTATTGTAAATCTTTATTATAATTTCTGAATATATTATGAAAAATCGTTTTGTATAAACTTACATAATATATAATAAATCCCATCTAAATTTCCAATATTTCCGTGTCTCATTAAGGAAATGTAGTTTACAATTTCAAGTTTTTTTTTTAATATTACGACTTTTCCGATGACATATGTAATATGTACATATATACACGTACTCATAGATAGATGCACTGAAACAAAGAGGAACGCAAAAGAAGTCCCGAAACGCACCTGCAAACCGCGTTAAAGAACTGCGTTTCACAACAAAAATAACATGACTGTATCTTCTTGAATCTTCTAGAAACGCGATAAGGTAGAAGAGCCCGAGCCGGAGACGGGGCGCGGGCGCCGCGGCCGCAAGAAGAAGGAGCCCTCGCCCTCGCCGCCGCCCAAGAAGAGGAAGAAGGAGAAGACTACCTACGTCGAGGAAGAGGATGAGGAGGTCAGCCAACTTTCTTATTGAGGGATCGAATGAGATCTGGGCCCCAAGTCTGCTATTACAATAGTGTCAAAATGGTCTATCATTGATCTCATAATGGTCGATTTTGACAAGTTTGGTAATCTACTAACATAAAAGCGTCATTATGACTTTCCAATGGTCAACCACTGACACTCCATTGAAAGAAATGGCATAGAATGGTAATCTCGTACATAATGACAAATGAATGATAGACGTATGCGGTAGTCTGCTAAAATTTTGACAGTTCCTTTGATCAGTGACCTATCATTAGAACGTTATTGTGCAGTCATTTCTTTTAATAGCTCGGTTATCAAAAATTATTATGGGACCATTGACCGACCATTATGAATTTAGAAGATTACGAACTTTTAGCAAAATGACAATGGGATCGTGTTGGAATGACAAATTTATAAAAATAGCAGACTTGGGGCCCTGAACCATTGTACTGCTTGCTAGGGTTACGGAATTGTTCGACAGCCTTACCGGCCCAAGAACGAGAAATGAGTACATTAGAGGCAGTTTAAAAGTGGCGCCAGTGACGGAAAAGTTGAAAGGGAACCGCTTGTCTTGGTATGATCATGTAAATAGGAGGGATGAAACACATGTAACTAAAAGGGTTATGAATATAAATGTGGATGGATGGAAAGGGAGAGGTAGGCCAAAGAAACGATGGATGTGTGAGGAGTGATATGAAAGAAAAAGGAGTTAATGATATCGTGACGGCTGACGGGGCAGATGGAAGGAAAAACATGTTGCGCCGACCCCAAGTAACATGGGATAAGGGCAGGGAGATGTTGATGTTACCGGCCCAAGAACGCAAAGGGCATTTGAAATTTTGTTTTAGTCAGTAAGGGTTTGACACTCCCTCCCGCTCTGCCTTGATTTCATATCGACAAAATGGATCCAAGATTAAGTACAGCACAATGTTTCTATTTGCGGAACTTGATTGATTAAGTTCCTTTTCCTGATTTCATGTATAACTCAATATAATACGATTTGTTTCGATTCAATCTTTGTGACAATGTTTCTTTCGACTTTTGTGAAGGCAAGTCACGAATACAAAAATGACAAATTTATTGTGTCCTGTGCGCTTTTACAAGCTCTGATTTGAAGACACTATTCTAAAACCCGTTTTTTTATGGGAAATAATCAAATGACCTCTACTCTGGGCGGAGGAAGCGGGGAGCGGATGGGAGTGTCAGACTGTTACTGAGTAAAACTCACCCGTGTTCCTCCTAATGCCATTTGCGTTCCAGGGCTGCGGTGACTCTTTCGAACAAATTCCTGCACCCTAGCAGGTACTGGCCCTATGGGTACCCGTCTTCTATGCTGACATCTCTTTGAGGCGTCGGGCCTTTTAAACAACCACAAAATAAAATATTCGTCCATTATCATCACTACAGATCCCTCTAGCCCAAAGCCGGAAAACTAAAATAAAAGAAGAAAAAGACAAACCGAAAGACAAAAGCGTCGTGGAGCCGACTGTGACAACAGCTAGAAGTCGCCGCACAAACAAAACCAAGTCTTACGTCGATGACGACTTGGACGACATTCCTCTGAAGAATATCAAGAAAGAGACGAAGCCTGAAGAAACTGTTTCCATGGAGAGGTATTACTTCGGACAGATCGGCGGGAATGGAGACTTCGTGAAGACTGCCATCGCTGTTGAAGTAAGTTTTATTTTATTTATTGCGCACCATACATAAAGTTATTGTTACAAAATACTACACACATAAAGTAGTCGTTACAGTTGCCCAATTTGATATTATTTGAATCAGTAATTGTTTTAGCCGGCTGTTAGTTTTTTTTTTTTTTTCGTCATCGATATGTGCGATATAATAAACCAATACTAGAAATGTCATAATCTCGATCAAAAGTCTCGGGTATTTGACCGAGTTAATTTTCCCAAAATTTGACATACTTATTTCGTATTTTTATGAATTTTGAAAAGCGATCACCGCCTGGTGATGGACTTTCAGGATGCAAATAATGTACGAACTTTATAAAATTTGTAACAGGATAACCCAACACCTAAAAGGTACAATGACCCTTGTCATTGTACATTATGAACACCTTTTACTATGGTACAATCCAAAAGTTGCCTGCCAACAAAATGTACTGAATTGAACTGATTTTTGGGCAATTTCAGGGATTCCAGCTTGATGCGGTTTTTTTTTTAATCATTTCGTTTACGTTCATACACGTCAGCGTTAATTCGTTTATTATTACTATTTTTTATTTTTAGCTTGCGCTGTTCTAATTATTTAACTCCAAGTCAAAAAAACATGTATTTTGATGACGTCCAGTGCCCGGTGTGCCACGAGGAGTTCAACGAGAACATCGGTCTGATGTCGCACCTGTTCGGGCACGCGGCGCCGCCCGCGGGCGCTGCGGGTGGTGGTGCGGCGCAGTGCGCGTACTGCCTGGCGCGCTTCCCCGCGCACCACGACCTCGACACGCACCTCAAGCACAACCACCCGGCCGACACCAAGTCGCCCGACCTCTTCACTTATGCTTGCTTGATTTGTGAGGTAACTTATGCTTACACTACTTCAGCCTTCCATTCCATTCCATGAGGGCTGGCTCGAGACGACGCGGGAGAAGAATGTCTGAAAGGCATTGGGATAGGCCTTGCCCAGCAGTGGCACAGCAAATTTACTCGCTACATGCGATATACACAAAAAAGGTTGGTGACGACGCTTCGTGGAGGCCTATTACGATGAGAAGACGTCTTTCGGCTGAAATGAATATGTGTCACCCTATAAAATAATATGACATAATAAAGAGCATTCATGCATGGCATAGAGAGCAGTGGTGGCCGAGTGGTAACGGCTCCGACTTACGAATTGTAGGTCGCGGGTTCAAACCCAGCCTGGCGCATTACTTTATGTAATTAATTTCTTCACCACTGATCTCAAAACGGTGAAGGAAAACATCGTGAGGAAACCAGCATGTCCTAGAACCAAAAGTTCGAAGACATGTGATATTTACCAACCCGCACTGGGCCCGCGTGGTGGATTACGGCCCATTCCCTCTCCTGGAGAGGAGGCCTGTGTCTCAGCAGTGGGAACGTTAAAAGGCTGATTATGTAAGAGCATTCTGTTCCATGGTTATACTAAAAACGGATACTTGTCTGTCTCGTTATACGGTACCATTAAGCCTGACCAAACCATCTCCCTCACCCGCAGGTCCGCTTCGCCGCCGTGCTAACGCTAGCGTCCCACATGCAGAAGACCCACGCGCCGCTAGAGCTGCCGTACGCGTGCGACGCGTGCGACTACCGCGTGTCGTCTCACCGGGCTATCGCGGATCATTACAGGGCGACCCACTGCACAGGCGATACTGTGTTCTGTCCCTACTGTCTCAAGGTATACTTTACTAGTGATTGTACCACGCGCCGCTAGAGCTGCCGAACGCGTGCGACGCGTGCGACTACCGCGTGTCGTCTCACCGGGCTATCGCGGATCATTACAGGGCGACCCACTGCACAGGCGATACTGTGTTCTGTCCCTACTGTCTCAAGGTATACTTTACTAGTGATTGTACCACGCGCCGCTAGAGCTGCCGAACGCGTGCGACGCGTGCGACTACCGCGTGTCGTCTCACCGGGCTATCGCGGATCATTACAGGGCGACCCACTGCACAGGCGATACTGTGTTCTGTCCCTACTGTCTCAAGGTATACTTTACTAGTGATTGTACCACGCGCCGCTAGAGCTGCCGAACGCGTGCGACGCGTGCGACTACCGCGTGTCGTCTCACCGGGCTATCGCGGATCATTACAGGGCGACCCACTGCACAGGCGATACTGTGTTCTGTCCCTACTGTCTCAAGGTATACTTTACTAGTGATTGTACCACGCGCCGCTAGAGCTGCCGAACGCGTGCGACGCGTGCGACTACCGCGTGTCGTCTCACCGGGCTATCGCGGATCATTACAGGGCGACCCACTGCACAGGCGATACTGTGTTCTGTCCCTACTGTCTCAAGGTATACTTTACTAGTGATTGTACCACGCGCCGCTAGAGCTGCCGTACGCGTGCGACGCGTGCGACTACCGCGTGTCGTCTCACCGGGCTATCGCGGATCATTACAGGGCGACCCACTGCACAGGCGATACTGTGTTCTGTCCCTACTGTCTCAAGGTATACTTTACTAGTGATTGTACCACGCGCCGCTAGAGCTGCCGTACGCGTGCGACGCGTGCGACTACCGCGTGTCGTCTCACCGGGCTATCGCGGATCATTACAGGGCGACCCACTGCACAGGCGATACTGTGTTCTGTCCCTACTGTCTCAAGGTATACTTTACTAGTGATTGTACCACGCGCCGCTAGAGCTGCCGTACGCGTGCGACGCGTGCGACTACCGCGTGTCGTCTCACCGGGCTATCGCGGATCATTACAGGGCGACCCACTGCACAGGCGATACTGTGTTCTGTCCCTACTGTCTCAAGGTATACTTTACTAGTGATTGTACCACGCGCCGCTAGAGCTGCCGTACGCGTGCGACGCGTGCGACTACCGCGTGTCGTCTCACCGGGCTATCGCGGATCATTACAGGGCGACCCACTGCACAGGCGATACTGTGTTCTGTCCCTACTGTCTCAAGGTATACTTTACTAGTGATTGTACCACGCGCCGCTAGAGCTGCCGTACGCGTGCGACGCGTGCGACTACCGCGTGTCGTCTCACCGGGCTATCGCGGATCATTACAGGGCGACCCACTGCACAGGCGATACTGTGTTCTGTCCCTACTGTCTCAAGGTATACTTTACTAGTGATTGTACCACGCGCCGCTAGAGCTGCCGTACGCGTGCGACGCGTGCGACTACCGCGTGTCGTCTCACCGGGCTATCGCGGATCATTACAGGGCGACCCACTGCACAGGCGATACTGTGTTCTGTCCCTACTGTCTCAAGGTATACTTTACTAGTGATTGTACCACACGCCGCTAGAGCTGCCGTACGCGTGCGACGCGTGCGACTACCGCGTGTCGTCTCACCGGGCTATCGCGGATCATTACAGGGCGACCCACTGCACAGGCGATACTGTGTTCTGTCCCTACTGTCTCAAGGTATACTTTACTAGTGATTGTACCACGCGCCGCTAGAGCTGCCGTACGCGTGCGACGCGTGCGACTACCGCGTGTCGTCTCACCGGGCTATCGCGGATCATTACAGGGCGACCCACTGCACAGGCGATACTGTGTTCTGTCCCTACTGTCTCAAGGTATACTTTACTAGTGATTGTACCACGCGCCGCTAGAGCTGCCGTACGCGTGCGACGCGTGCGACTACCGCGTGTCGTCTCACCGGGCTATCGCGGATCATTACAGGGCGACCCACTGCACAGGCGATACTGTGTTCTGTCCCTACTGTCTCAAGGTATACTTTACTAGTGATTGTACCACGCGCCGCTAGAGCTGCCGTACGCGTGCGACGCGTGCGACTACCGCGTGTCGTCTCACCGGGCTATCGCGGATCATTACAGGGCGACCCACTGCACAGGCGATACTGTGTTCTGTCCCTACTGTCTCAAGGTATACTTTACTAGTGATTGTACCACGCGCCGCTAGAGCTGCCGTACGCGTGCGACGCGTGCGACTACCGCGTGTCGTCTCACCGGGCTATCGCGGATCATTACAGGGCGACCCACTGCACAGGCGATACTGTGTTCTGTCCCTACTGTCTCAAGGTATACTTTACTAGTGATTGTACCACGCGCCGCTAGAGCTGCCGTACGCGTGCGACGCGTGCGACTACCGCGTGTCGTCTCACCGGGCTATCGCGGATCATTACAGGGCGACCCACTGCACAGGCGATACTGTGTTCTGTCCCTACTGTCTCAAGGTATACTTTACTAGTGATTGTACCACGCGCCGCTAGAGCTGCCGTACGCGTGCGACGCGTGCGACTACCGCGTGTCGTCTCACCGGGCTATCGCGGATCATTACAGGGCGACCCACTGCACAGGCGATACTGTGTTCTGTCCCTACTGTCTCAAGGTATACTTTACTAGTGATTGTACCACGCGCCGCTAGAGCTGCCGAACGCGTGCGACGCGTGCGACTACCGCGTGTCGTCTCACCGGGCTATCGCGGATCATTACAGGGCGACCCACTGCACAGGCGATACTGTGTTCTGTCCCTACTGTCTCAAGGTATACTTTACTAGTGATTGTACCACGCGCCGCTAGAGCTGCCGTACACGTGCGACGAATTCCATTCTAAAGAAAAAATTATACACTCGTAAAAAAACGACACAGTCTGGTTTCTAATTTGGATTTGGAATTAATTTTGTGCTTCTTGCAATGCCTTATTACCTCTCATATTCGCAGGCAAAATATTTAAATCTAACGAATGCGTCTTGCCTCTCCAGGTCATTAAGGTGTACGCAGACGGGCATGAGCTGACAGCTAACGTCGTTCTTTATCTGGACCACTTGAAGCAGCACCAGGACAAGGAGATGGAATTCCGGTGCAACAGATGCGTGCTCAAGTTTGTGCATCTTGGTGAGACACGATTTTCTTAATGAGCCAGATCCTAATCTCAATCTCGCCTGCTGAAAAGTGAGGTTTACGATAAAACGAGGAATATTTTTGTTTCCCCACACTAGGAATTTCTCCTGTATCGTGGGTGCGTTTACAAACATACAAACTCACACACACAATACGGCCTTTCAAAGCAAGATGTTCATCCTTGCTTTGAAAGCTAAGTCTAAGTTATTTCTAAATCTAAAAGAACATGCTTCAGGAAAAGAAACGTTAATACTTTTACGGAAAGCCAAATTTTCCATGCAGCCAAACAATTTCTTACCTTCTTTTTGTACCAGTTGATTAATCATCTCTCAACAGTTATTATATAGCTTGACAATTTATTACTTTTTGTTTTCGAGTGGTTCGTTTATCTACTCTACCTGAACAGTTATTTTGGGATCAGGTCAAAGTATTTATTGGTTTTCTTTTTCCCAGGTCAACTGAAGGAACATCAAGTGCGCGACCACATCACGGTCAGCGGCGCAACCCCGCTCTGTTCTGAAGAGCATTTAATTACCAAGCCTAAAGTAAGTTCATTTTCTGCGTCCTGCTGATATGGTTGTAACTTACTTCAAACATCGAGATCTCATGCTGTAGGTTTTTCTAAAGTTCAATAAATCTGTTAATTCCGCTTCTTCGATGTTCAAAAATTATATTGGACTCGTATTTTTAACTAATAAAATCCATCAAAGTTCTAGAGTGGGGGCAGGTGACGTCACGTTTTTGTAAAAAGAGTGCGATCTTGTGACGTTAAGTCAGTTTTCAACGCTCTGTATCCTCTTAAATTTTCGTAAGAAAAAAGAATAAAGACGTGTTCCACATTTTTTGGAAATCTTTATTAGATTTTTTTCAGTAAAACGCCCTTCAATGCGGATGTATTGCATAACACAAAACATCCGCATTGACATAAATTGTTAATTCATTGCTACTACATCATAAATAACGCAATGCTACACCCTCTAATTCGCTCGTATAAAAAGTATGATCAGTTCGTTTTGTGATGTTTATTTGGCTTGTATTCCAGAACAAAGCGCGTCCCCCGGTGAAGGACTCAGCCAACCACTCGATCGCGGAGACGTTCGAGGAGCTGACGCTGGTGCTGCCCGACGGGCTGCTGTGCCGCGAGTGCGACACGCCGCTCGAGCGCGACAAGCACTTCCTGTCAGTAGCGAGCCTCTTCTAGTCTAGCACATATTGAAGGACTCGGCCAACCACTGGATGGCGGAGACGTTCGAGGAGCTGACGCTGGTGCTGCCCGACGGGCTGCTGTGCCGCGAGTGCGACACGCCGCTCGAGCGCGACAAGCACTTCCTGTGAGTAGCGAGCCTCTTCTAGTCTAGCACATATTGAAGGACTCGGCCAACCACTGGATGGCGGAGACGTTCGAGGAGCTGACGCTGGTGCTGCCCGACGGGCTGCTGTGCCGCGAGTGCGACACGCCGCTCGAGCGCGACAAGCACTTCCTGTGAGTAGCGAGCCTCTTCTAGTCTAGCACATATTGAAGGACTCGGCCAACCACTGGATGGCGGAGACGTTCGAGGAGCTGACGCTGGTGCTGCCCGACGGGCTGCTGTGCCGCGAGTGCGACACGCCGCTCGAGCGCGACAAGCACTTCCTGTGAGTAGCGAGCCTCTTCTAGTCTAGCACATATTGAAGGACTCGGCCAACCACTGGATGGCGGAGACGTTCGAGGAGCTGACGCTGGTGCTGCCCGACGGGCTGCTGTGCCGCGAGTGCGACACGCCGCTCGAGCGCGACAAGCACTTCCTGTGAGTAGCGAGCCTCTTCTAGTCTAGCACATATTGAAGGACTCGGCCAACCACTGGATGGCGGAGACGTTCGAGGAGCTGACGCTGGTGCTGCCCGACGGGCTGCTGTGCCGCGAGTGCGACACGCCGCTCGAGCGCGACAAGCACTTCCTGTGAGTAGCGAGCCTCTTCTAGTCTAGCACATATTGAAGGACTCGGCCAACCACTGGATGGCGGAGACGTTCGAGGAGCTGACGCTGGTGCTGCCCGACGGGCTGCTGTGCCGCGAGTGCGACACGCCGCTCGAGCGCGACAAGCACTTCCTGTGAGTAGCGAGCCTCTTCTAGTCTAGCACATATTGAAGGACTCGGCCAACCACTGGATGGCGGAGACGTTCGAGGAGCTGACGCTGGTGCTGCCCGACGGGCTGCTGTGCCGCGAGTGCGACACGCCGCTCGAGCGCGACAAGCACTTCCTGTGAGTAGCGAGCCTCTTCTAGTCTAGCACATATTGAAGGACTCGGCCAACCACTGGATGGCGGAGACGTTCGAGGAGCTGACGCTGGTGCTGCCCGACGGGCTGCTGTGCCGCGAGTGCGACACGCCGCTCGAGCGCGACAAGCACTTCCTGTGAGTAGCGAGCCTCTTCTAGTCTAGCACATATTGAAGGACTCGGCCAACCACTGGATGGCGGAGACGTTCGAGGAGCTGACGCTGGTGCTGCCCGACGGGCTGCTGTGCCGCGAGTGCGACACGCCGCTCGAGCGCGACAAGCACTTCCTGTGAGTAGCGACCCTCTTCTAGTCTAGCACATATTGAAGGACTCGGCCAACCACTGGATGGCGGAGACGTTCGAGGAGCTGACGCTGGTGCTGCCCGACGGGCTGCTGTGCCGCGAGTGCGACACGCCGCTCGAGCGCGACAAGCACTTCCTGTGAGTAGCGACCCTCTTCTAGTCTAGCACATATTGAAGGACTCGGCCAACCACTGGATGGCGGAGACGTTCGAGGAGCTGACGCTGGTGCTGCCCGACGGGCTGCTGTGCCGCGAGTGCGACACGCCGCTCGAGCGCGACAAGCACTTCCTGTGAGTAGCGAGCCTCTTCTGATCTAGCACATATTAGTGCGCGACCTGTGGCCGTATTACGAAGTGCCAATGCTATCATGATTCGTGTGAGGGAAAGGGATAGTGGTATTCGTCTTGTGTAACTCCGTCTCTCTCTGACACAGAAATCATGATGGATTTAAGACGTCATAATAGGTCGCCTGCGCCGCGAGGTTTACTTCGCAGCTCCTTAGCGAACTAGATTGCTTTTTAGTTCGTCAGCTGTTCGCTTTCCTAGTGCTAACCATACCTGCCAGGGTTGCGAATTTCCTTAGGAAAAGTCACTGCAGCCCTGGAACACAAAGGGCATTAGGAGGAACACGGGTGGGTTTTAGTCAGTAGAATCTGACGTTCCCTTCCGCTCCACCCAGAGCGGAAGAAGTCATTTGATGATTTCCCATCCATAAAAAAGTGCTAACCATAGATATGCTGATATATGATGCGACTAGATCAACAATTAAAAGTGTATTATGTCTACATCATCGCATTTTATAACATTCTACAGGTCTTTCTTACACTAAAAATATAGAGAAATCTATATTAATTGTATATCTACTTGTAGAAAGAATGAAAAAAAATCGTAACACACCATTGACATATATTCTACTGGTAGACAAGAACGTTAATGATAAACATTTGTTCAAATTCTGGTAAGTTTGAATTAAAGTTTGCTGCAGTGCTAAAACATTGTTATGTCATGTATTTTTTAGATAGCTTATTTCTATAAGCTATCTAGTGAGTCTTTTTAGTTTGTGTTTTTATAATTTTCTTGCAACCAAAAAGTCGAGAAATGCCAAGAATTTCATGTCGCTTACAAGTTGACGTATGTATCGTGTAACAAATTGACGTCCCCTGTGTATTCTCCCTATGATGCACAAACTTGGTCTTTGACTGACGTACAAAAGTCCAAACTCAAGGTTTGCTAACGTGCTATGGAGCGCAGTATACTTGGTGTTAAATTAACGGATCTCTTCTCTCTCTTCTCTTTTTTAAGAAACGTTGCCCCACACTAGTATTTACTCCTGTATCGTGGGTGCGTTCACAAACATGTAAACTCACATACACAAGACACCCAGACCCGGAACAATTATCTGTAGGCCATACAAACATTTGTTCCGTGCGGGGATCGAACCCGCGACACGTAGTGGAGCAGCCGAACGCTCAACCACTGCGCCAACCGTGTCGAATCGATCGAATTCGAAACATACTGCGCTCAAAAACACAGATCGTTGACGTGGCTCAGAAGGCTGCCCAGCTTAAATAGGACTGGGCTGGATATGTCCATCGAGCGGTGGGCCTATAAAACACAAAATTGGTGCCCTGACATCGCGAGACGTGGCCGCGGTAGACCGCGAAGGAGATGGCGGGACGACTTGGATGTCTTCCAGGGGCGCCACTCGGCCGCCGCAGCGTGTCCCACTAGTGCGGCGCAGCGTGTGTGGCACGTGCTCGTGTAGTACTGGTTTGTGTGTAGGATGGCGCAACGGCACCCGCACCTACAACGCATCGCCTAGCCTCACTCTAAAGAAATGTTTACCTATCTTGCTGAATTCGTCACATTGATACCGTGTTATTGTTACAGAGGCACGACCCGTTGCACGAAGTGTTCGTACGGCACGTCGTGCTACCGCGCCATGCTGCGCCACAACGGCTACTGCGCCGGCCCGCACTCGCTGGAGGACGCGCCTAGGGACGCGCCTTATCGCTCGCACTGCGTGTGCGGGTACAACACTACTGTCGGTACGTACACTAGTGTCCATGCTGCGCCACAACGGCTACTGCGCCGGCCCGCACTCGCTGGAGGACGCGCCTAGGGACGCGCCTTATCGCTCGCACTGCGTGTGCGGGTACAACACTACTGTCGGTACGTACACTAGTGTCCATGCTGCGCCACAACGGCTACTGCGCCGGCCCGCACTCGCTGGAGGACGCGCCTAGGGACGCGCCTTATCGCTCGCACTGCGTGTGCGGGTACAACACTACTGTCGGTACGTACACTAGTGTCCATGCTGCGCCACAACGGCTACTGCGCCGGCCCGCACTCGCTGGAGGACGCGCCTAGGGACGCGCCTTATCGCTCGCACTGCGTGTGCGGGTACAACACTACTGTCGGTACGTACACTAGTGTCCATGCTGCGCCACAACGGCTACTGCGCCGGCCCGCACTCGCTGGAGGACGCGCCTAGGGACGCGCCTTATCGCTCGCACTGCGTGTGCGGGTACAACACTACTATCGGTACGTACACTAGTTAAGTGTGCCAAGATTATGACACTGCCTTTGTGCCACAACATAACACTTTGCTGACCCCCAGCTCAACATTTTGACGATTTTTTACGACCCATAACCTATGTGAAAGATACAGACAGCACCATCCATTTTCCTTTTACTGCTGATAGTTTTTGTGACGCACGGAGTTGTCTCAAGCTGTATGCATAATGGGTATCAATCCACGAATCGGCCTCGACAAGCGTATCTATCTTCTATCTGCATCTCGTTAACCGATTCTTATAATTGGATCCACTGTTGGCACAGAATCATACTGAGTGCCTTGGCGACAGAGGCACCAGATGCATCGGCCTACTTTTGTCCCTTCCTTTTTCTTTCTCTTGTTTATCAATCAAATGTTTAATATTGATCTTTACTTATGTAAGGACTAATAATAATATTGAAGGATATTTTAGTTAGGATTTTAATTTGTATCTATTTTTTTTGTCTCATAACATAAGATTCTGTAAAATGATACGCGTGCAGGCACGGACATGCTGACGCACCTGCTGATGTGCGAGCACAAGTCGGCGTACGCGTCGGAGGACGAGGCTCGCGCCAACACGGTGGGCTGCGCCGACGAGCTGCCCGCGCTCGCCAAGCCGCTCGGCGACACGCCGCCGCCTGTCGACACGGTCAGTTATTCCCGCAGCTTTGCGCGGATAAATATACATTTTCGCAAAAAAAAAAGTAGCTAGAAGATAGATTCTATCTTATCTAAACGGATTCAGTGATTCAAGCATAAAAACGTAATAAACAAACAAAGCTGGATTTGCTTTAGTATGTAGTCAAAATTTTGTGTAAATTTATAATATCTTCATCAACAGCCTGTTGCAGTGTTGCAGTCCACTGCTGGACATAGGCCTCTCCATTTGCACGCCTCTTAGGCCTCTCCAATTAAACATTAATTATATTATCTTGTGCCTGGAATAATCAGCTGATAAGCCACAAATTCCTCAGTAGTCAATTTAATGCTGCAAGGAACCTATGAAAGAATACAAGCTCAGACCACATTAATTTCCAACAGCCGGTCGAGTCCAGCATGTCGGACTACGCGCCGCCGTCGGTGCTGAACACGCAGCTGTCGCTGGACGACCTGGCGCCGCCCTCCGTGCTGCAGTCCGATCAGGTATGTCATGGCACTCTTTGACTAACCAGAGATCTATGAGACACCGGAAAACTCAAAGCTAATCTTTGCTGAGCTGTAAAATGAGGCTTTCGAGTATTTGTCTGTCACGGTGTATCTGTTACCTAAATTTTTAATAACAGGAGTGAAGATCTACGCCCCTTTTTTAACTTTTCTTGATGTGAATCAAGATTCTGCCAGTAGTTCGTAGTTGGACTACAGAAATCTCAAAAAGGTCTACAAACAGGCGCGTGCAGTGGTTCGTTAGGGTAGGCCAGAGAAAATGTCCAAATAAACTTTAAAAAATAACCACATTATTCAGGGTTGATTTTTAATTTAATGAGTTTTTAACCCTGAATAATGTGGTGTTTTTTTTTTGACATTATTTTCTGGCCTACCCAACTCGAACCACTGCACGCCACTGTCTACAAACCATAACTCGCATCATTGCTAAAAATAATAAAACCCAAAATGTGTATTTAATTATTTTATTAAAATCACCAAACAAAACTTTACACTTCTCATACGTATCTAGACTAGAACACCAATATTATCATGATCTAAAACACTAATGATCCCCTGTATGTTCCCCCAGCATGATCAGGAGCTTCTCAAGGACACGTATGACCGTCCTCTAGCCACCCCGCGGCACGAGGAGCCCCACTACAGTCTCGGGGACTTCGAGCCTCTGCCGCAGGAGCCCCCGCCGCAGCCCGACTTCGAGCAGCTTTAGAAATAATGATACTTATGATTTCATTCAATGACGCGCGTGATTATTACAGAGTAAGATGAAAATGGATTGCCAATGTGTGGATTGATGGTACAGATTTGTCACGCCTTTATCTCATGGGGGTAGGCAAAACCTACAGAATACTACTATGATTTACCCCTACTATGATTTTTATTTTGCTTGTTGTAAATCTATTACACTGGTAGAGAATGTTTTACTGTATTAAAATTTAGTCTACCCATAAAGTTAAATGCATGTTTTCTCCTTTTACTTTGTGTATGGATTTCATCACAAATATAGCCCTATCATTGTGTAGTTCTGAAGTAATGCAATCTGAGCTTTTATAGGAAAATAAATGAGCACTCCATTTCTTACTACTCTGTGATAACCTGACAGTTTTGGCATACTATTTGAATATTGTTGATCATGATAACTGAAATGTACACATTATGTATGCTTCTATTCATTAATATATTATGTATTAAGATATATAATAGTAGAATATCATATTTACCACATTCTTAAAAGAGTACATATTATTTTGTTTTAAGTCTTGTAAGCTTCACTAGATTGCTTGAAGTAAAGAACTTATTGTTTTAAGATATCCAATTAGAGCATAAAATTCAGCGCTAATTATGTAGTTGAAATCTTAAAGGTTATGGAATATAATTAAATGCTTTAACAAACTATTTCCTCTTTCCTTTCTTTTTCTTGAATGTTAGTGTAACTTTGTTAGTGACTCCATAGTCCTGGATGTGTGCATTATCATCATCTAAGGATATACTATCAAAGTTCAGGTTGTACGTCTTCCAGATATATCTCCAAGATATCTTAGTGTGGATGCCGGCTCTCCTTTGGAATAGTTCAAAGTGTCTCTGTATTGCTTTCTTAAGGTTTCTTACTGTTGCATTTTGAGTAATCTGGAAATATAAGAACTTTTTAAATACTTATAGGTACTACATAAATTCAGTTTTCTTGAGGACAGGAAAAATAAGGCTAATGAGAAGAGTACCAGATTACTACTTTTTATTTTATTTTATATGAATAGGTAGTGTACAGCTAAATTGGCTATAAAGAGACAAACTATATTCAAATGACTTACAATAACTTTTAATGTTGGTTCATTCTCTCTTGAAACAAAAATGGTGATTGACTGACCATGTTCCACAGCTGTCTGAAATAATTATTAATTATTATTGAAACCTGTTAGTGTTACTGTTGTTGTACAGGTTTTAGGATTAGGTGTTCTACAGAATGCTTCAATATATCATCATCATTGATCAGTAAAAGGTGAGCTAATTTGCCTTCAAAGAATAGAAGCAAAAAGTAGAGACTTCCATACAACTACATTTAGCCGAGTCACTACAGTATCAGGAACTGAGTATTTAATTTTTGGGAAACAAATACTTAAAATAAATGTAAGTGATTTCTATATTAATGTTTAACATAATATTGAATGTACTTTAGTGATATCCCGAAACCAGGATATAATACACTTGCACATCGGGCGGAAAAGCTAGTAAGACGCGACGTTACCACAGCACGTGCAATAAGCAAACTGTCGGGTGCCAGCCTGCCATCCTCCGCCCACTCTAACACTGCTGTATGCGCCCCTTGTGGCTTTAGGATTATGACGAATAGATAGTGTCCGTATTTCGCTAGTTTAAAACCCGATACAAAAAATTTAAAACAAAATATGGAAATGTGCTCTATTTGGAACCCCCCGTGCAATTCCTGTAAATTAAACTCTGCCTTACTGCCTGATTGATTTACTGACAATGAATGCATAGAAATTACTGGTCGTAGAAAGCTGAAATTACGCATGTAGGTTCCTTGGGAAGTCTAGGGTAGAACGGGTAAAAACGAAATACGCGCGTACTTAGTCACGGCAAAAGCTAGTTTTTCTATAAAGGTTAGTGGTTGGCATGTTGTTGCACGTCTACAAAACATTATTATCATGGTTTCGAAAGGCAGTAACAGGTTATTTACCTGTGCTAAAATTTCTTCAATAATCATATCATTGGGCAGGTTCTTCAGTATGGAATCGTTACTCAGTAAAGTCACAAGTGAAGCCTGTGTGACTTCCAGTAGCTCATCGTGGGACAGTGAAATCGCTAAATCTTCTACAAATTCCATTGGTGGAGATTAAAATTACATTAAAATACAATAACTCGCAACAATACAAAAATACTCTGTGTCAGAGTATTATTGTTTACAAATAATTGAACGCTGTCAAGTTGAAGTTATTCATTCCACAGATAATATACACTCAGTCTAATCTGTTGCTCGCGAAAATCATTATACTTAGATTCTCGTTGGTTTTAATGATTGTTACAACCGTCAAATCAGTATAAACCCGATGGAAGAGGATCATCTCTAAATTCATAGACAAAAAAGTTGGTTTTATCTGCAGTTGCCAACATATAAAAATATACCCCAACTGAAGGGGAAAACGTACATACTAGCAGCGCCCCGCGGTTTCACCCGCATTGTTCCCGTTCCCGTTGCAGTACGGGGATAAAATATAATATACTCCACAATAGCGTAGCTTTCTATTGGTGAAATAATTTTGAAAATCGGTTAAGAAGATCCAGAGATTACCCCTTACAACGTCACAAACTCACAAACGTTACTTCTTTATAATATTAGTAGGTATAGATAAATTACGCCAACACCAGAACAGTACTTATTCATCACAATTATGTACAGAGCACAAAATTATACCATGTCACATGACGGTTGCCTCACAGGTGGATGTGGTCGAATCTTTTGAATATCCTATGAATAGTGCTTATATCTTTTGAATTTTTTAAGAATAGTGCTTGTAATGCAGTTAATGATGTTGTATGGTTGCAACAATCCGCATCAAGGGTTCTGTACAAGTCATATGTCACTGAATAATTGTAAAATGCGTAAGATTATGAAATATCTTGAGGGATACTCTAAATAGATTATCAAATTAACATTCCGAATACTTTTTACGCATCAGAATTTGATAGTCTCTCGAAATTGTGAAGGCATAAACTGAGCATAACTGACTTGCGACCTGAGAGATGAGAAGGGGAATGATTCGATGCGAAACCAGAGCGATAACGTGCTATGTGCGCTGCAGTGATACGGTCCGTGTGACACCCTATGGCGCCCATTACACGGCCGGTTTAACTTTCAAGTTTAACCACAATCAGCATTAATGGTTGCATGAAACTGATTGACGAAAATACGGATATCTCATCACTTCATCAGTCACGAGTTTTAAGTGAATGGGTCTGTTTTTATGTGTTTACGGAATGGGTAATAAGTCAAACCTTGCCCTTTATCAAATCCCGTATATCAGCTAATAGTATATCGTCGTTATGTTGAAGACTAGCTTTTGCCAATTCATCTAATCCTATGCAGCCGTTAAAAGACGTGAAAAGGCAACAGACAGACAAATTTAGTTTGCATTTATAATACTAATCATCATCTGCCTAGCCTTTTCCCAACTACATTGGGGTCGGCTCCCATTCAAGCCGGATTCAGCAGAATACCAGTATTTTACGTGAAGCGGCTGCCTACCAGACCTCCATAACCTATTAACTCGAGAACACGGTACTTCTTGGCAAGACTGGTGTCAGATTTTCTGGCTTCTGACAATCCGTAACGACTGCCAAAAATCTCCAAATGACAGCCACGACCAACGGCTTAACGTGCTTTCCGAAGCACGGAAAAGTCTCGTTATGTTAAGATGGTCACCCCATCCACAGACCAACCTCTGCAAGCAAGAGCTCCACCTATAATACTAATATTGATTATTTTTAGCTCAAGATAATTAAGAGATTATATTATTTGTGTGTAATGTGTATATGTAAAGTTATCTAAAGTAACTTGTAAAAAACGTTATAAGTTTAGCAATACCATTTGAAACTTGTATACAGAGGTTTTGTCGTGGAATAATATTTTCATGATTTGGCAACATTGCTTTAAATTATTAAATCTTTTTTTCGTGGGTCTTGTCTTGTCTCCACTCCACTCGCTGTCACTTAGAAATTTGAGGTTATACTGTCATATTATCACTAAATTCTGTAAATTGTATCATCTCACTAAAATCTAAGATATTTCAACAATGGATACTTTGTCCACGGGTTCGCTCTCTGGCGCACAAAAAGAAGAACTGATGGATCAGGTGAAACAGCAAATAGCCATCGCGAACGCTCAAGAATTACTGACGAAAATGTCTGAAAAATGTTTCAAAAAGTGCATCAATAAACCGGGAACAGCCCTAGACAATTCAGAACAGAAATGTATTGCGATGTGCATGGACAGGTATATGGATGCATGGAACCTGGTGTCACGGACTTACAGCAGTCGTATTCAGCGAGAGAGGAACAACATGTGAAAGCGACCACCTGGGACTCAGGTCTTTGGGCCTTCGTGTCACTGTAAATATAGACGACTTAGTAGATACAAAGCATTTGAAATTGTGAGTTGCGGCTGCCGGTTATGTTAATGTGTTCAATAAAAGTACTTTAGGTTGTTACTTGTTTTTATTGATTCTACTGTGGTAGATGGTGTAACAGATCTGTAGCGCTCCTATTACTTGTTGTTGAAATGTGAAGTTTTATCAGAATATTCCTAATAAATTGTGTTAGAATAAATCATAGTTTGTAATAAATCTTAATCCTTGCAGCACAAGGGTCAGTTTTGATCCTGAACTCGGGAGTGTAATGGAATGGTTATGTCTATCCAATAATAAAAAAGACACCTTACAAAAAAAATGTTTATGATCATCCTTTGGTGATGGTTCTATCAGTGATGCAATATGTTGAAAATAATAGGCTCACTGCTAAAGTCCAAAATGTTTCTAAAGATATGTATAAATAAAAAACAGAAATAGAAATACCATTGTTGTATTTATAATATTATAAGTTGAAATTAACATTAATTGTTTATTCATTCACATTTGAAACCCAATCTTATTTGCCTGGATTATTTTCTTTCTTTCTTTACTTATAACTCTCCTCTGATCATCTTTTTTCTATAGTTATAAAGCTTTTGTATCCACATCTCCTTGAGCTCTGCTTCATCTGGTATTTCCTATAAAAAAACCAAATTAGATTTGAAAAACAAATACTTATGTAACACTTTTACTTCTTCATCAACAGTCCAGTATACCACATATGGTACACACAGTGTAATTATGGGTTATGGGCCTTACAAAATTAGTTAGTGTAACTGTTGGACTGTTAACATGTTAAGGTAGTAGGAGTGTGAAGTTAGGTAACCTATATCTAACTTTGCACACAAGTTTTGCTGGGCAGGAAAAATCAGATTTTCGAAACTGCTTAGCCTAATACAAATAAATGACCTTATATTTGAAGAAAAACCTGAATATAATTAAACAGTGTAGCTGCAGGGTGCAGTGATCAGGAAATAAGGCTGTCAGTTAATAGTAATAAGTTAAAAAAAAAATCTCTGGGAAGAAAACAGTATGCTATTTTTTGTCCCTGTAACAGGAGAAAAATGTATTAAATAAATTGAGCATCTTACATCAAAATTAATTATAGAATCGTCACTCGGGATCTTTATATCAGATTCTGGTACAGTAACAGTCTGAGAATTCAAATCTATCACAATATTCTGGGACTGCTTTTTATTCCTTGAAGATGTGAAGGATTTGGGTACAAATGAGTCACTGTTCAACTCTGCTAAGAGGTTTCTGTCATGTATTGTAGGCATATCTTCCTTGACTTCAACCTCCTTGTACTCATAGGTGGGTATTTTGGTCATAGTCAATCCTGCAGCTGCTGCTGCTTTAATAGCTCGTTCCAATTTAGTTTCAGTGTCATCTAGGTTTACCTTCTTTGTCTGGGAAGGGCGTTCTGTAATATGACAAACAGGTATGGTGTAAATGAAGCAGTGAAGTTCAAAGCTAAGCAATGACACTTAAAAAATTAACTTTATACTGGACTCCCTAAGATGTAGCCTAAGACTCTTGGTACCTACAAATATAGGGAGAACTTTGGACCGACAGGGAATCATTTATTGATTTGTGAATCTTTCTGAACTACATTATCAAGAAAAATACGAAATACAACTGACCTATATCAAAGGAGCCACTACGGCTGCTAGATGAACGCGATCTCTTGGATTTCTTCTTGGTATATTTAGATTTACTCCGAGAACTCGACAACGACCGCGATCGATCTCGCTTTGAACGAGTCCTCGAAGATGATCGTCTTCTAGACTTCGACTCGTATCTATCCCTCGAAAGACTTCTAGTATAACTCCTTCTTTTGTGTTTGGACCGCGAAGTAGACCGTTTCCTTCTGTGGCTGATGGACTCCGAACGGTCTCTGGACCTTGATCTACGTTTGTGCTTGCTTTTGGATCTCTTTCTATCATAAGATGAGTCAGAACTGTATGAAGAACTTCGCCTGTCCCGGTACCGACTTTTGTCACGCGGCATCGTCGGAATAATTAGAAAATAACTTTATTTATTTATTATCATAACCTCAAAATGTCTGATTGACAACTTGTCTTGTCAAGTCAATTATTAGGTACCTCAACGTTTAGTTATTCTGTTTAAATATTCCAAACTGGTTTTCTTTAATTATTTGGTTAACATTGAAAATAATTATCATAATGTTTCTGCCATTTTGTTATTTAAAAAAATATTTTCTATGAAAACTTTGTATGAGATTTTGAAAATGTATTCATCAATTCAGATTGGCCAATCACTTGTCCTATTTGAATTATCGATAAAATAGATTGGTGTGTAGATGAAACGATTGAAAGTAAAAGGGATTTTCAAAAAAATCTTTCAACACGTAAAGTGGAAGTACCGGTATTTTCAAAATTCAAATGATCCGATGAATGCAAGAGAAACTCAGTAGATGGCAGAACTAACCAATTTTCACAAATTCCATTTCACGGACCTTTCATAAAAAATGAATCACTTTTTTTGTGATCAAAACATCTAAAACTGAGGCATTAAAATAGTTCAACAATATATCCCTGAATTCTATCATATCATATTTATGTGAAATATATTTTCAACACTTTTCAATTGATATTTTCACCTATTCGCAAACTTTGACATTTTGAAGTTAGTGGCTATGCGTTTATTGAAACTTTCCGTAGGGCAGCGACCGTCAGTCGGCCTCGATGACGGAATGTGTGAAAATTTTAAGATGGTGATCAACTGTATTTTTCGTATATTAGTAAAAAAAACCAAGTCTGAAGCATTGTGATTATGTTGAAAATATTTAAATGTGATTAAAACAGTGACTGCAATAGATAAATGACGATCGAATCTGTGAAACGGACATAGAGTGCAGTACGTGTTAAGTGCAATCGCTGACATTGTTTCGTTAAAAATTGTTGAGCCCATCGCGATTGTTATGTTTAGTATCCTATTGTGTGCTTTTATAACGCCTTGTAAATGGTATAAGAGATTCTGATGTTTCCTAAGTCATGGAGAGGCAGGAGAGATCACATGCCAACATGGAGGCCAGTGACTGTGTGGACACTAAACAGGTGAGTGAGTCCTACTCACATAATTGCCGGTTTTTAATCATTTCACCTTTGGCTTACTCATATCGCCTTGGTGCTTGTGAAATTTGCATTGGAATGTGCCAACTGCAGTGTGTTCTACACTAAAACATGTACTTTGAACATGCATGTTTTGGAGTTGAAATGATTTTCTGAAGATATTTTTGAGTTATTTATATTAAACAATCATTCAAATAGTTAATATTAATTAAACTTCATGGTTTCAATGATGTAAAAACATATCAAGGCAAGTAGTGGGCGCTGAAGGTGGCTGCCCACATTAACTGAATAAATTATTGGCATTAGAACATTGTTATGAGCCTTATTTGTCATATCACACACAACTGTATGTGTGTGTGTCTTTGTGTTGCTCCTTTTATATGCCATAGTCTTACTATCTTTAGAATGTTCTTGAATATTTATATATCAAGTTCAAATCTGCCTTTTTGTAGAAAGCTAACTTAATTACTGAACTGAAAATGATTTCTTAGTTTGAGTCGTCTTGTAAAGTCATACATGCCAATTAAAAAGGGGCTAAAGAAATTATATGAACAGACCGGTATTGTGTTATAAAATATAATTTTATTAGTGTTTTTATGTTTCACAATATAGACTAGATTATACTTTCATAATAATTATAAACATTTACCTACTTGATTGCTTTGATATTTTGATAATATGGGATTTTTATATGTTAGCTAATCACCATGAATTATATATTAAAGGTTATATTTTAACAGATTTAGAAACTAGAAACCATTAACGGGGCACCGAGCTTTTTATACACAAAAACGCGCTTTTATAACGGTTGTTTGAAGTAGTAAACAATAAAATTAAAATCTAAGGAAATAAATTGGTATTATTGGCCATATATACTAGGCAGTATACACGATGAAAACACGATTTGATAAAGTTGGCTCGATAGAATAAATTCACAAAGTTACCTCTAAAAAACACAACAAACGCTTAGTACGGCGTGAATACTTCGCGAAAGGTCATCAGTTTTTTAATAATAACAAAACTACATGTTTTACACAACGTATACACTTTACATTTTCAAAATATGTATTTGTTTAACAATAAGAAGGAAATACCTAAATTCGCGCGAATTTTTCCCATTATAAGCAGAGCCGCCGCGCCGCCCTCCTGTCCGCTTTAGTCCGCCGTCGGCCATCGGACGGGGAGCTTGTGTCGCTTGCGCTCACGCGCGGATTTAATAACGTAACGAAGAAAATTGTATGAAATTGAATTGTAGCGTATTTGAAATGGGGAACAAAGTAAAGAAATCAAGACAGAGAAGGGGTTGGCGAAAAACCAATGCTAAATAAACGCTTGCATGAAGAAATGAATTAGGGTAAGGCCACCAAAATTGTCAAATATAATATCACAAAAGTAACACAACAGATTTTCTGTTACCGTTACACAAATGTAACCCAAAAGTAGGTAACACATCTTTTGCGTAAAGGTGGTTTCATAATGGTTAAATAAATAACCTTAAATAATAAAAGATATTTTTTTGCTGTAGTAGTAATGAAATACGATTTTTAAACGATATACTTACCTTAAATTGTAATAATGAACTTAAATAAAAACATGACACAAATCTGTCATACAGCATTTTTATTTATTTATTTTTTATGTAGGAACACACAATATACTAAAAATAAACTTTTTACAAAAAATAAAACCGACTTCCAAACAAAAAAACCAAAAAGTATAAAATAACTTTAATTTCGGAACTCGGTGTTTTTGGTTGCTTTTTTGTTGTTGAACACACCGATTTCCGAAATTAAAGTTATTTTATACATTTTGGTTTTTTTGTTTAGAAGTCGGTTTTATTTTTTGTAAAAAGTTTATTTATTTTTCACTTTTTAGTGGTTCCCAGCTAAACATTCCCATCACAGCGTACGTGGTATAAATTGGTGTAAACAATAAACAAACATGCGATTTCAGCTATCCCGACAGATTTGCTATCATTTATTGAAATTAACAAAAAAACCGCTTGTTCGATTTCGATAAAAAATTTATGGGACCATTTGGGAAGTATACCCTTTCCAACAAAAAAAGAATTTTCCAAATCGGTTGGCAAGCGACGGAGTTATGCGCGAACAAACATTAAAAAAAAATACAAACATCCGAATTGAGAACCTCCTCCTTTTTTAGAAGTCGGTTAAAAATAGAAAATTTTGTACAGAAACCAAGAGCACAAAGATACTGCTTATTTCAATAGAAATTTCTTCCAGCAGAAAAGCTATTGCTTTTAATCTTGATATTTTTCAGGATTCGTTATTTTTAACTTTTCAATTTTTCAATTTTCAGGGTAAATTTCATGGAAGACCGATTACAAAATTTATCAAACTCTAGAATTGCAAGTTCAGAAACTAATTATTTTTATGAAATAAGTGTTACTTTCATCCCAAACCAGATTTGTTGATAATTATAGAAATTATAATTACATCAAATGTTCTGTTTTATTATAGGATGCCAATTACACCGAAACAAAATTGTTGTCTTCCAGCAGAGATTCACTAAAAATAATTATATACTAACCGTTGGTATCGCACATAACAATTTTGCTGGCTTCTTTATTCCCGAAAAAGTCTTGCCATAACGAACAAAGTACTTACCGTGTAACTTCATTATCAGAAATTCAATAGAATCTGCCCGCAAAATCATACTTCGACTTTTAATTCTATTCTTGACACTTGACAGTTCAAAGAAAAATAATGTTACGTGTTTTGAAGACAAGTTATTAAAAGTCGCATGGTCCTCATATAACGTATTGTGTATGTCAGAGGTTCATTTAATGTTAGTCTGGCGGCTTTAGTTCTTTATGTGGCCTACCCAAATGTCTTACGATTTGCCGAACTTTGGCATTGTTCGGCAAATCGTTGTGCTCCATAAAGTTTTAAATTTGAGCTACATGATAACTGACAAATGCTTGCACTGTTTGGACAGGTCCACTCAAATCTCAAACGCCGGAGTACCCCAAGGCGGTGTACCCCAATAGCGAGAACACTAGAGGGGAGAGGTCCCCTCTAGTGTTCTCGCTATTTAGTACCGATATTCCCACTAGTACTAAGACACAGCTAGCTCTGTTTGCTAACGACACGGCGATCTATTGCTCCGGCAATAGCGAGAAGGCAATAGCCGGCCACCTCCAGAGATCCGCAAACGCACTAGGCGCTTGGTTCCGGAAGTGGAGAGTGGAAGTCAACCCAGAGAAGAGTCAGGCGATCTTGTTTTACAAGCCCCAGACTCGTCTCTTCCCACCACGTCCCAGCCCAATCACGTTATTTGGCAAGCCGATCCCTTGGGTAGAGCAAGCCAAATATCTAGGTCTACTGAAAGCTTACTTTCGGAGAGCACATAAAGACGGTACGCAGTCGTGCCGTTTTCGCTCTCGGTAGGCTTCATTA
Organism: Hecatera dysodea; assembly: GCA_905332915.2. Taxonomy (NCBI): domain Eukaryota; kingdom Metazoa; phylum Arthropoda; class Insecta; order Lepidoptera; family Noctuidae; genus Hecatera; species Hecatera dysodea. Next base: position 19,639,676 of record HG995292.1, read on the forward strand.
CATCCTGAATGCACGCAGCAAGCTATACCTGAAATGCAAACTACGCATTTTCACCACGTGCATACGCCCGATAATGACTTATGCGTGTATAGCCTTCGCCCACGCTAAGCCTCACCAGATCCATAGGTTGCAGGTTATCCAAAATCGGTTTCTTCGAAAGGTTACGGAGCCCCGTGGTACGTTAGGAATGAGCGACTCCATGTCGACCTCCGCATCCCCACCATCAAACAGTTCATGATACGTTTTTCAAAGCGTTTCATAGAGTCCGCTGAAAAGCACCAGAACCCCCTTATCGTATCGGCTACCAGATACACGCCCTCCCAGATCAGCAAGATCCGCCGACCGCGACATACCCTTGTTGAGCCCGATGACCCCATCACCCAGAACCAAGAGAGTAGTAGGGAAACCAGTACTCTTAGGAAAAACAAACACAGACCGCGTTCCGTATACCGGCCTCGCCGACGAGGTACATTGCGACGCCCCCGTCAAAACCCTCTTTTGCCTAACGAGCCAGCCTGCGCCGCTGAGCCATTACCGTTAAATCACCAAATTAATATCAACCTGACCCAGCCTGTCCCTTGCTGCCCTCCCTCAATGACCCTGCTAAGCCGAGGCCCGTGTCCCACAGGGGATGCCCTTAGCGAGCGGTCATTTAGGTTTTAAGTAGTTTTTAGCCCTGGCTGGGGGCCTTAAATTCATTTGAGACCACCACAGGATTTATCGGTTAGGCAGTAACCAGCCTTAGTGTGCTGAACTGCGAGTGATGATACCGAGAGCTTTTTTCAAAAAAAAAAGCTCTCGGGATCATCGAAACATTGGACATCGTACGAACAACATATGCATAGAAACTGTCGCGTTCCGTATCGTTGAGTTGTATAGGTGTGCCTACAGTGTGTGATTCGCTAGTGTGACTGACTTGTTCGTGAATTGCAATCTGATTTGAACTGCAAACCGTTTCAATATTGCGGTATAACCAACACTACCCTTATTACGCCCACAGTACTAATTAAAATAAGCCTGATGCTAACGAGAGACAGACATACCTTCTCCGACAAGTACATTTGTGAAGTTAATTGAATATAGTTTATTCTTACACCAACTCAAATAGCTGTTTTTTATTAAAATCTGTCAAATTAACCGTCAAGTTACTGAATGGAATTAAAAGTCGAACCTTACGTACTAACGAAAGTAGTTTTTACTGAATCTACTTTGATGAATAAATAATTTGAAATTGAAAATAAAAGGTCGACTACTGGGATTTTTACCCTACTTATATAGCCGATAAGTTATTATACGCGCGGCGCGCGGTCGGCGCTGCTCTCTTGCCGGTGTGCCTCACGCACACATACACGAAGCACATAGAATACCTAAAATCGATTAGCGCTAGAAACTCGGTGCGCCCTTAAATAGTTTTTTATATTCAGTAATCATCCTTCGCTTGTGACTCCACTACTAGGTTGTGACTCATGTAGATCACTGATTCAAGATTGATATTATTTCATTCCAAGTATTAGTGATATTGTAGGAGTTTTTGGGTTTTACGTGGGAATGTAAATTTTCTGACAGTCACCAGTTATGTGGTCTTTTCGTTATGTCTGGATGGTTTGAGTTTACTAGATGCAGCGATCACAATACCAATACAAATTTAAACAGTAGGAAGGTCCCTGTTTAAGTACTTAATTTAGTCTTCAGCAAGGAGACCCTTAATGTTATAACTGCATCATTTTATATTTAACTATTGCTTTGTAAGAACTGATATGAAAGAAAAATTTTTCATTGATAAGGCTGTCAGGGTAGAATGGAAGGAACACGGTTGGGTTTTAGTCAGTAAGAGTCTACACTCTCTTCCGCTCCGCCCAGAGCGGGTGAAGTCATTTGATGATTTCCCATCCAAAAAAAAAGGGTAGAATGGAGGAAAACAAAGTGCTGAATACACAACCTCTAGTAACAAGTTTTCTACATAGTAAATAAATTCAGTTTTGTAATAATTTGTATATTGTTATTGGCCATGGCAGCTGAATTTATCTGTCAAAAATCAAATGGGGTAAAATTGTTTATTTGTAAATTTCTTTCTGGATATTGTGACGATGTAGCCTCCACGGCTGTGAGTCACAGGCAGTCAAGTTTGTCGATAGAACTTTGGAAGGGTCAGGCTAAAGAATAAAGAATACTTTTGAGATATGAATAAGAAACTTATGTTTTGTTTTTATATGGAAGTCATGTAAGATGAGTCTTTGTAGGCACACTGATCCGATTAGAAAAATATTATCACTGATATATTTAACTGACAATATGACTGAGGCTACTTCATCTTCCTGACCTTCTCCCATTACTTGGTATCATATGCTGCTTCTTATTTCTTTACTACTATTATAAAGAGAAGATTTGTTTGTTTGTTTGTATTGAATAGGCTCCGAAACTACTGAACCGATTTGAAAAATTCCTTCACTGTTGGGAAGCTATACTATCTCCGGGTGACATAGGCTATATTTTATCCCCATATTCCCACGGGAAACGGGAACTACGCGAGTGAATCCGCGAGGCGCTGCTAGTAAAAAATAAATTGGTCTTGCGGAATAGCCAAGGAAGAGCATAGTCTTCAGTAACACCGCATACAGAGGTTGACTCAGTGTTATGCATTGCCAATCTATATGGGAAGAATAATTGATTGAGTCAGGCGTTACTTTGCGGAAATCCATTTTAAATTTGAAAATGAAAACAATATATCTAGTTTTAAAATAAAATTGATTGAGTCAGGCGTTACTTTGCGGAAATCCATTTTAACTTTGAAAATGAAAACAAAATATCTAGTTTTAATTTCCGCGAATATTAGTGGGTTGCAGGTATGCACCTCCCTCCCGCCCGCTATATTATGCACATGCAAGATTACTAGGCAAATGCAAGGATATTAAGCACATGCAGGAAGGCAATGCAAAACCCAACACCATTACCGACACGTGTTTCGCCTCTCCACGAGGCATCCCCAGGGGACGTGTTGACTCGCTGACCGTTGAGTTGCGACTGAGCATTTAGTACAAGGCACCCCCCTTTTATACACTGCCACCGTTGGTTATTTGTGTACAACTACCCACAAACACTCGCAGTAAAGGGGAAGAAACCAAATTCGTCTGGTCATTCAACAGTGCAAAATTATTATTATTACTATGTTTAAAAATCTCTAATTGTTCCAAAACACACAGCCGGAAACCCTTATCACAAATATGTAGTATATTAAAACTATTGTTGTCGCGCAAAGAATGGCCGGTATCAATTAAATGTTTCGCGAAATTCGATTTGTCCGAATGGCCATTTCTATACGCGGCAACATGTTCCCCATACCTTATGTCAAAGTTTCGGCCCGTCTGACCCACATACACCCCGTTGCATTCATCACAGACCAGCCTATACACCCCAGACTTTTTACCATTTTCCAAAATATCTTTTCCGTTACAAATACGGCGTATATTCTGGTCCGTTCTGAACGCCACATAAACGTTGTTTTTTCTAAGTAAATTACTAATTCTATCTGAAATGGGGCCCATATAGGTCAGACTGGTCACATATCTATTAATATTAGTACGCGGACATGCATATAATAGTGAACGAACCCTTTCTTTCTGCTTTTTACTAATTAAACTGTCTACCATTGACTTTGAGTAACCGTTAGAAATTGCGATCTGGTAAATAATATTAAGTTCTTTTACATAATTTTCTGCTGAAAGGGGGAGGGCAAATAATCTATGAATATAGCTGCGGAAGGCGGCTAATTTATGTTGAAGAGGGTGACAAGAAGAGGCTGGTATTGTCGTGTCAGTGTGTGTCGGCTTTCGATAAATTTGGAATTCTAAGTCACTATTGTGTTTTGTGATAGTCAAATCCAAAAAGTTAAGGGAGTTTTGGGACTCTAATTCTAATTTAAATTTAATTTTTGGGTGAGTTTTATTTAGTTTTTTAACAAAAAGGTCTATTTGTCGAACGGTACCATTCCAGCAGATAATTATGTCATCTACGTATCTATAATAAAACAGAATATTAGGTTCGTTCACTATATGTTTACATTCAAAGTTATCCATAAAAACCTCCGCCATTAGTGGACTTAAAGGCGACCCCATAGCCAACCCTTCCTTTTGAATATAATATTGGTTATTAAATCTAAAATAATTTTGTTTCATGCAAATACTAGTAAGGTTAAGTAAATCCGCAATTTCCCCAGGATGTAACCGTTGCTTCTCAAATTGGATACCCAGAATACGTAGACAATCATCGATTGGAACATTCGTGAATAAGCTGTCAACGTCTAAGGATAACAACTTTGCATTGGAAGGAATTTGGATATTTTTTACTTTTTCAATTAAATCTAAACCGTTCTTCAAACTATATTTGGGATTAAAAGAAGTTCTACTTCTCAACAAAGTGTTGAGACGTTTAGCTAAATTGTACGCTGGGGCACCAATGTAAGAAACAACTGGACGTACAGGCATGTTATCTTTATGGGTCTTGGGTAGACCATACAACAAAGGAGCCCTCGGATTCATAGGAACAAGGTTTTTTAATTGGTCTTTTGATATGTATGACGTGTTTTTAATGGCATCCTTTATCTCGAGGGCAAACCTCCTTGTAGGATCCGCACCAAGACGTTCAAAATCCTCCCCCAGGATGATGTCGTTAACTTTTTGAGTATAGGCAGTTTTTTCCAAAATGACGACAGAATTTCCCTTATCAGCCTTTGTTAATATTAAATCATTCTGCCTAATACGGTGCTGAATTGACCGATAAAGGTGAATTTCGGTTAAATTTTGATTGGGAGGGGATGTGAAAACTCTCTTAATGTGAGTTGCCACTTGATGTTTAACGACATCATCCTGTTTCCCTTTGAAACAAGCTATCTCGGTGTCCACCACCAAAGTTTGAAGAGATTCCTGGGAAAGTCGGGGTTTAATATTATATTTTAAACCTTTCTCTAACAAAGACATTTCTTCGGGGGGAAACTGTGTATTTGTATAATTTAAAACGCGAGGGTAAAATGTATGCGATATATTATTTGAATTACATGGCTGATTGTACCGACCCGCACCAGATAATCTCTCCAACTTCCTAACCTGGGTTAAATATTTTTCGTGAGCTAACCGAGAAGCCAAATCCCTAGCCTTGTTATCTAAAATATCAAACTCCACATTATGTAATTTGAAAGTTAACTCGGTGTATAATACTTTGAGGTGAAGTTTGATATTGTCTCTAACCGAAAACCAGTGCCGACATTCCTCATTCAACCAAGTTTGTTTTGCTTTTAGTAAAGCAAATCCACTTGCCCGGCTGTGTGTGTTGGTGCTAACATTAATATAATTTGGGATTACTTTCAAACGTTTGCACTGTTGATTGAACCAAACGTTTTGACCTGCCATGCGGTGAAGCTTGGTCAGCTTAATGTATAACCGTGCCTGTTCAGCTGTACTTGCTGACTTAATAAAATTGATTGAGTCAGGCGTTACTTTGCGGAAATCCATTTTAACTTTGAAAATGAAAACAAAATATCTAGTTTTAATTTCCGCGAATATTAGTGGGTTGCAGGTATGCACCTCCCTCCCGCCCGCTATATTATGCACATGCAAGATTACTAGGCAAATGCAAGGATATTAAGCACATGCAGGAAGGCAATGCAAAACCCAACACCATTACCGACACGTGTTTCGCCTCTCCACGAGGCATCCCCAGGGGACGTGTTGACTCGCTGACCGTTGAGTTGCGACTGAGCATTTAGTACAAGGCACCCCCCTTTTATACACTGCCACCGTTGGTTATTTGTGTACAACTACCCACAAACACTCGCAGTAAAGGGGAAGAAACCAAATTCGTCTGGTCATTCAACAGACACCAAAAAAACTCACCCAAAAATTAAATTTAAATTAGAATTAGAGTCCCAAAACTCCCTTAACTTTTTGGATTTGACTATCACAAAACACAATAGTGACTTAGAATTCCAAATTTATCGAAAGCCGACACACACTGACACGACAATACCAGCCTCTTCTTGTCACCCTCTTCAACATAAATTAGCCGCCTTCCGCAGCTATATTCATAGATTATTTGCCCTCCCCCTTTCAGCAGAAAATTATGTAAAAGAACTTAATATTATTTACCAGATCGCAATTTCTAACGGTTACTCAAAGTCAATGGTAGACAGTTTAATTAGTAAAAAGCAGAAAGAAAGGGTTCGTTCACTATTATATGCATGTCCGCGTACTAATATTAATAGATATGTGACCAGTCTGACCTATATGGGCCCCATTTCAGATAGAATTAGTAATTTACTTAGAAAAAACAACGTTTATGTGGCGTTCAGAACGGACCAGAATATACGCCGTATTTGTAACGGAAAAGATATTTTGGAAAATGGTAAAAAGTCTGGGGTGTATAGGCTGGTCTGTGATGAATGCAACGGGGTGTATGTGGGTCAGACGGGCCGAAACTTTGACATAAGGTATGGGGAACATGTTGCCGCGTATAGAAATGGCCATTCGGACAAATCGAATTTCGCGGAACATTTAATTGATACCGGCCATTCTTTGCGCGACAACAATAGTTTTAATATACTACATATTTGTGATAAGGGTTTCCGGCTGTGTGTTTTGGAACAATTAGAGATTTTTAAACATAGTAATAATAATAATTTTGCACTGTTGAATGACCAGACGAATTTGGTTTCTTCCCCTTTACTGCGAGTGTTTGTGGGTAGTTGTACACAAATAACCAACGGTGGCAGTGTATAAAAGGGGGGTGCCTTGTACTAAATGCTCAGTCGCAACTCAACGGTCAGCGAGTCAACACGTCCCCTGGGGATGCCTCGTGGAGAGGCGAAACACGTGTCGGTAATGGTGTTGGGTTTTGCATTGCCTTCCTGCATGTGCTTAATATCCTTGCATTTGCCTAGTAATCTTGCATGTGCATAATATAGCGGGCGGGAGGGAGGTGCATACCTGCAACCCACTAATATTCGCGGAAATTAAAACTAGATATTTTGTTTTCATTTTCAAAGATATCTAGTTTTAATTTCCGCGAATATTAGTGGGTTGCAGGTATGCACCTCCCTCCCGGGGTTGGGTTTTGCATTGCCTTCCTGCATGTGCTTAAAATCCTTGCATTTGCCCAGTAATCTTGCATGTGCATAATATAGCGGGCGGGAGGGAGGTGCATACCTGCAACCCACTAATATTCGCGGAAATTAAAACTAGATATATTGTTTTCATTTTCAAATTTTATATGGGAAGAGACAATTTGTCATGTCACATTGTGTGCTAAGTCCACAACCATGAAATATTTGCTAAGGTGCATACTGTGAGAGGTCAATGCTTTTTGAAATCTGTACTTACTTACTTATTTGACTTTATTATGTAAGAAGTTGTTAAAACAAAATGGTTATTATATATAAGTAATTTAGCAAAGAAAAAATCTTACAGTATCAGATGTTATACTGTAATGGTTATTTTTATTAACAGTCATATAAACTGTCTATCAGGTAATCTACTGATGCAAAGACCAGTGGCCGTACTACGAAGTGTCAATGCTATCATGATTCAGTGTGAGGGAAAGGGATAGTGCTATTCGTCTTGTGTGACTCTGGCTCTCTCTGACACAAGATGTCATGGTAGGGCTGCTGATCTCTAATGTGTGTAGTATATTAGGTATTAATGTACTTAAATCTATTAATTTGACGTAACTTCCAACAAATAATGCATAATATGGTTGAATAAAAATGTATAGTGCAAAAAAATAAGCTTTTAAAGCCATCTGACCAAACTGTCTATCGTAGACATGCGACTACATAAGACAACTTTTTTGCTGTGGAATATTAGAAAATTAAAAGACATACTTAATATGTACATTGAGATTTTAAAATATTTCCTGTTTGTTATTGAGAATAATACTGTTCATATATTCTCAATAAGAACATTATACAAAATCTCCATTATACATATACATATTTTTTCTAAATTTTCCAACTGTGTCCACTCAGTCCTTAAAAAGTATGTCACACTAGTCAAATTTGTCTGAACACTGATGTGATCTTTTATGAACATAATTACTAAATATTCAGCTTAGTTAAAACTCAGTCACTACTGCAACTTAAATCCTTTGCATTGATAAGATATGCAAAACGTAAAACCTTGTAAAAGTATTCAACCTATTTCAGTCGTAGTCTTCGTTTGCATATCAGATAAAAATAAATAAAAAAGAAAAAAGTCCGTACAAGGAACTCTTTCAAAAACCCCAAAAAGTTGGCGACGGAAGTGTAAACAAAACTAACTGGCTTAAGCTTATCGAAGTTCGTCCGAAATTGTCGACTGTTGGTGTCGTGGTAGGGGGCGCGCGCTCTCCGCCGACTTGGGCGCGCAGTTGAAACGCGTCGCGGGCGCAGCTCGCCGTGCGCGCGTTAACCGCGAACCTATCGAACACGCCCGCGAGTGATGTCACTAGGAGAACCAGTGGTTACTGTGCTGTGATTGTGAATTAACTATGGTAGCAATGGTTGCATCAGCGTCAGGATATGGCACCCTCCGCCGCTTCCTTAGTGTGCCCGAGGGACAGCACTCGGTTTCTGAAGCCGGGATCGGACCCAGCAACTCCGTTGCCGTCTCGGTAAGATCTCAGTTGTTAGGAACAGTTAAGCATAACGATGAATGATAACGTTATGCGTTTGGAATGCCGACGTTAATGACTTGTTGATGCGTTATACTTTATTTAGGTGTGACCGTAATGTACCGCAGTCAACAATCCGCGCGATGAATCCAAGTCATTGATAAGTTTGTTTGCGATACGATATGACTTGGATATATTTCATGTATTACTAGTAAGTTAATCATTAGGCGATAATGCGCCTTCTTTGATAGTATGATTGACATCAATGCCAGAAGTTTCCATAGCACTTCATTGTGAAGCTCGAACATAGGTTCAATTTTTATCGTCGATTAAATTGTTAAAAACAGATTGCAATGTTATAAATTCAAATTGCCTGCAATTTTTGTCAAAAAATTAAAACGATAGAAAGTTTTGCTCTACAAGTCCCATTAGAATGTTTGCACGCGTATTAGAAATTTAGAATTACCAGACTTGTGCAAAAAAATACCTACATCTTGTGTTCGTGAGTGGATAACGAAATCTGTATTATTACTAGACCGTTTCTCATTGACCAGTATTGCTTTAGTCCGACGCTGCGCAGTGTTACCAAAATCTTGAAACTCTTTCGGCTGAGTTCGGCACACCACATTAAGGCAGCTAAAAAAAGAATCCGGACAAATCCATCAGTCTACTGACTGTAACCGTCCACGGAGGGGTCATCAACCTAACTTTCCTTTTTATTATTCCGCTGTAATTTAGCATCGATCGAAAATCCGGCCTTGTCCTCACACGGACTATTAGAACAATACTTTTCGATGATGATGTCACCTTAATCTGCTGGGATATGTACGGGATGGATTCGGCCAAGGTTAGGCCAACGGACCGTGGCTGTATCTCTAGCGGATCACGGCTCGTTGCTCACCATCCGCGAAAGGAGCGCTTCACTCACTCTGTGGTTACCGAACCAGATCAGACACCACTTTTACCTTACACGAATTAATATGAATCGTCTCCACTCTTAATATAGCAAATTAGTATGAATGTTCCAATCACTAAACGACTCTAGCGGACAGTTTAAAGACTTTCAATACTGGAAAAATACCGCCTTGATCGGCTAGTTTGTAGGTTTTCCGTAACTGGGCGGAATCTTGATTGTAGACGTTCCATCCTTCCTTCCTTCTATACACTTTCTTGTATTTGCCCGCATCGTTGCGTAGAGAAAACGCTACAAACCTAATACGATCGCCGTGATAATAATACACTGTCAATGGAAATGGAGAGTACCTAGTAATTCACTGCGATTGTTCGACGGTTTGCTTTCCCACCCGCTAGTTTTTTAAACTCCGATAAAACAAATTTGAATAAGCTATTGATGTTGATGTCAGACTTTCGCGTTACATTTCAAGAGAAACGTAACGTAAAATTGCAATGAGACTGGTCCACAAATGATCCGCATCGAGAAATTATGAAAAAGATTTATTTCACGCTCAAATAATGAGAATGAATCGGTTTATCTGTTGCACATAAACTAGTTGGACCACATCGTCGAAGTAGCTTTTGGAATGTTCATTTTCTCGTAAACGAGGCCGACAAGTTTGCCCTATGAATCTAATTTAAGTTATCGATAGATGACGAAAAAAAATGTCACAGCCAGAACGAAAAAAGTTTGTTGGAACATAAAAGGTCACTTAATGTCTGATAAATTCTACGGTTAAAATCCGTATTTCTATCTGTTAAACTTAGCAGCCGCTAGTATTTGGCACAGTTAGTTCCAGCAGGGCAGCCGGACACGTTGCGACACGGCATAACATTGTGGTGCCACCTCTTGGTGCATGCTTCCGCCCACGACCCTCTTATATGGCGAGGACCTTGTTACGGTTGCCTTACGTAGACACATCCACTCGACTGGATTTTGCAATGTTATCGTTTGTGTCGACTTGTCCGGAAGGTTGTAATTTGTTAAATTCCTTTATCTTCAACAAGCTCACATTCTCATCTTAATTGCTTGATGCATTCTTGATTGAACAGTCCTTGGTAAACTTTTGTTGTGTTGCTACTATGTTTCCAAGCTACATTGCGAATGGGGACACTCAGTTGTTTGCTCATGAAAACACACCAACAAGTCTTAATAGTTTGTTCGGCTTTCGATTTAAGTAGGCAGCCCGGTGAAGTAACTCTGGCAACGATAGCTAAAAACATTACGCAACATGGAAGCTCTACAAACAAAACTTATTACCCACGCCTTAATGAAACTAATACTTACAAAAATGATCAAAGTGAAATGAATGGACGAAATAAATCTTAAGCAGTCACAATCGAAGGCGGGCGTCGATCAAAGACTAGAAACGCTCTTAAAACAAGTGTACAGATCGCTGTGAAGATTCATTCCCAGATTAGTCTGCTTAAGAATTTCTTCATAATTATAGCACGTATGCAGCCACGTCTAACAATCGCGGTGTCAAAGAAAATATTAATTAAACTCGTCACACTTGCTACTTAAGTGTTATATCTGAGGGGAAATTTTAATTTAGTTGTGAAATCTCTGATTTCTTTTATCAGGTATGATTTACAATTTCCGACGGAGTTTAACTTTGGCTCTATGCAGCACGGTACCTAGCACTTTATGTTTAAATTTACTGACAAATTGGATTCGTCCTTTTATGTAATGGCATTGTGTCGGAAAGGCGTTAATTGTTCGTATTACTAACAGTACTGAGTATAAATAGGTAATATAAACATTAATCATCGGTGCCACACAAATCATCAGGGAAACAATATTTTCGTCTATGACGGCTTGGTATCCTTGACTTACGCCATCTTTTACGCCGTTTGTCCTGTTTCCATATTGCTTAAAATGTATGTATCTTTTATATGTCAGCTATAAACCTATTAGTTCAGAGGATTTGAAGGTTGATCTAAAGCTACATCTCATTATCTTGATCATCGAACTTTTGGAGCCAGATTATGACAAGACGCTCCCAAGAAAGAGCAGTTGTGGCCGAGTGGTAACGGCCCCGACTTACGAATTGTAAGTCGCGGGTTCAGACCCAGCCAAGTGCATTACTTTGCGTAATTTAATTTCATTACCACTGCTCTCAAAACGGTGAAGGAAAACATCGTGAGGAAACCGATCCGAGAGAACCAAAAATTCTAAGACATGTGGAATTCACCAATGTGGGCCCGCGTGGTGGATTACGGCTCATTCCCTGTCCCAGAGAGGAAGCCTGTGTCCCAGCAGTGGGAACGTTAAAAGGCTGATTATGCTATGCTTATGCTCCCAAGAATAATACGCAATCACCGTCGATCTAATTCTGCACAATATAAAAGTAATCAACTCCCGAATTCAAAGTCCATTACGTATTTGATAAAAACGTTATTAGTTATTACTTAACCCGGAATGCGGTTACGTGTCAACATCAGTACAGGTATTGAGGCACATTCGCTGTGATGGTTAGAGAAAGCTATAAGAGGAATGTTTCGCGCGGTTACTTTCATGTGGCCGAGCTTTATATTACATGCCAGTGTAGAAATTGCCTGTTCAAATCATATCTGTCTGTTATGAACTTATTATTGCCTACATGTGTTTTGCGATGCGGCTGATCTTCTAAATGCTTCGTTATTGTGGGAATATTGCACGGTAATGGTACACGTCTTCTTATTTTAGCAGCTCGATTAGTTTGCTTGTCTGCTATGTTGTGTTTCAACATGAAACTATTGCTCGTTTTTCGGATTCTGAAACTCGCTACTCGGAATTATGGGAGTGATGCATTTTGTTTCTTGGTTACAAAATATCTCTCTCTTGACTTCGATTCCATGAGAAGCCAGTATTAAAAAACCATAGTCAACACACACCAAAGGTGGTGAAAAAGAAAATGCTGGATAAGCAGTTGGTTCTATACTGTTTAATTTGTGAATATCCTGGTGGAGCTCTACTCTTTCTATCATAATATAACGGACTTGAAAGAAAATTCCACTATACGTAAAACTGTGCGTATGTTTAGCCAGAAACGCTGAGTTTTCATATAATTTTCTTTTCTAATAAAACATAAATGTAATTACCTGTTCATCTCTCCGTGGAAGGAAATGAATTACTGCGATACGATAGACGATGAGTTAGTAGCCTGTCATTACCTACCTGTGCATTATTTTAATCATAAAGCTTCTACATTTTTATTGCTCTTAGTTCGTTATTATCAGTACATCTTATTTCAGTCTAAGTCTTGTCATCTTATTTCAATTTAATACCAACTGTCTCTCGTCGTAGAGCTGCATTCCCAACTCAAACAATTATTTCGAAACAATAAATTTCAATTTCCTGCTCTTAATAGCGACACTAATTATTCAGAACTATATATAATTTTGGTACAAATGCTAAGTCGGCCGTGTCGATATTGGTAATGGTAACAAACATGATGTCATTGCGAAAAGTGAAATTGACTCCCGGAAGGCAGCGTGTTTGTACAAATCACATGTTAACAATCGACTGTTTGAGAGAGATGTTATGCTGAATGAAACCGATGCCATTCACGAACAAAGCTCTTTAAGTACTCAATCGGTTAAACAAATTCAAAACATGCGACTAGCACAAAAACGACAAAGCTGTACAGGGTATAATGATTGCTGTCTAAAATACAGTTAGGGCGTTTTCACGTACTTGATAGATAACTAAGTAACTGCTTGGACATAAGTCTCATTCATATAAATGGAACAATTGTCGAACATTAACTGGACTTGGACTTTGTTTTGGCCTAAGATGTTACTTACTGCTTGTAACTCATTAGTCCGTTCATTTCCTAGCTTTTGCCCGTGACTTCGTACACTCCCCAAGAAACTTACATGCCAAATATCAGCACTCTACCAGTAGTTTCGGCTGTGCGTTGTCTTTAAGTTACTCTGTCACAAGTAATAGAGAAGTTTCATAAATACTGATGTGCTTATGTACTTCAAACTTCAACTTTATACAACTTTCCGTGAATTCAAAATTACATTACTGCTGCCTTGCTCAAATACTCAAGAAATCTTCTGTTTTACTTAGTCTTTAAGCATCGTCAAAATCTACAAACACGACATACGTCCGAAGACGTTATAATCAATCATATCGGTAAGTAAGTAGAAAATCTAGACAAAGATAAAATTGCGTTTGTAATGGATGCATCAAGGTTACTTCATCACTTTCTCCAAAACTGAACAGCTCTCATGACGAGATGTGTTATCGTGTTTCACTGTCTATTTATCTAGTTATCGCTAACATCTGACATTTTGCATACGAATTTGCTTGTTACTTCAATTTTGTGTACTTGTTATGTACATATTTATGGTGTTTAATTTTATTTGTTCGAAAGTCGCAAGGAAGATTGTAAAAATGTAAAATTAGGCGTGAATATTTTCTTGCCGTGCCTCGTCAAATTCTGATCAAGTTATAGACTAGCATATTCTTAATAATTTTAATGTCATTAATATAATTCTAAATGTTAGTCCTCTAATAATGCCTCGAAATTGATGAGCTGGTGAAAACTTTTGAATTTATTGCAAGTCTTTGAACAAAAGAGATAACTCTTTTCAACACTCACATTTCTTTAAAGATTCGTGACGAGTGTAACGGTCTTATTTCTATTTTTGGACAATTTGCGAAAGTATTGTGGATGCAACTGTCGTTTTTTTCATTATTGTGCCAAATCACGATTTTTTTCCTGCCTGCGACATTGCACATATTTTTTTTTACAGTTTTGGGAATATTTTCACGACTGATTTTGTAAAAAACAAAGAATTTGTATTATACAGATTGAATAACCGTTTTACCACGTATAATTTGTGCTTGCTGAGTAGGAAATCTTGCGGTCTCAATAACAATGTCGCACTTTTTTCTCCCGATTTCAAGATCAAGGCTTTTGAATGCTTCGTCATGAACGATCTTCGTTTCTGTCTCTAACGTGTTTATAATAGCGGTGAGTGATTTGAAGCAATCATCTCTAGTCGAGTATAACATATTACCTGTTTTGGATCTAAGTCTATCTGTTTATTATAACTTTCCTTCTTTTGCTGATGTTGGCTTTGTCTATGATTTCTTACTGATAACCTAATATTGATTTAATCTATGTATATTTTTTTTTACAATTTACACTAGAAAGCAGTAATATGAAATGTATGGATGAATATGAAATCAATGCAGAATCGAACGCTGCGCACAAAACACTCAGGAAACAATAATACGCTAGTCGAGCCGGCGGGAAATCGTTCAGTGCTTCCAGAGTTCTCAAACCATCACACGGCATAGTCCTAATAGTATTCCGAGAAAGCGCATTTCACGCATCTTAGTTGGAGATGCGAGGGATTCTTGTGCAATGCCCTCAGTAGGCCGGATTCCATGGCAAGTGGTAATGTCGTGCAAACTGCCAGTATTGTGCGCCGCAACATCCGTGGGAAATCTCGAAAACGAGCCTTGCATGCATAAGTAACTGGCCCCAGGTAGTTCGGATGCAGTTTCGTCATTTACTATGTTGCTGTTATGAAAGTTACAGACAGGATTCTCAGGCTGTTAACTAAGTTGGCTTTACAATTATTCACTTAACGTATGCTAATACGGTTTAGTCATCTATCTATTGACTTGCTCAGTTTGAAAGTATTCCAATAACAGAAGACCAGACCAAAATTTTAGCAGAACTAGAAACATGACGTTCAACTGTCTTGAAATTTCGTCGTCCCAAAGTTCCAATGTTGATTTTTTGTCCATAAAAACTCTTGAACTTGGTAAAAACTCGACAAAAACACGTTTTTATGGTGTTACGTTGAGTACCGAATCGAATTGTGCTTGCTTGAGAACTGTTGAGATGTTATCGAGGATTACGGAATCGACATTAAGCTTTCCACTAAGTAATGGATTTCTTAGACAAATACATGAATTGTTGTTTATAAATAACGCTTATGGTTTGCTTGATAATTAAGTCTTAGTTGTATGCTTGGCTTTTGTTTTCTTCCCGCAGTGAGATTTATTCTGTATTGTTGCGTCTTCAGTTCTAAATGAATGAAATCGTTTTCGTCTATTTTAGAATTTAATTTCTTTCTTATTTGTGTTTAAATTCCAATAACTCTATGTTGATGAATTCCGCATTTCGAAAGGAAATCGATGCTGATCGGGTATATTTTCCGGAGATGTGCATTCGCTCATCTTCGAAAAGCACAACTTGATCTATCGCCCATTACATTTGCACCCAATACTACTTCGACGATCTCTTCAAATACCTCTTCGCTTCGTATTCTAATGGAGCCGTCGAAATTTTTATTTGGTCTTGAAACCTTGAACATTTAAACGTTATATTTGTTGTTTCGATTAGCAAAGCCTCCACGCCTACTTAGATTTTTTGCTGAGGTTGTGGTATGAACAAGAAACAAATCTTTTGCTGTTTTGGAATGCCTAATTGCTTCCGAAAAAGTGATATTTCATCAAGCAAAATATTTTATGTGTACATATGCTGATATAATGTAGGCCATGCTGTGTTTTACAATGTAATAATATTATAACGAAATACTATTACACGCCCGAAAATCGCATGTAAAACGATTCAATTTTAGGCCACACATTTGTGACGTCGCGTGTGGCGAAGTTATGCAGTAAAAGTCTCTCTGGGCCGTTGGGCCAGATGTTGGCAGCTCAGCACAGACGACGCCTACCATTGTTCGCCAGTATCTACTATTTATTTAATATTCGAGTACCCTACCAGCAATGTGATCAAAGAATTCGTGCATGGAATACTGATGCCACCTACAGGCTTATTAACCTTAAGAGACTTGTGTACAACGCGAAAATGGTCTCTCACGTATTGGAGACTTCAACGCGAATGGCTTTCGCAACGTTTGCTGTTAATATTAAACTGCTTTCGACACGAGTAATCATTTTATCAATATTTTTCCGAACTGTGGCGTAATGGGCTACGTTACGTCTAATAAATAGCCGAATGAGCCGACGGTCATATCGATCGTCCGACGTTTTGTACTCATAATAGTGATGGTTACGAAATGTTTATATTAGTCGTCGTTGGTTGCTCCCTTTGCATATAGGCGCCACATTTCCGACTTTCACCGAGATATCTCGCTTCTATACCTTACAACTGGGTCATACGATGTAGGGAATTTGGGAGTCAGATATATTGATATATCTTAGCGAGTAGTTTTAAAGTAAAAATAATAAGTGAGAGTTTCTCGTCGTTATCAAGAGAAAGAACATCAGGTGAGTGTACTGGATTATACCGTGCGATAACTTATCGGACATGACGATTTCCCCTTAAATACAGCGTTTTGTTATCGTTGACAACAATGACGTTAGACACGCAAATATTTTAACTGGCGATAAGCGCTTCTTTGTCGTTTGTTTCAATCTTTAGAGTAACTTGTGTGAGGATTATTTCGAATCAGTACGGTAAGTTCCTCCCACTTCCATAGCATACATAATGGGCCTTGACAGTGCTACGTTAATATCAGCGTAGGCTCTGAGGCCACTGTAATTTTCATTAACATCGTTCGCGTGTGGCTGATCACACAAATTTTCATTCGTAGCAGAGATAGTCATCTGTGGTATTGTCGATTATGATATAATTGTTGGCTGGCTGTAAAAAGTGGCCTTGTCTCTTAACGTCGATATTTTTTTCATCTCAGTAAGTCTTTAGTCTCCAGTGTTTGTTGTGTGATTTTCCCGAAAATGTTTCTGTTTTTCTCGGCAACAACAGCCTACAAGAAAATTACTCCACAATAAACTTAATGCCTAATCGAGGCTGCGTGGGCTTGATATATTTATAGTTCTTACTAGTTATGCTTATGACTTCATCGCATCACTGCTCTGTTGACATTTCTGAGCTCAGTGGTCACGATGGCAGAGTTCCGCTGTTTAGATTTAACGATTTCTTAACAAATTCAATCAACTGTCGCTTATGTAAAATACCTTACGGCTCATTTTGTTTGGTTGTGGCATTCTTTGGCTCAACTAAACTTTGATTTCCGCATGAATATACATCCCGCATAATAAATTCAGATTTATAGTTGTCCTTATTACCGCACGCCTTTTAAATCATTATAAAAGGAACTATTTATGCATCAGTAATAGTATCAAGGCTATCATCAGGAATCATCACCTTTTTTTTTTTGCAAAACGTACATTTTAAGCAGAAATAGTCTGAGTAACCATCGCATCGGTCAGGTGGAGGGAAGTGACTCAGAGCCGGGCAAATCATTTCTTATTTCCTGCACCGCAAAACTAATTGTGTGTTCCATTAGTTCCGCTAGCAGCTAAACCTCAGTAATGCTACAATTGCCTCCACTATGACAGAACCCGTATCTATGCTATAGACTGTTCACAGTTTCACACATACACAAATAAAATTAATTATGTACAAATTCTTAAAGCTTCCTGCTTCCTACTACTTGAGGGCTGAGTGGGACATCGTGAATTTTAAAACCGTTGGCGTTTAATGTTTCTGTACAAATATGCTGGTCACGTTTCAATTGTCTATTGTGTTCGTTTGATGTTAAAGTTCTTTTATATTTCCGAAGGTACCTGGAACTTCGAGGTTCATCTCATCTCAACATAGACTTCGTGATTCCAGTTATTTATTTCCTACATGCCGATTACGGTAATCTAATCGTGCTTAATAGGAGCCTTGCAAAATTCCATACATGTGGATAGAAGTAACTCGGCCGTTTGACCATGTTGGTAGCTTCCAATGAATATGTATTGATGCATACGTTCTTAGGGACAGGAATTCTTTTTCTCAGCGCCACTCGCCGGAGCTGTCTCCCATATTTGGTCACCCATGAATCACATCTCGTCAAACTTGTCGAGTATATTGACTTTGTATAAGACGTATTTCTGGTGTTTGACTTTTTGAGCTCGCGATGTTTCTTCCTCGAGTTTTCGCCTTGTATCTGAGGTCTGACCTTATTTGAATTATCTTTTGTGTGTCGGTTAACAGCTGTACCGAAGACGCTGGCTTTGGCAGGTGACTATTCAGGTTGAATGTAAAAAGTTGTACAATGTTTGTAAAACAAAGAGCTTGGATAGCATCCGTTGCCAGCAGATGCAGGTCATACGATACAATATCGTCCGTCGCGACTGGCTGGCCTATTAAAATGCCAAAACAAGCGGATTACAGAATGCAGTGCCTGGTGAAGTAGGTACACCAGCTGATGTCATTAATTACTAGGCAAGGCACGCGATGTGAAATTATTTGATAAGATTTTTGTTATTTTCTTACCTCGTTCAACGGTAACGATTTATGAATTTCCTTTTCATGAAATTGTGACGGAACCATAACGTTCGCTCTATTTATGTTGTTGTTCTACTAACAAAACGCTTCCTCTTTCATAAGAGATCTTGTATTATTTATGATTTTACTCAGTAACTAGCTGTACCTACGATTTTTTTCGCGTGGATGTCAGAATTTAAATAAATAGTATCGTAGAGTGAATACTAGAGTGAATACCTTGCGTAACGTGACCCTGCATAGAATTACGAATATAATAAAAATAGGTTAGTGCCCTATTAGATACTGACTGTATCTAGGTACTTCTTTCGTTTAGAATACCGACCAGGTAGCTCTTTGTACCTCGAATCAAAATCCAATAAAACAGACCATCGAACGAATGGTGCGAAGCAGAGAAACTGATGAATCTAGTTGATTCTAAATTTCGTACTTCAAAGGATTCATCAGTGGAGAATCTCAACACAGCGATTCAGAAAGTTACATTGAATGATGTTATAATATTTGCACAAAGAATCCCACATTTAGAGATAAATAACGATAAAACATCAAAATGCTATGCAAACTTTTCTTTTGATAACTATTTAATGATTCACAAATAACTCAACAATAAGTGCTCGTGTTATTTTCTTTCATCCGTTAGTACTATTTTTCCTCAATAGATGGCGATACGTGTTATTATAATTATCTTATATATAAAATTCTCGTGTTACAATTTGTTAGTTACCGATTTTTGAGAAATTATATATGCACTGGTAGCGTCCCGCGGTTTCACCCTCGTTGTTCCCGTTCCCTTGACAATACGGGGATAAATTATAGCCTATGAGACTACAATAACGTAGTTTTCTATTGGTGAAATAATTTTGAAAATCGGTTCAGTAGATCCAGAGATTACCCCTTACAACGTCACATACTCACAATCATCTTGCTCGATAACTGATCAATTATCACTTGGTAGTCCAGTAGCCAGAAGTCTATGCCCTTCGATAATTCTAAAGTTTTTAATTTTCGCTGAGTGGATAAGTTTCGTAAATTCATTGCTATTTACAAAAATGCTAACAGTTTAGAGTGATGCAATAGGTATTAAGTAGGTATTTCTTATTATTTCGTGTTATACAAATATTAGAAAATTTAAATTAAAACAGTATACGGGTTCTTTGTAAGTACTATCTAAAGGATATATTAGTGAAAATGCTAACAGATAGGTACTATGGAACAATAGAAATCCAAAAATGTCCCGTAACTCATTCAAAAAAATTTTTAAGTTTTTCAAATCATTTCTTATATACTTAAAGAGATTAGTTATACCTTACAACAAAAGTTCTAACAAGTAAGTATATGGCTGCACGAGTAATTGTATTTTTTCTTTATGATAAGCGACATATTGAATTTAAGTTTATAAATTTGCACTTGTATATTCGTAATAATAAACTCTGCTACCACACAAAAGTTTCAACAAATGCATACTATGGCTTTTGTTTAAATTGCGAATAACTATTTTCGATAACGAGCCGCGTAAGTAGGTACGGCGCGTGCGATCGCTGCTGAGTAGCAACAACTCGCCCGCCCGCTCCGATCGGGGATGTCTCTATCGCCGCATACTGACCGCTTTTAATTGCCAAAGTACCTACATGTTCGGTACGTAACGCTTCAGAGCAGTAGATACTAACAACAGAGTGATGGCCACCATACTAGCAAGTGTAATTGTAAATTAGTCACTAATGCACCCAAAGGAGCTGTGCTTTTTTCATTTATAAATAAGATTAGACATTTAAACAAAACTTTTTAAAAGTCCGTTCAACCGATTTGTATTTCTATTCCGTAAGCATAAAGATGGCATTAAAAGCAAAATCGTGATTATAATACCAATTATTTACTGCAGCTGCCATTTGTCATGCCACCAACGTAATAGAAGTCAAAATCGGTTGAACGGACTGTAAAAAAAAATTATTTCAATGTCTAATCTTATTGTGAATAGAGAATCGTGTGCGATATTTCACGCGCTTTTTTGTTTTATTGGATTTAACCGACGATTTATAAGAAGAATTATGTACATTATTCAACTGGTTGTTTTTTAATTCGATAGATTTTCGTTTAAGTGTACTGTTGAGTAAGATTAGGACACTCTAGCTCAAGTTTTTTTTTTTTTTGTTTTTATTGGAATTAGTCTACTCGGGTAATTCTGAATTATAAACCATTCGGTTTTGCCCAAATATTTATTTTACAAAGAAATAAGTCGGCAGTTCTCAATTTTTGCTCCCAATTGAAATTGTAAAAAAAAAACTTTTCATTGTGCACTAACGTGTTTTAAACTGTAAACTGTAATTTTATTTAACTGTTTTTTTTTTAATCAACAAAAACAAGGAGTACGTTTGACCTAACTATTGCGTAGTAAATCGATTGGCGATGCAATTAAAACAATGGAAAAATGTTGGTTTGGCTTTTCAAGAATAAAAGTGGTATATTACTAAAATAAACTTCTTTGAATCTACAGGCGTCATTTTTGTATTTAAGTGTTATTGATAAAACACGATATTTACAAAAAATACACATTAATGAAATGATTTCGCGTCTCATTCAATAATTTACCATATTCACAACATAAGTACCTATTATAGGTACTTGTTATAGTGATAGAGGAACAGACAGAAAGTAGAGATTCCGTTACAACATTTTTTTCTGGAACAGGTAGTTGTCCCGGGTTTTAGGTCATCCCTTAAGTAGGTACAAAAATAATTATATCAAAGCAATAAAATAATTGGATTCAATAAGTAGCGTGCATTCGGGTGGTTACGAAAGGATTTGTGATCCGTTCGGAGGCATGTTTATATTTTAACCAACACTCATAATTGAACTAATACTGCAAATTTATGTCGCTTTCTTTACTTGAATATACTACTTGAAGTTCTATTGCAAAGACTTTCATGAATTTCCTTGATAATTATAGATAAAAATGTTTAAAAATCTTAATAATTTTACTTTAGTTCACGTCAAATTCTGAAGCATTGTTGATAATTCTGAATGACAGTTGAAAGTGGGTATATTTCGTTTGAGCATAAAAAAACATATTTCTTTTTACTTTTATTTCTTCAAACATTGTCAGTTTTACCCTAAAAATAAATATTTCTCGAATTTGACCTCTCAGTAGCTTACATAATTATGTGATATTTGTTTTTCGGAATTACCCTACAAATTGTCTAAGATAGCCATACTTTTAAAAGTAAATGCAGCATTGGTACATTTATAAGATGTATACAATGAAAGATAATACTTTATATGATATTTCGCTTTGAATAAATATTTGCTTTCGCTAAGTTTTTTTTTTTTTTTTTTGTAAAATATCATGTTTTATCAATAACACTCAGATACAAAAATGACGCCTGTAGATTCCAATAAGAACTTAGTTTTATTATATAGCAATTTTAGTTAAATAGCACTAATTTTCTTGGAAAGCCAAACAAAATTTTTAAAAAAATTAGAAAATACAGTGATATCCATAGCATAAATACAACAACCACAATTATGTTGATCCTAAAACCAGGTTAAAAAAATAAGTAGTTCGTTTCGATGCTAATGTATACATTTTTATAATAAACTTCCTAGCCTCATTCAAGAACTTAGCAGAAATAAATTCCAATTATTTGTAAAACGTAAGCTGTGCCAGACAGCTTTTTATACAGTTAAAGATTATCTTGTGGAAAAGTAGGCTTGGGATTGAGCTGCTTTAGTTTTGTACACCGCCCAATGTTTTAATGTTTTTATTTCTCTCTTTTGTCTGCTTTTTGTTGATATTTATACAATTTGACATTGGTTTTTATATTTTCATTTTCATTTACTTTTGACTTGAATGTTTACTTTTAAAGTATGGCTACCTTAGACAACTTGTAGGGTAATTCCGAAAAACAAATATCACATAATTATTTAAGCTACTGAGAGGTCAAATTCGAGAAATATTTATTTTTAGGGTAAAACTGAACAATGTTTGAAGAAATAAAAGTAAAAAGAAATATGTTTTTTTATGCTCAAACGAAATATACCCACTTTCAACTGTCATTCAGAATTATCAACAATGCTTCAGAATTTGACGTGAACAAAGTAAAATTATTAAGATTTTTAAACATTTTTATCTACAATTATCAAGGAAATTCATGAAAGTCTTTGCAATAGAACTTCAAGTAGTATATTCAAGTAAAGAAAGCGACATAAATTTGCAGTATTAGTTCAATTATGAGTGTTGGTTAAAATATAAACATGCCTCCGAACGGATCACAAATCCTTTTGTAACCACCCGAATGCACGCTACTTATTGAATCCAATTATTTTATTGCTTTGATATAATTATTTTTGTACCTACTTAAGGGATGACCTAAAACCCGGGACAACTACCTGTTCCAGAAAAAAATGTTGTAACGGAATCTCTACTTTCTGTCTGTTCCTCTATCACTATAACAAGTAGCTATAATAGGTACTTATGTTGTGGATATGGTAAATTATTGAATGAGACGCGAAATCATTTCATTAATGTGTATTTTTTGTAAATATCGTGTTTTATCAATAACACTTAAATACAAAAATGACGCCTGTAGATTCAAAGAAGTTTATTTTAGTAATATACCACTTTTATTCTTGAAAAGCCAAACCAACATTTTTCCATCGTTTTAATTGCATCGCCAATCGATTTACTACGCAATAGTTAGGTCAAACGTACTCCTTGTTTTTGTTGATTAAAAAAAAACAGTTAAATAAAATTACAGTTTACAGTTTAAAACACGTTAGTGCACAATGAAAAGTTTTTTTTTTACAATTTCAATTGGGAGCAAAAATTGAGAACTGCCGACTTATTTCTTTGTAAAATAAATATTTGGGCAAAACCGAATGGTTTATAATTCAGAATTACCCGAGTAGACTAATTCCAATAAAAACAAAAAAAAACTTGATCTAGAGTGTCCTAATCTTACTCAACAGTACACTTAAACGAAAATCTATCGAATTAAAAAACAACCAGTTGAATAATGTACATAATTCTTCTTATAAATCGTCGGTTAAATCCAATAAAACAAAAAAGCGCGTGAAATATCGCACACGATACTCTATTCACAATAAGATTAGACATTGAAATAAATCTTTTTTACAGTCCGTTCAACCGATTTTGACTTCTATTACGTTGGTGGCATGACAAATGGCAGCTGCAGTAAATAATTGTTATTATAATCACGATTTTGCTTTTATGCCATCTTTATGCTTACGGAATAGAAATATAAATCGGTTGAACGGACTTTTAAAAAGTTTTGTTTAAATGTCTAATCTTATTTGTAAATGAAAAAAGCACAGCTCCTTTGGGTGCATTAGTGACTAATTTACAATTACACTTGCTAGTATGGTGGCCATCACTCTGTTGTTAGTATCTACTGCTCTGAAGCGTTACGTACCGAACATGTAGGTACTTTGGCAATTAAAAGCGGTCAGTATGCGGCGATAGAGACATCCCCGATCGGAGCGGGCGGGCGAGTTGTTGCTACTCAGCAGCGATCGCACGCGCCGTACCTACTTACACGGCTCGTTATCGAAAATAGTTATTCGCAATTTAAACAAAAGCCATAGTATGCATTTGTTGAAACTTTTGTGTGGTAGCAGAGTTTATTATTACGAATATACAAGTGCAAATTTATAAACTTAAATTCAATATGTCGCTTATCATAAAGAAAAAATACAATTACTCGTGCAGCCATATACTTAGTTGTTAGAACTTTTGTTGTAAGGTATAACTAATCTCTTTAAGTATATAAGAAATGATTTGAAAAACTTAAAATTTTTTTTGAATGAGTTACGGGACATTTTTGGATTTCTATTGTTCCATAGTACCTATCTGTTAGCATTTTCACTAATATATCCTTTAGATAGTACTTACAAAGAACCCGTATACTGTTTTAATTTAAATTTTCTAATATTTGTATAACACGAAATAATAAGAAATACCTACTTAATACCTATTGCATCACTCTAAACTGTTAGCATTTTTGTAAATAGCAATGAATTTACGAAACTTATCCACTCAGCGAAAATTAAAAACTTTAGAATTATCGAAGGTTTTATGTGAAAAATATTGTATCCCTACTGGACTATTGGTAAGTTATCCCCGTCAGTTGAGCCTAACATTTAATTGAAACTTTTTACATGGTGACGTTCTATTAATGGTAAACTGAATTCGTATACGCCTATAACGGATTTTTATAAAATTTTCTGTGCATATCGGTATGTCTGCACACAAAATCTATTTTTAACCGACTTCTAAAAAAGGAGGAGGTTCTCAATTCGGATGTTTGTAATTTTTTTTTATGTTTGTTCGCGCATAACTCCGTCGTTTGTCAACCGATTTGAAAAATTCTTTTTTTGTTGGAAAGGGTATACTTCCCAAATGGTCCCATGAAAATTTTATCGAAATCGACCAAGCGGTTTTCGAAAAATCTAAAAAAAATATCTACATTATCTACATTGACGACCTCTTCGTTTACTCTGCAAAGGAACGTTTTTTTACACCAATGTGATTGGTTCGTTTAGGTGGGGTGAGGCGAGAGGATGTACATAGGTACCACTAAAAAGTGAAAAATAAAAAACTTTTTACAAAAAAATACAACCGACTTTTACACAAAAAATCAAAAAAGTGCAAAATAACTTTAATTTCGGAAGTCGGTGTTCAAAAAACGAAAAAGCAACCACAAACACCGAGTTCCGAAATTAAAGTTATTTTGCACTTTTTTGATTTTTTGTGTAAAAGTCGGTTGTATTTTTTTGTAAAAAGTTTTTTCATACCCCTAAATGATAAAGGAGAAAAAATATAAATCCATATAAAATATAAAAAAAATTAGGGGTGGCCCCCCCACCCCTAAATATTTTATTTTTATTTTATATGGCAGAACAACGTTTGCTGGGTCAGCTAATCTTTTTATAAAGTCAACCGATTAAGACAAAATATGTTGTTTAATGTGTATAAAAGTTGTCAATATTGGTTTTGTACTTTTTACGTGCTGCTTGTAAAACTCTGCCAGTGTGACGCTTAGCACTCTATGAAGTTTCTTACCAAACTTAGAATTTCAATATCTTTCGATTTTGTGAGCCGACCTTGATGAAATAAACGCTAAATAAAACTCGGGATAACGTTTAATATGAATCAGAATCAGAATGTTTATTTGTCAACATAGGTAGTTACAGAGTCTGTTAGATGTTACATTTCATATGTGCTCTATGTTTTGTTTTGTGTTTATGTGTAACAAGTTCTTCTCATCTCGAATCCAGTCAGTTTTTTTGTGTGATGCTTCCACAAACAGACCGACAGAGAAACAGGAAGACAAAAATATCAAATAATGCATTTATGTGTTTTGTCTTTTTCTAATGTTTCTCAGTTATTTTATCCAAAAGGTAAACACGGCGAGTTTATGATGTTATTATAATAGATATAGCAATTAATTGAGTAAATAAGGTTATTTGCTTGTGATGAAGGTTCTGTGCTTGATTGAGACAGCTCAAGGAGCCGCTTTGTGATGGTCAAACATTTGAATTCTAAAGTAAACAGCCTAAATACATTTAGGTGTAAGCTAGATTGATCAATCACAGAAGTGTCAAAATTTTAATTGTTTTGTCATCTCCTTCGCACTCATAGTAGAGTAGAAAGCTTATGGCTTCAGAGCCATAAGTTAAGTACCGGCGAGATTGTGTGGGGGCTGCGTGGGCGCACGACCTCAGCGGATCGCGTGGGCTGCAGGTGCCAACGCACCTTTCCAGTTTCCACGCATCGACTGCTTCGGCCTGCGAGCCTCCGATCCGAATCGACGATAATCGACTCGGTTAACTGTTCACGATTGTTTTGCAACGAACCTTCACCTCGTTTCATAGATTCTATCTTGTTATTTACCCATTTTCTTATCAATCCTGGTGCTTTGGCAACTTCCTTGAATTTACCTGCAGCTATTTAATGGGTTGCATGTTCGTTGGCAATAGCTCAGTTATTTCCAAAGAAGCATTCAACGGAAAATAGCGTGTGGATGTCTTGTTTGGTTCGAATGCGCCATTATCCGTATCTCTCCACATATGACGTTAAATACATAAAAGGAAAGGATACTATTACAAGTAAGTTCCATTGCCCTTTGTTCGCGGGCCAAGCGAGTGCAGTTGGTCCTACTACGACAAAATAATTTAATCCGTGTGAAGGATAAAGGCATTGAGGGCATGCATTCAAAACAGGTTTCCTTTGGAATCACTATTTGCTACTGCGTGCCTGTACTTAAAACGACCGCGTAATAATTCATGAAGCAAGCAAGATAGCAGCTCGAAAGCATCGGTGGTGTGGCGACGTCCTGTCTAGTCTTTGGTTTCCGCTTGAGCTGAGCTGCTTGATGCAGATCTGTGATGATTACAGTTGACAGCCTCGCAGGAAGTGCAATCTGCCGTTAACGACATTGACGGCGTTAATGATCCGATGCTGACCACCTCGCCACCGCCGACCGCCGCCGTCTCCTGCTCCGTTGCTACGACGAACCACCAAAAACTGGAGAGAGTGAAATGTGTGTTCAGCGGCGACTTCGCTAATTGCACACCAATTAACCACCAAGAATTGAGTGTAGAGAGTGGCCTGCCCGCTCCACTTGCTATATGTTATAGCGTGGTGTATGAAAGTACTTAATAGTCGACACTTTACGAGCGAAACGTTCCTTACGGTTGCAAGTTGAATGAGTTTGCTCCGGCTGTGTTTATGTTTTTTAAATGTGTGAACTCGCGCTTAGAATTGGATTCAATTCTCTTCTATCCTGCTGTCTGGGCAAAGAATACACTTGTTGAATACTGTTCTTGCATCTCCAGTAAATATACGTTTGTTTTATTAATTCAAGATGAAAAGCAATTTGAGTTTAATGTACCGTGAAGAGATGATGGATATGAACTTACATATTTATTTAATGCATTGTACGAGGGATAAATATAAATATGAAAGTACTGTATAAATACATGCACATGCTTCTTAGTCTTGTTCT
Source organism: Hecatera dysodea (assembly GCA_905332915.2). Classification (NCBI taxonomy): domain Eukaryota; kingdom Metazoa; phylum Arthropoda; class Insecta; order Lepidoptera; family Noctuidae; genus Hecatera; species Hecatera dysodea. The sequence goes on from HG995292.1 coordinate 19,667,559, forward strand.
TACTGGCGACGTTTACATAAATATTTTCTACGGTGACGATAAACATTGTAAATTAATTCGCTACTCAATTAAATTTACATACAGAACCTTAATGGTGTGCTGATATCTAATTGGCATCAAAATATTTACATTCAGACCAGTTTAAAGGTTTCCACTACGTCCGTGTATGTATAAGTCATCAGCTGTGTCTGAAGTACGCCATACTGGCGCCTGTTTTAATGGGCTCGAAATCGAAATGTATTTTTAAAGATACTGAAGTAATTTTGAAGACACATACTGATGCAATTTATAATTTACTTTATGGTATAAAAAATATGAGGTGTGGACTTGAAGCCGTCGCGGCTGTGTGGAGTAGCAAAACAGCTTAGATTTAACGGCTGTAACAAAAAGCAAACAAAAAAAAAGTACTGATGTGAAAGATTTGCGGTGGTAATCAACTGGATGGATTGTTAAGCCGACTGCAAAAACGAATATAAACGTATCCTGTTGTTAGACAAAGTATGTTCAACGCTTGAGAGCTGAGAGATACAATAAAGCCTATTGTAGCTTCTAAATTCATGTAATTAATTTTGAGCTAAGACTCCTTGGTGTAGTTGTTGAACCAAGCCTTTGTCCTGCCCAGCTAAAATATTCACAAGATTGATTTAATATTGCATTGGAACAAGATAAACGACCCGACGACAGTCTCCCGGGATATTACCACCGCCAGTTACATACAGGTGTAGGCGGCCATAACGGTTTACTTAAGTGTGGCTGGCCTATTTACCTTAGTTAGTATTTTTCCAAGTCCCTTCTTGGGACCTCGGTATTTCGTTTTTAAGTTGAGTTGCTAACTGGAATGTTTTAGTAATAATTAATTTCAGAAAATTTACGATTCCATTCGGTTGCCTTAAATATTTATCTTGTCTCCAAAATAAATAGTGGTGCTAATTAGTGCTTTATTAAAGAATTCTTTGTTAAGTCAAAGGGTTGTTGAATTCTCACGCTCGATTTGATTATTCAGCTTTTCAATTTATACCAACTAGTTGCTAAATCCCCGTTTATTCGGAGAAGAATTATTTACACCAACGCAAAATATATGCATTCAATTGGATTCGATGTCAATCAATCATTTATGAACGAAATCCTATTAGCTGTTTCTTTCTGCTTGTAAGAGATCAGCCTGTTGATGTTGATTTGGTTTCTTATGAATCTCATTTATCCACAGAACAGAAAAAAACAGTAGAAATCGCATAACGCATAAATTACTATCAGAACCAGCGTGCCCTAACAAACACATCTTCAAGATAATCATATTATGTCACACTAGCAAATTCGTTTTGTGATTGGTCCATGCCAAAAAGTCTCTATAGTCAGTCACTATTTAAAAAAAAAGTGCAACTACATCATATAAATAGAGTTCATTATTGTCAATCTTTTGTAGGTATTAAATCTTATATTTCCGTGAAAGCTCGTAGGCATAGTTTTACTAGCAAGTTCCGCTATTCGACGCAAGATGTCACTAAATTGTAATATATTCGATTGTATGCAGTATGGCATTGAACATAAGATAGATATTTGTTTATAGAGTTGATCGCTATTATGATATTCGCTAGTGATGTACAACATCGTAACCTTACTTATCGATATTTAATTGTATTCGTGCATTCCGTTTATATATTTATATTCGTATTCAATAAGCATGACATTCTTCGTATTTGGCAAAAACTATACACTGATAGCTGAATACGCTGATACTAAAACACAGATTAAACTCAATTAGTCAGGTACTATTACCGAATTATCCAACTCACTTATACAAAGCAAAATTATCTTTAAATGGAACAAAAGTTTAATAAAATCAATTTAATTTTACTAAATCAGATTTTTTCACATGTTTTACATAAGTAAAAAATAACAAAACAAAATTAAAATCTAAACGAATTACCGAAATGTACCTTTATACGCGTGTTACGTCCGATCGACTGCTTAATGAATATTTTTTTGTTAGCTTTACTTCTTTAGCTTCTGCTAGATGGTCACCTATTAATCCTGTACCCATGTCAATATATCCATGAAACCATCCCATTCAATTCTTCTACGTATAGCCATTTCATCAATTAAGTACTAGTCAAGCTAATATTGGATGACTTGATGAATCCGCTTTAAGTTTTAAAGCTGTAAATAACTCTTTTGTGAAACCAGGATCTCCACCGATATTAGCATACCATTTTGTTAAGGTTTGTGGATGAGGCAAAGAGCAATCAAACTTACTACGCACGTATTTATAGGCTTTCGGTGAGTAATAATGTAGAGTAAGGGCGAAACTGCGAAGTTCTGGCGAATACATGCTTATGCATACTCTCACGATATTCCATTTTCAACGGATATAAATAAATTACTATCTGTTTAGCATCAAATAATATTACTATTAATTAATCTTGAATTTTTATTTGATAAGGTCACATCGACAACTCGTTATCGATAACGTCTTTCCCTAATTGAGTAGCAAACTGTCACATGACATAGGATGGAATCATCTAGAATAACAGGTTTGTTGTGAAAGAAAGTAGACCTTATGGTTTAAATCATAGATTCTACTTTTGTTTAGCGTTTTTGAATAAAAATGTAAGCAATGTTTTATCATATATTAATTAAAATAAAATAAAATAGTACTTAATTATGATACGATATACCACTATGGGATACATTTTTGGTACGGCTATCGTTTTTATACTCTATAACAGCACAATACGGCATATTTGATTTTATTTCGGATTTTCGAGAGTAAGTGACGTGAACGCAGTCGGAACTAGACTGATATGCGCGACAGCGCTTGGGCGCCTACAATTGCGGAGCTACGCAATACTAGGGCTACGCGTGCCCCGCCTACTTGCGACTTCTACTGTTTTTTTCTGTTCTGTGCATTTATCATTCGTTTATTCAGCTGTTTATGAACTTAAACTACGCTAACTGCGCTATAGATGTAGTTTCCAAAAACTGCAGTTTTATTACACAAATATTTTTCTGTTTAATCTTTGATCAAACAGTTGTTTACTGTGACATTCTTGATCGTCCGAGTAGCTTCCTATTTGGGAGTGTCTCCGTGCAGTGAACTATTTATATCCGTGGCCGCATGCGCCGGCACGAGCCCGACCTTTCAGCTTTATGATTTGTCGACGTTCTGATACTGTTATTGATAGTTAAGCTCATCTTGTTCATTTTTTTCCGTCTCTCTCCAATGTTTCAGACACATCTTGTAGTAATGTTTCCGCTTTGAACGTGACTTTATTTTTGTTTGTGATTCCGAGCTGTTTCAGTGCACCTCTGATCTCTACCGTAAAATTTAAAGTTTGTGACTGATTTTCCTGCGACAGCCCTTACTTAGTCGTCGCCTTTTATTTGCAAAGCGTGCCTCATAGTATCATGGCTACATTTTCTAATATCTCCATTAAGATACAAATCTGAAATCCTCGAATCGTTTCTCCGTGCCGTGTAGATTAACCGTACGTGTTATTAAAATTCTGCATCACAACGGATTTCTCAGCATCGTGATGCGTTTGCATGTTTTAAATATTAGTTTACAGTAAATTAATAACAGAGAATGATGGTTCGCGTGCCTGCTTTCTCACTTGGATGGCGAATTTGATGATAAAGAGATGCTATGGGGCTGGCAACATCTATGCACATACTTGATTGTATCCATCTCACCTTGATTGTACTTTAATATTCACATATGGATAATGCTCCTCGCGGTCATATTTTATGACCTCATTTTTATGTTTGTCTTGTGATGTAAGTTTTATTATCAGGAATATGAAGTAATGATGTTTTAGTGCTTAAGGCGCGTTTTGCGTAAGGTTATTCGTGCGACGGAAAACGATAACGAAATTCGTAATTTATGAAGCTTTATCGTAATGAATGCAACGTAACGCGTATGTAATATTGGTTTTTGTTGTAACGAGAGAAACAGGAACTGAATATCACTATAAATTTTCTTAAATGCAGTTACATGCGTCGATGTATTCGTGTTGTCGTTTACACTAGAGTCAATTCAATTGAACTTGTCCACAATCAATCCATCTGCTATCACATTAACAAGTAGTGACTGATGATAGTGCAGTACTCAAATTGGGACAAGGACCACTTCGGTTCCACTTATTGATCAATGCGATCACAATAAGCGGACGTTGCCATAACGCGGCAGTGGTTGACAGTGGACAATAATTGTGGCAATCGACAGTCGACAACTGGCTCAATAGAACTGCTATTTGCAATTATTACCTCGTTAAAGAGCTAAGATACACGGGTACTAGTAGTCATCGTTGTACTAGTTTATGATTTTATACGGCGTGCCGAGGTTGAAATGATCAATAGGAACTAGATTTGGGTCAATCCGCTTTGGGCCTTGGCTTGTGAAGGAGCTAATAAAGTTTATGAGATCCAAGTTTTAATGACCATCGTTGGAAACTTGTTATTGAGAAAAATACCACTGTTCAACTTTGAAATTGGACTTCGTGTACTTAACTAATCTATACTAATATTATAAAGCTGAAGAGTTTGCTTGTGTGTTTGTTTGTTTGAACGCGCTAATCTCAGGAACTACTGGTTCGAATTGAAAAAATCTTTTTGGGTTGAATAGACCATTTATCGAGGAAGGCTTTAGGCTATATATCATCACGCTTAAGCCAATAGGAGCGGAGCAGTGATAAAGAATGTTTTAAAATCGGGGATTCCTTCCTCGGGGGACGAAGTCGTGGGCAGCAGCTAGTTTTTATTGATATCTAGATTTAATTTTGTTTTGTATTGTTTCAGTCGAAGCAACGGGCATCAATCAAATGGCTGTTAACGAAGGCTTTCAACAACAGGGTCCCGGATAACCTTCAGGAGCCCTTTTACAGGGATCATGAGGTGAGTTTCACATTGAGTTTCTGTATAAATGTTCTTCATCTACCGTATTTCCATATAAACTGTCAAGCAAGTCTGGAAATAATTTTTAATAATTTTTGGTGTTATTAAACACTCGTACTGTCCTTGACTTTATATAATAGCCTACTGTTTCGAAGTTTCGAAACAATTAAATATTTCCCTTGATTTCTCACGATCAGATGTCCATAATGTTATACCAAACACCTGTCATTAAAATTCAGTTCAGGTAGTGTTTTGATCAGTTATATAACTGCTGTGTAAGTATTTCAGATGAGATGTGGTTTACTTAACTTTTAGCGTTCCTTATCGAAACAGTAAAACGGGACCCTATTACTAAGACTCCGCTGTCCGTCCGTCTGCATGTCTGTCCGTCTGTAACCAGGCCGTAACTCATGAACCGTGACAGTTAGACAGTTGACAGTATCACTGATAATGTATTTCTGTTGCCACTATAACAACAAATACTAAAAAACAGAATAAATAAATATTTAACGTGGCTCCCATATAACATAAGTGTTTTTTTGCCGTTTTTAAAGGCACGGAACCCTTCGTGGTCGAGTTCGACTCGCACTTGACCGTTTTTCGTATCTTCGTAAAACTACTAAAGAAAAATTTTATTTCGTTAAACTAATGACATTCTGAATCAACCCAGATAAAAAACCGAATTCAGAAAAAAAAAAGAACTATTATTATCCGTACAAAAGGTTCCCTTTGCGTTTTTGCAAACAATGATTACCCCGAATTTGAACAGTAATCATAGTTAGGTCAACAAATTACGATAGCGTTTCGTGTAACATCCAGCCTTAAGAAATGACGTAACAGTACACTATGGTTCTTTTATTTCTTTCTACTGGTAACAGCGCTCAATAAGGTAATGTAAAAGGAGTCGATAGTCTTCAATCGCTCACCACGATCCAGTTTAATCATAGATTAGGTAGATTTCGCAGAAAGTAATCAAGCTCTCTTATGACCTGCAAAAAATGAAGCATTCATGAACAGATTTTTATTAGTGTCAGATTGTGCCTTTTGTAACAGTCTAGACGTAACTTTTTGTTTGCCAACTTCGTCTGATTGTCCCGGTCGCGGTCACTACTGAAATCCGAGTTTATTTACGGATCGTTTATTCCGTTTCATATGATATGCGTCGGATTAATGTTTGAGTCATATGTCGTTTAAATGCCACAGGGTCAATATTTTAACCTCGCGCAAGGTTTTGTGCTTTGAATGATTTGTTATTTCTGAACGAGTTCCGAAGCAATTTACTTTGACGTATTATCCTACACCTTGTAAAGCATATGCTAAAATGCGGAACTTAGTTTTGGGTCAGCTAGACGCTAGTTAGTTACTGCCCATTTCCTTTCCGTAGTTAACGTAGAGCGTCGCCCTCTAACCCCGCAATCTTTAACGTAACCAGGTCATTCTAACCTATACTATTTTGATACTGAAACCAGCATTTTATGAGTTAGGCAGTAAGACGCTACTTACGCAGTATGAAAAAACCGGCCAAATGCGTGTCGGACCATGCATAGCGAAGGGTTTCCTAGTAGGGTAGTTCACAGTTATAATCGTATATCTATACTAATATTATAAAGCTGAAGAGTTTGTTTGTTTGTTTGTTTGTTTGAACGCGCTAATCTCAGGAACTACTGGATCGAATTGAAAAATTCTTTTTGGGTTGAATAGACCATTTATCGAGGAAGGCTTTAGGCTATATATCATCACGCTTAAGCCAATAGGAGCGGAGCAGCGATAAATAATGTTTTAAAATCGGGGATTCCACGGGGACGAAGTCGCGGGCAGCAGCTAGTCTCATATAAGCTGTAATGTTCAAACCGATTTTAGTTGGGAGTGTCCGTGAAGTTCTATTTGCTCAATTTCATAATTTAAAAGTTAGAGGGAACGACGACGACGACGACGACGACGACGACGACGACGACATTTTTCCCACAGTTACATGTATGGAACTATGGAGTGCCACCGCTAAAATTATTTTTTCCATAATAACGGTTAACAGGTTGCACCTACCCACAAAATTTCATTGATGTAGCTTTAATAGTCTCCGAGTAAAACGGCTGTGACATACGGACGGACAGACAGACATGACGAATCCATAAGGGTTCCGTTTTTTGCCATTTACCTACGGAACCCTAAAAACCTGCGTTCGACGTTTTACGTGAAATGTTGCTGTTATCTCTTGAAATATGTTAACTACAACAACATTAGATCCTTTGGAACAGATACAAGAACATTGCCCCTACACGGTCAATGTTCAGACATTTCACAACTTGAATTTCCACTACATTTGTACTCGTATTCGTTTGTATAGAACTACACTCGGCTTTAATAGATGCTTCCACTGTTATAAACAGTTAATATTCCTTTTGCTTCTATCATTCCTCGCTCATCATTGACTAAAGATAATAAACACATACGAAGTCTTGTATGTTTATACAGTTTTATGGTTCGAATATATTTGTACTGGACGGTACTCATGTCTGCTTTGTATTTGATTAGATATAGGGATGTTGCCTGAGTAAAAAATATATGATTTTGTTTAGTCCGTCAGATTATAGAAAAATATTGGACACGTATCTTTTATCTTTATCAAACTATAAAAACTGACGAAGATAAAAAGCATCAAAGATCAGGAGTGGGAGCGTGTGACGTCACAGCCCGGTAAAAATTGTAGTGGACGTGACGTCACACGAGTTTTCAACGCACTGTAGCGTCTTCATTTTTTGTTTATGTGAAAAAAAGAAAAAATACGTCTGCAATATTTTTTGGAAATCTATCTGACGGACTAACCAGATTTTTTTAGTTAACTACCCTATTGTCCCAAATGGAGACAGGGTTCATATTTCAGAACTGTTAATGCTATTGCAGTGACTTATTACGTTACACAATCATTTTAATCTGCCACTTTACCGCTACGAAGTATGAGATCATTTATTTTGGAATAATTCGCTTCTTCTTAACATCGAATTGCTTTTAATAAAAGTGCATTCTCGTTTGGACGGCAAATAGAAACGGTTACATAAAGGAGATTAGTTTCGCGTTTAGCTCGGACTGGTCCAGCGACTAATATAAAAGAAATTGCCTACTGCGGTAGATCTCCACAGACTGCCTACAGGATTGACCTTTCGTCGACCCCTTTTTATTTTTCAACCTCCTGCTACAAGATTTTCTGTATTAAATTTTCATTTCGTTGTTTATTTATTTCTGAATTCGAGTCTGTATTGCCTTGCTTCTGTTAAATCGTGCAATCGTGCGTCTTTTAACGAAGTAAAATTTCCAAATCTATTTTTTGTCGAATTTACAATCCGATTCAGTAATAAGTTCAATTTCCTTATAAGGATGCGGTTATACTGATATTGTGCATTATGCAATTACAGAACATATTAACGTTCAAGTCAAGATATCAGATATGACCGGTTTTGTCAGATTAATGCACCATGTGTTGGTTATGTAATGTTAGTATTTTCATCCAATATTTGTATTTGTTTCGATGTATTAGTTTGAATTAACTTTATGAAAAATTGGAAAAAACTATTCAGATTTTAGAAACTGTTTTAGGAGTGAACACACCTTCGTTGGTGACCCCGAAATCCCTATAACCTCGCAAGAGTCGGAAACGGCCGTAAAGAAAGCAGTTCCCTCCCCCACGAAATGAAACCAATGCCAAGCCATCCACATGTCTAATGCCTAATCGATCGGGAATTTCGATTTTACCTTTCATACGTATTCGATTTTTATCAGCTGCCAGCTCGAAAGGCTGCCCTTGAATTAAAAGTTCAGCATGAACATGGCACAATATTGATCGCAACCATCCCGCCACAGTTACTTGGGGTTGGTAACTAGTGTCACGCGAGCTTTCAGCACTGAACAAAACGTGCTTATAGGAGTGTCCCTAGTAATTACGTCCTTATGAGCTTATTTGACCCAGTGGTGACTTGTTTTTGTTGAACACAATGGCTGTGATGAGAAAGAAGCGGAGCCATAATAGAAATGTAAGGCGAAATACTGTTGTTTCAGTTCTTAAGTGATTCGTAAACAAAAAGTCTTGAGGCTAAGGAATTAAATTGTGGTTTTGCAGTCTATGACATAACTTATCTGTTTACTCGAACTGTTTAATTGGAAGATTAGAAATGCTTTTCTTAATCTCAAGACAAAAATAAATACTTTACTAGGTCTTCATAACCTTCGAGAATTATTGTTTGAGCTAGACCGTAAATTAAGATGGTATCTTGGATTAAGTGTCTTCACTCGTTATCTTGTTTACGTAATCTCTGAAATTTAATTTACAGTACTTGATTACCTGCTGTACTATGTAATTAATAAATCGTAATTCTCGTCTGTAACCTATTATTAAAGAAATTTGATCAAGCAATTATTGTAGCTGTCCACGTGTTCTAAAACGAGAGGATCAAATAGCCGTCGCGATCACGATTTGTTTGGTTAGCCTTTCTCCGATGATTTCTAAGAAGCCTGTTCATTTATCATTGGTGTACAGCGGATGTCCATTAACGATTGTTGTTGCGAACGAGTTCAAGGACCACTATGTTTGGATCAGATATATCTGTACGTAGGGCATGAGAACACTACAATCTGAAGTTCTCTTTTGATTGATCCACAGGCTTACAATTTGCCTTGCATAATCACGCAGAACGTTGAAAAGATTTTTAAGTATAATCTAGAGCAGTAAAAGTTTCCAAGAGATAAAGTTTAAGATGATGTTGAAGCGTTGGAAGCCTTGTCAAAATTCAAAGTTATTCAATCCCTTTAAAAATGTTAAAACTTAGAACTAGTTTGCATATGTCAAAGGAAAAATACAATCAGATTATCATCTGATCTCAATACAGTCATGCTTCATTTGATTATAGTGTAATAGCAATAATTTAATTCTATCATCTGAATTAACTATTGTTTGCTAATGCCTATGTAAGATAACTGTTCAGTGAATGTGTGGGTGAATCGGGGTCTCGTGCGTTTTCTGTTTCGTCGAATGTTCCTTTTGAAATTCTCGTAGACATTGTCGGAGTTGGTTGAACTCCAAAGGTTACTTGGATGATATTGCTTTGTTTCAGAGGTCGATAAACCAGACATTGGCAAAAAGTAGTTACCAATTGTGAAAATGAGGCCTACATTTAGTATTAACCAATAAAGAAGACCATAACAATAAAACCTCAGTCTATTTCCTAAAGACATAAAACGGCCAACGCAGTAAAATCACTATCCAGTTTTACATGGATTAAACAATCGCAGGGTTTATTTCCTTGTTTTGTATTTCGTAGTCCGACAAACCGATTTTAATTCATATAAATAACTGAAATGTCCCTTTGAAAAGTTATAAGTCGCGGTGTTCTGGCTCATCTAAATTGTCTCTAACCAATTTCCACGTCGAAAATATTCCCTAATGAACGCACATTCGTCTGAATGCTGCACCAGGATATTTTTACTTTTTGGGAATTACTCTTATGAAGAAAATTCCCGATAGTCAAGGACATAAAGTCGAATTTGGAATGTGCATCTGTTCCAAAAGAAGCAAAAGGTAAAATTGTCGCGGCGCTTTAAAAATAGTCTGCATCGTTTCCGCCTTTGGGAAACTGGTGATCTTTTGTTCTTTTCGCCGGTGACGGGTGACTCAGCCGGTTTTATTACGCACATGCATGATGTTTTTCCGGATTTATTTTGCTATTCAATTTATTAGGTAACCAGCAGCGTGTTTCCCTTGGGAATATAGGAATAAAATAAAGCCTAAGTTACTCGCTGATAATGTAGCTTTCCATTGGTGAAAAATGGTTAAAATCGGCCCAGTAGTTTCGAAGTCTATTCGGTACAAACAAACAAAATCTTTCCTCTTTATTATATTAAGCATAGATCATGTAATTTATTCCTGTAATTAATTTCCATGCTCATGATATAAGATTATCCTCATGATGAGTACAAATATTGTCTTTCAATAGTTATTGTTTTCGTGTCGGCGGCGTCGTACTCGTATCGATTGTATGTGTTTGTTACGCGGTGAACTAGGTTTTGATTTCATGTTGCTGCTACGCTTCAGTGTTTTCTTAGGATGTTCGTCTAAGTAGAACAGATAGCTTTTGTGTTGAAACTAAGTTTAAAACAAACCAGTATCGGCTCTGAATAATTATTTTCTGCAAGCCCAATTTCAAAGTTTGAAATTAGTTTCTTATTAACTTCATTGACGGTTATGTAAGAAACATTAACTTTTTATTTCAAATACAATATACAGAACTGATAACTCGTTATAGAAGATCCAGTGACATTTGTTAGATTATATAACTCTACGTTTATTGTCCCATTTATCTACCAACATTCATCTTTGCGTCATCAGGTGTCAAAATAACGATAAAAATATACATATATTATGTAATCATTACCAATACTGCGCCTAAAGACGATATTGTCTGTTGACCAACATGTCTATACGAAAAATCACACGTTTTTATTCTCCAAAGGCTGGTACTTTCCGATGAATGAATGAGTCAGTGCCATTACTGAGTTTTATACTTGTATCAGTTTGATTCTGCATCGTAAGTCTAAGTACCAGGATTATTGCAGCATATTGTGATTTTATGATTCATTTTCAGGCTTAAATGTAATGATACCATTATGGTTTTATTTATTTATTTATTTATTTATTAAAACTTTATGCACTAGTAAAAAAAACTGTACAAAGGCGGACTTAATGCCATACGAGATCCAAATAAGATGTTTTAATAATTTAAGCTTGTAAAGCGGATTATGTTAAATGGTTACTGCCCATACATGGCGTCTTTTATTGGTTCTTGCCTTGAACCATAATTACGTAAAATTATAACTGGCCATAAATAAGAGTGCAATATTTTGACGCTAATAGATAAGAAAGCCAATACTTGTTATAGTTATTACCTCAACGTGAGGCTTACGATCTCCGCCTACAGTAACATTTAACGCGTAGATATTAGCTGGAGGGAATTGAAGAAAATGTGCGAAATACAGATTAAATAATGGTATTTTGTCGCCGGCTCCGACGCCTTTCTCCTTGACCTACGCCTGCAGCCAGACGCTGTCGACTTGTCGCGTCTCGGTGCGACTTTTTGTCGTGCCGCTCACGCCGCTTAATTATGTGCACGTCAAGTTAGAATCTCATCAGAATTGTTAATCAGTAGGGGTACTTACATGTTTCGTGTTAATTGAGACGCTGTGAATGGTGCTGCTCTTTGAAAGTGAGTGCTAATAACTGTTCCTACTAGTTATTTTGCCTGCGGCTCTATCGTAACATTATGAGAGGGCTTGTGAAGTCGCCATGATTGCTTTTCTCCCGGTTTATGGTCGGGGGAATATAAAATGTCTTTTTTTATCAAATGTGTCATCAAAATGCGAGCTAAGCTAGCGTTGCTGCTAATTGGAAATGTGCTGAAGGTTTATCTCTTTTCACCGTAAAGGTAAAGCCTTAAAAATCCTTAATGTTGGTGTTTTGAGAGCGACTCAATTCGGAAATTGTTCTTCTCGCATGCACGAAGATGTCAAAATCGTGTGATTGTGTCTCAACCTTTGGATTGTTTCTCGAATTAATCGTATAATCTGATATAACATCCGTGGAAATTGATTGCAGCTTTGTATTATGTTTCACGCTCTTTTCACACAAAACTTCTGCGATCGTTTTCCTTGTGGTTACGAAAAAAATTGATATAGAATAGAATAGAAAACATTTATTCGGCACAGACAAAGTAACAGAAATAATAGTAGGTACAGAATTCCGCTGAGCGTGCCCATACCGAAAGCGTTACCATCTTAGCATCATCATCAACATCATTCTTATGAGACAAATAAGAGTTCTCTTTTACTATCATCGGGCGAAACTATAGCTCAGCAGCTAACAAAGGCAAAAAGTTGGTGAAGTTTCTTTTGGATGATGGCACGATGCCCATCGTGCGGCGTGTTCTCACGAGCGTGTGAACGATCTGATCCGAAGATAAGTTAATTAGTTGAGAGCACTCGATTCAAATAGCGCACGGATACCGATATGCTGTTGTTCTACGAAATCATATATGTATATAGATTTTTGTGATAAACAAGGCATTTGCCGGGCGTGAAAATTTGACTCAGTATATTGTTTATTGTACTGTCAGACGAGCGGTGGACCATAAGAGTGACATGGTGGAGAGGCCCAGGGGGGAAACGCCACAGAGGAAGACCGCCTACACGATGGGCGGACGACATTAGCAAAACCGCTGGTCCAAGCTGGATGCAAACAGATAAAGACGGCTGGAATTCTTTGGAGGAGGCCTTCACCTGCGGAGGGTTTCCTACAAACTAAAAAAATATACTTTGTATTAGGTTTAGATTAGTTTAACTTACTCTATTATTGCAAGAGATAAAAAGGCTTTTTTATTTTTATTTATTCATATCAATATTTTGATGGGAGACTTGATCGATAAATGCAAAAACCTTTAGGTTTTAGTTATTCTTTCCACCAGAGGTTTACAATCTTGTTACCACATTCATAAGATAAAACAAAGATTATGCCTGTGGCAATGCTTGCATAGGATCAAACACTTTTGGCAAAGCCTACAAACACACTAGAGCATTTGGTTATAGATTACTAGCGCGCCCCGCGATCCCGCGTTGTTCCCGTTCCCGTGGCAATACGGGGATAAAATTACCCTTACAACGTCACAAACTCACAAACGTTACCTCTTTATAATATTATTAGTATAGATGAAAATCCAACAAAATGAAGCTTCCATGAATCATGATGAGGTATTAGTAAATGGAATATTAACCCTGTTATACAGGCTATTTCAGTAATAAATCAATAAAATAACCGAATAGGGGTGTTTCCTGAGTAAAAAATATATGATTATGTTTAGTCCGTCAGTTAGATTATAGAAAAATATTGGACACGTATTTTTTCCTTTATCAAATCTATAAAAACTGACGAAGATACAAAGCATCAAAGATCAGGAGTGGGGGCTTGTGACGTTACGGCTCGCTAAAAATTGTAGCGAGTAGTGACGTCACACGAGTTTTCAACGCTCTGTATCGGCTTCATTTGTTGTTTACGTGAAAAAAGAAAAAATACGTGTCCAATATTTTTTGGAAATCTATCTGACGGACTAATTAGATTTTTTTAGTCAACTACCCTATTAAATGTTATTCAGCGAATGTCGCCCACACAGATCTTTAATCAATCTATTTCAATTTATTGTTACGTAATAGCCTACTGTACGATACAATCAATACTTGACAAGTAACGTTCCAGTAGTTTCAGAGCCTTTGTTTTAAGACCGTTATTTACTCGCTGAAAGTACCTACTATTCTATATCAATTTATCCTTTTACATATAATATGACTTCTGAAAGTCGCGTGTTTGTCTATGACTCATGTTTTGTCACTTTTCTCTATAATATTTGTTCGGACAATCTGCTTTTGCCTACAGTACTGTATTTCCTTTTCAAATTTCAAATTTTAAAATCCATCCAAAGGTTGTCTTGAAAAGATCGCTTTTAGCGATAAGGCCGCCCATTGTGTCACCCTATGTAATGTTTTCTTCATCTATATTTTCTGTAACTTAAATGGTGTACATAATAAAGAGTACTATTCTATTCTTTTACTGCAGATTCTTAAATGCTTTCTCAAATACTTATTTCTAAAGTATCTTCTCTAAATCGTCCCTGTCTGGCTACAGAGTTTTTGTCGCTTTTCGTCTGCACCAATGTTGCTATTTAGTGTAATGTAATGTATTTACAGTAATTCGAACGAGCGATGGCCTTTTTTTTTTTTTTTTTTTTTCTGGATTGGAAATCATCAAATGACTTCTCCCGCTCTGGACGGAGCGGAAGGGAGTGTCAGACTCTTACTGACTAAAACCCACCCGTAATCCTTCTTGTGCCCTTTGCGTTCCAGGGCTGCGGTGACTCTTTCGAACAAATTCCGCAACCCTAGCAGGCACTGACCCTATGGGGCCCCGTCTTCTTTGCTGACGGCTCTTTGAGGCGCGCGTGGAACACGACGCGCCGTCGACTCGGGCCTGGTGGCTATCGGACGGCGAGCCACCCATAGCTCGCCATCCGCAGGCCCGCGCCTACGGTGGCCGGGAATCGCCCTGCGTTAATGCTAGCGAAGGAGGAGGCAGAGCGCGTGCGAGAGAGGGAAGCCCCTCGCTCCAGCCGCCGCAACAGAACGAGCGATGGCCTGCATTCCTTAAATTGCTACTTAGTCCTCTTCCTCTCTCTTTATTGTTGCTGTGCCCGACAGGGTCCATATTGATCATTTACCTTGTTATACCATCTATGTAATGCATATGGAATGCAGTAAAGTATTGAGTATCGAATTACATTCTATGATGAAATTCTTGATATGAAGTTTGCCGATTACTTTGCGACAAAAGCAATAGAACCATTGTGAGGAATTGTTTTCTTTCAATAGCGATGCGTGCAAAGGGTGAATGGTCGTCTGTAATGGTATTTCGCTGTCCGAATAGTTCAATATTTGCGAAATAGCTTCGGATGTCGCCTGGGGATTGTTAAGGAACTGTATTAAATATACCTTATGTGGAACTTTCCTCGCTAGCCTCAGAAATTTGAAGTTCAGCTCAAGTTACAAAGCTAAGTATAGGGTTGGCTACACACTTTCCGTTACAAATAGGTTGAACTGTGCAGTTTTACTTTCCTCGTTTTGGATAGGACCAGTTTTGTTTTTGGGTATGTGGGTGCTATAAATCGTATGTGGTTTCTATGGCGGCAGTAAATGTTCTTTGAATAAGGTGTGCATCTCTTAACTTCGCACATTGCTCACGTTGCCCCACAGGTCACGGATCCCCTAGTCTTATTGAATAAGTTATAGGCTCCGAATTTACACTTAGTGGGCGAGAAGATTTATTAAAAATCGACTGTAGTCTGTTACAATATTTACTCAAAGTAGCTGGCTCAAAAAACTATTCTGAGTAGAACAAAATTTCTCTTTGCAACAAGCTTTTGGAATTACTCAAACATTTACAAGTCTTTTATGACAATTAAACTTTTTGAAATGGCCATTTCGCGAATTTGCACAATATTGGTAGCCAAACATTCTGTCAAATGTCTGTCATAAAACCAAGACCGTGGTGGTGATTAAGAAACCCATTCGTTGCATGTAATTGCATTGAATGCGTGTGTATCGGTACAGGATTATTGAGAATCGAGATTAAAAGTGAGAGCTATCGAGGCCAGTATTGGCCGGCCATATTTCACACGTTTCGTTTGTCAGCGCTTCATGGTCAATGAGATGGTAATTTTATGTTGTAATACTTCGATTTTGCAATAAAACCGGTTCTTTTTCTCGTTTGGCTAATCTACTGGATTTATCTGTAGCCGTGTTGTCGAATCTAGGATTGTTGACCGAGTCGCTGTTTAATATTCCATTTCTGATGTAATTATTTCATTTGGTAATCAATATTTAAATGTTTAAAGGCACTGACCGTTGAATTGTATTATTTTTGAGATTGGATATGATAAATTAACAGGTTTTGGTAATTAAATTTAGAGACAAAGAGCTTTAAAACATAGAGATTAATTTGCACAGGTGGAAAGCCCATACGTCTCTTAAAAGCTTTGCTTTCAATACCGGTTTGGTAGCAAATGTCAGGCGCGTTTACGAAAGTGCCTGTGTGTTAGGGGTGTTATTTACAAATGATGGCATAACGGCATCGTCTGGTCTAGCCGCACCTGTTCCACCAAGGTTAATGTGTTCACCCCATTCTGTGACGCATGTTTACACACCTTAAATTACTTATTAATAGCTTCTTGAATGATTCTGTCCTGGAGTTCAATTATGAAAATTTATTGCTATCCGCAAATCTATGACAATATTATGAATAAACATAATTATTTAATACCATGTTTTTATACAAGCGATCTTGTCATTGAGAATCTTCATCAAAATAATGCGCAGTTAATGTTTTGCTTCAATATTGTATTATTGTTCACAAAATGATGTCTCTAGATGGTACTGTTTTGCCCTTGACATTTAAATTTTATGGCGCAAAGATAACATTCCTGTGCAAAACTTTTTTTGCTTTAGTTTAGTACTAGCTTTTTCTTTTCCGAGTCGCCTGTATCATCCCACGTATGATCCGGGCCATGATTTGCTCGTGATCCAGATTCATCCAAATCTGTTCAGCGATTGAAGCCTGATTTATGAACGAACACCTCGTCATATAGACTTCATATTCACATCTATACTAATATTATAAAGAGGAAAGATTTGAAGGTTTGTTTGTATGTAGGCTCCGAAACCACAGAACCGATTTGAATAAACATTTTTACTGTTGGGAAGCTACACTATCCCCGGGTGACATAGGCTATATTTAATCTCCATATTCTCACGGGAACGGGAAGTATACGGGTGAAACCGCGGGGCGCTACTAGTTTATAGTAGGATACGACATTTTAATGGCCACATTTTTCGACTAAACCAATAAATCTTTACGCCAACATAATATCCATTAAAGACACTATAAGACGAAACGGTCTACCGGGAAGATACTTAAAATCACTGCTAAGTAGCTCGCTCCGTTAAAAATAGGACGTGACCTAACATTGATCTAGATTCAGGGCTCATCAGCGCTCCCAACATTGTGTGCATTGCGAACGTTTTTATTAGAATTCATGTCTGTTATTACGACTACCTCTGCAATGCCGAAGAATTGGTTTTAGGCTTTGGTCCGACCGAAATTACTCGGATTCCTCGGAAATATTTTGAAGTGACCCAGTGGGTTGGATCTTAATTTAGTATGACATTCACCTTTCATGTTTCTTGAAGTCTTATCAAGTGGTATTGAATACTTGGAAAAACGTTCTTCTTCTCAGTAACTTTATAGGTCGTCATGGAGGCACTGCCGTGGACCAACCTCGCCTCATGATCTTTCCAGACACCTTTATATATCTAAAAGGAACTCGTTTTCAAGTTGTTCTCTTAATTATTTTCTAACTTACCAAGTATGGGCTCAGATTCCGAAGAATCTTGCAAGTTATTAAGGCCTACTTCCCAAAGTCGCATATCTTCGTTCCAGGGAAGTTACATAAAGTTTCAAAGTTACATAGTTATCTGTGTGCCAAGCCCTAGTTCTCGTTCAGAGCTGGAACTCCAACGACAGTATTACTAGGCTAAGTTTAGACTGTTTATCGTAAAGTGGGCTAAGCCTTAAGAGCCCATGCAGACAGCGGTTGCGTTTTTAGTGCAAATAAATGCACTTGGGCATGGTCTTGGTCATCATTTTATTCGGTCGTTTAACTCTTGCATCAATGACTATTGCGTTTTTCATTTCGTCTCTTTGAGATGTCTGTTAATATTTTATTGACTTCATCTTGGTTGTAAATC
Organism: Hecatera dysodea; assembly: GCA_905332915.2. NCBI lineage: Eukaryota > Metazoa > Arthropoda > Insecta > Lepidoptera > Noctuidae > Hecatera > Hecatera dysodea. The sequence goes on from HG995292.1 coordinate 19,685,832, forward strand.
AATTGTGTAAGAGTGGAATTATCTAGTCTTCTTCGGACTTAATACTAAATCTTAGTGATTTGCGCATGATGCGTGCAAACTGGTTCGTTAAGCTTAGTTTATCTCGCGGTTTATGATCTCTGGATCCTAATATTTGAGTAACCTACTATAAATACACGCAGGTTTTCTTTATTTATTTCTTCTTACTGCGCCTATACCCGTTTGGGTGATACAGGTTTTGGACTGCACGTTTTAAGAATTGTCTGGATCCCCTATTATGAACCTTATCGCTGATCTCATATGGACACAGTCTGTACTTTTGTCTTTATAAATACACACGCACCGCTGAGGGCGACCTAGGGTGAGGTGGCCTAGTCACATACAAGTTACTTCGAGTTGTCTCAGAAGGCCTATGTCCAGCAGTGGGAGAGTAATGGCTGAATTTAAAAGAAACATTTACATAAGAAAGAACTTGCAGACGTTATCTTAACCACTTCTTATTTTCAATTCCAGGACCAAGAACACCTCAAGCCGCCTATAGTTGGGGGTCTGGCGAACGCTGAGCTGTACTGCCTGGCGCTCGCCAACATGTACTCCGACCCCAACTACCACAGTCTGAACCACTGGAACATACTCCAGACCTTCGCGAGGAAAGGCGTGCATGTGCCCGACCCGCCCGACTGCGCGCTCACCGAAACTGTGCTCATACAAACCAATCCCCTCAAAATGGTATGTATCGCACTCAAAATGATATGGATTGTTTTTTTGACTTGAGCCCCTTAGATAGATATTTCCGCCAATGGCTCGCGTTTTATCACAATCTCACCTGCCCCCCTAGCCATGTTACAAACGTTTCGTGTCGAATTCTATTCTCCAATCGTTAACGCCTCGGTTTTAGCAACTGTAGAAAACGATAAGTTGGTAGCCATGTTGTCGCGCCTGAGTCGGCCGCTCGTTCTACAATGTATTTAGAAAAACGACCTATTCTTTAGTCTCTGGCGATTGATCCTACAAACATCAAACAGGTTAAAATTTAAACTCTGTTTAAATGCTTTAAACATTAACTTTAAACATTTTAACAAAGGATGTAGCGTTGAACATTGTAGAAACGATAACAATTCATTCTATCATTTTGAACGATGTGAACTTGGCTACGAATTTTCTATTCGTTTGCTCTAACCACGTGACTTATCGTTGAGACGATTTCATTCTCATACATTTGATTCGTTTTCGACTAGCGTTAACGATTGTAGATTATCAACTTGGCTAGGGGGGCTGATGATAAGCGATTATGTTGTCGACGATGGAGGACGCTTGTTTGAAATAAACATATTAATTCTTGACTTAAAGACCCAGGTTGTAGCTATAAGAATTAGATTTACCTATACTTCATTCACAATAAGATTAGACATTGGAACAAAACTGTTTACAGTCCGTTCAACCGACTTTTACTTCTATTCCGTAGGCATAAGGATGGCATTAAAAGCAAAAACCTTATTATACTGTTTACTGCAGCTACCATGTGTCATGCGGCCAACGCAATAGAAGTCAAAATCGGTTGAACGGACTGTAAAAAAGATGTATTTCAATGTCTAATCTTATCGTGAATGGGGTATAGACCTCTGGTAACTGGTAAATATAGATAGTAAAGGGCTAAATTTTCATAGCCGGTAGCAAAACAGTAATATGGGAGCTGCGCCCTTGCGGGGCTGGTCGGTATCAACGTAGATACCGTTCAATGGAACAACAGTCAGTCTGTAAAAATTGTTGTGAATTCCAGTAACATGAACAATAGTGCCATTGAACATGATGTTATGTGGTATGCAGAAGCAATTGAAAACGTATTTTGGGGTTGTCGTTATGCTTAGGACCTCGAAGGATGTTTTTTTTTTTGTTTTTTCATTCATGCCTTTTACAAGCAAAAGTTAATAAATACCACCGTTATAGAAAACCATGGCAAGTAGCGTAAATGAAAGGAAAACACAGAGTGCATCAGTTAACTTGATTGGAATTCCGCGCACGTATATGAAGTAACATAAGTCTGAGGTGGTCTAGTCAAGTAAACAGATTACTAAGCGTTGTCTATAACGGCCCGGCTACCAGTCATTACTTATGCATTATTGCGGACTTTGCTTCGACACTTTGTGCATAGTGCATAGCATCGGCAATAAGCTCCCATTATTTTGAGGACAAGAACGAAATGCCAAATGCCTGGCGAGCTTTGTAGATTATTAAAGTGCGGCAGGGACTGACTATGGCTTTGGAAATCTAATAAGTTCTCGAAGACTGACTGTCTTATTATGCGTGGCATATGAACTTTGATTTCATACTAGTTTGTGTCTGTGGTTTCGCTCGCTTTAAAGTGGCCGTCTGCTATAACCGTTTCCAGGGTTCTAAAAAGGATAAAAAAACAATTTACATGAGTTTTGATGCACAAATAGATGGGATTTGTGCATCAAAACTCTTGTAAATTGTTTTTTCGCGTAATGAGAAATTAATAAAAAATATAGACGATAAGACTTTTAGATAAACTTAAATTTTATCTTATCAATGCAAATATGTAGTACGAAAATATCACAGATATCATGCAAGCATTATAATATATGACTTATGATTTATCATTACATATTTTACGATCTTTGTTTGTTTTCTGCATACCTGACAGATATAGAAGATGTTCGCTAAGCCCTCTGACCAAACAATATGGTCTACCTAGCCATAAGTTGACACACATTCAACTTGCTTTTTTACGAACGGAAAAAGCCTTCAAAGCGTGAACGCAGCGTTCAAGCTAAACTAATGTAACAACTAATTAAAACTCGTAAGGCCTCTTTAAATTACATTTTCGATGTGCTTTGCATAAAGCGTGATGCTGCTATCAGGGCTCACGTGGCACTAAGAGTTGATCACAAAAATAAACATCGTTCTAGGGAATGTTAATCCGTCAGATACCGTGGAGAATGATAAACAGTTTCTATCTGGAATGACACGCATTACATCATCTATTGTTATAGCATTTATACAGGTGACAGTTTCTCTATTTGTGCACGTTTTCCTTGAGGGTGAAAACACAAATGGCACTGTAATCCATTATTTTCTCGTCCGTGAATGCAGGTGTTGATAAACAGGTTACTTGTCAAGACTGGCCTTAACAAATGAAATGTAAACATATTCTATAATGATCAACTAAGTCATACGGAACAAAGTGATACTGGTTCATTATGCATAGTTGTGTTATTGTTAATTTATTAACAGTTTATGCCACAATCTGCATTACTTAGAATCTGTAGGCCATTATTATTGTTGCATAAATTGTTGTCAGTTTAATGGAAGCTGTAAACAGGTGGTTAAACATTTCATCCACTTATGTTATTGATGGTTTTAACTTTGAGGCATTATTAGGGCAATTCTCACGACAGGTCAGGTCAATTCAATTGATTCAAGATTTTTGCCATGGCATACGCTACACATACTTTCTGACGAATCTAGAGAAGGATTTAGAAATAAATAGATATAATCTCTATTTTACACAATAATAAATTACAATAAGGGCTTAAAAACAATAGGGTGTAAGGACGGGCGGTCTCATTGCTGAGAAGATATCTTCTACAGACATCCTTTGTATGGATGTGACAGAGAAGGAGAAAAGACAGACAGTTACTGGGAATGTGAAACTGTATTATAAAGAATCTTTATTACCTTTTCAGAGCGGGCACATGGCTGTGATAGAAGCACTGATGGTGCTATACGCGCGGGAAGTCGTAACCCCGGACCGGGTGGCGGCGGCGGCGCAGCGGTTCGGCGCGGGCGCCCCGCCGCTTAGCAACACCCCCGGAGCGCCGCACGAAGACGGGCTGCTGTGCTGGATCAACGCCGCCTGTGCAGCGCTCAACAAGGCCGAGGTAGGAACAAAATTGTGGTCTGCAGATAGCAGATTCCGCGAGGATTTCCATTTCAGGCAGGCAAGCGTCTCGTCAGTGTCAGGCATCTTGCTAACATTTTAAGCATTCCTCTGACCCATGAGTCAAATGACTCACGTCGATTGTTCAACGATCGGCAATTCTTAAGTTTAGCCTATGGCATACGAAACTCTTTATCCCTAGATTTTGCTAACGTATCGTAGAAGAATTAGCTTTGTATTGAATGCAGTTCATGCACCGGGGCAAATTGATGACAATAATTTTGTTTTTCTTTTTTTGTTGATTGATCTCATACGCAACGCCTAAAATTCCAGGAGGACACATCATCGCACGTTCCGATGCTGAAGAGCCTCCAAGAGATCTGCGACGGCACCGCGCTGGCGGCGCTGATCTCCTTCTACTGCCCGGACGCGCTGCCCCGCGCGGCCGTGCGCGTGGGCCGCATGGCCTCCATACAAGACTGCCTCCACAACCTTATGCTGGTGCACGACTTCTGTCGGGCGGCGCTGCCACACAATGTGTTCCATATGATGCCTGAGGATGTTGCTTATATGAGAGGGTTGGTATCGTGTCACTTGTTGGTGGAAGTGTCTTAAAGATTGATCGACGAAGATCTATTTTTATGGATATCATAATGGGAGACGTCGTTAGAAAATGGAGGGGAGAGTCATATTTGTTGATCTTGTGGTTGCTTGTTTTCAGGTCCATGCGTCAAAATTTAGTAGCAATGCTCGCCGATCTCTTCAATATGCTAGAAGTTCATCCGGTCAAATCTGTTAAATACCCCGGAAGTGGTGAGTTATGAGACAACACTCCAACCCGTTGATCCAAATTATACCCTCCGTATTGCATGCTAAATAGTAATGGGAGTATGTGGTCATAATATCAAAGATTCTTTGCCTACTAATATTAGAAATTAAATTTTTAAACCTACACGGAAATGGTTAAATAATGCTTTAATTTTATTTACTGGCAATACTAAGTATTAGGCACATTTGGGGTTACTATTACAAAGACCAAATTGTCAATACGTTTTTTTTGAATATTGTTGTATTTATTATTATAAAATTACGTGTAAAATACACTTTATTTTATTATATCGTTACATGCGTGTGTGAGGTAAGTTTGAATTAGTAATAACAACGAATGAACGCTTCGCTGAATGAATATTCCGTCCTAATGTTTGTCACCCTGTCTTGCTTTGCAATCGGAGCCTGTACGCTTCGCATAAATGCATTATAATGGGATGTCTACCACGAGCGCGTCGCACAAATGTATCTTTTGGGTGTAAGAGTATGCCACGAGGTGGCACACACCGTGTGTATGTCGGGAGATGTCGGGCGGGTAGCCAAGACAGGGTGACGTGCGCGTCTGAGCGGGTGTGGTGTCCGCAGCGGCCGGCGGCGCGGCGGGCGGCAACGCGCACGGCGTGCGGCACAGGCGCTGCCTGCCGCCGCCCGCGCCGCTGCCCATCCCGCAGCTGCGCGCCGGACACGACGACGCCGCGCTGCCGCCCTTCGCAGGTAGCCACCAGCACGGGGAAGGCGGACACACACGTGCTTACATGTCACGACTCATTCCAACTGGAACATCAACTGACATACATGATGAATAATTGAACTAATGTTTCTTGAATGTTCTTTTTTCAAATGTGGTGTTTTTCTACTCAGAACATCACTTGGGGGGCAAAGTTTTTTTTTTTTTCATTTGAACGTCATTAGACTTCTTTTGTTTTCTTATTGTTCTATTTTCAAACGTAGTAGTTTCTCCTGCTCATAGAACATTATTTGGGGTAGTGGGACATCTTTTGTATTTATAAAGGATTCAGTTTGATGAATGACTCATAATAATCATATCTTGATGCAAAGCTTATTTGGACACTGTTACAAGACCAAAATCACGTACAACTCGTCGTTATCATAACATAACAATTATATAAACGTAACAGTGTTTTAAAAACATTTTAGTATGTAGGTACTTATTATACAAAACAAAATCTATGAACAAAGTTCTTCTAACACCTGCATACTGTTCTCACAATTAGTCATCACAGTTTATAAAATATTTGTGTGCACTCGCCTTCCCCACAAAAAAACATAGTGTCAAATGCGTTTAGTTGTTGTTTTTTTTTTCGTTTGCGTGTGAGTGTGAGTGTCAAACAAAATGTAATAAATGGAATGTCTATTTGTGTTATAGGGTGTACCTCTAAATGTGAGTTATATTTATTTCACATTCACCTTAATATTGAGCTTTATATTAACTTTAATAAAACACAATGGTTTGGTGGGCTTCGGAACTAGCGCTTTTGCATGGGATTCTTTAATGCTTTCTTGAGGCACTATTGGAGTCAATGACGTTATGTCCTCACGGCTCCCAGCTATGACGTAGTGATGCCAGCACAGTAGACCTAGGCTATCAAGTTTTACTATACCTACTATTTTATTACCTGGCTTATTCACGTGTGTTTGATGACATAAACTAGTCTAGAAACCTTACACCGGCGTTAAAAGCAATCATCGAGCTTTAGAAAGAGAGGTATGTGTAAGAGAGACCGAGTTCTATAAAGGCCGGGTATTCTAGCTTTATATTTATTTCTTAAGAGCGTGTACGCTTATGGCAGTTCATACAAATTTTCAAGTCACTATTTTGCGAAATTACTGAACCGATTTTAAAGAAACTTTACACACATAAGCATGAAAGTATAAAATAAATAATACATAGGTCTAAAAAGTTAGTTAAAACATTTTCGAAATGCCTTATTTAAAAAAAAATAAGAAATTTATGTTCGTATAGAAAATTTAAAATGGGTCTAATTTGACTGTAACACTGTTTATCGAAAATGTTTTCAAATAACTTTTTAGACCTATGTATTATTTATTATATACTTTCTTGCTTATGTGTGTTAAGTTTCATTCAAATCGGTTTAGTCATTTCGGAAAATAACGACTTCAAAATTTGTTTGAAATGCCGTTCGTAGACTTCGTAGTTGTCACGCCAAGTAAGCGCGTTGAGCATAGACAAAGTTCATTTGCCTTTCTATGTGGCAAGTTTTTAATGTTTTATGAGTAAGACTTGATTAGCTTAATGCTATTGGCCGATTAGCTATACTAATAAAACTGCGTGCTTAAAACGGAATGGGTAAGTTAAAGTTTAAGACTGTTTCCTTTTTTTTTGCTAAGATGTTTCAAGTAAGTTTTTTTTATGATTTCTAGGTGGTCTGTGATTTTTCAAGTAGATGTTTCTTTATTTTTACTTGAATGCTGAATGTGTCTGTTTTTGATGATCAAGCTTGCAAAGACCGATTTGTAAATTGTATTCAGATTTTCACATTAATATGAATGTATGGTAATTTAAATTTTCTCAATACATTCTGGTCGCGTCTCTCCTGTCTCCAATCATTGGTATAGTTTTGGTGTTTTTTTTCGTTAGCCGATTAGGTCAGTGGCTGACCGAGGTCGAACGATGTCGCACACGCCGCTATGTAACAGTGTTTGATGGAAATCTTGTGTCTTGGACAAGGTTTTGAATTTTTTAAACAAATCTTTTCAAGCCTGATCTTAGGGGAAAGTATAGTAAATTGGACCCGCCAGCTAAATTGGACTATCATCATATTTTAGAGATTTTTCTGAAAACTCATTGTTGGTTACTTACTGCAAGCCCCACATGCAGTAGTAACATGCATGCTTGCATTTTACCTGTACCTATATCGTTTTGTATCGCTGTTAACGAATTTTGTAAAAGATCAAAGAAAACCTCTTTCAGCAAAATCTATGACAGATTATACTTGAAGGACAAAGAGTTTTATTGCATCACTTGATTTTTTTGTACTAAGACATCACATAAAACACGTGTATTTTTTTATTTTGATATGTCTTGGTTCAATTAAAAATATGTAAATCCAATTTTCCTTTCATTCTAGGGGTTTAGGACATCAAAATGCAGAAAATAAAGCAATTAATCAATAAAATCATGGCACTTTTAAAAACATAGTAAAATTAAGGTTTTAGGTTTAAGAACAACTTTATTTCTCATAAAGAATTGCATACATAATTCACTTACTGAGAAACAATATCATATTAAAATTGTCATTACCTTCTTAATGTGTTATGCGTAGAGACTTCTGCATCGAGGCCTTGCTCAAGCAGCCTTGGAGTGGCTGCTAAAATGGTCCTTTCATTAGGGCCGCGTGGTTACGGATTCCATGGGCGACCTGCTCGTAAATTTTCACCACTTAATAAATACACTCGAACCATTTCATAAAACTCGCAGTTACTAAACGGGGTTTACGCGGGAAAGCGATAAAACGCGACGTCATGGTATATGGCAGCCCCTACCGCCCGCGGCCCTTACCGCCGCTCTGACAGCGCCGTGTGCGTCTGACGGCCGGCTTGTTATTATGTCGAATATTTTGCTAATTGTTTTATTCATGACTTCCATATTGCTATGCTGTCCACATTTTTTTTTTTTTTATTCGCCTGAAGCTTTAAGCCAGATAAAATTAATATGTTTTAACAAATCATATAAATGTGGCTATTACTAATATGGAACCACCAATTTTCTTTTTTCGTGTAATTCATCAAAAATATTCCTTTATAAGTTAAGTAAATAAACATGATTAAAAATAATGTTAAAAAATCAGAGTGTCCTTTTTTAAGTTAGTTTAAACGTGAAGTTGGTCCAATTTAGCTGGCGGTTCATTTTAGCTTAGTTTCCCATGTATGGTGAGTTGAGTAAATGTAACGCTAACACGCATGGGCCGGGCAGTGCCCCGCTCGCCGTCGTCGCAGAGCGCGCGGGCGCGGCGCGCGGCGCGCTCGGCCAGCTCCACGCCCGAGCGGCGCTCCGCCAGCCCCGCGCGGGACGACTTCGTGGTGCACCGCCCCAGGCACGTCGCCACGCTCGCCGCCATGGCCAGGAGGGACGATGATAATGGTATGCTCTCGTTTTTATTTGTATTAAGGCATACTGACTCAATCCCACTAGGATTGTCGACTCGACTAAAGTAGGCCTAATGAAATACACCATTTATCGGAAGCAAGTATAAACCTCGTTATTATGAACTTCGCAACATAATAGTGTTAAATTTATAAATGGTTAAATCAAGCCGAGAACTTACTGCATATAAGCACGATATTAGTTTATTATAAATTAATTTCATTGGTGACTTTCTCACTTGGCGACTTTACCTCCAAATATCTTCTCTATGAGTCTCTATAAATAGCAAGCAGTTTTTTTTTTGTTTAAGTGTCCTCTACACATATATGGTTCCAAGCACGCCGCAATTTTGAAAAAGAAAAATCAATATGGCGGCTGGTAACTGTGCCAGCTCCTATACAAAAATGTTCAAACCTGGCTATTGAGTTAGGTGACCTTTTTTTTACGAGGGGATATCCTCAGGGATGTCTCGAGACTTTTACTGACTAAAACCACCCCGGTGTTCCATCTCTCACCTTCGCTGGGGATCGCGGAAACCTATGCGACTTCCGCAATCCCCGACTGGTACCAGCCCGCCTCTGCGGGCCACCGCGGATCAGCGGAGGGAGAGAGGTGTTTGACTCCCCCCGCGACGTCAAAGAGGGGCGCACGGGAATACCACGCGCCACCACCTTGGGTCCGGATGAATGGGGGGCGACGGACGTCCCCAAGTCCGCCACCCCTGGACCCAGTTAGGGGGCTCGAAGAGGGCAGCGTATGCCCTTCTCTGACGCCCGGTGCGGCTGCAGCCGCCTTCTGCGAGATAACTGTTTCGCAGAAAGGGACCACCGCGTCCCAGATTACGGCCGGTAGCGAGAGCTCACTGCCTACCACAAAGATGAGGGCACAGTGCGGCTTCTCCCAAGCGGCACACTGCCAGCATATGCCACGCCGTATCCTTCCGACAGTCGACGCAGTGGTGACACCGAGCGTCCGACTCCCTGCCTATCCCATTGCTGGGCACAGCCCTCCCCATGTCCTTTCAGACACTTCTCCTGCGCCGCCTTAAACCAGCCCATGGTGTGTAGTTATTTTACTTTAGTTTAAAATGTATGTATTTTGGTGACAGGAATGGAGATAAACATGACGGCGGCGGGCCGGCCGTCCAACTGGCAGGACACGCGCGACGCCACGTTCGCGGGGCGCCGCTCGCGCCGCTCGTCCATCAGCGACGACTCGCAGCTCACCGTGGAGAACTTCGGCGGCTCGCAGGACCGCCTGCACTTCGCGGGCCGGAACCCTGAGAAGGAGCTGGCCACCGTCGCCAACGTTAGGAAGATCTCCGCGCCTTCTGGTGAGTTGGGGAACACGGATCTCTACTAATATCAGACGCCATCCTGGGCCAGCCGTCTGTCAGTCCTACTGTACTGTATGATTGATCATGACTTGCAATGTTTTTTTTTTACCAATAGAGAAGTACAAGTGATTACAGTTAAACCAGAAAATTTGCTCCGCGAGGCTTACAAATGATGAAGACGAATAGTATGCTAAATAGCCTTTGCTTAGCAGTAGGATGGTGAACTGAACAACTGCTTTCCTCATGAATGTGGCTATCATACAGAAAAATAATTGTCCAAATCAACTGAAGTTTCAAAGAAAAGCGCTTTCAAATAATAATATAGATTTGTATGTGCTATAAAATAAAACAAAATCTTCTTGCTCAATCTCGAGCAATAAAACTTTACTTGAGGTTGTATCAATATCGTGCAGACCGTGTAGTTTCATATCGTAACCATTTGTTCCGCAGGTCCCCTCGACTACAACCCGCCTCTCCGCTCGTCCCGGCAAGACATCCGAGGCTCCATACAATTCTTCCACGGCGACTTCCAAAACGGCTCGGAAAAGGAAGACCGACAAAAAGTCGAACGACAGAACTCACAACCTCAGAGCACGGAACCTGAACCGTACTTCCCCATTCGACGGCAGTTGAGCAGTGATACTATAACTTTAAGAGAAAGAGAAGAGAGGTTTGGGTTTTCGTGCAAAGGCGGCGGTGATGGCGGATTCTTCCTAAACGACAGAGATTCGACCGACGGCGATGCGACCAAAACTAGTTTCGCCGATCTCAATAAAATCAGGAGTAATGGTGACCAGACAGGTTTGTGGAAAAACGGATGGGAAGACATTTTTGTTACAGCATATTAAAAGTTAAGACCAAAACTTGCCGCATAACCAGTATGTTAACAAGATCGTTCTCCCATTCCTTAGCCTGTGATTTCGCTTCCGCGGCACTAAACTGAAACGGCCAAATCGTAACGCTTTGAATGTTCGCCTTGATTACGCTTGAGTTTAACGGCACACTGTATTCGGCAAAACATTAATAACAGCACTTATTTAATCTTCTACAGTCTGTCGTTAAAGGACCACATATTCCCATATTCCAAATTCTAAATTTGTGACCAGTTTAGTTAGCTGTAGAGAAATTATGTACTGTCCATTATGGTGTAATGGATATAATACAGGACTGATTTGGATTTCATAAGCTGTATTTCAGGGTGTGAAAGAACTCGTAATAGTAAAAAAAACATAATTGTTTCAAATACTTTGGCTGGGTAAATATTGTACCAGCTAGTTTTTACTAGCTCTTCAGATAGTTTTTTGTAGCGCAGCCCAAACGGAGGGCAATGTTTGAACTGTATATTAGCAATGTTAATATTCCTGTCAACAAGTTCTTCCACACTCTAAAAGCCAGCAGAGAGTGCAGTCCGGTAAGTGAGGAGTGTGGTTCCGCAGGGCCGGCGGGCGAGCGGCGCAGCAGTGCGGCGCCCGCCACCACCACCTGGCAGCAGCAGTGCATGCAGCAGGAGAACCAGCCCAGTTAGTACTCTTATATCAACCCACCATATTTTAGCGACAGCTCCAGCGAAATTAGCCTTAACAGTTCTCTTTCAGAATGTACTAAGTCACTTATCCATTTTTTTTGTAACCATATTTTCTCATAGTAATGACCTAGGGGGTCCTGTTTTGTAGATCTAGTAAGGGTTTTTCTTTCTTTCTAACAAAAAGTTGCAAAGGTCTTGTCTTCGAAGTTTATCTACACAAACACAGACAGGGACGAATAGCCAGAAAAAGATAAGAAACATTTCCGATCCCCAAACATTCTATTAAAGCACCACATTTACTCATCCGATAGACCCAAGCAAAATCTCTCGAACATAACCCCAAAATCCACTCCACTAACGTTAACTTATACTTATTTCAGACGGCGACGATCTGACAGACGATGCGAACAGTTCTTCCGGCGGACAGATGGCCGCACAGTTGAACAACATCAGACTAAAGCTAGAAGAGAAACGGCGACGCATAGAGCAGGAGAAGAGACGGATGGAAATGGCCGTGAACAGGCAGAGGCAGCAGCTGGGCCAGCAGGCCTTCCTACAGGCCGTCACGCGGGTGAGTGCCGCCGCGCTGCGGGCTGCGGGCTGCGGGCTGCCGAACTCTCATCACGGCCTATGCCCTTGTTACTAAGTGTCACAACAAATTGACAGAGTCGAAGTGAAACAAGTGCTAGTATGCTATGAATAATATTAATAGCATACTAGCACTTCGCCCGCGTCTTCGTCTGCGCAGATTTAGGACAAACAATTTTCAACCCCGTTTTACCCTTGCCCCTTAGGGGTGGAGTTTCGTAAAATCCGTCTTAGCTGATGTCTACACCAAATTTTAAGTAGGTGTTATAGTTTTTGAGATTTCGTGTTCTTGTCTTCTTATTAAGTAATGCACACTTTTTATCTGAATAGACATATCCAGATAAAAAAATGCGCGTATTCGACCTTCGATTTCAGGATCGGTCGGTTTTTATCAGGCTAAACTACTCGTTTAGAGTTATAAAGCTTAACTAAAGTAAGCTTATCTTCGTGGGAACAGAAAGTCGCGTTATTTCGGACGAAGTAGATTTGTCGCGTCATTGTATTGTAATAAAGTACGTAGGATCGATCTATTCAATGCTATGTCCTACGCACTGCGATCGATAAACATGCCGACATAAGTAAATAATTTAATTGCAGTAGGACCGTGATGAGATTTTGGTGCTCTAACTACCAAGGGCCTGTTTAGGTAAAAGGAGTGAAAATGTATTGTATTGTCTTTAAAAAGTGGAATTGGCGTCTTTTGTGTTGCGGTCTATACGCCATTCAAATTGGGGTCTACTTGAGTAAGATTTTATTAGTTTGTGAGTGTGACAACATTTGGTAGATAGAGCTTGATTGATACTCTAAATGGGAGGAGGTTGATCAGAGTGTAAATTAGTGTGCTAGTATAATATGCAGTTTATTCAGTAGTCTCATATAAAACAATTCTGAAATAAACTAGAGTTAAAAACTACTACTAAATTAATATAAAAAGTAACTTCAAAAGTATATGTTAATGTTTTTGTTTAACAGACTACACACACTTTTAAAACGTGTTTTATAAAACTTTTGTTGAAACTGTTTTATAAAATGCGTTCAAATTCAGCACAATGTAACTAACATTATGTTCTTCTCTCAATTTGTTTTCAAATATTTTCGACGGATATTTAAAATTATATTTTCTTTCTATTTCATTAGGATACATTATTGCAATACCAGTTGGCCAACTTGGTGAGTGGCCGGTTCAGAGTTGAGCCCTTTCCGTTTAGTTTAGACCTTTTTGATTATTACTTTTTTTACAATCACTTCGTTACATTCCTTTATCGTTATTTTGTACAGATTTTAGTTCGGTACACGCTTACACGGCTTCTCGATACATAACATTGAACCATTCAAATTTTGAATTTATAAAATTACTTTAAAGTATAAAATTTAAGTTGATCTCATTAATATTCGCCTTATCAATTTGTAATTTTGATAATAAATGCTTAAAATACGGTAGCTACTTTAAGCCTAGAAAATTATTACAGGTGGCTTTTTTCTAAAATCATTATTAATCGAACTCATGAATATTTTGCAACGCATCATATTTTTGTATTATTCAATCTTAGTACAACAAAAATTGATTCCTATTATGTCAGATATCCCCAGTCCACTTCACGGTTTACATTTGACTCACAGTTTGGAGAAGCACATTAATTTAGTAGGTGACCCATAATACATTACACTTATTTGTAAGCATGACTCCGTTGGTTGGAGTATATCCTTTACCAAAATTATTTGAATTTATAACAAATCATTATTGCGAGGACCACCTAGAAAGGCCTCCATCGAATTTTCAATAAATCGCTTCAGGGAGGAAAAGAGATAAGGTTGTACGTCCTGTATAGCTCTATCTTTTTTTTTTGTTCTGGAACCACCAAATAATCATTAAAATATTTTTTTTATTTAAAAAATGTCCTTATATCTTAGCTTCATAAATCCCCGATATATCCCAACCAACACTCAGCATGCAGTAGCATGTCATAACACGCAACACTGCAACAGTGTTGCGCAACGTTTGTGTTACGGTGTCGGTTGCACGCGCGTGTTGCAGGGCAAGGGCGCGCGCACGCCGGCTGACGACGAGCCCAAACAGGATCTTCCGGTGCAACAGGTAATGTAACAACGGTATGGGTGATGCAACGATACGGGATGTGTTTACACGCTTTTGTGTTTGTTAGTTTTGGGGAGTAATTTTTTTGTTGTAAAGTGGTGGAGTTTCCATGATCATCTATTGTTTGGATATCATAACACAATTTGGTAGATTTTGTGGGTTTGTTTTCACAGAATTTGATTTTTTAATAGAATAACTTTGTTGAAAAGAGTGCGACGAAGATAACTTTCAATCAAATCTCCAATAAACTAATATGCTAATCAGGAAATTAGTCTCGAGTTCGTTGCATCGGCCATTATTAATGATAGTAACTTAATAATGTAATTTAACTGGTAAAGGGAACCATCAAAATTAACTCACGAATGAGAGTTATTAATTGGCATGAGTTTGTGATTAAATTGCATGCAGAAATCACAGTAATTTGTGATAAGCAGTTTTTCTATGCGAGCTATGAGTTAAATGACGTCTGGAAACATTATTGTTATTAAAATTCCTACGATCAATCAGCGTTCCAGAACACTAAACGCGTATATACGTAATGACACTGAGTACAATCCTATTACTAGCTGTCTCGCTAATGGATATGAACACGACATAGCGTGCGGTTGGCAGTTTTGATGAAGTAATACCAACTGCAAAAAAACTGAATCCAAACTGCAATTTTGCAGACGTGCAGATCCATTGCGGCCTGCCTGTTAAGAGCCTAATGATCAGTATCGCGTATTGATAAACTCAAATATCTCTGATTTTTAATGAAATACACAATATATATTTTTTGTCATCAGCTTAATGAAATTACTTCTTCAAATTATTAATAAGTAATAACGAGCAATGAAAAGTTCATCAATACGAGATACAGTGTCTTAAAGTTTGATTATTGTGCTTATAAAAGAGTATGTCTTTAGGAAATGGTGGTGGAGCCACCAAGTCAGCGGGATGCAGTGGACACCGCGGTCTTGGAACAGTACCAGCAATCTATTGCCAAGTAAGTAGACACATTCATGACAATATTGAAACTAAAGCCTTTGTTGCTCCTCATATTAATTGTAGATTTGTTCTCATTGCGAGCCATGAAATTCTTCGAAACAGGTAAAATAGTACTAGTTGGGCATGCATCGTACATCATATTTATAAAAACAATTTGATTCTAGAGTCGGAACAGCAAAGTACACAGATCCTAAACACTCATTTCGACCAACACTAATCACATAAATCATCATAATATTGGCTTGAACTCCAATACCATGTGACTGCACGTCACTTACAGAATGAACTCCAGCCTGCAGGATATACAGAGTGACATCGCGCGGCTCGCCAGCCAACAGACGCAGTTGCAGCAACAACAGCAACAACAACACCATCAACAACAACAGCAGCAACAAGCTAAGCAGCTGTTCCAACAACCGCAGCTGCAACAGCCCCCAATGCAGCCGCAGATTCAGCAGCTTCAGCAACAAATGCAGCCACAGCAGCCTATCCAACAATTACCGCAGTCGCCTTATCAACAACAGCAACAACAGTATCAACCCAACATTCCACAATTGGTGAGTTGGTTGTATTAAAGTTTTGGTATTGCGCCTTTCGGAGTGTGTTTTGTGATTGAAATTACAAGTTTGTCGGAATATATTTAGGAGATTATTATGTTTAGTTATTGACCATATTGTAAAGTTCATTGTTTCAAACAGAATAGGGAACGTGCAGAAACTATAGGTGGCAGCACAGACGCGTCAATGTCAAGTATATTTTACTTACAAGTTTCAAATTTACAACGCTAGATGGCACAGTCTACTTCGTGCACGTTTCCCTAAAAGAAGGGTGCAGGAAGTATAGGTGGCAGCACAGGTCAAATATTTACAACGTAAAAGTTTCAGATTTGCAACACTAGATGGCATAGTCTACGCCGTGCACGTTCCCTATACTGTGACAATTGTGTAGGTTTTCTGGACCAAAAACAATGCCTGTTGATAAAACATTTAAAAACGTATGATTCTTATATGCGGCAAACTTGAATTTTCATTCTCATTGCTTTGTGTGATTCATTAATAGTGAAATATTATCTTAGCCAAACACCAATTAATATTCAATAAAAAACTTAAATATGTGTGACATAATATAAAAAGAACAGCACAGCTAACCTAAATAACTGAGTGAAAATAAACCGAGTTTTGATTGTAATTAATTGATCAAGTTTCAGCGCTTCATCCCACAATATGTAATCACACACTCACATGCATTATACATATTATTGAGGACGCCTTTCACATTTCTCGATTCGTAGAAAATAAATCTCAATGTTAAAAAAACACTTAAATAAGTGTCAATAGTGAGTTTTTATATGATTAATTATTTTCCAATCTTTGATGCTTATGAAATTACGCCGACCCCAAATAGGGTAGTTGACTAAAAAAATCTAATTAGTCCGTCAGATAGATTTCCAAAAAATATTGGACACGTATTTTTTCTTTTTTCACGTAAACAAAAAATGAAGCCGATACAGAGCGTTGAAAACTCGTGTGACGTCACTACTCGCTACAATTTTTACCGAGCCGTAACGTCACAAGCCCCCACTCCTGATCTTTGATGCTTTGTATCTTCGTCAGTTTTTATAGATTTGATAAAGGAAAAAATACGTGTCCAATATTTTTCTATAATCTAACTGACGGACTAAACATAATCATATATTTTTTACTCAGGAAACATCCCTATTATATGGGATAAGGTCGAAAAGATGATGATACTTTCGAAATGAATGGCACCCACAATGTGGTGTTATAATAATCCAAGATACAATAATAGATGAAGGTCGTGACCGCATAAAGTGTACTTTTTTCGGTCTCGATTATATTTATTACATTACTGCTATTTCCCTGCATTGCTGGACTCGCAAAAAGTTTACAAAGTTTGAGTATCATCTACTGTCATTTCTATAAGTCATTGCCAAAGTCTATAAGTCTGTACAGAAATGAAAAGTGAGTGTTACCGTTGAGAAATTGTGAAACGCACCTCCCGCCATCACATCGCTGACTCCCGCCTAACATTGCAGCACAGCCAATTCAGCTCCCAGCACAATGTGTCCCGGCCCGGGCTCGCCAGCTTCGGCTCCACGCCGCACATACCGCAGCAACACCTCCAACATCTCCAACAACAGCAACAACAACAGTTTTACAACTACGACCAGCAACAACAACAATATCCGCAGTACAACAATCAGTATAGGGATATAGAGGACTATGGGCGGCAGCAGTTTTACCTGCACGATGCCGCGCCGCCGCCGCGCCGCACGTGGGCGCAGCACGCGCAGCATCAGCAGCAGCAGCAGGAGACTGACATGCGAGGCTGGCAGGTCGGTTGCACGTTCTCATCGTTTTATGTACATGTGTAGTGAAATGTAAAAGTGAGATAAATGAAAGCTTAAAAAAAAACGTAAGTTTTTTGTGGACTAATTAGGCACCGTCTAAGATCCTAGAATAAAATAAACTTTTTTTATTAGATTTGAGGCAGATTTTGTTGAAGTTTCAACTATTACTTTGCAGCAGACGGGACTTTTTCTAGTGTTCTAAGGTATAGTACTGCATACTAGTTTTCATAAAAAAAAAAGTGTCTTAATCATGAAGAGTCAGGTCGCAAGCTTACAGCAAATCGTCACGATGCACCGAGGTGTTGGTTGCATATGTACAGATAAACAAACATCTACTATTGTCTCAACAATTCATTATATATTTCCAGCTGCATCAGCAACATCAACAGAATCACCAGCAGCATCAGCAACACCAACAGTACGCCCCGCCCACGCCGGAGCCTCCTCAAAGAACGTGGAAGTCACCCTCGCCGCAACCTCCGCCCGAGAGGAACTGGCAGCCTCAGGGCTTCGTCCTCCACGACCGAACAAACCAGCAGCCGCAACCCTTCCAAGTGCATTACAACAACGACCGGTACCAGAACGGAACCGAGAACATTCGAGAACCGCAAAACCATTTAAGCTACACTGTGATAAACCCCAACCAGTACGTTTCCCAGTCGCCGCCCCTAGCCGCGAGTCCGCAGCGACGAGCGAAGACCCCGCAGCGCCAGGGCTCCTTGCCTGAGGTGCAGCGGAGGCCTGAGCCTGTGAGCTTGCAGCAGCTGCAGGCGCCCGCACACGCGTCCCCGCACACGCCGCTGCAGGCGCAGCCGCCGGACGACATGGAGCCGCAGAACATTTCGTTCATCGGCAACGCGGAGGACGACGCCCTGCGGCAGGGCATCAATAGACTGAACATATCGTCAGGCACGCGCACCTACCGCATCCCCTCGCCGACGCGCCCGTCGCTCGGCAGGAACTCCTTCCAGCAGCTCGAGCAAGAAGACGTCAGCGAACAGAACGAGAAAGGGTTCTACATTTCGTTCGATAACGAAGCACCGAAGCGGCCGAAGCCTCCTTTGCGGGCGAAACGAGGCTCGCCGAAGAAGGAACGGTCTACTGACATCAGTCCTGAGCGGAGTCCTGAGAACACGTGGAACGAGCGGCTGCAGCCAGCGAGGGAGGACGAGTTCGTGGTCCACAGGAGTACGGGGTTGGAGCAAGCGATGAGATCTAATGACGTTTCTTCGGAGCGCAGAGAAACGCCACCTAGAGAGAGACCCCCGCGACACAACAACGCGGAGCCCGCCGCGTTACTCATCGGAGAGCTGAATCCTGACCCG
Source organism: Hecatera dysodea (assembly GCA_905332915.2). Classification (NCBI taxonomy): domain Eukaryota; kingdom Metazoa; phylum Arthropoda; class Insecta; order Lepidoptera; family Noctuidae; genus Hecatera; species Hecatera dysodea. The sequence goes on from HG995292.1 coordinate 19,704,893, forward strand.
GTGAGCCGATAAACATTTTGTTTTGGACTCATTACATACCTAGTGTATTTGTGAATTAATTTTGCATTTAATTGAGACTAGATCTCGTCTTTAATCATGCAGGAATTTAGTTGTACCACAGCTGCATGAGTTTTTCATGAAGATAGTCCGCACTTCACTTGAAGTCGACGATGCGCGTTTACTTTTGCATTGCAATTTTCACTTTTATTCCTGCCCCAATCATGATCATGACTCGACATCGCCCACTGCTGAGTATAGGCCTTTTCTTCTGCCAGTCCCCACGTTCCTGTGCCAGCCTTATTGAAGTTTTCCTAACTCAATATTGAACTTCAATTACCGTGTTTTGATCATGGTATTACTCAAAATCAAAGGGTATTAAATTGATATTGGGGAATCCGTCGAATATGTAATCATCAATATTCCAGCAGGCTTGCGTTTTCATACAAACTAACATGCCACCTTACAAATTCCAGAACTCGGCGGAAGAAATGGAGCGTAAGAAAGAGCGCATTATGCTCCTGTCCCTCCAACGACGACAGCGCGCCGACGAGGCCCGCGCGCGCGCCGAGGCCGCCGCCGCCGCCCGGCGCGCGCGCGACGACGCCGCGCTCGAGCTCAAGCTGGCGCGCAAGGAGGAGCAGGCGCGCCGCCGGGACGCCATCCTGCAGCAGTACAAGCTCAAGAAGGCCATCGAGGAGGCGGAGAGAGAGGTGTGTGCTGTACTACTAGACTACATTTTAAATAAATTCCAGTATGATGTTTGTGACCACGATTTACCTGAACTAAAAGTCCGCCACCACTACTCCCCAGGGCAAGCACTTAGACAAATCGGAGTTCCTGGAGAGCCTGAACCGCGGCGGCAACAGCGGCGGCGCGCCGACGGCTGCGGGCGGCGGCGCGCGCATGCGCAGCAAGGGGGCGGCGGCGCGCGCGCGCCCCAAGACCATCCACGTGGACAGCTCCGCGCTGCACGCCGCCGAGGGCATGTTGGCCACCAAGCAGCCCTCCTCTACCAACCTTACAGGTACTTTGGAAATCACATACGGTGTGCGGTTGTTACTATGGCACGTCGTTTTTTTTTAAGTTGGATTTTGGCACAAAAAGTAAAGTACATATGGTAAAATAAACACAATTTCATACAAGTGTAAAAACTGATGTCGTACGATAAATTCAAACGCTTTTATTTATTCAATTTTTTTTTTTTTAGTTCACATTCCGGTAAACTGTAAAGAAATAGAGTCATCGTAAGACCCTCACATAAAGGTCACTTTTGCTAAAATTTCATACGAAAATGACTTTTATTTCTGAAAGCTTAATAAGTTTCATACTTGTTTATAATAGAATAGTATTCAGACTCTAGTAAGAGTTATGACGCCTTTTGCTCTTATTATATTGAACTAACCTAACCTGTATTTAGTAGAGCGCCCTCTCCCTCACTCACAGCTGTGTCTCTTTCCAAAGTCCGACGTGCCATATGTCCGCGTGGCGCAGCGCGCCGCACGCTGGCGGCTGCGCACTGCCCTTTAGTGCAGCGTTGAGCACGCGTTTTTGTTTTCTTACATTTTTACACTTTACAATTTGTATGGGAAGAGATTTCGAGTCATGTTGAAATGTCAAATTAAAACACCCAATATTATGTGGTCAATTTTAAATAATATGATTTTATTAACATTTTAAAAATTCTAATTCCATTAAAAAAATAATAATAATACTGAACTGAACACACATGTTTTGCTTAACTTGTTGAAGCCGCACTAAATGTTAGCTTTCCCTTTTTTACAATATTAATTTGCCACCTGGCATGCTGCCACTTTTTATGTTCTCAACAAGTTGTGTTATGCTGAGTGTTGCCAAGTGTAAATATTGTGTGCAAGTCATTTTATCAAGTTTTGATGTGGTCTCAAAAGCATTTTTATTTTTTTCCGCCTTCGAGTTTTACTTATTCTCTTCATAATTGTAAACGTATTTATTATTATTTGAAAAGGAACAATATAGCTCAGATATAAACACTTCTCGAAGTTATCCAGTATCTTTGGAAATTATTTCGTTTTCTCAACAGACAAACAGTGTTTATTTTAATCGTAGTCTTTAAAGAGCGCCCGTTAAAATTGTTATAATAAATCTCCAACGGCCATGGTGCCAACCCCACCAAAAAAAACTCATCGGCGTGGGACATATTATAATGAAAAAACTTTGTGCGTAGGCACATATCCACCTCTTCCAGCACTGTCATAGTCCGATGGGACGGCAATCCGACGTCACTGGAGTGAGATCTAGCGCGGGACCAATGGCTTGAGTGAGATCTAGCGCAGGACCAATGGCTTGAGTGAGATCTAGCGCAGGACCAATGGCTTGAGTGAGATCTAGCGCAGGACCAATGGCTTGAGTGAGATCTAGCGCAGGACCAATGGCTTGAGTGAGATCTAGCGCGAGACCAATGGCTTGAGTGAGATCTAGCGCGGGGCCAATGGCTTGAGTGAGATCTAGCGCAGGACCAATGGCTTGAGTGAGATCTAGCGCAGGACCAATGGCTTGAGTGAGATCTAGCGCGAGACCAATGGCTTGAGTGAGATCTAGCGCGGGACCAATGGCTTGAGTGAGATCTAGCGCGGGACCAATGGCTTGAGTGAGATCTAGCGCGGGACCAATGGCTTGAGTGAGATCTAGCGCAGGACCAATGGCTTGAGTGAGATCTAGCGCGAGACCAATGGCTTGAGTGAGATCTAGCGCGGGACCAATGGCTTGAGTGAGATCTAGCGCAGGACCAATGGCTTGAGTGAGATCTAGCGCGAGACCAATGGCTTGAGTGAGATCTAGCGCGGGACCAATGGCTTGAGTGAGATCTAGCGCGGGACCAATGGCTTGAGTGAGATCTAGCGCAGAACCAATGGCTTGAGTGAGATCTAGCGCGAGACCAATGGCTTGAGTGAGATCTAGCGCGGGACCAATGGCTTGAGTGAGATCTAGCGCAGGACCAATGGCTTGAGTGAGATCTAGTGCGGGACCAATGTCTTGAGTAAGATCTAGCGCGAGACCAATAGCTTGAGTGAGATCTAGCGCGAGACCAATGGCTTGAGTGAGATCTAGCGCAGGACAAATGGCTTGAGTGAGATCCGGGACCAATGGCTAGAGTGAGATCTAGTGCGGGACCAATGTCTTGAGTAAGATCTAGCGCGAGACCAATGGCTTGAGTGAGATCTAGTGCGGGACCAATGGCTTGAGTGAGATCTAGCGCGAGACCAATGGCTTGAGTGAGATCTAGTGCGGGACCAATGGCTTGAGTGAGATCTAGCGCGGGACCAATGGCTTGAGTGAGATCTAGTGCGGGACCAATGGCTTGAGTGAGATCTAGCGCGGGACCAATGGCTTGAGTGAGATCTAGTGCGGGACCAATGGCTTGAGTGAGATCTAGCGCGGGACCAATGGCTTGAGTGAGATCTAGTGCGGGACCAATGGCTTGAGTGAGATCTAGCGCGGGACCAATGGCTGTGCGCACCAAGGCATGCAGGTGTTATATAGAGGTATGCGGCACAGAGTGCAAAGTCACGCAAGCCACAATACAAAATGTGGGATCCTCCGAACGGACGGTTGTTGTTACCAGTGAGTTGGAACCGGAATTAGAAGAGTTTACAGTGTGTTGGAACTGTCTGCATGTTGCCCCAGTGAGTCGGAATGATGCTGCATTCCTGCTCGATAGTTGATATTAGGACTATTGTATACGTTTAAATCGCACGGTAAACTCTGATACCGAGATGCAAGATTTCGTTAGTAGTTCGCTGTTGCCGGGATAGATGGCGTAGCGGTTCTTATTATTGCCGTAAAAATTTGCTTCGTTATTCTTTTCTTGTAGCGCCATTGATGCCGCTACAGTATCACAACACCAACGTTCCAAATTCCGGGCTGTTACAGAGAAATTCCTAATCAAAAACCGAATAGCACTTTTTGTCTGACCTGGAAATTACACCCAGAATCTTACGCTCATGAGTCGCTAGCTGAAGTTGCTTTTGACGCCGAACTAATTTCATCATCTTCTATATCTATACTTCTATACTAATATTATAAAGAGGAAAGATTTGTATTTTTATATGTAACGAATAAACTCAAAAACTACTCGACCGATTTCAAAAATTCTTTCACCATTAGAAAGCTACATTCACCCTGAGTAACATAGGCTATATTTTATCCCCGTATTCCCACGGGCATGGGAACTACGCGGGTGAAACCGCGGGGCCCTTCTATTCTTTTTATATAAACTATTTAGGGTAAAGTAAAGCCCCCACCAGCCGATTTAAAACGCGAACAAGTACCAGTAGTGAGACTACATCAAACACATAAGCAAGTGGCACGTAAGCTGGCTCCAGCATAGCGCAGCGGGTGCGGTGGCTTGACGTTGTGCGGTTGTTGTGTAGCGGGCGGCGGCATGCGGCGCGACTACTACCGCGGCTCGCAGGACAGCCTCGCCGAGCGCGCCGGGCTCTACAGAGGTAAGGCATTACCTTGTTGGAACAAGCGATGGCTTTTTACTCTAGTTTAGGTCGTTGTTGGCAAAAAAAGGCGATGGCGGGTCAATTTTTAACATAAAAACCTATATCATACGGATTCAGTGGCGTAGCTAATTTGGGTGACACCTGGTGCGTCCCCTATCTTTAGCTACGTCATTGCATGGTTCCCGTGTGCTGACGTAACGATCCATCTCAAAATAAGGCCTTAAGAACAACTTTGTTGATACATCATTAATGATGTATAAAGATGGTGTTGTGATTCAAGACGATGGTAAAACAAATGATGTCGCAATTACTTAATCGAAAATTTTAGCGACTGTTAAGGTTCATTTAAGTCCAGTGATGTCAAATAAAATATCATCGTCGCTTTTTCCAACAAACAATTTGAAGCGCTTAACGCTTTTACTTATTGTTATGCTTTACGTACAGTTTTTGGAGCATGATTACAAACATAAGCTTTGTTTATTTTTTCCTTAATTTTTCACTAATAAACAGACACATATTTCTCAGTTATTTAGGATGGTATTTGTAGTAAACATGTGGACACATATGCGCAGAGTCGCCGGTGGAGGAGCGCGGCGGCACGTCGCCGGGCAGCGCGTCGAGCGGGCCGCTGGGCCGGCGCGGCTCGTGCAAGACGTCGCGAGGTGAGTCTCTGTCGCACGCGCGCGCTGCCCGCCCGCTCTAGCTCCCTCTCGCTCGCTCGCCCAGGCGCCAGGCGCCACACTAACAATGCGTTCGCTTCGCTAGCCGACCTACTTTACAAACAACGATATGATGAACGTCATTCGATCAAACCTGTATTACGGTTTGTTATGTGAGTTTTCGTTGTTTGTAAATGGATCGGTGCATTTTGTATTTTATGTGATCTGTTTTGATATCTAGTGTCAGTGCAGAAATTATTACAGTTATTCGTACCGAAGGTAAGTATTTAGTAAATACTTGGTATCAAAACAAATCACTTGTTTTCCGTCAATGTTTAGTGTATCGAGGACATGAAAATCTGCTCTGTATCACTACTGGTAATTATATCGAACCCTGAAGTGGTGTCACAGGATGACAAGACATTTCCATGTCTTCGAAATATAAGCTGTTTCTGTAATATTTCGAAGTTGTATCACAAACAGCTATACTCCGATAATTTCTGCTTGTAATAAAATTTGAACTCCCGACTGAGGTTGTCAACACGACCGGATATTCCATAGTGTGTATGAAGGCGCTTCTTTCCATTTTGGTTTTAGTAGAACGCTTCGATTTGAATTATTTATATTTATAAATCGGTTTATTTTTATATGTGTATGATTTCAGCATCGCATAGATTATAGACACCACTCCAAACTGCAAAATTTATGCTTCATACCCTTTTTTGGCCATTATAATACATATGTAGTTGCAATTTGAATTTGAGTGGTACAATATTTTCATAAAAGCTTTTTTTTTCCAAATTTTTCGATACGCCCTCTAGACCTTCCGCGCATTTACTAAATTGGTTCCCGAGTCTGTAAATACATAAAGTGATGTGATACAATTTTTATTATCGCGGTATAATAGCATTAATTTTGTTTGCCATATTGTGTAAAGAGGTCGAAGCTCGCTTGTGTGACGACGCATGCTTGACGTGGCGTCCGCCGCCGACATCGAATGCTGCATTTGACATAACAGAATGGAGTTCGCATTGCATGAAGTTGCGAGATGACATGTATAGGAAACATTTCAGAGCGCGTGAATGAGGAACCTCAGTCTTCCCGTGGAAGGTCTAAATATACGAGTTACCAGAGTAACTTTAAGACGGGACGGAAGTCAAGCTCTCTTATGAATTTGTGCGGTAAGAGCAGTTTGTACTCACGAGATAAGGCTTGACTCACGTTGGTACGGACGGTCTGTATTGTTCCGTCGCTTGTGGTGCGTTGGGTTACTTTCTGTTGCTGTCGCGGCCGGCGCGCCTGCGTGTGGCGTGGGAACGTTCTGTGTCTATAGTTTGACATTCTCAATTGTTTTCCAAGTTCATTCATTGCCAATTATCTCTGAAAGCCCTCTTCAGTAAAAATACATTAGAATAGCTTTAAAATTTCTGAAAAGTTAGTTGACAGCTTTGATTTCTGATTTTATCAAGTAACGAATTGATAGTTTTAAATACATATAAATTAAAAGGCCAACGAGTAGAGCCTTAAAAATATATCAACCACATTTTATTTTTTTCAATCCTAGTTTCCCTAATCCGCAGTCACCTACAGACATAGAACTCACGATACCACACCACATGTCGCCGCGTCCGGCTGCGTTCTTTCGTCTTGTGCACATTTATTTCATTTGGGTCATCGGCGAATATATAAGTAATACATAATTATTATATTTACAAAACCTGTAACACAATGGATCACTATAGACACACTTCAACAACAATATTTGGTCTAAAAATATCCTAGTCCAAAGAAGTAGCGATTTAAAAACTAAGAGTTGTCCGTTCGTAATGGTTGAAGTGTGCCCATCATGGCCCATAGTGTAAAGGGGGCCACTATTCGGTTATGGTATCATATTATGATCGGGTAACTCTGTTCGAGTTAGCGCATGTTTTATATGTTTATATTTCCGGTGTTGGTGTGACATCGTCTTTATTCGTTGGATAAACACTTTACAACCTTTGTCTAATAATAAAAGTCAATAATATCGAGGGAAGTACGTGGTTAATGGTTAACAATAAATCTGTCTTAAGATTTTCTACAAAATCTCCCTTCTTCAGTAAACTTAAATCTTGAATAATTACTACTGAACCTCTTCAAAGTGACTAAGAAACGACTTAATACCAAGCTAATAATATTACTTTCAGTATTTATTTTTAAGTTGGGTTAACTGACAAGGTAAGGAAAACGTATAATGCATGTTTTTTGTTGTCCCTCTGAGAGATCAGAGGAAAAGTAAACTCCAAACAATTTATCCAAGTTTTATTTATTCTACCTATGTTAGGTTAGGCAGGTTTAGTTTATACAGGGCGATGGTAATACAGGGTGTATGTTCAGACTTTAGTAAGTAACAGAATAAACGCAATAGCTCTTAATGGGTCATTGGACTCATCATTATGAACAACTTTTACTGTGGGACCAATACAGAAATCGCGAAAAAAGAATCGACTGTCGCATACATTTAGCATAAGCATAGAATAATCAGCCTTTTAATGTTCCCACTGCTGGGACACAGGCCTCCTCTCTAGGAGATGAAATGGGCTGTAATCCACCACGCGGGCCTAGTGCGGGTTGGTGAATGTCACATGTCTTCGAAATATATTTATTTGCGGATAACTCAACAAAAAGTACCTACTGAACAGCTGATTCATTTTTCGTGATTTTGGTCCCATAGTAAAAGTTATTCATAATAGTGGGTACAATGGCCTTACGAGGCTTTTTCTGTTACACGTTGTTTACATTTTGCATATTGAATTGTTATCCCGCTTTAAACGCACTCAATGTGAAAAGACATTGCGTTTGAGCAGTTTTGAGAAAATCCAAAATAAAATAATTAGGACCAGAATGTTCCAGAGCCCTTTATTACCGAGGGAAATACGTGGCTAATGATTAATAATAAGTCCAGTACCTTTAATGTTTCTTTTAAAAATTGTCTACTTCATAAGCTTGCAAGGATCGCAATATATACCCTGTATTATAACATACCCCATTCCATAACGTTTGTGGTTGTAAGTGTTTGACATTTTAGACCAAATAGTATACATATTTCAAAATTCGTATTTTATATATTTATCATATTGTATTTATGCGTAAAATACAAAATGTCGCTTCTTTTGTTCAGTTTCGCCTTTTTAGTTTTGCTTAGCGGCAGTAGAAAACACTGTATACGTAGTTTTGACACACATTTAGTATTTTACGCTTCGTATATCAAAATTGACTTTAGAAGAAGGAATGTAGGTATTGACAGAAGCATTTTCTACTTATACTAATTTTAATTCTATGCTAGTCATTGAAATATTAACTTTTGCCTAACCGAAGGTTTAGTGAATATTTGTAAAGTAGATCTGTGATATAATTTATAAGCTTTAAATATTCTAGTCAGTGATGGGTATTTTTGGAACACTGAAATATTTAAACAGTTTGCCAAAAATAAAGGAAGTGTTACATGACATCAAAGTGGGATGTAGTAACTCTTCCAGGGTTAAACCAAAAATGGTTTAAATACCTAGTATTATCGCTTATTTAAACATAGCTCAGGATACTTCAGTTTAAAGTAAATAGGATACTTAAACTTATACATATGTCTGCATTTATTTAGACTGGAAGACGACTGACCGAATTAGGATAGTAAGTTCTTAAAGATTGAGATTAATTAATAACAATGCTAATACAACGAAAGCTTAGGTAAACAATGGTATAACATAAATATGGGTGCTGGTATGGGTCGGAACTCCCCGCATTTGTGGTATGTAATGCGTCTACGCTAGGCAGGCCGAGCACGCGCGGATCACGCATGCGTAATGGACCGTCCACACGATACAGACTATGTACCTATATGCTACAAAGCAATACAGACAAATTTCGGTGTGTTAGATTTTTTATATTGGGAGTTCAAAGTCTGTATCGTGGAGCGAGTATAGGAGAGTCGGACGCGGTCATTACGCGGGCGTGGTGCGCGCGCGCTGGGCGGCCGGCGCACGCAGCTGACGCTCCCGCGGCGCAGACTCGGGGCTGGGGCGCGCCACGCCGCCCCGGCGCGCGGCGTCGCCCGGCCTGCGCGCGCTGGGCTCGCCCGCCTCGGGGCCCGGCTCGCTGCCCGGCGCCATCGGCAAGCGCCGCCACCACGCCGCCGACGACACCTCCGACGTCTCCTCCACGCACTCCTCCATCATGGATTACTCAGGTGAGGACTGTTCAATATGTACTGCCAACTTTTTTGATTTTGGAAAATTTATTTTAATGTATAAATCTTAAAGTTTAGTTTTAAGTTGATTCAGTTTCACTTGATTTCTAAAGTTGATTTCAGATTGTCTTCTTGAGATTAACTTTAATCGACTAAAAGACTGGTACTGTTGAATAACGGCAGTCTGAATATACTTTTAATAATGTTGTTCAGAACCAACTATGTTAAAATTTATGCAATGTTCATGTCGAAAAATATTGTTTTCAAACTTGTATTAAATTACAAAGAGATGGGACAGTCAGGATAATAAATAATCATTAATTGTTCCTTTAACTTTACAACAAATGACCCAGAATAAATGCACAAATAAACGAAGCACTAACTGAGTAAGATAAACCAAACTTACAAATGCACACACAGGAACCACAAATTAACCCAACAGCACTTATACAAGGAATTATTTGTTTATCTAGGGAGCTCCGATAGAAGCCGGCGCAAAGGTCCTTATACAATATACTAGGTAGCTAGTCGCCACCTACACGTATTCAGTGCGATTTACACCGACCGTCTAGCGTCGAGCCTCACTGAAGTGCATTCTATAATGTGTCAGGGGAAATTAAATCTGATCGTGAACGATTTAAATGTCATATTTGCATGTAATCTAACCTACTCACGCGAAATTTCTGCATATCCGAGTTTGGCTCATTTTTGTTACATGCAAATGTGGCATTTAAATCCTTCTTGGTCGGTTCGATTTCCTTTGACTCAATGTGGAATGAGCTTCAATGCGCTCTATCGCAGCCCGGTCGGTAGACATCGCACATTATAGAACAATCGACACAGTAATCACTAAAGAATTTGAAGAAACACCGTATTCAGCGATGTCATGCCAACTGTCAGTCATCTAATCTTTAAGGCATGGTTTTGCGAACAGCATTTGATCTAACGAAACTGCATTGTGTCTCGCTTCAAATTCGCTTTCTCACCTATTGAGATTAACACATAATAATCACGGCACTTAACTTTGTGCATTCACTGTGCATTTTTACATCGTTTTGTACTACTAATTTAGCTGTAAATAATACATACAACATAGCTGAGAGGAGTTACTTTCAGATTTGTGTACTAATAGCTTTAGTGATAATTGAAATAAATTGTACTTGAAAACAAACAACATCACAAACCTATGAAGAAAACAATTAGATTGATTTTTGGAAGTTGTTGCGCACCATGAATGAGCAGTAGAATTAATTCTAGATTTCTTGATCAAATATGTTTACTTGATAAACTGCGTTGAAATTTTATTATTTTGCGAATCACACAGACATTTATATCCATCAATAGGCTTTCAAAATAGAATTTTATTCGCCAGTAATTAGAGACAAATATAAATTATTAATCATCAACCACAAATGCTAACTTCCGAAAATCTCCAGGTCCCCGACTGTACAAGCAGCCGTCTTCAAAGTCGAACCGCGGCATAATGCTAAACGCAGTGGAGTACTGCGTGTTCCCCGGCGCAGTGAACGCGGAAGCCAAGCGACGCGTGTTGGAAGAGATCGCGCGCTCGGAGAGCAAACACTTCCTCGTGCTGTTCCGCGACGCTGGCTGCCAGTTCCGCGCGCTCTACAGCTACTGTCCCGACAGTGAACAGGTCACGAAGCTGTACGGGACCGGACCCAAACACGTTAATGATAGGATGTTCGATAAGTTCTTCAAGTAAGTTGCAGTTCACGTTTTTATTACTTCTGTAGCCCTACCATGACGTCTTAAATCCATCATGCTTTCTGTGTCTGAGAGAGACGGAGTTATACAAGACGAATAGCACTATCCCTTTTTCACACAGATATCATGATAGCATTGGCACATCGTGGTACGGCCCTAGTATTGGCATAAGGTGCAGCGTTGATAGGACTCGCACGAGATGCATCGATTACCTGGTGCAGGTTGCCAGAATCTGTTGAATCGGCCCAGGAGCAATCGATGTGGCGAAGATGGATAATTACCGTTTTTCAGCTGAACTGATGATGATGATTTTATATAAATGTTACCGGCCAAACCCGTTTGCAGGACAAATAGGCTAAACTAATTCTTCCTATACGCTTCAAGACAAACTAGTTTTGCCTAGTCTAAACTAGTTCTTCCTATACGCGATAGGATTAATTGGTATAGCCTAGTCCAAACTAATTTGTCCTAAGCCCGATAGGATAAATCAGTTTAGACTAGGCCAAACTGCTGTAAATGCTGCATTATGTAACTTGGTATTTTTGTCGTTATTCCAGATACAACTCGGGTAGCAAGTGCTTCTCGCAAGTGCACACGAAGCACCTGACGGTGACGATCGACGCGTTCACGATACACAACTCGCTGTGGCAGGGCAAGAAGGTGCAGCTGCCCAGCAAGAAGGACATGGCGCTCGTCATATAGACCTATACTACATTTAAAGAATCCATTATCTAGTCGCCGGCGGCAGTCGAGTCAAGCCTTTTTACTCTTCAGTTAAACGCTATATGGTAGGGCAATAGTGCCAGTGTCCATTACATTGTATTTTAAAAAAAGTCGGTTAGTGCGTTTTCCTCGGCGGAAGCTGTTTTATTGAACATGAAAATTATGTTAATTTTGCTTGTGTAAGGTGTGTTGTCGACCGATGTGTTCTGTACCGGCTGCGGCGTCCGGCCCGCTCGCGCGCTGTCAGTCTCGAGTCATAGAATCAATTGTAGGGCTGCGCGGGCGGACGGCGCAGCCCCGCGGCGCGCGTGTCATATTGTACAGTTAGGAAGGTTGTCGGCTCGAATCGAGTTTGTTATGTTTGCTTCAATCGGTTCTGTATTCGTAAGTGATGTGTCGCTGACGCGTGTTGTGTTGTAATAGTTTCCCGTCGAGCTTGTAGCGTCAGACTGAGCGCGCGAGTGGCGCGCAGCGTGTGTATGCGTTGGCTGATGCTGCGTTAGTTCCAATGTGTTACTCAGTGTATAAATCGCAATGTTTGCCATATGTATTAGTGAGATGGTCGATACGTTCCAAATTGATTAAATTGTCTCAAAATTGAACACCCAAATGTCAGATTACGGTCGATAATTTAGATACATTAATTTTGTTTTAGTAGAACTGTCTCCTCACACATAAGTAACAAGTTCACAAACTAATAATATCGCTTATTCGTTATAATATTTAACTCGTTAGTGATTACGTTAAAGTTGACTGGAGCTAAGATTTGTTTAACTGACCCCATTCAATGTTAATTCAATTCCCATTTTTTTACTGCTTGTATAGCTAAAAGTAAGACAAGGCACATTTTACGTGGTAATTGTACTGCCTTATCCTGTAAATAATTGTTTTTTTGTATACAGCTATTTATTAAACGAATGTTAAAGGAGAATTGATGAATATCATTTTTCATTGTTTAATGATTGGTCATCAATAATATACTACCGATAGTATATGGTATGCAAATATATTGTATTACTTAAAACCATAACGAAATAATATTGAATTTCATATTAATTTATTGTTTTATTACACCTCCTCCTCCACGTAATCAGAGTTGACGCTCGATGCGGAAATTAGTACAGTTACAGTAAAGTCAAGATACAACTTTTTGGGATGAATTCTAGGTAAGAATCAATAAGGAAAACTCCTAAAAAACTATTTTGTTCGTAAGGTCACCAAAAATACTGGACATGATTTTTTTCTACAGCAAAAAATGAACACGATACCAGTGGCGAAGGGTGATATGTTGAGAGAGGTAAGCCGAAGCAAAAAAAAAAAACTTGAGTGGTGTAAAGGGACACCCGGACGGAACGAAGTTCTTGTCTTGTCTTGTCTTGAAAAATCATGAATGATGATTTAAAGTTTTAGGTAATTGATCAGTCTCACTACATTCATCTGATCTCTCTGCAGTTATGTTTTGTACGATTGTATTTTGTAATTTCTTTCTCTCACGATATTCACTACATCTTTGTGCATTTGTCTTTTTTCTTGATGTTATAGTTTGTACCTAAGTAGTCGATGCTTTAGTATGAAATAAAGAATTGTACATGTACATACACACACATATATATATATATATATCAAACATAACTGTTTAACACACCCATCCAAATCGTGACCTCACTAACAGCTGCTTAACCCCTCCCATCCAAATCGTGACCTCACTCACAGCTGCTTAACCTCACCCATCCATATATTAGTTGCTTAACTCCACCCATCCTTTTCGCAACCTTGCCAACAATTGCTTAACACACCCATCCAAATCGTAACCTCATTCACAGCTGCTTAACCCCTCCGATCCAAATCACAACCTCAATAACAGCTACTTAATCCCGCCCATCCAAATCGCGACCTCACCAATAGTTGCTTAACACACCCATCTAAGTCGTGACCTCACTAACAGTTGCTTAACCCCTCCCATCCAAATCGTGACCTCACTCACAGCTGCTTAACCTCACCCATCCAAAACCGCGACCTCACTCACAGCTACTTAACCTCACCCATCCAAAACCGCGACCTCACTATTAGTTGCTTAACTCCACCCATACTTTTCGCAACCTTGCCAACAATTGCTTAACACACCCATCCAAGTCGTGACTTCACTAACAGCTGCTTAACCCCTTCCATCCAAATCGTGACAAAAAAAGTGTCGTTACAACTTCGTTCCAAAAAAAAACATTATATGCTTACTTCCATCTCGCTCACGCGCACGCATTTTGTATTACTGTCTCTTATCATAACTCGGCGGATACCGGCTTACCTCACAGCCTAGAATCGCGGTGATCATTGTGACGTCATGACGACTATTTTGCCTTATAAATTGAACTGTCAATAAGCCGATAGCGCCTGCGAGTTAAATAATGTTGTTGAAGAGCAAATTTTGTTGGAATTGAATATCCATCTGTGTATGCGTCTTGTGATGTTTCTCTACTTTTAACAGTACTGATTGTGCGATTTTTCAATTACGATAGAGTAGTTGTGTTCCAAACTTCTGAAGTGAAGCCGGCGGGAATCGGCTTATGACCACGCTTCGCCACTGCACGATACTATTCGTTGAAATTTTTTAAACACAAAATCTATCTCAATCTAAATCTATTGAATGCTACAAAGTACAGAAATAGCACTCCAATAATCGAAGAAAAATGTTCATGTATGAATTCCATTTAATAATTAAAGTTTTTGTTTACCAGCTGTTCCTGTGAGCCCACCTGAAATCCCAGTGGTTACTAACATTAAATTAGGAATTCAGGAGGCATAATATGCGGGCCGATCATTACGAGTTTTAAACGGAAACTCTCCATCCAGTATTTAGCAAGAATAACTGGTCCCGAAAGCCACATCTGCACTTAAAAAATCGGTATATATGCAGATTTGACACAAAAAGTATTGAGTCGAAAGATGGCGTCGAAAAATTCCTCCGCATCGCTGGCCACTGGTAATGTACCCAAAAGGCTTGCATTACCACGCTGTGCGGCAATGCTTATCCTTTGTCCAAGGTAAAAGCCAGCACGTGGGTCACGCGAAGTGTCAACTAAACGTCTTGATTAATAACTTCAATAACAAATCGGCATTTCTACCGATTTCCGGCTCAGTGAATGAATAGAATAGAATAGAAAACATTTATTCGACACGGACACAACACAACAGCAACAAAACACAAAGTAAAAAAAAAAACATAACAATGATAAAGATTAAAATTGTGCTGAGCGTGCCCATACCGAAAGGGTTACCATCTCAGCATTTGCTTGAATTGAATGCAGCGACAAACCTTTTTTTTTATGGGAAGTTATCAAATGACTTCTCCCGCTCTGGGAGGAGCGGAAAGGAGTGTCAGACTCTTACTGACTAAAACCCACCCGTGATCCTCCTTGTGCCCTTTGCGTTCCAGGGCCGCGGTGACTCTTTCGAACAAATTCCGCAACCCTAGCAGGCACTGACCCTATGGGGCCCCGTCTTGCAGCGACAAACCTAAGATTGGTAGAAGTACAGATAAATCGATAAGTTCGAGACCATTGGCAAGAATCGTCTCAATAGGAGAGCCTTAAATCTGATAATTTCAAATCGATTTGCGTCATAAGGTAAAACGATTTAATCATATAAAATTATCTTTATTCCATATTTACATAACAATTATCAGTTATTTTTAATTGAATTACAATAATACTGTCTAAAATTATTGGCCAAAAGATTATGACTAAATTATTTATTGTACTAGTGTTACATTATTGGCGACGGTATTTTCGAAAACTTAAAAACGGTATATATTCATGGTATTCATTAAATAATTAAAATTATAGTTTACAATTACTCATTAAAATTAAATTAATAATATCTATTAAGAGATCCATCAATCAACATTGCGACAAAGTAGAAAGTTAAGCAACTTATTTTAATCATAAATATTATAATAGAGAGGTTAGTTTAAACAATGCTTGTAATTTTGGCAGAATATGGACGAAGTTAATCAACAACTAGCTTTTGCTCCAGTCAGGGATTAACTAGAGACAACATACTCCTGGGAATAAAAAATATCCTTTGTTTTTCTAAGTCCAATCAATCTCTTTGCCAATGTTCATCAAAATAGGTTCAGCGGTTTACGCGTGAAAACTTAACAAAATAACAGAAAACAGTTACTTTCGCGTTTATAATGTTAGAGTAGATTCACTATCCATACTGACGAATTACAAGCATTGTTACAGATATTAAATACAAGATCTCCACAAGGGAGAAATACTTGAAGAATCACACAACATTCATATTCTCTGGTTATTATTTAAATTCAATGCGTATATATAATTTAATAAATACTTATATTAATTTTAAGACAATTTCAACCACTAACTGGCCCTCATAGTAGCCGTGGCCAAGTACCTAATGCTTAGTTCACACGAGCACGTTGCATTAGTAGCTAAACATATAAACTAGTCTTTAAGAAAATAGGATCTGATTATATTAATTTTCATTATACAGCGCTATGCCAGGGTGTGACAAGTTGATAGCTCACTATTATACAATTCTGTGTTAAAATGTTAGTACTTGTTAGTCATAGACTTGAGAACGCTACAAAATGATTAACACTTACAACAGAGTAGCATTCTTAACTCACTAAGTATTAAAATTGTAACATAGAAGGTTATAACCCTGTATTAAGAGCGTATACGCCGAACGGCATTTCAAAATGTTTTCAACTAACTTTTTAGACCTATGTATCCTGCTTATGTATGTAAAGTTTCATTAAAATTGGTTAAGTAATTTCGCAAAATAGTGACTTGAAAATTTGTATGAAATGCCATACGGCGTACACGTTCTTAAGTACTAATAATTAGCTAAATGCTCGTGTACACTACACAACCGACGCGTATAATCAGCTACGTGCCGGTAACATAATCATTAATATACTCAAATTACCATGACATCATGGCAAGAAACTGCTTAGATATGGTAACTATTGCTTCTACATCAAACAGTACAGCGCAGGTAGCGCGCATAACATACTGTTGTACACAAAGCCAGGCCCGCCCGTAAATACAGTCGTTTTAATGTGCATAAGGGGGCGTTCAAGTATTACGTAACGCAATTTGGGGGGGAGGGGGTGTCTCGTAAAACGTTACGATGCGTTACAGGGGCGGGAGGGGGTCATTCTTACAACACGTTACGTAACATTGTTTTTTTTTTTTAAATAAAAATTTGCGTATAAAAACTCCCAAATTGGCAACCCTTTTCATTTACGTTTTACGGAGAATCCCTCGATTGTATTAGTCTGGTCGTCATTTTTAATTTGTTCTCTTTTAAGTCAATTAAAACTATACCAAAGATATTAACTAAAACATAACTTTTTGCGACTTTAGGGTAAAAACTGTCACTTCAGTGTTACGTAACGTTTAGAGAGGGGGAGGCGGGGGGGGGGTACAGAAAAACGTTACGGTGCGTTACAAGGGGAAGAGGGGGGGTCAAAAATCTTCAAATATTGCGTTACGTAATACTTGAACGCTCCCTAATAAATGAATTGTTTAAACGATAGTAAAGTAGTGTGTGACAGGCGATGACACGTTGGAGTCGATGCTCTTTTGTAGGTTTAGTTGGTGAACTATTGTGTCAGGATTGTCCACCTCCTGGAAATTTTAAATAAAGATTTGTAACGTGTAATCTGTGTGTGATGGAAGGCA
Organism: Hecatera dysodea; assembly: GCA_905332915.2. NCBI lineage: Eukaryota > Metazoa > Arthropoda > Insecta > Lepidoptera > Noctuidae > Hecatera > Hecatera dysodea. The sequence continues at coordinate 19,722,414 of HG995292.1, forward strand.
CTATCGTTGACTGTCATTGGCTACTTATTTTATACCGAAAAAAAAAAAAAAAATGTTAAAAAGTTTACCAAAGACTAAGGAAGCCCCGGGAAAAGTATGCTATAATCCTTCAATATTTCAAAGCGGAATATTTACCTCTTCATCTGCATATCCGTTAATCTCAACAGGAATTCTTTGCCCATCATGAGTTATCACCTGGAACGACACAAGTAAAACTAAGAATGCTTTAGTGAATAATCACGACCCCACCCATCACCCATGATAACCACCAACGATACAGGAGTAAATCCTAGAGGGGCAACGTTTTAAAAAAAAATCATATAAGGGGTCCCATAAATTACGTCACACGAATTTCATGATTTTTGATCCAACCCCCGTCCTCGTCACAGCTGGTCATATTTGTGAGATCCCTCCCTAGTGGGACGTCACACATTTTAAAATTTTATTTGTGTATTTGTCCATGTTTTACTTAATGCTTAGATTAAAATAGATTTTGAAATGTCATTATCAAAAGCATTTTGCAGTCCACTGCTGGTCATAGAATTTTGAAATGTGACGTCAGGAAATTTAGGGCCCTCCCACCCCCTTACAACCATTCAACACACAACATTATACTTCGTCGACCCCCGCCCCACCCTAAAAATGTGACGTAATTAGTGGATGACGCCTAACCATTGATAGTACCATAACATTGTTAGTATGTACGTCAAAACCATGTTAGTATCTAATAACTAAAAGAGACTTAGTCCTCTGGGTGGTCTCCACACCAGTGGGCTGTCCAACTTATTGCCCACTAAATTCAGGATGCTGTTACTGCTAAAAAGAGAAAGCTGATAAAAAGCAAAATATCTTAATACTTAGTATAAATGCAGTAAAAGTGAATTGACTAGAACTAATGCTATCATGATTCAGTATGTGGGAAAGGGATAGGGCTATTCGTCTTGTGTAACTCCGTCTCTCTCTGACACAGGAATCATGATGGATTTAAGACATCATGGGCTGAGCTGAGCCTAACATTTTTTTTCTGTTCTCCTAGTTTTCATTAAATGATGGACCGTAATTTTATTACAATTTAGTCTTGTACATAGACCAATAAGTATTTTAATTCAAACTGAACTTGCTAAATGTTTGGTTGACAGTTCGCGTGACCCAAAGGCTGGCTTTTACTTCGGACAGAGGATAAGTATGGCTATACAACGTGGCAATGCCGCCAGTCTATTGGGTTCACTCCCAGTCGATAGCGATGCGGACGAGTTTTTTGATGCCATTTTGTAGTTAGGAGGATTTTAGCTTATTTTTACGTTAAGTGTATACCTATATAATCATAATCAGCCTTTTAATGTTCCCACTACTGGGACATAGGCCTCCTCTCTAGGAGAGGGAATGGGCCGTAATCCACCACGCGGGCCCAGTGCGGGTTGGTGAATGTCACATGTCTTCGAATTTTTGGTTCTAGGATATGCCGGTTTCTTCACGATGTTTTCCTTCACCGTTTTGAGAGCAGTGGTGATGAAATTAATTACACAAAGTAATGCGCCTGGCTGGGTTTGAACCCGCGACCTAAAATTCGTAAGTCGGGGCCGTTACCACTCGGCCACCACTGCTCTTTACCACTCGGCTACCACTGCTCTCTACGTATACCTATATAGTTAGATTTAAAGTAAAATAAATAATTAATTCAAACTTAAATATCTTTACTAAGAATGTGTCAACTGGCACTTTTCTTATTGTCTCTATTAAGGCGAATACACTTCGTTTTTGAGTATATTTGGTAAAACTTGTGTTACATTACATTGTTAACTTTTAAAGAAGACTTGGTGAGTTGGTGTTTACCAACTCGAACTGTTTTGTTCTTTTTAGTTCTGAGCCTAACATGAATTAATGACTTTTGATGCATACCTGTAAAGATTTGCCATCGGCTGACGTGATGGCGAGGCGAGTGCCATCTTGCATTGTGAAGTGTAGCGGATTACCCTGTTCATCCGTTACCTAGAAAAACACAAACTAGTTCAAGTGATGTTGTTATTGAGTTAGTAACGGTTGTCAATGAAAACTAAAAGAAAAGGAACAAAACCAGAATAACTAGTAGACATAATTATAATAATTACAAGAGATTCTATAGTGCAGTTAGCAGCCCAACTAACATATTCTGGTCCATCTTCTTGGGCAACTGTTACAGCTTTTGCTCCAGCTTCTTGTTTTGCACCTCTAGTTGATGATTTCTATACTAATATTATAGAAGGAAGATTTGATTGTTTGTTTGTATTGAATAGGCTCCGAAACTACTGAACCGATTTTAAAAATTCTTTCACTGTTGGGAAGCTACAATATCCTCGTATGACATAGGCTTTATTTTATACCCATATTCCCATGTCAACGGAACCTATGCAGGTGAAACCGCGAGCCGCTGTTAGTCAATGCAGTAACAGATATTTTCCACTTACAGGCACATATTCTGGCTCTCTAGATAGTACCACCTCCTTAGACAGCTGCTGCAGCTCCTCAGCGCCAACTGCTCGTGTTGCAGCTCTAACTCATGATACGTAGCTAGTAGCCCTCCTTACTCAAAAGTAACACTTACAGGCATATTCTGGTCATGTCCCTCCAACACCATCTCCTCGGGCAGTTGCTCCAGTTCCTCCTGTTCCAGCTGCTCATGCTGCAGCTCTAACTGCTCGTGTTCCAGCTCCAGCTGCTCGTACTCGGGCTGCGGCACAAGGAGAGAGGGACCGGAGTACAGCTCGCATGTTGTTAGCACCTTGTCCTCTTCTAGGGAGGCTGCCTGGAAGGAGTGGAAAAGTAGTCAAGTTATTAGTCCAAATACGTTCTTTATCAAGTAAAGTTTATCCAATATTACGTAACTATAATCAAGGAATCTGAATTTACAGACTTAAGGCTAAAGTATGTAACCAATCTGTGGCAAATCGCACACTGAATATGTAATAACTGCTATTACATTAATTTTGATACGTCACACACATAAGTAAAGACGGCGCGGCCTATAATTTCTATCAGCGAACACCCATGGGGAAAAAGGAAGAAATATAAGTATGATCAATAAGATTTTATGATTTTTGGACCTTGATAGAACATCAGAAGATGTTAGGCAGGCGATGACGATATCACAGGGGTCAAGTGTCATGAAATCACATTATCATTACGACATGGTCTTATAGCAGTCTTTTGTCAAGTACCCACCTGTTCTGGGTCCAGTATGTGGAAAGCAGGCGACTCAGCATCATCCACATCATACGTCACATAAATGACTCTCTCTTCCAACTCGTCCTCCGTGGCTTCCTCCAGCAGCTTGCCGGGCGAGGGCTCCGGGAGGGACACGGGCTGTTCCTCCAACTGTATGAGAGGGGACACCGGCTGTTCTGTCTTCAGAGGGACGGGTGAAGCAACTGCTTGTTGGTTCGCGTTCGCCAGTAAGCTGATCTGTTTGTGGACTTGCTGTAAGGGAGAAAATAGTGGAGTCAATTACATGAGAATTTGGAATGCAAGTTCCATTGTAGTACATGGTAAAATGAAGAAGTTTCGGAAAAAAATAATTGTAAAAAAATTTTTTAGCCTCGATGGCCGATAATCGTTATAGCAAAAGCTATGCTAACATGAACATCACCACAAGCAGCACCCGTTCACGAACATGACGCAAAGATCAGCCACTAGCTCTCGCTATATTTGAGGGAAATAGGTAATCCGACTTCACTGAAACTAGTGGCAGTACTAACCGCTCCAAACAGTGCCTGCGCGGCCACCTGAGGACATTGTGCCTGCACAGCCTTCTAGGATACTATAAGAAATAACGCTATGGAAATAACTAAAATAAACTAACTTCGCTGTGTCAATGTGTGTTCCAGGAGGTCCTATGTCTGATCACTTGGTAGAGGATTTTTCATCAAGAATTTATCTATAGGTATCTGTAGTGGTGCGTGCTGGACACATACCTTCTTGTGCTTGTTGAGGTTGGAGCAGTCGGCGAAGGCCCGGGGACAGTGCGGGCAGCGGAAGGGCCGCTCGCCCGAGTGCTTGCGCAGGTGCTTGAGCAGCGGCCAGCGCTCCGCGAACGTGCGGCCGCACTCGCCGCAGCGGTGCGTGCTGGACACATACCTTCTTGTGCTTGTTGAGGTTGGAGCAGTCGGCGAAGGCCCGGGGACAGTGCGGGCAGCGGAAGGGCCGCTCGCCCGAGTGCTTGCGCAGGTGCTTGAGCAGCGGCCAGCGCTCCGCGAACGTGCGGCCGCACTCGCCGCAGCGGTGCGTGCTGGACACATACCTTCTTGTGCTTGTTGAGGTTGGAGCAGTCGGCGAAGGCCCGGGGACAGTGCGGGCAGCGGAAGGGCCGCTCGCCCGAGTGCTTGCGCAGGTGCTTGAGCAGCGGCCAGCGCTCCGCGAACGTGCGGCCGCACTCGCCGCAGCGGTGCGTGCTGGACACATACCTTCTTGTGCTTGTTGAGGTTGGAGCAGTCGGCGAAGGCCCGGGGACAGTGCGGGCAGCGGAAGGGCCGCTCGCCCGAGTGCTTGCGCAGGTGCTTGAGCAGCGGCCAGCGCTCCGCGAACGTGCGGCCGCACTCGCCGCAGCGGTGCGTGCTGGACACATACCTTCTTGTGCTTGTTGAGGTTGGAGCAGTCGGCGAAGGCCCGGGGACAGTGCGGGCAGCGGAAGGGCCGCTCGCCCGAGTGCTTGCGCAGGTGCTTGAGCAGCGGCCAGCGCTCCGCGAACGTGCGGCCGCACTCGCCGCAGCGGTGCGTGCTGGACACATACCTTCTTGTGCTTGTTGAGGTTGGAGCAGTCGGCGAAGGCCCGGGGACAGTGCGGGCAGCGGAAGGGCCGCTCGCCCGAGTGCTTGCGCAGGTGCTTGAGCAGCGGCCAGCGCTCCGCGAACGTGCGGCCGCACTCGCCGCAGCGGTGCGTGCTGGACACATACCTTCTTGTGCTTGTTGAGGTTGGAGCAGTCGGCGAAGGCCCGGGGACAGTGCGGGCAGCGGAAGGGCCGCTCGCCCGAGTGCTTGCGCAGGTGCTTGAGCAGCGGCCAGCGCTCCGCGAACGTGCGGCCGCACTCGCCGCAGCGGTGCGTGCTGGACACATACCTTCTTGTGCTTGTTGAGGTTGGAGCAGTCGGCGAAGGCCCGGGGACAGTGCGGGCAGCGGAAGGGCCGCTCGCCCGAGTGCTTGCGCAGGTGCTTGAGCAGCGGCCAGCGCTCCGCGAACGTGCGGCCGCACTCGCCGCAGCGGTGCGTGCTGGACACATACCTTCTTGTGCTTGTTGAGGTTGGAGCAGTCGGCGAAGGCCCGGGGACAGTGCGGGCAGCGGAAGGGCCGCTCGCCCGAGTGCTTGCGCAGGTGCTTGAGCAGCGGCCAGCGCTCCGCGAACGTGCGGCCGCACTCGCCGCAGCGGTGCGTGCTGGACACATACCTTCTTGTGCTTGTTGAGGTTGGAGCAGTCGGCGAAGGCCCGGGGACAGTGCGGGCAGCGGAAGGGCCGCTCGCCCGAGTGCTTGCGCAGGTGCTTGAGCAGCGGCCAGCGCTCCGCGAACGTGCGGCCGCACTCGCCGCAGCGGTGCGTGCTGGACACATACCTTCTTGTGCTTGTTGAGGTTGGAGCAGTCGGCGAAGGCCCGGGGACAGTGCGGGCAGCGGAAGGGCCGCTCGCCCGAGTGCTTGCGCAGGTGCTTGAGCAGCGGCCAGCGCTCCGCGAACGTGCGGCCGCACTCGCCGCAGCGGTGCGTGCTGGACACATACCTTCTTGTGCTTGTTGAGGTTGGAGCAGTCGGCGAAGGCCCGGGGACAGTGCGGGCAGCGGAAGGGCCGCTCGCCCGAGTGCTTGCGCAGGTGCTTGAGCAGCGGCCAGCGCTCCGCGAACGTGCGGCCGCACTCGCCGCAGCGGTGCGTGCGGCCGCCGCCCTCGCGCCGCACGTGCGCCGCCCACGAGCCGCGGGACACGAACCTGGAATTATTTTAATATAAATTTTTAATTTGACCAAACCTCTCAACATATAACAAACTTTATGGCGGCATGCCAGTCTCCATAGAGAAAGAGACGCGCGCGCGTGCGGCTGCGCGGCTCGCTAACTCCTGCTCACACAAGTGTCGGACAGGCGAGACGCGTGCGTTTCCGCTCTGCGCCGCCGTTGTGAACAAGTACTTCTGTTTATAGGACTAGTTTTATCTCGTTTTCCCTCTAGAGGTGTGTCCCACAAAAACTTACGTTCTTAATTACTTTCCAGAATGAAAAAGAAAGCTACTTAGCGAAATTTAATTTAAACAAAATAAAAATGACTTATATAAAAGAAGGTTAGGGACGTTATCAGTTTAGTGCTGGCTGGACGTGGTGAACCTGCGCGGGCACTGCGAGCACTGGAAGGCATACCTCTTGCCGCAATGCGCGCAAGTGTAGGGCCGCTCGGGGTTGTGGCGGCGCGCGTGCAGGCGGTGCTGGCTGGACGTGGTGAACCTGCGCGGGCACTGCGAGCACTGGAAGGGCTTCTCTCCCGTGTGGATGCGCTCGTGCTCCGACAGGTTGCCTTTCTGGCTGAAGCTCTTGCCACAGACGTTGCACGAATAGGGCTTCTGACCTGAGATAAAGTACAGGCTCTTATAGTATTAACAATCAGGATCAAGCTTATAATGTTTTTTACCTTATAAGCACATTGTGGAGATTGTTATGTCTTCTGGTTGTCGAGCTACGTTATTAGTCTTACATTTTACCATGCTCATTTGACCAGACCTTCGAGGTTTATCGCACGTATAGCATCGCAAAATGAATGTGACAAATCACAGCAGGTTACGCACGTGATTTTCTGATCATTTTCGAAGAAAAAACAATTTGAAAGATACAGTAGCTTCTTACCAGTATGCCACCTCATATGCAGCGTGAGACTGGTCTTGTGCGCGAACTTGTGCTTGCATATCTCACACGAGAACTTCTTGACGCCGGTGTGCAGCAGCGAGTGGTTCAGTAGGTTCGCTTTCGTCTTGAACGATGCGCTGCATAGCTGTGGATCCAAAAGATATAATGTTGACGTGTTAGGCCATGCAGAGATATAAATATACACATACAGGATTAGGTATATATGTATTATTATACAAGATCGTGTTCATTACTCTCGAACAGATCTCAATAGTAATCCTCTTGAAATTAGAATGGTGAAGTGCCTGTTTCACGTCAAAACATTATTATTTGGTGTGCTAACACCATCAACTCATTGATCACCATGAGAAGAGAAAAAGAAAAGATATAAGCTGTTGTCACATCCAATTCCAACAGGATAACTAGGATAACTATTTAACGAAGTTAGAGTTTTTGTTAACTGTTTAAATAGTATAGTTCCATTAGATTTTAATGATCACTACACCATAAAAATCATCAGAAGTCTAGGGTCTGTGATCGAACAGAAACACAAACAGCCTGGTGATAAGAAAGTGGTTATGTATCGTCATGAACATCAGGAGGCTTTAACTGGACGTGCTAACTGAGTAAGCAGCTTACCTTACAGTTGAAAGGCCGGTCCTGCGAGTGCACGAGCTGGTGGCGCTGCAGCAGCTGCTTGTGCTTGAACGACTTGCCGCACTTGTTGCACACGTAGCGCTGGCCCGCGTGCTCCGCTTCTTTGTGGTACACCACGGACGACGGGTGGTTTAGCACCTGCGGTAAAGGGACAGTTTAGACATAATGTTGAATGAATGCTTAGGAGAGCAGATGTAAACACATAAAACTTGTGTGTACAGCTGAGACAAGCGCAAGCCCAAAAGGAAGTCAAATGGTTACTGGTGCATCTTTTTTTATTTATTTGAGATTGATTGCTCTTGACTCTAGTCTAGGTCAGAGGTGACAGAGACAAAGTCGAGCATGGAATGAGCTTACCCAGAAGAAACCTGTTCACTCTCACTTTGAAGAGATTAGGGTTGATTGCGTTCGGAAACACAAGACACAGGCAGAGTTCCAATCCTTCCATCTTGCGCGCTCTTGTGTGATAATGAAAGTTAATTCTTCGCTCTTCTGGAAAGAATTTATTCAGCATGGCACGAACAACAGCAAGAACGCCATGTTACAGAAGACAAAAACAACGAATGTACGTTTTTATTGTTTTTAGAAACCCTAGAATAAAATCATACTATGCGTTGACACTAAATTTGCTGGGTGTCAAAATGAGCCAGCATTGATTTATTATGAGTAGTCATCGTTCAGCAGTGCAGAATGTAGGTAGGCAGGTTAGGCCAGTGTGCAGAGTACCTTCCCGCAGAGGTCGCAGGCGTAGCCCCGCGCGCAGGCGGCGCGGCGGCGGTGCGACACGGCGTGCAGCGCCAGCGAGCGCGGGTACAGAATGTAGGTAGGCAGGTTAGGCCAGTGTGCAGAGTACCTTCCCGCAGAGGTCGCAGGCGTAGCCCCGCGCGCAGGCGGCGCGGCGGCGGTGCGACACGGCGTGCAGCGCCAGCGAGCGCGGGTACAGAATGTAGGTAGGCAGGTTAGGCCAGTGTGCAGAGTACCTTCCCGCAGAGGTCGCAGGCGTAGCCCCGCGCGCAGGCGGCGCGGCGGCGGTGCGACACGGCGTGCAGCGCCAGCGAGCGCGGGTACAGAATGTAGGTAGGCAGGTTAGGCCAGTGTGCAGAGTACCTTCCCGCAGAGGTCGCAGGCGTAGCCCCGCGCGCAGGCGGCGCGGCGGCGGTGCGACACGGCGTGCAGCGCCAGCGAGCGCGGGTACAGAATGTAGGTAGGCAGGTTAGGCCAGTGTGCAGAGTACCTTCCCGCAGAGGTCGCAGGCGTAGCCCCGCGCGCAGGCGGCGCGGCGGCGGTGCGACACGGCGTGCAGCGCCAGCGAGCGCGGGTACAGAATGTAGGTAGGCAGGTTAGGCCAGTGTGCAGAGTACCTTCCCGCAGAGGTCGCAGGCGTAGCCCCGCGCGCAGGCGGCGCGGCGGCGGTGCGACACGGCGTGCAGCGCCAGCGAGCGCGGGTACAGAATGTAGGTAGGCAGGTTAGGCCAGTGTGCAGAGTACCTTCCCGCAGAGGTCGCAGGCGTAGCCCCGCGCGCAGGCGGCGCGGCGGCGGTGCGACACGGCGTGCAGCGCCAGCGAGCGCGGGTACAGAATGTAGGTAGGCAGGTTAGGCCAGTGTGCAGAGTACCTTCCCGCAGAGGTCGCAGGCGTAGCCCCGCGCGCAGGCGGCGCGGCGGCGGTGCGACACGGCGTGCAGCGCCAGCGAGCGCGGGTACAGAATGTAGGTAGGCAGGTTAGGCCAGTGTGCAGAGTACCTTCCCGCAGAGGTCGCAGGCGTAGCCCCGCGCGCAGGCGGCGCGGCGGCGGTGCGACACGGCGTGCAGCGCCAGCGAGCGCGGGTACAGAATGTAGGTAGGCAGGTTAGGCCAGTGTGCTGAGTACCTTCCCGCAGAGGTCGCAGGCGTAGCCCCGCGCGCAGGCGGCGCGGCGGCGGTGCGACACGGCGTGCAGCGCCAGCGAGCGCGGGTACAGAATGTAGGTAGGCAGGTTAGGCCAGTGTGCAGAGTACCTTCCCGCAGAGGTCGCAGGCGTAGCCCCGCGCGCAGGCGGCGCGGCGGCGGTGCGACACGGCGTGCAGCGCCAGCGAGCGCGGGTACAGAATGTAGGTAGGCAGGTTAGGCCAGTGTGCTGAGTACCTTCCCGCAGAGGTCGCAGGCGTAGCCCCGCGCGCAGGCGGCGCGGCGGCGGTGCGACACGGCGTGCAGCGCCAGCGAGCGCGGGTACAGAATGTAGGTAGGCAGGTTAGGCCAGTGTGCAGAGTACCTTCCCGCAGAGGTCGCAGGCGTAGCCCCGCGCGCAGGCGGCGCGGCGGCGGTGCGACACGGCGTGCAGCGCCAGCGAGCGCGGGTACAGAATGTAGGTAGGCAGGTTAGGCCAGTGTGCTGAGTACCTTCCCGCAGAGGTCGCAGGCGTAGCCCCGCGCGCAGGCGGCGCGGCGGCGGTGCGACACGGCGTGCAGCGCCAGCGAGCGCGGGTACAGAATGTAGGTAGGCAGGTTAGGCCAGTGTGCAGAGTACCTTCCCGCAGAGGTCGCAGGCGTAGCCCCGCGCGCAGGCGGCGCGGCGGCGGTGCGACACGGCGTGCAGCGCCAGCGAGCGCGGGTACAGAATGTAGGTAGGCAGGTTAGGCCAGTGTGCAGAGTACCTTCCCGCAGAGGTCGCAGGCGTAGCCCCGCGCGCAGGCGGCGCGGCGGCGGTGCGACACGGCGTGCAGCGCCAGCGAGCGCGGGTACAGAATGTAGGTAGGCAGGTTAGGCCAGTGTGCAGAGTACCTTCCCGCAGAGGTCGCAGGCGTAGCCCCGCGCGCAGGCGGCGCGGCGGCGGTGCGACACGGCGTGCAGCGCCAGCGAGCGCGGGTACAGAATGTAGGTAGGCAGGTTAGGCCAGTGTGCAGAGTACCTTCCCGCAGAGGTCGCAGGCGTAGCCCCGCGCGCAGGCGGCGCGGCGGCGGTGCGACACGGCGTGCAGCGCCAGCGAGCGCGGGTACAGAATGTAGGTAGGCAGGTTAGGCCAGTGTGCAGAGTACCTTCCCGCAGAGGTCGCAGGCGTAGCCCCGCGCGCAGGCGGCGCGGCGGCGGTGCGACACGGCGTGCAGCGCCAGCGAGCGCGGGTACAGAATGTAGGTAGGCAGGTTAGGCCAGTGTGCAGAGTACCTTCCCGCAGAGGTCGCAGGCGTAGCCCCGCGCGCAGGCGGCGCGGCGGCGGTGCGACACGGCGTGCAGCGCCAGCGAGCGCGGGTACAGAATGTAGGTAGGCAGGTTAGGCCAGTGTGCTGAGTACCTTCCCGCAGAGGTCGCAGGCGTAGCCCCGCGCGCAGGCGGCGCGGCGGCGGTGCGACACGGCGTGCAGCGCCAGCGAGCGCGGGTACAGAATGTAGGTAGGCAGGTTAGGCCAGTGTGCAGAGTACCTTCCCGCAGAGGTCGCAGGCGTAGCCCCGCGCGCAGGCGGCGCGGCGGCGGTGCGACACGGCGTGCAGCGCCAGCGAGCGCGGGTACAGAATGTAGGTAGGCAGGTTAGGCCAGTGTGCAGAGTACCTTCCCGCAGAGGTCGCAGGCGTAGCCCCGCGCGCAGGCGGCGCGGCGGCGGTGCGACACGGCGTGCAGCGCCAGCGAGCGCGGGTACAGAATGTAGGTAGGCAGGTTAGGCCAGTGTGCAGAGTACCTTCCCGCAGAGGTCGCAGGCGTAGCCCCGCGCGCAGGCGGCGCGGCGGCGGTGCGACACGGCGTGCAGCGCCAGCGAGCGCGGGTACAGAATGTAGGTAGGCAGGTTAGGCCAGTGTGCAGAGTACCTTCCCGCAGAGGTCGCAGGCGTAGCCCCGCGCGCAGGCGGCGCGGCGGCGGTGCGACACGGCGTGCAGCGCCAGCGAGCGCGGGTACAGAATGTAGGTAGGCAGGTTAGGCCAGTGTGCAGAGTACCTTCCCGCAGAGGTCGCAGGCGTAGCCCCGCGCGCAGGCGGCGCGGCGGCGGTGCGACACGGCGTGCAGCGCCAGCGAGCGCGGGTACAGAATGTAGGTAGGCAGGTTAGGCCAGTGTGCAGAGTACCTTCCCGCAGAGGTCGCAGGCGTAGCCCCGCGCGCAGGCGGCGCGGCGGCGGTGCGACACGGCGTGCAGCGCCAGCGAGCGCGGGTACAGAATGTAGGTAGGCAGGTTAGGCCAGTGTGCAGAGTACCTTCCCGCAGAGGTCGCAGGCGTAGCCCCGCGCGCAGGCGGCGCGGCGGCGGTGCGACACGGCGTGCAGCGCCAGCGAGCGCGGGTACAGAATGTAGGTAGGCAGGTTAGGCCAGTGTGCAGAGTACCTTCCCGCAGAGGTCGCAGGCGTAGCCCCGCGCGCAGGCGGCGCGGCGGCGGTGCGACACGGCGTGCAGCGCCAGCGAGCGCGGGTACAGAATGTAGGTAGGCAGGTTAGGCCAGTGTGCAGAGTACCTTCCCGCAGAGGTCGCAGGCGTAGCCCCGCGCGCAGGCGGCGCGGCGGCGGTGCGACACGGCGTGCAGCGCCAGCGAGCGCGGGTACAGAATGTAGGTAGGCAGGTTAGGCCAGTGTGCAGAGTACCTTCCCGCAGAGGTCGCAGGCGTAGCCCCGCGCGCAGGCGGCGCGGCGGCGGTGCGACACGGCGTGCAGCGCCAGCGAGCGCGGGTACAGAATGTAGGTAGGCAGGTTAGGCCAGTGTGCAGAGTACCTTCCCGCAGAGGTCGCAGGCGTAGCCCCGCGCGCAGGCGGCGCGGCGGCGGTGCGACACGGCGTGCAGCGCCAGCGAGCGCGGGTACAGAATGTAGGTAGGCAGGTTAGGCCAGTGTGCTGAGTACCTTCCCGCAGAGGTCGCAGGCGTAGCCCCGCGCGCAGGCGGCGCGGCGGCGGTGCGACACGGCGTGCAGCGCCAGCGAGCGCGGGTACAGAATGTAGGTAGGCAGGTTAGGCCAGTGTGCAGAGTACCTTCCCGCAGAGGTCGCAGGCGTAGCCCCGCGCGCAGGCGGCGCGGCGGCGGTGCGACACGGCGTGCAGCGCCAGCGAGCGCGGGTACAGAATGTAGGTAGGCAGGTTAGGCCAGTGTGCTGAGTACCTTCCCGCAGAGGTCGCAGGCGTAGCCCCGCGCGCAGGCGGCGCGGCGGCGGTGCGACACGGCGTGCAGCGCCAGCGAGCGCGGGTATAGAATGTAGGTAGGCAGGTTAGGCCAGTGTGCAGAGTACCTTCCCGCAGAGGTCGCAGGCGTAGCCCCGCGCGCAGGCGGCGCGGCGGCGGTGCGACACGGCGTGCAGCGCCAGCGAGCGCGGGTACAGAATGTAGGAAGGCAGGTTAGGCCAGTGTGCAGAGTACCTTCCCGCAGAGGTCGCAGGCGTAGCCCCGCGCGCAGGCGGCGCGGCGGCGGTGCGACACGGCGTGCAGCGCCAGCGAGCGCGGGTACAGAATGTAGGTAGGCAGGTTAGGCCAGTGTGCAGAGTACCTTCCCGCAGAGGTCGCAGGCGTAGCCCCGCGCGCAGGCGGCGCGGCGGCGGTGCGACACGGCGTGCAGCGCCAGCGAGCGCGGGTACAGAATGTAGGTAGGCAGGTTAGGCCAGTGTGCTGAGTACCTTCCCGCAGAGGTCGCAGGCGTAGCCCCGCGCGCAGGCGGCGCGGCGGCGGTGCGACACGGCGTGCAGCGCCAGCGAGCGCGGGTACAGAATGTAGGTAGGCAGGTTAGGCCAGTGTGCAGAGTACCTTCCCGCAGAGGTCGCAGGCGTAGCCCCGCGCGCAGGCGGCGCGGCGGCGGTGCGACACGGCGTGCAGCGCCAGCGAGCGCGGGTACGCGAAGCGCGCGCCGCACTCGCCGCACGCGTACGGCCGCTCGCCTTGGTGAGTCGCCTGACCAATTTACAAAAATCATCATTATTAAAAAAAATAATTTCAAACAAGGTTTTCAAATGAAAGGGGAGTAATAATAACTACTAACTGAAATAAATTCAAATCAGAAGCCATTACCAAGAAATTATATCCTTACTTATATCAGGTGCTGGCGCTGATGAAGTATCACACTGGTATATGTATATTTTTCTAAAATACTGATAGAACTTAATTACCTTGATATGTAAGGACTTGCTCTGCTTACTACTGAAAGTCTTGTCACAATGGTTACACTTCAGTCTTGGTTTTCCAGACGGAGTCATTTCTACTTGTTCTATATCATCAGACTTCTCTGTCGCGGGATCTGTGGTCGAATCTGGAATTTTAAATATTGAGTTAATAATATAATATCATCCTTGTTTACTTTGAAGAACAGAGGTGTATGTTTAACAAAACCTTCATTTTAATAGCTATGTTCAAATCCCATGTGTGATAGGAAGCGAGACTATTGACAGTAACATGGTGAACATACTCAGTTGTTATCAGAAAAAAAGTTTTATTTACAAAAAATAACTCCAACCTCCAAATAAAACCCACTACAATGTACAAAATAACTTTTATAAATCTGGAAGATGTGGTTTCATCGTTATTTGAAAAGTTATTTGGAAATTGGTTATATCCTTTTTTTTTAAGTTTTGTGCTGATAATTACAACATTCCTACCAGTCTATATCTATTTAATTGTCTACCTCTGAAGTTATTCATCAGATCTCTACAACTATTCCAATCCCAATTGATGACAATCCTTTTTTGAAGTCAGTTAATAAATACTGAATAGCAGACTTGTTTAATATAACACGAGGTTAAAATTGTTTTATAAGCCTGTCAGTCTCCAGACTGTTTACATGAATTTCCTGATACATAAAGTCAATTTAACACAACTGTATTAAAACATATCTAACTTTGTCTTTCCGCGAACTTCAAACCAGGACACAGGTTGTCTGGTAGATATTGCTGTATGTCTGTGTATGTGTTGAGTAATTATTTTTGGTGTAAGTACCATGAAGTATATTCTATCTATTTGATGATGATTTATTTCAAACTGATATAATACATTGAACACTCACCAACAATTTTAACAACACTATCAACACTAGGACTAGAAGTAACATCAATCGTAGGGCTCTGAGTCTTCAGGAACTCGGGACCATTCACATCATTGTCAATAACTATTGGCTGAGGATTTAAATCTGGCAAAGAGGTTGTAATAGGTAATATCACATTTTCTAATATTTGTACAGTATCAGACTTCATCGTTTCCGGTTGAGGGTCATCTGGTATGACTACTGTTTCTGTTATCGGTTTATCACTTTTCTGAAATCAAAATGTTTTGTAAATTAATTATGAGTTCGCGCAAACACGACACGCATGACGCATGTTTGTCAACATTAGGAACACTCTCTATCTGTATGACAGACTACGTCTGGAAGATGATGTGTGGATTAGTGACATTTAGTATCATCTTCAGATTAACCATACATTTTTTAAGGTTTAGGTTTGCCATTTTTATTTTATTACGCTTTTATTGAAATGAATGAAAAGTGTTGATGTTGCTTAACAAAAGTGATTGTATGTAGTTATGATGTTGATGTGGCCAATGCGTAATTATTCACGACCGTGCGTCCAAATGATGACAAATTAAATGTGAAGCCATAGCTAAAGAATTAATCTTAAGAAGACATGATTTTATAAAAAAAGAAAGAACTAATGTAGGTAAGTTTTAAAATTTTATGCATCAGATGAAAACAGCAGATAATAAAGACAAGTGAAATAAACTAACCTTAGCCCTATTTCTCTCAACATTCTTCTTGCATGGTATAATATTCTGTCCAGTGTGTCCGAGCTCTTTCTGATGGTTGTTGAAATGTAATCGAGTAGTGAAGGTCTCGGAGCACTGCCCGCACTGGTACAAGACTGGCCCATGCTGGGCTACATGTGACATGTATCGACCCGTGCATGTGAACTCCATGCCACAGATTGCGCACTCTTTGCGGGTTGGAGTCATCGGACCTGAAATGTAATTATTATTTAGTATTTAATTACATGAATTTTAAGCAGACTCAAACAAACTAAAGATATACATATAAAAAAATAAAAGATCTGTTAGTCTAAATTAGTGTTTTATAAAAACAAGAACACTAGGAAACGGTGACAGATATGGTTTCAGGGCTGTCACTATATTTGTACAACTTTGACATTCAGAAAGAGCTGGCTTTCAGCCTCATCATCACAATCCACATCCTTATTTTGTACACTGCTAAAGGGCTGAGCATAAGCCTCTTTTTTCGTGTGCGAATCCTGTCCCTGTGCTCTCAGCCTGATTTAAATAAATTACTATTAATATATGTACGTATAGAAGCTTTAAGTCTTCTATTGTAACTTATATTTTCTTACCTTTAGGTCTCCCACGACCCTTGCCCTTGACCACAACAACGAGTTCTCCAGAATCTTCTAGGTGACCGATAACTTCCGGTTCTTTAGGCACAGGTGGTTTTAAGTCTAAGTGGTGTTCTGTCTTCACATCAGGTTCACTTTCTTCTCCGTCTATTACTCCTTCTTCTTTGAATATCCTCTCAAGCTCTTTACCCTTGAAACAATTAGGTGCATTTGTAGTTATATGCTATATTGGTTGTACCTGCTGGAATCACTTGGAACTAGCATTTAGTAAGGGTAAATTGACACATGAATCCTTCTGGAAAAGCCCAGAAAGGGGAATGCTTAGTATATGTCACCGGAAAACTTAAAAACTATATTACCTGAACAGCTTCTCGGAACCGAGTTGGAGTTTTCCTCCTCCGTTTCCCTGACCCAGGCTCATATTCTCTTTCTTGCTTTTTAACATGCTTTGTCTCCTGCTCCTTTGCAGCGGCTTCCTTAGCTAACTCTTCTGGAGTTTTAGGCTTTTTAGGAGGCCTACCACGTTTGCGTTTTGGCTTTTCAAGACCGGAAACTTGCAAGGAAATCGGGTGTTCCACTTGGTACACTCCATCACTTGTATTAACTGGAAATTTACCAAAAAATAATTAAATGGGAATGCAGCTTGTAAAGATTTTTCCGTGAACTGCTAACTGTATATTAGGTACAGCTTTTAACTAAATGAATAGTGTTCATAATTCAGACATGAATCTAAGTTTTTAATATGTAAGAGTGGTGGTGGAGTATTTTTGCTGTTGTAGGTACATTTGTGATACAACAAAATTAGTCTATCTACCATCTATGATTGGAAAAATGGCCTTGTACAGTGGTCCGTCAACTGTTACCTTCATAAATGATCTTATCCGTTACAATTTCCTGTTCTGTAGAGGGATTTAGTATAGTTCTCTTGTTGTATTCTTTCTCTCTGAGATGAAGTTCACGGATTACTTTCTGAAATGCAGTCATTCGATCATTTTACATAGTAGATTAGTACACATACATAACATACCCTTAGAAACAGTTTTCACTCAATAATGTTTTACTGCAGAGCACAAAGGGCAGGTTTTAAGTGTCTAAAAATATGTAAAAAATCTACTTACTTGTCCGTTTATAATCAGTGTTAGGAATTCTACGGTGGCTTCCAACTGTATGGTACATCCTGGACAAATGGTACGAGGCAATTGCCCATCATCAGCAACCTAAACATACACGAATAACTTTGTTGAAGTTTTTCTACAATTATTTAAAAGAAACTACGAAGAAAAACAAACTTCGCGCGACCTATTGAAGATTGAATAAAATAAATCTGACGTATGACAATCCGTAAACGTCCTTCTTTATGTAAGAGTTCTAAACTTCATTATTCGAATTATGTAATTTCGTTTTTTATCATATCATTATTTGATATTTTAGTTGATTATCGCAATAAATTACAGAAATAAGTAGCAAAATGTTAATTTATAAATCAAGTCAGCCATTTTATTTCCACATCGATCGAAGTCAATACAAATCACAATAATAAAAATAGTATACCTTAATTGGCAAATATGTGTTAATTACTTCACTTAAGTTTTGATTATTTTGTTCACATGAATATAACAAATTTCCATTATCATTTTCTTCGCCACATAATCGACAAACATTAGAATTGTAAAGAACTACTTCCATCTTTTCATGTACTAAAAGCGCCACCTATTTCCTGCAGTGCTTGATCGAAAGCTTATTACGTCCACAACACGTTTAGTTTTTGCATTTTGATATTTGTGGAACCTAACCTAGAGGAATCATTTTGATAATAAGAATAATTATTTAGAAATATTTTTTTTTTTCAAATTATAAAAAATTATCGATTTATTGTATACTTACTTAGATGTGGTGACTGTTTTTCCCTGCAAACAAAATCTTTATTACAAAAATTTTATACAAGCAGATTCCGCAGTATATATTGGCAACACTAAGCACATCCTTCTTTTCTTTTCAAAGCCCTTTCCGGTTTAGTTCTTGGGGCAAGAAGCCGTTGTTTCGGTTTTTATTATTTTTAATCGCCTCTAATCCATCAAAATGAGGATCTATAAAGATATTATTACTGGTAATTGAGTTTATTGATTTTCTATTATAAAGAATATGTATATATTTCAGTTTAAATGCGTATCTTTGATAACAGTGTTTTTGACATTTCGTGGAGAAGTGATGTGATGATGTCCCATCATCATTTTTTGCAAAATTTATTGCCACATCTACATTTCATAACAAAAGAAAGGTCTAAACATGGATTTCACATAATGATTTATTTATTTCAGGTGATGAGATGTTCTCAGACACATACAAAATTAAACTGGTCGATGAAGTAATTTATGAAGTGACCGGCAGACTGGTGACGAGAGCACAGGGCGATATTAAAATCGAAGGCTTCAACCCCTCGGCTGAGGAGGCTGACGAAGGCACAGATTCCGCAGTTGAAAGTGGTGTTGACATAGTCCTGAACCACAGGCTTGTCGAAACATACGCTTTCGGTGACAAGAAATCCTACACATTATACCTCAAAGACTACATGAAAAAGTGAGTGTCTCAGTTAAGTTGTGATCAAGTTGAATCAATGGTGCTTTCGTTGATAAGTGCTGCAGGTTTGGAAGCAACTCTGTGGGTAAATATTTCTATAATGGTGCAAGCACGACTTTTTTTGTATTTCTGTGACTGTCCTGAATTGCAGACATATGCTGTATCATTGTAACTAAGTTCAAGGTGTGTCACTAGACTATACTCAATTCAAATTGGTAGTTGGGTCGAGGACAGCTGGGTGCAGCCAATCATGTACTTACTGCATGCTGCACTGCTCTCCCATTGGCTAGATTTACTTATATTCAGAGTTAGTCATGACATGTGGCATTTTTTATTTGTACTAAAGAATCTTCTTCTGAATTGCATTGTGATTCACTCAAAGATAGAAACCGTTATATTGTTTCATTAAAGATTATGTTGTATTTCATTAATCAAATCACAAACATATTTAATTTTTTGATGAATTAGAAGTTTTGGTAAATCATTCAGCTCCCATTTCTGTTTTGTGTAAGGCTTAATTTCTGCCTATAAACAAATGTTTATTTGTAATACCACATCAAAGGAGTATGTTGGTTTGAAGTTTAAACAGATAAAAGTACATGTGGCAGACTTGTAAAGTATGATATGATCAATATTTATATAATCAAGTCTGTTATCTATGTTTTGGCATGTCTAGATTGATATTGAACTTAACCTACACTGATATAGGTTAAGTTCAATGTGATTTAATTTTCAGCTGTTTGTACATGGCATTGGTTTTAACAAAGAAACAGATTGTAACTATTTCTCAACATGATCAATTCAGATTACAGTTTTAAAATGTTTATAATCTTGTTTAATCCTCTTTACCGAGACTTCCAATTCTGAATATAAGTCGGTATCAAATCAGACTGCCGATACTAATTTTTTCAGTTCCCACAATGATAATCTTTAGTTAAGCATAGCTCATACTCTAAGCAATTATTATGTGAAACAAAACACTATCTTTTATTTTTAAACTTTCTCACATTTAATTTGCAATGATTTGTATTCTTGTTAATATTTGAAGTCATCATGTCTTGAGAAAGGGACCATTTCAGTTTTGGTGCATGATTAGCTACCCATATTCTAACTAATTTGATTTGGGTTTCAATTTGTAATCAAATGATATGAACTGCCTGTTTCAAAGTGATATTCTTAAAGTATTCAAGTGGTCAATTATACACATATGCTATGTCAATCATCAATGTTAGTATAATCAACTTGTTTCTCTAAGACAAAGTAAATTTTCCTTATGTTTTATAAATGAGTTACCTTATAACTTATTTCTGCTCACTCTGGATTGGAAAATAAGTATGACACATGATAAACTGATACTATATGTAGCACACTGTTTGCATTGTCATTTTATTGATTCAGCACTTGTATAATTGCATACAGACTTGCCACAAACTACACCAACATAATATTTTTCTTACCATAGTATATTTATGGTGCATCATCTAATACCACTGGTTGATCCTCAATGTCTTCCTATGGAGCGATTGATGCAATAGCAAATAACCTTTATGAAAAAACATTCATTCTGTAATGATTGTTCATGAAAGGGGGCTGACACTTGATTTGTCTGTTATTCTGATCTTAAGTAAAGCTCATAGTTCCAAAGAAATCAAAATGTGCATCTTTTAATGTTTTTAAATTGTCTTATTCCAGATTAGTTGCAAAATTAGAAGAGAAGGCGCCCGACCAGGTTGACATCTTCAAGACCAACATGAACAAAGTCATGAAAGACATCCTCGGCAGGTTTAAGGAGCTCCAGTTCTTCACTGGAGAGTCCATGGACTGTGATGGCATGGTCGCCATGATGGAGTACAGAGATGTCGAAGGCACACAAGTCCCTATCATGATGTTCTTCAAGCATGGTCTTGAAGAGGAGAAGTTCTAAGTGTAAAGCATAAGTGAAAACTACTCATAATATTCCACTTCTAACACAGGCGCCTAAAACTCGTATCTTTTTTATTTATTTACAAAATCATGTCAATCTGCGCATCGGCTGAAACCGGCTTCTCCCATCACAAGGCTGAACAATTTTGTAATGTTAATTAAATAAATGTTGCATACTATAAATAAATTAATGAACAATTTTTTTGTCTTTTATTTTGTACAACCGCAGTTACATACATACATTGTGCGAGGTTTTGCCGCATGTTTGAGGTTAATGTCCTGTGAGTCACATTGATGAATTGCGAGGTTGTTATAGTTCACTGGCCTCGGCTCTGGGTCAGTTCAAGCTTTTACAGTTTGAACAGTTGACGTGTTTACGAAATTGAACTTTTGGAAACACCATATTAATTTTTTCAAATTGTTACCGCCCACATATGTTTCAGTGAGATCGATACTTGGCAAATTGGACCAAATAGATTTCTAAAAATGATCCCAGTGTTTTAGTTCTAATTATTTCAGATCATGAGCGCCATCTATCTTCAGTTACATGAAGTCAATCTAGATAGTATTTTAATTCTAGTGCAGATGGCGTTGTTATCAAATTGCAAAATAATGCAATCTTCGGGCTTTTTTTCGTCAATTTTTCAGAAACTAACGTTTTCCTTGGCTTCTTCACTTCAAATCGAGACACCGGTTGCGTGCATGTATCAATGTATAAATCAAGCAGTTTGTTTCTCGAATTATGGCAAGGAAAATCGGCGCCGGACCAAAAATTAGTATATTCTTGTGATATTCTGAAGTCTAGCCACATGCCAATAGGTGTTAATGTTTCCTGATTAAAAAAATATGATTCTAATTAGTCCGTCAGTTAAAATATTGGACACGTATTTTTTCCTTTATCAAATCTATAAGAACTGACGACGATAAAAAGCATCAAAGATCAGGAGTGGGAGCGTGTGACGTCACTGCCCGGTAAAAATTGTAGTGGGTAGTGACGTCACACGTGTTTTCAACGCACTGTATCGTCTTCATTTTTTGTTTATGTGAAAAAAGAAAAAATACTTCTCCAATATTTTTTGGAAAGCTGCAGGGTCTGATAGAAACTGTTACAACCGACCACTTGCAAATCTTCCTAGGAATCGAATCCAGGAAGTGATATTGCGCAGGTAGTTAGTTCAGGACCGCCGCAGCTAGTTTTTATATTGTGATCAATCGACTCTAGGGGTTGCCAACAAATGAAACACAATTAAATTTGAGGTATGTTATATTTATCGAGTTTGTATGTAGGTAATAACTACAATAAAGTACAGAAATGACCGATGATTTCTATTACAATGTCGTGAGTTCTCTAATCACAATGTTTTCATATGTATTCATCATTTTTCTTGTATACTTTTTTAGGCATTCACTAGGCACTAACACATGCCTTAATTGCTTAGTCTTTAATTTCTCCATATTTACAATAACTCAATAACACCAAAATTCAGGTAAGTATGTAGTGTGGGTATATAAAACTGGAGTAAAAAACGACCATAATCCAAGAAGACACAAAAATGGCACTAAGAAGGTATCTAGCGACTTAATTTACCTCGTTTATCATAAAAGCTTGCTCTTATCACAATTCTATACGTTACAGTTGCGTAACATGTAGCATAACTGCAATGTAACTGACGCTTTTATAATATTTTATCATAACTTTAATCGTTTTCTACAAAATAAAAGTGATTATCAAATACCTATTTTAAATTACCATTATGCCTTATTGGAATATGGCAAGAACATTTTGATTTAAATGATATAAAGAATAAGTTTACAGAAAATATTCAGTAGTATTAGATTGATGACGAGATAGTTAATCGTCAGAGGCACATTACTGTAAATGATGTGACCTATTCAGAACAGTTATAATTCTGGGTGTTGCCATTGAAAAAGTAGATACTGTAATACCAATTAGTTTAAGGGATTGCACAATAAATTAGCTCCTTTAGAGTGTGCTTGCCGCTTCCACATTTATTCGTATGGATTGGGCGGGACACGTTATTGGAGCGATGCTTATCTGATTGCAATTAAACTAATTAATATGGGCTAAGTTAATTTGTATGCAACGTGTTGGTAATTGAGAACCTGGCTGTTAATTACTACTGTTTCTGAATAGACCACGGCATTCGTACTATGGGACATTTAAACAAATAGGTAACAGAACAATAATAATTAACATAGAGGTACAATAAAAAGACAATGTGTTTTTTCGTTAACTTCAATCTTAATAAATTATTACATACAATATTAGGATTGAGCATAAAAGTGTTCGAAGATGTGTTCGTATTAGAAATAATGGGTGCGTTCGTTCTTACACATTAAGAAATGTAGTGTAAGTAGGTACTTAGGTAATAAAGGTAGGTAGTGACAGACATAAGAAATCTCGTAATTAGGATATCAGTCATTAATTCATTATAGCAAACAATACAATATCCCGAAATAATTTTATGATAATTTTTAGAAGAACAAGATTGTATTAAATTTTATAAATATCTCAATATAGTATAAATATATTTACATTCATTAATTCTAATATTTTTCATATTGGTGTCTTATTTAACGCACACTTACTTTACTCATCTATAAATAAAATATTAGACATTAAAAAGATATCGTATGGAATGGTTTTTTGTACAAAATCAAATACAAAATCCACCGCACTGGTAGAAATAATTACAAATCACAATGTTTTATGATGAACATCATTGAGGGGCCCCGGTGGGCCCACGCGGGGCCCCCCTCGCTGCGACTAGTCGTACATTGTACCGTGTCTCGTGTGAAGTCTCACTTGCACACGCCCCGAGCCCCCATCGTTCCATTGAAAAATAGATCCATCACTACTTAAATTTATAATTTACAAATAAGGTACTCTTTTAAAACGAATACGATACAGGATAGTCCTCACTGGTCGAACGTACACCGGACCCGAAACACTAATGTCACTAACCGCTCTAGAGCACTACGTCCGTCACGACTGACGCCGTCCATAGAAAACTTAATGGAATGAAGATTTATTGCTAGAATTACAAGATCACAAACGATTGAGATAGTCCAGGAGCGCGCGCTCAACAGTTGAAGGTGTTGGAGTGCGCGCAGGCGCGCGGGAAGTCGTCGAGCGGGCGCGCGTAGCTCTCCGGGATGATGGAGTACTCGGGCTCGCTGTAGTCGGCGCGCTCGCGCTCGTACTCGCGCTCGTTGCGCGGGAACCCGATGATGGTCTCCGAGTTGCGCATGTATCCGTTCTCCTGCTTCCGCGAGTAGCGCGTGTCGAGGTTGCGCTGGAAGTTCTCCGGGTGACACACCACTCCGTTGCGGTTTTTCTTCTTATCTGGCAGCGAGCGCAAAGAGCCATTGTTGAGGTGATGAGCCGGTGCGCCGTTATTGAGCGTGAGCGGCTGGTGCGGGCGCGTATCACCGCCGATGTACGTAAAGCCGTTGGCGGGTAGCGTGCCGCCGCCCCCCGAGCGCTGCGGCCGCCGCGCGGAGCCCTGCTGGCCCTGCTGGCCTTGCTGGCCGCCTGACATGAAGAACACGCTCGGGGAGGCGTAAAGCTCTAGCTACAGCTCCGTCACCGGAATAGGCCTAAGGCCGGGCGTGTGCGGCGGCGCGGGGTACTGCGAGGGGTGGATGCCGCGCACTATGCAGTCTTCCTCCGTCGAGATGGGCTTGTGGTACTCGAGGTTCTTGCGCCCCTTGTTCCACTTGTAGTCTTTCAACTTCTCTTGCATGCTCTTGCGATACCTATACAATATTAACACTAATGTTGCAATGGTAGCCACGCACGCGACTACCACAATACAGATGATAGTTTGCTGCCGTGTGTCGTGGAGGACGCAGCCCAAGTCATCCGCGTTCAGGTTTCTCAGAGGCTTGTCTTTCAAGTGCTCGGGGCTGGCACAGTGTAGTTGAGTGAAGTTACTCTTGTCGTAGAGCAATTGTTGTAGCCATAATAGTTGACAGTCACAAAAGATAGGGTTATCGGTTAGATCAAGCTGTTTTAGTTCCTTACCAATGAACACTGTTTCACTTAAGGTTACAATGGCGTTATCTCTTAGAGAAACATGTTTCAATTTCGGCAAGCCCAATAGTGTGCAGTCGTCTATGATTGCCAATTTTTTGTTGTTTGCCAAAACAATTGTTTCTAAATTGATGTTATCTTCGAATGCTCCTTTCTCAATCCTCTCCAGCTGGGTAGCGCCAGTGATGTCTAATAGTTTGAGGTTTTTCAAGCCCTTGAATGAATGGCTCTCCAGTGTCAGGAATTCATTTTGTCCGATGTACAAATCCTCTAACCTCGTAAGACCAGACAGCTGGAGTGTGGGCACTGTGAGTAGTCTATTTCCAAAGAGATTGAGACTTCTTAATCCTGGAAGACCTCTGAATGCATATTCACTAATGTTGGATAGTCCTGCTCCGTTTAGATCTAATACTGTCAGTCTATTGAGACCAGCGAAGGCATCATCTGGGAGGAAGGAGAAAGCGTTCAAGCCCACGTGTAGCTCTGCCAAGCTTCCTAATAAGCTGAAGGAAGTAGTCGGCACTGAACTGAGTTGGTTATCATCCAGATATAAGATCCTTAGAGCTGACAACCCAGCAAAAGCTCTGGGCTCGATCCTCGATATTCTATTCTGACCTAAGTTCAGTTCTTCTAATCGTGGCAAGGTGGTGAAAACGCCGTTCGTGAGTTCCTCCAAGAAGTTTCGTTTTAAATTCAAAACTGTTAATTGATTAAGTCCTTGAAAAGTTGTGTTTGTCACTGAGGACAGCTTGTTATGATTTAAGTGTAGTTCTTGTAGTTTGCGTTGATAGGCGAAACTTTTCGTGGGTATGTTGACGAGGTGGTTCTGGGAGAGGTCCAGATGCTGCAGCTCGGCGTAGAACTGCATGGAGCTGTCTATCGTCTTGATCTTGTTGTTACGGATGATGAGCCGCTGGATTGAGGGGTTGAGCGCGATGGGCAGCACGTCCAGGCGGCTCTCCTCGCACACCACCACGAGGGTCTCGTCGTTGCAGTTGCAGCCGCCGGGGCAGTTTGCCAGCGCCGCTGCTCCGCTGCGCGATGCTAGCAGCTCCAGTGATATCAACAGGACCTGAAATTGAGAGAAGATAGTCATTACTACAAATTACTATAGAGCACGAGCTTGCAAAAGCATTCCAATATACCCGAACTATCGATTGACTCTAAACAGAAACTGAATATGCAGTCGGTGTTTTTTTTTTTTTTTTTTTTTTTCACTCCTGCTCTGCTGGTGTCCCCCTGACTTAGTCAGAGACCTGTTTTTTCTATTTTGGTTTTGTTATTTTTAAGTTTAATTAAATTTCTACTTGAGATAGTGTGTCTTCTATGCTTTGCGCAGTTATATACTATCCTTAATATCTTCCTATACTATGTATATTACTATATAAGGAAAGCATAGTTAGAGTGATTTATTTCTTTTGATGACTATTTTTGCCACTCGGACACAAAACTCTACAATTTGTTCTCTAAATTTGCGCGTTGACAATAATTCGCTGATGGCATTTGTCTTAAAATCTATGTCTAGTTCCTGCTCGAGTGTCATCCGCTCCCTTTCGAACACAGGACACTCGAACAGGACGTGCGGAACTGACTCCGGCACCCCCGGCTCACAGATGCACGATGGATTCTCCTTACACTTGAAACGGTGCAAGTATTCGGAGAACCCACCGTGCCCCGTCAAGATTTGGGTCAGAACCCCGGTCGGCTTTATTTTCCTAATTATCTGGAAGGCGTCGATGGCGTCTGGGAGGAAAATCTTAGTTACTGAGGCTGTTGTTCCAGCTCTATACCGCCGGTTCCATTCGCCAAGCGACCCCATACGGATCTGCCGCTTGACGAATGATACCGGGCAGCGGTCGTAATCCGGTCTCTTTTTGCTGCGCAGCGCCGCCTCCTTAGCGAGGTGGTCCGCGCGTTCATTCCCGTCCAGTCCAGCGTGTGCCTTTATCCAGAACAAAGAAACAACTTTGCTCTGGGATAGAGCCACATTGAGGTTCGCTCTCGCCTCCACTGCCAGAGCATGGAGGGAACCCTGGTTTGTGACAGTCTGCAGTGCCGCCATCGAGTCACTATAGATACCAAAGGTTCCCTCCCTGCGTCGCAGGATATGGCGCGTGGCTTCGCATACGGCCAGGAGTTCTGCCTGGTAGACAGTACAGCAGGTTGGCAGGCTAAGCTTTTGGGCCCTAATCTCGGCAGCACTGTCCCAGATGGACAGTGCTGCTCCGACTTTGCCCTCGAGCTTGCTGCCGTCGGTAAAAATCCGAATGGCCTGGCTGTTGTGGGACTCCACATGGGACTGATCTACCAAGCTCACGAACCCCATGGCCGTATGTTTTGCCGGATGCGGAAGCTCCGCAAATGCCACCACCCGCTCCACCTCGCGGCCCGCAAGTGACGGCTGAGGTACCCCTCGCTTTGCCTCATACAGGGCGGCTGCCTCCTGTATTCGGAGGTCAAGCGGGAGTATCCCAGCCAACACGAGCGCGGCGTTGAGTGAAACAGTGCGGTAGGATTTGCAGAGCTTCTGAGCGAACCCCCGCTGGACTGAGTTCAAGAGTTTTTGAACTCCGACCTTCCTCGCTGCCGGTGCCCAGGCACTGGCTGCGTACAAGATGACCGGTTCGACCGCCGCGGTATAGATGCTGCGAATGACCTCGGTATTCAGACCCCAGCTCACCTTTGCTGCTCCCGACAATTGTTTGTAAAAATTCAAAGCCTTTTTACAAACATTTGCCGCGTGGCTGTTGAAAGTGAGCTGGTGGTCTATGGTCAGCCCCAGTATTTTTATTTCCTTGGACATGCCAATGTCGACCCCGCCCATGCTCAGGAGCGGGACATCGTGCTTCAGCTTCCTTGTCACTAGCATAGCACAGGTCTTGTGCGGCGCGAACTTCAGCTTGTTCACGATGCCCCACCTCCGAACATACTCGAGGGCGGCATTGGCCTGTCTTTGGACCTCTAGTGCTGTATCCCCGTCGAAGACGAGCACCACGTCGTCGGCAAACGCCTGACAGTAGTCACCTCGTTCGCCGAGCCCCCTCAACAGGGGATCCAGCACCAGATTCCACAGGATCGGACCTCCAATAGACCCTTGTACACACCCCTTAGTCGTTGCCCTGAGGCACTCCTGCAGTCGGTGTTAAATCCGAATGTCTAAGCTCTCAATGAATATATTTCGTTAAAAGCATAGCTGTATCTCGGCTGTGTAAACAGTCTCGGAACATACGCCCGAATGCTATCTCAATTCCGGCGGCAACATTTCGTTAAGTGTGAACTGGACCGCAAACATTAGCTTGACTGTTTGTCCTCTAACGTATACGTAAATCTGAATGATTCCAATCACTATACCACAAAAGTAGGTAAGAAACGCTCTTTGAAAATATACGGCATGTTTTTAATATGCTGAGGTAGGTAGGTAGATTGATGGTCTTTCAGTAAAATGGAATCAATGTAAGGCGAGCGAGCTCCGTACCCGGCGCAAAAAGGTAAATAAAATGATATTGGAATGGGAATTTTGCGCAGTTTTAATTTATTAAAATGCGCTCCTCGGAGGCGCTCGGGCAGCTTCTTTGCTTCAAAGACTAGCACTTTTATTACGTTTCCTCTTTCCAACAATTAGTGAGGAGATCCGAGTGTAGTCGAGATTCGACTTTAGAATTACAAAGTCGAGTTTAATTCTGTTACGAGGAGATTGCTGATAGATGCAACGCCGACTATCTCCTTACAGTCCTTACTTTAAAGGACAAAGCTACCAGTAGTTTGTCGGCTAAGTGGGTTTATTAGCATTCTATGGAGGAGCAGCACAGGATGAAAACTCAATTGGACATCCAAGATAGCATCGAGCAAGTTTCAAGTGTTTGCGCTGCTCCTCCGAGGGTCGGTTATTGCAGAGAGGGCGCGTACTTCAAGATTAACTTTAAGCGAAAGTTTATAGAGACCGGCTGACATGCAATATGGTTTGTTTACGTTATGTAGATACGTAAAAATAATTTGTCGGATGTAGTGTGCAGTGCGCCCGAAAAAACTGTGCCTATTGTGTAGTATTTTTGTGCCGAAAATTTCCGGCGGCATATGTATGGAAGTTTTATCCATGCAACGGGTTCAGTGTGTCCGGTAGCATCCGCACCGTTTTGCATTCCATTTGCGCATCGCGTGCCTCCTATTTATAGTGTTGGTGGTTGTTCCGATACAAATCAGGAATCAAAATTCGATATGCGGAGGTGATTCGCAAACAGTGCTGGCTGTTTTGCTCGTTTCGTCCCGTGTGCGAGTGAAATTTCCGCTAAAATCCAATAAACCCGTGCTCCGTGTTGTGTTTTGAACCGTTTTGCACTATGCACGCCGGAAATTTGAATTTTTTGCAGATAGCGACGTAATGATACCTTTTAATGGTTTCGGCTTTACCTTGTATGCTTTGTTGTTCGATATTAGTTCATAATAGTTATTCATAGAATAATCTTAGCACGGAGATTAAAACGACCTTCTTAAGCTGTATAAAGTGTCTTTCCTCGTAAGATGTTGAGGACACTTTGACCTGCTTTCGCGACTTGTACAAGTTGTGCGCAACAAATAGGCATCTAATTGGCGTCGTCGTTTTACTTTGGTCTGATTTAGTACTGAATAGACGAGAAAAGCTTCATTTACGTACCTTGTATACATTCTAGATGCGAACGTAATTTTTGAAGCAAAAAGCAATCTTTTTCATAGTTAAGGCCTAAAACTGCCGGTAAATTTCCTCCCCTGCGACACATACGAATGTGAAAGGAACTGTCTCTCCATGCCCACCACTTCCCTTCATGTAGTTACAAATTATTTCAGCCGGTGTACACTGAAAGGGCGTAGCGGGTAGGCGTAGAAAAACGCGTCGCGTCGACTGGCGGCGCGATAGGTATGCAAATCGCATAATTGTGGTGGCCACCCGGTGATGGAAAAATTGCGGCGAAGTGTGCGCCCGCTCGGAATGGCGGGCCCGTACACCTGGCCTAACAGCTTTAATTATATGGACTGGTGTAAAATGGTGGAGGGCGTGTTTATGGTAAGTTTTTGCGTGGAATTTTGTTTTAGGAAAAATGTTGCGAGTTTTTTTCAGTTGCAATAATACGAATATTAGGTATGTACTTAGTGCGAGTTTTGCGGAATACTTTTCAAGAAAATCCGCAGACTTTCTTCCTCAAAAATCTTGAACAACATATCCCCGTCTTCAACTTTTGAAGAATTTCAAAAGTCTCAACAACTGGCATTTTGCCCAAGCTTGCATCGTCGACGGCCAGTTAGGTAAACAATACCAATAAAATTCTATTAGTTAGCTACTAAAAGTAGCGAGAAATAGGCTTTAAAGCGCTCATTCCGCGGCCCTGGCTATTAGCTGAACAGCTTAATCCAGCGCATCCGTGACTCGCTAACAGATCCGCAACAATTTGAGAGCAATAACACATGCCGTTTAAAATGCTAATGTCCCAGTTTTAGAGCAGCGTAGTGATGGGTACCGGTATCGGGATTAGTATCGGGATTGTGGTTTCCAATGTTTAGAGAGTGGTATTGAGTCAAATGAAACGTGGTTTGGTGATAAGTAAATGAAGGACAAGCAACTAATATTTTACTGTAATTATTTAGATTTGGATTTAATATAGTTTAGGACATCGAAACGGAATTCTCTATTCGATGCTAAAAACCTTAAAATAGGAGTGAGCTTTGATAGTTCATGGTAGTACGAAGCACAGCTATGTCATGTAACCTCACCATAACAAATCAAACCGTAAAACTAACTAACGAACAACCCACCAACTTATCTCTGACACATCGGCACCCAAGTTCAAATTAGACTGACCTGCAGATACCGGTACCGAGACCGAGACCCAATTCTTGACCCAACCTCAACACTGGGTACCTCTATCACATTTATTAGTACGGTATTCTAAAACAACCCTTTTGCACTGTCCGTTATTCAAATGAGTGTTTGTTGATTAAAAATGCGACTTATGAAGACGTAACGGCCTACAACTGAATATTAAACCGTGCAATTAGGTCGCGCCGGAAAATTTGATCATGAATAGTGGTGTTTTTTGAAAATAGAATCAAAATTGAACGAAAACAAACGAGATAAGAGAAACATTTTAAACGAAATTATTTAGAAAGTGCTGTTTTCTATGGCAGCTGTAAAGGCGTCATGGAAATTGACGTCAGGACTTCTCAATTGTTATCTTTGAAGCTTTATAACTTCGTTCTTCATTGTTGAGGAAACTATTTTAAAAAATATTTCATAATAGGGTAGTTGAATAAAAAATATAATTAGGACGTCAGATAGATTTTCATAACATATTCCACACGTATTTTTTGTTTTACCAAGTCTATTAAAATTTTCGTATATAAAAAACATTAAAGATCAGGAGTGGGGCTTGTGACGTCACGTCGCTAGTAAGAAATTGTGGCACGTAGTGACGTCATACGAGTTTTCAACCCACTGTTGTCTCCGTTTTTTGTTTAGGTGTAAAATGATAAATATTTGCCCAATATATTTTGTAATCTATCTGACGGACTAATTAGATTTTTTAGTCAACTAACCTATTGCTTACAATCGGGATTTGTATTAGACTACTTATCTATGTACCTACTTACGATCTTGATATTTCAAGTAGGTATAAGTGCGGACTAAACCGAAATGATGTGATTGCTGAATTAAGGATACGTTTAAGTTCAACAATGGTCTTTGATATGCTGAAATATTGATGACTGGTTGGCAGGCTGAAGGATGTTTTATTTCTCAGAAAAAAAAAAGATTTCTGTTAACTCACAAGCATAATAATATATACCTACGTGACATTGGCTAAATGCACAGACCGTGCGAAGCCAAAAAAAAAAAAAAATAATAATAATATAGACAAGAACGAGACTTTGTTTGAACCTAAAGAACTTAGAACAACAATAAAAAAGTATGTGCTGGGCACTTTTGCCTCTTTGTAACGAAAAAAAAAACTAAATTTAAATCTGAATCTAAACTTATTGGTTGCATTCTCTTTACTAAGGTGTATTTTAAAAGAAGTAAAGAGATATCATCTCTTAATGCAAATGTAGATTGCAGTCTCGGAGACTTCAAAGTTCAAAGTAAAAGTGAATTGGCACCTTCAGGAGAAACGTGCTTTATCTTATACTGCGACTTCGTTTATATCGGGCCAGCCGCCAAATGAAAGCAAGTCTATCAAAATAAATGGCTGAAAGTTTTCGCTTAGATATTTCATTGAATTGTAGCGGATGCTTTTGATAGTTTATTTAGTTAAGAAATAATTCAACTATACTTAGGTATAATTGAATTTTTCTTCGACACCTCTAAGAAATTATTCAATTTTCTCTTTATTTGAATTTGCTTATTTCGATAATAGTATCAATTTTTTATTTTGCTTTAAATGCCGATAAACCCATGTATTTCTATACACCAGCTCAGGGGCTCCAAGAAAAGCGTAATTCTATCAGCAACGACGAAAAGTCAAAATGTACAAGATTGCCAAATATTATTTCGGTAGCATACGTTACTAAGAATAATTTTTATTGTTTAAGAAATTATATTCGATGCTTTGTTTCCTGGAACTTACACTTATTCTCTGTGTCGTGAGTTCCAGGCTCCTTCGTGCCTTAATAATGCAGTGGCGTGCCTAGGGTTTCAAAATAAGGCAAGCCCAATAAAATTTTAACCGATTTCAAAAAAAGAAAGTTCAGTCAGTTTTCGACTGACTATGTAGGTACCTACGTATGTATATATATGTATATATTATTTATATTCTAACTGGAATCGTCTATTTTTCTTATAAGATTTTTTTTAATTACATCAGAGTAAAATTTTGGTGATCGTTTTAATTCTACCAACAATTGTTTTTCAATAGCTATCATTGATAATTCGGAAAGACGCTCTTGACCTTGTGTATTTCTAAGATAGGTATGGATACTTTTAAGAGACGAAAAAGCACGTTCCGCGGAAGAACTTGTAGCAGGAATAGTTACAACAAGATACGCTAACTTTAACAGCTCGGGAAAGGCATCTTCGAGGTTATTCTCATGAATGAAATCAATTAATTCGAAAACATTACGATCTTTCAGATCACGACTAGAATACAAGGCTTTTTAATGTTTGTTTGTCGAAATAGTTTGCATGCCTTTTAATGGCGCCAGATATGTTATTTAAATCATTATAACCAGGTGTATTCCAAACGGAATCTTCATTCGAAAAAAATATGCAGCACCAGCAATGCAACTTATTAGTGTGCGAACAGCCAACAATCCAACTAGTTTTATACACTGATCTATTAAATTTTCGTTTATGCGATTTACTAGTCTGAGAAATACACAGATTAGGCGTCGGTTTTAATGAAGAAATTAACTGTTTTTTCTGAGCAAAGTTTAAAGATTTTACCTTATCTTCGCCAATCAAAACTTGAACGCATTTTAAATCCTCACAAGGTATAATTACCTCCATTGTTGTAGGTAAGTCACCAAACCAATTGTATCACTGAGAAAATCTAAGAAAACACACTAAAAACTTTAACAACAAAACTTTTCAAAACAAAACAAAACTCAAGCAAAAATGAAACTGAAGTTAGTTGCACTCGGGTGTCAGGAGCTACTTACGCAGAGTTGCAGTGTTGTCATTTAGGCAAAAAAAGTCGCCAGGTATACGAATAATCTAGCTAGATGTCGCAATTTTTTTATTTTTAAGATATTGCTTGGATATTTAATTTCGTTATTTTAAAAAATCGCTAGTTTTTATTGTTGCTAAATCTTAAAAAAAGTCTCCAAACTCGTTAAAAATCTCCAAGATCTCACAACGTCGCTAAAACAGCAACACTGCAGAGTTGGAAAGGTGACAAGGTCAAGCTGCATACGCGTGCAACTTCATAGGCATGCCCGGCTTAAATCTTCCATACTGATCCATTTGTAGACGCGCAATGTTCTAACTCGTTATACGGCACATCGCTATAAGTGCGAAAGTGACAGAGAGTGTATTTGAAAGCCCGGTAAAAGCCGGTGCGTGTAAGCAAGATAGCTATATGTAGATGTTGCAAATACGAAACTCTGCGCGCGAACAATCGCGTTGTGTGGAATAGGTAGATACTTTGTGTTATTTTGACAGGAATTAAGCGCGCGAACTTTTAAATAGTTCGGGTTTGATATTGATTATCTATCGAGCATTTTAGTAAGGCATGCCGGGCTTTTGGGCTTATATGAAGGTACCGCCACTGTAATAATGCCATATATTTTTAATTATTTGACAAATTTAACTTTATTGGTTTAATATTTTGCTATCTAGATGTACTACGGACATTTCTTTTTTTTTTCGCTTTCGCTCGCTACCTACGTTTCTAACCACTTAAAAACCAACGTGCAAAGTTTTCGTAATCCGAAGAACAAAATTCGATCTTCTTGGTGACTAGAACTTGAGGCACGCCATAAGAATTCATTAGTAGGTTCCTCCTTTGATTACTTAAAATTAAATTATTAATACTCCTTCATCAAAAGTTTAACGAAACTCAATTACTGGGCCCACGAAGCTTGTATACTCCCACATACATAAGTTATGTCTCTCATACACCGTCTGAGATAACTAAACCAATCATCTATTAATTAATATGGCGTGTACTCTATTGCTAACACAGGTAGTAATATGGTGGAACGCGGTAATATGCCTATATATGTATTATTATGTTTTAATAGAGGAAAACCACGAATAGGCTCTTGTGGAGGTTGAAAAGGAATATATAAAAGGAAATGATGAATTATACTGAGGTGAATTCAGCTAATCATTCTAGCATTAAAGGCGCCCAAGAAGACAAACGCGTCGCAACAATGCTAATCAACTTATAAGATGGAAAGTTGAACCGAGCCCTCAAGTCAAATGCCTTTTTTTTCTGGATGGGAAATCATCAAGTGACTTCTGCCGCTCTGGGCGGAGCGGAAGGTAATGTCAGACTCTTACTAAAACCCACCCGTGATCCTTCTAGTGCCCTTTGCGTTCCAGGGCCGCCGTGACTCTTTCGAACAAATTCTGCAACCCTAGCAGGCGTTGACCCTATGGAGGTCTTCTTTGCTGACAGCTCTTTGAGGCGCGCGTGGAACACGACGCGCCGTCGACCCGGGCCTGGTTGTTATCGGACGGTGAGTCACCCATAGCTCGCCATTCGCAGGCCCGCGCCTACGGTGGCCGGGAACCGCCCTGCGTTTCCAGACGCCCGGGGCGTCTTCTTCTGTTGCGGCGTCTGGGACGTAAGTTTCCCTCTCCCGCACGCGGTCTGCCTCCTCCTTCGCTAGCATTACGGTTTCGCAGAAGGAGGTGACCGCTTCCCATACCTCCTCGCTCCGGACCATGGATTGAACCAGGGCTGGACACGAGAGGTCGCCGCCGCCGATCTCATCAATATCTTGGCGGAACCTTAACAGGGTCAGCGAAAAAACGGTATGCGGAGTATAAGGTAACACAACATCTTCCAATAGGAATCAGCGAAACAGTTTATTTTGCAGTCTATAAAACATTATTCAATGATGTCATGAGGTATGCTCGATTAGAACTAACACCCTGTACGTAACCGGATCGGGTAGTACGTAGTAACTAAACTGAATCTATTTCCGTGTTAAAGCCTTTATCACAAATGGTTTAGTCACAATGAAAGCTTGTAATAGGATTTAAATTGATTGTTATATTGGAAGTAAGTGGAATTTCGTCCGGTATAATGTTACCTTCGGTTGTGTTTGGCGTATTGTGTTTATTAATAATAGTTATTGGAATATTATGACTACACTAACTTAACATCAAAGACTGTAATCCAATAATTACAGTCTTTGATGTGTGTTTCGGAAGATGTGACTATATTTTTGATTTAACGAGTTTACTTTAAGTACAATCAGTATAATGTTTTTCCTCTATGTTATCATATTCGTTTCTCTATATTTGGTTTGAATCGTTATTTTTTATGCTTGATTGTGTTTCTAAATCAAAATCATTATTTTTTATTAGGAAATGGGATTTTTCAATGCATATTGATTTCTGTATCTACCATTCCCAAAATTGTATTTTTACTACATATGGGATCGTCGTTGTTAACGGTATTGCTGTGTTGGGTGCACTGGTATACTGTGACATGTTGTTGAGTTTAGTAATGTTGAATCGAATACGTGGCGGCTGGACGTGGTTCAACCGGTGCCCCGGCCACTTAGCGTTATTATCGTCTTCTGGTTAAAACCAAACAGTTAGCGATACTTAAATACAGTAGCTACTTATCCGCAGTTACGTAAATCCGACGTTTACGAAACCTCATTGCATGTCACATTTAACAATAACTTAACTCTTACACAACTGTGAAGCTCGCTTCATTTCCAAAAGTTCCATTATATGAAATTCGAACGAGCGTTCCACAAAGAACGCATCGAT
This sequence comes from Hecatera dysodea, assembly GCA_905332915.2. Lineage (NCBI taxonomy): Eukaryota > Metazoa > Arthropoda > Insecta > Lepidoptera > Noctuidae > Hecatera > Hecatera dysodea. Next base: position 19,758,147 of record HG995292.1, read on the forward strand.
ACGTAAAATAAATAAACGGACGGCATCCCAAGCGAACAATCACTGGGTTCACGCGCTATTAGACATGCCACAGTTTTGCGAATATTTGCGTTTCGGCCGCAGATATAACCAGTCGCGATTGACATCTGGGCACGTGAACCAGTTTTGAGGGAAGAAGGTCTTGTTGCGTTGGACGTTTTAAACATTTTCAGTTGCGCTCGCTTCATTTGTCGCTCACAAACGGTCGGTAAATGAGTGTCGCGCATTATGCAGATTGCAGGACGACGCAGTGGAGCGACTCGGCCGCCCGGTCGCCGGTCGCCCGGTCGCCCAGCCAGTCCGCCGCGCTTCGTTTCAACCGGAATGTTAATTGTCCGCGCACTAATAGGCAAATAATAATTTGTTGGAGATGGCCGCGTTTAGAACTGTTTGCGTCTCTATTTTGGTTGGGAGCGGAAAATTTGTGTATCCTGTTCTATCTGTGTCAGGAACTATCCAAGCGGATTTATGTCCAATTGGCCTCACTGGCAGTGCAAACCACCGTACCTTGATAATAGCTACGGCAGTAAGCTAGATAATATCGGTCGTCTGAGCCCTGATTCGATTGTGAGCCCGAGGTCTTCGTGGGGTCCTCGACCGCAAGTCCAATCCGCTCGATATGCTCCATAACTGAATTAATTACATAAACGATGTACATTACATACACGTTGTTTACGCGCGTAATTCATTGCGCGATGCGTCACGGCGTTATCAATATTTTCATCAGGATTTATTACGCGAACGCTTAATTGGTAAAGCGATGATATTGTGTACCAACTATGTGCAGTCTGGGAATTATTGTTTACTACTTTGGACCATTTTTTCCAGTGAATTGAAACTGTCGTAAGGTTGAAATTAGAACAAAATATGCTTCTGGACGAAGTGTCATTCTATCAATGACAACGATAAATATGCAAAGTTTATCTGTGATCTCTAGACATTTCATTGCCGCTTGACAATTTTGGACTTTCGACAGTCACGTCATTCGGCAGTTTTTCTACAGCACCTTGTCGTTTTATGACGTGCAGGTGATATTCAATTTTAAGGCAAAAAACAAACCATTTTCATGAGCAAACATGACAAAAACATTTTGAATTTCTGTGATTAAAGTCTCGAATTTTCGATTATTGTGGCTTTGATTTAAACCTAGTTCGATTAATTAATCCAGTCAATGTTACGCGTGTTAATCTAGATCCAGTGTCTGGAGTCTAGGCGGCGTTTCTACATAAATCAGCTGAGTCAGTTGCCACCATTAATTATAATTATTACAATGGGAACACCAAGTGGAATAGGCTTCGAGACTATAAATTAATAAGGAGAAGAAAATGTTCCTGTGTGGTTACTTGTTTTGTCGGTGTTCATGAATCCGTAGACATTATATTGAAAGCTATGATTATTAACAGTAACGGTAGGTGCCTTATCGCAAAACTGTTTAGGAAAAAAACCGGCATATCCTGTATAAGTACATTCGAAGACATTTTGGATTACTACCAACTCCTCATCAGATAGAAGGCCTGTTTTCCCGAAGTGGAAACGTTATAGACTGATAACAATAAAACAAAATAAAATTACTCTTGGAAAGTACATCCAGAATGCTCAGTCTGAGCTGTTCTGAACTCTTCGCAATTGATAAGGTGTTCTGTTTTTAAACTTTTGGCTTTGTTCAGTTGATTGCCATTGACTAGGCTTCGAGTAAACTGCCTCAATAACCAAGGCCTTTTTCAAGAAATATTCATGGCTTGAACTTTACGACGCTTCATTTCATCTATACTAATATTATAAAGCTGAAGAGTTTGTTTGTTTGTTTGGTTGTTTGTTTGTTTGTTTGTTTGAACGCGCTAATCTCAGGAACTACTGGTCCGATTTGAAAATAACTTTCAATGTTAGATAGCCCATTTATCGAGGAAGGCTATATGCTATATATCATCACGCTTAAGCCAATAGGAGCGGAGCAGCGATAAAGAATGTTTTAAAATCGGGGATTCCACGGGGACGAAGTCGCGGGCAGCAGCTAGTAAATTATATTATTTGAGAAATTTATTCATTCATGAGCTATCAGAAAAGAAACTATCAAGAGTGGAGAACGCAACGACATTAATAGGGATGTTTCCTGATTAAAAAATATGATTCTAATTAGTCCGTCAGTTAGATTATAGAAAAATATTGGATACATATTTTTTCCTTTATCAAATCTACAAAAACTGACGAAGATAAAAAGCATCAAAGATCAGGAGTGGGAGCGTCTGACGTCACTGCCCGGTAAAAATTGTAGCGGGTAGTGACGTCACACGAGTTTTTCAACGCACTGTATCGCCTTCATTTTGTGTTTATGTGAAAAAAGAAAAAATACATCTCCAATATTTTTTGGAAATCTATCTGACGGACTAATCATTTTTTTAGTGAACTACCCTATTGTACCCCAAGTTCTGGGTCAAAATCGTTGCAAATTGGCTTTAGCCTTACAAACCATTTCAAGGATTGTACTGAATTAGCAGGTATCCTCAAATACACTCACCAGGAAAGCATTGGACGTGATGAAGGCAGCTAGCCGTCTTCCTGTACGGAGAGGAGACATCTGAAAACAATGAAAGAGACTTTGTTAATACACTATTAAACGTAAAATATGAAGAAAATTGTTCAAGACTGTAATGGTGATAATAATAAAATAGAAGCAAGGGTTTTGTAGTCGATTTTTTCACTAATGAATATGTTTCTTTATTTTTTATGGATGGGAAGTCATCAAATGACTTCTTTCGCTTTGAGTGGAGCGTAAGGGAGTGTTAGATCCCATCCGTGTTTCTCCTAATGCCCTTTGCGTCCCACGGCCGAGGTGACTCTTACGAATAAATTCGGCAACCCTGGCAGGCACTGGCTCCTATAAATGAAAATGTACCAACGTTATGAAATTATAATGGAATGAGAATTATTATTATTCCATAATCAAAACCTTACCCACGATCAGTAAAATAAAGAAAGCAAAACAGTTCATTTGCGCCAAGTATGGTTTATATAGAGATAATTGAAAAGAAAAAGAGGGGAACGGTAAAAAAAGAGGCACTTTATCAAAGAGATCCGCATACATCAAAAATCATTATAAGCTTTCAATTATAGGCCTGCCGGTAAACGATAATTCCGTCCGCGCAAATTGCCCCCCGTACTTAGATGTCACATTGTATTAACCTATTTGTAACTAGCATGCCGCATACACAAATAATAAAAAAGGAAGGAATGGAGAACAAAGAAGGTCGCTTTACCAAAGAAATCCGCATTCATAGTTGCGAAAAGTAAACTTTCAATTACAGAGCACCCTATCTAGCCACCCGTCACGGAGGTCCACCACCTACCACTATGAATTCCTACCTATGCCTCAATGAAGCTCTGGTACATGATATAATTCCGCCAGTGAAAATTGTCCAGCCATACGTAGATGTCATATTTGAGTAGCAAATACACTGGGATTCGTCGCACACTCTATAATTTCCATGTTGGATACGTTAAAATGGAATGGGCTTATTATAGAGAGGTTGGTTTGCTTTGAAGTTCGCGGGGCAGAATGAGAGGTGGCGGACGCGATTTTGGAAAAGGTGATTCAACCACAGAGATGACAATATACATTTTTATGCGTTTCTCTGTGACAAACAAGTTGCAGTCAGTCAAGATTTATATAAGTAATAAATCAAATCATTACTTTAAGCCTGTCCTGTCCAAAAGATAAATGAACTTACTGCTTCAGATAAATGTGTAAAACCTGTTAGATATTTTAGAAAATTTAAAGGATCTGAATGAAGATGAGGATTTGCGGTTTACCTTTGACCATAAAGCCCTTTTCGTCGCTCAGATTGGAGTTTATTTTCATCATACCTAATGTGCAAAATTGCGAAAATTTACCCGCCAGTCTCGTAGCCCCAATTCTTCATCGGCTCGCATTAACCAGTGCCCAGCTCCACATGGCCGTTCCCACTAGGCCTACGATTAAGTTCACCCTCTATGTTTATAACAATTTCATTAAACGTCACCAGTTCCCATAACTGGCTAATCGGAAGGCTTTATTCGCTTATTCGCTTTTTAACCTGACGTTTCTCAGGGCAATTTAGTTCGCAGGTAATTCTGCGAATCGTACGTAATACTTATGTCGTTCTATTGTGAAAGACTCGATTATGGCATTTTTATTAATAGGCGAGCTTTGAAGTGGCCAGTAAGTAAGCGACGCTAATTTGTTTTCTAGTTGTTCTAGAAATGTGTTTTGTTTTTTTTTTTCAATTTGTTTTTTTTTTGTACGGTTGCGTGTTTATGTGAGGGGTTATCGGGAAATTGTATTATAATACAGTCTTCTATTTGGTTCATTGTTAATTGGAAAGGTTATTTTTTCGCAGAGAAAGGTTATCATATACTTAAGTTTTATTTGTAGTTTGCATATTTTATCAGCTTTTTATTATTGCTAGTCTCGCGTGGATGATGTAGCACACTTGCTTAGAAGTCACCTATCATTCTTGACTTAAAGACTCCCAGATTGTAGCCATCTGGAAACTCAGAATCCGTCGAATTCCACACCTTAGATGTAAGCACAATGAAAGTCAGCATTAAAGTAACTAACACCCCAGAGTACATAACACCGAGCTAAGCCAAAGGCTATCAATACTAAGTATCTCAAACCCGCTCTTCCAATCCATTGCCCATCGCCGTATAATCAGGAAATCCACACCACGCACCTACCTACAGCTGTCCCGGCCAGATAATACCATATAATTACGAGGCCGACACTGGCATGCAGTTATTGCGCTCATTACGGTCCGTAGCCTCAACCTACGGACAGTCGTTCGGATGACGAGACGTTAGTCGCCCACCAACCAGTAACCCCAACTATTACGCAATTCGGGAACGAACAAGTCCGTAAGTTAAACTTTTAGTTGGTGTTGTTGGTTTGGTTGTTTGCCGCCGCGACCACCAAACGCTCGTTACAACACTGACTACGCGAAATTTCCTCTAAAAAGTAATTTTGCTGTGTCACCAGCGGCTTCAATTTAACTAACGTATTTGTGAAATGCAAAACAAAATGGCCGGTAATGACTGTGCTCCTTTAAAAATGTTTGTTGGAAGACTTTTGTTTGGTACTTAGGAAATAGCTTAGCTCGTGTTTTTAGTGAGAGCTTTATTAAAGCTGTTTGGGCTGAGTTATGGCCGCTTGCGATAAAGGCGTTATGGGTTCTAGGAAAGTGCAAAATTAGAAGGTGCATTTTTGAAATTGACTGTGGTATCTCTGTAGAGGAAAGCCTAATAGAGACTGGTTTTGTTGCGGCCTTTTTTTGTTATCTTTTAAGACAATATTCAGTGACTGGCTATTGCCAGTTTTACAAACATTTTCATCTTCAACTAAGGGCAAACTTTTTGATTGTACGATAACTTGTATCGGAGGAATAAGCATTCGGTATTTTTCTTCAGATAAAAGTTTTTCTGACTGTTGGAAATCAGCACTTCTTTTTTTCTGCATGGGAAATCATCAAATGACTTCTCCCTTGTCTCTCAGTTTGATGGTTTTTTCTTCAGATAAAAGTTTTTTTGAATGTTGGAAATCAGCACTTCTTTTTTTATTCTGCATGGGAAATCATCAAATGACTTTTCCCACTATGGGCGGAACGGAAGGGACTGTCAGACTCTTAATGATTTAAGCCCATCCGTGCTCCTCCTAATGCCCTTTCCGTTCCAGGGCCGCGGTAACTCTTTCGAATAAATTCCGCAACTTGAAAATCAGCCCTAAGATTAACATCTCTGTACCGAGCATGACGGTATTCCCATCTCTTTGTACACTGAATGATCTACAGTTCCGCTTCGTTGACCAATCAACCCTCACTCGAGAACGTCAAGGGAACTTAGAACGAAGGATTACATGCCAAAGCCTGACAATGTCTGGCCGCGGTGAAGTCAGTGAGCTGTCTCCCTAAGTCCTAAGTGTCACAAACTATTCGCAGAGTGTTTGTGAACAACGACGAAAATAGTAACATTGCCTTAGTGAAACGGAGGTTTTCAAGAGATGATTCTACATCATTTGTCAGACTACAGTTATGTTCTTTCTTTTTCTAGAATTTGTTGAAAGACTGTCTCAGATGTTTGTACGAATTAATTCTTCGTCACATTTTGTCTGACTACTGACTTTTACTGAATACTGACAGTCTTCTGAATTATATATGGTTTCTTTGTGTGCCAAGTCCGATATGTAATTTTCTTTTCCATGCAAACTGATTAAGTTGTAAGAGCAGTGGTGGCCGAGTGGTAACGGCCCCGACTTACGAATTGTAAGTTGCGGGTTCAAACCTTGCTAGGCGCATTACTTTGTGTAATTTAATTTCATCACCACTGCTCTCAAAACGGTGAAGGAAAACATCGTGAGGAAACCGGCATGTCCTAGAACCAAAAATTCGAAGACATGTGACATTCACCAACCCGCACTGGGCCCGCGTGGTGGATTACGGCCTATTCCCTCTCCTAGAGAGGAGGCCTGTGTTCCAGCAGTGGGAACATTAAAATGCTGATTATGCTGATTAAGTTGTACTGTAAGGTATTTTTACTACTGCAGATAATCAACATGAGTGCCCATTGGCCAACTTCATTCTTTCATTCTCATATCAGGTCATAAATGTGAATAGCGTACAATTTACAAAACAGATAAAGTTATTTCGTAAAAAAACTAGCTCTCACATTGCGTCTCGATTCGATTCGCAAATAAAACCGTACGACACGATTGTATACATTTAAAGTAGTGATTTCTGCAAAAAGAAGGGTGGTTTACCCCTTTCTAAGAAGATATTGTTAGATAAAGTAAACTCGTTTTCTATCGGAAAGGAGACAGTGTTTACAAAAAGCCCTTTTAGAGGAGGAATGTGACCTCCGAGGGCCCTTGTCGAGGGTGTCCATTGCCCCGCGACCCTCCTGGATACTTTTGGTGAGTTCCTCGCTGAAAGGGTTTAGTGTCTTCTATTTATTAAAGCGTTGAAATGGAGCAATTTAGAATTGAATTCAGAATGAAACTAATTTGAATTGCATTGAATGTGTCACAACCAATTCGAAATTAAGTAAAGTGGAGTTTTGTTTCCAAAAAAGTAGGTAGCACTAATGAAAATCCGGGCGTTTTTAACTTGGATAAAATATGACATCTCATTTGATTATCACGCTCTCCATTTGGCATGGGGCCAGGGTGCAGTGTTTCCAACTGTTTATAACGTATTAATATGATTAGTAACATTTGCTTCCATATTAATCCTGTTTGTTTCATACGTATTCGATTCTGTTTGTTTTATTACGATAGCGACGTTAATGGGGTCTTAAATTGATGAATGGTAGAAATTAAATTATGCATAGAGTATTACCAAAACCACTATAAAAATGGGTAAGAGTTTCAATTCCTATATCAAACTGCCAGAAAATAGGCAACAGTGAGAGACATACCAACATGTCCGTATTTTTTTTAAATTCCTTTATGCTGATTTCAAATGTAGATATTTAAATCTAAATAGTATAAAACGAAGTCCATTTCTGTGTCTGCGCTTACTTCAGCCAACCAATATAACTATAAACGAGGTAGGGTATATATTCTGTAACCGTGCGAAACCAGGGCGGGTCCCTAGTTTAAAATAAAGTACAATAAAAGCGCTTTAGTGGTATACTGAAGGAAAACTTTAGTTCGTTTGGTTGAGGGCAGCACAAGTTAAATATTGACCACGGCTTTGGCTCCAGCCAGTTTGTTAACACAAAAGTAGATATTATTACATATACCTACTTGAAATTTTAAGTCGAGATTATTTGATTCCATTGTAAATTATTTAAATATCGAACTCGGCTTTATGTATGAGGTATGTATGCCTGGTTGCGGAATTTGTTCGAAAGAGTCATTGTGGCCCTGGAATGCAAAGGGCACAAGAAGGATCACGAGTGGGTTTTAGTCAGTAAGAGTCTGACACTCCCGCTCCGCCCAGAGCGGGAGAAATGCATGGGAAATCATCAAATGACTTGATGATTTGGGGTATGGTTGCCTCGATTTAAATTACTCTAGTTTTGCGGATGAATCACATGTTTTTATATTTATAAATCGAGAGACTTTACAACGGCACTAAGTTTACCGTGTTGCATGTATCTGTGCGATTGCATGGGAAGGCAAGGTGCGATTTATGTTTTTGGGGGATAAAAGTTCATTTACTCAGAGGTGCAACTATAGATTTCACAAAATATTATCTTAGTATTGCATATTAGCGATTTTGCGGATTCTGGTAATATCAAAGATAATGTTTTTACTTTCACAAAGATAGTAAACCGAAGTACTTACCCGTTTTATAAATAAAATAGTTTGCTGTTTGTACTAAGAGATATAAAGTAATTTCAAAAATTGTGGCAACTACCCGGCTTTTACTCTTTAAATCCTAGATTCTGTTTGATATTTTACGCAGAAATGTGGAGATATTTAGTCACAGTGCGGGTTTTTTATCACATTTTTCAATCCAGTAAAATTAAAAACTTTTAGCAGAACCGCACTACCTTCTTTTATTTATTCTGATACTATTAGATATTGGTTGTAATATGAAATTTTCCTTAATTAAAACGAAGTTATGTCGCGGAAGCCGTAATACCGACGTGATGAGTTTTATAACAATAAAGTAGAGTAAATAACTTAATTAGAACTCTTCGCGATGGCTTGATGAGACAGCTTGATAGGTCGGCTACAGTTCAACAGTTGTGATATTGTTATGAAACCATCAGTTTTCCAGCGGCTTCAGAAGTTTGAAGGCAGAATATTATTCCATGCAACATGCTATCTGGATAAAATATATCCTAAACACCTGATGATTACAGGAATAGGTTCCTGTGATCATGTCAATGTCACATGTCTTCGAATGTTTGGTTCTAGGACATGCCGGTTTCCTCACCATGTTTTCCTTCACCGTTTTGAGAGCAGTGGTGATGAATTTAATTACACAAAGTAATGCGCCTGGCTGGGTTTGAACCCGCGACCTACAATTCGTAAGTCGGAGCCGTTACCACTCGGCCACCACTGCCACTCCAGAACTTTCAGGCTCCATCGACCATCTGTGTTCTGCCTATTCCTGTAATGCTATTCTGTAAAAATCTCGACTTGAAAATTAGTCGAAGGCGAACAATATGCGCCAAAGAGCTGTCAGCAAAGAAGACGGTCCCCCATAGGGTCAGTGCCTGCTAGGGTACATTAATTTGTTCAAAAGAGTCACCGCGGCCCTGGAACGCACAAGAAGGATCACGGGTGGGTTTTAGTCAGTAAGAGTCTGACACTCCCTTCCACTCCACCCAGAGTGGGAGAAGTCATTTGATGATTTCCCATCCAGAAAAAAAGGCGATAAAGATGAAATGATAATAGGGATATTAGACCGTAATAAATACTAAATAATTTATTAACTTTCACCTACAGTTTTTCTGAGACACTAATATCACACGCTAGAAATTTATGGACTAAATTACCTGAATAATGTTAGATTCATAAGAGGAATAAAACCAAGAAAATCTACCTCAAAATAGGAAACTGTTTTGATTAAAACTTTAATTTACCATAACTTAATAACTTCACATAAAACCAAGAAAATCTACCTCAACTAACTAACAAAAAGAGACAATCCAATCAAAATCACTAAAACTTCTACAAAGAGAACATTAGCACAAATTAGTATAAGTCTAATATAAACCAAGATCTTCCATCTTACCTCTACTATAAAGTATTTCAAACTAAACTTATATAATCTCATCGCGTTTCAAGGACATTTGAGATTCGCATACAAAATTGAAAATCCCTCCATTGGCCCTCAAAGGTTTCGTTAAAGGCGTATAGTGGGTTTCTCGTCACGTCTTCCAGATGGGATAGAGGTGTGCGTCTCGATTAACTGGCGCGGATCCGAGTATCCGAGTTATTCGAATTATGTTAGTTATTCGATTGTGGAAGGTCGAAATTTAATTATCAGATTCTGTGATGTGTGTTTCAGGTAAGTTACGCTGTTTTAAATGATTTAATTCTAATTATGAAATAGGATTAATTTCAATTTGAAATTCAAGTTCGGAAGAATTTATTTTAGAGTTTCAAAATTACAAAGATGTTTTAATTAGATCAATTATTTCAGGATGGTTAGGATTTAGGACTCAACCGAAATACTAATTCAACTAAAACCTATCTAAAATGTTGGAAGCGAATTATTTTAATCGGAGCGTCATTTGTAAAATGATGTTTATTCGATTTGATAAATGCAATATTGTTGTAAACACGTCTAATTATAAATCATACGTAATTACTCGGCGCTTTATGCATATGGGATGAGTGAATATTTATGTTTCACCTGTCAAAGATACCTTTGACAGGTGAAACATAAATATTAAACATAAATTAGCTTCCGGCTATACAGCCGGAAGCTATTTCAATTAAATAATCCAAAATCATCTATTTCGATGAGTAATAAAACGATTAAAACTTTGTTATTAATTAACAAGAAAAAAAAACAAACAATGGAATGATTTTGAAATTTTCACGACAAAAAGCCAACGTCAGTGCCCATCACGTACGTAGGTTCGATCTAATAGACGACGATCATCGTTTAAGGCGTTAAAGGCTAAAAAGTAGGTGGTAAGTTAACTACGTTAGTAAAAATCAAGATATCGGTACCTAGTAGAAATGCGTCACAATACGTTGAACCGTAATTTAAAGAACTGTTAGATTTATAGATCAATCACAAAAGACTAACGTCCGAAACACCTATTTAATGAGAAGTTTGAGTAATTATGCAACAAAGTTAGATCATTACTAAAAAGAAAACACAATCACTAAACCAAACCCAGGTAAAAATAAAGGTGATTCTTTTTTTTTGATTGACTATCAATCAAATAAAAAAAAGAAACACCTTTGTTCGACTGTCGATAAAATAAATAAAAAAGCCGCTACATCCCAATCACTACTCTATTTCCTTGTCTCATTCCAGGGCCGTAGACATTAAAGTGAGATCGGTGAAGACCTAAACACACGGAAAAGTGTTTTAAAACGCCCATTCGAGGCAATGTGTGCGTTATAGTGTATTCCAAGGAGGTTGGCCAGAATGGCCCTATTTGAAGAGGTTAACGCGGGTTTAACTGCGCACTGCCAGACGAATTGCGAATTTTATATGTGCCTGTATTGATGTAGAAGAGGGGACCCATAGGTCTCTAAGATAGGGTTCCGTACCTAAAGTAGGGACCTCTCGATCTCTAAGTCAGGTTTTTGAACCTATTTTTGTGAAGGATAAGATCAATTCGTATTCAAGCAACATTCACTACTTATAGTAAGTTTTTGATTAGAAATAAATTGATATATCATCTTTCAATCTGAGTGAAAATAATCAACGTTGTATTTGGCAGCAAATTAAATTACAGCTACCGAAATTTCACTTAAGAAACGACGAGTTTTGGGTGGGAAATTGAGACTATTTTCTTTATAACAATCCATGGAGGCACAAAAGCTTGCAGTCACAATCAGTACCTCGCAACACATATCAGTATCATAATCATTACGTGTCGTTGTCTCCGCGCAACACCGCGACGCCTGAATCCCGCAAATTAACCAGCCCCGGGATCCCTCCCTAGACGTGATCCCTAATTTTCAGATACATCTCCGGGAATAAATAGGGGATTAGGGGCGGCGCCGGGCGCGTAAATAACCTCGCGTCACGCGCTAAGGTTCCAGAAGATAAGGGGTGAAATTGCCCCCAGCAGAAACGCTGGGCCCAAGCGACGAGCGATCTAGTTATACCAACATTACCCACTATTTCTGGGAAATTTGAAGGCGTCTTGATGTTCCATTTAGGTGAATGGGCCGCGATGTGTGTAAATTGCTGTATTCAAACGTTCTTGGTATATTTGCGTTGGCTGTAAATATGAATGGAGGTCTGAGAAATATAATTTCGGAGATGTCTGACGCAGTTTGAACCTTCGATGACTGAATATTGCACGATCGGTACGAATAAATACTTATTTGAAATAGTTTTCTACAATTCTAGAGCTTTCAATATCTTTTTATCGGAGATTTCACAGTCGTCTACATCATGTTTCAAGAATACTCGTAATCAACCGTGCCCGTATTAAATTTTCATATTAAAGCACCCTAATATTTCCACTTGTACCACGAGTCGGTCTCAAGTGTTACTGCATGAGTTACAGAGGCTTTTTGTTAAGAACAAAAGGCTTTTAGCGGCTGAATAGTAGAAAGTTGGTGCGTGAACTCAGATACACTATTGTTTTGGAAGTTTGCACGCAACGCGTCGCGATTTCGCGATATGGCCGCCTTGTTCCTTGTTTGAAACTTGACAGCGAATCGCGCGGGAAAATCACGATATTCCATCCACATGTATACATACGGTCATTCGCAGCTTTTGAAGTTAGTTAACGGTTTTTTTGTGTGCTATAAGTAACAGGAAAGGTTTCATTATAATTGGGTAAATAATATTCCAGAAGAACTCAGTAAATACATATAGGTCTTACTTTTCCCTGTAATGAGGTTGTATTTTTACCAATTTGGAATAAAGTACGGTCTAGAGGGGAACACAGAATCCGGCCAAGTTGATAACTAAGAAAGGAGTTAATTAACAATATCAACAAGCAGAAAATTGGAGTAAAGTTAAATATTTTTATAATGTTTTTGTTGATTAAATCAGTAAGTATTTACTCTTGACTGTACAAACTTCTTGTTGAAATCAATTCGGTCGTGTTTAATTTAGTTTAGAAGAAATAATTAGTTCGTCAACTGGGTTTTAATAAATAAAGTTTTCGAATGATTTATTAGTTAGGTTCATTCGTTGAGTTTGCTATTGTTGTCAGGTTCTTCAGGACTACAGTGATCTTCTGTACTCCCGAAGACCTGTGAGTGAAAGGAGTATAAGCAATAAGAGAGGTCACGACAGCTGTGTGTGACAGTTTCCATATTCAGAATTACTTAAAATGATATTGAGTAGGTATAAAATTAATTAGAATGTAATCTTTGATTGTAATTATGAATTGATTGTAATTTTTTATTCTTATTTCGATTTGATTTAAAATTTACTGTAATAGGACTTTACTGTTTTTTCTGTCACTTATGCATGTTACTGTAAATCAGAAGAGCGGAAGTACCTAACACAAGCAAAAATTTTGCTTAAAAGGTACTTCCTATATAATAATGAATGTTACACATAAGTGGATGAAATAGTGGGATTTGACACATTAAAAAAAAAAATTGTCAAAAAAAAATCTTTTGGATATTTTTAAAACGCTTTTATTAGCTTCACTTGTAATTAACAAAAGAAAGCGTGGAGCGTTTTGTTCAAAAAGAGTAAAGATTACATAAACGCTCCACGGTTTCTTTCATTATAAATCATAGTACCTAAATATTCAATAAAGATAATTATTATAATTACCTACTTATAACCATTTCGCATAGGTAATTATTTATTGTTCATCACGAACTGAAATTGTTTATGATTACCTGCAATCTAATGAAGATTTCCGAATGTGATGTGAATGAAATGTCCGAATTATTTTGTAATTTTTAGTGCGTGCTAAAGCGTATTTTTTAGTTTTTTAAACTATTATTTTTATTTGATAAATAATCTAAAGGATAAAAGTCTATATAGAATCAAAAAAGTACATAGCTCGTGATAGGTTTTCCTAAAAACGAGTTCATTTCCAAAATCTAGACGTTGATTGTCATAACTTGATTCTAAAAGTTTACAACTTTAATTTGGTAGGCTTCTTTCAGGACCACGTCTCAAGGCCTTAGTTAGAAAGACGAGATGGCTAGAATATAAATCTGAAAAAACTTTTTAATAGTACTAATTGGTGTAAAACGTGAGGTACCTACCTACTTACGTATTTGTAATGACTCTTGGGATTCCATATTCATTGGAAAGCATAATTGTCTACTCAATAGGTACGTTTCTTTCTAATATCTTATATTATATATTCTCTACTAGCAGCGCCCCGCGTTGTTACCGTTCCCGTGGCAATAAGGGGATAAAATATAGCCTATGACACTCCACAATAACGTAGCTTTCTATTGGTGAAATAATTTTGAAAATCGGTTTAGAAGAACCAGAGATTACCCCTTACAACGTCACATAATCACAAACGTTACCTCTTTATAACATTAGTATAGATAATAGGTAGGTAGGTATTCAATTTACAATATCAAGTAGAAAGAAACTGATCGTTAAGGAGATTGGTTGTTAACAGAAACATAATTGGAATAAGGTTCATGAGAGTTAACCTCGTTATGTAGCCGAAATATTACCATGGCAAAAGAACTCGATATTAAAATCTATTCAAAAATATACCAACAAAGAAAAAAAAACAACTGTAACCAAAAAAGCATTGCCGAAAACTTTCTCAATTTCACTTCGCACTAGTCACAGAGCGCAAACACAAAAAAATAATAATATTAAAGTTATTTTGAACAACATACACGTAAGAAGTTTATCTGTGTAACAATCCCTTGTGAACCCTGGGTCCTTAAGTGATTGTGAAGTAAGGACGTAGGTCGCGCCCCTTTGACCCTGCTTGATAAAAAAAAAAAAACTGAAAATAGTCTGTGGAAACTAAAAAGGTATTTATTTATGGTTGTTACGAACTTTTTGGGGGATAAAGTTGAGATGATTTGCATGTCTTTGCAACACATAGACATTTATGTGGAAAATCTCACGAGTCGCGAGCGAAGATCTCACTTTAAAAAAGACTTGCTTTATTTAGTTAGAAATATGGACTAAACTTGATGTAGTTCTTGTACACAGAGTTAATCGCTTTGGGATACCATTGTTTTTGGATGGGAAATCATCAAATGAATTCTTCCGTTCTGGGCTGAGCGGAAGGGCGTATCAGATTTTTACTGACTAAAAGCCACTCGTGTTCCTTCTGTGGTGACTCTTTTGAACAAATTCTGCAACCCTAACAGGCACAGACCCTATGGAGTCCCGTCTTCTTTGTCTGTCTTCGTGGAACACGACGCGCCGTCGGCCCGGTTTTTGATAGATTTAGCTTCATATTTATGACTGACCGGCTTCTTGATAGTTTAATAGTGCCTGCAAAAGTTTTAATTGAAATAAAAATTGCTTTGATTTTGACGATTTTCAAAGGTTCTTAGAACTTCTAATTACAAACAGTCTAACAGATTTTAGTGAGTTCATACATTTTAGTGATGTTCAGGCGGAACATGTTTTTTTTTTTCTATTAGTATACGCTTTTGACCATGCGGCAAAACATCCCTCTAATATCAAGTTTTTATAATTGAGCAACGTTGTAATATTTAAAACGCTGCCCTTAAATTTCTGCACGCCCCTAACGTTCACTGTTTTATTTTGCTTTGACATTTTAATATTTACTTGCAGAGGAAAATTTTGCTAAAATATTAATTTATGAGAAACCTGTTAATTTTTTACAAGGTTACAAGGTTAAAATGTGATGTTGAAAATATTGTTTTTTGAGATAGTAACCAGTGACTTCATTGTACATTATCAGCTCATTATTTTATTATTAAATTGTAGAAAGAAAGCTGAAATTCCGCATGTAGGTTCCCTGGAGAGTGCAGAGGAACACTAGGAGTGGATTTCCCAAAATTCTTAGGAATTAGACTCGACATTCACTGATAGGTTTGGTCCACGATCTAAAGTCGAGGCCTTTGTCTTGCATTGGTGCAGCACAAACAACTATATTTTTCTAGTAAGTCGTTATGCCGGTGGATCAAGAGCCGCATTCAGAAGGACTTTTTTCTCGACACGACACAATGTTGTGCTTAAAATGTAATATGATAAAATCATAATAATACAAATAAGCATGATCTGCCTTTTAATGTTCCCACTGCCAGGCCACAGGCCTCCTCTCTAAGAGAGGGAATGGGCCGTAATCCGCCACGCTGGCCCAGTGCGGGTTGGTGAATGTCATATGTCTTCGAATTTTTGGGTCTAGGACATGCCGGTTTCCTCACGATGTTTTCCTTCACCGTTTTTGAGAGCAGTGGTGGTGAAATTAATTACACAAAGTAATGCGTCTAGCTGGGTTTGGAACCCGCGACCTACATTTCGTAAGTCGGGGCCGTTATCACTCGGCCACCACTGCTCCCAATCCCCGCTTCATAATACAAATGAACATACAAAAATCGACTGTCCCAAATATGTCAGTATTGTACCTACTCGTACTACTCTCACTAATGCTACAGTGAGCTACGCACGCTCATACCGGTGGCGCGTCGTTCCGTGGGCCCGAAGTCTCCATAATTGTGATAAATCACCACATATCCCGGACCAGCGCCAGACTGGCCTAATGGCCGATATTTGGGCAAAGGGCATTAATAAAGAACGGTTCGGGGTCGAAAAGTCGCGGAAATAAGTTCTAGAAAGGGCTTTTGTGTCGCTTTGAAAGTTGGTCCCACGGAACAGGCCTATTTTGTTATTAGAAGTTGGGACCTTCTAAGGAGGCTTTTGTTTGCGTTTACTGCTCAAAATCTGTTGGATTTCATCGTCATTTCTTAAGTTACTGAGTAGGGCTGTTTGAATTAGCACTATTTAACCATATGGCTTCCATAAAAGACCTTGTGAATATATTTTGTCAAAAATCGTGTTGACGCTGATGAATAGGTACAATACTTATGTAAATGTAGGTACCTATTTTTAAGCGAACCCTGGGCAGTAAGCTCCTATCCGCCTCGTTGACTTATTAATTTAGCAACACCGATTTTTATAATGCAAATTTTATGCCAACGAGCGAAGAGGGAGAAATCTACTAGAAGATAAATGTTCGTAAGTTGTATCTAACAGTTTATAATCCGTCTTTGAAGTAACACACGATAGAACCGATCGAGTTCTAGGAAATAACCGTTGTTCCCCCATCGCCTAGTCATGTGCATAAAACCAGGCTCCCTATGAACGATATAACCCATAAAACATGTAGGTGGGCATCTAAATCACAGACTATAACTCGTTCGTTACACGCGGAAGCTAAAAGCCTGTAATGCCCAGCTAACAACCAACCGTTAAATGCAGGGTAATGCCGTAACAGCTATATTTTTTTACTAAAATTTTTAGACAGAACATTTTTTGGTCACATTTTATTTTAATTAAAATATGTATCATGTAGTTTTTTGTGTGAAGAAGTGCTCGTAATGGAATATAACAATGAATCATGCAATCATTCCATTAAAAAATAGCGCAGATTTAATACCCACATGTAATTTAAACTTTAAAATAAGAGCGTAGATATTTCATCGTAATATTATACAAAGGAGAATTAGTTTATTTGATTGCAAGAGGTAATATCTGGAAGTAAAGCTTTGAATACGAGAATTCTTCCAGTAGTAGGCACGGAACGCCACAGACTGCATTTTAATAATAAAAAAAAATACACGGTTCCTGTGAGTAAGGCGACAGAATGAAAGACATACTCGTAAAAGATTGCTGTACACTATTATCTATAGCTCCTCAGTTAGTTTAAAAATCTACTTTAAAAATAAACGAACATAAACCACATTCAATTCCTACGATTGTGGGAAAACCCGCAGCTGCTCAGGTCTTTGTTTTCTTTTATTATCAGATCTGTATGGAAACTTTTATACCCGAGGAAACCATACCAGATATTAGAAATAGATCTTTGGAGGCACGTTTTAATAATTGATTCATAATTATGATTCTGCATGAGCAGATTTCTTTTTAGATGAGAACTGTTTTATCGAGATACTAGCTGACCTGCGCAACTTTGTCTGCGTGACGTAAGAGAGAAAAAAATAACCCGATTTTGCAACTTTTTTCATTCTTGCCCCGCTCCTATTGGTTTTAGCGTGATGATATTTAGCCTATAGCCTTCCTCGATAAATAGGCTATCTAACATTTAAATCCTGAGATTCGCGCGTTCAAGAAAATAAACAAACTCTTCAGCTTTATATATTAGTATAGATTGTTACGTGACCCTTTTTTTTTGGGTGTGAAATCATCAAATGACCCCTCCCGCCCTGGGCGGAGCGGTAGGGAGTGTCAGACTTTTACTGAGTAAAACCCACCCGTGTTCCTTCTTGTGCCCTTTGCGTTCCAGGGCCGCGGTAACTCTTTCGAACAAATTCCGCAACTTGTTACGTGACCCTTGGGCAATAGTCTCCACAAAGAGGGTGCCCCGATTAGCAGGAGATGGCGAGACAACCTAGACGTCTACTGCAAAGACTGGATCGAGGTGACTCGGGAAAAAATATCTGGAAATATTTTCGAAAGGTTTTGCCCGACAGTGGGCCAGTAGTGGCTGAATAAAAAATAAAGTTAAATAATGAAGTGGCCAATTATTTTAATAGTACATATGATACTGATATTTCATGACATTGGTAGCACAATCATTAAATTAATTGTTGGTACTAAATAAGGTACCTAATTATAGCTAGCCAACAGTTAGGTAACCCAATTTTACTGTCAAATATAATTACATCAAACACTACTAATTGCGTGTTTACGTTATTCAAATTAGTTTCACACAATTATGAACTACGTTTCATATGATTTTATTACAATTTACTTTATTAAAATGTTTTACACGTAACTTTATATACGGTAAAAGACGGGTTTTGATTGTGAAACTGAATTAGCGTCGATATTATACATCAATATTGTAATGCAGCGTGCAACGGGTTAATCAAATTTTACGAGGGCAGTTATTGTTGGCCATATCGACACTATGGGCGCTGTGTACTCGTGTTCCAACAACGACACGGTGTTTATTGTGCCCAGACTTGCACATCGCACGTCCGCCGCTCAGTGACTGTTTACGACACGGCAACTCAGTTTTATAGCCCGTGTTTAGTGGGTATCAAGTTTCTAAAGCATTACTTTTGTAAATTAAATCCTTGTGAATTCATTTTAATACAAGCAGGTCGGGGTAATTGTTTCGATCGCACCTTGTAAAACTGGCTCAGGTTTATGTATAAACGTCGGCATAAAAGACATTACACAGAAATAATCCGATATTCAGACTTAGGTAAGAGAGAATTATATGATGGTGTTGTTTCCGAGAAATCAGAACATCAGGCGATTTAATGAAATGCCGTTCTCGACAAAGAGCTAATGAAGTTTAAAGGGAACTTGTTGAAGCCACAATAATAGTAGGATCGATTCTAGCAATATTGTTTGATTAGAATTGCAAATAAAGAGGCTTCTAAGCAAAGCAGTTCTAGATGCTATATCTAGGTCTACTAATCGGATTCTTGGGAAGTAGGTAGATTTATTGTATGAGAGTATTGTATTACAAATTATCAAATGATAAGGTTTGTAGTGGTTTTTCAACGTGTGGCACAGGGGATATTGCAATAATTCAGAACCTAGTTTCATATTGTTTAGTACCTAAGTTAAATCTATGCTAACTGTTCTTGTACCTATAGAACAGATTTAGATATTCATATATTATTAATTAATTGAATGATTTAATGATAGAGCAGTGGTGGCCGAGTTGTAACGGCCCCGACTTACGATTAGTAGGTGTTGGTAGAGATGGGCAAATGCCCGGGCATTTTTGGCAAATTGGGTAACTTCCTAATAAGTGCCCATAAATTTCTGTCCCTGGGCATTTATCTGGGCATATATTTTTTGTTTCAAAATAGAAAACTGATCTAACTTTTTGAGTTTACCTAGAGTTAATTCTTTAAAGGTGTATTTTTATGAATTTGTACATTTTATTTAAATCTATGTTTTGCAAAACCATGTTTACGAACATAAATGTTACAAATTACCCGGCGGCGGCGTGAAAATACTTGCATCGTGAGAAGAGTGTAGGGCGAGGGATGCGTATACTGTTAAGATTACTTGGTACATTATAATTTTATGAATTAAGTTACATTTTATTTTAATTATTAAAATACATATTTAAATATAAAATATATCATAAGAATTATATAAATGTTTCAAAGTACGCTGCGCCGGTAAAAAAGACTTGTACCAAGTGACGGTTGCGGGGTAAGGGATGCGGGGTGAGGGATGTGCACACGCACTCGCCGCGCCGCCATTTTGTTCATAGTCATCTTGTGTCAGTTGCAGATACCGTCCGCATATTTTATTCCATTCGAGACTTCCGTTTACCCAATTTGTGCAATTATTAATAGTATTGATACACCTACAATAAGATAAACAGTTCCTAAGAAACGTTCTTGTAAAAAAAATACCAAAGAAATATTGTTAAATAAGCAACAAATAAACTTACGTACATACATATACATAATTAAGTGTGCTTATTTTAAGAAAAATATTTGTTGTTTTAGCGCTATGGGACGATAAAAAAATCAAACTATACGGCGGCACTATAATCAATTACCAGACAATTCCGTGAAGTGCTCTTTTTGCGAAAAGAATTATAATAATTATGTTGTTAATTCTTGTATCTCTATTTTCACATGAAAAGTAAATAAATGTTATTATTTTTAAATAAAAATGTGTTCAATTATTGACATTCATTATTTTTTATTTCATTAATGATACTATTTTACTTGAAGAACTATATTAAATTACGTTTTACGACCCCATATTTTTATGCCTTACGATTGGGCATATATCGGGCAATAATAAATTTATGCCCAAAATGCCGGATTTTTACCATATTTTCCTGCCGGGCAGATACACATTGCCCATCTCTAGGTGTTGGTCATGGGTTCATTACTTTGTGTAATTAATTTCATCACCACTGCTCACAAAACGGTGAAGGAAAACATCGTGAGAATACCGGCGGCATGTCCTAGAACCAAAAAATCGGAGACATGTGACATTCATCAACCCGCACTGGGCCCGCTTGGTGAAAATTTAGTGAAAATATAAACAAATTTTCCTTCTATTGTTTTGGACGCAAAACGCCGAGTAGCGGATGGCGCAAATCCACTAAAGCATGACTTCCATGTGACGTCACACGCTATATTGATGTAGGTATCTGTTCATCATAGTTCTTAAAACAATCTAGTGTGGTTTTGTCAAACTTAAACCTTAATACTCCTAAAAATTTTTTTAAAGATCGTTTAGCAGTCTGAGGTTTATAGAAATGTAATAAAACCTATCTTAAACAATATTGCTTTTAAAATCCCTTAACTGTATCGGATTAAAAAACAGTCAAAATCTGCTTACTTCAGACTGTAAAACATCTGCCAATCGCTTGCCATTTTACATCTCCGCTAGTAACAGTGTCAACAATATTAATACAGCGTAACTATATTAAATATCAAAGTATATTCGCGAATAAATCGCTGTACAGCGCTTTACTGATATTACACTGTGATTTACACAGCGTAGGGAAACAGCAAGTGGGCCAATACTGTTTCACATGTTTGTGTGTTTTACGCTCAATTTCATATACATATTGCTTGTACTATGAGCTACGCGTTGTTTGTGCTAGTATTTTATGCAACAACCCGGTTTTAGGAATGAAAACAAGCTATGAAGGAAGATTTGTTATACGTTTAGGAAAATTTCGTTGTATCGTCTAATAGATTAGTTTCCTTATTTAGCCGTTTTTCTGGATGAGAAATCATGAAATAACTTCTCCCGCTCTGGGAGGAGCGGAAGGTAGTGTCAAACTCTTATCTACTGACGAAAGCCCATCCGTGTTCCTCCAAGTGCCCTTTGCGTTCGAGGGCTGCAGTGACTCTTTCGAATAAACTCCGCAACCCTAACAGGCACTGACCCTATGGGGCCCCGTCTTACCTTATTTAGCCCTATAGCTGCAAAGTAAGTAGCAAAAAAGTAGGTTGTTTATTCGTCTATGCCTATATATTTTTCACCAGACGAAATATATTTTAATAAATAATAACTGACAAGTTGTGAAGCAGTTACCCTCTTGTGTCAAGTCTTGAACACAACAGACGCCTACAAAGTCATTATATCCCTCAAAGAAAAATTCCAACCCTCGAAAGCTTTTGTAGTAACAAAACTAGTCGTCCTAAGTTTCCCTTGTTTGCTCAACCCTCCGTCACAACCCTTGCTGATTAGGCTCTCCCCACACGTCTCCACAAGTTTCTAGTGGCCTATACCCCGAGGGCGCACATTAATGATCCCTCGGCGACGAAAAATCAAGAAACCTTCCACACAGAAACAAGGAAACTTGATTCAAAAATTCACAAGTACAATATTTTTACCTTTTTAACGTTGAGGTGGATTTTTAAAATAAAGCCCTTTGGGAAATCAGAGGTGGTCGGAACAACTGGTGAAGGTGGAAATAAGAAGACAAGCGAATATCTTCTTTATTTTTATTGGATTAAGGCCGAGTAGATGTAGTTGTTTCGGGGAACTCGCTGTAACTTTGTTCCCATTTCGCAAATGCAATCTCGTTGCGACTTCGTTTAGACGTCTGAGCAAACAATTAGTTTGTGTTGCTCTTCATATGCAATTTACTCGAATGAAAGTTTTTAGGTTTTCAATTAAATTAACCACTGCAAGACCAATTATGATTAATAATGTTATAACTATTTTTAAGAAACGTTTTTAACACTATAGACGCCAAAAATATAGGTACTTATTGAGACTTCTTTGACAGTTGGCGTTGTTTAAAAATGAGAAGAATTACCCCTCTGGTGTGAGGCTTAAGATTAAATTCAAACACACAAACAATTTCCAACATTTTAAACAATGTAGCAGAATACTGAAGCCTCTCTCTTTTAGCGGCGTGAACATAGCGTTTCTCAGTAATGTAAGCACTTCCACCAACGTTGCAAGTTGCATAAACGAATTACTACAACGTTGCTAAACCATCGTTTCCTTAGCGGTGCTCGTAGTGAGAAAGCTTTCCGATTAAATCTTTTCCACGTTGGCTGATTTAATACATCCTCTATAGTACGGATGTCAGCTTTATGGAAGTGAGGCCTCCTGGGACCTGTTCCTGCGTGTACCTGTGTAATATACACCGATAGTAACTACACACAATACGAATCACACCGTTCCTCTCAAAACTTATTCACTATTGGACCAAGAATAGCTCCCTGGAGAACCTTTTTAATTTTACGCAGAGATTGTGTAAGAAATTGTAGCAATACATCATCGTCATTAACAAACTGTGTTGGCACGTAAATAAAAACGCGAATAGGCATCTCGGGCCGCGTTACGCGACAATGAAATCACAAGTTGGATTCCCAAGGCTACGTCTTTTTAAATTATTGCGTCTTCAAGGAGACAATTTGGAAAATGTATTGTTGCGAATGTGTACCCCAATCCTCGGGATTACGCTGAGCGTTGTGCGTTTGAGGAAATGTGCAAAATAACATTTTCGTACGACGCCATGTGTAGGTTTCTCCTCTACTTTTTATTTGGCAGGCTTTATTAAATAGGCCGGGATGGGCCCCTGTCGCCGACGCAATTAGGTCAATGTTCAGCATACGTGAGACGATCCCCTTACATAATATCTTCGAATGAACCTTGATTGTATGTTGTCAAAACATTTTATTTTTTTTTGTCTTGGTGTTAGACGTAATTCACCATTAGTCTCAAGCATGGGCGTACCCAGGGGGGGTAGGGGAGGGCAGCTGCTGTCCTGGAAATTTTGTAGAAAATGTACGAACTCGCCTAATCGCTAATCGAAGTGTAAATGGGGCCTTAACGTGTGCTGACTTTTGAATAAACCGCGCAGTAAACATTGGCAAAATGCACGGTGCAATTGTCATAAAAAAAACGAATAAAATAAAATAAAAATGCAATAATACTTTTATGTAATAACTAATAAAAATACTTTTATGTATATAACTACCTATAAAGCAGGTTCATTTGTTGCTGTTTGTACTACACATTACACATACATAGATACCTAATGTTTCATGTAAGTCTCTTTGTGTAGTGTGGAAGAAATAGCCGCGGAAGATCTTACTTCGGCGCTCGTTACGGTAAAGTTACGTCGTGCCTTAGTGTACGTATACGAAACTCGTGAAACCTATAAGTGGCGACATCTGAATCTCTTATTAAAAAGTCTGATTTGCCTCCCCCTAGGCCAGAAGCTGGGTCCGCCCATGGTCTCAAGTAAATACTTTGTTGTTAAGGGTATAGACATTGGTGTCGTTTGCACTTGACTGTGAGTCAATTGGTGTTTATTTTGTGAAAGTGCGGGATACAGAGCCATTGATCCCTTCAATTGAGTCAAACATTGACACAGGGCTTACAATCTACGAGTAAACTTTAATCAATTTGTCGTGTGAATCAATATTTTTTTACACATGCGTGGTTAAGATTAGTGTAGTGTTTGAGATGAATGAGTATGATAATGAATCTTTCAAAAACGAACAATCAAAATTACTCGTAACAAGAATAGGATAGTCAACCAAAAAATCTAATTAGTCCGTAAGATAGAGTTCCAAAAAATATTGAACACGCATTTGTTAACTTTAAAAAAAATTAAGACTAAATTCGTGATGTTACAAGGTGCTACGATTTTTACCATGACGTGACGTCAGAAGCTCCCAATCAATAATTTTCACGTAAACAAAACATGAAGACGATACAGTGCTTTGAAAACTCGTGTGACGTCACTACTTGCTATAAATTTTACCTAGCCGTGACGTCACAAGCCTCCTCCTGCCTACTCCTGATCTTTGATGCTTTTTATCTTCGTCATTTTTTATACATTTGAAAAAGCGTTTTTTTTGCTTAGCAAAAAATACGCGTCTGATATCTTTCAATAATTTAACTGACGGGCTAAATAGAATAATATTTTTATACTCAGGAAACATCCCTATTGAATAGTTGATACTTTTCATTCAAATTACGCTACGCATGTAATTATATGCAAGCTTATTTCCATTGCAATGCAATGTCATTCGCAATGGAGTAAATCCACCGCTTCATACATAATTATGTTTTTAAAAGTAGCCACAGATACGATTGAAATCTCAAAATGAAAGCGGCCGAATATATTTGTATTACGCTGTTAGGCTGCCTCAAACTCTTATATATA
The DNA here is from genome assembly GCA_905332915.2 of Hecatera dysodea. Taxonomy (NCBI): domain Eukaryota; kingdom Metazoa; phylum Arthropoda; class Insecta; order Lepidoptera; family Noctuidae; genus Hecatera; species Hecatera dysodea. The sequence goes on from HG995292.1 coordinate 19,783,092, forward strand.
GAGACTTAATTTTAGGAACTTCGTTTTGTTATTATCGTCTTGATATCCAAATCCAGACTTAGCATAATTAATATCGTTCACAGACAATTTCATTAGGGCACAGTAAGATAACAGATGGACTGGCGTTCAATTACCAAGCCGCTGGTGTACCGCATTGTTAATGTTATTAATGGGCTAATACCGCAAAGACAAAGCCGGGCTATTGTACGCGGTGTTTGCCAGTTAAATTTAGAAGGATATTTTGCGGTATCTCTCCGAGGTGGGGTTTTTAAGTTAATATTGATGTAGTTGTGAACGAGTGTGTTGAGACGGTGTCATGCACATTACACATATGTACTTGTACATTACATATATCAAGGGTGGCCAAATTGATTAGATCTAAGATCTACTTTTTATTGACGAAACCCTGTGCGATCTATCAATCTATACTTACTAATATTATAAAGAGGAAAGAATTGATTGTTTGTTTGTATTGAATAGGCTCCGAAACTACTGAAGCAATTTGAAAAATTATTTCACTTTTGGGAAGCTACACTATCCCCGGGTGACATAGGCTATATTTTATTCCCATATTCCCATGGAAACAGGAACTATGCGGGTTAAACCACGGGGCACTGCTGGTTGATAGTAGAATTTTAAATTAAAAAGTGTAGTTCAGTATACAATTATGTTGTATTTTTATTTTATCAACCTAGCCTTCTTTATAGTTTCGCTGTCTGATAAACGCATTTACATACATATTATGTATGTGCTTTGCCTTGCCGCGATCGACTGGACTAACAGCTACGATCGACTATTTGGCCATCCCTAATATAAACAATATCTATCTTTGATGATAGCTATTATGGATAAATGTACATATACTGCTTATTGCAAAAAATATAGATGCCTATCGCGTGTAGTTGTAATTATTTTTCTTGACAAGAAATGCGTTTATTGTAAACTCAAGAATTTGAGTGGGATTTTTGGCATTTGGAATGCTGTTTACAATATATTGAGAGTTTATAATTTGAGATACATATCCAAATATTAAAAAAACCAAGTAAAATAGCGAAAAAAAAAGTAGCTGTTCAGTCGATTCTTTTTTCGCGATTCCAGTATTGGTCCGATAGTGAAAGTTGTTCATAATCATGAGTATTGCACTCATGATTATGAACAAATTCGACCCCAGCAAAGGTATTGCGTTTTTTCTGTTACATGTTGTATGGACAATTTTACGTTGCTGGCAATAATTCGGTGACAGATATAGGAAAGTGATTGTGCATACTCGTATTATAAAAATGAATATTTGGATTTCGTCGTAATTTTTGAGTTTTTGTTTACAAAAAAGTCGTTAATTCCAGTCATGTTTTCGATTGGCGTTTGCTCATTCCATTATTCACAGAAAGCTTCAAACGAAGCCGAATCCATCGAGTGTAAACAAAATACTGCTCCCACCATTAATATAAAAGAGCGAGAACTCAAGTAAATAATGTAGCCTTTTTGTTTCAAAATATTTCCAAATTGCTGGAAGCCCTTACGCCGCTTATAGATACAAACAGGCCGCGGGTAAATACGGATTAATTTGTTAATCTGCTCAGTTTTCGTTTCGTTTTGTTTGCGTATATTTGCATTACGATTATTACGATAAACGTTATTATCAGTTAAAAGATTATATGTGGCACCTCTATTAACTTCTTAGAGCCTGGTAGTAGGATCCGTATTACTACTCATCTGCCTAGCCTTTTCCCAACTACCTATATTGGGGTCAGCTCCCAGTCAAGCCGGATTCAGCTGAATACCAGTATTTTACGTGAAGCGGCTGCCTACCAGACCTCCACAACCCATTAACTGGGGAACACGGTACTTCTGGGCAAGACTGGTGTCAGATTTTCTGGCTTCTGACAATCCGTAACGACTGCCAAAGATCTCCAAATGACAGCCGGGACCAACGGCTTAACGTGCTTTCCGAGGCACGGAGAAGTCTCGTTATGTTAAGATGGTCACCCATCCACAGACCAACCTCGGCAAGCTCTGCTTAACCTAGAAGATCGACCCGTGCGGCTGTTATAATTTAGCCACGAGCTTCTCCGTATCTGTATTACGCAAAGGAATGTAAAAGTACATTCATAGTTTACTAGTTTTATTTTTTAGTTCCATGCATGTGTTTCCTGATTGCTACAGCCTTCTTATTTTTCTGTAAGTGAAATCTACAAATGACTTCTTCTGCTCTGGGTGAATTGTCAGACTCCACCCAGAGTCTGACACTCCACCCAGAGGCGAAGGCCATGAGGCTTCGCTCATGTGCTTGCTAACTTGGCTTTTAGGTGGTGTATTAAGTTCAAACTATCTTTTTCCCACTACTTCTTACATATCCTGTTTACTCTCTTCCGTATAGCCTTTGTTATGAATGTGGCTATAATACACAAAATTAATTTTCCATATCTGCGTGGTATACGTAGCAACTATTTAGTAATCTGTGGTGGTAGTTCCTGAGATAAGCGCGATCAAACTAAAATACAAACTCAAAATCATAAGTTAGACTGACAACCACAGAACAGATAAAAGAGGTCTGACAACAGTACAATAGTGAAAACCGCGTTCAATTTTCTGCAATATATTTTTGCGAGATGCGCGTACAAACATACAGACTGAAAAAAAAAACAAAAAGTAAGTTCTAGATACATTATTTTTTTCTTAAACTTTCTCCTATATACCTATATCGGCCACACGGGATTACAATATCTTAGCTGAGACACATAAATTGTATTGAAGCCGTAACTTGGAATCCTATTTGAATATTTACATGGTAATTGAATACAAACAACCGTTTTCGGGATGCTTTATTGTTTGCCTATCTTTTATTGTCTTCTAGTCTATAAATATCAGATAATCTTGAACTTGATATTTTTGTTGTGTTAACATTTCCGGCTTTTCGTTAGTTAGAGAGTGCTTCTAAGCTGGCTGGTAGTCACGGATTACAGGGCTAAGTATTTCGGAAACCCAGGTACCCTCTGCGGGTTAGTAACATTAAGGCGTTTTGGGGAGCTGGGGGGGATCGAATGACACATTAGGTCCCACCTGCACGCAAAATACGTGCTTAGTCGTGGAGTTGCGGAAACCAGCCCGATCTATTAATACCAATTAATTAAAGAGTGAATTAAAATTATTATAAAAAGTTTATGAGCAATGATTCTTTGTGGCAAACTGTATGCTAAAAGCAGTTGACTGATTCCCTGAAATACATCTACTGTCTCTCATACAGTCTAAGGATAAACTTCATTGAACTTATTTACATATCTAAGCATATTTGCATATCAGAATATAATCCCCGATGAGGCACAACAATTTCAAAAACCAACAACTTACAGCAAAGTAAATTATTCTGCATACATGCAATAAAAAATCACAATAATCCATACAACAGATGCAAACACAGCATTAATCCGAGCTAATCCGATTCGGTATCGGGACGTTATCTAACTCTAACTCGCCGCGGTATAAATATGTATGCATATTGCGGACATTAGCATTTTATCTCTTGCTACATTTAATATTCATGCAGACGCAAGCGCAGCAGGAATTCATTACCTCTACCTGTGCCATGCGACCCTAGTACTCTTCACTATGCTTTGGGTCACTTTTGATGTGTAATACGGTTATATTTTGTGTTAGGCCATTTTGCATGATTATGAATTCCGGGTGTATAAATTATGTGGGCCGGAATATTTTGAAAAAAAAAATGGTAAAGCTAAAAATTAAAGTAACGGTTAACACTAACTCTTTGTAAATACTAACATGAGCAATGTACATAATAAATAATAATACTTTATGCCCGCCCACATTTAAATGTAAAATAAAAAGCTTTCACAGTATTCTCCAAAGAGAATTTATTCTTTTTACAAAAACCCCGCAGTTCTATTTGAAATCAGAGCGAGCTAAATGGATTTCAGATAATTTTAACGGCAGACAGAAAGTTCGTTATTAATAATTACCAATTTGAATTCATTCGAACATTAACGTTGGGTTGTCATCCGAGGTAATAGAGGGCTGTACACATTATGGCGTATGCCATATAGCTGGCTGCAGACTAAGAATAGACCAGCGTATCTCTTGGGATCCATTAATGGCGACGAGGTATTGTTGCTTGGTAGATTAACATTGCAGGCTACTAAAAAATGCTAACACAATATTAGACTTGGTCTCGGTGCAAAGCCTGATTATCATGGCTTCAATTAGTATCCTCCATTTTTGTATCGTTTCATGGGTTGTGTTGTTTGGAAATCACGGTGTTGTCTTATCGGCCTCCAAAGAGTTTCTAACAAGACGGTATGTAAATCGATTGAAATTCGTCACACACTTTCCACGTAAAGCGAAAATAAACAAACACAACCACTCCCCGACTCTCCGAAAATGTTTTATTATTCGCAAACATACATGATATTCTAATAACACAGCATATTACATTGTATAAGTTATAACGAGTCAAAAGTCACACAAGGAGGGTCTTGTCTCGTCATTCGTGAACTCACATTACCGGCAATTCATCAAACCATCGCCAACTTTGGCATTTTCGCGCTTTTAATTCAGTTTTACGAGTTGCCTCGTTGTGCCGCGCCGTGCCGCAGATTTCACTAGACATACTGGAAGTGAATGAGAGACATAAGTACGTGTTAATTGATGTGGGGGATGACTTTAATGACTGCGCTAAGGGCAGACAGGTATTAAACATACCTACATATAAATATGTGTGCGAACTTTAAAGCCACCTCTGTACATTTTATGGGCCATTGCTGGGTTTCTAACTAATGAGACTGTTTTAGAATGGAGCTGTTAATGTTTATTCGTGAACTAAATAGTTGGGGGCTAATGGAAGAACTGATCACAGTTCAATTTTATGACGGATTTGTAGTATAGGCAGGATTAGTACCTCGGTAATGAATATAAAGTAGAATTAAACGTCGGGCCTGGAAATTAGTACCTACATACCAAAGTATACTAACTATGTAGGTAACGATGTCGTTGCGTTTTCAGTCTCGTGGACTTTAAACCTCCACGATGACTGAAAACTCCTTACTTTTATTGTAATGAAAAGAAAATGTCTATTTTCAAGAATATTTTAAATTTCGTTTTTTTATTGACTGCTCAGATTTTTTCATGCAGTCCTATCAAATCGCTCAAGCAGAGCACAATAAATAATAATTTCAATAGTTACCAGTTTAATAACATGTAACAGTATTAGAAACCCGGGTTTCTTTAGTCTAATTATAAAAATAAACAATCAAGTCACAAATCAAGTTTATTATTACAATAATACCATCCTACACACTGTAGACGAGTTGGGAGGTGGGAGAATCCCACATCTTGTGACCCAGCGTCACATTGGCTCTCCGACGGTCAATCTCGTCACATTGGCTCTCCGGCCTCTCGACGGCAACTCGTCTACAACTATAGGTATTTTCAAAGCAAATTCAGATTTATTTCGTAATCAGTTCAAAACGCAGTCAGCAATAAAAGAACTAGCTAATTATTTTATATATCACAACCCATACCACGAAAATTATGTAAATATAAAGAAAAACTTTTTAGTTCCGTAGGCCGCTTCCAAAAATTTTAACGTCGTGGTTTGAACAAGACGACAGTTTCGTTTTTGCGTCCTTGCGTCGCGTCGCGTCTTCAAGACGGCGAATGAAAGATGGCCGCGTTTCCCGCGCTTCAACTTGAAGGTAATGAAAAAGGTTTAGTACTTACCTTTTGTTGAAAAGGTTGAAAATCTTACAAAAACTTTTGGGATGTTTCTTATTTTTATTTCGAGGGTAAAGTGGTTTTGTTATGTCTGGATTATTTTGGAGAAGATATTGTTATGTGTTTACCTAGTTGTGTCTATGGAATTAGGGGGGATAACTTTATCTCTGCGTCTTGAAGTGACAAGTTTTTGAGTGCAGCAAATTTTTCTGGTCCTTTGGCTTTAAATGAAACGGCCGAAATCACTGTGACACCTGTTTCAATTATTTCGATTCGATTTTAAGACATTTATCATTTTTTTCTCTGATAACTAAATACCTATAACCATAATGAGACAAATCCAAGCGAATACCTGATAAGTAACATTACAGCATAATAAGCATAATCAGCCTTTTTAATGTTCCCACTGCTGGGACACATGCCTCCTCTCTAGGAGAGGGAATGGACCATAATCCACCACGCGGGCCCAGTGCGGGTTGGTGAATGTCACATGTCTTCGAATTTTTGGTTTGGATGTTTTCCTTCACCGTTTTGAGAGCAGTGGTGATGCAATTAATTACACAAAGTTATGCGCCTGGCTGGGTTTGAACCACACAATTCGCCGTTACCACTCGGCCACCACTGCCCCGACATTAGACAGGGACTCATTTTGAAACCAATTTCCCTAATAAAAAGTCTATGAAACGCTACAGAAATTAGCCTATGTAGCTTGTTAACTTTTAACCTACAAAACATAAGACTTCAAGCTTACGCGTAAAAGGTTTACGACTTCCGACACCCCTCATTTGTCAAGCCATGTTCTTAAGATATTAGATTATACCGTACTTACTCGGTCTTGCTCTCACGGTTAGGTACATTACTGTCGTGTGAAACATTACACTTACCTGAAAAGAGAAAATAAATATCGTTAGTAGACAGCCGATTGAAGGTTTTAAAGACAAAATAAAATGAAAAGGTTTCGTTTTAAAATAAAGAATAAAGTATTCGTTCATTTACGACTAAAACATAATTATATTATCAGTAACTATGTATATATGTATTAGTATCTTGTGGACGTTGGGCCCCAAACTAGGTAGAACCTGTATCTTGGGGTTCTGAGTTGTGATTCCATTAAAAATATAAGTTTGTGTAGCAAATATCCACTATCCACTAAGATATTCGTATTTTTGCAATAATCAATATATGCATATACAAAACTTACGGACAACACACAGCCGAAACTATTTAACGTTGAAAGCTGAAATTTTGCAATTAACTTTCTTGGGGAATGTAAGGGAGCACTAGAGAGAGGATTTCCCTAAATTCCTACGCGAACGAGATATGTATTCGCATGCAAAGTTGCGCGCAAAAACTAGCCTGAGATAAAACAAAACATGAACATTAAAACCACGATCTATTTTATTCATTCCTACAGACTTGTCACAGCTCATACGGTTAGGACAGTAAATGCATATAACTGAAGGTAAAACCTATAAGAACAGAATACATACCTACATAATTGGTACAGCCTTAAAGTTTATCAGTATACATAACGTCATAGAACCAACATTATCGCCAACAGAAAACAGCGGTTTATCCATAAATTAATTATCGAAATTGCATTAGCAATCCCGCCTATATCGTGTACCTAGTGTATTAGCCGATAATTGTCAAGTGCGTTCAATTTAATGTTCGAATGTCTAGTGCACGTTATGTGCACTCGTACGTGTATCATCATAACTACAGATGGCGTTAGTGTCGGAACAGATTATGTCCGCCGCGTTTAGTATCCTCACCTGCTAACCTTACTTAGGGTTGCATGTGGGCGTAATGATTTTTGGATAAGAGTGTAACACGCAGTTTTACCGCTAAATTATTAAGATAAAGTCCAAGAAAAGATTTCAACATGTTTCAGTTAATCACAGTATCAAACGTATAATTAGTAGATACTACATACTCAATAAAGAAAGAATAAAATTACAATTTATACAATAAATAATAAATGAAAAGAAAGCCATTCAATATCTAAACTTCAAAAGCACGGTAGCCCTAAGTGCAGTCGTAGTGGTATTGAACTTGCGAGAGCGGAAACCGAATGCAGTTCGCACGATTCTAAACACTTCTCAGTATTAGGAAAATGTTTTTACAGAATATTCAACCATCTGCCGTCGAGTTAAAGGTCTCGCTGGCCCAATGTTACGCTAAGTATAGTTCAGAAGAGCCGCCGCCTTCCGCCACCGTCTGCCACTAATGAGTCGGTCAATTAACCGTAACATTAACGGGCCACTCTGCCTGCAATACGTGCGACGAAGAAACAAAACGCAGCTCTATTCCGAATTTGAATGTAGGAACGTTCCAATTCGAATTGCCTCGTAAAGCTATGGTCAATGTTTTTTTTTAAATGTAACAAACATTTTTTTGTATTATAGCCGAACAGCACAAAATGGAACTTTATCGCGGGAAAATCTCGCCTTGTTTGCTTTAGCATACTTTAATCTATTCTACTTAGAGCTGGCTTTTTCGCACCTGAGCCGGGGGTGTTTTAAAATGAATTTACCACCTCTTTGTTAGCGAGCTACGTGTCTGTTAATTCGTTTACTCTTTGCGAAGAGGGCTCTAATGGGAGGGCTTTTCTTGCAATTAGCCGCAATTAAGATACTTCGTAAGGAAATGCCGCGCGGGATTCTCGCGCATCGAATCACGGGAACGGTTTCTAAATCGTCGATACGTCAGATGCCAACATTGCCGGGTACACGGTTCCCGGTCGGCGGCCGGTACGCGATGCGGATTTGTTTGGGAGCGGTAATTAAAAGCCGATTACGTTTATATTGAAGGTTCTCACACCAATCAACATTATAAAGGGGTAAATTGGAAAACGGTGTGACGCAACCTCCTGCCCTGTTTATGAGTGTGTTGATGTTTTTAATTAATTATGCGAAATGTGCCATATTTTTCGCATATTAATTTGTCATCGGTCGCAATTGAGTTATGGAATATATGGCACTATCGTGGGTGGAGTAGTCTCAGATCACCTTTGTGATACTGAACTTATATTGCCTCTTAAAACGAAGAGTGGATATACCTACCTGGCTTCCATAATAAGGATTAAGCATGTAGCTAGAAAAAAGTATCATCAGAACTTTAATGAAATTGAATGAACGAAACATAAAAATAAAATGGTGTATTACAGCCTGTGCGGCTTAACTCGCTCGCTATCGCCTATCAAAAATCGACGTGCCACAGATAATAAAAGCAAACGTCAAAATAAATCGCCGCAGAGGTTATCTGTGGTACATTGGGCTTCCTTGTCGCACTATCTCATATTTCTTGGTCATCGATAAATAGAGCCGGCGGCCACCTATTATAATTAAAGCAGTCGATAAAATCGACATGTAACGCACTTTAGTGGGCTAGTGTGGTGCGTTATCGATAACTGTGATGTGGCTGGGTGGCCGGACCACCCGCGCACTTGCGCAAGGCTATCGGGCATAGAGCAGATACTTACAATAGGTTCACTTGTCTACACACGTTCTACAATGGTTTCATAGTTTATTTGATGTCAGATGCGTAAAGAATAAGGAGAAATAAAATAAAGACGGTTAAAACCCAACGTTTAACTTCGAAATTTAAAATGTCTAAAAAGTCTTCGTTTAACTACAAACTCTTTTGAGTGTGAGTTTTCTTGATATTTCTTTTGTTTGTGGTTCCCGGGTGAACTAAATTAAGTGGACATTAGCATGTAAGATATTTCCGAGACAATACCTCGGACCGCGTCGCGGTATATACCGCGTGATAATGACATGTTTTGGCTCAGCCCGTAGGTTTGTTTTTATTGTTTCGACCGTCCACGGTATTTTATTAGATTTTGAGTCGATACATAAGTTTGAGTGAGCTTTCAAATTTTATTCTGACGAGCGAGATAAGATATTTTTTTTGTAGGTAATAACTAGCTGGTGAATTAATTTGAGATTAGAAATGTATTTGACACTTGGTTATCTATGTATTTTATTCGCATCAAAATTTGTCTAATCGGTCTAGACGACCGATGGGATATGTTATCATCGATAGCTATGGTTATTAATTTATTTTATTTTTTTAATATTTTGCCCCACACTAGGAATTTCTCCTGTGTCGTGGGTGCGTTTACAAACATACAATGTCACATACACAAACAGCCAGACCTGGAACAACTATCTGTAGGCCATACAAATATTTGTTCCGTGCGGGGATCGAACCCGCGACACGTAGCGCAGCAGCCAATCGGTCAACCACTGCGCCAACCGTGTCGTCCACGTCTAAATTAAGTACAGCCACATAATATACAATAGGGTATTTTACTGTAAAAATCTAATTAGTCCGTCTGATAGATTTACAAAAAATATTGAACACGTATTTTTTCTTTTGTCACGTAAACAAAAAATGAAGACGAAACAGTGCGTTGAAAACTCACATGACGTCACGTCGCTGTTAAAAATTGTAGCAACGTAGTGACGTCACGTGAGTTTTCAACGCACTGTATCGTCTTCATTTTTTGTTTACGTGAAAAAAGAAAAAATACGTGTCCAATATTTTTTGTAAATCTATCAGACGGACTAATTAGATTTTTACAGTAAAATACCCTATTATACATTGCACAAATTAAAACAAACTTAATAACACAAAAAGAACTAATGCCCATGACAATAATACGAACATGTAAAGAAATGACCACATTTTGGACTATTTGACAATTGTTTGACGCTACTATTAGTATCATTTGTCCGGAGTCTTAGCTAGACCTTCAGAATGAACAGACGTCTGAACTTCAAACCACGTACATAGTTTATAAAGACTTTTCAGTTTAATAACGTATACAATTAGCTCGCAAACCAGTTTCTCAGAAATATTAATAGATCGATATATCCTTTATTGAATAAAAATAATTATGAAGAATCTTCCCTTCCCGACGTAAAATCTCTTCGTAGGTACTAAATTAACAAAACTGAGATTTCAACAGTCAACTGTGAAGGTCAAATTCAATTATATTCAGGAATAATTAATATTAAGTTAATATTTTCTGAGAATACCTTCAAAAAGGTACTTTTGAAGATATTCTGGATTGAACGAAGTATAATAGAGGTACAATTACGATCTTCGAACAAGAGCTTGGAAATAAATGACTGGAACGGGACTCGAACTTAGGAACGCATTATCTGAGATTTCTTAGAGGCAATCTGTGGTGAATTATGCTTTGACGTAAAATACAAGCGATGGAGAAAATCGTTGAAAGGCTTTAATAAAAATGGCCTAGCATCTAGGTTACTGGTGAAAACTTGTAGGCTGGTTGTATACTATTTATCGCAAGCTCGTTGTGAAGACCACGCGTTTAATTAATTTATGAATACATGCATAACATTACAGGATAACTTAAAATGTTACTCAGAGAAATTAAAAAAAAAACGTGTAAAGAAGCATTATACATGTATATGCTAAAGAAAAAGAAAATGAAAAATTTAAAACGAAAAAAAAAATTGGAACTAATTTAAACATTCCTAGCCCCATATCAGTTACTCGTAGAAACTTATGAGAATTGCTCTCATTACAGGTTGGCTAGACAGGCCTGGCTAACTACCAGTATGTTGACTTCCAGTCTGACAACATGCATGAATACTAGTATTTTACATGGAGTTAGCCAATTTGATCTCCGCAACCCAATGGGCAATTCCTTTCGCATTCGGCTCGCAGTTGCAACCCGTCAAACCAACCTGAATGGGAAATCATCAAATGACTTCTTCCGCTCTGGGCGGAGAGGAAGGGAGTGTCAGACTCTTACTGACTAAAACCCACCCGTGATCCTTCTTGTGCCCTTTACGTTCCAGGGCCGCGGTGACTCGTTCGAACAAATTCCGCAGCCACCTTTAATTTCGCTTCATTCTGAGACATTTTGACATAGATAGATTCACCGAAATGATATCGCAACTTCAATTTTACACTTTTCAAGTACAAGAATTGTCCTTCTGGCTACTTGGCACTGGTTCTAGTTGCCTTTGCGTCTTATTAGCAAAGTTATTACAAAAACTACAAGACACTATTGTTGGCACATCTAATGTAAAAAGGTACTTAATATCGCGCCTTTTAATTAAAATTATGAATATTTTAAGTTAATTAACCTAGTTAACAAAATGAGTACAATTTTGTTTTTGCTCTATTTTCACAGAGTGGGTTGTTCTCGTTAGTTTTCTTGTAAGAAAGGAAGATCTTGTGGTTTAACCCATACAATGTACGTGGTGATTTATGCAGGCGCACGGAGCAATCGCCCGCTATTGTGCGCTACCAATAACTGAAGGATACAAGTGCTTCAAGAAATAGTTCTTTTGTGATCTTTGGGGTTGTAGGATTTACTGTGGGCCTAGTTTTTAATGTTTAACACTAGAGGTCCACCACGAATTCATCAAAGTAAAACTTAGCAAGCGTGTGTTCTAGACTACGTAGCGTTAGTTAAATAGATTAGGTAGATACCAGCCGTTTCGTTAACCGATGTTTATTACGTATAACTTTGAACCTATAGCTAGGGTCTACAAAACGAGGGGTAGGTCTACTAAAAATTAAGTAAATAATACAAATTCAGTGCCCCAGTATCGAGTCCTGACGCCCACAATTTTGGGGTCTGCCGCGCATACTCAACTGGTTTACAATCCTTTCTTGGAAACATACCTAGGTACAATAAATTTTAGGTAGAGATGAGAAATGCCCAGCTGTGTACATGGAGATTACTACATAGGCTTAAACCAGATTGTTGGGTTGTTTAAATCATCTTTTGTTTATATCCCTAGTGTACGTACTGTGTATATTGCCAGCTGAAGGAAACCTAGCAGTATGTAGACTGACAGATAAATATTACTGGCTGGATTTGAACACTCTTCGAATTTAGAAGAGATAATAGGGTAGTTAACTAAAAAAATCTGATTAGCCCGTCAGATAGATTTCCAAAAAATATTGGAGACGTATTTTTTCTTTTTTCACATAAACAAAAAATGAAGACGATACAGTGCGTTGAAAATTCGTGTGACGTCACTACTCGCTACAATTTTTACCGGGCCGTGACGTCACACGCTCCCACTCCTGATCTTTGATGCTTTTTATCTTCGTCAGTTTTTATAGATTTTGATAAAGGAAAAAATACGTGTCAAATATTTTTCTATAATCTAACTGACGGGCTAAACATAAACATATATTTTTTACTCAGGCAACATCCCTATTGTTATGAGGCACTAGGCAGATATCAGTTGACTGCCCAGACGTCATAGTTAAGTATGCGGATAGCGCCTGGATGAGGCTGGATTAGAAGCTGAGAGATTTGAACAAGAAAATAAATAGAGGTTTTCTCTCAGCAGTGGGTGGAGTCATGATTTGGATGATGACGACGATGAGCCGCTGGCTGGAAAACGTTTTGCCACTTGAAAGGAAAAATGTTTCCGTGTAATGTGCGTTACAAAGATTGTATTCTTCCTTTAAATCTGTAAAAGTTGTCATAGAAATTATTTATGGAATATTAACATAGCTTCACAGCCTCGGTTACCTCAGGAACGTCAGTTTCTAACAGTAGGTACCTACAGCGCCTCTGGGCAGTACCTAAGTACAGAGGTACATAGCCTCATGTGCACATACGATGGGTCTGGGCGGCGTGCCGACAATCTGAGGTATGCCGCGTTGTGAGCCACGTGCATGCTCGCCGGTACTGATGGTACCACTATTTTATATACTATAACATAATATATACAGGGTCATTTGTAAAAAATGTGTTTATTTACGATATCGCATTAGAAATCTCTAAAATTATCAGTGTTTCTCTGATGTATTATACATATTATAAACCATCCTCTTGAATCACTCTATCTATTAAAAAAAAAACCGCATCATAATCCGTTGCCTGGTTTTAAAGGTTAAACATACCTAATTACCTACATAGAGACAGATAGACAGCGGGAAGCGACTTTGTTTTATGCTATGTAGTGATTATGAATTATACAAGTTTATTTAAGGTAGGCTGCAAGAATGCAAGTTTTTTATCCTGAGTCAATATTCACGGTTATGAAAATTTTCATGATGAATTTTAATTTAATGGCTTCCAAGAAACCACACTCACAACAGGTGCTAATACAAAACGACCTCTAGTTTTCATAGAAATTGTCTTAATTTCTACAGTAACAACAATTTCTATGTACTGTAAAAACACTACCACGTGTAAACGTACCAGAGCAGTGGTGGCCGAGTGGCAATGGCCCCGTCTTACAAATTGTAGGTCGCGGGTTCAAACCCAGCCAGGCGCATTACTTTGTGTAATTAATTTCATCACCACTGCTCTCAAAACGATGAAGGAAAACACTTTGAGGAAACCGGCATGTCCTAGAACCAAAAATTCGAAGACGTGTGACATTCACCAACCCGCACTGGGCCCGCGTGGTGGATTACGGCCCATTCCCTCTCCTAGAGAGGAGGCCTGTGTCCCAGTAGTGGGAACATTAAAAGGCTGATTATGAAAAACACTACCTACCTTCCTGGGTAGTCGGATAAAATGGACAGTCGCGTTGCCACGTGACTACTTCATGAAACTATGCATTGACTCTTTTAGTTTAAATTTTCTTGCAGTGTTAAGGTTTTTTCCATCCTAGAAATAACGTTGTATTTTATAAAAACTGTTTTATTAAACATCGTTATAAGCATAACACCGGCTTTATCGAAGCCCCTAGTATAATATGTCGTAAATTATCGACCAACGCTCGATAAGAGAGAATGAAAGGGCTATTAAAAGTTGGCAGGAGCCCGTTCTGTTCTGCCAATCAGTGGTTATTGTTCTGTTTATGAAATAAAATTGTAAAATATACCTAGCTGGTAAGTTGACCTATAATGCTTTGTTGGAACTTATTCTGCTTCGAATTGCTTTATGGTGATTTCCACCAGAGAATCTAAGCTCATTAATATAGCGTTCAGGAGCACTCATAATAATTTTACAATATTGTCGCTGATATTCTTGCAGGATGTTCTAACTTACCAATAGGAATTTTGCCTGAGTAAAAAATATATGATTATGTTTACTACGTCAGTTAAATTATAGAAAAATATTGGAAACGTATTTTTTCTTTTATCAAATCTATAAAAACTGACGAAGATAAAAAAAGCATAAAACATCAGGAGTGCGGGCTTGTGACGTCACGGCTAGGTAAAAATTGTAGCGAGTAGTGACGTCACGCGAGTTTTCAACGCATTGTATCGTCTTCATGTTTTGTTTACGTGAAAAAAGAAAAAATACGTTTCCAATATTTTTTGGAAATCTGTCTGACGGACTAATTCGATTTTTTTGTCAAATACCCTATTGCGTTTAATTTAATGGGGACTAAAACTCAAACTCTTAAATATATATTTCGGAACATTTATAGACCTTTTTGACTGACCATATCAAGATGATGAAGTAACTCTACCTGAGATATGTCCTCGATGCAAAACAAGAGGAGTAGGTACAGCTCCAGATAGCAGCAGTACAAAAGCGCTACTAAGTATTATTCGCATGTATTTAAACAATTTCCAGCTGGAATTTCCTAAATTTCACCGAAGCTATTCCGTCCACCCTCGCCGACGACTTCCTGCATAGTTGCACACCAAATAATTTCGACTCCGTCGTCCGGGTACCCACTACCCAACTACCCGACTACCCGGTACTTTTTGCCATTTTCAATTCCTCCGGCGATCAATTAGACATGCTTTAATGGATTCGGGTGTCGTCTGGGGTGATCGATCACGTGCAATAAGTACATTAAGTAGTTGTTCGATGTGGACCGGCAAGCCCTGATCGATGGGGTAAAGCCCATCCTAGTTTTTCATGAGAAAATGTAGCTTTTGCATCAATCACTTGCTTAATATCGTATGTTAAGCGTTCCATTAACTTCTGTCCGAAAGCTTTATGCATTTTTATTGTTTTTGCACAAATATTCCGAAATAAACAACTAACAAACCGTAAATATTTGAATTAAAAAAAAAGTTGATCCGTAAACAAACATTTCGGTTTTGCACAGTTATCCCTCCCGTAAACATGGAAATGTAAATAAAATTTTATCAAGCGAAACGTAAGTTAAAATTATAATGAAATGGACAAACTAAAGCGGGTTCCGTGTATCCGCGGGGTAAGTGTGGCAGTCACGGAAGTGTCACTTGATTAAAAACCATAAACAAGGAAATAAATATGGCGGATCGGGGCGTGCTCGCCTCGCAATAAATACGCTGTTGATGCATAAGCATAAAATTGGCAGTTTCTTTTTTATGCCAACTTTGACGTCCTTAAAAAAGAATGTAGGGACCTGATAAACAATTTAAAACATAAACAATTGATTGTGCCTAGCAGCAATTCCGTTTGTTTTCCGTATCGATCGACTTTTATCGGGTTTCTCGGATAGATTCCGTAAATAATTTAAGAATTAGGCTCGTCAATCGTTCTTGTCGTTTCCGCCGCCACATGCGGGCGTGTAAATAACTCAATGTAGGCGTTAATTATGTCGAGTGATCTTGAATGAGTCTGGCTTGGGATTGACGCGCTTCTATGTTAAATGAAACGTAATCACTTGGAACATTTGAATTCCGAATTCTATGCTGTTTTGTTTTGTTTGCCAACTTTTAGTTGTAATGAAAAACTGAGTAACCCAATAGGTAACACAGGCTTAGGAGGTACCTATTGTCTTACTCAGTTACTGGGTTTTGAAGTTCAGATAGGCAGAAGTTCCATTTCAAATACTACAGCTGCATCCGAAGTCGAGTTCAATTTAGTTGTTTTTTTTTTTGTTTTCTTGTCGCTTGTAGTTTCAGTTAGCTGGTTTCTTACTGAACACAGTAGGTATTTACTTACCTAAGTAATTTTCACACACAAAAATTTGAGAGCCTAGAAAAAAGAATCGTAATACCTAGACAATACGATTCTTCTTCTTATCTTTTTGAAAAATTGTTTCGTTATCACCCTTCCGAAAGCGGTTTCACTTAGGTCTCAAACACATTTATTTGTGGTATAGATTTTTTCCCATACAGTATGAAATATCCGCTGTTCAGAATGACCGAACGTTCCTTCACGTCCCGAGGAAATGGTAGTGCACATGACTGAGATGGATTAGCGCCCATTAAGGGTAGCTCCATCTAATACCTACGTGAAAGCAATATGTGCCCAGACACCAATAAACGCTACGTTTTAGGCGATACGTCTTAAGTCCTGGCGTCTTGAAATGACCAGAAGATCATTACTGACTAGTCAAAACATCATGTCGGCGTCAATCGATGTCAAAAATTTGACAAAATGAAGTACGGTCGATGTCAAGAACTTTACTAAATGGGGGACAATCAATACAAATACGTCCAATAAGCAGAACCGTCTTAACCTATGCAGGGGGCCCCTGGGCACACGTGAGTCCGGGGCCCTTTTGGAAAACTAAAAAGCGGCCCAGAAAGCGTCGGAGCACAGGTATGTCTACGTAACCATACCACCCAGTGAAGATTTCATCTTGCGATCGAGTTCAAAAAGTTTGTGAGAAGCTAGTGTACGGTTCGAATTGGTCGATTTCTAAGAAAAACCTAAAATATACCTAATTTGGGGGCCCCCAATGAGGCACGTGTCCCTTGTTTATGGTAAAAACGAAACTGCCAATAAGAGGTGTTTCAGAATGTGTTTTATCAGGAACAGTATTTAAAATACGGAAACTGCCCAAAAACACCTACTACCCAAAAAGTGAAGGCTTAATTCAATACGAAGTCAGCAACGAGAATATGCAAAATTCATTTAACAATACCTCTTGTTGGTAATAATCTTATAAGTTTAATCGTCAATTTCACAAATAAAACTCACAATACGTAAATTAAAATACCGAAAATATTATTTTATTCTTTTAAACCCCCGAAATGACGAAACATTCATTGCGATTTCACAATATTTCATTTGGTAATGGTTTTGGTGGAGCGCTACAGTGTTGCCATCTTGAAAATGGTAGATACAAAATGGCGCGTGGTGGTTTTCTGTTTAATTTAATAGAAAGAAACAAAGACAAATCGGTCTCTCTCATCCAGTCGAGCAAGGATTAAACGAAGCGCTGTTTATGTTAATGAAACTAGATCTTATCTATTCATGTTTAAAGTTGCTATGGGTCTAGGAACTATGGCTGTTGCCTTTGAGGTTTGAGTAGCTGCAAAAGCTAATTAAATATTTTTAGTTTGATACGGACGAATCAAATCAATATTTGATTCGTCCGTATCAAACTAAAAATATTTATAATATAATCTCTGCAGTTTGAGCTCTGAATTTCTGTTTAAATCCTATTTATAAAGGCTAGGTCTGGAATTAAACGCTTTCTGTTTTTGATTGCTTAATCTAAATATTTTCTTAAGCTTCCATTACAGTTTTATAAATTAAAATGGAACTAAAATTAAAACATTAATGCCTGCAAGATAAATTATATTTTTAATTATAACCGTTTTGTTGCTAAGTATCGTTGAATTGTTAGTAACAGACGCTGACATTAATAACTATCTTAATCAAGACATTACTGTGCCATTGTTAAAGTTATACATCACATTTTGGCAGGTCGTTTATCAGAATAGACCTCCAGACGACCGAAAATAGAAGAATGGTAATAAAGTCGAAGTAATTGGACAAGTATCACCTTTAATCCGTTTCAATTATAAATCTAAAAGGACATTTTTGTTGGAAACCCCGTTTATTATGAACACTGCACGGGCCGGGCGGCGCATTTCATCTGTCAGTAATTTATTGTCCGACAAGTTGTGACATCGGCCATTGAACGTGGTTATTTATGCACAATGGAATTTAAGTAAAAACTACTGAAATTTATTCACCATCGCAAGGTTCAATTATTAACGAAACCATAAATTCAGACGTTCGACAGGTAAAATGAGCAAGGGCCACTACTGATCCGAATCGAACGCTTCCTAAATTGGTTGCTTGTTTTATAGTTAACGAACACTCAGAGCTGAAAATGCAAAAGTTAGTTTTATGTAGTAAACCCTAGTGTGAATATGATACTCTTCCATTTTCTCTTATTCGTTTAATTAACATACAAACTACCTACGAGGAATAAGCGAAAAACATGTCGAATTAATATTTAAAAATCCCGTTCGCGTTCCATTTTCGAACGAGAGGAAGGCATAAACAATACGACATTAAAAAAAGCTACATTTTCTCCAGCATTGTTACTATTGCTGACATAAAAGAGGTTTAACATAATAACCGACGGTTTACGGCTGAAAAGTTCGCAAGCTATTATAAGCTTTCTCTGTAACATTCGCTATTTCTACATAACACATATTTTCGTAATTAAAGAGTCAGAACTAGCATTATGCTAACGACTATATTTCGTACAGTGTAGCGAACCCGTGGTGGGAGAAAATGGCGGCCGTTAAAAATGTTTCGGCTGTAAACTGGGCACAATATTATGCTGGGGCCACTAGTTTTTCTTGTTACCTGAATTGTTAAATTGTTGGGATAGTTTCGCTAGTAAACATAATGAAACTAAGTACCTATACATTGTAACTATTAGGTTCATATGAGAATGTAATTTTTAGAAAACATTAAACTTTGCTGGAGAAATTCTGCTATATAGGTGAAGTGAAAGATGTCCAAAGTGTATACAGAATTGATTATAATTATCTACAGAAACAAACGCTATTCATTTATTTTCATTTAGGCGTGTAGTTGTGCTTAAAAGTAACCCATCTCATAAAACACACTGAACTGTAAGTACACCTAGTAATTTATATCAAGTAACATTACTCACATTAGAATTAAGACCCGAAGCTCCAAATTAAACGTAAACAAAGAGATTATTAAAAGGCTTCAGTGACGCTGTTTAAATTGATCAAACTCCAAGTAAGTGGGATAATCCGGCGGGATTAACACAACAACAGGCAAGCCTGTTTGTTGAATATTGAAGCACCCACTTGTATTAGCGCGGTTACGTTTTGATGGCAATGCAAATAAAACCACCTCGAGATGCTACTGCGTATAATGTGTAATTGCAGATTAAACAAGGGCTTATTTTCATTTCCCGCCAATTTTGATGACACAAATATCATTATTTAGTTTGACGTTTAAGCCTCAGTGTTGCCATAGTATTAAATCCAAAAAACTACTGATGTGCACTCTATTAGATTAATGACATTAGTATAAAGTCGCGTAATGAATACCCCCACCCCCGCTAATACCCCGAACACTTATAAAGATAAATGACCGCACCCATTCCGCCGTTACGTTTCGTACCAAACGGGGTTAAAAGGGTTTTCAGTTCCTTAATAATTAATTGAAGGGTAGTCCATTTTCGAAATTAGCATGCTTCCGTTTTTAGCCAAAGGCAATGGGACTGACCGAAGATAAGATTGGGGATAATGTATTAAAATTAATGTAAATATTAAATGAGTAATTAGTATTCTGAACGAATTTATGAGCTAAGTAGAAGATGGATTTATATTCAAGGCAGATCTTTTTGCTGTGTCGAAGAAACAGGGTCACGTTAGTAATAATTTACTCAGATAGTATTTTATCACAATATTGAGTCCGCAGCGATAGAAAAATACTTGACCGAAAATATCATAGCCGGCCGAGCGGGAAGGGCGCTGGTGCGACACATTCATTTTTCCATAACGCCGGGCGATTATTCACACGCAAAATAATACCTATCGATTTAAAAAATGAATCCTTTTATAAGCGGAACGAGCGTTATTCCGCCGTGAAAATAGCTTCGATGCTCCCATTTTACAGCGCCGAAAGGGTGCCCTGCGAGCGAGTAATAAAGTAATTTATCCACTTCCGATAACAGGCCAATAATCCTCCAGCGCACTTCGTGGGAATATGAGGAATAAATAAGAGGAGTTAGGAGGAGTTGGAAGGAGTTCAGGGGCGGAGAGCCGGAGGGAGAGCCGCGTGGCGCCGCCGATAACACGCGCATTCCCGATGCACTGCGGACGCGACCCGAACTGTAATTCTCATCGAAGTTAGTTAGCAGATAGCATACAGCCGACTTAGTTGTCAGCAAGTATTTTTAACGAGTCTAACTTCGTTGATACTTGCAACGTCTTCTTGCTTAGTAATAACTTCGTGTTGCGAGCGAGAGCGGTGACGTGGTTTACTTGTGTTTGTTTCGTGCCACCAAAAGTGAAAAGCAAAATTCCGAACAAAGCCTTGAAAAGAATGTTTACGCTCCAATTTTATTAATTAAGTTTTCTTTAGGCGGTCCAAATACGGTAATATTACATTCAAATTCAGATTGATATCACGTAACTGGAAATTAATTGGTTTACTGTTCTCAGAATTCGAAAATCAATTCGGTTCAGTCGGGTTCGCGCGCCGGGCGAACTATCGCTTGAACACAGAATGTTGTCGTATGAACCGCGGGAACTTTATCAGAACATTGTATTTCATACACATTATCCCTTAAATCCTTCAGTGGCTGCGATTCTCATCACGCTCCAAGTGCTGTCTCGAGGCACTTAGAACGCCCTAGGACTTACTAGTGATGTACTCACTCTATCGACATTCGACTACCGAGAACTCGACCATAAACAAGCTGATTACTTAGCCGAGTCAGCTCAACGGATAGCAATGCTATTAAGTAGTAAAATCGTTTCGGTTGGATTTATTGTTGTTTATTTTATGAGCTCTGCATTTGTTGAAGCTTGAATATTCATGACCTTAAAGATATTGAGAGACGACAATTAAAATACCAAAATTTACTTGTGTCGGAATAGGTAAGATTATATTTTTCTAGAATAATTATCGTTTTAGTGAAGATCTATATTTATACTATTAATACTATGTACTACCTCTATTATTAATGTGAAAGTTAGGATGTTCAGATGGAAATTTGTAACAAAATTAAGTCAGAACGGTTGAACCAACGACCATACTATATGGTCGGTGGGTTGAACGGAACTTGATGAAATTTGGCACAGAGGTAGATTATAGTCTGGAATTACACATAGGATACTTTTTTCCCGGGAGTATGATCCCTTGGGATAGATTTCGACATTCAAATTTCGAAGGCGTGTAGCGATTAGTTTTGTTTAATTAAATCTTCCGCTGATTCATTATTACCTATGTATTCTACGTAGTTCACTTTCCATAAACTGCGTGTTAATTGTTATCGAAGCCATTAATCGACGAACAGTCTAATGTCCCCCTATCTCCCCATCTCTATACGTAGACAAGTTTTGATTGTACCTAAGTGTAAGTTCAGTCAAGTGCGCATTGTGGACGATAACGATTATTGTTTCATGAATATAAGGATAAAGGATAAGGAAATAATAAAAATAATAATTTAGCACAAAAATCAAGTACACAACACATTCTCAGAATAAAAAAAGGTAAAAAAATAAAATAAAAGAATTTGTAGAATATTATGTTTAACACAATTTGTTAACTTTACAGCCTATCCAATTTGTTTGTTTGCTAATATTCAACTCATTTTCTTCTTAATATTTTGTCCTTAAATCCGAAATGGTCCTTATATAAAAGTGGGACATACATTATCATGAAAACTGTATGACTGGCAACCTATATTGAGGATAATGGCAATCCTTATTATATTTAGGCCATAGACGCTCATGATTTCGTATGGAGAAAGAACTCATTTAGCACCAATTTGCAATTGTAGTAGCGAAAGTAATAATGCTCTAGATATTAGTGTTTTCATAGTATTTAGGCAGTAAATGTAAGTATGTAAAATTCGTATTAAACCGTCGTGTTTCATCGTATAAAAGGTTGATAAAACATATTACTTCTGCAAATCATAATCAGCCTTTTAATGTTCCCACTGCTGGGACACAGGCCTCCTCTCTAGGAGAGGGAATGGGCCGTAATTCACCACGCGGACCCAGTACGGGTTGGTGAATGTCACATGTCTTCGAATTTTTGGTTCTAGGACATACCGGTTTCCTCACGATGTTTTCCTTCACCGTTTTGAGAGCAGTGGTGATGAAATGAATTACACAAAGTAATTCGTCTGGCTGGGTTTGAACCCGCGACCTACAATTCGTAAGTCGGGGCCATTGCGACTCAGCCACCACTGCTCACTTCTGCAAATACCTGTACTTAACCTCTCAGGAATAATGACAGGTCTAATGAAGAAACTGTTGAGTATAATGACTTCTTTCATGTTCTACATTTATTCTGAACCTAATCTATATGGCCTTAAGCTTCCAGTGCCTTATGTTCAGCTACTGGGCTAGGCGAGACATTAAATGATATTGAAAAAAGTCATTTGCCAAGCTGTTCATGTAAATGCCGGGATGTCACGTAGGACGCCGTTCAATGGAAAGGCTAGGCAGATATTTAAACGACTGATTCAGCTAGTTGTCTGCGACATTTACACTCATATTGCTTATTCTCCAAACACAAGTCCCAGCACAACCTACAAGGCTGAACATATTATTTTATTTCATACGAATTTCGTATTCTAAACTGTTTAATCCCATATTACAGTGAGTAGACCATAATTTCCTAGGTCGACATAGATATTGGGTCTGGAAAGTACACATAAAGGAGAACAAGGGCCCTGGCTAACGATTATGACAACGTTTAGTGGTACAGGATAATCCCGTATCACAAACTGTGCCAGAGGAATTCTAATTAATCCTACCAAAAATGTACGATTTAAATCCTTTGGGATTAGTTATGGGGCCCTTGGGTTCCGTGGTCGATGTTTGCGAATTGCTGATTATTATCTTAATAGGATAGCCGGAGATTTAGTGGGGGACCTCACATGTGTACAATGGTGGATGCGACGCAATTAAATTGTGTCAATTTTGGTTTAAGTTTCGTCTTTGTGTGGTGCCTAAATTATTTTGACTTGGTCCTTACCGAGAAATTACGGTTATAAATTGATTTACAACCGTAAAATCAGAATATTTATTTAAATAAACTACTTATGGGCACCCTTTTTTTTTTTTTTTTTTTTTTTGGATGGGAAATCATCAAATGACTTCTCCCGCTCTGGGCGGAGCGGAAGGGAGTGTCAGACTCTTACTGACTAAAACCCACCCGTGTTCCTGCTTGTGCCCTTTGCGTTCCAGGGCCGCGGTGACTCTTTCGAACAAATTCCGCAACCCTAGCAGGCACTGACCCTATGACCCTAGAGGCGCGCGTGGAACACGACGCGCCGTCGACTCGGGCCTGGTTGCTATCGGACGGCGAGCCACCCATAGCTCACCATCCGCAGGCCCGCGCCTACGGTGGCCGGGAATCGCCCTGCGTTTCCCGACGCCCGGGGCGTCTTCTCCTGTTGCGGCGGCTGGAGAGAGGGGCTTCTCTCTCTCGCACGCGCTCCGCCTCCTCCTTCGCTAGCATTACTGCTACTTATGGGCACCCTTGAATTACTTTGAAGTCGCTCAATTACTCAAAAAATTAGAGCTACTTTTAAACCACGTGTACAAGTGACACTTGGACAAAATTTAAAATATTTCAAGTTGCTTCTTCATTATTCACTTAACTTCATTATTTACATACAAGAATTCAAAAACTCTTCCATAACCCAAAAATCATTTAACAAAATTCCCACCTCCATAGCTCTAGTCGAATTAAAAGATGGCGCCGCGCCCGTTTCCAATGGCCTAATATTTCACATTTTGAAGGCTGGAAGGTCAGAGCGCGGTTATGACGTGATGGTCTGACAAATGTCAGTAGTTGCTGTAATTCATGGCGGCTCCGGGGAACATTTGTCGTCTCCGATAAAGGCTGCCTGTATTTTTTCTGGGCGAGAATGATAAACAGGGTGTATTAACAATTTGGGTCGCTAAGGAAGCTAATGTTGTAGGCAGATGGATCGGCTTTTTGCTAATTAAAAACAAAAGTCGCTCAGGTTCATTTGAAAACCAGCGCTGGCACTAGTTGTGCCATTTTTTTTTGACGCGGCTTCTCGCTAGGGTTAGTTACTTTTTAACCGGGCTATCCTGTGGTGACCTCAAATGAATTTAAGGCGGGGCAGGGCTAAAATATTTACAAGCTAAATGACCGCTTGCTAAGGGCACCCTTGTGGGGTATGGACCTCGGCTTAGCGTCATTTTGCAAGGGACAGGCTGCCAGACTCATCTCAACAGGTACACTTAAATACTAGTGCGTAGTATTTTGTGGACCTATTTCGAGCATTTGACGTTTAAAAAGATTCTTTTTTGTGTGAAAGTTTTCTGTCTTAAGTTTCTGCTAAGTAGTTATATTATCTTTTTTTTTTAATAAAGGTATTTTAAGTTCTTAACGTAACCAAACAATACTAATTTTGAGCAGTAGTGGCCGAGTGGTAACCCCCGCGCCTTACGAATTGTAGGTCACGGGTTCAAACCAGCCAGGCGCATTACTTTGTGTAATTAATTTCATCACCAGTGCTCTCGAAATGGTGAAGGAAAACATCGTGAGGAAACCGGCATGTCCTAGAACCAAAAATTCGAAGACATGTGACATTCACCAACCCGCACTGGGCCCGCGTGGTGGATTACGGCCCATTCCCTCTTCTAAAGAGGGGGCCTGTGTCCCAGCAGTGGGAACACTTAAAGGCTGATTATGCTACGGTATATACTAGTTTTGAAAGGTTGTTTTACTTTTACTTTCTAAATGACGGAATTATATTTCTTTGTTTCATTTCCTTTTTGTTTGTAATTTTCTTTTCGTAATCCTGTTTCAACTTTTGTAAGTGGACTTTTTTTTTGTTTTCATAAAAAAATAGATATTGTAACTAGGTCTCTGCTTATCCCGCAACAGGAAAAAAACCGTGATCCATGCAGCCAGGTTTCGTGATTCATGGGTCCCGGGATCTGGGAATTGTTGACCCTCGGAGAGGCCAATTGCTAGTTATAGTCTATGGTCCGGATCGGCCATTTGTCTCCCGGTTTGGGACAAGGGATATTTATTCACTACTGTTTATTGGGATTGTATTGAAATTGAAATTAATAGACGGCATAGTTTTACTTATTTGGGTTCAGAGTTATATAACGCTGTAGATTCGTAGGACGACTGATAGTTTTGAGTTATTATTGGGAATTGTAAGGGCGACAAAATGTGTTTTTTTTTAATGTTTCCTCATGACATGTACAAAAGCATAGACAATAGCACGTTTTAATACAATGCAATTTATTAAAGAACTAGCAGCGCCCCGCAGTTTCATCCGCGTAGCTCCCGTTCCCGTAGGAATATGGGGATAAAATAGCCTATGTTACTCAGGGTGAATGTAGCTTTCTAATTGTGAAAGAATTTTTGAAATCGGTCCAGTAGTTTTTGAGTTTATTCGTTACATACAAAAATACAAATCTTGCCTCTTTATAATATTAATATAGATTAGGAAAAGTAAATTCAGCAAACCATTCAAAATCCATTAATGTGTAAAACAGCAACGCTATAAACATGAAATATTTTCCAAATCCACAAAGTATTCTCTATTTCTTTTTCCCAAAGCACTAATAAAACACAGATAGTAATCACATACAAACACGTTGGAAGCGCAATAATTGTTTAGATTCACATTTGATAATGAATAATGCTGTGTGAACAAATTCTGAACACCGAAACACAAGTAGGACCGGGGCGATTTATAGTCTCTATCCGATTATGTACCGGCTAACGGAATGCACTTTGCATATAAACAGCTGAACAACTCTATTTTGAAGGCGATAAGATTTCTTTTAGAGTGTGATCAGAAATGTAGGTTAAGAATATTAAAAAAACTTAACGTGTTTAAGTTCCCAGGGTTCTAATACTTTTAAAATACGTCAGCGCTGAGAACATATTAGCGAGGTGGAATTTGTGGAGCGTTTTCGTGAGATTTAGCAATTTAATTGTGATCTTCAGGTTTTTTTTTTACGGTAGATATAGTAACTCGTTTATCTCACATATAAAATTCTCGTGTCACGGTGTTTGTGGTTCAACTCCTCCGAAACGGCTCGACCGATTTTCGTGAATCTTGGCGTGCATATCGGCTAAGGTGGCGAATTGGACAACATCTATATTTCATCCATTTTTTATTTTTTATTTTATGTGGCAAAACGACGTTTGCCGGGTCAGTTAGTTTTTATAATATGTTAATTTAACTGAGAAAGTTATAATTTAGACTTTATGGTTGAATAAAATCAAATGTGCGTCTAATAAAACCTGTATGTGATCATTAATAGTACACAAGATATAGATGAAAATCATTTATACATTCTCTTTACGATTGGAGTGATAAAAATGTTTATTTTTATGTTTGTTTTAGTCTGAGTGCGATAGTGTTGGTCATATCCATGGATATTTTACTACAGCTTGCGGTGTTTAACTGTTACTTGTCTGTATTGCAGTTATTTAATTTTGCAATTATGATGGCCTAGATGTGATAAAGATGAATATTCTAATAGTGTGAAGTAAGTAAGCTTTGCCTGAAAATATGATATAGCAAGTTAAAGCCGCGAAAATGGCCGCTCACCAATTTATTATTGAGATATTGAATGATGTAATCATTCGGATAAGTAAGTACTCATATGTTTAGTATTTCTATCCTATCTTATGATGTGAACGTCTTAAAAATGTTGTACTATATTCCTGTAGACACACACACATCACGCACAACACGGTTGGCGCAGTGGTTGAGCGTTCGGCTGCTGCGCTACGTGTCGTGGGTTCGATCCCCGCACTGAACAAATGTTTGTATGGCCTACAGATAACTGGTCCGAGTCTGGGTGTACGATACAGGAGTAAATCCTAGTGTGAGGCAACATCGTCTAAAAAAAAATCTTTTTTCGTAAGCAAATATTATAGAGACACATACTATTTAAAAAAAGAACCAGCCCAAAGTAAACGTGTTTTAAACGCGCTTCAAACGAGTACGCATAACCAACCAGCGACTGAGTTAAGCGCTTCGCAATAAATAGGCTGACATAACTGATAAATGAAAGATGCCCCATTAAGTAATGCCGTAATCGCACTCGTGCGGTAATCATTTAGAAGACTAGAGGTCACGGCAGGTATTAATATAACTACGCATGCTAGCGGACCCGCTGTGTTGTGCGCTCGATCTGACTTTATTGCCATATTGTTTATGTTTACATTTCACCGAATGAGTAGGTACCCGACTGAATCAGTAGGAGGTAATGTTTTCGTTTTGTTTTTTTCTTTTAAAGTCATTGGATATTTCAAGGTTCATTGCAGTTTCCTGACAGCTGGCCACGCTAGGGTTGCCATAGATGGTGTTTGCGGAATTCGTTCGAAAGAGTCACCGCAGCCCTGGAACGCAAAGGGCACTAGGAGGAACACGGGTTGATTTTAATCAGTAAGAGTCTGACACTCCTTTACGCTCCACCCAAGAGCGGGAGAAGTCATTTGATGATTTGTATCCCATAAAAAAAAAACTTAACAATATAAAAATAATTTACTTAATCAAACGGCCAAAATTGATTCCAAACGAGTTCACAATCAAAGCATAGTTAATTCGCAATAGATATAGGCTCATAAATTAAAGAAATGAAAGATATGCTATTAAATAAGTAAGGTTCGTGTAGTAATTATTAATAAGGTTAGAGGTCACTGCAGGGTTCAAGTTATCACGCGCGTGCCAGCAAACCTGCTGTGTTCTGTTCTCGATCTTCTTAAACCGCATACCGTATCTGACTTAACTTGTATTTTAAGTTATTGCAACTATATTTATGTTTCCTAGTGAGACCTTTATCGACCTTATGCAAGTAATTTCAATAACCGCTGCTGTATTTTCACTATGCATTTTATTATTACTGATAGGCTCGCGGTGACCACAAACTCCCCTGATCATCATGGCGATGTTCTCCGCTGTTTTCCAATCTAAATATGTGAGTACCATGAGCATGAGATATTTAGAAGTTTACCTCTGCTGGTAATACTTTGTTCTATAACTAGTATACTTGGTGCATCGTCCTCACATATATGAAGTATTTTTTGTATACCAAATAAAGTAAAACATTTATTTGAAAAGAGTAACTATGGAGTTTCTTGTCCGTTCTTCTCCATAAGAATCTACCTTTGCGAATGGACGCTAGAGTCACTTAATTATGATACATTTTATTGATGACGTCCAAAAGTGCCGTTAATGGCCTAATTGAAATAAACGTTTTGACTTTGACTTTACTGTTGTCTGTGATTTTCACCGACCCTAGATAGTTGACGTATGCATAAGCATAGTTAATCAGCCTTTTTTATGTACCCACTGCTGGGACACAGGCCTCCTCCCTAGGAGAGGGAAATGGGCCGTAATCTACCACGCTGGCCCAGTGCGGGTTGGTGAATGTCACCTGTCTTCGAATTTTTGGTTCTAGGACATGCCGGTTTCCTCGCGATGTTTTCCTTCATCGTTTTGAGAGCAGCAGTGATGAAATTAATTACACAAAGTAATGCGCCTGGTTGGGTTAGAACCGTAAGTCGACCAGAATTCGTAAGTCGGGGCCGTTACCACTTGGCCACCACTGCTCTCGTTGACGTAAACCTAGAAGTAAACTTTGACTTAAAAATTCACCTTTGACTTAAAGACTTCATGGTAAGCTATCAGGATACAATATTGAACTTTATTTCAATAACTGTTGGTCATCTATGTTCTTTGGAGCCTCTCTACTGCTTGTTGTATTTACTTACGTCCGAAGTTTTAACACTCGCAAGAGCCTTCATTAATAGGATCACAACAGCAATACACGATTTAACCTTATTCTGTTATTTTTTCATTCAACATTTTTACAAATATTTCAACACAACCTGACTGAGTCTCCCCTATACATAGCTTAGAATTTGTCTTTATCAATGGCCCACAAGGGAGATAACACCATACTTATCTGGTAGAATGAGACAAGATCACAGGTGGAGGCTGGCTACCCCTATGGCAATTTTTCGAATGGCTGCAGATGGGGTGTGGGCAAACCAAGGTATTATCCTGCTCATCCCCTAAGATATATTAATAGGTTTCAGTGCGGCCACACAATACATACAAACAATGGAAGAAGACAATAAAATAATCGCATTGTTGCTACGGCGTAGCAGATGATTGACTACGCTTGCTACGCTCGTAGCACATGATAGTACGAAGGCTCGTATTTGCGCTACGCCTCTTAACGATTTCAGTAATGTGGGTTCATTGGAATATTAGCAGATTTTAAAAGTAAAACATTTCGTTTTTTATCATAATAACTCCTGAAAGTCTGTTGGTATGTATTTTGGGATATTTGTTAAAATAAATAAGTAGTATTTTGCATGTCCCTGCACAAACTGACGAAATCAATCACAAACACTTACGATACTACAATTTGTTCTTACACCAAAACCAGAATAGGCACAACTCAGACACTAACCGAACATAGTTCCCAAATTTATTGCTTCCTTCGAACTATCGAAACAATTAGTTTGTCGAAACTCCGTCATTGTTCCGATCCGTTACAGTAATGGCTAGGTTTGTATGCATCTAGTTGTAATCTAATTGTGCCCGACGCCGCAGACTGCCGTGCGATGCGACCGACAATCCGAAGGCGACCGCAACTATTAAACTGGTCGTCCCTAATCATATGTATAATGAAGGTTATAGGGACGCGGGTTCGAGTTTATAGGGCAAAGGGATTAAGGAATATGGCTTTGGTGCTGTCTGTAATATACAGATAGGCTAGGTTAGCGTTTCAAAATTAAGTCAAATGGCTTCCCGTTTGACTTAATTTTGGGGTTGACCACGTATGTACCGGGTCGACGGTGCGTCATGTTCCACACGTGCCTCATAGAGATGTCAGCAAAGAAGACGCAACCCCATGGGGTCAGTGCCTGTTAGGATTGCGGAATTTGTTCCAAAGAGTCATTGCGGCCTTGAAATTCAAAGGGCACTAGGAGGAACACGGATGGGTTTTAGTAAAGCTTATTTTTTTTCTGGTTGGGTAATCATCAAATTACTTCTCCCGCTCTGGGCGGAGCGGAAGGGAGTGTTAGACTCTTACGGCCGAACCCAATAACCGATCTATCACATACTGGAGATAGAAAAACAAATGAAACAACAGGAAAATGATATAGGTTTTCTGTTGTTTTATTTGTTTTTCTATCTCCAGTATGTGGTAGATAGGTTATTGGGTTCGGCCGTTACTGAATAAAACCCAATCGTCACTGACAAAGTATGACTTTGTATGTGGTCTGATGTTGATGTTATTTTGTTTTCTGCATGACTATTCCAGAAAGAGAACAAAACTTTTATCGAGTATAGATATTTTTTAAGTAGTAAGGTTCTAAAGAGAACTTATGGCGTACTAATAAAGAGTAGGCACATTCTCTTCTATTACGAAAACCTAAATTATGATAAATCATTGTTAGTTCATTGAACCGTAAAATTGTTACTAGAACTCATTTATTTTGTGTCAAAATAAAGCTTTGTACTCACAATTGAACCGATGGACTGAAAGTGATCGACAATTAATCGAAAAAAAAAATCCTAATCTCGACAGCTAACAGCTCTCTTTGTTCTCATAATCAACTTATTTATTTTGTTTAACAAAACAATTAAGTCAAATATTTGAACAAATTAACGTATTTAATTGAAGTAGAATTTCAAAGCGTTCAATATAATATTGTTCTTTTAATCGTAACACAAAAGGAACGAGGTCAAGATTGATGTTAAAAGTAATTACTTCGTGCATAGACTATTGGTATGGAATCGAAATGTTCGGGCTGATAGATAGCGACGAACTACGAGTGCCGAACTCACTGTTTATATCTCGGCTTAATGGAACGGATCTCGAATCGGATTTTCGGCTTCTCGCATCCAGTTTCTGCCAGCCGTCCTGCGCAAGTCGTCACTCCTTGCCTGAGGACGTCCTACACTACGTTTGCCGAGACGCGGTCTCCACACTAGAACTCGTTTACCCCAACGGTTGTCGGTTCTGCGACTAATATGGCCAGCCCACTGCCACTTCAGCTTACTAATCCGATGGGCTATATCGATGACCTTGCTTCTCTGACGGATCTCCTCATTTCTGATGCGATCCCTCACGAGTACGAGACGACTTGGTAGTATTAAATTATTGAATTTCCCGAATTCTCGAGTTCTAGGAAGGGCCACAGCAGGGTTTTAACGGAAACTGTATTTCTCGTCATTGAAAATGATTATCCATTGCTCATTACTGATTTAATAAGAACGCTGAGAACCTCGAGTTATCTCCATTTCTTAAGTATTTTCGTTTATACTACAACAATGTCGTGGCATCTTCATTTCAACTTCCCAGAATAGGACTTATTAAAGAAAAACAAAGGAGAGTCCAGTCAACGTGCTGGCGACAAATCAATACTGCTCTAATAGGTAAATGAGCCCCTCCCCTGGCTATTTCTATTCCAGTGCGAGACGAGTAAATAAAACATGAGTGAGCACAGTTCCCTGTCGAGAGCGGGGTCCATTAATTCGTGATAATTTCGGCGCGTCCCATGGTACGGCCACCCGACTCGTCCGACCACGATTGATTAATCGTACGGTTGTCGGCACAAGATCGGCAGTCGACTTAATTGAAAAGTCAACATCTCGATGTACACACGATCGATTACGATACGTAGAGTTAATTTATTATATTTGTTACGGCCGCGCCTCCACCCGTGACGATTAATCTGTTCGCTGTGTCGGCCCGGCTTGTTGTTTTTAATTAGGCTTTATCTTACATGTCACAACACGAAATAAAGACGTGTCGAGCAAACCGTTACATTCAAATATTTCACGGGAAATGCGTTCCCAGTATCTAGCTGTGATAATTTCGATTAATCGCTTCACTAAAGCTTTAATTCGTCGTCGTACTTGTAATCATGTAATTACCGCCGCATCGTACTAACAAATATGCTGCTATTACTGAATACCGGTGTAAATGTTAAACATGATTATGGAGGGAAATTATAACAAATGAAATTATTGCGAATTAAATTACGTTCGCAGTTTAATGTTCAGATATAGTTCTGGTTTATTTTCTCTGTTATATGAGATTTTTTATTGCGAAAAAGCGTGCATTTAACGAGAACAATTAGCGGTTTTATATCGCCATAATGTTCACACACCGTGTTCCTGGTTGGTTTGCAGGACAAAGCGTAAGCGACGGTCACTGGCCGCCATTTTGTACAAATAATTCAACAAGATTCGCGCGGATTGGCCGCCGCTTCCGGTTGTCGGGGAAACAACTTTATGCTTATTTTAACTGCCGCTAACGCACCTGAAAACAGAGTTCTAGCTTACATGTAATTGTTCTCTGTGCTGTTGCAGAAACTCCCTAACGATACGTGTAGCACTATTGTGACCTACTTGTAAACTATACAAAAGTGAAACATCTAACATGAACCAACACACAAACAGTGAACACTTTATCCGATAGTCATTGAACATAAACAACCACCGTTTATTACTCCTATTACCTACAGAAACAAAATGAAAATTTCTGCGCACTCCAAGCAAAAACGCCACGATCTTTATGTACGAATTAGTTTTCTTGCTCAGGGTTTAGTACGCATAGATTACACACACACGGGCGGCGGGTAATAAAGGGGGTTCTTTATGTGGCATGGAACGGAACCGGGTCCAGGAGGCGAACGCGACGCGGCGGTGCCGGTCACTCGCGTATTGTTCTCGCGCTGCGTTCGCCGAATAACTTTCCTAAATTCGCGGCCAAATGCACTGCCCGCTTCCGCAGCTCCGAAGCGCAACACAGACATAGCTTTGTTTTACTGTGAACAGAATTCGAGCTTGTGGTTTATGCACTATGTGTGTAATTGGATAAGTTTAGTCGAGTATCGATGCTATGATTGATTACGATACTTCTCTAGCGTTTGAATATGGAGCATCGGTTGCGTTTTGTGGCGACACAAGCGGACTGAACTTATTAATAATTAGGTCACATCAAACTTTAATATTCGAAAAATGCTGAAGTTTCGTGCAATAGAGAAACATTATGACGCTCGCAGTCAAAATATTATAAACGCATAAAAATATTAATTGAAAGTATCATCAAAGCAAATACTTTATGGGCAAATTAAAAAAGTATTCGGAGCGATAAAGCATCGCCGTGGGAACAGTTAAACCGCTGTGAACGCATAAATTCCGTTCCGTCGCGATAAAAAGCCTTATAAAACTTGCATTTATTAATTATCAGTACGCCATCGGGCATCGGTTACGAGCGTCGAAATGTCGCAATATAAGGAACGCGGTCATCTGCAAGCAGAGGTCATTAGTTTGATGTATGTGCGCGATAAAACACGTATTCCTTGTTAGATTTCCCGTCAAATACACTGGCCAGTATTTCTTGGAAGCGGCGGTATATGGAACTAAATTTATATCTACTGAGTTTGGTATTTGTTTGACGTTTGTCTATGCTCGTGACGCCATCTGCAGCTGTCAAGTAACACCGGCCACTAATGACGTAGCCTTGCGTCATAATGATGATGATAGTGTTTATGGTGCGGGTTGTAAAGTTTTAATGCAAGAAATGAGATGCATTTGAGAACTTAATTAAAATATTTAGTGTAGGTAGTGACACCTTTATGGTCATTACTTCACCGGCTGATTGCTCTATAGCAGTTGAGAATACCAGTTTTTTTTAGAAGGTATCTAGAATAGCTTAATTAAGATTATTAAAAAGATTTCTTGGTTTTAACTGAACTTATTAAAAGCAAATAAAGATTGAACAATATCCAAGTGATTCTACGAAGAGAATAGTTCCTTTAAATAATTTCATATCTCTTTAGTGAATACTGCTTTAACTGAATAGAAAACTAATAACTTTCTAATAATAGCAAAATGGAATATGACATACTGAAGTGACACATGATTTGTTCGTCAAATTAAACCAATTATATTTTGTGGGACAGTGGTTGTGCAACAGTTGTTGTTCGTAATTGATTCCATGAGAGCTGATAGAAAATGATTGATAGAACAGCTGTCACGATGTTGATGGTATAATCAGAGCCAATGTTGCAAATCACGCTTCGTATGAATATGGCCGCCATTTTGTGTTCGGGTAATGGCGCGAATAAATTATTCCGTAATAATTTGATGAGTATAAATGGTTATTTTTAGTTAAATGGGGAGGAAATTATACCGTTTCTGCTGTATGAGTGGATTTTTTGTGCTTTTAAATTTCAAAAGCTGCAAGTTTACAAAAAATATAACTCATTGTTATGACTAAAGACCACACCATGTTTCGGACGCCCTTTTATTTTTTTTTATTTTGAAGACAAAACCGCAGTTCATTATTAAAAATGAATTTAAAACGATACCATCTCCCCTTAAACTTATCGGAGGTTAAATTGCCCTTAAAATTAATAACGAAATAACTATCTAACAACAATGATATTAATATAACATAGTTTTTGTTTACAGAGATAGGATCGGGGTTAAAAAATTGGTACATTATGTCCCTTGCGTGTTCAAGTCGGACGAATGTGCTGCGACCTTTTTTATTTACGAACATTAAAAAAAATAGTTGAGACGTCACGCAAGCAAGTAGGTTGTAGTGAAAATGAATTAAGTATACATCGCATAGGGTACCTATGTACATAAAAAATACGAGTATTGGGCAAAGGGTTGTTATACATACATACATGGTTTTTCATGTGAGCAATTGGCGTGACGTCAGAGAATTTAAATATGGAATAAATATGACTCGTTAGTATTATATTATGAGTGTATGGTTGACAATAACACGCTTCCGCCCAATTTTAACTCCGAGCTATGTATACAAGCTGTTACCTCGAATTCAATTTCAGCCTGAGCGATTCTTCAGGGAGTTTTTCTTCAAAGATGGGTCTCGGGATGAATATGGACAAAACGAAAGTCATGTACAATGGACATGTCACCCCGATACCTGTAATCGTAACTAGCGTCAATAAGAATATCCATCTATGTATCTTGGCCAAATTATACAACTAGGGCATTACAACTTTGAGAAGGAGGCGACAATACGCTTGGGCTGGGCGGCATTCGGAAAAATGCGTGATATATTTGAATCATCGATCCCACAATTCCTTAAGACCAGAGTCTATAACCAGCGCGTTCTACCCGTAACGGAGTCGAAACGTGCACACTCACCACAACTCAGAGAGCGATGCTCGGGTTTTCTGTAGATAACTAAAGTAACCGATATTGCGCTTAGAATCATCATGCTGAAGTCGAAGATGACCGGCCATATTTGTAGATGGACAGACGGTTGATGGAGCAGAAAGGTGTTAGAGTGGAGATCGCGTATGGGCAAACGTGTGGGATGCCCTGCGGCACGATGGATCGATTATTTGAAGAAGATGGTTGGATGGATCGTTGGCGCTCTTTGGGCGATGCTTACGTTTAGCAGTGGACGGTTATTGGCTGATATATGTATATCGTTCGTTTGGATGAACAGGGTATTAAATCAAAATTTACAATTAATAACCTAAAAATACAGTCCTACTAAAAATTATGCGATCTATCTAACGAACATGGTTGCATAACGTTATGACATCAAATTGGCGGGGGTGAGGGATAGTAACTTCCGATTTAAAAACATTTGCTAACCGAGATTTAAATACCGATTTAAAAACTTCAAATCGCTATCCTGAAAAATAGGCTTTTTTGAGTTAATACCCTGTTCATCTGGACCAACGATAAATCTGAAGCAGCACGGTCACGTTCACGCTGCAATAGGGATGTATGAAAAAGCGAAATATAAGTTTGTCTTTATTTATCCGTCTCCAATATCCCTGCCAAGTTGTTAAGGTCAACAAAAGTTTATTAATTTTAGGTTTCGTCGGGAAAGACTACTACTCAAACACAAAGTGTTTGAGCGTTTAAAAGTTTCCACTATTAATTAATATTTAAAATGAGAAAGTTTGTTTGTTTGACCAGATTTTAATGTAAAATTGAAATGGTAGGAAACCCAGCTTTCAGTTAATTCTTAACGGTATTAACTTTCACAGATTCGCATAAAAGTTCAGATTGGTTATTTTATTTTATTAAACTGCTTAAAAAGAGTTAAGTAATAAAACCTATTTAGCAAAGTTGGACGCAAGTCGTTCCAAGCGGACGTTCGAATTTTACGTTCGAAATTTAAAATAATCGTAAAAATTCGCGCCAATCGCGTGCACCGGTCGCAAACGAACTGAATAAGTATGGTAACAAGAAGTACGGATACGAATAAATAATGTCAATGAGGATATTACTGCTTACGTGTGCTAGCTGTCGTATTTATCGAAGCAAAGCTATGATGCAATTTCAATTTACAATCATATTTGCATTTTATGATACCGGCTTCCATTTTTAATTTAGTAACGATATTGAAGCAAAGTTTTGGTAGGAGGCACACATGTTGTTTTAGTTACTTGTTAGCGTAGCGTAAGATATTAGAAGTTTACAAAGGAGGCCGTCTATTATTTTGGCGCTCGATATGTTAAAGATGTCGCATGGTTTGTATTTTGCGCTTTTCATCGCTTTAAGCAGAAGACAGAGCAATATATCACTGCCAGGCGTGACTTTAAGCTACATATAACAAAGTCAACCTTCCCTTGAATTGCTCACAAAAGTGTAAAACAGTGTAAAGACAAACATTACTCCATAATATATCGTACCTGAACACCTTTCTCAAACAAAACACACTCATATACATAATTACTTATACACGCGTATTACGAAAGTACACATTACAGCATCACACTTACTGTTTAACGCGACATCATGCCTAAAACTCACAACATTGTTACTTACATTCCTCACACAACAATGTCCCGAAATATTTGCCCTTAAATCCTTATTCCCTTTAAAATGGAAGGTTGCCGTGTTCTCATAATAAGCCCCCTTTACGCCCGGCGCGGCGGCGGTGGCGTGACGCCGTATCTAACAACCCCGCCTGCAATTAGTACGTCAAACGTTCGCGTGCGTTGCGAGATCGAATATAATAAGGCTGCCGCACGATATTCGAGAATCGGACCCCGCCCAGCGACGGGAATTTTAATAAAGCTTATGAAACTACGGCCCAGGTATGATATGCGAAAATTGTGTTGAAACTGGCCTTTTACGTAAAGCGGTGAATAAGTTGGTGTTTTAGGGTTCCATACCCAAAGGGTCCGTCCGTCTGTCTGTCACCAGGCTGTATCTCAAGATCCGCGATAGCTAGATAGTTGAAATTTTCACAAATTATGTATTCCTGTTGCCGCTATAACAACAACTACAAAAAACAACATAAAATAAATATCTAAGGGGGGCTCCCATACACTAACGAGATTTTTTCGCCCTTTTTTGCACAATGTCAATAATGGCAACAGGTAGGCACTTGAAATATTCACAAAATATTCAGTTGTATTTTAAATTTAATAATATCATTAAAATAAAATAAATATTAAAGTGGGGCTCCCATACAAAAAATTCAATTTTTTGCCTATTTGTTTAACAGATGAGAGACGGAACCCTTCTTGCGCTAGTCCAACTCGCACTTGACCGTTTTTTTAATTTATTTTATTATTACAGCTTGTTTTCTGTTGTGATAACAAGCTACTCGTTAGTTGCGTTGTCGCTCAGTTCTGTTTAAAGGTTTTGCTCCTGTTTATAGTGAACTTCGAACAAAGTTTGAAGTTTATTAATTGAGGTTCTTCACCAGAAGTGTTATATGATGTTGTTTTACGGTGTGTTGTGTATTTAATGCACAAATGTCACGTTAAAAAGATTAGTCACGTAAGGCAAACAAAAATTTTGGTAACAATGGCTACATATACGACGCTATTAAGTAATTAACAAATGTATGCAAGTTCCAAATTTGAAAGTACTGCTGCGTTCTCAAGCATAAACAATAAAATTGTTGTTATTTTAAAATTCAAATTGTAACTTGGTAAGGGGCGCGCCCTGAGGCCGGCGGCTATTATTCATAGTCGAAACACGTTATTTAATTTGCGATATGCGGCAACAGTACGTAGCGAAATAAACGGATAACAGTGTTTGGACGCGCGGCGTTACACTTATAACTAGATTTGCCTTTGTGGAATTCTGCAAACAGACGCCCTAATGGGACAAGGGTTTAAATTTAAAATATATTATGACAGTCTGATGTGAATAAACGTGAAACTGCATAACGTAAAGCTCTGTTTATTAAAGCTCCGCCATGATAAACAGGAACGAATTAATCTTCGCCACGCTATGTCATAAATTAAGGCTTATGCACCGCTTTGAAGGAGGAAATTAAGAAAACGTGAGCTTCTTTCACGGAAACATTGCATTAATCTTATAAAAAGAAACAATGTAGCTCCCAGCTTATTCATTAATCTTGAACTGAATACGCAAAGTTGCGGCGACGTGTAATTTCCACAAATGACCTATGTAAAGCGATCTGCGAGAGGTGCAATAACTCGATTTGTGAATAAATGGCTCGGAAGTTGATCTACAGTACCGCCCCAGCTCCAGCGTTAGAAGAGCGAAATTCTACTTCCCATTCCATCGCTGCGTTAGTTACGGCGAAAAGTTTCCACAGTGAGATTAAAGCTGCAATATAAGGGGTTTAAAAGGGGATTCTCGATGCAGTTTCGATGTTTGCGCGCCCTCGGTACAAGAAAGCTTTTTTGTTTCGAACGCGACCTCTGACTGCGCGATTTTCGCTTGGATTCCACTTTTGAACGTTGCGCGCCAAATGAAAAATGGCGGCTTAACTGTCAAAATCGTTATTGATGTGCGAGATGAATTTACTTTTACTGATATCGGATTAGCCAATGTGAGGCAGGCTCGACAATTGTGAAGCGATTTGTAGAGGGCGGCTCGAGGGCCGTGTATCATTTGTTAAATGTCGATGTTTCGCGATTTCTTTTGAAAGTACGACGTACGCTTACGTAACTTTCACTCAGCTTTGATAAGGCTTTCAAAGTGTGTTCAAGAAATATGAATGTTTGACTTTGATAAATACATGCTACTTTCACATGCTTATTATTTGTTCGGCAGTTATTTCTTCGTAGAACTTTAACTGTTGACCAGGTAAGGCTTTTTTGCAACGTTCATAAACGTTTCTATCTATTGACGCCCTAAAATACATCAGAGAGGCCTTCAATTTTGTACTGGAAGTACTCCCAAGAGCATTGCTAATCTTATGAAGTCCCAATCTGCGGGCTCGCTACGTTCCGCCGCCAATTAGTTCTGATAGGTTCTGTTTAGTTCCCGAATAGTGCCGAGTGCGCCCGAGTGTGCCCGAGACCCGCCGAGAGGGTCCGAACCAACGCTTGACTTAAGCTTAGGGTTGGTCGTGATTTAGACTTTAGTAAGTGGTACCCTAGATTTTAATGACTGTTTAGTGTTTGTCTCCCAAGTGAATGGTCCTTTTGGGTCAGAATGAGGGTCCTGCGTATAATATAGTATAATGACATCCACAGAATATCTGCCATTAGATATCATGTTCGTTAACTGGGCTAAATATGAAATTGGGCTTGTCCTTTCTCTTTGGGTCTTCCCTAAAGTGTGTCAGCAATTAAACCAGAATTCGGACTTTTAAAAGCGTTACATAGGGCTTCTACTTTTTAATAGGGTATCTTATCGGAGCAGAAAACAGATACATATTTTTATTTCAATTTTAGCTTTACAAGATTCTCTTATCAACTTATTGCTTCGAATCAGATCATAATCTTAACAATCTCAGCAGCATTGCATCACAACACCAAGGCTCCAAAGAGGATTGGAGTGCAGCCCTGTGGTACCCGGAGAGGCGCAGACAAGTGGCACTAAGTTAGCGAGGGGCGAGGTCGCTCGGGGCCCGGCTGGGGCCCACTGGGGCCCAGTCGCAAGGATTCCGAAATTGCTCGCGTTTCGAGTGCCCGAGATTAGTGCGGGCTACGATGATATACACACACCGTTATATCGTTCCAGGCGAGAAATTTATTATTTTGTACTCACAAACTACTAAAATTCGCACCATATAGCGTGTTTGGACCGAATTAGGTTTAGAACATTGTACCATTTGTCTGTATTACTTATGGTTTGAACACAAGTAACGGTGGTTCCGAGAAAATCCTGACATTAATTTTCATATACGATCCGAGAAATAAACTAACTCAATGCTAAAATGTGGAGCTTCTTCTGTGGAACAAAGTGGTAATTTTTCAAAGTTAATTATGAAAGTGTGAACCTGACTAATGTAGAGAAAATGTTCACACCTCGCAGAAGACAAAGTTAACTAACTATCATACATATTAAATGAACGCGAAAACTTTTTCTTTACATGTAACAGAGGTTGAGGTGCCTTTACGAAGTTACCCG
This sequence comes from Hecatera dysodea, assembly GCA_905332915.2. Classification (NCBI taxonomy): domain Eukaryota; kingdom Metazoa; phylum Arthropoda; class Insecta; order Lepidoptera; family Noctuidae; genus Hecatera; species Hecatera dysodea. Next base: position 19,824,026 of record HG995292.1, read on the forward strand.
AAGTAATTAGCCGAATAACTTACAAGCCTTTGTATCAACGGTTTAAACTTACAATTCGGAAACTTTCTTCATCCTATGGAACGCAGAAAGGGCAGTAAAGTCGTTCGGAAATTAACAGATTTCATTTGGAATTCGCGGACAAGTTGTATAACAATCTCTTTCTTATCCTCGTTTTCTTTGTAAGGAATCTAAGCACGTATTAATTCGTAAGTTTTCGGGCTTGATGACTGCACACCGTAGATGCGGGAGGGTTGGAGGGGGGGGGGGCTGACTAGAGGGGAGATCGTGACGTGACTCGCGAGTGGCCACAATAAAAACCTGCGAAGGTAAACCACTTCTTTCGGGAAATTAGTTGTCACATTAGGTACCTATTACTGGTTCGTTCGTTCGTTCGGGTGCTGATTAACCGTTGCCAAATCGAATTTTGTGGGAGAACGTGTTCGGAACGCAGCCATTGCTAATTATCGCGCCGTTGATGAATGTTTGCTTCCGAACGCACCTCAATCAATGCCATGTGCCATATTTTACCGCGGAAATGAACGAGTCGGATCGGAAGAATTTCTCTACCATTTTCTTTGTTTTTCTAGAGTTGTTTGTCTATTATTTTGTTAATTTCGGAGTAACTTAATCATATTTACACTTTAAACATGTTCTGATATGAATTAACACTTCAAAAAGCTAAGCTTAAATAATAATAACAATTATATAATCTTTATCACACTGACAGCAAGAGAAAGAAGTTTGTTTAAAAATACAGCGATGCACTTCAAGAGTTGAATTTACTAATTCAGTTGTACTTATTTAAATTAAATTGCAAAAAAAAAAAACTACACATCCAACGGTCTTGAGAAAATTAAGTTTGTGCGGGCTAATTATGAGAAATGGCAATTCTCGAAAAACTTCAATACGGAATGGTGTTGCTACATCTTAAAACAGTTTTTATGTAGCAAACTCAAGTTTCTTAAAAACAAATGTTATAAAATCATAAGTAGGTACGATGGAAATTCGGTGTTTGCTATTGGTAATAAGTTTTTCACATTTGCATTCAGTAACTTTGGAAAATATGTATGAGGGTCTTTTTATACGGCTCAGCAAAGTTTTTGTCGCGTGGAACAAACCCGTAACTTTGCACTCAAAAAGTTTGGAAATTACAGAGTGCACGATGAGTAATTTATTTTAATTAGATTTTGGGAGTGCATGAGTTTTAACACTGTGATATGTAGTCTCTTCTCATCCCATGGGTGTTTGCAGCAAAAGTTTATTGCAGATTTTACTTTGTCAAAACAAAAGCTACGAAACGTATTCTTAAAAACTAATTTTAAAAAGAACTGCCAGTACTAAACTCTTTTTAAAATTCAAAATTAGAACACCACTATTTACTAGAACTTTATTATACTAGAACGAACATTCCGATTCTCGATCACTTTTAAAACACTTCATTCTTATTCAAAATGAGGACACTGAACAAAAAAGCATCAAAGTTGGTTAGAGCGGTGTCCTCGCTTCACAATTAGAACAAAAGAGGTAAAGAGTGGCTCTTCAAAGCGCAATCGATTCTGAAACACAGCCGCAACTGAATTAGGGAACGTGTGATTCAGGAATATTGCTACTTATCCACTTTATTCTCTCAAAAGGGAGGAAAGAGAAAAGGGGTGGTGCGACGGTTTTTTGAATAATATGAATTATTTAATATTCTAATGTTGCTTTTTTGTGATGTGGTAACACTGTTTATTATGTCAAAGAGCCTTATATCTTCAAAGTTTTTGTTTGGCTCTTTCACATAATCTAGACGATTTCAAGTGTTTAACGAGTACTTCTATAATATACACTATTTGATAATAGAAGTTAAAAAGAGTATCTAGGTTATCTGCTAATCCTATTAATGTTATAAACTCGAAAATTTGTAAGTATGGATGTTTGTTACTCTTTCACGCAAAAACTACTCAACGGATTTGGATGAAATTTGGCACACAGATAGTTGATAACAAGGATTAACATATAGGATAGATATATTTTTACGCCGTTATTCACACGGGATCGAAACTTATGCGGGTGAAACCGCAGGGTGCTGCTATATGTTCATATATTGGTAATAATCAGAGTTCATAGAACTGCCATTGTTTACAAGATTGATTGGAGCCGTACATAACCAATAGGTACATTGAAACATCCACAGATTATCCGTAGATAGGCAATAAACTATTAAACAAGAGCAGCAACATCAAAGCTCATACAAAATCAAACTACTACAAGATAACTCGATATTAATAACGATTATAATTACATTAATTAAACAGTATCTGTTTCATTGAATTATATTATTCTCTAAATCTAATTATTACTGTATGACGTCACAGTAAGCGGTTTAATATACGATAAGACATGGAGTAATTAAGCGACAGAATCTATTGAGATTTAATAGTAGGGTAGCCATCTTGAATTTTGTTGGATAAATTAATAATGTATTTTTCCCGGATTCAGGAAAAACTGCGAGATCTTTTTTTGAAGTAGGTATTCCACTGCTTGATATTTTAAATACCAACTACTATAATATTAATAAATTATTAATAAAAGTGGCGGTTCGTGTGGATGGTTTTTTTTTAATATTTCAAGAAAAAACTGGCGAACGGATTTTGATTAAAATTGACATTAGTAGTTTTGTCTTATACATCAGGTACTTATAAGGATCCTGCGGATGGTGAGCTATGGGTGGCTCGCCGTCCGATAGCAACCAGGCTCGAGTCGACAGCGCGTCGCGTTCCAGGCGCGCCTCAAAGAGCCGTCAGCAAAGAAGACGGGGCCCCATAGGGTCAGTGCCTGCTAGGGTTGCGGAATTTGTTCGAAAGAGTCACCGAGGCCTTGGAACGCAAAGGGCACTAGATGGATCACGGGTGGGTTTTAGTCAGTAAGAGTTTGACACTCCCTTCCGCTCCGCCCAGAGCGGGCGAAGCCATTTGATGATTTCAAATCCCGAAAAAAAATTAAAAAAAGTACTGTAAATAAGGACTGGAAGTACTAATTACTCGAGAGTGGAGCCGCGGGCTGCAACTATTTAATCATATTGAGTTTGGAGTACGGTAAATATTGTACTAAGTTGCAGAGCAGAAACTAAAGTGCCGTAGGCAACCCTACTCTAAACGAACGACTGTTAAGCACCGAACAATTTCGTCTTACAAGTTTTCGTCTATCGGTTTTGTAAGTTTATTGTTGTAATGAACAGTAATAAATTCATTATTTCGGACATCTTTGTTAAGTTTATAGACGCGGTAAACTGTATCCTGTAGCGGAACGAACTAACTTTGTACTTTGAATTGTAGCGTACGGGAATTATCTACGGAAGTTTTGTTTGACATATTTTGGGTGTAGGTAAGTGTTACAAGTTAATTATTGCTAAACTATGTACCTATCAGTGTAGATTTCTGTCTGAAAGAATTCAAGTAAATTACTGTACTTACCGTTGGTTTATGGGCGTTAAGTGAACGCTCCTTCGTTGTAGTTTCCTGAAACAATGAAAATAAGGATATTTAGTTGATGAAACATGACTACATACACGCGGCATCAGCATACTTTAAGTAGGTCAATGCTTTTGCGAATCAGTCTATATGATCATCCAAGTCTCAGTCACAGTGGTTGAGCGATTGGCTGTTGCGCTTTGTGTCGTGGGTTCGATTCCCGCACGGAACAAATGTTTGTATGACCTACAGATAGTTGTTCCGGGTCTGGCTGTTTGTGTATGTGAGGTTGTTTGTTTATAAACGCACCCACAACACAGGAGAAATTCCTAGTGTGGGGCAACGTTCCTTTTTTTTTAATAAAATTAAGTAAATAAATAAGTCTCAGTCCCGTAGAGTGATATGGAGAAGACAATCGTGGGGATCAGATGATTTTTTGTCCGATTTGTGACTTATATATATACTAGAACCTATATTATATTTACGTACGTTATTTAATTTATCGCTTAGTTGTTGCATGTGTGTTGTTTACTAAATAATTTCCAAAGTAAACGAATACTTATACTTATGCTCGTCCGAGATCTATACTAATAATATAAAGAGGAAAGATTTGTATTTTTGTGTGTAACCAATAAACTCAAAAACTACTGGACCGATTTCAAAAATTCTTTCACCATTAGAAAGCTACATTTACCCTGAGTAACATAGGCTATATTTTATCCCCATATTCCCACGGGGACGGGAACACCGCGGGTAAAACCGTGGGGCGCTGCTAGTCTCTAATAAAGTGATAGGCATGTTTTCTAGAAAGCTCACGATAATAGTGCATCATGATGACCACCTCGCAAGTCTGCTACATTGGATATTATTGCAAATTGGTTTAATATAATAGTTGAATTTCCTAAACTGCTTTTAGACTAGAACTAAATGCCGATGTAGCTAAATTAATCATAATTGTTTGATTCAATTTATATTAAAGTTCAATGCTAATCGCTATTAATTATGTATATAATGTAATTTCCGATTATCTGCATGGCTTAATAAACATGTTACATAAGTTATTATAAAGCTAACATGACGTCATACCGTTAGTGCTATATTTAAATTTAGAATTCCAGATAGTTTTTTGGTACAGCAAAATATCATACACTAGCTGACCCACGCAACTTCGTCTGCGTCATATAAAATTTTTCATTGGTGCTCCGCTCCTATTGGTCGTAGCGTGATGTTTTATAGCCTGCAGCCTTCCTCGATAAATGAGCTATCTAACAATCATAACATTAAAATCGGAGACGTGGTTCCTGAGATTAGCGCGTTCAAGCAAACAAACAAACTTTTCAGCTTTATAGATTTCGCCAGTAAGGTATAGTAAGAAAGAAAGAAAAAGAGTTTATTTGCGCGAACATGATGTATACCATAACATACTTTGGAATAAAATGCTTTGTATCTCGGATGGCAACGTAATTTTATATTATATGGCAAAATGTCTACCTTATGGGGTAGGTATATAAATTACCGCCGTATATAGAATATAAATTATCATTCTTCAATGACTGTTTGGTACCCTTCATAAAAAAATAACGCTCTATTCACAGTGCCTAAATTAATTACCGCATTGGCTTTCTTTGCCCCTGGTGAACAATAAAACATAAAACCCAGCTAAAGAAATAAAGAAGCACTTGCAGTTCTGTATTTTATTACTTCTAAAACGAGTCAATTAACAAACGGATATTAAAATTAAACTTAATTAGGAATTCCATTCGACTGCAAAGGATGGGGGCCTTGCGTTTTATTATTCCTTGCAACACTTACATCTTTCAGTTGCGAATAATTGCCACTTAAAATAAAGCGGTCCATAAACAAAATATCTATTTTTGTTTATGAAATCAATCTCCGACATGGCCGCATTGTGCATCTGACGTGTGTAAACGCGTTTACGAAGTTGGCTGCGTTCGGACGCGTGCCCTTTGGAAATTCCCTTTACGGATGATTTGCTTGTCCGTATTCAACTTGGAGTTTCGGAAATTTCACGGTTGTATTGCGATGAATATTATCAGCAATGCGTGTGTTTAACAGTTTAGAATTAATTTATTATTGCATGTCTGTTTAATTACCACAACACGGTTGATTATAATTGGGAATAGAAGTGAAATATATGTTTGGATGTATTATGATATTGGCTACGGAGCTAATTTAATGTCATCCGTGTATTGGTAATTGGTAGTTAATGGAGCAATATGAGAGAGCTGTTTGAAACGTACTAGTTTTCATTACAGCTATGACTTTTATTGAGCGGTGTTCCGCTCTTTAAGAGACACGCTTCGTATAAACCGTTGACATTATGCCCCTAGCTTTCAATTTAACCATGAAACAAAACTAATCAAGTAACGTAACAAGATATTTGTAGCAGAGCCCCAATACCATATCGGCCTAGATGTAAGAGCCGACGCAATTTGCAGTAAATAAGGATATCGGTTTAGCGTCATTATCCCGGCGCGGCCCGCGATATAGCGGACCTCGTAAACGCGCCTCGAGTTAATGAGTTATGCCCTCCCCGCCTCTGTTGTGTGCTTCTTACACCACGATTTATTTTACCTACTTGGTACGTAAGCAATTTCTTTAAACGATTTTTCATCGTATAGGTAAGTATACATTTGAGTAATGAACGATGTAAGTAATAAATTACCCTGTTCTTAAGCTACGCATGTTTTGTGGAGCTTATTTTTCATGTTGGCACTGACGCGAAAATTGTAGGCAACATTTGTGGCGCGTTTATTAAAATTTTCATTACCTGTCTGTTTTAAATGAGATTTTAGTAGACGGCTGGTTTTTATGTGTGTGTTACTTTACTGACACTGAGTTAATTGCATGTTATGTTAAAATTCTCATACCTAGTGTTATTACATTTTTTGCCGACCGTTGTAACAATATCCTGAAAATGTTAGCAGATGTCATCCATTTAGTACAAACGAAAATTATCCTGTTCAACGAAGTCTCAAGCTTCAGGCATAAATGTTTTATTAGGGCAATTACACCCTCTCAAGAGTTTACTCTCATTGTACCAGAGAAACACGATGCACATTTTATTTTAATTCAGCAGGATTATACGGCTTATCCTGTGAGCGGCTAAATAGAAGGCGTTTGACGTTGTCCCCTCCAGACTTGACGGGACAAAGGAGGGACGTCCGAGATGGTTTCTAATTACGACACAGACCGTTATGCAAATCGGGGGCCGACGCGGCGGCTCTTTGTCTCTAATAAACATGCGCGGCTCTTGCGGTCAGACCGCCAAATTGCTCGCCTTCCACTCGCCCATCGCCCCAGCCCCGACGGCAATAAAACCACTTGAATTGTAGTGCCCTCTCTGTACAATTAGTACTCTTTGATCAACTACATACGGCCATTCCAATATTGAATTTCGCTCGACGTTCGATTTCTTAATTCTGTTTTAATCGGTGCTCAAGTTTTGTTTAATAGTGAACAGTTTACGGCAGCGATTATTAGGAGCCAAGACGTTCCGAGGCGCTTGGCGGCGGCACGCCGGTACCTACGGGCCGAGCTATTTAGTTGGCAGATGCGTTCCGGTAAATTGAACGGCGGCGTGGTCCGAGGAAATCGCCAGGTCGTGCCGTGACTTTGCTCGTTGCGAAACTAGGCTAAAAGCACCGCTTAGCCGCCATTCGGCGGTAATTTTTCACGGAAAACTGTCTGACGTCCGGCGGACATACCACCGATTTAAACGAGTTTACGAACGTTTCGACAATCTGCTCGGACGTTTTTGTTCCAAAACGCTATTGTTTTACGACTATAAATTGCGAGGTAAATTTCGAGCGTCAGAATTCTCACAACTATCGCTGGGGACGCTCAGTTGGAAAAATATTCATTTTTCACACGCTCGGCAATATTTCCGTTTTTATTGGAACAATCGATGTGCCTTTTGCTCGTGTCTGTACAAAGGTTTGCTAAGCGACGCGTCGGCGTCGGTATTCGCGCATATTTTGGAATCGTTGCATTTTCGCTTCGCGTTTGCGAGGGAAGTCGTTACCGGTGTCGTGATCGCGAGCAAAAAGTATAAACTGCTCTATCGGCCTTTGTAAATGCACACGTTGTAGTTTACATGCTCCTTGTGTATTGTAGTTTAAGCTTTAACACAAGGGTAATGAGGCTATTTTCCTATGTATAAGAATTGTGTACAGCGGTTTATGCGAAATGAAATTGTAATATTATTCATTTTTCCGGAAGCGGCTGTATTCTTGTAAACGTTTACGTTAGTTGTACACGCATTGTGTTATGCAATTATTTTGTAACATTGTATTGTTTATAGTTGAGCTCGTAAATCTGAATATAGCTTAACAATATATACTGTTGTTTTATTAGTTCGCTTGCATACATTGTATTAACAATACGTACGATAAATTATCGTATCTATTTTCCTAAGCCAGAGCTATAAATAACGGTGTAGGTAAACGTTAAATAATTCCTCTTTTTGCTATGAATATTAGTAATTCAGCCGCTCAGTATTTTAATTATGTAAGTATTAAGTAGGTTGTTCTATTAAAAAGAATTCATCACTCAAGAAGTTTTTTTTATATTTTTATTGTGAAATTTATTTGCTCTTGACTCTAGTCTAGGTCACAGGTGGCAGAGACAAAGTCGACGATGGAATTAGCTTACCCAGAAGAAGCCTGTTCACTCTAACTTTGAAGAGATTAGGGTTGGCCATTTTGCATGACTGCACAAAGTATATATGTATATAACCCTCAAAGAGAATTAGAAACGAAATTGCAATGAATTATAATGAATTGAAACTTAAATTAATTAAATATTATTCACTTCATTTCATTTCTACATGTACTTAAAATTCTCTAACAAAAACTCTCTGATGTTGTTAAAAATGATAGAGTGAAATTACGGATTTAATTCTTAAATTCATATTCAAGAACATTTTCAGCTTCCTTACAAATTGTTATTAAAAAAAAGATAGAAATGACTGTTGTAGAAATGAATGTTTTTACAAAAAAGTAGTCCCTTAGTACTCATATTTATAATGTTATTTAGTAGTGTTGTGTGCTGTGTTAGGTATTAGCCTTTGTTTTAAAGTTTGTACAGCCCACCACTGCATAAGTATAATCAGAGACGAAAGTACAAGTAAAACTATCACGTTAATGCACCATTCAAATTGACATAAACTGAGTGATAAACTTCCAAGCATTCCATGTACATAATGTAAACAGTAACTAGGTTTTATTGATTATGAGATAAATGTTACGGCGTATCCCATAGTCGTGAAATATTTTGTTCAATAATATATCGTGTTATTCTACTTTAATTTAAGTGCTTTTGTATGTTGTGCTTATACTTTTGTTGCCAGCTGTACCTACCTGTTCTATTAAATTTTTAAACAAAATTCCCATCCGTACCTTAAGACCGAATGGGAATCTACACCGTCCCATCAGAGGATCGACGTTGGAACTAAACCCAGATTAAACAGAATCCCTGGCTCAAATCTCATTTGTTTCGGAGGTACTCGCACGAGTACTAACGGTGAATTACTATTACTTAACTTTACTCAAACTAATTACTGAGAGACTGTTTCTCAGAACAGTTAATTAATCCTTATTATATATTTGGATGAGGAGAATAGCGTTCAACGGTAGAATTTTGCCGGGATTGTAACTGAACAGCTAAGGTTTTGTCGTCTTGGGACAGTTTTGTCTTGGTATTTGATTACTTAGATTAACTCTCGTATTTTTAAGGAACGTACGCATTTGCATTATTCTTGTAAACTGTCATAAACACATCTAGTTTCCTTATATTTTGACATGTGTTTCACATTAACTGTAGCTGCGATGTAATGAGGGTTTTCTGAAATGACCAGCACCAGGTGGCACCACTGTGGCGCCAGGTCCAGACACCTGTCAAAACGGTAATGTTTTCTGACATTTGTTAAATTGACACCAACGTCATGTTTAACTCAAAGTCGCTTTTTCAAGGAAGAGGACCTCTCGTCTATGTGACGCCAACTGGTTGCGTAAATTTTCCTGAAAACCATCATTGCGACTTGAAACTGAACGAATTTGTGATTGGTTGCCGAATAAGACGTTACCGGGGTTTATTTAAAATATAAGCTTTGAATATCACTGTAACAGATTCAGGAAAACTTAAAAAAAAATACCGATAAAATATGACCTCTTCTGTATTTCGGTGTCTTTCCTCACAATAGATAGAAGTACTGACCTATTCTCGTTTTAAAATATAATTGTGTCTTAAAGTGTTTGTGCGACTCAATTTACGGACATAAACATAAAATTTTCAAAATCCACCATCCTAAAACAATTCTACCAACCTAAATATAAAATAAAACAAAACCAAACATAACCAAATATTATTTCGACATGACACCGCCAGTTGAAAAGCTGAAAGCTTAATTATTCAGTTGTTAATATTTCATAACCTCTGTGTGGACTAATGAAACAGGTTCAATATAATAAATTATGTTCCAGTGCGAGTGACTACAAAATAATATACTCACAATTAGCTATTGTCATGTGGAATGAATTTTACTAACAAACGCAGGTTTGGACAGCGATGTGTTGAAGTTATAAACGACAAAAATGATGAAAACACTTTTTGGTGTAAGTAGATTCTTTTGCAGATAGATTTAAAAGATCGTTCTAGAAGAAATTACCTATTGGTAAGATTATTTATAAAGAGGATAGTGCGCGTATAGCAAAATTTATCAAGGTCAACGAACCAAAAAGAGTATGACATACTCTTTTTGGTTCGTTGACCTTGATAAATTTTTCGTTACGCCAGGTGACGTTACCTAGGCGTACCTCCTTGGGAAAAAGGCGTGAATTGATGTATGCATGAATGTTCCGATATTTGAGTATACCTAACTAAGGATGCGTTTGATGATCACGTTTTCTAATCATCTCTAAGAACATGAAATTTAAAAGATGTGTGTTTTATAAATTCAAAAGTCCAATGTCATATTTCACATAAAATTTGAATTGCTTTATTTTATTATATCTTAAATTAGATAGCTTTAAAGCCGTGCATGTTGGGCCCATGTCCCTTCTTAAGCCGCTCCCAAAGACCGGGACCTCCTTACGCACAAAAGCAACAAATACTCATTAAACCTGGCTTCACCCCTAACAATATTTATTCATAAAGCTATTGTTGATATCTGCATTCAAAATACGACCACGAAGAAACCCACTGTTGTGGCATACCACTAAGTCCATAGGCTTAAAGCGGTAGCCAAAAGGACCAGGCTCCCATCTCATTTTAGGAAGATTTTTGAGATTTGTGGATGAAAAGCCAAGGCCAAGCTTTTGAAAACATTGGAAAGCGTTATTCAAGTAGATCAAGCAATCTAAAATTCATACAAGAAACAATCAACAAAACTATTTAGTAATAAAAGTCAGCACCGTGCCTATGGGACTGGCCATGGCACAATTTTTTTTTTCTGGATGGGAAATCGTCAAATGACTTCTCACAGCCATCCGCATGGTACAGCTTCATGCTGAGTGAGAGATTTGTCGCGACTGGTACGACATACATCTGCCTAGTTTCTGGGCTCCCATTTTTCTTTCTTTTGTTTTCAGTTATTTCTTAATATTTGTTTTTATTAAGTACTATTCATACTATGGGTTAGGAATTTTAGTTTAAATTTATAAATGGAATGCATGTCAGTTCTGCGTGTTTTATTTACGTCATCTTGTCTAGGGGCAAATAAATTTTAAACACATGAAACTTTTTCAAAAACTTATCACGTCCGTAGGTACATAAGCATAATCAGCCTTTTTAATGTTTCCACTGCTGGGACTCAGGCCTCCTCTATAGGAGAGGGAATGGGCCGTAATCCAGCACGCGGGCCCAATGCGGGTTGGGTTAATTTCACATGTCTTAGAATTTTTGGTGATGAAACATTTACACAAAGTAATGCGCCTGGCTGCGATTGAACCCGCAACCTACAATTCGTAAGTCGGGGCCGTTACCACTCGGCCACCACTGCTCCTACGTCCGTACGCCGCGCGCCGCTATTCAAACTCGCTACGCTTGCGCCTATGCATTGTACCGTTATGAAGTTACATTAAATTTCCAAAATATTGACTTTAAAATGTGTGTCATTACAACAAACCTGCATTATTATATGGGAATGTTTAAAACTGTTTGTTAACTCTCGATAGTTCTGTAAATAGATGTGACTACGTTTAATGAGGTAAACATGAACTCGGATGTTTGTGTTATTAATGAAATACACAACTGATTTTATGTATCGAAATAGTTTGAATTGCAATTCTTTTGGTCTACCTGAATATGATTAAGATCTCCTTCGCGTTCAAACCAAATAAACAACATTGTTTGAAAAAAACAATAATTTTGTATGTGGCATGGACCTCACGGGTCAACCAAAGGTTCGTCTATAGTGCACCCATATTTAGCGAGTTACGTGCCATAAGGGGAGAGCTTAATGCCATCAACCGGGCAGAAATACTCCGGCTTGCTACTGGGAAATTTCAAAGCGGACAGAAACACCCAAAAACACTGTCAGATCTGGGAATAACCTCAAGCTCAATATAGCAAGGCTTGCGAAGTTATAAATATAAAACACAACGAACAACGAACAACGAAAAACAAAACACTATTTTCTATCTTCCACCAGACAACTCTTTTATCTGTTCTGTAGACAAAATCAACAACAAGAAAGGTGCGTTGATTGCAAGTCGAAGCCCACTCCACAGTGATCAAGCCCACACTTGTCCACTATCTAAACAATAGTGGACAAAACAAATTTATCGCCGTGATAAATCGCGGAACGTTTGCGGAATAACTTCAGCCATTCCTTTTGTTCGATTGATTGCAGATAATTCCAGATTCGTGAAAGAAAATTGCCTTCCTAATCGGTTGAATAGCTTAGGGTCAGAGTACACCGAGTAGCGACGCGACGTGACGCTGCATCTCCGTGTTAAGATAGCAGTACAATACAGCTTTATAAAAAAGTGCACTTTCTTCTCAATTAGTGGTTTCGTACATAATATTAAGATCTTTTCTTTGTATCGTGTTTGCGTTTAAAAAAAATATCGTCGCAAGCAAATAAGCTTTTTTTCTGGATGGAAAATTATCGAATGACATCGCTCGCTCTGGGCAGAGCGGAAAGAACTGTCAGACTCATACTGACTAAAACCCACCCGTGTTCCTCTTAGTGCCCTTTGCGTTCCAGGGCCGCGGTGACTCTTTCGAACAATTTCGCAATATTTGGGTTGCGAAAGTTTGTGGTATTGATATTTTGAAAACTGCGTCGCTTCGCATCTCAGTGTATGCTGACCCTTAGACGTTATAAGAAGAATTGTGTGGTTTATATTATTCTATGATTTGATTTCTTTCGTATGGTCTTGTGTGTTGGCTTTTAGGACCACCTCATCGGTTTAAGTTGCTGGCTTGAGAAAAGTACGAAGTTTCATCCTAAGTAAGGTAACTCTTTCAGAACTGTATGACGCTTTCTTTTTCATATTATTCATATAGCTAAATATTTTATGCCCGCCCTTTTGAAGTAGACAATTACTGTGACAAGTAATGAAACCACACTTTTCGACAAAATTAAAAAAAAATCGGCTGTGACAAATTGACCGACAAAAACGAGTAATCATACAAAGGTTCGGCTTTTCATTGAAATGAATGGAACTCTGAATCGATGGGCAGTATAGTAGTGGTTTTTTTCTCTAGAAGCCAATATGCACCAGATATATTTGATTCAAAAATATTCCTACAATCACATAATTTCCACGAAACTCCATAAAATCACAAACAGAGCTTTTACGATTCCATCTCATTCATAACCTCGGACAGAATAATATAATGTGGTATAAAAGATATCAAATGGTCCAGAGGTCTTTGCTCTCAGGCTCCAGTGCAAGACGCGGCATCTGTGCAATGTTCCGACTTAGATTAATGGATGCTGCGAACGGGCGGAAACCACCCCATGGTATATATAGCTGCTTCATTTGTTTAAATATTGTTATTGGATCCGAGTGCAGTGTGGCGGGGTTAACCTCAAGACTGTTGGGATAACTAACTTATTTTGATGTTTTTGGTGCAGGAATAAAATAAAATAAACTTACTAAAAAAAAAAAGTTCGTCAGATCGATTTTCAAAAAATATTGGACACGTATTTTCTCTTTTTTCACGTAAACAAAAAATGAGGACGATACAGTGCTTTGAAAACTCGCGTGACGTCAATACGTGCTACAATTTTTACTAGCGTCGTGACGTCACCAGCCCCCACTCTTTAACTTTTATGCGCTTAATCTTTATTTTGGAAATGACATAAATACGTTTCAATTTTTTTTTTAAATCCACCGGACGGACTAAATAGAATTATGATTTTTATATCTAGTAAAATACCCAATTTATGATGTCTTGCTAGGTAATGTTAGATTTGGCAGGGAATAGCGTACATTTTTAACCAAGTTCTTTGAACAGTTTTTCTTTCTTTTTTTTTTTAAATTGGAAGAAAAAAGGTTAGTAAGGTTGACGATACAGAATGCGACATGCTTTGTCTCTTTTGTCATTTGACTCGGCTACATACATCAAATTGACAGTTAAAAGGTATTATTAGAGCAGCATTTGTAAAGACGTGGAATGATGTAAGTTGTAAGATCGTTAGGTTTTCCGCATAACTTAAAAAAAAAGCGATTTTTATATAAAATCCCGCCCCAATAACCTAGTACGCTACTGAAAGTTACGCTTTCACAAAAAGCTTTCATACAAAACCGTTTTCTTTGGGCTAATGGGTATCTAATGTTACACATAAACTTTTATAAATATTGAGTAGACTTTTCGCCTAAATATTGTATATAAAACCGAGTCAAAGATATTCGTAAAGGTTGAAAAAGAGGTCCGGAGCGAGGAGGCATGGGAGCGGTCACCTAATTCTGCGAAGGAGGAGGCAGAACGCGTGCAGGAGAGGGAAACCTCACGCCCCAGCCGCCGCAACAGAAGAAGACGCCCAGGGAGTCGGAAAACGCAGGGCGATTCCCGGCCACCGTAGGCGCGGGCCTGCGGATGGCGAGCTATGGGTGGCTCGCCGTCCGATAGCAACCAGGCCCGAGTCGACGGCACGTCGTGTTCCACGCGCGCCTCAAAGAACTGTCAGCAAAGAAGACGGGGTCAGTGCCTGCTAGGGTTGCAGAATTTGTTAAAAAGAGTCACCACGGCCTTGGAAAGCGGCGGGCACTAGAGGGATCACGGGTGGGTTTAGTCAGTAAGAGTCTGACACTCCCATCCGCTCCACCCAGAGCAGGAGAAGTCATTAATGTTTTATTACGTCTTTGATAACGTTGAGTTCTCTAAAAGCTTTGTAAAATCATCTTGAAACGTTCATAGTACATATAGCCCGGGGTCACTTAGGTACTACATTTGCTAACAGGATATTAATGCAGTGTTTCTGAGCGTTCGGGTTAAATACTTGGATATCCTGAACATAGTTTATATTTGTAATTTGATATTAAAATCATGGGTTGGTTCAATGCAAACCGTAATCAAATTTGAAAAATATCCGTCAATGTAAATAGTTACGTATGTCTTCTAAAATACTCGAGATTCCATATTATATTCAGCCATTGCACCCAGAAACGCCGAGTAAAATATTCTACTTTTCATTCAAACCCGAAATTGTGCAATAAACATCCTCGAACACAAAATATACACATTAAAATGTAACGAAACGAATCGTGGAAGATAAGAGCTCTTTGTATTGAAACGGTGGAGTTCGTGCGACTTCGGAGGAGTTCGGAGAAATCCGTCATCTTTTATTCGCTCGCTGCATTTCTTAGCGGGACAACTGTCGGGTGCACCACAAAAGATCTTATATAACGAGAAATAAATGTATATTTGTAGATCAAAATGCGCGATACATTTATTCGAATTGCGGTAGAGATACGTACAGGGAGATATTTTTGTGCAATAAGAGCGAAGAGTTTGCTGTTTAGTGTAAGTGACAGTTTAATTACGAGACTTCTTATCCACATGTTTGTAACAGTGAAAATAAATTAATGTGTCTGTTGCTTATAAAAAGGAAAACAAAAGTGTTCGAGTGTTGTGTAAAGAAAAATGTGTGTAAACTTTTGTTACAAATTGCTCGCATTCGTACATTGAGAGCTTCGCCCAGGAGATAAAAGCTCAAACACGGGGAAAGACCAACTGAAAACCTAAGCTATATTTCGTCTAAACCTCGGAGCACTAAAGCAGCCATTAAGTTAAAAGACCATTACACGAAGTAGGGTGACAACGGCTCTGTTCGCACACCGGGATTCCCTTATAATTTCTTTCTGATACCGGAGTAAGTCCGCTTTCGGGAACTTAAATTACGTATGGTGGGAGGCGGGTCCGTATCGCGATTGCTATCGAGTGGGGAATAAATCCCGGGGCGTCGTCGGAGCCATTCGCCATATTGGATTACTGGCAAAGTATTCTCTTAAGTTTCATTAAGCGATCGGAGTGATATCCGCCGGGATAGATATGGGATCTAGTCGCCGTATAAATCTTGATAGGATTCCCTTGAAAGTTTGGACACTCTTGATTTACTTTTGGACGTAGGCCCGGAGTCCGACCGTTTTTTTTTTTCTAGGATTTACTTTTCTAATAAAATAAAGAAGAGATTAGGTTTTACTAGATATTGGTTACCTGGTTTTTTATGGATCTAATATAAGCGAATGGCGTTATGAATAGAATTGGTTTGGAGATTGGATGTAGGATGAAGTAATATCGCGGAGGAGGAACTTTATATCGGGAAAATTTGATTGAATACAAATGAAGTGTAAATTTTTACGAAACTGCTTGGTGATGTTATTTTCAGAATTTATTTTTATCATAATATATGTTTTTTATGATGGCATAGACAACCTACAATACCTGGTTCGAGGTGGCTCGGGAATAAAATACCTGGAGGATTTGGGGATCGTCCTTCCCCAGCAGTGGGACTATGATTTTCTGATTCAGAAAACTAGATTTATTTTCTAAACTAGCTTCTGCCAGCGACTTCGTCCGCGTGGAATAGTTACTTTACCCCCGATTTTGAAACTCTCAGCCCGATCGGTTTAAAATTGACAAAAGATAGACATGCTGTTTCGGTATATTTTTTAGATAATTTTATGTAGAACATTTCTGTAATACATGATTTCTATGTAACTTTAACCATTAAGGCTACACACGCGACGGAAGCTTAAAAAATGGAGTAACTTCTTCCGTTTTCCCAACATTTTCCTTCACTGCTCTGCTCCTATTGATTGTAGCGTGATGAAAAGTATACTATAACCTGCCCAGGAGTATGAAGAATAATTGCACCAAGTTTCGTTAAAATCGGTCGAGTAGTTTTTGTTTCTATAAAGAACATACAGACATACAGACACACAGACAGACAGACAGACAGACAGAAAGACAGACAGACAGACAAAAATTTTACTGATTGCATTTTTGGCACCAGTATCGATCACTAATCACCCCCTGATAGTTATTTTGAAAATATATTCCTTGTACAGAATTGACCTCTCTACAGATTTATTATAAGTATAGATATGATTCACTTATCAACTACCGCAGCCTACCAAACACAATTATGCTCAACGATAAATTTATAGCAGTACAACCATCGTTCCCTATGTAGATGATGCGCAATATTTCTACTCTATCTCCGCGACCATCGCCGAAACATCACCACGATTTATGTGGCCTATAATCCTGCGTCTAAGCGTACCAGTAAATAGGATACAGGGAACATAAATACAGCCTGCCAACTACCAAGAGTTTCTCCGAAGCGTATGTGCCTGTATTTGGCGTATGAATACTACGTAATTTTGATCATGTGCTTGTTTTAGCCTGAAACTAGATTATTTTCTGTGTTTTTGATTCTGAATAGCGGTCTGAAAGCTAGTCAGTAGCTAAACATTTATGTTATGTGATGCTGGAGGATCTGTATGAATAGGTGGCGTACAGAGCAATGACTTTGCATTGCACTTCTGAGCTCATGATTAACTAAACATAAATTCAAGAGTCCCTGAGGCCTTGTGTTCACAGCCTTTCCAAAGAATTTTTGAAACAGCTGGTTGTTACTTCGCGTGACCCAAGAGCTGGCCATTTGGGCACGCCACCATTGCGGCAATAAGTCTCCTCTTTGAGGAGTGTTTGTAGAGGCGCCACGGTGTCCTGCTTCCCACCTTATGCATGTTGTAGGTTATCACATATACTGGCAACATTGCCACGTTGTATTGCCATACGTGGCAACGTGGCAATGTCGCCAGTCTCTTGGGCATATTACTAGCTGCCAGCGTCGAAGACGAATTTTGTTCATGTTAGTTTTTTTTATTTGTTGATTTTAGTTAAGGTGGTTACAGAAATAAATTGTTGTGCCATGAATCCTTTAGTTACCTTACGATAGCCGAGTTCCAAATCTTATCACAACATTACGCCTGTATTCCTCAAACGGTAAGACAGAGAGGTACCTAATAGATACTCTAAACATTTCTCCAGTTATGTTTAAGTCCCATGTAACAAGGGACAAGGCTATTGCTATGAACCTTGCTCAAATTACCGAGTTACTACCAAAAAACCCAAAAAGAAAACCCCAATGCACACGCGGGAATCAGATCCAAGAGATGCTCAGCACTAGCGCTTGCTATCACTAGAACAAAAATTCAAGATTCTGAATCCTGACCGCCTAAAATCTAAAGTGAGTAATGGTTTTCTGCAGCAGACACCAACTTACAGCAAATAAGACAGCAGAAAATAAACTTTATGTCTATTGTGGCGGACATAATTTTCCTCTACGGATGGTCCGTTATCTTCCAGGAGCAAACGTAGTATTATTTTATTATGTGAAAGTCTATTTGTTTGTTTGGATGTGTGTTGATCAATCACGTCTCAGCATCTTAAAATTTGGAACACGGACTTTGGGCGGCTGCTAGGGTTGTGCATTTGTTCGAAAGACTAACCATGGCCTTTGAACGCAAAGGGCATTGGGAGGAACACGGGTGGGTTTTAGTCAGTAAGAGTCTGACACACCCTTCCGCTCCTTGGAGAGATCGGAAGAAGTCATTTGATGATTTCTCATCTAATATAAAAAGATCGTGGCTGGATTAGGATACATTTTTATCCCAGTATTACATTCTCGAGGGGTAATTTTCGTCTAACACGAGGGCCGCAGTAGCTGATAAAAGCTAGTTATATCCCACTAATCAATCCCATTTAAATAAGAAAATTTCTGACAAAACTTTCGACGGAAGCATGTTCACGTTCGTTCACGCAAAAACTGCTGATCAGATTAGGACGCAATTCGATACACATATAGTTTCCCGATTTCAAGTCGAACGACCGAAACGCGGGAATCGAAGTCAGTGCAAAAGCTAGTTTTAGATATTTAAAAGGTAGATATTCTAAAATCTTAGCTTATGGCCGGCATTAGCTTCATTAACGGCACCTCCCCTGGCGGTATCGTGTGACGATCGAGGATCGTCATCTTAAACTCTATCCTCATAGCTCTTACTAGGGAAACTCAGGAATATGTGATACTTGTGTGAGTTTGGAAAGAGTCTGCAACATTTTTTCTATTAAGTCTTTTGTGAAGAGTTCAAGGTTTATTTATTATATACTTTATTGTACACCAAAAGTAACACAAAAAGTAGACTTAAAAACTAAAACACATACAACTAAAATATTTTATCTCTGACCAAATAATAGTAATCGGAAATTGGTTGGCATTGACCCTAATTGATTGTTCATACTTCGTAATTGAACATGGAGAAAGCTTTTTTTGTACTTTTGAATCGGTTTCTATACTTTTTGGCTAACAGAGTAAGGCTCAGTTTTTCGTACGAAAAACATCATAAAATTATTAGTCAAATCTAACATTATCTAACCTCGAGTTTCAACAGCCAATCCCATTACTTGACTTGCGAATAATTTGTGAACGACCAAATACGTTTTTATCCCATATTTACTATAGCGACGGCTAACAGGACAGAATGGAAGAAAAAAGCGTATTGCACCGACCTAAGTAACATGGGACAAGGGCAGGAAGATGATGATTATATTTATAATCGGGGGTAAGTATAGAACTACTAGCTGTCGCCCGCAGCTCCGCCCGCGTGAATGTCAAAAATTATCCCAAGAGAACAATCTCTCGGGATAAAAAGTACCCTATGTGTTATTCCACACTATAATCTACCTCCGTGCCAAATTTCTTCAAGATCCATTCAATACTTTTTACGTGAAAGAGTAACAAACATCCATCCATCCATCCATCCAAACGTACTTACAAACTTTCGCGTTTATAATATTAGTAGGAAATAATTGTCCAGTTAAAAGAGTGTCCGTGGAGTTTCTTGCACGTTCTTCTCCATAGAGATCTACGCTTTGGAACGTGCAGATAGCTTCACCTCTTTCGACTTGACAATTCAAAAGTGCCTGTAAAGGGTTTAATTGAAATAAATGCTTTGAATCTTGAATCTTGAATAACCCAAGACCCATCCAGAAACGCGTCATCATCAAAGTTGTCCTTAATCCATCCTAAAAAAGCACAGTGACGTAATCGTAGAAGCCCACATCAAGAAAAAATATCTCAACTTTTTGTTATAGCGTCACATACGCATTGACGATCGCTCGCAAATGGCCCAGTTTAATGGACAGAAACGTATTCTGTTGATACTGACGCTTTTTACGGCTTTCGAGTGAGTTCTTATGGTAACCGAGCTCGTAAATTAAGAATATGCGGGGCGAAATGGGAGAGGGGACCTTGGGACGGATGGCGCGGCTTTTAAAACAACATCTTCGGGCGCCTTTTTTATCCTGAAGATGGGAAAATAGTTTGTCTACCTAAGTGCTTCATTTTTAGGGTTAAAAACGTCCGCATAGGAAAACGGAAGCCTTATAGGATCATCCTGTATCTGTCTGTGAGGCTGGCTGTTTGTCGTCCATCTGGCACAGCCAATTTTCTCCGAATCTACAGGAATAATTAGTTGAAATTTGGCTCAGGTATGTACTTCTGTGACCCAAACATGGACGCGTTCATGTTATTCGTATAGAGCTCTTTGTGCCCGATTCGCACATTGCCGGTCTTGTGTAATTAAGGTTTATTTACGTTACATTTTTGTTATGGTTGCATTTGTGTCTCGATGTCGATTCGTATGGTTCATTGTGATATGCTATCACTGATAGCATATAATTATGAGTAACAGTTGACCTAAAGTACGCCTCAGGAAATTATCTCTTTTGATTTGAACCCATAGGGTTGAATATAATATTAAATCAATGAAAATTTCTTTAACGCAGTTTTGTCTACGCTGACTGCTACGAGTTTCGCAGCGCTACGCGTCGAGCTACGACGTAGCGCTTACTGTGCTACGAAAATCTGATAACCATGCTTTTGAAACTTTTTAGAAACGATTTTTTGTCACAAATAAAATAAATTGTCTTCAGTTAAACTCAGTTATAGGAATATACCTACAAACGCTTTTCTATCGTTATCAATCACGGTTCAGCTGCTGAAAAGATTTGGATGAAATCGGTACTCGGGCGAAAATTTAAAAGTCGAAAACGTTAATATTTGAATGTTTTAATGATCGACTTTCACGTTGGACTTTTCTATTGTTGCTTTGAACTTGATTAAACTCCAAAATACACCCAATATTCCATTGAGCCATACGGCAGTCTGTATTAAACTGACCACTAACTCCGATACCGTAACAGCCAATAAATACATGACCATAATTTTACCGATAATCGATTTTATTGTGTGCTCGGTAATAACGTAAATTCTGCTATAGACTGGAAGAAATATAAGCTCCGTTGAAATAATTTAATCAAAACGAACTGCGTGCCGGTAAACCTAGTCCGGATTTAGTTTTATCTGTTGTGGTCTATTGTTCGGGATAGTATATAAATCATAACAATTTAATTTACGAGTAATAAGCGTGATTTAGATAAGGTTAACTGCTCTGACTGCCTCAGTGGTCTAGTGGTTGTAAGGACTACTACTTAGCACAAGGTTCTGACTTCGATTCTCAGAACGCTCAAAGTGGGTTTTTCATCTGAAATTTCTAAAGTTTGGAGGCTGGATTTGTAGCTGAAGGCTCGCAATATTACAGGGGACTTAAATAACTGCCAGGGTTGCGGTATTTGCTCAAAAGAGGTACCGCGGTCTTGCAACGCATAGGGCATTAGGAGGAACACGGGTGGGTTTTAGTCAGTAAGAGTCTGACACTCCCTTCCGCTCCACCCAGAGCGGGACAAGTTATTTGATGATTTCCCATCCAGAAGAAAGGGGACTTAAATATAATTGGTGAAATGTGGGTGTGCTGTAGGGACACTTCTGCCTAATTCTTTGGGAGCAGTGGTGGCCGAGTGGCTGCGACTTACGAGTTGTAGGTCGCGGGTTCACACCCATACAGGCGCATTACTATGTGTAATTCATTTCATCATCACTGCTCTCAAAACGGTGAAGGAAAACATCGCGAGGAAACCGGCACGTTCTAGAACCAAAAATTCGAAGACATGTGACATTCACCAACCCGCACTGGGCCCGCGTGGTGGATTACGGCCCATTCCCTCTCCTAGAGAAGAGGCCTGAGTCCCAGCAGTGGGAACATTAAAAGGCCGACTATGCTATTTGCTATAATATACGGTTAAGTTTCGATAAACGATGTGAAGCTTCAGTAATAATGTAGCTTTCAGTTAGTAATGAGATATAATTGCACGTATCAGTAAATGGTCGTCAATCACTTTGGTACATTTAGCGGGCCGTTTGCCCTTTGTCTTTAAAGTAATTTATTTTGAACGATATCTTGATGAGCTACATGTCATTAATCAGACGTGCATTGATGGTAAAACAGTATCTTTTCTTTCTTTTTTTTATATTAGGAATTTCTCGTGTATCATGTATCTATACTATCTATACTAATATTATAAAGCTGAAGAGTTTGTTTGTTTGTTTGTTTGTTTGTTTGTTTGAACGCGCTAATCTCAGGATCTACTGGTCCGAATTGAAAAATTCTTTTTGGGTTGAATAGACCATTTATCGAGGAAGGCTTTAGGCTATATATCATTACGCTTAAACCAATAGGAGCGGAGCAGCGATAAAGAATGTTTTAAAATCGGGGATTCCACGGGGACGAAGTCGCGGGCAGCAGCTAGTTATATTATAAAGAGTTAACCTTTGTGATTTTGTGACGTTGTAAGACGTAATCTCTGGATCTACTGAATCGATTTTCAAAATTATTTCTTCAATAGAAAGCTACGTTATTGTGCAGTGTCATAGGCTATATTTTATCCCCGTATTGCCATGGGAACGGGAACAACTGGGTGAAAACGTGGGGCGCTGCTAGTGCGTTTATAAACATATAAACTCACATATACAAACAGCGAAACCCGGAACAACTATCTGTAGGCCATACAAATATTTGTTCCGTGTGGGAATCAAACCAGCGACACGCGACGCAGCAGTCAATCGCTCAACCACTGCGCCAACAGTGTGGTATTTCCCAATTAATATTTATATCATCTTTGGCTTCAGCCAGCGACGTCGCCAGCGTTCAAGTAGAAAATAATCCTATACAGGGTGTTCTAGAACTGTGTGGTCATATTTAAGAGCGATGTTGGGTAGCAGGCTGATGTATATTGAAGGAAAAATTGCAAAATAAAATAAACAAAAAAGAAAACTTTTTTACAGTTAACTTTCTGTTACATTTTTACAGTTGATGGCATTTACTGTAGTTCAGTTAAGCACTTATGGAACACCCTGTATAGATAAAAGTATAATATGTTCTATTCCGAGACATGGTCTACCCGTATGCCAAGTTTCATGCAAATCCGTTCAGCCGTTTAGGCGTGAAGAGGTAACAAACAGACAGACCGAGTTACTTTCACATTTATAAGTATGGATTGCATATCTCTTTGAATCCGTCAATACCGTTTTATCTTCTTCCACGTAAACCGGTTTTTAATTGAAAGAACCAATTTATATTGTATACATAATGTCCTATCTTTATTTTATTACTATCTATACTTTAATAACATCATTTAAACACCAGTAACTCCAGTTAAGCCTAGGTTTATAAGTACGGAACCAATAAAATCGTAGCCCCATAAAACCCTTTCTTCAGCCGTAAAACGTAACGTATAAAGTTTGGAGTTTTACGGTACAGACTCTCGGGTTACGGGTTAAGTTTTTTGTAAGTGCGACTTAATAGAAACGTGTGACTTAGTTCGACTTAAGTAGCTCGTAGCACTTGCTAATGTTGAGCTTTTAACTTGATGTAGGTGTTTTTAATTGAGATTTACTTAGTATTCTTCGAGAAGTTCGAAGTGGGCTAGTGAAAATTGATTGTAATTGTTAACTTTACTTTTTTGTTGAACAAATTTTCGGTTTTTGTCGAGACAGTGTTTGATGGAGATATGTTCGTCTTTTTTGTGGATTTGAACCAACAATAGAATCTCCATTAATAATATAGTAGGTACTTTTGATTACCATACCTATTTATGTGAGAAAAACATACATATGTAAGTAAATACGAATTGGTTTCGAATTTTTCCAATTAGTTCGATTTCAGACTTTCCTAAAGTCATTTGCTTTACGTAAATATTTACATATTTGTATCAATTATTCTCTTTCAGTTTTTCTGAACAGAAACTTAACTGCTTGTAAATGTTAAGTTTTCAGTTTTAACCCGAGCTATATCAGCCAGTTACGGTGCAAAATTAGTTTCAAGCCTTAAATCTTTTTTGAAAACCTAAAAATCGTTTAATTCTCACTAGATATCAAGGCTATAATTATATATCAATCAGTTACTGTGCAACATTAGTTTCAAGTTTCGAATCTTTTTTGGAAACCTACAAATCTTTAAATTCTCAAGAAAATCAATCCAATACCAACGAAAGGATAATCCTTCAATACTAACAAGCGACAGGTATCCACCCGCATCCAGTTTCCACCGGTTTGCAAACACGAAATCATCGCCACCTTGCGACTATGACTTCCAACGGGGGACGTAACTCTTCGAAGTGGACAGGGGATAGGGGAGCAGCGGATTGTACAGACTTTGATTTTGGCTCAAATGGCCCGGACCATTCTTAATGGCCCATAAGCATTAGGGGCTGCCAAGTATTTGAAATGTTTTTTTTTTTCGTGCACGTTGAAAAAGTTAGGTTAGTTTTGGATAGGGATTTTCTTTTGTCTTTCATAAAAATTCGCACCTGTTTGGGCTTTAAGTTAAGCAACTAAATCAACTGATAAGAAATGATAATGATGGAGATGTATGGAAGATAATTTGCGGTGATAGCAAATAAAAATATAAGGGCACTATAATTGCTTTAACTACAAACATCTTTAACTAAAAAGTTGAATTCACGAGGTGGAATGATAAAATTGTTAAAAATCATGACAACAATAGACGTACTCAAGAAGAATAATGTTATTACTTGTTACACATACACAAATGTTATTACATTAAAACTATCCTTACGTAAAATAATAAAAAAAAACAGGTCAAGTGCGAGTCGGACACGAAGGGTTCCATATCATAAACAGAATAAAAACACGTTTCTTGCCCCCTTTAATTTATTATTTGTTGTTATAGCGGCAATAGTTGGTGAGGCGTGTAAATAGCCTGCACCTTTGGGTAGGTTATGAGAGAATTTGAATTACAAACCTATGTTAAAAACTTCACCAATAGTAATACACACTCTGTGAAATATGACTGTCTACCTGTTAAGATAAAGCTCGTTGACAGATAGACAGACGGACGGACGGACGAACAGCGGAGGCTTGGTAATGGGGTTCCGTTGGTTAACTTTCGGGTACGGATCCCTAATAATGGTCAATTAAGTCCGCATCAGATTATGTCAGACATTGTCTGCTACAAGTAACAGTACTTGCTTTACCTACTGCTTACTCTACTGTTTGCGTCAGAATACTTGGAATTTACAAAATAAACAATTCAGAACTTCTCCGCTCCTGCCTGTAACTTAGTCCCTCAATAATGTATATAGGCCGAGAACACAAGGTGTGTGGGGTCAATAATAGCAGGTCAAATATTTGAGGGAATCGTGCGGGTTGTTTGTGAAGGGTCATAGGACACACAGCCGGGTCTTAGGGTATGCCTATGTACGGTTATGTTTTTATTTTGGGTAGTTGGGGATGTAAATAAGATATGTGTTATCGGGATGATGGAGTTAAAGAGATTAGAAGTTGGAGAAGCTTAATTTTTTTTGGTACTGTTGTTCCTAAAGTTCATAAAGTATTTATTAGGTTGATGATGAGTCCTAGGGAAGGAGCATAATCAGCCTTTTAATGTTCCCACTGCTGGGACACAGGCCTCCTCTCTAGGAGAGGGAATGGGCCGTAATCCAGCACGCGGGCCCAGTGCGGGTTGGTGAATGTCACATGTCTTCGAATTTTTGGTTCTAGGGTATGCCGGTTTCCTCACGATGTTTTCCTTCACCGTTTTGAAAGCAGTGGTGATGAACTTAAATACCTACACAAAGTAAAGCTGGGTTTGGACCCGCGACCTACAATTCGTAAGTCGGAGCCCTTACCTCTCGGCCACCACTGGTCTCAAGGCAAAAACATTTTTTTTTCACAGTAACTGTGTATTCTCTAGTATTATGTGAATTTATCGGTGAATCGGTTACCGGAAGGTTGCTCAACAGTACAATGGCTCCCAAAAAATCTCAATATTGATACTGGGTTCTTTTAAAACCAAGTCAGCGTGGTTAATCCACGAAATCGTGGATTAAGTTTTTATATTCCTACTTTCCTACCGAATGACTTTTCCGCCATTTTTTTCACTGTTCCATTTTCAGAGTGTTTGTCATCAATCAATAGTGTTTTCTCTTTATTAGGTTAGTGGAACTTTCTTGTGTGACTTCTGACACTGTTGTGTACATGTCCTTGTTTTCATACTTTGCTGAGGTAGATATTTTCGGGAGTATCGAGTAAAAGTTTAAGGATATGGTGTGGAGAAAATTCATGCGCATTACTAGAGTATTTTTCAGCGTCAAAAATGTATTATCTTCCTTTGTAGATAAATTCTGTAGACGAACGTGTGGGCTTATTTTCCTTCGTTTGTATTAAGTAGTGTTGAAGGCTGTTGATTGTTTGGTGACTGTTGGTATTATCTCCATTTTGTCGACTATTAAGAGATGATATATGTACTTCTGCTCATCGTCGATGTCGATTGCTTCTTAATATAGTTTGTCCGACTAGTACTGAGCAACCAGTACAGGGCCCCAAGTCTGCTATTTTTATAAATTTGCCATTCCAACACGATCACACACATGTCATTTTGCTAAAAGTTCGTAATCTGCTAAATTCATAATGGTCGATCATTGGTCGGTCAATGGTCTCGTAATACTTTTTGATAACCAAGCTATTAAAAGAAATAACTGCACAACGACGTTCTAATGATAGGTCACTGATCCAAGGAACTGTCAAAATTTTTGCAGATTACCGCATACGTCTGTCTTTCATTTGTCATTATGTACGAGATTGCCATTCTATGCCATTTCTTTCAATGGAGTGTCAGTGGTTGACCATTGGAAAGTCATAATGACGCTTCTATGTTAGTAGACTACCAAACTTGTCAAAATCGACCATTATGAGATCAATGATAGACCATTCTGATACTATTGTAATAGCAGACTTGGGGCCCCGCTCTATCATTAGCTTCGTTCAAACTTTGGTGGGTGCAGATGGTTGTGCACAATTTGCAGTTACAATTACGACGGGTAACATACTGTTTCTTACTTTCACAGAAATATGAACCTATTGACGCTGATCAGTAGGCTCATTAAAAAAAAAACACTGCTTAATCTCCCGTTGAATAACGCCGCAATATCAAAAGCAAAGTTAAAGTCGAACAAGGCATTTTCGACAAACCGCGCCCGTGTTGCAAACAATTTTAAAACTGTTTTGAACAGTTGAAAAGTTTGAATTTGGATTATTATGTACTTAGCGTATAATAAAATAAGTTTTAAATTTCAAAAAGTTTTACGTTGAAAATCTATTTTCACGACACAATCCATGCAGGCATTTATTTTAATGACGATATGTATTACGGGAAAGTTATTTTGTAATACCATTAATTAAGGTTCGTATAACGATATAATATTTGCCACACACTACAAAATTTAGTCAAACCTGCCACACACTAATAAACAAACCGATAGCTAGCATACCTAAATTAATTATTCAATATTAGCTAAATAACTTATAAGAGCTGGGCCAAAAGCCGATGCATATGTATGCGGTCCAGTCCACAACGGAATCAAATTAATTATGATAAAGTGTTGCACCTGTTGGCTCGACTAATAGCTGGTGGCACACACTTATTGGAAACGGTTTCTGTCGCCCTGTGATTTATTACTAAATTAGTTGAGAAACGTGATGATTTTACCTAATTGGGTATATGGGACGCTATCGACTGTGATATTTTGAAGCATACTGCTCGATTGCTTTGTAGATATCAACTTAGTACCGCCGTCAATCTATACTAATATTAGAAAGAGGAAAGATTTGTATTTTTGTATGTAACGAATAAACTCAAAAACTATGGACCGATTTCAAAAATTCTTTCACCATTAGAAAGCTACATTCACCTTGAGTAACATAGCCTATATTTTATCCCCGTATTCCCACGGGAACGGGAACTATGCGGATGAAACCGCGGGGCGCTGCTAGTATGAAATAAAGGCATAGAATTTGCAAAGCGCAAAATAAAATATGGTCCTTTAATTGTAGCAATGTAGCGACCGTTATACCGCATTTTTAAACAACATGTGCAGTGCATGGCAGTGAAATAATGTCGATGTTCAACAATACGCAAATTCATATAATAGTAATGTTGCATTATCGAGTAAAACGTAACAAAAGAACAATGTACTGCGGCCCGCCTCAAAACCGCAACGAAGCAAGAATTGTGGTCACATAGCATGCAAAAATGTTTTTATTTATTTTCTCACAGAGTACAAGGTTTATAATAAAATGTTTAGAAGCAGTCATGCAGCATATAAAAAATCGGTTTTTACAAACTGACAGTAACACAAACAGAATTATTCCGTCTAAGCCCTCAGGCTCTTACCTAAATCAAATGGGCATAAGTTTTAAAAGAGGTTTACATTTCAATGCCCAATTAAACCTTTGACAGCAAAACCAGAGACGACTTTTTTCGGCAGCAACAACTTTTTAATCCTTTGTAGATTATCTGATAAATCCCAATTATACTGCCAAACGTACATAAAATGGAGCAATCATAATTTTCCTTTGACTAATACCGACCAAAGCCCACATAAACAAGAGACATTCGGCAACAGACACCGCGGCCGTTAATAACGGGGTGTCGCCGACAGCTAGAGCGCTCTAGACGGTGTCGAGTGGTGTCAGAAAGAGTGTAGTGCGCAGGTGCGGGTCATAAATAATGGCAGCCAGGCTTGCCGCGGTGTCGCGAAAAATGTCCCCGTAGATATTTAATGCGGGTCTTTTAGTAGATGCGTTAAGTATTGTGTGGGTAAGGGATCGTGGAGAGGTTTAGCAAAGTTTTCTTGTGGTTTGCAGAAGAGTAAATGAAATATGGGATTTTGATGTTTTTTGTGTCATTTAACAAAGTCAAGTTCCGAGAAAAGCAGCCTATGCTTTTCTCGGAAGAGTTGGATGGGAAAGGGTTTTGTAGCGGTTTCTAAAAAGGTGCGATTTTTATTATTTCTTTTGTTATTAAAGTTATGGGTGACGGGTAAACTCGGGCTACTTTTCTCGGAAAAATCTAATGTGGGAATACCTAGGTCGTGTCGTGCTTTAGTATCTTCACTCGTGGAGGCGAGATGTATGATTTTGTATGCTAACATTATTTTTGCTAGACGGCAAATTAATTTTTACAGTATCACCTTAACATCAACTAATTAAAATAAAATTACAAGAAAAAAAGGTGTTAATAAAACTGCGATTTAAATTTCACGTTCATTCAACTGGAAAACCGTTTGAAGCCAAAATATCTTAAACAAAGGCCTCATAAACCTAGATTAATTTTGCGCAAACACTTTATCAAAAGCGACGGCTTATTCAAGTTCACCAATAAAATAACTCACGAATTCACCTTTACTTCTAAAGCTCCGTCTGATCCCGCACTTGATATTTTCATCCAGAGAAAAAAAAACATATTTCTTACTTTTTCGGTCTCTGATGTATCGAAACATGTAATTTATATAGTCGCCGTAACGCCTCCGGAACGATTCGCCGGGGACATCCGGTTCCGCGGCCATCTTAGAAAAAAGTATCGAAAGCGTATACTGTCATAAATAATTCAGTGTTCCGTACATTTATTTTCACTTGTGAGGATGTGTGTGGATAAGAAACTGGAGCGTGGTGATTATGTGGATGTTTCTCGATGATCGATGGACGTTTTATTGTTATTAAGGTGTTACATTTTTCTACTGGGATTGAAGTAAACAAATAAACGTGTGTTTTGTTTGAGTGAGATTTTTTTGTTCCATGTATGCTGTTTGTTACGCACAAAACGCATGCAAAAATATCCAGAATAACAGAGTGTATTCCTGTAGGCTGTACAAATATTTTGTTCTACTACAATATGGAGATTTTTTCTGTGAATCTGGCAAGTGATATTTTTGTTAGACTAGGCTAGAGTTTGATCGTGTTCTCACATGATGTTAAACGCTTGTATAATGATTGAAATAATTTATTCAATGATCAACGGGTGTAGTGTTTGCTTTACTTTTATCGCAATGTTGTGTAAAATAATCCGTACAGATTATTGCCTCTTTGGGTATAACTAATAAAACATTTTACTCCCGCACAAACCTTTGGACCTTATTAAAGGCTATCGCCAAAAACCCCAATTGAACCCTAAGACGTTATCGAACGAGTGAACTGAAAGGAACCGGATCCGGCGGTTACACCGTTTCCGGCCGCCGCCCCGACACTGAATTATGGACTTCTGATCCGACATGTTTTGTTATTATTATGTTTTATTAATTTTTGCTTTTCTTTTCCGCGTTTTGAGTTCGTCCTTGAGGACAGATTGTAATTTTATTTATGGGTCGCGATTTGATTATGTTATTTCTGTTTTCTTTTGCGTTGATTCCTGTGAGCACTTATCATGCTTCGTTTTCTAGGAAATCACGAAAATAAAGTTATGGCGGAATCATAAATAAATAGAGTAGTAAGAATTGCTTTTTCAGTGATATTAACTGTGCGACCATAGGTTTTTTAAAAAATTTTCATTTGAATAAAAATGATAATCATATACAATTTGAGAAAATGTCAACTGCCTGTCAAACCTGACACCAAAACGGCACTAAATGAATACATTTGGCACCAACATTGTTCCGAGCAGTGCAGCAGAGCAGTGGCGGCCGAGTAGTAACGGCCCCGACTTACGAATTGTAGGTCGCGGGTTACAAACCCAGACAGGTGAATCCACCTGTCTGGGTTTGTAATCACTTTTTGTGATTAATTTCATCACCACTGCTCTCAAAACGGTGAAGGAAAACATCGCGAGGAAACCGGCATGTCCTAAAACCAAAAATTTGAAGACATGTGACATTCACCAACCCGCACTAGGCCCGCGTGGTGGGTAGGCCCATTCCTCTCTCCTAGAGAGGAGGCCTGCGTCCCAGCAGTGGGAACTTTAAATTTCCCACTGCTGGGACTTGATTATGCTTATTGTTCCAAATATAAAAATACACTCAAGAGAACACTAACATTGTCAACTTAAAACAGCCCTTAAAACTTGAGTGACGTTATATACTCTCATCTACATATAGCGAATGTATTGCTCACATTCGAGAAGTTTCCATCATATTCTTATGTTATGGTGGAACTTGGGCATTAAAACACGCAAACGACGCCATTACGGAGTCTCGCGATAACTCACATGTCGCTGTGCATAGCTTTGACCCACATTTGAGACAATTGGCGATAAGGTCGGATTTAAGATTCGTGATTTACTTTGTTAATGGGATTTTGAAACGTGTTTCGAAAACGTGCTATGTATCAGATCATTTTTGACAGTAAATGGGTATTTGGTAAGCTGTGATTTGCGAGTTACGTCACACGCAATTATAATGCTCACAACCCCGTAACATATTAAGATTTGACTTTTTTACTGCGTCTTGCCTTTCCTCTAGGTACTGAGAATTATAATTATTTTTAAAAAATCAGCCTTTATACTCTATTCCCAGTTCCCATAAATATAAACTCACTCAGCTTCAAACTGTCCGGATCTCATATAGCCAAATATATCTTAAACCTTAAGGTGATTAATTTGCCTGTCTGTGCAATCGACAGTTAGGGCCAAATGTTGTATTTCTTTCCCTTTCCAAGCCTTCCAAATTTAAATTATAGATTAGATCTTCAAATCAGAAGTTCTATTAAGAGATTCAAACGATCAGGATCGAGTTCACTACGGACCAAATGTTAATTATAACAAATCAAATCACTGATAGATACATTTCAATAAACGTTATAAACGGTAAGATCCTATCTGTTTTGATTTCTTTGTTTTAATTTTTGGTGAAAAATTTGGATTTCTTTATACAAAGTATTTTTACTTTTAAGTGTTTCTCCTCGAATAGCTCGTATCAGCTGCACTATACGCGAGAATACCTATTATCAACCATTTCCAGTTTCGTAATATCGTAAATCCGCTACCATAAAACATGCAGCTTGACATATCGGCACCAGTAATGAGTATGACTGCTAAACGTTTACGACGACCGCACGCAGTGCACAACGCTTACTACACCTAATACTTTACCTTATCGAGAGCCATTCATCATCCTTCGACAGAGGGTAAACGTACATTGGCTTCTACTGTGGACTTACATAGGTAATGCTCGTTCTCGATTGTCGAAGCAAATGTTATTATAACGTAATGGATTTTATTGATTGGTGGACATTAGGTGGATGGTCGTGCGGTCAACTACCCTGTCGCTATCCATAATTCTAGGAGAAGAGTACTGAATAGTCTACTGTTTTCGGCTAAAATAATAGGGAAAATATTGAAAGATGATTTAGATTTAAATTGGGTATTTTTTTTTACTAAAAATCTAAAATATTCGAAGACCATCATCAAGTCATCAACAGCCTGTTGCAGTCCACTGCTAGACATAGGCCTCTTCAATAGTACGCCACTTATATTTGTTTACGGATTCTCGCATCCAGTTTATGCCAGCCGTCCTGCGCAAATTGTCACCCCACCGAGACCATATTTTTGACATAATCCGCTATAATCCTAGTCAAAAATGTTTACCTTGAAAAGTTGCTAGCGTTAAGAAGATCTATATAACAATGTACTTATAAAAAAAAACACAGATTGACATTTCGCTACACTTACTAAAGTATCATTATCAGTAGTACACTTGCTTTTAGAATTCGGTATTAGAACACCGATCTGTACGACTCTTTACCAAGAAACAATTGGGAACAACACAAAGAGTGAGAGTACGATTAAATCCCAGGTGTCTGCTCAAGATATTATAACCGCCCGATTTTAAGTGAACTTTAGACAATAGTCGCTCTTAGACTTCCACAAAGGTCCCTGTAATACTTGTTAACGTGGTAATCTCGCTCTGGGCTATGAGGTTACGGTTTCCGAATGTAAGGAATAAAATAATTAAGTCTCTAATGTTGGGTTAAAAGTTTTTGTTCATTTTTTAGGGTTCCGTAACCAAAGGGTAAAACGGGGCTCTGTTACTTCGCTGTCCATCCATCTGTCTGTCCGTCCGTCTGTCTGTCTGTCCGTCTGTCACCAGGCTGTATCCCTTGAACCGTAATAGTTAGACGGTTGAAATTTTCACAGATGATGTATTTCTGTTGCCGTTATAACAAAAAATATAAGAAACGTGTTTTTTTTGCCGTTTTTATGTATCCCACACAAAGGTGCGCGGTTTCGATTCGCACTTGGCATTTTTTTTCATGAGTACTTAGGGCCTGATATATCCCTGAATAAGTAATTTTGCCTAAAACAATAATAATGCTTCTTCATAAATTTTGTTTTGTTAAATTCAAAAGCGTTTCCAATCGTCTTTTATAATGCGCACAGCAAAGGAGTGGAACTCTCTGCCTGCGTGTG
The DNA here is from genome assembly GCA_905332915.2 of Hecatera dysodea. Classification (NCBI taxonomy): domain Eukaryota; kingdom Metazoa; phylum Arthropoda; class Insecta; order Lepidoptera; family Noctuidae; genus Hecatera; species Hecatera dysodea. The sequence continues at coordinate 19,857,612 of HG995292.1, forward strand.
TTTCCGAACGCATTCAACCATGATAATGATAATTGCTGTAATTGGTTTATATTTGTTACCGTTGCAATTACATAAATAAATGATCTCTTCAAAGTTAGAGTGAACAGACTTCTTCTGGGTAAGCTCATTCCATCGTCGACTTTGTCTCTGTCACTTGCGGCCTAGACTAGAGTCAAGAGCATATCCCTCTGACAATAAAAAAAAAACTTCATAAAGAAAAATACGTTAAAATGTCTCACGCCATTCTGCAGACAGTTAAAAATTATATTCAGACTATTGTAAATTCTGCTATTAAAGAATCAATGAAACTCACACATCAATAGTTTCAGTACATCCATTACCATAGGAAATCAGCGCAACTTTATGAATATTGTAACAGCGAAATACGAACCTTATTAGTTTCCATTTTAGTTGATTTCAGATTGATAAAGTTCCCAAGCACAATCTAGTTCACCAATCGTCAATAACGGGCCTTTGTGTGAATCTCTCAATCATCCTCCCATCTCGAAGTTCCAATATCCAGCCTCTTTGTTCCTTACTCTAATAGGTTTACGCTCAAAATGCTTGTCTCATGGAGGCCCGTAATTGCGCCAGATTTTTCCGTTCCCACAGAATAGGCTTTACTTAAATCCTAAATGGTGGGATGGCTTTGCTCCTGATAAGATTACAGATTGTAATAAGCTCCTGAATTTTATTCCAACTGAAACTTAAATTGGATGAAATTATTTCAGTGTTATTTTTTTTATCTGAAAATTATATTGGATGGTTCCTATAAACGGTTACTACGTTTTTTGATGAGCTTGCGCAATGATATTGGTTTTTGTGAGGTGATATTTTTATTCAAGGAATCTTATTTGTCGTATTATTTATGGTAATCCTGGCTATCAAAGTCATATTTACTCAAAAATCGAGTCGAAATCAGTATTTTCAATAAATCCTCCAAACATGGATATACAATAAAAACAAAGATTCTTAAAGAATTGGAAATACATTGACCGCAGATTTATTTTTGCAACAGTATTAGGTATACCAGATAAACAACCATTAAAGATGAAAATACATTCTTTTTTATTATTTATCATCTCTAAACATGGACAGACTTACTTTTTTTTCTAGTCATCCAGTTACTAATATTATATATGCGAAAGTTTGTATGTATGGATGTTTGTTACTCTTTCTCGCAAAAACTATTGAATGGCTCTTGATGAAAATTGATAACACATAGGACACTTTTTATCTCGGGAGTAGGTATGTTCCCTTGGGATAATTTACGACATTGAAGCGGGCAGAGCCACAGGCGGCAGCTAGTATTCCGTATACGTACTCAGCAAAAGTCAGAAATACCAACTCAAACTATCACTAGCCAGGAAAGGCAAACTTCTCGAACACGCAGAACAAACGGAAACTTAATCGCAAGACAAACGGGATCTACAAAACAATATCTCGGTTGAAGATGGGCCCAAAAACAGGACCGCAGACTAGTCCTTGCCTGTTGCCAACCTAATTTGCATTTTGCCGATTGATTATTCAATCGGACAGTTGGTGTCCGGACGCCGACACCCCCGGACACCTCTAGCCACCTCCAGCCACCTCCAACCCCCTTCAACGCCCGGACAGCGGAATTGATTCATAACTAAATGCTAATGGAAATTATAGAGCGGACATTGTGGTGGCTGATGCTGTTTTTGATGTATAATTGTTTTTGGCCGCTAACTCGATGGCCGATCGTGTTGGACACGCTGTGAAGGCTGCTAATGTGGCCCAAATGGCGAAATGCGCGTGGAAGCTTAAATAGATAGAGCTTAATATAGTTTACGTGCATATTTCGCCACACACGTGTTGTCAGAAAACCTCTATCTAAAGAGCAGGTGGTTCCTTTTTTTTCTGGATGGGAAATCATCGCATGACTTCTCCCACTCTGGGCGGAGCAGAAGGGAGTGTCTGAATCTTACTGACTAAAACCCACCCGTGATCATTCTAGTGCCCATTGCGTTCCACGGCCGCGGTGACTCTTTCGAACAAATTCCGAAACCCTAGCAGGCACTGACCCTATGGAGCCCCATCTTCTTTGCTGACAGCTCTTTGAGGCGCGCGTGGAACACGACGCGCCGTCGACCTGAGCCTGGTTGCTATCGGACGGACATCCACAAGCCCGCCCCTACGGTGGCCGGGAATCGCCGTGCGTTTCCCGACACCCGGGGCGTCTTTTTCTGTTGCGGCGGCTGGGGCGTGAGGTTTCCCTCTTTCGCACGCGTTCTGCCACTTCCTTCGCTATCATTACTGCTTCGCAAAAGGAGGTGACCGCTTTCCATGCCTCCTCGCTCCGGACCATGGATTGAACCAGGGCCAGATGTGAGATTTCGCCGCCGTGGATCGCCTCCACGAGGGTACTCAATTTATATATATGTACACATATAGCGTCAACAATTCACCAACATAGACCAATATACAAATATTAAAGCAATTCTGTGCTGCTCTCTTCATGGAAATTTTAAATGAAATTATTTCAGACGTTGTAGGTACCTAGTGCCTAAGTTGAATAAAATTAAAACGAACATCAAACTTTGTGAAAGCATCTGCATTGTTAATCAGAAACTAAATTTAATATTTTTGTGTTTTTACGAAGAACAGTTCTTAAGTAGTCCCTTAAGACCTGTTTTAATTAATCGGTCTTGTGTGAGAGGTATCTTAAGGAGGTAGCTTTGTAACGTAGTTTTAAAATTAGCTCATGTGTTTGGGTAAAAAATATACCTATCTTGAGTTAACATTGGTTTTTAAACAAAATTACATTTAATAAGCGATTTAATTGTCGAAAAGCTAAAATTGCAGGCTCGAACACAAAAAATGGTTAGTATTAGAAGGAATAGGTAACATTGGTAGGCCTTTTTCATTAACATTTCTAATCCAATAGAGGACCTACTGGTGCGTTTCGATAGCTTATACCGACCCCATACAATTTGGACTTTTGACAGTTGTCAATAGCAGTATGTTCCTTAGTTTAGAACACTTTATTGTATGACATGTCGTATAGTTTCTAACAATCCTACACCTGAGCCTTAACACAAGAATTTTTGACGTCTAATCTCATCGCAGATAACACAAGTCCTAACCTTGGGTCTCACAGACCCATCCCCTTCCTCCACTATCAATTAAGTATGCTGATGCTGGCGGCGATACAGGGCGGGTTGGCCCATCTTTGGCCATGATTGCCTTAATACGGCGAGAATTATACCTGCGCCCTCGAGCGACTTGGAACGTCACAGTTTTGATTATGGAATTTTAATTGAATATACGCAAAAGGAGACAGATATTGATGGCGAAAAGTGTGGCGTAAGTGGTGGTAAAAGTGAGTTACGGTTTTGTAGTGATGTAGAAATTTGAGCGGAGTTTATTAAGAACAAATGAAGTTAATGTCTAGTAAACTACTTTTACCAGCCTTCTGCTAAATTGTTTAGGTTGTTAGTAGTAGCTTTTTACGATTAGAAACAAGGCAATGGTTATTTATTTATTCACGATTCGTTTTGGTAAGAAAGTGTTTTTAATTTTGACTGATTTCTTTGTAAGATTTAATTGAACACACCGATATTAAATTAGTACAATTTTTTAAAAGTTATTAAAAAAATAAATGTCAAATCACCCACTTTTACTCCAATAAATAGATAGTAAGTAGTAGGTAAGAGAATAAAGTTTGTATTGTGATCAGTTCTAAGCAATAAATTACAAACTTTGAAAGGCGAACTGTAAGCTTCAGAGGTGTCTTTAGTGATTTTTTTTTAAATGTATCTTGTGGTAAGTGAATTTTTGTTGATTTTCATGAGGAATTGTCTCCACTAAAAATGTCCAATACATCTTAACTTGACAACATCAAAAACCAATTCCATCTCGGTTGACGCGACCGCCACGCCCAGTCAATGAACACCAATATCGCTGAAGGTTTTTTCAATCACTCTTCCATCCTTGGTTCATGAAAAATTTATGCCTGAAGCCGTGAAGCTGTGTCGAGGTCCCGAGGTCTCCCAAGGCGATGTACGCCGAATAACATTAGTTTATGGGCATAGGCGGTGTGTGCTCACCCCGAGAGCACTAAAGTGCTAGCAAATTTAATACGGCGCCTTTACGATAACTTAGTATGCTGTTATTTATTTTTTCGATGTGTGATGTGTTGGCTCGGATATCGGTGGAATTTTTGTTTGTTTGTGTGTGCGTTGTGGACTAGCTTCTCGTATATTAATTTGTACTTGCTTGTCGAAAAATAACCTTGCGTGCAAAAACATGGTCCCATTGCAGCCCTTAGTAATGAGCTATAATCTTAATCCTATTGAATATTTATGAGATAAGTTTACCACACGCGTTAGGGCTAGAACTCATGCTTCTAAAACACTCCAGGAACTAAAGGTAGACTCATCCAGTGGGAGTGGGAATGTACACAATAAGTACAATAACTTATATAATAAAGTATCTACAGAATTCGTCAAATCTTTTAGGTGATATCCGTTATTTTTTGTCAACAAAACAATTTAGAAAAAATCCTACTAATAAATCACCTCAGTGTGACTTCATTTTAAACTCTGTAAAATCAATAGAAACTAATTTAATGACTGATGAAAGAAACCTTAATTTTCTGAATTACATATAGTATTGAACCTAGCATATTAATTATCATCATCACGCCATAAACAGTTTTCGCACGCATGTGTACCAGTCAAAATCATAACCCTCCTTTGTGCTTCGCCGCAGTCGGGTAATAATCCTAAGACAACATACTCCCGAGATAAAATGTTATTCTGCGTCCAAATCAGGGACATGGTCAAACCGTGTGTCAAGTTTTATCCAAATCCGTTCAGTGGTTAAGACGTGGAAAGGTACCAAACAAACGGGGAGAGAGTGTTACTTTCATGTTTATAATATCAGCACTGATTCTTCACAGTTATTTAAATATCAAAAGTCTTCAGTATAAAATACTGGCATTACAATGAAATAACGAAAACGAACACCACTGGTATTCAAAGCATAAAATACTGAGCATTTACTATACATAGTCAAAGTGAACTAATTCCCGACCCCGTTTCCAAGCAAAATTAATTCAAAGTAAATACAAAAATAGAGAACGTCAATTTTCATAACGCCTTCAAAATTTTCCCTTGAAACTCCTCGAGGGCAATGGTGGAAATGTTTTAATTCTCTCTAACTCGCTTTCGAAGGCAAAGATTGAATTATTGAAGGCGAGAGAGCGTTAATTGTTATTAATGTACTGGAATATTAAGATATTAAGAGAAAGGACAGGTAAATGTTGATTGGAGGGGGTTCCGTTTCATTACGCGACGAACTTAACTTTTCAAAGAGCTTTCCTTCTGTTTAGAAAATAAAGGCTGAATTACAAAATTAATTTTAAAGGGAATGGTTTAAAAGTTTGCCAAATAAACGTGCTTTTTTCGCTGGTAAGTCCTGATATAAATAACATATTATTAATCTATAATAAATGAGCGACAATTTATCCCTATTATACGCATTCAACCGTTAAATTAGCGATAATATGTTTGACATGAGCAGTAATCCAATACGCAAACGAAAATGATTATTTTGGTCATTAAAATAATCATTCCAAAATTTAACAAAATTGATGTAGCGTAATCAGCTAAAATCAGGACGCGGCGCACAATTTCACAGATAATAAAACTTCTTGAACTCACTTAACCTGCGTAGTAGATTATTTTTAATCTGTGCTCGAACGAGGATTTCGCGCCAAATTACACCACAGAAAAAAAGAAAACGAGCCAAGGACAAAAACTTTAATCATACATCAAGTTACGAAACAGAAAAGGAAACCCTCACGTACAATTTTGGAAAATAATGAACTAACCGGCCAGTCTCTTCGCGGGTCGTTAGCGAAAATTGGAAACTTTCGTAAACTGTTCCGTGCGTTACCGAATGATCAATGGCGCCTGTACTTATTGAGTTTTGTTTTGTTCGATGTTCAAATGTGTTTTTGGTCGGCTGTTTTTTTAGACGAATTGGCTCGTTTGAATTCGGAACTCCAGCTGCCAGTTTTTGTTTAATTTTTGGTGTGATTTTTGTCTTTCTTTTAATGCCAGGTGTAACTTAGGTACCTATTTGTTTGGTACACGATCTTTTAAGAGCTTAATATTACTATTAACGATTAAAACTACTTACCAACATTCTATCAACTTCCCAATATTAACATCGCACTTTACGAGTACAGGCTCTAATCCAAATAGTCTGGATACACACTCCTTATGTTAGCAAATACTCGGCTAGACTCGACTATTCTCGTCTAGATTTAGCCAGAGTCGGGTATTCTCTGGCTGGAGGGTGCATGTAACGGTGTCATTAACGAAAAGTTAATCTCTGTCGACAATACCTTTGTTTATGGAGGACTCCAGAACATTTGCATAGAGGATGGTGTTAGTGTTGCCACGGTAAATATTGATGTAGTGCGATTGAGACGCGCTCAGATGTTTGTGCAACGGTTTCAAGCTGTTATTCATATGTATCTACGTTACAAAATAGGTACATTTACACTGTTTTAATTCTTCTACTGATTTTTATCGTAACGAAGACGAAATCTAGTTATAATTTAAATTGCATTGCAAAAATTATGATAAATACACTTTATTATTATAAATACTATTGTAAATCTGAATTTTGCAGGGAAAGAAAATAAAATAAATATAACGGGATCCCTTCTTTTCGCATAATGTTTTTTGTCCTAATATACTTCGGCATAACGATTTTGGCACAATTTGTTTTGGCATAATAATACTTTGGCATAATTTTTTTAGGCATACATTTTATGTTGGCATAATCATGTTAAAGACTAATTTGTTTTGGCATAAAATTGATTCGCATAACGTTAGTAGGCCTAAAGACTTTACGCATAACGTTAGTAGGCCTAATGGCTATTAGCATAATATTCTGAGCAAACCAATTAGCTATAGTACCTGTAACAATCAAATAATACCTATTGTTGGTTAAAAAAACATACAAACATCCGAATTGAGAACCTCCCCCTTTTTTAGAAGTCGGTTAAAAATTAATATGCTGTGCAACAAATGTTAGTCACAGAACCGAATTGCTGCAAAACCGACTTCACGTAGTCTTGTTTGTCCTACCCCTAGAGTGTTATTTAAAATCGCGTAGGCGCGGAGGGGCGAGGCGGCCCGCGGGCTGAGGAGCAGGCGGCTGCGAGCGAGCCGCCGCGGCGGAGGCTGGCCGGCGAAGCCGGCCAACAAGCCGAAGCTGCGGTGGTGAGCGAAAGCCGTCTGCGACGATTAGCACGCGTGGGGCCGCCGGAGGGCCGCAGCGCCGGAGCCGTCACAGAAACCCTGCCTGCTGCATGCTGCTTGCTTGCTTGCTTGCATGCTTGCTTGCATGCTGCATGCTTGCTTGCATGCTGTATGCTTGCAATGCTTGCTTCCTACAGCGAAAAAATACTCACAAAATTGTTCAATACGATATAATATATTAATATTTTATTTAGGATATTATGCTTAAAAAAGTTATGCTTTAGAACTTTATGCTTAAAAAAGTTATGCTTTAGAACTTTATGCTTAATAAGTTTATGCTTTAAAATATTATGCCTAATCATTATTATGGTTACAGACATAATGCTTAAAAAAATTATGCATGAGCTGTTATGCGTAATTATATTATGCGAAAAAATAATTATGCCAAACAACATTATGCTAAGTTATATTAGGTCTTAAAATTTTATGCTAATGGATAGGGAACCAAATATAACACCTGCTTTATTGAATCAATTTCGCCAACTATCAGATTTTTTTCTTATCATAGACAAAAAAAAATACCGAAAAAAAAATCGCACTTAATCTACCCAGCAGCGCTGCCAATCGCGGGGAAAATCCCCGATTTGCGGGGAATTGAGGGTTAGCGCGGGGAGAGCCCGGGGAATGACATATATCTGGGAATTTCGGGGAATCCAGAATCCAAACAATTTTATGTCGGGTACCTAATACTTTACAACTAAAAATGCCTGCTCGACAGTCATTTGAACACGATTTTGTATTTCTGAACGCATCCATTTCTACAACATTAATTCATTGTTTATGGTTGTCGATTTTTTAAATTGGTGCGTACGGTTGAAATGCTGCTACTGTTAAAGAAGGGGTAAGTAGCATGTTCAGCATTAAAATATGATATTTATGTATACTTATGCTTATTTTAACCAGTTCAGTATTTCAAAATTTGTTCAGTATTAAACAAATTTTGAATAAAACAGTGTTTTTATTCCAAAAATATAAATTATGGGAATATGTGGGGAATCAATCAAAAACAAGCGGAGAATTTCGGGGCATTGACAACACTGACGCGGGGAATCGAGAATTTTTTATTGGCAGCACTGCTACCCAGTGCCATTGAGTTAGGGCTAGGACGAGTGTATTGTTTGCATTGTCAGTTCAATTAACAAATTACGGGCAGGTGCCTGTTAGTGACAGCTACGCAGCGAACGAGCCGCACCGTTCTAATAGAACATTCGCTGTTTTGAATTTCATTACGACTATATATGACGATATCGACTATATTGATATTGGTATCTATAGGATTTAGGGATATCGTATAATTAATTAGTTTGTAGTAGCATGCAAAGAGGTTCGGTGTAGTAAGAAGGATCATCTATACTAATATTATAAAGAGGAAAGATTTGTATTTTTGTATGTAACGAATAAACTCAAAAACTACTGGACCGATTTCAAAAATTCTTTCACCATTAGAAAGCTACATTCACCCTGAGTAACATAGGCTATATTTTATCCCCGTATTCCCACGTGTACAGGAACTACGCGGGTGAAACCGCGGGGCGCTGTTAGTATTTTGATAAAGACCAATCATTACTTCAAACTAACCAGTGAAAAATCACTGGTTAGTTTGAAGTAATGATTGGCAAAAGCCCGCGTGACACAAAAGTGGACAAAAGTTTTTGTTTTATATATAGAAAAATGTTGCCACACACAAGGAATTTCTAATGTATAGTGTATGCGTTTACAAACATATAAACTCGCATATTCAAACGACCAGCTCTGAACAATTATCTGCAGGCCATACAAACATTTGTTCGAACCCGCGACACGCTGCTCAGCAGCTATCGCTATCGCTCAACCTAAACCAGCGGTAATCCAGCATATTATCTACTCGTGTAATCCAAATCCGTTAATACAACAAGAGTTCTCAAAGTGCTACACTCAGTTATTTTCTTATTCTTCACAATCCTCGTTATTATCAGCAGAAATACATCCACTGCTGGTCATATGCCTTCCTGTATCTCTTAGCAGTTTCAAAACGCAAAGAAGTCAGAAATCTTTGATAATTGAATATGACAGTCGCTTCAATATTTGAATTCCACTAGAACTGTGGAAGACAATATTAAAAGAAGCAAGAATGATGTTGAAACGGTTATTTGTTCATCTAAGAATTCCTTTTTCTTCGGATATTTTAAATAAACCATTTCCAATACTCCATTCGCTTCAGTTCTTTATAAAACTGTGTTCACAGACTCGGAAAGCTATATTAAACAAGCTTTGTAACGCAACAATAACGTTATTTAAAAGCCACCGCTTCCCAATCAGTTCCAACTTAAACAAATATTATGGAAACACGACAATTAATATTGACACACAGTTATATCAAATATTCATGCTATACCAGGTCTATTTAAATTGGTCGGTAGTAAATATATTTGTACTGCTATAACAAATCATTTTGAAGCTGAAATTCATTGCGGCGTGGAGTGGTTTACTAACACAACGTACTCGAAATGACATTGTTAACAACTGCGTTTTGTCCACGCGATACCCATCCAAAGTGCATTGGTATTAGAACTAAACTTGCTTGCATACACGTGAGGATATGCTCGTTTGCAAACTATGATGTTTGTTATTGAATTTTGTTATTATAGACAACAGTAAACCGATTCTAAGGGATAAGACTCGAAGGATCGGGCTCAGGGTTCCGTCCATGAATTATTAACGAACGCTGTTGGTCAAGATAACACTTGGCTTCGTAAGATGTTTCGATAAATGCTGCGAAAACAGTATATAAGCTCAACTAATTAATATTCCTCTGTAAACCTTAATCAGAACTTAAAGCGGCAAACAACGTTGAAAGTTCAATCAATAAGTCAAATAAACTCTTAGTTAAAAATCAAAGCCTTTTGGTGTAAACACTGAAGTCTATTTACCATTCGAACCGTAAATAAAAAGTCGGGCTTCGAAGCAATATCGGGCTCTGTCAAAGCTCAAGAGCGGAACTTGAAAAAAAGGGGAAAAAAAAGAAATCAATCGACCCAGCGCGATAGTGGCCATTAAAATATCGTTGAATTTCAAAAGGTGGAGACGTTCGAATCTCGATAGTTGGGCGATGCCAAGACGTATCGCCCGAAATGGACTTTTGATGTAAGTTTCGAACGCACTCGCGGTTCCAACGCTCATTTCTATTTTCAAAAACTTGAACATAATGGCTGAATGGGTGGAGTTTATATGGGAAAGCTTCCGTTTTCTTTAATAAGTATTATAATAAGCGAAAAGACCGTTGCAAAATGGGAATAGCATATTCGTAATTCTGCTTAAGTTTTCGAATGGTCGGATATAGACTCAAAATCAGATATTGTGAGTATTTTGAAAACCAAGTAAAACCTCCAAGCCATCTTCTTAACATTTCAAAATACCGAAACTAAAGTTCCTCAGCTAGTGAAATAAAAATAATCCCAGACACTACAGGGCACAGTTCACCGGTATCAGTATTTTTCACCCGACTGCTCGTATCCCCTTAAGACGGCTCCGAAGCCCGGCTAACGAAGGAGCCAAGTCGGCCGGATAATGCCCCTATTCTGATATTCCTAACTTCGGAACCCCGAATATTTTACAAAAGATCCGCGCCGAATAAGATTCGTGTAAAAACTTCTGCTTTGTACGTGCAGTGATTTATAAAAAAGTTTGCATTTGTTTTTTTTTTTATTGCGGGTTCTGGTTGCCGCCTCTTTGGTTGTCATAGATGGCAATGATACAAAAAATTGAGAGAAAGGTAAAGAACAGAGAGAAAATATACCCATATGATTATGACGAACAGACATGACAAGTTTCACAGAGCTAAGCTTTTATTAAAAGTGTCGGTAGTAGAACATGATAGAAAGAAAGAAAGAAAAGAAAGAAAAACTGTTTATTTGCGCCAAGCATGACGCACACCAAATAATTTAAAAATAAAGCTTAAAACTAAAAAAAAAAAATCGTTAAAAGTTGGGAAGGTATGCGTCACATTTGCGCAAAATGATGATAATACTTCTAACAGAAAAACACGATTTTCTCAAGAATAAGACTAGGAAGCGTGGAAGAGAAAGCGTAGTGGACTTTTCTTAATTCTATTGACATTCAGAAAGAAAGAATTCTTTAGTTCAATTTGCATTTTGTTCGATGTTAACATTTTGATAATTGTGTGTTAAACAAAGGAAGACCATCTAAGAGAAGGTGTCCAGTGGCCGTATTACGAAGTGCCAATGCTATCATGATTCGTGTGAGGGAAAGAGATAGTGCTAATCGTCTTGTGTAACTCCGTCTCTCTCTGACACAGAAATCATGATGGATTTAAGACGTCATAATAGGTCGCCTGGTCTATGATTAATTAGTTGATGAGGGTCGATGACTAGGTGAAAGACGAGGTCCGAATGTGAGAAGATTATTTTCCCTTTACAAATAATAACTATACAGAATGGATGGCCCAGTATCGGAAGACGATGTGCTGGAAAGCCTACACAAGATAGCCCGCTGACCTGGTGAAGATTGCTGGAGTCAATGTGTCAGTCAGTCGTGGGCCTTGAGCGTGGCAACCGAATCCAAAAATTCCGTAACGAAAATAACCTAACACCGCTACGTCATTCGATTAGGCCCCGCCTTTTTAAAATGGTCGCTCGCCGTCACCGAGCCGACCCGAACGTCTGCGTTCGGAAACAATCGGTGGGACAAAGTTAAGTGAAACGTATGTGATTTACATTAGTACAGTAACCCAGGTGAACGAATCGAGACCATATCACAATGACGCAGAGTACTAAATATATAATTGCATAAGTTGATAAAAAATGCTATGCAATAGCTTTACCGCGGCAGTCCCCGAGTGCCACATGTATTTTTTAATCAAGCCAAAGGCGGCGGTCTTTGGCTTGATTAAAAAATACATGTGGCACAGTACACACCAAAAATTAAAAAATGTCATCGCTCCTACAATAAAACGCAATTAATTCTGAACTAACGAACACATTAAAATAAGAATCCAACATATTACTTGCAATTAAGAAATTAATGTAGCTGTCATTGCTAATAAAAATTGATGGATGCCAGACAAGTTTTAAGTCGTCCCTCGCCATCTTTCCGTTCTTGTCGTAATAAAACATGTCGATTGCTACCGATGTAAAATTAATTGCCCATATATTATACCTGTAAGTTCTTGGTGTAAGACAAGTGGTAATTATAAAAAGTAAGTTGACTGCAGTATGCACTCGGTTTATGATAAGTCGTAAAATAAAATGTTATGTTCGTACACACTTCTATTGAACAACCTGTAATCATTAGGGATATTTCATGACACTGAGAGATTATTTAAATTTATATTCATTTATAGTTTTTAAATGGCTGTACGTTTTACGCTAAAATTCAAAGATGTTCTTCGTCTCTCGGTATACTGTCAAGAAATTTATATTTGTCGATTTTTAGGGTGAATATTCAGGCTGATTTCATTGCTTGATTAATTTGTAGCTCAAAGTTAGTGTGTTAATCAACTGTGAAAGGCAAAGGGACTGCTTTGACCAAGGACAACACGTGAACAATAGAACACTTGTATAAAAAATCACTAAAGAAATTATTAAAGGTAGGCTCGGATTGCTAACTGATTGGTATTTGATTTAGATGTGAAAAATGGGCCTGGAATTGGAAAAATATCATTTCTTCATTAATTTCGGCCATTTTAATTAATCTATCATTTCGGTTGACAGTTAGTTAATTACTTGGCGTAATACAAATGAATTGTGATCTAAATTCAAGGTCACTCAAATTCTTAAAGAAAGTTTAGTCAGCGGGTTCTCAAACTAAGCAATTTAATCTTCGAATAGTGTTTTAAAATTATGGTTACATTGCAAGAATTTGAATCTAAATAAGATACATAATTATTTGATTTATTTGTCTTAGATAGGGAATGACGAGAAAAAATATATTGAGAAGCTTCCGTATTTTTTTCCTACATCTCCATTATTAATTAACAAGCAATGACAAAACCACTTTGTCATAATAAAAAAACCATTCTTCTGACGAACGCTGATCATCAAGACGTCTGTTCCCGTCGACGTTTCATAAATAACTGATATTAATTCAGACTTCCCTTTTGAATAGAGAACACGAAAATACGTTATTCGAATCAACCGTCATGACGAGACATTTGTAGTTATTTTGTTACGTCATTTTTGGCGGGATTCTGACAGAAAATGTGGGTCGGGACGAGTCAAATTGTGCGCCATTATGGAATTGAATCGACGTTACGTTTCATCAGTGTTACATCTATGATTGAATTTATTGAGGAGTCTTTGGGAATTGGAAGTAAACATTGTGTTTATTCTTGCGTACGAAGTGAGGGTATTGTGAAATATTTTAACGTTTAGTCCCTATTATATTCTGTTTTTATGACGCGATTTCGAATGATTATTTTTTGTATACATAACTGGCTTTTGTCCGCGTCATTGCTCGCGTTTTGTTGGGTACTATAGATTTCCGCAAAAAATCTATCTCTGCAATAAATATGTTACACTCATCAAAATCGATTAAGCGAGCAAACAAACGCTTTCGCAATTATAGTATAGTCTAGTTAGGATACCGTTACGTTTTATCAATTTTATTGTTTAAACATTCATTGGTCAAAGCCAAAAATAAATATCCACTCAATAAAAAATCGACTAACCCAATTTTAGTATCCGAACGAAAATCCAAATTTAGAACATCACTTTTAATCACATCGAAAATATTCGGATAACGAACTGGCAACTAGGGTTTAATTGAATTTATTCACGTCTCACATGACACGGTCCTACCGACTACGGTAGGGTGAGCGCCCCTGTTGCCGGACTGCAATAACACGTCCCGTCCGAGGGCACTGTAATGTGAAAGCGTTTTGTGGTAATAATCGGATAATAAATATTGCGCGCCGACGACGGGTACGTCCACCCTATTTTGTAAAGTTTGTTTTCCTGTGCGAGTTTTAGTTTTATGAATGTTTATGTGTTTTTCCTCCAGAACTAAGATTACGATACGATGTGTGTATTTCTTGAACATTAATGTGGATATTGCAGTAGTGCTAAGTGGTTTAGTAACTAGTATCTGTGTAAACATTGAGAATATTGAAAATTAAATATTTGCACAACATTTGCACTGGCAGAATTTAACGGGGTCATTATTGTTTTAAGATCACTCATTGTAAACCTACATTCTGGCCAATATGGATTTGATTTGATTTGTTTTGATTAGTATAATTGCTGTAAAATAACGGATCAATGAATCTCTTGTATGAATATGAATATCCAAGAGTATAAACGCTTCCACAATAGTTTTCAGATTAAAACTAACGAATGACCTTAATTAATTAACGCAAAACAAAAAGACAAAGTACCCTAGTTAACTTCCACTACGAATTTTAGTCTACAAAACAACCCAAACGAATTTAACCGGCGTGTAAAACATAACCTAAATAATCTGACATAATAATCTACTATATTTAATTTGCACGGACTATCCGTGTGACATATTTCATAGCGCTGCAGTTACTCGCTTCGCTTCGCTTGCATTGAACGGTTGGCATAACTTCACGCATGGCGAGTGTTTCGAGCTCTAGTTACTATAAGAACATGTTGTAATTTTAATTTACAATCGTTTTACATTTAAACTCATTTATCTTTTAGAAAATGTGTGAATTAGCCAGGAAGTAGTGTCGGGGAATTTTGTAGTAATTAACTTGTCTTTCGGTGGAGTTTTTTGAGGTAAAAGAAATTTAGTTACGTGTACTGGTGTTGTAAAAAAATAGTTTAACTACTTATTCGTATTTCCACGAATTAATTAGATAAACGTTAAAATATATTTTTAGTTCCATATAGCCTACATTAAAGGCTTGAAAAAAGTCTAATTTCGTGGGTGGTTATTATTCTTCTTTTGTAGTTCATAATCTGACGCACTTATTTTTTTCAAGCACTTTCGTTATTAAACACTCATCTATGTTTCTTAGAATCCATTACTTTTATACTGTATATTAATACAAAGTGATCTTTCAAATTAAAAATCTACTTCAAAATCCTGAAAAATCCACTCTATAAAAGTATGAAACAAGAAAATATTCATATAGTGACACAAATTACATTAATAGGTTCGAACTTATGAGGAACACGTGAACTTATAACATACACGGACACACATATCGGTCAAAGTCATAACCCTCTGTTTTGCTTCGCAGTAGTCGGGTAAAAAAGGAAGCAATAATGAATTGCTATGGGAACACGGGGATAAAATATAGCCTATGTCACCCGGGTATAGTGTTAGCTTACCAACCGTGAAAGAATTTTTCAAATAGATTCAGTGGTTTCGGAACCTATTCAATGCAAAAAAAAAAAAAAAACAAAAAAACAAACCGTTTCTGTTTATTGTATTAGATAATTTGTATTTCCCCAAGACTTCGTACGCGCATATACCGTTTTCTCGTTTCCTTAGGAATTTTGAGATAACCTCTCCTAGAGCTCCCTTCTACTCCCCAAGGAACTTACATGCCAAATTTTAGCTTTTTAAGACCAGGAGTTTCGGCTGTGCGTTGACTCACTAACATAAGAGTTTTATATATATTGAAAAAATATAAATAGATAAAATAAAAACACAGTAACCATAAAAACGACAATTTCGGGATAAAGGCTGGACCTCTTTTGCGATACGTCGACGACATAAAAATAAATAAACCCGTTGTTCAGATAAGATAATGCTAGAGGACAATTAAGTTGAACGGCCGATGTCCCGGCCAGACTCCGGGAACGCATTTTGCCCGGGCAATGTGCGAAAGCCGATGGTGGGCAAAGTGCGCTTCACCTACAATTGAATTAAAGGAGTTTGCCCTGTTTGTCATTCTGTTTTAGCAGTTCGTTTGGATATCTAGTGGCGACATGCGGATAGTGTTGGGGAAGAATAATGAAAGAGGAATTAGGCGGAGCGAGGAAGCTAAAACTATCACGAAAATGAGGAACGCTTTCTGGGACAATTATTAATAACTTACAGCGCCCCGCGGTTACTTCCCTTGGAAATACGGGAATAGTAAAAAAATGGTTTATATCGGTCTAGTAGTTTATGAGCTTATTCGATACAGGAGTGTCAGGCTCTTACTGACTAAAAGCCACCCGTGATCCTTCTTATGCAAAGGGCATAAGATCCTTCTTATGCCCTTTGCGTTCCAGGGCCGCGGTGACTCTTTCGAACAAATTCCGCAACCCTAGCAGGCACTGACCCTATGGGGCCCCGTCTTCTTTGCTGACGGCTCTTTTACATTCTACAGCTACGTTCACCCTGAGTAACATAGACTATATTTTATCCCCGTATATTACTACGGGAACGGGAACAACGTAGGTGAAATCGCGGGGCATTGCTAGTTGCTGTATAAATTGCGTTAACCAGGTAGTTTATTTTTTATTTACGTGACAAAAAAGAAAAATACGTGTTTAACATGTTTCGGTATTCTAGCTGACAGAGTAAGTAAACAGATTTTGTTGTTTTTCAGAAAGTTTTAGCAATTACAAACTCAGGAAGCTACGAAAAAATATGTAAAATAATACGAGAAATACATACGCTGCTTTTGGCATAGAAAGGTAGAAAACTTTTGTTTGAGCATTTTTCAAAACAATTATGAATACAAGTCTAAATATCTACATTTACAGCTACATAATACGGTTAACATGCGTTCTATATGTAGGTACACATGACTGAGGGGGGGGGGGACATGGAGCTCCGTCAACAGGGGATTCCGATCCCCTTCACATCTGCCGGAACCAGTGGCCTTAAGGAAAATACTGCTATTGTTTAAGAGACCCTCCGTAGTCTGTAGTATTCCTCAGGGTCACTTCTGGCTGGTAGACATGGCGACTGATGAATTGCTTCGAAATTCAAATTTAAAAAAAAGATTACCTTTTTTTTTTAAAAAAAGGTTTTCTTTTTTTTTCTTTAAATTTAGATTTTCTTTAAAGTTATATATGGTTACTGGTTCCAACCAGTAACCATATATAACTTTAAAGAAAATACTTCTTACCTATAGTATAGACTAACACTGCATTCAGGTTGTTGAGAAAAGATTATTAAATATAGAGTAAGAACATTAAATATCAACAACTTTGAACGTTTTTAAAGTTAAGTACGAGAATTGCCCGTCACTGATTGAATTTTTTGAAAACAGAACACTTTTTTTCATAGGTATTATAGTGATTGTTTTGTAATCTCGCTTTGTCATTATAGTCGATACTTAAAATAATGTAGGTATACCTAATTATGCGCATATTCAAACAAAGCCCATAAAAAATATTAACATTTTTAAATCCATACCTTAAAAAATCCCTCCGGCAACGTGCAATGTTTAACAAACATAAAAAGTAGGTCGCCATGTCCATCTGACATAACAACGATGCTGTTATGGTGGAACAACGTTAATACGTACATTTTCATAATAAATATTGCCTACTTATTACGAGCAAAATAAATGTCGGATATTTATTCAACTTCTTTATTCCTTCATAATAAAGATTTGGTCTGGATTAACAAGATCCCTTTCATGGGAGACCCGATCATTAATTATGTGTACTGTATTACGTAAATAATATTTCCAAAATTAATTTTCTTTTACTACAACAGTGTATTAAGAATAGTGTTGACGCATCGTGTGAAAACTAACAATATGGCGGATAAACGTCACAATAGTTCCACACGCGGTGACTTTGTCAGGCGGTATTGATCCCATAGAATATTAGTTTAGGGTCCCTTGGGTCTAGTGGGGGACTTGTGTGAAATTGATGCCATTATTGTGCGAAACGGTTAGAACTGAAAGCCATGTGACCATGGCCGGCAGCTGTTTCACAAATATTTTGCTTCATATCGACGTAAATACAAATATTGACACTATCAAAAATGTTTAAATTAAATTAAAATAGTCACAGGAAGCGGAGTTAATGCAAACATTTCACCACGTTACAGAGTCATGTTGATGTGGGCGCGTATGTAAGTAGGTACGTCTAGGAAATAAGTAGAGAACTTCTTTATTTGACTATCTATACTTTTATTTCCGTATGTAATGAATATCAAGTAGAAAAACTAAGTAAATCTTTCAGGGCTCTGATTAAAACATTCATGTTAACGTCAAATATAAACAAAAATATTTCCTATTAAAAGATTTCTCGACGGAAAAACCTTTAGAAATAATTTCATCAACCCTTAGCGTCCGTCGTATTAAAGAAACAAATCTTAACAACTTTGTGAAAGATTTTCATCTTAAAAAACAATTCGGAGATTACGTAAGAACTTGTAATCAGAGTTTAAAACAACACAGTTGAATATTTTAACACCGGCCTAAGGTAGGAAACTAAAGTTAAGTTAAATCCTTTGTTTAGAAGAGGATTACCGGTTCGCTTATCAGCGGCAACAGTGAGGCTTTTTTATACTCGTCTAGTTTCAATTAAGCGTCGGTTAATTCCGGTGCTAAGTGCTCGGTTTAAGTCGCGACTTAATTTATTTCCGGCCGCAATTTATGCCCGGGATTAATTTAATGAAAGTCCCGCGGCAGGTCCCATGCTAATTGCTACTCCCGATTGTCTAAACAAAAATAACGGGACGCCTCAAGAAATTTATCGTGGCAGGTATCGTGAGCGTTTAAAATGGTAAAGAGTAACGTTCGTTTAAGGTTACGGCGCTCGGCATCCGAGGTTAGCATTTATTTTGTTGCTATTTAAAAGTTATAAATTTGAAAACCGGTGAATTGAATTACCTTACCCAAATAAAATTTCACTACAGTACCCAAAATGAGCAATCAAAAAGCTTTTTTACGGTAAATAAAATTCATATATTCGTCTAATCCGCATAAAAAGGGTACAGTGTTCGATTACAGCGCAAGTAGGTACTCTCGCAATACAATCAACATTACACGCGCGGCAGCTGTGGAACCCTAAATTACGGGCCGGTTACTCGCTACGAAGGGATCTTTACATGAAAAAAAAAGAAGAGAAATACAAGACTAAAATTTTATTGACAGTTTAATCTGTGGAATAGCGAGTGGCTGAATGGGTGTGTGTTCTGTCCCCGTTCACAGTGACATTAAAAAAGTTATTCGGTTGATTGAATGAAAGAGGGAAGTTTCTGCGTGAAATTGAAGTATGACGAAACATAGGAAAATGGAGCCATTTCAGTGAAGAACAAACACGAACTGAAGCCTTTATTAAAATAATTTTGTTAATAAACGAATATCAGTTTCGTTTCGAAATGATTAATCGAACTATTTTCAAATAAGCTTTGTTACATATTTAAACAGTCTGCTTCACGTATAAAATTTAAGGTACTTTATTACGGATCGACCCAAAATTATCATCGGAAAGGGAATTCATTAACATGATATTAACCGCATAACCCCGATACGATTTACAAAAAGATTGTGAGCAGTCACCTCACGATGTTCCGTGAGTATTTCAACCTTTTTACGGTTTTAGAAAATGCTATTTGAAACATATGATTCTTATGACATTTTGCGTCGAAATGGCGATAGTGTTATTTTTTTGGGTTAGATAAACTCTATATTTTATTCTCTCGAAGAATTCAGAAAGAAAATCAGTTTTATTTTTACTTTTGTAACTGTGCATTGTTTAGCCACTACCACTGTAGGTCACGATAATTATATATTTCAATATGATATTGCTACAATACACTCTATCAGTAAAAAAGACTATTGTATAATAAAATAATAAGGTATGCGACAACGATGCATTATTATTCAATTATAAATACTAGTACTGCTACTGTACACGTCGACCCAAATGACACACTTCGAAGATTCATAGAACGATATCATCCTATATGGCTTAACAGATGCATTGTTTATTCTCTAATTACATTTTGATAACTTCCTGCAGCCATACATGTAAGTACGTTCGGATACAGTTGCAAGCCTGCAACATTAGACTGAATGGAATTTTAATGAGCATATTCTGCTTCACTCCAATGTGTATCCAAACGCTGGTAATCTGAATTCGCATTTTAAAACATGCGGTCATAGACCAACGAATATAAATTCTAGAAAAAACTTATGAAAGTAATTAGGTACCAGAGAAATGGTTGGGGGTAATTGGTAAGGTGACTTTTGCTCGCAGTTTTTGAACTTCGACTCATGCTAGGCAATATAACACTAATAAAACAAGCAGTATTTATCGAAGTCTCGCACAAACAATAATATTAATAACTTGGTAAGATAGAGAGCCATCAAATATTTACTTCGGGTATGACAAGAATACATAATACCGGCCGGTAAAATATTCAGAAGCAATCACCGATGCCATCGACAAAAAACCTTTCGTGTAAAACGAGCGGGAACTTGGAATTTTTTGAATTTTTCGCTTCATTTCTGTGTGCGTCCATTTCTTTTTTTTTTGCAATGCTTTGACAGTCATTCAGCCAGTTGCAAAGTTTGGATGCTTTATTCGATTAATCGGTCAGTGTTGCCAGATAGGGGTTTCCTTAATGTTTTTGGAGTTTTAACAATATTGGCTTTTTGTTTTTTTTGTTTGGTTGTGTTAACGTTGCTAGGAAACGTGCCCTACATTTGAGATCCTATACTGCATTTTATTCGAATTAATGTTTTACGTAAGTACGTGCCTTAGTATCATACACGTGATAGCTAACCACAAAAACACCTACATATAAGCTAAAATAACCAATCTGCCAAGTTTTGCCGTGGAAACAAGCCACAACACTAGCTTACTTAGAAGTTTACTTTAAAACATACAGAATACAACTCTCCAAAATTCACCCAATCTATGACATCACACATTCATTTTACTCTCGCTAATAACATCCATTTCGGCCTCACAAAAGAAAAAAAAATATCGATTCATAATTCGATTGGCCGCGCGACGCACTACGCCATTCGGTTCGGTTATTTATCGTGTAACCGGTGTTTACAATACGCGGCCGGCACGTGTGTTCCTGCACGTGGTATTACAATAACACCCCGATCAAAGACCCTAGCTGAGTAAACTACCCACTGATTAAATTATAATTAGCCCGCTCTGTTAGTTGTGGTTTTACGGTTATTTAAATTATGTCTGCTTACACTCTACATCAAGCTGGAAAATATTATTCTTTTTTCAAAACGCCAGCTGAATAGAACACTTTTTAAATTTTGGCTGTATAGGTTATGACGTTTGCCCTGTTGTGAGCTTCTGACGACTAAATTATGTGCTGCCCTATTATTATACGAGTAAGTTTTCGTAGAAAGTTTAATTCAAGTTTGTTGTACTATTTTGTCGAGGATTCGTGATACAGACAAACGTATTATGTAACGTACTGTGATTATTATATTATGAACTTTTGGAAGAACATTATCTGAGTTTAAGAGATGTTTATACGTATTACAAACGTTTTCCACTGTTTACTATGCCTATTAAGTATTCTTTCTATATATATACTTATAATAGTGATCTTAATATCCTGAAGATTTTTCACAGAAAGGATTTTTAATGAAAGAGTAAAAACCCTCTTCTCTCAAAAAACTCATCTTGATTGCTGAGAACAACTTTTGATGCAAATTAAAAAGTATGGGCATGCAGTCAGAGAGGCTTCTATGCTATGAATATGTATTGTTACATTTAATAAACCCTTGCTGCCCATTATTAAATACTGTAATCTCGTATCTACTCCAAAACTAAATTTCTTGAGCTGAACAAAGTACATATCGTGTAGTAGTAACACAGCTGTTATTTTTCTCTGTCCACTCCTGTTCCAAGCGTGACATTTGACATAAACAAATAAAACTGCCGCACTTTAAAGAAATAAATTCAGAGCCTACAGTAACTACTTGCCCCTCTCTCCTCAAAGAGCAAAGAATCTAAACCAATACGGGAGTGCACAAATACGGGCGAGAATTAACGTCAGGGGAGAGTGGGGCTCGGCCGCACACCCCCGGACTCACGACCCTTTGTGCGAGATAATGCGAATGTTATAAACATATAATTTACGCTTATAGAGACACTTTTTTTCCAAAAAAGTGCGTAAAAGGGTGTCCAGGAAATAATAGCGGATATACTCTCTTGATTTTATCGAAAACTAGTGATCTTAAGAGTTTGAGATAAGGGATGATACGACAGAAGGGTTGGTTTTTGTTTCCAGATAAAAAAAGCGTTGAGGAAGGGGGATAGTTGATTAGATTTTCAAACGTAAAAAAACTAAATTGTTACAAAACATTCTTTTTTCGACAAGAATGCTGCCAATGTTGCCATATATGTACATATGTGGCAACATTTGTTTATTACAATTTTATTATCCATAAAATTGCTTACGTTAATAAGCGATAAACTCGTTACTGAAATAACCTCATTTGTATGTACCTATAAGCAATATTAAGTACGTATTAGTTATGTAAGCGATATTAGTCGTAATAAATAATGTATTACATAAAATATCATAAACAAGTTAGCAAGTCTGGCGCAAGATGGCGCCCAGACGTCGAAGGTCGGAATTTTTTAGGTTTGCTTTTCAACTTCTCATATTATTTCGTGTGTCATCCAAAGTTTTTCAGAAGTTTTTGTAGCTGAAAGTAATATTCTTATTGTTGTTTTTTTATATTAGTTTTTGTTGGTGATATTGCAATCTCAATTTTGTTTTGTAAGTCCTAAATAAATAGAAACAAAATTGCCAAACATGCATTGTTGATTTAAACAAAATAGAATTTCAAATGGAGATCTTCACATCCAAATGTTATTTTTTAATCATTATAATACAATCTGCTATTTACACCATGACATAGGTTGTTTTCTACGAAACCCATACGAGTATTAAACCAGATGAGAATTACATATATCCATGCCTCGTTCGTCATAACGCTTCACTAGACACAAATATTTCTTATTTTATCACATTATATTTTAGAGCCCGAATTATCGATATTATTAAAAAAGTTAATCCAATTGATTAACTTTTAAATACAAATCTGGTTACTGGTCGATTTCTGAATGAATATATCTCTGTATTTTTTGCAAGAAATTTAATCACGGAAAATGTTTATCGACATTACAATACATTTTAAGCAGTCGCAATCATGAAAAATATGATATATTTAAGAATTAATATGAGTAAACTACCAGGGTCACATCGAATGAATCCATTTTTTCCAGCTAACCAGTACCGTATCGTTCTTTAAAAAATCTATAAAGATTTAAACAGACGGGTCAAAGGGTACTTTTGGCGCGTTCTCTGCGAGCTACCAGGCGGTTAGCAGGGCCGAAGAGTTGTATTAAAGTAGCCGTTTGAAGGGAGGGTCTGACAGATGTGCGGTCCCCTCACGGTAGACCGTGTCTTAGCTCCCGGCCCTCATTTGAAAGCCATTCGTTCGTTAGTTACGACCTCCGAAGGGGACAACATGAGGGTGACTCGATATCGCTTTTATGGACAATTTGAGACGAACGAATCGGTTCTTCTTTTATATTTGTAAGTTTTTTGCTGAGAATTGTGAAGCGAGGTGAGATTGCAGAAAGTGTTATTCTGAGTGGCTCTGCTTGTATGCATGGGCGTACCCAGGGCAAGGCAGCTGCCACCCTGGAAATCTTGCAGAAAATGTACGAACTCGCCTAATCACTAATCGAAGTGTAAATGGGGCCTTAATGTGTGCTAACTTTTGAATAAACCGCGCAGTAAACATTGGCAAAATGTACGGTGCAATTGTCATAAAAAAACGAATTAAATCATTTAAATAAACTAAAAATGCATATTCAAATTTACTTTTATGTATTTAACTACCTATGAAGCAGGACCTTTTGTGGCTGATTGTACTACACTCTACATATAGATAACTAATGTTTCATGTAAGTGTATTTGTGTAGTGTGGACGAAACAGTCGCGGAAGATCCAACTCATCCAACCAGAACCAAATCCAGAAGCTGGGTACGCCCATGCCTGTATGCAAAAACAAGCATTTTACATAGCCAAATTCTTTCATATCTAAGTAACTACTTCTCTAATAAATCGAATCGAAGACACTTTGATAAAAAGTCAAGCCACCCAACAAAAGTTAGGTATAGTTACGCCAGCTTGGTGATCGATACCTGTTTGGAAAGTACAAGTATCCGAGACTTTTAGAATTAGGGGCTCCTATCTCCCGACTTAATTTAGGCCGGGGTGATAAACGTAATGAATGACTAACGATTTCTCAAAGTTATGTGACTTCGGCTTGGTAGAGGCAAGCACGAGTTTTGGAATACCGTTGGGTTCTGTACCTTGAAGGAAATTATTTTTTGATATGACTTTAGATATTGTTAGAGTATCTTGTATAATGCCTTCGTTTGATTTCTATTTTCTAAAATTTTATTTAGATTCACTTAATGCCTACCATAAATGATAAATGATATTTATTTTGCAAGTAGGTTAAACATAACACTTTTACACGTACAATATTTCTTGTCATTTTAAGCTAGATGAAGCATAAGTATCATCTGGTCTAACTATCAAAAAGTAATGCAGCTCTAAGCAATTGAAAATACATACGCTACGCTACGCTACGCTACGCTAAGTCCGAGTTTTATTTACTACTACATATAAATGCGAATATTTGGATCGTTGGATAGATCCCCATCACTAAATTACGCCGGAACGGCAAAACGGATTGTGGTGAATTTGACATAGATATAGATTATAATCTGGAGTGGCACATATTATGCTAGTTTTTATATAGGGAGTATTTTACCATTGAGATAATTTTCGACAAACATGCGGGCGAAGCCGCTGTTAGAAGGTAGTTAAAATTCATACCCTGGCCAGCTATTAGGTACACCATGCACTTTAAACAGAGACAAAAACGTAATTTAAAAGACGACCCTTTTGGTTTTATAATTACATCCCGTTTTTCAATTTAAACTGTACGGAACCCAAAATCCCTTAACCAAACAGGGGTTGGTATCTAGTTGATATATGTACCTTTGTGTCGGGTTAACAAAAATGTTAAGATAAGGCCAGATAGTATCGTTCGGCAATTTGTTGGATAATTTATGAACAGATTGTAATTAAAGTTATCTCACGGGATGTCTGTCCAGTGAATGAAAACGTTCAGTAGAAATACGGGTGATACGCCTGTAATTGATACATATCAATTACAGGCGTATCACCCGTATTTCTTCCGTATTTACTTTTTCACCCAAACAGATAAATTGAAGTCACATGACTTCAATTTATCTGTTTGGGTGAAAAAGTGGGTTTCATTGGGTGGATTGCATTTCTTTTTGTAAAGTTTCACAAAAGCTGTGGTGTCAAAATTTATGAACCAATAAAGAAAGAAACGCCCATGAACATGCTTTTTATAGACAACGTGTGCGCAAAAAAGTACTATTACGGCAACGACGAATTTAAAAGGTTTTAACAAATGAGGTATTACACCACCTCATTTGTTAAAAGATTTTAACAAATGAGGTATCATACCTCGTTGCGGAATTTGTTCGAAAGAGTCACCGCGGCCCTGGAACGCAAAGGGCACAAGAAGGAACACGGGTGGGTTTTAGTCAGTAAGAGTCTGACACTCTCTTCCGCTCCGCCCAGAGCGGGAGAAGTCATTTGATGATTTCCCATCCAAAAAAAAAGGTATCACACCTCATTTGTTAAAATCTATAGGTACGCCCGTTTATAACTAGGCACGCCTAAAATTATAGACATACAATCATACTCGCTAAAAACATTACTTACCTACCCTCCCTTTGGGTCAGACGGGTCGACTTTTTGGGTTCGACTTGCTGAATGACAGTAGAGCTAAGTAAAAACAGCTTAGCTTTAACTAAACACAAAAAAATACTAATGGTACTTACACACGAAAAGAATTAGGCCACTCTTAGTACTCAAAGAAAAACTGGCCTTTTACACAGGCTGAACGATAACGGCCAAAAAAGCAAACGAGAAAAAAAGGCAACTCCATTTTACCGATTTCAACATAATGTCAAAGCACTTTAAGTACACAGAATAACCGACCGTCCATTATAGTACAACAAAACAACACAAGATACATCGATCACTTAAAACCTCTATTCTTGCAACAACGAGAAAAACTATTGCTTTTAAAAGCAGCTATTTATTTGCAAACAGCTTTTAGCTGAGTCTCAGTCGTGTACTCGGTGTACTCTTGTACTCCGTGTACTTGTGTCCTCGCCGTATTGTATACTCACATTTCTCGGATTACCAGTCTAAGTCAATTCTATCGAAGGGTGCCGTTAGTAGGTTTGTTTGTTTGTAAGCCAAGCTTTTGTATTCCCGCCGACTTCACCACTTTTATACGCTTTTAAACATGTTCATTGCAACAGATATTATGGTTAACTTCAACCATTTATTTAGACGTAAGTGCCTGCCACTTCCGCGACTCACGGCTGAGTCTCAAGTCTCGACCCAATTTAGATTAAGTACGTGTTACGAAACGCGTCCCGTCTTTCTTTATTAACACTTTGAAACACCGTCTTATAATGTTATTCATTCATTCATTATTCACAAAACTTCTCAAACACTGTTCCGACGCAAAGTCCGTGCTCTTAATATTACCACTTTTCACTTTAACAAACTGAAATAAATTAAAAATTAAAACCAACATAACATTCAGCTGCATTCATGAATTTTCGCAACTGAATTATGGATGAACACTAAGCTCATATTTATTATCACGCCGACATATCTAGGGGGTCTCATGAATTTGTCGTTAAAAGCGTATTCCAGATGCGTCCTCTAAAAGTGGAAGAGGTAACATGCACCGAGGGGGAGTTACCAGGCACTGGGGGGGAGCAAGGAGGGGCAGAGTGCCGAAACAAACATGCCACAGTGCCGAAGGCTTTCTCTGCTTGTTTGTTTGTTTTGTCCATTGTTGGCTGCCGATACAATGAATTATTCAATAGCTCTAAGTGGGTATTGTACAACGAAAGTGGAGCAACATTAGTAATAGCACGAATACAGTCCTCAGCAGAGTTTTTTTCAAAGAATCCCCCAAGCGAAATGAAACGAAAAGGTAACGATATTTTTTAATTCCGATGAGTTTGATCGTTTCGCCAAATGGAAACGCGCGAACTCCGGGATGGCCATTACCGAAATAACAACAAAAGAGAATGTTTCCAAATCAGTTTACCTTGTTCATAATATCCTACCAGGGTTATTATAATACATAAATTCTAACAAAAGACAAGAGGAAACCGCGGCGCGAACTTAAAATCGTGGTCCAAAACTCCCGTTATAAAGTCAGGAAGGAAAAGTCCCCAAAGTTTGTCCGAAAAACCGGGAAAAACCCCGAAAATTTAAGTCCAACATTCTGTTTCCGTCGGACGGGGCACCCGCGTAAATATTATTCGGGACTTTCTTTTATTCTCTTTGTTTTAGACGTTTTATTATTTGCGGTCCGAGGTGAGGTCGCCGAGGTGAATCAGTGCATACTCGTCGCCACCACCGCCGTGCCGGGGAGGGGGATTAAAAAAATAAGTCTCTACGATTTACAATACAACAAAAAGCCAAATAGCAATTATATCGTAACCAAAAGTAAAAAACCCACACAAAAATGAATCTAAACAAGATTTTAAAACTTTTGTCCTTTAAATATAAAGAAACAAAAGGGAACTGCTCTAATTTATGTATTTCTTTTTAGTCTTCAAAGCGGAACAGACCCTCTTCAAAAGTAATTGACAAATTTGTTCAAATACAAAAATAAAAGGCTGAATACTTTTCGCGTCCCGTTCGAGGCGAAATCGTCTCGCGTAATTAGTTCGCTAGGATTTCGAGGTAGAAGGAACGAAGGGGGGGAGGGGATCCCGATACATTCCGCATCAGTCGTAAACACGGAATTTTATTTTTACGCATTCCGCATCGGCGAGACCTTTATGAAAACTGTCCCCTTCGCACTTGACGCGAATAAAGCAAAGTAGCGCCCGTAATTCCTCCACTTTGAGTGATATTTTGAGGATCAACGGACGGCAGATGGCGAGATATTGGACATCCTAGTTTTATGCGAAGGCCTCTGAAGAAAATGTGAACCTTTCTCTAAGGTCATAAAACAAAAAGCCATCTGTCAAGAACTATGCGTACTTAGACTGACTGAACTAACGCGACTAAATGACACAATTTGGAAGATCATCGTCGTTTTTTATTATTTAACTTACCTTTGGCATGTGATTACATGTGTCGTTGCAAAGATGTAGGCTGGAGTCTGTGCTCTGAAACAATACAAAACATAATATAAGTGAAAGTCTCAATCACATCATCTTTGTAGACGTCATGTTCGTGAACGGGCGCCGTCGGTTGAGACTG
The DNA here is from genome assembly GCA_905332915.2 of Hecatera dysodea. Classification (NCBI taxonomy): domain Eukaryota; kingdom Metazoa; phylum Arthropoda; class Insecta; order Lepidoptera; family Noctuidae; genus Hecatera; species Hecatera dysodea. The sequence continues at coordinate 19,886,195 of HG995292.1, forward strand.
GTCACCTCTTAACTGCCACTGACTTGTTTTAATCTTTATACTTTGAATTGTTTTATAGTGTCCTTTTCTTCTTTGCATTGTACTCACATATAGAAGCACCGAGGATGTAACTTAGGTTATGTAATACAGAACATGATTTAAAAGAGTGTCCGTGGAGTTTCTTGCACGTTCTTCTCCATAGAGATTCTACGCTTTGGAACGTGCAGATAGCTTCACTTCTTTCGAATTGATAATTCAAAAGTGCCTGTAAAGGGTTTAATTGAAATAAATGCTTTGAGAATTGAGAGTTGAGACACATTTTCATCAAATAAGTATTTGGCGATGATAGTTCTACACTTGTCCACTTCTTGTCTCTTAGTAAATATTACAATCGTATTTTAAACATAATCACATACACGCATATTCACAGCCCGATTCTGTAAAATAAGAATAATTTTCTGAACTAAAATTCAAGTATTATTCAAACTTATTCACATAAAAGCAAACACGACACGACGTGTGTAGGCGAATACACGTGCAAGTTTCCAAACATAGTTAAAGTTTGTATCGAGAACGATCATGAATCAGCATTTTAACCATGAATCGATAAAATTAAAACAATAAAACCAAAATATCTTTTCGCTGAAGAAATTACAAAAAAAAACAACCATTCGATTGCGAAAATTCGGTCTAAAAAGAAAAATTCTACACAATAACGTTAACAGACGGTCTTTTACCATCAACCCTTTTCCTAATCAGAGGTGGAATTTGTCAATGGAGTTACGGCAGAGAAAGGAAAGGCTGCTTTGTCAGGCCAATGGCCTGAAACTGTAACACCTGGGCTTTGTTGAGACGCTGTAACATGTGAAAGTAATTTATTAACTTACGTCTCGCAGCGGGAAAACGTACAATATAGAAATTCAGGGAAAAATAGAGAGAAGTGTTCCTTTATTTGAAAGAGCAATTTTTTTTTTGTTCGACGAAAATGCTTGTGTATAAACAAAACATGAGCCTTTTACCGTTAAAATAAGTGAACGGTGTGGAAGTACAGGGATTTTTTTCAGGAAAATACAGGCGTTTGTGATTATTTGTGTAATGTTTTATGTACGAACACGTCAATAAACCTAATGTTAACGCTGAAGAAGGTTGTGGATTTAATGTAAACTGACTTAAAGTACGGTATTATTGGAAATAATGAATTGATGGCGTAAACAAAAACAAATTACCTAGTATTATAATATCATATCAAATACTGGAACCGAAACAAAGATCGGCCACGAAAATGTCAAAATTAATTCCTTAAACGAAATCTAATTCGTCCGAAAATCCATCCAAATAAATTTGTCCCTTTATTGCTCGTACATATAATCATGTCACCCTAACTCTGTATTAAAATCATTAAAAATATACCCATTAAACACAGTATACACGGTTATAAATAAATTACAGGGTATCCACGCATTCGGGAGTGTCCGGGATGGCCATATTTCACGGGCGGGCCTGTCCCGTGAACGTGTCGACACCTTTTTGCACTTTTTTCGTATTTTTTGCACAACGTGTGGACACACGAGCGCGCGGACGTGTCTGTGGCTTTTATACCGTTTTTAATAGATAAATAGCGTTGTACTTGACGGACATGGGAATTTTAATAATAGCGACATAGATACTGCGTTGCTTTGTCAGTGGGATATGGTTGGCGGTAGATATTTTTTCTCTTTTTAACAATTATTCAGTGCGGGTTTGTGGACGGTGAAAACTGGCGTATCTGATATTTTTCGCTGGCTGGAAAAGTCAATTGAGGGAAAAAGTTTGTTTTGTGTTTGGGCACTGGGGCAATGAATTTCAGGTATATTGTTGGAACTTTTCTACACCAAAAAAAAAACTGTAAAATTGTACTACTATTTTCCCCTCTATTTCGTACTGTGACGGGCATTTTTTTATGTCAATGAACAAATATGAATTGCTCAAGTGAGATGGAAAAAGATCAAAAACCACGTCAAGTATACAGTTCATTCTCTACAGCTTCAACAACACAAACATACATAAGTCACATTTACAATAGGACACATTATCCCATCCACGCTGTCATTTAAAACCATCAACTTCTTTTTATTCCTCGCTAAATAGCTACCATTATAAACTGAACAAAACATTAACATCCAGTTCATATTTCACGTTTTATTTCAAATAGAAAGAACGACATTGCCATTCATTCAGGTCTAACTGTATTTGAACAAAGAGTTTCTAAATAAACACGGCTAAACATTCCGTTCACTCACTCATTCGTTCACTCGTTCATTAGAGAGACAAGGTCGAGAAAAATATCCACCGTGTAATTAGTGCTCTCACTGTTAGATACAATGAAAAGCTTTCGGAAGCGAGTTCTGTTGAAAGGTTCCGTAGCCAACAATCTTGTTGAAATCTAAGATATTTTGTCCTTTGAACGTTACTTGGAAATCTTTAACAGAGAAAATTAAGTGTCTTTGCTTGGTTATTTTCTTAACGACATGAAATTTTATCAAAAATCACAGTTGCATGGGTTTGCACGTGAGTAACGCACATTTTTTCAATGCCATATTCATTATTTCTGTTCTCATACCTTTTGTTGCCGTAAAAACTTTCCTTGCTGTCATGTTCTGGGTTATATATCGCCTTTAGTTATGTTCTGAGCCAAACACAAAACTACCAGTGCTAGAATGGCTATATATACCTAGTGTGTAGCTTCCACGTACCAATATATTGCCAGTGTTATTGCGAAATAGATCGCAAAAATCTGACGTTCGAATTGCATACATGCAGCCTGAAATATCGGCGGGTAACACAATTTGTGTGATGACTATGAAATTGCTGCGATACGAGAGTTTCGACGTTTTGGAATGTGTACAGATTCTATAGTATAATGTTACGTTTACCAATAAAGATGGCGATACACAAGATGTATTCAGAAATGAAACAGGCAAGACTTTGAAACAGAGTAGTATTTTTAACCCAAAGGTTGACTGGTAGAGAATGCCTTGTTGCATTATGTTCGCCCATGTACCACTATTTTACATAAAGTTTAAATAAATAAGATGTTATTTTTCGTGTCGCTAGTACGATAGTAACTCAGATTTGAGTAGCCCAAAACATTTCCACTTTCACGGCATCATTGGTAGCAGCGGATATGTCACTAGAGCCGCTTTGAAGCATAGAGGCAGGTCACGATGGGATTCTATTTTGTGACCTGGCTCAATGCTTACATCCTGCTGCTGATCCTTCAAGAAAGAGTAGCTCTGAGGCGGTTGAGGCACGATTGTGGTCATTGATGGTAATTCCCAAGTTGAGAAGAAGCCAAGAAGCCGATTGTTGAGGTGCAAAGGAGCAACTGTAACAAATTATTCAATGAAAATTTCACATCACATTTAAAATACCGAAGTATACATTTGAATATATTTGGTTTAAATAAATAAATAAATAAATATTGTTCAGGAATCCTTTGTTGTAAGTAAAGTAGGATTTTTCAAGAAGACGGCTGTCTTTTTGACGCGAAAAACACAGGACCGGTCGATGTGGCCATTCTTAAGAGAAGCCAATGTCCCCATTTGGAGGCTTTTCGGCTGATAATATAATGAAGGTCGTTATAGGTTACTGGGTTACATTACATAACGTATGTATTTTACCCTAAAAAGAGGACGACATCTTATAAAATGTTTACAGTAAACAATATTCATAATGTTGACAATAACAAATGAGTTTTTCCTACCATGGAACCCCAAAAACCGGCAAGTGTGAACTCAAAAGCGCTTTGCACAGATACCATTATGTCTGATTTATATTTTGGAGCCGTCAGTCCACACAAACACGTATTCCTTCCGACGCGACGGTGAAAAATGATCTCGGTGTTGCCATGTGCTATTGTGGGATTTTGGTACTTCAGCGTTTTAGTGTTGCCAGAGGTGAAATTTAATTGTAGGTTGCTTTTGTGCATTTTCGTGCCGTTCTTTTTTGATAGTTCTGCGGCTTTATATCGTTTTCCTGACCCAGTATTGTGTGTCTATTTTATGTGCTGGTACCTGTTTACGCTGCAGATTTTTATTAAGGAAAAATTAAAATCTTCAAAAAAGGGTTTGTTGATGTGAAAACTTTAAGCATAACTTAAAACAGCCACTGATAAGGTCTGAGCGCGCATTTAAATCTTGCTACTAAGAACAACTTAAATCAAGTTTTAATTAACTAAAGATCAACTACAGATTTCACACTAATTCTATCCAAAGTAGTTCACAAGTGGATCTTTTATGGTGAACTTTAACTTTGGTAGCGGCGCCTTGGCGAAGCTAAAATCATTTATATCGCCGAAACTGGTTCTGTTGCTATTCGGAGACAAAGCGAGGCTGAGCCATAATCTATTAAGCGACAATGGCGCTAGCGAGCGCTGCAGCCGCTTGAGGTGCGGTGGTGGGAACTTACGACTAATTGGCAGCGAACAAAGGAGAGGGCACAAAGCGCTGTAATGGCCGGCGACAGCTTTACGCGGCTGTACCGATTGACGGATTTCTGGTGGCTCTGAGTTGTTATGAGGTCCTCTACTGGAAACTAAGCTCTAGTAGTGCATATCAGGCATAATAGTGACAATTATGCTTAGCAAAAGAGGGGTCTATTTAACTTTGGAGCTGTGTTGTGGAAGATCTGGGTTTGTATGGCGATCTTCACTGTTGTTATTTAGTTATTAGCTTATTTGCGTTACTGCCATGCAAAGGTATTTTCTCATAATAATCCAGCCAAACTCTATTTGCTACCTTCTTTGATGAATCCGACAACACGGACAGCAAAACTGATGTTTCCAACCCAACGTGTTGAGCCTTTTATTTTAGATGAGAAATCATCAAATAACTTCTCCTGCTCTGGGCGGAGCGGAAGAGAGTGTCAGACTCTTACTGACTAAAACCCACTTGAATCCTTCTTGTGCCCTTTGCGTTCAAGGGCCGCGGCGACTCTTTCGAACAAATTTCGCAACCCTAGCAGGTACTGACCCTATGGCGTCCCGTCTTCGTTGCTGACAGCTCTTTGAGGCACGCGTGGGACACGATTGACGTGTTTAGCCCTAAAAACTTACAGCCAGTTATAAAGCATGCTTACTTTTATTCTTACAAGTAAGCTTGTTTTATTTTTCTAGAGTAAAGACAATCAACAAGGATATCCCCCCAAAGCTAGTTGAAATTCTTAAATAAATACACCGGCTGACTGTTTGCGATTCTCCTTAATTAGTCAGAAAGTCAGTTCCTTAGGAATCCTATTAACACCAGTTCCACATCATAGTACAAATTTCTCACAACTCCTATAAAATCACAACAAAATCGTTGTAGCAATCAGCATTGGCGCGGCAGTATGTCACCCAATGCTCCAATGCGTATGCAATCCGGCACGTTCCGGATTAGCGCAGGTTCGATACCCAACTATAAATAGCGACGCTCTAATGCTACTGACACACATAACATACGTTTCTATGTGCAAGATTGCACAGCTTCCCAGTTTTGGTTTGCATTTCTGGGTGATTTGTCAATCGAAAAAAAATCAAATTGCCGACAAAATAACGGAAACTAATCATGATAAATGTGTTATTTTTTGCTGTGATTTGCGTGCGGTGATCAATCTTTAGAGCAGTAGTGGCCGAGTGGTAACGAATTCACGAATTATAGGTCGCGGGTTCAAACACAGACAGGCGCATTACTTTGTGTAATTTATTTCATCACCACTGCTCTCAAAACGGTGAAGGAAAACATCGTGAGGAAACCGGTAGATCCTAGAACCAAAAATTTGAAGACATGTGACATTCACCAACCCGCACTGGGCCCGCGTGCTGGATTACGGCCCATTCCGAGAAGGCCTGTGTCCCAGCAGTGGGAACGTTAAAAGGCTGATTATGATCAATCTTTACTATTTACAATTCTATGTCATCTATTCTAATATTATAAAGCTGAAGAGTTTGTTTGTTTGTTTGTTTGAACGAGCTAATATCAGGAACTACTGGTCCGATTTGAAAAAAACTTTCAGTGTTAGATAGCCCATTTATCGAGGAAGGCTATAAGCTATATTTTATCCCCATATTCCCATGGGAACGGGAACTACGCGGGTGAAACCGCGAGGCGCTGCTAGTGTTAGATAAATGGTAGGCTATCGAGCGATGAAAGGCTTTCAAATATTATTTTGGAGCTGGGACCAGATATTCGCAGATAGCAGTGCAACATTAACACTGGCATCTGCCACTGACTGAGTTCTGAAGAAACGATACCACTATCTTGCGCAACACAACAATGAAAACAAAAACATAGGGGCTAGGTTGCAGAATTTGTTCGAAAGAGTCACCGTGGCCCTGGAACGCAAAGATCACTAGGAGGAACACAAGTGAAGTCAGTAAGAGTCTGACACTCCCTTCCGCTCCGCTCAGAGCGGGAGAAGCCATTTGATGATTACTCATCCAAAAAAAAAGGGACTGGGTTGCAGAATTTGTTCGAAAGAGTCACCGCGGCCCTGGAACGCAAAGCTCGCTAAAGTAGCCTATAACCATCTCCATGTATCATCAACATCTGTACGAAAATTCTTGAAAATCGATTCGGCGTTTTACGAATGTACGAGTAACTAACAAACTCACTTTCTAATATTAAGTTTGGATTAGGTTGGAGAAATCACAGGAACAATAATAATATCGCCATCGTAAACAAACAGAACAGTACAGTACTTCTAAACTTAGCCTCAAGTTGTTTCTTGGTATAATCAACGTTTTATCACACTACGAAAATCACCTTTACCGTAACGACATAAAAGCGTTGTCAATGTGCGGTTGACTGTACAACGTAACGGCCGATGACAAGACCAGTCCGGTACATTTGATTTACGGTCGTGTTAGTTTATTGCTACTCGTTTTGCTCCTTTGAGTCCTGGAAATAGACTGTGCTCAGCTCGGGTTGAAGCGTCTTTAGATGCGTAATATTGCGACATACTTTGTTCTGATTGTCTAAAATGGCAGGAAGTGGAGAAAGTTATGTTTGTGGTTTGTTGGCGATTAAGTGTAATAATTGTAATCACTACATAGTATAAAACAAAGTCGCTTCTCGCTGTCTGTCCCTATGTATGCTTAGATCTTTAAAACTACGCAACGGATTTTGATGCGGTTTTTTTAATACATAGAGTGATTCAAGAGGAAGGTGTATGCATGTATACTACATGCATAATATAGCAGAGATTTAATATCAACATTGCACCCGTGCGAAGCCGGGGCGGGTCACTAGTTAATGTATAAACGAACGCCCAAAGCTCTGCTTGGTTTAATGTAGATTTTCACAAATAAAAAACTTTTTACAAAAAATAAAACCGACTTCTAAACAAAAAAACCAAAAAGTATAAAATAACTTTAATTTCGGAACTCGGTGTTTTTGGTTGCTTTTTTGTTGTTGAACACACCGACTTCCGAAATTAAAGTTATTTTATACTTTTTGTTTTTTTTTGTTTAGAAGTCGGTTTTATTTTTTGTAAAAAGTTTTTTATTTTTCACTTTTTAGTGGTACCTAAACCCCCTCTCCTCCCCCCACCTAAACGAACCAATTACATTAGTGTAAAAAAACGCACTGCTCCAATGCAGAGTAAACTAAAAGGACGTCAATGTAGACAATGTAGATTTTTTTTAGATTTTTGTTGATTTTTCAAAAACCGCTTGTTCGATTTCGATAAAATTTTCATGGGACCATTTGGAAAGATACCCTTTCCAATAAAAAAAGAATTTTTCAAATCGGTTGGCAAGCGACGGAGTTATGCGCGAACAAACAATAAAAAAAAAACATACAAACATCCGAATTGAGAACCTCCTTTTTTAGAAGTCGGTTAAAAAGTATCCCGTAGCCATTTCCCGGATACCAAACAAACTATTACTATAACTATTTTTGAAACAAACTATAACTATTTTTGTGTTTGTAATATTGGTTGGGATGTAAATAGTAATACGTTCAAAGCATAACATCATGCATTATTGAATGTTAAAGTTATCTTGGGCTTTCCCAAGATTGAGTGTTTTCAATGATGATATCTCACGATCCTTTCGCACTGTACGTTACCATCCCTTGCATCTATTGCTATTCCACCAACTCGCACCAAGCGTTTCCAATCGTCTTTTGTAATGCGCACAGCAAAGGAGTGGAACTCTCCGCCTGCATCTGCGGAAACATCCGAACGCATTCAACCCTAATCTCTTCAAAGTTAGAGTGAACAGGCTTCTTCTGGGTAAGCTCATTCCATCGTCGACTTTGTCTCTGCCACCTGTGACCTAGACTAGAATCAAAAGCAAATCCATCTGACAATAACAAGCCCATAATCATACCCAGTAATAATTTATCCTTCAAACCGAATTCTATCTATCTCTCCACCCCCTGTTTCTCAAAACATTCACCCACAAACATGCTCCATCTTTCGTACGGACTTGTTCGAGTTTATCCACCACGTCGTCCCAACCGATTCCTGCATTATGCTATTTCGCTTACAACCCGTCAAGTGTGCGAACATAGCTCGAATATGCGATAGTCTGCATTCGACATCGAATTCGGCTGATGTGTGTACTATGCATAAAATTTCTAGTCGAACGCAAACATTATTGGCTGGCATTTCGAGAATGGAATTTGTAAAGAGGTTTTTATTGCTTAGCAGAGAGAGCCATTATAGTTATATTGATTATGGTGGTATATTGCATCATTTTGACATAAGTTCAGTATTGAAAGGTATACTCCATTCACAATAAGATTAGACATTGGAACAAAATTATTTACAGTCCGTTCAACCGATTTTTGCTTCTATTCCGTACGCATAAGGATGGCATTAAAAGTAAAAACGTGATTATAATACCAACTGTTTACTGCAGTTAACATGTGTCATGCCACCAACTCAATAGAAGTCAAAATCGGTTGAACGGACTGTAAAAAATATGTATTTCAATTTCTTATCTTATCGTGAATGGAGTATAGATCCGTTGCGGCATTATAATAATAATTTGTCATTTATTCTCTCTTCACAGAGCTCACTTAAATTTAATGTGTACAAAAAATGTCTCAACTGGATTCCACCTTTGCGAGAGACTGGTGCCTGATATAGGTTTTGGGAAAAAAACTTGTGTTACAGGTCACCAGACCCTTGTCACGGCTAGAAATAGCTTTAATAGAGATGCCTTGCAAGAGTCGACGTTGAACAATATGAATAGCAGAAAAAAAAAACTAAGTAAGAATTTAACAATTTGGTTAACCAATATGGCATTTGTTCGAAAGAGTCATCGCGACACTGGAACGCAAAGGGCATTAGGAGGAACACGGATAGGTTTTAGTCAGCGAGAATCTGACAGTCTCTTCCACTCCACCACAGAAGAAGTCATTTGATGATTGCCCATCTTTAAGAATAAAAAAACACATGAGGGTTATAGCTAGTATTTTATTTAGATGAATCGTTTCTCTGTGGAGTGCCGAGAACTGTCGAGTGGAGTTGAGAAATATTCGTTTAAAATGACAAGGAATATAGGTGTAAGCTTTAAAACTATCTCAAAGCAATATAAGCATTTATATACTAATAAGTTTTCAGTTTGAGGCAAATATCGATTCAAAAAGATTAGTATACCGTCAAATCTAAGACTGTTCATCTCGATTCTACAAAGATATGATACAAGTTATAGCTACAATTCCTAGTATACGGTGAGCTATTTATAAGTACTGACCCTGACTTTACGTGGGCAGAAGAATCCATTGTGTTGATAACATCATACGGTAGTTATCAACGAACAATCTCTTCTAAAGGCAACAATAGTTGCCATCGCAAAAATAAATAGTTTGTCATTGCGTTAACGTTTTCTTATAACAGACAAAGACTACACGTACCAGAACTACAATCTGCGCGGTTGTGGAATTTATTCGAAAGAGTCACTGCGACCTTGGAATGTAAAGGGCATTAAGAGGAACATGGGTGGGTTTTAGTCAGTAAGAGTATGACACTCCCTTCCGCTCCGTCCATAAAAAATAAAACATCTGCGTGGCTCCATTCCTCGCCGTCCGGCTATATCACGCTAACCGAATGTGGCTGAAAACCAGTATTTTAACAGGGAGTGATCACTACATAGTATAAAACAAAGTCGCTTTCTCTGTCCCTATATCCCTATCTTTAAAACTACGCAACGGATTTTGATGCGGTTTTTTTGATAGATAGAGTGATTCAAGAGGAAGGTTTATATGTATAATACAGGCATGTTATAGTAGAGAAAACCTTAGTATCTAGTATCTACATACATTGCATCCGTGCGAAGCCGGGGCGGGTCGCTAGTTACTTACATATGTATCAGCTTTGTAGCTAGTGTAGCGATTGTTTAAATGACTAAATGTAAGGCATGCTTTGTATCTACAAAGACCACGTGATATTTCAGTAACGCTTGTCAAACCTTTTTGTAATTTTCGACGTTTTAGAGCTATTGCATAACCATCAAGACTCATTTGAATAGCTCTTAAAATCAAAAATACATTACTACTACAAAGAATCACCTGCAACTATTGGAAAATACTTTTCTTTCGTCACCATTGTAGTTGTTATTGTCTTTAAACATTTCTAAGAAATTTCAGGCTTTTCTGAAAGCCTGTAACTTTGTGTTAATAGCTATACACAGCTTATTTTAAGGATTTTGCCCATACATTATGGTCTGGCTTGCACTTTGTATCTCTTTGACTTTAACATCTTTCGTGCGCCCGTAAGCGTTTTATGACCCATGAATAAGTTTTCAACGCTTTTCTGCAACATTTCTAGAAATGGATAGTAATAATGTATGGATACAATGCTGTGATTTTCCTTTTCTTTGTTGTATTTACTCAGTTTTATGTAAAAACAGTGCGGCTTTGTTTAATGGGATATATGTTAGGATAAATAGCTATTGTACAGTCGGGAAAATAAATTCTTTAAATATCAGGCCATATCAGGCGGTAATGTTTAGGTTGTCGATACGCATTTTTTTTCTGACTGTACGTTCATTAATTTGAGTAAGTACTGTAGAATACGCCTTTTTCGGAAGGAGAGTGGGGGAAAAATAACCAATGTTTTATTTTATGGATATCGTAAAAAGTGGTGCGATTTTTTAAATAAAAAGTCTAGCATCACCCGGAACGGTGAACGATGGCTGGATATTGGGGCGTCGTATCGGCGCGTAAATTAAAAATTCCGGAAACGGAAGCAACAGTATTATCTCGTGCTATTTGCTTAGTTACGAGTATAGCGAGAGAGAAAAGTGAAGTAATAACATTGCAATGCTAAATAAACATAGTTTTTGAACGAAACTAACTTTTTGTTTGGAGTTTTGCTAGCAACCTACTTTTAAAAAGCATTTCGTTTTCATAACTTGCATTGTTTTTGCTACAGTTTTGTTAACTAAACTGGCGCACAATAAAATTAAAACCTTTCCTTGTAGTTTTAACCTGCTTTAATATAAACACTAATATCGTTTAGCCTGTAATATCAACCGGCCATTTACCTCTAAAAGACGCTGTAATTCATAAAAATAACGAACTAGAGCCAACTCATTATAAAAGCCACAAAGCATTATCGTAATTTAAATAAAAAACCGTGCCCCAAGATGGCGGGACTCCAGTTTAATATTGCGAGTGAGATGGCACAAGGAAAATATTATTATATTAAAATTGTCAGGCCAGGTGAAAACTTGCCCGGGACCCGCGATCTGATAGCCGACACTCTCGCATGTACACAACTTTAAGTCGGAAGAATTTTTACTCGTTAAATATTCAACGCTCAGATGTAGCATTCTCAAACAAAGCTATTAGGTTAATGGCTAAAAAATTTCAGTTTTCATAAAGTAATAACTGGAATTTGTGCGGGATTAAATCATCAAATGGAGAGGAAACACGTATTATTACTTAGTGGAATACGGACACCGGGATCAGATAGCTCCAATATTCTTATTCAGGGAAAAAATTCGTGAAATTTTGTTTCGGGAAAATTCGGATCTAACACGAACACGATTTATATTCCCAGTCGCCTAATCGCAAATGCACGACAGATATAAATCAAAATAACTGAACATTTCCGACTGGGGTGTACCTATTCACTCGCGCGTCTCACTTCACTTTATTTCAGAGAGTTTTCCTTTGCATAATATTTTTTTCTTTCTTCGCCTCCTTTTCATTGATCTGTTCAATCGCTAGAATATTCTTAATGTGTTTTTTCGGTTCGTCCGTACTTCAGTTTGTTTTATTATCTATACTAATATTATAAAGCTGAAGAGTGTGTTTGTTTGTTTGTTTGAACGCGCTAATCTCAGGAACTACTGGTTCGAATTGAAAAATTATTTTTGGGTTGAATAGACCATTTATCGAGGAAGGCTTTAGGCTATATATCATCACGCTTAAGCCAATAGGAGCGGAGCAGCGATAAAGAATGTTTTAAAATCGGGGATTCCACGGGGACGAAGTCGCGGGCAGCGGCTAGTAAGAAAATATACAATTTATTTTCATCGACGACAAGAGCCTTTTAGTCAAATATCTCGCGTCGAAAGTTTGTGTTTGACGAAATCTCGAAAAGCGTTTGACCGTTTCGGATGATGCTTTCATAGGTGGCTAAATACGTTGTGCTGTCTCACCGTGCTTTGGTTATTGCATGTTAAATAGTTTACGAGTATAAGTGTTTTATAAATGTCAAAGAAAAGTAAATTCATGTCACGTTCGACCTAAATTAATTACAAATAAAAACAGTAACGCAAAGTTATAGAAACTCGACGAGAAATATCTTAAAGGTCAGTGTTGTATTTTATTTTGCTTGGTAGCGAACAAGACATTGGTTTGTTCATTTCCATATTTCTTGTTTGTAACATATTCTATTTGTAGTCTAATAATAAAGCAAGGAACGAAGACAAAGCTTGCGAGATGAACAACAAATGTTCGAAGTTGATGAGTTAACAGCGAAAGTTGACGGTGGAACTGGTCGGTACAATAAATTATACTAATGAGTCGGTAACACAATAAAACCTAATGAAGATATAATATATTCGTTGAAGAATATATTACGATTGTTGTACGAGGATGAACGTGAATATTTAATATCATTTATGAGTGGAGTGGGCGGACGAGATTTCGTCGACTTAGTATAAGTTTAATTTGTTAGAAAAATGTGGAATTGATGACGTTTTATTTAATGGTCGAATCTTCGAATGATGATTTAGTACGCCATTTAGAAATTATGTTGTTAAGCAATGTTTTAATAAAAAAAAAAAAATAGTAACCTAGGTATTTGGTGAAAAAATGTATATATGTAAATAATAAAAAAAATGATTTTTCCAAGTAGATAGTTCCTCTTTATACACATTGATATAAGCCCTCAATCTCTCCAGACACGCATTAATAAAAGTCGAAGAAAAAGTGAGATTACAAATAGAAAATATTTAAATCGATTTGTATCAAAAAGCCATTTTGGAAGCTTAAAATACACTATTACTAAAGTATTACTTCGATTTATTATTTATACGAGCCTCAAGAGATAAGCTGTCGATAAATTTCGTTCACATCTTAAGTGACGTCATTCCCCCGTCATGACGTCACTAAAGAATGAGCGACACCAAGGAATGAACGATTGTGGGAGATTGTGAAGCAATATGTATTCGTAGTACTGGAATTTTAGAAAAATCTTTATATATAGTGCAGCTCTATTATCTATTTTACGATATTTTTACATGATTTCAACTCAATAAAGAACTTCTACTCAAGATAAGATGTATTTACGGCGTATCATTCTTAAATTAAACGCAAAGGAGTTCGTAGTCTGATGATTTGATTTGAATTTGATTGAAGTTTTATATTCTGATATTTCATAGAACTTTATAAGAAAACATCAACAGTTGAAACGTTATTTGTTTTTCCTAAAATAGCAATCGTGTTTGTAATAAAATCTCGTAAAAAAAGGCGAAAAATATACGAGAATACTCCGAGCTAAATTCAGATGAATTACGATATATATTGTTAGAACTTTTTCATCTTAGTATTCCACTGAAAACATGATAAAAATAAACTTAGAATAATTAGGTAGTTAATGTTCCATTTAGCCCGCAGTCACTCTGAGACAAACGGCCCCGTTCATCTCTGTCTAACATTTATAGTGCAAATTCTTAATTCAGCTAAGCACGTCCAAGAGATAACATGGTACCCGACGTGTATTTATATAGAACAACTTATTACTAACATCTCATTTACAATGTATTTTTTTTGGAACGGTATAAAAATATAAATTGTGTTGTGTCACGCATCGAAAGACCAGAATCGCTTGGACGGAAGGAAACTGGAATAACGATTTTTGTGGTGTGATGGATAGGCCCAGTAGAAAATCGTGATTTCGAGGTTTCTTGTCAGCGGTACTCGGGACCGAGTCATCGTTTTAAATTTCGAGAAACTGGCATGATATAAACCCAAGCTATTTTTTATTTCTAGCTCGAGTGGAAACCCAGAACTGCTAAATTAGTAGAGCCTCTAAGCAAAGTGGCATTCTATGCGATTGCTGATATTTTCTACATTTGCATGCCATAAGTTAGAGTATGTTGGAACTGCTTTTACAATGTTTGCCCACATTATTTGTAAATAAATGATTTCTGATTTACAAAAATATAAACAACTAGCAGCGCCCCGTGGTCTCACCCGCGTAGTTCCTGCTCCCGTGGGAATACGGGGATAAAATATAGCCTATGTTACTCAGGGTGAATGTAGCTTTCTAGCGGTGAAAGAATTTTTGAATTTATTCGTTACATACAAAAATACAAATCTTTCCTTTTTAACCGACTTCTAAAAAAGGAGGAGGTTCTCAATTCGGATGTTTGTGTTTTTTTTTTTTTATTGTTTGTTCGCGCATAACTCCGTCGCTTATCAACCGATTTGAAAAATTCTTTTTTTGTTGGAAAGGGTATACTTCCCAAATGGTCCCATGAAAATTTTATCGAAATCAACCAAGCGGTTTTCGAAAAATCAACAAAATCTAAAAAAAATATCTACATTGTCTACATTGACGACCTCTTAGTTTACTCTGCAAAGGAGCAGTACGTTTTTTTTTTACACCAATGTGATTGGTTCGTTTAGGTGGGGGAGGGGAGGGGGTGTAGGTACCACTAAAAAGTGAAAAATAAAAAAAACTTTTTACAAAAAATTAAAACCGACTTCTAAACAAAAAACCAAAAAGTATAAAATAACTTTAATTTCGGAAGTCGGTGTGTTCAACAACAAAAAAGCAACCAAAAACACCGAGTTCCGAAATTAAAGTTATTTTATACTTTTTGGTTTTTTGTTTAGAAGTCGGTTTTATTTTTTGTAAAAAGTTTTTTTTTTATAATATTAGTATAGATTGACAAGCGCTGAAAAAACGTCACGTGGTCAATTCCAAACGTATGCGACTGTGTTTGCCTACAAGCTTGGCATGGACGTTCCCGTCTCTTCACGGGCGACAAACTTTCCCAGTGTAAACGTGCCTTTATGTAATGTAGTGTTCCAAGGAAGTACAAAGACCACGAAGGTCTGAGTAATGTGTTCAGTTCACACCTGTGCTTAGTGTACCTGTGTATTATGTGATATGTCATGTTTAGGGTACAGCCGTAGGTACACCCTGCTAGATAATGCAGAATTTAATGAATATAAGTTTGGCCTTCAAGGCGATCATTTTGATGATATTTAGAGCGTCTCTATTTTAGAAAATAATGGTACTTACTTGTACTAAACTATGCATATTTTTGAAGTGAAAACTTCTTTTAAAAGTGACAGTAAAAAGAGACATAAATTAATGTGTCTGTCTCTTTTTACTGTCACTTCGTCTCATTATCTTGAAACCAAAATTTTTGAAGGTTTCACTTCTACCTCGCGTAAATTGCACACATGTATTTATTAAATGTTTTCATTAGTGTTTTCCCCTATATCAATTACGAGTAGGTATAGCCTATGTGCTTTTTTGATGTATAAACTATGAATTCATTTTATTTATTAATTAATATAATACTGTTCAAATTGATCGAAATCCGTGGAGAGGTTTTTACGTGGAAGAGTAATAAAGATATACTCTTCCATCCTAACAAACTTAGTTGAATCATAACATAATTTATTTATTTATTTAACATGTATGTACTCGCAATTAATAAAAAGATGAGCATAAGGAAACAGAAAAATAGGTACAAAGGTGATGCTTATTTCTATAGGTATCTCTTCCAGCATTCCAGCGAAAGAAGAGTCAAGATAAGAGAGAGAGAAAGAGAAGTTCATGTTTTAGAAATTATCATTTTACTCCACTAATGATAATATCAGACTTATCTTTTCACTTTCAAAATACCCCGAAGTTGATGTCCCATAAAACAGCCACATACTCAACTCAATAAAAGTCAATTAATAAATCACACTGTCTCACAAACCAGAACTTCATCCTTATCGCCTCGCGGCGTAAGCAGAGATCCTGGGCTTAACAAAATTTAATTAAGAACATATAACAAGCGGAAGTCAAGGAGCAAGGCATCTCAAAACACTGTTGCCGATGATAAAGTCTCTGCTTTGCAAGTAATCTCGAAAGCTGGGTTCTCAAAGCTATTGTGCAGGACGTGGAATAAGCCCGTTCTCTGCCGGCCCCCGGCTAAGTGGGGTATAATGGTTGGTTACCAGACTAATCCATAAATCCCGTCTTGACTTGGGTTACCGGCGTTTGAGGATAGTAGCCACTTAGTTGTGTGGCTAAGACGCTTTTTATTTGGCGGTCTTTGCACTGTAGATCATTGTTTTGTTTGGGCATATTTTCTACGTTAAATTGTACAGAAATAAGGTATTTTCCCTGTAGCTTCAACTTTCTCCAGAAACTAATTATTATTAGTAACGTATAAATCTTCACGAGTGATTAATATTCTCTATTAAGAGTATATTTTATTAACTAATAAATATTCAACGAAACCACGTGTGGCAGGACTACGTAGCAAAATTATATTCAGAATTTAAAACGACAGTAAATATAACGATAAAATATTCAAAGATTCAAACAAAACCTGTCAGCCGATCGAATCGAGACACCGGTATCGATAACTCATGTTGCACGTCACTATAAATCAACGCGACCTTCACTGATAGTGATGCCCACGTACTAACTAGTCGATAAATTTAGTCGATAAATTCACAATTCTTGCACGGTTCGTTTGCGAAATCTGCGACGTCTCCCTCACATTTTACGTTTAGAAAGTTATTGGGATTCTCGTCAGATGTAGTAAAGTTGAGAAAGATAATGCAAGACGTCGTAAAATGCCGTAGGGTTGTTTTTCTCCTGAAAAGTTAAAGTTAGTACGGGTACTTGTATCTAAACACGCCATCTAAATCGAGGCTGAAGCACAGCACTAACCGCTCTGGGCGGAGCGGTAGGGAGTATCAGGCTCTTACTGACTAAAACCCACCCGTGATCCTTCTAGTGCCCTTTGCGTTCCAGGGCCGTGGTGATTCTTTTGAACAAATTCCGCAACCCTAGCAAGCACTAACTAACTAACCTAAGTTCAATATTCATATAGCGTATCGATATTGTTGTTTATCGCATCCCCTCACTATTTTCAATACATTGTTAGGAATTTCGCAATTTTTCAAACTGCCGAGATGTCATCGCAACACTGGATATAAAACTGTCAGGTTCGAGAGTTTGTAGACAAAAGTTTCCGATTTCTGCGATCTCTTTTTGATCAAATATCTCACAATTTCTGATATCGATTGTCGACTATCTATTTTTCTTTATTGGACCCTAGTTGGTCCATGTTTTCGTAATTGGGACTAATATTTTGTTACAGTTGTTAAAGACGAAAACATGGAGTAGAAAAATAGCGTTATTGATTTCCTCTGAATACAATTTATTTCTAAAATACAGAAAAAATACTGATAAAGTCAAAGTTCTTGAATGGAACGGTAGGTATGGCTTCAACTTCAAGTAATCAGGCTTGAGGTACATGTCAGACAACGGTCTCCTTTTTGTACTTTTCCGAAGTCAATTTATTTATTTATACACAAAAGAGATGTAGAAAAAAACAACTGCTTATAGAGATTTTTCCAACAGACCTGTGACGGAAGAGTGAGATGAGAAACGTAGGCACAGTGTGTAAAGGGACAAAGAAGTAAACTTAAAATAGTACAGTAGTAATAATATAAATATCTTCAATCAATCAATCTTTATTTTTTGACTGTTTCAAACAAAAATCTTGTACAGAAAAAAATATCAATGAGCGTCATTAAATTGTTGACGATACATAGCATTTGGTGAGTACGAGGCAAGATTACTTGATCGACTAAGTTAAAAAGCAAAATAATGGTAATTTAATAAACTCTTTACCCTTGAACAAACAGGATTCGTTTATCCGAAAAATCGATGCGACGTCTGAGCAAAAAATATCTCAAGCACCAACCTCTTTCCATATTTGCAATAACATAAATTTTTATTTGGGTCATTTTATTCCATTCCGAAATAATCAACCCGCAGAATTTGGGCGATTTCTAAACTCATTTGGGTCCAAACGGTGTGCGACAGTCGTTGGCCAAACGAGTTGAACTGGAAACGGAAACGCGCCAAACTTTATTGGGCAATATACTGAAAGAAATCATCATCATCGTTATCCAGAAATAGTTGTTCATCGAGTGTAATGGCCTCCCATTAAGTATTTCCGATACATCGGTATTTATTTTTCAATCCGTCTGATTGGCAGGTACTTAAATATTGAAGGATGAATGAAGACTATTTCTTTCAATATGATCTTTGGTAACCATTGATAGTTCAATATTCAAGAAATAAGAGGCCAAATATCGACAATGGAGCAATATCAGCGCTACATAGTAAATCTAGACTTATTGAACAACATTTAGCTGTAGAAACTAAGACAAATCACCACTAGTGCCCGTAGGCGACAGACAAGCTAACGATAACTGCCGTAATATTCCTAACATAGACTTTATTACCGAATTGCAAATAGACGATAAAAGCGACAACGATGCCTTGTTTAATCTTACACAGATCTCGAAGCCATTCCAAATTATATTTGTGCACGTGGCATCAAATTGCGTAAGAGATCCCACGATCAAGCATGACGCGAAAAAGTTTTCGAGCAGTCCAAACTCCACTTTCAAACTAATTTGGCACTAACACAAAAGACAATCTTAACTTACGAAATTCGTAGTCTTTGACTGAATCTCAAATCAAATGAAATCAAATAGTCTGTAACATAAAATCAAATATTTATAACGCTTGGCATGGTTCCATTCGCTTCCACGGAGTATTCGTGGTATGGCCACATTTGCATCGAGCACCGAGGTAGATGGCTTGTGATTTTGTTCGCTACCATCCGAAGGCCTGATTAGGAAAATAATCGGATTTATTGGACGAATACAGATCTGCTGACAACTTAGTTACGGGAATTGTAGTATAATTGAGGGGCTTAGATAAGGTTACGGAAATATTAGTAGGATGTAATTATTTTTTGGCTTAGAGAGCAAAATATGGCCTTTAGTGATAAAGGAATAAATACTGTAGATACTTCCGTAAGTGGAAAATCTAATCTCATATGTTCGAGGTTCGAGGTAGATAACTCTAATAAACTGTTTCCAAATGATTCAAATGACAAGCAAAGAAAGATGATCAGAACAACAACTATTCTATCTCGAGCAAAACTTTATCGAACTAACAACGGCACAATATATCTACAGAAACTTCAACAAACGAAGAGTACGGAACCCAGCCTTTTCACGAACGCGGAACAAAAGCCAACATGTCATTTGCAGTAGTCATAATAGTTGAGTTAACCCTACCGCTGCGATGGAAACATCTGATTATGTAAATGCACGTACGAACAACACTCGTACAAGATATCTGCGCAAGAGTTGCTTTCGTAATTGCTACTTTGTTTACTGATGCGTTTTGGGGGCACATGAAGGAAAAATGAAGAGATGAATCTCTCTGATGTTGACATACTGTTGCGATAGTAACTTGTTTTGTTTTTTCAATATTGAATAAACGAAACAGGATGACTTCTTGTTTGTTTTGATTAAATGTGTTGCATATTTGCGAGAGGAAATAAGATGGAAATGCGTGGTGGTCGTAAATATTGTTAAACAGTGAGATGACCTAGCAGCCGAACACTTATTTATTATCTATTCATGTACAATGCATTGCATACAGTGTCGATTTGTTTGTTGGTATAGTACTTACTAGGTCTTTCTCTTCTTGTTATAATATATTACCGTTGCGTTGTGTGATACCATTAAACTTACCTGAAAAGACAAAACAAATGTTATTAATACACGTTGGGACTACTTTCAAATAAAATTCATTAACAGCGTCCAAAAGCAACTGCCAGCCGAAAAATGTTAAAAAAGACTTCGAAAAAATCATAATTATTAACGATAAATCCTATAAAATTCTTTTAATATTGAATATGAACATATTTCATCGCCATGTTTTCCTCTTCACTTCACACCTTCAAAAACTTTTGTGATTTTTACAAGAAGATCCAACGATACATAATTACCGAAATTATGATTCGATTTTCATTAATAAAATCTACCAGATTTATCAGACTTTTCTTGGAATTTGTTAGAGAAATTTGTTCCGGGAAAAACAACACCTAGCAACGTAACATGATGGATACATCTTTTAGTGTGCAAGCAGCTCGTTTATGGAATGAATTACCCATAGAAGTGAGGTGTGCTCTAATGCTACCAGCGTTTAAAAAAATGGTGAAGGAGCATTACTTTTCACAATAATTTTTCCGCTCTTTTCTCAACTATATGCCTATTTGATATTTATTAGTACATTATATTTTATTTTATATTATTATGACTACCTGTACTTTTATTCCAATTAATTCAATTGTATTTTATGAGAATCTATGTATTTTTAAATGTAAATATATTTTTTTCCTTTTATCTATGTAGTGTATGTACATAGTATTAGCCCAAAATCAAACATCTCCTTTCCACCGCATACTTCAGGGTACCGTCCATCGCATTTACTTTATACAACATTTTCCTAATAAATAATACGACACGCAAATGTCGACTTTCTAGACGTTTTAGAAAGCTGGACGGAGCTGTTTAATGAACCATTAAAATATTATCTTAGCTCAGATCTTTTCCTGTCTGCTGACCTATTGGTTTTGATCGTTTGTTTATGTGGCGTTGATTTGTATTTATTGGTGTTCTTAGTACGTTTTAACTAATTCTTTGGGCTGGCCCTTCTTCTGTTTAAGTTCTCTTTCTTGTGTATGTTTTGTTCAAAGTAGATGTCTTCTAGCAGTTAATTGAAATAAGTATTCTTCTATAGAAGCATTGCCAAAATCTGGAGCTACAACAGGGTTAAAGACAACCCTTCATTGTTTAATAGAGAAGATATTGTCTTTCTTACCAAAGTTATTGTTATTTCTCTCGTTTGCCTCTCCTAAGTGTTCCAGCTAAATATAATCTTACCATCGTGTTCCATCTAATTCCCCAGCTACAAACACAAACGTACCAAGTAAATCTTAGCACAGTTTTACAATGAGCAGTAAAGGAATCCGAGCCGGCGCCGCGGGGCGCGCCTAGTCTTACTATAAACAAGTTGTGTTCAAGACAGCATACACCAATAAAGTGGGTAGTTGTTTCCTTGCTTTCGTGTCTCGAATGCTGAGGACTAAGTGTGTTTGTGTATTTGTGAGGGTTCCGTAGAGAATTTTTGCTGCCTGTTAATTGAGTTATTTTAATTAAGCCGGCTTGGAGATGATAAATTAAGAAGTTACATGATATAAAAATGTCAGAGTAATTGCAGAAGGCGAATTATTATGATAAACTGAAATCATGACTATATAATACAATGCTTGGTGTTAAAAAAACCATCAATTTCTCACAACGGATCGCCATAGTATCAGTAAAAGAAAAAGCAATCATTCAAATCCAAACAAGCAGAAAACAAATTCCTTAATAGCAATTTCTAGCGCTGCCGCTGTAAAATATATCTTCGAGACACATAACATGATTCGGCAATTTACCTAGATTTTAGATTCACCGACAACAAAAGCAACAGGGTTTTCGATCACACAATGAAAATGGAACTCCAGAAAACATGAAAAAAATTGGCATCGAGCCAGCGCCATGCTGGATACAAGACTCGCTGTATTACATGCGAAGACTTTTATAGTTTTTAAGGTTTCTTATCCAAAAGCCAACAGGCCCCTTTTACTAAGTGTCCGTCTGTCTGTCTGTCTGTCAGCGGGCTGTATCTCATGAACTACAATAGGTAGACAGTTGAATTTATCACAGAGTGTGTATTTCTGTTGTACTTAGTTAACAATTAAAGGGCTCTCTTTCCTACTAGAAACGTGTGTTTTGGTAATCTATTTAAAAATAACATACTATTAAAAATCTAGTTCAATTGTACGGAACCCTTCATTTGCGAGTCCGTTTCGCACTTTGCCGGTTTTTATTTTTGTCAATCTACCACTACTCACGAGTAATTCAATAATATGGACAAAGAAAGCTTCGTAGACAATAAGCTTTTATTCTAAAACTAATATTAGCCATAAATCTACTAAACCGAATGTCTCCGAATATCTCCGAACTCGATTAATACCAGTTGTATCAAGTTTATGCGCGAACTTGAGCCTACAAAGCGAATTTATTTGAATGAAAATAGGCGGTGTAAGTGTCCCATTGATTTTATTGCGGTGCCCGTGTTTTGCCGCGGCAGTTACGGGTTAATGGTGCAATCGAATTTGGAACAGTTGAACGGGACCGCAACGAGCCGTGGCCCGAGGCCTTTTTGTCGGTAACTATATCTATTACCAGGTTGTTCTTTGGCAGTTTTAAAGTTTGATCATCATAATCTGCATAGCCTTGTCTCAGCTTTATTGGAGTCGACTTCCAGTTAAACCGAATTTAGCTGAATATTACGTGCTACTGCTTATCTGATCACCAAAACTCAGTAATTGAGTAACACGGTACTTTAAGGTAAAACTGGTGTTAAATTTTCTAGCTCCTGACAATCTGTGGCAACTGCCAAAGATCTACAAATAGCAGCCGGGACCAACGGCTTAACGCGCTATCCGAGGCTCGGAGGGGATAGGTATGTTAAGATGTTTACCCATCCACAGACCGACCTCGGCAAGCGTTGCTTAACCTTGAAGATCGACCCGTGCAGTTGTTATTACGTAGCCGTGAGCTCTAGTGCCCGTTATAAAGTTTGATAAAAAGACTTTTATAATGTCGGTTGTCGAGAACGTTGTCGAAGCTATTAAGTTGGTATAAAAAGTACGTTTTAGACGACAAAAGCACGCTAACGGAGGGTTAATCGCGCCATTGGAGCTGCAATAATCGCGTTCCGGGCCGCGTCGCGTTCTGCCGCGCGAGGGAACGCGCCCGTTCCGTTTTACATGCAGCGCTTATTTTCGTGTAGTGCAGAGTAGTGCTGTCTATTGCACTCGCAGTGTAAACGCTCGCAGGGAAATCGCGGGCTTTGTTTTTGAAATTGGAACTCGTGTTTTTAAATGTTAGCTTTTTAAGATGTTGCGGTATTTTTCCTTGGGGTGTAATTGGCCTGTGTTTAGTACGACAAGGTTGCATTTAATTTTACATTTTTACGCTAGATATTCTTATGTTTATTTCAGTATACCTGTAGCAGAAAATTCCTTGGAATATACAATCTTTTCCCCTAAACCTGCCTAAGTAACAACGACGTATTTACCAATGTTACATCAACTCCGCGATATAAAATAAAGCCAGTGTTGCCAGCAACGTACGCGGCGTCACGTACTATTATTCTGTATGTGTACGTGATTTTTACTCGTTTCCTCGATGTTGCCGACTAATATAGTTAATGCATGTATTTCTAACATGAATAGAGAACAAGAAAAATAATGTTTGCTTCCTACATCGTAAATATCTGGCGCAAAATGATGTAAGGGAATCTTTAGACGTGTGAGTAAGTGTACCAGTTTTATCGTGTTTGGCCATGGTATATCAACATTGGAGAATTTATTCTACTACTCTAGTTAAAAGATGTTTGTCTGTAGAAGCTTGCTTGCCTTTGTTTCTCGAGGCTAGAGTGAGGGGCAGTCGGAACAGCATATATTATACCGATTGTACAGCAGTTTGTGCGGAGATTGATTTTTAATAACACTAGATAATAAGTGATTTTTGTATGTTACTACACTATATAGATATTTGTATCCGAAATAAAGGTATTCTATTCTGATAACTTTGCTATTCTACTTTGTGTCTTGCAAAAGACACAAAGAACAATCTTCAGCACCGTTTTTATCTTAATAAAACGTTTGCAAGCCAAATCTTCAATCAATTGAAATTCCGCTAACACCTACTAAACATTGTAAGCCAACTAAATCATTCATTCATACGGTCACTGGACAAAGCTCATTCGAAGTTTTCCGTTCAACTGTACCTACATGAGCCATAAAAACTGTATATGTATCGGTATACAGGATGACTTTTAATTCATAGGCATTCTACATAAACAACTTTCCGTTCTCTCAATTGAGTATATGGAGTTAAAAATGTGTCAAACTTTTTCTATGTGTGAAAGGTTTTCTGGCTACAATAGAGTTTGAAAAATACTGAAAATCAAATTCTTTTTTTAAGAAAATGGGGGTGAACACTGTGGTGCAAATTCTAAAATAGGTACCTAAATGAAAATCAACCATTCATACTCTTATTATGTTAGCAGCAATCGTCAAAATAAAGAGAAACCATTTTATTTGCGCGTTTTCAGTGTTAACACTAAGGACCATTGATGTTATCACTTGTGAATTGTTCAAAATATTGTAATTAATTATAGTTTTTTTTTTAATTTTTACCGTTGTTAAAACGGTACTTCAGCTGGGCAATTTTTCTGATACTAACAGCCCCTGCTATGACATATATGTAATTGCTATTATAATTCCATAGTAAGACAGATACAGAACAAATATCACTCAACTCTTTTTCACAACGAAATCATGACGGCAAAATACGTCATTGTACTAAAATTCTCTCTCTTTCAAAATACGTAATTGTTACCAACTAAAAATCACCCTGTACCAAAGTTCAGTACTTTAAGTTAATTTTCCACATTGTGATTAAACGACGCGTTATCGAGTGCTCAATCGATTTGCTGAAAGTAGGTCGCGGTACACTTATGTGCAGAGCTGTAGCTGTTCGCTATACGTCTTTAATTTATATTTGTAGGTATGAATGTGCGAATGGTTTTAAAAGCACGATTATGCACTTGGGCTTAAAGTTTGCTTTTATCGCTTGGTTTCAACTTGTATTTAGTTCAGGGTTGAAAGGTTTACTGTGTGACTCGTGAACTTATATAAGATGGGATTTAGGTACGATTCTTGAACGACGGTTAGTGATCGCAATTTGGCATTATGAGAAGATCGTGTTGCAACCTGATTTTGTGTGTTATTCGAAAGTCGTGTGGGGATAGCGGGGAAAAGCACGACATGCATCTATCTAGTTTATGTTCCTTCCCTTTTTCCTTGTTTACCAGTCAAGTTTTTAATGTTGTTTTTACGAACATAACTTTTTATTAAAGGAATTTTTGTTAAGGTTTTTAATTTGTATGCATGTCAGTTTTTTGACATAAATATTTTATCGTTCTTTCTGTCACATAACACGGTTTACTATTCGTTCAGGATGCGATGGAGATGGGTATAATGGATGGAGGATGGATTAAGGGTTTGTTCTTCTCAGTTATCTTATTACGAGTTAACTTTTAAAACTTTAAATTTCAAGTGGCTGTTAGCTTAAGGCGCTGGTTACAGGTAGTAAGAATTACAGGCCTTCTGATGGAAACGGAATTCCTATCGAGCAACGATGAAATGAAAGATAACACTTCTTTCATTTAGGAATACAAACCAGGGCCTAAAGTCTGCTATTAGGTACAATAGTGTCAGAATGGTCTATCATTGATTTCATAATTGTTTATTTTGACAAGTTTGGTAATCTACTAATATAAAGCGTCACTATGACTTTCCAATGGTCAACCACTGACATTACATTGAAAGATTTGAGAGATAGAGATAGAAGAGAATTTTTTATAATTATTAGGTAGTAATCTGCAAAGATTGAAATTTAGTAAAATGTCTGTGTTGTCTATTAATTTTCTGTGTAATTTTCGTATTAGATTTACTTTAAGGGTGGTGTAACTGCCAACTACGTAATTTGTAGGGAAAGTAAAAAAACAAATGTAGGTATTAATTTGATAGTTTATATAAAAAAAAGAAAAAATGTACTTACCTAAATAATTAAGATTTGTTGGTATACTCACATGGGGGGGACGCCAAAGCGTCTCGCAAGGTGGTTCTGAAAATCAGTATCCGTGACAGTCGGATTTATCCACCTTCACGGAATATGCTGAGCATCCACCTATTCTGCTCGTATGCGACGCACAATCTTGATTTTAATGTTATAATTAGGATATTTATGTATCACAATTTTCTGTTGATATTTTTTTATTTATTTTTTTCGTTTTGTTTTATGTAATACAGTCTCGCTGTCAGACAGATCATGCTGTTACTGCGCTGTCAGAGTGGCACACCAATGCACGCCATAGACAAATTGTATAATTTTATGCTTTGTTTGTAATGGCTGGTTCAGACAGTGGGACTGGTTTAGTTATTTGTAAGTTTTTATTTATTTTTAATTTTCTCTCGCGTCAAAAACGAGCATGAATAAACGCTTTTTCTTTCTTTCTTTCTTTCTTTTCTAAAGAAATGGCATAGAATGGTAATCTCGTATATAATGTCAAATTAATGACAAACGTATGTGGTAATATCGGCTAAAATTTTGACAGTTCCTTTGATCAGTGACCTATCATTAGAACGTCATTATGCAGTCATTGCTTTTAATAGCTCGGTTATCAAAAATGATTATAAGACCATTGACCGGCCAATGATCGACCATTTTAAATTTATTTAGCAGAGTGCGAACCTTTAGCAAACTGACAATGGGATCGTGTTGAAATGACGAATTTATAAAAATAGCAGACTTGGGGCCCAGCTCTTTTGTGTCAAAATAATAAAATATTATCCCACTAAAACAACAATAAAAATATCTCCAAAACTATTTATTCGTCAATAAAATATATAACGAAAGTTTAACCCAGAAACAATAGTTTCAAACCTGTTCGGTACTAAAATAATGCATTTTGAATGTAATTTCACTGCTCTGTATAACGTTATATTGTGCGTGGGAGTTGGTGCGACCTTAACGCCCACCTCGATATGACAATATCACAGACTTCGGAACCGCCTTAGACACGCTACTATTACAAAAAATAGTACGCGTGCAATTTGAAAAGCTTGTGGCTATCATTATAATGTGGCCAAAAAGGTTGATCTTCAAGGTAAGCAACGTTTGTTGGTCTGTGGATGAATAATCATTTGTTACATATTGAGAATGTGTCACGGAAAGCAAAGTCTTGGCTATCATTTGTAGATCTTTAACAGTCATTATAGCTAACAAAATCCGGAATCTGACAATAATCTTACCGACAGGCTATAGTCATTGAGTTATTGAGGTCAGATACGAAGTTGCTCGATTTCAAATACTGGTATTAAATGCATCAGGTGAGATTGAAAACTGACCTTAAAGATGAGTTGGGAAAGGGCTAGGCAGACTGATTGGGTCCGTACAATTTGCACTAAGCAAAAGTAAGTGCAAGCAAAGCAAGTTATTTTCTTGTGGAGTTTTTTATGTGGTATGTGTGAGTACCATGTGCTTATTTAGAAAATTAATAAGTTTACGTCTGTCGGTAATACTTGGTTCTATAAGTTATGCTTTTGGTGCATCGTCCACACATGTACGAAATATATTTTTTTTTGTATACATAGCAAATATAGTAAAACATTTATTTCCCTGACAAATATTTAGTTCCCTGTCCGTTCTTCTCAATAAGAATCTACCTTTGCGAATTGACACAAGAGTCAGACTACAGTCACTTTATTATTTTAATGTAAATGATGACGTTCAAACACTTTGGCCAATGGACAATGGCCTAATTGAAATAAATGTATTGACTTTGTTTTTTTTGTGCGTCATTTCTGGCGGAAAAAACGAGATTTCGTTATTAAATATCTGTTGTTCTTGCCATTGTCAGGATAGCGTTGGTCTATCAATTTCTTTAAGTAAACAGCGATTCACAGATACGCGTCGCGATCTCCTGCATTGGTCGCGGAGTTGTTTCGCTGCTCTGTGGACAATATGCATTGCGGCACGTCTGTTTGTCGGCGGTGGACGCATTGTTTTATGCAACGAATTTGTAAGGGTTCGTTTAAAATGTTGATTTGTATTAGAGAACTAGGATTATGTTGAATCAGGGAGTATGGCTGAAGAAAAGGATGGTTTTTACCTAAGAGTTGATTTGGTTGAAATGATTATTACGATAAATTAGAGATGCTCTCTTGTTTTTTAGCCTCTTTAGGTAATAAATAAATTTGGTCTAGTGCGCTATTTCTACATAATATTTTACGAGCTTTTATAAGTGAACTTGGGTATGGGGACGTTTACTGCTTATGCCATAGGTACAGACGTAGCTTAGAAGTATCGGCGGAAATGCATAGTTACAAAAAAATAAATGTCAGATAGTCCTCATTTTCATCCAGAAAACGAAAGTAATAGAAAATATGTTACTATAAGACCACAAAAAGTGCTTGGTAAGTGCGTTAATTTACTATGTCAGATACCATTTCTGGATTACTGCAGCTATTTTGGTAGTCGCGGAATTTGTTCGAAAGAGTCACCGAGGCTGTGAAACGCAAAGGACGTTAAGAGTAACACGGGTGGGTTTTAGTCAGTAAGCGTTTGACACTCCCTTCCGCTCTGTTCAGAGCAAAACAAGTCATTTGTTGATCTCCCATCCATAAATCAAAGCTATATAATTAAAGGAAGCAATAGTGATGTTCCTTCACTAAATTCGCAATGCGAATCTCTACCTTCATTGTGTGCTAATCCTTACAGTCTTATGCAAGAATGAAGATCTATTTCGCTGCAAACACAACTCTAGCACTATTGTATGACATTAAGTCCTTAATGAGATTGCCTGATTGTTTGCGTGGGCTTCCAGTGGGATTATTAAGAGATGGGTGGTCGACTTTGTGACATTTTGGCGCATAATCGGATAGACATCGCAGAATATTATGTGCATTGGCCGGCTAATGTTCGGTATGGAGGGGCCGGTTATTATCGTACGAGCTAGAATGCGGCAAAGTGTGTTTACTAACTGAGGTAGATATAATAATGTTGCGGAATTTGTTCGAAAGAGTCACCGCGGCCCTGGAACGCAAAGGGCACAAGAAGGATCACGGGTGGGTTTTAGTCAGTAAAAGTCTGACACTCCCTTCCACTCCGCCCAGAGCGGGAGAAGTCATTTGATGATGTACCATCCAGAAAAAAAGGTAGATATAATAATGGACATTAGTTAGTAAAGGTGCTTGTGCTCCAGTAATAACATTCGCACGGATCGATCTTCCAGGTAAAACAATGCTTGCCAAGGTAGCTTTTTTGTGGATGGGAAATCATCAAAAGACTTCTTCCACTCTAGGCGGAGCGGAAGGGAGTGTCAGACTCTTACTGACTAAAACCCATCCGTGTTTTTCTTAATGCCCTTTGCATTCTTTCGCGGCAACTAGTCTTCTATGCTGGCATCTCTTTGAGGTGTGCGTATAACACAACGCGCTGTCGACCCAGCCCTGGTTGTAATCGGATGGCGAGCCACCCATTGCTCATCATCCACAGGCCCGCGGCTACGGTGGGAATCGTCGTCAGGAGTCGCAGGCTCCCGACGTCCAGGCGTCTCCTGGTTGCGGCCCCTGGGTTGCCAAGGTAACCTGCGTATGGTTGACCAGCCATTACATACACACCGAGAATCCTCCGTGCCTTGACTAACACGTTAAGCCGTTGGTCCCGGCTGCCATCAGATTTCAGGAATCGGATATCAATTTTGCCAAGGGCTTTTGTGTTACCCAGTTACTGGGAAATAGAGGAGATAGGTTATCGGTCCGTGTAAAATGTTCTGGTATTCTAATAATGACTAACATTAGTTATAAGCAAAATTTCTTACTAAAAACCTTGCCTTGTCTTTGGACTTTTTTGTCTGAAATAATTAATTTATATTTTTTTATTTATTGTACTGTATCTGCTTCAGACAATGTTGGGAAGAGGCTAGCCAGATTTACTGTACATAAATAATAAAGTAAGTATTTACTTACTTTATTATTTATGTACACGACGAAAATAAGTAAAAGATAACATTAAAGTGATGAGGAGTACAAAGGAACTGCTTATTTCAAACACAATCTCTTCCAGCAGGCTTACTTAGTTAAGTAGATATTTCTCCAGAAAATTGCAGACTAATAAATCTTAATACGATTATATGTTCTGGATCTTTCTCTCTGTCTTTTTCTCTGTTGTTTGCATGCCTATGTTTAGGTTCACTAATAATTACTATTCTGTTTTAATAGGTTAACAATAGCGCATTGTTATATATAACTTTTGATATGTTGTGGAAAATGTCGTAGTTTATACATTTGTATTTTTTGTATAAGTACTTGTAAGTTAGTGTAAGATTTTAATGTGTAACTGTTTATTTTCCCAAATAAATAAAATAAAAAATTTCACGAAAAAGACATGGACATATTGGAAACTGTTGAATTTGGATGGGCTTTGTTCTATACTAGTAACACCCCGCGGTTTCACTAGCATAGTTCCCGTTCCCGTAGGAATACGGGGATAAAATATAGGGATAGCGTAGCTTACCAACAGTGAAAAATAATTTCGGATCCTATACAAACAAACAATCAAATCTTTCCTTTTCGTAATTTTAGTATAGACAACACATTTTTTTCAGAATAAGAACGTCGAAAAATTATAATCTGATAAAGATGTTACAATCAATGACTTATCCGCGTCATATTAAAAGAAAATAGTTTACAAATAAACGCGATATTTTACAATTCTACGGCGTTTGCAATGTTACGGTGACAGATATAATAGGACTGGTACATGTAGTATGATCAAATAATGCTACAATACTTTTATCTATTTACTTATGTAGATATTAGTAGGTATTCAGTGTGAACCCTTATTTCCTTGTCTAGCTTAAGTGGAACGATATCTAGCTGATCCATTACATTAATTGGAATCTTTAGCTGTGATAAAGTTATCGAGACGGCTTCACCGAGTTGATCAGTCAATAAAGTCTGTGAATTTATCGTAGTTTACTGATACGAAAGTATACTTGTAGTAAGGCAGAGGCATCTGGTAGAGTAAAGCCGGGATAGATGTCCCAGAAGTATAGGTGCCCCGATTGTAATTACTCTAGTTTCGCGGATGAATTGCATGCTATTTTATTTATGTGTCGGGAGACTTTTCAACTACCACTAAGTGGACTGTGTTTCATGTCTGTGTGCGATTGCATGCGAAGGCAAAGTGCGATCAACGTTTTTTCGGGATTGATGACCTGTTTTTCAGCGGGTCATTTATCCTAAACGTAATTTATATTATGGACTAAGCAACTATCCCATATATGGTACAAATGTCCCAATACGTAAATTCCGCGAACGCGAGCGTTACGCTCTGGAAATATCAAAGATAATGTTTTTTGTTTTTCAGAATTTTTTAGAACTAGAAAAACCAAAGTCTACTTGTAAAGTCGACTTGCCAGTTTTACGAATAAAATATTTTTGTTTTTGTTCTAAGAGATATGAAATGATTTCAAAGTGTGGGAACGATAAACTTCTGTTTTGCCTTTTTAATCGGTCAGAGGGCCAATTATTAAGTTCGGTTCGCGTTAGCAGTTCACTGACGCAATCTGTCAAAAAGTAGATGAGAAGAGAAGATGTTTTTTGACAGATTTGCGCTGAGAAGCAAATGTGAAAATTGCTTTAAAATAGTAGAATGGCCCTTTGGTATGAAAAAAACTAAAATATGACATAACTTAAAATGGTATTTTAATTTAGTGAAGCAATCTAACTTTTAATTTAATGGAATGATTTTATCTACTTTTGACTATTTTTTTTGTGTATTATGTATTATTTTACTATGTAAACCTAGTTATATGTGCAATGTGCATGCTGTGGTTTCCTATAACTGAAGGAGCAAACGTAAAGTAACCACTTGTATCACTGAAACTGATGTTACAACTGTGTATCCTTTGTTGGAGATCCAAATAAATAAATAACATATATTTTCCAATGTCTTGCTTTGGTAGATGTTAATAAATAATTGCGTTTCTTTTTATTTTTGTGTTTAAACTACACTTGATGTATGTAAATAGACCTGACTAGATTAAAATGGCTCTCCACATAATTAATTCCCAATTGTTTTTATTACATTTACAGAATTAAATTTAACAGTTTTTGTATCATTTGACTTAACCAGCTATGTAGTTGGTGGCTAGGCTATAAATTCTAGGCTATATCTGCCTAAGTGCCAGCAAACAGTAAATTCTTATACACCACATAAGATTAATGTCACCGCACTCTTTGTGTTATCACATTATTGAGCTTTAGTGATGTCACACGACGGCGTCGATGAGTCGATGAGATTTAGTGATGTGTGATGGTTTTCTTTTAGATATATTGTGTTGAATATCTTAAACTGTGCTGGAGTAAATGTTTAATGTTTACAAATTGAATCGAGATAAATACAATACTAAATGGATTGTAAGAATTATATAATAATAATTGTTCTAGTCAGTATAGGTTAACACTGCAACGAGAGGAATTAATTTGAAGAAAAAGGCAAGTTACGATAGCAGATGTTACTTTTTGGAAAAATGACAAATTTGTTATTTAAATTGAAAAGGGTCAAAGAAATAGTTTATAAAGGCGGGCGAAACAAATTTCATGTTATAATAAACTAACACCTTTAAATGTGATTAAAAATACAATCTATTCTAGATAAAGAAACTTAATCAAAATGATAGATGCTTTAAAGGGTCATGAAAGTTCCAAAACTTTGCTAGTTTTTAGTTTATAATAAAACTGAAATAATGCTGTAAAAATATTTGAATAATGAATACTTAGTAACTGTTGTTTTAACTTAATGAATGTTTAATAAATCTGATATTAAGATAAGTTTGTGTAAACTCTATTACAAAACTTAATCCAGTCCGATTGTTTCGCTTCAATTATTTTGTTAATAACTGTTATAATTAATGCTGGTTTTAGATTGTTCTATTGTAGAAGTTAAATGCCAACTTGTGCAAATATTTGTACTATTGAATTAATGCGATTATTTTAGTATTTATGAAAATATCATTTAAGTAATGATGCAATGCAATGTACATCAGACCTACACTGTTTTATAATAGTAACGATTTTAAATCGAATATTGATTGTAGAATAAATCATAATTGTATTTTGTTACGTGGCTAAATTATAACAGCCACACGGGTCGATCTTGGAGGTTAAGCAACACTTGCCGAGGTTCGTCTGTGGATGGGTGACCATCTTAACATAACGAGACTCTCCGTGCCTCGGAAAGCATGTTAAGCCGTTGGTCCCGGCTATCATTTGGAGATTTTTGGCAGTCGTTACGGATTGTCAGAAGCCAGAAAATCTGACACCAGTTCTTGCCAAGAAGTACCGTGTTCCCCAGTTAATGGGTTGTGGAGGTAGGCAGCCGCTTCACGTAAAATAGTATTCAGCCGACCCCAATATAGTTGGGAAAAAGGCTAGGCAGATGATGGTATTTTGTTACGTAACTTAACAATAGGGTATTTTACTGTAAAAATCTAATTAGTCCGTCTGATAGATTTACAAAAAATATTGGACACGTATTTTTTCTTTTTTCACGTAAACAAAAAATGAAGACGATCCAGTGCATTGAAAACTCACGTGACGTCACTACGTTGCTACAATTTTTACCAGCGACGTGACGTCACGTGAGTTTTCAACGCACTGTATCGTCTTCATTTTTTGTTTACGTGAAAAAAGAAAAAATACGTGTCCAATATTTTTTGTAAATCTATCAGACGGACTAATTAGATTTTTACAGTAAAATACCCTATTCAACTAAAACAGAAAATGCAGTTGCATATATAATTGTGTTTAGTTTTTGTTGACACAAAAGTTTTCGTCGATATTGAATCGAGTTTACCGTGCGCATTGCGTACAGCACTAATGCCCATAGTACCGCCTAAATATTGATTCGATTAATCAACCTCTCGATATATTTGTCGATCGATTCGCTCGCTAGTCGTGGGAAACTCAATTTGAATCTCAATTATAGAAAACTATTAGTGTCGATATGCGTTCGTATGTCGAATAATAAATTAAAAATGGACGCCAATCTCACGGCTGTTTGAATGTTTAGTCAATATATGGCTTGCATTCGAGTTTCATTTAGCTAACTGATTGAGTGAGACTTTGTTTGCCTTTGTAAAATATTTAAAATAAAGTTTTTTGTCGAGATTAAATTTAGGTTGATTGGGCGTGACTAAAATTGTTTGGACAAAATTCAGCTTCGTACTTTCTGTAAGCATTAGTCAAATAAGATAATACAGGAATCATGTTTTACCATAAACAAACATAGATACAATACAAACAATGGTGAACAAAGGGACTCCGGCCACACACTGTTGAATTTTAAATTAAAATTTTCAGTTCATGAAATATTAACACCGGAATAAAGCTGGGTCCGCACTGTCGTGCGCAAATATTCAAATAGACTGCGCTTGCGTCGGTTCCCACCGCGCGAAAGGTCGCTAGTGTGCACTCTGTGTTATGCTAAGCACTGCTGAGATACTACGCTGTAGATGGAGTGTGTGCTGCTGCTTAAGTTATGAGCGGCAGCTGTATGCAGTATGTATACATATTTTTACAGAATGCATTTAATGTATTCATTGTGCACGACCAAAAGCTATATACATTTTTACATATATCAGAATGTTATTATCAGTCAACGATAGATTAAAGTTTGCTCAAGTAAGAATGAAATAAGATGTCACTGGAAAACAACACGCGTATTACTTAGGTATTGATTTAATTTCCAAATAATTTCGATCGCTAAACAGTTATTTTCAAAGGGAACTCATTAAGCTCTCTATGGTTCTATGTAGCCCTAAATCCACACTCTCGGTCATTTCAATTAAATCTGAATCAACTTTAGCTACATGATTTAATTCCGCTGCCTCCTACACTTGTACCACACAACCACCCCACAAGAATGGACGCATCGTGGCGCATAAATAAATGCGACTTTACACAGGTGTATCGACTGTGCGGTACACGTCACGTATGCGGTTCGCTCCTGGCCACTATTGTTTATCCTCACGCTAGCGTCGTATAGAGGTAGGCTCAGTACTATCTTGTCTATTTGAAGAACGTAGGAATTAGTTTTTGGGATATAGTTGGAAAACTATTTGTACTCTACAGAATGTAACAGGGAGTTAAGTTTATTTCAAACTTATATAATATCATTTAGATCTAGTGGTTTCGTGGTGATGGTGATGACGATGATGGCTTACTTGAAACATTTACCACTTTCTTAAACATCTTCTGGGTATAATAACTTTAGGGCTTTGTAACTAAGAATGATTTCCCCCGAGGCATACTTAGCACGGGAAGGGCGGAGGTCCACAAGAGATTTTGAGACTTATGTATGTGTGGAACGGCCTTCCTCTGGTTTTAGTCAGGATTTTCCTTAAGTATTTCCATATGAAGAAAACTAATTATTATTAATTATATTATGCTTTATACTTTTTTTTTATTTATTTATTTAATTCGAACACAATGATTCATATTGTGGTTAGTAACACTTATAAAACTATGTTAGTAACATAAAACTCCCCGCTGCACCAGACCTGTAGCAGTGCATACTGGTCCAGTGCCCGAGAAACGGGCTATCAGGCTTATTTACTATCACTCTTAGAACGCTGTTGGAGCTCCCCCGAATTCTTTGCATCAAAGATGCTGTTCTTTTTCGCATGATAGCTTGAAAGCTATCTGTATCTGCTTCCGCAAATGCTCGATGCGCTACAGAAACGCGGGAGCCCCAACAGCATCCTAAAAGCGTTATTATACTGTACACGAAGAACGCTGTAGACCCTCTGCGTATGCCTGACCCACAGGCTGCACGTGTAGAAAGACTGGCAAAACGCCTTGAACAGATTGATCTTCACTTCCCTAGTACATCGTGCAAACCTACGGGTCAGCATATTGTACACCTCTTAATAAGAACAGGACAATTTTCTATAAAAACAAGTGTACAATGGGCGGTCTTATCACACAAGGCAATCTCTTACAGACAACCTTTATATAGACTGAACGAAAGGAGATAGATTTAGGGCTGTCTGACAATCGTTATAAATAATACTAATTAGTCATATTAATATTTAAAAAAAACATACATAAAATATAATATACTAATAAATATTAAATTTATAATTGAGAAAGGAATCAATGATCTTTTAGATTTGTGCTATGGTTATATTCATAGTTAAGATTCACTAACGTTACACAATTTTCAATTTAATATTGAAAGGCCTCTTAAGCAAAAACTTCATCACAATCCAACAATTCACAGCAAATAATAAATAACAGAGCATAAAGAGAATAATATACGATTACATAACTTAGGTATTAATTCTTGCTTGAAGAAAGAAAATAATTTTCCCAACGTTTCTGCTTGACCTTTACAAGCAATAAGAATCAGACCTTTATTTTATTATTTATATCAAGCGAGTCAAATTTCATTTTATTTCGTCTGTTTTCGTATTTTCTGTTAATATTAAATATTCTGAAGAAATCTAGTTTAGACGTTACAATAGTAGAATGTTTATGTGATTGTGGATTTTGAAAGGGTATGCAGAAGTTCCTGTATCTACTGTTTTTAAATAAAGACTATCGTGTGGTACCTAAACTTCGACTTTTACAAGCCGCCGCAACAGAAGAAGACGCCCCGGGCGTCGGAAAACGCAGGGCGATTCCCGGCCACCGTAGGCGCGGGCCTGCTGATAGCGAGCTGTGGGTCTCACCGTGCGAATGTCCAGACCCGGGTCGACGGCGCTAGGCTTGCGGAATTTGTTCGAAAGAATTCACCGCGGCCCTGGAATGCAAAGGTCAGGAGGAACACGAGTGGGTTTTAGTCAGTAAGAGTCGTAAGAGTCTGACACTCCCTTTCGCTTCGCCCAGAGCGGAATAAGAGATTTGATGATATCATATCCAAATAAAAAGGTACCCGAACTTACAGGTTATTGTCACCACACCAAACGGCGCACATTCAATTTCAATACAAATTGAGAAGCTATTTTTAACAACTCGATTTAATGCCTTCTTGACCAAACTTATTTTATTTTGGTTTTCGTAGACTACCTGGAGTCTTAACTACGACAACAGCGATGTCTCTCCTGTCTTCCCAACTTCAAGCTAGCATAGCCCAACCATTGCGCTGTACCTATAAACGTAGATAGTTCGGTTAAGTAGTAAACATTATGTAAAAGGTATTCAAGGCAGCCCTGCCAGACTGAATAAAGACAACACTAAATTACCAGCATTACTTAATAAGCCTTCCGTCTCGACATAAAACGCGCTTGCGCATTGTAGTGTGTAGCAAAATACGTAATCGGTCATCTTGCATTCCGTGCGGCTGCGCGCGCGACGCGGCTCGCATACTGCGCCGGCGCAGCACAGATTAGCGCCGCGAGTAGAAGGACCAGGCGGCATGAAGGGCTTGAGGAATTATTTGAAAGAGCTACTGCGGCCATGGAAAGCAAAGAGCAGGGCATTGATGAGTTCACATGAATCCTCTTCGCACATGAAGCGCTGGTACTTCCGATATAACTGAAAGCTAGTAGGTAAGTATTTAATAGATTTATTAGAACCCAACTTCGAAAGAAATGGAAGGGGTTGTCTATGCCCGAGTGGGGACGTTTAGGTTATAGTATTCAAAATGTTACTAGTTGCTCGCTAACTTTGGACAATCATAATAGTCCTGAAAAAAATCTAGGAATAAAAAAAATGACGGAAAGTTTTTACAAAAGCGTGTTTACATCGCAACGATCAAACAATAAACATAAATAACAACATAATATCCGGAATATCCCATAAATCTGCCACGCGTCATAGTGACCCTACACGCGCGTGCCCGCGTCCAATGCGCCGCTCTGCGCGCACGCACGTTGCAGACCAACTCTTATGCTAATATACAACCAATCAGGAAGAAAGGAGGGAGAAAAGCCACCCGAAAAATAACTTTTTACCATACCACTCGTTAA
Organism: Hecatera dysodea; assembly: GCA_905332915.2. Lineage (NCBI taxonomy): Eukaryota > Metazoa > Arthropoda > Insecta > Lepidoptera > Noctuidae > Hecatera > Hecatera dysodea. Next base: position 19,924,433 of record HG995292.1, read on the forward strand.
TGAAAAATTAAAATAACTGAAGTTATAAATATTGATGAAGCTAAAACTCGAAAATCAATGACTTACGTCGAATGACATTTCCTTAGTCGAAAATTCGCCATCATAGATTAGTGTATAATGTCCTCATTTTTTAATATTGTTAGGCTCGCGTTTATCCACTAAAGCATGCTTGTCTAGAAGTAACCAATTCACTTTTGAACTAAAGACCCCCAGGATGTATCCATCAGGTAACATGGATCCTGACAGGCAATAAAAGTCACTCCTGAAATCCAGTCATTCCAACTGCCAATGAAAGCTCTTGATTCCTGGCAAAGTTCATTCAACTGTTACCAGCCGCAAAAATCGTCAGTTTAATTAGTCTCCGGGGTTTCACTTTCATCATCTGCCTAGCCTTTTCCCAACTATATTGGGGTCGGCTTCTAGTCATACCGGATTCAGCTGAATACCAGTATTTTACGTGGAGCGGCTGCCTACCAGACTTCCACAACCCAATAACTGAGGAACACGGTACTTCTTGGCAAGACTGGTGTCAGATTTACTGGCTTCTGACAATCCGTAACGACTGTCAAAGAACTACAAAGATCTCCGGGGTTCCACTTTACCATTGCTAAAACGCGGTTTCCATTCAAGATCATGTCCACGACTAATATTTCAGTTCCGCTGATGTGTTAACTTCTTAAAGCATGGTCCCTAGTCCGTGGAACTTCTGTAAACCTTTCTGCTATAGCAACAGCTAATATATTCCATGGCGACCTTTCACCTCGCATGCTGATTCCCATCGGTTTTGGTTCAGTCGTGCGTGCTGATATTTTATTAGGATTGCTTTGTTTGCAACTCAACAACTGGTTCGAATTTGAAAGGCTTTTGCTCTCGTGAGATCAGTCATAGTTTTCAAATTGATCAAACACATATTTATATTTTTGACCAAGGAATCAAATTTATTTATACCTATTCAATTTGCATGCATGTTCTGTTCTATTACAATAAATACTTTTCTCTCTTTCTTAGTACAAAACTATATCAAAGGAGGTTGTTATTATTTCAAGATTACGTTCTTCGAAATCTAAATCATTTCTAAGAATAAGTATGAGCTTGTTATTTTTAACGAACACTTAAGAATAAACAGAAATAACGCATTATTGAAATCCACCACTATCAAATACTGTATCGACGTTTCACTCAGCAAACAATACTTTGAAAGAGCTATTCTTCTAAACAATATCCAATAGAATTTTCCAATTGAAAAAATATGGATCCGAAAAAAAAAACAAATATACAAAAACACTGGCCAGATAACGATACAATATATATTTATGGTAGTAATTTATATGAATACATTTATGTTGGCAACACTTTTATACTGGAAACACTTTATTTTTCCAAAAGGGTCAGTTAAACACAACTCGAGGTAGAAATGGTGATTCTATTCAATGCAAGAAGAAGCTACAGAATATATTTGGAATAACATTATGCCGAGTGTTCTAGGAAAGGATTTTGTATCAATGAACGGACTGTCCGGCAGTTTTTATTCATATGTTATGGTTTCGAAGTGGATTTTTATATAGTAGTGAGTAGTTTGTTTAAAATGGAAATCATCTTGGCTTAGGGAAAAGATGTTGAATTTGAATGAATGTGCAGTAGGATTATTGAGTCTGACAGTGTCTCTATAACCTTTTTTTGTTTGAAGTTTTTTGCTCTATTTCCCAAAACTGAAATCGTGCTTAAAATTTTTCAATAAATACAAGTGAAAACAAAAGTATAGGGCGACAAAATTGACGGTCGTATCGCTAAGAATAATCTTCTAAAGACGATCTTTGTATGGATTTGAACAACGACGAGTATCAAAGTTAGCATAGATGATTAGCGCTTTTCTAATCGAGTATTTTAATACATATTAAATTATACATAATTCTATAAATTAAGTCCGCCCGTTGGATTAAAAAAAAAAATTGGACTTTGTAATTTCAGGTCGAAATTGAAGTATAAAGTGATCGTAAATATAATGTGCGTTAAGAGTGGGGGCTGGCGACGTCACGTCCCTGGTAAAAAATGTGTTTTGTCTCGCCTTCATTTTTTGTTTACGTGAAAACCGCTCAAACCCAGCCAGGCGCATTACTTTGTGTAATTTATTTCATCACCACTACAATCATCGTGAGGAAACCGGCATGTCCTAGAACCAAAAATTCGAAGAAATGTGACATTCACCAACCCGCACTGGGCCCGCATGGGGGATTACGGCCCATTCCCTCTTCTAGAGAGGAGATCTGTGTCCCAACAGTGGGAACGTTAAAAGGCTGATTATGCTTATGCTATCAGACGGACTAACAAATACTTATATTGTTCTCATCCACAACTTACAAAACCAAAAATACTTTATTACAAGCATACCTAATTGCACTAATATGCTGCATTAAAAGTTGCTTAGCCGCAGAACTGTGCACACTAGGGATTTTCGCCTGCCATGTTAGCCAATTTCAGTCCACAGAGGTTCTATAGTCGAGTTTTAATAGCAACTACAATTTTATTACGCCCTTGTTTCCCGCTGGGCAAGAACGGATCGGACAGTAATGAAAAAGGTGTTCAAGGATGATCTAGGGGCCAAAGTCCTAATTGCTCCATTAAACAATTTAGGGCTGAGCATTTTAAGTTAGTTTCGTTGTAGAGAACCCCGCAGTAGTACCTACTTCATCAAAAATCATGGCTGGTTTTGAGAAAGTTGGTGTAAGTGAAATTGTAGGAAATTTATAACATTCCTTCTGGAATTTGCATTTCCAACAGGTCGTATTTAAAAAGCTAGAAACAAGTGTATGTCACCGTAAAATTGCAAACGCCGTAAAATTGTAAACTGTGTATAGCGTGAAATAGTAAAAGTAATTAGAAACTATAGAATGTGGATGGGATTTATTGAATACAAAACACTTTTTTCACAAAATAATGAGAACATTCCGGTGATATGTATAATGCCGTTGTAAGCAACACTTAGGACTGGTTTCTGGATTGATTTGGATTGAAAACTCCTTAATACCTTACTACCAAAATTTGAAAGCTTTTCAGCCGTAACTATAGTTTGACAAATACTCGACTTTAAATCCTTAATTAAGAAATGGCAGTTTTGGTAGTAAAATTGTATGAATAACTCTTTTCTGCAAGAATCTTCGCTCGCGTTATAATAGATATTCACAAAAAAACAGATCTCCATATTCCGCCTCTGCACTGGGTTTTCATCAAAATCAGTTCAGCAAACAAAAACACTGTGGAACTTTTAAAATAAAACCACTATTTTTGTCTGTCCGAGTACGTCGTGACATTAACCAACCCGCACTGGGCCCGCGTGGTGGATTACGGCCCATTCTCTCTCCTAGAGAGGAGGCCTGTGTCCCAGCAGTGGGAACATTAAAAGGCTGATTATGATTATGCCCTCTGGGTACCGTTCGTGACCAAGCAGCTGCAGTATGTACAACATTATTTAATTTAGTTTGTATTAATTTTAGATTAAAATCACACATTTCGATAAAGGCGCACGACTAAAATACATAGATCTAAAATTAATTACCTCGCATATCCGTTGGTCTGTTCTTCGTCTCATTTCAATCTGCTTCAAAGATCTGGAAATAATGAGAAATAACTGGTTAATACTGGTTTGAACACATCAATATTATATAAAACAAGTAAAATAGTTGTATGTTTAATTGCTGTTAAGAAAAATTAATGGCTTTTACTTATTTTTACGTATTCAAAAAAACTTTTAATTTATCTTTTCTCGATTTATTTTTATGAAATTTTCAGCACGTCTCGGATTGATTGATATTGCGATTGGAAATAATGCTAGCCTTTTTTATTTTATAAACACAAAAAAAATTCACGAAAAAACGATAAAAGTACTCTTTTGCCCTTTCAATAATCATTTTCTGAAAGCACTACCTACAGTTTGACGTGATGTATTCCAACTTTATATTCCCCTTCTATTATATACGCCAACAAATACGCACAAAAGCGCTATATCCCCGAGCCACTCAAACACATATTACGACCTATAACACCCCCACTTTTTCAGTATCGACAAAATCCCATTCAGGCCTAAGTGTGAAGAGTTCAATTTGCGTACATTTGCTGGCGTGACAACCCTAGTTAGCTATACATCGTGATGAATTGGGCTGTCAAAGTTGCCAACTCATTCTTTTACATTGCACGCTTTATTTTGGTTTTCGCTAATGAGCTCGAGGTTACCAGCAACTGGCAACCCTACGGTTAGGGTTGAACAGTTCAAAGTGAATGATAAATGCAAGTCATCTAATTATGTGTGACATGGTTCCGTCGGTGATGAGATTCAATTTGTGGAAAGCGGATAAAGCGTTTGGTTAAAAGGTTTATGTTTTTCAGGGATATAAACTCCGGTGGAATAAAGAGAGGTTTATTTATGATTTGATTAAATTGATGCTATATTTTACGATGGGTTTTTTGAGTAATATCGGTTAGTATTTGTACGCTGTAGTTTTTCTAAGCCTGAAATGCTCGTATTAGTAGTACTACACCTGAACCCTTTTTTCTTTTCTTTTTTTGGATGGGAAATCATCAAATGACTTCTCCCGCTCTGAGTGGCGCGGAAGGAAGTGTCAGGCTCTTACTGACTAAAACCCACCCGTGATCCTTCTCGTGCCCTTGCGTTCCAGGGCCGCGGTGACTCTTTCGAACAAATTCCGCAACACACCTCAACCCCTAGACGCTAATCACAAGCTACGTACATATTTGGTTTTAATTCCAACTTGATACTTACACGCGTTATTGAAAAATATTCATGACTGAAATTCATGAAATTGAGACAGGATGAATAACGCTGCGATTCTAAAAGCCATTTTAGTATTGTGGTCCCATTTTTTTTTTGAGGTACGGATTCCCTGTACAAAGAGCCTTATTGCTACAAGAATATATATGTATGGTATGGCCATTATGTGAAGGCTAAGGCCTGAGCAATGGTCGATGGTAGTCCATTGTAACCTATCTAGCTGCACTTATTGTATAGAATTGTAGTGAATGCAGCCTGGGACCACTAACGTGCGGTCAGTACGGGTCAGTTTTGTATAGCAGTTCACTGTAATTTTAGCGATAGAACTTCAATTTGTACTTAGAGGCTTTGACCGCTACCTACCAAGACAAAATGTTGAAATATGTGCCTAGAAGTATATCATCATCTGTCAACTATATTGGGGTCGGCTCCCTGCCAAGCCAGATTCAGCTGAATACTAGTATTTTACGTGAAGCGGCTGCCTACCAAACCTCCACAACCCATTAACTGGGTAATACGGTACTTCATGGCAAGACTGGTGTTAGATCTTCTGGCTTCTGACCATCCGTAACGACTGCTAAAGATGTCCAAATGACAGCCGGGACCAACGGTTTAACGTGCTTTCCGAGGCACGGAGAAGTTTCGTTTTTTTAAGATGGTCACCCATCCACAGACCAACCTCGGCAAGCGTTGCTTAACCTCGAAGAAGACTCGTGCACCCCCTTATAATTTAGCCACAAACCACCTAAAAATACATCGTCCATACCTAATTACTGAATTGAAATTGAAAGCGTTTATTTCAATTAAACCATTTACAAGCACTTTTTATAAATCAAGAAGAAAGAAAGTTGATCAGACAGAGAGATGAAGCACAGTTCAAAGTGTGCAAGGTGCAAGCAACCATTGAGTTGCAAGGTAAATCATTCTGGTTGTGGAATTTGTTCGAAAGAGTCACCGCGGCCCTGGAACGTAAAGGGCACAAGAAGTATCAGGGGTGGGTTTTGGTCAGTAAGAGTAGTCGGGAGAAGTCATTTGATGATTCCCAACCAAAAATAAAAGGTAAATCATTCTTGTTGCTTCTATATGTGACAACAAAGTAAATACATCTATATTCGTGACAATCTAAGAAGTCTGTTTTGACAACAGGATACAACATTGCTATACTAGTAAGTATGCAAAAGACACGAAATAAATCTCTTTCGCACTCAGTGATAAAGCCATCTTCTATCCCTCTCTACTCAGCTGTCAAATCCGATATCATAGATTTTCACGAATATAGTTAGTAATGTCTTCAATAAATGAGTTTTCTGCGAAATTGTTAAGCGATGGATACTCGATCTGTAGGTACAGTACTTAGTTGTTGAATTAATACGTGTAGAAATACGTTTACTTTGATTACGTAGCTGAGAGCAAGTTAATGAATTTTCTGCGAAATTTTCGCGAATTACTAGGCTAGGTATTTCCGTAAAGGTACCTTCATCAATATCCAGTTTTGGTCAATAACAAAAAGATAAGTTTATACAACGTGAAAAACTTGAAAATGAGTCATTGTACTCATCATTATGAAGTAACTTTTAGTATGTGGACCAACTCTGAAATCCCGAGAAAGATCAGCCAATAGTACTTTTTGTCGAGTTAAGTACACATAAATATATGGCTGCCCGATACATTTGACATTCACATTACTAAATAATGTTGAGTACAATGAACCCTTTTTAGGCTTTGCCTTTTTAGGGTTTGTTCTGTTTCATGTTTTATTTACACTAATTAGTTGTTAATATATGCCTGTAACATAGTAGGTAGGTACGTATGTACAATACCATTAAAATAACAACTTAACTTTATGATATTTAAGGTTATTTAAGGATTGGGGCAGGTGGCTGTCTATTTCTGCCTTCCCCCATAGATAAAAATCGTGATTTTATGTAAATATATGAATGTCTACATGTGCGATTATTTTATCACACGCCTAAATGACAAATGAGGATTACAAAATAATATTAGCGTAACAAACAAACGATTTATACTTCTTTAAACAATTTTTCAAGGACTATAAAAATTGATTTACTACACAACGTCGTACTGTGTCGAATGTCCACAAATTATGTAGTCATGGCGCAAAGAGTAAGTATTACCAGAGTTTCAATACCTATAGAGAAATATTATTTATACAGTAATGGTAATACATAAATTAATAGACTTTGACATTCTTCTAATCAAATAATCTAAGTAATTTCCTTCACCGGGCTCAACCTTGACTCAGTTATGTACCTATGTATATTTAAGACTAGCTTCTGCCCGCGACTTCGTCCGCGTGGAATAGTTACTAACCCCCCGATTCTTTGTGATATTGATTCGTTGGTGGGAGAAGTGGTGGGAGGCACCCGACGTGACGGCACAGTGGTGGCATGTGCGTGAGCTGCGCGCGGTACTGGACAGTACTTGGACATTACAACATTACTTTATAATACTAAAAATAAAAGATTTTTTTAAAATAAAAGTAGCCTAAGTTACTCCTTATTACATCAGCTACATGCCAATAAAAGTCCCGTCAAAATCGGTCCAGTCATTTTAGAGAAGAACAAACAGACAGACAGACACACAAAAATTGTAAAAATGCTATTTTGGTGTATGTACCGTATATTTCAATATTACAAACAGACGCTCCAATTTTATTTATACATAGGTTGAGAAAAGGATAATTTGGTGGCAAAATTTTCGCTTCCAAATTTCATGGGACTTGAACGTTATCGGTGAGACGGCGAAGTGTGTGAGCACTAGATGCACCTCTGTCAAACCTTTCTGGGAATTGAGGCGTGATGTTATGTTATATTGTAATTTGAACATTCTGTTTTACAAACTGTTATTAAGTGACTGTAAATTATAATTATGTAATTAAAGAAGATTGGCAGCTCTTTGAAAACATGATTTGATTTTAAAGCAACGTCGCATGAATTTTAATTTAATTTCTGACTATAGTGTTTTGGATATGTAACTTAATATTTTAAAGTAAATTTAGTTCGAGTTAATTATACTTAGCTGAACGATATTTTGGCAATTTTAATAATTTAAATAAATATATTGAGTATTTATTTAATTTATTAAAATTGCCTTAATTTCGACAGTAAAAACTAAAAATGCTAAAATAGCGATATTTAAAGACAAGACATTTAATATAACAGATTTTTTTTTTGTAAAATTCATATAGATCATAGTTAAAAAAATACAACCAGGTAGTCTAAAGCAATTCGTAAAAAAAAAAACAAAACGTGCAATAGAAAAGTAAAAAAATATTTTTGCGATTTTATTATGACTTCCCAGAAAAAGTTGTTCTTGAACAAGGGAAAAAGGAGTTTAATATAATCACACATTTCTATTACACCCTGTAACTTTCTGAAATAAAGACACCGAGGCACCAAAAGAATTTCATTCCACCAATCTAATTGACAAAACTGCATCTAATTCGAATTGTTCCCAATTTCTTCAGAGCCGAAGTGATTTCCCAATATGTAGCGACTGTTTGAAGTCCTACCCACCCCCTGAGTAGGAATAGCGTGAGCAGTAAGTAATACTTTGGAGAGGGTACTCGTAATTCAAGCGGAATTCAGTACAAAGAGCCAGCAGCTTTGGCGGGTTCGTCGCCTTGCCGCAGGGATGGCAAACCTTACGCACGAGAGGTTTTTAAGAAATATTTTTGGGTTGATATAACGGAAGATGAGCGTTTCAGAATAGCAGTAGAAAAATAATTGTAATGTTATTATTTTTTACTTTTGAATGTGGGTTATTTAGAGCAGTGGTGGCCGAGTGGTAATGGCCCCGATTTACGAATAGAAGGTCGCGGGTTCAAGCCCAGCGCATTACATTGTGTAATTTCATCACCATTGCTCTCAAAACGGTCAGGAAAACATCGTGAGGAAAGCGGCATGTCCTAGAACCAAAAAGTTCGAAGACATGTGACATTCACCAACCCGCACTGGGCCCGCGTGGTCGATTACGGCCCATTCCCTCTCCTAGAGAGAGGAGGCCTGTGTCCCAGCAGTGGGAACGTTAAAAGGCTAATTATGTTATATTATGTTAGTTTTGATTTTATTCTTATCTATATAAGCTCAGTTTAGTTTTTGAGTGTCACAATTGTTTTGTCTCGAAGATTAACTTACTCGAAAACAAACACATCCTCGAAAATAAACAAACACATCAAATCGATAAACTTGGGTTGTTTCATTCGAGATTCAAAAATTCAAATAAGTAGTTTAACTGATACAATTCGTAATCATAGTCAAATGAACATTTTGTCATCCAAAATCGACGTTACCATCACTTGTACCTACGATGAGGAACACTCAGCGGACTGAACCCATGATCTGACTGCCGCCATTTACATTTTGAGAGCTTCCAATGTTTCAGTGAACCGCAATGGCGTGATTTATGACCCCTGCCAATTCCGTGTAGACTTGCGCGTGCCATAAGGTTGGCCACCCCTGAGCCGCCTGGGGAGATTAGTATTCTTCTTCCGTTCTTTCACGCATAATAAATTTAATCCGGGGATTGCATTCGTTAATCTCATTATTCTTGTACATAGAGAAAGAATAAGTCGTGTCGTGTATGGTTCGGAGACAGTAATTTTGTTTGGATCGGAAATGTTTAAGACGTTTAATACGACACATTAACGGGGCACCGAGCTTTTTATGCTCAAAAACGCGCTTTTATAACGGTTCTTTGAAGTAGTAAACAATTAAATTAAAATCTAAGGAAATAAATTGGTATTATTGACCATATATACTAGGCAGTATACACGATGGAAACACGATTTGATAAAGTTGGCTCGATAGAATAAATTCACAAAGTTATCTCTAAAAAACACAACAAACGCTTAGTACGGCGTGAATACTTCGCGAAAGGTCATCAGTTTTTTAATAATAACAAAACTACATGTTTTATACAACGTATACACTTTACATTTTCAAAATATGTATTTGTTTAACAATAAGAAGGAAATACCTAAATTCGCGCGAATTTTTCCCATTATAAGCAGAGCCGCCGCGCCGCCCTCCTGTCCGCTTTAGTCCGCCGTCGGCCATCGGACGGGGAGCTTGTGTCGCTTGCGCTCACGCGCGGATTTAATAACGTAACGAAGAAAATTGTATGAAAATGAATTGTAGCGTATTTGAAATGGGGAACAAAGTAAAGAAATCAAGACAGAGAAGGGGTTGGCGAAAAACCAATGCTAAATAAACGCTTGCATGAAGAAATGAATTAGGGTAAGGCCACCAAAATTGTCAAATATAATATCACAAAAGTAACACAACAGATTTTCTGTTACCGTTACACAAATGTAACCCTATAGTTACGCATCTTTTGCGTAAAGGTGGTTTCATAATGGTTAAATAAATAACCTTAAATAATACAAGATATTTTTTTGCTGTAGTAGTAATGAAATACGATTTTCGAAAAAAAAATTGTAATAATGAACTCAAATAAAAACATCACACAAATCTGTCACACAGCATTTTTATTTATTTATTTTTTATGTACACACAATTTACTAAAAATAAACTTTTTACAAAAAATAAAACCGACTTCTAAACAAAAAAAACAAAAAGTATAAAATAACTTTAATTTCGGAACTCGGTGTTTTTGGTTGCTTTTTTGTTGTTGAACACACCGATTTCCGAAATTAAAGTTATTTTATACTTTTTGGTTTTTTTGTTTAGAAGTCGGTCTTATTTTTTGTAAAAAGTTAATTTATTTTTCACTTTTTAGTGGTTCACTCCCAGCTAAACATACCCATCACAGCGTACGTGGTATTAATTGGTGTAAACAATAAACAAACATGCGATTTCAGCTATCCCGACAGATTTGCTATCATTTATTGAAATTAACAAAAAAACCGCTTATTCGATTTCGATAAAAAATTTATGGGACCATTTGGGAAGTATACCCTTTCCAACAAAAAAAAAATTTTCCAAATCGGTTGGCAAGCGACGGAGTTATGCGCAAACAAACATTAAAAAAAAAAATACAAACATCCGAATTGAGAACCTCCTCCTTTTTTAGAAGTCGGTTAAAAATAGAACATTTTGTACAGAAACCAAGAGCACAAAGATACTGCTTATTTCAATAGAAATTTCTTCCAGCAGAAAAGTTATTGCTTTTGATCTTGATATTTTTCAGGATTCGTTATTTTTAACTTTTCAATCTTTCAATTTTCAGGGTAAATTTCATGGAAGACCGATTACAAAATTTATCAAACTCTAGAATTGCAAGTCCAGAAACTAATTAATTTTAAGAAATAAGTGTTACTTTCATCCCAAACCAGATTTGTTGATAATTATAGAAATTATAATTACATCAAATGTTCTGCTTTATTATAGGATGCCAATTACACCGAAACAAAATTGTTGTCTTCCAGCAGAGATTCACTAAAAATAATTATATACTAACCGTTGGTATCGTACATAACAATTTTGCTGGCTTCTTTAGTCCCGAAAAAGTCTTGCCATAACGAACAAAGTACTTACCGTGTAACTTCATTATCAGAAATTCAATAGAATCTGCCTGCAAAAACATACTTCGACTTTTAATTCTATTCTTGACACTTGACAGTTCAAAGAAAAATAATGTTACGTGTTTTGAAGACAAGTTATTAAAAGTCGCATGGTCCTCATATAACGTATTGTGTATGTCAGAGGTTCATTTAATGTTAGTCTGGCGGCTTTAGTTCTTTATGTGGCCTACCCAAATGTCTTTACTTTGGCATTGTTCGTCAAATCGTTGAGCTCCTTAAAGTTATAAATTTGAGCTACATGATAACTGACAAATGCTTGCACTGTTTGGACAGGTCCACTCAAATCTCAAACGCCGGAGTACCCCAAGGCGGTGTCCTCTCCCCTCTGGTGTTCTCGCTATTTAGTACCGATATTCCCACTAGTACTAAGACACAGCTAGCTCTGTTGGCTAACGACACGGCGATCTATTGCTCCGGCAATAGCGAAAAGGCAATAGCCGGCCACCTCCAGAGATCCGCAAACGCACTAGGCGCTTGGTTCCGGAAGTGGAGACTGGAAGTCAACCCAGAGAAGAGTCAGGCGATCTTGTTTTACAAGCCCCAGACTCGTCTCTTGCCACCACGTCCCAGCCCAATCACGTTATTTGGCAAGCCGATCCCTTGGGTGGAGCAAGCCAAATATCTAGGTGTGATCCCCTACTGAAAGCTTACTTTCGGAGAGCACATAAAGACGGTACGCAGTCGTGCCGTTTTCGCTCTCGGTAGGCTTCATTACATCCTGAATGCACGCAGCAAGCTATACCTGAAATGCAAACTACGCATTTTCACCACGTGCATACGCCCGATAATGACTTATGCGTGTATAGCCTTCGCACACGCTAAGCCTCACCAGATCCGTAGGTTGCAGGTTATCCAAAATCGGTTTCTTCGAAAGGTTACGGAGCCCCGTGGTACGTTAGGAATGAGCGACTCCATGTCGACCTCCGCATCCCCACCATCAAACAGTTCATGAAACGTTTTTCAAAGCGTTTCATAGAGTCCGCTGAAAAGCACCAGAACCCCCTTATCGTATCGGCTACCAGATACACGCCCTCCCAGATCAGCAAGATCCGCCGACCGCGGCATACCCTTGTTCAGCCCGATGACCCCATCACCCAGAACCAAGAGAGTAGTAGGGAAACCAGTACTCTTAGGAAAAACAAACACAGACCGCGTTCCGCGTATACCGGCCTCGCCGACGAGGTACATCGCGATGCCCCCGTCAAACCCCTCTTTTGCCTAACGAGCCAGCCTGCGCCGCTGAGCCATTACCGTTAAATCACCAAAATAATATCAACCTGACCCAGCCTGTCCCTTGCTGCCCTCCCTCAATGACCCTGCTAAGCCGAGGCCCGTGTCTCACAGGGGATGCCCTTAGCGAGCGGTCATTTAGGTTTTAAGTAGTTTTTAGCCCTGGCTGGGGGCCTTAAATTCATTTGAGACCACCACAGGATTAACCAGCCTTAGTGTGCTGAACTGCGAGTGATGATACCGAGAGATTTTTTCAAAAAAAAAAAACCTCTCGGGATCATCGAAACATTGGACATCGTACGAACAACATATGCATAGAAACTGTCGCGTTCCGTATCGTTGAGTTGTATAGGTACCTACAGTGTGTGATTCGCAAGTGTGACTGACTTGTTCGTGAATTGCAATCTGATTTGAACTGCAAACCGTTTTAATATTGCGGTATAACCAACACTACCCTTATTACGCCCACAGTACTAATTAAAATATGCCTGATGCTAACGAGAGACCGACATACCTTCTCCGACAAGTACATTTGTGAAGTTAATTGAATATAGTTTATGCTTACACCAACTCAAATAGCTGTTTTTTATTAAAATCTGTTAAATTAACCGTCAAGTTACTGAATGAAATTAAAAGTCGAACCTTACGTACCTACTAACGAAAGTAGTTTTTACTGAATCTACTTTGATGAATAAATAATTTGAAATTGAAAATAAAAGGTCGACTACTGGGATTTTTACCCTACTTATATAGCCGATAAGTTATTATACGCGTGGCGCGCGGTCGGCGCTGCTCTCTTGCCGGTGTGCCTCACGCACACATATACGGAGCGCATAGAATACCTAAAATCGATTAGCGCTAGAAACTCGGTGCGCCCTTAATGCTCTTGGTTAAAGTATTTTAAATGCATTCCGAAAGGCGAAATGTTTTTTTTTTCGTGAAATGTTTACTTCAGAAAAATTCTATCTAGTTTATTTGCGATTTAAATTCAATCAGTTCGAGAAGAATCATATTTCTCTTTTCGGAGAAATAGTAACGGTTGACATTGCTTGATTTTCAATATGAATGCTGCAATTTTATTTCTCTTTGAATGGAAAGGCTCTCGTTTTATCAGAATCTCACTTGATATCGATGCAAAAAGGGCCCGCTTATTTTTAACAGGCAACCAAAGTTCATGGCGTTTCACGGCAAAAAAATGTACCTTTCCGTCGAAACCCACCATCAAGTAGCACATTTTAAGGTCACTTAGGACACCGCAACTAAGAGGTTCGGACGTGCGGAACCAATCTGCTTCAACATTGCTGCAAGAGCAGCATGGGTAATAGTTAATACGGGGTAACCTTGAGAACGACTGAGACGTGATTAACATTTTCAAGAACATTAATCTAATGAATATGGTAATTGCTTAGAAAAAGAGCTGTGTACAGCAGAAATGATGAATTATTCAGGATGACTTATTTCAGCCTGTAACACTCCGTGTCGAGACAAACGCCTCTCCAATAATGACAAATGGTGAAGTAAAAATAGCCTAAACACACCCCTTCAAATTCTGTACTGCTGCTGTAATGTGTGATAAGCAAGTTAGACTCTACCTCCTTATCAAAACCCCCAGGCATGATTATATACAACAGTTTTAAGTACATGCTATGATCTAAGTCCCAAACGGTCCCGACTTAGGAACAAAACATTAACCGCGCCGGTCTGACCGCACATTCTTGCGAATAGAACGAACTTTTGTTTCGCACGCAAAGGGTCGCCTGCCCTGCGGTCTTCATTGAACGAGGTTATATCGAGAGCGGAGCGGAGCTGAGCGAGGTTATAACGAGAGCGGAGCGAAGCTGAGCGAAGCGCAGTCATTACTCGGTTCGTATCACTTTAATTGAAAGGGGTAGTTAATGTGGCGGTATGGTGATCAGAGTTCAGTGCAGTGGATGAAAACTATTAAATGCTGATTCAATCATTCTTGGGGTTGAACCCTCTTAAGATGGAAAACAAATAGTTTGATACTGTGTGTGTGTGTACTGTGTGTGTGTGTGTGTATTAATAATTTTATGACTAAACATGGTGAAGGTTAAATTCAAAGTAGACTGCACTGGATGTGACTGGTTTGTTGTTGATTAAGCTTCTAAGTTCAAATATTTAATATACATACGAGTATGTATGTATATGTAAATTTTTAATAGTGACAGAACTGGTTACGACTACTCTGCTAGTGCCAGTGTTAATCAAACGTAAATATGACATATATCAATGCCATTTTATAACACAAAATGACATTGACACACTAAAACATAACTAGTCGACAGTTGACGACTTGGCACACGAACGACCCTCCGAAGCTCATTATTTCTCGCTCATTTTCCTCTATGCCCGCTCCCTAAGCCTCTCAGTATTTAGTAGAAGTTTGTCGTGCTCCAAGAGTTTAGGCTACAAATGATGGCTCGTAATTAGTAAGTTGCGTGAGTTGGTCGTACGCACAGAATAGGCGAGGAGCTCTCTCGTTTGAGGAAATATTCCAGAATTGGGGATAATGCGGTCGGGGTGCGGTTGTGTCGGGTCGAAGGGTACTTTTTGGGTGACATGTCGTGACTATAGCGTGTTTGGACATTCTTTTCGAGTTTTCTGCGTATTTTGGTTTAGTTTAAGAGAGTGTTAAGGTTGTGCCAGATGTTGAAAGTGACGATCACGTTGGTGATGGCCAGGTACGCTAGTATGTCGTGTGGAATTGCCATCCCATCGAGCTATGGCAGTAGAGGAACGGAGAGTCCAGTTTTGCTTGCGCATACCCTCGGGCACTAAGTCTCTTGTGTACTTGGCTAATACAACCGAAATTCGGTGGAAAACTAAACTTTGGTGTTGTATTTTGTCTACACTAATAGAGTGGAGACCGCGTCTCGGCAAACGTAGTGTAGGACGTCCTCAGGCACGGTGGAGTGACGATTTGCGCAGGACGGCTGGCAGAAACTGGATGGGAGAAGCCGAAAATAGATCTAAGTGGCGTGCAATTGGAGAGGTCTATGTCCAGCCGTGGACTGCAACAGGCTGCTGATGATGATGATACACTAATATTTATATATATATAGAATAAGCTCCGAAACTACTTGACCGAATTGAAAAATTCTTTCACTTTTGGGAAGAGTGTAGCTTCCCAAAAGTGAAAGAATTTTTCAATTCTATCCCCGGGTGAAAT
Organism: Hecatera dysodea; assembly: GCA_905332915.2. Classification (NCBI taxonomy): domain Eukaryota; kingdom Metazoa; phylum Arthropoda; class Insecta; order Lepidoptera; family Noctuidae; genus Hecatera; species Hecatera dysodea. The sequence continues at coordinate 19,940,201 of HG995292.1, forward strand.
AGGCTATATTTTATTACCATATTCCCACGGGAACGGGAACTACGCGGGTGAAACCGCGAGGCGCTGCTAGTTTTGAAAATAGATAAAGAGAAAGTTTCATAGTCAGTTGAACAAACACAACACCGTTTTGCAATATTATATAGTATTCATGAATTAACTTAATATTGTGTGTTTTGTGATATCGTGTTTTTATAGCTCGCGCTTTACGTAACAAAGAAGTATGAAAAACAATCCGCATAAAATAAACATAAATTAAAAACAAAATATGACCTTAAAAGCGAAGCTACACCATGAGAAAGCTAACGGCATAGTTTTCCACAGTTTTCGAAACACCTTGCAACACGGATTATCTTATTTATTGACACGTCCGCCATTTTGTTAATTGATTGAAGTATTTTACGACACCAAGTCGAAATATTGAAGGTTTAAAATTTAATACTGACATGTTTTATGGTGTTTTAATGAATTGAAGATTTAATGGTCGAGATGAGTTATGCAAGATTAGATTATTATTAATATTTATGTGTTAAGTAGGTGAAGGTAATACTTACAGGCACTTTTAGTACCTTTTTTTGGATGTGAAATCATCAAATGACTTCTCCCGCTCTGGGCGGAGCGGGAGGGAGTGTCAGACTCTTACTGACAAAAAACCCACCCGTGATCCTTCTTGTGCCTTTTGCGTTCCAGGGCCGCGGTGACTCTTTCGAACAAATTCCACAATCCTACTTTCTAGTACCTAGTGTCACAATTTACTTTTAGTGCCAGAGATTTGATTTTATTAACTGTGTAGTTTTTGGGCTAAAGGCTCCAATATAGAATCACACGTAATTAAGATCATCCCATTGTTAATGCATTGTCGCGGTGCATCTGTCTGTGGGGACCTTAATGTTCAGGTACTACACAAGTACACAAAGAAGACGCGGAAAAGCGAAAGCTTCCTAAGTAATAAATTTATGTTTTCTCATACTTAGGTAAAGAAGTAGTTCTTTGCGAGTAGTTTTCAAGCGCTGCAGCGATTAGAAGCCGTAGGAACTCCCTTTCTTCAGCAACATACACTTCTCCTGAAAGTTATTGGATTTAAATATTACATGATGCCTTTCGCCGCATACTTTGTATAAAATCCTACAAGGATTTTTCCCATAATATTTTAGAGCGAGATGGTCCCGAAATATTAATGTAGGAATTGATTATTGTCTCAGAACGAGGTAGTTAAAAACTGTAGGTAATAATTATTCATGGACTTGTTAAGATAGTAGTATCTTGGTGATTATTAGATACTAGCAGCGCCCCGCGGTTTTGCCCGCATAGTTCCCGTTCTCGTGGGAATATGGGCATAAAATATAACCTTTGCACCCGGGGATAGTGTAGCTTCGCAACAGTGAAAGAGTTTTTCAAATCTTTCCTCTTTATAATATTAGTATAGATTGTAAATCGCATCCAGCTGTACAAAAATTGTAAATGCTAGCAGCTGTATCTAGGTAGTTTGCCAAAGAATTGAATAATAGGGATGTTTCCTGAGTAAAAAATATATGATTATGTTTAGTCCGTCAGTTAGATTATAGAAAAATATTGGACACGTATTTTTTCCTTTATCAAATCTATAAAAACTGACGAAGATACAAAGCATCAAAGATCAGGAGTGGGGGCTTGTGACGTAACGGCTCGGTAAAAATTGTAGCGAGTAGTGACGTCACACGAGTTTTCAAGGCTCTGTATCGTCTTCATTTTTTGTTTACGTGAAAAAAGAAAAATACTTGTCCAATATTTTTAGGGAATCTATCTGACGGACTAATCAGGTTTTTTTTAGTCCACTACCATATTATAGATGCAATGCAAGAACTGCATTGTATCTATAACCACAGATTAATAAATAGTTACTACGTAACTATAACTGTCATGCAATATTTTCCTTTGCCTTCAAGAAAAAAACATTTATTTAAAAAAAATATAAAAGCTATGCTATCAGCTCGCTTATAATTTAAATTGAAAAAGTGCAAGTACAGGTATAAGGTTGCGGAATTTGTTCGAAAGGGTCACCGCGGTCCTGGAACGTAAAGGGCACTAGGAGGAACACGGATGGGTTTGAATCAGTAAGAGTCTGACACTCCCTTCCGCTCCGCCCAGTGCGGAAGAAGTCATTTGAGGATTTCCCATTAATAAAAGTTTAAGCAAAAGTAAACTTTCAAAGATGACAAAAGCCTATTACTTATCAAAGCTAAATAAACAATAAATATTAAAATAACGAAGTAAAATATGAATGGATGCGTGTTTAAATCTCGGTGTGCGTTAATCAAAAGATACACGCAGCGAAGAGTGGGATCCACAAATCATCTCGTTTTATCTCGATCTTTACTCACTGACAAGTTGACATTGTTGTGTGGTACAAGTTATTGGATGTCGCGTTATGAAATATTTGAAGTTCAGTTATGATATATGACTTAGAAATGTAATATGTATGTACCTTCTTAGTTTGTGGACTTCTAAAGTAGTACCTAGGTACATATTACCAATGTTTGATTTTGTGTCATAAAAATAAGTACTTAGGTATCTACTTTTATTATACAAACAGATATTAATATCTGGAGGTTTTAATCTGATCACAAAAACTCGTTCACTGTTAGAAAGCTTTCGTCGAGTGTCATATGCTACTCTTTTGGCGCATCCACACATGCTGAGCGGTACAGCCTGCGGCAAACCCGGCGGCCTGGCCGCCGGCACGCCCGTCTTTAATATCAAGGCAGCCTGAAATCTGGCGGCAAACCCGGCGGCATGTGTGGATGCGCCATTTAGGTGTTCTAAAAAAATGCATGGTTCATACATTCGCGAATATAAGCGAAGAAAGCAGAGCTGCGGAATAAAGCTAGTATGTATTTATGAAGTGATTTTCCATCGCAACATATTCTAGAACGCTTATTACAGGTGATTCACACCTAAACATACACGTTGGTATAGGCAATATTAAATTGCCAAAACTAATTAAGTTGACCGGTGCCATTAAGTAAGTACAAACTTTGTTAGCATGTAAAAGGATTCGGTTACACTGTCATCTCGTTGCTGTCTTTAGTGCCAAACTTAGGCTATTTCGTGGTTAACCAAATTTTAATATCTATACGTCTAGACTTAGGTACCTATAAAAGGACTAAACCCATTATCTGAATTATGAATTTGAAGATGAGTTTTATCGAAATCTACTTTAGCCAGAAAACATTTTAAACTTTGATTTAGTTTTTTTATTTACTTTATTGTATAGGTAAGCACCTCATAATAAGCACAGGACAGACATTTTTTTAAACAAGTTACTGAGTAGGTTTTGACACGTTCTAACTCCAAATACTCAGTTCAGAAACCAGCCTTTATGCACATGGCCACTAAAGTATTCCGCAAGCAAACTCATAATGTGCAAAAACAAAACAGAAAAAAAAACTTTTTTCTTTTTTCTCTGCCGCCGTTTTTTCACAACTTGTTTCACCAACCAACCGGTTGTATGCGCAGACGCACCGGCGCGGCGGCCACCTGGCGGCAATCCATTGCCTTACCACAAAATTATGTCGCTATACCAGTTTTTTCTTTCTTTCTTTTTCCTACATTGCACGCTTATATATAACTCCATTCATGCGAACTGGCATGCAACAAAACTCGTTCCTTAGTCTTAAGCCTTTTAAAAAACTGATTTTTAATTTTGTATCTATTTGTATGGACTTGGGAAAGAGGTCGCTTTTATTGATGTTTGCTCATTATAAGCTTGTTGATATTAATTTTTATGGTCATTGGGTTTATGGATTGATTGTCATTATCAAAATATAAAATTAGGTATGGAAATGCCGTAACAGACGGCTGTTTTGTTTAAATATTATGTCGGAAATCAATTAGTCAAACGGTGGACCCATAAATTTGCATAACAATTACCTAATAATAAAGAAAACAAATCGATTCTCGTAAACTTAGTTCATTTCAACTAGAATCACTATAAATTCTGTCAATTTCAGGGCATTCCTATTTCAAAACTCCACCATCCGCGAAATATAGAGATTCCTATTTCAAACAGCAAACATAGATTAACGCAATCCTATTCAATCCACAATCCAGTTCAGCAAACTAATCAACATAGGTATCTACATAAAACGCGCTCGCACATAAAAGCGGGCGCGTCCATTGACGAGAGCGTCTGAGCCCTGACTGACGTTTCCGTACAAAACGAATGCAGATGACAGCCGCCGCCATGTTGGTCTGCTTGTAATTAAAATTATTTGCTATCAATGACTTAATGTTCGGAATAAATTAATTTTTAATCAGACGTAATGGATTTTATTGAATGGCTGGTGGAACTGGATTTTACTGAATTAAATTGAATATGTAAGTGGGAAAGTTTGAGTTCTGGAGGAAAAGTTTCTGTGAATGTTGCAGATGATTAGCATCTTGCATAAAAGGGGAAAATATGAGATGGAGGATGGCTTCTTTTTTTACCATTAACGACGGTTCAAGACAGTTCAGGGGACACACCAAAGATAACTTCATTCAGAAATATGAGGACCTTTCCTTATTCAGCCAAAGTACCTCAATACTGTTTTGTCAACCGATGCTTTAGGCAAAAGTAACACAAATATAAATCCTCCTAATTTACGGCAAGCCCAAAAGCCAAGCTTCGTGAACAAATCAACGATCTTCCTGTCCCCACGCTAATAAGGAGCGTCTATTCGTTCCAGCACAGTGACAGCCCCGCTCTATAATTAGCGTTAGTTCGCAGCGCACGCGCAGGTCGCCTAACGGAACCGCAGAACTGCAATTATGTTCTATGGTGTGGTAATGAGCAAGTGATAGGCTCATTATAACCCATGGAACGGCATGGTGTGCTGTGATTATGGAAAGTACTTGTGATAGCGGCTCGCAGCACGCTTCGCTTGAATACACTGTGATTGGTAGGTATGATTTAATGGTAATTGAGGTTATAGGTTAAGGGAATGAGAAAGTGCAGGCTCTAGTGGGAATATTTAGTAATTTGTCTTATATAATCATTTATGAATAGTTCCGTAAAGGACAACGAGCACTTAATAAACCAGTAGGTACTTAAGTTTGCACATTTAGCAAAATGTCAAAGGTTACGACAGCAAATTAACCTTTAATCGTGCTTCGAATTTCAACTATGAGAAGGCCTTACCTTCGACCGTAGAATGAGGATTTAATCACAAAATTAATAAACCATCCAGCCACTTCCTGACATCCTAAACATCTTCAATAAACATAACAACGCAAACTCCAATTCTTTATTGACATTCTTAAAACGACATTTCAAAATACCTCTCCATTTGCCGAGACAATCGAAAATAAGCCCTCACTAAAACTGTATAGAGATACCAATCATTCTACGTCCGGATCCAGGTATTTGAAAGATTTTTCGATTCTGTGTCTGAGACAAGCGAGAGATTGCATCTATTTCGAATTTTATCTAAAAACAAGCCCGGAAAACAAGTTGGCAGGAATAAAACTTGGAATCGTGCAAAGGCAGCGTATATAGTATTCTGTAAAGATCGAGTTCATTTTGCATGTTAAGGCGCTGTGTGAATCGAATTTGTCACGGAACTGATTTGCGAATTTCAAGCTTTAATTCTGCGAAATTTGCCTTGTTCGAAATAGTCCTAAGCGGAATTAAGAGCCCGGATATATTACAGACGACTCTTTTACGATTAGATTCTTGAGATTCCAAAACAATAGGAAATATTCTAGATTTCTATTGGGTAGCTATCGAATAAATCAGATCCACAACAGGTCTTGGAATAAGAATTGGGGATAGTAATGTTATACATATTTGAATTGGTGATGTCGAACTAGGAACGGTTTTATTTTGATTTAGTGTACAAGTTTCTGTTTCCGAGAATTTTCGTAAATATATTCTTATTTCGCTTTGATAATGTTTGAGACGATATTAAATTCCAGTAACACAAACAGAGTTAAGTCGACGGCGAAATCCTTTCGACCTTTGACTGGATCAAATTGCTTTACTATTTAGATGGTATAAATCTTTGTAAAATGTTTCATTTAATTTCAACAAGTTTTGGTTAAAAAAATAACGTCGTATGAACTTTTTCGTTCTCCGCTTTGGTTGAGAAATCCGAGGAAGATTTATTTGGAATGAACGAGTCTCGGTAAAAAATATAATATATTAGTAAACGAATTGAATAGTAACTTAGTAAACAATACGGAATATTTTTGGAACGTTTCATGAGAAAATGTTCATTTTGCCGAGGTTAAATTGGTTAATTATTTTTTAAGGGATAGTTTTGTTGGTTATTAACTTATCTTATTTTATTTTTCATCTGATTATGACACATTATCGGTATAATTAACAGTATTCTCTAACACGAAATTGTTTATTTAATCTGTGTATGACTAGCAGTAGTAAAATCTACCACATCCTATCGCCTGGTAAACTTTGAATCACTCTTACTAAACGGATTAAACATCCGCTGCGTTAACAGATTCCAAATTAACCACATCCAAAATTCTCAAGCTCGAAAACAGATTTTTCTTATTACAAAAAGGGCAAAGTAAAAAGCACAGCCGGTGATATTAGTGTACGCGAACGTCGCTTCACTAATCTGTGGTGACGGGCGTCAACCGGGTGACAAGGTATTTGGCGGGATTTTTCTTCCCATTTCATTAAAGAAGGGTGCCGTTATTACAGACTCCAAATATATATATATATTTATTTTCATAGAAGGGGAAAAGCGGTAAGTATATTTGGGTTTGAGCTTGTTAATTTAAGCTTGATGGTTTATACGATTAGGTGGAATCGGATATTAGAAGTTATAAGTATATATTTCGGTATTTATGAAAAAATGTTCAGGAATATTAATTAGTCAATGTTTGGAACTGAAAATTAGACGCAATTTTTGTCAAATGAGTCAGTTACTTACCTAGTATTAAATGAATTACCCACTTTTAATATCATTAGTAAATCTTAAATCTACTAACAACTGTGTACCTTGACAGACTTGATAAATGCCTGTTTCGCATTGCCGAGTCAACGTAATTGTATTATTTCATTAACCAGAAGATTTTATTCAATTTATCATCCCTTAAAATAGTGCCTAGAGACTGTGAAAGCAAAATATTCTATCTTCGTTAATATAATGTCGTTAGTCTGTGAATGTTAACGACGTACTTAAAAGGCGGACATTTTATTACTTTTACACTTTTTTTCCGAAAGATTTTATCATAATAAATTGAATACCTGGTTTTAAATCATTTCCTAAGCGTGTTAAAATTGCAAATATCTATAGAGTTTACGCTTGAGATTTAATTTTTTTTTTGTTGAAAAATATCTATCCTGGAATTTCGTCGTCTAGTTATAAGAGGCGTTTTTTTTATAGAATAATCTTCATGTTTTTTTTTTTGTAATTCTTGCTTTTATTAAAATTTCTACAGTCTCTATTACAACATACCTACGAAAAACCGCTCAACAAACAAGGTCATCCAGTTATTACGGGCCGCTATTAATAATTATCGCTTAATGTTTCGCGTCGGTCGCGGTAAGCGGATTATATCGCTGTCGGCGAGGAGGGGCGACAATAATTGAGACCTGCTTAGTCCTGATAGTCCTGAGCCACTTACTCCGGCTATTTGTAGTGCTCGCCTCATGATATTTATAAGTAGGCCTCGTTTAAGATAGGTGGACTGAGATAAAAAGATTTTCACTGAAATTGGACTTAGCTAGGCATACATTATTTTTTTGTTAATATTTTTGCGGGCAATGGATAGTTAGATACTAAAATAAGACAAACAATAAATATGTTTAGACACAAACCTATACAAAATAAAACGTTAGCAAATATTTTCATACTTGAGGTAGTTGTTATAAAGTTTCAGTCGATACAGGATACTGTACCATCAAAAATAACAACAAACGACAATTTAAAAGCTGTAGTGCATGAACAGTAACGGTTTGTGAGCATAACACCAACCAACATCGTTATAACCCATTTCCCGTCTCTTTTACAATTTCCGCAAGACAGTAAACATTTAACGCCAACCACTTTACTGTACACTCGGGACATATAAATAATATAATCTACTACATTACCTACTACCCCAATTTAAAACATTACAGTCTAATTTTGCCTTTTATAATAAGCTAGACGCATGAATTATGTGAATTACACAACGTTCCATAATCGCGTTCACAAAAGGGAATTATCCCGGTGATAAGGATTAACTGGGACACCCTACGCGCAGGTGTTGCGGGGAACAAATCCAACATAAATTTATATGATTTGACACTCGCAAACACCGTGCGTAAAATAATTTTGGCCAAATGTAATTAGATAAAAATGTTTCAAATGGTTTTATTGCAAATTATTATGGTTTAAGCGACGTTAAGCTGGTTCGTATTATGTTGGATTATGGGGTTAATACCGTAATTGATGAATGATAGCTGTTTATACATTGGCCATCTGATGATTTACAGTCAAAATTATGTAGGTATGCGATGCAAGGCTTGATTTCAGACGCGTGTAAGATCTGTCCACACTGGGAAGAACATAGCTATCTATAAAGACAAGTCTCTGACCAGCAATATAACGAAAACACTGACAACTAGCTGCATATACGTCGGTCGTCGTGTTCACTATTCTAAAGCCATAGTTCTTGTTTCAACACGTTTTATGTTGCACTGTAGCAAGCAAACACGACACAAAGCGATAGAATCGATTATTTGAACAATGTATCGAGTTGATAGACACAATATCGCAAGGACAAGTTACAAGTTCCTAGTCGCTCGTTTACGAGTACCATCACCTCAAGAAGATACACTGCTGTATATGCTATATCTATATATAAGCCGTTTATTATAAATTAGCAGCACGCCGCGTTTTTACCCGCGTAGTTCTCATTCCCGTGGGAATATGGAGATAAAATATAGCCTATGTTACTCAAGGTGAATGTAGCTTTCTAATGGTGAAAGAATTTTTGAAAACGGTCCAGTAGTTTTTGAGTTTATTCGTTACATACAAAAATACAAATTTTTCCTCTTTATAATATTGGTATAGATATAGAAGTATAGATAACTTCAAGCGGTTCCAATTTTGCATAAGTTTTTAAACCTCTGCTTACACGTATATTCCAAGTTTCATTACTCCGACGTCCAAAAAAAGGGTATGTATGCTAATTTAAGATATTGTAAAAGAAAATACACAGCATTCGCCAGTAAGAGGGGAACAACAAAATTCTCATTCCTTTCTGTAGAACACATAGTGTATAGACTATCGAGTAATTGGACACTGTTCCTTGTAGCCAAGATGTAGCTGCTTCGTACCCAATTTGTACCGCGCAGTTAAAGAAAATAGGAGCAAATAGGCAAGCGGAGGAAGCGATAATCTTATGTAAGGTGTTACGTCCAAAGCGATTGTATTATTAGATTTCCCCATAAATAAAGAATATGAGGGAGAAGTTTCGGCGAAAAAACATGACGCTTCGCCCTATCTTGTTATATATGGAGCAATTGGCGAAGAAGCAAAAAATAACAATATTGGTAGACTCGAAGGTTTTTAGATTCCCGACGAATACGGTATCGGGTTCTGTCGACATCCCATTATGTCGGGAACACTTCTAGGAGAATTCTTTTCTGTATACATGCAAAAAGATTGCCAAATTTTCTTGATGGTAATCCGATCAGGGACCGAGCATTATTTCTGAGCCAATTGCTGTTTGAGTTCGAGTTGTAACAATAACAGTTCTGAGGAGAGACTCCGAGAACACAAACAACAATACAATAACACAGTACACGAGTTTCCTTTTTGGTACAAATTGAAACGGCGAGGAAGTTATTTAAAAAGATACTGTCAGAATTCAATAATCGAGATCTCATTATTTCATCATACCATCACATTGAATAATTAATAAAGTAAAATTGCCTATGAAAAAGATATCTACAGATCTTCAAAACACTTGTTTAATCTTGTATAGTTCAAGCAGACATAAGTTACAACATTTATTAATGTATCCGTTACAAATCTTATTACAATAATTTCTTTTCTAACAACATTTCTCATAAAGTAAATAATAAGTATTTTAATTCTTGGACAAGAACCAAATACAGATACAAAAGAAAATACTTCAACATCAAATATTTAGACGGTATCCGAGTCATGCTCAGAATAATTAAATGGGCGTTTCAGCGAATTTAAAAGAGCAAAAAATACAGGATAACAATAGAGCGAGCTTTTGACCTATATCTTTCTAGAAGAAGGTTAACTATCCATATTGTGTGAGTCACCGCGAAAGTATGGGATAATAGGCCATATTGATAAATTATGGGTGTTAAACAAGCTATGTTGTAAAGCAGGTCCTTTATGGTGCCCGCAACGATCTGCAGGATATCCGCGACTTGATGGAGTGTTCTCGAAATAACTTTTACTCGATTTAGCGCTGTTTCTCGAAAGTCCTGTTTGTAAACATCTTCGATATTATGAGCAGTGAAATTTATTTATTTTGTTCTTATGGTATTGAATCTTCTGTGTTTATGTTTGATTTATTTAATCTAGACACGTGGCAGATTGTCAAACCAAGTTTAAGAAAAATGTTTTCAATTACTCTCTGCCCTTACAGTAAGCATGCAAGTAGGTATACATTTACTTATTACAGAATATTATTATGCGAATCAATACTGATTAACAATTAAACTATAGAAAAATTTACATTACTTCTATTGCTAAAGTCTCTAAACAAGTGTTTAATGTCCCTTTCACTAAATATTCAATGTTGGTAGGCCTGTCCTTGGTCAGGAATTTGTTTAGAAAATGTTTGCTCTACACCAGATATTTATTTTGACAGGACAATTTACGTGTGAATTACTCAAATTAATTTATTGGAGCAAATAAAATGGCCCATACCAGATAAATATAAAACGTCATCACATAATAAAGTGGATCGCATCCAAAGAAATCCAAGCATATGGTGACACGAATCATAAAATACATAACGACAATGGCAGCGCAGTTATTGTGATTTGTAGCAATTCTTTGAGAACAACTCTTGTTTAATGTACTCTCGTCTCGTTTTCAATGGACGAACTTCATTCTCTAACTAAGAGAAGATCAACTTGTTTATTACACTAACCTACATTGGGACAAGCCTTTAAATGTTTGCCAAAGATATGTGTGTCAGCACTGAATGGTTTATTTTTGTCTGTCTTTCTTTTTTGTCGTTGCTGTCAGCATGGGGATTCTAGTTTCATCGTCGTCTTTCTGCCACTGTGCACTGTGCATTTTGTCCATCTATTTTGCACTGTTAATTCTAATTCTTTTCCTTCTTTTTATTTCAAATCACTATTCACATAATCCATTTTTAAGCTGCTTCTGGGTTTGTGTCTTGGTATCAGCTGATAACTTAGCTATTTTAACAATCAGATCAAAACTGAAATCTTTTCAACCATTCAGTCGGCCAGAAACATTAACAATACACCTACAGTTTTCATTGTATGTCGTATCTATGAATAATTTGCTCCCACAGGATTAATGCTAGCCTTCCTTTATGGTTGTTCAGTGTATTAGGTTTATGTGCAATGAAACAGTAACGGCTAGTCGCGGAGTACTGGCCATGACATCAAACGCGACCTTGGCTCGTTTTATGATCAGCTGAAATAGAACTTTCAGATGTTATGTATTTTCTAGTAGGTTTCTCTAGGAGGCTTTTAGAGTGATTGTTATATGCATTAATATTTATGTTGTTAACTTCGATTTGTTGTATAACGTGGAACTTTGTGATCACTCAAAGATAATGGGTTATACTCTAATAGCATGGTTTTTTGTGCTTGTAGCGTCTTATTTAATGATATCTCTAATCAATTTGATAAACATGGTGATCTTCAGTGATTCTTCAGCCGAGTTCTTACAGACGTACTTTCTGAAAATTTCTTGTTCTTGTTCAACTGTTTATACAAACAGACATATTATATTCCCAAACTTATCGAAACCTACGGCTTCACCACTGACTTCGGCGTTATCAAGGTCTCGCGTATCATTATTAATTGCTTTAAACTTGACTACCTTCTCAACTTCACCTTGTTTACGTTCCAAAACAAGCAAACAAAACTCCTGTTCCTCATTAATTTCTTTTGTAGCTCTTACCTAATTGCAATGTAAACTAACACGAACTTGGGCGGAACTTAGCTCACACAAGCTACTCAAACTCAACGGCTGCCACGAATCAAATTAATATGAAATTCGCGAAACAATTTAAGTTTTAGTTAACACTTTAAATTTCCCAGTGGAACATTATTTTCTCATAAATCAACCCTTCCGCTGCGCACGGCGGGTCTTCCAAGCCCTATCGGTGAGTCTACGAACGACCAATCCCAAGTGATTAATTGATTAATCAGACGGTTTCAGAGTAATTTTAATGATTTATTACTTACAGTGTTACATACAGTTCTTTAATTAATCGTAGTTTAGAAGTGATGTGGCAAGAAAGTTTGGAGTTGGGTTTTTAGATCACTGTAGGTCTAGGTTGAATTAATTCAAGGTGAGCGAAACCTTCCCTTTTCAATTAGGCAATACATAATGGGTACAGACTGATTTTCCAGAATGTAATACCTAGATTAGTTGGCATGTTTTACCCTGGCATATCATTAGCATGTACAAAGAAAATACATTTAACATATTTCTACCCACAAATCACGATACAAAAGCAAATTTACTCAATTCCAAGACCAAAACAACTTATTTAACAGAGACTGTTTACACTCATTTGTTTGTTGCCTTTAATAATGACTCTAAGATAGAAAATCAAGAGGAAAAACACGAAAATAAAACAGCATTTTGGACCGAAGACGTGACATCAAACGGCGATCGAGCGATGCCTAATGTCAATAGAACGTTTACAAAGACCCGTGAGTTTCGTTGAATCTATTTCAAAACGTTTAATTGGCCCTCGGCGACTTCGGGAAGGTAAGACTATTGAGTCTGAGGCTTTTTTGGCCTTTTTGATGTCTCTCCCGATTTTCGTGAGCCACGTTCACTGGGGGGGGGTTAAATATCCTCTTTTCTATCTCATTTTTTTAACCAACTTCAAAAAAGTAGATTACCAATTCGAGCCGTATGTATGCTATATTATTCTCGGAATTTCAGTTGACCGATGACCGTTAGAGAGGATCAGAACTGAATGACTAGACGTACATATATTGATGAGTATTATAAATACAGCTAGTAAAATGGAAGGACTTTTTACTTGAAAGATAAATAAGAAAAAAAAGATACGTTACTCGTACATCGAAAATATCGTACTAGAATTCTGCTTTAAATCAACCTCCATAGAAAAACTTCTACGTAAGCGCTTAGTAACCATTTCAATTGTTAGCCTACACCAGTAATAATAATAATAAGTTTTAAGGAATTCGAATTTTAAGAATGACAGCAGTTACTGGCTTAATTTAATTTAAATTAACGTTCTAGTTCTTTGTTCCAGTGACTGTCTCGTTACAACGAGCCTCTACGAAAAGAAGGCAAAAGTACATCGAAAGAATTTAATTGATAACAAAGAATGTCTTTTAGGGAGAGTTTTAAAGCAATACTTTGTTTCTATCCGCTACAAACACACAAAAATGTAAATGTGAAAACTGTATTATTTTTAAAGAGATTTACTGTTTTAATATTCTTTTAGGCAGGATTTTTTCTTTAGTATACATTCCTGATGGTTCAAGGCGGTTCATTCGTGACATGTCAGTAACATTGCGGCTGACATAAACTTTCTTAACTGACGCACCCTTCAGGAAACGGATATGACAATATCGGGGTGGGAATTGATACAAATGATTTGACAATTCACATCAACACGTTACGTTTATATTAAACTCGTTTGTCTCACTCCTCGATATGAGATTAACAGCATCGTGGGACTACTGGTATGCCAAAAAGGCCCGTTTTTGTAGCCAGAGCAGACCCACATGGCGTCGCGCATTTTATCTCAATCATTGTGTCCGCCGCGCGCCGGCCGGTAACTCAGACTATTCGTTTAAAACTTGGAGTGCGGCCGAGGGGACACGTTTAAAACGTCCGTAATCAAATTTGACTCGAGTCTTTAAGGGTTAAAGCCTTCGACTTTGAGCCGCCCTAATAAATTATATTGCCGACAAAACTGCTCCCGAGTGCGACACAGCTCGTTGGCTCATCTAATTGGTCCAAATTTGAGTCGACCCGGCTTTATAATTGGGTCGAATTCGGGTGCCTTATGCGTCTGGAAATTAGTTGAAATTCGAACATTGGCCGGATTAGGAGTGTGTAGCGGCACCGCAGCACTAATGCGTCCCTAGTCAAACATACGTAATAAGTTTCCACTGGTAAAGTTAATGAAGATACGTACGACGTACACGCGAAAACAAATTCGGTGCCAAAGTTTGGTGGGTTTGACTTAAAGTTTGCGTTTGAATACAGTAAATTCTTGCTTAATTAACGCGCCTGCCGCTCGCGCTGGTTCCATGCCGGTTCCGTGGCGGCTCCGTTCCGTAACTTCGTCTTGTGTGCCTTTCCTTTGCGTATTATTTCCACTTAAACGCGCCTCCGTTCCCAATTATATGTTCTTCTTGAACACATAGTTCCAAATACAGGTTCGTTACGAAATGTTGTATACCGAGTGTAATATGTCACAAAAGCAAAGTGTGGGTCCCGAAGCAGGTCGTAAAGTGGACACTTTTTTGGCACGTGTCATGATATTTGCGGAGCTTAGGCCGAACTATCCGCAACATTAACTTAGAGTTTTACGAGTTTCCGTTATACCGAATTAGAAGTGTTTACCATTGTTCAACGAGAAGGAAAACTTACGAATTATCAAGCAAGTCACAGTTTGTTCAGCGAGAATTCCTCGACAAAGCGAATTCCTGAAGATTCCCAATTAAAAGCTGAGACATTCGGGCCGTGGAAGTTGGTACAAAGTTCCAAATCTTGGCGGGGCGTTAGTGCGAAAGAATTCGTCACTAATTAGTATAAGTTTATGCATTCGGAGGTGGCGCGAGTTTCTCTCCACTAGTTCCGCTGAAGTTTTAATTACTCGCATGCTGATTGGCCTGTGTTGCGTCAGTCACGTTCTTTTTGCTCGAGTTTCGTGTGAACTCTTGTTTTTGGGGTGGATGTTGATTTTACGTTTTGCTTGTCTTGACAGTAGTCAAAGTTGCTCGTTTCGAAATGTAGGCTACGAGAGCGCTTTCCTGAAATGTTTTCACTCCCTTTCTTTTTCCAATTACAGTATTTCGAAACATCAACAAAGGTTTTTGCTAACTGAATAACATCCAAAACAATACCTAGAAGTTTCGATAGGAATTTGCTATAACAAGCATAAAGGACTGTTCAAGACCTAATGAAACTCGGACTGACAATAACAATATTACCGAAAATGTAGCAACATTTCATGCTAACAGTAGTTATAACAACTAACATAACTCACGACTGCCGTAACTCCGAAAGGCCTTATCTCCCTAAGTTATACATGCAATTACGGCACATATTATTATAGTTGTACATACAATTATATTAACATTAGCGTGTCCAGATGTGGCCGAGAATTATATTTTTGCGAGGAGTGCTGTAATGAATTTATCGTAGTCCCTACCTCGCTTATTACATTACGAGATTGTTTTTGAAGATTTCGGAATGTAGCGAGCATTCTTTTTTTTCTGTACAGTTATTGTTCGTTTCTCTTTTATGGTTATTTTATCAACTGACAAGAATTAACTGTCTTTTAGGTTCGTTTGACTTTATTAGGTGATTTTTGGAGCAAAAGTGCTTGTAGGTTTTCTAACAAAATAGGTTACAATAAACAGTTTCCTGTAGATTCATGATTAAAATCTTTATTCGTATTCAACGACGTGAAATATTTAGAGCCCGCTTTTAAAAGGCAAGAGCTTAGCGGCAAAGGTATACAATATTGCCATTTGAATTACACATTTCGTATATTCTTGAAAATCCCGAATTTCTTGCTTCAACTAACAACCTCGCAGGCTATCGCACAATAAATTATCTATGAAACTCTTGATAAAACTCGACTTATTTACTTTACATTTTCAAGCTACTGCGTGGGGGACCTCATTTTATCCTAATCTCAATATCAGGCCAGCGGGTCCTGTACTATCAGACGTCATTCTACTTCCAGTGTCGTTTGGACCCTTAGAAGACAATTTAGAGCTTAGCGATAAGGTTCGGTCGCCAGAGTGGCTTAGTAGGCGCTTAACCCTATCTGGGACAAAAACACTGGCGATATGCAAAGTTGGTTACGATTAAAAATAATTAGCGTAGCTCTGGAAGGCTTCGACGTGGTTTTGAGTTAGTTCTTCAGTTTAGTTGGCTATTTTTGCAGTCGAGGGTATCACGGGAGGGTTGGGGGAGTCGTTAATTATCCTGCTCTTTGTTTTGAATAATGAATCGGGGTAAAAATAAAAGGCCTCAATTTGAGCTATGGTTGAGTGTGTCTGTTTGAAGCTGAACTTCTTTGACAAAGTTATTATCATGTATTACTCATTATAAGTTATTAACACTTCTCCGCCAATGTTAAAAAAATGTGCCAATATTCTAGCCTAAGCCATCGACTCTCCGATATATCCAAAACAATATTCGCAATACGAGCGACAAAACTCTCCCTTTTTACAGAAACGGTTATTTTTCCGATGCCAATCCGAGACAAGCGCAATTCTAAAAACAAAAGCGACGAGGCAAGCCGAAGTTGGATTGCGCTTTTTGTGACACTCCCAAGTCTCAGATTAAATATAAACTTTCTCCCCATGTTTGCTTCAGTTACGGCAATATCCGCGAGGGGCGCTGTCAACTTGGCAGACGACAATTTGTCAGTTCCCTGTGGCATGTCGTCGCGTCGCGTTGTCGTGCCGTCGACTGTAACGATAGTAGTTGAGGCTTTGTCATATTAGTTCATGGTTGGTTAAGATGGGTAGGAGGCAGAATGGGAGAAACTGTCACGTTAAGTTGTATTGGTATTTGCAGTAGTGAAGTTCTGGCTGTCTTGTTTTAAGTTGTTAAGACACTGCAGAAGTTGTTAATGCAGACATACTACCTATCCTTACTCGTAGCGCGCTTTGTTGTGCTAGACGGTTATGACGAAGTTGTAACACTACAAGTATAATAGTAAGTTCGAATAGGGATACTGGAGTACTGGGTGTTGTGGTTTAGGTTAGCAGAGAGCCATGTTCAGCAGTGGACCGTAGCAGGCTTTTTTTATATTTGTCCCAACTTATTGAGCTGGATTAAGTAACGAAGTCTTTTTAGTCTCGCAGAGTGCGCAGCTTGGAAGTAGAAGTGGGAAGCGATCTGTCACTGCCGGCTGTGATTCGTTCCATGGTCGGCAGTGCAGCGTCGTGGGACGCGGTGATCTCTTTCTCCGATAACGTCATGTAGCAGAAGAACGCAGCGGAAAAGGAGAGGGAGATTTTGAGTGATCTTCCGTGGCGCACCGGGCGTCAGCAGAGGTTTTAGTTAATAGGAATCTGACAGACCCTTCAGTCCACCGCAGGACAAAGGCCATTTCACCCCGATACCAAAAAAAGGGATCCCAGTCTGCAATAAAATGATAGTCAATATATGAACACTGAACTGAGGTGCCTACGAAACCCGGAGGACACGGTGGAGCATACGTTGGAGGTTTGCCCTGCTTGGGCGGAGCAACGCCGTATCCTCGTCGAGGCGATCGGCGGCGGTGACTTCTCGAACCCCATAGGGCCAGTGGCTTGTTCGAAAGAGTCACCGCGGCCCTGGAACATAAAGGGCACAAGAAGGACCACGGGTGGGTTTTAGTCCGTAAGAGTCTGACACTCCCTTCCACTCCGCCCAGAGCGGGAGAAGTCATTTGATGATGTTACATCCAAAAAAAAGGTGCTTAAGAAATCCCGCCTCAGTTCACCGCATAATCTTAATAATTTCAATTTCTTTAGGGAGTACAAAATACAATATTGATTTTCCTTCAATAAAATATTATTCAGGGGACTTCGAACCCTCCCCGGGATTACGCACTCTGGCTGGAGTAATCAAACATTATTGAAGTTAAGAATTTGTAACACGAACAGTAATCATATTTCATTCATCAACTCTATGCAATCAAAAATTTTACTCTTTTCGAGAACTTCATTTGAACCCTTTTCATTGACGCTTTACTCTGGGGTCCTTCGTTGGATTGTCATTATTTAGTAGTAATGAAAGTTTTACAACTTGGACGTGCGTATTACTTCACAATCTAGGTTTCTTCTTTTATGTTGCTTGGACTTGGTACATTAAGTGCAAAGAAGTTTTTACTGTCCAGCTAGCCAATTCTACACTATTTTCTACTTCATCGTGTCAGTAAATGTTCACATTAGGGCATTGAACTTAGCCTGTGAAAATAAACCGTCCCTGACCATTATTATAATCTTGTTAGATAGATTTGTCGTCAGTTTGTGATGGTATGGAATGTTACTGCCTGCCACAACTGCCCATTGTTTTGATGATACCCGCTTATACAAATCTTTCAATAACCATGGCTATGTTAGAGGATGATTTTCAACCGGGATTACGAGGCATCCATTTTCTCACACACAACTAAATAGGCGTCTTAACGATAACTGTATTTCTAAATTTCCATCGGCCATTTTGATTAAAACCTCTATTGTCTGCGGCTATCAATGAATAAAGGAATTGGATAAAGGAAAACTGATAGCCAGAGGGCGAATTAAAAAAAAATACAGCTACCAGCAAATCCACAAAAGAAATATTACCTATTTCTTTTAGCTGGCAACGCGGTAATCACATTTGCTTTGTTCATTTCGGCCCTTTCATTCGCTTAATCGCGTTATTTCGGACTTTTCTAGAACAATCTTTGTGAGCGTTTAATTTACGAGCGGTTGCGTTAGCGGGCGCTTTGCGAAGATTTATACAGCTATGCGTTCTGGATAATTAAAAATGTGGAGAATTTTTCTCATTGTTGTTTTGATAATACCACCCTTTATTGTGTTTATTTTGCATTGTGGAAGAGATATTTTGGCTGTCGGGCGGCTGAAGTGGCATAATCCACATATTCAAGTATTTCTTTTGAAAATATGCTGGAATTAGGGTCATGTGCTAGAACGGCCATTATGCCAAGACGCGAGCATAGTTTTAATGACTATATGAAACGTTTTATAGAGCACATAGACGCAGTAATTGTACACTATATAATGGAGTGTGTAATTTTAAACGGTGGTGCATGAGTGCATAATGTCTGAAGCAGTGTTTCTCAGAAACATTATATTAGAATTGCATGGATCGTTTCTAAGGAAAACGGCAAGTTACCTGTGCTACTTGATGTATCTAAAGGCCATTATAAATAATGATTACTGACTTCTAAGGCAATCACAATAATTACAAAGGTTATGAAATTTACTGCCAAGTTTTGTGACTACCATACTAGGTTTCAAAATGAATGTTAAAGTCTGTATGTTTTTAATCAATTGCTTTTTAACTGCTATACGAATTTGGATGATATAAACGCAGACAGTCCATGGTCTTGACATAGAATATCATTTTATTCTGGTTATCCATTCTTGTAGGCCAATTTCGAAAAATCACTCTGGACGACCCGTTGGCAAAACTTTATTTTTTGTACAGAACCTCGTATCCACTTGGCAAAATTTGACGCGCGACATAATGCACAACATGTTGAACGGCAAAGAGGATCTTTTTTTTTAGTAACAATGTCAATATTGTCCGCTTGCTGGCAACGACGCGCCTTGTTGTGCACGTTGCTGAACATGTTGGGTGTCTTGTGTTGTGCGTCAAACGTTGCCTAGTGTATAAGACGCTTTATACGTGTCTACACATTTTAGGTGACAAATTATGTTCACCTTTTCTTCATCTTTCTCCGTATCAGTACTAATAAGTGGCTCAATATGTCTGTATCAATTTTATAAAGAGAAATGATTTTTTATTTGTTTGTTTGTACCAAATCAGCTCCGAAACTATTGGACCGATTTTATCCCCGTATTCCCATGCGAACGGGAACTACGCAGGTGAAACCGCAATGCCTACTAGTAAGGTATGAAATGCAAATTAAAGTACGGACGAGCTTCAAGATGAGTTTTGGCTTAATGCATACATTCTATCATCTTATAACTTAGACCACAAATTCAGTCTGAGACATTGAAGAAGGAAGGAAACAAATGAAAGACGAAGCAACAAGATAGTTCTACAGGAAACTGAATATAGGCAATTTACTATTGGTTTCATACAACATAACGTTTCAGAGGCAAAGGGACGGTAAAGTAAGAGGACGGGAAAGATTTATTGGCGAGTTCTGAACTGCCTTGTATGTTTTGTGTTGCTTTAACTGTGTTGTGATTGTATATAAAGTTCTCATCGGTTCTTTTTCATGTTTTGATAAAAATGTAAGTCAGTCAACAAGAGTGGGTTAGTTACTCGTTGGATTATAGGTATTAGCCAACTTTAAAGCAAATTGAAGTTCTACAGATTATCTTATTTCTTTTACTACACTTCCACTTACGTAAAAAAAGAAAATTTTGTACAGTGTAAAGAGCACAAAGGTACTGTTTTATTTTCTTTTAAATTTCGTACGTTTTCGTATAATAAGTGTATAATTTATGTCTTAATTGCCATCATCTCATCGCCTAGTTTACAAGAGATTGTTATTTATTTATTATTTGTTATATACTTTATTGTTCACCTTTTTGTACATTGTTTTGAATGTTAAGCCTGAAATTCTTTGAGAAAACTTAAATCAAAACACTGTTACCTACATTTTTAAATTAATTAAATTATCCTTTGAAATTATATATAATGTTTGTATGTATAGATTAAACATTCTACAAGAAAAAGAAAAACTGAGCGATTTCTGACCTTGTTATATAAAAATGGCGGACACCATACTTACAGAAATGTATGCGGAAAAACTCATGAATATGTAGCTGATTAAAAGGATATTCTCATGCTTTAATTTACATGCTGATCACAGAATAAAACAAGGGATTCGATGAAGAATTTTTCGATGCTGGTTTTTTAATGATGTTCTATTACGGCTGTATCTCGATATAAGTTATTTCAAAAGGAGGAAGTCCTCAATTATTTTGATGAGAGCTTAATAATGTGCATGTTTTGGCTTTCATGGCATTCATGAAAAATGGGTCTGACATGTAATTTATAATATTTTTTTAATTTATATTTTTTGCCAATTTTTTGTTTGTGTGTGTGTATGGGGGGAGGGGAATAAACTATTTTTCCATTCTTTCTTTCTTTTAATAATATTACTACCTACATTTATTAATTTTGAAAGAAAAAATGAGCCATATAAATGCCAGACGACATCGCGGCAGAAGAAGATGACAAGATGAACTCAACTCACCGAAAATCTGCTCGAAATAGCAAAAGACGGGTTTGCGAAAAAGGGAGGCACATTGCCCAGTAGTGGGACAAGGTAGGCTACATAGATAGAGTTATAAAGTAAGGCCAGGGCTAAAAGTACGTTTATGACACCACCATAACCATAACCATAATCAGCGTTTTAACGTTCCCACTGCTGGGACACAGGCCTCCTCTCTAGGAGAGGGAATGGGCCGTAATCCACCACGCGGGCCCAGTGCGGGTTGATGAATGTCACGTCTTCGAATTTTTGGTTCTAGGACATGCCAGTTTCCTCACGATGCTTTCCTTCACCGTTTTGAGAGCAGTGGTGATGAAATTAATTACACAAAGTAATGCGCCTGGCTGGGTTTGAACCTGCGACCTGCAATTCGTAAATCGGGGCCGTTATACCCCGTTACTCCCGCCGATGACACCACACATTGGCTTGTAATTGGCTTGCCTAGGCCAGAGCAGAGTAGCCACGCGTTCGGCTATCTTCGGGAGCGATCGACAGAAAAAATGCCGTATATCTTATGTAAGCAGAAGTTCGGAGGACCCTATCACGCACTAAGAAAAATATTGAAGAGCATAGCAAAGCCTCGACGAGGGGCCTTGACTTAAAAGCAGTTACCACCGATATTAATAACAACGTTGCAGTCGCAGAAGAAAAATAACACAATTGTCTACATATCATGAATGCTGGAAACATTTCTACCTTTCTCATCGGGGAATACAAGCGTTATATTTATTTAGCTCGCATAAGGCGCTTTTCTAGTTTCAACAGAAGAAAACGAAAATAGAACCAGAATCTAAGTCTCTAAACAGTACATAATACTAGCAGCGCCCTACGGATTTACCAGCATAGTTCCCGTTCCCGTGGGAATATGGGGATAAAATATAGTCTATGTTATTCAGGGTGAATGTAGCTTTCTAATGGTGAAAGAATTTTTGAAATCGGTCCAGTAGTTTTTGAGTTTATTCCTTACATACAAAAATATAGAAATACAAATCTTTCCTCTCTATAATATTAGTACCTATAGATATACTCCAGTACAAGTACATATGTATAAGTGTATACCAACCGCACCTATGACGTCACAGTCTTAACGTTTACTCCGAGTGCAACGTGACCCGATAGGCAATGCTCCTTTGTTTGTGCCATTAAGCGAACTGCACACGTTCTTCTCAGAAATATAACGCATAAACTGAGAATTGTAATGCTGGTAGTAAGTTTCAAGCCGATTGCTGTGAGATTTACTGGAGTTTAGCAGTTGTGAATCATAGAGTAGGAATTTTTGGCGCGTGTTTGTTTTGATTTTGGAATTATTTGTTTTTGTTTTAAGTTGGTTGTAGAACCAGCCATAAAGAGGAATTTTCTTTTAAAAGAAACATCTTACAAAATAAAAAAGGAGATTGCCGTAATGCAAAATAAGCGTTATTTCTCTAAACGTATTTTTTTTTAAAAACACGTGCCAGAAATGCTAAAGATTTTCAAATATTCCCGTTTCCGGAATTCAATTTAAATGTTGACAATATTCAATAATGCTATTCCCTTTTTCCATTATTATATTGAATGCTCAAGATTTTATTATCTTTTCGACATTATAATAGAATGTTAATAGAAGACATAAAAATAAAACGACATGGCCAGCTGTATTCAAATTAAAACATTTTAACTAAATCAGATTCTTAATAAAAATTCTTAAAACGTTGACGAAATAAACTTTTTATTGCCACTTCAAAAAAGGAAGCCAGACAATCGAATTTATAAAAAAAAACCTTCGAACAATCGCTTCCATTTTCAAATTTAAATTGTCTAGAGCCGCCATGAGCCGCCCACCTGGCGATGATGTCATTGGATTAGTGCTGTTCCCTAGTGATTGCGATCGAATTGAACATCGATTCGATCTTGCTAGTATTCGAATAGTTGCGATCCGTTCGCGTGTTAAATGACCACAATTCATTTTGAGTTATGTGACTTTGTCTCGTTTAGTTTTGTTTATAGGTATTCGTGTTGCTTTATTATATAATAGGCCTCCATATTTTATGATATTGAACTTTTTGCTTATTATATTTAGACATTTATGGGTTTAGCGTATAATAGTATTTAATTGCTGGACGAAATACATCATTTAGTGTTTTCGATGAAAATAGGCATAGAAATAATTGCCTATGTTAAAGTAAATACTTTTTTTTTACTTTGATTTGTCTATAAATGTCTCTGACGTATCTATATCTGCTATAAATCTAATATGACGTCACCGCAGACGCGACAATTTTTTGCAGTCTGACTAGATCTGAGTTGTCATTAAATTGCAATGCAGGCTGGCAAGATTTATACCACAGAGTCTATGGGAATTTCAACTTTTTAATCGGGCGATTTAAGTTCAAATTGTCTGTTATATAAATATGCGAATCCATATAAAGCTAGTTAGTATGACAAATCAAATGGGAATTAGAGCTATCTCGATAAAATGACGTCTCATAACCTTGGAAACTTCCTTACTTATAAACCTAACTACGTTACACTGAAATTGAAAGTCCTTTTAGCAATAAATGTAATTTTATTTCGTTTAGACCATTTTGGCACTGACAGTGACATATTTATTTGATACAAGAACATTTTCTAGGCAATAGACAACGAAATTGGATAAAGTAAAACAGCTGTGTATGAGAAAGCCAATTTTATTTATTTTTTAGACAGACTTTTTTATGATTTCTACGTGGAATGAAAACAATATTAAGTGTTTATTCACACAGGTCAATCCTAACTAAAAGTTTGGATCTTATAACGCGAAAATGATCGTTTCTTAGTTAAGCGATTTTGATGAATTTAGGCACAGAGATATGTAGATGAGACTAGGAGACAATTATATGCCACTTTAAAGCGAGAGAAGCAACGAGCCAAAACTAGTAGGTAATTCTATGAAAATTGCATGAAGTATATTCACGTAGGTAATTTTACGAAATGAATAAACAAGCAATTTTAATCCCTAATGCTCAGTAACAAAATGATCGAAAACAGGCGCGACCCTTAAAAATAAACTGTACCTACACAATCGAGATATAATAAAGTCTGTTGAGTCTGGCCTGTGGGCTGTGGTCAGCGATTCCTTTGTTTCGTCGCTCAAAAAAAAAAAAAAGAAAAACAAGCGTCCGGCTCGTAAAAATGTAAATTACTGTAAAATCGTGTGCGTGCACCATGCAGCCGCTGCAGCGGTACTATGCAGCCGCTGTAGAGGCGGTCATGTTTGTCCTGCGATATTTTTCTCCGCGCAAAATTAACTTTCTTCTTTGCTTACATTGTTGGTCGTGCGTTATTAAAAGTAGCCCTTTTTTGTTTCAATTGTGGCTTTATTATGAACTAAGCTTTCGAATTTTAAATTAACTTTTCTATAAAGCTTGTTAGGGTGAATCATTTTTGAATAAAGGGAAAAATATGGCGTGGGCGATACCTCTCACAAATAGGGATGTCCATGTAACGAAAAAAGGGCAACAAAGCAGTCATTATTGTTATGAAAATGGAAGTATGTAGGTACTGTGAGAGCTGACCTCATTAGTTGGATCTTTTTCGATTTTTAGAATGTTTTATTTGCGTATAATATGACCATATAATCTGAAGATAAAATCATTCCACTTTTGCTTATTCTTTTTCAGCATAATCATCTGCCTAGCCTTTTCTCAACCATATCGAGGTCAGCTTCAAGTCAAGTCGGATTCAGCTGAATACCAGTATTTAACGTGAAGCGTCCGCCTACCAAAAATTAAGATTAAAACTAGGTACTAATGATTAGGTAAGTATAGAGATCATTTTCAAACTTAAACGAACAACATGTCGTTATATGTCGCGACGAATCGGATGTGAGTTGTGGGCACACGAACAAATTAATTGGTCGACCCAAATGCTGAGTTCTGGACAGAAAAAGTGTTAAAAAGAGATCTACACGTTTCAAGATTCAAATCATATGATAAACTAGCTTCTGGCCGCGATTTCGTCCGCGTGGATTAGTTACTTTACCCCCGATTTTGAAACTCTCAGCCCGATCGGTTTATAATTGACTAAGTTTCATACAAACTTTCATCCCCTATTTTATCCCCTAGGGGGTAGAATAAATCAAAATCCTTTCTTAGCGGATGCCTACGTCATAACAACTACCTGCATGCCAAATTTCAGCCCGATCCGTCCAGTGGTTTGGGCTGTGCGTTGATAGATCACTATGTCAGTCAGTCAGTCACTTTTGAGTTATATTGTATATATTTAGATAGATGGAATGTGGATATCAAATCGATAGGCGAATCGAAGAATAATGTCAAATCAATTGATTAATACATGTCTACGACTTCGCCATATCCTACCTTCTTTTATGTCCAGCCGTGTTTCTCCTTTGCCTTCCAGGGCCGCGGTGACTCTTTCCAACAAATTCAGCAACCGACATAATCTATCTATAGTGGCATTATGCAACAGAAATTCTTTTGGCTGGACAAGGCGGTCAGCGCAAATCTGATTTGCAAACATCTAACACGCCTTTCCTACTTTCCTAAATCAGACTAACAAATGATAAATACCTAGGTAGTAAACAAAGGGCTAGACATGAGAAAGATTTCTAATATAATGAGGTGAACAACTGACCACAGATTTCAACTGGATTTCGAGCGTTTCTAATGTATGCGGTTTTGCGATATTATGCTGCTCTTACATCCTGTATAGACAATGGACATCGATTGGGATTTACTATTCAGATCTTTAACGAACTTAGGCCCTTGATAAGTTGTGTTATATCAGCAATATTATAATATATTGTTCTACAATCTATGGGATTGCCATCAATCCCATAGATTACATTTCAGTGTTTCAAATATCGCGTTTGTTCATAGAATGCCACTTTTTCTAAAACGAAGGAGGTTCGTTTCGATTCACGATGCACAACACTATTGATTTTTCACATCGATTGCGGAAACGCGTTTTGTCAAAATGTTATAGATAGTTAAAACTTTAACGGCCATTAGTACGTACCGGACTTCATAAAGCTCAAGCTCTTCTCACAAGAAAAACTAAAAAACGAAACGCCACAGAATTATCGAGCGTTGCGTAATATAGAACGCCTTTTCACACACCTATTGTAGGTATTCTCCCGGGCATTTCGCGTCCCTATTCAGCTGAAACAAAGCATGGCTCGACTTTTAGCAGGGTTAATTAAAATGTCAACAGCACTTATTAATCAAAGCGACAGTCGCGTTCGGACGGTTTAGGTGCGTCCTTTTGTTGCTAACGTTGGTAGCACTGAATTTAGTGGATTTTGATTTTTGTTTAGTTGGCAGTGCTGTTACTTTTCTGTTGCTGGAACTGTTCTGTTTTCAATTGAAATGACTGGTCGTGAAAAAAATGTGGACAGTATTATGGGGCTGATGTGTTTGGCAGAGGATATTTTGCGAAAAATCTTGTCACCTGTATTTAATATTATAAATATAAAATATTTTTTTATTTCGCAATATGCTACATCCATATGGGTTACTAAATACAAGAAAAAAGAAGATAACTTATAGGTACCTATGCTAGGAAACAAGGTGGTTATTTGAAATACATCTTCGAAAAACATCACCTAGTAGAGGAGACTCATAACCTCCCCGCTATAGTCATTAAATTATAAAAAAAAAATATATATAAGTAAATGCGAATGTTACAAAATATTATTTTTATACGGTTCATACCTACAATAATAGGCTGCTTTAACATGGCCGGAAGATATATTTTTATATAGTTGTGAAACTTTTTGAATTAATATTAAATACCTGGCTTCTCTCTTTATTAAATACCTGGCTTCTCACTGTGTCTACGTTTCTTAACCCACTCTTCTGCTGGAAGAAATTTCTATTGAAATAAGCAGTAGATACCTTTGTGCTATTGATTTTGTACAAAATGTTCTTTTTTAAATATCTTGTGTGTACATAAATACTTATGAAGAGGAATTCTGGCAATGCAATCTGGACTTGTATTATCAGTCATCATCTGCCCAGCCTTTTCCCAACTACATTGGGGTCGGCTCCCAGTCAAGCCGGATTCAGCTGAATACCAGTATTTTACGTGAAGCGGCTGCCTATCAGACCTCCACAACCCATTAACTGGGGAACACGGTACTTCTTGGCAAGACTGGTGTAAGATTTTCTGGCTTCTGACAATCCGTAACGACTGCCAAAGATCTCCAAATGACAGCCGGGACCAACAGCTTAACGTGCTATCCGAGGCACGGAGAAGTCTCGTTATGTTAAGATGGTCACCCATCCACAGACCAACCTCGACAAGCGTTGCTTAACCTAAAAGATCGACCCTTGCGGCTGCACTTGTATTATAAACAGAATTATCAAAAGTCATACAGAACTCTCTGGTCACCTCGTCCCTCAAGCTATAGCACTGTCCCAGTTTTAAACAAGGATCAAATGGCTGGGTAGCCAGCTCCTAATGGAACGCTGTGCTTTTGGCCGATGTTAAAGAGAATGGCTAGAAATTCAATTAAGCTTCCTACAGGGTCGTTCTAACAACAAATGACGGGTTCGTAGATTTAGAATAGGGCCTATAGAAACTACTTTATTAGTACTAGCAGCGCCTCGCAGTTTCACCCGCGTAGTTCCCGTTCTCGTGGGAATACGGGAATAATATATAGCTTATGTTACTCGTGGATAATGTAGCTTTCGACTGGTGAAAGAATTTTTAAAATCGGTCTAGTAGTTTTTGAGCCTATTCATTACAACCAAAAAAACAAACAAACAAAGTTTTCCTCTTTATAATATTAGTGTAGACAAGAATCTTCAGGACGTTTCTTAAGTATAAAAGCTATCTAATAGTCAGTATCTCATCCCTAGCTGGGAGCTTAACATTCATTTGAGGCCACCACAGGATTGCCCGGTTAAGTAGTAACCAGCCTTAGTGTGCTGAAATGCGAGTGGTAACGTCAAAAAAAAAACCAGTAGCTCATACAAATAAAAGGACTTGCACTAACAACACATCCACTAACTCCGTAATTGTTACGAATACATTCAAAACACATACCGTCATGCACAACACACCACACCACAATCATCGGCAGTCATATATTTTTTTAAATTAAATTAACTTTTTTTTTCATTATCATAGAGTCTCAAAGATTGATATTTTTCTTGAATATTTATGTAGCATTGTATCTAGCATGTAAAGTTTGCAGCAAGCAGTTTTATAATGCGCACAGCAAAGGAGTGGGCGTCTGTGTTTCCGAACGCATTCAACCCTAATCTCTTCAAAGTTAGAGTGAACAGGCTTCTTCTGGGTAAGCTCATTACATCGTTGACTTTATCTCTGTCACCTGTGACCTAGACTAGAGTCAAGAGTAATTCCATTTCATAATTTTAAAAAAACAACAGGTATTATATAATTAGAAAGGGAACTGTCTCCTTATATACAGGTTAACTTCTTAGTTCAGGAGTCAGAGCTTTAAAACAGCGGCACTTGTTTGCAAATAAATAAATAAAAGCTAATAATTAATATAATTATCGCTCACTTTGTACCTATGATTTCTGCTAATTCGTAGTTCGCTGTCATTTCCGTTCTTAATTACTTTTTCATTTGATTGATAGAGATTACCTGCCGTGCGTCTAAAGTAATTTCACAAGGGGCGAAAAACAATTATTTTCCTTTCCCATTTGATGCTGTTCCAACTCTCATTTCCGAAAAAACAAATGAAGGAGGGGCTTTAAAAAAAATGTTTCTGTTAATGAAGAAACATTTTTTTTTGTTAATTTCGCTTTCCTTTTTCTTTTACCTCCTATATTAAAGATTAATGTAAACATTAATAATAGCGAGGAGACGGTTAATAACAAAAATAAATCCAAAAGCAGCAACACAATAAGGGATTCTATATTAATATTTCCCTTACTGACCCAAAAACGATCATCTTTTATACATTTACACAACAGCTGTTATTAAATAAATGATCGCACCCACATCACTCGTATAGCCCGCAGGATAGCTGTGACGTTGTGGCTACGTCATCAATCACGCGGGTCGCGGGTGGGGGAGGGATATAACCAGGCGACAGAAGAGTGGGGGGCATTCTTCATTAGTGAATCGCGGAGAGCACACGCCGACGCTAACATATTAATCATAATAGGTCTTCTGCCTTATTGCTCTTGGCATTTCCTACGTGTCGTTGGTTCAGTAATGAGCGTCCTTCAGAGGCGATTGTTATTAATCAAACATATTGTAATAAGGCGTGCCTGGTTGCCTTGGCGAACACTCAACACAATAACACTGCTGACTTTCACAGAAAAACGTCTGACGGGATTTTCTTTCATTCGAAGTAATTTATTAAAGAATTTTTCGTTTAGGAACGTTTATGTTCAATTCTATGTCGTGCTGTTTCAAGTTATGGGCACAAACTGAAGAACAGAAAAATGTCATAAAATTTTCTTATTATAAATAAAATAGGCTCCATTCCAAACCTTCTAATTTATTATTTCTACTAGCATTACGACCGTGTCATCGATAGGAGTTGATTTAAGGCTTCCTTCCCTTTGTTGAAAAAGCACATTCAATTAACTTTGAGGTAGTTGGAGACCAAAAGTATCATAAATCATCGTTGGGTCTATATTATCTGTGGAAGGATTGTTTTGTCTCTGATTGGTGGGCGTTTCGCTTTGCGGTTATTGGTTTTCAAATGCTGGCTATAATGTTATTGAGGTTGTGGTATTTCTGCTGCCTATTATTTACTTTGTGGGATTTTGATTTCGGAGGATTAATGTGCTATTAAAACAAAATGTTTTCAAAATACACTATCAAAATGATGAATGTAAAAAAAAATAGTCCACTATTTTTTTTCCTTAGTCAACTTTTCCAAATAGTATTAGGAAAAGTTAATTAATAAACACAATACGAGTATTATAAATTCGCGTAACTCACCAACACAGGTATGATGGCAAGTTATACGAATATAAATGTATTGAACAGTCATTTTCATTAAACATTCAAGGGTTGTTTCTCCCCCAGAATGATTGCTAATGAATTAATTGTCACTTTTATTTTTAAAATTTTAAATACATTTATTTATTTATGTACACACAATATACTTAAAAAATTGTACAGAGTAAAGAGCGCAAAGGTACTGCTTATTTCATTTCTAGAAATTTCTTCCAGCAGACCTGCGACAGAAGAGTGGGATAAGAAATGTAGACACAGTGTGTAAAGACACAGAGAAGGAACACCCAAACATACACTCGTAGATATTAGAGTATTGAATGAATTAGTACGAGTATAAGCTTTAAATCTTTAATAAGCCTTTCTAAAGATTACTAAATAGCTTCCGAAGATATGAGAGTAGGTTCCACTTAAATCCAATATTAGGCAAAAATATGTTCAACAGAAATATTAAAAAAGAGATAATAACTATACAGGATGTTGTTTTAAATATTTAAGCAACACCAAACCTGACTATTACAACATATTTGCACCGTTACAGATGGTTTAACCACAATACTGTATGAGTGACAGATCTTGCCTTATAGAAACCCATCTCACTTGACCCACAAAACATAAACAGGTCAACATACTTGATGAACAAGCAACACACAATTTTCACCAACCCCATAGCAGAAATAAACCCGAACATAAAACCAAAACGCATATTTCGATATCTATTGCCGTTTATTTTTGGTGATACAAAAAAGTTTTCACTCACAAGCAACAATGTATTAGGCATTTATCGATGTTACGGGCGCGGCGGTAGCAACTGTGCCCCTTTAGAAGTAACTAGGCGAAGGCGATACGAACGCCGAAAGAAGTTGGTAGCGCGTGACTTGACTTCTTAATTCAACCCTTACTATGATTTTTTTGGGATAGGTACTAGAATTTTTATTTGATAAAAAATTGATTTTTTTTTCTTTAAGCCTGTAGGTACTAACTTGGCCTGCAGTTTAATTCATGCTGTATATCTCGAATGAACCGTATTTTTTTTTTCAAAATAAGCCTATTACTTCTGAAACTATTATTGTCTTAGATGGATCTGTAATTCCATATTTAGTTTATTTGAAATAAAAATGAACATATTCAAGGGAGAAAAAAAAAACAATGTAGTCGTTTAACTGTAACATGAAATTGTGTAGTCGCGGTTAATGTATAAAAAGGATTTATTTGGATAATGTTAATTTTCAATTTGTTTTGATAAGGTTATACGTAGGAGTACACAAAATATGCTGATTGGATAACCATTTAACACATTCGTTTGTACAGCCTTTATCAAATAAACAATAAATTGGATTGCAATTTCGGTTTCAAAATTAATTGCATTGTACAACTATAAAATTATTCTGGTTGATATAAAGGCAGTATGATTGAATTAAAGAAAATTTCGATACAAGAACATATTAGGTAGGGTACGAATTTTGTTGATCTTTAGTAAGAGACCATTTTGAATTAAAAAGGCCCTAAAAGGTATTTTAAGGTTCTTTTGACTTTGAATTCTATAAAGAATTTGAACTGTTATGTTAGAGATAATTATCACATTTTGAAACAAAAGTACTTGGTATCTTTTGTATCAAATTTTGGTAACTATCTCGAATTCTTCATTCAAATATTTTGTTCTATCCACAGAGGGTTTTTATAGTTTTTTCAACGTACCATCCACTCAATAAAAGTCGAACGATTGAAGTCTTTCGACTTTCAGAAGTAGGGGTGGGTCTCCAAAAAGAATTGGCGGGTACGCGACAATGCAAGCGTAAAGTGGGGTGAACGAAACGTACTATTTTACTAAAGTAATTCACTTGTTTGAACTTGCTGGAAGGAATTTGCAAAATAAAAACTTCAAAGTATTTGCAGTAAAATGTTTGTTGGGCTCACATTTTATGGGGCGACCTGTATTTTCTTCTCTTTCAATATTATGCTTTTACAAAGTGGAACGAGATTGAGAAACAATTACATATTTAATTGTCTATCTGTGTAAAGTCTGATAAGACTTCTCAGAAATGTAGCTGCGCGTTGTATAATAATAATGCGTATCGAATGGCTTAAACGACGAAATATGACTTAAGTTTTCAACTATATACAGTGTGAATCATTTTATTTGTAGGTATTATTTTTTAAATACCAGTTCGTGTGTATGAGTAAATAATGTACACGATTAGTAACTTCATTACTCATACTCCAACACTAATTCTTGAATAACTAACAAACTTGCCAGCAAAAAAAAAAAACAGGCCCGTAATTTCCTTTAGTAAAAACGTTAAAATTATCCAGTTTATTTGTGTGACCTGCTTGTAAACTCAAAGGATATAAAATAAAATATAAAAGGAACGTTTCACAGGGGAGGCTCGCGTGCGATAGGCCGGCAGTGATCGCAAGCAATGATAGTTCGCACGCGAGGCGCAGGCGCACTGGCGACGTAACTCTGACACTATGACTGATCAGCCGGCTGTCAGATTAGTTTAATTTATGGACAAAGATGGCGGCTGTTGCGTTTGTTTTTTTTTTATTATGAACAGTTTAAGTGCCATTGTTAGCAGGCGAGCGTGTGCGTGTTTTAAACTTGCATACAAGGTGCGAAAGCTTTTAGTACATTTCAAATTTGTAATCGAAATATGGGTTTTACCTAACCACATGTTTGAGACTGAAAATTATTTTAATAACAGACCTAAGTAACAGCAGGTATAATAAAGCAAAGAAAGTATAGAGTTACTACAAGTTTAATTTCCCCTTGCATTGGACAGGGGAAATTACAGGGTTATCCTGACATGTACGGCCGCTTTAGTTTATGCACATTTCGGTTTCCTGGCAACTGAATGCCTTACCAAATTACTGGGAATTGTGCTCTGTCATCATACGTCCTTCGGTGACGCCATATTGCGTGATACGTTTCGACAACACCCTGTATTAATTCAATTAACATAACATGCTCACTACTTACCCAAAATAATTATTAATGATTACAAATCCTCAAGTGGCACATTCGATATTAAATGACACCTGTCGTACTTGCTCAGTAAAATGTCCATGAGTGAATCAAGAATCGAATAATGATCGATTATTTTTTCGCAACACAAAATGCCATTTAATTCATGTAAGCTTCGCGCGAAGAAACTCGCGATCAATGGACACAGATTGCGTAATAAATTCTCTTTAGCACGCAACGAGACATCGAATACGAGTTTTTGTTGAGTCGAGTTCTCGATTCGGAATGTCAAACGTCAAGCTGACGTTTATAAAAAGAATTTCGCGTTTCGTTACAGCTTGTACAACATACAGCTTATTAAGACGTTACATTTTTAACCCGAACAAAATCAGATTGCACTGGCTATTTACTTTTATCTGGTATGATATAAATGTCTTATTTCCACAAAATAATTGGTTAGCAATACACTACATGGAAAATACACCCACGTGAGTATTTATTATTATATTTAAAAATAAATGTATTTCATTGACTTTACGCATTGTTCGTTTATCTGAACGATACGACTGAAGGAACAATGTGTTTTATTACAGAAAGGCGCATTTTTACAGTAAGGTTTTTTATACAACTTATATTATAATATATCTATAGATTAGAATGCGCATGCTATGCTTAAGAATTCAGGAAAACAGCTTTTTAGCTATTTTGGGGCTGTCTATAGAGTTCTAACTAAGTACGGTAGTAAAACCTTTGTGTAAATTTTTGATTCTAGGACATGCCGGTTTCTTCACGATGTTTTCCTTCACAGTTTTGAGAGCTGTGGTGATGAAATATACACACAGGAGGGATACAGGAGGCTATCCCGTAGCAGAAATATTAAAAAGCTTGATGTCAACTATCCGAATTTGTCATCGAGTGGCTAAACAAAAGGCTTAGTGATTTAATCCGGATAGACAAGACAATACTACTATTGTTCGGTAACTAAGTAGCTGTGGAAAGGTTTCGGACCCCTGCCTGTTTGGGTTGTGTGAGAAATTGAGAGTGGGTATGCAAGTTTTTGGCATAATAGTGTACAGCTGAGAAGTGGAACTTATTGCTAGAGTTCCTATTTTGAGTTCGAGTTATGCTAGAGCATCACGCATGGCATCTGTGAATAATTATTTAACCTACTTCTAGAACCAAAAATAAATTGAGAATTGGAATCCTGTTACGCTTTGTGAAATACGGCACGCGCTTGAGCATAATATGGCAGTTGGCATGTACCAAAGTAAGCCAGTTAAGGTATGAAAGGAAATATGCTTATTCTTGCCTTGCGCAGAATAGGGTAGTTGCCTAAAAAAATCTAATTAGTCCGTAAGATAGACTTCCCAAAAATATTGGACACGTGTTTTTTATTTTTTCACGTAAACTCGTGTGACGTCACTTCGTGCGACGATTTTTACCACGTCATGATGTCACATGCCCCCATTCATGATCTTTGAAGCCATTTATCTTCGTCAATTTATAGAGATTTCATAAAGCAAAAAATACGTGTCTAATGTTTATCGATAATCTAACTGACGGACTAAATAGGATCATATTTTTATTCCTCAGGATACATCCCTATTTTCCGTATTGCTACAAATTATCTTCATTCCTATCTAGAGATGGGCAATGTGTTTCTGCCCGGCAGGAAAATTTGGTAAAAATCCGGCATTTTGGGCATAAATTTATTATTGCCCGATATATGCTCAATCGTAGGGCATAAAAATATGAGGTCGTAAAACGTAATTTAATATAGTTCTTCAAGTAAAATACTTAGTACTCATTAATGAAATAAAAAATAATGAATGTCAATAATTGAACACATTTTTATTTAAAAATAATAACATTTATATACTTTTTCATGTGAAAATAGAGATACAAGAATTAACAACATAATTTTTATAATTCTTTTCGCAAAAAGAGCACTTCACGGAATTGTCTGGTAATTGATTATAGTGCCGCCATATAGTCTGATTTTTTGATCGTCCCATAGCGCTAAAACAACAAATATTTTTCTTAAAATAAGCACACTTAATTATGTATATGTATGTACGTAAGTTTATTTGTTGCTTATTTAACAATATTTCTTTGGTATTTTTTTTACAAGAACGTTTCTTAGGAACTGTTTATCTTATTGTAGGTGTATCAAAAATATGCAGAAGTTATTAAAAATGTATTACCTATATTTATTTGAAATTATTATTGATTCGTCTATAAAAGAAACACTTACCCAAGCAGCGGTAAAATAGCACAGATTTTAAAACTAATATTTGCATAAGTTGGGTAAACGGAAGTCTCGAATGGAATAAAATATGCGGACGGTATCTGCAACTGACACAGGATGACTATCAACAAAATGGCGGCGCGGCGAGTGCGTGTGCACATCCCTCACCACGCATCCCTTAGCCCGCAACCGTCACTTGGTACAAGTCTTTTTTACCGGCGGCGCAGCGTACTTTGAAACATTTATATAATTCTTATGACATATTTTATATTTAAATATGTATTTTAATAATTAAATAAAATGTAACTTAATTTATAAAATTATAATGTACCAAGTAATCTTAACAGTATGCGCATCCCTCGCCCTAAACTCTTCTCACGATGCAAGTATTTTCACGCCGCCGCCGGGTAATTCGTAACATTTATGTTCGTAAACATGGTTTTGCAAAAAATAAATTTAAATAAAATGTACAAATTCATAAAAATACACCTTTAAAGAATTAACTCTAGGTAAACTCAACAAGTTAGATCAGCTTTCTAAGCGAATATCATTTTCTTAAATTAATTTTGAAACAAAAAATATATGCCCAGATAAATGCCCAGGGACAGAAATTTATGGGCACTTATTAGGAAGTTACCCAATTTGCCAAAAATGCCCGGGCATTTGCCCATCTCTATTCCTATCACATTATATTATGGAATAGTTTCTCCTCTAAAGATTATTGTGATTTGAAAGTGTTCATATTGCTTTTAATACATTTTGTTTCTATTTACACTAATATTATAAAGAGAAAAGATTTGTATTTTTGTGTATGTTTGTAATTAATTGACTCAAAAACTACTGTGCCGAATTCAAAAATTCTTTCGCCATTAGACAGCTACAGTCACCCTGAGTCCCGTAGCAATACGGGGATAAAATATAGCCTATGTTGGCTATATTTTATCCCCGTATTGCTACGGGAACGGGAATAACGCGAGTGTAACCGCAGGTGCTGCTAGTAGAAGGATCACGGGTGGGTTTTAGTCAGTAAGAGTCTGACACTCCCTTCCGCTCCGCCCAGAGCGGGAGAAGTCATTTGATGATTTCCCATCCAGAAAAAAAAAAGGTGCTGCAAGTATACATATTATAATATCGCAAAACTTAATGGAAATTAGAAACGATATATACAATGAATAGCTCGTTCGAGATAGGGGATGTCAATTTACATCTATTTTTTTTAATAACTTTAATCTGGATTATTTAAAAAAAAATATTTCTATTTGCTCGCCATAAAGCGACCACCATATTCAACTTTTTATTTAAATTGTATTTCCTAGTTTATTCCGTAGTATTTATCCCGTAGTACAAGTTATTATTCCCTTCAAATAAGGGTATATGTACCTTCACTGATACACTCCTATTTTATGTTACTTTGGTAACATTCAGTGCGTCTCTGTTCATTCGGTCCGGTTATCTGTCGACCTAAATAACACAGTATTTGTGGCGAATATTCATGTAAGTTTTAGTAATAGTTATCTCAGTCACGGTTGGGTATTCGTTGTGTGGTGAAAACAGTGGTTAACGGAAATACCTGGTGAATGGTGATTCATTGATTTTACAAATAATACTAGCACTTTGTCTGCGCAGATTTAGTACAAACAATTTCCAACCCCGTTTTACCCCCTTAGGGGTAGAGTTTCGTAAAATCCGTTCTTAGTTAATGTCTACATCCTATGAGGAACATAACTGCCAAATTTTAAGTTTATAGGTGTTATGGTTTCTGAGATTTCGTGATTAATCAGTGAGCGGTATTTCGATGTTTTATTATAGATAGTAATAAAATTATGATATTTAAAAAGTACCTATCGTTGAAGGAAGTTTTTTTTTAAGATGCTGATTTTGATCTTTACGTATCGTACTTACAGTTCGTAGTATAAGCAAATATACAACCTTAATGGAAGAATCGGGTGACTGTTGATTAATTGGTTTTATATTAACGAAATTATGATATTTAAAAGCACGATAGAAGGAAGAAACATACTGTTTTTTACGTAGGTATCGTATCGCTCGTTAACTTTTTTGCAAAAAATATCGCAAACAAAAATGTTACATAAAAAGTGAATTCATGTATCATTATGCTGATCACAGACGATAAAATCACTTTTCAGTAACACCGATCAAAAAACCGTTACGAAAATATATAAAAAAAACTATCCGACCGGAAACATTCCGGAAACTTTTTGACATTGCAAAATGGAATCTGTATTCGAGACCCCGAGGAGGAGGAAGCGTTATACCAAATTCTGTATTTCCTATTGTCTCTTCTGAAGCGATACGCACCCCCCTGTTTAGCAAGTTTGAGGGTATTTTGCCCTGGTATCGCAGAATCTACCACCGCTACCCCTGCACAATTCGTTGTGCGTCTACAAATGTTTCCGGACAGGGGGTTTTTCTTCCCCTGTGATATTTCGTCCAGAAATTATTGAGTTATTCGTCGAAGTATCCCTAATTGTGCTTTTGTTTATGTCAGTAAAATATAGTAGGTAGCCACTTGAAATATAGTTACGGCGTTTTTACATTTGTTTTTCGGTTAATAGAAGTTAATTCTTCAAAGGCCTCGAAAAGTTTTGACAGTTGGAAATTGTTTCTGTATTTTTCACATTGAAATTTGCGAGTTTCGCAACATGATGTAATAATTCTGGAGTATGGGTGTAAATTCGAAGACATGTGTCATTCACCAACCCGCACTGGGCCCGCGTGGTGGGTGGAGAGAGGAGGCCTGTGTCCCAGCAGTGGGAACATTAAAAAGGCTGATTATGTTTATGCTTATGGGTGTACAAACATAATAACTATGTATGTAAAACGTACTAAAACGCTTCTAGAAATACTGATTCATTGACCACCAATTACAATAAATTATTCGCGGTTACGACTGACGTCCTTGCTTTAGCTGCGAATTTTAAAACACCATCGTTTACAAGGTAATCTTTTTCTCCATAAAAATATTTTCATAAAAAAATATTACAGGATTTCAACATTCAAATCACATCAGACGCGCGTCAATCTTCGCATAAATATCTCGGCACCGCGATCGAAACGGGGGCTATCGCGCGCAGTCGATAGCGATCGCGACGAACGTTCGACACTCTAATACCGGTAATGGAAGTCGACACGGGCCGGCTCCGTTCGATTTTCCGAATCGTTTGCGTCGAACGAACGCGAGATAACGAGAAATGTCTCGACTATCGTTTTATGTGCACCGTACGAGATTTTCTAAAGATTATGCACCCTATTACCCTATTATAGGCGCTCTAGTTTTAAATAGGGGGTAAACTAGATAGGGTTCTTTATCGTGTGACCTACTTGTGTGTGTGTGCTTGTTTGAAGTTAGGAAGTCGGAACTAAGTGTGTTGCAACATTTTTGACACACATTTACTTATTCTTGATAACCTAATTGGCGTCTTGCTTCTAAGCTAGGATCGGTTTTTCGATACTAAAGTGTTTCTAAGATTATTTTTAAAACTGATCGAGTATAAGATAAAATTGAAGTACTCACCAGGAAAATTTTCTAAGTAGAGCTACTGTCATCCCCGCAAAATCTGTAAAAAAGAAAAAATGTTCATGAGCCAACCAATATTAAGTAATTTATAGTTTACAAACAAAACAAAGAAAAAAATACTTATAAGTACATAATGGTTCATAGAAATAATAATAGCCGCACGGGACGATCATCAAGGTTAAGCAACGCTTTCCAAGGTAGGTCTGTGGAGGGGTGACCATCTTAACATACCGAAACTCCTCCGTGCCTGGGAAAGCTCGTTCAGCCTTTAGTCCCGGCTGTCATTCGTAAATCTTTGGCAGTCGCTGATGGATTGTCAGAAGCCAGAAAATCTAACTCCAGTCTTGCCAAGAAGTACCGTCATACCACTTAAATAGGTAAATAGAACATATTTTTGCTGCTCATAAAGAGAGCATTATACTCTAAATTATAAATTCCTTGCTCCCAAGATCACATAAATCTTCGTTTATTATGAATCAAGTCAGTCTACAAATACTGTTTGTCTATACAGGGTGACATCATCGGCATCTAAGTAAACAATGCAGTAGGTATGTAGAATGGCCGTCTTCTAAGTATGCTACTGCGAGAAAAGTCAGAAGGTCCAATGCTGACAACAATTTTTTACCATAACTGCAGAATTATGTATAATAAGCAAGGACCATCGGTTTCAACTGTGTTCTTTAATTCCCGTGGAAAATGAAGATAAAATATAGCCTGTTACTCGCTGATAATTGGTGAACATGTGGTTAAAATCGGTCCAGTAGTTTCGGAGCTTATTCGGTACAAATAAAAAAAGAAAGCTTTCTTCTTTCCATTTTCATTTACATAGATAGATCTTTTGTATAGGCCCTACGATTTAAAAAGGTATATATTACGAGGATCGCTTTAAGGCAAAAAAGTTTGTTAACGATATTATATAATTTCTAAACGCTCCTGATGATGTTTGTAATAAATCTGTCGTGATCAAATTCAGGCTAGACTTAGACTAGACTAGCCAATCCCTAGGCCCTGAAAATAATCAAACTTAATCCCTAATCTTTTCAAAGTTAGAGTTAACAGGCTTTTTCTGAGTAAGCTAATTCCATTATAGACTTTGTCACTGTCACCTAGATTAGAGTCAAGAGCAGATCCATTTCACAATAAAAAATACAAAATCTTAGAAAAACAGTCATGCTTTAGAGTTGGGTGCACGTTTGTATCTACACACTTTGTCAAAAAGAGTCACTCGCACAATAGATTTAGATGTGCTACCACAGACACACTTTGCACACTACTTCGTAATTCGTAAGTCGAGTAACACAGTGCTGTGCCAGTGTTACTGAGCATATTGTATCTGTTGCTTGCGAGTGAGTAAATGAGGATGTTGAGGAACTAGAGTATCATGCTTTATCCGGTTCATTCAAACCGTGTGGACCTTCTGTAAGAAACCTATTCTACCGTGGTCCCAAGTATGTGCTACCCACGCTCTGAAGACAAAAGGTTGCTATTAATCAAGTTATTGTGTTGCACGTAAAAAGGTAAACAGGAACGCCTTGAAAGGACTGATTGGCAAAAACAAAATAATGTTGACCAAATAAGAGGCAAAATTAATGATACAATTTAATGTTATTTTACTAGAAGCTGTTTGTGTAACTAAGTTCAATAAGAACCTTTTGCAAAAGCTTACTAACAGGTACAGAATTATGCGGACGGCGAGCTATGGGTGGCTTGCCTTATGATAGCAACCAGGCCCGGGTTGAAGGCGCGTTGTGTTCCACGCGCGGTTCAAAGAGTTGTCAGCAAAGAAGACGGGGCCCTATAGGGTCAGTGCCTGTTAGGGTTGCGGAAGTTGTTGTAAAGGGTCACCGCGGCCCTAGAATGCAAAGGGCATTAGGAGGAACAGTGGTGGGTTTTACCCAGTAAGAGTGTGACACTCCCTTCCGCTCCGCCCAGAGCGGCGGAGGTCATTTGATAATTTATTTTTAAAAAATGGGTTAGATCTTAAGTAAAGTTATAAATGCAAGTGGTTTTTTTACGCTTTGATGATATATTTAGATACAAATATAGATATAGGATCTAGGAGGCGGTTAAATGCTAATTTGAGGCGAGCGAGGTCGCAGGCAACAGTTAGTCTCATAATAAAAATAAACTATGTTACAATGTTAAATGATAATAATAATTTTAATAACATGTCATCAACATAATATAAGTACTCACAATGTGAAACATTTTACGATTAACATGTGCAAAATGC
Source organism: Hecatera dysodea (assembly GCA_905332915.2). Taxonomy (NCBI): domain Eukaryota; kingdom Metazoa; phylum Arthropoda; class Insecta; order Lepidoptera; family Noctuidae; genus Hecatera; species Hecatera dysodea. The sequence continues at coordinate 19,981,473 of HG995292.1, forward strand.
CTACAAGCTATGTTTATTATAATTACAATTAGTAATATAAATTAGTTATATAATTTTGTTTTTTATTGAACACGAAACTTATCAAAAAGTATTCTCATTGTAACGTTGTTTTATCAAATATTCACTTCATAATAAAAAAAATATAATATACAGACAGCCTCTAGCCAGATTCTTTGTTTAAAAGAAAATGCAATTAAATACCAGTGTTCGCGCGCGAACGGTTGGTGCCACTGCGGACGACAGCGGGGAAGGGGCGGCGCGCGGGACGGCGACGAGGGCGCGGCGCGCCCGCGCGGCGGCGGCGGTCTGTTGGTGACGGGACAGCTCACGCGCAATTTCGTTGTCCTATAATTTCTATTATATTTTTATACAGTCCACTTTTCTTTTATTGAAAAGCCAAATACATCAACCCCAAACAACCAGTAGGACCAACCTATCTGATCTTCAGATAACCCAGTTACTGGGAAACACAATAAGTACTCTTTAACCCTCAATGATTACAATTCGATAAATTATTACTTATACTTTTAGTATTTGTTTATAACACCAGATAATAAATATTTTTTCCACGACTCCACTGTACATTTGAACGCATTACAAACGCACACATTTGAACGCATTACAAACTTCAATGAACGCATTAACTTTTTAATGCGTGCATTAACACTTTAATGCGTACGATGTATCATCCGACAACACAGTGAAAAATATCCTTAGGCTCAGATCGCACCAAAAGCGATGCGACAAGTTTTTTTAGATGAATACAATTCAGATTTTTATACTATTTGCAAAAGGTTCATGTTTCACTGAGAGAATTCGAATTTCAAATACCGCAGGATATATTCGCATTCTTAAATTGAAATTTGATCTTTTTTTTTTAAGAAAACCGTGTTCTTTATTGTTTCGATATTTTAAAAAATGCACGCAACACTGAGTCTTGTCCCATCTCGGTGTTCAATTCGAATTACAAATTTCGCGGGCTATATAGGAATTTTGACACTGAAACACGCATCTTTTAGGGAAGGAAATAAAGTTCTTTATTGCATAGTCATCTTAATAAGTGCCCGCCATGTTATGCCACTCTATGTGAAATGATCCTAAGGAGGTGACAAAGCGTTGACTCGATGACTTATTAATGAACACATTATTATGATGATATCATTTGAACACTAAGCTTTAGAGGACAAGCAATGTCGTAGAACGAGGTTGTATGTTGCACACGATTTTGTAATTAGCTGTGGCTTTGTTTATGCTGCTAATGTATCTTGCTATCGTACGTGCGGAGCGTGTTTAGCGTCTAGGTATGAATGAGTAAATAAATAAATGCCTAGTTTTCTAGGATATATAACTCCATCATTGTGGCTGACATTGTCTCAATATGATTGCTTCTTTGTTGTTGTTTTTTTTATGCATTTCTGAATCATCTTTCGTTAATGTGCCTATTTATTTATTTCTATTCAAATTTACATAAGTCAATCTATTTATCACTCCTTTAGTGCTAAATGTTCCCTCCCGAGCAGTGGTGGCCAAGCGGTAAAGGTCCCGACTTACGAATTGTAGGTCGCCGGTTCAAACCCAGACAGGCGCATTACTTTGTGTAATTTAATTCATCACCACTGCTCTCAAAACGGTGAAGGTAAACATCGTGAGGAAACCGGCATGTCCTAGAACCAAAAATTCGAAGACATGTGACATTCACCAACCCGCACTGGGCCCGCGTGGTGGATTACGGCCCATTCCCCCTCCTAGAGAGGAGGCCTGTGTCCCAGCAGTGGGAACGTTAAAAGGCTGATTATGATGTTATGTAAATGTTCCCACATTTCAATAAACGTTTCCATGTCGACAACAAGCATACCTTGTTTGGATTGGGGTAGACAGAAACTACAGAATCGTTTCCTGCTATGATTTTAACACTTTACTTTTGCATCTTTTATGACAATACAACTGGTTATGTTGTTTATGATTATTTTAAAAACTTGTCATTTCTGAAGATATGATAGACCCATTTATGCCTGTGTATATTTTGTTCTCCCAGTGCGTCGTTTTTGTGATTTTCGTTTCATAAAACAAAGAGAGAGAAAAAATCAGTTTCTTATACATAATTATGTTGTTTTGAAAGCCTTATTACCAACCTACAATAAAAGTTAATTTTCCACAACCCCCAGACCACACGCGTCGCCCGCCTTAATTAAGGAAGCATCGCTCGTCATTACTCGAGCCAGCGCAAATGTTAATGCATACCGCACAGCATTATGCAGCATTATGCAGGGTCGCGAACGCCACTTACTTATACCAGCATTATGCAATAAAGCACCAGGTGAACAAGCGAGATTCTACTTTGTTGATGAAAGTGATAATGTTGAGGTTGGAGGGCGTTTTATTAATATTTTCTGGTTCTTGTGGTCGAGGGAATAAATTCTTGGTCCTTTGAATAGTTTACTGTGTTATTGGACTTGTTCGAGCCAGAGTAGATACTTAATATAGCTAGCGTTTGAACACTAAAGTACAAAAAATACTAATATGCGTCACAAATAGCGGTTTGGTTGGTACATTCGATAAAAAAAGTGAAAAGTCAAGGCTATTCCAACCAAACGACTTTTGCTTAAATGTCAAACTTATTAATTAATATTCACGCTGTTGAGTAGGATTTGACTGTACCCCACCACTGAAGTAACATAGACGACATCAACAGGCTAATTAACAGAGACATAGAAAAACATGCAATCTCGCGAAATACCAGGGGTGCATAATAAAACAGGCGATATAGCTTAGTTAATCAAGCCGTTGCTAATCCAACACCGTGTTCGTCCCGCTGGCCACGACATTACTCCCGTGTCCGGTCCGACCCACGGGATTGGGGATCTACCCAGGATCGCCAACTTTGTTGTGGCTGCACAGTTTTTGGGATTAAACAACCAGAATATTTCGCAAAGGTCAACGGACGAACGCTTCGAAAACAGCGTTTTGTTATTTTCCTTTTAAATTGTTTCAATTAGTATGCGTGACGCCATTTTGATGACACAAAACGGACATACGCAGGAAAATAATGTCCAATCTCTTCAAAGTACTAGGGGTGCATAACAAAACAGGCTGACATCAGGCTTAGTTAATCAGGGCGTCGCTAATCCAGCGCTCTATTTGTCCGGCTGCCCGCGACATTAGTCCCGTGTCCGAGCCCGGGGCCACCGGGATTCGGGTATTTATTCGGGATCCCGGACAAATTTTGTACAGGACGCTTGATTGGCAATTTGGAATTAACATTTTAAGATTTTTGGTCGGAGGTTGCTGTACTAAGCTTTTAATTTTTAAACACAATCCAGTTTGACTTTAACTAACCCTAGGGATTTTGTGACAAAATTAAACAAGGACCCTTTTTTTTTTTTTTTTTTTTTTTTTTTTTGAAACAAGGACCCTTGCAGGCTAATTTTGTATCGACGCCATGTTTGGTCACGCTTTTGTTTATACTCGTATCAGACTAGCTTCTGCCCGCAACTTCGTCCGCGTGGAATAGTTACCGACACCCCGATTTTGAAACATTCGTCGCGTGATGGTCTTATCGTGAGAATATATAACCTAAAGCCTTCTTCGATTAATGGGCTATCTAACACAGAAGAATTTTCAAATCGGACCGGTAGTTCTCAAGATAAGCGCGTTCAAGCAAACAACAAACAAACAAACTCTTCAGCTTTATGTATATATTAAAGTATAGATAACGCTCATAGCCGTCCCAACTAGACCCAAATCCCAACGGTCATAAAAATACAAGATATTTTATGAAACAAGTACAGTAAAAAGAAGTTGGGGAGTCTCAAGGTCAGACAAACACGTGACTGAGACACATGTAGCCAATAAGTAAAGTAACACACATCACACATGCTCTCAAACGGCTGAATAATTTAGTCCATAAGATATCGCTATTGCAATTTCAGTCTTATTGAAATACAAGAGAGATATGTCATACTTTCTAGCGGTGAGATGACTTCATACGAAATTCTTTGTAATGTGTAAATTATGTTCAAAAAATGTATGAAATTTTACGCTATAAAAATCAGCACATGATAAATAGTTTCCTGTTTTGCTTTAATCACTACCACATTTTGTAGTGATTGGGAACAAAAAGGAATCTATTTATCATGTGCTGATTAAAAGTCAGCGTAGCGCTTTGGTCTATACTATAAACGGTTAGTTTAATTATATATTACTAGCCATTGCTCACCGTTTCATAAAACATAACATAATCAGCCTTTTAATCTTCCCACTGCTGGGACACAGGCTTCCTCTCTAGGAGAGGGAATGGGCCGTAATCTACCACGCGAGCCCAGTGCGGGTTGGTGAATGTCACATATCTTCGAATTTTTGGTTCTAGGACATGCCTGTTTCCTCACGATGTTTTCCTACGCCATTTTAAGAGCAGTGGTGATGAAGTTAATTACACAAAGTTATGCGTCTGGCTGGGTTTGAACCCGCAACCTACAATTCGTAAGTCGGGGCCGTTACCACTCGGCCACCACTGCTCCCACTCGGCCACCACTGCTCTACCGCTTCGTCTGCGTGGAATTTGGTTTGTTGCAGTTCGTTATCTCGTATTTATTTTTTATTCTTCTTAGTCGATACACTCTTATCAGAGTGGTCGTGGTCATCATAGCAAGGCACGTCGAGCGATGAGCTTGGTCATACGGCGCCATTCTTCGCGGACTGCAGCTTTCCGGGTGCATTCGTGAACTGAGCTTTCAGTTGCAGCCTTGGTCTGGTCTGTCCACCTCATTGGAGATCTACCATGTGGCCTGTTGCCCTCCACCTTTCCCTGCACTACGAGACGCTCTATGGAGTCGTTGTCTCGAAACTTATTTATCTACACTAAAATTATAAAGAGGAACGATTAGTATTTTTGTATGTAACGAATAAACTCAAAAATCACTGGACCGATTTCAAAAGTTCTTTCACTATTAGAAAACTACATTCATCCTGAGTAACATTAGTTATATTTTATCCCCGTATTCCCACGGGAACGGGAACTACGCGGGTGAAACCGTGGGGTGCTGCTTGTTATAAATACATTTATGAAATCATACAAGTATGCAAAACAAAATGAGAGCCCACAAAAATGTACTACTCGATTAATATATTTACGATCATAGATATACTCAAGACTGTATATGAATTGAACGTATACTTTCCGTACATTTTTTATGGCCTATAACAAAGTCTAAAAGTAGAATACTACTTAGTGAAATATATATCACCCGCTAGATAGAATACTTCCTGGCGGTGACATGTTGATTATTGATTTCTGCGAAGTCTTTACAATACTAATATATTTTTGATTTAGCATACAATTTCGCACATATTTTAGACGTTTTGATGTTCGTATGAAGTCATGTTGCTAAAAAGTATGACATAGAGAAGTTGATAATAGAAATGCTCATACATATCCGCATTATACCCATGTTTATGTAAACAAGCCTAAATATTAGTATAATATAAATTTTTGTACTGTTTATATAAATTGTTTTCCGTATATCTATTTTATCATTACCTAAACATCAAAATCCAGACCGCATTTTCATCAATATCCTCGCAAACTCAGTTATCAGTTCTAAAAACATCTATAGGTACTGAGTAATTTTCTTTTCTAATCTTAACTATTTTCTTGCTGTACATTTTCTTAACACCCTCGTAACCATTTAATTTAATCGCCCCTGCTTACTCTTCTTCCAATTGGAGCGTGGTGTAGATATTATGCTCCCGGGACGTTTTCTTATCCTCTATACAAGACTCGGGATTCTGTTTTTTTTTTAAATTCAGTTTTTTCTACCATCATTAATACGCTTACTTAGAGTATTTTTTTTTATTTTGGTTTTTTCTTTTACTGTTTTCATTCTAGTTTGTTTAGTATCTAGGTTAATATTTGTTATCACGTTGTTTATAATCAGCCTTTTAATGTTACCACTGCTGGGACACAGGCCTCCTCTCTAGGAGAGGGAATGGGCCGTAATCCACCACGTGGGCCCAGTGCGGGTTGGTGAATGTCACATGTCTTCGAATTTTTGTTTCTAGGACATGCCGGTTTCCTCACGATGTTTTCCTTCGCCGTTTTGAGAGCAGTGGTGATGAAATTAATTACACAAACTAATGCGCCTGGCTAGGTTTGAGCCTGCGAACTACAATTCGTAAGTCGGGGCCGTTACCACGCGGCCACTACTGCTCACGTTGTTTACCATTTATTTTAATTTTATGGTATTTAAGCTATGTATATTCTTCTATTTGCCACTATGTTTTCCACAAGGAACACATCTACAACCGTTCTTCTACGTTCTCTTCCAAAGGAACTGTTTCTATCTGCAATCAACTTGTATGCAGGTTACATTGCAGGGCACGATCGAACAATTGATCACAGTATACATCGGCTGCCTGCAATATGGCAACTTGCATGCGTGCTGATTGCAGGTGTAAACGTGGCCTAATTCCAACTCATGTAAACTCCCCTTTAGGACATTAATTCATTTAGTAAGCTAACTTCTTCTAACTTTGCTGACCTTACCCTTTTAGCAAATATAGGCGCCGCCTTATTTTTGACCACAAAAGTCTGCTACTAGCATACTAACCCAAATAGTTTTAATTATACTAAAATATTAATACAGAAGTTAGTTCAGTTATGTTTTAATATAACTACGGTTGACGGGAACTTTGAATGGACTAACTCCATGTATGAGAACTAGGCGGTTCATCTTCACGCTATACTAACTTAACTACGTAAGCAGAGTTCTGGTGTTAATTCATGCTAGGTGTTGTTAATAGAAATGGTTGTTTGGACTTATGGTTTAATTACGCGTAACACAAACTCTCTAAGTTTTGTTTTAGCGTGAACTAACTTATTAGTGCTGTGATTTTCTGAAGGAAAGCGTATACTAAGTAAAAGGTGGTAGTTCTAGAGAATGTTTCTGTTTATTATCAAGAGGTCGGTGTTCCTTTCAATGTCTTGATGGTATTTATCTCCTACCAACTTCTTGCTCTCTGCTTTCACACGTATGTTTTGTTTATTTCTAAGAAGTTTTCTACAATTATTTCCTCAACAGATTTATCATTGTTATTTTCTTCCCCATCAACAAAACAGTTAATTGCTTCCTTCCATGAGCGATGAGCCGGTATTCCTACAGTCGCTGCACAAAGACATCAGTGCGGATGCTGGTAATCTGTGATACGGGTCTTAATGGAGAGAATTAAGCGATATGAGCACTATCGTGGTTTGTTTCATGTATCATTGGAGACGATTATGTGATTATATGATGTAGTTGCTATGCCATTTGTGGTGGAGTGACTTGATGGTGTACTTACAAGGGCGGCTAAAATTGCAAAATGCTCGGCATCTTGATATCCCAGATTTTAAAAGCAAAAGTCTAGTCTATTTGTTTGTCTTAGGGATCGTCCATAAATGTGTGCATATTTTATTTAATATTTTTGTGTTTTTTATTTTATTTAATTGTTATGGACTAATTGTAATTTGTTGTGTTTTTATTAAAGATATTATTGTAATTTTGTGTTTAACAGTAGTTTTAAAATTACAATCATCATCTTCCTGCCCTTATCCCATGATAAGGGCAGGAAGATGATGATTGTAATTTTGTGTTTTTGTAATGCGATTTAATTTAATATAATAATTTTAAATGTTATATTTACTGTAGGTATATGGACTGGTTTCCGAAATAAATTAATTTTAATTTAAAAACTCACGTGATGTTTTTCAGCAAAATTTTAACCAGTACCTCAACATGTATCACAGAGGGGTCTCTGTGATACATGTTGAGGTTTATCCTAAAGCCCCACACGTCACTAAAATGACGCCCAAGCCTAAAATTACACCCTTAAGTAAGAGCCCGCAACCTTCAGTGTTGACCTACACTGCCACTTTAAGGAGTAGGTAGAAGATTTTTCTGAAAATCTTAAGATGTCTCTTTTGTGTCAAACTTTTTATGTCAGTATTAAATGTTTAACTGGCTTCACATATAAATATACATTCACTCTTCGGGACAGATTTTTATCAAGACATGCAGATAAGTGATATTTCTGATTCAGTAGAAAAAAAAAATCTGATGCACCCAACAGGTCGGATTGAAGATCCCTTCAAAACAAGCTAAATACGAATGACAGGACCAGGAGTTTCCACTGCAACAGAAGAAGATGCCCCGGGCGTCGCGAAACGCAGGGCGATTCCCGGCCACTGTAGGCGCTGACCAGCTGATGGCGAGCTATGGGTGGCTCGCCGTCCGATAGCAACCAGGCCCGAGTCGACGGCGCGTCGTGTTCCACGCGCGTCTCAAAGAGCCGTCAGCAACGAAGACGGGGCCCCATTGGGTCAGTGCCTCCTAGGGCTGTGGAATTTGTTCAGAAGAGTCACCGCGGTCCTGGAACGCAAAGGGCACAAGAAGGATCACGGGTGGGTTTTAGTCAGTAAGAGTCTGACACTCCCTCCCGCTCCGCCCAGAGCGGGAGAAGTCATTTGATGATTTCCCATCCAGAAAATAAGGACCAGGAATTTAGGACAGGGATTCTTTTTTGACCCACAGCCGTCTGTACCTACGTGTAAATGTAAATCCGGCCACGCTGCTCATTAAAAAGTCAAGTTTTTTTTGTTGAAGCTGACATCATTATGATATACATATATGTATGTTCCACAAAGGGCGAGCCTATTTAACACAAAAAGAATTGTCCCAAGTGACACTACGGTCTATGCTAGTATTAATATTCATGTTAACCCCTCATTTAATTATAGAGCTTGGCACCTGACGGTCCCTCCGCGGAATAAATGTCAACAGGGGGTAAAACGGGTCAGCCTGGCATTTGTAGGCCAGTAACCTGTTACTGCTGGTGCATATTTTGACCTCGATACCTTGACTCGATACGTGGCTTGTACCAACGGAGTGTTACTTTTAGAGATGGTGGTTTGTATATATTTGTGACAATGGTAGCCGCCTTGGCTGCGAGTCACTGGCACACAAGTTTGTCGATAGAACTTTTGAAGTGTCTGACAAAAGAATAAAGAGTATTTTGAATTAGGAATGATTGTGGAAAATATGCTTTTTTTAAATGAGAGTCGTGTGTCGTTTTGTGCATTAGAATAGAGGTTCCCTAGTGTTAAAATATACATATAGTCGGTGGTTGGTACTTAATAAGTTTGATACCTATGCATGACGATATAATTCATATGACATTGTAATGGATTTTACAGAGGACAATTGGAAGAAATCGGTTTTGTCTATATGAGTAGGGAAATAAAAAAAAAACAATGTGTGTGAAAGATGACATGGATAAAAACGGGGTTACCTACTACTGAGAAGACTACTAATAAATAAGTTTGGAAGAACCAATCACAAATAAAATAAATAAAGCGGATTTTGGCCAAGATGTTTGCAATATGCCAACTGAAGAAAAAATTGGTACATTGAAAACACCTATCGACATTTCAAACAATAACATCAGTGTTCATCATAAACTAACCCCAGAGCTTTGGCTCGACATTTTTATTTAACTCGAGCCATTTTTGACAGCGTTCTAACTGCAGCTGCATCATTGTCACACAATTTGGAAGTTATCCAAACTGAGCTCGAGGTACTACAGCGAATTTTTAGCCCCTATTCCATTTCATTGGTGAAGTTTGCGGGGTTAAAACTGTTGTATAAAGTGTTATGGATATAGACAACTATTTTAATGTACCTTTTTTATGGACGAGAAATCATCAAATGAGTTCTTTCGCTCTGAGCGGAGCGGGAGTGTCAGAATCTTACTGACTACAGCCCATCTGTGTTCCTATTAATGTCTTTTGCGTTCCAGGGCCGCAGTGACTCTAAAGAATTTCGCAAACATGGCAGGATTTCAATATCACCTACCTTTTTTATTTATTTTTTTTGGATGGGAAATCATCAAATGACTTCTCCCGCTCTGGGAGGAGCGGAAGGGAGTGTCAGACTCTTACTGACTAAAACCCACCCGTGATCCTTCTTGTGCCCTTTGAGTTCCAGGGCCGCGGTGACCTACGATCAGTGTTCTGGATCACTGTTATCCAGAACAAAACACTGTCGATCAGTGATCTTTGTTAACGAGGTCATCCTCGCTAGCTATTTGTGCCACCAAACAGCGTGAAGGTCAAAAAGACTCGGAGTGACTTGGGGTAACTATGACGTGGCGATATTGTTGTATAGGGGCCTACGATGACACATTACAAGCTAAACACTTCTACACTAATATTATAAAGAGGAAAGATTTGATTGTTCTTTGTTTGTTTGCTTTGATTAGGCTCCGAAATAACTTGAACGATTTGAAAAATTCTTTCACTGTTGGGAAGCTACACTATCCCCAGTGAACATAGGCTATATTTTGTCCCCATATTCTCACGGGAACGGGAATTACGCGGGTGAAACCGCGGGGCGCTTCTAAAAAAAACTTCAATATTACAAATAAGTACTTCAATGTTTTTCCTTCCTTGCTTTCAGGTCATATTTTCGTTTTTATTAAACTGTTCTATTCGGTTTAGCGTGTCTTTTAAATTTTGTATATCTTTGAATCCAGAGGAGTTATGATCTATAAGATGTTTCAACGGCTTCCCATAAAGTAGCAGCGTCTTTAGTAGTTCGCTACTAAAGACGCTGCTACTTTATGGGAAACCGTCCACAAGAAAAACTTTCCCATTCAACCAGTCAACATCAAAGACAGATAGATCGGCTCCGCTACAAAAACCAACCACTGTAATAACTCAACATAGCTCTACGATATCTCTAATTCAATTCCCATCTCCTACAAAACAAAAAACAGTCGCCAGACCGCCGTCGCTAAAAATTCCACACTTGCCTGAGAATTGAACCCAGGAAATCCGTTTGTAATGTACGTACCGTTGCAGCGATGTGCCTAACGGGACCCCACACACAAACACGCAATTATATCACCGGAAAATATACATTGCTTCAATTCCATAATGATTGTGTAACTATCTAACGACCATTATACCTCATACTAGACATGAATCAAAATCAAAGCTTTGACAGCTCAACCCAATTTGGTCGGTGTTTGATATACATTTCATACGTACATTTTAAGTCATCATTCATACTCTTTGCGCCGTCACGATCTGCCTGGGGCTTAATCTAATTTAAAATTCATCCGGCCAACTTAAAAAGTCTACTTAATTTGACGGCGGAAACTGGAGGAGACACCTTTCAAATCCGCCGGGTAACGTCTTGAGAGCGCGTGAGGGCGCATTGACCGCCCTATTTAGGGGGTTACCTCTTTGAATTTATATTTATTTATAGTAGATCGCTTTGCGTGTTGTGTTTAATTTTAAGGTGCTTTAATAAAAGCGGCAATGGGGAATGTCATTAGCGATACCGTCGTGCAAGTCTGTATATTCGTTTCGTTCGGGATCTCGCTTTGGGCAATGCAATTAATATGCAAGTACAATGTGCATACTAATCAAAAGTAAGAGTTGCTCGAACGAGTTCATTAATTATGAAGCACTTATTGCTAAAGCGCTTGTTCATATTTACGATTTGCATTTATCATTTTCGCACATGAAGACTGAAATATGTTTGAAATGTTGGTTAGCATCTAGAGACGATATGTTCTCTTAATTTATTGTTTTCAAATTACAGTTTGGATAACATCGCGTAGCTTTAATTCGAAAACTGGAAAATATTACGAAGGTGGTAAAGATATACTTGCATTTTCCAAAATGGCGTTCATTAAAGCATTGTCCTGTGGATCGTGGAATCCTTTCATTGTTTGTGTATTTTTTTTTCAAAATCAACAGACAGAAGTAGGTCGTTTTTAAGTGTAAAAAACATTTTCATCACTCACGATAAAACTACACCATAACCAGAACAACTTGGCACGCCAATTGCTCTGCTGACGCTTAAAATTGGCGCGTTATACGGAAAACATCGCGGTGCCAAAGTGCAAACCGACAATTGCAACTAGTTTGCGTTTTATCGACGTTCCAACTCCTGAATATCGTTCCCAAACTCTCGTTAGCCCAGTAATGAATGGTGCGGTGGATGGATACATCGTTTTTGCCCCGAACAGGTAGATCGCATTAAATAGATTGATGTCGGTCTCCCTTCGCTCCTACCACTTAGTATAATTAAAACCTTTAAAGATTTTACACTGAATATTTGGTTTCAACTACGATTTTCGCTCTCCGAATGCTTTACAAGGGTTTATCGGCCCACCTCGTGTTTTTTAAGCGAAAAATCGGAGGTTTTGCATTCGAGTGAAACGTATTTTAGAATTTGGTCGGCATTGAGACTTGATTTTATGGAGACGGATTTTGGGGGAAGTAATCAGTTAATGTTATTTTATGTAAATTGTATTTACATAGCCCAAAAATCTGAATATTTTTTAACGTTCTTGATTATATTTTATTTATTTAACTATAGGCATGTTTTACGAGAGGAGCTCGTGGCTAAATTATAACAGCCGCACGGGCCGATCTTCTACGTTAAGCAACGCTTGCCGAGGTTGGTCTGTGGATGGGTGGCCATCTTTACATAACTAAACTTCTCCGTGCCTCGAATAGCACGTTAAGCCGTTGGTCCCGGCTGTCATTTGGAGATCTTTGGCAGTCGTTACGGATTGTCAGAAACCAGAAAATCTGATACCAGTCTTGCCAAGAAGTACCGTGTTCCCCAATTAATGGGTTGTGGAGGTCTGGTAGGCAGCCGCTTCACCTAATATACTGGTGTTCAACTAAATCCGGCTTGCCTGGGAGCCGACCACAATAAAGTTGGGAAAAGGCTAGGCAGATGATGAGGCATCTTTCACGAGCATGTTTCTCGTGGCTATATTATATAAAAATAATAAACATTTAGTTCCTACGAGGTCCATTAAGTCAGACCCATCTGTGCAGTATTCCCCCATGCTGTAAAAGACGGATGTAACTCCATGTCGTAGTGGAATACTCTCAATACAATACAAAATAATGGACCTAATCTTAAATAAATGTTTATTATTATTACTAGCGACCCGCCCCGGCTTCACACGGGTGCAATGTAGATACTAATGTTTCATCTACTATAATATGCATGTATTATACATATAAGCCTTCCACTTCAATCAATCTATCTATTAAAAAAAAAAAAACCGCATCTAAATCATTTAAGATTAGAGATTTAAGCATACATAGGGATATAGGGACAGGGAAAGCGACTTTGTTTTATACTATGTATTGATTTCACCCCCATCTGCAAAACCACTCAATATAGTTTTCCTAACTATGGCAAACATCCCTGACGCACTGCATCGCCACGGCAGCCCCAACAGTACTCGGAACGCATTGTTATATTAGACAAGCAGGTTACTGTGTACCCGCTGCGAATAATGGACCCACAAGCTGCAAGTGTAGATATTATTCCTGCTACTTCTTACAGCTTCCCTAAGATGACAAAGACATTCGACGGGTGATATTGACGAGTTAAACGTCAACTCGCGGCATTGAATCGCTCGTGAACGTGACATTAGGCATTGAAATAAAAAAATATCGGACCTAATGGCTTGTTAACGTTCGTCTATACTAATATTATAAAGAGGAAAGATTTGTATTTTTGTATGTAACGAATAAACTCAAAAAACTACTGGACCGATTTCAAAAATTCTTTCACCACTAGAAAGCTACATTCACCCCGAGTAACATAGGCTATTTTATCCCTGTATTCCCACGGGAACGAGGGTGAAACCGCGGGAAGCTGCTAGTAATTTATAAATAAGTACTTTTAAGAGGCAAACAAAGAAGTACATATTTAAACCAAGTATTCAGACGTTCCGTAAGTAATAGGAATAGAATTGACCTTTCAAAATCCAATAGCTTTTTAAATCATTCATCCATCAGGCAATTACGACTATGAAGCAACTTAACAGTGAAAAGTGGGAGTGTGACGATGGTCCACTTATCACCATGTGATACCATCATCGCCCACACTCTCACAAGGGTATTATAATAGCATTAAATAACGCTTTTGTTCCCGTCACGTTGTTAAAAGACGTTTACACGCTTCGAGTCGCTAAACGCTGGAATTGATAGTTGGAAACGACAATGGCCGAATTCCCCCGACGTTGATTGGTGTTCTAGTAGATACGGAATTCAAATTCGAATGGAACAATGCGTACTTAATCTTGGCTGACGCCATATTGTTTGGTGGAATGAATTAAGTAGTGATTGGAAAAAGATGCTAACATTCACTTTTAAGCTTTATCTGATCGATGGTATACGTGGGTGAAAGGGATTAAATTGTTATTAGAATAGCAATCGCTTGGCTTGGGACCGGTCTGTGAATTGAGTGTTTGAAGTTAAGAATGTGTCAAGCTCTATCGTTGACGTGACCAGAGGGGCGGACTTCGATCAAAGAAAAAACACTGCCATTTAACGTGGCAATGCTGCCGGTGTTCATGGCCCCAAGTCTGTTATTTTTATAACTTCGTCATTCCAACGCGATCCCATTTGATTGTCATATTGCTAAAAGTTCGTAATCTTCTAAATTCATAATGGTCGATCATTGATCGGACAATGGTCTCATGATACTTTTAGATAAACGCGCTATTATAATTATAAGCAATGACATTCTAATGGTAAGTCACAGACCAAAGGAACTGTCAAAATTGTAGCAGATTACCGCATACGTCCGTCATGCATTTGTCATTATGTACGAAATTACAATTCTATGTTATTTCTTTCAATGGAGTGTCAGTGGTTGACCATTGGAAAGTCATAGTGACGCTTTTATATTAGTAGATTACCAAACATGTCAAAATCAACAATTATGAAATCAATGACAAACCATTCTGGCACTATTGTAATAGCAGACTTGAGGCCCTTGGCCATTGACTGCGAAGTGGATATTCTTTTTCTTATTTATTATTTTAAATTACAATGCTGAAGTTTTCAGGCTTTCAGGCTTCATTCGAATTGAATAAATACTCAATTAGGAATTGGAGGTTTGAGAGTGAACGCAAAACATAAAACAGAATGAGAAAATTGATTCAAAATATTTCAACTTCAACAAAGAGAAACTTAATGATAAGTGACTTTATCTTTCTTACATGCCTTAAATTAACGTCCTAATTAAGCTAACCACAAAACCCGGTACAAAAACAAATCATTAAGCTACATAAAAAGCTGAGGCAACTTTCTAAGTGACAACACTGTCATCTTTGACATTTCGTCATTGTGTCATTGACATCCGAAAACATCAAAGTCGTGTTCACAGCACATTAGAGATTTATTCCTTTTTTAACGGTCACAACTGGAAATTACCTTATTACGACATTATAAATCAAGTGGAAGATGTTAATCTGGTGAGAACTGAGGGAGACATTAAGAGCGCATACGCATTTCATACGTACAAATTTTCAAGTTGTTATTTTCCGAAATGACTAAACCGATTTTAATGAAACTTTACTTTAGATACATAGGTCTAAAAAGTTATTTGAAAACATTTTCGATAAATAGTGTTACAGTTAAATTATACCCATTTTAAATTTTCCATACAAAGATAAATTTCCAGTTATCTTTTTTTTAATAAGACATTTTGAAAATGTTTTAGCTAACTTTTTAGATCGATGTATCCTGCTTATATGTGTGAACTTTCATTAAAATCGGTTCGTTCATTTTGCAAAATAGTGACTTGAAAATTTGTATGAAATGCCATACGCTCTTAACAAAATTTTGTTTGAACGGTGTTAAATATGCAAGTTCTCGTTTTGACTTAGGTTTAGAGAAGTTAGCTGTAATTTCTGTAAGGAAATATGCGTTATTTTTTAAATACTAGCTCTCCAGAGCATCGTCGTCCGCGACAACGCGAGAAAAAAAAAGTTTATGCTACATTTTGCATTTATGCTCCGCTCCTACTGGTCGTACTGTGATGCTATATAGACTTATTTACTATAATTTCTATGTATAAAATAAATCTATATTAGTTATATAACAGTTTTTATGTGATGCGTGTAAGAATCGGCCAACGAACGCGACGCTGAGCACTCTTTAAGGTTTCTTACTAAACTTAGAAATTCAATATCTTTTCATTTTGTGTGTCAATTTTGATGAAATGAAGTTAGATCAAATTTTGGATAATACTTAATATGACTAAGTATCTACATTTTGAATCCAATTATTGGTTCTTAAGTGATGCTTCCACAAACATACAGATAAATAGACAAAAATTGCATGTCTTTTTTATAACGTTTTTCAGTTATTTTCATGCAAAAATATTTAATGCATAGGCACGGCGAGTCTACGATTATATAACATGTATAGATAAATCTAGGTATACGAATATTTTCAACGACAGAAAAAATAAAAATTCTATATTCATTTCCAAACAGCTGCACAAAACCGATATAAATGAATGTGAAGTTATAATGCGTAAAAATGGTAAACGTTGCCTGCCAATTTTTTTGTCAGGATATTGAAGTAAGTTATGTCGTTCCTAGCAGCATTGATCCAATTACGAAAATTCTTTACAATATCAATCACTTGTTAAGTGCTCTAGGCTCATTTAAATTCGGAATAATGTACAGTTTCTTTGGGCCACAAAACCAAAGCTAGTCGTTAAAACGACGCTGTGTTACGAGGACAAAGCCTATCTCCAATTTCCGGACACAATTTAAATTACAAATAATGATCGATGCCAATCGTTCTCAATTTAAATTCCATCTCATTATTATCGATGCCAATTCGGTTGCTGTCCCAATAAGATTGCGCGAATGCTTTCGATCGAAAATGGCGGTCACTAAACTAAGGAGATTAATATCTCAAATTAATGTCTATGTTTTTGTACCTTCTGATTAATTACCTCTTCACGACAAAAGACTGTAACAAGTTTTCTCCAGGCTTTGTTCAATAGTATCATTACCGTTCATTGCCCTTTATCTCGAGTAAAGGCTTATACACACACATCAGACACGTAACCGCCACGTCAACGATACGATTGTATGTGAATGATTGAGACACCTCGGTCGTGACGTAACTAATTTATTTATTTATGTCGGTACAAGATTTGTACTTATATTAGAAAATTAAACTACTAATGGACCCTATGACTTTAAAACTCTTACTTCGGCGAATGTGCCCATGAATTCCACGACCTCATCCCACCGGCCCCCTTCTACCATAGGACATCTAGACGCACTGTAAGTTACCATCCCTACCTTGTTACTATTCCACCAATTCGCACCAAGCGTTTCCAATCGTCTTTTATAATGCGCACAGCAAAGGAGTGGAACTCTCTGCCTGCATCTGTGTTTCCGAACGCATTCGACCCTAATCTCTTCACAGTTTGAGTGAACAGGCTTCTTCTGGGTAAGCTCATTCCATCGTTGATTTTGTCTCTGTCACCTAGAATAGGGTCCAGAGCAAATCCATCACAATAAAAAAAAATATTAAAAAAAAAAAAACATTTTTAAGGTTCTGAAAGCCTGTATGCAAAAATAATATCCTTATAAGATCACTCGTGTTTTTATCTATTATGTTCGTCTGCCACAGCAATTCTTTTCCGAATCTACCAGACCGATTTAGTTGAATTAATTTCAGGTGCTTGACATAAATAGATAAATTAAATGAGTAGGTACCTATGGGGACACTTTTGGACCAATTAGAAAATGAAAATTAGGATTTTTTGACGTGGCTGACCGGCTACTTGATGCCTTGCTGGTAACGTGACTAATGTTAATGTGTGCACGAGCCCTTAGCGGAATAAAAAATGGCCGCTTATTGGTCGCACATGTAATGATCTTTCAGATGGTTACACACGTCAACTTTTATTCGTTTCTAGCGTTTAACTACACTAGTGCCGTTTACGGCTTCGTCTGTGGTTAATCGTGTCGATTTATTGAACGGAGCGGTTAGGTTTATAGAGTAGTAAATGTTTATGAAATCAGTGTCATTGGATTGTCGAGGTTCGTGTTCGGGACTCTATTTATGGATGGGTATAATAAAGCTGACTTTATCGATACCGATACATTAAAACTAGATAGTTAAAGTATGGGATAGAACTGGTGCTGTTGGAAAAATATGGTTTTAAAAACAGGCCTGGACGAAAATTTTTGAAAAAAAAAAAAAAAACAAAAAAAAGTTTCTTCCTTCAATTAAGAGTCGGTTTCCGCTAAAAATGCGCTGCTTCAAACGAAATACCTATAAAATAATACTCCCCAAAAATGTCTACAATTTTTAGGATAATAATTCATTATTTTGCAACACACGCTTTAATGCAAACTGAAAAAACATACAACATACTATTAATTCTGAAATATACTTCATTGTGGTCGTGCGAGCAATATCTATGAATTATTTACAAAGACTGGCTGAAGTAAAAATGTTACGTTGAGAAATTTTTCAACATTTTTCTGAGCAGAAAAGCTTTTCTGCAGAAGTGTACCTCCGTCTGGCGAAAATAAATTGGTGTTTGGTACTTTAAAGTTTCAAATAGACCTACCGCAGAAGCTTTTCTAGCGAACACAATTGATTTTAAACGATGTTATAATAACCACTGCGTTTTGATTAGGTTTTTTTTTATTAATTTCAAATATGTTATAAAAAAAAAAAATTAAAAAAAAACTCGATTAACTAAAAATAAAAGTAGTCTAAAGATGGCGTCGAAAAATTCCTCCGCATCGCTGGCCATTAGTAATGTACCCAAAAGGCTTACATTACCACGCTGTATGGCAATGCTTATCTTTTGTCCAAGGTAAAAGCCAGCTCTTGGGTCATGCGAAGTGTCAACTAAACGTCTTGTTCATGTTATAGCTGTACCTAAAATGCATTGTTCTTATGAATAGTCATGCAAATATACAGTATGTTAAATAACAGAGGGCGTCCCCTTAAACTCGTCATATCTATATCATTAATAGATTAAATTAAAAAATATCAGCATAGAAAAATAAAAATAAAATAATCCGAATTCAAAAAAATAATTAATTGACAATAAATTCCAAACATCCTGTTTAAAATCAAAATAGTAGCGCGGAATAGTACTCGTAGTAGCAATTCCCAAACCGGCAAGTACGCGTGTACAGAGTCTACAGAGAGTTTCTTTAACGTATGAATTTAACATTTTTAGTGAATATTTTAATATTAAAAAAAAACATTTTGTTTCCGAATGGTAATATTTTTTTATCATATATGGATGCAATACTATTGCGGGTTAACGGGAACGCCCTCTGTTAGTTAACATACTATATAACTCTTTAACTTCAAAAATACTATTTCCAGAAATGTCTAAAGCTACACGCTTTAAGTGTCTTTGGTACGAATTCCCTTGAGCACTAGTTACTGCCAGCGTCTTCGCCTGCATGAATTTCGAGAATAATCGTGTAGTCTATGTGCTATTCCATACTATACTATAACCTATATATGTGCCCAATTTAATCAAGATACGTTCAGCCCTTCTGGGATGATTGAGAAACAAACATCCATCCATCCAAACTTTCACATTTAAAAATAGTAAATTAACTCGTATCACACTACAAAGGCAATTTACAATGTCATAAGTATTTAGTTGTCTTTCATGACTTTTAAACAAGGGGGAAGAAGCGGCGCTCTTTTTTTTAATTTGGAGACCAAACGCGACCCTAAATTATACATGCCTTGTCCCACGAAGCCCCAATTGCTATGTAATTATGTATTTAAGTAAATTTCCCGTATCATGATAAAGAATTAGAGCCCAAAGAGTGACAAAGCAAGTCAACAATTAAGTGGGCAGTCATTCAATAAACCTTGTTCTGTACAAGCATTATATTATCCTATTAAAACGGCCGTGTGAGTTAATTTATTCCTGAGAATGAGACACATCCGTCTTTCAAGGGAAATTGGTTTAACTACGTAACCGCAATTTCGTATTCTTAGAATCTTCTATCTAAATATATATAACTCAAAAGTGACTGACTGACTGACATAGTGATCTATCAACGCACAGCCCAAACCACTGAACGAATCGGGCTGAGAGTTTCAAAATCGGGGGTAAAGTAACTATTCCACGCGGACGAAGTCGTGGGCAGAAGCTAGTATATTATAATTTAGAACCTGCCTAGTGGTCTTTGTGAATGACCAGTGCTTTCAAAGAACGACTGGAATTTATAACAGGAGCCAGATATAATCTTATTTATTGCTTTGTTTATGATTGCTATTTTGTTATACCTTTCTTCTAAATAATCACTATTCACATGTGTTGCTCTATCAGTAACATCAGCTATTCTTTTATTAACGCTTTTTTCATTAAAGTCTTTGTATTTAACTATAATGTTACCTGCTAGATTTCATTTGAAGTCCCAACAACCTCCTACTAGGTCATCTACACCTTTGAACATTCAGTATAGGTGCATTGAGCTTGCCTTTCTGGGTCACCTACGATCGTCAGAAACTCCAAGAAATTCCCACAACTGTTATAAATAGAAAATTGTTTAGTAAGAAATTAAAATGACACAGAAATAACGAGCATTACCGGAATAAACAACGTTGCGTGAAGTAAGTTCAACAGTGTTTTCAGTCTAATATTTCAGTATTAACAGCGAGCTTTCATAGTACGACGATCCTACATTTCATCCTAATTTTGATATTTAATTAAAGCCTTAATTAGGGCTTTTGTAAATCTGTAAATCCGTTTTCTGTATCCGAAAATCTCGGTTATATTTTATCCAAACGTAATGACACAAAAAAATAACAAGAAGAGATATTTAAATCTACAGTGAAACGAAGCATAATTGGTATTCAGATCATAAAAATAGCCCTCTTTGTAAATATCTATGACAAAACTCGTATAAATAAAATCAAAAGAGAAACCCAAATTAGTGGATTTCATATTTATTTTTTTACTTTTCTGTCCTCATTGAATGGTCTGTAAATAGACCCCGATTGATTTGTATAACACAAAACAAAGATTTGGCAAAATAGCAGAATGAAATGGGATTTCGTAATACTTACGGAAACTTTAAGAAAACAGTAAAAGACAGTAGTAAAAAATATCTAAAACTTTTAGCCATAAATATTTTGCAGAATAAATTGAACATTTTATCTAGAAAATAGTTTTAGGTTAACAAACGGACCCCTCGAGAGCCAATAATCGTGGAAGTAAAAAATACAGAAAACATTGCATCGGAGGTACGAGATAATGTTCTCAAAACTTGGCTGGATTCAATTTGTTCAGCAACTGAAACGCTCTGTAAAGTAACTAACTATAAATCAAACAATGAGATAAAGCGGTTTAGGATAATGTTAGTTTAAGCTCGAAACTTTCCGAGCTGGGCTTTTTAAGATTACGAAGTTTTTCTAAAATTTTCAGCAGCTTTGCTTTGCCTTTGGTTTACTTTAAAACTCGTATTTGATGGGCTTAATTAGGCAGTCAATCTGATTCACAATTTCATAAACAACATGATTTTAGAAAAAAAAGAAGTACGAAAATGATTAGAGGAAACGGTGCGGACGAGTAAATGGAACGGCAAGCCAGACAAATACAATGCTGCCACCGTCAATCCCGTAACATTTGTCCAAAAAACGAACAACCGACCTAATTTCTACATCTTCGACAGCTAATCCATCCTCAGCCTTTTAAAGTAATTGAACGTCTTTATGTTTGTCATCAACAAATTCTAACGTTTCTTTTTCCTCAATAAAAGGATCGTTTACTGTGATACCTTCGCTGTCATTCATCACTTGAACCTTATCCAATAAGACAAAGAGCTCATCACAATGAGATCGGAGGGCTTTCCTCGGAGCGACTGTTCACTCCCTAGGGTCCTTTGTAATCTGCATCGACGATTTGTGTTCCGGACAATAGGGGGATCATTTAGGTTCTCGTTACTCCTTAGAAAATGTATTTTGGTATAACGTGAAACGCTAAATGTTTGGCGTTGGCATTTGAATTTTAATGTGTGGGGAGTTATGTTTCTTTGATGTAAAATATCTTCGCCACATTTTCTGGGGCTTCGTGTTTTGAACGCTAAATTGTTTGAGTTATACATTGTTTGCTTTTGTTCAGATTGTATTTTCTTCTACACATTCTCCAACTACTATTAAATTCACTGCTAAGATTTCAACCAGCACTGGAGTCTCTTTGAAATCAGCAACAAAGCAGTCAGGATGACTGTAATTTAAATCAAACATTTTGACTACATTTGACAAAGCACAGCCAATCAATGTCTATCAATCGACTCGAGATCAAATAGAACTCGACTGTCAGAATCGAATTGCCGTTTGCAGGCGGTAACAGACGAAATATATGATTCAATTTCCATCTCCTTGCTTTAAAGAGATCCAGCACTGACTAAGGCTGTCAACCTTTAATCTATATCATCAATTTGGAGTTTCATCTTTGCCGTCTCTAAGCCCCTGTTACGTTTCGGACGCTTTAATGCACTTAAAATATTCTATAGTGTCATAAAAGGAGAGTAAGTTACGAGGCTCAAGGGAATAGAGTCGTGTTTTAGTGATGTTGCTGCCGTTAGAGACTATATTAAACTATTTTATGCCATGAATGTTTAATATTACAATCACTAAAATGTCTTCAAATATATTTTTTGTGTGAATGTCGACGCGAGAAGAATATTTATTCGTTATGATTTTTTTTTGTCTGGTAGGGCTTGTTTTTATCAGTATATGATTCGAAGTATCATTCTGATAGAGTAATGTAGGTAATTATAAGTTGTAATAATAATGCTGAAAACACGTTTGATTAAATATTTCATTAACAAACTAAGACATATTTACCGAGTTTAAAATAAAACATTAACAGAAACACTTGTCAAACATTAAAAGCAGTTGCCTCGCTAATTCTTATTCACGGCTATATTCAAACTGGAACATCTCGGAACACTTCAAAACTTGGTCTTTGCATCCGCAGTCCCGGGCTCCCGTAGCGTTGCACATCACTACAGCCACACTCCCGGGATTAATAGTGGAACTTGTTTTACTATCTGCTTTATATATAAGTTATATTATATGCTTTTCGTAACGCTGCCTTTGCTCTGAATCCTGCGAGTCGCATTTATTATAATAATGTTCGACATTAATTTCGTTTTCGAAGTTTGATTCTCTTGTGGTTTTTTAAAGTATTTTAGGTGAAGGAAATGGTTAATCTAGGCAGATTTAGGAGCAATTTTCGGAAGTTTAGATGAATTTGAAACTTTATAAATAAAAAATTATATGTTTTAGGTAGGACTTGGTTGTTTAGCAATTCGATGGATTGAGGTTAAAAGCTGTGCGTTCAGTTATTAGAATCAGCCGTTTACCATCAACACATTTTACCAGCAGATTGGTATCGCATCAACTATCTAAACATCGCATATCGATACAAACGGAATCGATCATAAAATTCAATCATTACACGACTGAACGATATAAATTCGTATCGAATCGGACATCCGCGTTATCGGCCGAATTGAATCGAGTTGATAATCGGTTCGGGCATGTTTGATTACGAATGTTTGCTCGTTTGTGCCCGCTGATTGCAAAACGTCAAATTGAATAATCGTGTCGCAATTATTGCCGTCAACATTTTCAATGTTTACATCCATTTGTTAGCCGTGGAGATTTACATAATTTTCGGAACGGTTATGTGTGGAATAAATTGTTTGCAAAACTTGGTTGGCATCGTGTACCATTGTTTTTGTGCCCCGTGCGACGGCCTGTGATATGTGTGATATCGTTTTGATGATGTGAAAAATACTATTGTTTTGCCTTCAGATTAATTTGCCATTTTGTGAGCAATTGATATTCTATTGTTGTGGGATTTGTGTTTAAAATTCGCATGTATGTTCACATTGTTTGTGTACGTCTGCTTGAGAACTTGGTGATTCAGTCCGTTTTCTTTCTTCATCATCACCTTCATTCAATTCCCTGCTAAATACGATTCGATTTATCGTCAAAGAAAATTCATCGTTTTTGTCGTTGATTTCCTCTATTCTCTCTCTAGCTTACAATCTCCTAACTCCAATCACAGCAAATGTTACAAAACAAACATTTAATGAACAAAAAACTGGGCGTACAATGAAAGTAACAACAACAGGTGCGGTTCGTTCCTAATTCGTTATTCAGCGAACGTCATCATTCGGTATTCTACTCGCGCTCCGTATGTATACGTCAAAATGTAGAGGTCTGTTTGACAAAATTAAGCGGCGCCCGCGTAAGGCAGTCAAGGGTATGCGATTTATTTTAGGCAACCATTGTTGTTTCTGGGTGAAATTTTAATACGTAACGTGGAAGTAAATAAGTGGAATGTCGGATGGAATACGGTGCTGTGATGTGAATTAATAATGTGGATGATTTTTTGGGAAATAAATTGAAACTGTTAATGTGGTGTTTTCTTTTTTTTTAATCTAAGCAGATATGATTGATCTTATTGCAATTTGGATAGGTTTGAAAAGTTATTAAGTACACTTATTTATTTAGTAGGTATCCTCCTATGTATCGGTTTTTTTTATTTATTTAAAGTTTTTTCAGCTTATCCCAAGATTGTTTGGTAGATATCGCTGTCAGTGAAAATATTGCCATTGAATTAAGTTTGTGTATAAGAGTTGTGTTATTATTCTTGCTGTAGGTACAACTAAAGTTTATTTTATCTATCTAAGACGAAAATGCAGCTATGCATAAAAATGGTTCCGAATATATTTTCTGTTGCCAATAAATTGAGCGAGGCTTGGTTTAAAATCGAATTTAACATCATCCAATTTGGATTCGCGGGGTGACCTCATCGCACGCAATCAGCTGTACAAACGCGAAAATATCTTTGGCAAACACAAACAGTCGGAGTGCGTACCGAATTCGGGCGTATCAAGCCGATAGCCGAGTACGAAACGAACTGCCCAATTAGGAACATACCAATAATGAGTTGTCAAAACAAGGGTTTCATTCAGCAAACCTACCTTTATTGAACAAATCAATCTTATAACTCCCAAGTTAAGGTGCAATTTCCTTTGTGGAAATTAAACGGGAGTTTTGTATATTTAATGCCAAAGTTGAATTGTGAAAGTTCGGTTTACGTTGCGTAGGATTTGTTTAAAGTTTAAAAGCAAATCGGGCAATTAGTGTGTGGATTTTTTTTGGTCGGAAATTATACTACGTTCCGTTTTATTCCGGTTAAACGGGTTGTTGGGTAAAGTTTTAAAGGCCACATTTTTGTGTTCAGCAGGTATTTAAATTGGGCATTTCCCTGCAAAAAGGAGCTGATTTTTGAGCTTTAATCTGGGCAATTTTATCTCATCAACGAATAAAGTTATCCAATCAAAACTTTTAAAGTGAAATTATAAACTAGCCAATTCATTTTTTCATGACTAAAAACTGTCGCATTATTTCAAAAGTTCACGAACAACTGAACCTATCAGAATTGCCATAACACAAAAAAAAAGAAAACCTATCAGAACTCGTCACGGATCCCGCGATTGCTATTCTAAAACCAAAGACGTCACAAGTCACGACTAGAAGCGCCATCTTAATGGCTTATTAATCTTCAATATATAATTTCCTCGAAATGATGGATGGTGAATGATGACAGCTCTTGTGAGAGGTCACGATTAGAGGGGGTGACACTGATGAAGCTCTGTTCCACGTCATTTTTTATTCAGATGGAATATTCAGATTTTTTGGGAGTTTATCTGATTTGGTTTAATTTAAAATTGACTAGGCTTCTTCTTGCTTTACATTGGTTTCATAATTTACTAGCGAGTCGCCCTGGATTCGCACGGCTGCAATGCTGATACTAAATCCCTACTATATTATGCATCTACACTAATATTATAAAGAGAAAATATTTGTATTTTTGTATATGTGTATGTTTGTAATGAATAAACTCAAAAACTACTGTGCCGATTTCAAAAATTCTTTCACCATTAGAAAGCTACATTCACCTTGAGTATTATAGGCTATATTTTATCTCCGTATTGCCACAGAATCGGGAACAACGCGGGTGAAACCGCGGGGCGCTGCTAATGTATTATCTTATATATAAAATTCTCGTGTCACAATGTTAGTTACCATACTCCTCAGAAACGGCTTTACCGATTTTTATGAAATTTTATATGCATATTCAGTAGGTCTGAGAATCGGCTACTATCTCTTTTTGATGCCCCTAAGTGATAAGGGTTGTCCACCCCTAACATTACAATACTATATATTACAACGACCTTAAACCTTCCTTTGGATCACCTTATCTATTTAAAAAAGTCGCCTCAAAATCTGTTGCGCAGTTTCAAAGATCTGAGCATACATAAGGACAGACAGACAGCAGGAAGCTACTTTGTTTAATTCTATGTATTGAAGTAGCTTTTTGTGCAACATATATCAATAACAGATTCGAGTTTAAACAACGCCTGCTGAGGTCGGTTTGTGGATGGGTGACCACTTATTGCATACGGAGACTCCTCTGTGCCTGAGAGAGCACGTTAAGCCATTTGAACATTTTTGCCAGTCGTTACGGATAATCAAAAGCCATAAAATCTGACATCAATCTTGAAATTTGTGTTTGGCTTGTAGACATCAAATGGGCAGTGGCACCATGTAAAATACTGGTACTCGGCTGCGTTCAGACAGACTGAAAGTCGACCTCAAATGTTGGAAAAAGGCTAGGCAGATAGACCTGCTAGGTCTATGAGTCACCGCGGCCCTGGAACGCAAAGGGCACAAGAAGGATCACGGGTGGGTTTTAGTCAGTAAGAGTCTGACACTCCCTTTCACTCCACCCAGAGCGAGAGAAGTCATTTGATGATTTCACAACCAGAAAAAAAAGGCTGCGCAGATAGAAGATATATTGACAGTATTTCTAACTTTTACAGTTTTGTTCATAAAATCTCAAGTAACATAGGCCTCATCTAAGTCTAGCTCATTATCTTGGCTTTTATCAGGAAACACATGCAATACAATCTTGTCTTCAACAGCGATATCACCTACATTATCTTAATTAACAGTAGGTACGTAGATATAACTTCTAATTAGAAGACGTCCGTTTGCATTCAGTATTCCAGAACACGGACTTGTAGTACAAGAAACCGTTTTGTAACTTCATTTGCTTAAGGCATTGTAAGGCAAAGGGGTTTCTAGACAGAGTGAAAATTAGACCAACTAGGTATCTCCAACTTACTTTGAAATACCTAAGGCACCGGTTTCATCGATCTTACAAGTGTACCTACTAAAGTAATGACGCAAGCTTGGACGAAATTCGAGACTGAATTCTACTTTAATAATTTTATAAGTAACTAGTGACCCATCCCGGATTCGCTCGGGCTGATATTTATTTATTTTAATATAGCCTATGTTACTCAAGGATAATGTGGCATTCTGTTGGTGAAGGAATTTTTGAAATCGGTCCAGTAGTTTTTGAGTTTATTCGTTACAAACATACATCAAGAATACGAATCGTTCCTCTTCATAATATTAGTGTCGACTAGATTTTTTATCTGGTTTCGCTGTAAAAGTAAGTAAGTTAGGAAGTAAGTTGTTTATTTTGCAAATCAGGGTATTGTTAAGAGTGACAAAGTGATAAACAGTAAAGTTCAGCTATATTTTAACAGTAATAAGCATGCAAATATTACATGGTTTGACTTTAAAAAAACAACACATTTTTAAAGAAAATGCACAAAAGCGAAACAAAGATAAGAGGAGAAGAATTTTCCATAGAATTTTCAGAGATTTTGACAAACCAAAAATTTCATATAAAATATAAGTTCTAGGACAAACGACAAAAAAATTACAGAAAACGATCCTTCAACGCTTTATGTAAGAAATTGGTAATTTAATCAACAAATCTTACTCGTAAGTGTAAAAGGATATTTCAAGAACATAACTAAGCATTTCACTATTAAATGGGGCTACAATAAAGCTTACAACAGTTAAACACTAATCCGCCTTTGGTTGTTCCGAGAAATTGGATTGGATTTCAGGCTATTATGTTTAATTTGAATGGCATTAATTCAGTTGGTTTGGGATGATGAAAAGTTAAATACAAGTAGGTACAGTCAAATTTAACAGTAGAATTGGGAAAGGCAATTACTTAAGCAAGTTTTGACTAAGAAAAGGGCTCACGTGTGTCCCTTTATAAGGTAGTTGGATCAAGGGATTATCGTGGGTAGGGATGTGAGCTTATCCAGGGTATATGAAAGGTGTAGTCATATTTTATATACTGGTCCCGCCCATGTAAATGAACAACTTTTTTCAAGAAAGTCATATAGGATACCCTAAATAAAAATGTATTTTCTATAAAAAAACTGTCATTATCTGGAGAATTCGAGATTACAGTTGTTAGTTTGAATAGATTTCTCCAATGCTTTTAATTTCGTCGATTAAGACATCCTCCAGGCTATTCCGTCTGTAATTAGGGTTTCTTTGTTCGCATGGGATTCGTTTTAATCATATCTTCGAGGTCGCTAGCAAGCAATTCGTGCTGATCAGAAATTTGCTGACTGGTGCGCCCGGAAAACTGGAGTTCCGCAAGGCGGTATACTCTCTCCACTCTTATTTTCTCTATTTATAAACCATATTACTTTTATACTCGAATGCTCTAACCATCTGTATGCTAATCACCTACAGCTCTACGCACAAACTGACAGACAACTTGGACTTGAGCTTGGCATTTGTCAAGCAGATTTGAGATTACTGTTACATCAATATATGTAAGGCTATCCTTATTGGTATTTCATATTATCTACATACATATGTATCTTGGACACCAGTCAACTACCCGCTTACTTTCATCAATACCGTTATCTCAATCTTGCCACACGTTGGAACCTATAAATTTACGACAGGTAAAGTTGGAATAAGCAGAATGCTCAGGTTAGCCAGTAACATTCCCACTGCGGTTTCTCTGTAGATTCAAGCATTTTCTTTCTTTAAGCACTAAAACCACTTCCGTCCAATCACTTGTATTTCCTATGCTCAATTATGCTGATGTTTGCTACTCTGATCTATCAAAAGGACTTCATATAAAGATAGACAACTGTTTGTGTTTTCATTTTTGGCCTTCATAAATATGATCAAATTAAAATTTCTTCTTGCCTTTTTCAGCTTTAATGGTTGCCTATCCGTCGAAGGAGATTGTTCAGATCCGTCTGCATGCTCTTCATCACTATTAATGATCCCTGTGCTCCTGATTATTGAAAACAATATTTTAATGCTCACAATTTTAACCTTCGAGTATCCAAAAACTTAGTTCTTCACATTCCGAGTCTAAATCTCCTTTAAGCGTAAAATCCGAAACATTACTTAAAAGCCTGTTGCTCAAGTCCATTAAAAAAAAGAAATGGCAATAAACAAACAATAGGTGAGAAGTGTGCATACAAGACATCGCTTTTCAACAACTAACTACTGTTATACTACAGTAGCTCAAGCTGTGGCAGCTTATCCGATGTACGGAGTGAAACTCGGATGCTGCAAGGAGCCGGCTTGTGGCTAAGAAGTCTAGAGTACGATGTACAAGCATAGTACGTTATCTTCAAGTCGTATGTGATCGCAATATGGCGGAGGGAGCTGAGTGCTTTTACCAACAGATTGTTTCACGAAATTTCGCCACAGTTTTAGCCACAGTGTAATTTTTATGGGCATTGACTTATTTTTAGTACTAGCTTTGCTAGCTGCTACCGCTGTACCATCATATATGCATCAAAATCGGTTCAGCGATTTGGCGTGAAAGTGTAACTAACGAACTCATTTTCGCTTTTATGATATTAAGTCGAGATTATGTAAGCAGCTCAACACTTTCAAATGAATCGAGTTCAGTACTAGTATCATTTAGTTAATAAACTCACCCAAATAATTAAAGCAGCCAAGTGCGAGTCGCACTCTCTTGCAAAGGGTTCCGTACTATAAACCGAAAAAATACGTTTCCTGTAATAATTTCTATGATTTGTTGTTTGTTGCCATAGAAATACACATTCAGTAAAAATTTCAAGTCTACCTACTACGATGTTCTTGAGATCGAGCCCGCCGATAAGCAGACGAACGAACGGACGGACAGGCAACCGAAGCTTATTGATATGGTTCCGTTGCTTACGTGACCGTAAAAATCGCAAGCCATAGTCAACAAACACAGTCGTCAGTTGATCAATGTCAATGACATAGACTACAAGTAAGCACATAAAAAAAAAACTGCAAGCAAATACTTACAACAAAAACACCTCCATACAAAAATGTATCAACAAGTACTTGCGAACAATCTTGAAACGGGACGTACCTGCAACCGACAGACATACATACATTAGTTGATATTCAGACTTTGCTTAGGGCAAAATAAGTGGGTTTTCTATTCAAACCCATTTCTTTATATAAAAAAAAAGTTGTAAAGCCCTCGTCGGTCGTGCACAGTGAGGCTTTCAGGCACTCGCGCGCGAGGTCAAAATATTGGATGTGTAAGTGTTGAGAGGGAGCGGAAAAGAGCTTTTGTACACTTCTTGAGACTCGGGTGATCCAGAACTATTGTTGGTATGCGTTAGCTTTGATTTTGAGTAATGCCACTCGTATTTTGTTTTATTAAATATTCTTTGGTATCTTTTTTATCTAGACTTTTACACGTACTTGTACCGATACTTTTTAACCGACTTCAAAAAAGGAGGTTATCAATTCGAACCGTATGTATTATGTAATATTTTCAGAACTGCCCAGTTTTCGTATATGTTAGTCTATATCAGTGTCTGAACAAATGTGCCAAATTTTTAACTTTAGAAATCCTCATTTTTGTAACATTTCTTTTTACCATTGTATTCAATCAATTGATTTTAACTTAGCTACTATTCTTAGATATTAGTCTTTCTTATGATGTCGTTCTGAAACGGAAAGGCGAAGTATGCCAAGAAACAGGTTATTACTTAATTTGGCTGCATGTTCTTTTTTTGTGGTGACATAGATTGCTACATAAAAAATGATGTGTCATTTGGTTTGTGTTTGAGATAGTGGTTGAATTTGATAAGCTAATAAATTGCTACCAATAACCTTTTAAATCTAGTTTTACGTATAACATACAACAGTTTTTATTCAAGTAATTCACCTTTAAAAGTATTTTTGAGGAAAAAATATACTGTATTAATATGAGTTGAAACATTGTTTTTTTGCCGAATTTAAGTATTTTTTTGAAGAAGTCGATGTTACGCGTCGTCGTGTTTTTCCTTTTAAAAATATTGGCCTGATTAGAATTCAAATTAAGCCATAAACACTTGAACGCTTTAATCTTTTACCATAAAATGAAATCACGCACAGCATGTGTCCCGCTAGTGGTTCTGAAAATGTTAACATATTCTATACAACCACAGTTTACTTAAAATAACATAAGATTTTTCAAATATAAAGTATTAAATTTCATGAAATATGCAAAAAATATTATCATTCTGTTCACAGTCTAGGATATAAAAAGGCTTTATTTTTGAACTAGAATACCCGTGTCACATCCAGTAGAGTATTTATTTTTCTGAAAGTCAGAATAATTTCCATTAATTTTAATGATCTAGTTTTGAAGATTTTTAAATAGGACTGTGGAATCGAACTTTGGAATCGGACTTTGGAATTGGGATCGAATCGGAAAACGTCATCATGATTCCGTCGTGGAAATAGAATAGTGCTATTCGCCCTGTAGGTATATCGCCGTATAGCTCTCTCACTCACACACATCATGATTATTTAAAATGTCACAGTATGACAGCCTCCGATAGAACGTCACTTTGTCCTAGGTCCATCAACCACTACCCGACCGACTCTTCACCCCCACTCACAAAAGAACTTGCAACTAAAAATAGGCCTCCATTTACATGAAAGACTCTCAGGAAGGCCCACTGAACTTTTGAAACGGAACTGAACTCTATACAGTGTGAGCTTTGTGGCAGATTTAGTGCCGGCTATGTGCCGCTGTGTTTTATAGACAAGCCGTTTGGCCTGGAACACGAGATAGGTAAATTGTTACTGGTGATTGGTAGGGAAATTGTACCCGTTTTTGGACTCTGATATATTGAAATGAATCCTGTAATTCATGATTTGTTGTTGCGGAATGTAATTTCTGCCGTTAATACATCGATATTTAATGGTAATACGTAGTCGTGTTAATCTTTGATTTCTGGATTCATTTTCAACTTTAAACCATTATTCTTGTTGCATTTCAGAGCGGTAATCCTAAATCTAGATCTAGTCTACAAGTCTATTTAAAGTCCCAGCTGTTTGGCAAGAAAAATCTAAGCGCTTTGTCTTTTAAAAATTGGCAGCGGCCACTGCGATATAAACTCAGCTCGGGAATTGTTGCGCTCTTTTTAAAACCACTACACTTAAAAATGTGCTTCTTAGTCCTAATTGTATATCATATTTAAGTGTATAAATGTTGATACTTATTGTATAACAAATCCATACTATAATATTAAAAAGCGATATTAACTCTGCGTGTATGTATCGTCACGCCAAGTCATTAAAACGATAGTAATGAAATTTAGCAGATTTACAGTCTGGGTGCTGGTAAAAAATTAAACCTAGCATTTATCAACATACTACAGGGCGTATAGGAGTTAATCTACCATGAATACACTATAGAGATAACACTGAAACGTTTATTAGTGGAGTTAAAATGATCCCTATGTCCACAAGTAATTTAAAACCACAATAATGGTCATACACTATGAGTCGCTATGAGTACAAGCGTCATTCAATTGTTTTCAACACACCAAAATATCGTGTTACAGAAATTCGTTTACAAACCATCACAGATGCGTGGAAACGAGGCGAGAGTCACCTCGCTTCAAGTAACGCGATACGAGACGACTACGACGCGTCAGCAGGAGTGTACGGACGCGGCGGCGCCAATACCCGGCCGCACTCCACTTTTATTGTTTGCATAGAGCAAATACGAAATAAGTGCAGATGGGATGCAGTTTAGTTTTGTACCGAAAAAAAGTAAACAACCCAAAATTTAGTTTTGTGTTTAATGGTAATTATAGGCCGAGGTAGTCTTCTCTCGATTGTACATAGGTCGTTGATTTACTGTAGGTGTGTGATTAGTAACATCATGTTTTTACTGTGGCCAAAGTGTTTTGTTACAATAAAATACCTTTGTACTCGTATTTTCTTGAAAAACTATTAACTTTTGCAAGCAAGTTACTATTCTAATTTACACCTAAACAATATTATAGGTACAAACAACACACTCACTATCCCTTCGTACAGAGCTACAAGAGTACAAGCTACTACATAGTTTCCCTGAATTCCCTTGTTCTGACTTGAAGACAAGCATTATTATTATAACTAAGTAGACTCCAACTTGTCGCTAGGATAACACGGAATAGTTTCCCTACTTCCCAGTTATAATACCGACGTAGTTCAGAATGTCAGAAGGGACGAGAGAAGCGAACCGAGCGCCGCTTTCATGTGGTCCTGAGTGC
Source organism: Hecatera dysodea (assembly GCA_905332915.2). Lineage (NCBI taxonomy): Eukaryota > Metazoa > Arthropoda > Insecta > Lepidoptera > Noctuidae > Hecatera > Hecatera dysodea. The sequence continues at coordinate 20,014,830 of HG995292.1, forward strand.
ACATAGACTAGTTTGATACAGAGGCGACAGATTTAACTTTACTGTAATATAAATGGACGTTTGCTGCCTCACTAAAATGGAATTGGTGCATGAATGATGACCGCCAGGCAACAGCCTCCACGTAATGAGTGGCAGGGAATAGACATCATCGCTGAGGCCGGCCCAGATAGTGGTGTTGGGATGACCTGGAGGCATACTACGAAGGTTGGTTTGAGGTGGTGATACATAAACCTCCCGTAAGCGTCGCCACATCGACAGGACTTGTGCATCATGAATCCAAAGAAGTCTTGGGCGTATTAGACGTCCAGTAGGATTATATTCTGTAGGTAGCGAGGTATGAAAGTAAAAAAATAATAATTGGTAAATCATTACCATAAACATAATCAGCCTTTTAATATTCTCACTGCTGGGACACAGGCCTCCTCTCTATGAGAGGGAATGGGCCGTAATCCACCACGCTGGCCCAGTGCGGGAATGTCACATGTCTTTGACTTTTGGGTTCTAGGACATGCCGGTTTCCTCACGATGTTTTCCTTCACCGTTTTGACAGCAGTGGGGATGAAATTAATTACACAAAGTAATGCGCCTGGCTGGGTTTGAACCCGCGACCTAAAATTCGTAAGTCGGGGCCGTTACCACGCGCAGAAAACAAAAAAAAAATCATTACATACGTGCAATGTTATGAAACTAGGTTGCACAAAGGAACTGGGTCCTGTCAACAAAGGAAATGCTCCGCTATGCTTTGTGTTAATCATGCGCAAAGATTAGATATCATTATCACTGCCTAGCTTATCAATGACCTGCTCTTGTTTCTTTTGTAAAAATTGAACATAAATGTCCGATTTCATATTTAAATGATGATACTTAAGTTGAAAGCTGACTAAAGTGTCAAATGTTACAATAAAAAAGTCATATTCAATACATACCTATAGCTTAAAATGACGGCTTCATCTAGCTTAAAATGACAGGAAATATTGGACGTGTAAAAGTGTGATGTTTAATCTACTTACAAAATAAATATCACTTACAGTGAAATCCGTTTATTATGACGCCGCTTATATTGACCAACTGCTTAATATGAAGTAAAACTGAGCTCATTTTGGTTTTCATATTAAATTCTTTAAAAAAAGTGCGGATACAATGACTTCGTTTAGTGACATATCGCTTATTATGACCTACTTTTTAGATATTATGTTTGGTGATCACTACAACCAAACATAATTGGTGACATGATACCGATTTTGTTTCTCACTTTGTTTTGTTTGATCTACGACTATCAATATACAATTTCTTGTGTCTCTCCTTATTACAAAAAATACCTAACAAAGATGGGAATTTCTTTAGTTCCTAAGATTACGCTTTTTATGACGTCCGCTTAGTATGACGTATTTTCCACTTCCCTTCGATGTCATTATAAGCGGATCCAACTGTATATAAACCCCTCCCGTTACATAGTGACTTATAGACAACGCACAGCAAAAACTACACAATATATGGGGAACAATGATGTGACAAGCCTTTACGTAATAAACCATTCAACTTTCTTTCCAGTAATAACCCCTACAGTCGCGAGCACTACTTTTATCCAATTGCACATACTCGTACGTACATACATGTACGTAGGTACAATAATTGACACCGCTGGAGCCTGGGGCGTCTCCATATTTCACATCATTGCCAAAGTGTAATATTACATTCTACGCCGCAGATTCATACGCTCCGCGGAGATTCGCGTAGACGTGTGGCGTCGGGTTACGCCACTAGTCAATAAAAGATGGTCGTGCGGTTCGTGTTCCGAATGAAAAAATGAGAATTGTTTTTTTTTTTTTGTTGCGACTTGTTTATGGTTCGGTGGAAGTAAAATGCCTTGTTTTTAAGTTCGAAACGTTGTTTTGATTCATTTCAAACGTCGGGAAAGTCTGGAAAAAACATTCTTAGAAATGCAATTACAAATGCAAAGTTAAACCGCTAAACATGTTTTGATGCATTTTGGTACAAATTTAAATGGAACCAAGGAGACCGCTATAAGGTTTCATCTTTTGAGATATTAAACTTACTACAATTAAACAAGTCACTTAAGCAATCGCCACCTCAACATTACTGTCATTTATACCTTTCTACTTACCCCATTTACCACTAAAACCGCACAAACTTTTTACCACCACATTTTACCCTTACAACGAGTAACTCTTTCTATGTCCAGGGCAGTTGATAAACCTGCGTCGTTAGCGGGCGAGGGTTAAGACGTGACACCCATGCTGATGTGGAGCAATGATATCGAGAATAACACGAAAGTATCGCCCGAGATACTGGCTGAATGGAAATGGCGGCAGAGAGGGAAAATTAAATTTGGAACGATTGAAATGAAGGATACGAAAAAAGTGTTGGTCGTAGGACTATTTTTTTAAAGTGAATATTTACGTACTTGTGGTATATTTTCATTAGTTTAGCAAGTTAAGCTCTATATGTCAATGATGTACATAGTTATAAATAAATGAGCAATAACATTTTAAGTATAATTAAATGTAAGGTTATGTTAATTTTTAAAAGCTTACAAAGGTCTAACTTCGTTAAATAAAAGTAATAAAACGTTATTAGTCATTGATAAGACCAGTCACAAAATCTATACTAATATTATAAAGCTGAAGAGTTTGTTTGTTTGTTTGTTTGTTTGAACGCGCTAATCTCAGGAACTACTGGTTCGAATTGAATAATTATTTTTGGGTTTAATAGACCATTTATCGAGGAGGGCTTTAGGCTATATATCATCACGCTTAAGCCAATAGGAGCGGAGCAGCGATAAAGAATGTTTTAAAATCGGGGATTCCACGGGGACGAAGTCGCAGGCAGCAGCTAGTAACTAAATAAAACCGTCAGAAAATGAAGACATTTATTTAATAAGCTATCCCTTAAAATAAATATTAAGAAACACTTTCATATAATAGTCAAGTTTAACTACCAAACATACTTTCTCTAAAACATTATCTGCTATCTCAAATACATCTACTTTAATATTATAAAGAGAAAAGATTTTCTGTTTGTTTGTACCGAATAAGCTCCGAAACTACTGAACGGATTTTAACTATTTTTCATTAATGGAGAGCTACATAATTAACAAGTAACATAAGCTATATATTATCCCCGTGTTCACACGGGAATGGGAACAATACGGGTGAAACCGCGTGGCGCTGCTAGTCTCAAATATAATAAAAACTTGGTTCAATTCGTAACGTTTCTCAGCTGATCTTTATCCTTTTGAAATAAAACTTTCACTAACATTTGTGGACCATTTCTTAAATGGCGAAGTCTATCTTTATCTTCACGTTCTATCAAAAAGGGATTCAGATAATGGCTGGAGATTACTCTCGACTTACTGTTGTGGTGAAATTGTATTCATCTTGAAGTGTGACTAGCAAAATGTTAAAGTTTTCATATATCGATATCGTGTTGCTTTAAGTTCCGCGTTTGTGAGATTATTGTGGGGATTAGGAACTCGGGTTTGTGTTTAGCGGAAGTCCTGCTTTGAAACTATGTCTCATACGAGCTATATCACGAGCCTGTTTTTCTAGTAATTTATTTAATGGAAGCCTCTTGAGAACTTTTTTTTTTCTTTTTTTTGTACTCACATTATCTGTACTCATGACAGAAATATAGTTTTATAGACTTGTTCTTTCTTCTTCATTACAGGGTATAACGTTTCAATATCAAACTTTTATTGAGATGAGTATCACTTCGTTGCTATACTAGTCAAAATTCAATAATTGTAAAAAAAATACTGTCACAGAACTAACATGCTAACGAAATCATAAACCTAAACAAAATCCCTCCCTTTTAGAAAGATAGAAAATAAATTTATTTGACACATACATATACACACAATGTAGATAAAAATAAAAGGAAACTTAATTTTATTAACGCGGTTGCGCCAAATAGCTCCAGTTCAGCAAAATGCCAGACAACTAGGAGATTACTGACGCTGGTTTTCAACTGAACCTACCGTTGCAGTGTACGGATGTAAACTTAGATATTATGTAAGTTGTTTTACAGCAAGCAGTATCAGTAGCTTGAATATAATAGGTACGCTCAAACACAAAAAAACTGTACAGCCACATCCAGCTGCTCTAACTCCACGCCCGAGTCCTCTATAAACAATAAGAGGCTATTTGTTTCTTGACGCGCAATCATCATAAACCGCATGCATCTACCGTTTTGCTACCACGGGCCCTTTATAGCTTCATTTCACCATGCCTTATGGGCTGTTGGTAAGACTATGGACGGTATTAAACACCTATATGCTTTGTTTTTGTGGCTTGTTTCAAGATTAGGGAGATTTCATGCGGTATGGGCAGTTTTTTGTTGTTTTGTTTGAATATATTTCCTGTATTATAGAAAAGAAATAGTTATTGGTAGCTTCGGCTTTGTTTAATCAAATTTGTTTCGCACATGTCATGGGTAAACGTTTTTATTCACTATGATGATTGTTAACTACGTTTCTGCCCGTGGCATCGCCAAGATAAGTTGTATAATATTCCAGGGAAACTTGCTGCAAGGATGAATAGTCCTATATTCCAGGCGCGTCGTAGTCTATCTGTGGGTAAAATTTCATCAAATTCCGATCAGCGGTCTTAAAAACTGACAGAGGTTAGTATTGATTGCATTGCATTTGGAACACTACGAAAACCTCTCACCGTTTTGCTACCACAGGCTCTTTATACCTTCACTTTACCATGCCCTATAGGCATGCCCTGCCCTATGGGCATGCCCTGCCCTATGGGGTAAGGCTAGGGCCACTATTAAAGACCTATACAGGGTTATTTATTAAACACCAATAACCTATTAAGAGGTCATTGTACTCATTCAAAAATCAGCTGTTCCCTACATTTATGTTCGTATAACTCATCAAAATTTAGGGAACAGCTGACTTTCTTTCGCGATTTCAGGTTTTCTTCCATAGTAAAAGTTGTTCATAATGATGAGTACAATGACCTCTTAAGAGGTTGTTAGTGTTTTACAAATAACCCTGTATATACGCTTTGTTCTTGTGCCCTGTTTCAAAATTGAACGGGTAAGGTGATTTCATGCTGCATAGTTTTTTTTTTTTTTAATTCTTTATGAATGAATTTTTAACAAGCCTTTTACTACATAGCCATAACGAAGAAATATATGATTAATCCTAAAGTTAGATTTTTACTTTCAATGCTACAGCAATCTATATTCAGTGAACGAAGTTTCACAGGCAACGATGAAATTGATTCTGTTTTTGCTAGAGAAGCTATTAACAGTTGTGTAATTTTTTATACTTTTAAAAAGACTTACGTCTGACCGGTATCTTTGTTGCGAAGCAAAGATGTAATGTTAAAGATTATTACATTAAAAAGAGTTTGTACAAGCAACTCCGACGCAATACAGCCACAACATACCACTACATAGTATAAAACAAAGTCGCTTTCTCTGTCCCTATATCCCTTTTTTTTTTTTTTTTTTTTTTTTTTTTTTTTCTGGATGGGAAATCATCAAATGACCCCTCCCGCCCTGGGTGGAGCGGTAGGGAGTGTCAGACTTTTACTGACTAAAACCCACCCGTGATCCTTCTTGTGCCCTATGCGTTCCAGGGCCGCGGTAACTCTTTCGAACAAATTCCGCAACCCTAGCAGGCACCGACCCTATGGGGCCCCGTCCTCGGTGCTGACGGCTCCTTGAGGCGCGCGTGGAACACAACGCGTCGTCGACTCAACCTGGTATCGGACGGCGAGCCACCCACGCTCACCGTCCCCAGGCATCAGCCACTGCGCAATAGCACAGCGGCCGACTTGCCTCTGGAGGGGGCCGAAATGGGACCATTACTGGCACTCCATCTCAGCACCCTCCCGAGCGTTGGGAGCCGCAGCACCCGCAGCAGAATCGGCAGCGGCGGCGACAGAAGCCGCGGCGGCGGCAGAGGCGGCGGTGGCGGCGGACCTCTTGCCCCTGGTCGGGGCGGATGGCGCGCAGGCCCTTCCCCCAGCCCAGTGCTCGGCCGGCTTGCCAGCAGCCGCACATGCACTGCAGTGCGGCGTGGCCTCGCACGAGCCGGCCTTATGACCGGGCTGACCACAGCGGAAACAGAGTCCGCTGCGGTCGACCTCCGAGGGGCACATAGCTCCCGTGTGGTTACCCACATGGCAGCGGTAGCACCTCAGAGGTCTGGGTTCCAGCAGTTTTACCCGCGCAGACACCCATCCCACCAAGAGCCTTCGGCCCTCCGACACAGTTCTGGCCGCCGTCACGGGGCAGCTCACCACAAGGGTTTGCATGCCCGTGTTGTCAGGCCGGAGGGTGCCCGCCTTGACGAGCTCGGCAGAGCACCCCCCAGTCCTGGCGACGGCGGCCACAACTTCCTCCTCCGTCACGGAGTCATCCAGGCCCACTATGCGCATGTCGATGCGCTTAGTCGGCCTGGACACCCGGACCTCGTCCGCGGGTAAGACCGCCCTCAGCCTTTCGGCCAGGGCGTCCGCGAACGGGCCACTCTCCGCTCCGGCGAGCTCGAGCTTGCGGGCACCGGTTAAGGTCCTCCTGACCCCGATGCCCCCGCTGATGCCCAGCTCTTGGAGGCTCACCGCCTCCTTCGCCCGCTTCAGTACGGCGAGATACGTCACGCCCCTCTGTTCCGCTTCCGGCTGCAGTGTGAGCACTACAGCCGCGGATTTCGGGGCGCGAAGCCTCGCCGCAATGGCGTTGGCCTTCCGCCGCTGCCTCCTCGCCTTGTTTTTGGCCCGCTGTTTCTGGCCAGCAACCTGCCACTCGGCCTCGGCCGCAGGAGGGTCCGAGGGTGGGGGTGGGGGCGGCTGCGGCACCACTGGTGCCGCAGCCTTAGCCGCTCCTCCAGCCTTCCTCCTACCCCTCTTCGCCGGGGCCGACTTGGTCGTCGCCGGCGTCGTAGTCGCCGGCGTTACAGGCGCTGTCGCTGGCGCCGGCGCGGCTCCGCCCTTGGCCTTCGCCTTCGCCTGGCCAGACGTTCCCGGGCCGGCAGCCACGGCGGCCGCGTACGAAGCCGCCTTCTGCCGGCCCTGGGGCCTCTGTGTCGCCGCTAGTGGGGGACGCCGAATCATGTCCTCCAAAACGGAGAACTGCTTCTGGTAGGGAGCCAGCTCCTGCCGCACCAGGCTCCGCACCTGGCTCAGCACTAGGCTCCCCTCCAGCGTCGCCGGACTCGGCCCCCCCTGCGGCTCCTCCGAGGCCGCTCTGGCCATGCCAGCCAGGTCCCTCCGGAGCGACTCATTCTCTGCAATGAGTCGCTCCGTTACGGCCGCGAGGCGGGCGACCTCCGCCCGCAACTCTGTCGCCTCTCCGGACCCGCCGACGTTGGCCGCCGCCGCCGCCATAATGGAGGCTTTGGCCGCCGTAATGGCCTCCCGCTTGGAGGACTGCTTTCGCTTGAAGGCCACAGCGCGGATCGCGGCCTCCACGACCTCCGCAAACTGGGCCTTCTTCTCTTCGACAGTGGGACGCACCTCTCCCGGGGCCTCCGAGTCGTCGGAGTCGAGAGCAGGCGGAAGAGTAGAGGGAGCCCTACGACCGCTCCCTCCAGGGCGACGCCCCTCCTCCACCAACCTCCCGGCCCGACTCTCCACCTCCCGGGTAGAGGGAGCCAGCCCCCTCCCCGCCTCACAGCCCCTGCCCCGCCTGGCGGTGGGGATCTTGCGGGCGGAGGCAAACTCACCCTCGGTGGACGACCCACTGTCATCCTCCCGTCTGGGCCGCTTGCGGAAGAGCTTGACGCCCTCCACAGCAGCCCCCCCTCCTCTGTCTCCAGAGCCCGCCGAGCTGACCGTTACTAGGTCAAGTGCAGAGCCAGAATCTGACCCTGCACCTCCCCGGCGCTCAGGCGAACTCCCCGCATCACAACCGAACGCCATCAGCTCCTTGAAGGACGCGGATCCGGATGACGTCGATTCTGAGCCTCCTCGGCTCTTGTTGCCACTGGCAATCGGAAGGCGTTTGGTGCCCACCCCAGAGTACGGAGGGCAGCCCGCCGAAGCGGGGTGGGATTCCCCGACCGCTGAGCAGTCGGGACCCACCTGGGGACTCATTTTGCAAAGGCCTTTGTTTTCCATCTTTTCCTTTTTTAAAGGGTGCGGTCCCTTACTCCTCCGCCCTTTCTCCATCACAGGGCCTCTCCTCCCACCCGCTCGCTGCCTTCACAGCCACGTCTGATGAGCAGACGCGTACCAAAAGGCAGCGAGCGGGATTCCCCGCGTGTGTGTCTCTCTTGGTCTGATCCCTCACTTGCGACCTTCCGGCATGAGTGGCTCTACCGGGAAAGCTCGCAAGATCATTGAGACGCTCAAGCCCCACCACGACGACAACGTGGAGACACATTCGGTGGGGGTCCCTATATCCCTATGTCATAAGCTTCATCTGGCTACCCTACTATTTGGCGTAATTCTCACAAAAAAACCAGATTATCTATACAGTAAATTAACCTGGTCGCGAGATGTGAACAAGGTCAAAACGAGAGCATCTGCTTACCTTTTGCTAACCTTACCCCACCGAACTGCTGCATTCCGGGGAAGTTTTAAATTCGCAGCTTCACGCTGCTGGAACGACCTGCCACCGCCGTTTCGTGCTTTAAAAACAGTTGGTACATTTAGTGCTAAGTTCAAGCAACATCTACTACGCATCCAAAAAGAAACGACATAAACTCACCCATGGTCAGCACGCAGTTTGTATTGGTGACATTGTTTTATGTTCTCAGCACAACGCTTCCTTGATAATGCACTATAATAACATAGTCAGTTCTGTTAAATAATATTTTATTTAGTTTTTGCTATCCCCAAACGTTATTTAAGATGCTAAAGTCGTTTTTTGTTTGTTTTGTATTGTTTTGTGTTATTTAGCTATTTAGTTTGTGTTCTACCAGTATTTTACTTTGACAACCGACCATAATACTTCCACTGCGCCCGCGCGTTCCATCATTTGTCTATGATATCGATAAATGATACTGGAGCACTGGGCCATTGAGTTAGTCGATATTAATCATTATTTTGTTGTATGTGTGTATTTTTTTTACTTTTTATTTCTTTCATATGTTGTTATGTACATTAGTTGATATTTATTATTTTATTGGTATTTCTTTTGTTTATTTTTAATAAGTATGTATCCCGTGAGTGTATCCGTGGCATCACAGGCCCTATCAGAACACCAGCGCTGTGGTATTTGTCAATTATTGATTTAATATCGCAGCATATGCTGAGATAGGGACCTTTTTTGGCCTCGCACAGTTTAAATCTAATATTAAGCTTTTAATTGTTTTTTTTGTTGTTTTGTGCGAGTCCTAAATAAACATTTTTCTTTCTTTCTATCCTATGTATGCTTAAATCTTTAAAACTACGCAACGGATTTTGATGCGGTTTTTTTAATAGATAGAATGATTGAAGAGGAGGGTTTATATGAATAATCCATATATATTAAAGTAGAGAAAACATTAGTATCTACATTGCATCCGTGCGAAGCCAAGGCGGGTCGCTAGTATAACATATATTTAATTTTAGCTAGTTTAGACTAGCTAAAATTAAATCTATTGGGTAGGTGCTAAGAGTCTTGTTATCCACTTGAACTCAACTGAATACGTGTACCGCAAGCCAGAGGGTTCAGCACAGTTCAAACGTGTTGGATTTCAGCTCAAGACCCATCGCTTATTGATTTTCAGACGACTTGGGGATAGGGCTGTTGGACGCTGTTTTGTGTCAAAGGCGAAAAGTACTATAGTAACTAATACCTTTTATAAAAAATAGGAAAATATGTCTTATATTGTTCTTAATTAATAATACATAGCACGTCATCTAGGAAACAACTGCCTCATCTTGTTTAAAACGGCCAAAAAAGGTTGACGTGTAAAAGCTTAATTACAAAATAAATATCATTCATAATTTAATGAGTTGATTTAGATGACATTTAGTGAACACACTAGAGTAGAAATTGGATACTTTCCCCGTTCTTATATGGGATTATTTTCGACCACCATGCGGGAGAAATCGCTAACAAAAGCTAGTTAGTTCATAAGTAACTATTTTGCTTTATATCAATAAAAAAATCGTGATCGCAGAATACACACAGATGACAGAGAGACAGACATATCTCCACCATCTTCTATGTGAAATAAATAATTGTATCTCAAAAGTCGAACTAATTTTATCTGGTACTAGCTTATGCCCGCGACTTCCTTCGCGTGGAGTTCCATACAAAATGTTAAACCCTTTTTCGCCCCCTTAGGGGACGAATTTTCAAAATTTCTTAGCGTATGCCTACGTCATAATATCTACCTGCATGCCAAATTTCAGCCCGATCCGTTCAGTGGTTTGGGCTGTGCGTTGATAGATCACTATGTCAGTCAGTCAGTCCCTTAGCCGACCCCAATATAGTTGGGAAAAGGCTAGGCAGATGATGATGATGTAGTCGAACGAATTAAAGAGACTATAGATGAAGAGAGAGGGAGATAGAGAGCGAGTTCCATCAAGACTTACTGTAACACAAAATCTTTATTTTCAATTAGTTTACTATACGAGGAAGACAGGCAATGAATCGCGACACTTAAGAATATAAAACCGTATGGTAGCGAAGTAAAAAGTGCAATAATTTGTAATAACGACTTGGCATTGTCGCCGCACTAAACGCAGCCGGAGTTCTTGCTGAATATATCTACTGGTGTAAGGCATAGTCGTTTCGTTTGATAGTTTATAAGCTGAAGCGGGTGAGCATTAAAAACATTTGCCCGAGTGTTTCTTACTTCACGAGTCCCGCAGCATTTATTCGAATAAGTCTAAAAAGTATTCTAATAACTGTCTTAGGGTAAGACAGTTTAATCGTTTGTTTGGGACTTATCAAGCTTGAATTGCACGGCGCGTTTTTGGTGGACGAAAAGACTGAATGATCAGTGGATCATTCAGTCTTTTAAAAATTGCAGTGGTTGGGATTATTTCCAACATATTGGCGGAACTACGTGTAAATAAATGCAGCTAAGCTCTACGGTCTAGGTCTTAACATTACGAAAAAAAATACAGTCGAATTGAGAATTTCCTCCTTATTTGGAAGTCGGTTGAAAAATATACATATAAAATCTGGCTTGAATTTGGGCTTACTTGGACCAGTTATACTTTTGCTTGCCTGCTTTCAATTAAGCTAATCGAAATAATTTATAGTACGCGGATTAAAACACCATATTAGAAGTTTGATTTAGCAGAAACCAAGGAAAAAAAAAACTACTGGTATCCTTGAAATTGCCTTCCTTTTTCAAATTGTACCACACCCCAAACGTTGGCAAAGTAATATTTGCATACTCGGAATCTTAAGATGTTCCTTCCTTGTATGAATATTTCGCGATGTGTTACTTAACCGTTCCCGCCAACCTCCCACTCGAAATTTCAATTCTGCTTTTAACTTATTTCTTTCAACTGTTTACTGTGACGTCATAAGCTGAAGCTGAATAACTTATAGTTTACTTTGTGACTTGAACTAAAATGGCAGTTGAGAGCATGTCATGCTCGCTCAAATGTCTCGCTGAAGGTGGCGCGTGTGTCGGATCATTCGGTGCCCTTCAAAATGGTGCCGATACACGAGTCATGTTCGTGAACGGGCGCCGTCGGTTGAGACTGGTCACCTCTTAACTGGCACTGACTTGTTTTAATCTTTATACTTTGAATTGTTTTATAGTTTCCTTTTTTTCTTTGCATTGTCCTCACATATAGAAGCACCAAAGGATGTAACAAAAGTTATGTAATACAGAACATGATTTAAAAGAGTGTCCGTGGAGTTTCTTACACGTTCTTCTCCATAGAGATCTACGCTTTGGAACGTGCATAGCTTCACCTCTTTCGACTTGACAATAGGGTAGTTGACTAAAAAAATCTAATTAGTCCGTCGGATAGATTTCCAAAAAATATTGAACACGTATTTTTTCTTTTTTCACGTAAACAAAAAAATTAAGACGATACAGTGCGTTGAAAACTCGTATGACGTCACTACTCGCTACAATTTTTAGCGAGCCGTGACGTCACAAGCTCCCACTCCTGATCTTTGATGCTTTGTATCTTCGTTAGTTTTTATAGATTTGATAAAGGAAAAAATACGTGTCCAATATTTTTCTATAAGTAATCTAACTGACGGACTAAACAAAATCATATATTTTTTACTCAGGAAACATGCCTATTCAAAAGTGCCTGTGAAGGGTTTAATTGAAATAAATTCTTTGAGTATTGAGAAGAATGTTTCGTCTATTTATTTGTATGTTGATCTTCAAGACTTTGAACTGTGTGCATTTTAATTAGTTGCTGAGAGAAGGCTTGTCTCTTAGGTAGCCCTCCAAGATTCCATGGAACTTACACATAGTTACTTGGCGAAATTATAGCGAGAGTATACTCAATAGTAAACCCTCATTACGCCAAGCGACTATGTGTACATCATTATCAATATATAAGCTGAAGCTCACAGCTGGACACAGGCCTTTCCCAAGTGTTCCCACGATGATTGGACCTATGCGTCTCGCATCAAGCAGAATCCTGCAGCTTTCACCAAGGCGTCTCTTTATCTTGTTAGGAGGCCTTTTGACGCTGCGCCTTCTGGTAAGCCATGGTACACATCTGCCTTTGGATAGCAGGCGTGATATTATGTTACCCCTTTTGGAAGAAGATTTTCATTCAATTTTTCAGATTTCGAGGCATTGGCAAGCGGTTCGTTGAATTTGTTGATTGCATCACAATTCTAGGGAAGATGCTTAAATTGGACCATTAGCTCCTTTTCAATATTGAATATACTTAAAGCACCAATCGATGATGTGGATTTCATACTTTAAGAGCGCATACGCCAAACGGCATTTCATACAAATTTTTAAGTCGTTATTTTCCGAAATGACTTAACCGATTTTAATGAAACTATACACACATGAGCAAGATACATAGGTCTAAAAAGTTATTTGAAAACATTTTCGATAAATAGTGTTACAGTTAGATTAGACTCATTTTAAAATTTCCATACAAATATGAATTTCCAGTTATATATTTTTTTAAATAAAACTTTTCTAAAATGTTTTAATTTACTTTTTAGACCTATGTATCCTGCTTATATGTATGAAGATTCATTAAAATCGTTACAGCCATTTCGCAAAATAGTGACTTGAAAAATTGTATGAAATGTCATACGGCGTACACGCTCTTAAGGCCTAAATTAAAGTTGGTAATCGCGATCATTATCAGCGTATAAGCTGGAAGACGTCCATAACATAACAATTGGACGAAAGCCTCTCATAAAAACATCAAAACTAACTAAATCCTCTACTACTATGACGTATACAAAATTCTCAAATCAAAAACCCATTACTTTTCAACCATAAACCATTTTATCACTTTAATTCTCTATATCAGCTGCCATACTGATCATGATTGACTGCAACTCTTTGACACACACACACTGTGTGTGTGACCCACACATACGGTGTGTGTGTCACACACCTCGCTATCCGCCACCGGCTTTCCCTTTTAACATAGTTCCCAAATTACTTTTGGATATAAATTGTAAGTTTTATCGAGAAGTCGGTAGTATCGCATGCAAGACGTGAATAGGTTTATAAATGGTTTAATGAATGAGCTGTTATCTTCTTTTGTCATAGGATTTACATAATTAGGTAGGTATAGGTTGAATTTTGAGGTTATGCGTGAGTAATGTTGGACTATCTTTAATGGGGAAATGATGGAAGGTGGAAATCGTTTACGTTTTTATGTTTAGGGTTTTGATGGACTTTTTAAGTGATAATTTTTTTATGGTTTTATGAAGCTTTTCTATCTGATAGAGACTGCTTGTAAAAACTTATGTAGATATGTATTTTGGTATCTCTATTTCCTTGCCTGCGTACTTCTTTTTTTAAATATTGCCGCACACTAGGAATTACTCCTGCATCGTGGGTGCGTTCACAAACATGAAAACTCACATATACTATACACCCAGACCCGGAACAATTATTCTGTAGGCCATACAAACATTTGTTCCGTGCGAGAATCGAAGCCGCGATACGTAGCGCAGCAGCAGAACGCTCAACCACTGCGCCAACCGTGTCGTCAAATCGTCTTCATTGCAATTATATTGTCCAATACTATACAAGTTCTGACTCAAATCACCAAAAGCGATAAAGCAACGGATCGCACAATTCTAATATTATTTATCAGATAATAATTTGTACACAATACCGACCACATATCTCACTGTATTCAAAAACATTTAATTTCACTTTCACATACTTCATGTAGAAACAGCGCACCGTCTTATCTTGACAAATAACCCCATACAATGTCTTTACAAAACGTGGTACTAGTAGCCATTTAACATCTACGGTAAAATCTAATTTATTGTCCAAAACCGGACACCTTCCATTCATTGTAACTCTATGGACTATTAATTTGATAGGAAACCCACTAATTGGAGAAATTTCACTGCGTTAGGGCAATGGGTGTCACCTCTCTATTCTTGTAGGGCTGGCAGTTTAAACAATGGTTTAGACAGTTTTATTGAAATAGTTTCAGTTTTAATCTGTGGTTGATTAATGATTTATCGTTTAAAGGATAATACAGAATGGTTTTACGTTTCCAGTCTTCAGTGCAAGTAAGTAGTCTTTTTTGTCATTCTAATGTGTTGATGTTAGGACCAGATTTATTTTAAAAATGTTATATTTAGTCCAGACCAGAGAGCAAACATTTTGAACTTTTGACAGATGCTAATGCTGAAGGAATGAATCTTTGTCTAGCCATAGATTGTTATTAAAACTGGATAATTAGCTTGAAGTTTTAGTAATCTAATAACAAACTATTATATCAGTCTACTTAAAAAGAAGTAGAAACTCCGAAAAAGAAAGGGTTTATAGAAATATTTAATGGATTGGAAATCATTAAATGACTTTTTCCTCTTTGGGTGGAGCGGAAGGGAGTGTCAGAGTCTTACTGAATAAAACCCACCCGTATTCCTCCTAATGCTCTTTGCATTTAAGGGCCACGGTGACTCTTTCGATCAAATTCCACCATCCTAGCAGGCAATATTTAAAGCCAACTGAACTTTTTTGGGCAAATTGTCTACAATATTTGATTTCTATGGAGAGGCAACCTTATATAACTAGCTACTTAAAACTTTTATAATTTCTCCATACACACGTTTAAGTTATAAATTACAACTTATTATCGATAATAACGCACATTTTTTTTTATTTGAAGCTGCGTTAAACGGCCATTTTTAACGTGTTATGAAACCTATCGGGTTTTGATTACGATGATAGTCGAAGAATCCCGACTGCGACCGAGGGGGGTAATGTGTTTCGGTGTTTATTTCATATAAACTATGATAATTTGATAATAATGATAGTTTGAAAAATATTACAGGCGCCTGAGTGGATTGAATTCGTTTTACACTTCTTATTTTATTTGTATTTACTTGCATGTTATGAATATGAATTCGATTTTTAAGAAATAATATACAAATGGGTTCTTTTGGTAAGCGTATGATTTTAATATTAATGTAGGTTGAAACTAATAATGTTTATTCCATCCTATTCAAGGCCTCCTTCTACTTATTTATAGTTTCATCAAAGGAGACACTGAGCTTTGAACGAGAGACCAGGCTACCTATTATGACGTCTTAAATCCATCATGATTTCTGTGTCAGAGAGAGATGGAGTTACACAAGACGAATAGCACTATCTCTTTCCCTCCCACGAATCATGATAGCATTGGCACTTCGTAATACGGCCACAGGGGCCCCAAGTCTGCTATTTAAAATGAGTGGTGAACATTAGGTAAGTCATGCCAGATTTCTTTTATATACATATTTACATGTTATTTATCAGTGTTCTCTGCAATCTAAAGTTACCGCATACGTCTGTCATTGATTTTTCTTTATGTACGAGATTAGATTCAGTGGTTGACCATTGGAAAATCATAATGACGGTTTTATAGTAGTTACCAAACTTGTCAAAATAAAGCATTATGAAATCGTTGATAGACCATTCTGACACTATTATAATAATAGACATTAGGCCCTGGAGGCTCATCTCAACGAACCATTATAAAAGAGAGACCTCACGTTTGGACAGCGATTCTCAACCCCATATATTTTATTAACAATCGGCTTCAACACACTACTGCTGACAGGGTCACTTGTCTAGGGACTCAGGTCCCTAGAGCCCGGTAAAGATCCATCAACCCATAAAATAATAAATAATACTTTTACTAAGACAACATAAATCCGAATCTATACACATATAACAGCGAACAACCACAGAACGCAAGAAAAAAAAAACTATCACGTTTATTTAAAACCTAGATAATAAATGCAGACACAGACACACATCTTACAAAAGGTAAACTCAGTGCTATCGACAGACGAGATAAAGCGGGTTTACATTAGCTAGGCGTTAGATGTAAGGGTCAGCTCACACTGAGACGCAACGCTGCGAACACTTTTGAGACAGCAAAATACCTAGCATTTTAATTACAAAACAAAAATATCAATAATAAGGATTTCAATGATAGAATTCGTAGTTCGAGACTTTAAAATTGGAAACACTGACTAAATAAAATTGATTGAGTCAGGCGTTACTTTGCGGAAATCCATTTTAAATTTGAAAATGATTGATGATTGATTTGATTGATTGATTGATTGTTTTTTTTTTGTTGATTGATTTGATTTTTGATTTTTTGATTTTTTTATTTGTTTTGATTTTTTTGTTTTTTTTTTGATTTTGTGATTTGATTTTTTTTTGTTTTTATATTTTTTTTGAGCGGGCGGGAGGGAGGTGCATACCTGCAACCCACTAATATTCGCGGAAATTAAAACTAGATATATTGTTTTCATTTTCAAACACTGACTAAGCTTTTTTCTTCTCATAGAAGAACACAGGCTAAAAAAAAGTTAACACAACCAATGCTCTAAGCTTGTGGTTTAGTTAAAATGCGCTCTTCGATCAATTGTTGAATTAACTGCTAACAAAAGCGCATTTTAATGAAAATTAACCGCAATTTTTGACTGTTGGTCGAGTAAACTACTGAAAAAAGAATTTGCTCTTATTGAACCATTATTTCGTAGCATTGATTTGGTGTAAGCTGACCTTAAGAAGTAACTTGGTGTCGGGATACGGCGCCGTGTGAATCGGTTGCACAAATAAAAAGGAACATCTTCTACATTACCTACAGTAGATGCTTTGTTTAGAATTTGTTTGAACACAGCGAAATGTGGTGTTGGCAAGTTTTATTGTGAAGTGGTTTTAGTAGAAATTAGGTAAGTTTAAGAAATCGATGAAGATAGCTTTAATCGTGTTTTTGAGTTATTGGGCTAAGATTTCTTAGAAAAATCGAGATTCAAAGTCGAGTTATTTATTTCAAATAGACCAAAAGCCACTTTTTAACGTCCATATACGTAATAAAAACTCCAAAAGACTTTATTACATGAGTGAGTTTTCATGTTTGTGAACGCTCCCACGATACAAGAGTAAATCCTAGTGTGGGAAAACGCTTTTATTAAAAAAAAAATCGATTATATCGAAGAAACCTAATAATTTATTTTTAGGGTTTGGTATTCAGAACCGAAATGTCACTTTATTTAGAGCCAGAAAAACTGCAAGTTTTTCAAAAGAAAATACAATTGTTATTTGTATCTACGATAGTCTGCAAATCGTCTTCTCTGTAGATAATTTTCCATATTTAATAAAGTTTTTACTGTCCATTGGGTGTGAAGCCTTACCAAAAATTTAAGATCAAAGTTCAATAAAGCTATATTATCTATTCTCATCGCACCTACACACATGGTCGCTAATTAACGACTTCACACGATATTAATTAATAATATAATTATCCGTGTACCTACATTGAAAATTGCTTGGATGATAATTAACTCAGAGTTAATGTTATTTAGTTAATTATAGTCCATCAGATATATTATGTGTGCATACAGTAAAATATGACACAGAAAAAAAAAAGAAGTAGTATCACAAGCGGCTATACTACGCCTGTAGAAAATATTAAAACTATCTCTTCCCTTGAAATAAGGAAATCCAGAAACTGAGAAATTGAGCAGCAAGCAGTCTTCTGGGACTGTAACGAACAAACCCTTCTGTAAAGCAACAATTATAATTGAAGATGATGCGTGTTACGTAACACAGATTTGAACACGATTGAACGCTGTGTATGGCAAGGGTATCCACACAGTGATGCGATATCGATAATTTGTGGAAATAACAGTAACTAATAGGGATGTTTCATTACCAAATCGATAAAAATTGACGAACTTATTAGGGATCAAAGATCAGGAGTGGGGGCTTGTGACGTCACGTCGTGGTAGAAATCGTAGCACGTACTGACGTCACATGACTTTTCAACGCGCTGTATCGTCTTCGTTTTTAGTTTAAGTACGTGAAAATGAAAAAATATGTGTCCAATGTTTTTCGGAAATCTATCTGACGGACTAATTAGATTGTTTTAGTCAAATACCCAAATATACTAAGCAAGTGCCAAACTTTGCCTTCTTTTCACCGAAGCAACAAATGCACAGAAAACAAGATAGCATCTTCTTTGTACCAGCAAAGAATCTCTTATCGCAAGTCAGGCGTTAGTATTCTATACATTGTTATTTTGTTCTTCTCACGTTCTTAATTACGTATTGTGATTCGAATCGCGTCCCTAAGATAATATCACTAACTATTATAATGAGAGCCTAAGTGTATTTACCTTAACATTTTATTAAAAGAGATTTTATGAATTGAGCGCCATCTAACTGTCTGTTTTGATTGTAAAGGCTAGCTGGATAAATGAAGATGTCTTTTAGGAGTTGTAGAAAATGTATATTATCATCGAAAATTTGCAAACGCCGATATATTGTAAAATATTGCGAGAAATTGTTAACTATTTTTTCTTAACAAAACAATCACACGCATATTAAGAGATTATTGAATTTGAATGTGATTGAATGCACACAAAACGATTCTTTCATGAAATAGAGAAATATTAATTTATAATGAAAACAAAGATTTTTTTACTATCTTACGGCATATGTGATTTTCTGGTGAAATATACATATATTCAAATTGGTTTGTTGTGGTTTTATATGTTAATAGGAATGACTGAGACCGAGGGGAACTCTTAGCTAAATTATAACAGCCGCACGGGTCGATCTTCCAGGTTAAGCAATGCTGGCCGAGGTCGGTCTGTGGATGGGTGAACATCTTAACACAACGAGACTCTTCCGTGCCTCGGAATGCACGTTAAGTCGTTGGTCTCGGCTGTAATTAGGAGATCTTTGGCAGTCGTTACGGATTGTCAGAAGCCGGAAATCTGACACCAGTCTTGCCAAGAAGTACCGTGTGCCTCAGCTAATGGGTTGTGTAGGCAGCCGCTCCACGTAAAATACTGGTAATCATCTGAATTCGGTTTGGCTGGGAGGCGACCCCAATATAGTTGGGGAAAAAAGGGAAGGCAGATGATGAGGAATGACTGATTTAACAATACTGAAAAGCGCAAGTACGCAATAAGAACCAAAGAGGTATAATGACTCACAAGAAAAAATCTACAAATCTAATCTATACTAGTACCTATTATAAAGAGGAAAGATTTGTATTTTTGTATGTAACGAATAAACTCAAAAACTACTGGACCGATTTCAAAAATTCTTTCACCATTAGAAAGCTACATTCACCCTGAGTAACATATATTCATTCCCGTATTCCCACGGGAACGGGAACTACGCGGGTAAAACCGCGGAGCGCTGCCAGTCACTACATAGTATAAAACAAAGTCGCTATCCGCCGTCTGTCCCTATGTATGCTTAGATATTTAAAACTACGCAACGGATTCTGATGCAGTTTTTTTTTAATATATAGAGTGATTCAAGAGGAAGGTTTATTGTATAATAAATGCATATTATAATAGAGGAAAAATTAGTATCTACAATAATCTACATTGCACCCGTGCGAAGCGGGTCGCTAGTTATTCATAAACCAGAATCGGTAACAAGCACTTACCTATAAACGTTACAAATTCAAAAAGTTTTATCAATCAAGCTTTTAAAAATACCAGTAGATAATAAAGTACTTTTAGTAACGTAAACTTTCGCAATACTGACACTCATTGTGTGTCCACCGATATCGGCCAGTATCGGGTAATATCGGCGGTTATCGGCCGTTATCGGCACATATCGGTCGACGACGTCTACGATTTGTGCCAGTTAGATATCAACATTAAATATTGTCGTGAGTGTATACAGTGCTTTGATAGGAGATTGTGATGCGTCATTTGATTATTTTTATTTGAATATTATCATTTTGGTGTTGCAAGAGGTGAATACATTGCTTGAAGTAGAATTCTGAATATAATTAAAGAAGAGGAGTTCAACGTTCCTGTTGTAATGGAAAACGAGTCAGGATTAGCTAATTATGTTCTGTGGTATTAAAGTATATGGTGATAATTTTAATTTCAGTCAATTATTTAGAAATCCAATGGATGCGAGAAGCACAAGACCGATTGATTATGGCGACATAGTATTACAGCCAAAAGTGCACGTACATATTTCGGCCGAAATGATAATGTTGATAAAGGCTTTAAAGTGGACGTAACAATATAGCAGGACCATATAAGAAGTTTCGGAATTTGATCGAAAGAGTCACCGCGGCCCTGGTACGCAAAGGGCACAAGACGGATCACGGGTGGGTTTTAGTCAGTAAGAGTCTGACACTCCCTTCCGCTCTGCCCAGAGCGGGAGAAGTCATTTGATGATTTCCCATCCAGAAAGGCTCATATAAGAAGATACGAACAAAAACCTGAATCATCAAACAGTAACCCAAACAAAATAGCTACTTCACCTGACATTAAACAAAAGCCTAATACAAACAACAACAAAAAAAAAAACTTCTCAACGAACTAACTACTATCAAATAACACAACACTAACTCCGTTATATGCTCACAGAACTACACACCAGTTTCGACGTCAAAAAGCGACGATTTTAGCAACTAAGTTACTTTAAATAAAACCTGCTTCTCGTTTCTGTTCAAAGGCAATGCATTCTCTATAAAATGCCGATAATACTGCTTTACAGGATGCTTTGTGTTTCATTGTATGCAACTTGCAGTTCTGTGCATAAATCTTTTCTGAAACTGTTTTCTATTCTTCATAAATGTTATGTTTGACGAAATTTGTTAGATCAAATATGGATGCTGGGGCCTTTGAAGAGGTTTTTGTGACATCGCTTGTAAAGGTTGTTAAATATGTAGGGTCAATCATGTTTGATAGTCTAAAGTTGCCAATTTTGAGGTTAGTACGGGAATGTTGTAAAAATTTGAAGAATAGTAATTTAAAAAAGCGGAATCTGTATTTAAGTGGTAGCAAACTTTGATTGTGTTAAAGTTAGATAAATTCATTTCCTGCTGGTCTGAGTTATTTTATAGTAGGTATCTAAATTGAGTGAATTTCTAACTTTGAGGCTTTTGTACACCGTGACATTAGAAGCAAAAACGAACCTACCAAAATAATAATTAAAAAAAAAACAGTAAAATTATTCTTAGTAGGTATCAATTTCGACTTACACTCCAGCTTTTTGAAAGCGATTTAGCTCCACTCAAAATCTTCTTCACAAAGGGCGAATTACCTGCAACAAAAATAACAATATCCATTAATCAAGACTGCATAGATATGAGGGTTCAATGTTGAAACACAATTTTTATCACCGATCCGACAGCCACTGCCATAGTGTCCAATTTAGGCGAACACGGCTTATGGCACATGCACATCGCCATACGTTATTGGTACACGTAAAATTTACGACTCCCTCCAATAACTGGTTAGATCCAGTTATAACTGGTTTTATCCGCACGTAACTGGATTAATGGTGGGTGTTATTAGGAATTTGCGCCTTTATGAGTCCTTCCGGAATGTTGAGCATGGAATTTTTGTGACGGTCCCTATTTGTTGAAATTATTCTCGTGTAATTTTACTCGGATTTCTGTGTGTTTGGTTGCATTATTTGAAAAAGTAACCACAGATAGGTGCGACAGTAAATAGAACTATTTTTATGAAACAAAGATGTTTTTAGATTTTTTTTAAGCCTATCTGCAGGAGCTTTTAATTTGCACCCAAAAAATAATAAAAACATGTAAAAATAAATTACCAGTAAAATTCTTATTGAATGCTCGACTCACCCTTCACACGCAGTACTGAACAACAAAGAAATCAATCGTAAATCAAATAAACGCGATTCACAATCACAATGATTGGCGCCCCTCTATAACGATCATAAGTTATCGACAGATGGCCGCTCTAGTAATTAGAGATGAGTTGAGACTCTTCCAGTCATTTACACAGAGTAATTATTACTAACATAGAGGCGGCAGACCTTTAAGCCGACATTCTATCAACTAATAATCAAATCCTAAATTTTAACTTATAAATGCGAAAGTGAATTTGTTACGTTTCACGCCTAAATGTCTGAGTGTATTTTGAAAAATTTCGATACAGAGGTAGATGGGACCTTTTCTTTTCTCTGGATGGGAAATCATCAAATGACTTCTCCCGCTCTGGGCGGAGCGGAAGGGAATGTCAGACTCTTACTGACGAAAAACCCACCCGTGATCGTTCTTGCGACCTTTGCGTTCCAGGTCCGCGGTGACTCTTTCGAATAAATTCCGCAATCCTATCAGGCACTGACCCTATGGGGCCCCGTCTTCTTTGCTGACAGCTCTATAAGGCGCTGTCGACCCGGGCCTGGTTGCTATCGGACAGCGAGCCACCCATAGCTCGCCTTCCGCAGGCCCGCAGATAGATGGAACTTTGAAAACAGTTTTTCCTTTCCTGGAGGGGAGGCCTGTGTCCCATTAGTGGAAAAATTAAAAGGCTGAATATGCTTATGCTTACGCGATATTTCGTTGCATTGCAGCGCAAAATACTTCCATGCACATTATTTATTGTACTTCCTACAAATTGTGAATTTCTGTATTCAGAATCGGTGGATGAACATGTCCTGGATTAGAAGGCAAGTATTTATCCCGGCAGTACACAATCTCGGGAGGGTTCTCCTACTCTCACACAGATAAGTCGCTGTCAAATGCTAGTGTACAATAATTGCAGTGACTTAAATATTAAATGCCTTTCTCTATGTTATTTCTTGTTATTTAAGACAAATAGCTCAAGTGACAAATGCGATACCAGACGTATATAGGACGTGGAATATGTGTCAATTGCAATCTGTGCAAGTAATATGTATAATTATTTACTGCATTAATTTGTATTGAGTTGAGAAATTGAGGGCATCAAGTTCAAGCATGTGTATTTTTATAGTTATGTCAAAGGTTATCACGAGATATCCTGTATAATAAATGTATGAAAAGTACTTATTCTATACTAATATTATAAAGAGGAATGATTTGATTGTTTGTTTGTATAGAATAGGCTCCAAAACTACTGAACCGATTTGCAAAATTCTTTCGCTGTTAGGAAGCTACACTATCCACCGGTGACATAGGCTATATTTTATTCCCATATTCCCACGGGCACTATGCAGGTGAAACCGAAGGGCACTGCTAGTAGACTATAATACTGAAGCTGCTTTGATTGGTTGAACGCGCTAATCTCAGTAACCACTGGTTCTAATTGAAAAAAAAATATTTTAGTATTGGATAGCTCATTTATCGAGGAAGGTTATAGGCTATATAACATTACGCTACGACCAATACGAGCGTAGCATCTATGAAAAATGTTGCAGAAACAAGTTTGTTCTCTTCCTTATATGTATGACACAGACGAAGTTGCGCGGGTATGCTAGTGAGTAAATAATTAATGATCATAAAGGATCGCAGGAATAGTTTTGTACCTGTTTTTTTTTTTTCAAATGCCGGGCTAATTTGTGTGACGTATGATATATTTATTTAACAATGTACTCGTATGAATACACATTCAATAAAAATATAAGAAGAAGGAAACAGGAAAATAGTTATGTACAAAGATGATGCTTATTTCTATACATATATATAGAAATCTCTTCCAATGTACCGACTAAACTAGAGTCTAATAAAAAGAGATGGAGACTTCGTGTGTACAAGTGATAAGTTGGTGAATTTAAACTTGGTCAAAGTAAAAGGTACAAATAACTTTGTCCTTCGATATTCGAATAAAAGGTAAGAACCACCTTATTCATATTTTTTAAACATGTGGTATTTTTAAAACATTGAAAAAAAAAACGATTGAAGCATGGCCAAAATAGAAATTTTGGCTATGCTTCAATCGTTTTTTTTTTTTTTTTTATAAACAAAGCAGAAGGCCACACTTTCAATCTACCGTATCGTATGGTTTTAAGACTGTTCTATTTGTGGTATGCGACACCCATCTTTGTTTACAAATTCGACATTTAAAAATGCAAGAACTTTAACCATAGACACAAAACACGTTGGATTTAAAAATAGAACCACAGCAAAACTTGTGAGAGATTGCAAACATCTCTGAAGAAAGCGCTCCCGCCGTAAAATGTTGCAACTTATGCCAGATGATAAACAGCCGCGTCCTTTGTTCCTTTTATTTTTATTTCCTCTTTTCTGGAATTTCCACTTCAATTGCTACTCTTTAGAGATTCTTTTTTGTATTAAGAAATAATACTGAGTGTTGGGTTTAGATGGAATTATTTTGAATCAAGTTTAAAGTAAATGTCTCACTGGAATATACCTATTTATGTTTTGGGAGAATATTATGCTGAGATAAGGTCTTTTTTGGCTACGCGTTAATATCCGTATGGTTAGGTTAGGTTATTTTAAATTATTTCTGTTAGTTCTTAATATAATTTTATCTTTTTTGTTTGTCTTTTGCGAGTCCCAAATAAAGATTGTATTTTGCTGTTGAAACGAGATGCCACAAGAGAAGGTTCTTTGACAGCATTTACACCTGAAAGCAGCTCGCATGCCAGCTTAGTTACATTGCGTGCCACGCTCCAGCGACGGATCATAATATGCCTAGATAGACCGCAATGCAACGTGCATGTGAGCTGGTTTCCGGTCGCTTGCCGTACCGGTTAAACGTAATAAAACAGGTACATGAAACACTGAAAAAATAGTCATTATAAATCAACAATTAGCTTTAGAGCAAAATTCCAAACTAAAACTTTTTCTTTTTGTAGAATATTTCTACAAACAAGTACCTACATTATAAACACCCAATATTTTGTGAGTAAGTGTTATTACAGGTAGTAAATAAGGGGCGGAAAAGCGATAAAATAACACAGCTAATATGTAGAAAATAACAATTTCGACGATAAAATTGGAATTCTTTATATATCAGGTTATGAAAAACGGTTACGGGTGGAGTAGAATAAATTAAATTTATTCTCTCGGTACAGATTCGTGATCGGAATATCTCGCGAACATCTAATAATAAGTTGGGAGTACCCTTTACAGGTGCTTGGCAAAATGTCTTTGATTTCACATTTCAAGTTAAATTTGGTAAGTAGTATATAATACGTATTTTTGTTCTCTATTTTAAGTATTTGAAATTTGATACTTTTATCTATTCAGGTATGCTGTATAGTATATTGTTACTATGCAGGTTTTTGCGATCAGTAGATTGGTGTTTAGATAGCAGGGCGCCCGGATCGACGGTGCCTCGTATTCCAAGCGCGCCTCAAAGAGCTGTCAGCAACGAAGTCGGGAACCCATAGGGCCAGTGCCTGCTAAGGTTAGGTACGGATATTTTTCGAAAGAGTCACCGCGGTCCTGGAACGTGAAGGGCACTAGAAAGGGTTTTAGTCAGTAAGAGTCTGACACTCCCTTCCGCTCCGCCCAGAGCGGGAGAAGTCATTTGATGATTTTCCACCCAAAAAATAAGGGCTATATTATAATGCCGAGTGTATGTTACATATTTCTCAGAAAAAATATTCGACCCTATGTATACCCAGCCTTTGAACCAACATGGCCCTAATATTTCTCAGAAAAAATATTCGACCCTATGTATACCCAGCCTTTGAACCAACATGGCCCTAATACATTCGCCAAATACATATTTGACCATAACAAAGAGAATTACCAATAATCTGCTGTTTATGTCCACAGGATTTTATCCGGAAAATTTCCGCGAAAACATCGATCACGCTTCAGAATTTCTCCCAAACGGACCAACCCTTCCGCTGCTCGCCGGTCGAAACGATACCCATTTTTCACCGATACCCGTTGATCGACCCGAAGGATCATAATTGGTCTTTGTACGGTGAAATTGTTGTTAAAACGTGGTGATTCGAACCAACGCTTTGTGCTTTGCTTGACACAGGTAATAGTTCCGTTACAGTGCTTAAAAAAACCAAACGAATTTTGCTTTCATGTTAGCCATTCTGACAGTTTGTCGTACGATAAAAAAACCTGTGAATTTTGTGACTGCTGCTCGTCTTGAAAGATAGTAGGGTGACGTTTTATACGTTAGTAATAGAGCAGTGTTTTCATACAATTCTAAATCATCGTGAACTGTTTTTTACTATAATATCATTTTTTATTCTAGATATCTTAATCTAATTATATTTAAAAAAGCATTTACTTTATTTACTATTACCAAAACAAAACACGACATCAAAACTAATATGAAACAATTTTCTCTTCCTATTATCCGATCGTATCAACAAATTACCTCACTTTCAGGGTTGGTAACATTACGAAAAATCGATACCAATTATTCGAAACGAACTCAAACAAAAATCACGATCAAACCTTTGCGCAACAGCTAATAAACTTTTAATATAATTCGATATCAATTTGATATTTCCAGTATCGACAACCTAACGGGCTCGTAGGTAATTGGTATCGTGTTTGGATCCGATGTTCTATTATTGAAAGGTCGCTCTATTGTTTTCTGTTCAGGCGGCACAGTACGGGTTGATCGGATTGCCCGTGTGTTCTCAGCTGTTGTAGTTCCGACGTGTTTTGGTATAATTGTTTTTGTATAACTTTCTCAGTTCTGCCGCGGCCAACCCTAATACCAATACCAGCTAATTCATTATGTTGCTTTATTTTTAATATAACTTTTGGTGTTGTTTTATTTGCAAAGGCAAAGTGGTAAAGCAAATATGTGACGATCTCATTTTAAATACAAATTTGTGTTACTAAGCGTTATTTTAATCATGCTACAATGTCAACTCATTTGAAATTGTGTTGATGAGCAAACAGGCAAAACAAATAGAGCTAAATCATGAGTTTCAAATTGATTTTTTCTTTCAAGGAGTTGAAGACAGATAGCGTTATTAACAAAAAACTTTGTGAATCGCGATAAAAATATTGTACACATCTTTTTAGAGCTCGTCAAAACTTTCTCGGATATTAAAGATCGTGACGATCGCCTCTAAATTTTCGGGCCAACATCGCTCATCAAACTCATAAAAACTACGCAGAGTTGTAAAAAAGACATCTAATAAAAAAGTTTCGCGTTTTTAAAGCGTCACAATATACGTCGTTGATATAAGCGACCACAATAGCATCAGCCCTGCCGATACGAAACTAGGATTGGGTAGGGTGTCACCCTTTGTAGAAAAAAAAATGTATAATAACAATTCACACAACGAGATAAGTAAAAATACGAGCTTGTTAAACCGTAAAAAGTAATAATGGGGAGAGTAAAGTCAACAACGGTTGCATTTGTGTCACAAAATTATTCACGCGCGTTAGATTTTGTCGCCATTTTTGGGACACCCGGCGTATAGGACAGTAGGCCTGCCCAGGGGGAGCTATAGCGGTGCGAAAAGTATAATAGAAAGTCGTAATGGATGAAAGACATTTTTTAAATATTAAAAAGGTGATTTTCCAGTATTGCTTCTTATTTGATGTGAGAAGGGTGACTTTTAAGTTTTGCGGTGCATTCATTGTAATTTTACACTTCAACGTGTGCTCGAATTAAGAATGTTTTTGAATCTTGATATAAGTACAAGCAACAGCTCTAGTGCAAAAATGCAAGAGTATCTATCCTATCTATTTTATCTACGTCTTCGTTTTCTTTTTACTCCGGCGTTCGTTAACTCAAAGCGCTGGCTTTAAAAAGTCTCGATTTTCGTTCGATTTTATTTTTGTTTTGCTTTTTTGCATGAAATTAAAATCCGTTTTGGCAACCCTCCATGCTAAAACGCTACATGTTTAAACATGGCCTCCCAATTAACACAAGCTTTGTTATGACTTTATGAGGTAACTTAACAAAAATAGGGTCTTTATTTTTTATTGGCAGCTTTTTGTTCTTTCTTTGTTTACGAAAATGAAAAATAGGTTCCGTTAGACGTACCCATTTTTCGTTTTTACTTGATTTTTAGGGAAAAAAAACATTTGAAATTCTTTGCTCAAATTCCATTTAATAAACAAATTTTAAATATTTTAACTAAAATTTACAGAACATAATCAAATAACAAGTCAGTAAAATTGCGATTATTCTATAAGCTCTGACATTTGCGGCAGATGTACGTTCAAATTGGATCACAGTATTGTGTCAGAGCAGCTGACGCGTCTATTTCACTGTGTCAGATTCTGCGTCGAATATTGCAATTGGTCTCCGAGACCGCCTCGCGAACTGGAGGGTTAATAATGACGTTCGAATTATGATAATTTAAATAACGATCTTTATGTGCAGTAGGTACTTGTAATTTGAATTTCTTTATTGAATTTTAATTTTTAAGGCTGTTTTATTTATCGTTTGTGTTTTAAAAAAAAATCGTGATTTGTTCAAATAACTTGTAATTGAATGATTAATTTATGAGTATGTTTGTAAAGATGTTTCATTCGGATGACGTTAATTTACCTTTAATATAAAGCGATTTATCATTATATAATACCACACTTAGGTCATCGCCTCGGGCGTCGTGAGTTACAGGGCGATTCCCGGCCACCGTAGTGCGGCCGTAGATGACGAGCTATGGGTGGCTCGCCGTCCGATAACAACCAGGCCCGGATCAACGGCGCGTCATGTTCCACGCGCGTCTCAAGGAGATGTCAGCAAAGAAGACGGGGCTCCATAGGGTCAGTGCCTGATACGGTAACGGAATTTATACGAAAGAGTCACCGC
This sequence comes from Hecatera dysodea, assembly GCA_905332915.2. Lineage (NCBI taxonomy): Eukaryota > Metazoa > Arthropoda > Insecta > Lepidoptera > Noctuidae > Hecatera > Hecatera dysodea. The sequence goes on from HG995292.1 coordinate 20,043,887, forward strand.
GGCCCTGGAACGCAAAGGGCATTAGGAACACCTTTGGGTTTTAGTCAGTAAGATTCTGACAATCCCTTCCACTCCGCCCAGAGCGGAAGGATTCATTTGAAGATTCCCTTTGATGACAATTTGATTGAATAGCAAAAATCGTTATGCGAAGTATATACATATATGTATATTTCCTGGATATGGCAAGATGCTCTTCTAAAACTATAAAATATCGTTATAAGTATCCAACTATTCACCACTCTGGGGGGACTCTCAACTAACATACCATAACTTATCACCCAATGTCCATCGGTCGTTCACCTCGCCATGTGCGCTCTACATTCAATTAAATATTCAATCGCGACGCGCGACTCCCCGCTGCGGCCAGCATTGTATCATTCACAACGCGATTAAAACAGATTCGTACGATTGTACCTATTAAAGTCTATTCAAATCATTAAACTTTATATTCATGACAATAAAGTTGATTTCGGAATATATTGTTAAAAAGAAAAAAAAGTTGTAGTGAAAACTGACTTTAATGCTTAGGTGTTAAAACTATGTTTCCCTTAAGCCTAACTAACTAAGTTTATTTGTGTTTACACGTTTGGTAACTAAATCGCGAACGCAGTAACCTACTAGGTGCTGACGAATTATCGCTTCCTCCGCTGACGCATAGATCAAGAGCGCAGAGGTGCTAAAATTAGAACTGAATCATTGTCATTTATAGTGGGGTTAAATTTGTACTAATTGAAGTAAGCCAATTAGGATTATTACTACTTTCGTGCTTTTGAATCAATTTTTAGCACTTAAGTTTAGTATGAAGTTTTAATACATTTCAGTGTACTTTAAAGACTTTTATGAAACAACAAATAGGCAAAATACACCCGACGCAAACAAGAAAACTGCATTTCTTGAGATTTAATATTAGCTGAAGTAACTCACTTAATACTTAAAGACGTTTTTGAAAAAATAATTAGCTTCTAGGAAGGCGAGTGCTTTATTATGAGAAAAGTAAGAGAGGCGTTCTTAAAGAGAATATTATAAACTATCTAAAGTACATTAAGCTCGGAATGCTTCATTTCTTCCGACAAGACACGAAGAACGCCGACGATGACCGAACTAAATTAAAAAGTAATGAGTACTATCATCCTAATCATAGACTGACGTCATCTCTTTTTATTCTATGACCTTAGGAGAATGCATCATCAAAACGTACCCTGTCATTACGCCGGAACTGGCCAAGAATCATGAGTAATTACGAAGTAAGAGGCCTCTCATTGAACCATCTCTGGGCGTGACCATTCTACGTTTGAGTGACAGCTCTTTGTTCACTCCTTTTTGAATTTGGAATGGAATGTTTTATTTTCTTAACGGATTTCGAACGTTTTTTTTTCATTGACCGTTTGATGCGGCCTTGTTTTTTTAAATATTTGGTTAGGTAAGTGAATCAAATATTGAATTGTTAAGTGAATCAAACTTATCTAACCCAACGGAAACACCTCGCAACAATGTAACATATAACCTACCGCATAAACTATATAAAGATTATGGCAACAGTTATCTAAATTGGAACTATTCCGATGATAATAACCTAATTAAATTTCCAGAATGAAACGTTTTCATAAGAGATCAAATTTCAATATTCCTCGACGTAATCGCACCAAAAATATAAAAGAATTCAATATAGATAAAGAGAGGTTCGTATCAAAAATTAACACTAATTTAAGAACAGAAGCTTTCAAAGCTTTTACCGTTGCTTAATAATTAATTGTTGAAATGAATAAACATTACTCAGGTATTGGGTGTAAACTTCATTAAAAGTTATCGGACGTTGTATAATAATTAAGTTTTTACTTTTCCCGAAGTCACGCTCCTAAATTATTATTCTGTTATACAATTTGGGAACGTAGAATATGGATGATTAAGATTTCTACCGATCGATGCGAAGGAATTTTTATTTTGTGACGTACCTACATGGAAAAGTTGATAGATTCGGTGGGGATGGCAGACGGGGTAGAGAAACAGTTTTTGTTTTCTTTTTCTTTGTGTACCTATAGGAGAGAACAAAACAGATCGTGGAAAGGAATCAATTATAAAGGTTATATTTGAGGTATTGCCAAAAATATCTAAAGCTACAAAGTGTACCTATTGATTATTTCAGTTTAAAAAAATCGTGTAACAAGATTTTTTTCTAAAAAATACCTTCTGCTAAATTAACAGGAAGTTCTCATTCAATATCCTTGTCCAAAATGAAACATCGCAAAAGATTACGGATTTGCTAAAGAATAGCCAATTTCATTTGAAAATCTGGGCCATAATCTCGACTAAGCCAAGGTTCACGGAATCCTTAATTTCATTAAACCTGTAATAATTAAACCTCCTAAAATCGATGTTAAAATTTCTTCAGTAATTAATCTTCCTCTGGACCGCCATTTTATTGGAAGTGACTTTCAACTTTGTGATTAAAAGATAGTTTGATACTTACTTTCAAATTAATTTTCGTACCGAGTTCGGAGTAATTTTACGCGGTAAGCCAGAGATAGGAAAAGAATATTTGAAATCATCAGGTTACTGAATATTTTTCGTTCTAGAGAGTTTTGCTACTAAAACACGGTTCGGTTAGTTTTTTCCGCTCTTCATTTTAAAACAGCATTGTAACAACGACAGAAAAAACGTGTTGCGCCGACCCCAAGTAACATGGGATACGGGCAGGAAGATGATGATGATTTTTAAACAGCCAAAAAAGCCGATGTCCAATCTCCTGCTAGTGTCTACATTATATTGACCAAGAGAAGGTAAACTAGGTTTGTTTTAAATCAAATATCTATTTATACCAACCACAAAAATTAATGTCCAAATGTAGGGAAACTGGAGGTATTTTTGACAGTCTTCGACTGCGACACAAATGCAGCCGTTCCTCAAAAACACACCCTTTTTTAGGGATGGGTTATCATCTTATGATTTCTCCCGCTTTGTGTGGAGCGGAAGGGAGTGTCAGACTCTTACTGACTAAAACCCACTCGTGTTCCTCCTAGTGCCCTTTATGTTCCAGGGCCGCGGTGACTCTTTCGAACAAATTCCGCAACTGGAATTACCCTCAGAAAACAAACTGATTGTCAATCAGCGAACTTTCTTTTGCAATCATTAATTATATTTCACCCTATGCATTTTACAGCGGTTCCTCTGCTGCTTAATCGACATTAACACCCAAATCTTGCGCCATAGCACACCATAAAATCTCACTCGAAATAACATCAACCTGGGAACCGCATAGCTGCGAACTCCCACCGGAAAATCCCTTATTACTTATTACCCAACTTGGACTAACGAACACGAGAGAGAACCAGTTATAATTAAAGTTTAACAGCCAGTAATAAAACTATAGAAATAATTATGTTGATTATTTTTGTAGCTATCGGCCGTATTCATCATGCTGTCAGTTTCGGTGGGACTGTTTCGAATGACAGTTTAAATACTGGTTTTGTTTCAATAAGTCTTTGGGCTGAAGATGTATGTAGTTAATTGTTATAGAAGATGGTAGTATCTACAACTGTCACTGTATTGGAAGGAGTAATTAAGTATTGCGGAATTTGTCCGAAAGAGTCACCACGGGGAATGCAAAGGGCACTAGGAGAAACACGGGAGGATTTTAGTCAGTAAAAGTCTGACACTCCCTTCCACTCCGCCCAGAGCAGGAGAAATCATTCGATGATTTCCCATCCAGAAAAAAAAAAGTTCTTGAAAGAAAAAAATATAATGATCTGTCACGATCTTTTCTATAGAGATCCACGTTTTGGAAACTAGGTTCATGCTTTTGACTGATTCTTTGACAGTTCAAAACAGTTAATGGTTTATCTATACTAATATTATAAAGCTGAACGCGCTAATCTCAGGAACTACTGGTTCGAATTGAAAAATTCTTTTTGGGTTGAATAGACCATTTATCGAGGAAGGCTTTAGGCTATATATCATCACGCTTAAGCCAATAGGAGCGGAGCAGCGATAAAGAATGTTTTAAAATCGGGGATTCCACGGGGACGAAGTCGCGGGCAGCAGCTAGTTTGAAATAAACGATTGTAGTTTGACACCTTCCCATCTATCACAATCGATTTTGTATTCAGCAAATTAGAAGTCGGATAAGACAATTTAGTGTCGCAGAAAAGCAACTGGCTAATTTATCTTGAGCTGTTCGTGAACCTTGATTTAATAAAATCCAAATAAAAAAATAATTAGCACTATTAAACGAACTTAAAGTGAAGAAGCTCATTAAAACCTAAGTCAAATTGAATATTAAGAAGTTAAAACAAGGCAACTACCGTCGTTACCCAAATCTGTCAGCCGCCTTAAAAGAAAGGGAAAGAAAGATAAAAGATAAAAGCCTGACAGTTCTAATGCGTTTCTCTCTTTCATAGATTATGGGAGCTAATTATACGAATGGAATATTAATTAAGAGCTGTTTTACTAAAAGTAATTAGGATCTAATTATTATTCGACAGTTATCGCACTTATTAATTATTCTGACGGATATATAGGATAACATTTTGATGTATGTTCTGTTTGTACGTCTTTTTGCTGTTTTAATTTTCTGTATTAGAATCTTTTAATTTTTAATTTTTGTAGCAGAAATTACGTAATTTTATGTCTTTGAAATTTTAGTCAACCGTTTCTTTTTTCATTTTCATTATATAAATTGGTAAGAAAAATATGATTCATAACAAAAACGGCTTTTATTTCATCCACTTACATAAATAGCATTATACATATAGGAAGTACCTACTAGAATAAGTCTATGTTTGAATTTTGGGATGTTTGTTACACAATCAAGTCTCGAAGGATTAACGAATTTTGATGAAAGACTGATATGAGATTTGGTAGATCGTGACCTAAATTAGGGTTTAGAATACTTTTTATCGCGTTTTCCACTTTGGGCTTGGTTACCGGACAATCCTCGTACGCCTTTTTTTTTGAATGGGTAATCATCAAATGACTTCTCCCGCTCTGGGCGGAGCGGAAGGGAATGTCAGACTCTTACTGACTAAAACCCACTCGTGATCCTTCTTGTGCCCTTTGCATTCCAGGGCCGCGGTGACTCTTTCGAACAAATTCAGCATCCCTAGCAGGCACTGACCTTATGGGGCCCCGTCTTATCCTCGTACACCTAACAACAACGTCTATTTTCATACTGTTCATCAACAGTAAAAAGAAAAAAAAAACTTCACCCATCAATACAAAAGACACCAGTTTAATCCTTTCACTGTCAACATTACTGAAAATCGAGAAATAGGCGAGTAAATACGGCTCCTGAGCCTCTCCGTCGTATCCTTTCCCGATTTTCGATTGAAATTATAAGCCCCAGTTGGGGAGATTCGACACTTTGGAGCCAATAGATATTTTTATATGTCATTGTCGAGATATGGCGGTCTGGAAGCCAGCGACTTACGTAACTTATATCTATTTGGGGAGATATTGATCGAATAATATGTGTGCTAGATTATGGGCCAATCTATTTTCTTTTTTATATTTATTCGTTTCTAAAAAAATGTCTATAAGTTTGTTTTTTTAAGGTTCTTATTTTAATGGTATACAAGCTAGTTAATCAAAAAGCTATCTGGTTAGCTACTCATTAGATATCCCATTTTGAAAATGGAAATCTATGAGGCGTGCTATAAGTTCTACCGATTAAATTTTCATAATATTTAGTTAGCTATCAATAAACTTTACAGAAGTAAAAAAGCAAAAAAGGTAAAAAAGGTTTAATATCAACGGCGTCTTTAGCATTCCTTTCAATAATTCAAAACAGACCGAGTGACATTTCCGCACCGCACGCAAGAAAACAATTTCTAGGATTGTTCTCTTAAAATACTTCTACATAAACGAACATTTTATTATCCTTATTCCCTGCAATACGGATAAAATAAACGTCTTAGCTTGTCTATAAAATGCAGGAAAAACAGAGGAAAAAGAACATGTTCTTTCATTCGCTCATGAATGTAATTACTTCGTGTCCTAGTGAATGAACTTAAGAACTTATTGTAATGAATTTTAATGTCATGCGGTCCTTATGCAAATCTTGTCCTCATTCCATTCGGTCTTTTAATTCTTAGATTATTACTCAATGAATAATACAGTTAATTTGTTTTTGTAATGGGCTTTGGGTAAGATGGCTGTATAAGCCGCGCTCGTATGCCTGACTCTCAGTTAATTAAGTTTGATTCTAATAGTTTTGAAAGTTATGATAAGTTTCTTGAACCAATTAATTTTGCAATAATTTAAAGCTAGAATGTGGCACGTCGAGAATTTCTTTTCGAAGTATTAACCACGAGTTTACGATTTTCCGGAAAATTAATTCCGACGAAACATTTGAATGAACGTAATTAATAATATCTGGCTCGTCGTAAAAACGCAAAAAATCTGCCATTGTCAGAAAACTTACGTCAAGGCATCCTGCAGTGTATAATTTTCCAGACACTTCTCGTTTCGTATTAGACTAAAACATTTAATCCCAAAACTCCCCCAAGAAGGTCACAGCCCGATTCGCGACATTTTTTCCGCCATTTTGTTTCATAATCCAGGTCACGTGCACCATATTGATAAGTTGTCGCAACGTGTGCCCGATATTTGCATGGCCGACTTCGATTAGTGCCTACTTTTGCTCCTTGTTCCCTCACATATGGAGTTGAAGAGTTTTACTCAAGTTCTTTTTTTTGTGAATTTTTGGCGTGAGAATTTTGGTGATACGCGTATTCGAGCTTGGAAGTGTGTAGGCGTTCTTTCTTTTATAAGTTTGGGACTTAGTGTTTCTATGTTGTGTTCTGAGTTAAGTCAATAGGTATAATCGATTGATCAGGGTCATTAAATGTTATTCGCGAGGTTGTCGTTTGCATTTACTGAACTGTGGAATTATACTTCTTGTTCAGTATTCGTTTAGTTTTAATGTGATTATAGCGCTTTACTGTTTCAAAGCATATACATAGTTCCAAAGTAATTAAATGCAGTAGGCACGACGGATATTATAGGAAGCCGATAACTAAGACATCCATTGGTGCCAACACAACCTTATTTATTATACAGATGATGCATCTTCGAAGTGTTGACAAGATACTAAAGCTAAAGCAATTTCCAATGCATTAACAAACTAACAACCAACATGAAGATTACCTAACACTAGTACTTCGGTACTTATAACCGATATTTACGTCAATCAGTTCTGTGAATTAGCGTCTTCATGTGACACTACAGAAAACATCAACCTCTCTGTCTGACACTATGGTAATGAAAGAGATGAAGATATCCTGCAGGTGTGTCATGATTGAGGTGTGACAATTAACGGCTCTTTGTGTCATTGATTTGAAATTGGAAGCGAGGATGTGAATCGTTAAGTTGGTAGACGTTTTTAGAAAGTTGGTTGTTTTACTCGTAGAAAATGAAGTACTCGTAAATGGTATGGTTGTGTAAGTGTATGGTTATTTGTACTATATATTTATATTTATCGGGAACTTTTCTCGATGCAGTAGAGGTTGTTTCAAGAGGCTTTGTTATGTTTGTGAGGTTTTTTATAGTAGTTCCTTAGGGTATCAGAAGTGAACACAAAAATCAAGGTCGGATTAATAAATTCCCCAGTTTTAAGTTGATTAATTATAAAATTTTAGACAGACAAGTTCGTACACAATTACAAATACGGCATTTGTAAAACAAAAACATTAATCTTACTTAGCCCAGACATTCGTGGTCTCCAAAGTCGTACTCTCTATAAAATGACAGTTGAAGCCCTAGATCCGACTGATGGGCTTAAAACGGCCCTGGAGATAAAGTTTTCAAGGTAAAGCCTAAAGGATGTCTTTGGTTCTATTTGAGTAATGTGTAAACCGTGTCTATCGCTAAAGAAATGCTGAGGAGTTTTCAAACGCTTTTGTAGTCATATGATTGGAGTTTTTGCAGGATAGGGATATCTTAGTGCCTCTAGAGGATTGGACTGTTAAAACTTTGAATATACAACAAGTATAAGATTAAATTTTGTATTTTTTTAACGATGGGAAATCATTATATGACTCCTTTCCTTTCGCTCTGGGCAGAAGAGAGTATCAAACTCTTACTAAATCGGTTTTTCTCCTAGTGCCCTTTGCGTTTCAGGGTCGAAATGACTCTTTCGAACAAATTACGCATACAAAACTTTAAAAGCATAATGACATTTATACATAACGACGTTCATAATAAAAATTAAATGTTTATTTTTAAATTTAGAACTGACACTGCCATGACAGCTGTCAGGCCGCCATTACTGGGTGAAAAAGCGTGCGCAAATGAAGCGTAGTAAATGATTCAAGCATGTTATACAAAGTAATAATATCTTGTTTTTTAAGTAATTATGTTACGTGTGTTTAGTTACGGGTTGTTAATTTGTTTGTTAGGCTACCGTCGTGTATCGGTAAGTAATAAATTGAGCATGAAATAGATTAGGGTGTGTTCAGAGGTAATGGATGACGTCACGTCGGGTCGTTCGTTCGGAGCGACATTTTGGGATTGGAAAGTGTTCATAAACTGAGATATACATTGCGTATGAAATGAAATTCATAATGTTACGATATTTTTATGAAATTATTTTTGTTCAGGAACACAACATGTTTATATTTTTATTGAGTTCAAATTTTGTTACAATAATAAAAGTATTGGCTCACCAGTTACCGCACGCGGCTTCGCTCGAGTGCAAGTTGAAAATTAGCCCAAGGTAACATACTCCCGGTATAATTCAGTGAGTTATTCCACACTATAACCAACCTAAGTATCTATTTCATATCTGTTTCATCAAGATCCATTTAGTCGTTATGACATGATTGAGTAAGAAACATAAACCCAAAAATCCAAAGTTTTCTCATTTATAATATTAGTACAGAAGTATAAATTAGTGCCAACAACACCAATAAAAAGAAATCTTTGGAAATCTATTTAGCAATAACAGAATTTAATCTGAAATTGTAGTAATCCAAAGTAAGTCCAAAGGAGACTATACTTCAACCAAAGCCGCCATCTCTACTTTTTTTCCAAAAACTCTTAAAAAGCAAGTTATACACGCTAAGAGCATTTACATTATTTTAAACCGTCGCTCGTATATTTCAAGCCGAACTGTTACCGTCAGCTGTATTTGGAAACTTTAAAGTTGAAACCCATGGCCGCCAATGTTTACCCTCACCTAGCACGTGTTAATACAAAAAACCTATAAAAAACCCTACAAGAAAAAAGAAAAAAAGTATAGTCTATGATCTCTCGTGACGTTCAATTTGAAGTCTCTGTTGTGGTTTTAATATTTTTTTTCTTGGAGCACCTGCCGTTAGACGGTTAACATCGATAAAAATTGTAATAAAATGTTCGGTATTTCTTTTAATATTAACGATTGTTAAAAAAACATTAGTGTAGGTAGCCGTATGTTACACGGTTCCGTACCCACAGGTTGGTGTTTGTTTTTTTTTTTTGGAACTGTTTCCTGTGTTTAAATTATTGATGGGCACACTTTTTTTTATTGATCGTTGATCACATGCATTCAATAAAGCTTAATTTATTATGTTTGTTTTAGTATACATATGTATATTATTAATTGTACCCATGCGTAGACATGTGGAAAATATAAAGAAGCGTTAAAAATATGAATATAATAACTTCTGTAAGCGGTTTCGCCCACTGAAAGTCAAAATCCTGCATTAACGTATGTATTGTTACCTAACCCTGGTCAAGCGGCCACGATCTACTTACTATCTTTTTTTCTGGATGGAAACTCATCAAATAACTCTCCCACTCTGGGCGGAGGACTGAAACCCACCCGTATTCGTCCTGCGCTGCGTGCAATGCCCTTGCGTTCCATGGCCGCGGTGACTCTTTCGAACAAATTCTACTTACTACTTGTGTTCCAAATTTCGTCCAAATCTGTTGAGCAGTTAAGGCGTGGTGATCAACAACCGTTTTAAGTTCTAAACGTACAATTTTCTTGTCAATACTATTAGTTAGTATGGTAGGAAATACCTAAATACATGTTACATTTATCAAGAAATTACTTTTTAGTATGCGTGTGTGTGGTCACCATTTTTTTTTTTGTATCTACACTAATATTATAAAGAGCAAAGATTTGTATTTTCGTATGCAACGAATAAACTCAAAAACTACTGGACCGATTTCAAAAATTCTTTCACCATTAGAAAGCTACATTCACCCTGAGTAACATAGGCTATATTTTATCCCCATATTCCCACGGGAACGGGAACTAAGCGAGTAAATCCGCGAGGCGCTGCTAGTAGTTAGATATTTTTCAACACTTTCGTTCACTCCTGATAGTCACATATTTCGTTCATATTGCTAATGTTTTCCGTTCCCAGAGTAAACAGTTGATATCGACACGGAGGGCGTTAATAGCACTTAGGGCATTGCTTATCAAACATAGTATTAAGTTTCAAGATTGCAATCACAAACACATATAGGTACTACAGAGCATTTAGTGTAACAGCTGGCAAACCATGTTTAACACCAGTAAGTCTAGTATGAACTGAGGCGAGATACTACATAATGATGTAACAAACTTGATGCTGTATGGGAGATTTGACAAAATTGTGACGGAATATTTAGTGAAAAAAATTTTTTTTTAGTCAGTTGGTATAAAATAACAATTTTCTTTCTCTTTATTTCTTTGTCTTGTTTGACAATTTAAAGTAGATGACTAACTACTACTTATAAACTGAAAAACCTTTATGATTGGTTGTTTATAGGTAAATCACGTTTCAACGGCTAAGCAGATTTTAACGAAATTTGGCACACGGATTGGTTTGGTCATGGAACACTTTTTGTCCTGTTCAAACATCCCGTGGGACTTTCGTTTAAATATAAATTTAAAAAAAAGTGAAATTAGATTTTAAAACAAGGAACCCTAAAAATTCACAGTAACATTATGCGGGTTTTTCTGGTTTAAGATATTTATTTCTCAAAAGAATACAATTCACTTATTATGAGAAATACAAGTTATTCTTAAATACTAAATACAATGACAAAAGAAATGTAGGTAGGTACTTAAATAAACTAGTAAGTTTAGTTTAGTAAAAATTCACAGTAACATTATGCGGGTTTTTTATGTTTATAACTTATGTTTAATTGTTCCCCCATCAAGAATAAATTGTCGACTTGCTTATTTAGAACCGTTTCATGAGCTTAGTTTTATTGAGCTGTTGTACAATTATTGATATAGTTTCCAAAATCAAGCGCGAAACCGGCCATTCGTATTCAACAATAATTATTTGGATATTCTGGTGGTTTAAGGCAGTTCAAGTATTTATAGTGGCATCCCGACGCAGACCATGGCCCATCTAAAATCTTCCACCACGTGCACGAATGACTGAGCCAGCAAATTCTGCTATCGTATCAGAGACGGCCTAAAAAACATACTTTGCCATAGACACGGCAAAAGCTTTAGAAATAAACTACTCAGTCTTTTACTCTAATGTATTGGCATTGTGTTTCCTATCTTACCTCTATAATATAATACGCATACACTCATATGCCACCGGGAAATGGCAAACTTCGTAATGTTATAATATATGTATCTTGAGAGATTGTAAACTCTCGATAAATTGTCTACTGAACATTTGGAACGCTTTTTCAAGCATCATAATTTGTTTATCTGTTATCTTTCGAAATTATTCCGAAAAATGGTTGTACCTAATTGTAGTACGAGAAATCGCGAAAAAAAAATCAGCTGTTCCATACATTTTGATGACTTACACGAACATAAATGTAGGGTACAGCTGATTTCTTTTTCGCGTTTTGAGGTTTGGTCCCATAGTAAAAGTTGTTCATAATGATGAGTACTATGACCTCTTAAGAGGTTGTTGGTGTTTTACAAATAACCCTGTATACCACGTTAAGTAGGTACGTTTACCCAATATCTCATTAGAGATACGAAATGCTATGATAATAATCGAAAACTAAAAGTTGCCGCATACAGTATTTCATCTCTACATAATCTGTACTATCTCTAATACTAGAGATAATCTCAAGATGCTGGTAGCCACTTGAAGCTGTTAAAGATTAAGGTAGTGTCTGCAACTTCAATTTTTTTTTGTGTCTCATAAATTAGAAGGACAGATAGTGTTTTGTCAAAATATACGATTAGATATACAAAATTTCCTACTTCAAAGAATAAGTATTTACAAAAAGGTTGTAAAAATGAAAAAAATAAAATATGACTTTTGTGTCATTGTAAACATGTGTCTTTCTTTATTTCTCTATCATTTTTTTTGTCTTTCCTAACTAATATTATAAATGCGAAAGTAAGTTTTTTTTTTGTTTGTAACCCACTTTTTCCCGAGTAAATCACTGAACTGATTTTTATGAGTTTTGGTACAGATACTGGCGACGGCAATTTTTGCGATACTAAAACTTCAATACGAGCAAAGCCACACGCAAGAGCTAGTCAGTAATAAATAACTCGATATGGTGATTTTTAACGAGTTATCAATAAAAGCCATTAAAGTTATTTCGCTCCACCTAAAGAATAAGTTTAAAATTAATTCAACAGCATGAATTAAATCATTTAATAATATTTCACACAAAAGCCAATCAAAATCTATTTCAATGATTTTTTTTTTTTTTTTTTTTTTTTAAAAAAAACGTTTCCCCACACTAGGAATTTCTCCTGTGTCGTGGGTGCGTTTACAAACATACAATGTCACATACACAAACAGCCAGACCCGGAACAACTATCTGTAGGCCATACAAATATTTGTTCCGTGCGGGAATCGAACCCACGACACGTAGCGCAGCAGCCAATCGCTCAACCACTACGCCAACCGTGTCATCTATGATAGAATATAAGGGGCCATCCATAAATAACGTCACACGAATTTCATTATATCTATGCCTCCCACCGTCCTTGTCACAGCTGGTCACACTTGTGAACCCCCCTCCCTAGTATGGCGTCAAATATTAAAAAAAAAAAAAAAAATTGATTGATTGAGTCAGGCGTTACTTTGCGGAAATCCATTTCAAATTTGAAAATGAAAACAAAATATCTAGTTTTAATTTCCGCGAATATTAGTGGGTTGCAGGTATGCACCTCCCTCCCGCCCGCTATATTATGCACATGCAAGATTACTAGGCAAATGCAAGGATTTTAAGCACATGCAGGAAGGCGAATATTCGCGGAAATTAAAACTAGATATTTTGTTTTCATTTTCAAATGTCAAATATTTTACAATTTTATTCGTGTTATACTTATCACTTGGATTAAAATAGATCTTGAAATGTGATGCCACGAAATTAAGGCCCACCCCCTTGTCACACAAAGTAACTCTACGTTGACCCCTCTCTCCCCCTTAACGTGTGACGTTATTTATGGATGGCCCCTAATTAAGTTATAATGAATAAACAAATTGTTTTGAGGCTCCGTAATAATTTGCATAACAGTTGGTCAACACCGGCCTACTCAAGAACTTCATATTTAACTTCTATAGTCAATGCTGTTAAGTTTGATAAGCTTCAAATACTTGAGAATTGACAAAACTTTCTTGTGTCAACGATTTGACCTACCACTTTGTATTTAATCGACGTTTTATGGCCTCGAATTATGCCTTTCGTACGACTATGAACAGCTTTGTATTGGACAACGTTATCAACCAAATTCCTTCAATGACTGAAGTTAAGATATTGACTATATGTGTACCAACCCGCACTGGGTCCGCGTGGTGGATTACGGCCCATTCCCTCTCCTAGAGAGGAGGCCTGTGTCCCAGCAGCGGGAACGCAGCGGAAAAAGCTGATTATGCTTATTATGCTACACATACCTACTCGTAAATTCCGGTTAAGAAATCTTCAAGTGCCGTACTTAAATGGCGTAATATATTCTACTGATAAGCTGACGATAAAACACTAGCAATGCCTTATTCATAAGCGAGTATTAAAATAATTAAATATAAATATATTTTGTTAAATGGCAGGCAAAAAGGCAGGGTGGAGCGGCTGCCTACCCTACCTCCACAACCCATCAACTGGGTAACACGGTACTTCTTTGCAAGATTGGAGTCAGATTTACATACTGGCTTCTGACAATCCGTAACGACTGCCAAAAATCTACAAATGTCAGCCGGGACCAACGCCTTAACGGCTGTTATTCTTTAGCATATTAATATCTATATAATAACAATTTTCCATTAGTCAAACATGGTGTGAGTCCTAACCTATCGCACACTGTGAGAAACATGTTCATATTCGCTCGTTAATTTTTTATAGCCACGTTATTGCTGTAATGAAGCTAATAATAGACTCGAGAGAAACCGACGGTTCTAATAAGTGGGGGAATGAATAAGGGCTTATAATGCTTGCATTTATTTTTAAATCATAATGAAAAATTAAAGACATCGTCATGAAGAAATACAGCGCATTATAGTCTTTATTTACATAATTATTCTCGACTAGCTTTTTCCCGCAGCTTCACTCTCAATGATACGTATACATATTTCTATGAATTTCGCAAATAAAATCTGGATAAAAAAATAACCATCTTCAGTTTCCTCTATCTCTGTACCAAGAACCGTCAAAATCGATTCTACATTTTAGAAGTGAAAAGCGCTACAAACAAACAATCAAAATCACTTTCGCACTATCGTATTATGTACTTAGTATTTGATAAATGGCCGCTGTAGACAGATGCAAAGTGGCATGCATTTTCCTAGAAATTGTTGCATCCGTAGTGCAATTTTATGAAAAAACTAGCTGCTGCCCGCGACTTCGTCCCCGTGGAATCCCCGATTTTAAAACATTCTTTATCGCTGCTCCGCTCCTATTGGCTTAAGCGTGATGATATATAGCCTAAAGCCGTCCTCGATAAATGGTCTATTCAACCCAAAAAGAATTTTTCAATTCGAACCAGTAGTTCCTGAGATTAGCGCGTTCAAACAAACAAACAAACTCTTCAGCTTTATAATATTAGTATAGATATATTAAAAAGCGTTGTCGCATAATCGCGGCGCGGCGCATGCAAACTTAACTATGCATGATCCATCGGTGATACTAATTAGGTACATCGATTATCGAAATACTAATTTGAATTTATAAATAGAAACATAATTTCTAGAAGCAAATACCTGACCGATACATCAAATACTTAAGTATGTCTGGAGAAACTTTATACCCTAGATGTGTGCATCGAAACTATCTGTACAGAAAACAAACAAGGCAGTCTCTTTTAAATAGAAAAACAATTTGTTAGCATACAGGCCGTTGGTCATCCCAACAGCAATGCTGAAGGCAAATTCTACTTATTTTAAAACAACATTAGCCGTCGCCTCAGATGCAATATGTAAAGAAAAACCGTAATTTCCATATATTTTGACAGATTGCGACCGACATGCGAATGCAAACTTTGCTTAATAATTACTAAGCACTCTGATATGTCTTATATAACAATTGAAAACATGCTTAGCAATGCTAATGCCACCGTCAATTTTTGTACTTGTCAAAGATCTGCCATTATCTTCCAAGCATCTGAGGTTTCCCAAGATTGATATTTCACAATCCAGCCATATGTATTTCTTCAACTTTAAACTCAATTATGCTAGATTCGCTGAAGTCCAATTCGATAATATTTCATCCAAAATCTCTAGGGAAACTGCCAGAGTTCGGGAGTAGCTTTCGCCTTTCCTTCTGAAGTACTTATGCTCAGTGTCATCGTCTTCTGTGGCTCTGTTTTGAATCGGTGGAATTTGTTTACTAATGCATCTATTTTTGGTTGGCTGAACGTATTTTGAACTTAAGGTTAACGTGTTCTATGTTATCCTGGTATACTTGTCAGTTTCTTCTTGGGGTCTGCTTGGATTTGTGGAATTTGTTCGAAAGAGTCATCGCGGCCCTGGAACGCAAAGGCGACAAGGAGGAACACGGGTGGGCTTTACTCAGTAAGTCTGACACGCCCTTCAGACCTTTGGAACACATCAAATGATTTCTTCCGCTCTGGGAGGAGCGGAAGAAGTCATTTGATGTGTTCCCATCCAGAAAAAAACAAAACAAAAAAGGGCTTGCTTGAATTGAGATGATTTTTCCCATTTAATCATTTCTTTTCAAGCTTTAGCCTTCTTGTAAGATTCTGCAAAACGCGTTTTTTTCATAAACTACAAGAGCCAAAATCTTAATTTAGTATAATTTATTCCATTCTTCATAATTACGCACATAAAGTGTAAAGCTACGAAGGCAAAATGTGCTAATTTAACCACACGTTAGGCCTAACAGAGGTTATGACATTAAAACTGAAGTAGACATAACCTTGGTCTCATAATTATGTGAATGTTTAAGAGGAGAATTTAACTTTGAGTGTTATATTTCGACAAAAGGTATATTTAGCATATCGGCTTTAATTTTAGGCTAAAAGATTAGCGGAATTTGTGAAGAAGGGGACTTAAGTCCCGTTGTGAGATTTTTAGCTTTTATTCTTTGGTGAAAGTGGGGTTAAAACTATTGTATAAAGCGTTAAAGACCTATTTAAATTTACCTTTTTGAGTATAGAAAAACATCACTTGACTTTTCCGGTGTGGGCGGAGCGGAAGGCAAGTATCTGACTCTTACTAATCACAACCCATTCTTGTTCTTCCAAATGCCTTTTGCATTCCAGGTACGCGATGACTTGTTCGAAATACCGCAACCCTGACAAGACCTGAGATGACCTACTATGATTTCGTCAGTTATCAAAGAGCAATCGTTACTTGAACTTTAAATTTTATTGAAACTGCAACTTGAGCCAGCGGCTTTATTAAAAACCAATATATATTTTTTTAAATATTACAGAGAAAAAAAAAGCAAAGAAAAATACTACCGGGATGAAATGTATCATTTGGCCTAAACCAGGACAGGATCTACTCGGGTGCCAAATTACATTCATATCCGTTCAGCCACTAAGACGTCAAGAGGTAACTAACAGACATATGTACACATGGATGCTAACAAGAATCTGAGTAACTGTAGAACGTCATTACTGCTAACATGAAACTTCAGAAACAGAATGAGTGAAGACTGTAAACGCAATAAAAACTTAGATTCCAGAGAATCTTGTTAAGTCAACGTCAGTTCAAGTCAACTTTAAAGTTAAAACTAACATAAACATTTTAGTAACTTCGATAGAGTCAAATTAATGCGGAGTGCACTCACAAACTTGAGTCATAGTTTTATTAATGAACAGAGCGGCAATTTTATCTTATCCACTTATCTTTTATAATAATAGTTTCAGTCTTAAATTTAATCATTTTAAGTTTTAAGTGGAACCCGCTAGGTTAAGCTAAATCAGCGGTTTCTTTACGGTGTAAGTTTTGATGATTTAAGCGGTTGCAGAAACATCTCCATCTAACATCAAACCAACTAGAATCCAAGAATTTGCTATTGAAATATATAATTTAGATACTAATATACATATATAACTTTAGTGGTGTAAGATCAGAATCAGGTAAAACAACCTTATCCTTATTAAACCCAAGAAACAATAATAAACCAAATGAAGTTACAAAGGAAAAAAATAAAACTACAAGATCGTTATTACAAGTAATTGAATATAAAAAAAAAACATGTGAAATAATAACAGTAATGAAGATGTTGTGTAATCTGTACAAAGTACGCGACTTGCATATTTATGAGAGATGTAACACAACCTTGAACAACTTATGTTCAAGTCTTTAGACGTTTTTATGTTTGTGACATGTGGCGGTTAAGTCATTTCTAAATTGTAATAAAACAAAGGCTTCCTCTGCCTGTTTCTTCGATTACTTCTTAAAAGAAAGATCGAAATATGTGACAAATATGCGGATCGCTATTTCTTATTGAACTTTATCATCACGCGGTAAAACATTTTACGTATATTTATCAGCGTGGCAGAGTCACGACTTAAACAAAGTTTATCATTCGTAAAACCAAAACAATTGCTGATATCGAAACCTAAACCCATACAAGTCTTAAATATCAAAGTATATTTGATTTTATTATACTTGAATATCATTTTTACGGCTCCAACAGAATGTTTGCCAAATAAAATGTGGACGGGATTCTGGAATATCATTGCATAGCTAATCTTTCTTGTTTCAAACAAATCGAACAAGTTTCTATAGAAATCTAAAATAAGCGTTAATCGACCTTTTATTTTTGATTGAAACCATTCTAAATGGTTACCAAAAATACTACGCTTAGTACAACAGACTAAATTCTGAGAAAGGCACTTGATAATATAATGATTCAGTATTCTGCAAAGTTGTTGAGGTTTTAGCTTTATAAATAGTAATCAGAACAACCTCTAAATTCGAGTGGGTGATTCGTTAAAAGCCGTAGAAGTCGATGTAAGAGTTAGTTGGCATATAATACATAAAATTTAGTTCGTAGGTCTTTATTTGATATTCTGGAAATCCCACGGAACGTTTCACAATTTCTAGGAAACAATTTATGCTAGTTACTATCAAAGGGATTACTTTTAACGTTATTTTTTTTTATAAAAGGCAAGCTTTTGGTAAAAGCAGAATTGACAAATAGAGACAATTTTGCTTTTTGTTCCAAAATAATATTAATTTTAAACGTGCTGTGCCTGTGCCATTTGATTTCATTTGGTGTTTTACCTGTAAGATGGAACTTTATCTATGTAATGTGAATATTATATTCCGTTCTTGTTTTCTATACGTCCTTGCTTATCGCTTGCAAAGCAGTATTATTGAATTTTGCAATGACAGCATTTTCGGTAATTCCATACTGGACTTTGAAATGCTTGCGAATATCAATAGTGTTACCAACTATTACATGTGACTCCATGCCATTGCAGGAAGGTAGGCGTACACTAGGTTAGAGAATACATAAAACAGATGAGATGTTGTAAACCACATTTATCTATTCGTATGCCAAAACAAACTGCATCAAAGTTACCAATGTTGCCATTTGTTTGTTGGTCCTCCAACTAGAAATTGAATGGATTCTCCAAATGCACAAACGAGGTAATTGTGTAATTGTATTTGGGTCACCGAAGACTCGAGAATCTAGGCTGGCTTGTATATGTCTAACTATATTGCTTTTGTGTTCTTGTTGTTCGTTGCTTTATACAAATGTTAATTGGGATAATAATACTAAAGTTTAGAAGTAATCAGTTTTACTT
Organism: Hecatera dysodea; assembly: GCA_905332915.2. Classification (NCBI taxonomy): domain Eukaryota; kingdom Metazoa; phylum Arthropoda; class Insecta; order Lepidoptera; family Noctuidae; genus Hecatera; species Hecatera dysodea. The sequence goes on from HG995292.1 coordinate 20,063,007, forward strand.
TTAAATAGAGACAATTTTTAGTTTAATGCTTTGGCACTTTTCAGTATTTAACTATCTTAGAAGCCAGCTTAAGAAGAGGTTTATTTAAATCCCAGTAAAATCTTAATTATGTTGGCGTTGAAATCAGAAAAAGTCAAAGCCCTCTAAATAAATCCGTAGCACTGACGTTGATCACAATGAGCTTAGAAAATATCAAAGCATTTTTAGTAAGAAATTCGAATATTAATCCACAACCCTTTCTAATCCCCGTTGAGAGAACTTTTCGGATTACAAAAACGGATTAAGAATTTAAGAGCAAATGAAAATTAAAGAAAGTGTTTGTAGTGCTCAATAAAACTCATGGTTTGACTCAATGAGCAATTTGGACAAATAATGACGAGTTTTATTAAACTCCTAAATAAAATTGCTGAACTTTTTTATGGTAAACGCGTGAGTTTCCTTTTATTTGTTCTTTGATACCTTTGTTTCTTGGAAGGGCTTCTTGTTTTTATGAAAATAATTTTCTGTTTGCAATTTTGAAACGAAGTATAATATGACTCGCGAAGTCAGAAAAATGCTTAAAAAAGAGAATTTTACATTTAAAACATTTCAAATAAACAAGACACACAACAAACAAGAACACTAACATACCTGCTGATTTTGCTATAAAACTCATCATCTGCCTAACTTTATCCAAACTGTATTGGGCTCGAGTCCCAGTAAACTCAGATTCAGCTGAATACTAGTATTTTATGTGAAGCGGCTGCCTACCCCACCTCCACATCCCACAACCCATTAACTGAGGAACACGGTACTTCTTGGCAAGGCTGGTGTCAGATTTTCTGGCTTCTAACAATCCATAAAAACTGCCAAAGATCTCCATATGACAGCTGGGACCGATGACTTAGCGTGCTTTCCGAGGCATAGAGGAGACTCGTAATGTTAAGATGGTTACCCATCCACAGATCAACCTCGGCAAGCGTTGCTTAACCTTGGAGATCAACCCGTGCGGCTGTTATAATTTAGCCACGAGCTCCTACTCCTATTTTAGAATTACTAATGAAAGTAAAAATATAATAAAGCAAAGCACGTACTATTTACGATTTCATTTATACCTACTTGCTAAACATATTTGTCTTGATATTTTCTTCTCATACCGAACAGCATTGAAATACATTATTCATATACACATACACCACAATACACACATTTATAATCCTGTCTCAAACGAGGCCTAAGATTAGAATTGCGCAAGTGTGGCATGTTTACATTTATCGCGTTTCAGTTAATGAATACGCCGCTCGGTTACATTGACACTGCGTTCTTAGAAACAGTATGATAAACAAACAAACGGACCAACCGGTGTACTATTACATATGTTTACACAATAGTTTCTACTAAACGTCCACACAGATAAACTCTTTGAAGAAAAAGTCCCGATACCCGAATGTTTGTTTTATCAAAACGCTCTACGCATCGATAGTTCGACGAAAGAAATATTATAGGTACATTGATTGACTAAACGTTTTATAAATACTGATGGAGATTCAGAGTTCAATACACAGAAAATAAAATTGTAGCTAAGCTTGTAGAAAAGAAAAATAAAACTGACGATATAAATGCTTCAGTATCAAGCATCGATAAAAGTAATCACACTGCTAACGATATCGCTCTCTTAAAAGAAGAAACAAAAATAAATTCAGCAAAGTTTATCTTTGTCCAAAATCTTATTTTCTTCGTAAAGTGAAATGGCCAACAATTTAAATTACTTCAGATAAAAGAGAATGTAATTAATACGGGTACTCAAAATACAAAAGAGGGAAGCTTAGCAATTTTGAATTCTTGACGATGCAATAATGGTTATCATAATATTAGCAAATCCTTAAACATGGAAGTGGTGCGTAAAGTACCGATACTAGTTACCATCAGCCTTCCAATATGGTTGGGTCTGAGCCAAAGTGATGGAAATCAGAATGTATATCGTTATTTATTTCATATCTCAATTCTTATTGACCATTTCGATGAGCAGTCTACGATGCAATTGACCTTCATTTAATTTTGCGAAATGGAGCGCGATATCTCGATTCTTTGCGAGATTTTTCTTTGTTGTTTTGTCTCTCATCATCGTTTCATTCTGTTTGCTGAAAACAATTTTTACATTTCCTCATTTCTCCGAAAGCATTTTGTATCATGTTATCATCGTCCAGGTTATTTGCTCTATGAGTTCGAATGTTCACGGAACCGGTCTAATCTTATTACTGTATTCGGCTCCGTTGATTCGCGCTGATATTTACCAAAATGTACATAAGGTATTAGAACGAAGTCGTGTTTGTATACCTCACCTTGAATTTATTAGTCACTCTTTGCACAAACACCTACACTATAATCTTATATGAGCATAGCGGTGCGTATGTAATAGTGTTACTTGAATGTCTTTACTAACCTTAAATAAAAAATCCGGTTGCGAAGTACGAAGATTATGAGTTTCCAATTTTACAAGCACATTACATCCATGTACTTCACTTTGAGGCAACGTTACACAGGACGGTACGCTCGTTGAACACACATAACATCACATTTTGCACTTGCCAACTAAAAACAATAAACGTTGTAGAACCGACGTGTATCCAGTTAGCTAAAGCCGTATTTCCCTTTTCGAGAGAACGTTACGTGAACACGGACCAGTCACAGTTTATTTTATTTTTTGTTGGTTATTACGACGACAACGCGTAGAGAGAAATTCGAAGCGCACGATATGTCCACTCTCGACGGAGGCGGTCGACCGACTGAGGGAATGGTACGGGAGACGAGCGCTGAACGAATGGCCGTCTAGTTTGAGCGAACGCATAGGGCGCATCCGAGTCGGCCTGGCGTGATCCTGGCAAACCCTCTCGTAGCCCGAAATAAGTGTTATTAATCACGCTGCTGCTGTTTTTGGTTTTATTTTGCATTAAAATCGTTCCTGTTTCTGTACTTAAGTATAGACCGGCGGCAAACGTTTGGAGATGTTTGAATTCAACTGGTTCGACGACTTGGGTGTTTCTTTACCTGCTGTCGGCAAGCCCATTGACAATTTGAAGAGACTCTTTGTTATGGTCTAATGGCGGGATCACATCAAAGCGGTATTTGTTTAGAACTGCAGTTGATGAAAGCTGACAACAACGTCCGTGGGTTTTAACAACAACTTTGAAACTAACGGTTGTGGTTGAGTATCGTAGAGTTTGCAAAGTTGTAGAACTAAATATTATTGTTTATGTGATCGGTCTGTATATATTTCTTGTTCCTATTTGATAATAAAAATGTTATTATTTTCTGTTAGGGTTTCAAAATATGTATGTAGATTTCGTCTGAAAATTACAATTTTACTTTGAATTTTGAGATCCGATGTTTGCTTGAACCATATTTTACGGTCAGCCTAGGTGTATTATCATAGGCTACGTAAGATTATGGGGTAAGCAGCAGTAAAAGGGGAATAGAGGTAGGTCGTCGTAAATTGAAAAAATAGAAAGTAAAATGATTCCCTTGCAGTATGAGCCAGGACTTAAAATAAGGATAAGAATGAATGCAAACAAGTATAACAGTGCAAATATGGAAGCATATCAGTGCAGTTGTAGAAGATACGAAAAGAAAAAGCATTGTATTACAAATTCTAAGGACATGTCTAGAAAAGTGAGTATTGATTGAGATAGTGGTCAAAAGAAATCTTAAGACATAACTATTTATTGATGTTAATATCCTATTCTAAAGTTTATATAATTGTTATACGCACACAGTGTTTTTTTTTTAACCCAAAGGGTGACTATAATGCCTGGTGAGCTCACCCATGTACCACTGTTGTATATTATAAAGTAAGTGGAAGAGTATTCACTCGAAATACATACGTGATAAACTACACACAAAGTTAAATAAAATATCATTTACATAACAATAAGAACTTGTAAAAATAAATGTCGAAGTTATTTTGACTTGAATCAGCTAAAGTATTTTTAAATCATCATCCTTATAAAATTAATCTGTAGCCGACAAAACAAATGAGCAGACATTAACACCAATTGCCAAAACAAGTGAACATCATAAAAACGATAATGCACGATATCCATGAAACTCTTGTCTTGAATCAACTTGAACAAGTGAGCCGTTATTTATTTGTCACGATTCATTTATCAATATTTGTAAGTACATATTTTTGATGTATGGTCGCTAAGTTAGTATCATGATACGAAAGTGAGAAATGATCGACTGTTTTTGTTGCTTACTTTTTTTTTTAGTAATTGCATTTATTTTTGTGAAGTCTTTTGATGAATTTGGTTGTGTTGAACAAACAACTGTAAACATGTTTTGGATTCGAATTTTACGTTTGTATATTTAAGAGCGTGTACGCCGTATGGCATTTCATACAAATTTTCAAGTCACTAACATTTTCGAAATGTCTTATTTAAAAAAAGATAACTGGAAATTTGTATTTGTATGGAAAATTTAAAATGGGTCTAATTTAACTGTTACACTATTTATCGAAAATGTTTTCAACTAACTTTTTAGACCTATGTATCCTGCTTACATGAGTGAAGTTTCATTAAAATCGGTTCAGTAATTTCGGAAAATAACGACTTGAAAATTTGTATGAGACGCCGTTTGGCGTATACGCTCTTAAATAAAAACTTAATGTATTATAACAATTGTTTAGGAAACGAAGAATATAGTGCCACTTGCATGTAATATGCTTGTGCATATCATCAGTATATCAGTTGACTTGTATACAGTCCTGTAGATGAATACATACATACACGCAGTACTAGAGCGTTGAAAATATAGAACTGCGAGTTTTAAAACGAGACTATCAACAAGCTGTACAAAGCCGAAATTAAGCTTAATGACCCAGTATTAACGACGTTTATCCTGCATCAATTTAATGCTTTTATAACAATGCCTATTTATTAACAGAAGTCAAACTAGCCCAGTTGTTTAACAATGCACATTTAGCCCCCATCAATAAAGTTTTGTCCATATTTTATGATTAATTTATTACGTCCATCCTTCGTTCATTGTCCACGAAACTTTTTTTGTTCACCGGATACGCTCACATCAAGATTGCGAGCGGGCGCACTCAACCAATTTTTATTATGCACGTTTCAATAAAAGGTACAGTGGCAATTTGTCACTGAGCGTGAAATGGCTTACAGATTCATCTCTGTTGGACCACAATGCTGGAATCACTGATGATATGGATTGGGCTAATGCTGACTTAGTTTAAGGAAGATGGGTTTAAAACATTGTTAATTTCTACCGTAAATGTGGTACTGTGCCTGGATTTGAATAATTAGATGGGTAGTGGAAGTATCTCATTTGATTGGTCAATAAACAAAATTATTATATTCGATTTCTCAAACATTTCTGAATCATGAAACGAGAAAAAAATGAGCTTACTCACGAAAAAGAACCTCTTTCACAGGCAAAAGTAGCCACGGAAACCCAAAAGCAAAACGACATTAAACCTATGAATATTCTTAAAAAGAAGATTCTTCCTGATACGTCCTTGCAAATACTTGACAATAACGCTCAACAGAATCCAAACTTAAATTAAATTTACCTACCATAATCAAAATTAAACCAATATCTGTCTTCAGGTGAATCGAATATTGGTCTCTTAAAGTGATATTGACATACCGGTCCAGACTAGAATTGAAATTCATAAACGCCTTGTGTAAATTTGGTCAGGTTAGTTACATTTAGATTAGGTTAGGTCAGGGTGAACTTAGGAACCATATTGTTTGTCATAGACCGTGAAATGAATTTCAGGTTCAATGGCGCTGTGTTCGGCCACAAAGCTGAAATAATAGTGTGAATGATTCCGATAAGGAATGAAGATTGAGAATAGAAGCGTATAATGTGCATTACAGTTTATTTATACCAGTGATTACTTGGATCAAAATAATTTTGGTCTCTGTTATTATTGTCAATAAGGCAATCGCTTACATTTGTGTGGAATTTTAAAATTACGTGGTGACAGATCATAACGAGGTTTCAAAATAAATGAGCTAAAGCAGAGAAAAAGAGAAGGTAAACATTAATTTAGTTAGTTAGCATTATTTAGTTAGAGACATTTAATTGACATAAAGAAATTTATATTCCACTTACCTACATGAGAACAAATTTAAAAGTAACTAATCATTGACCTTCGACACTCAGACTCACACTAAATCTAACTTACATTTATTCACATTAATAGCTTATCATTTACAAAGTATATATCTTCAATACACGAAATACTCGCATCTATATTCTCTTGTTCTATTTCAACCTACTCTTAATAGTTATTTGGCAGTTATCCTCAAATTTCTAAATTCCATTTCACTCTATCATCTATCTATCTATGCAATTCACCATATCCCTCATATTCCTCATATCAGTCCATTTGCTTCGAGCTTTCCCATATAGAAGTACAATAACAACACCTACCACGTTCCTAAAATTTGTATGATCCAGACACCTCGTGTAGACCTATTATATTTTCCCCAACTCCCAACAATGGCATGGCGGTGGTGAGGTTTGGAATTCATCAGTGTAGTTCCGGCGTCTTCCGATCGCGATTGTGTCCACAGCACCGTGAGTGATTTATTGGCCTCCATTGTTGTTCACGTCATATTATATTTACAAACACAACACATTTGCTTTTCGATATATCAGAAAGCGAAGCTGGATTTTTTTGATGAAATATTTTTTTTTGTCGGGTGAAAGGGATCGTTTGGTCAGTAATCGCTCCACACTACAAATCCCTATATCGAGGATTGGCGTGCGCACAAATCAAATATGACTCGGATTGTTTAGGTATTGTACATATTTGTTTTGTAGTATAAATAAATAATTTCATACTGAAGCTAAAGAAAACAAGTAAACAACAATCTTGCTAATACGAAAGAAATTGCAGACTCACGAGGCAAAAATCTTTGAAGCAAAAATAATTATTACGAAATTATCGCTGTTGCTTTTGGTCAGAATTTACTTTTTTGGAGTCATCTAAAAACAATCACGAAAAGAGGAGCTGCAAATTTTTGGAAGGGCCGTGCAATTATTCGCTAATGCACTTCTTTCTACATTTTTGAAATCGGATGAGTCACTAACAACTTTCGAAAAACTGATTCACAAAACGCGAATGATATTAAACGCAGATTTAACTAAGAACATGAACAGAATTCACATAATATCAACCGAATCAGGTTTTTGCTCCAGTTCACTATCCAGAGTTAATCTCAAACTGCGCGAGTGCAAGCTTTAATAGCTATAGAACTAGTAATTTTGATATGAATATTCAGTGAAGCTGAGATGAAGATAGTGCTGGCATATTTTGAGTTCTCAACTATGAGTAAGACGTCCACAATTCATGAATTGCAATTCAAGTGACCACACAAAAAGCAAATAAGAAACCCAATTATGGATTACTATGTTCATCTGTTTGATGATATCGAAAAGAGTATAATAAAGGTCGCTTTCAAAAGAACCAATTATAAAGCTTTGTTGACTCATGACAGAGAAACCATAACAGTAAATGGCAAAACATTCAAACTAACAACGTCATCCAACAGAAGACGCGATAAAAGAGAGCGCTGTATCAACATAGACCTTTATGTTAACTTTTATACAGTACCATCAAAAATATATCATAACAATCTGTATCAGATCTCACATGTCCTATATCCGTAACAAGTTAATTCTCGTTCACCATAAAAACGTTCATTTCCGCGGCTCTACGAATCCCCAGGTTATCGTTCAATGGAATTATTATGCCAAACACACAACTTGAAGCGATTTGTTCTTTTACAACAGTTACTGTATGTGTGTGAATTTCTGCCGGCGACAGTTTATTTTTGAGAGACCGTTTCGTATGATGAGTCATCCTTTATAATTTGATTTTCTGAAATATGTATTTTTTATGCTGTTGGGTGGCAACAGTGGGTACGTGGTTTGTCTTATGTTTAGTGTCACTGCAACTTTTGGAAATGAGCAACACCATATGCATTGTATGTTTGATGCCGTTCCAGAGACAAAGCTATTAATAGCTGTACCTACAATTACACCGTCACCCATATCTGAATTAACAAGACTTTGACATGCATACCTACATATAATTTTTCGTAACCTAATCTACAGAAATAATATCTCAATATCTTCCACAAACTACAGCTTAGGAGAATATCAATATAAATTCTTATCAAGATACAGTTTAAATTCGAAGACTGCGATAGAATATTTTGTAAGAATTTCGTTTATGGTATGCGAGCATGACGTGACCTATTTTTCAGAGCTGACCCATACATTTTGTGTGAGATGTTATGCAACTGATGCAGTTCATCTTGTCTTTACTTAAGTGCTCTTAGACCAAACGGTTCGATGTGTAGAGAAGAATCTCTTGAAAGTATTCATACTAATATAGCGTTTGTTTTTGAATCGGAAACATGAATTGCAGAAAGTATATCATTATTATAATGTTGGAATAGCGCCAAGCTAAGTCTGGCCACCATATAGCTATTTTAACATTTGTTTTTTTACATAACTAGTATCATTCCTTTTTCTTTGTAAGTTGATTCTTAAATTTTAATTTGCTGCCTACCCTTAACTGAATCCAACACTGAATAGAATAAACACGGCTCAGTGCCTTCATTCCGTTTGATTGGCTTTAATATAGATGTTTTTGATAAACTTTTTAAACGTTAATGAATTTTATTTTTGAACGCTCAAAGGGAACTTTTTTTTCGAAACTTGTTTGGAACGTTTTCTAGGAAAAAAATGTTGTTTTTTTTTTGTTGTAAATGTGGAAACATAATAAAATAGAGAAAACTCATATTAATAAAGTAATATTTTTGGTTTTATATCGAGAGTGAAAAAGGTAAAATTCTAGAAATAATAAATATTTTAAACATATTGGATTAACTGTTAAACTCATAAAACAATTCAATGGAACAGCCCGAAAAGAGCTTAAATTATAAAATTTAAAATCAAGCTTCACGAACAAAGAACAATTTGCCTACATATCCATGGCCCGCATCGTACAACATTTTAATGGGACATTACGGAAATGTTTAGATCCGTGGCGATAGCGAGGAAAGCGTCATACTTACATTTGTGTCGTACGATTTCAATAAACGGTCTCCCTTCGAGCATAAATAATGCATGTCGAATTGTTGGGCCCCGTATACCGAGATAAAGATCAATAATAATGCTACATCTGAAAGATGCTTTTGTGTGCCCCCACAGATCATGATGTCGTCAATATAAACGTAACGGAAAATAAGCTTAGCAACACAAAATATAAGACCTAAATTTGCGTACATATTTTTTACAATAACCACTTGCTCATTGACCAAGCGTCTGTTTGTAATAAATAAGTTGATTCAGAAAACCAGTGACGTATCTAGGACACAGGTTTTGATTATCATTAACAGTAGGTCCACGTTTACCGGTTAAACTTTATCGGATAATGGCAACTTGATTGATTTCATACGAATTAAAGGAAATTAATCTTTTAATGCTGCTCTTTAAATTACAAGTGGGTTGATCTCGTGGCATGAATTACTTACGAAATAACGTATTGCTAATTATAAGCTTGCTGAGTGAATGTGTTGTAATGAGCATGTTTGAGAAATAACGGGATGTATGAATCAAAATAAATTGTTCCAGAAGTTTCAAATGGTTAGTATGAAATGGCCTGACCAATTTGAGGTCTTGTGAAGTAAATAGCTTTTTAGTTCTACGTAACGTCTAAATTTCGATAGTATTATTTCTTCAGGTTCAAAGTCGTTATCATAAAACCTTTTCAAACCGACTTGAGTACTACATTTTTCTGCCACGGAACAATTTCATTTCAAACCGACTTCCAGTGGTACTTGCCCGGTTTTCAGCCATCTTTTTTTACATACTCGTTCCGATTGATAAGGAGTCTTCGTTCACTGTTACTGTAAAAAGTATTTTAATCAAAGAGAACAATTTCTGTTCGCTCGTGTAATGTACTTTCTCTTTCAATTTCTTTCGAGGCTAGTTCGATTGCTTTTACTTTTGCTCCGAGCTAAAGAAGTTGTATTGTTTTTACTTTTTCGATTACTCTTAAATCATTTGTGGCAGCAAAAAAAAACTCCCTTTTGGAACGAAGCGGTGCTCGATTTGTTTCGCTAATTATTTTGTTGCTTTCATTCAGCAGAATTTTGGAAGCAATAGTAGATTTAACGCTCGTGCAAATCGAAGAAGCAGTTTATTTTCGGTTTGTTAAAATCGTGTTGATGGGTTTAATCAGGCCAGAGGGCACAGTAAGGGGCCTTAAAGCCTGTGTTTTCAATACTAACAAGAAAAAAGGTCCCGTTAATATCTGGTCGGAAGTACAGGACAAAGGCAACTCAGTTTAAAATACCCGGTCCAAGAGCAGATCTAGGCCTGATAAATAGTAACACAACTACTAAAATAATTTTGAATGCAGCCTCTACCGTAGTGCACTGTGAGTATACATACTAGTTCACGTGACTTGGCTGTGAGTTTTGTGACTCCAGGCTTAAAGGCGTGACGATCTGATATAAATCTAACAAATTGTTACGGTGTGGACTTCAGTATTGTGTTTCCGATTGTTGTTCTTAGTTTCGCTTGAAGCTAGATTATTAGTTGCAGTTACTTACATCTTTGTTCCGGGAACTGAAATCCCAATTGATTTGTTTTACTGAATGCTTTCGATTTTGAGGAATTTGTATTGATGGCTATTTATTTTGTCGTTTCTGCTTTAAAAATCATAATGTGCTCATTGTTTTGAAGAATTAGATTTACGTGTTTTCTTATTATTATCGTGATCATAATTTCTATTCTGTTCATATTAAACTTCTACCTAATAGATATATTCTTGATTAATTGCTCGTCGTTGATGTATGCCCCCGCATTAATTGAACTCCCAGATAGTAAGTGGGAACCATTATATTTCTGCCATTATAAATCATTGGTTACTTCATATTTATAATTGACCGTCGCGGCAAATGATTGATGCTCACTGTATTAATTTTGTGCCGTTTACCGTTGAAAATTCTCGTTAACTCACATACTCTGTGGCTGTGGAAAAACGTTTTCTGTAAATCAATTTGCATTCCAATTACACAGTAGTTAATGCCTTCATTTAAACAAACTTCATACTTAAATAAACAATTGGAACTTGAAATAGCTACCTCGATTGAAACTCGAACAACCTTCGTGGTTAAACACACACACATTAAATTTTTTAAAATAAACATTCTATAAATCGAAAATGCCCTTCAAGACAATAACCCAGACGATATTAATCTCGCTCCTTGCATTTGCGAATTCAATATTTTTATTGCTATTTGAAGGCTGCAAAGGAATAATCGCTCACGTGCACCGGATGTCAAAATCAAAAGGAACCAACCATTCAGCGACCCTTTTGACTAAAAATCGCGGTTTAATGCCAAAACAAGACTTATTGTCGCTCGACAACTTATAACTACACTTTAATTTATCATAAAAATCTTTGCTGCTTGACGATAAGGTTCAATATTGTTTGGTGTTCATTTTTGATGGATATTGGAACGGTTTACATCCCGCTCATTGACGCCGAGCGGCTCTCGGACGGAACTCGTAAAATCGAAACAGAACGTTGATATAAAAGGAAAGGCAGATGAATATCGAGATGAGAAAACCGCTATTATGCATGAGATATACCGACTGAATGTTTGGTGAACCAGAACGATGAACATTTAACGATCTCTTGAGCATACTTATAAATGTACGAGTATGAGCTACATCGATATCGCTATCGATAAAGGTTTACTTGGAAGTGAAGCCTTATCGCTTACAGGATATACTTCATTGATACTCTTTATCAGAGGAAGACTATATTCGTATATGCATGTCCTTATTTATACTACTTTTATCAAAATGATGTCATTATCATCATTCTAATCTGAATCTAGTTCTGTTACCGGTAAAGTACCTAACTATTTCAGCGTTATGAATCGACTTGTTGCCAATAGGGTA